>CM062918.1:42402061-52402061 GCA_031878705.1 Tapirus indicus
GGCTATGGATATGGGTCCAGAGCTCTTGCTATGATTGTATTCCAGGTAGTTATCCCTTTAGAGGTTTGCTACCATGAATAACCAGGTGAGGAAGAGTCTTTGAAGAGATAAAGCAGCCCTGAGCAGACCTGGGGCACCATGATCAGGCGTACTCAATTTCTATTCTGAGCAAGGGATGCCATCACTTTACATACTGTGTTCTGGTTGCTATGGAAACCAGATAAGTGGGTTGCCAACATCATCTTCAATCTTTACGTGAAGATTAAAGCACCTTGCTCCAGCTAGACAGCAGATGGGAGAGTCATAGGTGCGAGCCACATTTCTCATTCCCCGGGGAGGGTTGGGACAGGTGAAGGACAAAGTGAGAGAGTTTCTGGTTCATGGGAAGAAGATAAAATTTGTAGCTACTGGCTACCTAACAAATTGTAACTATTTGCTAAACCAATCAAGACAGAGGTTTAAATTAGACCTCTAGTTCCATTCCTACCATGAATTTTCTTTGTCAATGGATGGAGTCAGACTTAGTGCAAAGTTTGGGATGTCAGTTACGGAATAGAAAATGGTTGCATTTTAGTGGGCCTGTTCCTTTTGGTTATTCTTATTAAATATCTCAAGCATATAAAAAGTGTAAAGAATAATATACCACACTCTCATGTACTGATCATACAGCTTAAAAATAAAACATAGATAAACCGGAATTTGCCTGTGCATCCTTGTCCCCTTCTCATTTAATCTCATAGAAATGTCTTGCATTATGTACTTGTCACCTCCTTCTAGATAGGAATCGTTAGTTACTAAATTTACCATGTTTTGAGCTATAAGCAACATAGGACCATTAAATACAGAGTAACTCTGGGAGCCCCCTATTCTAGGGTAAGACTTTTCTATTTGGGATTTAGGTTAGTTTTGCCTCCAACCCCAAACTCTGAACAAACGTCGGGAAGTAGGAGTAGTCAGGGAGTCAGCAAGTATGAGTGTAAATGCTGCACAGAGCATGGCTGCCTTGCAAACGTCCATCTCCCTACTTCAGCCTCCTTTCATTCATTCATTTATGGAGTGCCTATTTTGTGCCAGGCATTGTGTGAGGCACTGAGGATAAAGCAGTAACAAAACAGTTCAAAGGCTCTGCCTGCACAGAGCTTAGTAGAGGGAGAGAGATAAGATGAATAAACTGTAGGAAGTCAGAGCTTGATATGTGTAAATGGGGAGGGGGGCAAAGCAGGTTTGGGGATAAGTGCAAATGGGGGAGAAAAAAAGAGCAGGTCTGCAAAATAAAATGATAAAGGGGTGTTACAATTGCAGCTAGGGGAGTCCTGACTCCCCTGAGGCCGCACTGTGAAGGTGCTTTTGAGCAAAGACCCAAAGGAGGTGCAGGAGGAGTGAATGGAATTTCCAGCAGAGGGAAAAGACAGTGCAAAGGTCGTGAGGCAGCAGCATGCTTGCTAGTTCCAGACCTAGCAAGGAGGCCGGTAGAGTGAGCAAGGGTCGGGAGAGGTGGGGTAGAGGATGAGGTCAGAGGAGTAACTCTGTGTGCGGGCACATGCATGCGGACCATTGTAGATAAGGAAGGAGGCTTCTCTGGGTGAGACGGGAACCACTGGAGGGTTTAGAACAGAGGAGTGACATGGTCTGCCTTAGGTTTTTAACAGGATCAATATGGCTGCTCTGTTGAGAACAAACCGCAGGAGGACAGGGGTGAAAGCAGTATGACCAGAGGGAGATGACTACAACAATCCAGGTGAGAGATGGGGAAGACGGGAAGGAGTGTAAAGTCATTGGACTCTGGATATGTTTTGCTGTGAAACGAACATGATTTCCTGACACTGTGTGAGAAGGAAAGGGGTCAAGGATGACCTCAGGCTTTTGTCAGTTGCCTCTGGATACCCTACACAGATGTAATGACAGTGGTGGTTGTGGGAGGGGCTGAAAGGCTTCCACATCCACGGTCCTGCCTGGAGGAAGTACCTGGATGCAGCTTGGGTCCCAGCTGCAGCATCCCCACTGTGGTCCTGGGGCCGCTTTATATGCCGCCAACCACCCACCAGGACACAATACTGCTTCTTGGTACATGTCACCATGAAGGTGGCAAGTTCTCAAAGCATTTATGGTGAACCCCTCTCTTCACAGAATTGTCAGACCATTGGTGTTTGACAGAGTCTGTAAGACTCTCCTGGTTGTCAAGAACAGACAAGCTCTCCATAATTAAGAAAAACAGTATTGATCAAAGGCGTAGGAACAGGCTAAAAAGGCAAAGCTGTCAAGATAGAAGCCAGCTCCGTGCTCTGCTGCTCTCATGGCCTCTTCACTGTCTCAGCATACCTACTCCACATGCTTTCTGTGGCCTCCAATTCAAATTTTTGAGAGAACTAGGGTGATTGGCTTAATTATCATGGCTCCTTCTGGGTACTAAGCCACTTTGAGGGTGCTGGCAATCTTTGGCTGTTGTGGCCTTAGGAAAGTGCCCAGCCCTGGTCCAACTCGTGACCACCCTTGACCAAAGAATGGCCTTGCTGTTTCCCCAAGGAGGATCCAAGTTTCAGGATCTTGTAATTGACTCAACCAGTACATCCCTCATTGATAGAGGAGAAACAAAGAACCAAAGAATTGAGGGACTTGCCCGGTATTACAGAGTGGGTAGACAATGGGAAAACAAGAACCCATGCCTCTCAAGTCTCTGGACTATCAAAGCACCAGGGCTTGTTTCTGGTGGTGCGCCTCCTAGGCATCCATATCCATATGCCTTCTACCACTGGGTAGAGCTTAATGCCTTTTTAGTATGTAAATGCTTTTCACCGTCTGTTCCCTCTGCTGGAAAGTCCATTATACCTATTATGTAATAAGCCAGGTGCCATTTATCTTATTCCCTAGAAATAAAAAGAACTGGGGGAAAATTACACAAGTATGAGGTACTATTGGACATCATCTCAATTTTAGAAGTTGGCAAACTTTCTGTAAAGGGCCAGATAGCAAATATTTTAGGCTTTGCGGGCCATATGGTCTCTGTCATAACTACTCAACTCTGTCAGTGTAGCATGAAAGCAGTCACAGACAATATGTAAATGAATGGGTGTGGCTGTGTTCCAACAAAACTTTACTTACAAAAACAGGTTGCTGGCCAATTTGCCCCTCAGGCTATATATTCTGCTGATGTCCTATCTAAAAGATTATGGAATTGTTTAAATGGTGCATCTTAAATATTAGGGAAGAGTAAAAATTAAAGAAATAGTTGTATTCTTTTTCTTGGCCATCATTGTGTTTGAAAATTGGTAAATTCGGAAGATAGATCTTTCTTACCTCCCTCATTACAAAAGTTACAGCATTTGTCAGAAACTCACCATGTGCCTTATAATATTGGTTTTAGGAAGGGAAAAGCAAGGAATAAGAGCAATGACAGGGATGATAACCTCTAACATTTCTCCTGATTGAGAAACCAATAATTTTCAAACTTTTCTCATTCCCCCTTAACCAGAGCTAACAAATAAAATTAACTGCTTAAATTTAAATTCATTATTCCATTCTCAAGCTGAGAGTCTGCACAGCAATGAAAGTGCTCCAACTCAGGTAAACAAAGATTAGACTGAGAAGCAAAGATAACCTGGGGAATCTGTGCACACCTAAGTAGGTACCGCTTTTACTCATGTCCCTCGTCCCCTAGCAGATAAGGGTGTGAGCAACCCTGCCTCTGATCAGTACCCCCATAGGAAGGCTATGGTTATTACCTGCTCCCTCTGGGTAATTCAAGGCCACGGCCAAGATTGATGCTTCTGAGACGAAGTACTCATTCCTTCACAGAAACCTACGCTACTCCGGGCCCCAGATCATAGCTCACTGACTCACAATTGCCTTCTTTCTTTGGTTTCTCAGCAATTGGATAAAGAACACCATGCTCACCTGGGAGCTCCAAATTTCACACAACTCAGTATCTTACTTGCTCCAACCCTCTGCATCCAGACTGGAACCTTGGATACAGGCAACCAGCTTATAGCCACAGTTATCCAACCCATTTCTGTGAGAGTAAATGTGTTTGCCATAGGGTTGCCAAATAATTACTCAACGTCACAAAGATGGGAGGAGTGGGATGGGGAAAAACACAGGATTTGAGACTGGGTCCAGAATTGAAACATCTCCCATTTTTCCAAATTTTGCATTGTGGGAGCTCCAGTGGCACATGCTTTAGCCCTGCGATCCACAAGGCTGCCATTAATACCTATTATGTTATAAGCCAGGTGTCATATTTCCACGTCAGAAGAACCTAAAAACACCAGAAGAACCCAAGTGGAGCTAAAATACTAATCAAATTGCTAAGATAATTTAGAAATTTGAAATGACTGAACTACTTAACACATGATCTAAATGTCTTTAGATGATGTCCTCTTTCTAAAACGAAATGATACCTGCAGGTATGGTTCCTGAGTTCTGAGCTCTGACTCAGAACGAAGCACCTTTCATGGCAAGGCCCCATAATTCAGGATACTTCTCTTCCCATTTAAAAAAATTATGAATGTTACATGGTAGCCTTTGACTGCTTTCAGGTGCCATGCACACCCTCTTCTGGTCAGTTAGAAGAAAACTGATCACTGTTAGAGAAGGAACTCTATCAGGAGTGGAACAAACATTGGTCCAAAAAAGGGAAATATTCTGAAGGCAGCCCTCCTTTCTGTTTGTGATCACAAAAGATTCATTTCTTTTCATTATGGAAATGAGTGATCCTACTATTTTCTAAAGAAGCCTACTCTTTTCAGATTCCTACATTTCATTGTGACACAGTGACAAGGTCTGGGACTACTCTAGGGAAAGAGTGATCAGGTGAGGCTCAATAAATCCAGTCTCTGAGGCAGTCAGATCAGTCCTGGCACATTTCATATTCCAGAAGACACCTGAAGGTAAAGGAAGCACTGTTTGGTTTGCATACTCTGAGCATTTTGTGCTGAGACACAACAAAGCCAAGTGAGTAAAAGCACGGACTTTGCCAGAGGCCTGAGTCTGAATCCCAGTTCTGCCACTCACCAGCTGTGGGATCTTGGGCAAGTTACTTAACATCTCCGTGACTGTTTCATCATCTAAAAAGTGAGAAACAGTATTTCCTCACAGGGCTCTTATGAGAATTAAGAGTTAATATTGGGAAATGGGTGGAACAATGCCTCGTAGAGTAACTAGCATAAAAAGGAGAGGGAATCTGGAGGAGCCTTCTCCTGACACTAGGATGGTCTCTGGCTACATGCCTAGGCCCGTGCCACAGATCACACCAACCATTCCAAATGGAGATTTTTACCGATAACTCCTTGCAGATTTCACAGCCTTCTCTGGCAAACCAACGAGAGCACCAAGCAATAACATAAGCTGGAATTTTCTTTTTTTCTCTGTCCTACATGTTGGGCAAGTCATGAATTCCTTAGATACCTATTCTGAAACGACAGACTACATTTCAATAATCATTTTATTAGTTACAGAAGAATCTCCACTAGTATTTACATAGTGCAAAAAAGCTCTTATTACCCCTAAAATGTGATAAAACAATTATCCTTCATACAGCAAAAGAAGAAGATGAAAATCCCTTCATGTTATAATTCATACTAATTTTGCTAGTTTTTTATTAGAGCATTACAATTAAGACATTAAATTATAAATTCATGTGGAATATTTAGAAATTAAATTATAAAATAATACACATACTTTTAAGATGTGATGTGCCAACAAAGTTTAAATCATCTTTAACTAGGATTCAGATTTCAGATTAGGCAAATGGTTGATTCTCTGATGTGTGTAAAGGTTGGAAGGGGCAAAGAAGGAGGAAGATGTCTGTAAATAAATTATTTCAGAAAATTTTTAAAATCAAAAAAAGATAAAGTTTTTAAACGGATAAGTTAATGTTCTAACCTGTTGGCACAACATACAGAAAATACTTAAATGACAGAAGTTTTTTTTTTTTAAGCAAACAGCAGCTTTACAAACAGTAATACTTCTTTATACATATATTAAAAGTTACAGTGTGTTAAGATTTAACAGTTTTATGTTAAAGAGTTGAAAAATGAATGGAGAGTTCACTACTCATGTGCACATTACAATTCCCACCCCACCCACCTCCCCCAGCTTATTAAGAAATCAGACAAGTACATTATTTGGATATTAATTTCTCAATATTTAAACTATGTGAATTTCTTTTGACTAATTCTTTTCCAAATACTGGAAGCACATAAAATACCGTCTCTGCAAAAATGACCTCCAGTCAAAGCCTTTAAAAACTTTTCAATGCGTAACACCCATTATTTTTCCCATGTTTAGTCAAAAGAAATATATTACATCATTTACAAACATATTTAAACCAAAAATTAAGCTAATATGAACATTTGCCTTTTGAGAAGTAATCTTCACAGCATACAAACCTACTGAAGCAGAAATCTAGTTTTGGGTGTGCCATTCATATTGTAATTCATATAATTCTGTATTGAAATAGAAATCTAATATTAATTATTGCCAGTAAAACAATCTCTACACACTAAGGAAGAAAATCACTAGTTTTTATTTCCTGTGATGATGAACTCTTACCATCAGATCTCTCTCTAGGTCTCCAAAGAGCCACTCACCCCCAGATCCAAAAAAGACACTTTCCTAATTTTCACACCTCCTTCTGATATAATATACACAAATTCCAGAATTTATCTAAAGGAAACAAATGATAAGGACATTATTAATACTTATGTAAGCTTACTTTCAACATAGTAGCATTTCCTTTAATAAATTCTGGGTTGTCCTCTAGAGGTGACCTGTCTCATATAAAAAAGGCTGTGGTCCCTTGGGTTTGCTGGCAGAAGATACTGCACATGCAAGAGCATTTATCAAACACCTGATTGAACACTTCTGAAGTCTATAGCAAAATTAAAAGTTATTGGTGTTCTGAAGATTTCCTCAACTTCTCTTTTGATACAAATGTCAAAAATCTAAAATGACAATTCTCGTTCAGAAGAGATATAAAATATAAGAAACCTTGGAAAAGCCATTACCCTCAAGATCAAGAGTTGTCTGAATCACTGACACTGAGTGAAGGAAATTTACACCATTAAAAAGTATGAAAAGTTTTTAAGTTCACTTCTAAGATTGTCAGTAGTTCAAAACCTCTATCATTTCTTTAAGCCAACTAACACTTTCAAATGTGTAGAGACAGTAAGATCTGCCATATATAAATCCACGATTACTATTTCAGAGGCTTCATTCCTTACACGCCACATTCCTTTAAGTACTGGATACTCTGTGCCTAAGAAGTCTATACTGGTGAACAGTTTAGACAGGACAGTAAAATAGTGTCCCCTTTAGCACACTAATAAACTTGATAGACTGACATTTGCTACACAGCAATCCTCCTAAACTTTCACAATTCACAAATACTAAATCATCAACCAAGAATCTGCTCTCTCCAGTAACGAAATGCCAGCATTATAAAACATCAAAACTAGCACAGTGGTCCCAGTGAATTCAGTAAAGAATCTGCCCAATTCTTCCCTCCCGCCCCTGTGAGGCAAGGCCCTGCCCCATAAAACCAGAGCAGGGAAAATACCCCTCCGTCCTCAGTTCTGTGCCTGCTTATGGGCGCTTGTCAGTGTAAAGCTGGCGTGCATGTGCTTGTGTTGGTCAGTTAGAGGTGGGGGGGGGCAGTTGGAGGGAAGATGGAAAAATGGGTAATTTGTAATTCTCCCACCATGATATAAACTTTCAGAGGTCACTACCAGGTGGTGACTGGCTAGTAAACAAAACATTTAGCTCAGTAAGTTTAATTTCTCCCAAGCAGGTACACATATTCCTAGAGAAGGGCAGAGATAAATAATAATGATCAACATTTAATACCTGTATATATCTGCACACTCTTAATCATCTAATAGTTTCAGCACAATTAGAACAACTTTCTCTTCTCTTCCAAACTTCTTCTCCCAAGCCTTGATTATCAGGATACATGCTACAAATTGTGTCAAGTTCCCTTCCCTGACCTCCTGTCTGTAACTATGGTCAGTGTTACATGGCAGGTGCTCAAGGCTAGGGGCAAAATATGTATTTTTTAAAAAGGTGACACGGTTTTTCACCCAGGACAAGTTTGGATACCCAAACAAACCCATATCTCAAACCCAGAGGGTCCCGAATCAGAAGCATGCAAGAGAACACACCAATAATAAGACGTTGTTTCTGGATAGTTTACATGTAAGTGCTGCAGTCAGACCATCGGTTACAGTTATTCACCTGTCAAAATCTGCCTAACTTGACGTAAATACGACTATGTACAAGACCATTCCTGAGGTAAGTAAGAAGCAAATATGAGACAGAACCTGGAAGGTCCTATCATGGGTGACTTTTCATATTAAACACATCTACCACTCTCCACAAAGAAGGCCAGCTCTAATCTATCAGCGTGGCTCCTCCGCTAGCCTAAGTATCGGAGGTTCTGTTTTAGCCCTTCCAACGTTAATCGATTGCAATGATCAGTGACTTTTGAAAAAAGCATGTGAATCAAATAAAAGTTGCATCAATTTTTAACACAAAACACTTTGTGACTTAGTTACTCTCAGGCTTATGTTAGTTTTCTAACTCTACCTCCAGTTCTCTTTTAAAGAAGCCCAAACAACTTCTTGATCAGACAAATTAGTCTGAAGGAGGTGCAGTCTTGAAGCAAATATCGGTAACTGCTTCTACCCTTAGAACCTTGATCTTTAACTTTCAAAATGACTCTAAATAGGCATTTTAAATTTATTTTCTTTAAAGCCTGGTCATCCTCTCTTTTTAAATCATTATTTACCATAACAAAATAAGCTGAAACAATTCTTTTTTTTCCACACAGTTCTTAGAAAGACCCTTAGATGCTAATTAAAAGCTGAGCTATAGATCCTAACAAAAGTAAAAGACAGCTACAAAAATATTGTCAGGAATTAAATACATGTATTAAATACTAGACAGTGAAAAACATTGAGATGAAGCATAAAAGATAATGGCTGCGACCCTTACAAAGTAGGAGAGCGAGCTGACATTTCCTGAGTTACAGATTGGGGGGTGTACAATTAGAATCGGAGTGCTCAGTGTGCAGTGAGCTGCAGTTGCTGGGCTTCTGCTGCTCCTGACTTGCTTGGTGGTCAGTAGTCCAGGTCTCACTGTCCATCCCTGGCTCCAGCACCTCAGACGCCTCTGCTTCCTCTTCCCCACTTTGCTCTGCATTGTCTTCCTCAGAACCATTAAGGGTTTTTCCAAGCTGAAGAGTTTCCATCGTTCTCTGGGTCTCAGAGACCCAAGACTCAATTCTACTATTAAGCTGAACTTCTACAGATATGGGTTCATGAGTATAATCTTCTTCCTCCTCCTCCTCTTCATCATCCTCTTCTTCAAGCATGCCAGGTACAAGAGTGCTGGTGGTGCTGGTGATGGAGGAATTCAAAAGATCTCGGCAACTGCCATCCAAGGAGCCGGTCTCTGTACTCTGCTGAGAGGCCCACTCCAGGTCATCTGGCTTCACTTCCTCTTTATCGCTCACTGTCGATTTCCCAGGGTTTGTAGCTGAGGTAGTACTGCCTACAGCCACTAATGACGGCTGCTTACCAACAGGGGCTGTGTCAAACAGAAGTTTACCGGGTTTTTCAGATGTGCTGTGCTTACAGGAAACCTCTCTCTCATTTTCTGATGTTTCTAGTCCATCTGAAGTTTCCACCATGTTTCTCCAATTTGTTTCTGGAAATATCAAACAGAATTTTTAAAAACCACAACACTGTTTCAGAATCATGCAACTCTTAAAAAAGGGAAGAACAAACCAGAGAAATTTGTTGGCTCACCAACTGATTGGAAAAACTAAAAACTTGGTTTATTCTAGTACTAATTTGAATGTTACAAAAGGAAAACAATTCTTAAAAATGTGCACTTAAGATAAAGAAACAAGGAGGCAAAAATAAGTATATTCATGTTCCAGAATGCAAAAGACCTTATACCAACAAGAGCTCACTGACATTCATACATAAAATCCATACATTCATGAAAGTCAATGAATTGCCTTTTTTTTTGGCCTTGAGGTGTACTGGGCTCAAGGCACAGATGGCAGAGCCAAGATGTCCAGCAGAAATAGTTCTGATTCGACAAGTCTATATCGTGGTCCCTCAGCAAGTTACCTAAGAGCTGTCTTTCGGCCTGTAACGGAACTTGTGTTTCCACTTATAAGCAAAGAAGCCATTCGAGTAACATTTGTGAAATTTTGTTTTACAATATACGTGGCTTGGCTTACCAAGTGACTTTGGGAGTTTAAAAAAAAGTGTTATTATATAATACAATGGTGATAATCTAAATTATTTTTAACGACAGGAAGTCAGTTAAGAGCAAAAAATGTACTAGGAATCAGGAGACGAAGGACAGCTCTCCCACTTCCTTTTTGTGTGTGTGAGGAAGATAAGCCCTGAGCTAACATCCGTTGCCAATCCTCCTCTTTTTTGCTGAGGAAGACTGGCCCTGGGCTAACATCCGTGCCCATCTTCCTCTACTTTATATGGGACGCCGCCACAACATGGCTTGACAAGCAGTGCGTCGGTCCGCACCCAGGATCTGAACCTGCGAACCCTGGGCTGCCAAAGCAGAGCACATGAACTTAACCGCTACACCACTGGCTGGGCCCCCCCACTTAATTTTTTTCCCCTATGTTTTCTTTTTTTCATCTTATTTTTATAATTGATGTATAACATTATATTAATTTCAGGTGTACAGCACAATGATTTGATATTTGTATAACTTACAAAAGTTATGTCTAGCTAACAAGTCTAGCTAATGTCTGTCACTATACATACAAAAGTTTTTTTTCTTGTGATGAGTACTTTTTAGTCTCTCAGCAACTTTCAAATATACAATACAGAATTATTAACTACAGTCACCATGCTGTATATTACATCCCCATGACTTATTTTATAACTGGAAGTTTGTACCTTTTGACTCCCTTCACCCATTTCACCCACCCCGCACCGCCCCTGCCTCTGGCAACCACCAATCTATTCTGTGTACCTATGAGCTTCGTGTTCCTTTTTTTTAGATTCCACATATAAATGAGTATTTGTCTTTCTCTATCTGACTTATTTCACTTGTCATAATGCCTCAAGGTCCATCTATGTCGCAAATGGAAAGATTTCATTCTTTTTTATGGCATAATGATATTCCATTGTATACACATATACACACGACACCTTCTTTATCCCTTCGTCTAGCAACAGACACTCAGGTTGTTTCCATATCTTGGCTATTTAAATAATGCTGCAATGAACATGGGGGTGCATATATCTTTTCAAGTTGGTGTTTTAATTTTCTTTGGATTAATATCTGGAAGTGGAACTGCTGCATCATATGGTAGTTCTATTTTTAGTTTTTTGAGGACTCTCCATACTGTTTTGCATAGTGGCTGCACCAATTTACATTCCCACCAACAGTGTACAAGGGTTCCCTTTACTCCACATCCTCACCAACATCTGTTATTTTTTGTCTTTTAGATAATAGCCATTCGGACAGGTGTGAGGTGATAATGTGGTTTTGATTTGCATTTCCCCGATGATTAGGGATGTTGAACATCTTTTCATGTACCTGTTGGTCATCTGTATGCCTTCTTTGGAAAAATGTCTATTCAGATCCTCTACACATTTTTAATTGGATTGTATGCTTTTTTTCTATTGAGTTGTATGAGTTCTTTACACATTCTGGATATTAACCCCTTACTGGACATATGATTCGCAAATATTTTCTTTTCATTTCGTTGATGGTTTCCTCTGCTGTGCACAAGATTTTTAGTTTGATGTAGTCCTCCTTATTTTTGTTTTTTCAAAATAAAAATCCCTTCCTATTTGCACTTTACAGGTATAATGATCAAGCTATAGTAATAAAGCAAGCCTATTCATATTAATATATTCAACTTGATTGTCATCTATCAACTGTATATTGATACAGACCACATTTTGGGCATCTGAAGTCAGGGCACATGGTTTGGAAAAGTCCTTTCTTTCCTGCAGCTACTTCAAGTGTGGAACAGGTATTTCCACTCTCACTCCCACCTCATGAGAAAAATCTGCTCCTCCTATAATCTCATTCTCAGTTAATAACATTATCATTTTCACAGTCTCAAAGCAGAAGAAACCTTATAGTAATCCTTGACCCTATCTTTCTCCCTTACTATATCCCTTCATTCCACTCAACTTCGAACTATGCCATGTCACTTCTAGCTCAAAAATCACTAAATTTGGTCACTACTGCCCTAGCTCAAGCCTTCTTTATCTTGCTATATATCTACACTATCTTTCTAACTAGCTTTGTGAAATGATTACATCACTGTCTAAGTGGCTTTCTGTTACCCTAATATAGGATCTAAACTCCTTAGCTTGGCAAAGCCAAGCCTTTCACGAACTGACCCCCTTATCTATCTTTCTGGTCCCATTTATTCCAACCCCCAGCCCTGCATTCCGTGCTCAGGGTCACTCTGAATCCTCACTGCCCCCAGAAGTCACACCCTTTCTGTTAACAATTCTTTGCTTTGCAATAGCTGTTCTTTCTGTATGAGATGTGTTTTCCTTCCTACCCCTCAGACTTCTATTCACCCTTGATAACCACCATTAAGTGTCAGTTCCTTTGTGAAGGCTTTCCTGACTTTCTTAAGAGAGAGAATCACTAACTTGAACTCCCACAGCACTTGTTGCATATACAGTTCAAAAGCATTTGTTTTGTGTTTGCTGTTCCACCCCCTTCCTCCTCACTCCTACTCCCACTCATCTCTGTGTCCCTATAGTTGGCATATAGTAAATGTTTGGGGGGAAAAAGCCTATTAAAACAAAAATTTTCAAACACATATTTAACTATACAAAAGAATAACTTTAAAAGCATAAATTTTTTAAAAACTTTAGATGCCTATTTACATTTCCTTCCAACAATTTTGTTTCCTCCTTCAAAAGTATTACAAGGATTCACTTGGAGTCTTGGAAAAAGTCCCAGCTTTCCCTTGACAATGAGTCAAAGGAACAGGAAAAAGGAAGGAGCTCAGCAGATTAAACTGGGCTCAGTCTTGGGCTGTCATCTACTCGGTAGGGGAGCTGAAAGCCAGGTGGGTCCTTCAGAAAGGAAAGGGAAATATCACCTTGGAAACAGAGACAAGAGACTCTGCAATTAGCCATCAACAGACCTATAACAATGATCAAAGCTAATGAGGTCACATATCCACAGGGGAGGGCCCAGCTATTAAAGTAATAGCTGAAGCTTGACCAACAGTTGATGAGCACACAAACACACGAACGTGACAGGGAGAAACAGAGCAGGTATGAATCTGCCATCTTCCTCTAGGGGACACGAGAGATCTGACACAGGGTGGGGACTGAATGCAGGCAGTCTAAAGCCAGAAGAGAACATTTAGAAGTCCACCTTCAAAGAAGGGACTAGGAAGTAAGTTAAAGGCAGGAGCAAAGGTCTCAACAAACCTGGAATTGGTACTGATCCAAACCTACCCTGCTTTGGAACTGTTTATTTTAGCAGAACTTATTGAATAAAGCTCTTCTTTGTTTATTAACCCCTCCTATGCTTTTCTGTTTATTAGTTCTTTGTGAAACTGCCTTTTCAACTTTCAAATCACTAATGGCTTTGTCAGAGGAAGAGGTGTGTCTATTTCTCCCTTCAGCCAGTACGTGCACAGGGAAGCCGTCCATCTTTAGATAGTTGTATATAGCAGAGAAATAAACAAATGAGTTCAAAAGCCTACAGAGGAAGTGGTGCTGGCAGAGAATGACCAGAAAACTCAGGATGGAGAGACTAGACATTGAGGTTGCCCTTCCCTCTTAAATGGTCACTGAACACTGTATGGTCCTATTGAGAATTCATTCAACAGAGAAAACACATCACACTGGCTACGAGTGCAGATTCTGGAGTCAGACTCACCAGCTGTGTGACACTGTCAAGTTATCTACCTCTCTTCATCTTAGCCTCCTTATCTGTAAAATGTGGTAAAATATTTCTTATCTCATAGGGTTGCTCAGAGGATAAAATGCCTTAATAATGTCAACTGTTTAGAAAAGTGCCTAGCACGTAGCAAGAATTCAGTAAGTGAGCTATTATTATTATACAGCGAGTGCCCATTATGTACCAAGTCCCTATTTTCAAAGAACTTACAGGTTAGTTGGGATTTATGTTCAAAACTAATTGTTTCACGTAAGGATGATAGAACTGAGACTCAGCTCATGTGGAAGGAAAACATAAGCAAAGAAAACAATTAAGGTGTACACACAAGGGATAATAAGACTAGACTATCACAGGAGCCTTTCTATTCTATCAACGATTAGCATCCCTTTCCCAGTTTTGTTTTTTCTTTAAACCAGGGAAATAAAAAGAAAACATTTCCGAAACCTTGCCCCAGGATGGCATGGAAGACACTGTCTGTTGTCTACTCAATAGTCTTTCCTCATCTTCTTCCCAGCTATCAGAACCCCCAAACTTGGGATGCACTTGAACCCAGTCCCATGAGGTGAATTAAATAGTGCTTAACCTATCATGGCCATCCCATTCCCCTCTGTCAAATATTCTCTTGCCCAAGTCTCCCTTGCAGCTAAGAGTAGTCACGTGATTTGCTCTGGCCAAATGAAACAAAGGGGAGTCTTCTGAAAATTGTTTCCTTCACTGATAAAAGGAGCACACTGCCTCAACATTCTGCTTCTGACTGTTGCTGTTACACCCAGAGCCACAGAACTATGTATGAACATGAGATGGTAAGCACAAGAATAAGAAGTCACTGAGAATGGAATGAAAGGGCTGGGACCTTGATGATGCTGTGAAATCAGTAAACATCCTAATTTCTTACACCACATTAGTGGGTTTTATGTTTACTGACAAATGCCTCTGATACAGTCTGATGTCAAGACAGAATAACTTTGTGCTTTACTCTCAATGTCATTTATGATTATTTCCACTCATTTTGTTGGCGTCTGATAATCAGCTCATCAGGCCAGAGTCTTTAAGGTTCTGTCTACATCCTTCCTTAGGATGCAACCATTGAGATCACAGAATTTTAGCTTTGACTGGAACCTTACAGATGACGTAGATGAACCCTCCTCATTTTACTAAAGAGAAATCTGAGGCCCAGAGATGAATCAATTATGCTGAAATCCCCCAGGCAGAGTGTAAAAGCCAAGGCTTCAATCTCTGAACTCTTAAATCTGGGACTTTTTGACAACATCTCCTAAATCTTTGGGAGGTTCTTTTCATAACTTTTCTTTTTATGTGTCCATGTGAGGATCACGGTCATTTGCCCAAATCCACAGCTTTATGAATTTATCTTGCAGTTTGCCTTTGAGATCTGGCATTTCACTAGAGAGAACTGATTTCATTTACAAAGTTGGCACTTTCTCTTTATCCTCTTTATTTTCAACTAGTATCACTCCAGTCAAAGAAACAAGTCTGCCTCTAAGCCAGTATCACTTATCCTTGACCAATAGTTTCCCTAAAGGCCCACAATAACTTGTTAATTGCCTTTGGTCTAGAGCTTTGTCAAAAGAATTCCAAACATTTAACTACAATCACAGACAGGGAGACCAGAAAAGAAAGTGTGAGAATAAAGGAAGAAAATGAGGACTTAGTTTTTTACATGTTAAATATTAGGTGGCAACAGCTACTTAGTTATCTCCCAAATAGATTAAAAAGATAAAAGAAGGAAGAACAAGGAGCTAAGGTGAAGGAGGTGGCTATACTATTTAAAAAAAGAAACTAGAATAGGGGAAACCAATCAGAAACTAAATCAAGAAAGTGGAGAACTGAAGAGTTCAAAGTATTACAGAAACAAGGCAAGGAAACTATTAACTGTAGAGTGCAGTCAATAACACGACTTTAAACATTACACACCAATACCATTTTTCAGTCTCTCTTTTTGACTACCATCAGATTTAACTCAAAACAAAAGTCACAGTCTAGGTTTTATAAGCTCAGATTGAATAGTATTCAGGTCTTTCGTTTACTTAGTAAATACAAAATTTTAATAATTCAGTATAAAGTATTAGAATAAAACTTCCTAGAATTTACTTAGCTACAGATCACAAGTACAGTGTATTTTGCTTCTTAAATCCCTTTGGATTTTTTTTTTTTAAGATTTTGGAACTGTGACTAAATTCCAGAGTATCACAGAAAACCTCAGCCCCAAATATTCTCCTAATTTTTAATGGACATGTTTAATGCAATTTTTAAAACAAAATTCTGAGCAAAATCTGAATAATCAAGAATAAAGATAAAGGGGCTGGCCTGGTGGCGCAGTGGTTTAGTTTGCACTTTGGCAGCCCAGGGTTTGCGGGTTTGGATCCCGGGTGCCTGCCGACGCACTGCCTGTCAGCCATGCCGTGGTGGCGTCCCATATAAAGTAGAGGAAGATGGGCACGGCCCAGCGCCAGTCTTCCTCAGCAAAAAGAGGAGGATTGGCAACGGATGTTAGCTCAGGACTGGTCTTCCTCACAAAAAAAAAAAAAGAAAAAGAAAAAAAGAAGAAAGATAAAAACAAAAGGCAGCATGGAAAGTCATTTTCAAAATGACTTTAACCACTTAAATCATTTCAAAATTTAAGTCATTTAAAGTGGTATGTAACAACTTACCATATTCCTTCTCATTTACTTCAGAGATGGGTTCAGAAATAACACTGCAGAAAGAAATGGCACTTGCTGCAGAGGGATTCCGAGAATGCCCCATGTGGTGTGGCACCTTCTTCACGTTCTTTAAGGCTTCCTCGGCCTGCTCTTGTTCCATTGCTGCAACCATATCTTTATATGCTTTCCTGGCTTCCTCAGTAAGTTCTACTAACTTATTAAACAGACTCTACAAAGAAAGAGATTTTGATTAGTCCATTTTTTATAATATTTTTTATTCCTATTATTAGCAATAAATATCTCTACTGTTTCAGGATAGATATATTTTCAGTCAGCACAAAATCCAAGTGATATACAAACCAGAGAACCTTATTAAATACTCTGTAATTTACATATATTGTTTATTTAATTCTCACAAGTCTAAGGAAATTTCTTGATTCGATACTAGTGACTAAATGTGATATATTAAAAGCTCTTGCAGAGTTTAACAATTCAGCAACTGCACCCTTTGGCACCTGGCACTACAGTGAGTACAAAGACCACTGGAACACCACTCTGCTCTCAAGGAATCTTCCATGTGGCTGGAAGGAGATGACAGGAGACAGCTATAGTTCAAGGCACAATGTCTTAAATGCCTTGTGACATACACAGTGTTGTGGCTTCTGGAGGAGACATCAAATCTAACTGCTAGGCATCAGTGAGGAATTCACATAGTAAGATGATCTGATAAAGGCCTTGAAAAATAGGTACAATTTTGAGGGACGGAGACAGGGTATTATTAGCCAAGGATGCAAAACCATGAATAAAGGGATAGATATAAGAAAGCAATAAGGCTTGTCTGGGGAGCAGAGAAGAATCTTATATGGGTTAGCATATAAGGGAATGCGTGTGTGCAGGGTAACGTCCAAGGATGTAGAAGAAGATGGCAGTCTCCACAGAAATTAAAAGTTCCCGGTAATGTCTGCTTATGGCAAGAACTTGAAGAAGACCAAAAAGAAGTCAATGATGATATGGCTAGGTGGGGTCTTGAAGATAATGAAAATATGACACAAGATAGACC
Source organism: Tapirus indicus (assembly GCA_031878705.1). NCBI lineage: Eukaryota > Metazoa > Chordata > Mammalia > Perissodactyla > Tapiridae > Tapirus > Tapirus indicus. The sequence continues at coordinate 42,419,708 of CM062918.1, forward strand.
AGCCAAAGATATTGGGACAAAGGCAAATTATGGTAACAGAATGAAGAGCCTGGAAGTGGTATGTGGAGCTAAACAACCAGTAGTTCCTCCATCAGTGAAACAGAAATGAACATGAACAGGATAAATAATTCCAATGAAATGGTAGGTGACAGAAAATACTCATGTCAATAAAATGGCAAAATTTATATAGCAATAAAGTTGTACTTCAATAACTATGATGTCTAATCATGTCCAAAGAAAACTCCAGTTGCCACAGTCACCAGAAAGACAATCATAAAATGACTTTTAGTGGTTCTTAAATCATAACTCAACAGTCTCTACTCCTGTTAATGTCTTGATTTAGCATCACAATGCAGCACACTCACACATTAAGGAAAGTAGTTTAGATGGTAAACACAACCTGGACATTTGTAAGAATCCACTTAATTTTATATATAAAATTATGCCTTCAGACAATGGGAGGAAAAGTACAGCACAATTTTTTTCTTTTTACCAAGGCACTGTCATTTAAGTATAAACCACAACAAGATGAAAGCATGGCAAAAGGAGCATATTGCTATGGAATACGTCTCTGAAAATTATACTCAAGAAGAAAAAACATAGGTAGCATGCTTAACCCAGCTGCAGTCTAAATTGTTTAAAGTAGCAGGTACAATAAACGCTGTTGCTAAGTGTGCTGATTTTGGAAGAGGAGTAGACGCTAACTAGTAATAGTATCAAAAACATTTTCAAGATTTATTTATTTTTTAAAAAGGGAGAGGATGGATTCTGTTAAAAACAGCCCCTAGAGCATCATGGCGGAGTGAAATTCCCTCTTTGAATCTCTGCCCCCTACGACACAACGAAAACATCATTCACATTCCAAGAGAGCTCAATCAAACACTACGAAGGACTTCTGAGAAACCCCTGCTGCCATATATCGGACGGTGGAGGCGCGGGAAGCCCAGGAGGACGGGAGGAGAGGTAGGAGGTTGTACTCCCCCTCCCCAATCGATTGGCAAAGACAGCGCAGTTCGCGGATAGAGGGGGGAGGGGCGGCCCACAGCGGGGAAAACTATCGCCATCCAGGTGCTCTCACAGACTGTCGCGAGATCCCCACTGGGACGCGACGACGGACTGTTTAGGGGGTGTAGCAAACACCCTAAGAGAGCCAGAAAGGAAACCCCCGGGTCAAGCAGGAGAAAGAGAGGACCCCTCCCCCCACACACCCGGTGTTTCAGCATAATCCCCCCGGGGGCTGCAGCCGCCTCAGAGCAAACCGCTCGCGGGGGGAAACTGCAGGACCAATTATCATGAGGGGAAGAAATAAGGATGTCCCCGTCGGATCCTTGCGTCAATTTGCCAGGGCTACAGACCAAAAAGGAAATGACAAACACCCAGAAACCAACCCTGAAGGCACAGAATTTGATAACCTGAATGACAGAGAATTCAAAATAGCTATCATAAACAAACTCAATGAAATACAAGAGAACACACAGAAACAAATCAACGAATTCAGGGATTATGTCACAAAAGAGATTGAAACCCTAAAGAAAAACCAATCAGAATTATTGGAGATGAAAAACAAAATCAACGAGACAGTGGAAAAAATGGAGTCTTTAAAGAGCAGAACTGACAATATGGAGGAACGAATTAGCACTATTGAGGATAGCCACGCAGAAATGCTGCTGATAGAGGAGAGAGAGCTAAGACTAAAAAGAAATGAAGAAATTCTTCGAGAAATATCAGACTCAATGAGGAAAAGCAACATAAGGATAATAGGTATTCCAGAAGGAGAAGAAAGAGAAAAAGGAGCAGAGAGTTTGTTCAAAGAAATAATAGCTGAGAACTTCCCCAACCTAGGGAACGAGAGGGAAATAACAGTGAATGAAATCAATAGATCACCTAAATATATAAACAGGAATAAAAAATCATCTCGCCACATAGTAGCAAACTTGAAGAATACCCATGACAAGGAAATAATATTGAAGGCAGCTAAACAAAAAAACAAAATAACATACAAAGGAAACCCCATTAGGCTCTCAGCTGATTTCTCGACAGAAACTCTACAGGCTAGGAGAGACTGGAATGATATATTCAAAATCATGAAAGACAAAAACCTTCAGCCGAGAATACTTTATCCAGCAAAAATATCCTTCAAATACGATGGAGAAACAATAACTCTCCCTGATAAACAAAAGCTAAGAGAGTTCGTCACCACAAGATCCCCACTACAAGAAATGCTCAAGAAGGTCCTTAGGCCTGAAAAAAAACAAATGAGAAAGGGGATACAAAGATTTCAGCAAGGAGAAAAGCAAGGAGACTAAACCAGAACAAAATACAGTTGGAAAACATCAAAAATTAATTCAAGCTCATCACTGGAAACACACATTCATGACACAATCTGGAATAAAGAGATAACAAATAAGGAGGGGAAGAGGTAAGGGATTGAATCGACCCAGCCTCAGGAAAAAGGAGGCATCTGAAAATGTACTTTCTTATCCAGGAGATCGCTTATATAAACCTCACGGTAACCACTAAACAAACAACCAGAAGAGAACCACACATGACAAATAAAGAGAAAACCAAGAGAATGAGCATGCAGAAATACCAAATTGAATTTGCAGTCCGAAACACAAGGGACAAGAAACGAAGGAAATGCGAAAGAACCAGAAGATGAACAATAAAATAGCAACATTAAACCCTCATATATCAATAATCACTCTAAATGTAAATGGATTGAATTCTCCAATCAAAAGACACAGAGTGGCAGGATGGATTAAAAACCAAGATCCAACAATCTGCTGCCTCCAGGAAACACATCTCAGCTCTAAAGACAAACACAGACTCAAAATAAAAGGATGGAAAACAATACTCCAAGCTAATGGCAAACAAAAGAAAGCAGGAGTAGCCATACTTATATCAGACAAAGTAGACTTCAAGATAAAAAAGGTAATGAGAGACAAAGAAGGGCAATATATAATGATAAAAGGGACACTTCACCAAGAAGACATAACACTTATAAATATCTATGCACCCAACACAGGAGCACCAAAGTACATAAAACAACTGCTAAAAAACCTTAAAGGAGATATTAACAATAACACAATAATAGTAGGGGATCTTAACACCCCCCTTACATCAATAGATAGATCACCCGGACAAAAAGTCAATAAGGAAATAATGGACTTAAACGAAAAACTAGACGCAATGGACTTAATAGATATATACAGAGCACTCCACCCAAAAAAAGCAGAGTACACATTCTTCTCAAGTGCACATGGAACATTCTCAAGGATAGACCATATATTAGGAAACAAGGCAAACCTCTATAAATTTAAGAAGATTGAAATCATTACAAGCATCTTTTCTGATCATAATGCTGTGAAACTAGAAATCAACTGCAAGGAAAAAACTAGGAAAGGGACAAAGATGTGGAGACTAAACAACATGCTACTGAACAACCAATGGGTCCTTGATGAAATTAAAGGAGAAGTCAAAAGCTATCTGGAGACAAATGAAAAGGAAAATACACCATACCAATTCATATGGGATGCAGCAAAAGCAGTCCTGAGAGGGAAATTCATAGCAATACAAGCTCACCTTAACAAACAAGAAAAATCCCAAATAAATAACCTTAAATTGCACCTAACAGAGTTGGAAAAAGAAGAACAGACAAAGCCCCGAATCAGCAGAAGGAGGGAAATAATAAAAATCAGAGCAGAAATAAATGAAATTGAAACCAAAAAAACAGTAGAAAGGATCCTTGAAACAAAGAGCTGGTTCTTTGAGAAGATAAATAAAATTGACAAACCCTTAGCCAGACTCACTAAGAAAAAAAGGGAGAAGACTCAAATAAATAAAATTAGAAACGAAAGAGGAGAAATTACAACAGACACCACAGAAATACAAGGGATTATTAGGGAATACTATGAAAAACTTTACGCCAACAAATTGGACAACCTAGAGGAAATGGACAAATTCTTGGACGCGTACAACCTCCCAAAACTGAATCAAGAAGAAATAGAGAATCTGAACAGACCAATCACAAGTAAAGAGATTGAAACAGTAATCAAAAACCTCCCAAAAAATAAAAGCCCAGGACCAGATGGCTTCCCTGGAGAATTTTATCAAACGTTCAAAGAAGATTTAGCACCTATCCTTCTCAAACTATTCCAAAAAATAGAGGAAGATGGAATACTTCCCAACACATTCTATGAGGCCGACATCATGCTGATACCAAAGCCAGACAAGGACAATACAAAGAAGGAAAACTACAGGCCAATATCACTGATGAACATAGACGCAAAAATCCTCAACAAAATATTGGCAAACCAAATACAGCAATACATCAAAAAGATCATACACCACGATCAAGTGGGATTTATACCAGGGACACAGGGATGGTTCAACATCCGCAAATCAATCAACGTGATACACCACATTAACAAAATGAAGAATAAAAACCACATGATCATCTCAATCGATGCAGAGAAGGCATTTGACAAGATCCAGCATCCATTTATGATAAAAACTCTCAACAAAATGGGCATAGAAGGAAAGTACCTCAACATAATAAGGGCCATATATGACAAACCTACAGCAAACATCCTACTCAACGGGGAAAAACTGAAAGCCATTCCTTTGAGGACAGGAACAAGACAAGGGTGCCCACTCGCACCGCTCTTATTCAACATAGTACTGGAAGTTCTGGCCAGAGCAATTAGGCAAGAAAAAGGAATAAAAGGACTCCAAATAGGCAATGAAGAAGTGAAACTCTCACTATTTGCAGACGACATGATCCTATACATAGAAAACCCCAAAAATTCCATCAGAAAACTACTAGAAATAATCAACAACTACAGTAAAGTGGCAGGGTATAAAATCAACTTACAAAAATCAATTGCATTCCTATACACTAACGATGAAAAAACAGAAAGAGAACTCAAAAAGACAATCCCATTTACAATCGCAACAAAGAGAATAAAATATCTGGGAATCAATTTAACCAAGGAGGTCAAAGACCTATACAATGAAAACTATAAGACACTATTGAAAGAAATCGAGGAGGACATAAAGAAATGGAAAAATATTCCATGCACATGGATTGGAAGAATAAATATAGTTAAAATGTCCATTCTACCTAAAGCAATCTACAGATTCAATGCAATCCCAATCAGAATCCCAATGTCATTCTTCACAGTAATAGAACAAAAACTACTGAAATTCATATGGGGCAACAAAAGAGCCCGAATAGCTAAAGCAATTCTGAAAAAAAAGAACAAAGCTGGAGGCATCACAATCCCTGATTCCAAAATATACTATAAAGCTACAGTAATCAAAACAGCATGGTACTGGTACAAGAATAGACACACAGATCAATGGAACAGAATTGAAAGCCCAGAAATAAAACCACACACCTATGGACAGCTAATCTTCGACAAAGGAGCAATGAACATACAATGGAGAGAGGGAAGTCTCTTCAATAAATGGTGCTGGGAAAATTGGACAGCAACATGCAAAAGAATGAAAGTAGACGATCTCCTATCGCCATATACAAAAATCAATTCAAAATGGATCAAAGACCTGAAAGTGAGACCTGAAACTATAAAACTCCTGGAAGAAAATATAGGCAGTACACTAATTGCGATTGGACATAAAGGGATCCTTTCAGATTCCATGTCTACCCAGACAAGGAAAACAAAAGAAAAAATAAACAAGTGGGACCTCATCAGACTAAAGAGCTTCTACAAGGCAAATGAAACCAGGATCAAAATGAATAAACAACCCACCAGGTGGGAGGAAATATTTGCAAATCGTTTGTCCGACAAGGGATTAATCTCAGTAATATACAAAGATCTCATACAACTGAGCAACAACAAAACAAACAACCCGATCAAAAAATGGGCAGAGGATATGAACAGACATTTTTCCAAGGAAGAGATACAGATGGCCAATAGACACATGAAAAGATGTTCAACATCACTAATCATCAGGGAAATGCAAATCAAAACTACACTGAGATATCACCTTACACCGGTTAGAATGGCTATAATCACAAAGACAAATAACAACAAATGCTGGAGAGGTTGTGGAGAAACGGGGACCCTCATTCACTGCTGGTGGGAATGCAAACTGGTGCAGCCTCTATGGAAAACAGTATGGAGAGTCCTCAAAAAATTAAAAATAGAAATACCGTATGATCCAGCAATACCACTCTTGGGCATCTACCCAATGGATGTGAAATCAACCATCACAAGAGGCGTATGCACCCCTATGTTCATTGCAGCATTATTCACTATAGCCAAGAAGTGGAAGCAACCCAAGTGTCCCTCGACTGATGATTGGTTAAAGAAGATGTGGTATATACATACAATGGAATACTACTCAGCCATAAGAAAAGACACAATTGTCCCATTTGCAACAACATGGAAGGACCTAGAGGGTATTATGTTAAGTGAAATAAGCCAGAGAGAGAAGGACAGACACTGCATGAACTCACTCATATATGGAATATAAGTGAACACACGGACAGAGAGAACTGATTGGTGGTTACCAAGGGGAAGGGGGGTGGGGGGGGCACAAGGGGTGAAGGGTTACATCCACAAGGTGACGCACAAACAAAAATGTACAACTAAAACCCCACAGTGTTATAAACTAAGACATCAATAAAAAAATAAATAATAAAAAAAAACCAAAAACAGCCCCTATGTGTTAAATGTAACAGACTTCATAAATATTTGTTTGCACTGTTTAACAAACCATGCATTTAAGTGAAGCCAACAAAAATAAAATAGGCATATGGATATGTGATTTTGAAATTAACATTGATTTTACAACATAAATAAAACAAATTATTAGGAATTAAAAGAATATAAAAGAAGAGAAGAAAATAAAATTGAAGAGAGAAGCTTATCAGGTAATAAAAGCCTTGAATTGGATAAGGATAGGAAGCTTAATTCAAAGGTTAGTTTTATCAGATGGTAAAAATAACTTAGGTGCACCACCACATCACTGCGAATGGATATACTTGATAATACATCAATATTTCCTTTACCTCCATTTTAAGAGTGTATTTTGGTTTAAACAATTACCTACTTCAAAACAGTAGCGGGCAAGTAAAACAATGTACAAACTGGCAAGCATTTTATAATTTAAAAAAAAAATCACACAAATAACCTAATATATATATAATTCATAACAAGTCAATATAACTAAAAACAAACATACCCACTTTTCCTGACCCTGATCCCATTCCTATTCCATAAACTCTAATACTGAACAAAAAAGGAGTACATTTTTATTAGGTGTCCTTATATATGACCTTTCTTTCCCATAAAGGTATTTATCACCCAAATTCTCATATACAGTTTAACATAGCAGGCAGATATACATCTACCACACAATTTATCAAACACTTATTGCCTGCTCATGCTCAAGCAATATGAAAGGTGTCAGGGATACAAAGACAAGCGGCTTGCCCTCAAGGAACTCACAGTTAAAGGGAAAGAAACACATAAACTACAGCAAGGCAGTGTGATATCCATAACCAAGAAAAGCATGGGTTACTGTGGGACCACAAATATTACCTATATATACAGAGAGAGTAGGTGGGTAGATAGATAATTTCATGGATGGTGGGAGAGAAACTGAATGGACAGAGGAATTGGGGTGTGCAAACATAGTGACTGGATAGGAAAGGACAGATACTTATATATAAAAATAGGAGGGTTGAGAAGAGGGAAAAAGGTCTGTCAGTGGTATCAAAATATTCTTAAAACATTATCAGTTCGTAGCATTACTCTAAATTAATAACCTTGACATTATCAGCTTCTGTGGGCAAAGCTTTGTATTAGTAGATTGTGAGAGGAAGACAAAGGTGTATGACGGGTGCAGAATTATTCTGACTAGTTTAGGAACTTCATTTTCTAAAGGAAATTTCTCTCTTGATTCCTAGTAGCACAAAATACACCCAATATATAGATTAAAGAAAATCATTTTACATTGTATAATATGGGATATCTTTACCCAGCAGTTAAATTATCAGTGCTACATAGTTGAACCTAGAAGAAAAAAATACTGTAGCAGAAAGAGGAGCTAAAATCTTTTCGGAGAGCTGTAGGATTAATTTATGTAAATGTTTTCAACACTAAAAAAGGAAATGTAACACTCAAGAATTTTCCACTCATTCTTGGAGAGTCCATCAGCTCAAGTCTTCAAATGCTTAAACATAACACTGGCATGTGTCAACAGAAAATGTACTATTGTGGGGGGGAGTGAGGAAGTGTGTCTTCTAAAGTCTCACCTCAGCTCCAAAGTAGTTGAAGATTCCCACTACACTAACAGGAACCAGCTTGTTCACACAGCGTCCCAGAGCTTTTCTTCCAAGGGCAAACACAAAGGGAATTTCTTGTTCCCGTGCCATGGCTATAACATTATAGAGAGCCTCATCTAGGCCACCTAAGAAAGTCAACACACACAGAGGTTTTAATTTAGTTATTTCCTAAAGGGAGCTATTTTAGTACGCAAGTGCTAAAGCATAAAATACAGCAGCAAAGGATTCTACGAATGTTTGTGGCACTTAATGCTGTTTTTACACATTTTCCTATTTGAATTTGTACTATATATGGATATATGTATGTATTTTCTTTCTCCCCAATTAAATTCCAAATTCCTTCAATAGCAGTATTTTTGTCTCTCCATAGGGATAAGCATAGCAGGAGTCAAATTTCAATTCAATAAACATTAAAAGGAAATTAATTAAAATTGTTAATAGTGGCTGACTCCTTTATCCAGTCCCTCAGCTCAAGTGGCAACCTATCACATGCAGTAAGATAGACCATACATGACTGTTTTTATGGGTATTTCTCCCCTATGGAGAATATGCCTACTACTGCTAATTCATGCATCTGTCTACTCCAATCACCCAAAGTGGCTCCTCCATGAAAAAGGACAAATAAGGGTGCAGGACACAGTACAAAGTACTTGTGCGCTGGCTCACCCAAGGGCCTCTGTTTGTAGCTGCTAGTTTCTGAGAGACAAATCTCTACCATAAGCAGAGCAGAGACCTTTATCTTTTTTCTAATTCTTTTTAAGAGAGAAGGGCCATCAAAGGAAGATAATGTAAAAATCTAAAAAGTATAATATGCTTGCCAGAGGTAAAGAAATGCACTTACTAGTCACCACTCTGATTACAACGGAGGAAACACCTGGTGGGCCCAACTTAAATCCTTCACTTAGTGTTCATAAATGGGGATTTTCTTTACAATTCAATCTCAATTTTATTACTTAATTTCAGGTACTGAAAGATTTCATTCTCCTTCCTCAAGCTTAATATTTTGTTTTATACTTAAAATCTACTAAGAAAGATACGTGGCTTCCACTTTAAAATTCACTGTATTTCCTACAATTATACTAAGTAAATATCAAAACACTTCAAAAGTAAAATGTTCATACCCTTTGACTGGATTTTTTCACAGTTTGGAGAAATTATAACACACTTGATCTTGTTTAGCTTCATATGTTTGGTAACCTCCCTTAGACCCATAACCAGCCGTCTCCTCGCTTTTGCTCTGACAGGATCCTTTTGGTAGATGCGTTCCTGGAAACTGACAAGCTCTTGGAGAAGAAGAGTCACACACTCATCAATCTCTTTACAAAGAACCTGATTACAATACCTGTAAAGGAAACCAAAAATAGGTAAGTGCATCCTAATTAATTTTTCTGTAATTATAAAATTACTTTAGGAAAAAAACACATCGGGGGCAAGCCCAGTGGCATAGCGGTTAAGTTCATGTGTTTCACTTCAGCAGCCCAGGATTTGCCGGTTAGGATCCTGCACGCAGACCTATTAACCATTCATCAAGCCACACTAAGGCGGTGTCCCATACTGAAGAGCTACAACTCTACAACTATGTCACACAACTATGTACCAGGGGCTTTGGGGAGAAAAAAGAAAAAAGAGGAAGATTGGCAACAGATATTAGTGCAGGGCCAATCTTCCTCAAAAAAAAAATTATTAAAAAATAAAAACCAACAAATCACACCCAGTAAGAGGTTTTCATAAAAAAATCAAATCTTTAAAATCTCTTAAATCCTTTAGTCAATTAGAAAAATTGAAGTTTTTCTGAATTACAACAGATTGGCTTTTATATAAAGGATAGATTAACCTCAGAGAAGTACTATCCAAACTTCCAATGATTAATTTCCTAAAGATATAAATCAAATGTTAGCCTGCTACTAGATAAAAACAGATTTAATGTTTTTGGTAAGGAGATACAAAGTTATTTCATTGCAATGAATACTAAAGATGCTTCTAGTAGGAAAAAAATATAATTTCGTAGAAGCTAACTGAATGCCCTAATACCAAGAATTCATCCTCTGTGTTTGAATAAGTCATAATCTCTGCAAACTGGCTTCCTCAACCATAAAAATAAGGAGTTAGGTTAAGATGGCCTCTATCTCCAAAAATCTATGGCTATGGAGAATGAACTCAACATCAACAACTAAACTGAGGCCAAAATCAAAGAGGCCTAGGGATAAAAGTCACATGCCCTTGTATTAGGCAAAGCAATTGATCGAGGCTCTTTGTGACATCATGTACAGCTACAATGCAAAAAACAGAAAGGAAATAAGCTCGAGGCCACTACAGCACTTAATTTCAGGGATAAAGAAGTCCTCCAAGTTTACTTACTCCATACAACACTCTACTTTCCTAGTAGAGTGTGTAAGCGCCCACGTGGCACTTATGGAGAATTGGGGTAATTTCTAATCTAGGAATAACCAGGCAAGTAAATTTCTACTTCTAAATTATATTATGTAGTGGAAAAATCTAGGCCTGCCCTTCTTCAGTGCAAAAATGTTCTGTTTGGGGAATTTTCTTAAGTTGATGTGAAAAATGTTTAAATAATTATGACACTACTTCGGCAAAGAAGATATAACTGGACAGACTGAGAAAAGATTAACTATGGTAGTTGAAGAATGCAAAATTAAAGAATATAATTAAAGAATAGAACATCAAAATGCAATTTTCTTCAATTCTCTTGATCTTCCAAGCTGTTTATTTCATACATAAGTAACATTTTATTCCCCAAGTGTTTCATTTGCTCCACATCTGTTATTTGACATTTAATTAACTTCCCAAACCCAGGCAAGAAGAATTTGCTCAAAAACAATAGTATGAAGAAAAGGAACAGAACACACCAATGTGGTTTGGAATCACACAGATTTTACTTTCACCCTGGGATTCTTTCATATGTCATTTTTAAAGGTAAAATTAATTCATCTACACATAGGTTAAAATCCTAAAATCCTTCACAGCAATAACTGTTAGTTTAAGGTTATTCACAGATGGGCATTTTAAAACTTAGAAATATTTGCTTAGAAACAAATAGTTTTATGTAATATGTTCACTTCATGTAATACGGTCTTAGAAACTTGTTATTAATTGGTTAGAGCGGTTTTTTGAAAGGCCAATAATATAAACAAAAAAGCAAAAGCATAGTGGAGAGGGAAAACCTCATAGTGTGGCATTTTATACATAAGACGTTAAGAGGCCAAATTTCCAGGGTATAGACACTATCTGATATAAAGAGAATATATTGACTGTCAAACCTCTTTCACATGAACAGTGATAGCCGATGGAAGGCAAATGCTTTAAATATAATAAAACCAGCTGTTAAACAAAATCTGAAAGAAGAACTTAGATCTTTGGTGTTTTGTCTGCTCAACCCACCAACTAACAATGACAAAACTATATTCAGAACTACAATCAAGATACTTAGAACTATTCAACCTCAATAATGAGACTAAAACTTACTCTCTGAATCTTTTGCTGTGGATTTTGGTTATTGTTGAAGATGCCATTGGACTGCCTATCCCGGAACTAGCTGGAGAGCCTTGTGACACAGGTGTCATACAGTATGGAGAGTTCTGACTTGCTGGAGAGAGCGAAGTATCACTGGGCATGCTCAGTCCAGCATCTACGGAGACAGGTTTGGGGACAAGAATTTAGAAACCGTAAATGCTGAAAAGCTCTATATTGATCAATACAATTTAGAATGGCAGTTGTCTTTTGTACCACTTTCAAATTCTCCAGAAGCTTACAAGTTGGGCATTGTTCGTATTACAAATAAACATTTCTCCCACACTACAAAAATGATGTCTTCCTATTGTCTATTAAAATATATTCTTAAAAATCGAGCACAGCTACAAGTCTCCAGAGGGGATGAAAGAGCAAATTATCTAAAACATACATTCCTAGAGAATTTAAATTAAAGAACAAAGGTATTAACTTCTCCAACTCTTTCCAGATTATATAACCCATCTCCTCCATCTCTATTTTTCTACCTATTTCTCGGAAATAACTTTTTTTCGAGCTGAAAATTGCCATTGCTGCTGGCAATGATGAATTCTCCCTCACCACTCTCTCCACATCACCCGATTCTCCAGGCACCACCCCAGTCTCTCTTGCATTTGAACTTTGCTTCTGTGCTCAGGCAGCCATTTTTAGATGCCATCTCTTGACTTGACTGCCTTCTTCAGTTATTGGTTCCTTCCTAAACAACTAAACTCAGGAAATGAGTTAATATTTGTATATGCAGTCCATTAATTAAGTTACACATATATCTTATCTCCCTACCAGCTTATAAGCTTTCTGTAGCAGGACCAGTCCACTATAAATCTTTATTACATTTCCCAATCTTCCCGCTCCCTCCCCACTTACTAAAGTACACATGGTAGGTGTTCAATAAACACTTGCTGAATGACACCTAAATACAAAGGCAATCATATTTAACTGAGGAAAGGGAATCCTAACCACATATGTCATAGCTGAATACCTAGAAATAAACTCATTTTTCTAAACACAATGGAACAGTGCTACTTGAATGAGATTTAAATATGTTGCAAAAAGTTGAAGAATAAATATATACCGGCAGAAAAAGGGACCTAGCCAGGTCTCTTTTAAAATCTTTCTTCCACAGTAGTATAAATTTTAGAAGGAATCTGCAGTTTTGCTAAGGTTCCAACTGAAATCACATGTGCTGGCTACTGTATGGAACTGAATCTTATTGATCAACTGGACTCTGCACTGCCACAGGCTTTGCAATTCTCTACTCACTGTGGCATATGTATTAATTACATACATACATACATTAATTAATTTCATGAAAGCAAGAAAGAAAATCAACAAAAACAACTCAGTGAAAAAGAGTCCTGTGAAGAAAGACAGCCAATAGTGTTCTGGATATAAAAGAAGACAAAATTAAAAGAATTGTGACAGTTAAAGGGGAGATCTCATGCATTAGTGAGATCATAATTATGAGAGTTTACAACAAATTCAGGATTTAGATCTCAAAAATGTCATAGACCTATTATATAATACCCGCCCCCACCCCTTTTAACATCTCCCTACAGAAGCACCTTCAAAAGAAACCACTCTCAAATAAATTTAGATTAAATATGGGGCACATTCTCCAATTAGGAACATAACTAGTGATGGCTTACCTATCTTAAAATACTTTGTACTACTCCATGAGAAGAAGGGGAAAAGGGATGATCTTACCTTCCTGGGAAACAATCTCCTGTGGCAAATCATCAATAAAATCTAAGTGCATTTCTACTGGTTCCTCCGATCCCAAAAGGTTGTGGTCCACAGTTAAACGGCCCTTCTTTTCCTCTCTTTCTTTCAAAATAACCTAAAAGTCATTACCAATCTTTAATTACTGATCACTCTTTAAGAATGTACTGAATAATTAAAACGTTCACTACCACACAGGTATAGCAGTTCACTTAAAAATGAACATGAGGATTTTGGTCAGCTGTTTGTTGATTTGGCTATGTAGAAACTGACTGGCAAAAAGATAAATGCGATTTTAGGCACTGTAGTTGAGGGAAGTACTATACTCAAAATAAAGGGAGACAATTATGCTATATAATACTACAGCCATCAAACCACATCTGCTTCATTCTTTAAATCCTGGTTGACATACTAGAATTTCCTCCACAATGGATAAAATAAGTTTGGAAACCAGGTCACACAGTTACATTAGATTTACATTTTGCAGTTTTCAATTATTTGGACATGGATTATCTCATTCCTCTTCTCCTAATAACAATACTGAGTTAAACAGAGCAGAAATTTTTCCCAATTTATAGATGAGGAAGATGAAGGTAAGAAAGATTTGCCTAAAACTACATGAGCACTGAAGTTAGTACTAGAACCCAGGGTTTCTGATTCCAAGCATCCAATGTTTTTTGATGTTAAATGTTTAACTTTTTTTTTTAATCTTATAGAAAGAATTCATTCTCCAGGGCCTTGTTCAACACAGAAAGATAGTCACGATGCTGATGCTGATAATATCCCCAACCTCAAGTTAACTACACATCATGAAGATGCATGCCTGTGAACATTTCACAATAATCTACCAGCTAAAATGTCATGACTACTTTTGCAAAACATATTTAACCCTATTTTATCCTGTAAAATAAAATCCCCATATTTTGGTTTACCTTTTTAAGTGCTGTGGGTCGTTTTAGTTTTGCAATTTCCTTCTCTTTTCCTTTTTTCGTTTTAGAGGAATTAATGTCCAAAGAATTAAAGGATGTCAAACAGGGTTGACTTTTGGTTAAAGGTTTTCTGTTAGTAGCGTCTTTAGTGTGAAAAGAAGCTGCAGTGACCACTAAAAACAAACAAGAACATTAGTTTTATTATTATGGCCAACTCCATATATTTTCAAATTTTCTAATGATAAATCTACGAAAACAAGAACATCTTCTTCTCGTAAAAAGACAAGACACCATAACAGCAGGAGCAGTACATGACTGTGCAGTGTCCCTCAGATGCAGCTTTTATCCATCTTTTTAGCTTCCATAAGATAAAGAAGATAAAGCCAATGCAATTAACTAATTTTGTGGTCCAAAGAAGGGATAAATAAACTATTAGTTCTACTCTACTGCAGCAACCCTCAAGCATGGCAATTGCTTGCAACTAGTCCTCAGTCAGAACGATTCTACCCCTTAAGTTTTGAAAGCCTGAACCTCTCCTTATTCCTACTGAATCTGCCTTACATAAGAATCTGCCTTATATAAGATATGTAGTCTACCACTCCTCTCCTCAGCTCAATCTGTCCGTAAAGAATGATGATTTTCCCCTTCAGCTGCACTGTCAGTATTATTCAGCAATTCTTTTATGCCTGATTGATACTCTCATTCCCCAATCCCTTAGCAGGGCTACCCCCAATCCCTTAGCAGTCCTGGACCTTTGTAAATCTCAATCTTCTCACTCTAGCAGAGTTTTCCTGCCACTTCCCTGAGAAGAGACTACCCAATATAAACTTACAAGGCCACCTGCGAGGATGCAGCAGGCATCCTTACTCCTGTCTAAGGCTCACCAACCACCTCTGTTCTTAATCCCATCTCCAAATTAATTCCTCGAGAATCTTGCTCTCTTCCTTTCCCCTTGCATCTTTCAAGATCCTCCTTAACCCTTGACTCTTTTCCCTAACTCCTAATAACAAGCTAAAATCTCCTCTATAGAAAAGAAAGAGGGGGAAAAAAAGGTAAACAAACAACACTCTTCCCTCGACTGGCCTCCCCTCAAGCTAAGTTACCATCACTTCCCTGTTAAACTTCCGAATAGTCTGCTTTCTCATCATCACTTCCGAAATCATTACAATCTAGCCTTTGCCCTACCTACTCTCTTGAAACTGCTACCATCAAGATCACACATTACCTTGCAATTGTCAAACTGAATTTTCTGAAACTTGACTCCATTAGTTTTTTCAGCATTTGGTACCAAAGATCATATCCTCTTCCTCAAAATTCTATCCTTGCCTTCTGTGACATTCGATTCCATTTTTCTTATTCTTTTTCAAACCTATTTTTCTGGTTCTTCTAAGACCTCGTGTCCTTCAAATCTGAGCATTCTACAAGGCTTTATCCCTGAACATCTTTTTTCCTTACTTTTCTTTCCTCTGACAATCTGATGTATTTCCACAGCTACAACAATCATCTCTATTTGAAACTCACTGACTTCTAAACTGCACACACATAACTATATGTTAAAGAGGAACCACCAGGATCTCCCTAACTAGCATTTCAATTACAACAGGGTCTCTTCTTCCCAACAAAATTCTTCCATGGTCCTTATCTTATTTGGTATCCTCACAGTCCTTACCACCACCACAATCCAAGCCAGAGAATTTGGAGCCATCTTTGACCCGTTTCCACATTCCGTCAGTAAAAAAACAAAAAACAAAAACCCTATCAATTCCTTACAATCCTTTTTCATCTCTACCACAGTCTCATCCTTTTCTTGGACTTCCTGAGAAAGCTGATGCCTTAACAGTTTCCAATTTAAACACTGGTGATAGGTTAGAGGTTAATTTCATTTCTATCTTTCAAGAATTCTACTCCCTCTTCAAAGCCCAGTCCAAATGCTACATTAATATATATGAGTCATTTACAACATCCTCCCCATACCTTCCTGTTGACATAAATCACTCTCTCTTCTGCCAGTTCATAAAAGTTTGCTGGTGTCTTTCCTAAGGCACTGCTTTTCATTAGTTATCTGTGTATGACTTTCTCCCTGACTATATTATAAACCTCTTGACCACAGGGATATCTTAATCCTATCTGTAATTCCAACAATTCTGACATCATGCTTTGCAGGTAGATATTTTACATTTGAACATACTAACATTTGCTAAATGAATCAAAGTTGTAACAATAAGCCATTTGGAGTATCACAGGTTAACAATCTCTTCTCCATAATAATTAGTTAACATTTATTGAAGGATTATAACCCAGACACTCTTCTAAGCACTTTACAAGTATCATCTCATTTAATCCTCCAAACAATCCTGAAGTGGGTACTATCATTACCTCCACTTTAATGTGAAGAAGCTGAACAGGAAGGTTAAATAACTTGCCAAGGAAATACATGGAAGAACAGGATCAAACTCAGGCAGCTCAGCCCCAGAGCCCCTGACTGTAGCCACTAAGCCATACTGCCTCCAGAACACTGCTACCTCACAGCTCCTTTCCCTACAGTCCTTTATTCTTAGAGAGATGTTACTGCATCTCTCCTCATCTCAATAACACGCAACTCTAAAGTTGTGCATGTACTCAATAGTATTTTCACTAATAGTTACTCAAAGCTAAAGCTCATACTGGATGGGTAACTAGCTATAGGTTTAAACATTTTGCACATAGGATTAAAGTTATACACTGTTAACTTCTGTCTAAAAACAACACAGCTTTTAGATAGGAAAGAAACAAAATTCAGTTCTGCCTCTTCATCATCAGCGCTTTTTGTTGGTGCCTTTCCTTTTCCTTTTTCCTATTCTTCATCCTCTAAAACAAAGACTATGAAAAGAAATGGGAGAGCACATCAGAGCTGCCGGAGCTCTAAATTTGATGAGGTTTGTTAAAATATAAATTACTGTTTCAGTAAAAAGCCAGATCATTCTCATTCTCATTCTCTCTCTCTCACTCACACTCACAAACACAATTTGATCAAAACTCCTGTGTTTCCCATTTGGTTTTAAATTGGATAATTTAGCAGTTATAAAGCCAAATTACTTGTGATTTTCCTCTGAAGAAGGAAAAAAACAGTTGGTTCAAAATCTATACCAACTGACATTTGAATAGAGACCTGAAGGACCTGAGGGAACAAACTATACTGATAACTGAGGAAAGAGAGTTCCAGGAAAATGAAATAGCCAGACTGAGCTAGGAGCATGTTGGGTGTGTCTGTGGAACAGTGAGGGGCTAACATGGCTAGAGCAGCGTGTGCCAGGAGAGAATGGTGATGAGGGCAAAAAGGTAACAGGGTCAAGCTAAGATACGGCCTTAGTCAGGACTCTGACTTTACTCCAAGTGAGATGAAGAGCTACTGAAGGGTTCTGAGCAGTGGAGCGATATAATCCAGCTTATATTTTTAAAAGATCACTCCTTTTAAGATAGACTGGGGATAGGGGGAGGGAAAAGTAGGGAGTAGTCATGAGGCTACTACAGTGCAGTAAAATGATGGTGAACTGCAAGGGTGGCAGGAGAGGAGCTGCTGAGTTGTCAGATTCTGGATTTTTTTAGTTTTATATATAAAATTTAGATTAACAATATAAAAGTATATCACTAAAGCCAAATAGCAAATTGCTCAGACTAATGATATCACCTGTATACGACAGTGGCCTGGTATTAGTAATTTGCCGCGCTTTCATAGCTTGTTGTTGTTTTTCCAGAGCTGCTAACATATCCCCCAAATCTAGCTGCACGGGGGTTTTGTTCTTTTTTCCAGCTGCCTTTGATAAAGCTTCCTGCAAGGTAAACATGAAAACATTTACTTTTTGTTATAGTACGAACGTGTGGCAATTTAAGATGATTATATTTGTCACTTCGTCTGTCCATCCCCCCAACCCTACAAAAATAAACTATTACATTTGTACATAAAAATGTACCTGTAATTTTTTTTGCTCCATACTTATTTCTGAATATTCTTGAGCTGTGGCAAGAGCTGCTGCTAAAGCTTTCTTCTTCTGACTTTTTGCACGTTTAGGAACTGAGGTTGTAATAGGAATTGGAGTCTGAACTATATTGATGGGTGAGTTTTCAGGTAAATCATCCAACTATGATAACCAGAGAAAAACATTTGTTAGTGATTCCATAAAAGTCTAATCATTAAGAAAGACAGTCCAGAAGGTGGGATGTTCTACAGTACAAATGGACTAGACCCTTCAAAGGATTCAGTGTCTTAAAGAGCAGAGTGAGATGGGGTGGGACCATTCTAGACTGGGAAATAATAAAAAGACAAAACAGCTTAATGAAACAGGTGATACTTGTCTCCATTCTGGACTGAAAGCAAAAAAGAATAACTCCAAAGTAAAGTTTTGCAACAACTGGGGAAATTTCAGTATGGACTGTATGTTTTATGATATTTAATTAATGGTATTTTCTTGTCTGTAGTGGAACTGTGGATTTCATAGGAAAGTGTCTTTGTTCCGGCTATGGTGAAAAGAAATATTAAAGATAAGTACTAAATACACTGTTTCTTCTGTACCATGCGGCCCCACATGTCTTTATACTTCCCTGCAATATTTCTTTACATCATAGTCATAGTTCAAATGTGTTCAATTTTGCTTTTCTTTTTAAAGAGTCACTTACTACTTTTGAAGAAAGTTTCTGTTGAATATTCTCGTCCTTAGCATTTCCATTCTCATTTAGTTCTCGAAATCCATCTTCATCCTGAAATAATTTCACATTTTAAGTAAAAACAGAGTTCAAAGCAATAAACTCAAGAAAAACCTTTTATAATGCTTAATTAAGAGTAACGAAAAATGAGGAAGCAATTTTTATTTTTAATTCTAAAATTGAACTATTTAAAGTCAGTCTTAAAAAAGGGAATCTCATTTCTCACATGCTAAAACAGCTAATTTAATTATTCAAGGATGGGGCCATAGCCACACATGTCCATCCTTTGGATTTCTGCATTGACGATTTCATTTTTATTAATACTTCTACCCTAAAATGGGTGGGTAATTGAAAAGAAATTTAAAAAGGATTTTATCACGTTTCAGATAATTTGGAAAACATTTTAAACAGACAGCTTAATATGAATTTCATTAATATATTCCTTGTCCTACATTACTACATACACCTGTCAATAAGATCAAAATTTAAAAAATAAAAATTAAAAAAATACTTCCTATTCAAAGTAATTTCTTAACCAATAGCCTCCTTAACATTGAAAATTATATCTAATATCTTTAACTAAACATAAGTATGGAACCAATCATGTGCTTAAGTGCAAATAATAAATCTGCCACACGTGCTGTTCTTGATAGAATAATTAAGATGCACTCTCAACTCCTTTAGGTTAATTACTAAGCTTATTTAACATATTATTCATCTCTAGCCTCAAGCACGTTTTCCAGTTTAATCTCCATCTATTAACTAATTTTATAGAAACTATGATCCAACAAAAATGAGTTACTCAAATGAGTTACCTGGGATGTGGTTCACCATCTTGACACAACCAAGTTTTACTCATTCTTTAAAATCTATTCAAAATGTTATCCTTACCCTGTCCCAAACCCAAAGGGACCTGTCTCTCCTTTCTACTCCAACCACACCTAAGCAAGTACAGGGGGTGTACATGCTTATATTCCTTACTACACAGCAACCTCCCGAAGGGTAGTGTGTTTATTCATTAATGTATTCATTAATGTATCATTCAGAGCACCTTACTTTATACATATAAGAGACCTCCAATAGGAGCCGGTTAGATAAACAAATGATGGAAACACTGCAATTAGAATATAAATTGTCTGCCTATTAGAGAAAGTAAAATAGCCTTTTTTCTTCCTTCTCCAAGACTCTCCTGGCTAGCAGCACAAATTAACTAGATTGTACTATTCAAATCTGAAAAACTTGATAAGTAGATTGAACAACAATAACAAAAATTAGGAAGAGAGTTTCATACTAGGTGAAATCCACATAAAATCAAATTCTACCTCTACATGTTATCTCAAAATGATGAATACTCATGACAAAAATTTACAGAAATAAGCATTAATGAAGTTAATGTTAGACTAACTATACATAACCAAGACAAAAATGAGTGAACACTTCTAAGTAATTTATAATCTAATAGTAGAGTCACATGTTAAGACACAAAAAGTACTTATAATGTAACAAAATTAATTTCTTAATGGGAACATTTGTTATAACAGTTTACAAACAGATTCTGAAAAAATACCTCAAAATATAAAGACTCAGAATTTGGGTCGCCTCTATGAGATTGACTGGAGTTTAACTGCTTATTATCTTGTCTCTTTTGCAAATTCTGCCTTCTTTCAGAGGAGGTACTATGTCCTCGGCATCTGAATCCAACCTAAGTAAACCCCAGAGGAAAAAAAAAACATGTCTTATTATTTTTAAGTAAATGTTTTATTGAAGTGTAACATACTTACAGCAAAGTACACAAAGTGTACAACTCATTTTCATAAAATGCATAATTTATTGTAAAAGGTTAAAAGTTTTGACAAATAATTATAAGGAAAATATGATAATTAATGCACGTTACTTTTTTTACCCCTGTACATGAACATTTATATCAGCTTTATTCTTAATAGCTGAAAACCAGAAACAACCCAGATGTCCTTCATTAGGAAAATAGTTAAACTAACTGGTACTTCCACACTATGGAACAGTAGTCAGCCACAAAAAGGAATGAACTAGTGATATACTCAACAATCTGGACGAATCTCCAGAGAATCATGAAAGTGAAAAAAGCCAGTCCTAAAAGGACTATATGAGTTCATTTACACAACGTTCTTGAAATGAGAGAAGAGGGAACAGATTTGTGAATTCTAGGGGTTAAGGAGAGGCTGGTGGAGAAGGGAAGGGAGTGTGGCTATAAAACGGCAACAGGAGGGATCCTTGCGGTGATGGATCTGTTATGCATCTAGACTGAATCAATGCCAATGATCCAGGTTGATACTGTACTATAGTTTTGCAAGATGTTACACTGGGAGAAACTGCACATTACCTTTTTATTAAACTGTTATAAGTCTTCTAATATCTGTAGTTTTATTAAAAAAGAAAAAACAGAATTCCTAGGAATGATTAAAAAATAAAAATCTTGTTTCTAAGAAAATAGATTTAAGAGAATAAAATTTTCATCCAATCACATAAATTATTATTAACCTATTAACAAATTTGCAAAACATTCAATTATTATAAGGGCAAGAAAAAAACACATTAAGCATTTTAAGAATCTTAAGACATTTTAAGTTCCCTCTGTTAAGTACCCAATGCAGCTAACATGAAATGTCTCTCCTAACCAGTACAGTTAGAACACACAAAAACTATGATCTCCATTACGAGTTACCCAAAAATTTTAACAATAAACACAACGTGAAACAGACCTGGACAGAAGGTGCTGGCATACAGGCTTTATGAAATCAAAAATATGCACACAGAGACCTGGAACCACCTAGTAATTCCCATGCTAAGCAACTGGTCTAAAAAGACTTGCTGACAAGAAATAGAATTTTTATACTCTTTTGGGAGGCAGATTGTATGGCAGAACTATAATAGGCACATTCTCTGTAAAATTATTTCAACTTTACTACCTGTTTAGAAATTTTCATAATATAACATTTTTAAAATTGGCTCACGAAAAGAAGTTCACACAAGGGTGGTAAAACAAATGCAATTTACAATGTCCAGGTACTAAAGAAACAACATAATTCACATAAATTATTAACACTGAAATGAGTACTAATAATCAAGCCTCAAGATAGGGATGAATAAAAAGCAAGAAAATAAGTCTTGAGTACAACTCATTTCTTTGTACAGTCACTATCACAAAAAAGTAAATGCAAACCTGCCCTCCAAATAGCATTCCAATTACATCAAAAAGAAAGCCCTGTTGTAAACCAGAGTTAGTATATATAGTGTTGTTACAAACACTAAAACAATTTTTTAAAAAAACAAATGCAACTTGATTCTTACACTTGGAGACATAAAGTTCCAGGATTAAATTAAAATCCCCAAACCAATGGTCCCAACCAAGTTCATGAGGACCAAATATGTAAGTATTTCAATTACCTCCCTGAATGAATTAATAACCTCATGTTTTTTTAGTTCTTCTAAGAGAAAAAGTTTTTTGTGATAAAAAGTGAACACACAAGGGCCAGCCCAGTGGCATAGTGGTTAAGTTCATGCATTCCACTTCGGCAGCCTAGGGTTCGCTGGTGCGAATCTTGGGCACAGACCTACTCACTGCTCATCAAGCCATGCTGAGGTGGCATCCCACAGAGAAGAGCTACAACTCTACAACTATGATATGCAACTATATACAGCGGCTTTGGGGAGAAAAAAAGAGAAAGAGAAAGACTGGCAACAGATGTTAGCGCAGGCCAACCTTCCTCAAAAAAAAAAAGACTATCTTAAAAAAAAGTGGACATAGAAACAGAACAAAGCAGAAATATATATTAAGATTCAAATGTATATTAAGATTCTTAAATGACTGGCATGAAATTAACATTCAAAGATTTAAGTTTTCACACTCCATTTACATAAACAAAAAGAAAAAAATTACTAGGAATCGACATACAAGGAATATGCACAAATTTTCAAAAAACTATACAACACTTCTGCAGAACACAAAAAGATGACTCAAAATTAGGAAGACATACTGATTTTTTGCATAGGAAGATGCCAAATGGATTACATTATGTAATCCATTTCCCTAAGTTGATAAATTCAACGACTAATGGAACAAAATAGAAAGTCCAGAAATAGATTTCAACATATGTGGGCATTTAATAGGTGATAACGGTGGTTATCTCAAATCAGCGAAGAGATGGACTTTTCAATAAATGGTGTTGGGAGATTTGGGTAGCCACCTGGAAAATACAAAGTAGGACCTATATTTCACACTATCCACCAAGATAAACTCCAAATGGAATAGATTTAAATGTAAAAAAAACAAGAGCATAAACACACTAGAGGAAACCAGGAAAATTCCGTTATAACCCTGGCGCAGAGACAAGGCTTTTCTAATTACAACTTAAAACCCAGAAGCCATTAAAAAAACAACAACAATAAAGTCAACTTATAAAAATAAACTTCTTGGGTCCGCCCGGTGGTGCATGGGTTTAGTTCGTGCTTGGCAGCCTGGGGTTCGCGGGTTTGGATCTCGGGCGCCCGCCGACGCACTGCTTGTCAGCCATGCCCTGGCGGCGTCCCATGTAAAGTAGAGGAAGATGGGCACGGATGTTAGCCCAGGGCCAGTCTTCCTCAGCAAAAAGAGGAGGATTAGCAACGGATGTTAGCTCAGGGCTGGTCTTCTTCACACACACGCAAAAAAACAAACAAACTTCTTCATGTTATTCAAAACATAAAATAAACTTGTGCATGGCAATAATAATGAGCAGAGTCAAAAATAAAAATGAAAACCTAGCAAAATATTTGCAACTCATATTACAGACTAAAGGCTCCTAGAAATTTCAAAAATTTTGTAAGAGCTTGATCCAACTGATTAAAAAATGTCACCAATAAGAAAGGGAACAGATCAAGATACAAAAAAATGGGCAAAGGTTATGACCAGACAACTTCACAGAAAAATATAAACGGTGCTTAAACATACAGAAAGATGCTAAACTACATTAATACACCTAATTGGCAGAAATCCAAAATCCAAAAAACACACGAGTACTAAGGCTACATGGAAATAGGCATTCTCCATATTATTGTTGAGAATGTAAAATGATACAATCTGGTGATATTTACCAAATGACAGAGATGACTTTGCCTTTTTTCACTCAGCAGCTTCTTATCTAGACTACTGCTATACACACCTATTTCTAAAGGACACTGCAGTATGTCTGTAACAGCAACAGTTTATAAATAACTCAAGTATCCATCCATAGGACTACAGAAATCAACAAGAATATATCCACACAACATTAGGAGTTGTTAAAAGTGTGGAAGCCCTCTATGTAATAATATGGAAATGTCTCCAAGACACACTGTTAAGTGATGAAAGCACAGCACAGAAGAGAGTGGATAAAACATACTACGCATACTTTACTGACTTATAATGACATGAAGAAACTCTGGGAAATTCTATGCAAAAAACTAAACAAAGTGGGACAGATACAGGGAAGAGAGGAGACAAGGGGAGATGGATGAAAATGAAATTTTTCATTGTATAACCTTTTTCATCTCTTATTTTTCCATCTGTTCACAAGATAAAACCATCTTTAAAAATTTTAATTTTCAGATTCTATCCTTCGTTTAAAATTAAGGCTACATCAGAGTTTAGAAAGAATCTGCCTTTTCAAATGTTAAAACACAACAATGGTAAAAATATTAAAAATCACTGCATGGTACAGTAGTTAAAAGAGCATGGTACAGGTGGAAAAATATAAATGGAACAAAATAGCCCAAAACCAGCACCTAAGACATAAGAAATTAGCTAATGACTAAAAGGGCAGCACAAATCAGAAAAAAGAATAAATTACGTTAGGATAACTGGTTAACTACTTTGAAAATCTACATCATTATGCTTTACCACGCATCGAAATAAATCAAAGATAAAAGTCTTGAAACATTATGCCATAAAAAAGTAGCAGAAAATACAAGTGAATATTTATTTGATTTCTAAAAGACTTTTTAAGCCTAAAAACAATCAGAAATGGCAAAAGGGGAAAATACTTTGACTTAAAAGAAAAAAAGATTCTACATGTCAAAAATCAAACACACACATACTTAAGAAAAATCTAACAAAGCATCAGAAGTAGAAAAGAAAGCAAGCACTTTGTTCAACATCTGGCTCCCGATCTTCTGGAATGATGAGAGAGATAAATAAAACTTAACATATTATTTGTATTTGCATAATTTTCTCTTTTTTGGTTCTTTTACCATTCCGCACCAGTTCTGAGACAGAGATAAAATGTTTTTCCATAAATACCAGCATTATTTCCTCTCCAGTGGACTACTGATACCAAAGAGAACAGCACTGAGACTGCGAACTTGGCAGGTCTAGTTTCAAAGTAAAGTTTCAGCACTTTAAACATTTTGTAGATTTTGTTTATCTAATCTATATAAACAACTCTTGTTTTAGCTCTTTTGTTTTTAATAAAATAAAGCTACACTACCTCACAAGCCTGCCACAAACACCACTAACTCATTTTTGCAATAACCATAGGGAAGAGGGCATTATTCTGCTTGCTTTCCTGACAGCCTAATTAATGTTAGGGTACATCTAAAGTACTTTATTTCAGGGAGGAAAAGGAACAGGCAAGTATTTGGTCTATTTAATCCATTAGTAACTTACTCTTATTTGAGATTATCCACAGATTTATTCATAAGATAACTGTAATTCCTTAACTAGATTTAAGGAATCCAGGAAGTCTATCTAAAAATTGAAAATGAAAAATGCTAACCACTAGACAACTCCCTGATTTCATAGACAACCAATGCAGGAAGATAGTTATTGGAAGTTTGTGGCAGTATATAACTCGATCTGCTGTACTGCAGCTGGATCTTGCTCCCCAAGACCAGGAAGCTGGCAGTCTGGCCACATCACAGCAAGAGGCAGCCATCATTCTGGCCCTGCAGCAAGCAAAGAGTGTGGCTTGTGGTATTTATAGTCAAGTAAAGACACATGGACAAGGCTGCATCCTCAAACTCAAAGAATCAATATTTAAGGTACTAAAATGATTTTTATATGAATATGAAAAAGTCATGGCAGATGAAGCAGGAGTGGTGGGTATTCTTTTTTAGAAGTATGAAATATCCAAATATATTTCTTAAATATATAAAAGCAGAATATAGTACAATATACAACAGCCACATACACACCACCTACATTCAACATTTTGCCATTCTGTTTCATTATTTAAATAATAATTTTATTGGCTAAGCCATTTTAAAGTTACACATATGATGTCTTACTTTTAAATAATTCCATATGCATCTCCAAAAATTAAGGACATTGCCTTTCAAAACCACTATACTATATACAATAATTCATCTCACATTAATCAAATTTCTCCAACCTAATTCAAATTACCTGTGAATTATTTCTTTGTTCAGTCTGCCTTCCACCTCTAGAAAATGTCTGATTTTTTTCCATCCAAGGTTTTTTCTGAGTTGCCTGGCAAGTTACATTGGACCAATTTACACCACCTGTAGCAAATGAGATTTAAAACTATGACTTACTTATAAAAGATGCCAAAACCTAAATTGCCCCCTAACTTCATGTATAGTCATGTGTCGTTTAACGACAGGGATACATCCTGAGAAATGTCATTAGGTGATTTCATCATTGTGCGAACATCGTAGACTGTACTTAACACAAACCTAGATGGGATAGCCTACTACACACCAAGGCTACATGGTACTAATCTTATGGGATCACTGTTTATGCAGTCCGTCACTGACCAAAACGTTGCTATGCGGTGCATGACTATACTGAAATTCAATCACTATAAATATAATACTGGAAATTTTTCTGTAAACTTTAAGTGATATTCCAGGTCTTAGTGTCATCTTGCAGAATACTTCTAGCCAGTATTTTTTCAATTTTATCAGCAAAACTGTAGTACTTTCAAATTAACTTGAATCTCTTTGGGAGATTGCTAAATTTTTTGCAACATCAGCAAGCTTCATGCTTAAAAGCAAAACTCTGACATGGACAAAGAAGAAAGTATAGCAAAAACACTATGCAGAAAATAAGTACCTGCACATATAGATGATTCCCCAAGCTAAAAATAGAAACAAAAAAGACAATTATTTTCCGCTTAAGAGTAAACAACACATACCTTGCAAAACGTTTCATAATTTAGTCTAGTGTGAAGCATGCTTATTATAATCTTAAAAAAATACTTCTCCATAAATGAGTATTTTTCATATTAATAATAAAATATACAAAATATATTTTTAACTATTCTGTTACTGTAGAAATTGCTAATGAAAATAGATACTTAGGCTTTAGCAGAGGACACAAAGATAATATTGACATAGTGACTGATGAAGAAATCAAAGCAATGTTACATACATTCAAGGTGCTAGAATCAGCATTTCTCAAAGCCCCTGCTGCGGGCTGGTTGTTGCTGTGTTTGGGACTGCAGTAGCCACTATCACTGTCAATGTCGGCTTCACTAGCCCCCTGCTCACTAGAGGATTCCGCAGTAGGGTGGGACGCTCTTCTCCTCCTGCCTTTGGACTTCCAGAGCATTGTGGCAGAGCTCTCCGAGAGAGACTTGTTAGCGATGTCTGACGGGAAATCTACAAGGTAAGGAAAAGTGTGACAACTCTTTGTGAGGACCAAGCTAACAAATTCTTGTTAAATTAACATTAAGGTTGTAAGAAAATAAAGATATCTAACTTTGTAAATGGTGAAAACTTTTTGAAAAGTTCATCAAAAAGTAAGATGTTCCTGACAAATTGTTTTATAACGTGTTTATTAAGAAAAGAAAATATTTGTATAATTGAAATATATTAAAACAAACCACCATCACCCATTTAAGAAAGAGATCACAACCAATCCTTTGAAGTCCACTGCATGCCCCCCTCCACCACTGCATCCTCTTCCTCCCCCAGAAGTTACCTCTATTCTGAATTCTGTGTTTATCATTCCCTCACTTTTTAAAATAGATTTACCACAGATTTTTATATTCCTAAAACAGAAAAAAATGTAATTTTGCAGTTTAAACTTTATAAAAGTGAAATCATACTGTACATATTCTTCTGCGACTTCCTTTCCACCTCCTTTCCAGCCCTCACCCCCTCAACATTGGTTTTGAGATTCTGATGCATGTGGCTGTAATTCATTAATGTCGCTGGAATCTAGAGTGCCTGTGTACAAATATACCATAATGTATTTATCTCTGTACCACTGATGCGACACAGGTTGTTTCTGGGCTCTGCTATTAAGAACAATACTGCTATAAACATTTTTACACAGACACATGAATGGTTATGTGTGCATGTATAAGTTTCTCCACGGTAAATACTGCTGAGCCTTAGGGGATACACATACTCGACTTAGTAATGCCAAATCATTTTCAAAGGTGGTTAAAACAGTTTACACTCCAACAGCAAGATATAAATATCCCCACTGATCACATTTTCACCAAATACTTGATATTGTCTTAAAGGCTACAATTTTTGCCAATTGTTGGGTAAAAATAGGTGGCTCATTGTGGATTTAATTTGCATTATCCTGCTTAATAATGAGGTTGAGCATCTTTTCTGATGCTTTTAACCACTAATGTTTTCTCTTCTGTGAACTACTTAATTTTACTTTTGGATTTTTGACTTCTGCCTATTTTTCTACTGAGTTTTCTGTTTCTTATTTCTGTATTTTACAAACCGTAATCACAAGACATTAAAAAAAACAAAAAACTCTCATAATCTCCTTCCAACCCAACAAATCACAAATTTTCCTTTTTCCACATTTCTGCCCATGTAATTTTTATACAGCATCAATATAATTTTGAGTTGAGCTCTGTTTAATATTATGTATATGTTCTTCATACTTATAATGTAAAAAGGCTCCATGTTATTCCATTGAGTGGATATCCTGTTCTTCTCTTGACTTGTCACCTGTTACTGGACACTGGGAAGTTTTCAGTGTTTTTGCTGCATTGCTACAATGTGCATCTTTAATCAAATGGCCCTTTTCTTTCTAGGGGGAGATTTCATTTGGATATCTTCACAGGAGTGGGACAATTGGGTCAAAGGAAAGATTCCTATAATCCTACCAAATTGTTTCAGCCCTCTGGTACAGTGTCCCAGGGGCCCTGAGGGCAAGGTGGGGTCATTTTTTTATTGATTCATATGAATTATTTATACGTCCTCATACTAATCCTTTGTCACTTATATGCATGGTAAAAAATCTTTTCCAAGTTTGTGGTTTGTTCTTTCCCTCACTTTTGATAAGGAGAAATTGTTAATTTTAGAAATTCCCTCCCTGCAGTCATAAAGATACCTGCCTATATTTTCTTCTACATGTGGTTTTTCCATTTAAGTCCTTAATCCATCTGGAATAGATTTGCATGGGGTAAAATTAGGGATCTGTAATGCTATCTCTGACAGAGATATGTGTTTTCACATACACGTGAATCTGTTTCTGGGCTCTCTGTTCTGTTTAATTTTTGTGTACTGCATTTTTATATAAACCTACAGGAATTAAGATAGCTTTATAAGTCTTGATATCTAGAGGAAAAGTTCTTTTCCAGGGATGTCTTGGCTCATCTCAGACAGTGCTCCTTTACTTCAGAATTAGTTTGTCAAATTCCCCAAAAATTCCTACTGGAATTTTGATTAGAACTGCACTGAATCTACAGACTACCTTGGGAAAAATGACATTTGCAAAATCAAATTGTCCTGCATGAACACGACATTTAGAGTTTTCTTAAAACACCCTATAATAAAGTTATAGTTTTCTGCATAAATGTCCTGTATATCTTTTGTGAGGTTTATTCCCAGAAACTCTATATTTTTGTTGCTATTGTAAATGGCATCTTTTCTTAAATTTTGTTTGTTGGTAGCCCACTGAAATGCAATTAACTTTTGTATATTATCTTACTAAACTCTTATTAAATAATACAAGCTTGTGTCTGAGTAAAAATTTGTTACAAATTCATTTAAACTAATATTTCATTCTATCTGTGATTGATATCAATTAATCCTCAGAAATTAAAAACTAAAGAATAAAAATACTGATATAATGTACGATTCTCAGAATTTGAAAATAAAGAATAAGAGAAGGTATAACCTACTCAAATTACACTTTCATCTTTTCATTTTCTAAGTATTATGCCTCAGAAGGTTGTCTTTGTGGTCACTTAATGAGCAGACTAAAGAAGTAAGGATAGTTTTTTTGGTTTTTTTTGTTTTTTTTTTTTTGCTGAGGAAGATTTGCCCTGAGCTAACATCCGTGCCAATCTCCCTCTACTTTATATGTGGGTCGCCGCCACAGCACAGCTGCTGATGAGTGGTGTAGGTCCATGCCCAAGAACTGAACCCAGGCCGCTGAAGCAGAGCATACTGAACTTAACCACTAGGCCATGGAGCCAGCCCAGGATAACTTTTTTTTTTTTTTTTTTTTGAGGAAGACCAGCCCTGAGCTAACATCTGTTGCCAATCCTCCTCTTTTTGCTGAGGAAGACCGGCCCTGGGCCAACATCCGTGCCCATCTTCCTCCACTCTACATGGGACGCCACCACGGCATGGCTGACAGACAGTGCGTCCGCGGGCGCCCGGGATCCGAACCCGCGAACCCCGGGCTGCCAAGCGCCGACTAAACCGCTGCGCCACCGGGCGGCCCCCCAGGATAACTTTTAAAAGCAGTCCCAGGGTTGAAAGCATCTAGAAATGGGTCACTATGACTAGGAACAACCAAAACATAGAAAACTTTGTAACATATTACACTGTGATTCTTTTCCATAGCCACTCCAAGCATTCTGAGAGTCTGTTAATCTCACTGCTTTAAGCCCTACAAACCACACGATGACTGTATTATCAGCAAGATTGTTTTTTAACTGTTTCTCAGATCCTTTGTTGCTCCTAATGGATCTAAACAATTGTAAAAGGATAACTGAATAGATGTCCAAAAGAAAAGGTACAGCCCAAATGAAAGTATCACCATCTAATTCATTTCAAGCCAGACCACAGTTGAGTGGAAACTGCAGAGGGGTAAAAAAACAAATGTACCTCTGAACAGGTCTAATTCTTGGCCCTGAATCATTAAAAAGGAATTTTTTAACTAGTGTCAATGACAATGGATGAAAGGAGATAGACATCTACTCTATAGCTATTAAGCTGAAATCAGAGATACAAATTGGAATTTTATGATATAAACCAGAAAATATCTAAAATATTGCAAGACTATTAATTCTAATCTATTACCAGGATAAAACTTTTTTATTTAATGCTTATACAGTCCTTTAAAAAACTTTTGACAAAATGATATCTGACTAGTCCAAAATTTTTGTTTGACAAAGCATAGGTGTCACTCATAGATTTGGTTCAGATCTATGCTAAAATATGGCACAGAAAACTTGCTAAATTCT
This sequence comes from Tapirus indicus, assembly GCA_031878705.1. Classification (NCBI taxonomy): domain Eukaryota; kingdom Metazoa; phylum Chordata; class Mammalia; order Perissodactyla; family Tapiridae; genus Tapirus; species Tapirus indicus. The sequence continues at coordinate 42,451,279 of CM062918.1, forward strand.
TTCTATAAGGATACTATAGGATGCTAGGAGGTTTTATAAAGGGTTTTAATCTAGTTAAAAAACATGTACAATTTTGATTTCTACCAAAATGAGTCCCTCACATTTCTACAATGTCTGCAAAATTCCACGTCTGATTTCTGAACTGCTCCCCTACTATATGGGAAGAAGGAAACCTCAAACTCGGCTCAGAACTGTCCACAAGCCAGCAACCAAGCTACGAGAACATTAAGGACTCGGACTGCTTTATCCTTCTAAAGAAGTGGCAGGATAAATGAAAGGATGAAAGTCTAGAATCCTGAAAAGTGGTCCAGTCCACAATTATGAAGTCCATGCATGACAAGAGATTAGAACCAGTGATGTATATATAAGAACCACTGCCTTACCAGTTTGCTGTGAAGCATCTACCAGAAGCACAATTTTTGATCGATTATCAGGACCTGCTGCATTTGTCTCTTTCTGAGTAGCTACATTTTTCACCAATGGCCTTTTGCTTTTTATGTGCTGTTGTAAAAGCTGTTGCTGATTTAAATAAAAAAAAATTAAGATTCTACTCAATGAACTCAACATTATAAAATACACATCCACTATAAAACACACCTAAATGTATGCTCCAAATTAGTGGCTCCCAACCCATGAAGAACCAGGGTTACTGTGTTAGGATTTCATAAAATTATCTGCAGTCAATCATAATAGACTAAATAATGTATTATACACATTTATATTCTATTTTTCAAATAACCATTAACACTACCATGATTGACAAAATATGAATCCACTTTTAATTATTACTTGCATTTTTAATTTTCTCAATAATTAATAAATAGGAGTATAATCATGTCATATAAGGGGTTGTAAATTTTTATCTAAAAGGATAACAGAAAGGGTGGTAACTTATCCAAAGGCTAAATTTTAGTTTTATGATAGCAATGAAGTACGAAAGAAATTTCTTTGGAGTTTAAAAAGAAAATATAAAATAGCTGATCCTTTCTTTCATTTTTTAATATATGAGTATTCATCATTTAATAGCAATTTACATAATAGAACTCTGAATTTAACTTCCTAAATTCAAGTGCTGGGAATATACTATGAGAAATCATGTTTCTTCCATATCTGAAAGTTATGTACTATTATCTTACTTCTAATACTTGTTTCTTTTCATTCTGAGAGATCCCAAAAGGATTTCCCTTGATCCAGAATGTTTCCATGAAGACTAAAAGGTTTCCAAAGCAACCTCTGCTGCTTGTTTGTATTTTAATTTGGAAAAAGTACACCAGAAGGTAGCAAAGACTTTTCACTGAAGAAGCTGGGCGAAGGGAATCTGGGAAAGCATCAGCTCCTTAATGATAGTCGTAAGATGCATCTGAGAAGTCACTATGCCTTCATTAGCTCAAAAGTACTGAGAAGAAAGATGGTTTTTCGTCTATTTGCTTTGATAGAAAAGTAACCTTTCAGTTAAGAAACAGTTACCTAGAATAAACCTTAATTCTCTCGTGATTTCAAGGCCTTCATGTCTTTTTTGTTTTTTTTCAGTCAAAAGGCTGGTCCTGGCTAAAGGTGGTTTCACACATTTACCTTTCATTTTCTTCAGCCCTCGGAGACCCTGTGTTCATATAATATAGTAAAGCAGCCCTTGAAGAACAAACTGCTATTCCTACTGAAAATTCATAGAATAGAAACAATGAAGTTGAAGGCAGTTAATGAGTCACAAATGTTCTTTTCCATAATATCTCCTGCTGAATTCTGAAGACAAATATCCTGAAGCTCATTAGCCATTCAACACTGCTAGCATAGAATCCAAATTAACCACTTATTAATAATGGTGTCACTATGCAATTTTTATCACTAAATTAATTTGGAAATATGTGTGCATTATGTTTTTTGTAAAACTCTCTGAAGGAACTTGATGACTGTGAATCGTATCACCAATTAAGAATGAGGAGCAATAAAAAAAACGGGGAAAATGATTTATAAACACTATACCCTTGACCATTTTTAAATAGTGAATGAAATGTTTTATAGTAAATTTAACATTAAAGAGTAATCAATACAAGTAGCAAATTACTTATACTATTATTAACAAAGAAATATCAAACATAAAAGCCAATCAAAATCAGTCACTTACTTTTGGTACCACTGGTCCTCTGTTACTGTTTCTGCTTCGATGACTGGACAAAGGAAAGACCTGTCCAAGCTGATTTGGACGCTCAGTGCATTCTGTGGTTATAGTATTTACAGCATTTGCAGCCTGAAAGGTGTTGGAGTAAGGTGTAGGAAAAGGATGATAGAAACCCATAACTTGGGCACATGGTGCTGGCATCAGCTGATAATATGTATACTCTGTAGAAACAGGTGGCTGAGCAGATATAATGGGGTAGGCGAGGTATGGTCCAGCAGGGTTTGGATTGGGCTGCTGCCATCGTATATCATTGTTATACAATGGAAACTGTCTGTAAAATCAAATCAAAACAGAACAAATCTAATGATAAGTCTAAAAGTAATGCTAAAGCAAAATTTCTTAACTCATTTTAATAAAAGAAAAAACAGTACAGAACAGTGGCTTCATAATAATTCTGAAAAAAGGAGACAAAATTATCATCTTATAAATTTCTTTGCTATAATTAGAGATTATTATGTACACGAAATGACAATTTAAATGACAGTATAAAGGAATTCCTCCTGATAGTTTTACTGCATTCCAAAATTTAAAAGTACATACCATTCTTATTTGAAACTCTCCCCTCAACCTCATCAAGATATTTCTGCCTAAAAGGTGAACACCTAGTTGCTGGATCTGCCAACAAAGGCAGTCCAAAGTTCCTATCCAATGGTAACAACTACGACAGCCTTCTGCAAAAGGCAGGGTAAGGTGATCATTGCGGAAGGTGATCATCACAATGGGTGATTTGATTCCTCCACCTCTCATTCTTCAGTTCAGTCCCAGGGCCTCCTACTCCTCTTCCATGCTCCCCTAACCACTTGGCCTAGTCCAGCTCTTTTCCTGGCTCCCCTCCTTGGCAATGGAAGCAGGCTCCAGGTCCAAGAGAAAGAAGAAAAAGGCAAGCCTGTCTGCTACCATCTTATCCATAGCATTAGAGCTTCTTCTAGTGCAGCTCCTATAAAGCCCCAGCAAGATTCTTCCTGTCTCAGCAGTCCTCCTCACAGAAGGTTGCTGCTGACGAATGAGGGGTCGTGGGGAGCTGGAGCATAGAGCTTTTCCTCACTACTCCCATGACAAAGCAAAATGGAAAAATGTTCACTGCCATAATTCTAAAAGTATTTTTAAATAATCTACTGGCTGGCTTAGTTGTGAATTCTCAAAGATTATTTGGTAAGAAAAATTAAATTTATCATACTGTACATTTGGCCATTCTGTCAAACACAAAAATAGTATTATTAAATTTAGTTTACAAATCACTTCAAACATAGTCTAACACAGGTCAAAGATTTTTAATATAATGCTAACTTCAACTGAGAAGGATCCCTAAGCTTCTACAGTTTGTCCAATCCTGAGTTTCAGATTATTAACTTGAATATTTAATATCTGAGACAGTAGTTTTAGTGGTCTTCTAAAGACCACTAAACATCCAGAACTTCTCAAAGACAATGTGCCCTGGCACACTAGTGTGCCAAAATGGGTTATATAGAAAAAGATGTAGAAATATTGATTGCCTTAGCCCTCAGGGGTGGTTAGGCAGAGGCTAGAGAAGCACAATTTTCTGTGTGATGTAATTTGAAAGAGGCTGAATGTACTTTTATACAGCAATAAAATGAACTACACCAATGAAGTGCTAATCATTCAGACAGTCTAAGCAGGGTTAGAAAGGCTATCGTGACTATCATAAGTTACACCCTAACCACTAGGTCACACCTTATCTGAACTGTAAACATTTTGCTAAGTCACCCTGTGACTATACAGCATAGAAGCTAAATTTAAATGAGAATCAGAGTCTAGAGATACATGCTAACATAAAAGCTTCAGAGTTAAGGACTATCCCTTGGTATGTTCTTCTTATGCCAGACTGTCTTGGCAATTATGATTAGATGCCTAATCTCAAAAAAGGGTTTCTGTTCACCTCTTTCTGAACAATTCATTCCTCCCTTTGAGTTAATTTCAAACAAATCTCAGTGACTTATTATAGGAGATATATCCAAAGAACTCCATTTCCCCTTAGAAAGAATGAGAAAATAACCCATGTTAACAATTTTCAAACTTCTACATCATCTGGTTTTATTTACTCCTCTTAAAAAATAAATGGTTAATGTTTAAAAGTTACAAAAGGAAAAAAATTAAGAAGTATGTTTTGCCAACTTCTGTATTTCCCTAACCCCTGTACTCCCAAAAAAGAAAATAATAATAAACAAATTACCTATTGGACTGGTTTTCCTGCACAAATGGATAACAAGTAATCAGGTAACTGGGAATTGGAGTTGGTTCTACACCAGAAACATTTCCATTATCATTTGGGAGTGCCATAGGGATCATAAATGTATCAGGATTCTTCTTCTGGGGAATAAATGGCTCTACCTCAGCTGAGAGCTTGACATTCTTCAAAAAGAAAGCAAAACACATTAACAAATGAGCAAAAAACTTAATACAAATTCACAATTTAACAACAGAAGAGTCAGTCTTTACAAACAATAATTAGGTCTCTTTTCAGAATTCACAAAACATCCAAAGGAACAGCAACGTCATATTAAAATAATTGAATATGATTAAGTTATTTAGACAAAGTCATCAAATAAAATAGGGAAAAACTTATCAAAGGTTACTACATTTCAATGATATCATTTCTTACATAACCAAAGCTGTTAAAACAATCAAGACAACAAGGAAGTCATACCTCAGAGTCCAAAAATAAAGTTGGTAGTAAGAAATCTAGCTCTTCAAACAAAACAATGTGTTTTAAACTAATTTTGTTAAGGGAAATAAATCATTAAACAGAGTTCTGAAGGACAATTACTTTATATTTGTTTGAATAGTCTAAAAAATAGTCTATTTCTGTCTATTTCAGGAAATTAGATTAGTATAGTTAAATTAAAAGGAAGGAAAGTGTCTAAGATGAATGAAAAAAAATACCTAACATGAGGGGAAAAAAACTGGTTCACAAACTGGGCAAAAAATGAGTTCAGTTTCCCAGTAGATAAGCAGAGCAAACCAAATAAATGCAGAATATGTATTCCACTTTAGTTTATTTTGTATCTTTTGCTATAATAAATCTATAGAGATTTAAAAGACATATTAAAAAAAACAAAAGTGTTTAAGGATGCACAAGTGGGTGACAAAACTATAAAGAAAAGTAAATAAGATCCATAAAAGTCAGCATAGGAATCACTCTTGGCAAAGGGCTTGTGATTGGGAGGAGGCACCTGGAGAGCCTCTGGGGTACCTGGCAAGTTCTATACGCTAACTTGGGTGATACTTACAAGGTGTTCACCTTATAATAATTCATTTAGCTACACATTGGTTTTATGCAGTTTCCTTTCTGTGTTTGTTATATTTAACAAATTTAAAATTTTAATTATAAAAAGAAAAAATCTATAGGCACATTCTGCAAAAGCAGAATGCTAAAAACCACATAAATATTACAATCTAAAAAGATACGAAACACTTCTTAAAGAAACCAGTAAGTGAAATGCAATCCAATGTTTCAACCACTCAAATCAATTACCTCAAAGCAATAGTCTGAACTAGAACTCCATCCTAACAAATCCACTAGGGTGGCATTTGTTAGAAGCTCCCACCAAGGCATAGCTCTCAGAATAAATTTCAGGCACGTTTCTCACAAAAGTAAACAGTAACGAATCCAATAAAATTGAAAGACAAGACTTGATATGCTCAATATACAGCCTTTATTCAGAAAATTAGTTCTCTAAAAAGAATCCATTTCTGAATCTGTAAATATTCAGAAATGCTTGTTAAAGAGAGGAGAGGGAGAAGAAATCTGAACTCTACAGTGGTATTAATTCAAGATCCTTCCTCCCGACTTGATTTAACTTGGAAGTCTACTTACTATTAACCAAATCTGAAATAGATATAGTTAATTGTGCTTACAAAAATATCTGTGAACTGAAGTTGTTTTCTTGAATTTCAACAAAGGAAGCAAACTCCTTCAAATGCTAACAGCGTAAGTCAGTGATTTTCACTGATAGTCATTAGAACTCAAAACTTATTTATATAAGGTATAAAATATCAACCTAATATATGTTTCCCCAATTAGGTGAAAAAAGCTGATTTTCAACAATAATGCACAGATAATGGAAACTTGCTTTATACAGTTCATACTATACACATAAGAGGGAAAACAACATTTTAACTACACTGAACATGTAATTTTTAGAATTTCTTTTAAAAACCAAAAGTCCTTTTGAAAATATGAGAATTCTCTGAACAGTTTTATAAATCTGGACTAGAAGACCTTAGAATTTTTTTTTAAGCAAGGAATATGGTTACATCAAGTTCTCAGTCTAAAATTAAAAGGGAACAATACTAATATAAAGAAATAAGATAACTTAAAAATAACAGTTTTCCTGACAACCCCCACCCCAAATAATACCAACTCATAAATTATTTTGGTAACAACAAATTTAAATTCTTGCTCAAGTCAAAGGCTGCAACAATTTTTTTATACCTAGTTTCACTTGCATTTTTATTGTAAGAGTTTCATGAGCTTAGGCAATCCACTGTACAAAAAGTGTTACGCATAATTTACAACTATTGTCTGCACATATACACAGTATATACCCTTAAATATTAAGGTTTGTATTGGTTTCTATTCTAAGTGCAATTCTAGATATCAGAGTTCAACAATAAAACTCACAAACACTGAAATGATCCTTTGTTTTTAGCAAAAAAGAGAAGCTGCTGTAGTCAACAGCTGCACAAACAGAAGATGTCACTAGTAGGAACAGACTGGCAAACTTTCTCCTATAGTTACAACTCTGGTTTTCAAAGTTGCTTATTGTGACTTTGGGGCCTTCAGTATCATACATCGAAATGCAGCATCTGTTGTTCTCAAGCCTGCAAAGTAATGTCAAGATCCCAAACTATTCTTAAAATTCCACATAATAAAGCCCATATAGACAATATGTTAAATAAGCAACAGATTCTGGCAATATTTCAATTACATAAGCACAGAAATCAAAGAACAATGTCTTATATAGTGGACAATAAAACGTTATGAAAAAATTAGACTAGTTACTTCATACAATGATACTCCTCAGTTTGAATTTCTGTATTTAGTCTCTCTACTTTTGCCAAGATCTATTTTTTAGAGTAGAGAGTTGTCTCCTTAAAGAAAACATAAATAGAGAATAAGCCTAAACTACACAGAACGAAGTCTAACTATTCCTGTACTACTATTTGCTTTAAAAAAAACCCAACTATCTACATAGTAAAATTATCTTTATCTTTCAGAAGTTATTTCAAAATTTTCCAAACTAATGAAAAATCATAATAATCTCAGAAACCTGTATTTGAAAAAAAAAAAAAACTTAAGTAGTTTCACATTCATTTTAAATTTTGCGTGTATTAAAACAAATGTCAATAATAAAAAATCTTTGATATGAATAATCTAGAAAACCCAAGAATTTATCAGAACATAAAACTATAAACACTTTGTTTAAAAGAGTTTATTAAATAAATGCATTCAGATCATGAGAGTCTATATAAGTCAACAAATATGCCTGGAACACATGTTCTGGAAAGAGCACCGTACTAAACTGGTTTAGGGAAAATGGGCAAACATTACCATGAAGCACACATCAGCAGGAAACGCACACTAAACTCCTCTGAGACAGAACCTCCAGAAGATGCAAATAATTTCCCCAGATTAAGCAATAGAAAAATGACACCCACTTAAAATCACAACTGAAGTAGCACATAGTAAGGCACTCTCCCACAGTGAAATTTCAGTATGTACCACACACCTACAGAAAAAATATGACCATGCAAACCCTCAACATTCTTTCCATGTTAAGGTAAAAACATGATATATCAAACATTAAGATATTTTACATCTCATGGCCAAAAATAAACTAAATGTCTTCTGAAGGAAAAAATGATTAATGGTTCAGAGATAACTGCTGGCTGTATTGTTTTCTGATTGAAATTGTTTATAACGAAAGTAAACCACTTGCCAAAAAAAAAAATGCAGTAGTTACATATATATATATGTATATATATACTTTTTGCAAGACTTCAGAAAACACTGAGAGAAAAATCAAAGTATTTAATTTAGACTCTGCCCACTTGCTTTGCCATCCAAACATTTTCCCCCTTTTCTTAAAATAGACCACACCTAATCCTGTTAAAATCTGATGGTATTTTTCTAAAAGCTAGCTTTCTAAATTTAATACTAGTTTTCGGATTATCTAACTTATTAATTTCTGTTTTTAATTTATTTTCTCTCTTACTTTGATGGGGTTTTCCCCTAACTTTTTGCCTTGGATGCTTAATTTTTATTTCCCTTTTAAAAAGCATTTATGACTATGCATTTGACCCAGAGTATAGCTTCGGCCACATCCCATAGATTTTCATATGCAGTATTTTACTACTTTTTCAATGACCTATAATTCTACTTTTTTATTTCCTCTTTCATTTAAACACTTAGGGAAAAATGCCTTTTTAAATTCCAAATGATATTTTTCACTAAATGAGCATTATTCACTTTCTTTTTTGATTATAAAGGTATTATTTTTAAAATCTGTTAAGACAGTCATTTACCTATATCCATACAGGCCAACTACAAGTATTATTGAATAATAAATATTTTATAGTAACTTACTTAGAATATGTTTAGTTTGCAGTGCTGATATTATTTGAAGTTTATAAATTATTTAAAGGAAAAAATTGTAAGCCAGATAGTTTTGTATCTTTATTGGTGAATAGCACTTTGCATGAAGTCATATTATTTGTTACACATTTGCTTTCCTAAGATTTAAAGATATTAGCGATCAGTAATTTTGTAAATTCTTTTAAAAGAACTTATCTAACATTAATGTACTAAAAATTAAGCCAATGTTTAAATTATTTGATAACACAAAAGAGACTGCAAACCTCAAGTGTTCTGTCACTTTTAAGGCCATTGCTTATTTTCAAAAATCTCAAAACACTGTCCTAAATTTCCTAAAAATAGAAACACTAAGTCTTTATATACAAAATGAACTCCATGATTTATTCTTCACATCCCTTTACTCCAGCTTTTTTTTAAGGACAAAAAAAATGCATTACACCAAGTAATATCTGTTCTTAGAACATCTAACTCTGGCAGTTAAAAGTAAGCTATTTGTTTTGATTTAACACAGTCTTGCTAAAAGAGAATATTATTAAGATTCTCTTCTAGTTATAACATTCTTTCATATAGTCATTATTGCAATTAAGGCTATTATCTAGCACACATCCCAGGAACTCATATTTATAATCTTGATCAACATATACACAATTTATCCTTCTATACTAAAATCTTATGTTAAAAAAAAAAAGAGGTAATTCAAGAACAGCAATTTGAATGCCTTCAGGAAAAACACAGATTTTTTTAAAGTTACACTTGTGCAGTACTGCAAGGATTTCAGTTAGGTTAAGATGAAATGCAGAAAGTCATCCCATTAGTGTTCTATTTGGTTTTTTTTTTTTTCCGTGAGGAAGACCAGCCCTGAGCTAACATCTGTTGCTAATCCTCCTCTTTTTGCTGAGGAAGACTGGCCCTGGGCTAACATCCGTGCCCGTCTTCCTCTACTTTATATGGGACGCCGCCACGGCATGGCTGACAAGCAATGCGTCGGCGGGCGCCCGGGATCCGAACCCGCGAACCCCGGGCTGCCAAGCGCGGACTAAACCGCTGCGCCACCGGGCGGCCCCTCTATTTGGTTTTTAATTGCATCAAATTCTTGATTATCCATGCTAGGGGGTGCTCGGAGGCAGGGATGACGACAATGTAAAAAAAAAAAAACACCTAAAATAATAGTTTCCCCCCCTGCAAAAGTTTCGGAATTTTCCATTCTTGAGACCTCTTTGAAATGACTTAATTTGATGAAGTTGAAGTTTATTCACCATGCATTCCCCACTTCCCCTACCTGTATTAAGTACTGTTTTTTTTAAAAATCAAACTTCTATGAATTGCTAACCACTACAATATTATAATGAGTAAGTTTTAATGCTGTAGGCATGCCCATAAATTCTGAATATAAACCAAAAGTGGTTTAAAATGAAAAAACAAACATTTTGTGAGGACAAATGGAAATTCAGCACATGTCACATATATTTTTAATAACTTTTACCTATCTAAATTCACTTCATTAGTAAAAATATAAAAGTATATTCCAAATAACCTGAAAAGGCCAGCACATTATAGTATAGTGGAAACAATCAAGAACTCCACAAAGTTGAGAAATCTCAGTTCTAGCCCCTAATCTACCATTAAGTTGGTTCTTAGCCTTTTTTCAATGATAGATCCCTTTGAGAATATGATGAAAATAATGGAGTCTTGTCCCAGAAAAATGCTAACATAAAATGAAGCACACTCCTTCCAGGTCATCCACGGACCCCTGAATTAACTGCCTACAGCAAGAACTAGGCAAAGTAGCACCAGTTTTCTGGATCTCAATTACCTGTGAGTATATGTAGGGGGAAAGAGGGTGGTTGAAATCATGCTGTCATTTAGGGTTAGGTTAGGGAACAGGCAGGAGGTACTGGAGGGAAAAAAAAGGAAAAAAATTCTCCAACAGAAAACCTACATTCATGATTTTTTCTAATCCTTAAATTTCTACAAGGTTTTAACAAGTTGTGGACTTTGGAAAGATGTAGGATGAAACAAGAGGTTCTCTAGTGTAAATAATTTGCTCATAGCACTTGCTGTTAGATAATCACACACAAACAGCTATGCTAAAAGTTACCATCTAAATAGTTAATTACACTTCCTCTACGATGAAAGGAACCATAAGTATACACATGGTAGCATTATTGTTTACAGTTCTGGCATCATGGTGAAGGACCAAAATGTTTAACCCTTTCATTAGTGTCACACATACGAGAAAATCCTTCAAGAAAATTTCCTATTCATTTGCCATTTCCTATTCATTGAAATCTCATGCATTTTTGATAGATACCTCAAAAAACTGTTTTTCTTTAAACTGGATATAGGCTGTATATAGAATACTCTGGGTCACAGGAATCCTGTATATATTTGCCAAGAGGCTCCAACCCATTTTGCTTTGGTAAATCCAGGTATTGTTTCATAAAACTCATTTGTGTTTTCAGAGTTATATTCACATAAAGCTTTTGTAAAAACAAATATACACAACTAGGAAGCTGTGCTTTGCCTGCTGAAAGAGCCCAATTTCAAAATCAAAACTGGCTCTGACTAGCTACATATATACATATACAGGAATTTGAGAAATCTTGTCTTATTCATGCAGGTGCTAATTATCCATCTGTAAAATAATTAGGCAAATCACTAATCTCTCTTTTTCCTTCATCTATTTGCCTACTTCATCACTGGGCAAAGAGTTCCAGTGAAAAGGGCAATGGACAGTGAATACACTTCGACTTCACCAAATTAAGTCGTTTCATAGAGGTCTCAAAAACGGAAAATACTAAAACTTTGGGGGGGAAAAAACTATTAGATTATTTTTTACACTGTCACCATCCTCACCTCTCAGTACCTAATAGCATGGATAATCAAGAATTTAATGCAATTAAAAACAAAATAGAACACTTAATGGGAGTACTTTGTGAATATGAAAACAGGCTCAGAAACGAATTCATGCTTCGGGTCCTACACAATCAAAATATAAGTTCGATTTTCAAAAAAATACTAATTTTTGCAAAATAATTAGAAGGGCAAGGGGAAACCTTGTATTATTTCATATCTTAAAGGGAACATCCTTAAAACCACTGCAAAAACAATGCTTCGCTCCATGAAACGTAGATCTAAAAAGCCCATACCCCCCCCCGCCCCCGCATCTGTAGTTATCACACATTCTCTGCCAGTCTTTCTGTGTGAGAAGCCTTCAAAAGCCTTTCCACCTTGAGAACACATTCCAGAACTGAAGAGAATGGGGCGGGGGGGACGGGAGAAGGGGGAGATTCGCTGCAAGTTATAAACCCCCCTCTCGGGGAAGCTGGGACAACTTAGAGCCTTCTGGCCCCTTTCACTTAGCCAGGGAGAAGGGGCAAAATCGAGTCCTCAGCCCAGGGCGCGGGGTATCCAGGGCTGGAAAAGCCCCCATGCCCGAGGCAGCATCTGGAACAATGCAGGAGAGCGGGGCGCCGCCAAGCTCCCAGGCAAGGGGGGTCTGCGCCCGCAGGAACTCGAGGGCTCCGGCCGTCCGGGCCCCCGCTCGGAGACCAGGGCCCGTCCGGGAGGAAGCAGCGACCCCCAGTCCCCGGCCCGGGCGGCCCAGCCCAGCCCGCGTACCTGGTCTGCGGGGGCTCGGTCCATGGCGCCTGCAGCCGTATCGGGCCCGCGTTAGTAGATGTGGAGAGCGCCTCGGGCCGCTTTCTCCATGGCCCCCCGCTCGGGTCGAGACCAGGCCCCGGACCTCCGCCCCTGGCAGGCTGGCCTAGACAGAGTCCGGCTACGCCACTGACCGAGGAGGCGGCTCCAGCTCCGGGAGATGGAGGCGGCGGCGGCGGCGGCGGCGGCAGCCTTGGGGAGGGATCATCTGGGACGGAAACCGAGGAGGGCCCAAATGAGCGGAAGGCGTAGTAAGAAATGGCGGCGCGCGAAGGAAAAGGAGGGGGAGGGGCGGAGAGAGGCGGGGAGGGGCGGAGGGCTGAGTGCCGGCGGACGGGCTGAGCAGGAGGTAGCGGGAGCCAGAACTGGCTGACCTGGAGGCTGAGGCCAGGTGGCGATTCCTAGGAGCAGGTGCCCCGAACCACTCTGCGCTTTGCTCAGGACTTAACTGCCCCTCTGGACTGTTAAACTGAAGGTCTGTCAGGCCACTAGGGACCCAGGACACCTGGTTCCAGTCTTCAGAGACCACATCATTATCCCAAAGCACCTCTTAGTGATGTTGGAAGAGATTTTAGCTGCCCACTATACATATGATCTTTCCTTATGTTACCCAGCTAAAGGGAAGCATGACTGTAAAGGAAAATACCACAGAAGGGCCACCAGGGAGAAACCGAGTCAGGAGGCTCCACAAATACTTATTGATTAGGTAATTCATTGTTCAGGTCCAGGCCCACTTCTAGACTCACCTCCAGTCTGACGTCGGCTATCTCAGAACCCCAGATTTTACCCAGAGTCTGTATCACACTGCCCAACAGTAATTATATATTCTGGTATGTTGCTTTTTCCACTGTACTTATTGATTGTTCCTTTTATCTCCAGTTCACTAGCTCCTTGAGGAAAGAGACAGCCATGAAACTTGTGTAAGCATGGCAGATTCCCTCTGGGCATCTCCTTAGACACACCCTCCAACACATACCCCTTCCCGGAAGAGTTCTTGCTTGCTGGTCAGCTCCAGGGTGAGAAAAAAATAAGAAGCTCTGTAAATTATACGTAAGTGAAGGAAGAGAGTAGATGTGGCTCTTGTTTGGGGGCCTGGGGTGGAGTTTCACAGCTGAGAAAGAGAATTTTAAGAAGTTTGCTTTGTCATGCTTCAGGAGACATCAGTAAAGATTTGAATTGCCTTTTCAGTTAGTCTGGGTTGTTAGTCTGTTTTTGTTTGAATAGGACTCCAAGAAGAGGCTGGTCTGTGACGCCCCTAACCGTACTTACATTTGTATTTTGACCTGGTGAAAGGAGCTATATTGGGTCAACAAGACTTATATCAAGGCTGGCAGTAGAAAACTGTTTGTAAGGAGAAAGATAATTGTAGATAAAGATCTCTTATTTGGTTTTATTAATTCTTCTGCCTCTTCAAATTTTATATATATGTGTATAATGGGTGTGCATGTGTATGTATATATACCTGTTTATGTGTTTAAATTGCACATGTATGTATGAGTGTTACATACATGAGCAATTCATGTAAAGTCCCTAGTGTTTTATCACTGAATGCTGAATGAATTTAGGTTTGCTCAGAAAAACTAAGCTATTTATAAGATGTAGTTATATAAACTAGCAGATGGTCATCCTCCTTCACAATTGAAAGATAAAAAGAACTCTGAATTTTCTGAATGTCTCTCCACACTGGTGGTCTCTAGCCATAAGCTACCCCCATCTGAGTAAAAAGATAATAATAATGCAGTAATGATGCAGTCAAAAAATACTACAGTACTTTGGTTTTCTTTCTTCTTCTAAGGAATGATCTGAGGAAATTGAATAGGATCTCTAAGGATTTTTGCACATTATAGGATTTTTATGACTATGAAATAGTACTTATTGAGAATCTTCTATGTACCAGACATTTAAGTTTTAAGAACAGAATTATAAGGACAAAAATGTCATAATGCCCTTCTTACTTAAGACAATCCTAGAAAAGATCGCAATAGCTATTAGAATAAAAAATTAAAATCTGTGAAGAAAAAGAAGACATTTAAAAATACTACATTTTACAGATTATATGATTGAATTTTAATTAATTTCATTCAGCAACAAATATTTAATATGCCAGGTGCTATGCTGAGTATTGGAGGTGTGGCAGTTAATAAGACACTGTGAGGGCAGAGACTATGTTTATCTTGTGGGCAAGACATATACAGAACAAGTAATTACAGGTGAGTCGAGTGTCATGAAAAAGGAAGTTCATTAGGTTCTACCACGCTGTGGGGTGGAAGATCAGGGAAGTCGTATCTAAGTAAATAGCGTCTAAACAAAGAACTGAAGAATGAGTAGGAGTTATGATAAGTGAAGGAGAAGAAGTAGAAAAGTTGTTCTAAGAAAAGGAAATGGCATTTGTGAGGTCTCTGAGGTAAGACAGAGAATCCAGCATTGGTACTTAAACAAGCTCATTCCTTGAAATGAGAGTTCAGAACGAGAAGGATAATCCAATAGAGCAAGGCTTCTGAGAAGGTTGGAGGGGATAGGATACAAAAACCAAGGGAAGAAACTGGCCTCAGATGGGAGTAGGGACATGTTTTCCACAATAACAGAAGGAAAGGAAGAAAGGATAGACAGGACTGCAGACACTTTTATAAGTTGAGGGAATGCCTGTCTAACAGCTTCTATTTTCTCAGTGAAGTAGGAGGCAGGGTTATCTGCTGACAGTGGAGGGAGGCAGAGTTGTGATGATCATGCATTTGACAAAACTCAGCAAACATATATGTATTTAAGACTTTTGCATGTCATTATATGTAAATTTTACATCAAAAGAAAAAAACCTATAAATAAATATTGAATTCTAGTTTTAACAAGTATGTGTACCCATGTAACCCAAATCTCTATCAAGATACCGAATGTTACCATTACCCACAGTGGCTTTTAGAACTTCTCTACTTGTATCAAATGTGTCTTATTCACAGTCGTATCCTCACTACCTATACCAATGCCTGGCACGTAGCAGATGCTCCATAAATATTTGTTGAGTAAACGAACATGTGATATGATATTAAATCAGGATTCTTTCATCCAGGATTGGGTTTTGTTAGGCAGGTGCATTTTATTGAATGAGCAGGATTCAGTAGGATGGAAGCTTAGAATTCTTCAATTTTTTATTCCACTGTCTCTTCACATTCTCTGAGGGCTACTTCTTTTTCTGCCCTGGATGAAATCTCAAGGAAGGTCACAGTTAAAGGTCACAGTTTGTTCTAAGTTAAAGCTTTTCCTTTTCCCAGGCTCAGTCCTGCTTCAGGATGGAAGCCTGTGGTGAGACATGTGACACGTTCCACTTTCCTTTTGTTTTCTACTTTTGACGACATCACCTCCTCCACCTTGACTACTCACTGATTAAGCTTTTAGATTTCTCCAGGTTTGGGTTGTAAAGGGGAGGGTGGCAGAGTTTCTCAGATGTCTCAGATGTACGACACACATGAAGTCACTGTGGGCAACCACTTAGGACCCTAGCACTCAGCCCTTGGACTTCTGAGGGCTCAACCCTCTGCTTGACCCCTTGGAGGCTCAGCCAGGCAGCCTTCTTAGCTGGGATCCCTTTTAAAATGGCTTCAGGCAGAATTCTCTCCCACCAATCCCTGGGAACATTTTGCTACACTTGATTTATCACATATCTATCAATCTCTCCCTCTATCCGCCCATTAATCCATATTATTTTTGGTGCATAACAAAGTAAATTGCTGACATCAGTACACTTTCCCCTGGAAAAAACTCTTGTATCCACAGTTGGTGAAAGTGCAGCTTGTTTTCAGTGTTCTCTCTCTACTCTGCCATTGTTTTTCTCAGGAAAGTATCGGACCCCAGGTCCCTGTGTGCCCTCAGACTCCAGGTGACATGTATCAAGTCCTCCAAGTGTTCCCCTGAAAGCTCCTCTCACATAGCTTGGGGTAAGGGGAAGCATCTCTTTTCTCCCCATGGGAGGTGTTGGTAGATATCAGGTATGGCCAAAGCAATACTCTTAGTGAGTTATCAGTCCCACCCCCTCTTTTTTGGGCTGGAGATGAGTGACGAATAATGCTGAGCCACAGTTTCTTAGCATATCTTACATGGTAGGGAGGTACATGGTAGGGATCTTACATGTCTTTAGGATGTAGGGGTACTTGGCACCTAATCTTTTATCCTTTGGGGACCCAATCAAAAGAGATGGTATCCTTATTGAATGTCATGTATGTTCATTTATTTAACAAATATTTTTTGAGCACTTATTCAGTGCCAGGCACTGGTCTAGATAGTAAAGATATAATAACGAACAAAACAAAATTCCTTCTGTCAGGAATTTACAATTTAGTCTAGACAGACAATAAGCATTAAAAAAAGATAATTTCAGGTAGAGATGTTGCTATGGAGGAAATAAAACATGCTAATGTGATTAATGTAGATGGAGGGGGAGGTGGACTACTTTCAATGGGTTGACTTCTGAGGAGGTGATGTCTGACCTGAGATTTGAAGAATATAAAAAAGGAGGGGAAAGACAAAGCAAAGGCCCCAGGAGGGAAAAATCTTGGCATTGGAGGAGCAGAAAGGAGAAGACAGGTATGAATAGAGAATGATGGTAGGAGGAGAGTGGTATGAACAATGGATGGAAGCTGAGATTAGAGCCAAGCCAGGTGGGAACCTATAGGCCATGGTGAGGAGTTTTGCTTTAATTTTCATTCCAAAAGCCATGTAGAGGATTTTGAAGAGGTACACTGAATTCATGTATTAGCTGAATGCTGAAGAGCCAAATGTTACAGTTAATACTTAATCTCTGGGATATAGGGCAAATCTGAATGTTTATTTAAGAATTGGATTATTATTATAATTGTATTATGAAAAATTTTAGTAGTCAAACTTTAGAAGTTTGAAGTAATGCGGGACACATTCCTCAGCATTATAGTTCTCGCATGTTCTTGCAGTCACGATACTTCACATTGTAATTTTAAATAAAAGCCCACTTTCAACTGAAGTCAGATGAGGAGCAAGATATTTTTTGGCTAGCTCTGCTGGTATGGGGTACTTCTGATAGTGATGTTGCCACCTGTTATGAAGCTTCTCTTCCTTTCTAATAGGAACTGACTAAGGTAAAGTTTTATATGCTTTATCTCCTGGACTAGAAGATTTGGCTGGTGGAGAAGATTCAATTTCATAGAAGCCCTCTAGAAACTGAAGCTTGTGCTCTGATTGAAGAAGATGTTTAGCGAATATTTTCAGATGCAGACCTAAGATTGTTACTCTCAATTAGAGTTTTAACTTCTCATATGTGTTCATTTCTGCATGCCTTTTATTATTAAATTATACATATATTTGTGGCTCAAAAGGATATACTTTTCTTCCTAAACTTATCCAGCCAAGCTTTCTTATAATCATACTAACTTTCAGTAATTTCCCTATTTTACTATTTTAAAGTTCTCAATAATTTTTTTACATAAAATTAACAACTTTCACAACCACCCTTATTACTGAGTACTTATTACTATTAAGTACTCTGTATTTAAACTATTAGTAGAATTTCAACATAAGGATTACATCCAAAATGCTTACCTTTATTTGAAGGTACATATTCATATATTAACAACAACTCTGATTGACATACCTTGTTCTTATAACTTATGTAGTTATGCTGATTAGGTATGATAGTTACCCATTAAAGTCACCCGATGGGAGAGCTATACCAAGTGTAGGGTTGCTAGTAAGTGAAATAGGAATTTGACAGTTTTTTAATTGAGCTATAATTGACATATAATATTAGTTTAAGGAGCACAACATAATGATTTGATATATGTGTATATTGCAAAATAAGTTTAATTAACATCTATCACTTCACACGTACAAATTTTTTTCTTGTGATGAGAACTTTTAAGATCTACTCTCTTAGCAACTTTCAAATATACAGTACAGTAGTGTTAACTATAGTCACCTTGCTGTACATTACATCCCCAGGACTTTTTTTTTTTTTTTTTTTGATGAGGAAGTTTGGTCCTGAGCTAACATATGTTGCCAATCTTCCTCTTGTTGCTTGAGGAAGATTGTCACTGAGCTAACATCTATGCCAATCTTCCTCTATTTTTGCATGTGGGATGCCACCACAGCATGGCTTGATGAGCATTGTGTAGGTCCGTGCCCAGGATCCAAACCTGCGAATCCCAGGCCGCCAAAGCAGAGCATGAGCTTAACCACTATGCCCCCCAGGCCAGGCCCCCAGGACTCATTTATCATGTAATTGGAAGTTTGTTCCTTTTGATTACCTTCATCCATTTCACCCCCGATCCCTGATGTCTGGCAACCACCAATCTGTTCTCTATATCTATGAATTCGGGGTTTTTTTAGATTACACATATAAGTGAGATCCATCCATGTTGTCACAAATGCAGGATTTCTTTCTTTTTAATGGCTGAATGATGCTGCATTGTATATATATATATATGTATATGTACCACATCTTCTTTATCCATTCATCCACTGATGGACATTTAGGTTGTTTCCATGTCTTGGCTATTGTAAATCATGCTGCAGTGAACGTGGGGGTGCAGATATCTTTTCAAGAGAGTGATTTCGTTTCCTTTGGATAGAAACGTAGAAATGAAATTGCTGGATCATATGGTAGTTCTGTTTTTAATTTTTTGAGGAATCTCCATACTGTTTTCCATAGTGGCTGCGCCAATAGGAATTTGACAGTTTGGCCTTCCAAAAGCCAAGGCTGAAGGTGAAGCTGAAAAGCAGATTTTGGCCAAATAGCAAGGCCAGAATACAGCTAAAGTTGAGTATATATCTCATTTTTTGCAGGAGAGTAACGTGATCTAATGGCAAGAGGGTGGTTAAGGTGACAGACCATGGAATCAAAGCTGCATAAAGATAGTATTAACCAAAAATCATTAGCGGTAATACTTGCATGTTTTCAGCATATAAGATAAATCCACCAGGGCCAGCCCGCTGGCATAGCAGTTCAGTTCACGCATTCCACTTCAGCAGCCCAGGGTTAGCTGGTTCGGATCCTGGGTGCAGACCTACTCACTGCTCATCAAGCCATGCTGAGACGCTGTCCCACATAGAAGAACTAGAAGGACCTACAACTGGGATATACAACTATGTACTGGGGCTTTGGGGAGAAAAAAGAAAAAAAGAGGAAGATTGGCAACAGATGTTAGCTCAGGGCCAATCTTCCTCAAAGAAATAAATAAATCCACCAAAATTCCAAAGTACTGGCAGCAAACTGATAGGATAAAATGTCCCATTGATAATATCAGTGGTGTGATGGAAATATCACCTCCAGACTAAGAGTCAACAACTTGAGTTTAAATCTTAGCTATACCCCTTACAGGCCATGTGTCCTTGAAAGTCACTTAAGCCTCTAAGAGCCTCAGTTTCCTCATCTACACATTGCATAGAGTTGTTGAGAGACCCAAGTTAAGGTAATGAATGTGAGGATACATTGCAAGCTCTAGAAGAGTGGTTTTCAATCTGGGGCACTTTTAAAACTAAGATGCTCAGCCCTCTCAAACTGATTAAGTCAGAATCTCTGGAGTAAATAATCTCCCAGTTAGTCAGAGTAGCCGTAAAATCTTACATCAGATCATGTCACTCCTCCCTTCAAACCCTCCAATGGAGCTCCCCACCTCAGAGTAAAAGCCAAAGTCCTTAGAGTGGGATTGAGGCCCCATGATCAGGCTCCCACCTCTGGCCTCATTTCCTACTCTTCACCCTCACTCACTCAGCTCCAGCCACACTGGCCTCCTTGCTGTTCCCCTATCATTGCAAATGCTTTCCCACTGGGGAGCCTTTGTCCTTGCTGCTTCCACTGCCTGGAACACTCTTCCCCCAGTTATCCCACATGGCTCAGGCCCGCACTTCAGGCCTTTGCTGGAATGTGATCTTTGAGTGAGGCCTTCCCTGACCACACTCTTTAAAATGTAATGCATGCACACACTCACTTTCGCCTTCTAGCTTTTTCTCCACAGAACTTATTACCATCTAAAATGCTTATATTTTATTTGTTTATTAACCATCATTTTCCACTACAATGTAAGCTCCATGAGAGCAGGGATTTTGTTTGGGTAGTCCTGGTGCTTAGAGCACTGCCTAGCACATAGCCAGCCCTCTGTAAATATTTACTGTTGGTGTTCCAAATGGATGCAATGAGCATGCACCTTACTCAGCCTGAAAACTTCAGTGATGGCTCACTGCCTACTCTAAATGTATTCTGGGCTTTCCTACCTCCTTGATTTTGCCCATGTGATTCTTCCTACTTAGCATGCCCTTCCCATCTTGAAACCCTTCTTCTCCATTTCCTGGATGAAAAGGATCCATCCATTTCCTGGATGAAATGGATCCTCCTCAAAATTCCTCTAGCTTGTTGTGCCATATCCTGTCTTAAATTGTTTGTGTACTGTGTATAATTACTTACGTAATTGTTTTCTTTCTTGGAGTATGCACACCTTGAGAACAGTGTTACTCAACAATGTTTGTTGAATGAACAAATGAGCTTGCCTTTGTAGCTGGCTCAGACATTCACCAGAGGAAGAGAGGTAATTAAATGGTAGATTTAAATGGCAAACCCCCTAGCTCTGGCAAGAATACAGGTTGCACGTGAGTAAAATTAAAACAGAAGATGGTAACCTCCCAAAATAATGTGTGGATGGTAAGATCAACCACAGGAAAGATCAATCACAATAAACTGCCTTGTCAATAATATAGTGTAGGTAAGAGCGAATTGAAAATGAGTTGATTGCATAAATGAGCTCTGAGAACCAGATAAAAAGTTAAACATGGCATTCATTTTTATGGCAGTGAGGTCTTCAAGCCAAGCCAGCTAAAAACAGGAAATAATTTCCTAGATTTATTATGATGTCCTTCAGATTATTTTCATGAACTATTCTAAATCTCGGTCTTTTTTAGAGGACACTATCTTACGGTAATGAAAACAATAAATCTCTGACACCTCCCCTTCATTTGGAAGTGCTATATAATTTGAAATTGAAAAATCTCCTTCAATTCAATGTTTTTCTTGCCCTGCCTTAAAAACCTTTGTCAACAAGCTGTCTAGATTTTTTTTAAAGAACAACTTTTTTTTTTTTTGGTGAGGAAGAGTGACTTTGAGCTAACATCTGTTGCCAATCTTCCTCTTTTTGCTTGAGGAAGATGGTCCTTGAGCTAACAGCTGTGCCCATCTTCCTCTACTTTGTATATGGGACCCACCACAGCATGGCTTGATGAGCAGTATGTAGGTCCACACCTGGGATCCGAACCCACAAGCCCTGGGCCACGGAAGCAGAGCACACAAACTTAACCACTGTGCCAGTGGGCTGGCCCCTGTCTAGATTTTTTAAGTCAGTCACTCTTATCCTCAGCTCCCCAAACCTAGGTTCTTTCTGGAATGTCCTTTCTGAACCGGCAGGAGCTCACTTCATCAGCAGGGCCTGATTTGGGGAGCCAGGAATTTATGAAGCTTGACCTGTGAATATATAACTCTTGTTCACCTTGGTATGTTACCAAGTTTCCCTAAGGCTTCCAACCAACTTGACTGAGCAAGACATGTATCACCAGTCTCAGAGGGAAAATAAGAAGTGCTAGTTAAATGACTAAAGCTAGCAGAGATAAAGCCTCTGAAAAAAATCCTGCTCCAAAGAATACTATCAAAAGAAGTATACATTATAGATGAGAGAATTTGGCTTTTTTTCTTTTCCTTTGCATAAATAAGCAATAAGAGCAGAAGAGAGAAGAAAGAAAATCACCTACCAACTCACCTTTCTAACACATGAAGGATTTTTTTCCAGTCTCTGTTCATCTATATGCATAGACATCTCTATGACAGTTTTTATTTATGTAACCTAGACGCTCTCAGGCCTATTGTACGGTGGAGTGTCAGTCCACTCTCTAGAAATAAGGTGGAAGAAATCACTGCCCACTCCCCCACCCCCACTCTGGGGCCTGTATAAATGAGGTCTGGGAGCTTGGGAGAACCCTGAAGCATACTGAGGGAATCTGAGAAGAGGCCCGTGACTCATTCCAAGATATGCCTCACTCAGCCTGATGCATGACCCAGGAAGTCCAGAGATCCATTGCTGACCCTAGAGCACAACAGAGTTTCTCTACGAGACCTCAGATATCATTTCCATCCCTTTAAACAACAGCTGGAATCTTCATGTTGACAATTGTATCAAATCCCTACTCTCACCAAACTATCTAGGCCCTGCATTATTTTGCCCTGGGTATAAGGTAGTATTAGAGAACTATTGAGAGAAAAAATATAATAATATAAAATCCTAAGATGGTGTTGGAGATACAGAGAAGGCATCAATACTCCCCTGTGGTGATTTCATCCCCAAAGACCCCTCAACACCAAAGTCAACAAGAACCAACACAGACGAGGCGTTTTTATTGTCTCACCTGCTTATAAAACCCCAGCCTCTTCCCCAGTTCTTCCACAATCTGAGCTGGCAGAACTCCCAAGGAAGACAACTGTAGCAATCCTGGGTTTGTTGTTTCTGGCTGACCTGCCCTGTTTCTCCAAGTTGACTTGTAACAGGCCAGCCATTCACCTGCCAGGGGACTTTGGGGGTCTCTAGATTCTCACCTATGCTGAGCCTAACAGGTTACATTTCACAGGCTTTGAACTGGTCAAGGTCTCTGAAAAAGAAACAATAGGAACCAGAGCCCCTGACAGCCAAGAATAATGATCTGTAAAGGCAGTTCACAATGATCCCATACGGAGTAGTAATAATAACAATAGTTTCCATTGATTGTGCTGAAACAGTGCTGAGCCCTTTACAGAAAGTATTTCATTTAATCTTCACAAAAATTCTTAAGGTAGGAATTATTGTCTTTTTCTTTTCCAGAAGGGGAAACTGAGACTTATATATCTTAATTAGCTCACATAAATTCCAGTATAGTTAGAAAGTGGCAGAGGTAGAATTTGAAAAAGCAAGCAAAGGGGCTTGTACATAAGGAGACCACTTTTTCCTGATGGTGATCCTAATGCAGGAGACCCTTAACAGTTTGCCCTGGACCTCAGGCCTGTGAGGTCACGTGTGCCCTGCCCTGACTGTAATTTGCTCCTTGTTCCAGCCTGAAATGCCCTGGAGTAGGAAACAGCCTCAAACCTAGTAAAGTGATCAGACTGGGACAGAAGGAGGAACTAAGGCTCCAAGGGAAAAGTCCTTGTGGCAAGTTCACACACTGATCACAAGGAACTGGGTTTGGATGTCCCAATCAACTGGGATCAAAGAAGAGCAGCAGCTGCTGCAGAAGAGCCGCTCCAGAGACCCAGGTGTCAATATGTCTGTTAATATATTTTCCCAGGGCTCAAGAAAGGCTCTTGTCTCCTTTGCAGTCAATAAATGTGTCCATTCCAATGATGGAAAACCAGTGCGTTTGTGAGGAGGAAAGGATGGGGGACAAGGAATATGCAGTGAAGGAACAAAGAAAGGAGAGGAGAAATAAGAGCAACAACCAGAGAGGAGACAGTAGAGGCCTTAGGATGCACCAGAGGTGGTATGAAGCTCTCCTGTTTCTCAACTTGACCCTCACAAAAGCCTGACTGCAGAGCCAGCCCCCGGCCATCAACAGGAACCAGGTGGTGGGCAGGGGAGTAGCAGGTGGAGGAGGAGTAGCAGGTGGAGGGGAGGATCCTACAGACACCTACCCTTCCCGCATCCCCACCCTACCTCATCATCTCCCTTTTTTTAATCTCCTGCTCTTCCTTCCCCATTCTGCCACTTCCTTTCCATTTTCCATCTCTCTATCCTTTACTTTTTTCTTCTCTTCCTATTTTCTCACCCTGTAAATGCTCTACTCAGAAGCATGCAGCCCTAAAAAAACTGCTAACCCTGTCTCTGCAGTGTGACTCATTACTACGCTGTTATACTGGGAAATGAACTGAGTGAGACATATAAGTCCAAAGCATCCAGTGTCCCTGTTCTCACTGAGGTCAGGTCCTGTGGGTTAGCGGTTAATAGCATTGTACACTTTCAAAGGTGTAACTCAGTCCTGAGTCTTTGCCTACTCCACCCAGGACCCTATGGCGGCCTTTGAACTCTGTCCTGTGGAACATCTTGCAATTCCGTTGCTGCCAGGGAAAGATGTTTGCGTGCTATGGGAACCTGTGACTCAGTGCTCTGACTCTTATTCTTTCTGAGAACTAGGTTGGTGTTTTGTACCTTTGTGTTCTTGAAATTGTATGTTAGTGTGATTAGTTTGGATTTAGTTTTAAAGGCGAAAGTATTCTTTTTACTGACAGGGGAAAGAGTGTTCTGAGGGAAATGTGCTATATTCAGAGGGAAACGGTGCAATGCTAATATATAAACAGCTGGACAACATTCATTGGTAAAATTCACTCTCTAGACTGTTGGAAAGAGTGCTAGACCATTCATTCATTCATTCAACAAGTATTTAAATATGTCAGAAATGATACATGCTATAAATAAAATTAAAGTTTGGTAAAGGGATAAAAAATGTAGGAGGGCTATATTAGATAGGTTGGTCAGGGAAAGCCTCACTGAAAAAGTGACTTTGAAGCAGAGCCCTGAAAGAAGTAAGGGAGTGAGCCACAAAAACATCTGGGGGAGAATGTTCCGGATGGAAAGGACAGCAAGTGCAATGGCACTGAGATGGAAATGAGCTTGGTGAGTTTGAAGAACAGCAAGAAGGCCGGTCAAATTAGAACAGACTCAGGAGGAAAATAGCACAGTCACAGAGGCATGCAGAGCCTGCTAGGCTCTAATAAATAGTTTCGATTGAATTATAAATGTGATAAGAAATCACTGAAGCATTTGAGCAGGAGAGTGACAAGATCTGATTTGTTTTAGAAAGATCACTCTGGCCTCTGATTAAATAGTAGACACCAGAGAGCAGGAGTGGAAAGTTAGAAGGCTATCAGAGCAGCCAAAGTAAGAAAGGATGGGGGCTCTGGTTTGGGATACATTTTGTAGATAGAGATAAGAAGACTTGATGATGGCTTTGGATGTGGATTGTGAGGGAAAGAAAGGATTCAAGATCTCCTCTAGGTTTTTAGCCTGAGCAATGATGAGTGATGGAGCCATTTACTGAGATTGGAGAAGTTTGGGAGGAAGGTAGTAAATCCAGTGTTCAGTTTTGCACTTGTTAAGTTTGAGATTGCCTAGGACACCCAAGAGGAGCTGCCACGGAGGCAGTTGTGAAGCAAGTCTGGAGCACACTGAGAGGTGATGTTTACTGTGATGTTGACTAAGACACACTTCTTACCACTACTATTAGTTAGAGATTTGAATTTCAAAAAAGGAATTCACCTCCTATCGAGGGCACAAGACTCCATCTTGCAGAGCCCTGCTCTCTGTCTAAATGCTATACATGGGGGAGTATTAAATGAGATGTTAAGGGATCACCTGGCTTATGTAGTTCACAATCAAA
The DNA here is from genome assembly GCA_031878705.1 of Tapirus indicus. Classification (NCBI taxonomy): domain Eukaryota; kingdom Metazoa; phylum Chordata; class Mammalia; order Perissodactyla; family Tapiridae; genus Tapirus; species Tapirus indicus. The sequence continues at coordinate 42,477,132 of CM062918.1, forward strand.
TCCTTCAATAGTGCCTCTTGAGCAATTAATGTTTAACATTTCAAAAAGGCTCCAACTAGTAAGACCATGTGCTCCTTTAAATATTGTTCATAACCTAGGCAGAAACTTTGGCCAACAGAAGCAGCTGAGCACAAGGAATGCTTGTTCCATAATATCTGCAGATCATTTTCAAGCATACCAACCACTTTTGAAGGATGTGGTGAGTCACAGATTTAAAGATGTGGAGCGTGGATTCTGGGTGAGGAAAGGGCTACCCTGAAAGAGCATACTATTCAAATGCTGCTGAATGGAAGCCCAGGATTTATGCCGTCGGGTCACATCACCTGACATCAGATGATCTGGATTATTCACAGAACACTGAGGTCCAAGGATTGCATCATATTCAGAAGGTTGAGGATATATGTCTCAGGATACTTCAGAGTATTTCACAGGGATTAGTAAATAGCCATGCACACTAAAATGGAAGATTTATCTTAGCCATGGCTTTTCAAGAATCAATGAAGACTTTGCCCACAATATTTTCTCACGAGGTGTTTTGCCAGAATTACCCAATAAGCCAGGACTTCTTCAACATTACAGTGCTCACACAGCTGATCTTTGTGGAGAGCGTATCACCCATCATTTCTAGAGATGAAGCCTTCTGGGGAGGAACACAGGAACCTGGGTGCAGAATGTTTGTATCATTAGAAAGCCTGATTGAAAAAGGTGTCGGCAGAATTCTCAGAGTATATCCCAAAAGACTGGAAGATTATAAGGCTCATTCTGGCTTTGTCCCCTTTAATTGGGTCAAGTCTGTTTGGCGTCTCCTCCTTCAAGGGAGTTGCTCACCAACTAGACTCCATTGTTATGCTCATTCACTTGAAAACTAGACAGATATATTTTTGCTATTAGAAAAACATATAAAGAGCTTGGTTATCTTATCAAAGCAGTTGCAGGTACCACCATGGGCTGTATCTATTGTGTACCCGGAGTCATTAATGACAGGCATAGGCTTTGAATGAGCCAGGTCAGAGTTTTGAGTCCAGCTTTGCCACTTACTGCTCTGGTGGGTGAACTTGGACAACTGTAAATTCGGGATCATGCCAGTACCCACGTCATAGGGTTACTGTGAGAATTAGGTGAGTTAACACCCTCAAAGAGATTAGAAGAGTATTAGAACATCGTGAGCACATAATAAATATTAGCTATTGTTATTATTAACATCGTTATTTTTAAAGCCGATTGGCAAAGAGATTTCTTTAGGAGTATAGACCCAATACGAGTAAGATACTTAAGGAGACCCTCATTAAGTTTCTGCAGTTAGTTAACACCATGTCATTTGTAACTTCAGAGAATGAAGTTTGATATAAATCTTGACCTAATTCAAGGCTGTCAGTAACATATTTTTTTTATTGAGGTGAAATTCAAATAACATAAAATTAACCATTTTAAAATGTACAGTTCAGTGGCATTTACTACATTCACAGTATTGTGCAACAATCACCTTGCTCTAGTTCCAAACCATTTTCATCACCCCCAAAGGAGACCCTTACCCATTAAGCAGTCATTCCCCATTCCCTTCTCCCCCCAGCCCCTGGCAACCACTAAACTGCTTTCTGTCTCTGTTAATTTACGTATTCTGGTCATTTCATATAAGAAGAATCATACAATATGTGAACTTTTGTGTCTGGCTTCTTTCACTTAGAGTGGCTTATTATTGAAGATGAAACTGCAGATTCCCAAAGAATCACCATCTCATTGTCCCATCATCTCTGATATTTTTAGAATTTTCCAGTGCTTAATGGAGACCCTGGTCTCTAGGATTTCAGATTCTGTTCTCTGTTAAAGAAATACTTGAATCAACAGTGGATGGATTCTTGGGAAAACTCCAGGACATTCTAAATCATTTCAACATATCAAGTATTGGACACAAACGATGCCTCAACATCTGGAGAATTTGGCAATGGTGCGGTTCAACCCTGTCATTTTATGGAGAAGGACTTTGAGGCCTAGTGTTGTTTTCTTTGGCTACTATAAGACGCATACAATCCTTGAAGTGCTTATTACAAAAACAGTTCCTCTAAGGAGAGTGTATAATGTGCTAGGGCCCAATGAAAAGCACAGTGCCTGACTTCAAGCTGTTCATAGTCCACTGGAGAAAAAAGACAAATGGTCAGATATTAAAATACAATATAATAAGTACTGTAACTGAATTAAGCACAGGGTGTCATGGGAGCACATGTGAAAGTAGCTTGCCCCATAGGAGGGATGGAAGGGTACTCCTTATACTCTTTCTTCCACAAAAGGCTGAGTCATTGCATTGCTAGTGGAAAAGCAAGTTTTATACATCATGAGGCAATACTTTTCAGAATGTTAAATAGATGTTGACTTCGGGGTCTGTGCTAATTTATTATCGTAAAGAAAGGGCACTGTTACCATGGGCACTTCTCCTTACATTACTGGTATTCTGTTTGGCCACTAATGCCATGTGGCATTAAGATATAGATTGCAACCTAAGGATAATGTTCCTTATTGTATGGAACTAGATGTGTATTAACTAGGAAATCCTTGCTGGTATTGAGGGAGTTATTTTATTCTTAAACTATTTAACAATGTAAACTCATCACAGGTTTTTTGGGGACTCCATTCTAAGAGTAAGGATATTCTCTTAATTGTGTTCTGTTTCGACTCTCTGCTATAATCATGACTCTGCCCCCATTATTTGCAATATACGAGTATTGTCATACTTGGCCTTGGCCTTGTTGTCTGTGCTCAATGTCAATCCCCAGCTGGATATTAGCTGATAGTATCACCAAGTCCTCTAGCATTGTGGGCTTGTCCATTTTCATAATATTTACATAAAAATGTCTCTGAGCACCATCTCTCAGCTCTCCTTCTTCCCAGGGACTCTTGGGCTTCAGTTTCTCCTAGTCATCGCTGATTCTGATGTCCCGCTTCTGCTGAATTCTCACTCCTTGCCCTGAGTCTCACCCTCTGTATGTGCTGTCCCTTTTCTGCACCACATCATCCCATACTGAACACATCTGATCCCTCCACTCCCCAAAATACTCTTGACCTAAGCAATGTCAAAATGTTTAGAGACAATTGAAATGTTTAGAGACAATTGAATGCAGTACAGGAGAGCAGATAGCTTAAAACTGAATATTTCAGCCCTTCCAAAGTCCCTTTGACCATTTCTTTCTACCTATTTTTTTCCACACCTCTTTCTTTCTCTCCCCTAATTTCCCTCAGAACTCAAATTTTTCTACTCTATTATTATGCAGAGCCCTTCAGGTCATTCTGACACATACTAAAGTTTGAGAAGCCTTGACTTAAGCAAACTTTGAGTATATATTTATAATATGCACACATATTCAGATCTCCTTCATCATTTTTTGTGTGTGTGTGTGAGGAAGACCAGGCCTGAGCTAACATCCGCTGCTAATCCTCCTCTTTTTTTGCTGAGGAAGACTGGTCCTGGCTAACTTGGCTAACATCCGTGCCCATCTTCCTCTACTTTATATGGGACGCCGCCACAGCATGGCTGACAAGCAGTGCGTTGGCAGGCACCCGGGATCTGAACCCGCGAACCCCGGGCTGCCAAGCGCGAACTAAACCGCTGCGCCACTGGGCCGGCCCCTCCTTCATCATTTTTAATGGTTGTTTGAATTTAGTGATTCCATAGTGGCGGACATTTAGGTTGCTTCCAATTTTAATATATGAACATATACTAGAAGAGTACATGGAAAAATCAAAACAGTTATGAGAAGATCTAGCTATTTTAGAGGAAATCTTTTTCTTAAAAAAAAATCTTTCAATGTTATAATATTGTTTAACAACAAATACACATTGGAAGAGATAATGTTAGGTGAGCTAACAGAAGAAAGGGATTAAGGATTCTCCATAGAGGGTAAAGGGAGCACACTGTGGTAAGCTAGAAGCTCCATGAGGCCAGGGACTGTGTTTGATATGCCTGCTTCTACATGCCCAGGGCCTTGGACAGTGCCTGATGCAGAGTATGTGCTTAGTAAGTATTTAATGAATGAAAGAATTAATTAAGTGCTGCTAAGTCTGAATTTGCCACAGGTCAAGCTCTTGGACTTGAACTTTTGGACCAGGCAGGATGATGGCCCTACTTTGTGCCCAGGGCCTGTCTGCTTTAGAGAGATGCTCATGACAGGACTGCAGTAAGGATCCAGGTGTGCATTTCAGCACAAATACTTGTTTGCTCCTTTCTCCCAAAAGACTCTATCTATGACCCCTCAGTTGGCAGGGTCAGCAGTCTGGTTCTACACCAAATGAATAATGGAAGATACTAAGGAATTACTGTTAATTTTTATTTAGTTTTAATAATGGTATAGTTATTATATATGTATTTAAAAATGTATCAAATAAATATACGTCAGACTCATCAGGATGGGAGAGTTGAAGAGTCTCTTTTCCCTTTGGTACAGCAGAGAGCACCCTGGATCCCAGTCCTTCTTTCATTTTAATACACTTAGTGCCATCAATCATCTCTTCTCTCTCCTGTATTTTCAATCTCTACCTCTTTTCTGGATTTTTACTCTCTGTGTTTAAACGTAACTCAAATATCTTCTGTATTAAAAATCAAACAAACTGGGGCCGGCCATTGTGTAGTGGTTAAGTCCAGTGCGTTCCACTTCAGTGGCCCGTGTTCGCGGGTTTGGATCCCTGGCGTGGACCTACACCACTTGTCAGTGGCCATGTAGAATATGACCCACATGTAAAATAGAGGAAGATTGGCACAGATGTTAGCTCAGGGTGAATCTTTCTCAAGCAAAAAGACAAAAAAAAAAAAAAAAAAAAGGGAAAGGGGTCTTAGAGGATTTGGGCAGAGCACCTCCCGTGCCTACTACATTCTGCCAGAACATGAGCTCCTCAGGGAAAGGGGTCTTCATTTCCCTCATTCATGTATCCAAAGCACCTACAAGAGTACCTGTTACATAGCAGGTGATCACTAAATATGTGTTGAATTAAATGGAATTAGCAAAAGAAATAAATATTTTTTTAAAAATCAAACAAACACACTCCCCTGAGCTCAGATACCTCCTCCGGTAACTGCCCTATTGTTCTCCTTTCTATAGCAGCCAAACTTATCAAAAGAGTTGCCTATTTTTCTCTACATTTCTTTGCTTCTCTCTCAATCTACTCCAGTCTGGCTTCTGTCATCATTCAACCTTAATATTTGATGTCACAGAATTTGGTGTGTGCATTTCAGCTGTTAAAAGAACAGCTTCAGCCCAGATACTCCTCTTCAGGGAGACTTATATCCAAAAACTTACTGACATCTCTATTTGGATAGTCCATATATGTCCCAAACAGAACTCATCATCTTCCTCCAAACCTGTGGTCCTCCATATTGGTGAACCACTAAAAATTACCCAAACAAAAAACACCTGAGCAATGTCTTTTTATTTTTAAAACAGCTGTATTGAGATGTAATAGGCGTACTCAATAAACTGCACATCCTTCTGATATGCTTTTTTGTCACTGCAGATTAGTTTGCAGTTTTTAGAATTGTATATGAATGGAATAATATAGCATGTACTCGTTTTCTATCTGGCTCCTTTCGCTCAGTGTAATTATTTTGAGATCCATCCATATTGTTATGTTCATTCTTTTGAATGAGTTTATCCCTTTAGTGAGCAGCATGCCATTGTATGGGTATCTCATAATTGTTTATTCAGTCCCCCATTGATGGCCATATGCGTTGTTTCCAGTTTTTGGCTATTACAAATAGAACTGGTATAAACATTCGTGTTCAAGCCTTTGTATGGATATATGCTTTCATTTCTCTTGGTTCAAATTCTAGGAGGGTAATGTCTCGGTCGTATGGTAGTGCTGGGGCCCAGAACAGGCCACCTCAAGATGTTCCACAAAGGCATGTTGATTATTTTGAGTTAAAGTTACTTAAAAAGCAAAAATGGCTTTCTGACCCTCCTGTCTCCATTCCCCTCTGAAAGCAGCAAATAAATCTCCTATGTGAAAGGAGCTCTCCCTGCACCCTTATCACCAGAGCTAGGGAATTCAAGGCCAAGAAGCCTGCAGAAACAAATCTTGCTAATTTACTACCTCAAGCCTAAACTCTGCTTAAGTTCCTCACTAATTATGTACCCCCAAACTTAAGTTTCTTTGTCCTGTCAATTTTTCACAAATTTATATTTCTTTGTGTAAAAGATATATATACTGACTGTTTTGTTCACTCTCTGAGCATCATCTTTATGATTCTCCCATGTGCACACAATTAAATTGGATTTTTCTCCTGTTGATTTAGTCTTGTGTCAGTTTTGCTATTAGTCTAGCGACAAGAACACAAGAAGGGAAGAAGGGGGTTTTTCTCCAACCTGACAGTAGGTGTGTTTTAATTTTTAAGAAACTGCTGGGCGTTACTTTTAACTTTCTGTAGCAGTCATGGTTGGCTACATCATTCCCAACGACCATCTCATCCTCCACTCCCTGCTCTTCCTTGCCCCTTCCACGGCAGAGACTGAAAAAGTGACATTTGTTTTCCCAGCATCCTTTGCAGCTGGAGCCTGGGCAAGTGGTTCCACCTGGCTACAGGGACCTGAAGGGAAGTCAGTTGGGGGTGTGGGATGGGGAAGGAGATTCTGGGAAGTTACAGAAGGAATGTAACAGAAGCTTTGGTGCTTCTCTGATGACACCCCTCCCTGCAGGGGTGGTGTCCAGGGAACCAAGGGGACATTCCCCCCCCCCCGGAGTCTACAGCCCCCTTCCACATGAGTCTCCGGGTACCCAGGACTCTGAATTCCCTATATTCACCACCCTGAGTCCCTCCAGAACCTGAGACGGCCTACCTTCCTGTCTATCCCTTGATGGTGGACAGTGTTGCAGGCCTGCTCATCCCTAGACCCCAGGGGTGGCCATTGGCAGAGGGAGATGCCCTGGGAGTGTCTACATGCATGCACATAAGATCCTTTATGGTGTGGAATGGAGCACAGGTGGGGATAGTTGGGAAGGCTCCACTTGAATTCTTGCCCAGAAAAGGTTAGGGGCGGGACAGTTAGGTCTGCCTATGGCAGACATTCTGCGACCAGGAGGACTACAGCACTAGCATGCTGAGGATTGTCCTTAATGACACCTTGGAGCCCCAGGCCTTCCACTGAGCCGCCTTGCCTCTGGTTTACGTCGCTTTTGGTTGAGTCCTCTGTTCCTTGGAGCTTAAACTAATCCTAGGATAATAGTATCATCCTAACTGATACTATCTTCTTTCCTTCTTTCTCACTTCTTTCAGGCAATCACAAAGTCCTTTTACTCCTATTTCCTTAATAATGCTCAAATCTGTCCAGTTCTCTCAACCCATCTGCCACTGCCCTAGGACAGGTCACTGTTATCTGATTACTGCAAATTCTGAAGGTTCTGTTCATAGTGCAGCAGCTAAGTGCATCTTTCCTGGCGTCACTAGGTTCAAATCCCAGCTTGCTCCTTACCAGCATAGTGACTTCTCCGTGCCTCAGAAGTGCTTTCCTGCCAAAACTGTTGTGAGAGTTAAATGCAATAAAATATGTGGAGCATTTAGCTTGGTTCCTGGTTTTTAAAAAAATGTTTATCTTTTTTTCCCTAACATCTTTGTAATTGCTTGTGTTGTTTGCCTTGTTTGGGAAGCCTTTCCCAGACATGTCCAACTGGTTAAATCCTACTTGTTTTTAAATCTCAGTTGAGATGCCAGCTCCTTCAGGGGGTGTTTCTTGATTGACCTACCCTTTACCTTCCCTGCCAGAGAACAGCTGCTTCACCTTGCTGAAGCCCTCTATCATGGTGCTTGTCATGCTTTATGGCTATTACTAATATTATTATTATTATTATTATTTTTGCTTCTGAATCCTGCACTAGTTAATGATGAACTCTTTAAAGGCAAGGATGGTGTCTTTAGCATTGAGAAGTTTATTGGCAGGAAGTCCCAGGAGGAGATAAGTGTTAGTTAAAACTAGGAGCCTAACATACTGTATGATTCCAACCATATGACATTCTGGAAAAGGCAAAACTATGGATCAGTGGTTTGAGAGGAGGGAGGGATGACTAGATAAAACACACAGGATTTTCAGGGCAGTGAAACTATCTGAGTGCGTGGTGCATGAAGTATGCATGTCTTTATGCATTTGTCAAAACCCATAGAATATACAACACCAAGAATGACCTTAATGTAAGCTATGAACTCTGAGTGATTATGATGTGTCAGTGCAGGTTCGTCAGTTGTGACAAATGTACCACGCTGAGCATACCCAACTGAAATGTGTCAGTTTGACACTTATGCCACCTGTGTGCCAGGTATTGGGGATGTGACTGTGAAGAAATCACCCCTGCCTTTGTGGAGGCAGACATTAAACAAGAATTATGCAAACTATCGTGTATTTACCATTTAAGAAGTGCTACGGAGCACAGGGTCTTCCCTGAGAAAATAAAACTTAAGGTGATTCCTGAAGGACAGGGAGGAGTTAACCCAATCAAAAGGCTCTTCAAAGAGCCTAAGGACCATGGTGAACAGCGTGTTCCAGGGCCACGAGGCAGAAAGGAGAGTAGGTACGGGCAGGCCAGACTAGTTGGAGCACAGTGAGCTAAGGAGATAAGACTGGGGAGGTGAGCATAGGGCAGACCACACGGTGCTTAAAGCCATGGTTGGAGGTGGGAGCCGTGTCCTAAGAACAGTGGAAAGCCATCAAAAGATTTTAAGTAGCAGAGAGATGTGATCAGATGTGAATTAGAACAAATCTCTCTGGCTGCTTTGTAAGAGAATGGGTCAGAAGGGACAATCTGAAAGTGGTTAGACCCGGAAGGAGAGTACTGCAACAGTCCGGGTGAGCATGACCGTACAGCAGATATGAAACACTTAGCTCCTTGCAGGCATGCTTTATGTGGCCGTGACCAATGCAGACAGAGGGGGAAGAGGAAAAACGTGGAGAAGACAGGAAATCTAAGCAGTCAGATCATGGAACGATAAAGTTGAATAAATTGATATCGATCATGATATAATGCTTTTAGAGTATCACTTTCATAACAATGATAAGTAATAACAAAATAACCATAGTACTTAATATTTATTGAGTAATTGTGCAAGGCAACTGTTCTATGCCCTTTATACAGATTAGTTAATTTCATCCTTGTTCTAGTTATCTGTTGCTTCAGAACAAACCAATCTAAAACTTAGTGCTTAAAACAACCACAATATATATTTTGCTCCCAAATCTGCAGGTTGACAGGGCTTGGGGGTTGGCGGAAGCTGCCCCACTTGGTGTCAGCTGGGGCAGCTCAAAGTCTGAGTGCTAGAATCTCCGAAGCTCATTTACTCGCCTGCGTGTGATTGATGCCAGCTGTGGGCTGCAACTCTCTGCTCTCCTGTTGTTGCATGCAACACGCTGTATTGCTGTGTATTTGCTCACATGTCCAGTTCTCTGCCGGACTTTGAGCTCCTCCAAAACATAAAACATGTCTTATTTATCTTTGTATCACCTCTGTTTGGGGCACAATCCACACAGTGTGTGCTCCATAAAATTCATTGAATAATGAACAAATGAATGAATTCTGATCTTCACTCATAGAATATTTTCCTTTACCAAATCCTTATAGGAAATTATCCGTCCCGTGTTTGAACACTTCTAGTGACTGGATTTTTATAACTTTGCAAGGCTACATCTTTATTAGGAAGTTTTTCTTTATCCTTAGCCAAAACCTATTTTTGTGTAACTTTTACTCTGTAGTCCTAGTTAGGACTCGTAGAACTCCACTGAGTTAGTCTAAGTTAACTTCCATAAGACATCGATCCCCTCAGCGACAACTATCAAATCCTATCTAAATCCTCTCTAAGCGCAACACCCCAGTTTCTATCATTGTTATTTATGGATGTGGTTTCCCTGGTTACTTCATTCTTGATTCATTCTTAGATAGTCATTGTGGTTTGTAGAGATACAGGACAAAATGCCTGGAGAAATATTAGTGGTGAGCCTGTGGATACAAAGGAATAAAGTGGAATAGAAAACCATTCTGAGACCATCATAAGCAAGTCGGCTACTTGCAGGATGGGACTGAGGGGCGAGGACATGGGGTGGGAGTTGGGGACTATCCTTTCTGGATAGGCTGATCCTGGTGAGAGGGAGATAGAGAACCTCTGGGAAGGTAATCTGAGGCACTGACTGATTGGAAATGGGAAAAAGGAAAAGTGGAGAGCTCAGTGGAAACCCAGTTGTCCACTTCTGTCTTAAAATAGTGTTTCTGGAAGCATAGTTTACTGATCATCTTCAGAAGAATGTCATAGCCTGCTGGCAAGCATGCAGTCCCTGAGCTCGGCCCCACAGCTACTGAATGTGTGTTCTTCACAAACTCCAAGGTAATTCTTAAGTACACAGAGAATCTTGTTTCAAGGGCTGGAGTGAGATGGGAACTGTTCATAGTCAGATTTAGAAGAGTATTTTTCAAACTGTTTCGCAAAGCTAAAGAATCTCATGTTCTTCAGAAATTTCCTGGAAATTTAAAAAGTCCCTGCTCAAGTGTTTAGTCTGTGTGCATTCCATTCCCACAGGTTCTTGTCCCAACCCATAAGGGCCTGAAAAACAATTAAAAAAAAAAAAAAGAGCTGCTTTTGTCAAAAAATCCTGTCACAGTAACTCTTAGAGAAAGGCCTCCTGCCCTGCAACCCCCCACCCCCAGGAAAAAAGCAGTTGAAGAATTCAAGCTCATTATACATTCTTTCCATTCTCTGTCCTCAGCTTTACTGAAATATTGTCTTAGCCTCTTTTCTACTGAGGGATTTTAAGATTGACTTTCCAATGAAATTTTAGATAAATAATGAATGGAAAGTGTCAAATATGGTTGTAGTAAACAACCATAGACTTTTTTGCTTAGAATAAAAGGGAAACTAAAATGGAATTTATCTAAAAATATGTTTTTTTGCTCTTTTAGGAAAATATTTTAAGAACACTTACTGAATGTCCTGAGGAAATATCAGTGCACATTTTTCAATTTTTTTTTTTTTTTTGTGAGGAAGACCAGCCCTGAGCTGACATCTGTTGCTAATCCTCCTCTTTTTGCTGAGGAAGACTGGCCCTGGGCTAACATCCATGCCCATCTTCCTCTACTTTATATGGGACGCCGCCACAGCATGGCTGACAAGCAGTGCATCAGCAGGCGCCTGGGATCTGAACCCGCGAACCCCGGGTTGCCAAGCGCAAACTAAACTGCTGCGCCACTGGGCTGGCCCCCTCAGTGCACATTTTTTATGAAGTTGTAGCAGGTGAAAATCTAACATTACTACACAAAATTATAAGGCGAAGTTTTCACATGTCAAAAGACTCTTGCTTTAACAAAATGATTTTGCAATAACATTTCTTTGAATAGAAGCCTTTGCCTTTTAGCCTATCTTCCCCAACTATTAAATCATTAATTTGCAGAGCAGAGGGAAGATCAATGAGAAATAGATTCTTTTAATGAGATAGTGCCAAGTGAAGAGCAGTCTGAAATGGGGAGAAAGCATTAGTGATAATTTCACCATAAGTCATCTGAAAGAGAAAAAAATGGATTCAAAGTGGATTCACCTACAGCCCTTTAGAAGCACTGCTTAAGAAGAAATACAGACTACAATGCTCACTCACAGATTCCTCAAATATTTGTTGACATTATCTACAATGTGCCAGCTGGGGATAAAGAGGTGGTCAAGACAGGCACAGTCCCTCCCTTCAAGATAGAGCTCCAAAATCACCAGGGCATTTAATTACAATGGTGATGAATACTATCAGCAAGAAGTACAAAATGCATTGAGAATGAATTTATTATCATTTGAGTGTCAAGTAGAGATTGACCTTCAATGAGGGGACACATTTAAAAACTGTTTTTTCCAAGTTTCAATTTGGACTTACCTCTTTGCTTCAAAATTTTGAGAGTTGTTTGGCAGAGTGATTTTTTAAAACATAAATTGTGTGCCAAAGCCTGGATATAAGACTAAGAATAAGAGATGACTTCTTGCTTCTCAGAGACTTGGCTTTGATGGTGTAGTTTCCTACAAGCTCCTTTGAGGGCAAGGGAATTCCTATTGAGTGCTGATTCTGTCAGAGTTGGACTCATTTTGCCCAGCAACCCTAAGATGTGTGGGTCACTGTGCAACTTTTGCAAAGGAGAAAACTGAGGCTCAGAGAGATGAAATAATTTGTTTCAAGTCCACAGAGCCTGAACTTGCCACTATACTAAGCTATAAAGTGGAGGAGGGGAGAGGGTGACAGATAAAAGGCTAATTTCACTGACAATTAGTCTATTGTTAGTGCAGTTAATGGGTTGAGCCAAAGTAATTAGAGCCAGCAAAATGCTGCCTTTTTATGAAAAGTAATGTAGGGTCTGTGGAGGAAAGAACAGCTAGAGGTTCCTGAGAGAGAAACAGCAGTTGAGATTTTGTGTGCAATGTAGTTTGTAATAAAATTAGATTGTACTGAAATGCATGAAGGAGACTGAGCATTGCACTTCAGGCACTTTATGAAGACGTTTGTTTTACCTTTAGCAAAATTTGTAATAGATAACAAGGTAAGATTACAGAGAATTTATTTTGTGAAATACAAAAAAAATTGCACCATGTCAATTTACACAACGACTTAAAGCTTTTAATTTTAAGCAAGAAGTGAAGGGCTAAAGTAATTGGATCAGAGAAATCATAGAAAACCAGAATTAAGATTTGTCAACAAACAGTAATGTGGAAAATCAAGATTTGCTTTCTCCAGAAGAATAATCAGTTATTATAACAGAAAGCAATAACCACCAAGATTAATAAATTCTAATCTTAGCTCTGCTCTGTCTGCCCATTGAGGTCCAGATGCCAACTACTCAAAAAAGTTTGAAGATTTTTCTTAAGTCCCAAAGCAGGTGGTGAGAGTCAACATATGATTCATTCTAAATTCAAACCTTCCAGGACTCGTCATCCAAGATGGCCAGCAAGAAGGTGGGAAGGTGGGAGCTGAGAGCTAGGGGCTGCGGTGGAGACAGATGGAGATTCACCTTGAGTTTTTATTCTCTACCGAACCGTCACCCTATTTATTTAATTTGCAGCCCACTCAGGATAAATAAGGACATGCTAAGGAAACATTTGTGTGCATAGAAATACATGTTCTATATTATAAATAATATTATAGACAATATTCAATACTATTCTGCTGATCTGGTTACAAGACATTCTCTTCAATTTTGGTAGTAAATTATCTTACAAAAGTGTTCCTTTTCTATAATAAACATGTCTGATTTTGATGAACTCTTCACTGTCCTTTTATTCTACCACCAAATAGCAATGCCCGGGGACTCTTCCCCTTCCTCCACTAAACGTCTCAGTCACCTCCTAACCAAGAGCAAATCTAAACTCTTATATCACCCACCAAACAAAATCATATTCTAAAAAGTCCAGACAATTAAAGGAGAAAATTATTTGAGATTAAATTGTATATAGGACATAACCTACTTTCCTCTGTGCACTTAAGATAATGTAATATTTTTAATTTGTTTTCTAGATATCATGTCAAGTCTATTTAGCCTCTAGTTCCTATCAACTTAAGTAAGAATTCTAGCAATTTACCCAGAATAATAGAATTCTAAATTCTAGGTAATAGAATTCTAGATAATAGAATCCTAGTTCAATAAAATAATGTGTATATTCTTTTAAATATACACATATTTATATTTATGAATAAATTCAAGTGAATTTGAGTTTGTATGTCTAATGTTCTCTTTTCTTTCCTTTTAATGCAGACTCTCCCAATTGCCTTTCCAATCCTGCTTCTACAAAAAACATGGAAGAGGTAGCAGAGGAAGATCATTGAGGATGGACTTTTAAATATTGTCAGCTCCCAGAAAGCAGCAGTCTATATAACTTTTAAATAAATGGCCGTGAAGAATGGTTCTTCAAGATGAGGTCAGTCAGAACTCTTTCTATTCAGTATGTAACGATAAATTAATTTAAAATTATTTATTGACTTATACTTCCAGAAAGAATTTTAGGCAGCTTACAAAAATACATAAAATACCCATGACAGAGTTGTAACAAAGACATATAGTGAAAAAAGTAAGATAAAGCCACCCGTGAGATTAGTGCATGTGCCTTGAAGTCCTACATGCTTGTGAGAACATGGCTCTGATCTTTCTGGCAGTGAAGAGACATGGTCGGTAACATGATTCACAGGAGCTGTGAGAGAGAAGCTGGTCCTTTATTCAGGTGAAGCACAGCCACTCAGACCTGCCTAGGAGGTTGTCACCTCATTTCAGACAGATGTGATAGGTTGACTGAGGGGATCACACTCAGTCAACACTGGGACAAATCCATAATCCAAGGCCTAATGTTCTATGCCATGGCAGCAGAGTTGAAGTAACGTTGGTGGAGAACATTTTTAAAACGGGTTTCACCAAAAGCAAACACAAAGGACAACTCTCCATAAACACCCACAGAAAGTTTAACTTTGAGCAACACCTTCCGGATTAAGTTGTTTGCTAAAGGCACACCTAGGTTGGTATCTGAATGAAATCACTTTCTGAATGTAGTTATTAAGTTTAAGCCAATTATATTTTGACAGTTAGTCAGCAAAATAGATGGCTTTGACTTTGGAATCGTTGGCAGTTATTTGCTAGAACGGCCCCTCCTACCAGAACCCTCACATCAGAACAGGTTCATAGGGAATGAAAGAAGACGAGCTTCTGTCTTGCATAGTTGAGTACCGGCGCTGAAGGAGCGACTCCCCAACACTTTGAGACGGGTACAGAAAGATGTGTGTGGCAACCGGCTATGCTAGTGTTAAACCTGCATTCAGAAGAGATAATGTGTACCAAGTGCAGGCCTGAAGAATGGGGAGACAAGAAGCTGAGGAGGAGAGTTACAATCACAGGCATTGTGTTGGGCTCAGTGCTCGGTGACTGTGTGGTGCTTGGTATAACAGATTTTGTGGGGGTGCTATGAAAAAGCTTTTCATCTTCCAAAATAATTAAATAAAAAGGAGGATGCTCTGGAACGCTGCATAACTCTGTGGAATTTGTCTGCTCTGGGAAAAAAAGCTGAAAATAGGACATTGAATAGGATATAACTTATGAAATGTTGAAGATTTTCTTAAATTCCACTTTAAGGAATTTGCAAAATCCTCAGTCTATAACTGTAAACAATGCATTCAAGTAGGATGGACACATGCCTTTAAGGCTTTTTATTTAAAGCAGGAGAGCGTGGAAATGAAGTCAGGAATACCCTAATACCATAGGATAAAGAACGAAAGGAAAAGGAAAGAATTCTTCTTTTTACAAAATGTCAAAGACCTAATCAGAATATAACATTATGTATAAAATTTATGTATATAGAAAATTATATACAACCATTATATATAATATTAGGTGAAAAAGTTGAATATACAGCAGAATTTCTGTTTTGTTTGCTTGTTTTGAGTATACAAATATATGGTGATGATCTCTGAATGCTCTAGATGGGAGGATTCTAGAACTTCATGTCTTTCATTTTTTTCTTATTTTACTTAATTTTTCCCATATTTATTTGCTTATTTAAGTATGTATGTATGTATTAGTGAGTATTACTTTTCCGTCCTGTATGTTCAGGAGGAAAAACATTGCTTTAAAGAATTCAAACAGATAATGTACATGGTTATATTTTTCCAGTAGTTAAAACATCATCCCTCATACAAAGCATTTTAAACTGTGTCATGTGATGCTCTGGGTTGATTGGTTTCTTAGATGGGCTAAAATCAGGTATGGCTTGGTTGTGAAACAAATACTCCTTTGCAGTCCAGCAGGCATTCCTTATACATAGGCTTTTATTTAATAATCCACACACAGCCTAAAGTTGAAAGCAATGTGGATAAAAGTCACAATTTTTTCAAAATTAAACGAAATCCTTAAAAACTTAAAAAAGATTATAAATGTTTCTTCAGTTTTTTGTTAAAGACTTTTATAAGATTAACTATATACTTTGATTTTAATTTGTTATATCTCCACAATTTTACCTATGTAGCAATAAACTTTAGATCATATTCAGGAGTTAACTTACTCAAAAATATTTTGAGGCAGCCATTCCTCAGCCTTCAGTTGTAATTGAAACAAACTGTTTCTCATTATGGTCCCATATCTACCTCCCGCTGGTCTCCTAGTTCTAACTTTTAGAGCAAGGCAAATTCCTCTTTCTCTGAATATGTGTTAAGTATTTGAAAATAGCTATTTTATCCTTCCTAAGTCTTCTCTTATCTAAGCTAAAAGTTCCGACGGATGCAAGTTTTTTTAACTAAAATGTAAGATTTTGTATCAACTCCTGCTAAATTCCACTTTATTACTTTCAACAATTAGCTACGCTGTGAGGATACCCAAATATTTATTCTGGGATCCAGAGCATTAGACACCTCTCTCAAGTTTGTGTCTTCCTGCCTTTGAAATACACTGAGAAAACGTTTAAGAATTATAAAAGCAGGAGTCAACTTATTTTCCAGTTTATGAATAATCAAAAGGGGATAGTGAAGATGAAATTATTGAATCAATCTTTAAAATTTTTCATGTGGACCCATTAGGAGTATTTAACTTTTATTTTTAAGTGATACATAAAATAGTCATATATATGCACACATCTATATGTTTTTTAAACATCTGAAATGCATTTTTTTCATTCTAATAAGATAATTTAAACAGTGGCAGATGTTGTACTGTGCAAAAATATTTCCTGAATAATCAGATTAAGCTCATGAATTAGAGATGATTTCTTTTCTTGTTACTTTATAAGCACTTGTTTGGTTAGTCAGAATAATGAAAAAAATTCAGTTTTCCAGTGATACAAATTTCATTTGAAATACCCAGGCTATATCATGGCTTTAAAATAACCTTCATCTGTCTTTAAATTGTAAAGAGTATGTTTTAGGGTTTTACCAAACAATACTAATATACTTTTTGCAGAAGTAGTTTGGGCTGAATCTTCCTATTTTAAAGAAGCATTTTTTAAATAAGGGGGTTAGGTTCAGTCATCTCTAAGTTCACTTCTAGTTCATTTGTTTGTTTTTTAATCCACTAGAGAAATATTCTCTTATCCACTGAACTATACCCTCAGTAGACAGTTGGTGTATTCCATTTTAAAAAATGCTTTTAAATGATTACTCTTCAATTTTCACATGAAAACCATTCTGTTTAGGCATGGATAATTCAGCAGTTATCTATGAATACTTGGTTAAACCTTAGCAAAAGATTAGAAGAATCTGCTAAAATTCTTCAGCGGAATACACAAAGCTGCCGATCCGCAGAAAGAAAACAGGTGAAAATATTTTGATTTTTTTTGTTGCTGTTGTTTGATTTTGATTTGGTACTGTAAGACACACCTCAAATATGCTGGAAAAAAATATTACTGAAGTGGTAGAGCACTTTGCAGCTCTCAGCTTGATGAAAAGCAGGAAGTAGACAGAAGAGACTACAAAAGCACTGGCCACCTTCTCTTTTGAGGGCTTTTTCACTAGCACCCCTCTGGCCACACCCTTCCAGTTTGGCTCTCAGGAGAAGCTGTCCAGGCCTTCCTCGGGCACACTGGCACCTTCTGCTTCCAGCTACCACACAAGCCCCCTTTGTCTTCCCTGAACTAATGCTTCCTTCTTTGGGTCACACCCTGACACAAAGCTGTCAGAGAGTGAGCCAGGGTCTTCCTCAGCCCTGTCTCTCAAGTGAACAGTCTGTTTCTATTAATAAACCTGACAACGATTCTCAGGGCCTCCAGTGTTAACGCTTGCGACCTAGCATTTCACATTTGCTACTTTTCAGGCGAGTTCGTGTTGTTGCCCCCGAAAACTGAGATACAGAGTGATGCAGTGCTCTTGAGCGACCCAGATCTGCCCAAGCACTGAATCCACCAGGGTGTCCCACCCCGACTGCTCAGATCCGGCCTGGCTCCAGAGGGGCAGCCCTGAATCTGGCTCTCCTCTGAATCCAGCCAGCCCTGGGAAGAGAAATCCAGATTTGAATCAGGTTTGTTTCAAAGGACTCATGAGGGGACATGAGGACAGGGCACTTTTATTCCCTCTTTAGAAAGACCTGGCACTGGACTACAGGCAGGAGTCATGGCATCTGATCCCAGCTCTGCCACTGACTTGCCCTTGAATAGGTCATTGCTTCTCCAGGCATTAGTTTTCTCATTTGCAAAATAACAGTTAAACTAGAAAAATTTCAAGACCCCTTCCATTGTACCACCTACTCATTTTAAGCAGACTTGAAACCGCCTGTCAGCCCCAGAACTGAATAAACCACCTCACACCACACCATACCTTTCTCAATGTGGATCAAATGTCCATCAAGCTGGAGCATAAGGTGACGTGTCTTCACATCAAGCTAATTATCGTGTCCAGATAAAGGCTTTTATGTGTGTTTGTGTTATTGTATTTGTCTTATTCTGCTATGTTTGTTGCAGATAAGACACAGTTGAATTCACTCCAGCTCACCTGGTACAAGATATCTCTTTAAGAGGAAAGAGATTAGCAGCCAGTGTTTGGTATCTTTGAAGTAGAAGAGGCCAAGATAAGAAAAGATAAATCAGGTTGTCCTACATAGTTATAATCTCAAATTGATTTTTTGTGTGTGTGCGTATGGTTAAAACCAACAAGCAAAAATTCCAAACCAGAGCAAAGAAAGGTGATGTTGTCTGTTCCCCTTCACTCTGCTTCGTCTTTTCTGCTCTTTCAGCCCTTACATAACCCTGAGTTTTCATATTTCCCTGGACTCCTTTTGTCACAGAAAAAAAGGTAGATCTCATAGAGCAAGTGCTTTGAGCAGAACTGGAGGTGGTGGTGTCTCTCCCAGAGTGATTTATCATTAAAAATCACAGAATATTGTCTCTCACGGACAAGCAAGGAAACATCAGAAAGCAAATCATTAGGAAAAAATCATTTTCATTCTCCCCCTCCTCTCACACTGCTGTTATATTTTCATTTCTTTTAAACTTTTTTTCTTTGCATAGGTTTTTCCAATGTGGTTATAATGATATAGTATATGGATTCCACATCTTGTTTCTTTGTGTTTTCCCATAAACATAATGGCTGTGTGCTAATCCCCCAGCGGCAAGTGGCACAGTTTTCTTAACCACCAGTCCTTCAGGTTGGGTCTCCCAGGGTACTTTGAGGGTTGGATGAAGCAATGGAATGAGCCAGAGGGAACAATTCTCAGTGTCGAAACCTTAGGTGCACTGGGAAGCAGATGGGGTAGAAATTTGAACATGGGTAGAAGTTCACGGGCCTCATCTTCTAGATATTAAAGAAGAGCCCATCATGGTCAATTTCTTTTTTACACTGTAGACAGCTTTGCTGTGATTCACATACTATACAATTCACCTATTTAAAGTGTACAATTCAATAGTTTTTAGTATATTCACTGAGTTTGTACAACCATCACCATAGTCAATTTTAGAACATTTGTGGTCAATTTCTATGAAGGATGAGAAAGCAAATACCTCTATTTCACAAGGCATTTGAAATCAGTTTTCCATTTGTTATTAGTTTTACAGTTATTTATTTAAATTGATGTTTCTCAAATCAAGACAGTGGGTTAGTAATACCCCATAACCCTAGTGCTTCTACCCCTGGACAGGTAGGAGGGTTAACCAGTTCCCATGAGCCAGCTCGCACAGTTCCCTTCAGGTCGGTATGTGAGAGAGCAGATGGCAAACAGTCTTTGCCCTAGGGCCAGGCTTACTTCTGAGTTCCTCTTGCTGGTGCTGTGTTTTGATCTACCCTAAATTCTATTAGGAGTTGGTAGAACTTCTTTATACTTGGATCCCTGCCAGCTTCCAGATCTCAGCTCACTCCTGACTCCAGGTACCCCATTGACACCCAGGCATCTGCTTACTGCCTTGGCCTCCAGGCCAGTGCTCTTGGATTTGCTCCTGACCCCTTGCTGCACTAGAGTCCTTACCCTCTGGGTTGTAGATCCCAGCCCCTGATACCTGCTTGGCCTGCTCCCCAGTGCCAGCAGGCCCAGCTGATCAGTCTCATTCTGTTGTCACCCATGCCCTATTTTGAAATCATGAGTGATTCTCCGAACTTAAGCAGGGCTCCACCAACTGAAGATAAAGAAACTTGTATTTCAAAGGTCACATTTCCAAATTCAAGACTTGTAAAATATACTAAGAACCAGGATAAACTGGACTGAAAAATAAGCCTGAGTGATTATTTTCATATAAAGGTGTTTAGCCTGTGTTATTTATAAAACTGAAATATCCAGCAATGGAGGGTAGTTGAATGAATTCTGATGTATCTCCATGATGAAATATTACTCAGCTACTGCTATTTATTAAATGGCTTTAATGATGAGGTTAATTGCTTACAGTATAATGTTTGGTCAAAAGGATTTAAAATTGCGTGTAAAGAATGATCTCAATTATGTAAAACACATACATAAGGAAATAAGCAAAATGTTATCTCTTGATAGATTCTGATTATTAGCTTTTCTGTACTTTTTAAAATGAGTATGTATTCCTTTAATAATCAGAAAAAGGTACATTAACTTTTTAAAAAACAACTTTACTGAAGTGTGTTTTACATATCTTAAAATTTGCTTACTGCAAGTGTATAATTCAATGATTTTTTAGTAACTCTACCAAGTTGTGCAATCATCACCATTAATCAGTTTTAGAACATTTTCATCACCTCAATAAGATTGTTCGTGTCCAAACAGTTAACACTCATTTCTACCCTCTGCCCCAAACAACTACTGATCTACTTTCTGTCTCTCTACATTTGCCTTTCCTGCAACTTTTCATGTAAATAGAATTATACAATATGTGGTTTCTTACATCTGGCTTCTTTCACTTAGCATAATGTTTTTGATATAATATTCACCCATGTAGCATGTATTAGTTTGTTTCCTTTTGTTAATCAGTATTCCATTATATAAATGTACCACATTTTGTTTATTTATTCATCTACTGCTGGACGTTTAGGTTGTTTCCAGTTTGAGGCTATTATGGATAACGCTGCTATGAGCATTCATGTGCAAGTGTTTATGTGGACATGTGTTTTCATTTCTCTTGGGCAGATATGTAGGAGTGAAATATTGGGTCACAGGGTAGCTTTAGGTTTACCTTTTTGAGAAACTGCCAAACTGTTTTCCAAAGTAGCTACATTAAATTTTATAAACTCCACTCCAGGATTTAAAGTCAACCTCTCAGCATTTAGATGTGAGCTTGGATCTGGCTCTTCCATCCTCTTCTCAGCAGATGTAGCTGGTGACTGAGGGGATAGTATTATAAAACTTATAACCATACTTGTATTGCCCCATGACATCATCTTAGAAATTATTGAAGATTCCTATGCAGCTCCATATTTCCTTAAGCTCCTAATAAACAATGAACTCTCTACTTGGCTTTTCTGAGCTGTGGAAATTTCTATCATAAAGAATTTGAGCATTCAAAAAGGAAGTACACCTTTTTCCCAGTTGCCTGGCCCCTTTGGAAAGTTTTTATGGTTATCCAACAGGCAGCCTCACCTTGAAAGATTCTGGTTCACTCTAGATAGAATCTAATCATCAAGAATCTAATAAATGTTGACTACATGCCCACACTCTGCTAGGTGCTGTGGATTATGAGAAAGAAATCCTATTTTGTCTTTGCCCTCAAGAAACTTACAACTTGGCTAGGAAGATAAAACTAAACACATTTTAAACAGAGAACAATTGAGGACTCAACAGATTGGGGGTGATAGCAGTGTGGGGTGGGATAATAAGCTAGAAAAATTAAATCAGACAGGAGAAGGAAGGCAGACGCTCTGGGATTTATGTAATTTTTTTGTTGAACACTTACTATGTGGCAGGCATTGTTCTAGTTACTGGAGATATAGCAATGAACAAAGTAGACAAAATTCTACACTTGGAGAGCTTACATCCTAGGAGGACTTAACAATGAGCAAAAATAAGTAAAATGCGTAGTCTTTTATATGGTGGCAGTGGAAAAATAAAGCAGGGAAGTGGGATAGGGAGTTGGGTGTATGTGTGCAAATTAAAACTGGTGGTCAGGGGCCATGTCTCTTAGAAGGTGGTCTATACATATATACATAAGCAGAGAGCTGAGGAAATGAAGAAATCAGTCATGTGGCTGTGTGTCTATCCAGGAGAAATAGTGTCCCAGGCACAGGAAACATCCAGCACAATGGCCTGAGGAGAGGTGGGCCTGGCAAGTTTAAGAAACTGCAAGGAGACCAGTGTAGATAGGGTGATGTGAGCAAGGGAGTGGACAGCAGGTGATCAGGTCAGAAAGGTGATGGGGCAACAGTCTGGGCAGGGCCTTGGAGACCATTTGAAGAATGTGTCTTCTGCCCTGAGTGAGATGGGAATCCAACGGAAGGTTTTGAGCAAAGGAGTGAGAGAATTGAACGTGATTTAACAGAATCACTGTGGCATCGTGCTAGGAATAAACTGAAGGGTGAAGGCATGGAAACTGATTAGGAGGTTACTGAAATAATCTCTCAGGAGATGATGAGGGTTTGAACCAGGATGGTTGCAGTGCAGGTGGTGAGCTGTGGCTGGCGCGGTGGTATATTGAAGCAGGGAGCCACCCTGAACAAAAGACAGAAGTGTTCAGGGAACGTTGAAGAACCTTCTTTGACTAGTGCAGAGAATGGTAAGTGGGAAGAGGTTTGAGATGAGGCTAATTACGGTAGGACTGAATTTGGTAGGGGTCTTAAGAGAGTCTGGAGTCAGAAAAATAGAGACCTACCCTAGTGTATTAGTCTCCTCAGGCTGCCATAACAAAATGCCATAGACTGAGGGGCTTAAACAACAGAAATCTATTTTCTCATAGTTCTGGAGGCTAGAAGTCTCATATTAAGGTGCTGGCCAATTGGGTTCATGCGGAGAAATCCCTTTCTGGCTTGCAGGCAGTCACCTTCTCACTATCTCTTCACATGGTCTTTCCTCTGTGCTGGCATGGAGAGAGAGAGCTCAGGTCTCTCTTCCTCTTCTTCTAGGAACACCAATGCTATTGGATTAGGGCCCCACTTTTATTACCTCATTTAACTTTAATTACCTCCTTAAAGGCCCTAACCCCAAATACAGTCACATTGAGGGTTGGGGCTTCAACATGTGAGGTTTGGGGGACACAATTCAGTCCATAGCAATGTGGTTTTCAAGTAGAGAGTTTTAGGAAGACAAATCTGATACTGGCTCCTAGGATGAATTGAAAGAGAAAAGTCTAGGGGACTAATTTAGAAGCTATATTGTGAGGATCAAGCTAAGAGATGTTGCAAGATGACTAGGGCACAAAGAGGTTAGCTAGCTGGGAAGAGAGAGCCTGAGTGGAATTCCCTAGCTCTACTACCACATCTTTGTTATAGAAAAGGAATTTTGCATCTTTACTCCTATTTATTTATCATGTTATTAAACATATACCAGAGCATATATCAGAGAGTATACTAGGCACACAAACACACCATTTACCCATCCATACACACACACCCAGACGCTGGACTATATGTACTTTCATTCACCCATACTCGCTTGCACATAACTATATTCATCTATGAAACAGTAATTCAAGGATGCAAATGCAAAAGAAAAAGAATGAACTCACAATATAAGTTTGTGAGAGAAAAAGACTGGGTAAGCAGGAGGGAGAATCGAGTGTGACAGGAGAGAGAGTAGAGTCAAGATTCCTGAAGCCCAGGAGAAGATTCAAGCGATGTGTTTCTCTTCAATCAATTCTGGAAACCAGGTTACACACATTTTCCACTACGCCATGGATATATGTCATACTAAAAACCAGTGTTTCATAAACAGGCATATGTGGCTCACAGAGTTGATGCACTGTCTTTGTTTAGCTTTATTTAAAGAGGCCACCTGGCCCAGGTGAACTCCTGGCTTTTACTCTGATGGGCAGTGTCTGCTGGGCCCTCTCCTATTAGAGTGGTCTGTACTGAACTAGGACAGGACTTTCCAGAAGGGAGAGTCAAAAGAAACAACAAAAAAAGATAAAACAGGTAATATACTGTTTAAGCTAACATCGTAGATATGCTGATTGGGGTGCACCAACAGTGCAAGGACAACAGCGGGAAGAGAAGGGGCAGGTTTTGCATAGGAGTAGGAGTTAGGTAGTGCAAAGGCTAGCTGACGGCCTCTGGAGTCAGACTGACCTAGGTTTAAATCTCAGCTTCCCCACTTGGTGGTGTGACCTTGAACATCTTAGTTAGCCTTCATGTGCCACTGTTTCATTAACTGAAAGGAACCTGGAAAAGAATAGCACTTATCTCATAGGTTGCTGTGAGGATTAAATGAGATAATCTACATAAAGCATCCAGCGTAGTTTGGCACATAGTAGGCCTTAAAATAATTAACTGGTGGAAGCTGTGTTTTACAATCCAAAAGAGAAAACATGCACAGTGCTAAAAATAATAAGCGTTAAGCTTTCTGTGGAGCTTATTTTAAAAAATCTAACTAGCTTAAAGGTCTTGAGAATGGTGGGAGTATCTTAGTCAAAAAAATTTTCGTCAAACAGCCCACTGGTAAAATAAGTTTTCTCACAATTCTGTTCTTTGTGAGACTGAATGTGAGATGCAGTAGAACGAGACAGGAACCCCGTTCCAAGTCTGCCGACCGCCAGATGCACGATGACATTTCCCCAAGATATTTGCTGGATTTTTTTTCTCCAAATAATGAGTCATTATTGTGAGATATTGTTCATTGTAAAACTCTTGTGTTCCTGCCACACATACCAAAACAAAAGGTCACTTTTCAGGCACTTTATGTTAGAGTCAAGAACAAAAGAAAATAATATAATGTGAAATGTCATACTGTAGCTTGGTGGATACTGTCTTCCCGTGTCTTTTTTATATAGGTTTAAAATATACACGCTGGGGACAAAGCAAGTGGAAGCATATTTTGGTGGACCCCGTTTATGCAAAAATTATATGCCTTTATATTACAGGTAATTTCTGAAAGGACAGACAATAATCTGTTGATAGTGATTATATCTAAGGTCAGGATTCTTTTACCTTTTTTTTTTTTGAGGAAGATTGGCCCTGAGCTAACATCTGTTGCCAATCTTCCTCTTTTTCTTTTTCCTTCCCAAAGCCCCAGTACATAGTTGTATATCCTAGTTGTAGGTCCTTCTAGTTCTATGTGGGACGCAGCCGCAGCATGGCTTGATGAGCAGTGAGTAGGTCCACGCCCAGGACCCAAACCGGCAAATGCCGGGCCAAAGCGGAACATGCGAACCTAACCGCTAAGCCACCGGGCCGGCCCCTCTTACTTTTCATTGTATACCCCTGTGAACTCTTGAACTTAATTTTTAAACAATGAACATATAGTATTTGCAGAATAATTTTCTAAGCCATATGAAAATGCATATAGAAAAAAATTTTACACAGCCAGATTAAAAGTAGGTCTCAATGCTTTAGGTATACTTTAAGGAGAAGAGAGAAAAAGTTGTCATCTGAAGTTGTTTGTCTTTTATCTTAAGATAAATAAAATAAATGTGTGGGAAAGTGTGTGCACACACACATGCCTAACTATTATAATATGACAGTTACTTACAGCCTAATTTATGTTGAGAACATGGAGTTCCCAGTAAGAATTACCTCCAAGCACTCCCAGGATTACTCTGTAAACGTGGGGGGTTGAGCCACAGTATTTTCACTAAGATGAGTCAATCCAATGGAATTCAATTCGGGAAACTCTTCTGACTCAGGTTCCAGCCACACCTATTGCTTACAGGGATCACCGCCTGGTTGTCCTACCTAGTTGTCCATCTGGATATATCTTTGCTGCTTCACCCAATTCTGCTCAACAATTTTCCTTCATTGAGTCAGAATAATGATTCTAAGGGGTGTAGCTGTTATTATAAGGGGAATGGATCCTCTGTTCCTGCATTGGCTAAGTAGTTTGCTTTTTATCCTGCACCCTCACCCTAACTTTTGGACTTCAAGATAGAAAAGCCAATCAACTTCATTTTAACCAAATTTCCCTGCATTCTTACACAAAAATGGACATTTAACTATTGAAAATTTAAAATTTCCTGGCTAGAAGTTTCTTGATATGGGGGTATAGCAATATGTAACCTAAACTAGAGAATGAAGTCACGAAGAGCCCTCCTAAAAGCCCCCAAACTGTATGGCAAACAAAGTCCAAAATAAGATCAGAATAAGCATTCTAAAGCTTAAGGAAAAAATCACCCAAAAAGCAGGAATCTTAGTGAAGACATGACAAAATGCCAGTTTTTAAATAGAATCCTAAGGTAGGCAGATAGATATAATCCTCTCTGCAAATGTCTTAGTAAATATACAAAATAAAACAGTGCAGAAACTTGTAGCTCCTCTGCCCACCCGAGAATCATTTTTAACTACTCTATGGATAGTGAATGAGCCTTTATATGGGTAGCGTGAGACGAGTTTATGGAGCAAGAAGCTTCACTTTGTTCAGGTTAACAGAAAGAAACCACACGGCCAATATGAACTCCCTGCTTTCACTTTACAAGACAGTGTCTGTTGAACCCTCTCCTATTAGAATGGTTTGGGCTGAATAAGGACAAGACTTTCTGCAAAGGAGATGCATAAGAAAGTAGCAAAAGTCTCTCTTCTATCACTGTGAATCTATAGGTCTCATCTGAGCCTCTCTGTATTTTCCCAAAGCATCATATAATTGAATCCTCTATGCCTGATTTCCCAGATAGTAGCACTATAAAAACCAAACCCTCAAATATATTGATTCCAAGTCACAGGAAAAAGGAAACTGGCTGGATTCTGTCCCTGGCTTGAGTACAAAATATACATTATCAACCAGTACCTGAAGAAAAAACAAGAGAGAAGACTCATGGTAAGGTGATTGAACTGTTTGGCTTAGTTTTGATTTTTGGCTATTCTGATAATAGGTGTTCTGGCTTTAGTCCAAGCCAGATTATTTGCTCAGCTTTTTTTTTTTTTTTTCCCATATTATAAGCAGATAAGCAATAATGGTGGTGGAGATGGCCGACCCCAAGCCTGTGCCACTGGAGAGTCAGGACACAAAAGAGAGCTGGTGACCTTGCTAAAGAAAGGGGGGTAGGATAAGGGAATAATCTACCAGGGAAGGGGGAGAAACCAATAGAGGAAGAATGAAATGTCCTTTTACTTGGGTCTGAACAGCATAATGTGGAAGATGCATTACAGTGGGGGCTTTAGGCAGCTGGGACAAGCTGGCTGTGAGGGACCACAGAAAGTTTAGTCAATTTGTTGAGATGTTAGACCATTATCTGCAATGACTAGTATTTCAACCCTATATAGTACTGTAGCTTCGTATTTGAAGTTATATAAAATCTCTCCTCACCTTCAGTTCCCTAATGGAAGGTTAAAGCATGCCTGGATTTAGTTCTACAGTCAGTTCGCATTATCTGCAGAGTCCATATTTGCAAAGAGTCACCTATTTGCTAAAATTTATCTGAAACTTGAAAATCAATACTCCCAGTGCTTTCATGGTCATTCATGGACATGCATGTGTGCAGAAGTGGCGAAAAATTTGAGTCACTAGGGCACACGTTTCTCGCTGAGGTTAAACAAGGTGACACTCTGCCTTCTTGTTTTAGCTCTCATACTGTCAATAAGTATTCTTTTCAAGGTCTATTTAGTGCCATGTTTTTCATATTTTTGTGCTTTTTGTTGGTGACTTCGCTGTTTAAATGGCCCCCAAGCGCAGTGCTGAAGTGCTGTCTAGTGTTCCTAGGTGCAAAAAAGGCTGCAATGTGCCTTCCAGAGAAAATACGTGTGTTAGGTAAGCTTTGTTCAGGCATGGATTATAGTGCTGTTGGCCGTGAGTTTAGTGTTAATGAATCAATAATATGTATTAAATAAGGTGATTTAAACAGAAACACACGTAAGACAAGATTACGTATCGATCGGTTGATGAATTGGCTTGCAGGAACCGAGCCCTGTATTTCCCTGGGTTATTCTTGGAGAATAATTTAATGGATGGGTTTATTAGTTTCTTAGGACTGCCATAACAAATTATCACAAACTTGGTGGCTTACAATAATAGAAATTTATTCTCTCAGTTCTGGAGCCTGAAGTCCAAAAATCAAGGTATTGGCAGGGCCACACTTTCTCCAAAGGCTTTAGGGGAAAATTCTTCCTTGTCTTTCTCCTAGCTTCTGGTGGCTCTTGGCATTTCTTGGCATGTGGCAGCATAACTCCAATGTCTGCCTCTGTCTTCATATTGTCTTCTTCTTTGTATGTCTCTCTGTGTCCAAATGTCCCTCTCTCTTTCCTCTTATAAAGACACCAGCTATTGGATTTAGGGTGTATCCTAAATCCAAGATGTTTTTATGTTGAGATCTTTTTGTTTTTTTGGGTTTTTTTTGTGAGGAAGACCAGCCCTGAGCTAACATCCATTGCTAATCCTCCTCTTTTTGCTGAGGAAGACTGGCCCTGGGCTAACATCCATGCTCATCTTCCTCTACTTTATATGGGACGCTGCCACAGCATGGCTGACAAGCAGTGCGTCGGCGGGCACCCGGGATCCAAACTGGCGAACCCCAGGCTGCCAAGCACGAACTAAACTGCTGCGCCACTGGGCCAGCCCCTTATGTTGAGATCTTTAACTAATTATATCTGTAAACACCCTGTTTCCAAATAGGTCACATTCTGCAGTCTAGATGTACATGAATTTTAGGGGGATGCTATTCAACTCACCACAATAGGTTTAATAACAGATGACATGCAGCTGAAGAGAGAACAAAAACCTTGGAGAATGGGCAAAATAATATCCAAAATAAAGCACAGAAAGGCAAAAAAAGAAAAGGAAAGGAAAGGGAAAAAATCAAAATTATGATAAAAGATATAGATGAGAAGGTCTAACATATATTTATTTGGAGTCTCAGAAGGAAAGGAGAGAGAGAACAGGGCAGAAGAAGTACTTGAGGAGACAATGGCTGATATTCTGCTAAAACTGGTGAAAGATATCAATCCACAGATTCAAGAGATGCAACAAATGACAAGCAGAATAAATTTTCAGAAGTCCACATCTAGAAACATCATAGTAAAACTGTAGAAAACCAAAGACAAAGAGAACATCATAAAAGCAGCCAAAGAAAAAATGATTGATAATCTTCAAAGGCAAAACAATTAGATTGACAGTTAACTCCTCAATAGAAACAATAAACAATAGAAACAATAAAAATGGGTGAAGGTGGTCAAAAGGTACAAACTTCCAGTTATAAGATGACGAAGTTCTGTGGATGTAATGTATATCATGGTGACTATAGTTAATATTATGTATTATACACTTGAAAGTTGATAAGAAAGTAGATTTTTTTTTTTTTTTTTTTTGGTGAGGAAGACCAGCCCTGAGCTAACATCCGTTGCTAATCCTCCTCTTTTTGCTGAGGAAGACCGGCCCTGGGCTAACATCCGTGCCCATCTTCCTCTACTTTATATGGGACGCCGCCACAGCGTGGCTGATATGCAGTGCATCGGCGGGCGCCCGGGATCCGAACCGGCGAACTCCAGGCTGCTAAGCGCTGACAAAACCGCTATGCCACCGGGCGGCCCCAAGAAAGTAGATTTTAAAAGTTCTTATCACAAGAAAAAAATTTTGTACTATGTGAGGAGATGGATGTTAACTAAATGTATTGTGGTAATCATTTTGCTATATTTACATATGTCAAATAATTATGTTGTACACCTTGAATGAATGCAATATTATGTGTCAGTTTTATCTTAAGACTGGAAAAACAAGAAACAATAAAAACCACAAAACAATGAAATATTTTCAATGTGCTGAAAGGAAATAACAGCAAACCTAGATTTCTATACCCAGGGATAACATCTTTCAAAAATGAAGGGGAAATAAAGACATTTGCAGATAAACAAAAATCAGGAGAATTCATCATTAGCAGATCTACACTAAAGAAAATACCAAGAGTGCTACTGAGGCTGAAGGAAAAATTATTTATTTATTGTTTACTGTTTACCTCTGATGGAAGGTCAGAGATGCAAGAAGGAATAAAGAGCAAGACTATTGGTAAATATGTGGGTAAATCAAAACAAATGACTATACAAAATGACAACAATAACATATTATGGAATTACATATGTACATATATATATGTGTATAGTCATGTGTTGCTTAACAACGGGGATACATTCTGAGAGAAGTGTCATTATGTGATTTTATCATTGTGTGAATATCAATAGAGTGCACTTACACAAACCTAGTTGGTGTAGTTGACTACACACGTAGACTATATGATATAGCCTATTGCTCCTAGGCTACAAACCTGGACAGCATGTTATGTACTGAATATGTAGGCAACTGTAATACAATGGTAAGTATTTGTGTGTCTAAACATAGAAAAGGTACAGTAAAACTACAGTAAAAAAGATTTAAAAAATGGTACAAGACAAGAGTATAAGCATCAACATGCATTTAATAGGCTTCCAGAAATGAAAGAAAAGAGTAAATGGAAGGGAAGAAATTTTTCAAGAAGTAATGACCAATAATTTTCTAGAATTAAATACAGCTATACATTCTTATATTGAAAGAATGCCAAATACACTAGAAAATCAAAACATAACAAAAACCCCTCACCTAAAAATATTAAAATGAAATAAAATGCCATTAAAGAAGAATTTTATTGGCTTCCAGAAGGTATAAGCAGATTACTTGCAAAGGAACAAGAGTCAGACCAATTCAAATTTCTCTACGGCAATACTAGAAGCAAAAAGACAACAGGAGAGTGTGTTTAAAGTTTTGAGGGAAGAAATTGAAACTGGAATTTTATTTTTAGCTAAATTATAATTTATATGTAAAGATGGTCAAGAAATCCTTGGGCATATCAAGGACTCAGAATAATTACCACACAAAGATCCTCTCTGAATGCATTCAGGAAGAAGAGAAATGATTAAAGACTGTTTCTTGTTGTCTAAATAAGCAATGATCAACATGTCCAAATATATTCATAACATTCTGAAATGAAAACTCTAAAGAATTCCAACATGATGGTTGGGGGAAGGGGATAGACCAGAGAGAGGTGAGTGGAAATGTGAAGGTACTTTATTTTGTTAATGAAAAGACATAAAAGACATAGATATTGAGATAAGTTTTAGGAACTTATAAATGTGCCATCATAATATAAGATGCTAATATTAGAGGAAGTTGGGTGAAGAGTATATAAGAACTTTCATTACTATCTTTGCAACTCTTCTATAAATCTAAAACCATTTCAAAATAAAACTACTGAAGGAAAAATACCCAAAAAATTACACGACAGAAATAAGTCCTAAAATAACTATAATAGTTTTAAGTTTGTTAAACAAAATCAAAGACAGAGGCCCTCAGATTGAATTTTAAAGTACTAAAGTCCAGTAATATGTTGTTTACAAGACATACCTGTCACAAAAAAAAGAAAAGGATATGAAAAGGTTGAAGATAAAAGAAAGAAAGATATACCAGGCAAATATAAGCAACAACAGCAAACGGTAAAGGAGCAATTTTAATATGAGACAAAACAGATCATAAGGAAAACAAAATCATAAGGTACAAAGAGAAACATATATATTGGTAAAAGCAACAAGATATAACAATCATGAACATATATATGCAGCTGACAATTCTGCCTTAAAATATATAAAGCAACAAGTGACAGAATTACAGGAAGAAATAAATAAATCAACAGTAATAGTTGAAGATTTTAATAAATTCCTCTATTAAGTGGATACATCAAGCAAAAAAAAAAAAAAAAAACTAAACAAAAATGTAGAAGATCTGAATAACAACACGCTTGACCAAATGGATAGTTTGGAGAACGTCACAGAATATACATTATTTTAAAGCGTAAATGGAAGAATCACAAAAATTGTCTATACCAAGCTATAAAGCAAATTTCAGTACCTTCCAGAGAATCAGCATCATACAGACCATATTCTCTAAGTAGTAGTATTAAAAGGAAAAAT
This sequence comes from Tapirus indicus, assembly GCA_031878705.1. Taxonomy (NCBI): domain Eukaryota; kingdom Metazoa; phylum Chordata; class Mammalia; order Perissodactyla; family Tapiridae; genus Tapirus; species Tapirus indicus. The sequence continues at coordinate 42,509,018 of CM062918.1, forward strand.
CAATAACAAAAGGGTAGCTGAAAATATTCCATAGGTTTGGAAACCAAAAACAAACAAATCCCACACTGCTATGTAATTCTTGGCTTAAAAAGGAAATGAATGTCAACTAAAACTTTACATGTTAAATTAATAGTTTTAAGCAAATTATAACAAAGTTTAAAAATTATTCAACTCAAGAAACTAGAAAAAGAGCCATAGAATATATATTTAAAGAAATGAGAATAAAAGAAATAATACAGCTTGGGGCAGAAATCAATGAGAGAACAAAAATAATAATAAAGATGAACCAAAAGCTGAAAAGGCTAATAAGATGGACAAAATAAACAAATACAGAACAAAAATGGGGGAATAAGCATAAATATAATGGATATTAAAAAAGAAAAGTATATTACTAATTATATCCTAATAAATTTGAAGACCTATACAAAATGGATATATTTCTGAAAACAAATAAAATGCTAAAATAGCACAAAATGAAGCAGAACACTTGAAGAGATGAGTAATCATATTTGAAAGAATGAATAATCATTAAAGGAATTTATATAATAATTTAAAAATCTTCCTATTTCTAAAAAACCTCTGCCCAAATAGCATTACAAGTGAGTTCTTACAAAGAACAGATTATCCTTATATTACACATATTGTTCTAAAAAATAGAAATAGAGTGAAAGGTGTCTATTCATTTTGTAATGTAAAATAACTTTCATAATTAACCTCATTAAAGATAGTCCAAGAAGAGAAAATTTAGGCCAATATCACTTAAGAACATACTTGGAAAACCTCTAAATAAAATGTTGGCTAATAAATCCAACATTATATTGAAAAAGAATATATAATCATCAGTTTGAGTTTATCCTAGAATGAAGGGGTGAGTTAACATTAGATGACCTAGGAGTGTAATTCACTCCATGAAAGGACCAAAAGAGAAAAATCATGTGTGCATCTTACTGGGTCCAGAAACATTTAATAAAGCTCAAAACCTATTTATGATTTAAAAAACCCACACAGCTCTTAGGAGACTACAAATAGAAGGAAACTTTATATAATGAAAGCCAACTCCCCATAAACCTCATACCTAATGGTGAAACTCAAGATGCTTTTTCTCTGAGACAAGAATGAAGCTGTTATCACTCCTGTTCCATGTGTTATTGGAGGTCCTGATCAACGCAGTGAGATAAGACAAAGAAATAAGATGTATAGAGATGGAAGGAAATACATAAAAATATAATTATTTTCTTGATAATATGATTATATACTTAGAAAATACAGATGGATCAACAGACCAACTATTGAGAGAGTAAGGTTCAGCAAGGCTGATACAAAAATCAGTATGCAAGTATCAAAATCATTTTTCTACCCTAACAATAACCAACTAGAAAATGTCTTAGGAAATAAGAGAGCATAAACTATAACGGTTTAGAAAGTAACATAAAGAATGCCCAAGATTTTTATGGAGAAAAACTAAAAACTCTCTTAAATGACATAAAAAGAGACTTAATCTCCAAATTCAATACAATTGCAACTAAAACTTTTCTAGACTTTAAGGGAACTTGAGAAACTGATTCCAAAATTGGTATAGAAAAATGAAGGACCATGAATACTAAAATAATTTTCAAAATGAGCAGCAAATTGTGTGGGGAGGTTCTCCTGTTAATAAGACATTACTCAGCTCAGTAATAAAAACACAGGGTGGCACTGGTGAAGGAACAAATTAGAACAGTTAAGCAGATTAGAGAACTCAAGTAGAAACTTGGTAGTTGAAAAACGTGTCATCACAAATCACTAAGGAATAATAATTTAGTAGAGGGTACTGAGAAAATTAGCTCATTGCACAGAAAAAAATAAAGCTTGATCCTACCTCAAATCATACACCAAAATAAACTCCAAATAAAGAACTAAATATAAAAGGGAAAACTATAAAAGAACATTTTCGTGATATTAGTATAAGAAAGGACTTAAACTAGATCCAAAAAATTATGGGTGATGGGAAAATGGACATTAAATCCATCATCAAAATGAAAGACTTCTGTTCAATGAAGGAAACTAGAGACGATGCTTCAGAGACTATTTGGAAGTCTAAAATAAAACAGGTAAGGGGTTAATTCAAGAATATACAATGAACTCCCAGAATAGGAAGCCAAAAACAGATTGTGAAGAGTAGATAGTCCATAGAAAGGGAAACCTGAATGACTAATAAGTGTATGAAGAGATGTTCAAGCTTACTAGTAATTACAAAAATGTAAGTTCAAATTAATAGGAAAATACCACTTTAGAAAGTCAGATATTATCAAGTGCTGTCAAGAATAGTAGAAAACCGGAACCCTCACACGCTACTGGTTGGAGCATAAATGGTGCAGCCATTTTGATGAGTTATCTGGCAGTACTTAGTAAAATTAAGTATTATGCCCTAAGACCCATTATTTCCAGATACACACCCCAGAGTAATTTTTGCACAAGTTCATAAGGGGATAGGTAAAAAATATTCATCACAGAATTCTTTGCTGTAGTAAGGATTTGGAAGGAACACAGATGTTTATCATTGAAGAACGAATAGGTAAATTGTGGCATGTGTATGAGATGGAAGAGAAAGGCAGGAGTAATGAACCAGATTTAAAAATAATGTAGATAAAAATATAGTTTTAAAAGGGAATGAAATTTATATCATTTATAGAAATTAAAAAGACATGCATATTATTTTTTCAGATATACACATATGTACTAAACACATGAAAGAGAGCTGAAGAGACATGGTAGTGTGCCATATGTCAAGGATTATGATTTTCTCAATTCTGAATGCCTGAGGTTAAAAAGAATAATTCAACTAAGGAAACTAGAGCCCAGAGAGGTTAAGAGAGCTAAAGAATGCAGGTCTCCCGTTACCCAGATCTTTCTACTTTACCACACGCCTCTCACCCTGGGAAGCTGCAAAAGGCATCTTTAAGATGGCAACCTCTGCCCTAGAGTTCACATATTTTGTTCTCAGAAGCACAATCCCACTAGTCGATTGTTTCCTGATTTTTGATTATGGAAAATGACCACTATAATTCTGAGATATGATGATCTGTAAATTTATTCTACTCGCTTCATGGGCATTCAAGTATGTAAGCAAATGTGTACTTTCAGATAAAACATGATAATTTCAGGATAAGGCATATTGTTCTTCCACTGTTGAGGTTACTCAAAATATCAACCTTTAATTGTTGTAGCATTGTTTATATCTGAACTAGATCCTTGGTGACAAATCCAAATATTTCAAGAATTCATGATTTTGGTGACATTAACATCCAGCTATATTGATATCCTGAGAGATAATGAAAGTCGATAAGCTGAAAGGGCTTTGTTTACATATACAATGAATCCATTCTTCATAAACACTGGACAGGTTTGACAACTTTTGTAGGAATATAAAAATGTTAGCTAAAGCCATGGATTTCATGCAATTTCATAGTTAATAGGTGTCAGAGAAAAAATTTTAAATTAAATGCTTATAAATATATAGCGCTGGAAAGGGAAAAATGGGTTTTAAAATATTTTATAGGAGACACTTTGTAGAAGGCTGTTTGTTATTAATATCTGGAGTTATGGTCTGCTCTAGTTCAAAATTTCCTAACTTATCCAGCTTAACATTCAGAAGATATAAAAAAGGATGGTTTTTTTTTTAACACCTTCAATTTATAATGAGAAATTAAGCACAGTGACTGTTTAAAGAAGTTCCTCACAGTCCAATGGAAGAGCAGGGGCATCCCCATCACTCCACTGAAAATGCTCATTAGCATCTTCAAAGACTTGTACTTGCTAAATCCTAGGCCCTTCTCTGCTCTCATCTTATTTAAGCTCTCAGCAGCATACCCAGCTATTCACTCTATTTTGAAATACCTAGCTTCTATGATACTACTATGTTTATTTCTAAGCTCCCAGTCCACTTTTGTTTCTTTTGTTGGCTCTGCCTCTTTTGTCAAAAATATACTTTCTCTGTTTTCCCATTTCATTTAATGATACCACTGTCTACCAATTGCTCAGTAACAAACCTAGGAGCCATCTTTGTTGTCTCTTTCCTTTACAACCCTCAACTTCAACTCATAAAAATCCTGTTGGCCTATCCCGATTCTGTGCACTTTTTTCCATATCGTAGTCCAAAACCCTCTATCATCTTTCACCCAGACTTCTGCAATGGGCTCTTGCTGGTCTCCCTGGTCACACTACTTGCCCCATATAATTATTTCTTCATGATAGCCAGAATCATCTTTTAAAATGGCTTATCAGAATTTAAATTTCCAATGGCTTCCCATTGTATTTAGAATAAAATCTCATTATCTCAAACTATAAGATTACCCACAATTTGGTCCCTGACCCTCTCCAGTCTTTAACATGACACTCTATCTTGCTTGAATTTGATATACCCCTCCCATCTCAGATGGACTTCACCTCTGCCTGGACTGCTCTTGCCCTAGATCTGCAAGGTCAGCTCTTTTTCCTCATTTATGTGTGAAATCAACTTTCACATCCTCAAAGATGCCTCCCCTACTTTCACTTATTGATTGATAGAAGTTTTCTCTATCTGAAATGGTCTTGTTTATCTGCCTTTCCCATAGAACTAAGCTCTTTGAGCACAGGGATAATTTGTTCTTTATGGTATGCTTCAACCTTAGGACACAACATATGGTAGGCACACAATAAATATTTGTTAGATAAGCAGATGAAGGGGTTAGAGAAAGGGCATATCCCTTTTAGTATTCTAGCACTTTTAGATTTCTTTTCTAACTGCCTCTTGGTGGTGAAGACAATAATGAGAAAAGGGAAAGACCGAGTTTTAAATATCAACCCTACTCGACTCAATCAAGTACAGCAGTTTGTAGTCTATATTCATTCACAATACAGATCACTTTTAAAAGGTCCAAGATAGGTAACCCTTCTTCAGTTGAAGACCACTAGCCTACAGAGGATCAATCATAATACAACAAAACTTAAAATAGATTTTTAGAAAGAAGACTAGAAATTTCCATTCATTACTCTAAAAATTGAGTTGGGACCATAAAAATTTTAAGTACAACACATACACAACTCAAGATATTAAATGTATATTGCTTATGTTTTCTTGCTGGGCTAATGCTATGAACACACCACCTTACCACTGCTGTTTGAAATGCAGCTGAAATAGCAAGTAGTTAATGGGCCTCACTTCTCTCCTACTTCCACTTCAAAGCCTAAAGGATTTGCAATGTGCAAACTGACATTGGTTTTATACATTCACGTTGGAACTTTTGGCTATTAGTCTGAAAGTTCTTTTGACTTTCAAAAGCTGCTGATAGTATTATCATACTTTGAAACTAGGGTTGGCCCATTCCACTACGTCCAAGGTTACACCTGAGAACAATATTATTTTTCGATACATAGTAAATTCTCAAGTGGTTTCTTACATGTTGCAGCCCTTAAAGGGTTGATTTTAAAGCACCTCAACAGGGATTTGGGAGAGTACATTTCTTCCTCCACTTCTTTCCTTGGTTTAATTTCCTGCTTAGAAATGTTTAACTTTATACCTGAAGGAATAATTCCTGAGACATTTGTTTGCAGCATGAATTGTTCCAGGACAGATCATTACACAGGGATTAGGAGAGGCCAACTCCTCCATGAACGCTTCAAAGCAGAACAAGAAGGTAATCTTAAAAGTGGAAAATATTTAGACCTCAATTTTCAAACCAAATGAACAAGATTTTCAGTACTGTTTTCTTAGAAACATTCTTAAAACATTCAAAAGCTATTTTACAGAAGTACCTACTGAATTAGTCAAATATATAAAGTGTACTGTTTAAAGCCACTGTGCTGGTCGAGACTAATATTTACACAGTAAATAGTTAAGAGGTAGATTATGTAATTTTTATTACTGATAAAGAATGTGTACTTCCAGTCAAAAATCCTTGAGTGCCTAAGTCTTAAAGCATCTTGTGACCCACCCTGCACATATCAGTCGACTTTCAAGTATTAACTTGTGGGACTTGCAATTCCAGGTAGCCATCCTCTGCCACATTCCTAGTCACCCGCTTCCTACCACCTACTGTGAGCTTAAGGAATTTGTTATTTGTAACACTAGCTTAAGAAAAAGACAATTGAGAAAACTCATAATGCAACAAACTATTAACATGTTGCAAAATTAAACAATTTTGCATTTTCCATATCATCTCGCTCTACTTCCAGTTGACATATAATGGAAAATTTTTAATTGTCCTCAAAGTGCTATTTAAAACAGATGCATAAAAATTTAGTATTGCAGTAAATAGTAGGAGATAGGCAAACATTTTAACAAAAATTAAATATTCAATACAGCATTAATATGCTACTAATATGGTTAACTAAGCAAGCAAAAACTTTTGACAATTTCATGGGATGATTAAAACTTTGATTACTTTTTAAAATTTCTAAACTCACATAAGATGAATAACGTCCAATAAAACAAACGTTATCAATTGACTTAAAAATGCCTTGCTTCAGAATTAAAAAAAAATCAATCTAAATTCTAAATTTGGACAGTCTTCCATGTGAAACTTAGTCATAACATAGAGGTATTTGGTACACTGGCAATTCTTTTCATGGTATATGCCTGTGTCAGAAACAAGTGATATTAAGTAGTGGAAACTGAAAAGAAAAAAAATTACTGTGGTGGACCGGGGAGTGACTTTTGTGCTCCCACAAGTATGTGTACACACACACACACACACGCACACACAAATAGTACTGACCAGCCGTTAATGTGGAAATCCTGACCAAGGTTAGCCCCAAATAGTAAGATAAGTATTATTAAATAACTTTTTCTTGCCTATCACAAGGTTTTAAGGTAGAGTTGGCAACTACCTTTGATGCCGTAACATTGACTTTTAATTATTCCAGCAGGTTTTTGAGTAACACTAAAGAAGCAAAAAATAAGAGAACCACACATTGGTTTCTTCTGGGACATTACCTAAGTTAAACAAATCTTTAAAGATTCAAAAGCGAATTAAGTGATATTAAATTTCAGCTCTTTGGAAACATTTAGAATCACTGATTGACACAGTTGTTTTGTGGTGCTTAGTATCATAAAACATAAATCCTCCAAGTGGCATTATTATTCCATCTTGCCTTGAAATTCCGAAAATTTAAACCTTTTCAAATCTCATCTAGTGATTCAAAGAGAAGTAAACAAAATTTTTGAACCATTGGTTAATCCACACCATTAAGGGCACACACTAGCTAGAAGATATAGTAAAATTTAATAATCTTGAGTTAAATAGAACCTCTGATATACTTACATTAAAAGTTAAGAATCTCTGATATGTCGATATTAAGGAAGTTCTTACAAATTATTCCTACTTATAATTGAATCAAAACCAATATAGGATGCTGTCGGTGGGGAGGAGGATGGGGACCTAATGCAAAGACAAGTAAAACCTCCAAAAACAAAAAAGGAGAAAAATTTTGATTTTGGTAATGCAAGTGAAGACTAAAGTCCCTGAACTTCAAGTTCTGAGACCTAACACCCAGTCTCTTGCTCTAAGCACCTGGATAGTATTAACATTAACAAAATAGTTAAAAGTCAATTCCTTATAATGTTATATGTTAATTATATCTTGAAAAAATCAATTCCTTATTTTTGCTACATATCCCAGTTCAAAAGGATGTTTGTCTCCTTCAAGATGTTATAAATCTCGGGGCCGCCTGGTGGCGCAGCGGTTTAGTTCGCGCTTGGCAGCCCGGGGTTCGCGAGTTCGGATCCCGGGCGCCCGCCGACGCACTGCCTGTCAGCCATGCCGTGGCGGCGTCCCATATAAAGTGGAGGAAGATGAGCACGGATGTTAGCCCAGGGCCAGTCTTCCTCAGCAAGAAGGGGAGGATTGGTGACGGATGTTAGCTCAGGGCTGGTCTTCCCCACAAAAAAAATATAAAAAAAAAAAGATGTTATAAATCCCATATAAAGAACGAAACTCCTAGCTTTAGAGTTTTGTATGCTCAAGTTTCGCTTGAATGACCTGAATCAAATGAAAACCTTTCAGTTTTTTAGAACAGTAGTAAAATATTTTTATTTTTAAAAAGCAGCCTTGGTAAATAAATGGTTAGAACATCTCTGAGTCCCTTAAAAAAGGTAAGAGGAATCCATAGGCAAATACCATTTTATCCTATGGACTAAACTGACTCCTGTTCTGTACTAACATAATCTGCTTCATATGCTGATTAGACACCCTCACCCTTGTCTTCACCCCAAAAGAAAAGTGTACTTACCTGTGTTTACTGAAGAATAATAAAGACTATTGATTAAAAGGGAGAATTAAATTTTTTGCTGTCACGAATATTATAAATAATAAGAATAGCTGTTTTTCAGTCTGTGACAAACTGTCTTATTATAAGGGAACAAAAAGTACTATACTGCCCACAGTGTAGTCATTTAAAACAGACTTCGCTAAAACTATACCCTGGATGTGAAATCAGATTCTCAGGAGTCTTGAAAGATACACTACCAACTTTTAGTTAGAAGGGATTCATGTAATGAAAGCAATACTTAGTACATACACAATCATCTCATCTTCAAAAGTTATGTTACATTAAGATGTGGATAATAAAAAATTTAATCAACAACTTTAAAATTAATGTAAGAGTTGGAATGAGAAATGGAAATCCAGCTCTTGCAGCAGACAGTATCTATTTGTGGCAGCCAAAGTTTGCTGTAGAGGGAGTTTATCCAGGTTTGGGGTAAAAGGAAAAAGGAGATAAACACATTATAATATTATGTAAACTACTTGTTACTACAGTTTTCACAAAAAGAGGGAAAGATTTAATCGGCAATTTAACTGCTAAGAATTTGCCAATTTTTTTCACTTCCATTAAATTTAGTTATGTTTTGAAAAGCAATCTCTAAGATTTCAACTCTCCAAGATTTGATACACAAGAACACAGAAAATGTTTAGAGAGAAAAAAACAGTAAGTTTTACGTTAGTCAGACTGTTAAGATATAGCAAAAGCCTGCGTTCTAGAACAAATATGGAAAATGACTTTTAAAAAAAGAATAAACCTGTACCTAGAAAATATTAAACAAAGCCTATGTGATACATACATTTACATTAGAGATTATGGTATAACTTTGGATATTGTTATATACTTAGCCCAATTTCCCAAAGATAACAAGTGCATGCTTTCCTAGAAACTGGAAGATGCACTCCTCTACACAGCAAAAATATGACAGGAGAACTAGGCATTGTAAGATTTGGAGGGCAAGGGTTAAATCACATCATTCAAATCCTTTGAATTCTAATTTCATCAACTCAGAGATAAGCAGGGCTTGTTCCACAGTTATTACATGCATACATATTTGAATACAGGCACAGAAACTTGTCATTTTTATTTGGGTAACAAAGGGTCTCCAAATTATATTGAAAAATAAATCCTAATTATTATCACTTCTGTAAAAAAAATTTAGCACACTTTTCACAAATGACTTATGTAAAAGAGAAGAAAATACACATAATTTTATAATATCTTAAACTTTTTTATTCCCTACCAGAGACATTTTGTCTTTCGTTTTCCTTCAGTTTTCTACAATTTCCAACTTGTACCTGTATTTAATACTGCTTTAATCTGCTAAAGACATTAACTGATTGCTCTCCTAAATCTAAGGGTTATATAGTTTTAGTATAAATATATATCACATATTTTCGTAAAATTTTGACAAAACCGAATAAGCATGCCTTGTTTTAAGTCCATGCTCCTTCCACCGTTTATAAAATCTGATTTAATGATCAAAAATTCTTGGTTGTCATTCTTCAGTTACAACAGTCTTCCTTCTGAACTGCCACTCACTTCTTTTTATACAACAAGCAATAGAAAAACCAAAGAAATTATCTTAATCTTAGTTCTTCCTTTTGACACTATAAAATAATGTGAACTTTTTTTTTCAAATGAAACAAATACATCCCAAACTCAATACATTCAAATGAGCTGCGTTTCCTTTAAGGTAGTCACCTTAGAAGGCCACAGATCATTCTCCTCTAACTATGCTACCAATGCTCAAAATACCTTTAAAACTCTTTTGGTATCGCCTTCAAAGCCAGTTGCATACTTTCTACTATTACCTTAAAGAGAAGATTTAATTTTTGGAAACTGTTAAAAGTCATTTGGTGCCAAATAATGGTAACTGTAAAACAATCAAGCTTAGTAATACTTTTTTTTTAAACAATGTGTAATCATAAAGTTAACAGTGTGTGTGACTTAAATTAGCTCTGAATACAATTCTAAAAGAGCAAAACCCAAGAGGTTTTGAGCAATGGTAGACTGCTGGAATTAGGAAATAATTTTCCAGCATGATCACCACGCAGGGTAACATTCATTTAGCTGTCTATGTTCTGGCATATTTGTTTAAAGTGAACATTCTGCGAGTTAGAATTTATTCTTTTAAAAAGGAATATCATTCTTAAAAAAAAATTTATTCCTTTAAAGCATTACTGTCAAAGTAAGCACAATGCAAGTGTTTTGTTAGAAACTAGTTCTACTTACTTTATCAATAAAGACTTATTTTAAAAACTTGAAAGCAAATAACCAACTTACTTGCTCCCAGACTTTTTTAAATCATTAACTAAAGATAAAATAATTTGAAATTTCTAAGGTACTAAAAAGCAAAACAAAAACCCCAAATGTAATAAAAACGCATCAAGAACCAAACTACAATTTCTGAGCTGCACTGTTTATTTTGCTGCTTGAAACCTAAGTGACAGTATGCCACTATAATTATGGGGTTTCATCTAAACCTTTACTACACTGCAGGTACAGAAATATATGGACACATTTTTGAAGAATTGACATTTTGCAAAATGCAGCAAACATTTTAATTTATACATGAGAAAAGGAAGTGTTCAAAAGGGTATGCATTTCAAGTTATTGCAGGTTATTTGTGAGAGAATTTCTGCAGGTAAAACATGTTTAAATTTAACCAACAGTAGCGTGTCAGTGTATTTAAAATCATGACAAAAATCTTCTCTCTGGTCATGTTGCCCATGACAAATTACTACGATGTTGTATGTTTAGGGCAAGATGTCAATACAGCATAAATCCCATGGCATTTTGGTTTTCTTCTGGAGATTAAAGCTGTTTTTCTTGGGATAAATGCAGCAGCAAAACACAAACCAGTTGATCAAAAAAAGCACTTCTGCCATAACTCCAATAATTTTCAGGACACATCAACCGACAGTAGTTTTGCCATTCCCAGTTCTTTTAAGGATTACATCTCTGCACTGTTGCCTTAAGTACGTCTGTAAAAGCTTGTTCTCCATTAAGCCAGTTTACTGACTACAGCCTGGTTGAGAGAATTTAGTTGGTTGGTCCATTTATCTAGTGCAGTATATCGGGCACCACCCCTCTTCTGATGATCCAGTTCAAGGAGTTGGTTGACTTGATCAATTCGGCCATGAATAGTGCTGGAAATAAATAAATAGAAGAAGACATGTCTACAAACCGTTTTCACTAAGCATATCTTCTGGACTAATGTTTCATAAAATATTCACAATATCAATAAATGCAAAAAAAAACCCCCCAAACTTGTTGCCTACATTAAATGATTGAGTTCAGCATTAATTATAACATTCATTACCTTATTCAAACTGTAGACAGAAAACAGATTTGAGCTACCTTTCATCAATTTCACTGAAAGAACCAGCAGGCATAGACTTACCCAATTAATCAAGAGCAAATGTAATTTGTGAAGCTTTAAATAACATACTGCTTTTAAGACATAATTTCAAAACTATTATATACTATACCTTATACATAAAAAAATTCATTAAATAATTTTCCAGCTGTATATGGGTCATACACTGAATGAGAAATCCTTCTAAAAAGCCATTTAGAACTTTTTCAGAGATCATGTGCTTCATATGCTCATTCATTTCTGAAAATCCATCACACATACATATGTATCTCTTTTAATAGAAAATCATGCCAGAGGGTGCTTTTTATAAAAAAATCAAGAATTCAACTGCTACCTTTGCCATTATTATTCAAACTTTATGGTCCTAAACATTTTGTGATAAATAATAGCCAAGTACTTACTTATCCAATATGCACTGCACCAGCAAGCTCTCCACATCAGCTACATCTATGTTTAATTCCTAAGACAAAAGACTCATTATAATTTTACTAATTAATTTTTTAAAAGACTTCATGATTTTATTATAAATAATATTTCTGATTTTAAATTCATTTCCACCACTTAAAGGAAAATTAGTGAAGAGAAAACTTAAAACAAATTTCATTATCACTTCAAAATATTTCTGAGAACACAGGTCTGATAAAATTTAACTTTGTAACTTTTAAAGTATATTCCTACCACAATTTTATTGTGATTAGGGTTAACCCTTCATCAGTTTATATTTTAGCCACTACTCTCTCTTCTACAATTTTCTCTGAGGCTGAAGAAATCTTTAAAAAGACACTTAATGATTCCTTATCTCTCTTTTCTGTTAACTCAATCTATGCTAAGAAAACAGAAAAATTCACATGAAAAGTAAAGCCTTTAAGTTATGCTGTATTTAAAAAACATAATATTACAAAATGTGACCAAGTTAGAATTATTCTTTTAAGTGGAAGATAAGTATACTGCATTTATAACTACAAATAATAAACATTAAAATCCATGAATATAAGTACCTTAGAAATAAAAGGAATATGTATTCTTGTATAAGGCTTAATTAATTTTATGAGCACTTGAGTTCTGATGTTTCGCAAAAGCTCTGAAAGAAAAGACAAAAATTAAAATATATTTGTATTTAACAGTTTGCATATCTTTATGAATCATTATGCACTTCTAAATCATATTAATTAGCTATATCATTTATTTTCTCAAAATACATCTTTCTGTCTGGCAAGTATATAAGGTATTTGGATCTAAAAATATTTGGGTCCAACAAATGTACATACTACCTCTCTCATAATTTTTTCTTGTTTCTACCTCTCTGATTTTGCTGATGTGACACTACCTCTATAGTTAATATCTTTCAAGAAGCTCTGATTTACACCAGCAAAGTTCCTTATTTTATGCTCTCTTAAAACAGTATTATATTTTATACAATGGTTTTACAATTTTCCTCAATTTCTTCATGTACAAGTGTCTTTTTAAAAGAAACTAGATTGGAGTTTATGTACACGCTTCTTCATTTTTTTATATCCACAAAGTACAGTATCATTCTAGGTTCACAGAAGAACTTTTACAATGTCTGCTGAATGAAAGAAAAAGGAAGGTGGGAACAAAAGAACATTACTTTCAAAGAATTCTTAAAATTTTCTTGATGCATCCAGAATTTAAGTATTTAAATGAGTTGTTTCAAATGGTCATTAAAAAACCCTCAAATAGCTCCATAATAGGTGGAACACTGGAGGTATCCAAGTAGCCCCAAAACAAAGGGATGATTTTTGCCTTTATTAATCCAACAGAACTTATTAAAAATCTCAAAAACTTTGTGGTACAATATTAGCCTACCTTCATAGTAAATGCATCTTAGCATTATTTATAGCAGGCTATTTTCAAAGCGTTTGTTACTTGTCAAAAATAAATCCTAAAAATTAACTTTTAACCTAAGCATCAGTAATAAACATCCAACAATATGTAAATTAGAATAAAAAGGTAAAAGGGACAGCTACCTTAAATGAAATGGACAGCATATAAGAACTTGATTATATTAATAACATGAAATTGGCTAATGATTTCTTTAAAACAGCTTTATAATTTTAAGGAGTACCCTATTCCATCACAGCATTTAAAAGCATTTCTAGACTTTGCAATAAACTAAAGAAAAACAGCTTAATTCCATGCAGCTCCATGAAGAAGCACTTTTGACAGTAGCAAAAAAAGTAACAGAATTCAGTTAGCAGAAAGAATATACCTTCAATGTGTTCCCTTATGAAAGGATCATCCATGATGTTGCTGTGATTTGTTTTCAGAATCTTTTCAAATTCAGTGATGTCATTATTCTGATAGGCACTAACAGAAAAAGAAAATTATAACTTTTGTCAAACGTGAAGAAGTTATGTATTAAGTCAGATAATCCAAAGAGCCTGTTTCTCAACTTTTATATGCAAAAATCTAAATTATTATAGTGTCCGTAATGGAAATCAGAGTTAAGTATATACACATTCTTCTGCAAATGAAATGAATTTCCTTTTTAATGCTTTTGGTTTTATAAGGGAAAGATTAAATAAATATTCTTTTGGGGTTATATACTATATTTATACATAGCTAATTAAAATCTTCTCAAAAGCTTAGTATTGTTAAGAATTGACAATAGTTTAATAACTGTTTAAAGCTTGATACTTTCAAATTAAATTGTGCATTTAATCCCTAAGAAACCAGGTTTCATGCATACTACTGTATGGAGTAGTTTAGCCTTGTCTTTCAAATAAGACCAGTATATCCTCTCTGAAGGTTATTCAGAAATGCAGCTTCCTAATTTTTTATCTTCTAGAAAGCTACCAGCAACTGCCAAAACTTTTCAAAGGAAACATTTGATTCTCAATTCTCTCTAGCCTAAAAATTCCACTGGGCTATACCACAGAAACATCAGTGGTAGATAATGGGATAATAGTGCCAAATGGGACACACAAAGTAAAGAGTGATGGACCCTGCTGCAGAAGGCCAAAGGCTGATTTATGTTCATGGTTCTCTGAGGTGTCTAGTATCTACTCTTGAAATAATTCTGTAAGGCATTATGGGGTTGCTAAAGGTGCTGAGAAGGAAGAAGCCAACCTTCTGGATATGGCACCACTGTGGGCTTTATATGTAAGACATATCATCAGCTATTCTGCACGCCTTCTGCTGTGCTTCCATCTGTTGGGTCGCAATGTAACTTCCTGTTAGGGGCAGGTGATTCAAGTGCTTCAACAGGAATTATTTTCCTCTAGTCTCCTGGCAACTGACTAGGAAGATAAAAATTAGGAAGCATTACTTTCTTACCTACCCCAAATACATTATTGTAATATACTATAGGAGGATACATTCAAGTAGTGAAAACACTTGCACACACCTATATTTAAACCAAGAGACATTCTTCCACTAATTTAAGTGGCTTTAAAAAAAAAAATCTTATACAAAATGTGGGATATCATAAACCACTTTTGGTTTGGGTCAAAATTGACCATTAAAATAAGTTTCCAAGTTCTAACATAGAGGCTTCACTGGAGTAAACTCTACCATATAACAAATATATAAATACAGCTATTACTTTTTAAAGGTCGATAAATCAGTCCTTTAATCCATTTTAATGTATTCAGCCAATTCAATTTAGATATAATATTAATATCTAGGGCAAAACTTTCCCTCAATATTTCTTTAAGAGTTTTAAAAGTTTAAACTGTTGCTTAGCAATTTCACTTTATAAATAATTTTTAAAAATTATTAAGAAGTTAATCTCTAACCAAATCATCTCTTAGTTAATCTGGCCAAATGTAGATGGAATAAACTGTTTGAAATAAAGATGGAGAAATCTCCCTTCATAACTAAAATCAACATAATTCAACAAATATATATTAAAATAGACTAAAAACGTAAACAATAAAAAAGGAATTGATTTTTTAATGTTGTAATTTAGGGTTTTTATCCCCTAATCATTCCTAGTCTCCTTAAAATAAAATCATTCTTATTTTTTACAGCTAAAATTGTTTTCCTTAAAACAAAACAAAATAAAAAACCTAGTAACTTGTAAAAGTCTTAGCCACATAACAACAAAGTAAATGAGGACATTTTACGTAGGAACTTAAACAATTAGCATAAAATAAACTATTTTCTCCAAGTAGATAAAATTTTTATGTAGGTGACTCATAATTTATAGTCTAACAGTACTTTTTTTAAATGAAAAAAGACTATTAAGAGAATGTCTGGTCATCTAAATTATCTACATATATCTGCAAAAAAACCCTGCTCTATGTCCCTAATTACATTATTCTGGCTTGGTAAACTCAGTTGTATAATCTAAAACAAAGGACTTGAAGAAATCTAATACATTTCTCATACTTTTCTACAAAGAAAGTCCACTAAAGCCTAGGGCTCCATTTATTACTGGACCAGAGGAAAATTTTTCTTGCTCACTGATTTCTTTTGCAAAAATAGGCTTTCTTTCCTAGGTTTTTCGCATGGTTTTATCTTCTATAATTTTGTTTAATATTAATTGATTATGGCAGGTTTTTCAGTTGCTAACCATCCTTAGTCATATTTTTCTCCATAGAAGCCATCAGTAAATCTAATCTTTTGGTTTCTTGCAAGTATGATCCCTCTGCGTCTCACCTCAGAAGATCATCTGAGATAAACTTTATTAAAATAATTTTTTTATCTCGTCAATTGAGAAAATATACTAGTAAAGAAATTATCTTTTTGAAAATTCTTGACTTATGAGGACCAATTCATAAGTTCAGTTAAGATTAAGGCCGGTAGAAGCAGTAAACATTGTGAAACTGTTTTAAAACATCTACAATCAGTTTTGCACTGAAAAAGAACATACACACACGCATGGATAATTTAAAAAAGCAGCAGATACTTCATAAAATCTCATGACTAATGGAAACAGCATAATAAATGACTTCAGAAGATAAAAATTTCACAAACTTTGGTACATTTCAAACCAAAATACAAAACAACAAATGTTGATTATTAACTGAATTCTGAAAAGTTCTCTCCTCTCTCTCCTCTTTATTTGCTGCTTTAAGGTAATTTACCTTAACTGAAATGTAAAGTCTTACCTTACTAAATTCGTCATTGCTAGAATTTCTGGATCATTTTTGTATGGTTTGGCCTAAACACAGTAAAAAAAAAAGAATTAACTATGTATTTGTACAAAAAAAGAATAACATTTATCTCCACAAGTGACAGCTGATAGAAATTAACAATTAGAGCACACACATACCTCCTGTGAATCAAATGGATTTATTCCCGATTTCATTAGCATATTTGCTAAGACCAAATATTTTAAGCAAGTGGTTCGTCTTGGACTTCCTGATTCATCATAATTCTTGAAGGCTTCAAAAAAATCAGTATGTGCCTTTTCAAATTCACCTTCTCTCAAGTGCATTTTACCACCACATTCTGTAAAGAATAAGATCAGAGAAAAGAGGACATTTTCAGTTTTGTAGTAATAAGACTGACCACTTTATAAAAATCTAATGAAAACTATTTTAGTGTCTTCCAGTCTTTTAATTCTATAACCTGAATAGTACTAGCCCCAGGGTACACACTTTAATTCTAAAAAGCAAGCTCTTCATTAAACAGCATCCAAACAAGCACTAGCAAATCTTCAGCCTTGGTTGAAGTAGAAAGTAATTACACATACGTCATTACAATCCAAGAATAGAACTTGATGGTGAATTTTCTATTAATAAATACCTTTACTAATGTAAATTTTACAAAAGTTCATTCTAATTCCTTTCTAAGACTAGATCATTTGATTGACTTCACTACCATGCCATTTATTTTCACTAAAACTGAAACAACCATCAGAGTCATTCAATTATATGCAATGACACCTTGATATCTTCCAATGACACTGCCCACACTCTCCAAACCAAACTTGCCTCTGATGACTCCCATGATCAGTGGATGAGGGATGGCAGACTTGATGTGAAGTGACTGTTCATAGAGTGCTTTAAGTTTTTTGTTATTCTTCTGTGCCGTGTACATCTGAATTTCCAAAGCATATATTTCTAATAACTGTGTACCTTTTTTCAGGTCATCTTCTCCATCATCTGTCTAGGAAAGCAAATAATGAACTTCAGTCAAGATAGAATTCAGAGTCAATCTAGTAATTTTTACTTGAGTGAGTCTGAGCACCTTATAATACCAATTCTGTGTGAAAATGCATTACAAATTTTAATTGGGACCTAAAGTACTAAGAACCTTTAATGGCCAAAAAAGAACCCAAACATCCTTTATATTTTCTAGTCATTTGATAAGGAAAAAGTGGCCAGAGATATTTTTTTAATGTGTAAAATGTTGAAATGTTTGTTTTTATCTAGGAGATTATTTATGGTCTTCCCCAAATCTTTCCAACCACTTTAGATCCACTGATTCAATCAAAAAGCACTTCCCGAATGCCTTCCTAGTGCCAGGCACCAGGTCAACCTTCAGGAAATACAAAGTTAAATAAGACAATATTCCTGGCCTCAAAGTTCACAATCTAGAATACTAATCTGTCAACAGATAAATTACAATAAAAATGATAATGATTCTACTTGAAGCATGAACCAAGTGCCTAGACGAATGGAAGAGAAAGGGACTAATTCTCTTGGGGGATGCTAAAGGAATAATAAAAGTGGTGACATTTGAGTTTGACTTTGAAAGATGACCAATAGCTCACAAAACGCAGGCCATTAAAAATAGCATATGGTCAACAGTCAGATAATCATAAATATCAAGCACTGAAATATACAAAGCCAAACTTTATTATTTACTTGGTCTTCCAACTTAAAACATCTGTTTAGTGATTCTCTAATGAATCACAACCAGAGTAAAAAATATGGTAAGACAATTTGTACATCCAGATTATCATGCATCTCTGCTATACTATATAATGTTATTTACAATCCAGATAGCATTTTCCTTATGCTCCAAAATAAACCAAGTGAAAGCTTCTCCAGAGGGCTTTTTCTTATTCCTTATGTACACACTGAAAGACCCTCTTCCATTCAGAAATGGCTTCTCTACCATTTCCATCTCACATGGAACTGAACCTACGGTTGTTTAGGCATCAGACTAAGCTTTCCTAAGAATGCATAGATAAGAAACAACCCATAAATGACTTATGTGCTTTATAAAGCAAAACCATTATGAAATATAAACATTTTCTTATTTTTAAAAACTGAAAAAAAGCAAAACTATTAAATGAAAATATCTGCAGGTCAGTAACTCAGAACACTTTCCTGATCAACCTTTCCCCTATTCAGAGAAATAGCATATATAATTAAAATAATAGTACATGGCATTGGTAGAGCTTAAAAACATTTAAAACAGTATTTCCACATAAAACTTAAACTAATATGAAATAACTTATTGATCAAGACAAAAAAGGAAATATAAAATTACAGCCCACAGTTAAAAAGTTACAGAGGTGCACTGTCCAGACCACGTGGCTATTCAAACATAAAAAAATAAAAACCCGTCACACTAGCCACATTTCAAATGTTTGATGACATATAGCTGGTGTTACTATACTGGAGAGCACAGATACAGAATGTTTCTAGCATCACATGAAGTTCTACTGGACAGTGCTTTTACAGAGGATTCATACATCATAAACTAGAATATCAAATATCTTTACTATACATGTCTACAATATCTTTTCCAATTTTCATAGGGTGTATAACTACATATGAAAGACTTATTCTTAGTAAGCATTAATGACTAGCCTGTTTGTTTATTGATACCTGTGCCTCACTCCACAAAAACAGGATTGAAATTAGGATTAAAATACGAAGAAAGGTAATACTCAGAAAAAAACTAGCTTTTTGGTAACCTGTTTTCCAAATTTTATTTTGGGGATGATGCTTTACAAAAACATCCCTAAGCAATGTTTCAAATATAACCTTTTTCTTATGCTTTTTTATTATGAAGAAATATTAAGAAAAAATAAGGGAATGCTACCTGGCAGGACTGATGCAACTGGCGTAAAATTTTTTGAAGCTTTCCATATTCTTCTCGTTCTAAATATAATTTCCCAAGCTGTAAAAAAAACAAACTTATTAACATTAGAAGATTCCAACAGGAGAAGGTGTGTATCTTTAGGAGAGTTTATTAAGGACACCCGCCCACTCTTCAAAAGAAAAAAATGTTAAGCAATTTTAATTGTTACCTTTGTGTTTGTCTTAAACCACAGTCTATCATTCTTAGCATCTTTCAAAGCTTCCAGTGTTGTTTCATAAAATTCCTGCAGTAAATCCATCTGACATAAAAAATCAGAATTCTATAATTGTAAACAGCAAATTTGTACCTGTTAATAAAGTTAATTTGAGCAAACTAAAAGTGCATCTTTGAACTTTAATACACATAAGATACACTATTTGTATCTTACCAAATGTCTGCAACAGTCCATAAAATTAACAAAACCTTAGCAAAATACAGACCAAATTTACAAAAAATAAGTCCCAAGACCTGTTTTTATATGAGTTTTTAAAAATAAACCCCAGAAAATATCTAATACTCTAATAATATAGGTTTGTCCTTTCCAATCTAATAACTCATTTTACATTAACGGAAGTAGATGACATGCACATAGAACAGTTGTACTGTTATTAATAGTGTATATCGTATTCACTCAACTCTTATTTGGTACCTACTATGTGGCAAACACTAAGCAAGCTACTAAAAAAACAAAGAAGAATAAGCTTCTTCCCTCAAAAATTCTTCTATAAATGTGACTAATCAATTAACTGGGCTACACAGCTTTTAAGTTACTGGTAAACTGCTGGGAGCTGGGTCGAGGGAAAAGTCTAGCACAATTTTAGCTGTGTCTAACCACCATCAGTTCACCAGTCTGAGTGGGACATTTTTTCATGGAAATCACTATTTACTTCGTATTATGATAAGCTCCCCTGCCCACCCTACACCTCCCACCCCCCTCTGGCTCTGCCTTTATTTGAATACCTGATTCTCTAGATCTCTACTTAACAGGATCAAGAAGGGCTTTTTGACTGAATCAATGGATCTAAAGTGGTTGGAAAGATTTGGGGAAGACCATAAATAATGAACAGGAAAGTTTGATACTTTCAGAAAAGGCTGCCTATTTATTCATGACTGCTGATGGCATACTGACTAAGTCGTGTGCTGCCCACCCAACATCTATTCTTACTTTCAAAAGACAAAAAGCTTATATATAACAGCACGAAGCAACATGCAATATTGAAGTTTTAAAATTACTTAATTTTGCTCCCCCCAACATCTGGCATAACATTTATAAATAGTGTACCAAAAATGTTTTGATGACACTTTTTTGTAGAACTCAGAAAACATTTTCCCATTTAAGAAAGCCTCCTGATATGTAACAACTCTAGAATTAGTGCCACTAAGCACTAATGTTCCAACAAAACATGTAAGTTTATCTTCCTCTATTTCCATTACATACATTTTAGATATAAAGAGTAAAAATAATAAACTGCCTCAAGAAATAAAAATGACACCTAGTAGAAAAGACAGAAAAGAGGCTGATTCTGAGATGAACATTTTTTATCATGAGTACAAAAAGTATCAAATGCTCTAAGAAACACTAAATGCTATAGAGAACACTTCTTGTGCTCAAATATCGTAGCGTAAGGAAGCTGAACTTTAGGACAACGTTGCTTAAAAGAATATGAACAAACAATCCAATTAAAAATTATCTTAGCAACACAATAAAATCATCATTGTTTTTTTTTTTTGGGTTGGGGGGGATGAGGAAGATTGGCTCTGAGCTAACATCTGTGCCAGTCTTCCTATGTTTTGTACATGGGATACCGCCATAGCATGGCTTGACGAGCAGTGTGTAGGTCTGCACCCAGGATCCAAACCTGCAAACCCCGGGCTGCCAAAGTGGAGCACATGAACCCAACCACTACACCACCAGGCTGGCCCCTCATTGTTTTTCTTAATAACCAACTATCACTCCCAATGCCCACTGTAGTTTCTTCATCATCAGCCCTTCCTTTCATCATTCATCATCCACCCATTCTTTATAAAAGCATTTATTGAATACCTAATGAGTAATGCCAAGTACTAATTGATATGAGTACAGTTTCTCCCCTCAAGGATCTTTATCTAATCAAATCTACACAAATCACCTATGATTTACCGTTAGGTATTTAACGGATCAGGATGGCTAGCTGAAGTGGTGATGAAGTTTATTAGAAGTAACTGCAATAGTAACTGTATGGGAGTCTAATATTAACCTGCAAAAGTTGTGTACAGATTATGTCAGTATCTAAAGATATTATTTAAAGAGACTAAGCTAGAGTTATTACCTTTTAATATTATCTAATAATACTATGATCAAGAAAATAGTATACATTATTTTTAAAGCACACTAATAACTAGGATAACTGCTTAAATAGAACTTCTAGACCTTTGTTGGAAAAAAAAAAGAAGCCCTTTGTATAAATAATAAACACACTGATAAGTACCAAGAGGCAAAAATAGAAACTAACCTGTTTAGAAGTAGAGATATAATCAAGAATAGAATTAATGGATTTTTCAGAATAATTTCTTGTGACTGCACTCCGAATATAGGTCAATAGTTGTTTATATCTGTTCATCATCTCTGGAAAGTTTGTCTGTGAGGGAAGAAAAAAGAATTATTAGATACATATTTATGTACTAAAATATGAACACACGATTAAGATTACAGTACACATTACTACAACTAAATAATAATAAAGTTTTATGATAGAGGAACTATATATGACAGAAAAGCTATAAACATTTTAGCTTAAATTTGAAATTACTAGATTACTCAGACACATGAACCAAATTTATGAAGTTAGCCTATGAAAAAGTACAACTTACAGATTTTCCAAATTTCAGATATTGTCCCTCATGGCACAACAAACACACTTATTTAAATCATAAAAACTACCAAAATATTCATAGACCAGAAAACATAATTAAATCCAACTTTTCAAATGCCTTGGGTATCAGCTATGCAGCTATCAGCTATATCCTCTCCTAAAGATTTACCCCTTCATGAGGAAGCTCTCTAATAATAGTCAGGTGTTTCTTTTCTCTCTATTATTGGCTGGCTCTGCATTAAAATGTGAAGTGAAAGAAGCTCTTAAAGTCCCACTACTCATCCCACTATCAAGAAAAGTCCTCCTACCTAAGGTTCTACTCAATAGTAGACATAGCTAATGTTGCTATTCCTTGCAGGACTATTTGCACTACTGCAGTTATTCTGGGAAACATCAAAGATCTGAGGAAATAAAGGACTACTAGTGAAATTTCCAGCACTTAAGTATTTTGGCAGAGGGTTTATCATTTCTCAAAGTATACCATGTAAGTCACCTTACAAGTCTAACCTTATAACCTGCATCCACAGTCCCCACAATCTCCCAACTGCTGTTAATCCCACTTTTTACTGGGTTCTCCTGTACTTTTAATCAGGGAGATGGAGTATTGGCAGACATAATACTTTTTTTCTTGACTAATAAGACATGTATTTTTTAGGGTGAAGAACATACTAATGATACTGTAATTTTCCTGCTTATGACTATGTCCTGTCCTGGGATACAGCATGAGGGACCAGAAAAGAAAACATGAGAAGAGTCTGAAACCTTCTGAGCAAGAATTGAATTATAAAAAAAGAAAACAGTAGTAGGGGTGGGTGAGAAAAAATGCATAGAACAATGGCAAAAGCTTTAGCAATATATATATATCAAATTACTTGTCTCCAAGTATGCCAGTTCCATGTGGGGGTAAATAATAGGTAATATCCTATCAGTGAGCTGCTAAAACCTAAGTTATAGAACATATCGTGTGGTAAAAAAGGAAATCAGAAATATGACTGTCCCAACTTTGAGATTATATCTTGATAATGAAATAGGATTTTGGCAAAAAGTTAGTTTTGAATTCATTTCCTTATGCTATAATAACTTTAAAGCTCATTTTTCAAAAATTATGTTACTGTAAATAAAGATTGAGGGACAATTAGGTAAACTGGTCTTATCTGCAGTGGTGAGCACACAGAGAAGTTGATAATGACCCCTTCCAACTTTTTACTGCCCCAAACCACTACTCAGCAATGTGGGTCCTATTCTAAATCCATCTAGAAAATAAGGAGGGCAGGAATGGAAGCTAAAACTACTCTTGTAAACCACAACTTATTCACAGACGCTGCTAGAGCAAATAAAAGGTAGAGAAGGAAGGAAGGCAAAATAACACAAAATACAAATAATCCTTCCTCTCCTTGCTTCCCATTTCGGCTCAAGGTAAAATGCTAAAATCAAGTCTTAAGGGCAAGCATGTTTAAATGGGCTCATAAACTAAACCACTGCTAGTATGCTAAGATAGCAGATTTCTACAGGGTCTCTTGGTATTATTTCAAATCACTGAATCTAGAGAGTTGAACAATGGGTCTCTAATGTCACTATAATTGTTTAATCAAAATTTCTGTCCCTTGAGACACCTGATGCTTCTTCCCCAGACCTCTAAGTTATTAATTTAAATATAGTAAATACTTGTATTTAATATTTTTACAAACAATGAATGGAAAGAAAACACAGGGCCTTTATGCAACACAGAGATACTTTGAGACTATCAGAGCATTAGAACTAGAACCGATAAATGCAACATAGTTTTCTTTCTGTAACTATATTGAAATGCAATATACAACATACTTAATAACATTTAACATGTTTTGAACAGTCTTGACATTTTGGAGGGAAGAAATGAGCTAAAACATTTTGTGGATAGTTTTTGTAGGAGATGTCATGGAGGGTCCCTCCTACTGAAGGTGGGTGAGGGTGCCAGAGTGAGTACATCAAGAAGAGCAGGATGCAAGATTAGTGGAAGTTAACTGGATAAGGTACTAGTCAATTCAGGGAGTTCAATTTCAGACAGATGGGCTAGACCAGCTAATGGGGAGAGGAAGGAGGCATATGGGACACAGACAGGGAAAAAGAAAGTGGTAACAGATTATCAGCCATCCTTCCATTTGCCACAGAGGCAAGTGCTTACCTCTACTAAGCTAAGCGCCACTTTATCTTTTTCTTAAAAGTTCCTCTACCCTTAGTGATCATAAGATTCATCTCTGTACCTAGGCCTCTCATTTACTAACTGCTTCTTTTTCCCTCCACTTCTACCCTGTACTCTTGAAGACTGGCAATTCTATGAAAGTACAATGTCATGACAATTCCAGCTTATCTATGAGTTCATTCAACAAAATATTTGAGCACCTACTGAATGCCAGCCACTATTATAGGTGCTAGCAATATAAAGTGAATAAAATAAAGTCCTCCTGTCGTGGAGCTTACAACCTATGGGGACAGGGGGTGGCAGACAGGCAATAAATAAGTAAACAGATCAAGTGTGATATATGCAAAGAAGAAAAACAGCAGGGTAAGATGAAAGTAAGTGATGATGGGAAGGATACTGTTTTATATAGGGTGGTCAGAGGAAGGCCATCTGATACATGGTGACATTTGAAGAGAGACATGATCAAATGAGGAAAAGAATCATATGACTATCTGAGAGGAACATTTGGGGTAGAGGACAGCAAGTATAAGAATTTATGCAGAAATGTGCTTGGGATGACATGAGGAACAGCAAGGAGGTCAGTAAGGGAGAGAATAGAAAACAAGATGAGAAAGGTAGCAAAGGGTGAGCTGATCTAGAGCCTTATATGCCACGGTAAGGATTTGGATTTTACTGAGGGGAGTGGGGATCACTGGAAGATCTGGAGCAAAGGAATAACATAATCTGACTTAATATTTTAAAAGGATCAACTCTGTTCCTTGTGGAGAACAGACTGTAGTAGGGCAAGGATGAAAGTAAGGAGGCTACTGAAATAATCCAGGTGAGAGATGATATTGGCTTCCAGAGTAACAGAGGTAGAAATGATAAGTAGCAGTCAGATATTGGATATATTTTGAAGACATCTATCTATCTATATAGATGGATACATATATAGCCACCTGGATTTACCAATGGATTATTTGTGGGTTAAGAGACAAAGAGAGGAGTCAAGAATAATGCTAAGGTTTTGGCCCTAATCAGTGGAAGAGGAACTCATAATTATAATAAAAAGCAGAATTTTAAAACTCCAAAATAAGCACAAATAGTTTGTAGAAAAGTCACTCTATTAATAATGCAGCCAAACACTGTCCATGTATCTAAAGGATAAGTTTTCTTAAACAGAAAACTTTGTATCCTATGAAGAATTTTTCTTAGTATTATTGTAGTCACACTTCAAAAGTAGGCTAAATATGGAAACATATCAACAGAATTATTTTAGAGAAGTACATATAACGGCATTTTATTGCCATGAGGTTTTTACCTACAGAATTTATTTCATTACTAGTTTAATTCCCCTCAAAACAAATCTTACCAACTTGAAGTTAATCTTAATCATTTGTTTCAGTGCTTTAAATCCCCATTCTCCTTTTTCACCTTCAAGTTCCAAAACCTAAAAAAAGAAGAAATTTTAGTCTAACTTAATTCTAATGTTTTTTTCCAACAACACCCAATGTCTATGTTGTGAATTAATTTCACATCATATACATGAAAAACACTTCCCCAAGAAGTCCACTATTTCTCAACACCATTTAAAAGCCGTAAAAAAAGAAATAAATCTTAAAATGCTTACTTAAGTATAAGTGAGCTTATTCTGAAGTTCCTTCATCAAAAGACTAAATAAGAACTACTTCTTGATTATTATATAGTCCCAGAAGTACTTTTTTCCCCTGAATAATCCGTTGGTAAGAATAACCCAAAAGTGTATTAGTAGTCAAGAAATCACACTATTAAATAGTGAAATCACACCTGTGTGATCTGTCCCCAAAAGAAGGAACAAGATTGTAGGGATAATACCTATTGACTACCATCTTGGTTCTCTTTCTGCCAGAATCATACTAGCTTTTCAGGACAACGGCCCTACACTATAGATAGTGTGACTGGAAAAAACAACAGGTTAGCTCTTTTGAAATATTTGCTTGTGCTGAATAATGCAAACTTACTCTACAGGTATCCAAAACACATTTCTGAGATAAAATCAATTGGAACTTATTTGATCTAAGACATCATTTAAAAAAATAAACTTTAAGACAGAATCACCCAGAAAAAAATATGAACCTTTTGGAAACTGCTTAATGCTGCTTTTGGGTCATCTTCTTTTAATGCTTTGGAATTATAGTACTGATTTTCCAAATCCACATTTGGCTCGGAGTTACTATCTTCAGAGTATTCCTGTGTGTTAGAAAGCAAGAGATATTAAAAAAACAGAAACTCACATATTGTACTGTAAAAGGTGAATACTGTTAAGAGGGAAAAACCACACATTTATACAAAACAAAACAACCTTGAACACAAAGGTAAAATGCCATTGATATTTAACCATTATTTTAAAAACAAGGGGAAAAGCCAAAATCAAGTGGATAGTAGAATAGAAGAATCATTTCTTTCTTTCGGGTCAAAACTACAATTTTCATAGAATCAACATAAAAGCAAAATGCAAAGAAATAATATTGGTTAATGACCCCCAATTCTGCAGTGGTTAACATTTTGTTGGTCATGGAACTCGAGAAAAATCAACATAAATGCTAATTTATTCATCTTTAGTTCCATAATCTAATTTTCTTTACTCCCTAAGTCTAAATTTCATTATTTTTAACATGGCCTAATTAACTAGGATGGTAATCTATATATGGTAGAGTAGGCTATTGCTAAATATAATTATATGTTAATAAGAATATTTGCCTTATATGCGTTCCACACTACTCAACAGCTGTTTAGTTATATTAATGTACTTTAACTAGCTTTATAACAAATCAAAATTAGTAAAACAAATGAATTTATATAATTTTATGTGACTTTCATCACATAAATTCAGTTCTTAGTACTGAAACAATAAAGCAGAAAGGAAAATTGGAGTAAAACAACTATTTCGTGGAGCAGTGTAAACAAGAGTTTAAAATAGTTCCAAGAGAGTATTCAACTTGATGATGAGGATTATAAAATACACATGGATTAGTACAATGAAAATGATTATTATTATTATTATTTTTTTTTGGTGAGGAAGACCAGCCCTGAGCTAACATCCGTTGCTAGTCCTCCTCTTTTTGCTGAGGAAGACTGTCCCTGGGCTAACATCGTGCCCATCTTCCTCTACTTTATGTGGGACGCCGCCACGGCATGGCTGACAAGCGATGCGTCGGCGGTCGCCCGGGATCGAACCCGCCAACCCCGGGTTGCCAAGCGCGGACTAAACCGCTGCGCCACCGGGCGGTCCCTGAAAATGATTATTTTAAGAAGACACAAGATTATTCCCTTCAGCTACAAGTCATTACAAAGGGCAAGTTTGTGTCAAATTAAGAACAGTACCTGAAGTAAACACAAAAAGACAAGAACAGTATTATAAAGTTATTTCTAAATCCAAATACAGTTAATAAATTTTAAAGAGATATTCATGGAAAATTCTATAATGTTTCATAAAGGCATAAGAATGAAAAAAGGTATACTGAATGTAGTGTTAGAAAGTTCAAAAACACATAAACACAAGATGAATTTTTCCTGTGACCAGTAGATGGAGGGGGATGTTTAATGTTAGCATAAAACCAGTTTTATCTGATGACAGTGGCTTTGCAATATGCGCCCTCTGGAGGATAGTTATTTCCTTGTGTAAGGACATGAAGCACTGGCACTCAGTCTCAGATTTAAGATTGGGAATTCAGTTATGTTTAACATATGAAAATTCTTTGGAATACTTCTCATAGGGATGAGATCACTTCTGGGCAGTGAATAAACTTCATAATCACTCATTCACTTCTTAACCCTGTAATCTAGGTTTGACTATGGTGAAACTGATCAAACTAAAAAAAGCAATTAAAGAATGAACAAGCCAACAGTACATCAAATGATGCTGTGATAGTGATGGCTTCTGAGCTAGGTTTTGAAAGATAAATGGGATTTTGCCTGCTAGACAAAATGGGAGAGGGAGAA
The DNA here is from genome assembly GCA_031878705.1 of Tapirus indicus. Taxonomy (NCBI): domain Eukaryota; kingdom Metazoa; phylum Chordata; class Mammalia; order Perissodactyla; family Tapiridae; genus Tapirus; species Tapirus indicus. The sequence goes on from CM062918.1 coordinate 42,537,678, forward strand.
GAAAACAGCAGATAGAAAACAGCAGATAGAAAACAGCATAACGGGAGATAACTAAAGAACTAAAAGCAGTCATATTGCTGGAACATACAAAGTCTTATTGATTCTACCTTCAACATAAATCTAAAATCCATCCATTTCCGCCCCCTCTCGCTTGCCACCACCCTAACCTACCAAGCCACTTTCATCTCTTCACAGACTACAGTTGCCTTCCCATTCTCCTTTTAAACCTTCAAATTCTAATCTTCTCATGGTAAGCAGCCAGAATAATCTTCATAAAATGTAAATTATCTCATTCCTCTTCTCAAAAATGGTTTCCCATCTCTGTTAAATCAAGTTCAAAAACCATCCAAATCTGACTCTTGACTATGCATCCAACCATATCTCCTATTGAACTCCCTTTCATTCACTTTGAGGCAGCCACTCTGGCCTTACCTCCCAAGTGGCCAAACTCTTTCCACCTTTACATGCCATTCCCTTCTCTTTCTACCTCTCTTCACCTGGTTAACTACTGCATATTATTACAGCTTAAGTGTCACTTCCTCAGGGAAGACTTGGAATAAAGAATCATAGCTATAAAACCTACTTTACACATTTGAAAATCAGTTATTCTCTAGTTAACTGGTCAATAATATACAGGAATAGCTAGCTGAACCAGAAAATGACTTTTCTCCAACTCCAAATCTTCAGAATGCACCCCTGAATCTGGAAGTAAAATTTTTTATTTACATCTATCACAAGGTCTGAGAATCTGGACCCTCACTCAAAGCCCATTTATTTTTGGTTTCTTAGCCTATAACAGATTAGAAAAAAACAAGTAGGCCAGGACATGAGAAGAGGGAAGTAGAAGGTGAGAGGTACACATGACAGTAGTAGGACATGGAGTTGCCAGAAAAGGTGAAACTGAAAATAGTATTTTAGGAATTAAAAAGGTTCATTTCAATTACCTGCAAATTACTGAACTGATAAGAACAGTGTTGAAGACAAGAACCTTTACATGTCCTACCAGGTCGAACACAGTGCACTGTCATTCAATCACTGAATACCTCTTATAGCACCAGACTGGCTACCTGCAATCTCTGGGACCTGACTGGCTCCAGATTAATGATATCTCTAAACTTGAGATGTTATAACTCCCCAAAATCACAATGATCAAGATAAGACTTTACTCCAGCCCTCAACATTTTGTGAATATATTCTTTTGGTTTTTTCATATTCTGATTAAGAAGCAGAATGTAAAATATTTTTTGCATAATTGCAATTCAACTCTTAAATGTTATTGCTAAAATGTATAAATACATGAGAACTGACACAACTGATACGTTACTTACTGGCTTCTTATAATTAGGCAGTTCCTTTTTATGATCTGCAACACCATGTTCATATGGTTTGAACCAGCCTCCATGACATCACTAACCTGTCATTTGCAGCTCAGTGAATCACAGCATTAAGACAAGTTGTGCACTACAGCAAACTATTCTTTAGTTATTACACTGGCATGATTTTTTAAACTGATGATATTTTGAAAAGTCTTTAGAATAATTCTGTTGTATAGGTATCTATTATTTATACTCAATGATAATGAGCCTTAGTATATACTTGCAATTAAGTGTTTCTCAAACAAATGCAAATTAAGTCTTTCACCTCAAGCTATTCATGGTCAGAGACAGATATGCAAATCAAACAGCAATATAACACAATAAAAGCAATAACAGAGACACATACTAGGTACCGCGGCAACTCAAAAAAGGAGTAATGAACTACTCTTGAGTGAGACAGAGGAAGGAAAAGTTACCTGAACAGGATCTAAAAGTATGAATAGGAGTTGCCAGGGGTGAGAAAAGGAATCTGAAACAAAACAATTAATGTGTGCAAGGGCATGAAAGCTTGAAATTGCATTGCATACTTGGAAGAACCATGAGTAGTTTGATTGGGCTGAAGCACAGGATGTGTAAAAAGAGTTGATGAGAGAGAAATGTATCAGACAGAGGAATAGAACTATCTAGTAAGTCTAGTAAAGAGTTTAGATCAAATGGAGAGCCACTAAAAGATTTTACAGGGAAAAAAAATCAAATTTGTGTTTTAGGAAGAGCACTCTGGCAGCAATGAAGTAGCCACTGGATACTCTTACAACAGTCTGGCCAAGAGATGATGGAGGCCTGATTCCAAGCAGTAGAATAGGGAAAAAAGAAAGGGGATAGAATAAATATAGAAGATGTCAAGTGACGTTAACGGATGTAAAATATAAACCACCCACGACATGGGCACAAGATGAAGGGATATAAAGTTATCTGTAATGACTATGAATGATTTGGTTACACACAGTGCTATTAGTTAGAATAGGAAATATAGGAAAAGTATCAAATAAATATTGCTAAACTGAATTCCCTTATGTCAGATGAATAGGAAGATAACTAGAATTTGTAAAAGTTTAAATGTTTTTTAAAAGAGAAACTGAAATTTTAATCAATATATTAAGAATGTTTTAAAAAACAAAGAATTTAATATACGAAAAAGAAGCACTTTTGAACATTGATAGAAAGATGAAAAAAAAACCTGCTAAAGTTCATAATAGTTCCAACCTACTTATATAATAACTCATGTCCTGACATCTCCCCAAAGCAATCTGTGATCCATCCACACCACCCAAATCTGTTCTTCCCTCCTCAAATATGCCATGTAATTTACACTCTCTGCTTTGGCATAAACTGTTCTCTCTGCTAGGAATTCTAAACCACCTCTCCTCCTAACTAACTTCCCACTTTTCTCCTATGATGCTCCCCAGCCCTAAAACTCCTGGGAAACCTATTCACCAAGGCTTACCTTGTGATTCTTTTTCCAACTCTTCTCAGCAAAATAAAAATTTTTCCTGAGTCATGCTTCTATATTACATGCATCTCTCTAACATGGAGCCTTATGTGTATGTTGTTCCCACCTCCCCTCACCTGCCCCAACATGAGCTTTTCAAAAGCAAGAACTTTCTCTTACTCATCTTGGTATCCCCAGAGCCTGGTGTATTACAAAAGGCTCGAGTAAGTGTTTGCTTAATTGAAATGAAAAGTAGGTGAATCTTCCAAATTAACACAACACACGATAGTCAGGGACAATTTTGACTCTAAGCTGGAATGCAGCCACTGCTGAACAGGGTCAGTTCCATAGTTCACCTACTTATTCCTGCGTCTCTTGCCAATAGAGGTCTTAAGAAATGTGCTCTAGGAAAACAAGACTCACCATTAGCTTCTCAAGCCTTTACCATGTTTAGACAGCTCTACTAGATTCTGGGCATACAGAGAGATAAAGAGCAATGTCTCACTATCCTTAAGGACTAGATACAATCCACCTCCTAGATAGCCACTTGTGGTTAGCCATTCATAAAGTTATCCAAACTTTTTAAAATTTCACTCAAGTTAATGGGTCCTAATTTATCTACGTTGTAAATTAGAGCATTCTTTTATCTGTTCTAAACTCTCAGTCTTCAAATTAAAATTTCCAAAGAAACACATTATAAAAGTCATTAGACCTGGACTCTAGTTTGACTCTCCCATTAATCCGTCACGTAAATTTAGGTAAGTCACTCACACTTGATGCTTTAGTTCCTCTCCTGTCAAAGGTCAGGGTTGAACCCCACAGTAAATTTCTAATTCTAGCTGAGGTCTATATGTTCATTTTGGGATATAAGATACAAGTATAAATTTACTCTGTTGGATACTCATAGTTTACAGATTTAAGTTAGGGGTGAAAAGCCTTAAACTTATCTTATTCTTAGCACGTAAGAGCTGTCTCCCACTACTTATTTTAGTTATTCCTGTTTGGACCTCTCTAATTTCATTATACAGGGTATCCCTGTGAGGTAATACAACAGGCCTCTTAGAAAATACACCAAAACTTAAATTTCAAACTAATAGTTTTATTTGAAGTAGTTAACTCTTTAAGAGGTAGTAAAATTATTCCAATTATACTGACATGGCTTATTAAGTAATGCTTCTGAAATTCTCAAGAAAACTAACGTCATTAGTTAGATATTTCTAACTTAAAACAGCATCATAAAGTTTGACAGCCCAACTTACTTATCAAACCTGACTCTGAATACAATTTCCACATCTACAGAAAGGACAAAACCTGGCTACAGCTGAAGTTAAAAAAAAAAAAAAGCTGCACATTGTTTATAACAGCAAAAGAAAACAGGCCAAATTCTTATCAATAGAGAACTGGTTAAATAAAATATGTTAAGTCCATACAACCAATGCAGCTGTAAAAAGAAAGAAGCTCTTTGTACGCTTATATGGAATAATCTCTAAGATAAATTAAAAAGTGAAGTGTAGGACAATATATATAATATGCTATATCTTGGTTTTAAAAAAAGGGAGGGGGATAAAAATGCATATTTGATTACCTATGGGGAGGAAACGGAACTTGGCAAATGGAGAACAAGAATGGAAAGGAAACTTTATTTTTATATTTTATGTTTTTGAACCATGTGCATGTATTAGCTATTTTAAAAAGCTAGATGCTTCAAGTTCTGAAGACAATTTTGTAAGAGGAGTTCCAAAAAATTTTGAGCAATGACAAAATCACTCTTTGGTCTCCCAAGATCAAAGTAAGATTTTTGTTCATCATTTGTATCCTGTAACCCACCCGCTCTCCCCCCAGCAATAAAAGTAATATAGGTTCACTGTGAAAGGTTTGCAAGAAACAAACTTTAATTTTCCTGATACTTTTCAGAATTTCCAGACATTTTTTCTATGCTTCCCACCCAACAAAATAAATAAGTTTTACTCCCACCCAATAAAATTGTAATACAGATTACATATTACTGTGGATATGTGTTCACTGTGTGCATAGCATTGGTGATGACCCTTCCTCTCCCAGGTAAGGGTTTTCAATTACTGTGCCCCTCCCACAGAGGAGGGCAAGCAACCCATCTCCCTCTCTAGAGTGAGTGAGAGAGACCTCACAGCCAATACAGTGAGAAAAGCAGCCCAGGAAGAGAAAGAAACAGAAAAAGACCCAGCACCATCATATGAGCCATGAATCCAGCCACACTCATACTTCTGGTGATGTGAGCCAATACCTGCTCTTTTTAGTTTAAGCTAGGTTGACATACACTCCTGTGGCTTATACTCAAGAGTCCTGACTAATACAATTTATCAAAAGTTTTTCATAGCATTGAATATTCTTTAGAAGCATAGTTTGAAATGCGGACATAGCATTCCATCACATGGATATAGCATAATTTATCTATCATTACCTTATTAGTATTAATAGTATTAGTATTCCCCTACTTCTGATAATTTGGGGTTGTTCCCAATTATTTACAATTAAACATGTTATATTTCTTTTAAAAGCCTCGACTGTACAAATTGCATCTTCATGATGACTACATGCAGAATTCTGAATGTGTGTGCAGCATAAAAAACACTGGCCCAGACCATAAAAATAATATAGTGTTTGAAAATCTATTCTTAAAGATCCTCAACATTTTGTTTGTCAAGCAGTGAGTTACTGGGACAATAGTCTCAGAGGAAAATAACCTATAACCTCGAAGCTCCTTATATGCACAATGAATGACAACTGAGAGCCTTTATACTAAACACACAAATCCCTAAAGCTATTCTTTTGCCCTTATTAATCTACCACTTCTTTTTCAAATTACATATTCTATTCACATCAATTTAAAAATCTTTTTTAAAAAATGGAAGTTGGTGTTATTTTTAATTTGCTAATTCATGTTCTAAGGTTCTTTATAACATGAGAAACTAAAGTTCAAGCCATCGTTTGTTTGCTGATCTTGTTAAAATGGTGACAAATAAGATTCTATAAGATATCCTATAGCTAAGACTCATCATCTCTCTCCTCCTCAAAAAGAGGTAAATTTTTAGGGCATTAAAACTGCTATATATTAAGACAAGAAAAACAACACTAGTAAACATTCATTCACTAATGACAACTATGAGCTTTACTAGAGGCATTACACCTTGGTAGTATATTTAACCAAGTGGAATTATTCTACCTTTTTGACAACTTTTTTCCTTGTAATACATTTACATTCCTTGTAATACATTTACATTCAAATACACAATGCCCTACCTATAACTGGATCTACTAAAGTCTAACTTTTGGTATGAAGTCAGTCAGCCTTAAATCCTTTCCAAAAAGATTATAAGAAGTACAAAGCAACTTCAGGCTAGAATACCTGGACTGTGAAATTACAATACAATTAATTTATCAATGGCCTTATTAACTTAATGAATGGCACTGTAGTTATTATTTAGTATTATTAGACCAGTAAATTATCTAAAAATCTGTAAAATCAGTATTGGATTAAAAGACATTTACCAGTACCATCTCCTACTTCTCCATTCACTGCTACATAAATTCCTATGCTTAGAAAATACCTGCTTCTGCCTCTAATAAAAATCAAAGAGAGGGGCCGGCCCAGTGGTGCAGCAGTTTAGTTCGCGCTTGGCAGCCAGGGGTTCGCCGGCCCGGATCCTGGGCACCTGCAGACGCACTGCTTGTCAGCCATGCCGTGGCAGCATCCCATATAAAGTAGAGGAAGATGGACACGGATGTTAGCCCAGGGCCAGTATTCCTCAGCAAAAAGAGGAGGATTAGCAACGGATGTTAGCTTAGGGCTGATCTTCCTCACCAAAAAAAAAAAAATCAAAAAGATCTTATAAATAAGAGGTCAGGCATACTGAATTTCTGTCACATTTGTCTCTTCTTCCTTTTGGTGAGGAAGACTGGCCCTGAGCTGACATCTATTGCCAATCCTCCTCTTTTTTGTTTGAGAAAGAGTGGCCCTGAGCTAACATCTGTGCCAATCTTCCTCTATTTTGTATATGGGACACCACCACAGCATGGCTTGAAGAGTGGTGTAGGTCCGTGCCCAGGATCCAAACCCGCAAACCCGGGCCGCCAAAGCAGTGTGTGGCGAACTTAGCCACTATGCCACCGGGCCAGCCAGTTTCTTCTTTTTTTATTTTTATTTATTTACTTATTTGTGGGAAGACCAGCCCTGAGCTAACATCCATGCCCATCTTCCTCTCCTTTATATAGGATGCTGCCACAGCATGGCTTGACAAGCAGTGCGTCTGTCCACGCCTGGGATTGGAACCTGCAAAACTCCGGGCCGTGGAAGCAGAGTGCGCAAACCTAACCCCTACGCCACCAGGTCAGCCCCTCTTTTTTTTTTTTTTTTTTTTGTGGGGAAGACCAGCCCTGAGCTAACATCTGTTGCCACTCCTCCCCTTTTTGCTGAGGAAGACTGGCCCTGTGCTAACATCCGTGCCCATCTTCCTCTACTTTATATGGGACGCCGCCACGGCATGGCTGACAGGCAGTGCGTCGGCGGGCGCCCGGGATCCGAACTCGCGAACCCCGGGCTGCCAAGCATGGACTAAACCGCTGCGCCACCGGGTGGCCCCCCTCTTCTTTTTTTAAACCAAGTTGTTTCTCTTTTCTTTTAGATCCCAGGCACAAATCATTATTTACTTTCTTGGATAAAAACAGTATAGTTTTAGAAACAGATTTTTAATTTTTGTGGTGGTACACTACCTACCTATTTCCACTAGATTGGGTAAGAACAAAAAGTGATTTAGGGTGTTAAAATTTATCAACAGACAACCTATTAAAAATATGCTGAATATATCAGTGGTTAGAAATATTCATGCCTCTAGTTAACATTTTGACCAAAATGAGGTGATTGCAAATTTTCCAACAAATACATTTTTAACAAAAAAAGAAGTTTCCCTAAAACAGCAAGTCAATTCTGTTGACTCTTTAAATCCTAAGAAACAAAGACCAGAAAAAAAAAAAAAAGACTCAGGCAAATAACTTTTAAAAAAAACAACAACCTTCTCTTTTGGCAACATGTAAGCATGAAATGGCAACCAGGTCCCTTAATCTATTTTTTAACATATAATCATTTAAGGAACTTAACTAAGGAAGTAAAAAATAAATTAATAAATTTTATGCCACCAAAAGAGTTTAAGTATTAATAAATGGAACATAAAAACTTTCACTACTTGACATCTGATTGGAAATCCAGAAGGGTATTTATGTAAAAGAGATATGGGGCGGAGGGAGGACTATTTAACAGAATACTGGGCAGAAATTTTTCATTTAATTATGTAGCAGTATAATGTAAAAACTTTTTATGGTTTAGAAATAAAAAAAAGTTAAAACAACTGTATATTCAACTTTAAATTGTACATGTAGTGTAGGCCCCAAAAGGCTGGAGAAATATAGCCGAGTTAAACAATGTATAATTAAAACTTTTGCAAAAACAATTGAGTAATTCATGAGACAATAAGATTCACATTGCCATTCCTACATTACATTCTCAATGATGATCTTCAAGTTAATCATAGTGCTAGTAAGTCATATATTCAATAAACTATTGCTTAGGAAAGTGATAAGCAGAAACATTTAAAAACACAAACTAAGAATACAGACATATTTAAAAGAAACACTTCCATAGTTAGGAAAATACCTGTAATATAAATAAAAATGCAAAAGATACCACTAGTAACACATTCTTAATGAACTGAAGGCACTGTCTACAGCTGGCTTGGTGTGCACAAACTAAAATGTAAGGCAGAAATCCTAACTTAGCAAAACTCTGCATTTAGCTTTAAGAATTATCAAAACCTCTAACATAACTTTCAGGTATAGCAAGCATTTCCCTCTCCCTTTTGCAAATGTGCCTTCTTTTAAAATGGAAAGATTAACTGGAAATGAATATACAAATAAGTTTTACACTAATTCAAAACGATATATTAATATCTTGAGAATCTCTGGCACTTAAAATATAAGATGAGCCTGACTTCCCTCATCTACTTTATAACTTCACGATAATGCAGCATCACCCTAACACAGAAGAACCATGCACAAACATGCCCCCAAAACAAAAAACAACGTTGACACTAATTCTTGGTTCAGATAATTTTTCTTAGTTCCCAGGCAGATAATGTTTTTTAATAGTAACCTGAAATGTTGGTGAATTTAAAAAAAACCCTGTAAATCTGTTCATAAATTAAACCTTGATTCTTTAAAAAAATCACGATTCAGCTATAATTAATTAGTTTAATTAATTATTAATTAATTAGTTTCAGCTAATAAATTAGTTTATTTCTACACTGTTGACATTTTAAACTTTGAATACTGGGAAATTTCAGTCAAGAAAAAAGCCATTGGGTCAATCCCCTTATACTCTCACCCCCAAACAAACAAAACGCAAAACCTCCCAGCTTTTCTCTTTAAGCCAAACAAGTAGTTCAACTACTTTTTTTCACCTATCTTTGCTCTGAATTCTCCACTGCACCTTTACCTTAAACCAAAACCGACCCTGGACAAGACTATGTTTCCAGGAGACTCACAAGTGGTCAGGCCTGGGAGCAGTAAGCCCCCCCCCCCCCCCGTTTTTAGACCCTTCCCCCAGCAGTTCGCACCCGCTCAGTTCAAGTGTGAAGAAGAGGGGCCCGGAATGCCGGGCCCTAAAGGGCAGAGCCGGGGCCTAGACCGCTGCACGGTCCCCGAGGCGGCTCGCGCGGTGGGCAGGAGGTAGGAGGCACGGAGACAGGGCGTCGGAGGCCAAGGGTGTCCATGTGAACGGAGAAGGCGCTCGGACCTGAAGCGCAATGCTCGGGACCCCCTTCGCTGCCTCCTTTACCCTCCCCTCCCCCATGCTGGAGAAGCAGGGCCCGGGCCCGGTGCGGGAAGGGGGAGGAGGTAAACCCGGCCTGTCACTGCACCGGGAGAGGCTGGAGAGCACATGTTCTACGGAGAGAGGCTGCGGTCGCCCCTGCCGCGGCCCCTAAAGCCAGACACCAACTCCAGCCCCAGAGTTCCGTTCCCTGCGCCTCACCAGGTCGTAGTCCTCCTCATCATCGCACATGAAATCATCCTCCATGTCAGACATCTTGGCCGGGAGGGGGAGAGGGGGAGGAGAAATTGGAGACAACCTCCTCCCACAATCCTCCGCGGCTCAGAGGCGTCACTCCCAGCTTCTCTTCGCTTTCCCGTCGCACTCAGAGGAGCTGAAAGTGTCCTGCCGGAACAAATGCACTCGGCGTGGAGAGGGTTCGCTACGACGCCAAAAGGGAGTGCACCAACTCCCTCTTCCTGCGAGACGGTTGGTGCCTTAGCAACTAAACCTAGCAACTGGGGAATCGTCGAGTGCCGTGGACCTCAGCTGAAGGGCCTTGGAAACCCGGCGCTCACATCGAGCAGTTTCCAGCCTCCCGGGCAAGGGAACAGTCTTGCCTGCGACTCTGGAACAATTTCATTCTGGTGAAAGTAAGAGGAAGCCTAGGACCAGAAGCCTTTCGCGGAGAAAAAGCTGACATGCCCGTCCTATATGACAGGTAGTATTATTTCTGCCGTGATGTTCTCTGTGCGTTTAGCCCACACGTGCGGTGGGAGTTCCTGTGATTGGAGACCTTTTCAGCAGCATGGTTTACACGTAATGTTTGTAGTTGGCAAAACGACTCTGGATATCCCACATTAGTTAAGCGTCAATCAATGGAGGCGCCTAAAGTTTTATTCAGTTGTTCAACGAATTATAGACTGACCTTTAATTGCCTTTGGGATCAAATTAAGGTAACAATTAACTGTTTTGTGTGTGGAAGATCAGCCCTGGGCTAACATCCGTTGCCAATCCTCCTCTTTTTGCTGAGGAAGACTGGCCCTGGGCTAACATCCGTGCCCATCTTCCTCTACTTTATATGGGACGCCGCCACGGCATGGCTTGACAAGCGGTGCGTCAGTCCCCACCTGGGATCCGAACCTGCGAACCCTGGGCTGCCGAAGCAGAGGGCGTGACCTTAACCGCTAAGCCACGGGCTGGCCCCAACAACTGTTTTTTTTTTTCCAAAACGCATTATTGTTAGTCATCAGCAGAATTTGAAATAAAAAAATAAATTGAAATGGGAAAAATGCTTTTCAAATTTAGCATTTTCCATATAAACTTAGAGTTCTGTCCACTTGAATCCACAAATTTTATATAGTTATAGCACAGGTATAATTTCAGATTCTTTTTGCACCTAGTTTTGTAACAGCATAGGGCAATGCATGCAATTTATTCTTGACAATGATTATTTTAATGGTTGGGTAATAATCCCTCGGTTGAATGTACCAATGCACCATAATTTGCTTAAGTATGTCCATTATTGTACATTTAAAATATTGCAAAAACAACACTATTTTAAACAACTCTGCAGAAAATATCTTTGTCACTTTGTTTTTTCTTAGGAAAAATCTCAGAAGAAGAATTACAGGCTGGATTTTTTAGTAATCACTTGAATTGCCATCTTTTTGGTTATAGTTCTTAAAAGTCATATTTATAACGATAATACTGTCTACCTATAAACAAAGTTTTTCCCTAATAGTCTTTTCCTCCCAATGTTTTATTATGAGAAATTTCAACAGAAAGATTGAAAGAATAGTCCAGTGAACCATGTGTATACCCACTATAAACTTTATTTATGTGTATGTAGTCCCTGAATCAATTGCAAGTAAGATGCAGATATCATGACACCTCACTCTTAAATGCAGCTATGTGCATTTCCTAAAAATAATGACATTCTCTGGCTATAATCACCAGGGCAAAAAATAACAAATGTTGGAGAGGTTGTGGAGAAACGGGAACCTTAATTCACTACTGGTAGGAATGCAAACTGGTGCAGCCTCTATGGAAAACAGTATGGAGACTCCTCAAAAAATTAAAAATAGAAATACCTTATGATCCAGCTGTCCCACTACTGGGTATTTATCCAAAGATCCTGAAATCAACAATCCAAAGAGGCTTGTGCACCCCTATGTTCATTGCAGCATTATTCACTATAGCCAAGAAGTGGATGCAACGCAAGTGTCTCTCAATTGATGATTGGATAAAGAAGATGTGGCATATATACACAATGGAATACTACTCAGTCATAAAAAAAGACAAAATCGTCCCATTTGTAACAACATGAATGGACCTGGAGGGTCTTATGTTAAGTGAAATAAGCCAGAAAGAGAAAGACAAACACTTCATGATTTCGCTCATATGTGGAAGGTAAAGTAACACAGGGACAGAAAGAACAGTTTGGTGGTTACCAGGGAGAAGGGGAATAAGGGGTGGGCACAAGGGGTGAAGGGACACATTTATATGGTGACTTACAATAATGTACAACTATAATTTCACAATGTGATAAAATATTGTGATATCAATAAAAAAAGACAAATGACATTCTCTTACGTTATCACATTATTATTATGCTAAGAAATTAATAATTCCCTGATATCATCTAATATCCAGTCCATATTCAAAATTCCCTCATTAAACAGAATTTTAGAATCGGAAGAGCCTTTGATGGTATCACTATAGAGTCCAAGGCTTCCCGACATGGCAGTTCATTAGATTATAACTTCCCAAATCTCACACCAGAGATTCTGATTCAGTAGGTCTGGAGTAGAGCTCTGAAATCTGTATTTGTAACCTTAAAACAAAACAAAATCTCCCTATAACTGGAGTGACTATATATCCCAGTTTGCCTGGGACAGCTCTGGTTTAGTACTGTTGTCCCAGAATAATAAATATCAGCATCCATTTGGACAATAAATCACGTGGTTACTCTATCTGAAATCCATAATTCTTCAGAAGAGAAAATAGAATCCTAAGGTGGTTAAGAGATTTATTTGCTCAGAATAGTCAGAGGTACATAGTTTTGCTTTTTAGTAAATATAGCAATTTTGAAATTATCTATTAACCCTGTGTGTACTGTTCACATGTATAAAACTGCATGTTGATTTACATTGAGTTTATTTGTATAATTTGCTGCTTTTTAATGTAATTCCTTATTCCTACAATGGGGAAAGAATTATTCAAGTAATTTAATGACTAGGACACTAGGAAGATTGCAGCTAAATTTTGAGCATAATATCCTTGGGTATCTCCAAATTTAATAAACCCACCCCGGAAATTTGCTAAATTTCCGGGGTGGGTTTATTTGCTAAATTTCCGGAGTTAAAAAAGTTAAAAAAGTCTTCACAGTGTTTAGCATACTGCTTGGGTACACAAGTGCTAATGAATGTTTGTTGAATAAATAAACACATTAATTAATTAATCGTTATGTGCAGAGAATGCCCTTATATCTATTCATATGCATCAAAATCTTTTCCGTCCTGAAAAGTCCAATTAAATGTGACCTCATTCACATAGTCTATCCTGAATACTTTGTGCAATTATGATATTCTCTTTTTCTTGATATCAATTTTATTTAATGGTAAATAATAAAATTATTTTAACAGGGTTCATTGGTGTGACATGGTGCCCTTGTAGAAAGTAGATCTTATGTTTTAATATATATATTTTTTTAAAAAAGATTTTTTGAGGTATAATTTAGCAGCTTTATTGAGACACATTAAACTGCACATACTTAAAGGGTGCCTCTCTTTTGAGGTATGAGTGAGGTAATTATATCTCAATTTGGTGAATTTTAACATATGTGTATACCTGTGAAACCATCACCACAACCAAGATCATGAACATATTTATCACTGCAGAATTTTCCTCACTGGTAATCCACCTTCACTTTTCCCAGGCAACCACTGATCTACTTTTTGTCACTATAGATTAGTTTACATTTTCTGAAATTTTTATATAAATGAGTCATACAGTGTGTACTCTCTTTTGGCTAGCTTCTTTCACTCAGTATAACTATTTTGAGATTTATCCATGTTGTTGCATGTATCAACTGGTTGTTTCTTTTTATTGCTGATTGTTCCATTGTATGGATATATCACAAGTTATCCATTCACCTTTGCTGGATATTTGAGGTTTTTTCCGGTTTTTGGCTAATACAAATAAAGCTGCTAAGAACATTTGTGTACAAGTTTTTGTGTGGACATATGTTTTATTTCTCTTGAGTAATATGGTAGACAGACTCTAAGGTGGTCTCCTCATTATGCATGCTCTTGGATAATCCTTTCCCCATTGAGTGTGGGTGGGATCTGTGACTTTTTTCCCCCCAGCTTTATTGAGGTATAATTGACAAATAAATATGACTTGCTTTTGACCAATGAGATACAGCAAAGGTGATGTACATGATTATGTGTACATAATTGCATTACACAAGATTGTAAACCCATTTTGCTGGGAGAGATTCTTTCTCCTTGCTGGCTTTGAGAAAGCAAGTGGCCATGTTGTGAAGGATCAGGTGGCAAGGAGCTGAGGGTGGCATCTGGCCAACAGCCAGCAAGAAACTGTGGCCTTCAGTCTGACAAGCCACAAGGAAATGAATGCTGCTAACAGCCATGTGATCTTGGAAATGGGAAATCCTTCCCCAGTTGAGCCTCAGATAAGACTTTGTGAGACCCTAAAGCAGAGGACCCAGCTCAGCTGTGCCCTGACTCCTGAACCACAGAGATGTGAGATAATCAATAGGTATTGTTTTATACCACTAAGTTCATGGTCATATTGTTATGCAGCAATAGATATGAATACAAGTAAATACCTAGTAGTGGAATGGTTGGATCATATGGTAGGTGTATGTTTAGCTTTTTAAGAAACTGTCAAATTGTTTTCCTAAGTCTTTTTGCTATTTTGCATATCCACCAGTAGTGTATAAGAGTTCTAGTTGCGCCACATCCTAGCCAACACTTAGTGTAGTCAGTTGTTTTAATTTTAGCCACTCTAGCAGTGTAGTGGTATTGCACTGTGGTTTTAATTTGCATTTTCTAAATGACTAATGTTGAACGTCTTTTCACGTGCTTATTTGTCATCCATGTATCTTCTTTGGTGAAGTATCTCTTCAATTATTTTGCCCATTTTCAAATTGGGTTGTTTGTCTTATTACCACTGAGTTGTAAGAGTTCACCAACCAACAAGGATGGTGAAACACCCAGGGATTAGCAACAGACTGGAAATCATTACCACCTCCTGAAGGCTTGAAGGGACAAAGGGAAGAAATGGTTTTACTAGAGCCCAGCAAAAGTAGGAGCCATGGAAGATGGACCTCCCAACAGCACCCATGGTTGTAGAGAAACACAGCTACTGCCACAACTATGGCAAAGGTGTGGTGGTGGGGGGTGTGTGTGGGGGATAAACACCTTGACTTGTCTGTTCCATTGCCCTCTAATATCCTGCCAGTGACCAACCCCAACCAGAAGCCGGAGGGTAAAGGAGTCCAGGTACAGTCCATAGAGATCAGCCTCCAGGAGGATAGAGAAGGGTGAAGAATGGATCCAGAAGTCAAGTGGGGAATAAACAGCACATCATTATTTTGTGCCATTCAGCTGTAGCATAAATTATATACTTCACTCAGGGAAGGAATATTTTCTCCTTCAAAGACAAACTGGTGACTATCTGTTGTTGTTGGAGTATATCCCATGATCTTACCAACCAACCTAAGTGGCTTATCAAAATGTTTTTTCCACCTGCATTTAATACCCACTTCTTCCTGAGAGGAGTACTGAGAAATATAGTTTGCAAGATCTCATAACATTTCCACCTTATAGATTGGTGCCCTTGCCTAGTTGGTTCTCCTTTTAATCTACTTCAATCTCTTCAGATGAAATAAAATGATGTATATAAATGCATGGTGCTTATCAAGTACTCAATAAATGTATCGTCTTTAACTCAATCAACTCCTCATGCTAACTCTTCAGAATACTCTATACCACAATTACATCTTTCATCTCCAAAATTACCATAGGAGGAATATGCAAATAGAGGATTAGATTTGCTGGAGTTTTCTTTCCTTACGCTGACTTTGATCTTGTAAAAATGTCTTTTGTAAAAATGCAATTACACAACTTTAGGAATATTATTGTTATTTGCCATTTTGTATCTCTAATGCTCAGTTGTTTTTATTCCCACTCAAAATGGTGACCATACTTCCCTACTTTTGTGAAATGAACCCACTTTTCAGTAATATGTACAGTGTGGAGGCAAAGCAGGGAGCTGACACAGTTATACTGTAATTCCAAAATTGTCTTTGTTTCTTTACTGAAATCTATAAGTTTTTAAAGTATGCTTTCCATTAATCCTCCTGTGATTCCCCTGTGAACTAAAGGAGCACACACAGTCCTCAACTAACATTTGACAAGAACAATGTGTGCATAGGAATGCTCTAGCTGCACTCCCTTTGCTAGTCCCCATGCAACCTCCTTTCCATCTTGGAGACCATTAGACTTCTACTATTGAACAGAATCAGCTTCAGATTCCAGAGACTCCTGTTCCCCACTTTTTGATTCCTTTTAAGCTGGAGCTTTTCTCCATTTCCTCCAGCTTTTGCCTGGTTCTCAGAATCTGTACCTATCTTTTCTCTACCCCAAAATATTGTCCCCAGCCTCATCCCCACCCCCAGTTAAGGACTTAGTTTGAGACTTCAGGCTTCTGGATTCTAGATGAGTTATTAGTACTATTACTGGTGCATTATGGCTTAGATTTACTTTTATGGATTGATCTGAGAATCAAAATTTTTTTTAAGATTTTTTTCTATAGAATGCAACATGCTTAGTGTTACAGATCGTTTTGACTATTCCAATTGTTTTCCTAGAAAAATAAATCCTCAAATTTTGCCAGTCACCTGAGATCCCTTGCAAATATATTCCAAAAAAAAAGAGAAAAGAATTGCTTCAGACAATAATCATAGCTCCTTATTGAGATGGACAACATTGGATGGTTATGACAAGATGAAGAAGGTATTGTCAAGTTTTAACATCCTTGGTACTATATTTAGTTTCTGGATCAAGAAAATCAAAAGAAAGAACAACAATAATTGGGGG
The DNA here is from genome assembly GCA_031878705.1 of Tapirus indicus. Lineage (NCBI taxonomy): Eukaryota > Metazoa > Chordata > Mammalia > Perissodactyla > Tapiridae > Tapirus > Tapirus indicus. The sequence goes on from CM062918.1 coordinate 42,554,448, forward strand.
CAATTTGCAATTTGGCCAGTCTAATGTATACTTTAAGCTTGAAATGGAAACTTCTAATTTCAAAATCAAGTTAATCTAAATTTTTGTTTATGAGATTTCATTTTATTGATGGAATATGCACAAAATGCAGAATTTTTATCAATTTGTATAATCAACTCATTTTTTAACTTAAATTTTAGTTTGCCATAATAACAGGACCTTTTTGTTTATGTTTATTGTTCTATCCCCAGTGCCTGGAATAGTGCTTAGAATATACCAGCCCGTGATAAACGATTGTTAAGTGAATGATGATAGAACAATGGATGAAACACAGAATGTAAATATTAGTGGTAGAGACATAAATACAAACATCAATAAATAATGTAACTTCAGATAGCTGTAAAGACAACAAACCAGAGTTAGGGGATAGAGAATGACTGGGGGAAAGTTGGGGTGGTTTTTAAAGTCTTTAAAACAACTTTATGAAGTTGCTATTTTTATCTCCTTTTTATGGAGGAAAAATTTCGGACTTGCCTAGGGGCACAAAGTTAGTAAGAGGTTGAACCACTGTAATCTAGGTTTGTTAATGTTCTCCTTCATTAAACATACCTTGAGTGCCTGCTAGATACTGAGCCAGAGTCTGTAAAACCAGAGTAAAACAATTCCTGTCGCCAGGGAGCTTAGAGCTAGATCTGTGCTAATACAGCAGGCGCGTCTTTCTAGTTGGAATTGAGATGTGCTGCAAATGTAAAATATACACTGGATTTCAGAGACTTCCTATGAAAAAGTAAAATATCCAAATAATTTTTTATATTGATTATATTTTGAAATGACATTTTGGATATATTAGGTAAAATATATTAAAATTAATTTCACTTATTTTTTATTCTTTTTAAAATGGCTTATGGAAAATTTAAAATGTCATATTTGGCTTATATTGTAGATTCTGATTCAGTGGGTCTGGGCCCAAGAATCTACATTTCTAATAACCTGCCAGGTGATGCTGATGCTGCTGGTCTGAGGACCACACTTTGAGTAGCAAGGCTCTAGACAAGAAAACACACAAGTAGTAACAGCACTGGTGTGATAATTGCTATGACTCGGGAAGAAGAGGGTGCTTAGAGGCTTAATTGTTGTTTTTCACTCTGCAAAACAACCTATATTCTGTTAAGACATTTTTGCTGTTCCTTTCATATTGATTTACAAAAGATTAGCATGGTATATTTAACTACATAAATATATATTTCTCTGAATCATGAGCTTATCTTTTGCGTTTATTTAAATGATTATATACTAGAAAGATGTATCTATTCTATACTGTATACAGATGAATAAGGAACATGGCATCATTATAAAGAAGACACTAAAGAAGTATATTATTCACCATAATGGGAAAATACCCAAAATAGATCACTGAAGTAGATTCTCCCAATTGTGAACAATACTTTTTTATTGTAAGTCAGGATAGGAAATATTTTCTAGACGTTGCACAAACAGACTAAACCACAGAAATAACACTATTTCAGATAAATGATCTATGGTCTTAGAGACTTAGTTCTGACAGCAGACGTGGGGACAGGGAATGGGGGAAATTTCCTGGAGGAAGTGATTTTTAAGCTAAAACCTAAACGTGTAGGAGTTAGCCAGGTCTGTGTGACTCTCACACCCATGCTATTACTTTTACTTTGGATCAAGTTTTTGTTTTGTTTCATTTTGGTGTTTGTTTTGCTTGCTACAATACTTTATCTGAACAGAAACTAATATCCTTTGAGGAGAAACAATGTCAAGTTTATTATTTAGGTTTCTGTTTAAGAATCTATCATGAAATACTATGTTAGTTTATAATTTAGACTCTAAACCTTATTGTAAGTGTGCCCATATGCAAAAAATAAAGAACTGAGAAGTTCAATATTTGTGAAAATAAAAATACTGTAAAATTTAGACATTAAACATTTTCACTATCAGATATGTCTAATAAGAACCAAAGGAATAGCTTAAAGCTGACAAAGGAACGATACTTTTCTACTTCATAAGGATTGTTGGGAAGATTTAAAGAGAGAATAATATATGTAAAGTGCTTACTTAGCAAGAGGCCTGGCATAAGGAAGATAGGATAAGAAAGTAATGTTAGTTTTGCTTTTTGCTTTTTATTTGGGGTCCTCTACTAAGTTTGAGAACAGGTGATTTGAAGAGCAATGTTTTATAAAAATTATAATGTACACATTTTAATTTGGGGACAAAATTTACTAATTGTTTCAATAAATTGTTTTTAAGCATACTTTCCTGGGGTATCATCAAAGGTCACACATTCAGAAGGAGGCTGGGCTAGGAGTCTGGAGACCTAGGTTTTAATTCCAGCCCAACTATTCCCTTACTCTTTCACTTTGGGCCAATCATTTCAGAAAAGGGAGTTTTACTTATTGCTCCATAAGGTGCTTTCCAGTCTGTATCAGTTTTGTTGAGACTGCAATAGATATGTATCCAAGGTCCAAACTAATGATTTGCCATCACATTTCATTTAGCAAAGTTAATATTTGGTCATTAAATACACACTCAATAGGAAATATTCTTTTATGAAACAGTTTCCATAGTCATTGTGTTCATTATTTAAGTACTGTACAAAATGAGTTTGGGACTATTTAAAAAATATATTTTCAAATGTTCAAAATTGTTATTTTTTCAATGACTATAAAAGGACATCTGAATAAAAAAGATCTTTCCTTTTCCATATTTACTGATACTCCTAAAAATTTTACATTTTTTTCTCCCTTAGGTTCTCTTTCCATTCAAATCTATTTACAGAAGTGGCAATGATGCCTCCCCTTACTCAAGAGTAAACCACAATAAGCATCACACTGGGATTTATTGGGGTTCAAAAAAAAAAAGATACAATTGCTTCATTTGCGAGTGGTAAGGAGGGACTGAAATAATAGTGAGAAAGTAGCCCTGAGACCAGAGTAACTTTGTTTCCGTGATGTTTCATTTATAATAATAACCCACGGTAGTACCAAGGGGCTGCACCCCTTTAACTATACTTTTATATTGTCAGTTCGCACTTGAGCCTTCATCTCCTCTCTCCTCTTCCGCAACATATAGAAATTCTGGAGTGGCTACTTATTGAATATCTATCTCTCTGAGTTATGCTACTACACCTAGTGTGTTGGGCATGTTGGCCCAAACTTCCTCAATTAGGAAACCTTGGGATAGGGGTATTGCTAGCTGGCTTCACTTGGGTTTAATCTCAGCTTTCTGAGGTACAAAGTGCACTAGTGAGTTAACAGACCTGAAGTTTAATTCAAGTTTTGCTACCAATTAGCAGTGTGACCTTAAGCAAGTCACTTCACTTTTCAGTTGTTCATTCAGTTTATCTTACCTATTGATTAAAAACCAATCTGCCAGGTACTGTTCTAGGTGCTGGGGATACACAGTTTCTACCCCCAAGTTGATTACCTTCTAGGGGTAGTGATGGTGGAGGTGATGAGACAGAGAACAAATACATAAAAAAAAAATAAATATGCAGAATTTGGGAGAACTATAAAGGAGAGAAACAGTAACATAGTAGAGTGAGGGGGTGGGAATGGTGTGCTTCTTGAGGTAGGGCATCTGGGATTTCTCTAGGTAACTGAAAAATGAAGGGGTTGAACTGGATACAAAGGGTTCTTGCAGTTTGAAAGACAAGTATTTTCTTCTTTTTACTATTAATCATGTTCTAGGAAGGCCCACCAATGCCTCTACTCTGGAAATAAAGGCAAATATGTTTAAGTGCTGCATCAATTTTATACTGCCTGATTTTGAAATAATCTACATAAGAAGAAGTAACTAAACATTTTAGTGTTGTTTGGAGGAGTAGCTGCTGGTCATTAATGAAAAAGGCTCCCAAACTTAAAAAAAAACAAGAACCTGAGGCGTCAGATTACAACTCTGCTCGGACTTATCCCCAGAGCGCAGAAAGTAAAGCTCCCCAGTCAGATTCGCACGTGCTGGACGCAGGGGCTCCCACGAGTCTCAGGTCGCAGGGGCTCAGAGCAGCGCGGTGGCTGTACCTGACAGCTGCCAGGAGGGCACAGAGCCCCAGAGCCCAGGGAGGAGGAGCCAGAGGCGGGGCCGAGTGGAAGCAGCCACCTCAGCGAAGCGACAGGATTTCCGCTGAGTGAGGGCCGGTGTCGCCCGGAAGAAAGGGCTCCTGCCGCAGCCGTCTCGTGATTATCTCTGGAGCCTTGCTTCGCCAGTTGAAACTGCAGAAGAAAGAAGGATCTAGAGGAATATGACTACGGAAGGCCCTGCCACACGTCGAGTCCAGGTGGCAGAACATCCCAGGTGGGGGAGAGGAGATGCCGCGCTTTGGAGTCGCCTTGGTTGGCTAAGTGCGAATAGTGTCCAGGGCTTTTGGCTCTTCACTGGGGCGCTGCTTTTGCGCCCGGGAGCGGACAGAATCCTTGGGATATTATGAGGCCGCGTGGCTGGCCTTGCAAGAAAGACCACGCTGCAAACACTTTCCACCTTGACTCCTACCAAGGGTTGTGTGTTTTGCTTTATTCACGCAGATCCTTCGTTTCCCTTTCTTGCTGAAGGTGGTACACTCTTTGTGCTGGGCTTTAGCAGAAACGCCCAAATTAACTTTGAATCCCCTTTCTTTTTGTCTTGCCTGCCAGCTGCTTTTAAAAGTCTCTTTCTACAATATTCATTGAAAACAATCAAACACGCAAAAAAAAAAAAAAATCAAAACAAAACCCCTTGGTCTCTGCATCCTTTTAAATCACGGAATCTATGAATTGTTACTTAGGGACTTAATCTGCTGCCAGTACTTAGCTACAGAATAACACATATCTTATTGCTACCTAGCGGGGAGATCATTTCATTTTAGGGCATCTTGCAGATACTTTGTAGAAGTACTTTGTTCTGACATAGGACTGAAATCTCAGAAAGAAGTCCCTAACCTACCTATTAGCCCTACAGCATTTTCTAAGGTTGGCTTCTCTCCCCTTTTTGCTGTTTCTTTCTTTCTTTTTTTTTTTTTTTTGGTAATATTGGTTTATAACGTTATATAAATTTCCGGTGTACATCATTATATTTTGATGTCTGTGTAGTGCTGTTCCTAATTTTTACGTTTTCCTCCTATTAACTTTTTTCTCTAACATTAAGTCCTCAAGCTCTCCCAGTTCCTAACTTATGACTATGTGACAGTTGACAATATTAGAACTTACTAAAACTTGCAAATGCTTTTTCATGCTTCAGTCAGCAAATGGTGGATCTTTAGTTACCAGAAAGAAACATAATTTTTCGTCATGGAGACCAGCACAACTTTAGACTACTTGTGAATGTCTCTGGATGTCAATATATTCTCTGGAGATCCTTGCGTAGTACTGTTGCCCTTATATATTTGAATGAATTAGTACACATTGTTGAAGGCATGTTTCAAATAAGATTCATGAGGAATTTGTTACATGAAAATAATCGGGCCCCTTGTAGTTTACATAAAACATATCCATGTATAAATTTCCTCTGTGTTTCCATTTTATATGATTTTAATCATAATGCTCAATATTTCTATAGCTACAGTGCAGGGGAGGGGGATGGTGGTAATATACTGAAAGTGAAGAATTGTTTACTAAATCTCCTTAGAGTTGTTTCTTGCCTTTTATGACTTTTACGGCATTCATTCATGCAACGAATATTTCTTGTTAATATTTATTGTTTTGTGCTAGCCATAGAAGAGATCATAATAGTCAGATGAGTGTGCACTCTGCCATTTTCTTTTCACCTGTGCATGCAATACAATTATTAGCTTCAAGCAGTGTTTCAGCCACTTACTCATTTTAGCAGGTGAGAGTTCAGTTAAATCTAGATAGTTTATCTGGAAATCCACCTATGCTGAAAGGGAAACAATACATGAAGGCCCCAAGGGCAGACTTGTGGAATTCCTGCTCTTTCTCTAGGATGCCTCTTCAATGCCACAGGTCACGTGATCCTTGAGTAAAGGTGCCAGTCAACCACATTATAACATTTTAGTAAACTTCATTTCGTTTTTATTCTTTTTATATAAAAATCAAATAGAAATAGAAGTTCTAATTTTTTTCCCAGCATCCCAACGTTGCATTCTCCCTCTACTGTTAGACTACTTCTAATTCCACTGTTCTAGCTTTCTCTACATTCATAGCAGTATTGTCTCTTCTCTTTTCCTTCTCTTTGGGATTAAGTTTTAAATTTTTGGATTATTATTATTTTTTGTAACAGCTTTATTGGTATATAATTCACATACCATACAGTTCACCTGTTTAAAGTTTACAATTAAATGGTTTTTAGTATATTCACAGGATTGTGCAACCATCGCCATAATCAAAGTTAGAACATCTTCATCACCCCAAAAAAGAATGCTGCATCCCTTAAGCTATCACCTCTTGTCCCTACCCCCAGCTCTAAGCAGCCACTAATATATTTTCTGTCTCTATAGATTTGCTTATTCTGGACATTTCAAATAAATGGAATCGTATAATATACGTTTTTTTGTGACTTCTTTTACTTTATATAATGTTTTCAAGGTTCATCCATATTGTAACATGTTATCAGTATGTCATTCCTTTTTATGGTTGAATAATATTCCATTGTATGGATATACCACATTTTGTTTATCCATTCATCAGTTGATGGACATTTGGGTTGTTTCCATCTTTTGGCTCTATGAATAATGGTGCTGTATGAACACATTCTTAATATGAAAGATTTGGATTATTTAAAAGTATATTCAGTAAAGTCTGAAAATACTTTTGTATTTGTGGGACAGTTCCTTTCCTCACTATAGTCTCTGATTCCTATCCTGTGTTGCCAATTCTTACTTCCCTTCTTAGAAATTATCCATTTGGTTTGTATCCTTATAGTATCATTTTATCCTTATAACATCATTGTTACCTTTTTTTGTGTGTGTGTGACAAACATTAGCCTTGAGCTAACATCTGTTGCCAATCCTTCTCTTTTTTTTGCTGAGGAAGACTGGCCCTGGGCTAACATCCTTACCCATCTTCCTCTACTTTATATGGGACACCACCACAGACTTGACAAGAGGTGCATCAGTCCACGTCTGGGATCCGAACCTGCGAACCCCAGGCCACCGAAGCGGAGCCCATGAACTTAACCGCTACGCCACTGGGCTGGCCCCTGTTGCCATTTTTTTATTAAAATGATATATTCATGTTAAGTGGAATCATATTTGTTTTTCTGTCACTTTTTTTTCACTTCATGTTTCTCAGAGATCCTGGAATATCACTCTGTACAGATTTATTTCACTGCTTTTAAGGGCTGAGAGTATTTCATAGTATGAATACCATTATTTATTTTGCCACTCAACTATGAGAGTGTACATTTAAGTTTATAGTTTTTCATTTTTACAAACAATGCTGCAGTAAACATCTTTGCACATATTTCTTTAAGCATTTTTGTGAATGTTTCTTTAAGTTCATTCATGGAAATGGAATCAGGGTCAAAGGTAATGAACATTTAAAATTTTGATAGCTCCTGTCACATGGCCCTGCAAAGAAAGATGCTATTAGATTGTCTATTTCCTGTTAGTTTTTAGGAGCTCTTTATGTATGTATGTATTTTTTGTATGAATGTATGTATTTTTGGATATAAACCATTTGTTGTTTTATATATTATGTGTATTGTTCCCAGTCTAGCACTTTTCTTTTAACTTTATGATGTCTTGTGTGTAGGCATTTTATATTTTATGCAGTATAGTACAGTGTTGCATGGTAGCACCCTTGTCTTGATTCTGATTTTAATGGGAAAGCTTCTAATATTTGGTCATCATATATGGTGTTTGTTATTTCTAGTATATAGCCTTTATTAAATTAAGGACATTTCCTTCTTTTCTGGCATGTCGAGCTTTTTTGTTAATTCTAAATTTTGTTTTAAAAAGTAAAGGAATGGCTATTGAATTTTATAATTTGTTTTGCATATTTTGAGAGAATTATGGAGTTATACAGTTTTCCCCTTTTATTCTGTTAGAATAATGCATTTTAATCAACATATTTCCCGATACTATTTTCATATTTCTGGAATATTACTCTATTTGGTCATATATATTATAAAATAATGTATGTTGGATTAAATTTACCAATATTTCATTTAGAGTTTTTCTATTTATTTTCACAAGTGAGAATTTTGGGGCTATTGTTAAGTTTTAGCATCTGGGTTATACTGGCGTCCTAAAATGAGATGGAAAGGCTTTCCACAGCTTCTGTTGTTAGAACCATTTATAAAAATAAAGGATCATCTTTCTTTAAGGTCCGACAGAACTAACTCATAACATTTTCTGGGCCTTGTTAAGGGGATTGTTTCTGACTACTTTTTCTGTTTCTCTTCTGTCAATTTTTAGAAATTTATAGTTTCCTAGAAAAATCATCCCTTTTGTCTAGGTTAGAGTTTTTAAAAATCTCTTTAGAATCAATAGCTGTCCCTTATTTCTAATATTGATTTTATATAATGAGACTCAGAAAAGTTTTTTTCCATATTATTGTTTTTATTACAGGATGAGTTTGTAATTTTTTTGGCCAAGTCTGGTATTTTTCCCCTAGTTCATTAAATTCTGCCTTTATCTTTTAATTCATTTCTTCTAATTTCTTTATTGCCTTTTTGCTAGCTTCTTGTGTTGTATGCATACTTCATTTATTTTCATTATTTCTTGTTTTCTTATGTTCATTGAAGGCTAGAAAATTTTCTCTGAGTACCATTATGATTGCCATTATGATGCCAGTATCATAAGTTTTGACATATAAATCCCTCATTTTTATTTTCTAAATAATTGTAATTTCTACTTTCCCTCAGCTTTATCTTCTTGCTCACTAATTTGTTCTTCAACACTTCATTCTACTATTCAGCCCATCTACTATTTTTATTTTCATCATCATGATTTATTTTCGAAGATCTCTAATGCAAATATTGTTTCATTTTTGCACTTGAATTTCTGATCTAGAAGGAATTTATTGTGATGGAAGGAGCAAAGTAGGGATTAAAATTCCCCCTCCTCCCTCAGTGGCAATTATCCATACTTTGACATGCCATTTTAACATATATTAAATTCTCAAATATAACAATTATAATAATAAAATAATTATTGAATGTTTATAAAATTCTCAAAACAAACCTTTGCAGTGAGTTCTATTATTATCCTCAATTTGTAGATGAGGAAAGGGAGGCATAGAACAACTCATGTAAATTACCATTGTAAGGGAGGAAAAACTTTTCCTCTACCCTCTTAGGTTTAGTACTTGTGGCCTGTGAATTAAACTGACAAAAGATGAATTAACAGGAGAAAAGGTTTATTTCACATGTGCATGGCAGCTTCACAGAAAAAAGTAAAAACCCAAAGTAGCAGTTAGGTCTGAGAGTTTATATAGCATTTTAACAAAGGATGATAAATTATGAGAAGTGATTAGACAAAGGAAAGGGGTTTGGGCTTCTGCGGGTGGTAAATTGTGGGAAGGTAGCTATATGGGGGAAACTAATGGAAGGTAAGAGTTATTTTAGTAAGGTTTGTTTATGCAGACTCAAGTCAGTGAGGTCTCCAGTGATAAGAGTTATCTCTTGGTATGGGAGAGGGGAGGAGAGATGACTTCACAAAAGGAAATTTATGCCCTGTTTTTAGGCAGATAGAGGGAGGGTAGAGAGCTCCTCCTGTGTCTACTCTTTCTTAATTGCCTTCAGCTCAAAATAATCCTTATGCCTAATGGCATATTTTGGAGCAGCATATTCTGATCCCCTTCACTATAGAAATACATACTAACAACCAATTGTTCTTAAATTAGTATTAAAAATTAATATTTTCTGTAATGCAATGACTGCTTATCCTGATATTGAAGAGAAAATAGAAGCACAGATAGGGTAGGAGACTTGCCTAAGATCCTAATGGCAAACTAAAGACACATGTCTTGTCTCCTGGAATTTTAATTCATTCATTTCTGCAGTTAGCCATATGGTCACCCTAGGGTCCTCTGAGAATCAGTCCTTACAGTGAAATCCATTTCATTCATTATGGTCATAATTTTGTTTCTCAAGTTCTATTACTAAAACTGCTGTTAAAAAAAAAGATGTTAAGTCAAAAGAGCGTTCAGAGCATCAGATTCAGCAGGTTGTGTGGTGATATTTTGGCCAATTCTGCCTTTAACAATGTGATCTTTGTAGGAACTCTTATTTTCACACTGAAAATGCTCATTGTGCTCTTTTGGGGGGGCAATACTTTAACTGACTACATTTTAAGAGATGGAATCTTGCTGGTGACCAGTCCAAGGTGGTAAAAGTACAGCTATTCCCCGAATTATAGCCAGACTGCTTCATTATTAGAGGTTTAGGTATGAAGTCTAGAAAAACACTGTACACTTCAGTTCTTTCTTTTCTTAGAGAAAAATACTTTCCTTGTTTCCTTTTATATCCTTCATGCATTTGAATTTCAAAGGTAGGAATGTTGTCTGGTAAACCTCTTGGGTGATGGAGCAGTTATAACAAGACATGAACAGGCTGCCTTCCTGAGGTAGTCTGGGAAAATGACGCAAAGTTTCATAACTCAAAATCATTTTATTAAAACACATTTTAGGAGACTTATTCTAACTCTGCTATTAACACTTCATCTTGTTTGTGTCGGTGGTGCTTATAAGAGCAAATTAATAAGGATTCAAGTACAGCAGAACTTGAATTTTGTCAGTGTATGATTTTTCACAGGCAGAAACAACATTAGCCCCAATTGAAGCAAGCTGAGTTACGTAAGCCAGAAAACTGGGAGTTATCATACGCTTCTCCTTCTTTCCCACAACTAATTGCTTACCAGTTCCTATGGATTTGACTTTCTTAATATTACCTTAATTTAATTTTCACCCTTCTCTATCTCTACCACTAATGTACCCTCAGCATTTCTCTCTGGGTTGACTACAGTGGCCTCCTATTAGATTTGTTTCTGCTTTGCCTTCCTATGACCCATCTTCCATACACTTCTCAGTGAGCTTTTTCAAGTGTGAAATTGATAACATCACTCCATCCTTAAACATCTGCTCACATCCATTGCCTGTGTATTAAAAGCCAGGTTCCTCAACATGGCCCTTTAAGATCTGGGGCTTCTCACCAGCCTTCTCTCCTGCTTTTCTCTTTGGATGTATTTAAAACCCTAATTTAATTTTCTGAATGCAGCATGCCAGGCCTTTTCATTTCATCTGCCTAGAATGCTTCACCCCATCCCACTTGTCTGACATCATCCTTTAAAATTCACTTTATTGCCTCTTTGGGGAGTCTTCTCTAACTTATTCTCCCCATTCTGGATTTATCTTACTACCCACATTCTCCCCTATAGACGCTAAACAGTTTTTCCCTGTGCTCCCAAAGGACTGTGTTTGTCGGGCTTTCGCTCTGTTGTAACTCTGTATTGTACCTTTTATTATCTATCTTCCTGTTCTGCTGGACTTTTATATTACTAGAGGCCAAGGACGATTATTAATCTCCTTTCTAAGTAGTGTACTTAGTAAAGCATCAGTAAATGTTTCTTTTTTGAAAAATCTTTTTATTTTGAAATAATTTCAGACTTACAGAAAAGGCAAATATAGTAAAAAAAATTACTGTATGCTCTTTTCCCAGATTCCTCAAATGTTAACATTTACCATATTTGCTTTATCATTCTCTCTCTCTCTCTTTCTGTTATATATTTTTTCCTGAACAGTTTGAGATTAAGTTGAAGACATGATGCCTCCTTAACCTTAAATACTTGAGTGTGTTTTCTAGAAACAAGGACATTTTCTAACATAACCAGAATACAATGATCAAAATCAGGAAATTAATGATGATACAACATTATCTAATTGACAGAACTCAAGTACCACCAATTATCCCACTAATGTCCTTTATAGCAAAATAATAACAATTTTTTTTCTTGGTCAGGGTCTGATCTAGGACACATGTTGCATTTAGTTGTTGTCTTTTTAATCTTTTTTATTGTGGAACAGTTCCTCAGTCTTTCTTTGCATTTTATGCTCAGTTATTTTATAGAATATCCCTCAATTGGGGTTGTAGGAAAAAATTGTGAAAAATTTTGAAATGGATCAAAAGATTACAGGATGTCTCCAGGGAGAACTAGAAGTTGCCTGGCATACCTTTCCAGGTTATCTGATTTCTATGTGGCTCTGAACCTTTCATTATATTCAAGCTCTTTTACAGCTCTATAGATTGTAGAAAACTGATAGCAGTGTAAATGATTCTTGTCCATAGAAATCACAGATTGTGTCTAGTGGAATGCAGTTGATTGTTGCTCCTTGCTATTAACCAGTTCTGCCTTTTAAAAAAAAATCTATTTGTAAATTCATTCCACCATTCCTTATTTGACCATATGAGTGGTACTTTGGATTCTCCTTCCAACAGGCTATAATAATTTATTGGTTCTGTCATTAATGAGATAAATAAAATCTTTAACACATGTTCATTGTATATCTGTGTAAGAGTCATGATTATACCTTACAAAATTTCTCCTTTAACAGTTTACCTATTATTTCTTCATGATTAGGTTCACTTTATTCATTTTTGATAGGAATACTACAAAAAAGTAATTTTGTTTTCTCAGTATATCATATCAGGAGGCACATGTTGTCTATTTGTCCCATTACCAATGCTGTTAACTTGGATCACCTGGTTAAGGAGACATCTGCCTGGTTTTTCCACTGTAAAGTTACTATTTTGTCTTCTGTAATTAGCATCTTTTGGTGAAACACTTTTAAGAATATTTTAATACTCTGTTTCTTATCAAACTTTCATTTACTGGTTTGAGCATCCATTGATGACCCTTGCTTGAATCAATTATTACTATGATGGTCACCAAATGGTGATTTTTCTAGTTGTTTTCATATTTTTTACATTTATTATTTGGCATTCTAGTGGAGGAAATGTTTTTCCCTTTTTTCCATTTATTTATGTCAGTATGGACTCCTCTATTTTTATTTTATTCTATGGGTTATAATATGTTACCTTTACTACTATTTTGATGCTCAAATTGTTCCAGATTTGGGCAGTGGGAGCCTCCTTATGTGGGCTTCCTGTGTCCTTCTGACATGTCACTATCATTGTTTGAGCACTTCCTCACCTTCTGGCACAGCAAGATGTTCCAGGTTTGCATTGTACTTGCTCTGCCCCAGCTCTGGAATCATTTCTTCAAAGAGCTCTGGTTTCTTTCAACACCAAGATCTGAACAATAGGGATGCTCGTTGCTACTGGAATGTTAATGCTCATAGGCCATCTCAGCATCACACTTCACTTTTTCTTATAACAAAATATTCTGGAAATCACTTGATAAAAATTTCTGGAAACTGTATTCTTTTTTATAGCTTCATAAGTACTTCATTTTGTAAATAGGCCATACTTTATTCAAACACTTTCCTATGTAAGAGTGTTCAGGTGGTTTCCAGTATTTTGCAATTATAAACAAGTCTGCAATGAATCATCTCATGCATATGTATTTTCATATTGTTGGAGGTATAACTTCAGGGTAAATTCTTAGACATAGGATTGCTGGGTAAAAATTAACGCCTATGTATTTTTGTTAGATAGTGCCCAATTTCCCTTCAAATGTGTGGTACCAGTTTGCATTCCCAACCCAATGTAGAAGAGTGGTTCTTTCCACAGAACCTCACCAATGGAATGTGTTGTTAACTTTTGAATCTTCACCAATCTTATAGTATCTCAGTGTAGTTTTAATTTTAATTTCTCTAATTTTATATGTTTAAGGTCCATTCGTAAACTACTGCTTACTATGAATTTTCTGTTCATATCTTTTGCATATTTTTTCTATCAAGTTTTTTGCTGTTTTTCACTCGATATTTAGGAGTTTTTAAAAAAAATATATAAGGACTATATCTGTAACATATGTTGGAACTATTTTCTCTTACTTTGCTAGTTGTCTTTTGACTTTGATTATGATAGTTTTTGCCAAATAAAAGTTAAAAAAAATTTTTTTTTTGTGAGGAAGATTGGCCCTGAGCTAATATCTGTGCCAGTCTTCCTCTATCTTGTGTATGGGATGCCGCCACAGCACGGCTTGATGAGTAGTGCATAAGTCCATGCCTGGGATCCGAACCAGTGAACCCCAGGCCACCGAAGTAGAGCATGTGAACTTAACCACTATGCCACCAGGCTGGCCCCTAAAAATTTTTATGTAGTCAAATTTATCAGGTTAAAAAAAAATTGCCTCTGAATTTTGAGTCATAGTTAGGAAACCTTTCCCCTACACTTGTGTTGTACCGAAATTCACTTGTATTTTCTTCTAGCGCTGTATGGTTTTCTCTTCTACATTTAGACTCCTGATCCATTGGGGTTTATGCTTGTGTAAGATATAAACCTAATTTTATCTTTCCCCAAAGTTTAACCAGTTGTACTAGCACTCTTTATTTAGAAGTTCATCTTTGCCTCATGAAAATGCCATGTTCATCATATACTTAATTTCTGTATGTACCTGTGTCTATTTCTGGACGCTTATTCTACTGAAGTCCCCCTGTCTACTTATTTGCTGGTACTTCACTGTTTCCATTATGGAGACTTTATAGTATGTTTTAATGTTTGGTAGCGTTGCTCCTCCATCATAGTTTTTCTTTTTTAAATGTTTTCCCCGCTATTCCTCCATATCTGTTTTCCACATAATTTTTTATATCAAATTGTTTACTTCTATAAGAAAAACTTGGTATTTTTGGGGGGGATTGCATTAAATTTATAAATTAACTTGGGGAGAACTATCTTTATGATGTTGAATCATCTTATCCAAGAACAAGGGGTGTCTTTCCATTTCTTTGAGTCTATTTTACATCTTTCAAGAGTGTTTTAAAGCTTTCCTCAAATAAATTTTGCACATTTCTTCTTAAATTTATTCCTAAATATTTAGTCTTTTTTGTTGCTATCATGAGAGAGGTTTCTCTACCATTATATCTTCTAATTGGTCATTGTTTTTGTACCTTAAGGCTATTCATGTTTGTATTTTCATTTTATATCCTGCTATCTCAGTAAATTCTTTTATTGTTTATGTTGGTTTTATCATTGTTTCTCTTGGATTTCCTAGGTGTCCTATCATATCCTTTCCAAAAAGAGGTAGTTTTACTTCTTCTTTTGTGATTCACAATTGATTTCTCTTGTTTAATTGCATTGGCTAATACTTCTAGTATAGTGTGGATTAGATGTGGAGATAGTGGAAATTTTTGTCTGGTTTTTGATCTTAGTGGAAACGTCTCTAGTATTTCCCCATTATGTAACTATTGGATTTAAGACCAAGATATATAATCATGTTAAGATCAACATCTTCAGGAATGAATTTTATTGGATATTTTTCAGCATCTATTGAGGTAATCCTATGATTTTTTCTCCTTAGATTTAATATGATATATCATTTTAATGGATTTTCTTAATATTTTCAACTTTGCATTCCTGGAATTAATCCCACTTGCTATGAATTATTTTCATAATGTGGTGTTGTCTTATGTTTGCTAATATTTTATTAAGTACTCTTGCATCAATCTTCCTAAGTGACATTTGTCTGTAGTTATATTTTTTTGGACTATCTTTGTTTAGTTTAGGTGTCAATGTTACACTTGCTTCATAACAGGAATTAGACAGTTTTCTTTTATTTTTCAATGCTCTGGAATAACTTATGGAGTATGTGGGCTATCTGAGGTTCATGCTTGGGTAGAATTCTTTTGTGAAAACATCTGAGCTCAATGCATATTTGTGGGGTGGTTCTTTGATAAAATTTCTTTATTTCTTCTGTAGAAATGGGTCTGTTTTTGTAAATGGTATTTTCCTAAGAAATTATCCATTTCCTCTACGATTTCTGTTGTGGCCATTCCATAGAAACAGGATGGAACCCCACCCAAAAATTTGGTTTGGATGTTGACAGTGGTAATATCTCACAAACAAGAGGGTATGAAGAGGATTATCACTCACATGATGAGGCCTCCTGGGGAGGGCAGAGCAAGCCACCCAAGCTGGCCACAAATGTCTTGAGAGAGCAAGGAACGGAGATTAGCTTGAGGTATTGATGGTGATTAGGAAGTGGAGCTTGGGTAAGGATTTGTACATGTGGTGTGGTTTGGCCATGCCAAAAGAGAGAGCACCTGGGCTTTTTTTATCAGCTTGCTTGATGTGAGGCAAAAGTGGGCAGAGGGAGAGTTGAAGATTAAAAGCCATCATCAGTCAAACATCAAACAATGGAGATGGATTCTTTATTATAACTTCAAATTTATTTGGATAGAAATCTACAAAGTAATCTTTTATGATTTTTAAAATTTCTTCTGTTTAATATTATCTTCCTCTTGTCATTTCTTATTTTGTATATTTGTGCTTTATCATCCCCCATTTTCTTAATTCGTTAGCTAGTGGTTTGTCTACTTTGTTAATTTTTTTCTAAAAACCCAGGATTTCAATTTGTTAGTTAGGTCTACTGTTTTTTACTCCCCACATCATTACTTTCTACTTTTGTCTTTTTTGTGTCTTTCCTTGTGCTTTCTTTTTGTTTATTTTGTGGGTTTTTTTCTAGCTTATTTAGCTGAGAATTTAGTTCATTTATTACTGTTCTTTCATTTTCATTGATAAAAGTGTTAGGGCTATAGGTTTTCCTGACTACTTTAAATGTATCTCATAGATTTTGATATATAGTGCTTTTAATATTATTATTGTTTCAAGAAATTCTTTACTTTCAGTTCATTTTCCCTTTCTCTGAACTAGTTTTTTACTTCATTTTGAACTAGTTTTTTAGTTCATTTCCCCCTTCACCCAAGAGTTAAAAGGCACTTTAAAAATTTGCAAGTTGGGGGACTTTTTTGTGGTTTGATCTTTCTAATAATTTCTAGTTTTATTACATTGAGTTTGGAGTGTTGTTTTTAGTATTTTACCTTATAGAATTTACTGATGTTTCTTTATGACCTGATATATGATCAATATTTGTGAATATTCCATGTGCTCTTGAGAAATTATATTCCCCATTATCAGGGTATAATGTTAAATATATGTATATGTTCATAAAATCTACTTTATCAATTTTGTGGTTTTAATCTTTCTTTTTTTCTTTTGTCCACCCAATCTGTTTTTATACTGAGAAGATATCTTATGGTCTCTTATTATAATGTATTTCTATCAGTCTTTCCTTACATTCCCTATAGTTTTTGCCTATAAAAGTGGTTGCAGTTTCATTTGGGTCATTTCTTAACTGTTATCTTCATTTTGAATTGCAGCTCTCCATATTAAGAATTTTCCTTCTATGCACTTGAATGCTCCTTGGCTTACAGTCTGTGATATCTGATATCAGGATTCCTGCCTCTGTGTTCTGATTGTTTCCATTTGCCTGGAATACCTTTGCCTGTTCCTCGATATTTGGTTTTTCTGAATCACTCTGTTTTAGTTGTGTCTATGGATAGCATATAGTTCCGTCTTGTTTTTGGAGCCAGCTACAAATCTTTGTGTTTTAGTAGGTGAGGTAGGCCCATTCACATTTATTGACGTGACTGGTATGTTTGATTTCAACCAACCATTTTGTTTTATAATTATGTGTTGTGATATAGTTTCTGTGTTTCTTTATCTACCAGTTTCTTTATCTATTTCTTTTCTTTGCTCTTTTATTTTTGAAATTTCTTTGGTATTTGGGAAGATTTATATTTTTGTTCTTTTGGTTACCTTTGTACTTATATATCTTTTTAATATCCTGAGAAAGCAAGGGACTTTTCTTATTTAACCTTTTACTATCTGCTTTGTCAGTCAGTTTATTTTTTTCATTGAGAAACAAGAACATTTAAAATAATTGTATATAGAATCTGACAAATAACCTAAGTTATTTCAACTTTCTCTATAAAATGAAAATTGCAGGTCAGAGAGCACCAAGGTTTATCAAGAGCATCATTAAAATCACCCCAGTGCTCTAACAGCACTTCCAGTCCTGATACAAGCTAAACATTTAATTACCTACCATCTCTCATTGCTTCTAGTGAATTCTTATTTATATGTGCTGCAAAGCAGAAACAGTACTTAACCTGGGAATCAGGAGATAATAATAACTACCATTTATTAAACAAGTACTTCATGCCAGCCCTAGGCTAGACATTATTTTTCCACTACCTGATTTAATTTTCCGAACAACTCAATGGGATACATATTTCTACCCCATATAAAGTTGAATGAGGTTAAGGAATTTTATCATGTGGTAGAAAACGGGTTTGAGCCCAGGTCTACCTGACTGCACAGGCCATGATCTCCCTAGAGCATTTTTGTTTGTTTAGTGGTTTAATAATATCCTCGCATATGCCTGTATCATAACTTAAAAAAATTGTTGCTTTGTCATGCTTAATGGCATCTTTTGACTGTTACCTATTGCCTATATAGCAATCAATAAGTTTATTCTATTTTCATCTTTTCTTCTCCCACACCTTCCATTTTTAGAAAGGTGGATCTTTTCTTTCTGGTGGTGTTTTTAGATTATTCTTAGTTTTGCTGGCTCTCTTCTTCTCTCTTTTACCTAGTTTCTTTTTCCAGTGTCTCACAGTGGTTTATCTTTTTTTTCTTCCTCCCTTCCTTCCTTTCTTTTTTACTTATGGGTAATTTAAACTTTGTGCATTCTGTCTTCTAGTTATACTAAAGATAGGGATTTTGTATCATTTATTTGTTCTTTTTAAAATTGTTTTAGAGGATATATGGGGAGACTCAGATTTAGGCAGCCACCATTATACACATCTGCCTGGGAGTCCAGTAGATGTATCTTGAATGATAGAGATATCAGTTATTGTCTCCCTGCCCATATCTTCTGTTGTCATCTTCAGCCTCTGCTGAAGGAGTGGACCCAAGTGATCATATTTTTAACTAAGACAAGTGACCTTGTTTGGACCAAATAGCCTTACCTTCTTGGCCAAAAATAATGGGACCAGGATGGATACAGGACCTAAACTCTGCCAACCAGATTATCTTTTTGGAATTAAGGGACACAGAGACTTAATCAGATAGTGTAGGACACTGGAGCTGTTAAGTCTTGTAGAATTGAGGCCATAGTGTCTTGAAAACTGAAGGTGTAGAGGAGCAGAAACTAAAACGCTTACAGAGGCAACTGGAATGTGAAGAGCATTGAGCAGAGAGAAGTGGTGAGGGTGTCTTTGGAGGGATGAGAGAATGAGACTGAAAAGAGAGGGAGCCAAAGACAGTTGATATAAACAGTTTCTGATGGCTCTCCAATTCCTAGGGAGCCATCTTGAATAACTTCCAAGAACATGCAGCATTTCTTTCCACCCTTATAATAAATTTCCTTTTTTCTTGAGTTTTTTTTTGATGTGATTTTCTGTTTCTTGCAACTAATTAATCTTTAAGATCATGTAATTAATTAATGATGTCTTGAATATGGTAGGCTTTAATAAATATTTACTGTCCTGATGTTATTATTCAGACACAATATGATGTGGGACTGTAAACAGTGGGGGGTAGTCATAGAAATGATTTGAGATGATTTAACAGTATAAAATATTAAATCTAGTATAAAAATTTTGGATCTGGAAGGGACCTATGAGGAATATCTAGTTCAAATTCTCTAATTTTATGGAAGAGAGATGAAGAGAAAATGATTTGCCAAACTTTGACTTTGAATTGGAGGCTCCATTGGAATTAGAACTGTGGTTTCCTGGTATCCAGTCTAGTTTTCATTTGACTACCTGTACTGGGTTGAATAGTGTCCCCCCTTCCTCAATTCATGTCTACCTGGAACCTCAGAATGTGATCTTATTTGCACTAGCAGCTTTACATATGCACTCGAGTTAAGATGAGGTCACACTCAATTAGGATGGGTGCTAATCCAGTAAGACTGGTGTCCTTATGAGAAGGAAAAACAGAGACACAGAAAAAGACGCACAGGGAAAATTCCATGAGATGACAGAGGCAGAGATTAGAGTGATGTAGTTGCAAGCCAAGGAATGCCAAGGATTGATGGCCACCACCAGAAACTAGAGAGGCAAAGATGGATTCTCCCTACAGGTTTCAGAGGTGATGTCCCTGCCAATACTCTGATTTTGATCTTCGAGCCTCCAGAACTGTGAGACAATAAATTTCTGTTGTTTTAAGTCACCCAGTTTGTGGTACTTTATTACAGCAGCCCTAGGAAACTGATACATTACCCATGCTACTTCTTTTAGTATAAAGAAGTTCTTCTTCAAATGTCATTGAAAAATTATTCAGAAAGTTACATTCTTCATAATTGAAGGAAATAGTTTTTTCTGTTGGGTATATTAATCTTAACTTTTTTACTCTTCTGTGTACTTAGCTATACTCTTGTGTCACTTGGGGATTACAGTATTGTTTCATCCTGGAGTTTTCAAGAAAATATATCAGTGAAAGATTTCACTTTTATTTTTTTAGGGTTAATTAATGGTGGTAGGTATATGAAACGTGTGTGTGTGTATCTTAAGAATTTTTCTATTATATGGATATTCTGAACTATTCTACTCTTGTTTTCAGATTGCTGAAGCTAAAGGAGATGT
This sequence comes from Tapirus indicus, assembly GCA_031878705.1. Lineage (NCBI taxonomy): Eukaryota > Metazoa > Chordata > Mammalia > Perissodactyla > Tapiridae > Tapirus > Tapirus indicus. The sequence goes on from CM062918.1 coordinate 42,574,931, forward strand.
TTAACTCTAAGTTTGGATCCATTCCCAAGTTTTATGTTCGAGCACCAGGAAGAGTCAACATAATAGGTATTTCAGAAGTTCCTTCTCTTAATTTTTTCCTCCTTTGGAAAGATCCAAATTTTTGTCAATACATTTTTCTTTTTAAGTTTTCCCAGGAGAACCGAAAAAATAGAATATTTCACACGTATGTACTATAGCAAGATAAACTTTTGCGTAAGGAATACACTATACTTTCATCTTTCCCAATCCATGTTATTAATGTTGATTTTTCCATTCATTTTTAAAATTTATAAATTTGTTGAAATCCAGTTGTTAGTATTGTTTTCATGAGAGATGAAAATATTTTTCTGTGCTGCAGGTTAAATTTTTAGATTATGGTGAGTAGTTTGGATGGTTTACACTTGTTCATTGGATTAGAGAATACCGGGAAACTCTATAATTCCTTGCTTTTAAAAGTGTGGAGACCTGAAGAATGAGTAGGTTTTATCAAGAGAAAATGAGATGGGGAACTGAGAAAACTCCAGGAGTCAAAGGAGGATTAAAAAGAAAACTTTGTATAATGGAAAATGTAAACATACAAAAAAGTAGTTGGAATAAAATAATGTAACTCCCATGTGTCTAACTTCCAGCTTTAATTATTATCAACTCAGGCAACTTATTTTATTTTGAAGCAAATAATGAAGGATTTTAAAAATATGGGATGTTTGAGCATGGTTAAATGAGGGGGAAGGGAGAATGGAGTAAAGCCAGTGGAGAGAGAGAGAGCTTGGAGATATCTGAGAAGAGAGGAGCTGATGGAGCAGAATTCCCAAGAAGGCAAGAGGGGCTGGTATTCAAAGCATAGGAAGAGGGCCACTTTGACTCTTTGAACAGAAAGCAAGGAAGAAAAGGATGCAGGTTGATGTAGGTAAATGTATAATTTTGGTATAGAAGGTTGAGGGAGCTCTTGTAGGGGAGAGTTAGGGGGGTTGGAAGTTTAAGGAGAAGGCAGAGAATTTGAAATAGCTTTGTGAAGGATGAGAGGGGGAGATGACAGGAAAAACAAAAGGTTTGCTGGGTACCACTGAGATCTAGTTAGAGCTGGAGACCCTAGAATTGTAGCAGTACCAATCTGCAAAGTTGTTTATTTTTTCCGCCTCAGCTAGTCTAAGTTGCCTGTGTTTGATCTAGGTTTGGGGTTTTGTTTTGGATGACAGTTACAAGAGAATGACAGTGCATCAGGAAGTTGATGATATTGGCAGGAGACCAGGTGAAGTAGTGAGCCCTGGAATCTATGGTAAGTAGAAAAAGAAAGAAAGATAGAAGGGAGACAATACAACAGAGAGGGCAAAGAACTGAGTCTGAAATCAAACAAGCAAGTGGGATAAACAAAGTGAGAGAAATGGCAGGATGGGAAGTTTTAGTAAAGTATATGATATTTGAAACTAAATTTTCATAGGTAGAAAAGTTCCAGGTGATTAGAAGGTCTGTGGTCCTTACTGGATTTTTCAAGGCCACGGAAGTAGATGGCTGAAGCACAGAGGAGGTCAAGTTCTCTGGAGGTCAAGGATTAGGATGCTGGGGCTTTGGACTAGGTTGTTTACCTGGATGTTATCCAGGTTATTGCAGGATTGAGATGGAGAGGGGATGGAATGGGGTGCTAAGGTCTTCAGTGAGGAGCAGAATGTCTAAGAGAGTCATAGATGAAAGTGATGAGGAGGAGAGAATGTGGCATGAGCCTCCGAAGAAAGAAGGATGGGAAAAAGGCCTGGAAACAGCAGAGTGGGAGGAGTACATCCACAGCTCCTCACTATTGTGAGAGCACTGCAGAGAAGCAGTACCCTCAGAAGAGAGCCAAGTGTCACTTAGTTTTAGGGGTAAGGGTTCCAAACTAAGGATTTTCCTGATAAGTAATTTTTATTCTAGTAAATTTATTGACTATTTTCAGATTAAAAAAAGGGGGGATTATGTTCCAAGATAGTTAATCTAGTTAGTGCTTGGGATGAAATGAATTTCAATCTTTATTAAAAGCATTATTATATTTTCTATTAAAATATTCAAAATGTAATCTTTCTTGCTATCTTACTATCCTTACTTGCCATCAGTTTCTGCTCCCTCTCTGCCCCTCACTTGGGGTGTTTCCATCAGTTTCGTCAAGGAGAGGAATCTTCATTCTCAGAGGGCTGTCATCCATACTGCAGCCTTCCCAGCAGAATCTGGTGCCTCCCTAGAGTTTTGCTTATTTAAATGTGTTCTCTACTTGTGAACCACTGTTTTGTATTATTGTCTTTTTGAAGGAATTTAGGGAGAAAGGCAACTTTGAAAACCACTTCTTCATCTGTCCTTCTCAATCCATAAAAAAAACCCCCATTATTCTCATTTTTAAAGGACACACAAACATAGACACAAAAGACTTGCTACCTATAATAATATGTAGAATAATATTTATTTAAAAAATACATGGGGCTGGCCTGGTGGCATAGTCATTAAGTTCACACACTCCCCTTTGGCAGCCTGGGGTTTACAGGTTCGGATCCTGGGCATGGACCTACACACTGCTCATCAAGCCTTGCTGTGGTGGAGTCCCATATACAAAATGGAGTAAGATTGGCACAGATGTTAGCTCAGGAACAATCTTCCTCAAGCAAAAAGTGGAAGATTGGCAACAGATGTTAGCTCAGGGCCCATCTTCCTCACCAAAAAAAGAAAAAAATATATATCTAATTATGCAGTTGAATTGTCTTCCATTCATTGTGTGTTTCTTAATTGGTCGATGTCTGCCATAGAAAAATCAGATATAAAAACCTGTCCTGGAGAAATATAAATGAGCTTACTTAGCCCATCTTTCTTAAATTGTTATTGTGTATTTAAGTCTTATGAATAACAACCTTGAGTTTAAATGGTAATTTGGAGAAAATAGTATGGTATAATAGGCAAAAAAATTCCTGCTCGTGATTCATAGAGGAATTAGAATGAAAAGGCTATATTTACTTATTATATATAAAGTAGTGCAGATTAAACATTCTTTTTCTAGTTTTTCTTTATTCTGGCTATGCCCTAGTAGTCTAGAGGTTAGGATTTGGCGCTCTTACTGCTGCGGCTGGGTTTGTTTCTGGTCAGGGATCCACACCACTTGTCTGTTGGGTTATCATACTGCAGCGGCTGTGTGTTGCTGTGATGCTGAAAGCTAGGCTATCGGTATTTCAAACACCAGCGGGGTCACCCATGGTGGACAGGTTTCAGCAGAGCTTTCAGACTAGACAGACTAGGAAGAAGGATCTGGCCACCCACTTCCAAAAGAATTGGCCATGAAAACTCTGTGAATAGCAGCAGATCTGCTCTGTTGTACACTGAGTTGCCAGGAGCCGGAATCACTCGAGGGCACTAACAACTACAGCAAAGTTGTGTCTAGGACATTCAACACAACTTGTCAGTGCCAGTCTAATTTGTTAGACATATGGTTAGGCCACAAAGATAAATAAAGCAAAGTCTTCACCTTTAGTGAGCTCCTTGGTTGGTAAGGAAGAGAGTGGAACTTATAATGTTAATATAGGGAAGAGTGTGCTTAAGGCCCCAGTTGTTCATATTTAAAAAGTTAACACAAAAGAGCAACAGAGAAAGGAGATGTTGCTCCTCTTGATACTCCGCATAACTAGTCATATTACATAAGTCTTTGAAGATGATCATTATGAATTAGAAAGTGGAAAAAAAGTATGAAGATTTAAAGAAGTCTAAAAATTAACAGAAAGTAATAACTAGTATACCTATGCTAACAGAAGTTCCTGGCCCAGACATCTGGAAGAAAAAGAAAGCCAAATCACTTTCTTCCCATAGTATTTTCATTTTCTGTTAAAACCTGGCTCGTGGCCAAGTTTTTCCTGCGTGTCAGCTTACTTGAGTTTCTCTTGTTTCATGTGCTAGCAATGATAAAAAATGCTTTCTCTTTTTTCTAGGAGAGCATATAGATTACTGTGGATATTCTGTTCTTCCTATGGCTGTAGAACAAGATATGTTAATAGCTGTGGAACCCGTGAAAACACACACTCTCCAACTGGCTAATACAAATCCCTTGTACCCGTGAGTATTTAGGATTGCTGCTGTGTGTGATGGGGTATGTGTCGGTGTGGTTCTATTTGTACCCAAAATGAACTCTTTAGGAGACATCAAATTCATAATAAATAATTTAATTTATTGAAAATTTGTATCTGACTTCCAAAAGAATCTAAGGCTACTATTTGCTATTTGCTCATTTTGTTCAACTGCTCATTCATTTAAGAATCATTTACTGAAGACTTACCTTGTGTCTGAAGTTGTTTTAGATACTGGGCCATACAAAGATGAAAAGAACTCTGTCCTTGCCCAGAAGGTATTTCTCATCTATGGAGGTAACTATCTCCAGCAAAGTCAGGGCTGATGCTTTTCTTCTCTTCCTAGGGCACCCTCTAATTCTTTTGTCATAGCATCTGACCATGCTGTGTTATCATTCTCTGCTTACTTGCTGTCTCCCCCAGTCGACTGTAAGCTCTGTGAGTTCAGGTACTGTTGCCTCTCCAGTGCTCTAGTCTCAGTGTCAGTGTAGAGTCTGCTGCAGGATGGATGTAAGTTTCTAGTACACATGCTTTATCAAGTTAAGGACATACTTTTTTGTTTTTTTTAATTCTTAGTTTGCTAAGATTAAAAAAATTGACTAATGGGTATTGAATTTTATTAAATGTCTATTCAGTATTGAAGATCAATCAAAAATATTATTAATTACACTGATGGATTTTCAATGTTGAACTGTTTTTGCGTTGGGATAAGCCTTACTTGCTTATAATATATTATGATGGATTTTATTTGCTAATTACGAAAGAAAATTTTGGCATATAATGGGCACATTATATTTTTGGCTTATTGTTCATGGACAGTTAGGCTGCAGTAGTGTTCATTCAGCAAATATTTTATGTGTGCCTTTGGCTAGTGCCTTGGCTACTGGGTTGTGCAAAATGTAGAGATTTCTGACTTTTATATAGAACTTGTTGTATAAGACCTTTTTTCCTGTTTGTTTTGCATGATTGAGAATGTATCATATGTACATTTTGGACCCTTTAAAGAAAACGTTATATTATCTCAAACAATTTCATCATTGTTTGTAAACATTTAAAACTTGGTGCATAATAATTTGTCATATTGATTTACTCAAATTCACTTAACCATTCCCACCATGATGAATATATGGTTTCAGTTTCATTTTTTCACAAAAGCAGAGCCTGAGATAAACTTGGGTGAAAGTAGAGTGTTAGGGAAATGATCCCAGGAGCAGTAGTGAAAGAGCATGGAGAATGAGTTAGGGAAGCAGAGGTGAATTATCAAGGCAGGTAGTCCCTGCTGTAGGTAAGGGGCTTTATTCCACCAGGACTCCTAGTAAGTATGCAGCATGCCTCCCAGAATTGCCCACACATTGTGTAGCATGCATTGCGTGGAGATACCATAATTTATCTATTCACCACTGATAGGCTTTAGATCATTTCCAGTTTTTGGCTATTATGAATAATGCTGCTGTGGATATTTGCATACAAATCTATTTGTGGGCATGTGTTTCATTTTTTTGGGTTAAATACCTAGGAATAGACAGTCTGGTTTACCTTTTTAAGAACTTGCCTGTTTTCCAAAGTGGTTTTATCATTTTACCTTCCCACCACCAGTGTATGAGAGTTCCAGTCTCATATTTAAAACATCTCTTTTTAAATTTTAGCCACTCATAAATGTATAGTAGTATCACATTGTGGCTTTTAATTTCTCTAATGATGTTGAACATCTTTTCATGTACTAATTTGCCATCTAGATATCTTTTTTGTTGAAGAGTCTGTTCAAATCTTTTGCCCATTTTTAAGTAGGTTTTTCATCGTCTACGATTGCCCTGTAAGAGTTTCTTGTATATTGTAGATACAAGTTCTTTGTGATGTATATTTTGCAAAAACTTTCATCCAGTCTGTGGCTTGGATTTTTATTTTCTTTGCTGTGTCTTTTTCAGAAGAATAGTTTTTAACACATGGACAGAAGAGTTTGGTGGTTACCAGCGGGATGGGGATTGGGGGGTGGGCACAAGGGGTGAAGGGACACATTTATATGGTGACTGACAAACAATAATCTACAACTAAAATTTCACAGTGTGATAAGCTATTATGACATCAATAAAAAAAAAAAGAAAAAATCTTTGCGAAACCGAAGGACACTAATAAAAAAAAAGAATAGTTTTTAATTTTGATGAAGTCCTATTTATTGATTTTTTTCTTTCACTGTTTGTAGTTCTTGACTGTATTTAAGAAACTTTTGCCAAATCCAAGGTCACTAAAATTTTTTCCAATGTTTTCTTCTAGAAGGTTTTTAGTTTTAGCTCTTACATTTAGGTCTGTGATCCATTTTGAGTTAATTTTTGTATGCAGCGAGAGGTAAGAGTTGAGATTTATTTTTTTGCATATGGCTATCCAATTGTTTTCCACTATTTGTTGGAAAAATTATCTTTTCCCAGTGAATTATCTTGACACCTTTGTAGAAAAGCAATCGGCAATATATGTATGGGTCTATTTCTGGACTCGATTCTGTTGCGTTGATGTATTTGTCGATCTTTGTGCCAATACCACACTGTCTGAAAACAGTAGCTTTATAAGAAGTCCTGAAATCAGGTAGTGTAAATCCTCTAATATTGTTTCCTTTTCAAATTTGTTTTGGCTATTCTAGATCTTTTGCATTTCCTTATTAATTTTACAATCAGCTATTCAATTTCTATGAAAACCATGCTGGGATTTTTATTGGGGTTGCACGGAATGTATAGATCAATTTGGGAAGGATTGACATCTTATGGTATTTACTCTTCCAATCCATGAACATGGTATATCTCTCTATTTATTTAGGTCTTCAATTTATCTCAGAAATATTTTGTTGTTTTCAGGGTACATGTCTTGTTCATCTCTGTCAAATTTTTCTCTAAATATTTATCTTTTGATAATATTGTTATGGTAAATGGTCTAGCTCAGTGCCTGACACACACAGGGTAGACACTGGGCAAATATTTGTTGGAAGAACAAGTGAATGAATGAATAAAATGTGTAAGTGCAAAAGTATCGAGGTAGTGAGTCATGTCTGCTCATTTTCAGGACCTGCTGTCTTAGCATTCTGTAACATGGGTCTAAGAGTGGAGAAAGCAGATGCATGATGAAATGCAGGAGTGAAGGTTGTTGGGAAAATGAGTGCCTGTTTTTGAACCTTAGGAAAAGGCTAGGCAGAGAAGCAAGACAGGGATGGTGGAAAGAGCAAATATGAAATAACTAATCAAAGAGAAGTTTTTTCTATGACAGACTTAAGCTATGTCTCTAACTCTGTAGGAGCTGGTACTTTTCAGCTTTTCCTTGATGTTTCTCATCTAGCTTCCTACATCTGTGAAAAATTTCCTCCTCTACTTTTCCTAATATAGCACCACCCCTGCCCCCACCCCCAAGTTTTCTTTTCTTTTTGGTGACTTTCAAGATCTCTGTTTAGCTAGGAACAGAACCCAGTCGATTTTGCTGAACATAACTTTATCTGCTTTCCAAGTTCTGTGACCTCTTGTTGGCTGTGGACAATATATTTTAACTTCTGTGGGCAACAGCAAGGTACTTGAGCTGGAGTCAGGCTGTGTGTGTCGTTGGAAAGTCACTAAACCTCTGCAGGAAGGCCTCTCCTCTGCACCCTAATATGCTGACTATAGAAATGGTGCCCTCTGGGCCTCGTATCCTACCCCATATTACACACCATCACATGACAGTGATGTGTGGTAGTGATTTGTGTTCATGTTGTTTCAGCCAGATTACAAATGCTTAAAAGATAAGCCCTTTTACTTTTATATTCCTCTGAATGCCTTGCACACTTAAGTGGTTGTTAAATATTTTTCTTAGGAGATAATGTATCCATGTTATTGAATTAAGATAATGCATGGAAGGCACCTACTACAGTGACTGGCACACAGTAGGTATTTAGTAAATTATATGAAGATCACTCAGTCAATATGGAGAATGTTGCTTATTTCCTCACATTTTTATTGATCCCTCCCCCCCAAATTTTTATATATTTTTTCCTTCGGCTGATTTAGAAGGTTGTCTATTTTCTATATTCTTTTTTTACTACAAAGAAGATTCAAAAATAGTACAAAGGATTCCCACATATCAACTGTTGTGTCCTCAGTGCATCATATCAAAGAGGCACATGATATCCCCTTACTAGTAATGTTAATTTTCATCATTTAGTTAAGGTGGTGTCTGCCAGATTTCTTTACCATAAAGCTACTATTTTTTCCTTTTGCACTATGTATCTGGTGGGGAAATACTTTGAATCTATGTAAATATCTTGTTTCTCATCAAATTTTTACTCACTAACTTCAGCATCCCTTGATGATTCTTTTCTGAAACGGTTATCATGGAGTTTGCCAAATAGTGATTTTTCTATTTCCATCATTTTTTCCACATCTATTAGCTGGCATTTTACTCTAAGGAAGAGCTTTCCCTTCTCCTTCATTTATCTATAATTCGTTTATTAATTTGTATCAGTATAGATTCATGGAATCTTATTTTATTCAATGAGTCATGATCCATTAGAATCATTATTTGTTTTGTTCGTTCCTTCTTTTGCTTAAACTGTGCAGATGGTTAAATCAGATGGGTGGCAGAGAGTGTGGGGAAAGAAAGCTTTGAGTACTTCTGGTTAGAGGTGTGCCAAACAACAGGCCCAAAGGCTAAGCATTTATGTGGTTTACACCAGCTTAACAAGGACCATCGTGAAATGAAAAATGGTGTAGATTATGCTAAAATATATTGGCTCCTCTCCATTTCAGGAAGTAAAAAGGGTCAGTTGGAAGTAGTTTAGTTATTAAGGTCACTACAACTTCTTGTCTTAACTTTTAGCAGCTGGAGATGTTTGTTGTTTTGGGGTAGACTGTGAAGTACATATACTGAAAATAAATGGAAAATGAAATTTCAGTATCACTGTCTTGGCACAAGATGGCAGCAGCCAGCCATTGAGTTTGCAGCACAGGCCTCTAGACTTAAATTAACGGTGTCTTTTGTTTTTGCAGGGACTTCAGTACTAGTGCTAATAACATTCAGATTGACAAAACCAAGCCTCTATGGCACAACTATTTCCTATGTGGATTTAAAGGAATTCAGGTAAATCGGTTTATAATGCACCTACAAGCAGTTGAGATTATGATGTGTATTATATCGAGCTTTATTTTATTTACTATGTCATTTTTGTTTCCTTTCAATACTAACTGATGTTTCTGTTCTATTTTGTTAATATGTGTCTTTCATGGGATGGGGTAGAAATGATTGTTCTTACGGTGGTATTCACAGGGGCAGTAGTGTCTGTTCATAAATCAGATGCATCTGACAAACATCTTTCTGGTTTTTAAATCTTTGTTAAAATGTTCTTTTGAAGGACACATTCTAGTAATATTATTTACATCTTGTTCTAGGGATATATAGGTGTATACTGTAATAGGATTTCGAGTAGGACAGCCCCTGGGCTCTACCCAGTTGTCTTAATTTAACCTCTTAAGTCTCAGATTTGTTATCTGGAAAATAATGTCATTGCTATCCCAACAAGGAGTTGTTGCAAGGATTACACAGTGCTTGACACGTAGTAGGCATTCAATAAATGGTAACTTGTATTGTTATTACTATGCTTCAGATGGGGTTAAAGAAAGGATGTAGTGAAATTTATTAGAATAAGTATTTTCCTAGAAACACTGAATAATTATCTTGAACATTTCTTGTCATATACAAGAACAAGAAAATGAAATGTTCCCACTTTCTCCCCTAATTACAAAATGTATGAAGGACAAAAAGAAAATTGATTTGCTAAATCAATTTGATTTGTTAAAATCCATGTTTTAGAGAGCTTGTATTCCTACTGCCTGGCAAGCCTATCTGAAACTTTGTCATGAGTAGCCTAGGACTGACTCAGTGGCATATCCATTACAGAAATGCATCACATTTATTTCTGATGTGTAGTCCTGTACTCTAATTATGGTGGTTCTCGTCTTAGAGTTCCTGCATTCTTTTTTTCTTTTCTTTCCCTCCCACCCCAGACATATGGTAATAACTTGTGGGAAAAGTTATTGGCAGGTTTTGAATGTTCAAATCATTTGGCTTATCAAATGCATTAGTGGAAATTATGGTATTTGGAAGCATTTGCCTGGCAAATGCAATTTGATCTTCCTTATAACAGCATGCGTTTTGTAGCACATGGGTAAAGTGATCTAAATAATACATGTTACTTTGTGTTGTTTTTGAGAATTTCAGGTCTTAAAGCCTTTCTTGTTGGTTTTGACAACTTATCTGCAAAAGCAGGTTTGAACCATGAATTTTTGGCAGACAAGTAACTTAAATGTTAGCCTGTTCAGAAATCTTCAAATTCAAATACTAGAAAGTTCCAGAAGATAATCTGTTTATATTAAATTGAACATGTTATCCTTTTGGGATAGAGCTATTACAGAATTTGGCAAAACCCATTTGTGTTTTTGAATCTGTTGTACATTTTAATTTAAACAATGCGTGATAAGTTTGTAAGTATGATTCACATTCAAGACACCCTGTGTATCAGTTTATGGTTAAATATATAGCATTCTCCAAGGACTTTTTTTTTAAACAAGCTGTGTGATGTTCTGTATGAAAGGGCATTGGCAGCAGCAGTGTTTCAGTTTATAATTTGTTTGTATTTCTGGAAAGGAAATTTTTAGATGACTTGAAATCAAGAAGAGAAGTTCATCCAACTGAATCTGTTCTTTTGTGGTGCATGAGTTTTGCCAGCTTAGGAAAAGAGGACAAAAAAGTTGGGGAAGAAAACAGTCTATTATTTGCAGAGTTTTGTTGTTACTTTGGTTATTCTACCTAGTTTATTGAAACTTCTCCCTAGAATAATACATATGATGAAATGCATAATTATTAATATAATAATATTTCATACTTTGGTCCTCAGCTTTGTGAGTAATTTGCAAACACGATGGTACTTTTTCTTGAGGAGGAGGTGGTCTTGAATTTATTTTTAATGCTAAACCACGAAGGTTATGATATATCATCCTAAATGTCCTCATCCTAAGTATTCATCTAAGTATCTTAGAGCTTTCCATCTTTAGATCAGAGTCTGATTATTTCTTTGGGCTTTCCTATTTGTAGAAATAGTCTCCCTGCTTTGTTTAGAGTCTGCATTCCCATTGTGGATGAATTCTAATTTAGCTGAGTTGAAAGCTACCATGTGGTTAAATTGTATCTATAAACTTTAGTAAAAATCTGGATTTCCTCAGATAGCCGACTTGCATTAAATTACAGTGACAGGATGCTGGCCCAGGTTTCTGACTGCAGGGGAGAACCAGAAATCAGAGACCTGGATCCTACGCCCAACTCCCTCTATGTGATCTTGGGAAAGTCTCTTAATCTTTTGGTGCCTAGGTTTTTCTGTAAGTAAAACAGAACTGAGGAAATTTGGAACACTTTTTCTTCAGAGGACCTTCTGAAGAAAGACACTCTGTGGAAACAAGCCACTGCTTGGTGTTAGACTTTTACAATCACAGAGTGTTAGGATGTGCTACATAGAGATTTAAACTGCCTTGCTAATAATTGTGTATTTCTTGTCTTGCTACTTGAGAAGTTGAATTATAATTGTTTAATATTTTTTCCAGATTTGTTCAAATCAATTAATATTCAAGAAAAAGATCATTCAAGGCAATTTTAGGAAATGAATCGGTAGGTTTTTGTTGAACAAAGTAAAAAGTAATCTTCAGATTACCATACCCAGTGACCAAGAGCCATTAAATAAAATGTCATGTATAGGCTCAACTAAATTCAATTGCACAAGTAGCTTCTGTAAATAACATAATGAGTCCATTGATAGATTTTTGCTCTCTGGGAAAGGAAAGAAAGTTTTGGTACTCCTTGAATCTGACACCGAAGTTACTAATGCTGTTTTTCTCTCTATTCTTAGGAGCACTTTGGTCTTAGTGACCTGACTGGAATGAATTGCTTGGTGGATGGAAACATCCCACCAAGTTCTGGCCTCTCCAGCTCCAGTGCTTTGGTCTGTTGCGCTGGCTTGGTGACACTCACAGTGCTGGGAATGAACCTATCCAAGGTAACCAACTTGAGTGTGTTAGCATCACAGAATCCTCTCTTTCTAGAGGCTTAGCATCTGAATCTCCAAGTCAGAATGCCTTCCTTTGATTGTATACTATTATATCTGAAAGGACTGCATGTGGGCACACCTTGTAATTGAAAAAGTCCTGCTTGTGACAAATACCGTCCAAACAGTGAGCAGATCTGTGAACAACTGTATTAAAATGCTCTTAGATTAAGTGTGGAGTTTGAATGCATGGATATCACCTCAATAACAAGTTAAGGTTGGGGCAAGAAATTCTAGGCATCATAGTTGGGCCTGCTTATTTTCACCCAAAACCTTAAATTAAATATTTGACAAGCAGTGGGTAAAGGGAGTAAAGACCAGGCAATAAAGGAGTTGAACATCATGTCTGTTTATGCCAGCAGGTTAGTCACTGAAATAAACTTCTTTTTTTAATATTGCATTACAAAGAAGGAATGCTTATTTAAAGGAAATATAAATCCCACAAGAGGTCAGAAAGCCTCAACTTTACAAGTTCACATAAATCTCTGACTTTGCAGTTCAGAGCAGGTGTGCTCAGCTTTAATTATTGTTTTGGAGTTCTGGTTCCAATAAAATGTTATCATATGTTCTTTTTTATCCCATGTACATACACTACCAAGTTTGTAGATGGTTTGGGAACATAGACTAGACATCAGGTGGATCAAGAGACAGTCAGCCACGTGCTTAGTCTTTCTTAAACCTGTTTAAACTTTCAGTCTGAAAATTTTTTATGTAAGAGGAAAGAGAGAAATGAAGGTGAATGCAAAGGCTCAGACAAAATTCTCTTTAGCTGTCATATGTAACTATACATTAATTAGCTCTTTGTAAGCATTGGCATATTTGGAGGGAAGGGTAACTTACCTGTTATTATTTGTTTTTTGAGAGGAGAGAAGCAAGGGAAAGGAAGTCTCATGTAAAATGTCCTTCCACTGGTACTGCATTTAGTCTGCTGTCTCGTTTGTTTAATCATTCATTCATCATTCAACTATTCTTTATTTAGTGGCTACTTTGTGCCAGGTAATGTTCACGGCATTGGAGATATAATAGGTACAGTTTTAACCCTCACAGTGCTTATGATCAAAAAGGGGAATAGAGACAAATAAATAGGCAACTATAATGGAGTGTGATAAGTGGATGAGTAGTGTGCTATGGGAGCAGAGCTAATCCAGATTTAGAGAGCATAGGACATCTTAGCTGAGACACAAGGATTCGGAGATGTTAGTCAAGAAATACTGATAGCATGATAACACTGGTAACACTGGATAGTCATGTATCAGGTGGAGGGAACATCATGTGGAAATATCTAGACTAAGAGTGATCATGGCTTGTTGAAGGAATTAAAAGGGTCTTAATTTGGCTAGAGCATATAGTAATTTGGATGACAGGGTAGGAGACCAGATGCTGGGCCTTGTAAACCACGTTGGGGAATTTGGGCTTCATACACTGATAGCAGTATAAAACCATTGCAGGCTTTTAGGAAGAGGGTAACATGATCAAATCTATATTTTAGAAATATCACTCTAGCTCTATTATAAAATCTATATTTAAGTGTAACAATGTTAGCAGTAGGGAGACGATTTAGTGTAGGAGAGTGGCAGTGAGAATGGAGAGAATTGGATGATAGATTTAAGGTACATCTCAGATAGAGTCAACAGGCCTTGGTCATTGATTGGATGTGGGGATGGGGGACAGCAAAGAGTCAAGGATTATACGCAGGTCTCTGGCTTGGTGTGATTCATTGGAATAAGGAACGTAGATGAAAAAATAAGTTTGAGGGAAGCTGAAATGTTGAGTATGTGGAATATGAAATGTTGAGTATGTGAAATGTTGAGTGTGTAGGCATACTGGTGAGTTATCTAGTATTTAGTTTCAAACAATATCTCTGACGGTTGGGAGGGAGATCTGGACTTGGGATGGCCCATTTGAGAGTTACTAGTATAATAACAGGTTTTTGAAGCCATAGGAGTGAAGGAGAACATCCAGGGGAGGAGTGTAGGTGGAAAGATAAGGAAGATTAGGACAAACATGAACATTTGAGATGTGGGCAGAGGAAGGGATGTCCACTGAAGAGACTGAGAAGTAATCAGATATCAGAAGGAAAACCAGAAAGGTGAGGGAACAGCAAAGACAAGGAAGAGAATATTTCATAAAAGGAGGGGTAGAGGTGTCAAATGCTGCTGAGAGGTTAAGTAAGACAAGGACTAAGAAGTATCCATTGGATTTAGCATCAAAGAAGTTGAACAAAACTTTGGCAAGAGTGGTTTAAATTAGGAATGGGTTGAAGGTTCTATGAGAGGTAAGAAAGTGGAAAAGTTCAGTAGATACAAAAAAGTCTGGCTATTCCTGGAAAAAGAGATAATCTGGTGTTTGTGGTGGAGGTGAGGTCAAGGAATTCATTTCTTTTTTAATGGGAGAATTGGTGAAAGTTATTATTTTTTTTTGCATTTTTTCTGGCCCTTTGATGGTGTGAATATCTAAGGGAAAAGAAGAAAAGAAGATAAAAAGAAACAGTTGAACCTTTGGAATTAATTCTGACTGTCTCTGTGTTTTCAAAGTCAAAAATAGCAAATGCATTGGCATAAAAACAGACACATAGATCAATGGAACAGAATAGAGGTCCCAGAAATAAACCCACACATATACGATCAATTAATTTATGACAAAGGAACCAAGAATATACAATGGGAAAAGGACAGTCTCTTCAATAAATAGTGCTGGGAAAACTGGACAGCCACATGCAAAAAATGAAACTGGACCACTATCTTACACCATACACAAAAATTAACTCAAAATAGATTAAAGACTTGAATGTAAGACCTGAAACCATAAAAATCCTAGAAGAAAACATAGGAAAACATTGGTCTTGGCAATGATTTTTTGGATTTTTACACCAAAAGCAAAGGCAGCAAAAGCAAAACTGAACAAGTGGGACTACATGAAACTAAAAAGCTTCTACACAGCAAAGGAAACCATCAATGAAATGAAAAGGCAACCTACTGAATGGGAAAATATTTGCAAATCATATATCTGATAAGGGGTTAATATGAAAAATATATGAAGAACTCATACAACTTAATAGCAAAAAAACAAACAACCCAATTAAAAACATGAGTAGAGGATCTGAATAGACATTTTTCCAAAGAAGACATACAGATGGTCAAAAGGTACATGAAAAAATGCTCAACGTCCCTAATCATCAGGGAAATGCAAATCAAAACCACAGTGAGATATCACCTCACACCTGATAGAATGGCTATTATCAAAAAGACAAGAAATAACAAGTGTTGGCGAGGATGTGGAGCAAACGGAACCCTTGTGCACTGTTAGTGGGACTATAGATTGGTGCAGCTACTATGGAAAATGGTATGGAGTTTTCTTAAAAAATTGAAAGTAGAACTACCATATGATCCAGAAATTCCACTTCTGGGTATTAGTCTGAAGAAAACAAAAACACTAACTTGAAAAGATATATGCACCTGCATGTACATTGCAGTATTATTTACAATATGGAAACAACCTAAGTGTCCATCAATGGATGAATGGATAAAGAAAATGGTGTATATGTATTTATCAATGGAGGGTAATTTAGTCTGCTGTCTCGTTTGTTTAATCATTCATTCATCATTCAACTATTCTTTATTTAGTGGCTACTTTGTGCCAGGTAATGTTCACGGCATTGGAGATATAATAGGTACAGTTTTAACCCTTACAGTGCTTATGATCAAAAAGCGGAATAGAGACAAATAAATAGGCAACTATAATGGAGTGTTCAGCCATAAAAAAGAATGAATCTTGCAATTTGCAACAACATGGATGGACCTTCAGGGCGTTATGCTAAGTGAAATAAATCAGACAGAGAAAGACAAATACCATATGATCTCACTTATATGTGGAATCTAAAAAGAAAAAACAAAAAAACACCAAGCTCATAGATACATAGAACAGATTGGTGGTTGCCAGAGGTAGGGGCTGGGGGATGGGCAAAACAGGTGAAGGGAGTAAAAAAGTACAAACTTACAGTTATAAAATAAATAAGTCATGGAGATGTAATGTATGTACAACATAGTGACTATAGTTAATAATACTGTATTGCATATTTGGAAGTTGCTAAGAGAGTAAATCTTTCAAGTTCTCATCACAAGAAAAAAAATTTGTAACTATGTATGGTGATGGATGTTAACTAGAATTATTATGGTGACCATTTTGCAAAATATACAAATATCAAATCATTATGTCGTACACTTGAAACTAATATAATGTATGTCAATCATACCTCAAGTAAAAAAATTGAATAAAAAATTAGCAAATGTACTTTATTCAGAACTATCCGACTCCATTGCCTAAAGGGAACAACACGTATATCCTAGCTTTCCCTGTTAGTCTAAGTTGTACTGGCAATGCTTATATTTTCTAGGGGCTGGGCATAATTATTTGGAGAGTTTCTTTGCTATAGCGTGATAGTATCTTGATTGAAAGGAAGCCCCTAATATGCTCAGAGTCTTTAGTTAAGTGCCAACTGTATACTTGACTTTTGTAAAAATCATAGAACATAAGAACTTGAGGGACTTTAGAGATGAGCTGGTTAAAAATATTTTTTTTACTGATATATCAGTCAGTGTCCTGATAGGAAACAAAGGGCACACAGGGTATAGCTGAAGAGAGTTTACTAAAGAGACTATTTACAGAGGTGCGGGCAGGGTCAAGGGAACCAACCAGGAAGGGTTCCTGTGTGGAACCAGAAACCATTATACTGGTTTCTGCTGGAGCTGCTGCTATAATGTTGCCAGAAGTGCATCGAGGCGGGGGAAGAGTGAGGTGGGTGGGAATGGCAGTGAGTAGGGATGGGCAAGGGGAGTCGTCCATAGAGGTTAGTCTCATGGGGTACAGAGAAGTGTGAGAATGGAGGGGCAGGAAGGCAAACAGAGAATAACCTATCTGATAAGAAAAACAAGTCCCCAAAGAGATTGAGGACTACTGCTCTCCCAGTTGATGAATACTCCCCTCCCAATTCTATGTATGTTCAGTTCAATATACCCTATTCAACTGCAGACAACAATTACTACAAATAGCATATGGTAAGTAGATGTAGATCTTGTTAATTCATTAATAAACTAAATGTTGCATATCCAAAACCAGTAAAACAAGATGGGTAGTCACCCAGAAAGTCTGGAAGACAGAAATTTTATGAATCAGAATAGTACTGACAGAAGAGAGTATAGTGTGATAAATGACCTATGAAATAGAAAAGGCTAGAGACTTCTGGTTTCAAGATGTCAGAACAAAGACATATCTACTTTTTCTTTCTGCATCCCTCATTCATTCTTCTTTTCTCAGAAAAAATCATCCCCAAACAATTGGGAAAACTAGAAAAGGAGGGATTTATCAAAGCCCATCTTTGATAAATCAAGGAGACATTAACCGTAAACCACAAAATTCAAAGATGGAAAGTGGGTGGAAGGATGGTGCATGACTTAGCAGAGTGGAGAAAGGTCAGAACCAAGTGCCTGTGGAGGGAGGAAAGCAAACTGATTCACAGCCCTCTGGAAAGGTTTAGGGACTAGAGGCATCTGGTACCATAGAACACAGGGTGACATGGTGAGTTGAAATTTAGTTGAAAGTCTTTAGGAGGAGCAGTTAGACCCTCAGAGCCCACTCTTATCTGGCTAAGTAAGAACACTATTTCCCCCCACCTTTGCAGGAGTCTCTGGAAAAACAACCAGAGATCGTCTGGACTTGGGGACACTGAGCACCAAGAAAGGCAGGACAAGAATAGAATTGAAAACCAGGGGATTAAAGGACATTCTGTGTCTGAACAGTGAAATTCCCAACTTCCTTCCTCTCTGATCAGCTCTGGCACACTGGCAGTCTTATCACTCCACACCCCACCAGGAATATTGGAAAATCCTTCGCAGAGGAAGCTGAACTGTCCTAGAGAAAAGACCTAAAGATACTGACATTTGGTTACCCTCTCCCACAAAAATCCTCCAGCTACTCTATGACCCTATTAGAAGCCCATTTTCAAAGCTTCTAATCAGCTTTTTAGTGACTCACTCTTAAATATGATAGGGCATCAAAAGAGAATCAGACTTAGGAAGAAAGCCTCCAGCAAGAAGCAAACAAAGAAACAAAGAGAAAAAAGGAACTTAGAGGAAACAGAGACAATACTGAGAGGAGAAGAATGCTTCAAAGAAGCCATGATGTCCTCAGAGAGATAAAAGAAAATGTCAAAGAATAGAATGTTATTTCAAAAAAGGGAACAAACAATAAGAAAGAACTTTTGGATATTAAAAACATAATAGCTAAAACAAAAAGTTCAGTAAAAGGATTAGAAGAACTCTCTGATAGAGTAGGAAAAAAAAAGGAGATGGACGATAAGAGAGAGAAAGATAGGAAAATTTATAGATCAACTCTAGAAATCCAATATCCAACCAATAAGGAAAAATGGAAAACAGTCATTAGAAATTTTTTTTTAAATAATATTTCTCCAAAGTGAAAACATGAATTCTCAGATTGAAAGGTGCTTACTGGGTGTACAGCATAATAAAAAAAAAAAAAAAAAACCAAAGAGTAATGTATTCAAAATAGGAATGAATTTTAGCTTAGAATAAATGAACTGATCAAGTGTAAGGATAGAATAAAACATTCTCAAACATGCAAAGTCTAAAAGTCTACAGGATGTGACTCACCAAAACTAGGGAGTAAACCAAGAAAGAAGATGACATGGGAACTAGGAAATAGGAAATCCAACACAGGAGAGAGGAGTTGGGTATTTATAGAACATTGGTGAAGGGAGATCCCAACATAATACCCATGACACCCAGCAGCTTGGAAAACACTCAGTGCAGATTAGAACCGGAAGAGGGTGGGGAAAAAAATGGAAATGATAAGTCTTATCAGGAAAAAAAGGAACTGGTAAAACTGACATGTTTGGCCATGTGGAAAAATGGATTGAGAGGGATTTTACAGAGTAGTTGTAGGGTATGGGAAGGGTTAGTTGGACATGCAAATAAAACTAAGCAAATGAGGAAATTAGGCAATTATTAAATATAGGAAAAAAAAATTTGTCCCAGAAAGGAAATCAACCATTTTTCATTATTTGGCTCATAAGTGAACAATAGGCCCAATAATTAATGCACTGAATATGGGTTTAACCAAAATTTTTGGCATAAACTTATTGAGAAAGATTGGGGGGAAAGGTGGGTGTAAGAGAGCTAAAATCTTCATTTACCATAATAAGAAAGCAGTAGATAAAGTTTAAAATGGAATAACCAGGAGATAGCATTCTACTCAGATTATTTGATAATTTAAAGCAAGAACTAAGAGTCTAAAGTGTTGAGTCTGGGCACACTGCATTGGGGATGGTGATGAGAGGGTGAGAGTTAGGGACTGCTTTTGTCGTTATAAGCCTTTAGCTCCTTTGATCTTTTAGATTATGTGCATACGTTCCTTTGGTGAAAGTAAAAACTAATTGAAAATAAAGAAAAGGATAGAGAGAAGGGGTGAATGGAATGAAAGGGAAGAGGGGCAGTGGATGACCCAAATGTCTGCAGTTGAGGGAACTGGAAGATGAAGAGGCAAGAAGGGATTCAATGAGTCAAAGTCAGATTGAGAACAGATGAGCTGTTGGACGGTGACCAAATCAGAAAGGCCTAGGGAGAGGCTTGCTGATGGGTCCTGGGTGAAAGAATCCAAGTAAAATACAGACATCTTTCACTTAACAGCAGGAATTCACTCCAAAAATCAGATGTTCTGCATAAAAATCATTAAGTGGGACGCTATTTCTTATAATTTTAAATAGGAAAAATTATAATGCATTACTCCTCAACTCAGAACCTCTAACTAATTTCCTACAACATTGCAAAAACACAGTAAAAATTCCTCTTGTAGTAACACAGAAATACAATGAAAAATTCTTAAAACAGTCTTCTTGAACATCAAACAATTAATATGGTTGTTAACAAGCAGTTACTTTACATAGTGATACACTCTATTTCTTCTCTGTCAACACCTAGTGTCCTAGTATTCTACATGCTGTTTTGTTAACCGTGTTGAATTTAGGTTTGGGATCTAAGTGTACTTTTTTCTTACGTAAACGTCTTTCAAAAAGTGTCGTATTGAGAGATATATACAGTCTACGAAGTTTGAGTATCAAAAACCAAGAAGTGTTCTATCAGGAAAATGTTAGTTGGTGAGGCATTCTGTAAGGTATGCCTGTACTTTGTTAGCTCAGGATTCAGGTTGCTCTAGACTTGTGTCCAGTTTCTGTCCATTCTTGGAGTTGTCCTTGGAGGCCAGGAACCAAGGACCAAGTTCCCCTTAACCATCTTAGATTAGAGATAACTGGCTGGCTTGGGAAACAGGTTGCAACTCTAAAGGGTAGCCTTGGATTATAAGGTGTGTTAGGTTGGCTTCTACCCACAAATTCTTCCCTCTGCTTGGGTAGGGTGGGGTGTAGATTTTGAATTCATGAGATGGTGGACTGAGCAAGTGATGTTCAGAAGACCCACTCTGGAGGATTGGGGGGTATAGTAGAAGAATATGGGGCTGAGCTGCATCTTCCATATTGAAGTCTAAGGAGGAGAAACCCCCATTACCTTGGTTGATGAAGGTTGAAGTGACCAGCAGGGAGCAGCAGGATAGGAGGGCATTCTGTGTGTGGTTATCTTTGGCATTTTGTCAAAAATACAATTCATGTGACTCTAAGTAACGTAGACTATGGATTGGGCATAAAACTTTCCCTTGAGTGTTGCAGTCCACTGAGGAACCTGGGGAAGCTCACGGTTAGGCATCAAGAATCCTGTTTGTTATTGGGAAGCCTGGGATAGCAGGAATAACACTGGATTTGTGAAGGAGTGCTTCCTAGAGAAGACATGCATTTCAGTCACAGTGTAACTTCCTATCCTGTCTTAGAAGTAGCAATTCAATGACATTTACTGAACACTTACTATGTGCCAGGCATTGTTCTAGGCACCAGGGATACAACTGCGAATAAAATTGGTGAAGCCCCTGATTTTGTGGAACTTACATGATGGTGGTTGTGGTGATAATGGGAGATAATGAACAGCTAAACAAGCAAATATATAACACAGTATCATCTAGGGCTATAAAGAAAAGTAGGCTATAGTAAGGGGAAGCTGCTACTTTAGATAGGAAGTTAGGAGAAGTCCTTTCTAAGAAGGAGACCTTTGAACGGAGACCTGAGGGAGTGAGCAGAGAAGGAAGGCAGAAGAAACAGCAAGTGCAAAAGCCCTAAGGTAGAAGTGTGTTTGTCCTATTCCAGGAATAGCAGAGGCCAGTGTGGCTGGAGTGTGGCAAGTGGGGCTGAGGGCAGAGTGGTGGGAGGCAAGCTCAGAGTGGTGGTCAGAGGCCATATTAGAGTATTGAGTCTTCTTTGGATTTCAGTCCAAGTGTAATAGAAAGCCTTTGGAGAGCTCTGAACTGAGGACGGCAAGATGTGATTTACACTGACTTGAGTTCTTTCAGCTGGGAGTACCATGCTGTACCCCATTCTGGCAAGGGAGGAAACAATTTACAAAAAAAGAAAAAGAAAAGAAAGGGAGTGGTCAATGCCCTTATGGACCTTAAATGCACATAGTGGAATACTAACAGAAAACTTATTAACTGAGCATCTATCTCATACAAGGTGTGAAGTATTTTATATGCAAATGGGGAATAGAGTTGTAAGAATGGCTCCTTAGGGAAGTTCAGTGGGGAAGATTTCAAGTAAATGGTGAGTTCTAAAAAAATTTTAAGGAAAGAGAAGGCTGTGTCTTGACACAAAGTACTGGGAGGGGCCCAAGGATATTTCAGGCAGAGTGAACCTATAAGTGTATTATAACAGTTCTCTGAGCCAGATTTATAAATGTGTGTCGGCTGAGGCCTAGAAATTCTTATGTGGCCTCATGAAATTCCTTTTTAAAACTTATTTAACTACAGGGATGTTTTCTAGTTGCTTAAGTCCCTCAATAGATTTAGTTAACTTAATTTCAGGGGCAAATTAGTTCTATAGACGTGGGTTGATACTCTTTTCAGAGGAGTGTTTTTGAAGTTTGAAATCCATACTGTGTAAGGGACCTTTGAGGTTCACAAGCTGAATAAGTGGAATGTTCAAAGTTGTGTGCCAAATATGTCCAAGTTTTCTCTTTCCTGAGTTTATAAGGACTGTTGCCTTGAGAAAGTTTAAGGATATATTTTTCTTTGCATATAGGTACATTTAAGTTAAATATTTCTTGGCCTTCAGAAAGGGACCTTGTGCTTAAAAAGTAAAGACATGGTCTACATTATAAAATGAAAAGAATCTCACACAATTATACAGAGGTTTAAACTATGATATGAATGTTTTAATAGCAGTTTGCTACATGGTATAAGAAAAATCAGAAAACAATTTGCACTGTCACTAATTATTATGTTTAGAAGTCCATACAAGGACATTGTTTCAGTTTGCTTAGAATAACAAAAACCTCATCCATATAATGGTTAAGGAAAATAGTAGTTTAAAACATTCCAACCAGACGTTGACTGCTAATGAACTGCAGTAGCACAGCCTTTAAGAAGATGGTAAATCCAGAATGCAGTCTTTGAAAAGAATCTCTTAATTGAGTGTTGAACATGGAATGAAGCCACGTGCTCACTGGTACAAAAACCAGGAGGGCTTAATGTGAGCACTGGGTGGCCTGTGTTTAAAAATGTTAGAAATTTTAAGTTAACATTGTTAATATGTAAATATAAAACCATTCACATAGTTTTATCAGTAAAAAAGAACCAAGTTTCTTTCAGTTATGTGGAATGGTGTTTGTATTTCTGGTTATATTCTTTTTTAGTACTAGAAGCGGAGACCGAATCATTTATTTAATGATTTTGAGTAATTTGGATTTACTTGGATGATGTGACTAAGCTATTTGATTGCAGATTAGAAGTCTTGCTTTGCAGAGGTTGTTTAGGTCACTTTTGTTTTTTTTCCGTTTCCTTTTCTAAGCTAAATATATGTTTACCTTTAGCATAAACTAAGGCAAACAAGACTAATTAGGGAGCAGCAGATTGGAGGAATATGGGTCACTGTTTCCAATGTTTTCATATGAAACCACTATTGCTGAAAATTCTTACGCATACATGGTTGTGCTTTGAACTTTAGTTGTTGATCTTTAGATCCTTATCATTATTAAGTCACTGTGTTTCATGGCCTCCAAACTTTGACTTGCACCCAGCAATAAGTTAAATATTATCCAGTATTTAAAGAATTAACTGGGACAATGCAGGTGATATTAAGTACACCACATATGTGCATAGGCCTTATCTACTACATTTATTGTGTGCAGTGAAAATAACTAAAAGATGAAAATACGAGGATAAATAATCCCCCTACCAAATTCAGAGAGGTTTGTCATCTATTTCCATGCATTTATGTTTCATAGAGATGATGGTAGCCATTTGATCAAGAGTTACCCTGTGCTGACCAAGTTTTGGCAATTATGAATAAAGCTGCTATAAACATTGGTGTGAGGTTTGTGTGTGGACATAAGTTTTCAACTCCTTTGGGTAAATTTCAAGGAGTGCAATTGCTGGAACATATGATAAGAGTATGTTTAATCTTGAAAGAAACTGCCAAACTGTCTTCCAAAGTAGCTGTATCATTTTGCATTCTCACCAGCAATAAATGAGAGTTCCTGTTGCTTCACGTCCTCTCCAGTATTTGGAGTTCTGGATTTTGGTCATTTTAATAAATGTGTACTGATATCTCATGGTTGTTTTAATTTGCATTTCCCTGATGACATATGATGTGGAGCATCTTTTCATGTGTTTATTTGCCATCTGTATATCTTCTTTGGTGAGGTGTCTGTTAGACAGGTTGTTTGTTTTCATATTGTTGAATTTTAAGAGTTCTTTGTATATTTTGGATAACATCCTTTATCAGATATGACTTTTACAAATATTTTCTCCCAGTCTATGGCTTCTCTTTTATTCTCTTTACATTGTCTTTCACAGAGAAGACATGTTTAATTTTAATGAAGTCCAGCTTATCAATTCTTTCTTTCATGGATCATGCCTTTGGTGTTGTATCTGAAAAGTCATCACCAAATCCTAGGTCTTTTAGGTTTTCTCCTATGCCATCTTCTAGGAGTTTTACAGTTTTATGTTTTACATTTAGGTCTGTGATCCAGTTTGAGTTAATTTTTGTAAAGGTGTGAGGTCTGTGTTTGCATTCATTTTTTTTTTTTGCATATAGATGTCCAGTTGTTCCAGCACCATTTGTTGAAAAGACTATCTCTGCTCCATTGTATTGCTTTTGCTCCTTTGTCAAAGATCAGTAGACCATATTTATGTGGGTCTTTTTCTGGCCTCTCTATTCTGTTCCATTGATCTCATTGTCTGTTCTTTTGCCAAGACTACACTGTCTTGCTTACTGTAGCTTTACAGTAAGTATTGAAGTTGGGTAGTGTCAGTCCTCCAATTTTGTTCTTCTTCTTCAGTATTGTGTTGGCTATTCTGGGTCTTTTACCTCTTCATATAAACTTTAGAATCTGTCAATAACCACAAAATAACTTGCTGGGATTTTGATTGGGATTGCAATGAATCTATAGATAAAGTTGGGAAGAACTAACATCTTGACAATATTGAGTCTTCCTATCCATGAACATGCAATATCTTTCCATTTATTTAGCTCTTTGATTTTGTTCATCCGAGTTTTGTAGTTTTCCTTGTATAAATCTTGCACATATTTTATTAAATTCACATTTAAGTATTTCATTTTTGGGGGTGCTAATGTAAAAGATATTGCATTTTAAATTTCCAATTCCACTTGTTCATTACGGGTATAGAGGAAAATCATTGATTTTTGTATATTAATCTTGTATTCCACAACCTTGTTATAATCACTTGTTCTAGTTTTTTTTGTTGATTCTTTTGGATTTTCTACATAGGTGATCATGTCATCTATGAACAAAGTTTTATTTCTTCTTTCCCAATCTGTATACCTTTTATTTCCTTTTTATGTCTTATTGCACTAACTAGGACTTCCAGTATGATGTTGAAAAGCAGTGGTGAGAGGGGACATTCTTGCCTTGTTCTTGATCATTTTAACTTTTGAAATTCATTGTCAAATTGTAATCCAGAAAGATTTTACCAATTAATATGCAGCGACATTGCATGAGAGTCCATTTCCCCACAGCCTTGCTAACACTCTATCAATCTTTTAAATTGTTTCCAGTCTGATAGATGCTGTCATGGGCATATCATTGATTGTTAGATAGTTTAAACATCTTTTCCATGTGTTTTATTGGTCACTTGCATTTTTTTGACTTTGTTGTGTATCTACTCAGCTCATTTTCTTCTGGACTGTTCACTAATCATCTTCTTATTACTCCATTAGAACTCTATATATTAAGCATTAATATATTATATGTTGCAAGTGTCCACCCCTTTTCAAACCAGTTTTCTGTTTGACTTCTTTTAAACTAATAATTACGAAGCAAAAGTCATGTTAGTCATATTTAAGGAAACACATAGGATGGGATCATTGTATGTACCTTCAATTTTATCTTTCTTGAGCTGAAAATATTCTACACTCTTTCATTTCATTTTGAGGTAAAGTACTTGGACACAAAATAGCCTGACAGACTCAGAGATCTTTTTCCTTAGGATATCTCAGGAATAAGCCTCTTGCTTCATTAAATGGACCCCAAGACTCTCTGATCTACCACATGTTTGACCTGGTATCTTTGAAGCTTACTCAGAGGAACTAAAATTGTGACTGTTTTTTACTGTTAGCAGGAATATTTTTTAAATAGCATTTGTGCAGTAAGATATGTACTTTTGAATCATGAATAATGCAACTTAGCATCTGTTTAGCACTTAGAGAAATTCAAAGAATTTTATAATGATCCATATGCCAGGCCACTTAGCTCTATAAAGTAAGGTCCAGACTGCCAGCTTCTTAGACCAGAGTCTTGTCTCTCAGAGACTTCTTGGAGCCTAGCGACAGGATTATTCACTTGGCACTCTATGTTATATCAAAGAGATGTGGCAGATTTCACTTTTATAACATGTTAATGTTGCCTCTACTTCCCCTTAAGGTCTAAAAACACCAAACACCACCACCACCAACAGCAACAACACAACAAAACTGTTTGGAGGGCACAGTCATTGGGTGGATGGGCCTAGGTTCATTCGGCTTTTCCAGGGCTTGGGTGAGACACTGGTGCTTGACAACGGAGAAGCCTTTTTAATCTTGAAGGACATAAAAATCTGTTAAGAAAAAAAGAAATGTGGCTAGTCTGGCAAAGAGTAAATAACCTTAAAAACTTTTCTTCCTGAAGAAAGATGACTGTATCACTTTCTTGTGAGCATCTTTATAAGAGGCCATAAAGGAGGCAATTAATTGGATTGGATTAAATTAGTGAATTATCACCACCATCATCTGCAAAACAGCCATTTTCCACTGTTATTAGTATTATATTTGAATGAGTTAAAGAAAAATATAAAATGAATACTTTGTTCCAAAGAAAGCAATATCTTCTCCTAGGAGGATGCATTTATTTCTACTCTGAGAGTATGGGACTGAAAAACAGACCTGGACCTGAATTCTGGCACTGCTACTGTCCAGTTTTATAACTGAG
The DNA here is from genome assembly GCA_031878705.1 of Tapirus indicus. Classification (NCBI taxonomy): domain Eukaryota; kingdom Metazoa; phylum Chordata; class Mammalia; order Perissodactyla; family Tapiridae; genus Tapirus; species Tapirus indicus. The sequence continues at coordinate 42,601,687 of CM062918.1, forward strand.
AGGAAGTCTCTGGGTCTCAGTTTCCTCACTAGTAAAATAAGTGAATTTAGACTACTAAATCTTTGAGGCCCCTTCTAGCACTAAGATTCTGTGATCTAAGAGGTAAAGCAATTCTTAAGACTATCAATTTTTGAAGAGTTGCCTAATAATAATAATTTTTTTTTTTTTTGTAAGGAAGACCAGGCCTGGGCTAACATCCGTTGCCAATCCTCCTCTTTTTTTCTGAGGAAGACTGGCCCTGGGCTAACATCCGTGCCCATCTTCCTCTACTTTATATGGGACTCTGCCACAGCATGGCTGACAAGCAGTGGGCCTGTCGGCGCCCGGGACCGAACCCGCGAACCTGGGGCTGCCAAAGTGCAACCTAAACCGCTGTGCCAGCGGGTCGGCCTCCTAATAATAATTAAACTCATTCTTATATGACATCTAAACCATCTAATAGGTTTTTCAAGATTCTAGATCTTAGTGACAAGAAAATTATTATTGGGGAAAAAAACTCACTAGAAAGCTATATCCAAACTTTAGTAATATTGGAACACTGTGGGTTTAGGTACTTGCTATAGTGTAACTATGTAACACGACTCTCCTGGTATTGCTGATTGGCAATTCCATTCCTGGGAAAATGCCTGCTGCCTTTCTTTTTTCTCTCTTTCTCACAATTACTTTGCTGAATAAACTTGGCAATCAGGAATTCATTGGACAAAATAAACTGTAATCTCAATGCCCACTAGATGGAGATACTGGGGTAACCAAGCTCTTGAATTGACCGCTCATATTTTTACTTCTGGGTAGTGTGCCCTTAGTTTAATTAAAATAAATGAATAAGTAAAAAAAAAAAAAAGGAAAAAAGAAAAGAACAAAAAGAAGTGAGGGTGAGAACAGAGAGTGAAATCCAGCTTCCCGTGGCTCCAAGGAAAGATTAGGATACACCATAAATCCTTGTGAAGCTTTTCAAAGCTGGACTGCATACTTCCTGCCATTAAAACTAAGTGCATTGATCTAATTTGCAAATGCCCACACTCCTTGAAGTGATTGTGTTTAATTTACTACCTTTGAAAAATCTAATAAAAACTCATAAAAACGTCTGATTTATCAAGTTTTTCTGTTTCTCAAATTTAATTTTTAGAGTTAGTCTTTATGGACATAATTTTTATTTTCTCTTTTGACTATTTTTTCCTATTAAATTTTTAGCAGCTCTCTCTTAAAAGCACATTGAGCAATTTATAAGTATTACTTTTTCAGAGTTGGGATGCATTTTAGTAAGTATATTGTGACTTTTTCCAATTCAGTTCTTTTAAGGCCTTTGATGATTATAAAAGCAAGAGACTGGGGTCAAATTCTGGGTGAAAATGATAGAAGTGTGACTAGAAAAATAATATATTTATGGAAGATTTTAGTGAAGCCAGTAGGCAGTGATAAGATAGGCATATAAAAATAATATAATAAAATTTTATCTAGTTATCCTCAAATCAATGACCAAGGAAAAGAGTATTTTACAAATCAAATTTTCCTTGGTAACTAAATATGCTTTAGAAATACTACTGGAGATTATTTAGAATTTGGATGGATATAATTTCTTGGTATTAATTGTAGCAGAATTGGTAAGGATTCAGAAGACAGAAAAGTAACTTGTTCTGATCATAAAGACTGAAGGATGGAATTAAAAGATGATTTCAGCTCAGCATTCCACAGCACAGTATGGTAGAAAGAGCTTGGCCTCTGGAGTCAACCAGACCTTGGACTCTTAGCTTATTCTCTCAAGAGCTGTGTGACCTTGGTGCCTACTTAATCTCTCTGAACCTGTTTCTTCGTCTATAAAATTGGGATAATAATATTTACCCAGTAAAGTTGTGAGGATTAGAGTAATGTATATAAAGTAGAGAGCCTAACTCATAATAAATGGTAATGATCATTATTATCATTACCACATTATAATAATGATAATGATGATGGTAATAGTAGTAATAATAATCTGTAATTCTCATTCCAATTAGCAAAAGGTAGATTTTCTCTGCAGGTGAGGCATTCTGGGTCACTGGAAAATGATCAGGCTAGTTTCACTGGGAACCTTTTTGTTTTCCTCCTAACTTTCAGATTCAGGGGTACCATGAACCCCAAATGGATTAGGATAGTAAAAAGAATCTTGCTTTTCATTCCTTCATTCAACAGTGTTTATTGAACCAGGCACCGTTCTAGACTTGGAGCAATAAGGTAGACAAGGAGCTTATATGCTAAAAGGGAGACACAGATATAAGAAACAAGTAAACGAACAAGATACTTTCACATAGGGTTAATTTCTATAAGGAGAAAGAAGCCTACCAATGACGGAGAGTGACTTGGAGAAAGGCTACTTTAGGTTATGTGATAGTACAAAGAATTAAAGTAAGAGAAGTGAGGAAGAGGAAAAATTGTCAATTAAAACAATTATCAGTTATTGGTAAAATGGAGTATTATTGCGGGTAGCAATAACATGAGGATGTAGGGAGTGACATTTAAGCTGAAGTATGTTATTAAACGTTTAACTACTAGCTATTTTGAACCTTTCTTCTTTGGATAAAGTCCAGTTTGCTGGTTTGCAAAATTTTCCTCTTGAGGGGATTGGTAATACTCTTTGGATGCAGTCTGGCCAATTCTGCCAATAAGGAACCATCTGTAGGTGCAGAGAGCCATGGTAAAGTGGGATGCTCCAGGGCCCTGGCAGGTGGGCTTCTTTCCCTCTCTGTGGGATGTCTAAGGTTAGGTGAAAGTAGAGTCAGTGGACATCCTTTAAGGACAGTCTTTTATGTTTCTGGGTTGGGATTTTCTAGTGGATTTTCAAACTTAGCTTTTTCATATCTCTTTTTCCATTTTTCATAAGAGTTCCAGTTGGAACTGAACACGGGAGGCAAGAGTACTATTTACCTCACTCTGTCTAGGGAATCATAGATGATCATTATTAGACTACAGCCTTAACATTCAGGAAAAAAATTAAAGAGGAAAAACTGTGACTACTCAGTTTTCCAATCAAGTTATTGGTTAGTATTTTAAAGATCCTGCCTTGCTATAAACACTGGATTGCGAAGCTACTCTTCTGGAGTTGACCTAAGAAAGCGCCAGACCTTTGACACTGGTTAGAGTTAGGTATTGTAAATACTGCCATTTGCCTCAAGTTACCTAATTCTTATTATCAAGCCCTATCCTGTTGTCCAATGCAGTATAATTTATGCTTTTCACCCTTATTTCATAACTTAATCGTATTTCCCTAGTTATCATTTCACTGTTATATGACAAGAGATCCCACAATGACTAAAATGAGTGATGTAAAAGCCAGAGTTCCTACTGTTTTTCTTTTTAAATTTCTTCAAAAATAAGTCCTTTAAAGAATAAAACTTTTCAGAGAAGGAATGATTTGTTTTCTGCATGTCTGAATGGCAAAGTTAACATTTGTTAAAATTTCATTTCACATATGCAGACTATTCAACTGTCAGGTTGGCGATTTGACATGTTAAAGTAATTTACCCTATAATTAAATTATTTTCCATGGAATATCATAACTTCTTTGTAGCAATAGTGGGAGCAGGAGGGGGGAATCCCAGTTCATTTCGTTTCTTATGAGGAACAGGGAAAGTTCTTTAAATTCATCTTTTAAAAACTCAGGTTGTGCTGTTAACACTCAGATGCCCTGCTTTGTGTCAGCACCAATATTGTCTTACTAAGGACAACATAAGAGGAGGTTGGCCTTTTCTGGTATCGCTTTCAAATGATAGATTTTAGTGAGTGCCACCCAGGTTACTCTTTGACCAATATGTTGATTTAATTATTTTAAGCATGCAAATAAAATATAATTGTTTCAAAGATCTTGGGTAACATCCCACATAAGAAGACATTCTGAGCTATTAACCAGTTGTTAATTTTGACTGTGTTTATTTAAATCATGTGGAAGCAGGGCCCTGTGGAACTTTATGTGTGGTCATCAAACCCATAATCTCCTATAATTTATGTAAGTTACAGGGAAGGTAAAATTGGTCATGACTCTTGTGGTTACAAGGGCATCCAGAGAATATCTGATTAATGTTCCTTTTTCTGATAAAATTGTGTTATTGCTTTGTAAAATATATGCAAAAATTCAAGCAATCAGTAAAATTTTAAATTAAAAAATTTTTAAATATAAATTTATTCTATGTGCTGTAAAGAACTAGGCTGTAAAGAGATGAAAGTACTCCTTTTTATTTTTATAATTTAACTTGTATTTATGCTTATTTTCATGACAAAATATTTTAACTGTCAGATTTTACAAATATTTTAATTCCTCAAATAATGTTGCTATGGTTAGGAAAAGAAAATTTGGTGATAAAGCAAAAAATTTATCAGAAAAATTTTAAAAATGTTAAGTTTCCTCTAGGAGTAATTCACAGAAACCTATGTTTTAATGCAGGATGCCTTTACATATAGAAGTTTTTATTGATCTGCTTCAATTTTTTTGGATAACATTGTAGAGTACTATACGTTCTTCTGTATTGACAACAATGTTAAATATAACGACATTTATTATTAGATCAATTGTTAATGTAGCAATTAAAATTTTTGTCAACTTTTTACTATGAGAAAATTTCAAATGTACAGAAAAAGTGCAAGAATAGGCAATTAACATGCATATGTCTTTCACCTAGATCCTTGTAAACATTTTGCCACATTTGTTTTGTCTTTTTCTCTATTTTTTTTTCCTAAACCATTTGAGAGTTAATTGCAGACATCACCCTTAAATACTTCAGCATGCATCTCCTAAGAACAAGGACATAACTGCAATATAATTATCACATTGACATAATACTATTATCTAATACACAGTCTATATTCAAATTTCCCAATTGCCCCAATAATAATGTCCTTTACAGCTTTCTCCTGTTTTTTTTTTTTTTTTTCATTTTTTGGAATGTTTCTGATCCAGTCATTGCATTCAGTTGTTGTTTCTTTAGTTTCCTTTTTTCTGGAACATTTCCCCAGTTTCTTTGTCTTTCATGACATTAGCATTTTTGAAGAGTCTAGATCAATTGTTTTTTTGGTCAGATTTCCTCCATTTGGATTTGTCAAGATGTTTGCCTTATTGTTAGATTGAGGTTAGCTTTTTTCCCTCAGCAATACTACATAGATGATATCCTTCTCAGAGAATCACATTACCTGATTTCTGTTGATCCCAGGATACTTGAAATTGTTTTGATATGTAGAGATAGGTAGAAATCTGCTGCCTATCCAAAAGAATGCCAGAGTTCAGGTATGTGATATAAATTCCCTTTTTATAAAGGTGAGCTTTTTGTTAACAATAGTTTAAAAATAGTTTAAAAAGTCCCTTAAAAGTGGAAATAGATACTGTAACATATTTAATTAGTCATCTATTATGTGTTTTAATAAATACAGCATTCAATGCATTTTTGTTGAATGAATGAAAAAATGACAACTTAAAAATCACAAATTCCTTTATCGAGGAATTAAAACCCCTCATTGTTTCCCTGCTATTTAAGTATTTTTATGCTCTCCTTCATTGTTTTGTTTAGGAAACAAAATGTACTAAGCTGGAATAAACTGTTTGAGATGTCTAACATAAAAATCACCCAAGCAAATGTAATTTTAAACTGTCACTGTGTATATAGGGTCACATTATTTCACTTGCAGTCACTCAGGGTTTGTATATATCACATTTCATTGTAATGACATGGGCAGGCTCCAAAGAAAATACCAGGCTACACGAATTTGGTTTGACTAACAAATATTTACATGTCTCTGTATCTCTAATTATTGTAATCTTTTAAGGAGTTTATGCTACACAGGCATAATTCTTTAAAGCTTTATGTTAGATTAAAAGAGGTTGATCAGTAGTATATCTAACTGTAAAAATGATACTGCAGCCCGTCTAGATAAATGTTGGATTTAAGCCAGAGCTTCTGCAGGGAACAGGTGGACTTAAGAGTGGCTTGCCATGAGCAGATGGTTGCCTGTCATGTGCATGCTTTCTTATGTGTATTACCATTTTTTTCTTCCCAGGGGTGGTATTGATAGAAGTCAGGGTGGTCATTTGATCTCTTTGGTTCCCCTAGTCATCTAGTTGGTACATTATAGGAAAGAAAAGCTATACAGTGCTGTCTTTTGCTTGTGAGGTTGATGCCTCCTCTACAGGAGGCAGATGGGTAGTTGTATTGTTGGCTACCGAACCATTCACATGTGTTTTTTCTCTAAGTACCATCCACGTCAACTGACATGCTTTTGTGAGACGGCCAACTGGAGCTGTGGGTTAAGTCGGTAGCTGTAAAGCCGTTTAATGGGTTTCCCGTCCCTTGATTAATGCTCCCTGGCCTATGGGACCTCAGTATAACCTCTAACGTCACTATAGTGCCTCTCATTTTGTATTGCAAAGATGTTTCCCTCTAGACTATGGTGAGGTCTTCAAGCACAGAGACTATTCCTGTTTTAATCTTTGGATCTCTAGTGTGCAGTCTGGAGCCTAACTGAATTAAGAAAAAAATGTGGTCTTATTTGCAACATGGTAATTTGCTAGTGATAATGTAAATAATGATTTGGGCTTTTACTTAGTATAACCACTTGAGATTCTATCAATTTTGCAATTAGACTTAATCCAGAGGATTTAATAACTTATCCACATTTATTGAAAAGTTATTATGTTCCAGGGCTGATGCACCAATATCTCTCTTTCCTTTCCTATGGCTGATGTCCCTTATGAGTAGATGCAGTCTGTGCCACACTGGTTGTTAAAAATATGACAATAATCCCTAGTTCCAGGGATTTGTACTAGGTGCTGAGTTCCCCCTAGTTGCTAATAGGCTTTTTCTGTCATATATATACTATATGAAAGCATGTCCCATAAATCCAAGCATGTGAATTAGTAGAGTTGTCATAGTAATGGTACTAGTAAAGACTGTACCTCTTGGGCCCCAACTTGAACTTTCTGAATTTTATCCCCTGCCTCTTACATTCTCAGTTGAAGGAGTTGTTACACAGGGAGGTGTTCAAGGAACAAAAGAGGCAATGAAACCGGACACACTTCTATAATACACAATTGGCTACCAAAAATGGAGGTGTTTCTAGAGGTGCAAATCTTTCTTGATGGGTGTGGAAACATCTCTTTTATCCCTATATTCTTCATACTTGTATAAAGTCTTGTGCCCTCTTAGTCTTATCTTCTGCTTTCCAATTTTCTCTCTGCTGGAGAAAGGAGATAGGTACTATACAGCTGTGAAAGTTTCTGCTTGTTGACCAGAAATTTAAGATCAATTAAATATTTTCTGATTGAAGTGTTATACTTAAAATTTATTAGTATTGAGTGAAAGTAATGGCAGTGAGAATACAGACAGTTTTCATGTATGAGTTTTAGTCTCGAGGGCTAGTTCGTGAGCTGCGGGTTCCTAGAGCCATGTGGGAAATACAGCATACCATCTTAAATGGGTGAAAAAATATTTTTAAAAACTCCAGGTTTTTCCTAATTTCATCAGGAATGATTATAGATTCCTCAAAAGTTACTTTTATTATTATAAAAGCAGTATATTCTTATTATAGACCACTGGGGAATTTAAAAGTATGTTAAAAAATTAAATTAAATACAAAATAATCCATAATCTTAACAACCAAAGATTGGACTCCTTGTCACCTTGAGTATTGTGATGAAAATAAAGTCTTTGTATCTTTTTAAAATATTACAGTTCAAGGAACCTACATTTAGTGCACACATTGATCCAATTATCAAATTCTTTTAGAATATCAACTTTGTTCCAGGCACTATTCTAGGCACTGGGGATAGAGTCGCGACTAAAACAAAGTGCTTGCTCTCATGGAACTTACATTTGCTCAGGGGAGACAGACAATAAGTGAAAAGATAACATAAGATGGTAAAAGCCTTGGAAAAAACAAAGCAGGGTACAAGATGGAGAGTGGCAGGGGGCATTAATATATTTCAGGGAGATGAAGGGAGGTCTGTCTGATGAGGTGACATGTCAACAGATTTCAGAGCAAGAGCGTTCCAGACTGAGGGAATGGTAGATGGAAAGATCCTGAGGTGGTGTGGGATATTGATTCCTGGTTGGCAAATAATTATAGCCAGTATTTATTGTGCACCAACTACATGCTAAGCTTTTAAAATCCTTACGACAACCCAATGAAATGGGTGGTTATTATACCTCCCATTTTGTAGATGAGGAAACTTGTATGCTTTAACCACTGTGTTATACAGGTAGGTGCTGCGAGAGAGCAGAGAGTTAGAGTATGTTAACTCAGTTCTAGGAGGCCATGAAACTCTCCCAGAGGAGGTGTTGCTTGAATTTACTCTCAGTAAAAGAGCAATTAGCCACAGTTATGAAGGTGAGAAGAGTGTAGAATCCTGGTCTCATTTCTCCCCTGCTGTATCCCCAGAATCTATAAGAATGCCTTGCCTATAGTCGGCACTCAATAAATGTTTGTTGAATAAATGCAAATGAAACAGCATTTGCAAAGAATAGAGGAATAGAGAGCCTGGGATATTCAGAAAACTGAAATTCGTTTACTTTGACAAGAGCATGGACTATGTGATAAAAGCAGCAGCAGCTTATGGTAGAAGAACTAAGTGGGGGTCAGATCATAAATCGATTTTTATGAAAAGGCAACGGGGTACCTGTTTTGGCAGCACATATATACTAAAAATTGATAAGCTATGGGGGAGATGATCTTGGAGCCTGAGAAAGGATAAAATGCAATTGTGTGAATAGTTCCATATTTTTTTTAACTCAATGGAACAAAATGTTTAAAATTGTTTGAATGTTTCAATATTCTTTGGGCTTCTGTGATGATAAAATACTTTCAAATGCAAATGTGAATTATTAAGACTTTTGCTTGCAAGGAAAAAAAGCCTCCTCAAGGGATGTGGATTCCCTTGTGGAATCCACATGGAATGCAAAGGTGGGTATATCAGTTAGCCTTTGCTGTGTAATAAACCCTCCCAAAACTTAAGTGGCTTAAAACAACAACCATTTGGACTGGATTCAGCTTGACAGTGCTTTTGCTTGTCTTGGCTGGGCTCATTCACACATCTGCTCTCAGCTGCTGGTTACCTAGGCAGTGCTGCTCTGGATTGACTGGGTTGCTGGCTTCTGGGTTGTCAGCTGGGATGATGGGTGACTGGGCCACATGTCTCTCATCATCTACCAGGCTAGCCCAGTCTTGTTGTAATGGAGGTCTCAGGCCTCCAAGAACAGCAAGAGGGCAACTCCAATGTACAAGTGCTCTTCAGGTCTCTGTTTGTGTCCCATTTGCCACATATCTCATTGGCCAAAACAAGTTGCATCCCAGATTCAAGAAGTGGAGAAGTAGATTCCACCTTTTCATGGGAGGAGCTGCAAAGTCACACTGCAAGGGAATGGAAATGGAGGGGAAGGACTTGTGGCCATTTTGCAATCTAAGAGAATGGATTATAGCTGGGTTTCAGGAATGGGCAGGAACCTAAATGTTTTTAGGTCTGCCTCTGTCACTTGCCTTGCTCTCTTGTTGCTTGTCTGTTTCATCTTCTCTGTTTCATTCTTCTCTATTTTCAGAACAGCTTCCTCTACTTCTCTGTTCCTCATGGTGAAAGGCATAATTGTTGACACCTTCTAAGATCATATGGAACAGACCCAGATACCCCCAAACTGACACTCTCTTTCCCCACTGGGAAAATTCCCTTGGAGAGGGGAATCTGGTTAGTTTGCCTTCAGTGAGGGACCCACCCCTGGATCTATGAACTGTGGTGGGGTGAGTGAATTGGGTGTTTGAATGGGTGGGTGGAGATGGAGGATTGCAGTGTGTGAATCTGGTATTCAAGGGCTATATTGCTATAATCTTGTGATAGCTAGGTGGGGAGATTGAGAAGGAGGAGAAAGGGGGCAATGCCCCCAGAAAATGGTAGAAATGGGGAAGGGGTGACTAGACGTACATCTCATAGAAGTCCATTACACTGAGTTTTATAAATAATGTGGTAACTTTAGGGGGCTGAGAGTAGAGGCTGAGACCTTGGAGGAAAAGGGATATGAACTGTTTTTATTTACAACACTTCTGACACCAAATGTGTGTTTTTTTTTTCTGACACCAACCAATTCTCCAACTCTCTGGACACCAACTGGGTATCCTACAATTTAATTAAATTCTAACACTACGTGGAGTTGGCATCAGATCCCACAAGTTAAAGACTCAGGTCCACAAGACTGCCTCCACTTTGGATGCCAGTGCAAGTCCCAGGTTGTCACCTGTACTTCTGACCAACCAGCTGTAAATTCGAGGGTTCCCACAACTGCCTCCTTGCTGTCAATCATTTGCTAGAATGACTCACAGAACTCAGGAAAGCTCTTTACTTATTATTACTGATTTATTGTAAACAATACAACTCAGGAACAGACAAATGGAAGAGATGTGTAGGAGAAGGTATGGGTTGGGGGGGTGCACAGAGCTTCTGCTTTCTTCGAGTGTGCCACCCTACCAGCACCTCGATGTGTTCACCAACTCGAAGCTCTCTGAACCTAGACATTTAGGGGGTTTTATTATGTAGGCATGATTGATTTAATCATTGGCTATTGGTGATGAACTCAGTCTTTAGCTCTTCTCCCCTCCCTGGAGGTGGGGGGGTGCGTGGGCCAAAAGTTCCAACCCTTTAATTCCTACCTTGGTCTCTCTGGGAACCAGCCCCCATGCTGAAGCTATCTGGGAGCCCCTAGCCACCAGTCATCTCCTTAGCATACAAAAGACAACTCTTATCACTGCAGAGATTCCCAGGGCTTTAGGAGCTGTGTGCCAGGAACCAGGACAAAAATCACGTATTTATTTTTTATTATATCACAAAGGGTAAATTGGGGGTGGAGAGAGGGATCCTGAAAGTGAAAGGAAAGAATTAGGATTTAATCATAGTTGGAGGGGGTCCAAAGGTTTGCTAGGAAAAAAAAGCAGATCCATTTACCAGATAGGGGCAAATTAAGAAGGGCTTTTTCTGGCAAAGAGAGAAATTAAAGAGGAGCTGGGCAGAATCAGAAGAGACCAGGGCCTTCAGACATTCCTGTAACTGAAGACACAGCTGCTTCGGCCTGACTCAGGGGTTAGGTGTTTAGCCTCACTAGATAGGACTGGAGAATCCCAATACAGTTTCAAGTTAAAAGCATTAGGAATCAGATTTTCTATGCACATTGTAGGCCATTTGTTAACAGTTAATAAAAGGAGGAAAGCTGGATTCATAAATAAGCATTGACCTATAAATTACCTATCTGTAGTTTTAAATTAGGTACCTGTAGATTACAATCTGAGATTTCTTCTACTGTCAGTTAATTACTGTAAGTCAAAGTTTCTCAAACTTTTTGACCATGACTCACAGTAAAAAAAGTTTTACATTGCTATGTAATACATAATACACATGGGCAAACACACTGAAAAGTTTCACAAAGAAATACCCTTTCTGCTTGCAATGATTTCCATTCCATTACCTTCTATTTAAAAAGCTTATTTTGAACCACTAAATTGATTTCATGATCAGCTAATGGGTTGCTACCGATTGTTTGAAAACATTGCTCTAAGAGGTTTACTAAAATTATGATGAGCTAAAAACCAGTATGGAGAAGAGGTATAGGAGCAAAGTAAAGGGGTAAAGCTCTTCTGTCCCAGGGTCTCAGTCCAAGATGAGGAAACACCAATCCTTTCAATAATGGCAGCAGGAATTCCCAGTAACATACTGAGAAACCTGTTTGGAAGTGTCTTGGGTGGTTTTATCACTCAACTCCTTTTTCTTCTACACATAGTGCCATTTATTTGATAACAAGTTATTTCTATTTGGGAGAATTTTCTAGGTCCTTTATTTCTTCCTTTTCATGTTCACACTGTAGATATTTTGATAATCATTGGCATATTTCCCATGAAATAAATCAGAAAAATGGAAAGAAGTGAAATCCTTACCTCCTTCATATTGTTATCAAAGAAGGAGGTTGGTAACTATTGACTATAATGAGTTTTCTGGATTTTTAAATTTCTATATCAGCACACAGAAGTATAAGGAAAAATGAACTCTAAGTGAAGCAGAAGAGAGAAATATTTCACTCTCCAAGAAGTGGCAATGTTGTGCAATGACTGAGTAGTGAGCAGTTTCAGGGTTTTTATTTGGTGCATATTCATTTATTAGGTGCAGATTTTTGTCTCTGAATATGGTGGATTAGAAGGGGGATGAGAAGTTGATATTGTATATATTCATTTATTTATTATTCATTCAACATTCATTTATCAACAAATAGGTTAGGAATTAGAGATACAGAGGTGAACAGATACATGTTCTCTCCCCTCATAGAGCTTAAACAAATGGGAAAGACTAATATTAAACAAACATACACAAATATCTATACACAGATTGTGACAAATGCTATGAAGGAAACAGACTGTGAGAAAGAAAAACAGGAAGAACCCAATTTATACGGGGAAGGGTAGTTTTTAAGGAAGCTTCATGAAGTAAGTTAAGATGTAAAAGGTGAGTAGGAGGTGTCAGGCAAAAGTGATTTATTTTTTAAAGTAACCATGTTGTATTTGACATAAAGCACAGAATATTCCAGAATTCTTTGAAGAGCTAAAACTTCAGCTGTAGAAATAAGTAATATGTCCTCCCAAAATAAGTGGAAGGAAAGACTCATGAGGTGAAAAGGGAAAGTGAGCAGAGCTGCTGTCCAAAGCACAGGTGATCAGGGCAGTGGCTGATGTTGCAGGCTGCTGTTTGGTCTAATAGCCGAGAGCCCATTATTCACCTTGCACAGCAGCCAGGGCCCTTACTGGTATCTCTTGGAAACGATCCTCGTCTTTTTTCTCCTACCACCTCCCTTTAGACAACATTAGTGTCTCTTGTTCCATGTGTTGGCAGTGTGTAAAGCGAATGTGTTTTGTAACAAATTACCTTTCCAATTGGGCACATCTCCTGGTCTAGGTTAGTTCCTGTTCCATTAGAAATTATTTGCCCTTCTTTGAAACCTCAGCCAATAGTTTGCTAAGCCATTGTCTGACATTTCTATATTTACATCCAGGAGAGTGTTTATGCAACATCATTTCCAATATTGTTTCTGTTTTCATCTTAGTCTTTTGTTGAACACAGTATTTATAACATTTATAATTTGGGGAGTGTCAGGAGTGACTACATGTAGGTACTCAACAAGGAATGAAAATCTAGATAAAGAGATTGCAATCAGATGTTTATTTTCCAAAGGACAAGTTTTCTTGGTCAGTTTTTCTGCCTTTTGGATTAGACTGTCCTTGGGCTGTTGATTTGTAATAAGACTGTCCATTCATGAAAGCAGATATTGGGTCTTGGCACTTCCTTTGGTCCTCCTCAGTGTGTGGTATAGAGCTCTGAATATATGTTCAAAAATGCTGTATGAAAGATCACATGAATCTGTCCCTAGCTGCCCTTACATAGGGTATGTGGTGCAGCACAGAGAAGGGGTCTGGTAGATTGCATGGAGAGTGAAGGTAAGCTGTCCTGGTCGCCCCAAGTCAGCACGTGCCTGAAGAAGCCTCATAAAGAGGATGGATAGGGACTAGAGACATGCCTGAGAATCCACATTTTGGGAGATAAGGCAATATGGAAATTCCCTACTGTTTCATGAAGTTCTTTCTTTACTTCCCTCTCCTACACCACAAAGGGCAGGGAATCATCTCTTTCCTTGGAAATATTTTTGAAGCAAGCAGGAGTTCCCTGAGTCAGAGCAGAGTTATACTGACCCTTCTGTCTATGGGTCATCTATTTTCATCTTCATCTTTTGTTAAGCAGAGTATTTATGATATTTACCATCTTGGGGAAGGTGAGGAAATCTATAGTTTCCCCAGCAGTTGAAGTTGAGAGGTTCCTGTGTCTGAACCCCAGATCTCAGGGGCCCTCTCCCTGTGTGTGTACTTATTCTAGTCACCTCCTAACCGGAGCAAAATTCGGCTCTTCATCATTCGTAGGAGACAATTTTCTAGCTTCTGCTTGAATATCCCCAGTAATCTCACTGCTTCACACATTAGCCCTTTCCATTCTTGGACTACTTTAGTCGTTGGCAAGATTTTTCTTATATTTAATCACAACCTACTCTATCTAAATCCTCAATTTTCTCCTTCTTTTGATATTAGAGTCTTTCAAAGTTGGAAGGAAGCTCTCCTGGCTCCTCTTACTCTTTCTTTGGGTCACACATCCACTATTCTTTCAACTATTCCTTCTGGAATATGGTTACTGGACCTCCTTGCCATTCTTACTCTCCCTTCTTAGGATGTACTTTTGCTTATCATTGCCCCTCTTAACATACCTATTCCACGTGATGCCTGTTATGTTTCCATTTTTTCTTTTACTTCTACCAAGTGCCTATTTACTTTCTTTTAAAAATTTCTAGGGATTATTCAACCGAGAATCTTTATTCAATAAGGTTAATAAATTAGAAATACAAAACCAGGGCAAAGGAAAGAAGAATGAAAACACAGTAACTGTTAATTATTTAATGTAATTGTTTTGTTTAATTGTATTTACTGAGATTCCTGGAAGCCAAGGTAAAAAGGGAAACATAGGAAGTTATATAGATCCTGTGATCAGAATAGAGAAGCCATTCCAGTTCTTCAGAAGAGGCAATGTTTTCTCTGGGGGTACTAAATTCTAAAAAGCATTTCTCACATGGACTCTTTACAGCGCACAAAATGTAATGAAAATGACCTTTCCAGCAATTCTAAAGACAAATGCAAAAGTGATTTGCATGTGACTATTTCTTACAGTGACCTTCAGTAGATGCTCTTGGCATAAGATTTGAGCACCACTCAGTAAAATAAATTTATTTCCCTTGTAACAACTCTTTGAACACTCTCCACCATTTCCTGACCCTAGAGATTCCTCCCACTTCACGTCAGAGTCTTTGTGAATTGAAAATTGCACACACAGAACCCTTTCTCCTAGGCAAACGTGTCCACTGAGTTATGAATTTGGTTGATTTGGATGATGATTCATGGGAGTTAGTTTTTTTTTCTTTGGTTTAGGTTCTTTCTGTACAATCGGAGTTATATTAGGAAAATTAACAGGTGTTAAATTTATCAGTTATGGTTATACTGGGGGGAAAATAATAGTTAATTATCTAATGCCCCTGCTTCACTACCTTCTCCTGGAGAGTCCAGATTGGTTTACAATCAGAGTTCCTGTGGTTTGGACCTCGAGGGTGGGACAGGATTGTACTGCTCAAAACTCTGTATGAAGAAGCCTCCCCCGGGGAGTGGGAGTGTCCTTCTGACCACGGGAAGGGACGTGCAGTTCCAGGACACACTTGCCAAACCACAGAGATTTCAGGCCTACGGCCCATCCATTATTATCATCATTATTTAACATTTTTCAAAGGTCAGAGCCAAAATAAACGGTCTGCCAGCCAAGGGAGCGACACCAGCCTTTACCACAGGCGTTTGAGGCCCCTCTGGTATTTAGTAGCAGTGACTTGGGTAGTATTCTTGTCTGATTCCATCCATATGGCCAGGTTTCTGCCTTCTGCTGTCTTGCCACAACAACTTTTTTTTTTTTTTTGGCAATTCTCTCCCCTCCTCCCCTCTTCTCAGTAATAGTTACCTTGGTATGTGTTTGCTGCCCTTTTTTCCCTTTCTTTTTTTAAGAATTTAAACAATGAAAGGGATTGAATTCATTGTGCTAGTGAGAGATGAAAGTAGGCAGGGAGGGCATTTTGTAGCTCCTGAATTTTGGGTTCCTGGTCCACCCCCAAACTCTGCTCCCCTTGGGGATAAAGAATAATATTGTGGTCAAAAGCATAGAGCCAAGACTCAGAGTTCAAATCCTGACTCTGCCACTTACTAGCTGAGTGATCTTGGGCAATTTACTTGACCTCTCTGTGCTTCAGTTTCTTCATTACAAAATGCATTTAGTAATAAAAACCTTCTGCATGGATTTAAAATTTGATAGTGCATGAAAAGTGCTTAGAATAGTGTCTGACTCAATGTGTTAGCTGCTATTATTATTATTAGGCTGCAGAAATCATACCAAAATGTCAGCCTTATATTGAGATCACTCTGGGTTGTGGCTGTTTGAGAGGGAGGTGTTTGGGATTGTATTTGGAGATGGGTAATGGGAAAGTCCCCCAAACCTGAAACCATCCAACAAGGTGAATATTTTTTTAACCCAAGGAGTTAAATTGAGATGACAGAAATGTCTGCATCCTAGGGCTCATGATCCACTCCATTGTTCATTCTAATGGAAGTGATGTTCAGTTTGGGTATACATAAATTTTGCTCCATTTGTTTACCAAGGCCCAGCGTCTAGGCACAGCCTCTGTTCCCTGAGGCAGGGGGACAAGATAGCCTGGTGGACTTTGGAGCAAGCCTATCTGCCTTTGAATCTTAACTTGTGTTAGTTTATTGACGTTTTTGAGCCTCATTTTCCTTTTCTATGTAGTAGCAATTACAATACTGACATTTCAGCGTTGTTTTGGAGGCTAAATAAGATAGCACCTATAAAATATCCTGCATGGTGTCCAGTCTTAAGAGAAATTTGTTAGCTTCCTTCCTTTCTTCTTCTGATTCTTTCCTGTCTACTTAATTTATTAAGGAAGCCTCAGTGTAGGAAATCTTTTAGAGGAGTGCTTTCAAATTTAATGTGCATACAAATCACCTGGGGCTCTCGTTAAGCTACAGATTCTGATTCAGCAGTTCTGGGGTAGGGCCTGAGTCTGCACTTGGAATCAGTCCCCAGGTGACACCCATGCTCTGTCTGAGACCCTTGCTTAGAGCAGCACAGAGTGGACTGAATTCTTTCCTTCCTTTGCATCTAATTATTACCTGTTAGATTCATGTTAGTATTTTAATAGTCTTGCCACACACATCTGTGCATCCAGGATTATCATTTGGAGAAATACCCAAGGTTGTATGTTATCATGCACCTAAGAAGTTTACTCCTTATCCAGTACAGGCGGTGATGATTGAGGTCTAGAAGAAATCTATCACAGACATGTTCTCAGGATCCCTATGGGCCTAGAATCCCAAACTGTTTCATGTGAAATACTGTGTTCCTGCCTTGTTGAAGACCTTCTCTCAGAACCTGGGTTGCAGGTCCGTTAGGTTAGGGAAGTGGTCTTTGTCTCTCTTTAGAGTTTGGAGGGAGCTGACTCTGACTGTGCTCTGCTCTCACTGAGCACCTCAGATATCCTTAGAGCCACGTCTCCCAACTACCAGCCTTCTCCGGGTTCACTAGATTCTCTTCTCTCCAATGTACACAGATGGAGGAGTCCACTTTTGTTCTTTTGTTTGTTGTGATACACACTTGTAGTGCTTCGTGCATATTCTTTGATGATTCTAGATTTTAGCAGATTTTTCAGATTTACTTTTGAAAATCCTCCTCACTGTTGTTTCTTTGTAGTTTCTGATCTTTAAAATATTTGGACTCCTTTTTTTTCCCTGCATTATTCGCTGGAACTTTTCAGCTTGAACCATCAGGGTCAGCTGCATCTGCTGTGCTCATTTTGGGAACGGGCTGTCATTGTCCTCAGGCAACTGTTTTTGAAGTAAAAAATGTGAAAGTTACTAATCTGAGTTACAGCTCTTTGAGTGAGAGATGTGAAGAAGAAATAATAGCCTCCTTTTCTTTTTTAAATTAAAGCAAGCCTACTTTTTTTTTCTTTAAAACACTCCAAAGTCTCTGCAAGTTAGAGCTTGGTCATCAGCCATGTTATAAAACAAAGCAAGTCTACATCAGTCTCTTTTAGGCTTACCTTGCTGCTATTTCTTGAAGAGTTTCTCCTACCTGGCTGGGCTCTACCAAATAGGTTTGCCAATTTGGGGAAGAATTTGAAAATAGCCCCAGGTAAGAACCCAGGCATTTTGAAAGTTAGGGTGGAGAAGGATTGCAGGGGGAGAAAATATTTGAGGGAAAGAAAAGTCAGGGAGTCATTAACATTTTCACCTTATCTTGCTATATTGGTCAGGGTCATAACAGAAAACAGATGGCACACTCAATAATAAAGGACAATTTATTTCACAGGGACTATTTACAAAGTTGTAGGTATAGAGGAAGTCCAGGGCTAGTGGTAGCTGAGTTGTTATTGCCCTTGGGCCTGAAAGTGACCTTGACAGGGAAGGACCTGACCTTCCTGCTGGCGCCCCACTTCATTCCCCATTTCCTGCCGGAGTCCTCTGTTGGAAGAACCCAATGGCAAGCAGAGTGCACAGGAGTCTCTTGCTATAGTTCATGCTGGGCAGCCTCCTGGGGCAGATAGCAGGACGGAGGTGGGTGGACAGCAGATCTAGAGGGGCAAATAGCTGTCTGGCACGCTAGTTTTACATTTTCTTTTGAAGAGCTTGTTCACCTGAAGACAATATCAATATTTTGAGCTCCTTGAGGAAAGACACTGGCCTGTCCCCTTTTCTGTAGGACACTATTTAAATGATTGTTGAATGACTGAATGGGGCTGTTCATTTCCTTTCTTTCTCTTGACTTGCACTTAGGGTGGCCGACAATAGCTGGATGCTGCCACCTGGGTTAGGGTCTGTGTTCTGAATAGCACTTCCCATAAGAAGACATTCTTGTCTGTGTAATTATTCTACTTTTAACAATTTCATTAGTAAAACTGCTAAACAAAGATAGAGTTTACTATATTAATATCTTGAATCTTTTGTCTTATTATTATTGTTTTTATAAATATCCAGCAGAGGAGTAAGCTGTTTAATTTGGGAGCCCACATGACTTTTACTTCTTTTCTAGACTGCTTCAAGAGAAGAACCACACAAAGGGCTAAATTAACCTCATTAATTTTCTTCAGTAGCTTTAAAGAAAGTCTATGAGTAATACCAGGTTTCTCCTAACTGTCCAGAGGGCAAGATTTGAAATAGAAACGAGTTTATTGGCTACAAACTTTGGAAAAGTTTCTCGTGAGTCAAATTGTCTTCCCTAATGATTCTCAGACATTAGTATTTTGCAGGAAGGGAAGGCGCTGGATGCCACAAGTGACTAGTTGGAGGCACCTGGAGTTCTTGAAGTGCTCAGATGTAAAAGCAGAAGAGAGCGTACTGGTGGGGAAGAGGATGACTCTCTTCTTGGTTAGAGCTTTGCTATTCTTGTCTGAGGGTTCTCAGGTTTTGTGTGTGTGTGTGTGTGTGTGTGTGTGAAATGGGGAGATAGGAGAAGTAGGTGAGCCTTAGAATCCCTCAGGAATCAGGGAAAAAGAGGACTTTGTCCTTTGCCAAGTAGAATTGGGTCCTGGAATTTGATTGATCTGTCCTTGACATAATTCCAATAGGCTTCTTTCCATACACTTTTGTTAATGTGTTTGATGGCTCCTTCTTAGTCTCATGAAATCTATTCATATTTTACATTATTCAAGTATGTAAGAAGTGTTGATTTACTGCCTTTGTAAGTCACTCTGCCTGATTATAACTCTTGGAGGACATTTTATGGTTCTATTTCCCGTGTCCCCAAAGACAGAAAAGGCATGGCAGGCCTTCATTATTAACAGAAAAGGCGTGTTAAAGTATACAGTTGTTGCCACACATCAAGAGATTTTTAAAAAACAACTAATAAGCATGTACTTCTTGATGCTTTAGTTTCTTTTCTCTTAAGAGGAAGGACATGTAAAATTTGGTGATCTCATTTGTTGTTTCACATCCTAGTGAAAAAATAGGTAATATTATCTCCATTTGTTGTGTGTGTGGGGGTGGTGTTAGGGAGGGGAAACAATTGAAATCCAGTGTGAAAAAAACACAGGCTTTGGAGTCAGACAGATGAGGTTCAAATCCTGGCTTCTCCACTTTCTGGTATATGCCTCCAAGTCCCATTTTCCTCATCTGTATGATGATGATAAGCAGAGGGTTGTCGAGAGCCTTACAGGTGATGCTCACAAAAGAGATAATGCCAGGCACTTAGCATGTAATTATGGCTGTTATTGCTGTTGTGGGGGAGGTGACTTTTTGCTCTGGCCCAGGGTCAGAGTTAGGTGGCAACCCAGGTCTTGTCACTCCTCACTGAATGCTGCATGGACTTCTTCCCCTGGGTATATTGTTTATTTACATTTTAAAATCCAAGTGTTTTGATCTTTTGGTTACTAATTTATTTTTAATGTGCCTGTTATGGACAGGTCACTGGCTCTGTGTGTTCAGCAGGCCACGTGCAATGCCCATTACGTCAAAATTCCAAGTTTACCTCGTGTCACAAGGCAAAGTTAATGTTAGTGAATCCACATGACTAACAAGGAATATGACACTTACAGAATCTGTCAGATGGTGTTTGGGCCGCTATTCTCAGAAAGTGAAAGCAGCAGGTGTTTATGAGTATTTACTATGTGCTCGGCATTGCGTGAGGTGGGGGACACAAAAGAAACATCTACTTTATCTGTCTCTCACAGGACCGACAATTTTCTGGGGAAAACAGATCTATTCAAAACCTGACATGATTAAAGAACAATAGTAAACACTATGTGATTCAGTCTCTTTAGTTAAGTGGGCTCTGGTCTGGGCACTGTATGGGCTGTCATAGACTGGTGGATAAAGAGACAAGTAAACCCACACTTAAAGCATGGTTTGATAAATGAGAGTAGAGTTATATATTGTAGGAGAGGAAGAAATTTTCCTCTACCCTTCTAGCTTCTTCTGGCTGATCTAAGAATTAAGTTGATGTGAGACGGAATAACAGGAGAAAATCAAACAAAGTTTAATAACATGTATACTTGGGAGAAACCCAGGAAAACTGAGTAACTTTCCAAAATGGCAGAGGCCACCATCTTAAATACCATCTTCAGCTAAAGACGAAGGAGGAGGTTGGGGGTAGTGGTTTGGGACTTCAAAGGGGGAGGAAGGCAATTCTCATGGAGATGGAAAAGCAAATGTTTGGTAAACAAATGTTTGCCATGCCTTGTAGAGACCATGGGACATGGAGAGGACTTTGATCAAATGGGTCTTGCTAGTTTCCTCCCTGTCTACCACACCTAGTTTATATTATACTATAGTTATATATGGTGATAGCTCCTTCCTGGAACAGGCCCCCTATCTTAAATTCTTTTAGGCAGTTAGGGGGGTGGTCAAAGTTTCTTCCTGAGTCTTTGTTCTTAAAAATAACAAGCTAAAGAGACACATTTTGGGGTAGCAAATTCTGCTCCCCTACAATATACAGGGAGTGCAGAGGAGGAGTTATGTGGTATGTGTGCATTTGGGTAGTGGTGTGGGCTCCAGGGAGAAATGATGCTTGAGTTGATCCTGATGACTAATAGGGATTGCTGGAGAGAAGAGTACTGAGCAAGGAGGACAGAAAACCACACTTTTCAAGGCACTGAGAGATGAGAGAATCTGGGAGTGATGAAGAACAGCATTTGTTCAGTATTCCTGGTGGTCCAAGCTTAGGATTTATGGGGTTAGAGGTGGGAAAGCAGGCTGGAGAAGTGAGCAAGGGATAAGGCATTAAAGACATTGTGTACCATGCTGAGAAGTATGAGCATTAAGGTATTGGCAACCAAGCAGGCAAGAGATGATTATATCAGTGTTTCAGAATGATCATTCTAGGTGGATCTTCCAGTGTCTTAGACGAAAGAAAAAAATGGATGAATGAATGAATAATAGTGTGAGCTATTGGATGATACTAACTCCAAGTGTTATAGGAGTTCAGAGAAAGGGGATGCCATAGTGGGAACAATATTTGAGGAAGATTTGAGTGGCCAGCTTCCTGACTTGCCCATAGTAGGTAGCCAATATGGGTATTGAATGGCAATAGGATTTATATGTGAGAAGACAGGAAGTAATATCTGGTTACATAAATGTGTGAGATGGTCAAGGAGACAAATCTAAGTGGAAAAGAGTGGTAGATAATATTTCATATGCAAATTGGTTGCACATTTTGGAAGGCTTTGAAATGCCAGGTTAAGGAATTTGAACTTATTTCATTAATCAATAGGAAGCCATTGAAGATTCTTAAACAGATATTTTGACATTTTCAGTTTGGATTAGAAATGTGTTTGGGTATTGGGCCTCTTCATTTTGGTTGGAGGAAAATGTGTCTGGTGAGATGATGCTAATTCTGATTCTTACATTTAGTGGAAATGCTACAGAGACAGCATTACTTTTGGATTGGAAAATAAAGTTGGATGACCCCACTTTGGCTATGGGGAGACTATGGAATAGTCCATTGTCAGGAGACAAAGGAAGTTGAGGCAGAAATGAATGAGTGCCCATATGAGATTTTTGGTGGTACCGGTCTAGAGAGGGATGGGGCAAATAGAAAGATGGGAGAAACTGCTTCCTGTGGAGTCTTTTAGGGATAATAAATACATGGCATGCATAGTCAGTATCTCATTCCATCCCATAGCAGACATTACTTAATTTTGGTATGTTTTTCTATCGAGCTCAGTGATAGCCTTGGAGTTCTTATTAACCCAATGCTCTAGGAAGCTACTATCAATCAATCAGAGTTGGCATTGGAATTCAAACCTCTGTCATGTGTGAAGTAAGAAATGAATGAGAAATAAATTATGACTGTACTCACAGTGCAAATCAATTTTTACTTTTCCAGGTGGAACTTGCAGAAATCTGTGCCAAGAGTGAGCGTTATGTTGGCACTGAAGGAGGAGGGATGGACCAGTCCATATCATTTCTTGCAGAAGAAGGAACTGTAGGTGGCATTGAGCTGTTTGGAAATGTCAGCTAGGGAAAGTTCACACAGAGATGAAGGCTGTGAGATCTCCAGCATGCCTGGTTCTGGGCAGCCTGTTCTATTAGCTCTATTGTAGGGTGTTATTACTCAATTGCTTTCAATTCAAGCCTACCACCAGTTCACTTACTCTATTTCATGTTGATCACCTCTCCCTTAAGCTTCCAGAATCATACCTCAAGTCTGTTTTCTCTTGTGTCTAGGTTTTTTTTCCCCTTCTATTTCTTTTCGTTCTTAAGATGAGATTTCTCAACTCCCTAGTTATTGGGACCTCCTTTCCTGCTCTCGCCCCAAATCACTTCATCTCATGGCATTTTCATAATCTCTTGTTGGTTTTAACCCCAATTCTTAGTTCTCTTACCATATATATTCACAACCCCTCTTTTTATAATTTACTCTTTGGTATCATTTTTCTCTGTCAACATTTTTGGGGCTTCAGTGGTGGGGAAAAGGATGTTGACAGGAAGCCAGGGATGAATTCCTTAGCTGGATACCACTTCCCCTTGGCTATCAACTCCCTTAGGCAGAGTAGAGGTTTTGATTGTTCCCCATAAACTGCCCATTTCCAAAAGAGAAGCAGACATTTATTTAAAATCTTTTCTTAGTTTTTCATCAGATTCCTACACGCTTGGCTATTTTCCAAGAATACCTGGATTTCTTCTTATTAAGAATATTTGTTGTTGATTGCCCTAAACCAAAGACATGAGGCATGAGGAAATTTGGTTTGGTGCTAAGAAAATACTCTTGACTGTTTTGGATGAGACCTGACGAGCAGACATGATGGCAATAGTCCTGATGTTAATGTAAATTAGCTATAGTGTCTGAACAAAGTCCAAATTCTTTGGGCTTGCAAAGCACTTCATGATCTGGCCCCTGCTTCATCCTTACATCCTACCCTCTCACTAGTCCTCACCCCTCAAACTCTGAGCTCCAGCCAAATTTCAGTACCCAAAGCTCTATTAACACCCCTTGTTGTTTTTAGCCTCTGAACTTGCATATGCTCTTCCCTCTTCTTGACATTCTATTTGGGTAAAAAAAATCCTCTGTCTGCCCAACTCTTGCTCATCCTTTAAGACTTTGTGTAGATTTCCCTTTTTGCAGAGAAACCTGCACTAGGCTATATCTGATCAGGTGCTTTTACTATGTGTCTATATAATGCCCTGTGCTTTGCTACTATCTTAACACTTACAACTTGGGAAAGTATTTGTCTGCTTGACTGTCTTTCCCACTAGATTATAAGTTCTATGAGGGCAAAGACAATGTCTGTCTTTTTCACTGTTGTATCCTTGGTGCCTAGTACAGTGCCTGGAAGTCAATAAATAATATTTGAATGAATGAATGCATTTTGGGGAAAAAAATTTACTAAGGTTAATAAATGCATAAATGATTAAACATTTTCTGAATTCTAATACATTATATCTCACCCGTCATTTTTTTTCCAATAGGCCAAGTTGATAGAATTTAGTCCTTTGAGGGCAACTGATGTGAAACTCCCAAGTGGAGCAGTGTTTGTGATTGCCAACAGTTGTGTGAAAATGAATAAGGCAGCAACTTCTCATTTCAATATCAGGGTGATGGAGTGTCGGCTGGCTGCAAAGGTATGAACTTGGCAAACTAGTGAAACTTGAAGTAGGCTTTCCTTGTCCTTTTTGTCTTTGTTCCCCGTCACTTTGTCTCTTTCTCTAAAATTTTGGGCAACATTCTGACTGCAACAACATGCTAACTGAAGGTCGTTGGGCACAAAGCAATCTGATTCCAAACTCAGTAGATAAATAAATCCATACATGTGTTCTGCAACCTCTAGGTATTCAGAAGCTATACAAACTTCACAGTTGAGTCTTCTAGGGTGGCGATGGGGAGAAGAGGAACGCTTATATCTTTGAAGCACAGGCCATGGGTTAGGTCTATGGGTGGAGAAAGATGGTTGGAGGCAACTGATGAGAAGTGACCTTGTTTCCTCAACAAAAGTGATGGCAGCCTCAACCCTTGGTTCTCTCAGATGCATCATTTTTGTATTGGGCCATCACTGGTCACTCCAAAAATACAGCCTTGGTATAACTCCCCTGTGCTCAGAATACTTCTATGTACATGTCTACTAGGGAAACACAAACGAGAAGGGAGTCTTGGCAGTTCTCTGTTCCACAGTTTAGAAGATCCTTGCCAGTCAAGCTTTAAATCTACTTAGGAAGTAGTCATTGAATACTTGTTGTACACCTAGCAGCATGAAGATATGCAGAAGGATATAGGACATAAGAATAGAGAGAGTAGGGAGTAGAGTAGAGAGTTAAAGTTAGGGGGATAGAAAATAGGAAATGGTTAGTATGTGAATAGGTGGTATGTAATCAGATGCTCTAAAAAGTGACACAGAATTAAATGTTATGGAGGCACATGATATGACTAGAAAGGTGGAGAGAACTGAGGCTCGGAGCTGGGGAATGGATTCTGGGTCAGGAGCTCCACTGTGCCTTCTCCTTTTCTTTAGATAGCACGTAGAGTGATGATTCAGAAATTTAAATCAGGTAATTCCCCTGCTAAACACCTTTCAAAAGCTTTCCATTTCATTGGAATAAAGTAAAAAGTCCTATTACTGCCTGGAGAGCCCAGCAAGATCCGATGCCAGTGTACTTCATTCTCTTCCTCTCTTAGCATTCCCTGCTCCCATTACACTCCAGCCATGATGCTTGTTCTCACCTCAGGGACTTTGCACATACTCAGAGCACTCTTCCCCCAGCCCTCTTTGAAGTCTCAGCCTAAATGTCCCTCAGGGAAGCCTTCCTTGACTTCCTTACTCCTAGACTAAGGTAGGTCTCCCTTCATATTTCACAGCACTTGTATTTCTTAGTTATGGTACTTATCACAATTGTTTAATGTGTGTCCCCTCTTTCTGATTCGATTTTACCTGAAAGCCAAGACTATGTCCATCTTGTTAACTCTCACATCCCTAGTGCTTGGCATAGTGTTTAGGCCGAAGCAGGCACAGGGTAAACATCTGTTGAGTAAATGAATGACTACTCCATGTGTTACCTGCCCTGTTGTATTTATATTGCTCTGTTTCACAATTTTTTATAATTGCATATTGTGTGCCCTGTACTGCACAGTGCCCAGCCACTATGGAGGTGTGTGAGGTGTAGTTATCCCTCGTGACTGACTTTCCACTTTGTCCCTCATTCCTACTTTCTGAAGTTGTGAAGTTGAGGAGAGTAGAGATACGATGAGTCAGAAAAGTAAGGTTTTTTTCTGGAAAATTTTGGAGTTAAACATTTTTTACAAATTCATGATTTAAATGTTTTAAATTTGGATTTTACTCATTCATATAAAATATGAATATTCTAAAAAAATATGTAAAAGAAGTGTTTTGATATTAAACTCTTCAGGGCATCTTATCAGTGCATATATGAGAAGTAGTAGTACAGTCAACTTTTCAATATCAAGGCTTCAGTGAACTTTTTTTTCCTTTAGGACAAACTTCCTCTTTCAGGAGATGGAAGAAATTAGTATCTTATCTGTTTAAGGGCTTATTTTTGTTGACTTTTTGTTTTGAAATCAATGAGTAAGTTCTGCCTTCCTGAGAAGACCTCAAACATACACAACATATTTTCAAAGTTTTATCACGAAATTAGATACCCTCTAAGAGATCCACAGATAGAACAAGTATGAGACATGCAAAATGGGTTCATGTTGTGACTACTCTCTTCCAAAGATGCGAGAAGAAAGTGAGGAATAAAATTGTGATGCTGAATCTCCATAGTGAAAGTTGTCAGGATGGGGGGAATGTCTTTTGAGAGTTAATTAGAAAAAGGGCATCTCCTTTGGAAGCAGTAGTAGCTGAAAACCTTAACCCACTGCAGAGCGTCCTGTTCTTGAGGATGTCTTCTGAGCTTAACTGTGTAACTCCACACGTGTTTTAGAGGTACTTTGGTCAGTGAAATTGGCATCTGAATTCAGCTTTTTGCCACACACTTGTCCCAACTGGTGTAGATAAAACACATTGTTTTAAATACTCTGCATTTTTCTCTCTTTTAAACTGTGGAAGAAAGAAAAGTGAGACTTTATCAACATGGAGAATGTCTTCTAAATCGTGTTGCTGCAAATCTCTAGAATCCAAGGATATATACAAAAGGGAAATAGAGATAAAACTGCAATATGGCCTGCACATGTAGATCCTGATGCTAAGAATGTTTTTTTGCCTAGGAATATAGGCTGGAATTCTGCTAAGCATATTTTCTTCATAGTATGGTTCCATTCTTTCATTTTAAGCAACATTTGAACAAATATAATTTTTGTTTGGAAACGGGCTCATTAAATCAGGAAGTGAAAAGGTAAAGAAGGTTGTTTTAATCTGGATAAAACTTCTGTTTACAGACAATAAAAATGAAGTGTAAGTGGAAAAGTGACTCATCAGGATAGTTTTGAAAATGAGATTGATTAGATAGAGCTCCACATGGCAAAATTGTAATGAATAACACTTATTTTTCCTCTCCTCCTATCTCTCCATCTCCTTTTTTGAAAATGAGTACCTTTTGTGTCTGCTTAGCACAGGGAAGTACACTAAACCAATAAAGATGATTTTTCTTTGTTTCGTTTTAATGTTGATAGTTTCTTCTATTCTCAAGTCTCCTTTCTCTCCTTCTCAGTCTCTCCCTTCTCCCTCCTCTCTTTCTAGCAGTTTCCAAAAACCTAATTGATGTAGTAAATTCACTAAAAGTCAGAGTCTCGTAGAGCCGTTTGAACTAAAATTAAAAACATTTTCAAGCAAACTCAATGGAGATTTATAATTATTACTTGCATAAGTGATACTTTTAAGTGAAGGACATTTTTATATTCTTAACAAAGTGGCCAGAAATCTTTAATGAGCACAAATTTTTCATATTTTACACATATTCAGTGGCTTAAACTTTTCCAGAAATGTTTTATCTCTATAAAAGAGATAATAAAGGAGATAATCCCTTAATTATATTGAGGGATAAAATGTGTGATGTTGATAAGTATTACGGGAAGTCAGAAAGGGAAGAGAAATGCTATTGTTTTTTACATACCCTGAGCTCCTTGTGGCAACATGTGGAGCAATGGAGAGAGTTTCATGTGGTCTTTTGACACTTCAAGTAAAATTTACAGTGTGATTCTTTACAGAGCCTGTCTGGTCAGGGGCCTTCACTCACCCAGCTTTTTAGCTCCCGTCACTTAGTGGTCAATATGGAACTTATTTTCAGTCTGGTGATAGAATGTGAGAAGTGAGCATAATATTCTTGGAGCTTTGGTGGTTTCCTTGAATTTGAGTGGAGAAAAACCAAATAACCAAGAATGTGGCCAATTTCACTTAGCCTGTTGTTTCAGTAGAGTGCACTCTGCCAAGATCTAGTGTGGGGTATTCCCAGAATGGCGAGTCCAAGCTGCAGGGCAGAGGACGCACATATTGGGGAATAGGGTTGACGTGTTTAGTGGAACCACGTTGTGGCAGGGCCTTCACTGCTGTGCTAAGGATCACCCAGGCTTGGTTCTAGAAGCAATGGGGAGCCACTGATGTTGTTAGCAACATATTTTAGAAATATTTATCTGGCAGAAGGAATTTTTTGCCTTAGTTGAAGAGAAGTGGGTCTTAGAGTGTCAATGAGGATGGGATAAAACGGGAGAGAAATGAAAGAAGCTATGACTGGACCCAGTAAAGGGTCGGGTATAAGGCTCTCTATGATTGGGTTTCTGTCTTCCTTTTGAAATAAACACCATTACTTTGAGGAAGTTTTCCCTGACCACCCTCCCCACTTCCATTATGTTAAATGTCCTTTTATATGCTCTTACTACATCCTGTATTTTTTCATTATAGCAGTTTATCACAATTGAATTAAATTCTTCACTGTGTAATTATTATTTAACATCTATCTTTTTGGGTAGACCATGAGCTCCATGTGGTCAGGAGCCATGTGTGCCTTATTCACTGCTGCTTGCCTAGGGCCTGGGAAGGTAGAAGGAACTCAGTAAACAGTAATTGCATGCAGATGTTTGTGAATGAAGGCAAAGTGTTGAGTTGATAGGGCTGCAATTTTAAGCTGAAATGATGGGTGGAAAGCACAGTGCTGCCACTGATAGGTTTGGAGAAGGTAGGATGGAAGGTGGCTGGAAAGTGGGAGGTGATGAAATTTCCCCATGAAATTTTCTTATAAGTGGTTCAGAATGTGAGCTTGGAAGTATGTCTTGGCTAGAGATATAGTCTTCAGATGTTTTAAGATAATAGTTGAAACCAAGAGCTAAGTTCAGTTTGCTGAGGGAAAGAATGTGGCAAGAGATAATCAGAAGGCCAGGGGTTAAACTTGGGAGATGGCTTCAGTTAAACAATGAAAGGAGAAAGGGAGTCATGGATGGAAATGGTGTAAGGACCAGAGAGGCGAGAGGGAAACCAGAAAAATTCAATGCTACAGAAGCCAATAAAACAGGGAATTTGAAGAAGGTGGGTACTGAAGAGTGCCAGAAGCCACTGATTCCTTAAGGAATAAGAGGGCTGAGAAAAATGCAGTGGCTTTGGAGATAAGGAAGAACCTTTGGGAGCTCATATTCAATAGTTAGAGTGGCCTATTCTGAGGGCCCAGAAGTGGTGACTATGAGCCACTGGTTCTAGTTGTTGGACAGTGAAAGAGAGGGAGGAATGAGAAGGAATAGCTTTAGGAATAAGGAATTTTAAGACAGAAAACATCTGCATATGTTTGAAGGCATAGGAAAAGGTGTCAGGAGGGAGAGAACTAGCAAGAGAGGCAGGGGAGTGAGGGGAGGGAAGGAAACTCGACCCTCACAGGGACCTTCTGGACCTGGCAAGGTGCTAGGTGGTGGTGGTTTTCTTTTTTTTAATTTTTAATGTTTATTGATGTCTTAATAGTTTATAACATCGTGTGCTAGGTGTTCTTATTATTACCTTATTTAATCTTCACAGTAACTTGTGAAGTAGCCATTAAGTGTGTCATTTTAAGTACTGCCAGCCAAGGTAGGTGTGACGTGTTTTAAGTAAGAGCAGGAGTCCAGGTTGGTCTTTGCCCCTGCTCTGTTTCTTCGTGCCCTTTAGGAGTTCTGTGTGAATGCGATCCAGAGCAGGATGCTTGGGGATGCCTTAGAAAAAAAGACAGGCTGTGCTGAGGGCGCAGTGAGGATTGTAGGAGATCCATTCTGCACAGTTGTACAGACTTTGTCAGATTTATTCTGTGGCCTGCAAACTAATATGGAGAACGTGGACAGTGGGATGTCCAACACTGGGGAAGATCAACGTGGTGAATGTGTTCACGATGGTTATGAGTGGAACAGGGACACAGAAGTCACTGGGGAACGGCTCTATGTAGTTGGATGGGGGTGAGGGGGAGATAAGCAAGGAAAAAAAGTATTCCCAATAAAAACAGCTGTGTCTGATCCAAATGCATAATAGGATGGTTGTCAAAACGGCGGTTGGTGGTTATCTCATTGGGGTGATTACAGATGATTTATTTTACTTCTTTTTTTTTGTACTTCGAACTGTTGTGTGCTTTTTGAAATTTTAAAAATAAGCATGTGTGATTTATATAACCAGAAACAACAATAACACAGCTGCTTTTTTTGTGTGGAAAACAACTTGTTGAAGGAATTGTTTTTAGAGGTAGCTCAGAGAAGGAATGAGAAGTTTTACCCTTTGCTGACCTGCTGAGAAGACTTGGTACTTTTCCCATTGATTTTGCTAACACTGCTAAATGCAATGAGAAAGTCAGAG
This sequence comes from Tapirus indicus, assembly GCA_031878705.1. Classification (NCBI taxonomy): domain Eukaryota; kingdom Metazoa; phylum Chordata; class Mammalia; order Perissodactyla; family Tapiridae; genus Tapirus; species Tapirus indicus. The sequence goes on from CM062918.1 coordinate 42,632,046, forward strand.
AGAGGGGGATTCTGACAGACAAGCTCCTGAGTCAGGGTCCATATCTTAGCACTCTCCTACCATCCCCTCTTACTGGAAGCCCCAGTGATTCTCTCAGACTGAGGGCTTTTTCCACCTGCAGGAGAGTGCTTAGTTTGCACCTGGGATAACCTGGAAGTGCTAGGGAGCTAATACCCTTAGAAGCTGCCCTCAACCAATGACAGATGAGAGTTTGTGGGTAAATGTCCCAGCCTTCTTGACTACAGGTAGGACACATCTGAGGTTTATACAGACAGCTTCCAGAGGGTCCTCAGGCCCAGCCTCACCTGTCCACATCAATGCACCTTCTACTGGCTTCTCTTCCTGTCTCACTTTCCACTCCTTTACCAGTGCTTCTTGGTATCATCTTCCCCCGCAAATTCTTGTCTCAAGGCCTGCTTCTGAGAGAAACCAGCTTAAGACATGGTCCTAGCACTATTTATCTGCCTCTTTCCATGACTGCGGACAAAGCACTCGTTGCCTGCTTTCTTGTCCATAGGGCATGGAACAGGCTCAGGAACCTCCCAGAAGTGATATCTGATATGAACACTTAATGTTTGCAGGGGTGAAAAGAAAATGGTGAATCTTAACAAAGAACTTCTTTCTCTTATTTCCCCACCCTGCTGCTGTGTGAGGAACTTGTGATGAAATGACCCATAACCCTGACTCATGGCCCTACTTTACAAATGTGAAGTAGGCTAGTCACCAGGGCTGTAAGCGGCAAATCCCCTCATGAAGTTCTGTCTCTGAGCAGCAGCAATCTTATCCACCCACTTCCCTCATCTGCAAGTCATCTCTCTGTTTCCTGAGCCAAATTTCAAAGGGCTTAAGTGGCTTTCCTATTTTACTCCCACAATGTAGTGCGCTGCTCAGTGGCTCATGACTGTGCAGCTGTTGTTGAGAGCAAATGGTAGATTTCATCTTTAATTGAAATACACACCAAATTGGCTGTGTGGACTTTCCAGCTGAGGGCTAAGTGGACCCAACAGCAAACTGGGTTGTTGCTGGAGTGGATGTGAACTTCTGTTAGTGCCTCTGTCTATGGAAGAAAGGCGCATGGGGAGGCCACCTTTGAAAACAACCTTGTAGGTGGCAGACTTTCTCTCCACACATCCCTGGGACAATTTCCCGGGATAAAGTGTCTGAGGCAATGTGAATTGTTCAAGTGAGGCTAGGGCTGGGACCTGGAGATTGTTGTTAACTGAAAGGTTCTTAGGAAGAGCCCACTCTCATCACTTGGGGGCCATTCTTTGATGTTTTTCCTTTTCCTTCTTCTTTTATAAGAAGGATCCCATCTATCAAAGTGTTTTTAAATCACTGGAATGTTCACTTCTAACACAAGTCTTAGTTTGTGCTTAGAAATCCATTTCTGAGACTTGAGTGGTGATGTGAACTAACATGAGTGGCATGACATAGATATCAGTCATACCTCAGCGAATGTGGCCTTTGGGAAGCAGGAAAGAGTTACAAGACCTGGGTTCAATTTTCACCTCTGTTTCTTACTAGTTGAGTGACTTTGGGCAAGTCACTTACTCTCATCTCTTAAACAGAGTAATAATACCTTTCTCACAGAGTTGTTAAAGATTAAAAAATAAAAAGGACTTGTAAAATCATACAGCACTATATAGGTGTTAATTCTTTCTGTAAGCTCAGTTGGATTTAGATCTGTTTTGAGAAAGCATCATTCCAGGAGATCATTGACTTCAGCTCTTTTTCTGTATAAAGTAAATATATTGTATTTTTTTCTTTTGTTTTACAAATGTCTTTATAAGTTTTCTCAAACTATTTTTGGAACACATTGGAATATAGACCATGAATGAATGAATTAAATGAATGAATGAATCAGTCAATCTGTGGAGGTACCAATCCAGCACTGCTAATAAACACTAACTAAATGTGCTAAGCAAACAAGGTCAAAAGAAAGGTCTTAGGCTTGTCTTCTTGCTTTAAAAATGGCACCATGTTCTGTGAAATAATTGAACAGAAAAATAAAATTCTATTGTCTCTTTTCCCAGTTCTGCCTTAAAATCATTAACTCCTTTCACATGTATGAGCCAGAGTTTTAAAAAGAGGATTAATGAGTATAAGAACTTCTGTTATTAACATTCTTCAGAAGTGAGTGGCCCTAACCAAAGTACAATGGTATTTTGGTAAACCCTGCTTCCTGTCAAAAAGAAAGGAAATCAAATCATCAGCTTAATAGAAGAGTAAATCAGATACACATTTCCTTGAAGACTAATTTCCCCTTCTTTGGCTTGCTTCTTTTTGCTATTTGCATGGTCTGCACCTGCTCTCCTCCCACCCAGAGATTGAATTGTACAGACCTCAGGATGAGAGATGTCTTCACCTTGTTTTGATTGTCACCTGCTCTGCAGGGCTCAGTCAGTGTTTTAGGGAGAATGAGGGAAACATTGGATCAGGGTTCCCATGAGTGGACCTGGTAACGAAGATTCGGTTTATACTTAACCCTCTCCATCAGATTGAGGGAGTGCCTCAGGATGCAATTGGAAGCCAAACTCGCTTCCTGAGGAGGAGAAACCTACAACTCTACTACTACCAGTGACCTAATGAAGTGGTTTTTCATAAGATCACCAATGAAGTTTTCATTTAAAATCCGGGACTTTACTCCAAATAACCAGATACTTAAATTCATTAGTCATTTCAAAGAGGCATGTAGTAAACAGGAGAAGCTCTAGTGAAATCGGGCATATCGCGTCCACCTCAGGACCCAGGGCACGTGAGATTGCAATAGTTTTCTGTAGACTTCATTGAGAGCGGTGTATTAGGGAAGAACTGAATAGAGATGAAAGAACTAAATTATTCAAAGAAATAGCTCTGAGGGAAAGTGGTTATAGGCAAAAAAATCAGTGGGGGATTAGTTTATTTTAGGAAAAATACTTAACTAGCCTGTCAGTGTCATACAAGCATCTTTAATTCCAAACATCTGAACCTAGTGTGCATTTTCAAGCAATGATGGGAAATGTGGATAGGTTGAATGGAACAAGAAAAACAGTTTAAAGTTGAATTTGACTAACTAAAATAGTACATAGCAATATCTGAAATGAAAACTGACCATTATCTTGGTTTGAATTTGCAGCTCCTGGCTAAGTACAAAAGCTTGCAGTGGGCTAAAGTACTGCAGCTGGAGGAGGTGCAGGCCAAACTAGGGATCAGTCTGGAAGAAATGCTGTTAATCACAGAGGATGCCCTTCACCCTGAACCTTATAGCCCCGAGGAGGTCTGCAGGTGTCTTGGAATTAGCCTGCAGGAACTCCGGACCCAAATCCTGAGTCCAAACACTCAAGATGGTGAGTCTGCTGGAGAAAGTAAGGGCACTGGTCGTTCCCCCACTCACAGGTGCAAAGTTTCCAACTTCCCCATCTATCTTACTGATTTTGAAGCATGCATGAGGGAATTTGGAGAATGTGTATATTTTGGCAAACAATTATCTAGACTCTTAGCTTCATTAAATTCATTCATTCATTTTTCAACAAACATTGCCTAGTCTGCTATATGCCAGGTATTCTATAGGCAAAGGTGAATAATACATGGTTCCTGACCACAATAATTTCATAATTCAATAAGCTTTCTTTTTTTTTCCCTTCCCACTTTTCTGACTATTATACTACTTATATAAAAAGGTCCAGGTTAGGGGCCAACCCAGTGGCGTAGTGGTTAAGTTCATGCGCTCTGCTTTGGTGGCCTAGGATTCACAGGTTCAGATCCTGGGCCTGGACCTGTGCACTGTTTATCAAGCCATGCTGTGGCGGCATCCCATATAAAGTAGAGGAAGATGGGCATGGATGTTAGCCCAGGGCCAATCTTCCTCAGGAAAAAAAAAATAAAAGAGGAGGATTGGCACTGTATGTTAGCTCAGGGCTAGTCTTACACACACACACACACACACACACACACACACACACACACACACACACGGTCTAGGTTAGAGCAGTGCCCATACCTGCTGTGGAACAACACTCTGGAACACCAGGAAGTTTTCACTGCTTAGGTTGAAACTTGTGGCCCACTGTAGTGTGGAAGCTTTTTCTAATTGCCTGCTGCTTTCAAGTACCTTTGTTTTTACACTGATAACAAGATACCTGAGATGAAGGCCAGTTAAAGGTTGGAGGTACAGAGTGGAGCCTTGGAGTGGCTTCTCTTCTTAGAAGTAAAGGTTGTCTATTTGTGAGAAGTCAATGCTGAGGGTGGGACATCTAGCTAAGCTCCAACAGTCTCTTGAGGTAGAGTTGGGGTGTGGGAGTTGAGCACAAAGACCAGGCTCAGGGCCCCATTACCATCACATTTGGCCCAGTTCTATAGCTGGTTATTGAATGCCTACAGTGGATTTGCCTGCCAAGTAATGTCTTAAAGGCTGCAATTACTGACAGCTTTAGGATAAGATAAGGGAATCATTTGAGGGCAGGGAGAAGGTTTTGATTTCTAACATTGTTAGATCCAGTTTAATTTGATGAACATTTATGGAGTCTCTAGAACTGGAATGAGCAAAGTGGCCTACAGGCTTAGTCAGACTTGCCACCTGTTTTTGTAAAATAAACTTTTGCTGGAACACAGCCATATGTTGGCTATGGCTGCTTTTGCACTGCAACAGCAGAGTTGAGTAGTTCTGATAGGGACTGAATAGCCCATAAAACCTAAGATATTTACCATCTGGCCCTTTGCAGAAAAAGTTTGCCAAACTCCACTCCAGAAAGGCAGTAGACCAAAGGATAGACAGACTGCCTGGATTAGGGTCTTGGGCTTCTTCACTTACTGGATTTATGACTAAATTTGTAAATTCTTTATTTTTTAATTTATTTAATTTTATTGTGAGGAAGTTTAGCCCTGAGCTAACATCTGTTGCCAATCCTCCTCTATTTGATAGGGAAGACTGGCCCTGGGCTAACATCCGTGCCCAGCTTCCTCTACTTTATACGGGATGCTGCCACAGCATGGCTTGACAAGCGGTACGTTGATCCGTGCCCAGGATCCGAATCCACGAAACCTGGCCACTGTAGTGGAGCACGCGAACTGAACCTAACCTGCGTCACCAGGCTGGCCACTAAATTTGTAAATTCTTAACCTTCCTGTTATCTTAGTTTTAGCATGAAATAGGCATAAAAGGATATCTCCCTTAAAGGAGTAATCTGTGTAATGTACTAAGAACAATGTTTGGTAATGGTGGTGCTCATAAATGTCAGCTACTTTTGTTATTTCTCCTTCCCTCTCCTCCTCCCCTTCCTCTAGGCCCTGAGGCTGAGCATTGGGAACATAGAGATAAACACAACAGGATTGATCCTCAAGGAGTTTACAAAGTAGTGGTGGAAACAGATAAAGAAAAAGTTGATCTAGCATAGAGTAATGAGTGAGGTAATGGAGAAAAGAAGCCAGAGCCGGCTTTACTAAGGAGATAGCAACCAGACGAAAGTTAGAGAACATATAGGAATTTCCTAGGTAGACAAGCAGTCAGAAAAACTTCCAAGCAGACAAAACAGCAGGTACAGAAGCAGAGAGGAATGAGAGAGGATTATATGTCCAGAGAACTACAGATAGCTGAGTGTTTCTTGAAAATAATGTACATCGTGGTGAGTGATATGTCAGGTGGAGTTTGTAGATAGGCCCAGATCAACAACAGCCTTGTTAAATGCTTTGTATGTATTTTATGGGTAATGGGGGAGTTAATAAAATGTTTATTGAATGAAGAAGTTGGGTAGGGCATTGGATAGGGAGAGCTTCCAGGAAAATAGTCTTTATCCTTTGACTTAAGACATGGTCCAATTTTTGAAATTCAACAAGTATATGTATTGAATTCACTGAGCTGGGTATTATGCTGGAGATGGGGGTACAAAGGTAAGCAGGACATGACCTCTACCTACAGTGACCTAGTGTCTAATGGGGGAGAGTGCCACACCACAATCCCAGTAAATAATACCTGCTGTAGTAAAGATATTTATCAAGAGTCCTGAGAGTATGAAGGAGAGAGTGACTAATGCCTGTGACTTGAATTTGAGCTGGATCTTAGAAGAAAGTTATGGACTTCCCAGTCTGAGAGGGGTGACAGGTCATTCCAGGCAGAGAGTAGAGCCTGAGAGAAGACATAGAGACATGAAGAGTTGGAAAACATGTGTCAAGAGATATTGTGTGCGGTATGAGTTGGACACTAAAAATACTGGCTACAAGGATGCCAGTTAGGGGACTATTGTTCTACTCTCCATCACATAAGTGCCTGAAATAGGGGATTGTTGGTGGATATTGCAATGGGTAGATTCTCAAGACTGTAAAGGAGAGTTCAGCTGGAATTTATGATTGCCTTGGTCTAGGGAGGGAGGGAGGGAGGAAAGGAAGGGAAGAAGAAAAGAAATAGAAGATAAGGAAGGCCAAGGTATGGATGCTGGGAAAGTTAGGGAATTGTAGTATGGGAAATGATTTTGGGGGCAAGATGATGAGTTTATATGTGTATATTTGAGTATTATATATATATATATATATATATATATATATATATATATATATATAATTGAGTTTGTCTGGTGATATGGCAAGGCATCTAAGTAAACTGTAGAACAGGTAAAGATCCAAACTATATAATTAGACTTGGGAATTTTTCATGAAGAGGCGAAGAACCCTTAATAGACATTGAGAATATTCACTGTCAAACAATCTTCTTAAAGCAGTCTTTTCATGGTATCACTTCTTAGTTCAGAAACCTTTAGAGGCTTACCATCACCTCTTTGCCTAAACTCCTTAACATGGATGTTAGGTTTCTCCTCAATTTGGCCTTAACTCTCTTCTGTCCTATCTTCCTTTTGAGCCCATTCATGCCCATGTGGACCGTGTTGTCTTGGCTGAACCATTCCACTTACTAATTGTATCTTGGTCTTGCCTCTGGGCCTTTAATCCTAAACATCACTGCCCTTTTCTGACTGGACCTGCTCTTTTCTGAAATGCAGTTCCAACCTATCTTAAAAGCTCAATATAATTCTTTTTTAAAAAAATTATTTTATTGAGGTTATATTGCTTTATAACTGTGCAAATTTCAAGTGTACATTATTATATTTCAGTGTCTATATAGATTGCATCATGTTCACCACCAATAGTCTAGTTTTTATCCATCAGCATACATATGTGCCCCTTTACCCCTTTGACCCTCCCCCAATCCCCTTCCCCTCTGGTAACCACCAATCTGTTCTCCTTAACTATGTATTTGTTTGTTTATCTTCCACATATGAGTGAAATCATACATTATTTGTCTTTCTCTGTCTGACTTATTTTGCTTAGCATAATACCCTCAAGGTCCATCCATGTTGTCGCAAATGGCACAATTTTATCTTTTTTTTTATGGCTGAGCAGCATTCCATTGCATATATATACCACATCTTCTTTATCCATTCATCCATTGGTGGGCACTTGGGTTGCTTCTATGTCTTGGCTATTGTGAATAATGTTCTGACAAACATAGGGGTACATATATCTTTTTGCGTTATTGATTTCATGTTCTTTGGATAGATATCCAGTAGTGCAATAGATAAGAACTCAATATAACTCTTATCTTTTCTTGTCCTTCTCAATCCACAGCCTATTCACTTTCTCTATATCTGTGTTCTTTTTTCTCTGTACCTGCCTGCTTTCCTTCTCCTTGTTTCTAGCATTTTTTTTTTGAAAAAGTTAATTTCCCAGAAAACCCTGGAAAACACAAAGGATAATTTGCTAGTCATAGTACATGCATTGTTATTTATGTATATATTTAAGTTTTTTCCCCCTGAAGAATAATGATTTCACTGTTTTTGTAAAAATGATGCCTGCTAATTTTACCCCTTTATCTAAAATAACACCCCTACTGGCCCACTTATATCACTTTCTACAATTTACTTATGTTTTGTTTGCACTCAGTAAATCTATGTTGAATAAATGAATCCATTTTGTAATTCTACTGTCCTCAAATGGTTCCCTCTTTTTCTTTTGGAATGCAGTAAATAAGTTTTAAAAAAACTGAGTATAACTTAGTCTGTGGGATTCTAGAGTCTCCTAGGGTAATGTCATTTCATTTACTCTCTGAATCCAGCCATCCAGCCTCAGCCAAATTTCCAGCTGAATTCTCTTGGCACTCAGCTTTAACTTTAGGGATCAAAATCCTTTTATATCTTTGCTTTGTTCCTTCTGAGTCTGTGCTTTGCTTGGTCTAAAACCTTAAGCAAATGTTTCTCTTAACCCTTTAGAAGATGTGATTCTTATTGAATGTGATAGTGTATTAGATTGTATGAAAGTAGGCAAAGATGACACATGCCCCAGCAGAGGACTCTGGAGGGTGCCACCACTCCTTTATTCCAGGTGCCTATACTTTAACATGCTTAGTTTTGGCATGAAGTAATTTTCCCATCATGGGAAATCCATGCCTTTCTCAAAGGGATGTGGAATCCAATGTTCTCTTTATGCCAAAATTGCTTTCTTTCCTTACCTGGATATAAATGTGAGTTGGGAGATGTTGACCTTGAGGTGACAGTGTAGGGAGAGATGTTTACAATCAACTTATGGCTTATAGCCTCTGCTAAACCAGCCAGACTTCCAAAGGCCCATGTGCCATTGTTATTTTCTCTTTCCAAATTTCTGGTAATTAGATTTAGAAATGCTCAGAGGCCATTAAAATTAAACACACATAAACACAGAAAGCAAAATCCTTTAGACGTTGTTTAGGATGGCTACAATCCATTACTAGGAATAATTTAAAGATTGTTAGGCCTTACCCACATATAGGCATTATCTGAGGGTATGGTATCTGAGGGTCTGGGTTTCCAGAGGCTCAGAGGCCAGGCTGATTTGGGAGGGGTGTTTCCTAAGGTTTGACCCAAGAGAGAAAGGGGAAGCTGTGGTCAGAGCCAGGAGAGATGGGCACGTGTGTCTAGCACAGGAAATAAGTTAAGGACACACATTGGAGGTTAAACAGAGGAGTCCATGAGGAACTAAATGGAGACCGAGGTAGAGAATGGGTCAGGTGGTTTGGGCACTAGTTTGAGAAAGGGGGGATTTATTGGGAGCATTCTTTTTGGGAGTGCCCAGCCTGTGTTCTGAGTTGGGGTGACCCTGCTGTGTAGATGCACTGTGCTGGGCTGAACATGAATCTCTCGCTTGGATTACCAACTTTGCCTGTGACTATATGCTGACAAAGTGCTGGCCAGTTTCTGACTAATTTGTTTGGATCCTGTGATCTCCAAAGTCACGAGTGAAAATCATGGCTTTTGAGCAAGCACAGGGCACTGGCATGGACTGCTCTTGAGGAAGACATCTAGAGTTAAAGAAAACCAAAACACTTATTTACTTTATGGCTTACACATTACTCTCCACTCACATCATCTGATTTGAATCTCACGACAGCCCTGGGGCACCTGGTCATCCTCATTTCACAGATGAGGAAACTGAGGTCAGAGAGTTACATGTAGTTACGAGACTATAGAGGTAATAAGTGCTAGAGCCAGGTCCCAAATTTCAGTCTTCTGACTTAATCCAATACTCTTTCTGTCATTACTTTTTATCTCACTGTATTAAAAGCTGGCCTTAGCAATCCTGCACAAAGTAAGGGAGATAATATTGAATTTTGACTTTGCTTGGCTCTGATTTTTTGTTGAAACTAAAGGAAGGTGACGAAGAGAGGTTATTTTGTGGTTAAAGAGTTTCCTTTTGGCTAGTTTCCATTCTGGTGCTTTGGCCTTAGAAGATATAAAACCCTGTGACATCCAGTAGCCTGCTTAATTTAAGGAGCAAACTCAACTTGGCCAGAATGTGCATGAGCTGTGTTACAGAAGAACCATGAGAAGTGTTATGGAATTTTCTCACTTGATAAATGTGCAGTCCTCATAGGTTATCTCAGTTATGTCTAAGAAGAGTAGTTCGTTTATTATCTAATGGAAAAGTATAAAGGTACTTTACAATATAAAAAGAGTCAGTCTATCAGTAATTTCAATTTCCAATTAAGTGTTCTCAGATATCAAGGAAATTGATTTAAAAATAGCTTGTAAGATGTCAGGCAGTAACTTCTATGATCTCAACACATTCAGTTGGTGTTCTTAATAAGAGTTTTGGTAGAAAAGTTTTCCATAAAGAGCCTAGAAAAAACTCCAAAGAAAATTATGGACCTTTTTAGAGTCTACAGATGTTGGTTGAGCAGAAATCCTTAAAATCTGTGTGATGGACTTCTAATTAGGCCAAATAAAAATGAGTCCTTTGGTTTTGTCCGTTGTTTTCATTTTTACAAGATAATAGATTCTTATGAAACGAAGTATAAAACAATAAACCAAATAACTACTTTTGTTATGCACAAAAGAGACACTTTAAGTTGCTTTGAAAGTCAGGTGTATGGAGAATTTGCTTTCACTTAGTTCTTTTTCCTTTCCCTCTCTGTCTGGTTTCTCCCTTTTGCTCCTCAGCTCCTGTTGACTTCTCAGCAGCCTGGCCACAGCGGGCAGGATCAGGCCAGGAGTAAAGGTTCTTTATTTTCTGGGAAACAATGGGCTGAACTGTTATGCCAGATCACTTGGGGGTGATGCTTCCTTCCTGGGTTTTCCTCTTCCTCTTTCAGATGTGTGCGTTACATACCCCTATTCACTGGTTCACCTTTCCTCTTCAAATATTTAAGGAACTAAAAATGAACGTGAACAAACCTTATTAAGTATGATTTTAAAGACATGACATCTTAAAACTCTCAGCTTCTGTACAGCCCAGCACCAGTGTGTTGGAATCACACTAGTGCTGTGTGCTGTGTACTTGTTGGTGCCTGAGCCACTGACGGGTAGGCCAGAGCTCAGGATCTCCCTCTTATCCCATAGACGTTGTTTAGAATGGCTAATAATGGAAAACTTGTTTCTGGCTCCTGAGGCCATTCTGGGGCCACAAAAGCAGGAGAATTCTCGAATTTACACCCACTTGTGTGAGAGTTTTAAAAGAGCTAGAATGAAACAAATTCTGAAGGTACATTTGGAGAAGGAGTTGACCCCTGTAGTAGTCTTAAATACACTTGGCTATCGTAGACTGGGGCAGGCCCAGAATGAACCCATGAGCTTGACCACCTCTTCATACTTTGTACCTTCAAATCCTCAAGTTCCCAAGTTCCTCTGAGTCAATGTGATTTGGGCAGGGCCGGCAGTAGAGGATGTGGTAGAGAGTTAGACCAACGAGATTAAACATTTACTTCTGTCAGACACTCTGATTCTCTTTCTCAGAGAAGAGTTTTCTTCTCTCTAGGAAGGTCATCCTTGTGTTTTGAGCCTTCAGCTTCAGGGAGACCATACATACTGCAGGGAGGAGGAGGGGGACATCTACCTTCCTGACAACAGCAACCCCATAGACTCTGGTGACCTACAGCTATGAAAGCAAGCTGGAAACAACCTTTCCAACCTCACATGAAATTCCCATACAGTAGTCACTATAATGGCATTTCCCAGAAATAAACCCTGAAAGAGTTGCAGCAGCTAAGTGTGAGCCACGAGGCACCATCTTCCTGTAGCATTTGTGTCCTTGAAAAAGGGTCCTTGTTTTGTGTATCTCTCTATTCCTCCAGTAACTAGCAAATGTTTGCTAAATGAATAAATGTGTTAAATTAATTTTCTTCTATTCATATGGAGAAGTAATGGGTAGGAAGCCAATTCAAGAATGCACTCAAAGTCTACCCAAAGAGTAGTTGTATCTAGCCTTAAAAAAAACTTGTTCATGTATATTAATAATAATAATCATATTAACAACAACCACATCTAGCAGTTACTATGTGCCAAGCACTGTTCTAAGTACTTTTAAAACACTTGCTATCCTTGTTTATGAATTTGGTCCTCCTATTTAGAGTATCTGCATGAAATAGTCCTTTCAAGGTTGTAAATTGTGTCATAAACACATTTGGACACACACATTCAAATATTGATGCATTCACTGCTCCTTCTCCCCATCCTCCACCACCCTCCTAATCTATTCACCCTATTGAGGTATGATATCAAACTCCCAAAGTTGGGCAGCTCCTAAGGAATAAAGAATTTTTTGGTAAGTGTTGCTTTTGGTTGGTTGGTTGAAATTCTGTTAAAAGAGAAAGGCAAATGCATTTAGCCATTACAGTACTAATTAGGTTTATGTTCATTGACATAACTGTCCATTAATACTGCTGAAGATTCTTTTTTCATTCTGTAAACAAAGAATGATACCATGGTTTTCCAGCCAACAGAACATTCTATCTTGCATCTCAATGTTTTTGACAGTGGTCTTTGAATTCACACATGGACTTTTCCTTACAACATGTCAAATCTCTGTAAGTGAAATATAGCACAGGTTACATAGATTTAATTTAGAGGAACATAAAGGATAAAGACTGGCTTTAAGATGGTTTTGCTGCTAGGAACATCCCACAGGTAGGTTCCAATATTTTGCTATTTTACAGATGAGGAAACAGGCACAGAACGATTAAGCAACTTGTCCAAGGTCACACAGCTAAAAGCAGCAGAGTTGGGATTCAAACCCATGCAGTCTCACTCCAGAGCCCTCCCTCTACAGTCTTAACCACTATGTGATATGGGGCTGTAATAGTCAGGGTTCTATCAGGGAAAGGGATTTATTTTATTTTAATTTTTTTATCGATGTCATAATAGTTTATAACATTGTGAAATTTCAGTTGTACATTGTTATTTGTCATTCACTATATATATGTGCCCCTTTACCCCTTATGCCCACCCCCAACCCCTTTCCCCTCTGGTAACCACTAATCTGTTCTCTTTGTCCATGTATTTGTTTATCTTCCACATATGAGTGAAATCATATGGTGTTTGTCTTTGTCTGGCTTATCTCACTTACATAATATCCTCAAGTTCCTTCCATGTTGTTGCAAATGGGACAATTTTGTCTTTTTTTTACAGCTGAGTAGTATTCCATTGTATATATATACCACATCTTCTTTATCCATTCATCAGTTGATGGGCACTTGGGTTGCTTTCATGTCTTGGCTATTGTGAATAATGCTGCAATGAACATAGGGGTGCATAAGTCTCTTTGAATTGTTGATTTCAAGTTCTTTGGAATAATGCCCAGTAGTGGAATAGCTGGGTCATACGGTATTTCGATTTTTAATTTTTTGAGGAATCTCCATGCTGTTTTCCATAGTGGCTGTACCAGTTTGCATTCGTACCAGCAGTGTATGAGGGTTCCAAGAAAGGGATTTATTATGTATTATTGACCACATGCAGTTGTGTAAGCTGTTTAAACAGTCTACATAAGGGTATCTGCATGTGGTGCTGGAGCCTGAAGTCAACAGGAAAGACAGTCAGGAAGTGACAATAGATGTGTAGTAGGGAAGAGCAAGGACAAGCTGGAGCCCATGAGGACGGACTGGAACCAGGGTCAGACCTCTCATCACCTCCAGGCCTCCAACTTTGATGATACTGGTGTCCTGCAGGAGAAGTTACACATGTACCTGGCCCAAGATTCAGAGAACCTGAAGGAAGGGCCAGTGAGACCTGGGGGCACTGTGCACCTGGCTTCTGCTCCATGCCAACAAAGTGAACTAGCAGATAAGTGACAATGTATATGAGCTACAATGGCACCTGATGTCCCTACATAGACCTTTAAAGCATAAAAAGTATATGCCTCCTGTCATTCCTAATATATATTTTTAGTTTACCTATTCCTCCTGTATGTACCTGGTATCCTGCCAGCTACTTTCTTCACATCAGCTGCCTCCTTGGCCTTGGCATTGCTGGTCCCCCTGGGCTACTCAGCCCTGACCACCACCTTGGTCCCAGCCCGCCCAGCCTCCTTGGCCCAGACCCTGTAGTTCCCGGCCACCTCCTTAGTCCCAGCTGCCTCTTTGACTTTGGCCTTGCTGGCCCTGCCATTCATGGCTGCCTCAAGGGAAGGAAAGAAAAGGAAAGGAATGTATATTTTTCTTAAGTCTAGGATACATAACTTGACGTTACTCAGTATTCCCTTTGCTTGAATTTATCATGGATGTATGTCTACCTTCTGAGAGATGAAATTATCAAAGGGTCAGCTGTGAATTTATTAGCCACTCTGCTTTGAGTAGAATGAGGCTTCTGCAGATGTGAGGACAGCTGACCTCTCATTGTGTAGCCTGTTGCCCCTCTGCTGGTTTGGGTTAGGAAAACACCTTTTATAGTCTTCATCTACCTAAGAGGCACAATCTTGCCACTTCTATATCCCTTTTTTGCTTTAATTTTTATGTTTCCATATAAGAAAATATTTTCTTTGTATACAAAGCTGCTTTTCTTATTGTTAAATCGATTTGTTTTGGTCAAAGTGATTATCTGCTATATTGCTGTGTTCACGTTGATTGTGCTTCAGTAACAAACAGTTCCAAACAAACAAGTCTCAGTGGCTTGACCCAACGAAAGTTTATTTCTTGCGCACTCTGCATATCCAACACGAGTCAGCAGATGGATCTGCTCCTCCAAGACACTCATGGAACCTAGCCTCAGGGAGGCTCCATCTCAACACATTTGTCCATAATCACTGTGGCCAGAGGAAGGGAATGTTGCTAATCACTCACTGGCTCTTAACATCTGCCAGAGAGTGACACCATTGCTCCTAGTCTCATTTCATTGGCTCAAGCAAGTCATATGGATGTGAGAACTTGAGAGGGGGTGGGGAAGTGCAGTCTGTTTTAACCTGTGTAAGGAGAACTGGATCATTTGGAAACAGCCCTAATGGCAACCACACTTCCCTGTGCTGTGTAGCTGTGAGTCTCATCCCATCAAACCTTGCTGATACCAGTGAGAACCAATTTACTTTCTGATGTAAAAATATGAAGTTGACATTTCTTTCCAGACATCTGGGACAATGAATATTGCTCTTGATCAAATTCAAAGTTATTTTCACTTAAGAATTAGACAGACTGTGACCTCTTTTTTTTTTTTTTTTTGTGGGGAAGACCAGCCCTGAGCTAACATCTGTTGCCACTCCTCCCCTTTTTGCTGAGGAAGACTGGCCCTGGGCTAACATCCGTGCCCATCTTCCTCCACTTTATATGGGACGCCGCCACGGCATGGCTGACAGGCAGTTCGTCGGCGGGCGCCCGGGATCCGAACCGGCGAACCCCGGGCTGCCAAGCGCGGACTAAACCGCTGCGCCACCGGGCGGCCCCTGTGACCTCTTTTTATGTCACACATTTCTCTCATGCTGGCATTTTATCTGTACTTTGTCTGGTGAAAGCCTTCTTAGTCCTGGTGGCTTGTCACTTTCTTTCTTGTCTTGTAGAATTCACACAGTTTCTTCTCAGGAGACTGTCATTCTACAATCTTAGGGCATGGTCCAGGAAAACATCTCCTTCTGTTTGATATTAGTTGTTCACTTCCTATACCTTTGTTCATTTTTGAAGTACCTAGCTTCAGGTGGAAGAAAGTTTCCTAATAAGAATTTCTAAGTGAGAAATTATGTACCGTGTGAATTTGTTTCCATGTGAGTCAGCAGAAATAAGTAACTATATATGGATCTAGGAACTTTTACCAGGTTATTACCAAATATCAATAATGACAACAAAAATAATGATCCATCACATCTGTATAGACATTCACACTTTTAACCACATGAGATCTCAACTGACCATCATTCGTGCTACAAGTTTCCAGATGAAGACATGACAGGATACCCATCTTTACATTCAGGGCAGAGACATTGCATAGTTTTTTAAAAAAACAGTTTGAGAAAGATGGTTCCTCATATTGTCTTTAGGAGGGCATGGAGTGAGAGAGACCTCAAGAATGAACACCCTCAGTCCATTAGGACCTCTCTAATGTTGGTAAGCCTTTATTCTGTCAAGGGCCACTGATGCAACAGCCAAAAAGACCAGAGACCACTTATATAGGAAAGCAATAGAATTTAGTCTTTTAATGAGAAACTATGAAAACAAGGAATATAAAATTCGACTCAACTAACACAAGAAATAGTAAGATATATCTTCATTTCTGTATTTCAATCTTATAGGGGAAAGGGGACAGAGAGGATGAAGATGAAAAGGGAAAGAGTCATATGGACAAAAAAACAGGGAAAAAGAATCTGATAAAGGGGGAGAGATTGATGTGCACAGAGCTCGTTCATGGAGAAGCACAGAAACACAAACACAGAGAAACTATCGACAAACTCATGCTTGTGTGCATCCACTCCTGCCCTGGTCACCAGAGAGCTCGAGCAACAAATTTGTAATCATGGCCCTCTGTGAAATAGCAGCACCCTCGTTTATCTGTTCAGGATATTACCAGTTATGTTGTAAGCACCTGGAGAATAGGGACATCTCATTAGATGTTTGTGAAAGTGCAACATTTCTATCTTCTCTAGTACTACACTGCATTTTGGAAAGTCCAGGTGTAGTGTAGGTATATTGTCTTCAATACTTGCCATGAGGAATTGAAGAGGAGGGCTGCATTTAGCACATGCGTCAGAGTTCCCTCATTCCTGGTCATCCCTCATCCAGTGCCTAGGTCACCTTCCTAGTCTGCTCCAATGCACACCTTTCAAAACAAACTCTGGGCAACAGCTTATGTAATCTATTTGGGTCTTTTTGCATGGCAGATGACATAGCTTCTCACTTGCTTAAACTATTGTTGTAGTTTGGTAAACTACTACTTTTTGATCATATTGGTGAATAAATGAATAATATACATAAAGAGAAGTAAACTTTTTTTCCTTTATTCAATAAATACTCGACTGAGGGCCCACTATTTAAGCAGGGTGCTAGTGACTGTGCATTAGCAATCAGCAAGGCCAGCATAATCTTTGCCTTCATTTATTTATCATTTGTGGGAGGACAACAATAAAATAATTATTAAAGTGTTCTGATAGAAATATACCACTTATTTCTGAGATAAGCACTAATTTTTCCTTTGCCTCTCCTTTATCCTTTTTGTTCTCTTACTTCTTTTCCTCTGTAATTCAATTAATAGGAGAAAGCAAAGACAAGAACTTATTTCTTTTTATGTTAAAATACTATGACAGGCCAGCTCTAGGCAAGTGTGACCTTTGTTTTCCGTAGTCCTCCATTTGCTCTGCATTGACCAAGACTCCTTTCCAACTCCCTAGGCTCCTTTTCAAATGATTTGACACTGTCTGCTCCTTTCACTTTTTCCAAGAACAAAGTTTCAGGGAAGTTCTGGGAAGTTAATGGGAAAGTAGTTTCCTCAAGAAAGAGAGAGAAACAAAAATGTGGCTCATTGAGGAACAGCTTCAGATTCTTCCTTGCTGATGGGATGGGAGTAAGAAGATGACATTTATTGAGAACCTGTTATATTCAAGACACTCTATTAGGTCCTAAGGGGCTATAAAGATGAAGGTGGCACAGTCCCTGCCCTCCTAAAACAGTGTATGATAACTGTAAGTAGAAAGGAACACAGAGTAATTAGCAACTGAAGGTTCTTGGGTAGCTTCATGGAAGAGGTGGCATCTGGGCTGACACTGAAAGAGATTCAGGGATTTCAGAACCAATATGGGTAGGATACCGATGCTTGGCCTCCACTCTTGGACAAGCAGTGACGGAGTAAGGTATCTCAAGCAGGGGGGTGGCACAAGCATACCATAAGAGGTAGGAAAGGATCAAGCACATTCAGAGGACTCAGTGTGTCTTGATGTGTTGGAATGTGCGGCCTTCATTTATTGGACAATGGACAAATATGCCAGTGTTTGATGCAATGAAATATTTAGGAATGCCACAAATGAGATAGTGATTTGGGAAGTTTACTGTGACAGCTGTATACGGATTAAAGATGAGAGGGAGACCAGTTAGAAGGTAGAGCAATTGTTCAGACATGGGATGAAAAGAATCCAAACTAGGGAGACATACAATGAAAAGGAAGGGAGCAATGGGCTCTGTCTTGTCATTTGAATGGCCCTGGAGTTAACAGGAACCTAGTATATTGCCAGGGTGTAAAATGCAGGTGAGGGTGACTACAGCAGAGGGAGGCAAAGGTTTCAAGATCAGAGAGTAGAATTTATTGACACAGACAATGCCGGCTCTTGCTGCTCTTGGAAATCTTAGAAAGGGAAGCTGTAAACATGTGAGGAGCTGTTACTCTCCACTGACAAGATGGCATTATGCTGTGGATTTGAAAATATTCACAAATGCCTTTTGGAATGTAGTTTTCCGTGGATTAATGTGGTTTGTGTTGAAAGTGCGTATATATTTTTTTCATCAGTGGTTTTGCTTTTAAAAGCAAGGTAGTTAAAGATTTTTTTCCTCTTAGATGTAAAATGCTAATTTAATTTAGTCTTTGCAGCATGGGAATAGGATACTAATGTGGCTGAAAACAGCAGTTTATTTCTTGTGGATTTTACTATTTCAGAAACTTCACATTTATGAAAAATATTATTACTAGGAAAATAAATTTGAAACCATAGTCCAACTTCAATGAGGATTGTGTAGTGTTTTTCCATTCTACTGCTTAAACACTCTAAAGATTCTACGCCTCAGAGCAGGGACTTATTATAACTTTGCTGCATAAGAAAACGGAGGACTCTGGAGTGGATTCTGAAGTGGTTGGCCCCATCCACCTCTGGATTGCTGTTCTTGGAAAACAACTCTGGGTTTAGCCCAGTGGAGCTTTGTGTTTTCCAGAGAAACTGGCCAGTAGTGTGCAGCTACGTGATTGTGCGAAGACAGCTAAAGCCATGACTGCTTTTAGCCCCTCTCCCAAATAGTGGGAAAGTGTTTTGGGGTATGAGAGTCTCAGAAAGATTAACTATACACTTATGTGATCAAGATTTCTAATTCTGTCAGACCAGCGTATTTATTTATTTTGTTTTGATTAATTATCCTGGGATGAAGTCTTTATCTGAGTTAAGTCTGATTCCCAAAATGTTTTTCACTTTTTAGCTTGCTAGCTGAAAACCAATGCTCTGCTTTCTTCCATCTCCACACAACCTATATGCAGTTTGGTGATAGGAGGCTACATGAAGAAACTCACTATATTGAGAATGAGGGAGACGATGATCATCCAGCTCTACTTTGCACTCCTCAGACTGACTCTGAGGACAGACTGTGGGAACCACCCTTTAAGAAGGGCATACATGGAATAATGTTTGTTTGGAGGAGTCCTCAGTGAAGGAGACTTGAAATCCAGTCACGTGAGGGAAGCTGGTGGTTGGTCTGGAGAGGAAAAGACTTAAATGCTAATAGAGTCATGGTATTTCACTGCTGCTAGCGGCAGGTGCCATAGTTTTGGCTACCTGGCATCCTGGCCCCTTTCCTAGGGAATTCTCCTGCTGTGTGTGTGTTGGTGAGAGGGAGGGTCTTGCCTTCTACAGTGGAAGCTGAGGGGTCAGATTTGCCTCTCATGGGTCACTTGTCATCTGGGCGTGAACAAGAGTCCTAGTTTCACCCTGGTGTCCTGGCATGTGTTTCTGTCTGGGGCTTTGAGTCTAATAGGCACAGGGTCCATTGATAAAGTATCTAGAGTCCAATGTCGTCTAGACTTGTGGAGTGACTTTGGCAGTGTTCCTCCAAGGATAGCTTTATGGAATCTGTGTGTATGTTGCACTATATGTAGAATTTTAGATATTTGTGCATTCAGATGGGGGAGAGAGTCCATAGCTTTTATTTGATTCTCAAAAGTTTCTATAACCCTGAAAAGGCCAGGAACCACTTATCTATAGGGTACAATTTAAACTCCTTACTTAGTGTTAACATACAAAACCCTTATGATCTGGCCTCTGCCTATTGCTCAATTTTCTCTTTCACCATGTTTCTTGTGGCTTCTGTTCTTCGACCTCATTTTATGCTCCAGTCATATCAAAGTTCCTTTTTCTTTTTACATCAAAGTTCTATGGATTCTCTAAAAGCACCTCATGGTTTTTAATCTCCATGTCTTTGCTCATGATGTTCTGTCTACCTTAAGTTCCCAATCCTTTTCTTTCCTCCTTAACCCACCTTTTAATTGGTTTGCTGGATATCTACCTATCTTTCTTTTTTTTTTCAGTGAGGAAGATTAGCCCTGAGCTAATATCTGTTGCCAATCCTCTTTTTGCTGAGGAAGATTGGCCCTGGGCTAAAATCCCTGCCCATCTTCCTCTACTTTATATGGGATGCTGCAACAGCATGGCTTGACAAAACAGTGAGTCAGTCCGTGCCTGGGATCTGAACCTGCAAACCCCAGGCCACCAGAAGCAGAGCATGTGAACTTAACCTCTATGCCACCAGGCAAGCCTCCACCTACTCATCCTTTAAACTCAGTTGGCGTTACTTCCTCCGTGAAGGTCAGGATCACTGTGCCCCATCCCCTCGGCCCACCTGATTTCAACATGGCCAGCAGTCCACGTCCAGCTAGCAGCTGGTGTGTGTGTCTCCTCTTTGTTGTCTTGGGGCATTCTCCAAAGTCACTGACGGTAGCTGTGCTGCCCAGGTCCATCTTTGTGGAGAAGTTAACCCTTCTGGTGGCAACTGTGGGAGTGTCTGTGGGTAAATGCCCTAGCCTTCCCATCCTCTGGTGGGCCAATTCTGAGGCATGTTCTACATGGTTCTTGAGAGAGACTCCTGAGTAATTGGGCCCTGGCTGTCCACAGTGCTTGGCCTGCTCACCAAGCACCCGTTATTGGCTTCTCTCCTTTCCCATCTCACTTTCCTTACTCCTTTGCTTCTGTTTCCTGGATTTCTGCTACCAGCACCCAAGTCTTTGTCTCAGGCTCTGTTTCAGGTTAACCCAGATTAGGATATCTTCTTGACTTTGTGCCACTTCAGCTGTGAGGAACTGCCTTAGCATCTGTTGTTCTTTATTGTTCTTGTATAACACACTCTCTTTAGGAGACTATTACTTTTTTATTGAAAAAATTTTTTTAATTTATTTTATTTTTTATTGTGGTGAGAGCACTTAACACAAGATCTATCCTCTTAACAAATTTTAAGTGCACAATACGTTATTGTTAACTATGGGTACAATGTTGTACAGCAGATCTCTAGAGCTTATTCATTTTACTTAACTGAAACTTCACGTCTGTTGATTAATAACTCTCCACTTTCCCCTCCCCTAGCCCCCGATAACTACCATTCCAGCCTTTGGTTTTATGAATTTGATGATTTTGGCTACCTCATATAAGTGGAATTATGCAGTACTTGTCTGTCTGTGTCTGGCTTATTTCACTTAGCATGATGTCCTCAAGGTCCATCCATGTTGTTGCATATTGCAGAATTTCCTTCATTTTTAAGGTTGAATATTATTCTATTATATGTATATACTACATTTTTAAATCCATTCATCCATCAATGGTCATTTAGTTTGTTTCCACATTTTAGCTGTTGTGAATAATGTCACAATGAACATGGGAGTGCTAATATCTCTTTGAGATCCTCATTTCAGTTGTTTTGGCTATATACCCAGAAATGAAATTGCTGGATCATATGGTAGTTCTATTTTTAATTTTTAGAGGAAGCTCTGCACTGTTTTCCATAGTGGCTGCACCATTTTCTATTCCCTCTAACAGTGTGACAGTGTTCCAGTTTCTCCACATCCTTGCCAACACTTGTTGTCCTTTGTTACACTATTACTTCTCAAGAGTAAAAAGCTTATCATATTCATTGTTGTTCCCTCAGTATTAAAACCGGCACTTAGTGCATTCTCATCCATGTGTAAAAAACGTAAGACATGAGAGCTTTCTTCAGATCCCCCAAGGGCTGCCTTGTGTTTACATATCTGGGGAGCAGAACTAAGATCGAAGAGTAGAAGTTACAAGAAGACAGACTTTAGTTCAATACAGAGCTATCGATGCACCTAAGGGAGGTGATATTTGTTCATAGCAGTAACCGTGGCTCATTATGGCATGATGACCCACTTGTTTTGTCCACTCTTCTCTTTCTAGCCAAGAATTCCTGTAATAGAGAGTTTTATGGAACAAGAGCCCCACACACAGATGCCTACAGGGACCAGGCAGGCATGTAAACTAGTGAGGCAGGCTGAGCATCAGATAATTGGGAATGTTGGGAACTGTGTGGAAATAAAGTGTGCATGCCCTGTCTAAAAGGGGTAGCTCCCCCTTGGCTCCAGCCAGCAGCTGCTGTGCAAGAATGTAGCTTCCACACTGCCAGACTTTTCAGTTTTTCAAGGAAAAGCAGAAATCCAGATTCTTGTGAAAAATTTTCCAATTTAAAAAACAGTAACTGGGTCAAGAAAGCATCACTGTGGCTGGATATAGACCATGGGTTGTTAATTTGCAACCTTTGTGTAGCGTGTGTAGCAGAGGGTGTTAAAGCCTCAGACGTGAGGACAGCCTCCTCCAGAGGCTGCCCCAGTTCTGGTCAGTTTGCTCTCTTCAGGCCCGCAAACACACTCTGCCTGTTTCTAGCTCAGGCCTATGGCCATCCTGTCTTCTCAGCAAGGAAGCTCTGTGGCTCAGGCCCTTCTCCTGGGACACTTCCTACTACAGTTCCTCCCCCACTAAACCCTGTCTTCTTAGTGCACCTTCAGTGTTGCCAGCACTTGGGTATCTGTTGCAGTTGGTCACTGTCCAATGGTCTCATAGTTTGTCTTATCTGTTTAACTGAGTTGTAAGTCCCTCAAAGCAGGGGCTTCTATTTCACAGGTCTTTCTTGTCATTCGGAGCATGGTGAGGGACACATAGCAGGTGCTCGATAAGAACTCTTGGTTGACTATTGCTAGATTGCCATCTTACTCAGTGCTTTTGGCATCACTCTTTAGTGGAAGATGACTAAAGAGGAGGCTACCAGCTCTTGAGCACAGAATTTAAAATCAAATCAGTAAGGCTCTTTCAGAGATTGAATAGGCATATACTCCACCTACTGCTGACCTGCTGCTCTCAGAGCTTTTATGAGGGAAATGGTGCCAAGTGTGTTTCTTCTGTCACAGGCTTTGTCTCATCTTTTCCCACCAAAGATACAACAAAATAACCAATTAGTTGTGCCCTGGTTTGGATTCCTTGATTAGAGATGGGTTCTGATCATAAGCTATGTGGCCATCTTTTTAAGGTAGAAGTGAGTAGACACCTTTTTGTTACAAAGATTATCTAAAACAAAAAAAAACATTTTATTTTAACTGGTTATGATTATCTATTTTCTATTCCTTCCCTTTTATTTGAAACACACTTTGTTTGTTTTAGAAATCTCTTTTCTCCCACATCTGTGAAGCAAAATACAATATAAACAATTCTCAGTCATCTGTGATAATGGGTATTAGGTGTACTTTGGACACTGGAGTTTGCTAATTGTTTCCAAACTTTCTTTTAGCAAACTTTTACCAGTTTTTGGTGAAGGTTCTAATAAGCATAAATTGCCAAAATAGTAGGTCTTCTCCATATTCCCTATTGCATTTGTCCGACAATTGTTTATTTAGCTAAGTTTCAGTGCGGTTTTGTTATGAAAACAAGGAACTGAACCATTCTTTCAATAAACATTAAATGAGCCCCTACTGTGTGCCAGACCCTATTTTAGCTGCTGAATATAGAATAGTGAAGAAATTAGACAAGGTCCTTGCTCTCTGAAGCTGACCTTCTAGTGGTGAGAGAGAACCACAAACCAAGAACAAATGAACACAGAAGAAAACTGGATGGTGATAAGTGTTGGGAAAATAAAATAGGATGGAGAGAATGAGTATGTGAGAGAGTTACTCTAGACTGGAGATGAGGGAAGGTCTCCTTGAAGCTGTGACATCTGAGACTGGAATGACAAGGAGGGGCCAGCCATGTCAGGGGAAGAGCATTCCAGGCCAACAAAACAGCTACTGCAATGGGCTTAAGGCAGGAGCCCATGTGGTGTACTGGAGGCACAGCAAGGAAGTCAGAGGGAAAGGAAAGTTAGAGCCAGCAAATAGAATGATTATACAAGTGAATTTATTTGACAACGATTGTAGTTTAAATGTATATGGCCGTGATCATTTAGATCTCAGAATCTCTGTCATGATTTCAGGATTAGATTCAGTAATTATCTAAGATTCACATTGGAGAAAGTCAATGTTCTAAAATCTATGTGACATTTCCTGCTTGGAAGCTCAGATTTCCCTTGGATAGGATGGGACACTAGTAGTATTTTAGGAAAATGGCATCTGGTGTTATATTCTTAAATTGAATTTGCTTTGGAAGTAATTATGCATGCAGTGAACATAGTGAGAAACAACTTCTTTCATCCTTTAATATAATAATTGCTCTCAAGGATTATAAGAGCTTAGAGACAGATGGAGCATCCAGTTTTAAAGTCAACTGGATAGGGAAGAAAGCTGTTATGGACAAAGTTTCAGATTTTCTTGGATTTTTTGGTATCTGCACAACAGAGACTTGATGAATTGCCAGCATATAACAAGCCAGAACCCTGGATCCAGAGATCATTTGTGATGTCCAGCCAACACAGAACTACTTTTCCCCTCAAAGGTGGTCTCCAAATCTGCTATAGCCTTCGGCAAGATTTTTATATCACAATTGAAAACAGATGCCCTTTCTGCCCTTTCCCTTGTTGTCTGAGTTACTACTGTTCAGGAGGTGTGAGCCACGGCAATCTCTCATGCACCTTCAGAATGCCCAGCAAGAGTCCTCATTAGACTTTCCTATTCAGAAGTCTTGCTGTGAAACACTCTGCGACAGAGAACAGACATGGGAAGGTGCCAGGCTTGTGAGGTTCTGGTAATCTGCTCAGTGTGTTCTGAATGTTTCCTGTTACAAATGAAAACACCACTCCTAAGGTTTAATATAAAACACATCTCTCTGGACAGTTTCTATGTTAGAATATTTAATCCTAAAGGAAATTATTTAATCCTAAGGGACTGTGTAATCCTAAAGAAAAACAAAAGCATACGCTCCCTAATGGACTATATTGAGTTTTATTACAGGATAGGCCCTAAAATATGCTTGTATCTTATATATATGACATTGAGAATCCAGAATATAAAGAAATCACTGCAAATTCTTGATCAAAGGAGACTCATAAGACATAACCACTGAATATAATGTGTAGACTTTGGATCCTGGTGTAAATCAAGTGAAATTTAAGTGACTGGGAAAATTTAAATATGGACTGAATATGAGATGATATTAAGGAATCGGTAATTTTGCTAGATGTGATAATGATATGGAGGTTATGTAAGAAAATATCCTTATTTTATAGAGATGCACACTCAAATATGTAGGGAGGAAATGTCTCATCTGTAATTTTAAAACACTGCAGCAAGTATCAGTTGAAGCAAATATGGCAAAATGTTAATAACTGTTCAGTCTAGGTGATGGGTGTATGGAGTTTACTATAGTATTTTCTTCGCTGTCCTGTATATTTGAACATTTTTATAATTCAAAGTTAAAAAAAATCTTTAAAATGAGAGCTTAGTACAGTGATTTGTCAGCTAAATCGCACTATTTTATGATCATAGTGGGTGTTGCTTTATTTATGTGCCTTTTGTGCTGCAGCCATATATAGCAGTGGACCTGGAAACTAGATGATTTCTTCATAAGTGGAACATTACAATAAAAATGAACCAATATTCTCCCCTTGTTCCCCATCCCTGCTCTGATTTTGTAAGTTGGCCTATGATTATGGGAGGTGAAGTAATTCAAAAGTGACACTGATGGAATCCTAAGGCTAGTATTTTTTCTTTTTTTTTATTGTGATAACATTGGTTTATAATATTATATAAATTTGGGGTGTACATCATTATATTTTGATTTCTGTGTAGATTACATCATGTTCACCACCCAAAGATTAATTACAATCCATCACCACACACATGTGCCTAATCACCCTTTTCACTCTCTCCCCTCCCCACTTCCCCTCTGGTAACCACCAATTCAATCTCTGTCTTTGTTTGTTTGTTGTTGTTTTTATCTTCTATTTATGAGTGAAATCAAGTGGTATTTGACTTTCTCCCTCTACTTATTTCACTTAGCATAATACCCTCAAGGTCCATCCATGTTGTCACAAATGGTGAGATTTCATCCTTTTATATGAAAAGCTAGTATTTTAAATATTTTGTTTCAACCTCAATTAAAAAAAAGAACAATCTTAAACTATAGTTACCAAAGTCATTTTCTTTCCTTTCAAAATGTACAATCTACAACCTGGACTATATCAACATATGTAAAATTATTGGTACCATCTCAGCACATACATGTCACTCAATGGTCCTTTTTCATTCTCTGTTCAGAGATTTTGAGGAGTTGTTATTGTTAAATCTACCTGTGCTGTTTCTTCAGTGTGTTTTTGCTGATGATCTATGCCAGTGTTGGGTATTGGTAAGACTTTTTTACCTTGGGATATTTTGATACCCAGACCCTAAAATAATGTACAGTCCCATTTCCATTGAACTTATTGATGGAAATAAATTCACATTGCAGTGTGGGCTCCTTCACACAATTGAACAAATGATCAATCTGGCTACTGATTGTACAAAACATGTTGTTGTGTTTTTATTCCTGCCTATATTTAACTTGTAAGTTCTCTTTTTTCTTATTTTTCATCCATTCTTGGTGTCAGCAGTTGCAGATTCAATACCAAAGGGAATCTTGCTGTCCCCTTTCCTCAGTCTCAACACTTTAGTAAGCTAAAGTGAGTACTTGCACCTCATTTTATTTTATTTTTTAACAACAATGCCTATATGGAGGTATCGATTTTGAATTGGTGTTAAAAATAAAGTCCTAATCGTATCATCATCAATAGCAAACACTCACTGAGCTCCTGTCATGTAAGGCACCGTTGAAGGTACTTTGGGTGAAAGGTTGTAGTGGTGGAATGCATGGGACTAGAAGACCTGATTTTTGTCTTCAGCAGTTGGCAAACTTTGCAGAGATAGGAGAAACAATTACTATGGAAAGTGTATGATAAGCACCAAATGAGTGCCATGGACTGCAAGTGCGGTACAAATTCAGAGTCAAGAGATGGTTTCCAGCTGGGACCATCATGGCTTTATGGAGCATATAAAATTTAAGCTGAACTTTCAGAAAGAGGTAAAATTTTGATAGAGAGAGAAAGGACAAGAAACTACTTCTGAGTGGATTAATGAGTATACCAAGAAGCAATGAGTGTTTGGGTAACTACAAATAGGCCAGTTTGGTGAAGGGAAGAGTTCCTATTGGGACTGAGCATGCTGAGGGCAGGAATTTGGATTATGATAAACACTGGGGAAGCAGTAAAGGTTTGGGGTAGTAACATGGCTGTATGTTGTTAGGAGCTCAATCTGACAGTATTGACCTCAAGGTAGGTTGCAGGGAGGAGAGACTAAGACAGGAATAACAATTTGAAGATCACTGCAAAATAGTTCAAGTGGGAAAGGGAATAAAAGTGTGAATTTGGTTAATGACAGTGTGAACAGAAGGGAGGGATGATTACAAGACACATTATGAAAGCAGACCCGACTAGATCTGATGACTGAAGTTAGGTCCTCTTTGAAAGAGAATAGGAAAATTCACACGAATTTGCATCATTTCATTGATGCAAGCAGTTAACTGTAAGTTTAATATACCTAATATGACTCAGTCGAGAACCTTTGAAAGAAAACTTTTAATTTAATTAATAAATTATTAATTTATAGGAAAGTTAGCCCTACCCTTATAATTACTAAACTTTTACTCAAATCCTAAGAACGGCTATTCATTTCCTCTAGCCTTTTTGTCCGTCTCCAAGAGTTAGGAGGACAGTGCTGGAGGAGGGCGGGGGATGTAACCTGAAACTTTAATAGAATTATTGGTTCATAAGTGGAATTTAAAAACACTTCCAAAAAAGTAGTAATAGTCTAGGGGAGAGGAACCTGGAGGCAGACCCTGGAGGACAGAGTCATGTAGAAAAGGCTACCTTGAAAGGAGGTTCGGTGTCCTTCCGTGGAGGGGCAGAGCCAGTTCCAGGTAGCTCTGCAAGGAGGGAGGTGGGGAATAAATCCTCTGACCTCACTCTCTTCCCTCTCATCTCTTGCTGATCTCTCTTTCTCCAATCTAGATGGCAAGGGGACACCTTGGTGTAATCCATACAGGTGAGCTTTCTGGGCCAGACAGTGGGGTGGAGAAGGGCAGAGATTAGAACTGGGAGTGGAGACAGTTGGCATCCTCTTTACAAAATATAACAATATGGGGGGGAGGATGCTTGGAGAAAGTTCTTCATAGAATCATAAAATGTTAGAACTGGAAGAATCCTAAGAAGTAATTCTCAATCTCATTTTAGAGATGGAGAAATAAAGACCTATAGAGGTAGCAACTTGGGTCAGCCAGTAGTGACAGAGCTGAGAAGAAATGACAGACCTTTGATTCTCAGCCCTCATTCTTTCCAGTAGGCCAGGTACCTTCCATATATTTTCCATAATTTTCCCAGACCCACTGTACCAGCTCAGCCACTGTTTAGCATGGGTGAAAATGGTAAGGAGGTCTCAGTTGTTATTCAATGGAATGTGTAAGTATTATAGACACAGCCATTGCAGTAGGACATTTTCTGTAACTGAAGTTAGAGTCATTGTGGATAATCTGGAAAGTACAGAATTGTGTCAAGGAGAAAATAAAATCACCCATAATGTACCACAGAGATAATGACTGTTAACATTTTGGTGCTTTCTTATAATTTTTAAAAATTAAAATGTACCTAAATATGAGTATATGTGAATGCAAAATTAGTATCAATTGTACATATGGTTTTATGTCTTGTTTTTTCAGTTAGTAATGAACAATTTCCCATGTAGCAAATTGTCTTAGAATCTCAGTTTTAATAGCAGTAATATTTTTAATGGATGTAGCATAATTTTAAAAATATTTCCTGTTATTAGACATTTGGATTGTTTCTTATTTTCTGCTATGATAAATAATGCTGCAGTATATATATGTATGTACACACACATTCAGTCATGTGCCGCTTAACAATGGGGATACGTTCTGAGAAATGCGTCATTAGGTGGTTTCATTGTTATGCGAACATCATAGAGTGTACTTATACAAACCTAGATGGTATAGCCTACTACACCTAGACTATATGATACTAATCTTATGGGACCACCATCATATGTGCAGTCTGTCATTGACCAAACATTATTATGTGGTGCATTACTGCATATATATATATATATATATATATATATATACACACACACACATACATATGTATACACACACATGTATAAATAGTTGTGCTTATCTCTATGATACATTTTTAGAAATGTAATTGCCAGCATAAGCATTTTTAGTGGTCTTTTCTGGTTGGTCACAGCAGAAAGAATGTGGCTCTGGGGTCAGACATCCCGATCTATTCTGCTTTTGCCACTTTCTGGATGTATGGACTTCACAGCACATCACTCTGCTGAGCCACAGTCTTTTATCTGTTAAATGGGAATCATACTGCCCATCTCCCAGTGCTGTGATGAGAATTACATGAGATGGTGCCTTTAAAGTGCCTGAAATGTAGGGAGTGCTCAATACATGTTATTTCTCTCTTCCTATGCGATGAGTCAGTTTGCACGCACGTGTGTATGTACACACTTCTGGGTGTGTCTAATGAAGTGAAGAAAATATACTTACAAGACTGTATTCAGTATGATGAAAAAAGTAAAATTGACTTGAAAAGAGACAAATTTAGACTATAAAGAATTCTTTCAGTAACGAGAGACCTATTTAAAGCCTAAGGTATTGCTAATGAAGACAGAAATGGAAGTCCTCACTAACTCTATTTCTCTTTGCACTGTGCTGTCCAGTAACTATTTCTAACCTTGCTCCCCATTCCCTTCCTTTCTAAGTGCTCGTCTTCAAACTCTACCAGCGGGCAAAGCACGTGTACAGCGAGGCTGCGCGAGTGCTGCAGTTTAAGAAGATATGTGAAGAAGCACCTGACAACATGGTCCAGCTGCTGGGGGAGTTAATGAACCAGAGCCATGTGAGCTGCCGGGACATGTACGAGTGTAGCTGCCCCGAGCTGGACCAGCTGGTGGACATCTGTCGGTGAGGCTGAGAGAGCAGCATGGGGTGGGGCTGGGGGATGCCACCAAAGAACCTGATTAAATTAAAGGGGAAAAAAAGCAACATTTTTATAATCTTCTAAGTGAAAGAAGATCCTTCCCCACTTCCTCTAGAAGGGGTTGTCTATGATATAGAGCTGAACTTGCTCTCTCCGGAATACCTGTAGGATGAAAGATTGGAGACCTGACTCCACGGCTTCATGAGGCTCCAGGTTGGGAGTCAGTTCTTCACCAAATCACTAGAAAGACTTTTCCATCTTTGGATAATCTGGTGTTTCAGGGAGCTCTTCTCAGACATGGACCCTGTTGTTACTTTCTTATGATATTTTAATCAATGGTGTCCACTACACTGTGGCTGTGCCTGCATCTCCTTTTTGGTGTCTCAAGTTTACTAGTTTTATTCAAAAGAAGGGAGAAAATGGATAGAGGGCCTCCAGCCTGACTGAGAGGAGTGTATGGGGGGAGGTTGCTGAAGGAATTACTCAGAGAGCCAGCATTTCCTGCCTTCCAGGTTTAGCTTAGGCAGTTTGGGGGAATAAGGACTGA
The DNA here is from genome assembly GCA_031878705.1 of Tapirus indicus. NCBI lineage: Eukaryota > Metazoa > Chordata > Mammalia > Perissodactyla > Tapiridae > Tapirus > Tapirus indicus. The sequence goes on from CM062918.1 coordinate 42,662,474, forward strand.
AGAAAGCCCAGTTTATAAATGGTCGGTTGAGACAGAAATGTAAGAGGGAAACTCTTTCACAAAGCCTGAGAACAACTTCCGTATAATTGCCAGAGAATGGGGCTAATAGAATAGAATGGTCCCCTTACACAGAAGGAATCTCATTGACCCTGGGAGAACTGAGAGGGAAATGGGGGAGCTCTCAAATGGCTACATGTTATTTCCCCTGTGAGAAGGTAATACAGAACTGCATGCAATTAGTAATGAAAATATAATTGACCACTTGGCGCCTGTGGCTTGCCTCACTCATTGCCACATTCCCAGCCTGACAAGTTTAAACCAAGTAGCTCCAGTGATCACAATTGGCATGTGTAACCCAACTTGTAGAGAGACTTGAACACAGCATTGATGAGAATCACTCTGCTGACGTCAGTGTTCGCTCACTAATTGCCAAAAAGCCTTCCAGAGCTTGTTTCATTATAAGTATTCTTTTCTGAAAATATCAAGGGCCCAGTGAATCAGAGGGACAACTATTGTTCTGTTCTAGAAATTAGAGGAAGTGGAATGATTTGTGCAGAAATCAGGAAGAAATGTCTTTGCCTGGAAGGTAGTGGAATAGTTTGAATCCCACCTAAAAAAGCAGTGCAGGGGCATTTGCCAGCCTCCTGGCATTCTCTAATGAACTCCCTCTTCCTGAGATAGTCAACCAGCTCTTTCTCTTACGGAACTTACATTCTCATGGAGAAAGAGGGTAATGAAAATTAAAAATAAATTGAGTGGTAGTGATAAATGCTGTGAAAAAAATAGAAGGGATAGAGAGTACCAGGGTTGGGTGGGTAATCTTTATATAGAGTGGTTGAAGAGGGCCTCTCTGAGGAGGTATTTGAGCAGATACTTGAAGGAAGTGAAGAAATGAGAACAGCAAGTGGATAGGCCCTGAGGTTGGTATGATTCTATGTATGTGTGAGGAGCAGCAAGACCGGAGTGGTTGGAGGGCAGTAAAGGAGGGAGAGAGTAGCAGGTGAGTAAGAGTAAGAGAGGTGGTGGGGAGCCATAGCTCACGGGCCTTGTAGGCCATTGGAAGAATTCTGGCTTTGAGTAGAGAAAGGTGGCAATGGAAGTGCTAAATGATTCTGTGCTAGATATACCTTGAGGGAAGAGTCATGGCAATTGCTGTGTGGGTGAAAGAGAGGAATAAGGTGACTTCTGGGTTTTTGGCCTGAGAAAATTTCCTTGTTTCTGTTAAAGCCACATTTTGGAAGCCAGACTTCACATTTCTGGGTCAGCATTATCTTATAGTACCATAAGATATGAGAGCAGGAGAGGGCCTTAGAGATCTGAGAAGGCACTAAGGTGAGTGATTTGAACAAGTTGATATAATGAGTCAGTAGGAAAGTCTAGCTCCCAATCCAGTGTTTTTTGCCACACCCGTCTCTCTCCCCTTAGGCTATACTGAGATGAGATTACATTTGAATGTGGGTCATTTTTTACCTATTTTCCTTCCCTATCTTTACAGCTTTAATGATGAAGGCTTTGGTTGTCCTGGTTTGCAGTATTTGAACATGGAGCAAAGCCATGTTGAGCAGGGGAGGCAGTGTATGGAGTAGGATGAAAACTGGGCTGGAAGTGAGGAAGGTTGAGTTCTAACTCTGCCTCTTCATTCTGAGCTCTGGGACATGGGACTGTTGCCATGCTTTATGATCTCCAGGGTCTCTTTCTGTTCTAGCAATCTATAGGTCTATATATTTTTTAAAATGTGGTTCTAGTAAAAGCTTTAGTGGCTATGTCTTAAAAGGGGTTGGAAGAGCACTTTTTATTTATTTTTTCATTTATTTGTTTTTGGAACTCTTTTCTTAATGGCAGCTAAAGTGTTTCTGTCTAGCCCATTTTCATCTGCTGTATTGCTTTTCTGAGGAAAATTCAGTTGTGTCTAGTATGAGAAACTCACTCCCTTTTTATGGTTGTTTTTGTTTGGAAAGCCAATTGCTAAGTATCAAAATCAATTTCTACCTATTCTGTAGCCATATAGGGACCAAACTTCCCATATTGAAAGATTATCTTTTGGCATGTTGAAAATTTTGGGCAGAATAATTGTCTGGTCCTTAAGCTTCTTATGTAATTAATTTTTCTTTGCTGTCCCTGTGACCAGCAAATGATAGTCTCCAAATATTCCAGTTGGTTGCTAGTTACTAAAAGGTCCTAAGTGGCAGAGCAACTTCAGAGGAGGATAGCCCAAGGGAATTAAGTAGATGCGTCATTGATGCCATTCCTTCCTTCAGTATACAAATGCTTTTCAATAGGGTATTGGGGTCCCTTGTGAAATTGTAGTCTATACTCCACTTTCAAAAGTTCTGGTACTTTCTTTTGAGTGCATGTATGAAGGAAGAGGGAGGAATGCAGAAAAATGCAAAAAGATAGTGGTAATATGGAGTGGCTACAAACTGGGGAGAGAAAGATAGACAGTAGAAGAGTAGTAAATGGTAAATGTGGTGAGAGGTTCTAACAAAAAATGGAGACACTTTTAAGCCCTAGTTCCTTCTGAAGCTTTATCACTGTCTTAGTGGGCCAGGCAGAGCAAGTGTTGGATGTGCTGGGAAGGGCCCTAGCAAGGCCTGCTGGGCCACTGGTGCCATAAGCTCAACTTCTGGTAGAGTATTGTTTTGTTTAAGAATCACCACCACCTCCACACTTCCCTGTCCCCTTTAAAAATATTAACACCAATGAGGAAGGTGTGACTAAGACTGGGAAGCCTGAAAAGGTTGGTTGCTTTGGGGAGACCACAAGAGGGCGGAGGGAAGCTGAACCAGGTTCAGGGAAGAGGGAAGCTGAAACGGGTTCAGGGAGGAGCACTGCCAAAAACAATCTTTAGATACGTGGGTCCTGGTCCACTTGTGGCTCTTTGAAATTCCTTTAGTCTTCCTGAAATCCTGCTTGGAAGCTATTTTCATGAAAAGACAACTCACTGATTGAGTGAATGAAGGATTCCAATGCTGCGAGAATACTCAGGGCACTACGCGCAAGCTAAAATCTTAGTGTGAGCTCAGCTAGACCATATTCAAAAGTCATCTCTAGGTAGCCAGCCTATAGGACAATGTATAGGAAGCTATTTATGATCCAGGTGGGGGGAAGGGGGGAAAAAGTATACAAGAGATCACGAGTGCTTGTTATTTTTTCAGTTGAGCCTTTTACTGTTCTTTAAGAGAAAATCAGTTTAGAATCCAAAGAAAGGGCCAGGAAGGGAGAAGGAAACTACACTTATGCAATTAGGCTGTTTATTTTTTTATGAAGTTAATGTTAGAAAACCTTAATTATGTGAAACAAAGTATAATAACAAAGGAAAAAGATGAAGCTTGCCCAATTATAAGTCTTTTAAGTGAACAAAATGTAAATTTTAAGGAATGGCTAAATTTTAAAGTAGGATTTACTGAGGAACACAAAACAATTTGAAACCAAGTCAATTGTATGTGAGACAGCTCATTTGTTATCGGTTTCCCTGGTTATACTTAAGAAAAAATAGCAATGCTTTTTATTTCCATTTGACACTTGTTGAAATTAGAGAGGACTCATTGCTGCATTATTGCCCAAGCTATTAAGGAAGAGGAGTGACAAATTTTAGTAGACCAATGACGGTTATAAAAGTTAATTCACTGTCTTCGTCAGAAGTCTTTCCACAGTCTTTCCGTGCTGCTCAGCCTCTTGCACCCATTTGCCTGACCAGGTCAGGATGGGGAAGAATGACCTGCAAATCCGTGTGTGTGCTCTTTCCCCAAGATCTTCAGTGCTGGTCTGCACAGTCTGCCAAGAGGAAGGGAGAGGGCCATTTCAGCTGCCCTTAGCAGCTCACTTCTCTTTGGACCTCTGTCTTCTACTTATTGCCCCTTCCCCCAAAATATGTATATATGTATGCCATTTGCTGGAACCAAACCAGCTGGTCTTCAATGACCTTTAGTGGCTTACATTTCTATAATAGACTTGTAGTCATATTTTCCTATGCTTTCTCATTTAAACATTATTTGAAGTCTGTGGTTTCTTGGATCTAAAGCAATCTGAAAGTGTTTCTAACCTGGCTGTAAAAATCATAGAAATTGTTCTGGAAGGTCTGTTTTCCTGAGATTCCAGTCAGAAAATTATAGACATCAGAACAAAAGCTAGAAGTTTTTCCAGGTAAAGAATATATTACTGACTGTTTATATTTATATGTAATATAGTTATGTGAGCTGTCTCACATCTAATTGACTTGGTTTCAAAATTGTTTTATGTTCCTCGGTAAATTCTATTTTAGAATTTAGCCATTTCTTAAAATTTACATTTTGTTCATTTAAAAGAGATATTTTATAATTGGGCAAGCTTCATCTTTTTCCTTCATTATTATACTTTGTTTCACATAATTGAAGTTTTCCAAAATTAATTTAGTGAAAAAATAAACAGCCTGAGTATATATTTTGATATTGTAAAACAAATATAATAATCCAGCAGCCATTTATTAGAACTTACCAAATGCTGGGAATTATGCTGGGCTAGGATTAGAGAGAGAGATATAACCTGTCCCTACATTCAAGATTTTCTGCAATAATTAATTTAATATCCATTTGTATAGAATAAAAATATTTATTTATTTTGGAATAAATAAAATTGTGTTGATACAAGGCACAACTCTTTGCTTTCCCTCTTTGTAGTTTGTAGCAAAGTTGGGTCTTACTGGATCCCCCCTGCTCTGCGCACCATTTTCCTGTGCCCTATACCTTAGTGAGTGCTTTATGGACAAATCAGTTCATTTAAAAGTAGGAAATTTTAGTCAGGCTCTATTGGGGGCCTGGAAAGTTAGTTACATGAATATACTTTTCAGTGATAAAGGATCGAAGGGAACATTCTTCATAATCCTCATCTCTCATCTGCCCTAGCCTTTTTTTGGTGGATTGTGTTTTTTAAGGCAGAAGCTGGTCTTGTTCTGACCAATCCTTCCATGTTATTCCCAATCCAGTCACCACAATCATCAAAGTGGTATTTGGGGACTTTAGGATTTTGGTTTTCATAACTCTCATATTGCCTCTCTGATGTGCAATAGCTCCAGAGCAATATTTTTAATGTCTTACTGTTCTCCCATGAAAAAAATGCAAATGTAAGTAGGCTCACCTACTTTTCTTTCTTAATTTAAAGCTTATATTGGTCTCCTAACTTTTGGATCTCTCTCAGAATTTCTATGGCAGATGCCAAAGGGCATCGTAAGTACCAGTGGGGACCACTGCAGACAGGACCTTTCTGCCTTGTGAGTGTGTATAGCTGGGCAGGCTGCTGACCAGCTGCTGGGGCAGCCTCCTGATATGTGATCACAAGTGCCATTGACTCAGGGACAGAAGGCTATTTATAATAGCACTTATTCTCTATTTGGGAAATTTCAGCCCTGATGGTTTCAGACCATGTGGTTGATGCAGTCTAGTCCATTTTCATCTGCAGCAGGCAGGGTGGTGACAGAGCAGCTCTGGATACTCAGAAGGGAACGAATGTATTTACCTAGAAAGACTTCTAGCTTCTCCCCTCTGGAAACTGGCAGGATACTCGGGAAAATAGGCCTTCTAGCACAATTGCTATGGGTTTTACAGCCAGTTAGAAACAACACTCTCAGTTTGCTTTAGGTTGAGTTTTGCAACCACAGCTTTCAAAAATTGTTCAAATGAGAAAATGTAAGAAAATATGCCTAGAAGTCCATTGAAGATCATAAAAGACCTGAGACTTTAGTTCAGCAAAATGCCATGGTTTGGTCCTAGAAAATCAAGTAAGAGGGCACACTGTTCTTCTCTAGACCATGCCATGATTGGCTTTGAAACTGAGATTTTAGGGGCTTCCAGAGATGCTTCACTGACACCTCAGTTTTTCTCAGTGATTTCCATGGGGAGAGATAGTTTGATGTGACTGCGTATGAAAATTATTTTTTTCAAATCACCAAATTGCAAACTGGCCCTTTGCCAGCCTAGGAACTCAAAATAATCCTAGAATCTCAGGGTCAAAGAGACTTTTCAGCCTGGATGATAGGAGTGGAGCTCAGTTCAGCTACTGGGACATAAGCTGAATGTTTTTGGGACAGGAGGAGATGAGTAATCTTTGTTTATTTGCAAGCAATTTTGTTTTCCTCCTTAAACATCTATTTTCATTTGAAAAGCATATTTTACTCTTGGGCATCTACCCAATGGACATGAAATCAACCATCACAAGAGGCGTATGCACCCCTATGTTCATTGCAGCATTATTCGCTATAGCCAAGAAGTGGAAGCAACCCAAGTGTCCCTCAACTGAAGATTGGTTAAAGAAGATGTGGTATATACATACAATGGAATACTACTCAGCCATAAGAAAAGACACAATTGTCCCATTTGCAACAACATGGAAGGTCCTAGAGGGTATTATGTTAAGTGAAATAAGCCAGAGAGAGAAGGACAGACACTGCATGAACTCACTCATATATGGAATATAAGTGAACACACGGACAGAGAGAACTGATTGGTGGTTACCAAGGGGAAGGGGGGTGGGGGGGGCACAAGGGGTGAAGGGTTACATCCACAAGGTGACGGACAAACAAAAATGTACAACTAAAACCCCACAGTGTTATAAACTACTAAGACATCAATTAAAAAAAAATGGTAAAAATAAAAAAAAATAAGACAAAAAAAAAGAAAAGCATATTTTAATGAATAAAACAGATGATGAAAAGAAATCAGTTGAGAAAATCATTGAGGGGAAAATGAATTACTGGTGTGCAATCATTCTGATGTCCTAGAGTAGGGGTAATATTCTATTGATATTTTCCAGGAAGTAAAGTAGCTCATTTAGATGGAAAAAAGGGATATAATTGTGCTAAATTAATTATTAAGTTTTTAATCTGCTATGAATTTGGAGTAAATTTCATTAGGAAGAATTGGAAATACATGTTAACTTTTACTGTCAAGATAAATTGCATCTTTTAAAGATGAGTGACTCTTTCACTTTGTGAGGGCCTTTCACTTTGGTACAAATCTTAGGTTTGAAACTGCGCCTGGTTGATGGTGACTAAAATTACCTTTTGCTGTGTGGTGGTTTATATAGTAATTTCCACCCCAATTAGACACATTTCGTCTGATGGTAAATTCTGAGTCCAGTTGTCAGACCAGCTCCCGAAGGCGCAGAGACGAACCTCTAGAGGCCACCATCCTCTTCGTGGAGAGGTCTGCCTAATTCCCGGTAGTAGCGGTTAAATGTACAAACTGACCTACAGTTTAATAACATGTTCTTTGTTGATAAATTTACTCAGCAGAAATCTAGGCTATCTGTTATGGGGACTGATTCTTTCATGTAAAATAGCCAAGCCTTAAGAACGCAGCTTAAATAGCCACCAAAGGAAGCCCTCGCCTGTATAGGACTATGCACTTTAAATTCTGATTTGCCCCCATTTGGAGCAACCTTCTGATTCGTAATGTTGATCATGTCCACTGCCTGTTTTCCTTTTACTCCCTCTTCCTGATCACCTGTAGGTTTTCTATACAACTCTTCAAGTGGCGACTTTATGGAATTAAGATTGCAGTGGGTTATTGCCAGCCCTCATGAAACAGGAGTACTGCTAACTCTTACTACTTAGAGCCAAAACCAGGGACTAGTTTTCAATACAATTAAATTTCAAATCACCTTCTGAAACAGTATAAATTTCTTTTTCTTTTTTTTTTTGTGAGGAAGATTAGCCCTGAGCTAACATCCATTGCCAATCCTCCTCTTTTTTGCTGAGGAAGATTGGCCCTGGGCTAACATCCATGCTTGTCTTCCTCTACTTTATATGGGACACCACCACAGCATGGCTTGACAAGTGGTGTGTTGGTCTGCGCCCGGGATCTGAACCTGCTAACCCTGGGCCGCCGAAGCAGAGCACGTGAACTTAACTGCTACACCACCAGGCTGGCGCCAGTATAAATTTCTTAATGATCTAAAATGTTTGACAACACCAAGAAAAAAAACCCCCAAACTAAAAAACACACATATTCTCTTATTAGAACTTGGGTTGGCTGTGTGTTCAATAAGGACCAGGCAAATCACTTTCATTTTCATTTGCAGGTTCTAATTTTGACTTTTCTCATTGTTTTAGGAAGTTTGGGGCACAAGGGTCACGACTTACTGGAGCAGGATGGGGAGGCTGCACAGTGTCACTAGTACCTGCTGACCAGCTGCCCAGCTTCCTAGCAAATGTGCATGAAGCTTATTACCAGAGGAGCGACCGGAGCTTAGAGCTGGAGAAACAGAGTCTGTTTGCTACCAAACCTGGAGGTGGGGCTTTGGTTTTCCTTGAGGCCTAAACAATGTAAAAAATCTCAGAGAAACTATTTAGGGCATTTAGGAACTGGCAGGACTTCTTATGCCACAGTAAATTAATCCTCTTTCTGTTTTGTATACGATGAATGGTTGCTATTATCACGATGTATTTCCAAAGAAACAGTTGAAAACTCTCTATGGTTCAAAATGATTATTTTTCCATCTTAAAATATGTTTTCTACCAATAACAGCCAAAATTATGCTTGGACAGATATCTTAAGGATGATTTGCTGAGATTTATTGATTTCAATATTTTTAAAGATGAGTGGTAAAAGACACTTGATACTGACTTCATGGATTGGACTTGAATTAAACATACTGATACAATCGAATTGTAAGCAAGTTTTCTTAAATACAGTTGATTTCTGGTTTTTCTTGACATTCTTCTTCCTCAAAGTTGTAGTTTTCTGTTGTTGTTGATGATGATGATAGTGATGCCAGAAATTCTCTCTCAATTTGAGCTTCAGTACGCTATTAAAATAATACATTATTAAGGATTCACACATACTCCTGGACATTATATACTTAAATGTGAGATTCCCCCAATTATCAAGATGGGAAGGAACACTTAAGTTTTTGGCAGGGGGCAGGGAGGGGAGGGCAAAAGATGAATTTAGGAAGAAAATTCCAGGCTCATTTAATTTTTTTAACCATATGATATCACATAATCATTTTTAATTCTTTCGGTCCTGAGCTTTCACTTACTAGAGAAACTTAGATGGAAGACACTTTAAGTTTTTATCTTTATTCACATTGAAATAGAGAATTATCTGGATAATAATTCAGATCATGGAATTTACTTTCTTCCCACCCTACACTACCTTTTCTCAAATGCCTCTCTAATCCAAGAGGCATGCTTACTGTTTTGGGAACCCCCACCCATGCCTTGCGTCCCTTCGTTGTGTGTCTAGCAAGGCTGGTTTGTATATGTGGACCAGTGTAGGGCAGGTGTGCAGGTATGTGGGTAAAAGTATGAAAAGGCTTAGAGTGGGTTCTGGGATTGGGCAGTGGTGTTGGTGGGTGCCTATATGCATTTATCAAAATTCAGCAGTAATGTTTGGCCATGTGGTAATGGTAAATATAGGGCTTTCTCTCATGGATAGTCTACAGGAGGGCCTTCCTGAATTATATGAAGATTTAGACCAAAAAGCATTTGACTGATACAATCAGATAATTGAGACAGCAGTGGTCTTATGGCATGAATTATCCAGAAAATTATCACAATTTTCTGTTATTCTATGATTGTTTTTGCTCATTAATGTGCAGCTCAAAGATTGGACACCATCATCTTGAATCTCAGTTTCAGAGAGGCTGAGGCAAAGCTAGTTGTAATATTTCTCCAAGGATAACAGTTTTATATAAAGTACTAGGAAATCCATTATTCTATTCTAAAATAAACTTCTGTGCATTTTCATTCATAGCAGAAAGGAACTGAGAAAGCTTACGTCAAATTTGTTGAAAGAATTTTGAGTTTTTTAAATCCAATAATCCAAACTCTGAATTGATTTAAAGTTATAATCCTTTGTTTTTTAATACTTGCCATTTCCCACAGAAGATTTGTAGCTGGTATATAATTCTTTAAAGATACCTGGACCACTGTAAAAAAAAAAAAAAAGGCACTTGCCATGGCTTTGCTATTCTATTTAAGTTTTTTACCATGAGATTCCCTTTTTGCAACAGGTGAGTAAAAATTTCCAGTGTGCAGTCCATATTTGTCTTGATGTCTGACTTGAAGAAAAAAAAACTATTCTTCAATCAAACCATCACCAAGTGTTATTCTAGAAATTATGAGATTATCCAACTTGTCTGGAAAGGATGGAGCTAGGGCCACTGGAACAAGCTTCATGCACAAGATGGAATTTGAGCAGGGGGCCCTGAAGGATAAGTGGAATTTGGAGGCTGGGGAGTAGGATTCCAGATGAGCAAAGTATATGAGTATGAGTAAGTAGATATGTTCAGAAGGCTCAGTGGGAGTGAAGGCTGTGCCTTGGGATGTAGTGGAGAATAAGATTGGCTAGACTGGCTGGAGACAGCTTTTGAAAAGCTCCAAACCCAGGCAGCATTTAAACCAGGGATTGCAAACCAGCAGCCCATAGGCCACATCTGGTCTGCAGATATATTTAGTTTGGTCCCCATAGTGTTTAAAAACTTGGGGTCCAAATCAGGAGATTTTACTGAAGAATCTGGATTACTGACGGTGGAAGATCTGATAACACTCTGGCCTCTGTTCCTGTAGGGCAACAAGAAACTGGAGCTGAGTGAGGAGCTGCCTGGTTTAGAGGAGGCCTGGACTGCTGCAGTTTCCACAGCTCCTTGTAGTTTCCCTGACACTCAGGTCATTTACCATTTACCAGCTGAGGTCACATGCCCTTTACCAGCACACTTGCACAGTTTTCTTATATGAAATAAATATTTATTTGTGGCCATGTCTATAAATAGTAAGAAAAAGAGACCAAGAAAAGTGGGAGAAAGAATTTTTTTGTGTGGCAGTAAAGAATGGTCCTATTTGTTTAATATTAAACACCCAGGTGTTTTACTCCTTTCTATCACCTTTCTGGCTTATATAGGAATTTGATTAGATTGTTTGATGTCTGTTTTGGGCATTTCACCAGTAGCCAATGAGGACTGCTCTAGACTTTTGAATGGAAGGCTGACATGTTGACAATAAAAACTTTCTCCTATTCCTGACCTCAGATTGTCCAATCTCCAGATTTGTTGTACACTATTCTCTACATGTTCTAGCCTGTTGGAAGGGATGTAGGCCCTTCAGATATACAGGATTGCCCATAAATTAAGGAGGAGCAGAAGAGGAGGGGACAACAAAAAACCTGAAAAAAATGGATCAGTCTCTTTCCTTTTCATTCTTTCTCACACTTGAATCCTGTTTAGAGTTTTATCACTTCTGACTTGTGTTTCCATTAATTGAAGGCACGGACCATTCATCTAACACAGTTGTTGGAATCCAATATATTTTTGTTGAATTACTAATGGAAAATAAAACACCAATAATTTTCTATTAGTTTGAAATTCTAACTGCATTTGGAGGTTTGAAGTTGTATAAACTGTCCCTGGTCAGAAGCAAGGGATGGGGATAAGTGGGCACGAGGTGGTCACTAATATGTAAAACAGAGATTATCCTAAATGTGCATATGGATGATTAAATAACAAGAATGTACTCTATCCTGCCACTGTAATTTGGATGTGAGACCATTTATTGCTTATTAAATATTGTCCAGTCTACATAAGAGAAGCTAGCAAGAGAATTCTCAATTATTTTCAAAAAAGAAACATACCAGTTTATGCAGGAACTTCTCAAAGTCATCCTTAACTTCATAAGGTTTCTTGGTAGCTTTTGCTTGGAGTCTAAACATGAAATAAAGAAAATCCATAACTAAACTAATTGTTTTTATACTGACATCAACTAAAAGCCAAAATTTACAAAGAGTTTAACATGTCAGCACTTTACATATATTAATTCAATTATCCTTACAACAATCTTACGAAGTAGATACAACTATTATCCTGTATTACAAATGAGGAAACAGGCTCAGATAGGTTAAGTAACCTGCCCACAGTCATACAGCTAGCAAGTAATAGAGGATTTGAACCTAGCAGTGTGACACTGCATCCCAGCAGTGAAGCACCCTCTTTAGCAAGATGGTTCATACAGTTTACCCTTAACTGATTCCACTCCCCGGGCTCCAGTGCAGACCTAAAGGAGTGTCACTGGAGTGAGAAATGTAAACGGACTGGCAGGGGAAAGATCTGGGGGAGAAAGAGAGAGACAGAGAAGGCTAAAGGGGGAGGGTGCTTACTAGACTTCCGTAAGCACATTGAGGGCAGGAATCCAGGAATCCTGATTTCTGTCACCAATTGTTCATTCAAGAAATATTTATGAAGGAGTTGGATAGTTGAATTCAGGAGGCTGCAGGCCCCTTTCCAGAGATCTACAGATGAGGGGAGAAGAACAGGGAGGCTAGGCAGGAAGGATAGCAACTTGGGACAAGGGAGAAACATTAGCAAAAGAAACATAGATGAGAAAGAAAAATGAGAAAGGGGACAAGGCTATTAACTTGACTGGCAATTTTCAAGTGAAAATTTTAAAATTATTTTTCTTCCATGAAATTTGTAGGAAGTAAAATTTTCTGAAAATTCCGAATCCACTTTGCTGAAGTATGAAGTTTGGATTAGCCAACTCCTGGCAAGGCCTACACTGAGTTTCTTGAGCATTTAGTCTTGGGTACCCCTGAGGGCACAGAAGGGCTACATCTTGGAAGGCCCTTACATTAGTGCTCTGTGACTGACAAATGTCCCCTCACTCGTCTCTACTTTGCTGATTTTTCTCTCCTCAACCTGGGTTTTCTCCTCACTTCTTATTACCCTCTGGGTCTGTCCTTGCCTGCTTTTCTCAAATCTGGCTCTTACAGTCTGGGTCTCTTCCTCATATTTCTATTTAAACACACTCTACAATAGCCCTGGTGCTCTTTCTCGGTCACACCCTCTTAGAATCTCCTTGCCTCGCAGGTCATTCTGAGACTATGGTTCATCTCACTTTGTTAAAATCAACCTATCTTCCAACTCACTCTGTTCATTTACAGTCCCCCCCTTTCTTTCCTTTAGATTTATTAAAATATGTCACAGCCACGAACTTCACCCTTTTGAAGTGTATAATTAAGTGGGTTTTAGTATATTCACAAAGCTTTGCAACCATCACTACTACCTAACTGCCCATCTTTCTGATCGCCTTTCCTCTCCATTGAGTATCTCTTTTTCAAAGATTACAGATAGAAATTTATATGCTGTGCTTATAAATTTAACAGGCACATGGGATTTATATACCCAAATGAGTATTTTCCCTTCACTTTCTCCAACAATGTGCCTTTGCATAAAACATATTTGAGCGCTTCTTGTGAATTGCTCTGAAAACCATTCTGCATTCTTCCACATATGCTCAGTGGTGAGAAATTCTGTCCTTTGTAGAGTTGATTTGGGGGAACTTGTAAAAGTCACCTGGAATCAGATCTTGTAATTTAGGTGTTGTGAAGGGGAAAGCTGGGTGATTTTTGGTGAAAAGTGAGATAAGATTCTAAAGTAATGGGTTGGATTTTCTCATGTGATGGGAGACTAGCTTTATAAGTTCCAAAATAGTAATTAGAAGTATGGCAGCATGGCTGGCCTGAAGTTGTGGTCTCCCACCGGGGCTTGGTTGAAGGGCTGTGCTCATCTGATACTTAAAGTTGCATGTGTGGCTGTGTTGGAAGTGGGTTAATCTCAACACTTTATAGTTTTCCTTTCTATACTCTAATTTATACAAAAAAATTAAATGAGCCCAATTTTCCTTTCTTCATTGGGAGACAATGCTTGTATATGTAGGGGAAACAGCAGGGGCAGAAGGAGGACAAAGAACTAGCCCAAGAGAGACCAGCTGAATAGGTTGTTTTTCTAGTTTACATCTCCCCTAGGGCAGGGCATGGTTATGGGTTTATTTTTAAAAGGCCTTGAGCGTAAGTCCTCTATCTGGTGGAGTGAAAGAAGATGAAGTGTTTAACAACTGATTAAATTAGTAGAAGTGATTATGTGGATAAAGGAAGTTAAGTGTTCCTCCAGATGAACTGTTGAGTAGAACTCCTCTGCAGATATTTGAGTTGATGTATTTTTACACAATAAACCCATTATGGTTTTATGTAACACATTTGTTGAATTAAAATGTTTTTAAGCACTACAAAGTTGAATAAGAAACAAACCTGTCAAGCTCCTTGTCAATTCTTTCCTGCCGCTGTCTTAGGAGTTTTATTTCTTCATTAATTCTGTGCTTTTCTCTATAAAAATCAAAGTTTGGAGTTAAGTTTTAAAGTAAAGCAGGCATTTCTAACCAGGAAAGAATAAATCAACAGTTTGCTGACTTCCACATGTCAGTGAGAGTCCTTTACAAACCAATTCTTCAACGTCCCTTCCCTCTGCACTACTGGTGTGAGGAATCCCCCAGCACATCTCCTCTGATAAACACATGCCAAAGGCATCACCCTTGATGCCTGAGCATGGCCTGGACTCCACCTTGCTACTTCCACCGGGGCCCTCTTACAAGTGTCCATCCCTGTTCTTCCCACTGAGCACAGGAAATCTAAGGGCTGTGTGTGTGTGTGTGCACATGTGGGTGGGAGGGGAAAGGGACCCTGAAAAGCAGAGGCTCAGACTTTTGTTCTGTGTGCTGGGTAGGACCTAGCTGGCTGCTCTTCTGTTACCTCTCTTTGATATGTTTCCTGAATAGCATCAGGTACCCAAAGGAGATGACCCCCACCCTTTTTTCCCTTTAAAGCAATAAAGTCTCTAGGCAGTGACCTTGATATCAAGGACAGAAGAATTGGACTCTGCCAATTTGTTGTCATAAAAATTGATGGATATCCTCTCCTTAAGCCATTTCTAGCTTTCTGGCACATAAGAATACCATGACTGGCTACGAGTAATCATTTTCATTAAGCACAAAAAACTGAACATATTTCCCCAAGAAAATATTTCAGCAAAGACTTCCCTGCCTTGCTTTCCTCAGTACCAGCCCAGCTCCAGGGAGCTCCTTCTACTGAAGACAATCTTTCTGTTCTTCTTCCAGGGCTCATCTTTGTAAATGGACAATATTCCAATCTCTATTCCCTGGAGCTCTCTCCTGCCCTCTCCATGTTGGGCTGCATCCCCCAACCACACCACAGCAAAGCTTTCTTCCTTCAATCCCTGACACTTGCCATGTCTCCATGGTTACAACGTACATCCTTGACACTTACCTGAAATGAATCTCCAAGTCTGTAAGATGCTCAGAAGCAACTCTCCTCATCAAAGGAGCTTAGTGTCGATCATTTTTACAATCATTTCCAGTTCTAAAAGAGTCTATGATTTTATATTTAACAATAGTATGGCATCAACTTACATTCTATAGTCCCTTTGGTTCTTCGCAAATTGTCTTTTTGCCTCCTTTATAATGTCACAGTAAGTTGGAGCAGGTGGTGTGATAGGCTTATGGTTAAGGAAAGATTTCCAATTAGGAACATCTGGGAGAGGCAAACGGCATCTGTCACAGGGGGACAGAGGGAGCCATCTGGCCTGGGCTTCCCAGTCATGAAGGGTCTCAAGCGTAAACATGAATACTACGTCCAGAGTTACACTGAGAAGACTGAAAGAAGATACCCATCAGACCACTTTTAACTTACATCCCATTATGTGGACCACACCATCCACAGTGCACTAGGATTTAACAGTTTCATAAATCCTGTAATTACAATTTTTATGGGTTTTTTTTGGTGTGCTTTAAAACCAGCAATTTGTTAAATGTAAATATTAAAAATATACCAAAATTTTTGTAACCCCGTTTAGGCATTTCTTCACTTCTACATATGCCGAGAACCTCAAAGTCTCTTGACTTCTGAGAGGCTCTGGAGGTACTGGCAGCACGTGTTGGCTGCCTCAGTTAGCCTGGCCTCTGCTGGCTGCACGGAAGAAAGATAGTAAGCAGAAGGTGTAAGTGTGTCGTTCATGAGGCTGGGGCTCTTATCCGTCTGTTTCTGGTACAGCCTATGGCTGTGTTCCTATCCCTGATCTTAATCCATGTCTGTGTCTGGCAAAGCAGACACTCCTTCTGAAGCAGCAATTGGCAAATGACTCCAGGAGGCAGCCCTCAGCTTGTGTTAAAAGAAGACCTTAGCCTCATTGATAAACTAGGAGCTCTTAAACCTCTGCAATCACCAAGATACAGGGGATGAGACTGTCTTCCTACAGCCCCACTCCCCATCCTGAACCACACTTCAGTATTACCTCTATCCTTCTCTGAATGCAATTTGCTCATTTTAAAAACATTTATGTTCTATTTCAAGGCTGTTCTTGATGCTCATTTTAATCTTATTTATCTGGTATAAGAATGTTAGGAGAAGCCCATGGATTTGGTCCCTGGGACAAGACCACATAGGCACTTAATCTTATGACCTTAATTTCCTGAGTATTTTATCTCAATTGAAATAACCAGAAGGAAAAACATGAACGGCTCCGCAATGAAGATTCTCACAGTAAACTTGAATGAAATTTACGTCCTTCCTATGAAGCTCTAAACTATTCAGGAAGTATCTTCAATCACTCATAATTTGAATATCAAGTCAAGGAAAAGAACACTTGGTTTTCTGTGCAGTCAAGACTACTTTCTCTGCAATGCCAGAGTGATAAATTCTCTCTGCTGGCTATAGAACCTGTTTAAGTAGCCTCCTTAACAGCATTACTGTCTGTAGAGGAAAACAGTGTTGATAGCCAACATCCTTCATCCTACCAAGCACAGAGTTTGAGAGGGTCTGGATGATTATGTTATCCCAAACAGGATGAAAATTCTCTGAAATAGATTTTAGAAAGAAGTCTGCTGTTATTTATTGATGCATTCCAAGTTTATTTTTCCCCTTAATCATGTCTAGGATTTAGAATATGGCTTTCCTTAAAGAAAGAGATGAGCCTGACTTTACTATTTAATGTCACAATGGTATATGGTTCCTGAACTTATAATTCAATGAAAAGTTTATTTGCACTATGAAGGTGAAAATCAAATCAGTGCATTGACAACATCTGGCATCCCCAGGAGGCAGACCAATAATGACAACTGCATGTAGACATGAGGAATGAGAATGCTCTCACTATTGGCTTCAAGGACTCATTCAAGATATGAGGGCCAGCATGAAGTGAAATTGGGACGTCAACCAAGTGTGTATCTTCAGTGCCCTCTATCATCTTCTCTTTTGGTGCTTTTCTTTCAGGACCTTCTCACCTCTTCCTTTCTCCTTGTGGCATCAACAGGCCACATTTCCCACAGATTAGAGAGAGAGGGCCATCCTGGAGACTGAGCTGTAGTTCTGGCACTATGGTCAGCACTCATCATCTAGGGCCATGGTGGCCAAGGTAGTTGCGATACTGTGACTTATAAGAAATATATACTTGGTCATTCAGATGACCAAAATATATTCTCTGATATATTTGGTCTTCATCTATAGTTCCTGGCTCTCAGCTCCCAAAATCCTTGGAATTTCCTGAGCATAAGAGTAATGGAAGCATCTTTTGTTAAAATATTTGGTCTCTTGTCCTCAGTTCCTAAAAAGTCTTCAGGGCCTTTTGAGTGAAATGGGTGTCTTGTTTATGTTAATGAAGGTCACTTTTGGACCCAACCCAAGGGCAGGGGCTGGTTGCCGGGAGAACCAGCCATGTGATCAGAGGATTGGAACTGAATTTCAGTCCCACCCCCTGATTTCTGGGGAGGGGATGGGGGTTGAGGTTGAATCAATTGCCAATGGCCAATGACTTAGTCAGTCATGACTATGTAATGAAGCCTCCATAAAAACCAGAAAGGACAGTTTTGGGCCCTTTTTGGGAGAGCTTCCATGTTGGGGAACCAGAACGCTTCCATGTGCCACTGTGCTCCACAAGGACAAGAGCTCTTTTGTTCGGGACCCCACCCTACGTGTCTCTTCATCTGGCTGTTAATTTGTCAACCTTTAATATCCTTTCTAATAAATTGGTAACCTAGTGAGTAAACAGGTTTTCTTGAGTTCTGTGAGCCATTCTAGCAAATTAATTGAGCCCGAAGAGGGAGTCGTGGGAACCTGATTTATAGCCAGTCAGTCAGAAATACAGGTAACAACCTGGACTTGTAATTGGCATCCTGAGTTGGAGGGAGCTGTTGGAACCTCCAGTTTGTAGCTGGTTGGTCAGAAGCACAGGTAACAACCTGGGCTTGTGACTGGCATCTGAAGTGGAGGACGGTCTTGTGGGACTGAGCCCTTTACCTGTGGAATCTTATTCTGTTTCCGGGTAAATAGTTCCAGAACTGAGCTGAATTCTCAGCACTCTGCTGGCATCTGAAAATTGCTCGTTGGTGTAGGGAAGCCTCCATGTACCCACATTGGAATTGGGTCCAGGACTCCTTTGTAGCAATTAAGCAGGCTGGCCCTCCTTTTCCTTATCTGTAAAGTATGGGGTTGAGATAGATGGTCTTGTGGCTTTCCTCCTGTTCTGATTTTCCAGGAAGTAGAATATGAGCCTATTTAAGTTTGAACCCATCATTAGGGTAACGGAAAGAGGCCTGGACAGTGTGGGATGGAATTTGAGATTTTGCAAACGAATAAAGGAGAGAGTCTATTTACTAATTGGATATGGGGGCTGGATGAGAGACAGGGAGAAGGAGAGATCAAATATAGCTAGGAAAATGATGGAGTCATTCTATAGAGATTGAGAGGTCTGTCACTTTGAAGAGTGTATTATAGGAGATGAGAAGGTATTTTAATAATGAGCATGTTCAATTAGAGACTCTCTCAATAAATGTAGATAGAGAGCAATGGGGGCAGATATGAATTCAGGGAATCTCTTCAGAGGTTATAGTTGAAACAATGAGAATGGATGAGACTCTGAGGAAGAATGCAGAGAAGACAGAAGGCTAAAGAAACAACCCCGAGGAAGACTACATTTTAGGGGGTAGCAGTAGAAGGAGGGGAGGAGCAAATGGTTGGAAAGGTACTGGAACTGGTATAATACAGTGTCACTTAGGCCAAAGGAGAGGAGTTATTTAAGGAGGAAGAGTGTCAAGTAAGTCATAAAGATCAATCTGAAGACCAAGAAAGGGCCACCAAACTGGGTGATACCCTTACTCATCCAACAAGTACTTTCTGAGCACCTGCTGTGTGCCAGGTGCTGTTCTGGACCCTGGAGATTTAACAGTGAGCAAGATGTGCAAGGTTTCCACTCTCATATGGCTCACATTCTAGAGCATGTGCATGTGCATGTGTGTGTGTGTTACGGGAACAGAATATAAGCAAACAAATACGATTATTTTAAACAGTGATAAGTACTATAGGGAAGTACTTGGATATTGTGAGAAGAGAGTGACTGGGGATGTGTATGGGAGGCACAACATTAGATAGAGAAGGCCTGAATATCAGGGAGAAAGAGGAGCTTGCCATCACATTTGGTTAGGAGAAAGGGCAGTGTAGCTGGAGCAGAGTGAGTGAGGGCAGAGTGATAGTGGATGAAATCAGAGAGATAGGTGGGGCTGGGTCTTCTAAGGCACTTTGTGGCCCATGATAAAGTGCAATAGGGAGCTATGGGAAGCCTTTACACAAGGGACTTATTTGAGTTATGCCTTGGCTCCTACGTAGTGAATGGCTTTTGGAAGGGGAGAAAAAGGGAGACTAAGTAGGAGGCTATTTTTCATAGTTGATGAAAGAGTTGGTAGTGGTGCTTGGACTAGGGTGGTAACAGTAGAAATTGAGAGAAGTTGAGAGTTTCAAGCTATGCTTTAAGGGTGGAGTTGATAGAACTCAGGGCTATTTTAAAATGGGTTTCCTGAAAACTGGAATAATATTATAGACCCTAAGGAATGTCTAATAGAACAATTTTGGTCACCAAGCCTGGCAGCAAGGGTGACAGTTTGGGTCAGGGAGTCCTGCCTGGTGGCCAGCCCTTAAATCATCCCATGTCCAATCAATGCCTGTGTAGAAGGCTGACAGTGTCGTTCTTCTTCCAATGGTTAAAGACTTGGGCCCAGTAAAGCCTTGTACCAGCTTATCAAGTTAGCCTGCTTCTTGATTAGTATATCAAATACTGTAGGGGGCTAAAGTTAGGAAACCTTGAAGATACTGTTTTTGAGTTGGTGGTGAGAGGGTAGGGCAGTAGTTGGGAATGGAGTGGAGATGAAAAGAATTAACATTTGTTGGATATCCAACATATGCTAGGTACTGTGATTGGATCTTTAGACACACTATCTCTCGAACTCTATTTGAGGCTGTTAATAAGATGAAAGGGTTACTGGTGTCTTCACTTACATGAAAATAGCTCTACCCAACACAGTCTTATTTCTTGCCTGACAGAGGCCATCACCAAGTCTCTTCCTGGTGAGGGCCTCATTTTGGCTAGAGTCCTGTTTTCAGGGTGCGCATGGGGGCAGCTTGTTTTACTCCAGAAGAGAAATTTCATAGTGATGTAGGTTATATTCGAGCAGTAGCTGTTATTGAACAGTCAATTATCAACTGGAGTTTCCTGTTTTGAACTGATTGTTCTGGCAACCTATGGTCAGAAACACAGCATTTTCTTCAGGAATTATGTGACATTCATGAGTTC
The DNA here is from genome assembly GCA_031878705.1 of Tapirus indicus. Classification (NCBI taxonomy): domain Eukaryota; kingdom Metazoa; phylum Chordata; class Mammalia; order Perissodactyla; family Tapiridae; genus Tapirus; species Tapirus indicus. The sequence continues at coordinate 42,682,907 of CM062918.1, forward strand.
TGATCACACTGTACAAATTATCTTGTCTTCAGGGATGTTCTAAATGACATTATTGGAATAAGTGTCCATACGAACTGCAGTTTTCTCTTGATATGAATCAAGTCTGAATGGTAAAATTTCAAAATAAAACTTCCTTAGGCTGGAGTCAAGTTTCTTTCAAACTTTGGCTTTGAGATTTCACTCTGCATAAGTAATATATTTGACTATTCAGTGAATGACAACATCAAGGCTACATTAGTCCTCAAATCTAAAAGGGAAGTAGTAGAAGCTTCACCTTAAATAATTAAAGCAGAGAAAAACTAAATCTTACAAAATCAGTTCATTTTGATGAATGTTTCAACAAGACTTAGAAAATATTATTGTACAAAGAATATTTTAGCAGCATTAATGTAATCAAAAAAGAAAAATTCTCCCATAATTCCACTTTCCAAAAAATAAAACTATTTTCAATTTTCTATGTGTCTCTCCATCTGTCATATGCAAATATGTAGTTTTAAAAAATAGTTTATAAAGTTAAATTGCTAAGCAACCGTTTAAACTTTTAAAACTCTTAAAGAAATATTGAGGGAAAGTTTTGTCCTAGACATTAATATTTTATCTAAATTAAATTAAATACATTAAAATGGATTAAAGGACTGATTTATTAGATCTTTAAAAAGGAATAGCTATAGTTATATATAACAATGGGGATACATTCTGAGAAATGCATCATTAAGCGATTTTGTCATTGTGAGAACACCATAGAATGTACTTACGCAAACCTAGATGGTATAGCCTACTACACACCTAGGCTATATGGTACTAATCCTATGGAACCACTGTCACATATATGCAGTCCACTGTTGACCAAAACATCATTATGCAGTGTGTGACTATAATTATTTTATTGTTCACAAAAGATTTCAGTAGGTGTACATACCAGAAGGACTCTATTGCCCTGATGATAGCATATTGCAACCATTGCTAGGTTTTCTTATATGAAATCACCAATTTCTCCTCTCTTCTTCAACTGTGTGTTCCAAAATGACATTTTCCCCCCAAGAGTCTAGCAAGGGAGGCCTGTTTCTCTCCTAACTCAGGTCCCTCTGAATTCTGGGAAAAGATAGCCCGGGTCTTGCTTAGCTTGGGACTGGTGTGATGCACATGGTTGAAAAAGAGGCAGTGGTCCTGTTCATTACATAAGCAAGAAGCCTGCAATCTCAGTTATGTCTGATTTCCATCTTCAGTTTTTCCCCCTTTGCCTGTCACAGACTGTGAAGTCCAGCAGCATTAGATGAGGAGGCTCTGCAATCTTCCTGAAACAAGCGATACCTGAAGATACCAGGCTACTTTAATGCCTGTCTTACTCCCCTGCTACATAAAGTGACTGAAAGTCTAAGATCTCTGAGTAAAAGTCACAGAAAGTTGAGAATCGTTATTCTGTAGAATGATTACCACAACTAATAATACATTTTTCCTAAAGGGTAGACGGTCTTGAGCTACTGAAATTTAATTTGCATGCAGCTATTTCCTGCTAATATTTAATTTCTCCCTCAGAGTGCCTGTTAGAATTTCAAAGCGCTTATCCTTCTACAAAGTTACAATGTGCTCTTGATTATGGTTTCCACGATGAAATATTTGTCAGCAAGATGATATGTTTGTCACTCTGAACTAATTGGATTTTCTTTGCCTTGCACGTTCATTTTATACTATTGGTATTGAAGCAAAGAACTATGTTTTATTTCTTAAAAGTTATTAATTTTGAACATATGTCATTATTAAAATGAACTGGGTATACATTCTTTGTAAAGTCATTCTCATTGCCCCCAATATTTGATCACAGTTGTACATTTGTGTTGTGTAATGAGGTTTTGGGCTGTATAATGCCAGTGTTGACTAAGACCTCAGCATTTTCTTGCAGGATTCAATGAAAATAATTTTTAGTAGACTTCTGTTAATGTCTGTTAATGACTATCCTAATTTTTATTCTCTTCAGATACTTAAAGCAATCAATTTTTCCCAACTGTAGAAAAATAGAGTACTTAAAGCTTACAAATTATGAAAAATGGCTACATTCTATTCCTTGGGGATGACTGTGGCAACGTGTTTTCCAACTCCACTGTCTGAACTGACTTCACACTTCATTTTCTCATGCCCTGTTACATGGAAGTTACATGGCAAGACACTAAATGTAGAAGGACTCACTCGAGTACAAATAAAATGGTCCTATTCTGGGACTTCACAACAGCTATGGTTGGGTGGGACAAACCAAGAACTGGAGACATCCTAAAGTCCTCAATTCAGACTCCGGGGTCTTTGATCTCCATTTAGAATCACAGAGTATTAGAGAAACAAGGGACCATAGAAATCATAGGGTCCAATTTGCTTATGTTATAGATGAAGAAACAGAAGCTTCTAGAAGGGAAGTAACTTGTCTTCGAGAGCTTGGGTGTGTATGAGACTCAGGAAAAGAATGACCCAGTGGCAAATTTTGCTCTTGTCTGCCAAAAGTATTGTCCTACACTAAGGCTGCTTGAGGCTTTGCTGTCTGCCTCATACCCGTTAGAGATATTCCTTGGAGTATCCTCAGAGTTGCTCACGAGATTACCAGGTTTAAGGCCAAAGTACCCACTCCACACATAACGCTATTGTATAAGAAGTAAAAGCAACCTAGGCAGCAAGCAGTGGCCAAAATCTCCTTTATACACCAGAATTCATTTAATTCTTAATTCTAAAAACTAAATTGTTGAAATAACTTATCAGTATGTGGCCCAGACTGATTTTATATCAGTTATCTTCTGCTTAATATTTACCTTTGCTTACACTTTAAATATTTTAATGTTAGATTTGTAAGAGTGTCAAACATCCACAACATAGCCATGTATACAGAAATTAAAAAAAAAAAGTTATTAACCAAGTACATGTGCCTTATTCTATGGGAGATAGTACCACTGTTGGATTCTCACCCAGATTCTATATGGCCTGGTGTTATGTGTCAAATAGCGTACTGTTTTAGTAAGTTTCATTACTTAATATATCATTAGCAGCAGTTTTGTAGCATAGTCTAGAAAACTGAGAGAATAGGGTTACTGGAAATATTAACACGGATTTAACTAAAAGCATTCAACATGGATATAATTAACAAGACAAGAAATAACAAATGTTGGAGAGGATGTGGAGAAAAGGGCCCCCTCATGCACTGCTGGTGGGAGTGCAAACTGGTGCAACCACTATGGAAAACAGTATGAAGATTTCTCAAAAAATTAAAAATAGAAATACCATATGATCCAACTATCCCACTATGGGGTATTTATGCAAAGAACATGAAATCAACAATTCAAAGAGATTTATGCATCCTTATGTTCATCACAGCATTATTCACAATAGCCAAGATGTGGAAGCAACCCAAGTACCCAGCAATGAATGAATGAATAAAGAAGACATGTTATATACATGCAATGGAATACTACTCAGTTATAAAAAAAGACAAAATCGTGCCATTTGTGACAACTTGGATGGACCTTGAGGGTATTATGCTTGAGGGTGTTATGACTTATGAAATAAGTCAGACAGAGAAAGACAAACACTGTATGATTTCACTCATATGTGGAGGATAAACAAACACATGGATAAGGAGAACAGATTAGTGGTTACCAGAGGAGAAGAAGGTGGAGCGTGGGCGAAAGGGGTAAAGGGGCACATGTGTATGGTGACGGATAAAAACTAGACTATTCATGGTGAACATGATGCAGTCTATACAGAAACTAATATATAATAATGCACACCTGAAATTTATACAATATTATAAGCCAATATGATGTCAATAAAATAATTTTTTTTTAAATCCACATATATTCCTTCTAAACTACAACCTTCGAAATATAAATGTTAAAGTGGTATTAATCCATTTCTGAAAGAAATTCTAAAAATTTCTTTATGTCTCCCCTTTTGTTCTTAACTTCCACTGTCTTGGCCTATTTCCAGAATACTATTATGAAAATTGGTCACTCAATAAATCTATTGAAGATCATGAAAAAAAAAATCATTCAACAAACTTACCAGGACTTTTACTAGGCATTGAGACAGAGATGAATAACACATGGTGTTGGGCTTTAAGGAGTTAGTAGGAACAAGAAGCGACAACAGGCAGTTTTTGAAGTAGGAGACAGAAGAACGATAAAAATAGGCATAAAGACTATACAAGTCTAGCAGTCTAGTCTCTTTCAGTGCAGTACTGTCTCAGATTGGATGAAGGTGCTCCTCTGTGCTACCATGGCATGCGATGTAGGATTCTGTCACTGAAGGCACTTTGCTGTCTTTGCTGTTGGATGGCTTGTCACCTTCATAGTAGTACCAGTACTGGGATGTAATAGATATTCAGGAAGTGTTTACTGTTCTTTGCCTACTCAGAAATCATTCTTATTGATATCTTTGTGCAGTTGAGCCATAGATTTCATCTTGAGAAGCACAGTCATCATCATTAAGTTGTTTTTTGCTTTATTGTTTAAGAAGTCAGGGAAGCATAATACATCTTTAAAGGAAATTTTCATTAAAATAGTTAACATAAAAAAGTTTTGGTGCCTCAAATAGTTGGCTCTAGTTTTGGGGAGAATTTCATTATGGGCAACAGTTCACTCCTTGATAAGGCCGGATAAACAAGTTGTTGATATAGAGATTCTGCCACTTTTACAATTTATGCCCTTGAACAGAGACAGCTCCAAGGGTTGTTTGGAGGGACATTAGCCATCCCCACTATTTCTATCACCCCCCCTCCCCCTACAAAGCCATTCCAAATAAACATACAAACTTTGGGTTAATACAGGTTCAAGACAAGTTCCCTAGCCCCCTGCTTGTAACTGGATCGAATATCTAAGCCCCTCCTGTAAAGATAGAAATTCTGGAGCCCCCACTTCTCCAAGATTGACCAAATTGGAATATTAGTAACAAAACAGTGAACAAATATATGTGCAACAACCACCAAAAGGAGTCAATTTGGCATTTCCTTAAATACACAGGACTTCAGCTCTAAGCTAGGATAGGGTTTCTACTTTCCGAAATCCTGGAGCATCTCAGAGAATCACTCAGAGCCGCAAGCTGACAGTGATTTTGATGGGGTGAATGCATAGTAACAGTGTGGGTTTTACTTACTTCCTCCTTTGCCTGCCCACCTCCTAGGAGGAGAAATGGGTTGGATGAACACAAAATTATAATCTAGTCAATTTTTAACATCTACTTGAGATTGCTTTTTAGTCCTAAATGCTAAGCATTAAAAAAGCTATGGCTTTCTCATCTGATTTTTTATTAACTAAAAACATATATAGCAAGAATATTTATTTTTTCAATGATAAAGATCATTTAAACTACTTGAAAATGAAGTTTTCTTCTCTTATTTGATACAAATTGGGCTTTACCACATTTATACTAACATTTTTTTAAAAACTCTGAACTCTTTCTGACTCTCCGGGATGAAAATCCCTCCCCCTCTTATTTTTCCTTTGAGCCATGTTTATAATCTGAGGACCAAATTGTGGCTAAAAAATTGATACAAACCACTCCCTGGAACCTGATTACCTAAGGCAACTGAAGTCTTCTATTCATTTCATTAGTTAGTTTAATAACAAGTTTGCTGAATTGTGGTTTGTGTCTTGTGTATTTCATTAAAAGAAAAGAAAAACCCTAACTAGAACTTAAACTGAGTCTGTAAGAATAAAGAGCCGGATCTTACAAGCAATTTTATAATTGTCTCTGGCTCAAGGTGGCTGCAAAATGCGTACAACACACGTGCAGACAGTTACCCACGTAAAACAAAATCCCTTTGTTCTTCAAGTTCTTAAAAAAAAGTATGATGTTCATGTCCCCCCCACCCCCGGCATCTTTTTCTAAGTTGGCCCCACTCTTAACTGGCAGAGTTTGTGAAAGGAAGAAACCTAGCAACCTACTCAGCAAAGTTTAGAATAGCTTCAACTAAAAGTCATCTAAAAATAAAAACAAAACCCCCTTTTCTCTTCTAAGAGCAAAATTTAAATACTTGATGCATCCTTTATCTTACTATGCCTCCAAGATGTTTTTCTGCTTATATAGTGCTCTATTAAATGTCTTAAATATATTTTTAAAATTTTAAAATCTAGCCCTTTAAGGAATCCTTGAGAGCCCAGCAGGAGAGTTATTAGGTTATTTCAGGTAAATCACATATATTAGCATCAATGGGAATTAAGTAAAGGTAGTCCATGGATCAGAAATCTGACTGTAAAAAGGCAATCACAGAATTTTATACAGATTTAGGTTACTTACAAAGTTATTGACCTGGGGGCGTGTACAGAAAGGGGCAAGCTTTCTACGGATTGAAGCCATGCTATATGCTGCGAAAATCTGCACAAGGCTGAAAGTAGTTCATCTCTGAGCAAAAACAAACCAAAATCAAATTAAACAAAACTAGGATAAAAGGGGAAAAATCCAACCAAAAAAAGCAAAATGTGAAGGGAAATTTGAGTGCAGCTGGAAATAAACTTTGTTGGTAATTTTGTTGGATGGATGACTAATGAATGGTTGAACAAGATAATATGTAATCTTAGGCCACTAAACTTCTAAAATTAGAAGGCTGCAAGTGGCAAGGCAAAAGAAAGTTCTGTACGTGCTGGCTGTCTGATACCTCAAGGTGGCATCTCAAGTTCTGTGAATAAATTAAACTTTTCTTCTTACCCAAGACAGTGCTGTCCATAGAACTTTTTGTGATGGTGGAAATGTTTGACATCTGCACTGTCCAATAGTCACATATGGTTAGTGAGCACTTGAAATGTGACTAGTGTAACTGATGAACTGAATTTTTACTTATACTTAATGTTATTAATTTAAATATAAGTTTAAATAGCCACACCTGGCTAGTGGCTACCATATGGGACAGTGCAGCTCTGAACGATGAAAAATATAATAAATACTAACTATATGTACATATTTATATATCTTTAAATCTTGCTCTAAATAGTATATATTTCCATTTTATGTAACATTGTAAAATATCATTGAATGGATCACATACTAATCTTGGTTTTCTAAACCATCTTTCTTTCTAGTCAAAACTGTTAAGTTCTTTTCACTTGGAGAAGCTATCAAGGTATAAGAATAGTGAGGAAAAGAAAACCGCCTTTTATGGGATAGTTCCACAAAACTGGGCCTACACAGTAAGAACCAATGATCTATCTCTTAAATTATGTTCAGAATCCCCCCGAGGGTATTGTGACTTGCTTTTCTCATAGTCCAGTTTTTGACCCTAATGGGTCTTTTTGCACCTTTTGCCTTCTATAATTCCTAAACCTTGGACAACTTCTCTCTTATTTGCTTCAGGGTGAATGTGTCTTTTCCTTTCCCAACAGTAGCTCTCTGGGATATGACAGCCAAAGACAGAGTGAGCTGACCCCTCATTGTAACCCCTGATGGTTATCAAAATTGACATTGACAGGTGCCTCTTTTGTTTCAGTGCATTTCTATGCTTCTGGCTTGTTTCTTTGACTCCAGATTCCCCAATTCTACTCCCTCCTCTGTCTGTTTTACCCTTCTGATGGGATTTCTCCAAGTCTTGATATTGGATTATGTAGACAAATATAATTACGTGGAATTGTAGCAAGGAAGCAGACTCTTCTTTGGTGCTAGTTCCATAGAGAAAAGCAACCTGGTGAACCTCCTTTCCATTCTTCTTCCAGACTAAGCCTCTGTTCAAGATACCTTGTTCAGTACTGCAAGCACTGCATTTGTTTCAATTGTTGCTCTGATTGCTTCTAGAATAAGCAAAAAATTACACCCATTTCATATTAACCCCTTATCAGATAGATGATTTGCAAATATTTTCTCCCATTCCGTAGGTTGCCTTTTCATTTTGTTGATGGTTTCCTTTACTGTGCAGAAACTTTTTAGTTTAATGTAGTCCCACTTAATTCTTACTTTTGTTGCTTGTGCTTTTGGTGTCACATCCAAAATATTGTTACCAAGACCATCATCAAGGAGCTTTTCCCCTATGTTTTCTTCTAGGAGTTTTATAGTTTCAGGTATTATGTTTAAGTCTTTAATCCATTTTGAGTTAATTTTTGTGAGTGGTTTAAAATAGGGATCCAATTTCATTCTTCTGCATGTGATTATCTACTTTTCCCAACACCATTTATTGAAGAAACTATCTTTTCCCCATTGAGTATTCTTGGATCCTTTGTCAAATATTAATTGACCTTACATGTGAGGGTTTATTTCTGGGCTCTCGATTCTGTTCCATTGGTCTATGTGTCTATTTTATGCCAGTAAAACACAGTATACAATATCCAACCAGTTTGTTGTATATTTTCATATTATTAATTAGTGTTCTTTCATTTTAGCTTGAGGAACTCCTTTCAGCATTTCTTGTACGGCAGGACTAGTGGTGATGAAGTCCTTTAGCTTTGTTTGTCTGGCAGAGTTTTCATCTCTCCTTCATCTCTGAAGGAGAACTTTGGTTGGCATTTTCTTTCTTCCAGCACTTTGAACATATCATTCCACTCTCTCCTGACCTGTAAGGTTTCTGCTGAGAAATCTGCTGAGAGCCTAATGGAGGTTCCTTTGTAAGTTATAAGTTTCTTTTCTATTGCGTCTTTTAGGATTCACTTTTTATTTTTGACAGTGTCTTAGAGACAATCTCTTTAAGTTGAGTTTGTTTGGTGACCTATGAGTTTCATGAGCTTGGATGTCCTAATCTCTCCCCAGATTTGGGAAGTTCTCAGCCACTATTTCTTTAATTAAGCTCTCTGCTTTCCTCTTCTTCTCTTGGAACTCCAATAATTTGCAGATTATTTCTTTGATGGTATCCCACAAATCAAGTAGGTTTTCTTCACTCTTTTTCCTTTTTCTCCTCTGTTTGGATAATTTTAAAAGTTCCTGTCTTCTAACTCACAGATTCTTTCTTTGCTTGATCCATTCTGTTGTTGATGCTCTCTATTGCATTTTTTTTTTTCATTTCATTCATTGTATTCTTCAGCTCCAGAATTTCTGTTGTTCTTTTTTATGATTTGTATCTCTTTGTTAAACTTCTCATTTTGTTCGTGTATTGTTTTCCTGACTTCACTGAATTGTCTTTCTGTGTTTTCTTGTAGCTCACTGAGTTTCCTTAAAATAGCTATTTTGAATTCTTTATCAGGTAAATTGAAATCTCCATGTCTTTGGGATCAGTTACTGCAAGATTACTGTGATCTCTTGGTGGTGTCATGTTTCCTTGATTTTCATGTTCCTTGCAGTTTTGTGTTACTGTCTTTGCATTTGAGGTAGCAGTCACCTCCTTTAGTCTTTGCTGACTTCCTTTGGGAAAGAAACACCTTCCATCAGCCCCATTAGGGATTCTGAGGCTTTCTCAGACCTTCTATGGATACAGCTACTCCACATTTCTGCTCCCTCTTGTGGCAGAATTCTTAAGCTTATATCCTACTCTCAATCCTGCAATACACCAGGCTGATAGCTTCCCGTTTGTTTACCCAAAGGTGGCACTAAAGCTCAAGTTTGTCGTCTTTCCCTGGCCCACAGATTTGGGCTGGCATAGTCTTCTGTGTGTGCTCACTAGCAGTCTGCCAAAGCTTGGTCTCCACAGGGAGCTGGCCACAGGGTGGGAGTGTGTGTGGGTGAGGTGCATGGAGCACTGGGGGTGCCCAGGGGCCAGTCGGGGGAATCTGTGGATGAGGCGTCCCCAGTGGCTCATGGGCAGTTGTCTTGATGGAAGCTATAACATGGTTAGTAGAATCTGCATCCCTTTAATGCCCTCTGAGACTCCTATCTGCCACTCTCCCAGCCTCTTCCCACTCCCCAAGTCATGTAGCTCAGACTCAGTACTCTTGACGGGGAGAGAGAGAAATGAGCCTCTTTGGCAGCAATCACACAGCTAGGGAAGCCAGTTACTCACTCACATGCTCTCACTTTCCCTCAAGCAAGAAATCATGGGCCAAGAAGATCTCGCTTGGCTCTAAGCTGTGCCACACTGGGGACAGGTGAAGTCAAACTGTTCCTCTTACTCTCTCCAATGCATCCACACTCATATTTTTTTGTTCCAGTGGTGTGCTGAAACTTCTCTGCTGGAAACCCGGACTTCCACAAAGTCTGTCTCATCTGTATGTGATTCTTTTTGTCAGTGTGTTCTGGGGGTTCCTGGACTGTGGCCAAGAGAGGCTAGAGTTGGTTCACAGGCCACTACAGGGTCCATAGCTGGTCCTGAAGTCTCTACACCTGTTACCTGACACACGGGTGGGTGAGACTCCTCTCAGGTCCCTTGGCAGATGGTGCTGGATCCCACAGCTCCCATGAGGGCACTTTTGTCCATGGGTGGATGCCAAATTGCTGCTGTTGAGGCAGGGGACATGAATGAGGGATGTATTACTTAGTGATGATGCTTATGTCACCCCTGTCCCTGTGTTAAAAAATTTGGGGACCATGCGTAGTTTTCTGTCCCTATGTTTAACCATGCTGAGAATAAGCACAAATAACTTAGATACTTGTTCCAGGAAATGCTTTCTCCTAAAAGATAAGACTTTGAACCAGCTAAAATAGCTTCCTCATCAAAGCTCACTTTAAGACCCTTGCTTCACTGGGCCCACCAATCCAAATTATAGCATCATTAAACTTTGCCCAATCCCAAGCAGTTCCCTGCCTCAAAATCATACAACTCAGGCCCTAAAACGCTATAAATATCATCCCTGAATTTAGTCATTAGAACACTACTAAAGCTCTGTTAAATTGGCATTCTCTCTTACTACAATAAGTGTATTAAACTTAGCTTTATTTGGTTAACGTGTCATTCTGGTGGTCTTTTAGGGGAGCCAACAGCTGAGAATGGGAAAAATGGTGTCTCTGCATTTTTTTTTCTTAGTGTAGCCTCAGAAGAACCTGGCTCTACAGTGCAGTTGCCAAAATGAGATGTTGTCATTTCAGGGAAAAATTGAGCTATTTACCAATTCAGCCACTGATGGTGTGAAAAGTCAAATTCCTCCAACAGAATCATAAATCTCAGGATTCAAAGGGACTTGAAATTTATCTAGTCCAATCCATCTGCTTGATACAGATGGAGAATAGGCTCAAATTAGAGTAAATTTTTTTTCCTATACTGCTGAAGAGACCCCTTCAGAGCAACTGAGGGTTTTCGGTTTCCTCTCTGCTTCCTCATCTCCCCTCTTCATTCTCTTCCTTTCCCCAGGCCCTGTTTTTCCTCTCTGCAGACAACTAGAGGAAATCTCAGCCCCCATACTGTTTTGGTGGAGGGAGTCTGTGTTGCCACAGGGTTTTCAGGGCTGGCTGTTTTTAACAAAAAGTATTTTTAAAAGACCTCCCCTTCCAGGAAGCTGACATCTGGTTCCTATTATCTGGAAGGTCTCATTAACAGATAATATTGTGATGTCCACACCCCTATTTTTGGAGTTGAAGGAAAGTGAGAGTTAAATTTTTTTGGTACAATCTCATAAATACTGGAACAAACTTTCTAGCAGTTCAGGCTTTCCTATTCACTTCACCCTGAAAATTTTGGAAGAATTGAGGGAAGAAAGTATTTTATCTTGTCTTTACAGGAAAAATAACTAGATGGGAGGGTTCTGGATTAGAAGTTTTTTTGGACATTTGCTTTTTAGCTAATTTATTCTTTTAAAAATGTGATTACCAGATCCTTAGTATATGTTAACTAACTTGAAATGTCACTGACTTGAAATGAAAAATGCAATTGAGAGTAACTTTAGTAACAACTCTCAATTTGCTATTCATGTCTTAGTAAGAAAAAAAATCTATGTATGCACACGTGACAAAGATTGTTGGAAATAGAAGTTGCACATTGCTCTAAGTGCTTCGCTGGACTGTTACTGGGTGAAGATGGAGTGTTATGCAGAGCTGGTGACTTTTCCTGAGTCTCAGAGTTTCTTCTTTTTCTTTTTTCACTGTTGACTTCTTGCTTCTCCCAAATCACAGATAATTCACAACAGACGATTTCTTTGTATAGCTTTCATTTTTATGCTGGGATAAATGTTGATATATCCCACATTATTTTCAATTATAAAGTTTAGTAATCCACCTCTGGATGGTTTTTACACGTTGAAAAGTCTGTGTATGCATGTGTGATGGTGGGAGCGTGTATTTATAGTAATACGATGCACTCATTATGACACTGCATTGAGTTCAGATCTTTCCCAAACTGCAACAAAATGTGAACATTCTAATTTCAAGTTAGAAGTAGAGATGCAGCCTATAAACTTTTCTCTTTAACAAGACCCACACAAACTACAACAACATTTTGTTCCTGAGGTTGTTTTTCTTTTTTTAAAGAATTTGTGTTTCTCATGTAAAAAGATTATTAGACTTTTGGATATTTCTTTGTTAGTTTACTCTCAACACATAAAGAACTCGAGGCAGTTTACAAAAATATAGACTACGTGATAAGGGAAAGTTAGGAGCTCCAAAAACATTTTGCACAAGATTCTGCACAGTTTAAAGACGCACTACAGCTTCAGCTCTGAGTCCTAGAAGTCAAAGCTTTTTCCTGTTTTACTCAAAACTCTAAGTGATCAAGTTTTTAAAAAAGAAATTAAAAGATCACTCATAAAAAATATTCAAATTTTCTACTAATAATGATTTAATGTAATTAACTAGTAAAGAAGTTTATTATTTTCCTTATAAATGTACATTAAAAATCTTGTCAGAATCATGAGCACCCCTGTGAGGTACAATTGCATTACTCCTTCCCTCTCCACATGCATCTCCAGTCTTCCCAGTATTTACATGTGAATCCTAAAACATTGACAATAAATCAGTCCTCCCTCTTGTGACTTTGGCAAATCACTCTGAATCAAAAGAAATATTACCTATGATGTTAAATTTATTTTTAAATGTATCTGTTTCACAAGACTCTGATATAAAAATTACATAGTGATCAAATATGATATTGTTCTGTATTTGAGCTTGTGTAAGAAAGTATGTCATAAGAATCTCTGATTAAATAAATAAAAGGATTTTGAAATAGAATGTGTGTGGTCATGAAATCTTAAATGTCTGAAGGAAAAACTGCTAAAGTGATTTAATACAGGGCCAACTGTAGAAATTTCAATTAACTACTTTTCTTCAAATTTGAGGGACATTATCATGTCATCCCTTCTTATCCTCTGTTGACTTCTCTGCCTCTTGCCACCCTTCTCCCAAACCATAACTGTGATTATCCTTAAAAGCCTAGAATATGCTTTTATCGTCTTCTGGAGCTACACATTCCCCAGGTAAACAATTAAGTACCAGAGTGTTCCAGGGCATCAGCTCTGAAACCAGACTGCCAAGGATAGACTTCAAGTGCTATCCTTGACTCTAGTGTTCTCAGGTAAGTTACCTAACCTTCCTGTGCCTCAGTTTCCTTATCTGTAAAATGGAGACAATAATAGTCTCTATCTCAGAAGTTGACATGAGAATAAAATGAGTTAATAAATGTAAAGTAGTTAAAAACAGTGCTTGGTATACAGTAACTGTTCAATAAATTTTTTAAAACATCATTTTGATAATGATGACTTAAAAATTAACTTTATACCAATGATTCCCAAATTTCTATCTCTATCTCTGTCCTCTAATTTTCTTAATTTTAACGATCATGTCAAATTTTGTTGAAAAATAAAATGAAATTTTGTCCTATCTCTATATAAAACCATGCTATACCCACATATCAGACATTTATTTAGCACCTATTGTATGCTAGATACTTCTTTTTTCCAGTGTCAGAAATATAGAGGCAAATAATTCTTTGTTCTCTACCGGGTGAGAAAAGCAAGTAAACAAATGGCTACACTACAATGTGATAAATATTTGGATTGAGGTATGTATGGGCTATAAAAGTATTGAAGAGATTTACCTAAATCAGACTTCTGCTCAAACATTGTGAGTTATCTATTGATGTATAACAAATTACCCCAAAACTTGGCAGCTTAAAACAACAAACACTTATTATTGCGTAGCTTCTGTGGGTCAGGAATCTGGGCACAGCTCAGCTGGATACGTCTGGCTCACAGGGTCCCTCACAGGCTGCAATCAAAGTGTGGGCAGGGGCTGCAGTGATCTCAAGGCTCAATTGAAGGAGATTCTGCTTCCAGGGTCACTCATGTGGTTGACGGCAGGATTCATTTCCTCATGGGTTGTTGGACTAAGGGTCTCAGTTTCTTACTGGCTGTCAGCTGGAGGCCTTCCTCACTTCTCTGCGGTGTGGGCTTCTCCACAGGGCAGCTCACAACATGGTAATGGGTTTCCCCCAGAGGGCTCCGAGAGAGCAAGCAAGAAAGGTGGAGAAGGACTGGTAACAGCCTTTTTGCAACTGAATCTCAGAAGTGACATTCCATTGTTTGCCATATCCTATTTGTTAGAAGCAAGTCAAAGGTTCAGCTCACACTCAGTTGGAGGAAATCACACAAGGCCATGAATAACAGAAGGTGGGGATCACTGGGGACCATCTTAGAGTCTGCCTACCTGAAATATGATGAATTATATTTGTCTTTTTTGTTATTGTTTATCTCCTTCTCTGCCTTCTCTACTTTCTCTACCCCCTCCCTCTGCGTAGATGCACTCACCGCAAGGTGTTGTTTCTCCACTTCAGCAGAGCCACAGGACTCCAGTAAGTCCAGAGAAAACTAATAAAAATATTCTATATTCTGAAGAGCTTCAATGTCATTAGCAGCTATCAATACCTTGGAGAAAACATTACTGGGCTCTGCCACCAACCACTAGTATCATGCTCAGAGAATTCTAGCCTGAATCTCTATGTCAGGAAAGCACGCATGGCTCAGGAAATAGAAGATTCTGTTGCCAGCTCTGCTGCATGAATCACCTGGACAAGCCACTTATCCTCTTTGTGCTTTGATTTCCTTAACTATAAAGTGACTGTGATGGGTGCCTGCACTGTCCACTGTCAAGAGGACTCTTGACATTTCCCGTGATAATACTTAGCGGGATTTAATACATGCTTTGAAAAATTGCCAAATGCTGAGGAAAGTAAGTCTTCGTTATCATTTTCTTCATCACTAGGTCTAGGAACATTTTTTCTTATCAGTGGGTATTACATTTTACAAGCTCAGAAAGCATCATGGAAAGTCCCATTACTTTCCAAAGGATGATTTCTTTCAAATTTTTACAGAATGAGACATTCTCCTAAAATTTCATGCTTTAGACCCCCATTTCCTCCTTTCCCCACCCCAGACACATACTCACACTCTTCCCACATTCCCGGTAAACTGGTGGTACGAATCTTTGAATTGCCATTGGACAAATCCATGCCCACCAGAAATGTAAACACAAAGACTGACATTTTTATAATCACAGTAAAATTAGTTAAAAATAAAAGTAATCTATTATGAACAGTTTTAGATACCTTTCAAATTTCACTTCTAAATATTTAAAATTTTTGTTTTGGACATAATCCAAGGTTGACGAGAATCCTTGCATCGTTCCTTAAGTTTTGCGTCTCAGAACAGACTGACTGAGCCCTGTAGTTGGCCTTTCTCCTTGTGTTCCACAGCCAGCCAAGCTAATTCTGTGTGCTTGTGGTCAGTGAGGCCCTGGAGGTTGTCTTGACTGAAATGTGGGAGAAGTGGTATCCTAGGAAGAATCTGGAGAATCTGCTACAGCAGTGGTCTCCACACTTTATCGATCAGGTATCCCATGAGTAGAAGCTATGTGAGCACACTCCCATATAGGTATAATTTTAAATTTATAAATTTTATACACATCAATCTGTATTAATATATCATGCATATTATAAAAGATAAGCAGTCTACAATTAGAAAACAGTGAGATAAAATATTTTAAAAGTAAACTTTAACATTACATTTATTAATGGTACACCAAACGTTTAGCCTCAAATTGTAGAGATTTGTATTGATGTCTAGACAGTTGGTTTATAAATGCCTGGCAAATTAAACTGGCGATATACTATCACTTGCTAACAGTGAAAAGTATAAAAATATACTTAGGGCTAGATTCGTGGCTTATAATAATTACATATATCTATATTTCAAACAGTCTTTTTGAAAATTTTTATTTTTATTTTTTGGCCTACATGTTTGCAGAACTAAGTCACCGCAATTTCATCTCTTAGTGTGGTGAAAAGGAGCTCCTTCAAGGAGTGAGAGAAATATCATTCTGCCATTTTCCTTTTTTACAAAAATTTATTCTTGCATTATAAATATTATCAATCCAAAGTTTCTTTTCAGAAGTCTTTTAAAGCTATTGGTCCACTAGCGAATGTGAATTTAGTTAAACTAGATGATATAATCTATAAATCTGCTTAACCACCCAAAGAAAACAGCCATATGTTGTGATACTCAGAAAACAACACAAGAGCAAAGATGCCATCATTATCCCTCAACACAGTGGAGTGCAGACTGAAATATTAGCTGAGGGGACCTGTTTACTAAATATTAGTAAAGTGCAACTTCTTTTTTATTTTTAAAGATAGAAATAGACATAAATAAGAATCTATATATATATATTTTTCCACACAGAGCTGTGTGCACTCTAGTTTGGAGACCACTGTACTAAATCCATTTGGGGTTCATCCGAGTCCCCAGTGAGGCCTGAGCCAGGATGGGTTATGCAGAGGTGCACAGGAGAGTAAGCAGACAGAACTCTGGGCCCCCAAACCTGCTGCAACCCAGAGCTCCAATTTCATTTATATTGTATTTTATACATTAAGCATTCTGATATCTTTTCATTGGAACAAAGGTTTACACAGCTAAAACATGCTTGAAACTTCCCTCTGGAGAAGTCTAGAAGCCCATGCCCTACGGTTCTGACAAATTTTGAAACTGAACACTGAACAGGAAAGTTGCCAAGGTTGTCTTTTGCTAAAGAGCTAAATATACCGGTTTTTAAAGTTCCCGAGTTTTATGTTTCTTTCACAGCCTTCATTGTAAAAGAAAAAATACTTTATTTAGCCAAACACACTACAAAAGTTTTGAAAGTAATCAAATGCTAAATAAAAGCCTTGGCTAAAAAGTGCATTAAATTTTTTTTCTTAACTGAGACAGAAATAGTTTTAAGTATTTTAGAAACAAATCATATTAAAGCAAAGCTTAAAAAAGGATATGGTTCTTGTAGTATTTCAGTGAGTTTAATCTTGGTTTGTCTAGGGGCTTTGGAAATACCAGCTAGATCATGCATCTTAAGATAATATAGAATCAGGGGACTCTGACCTCCGAAATTGAAGAGCACACGGTTAAACTCTGGACCAGTGCTACTGTACTGGGACTGTAAGGGGAAGAAAAAAACCAAGTCAGTTATTACTTTTGTGTATTTTTAAAGAACTCTAAATAAATGAAAATTCTGCAAAGCATCAAATTAAAGGAGTTTACTAAAGTATAAGTCTATGAGTATGTGCAGTAAGGTTCTTCTTTTAGCCTTTTTATTAATCAGCGAGCTTGAAGATAGGCCAACAGAGATTATTCTATTTGAAGAACAGAAAGAAAAAAGAATGAAGAAAATGAACAGAGTCCCAGAAAAGGAGTGGAAAAAAATATTTGAAGAAATAATGACTGAAACTTTCCAAATTTTATGAAAACGACATCCAAGAAACTTAACTGCAAGTAAGATAAATTCACACCTGGACACATCAGAGTCAAAGTGTTGAAAGATAAGGACAAAAAGAAAAGGACAAAAGCAGCAGGAGAAAAACAATATGAGAGAAATCTAATAAGATTGACAACTGAGGGGCTGGCCGGTGGTGTAGCGGTTAAGTTTGCCTGCTCCGCTTCTGAGGCCTGGGGTTCATCGGCTCAGATCCTGGGCACAGACCAATGCACTTGCTGAAGATCAGATAAACAATTTCTATTATGTTTCCCTGATTTCGAAATATAACAATATTGCCCTCTCCCACCCCAAATGGTGTGATATTGTGATCGATCCCAAACTGACTCCTAGAGATCACCAGTTTCTATCCTAAGTACTTACAAAACATCCTTGGCAGCACTGTGAAGGTTAGGAGAGATCCTGTACACCTGGATTATCAAAGACCAGGAACAATATGAATACTGACTTTCAGAAAGTGGTTTTTACATAGGCATGATTTAAAATTTACAAAAATGGTTAGACCTGACTAGATAATTCAGACAAAATTTTAGCAATAAAGACCTTAACAGATTTAAAACTGAATTGTCTAACAAGAGATCAAATTCAGAATTTTAAGCCAATAACCTTATCAAAGTTTGGCTAAAGCAAAACAAGGTGGCAAGTCCATAGGATCTCTACCTGGGAGGCACCTTCAGGAACTACTAACTTCAGGAGAACCTAAGCACTCAGGATTTAAAGAGTAACAGTATCTATGTGTGGTCAGTTATTCCAGAACCAAGGGTTAAGAGCGGGGGACAGGTCAATCATTGCTGAAAACTCCTTTGAAGTTTTCCCTGCAACTTTGACTGATGCTTATTGAGATCAGAGCCATGTTTGTATGTCAGCTCAAGAAAAACCAGTGCCAGAAGTGTGAGGAAAAGATAAATGTTATGTTTTTCATTAGAGATGAGGATATTTTCAGAAAAAAAATAAGACTTTTTAATATTAAGATTAACCTCTCCAATAAATCTCTTTTGATCATTAAATTTTTTTCTAAGATATATAGCAAGAATGTAATAACCAAAATGGCCTATGTGAAGCTCTTCAATTAATTAAACTGCAAATTAAAGAAGTAGGAACTTTTTTTATAATTACTATACTTCAAACCTTTGTTGTTAGTCTTGATAATCTTGGTTCTTCCTTGGATGTGGACATTGTATATGCTCTTGGGTTCTTCAAAATTTTTATCATGTTGAAGTCTATAGCTAAAACAGAAAATAAAACATTTTCTTAAATTCTGTTTTTTTCTTCACAAAAAGGCATGATACCCTTTCTTTCTCCTAGAAATGTACCCTAAACATGGAGAGAGGTAAAGATGGATGGAAGGTTAGGATAGTGTTATAGCTTGCCCCAGGCAGAGGAAATGAATATTCCATTTCATATTTACTTAATAGGGCTTCAGAGTTTATAAAATTCATTCACTTACATGATCTCAGGTCCTTCTCACAAACCATTCTGTGAGCTAAGTAGCATTTTCCACAATTTACAGATGAGAAAACTAAAGTTCAGGAAACTCTACGACTTGCTCTAAGCTACCATTTATTAAGAGTAGAGGGAAAGGACACAGACCTAGGTATTTTGCTTCTGAGTTCGGAGCTCTTTCCATGACCCTCTAATTAAACGCAATAGGAGGCTTGGGTCTCTGCATGTTAAGAGTCCAGCTTTTCCATATACAATACACTCAGATAAGGAAAGACTTGGTAATTTTTCCTTGCAACCAGCATGAATACGCATGCAAGTATCCAGGAAATATTGCCATGTCTTAAAGGAAAGGAGAACCATATGATTTAACCCACCATGTCAATCAGCCTAAAAGCACAGTTAGTTATTACAGATAACAGAGAGCAGAGAAAACTGGTGATCTCAGAAGTTTGTACCAGATTCTGGCACTGATTGTTATTACCAGTTACCAGATAGAATAATCATATCTAGAGGTTGTGATGTTGATGACAAACCTAGAAGAGTTGAGGAAAGTCACTTGGATTGATCTTTGACATTAGACATTAAAATATATTAGATATTAGCCTGAAATACTAGAGGCAAGTAGGCATTTATCTCTGGCTGAGATTAAAGAATTGATTAGCAAGGAACCTGCATTTTAAATTTCTGAGTGAAATCAAGGTTAGATTAAGTTGAAGTTAGAATGGGCAAGAAAGGTAATAAACCAAGTAATTTCTTTTCTTTAAAACTTGCTCAAAAGCATACAACCCCTTATGGAAGGGAATCTGGCAATATCTACCAAAAATACAGATACATTTTCCTTTGACTCAGCAATCCCTCTTCTGAGGATATATCCTACCCAATTTCTTACATAAGTATGAAAGAACATATGTACAAGTTTGTTGCTTGTGGCATAATTTGTAGAGGTTAGAGATTATAAACAACCCATGTATTTAGCAGTCAAGAACTGGTTGAATAAATTCAGGCACCCCCATTTGATGGAATAATATGCAGCTGTAAAGAGAAATGAGGAAGATCTCCATGCCTATGTGAAGATATCTATAGGTCATATCATTATGTGATGAAAGCAAGGTATAGAACAGTGAATAGAGTATAGCATTTAATTGAATGTACAGTATCTACCTTTAGTGTAATAGGGAGAGAATAAGAAAAGCTATTGTATTTGCCTTCATTTGTATAAAGAAACACTGGAAAGATAAATAAAAAACTAATAAAAATATTCTCTTTGGGTGGAATAATTTAAAAAATTAAAACTTGCTCTCATTCTTTAAATACATATTTAGGTGATATTACTTAATTTCTAGTCTGTATGAACAGATATTAATAATAAAAGGACCTCTACTTCATGTCTACTCTACTCACAATAAAAACTTTACTTTTCAGAGCACTTGACCTTGGTTGTAGAATTACTGTGAATGGGTCATATATTAATATTAGGCAATATTAATATATTAATTCGAACAATAAGATTAATACCAGGCAAATATTCCAAGCTGAGAGTAATGGTAATAGACACAAAAAGTAAAAAATAAATGAAAAACACAACACAAAATATTTTAGGGGTAAAAGAATCAAAGAAAAAATTTGCAAAAAATCCTACAGAAGAGAAAACCCCAGCCAGATATGATAAGAGTAATAAGTAGCCTTAACATCACTATATTTACTAGTTTTTTCCCCCACCTTCCTCTAATCCATGCATTTATTTTAGGTAAAAATATTAATTTTTCCCCTGATTATAGTTTTCATATCTCCTTCATTCTCAGAATCTCTGAAAGCTTGGGAAAATCACCAGAAACACCAAAAATGACTCTACTTGAAAAAAACTTTAAGAAAGTATGTCTCAACTGTTCTTACTAAGTCTTCAGAAATTTCCCTAGTGATAAAATATTCCAGTCTTACTCTGCCCACATTAGGAAAATTTCATTTCTATAATTATCCCCTATTTATTTTAGGGATGTTATCTCCCTTAAAGGGGAGACACTTACGCAAGTAAGTATGGTTATCTGGATCCACTTCTGTGGTTTTTATTCTAAGAGTCTTCCTGAGATGAAAATAACTCATATATCCTGGCAAAATTAAAGTTCATGGAGGCCATATATATAAATAAAATTATTGAATAAACTATAGAAACAGGAAAAGCACTGCTCAGAGATCTACTATAGTATATACCTAACTTAAGTTAGAACTACTCTCAGAAAGAGACTTTCATTTAGTACTGAAATCTAAGGAGAAATAAAGAAAAGAGAAAATACAGGTAGTCATTATGCAAAATGTATGTGATCTGAATAAATAAGAAATAAATCATAAATGCAATTTTGTTTCAGTAATATAGAAAAATGATAAAATTATTTCAAAGTATTGCACACCCATGAGTATATTCTTACTGTCTTATTGTGTCTATTTTCTAACCATACTTCCCAGATTTTTTCAGCTCCTGATACACATAATTCCCCAAGTCCCTTCAGTCTCACTATCTGCAGGCCCAGTCATTGGTTTGTGTAAATATTAGACATCAAACAAGTTACATCTGTCTACATACCTACATACAGAACCATCCTCCCACCTCTCTGTATGCAATTCGTCTTTTAAATTGGCAAATTGAAGCATTAAAAACTTCTTCACCATCCTCTAAAGTAAAATAAAATTTCTTCTCCTAGTAATGTTAACATAACATATATAATTGTGAATAACCCCACAGAGAGGTTATAGAGTTCAAGTATATATGCACTTTATTAACTATGAAGTGCTTTGTAAAGTAAAGCATCCTTGAATTTTACCAACTTGGAATTAAATTTGGTATATCCAAGAACATGAAGATTTTATGTATAATAAAATAGTGATTCACATCACATTGGGTTTCCAAGGAAAATACCATATTATCACCGTAGTTTAGCATTTTTGCAAGGTTACTTCTTTCTATTACTTCTTACTATGAATTATACCTGTATGTTTAAGGACTAAATCATTGTTCAGACAAGTTAAAGATGCAAGACATAAGTGAATCGTTTTTAAGGTACTTCTATGGTTTTTGTATAAAGAGCTAAGTGACAAGTACCTGAAATAAGGAACTGGTGCATTTATGAACTAAGGTTCTGTGAAGCCAAACATTACAAATGTATTGTAAAACATTAAGATGCACAATGAGGTCAGGAGAAAAATGCATGGACAAAGTAAGAATTTCAACAAAGAGATAGAAAATATAAGAAAGTACCAAATAAAAATCACATAGCTGAAGAATACAATAACTGAACTGAAAAATAGAATAGCTTTTAACCTTGACTTAATCAAAGGTGTTGTTGAAGAAAACTGGATTTATTTTAAGTCCTTCCTGTATAATGGAAAACATTAAAAAAGTCACACACAAAAAAGCACTAGATGGGTTCTGAAGCAAAAATTGGAACATATTGTCTGGCAAATTATTTTTTTCCATCATATGTAAATTTATCTACATAAGAACTTTCAAAAAGGTTTAAAGATTAAGGCCAATTTCATTGAACATGCTAGTACAAACTACGCTTGTTGAAAGTAATAAAATTAAAAGGAATTGAGACTATCTTTATTTTATAACCTAGCCTTGATAGTCTTTTCTGGTGTCATAAAATTCTTTCCATTCTTTGGATTAGTGAGCGTAGGACGTTATTATCGATGGGTTGTATGTTGAAACCATGTTCCCACTGTTCCATACCTAAAAATGTCCTATAAAAGAGAAGGCCAGGAGACAGCCTGATGGCCTGATGGCCTAGTGGTTAAAGTTCCACACACTTCACTTCGGTGGCCCAGGTTAAGTTCCTGGGCACAGAACCACACCTGACTCATCTGTCAGTAGCCACAATGTGGCGGCAACTCACATAGAAGAACTAGAAGGACTTACAGCTAGAATATACAAATGTGTACTGGGGCTTTGGGGAGGAAAAAAAAGAAAAAAAAAACAACAACAGATGTTAGCTCAGAGTGAATCATTCCAAGCAAAAAAAAAAAAAAAAAAAAAAGAGGAGGCTAGGGCACCAGCTTTTGTGGATGCTCCTCAGAGGACACATCCCTTCATAGCCTGGCTCTGGTGGCCAGTAGGGCTTGTGTTCATGGGTTCAATGGGACAGCAGCAAACAAAGAAACAGTTCTTGACTAGCTATCACTACATGGCTCAGTGCAGAGGGAGTAGACAGAAACGCCAATCTCCCAATCTTCCCCTGAAAGAGATATATTTGCATACTTTCAAGCTGCTGTCTGAGGGTCTGGCTTCCAATCAGCCTGAATCTAAGTGCTAACAGCGATCCTTCCTTTTGGGACACTGACAGGTCTTGGCACACCCTCAACTACTGGGAGTCACTAAGAAAAAAAGTAGGCTGCTTGGACCATCACAAAGGTTTGAGAGAAACAACCAAGAGCTAGGGCAAGGTTGAACAATAAGGTTCATCTCCTACATGAAGCCACTCCTTTGAGACTAGGAGAGGTGGCTAATGCATAGAAACCAACACAGAGAGTCAGGGAAAATGAAGAAACAAAGGAATATGTTCTGAATGAAAGAACAAGATAAAATCTCAGAAAAAGACCTTAATGAAATGGAGATAAGTGATTTACTTGATAAAGAGTTCAAAATAACAGACATTAAGATGCACACTGAGGTCAGGAGAAAAATGCATGGACAAAGTGAGAATTTCAACATAGAGGTAGAAAATATAAGAAAGTACCAAATAAAAATCACATAGCTGAAGAATATAATAACCGAACTGAAAAATACACTAGAGAAGTTTCAACAGTAGACTAGATGAAGAAAGGATCAGCAAATTTGAAAACAAAGCAGTGGAACTCACCCAATCAGAGCAGCAAAAAGAAAAAAAAAATAAAAAAGAGTGAAGATAGCTTAAGGAACTTATGTGACAAGATCAAGCAGACCAATATTCGCATTACAGGGGTCCCAGAAGGAGCAGAGAGAGAGAAAGGGGCAGAAAATTTATTTGAAGAAATAATAGCTGAAAACTTCCCTAACCTGGGGAAGGAAACACATATCCAGATCCAGGAAGCCCAGAGAGTTCCAAAGAAGATGACTCCAAAGAGACCCACACCAAGACACATTATAATTAATTTGTCAAAAGTAAAAGACAAAGAGAGAATCTTAAAAGCAGCAAGAGAAAAGCAACTTGGTATGTACAAGGAAACCCCCATAAGACTCAGCAATTTTTTCAGCAGCAACTTTGCAGGCCAGAAAGGAGTGGTGCAATATATTTAAAGTGCTGAAAGAAAAAAATTGCCAACCAAGAATACTCTACCAGGCAAAGCTGTCCTTCAGAATTGAAGGAGAGATAAAGAGTTTCCCAGACAAGCAAAAGCTGAAGGAGTCCATCACCACCAGACCAGCCTTACAATAAATGTTAAAGGAATTTCTTTAAGCTGAAATGAAACGGCACTAATTAGTAACAGGAAAACATATCAAAGTATAAATCTCACTGGTAAAGGTAAATGTATAGTAAAATCCAGAACAATCCAATGTTGTAAAGGTGATGAGTTAATCACTTATAAATCTAGCATGAAGGTTAAAAGACAAAAGTGGTAAAAAATAACTATAACTACAATAATTTGTTACTAGATGCACAAGATAAAAAGATATTGTGACATTGAAAACATAAAACATGGGGGGAGAAGTAAAAATGTAGAACTTTAGAATGAGTTTGAACTTAAGTTGTTATTAACTTAAAATAGACTGTTTTAAATGTAAATTGTTTTACGTAAGCCTCATAGCAATCACAAAGCAGAAACTTATAGTAGATACACAAAAGATAAAGAGAAAGGAATCTAAGCATACCCACTCAGAAAATCATCAAATCACAAAAGAAGAGAGCAACAGAAGAAGGGAACAAAACAACTACAAAACAGTCAGAAAACAATTAACAAAATGGCAATAAGTACATACATATCAATAATTACTTATGTAAATGAACTAAATTCTCCAGTCAAAAGACAGAGTGGCTAAATGGATTAAAAAAAAGACACATCTATGTGCTGCCTACAAGAGACTCACTTCACATGGAAGGCCACACACAGACTGAAAGTGAAGGATGGAAAAAGATATTCCATGCAAATGGAAACCAAAAGAAAGCTTGGGTAGCTACACTTATAACAGACAAAATAGACTTTCAGACAAAGACTGTAATAAGAGACAAAGAAGGACATTATATAATGATAAAAGGGTCATTCCAACAAGAGGATATAACATTTATAAATATTTATGCACTCAACATATGAGCACCTGAATATGCAAAGCAAATATTAACAGACCTAAAGGGAGAAATGGACAGCAATACAATAATAGTAGGAGACTTTCGTTGATGGATAAGTCATCCAGACAGAAAACCAATAGGGAAGCACTGGGCTTAAACTACATGTTAGACTAGATGGACCTAACAGATATATACAGAACATTCCATCCAATAGCAATAGAATACAGATTCTTCTCAAGTGCATATGGAACATTCTCCAGGATAGATCATA
The DNA here is from genome assembly GCA_031878705.1 of Tapirus indicus. Lineage (NCBI taxonomy): Eukaryota > Metazoa > Chordata > Mammalia > Perissodactyla > Tapiridae > Tapirus > Tapirus indicus. The sequence continues at coordinate 42,708,434 of CM062918.1, forward strand.
TGTTAGATCACAAAACAAGTACAAAAGACCCTAAATAGGCAAAGCAATCTTGAGAAAGAACAAAGTTGAGGCATCACACTTCCTGATTCCAAATTATATTACAAAGCTACAGTAATCAAAACAGTACAGTAATGGGATAAAAACAGACACATCGACTAATGGAACAGAATAGAGTCCAGAAATAAACACAATCATATACAGACAACTAATTTTTGATAAGCACATTCAGAATACAGAATAGGGAAAAAATAGTCTCTTCAATAAATGGTGTTGGAAAAGCTGGATTTCCACATGCAAAATAATGAAATTGGACCCTTATCTTATACCATACACAAAAGTCAACCAAAAATGAATTAAAGACTTAAATGTACAATCTGAAACTGTAAAACTCCTAGAGGAAAACATAGGGAAAAAGTTCTTTGACACCGGCCTTGGCAATAATTTTTTGAATATGACAATAAAAGCTAAGCAACAAAAGAAAAAGTAAAGAAGTGGGACTACATTAAACTAAAAAACTTCTGCACAGCAAAGGAAACAATCAACAAAATGAAAAGGCAATTTATGGATCAGGAGAAAATATTTGCAAACCATATTCTGATAAGGAGTTAGGATATAAGGAACTCCTACAACTCAATAGCAAAAAACCCCAAACAACTCAATGAAAAAATGGGCAAAGGACCTGAAAAGATATTTTTCTAAAGAAGACAAACAAATGGCCAAGAGGTATATGAAAAGGTGCTCTACATCACTAATCATCAGGAAATGCAAATCAAAACCACAATGAGATATCATCTCATACCTGTTAGGATAGCCACTATCAAAAAGATAACATGTGTTGGTGAGGATGTGGAGAAAAGGGAACTCTTGTACACTGTTGGTGGGAATGTAAATTGGGGCAGCCATTATGGAAAACAGTATGGAGCTTCCTCAAAAACTAAAAATAGAACTTCCATATGATGCAGCAATCCGCCTTTCGGGTATATACCCAAAGGAAATGAAATCATTATCTCAAAGCAGTATCTATGCTCCCGTGTTCATTGCAGTATTATTCACAGCAGTCAAGATATGCAAACAACCTAAGTGTCCCTCAGTGAATGAATGCATATACAAATTGTGGTTTAACAGCCAACTTAAAGAAGAACATTCTATTCATCATACTCTTTACAGTCCATGAGATAAAAAAGAACAATTTCTGTAAGATTTCCAGCTCTTTTTGGCACTCAGGTCAGATGGAGCTCTTTTTTTTTTATGGAGGCCTTACAAAGAAAGCACTCTGTGGAGTAGTTGATAAAGCTTTTGAGAATATCTTTACCAGAAAAATAAGGAGATTCACAACCTTTTAAAAAAATAACAATCCTAGGCACGTGCTGAGCACAATGAATGGCAAAGCATCATTCAACTTAAGAACTTTGAAGGATTGCATTATTACATATTCTAAGCACCCCAACAAAAAATAAACTGTTGATGAGTTGAGGAGTTAAATGCAGAAAATAAAACAACCAAAATGATCAAGAAGAAAATATAGGGACAGGAGGTGGAGAAAGGCCACAAAAAGAAGAGATTATGGAGTAAAAAATTAATATATTTTATTGAGTAAAAATTCAAAAATCATGGTGGCCAAAAAGTACCACAAAAGAAAAACTGGGAAAACTATTTCTAATAGAATGATAGATGAAACAAAAGTCTCAGTAGAAAACTAGGTGAAGAACATAAGAGGTAAGTCATAAAACAGAATAAAATCGGCAGGTAATCTTTTGAAAAAAGTTCATTTTCACCAGTAACGAAAGAAATTAAAACACCATTGATATATCCTTTTTTAATGGAAAAAAGGGAAAAATAATGATAATGTGCAATATTGTTGAGACTCATATGTAATCTCATGTGCTAATGATGGGCCATAGTCTGCCCTACTAGTTGTCATACTCTCCCAAATCCAGGGACACTTGGTTTTGAATGAGGGGGCAGCAACCTCTGGTTCTTGGTCTCTTTAACTTCCCAACTTCTTCCTTGCTAGACTAGAGGGAGGAGAAACACTCCAATACTTTCCTCCTAAGGAAATCTCTTGATTCTTCAACATTCCCTCCTCACCATCTTTATAGGCTAGAGGTGGGCTAATGTCCTGCAAGGTGGTCTAGGACCTCTCTTTAGGATGTACCTATTGATGTCATCAGTCTTTATGACTCAGAGGAAATGAAGGCAGAAACATCATTTTAAAGTTCCATTACACAGTTTGAGTGGATTTCTATTACAACCAAAAGTGCTTTGACTAAGACACTGGCAGTAACTCCTCAGTTGCTCAAAGGTAGTTTACTCTGATGGGACACTATTAGCTAAAAACTATTATATATTAAAATTATCACTTACCTTACTTACACTCATTCATTTCACAAGTGTCCACTGAGTTTCAACTACATGTTTGATGCCTGGGATACAAAGATGAAGAAGACTGGGCTCACTGTGCAGGAGAGGAGACGGCCAGTCTGAGACATATTCTCGTATAACTGCAATGCAATATGATGGTGGTGTAGTAGAAGAAAAGATGGAGGTGCCACAAGAACACAGCGATCCTCTCAGGTGCAGATCCATGGGGAATTGCAAAGAATTGGGAAAATTTTTTTTTTGTTTCCCTTCGACTGAATTACTTCAAGTCACATTATAACAGATCAGCTTTGTGTTCATCCTACGACTCAAAGTATAAGGAAACTTTCGTATAAAGAAATTGTGGTTATAAAGATGTCTTTTAAACTGTTCTGCTACATTAATAATAGTTTAGGTTTTAGATCTAAGATTTTAAAAAACAAGACAATAATACATACTGAAGTGTTAATATTTTTCTTAAATCTTTCTCCAGTGTTTTATACATCCTCTAGTGTTATTTTGACACGATGTTTTTTATTTATTGGAACACCCATTTATGAAGACAATATTTTACATGTATTATTCTATTTTTCAGGCCATAGCTCCTGTTTATCTTTGAAAAATATCACAGCTATACTCATGGTGAATGTTCCACCAATGGCAGAGAATTTCGAGACCTTGATCTTCCTCTAAAAATTGCTCTAAAAGTATTTAAGCCCTCTCTTAAATACATTTCCACTCAGAGTTTGGGTGGCTTCTCATCCAGGCCAAGTCTTCTCCTCTCTCATCCACTAGGAGATTGGATCTAACTCACGCTTCACTAATCGTTTAAAGCACACACATGTAAACATAACCTACATTCCTGAAGCAGAGTACTGTATTAGTTGGAGCATGTAGGCCTTGGAGTCAAATGCACACAGATTTAAATGCCAGCTTTGCCATTTGTAGACTAACTGACCTTGGGCATATTAATTTTTTTTAAGCTTCAGTTTCTTCAAATATAATTTGGAGATAATAATAATTACCTTATAGACTTGTTAACCAAATAAAAATGAGATCATATATGCAAACCACAGTGCCCGGCACACTGCAAAGGTTATATAAATGTTAGTGAATATTGTTATTAATATTATTTCTTAAGGAGTATAAATTTAAACTCACTATTACCTCATATTTATAAAAACTGTTGAGAAAATATTGAGAAGTGATTGAGGTTATCAATAGAAAAACAGAAAATCAGACATATTCTTGAATTAAGGTATACCAGCAAAGAGCTATTAGAGCTGAATTTTCCTGGCTACCTGTAGATCCATTTTTACTAGATCGTGCTTTGTCTTTACGTCCTTGGTCAACATAACGCAACGTTATAGACTCAACTCCGGTTGCATTTACTATGTCAACATAATTCATTACATTACACAGAGCTTCTCTAGGGAGAGTGTGGTAATCAATTGGGCTGTTCGGAAATATTCACCTTTTCATCCTTCCAAGGCACATAGTAGGACTGAAAACCTCTACCCTCTTTGAAGATAAGTATGTCCCCGCGATTTGCTCTGGGCAACAAAATAATAAAATTTGAGTTGGAATGATATGTAGTTGTTTTTGAGAGGAAGATTTAAGAGCCCATGTATAGTTCATTGAGTTTTCTTCCCCCCGCTGTAATGATTATGGTGAATGAGATGAAGTCTCCTTTGGCTTGGATGTCTGAGTTACTACACTAATACAGACCCTAGCCTATATGCAATGGATACACAATGTGAGTGAAAAAGAAACCCTTGTTAGCATAAGCCACTAAGATTTTGCTGATGTTGTTACATTAGCATAATCTAGCCTATTGTGATTGATATAGAGATTCACAGGAAAAAAATACTATCTCATCTTAGTTTAAGGAATAGATGTGCTTCATGTGCACAAACAGTTTGTTTTTATTTTATGGATATTGCCCAATTATGTAAATGACATTGTCATTTTCTTTTCTTGACAGATGGAAAGCTTAGAGCCAATTATATTTGTGGACCAAGACGAGCAAAAGTAAGAGATCTCTTAACAGGATTTAACATTCTAACCTCATTTCAGACTTTTCTTTTTCTATCTCATTTTTCTTTAACACTCTTTTCCTTATTTGCTTATTTAACTTGCTATTTTATGCTATTGTATTGAACACTTTTATGTAAGGTCATCTAAATCTTTAGAGGAAAAAGATGGGCATATACATAATTAAATATATACATAAGTATATTGCCTATTGTTTTAATAAAAAGGGTTTAAACAAGTGATATGCAATATGAACCAACCTGTGTGCTATAGGAGAGCACAATTTGCTACCCCAAAATATGTTTCCTTGGCTTGATTATTTTTAAAAACAAAAGACTCAGGAAGAAACTTTGACCTTCCCCCTAACTGCCTAAAAGAATTAGATAGAAGGCCCGTTTCAGGAAGGAGTTATCATCATAGATAACTATAATATAATATGAACTAGGTGTGGTAGACAGGAAGGAACCTAGCAAAGCCCATTTGATGAGTCCTCTCCATGTCTCATTGTCTTTGCAAGGTGTGACAAACATTTGTTTACCAAACATTTGCTTTCTCATCTCCATGTGAATTGCCTTCTTGCCTTTTGAAGCCCTAAACCACTACCCCCAACATCCTCTTTTTGTCTTTTTCTGAAGATGGTATTTAAGGTGGTGGCTTTGGCCATCTTGGTGAGTTACTCCATTTTCCTGGGTTTCTTCCATGTATATATGTTATTAAACTTGTTTGATTTTCTCCTATTATTCTACCTTATGTCAATTTAATTCTTAGACAGCTAGAAAAACCTAGAGGGTAGAGGAATAGTTACTCCTCCCCTATAGTGTTTTACCTTATCTTTCATTTATCCCTTTCTTGAAATAGCCTAATGGCTGAGACAGCACCACTAACCTGGTGTCTCCACGGGAAAGCACTGCCCTTTGGAAAAGCACAGAATTAGGATTCAGGAATCTAAATTCTAGCTTTAATTTTGCCACAAACTATATACGAAATCTCCAGCAACCCACTTTCCACTTGAGTCTCAACTTCCTCATTTGTAAAAAGAAAGGTCTTTAAAATTTTTTAAATTAATGTTCAAATTATGTCCCTTATTTTAAATTATATGAATTAAGGCATGATGGGATAGATTAAATAAATCTACCTCCATAAAGTGGGGAAAGAAAACACAAATGTGATTTCTTGAGGCTAAATCTATTTTCCATTTATTCATTTATTCACACATTGCTTCATGAAATATTTCTTGTAGACTGTGTGAAAAACACTACAAGGGTCAAGAGAAGTAAAGGATACAGTTGCTGGCTTCAGAAGTCAATCATAGTCAGATAGGTTGATAAAATATATACAGATAATACTTGTGGAAAACTCAACATCTATTACAAAGTTAATATAAGATAAAGAGGCAAATAGACTGTATCAGAAATAAAACTTTTAGGATAAGACAGACTGTTTGTGGGATAAGGTCATCAGAGAAAGCTCACTTAAAAACCGATCAGATTTGCAGGAGTTCTGACATAGAAGAATTTAGGCCAATGGAGTATACATAGGGGTGTGGCTGGGTAACAAGGCATTTGGGCAGGACTTTGAGAAGACCACCCTGGTTGCAGCAAAGGGTTACCTTCAGGAATGTCCTAAGAATATGAAGAAGAAAAAGAGCAAAGGAGATTAAGATGGAGTGATTATCCTAGTGTAAGCAGATTTTTACTATGTGTCTGTCAGGAAATAATGCACTGAACTCAAATCTTTGAGGATGATTGAAATAATTGGTGGGTAATTATGAGTTCATTTAAATACAATAATTGCTTAACAAATGATGTGAGTGATGTGGTTTTACCCCTTAAGTCATAAAGTTGTTAATAAGCCTTAATTATTTCAAATTATCATAAATTTCATTTCCGCATGGATTATTTACAGAGGAGAAAGATAACATGAGAGCCTATTGGAAGTTGTAAGTAATTATGTCTCTTTAATTTATTGCCATCTAATAATTTAAAAATGTTTGCCAAGGGCTTCAAATGTTTTGTTAGCTGAGTGTAGTCCTTTGTAATAGACACAGGAATGGACTAACCCTACCACTAAGAAAATGTTGGAGAAAAGAGGAGGCAAGGAATGCATAGTCACCTGTTACAGTACAGGAATAAAGTGAGTATTGTTAATTGAAAATTTCAAACCTTGAAATAATGAAACCAAAGTGGTAAGTAAAGAATTCACATTTTAGTGAGGTAAGTGTTATGTATGATTTATATGAAATACATATATTTCTTTCAAAATGTGGGTGGAATGGTCAAATGTAGTGGGGAGAAAACTTCTGCAAGAGAAAACTTCAACACTGTGTCTTTCTCTTAGTGGAAATGTTAAATGGAGGGTGCTGTGGTTCACCCATATCATTTCCTCTTTGTTTGGAGCCATTGTGCTCTAGTGGGAAAAATGCTAGCAGAAGTCCTAGTGACGCAGTGTCAGTCTCCATCCTTTCACCGAAATCTTTCCATCAGAATGTTTACTGTAAGTTAGACTTCCATATTGAACAAAGAAACTAGCATTTTATTCCATTGTTTTAAAAAATAAATTATAGGCTTTCAAACCTCTTCCATGGGTGGATTCTCCATACTCACCACTAACAATATGTCCTAAAATAAGTCCATATTCCAAGATTAAATTTACAAAATTTGGTTCTGCTTTTAATTAAACCAAGTTCTTTCTAAGCAAATGAGAAATTAATAATTAAAATGACTAGTTAGAATAAGAATTGGCTCTTATAACGCTGGTAATCCCAAATTCTTTGATCTGGAGACCACTAAGCTCCTACTCTGACTGCTGAGACTAACTGAATCCAAACTTAATCAAATCAATCATACCAAGGGAAGGAACACCATCAGAAGTTTCATTTGCAAGACCACAGGACACTAATAGAATTTATGGAAGGTTTGAATTAGTACCTTGAGAAGACCTGTCCTTCTTCATGACACTTCCTCAGGGAGAAAGACTGAGTACTACTAGAACAAGATTCTAAGAACCAATTTTAGTTTTAAAAGAATTGGTACCACTATATTGTGGAACATGTAGAAAGTCCGTGGGAAAGAACAGAATGGAATACATAGCAGTGTGCCTCAAACATCAAAGGGATCTTTTAAAAATGCAGTTTTGGACTTTGTTGTTAGGCCTGGGCCCAATAATATCACAGGTGTTGGTGACGCTACTGGTCTGTGGAGCTGCCTGTTGAGTAACAAGGGGATAGATAACACAGAGTTGCAATAGTTCCTCCCTAACGATGTGACTTTGAACCTGTGCCCTCAGCTGTAAAATGATCCAATCTCATAGGATCACTGGAGGAGTAAGTGAAATTATGTCTGTGAAGTGCTAGGAAAAAGTTGACGTTAGATAGGAGCACAGAAGGGAAAGCAGAGAATATGGTAGATAATGCTGGTAATTGGGTAGATGTAGTGGTGGGAGTTTGTGGACGTTTTCATTGCTTTAATTTTCTCATTGAGGTAGGAAGCAAAATCACTATCTGAGACTGAGGATAGGGGAAGTGGTGCTGGAGATTTGAAGACAAAAAAGGTGGAAATAGTTGCCTTTGTGAGTGGGAGAAATACAGGACTAGGGAATACATTGTAACTGCCTGACAGAATGAAGGCCTATTTGAGTACTGAATTAAAAATGAGACTAGTCAGCATGGTTGTATGTTTCCTCTATGCATATTTAGATGCATACTTTCAGATGTAGGAAAGGTGGAGAACTATCTTTAATTAGGTTTGTGCCTTTGTCAAGCAACTGTTAAGGGGAAAACTGGAAAAGCAGTTGAAGCTGAATACAAAGGAATAACTATATTGACCATAGCATTTGATTAGGTAAGAAGGGAAGAGAGGACATCAGTGGGGTGAGGGACAGTGGGAAGGTAATAAGATCTATATATTGCTGAGATTTCATTTATGACTTAGTACGTGGAAAAAATTTTAAAATTTCGATGTATACCTCCATTGAAAGAAACATATAGTTTTCATTCGTTGAATGCGTCTCACATACACATACACACGTCAGACTCGCTATTTTCCTGATATATATCCTTTACTAATTATTTTTGTCAAATTTAGATAATTATTCCCGAGAGGAGGAGTAAAATGCTTTGGAATTTAAATGAGAAATTATGGATTTGTCAGTTAGTCCTTGAGAGTCTGAACATTTTGCTTTATATATTTCTAGGCAATGTTTTCGGTACATGCATATTCACACGTCTTCTGTCGGATTGTTTATCAGTAAGTAGTCTCTCTATCCCTTTTAATGGTTTATTCCTTTAATTTAAATTTGTTGATATACATATTACAACACCAGCTTTCTCTTGGTGAATATTTACATGGTATTATCTTTTTCCGTTGCTTCATTTTTAACTTTTCTAGGAGGTTTTTGTTTTGGGTATTTGTTTCTTTTTTTGTGAGAAGAGTAAAGATAATTAAAAAAAATCTACTTGAGACTTTTGCTCTGAGTAGGATGTAGTAGGTCTTATAGGCCAATGTTTCCACTTCAATAGCTAGAAAAAACAGGTAAGTTACAAAAATGCCATTTTTAAGAACATTGGAAACAAGACACATTAAAATTTCAGCGAGCTAAGAGTCCTTCCTTTGTGAGCTGACAATCTCCAGTTATTTTCGTCCCTTGAAAGCATTGACTGATTTTGGGTACCGCTGAGGATCAGGCTTGGCACAGGCAAAAGTATTCTACTAGAGAAGACATGAAGCATCAGAGTTTTATTTTTTTATTTTTATTTATTATTTTTTTTGTGGGGAAGACCAGCCCTGAGCTAACATCTGTTGCCAATCTTCCTCTTTTTGCTGAGGAAGACTGGCCCTGGGCTAACATCCGTGCCCATCTTCCTCCACTTTATATGGGACGCCGCCACGGCATGGCTGACAAGCTGTACGTCCGCGGGTGCCTGGGATCCGAACTCGCAAACCCCGGGCTGCCAAGCGCGGACTAAACTGCTGCGCCACCGGGCGGCCCGCATCAGAGTTTTAGACAGTCATGGAGGCTGGTGTAAAATCTAGACAAGCCCCATGTACATGGTGGCTAATTTATACCATGGAATATATGTTGAGTTCTGTGGCGGTATGGAAGGCTGGGGCAGGGCTGGGCCAGAAACTTCTAAAAGGCTACATGAACTCTCATAGTTCTTAAGCAGTGACTAGGAGACAAAGTCTCAAAAATACCTGGTGGGTCTTCCCTGCAGGACAATATGTCACATTTTGAAGATGTGTGTTATTGGAGGTTAAAGAGTTAAGCTCAAAACACTCAAAGGACAGAATTAACTCTCTCTCAGTATTTCATGGTTGAGCACACAGAGACTTCTTAGGTTCTTAATTAAAAGCACAAAGGCTGTGCCCAAAGAACAGGGAAGAACCAGAAGAGGGCTAATCTTACCAAAACTAATCACTGATTAAATCATGGTATTCGATCCCTCATCCTAAATGGGAAAAGGGAGAACCATCTCTGGTGGAAAATAACACCATCTACAAGCTCTACAGTTTTTTATACACAATGCTTAGTGTACAATAAAAGATTTCAAGACAAGCAAAGGGCATGAGAGAAATAGACACACAGTTGATCCATATATTAGAGTAAAGAGACAATGGGCTTTAAAATAATATTATAAATATGCTCAATAAGTTAAAAGAAAAAAATGAACAAAATGGATGAAAAATGGAAAATTTCACCAATAATTAAGATCTATAAAAAAGAATAAAATATACATTCTAGAACTGATAAATACAATATCTGAAGTTAAAAACTTAATGACTGTGTTTAACAGAAGACAGGATTAATGAACTTGAAGAAAATCCAAAGAAAATATCCAAACTGAAACACACACACACACACAGACACACACACACACACACAGAATAGAAAGAAAAAAACAGTATGAGACATTGGGGATGAAAGTCACAGGCTATGAGTATCCTGAAGGAGAGGAGAGAGACATTGGGGCAGAGCAACATTTGAAGAGGTAATGGTGGAGAAGTCCCCCAAATTGATGAAAGAGGTCAACTCACAGATTTTAAAAAGTTTAGCAAATTCCAAGGAGTATAAATACAAAGAAAACCATACTTAAGCACATCATACTCAGATTGCCAAAAACTAGAGATGAAGGGAAAAATCTTAAAAACAACCAGAGAAAAAAGATGTATTACTTTCAAACCAGGACTGATAAAAATTTTTAACAGAAACAAAGGAAACTAAATGACATTTTTAAAAAGACAAAAGCAAAACAAAACAAAAATAAAACTCACTACCAACATAGAAATATGTGCCCTGAAAAAATATCCTTTAAACGTGAAAGTGAAATTCAGACATAAAGTAAAAGAATAGAGCATGTCAGCACGTTTGAATTTTTTTACATTATTCTTTTTAAGTGCCAAGTCTCAACACCATCACTTATTAATTGCGAGAAATTGACAGCTTAACCTCTTAGAGTCTTTATTTGAAAACAGCGATAACCATTCTATCAATCTTAAAGCATACCACGAAGCTTTAGAGTATTGATGAAAATGCTTAATAAACTCTATCTCCACAGAGAGTTAGTCATTATTATGATAACTTGGTTTATAGTCCATTTACCTTTTCCTTATTTAAACACAATGCTCCAGGTGATCTCCAACATACACAATGAATGGTTACTTCTTGTGTCCTAGACATGCTGCACTTATTAAAATACAGCCCAAGATTTTATTAGCTATTCACAATCAAATTACCCTGATTCATATTGTGCTTGCAATTAATTAATGGGATCTTTAAAAAGTTCATTACTATGCAGCCATATCTCTTCCACATTTTATCTTTATAGCTGGATCTTTGGATCCACCTGTGGTGCTTCAAATTTACTACTTTACATTTACGTTTCATCTTGTCTGAGTCATGTGATGGTTGAGATCTTCTTGGTTCCGGATTCTGTTTTCTATTGTGTTAGCTATATCTTCCAGCTTTATGTAGGTGGTTAATCTGTTTTACATATGTGGGCAATCAGAATTTGCCACTCCAAGATGTGTCTCTTTGACTTGATTATTTGTAAGAACAAAAGACTCAGGAAGAAACTTTGACCTTCTCCCTAACTGCCTAAAAGAATTTAAGATAGAAGGCCTGTTTCAGGAAGAAGATAATACCATAGATAACAATAGTATAATATGAACTAGGTCTGGTAGACAGGGAGGAACCTAGCAAGGCCCATTTGATCAAAGTCCTCCCCATGTCCCATTGTCTGTGCAAGGTATGGTAAACATTGTTTACCAAACATTTGCTTTCCCATCTCCATGTGGATTGCCTTCCTCCCCTTTGAAGTCCCAAACCACTACCCCCAACATCCTCCTTTGTCTTTAGCTGAAGATGGTATTTAAGGTGGTGGCTTTGCCCATCTTGGTGAGTTACTCAGTTTTCCTGGATTTCTCCCATGTGTACATGTTATTAAATTTGTTTGATTTTCTCCTGTTGTTCTGTCTCATTCAATTTAATTCTGAGACCAGCCAGAAGAACCTAGAGGGTAGAGGAATATTTCTCCCCCCCCACATATAATCCATATCCTTACTAAAATAATAAATGTACATAACACAACAGTACCAGGGACATAGACCTGTGGTATGCCACTAGAGAACTCTCTCCAGGTTAACTCTGATATGTTAAATAGCAAACTTTGGATATTGTCACTAAATTGCTACAAATCCATAACTAATCCAGTCTTTATTTCTCTGTGTATAATATTATGACATATTTTGTCAAATCCCTTATAGCATTCCCCTGATGTACCCACTCTAGTAGCCTTATTTAAAAAAGAAGACAATCCTTATAGCACAATAGAAATAGAAATTCCTATCAAGACTCGTTGAACACTAGACTCTCTAAAATAAAAGAGAGAGTCTGGAGAAGTTCCATTCTGAGAACTATTTTTTTTAAATTATATTTAAAAGTAAAATTATATTTTAAAATATTTGTTTCTAAATTTTGGTTTTGATTCTTTGGAGGCTTTAATTTTGCAGGGTTTCTTTGCTGATTTTAATATTTATTATGTTTCTCTAACATTTAGAACTTTTTAAAATTTCCATCTTGCTCATTTTCTCCTTTTCTTCTATCCTTACTGTCTTTTAATCAGTGTCTTAGTCTCTCTTGGGTTTCTTCCAATTTCACCTTCACGTCTGTTGATGGTTTTTTTTCCCACAGGTTTTCAGTCTGACTCTTCACTACATTTTTGCTTAGTGCTTTGTGCTTTTCATTTATAGAAGTACATCAAGTTTAAAATGTGTGGTAAAATATATAGCTAAAATTTTCTTCTACTGCATAGTATCATTTTTCTGGAGAATGTCCTTCATCTGCCATTTGTTTTTCCTGTTCCTTTTCCTTTCCCTCCTTATTTTTTCTTGTTTTGGGAAGTCCTTCTACTTGTTTTGTGGTATTAAGTTTTGTTTCTCTCCCAATTTCACCATTGAAAGAGGAGTTTCAATGGAATTTGTGCTTCATTCTCTCCTTGTCACTTTTGAATGCCTTCCATGAAGAGAAGGGGGAATGCCAACTTTATGCTGCCATCTTCAAACCAGAAGTCATCCAGCATGTTCTCCAACTTTTTATCTTGAAAAAATTGAAACTTAAGCAACATTGTAAAACTATCACAGTGGAATACTCCTATGCCTTTATTTAGATCCATCAATTTTCAACATTTTGCCATATTTGCTTTCTCTGTATTTCTTTGGCTAAATCATTTTGAAAATAAGTTGCAGAGTCTGCTAGCATTAAAAAAATGAAGCAAATAAAAAGCATTTAAATATCTATAATTATTTCTATTTATGCCTATGCATAGTTCGTGTTCCCCAGAAGCAGACTCTGTGCCAAGGATTCCGGTGCAAGCAGGTTATTGGGAAAAGCCAGGAACATGGGTTGGAGAGGGAACAAGTGATACAGGGAAAGAAAAGTAGCCAATGAAAGATGCAGTATCAAGCTGGCTACCACAGTGGGTGACTGGATCGTAATCCCCTAGGGAAACTCTGGGAAAAAAGTGCAGAACACATGCCTCAGAATTATCTCAGCCAAGGATGGGAATCAGGGGAAGTTGTGGCATTTATTAACTCTTTCTCATCAGTCATTGGTTAAGGAATTTCCCTCAGTGGGTATTAATTCTGGCCCTCCATGTGTGGGCAAAGTGAGTTCTGGCAGCCCTTCAACTAAGATATAGTTGCTGGCTGATGGAAGGCAAGCTGATCTGTAAGGCGCACCAGTAGTTTTTCAACAGAGAATTTAACACATTTGAACTAGAAGTTATGAATAAAACTGTTTAGAACAAAGCACTTACAAAATTATTGAAATAAAAAGACATGTCATAGGTAAAGAGAATCTTGGTGGGAGCAATTATTAGATTGAGATTAGTCCTACAGGTGTTGTTATATAAAATTTTCTCTCTCTCTCTCTCTCTCTTTTTTTTTTTTTTGCTGAGGAAGATTCACCCTGAGCTAATATCCATGCCAATCTTCCTCTATTTTTTAGCATGTGGGCTGCCAGCACTGCATGGCCACTAACAGAGTGGTGTAGGTGTACACCTGGGAACCAAACCCAGGCCACCGAAGTGGAGTATGCTGAACTTAACCACTAGGCCACTGGGGCTAGCCCAAAATTTTCCTGTTTTTTTCTCTTACTATGTTAACTAAAACCTGCAGTAATAAAGTCCAATTAAGCAGTGACTCTCTTTTTAGTGTATCACCATTAAGTATGATGTTCTGCAGGTTTGTTGTGTTGCCCTACATCAAATTAATGAAGTTTTCCTACAAATCTTACCAAACTAAATTTATTTAATTTTTGATTAAGAATGAATATTAAATCATGTCAAATATTATATATTTTTTGTATCTAGTAAGATGATCATATTGTCTCATGTAATCTTAAGTCTGTCTTTTGCAAACAGCATATAGCTGGATTTTTATTTGCCTATATGTATGTTTAATTTTAATCATTTCTTAGGGTCTGTCCTTTTTTATTAACATTGGCTTACAACATTATATAAAATTCATGTGTACATCATATTTTGACTTCTGTAAAGACTACACCAGGTTCCCCACCAAAAGTCTTGTTTCCATACTACAAAGCTATAGTAATCAAAACAGCATGGTAGTGGCAGAAAAACAGACAGAGAGATCAATGGAACAGAATTGAGAGCCCAGAAATAAATCCACACATTTATGGACAGCTAATTTTCAACAAAGTAGCCAAGAACATAAACAATGGAGAAAGGCAAGTCTCTTCAATAATTGATGGGAAAACTGGACAGCCATATGCAAAAGAATGAAAGAATGCAAAAGGACCACTGTTTTACACCACACACAAAAATTAACTCAAACTGGATTAAAGACTTGAAGGTAAGACCTGAAACCATGAAACTGCTAGAAGAAAACATATGCAGCATGCTCTTTGACATCGGTCATAGCAATATCTTCTTGGATATGTCTCTTCAGGTAAGGGAAACAAAAGAAAAAGACCCAAGAGGCTACATATAAATGGAACCATACAGTATGTAGCCTTTTGGGTCCGACTTCTCTCACTTAGCATAATGATTTGAGATTCATGCATATTTTGTACATATCAGTAATTGCTTTCTTATTCTCATTGTTGAGCAATATTTCATCATTTTTTTTTGTATCCCACATTTTCCTCTTGGAAACATTTTTTATTTTGCTGCAGTTATTCTTTCAGAGAGGGTGTATAGCCGGGAGACCTTTGAAATTCTTGTTTGTGTGAAGATTTTTTTTTTTTGATGTCTTAATAGTTTATAACACTGTGAGGTTTTAGTTGTCCATCACCATGTGGATGCATAGCTTCACCCTTGTTTGTGTGAAGATATTTTTATTTAAACTTGCATTTGAATGACATTTTGATTGGTACATATATATTTTGGTTTAATATCATTTCACTCCGACTTTTGTAGGTATTTCTGCACTTTCTTCCAGCACCAAGTGCTGCCTAATGATATATCTGATGCCAATCAATTCTAGTCCCTTTATAAACAATTTGTGTAACTTTTATTTTCTGAAACGTTTAGAATTTTCTCTTAATTGTTTGAGTTCAGAGGTTTCACCAAGATGTGGGTCTTTATTCATTCTGCTTGGCCCTTGTGGGTCATTTCAATCTGAAGACTTAAATTTTTATTTAACTTTGTGAAGTGTTCTTTGCTCTCTCTTTTCCTTCATATTCTCTTCTGGAACACTGTTTGCAGTGAAGAATGGACTATCTGAACTCATCTTCCATATCATTTAACATTTCCATTTTCTGCCTCTCTGTATTTTTGTTCTACTTTTGAATGCTGTGATATTTCAAATCATTTATTTGTTTTTAGGCATATTCAGTCTTTAACTATTCTGCTAAGTTATTTACTCAGCCATCATATTCTTGATTCCTAACCACTAATTTTTTTATCTAATTTTCACTAATTTTCTTGTCAGATTGTGAATTTTTGAAATCATGGAACGTAAGTTCAAATAAGCTCCATGGGGCAGGTATCATGTTTTTTTATTTCGGATGGGAGGAGGTGTTCGATTACCATGACATTTAGTACCACAAATGAAAATCTGATATATAATAAGTGTTTAGTGAATATTTATTAAATAAATGAGTATAAAAATTCTAGAAATAAATATTTTATATTTCCTGGATTATCTATTACTCAAGGGTCAGTTTTTTGGTGCCTTCCCCTTGATCCCTCTTTTTCATATTTTCTCCAAGTGTTTGTCATCCTTGGTTCATATGTATGAATTAAGGACTAAGTTTAGTATTATAGGTGACTAGCATGAATTTCCTCTGGAGCTGGGTAGGTGTTTTCTCTCAGCAAGCTTCTCTCCAGAATTGGAGGGTTTTCTTGTGTATTTTCTGCATGTGAACCAGCTATGTCAACGGTCACACTTCACTCTAAGGTGGTGTAGATTTGAAGAAGTGAGGCAGATTAGGGACAACCCCCCATCCCATTATGAAAATAAACCCGACATTGAAAGCAATAGTGATTAAGAGCTCAGGCTCCAGATTAAATATCCCAATTTATTACAAACGTTATTACCTGGTGAAAGTTATTTAAATTCTTTTGTGCCTTGTTTCCTCATCTGGAAAATGAGGATAAAAGAATACCTATACTATTTTATTAGCCAGCCCTGGTGGTCTAGTGGTTAAGAGTCGAGGCTCTCATTGCTTTGGCCTGGGTTGTTTCCCGGTCAGGGAACCACACTACCTGTCTGTCGGTTGTCATACTGTGGTGGCTGCATGTGGCTGTGATACTGAAAGCTATGCCACCAGGATTTCAAATACCAGCAGGGTCACCCATGGTGGACAGGTTTCAGTAGAGTTTCCAGACTAACACAGGCTAGGAGAAGGACCTGGCCACCCACTTCTGAAAAAATTGGCCATGAAAACCCTATGAAATAGCATCGGAGCATTGTCTAGTATAGCCTGGAAGATGAGAGGATGGCACAAAAAGACCAGGCAGAGGGTTCTCCTGTACACAGGGTCACTAGGAGTTGGAATTGACTCGATGGCACTAACAACAAATACTCGTTTATTATATCACTATTTCTTATTAAGTGAGATTTATAATGAAATGAAATATATATAAAATTTTGAATAATGCCTGCCATATAATTACTGTTATCATCATTCTTTTCCTCATCTCCTCTTTCACTTTCCTGCTGTGTCTGCTGTGGAGGTCTGAAGTTACCTCAAATTTCGTTCTACTTCTCTTCCTGTCCTGGCAAATCATACCTAGGACTAGTTTCATCATTTGCAAAATGATAAAAATGGTACCAACTTAATTAGAATACATTATTTAATTTTATAAAATGCTTAGAAAATTGGCATGTAGTGCTATGTAGATATTTGATAAATAAAATTAGAGATATATGTCAGCAGATTAGTCTCTTTCTTAGTATATCCATCTCTGCTTTTACTGTTTATTAGGCTCATTCAGACTCTAACATTCCTTTGCTCTTGTTTTCTTTTAGACCTACCTGCCCTTCAGAGGTTCCTGTTCAGTCTCACCTACAATGCTGCCACTAGAATTATCTAATCATCTTCCTCTTTCAAAACTCACTTCAGAGCGTCTGAAACCCTACATATTTTTGCATCTAGTCCCTAGCCCTTTAGGCTTCTTCAAAGAGAAAGGGACTACCCATTATTGAGCCCCTCCTATGAGCCACTTACCAGCAGGAGCTCTCTTAATTTATTCTTACAACAATCCATAAGGTAGGTAGGTATTAATATTCTTTTTACGTATGATGGACTCGAAGAAGTTAAGTAACTTGCCTACATCACACAATTATTGAGAAGAACAATAATTCAAATCCAGGTATGTTTGACTGCAAATATAACATCTGAATCCTGGAAGCTCTTCACAGGCCAGCTGTTCCACGTTACTTCTAACACCATACCCTCTCACACCACACACAGCTTTTGGAAGTAGTATTCAGTAATTTCTCACTTGATATTTATTTGCTATTTCTTAGTCGTTCCAATTGTTTTGTCTTTTTTTTCAGTATAAAGACTTTGCTATCTTCTTACTCCCATAACACTTTGTATGTGTCATTTAACTTGTGAACTCTCAAAAATGAATTGCTAATGAGAAGAGTGAATCATTTTCCATGTTAAGTTTCCAAGATTTCTCATTAAAAAAATAAGTTTCCAAATATTAACTTGCTTTAAATGATTACCCACACAAACCCCACCTCTGTAAACTTTATCTTAAAAAAAAAAGCCTGCCAAGTTAGACTACATGAATAGCTCTTTTAAAATGACTGGATAAAAGTTTAAATTACCAGAGGTTGCATCATTATGGGTTATTATTTGAGAATTGTTTGTCTTCTATAATATGAAGCTATTCTCAGAGGGATACTGATTAGAATAGAAACCAGATGTATTTTTTAAGACTAGATTGAAAAAAATGATAAACGAGTAGAAAGTTAATATGAAAATGACCTAAGGATGTTTCTAGAAACTTGAAGCTTGAGCATGACAGAGAAAGTACGGTGTGTGTGTGTGTGTGTGTGTGTGTGTGTGTGTGTGTGTGAGAAAGAGAAGGGGAGAGAGAGAAAGAACAGAAAAAAAGTGGAGGAGAAAAATGCAGAGAGAAAGGGAAGGAGGATGAATAGGATAAGAAACAGTTTCAGAACAAAACAGAACAAAAACATTTACAAATCTTTGTAAATATTTGGTATCATGAAGGAAATGGCATAATTTAATTTTACCTGTGAACCAAGAAAGTAAAAAGCAGGGACAAGTTGGTCTCTCAGTCTAAAAGGAATAAATTAAGTACTAATGAGATGAGGACCATTGTTGAAAGGAAAAAAAAAATCTCCTTTTAAATTTAAAATATGACATGTTCTGGGTGTGGTAAAATAATCCAGAAATTTTATATTTCTCATCCCTTCTCTTCCATCTTTTTTGAGGGATAAAAAGAACAATAAAGTTTTTGATGCTTTTGAGTCTGCTTCTTGGCATTATATTTGATTATATTAGAAATAAAGTATATTTGTTACCACAATATGTCAACATGCTGAGTGGAAAAAAATGGAATGAAAGGCATGAAGAAGACAATCAAGGGAAGGGAGGAGTACACCATAAATAATTTCATTACAATTTTTTTGGCGGGAGGAAAGCACGAACACAGTCCCCCACTACCACAAATTATACAGTCAAGTTTCCCACATTTGGGGAAATCGCAGGGGTCAGCACATTGGAGTCCAATGGATAAGCCTCGCCCTGGGAAAACCACCTTTGTGATCACGGTATCTCCCCTGCCAGGTAAGTATCATTGCTGTTTTTGAATTAATCTTTAATTCACCCTTTTAGTTGTACTAAGAACTAGAATTATCCTCTTTAATTTTATTTATCCAAGGCAAAAATAATAAAATGAATGTTATCCTAATAAACCATCCTATCTTAGAGTAATTTAAAATATAGTAAAATTTGATTTATTTAGAGTCCCTTAATTCAGAACTTGTTACCATTCAAATTGAATTTGGATTGTAATTTATCTTTTTGTTTTGTGGATATTTCCAAGGGCAAATTAATAGGATAAACCAGTTGTCATGGGAGATTTAAAAATATTTAAGAGAGAAAGCAATTTTCAAACATCTTTCAGTACTTTCATATCCACATTTGCGGATAAGCTGATAAGCTATTTCCATATTTTCTTTGTTGATTCAATTAAGTCAAGTGACAGTTTGATTTATTACACATATAGTACTTGGCTTTAATAAACACTTTCTTTTAAAATATACTATAATTTTGAATTTTTACTAATTCAGTAACCTTCTAAACTTGTGATACAATGCTTCCAACTTCCAAGCTACTTAGACTAGGAAATCAAAACTATAATCGTGCAGCCAAAAAATTCTATTAGAGAGAAATCAGTCAGTCTTGTTTTGTCATTCTTCTGGCCAAATGACTGTCAAATGATGGATATGATTGCCTTTTTTTTTCCAAATTAATCAATTTTTCTTGGCATTGGATACACAAAATTTTAGTTTTTGACATATTCTTTTTGTTGTGTAATCTACTGTGGCAGTATATGCTGATATGAACTACTCTACAACTTTCCTCATTCAGCACATTTCCTTCTACAGAAGGAAACATAGAACATAGAAGCAATTTTCGTTTAGGTAAAATAACCAGAGAGGGTACTAAGCATTGATTTCTTTTTAAAATGCTAACATTGTTATTAAGAAAGTTCTTTCTGGGCCAGCCCTGATGGCTTAGTGGTTAAAGTTCAGCGTGCTCCACTTTGGTGGCCTGGGTTCGGTTCCTGGGCAAGGAACCACACCACTTGTCTGTTAGTGGCCATGCTGTGGCAGTGGATCACGTAAAAACAAGGACAAAGATTGGCAATAGATGTTAGCTCAGGGCAAATCTTCCTCAGGGAAGGAAGGAAGGAAGCAAGAAAAGGAAAGTTCTTTCTCAGTGTTAAAAAGAGTTGACTGAACACTGTACATTAACCTATATTTTGACAACTTTGAAACCCATTTATGGCTGAAATCAAAGAATAAAACTGATTTATGACTTCACAATAAGGTCCCATAATATAGCTTGACTTCTGATAACTTCATGTGTTATATTACTGGAGTCTATGATATTCCAATTGTCAGAGACATTCCTAATTAGAAAAATAAGGGAGAAAAATAGCATTTTCATCAAAGTACATACTTACTATTGCCATGAGAAAAGCTTTCCTTTTGCACCGGAGGTTCCTAAAAAGACATTCTATTTCTACTTCCACACTTTTTTTTCTGAAGCATAACTGACATAAAATATCCTATTAGTTTCAGGTGTATGTCAGTGATTCAATATTTATATACATTACGAAATGATCACCACAATAAGTCTAGTTACCATCTGTCACCATACAAAGTTATTACAATATTATTGACTATATTCCCTATGCTATACATTACATCCCATGACTTATTAATTTTATAACTGGAAGTGTCTACTTCTTAATCCCCTTCACCTATTGATTTCACAGACTTTTACTGGTTCTCACGTCAAGGGAGTAAGAGGTCCAGATCTCTCTTATCCAGAATGCGTAGGGTTTTGGGTGATAGCATTCCTCTCAGCTAAACTTTCCAACTGCCTGATTTTCCTCCCCAGTGTTGATTCTCTTCCAGCCTTCCTTAGCTCCGCAAATGACACCACTATTTACCCTGTTACAAATGTTAGACATCTGGAATTTAACCTTGACTCTTCCTTGTCTCTCACATTGAATCCATCATCAAGCTTTGGCTCCAACATTTATCTGCCCACTTCTTTCCATCTTCCTGCCACATCCTAGTCTAAAGTATCATCATCTCCAAGCTGGATTACAGCCAAAGCCTCCTAACTGGTCTCGTTACTTCAACTTTTGCCATCCTCCAAATAGTTCTCCACAAAGTTTTCAGAATGATCACATTACTGACTGATTATAACCCATTATATGTAGGATCAAATCCAAACTCCCTACTGTTGGTATCAAGACTCTACACACATTGGTCTCATATCACCTAACTTTCCTCTTGTTCGCTATGCCAGTTATACTGTCATCTTTTAGTTTCTAGAACACACCAAGCTCATTTTCACCTCAGAACTTTTGTTTTCCCTGTTACCTTTTCCCCGAATGCATTACCTCCACTTCTGATTTCTTATCCTTCAGATCTTAGTTTAAATGTCACCTCCTCAAAAAGGACTTCGTGATCAGCTTCTAACCACCCCCTCCTTTCTGTTATTTGCTACCATAGTAACCTATTTATTTCCCCCTGCAATATTATCAGAATTCTTTTTCTATGTTTATTCCCTGTGCCCTCCTCCATAATTTAAGCTCCATAAGGTCAGGGACCTTGCTTATCTTAATGAACAATATATCTCTATCATACGTATACTATGTAAATACACAATAAGTGTTGATTTGAAGTAATTAGAGTTTTATTCAGGAAAAATAGGGGTGTTACCGAGGACTTTTAAGCAGAAAAATAACATGATTGCAACTGTGCTTTAGGAAGATTAACCTGATAGCAATGTGTAAAATGGATTGGAGGTTGGAGAGAGGAGATGTGAGGGGATGGGCTAGGAATATAGTTGACATGAGAGATAACAATTTCTTGACTCAGGATGTGAAGGTGATAATTGATAGGAAGAAACAGGTGTGGAAGAAGTTGTGGTGGTAGAACTGATAATTTTTGGAGTTGACTGTAGGAATAAGGAGGACTCACTATGACTGAGTTAATGCTAAGTATCATCAAGGGGAAAATATGAGTAACATTTAAAGATAGAAAAAATGTTTAGTTTGAAGAGAAGCCTATGGAGAAGTATGACCCTTCTTTCTCTTATGCATGAGTTATTTTGTTAGCCACCAGTGTTTCACAAATCTGTATTTGACTGGTTACTTGGCTTTTGGTGGATGTATCTTTATTTTAAAGATGTTGGACTCCATAACTTCTTCTCCTTCTTTACTATCATAATTATCTTTATTTGCCTCATTCTCCCACTTTTGAAAAGTTCATCTGGTGCTGAAAAGTCATGGTTTTCAAGCTAATGAATTAAAAATTAAACCAATTTTGTTATTAACACATTGATGTCCATGAAACATTTTTTTAAAAAATTGCTGTTGCTAGTTTTACCCCTCATTTTGCTGCCATGCTATGTAGACAATGAATATGGAACCAAAGAATGACAATTTAAAGAAAAGAATATAATAATCCTAATTGCACAGGGTCTTGTGGTTTTCCACAATGTTCTCCTAGAAGCAAAGCAAAACTCTTTCCATACCCATTATAACACTTTTCAACTGTTGGAGTGGCACTAGGTTGTCCAAACCAGGCACTAGTGTATAACACTGAATCAAGAGAAGTTGATTCTTTGCTAAAGTTAAGCATTAATATAAGGAGAGTCAAAGCCATCAAGAATGAATTATATAACTTCATTATAGAGAAATTTCCAGATTGGAGAAAAAAAAAACTAGTAACTGTAGAGATCTTGCTCCAGGTCTAAAGTTGAACAGTAATTCAGTAAATTAATAATATAATTTGAATAATTTGAATCTTAGATTAGCATTTCAGAGAACATTTTATAAATATAAAATTAAATAAAACACAAATTTTTATAGACTCAGAGACACAAGAGTCAAGTTATATTTGTAAACTGAAATATTTATATAGTTGAGTCACAGGCACACCACAATTTTGAGCTATGACTCAGACTTTGTATCTTATATACAGTTAGTTTTAAAATGTTAGGGCATTATGCCAAGAGTAAGCACAAAGTTTACATAACTGAGGATTTATAGGGCCCCCAGGCTTGCTCAATTAGTTTTGGAGCTTTACTTCAGAGTTTAAACTACTGTCTTTGACCAGGTCTATCAGGTTTAAAGTAGACACGCCTGCACTCCAGATTCCTATTACACTTAGAATAAACCCAAACTCCCTATTACCATGATCTTCAAAGTTCTTTATAATCTGGCCCCTGCCCGCTTTTTCAGTTTCATCTGTCTTTCACTACTCTCCCCATTGCTCATGTACTTCATTCACATTTGCCTTCTTTCACTTCTTGGAACACACCAAGGTCATTCCTGTTCCAGGAAGCTTAAGATTTACCTCCTCAGATAGGCCTTTCCTACTTAAAGTAGGTTCTTCTACCCATTACCCATCTACCCCTTATCTCCTCCGACAACTTCTTTGTATCCTAATATCCGCCCTCACCCCTACTCCACCACAGTTTGCCATGTTTATGTTTGTTCTCTCACTGGAATGCATACTCTCTAAGGGCAGAGATCACTTCCAGAATATTCACCATTGTATCTTCAAAAGTCTAGGACAACATCTGGTACCAAGTAGCTATTTGATAAATATTTGTTAAGTGGATGAATCAAGGAAGTAAGTAATATTGGTTGTATGGCATGAGCCAAAGTTGAGGCTAAATTTATGGAATGGGAATGACGGAAGAAAAGAGGAAGATAAATCCATAGTGTGACGATAGCTGTGGGAATATAGTGGAAATAAATCTTGGACCACAATCTCACATATGCAAGGAATAGCACATAAATTTATAAATTTATGTGATTTATAAATCAACCTACCTTCAACTTTGAGAATTTCACCCCCCCAGTTGGTGGAAAATTTAGCTTCAATTATTCTTGGGTTTCCCTCTTCTGCTTCAAGACGGGATAGGGTTCAAGGGTTTTATTCAGGCCCAAGCCAAGGGCCTCTGGTTGTTGAGTCATTTGTCTACCTTGGTTACTTCTGGGCATTCACTGTCTCTGCTCACACAGTTCCTTCAGGTCTGGGATCCCTGCTCTTCTAGATTTCTTTTAAAACATAGGAAATCTTTATGAGGGTGCTTATGGGCCCAACTGTTTAGACATATGAGGCAGCTCTTACTCTCTGGAGCTTTGCTGCTTCTGCTGTGTGCTGTGGTGTTACCAGAAATATAGGAGCTTGGCTCCCCAAATAGACTCTTTTCTATGCTCTCTGGTTTATGGACTCTCGACTTTCCTGGGCTGCTTCTCAAAGGCACTTCTATGCTTCCCTTCTTCTCTGGGCTTTTAACACAACCCTTTGAAAAGGATTTAGGCTTTACTGAAGTCAGGAAGTGTATATGACTTTTTTCTCCCCCATCTTTCCTTTCCAGTTACAAAGTTTGGCTATCTTTTTGAAAATATGAAGAACAGAAAAAAATAGGATAAATGAACACGATTTAGTATTTCATAAACATTCTACTAATAGGAATTAAGTAAGTTTGGGTCAGAATAGAGGCGGGGAGCCCAATTCTAATCATGTCACTCTTTGGCTTAACATACTATAATGGCTTCCTGTTGCTCTTAGCATAAATATCAACTCCTTGAAACAGCCCACTAGGACCCTGCCTGCCTCTCCAGCCTCTTCACATACCACAGTCCCTTCTCATTCCCTCTGCCAGGGCCACTGTGGTCTTTTGTTGTTGAAAAGAACATGCCTTCTTTCAACACAGAGTCTTTGTACATTTGCAGGTAACTCTTCACCTGATTAACTCGCACTCACGCTTCAAATTGCAGTTCTACTGGCATTATTGAAGGAAAACTTTCCCTACTGCCACCTATTGTAACACTCAGAGCACCATGTACCTTTTCTTTATAGTACTTGTCCAGTCCATGGTGGTCCCTTTCTCTCATAAGATGAGAAATGCAAGAGATAACTACAATGAAATGCCATTTTCACCTGTCAGATGAGCAAAACACCCAAATTTGACAATACACTATATTGAACAAATGGGCACTCTTATGTACTGCTAGTGGGATTGTAAAACTAGTACAACTCCTATGGAGGGTAAGTTGGCAAGATCTATCTAAATAATAAATATGTACACCATTTGACCCTGACCCAGATAAATTCTGGAAATGGATCCCACAGATATATTTGCACAGTAAAAATGACACACTTATGACTTTATTCATTGTGGTCTTTTTTTTTTTGGTGATAGAAAAAGACTGGAAAACAGTTAAATGTTCATCAATAGGAGGCTAGTCAAATACACTGTGATATATCCATTCAATGAAGTACTATGTAGCTGTAAAAAAAAATGAGGAAATTTCCTAAATACTGAGATAGAAAGATTGTCCACTTTTATTAAGTAAAAAGTGCAACATGCAGAACATTGTGCATGGTATGCTATCTTTTGTATAAAAACAGGAAAAATTAAAAATGTATATATAAATATATATATATATGTATTCAATTTGCCTGTATATGCATAGGAAACTCTGGAAAGACACACAAGAAACTAATAGCAATGATTACCTATATTTTGGGGAAAAGATGGAACTAGGAGGATGGGGAGCAGGATAGGATGTAAGTCTATAAAGTAAGAAAAATGTTTAATGATGTTCCCTTCTATTGATTATACTATACATACTTAGGAATGTGGCATAGTTTTAAAATTAATTACTGAAATGCAAAATTCATTAAACAAAGTTATTTTCCATCATTTACCTCTTCATGAAATAGAGATATAATGGAGGTTGCTTAAGCAAAACTAGGTGGTTAATCATTACTTTAACAACTGCCTATGTTTTCATGATATTCACTGAAATAGATTCTCTGTATTCTTTTCATATATTCTGTCCCCAAATCAAACTAGACAACCATTAGGCATTGTTTCTTTTTGAAGAGTCCCATGTGCTAATCTTCACTTTCTAAGGACATTTTTTTTAAAAGTCAATTTTTAGGAATAGATGCAAGAGTCCTTTGTTTTACAAATTTAAAGCTCAAGAGATGGAGGTATTTGCAATTAAAAATGAAGTTAACTAAATCTAGAAACAAGAAAAGACATACTTCTTCAAAGTATTTCTGTGCTTAGCCTATCATTGTATGTACATTAAAACAAGAGCAATAAATACTTGTCAATGTTATTATTACTAAAGAACTTAAAACAACCCTGAGGGTTACCCCATCTAGAGATACTTAAGTTACTCCTGGTTTCTGGAGAATCCCTCTTGAAGTGTGTGTACAATAAGGGCATAAGTGAGGTTCTTCATTACAGCTGTGGTGCTAGTGAAACAGCTTGTGGGCCCACCTTGAATTAATTATTCTCCATTAAGGAAACTGATAATCAAAGGATTTAAATATAGTTCCCTTGTTGAGATTAATCCATTCATTAATATTACTGGGATCATATTTTCATATCACAGAGTACTGCTCTTATAAACTTAGAAGTTTCAATATCTGGTGCCTAAAGAGTAACTGGGTACATTTAAACTATTCTGTGCGCTTGAGTCTGTTCCCCAAAAGCGTAGACACAGAGGGAAATCACATAAACTATAGTCCAATTAAAGGGACAATTTCCTTTCCTATTCGGTCCACATGCACCACCTGGTGGTAAAGTGGTGTATTTCAAGTGCAGTGAGAGAGAGAGTGTGTGTGTGTGTGTGTGTGTGACCGCACGCGGGGGTATTTACATGGGAAGGAGAATTTTAATATACATTACTAAATATTGAGTGAGATTAATAATGCAATTATTCTGCAACAAATATCTAATAAAACTCTATAATACTACTATATATATGCTAGAACAGGAGGTAAAAGGGAGAATAATTCATGTTGGAAAGTAAAATAGCTTTTTCTTATTTACAGTAGCTATAGCTCTTATAACTCCATCCATAAATTAACAATTATTCATTGTGCTAATGTTCTTATTGAGGCAAGAGTCAAACATTGATAACCAATGTAAAACCATTTTCTTTATTTTTAATTTTTA
Source organism: Tapirus indicus (assembly GCA_031878705.1). Lineage (NCBI taxonomy): Eukaryota > Metazoa > Chordata > Mammalia > Perissodactyla > Tapiridae > Tapirus > Tapirus indicus. The sequence goes on from CM062918.1 coordinate 42,735,563, forward strand.
AGAAGAACAATTTTTAAAAGTATCTATCCTCTTCTTTATATTAGTAGTTGGTGAAAGTCACAAGTCGCAGGATTTTAAAACGACAAGGCATCATAGAACCATTTAGACTGATACACTAATTTTACAAATGTAGCAGCTGAGACTCGGGAACGTCAAGTGACTTGCCCAAGGTCGTAAGAACCTAGTCTGCTCACTTTCAGTCTGGGAACATAAGACCTAAGAATTATACTCATGTACAACGAGGAAATATCTCTTTATGAAGAGACATACCCCTAACTCAGCTATACAGTGCTTTAGGACACTAAGATGTGAGTTAATACCTATTGCTAGTTTTATTCTAACATTCTGAGCACACAGGAGTAGCAGCAGAAATGTGTGCATCATAAAGCTGTGGAAAAGATTTCCTGACGATTAAAAATTCCTTTTATATATGTTCAAAGGAATATTTTTCAACTTATATACAACTGCTATGTTGTAAAGATGGTCTAAAAAATTCCCTTTCCCCTTGTAACTGCTTCCGAATCAGAGCTCTGTTTCTACAAAGTAGGTACCCATTTGTGGATTTAAGCATAAACCATGTCATAGCTCCCTCTCATGACCATTGAATGAATACTATACAAGCCTCCTTTATTCTTGCTGTTGTATTCAACTAACAGCTCACTGGTTAAGTTTTAATTGCTTCCAATGAGGTCAGCAAAGGTATTTATCTAAAAGCCCTGAATAAAAGGCTCCACACACACACACACAAGCACACAAGCGCTCACACACACAGAGAAAATCCTCTTGCCTGTTGATTTATGGAAACAATTATGATTCTGCTGGAGAATTTCTCAGCTGAGAAATAGTTTGTAGCTACAGTAGAGAGGCTCAAGTTGCACAAGGCAGACAACAGACATGGAATTCTTGTGTATCCAGCTGTTATCAACAGAACAAGTAAGTTACTGTTATTTGTTTTTAAAAACAATGCTGAATGTTTTCCAGTAGTTTATCTCTTTCTCTGCTTTTAGAACTGAGGGGAAAAGTAAAGTTACCAGATTTTTGAGCCATGAAGTTATCTATAGTAATTATGCTATAGAGCTTACATAAAGATAAGGTTGAAGTTATCCAGAGCAATCCTGACATTTAACTTGAGAAATCTGGGCAGTTAGGAGAAAATAACCGATTAACCACAAATGTAAAAGTATATAATAAAGAAATGTAGGGAAAGCATTTATGCTTTGTTAACAGTAATTTTAGAACTTATTTTAAAACAATAGCTCGAATTGAAGGATGTTTCTTACCAAATAGCAACTGAAATGAATGGTACAGTCATATTCTGATTTGTTTCTACTAATGCATAACTTTTATAAACCTACACATAGAGTGGTAAAGATGTTGACATCCTCTGTGAAAGCTGTTATAAATGTACCTTCACAGTATAAACTGAATGTTCTGATACTATTTACCCACTGAAATTCATACATACAATTTTTCATCTTCCTCTCTCCTCCCCTCCCCATTCTTAATCTCTCACTGCAAACAGAAGTCAAGGAACAAACAGCATCGCAGCAACTGAGCTTATTACAACCTGTTTTTATCAGGATACACTAGCAGAGAGTTATTTAAGGAGGAATCCTGTACTGTTATCAGGAACTAAAAGGATAAGGCTAACAATTTGGAAAGAGAAACTACTCTTTCTTAAATCAATCTACAATTCACAGATAGGAAGAGGTCAATGACCTAGGAGCAACAATCAACTCAAGATTTAATTTTCATTATGTTATTCATGCACACCCGGAGCACTACACTATAATGCGCAAATGGATACTGACATGGATCCTGCCAACTTTGCTCTACAGATCATGCTTTCACATTATCTGTCTAGTGGGCACTGTATCTTTAGCTTGCAATGACATGACTCCAGAGCAAATGGCTGCAAATGTGAACTGTTCCAGCCCCGAGCGACATACAAGAAGTTATGATTACATGGAAGGAGGGGATATAAGAGTGAGAAGACTCTTCTGTCGAACACAGTGGTATCTGAGGATTGACAAACGAGGCAAAGTCAAAGGGACCCAAGAGATGAAGAACAATTTCAGTAAGTACTGTCTTTTATTTACAGCACTGCTTAAAACCTTAACAATCTGTGAAAGGATCAATTTTCAAGTCACATGCGTTCTCAGTTCCCTTTTTTTTTTTGAAAAAAAAAGTCATCTTCTAATTTACCTAAATTGAGATAGTTGACCTATATCTCCTGGAACAGGGCAAATCTAATAATATTATAGTTGGAGCTGATAACCCAAGCCAATTTAAAAATATATTCTCATTGTCTTAAGCTCAAAATGCTCATAGGTTAAGCAAAATGTAAATAATATTATTCACAGTGAAATGTGATTTATTGTCTTCTAGCAAAACTCATTAGGAACTCTAATAGAGTACTCAGTAAATTCTCACCAAAAACTACTTATTAGTTTGAGGAACAGAGAATTTATCTTTTAAACATAACTTGATTTCCTTTGACCGAATAATTCTGTGATGTAAAATAGCTAATCTGTGCTCAAAAATGCATTCACTGACTTGTGCAATTGTATATAGTTATAAAACAGAAGGGAATCTGTGGTATCCTCATCTGTTCATGTCATAATGAGCTTGCATTAAATTGCTTAATTATCTACCCAGGCACAAAAATAGGTTCCTCCTAACATTTTCTTTATCTAAATCTTCTATACCATAGTTCTATGTTACTTTAAGAGAAATGTAAATGTGGAGGAAATAAGAGTGAGTTAGAAGAGATGTTAATTCCATGATTTTCAATTAGTAAGCCTTACATTTTCCCCAAGAATCAGTTATTCCTTTCATGTTGAAATATCAGAATTGGATTCATCATTTAGCAGTTACGATTAATAACCAATTTCAATAATATTAAATTTAGTGGGGTAAAATGTATACCTCAATATATACATCAAGAATTTAAAATTCTTCAGTGAAAATAAATTTTGTTTGTATTACTAGCACTTGAACAATGTTATTATAATATCATCTTATAATACTATGTGTGTTAAAGTCAGCTGAAAAAGAATGCATGGAGATGATGGTATAAACATTTGCCTAGCACAGAGCCAGGCTTACAGTGAATACTTAAAACTTTGTTGCTTGTTTAATGAATGGCTTTTCGGCTTCTTAACTAATAAACCAATAAATGGGAATTTGGGAAATTATGTTTCCAATATGAAAATGAGAGGATCTTCATTTTAACTATAATTGATATAGAATATTGAGGCCACTTTAATGGAATATTAACAGTTATGGTTTTATTATTACTGCTATTAATAAACTTACCATGTTAGTCCTAGAATATTGTTCTGATTATACTAAAGTTTAGCTAAGGAGATAACTATTTGGAGGAAAGATTTTGGATAGCTACTTCTGTGTGAACAACAGAATTTGGCTTATAATCAATTTACTTAAAAGTTATTGAGATTTATCACGGATAACGGAACCTGGAGGAGAAGACAGAGCCCAGGTGGAAGTTATGACATATAGGTCCAATTCTTGTCTGTGAAAGACTTCGGAACAATTTCTTACTTTTTCTGATTCTCACTTTTTTCATCTGTAAGATGGGGGATATGTACAGATGATCTCTAATATACCTTCTAGTTCTTACAGTCTATCCTAAACCACAGAATATATAACATAAATGTGAACAAATCTAAATACTCATTATATAATTATCACACACATTGAATGAGATGAAAGTGAATATTATCTCAATGATAAGAGGAGCTGTCAGAACTAATTTCAAATTGTAGTAACAATGTTGTCAAACCTAAACACTGTAGAATTCTTCTAAATGCCAACTAATTCTGTGCGAAAGTTTTTATCTAATAACGAAAAAGTGAAAAATTCGATGTAAAATTCAATGAAAATGAATAATATGCATAATTATTTGGGATAAAAATATCTATAATTGGAATGCATTCACATATATAAGTTTTACTTTGTGTTAAAATTTCTTACAATCATGAAACTCATGTATCTGTAAATATACACAAAATGCTAAAGTTATTTGATACTTTGAAACACAATTTAGCACTAACCTTGAGTAACCATAAAGCCAATTTGGTATACCATTTCTCCTCTAACACTAATTCAATGGAAAGAAAGAAAGAAGGTAAGGAAGGAAGGAAAGAAGTTATTCCATATCATTATAAATTAGAATGTCACGATATCAATGTACTAAAAGACATGATATATATTATGTAAATAATCTTCGCTTCTATAAGCTTTTTTATAGACTATACATAAAATATACTTTCTTGATATGGTAAATTCCCCGGGAAACTTTCATCAGGATCCTTTAACTAAACCCTAAAACTGTTGTCAAGTTGTACAGCTATCCTGTTGAAGAAGGAGCCAATCAGACTTCTCCATAGTTAAAAAGAGGCTAATTCACTACTGCCTATAGGAAATCCTAAGATACAGAAGGAAATACTCCAGTGAAAAATATATGGAATAATTTATTAAAAGAGAATTCTGATAGTTATTTCCTATTATTTAAGGGTCAGTCTTACTAATTTTAAGAGTGAATGCCCCATACATAAAATGTGCAAATTGACACAACTAAAGTTGAAGCTAGAGTGTCCAGGTATAATGAAATCCAGGTACAAAGAAAGTGCTCAAGAGAATTTGTTTAAAAAGAAGATGAGAAATTTGAAATTACAAATATGAAGATTGTTTACATTCCTCAATCGTTAATTGAATGAATGAACAAATGAACAAAGGATGTTTCCTTCCTATTTTCATTAAAATGAGAGTGAAAGGTAATTTAATTGTCTACTAGAGTGAAATGCAGCAGAGTTCAGAAAGTGGTAAAGATCAGAATCAAACTCTGAATTTCATTTTCATTGTTCTGATCCCTTAAATTTGTTAACAGGTTGTTAAACACCCTTCTTTGGAGGTCTTGTAAGATGATACAGATTTAAATGTCTTACATGATAAAGTTTTGCATGAAATGTCAGCTATGTAAAATGTAATCATTCTCTGAGTTACCATTAGAAAGTCCCCAGTCCATTCTCATGGCTTTGCTTTGAATGAAAGGGAAAGTGACCTGAGGATATTAATGGGTCTTGAAGGACTCCTTACTTCACCAGCATAAGAATGTGCTTTATAAGATATTGCTAAGATGATGGATTGGAGTGAGTGAGGGGTGAACAATCTGGATGTATAATTCTGTTTCCAGAAGGTGTTAGGCTGGTGTAGATGGACTGAGGGCCTGGAGGAAGGGAACAAGAGTGGAGGGAGGTGGATATGATAGCTCACGCCTCATATCTTTAGGGAATTTACAAAATTACTTAAGCTACCCTGGGTTGTGAGGATCTCACTTCAGTCTTAATTATAGTGTTATCTTGTGAAATATTTTAAATTTAGATTAGAGTGAGTAAATTGCAGAAAAAGTGCAACAAGTAACCCAACAGAAATAAAACTTGTATTAGTAGACATATAAGCAAGACTCAACTATGTAAATGTAGGAATTCATGAGAGGCCAAGAGATGCTGGACCACCTATCTGACTCTTGGGGAAGAGAAGCTGTTACTGGAGGACTGTCCTGAGACTGCATGCTATTCTTACCAGAAGGCAAGAAAGCCTCTCCTTTCAACTTGTCTCTGGTGGCTCCACATTTAGCCTTACGGTAGGTTTCTAAGTGACGAAACTGGAACCTAACTTGAACTAATAATAAGGGTAATAAAAGCATAAAACGCCCCTCCAAAATGAAATAAATATTCTTATTCTCTGCAGAAGGAGAGCATTAATAACATCATAAAGGGACTGGCAATGAATGGTCAATACTTCCGCTGTTGTTGTGAGAGCGCTCCCCTTTGGGACAAGGCCAGAGGGTGTATTTAGATAACCATTGGACCAGGCAACCCATCAGCAGACAGAGGCAATCACTCCACACTTGACAGAAATAACACTGCTGTTTAAGCTGGGAATTGAGGTGCTGAGTGAGAGACAGCAGCAGTGCACTGGGCGACAGACAAGTGCCCTGAGAGACAGATGTGGAACACAGAACTCAGTCCCTCAGGATGGTTTTCTTGCTTTTGGCATCCAATTACTAAAAAGTTTTACTCTTCCCCACAATGGTCCATATCATACATTCCTTTTAAGAAGAAATCCTTAATTGTCATAAACCACTGATTCAAGAAAAAGTATGCCTCACTTGTTATAACTAAGCATGGTAGCATAGCAAGAAAAGGGTTAGCCATTCTGAAAATTGGCCAACGATTTGGCAATATTCTCTTTTGGATTGTTAGACTGTGACGGGATATGGCCTAACAATTGGCAAAAAGCAAATAAACACAGTGTTGTTGGATTTGACTTTGGCCATAAAATCTTCAGCGACTCAATTGTCAACAAATCTTTGGATAAGCTCCTGCTCAACAATAATCTGTGCTAGTAGCTAGCAAATGTACATACCGCCTCTAAATATGCAGACAGTAAACTTGCTTATGCTCCAAACCATTCTTAGCAAGTTTTCTCAAAGAACAATAATTCATATTATCAAAATCAAAATAAGAAAACCAGGACAACTTCACCTTTAAAAAAATAGACAATGAGAAACATATCTATGGAGTTGAACCCAAATCCTAGAATTATTGACAAAATGGAATCCTATAGAACTGGTGACATGCATTCCCTTAAGTAAGTTGTCAAGGCTTTAAATTAGGGTCTCACCTCCTATGGCCACTCCACAGAGTTCAAATCACTGGGGAGCAGATTTGGAAATATTAGCTATTCTCTGAAAATTCTAATATTAAGGATTATTTTTCATTTTATAGTCTTGCTCTCTTTTTTGGCTAATACAACTGCCCGGCACTTATAAAGCGCTAATAATTTATTGCCACAAGTGCATCTCTTATTTATTTTGTAAATCCTCATCTGAACTGACCATCACTTTCACTTCTATATCAACCCAGAGCATCTGGTCATGTATTTTCCCTTGTGACTCGGCTGTATCACAATTCCTCAGCCTGTAGTTTTCAGATACCCAAGGGAACTGGAGAGAACGCAAGAAGCCAGCTTTTAGATATATAGAAGGGTTTCCTTTTCTAGATTTTTTTTATTTCTCAGCCTTGGCTAAATATTGTAATCAGCCGGGGAACTTTAAAAAAATACTGATGCCAGGTCTTAACTACAAAGATTATCATTAAATTGGTTTGGGGTGCAGCCTGGGCATCAGGAATTTTAAAAGTTCCCTGGATAATTCTGACTTGCTGCCAAAGCTGAGAACCACTGGACTAAGGGGATCACATTAAGATTACTGGGGAAACCACAGCTCAATTAAACAAGCATCTCATGGAGGTGGGGAGGACCCAGGCATCAGTGTTTGCTAAAGCTCACCAGAGATTCTAATGTGCAGCTAAGTCTGAAAACCACTCCTTAATGGGACCAAAGGTTCTAATTCAGCTTGAATCTCCTCAAGTGTCCTGGGAACGTTTTGGAACTCTTAGAGGGCTGCAGGGTTAACTTGTACCCTGGAGGGTTTCAAAATGGGCTTATCAGGAATGAATCACTGAATTATGCATTGAGGAAGTTCTTCTGGGTCCATTTAACCCCTGTGACAAATCTCAGTGGCTCCAACATTTGGTGAACTGGCCTGGAAATGCATGTGATGACAGCTCTGTAGCTACTATGTAAGAAGGCTTCTTTGGTAAATGAGTTTGTTGCAGGGAAGAATAGGTCCTGTGCCACAGTCTCACAATGACAGGCAGGTCTGAATCTCTTCTGACGTTTTCAAGTGGTGCTGCAGCAGGGACCTGGAGTACAGCATCAATGCCAGCTTACTCAGCACTTAAACGAGCCACTTATGACCATGAACCTAGATGCCCCCAAATTAGGGTCTCACCTCCTATGGCCACTCAGAGTTCAAAGGCAGTGATTTAAAGAGACAACCTCCAGTCTAGAAAACCCAGAGGGGAGGAAACCACAAGCCTAGAGGATCTATCCAGGTTAGTGAAAAGGATATGAAGCTGGCAGTTTGTTCTCTTTGTAAGTTTCAGGTTAAGGAAAATTTCCTTTTCTGAGGATCCTAGCTTTCTTTCTCTGAATGAAATAACTTTTGGTAGCACAGTAACTTCTTTTACATCACTATTGAAATACAATACTTTTCTATATTTCAATTTCACCTATGGCACATAGAAGGAAAGGCAGGAATTGTTGCATATTTAAGTAATATGGAGAAAAAGGAGCTCGTTAAATGAAATGGGCTTCCATCTGAATTCCTCCCTTTGCTAAACCATATCCAATCTTTTTTTAAAAACCATTTCATTGGGGTATGATTGACATACAAAAAGCTGTACTTATTTGATGTATACAACTTGATGACTTTGGAGATAAGTATACTTCTGTGAAACCACCACCACAATCTATGCCATAAACATATCCATCACTTCCAAAAGTTTCCTCCTGCCCTTTTAATTTCTTATCATTATTATTTGTGACAAGAATACTTAACATAAGATCTATCCTCTTAGCAAATATTTAAGTATACAATATAATATTGTAAACTATAGGGATACACTGTAGAGTAGATCTCTAGGACTAGCCACCATCATTCTACTATCTGCTTCTATGAGTTTGACTATCTTAGATTCCTCCTGTAAGTGGCATCATGTAGTATTTGTCCTTCTGTGTCTGGCTTATTTCACTTAGCATAATGTCCTCCAGGTTCACACCCAATCTTTATACACGTAAAATAGGTTGGAAAATGAAAATCCTCTGCCATTCATATGGCTCTGAAAGCCACATCAGAGTCACTGAACATTTAACTGTTTCTTGACCAAGATTTATGTCTGCATTTGAGATTATATCCACACCTGACTTAGGTAGAGAAGCCATACCAAATTCACTAACAAAGAAAACGTCATTAACGTTATTTAGCTAGTTGTGTGTGTGGGTTTGTGTAGTATTATATAAAAACAAAGAAATTAGGGTGGGGAAGGAGAGAGGAGAATTATCCAATATCTATGTCCAGGTAAAACTTGCCTTTTAGGCAGACAACATCATTCTCAGAGGGAAGAAGTTTGATGTATATTGGGGAGGATTGGCTCTAGAGATTCTCTGGTTGCTCCCGTCACTTCCCTGTAGAAGGACACAATCACTTCTACTGGAGTGGGCGTAAGTACTTGATAGAGCCACTAGCTAGTGTCCTTCCAAGAATAAATACAAAGAAAATAACTTTGTCTGTGAACAAGAGAGAAAAAGGTGAGAGAGAAAAGGAAAAAGGACTTTTTACAAAAATTAATGGATTTTGCATTTTAATTTTAGGGTGGACTTAAATACAAAGGGTTCTCATAAAATATAGCTCTACTAACTTTTTTGATGCACCTAAGGAATAAGGGCAATAGAATGAAATAAACTGATAAGATAATAGTGGGAGGATTTGTGAGATCAAAACAAACAAAAGCAAAATAGTGTACAGAGGGGTTGAAAATGATTATTGCAGAGACTGCTCAAATAGGAGGTTTGAATCTATTAGTTACATTTGTGCCTAAAACTGTAATAACCTTTATTTATCAGGACTATTCTGAAACTGAGTTTACTTTTATAATTAATGTAAGACCAGAGAAATGAAGCATATTTCAACATCCTTAAATACCATATTTATCATGCTCCATTAAAAGCTATTATAATATTTTCCACTTATCTGCCTGTTTGAACTTTAGATGTAATTCTAGATAATGTTGAGAAAATGATTTAGATCAAATTCAGAATCAACTAAGCCTGCAGATTTTTCTTAAGGCAGCAATTCCAAACTTTGTATCTTAGAACACGAGTGTAGCCTCAAGATATTAATGGTGCTTCCTGCAGAACGGTTGCTTCCCACCCCCTCCACCCCCACTCTCACCCCTGATTTGGGTCAAACATTTAAATTTCATTAAATTGCAACTTGAGAGCTATTGCCTAGGGATCTACCTATGGTGTGGTGAAGAACTAAACCAAGCTTCCACTCAGTTGTTTGTTCCAAATGAAAAGACTATAAAATTGTTTTTCTGGATAACTGCAGATGCCTTTTCAATCTTCGATAATAATTATAACCTGCTTAAGTCAGCTATTCACAGTCACTGTAAAAGCTGTATTACTATTATAGAGCATTTTTTCCCCATAATAATTTTCCCATAACAGTTTCTAAAAAGTGAGAGAAACAATGGTTTTGAGACATATGTTTAGCCTTTAAGGACAAAATTATGGAGGTTATCTGCCACATTCTTTAAGATAATACAACTTTAACTACCATTAGAGTTGGATCACCTGTTTCAGCTATTTAACCAGGACACTCAGTAGCCAAGAAGCTGTGCATAGTTTTACTCCCTCTAAATCATGAAGTAGGCAATGGGGTGAGTGTTTTCCCCCTGAGATAAATCTACTGAGGTGTCTGTTTCTGAGAAATTGTGCTCAACTCCCTTCTTGTACAAATGATACATTATAAAATAATGTTGGATGTTTAATAGACATATGGAGGTGCTGTCTACTTTAAAAAGATTCTGGCCAAATTTAGTCTTCAAATTTTCTCTTAACTGACTTGCAGTTGATCAGATATTGAATAATAATTCATCCTCGAAGAGAAGCATAAGTCTATATCATGCTTGGTAAATTGTACTTGGACCTAAAATTTATGATGTTTTAAAGTACTGTTTAGTAGTTTATCAGGTATTCACATTAATATTACTATTAAATTACTGCACTGTAATACTGTGGTAATAAATTTTGTTTGTTATTATTGTCATAAATCTTCTAATTTAGTCGATGTAAAATTGCACAATTACAACCGAAACATTTTTATTGGGTGACTAAATATAAGTAGATAACCAAAATGATGTTAATTCTTTAAAATACGTATGCCAATATTGAAATAGGTGCAATTGGACACTTCATTCCATTACAATTAACTCTCAAAATACCTCCTTGCTGTAAGCTTACAATCACACTATTAGTCCATTTCACAGAAGGAAAGAAAAGACCCTCAGGAAATTGGCTACCTTGATAAGTTTGCTAATGTCCAAGTTCTAGTTTTAAAATTAAACATAGGCTTGTTTTGCCTCCTATTTAGGTATAATTCATTTTAATTAAGAAAGACTGGTGTTCAAAATTAGCTGATTGAAATGATCATGTAAAAACCTCTGTGTGCAACGCTTGATTGTTTTTTGGAAATATTTGGATGGTCAGTTAACTTACAAAGAGTAGATATTGAATAGTAGGCCTGATGAATTCACTCTGTAGTTAACATTGTTATGTATTAAAGAGCAAGAAGTTCATGTTCAGAATACTGCTTTAAACCTTCCAATTTCCTTATAGCCAGTGCAAGTTAACTAAGAGACTTTGGAGGGGAAGAAGAGAGGCATTTTTAAGTAACATTTTTCCCCACAATGACCACACAGGTCATTGACACTATTTTAAGATAACAAAAAATAACTACTACAAGAGGTAAATTTACTGAGTCGTTACTGTGTGCCTGGCACTGTGTTAAACACTTTATACATACTGTCTAATTTAATCTTCACAGAATGACACACAAGGTTGGCCAAGTTATGTTCATTCTGTAGTTGGGGCAACTTTGGCTCACAGAATTAAGTAACTTGCTCTAGGTTTCTTAGCTAGTAACTGTCAGAGTTGGGATGTAAACTCAAAGAAGTTTAATTCCAAAGCATAGTTTTAGTTATCACCACACGTATCACTATACTATCACTGGTGTTATTAAAACGTCACACATTAATTTGTACCAGGCAGCAGGATAATTTGCATCTAAAGAAGTGTAAACAGCTGAAATTTTCTTCTTTGTAATATGACCTAATGAGTACTTAGCATTATCTTCTTATTATTAAATAAAAACTTTACTCCAACTTTCCTTGTACAAAACATCTCCATCTGTCTTCTCCTGAGTTGGCGTAGAAATCTTTAGTTTATTTTGCTTACAAATTGCTAAAGATGCTACAAAATTTAATTTGGTGTATTTTAAACACATTTCTTGACACTTAAAAATATTTATACTTCTGTTCATTAGTGTCTTCATAATTATTATAGAATACATACATATTCAACAATTTACGAGAATAAATCAGATAATTTTAGGAGGAGAGCCAGATAGTTTCCCTCTCTAAAGGCCACTAAATCCAAATAGAACAAACACAAAAACAAATAAAAGAAACAGCAGACAGCTTGTTCTAACAAGAACTTCTGAAGGATAGTTTGAAAAAGAAATAGTTTACTGGCAAACTATTTCTTTTGTCCATGATTACTATGTTCTCAATTTATTTCTAATCCTCTTAGGACTTTACCCAATTAAAAGAAAGAGGCAAAAGAAAGGGAATAAAAATGATGAGTTAGTGCAAAGACAGTATACCTGGAATTCTATTTTTTTTTTTTTTTTGGTGAGGAAGATTAGCCCTGAGCTAACATCTGTTGCCAAGCCTCCTCTTTTTGCTGAGGAAGATTGGCCCTGAGCTAACATCTGTTGCCAAGCCTACTCTCTTTGCTGAGGAAGATTGGCCCTGGGCTAACATCTGTGCCCATCTTCCTCCACTTATATGCAGGACACCTCCACAGCATGGCTTGATGAGCAGTATGTAGGTTCATGCCTGGGATCCAAACCCATGAACTCTGGGCCACAGAAGCAGAATGCGTGAAGTTAACCAGCACACCACTGCGCTGGCCCCCTGAAATTCTATGTTTTTAACAAATTTCTTTTGTGTGATTCTAGGAAATCATAACATATCTGTTTTTCAAAGTTTTTCAGAAAACTAGACGTATGCATTATTTGTGAGCTGATTGACCTTACATTCTTTCAATATCTAAAAAATATCTTAGGGGCTGGCCCTGTGGTATAGTGGTTAAGTTCACACACTCTGCTTTGGTGGCCCAGGGTTCGCAGGTTCAGATCCTGGGCACGGACCTACACACCACTCATCAAGCCATGCTGTGGCAGTGTCCCACATACAAAATAGAGGAAGATGTGCACAGATGTTAGCTCAGGGCCAATCTTTCTCAGCAAAAAGAGGAAGATTGGCCATAGACGTTAGCTCAGAGCTAATCCTCCTCATACACACACAAAAATATCCTAGAATGTTTATATTCTGAAAGTTGCAGTGGCTCTTTCCAGCAACTAGAATACTATTTATTGCAATACTGATTAAGCACACATTGTGTGCTTGTACTATAGACACATAGATATATAGGGTAAAGACCTGCTATTTAAAAAATTTCAGCCTACTTGGGAGACCAACACCAAAGACTCAATTTTAATAGAATGTGGTAAGTACGTGATAAAGATACGTTCAGGGAGTTAGGGGACTATAGTGAAGGGCAGGTCACAAAAGCAGGGAGAACCTGAGCAAGACTCTTAAAGCACATTATGTTTGATCCGTATCTCGAAGAGCTAGTGGGAGCGAATCAGGCGAGAGAAGGAGGTAAGGAATGGGGGAGTGAGTCAGAAGAAAGGGCATCTCTTCCTGGAAAATAGTACACGAGGAAAGACTGAGTGGTGTGTCAGTAGGTATGTATGGGAATTAGTGTTTCAGGAGTATCAAGTTCAAGGCAGGAACTAAGGAGAGGTGAGACTGCAGTGAAATCTCATTTCTTGGAAAGTTGTTTTCCATTTTAGGGAACATGAACTTTACCCCATAGGTAATAAGGAGCTATTGAAGAAGAGTGTAGAAGCAGTAACTAATAAAAAATAGTTATTTACATTATTCACGAAAATTACCTGGATGGTTAATATTGTTAATAACCTGCACACTTACTTTATTAAAAAATTTAACATCTTTTCTTACCAAACTATCAGAACTATCCAGAAGTAGCAAAATTAGCTCATGTTAATTAATATCCATTACTTTGCTCTACTCACTCTTTGTTACAGGGATTTATGAATGGGCTAGATAGTAAGAGAAGAGAAAAGGCAGAAAAAGTAGGCTTGAACAATTCATCTATGATGTATCAGCTTAGTTTATTATACCAATAGTGCTCTTTTTTTTTTGCTGAGGAAGATTAGCCCTGAGCTAACATCTGTGCCACTCTTCCTCTATTTTATATGTGGGTTGCTGCCAGAGCATGGCTAACAAGTGGTGTAGGTACGCACCTGGGATCTGAACCCGTGAACCTGGGCTGCTGAAGCACAGCACACCGAACTTAACGGCTGCACCATGGGGCTGGCCTTCCAATACTGCTCTTTTAGTATAAACATTAATACATATTATTTACACCTCAGAGTAGATTTAGTTGATTAGAAAGTGAGAAGCAGCATGGGGACATGGAAATGATACTGTATTAGGTATTATGGGAGCTGGGTTTTAATCCTTTTTCTTCCAGTAATTAATTGAATGACCTTGTGCAAGTACTTAACTATTCTGGGCCTCAGTTTTTTTTTTTTTTTTTTTTTTTGTGGGGAAGACCAGCCCTGAGCTAACATCTGTTGCCAATCCTCCCCTTTTTGCTGAGGAAGACTGGCCCTGGGCTAACATCCGTGCCCATCTTCCTCCACTTTATATGGGACGCCGCCACAGCATGGCCGACAAGCAGTGCGTCGGTGGGCCCTGGGATCCGAACTTGCGAAAACCGCTGCGCCACTGGGCGGCCCCCTCAGTTGTTTTTTTTAAATATAAAATGAAAGAGGTTAGAGCAGAGTGCTTGAATAGATTTCAATTATAAAATGTGACCAATAGTACTAAGCAACTGAGAGAGGAAAAAAAGGTGTATTAGCTGCCTATTGCTGCACAACAAATTACCCCAAATTTAGCAGCTTAAAATAACATTTATTCCCTCACAGTGTCAGAGGGTCAGGAGCCCTGGGAGCAGCTAGCTGAGTGGTTCTGGCTCAGGGTCTCTCATGGGCTGCGGTCAGGTTGTCAGTAGGGCTGCGGTGTTCTCCAGACTTGCTTGGGGCTAGAGGATCCGCCTCCAAGCTCTCTCACATGGTAGTTGGCAGGCCTCAGTTCCTAGTGGGCTGTCAGCCAGAGACTTCCTCTTTACCATGTAGGCCTCTCCATAGGCTTCCTCAGTGTCCTCGTGACATGGTAACTGGCCTCCCCCAGACTGAGCATGAGAGAGAGAGGGAGAGAGGGGGCAAGACTGCACCTCCAAGGCGGAAGTGGCAGTATGACATATCACCACTTCTGCCTTATTTTATTGGTCCCACAGACTGACCCTAGTAAAATGTGGAAGGGAACTTCACCAGGGTATGAATTACTAAGTGGTGGGGATCATTAAAGGCCAAACCAAAGGTTGGCTACCATATATGGTTTCTGTACCTGAAGAACTTTTAGTCAAGTTGGGAATCAAAGTACACATAAAGACTAAGTTAAAGCAACAACAGAGGAGGAGGAGGAGCAGAGCAACACTTAGCGAAACTAGCCTGAGGAATAGATAGCTTTCCTTATAGAAGCTGCTAATTTGTCTTAAGTTCTCCTCAGGAGGCATGCAGGTCTCTTCTCTTACTACAAATTTAGGAAATCTTATGGTTTGTGTGAATACCCCATTTTGTAGCACTGAGAAAGAAATTAGATTATTTGCTTATTTGAAATCACACTAATGGTTGTATGAGACAAAAACATTCTGGAGTTATAGGGCAGGAAGAAACCCTTGAGATCATCTAGTCTGGAGATCTTGACACGGAGTTTGCATATGGCCCTCGGGGAAATTGGTAAGGAAAAATTGTACACAAAATATAGGGGAGTGGATTCGAAGCTTAAATTAGATGCTCAAAAGTACCTATGTTTCCAAAAAAAGTATAAGAAGCACTGATCTAGTCCATCATGCTCACCTTATTGATGAGGGACTTGAGACACAAAGAAGTAAGATAACTTTTCAAAATTATGCACAGATGCATCAAGAAAGCAGGAGAGATGAAAGGCAGAGGGATGCTCTGGAAATTCCGAAGTCCGCAGAGATTTTGACAGGTATAACCAGAGTTTGAGGGTTGGGGATTCATCTTCCTGTTACTTGTGGTCCAAGTAATATTACCCTAATCACCAAATGAAATCATGCTAAATGTCAGATATGCAAGCCTGTGGTTTCCTACTCTGATGCAAGGCTGTCACAAACTCATCTTTATAATAATATATGGAGACTACCCACCAGGCCCCTGGTAAATAATTGTAAATAATCTTGCACTGTATTGTTATTTCTTTTGACAAGTGCAAGAACTCAAGAATATTAATTAAGAAATTCTTTTTGTACACTGCTGGCAAAATACTATCTGATTACTTTGAGCTTTACTCAGGGGCTAAATACATTTTGAGCTTCCATAAAGTTAAGAGGTAAGCCAAGGTCACAAAGCTAGTTAGTGGTAGGGCCAGGATTGGAACCTAGGTTTCTAGATATCCAGAGGTGCATTGAAAAGGTCAAAGAGGGGCCAGCCCTGGTGGCCTAGAGGTTAAGTTCAGTGTGCTCCACTTTGGCGGCCCGGGTTCAGTTACTAGGTGCAGACCTATACCACTCATTGGTGGCCATGTTGTGGCGGTGGCTCACATACAAAATAGAGGAAGATTGGCAACATATGTTAGCTCAGGGCAAATCTTCCTCAGCAAAGAAAAAAAAGGTCAGAGAAAAATATGGCAACTAGCAAAAAAATCGTATGCTAAAATAAGAGCTTCTCAATCTTCACATGAACAAATTTTGTTTTGAGGGTTTCACATTCAAGGTTTTTTTAAAATATAATTTTATTCACTGTAGTAATTAATACTTAAAAGTAGTAAGGAAATTTCTTTGAGATATTCTAAGATTAAAATCTAAGGAGTAAAGCACAACTTCTGAAGAAATCATATCCCCCTATATTTGTGAATTTGAAATCTATGTTTGACGTTTGTCTGAAGGAAGAGTTCTTCACTTAATAAAATTGTAATAAAAACACATATCACATTCAATTTTACAGATATAAAACACATGCAATTATAGACTTCTTATAGTTTTAAAATAAGAAAAAGTGCTAATTATGCAAATGAAAAAAATAATGCCTATGGTTAAATAAAGATATTCCCTCCCTACCGCTCAAATCATAGTCTGGTTCATGAGTAAAATACTGCTCAGTGAGAAAAACTACCCAAATTTAGAGTAAAGGATGAACAAATAACGTCTATTTTCCTGGAGTGAATTCAAACAAAATATATGATATTATACCATAGAAGATCATTTCTCTTCAGATAGCCAAGATTCTAGATTTTATTATGTTAACATTATCATAAAAATATTTTTCTCATCTTATAAATTTGAAGGCTATTATTATAATAAAATTGTTATGAAATTAAAACAAAGGCAATAGTGAGTTGGCCCAGTCTGTCTCAGACAATTTCACAGTCTTCTGAGGAAAATGAGTGGCCTTCATTATGTCATCTTCAAGATTAGATCAGCATCTCAGAGTCCCCTAATTGTCTTTAATGACCTAGTACAACTTGGTAGCCTCTGCATTTACTGAAATCTTTTTGATTGCTATCTTCATTTTGCACCTGAGGCAACAAATTTTTCATATTTACTACTTGCTGCAAAAACCAATGCTTAGACAATGCTTAGACATAGCTATCTAAATTCCACCTCAGGCATAAAGCTGTGAAATTTTGCCCAGTTCTTTCAAATACACTGGCCGTTGAATCTTAGTGATTTATTTACACTGAAATATCACAGCCAGATTTACAGTCATGTGCCGCATAATGATGCTTTGGTCAACGACAGACTGCATACCTGACGGTGGTCCCACAAGATTAGTACCATACAGCCTAAGTGTGTAGTAGGCTATGCCATCTAGGTTTGTGTAAGTCGACTCTATGATGTTCGCATAACTACGAAACCACCTAACAATGCATTTCTCAGAACGTATCCCCATTGTTAGGCGATGCATAACTATATGTGTTTCTTTAAAATTAATTTCTTTTAAAAACAGGATTTAGATACATGGCTAACATTAGCATTTGTGTGTGATCTATATAAAAGTTAATGGGATATACATACATTTTTATTTGTAATTAAGTAAATCTTGGAAGCAAATGAATTGTATTGTTTGTTATGTTTAAAATAAATGGTCATCATCAGTGGTATACTTGGTTGGGGCAGATATTCTGGTAAAGGTGATAAGTTTATGCAAACTGATAGATTCCCAAACAATCACATTCATTTTCAGGGAAGCTGATTTGGGTAAAACTGCAGTCTGTCCATGGAAAATTGTTAATGCATAAGAAAATTTTTATGCGAGATGACTTTGTCCTCATTGCTATTGAATTCAAACTAACTCAGCTAACTTATTACCAACGTGATTGAGAAAACACAAGATCAAAAATTCAGGGGCCAGCCGGGTCGCTTAGTGGTTAAGCTTTGGAGGCCCAGGGTTCACTGGTTCGGATCAAGCCACGCTGAGGCGGTGTTATACAACTATGTACTAGGGCTTTGGGCAGAAAAAAAGAAAAAGAGGAAGATTGGCAACAGATGTTAGCGCAAGGCCAATCTTCCTCAAAAAAAAAAATCAAAGATCACAAAACTGGAATAAATTGAATAAACAGCTGGTGTGCCATTTTCATGAAGATTAATGTCTAAGGCAGAGGTGGAACCCTCAGGCTCCTGTCCGTTAGGCATCTAGCTTCTAAAACCAGAGACTTCCTCACTCACAGGCTGCTCCACCTATCCTACTGATTTGAGTGTTTTAAGTCATTTTAATGCCAAAGAGCAGATAAAGAACTGTATCCAGTAACTAACAAACTAATCTGAAGTTCAAGGGGCAGAAGTACGAAACAACAGATTATGCTCCTCTTTGTAGCTATGGTGTTGGAGGGCCAGATGAATGGAGATTATCGCAAGAACTCTCTCATAAATTACTAAACCTTTTCCTTTTCAACCTTCTCCTTGACATCTCACCATAGATGTTCCCCCAACTCTTCTGTTTCTTCCTACATCTCCTTCCTCCTCTTCCTTCCTACTCCCTTTTCCTCCCTCCTTCTTCTCCCTCCTTTCTTTTCTCTCTCTTTTCTTCCTGTCTAATTCTTTTAGCTCCTTTTCTCTATTTCTTTGCTTTAAGTAGATACAATATAGAACTGAAGTACATATTAAATATTCATTAAAGTGATTAAGTAAATTCCCTGTACTTCGATTTAAAAAGTGATTAAAAAATAATTTATATTTATCACATTATAAAAATCCTACTTATAATTACAACTTTATCAAAATGCACAGGAAAAATGATTGGAAATAAATATATACTAGATTACAACAGCGATAGGTTCAGGTGATTCTCTTTACTTCTTTTAACGATCTCCAAATATTCTTTGATGAGCCTGTACTAACTTTTTGATGAACATGAACATATGTGTATATATTTATACATTTAATTATAATAAACTATGTTGCTTGCTATACATGTGGCTCTCATTTTCCTCTTTCAGTCACACTCTGTTAGGACAAGAAAGGCTCCCCCAACCACCAGTAGTCTAAGAAATTCAAGACATATAACTGTCAAACCTTTTCCTAAAGTTCCCCAAGAATGGAACCTCTCGCAATTCATTCCAGTCTTATATTTCCCTAACAGTTGGGACACTTTGTCATATTTAGGGAAATTACTCCTGCTTTAATTTAAACTCTTTTCATCATGTCTTTTTTTCCCACACACGAATAATAGATTGACGTGACTAATAAAACACTTTCATATACTTAGAGAAATAACATATCTCTTTTCTGTCTACTCTCATCCCTTGATGATTTCATCCAGTCTCACGGCTAATGACCACCAGATTTATGTCTCTAGCCTAGACCTCTCCCCTAAACTCCAGATTCATAAATTCATCTCTACTTGGATGGTTATGAGGCATCTCAAGCTTAACATGTCAAAGCAAAACTCAAGATTTCCCCCCAATGCTCTTGAAAATGATAATGACAATGCCAGTCTTCCTGTTTTTTAGGCCCCAAACTCTGAAATCATCATTGACTTATCTCTTTCTTTTACATTCTACATTCAATCTGTTAATAAATCTTATTGTCTCTTATCTCCAAAACACATCCCACCTGACCACTTCTTGCCACCTCCACTGCTGCCATCTTAGTCTAATCTACTAGCATCTGTTGCCTAGATTACTGCAATAATCTTCTAGCTGATCTCCTTGCTTCCACTCCTGCACTCCTAAGTCAACTCAATACATAATTGGAGTGATTCTTTCAAAATACAAATCATGCGACATAAGTAAGTGATACATTATGTCACTTTCTGCTCAAAATTCTCCAACGTTTTCCCAATTTACTCAGAGTAAAATTTAAGATCTTTACAATGGACTACAAAGCCCTAGAGGATCTGCACCCCTCACCACCAACTCTTAATATTGCTATCTATCTCCCTTGCTCATATTGTTCCATTCGCATTGGCCCTCGCACTGCTCCTAGGACAAAGTCAGGTAAGCTCCTACATCGTGGCCTTTGCACTATCTGTTTCTCTGCCTGAAATATTTCCTTCCCTAAATACTTGGGTGGCTCACTTCCTCACTTCTTCCTAGTCTTTACTGAATTGTTACATTTTCACTGAGACTTTCTCTGTACCCTTTCCCCAACACACACACTTCCTATCCTCTCTCTTCCTTTATTTTTCCCTTTAGCATTTATTGCTCTCTAATATACTATATATTGTTTTTATCTATCGTGTGTGTAAACTTTCCCCGACTAGGAGAAGGTGTTTTTTTCACTGTTATATATCCAGTACCTAGAATGGGGCCTGGAACATGGCAGGTGCTCAATAAATACTTGTTGAGGGGATGAATGGAGGAATTCCATACATATTTATTGAACACTTGTTGTCAGGCACTGGGCCACGCACTAGGGATAGAAAAGAGAACAAAGAAAACATTGCTCCTTTTCAACTGCTTATGGGAGGAAAATATCTAAATAAATATAAATGCAGAAATTTGTCAGGGGAAAATTGAATGCAAGAAGGAGGGAATTATGCATAGACGAAATTTAAAAATGGGTTGACACTGACTTCTATTTTAAACATTGAGGTTGGGTATGAGCACGTGCCTGAATTCAGGGATGTTAGATGACTTAGAAGACCAGTTGGCCTTTAAGATCTTATCTTATCTTAGCACGTTCAAATCACTCTGATCTATAGCTAATTTCAGAATCATTCTGGCTTATAAGAGTTCTTGAATAACGTACTTTTAACTATTCTGGAAACATTAAAATGTTTGCAAAAATGTTTCTTTTTTCCTTCTAGAAAAATCTCTAGAATAAAAAGATAGTAATAAAAAAAGCTTTTCAAATATTAAAATGGTGTTTGGGGGATTTAAAATCTGAAACATTAAAAAACATCCTAATTTGTATTCTCATCTAGACTGACAGAATTACAACAGTCAAAGAAACTGCAGTACTTTTTTGACAACTGCATATTCTTGGCAGAATGACTTACAGGATTTTAATAAATATTAATTTAATAACTGAATGGCTGGATGACTAAATGAATAAAAAACACATTTACTCCTAATAACAGTAATAATAATAGGAGATAATATTTATAGAGCCTTTATTATGTGCCAAGAATTCTGCTAGGTGCTTCACAGGTACAGTTATTAATTTGATCCTCAAAACAACTACCATGAGGAAGGTATTATTATCTTCATACTACAGATGAGGAAACAGACACACAAAGTGGTTAACCAGCATACCCAAGGTCATAGAGGCAGTTGTTGGCAAGGCCAGAATTCAAACACAAGCTGTCTGACCCCAGAGATTACACTAAACCAGTGCTGCTATGGTGCTGCTAATAAGCAGCGGTGTGATGGGGGAAGTGATTGTGCCTCACTTAGAAGGTATACGATACGACTAACATTATAGTGTTGAGGGAAAAGCATGGCTTCCATCTCTAAGGGAACAATAAGAATTCAAACAACTGAAAAGCCTGAGCCAGAGGCAGAGGGAGATATGATAGTTTAATTCAGATGCAGTGGATGGAGTGCTGTCTTGCTCAAAGTCATTGGTGGTAGAGCCAGGACCAGAATCCATCCATTGCTCTGGCATTCCAAGGCAGTGCTTGTTCCACTAGAACCATGTAGAGAATAACACATTCTGAAAAAGTCATATGGGAAAAAGGCTTTGGGAAATAACTCAAAAGATATGCTTGAGAGAGTAGCTTAGAAAATCTAAAACACAGCTATAACTTTACAAAATATTATTGTTAACTTTCCACAAGTTTTCTGTTGTTCTATGACTTAACTCATTTAAACCATGACCAATACATAATTTCCCTGTAATTTTACCATAACAAGATTATTGCCTTGGTTGTGGTTAAATCGATAAAACATATAGCCTATGCATTGTTCAGATGCTTTGTTCCTGAGTTAATATATGGTACACTACCATAGGAATATGAGGTCACAGAGTTTGTATAAAGTATTTTAGGCTTATGAATGTGTGTATGTATTTGTGGGGAGGGACAGTTGGTAAACATCAAAAAGCTACTGCAGGAAACAAGGGACAGGGTGGTGTCAGGATGAGGATAGACCTGGATCCTTTCTTCCCCTTAGTCTATGAGTAGATCTTTGTTGTGTGGAGTACAGATGAGTAATGTTGAGGCTAGAAGGCCTTTCCGCTTATGGGAGTAAGGATCACTGTCCACTGTTTGGATGGGGTGATAGCTGGCTACGAACTAGTTATAGACTCTCACTTGGTTCTGGACCTTTTAGGAAAGGTCCATTCCTGCTCTCTTGCAGAAGCCAGGGGCACGATGTCACATCTCCAATACATGACTAGTGAATAGTAATAATGCCTGACATTTATGGAACACTTCTTTGTGTGAGGCATGAAGCTAAGCAATTCACATGTGACACCTAATTTAATCTTCAAAATAATCGAATGAAGCAGGCATTATTATTTTTCTTTTACAAATGAGGAAATAAAGGCTCAGAAAGATTAGGTAACTTTGAATAGACCTAACATCTGAATAAATGACCTGAGTGAGGTTTCCAATATGCATGGAGTTAATGAGTTTAGTATGTAAGTTTTTAGAACTTCTATTTTTGTGCTTTAGAAGGCTTTACGCTTAGTTTCTGGTGATACTCCCCATAATTGAGGTGGTTTGGTAAGTGACTTCAAAATAAGTGAGGAATTTCTATAATTAATATTTCATACAATGAGGAGTAAATGATGCCCCTAATATCATTTAAACAATTACCTGGCTAATATAATGAGAAAGCTTGACACTTGAACTAGGAATCATCAGGCCAGAGTTCTGGTTCCTGATCTACTTGTGGTTTGTATTATAATACAAACTACAAATTGTTTAATTTTTCTTGGCCTCAATTCTTTATAAGAAGATTATACCAGGTGATCACGAGGCTCTCCTTCAGCTCTAAAATCTTAGAGTTCCTGTAACAATTTTAAATGGTTTTTGGCTATTTAAAATGCTGGATTGGCTAGTAGAGAGGGACTGGAATAGATATTTGAATGATACTTCCAGTGTATTCCTTCTAGCACTATCTCAGACTATATTACCAAGTCCAAACTTTTCTTGTTACTAAAAGTAATCTCCATCTACACAGGCTCATAATGAGCTTCTAATACTTACTGCTACTTACTTCTGGATGGAATATAACTATCCTGAAATCAACCTATCCAAAATCTAAAATAAGACCATGAATTAGTACATGCTTTTTACTCCTATATCTATTAATTATCCTCTGTAGGACAGTGATTTTAGTATATAAAGACAAGTATATTTCTATTTAAACTTATCTTTTCGAGGCAAAACAATATAAATTCCTTCAAACATTACTCTCAAATACAATTTCCTAACCAGTCCTCTATGGATACCATCTAAAATGAGGTACTCAGAACACAATGGTCCAAACTGAGCAAGGTGAGGCCAAGAACAGCAGAATTACTGCTTCCTCAGCAACACCATACTTCTATTAAGGCAGCCCAGCTTGCCACCAACATATTTTGGAGCAGATGTGCTATACTGTTGGCTCATCTTAAACTTGTCTACTAAAAGTTCCAGGTCTCTTTCGAATGAACTGTTGCCAAGTCGGGTCTCCTGTGCTTCTGTCCCTGCACAATTGCTGTTTTGAACCTGTATTTATAGCACCTTGACATTATCTTTCTTAAACTTTATTATGTTGGCTTCATCTCAATACTCTAATCAATTAAAGAAAAAGTTACATGTGAAAGAGGTCAGATATTCCCAGGGATTACTTAACTTTAGAGATATTGCCGTCTAGTGAATTTTTAACAGTATAATTCTTGAGGTGGGAAACAGGCTTTTAGAAACATATGGAAGGAAC
The DNA here is from genome assembly GCA_031878705.1 of Tapirus indicus. Taxonomy (NCBI): domain Eukaryota; kingdom Metazoa; phylum Chordata; class Mammalia; order Perissodactyla; family Tapiridae; genus Tapirus; species Tapirus indicus. The sequence continues at coordinate 42,759,823 of CM062918.1, forward strand.
GCTCCACAGGCTTATGCAAAGAGGACAAAGTCATGCTCAATAACAAACTAGACTGTGACATCACACATTCATACAAATGCAGTTGCATGGACCATGAGGAGTTGATCAGCAATGCATACACCAAAGTTGTATAAGTCCATAGGACTGAGAAACAAATGAAAGACATTAAAGTTGTAGAATAAGCATGCCTTCTTAGAGGGCAATGCACTAGAAATTCAATATGATAGAATTAGAATAACTGATGACATGTGCATTCATCCTCTCCTTTTCATCATCTTTCAGCAGTTTTTTGTCATTACAGGCTATCCCTTTCCTCCAAATCTTGGAACTTTCATTGCGCTCCTGACTGTCCAGAGCTCCCTGCTCTGGGCCTATGTCTCTAACTATGTTGTTATAGATTTGTTTCTTTACCTTACTCTGATTCTTCAAGTCTTTCTTGAATGTTACTTTTTCAGGGCCCTCATCTCAGTCAGACACACTACTAGAATCAGTTTTATAAACTGATGTTATAATGGCTAATAGCTGATTGTGTAAACTTGCTCAGGAATATTTGCCCTTTAGTTGTGTCCCCCTGGGATATGATGCTTAATGTAGAGCAATTAGTTTCCAATGGTACAATTTCAGGGATGCAGCAGGCAAGAGTATGGATAAAAGATGCATTTTGCAGAAGAAAAACTTTCCTTATGCCTCTTGATCCCCACACCATAGGTTTTCAATTACTTTCCTGATCTTTAAATCCAATTCAACCAAAAGTTATGATAATGCATTTAAAAATAAATCTTATCTTATTTTTCTATAAAATCTGTGACAGGCAATTGGATAGCTTAGGTTCTCTGGAGCTGCCTAGTTATTCTTTTTCACATGTGGGCTGAGTCTGTTTGGAAAATACAACTAATCTAGAGCTATAGATACCTATAGCTGATCAACTTTGAATGGACCAAGAAAATGTATTGTTTTGGTCAGTGCCATCTACATGTGAGGGAAAAATATTCAATCGCTACAAAACTTTTTTGTGTGTGTGTGTGAGGGAGATTAGCCCTGAGTTAACATCTGTTGCCAATCCTCCTCTTTCTCGCTGAGGAAGATTGGCCCTGGGCTAACATCCACGCCCATCTTCCTCTACTTTAAATGGGACGCTGCCGCAGCATGGCTTGACAAATGGTGTGTCAGTCTGCACCTGGGATCCGAACCCGTGAACCCTGGGCCACCATAAGCAGAGCACATGAACTTAACCACTATGCCACCAAGCCGGCCTCTCTACAAAACTGTTTTTTAAGAGAGTTTAATCCCACCAAAATTTTAAGAGTCAACTATAAATCACATGACCTAGAAAAAGTATATCAGAAAAAAATTTTTTGTAGAATTTACACGTATTTGCTTGCAAAATATCAACTAAGAATGTGGCTACTTATATGTTAAATGAATAATACTGTCATTGAATTCTAAACTATTTAGACTTTGCCAATTTCTACCAAAAAATTGATAACTATCATAGTAATTCTAATATCATAATGTTATAATAATAATTTCTTAATATCGTTATGTATCATAGAACTTAACGTTTTGTAAGAGAAGAAGTTATAAAAAATAAAAAAGTTTTATTAGGCACAAAATTAGTATTACAGTAATGAAATTTTTTTTCTGTAAAGTGTTGAAACAAGTAAATATTTATAATGCAACTTTCAAGTTAGAGAAAAATCTATTCATTGCTGGAAATAGTTAAGTTTAATAAAATTTTCAAAGGCCAACCATTACATAACTATAACTACAACTATAACCATACCCATAACTATATGTCAGATTATAATATCAACAGTGAGATTAAATTCTGAAATCTTAATTTTACTGAAATTTTAGTCTTTATGTTGCAAGTTTTTCCAAATCCTGTTATAATTCTTCCACAATTCACCTTTATCTGTATTGACGATCCAATAGATTCATTTACACTGATACTTTGAGTAAACATGAAATGAAACACAACCATAAGCCTAACTTAATTTTAATTTTTAAGTATATCTCAAATCATGAAACATATCTTCTAACTTTGAAGGCTTTCTTGAGGATTAATACTCCTAATTTTTAAAAATCACTTTATTGAGGTATGATTGACATACAAAAAGATGTACACATTAAATACATACAACTTGGTAAGTTTGGAGATAAGTATACATCTGTGAAACCATCATCACAATCTAAACCATAAACATATCTATTTAAAATTATTTGCTAAGTTTTTCAAGTCATACTTATATATCAATCAATAGAAGTTAAGTAAGTCCTTTACCTAGGAGAACAAACTGAGACACATTTTGCAATCTTTTAGGCAATGACTTATTTTATATGTGGTTCTTGCAATTGCAACTCATGGTTCAAGAGTCCAGGATCCAGGATTCTTTCAGAATTTGAGAGACTGGGCTAAATAATTAGAGAAAAAAGGTATTTTGGGAAACTTTCTGTCAATATGATATCCTACTTCACTACTTGACATAGATTCAAACTTTGATTTAATAAAACTAGTCAGAATTTTGAACATTAGTTACCTTACTAATTCAGATATGTGAAAATTAAAATGAACCCTGGTTGACATTTATTCCTATACTATCGTGAAAAAGGATGTTTGGTAAACAAATTAATAAGTAAAAATAAGCTAATAGAGAAAGGAAAATATTACTTTCTGGCGCTTGAGGGAAAAGTCTCTGTAGAATTATTATGAAATTCCAAGTTGTTATTTTTCCATTGAAGCAACTGCCTTAAAGAGAGCTCTCTTGGATATGATCTTTTGGGAAGTATAAAAAAGAGACTGTAGTTTGGGTTCAAATCCAAGATTAGACACAAACATTATTAGCCTTGGGCAAATTACTTAATCTCTCTGAATCTTGGTTTCCTCCCAAAACACCAGAGATAATAATATCTAACATAGGATTATGAGGTTATTAAAATAATGAATATATGTGACACACAGCACAGGGTACAGCACATATAAACACCCAATAAATGTTGGCTGTTATATGCCTTACTATGGTATGGACAATAGTAAGATGACAAAACTAAATTTCTTTAAATATTTTAAATGTTCCAAAGTCAGGATTTTTATCATTTTAACCTGGTTTTCCTTTCAGAGGGCCCGAATTTACAAAATGCTGCTCTAGTTAAAAATTGTGTTGCTAATATAATAATGACTTTTCTCCTTTCTCTTAAAACTGTGGAAATGTGGTTTTTATAAACAATCTTGGAAAATCATCCTAAAATATTGCAATGAGGTCAATGAAAAGTTATAGCATGTTTTCCTATTTTATATTCTCTATTTTTCTACTCATATTGTTCTGGGCAATTCAATTATGACCCATGACTTCAATTATGACCCAAATATTGATTATTCTAAAATCTGCAATTTCATTCCTCTTTCTTTTCTTGAGCTCTTGGTCCATATATCTAACGGCTACTAGATAATTCTCCTGATAGCCTCCAGGCATTTCAAGTTCAGAACGTTTCCAAATCAACTCACAATCTTCCTCCTCAAACCTGCTCTTGTCTTGTATTCCTTACGTGAATTAGGCCATCATCCACTCATTTGACCCAGCCGGAAGCCCTGCAGTCCTCTGCCTCCTTTAACTCTCATTGTCTGTCATGGAGCCCTACTGTTCTATTGCTTAATCATCTCTCTCTCAAATTGGATGCTCAGATCTCCTAGGAGATTGATATGGCTGGAGAGGCAGCATGGTTCAATAGAAAAGATGTGTCAGACAGGCCTGGGTTTGAAATTCTGCTTTACCCCTAGTTCATGCATAATTTAGAGCTAGAAATTTAATGTTCCCGAGCCTCAATTTCTTCACTTGTAAAATGGGTTGTACGAAGTTTAAACTGTATAATGTATATGTAACAAGTGATTATCAGCAAAGGCTAATTCCTTTCCCTTTCCTCTATTCTTCCACTACCAAGCCATTCTCACTGCAACTGCTTTAGTTAACGTTCTCATCATTTCATCCCCTTCCCAGGTCACTGCACTAATCTTTCAAATGATCTACATTTCTCCATTTTCTCAGAGTCCAAGCCATCCTCCAGACTGTCAGTGTGTCTTTCTAAAACCAAAATCTGATTATTGTATTCCTACTTATAATGCTCACAGTTTGATGGTTTTCTAATGCCTACAGGGTCAAATTCAAATACCTGGCTCCAACATCACTTGTTATCCCCCTCTTTCTTTTGTTCTAGCTATATATTAATGCTTGCCATGCCTCAAATACACCAAGCTTTTTCACACTTCTGTGTATTTCCATTGGCTGATCTTTCTCCATTTCTTTGTCTAAGTAAGGGGACAAAATATAGATAGGGAACACTTTTACAAAAAAAGAGCGCATGCCATATTGAAGTAGAGTTAGCATGTTATCATCAGAAATAAGGACTAAATAAATTGCCTTGGAATACCTGAAATGTATCATGGATCACCCAGAGGTCCACAGAGGGAAGAGTACTTGTTAGGTCTCTCCTATGTAGTACTTCCTCCTCTTTTCCCCATTTCCAGTTTAATCCCAGAAAAATAGTATATACAGATAGTGGGGGAAGAAACACTAATATTACCCTATGTAAAAATCCTGGTAATAATAATGATAGCCAATATTTATTAAGTCCTTGTTCTGGATATAGGAAATGTTTACTTATCAGCATACCCTAAAGTAAATTCAGTTCTGTGAAATTCCCCATTAATGAGAAAGTATTGTTTCTACTCAACATATCTGTACTTTAGATGAGATCTTCAAGATCTAGATATTCCCCACAACAACTGTCCTCCTAAACCACTTTATACAGGATTTCAGTCTCACCATCCTTCATCAGCCAATTCCAGAGATTTTAGTGAGCTGAGATAGAAAACAAGGACACTGTCCCTACAGAGCAATATTATTTAAAGTGTAGTTTGGGGATTGCCGTATTAGGATCACCAATTTTACTTGTTAAAAGCATGTTCCCTAAATCTCAATCCTCACCCACGAATGAAAATCTCTGTTGTTAGTCCTCTTAGGTAATTTGTATGCATGCTGAAGATTAGGCACCTCAAGTCTAGGTGACACATAATTCCTGTTCATCTATGTGTCACCACTGTGCTAGGTGCTGAACACACAGGCTTAACAAGGCAGACATGGTATCCTTAGTGTATAGAGATTACAGTTGTCATGCATTCATCTAGCATGAAAAGCAAGGTCAAACTGTATTTCTACACTGATTTCATTTTTTACATATCTATTTTTTGATGAACATTGTGTGCAAAAAAAGTACATCAAATGTCAGTATTTTTCAAAACAATTGGTGTGTTCTCTTAAGTAATGCAAACGTAGTAAGGGAATGTTAAAGTAGTAAGTGCTATACTATATAGGTGCTTAAATGCAATACTCTGAGAAATATGATAAATATTTTTTACTCAATTTGTGGTTAGATCTATCATCAGTTTTAAAAAAGAATTTATAGAAAAGTCCTTTAAGAAATATTTTTAACAATTTAATTTCTTATCAAACATCTCATACTTCTAAACATACATATTTTTAAATGGCAGTGTTTAAAACAAATGCTTTTGGTGTTTTAAGTAGATATGAATGCTATTTTCTTGCTCAAAGTAGAAGAAACTGAAAAAATATGTTCGTAAGAAAACCGCTCTACTTTGGGTATAGTCAATAGGTGAAAATTTTCAGTTTGTCTCAGGTATGTCATCTTTTCATTGTTGGTCATTACTGAACCATGGCTTTATTCTTTTTTTTTTTCCTTTTGCAACTCAGAAATATGTTCCTTCCAATTTTCACTGTAGAGCTCAAAATGTGTTAGCAACTGCTCCAGAATGGGAACTATGCTGCACAGGAATATCAGAAAACTCTGGAAGAGCTTTCCATTAACATAAAAACTAAGAACTGGGTCAACATGCTGTTACATGCTTTAATGTGTTTCTGCCTTTTATAACTACTCTTAAGAGACATTCTAAAATTTTAAAGTAAGTCTAGACTCTGTATTAGAGAATTCTATTTTTGTTAAGCACATTTTATCAAGATATTTTTTCAGTTCTTATTACAGACACACTATAGAGTTAATTTTTTTGGTTTCATTTTTTACCCTATTTCACTCTGAGACCTGAATTCCTATGATGTGTTTGATGATCATAATAGCACCTTTTGTGAAAGAAGTAAGAAGTAAAGAGTTATATTTAGAAATTGAAAGAAATAATGGAAAGAGAAAGCAGCTGGAAAGTGTCTTACATGACAGGTTGTTTCTGTCAATTAAAATTACTTGACAGGGTTAAGACAGGTTAATGTAAAATGTAATGCTATGTAGGTAACATATTTGAAGTAAAATTTCTCAAAATTATATTTCCATTCATTCAGTAAATGTAGCATTTATACCATGGGCAAGTATTTGGCTATACATATATACAAAAGGAAGATACTCGAGGATTATATTTTTTGGCCTCTCCCTCCTCAAGAAGTTAATGCTCTTAAAGGAAAGATAACATACTACACAAGTAACTATAAAACAAGGCAGAATAAGACAAGTGTTCTTTCTTGAAAGAGTAAAAGATATATTTTGGGAATTTCTGAAAAGGGCAAAATGAGAGAGGATCAGGCACTTGAGTTTAGCTTTGAAAGATGAACAGAATGTTGACAGATGAACACAGGGTGGGAGGTCACTTTGCAGGCTGAGTGAACAAAAGGTTCAGAGTTGTGAGAATCAGTGGCAGCCTGACTTTGCTGATGAGTGATGAGATTGGAAAAGGGGAGGTAACTGTTCCTACAATGTGTTTGGCACTGTGTTACGTATTCCACATGTAATCTAATCTAATTTAATTTAAAAAAATTGATAGGATCGCTTCCATATTACAGAGAAGGAAACTCAGAATTGGAAAAGTTAGTCACCTTGCTCAAAGGCACAGAACTAGTGAGTAGAAGAATTTAGATTTAAAGCCATGTCTCAAGGCCAATATTATTTTTACTAGTACACCATGGTGCTAAAATATGAAGACTCTACAGTGCAAGGCAAGGACTTTGCATTTCATTTCATGGACAGTGGGGAACCATTAAAAGCTTATAAACAGTTGCCTAAAGAAACAGTTGTTTCTTTAAGAAAGCAGGAAGCTGTTTATTGGGTGGATTGGAGTGGGGAGAGAGTAGAGCAAGACTTCAGTTAATACTGTAACATTCCAAATGTGGTAACAATGGTGTTGGTAATAGAAATGGAAAAAAATGGGCAAACTATTCCATAGAGGGAATTCATAGAAAGTGGTAATTAGATGTGGGAGATGAGAAATAAGAATTTATTAAAAGGCATTTAAATTTAATAGCTAAATGATTTGGAAAATTGTGATGCTATTAACTAAAACAGAAAAATCAGGAGGATTAAATTTGAAATTTGGTAAAATACAACTATTTGTTTCAATTCCAAAAAATCTACAGTAATAGTTGTTATAAGAATGAATGTATTGTCAAAATCTTTTCCACTTCTATTTCTCAAGAGGAGAGAAGCCACAGAGTGCAGACTTGGAAAAAGACTTTATAAAATGAGTGTGATTTTTTCCTGAATCTTTGAAGTAGTCTCAAGGTACCAATGACAGTAAATTTCCAATGCATTATTAATTCAGTATGTAGAAAACAGAAGGCGAGTGTTGAGGCTTTATTATTATATTGTTTAAAATTAAGAGACTTCGTGAATGCATTATATTAAAGAAATCTAGGAGTTTTTGTAGTCCTCAATTAAATGGGGTGTTTTTGGAAAGAGTTTATAATAGCAAAAAATATATATACCTAACAATTGAAATAATCTAATTTTTGTGCTAATGTTAGCATCAAAAGTACTAAACCTATTACTGATGGTATTTTTCTTCAGTTAGGTAGTACTTTCTTGATTGATTTTTTTCCATCACAGTATTCAATTCATTACAAAAGTGTTGTTTAGGAGATCAAATGATAAAATACATAAAAATTCTCTGAAAACTTGGTGAAAGGTGTTGAGATAGGGCTTCAGCTTAATCAGATGGATAAGTCAAGGTATTTATAATTATCAACATAAACTATTGATTCCCTGCACAAAAAGAACCAAAAAATAGTACATTTAAATGGTTATAATCCACAAATAAGCTATTATTTGGCTTTGAGTCATCTTTAAAGGTCATTTAAACTCATAAACATGCACTTCCAGTCTAGTTAACTTGTGTTTCTAATTAATTATCATTTAGAGGTTTCAGTTTTATTTGGATTATTTTTGATCCAAGATTTTCCTGTTCCCTCTTTCCCAATTTAAGATTCAACACACTTCATCCATTTTAAGATAATACTCACTAGAAGAAACTCTAAGAACGCAAGGACTAGAAATTGCTTTTTACCATTGCCAAGGTCTTGTCTTTATAGAAATCAGAGTAAACTTTATGTTCCCATATTTTCTGACTTTCATACAAGGTGAAAATGTCATACATCAGACAACAATCTCAAAATCAACCTCATGATAATGTTTCATAAAAGCAATGGGATTAGTTACACTTGTGGATACTTTTGAAGTTCCTAAAATCTTGTCTTTTAGAAATTTATTTTCTAAATTTGATTTATAGACAGAAAAATAAGCCTTGCAGATAAATTCAGAGTTTTCTTTTTCCTGAACAAGTATTCTGTTTTTTCATTAGGCTACCCAACATCTACTCTTTAATTATAAGTAATTTATTTATTTTTTATGAGACTATTTGATAAAAATTACCAGATCAATAAGACAATTCCTTTGCTTATCCTTATTTTCTATATATTTTTTTAAAAAAGATTAGTCTCATACAATGAATATTTTTTCATATCCTCTCCTTCTTTGGGGATATGAATACAAATGTGAACTAAAATTATAGTTCAGCTATGGATTTTTTCGTGGTTTGAGTTTGCTAGACAGAATAATAACTTGATAGACTATCTTATCAGTTTCCTGGGAAGTTGCAAAATGCTCCCAGTCTTAGTCCAGGAGAGAGAATGTGTGTATGTATCCGTTTCTTCTACCACATTGCACTTGGTATGCAGGTGTAAATTGTCCCGGAGAAGATGCATATTTGCCCAATTTCAACCATGGAGGGTAGGCTACCAACAAGTTTTCTGTGTTAGGTGCTCTCTGAAGTAACAGCACAACCACTTGATCCCTGCAGCAAACTCAAAAACTCTTAGAATTAGAATACCTAAGATTAGTTAATCTATTCAGTGCATTTTCTGGATTTCCTTGTCCACGTGTCGTACATTCTTGTAGAGCTGATTTCTTTTCTTTTCTTTTTTTTGAGATAGAAGCGTGAAAGTGATTTAAAAAACAAACCTGCCTTTCAGCATTATATTAAATTGTTTTCATTTCCCATCTGATAAAGGGACTACAGTTTCCTGTATCTTTATCTTAATCAATATATCTTAAAGTCTTATGTTTTTTTTTTAATCTCTTCTATTATTTTGCCAATTTTGCTCTTACATAAATTCATAGAGTTTGGGGCATAATTATAACTAATATTTGTGTAGTGCTATATATTATTATTTTATGCTTTTAAAAAATGATCTTACACATTTACAGGGGCCAAGGCCACGTGATGGTTTAGAGCATGAACCGGGTTTGAGGCCTGTAGGCAGTGGTGCGCTGGAGCCGGCTCACCTTGGCCCCTGAGAGCCAATAGTGTACATCTTTGTCCAACTCCACATTTATTTCTTAAACCATGTTGCTAGCTTGATAAGGGTATGAAGTTGGACATGTAGGAGTATTTATACCATGGAAATTGGCAAATACTACAAATCAGAGCCTTTCTTTTCTTCTTGAGAGTCAGTTAAATATTTACCAGCACACCCACTGCCGATAGATGACATTTCCACAGCTCTCGCCTTCCTCCCTTGGTACCGTACCTCACCACTGCCTGGTTTGTCTCTACCAAGAACAGACTTCACATCTTTGTTAGTGCTGTGGCAACCAGTGCTTGGAAAGTCAGACCAGAAGATCAAGTATCATGGAAGAGGCAGGACCTGGACTCTGAAGAGAGGAAGAAAAGTGATATCCTTTCCCTGGTACCTACCTAGACTACTTCTGAAGCTCCCCCCTTTCCCCCCAGAAAACCCCTAAAAGCTCAATGCCCCTAGAAATGGATAAACTGCACACTTAATTACATTATACATTATCGCTGATCCACACGCAGATAACAATAAGTTGAGACACCATGTAGTTATGCTTATGGAAAGGTGAAGTTTGATTTTTCGTGGAATGAAATATAATTTACATGTTTTGGGTGAGTAGTGGGTGTCCACATACAATCTTTGGCTGCACTGCAAAGTCTGGAATACATGTACTCGGATTAACTCAAATTCTAAATCTGTAGTACCAGGATTCCTTTGTTTTTACTACTTACATTTTGACATTTCTTCACAGTCCAGGCAGTCATTACAAAATATTCGAGGTGGGAGTATTAGCAAATTCCAAAAATGTTCTAGCAACAGCCAAGTCATAAAACACACACACTGTATTCATTATAGTCTGAAAAAAAGAGAACTCTGGATACCAGTCATGTATATTAATGATTGAACAATTCTGAAACCCCTCTGGCACTTGTAAAAACTGTGCAGCTTCTCTGTCTTGGCAATATGATTTTCTGCCCTGAGCAGAGACACATCAGAGGCCAAAGCTGTGTGGTCTTTGTGTGTGAAGCAAATATCAAAGAAGAGAGTTGCTTGTTTGTTTTTTGTCTTGCTTATTTTTTCACAATTTGTTTGATTTTGTTTTTAGTTTTTCTTTTTTAAAGGAATACTGCCCAAGCCAAATTCTACTACGTCAAAGTCCAGTATTGATAGCTGGCATCCATGTAGACCCCAAAGGAGGGAGGCTGTTTAATCTAGTGAGGCCAGACTTCCCCTGCACACACTGCCCTTCACCGCATCTCTGCCGTTTTTCTTCTAGTCTGTTTCTTCCTGACTCAAATATTGCCCATCCTGATGGACTTCTTCAAGGCTGTCCTATCTTTAAAAGTCCTCCCTGATTGGACTAGCGACACTGATCTTTTCTCTTCCTTACTACTTTGCCACTTAGAGTCTTCCTTGTCATGTGGGCTAATTGTAGGTCTCTTTACTCCCAAAAGACAATTAGTTTCTCAAAGATAGACAGCTAGCAACTTTTTTTTTAGCAACATACTGCACAATGGATCCATGTACAATACTAGACACAGGGCAGGTACACAGTCAAAACTTTAATTCAGTTTATTTAGATTTGAAAACTATTAAATAGACACACTCCTTGGTCATTATTAAAGTTATAAAAAGAGCAGTGGCTTATTTGACATCACGTCTATTTTTCAATGCAGACTTTAGCTGATCTGAGAAACTGTGTATTTCGTGCTCTGGCACTTCTCCACACTTAATGCTGGATGTCTTGACCCTCTGGGAAAGAACCATGAACTCCTGTTTAACTTGGTCATATGAGGTGGATCCCTGCAAATACACTGGCTAGAATAGTTTGCACACTATGTATCCAGATAGTGCACATACAGTATGCACATTCTCAAGGCATCAAAAAAGTAAGGGCAATCCAGATTTTTTTGAGGAAAATTTTTGACAGTCGATTAAAACATAAGAGACATCATGGAAAATTCAAACTGAATTTCCTTATGCTACTTAATGTATTGAATTAATTTAAACAAACAGTTGAGAGCTCACTATCTGTATTTATTAGGTTATTAGGGCACTCTGATTTATGAAATAGATATAGCTTTGAAAAATTGATTATTGCTTTTTTTACCTTAATCACATAGGAATGCATGAAAAGGGATCCCATTATTTAAAATATCTTGCCAAAATTCCTTTCCCAGAAAAGTACTTTGCAGGATGAACAGTAATATACACGTCTACTAAATTTAGGCCAGCCCTGGTGGTCTAGTGGTTAAGATTCAGCACTCTCACCACCGTGGCCAAGGTTTGTTTCCCGGTCAGAGAACCATACCACCCATCTGTTGGTTGTCATACTATGGCAGCTGCATGTTGCTGATATGCCACTGGTATTTCAAATACCAGCAGGGTCACCCACGGTGGATAGGTTTCAGCGGAGCTTCCAGACTAAGACAGACTAGGAAGAAGGACCTGGCCACCCACTTCCCAAAACGTTGGCCATGAAAACCCTGTGACTAGCAGTGGAGCTTTGCCCGATATAGTGCTGGAAGCTGAGAGGCTGATGCAAAAAGACCACGCAGGATTCTGCTCTGCTGTACACAGGGTCACTAGGAGTCAGAATTGGCTTGATGGCACTAACTAAAAACTAAATTTAGATGTTCTCAGATGAGGTTTCTTAATATGGGGTTGTTCTGCAATCCTTTCTTTTTTCACACTGGCTAGAGATCCAGACTTTGTCCAGAAATATCTTTAATCCAGTCTCATAGTTCTCTTTTCCAGCATGGGCAAACATAGCTTACAACTCTGTCATCACCCTATTTTAACTCTGTGTCTCCTGATTCCTTGCTCATGATCCGCTCTCAGTGGCACAGAACTGGAAAGCATAGGGAAGGATGGTAAGGGCAGGTCACAGTGACTCTTACCAGGAGGAGGAAAGCTAACTTACCTTTGCTCACAGATTCTGTGACTACTCTCTTTTCCTCCTTCTCCTGTTTAACTTATTTTGCTTTCAATTAAGTTAGAACACAACTTTAAAAGATAAAGGAGATATCAGAATATGAAAGTAGCTTAGTGAAGACATTGGGATGTACAAAGGGATGTATTCTGGAAGATGTATTCTGGGATGTATTCTGGAAGATTATTGATAAATGATAAACTTGATTTTACATTCAAAATAAACAATACCATTTTCTTCTCTAGGTCCTAACTTAGGCATTTATACATTCAGTTTTGGCATATTGGAACTGTACTGTGGTAGATAAAGCATTATCACTTTCTCTAAGTATCAACAATACTTTGAAGTCTTTTAAGAGGTTGTGTCTTAAATCACTCAAAACAGGATTGAGGATCTGTATTAACCATTTATGCAAATATAATCTATTTGAGGAAACCAGTACACTCACCTCCAATCCCCAATCCCACCACCCTCGCCTTGGAGCAGGCCTGCATCAGCTCTTGCCTGGACCAGTGCAATCATCTCTTCACTGGTCTTGCCTCTTGCCAATCCGTCTCCCACACTGCTAATAGAAGCATCCTTCTAAAGCTTTCAGTGGCTCCCCTACAGGGTAAAATCCTACAGGATAAAAACCCAAACTCAATTAGCCACATGAGGTTCTTCATGATCTGGCCCCTGACTATATTTCTTGTTTCCTCTCTTGGCAGTCTGTCTTGTATATGCTCCAAGCACAGCAAACTAACCCCAAAATGCCACAGTGTTTTATACTTCTGTGCCTTCCTCACACAGTTCCTTCTGCCTGATTTTCCATCTCACTACCATGTAGCTACAAATTATTCATGACATTTGTAGAACAGATGATGAGGAAAGGCAAGAAAATTTCTGTGAGAGGGAGATTATATCTATTTACTAAAGCTCTTTGAGGAAATAAGCACATAGACATCTTTTTTTAAGCTTCAAAATTATTTGATGTGGTTCAAGAAACAATTTTTTTTCTAAAGTCACTATGATCCTAGGACAAAGCTGATCCTTTTTATTGGGGAGGTGAGATACTTTTTAAAACCTGTCTTTGAATAGGTTGTGAACTTTTTTCCACCCCCAAATACCTGTGTATAGAGAACACTTCTATTAGTATCATTGCCTAATTACTAGAGTGATAAGTCCCATGAGGATGAGTTGGGCAGGGCATGATTTTCCATGAATGGGGAGGAAGTATCAGAATTTCCATGGAGTGTGTGTAGTTTTAAAAAGTCCCGGTGATTCTGAAATCTTTTTCCCTGAAGGATGTTCTTGCCCAACAATGCCAGTTACTCCCCCAGCCCTTCATCCTGAAAATGACTGGTTAATGAAAAAGGAACAAATTCAAAATAAGGAATTAGTTCGAATGAATATTTTGAATGAAAATATGTAACAATGAGATTTTCAGGGATCAATAAAATGACCCAACTTAGTCAACATTTTTAACAGTGAGAATATATAGTGAAAATTCCAAAATCGCAGATTACGCTAACATCTTTAGTGAAATAAGCTAACAATAATAAAATACTGGAAGATAGAACATATATATAAAGGTAAGCAGAAAACTGGTAGATGAGTTTAAATGTAATATATTTTGTAATAAAATTTAAATTATATTTATAAGATAAAGGTCTCTGAACAATAACTTCCTCACGAAAAAGGCACCAAGAAATCACTTTGGATGTTTCCCTAAAGATATTATCTTAAAGTGCAGTTGTAGCCAAAAGACCAATAAAGTAATGGACATCATCAGGAAGAAAGTAAGACACAAAACAGAACATATTATAATAGTTCTGTGTAAACAACATGATATATCGACATCTGGAATACAGATGTTGTCCTCTTTGCTTAGCATTAGTAAAGACTACACAGTACAATGGAAACATCCTGGAATTTGAATAAATGAACGAATGATGTAAGACATATATGACACAGGCTAAAAAATTTGGGCTATCATCTAGAATAATAAATGTTTATTAAAGTGAACATTAAGATGGACTATATTCAATGGCTATAAAATCATAACAATATGGATAAGAAGAACAGAGACTTGTTAGTCAACTCATGAAATATTAGAACTAGCATGCACTTCTTAAAGTCCCAATGTGCTAGGAGCAGGACAGATAAATAGACATGCTACATTACATAGCAAACAGAAAACATATGGAAGTTGTTATGCATATAAATGTTGCATGCTAAAAATATAAATAGGTTCAAGACAGGTTTAGCCAAAATAAAAAAAAAAAACCTATAACTGGTTAGAGAACTAGAGATGTTTAGAGTTCTCTCAACTTTTTTGAGTTGGTATCATGAAATATAAGCTGAGATAAACGATTGTTTGAATTAACGGAATTTTGTGCTTCTTATCTAATTAGATAAATTCCAAAAATGTAATGAAAATTAGAAGGAAATTTAACAAATACATCTGGTTAATCAATCTTTTAGCCTTAGTTCTTCTGATGTTTAGTCTGATTAGGACACTCATTAATTCTTTAATCCTGGAATGATAACTAACTCTCATTTGCCAATTTATAATATGATACACTAGTTAATATGGGGCTTATGTATCATTCTATCTACTTCAGCAGTTAATGAGAGCCTGCCACGTGCAAACCCCTATACTAAGTACTAGGGATTCACCGAAGTATAAGATAGTCTCCTCAAATAGCTTGTAATTTAGATGAAAAGATAAGCTAAATTTATGAATAACAATAGAATAGAGGTGAGTGCTAATTCATAGTATAGCAGTGTGTTCTTTAAAAAGAGATGATGACAGATTAAAAAACTAGGTAAAATTTATGGAGAAACTTAAATTTCAGCTTGGTTTTGAAAGAAAAGTGTCAGTCAAGTAAATGGAAGCTGTGAGAACACTGGTTCCCAAGCCTCACCTCAGACCTATTGGATCAGACTTTCTGAGGAGTGGGAACTGGGCATCTGAGATATTTTAAAGAGTTCATCATGTGATTCCCTGCAGCCAGTCCATGAGGCGATGTTTGGGAAATACTGAAATAAAGCTTCTATGTAATTACGGGAACTGGTGTGCAGAGGCAGGAAAAGTGCCCGGTAATTTGTTTGGGAGCTGAAGACAATGAGTAAATGTTTGTTTGGGGCCAAAAGCTCATGTAAGTTGTAGAGGAACAATGGGAGAAAAACTGTAAAAGTAGGCTGGAGTCAGATTTTGGAGGGCTTTGAATTCTAAGTAAAAGAGGTTTTATTTTGTTTTGCTTTTTAATAGAGTATACCACTGAAAATTTTGGAGAAGAGTAACATTTATAACATGTCCTTTATGAATACATAAACAGAGAGACTGGAGGTAGGGGGCTAGCTAAGAAACTGTAATCATAGTTGAAGTACAAATAAGGAAGGCCTGAGCTAATTAATGTGATAGCAATGGAAATAGAAGAGAAGTGTTAGATATACACTTGGTAATACAGAAAGGGAAAACGTGAGTTTCTGTTAAGAGTTTGGGGGTGTCTGGGTCTTTCAAAAAATATTTTAAGTATCTTCCTCTGTAAACTAGCATGTTTTTATTTCTTCCTCTTTTTCCTTTCACCTTTGTTTCTATGAAAATGTAACTACTCTGCCTCAGAACTCATTGTTTAGACTGCTAGCAAAGAGTGTGTGCCTAAAAATTTCTAAGACAGCCAATGACCAAAATGGCTTTAAATCATGCTTTAGTTTTTCAATGCTGTTCACCAGCATGATCTGAAATGAAAATGTTTAGAATTATCTTATTGCCTGGGTGGCAGAACATTTAAATACAAGTTAAACAACAAAACTTTACAGGACATATTAATAGTTAAAATAGAGGGATGAAATGGATGTGTGGTTTATCTTCTAAGCTAGTGTCTCTATGAATTAGATGGGGCCTGAGATGTCGTGACCCCTACAGTTAGCTGTAAACAAAATGTTAATCAAAGTTTCCATAACTTCTTCCTTTTATGACCATTTTCCCCTTTCAGTTTCATTCTTGGTGCCCTTGTGCTCATTCCCTTCTAGCAAAATCAAATTCTGCCCTCGGAGAAGATATAGTCACTTATACCATAGTATGAATTTATGTCTATGTGTTACCTCTCTCAGGTATATTAGTATTTTGAACCTTATCTCTAATCCCATGTAATGAAAAGTTTAGTTTCCTACTGAAGATATTTTAGACTTTAGGAAAAGCCAGAAAACAGGAGAGATTTTCTAGGTGGTAGGAAGAGATTATTTCCATTTCACATAAAAATCTGATATTTTTCTGGGATTATAGTATACGCACCTATTCTGATAATTTTGGAACCATTTTTAGAACAAAGTAAAGTGTTGTAATTAGCAGATATACATACTCTACATGATCAGATAAAGAATTCCTTCTGAATAAAAGTTTAGAACCTACAGAGATTATGGGACAAACGAAGAGTATTTCCTCCTGTCTGATTCAGGGGACAGGCTTTCCCTGGCCCAAAGGAGAAAACTGGCCCCCTTGTGTTCCAGAGAGACGATAAATGATAAGGAAAAGGTCAGTAAACTGGTATAGAAATTTAATTCTGTGCAATACAGTTCAACGATGTTCCCATAACACTCTTCAGTAATATGCCACTGGAATTATCCTATTTGTTGCACAACTGAATAGTTTGCTTCTAATTCTGGCATAGTTCTAACCCTGCTGAAAGAAGCTGTTGCAATTTAAATTCTTTCAAAAGAAAACACTGCCATCACTGTACCATATGCCAATGTACTTTCTAAAGATTTTCAAATGTTTTATTAATTTTCTTAAATCCCTGAATGACATGATTCTTTTTACTTAACCTGACTAGTCATTTAAGTGGTTTTTGACATTATTATAGAATAGATATAGGGTTGATAAGAACTATAATTGATTTATCCTACAACGATGATCATGGTATGGAATTAATTCTCTTGTTACAGGACATTTCAGTTATATTTGATACCAGCAATTATGTAATCATATGGAACTGTTTTGAGTTTCATGCTGGTTTGATGGGAATTACACTTGCTGGGTTTTGGTAATAATTTATCTACTTGTGTTTCTTTCTTGCTGGCTCTGATTTGATTAGTTTTCTAATTTCTTTTGGTGTAGTCCAAGGTTTTGTCTTAGATCTGTTATTTAATGTTACAGGGCATGCTTTTTCAGAGTAAAGTGATCCAAAGACAAGATCAGCATTATCAACCATATGTATTAATTGTTATCTTACAATAGTGGATTCTAAGGTTTGTGTTAAAAGTAAGAGAACTTGGAATCTGCTGGAGGACAGAAAAAGTCCTTTGTGTCACCTACTCCAAGTGAAAGTCATTAAGGAAATGTGGGGAAAGTGAATCCACTTCTTTTCTCACTCAGACACGGAATCATTGCCTCCAGGCAGCAAAGTCAGCATGTGCACAGCATACCCACCTAATGGTCCTAATCCAACACTAGCCTGAAAAAAGAGATTTGTCTTCCATGTTAAGTAGTCACTTTGCTTACCTGATGGAACTAATTTATTTCAACCTAAGATAATTTGGTGTTTGTTTCACTACAACTTTTGAGATTGATTTTGAATAATATGTGTGCATTACTAAAGGTCACCTGCTTATGTTTCAGATTGACACTTTGAAACAAAACACTGGTAGCTACACGTTCTTAAGTCAATATATCTTATATCATTTTGAAATTTTGATAAAACTTGGCTCATGATAGAAATCCCATGTAAGTTGTTTACAAGAAAATAAAACCATCTTAAAAATAAAGATTGAAACAAATTTAAAATGGTACACAAGTCATATAATTTCTTATAAGCAATTTATCTACAATGGTCAATGTGAGACTTCATTGCTCTGCTTTCAAACATATTTGCTAGAAAGAATTATTTCTCACTTAAACGTAAATATAACACTCATTTCACTGGGTACCATCTATACACAAAAGGGCTATTTCTTCTAGAGATACTCTTAAAATTAAATGTAATTCTGTTTATATTTGAAGGGTATGGAGCTTTAAAGTTAGTTTAATCATTAAAATATTTTATAATCAATTCTAATAAATTATATATGATTTATAAGAATTATTTTATTTCATTCTAAAATCTCAGCCCAACAAATCACTTGGCTTTTAACAGCACAACAATTTTTATTCCCTTTCTTAGGGTCAGGAACAGAAAAAACAGATTTTTTTTTTTAGTTGAGGCCAAAACAATGACTTATGGATCAAATTATGAGGGGTCACTAAGAATTCAATAAAAATTTTTTTAAATACTCTGATTTTACTAAAAGTAGTTGAGGACTCATTTACAACAACTACTGTCATTAGCGAATGAACTATTCTTAATTACCAAGATCTTGGTCGCAACTAAGCTGTGCCTTTAAAAGTGGTTGATAACAGCAATAATATGATTGAGAAGCTGATGGCTAAAATATATTGCCATTATCTTTCAATATTTTATGACTCTAGGAAGTCATAATAATAAGCAAATTCAAAATGAGAAATAATGATAAGGAAAGAAAACTGAGGAATTATCTATCTGCATCAAACCAAAGAATTCTCAGAGTACAATTAAAGAGTTCAGTGATTCCATTTTATAACAGAGGAAGGTATTAAATAGATATGGTTATTACACTTCAACGCATGTCTTAATACTAGTAAAATTTAAGCCCTACATACAATTATAGTCAAACTGGGACATTCTGATTTTCTCATCTTTTGAAGACCTCAATATTGTGATCAGACCATAAAAAGTGATGAAATTCCAGGATGTGATTGTAGACGGTAGATGAAAGAGGGAAGCAGGGGTAGGGGAGCACATGTGAGGACACTTCGAGTGACACCTACAGATTTTCCTCCAACATTAGGAACACTTACTAAATATTAAATATTTAAAAAATTAAAAACACTAATATTATCACCATATTTTTAAAAGTCTGATATCCTCTGATGTTTTTTGGCGCTATGCAAAATTATTTTTTATTGCTAATAAACAATTCTGTTAATCCATCACATCTAGTACAGCTAGAATTTTATTGTGGATTTAGATCACAAAGTGATTTGCTTATGCCAAATGTAGAAATAAGATACAGAAAACTGCCATCACTTCAAACTCAATACCTTCATAAAATCCAAACACATTATCAGTCCCACCCCAGTAAAAATACCATCTCCCTAACTTTTCTCATGTACTCATTCTCAAAATTTGCCAGGTTTGAAATTGTCCCTGACTTCTCCAACTCCTTTTCCTTCTGCCTTAGCCTCAACATCCATTGGGCCTAGAAGTCGAGGAAATGGGCATAGCAAGAAGAGTAAGTAAATGGGATAGAAATAATTTGAATCACTGCTGTCAAGTATATGTTGAGTATTTGCATTCTCTCATATTTGTTGAAAACAGCTAGGTTTGACATCAAACCACTTACACTCCACTTCATAAAAGATTAACAAAGTATAGAAGTAGTGAAAAAGAGATCAGCCAGAAAGAATTAAAAGAAATGCCTCCAGGAACTCAACAGCTTGCCAGGAGAAATTCCAGGATATAAGGACAGCAAGGAAACTATTTGGAGTGACTTGGGACATATTTGCTGTGTTTGTCCTTGTACCTGAGATGGTCACCAATCATATGTAACACAAATAAAAGCTATTTCTCTTGGTTAGATGTGAAAGTGAAAAGGCTTGGGATACTCTTTCCTATTCTACAGCTTATTAGAAAAGACAAGCATTTTTAGAGGGAGTAAAAAAACTAAGTCAGGAAGGAAGCCAAGAAGAAAAAAAATCTAAAGAGGCTAGGGAATTCAAACTATCATTAAGAATATGGCAAATGGAATAAATTGATACAGAGAAGAAAGAGACCGTATATGCAGAGCACTAAACATAGTTAAGTGCTTAATAAATTGTTTTCTTCACAAATAAACAGTTATGACGGTCTAACCAAGAATAGCAAACATGCTCTTTCTGAGACGTTGGCAACAGCATCTCATGCTTTATGTTACAATAAGTAGCATTCAGAAAAGCTAGCAGAAATTAGATCATGCCCTGGCTAGGAAGCAATTGAACACAGGTTTGACACAGCTTACTAGAGAGGCTGGGGTACTCCTGACATGTGTATCAAGATGTAAAGGAGAGCTGGTGAAGATTCGTCAAGCTAACTGAATGCTGGCACATGTGGGAATGAATGACAGCACCAGAAGAAACGGGATCTCCAGTGACACTGAAGTTCTGAATAGGAAAATGAAAGACATGAAAGCACAGGTGGTGTTTTCTTCCTCTAGTTTAATCTTATGACTTCAGAAGTGAAAAAAGCTATGAAAGTAAACACCTGGCTATTAACAATAGTGTTGAAAACAGGACGTGTCTTTTTGACTGGTGGCTTAGAATAACTGAAAAAATGGGCTTCTGGATTTTTATGTGCATTTTATGAAGAATGTGTCTGATAGGAAAATGAAATTGAAGGGCATTAGTTAAGATTAGGTTTGGCTTAAACAAAATCATTTATTTCTCCATCCAATAAACATCTGAAGAAGTGACAACTCTCCTCCACAAAAATATTTGGGAGTTTCCAGGCTCTACTGAGCTCACAGTTCCACAGTCACTTTGTTCTCATAATCTAGGGCAGAATCCATATTCCATCAGAAGGATGGAATAAAGGAAGAAAAAGTAAGTACAAAGGGCTCCTGCTGGCTACCTCTTATGGAAGATTTCTGAGAGTTGCCATGGGACACTTCACTTACAATGCATCATCTAGAACTTGATCACATAGTCACATTGAGCTGCAAGAAGACTGGAAATGTAATGTCTATTTTGTGCAGCCAGCTAAACATTCTATTGCTATGGAAGAAGAGGAGAATGGAAATTAGGGAACGATAAATAGTCTTTGTTCAGAAAGTTTGGAAGAAAAATGCCTGCATATGATCGAATAAATGAATCATATAATGAATGACATTGTGCTGTCATAAGCTTGAAGACTTAAGGGCTGTAGGTAGGACAAGGAGAGAATAAAACCTTGGTATACCTCATGAGAAAAGGGCCAGGATCAAAACATATATTCAAATGTGTATAAAAAAGCACAGAGTGGGGGCTGGCCTGGTGGCGTAGTGGTTAGGTTCACACGCTCCACTGCAGTGGCCCAGGGTTCGCAGATTTGGATCCCGGGCACAGACCTATGCACTGCTTATCAAGCCATGCTGTGGCAGGCATCTCACATAAAGTAGAGGAAGATGGGCACAGATGTTAGCTCAGGGCCAGTCTTCCTCAGCAAAAAGAGGGGGATTGGCAGTGGATGGTAGCTAAGGGCTAATCTTCCTCACACACACGCACAAAAAAGCACAGGGTGCAATGATTAATAGTGGATGGAAAAGAACTACATAACATTGTACATTAGAGATGAAGCCATCTCTCAAGTTTGCCAATGACAAATAAATGAAATGAATAGGTAATACATTGGGTGCAATAATTTTCTAATATACGCATGTATCATTTATTTATGATTTATTCCCTGTCAGTTATAAACAGAATTTGAGGTGGCTGAATTAAAACTTTAAAAATTGTGATAGGTAGGAATACTGAATATTACACAGAAACATAAAGATCCAAACTTTAGTGAAAAAATAAGTTGCATGATGACAAAACATAGGAAATGTGATTTACTCACATGAATTAAGTCCTGTGCATTTTGCAACCTCAATATAAGCCATCAGTGTGTCACTGCTTCTAAAATAGTTAACATAATCTTAGGTTGAATTAAGAAATTCAACTCACCATTTCTCAAGAAATTGTATATGCACCATCCAGAGGCTTCCAAGGTGCTTGGGGGATTAATTTAACTAAAGCCATAATAAAAATCTTTTCCCAACTTCTATATATATTTTTTAAAAATCTATTATATATTTTTCCATTTTAGAAAAGAATGACTTGAGTGCCTCCACAGACATATCAATACGGATGCCTGGCAATTAGAGATGAGATAAATTTGCTCATGACTTAGTTAACTCATCCTTTCATCATTTAATCAAATCATGATGGTTATCTCTATTATATAAATAGATTCATTCATTGTCATATGCTGTTAAATTTATAACCTGAACAGGCTGTTGCTTAACAATAGGAAGCATAAAGGACATCGCCTTAAAGACAAGTTAATAAGAAGCATAAAAATAACTCCACAATTCACTTTTAGATAATCTTCTCCAGCTCTATGAAGCACTAGTGCCTAGAATGGGGTCTGGCAATAGTAAACACTCGATAAATATTTGTTACATAATTTTGTATGTTGCAGAAAATATTGTGACAATCATATTAGAGCTGGCTTTATTTTTTGCGGGGTATAATGACTGTCTATATCTGCAATACTTTATTTATGGAGCACTATTTGCAAACAGCAGAATGATACTATTTCTCTTGTCTCATAATTTAGAAACTAAAAAAATTGTAAAAATTAGTGAGCTAATTTTTAAAAAGCATAGACTAGAAGGATTCTAATAACCAGATCAGAGTATTTGTTTTGTCATCTTTAATGCTATGACTTTTATATTTTAATACATTTCAAATCTGCACATACCACATAAGTTCATTTTGAAATTTATTTGTTCACAAATCATGCTTTTTTTAAACATAATTTAAAAAAATAAAGACGCATTCATCATTTGTTAAAAGAGAATAGTTGACATTTGTCTTTACATATAAAATATGATTTACTATAGTTAAACAAACTTTATAAAATAACCTTGAAACATGTACTAATCTGAAATAAAATTTCTTTTTGATAGGCACACTTTTCATTATATCAAACTCCAAAATAGTGGAACGATTAAACATATTCTTAAAGAAGATGATGAGATTATATTACTGTGGTTTATAGTCTATATCAAGGAAAATAATAAAAAATATTTTGTCTTAGGCTATCTATATCTGAATCGATCTAGTTCTTGCTGAGAAACTGGTTTTAAGTAAATAATATAGCTGATGAAGAGTCTGGAATCCATCTGTATGAGGCAGGCCTGAAGAAATTACAGATGCTTTGCCTGATGGGGGGCATAACCAATGTCTTCATCTCTTTGAAGGGCTGTTATGTTATATTCTGCATAGCTTCAGAGGATATATCTAAGGGCATTTAGTAACACCTAACATCAGAGCTACCTATAAATGTAATGAGTCACTTCAGAATTGGTAACTTACAATAAAATAATGTGGTATACAGCAGACAGATACACCAATGGCACAAAACAAGATAGCCAATATAAGGTAAAAGAGAGGCATTGCATCAGTAAAAAAAAAAGGAATGGAATATTTAATAAATAATATTAGATAACTAGCTAGCTATTTGCAGGAATAAAATACTAGTTTAGAGTTTCACCTCACACCATACCCCCAAATTAATTCTAGACTAATTTAAGAGATATATTTAAACTATAAAAGCTAGAATAAAATGTATTTCAGACAGTGGGATAGAAAAAAGACTTTTAAACTTAAAAAACAATATAATAAATTGTAACAAAAATTAATCATTTTTGAATAAATTAATACATCAGGGTAGTGCAGGATTAGAGAAATGGTGACGATTAGGAATAGAACAAGGGATGTCAAGAGTACCAAAAGATGCATAAAATGAATTTATGACTATTGAAAAAAACTCTTGGATTTGGCACTTAGGTGGTCATTGATGATCTTAAAGACAGAAAGCGAATAAAGACAGAAGTTACAATGCAAGAGCTAAACTGAGGAAAAGTGAGCAGATTTAGTCTATATGTTCAAGAAATTTGGTGCTAGTGAAAAGCAACTGGGATAGTGTTTTGAAAAGATTTTGGAGTTAAGGGCAGGGACATTTTATTTGGCCCTTTGAAAACTTCAAGGCCTTACAAATATATTTAAAACTTTAAAATTAAGATATTGGCAGTAAATTTGAAAAGAAAATAAAAAATAGATTAGCAAATATTTAACATGTGAAACATACCATTATGCCGACTTCATTATTTATTAATAATTTTTTCATAACATTTGATAATACTTTTTTCACTTTGAAAGAATTCCTGAGAATGTACGGTATTTGCAGAAAATGTATAGCTAATAGTAAATTCAAATGAATTACCTTAGGCCAAATAATTTCAAAAGAAAATTTATACAGAACTTGAGAATAATTATAAAATACTGTATTTAATAAGAAATATGAATGTATTTTAATGTTTGATCTGTGTAGGGTGGTCTCAGGAAATAACAGTATCTAGGGTCTATAAAAATCTTAAAACAGCCCTGACTGAGAGAAAAATTTGGTAAGTGGATTTCTGTAATCAAAATGCAAGGAAGGAAGGGAGGGACTGAAGATGTCCAAGAGAGACAAGAGGAGAGAGAATCAAGAATTTACTGTTCTTTGAAGGCAATTCTTTTGAATTTACAATAGCAAACACACACACACTTAATGATAATTGAAGCAATTACATGCAGGATATGTAAAAAATATAACACTGAGATACAGGATTTTAATATGTCAAAAATATGGCACATATTTAGACAGAAAAATTTTTTGCTATCTTTGTAACTGTGACAGTGTACAAAAGTCATGGCAGTATAAACACATATCTTAGCCTTACTCTTTAATTAAAGCCATACTAACATTAAACTAGTAACCAAGTTGATGAAACACGAATGTTTTACATAGTTTACTATTTAGTTACTTATTTTAATCATAATTTGCAACTTGATATTTTTAAATATCATTAAGAAATTCTCCAGACACTTTGGAGCACATTGAGCATTTCTGTATGCACGTGCCATGGAGATTCTATGGGGTTTATACCCACTTATATAAAGAGTTACATAAAATAGCCAAAGTCATTCAACCCCAAATATAAGGGTACGATATACAAAGCACAAACTACAACTAAACAGGCCAGGAGAAATAGAATTAATTTAGAAAAGCTGTTTTCAAACTTTTTAGTCTTGAGACCACTTAACACTCTTAAAAATTATTGAGGATACCAAAGAGCTTTTGTTCATATGGGTTATAACTACTGATACTTCTTGTATTAAAATTTTAAACTGACATTTGAAAACATCTGTTTATTAACTTATTTAAATATCACAATAATAACCCATTACAGGTCAATGTGTGATGACATTAGTATAGGAAGAAAGCAGGGCTTACACAGTTCCAGTCATTTTATCTTCTTATCTACTCTGCACATTCAATTAATTTTCCTAAAACACAATTTATATCCTGACATTTTTCAAATTTCAAACCTCCAATGACTCCGCATTGTCTACAAATAAAAGTAAAAATCCCTTAAATCGGCAATCAAGGCCCTCAACAATCTGGTCCTAACTCCTTTTCCACTTTCTCCTGTTATTTTGATACACTTCCTACTCTAGACTGATAGCTCTAGTTTCAACCTTCTGAAAATGACTTTTGAATCTTGGCCTTTATGGTCTTATATATAGTTTTCTCTCTCAATTAGCATGAGGTTCCCATTCTATGTTTCCATTCTATCTATGTTGACCTTACCTATCCTTCAAGATGTAATTCAAGCTCTATTTGTTCCTCAAATCTTCCCTTGACTACTTAGGATATAGGTAACACCTCTTTCTTCTGAATTTCTACTGAATTGATTTTCCATCCTGTTCTTTTTAGCAATAGGTATATACTCATTCATTATCTTTTTCTGTAGAAAGAGAAAATACTAAGTAAATTTTGACATATATTTTATTAATATCCAGATATTTTGATGACATCACAATGAAAGTCTTCAGATCAGGTTTCTAAAATATTATTGGACCTCAGTTATTTTTCCATCCCAGTACACCTGAGAGATATTGCACACTTACAAGTGTAGTAGTGGTCTGTATATAGAATATTTGTATTTCCTAAACTTTCAAAAGTGTGTTTGCATTATAACCTTAGTCCTCACAACTGTCCATATTTCACAATGAGAAGTCATCAGCTTGGTAAGCAGATCTTAATCCATCACCAAAGACCTTATTAATAATAATTAGTAACCCCCAGATGTACTACATATTTGAGACAAGAATAGTATAGTTTCTTATATACTCAATCATATTATATTATTATATTATATTATTAATTAAAATCCAGACTGCAGTTTTTAAATTAATAGACTTTGTTTTTTAGAACAGTTTTAGATTTACAGAAAAATTAAGTAGACAATAGAGTTCCCATATACCACCCCATCCCCTCACCATTCCTTAATTATTAACTTCTTGCATCAATGTGGTACATTGTTATAATTAATGAACCAATAATGATACATATAGTTAACTAAAGTTCATAGTTTATGCTAAAGTTCACTCTTTGCTGCGTAAGTTCTGTGTGTTTTGATAAATGCATAATATCATTACAGTATCATACAGAATAGTTTCACTGCCTTAAAAATCCCATGCTTCATGTTTCATCCTTTCTCCCCTCTAACCTCTGGCAACCACTGATCTTTTTACTGTCTCTATAGTTTAGCCTTTTCTAGAATGTCACACAGTTGGAGTCATACAGTTATGTAGCCTTTCAGAATGACTTCTTTCACTTAGCAATATGCATTTAAAGTTCCTCCATGTCTTCTTGTGGCTTGATAGCTCATTTCCTCCTATTGCTGAATAATATTCCTATGTGTGGATGTACCATAGTTTGTTTATCCATTCATCTATTGAAGGACATTTTGGTTGCTTCCAGTTTTGGTGATTATGAATAAAACTCTGCTGTAAACATTCATGTTCAGGCTTTTGTGTGGATATGAGTTTTCAACTCAAATGGGTAAATACCTAGGGGCAGGATTGCTGGAGCGTATGGTAAAAATATGTTTGGTGTACAGTAAGAAACCGCCAAACTCTCTTGCAAAGTGGCTGACCGTTTTGCATTCCCACTAGAAATGAACGAGAGTTCTGGTTGCTCTGGATCCTTGTCTTCATATGGTATTGTCAGTTTTTTTACTTTTAGTCATTCTAATAGTTGTGTAGTGGTATGTCATTGTTATTTTAACTTGCAATCCCCTAATGACATATGATGTTGAGTATATTTTCATATGCTTATTTGCCATCTGTATATCTTCTTTGGTGAGGCATCTGTTCAGATCTTTTGCCCACTTTTTAAATAGGTTGCTTGTTTTCTTATTGTCTTTATTTTGGACATAATGGATGTATTTTTGGTATATGTGTACATATTTGGATGTACTTTTATGATACAAAATGAATGGAATCTGAAGCCTTAAATGTAATATAAATATATAATGGTTAAGATTTCCTACCCAACAATCCAGGCTTGACAGAAAATCATAAAAGTTACATTTAACAAAAACTTTTTTCTTTGTTGATACCGATCTTAGTTTTAATGTGCCCAAGAAAGTATATTTGGTCAAGGACAAAATTAAATGTTCTGATTGGCCTAATGACCATTAAACCATTGCCTCCACTTATTTTCAACTTTAAAATAATTTTTAGTTATCATGCTAGCACATCTATAGTTACATATGCCCCCTCAAAACTTTTAAATATAAAGCTTAAAGGCTCAGGGAAAAGAAATATTCAAGGAGCTGGGATAGGAGGCAGTTTCTGGGTGATGAGACACTAAAATTTTTTTTCACTATCAACTTGTGAAAAGACATGGAGAAAACTTAAACGCATATTACTAAGTGAAAAAAGTCAATCTAAAAGGCTACATACGGTTATGATTCCAACTATATGACATTCTGGAAAAAGGAAAACTATGGAGACAGTAAAAAGATCAGGGGTTGGGGATAAGGGAGAGGGAAGAATAGACAGAGAACAGAGGATTTTTAGAGGAAGAAAAATACTCTGTATGATACCATAATGATGGATACATGTCCAAACCCATAGAATGAGCAAAACCAAGAGTAAACCATAATGTAAACTATGGACTTTGGGTGACAATGATGTGTCAATGTAGGTTCATTAGTTGTATCAAATATACCACTCTGGTGAGTGATGTTGATAATGGGGGAGGCTATGCATGTGTGGGGGCAGGGGGTATATGAGAAATCTCTGTACCTTCCCTTCAATTTTGCTGTGAATCTAAAACTGCTCTAAAAATAAATTCTTAAATTTTTTTTCAAACAGGAAAGCTAAAATACTTTAAAACCATAAATGTTATTGGTAACAAGAACCAAGAATTAGCATTAATTTTTGAAATACATTAGAACACCTAATATTCTGGAAGTAGATGCTGGAGAATTTTTTTAAAGTAATAGCAATTTACACTAAGGTTCCTCACTTCTCACTGCAAATAATAAATAGGTAAAAAGATTTAGACAAATTCATGAATGATTAAGCCGTAGGAAAAAAATAAAAGGAAAGCCCCATTTTGGGCATAGTCCCTGGTTTGTAAGGGTGACATCCTAAGTAACGAATTGATGCTATTGTTGACAAAAATATTGTTAACAAGACTAAATGGCCAATTTACTTGACTATTGTTTCATTTTTCATTGTTCTATTGTGTGAGCTGATCTCTCTTGTATTTTTTTTTAACTCTATCATTATGCTACCATAGTCATTATGTCAATAAGCTGATGCACCCATGTAACATGCCTTACATATTTGGAAACAAATTTACTGTGTTACTTACACACATAAACTTCTCTTAAACATAAATTCAGATCCACAAAAAAGACAAACTCTTATATTTGTCTTATGTAAGGCAACAGATATACTGTAGACAAAAAGACCATGTACAATTAATTTATTTTGGTAGCTAACTTAATATCTGCATTCTCTATATTTTTATTTTATATTTTCTGAGCATCTCCCTGGCTTCCAATTTGGAGGGCAGGATTTCATAAGCTTACATAGCTTACATAGATCTTTGTGGATCTGTAGGAACATCACTTCCCACTCTGCACCTGATCAAAAGAGTGGTAACTTCAGTTTCTTTGTTCTTGGGTTTTCTTGACTAGAAGAGGGTACAGCACATGGTGCAAAACAGACTAGAAAGTTGGGGTTGATAGGTGATTGATTCTGCCAACATTACTTAGTGCTCTCCCAAGCAATCACTTTTAGATCTGTTGATTTCCTAGTGAAAGAAATTTTTTACATACATCAAACAATTAAGAATATTACTGAGTCAGGAACCTTGACATTTTCAAGTCTATCGTCATCTCAGTTAAAGGTAGAATCTTTAAAGATTAAGCATCTTTTCATAGGCTTATTTACCCTCTGTGTATCTACTTTTGTGAGGTGTCTGTTCAGATATCTTGCCCACTTTTTAACTGGGTTGTTAAAAATCTAAAGATTTTTTGATATCCTTAACTCCAATAGGTGGAGGGATAAGATTAACAATGTTCATCACCTATTTAGTGTCAGAGTGCAACAAAAATACAGTGGGCAATGGACAGGCAGAGGATAGAGGAAGAGGGCTTGGGAGTAGGACAATATGAATATATTGTCATGAATGGACTTAAAAGAGAAGGTGTCCACGTACCATACTTAACCTCTATCATTCAACAGTTATATTTTGTGGACAGTTGGTCTATAAAAGAAAGACAGCAAACATTACAGATTCCATTCCCTAATTACAACTGAGCATGAAAGATACCCTAAGCCTGAGCATCAGTATTCTCCTTTCCATGTAACAGAAAATATAATATTGAATAAAGGGAGGAATAGCAGGAGTAAAGGGACTTGAAGGAAAGGAAAACATTGACTTCATAAAGTTTTATTGTGGTAAGGTTTTTAGAAACCAACTACTCTATATGTCCTTAAATAGATACATTTACTCAATTTTGAAAGTATTGCAAATATGTTGAATCAATTAATTTCTTCAGTATTCCTCAGTATTAGTACAAATATAACCTAACTGGATTCTGCTGCAAATTGAATTATTTCTCTTTGATCTTCCTTTAATGAACATGAAGAAGAGCGAGTTACCACATACAGGGCTACAAGAGGGCAGGGTTTGTCTTTGAATTGAGCCTGACATAGACTAGGTTCTCAGTGAAGATTTGTTGAATGTTGCACGAACGCATCAGCATCACATCCTTTATGTGCTCGTAAGCAATCGTTAAAGTTTCCCTTAGCCTCGTCTTCAGGCCTGTGTTTTCCAAAAAGTTTTATTCTCTTTTAACTAAAGTGTATCTACAGATGTGTTTGCTGTTTATATTAGATTTTAATTTTTGGAGTTCAGAAACCAGGTCTGTTTTTCATAATTTGTATCCTAAAATTACAGTTTGGTTCTATGCACTCTGACAATGCTTCATAAACACTTAAAAAGATTAACATCCACTCCTTTGCATTTTCTTCATAGACCTCAGTTTCCAGATGAGCAGTTGTAGAACTCTCAACTGGATGAGCTCTGACAAGTGCTAAGCATAGTATACTGGGAAAACGGCTTCTTAATGCAGCATATATATGTGAAACAGATGACAAGTACTAGCTGGGCTGCATTAATCCCAATGAAGTGGGTAACAGTTTTACTCTCCAGATAGGAAAACCGAAGTGAAAACAATAAATAAGAGGATGAAGTGAAGGCATGGAATAAAAAATCAGATTTTTCCTTTAATTAAATAAATATTTTAGAAAACAGCTTTTGGAGATTTGATTTATGCAGATAATTTTCACTTGTAATTTTCTTTGCATTGTGTTGGGCACAGGAAAGAGAATGTCTCATGGCTGCACCTTCATGTTGAAAGTATAATTAACAGCAGTTATATAAAAAAGTTTGCTAAACTTTTAATTCCTACACCAATTTTTAAAATTTCTTGAGATTTTACTATATTTAGTATGAGTCATTAAAATACAGTGCTTAAGGAAAAGATATATAATAAAAGAAAATCTAAGTTATTCTCGTAGTAACTACATGTTTTGTAAAAAACAATTTCAACAAAGAGTAAAAAATTAATTAGAAAGGTATAAAGTGATAAAATATCATATAAGTGGGATTCATAATTTGGTTTTAAATTGTCTTTTCATGTATCAAAAAACTTACCATCAGTTAAAATATTTAATCTTTTTTTAGGCAGTAGGCTCTGTTACCATCATTTACAGTTGCTTTAATCAGAATTTTATTCAATTTCAGTGTGTTCAAGAGATAGTCTGTTAGCAACAATTTTAAGACAGACTTTAAATAGAAAAGTAAAGATGTTAGCTTATTATCTACTTTCATAGTATTATATAATCACTAAAAGCCAGATCATCTGGGTTCAAATTCCACTTCTGCTACGTATCAGCTGAGAGAATGTGGGCAAATTACTTAGCTTCTCTTTGCTTGAGCTTCTTGATCTGTAAACTGAGGATAACAAGAGTACTTGCCTCACAGCCTATCGTGATGAGTAGATGAGTTAATACATAAGAGCGCTGGAGCAATCCTTAGCATGTGGTATGAGTTCAATAAACATTAGCTATTATTGTTATTATATTATAGTAAATTGGAAATGTCATTCTAGAGAAGAAAAAGCTAAATCCAAATATGTAACTATTCCTTTGAATCCAGATATCTTTTTCTACAAAATAAAAAAATCAGCAGTTTGCACTTCCCATATTTAATAAGGACTACTCTGGTGTTTGTGTGTATGCATTATGGGTAGGGGGTCTCAGCCTGAGTAAATAATCACATTAATAATCTTAACAACTTCCAACTGAAACAGAAATAAGAACTAATGGTCATTCTTGAGTAATTTGCAAAGCTGAGTGAATAACTGACATATCTCTCTATGATTCCTTGCAGATATCATGGAAATCAGGACAGTGGCAGTCGGAATTGTGGCAATCAAAGGGGTAGAAAGTGAATACTATCTTGCAATGAACAAGGAAGGAAAACTCTATGCAAAGGTATTGATAATTGATAGCTTAGATTTAATTTTTCAAACTTATTTTTGTCAAAAACATCTTGCCTTTCTGAAAAGTAAAAATAGAATTAATTTCTCTCCAACTACATAATTTAATAATTTCATTAAAACATTTTATATTCAAGCATTAGGAAAAAATGTTTTATGTGTGACCTTGGACAAATGGCTTGAGCTCTCTGAACTTTGGTTTCTTCATCTGTGAAATGATTTGGATTAATTGACCTCCAGTGGATCCTGCCTGCTCTAAAATTCCATGTGCATTTTAGATACTTAAAATCTAAAATTTCCATCTGTCAGTATTAAAGCTCTTTTTGTTAAATTTCACCCAATTTGCACATTGCTGACATGAAAATTCTTAGGAAAAAAAATCCAGAAGTTCATTTATTAACATCATTCTCACAATCATGGGCTTTGAACTGTAAGCATTCCCATTATTCCCACTTTATCACAATGTGAAATATGTAACAGTTCATCCCACTATAAAAAAGTATAATTGACTTTTCTTTGTATTCCCACGGTCCAGCACAATACCTGGCACAGGCTACTTACATAAAAATATAGGTTTAATTAAATAAATGAATAGTTGAATGGATGAACAAATAAATTAACTTTTTATTTTCCATCACTATCACAGGCAGCTTAGTAGTAAGTGAAGACAAGTTGTGAAATATGTCCTTCAGCTAAGGGAGGCAGAGGCTCTACTAATTATATCAAAATCTCAGTGGTTAGGGAATGAGTGTCTTGGGCATAGTAATATAAGAGCTACTAATTAGGGGAAAATAGCTTCTAATACTAAAGAATAGTACAGCTGACTGCCAAAAAGCTATTTGTTTGAAGCTATGTTGCATAACTAAATGAGTATCATTTTACTTATTTTTTAAAATTTAAGATGTCTTTTTTTGCAAATATTCTAACCTATATCTAATAAACTGCGTTACACCCGCTCAAAAAAACATTAAACATGTTTTGTTTCTACCGAACATTACTGCTTACTCCTTTTTTAATTGAGCCCCTCTAAAAATCATTTGGTTAATGTTGTTTGTTTGTTGTTTCAACAGAAAGAATGCAATGAAGATTGCAACTTCAAAGAATTAATTCTGGAAAACCATTACAACACATATGCATCAGCTAAATGGACACACAGTGGAGGAGAAATGTTTGTTGCTTTAAATCAAAAGGGGGTTCCTGTAAGAGGGAAAAAAACAAAGAAAGAACAAAAAACAGCCCACTTTCTTCCTATGGCAATAACTTAATCATATATGGTATATAAGAAACCAGTTCCAGCAGGGAGATTTCTTTAAGTGGACTGTTTTCTTTCTTTTTTTTCTTTTCTTTCTTTTTTTTTTTTTTTTTTTAGAGAAACCAAGAAAGGCTGGAAAACTACTGAAAAACTGATCAAGCTGGACTTGCGCATTTATGTTTATTTTAAGAGACTGCATTAAAGAAAGATTTGAAAAATATTCACAAAAATCAGATTTAGTAACTAAAAGTTGTAAAAAATTGTAAAACTGGTTGTACAATCATGATGTTAGTAATACTAATGTTTTTTCTTAAATTAATTTACCCTTAAGAATATGTTAGATTCGATTATCTGATGATTATTTAAATATTCCTAACTGCTTATAAAATGGCTGCTATAATAATAATAATGCAGATGATGTTATGTAAAATATGTCAGACCTAAAGGCTGCTGGAATGATTTGTCAGATAATCAAGCCAATACTAACTATGGAAAGTGAGCAGTATTTGAAATGCTTTCTAGGGAAAAATTGTTATCCACTTAAACTCTAATCAAAAAAGAAGGAATATTCTCAAAAATTCTATTATGGAATTGAATCAAATAGGTAGTTTTACAAAAGTATAGGATTAGAACATGCTTGTACCTATTAACAAGAACAAAATTCCTAATGCTGCTCAAATTGAAAGGATACTGCTAAAAGAATGTCTTCAAAGTCTTGTATATAAAATAGCAATAATGATGATAATACTGTACTTCATCTCACTTGCCACAAAATAACATTTTATAATCCCTAAAAGTAAAATTCAAAAATCTTTTAAGTTTTTTTTCAAGTAACATAATCTATCTTTTGTATAATTCATATTTGGGAATATGGCTTTTAATAATGTTCTTCCCACAAATAATCATGCTTTTTTCTGTGGTTACAGCATTAAACTCTATTTTAAGTTGTATTTGAACTTTATTGTTTTGTTATTTAAGTTTATGTTATTTATAAAAAACAACCTTAATAAGCTGTATCTGTTTCATATGCTTTTAATTCTAAAGCAATAACAAAACCGTCTGGCTCCACTACACGTTCCTCCTCCCTTTTGTGACCAACACCAAGTCTAGTACACAGTACTTGGGCCAGCAAATCCTGGATGGCAGACAAAAATGACAGCCTGCAGCAATTCTTACAATAGATGTCTCACAGGGAACAATACAAAAATTTGAAATATGTTTTGCCACATACTCTTGTCAACTAAATTGGATCATATAAATAAAATCACTGCAGATAAAAGAACTTACAGGATTTCAAAGTTAGACTATATTTGAGTTTGCGAGTAGAAAAGTACCATATTTTTAAAATATGCATATTTAAAGTTATTAATTTTTCTAATCTCTAGAAATCTCTGCCATTCAACATATGGCAGCATTGAAAGTTGTTTTCTTGTTAGATTTTCATGCAAATGTGACTTATGTTTTGACAATTCACTTAATATACAATGATTAGTCTATACTGTGATGATTTGACTCAAAGGAGAAAAGAAATGATGCAATTTCCAATCCTGATTCCTATTCAACTCTTATATGCACCCCTTTACTTACAAATGGAGAGCATTGCACAAAATATCCATATAAACAGAGTAACATTTTCTAAAATGTTCTTTTAAAGAGAAAATTGGTTAATTACATAGGTTTCTAACAATTTGGGAGGAAAAAATTAAAGAATACAAAATGTTAACAACATAAGTAATAAAAAAGATACTTTCAATGCAATTATTGAACTAAAACATTTTTACATAAAAAAGCCATAATATAAATTATCAGCCTTTGACTTGGCTACAAATTCAACCTAATGAAAGAAGAGAAAGGAAACTAAATTCTTAGTTTCCATCTCTTAGAGTTTACTCTTCTAGTTCTCTAGAGTGACAAAGAACATAGGGATAGACTATGGGACCAACCATACTAAAAGCAATTCTATAACCACAAATACCCTAAATCAGTACCTCTCAAAATTTTCTGCTGAAATACCAATAATAGTAGAGGGAGAGAATAACAGTCTAGGAAATAATGCAAAGGTCGCCCATCAAAAAGAAAATCTCCTTTCTCTTAGAAGTCATGTGATTTTTGCATTTTATTCCATAATATATTTGTGTTTGCTTTAATGTGAAATTCACACCAGTGAGCAAAACTGTTGCATCAGAAAGACGTACAAGTTTTATCATGCAGTTTCATTTACACCACTACCTTACTGCCATGTACTCGGGCACGAATAAGACATAAAACATCTCACAATCCAACTTTACACATAGATGATACCTGGCTAAAGAAAACCAAAACTTCATCTAAAATTCAATGCGAATGGAAGTGATATTAAAAATATTTAATGACAGTATGAGTGGCTACTGGTCAATCAGAATATACCATTGATCTATAATCAAGGATGATTATCAGCCTTGACCATTTCTATGATCACCCTAAAACCTAAGAGTTTTTAGAGAATATCTATTAATTGGTCCCTCTGGTTTGAGGTCTTAATGTGTATCTTAATATAAAATAGTTCATTAAAACTTCATGTTTAACTTTTCAGCATTGTTGTCAGGCTACTCTATTGCACTTCTATATTTATTTAACAAAGCTACTGCTTTCATTGAAGGTGATGTTCCTTCAGGCCCACACATGCTGCCACTCATCCTCTAACTTTGAATGATTTGTAGAGAAAATTTACCTTCTCTTGAGTTGAGGAGACTTGACAGGAAGCAAGAAATAATAAAGTCTTAGTCTCTTCCCAACAATCCTGTATTTACTCTCACCTAAGAAGACACCTCTTATATTTTCCTTTTACTTCCTGATTAATATACAGTTCCAGTTTCCAAATCCTCATTGAATTTATGAAAGCCTATACAAATTTATTTTCTTTCATACCATCAGAACTTATATCCTAATAATTGAAATGTGAGATGAATGATAATATAGCAGGCCTTTCTCTTGACAAATCCAGCCATGTATTAGTTATCTATTGTTGTGTAACAAATTATCCTAAAACTTAGTGGCTTAAAACAGCAAATATTTATTATCTCATTGTTTATGTGGTCAGGTACCTGGGCATGGTTTAGCTAGGTGTTTCTAGTTAGAATCTCTCATAAGGCTGCAATCAAGGTGTTGGCCAGGGCTGCAGTCATCCATTATCTCAATGCTCAACTTGGAGAGGGATCCATCTTAGGTCCTCACTGATTGTTGGCTTGAAACATCACTTCCCTGTCACATGGGCCTCTCCGTAGCACTACTTATAACACTGAAGTTTGTTTCCCACAGAACAAGGAATCAGAGAGAGTGAAGCTGCATTATTTTTATAACCTAATCTTGAAAGTGACGTCCCATCACTTCTGCTTTTACTCAAGGGGAGGGAATTACACACCAGAAAGCAGGGATCATTGGAGGCCATCTTAAAGGTTCCCTACACAAGTCATAAACTGGATGTTTTTAAGGCCACTGTCACAAGACAGGATTCTTTAGGGCCTAATAAGAGTAATTTATGGGTTTCAGTGGTGAGCCATTCAGCAAAGAAAGAGGAAGTAGGTATATTTTCTGTGACAACATTATTGATCCTTCTCTGAGGGATAATCTACGAACCATTCCTAGACAGGATAATTGAGAAAAGGTTTGAACTACAGTCTGGACTGCCTATTAGTTTGAGTTGTGCCTCCTTAGAAACCTAATGTAGCTGGAAAACTAACAATATCACTTTGCCTCCACATGAAGGAAATGATCCTGCCTTCAGACCCAACATGAAGATAATCCTCCCCTCCACTGTCCCTCCTCAAGATAATAAGACCATAGATGCTAGTTGAAATTCTTGAGCCACAGAGTGTTTTATGCTAGATGGCGGAGGCAATCAGCCACGAGTTGCCCGAGACCATCTGAGGATAAGAAGACCTAAAAAGACTTGAAAAACAATTGATTTTAATGCTAGATGCACGTTGGAATCACTTGGGAATATTTTTAAATAATGAGCCCTAGGCCTCACCCCAATTACATATCTGGGATGGGGCCCAGGCAATGGTATTTTTAAAGCTCCCAGGAGATTCTAATGTGCCTATGCTTTTGAGAACCAATTAGCTAAATGGAGGCAAAAAAATCTCTTTAGGAACTATACCTGGTTCTTCATCTTTGTTTCATCCTTAAACACTCTGAAAAACCTTATGTTGCTTTCCATCTAATTCCATATTTTCTAATATGATTCTACAGTCTGCAGTGCTTCTTGGATACTGGGTTTTCCTAGGTGCCTCCAAAGTTTTGCTATTCACAACTGGGGCTAAAAGGAAATGCAGACACTAGAAAGAGAGCTACAATTGTTTTTGCATTGGAACAATTAGGGAGTATCAAGTGCACAAAGAGCACCCCCTAGACACATAGTCCATTCTCAAACAGAGCGGCCAGAGTGACTGTTAAATTGTATTTCAGATCATTCAATTCTTCTGTTCAAAGCTGCAATTGTTTTCCATATTACTCAGAATAGAAGCCAAAGTTCTTAAAGTGCCTATGGAGTGGCAACGGAAAAAAGGTGAGAGAATAAAAACTTAGACGTTAAATTAGGTATAGGAAAGACAACAGGAAAAAAGTAATAAAAATCTAGAATTATGCACTCAGGTTGCTCGGCAGATATTATTGAATTCTCAGTCCATTTTTTTTGTGTGTGTGAGGAAGACCAGCCCTTAGCTAACATCCATTGCCAATCCACCTCTTTTTGCTGAGGAAGACTGGCCCTGGGCTAACATCCGTGCCCATCTTCCTCTACTTTATATGGGACGCCGCCACGGCATGGCTGACAAGCAGTGCGTCAGCAGGCGCCTGGGATCTGAACCCGCGAACCCCAGGCTGCCAAGAGCGAACTAAACCGCTGCGCCACCGGGCGGCCCCAAACTCAAACTGGACACTGTAGACATTATTTAATCAGCACGATAATTATTAGAATCATGCTCAGAGGAAAGGCCATAGCTCCATTTCAAAACTTGACAAAAGAACATACATTGTTATATTTGAGCAAACAAAATATTAAGGCATTTATATATCAATTTAATTTATTTAATATATAATATATATTTTATTTATTATTTATTGATATATGATTTTATATATCAATTTAATCAATTTAATTGTTCCCCACTTTAACAAAACTTTTCTATTAATCAACCAATTAGTTGATCCAACTAGGCTAGATGAAAGGGCTTCTACTTTACTCTTCTTTATTTAACTGATCTCCTATTTTGGTTATTTCAATTTTCCACTAACATAAATATGAAGCTTTTTGTACATTCTTCATTATATTTCTGATTATTTTCTTAATATGGTTATAAGAAATAGAATTATTGGATCAAAAATCCTTTTAAAATGCAAACTGAAAAACTGGTTTTCAGAAAGCTTATTCCATATATTCCAACCATGGGAGTTCATGGGAGTGGATAAACATTCTCTTTAATATTTATGCTCAAAGTTTAGTCAGCTTTTTTCTTGTCTCTACTTCCTTTTGACTATCTGGTGTCACCAAAACCCAGCTAGTCTCATCTTAACATCTCAGATGCATCTCTTTCTTGGTCCTTCTACAACCTCATTACCTCATTACTTCATGTCTAGAGTTTAGCAATGTCTAATCATCTTTCTATCTCAAGTTTCCCCCCCATCTCAGATACTACCTAATTCTTTAATCTTCCTAAAATACTACTTTGACTATGTCAGTTGCCAGTTGAAGAACTCTTGTTGGCTCCTTACTGCCTATTGGGTTTAGTTTAAATTCCTTAAAATAGCATCCAAAACTGTCAAACAATTGGTTCTACCTTACATATCCAATTTTCTCACTGCTCAACATAAACCTTATAGTTTCCTTAGTCCATTGTGTTTATTCCGCCCTCTGTCTCTCCTTACTAGCTCATAAGTTGTACAAGGAAAAGGATCTTATCTGTTTTGTTCACTTATGTATCCCAAGCATCTTTAACAGTGTCTGGCACAGAGCGAGCACGAGTAAATATTCTTTGAATGAATGGATAAACCAATTTCAAATCCGTAACAGAATAATGAACATACCTCAATCACTACAAAGCATTATTCCAATATTTAAGGAAGATACAAATGTAGTTATCGCAAATGAATAGAAACATACCACTTTGTTTTGTTCAAACTAGTGACTAAATCTCTCAGAAGTATTCAAATTCTTGTTATTCACTTCTTAGCATGACATTTCCAAGTCACTCAATAGAGTATGTTAATGTATTTCATAGTATAATAAGAACCCACTTTGGGGGTTTGTTTGTTTGTTTGCTGAGAAAGATTCACCTTCAGCTAACATCTGTGTCAATATTTCTCTATTTTGTATTTGGGTCACTGCCATGGCATGGCTGATGAGTGGTGTAGGTCTGTGCCTGGGATCCAAACCTGCTAACCCAGGCCGCTGAAGCAGAGCTTGATGAACTTAACCACTATGCCATGACTCCAGCTTCCCCACTGCTTTTTTGTGCTATCCAGCAACTCTGACCACTGCTACCAAGCAAGAGACCAACATAACTAGGGCAGGCATTTGCAGGTCACCCTATGGCAGAACATGGAAAATTATCTTGGAAGAAATTAGTAATTAGAAATTTGTTTGGTGAGCATGGCACCAAAGCAAAGGGAGGTGAAATGGTTTTGAAAGATATATTTTTCAAATTATTATGAAATCTAATTCACAACAATCAAATTTATATAGTTCAGTAAAAACACTTCCAGTTTCTGGTTCTTTGAGCTACCTCTATTCTATGCCACATGTTGTTTACCCCACTTCTATTCACATAGTCTTTCTCCACATAGTATAAAATACAACCAATGACAAAACAATAATACAACTTATTAAATTACTACCATATTGGGAGTTTATATCTCTGGTCATCTTATTAGAGTTTTGGGGATTTCTTCACTCCTTAGCCAAGCAAATTTCTTAGTTTTTTTCAATGATATATAATGAAAAATGAAATGTCAAGATTTTACTGGCTTAATTCTCTGATACCTACATTATTTCCAAGTTTCAAGGAGTCTTTTCATTGTCCCTAGCACTGCTGACAGTAAAGAGGTAGCAAAATAACAGAGGTGCAAATTAAAGTTCAAATAGCTAATCCATCTGGCTATTACTTTAAGCATTTCTGGAACATGTCATTTGCTAAATATCAACTAGTACTTGTGTATGAGTAACTATTACTGTGTTTTTTTAATCTCCCCACAGCATCAAGTACAGAAACGTGCACATAGGTACTTAAAAGTTACATGTTAACCGAATATATGGATTTTTTTTTTTGCTTGTGGTTTAAACTACAGTTTATAAAAAAATCAGGAAGTATGTTAATGTTTTAACCTTAAAATCTAGATAAAGAGGAAAAATTGGGTTTCAAAAGTAGGAGAGAGGCATAAAAATAGTTTTAAAAAAATGATCTTCCTCTGAGTTTAAAAGGTTATATGATGTTGTACCACAGTAAGAGAAATGAACATTAAAACTTTAGTCTTGTAAATAATCTAACAATACAATGGTGAGGGGAGGTGGCTTGTAAATCCTGAGTCATTCCAGATACTGAAATTCTATAATTGCTTACATTCCAGTCCTAAAAAGGGAGATATGCCATTTTGTTGGAAGGCAAATTTTCACTATCTGCTGTCTGTTTATTTCATTAAAAACAAAAACAGAAAGTGCTTTTTGTTTAAAATTCTGGAGAAAAGTTAACCTCAAACGTCAACAAGCATCTTGCATATCAAGAAGAAATTATGTTTTAAATATGTTTTGGATTAGAAGAAGCAAATCTAAGACAGCAGTATACAAGGAGCACAGATTATTTTATTCTTTGAAAGTCATACATATATGCACGCATGTATGTAAAACATGAGTTTTACTCCAGTTTTGCTCTTGACCTGCCTCAGCATTCCTCCAGCACACAGATTAAGGTACTAATACACACACATACACAAACACAGATAGAACTATAGAGGGGGAAGAGCTCTAACATAATAAATGTAAGCCACCAGGCTCTGTTGCTAATTTCACCTCAATAGTCAACAACTGCTTTGGAAGATTATTTAGCGCCAATGGGTAGAAGTCTAAAAAAATGTTAGAAAAGGGGAATATAGAAATATTCTGTTCTAGTCACCTCATTTTTTCAGGTGGAAAAATAAGGCTCAGAGACGTTATATGACATGCTTAAGGACATTCAAGTCTTTTATGTGCAAGTTAAATACATCAGAGCCGAGAAAACTAGAAACTATGGAAAAGTCTTCAAATCAAAACATACTTATGGCCCTAGTAAATAAATTGTCTGTCTTATGTTTAGCGGATTCTCCACAGTGATGACTGAGTCTAGCTTGGGGATAAGCGACACAGAAACTGTAAAACTACAAGAAGGATATGATAGCTCTCAGATACCATAGGCCAAGCCCCTTCACAGCAATTTCCTGTAGGGCAGTGGTCCTCAAACTTTTTGGTCTCAGGGCCTCTTTATACTCTTAAGAATAGTTGAAGACACCAAAGAACTTTTGGTTATATGAGTTTTTGTATTTATTAGTATTTCCTATATTAGAAATTAAAAGTGAGAAATCTTAAACATTTATTAATTCATTAAAAATAACAGTAACATACCCATTTCATGTTAACATAAATAGCATTTTTTTGGAAAAGATAACTATTTTCAAGAAAAAATTTTGAGAAGAGTAACATTGTTTCACATTTAAAAAATCTCTTTAACATCTGGCTTAGTAGAAGACAGCTGGATTCCAATATCTACTTCTGCATATGTTCTGATATATTTTTGAAGTATATTTTTATATATTGAAGTATATTAAGAAAATCCAGTATCACGGAGATAAGAAGTTGGAAAAAGGAGGAGTATTTTAACAGCCTTTTCATATAATTGTGGGTAGTCTTTAATACTACACTAAAACTTGACAAGTTGTAGCTTCTTAATGGTGGGTTGCAATGTGGAATCTGAAACCACATCATTGTGCTTTGTGTACTCTGCTACATTAAAATCCATTGGTCTGTCACACTTTTTATTTAAATCCATGTATAATTTGTGTGTGTGTGTGTGTGAGGAACACTAGCAGTGAGCTAACATCCGATGCCAATCCTCCTCTTTTTGCTGAGGAAGATTGGCGCTGGGCTAACATCTGTGCCCATCTTCCTCTACTTTATATGGGATGCCACCACAGCATGGCTTGACAAGTGGTGCATTGGTCTGCACCCGGGATCCCAACCTGCAAACCCTGGGCCGCTGAAGCGGAGCATGCGAACTTAACTGCTACACCAATGGGCCGGCCCACATGTATAATTTTTTTAATGTAATGCATTGGTCATTTGAAAAATATTAGTTCAGTGAGTTATGCTGATCTTCTAAATATTGCCACATTTCTTTATACAATATCAAAAAATCACATTTGTTGGGGCTGGCCCAGTGGTGTAGTAGTTAAGTTCACGCTCTCTGCTTCGGTGGCCTGGGGTTCACAGCTTTGAATCCTGGGTGTGGATGGATGCACCACTCATCAGGCCATGCTGTGGTGGCGTCCCACATACAAAATGGAGGAAGATGGGCATAGGTGTTAGCTCAGGGCTAACAGATATTAGCCCAGGGTCAATCTCCCTCATCAAAAAAAAGGTCACATTTGTTAACATCACCATTGACTTATCAGGGAAGTCTTTAAATATTGGAAAACTGTCAAGATCATGGTGGTTGATGCAAGTTCTCCAAAATTTTTTTTGAGAGCTCAAATTTTATTATTGGCAATAGCAACAGCACTCCATACATAAGGATCACTGTACTATTCTTTAACTAAATGCCTGTAGGAGAGATACTTAGCTGTCCTCCAAAATGTATGCTCCCTTTGCCAGAGTATAGAGTTGTCACTGCATAGCAGCTTCTCAGCCAGAGTTTTTATTTGGCAGCCCTCCTTACATCTAGGTATAGCTGTGGCTTATTCTCACTAATGGTATGTGATTGGAAGTGATGAGGGTAACTTCTGAGGCAAGACTTTTATTGTGTGTGTGAGGAAGACCAGCCCTGAGCTAACATCTGTTGCCAATCCTCCTCTTTTTTGCTGAGGAAGACTGACCCTGGGCTAACATCCA
This sequence comes from Tapirus indicus, assembly GCA_031878705.1. Lineage (NCBI taxonomy): Eukaryota > Metazoa > Chordata > Mammalia > Perissodactyla > Tapiridae > Tapirus > Tapirus indicus. The sequence continues at coordinate 42,803,514 of CM062918.1, forward strand.
TGCCCATCTTCCTCTACTTTATATGGGACGCCGCCACAGCATGGCTGACAAGCAGGCTCCCGGGATCTGAACCCATGAACCCTGGACTGCCAAAGTGCGAACTAAACCGCTGTGCCACAGGGCCGGCCCCTGAGCCAAGACTTTTAAGAGTGTGCACCTACTCCTCTTTTATTCTCCTGATGCAGATTAATTCTAATAACTATGGGGTTCTATAGGATGGTGACCCCAGAAGATGGAAGTACCCTGGATCTCTGAATCACTATGTGGAGGAGAGGCACTCTCCGACTGCTAATTAACATAAAAACTCAGAAGATAGCTTTAAAAGCTATCTAAATTTAGGGCTCTAAAGAAATATAAGAGGATCAAAGTTCAAATAAACACACAGATTTGAACAAACTTCTACCTTAAACAGATTTCCTAGTAGTCACAATCTAAGCAGAAATTTACAGAAAAAAAATGACTTTACAGTAAAACCCCCCCCCCCAAAAAAAAACCCTCTTGAAGTAATCTTTGCCTTTTTGAAATGGTACCACTGCCCTTTTAGTTCCTCTACCCAAATCAATGGTGTGTAGCAGACCTGTGCTTCCCCAGTGGAGGCTCAGTTTCTTTCAGAGAATCAGAAATTCCAGCCCTTTGCTATCATTGTACCTCTGGACCACACTGGCCCCAGAGTATGGATTTTTCAATTCCCCAAACCATTGCTTGCTATTTCTCGAAGAGCTCATATACAAAATTGGGAAACAAGTGAGTTTTTCCCCCCAGTCTTCTGCTCCCTTTCTGGCCCTTCTACTAACATCTTTCCTCCTTCCTTCTCACCTATTAAAATTTGATCTCAGGAAAGGATCTAAAAACTTATTCACATTAGTCATGAATGAAGGATTAAGGCTATGGTAATTCTCATAAGTTACAACCTTTATCCTATGATGACAATTTTAAGCCTTAATATACTTACAAGCCTGTAAAATTAAATGACTGAGAGGCAGTATGTGAAGTGGTTAAAAGTTCAGACTCTAAGGCCAGACTTTCCTGGATTTGAATTCATATTCCACCACTTATTGGTTACGTGACCTTGGGCAAATTATTTATTTTCCTTATGCTTCAGTTTCCTTGTCTTATAAGTGATAATAAAAGCAACCTGCCACATAAGAATATTTCTAATAAGGCTCAAATAAGTTGACACGCTTTATCAAGTACATACTTCAAATTGCAAATTTCCCCAAGTTAAACATAAATTATTAAAATTTAATTTTGAGCAGTATATGAAAAGAAACATTCATTAAACATGCCCCCCAGACTTAGATGATTTCATCCAAAAGCAGAAAAATCTAGTCACATTTTAGAATCAAATATAAAAAGTATTTTTCAAATATTTTTGGGTAAATAAAACGTGATATATTTTATAAAGATTTTCCATTAATATAAAAATCAAGTTGTTTGAAGCAAACACAATTTTTATGCTTTTTCAAATGAAAATGATCATTTCATTAGAAATACAGTATAAAGCTTCTTTCAAGCATGGAAGTTCACCACCTAGAGCAATTCTTCATTTTAAATTGCATAAAATGGATCTTGAAATAATAAATTCTGAAAAAGCCAGGACTATCATGAAACAACATATAAATAAGGAATACTTGGAACAAATGTAATTAAGATAAAAGCTCATAAGTAGTATTTTCTAGAAGACAAAAACATTTTTGACTGTCTCTACAAACTATGGAGTAACTTGACTATGTTCTCCTGGTGGTCAAAAATAATGGCCAATGGGGTCGGCCCAGTGGCATAGTGGTCAAATTCGTGCGCTCCACTTCAGTGGCCTGGGGTTCGCAGATTCGAATCCTGGGCGCTGGGACTGATGCACCACTCATCAAGCCATTCTGTGGCGGCATCCCACATACAAAAGAGAGGAAGATGGGTACAGATGTTAGCTCAGAGCCAATCTTCCTCAGCAAAAAGAGGAAGATTGGCAACAGATGTTAGCGCAGGGCCAATCTCCCTCACCAATAAATAAATAAATAAAATGGCTAATATGTGTTGATAAGTTTAAATTACTGAATGTTGGTTATTGTTAAATATTGAAATGCAAAACAATTTCATATATATTATTTACATAAAAACATGAAAAACAATATTACAAATTTCAGTATAGTCATTACCTCTGGGGAGGGAAAGACAGATTTAGGAATGGTACAGATCTATAAATAAAAGGCTTGAAAAGCAAGTATGACAAAATGCAAATATTTGTTACATGTGGCAAATATTCTCTATACTCTCCTAAACGTTTGAATAAAATATAATAATAACAAACCTAAAAGTAGACCCCTGTGTAAGGTAGTGGGATAAATACAGCTATTTTGATCTATCTCCCAATTCTCCTATACTTAAATAACTATGAAACATATAAATAGGAAAATCTGCATCAGCACCAGAAAGAAATATAAAAATTGATATTATATCTGAAACCTATGAAATGGGGGCAAATTTTTAAAAGTTTTTGATAATATACTTTACCACACGATGGGAAAGTACACAGGAAGAAGTCTTGACAGATCTACATCATCACTGGCAGAAACTTAGAAAAGCAAAAACTCCATTGAAATGAGATATTGAATCGGAAATCCAATGAGAAGCTTCTTACTCAAGCTCACTCTTGCCTCCATGGTCCAGAAGCATCTGGTATCATGGTAAGCCCCTGAAGGGCTAAAACATGATGTAGAAAACTGTGGTCTTTCCCAGGGACTTGAGTTTTTGCTTTCAGCCAAAATTCCAGGGCCCTTTCAGTTTTCACTCCATAATAGAAAACTGTTCTTAGTTTTACACAACATTTACCAAATTAGTAGTTTGTAGTGGCCTTTTTCTTATTTCCTTCATTGATCTCTCTCTCTACATATGTTCAGTTTTTATGATGCAACAGAAGACAACATTTAGTCTGTCCATAGCATATCATGTGAAAACAGGATAAGAGGTTTTTCTCTAGAGATTTTATTTCCTCAATGTCAGGGGATAGCCTCCAATGGTGGAATGAAACTTTTTGCTTAAATATCTGTAGCACTGGCACTTCCCCTCTCTCTTCAGTCCGGCCACGTAAGTTTCTATGTCTTACTTGAAATATTTGGCTAAGATCCTCACTAGGTTTGTGACAGAGCTTAGAGAAATCCAAGAATTCTAATTAAATGTTAGCATTGGGAAAAACTTATGAAAATTGTCATTAAATATCAAGACGCATTCTTGTGACATTTTTCAATTTTAAAAACAAATTAAAAAATCTTGGAAACATCTAAAAAAAAGTGAAAGCAAACAAAATTCCATAAATTAACTGTAAAGGAGGAAAAAACATAGGTTGGCTTTAGACTTCTCTACTAGACTAAACACTAGAAGACAATGCAGGAACATCTATAGCTTTATGGGAAAATGTGATTTGAGAAATCTATATTTAAATTGGAAAATAAACTCAACATTTAAATAAAATATTTAATTTACATCAGTCTGACTTACCCACAGATAAAAGTTATAAATTTTTGAAAATATTTTAAAAAAACACAACCATTTGAAGATACGAGGCAATGACCAAAAGCAGGCAGAAACTGAAGGGGAGTTGAACCTTGTAAGAGGGAATTTGCAGTGGATGCAGTTTGTGTTTATGCACCTGCAGCTCTTTGGCTGATGGTACTCCTGAGTCTCTATGGCATGTGGGATTTCTATTGAATAGAATTCAAACACAAAGTGGAATTATTACTGTTTTGAGGAGTCAGAGGATGGGATTTGGGACTTCTAGAGGGTTGAAAAATGAGGGAGTGGTAGAAATCCTGGAAAGGAAAAGGGCTGCAGAGGGACAAACCCCAAATCTGCATATCATAAGCTCTATCCAAACCTTTGGCTGGTGTTTGAACTGCTCATGGATCGGGTAGAATGGGGAGCACTAGGGGCGTAGATGGAATAGCTGGATGGCTAAAAGTACTGAGTGGAGATTTCAGTGGCTGACCACCACAGAGGACATAACATTTGGACTTTATGTCCAGCCAAAGTAACTGCCTGCTTGAAAAAAAATTAACATTGTTCAGTGGAAGGTAACTGAATTTAGAGTCTCCTCAAAGTGTCATTCAAAATTCCCAGAATACATAAGAAATTACTAGACATAAAAAAAAAAAACCCAAGAAATTGTGACTCATAGTCAAGAAAAAGATAGCCAATAGGAATCAATCTCAAAGTTATCCAAATGTTGGAATTACCAGACAAGGACTTAAAAGTAGCTTTTTTAAATATGTTTGAGGACTTAAAGGAAAATATGGTCATAATGGAGGAAGAGAACCTCAGAATAGAAATGGAAACTATAGAAAGGTACCAAATGGAAATTCTTAACTGAGAAGTACAATGTATTAAATAAAATATTCATTCTTTGGGCTTAAGAGTAGATTGTAGGCCCCAGAAGAAAGAGTCAGTGAACTTAAAATGAAACAAACAGAAATTACACAATCTATGGAACATGGAGAAAAAAAGATCAAAAAAAATAACAGTCCCAGTGAGCTGTGGACAATATTAAGCAATATAATACAAGTCAAACTGGAGTCCTCGCAGGGAAAAGAGAAACAGAACAGAATTTATTTGAAGAAATAATGATGAAAAATTTCCCCAATTTGGAGAAAAACATCAAACCACAAGTTTAAGAAACTCAACAAGCCCCAGGTAGGATGCAGACAAAGAAAAGCACATCATGGACAAATTGCTGAACACCAAGGATAAAGAGAAAAATCTTTACAGTAGCTAGAGGAAAAAAAGGCACATTACATAGAGTAGGGATGGCAAACTCGAGTGTGCGGGTCCAGTCCAGCCCATGGCCTCATTTCCATATAGCTTGCAAGCTAAGAATGTTTTTCACATTTTTAAAGAGTTGTAAAAAATATTATGTGACAGAAACTATATGTATCCAACAAACCCTAAAATATTTACTATTTGGCCTTTTACAGGAAAAGTTTCTGACCCTAGACATGGTGGAACAATGATAAGAATAGTGTCTGATTTCTCATTAGAAATAATACAAACCATAATACAGTGGAACAATATCTTGCTGAAACACAAAAGAAAGGTGAACCCAGAATTCTATATCCAGCAAAAATATCTTTCAAAAATAATGGCAAAATGAACATTGTTTTTAGATAAATAAACTTGAGAAAATTCACTGCTAGCTTAACTGAACTATAAGAACTGCCAAAAGACAGTTTTTTAGGCTGCAGGGAAATGACACCAGATGGAAACTCAAATTTATAGCAAGAAATGAAGAGTCAGGAATCGTAAATATGTGAATAAATGTAGAAGTCTATTTTTAACCTTCTCTTAATCTTTGAACAATACATATAATCACTTCCACGTCTAGCTATGATGGAGTAACAGGGACTGGATTTATTCTTCTTTCTTAACTGAAAAATTGGGCAAAATATATGAAACGGTGGTTTTCATGTGTTAGATAATAGGCAGCACAGGACAGTAATGCCCAAGAGAAGAGAAACAAATGAGGGAGCCCATCAACTGTCTCATCTTTTTTGTCTCTAAAAAGAATTTTCAGGCCACAGTGCAAGGAGTAGGAACCCAAACAGAACCCAATGGTCTCGTTGAGTTGAGAAAATAAAATATAGCATTAAGGAAGGTCAAGGCAAGCTAAAATTCATAGGTCAGCATAGTGTAGAGGAGACAGAAGCACACAGAGGCATTCTGGAGATCTTCAGAGGGTTACCCTTGAATCTTTGCCGGAGGTTGGTAAAGAACCCCAGAAAGGAGCAGGCAGCACACTGCTTGGGGCTCACACAAAGCACATGTTCCAGAAGCCAGATGGAAACCTCCTATACACAGAGCATGGGGTAGATTACTAAGAAGGGGATTGCCTCACTAAGGAAGCAAGTTAGGCCTAGACAAAAGACTACTCTGGTTCCACCTAATGAAGCTTAAAAGCATGCCTCAAATGGGTAAAAATATTTCTAAGGAATTGGATTGCATCCCAGAAAAAAATATTTAAAAGAATAAAATAAAAATTCACACAAAACTACAAAGTTCACTCAAGATAGATTTGATAATCGGAATAGCACTATATCTATAAGAGAAATTGAATTTTTAGTCAAAAAATTGCCACAGAGAAATATATAGGCCCAGATGGCTTCACTGGTGCATTCTACCAAACCTGTAAAGAAGGATAAATATCAATTTTACACTAACTCTTTTAGAAAAGAGAAGAGGAGGGAATATTACACTTATTACTAAAATGACACAGGAAAGTACAGGAAAAGAAAACAAAATTTTAGCAAGTTGAATCCAGTAGTACATGAAAAGGTTAATAAATGATGGCCAAATGGGATTTATCCCAGGAATATAAGGTTGGGTTAACATTTGAAAATCAATGTAATTCACCATACTAAAAGACTAAAAAAGAAAAGCATGTTCATCTCAATAGATGCTAAAAAGTATTTGTCAAAATCCTACATCTATTCATGTTTAAAAAAAAACCCTCTCAGAAGGCTAGGAAGAGAATGAAACTACCTCAATCTGATAAAAGATATCTATAAAAACCTGCAGCCAAAAATCTATTTAAAGGTAAGTAACCTAACATTTTCCCTCTAAGATCAGGAATGAGGCAATGATATCCATTCTCACCACTTTTAGTTAACATTTTCTTAGAGGTGCAGGCATAGGCAAGTAAAATAAATAAAAGGCATACAGATTGGAAATGAAGGAGTAAAATGCTCTTTATTCTCCGATGACACGATTGTTGATGCAAAAAATCCTGAGAAATCTGAAAAGACTACTAGAACTAATAAGCAAGTTTAGTAAGACTGTAGAATATAAGATCAATCTAAAAAATATTTTTCTATAGTGTTTTCTATATATTAGCAGTGAACAGAGATTGAAATAAAAAATACTATATACAATATCACTTGATTCATATGTGCAACATCTGTACAGTAAAAATTAGAAAACATTGCTGAGATAAATGAAAGAAGTCCTAAATAAATGTGGAGATATTCTATTTTTATGGATTGGAAAACCTAATATTGTTAAGATGTCAGTGCTCCCTGAATTGATCTATAGATTCAACATAATTCCAATCAAAATTTCAGAGTACATATTTAAAAACTGACAAGATTTTAAAATTTATATGGAAGTGAAAAGAATCTAGAATAGCCAAAATAGCATTTTAAAAGAAGAACAAAGTTGGAGGACTTATAGTACCTAATTTCAAGATATATTTTAAAACCACAGTTATCAAGGTAGTTTGGTATTGGTATCAGTGGAACAGAATACAGAGTACTGATATACGGTCAACTGATTTTTTGACAAAAGTTCCAAGACAGTTCAATGGACAAAGAACAATCTTTTCAACAAATGGTGCTGGACCATTATGCAAAGAAATGATCCTCAATGCTAACTTCACATAATTTGCAAAAATTACTCAAAATAAATTAGAGACTCAAATGTAAGAGCTTCTACTATAAACTATAAAATTATACTACACAATTTCTAAAAGAAAATATAGGAGGTAATCTTGGTGAAATTGGATTCACAAAAAAAACTCTTAAATATGACACAAAAAAGCACAAACTATATTGGAAAAAAAAAGATAAATTGGATTTTGCCAAATTATAAACTTTTGCTCTTCAAAAGACGTTACTATAAAATAAAAAGGCAAGCCAGAGACTGGAAGAGAATATTTGTAAAATATGTATCTGTTAAAGGATTTGTGTTTAAAATGTATACAGAACTCTTAGAATAACAATAAGACAACCCAAATAAAAATAGCCAAAAGATTTAAACAGACACGTTAGCAAAGAAGACATACAGATAGCAAATAAGTACATGAAAAGAAGCTCATCATGATTAGCTGTTAGAGAAATTAAAATAAAACCTAACTAAATACCAGTACATAACTCACAGGAATGGCTAAAATTTAAAAGTGTTAGTATAATACCAAGTGTTATACTATAGTATAACAATAGTATTACAATAGTAATATCAAGTATTAGTGAGAAAGTGGTGTAACTATAACTTACATACTGGGAGGAACATAAAATTTCAGATAAGAGTTTGGCAATTTCTTAAAATATTATACATACTCCTGCCATTACTACCCAGCCATTCCATTACTATATATTTGCCAAAGAGAAATGAAATCTATTGTCCATATAAAGACTTGTACATGAATATTCACAGCAGCTTTATTCATAATAGCTAAATACTGGAAACAATGCATTCACCAACAGGTGAACGGATAAACAAATTGTGGTATGATCTGTGGTTGGTTGAATCCACGGATGCAGAACCCGGTGAATACATGGCTAAGGGACTTGAGCATCCAGGGATTTTGGTATCCTCGGGGGTCCTGGAACCAATCCCCCACAGGTACAGAGGGATGATTGTATATCCTTACTATAGACTACTACTCAGCAATACAAGGGAACAAACTATTAATACATGCAACAACATAATTATTCTCAAAATAATTACGTGGAGTGAAAAATGTCAGACAAAAAAATCATACACTCTATAATTCCACTTAAATAAAATTCTAGAAAATGCAAATTAACCTGTAGTGACAAAAAAAATCACATGAGTGATAGCCTGGGGATTAAGTGGGTAGGAGGAATTACAAAGAAGCATGAGGAACTTTGGGGAATGATGAATATGTTTCTTATCTTGAAAGTTGTGATGGTTTTACAGGTTTGTATGTATGTCAACTCATCAAATTTTACATTTTAAATATATGTGGCTTATTGTACATCAATTAGAAATAAACTGAAATAAACCATGTAGTTATTTGAAACAAAAATCATAATACTATGTTATGAGAGGCTATTATTCACATGGATCTTCTAATATATATGACAACAATAGCACAAAGGACAAAGGGAGAGTACATGTAACTATACTACTCCAAGTTCCTACATTTTTAGTGAAGTAAGATGAAATTAACTTTAAATAGTATTTTGATAATTTAAGGATACATTTTGCAATCATTAAAGCAACCTAAAGAAATACAAAGTGGTAGAGGCAATAGAGGAATTAAAATGGAATACTGAAAATATTTGATTAACCCCAAGAAGACAGGAAAGGGGGATTGAAGAACAAAAAACAAGTGAGATAAAACTGAAAACAAATAGGAACACGGTAGAAATAAAACCAAACAAATCAATATTTACACTGAATGTAAATGAAGTAAGCATTTACTTCCAATTAAAAGGAAGAACTTGTCAGACTAAATAAAAAAACAAGACAACTATAGGTTATCTACAAGAAGCACATTTTAAACGTAAAAACACAAAGAGGTTGTAAGTAAAATGATGGGAAAAGATTCACCATGCAAACCACAAGCATAAGAAAGCTGAAGTAGCTATATTAATATCAGACAAAACAGAATTCAAGAGAAGGAGAATTATCATAGGTATGAAGGAACATTTCATAATGATTAAAGATAAAACACAATAATAATAAATGTGTTTGTGCCCCAAAACTTTAAAATACATAAAGCAAAAATCAACAAAATTAAGGGAAGAAACAGATAACTCTACAATTATAGTTGGAAATTTTAACATCCTCTCTCAGTAATTAATAAAACAACTAAATAAAATATGAGTAAAGATATAGAACCAGAGTTGGCGAACTTTTTCTACTAAAGGCCAGATAGTCAATGTTTTAGGCTTTGGGGCTGCATGTGGTCTCGATGGTATATTTTTTATTTTGTTTTGTTTCGGTTTTTTTACAACACTTAAAAAATGGAAAACTCATTCTTAGCTCACAGGACATATAAAAACAGGCTACAGGCCAGATTTGGTCCATAGGCTATAGTTTGCTGACCCTTGATAAAGAAGATCTGAGTAACATTATCAACCACTTTGATCTAATTGAGATTTATAAAACAACAATGGAATATACATTCTTCTCAAGTGCACATGGAATGTTCACCAAGATAGACCATGTACTGGACCATAAAACAAATCTCAATACATTGCAAAAGATTATACAGAGTATATTCTCAGACCACAATATTTTTAAAATTAGAAATCGGTAACTATAGGACATCTAGAAAAGCCCAAATATTTGTAAATTACACAATACATCTCTAAATCACCCATGGGGTAGAATAGAAATTATACTGGAAATTAGAAAATATTTTGAACTAAATGATAATAAAAATACAGCATATCTAAATTTGTAGAATGTAGCTAAAGCAGTGCTTAGGGAAATTTATAGCTTTAAATGCCTATGTGAAAAAAGAAGAGAGAATGATAAAACGAATAGGGTAAAATTTAAACAGTTGGTGTTTGAAGGATATGTGGGAGTTCCTTATACTATTCTGATCACTTTTCTGTAAGTTACAATTTTAACAAAATAAAAAGCTCACCCCCGCCATTCAGTCAATTTGTTATTCACATGTGAGAGTGAGAAGCAAAAGCAGATATGCAAGACTGGGTCAAGATAGTGGATTACCCATCTTTCCATTAAAAATAACAAATGCATATGAAGTTCTGGAAAAACTAAGGGTGACATTAGCAAACAAGAAATTTCATGTAAGTACTAAAAGATAGAAATCAGACAGGATGATATCTATGGGTGTAAGAGTGGATAACATCACAGCACAAATCTGAAGAGCAGTAATTAACTAATTAAATCATTTTAGAATTAGAATTAAGTGAGGAACAGCTTTCAGAAGAGTAGGTTGAGTGGGTTAATCTCCTTCCCCTGGCCTATATCAAAGAGTAGGTATTGGAAAGGTATTTTCCTTCACGCTAGTGGTTCTTAACTTTGCCTGCACATTGAAATTATCTGGGTAGCTTTAAAAAATACTGAGCCACAGATTCTGATTTAATTGGTTAGAAATGAGGCCTGAGCACTAGACCTATGTTTAGTATTGGAAATATAGTGTAAACAAGCAAGAAAGAAACTTGCCTTATAGTGCTTAGTACTGTAGAGTAACTGAGAAGTTTGGTGTTGGTGCAGGAATTTGGCATATAGCTCAAGGAACAGAGGAGAATACAAAAATATATCCAAATGAATCGCTATTTCAAGCAGTCTGTAAGTGGACTACTTTAAATGAGCATTTGGAAGAAACATAATACTGGAATACAACTACTTTCCTTATAACAAAATAAATTCCAAATGGATTAAAGTGTTAAATAAAGCATGGAAATAAAAAAGTACTAGAAAAAAAGCAGGTAGGTATTTTCATAATATTAGAGAAATAAGTCCTGACAAACATTCCACAAAACAGAAACCCTCAAGAAAACATTATTTAAACTTACTGAATACAAATTTTAAACTTATCTATTGGCAAAACACATTAGTAACCAGTTAGCAATACAACTAAAATGTAAGAATATTTGTAGTGTACCTAAAAAGTTCCTGAAAACCAATATAAAAATATAATAACAGGCAAATGGGAAAAGGGCTTAAGCATGTACTACTTTTATAATGAAAACCTAAAATGTAAATCAATATTCAAACTACCATAACACTAATCTATAAATCAATGGGCATTTTAAGACCCTTACTAAAAAATAAATCATTAGGAAATTCTGACAAATAAATAACTTAATATGCTTGATTTGCAGTCAACAATAAATTTACTTACAAGCTGATATGCGTTCTTGACTCCTTGTAATACTGTCCTTTACAGAATCTGAAGGTACTTTCTTGCTACCATGTATGGTTGTTGTGGAGAGTTCTTTCAGTTTCCAGTGGGTCCAAAAGCCTTTTTGAGGTTTTAAACCTGTTAATATAAACTGTACATTTAGCTGAAGAAATTAGGATTTTGAAACTATATTTTAATGTCAAACCATTTTTATGAATACTATACACTTCATCCTCACAACAGTTCCTATAAGGATTGTCAGTTTCAAGTGAGGGAACCCCTATACAGAAATGTTAATGTCTTATGATATAAAACAGTGAATTAGAAAAGAGCTAAAACTTGATATCATCTTCTGACTCATAGGCATAAGCTAAGTTCATATAGGGACATGAGGAGATCAATTATTGTGAAAACTTGGAAAGGACCTAAATATCTTACAACAGTACATCCATACAGTGGATTATGAAGTCTCCATTAAAAGTTACCTTGTAAATATTTGTTAACATAGAAAAGCATTCATAATATGTTTTTATGTGCAGAACAGTTTTTCCTTATATAGCCTAAATGTTAACCTGATTGCCTCTGAGTGTAGCTGACCATTGTTCTAAAATTTTCCCTATCTGTATCTCCTATTAATTTTTAAGTAATATTTATGAGTCAATTATAGTACCTAAAAAGTAATAAAAATAAATTTCATTTAAAAAGTTCCACTTTTGTTCCAAAAGCTGTGTAGCGTTGAATAATTCATTTAACCATGCTAGACATATGTATCCTTAGCAATAAAAGTGAGAACAATATAAATTCCTTTGTGTACTTCAAATGGTTATTCTGAGGATTAATTGAGATAATATATGTTAAAGTGTTCAGTAAATGGGGAATATGAGCTAATGTTATTATCACTATTACCATCATTGATATAGTCATAAATGTAGCCAAAGTTTTCTCAGTAGTGAGCGTTCAATGAGGATTATGTGGCTATCAAATTAGAATTTTCTAAGTGTTCTTAGATTCAGTTATCACCTATTTCACATTATTTACCACTAGATAAAATATGCAGAAGCCTTCAGTTTGATTCACTTGAATGCTTCATGATAGACAGTCTATGTTCTTTTTGTTTGTTTTTAAAGTTCATCACTTGAACACTTTTATTATTTATTTATTTGTTTATTGGTGAGGAAGATTGGCCCTGAGCTAACACCTACTGCCAACCTTCCTCTTTTTGCTTGAGTAAGAGTGGCGCTGAGCTAATATCTGCCCATCTCCCTCTATTTTGTATGTGGGTCACCGCCACAGCATGACTAGATGAGTGGTCTAGGTCCGTGCCCAGGATCTGACCTGTGAACCCCGGGCTGCCAAAGTGGAGCACGCCAAACTTCACCACTATGCCACTGGGCTGGACCCTATGTTTTAAAGTATAGTGTATTAATAGAAAATTTGAGGCATAGTAAGGCCAACAGATCAGGAGATGATTGACATTGAAAAGATAGTTTATTACTCACACTCCCCAAGAGGAGGGGGCACACCAGCTATGGGGAGCTTCACGGGGAAGCACAGGGGTCAGTCAGGAGGCAGAGGAAGAAGAGGAAACTGTGGGCAAGAGCTTTATTGTGGTTTCTGTGGGAAGGAACAGGTGAGGCAGGGTAAACAAGTTCAGGATTGGCTAGTTTGAATAATTTCAGCAGGCTCTGGGACATAGGCGCTGTCCCTAGTTATCTGGCACCTGATCCTCGGATGATTAGGACATGTGGATAGTGACCCAGAGTGACAGCCCAATAAAGGAGATGGTTGTTGTGTGGGCTCTGGATTGGTTGGTTTGTATCTGAAAAGCACACTCATGGGTGAGCTGTTTAATATCTCTAGGAATTGGCTGACCCTGGGAGCAGCAGTCCTTCCAGATTCAGCAAGGCCCCAGATGTCAAAGCATCAGAATACAGAAAATAAAAGACACAGTTAATACAGTCTAGTGTCGAATAATCCTTCCATTTCTGGGATGAACCCTACTTGGTCCTGATACATAAAGAGAGAGAACATTCAACAAACCCTTTTGAAGGCTTATTACACACTAAACTATGTGTTTGGCACAAGGGACCCAAAATTCAATTCAACTTAGTCCCTGCCTGCCAGCAAGGAAGATGTGAAATTATTTGGCACAGTACTTGGTCCGTAGAAAGTACTTAATACAAGCTACTTTCTCTGTTGCTTCTTATCCAAATTAACCACTGGTTGAGCTGTGACAACATCCCCAAATTATTTACAAGTAAGAAACTGAAACTGGTCAGTAAACATGGACTGCTCCAAAGAATGGCATTAATACAGAGCCACAACATCCAAATGAAGTATGTTCTGTATCTTTAGTTTTGACAATGTTTAATTTTTAATCTTAATATTTGTACAGCTTTATTGAGATATGATTGACACATAACATTATATAAGTTTAAGGTGTACCACTGTGTTGATTTGATACATTTATATATTGCAAAATAATTACCACCATAGTGTTAGCTAATACCTCCATCATGTCACATAATTACCATTTCTTTTTTATGATGAGAACATTTAAGATCTACTCTCTTAGCAACTTTCAAGTATAGAATACAGTATTGTTAACTATAATCACCATGCTGTACATTAGATCTCCAGAACTTATTCATCTTGTAACCAGAAGTTTGTACCCTTTGACCAACATCCCTCCATTTTCCCCACCCCCCAGCCCCTGTTAACCACCACACTATTCTCTGTTTTTATGAGTTTGGCTTTTTTAGATGCAATATATGTGATATCATACAGTATTTGTCTTTCTCTGTTTGACTTATTTCACTTACATAATGCCCTCAAGGTCCATCGATGATGTCACAAATGGCAAGATTTCCTTCTTTCTTATGGCTGAATAATATTTCATTGTCTATATATACGCATCTTCTTTACCCATGCATCTATTGATGGACACCTAGATTGTTTCCATATCTTGGCTATGTGAATAATGCTGCAATGAACATGAGAGCACAGATATCTCTTCAAAATGTGTGTTTATTAGTTTTGGATATATACTCAGAAGTGCAATTGCTGAGTTATATGGTAGCTCTATTTTTAATTTTTTGAGGAAACTCCATCCTGTTTTCCATAGTGGCAAGACTAATTTACATTGTCATGAACAGTGCACAAGGGTTTCCTTTGCTCTGTAGTCTCACCAACATTTGTTATTTCTTGTCTTGATAATGACCATTCTAACATTCTAATGGCCAAACCAACTAATCCAGACAACGGCCAGTGTGAGGTGATAGCTCATGTGGTCTTGATTTGCATTTCCCTGATTGTTAGTGACGATGAGCAACTTTTCATGTACCTGTTGGCCATTTGTATGTCTTTTTTGGAAAAAAAAAAAGTCTATTCAGTTCCTCTGTCCATTTTTAAATCAGATTGTTTGTTTTTTGCTATTGCATTGTATGATTTCTTTATATATTTGAATATTAGCCCTTTATCAGTTAGATGATTTGCAAATATATTCCATAAGTTGCCTTTGCATTTTGTTGATGGTTTCCTTTGCTGTGCAGAAGCTTTTCAGTTTGCTGCAGTCCCACTTATTAGTTTTCGCTTTTGTTGCTTGTGCTTTTGGTGTCATATTTAAAAAATCATCTCCAAGAATAATGTCAAGGAGTTTTTTCCCTACTTTTCTTATAGGAGTTTTACACTTCAGTTCTTATGTTTAAGTCTTTAATCCATTTTGAGTTAATTTTTGTGAGTGGTGTAAGATAGGAGTTCAGTTTCATTCCTCTACATGTGGTTATCCCGTTTTCCCAACACCATTTATTGAAGAGACTATCTTTTTCCCATTGAATATTCTTGGCTCCCTTGTCAAATATTAGTTGACTGTATTTGTGAGGGTTTATCTCTGAGCTCCCAATTCTGTTCCAGTGATCTATGTGTCTATTTTTATGTCAGTACCATACTGTTTTGATGATTATAGCTTTGTAATATAACTTGAAATCAGGAAATATGATGACTCCAGCTTTGTTCTTTCTCAGGATTGCTTTGGCTATTGAGGGTCTTTCATGGTTCCATGAGAATTTTAGGATTGTTTTTTCTATTTTTGTGAATGACATTGGAATTTTGACACAGATTACATTGAATCTATAGATGGCTTTGGGTAGTATGGCATTTTAACAATATTAATTCTTTCAATCCATGAACACAGACTATCTTTCCATTTGTTTGTGTGTTCTTTGATTTCTTTCATCAATGTCTTGTAGTTTTCAGTGTTCAGATCTTTCATCTTCTTTGCTAAATTTATTCCTAAGTATTTTATTGTCATTGATGCTGTGGTGAATGAGATTGTATTCTTTCTTACTTTTTCAGATATTTCACTGTTAGTGTAAATAAATGCAACTAATTCTGTACAGCAATTCTGTATCCTGCAACTTTACTGAATTCATTGATTAGTTCTAACAACTTTTTGGTGGAGCCTTGAGGATTTTCTATATATAAGATGACATAATCTACAAAGAAAGAAAGTTTGAGAAGGATCAACATTAATTCTTCTTTAAATGTTTGGTAGAATTCACCAGTGAAACCATCTGGTCCTGGGCTATACTTTGTTGGGAGTTTTCTGATTACAGATTTAATCTCCTTACTCGTTACTGATCTGTTCAGACTTTCTATTTCTTCATGATTCATTGGTACATTATATGTTTCTAGGAATTGATCCATTTCTTCTAGATTTCCAATTTATTAATGAACAATTGTTCATAGTAGTCTCTTATAATCCTTTGTATTTCTGTGGTATCAGTTGTGATGTCTCCTCTTTCATTTATGACTTTATTTATTTGAATCTTCTCTTTTTTTTTCCCTCAGTATAGTTAAAAGTTTATGAATTTTATCTTTCCAAAAAACTTGCTCTTAGTTTTATTGATTTTTTTCTATTGTTTTTCTGGTCTCCATTTATTTCTGCTCTGATCTTTGTTATTTCCTTCCTTCTGTTAAATTTAGTTTTTCTTCTTTTTCTAGTTCCTTGAGGTGTAAAGTTAGGTTGTTTATTTGAGATCTTTCTTTTTTCTTAAATGTAGGTGTTTATTCTTATAAATGTCCCTCTTAGGACTGTTTTTGCAGCATCCCATAGGTTTTGGTATGTTGTGTTTTCATTTTCATTTGCTTCAAGATAGTTTTTGATTTTCCTTTTGATTTTTTCTTTGACCCATTGGTTGTTCAGGAGTGTGTTTAATTTCCACATATTTGTGATTTTCCAATTTTCCTCTTGTTATTGATTTCTAGTTTCATATGACTTGCGTCCAGAAAAGATACTTGGTATGATTTCAATCTTCTTAAATTTAGTAAGACTTGTTTTATGGCCTAACATTTGTTCTATCCTGGAAAATGTTCCATGTGTGCTTGAGAAGAATGTGTATTCTGCTATTCTTGGATAGAAAGTTCTATAAATGTCTGTTAAGTCCATTTGGTTTAAAGTATGGTTCAAGTCCAATGTTCCCTTGCTGATTTTATGTCTGGATGATTTACCCAGTGTTGAAAGTGGGGTATTGAAGTCCTCTACTATTTTTGTATTATTGTCTATTTCTCCCTTCAGATCTATTAGTATTTGCTTAACATAGTGAGGTGTTCTGATGTTGTCATATATATTTATGACTGTTATATCTTCTAGATAAATTGACCCCTTCATCATTATATGATGACCTTCTTTTCTCTCTTGTTAGCATTTTTGGCTTACAGTCTATTATTTTTTATTGAGATCATGATGGTTTATAACACTGTGAAATTTCAGGTGTATATTATTATTCATCAGTTACTTACAGTCTATTTTGTGTGATATAAATATGGCTAGCCCTGCTCTCTTTTGGTTTCCACTTGCATAGAATACAGGCATACCTCAGAGATATTGCAGCTTCAGTTCCAGACCACCACAATAAAGTAAATATTACAATAAAGCTAGTCATACAAATTTTTTGGTTTCCCAGTGCATATAAAAGTTATGTTTACACTATACTATAGTCTATTAAGTATGCAATAGCATTATCTCTAAAAAATGTACATATCTTAATTAAAAAATACTTTATTGCTAAAAAATGCTAACCATTGGGGGCCGCCCGGTGGTGCAGCAGTTTAGTTTGCGCTTGGCAGCCCGGGGTTCGCGAGTTCGGATCCCGGGTGCCCACGGACGCACTGCTTGTCAGCCATGCCATGGCGGCATCCCATATAAAGTAGAGGAAGATGGGCACGGATGTTAGCTCAGGGCCAGTCTTCCTCAGCAAAAAGAGGAGGATTGGCGATGGATGTTAGCTCAGGGCTGGTCGTCCTCACAAAAAAAGAAAAATGCTAACCATCATCTGAGCCTTCAGTGCCAAGAGACTTGCTCAATGCAGGGTTGCCAAAAATCTTCAATCTGTAAAAACTGCAATATCTGCAAAGCACAATAAAGTGAAGTACAATAAAATGAAGTATGCCTGTATCTTTTTCCATCCCTTCACTTTGAGCCTATGTATGTCCTTAAAGCTGAAGTGAGTCTCTTGTAGGCAGCATAATGTTGGGTGTTATTTTTTAAATTTATCCAGCCACTCTATGTGTTTTGATTGGAGAATTCAATCCATTTGCATTTAGAGTGATTATTGATCTATGAGGGCTTAATACTACCATTTTATCTTTTGTTTTCTGGATGTTCTATTTTTTTCCCTTGTATTTCTGTCTGCCCTTTCAATTTGGTGGTTTTCTGTGATGTTTTTCTCAGTTTTCTCCTTATTTATAATTTGTGACTCTGCTCTGATATTTTCTTTTGTGATTACCATGAAGTTTTATAAAAGATCTCATAGATGACAGTCCTTTTTCTTATAGCCTCTTATATCCATTAGCCTATGCAGGTTCCATTCCTTTCCTCTTCCCCTTCTATGTTTTGTTGTCACAAACTATTCAAAGAAATCAAAGGGGAAATCAAAAAATACCTGGAGATAAATGAAAATGAAAACATAACATACCAAAACTTACAGGATGCAGCAAAAGTGGTACTAAGAGGGAAGTTTATAACAACACAGGACTATCTCAAAAAAACAAGAAAAATCTCAAATAAACAATCTTACACTATACCTAAGAGACTTAGAAAAAGAAGAACAAAAGAAGCCCAAAGTCAGTAGTAGAAAGGAAATAATAAAAATCAGAGCAGAAATAAATGAAACAGGGACTGAAAAACAATAGAAAGGATTAATAAAACTAAGAGCTGGTTCTTTGAGAAGATAAACAAAATTGACAAACCCTAAGCCAGACTCACTAGGAAAAAAAGAGAGAAGACTCAAATAAATATAATCAAAAATGAAGGATGATAAATTACAATGGACACCACAGAAATACAAAGGATTATAAGAAAATACTATGAAAATCTATATGCTAACAAACTGGATAACCTAGAAGAAATGGATAAATTCTTAGAATCATAAAACCTCTCAAAACTGAATCAAGAAGAAATAGAGAATCTGAATAGACCAATCACAAACAAAGAGATTGAAACAGTAATAAAAACCCTCCCCCAAAACAAAAGTCCAGGACCAGATGGCTTCTCTGGTGAATTCTACCAAACATTCAAAGGTTTAATACCTATTCTTCTCAAACTCTTCCAAACAATTGAAGAGGATGGGATGCTTCCTTACTCATTTTATGAGGACAACATTACCCTCATACCAAAACCAGACAAGGACAACACAAAAAAGGAAAATTACAGCCCAATATTGTTGATGAACATAGATCTAAAAATCCTTGACAAAGAATTACCAAATTGGATACAACAATACATTAAGAAGATCATACATCACAATCAAGTGGGATTTATTCTAGGGATGCAGAGATGGTTTAACATCCTCAAATCAATCAATGTGATATACCACATTAATAAAATGAAGAATAAAAATCACATGATCATCTCAATAGATGCAGAGAAAGAATTTGACAAGATCTGACATTCATTTATGATAAAAAATCTCAATAAAGTAGGTATAGGAGGAAAATACCTTAATATAATAAAGCCCATATATGACAAATCCACAGCCAACAGTATACGCAAAGGAAAAAACTGAAAGACACTCCCCTGAGAACAGGAACAAGACAAGGGTGCCCACTCTCACCACTCTTAATCAACATAGTACTGGAAGTTTTAGCCAGATCAATTAGGCAAAAGAAAGAAATAAAAGGGATCCAAACTGGAAAAGAAGAAGTGAAACTCACTATTTGCAGATGACATGAATCTGTATACAGAAAACTCTAAAGAATCCACCAAAAAACTACTAGAAATAATCAACAGATAAAGTTGCAGGATACAAAATCAACATAAAAAATCAGTTGCATTTCTATACACTAATAACAAACTAGCAGAAAGTGAAGTCAAGAATATAATCGTATTTACAATCACAACAAAAAGAAGAGAATACCTAGGAATAAATTTAACCAAGCAGGTAAAAGACCTATACACTGAAAACTTTAAGACATTATTGAAAGAAATCGAAGAAGACATAAAGAAATGGAAAGATATTCTGTGCTCATGGATTGGAAGAATAAACATAGTTAAAATCCCCATACTACCTAAAGCAATCTGTTTTTCAATGCAATCCCAATCAGAATCCCAGACACTCTTCACGGAAATAGAACAAAGAATCCTAAAATTTACATGGAACAACAAAAGACACAGAATGCCAAAGCAATCCTGAGAAAAAAAGAACAAAGTTGGAGGTATCATACTCCCTGACTTCAAAATGTATTACAAATCTATAGTAATCAAAACAGCATGGTATTGACAGAAAAATAGACACACAGATCAATGGAACAGAATCGAGACCCCAGAAATAAAACCACACATCTATGGACAACTAATCTTCAACAAAGTAGCCAAGAACATGGGATGGAGAAAGGAAAGTCTCTTCAATAAATGGTTTTGGGAAAACTGGACAGCCACATGCAAAAGAATGAAAGTAGATCATTATCTTACACTATAGACAAAAATTAACTCAAAATGGATTAAAGACTTGAATGTAAGACCTGAAACCATAAAACTCCTAGAAGAAAATATAAGCAGTATGTTCTTTGACATCATTGGTCTTAGCAGTATCTTTTCAAATACAAGGTCTACTCAGACAAGGGAAACAAAAGAAAAAATAAACAAATGGGACTACATCAGACTAAAAAGCTTCTGTATGGCAAAGGAAACCATTAACAAAATGAAAGAAAACCCACCAACTGGGAGAAAATATTAGCAAATCATATATCCAGCAAGGGATTAATTTCCAAAATTATAAAGAACTCATACAACTCATCAACAAAAAGAAACAAACAACCTGATAAAAAAAATGGGCAAAAGATATGAACAGACATTTTCCAAAGAAGATATACAGATGGCCAACAGGCATATGAAAGGATGTTCAACATCACTAATTATTAGGGAAATGCAAATCAAAACTACAATGAGATATCACCTCACAACCATCAGAATGGCTATAATTAACAAGACAAGAAATAACAAGTGTTGGATGTGGAGAAAAGGGAACCGTCATACACTGCTGGTGGGAATGCAAACTGGTGCAGCCACTGTGGAAGACAGTATGGAGAGTTCTCAAAAAATTAAAAATAGAAATACCATATGATCCAGCTATCCTAATACTGGATATTTATCTAAAGAACACAAAATCAATAACACAAAGAGATTTTGCATCCCTATGTTCATCGCAGCATTATTCACAATGCCAAGATGTGGAAGCAACCCAAGTGCCCATCAATGGATGAATGGATAAAGAAGATGCGGTATATATATATACAATGGAATACTACTCAGTCATAAAAAAGACAAAATTATGCCATTTAAAACAACATGGATGGAACTTGAGGATATTATGCTAAGCAAAATAAGCCAGACAGAGTAAAACAAATACTGTATGATTTCACTAATATGTGGAAGATAAACAAACACATAGATAAGGAGAGCAGATTAGTAGTTACCAGAGGGGAAGTGGGTGGGGGTAGGCAAAAGGGATAAAGGGGCACATGTATTTGGTGATAGATAAAAACTAGACTATTGGTGATGAACATGATGCAGTCTATACAGAAAGTGAAATACAAAAATGTACACCTGAAATTTATACAATGTTATAAGCCAATATGACCTCAATAAAATAATTTTTTTAAAAAACCAAACAACTGTTTACGAAGCATTTTATTATCTGGATGCTCCTAATATCATATGAAGATAATTAATACTAGTAATGATTCCTGAGAGTGCCTTCTGAATTGGCAGCATCAATTATAAAGTTATATTCAGCATAATACAAGAAAATGATATGAAATATCGATTGGAAAGACAAAAATACAATTTCTTGGGGCTGGCCCAGTGGCATAGCGGTTAAGTTCACATGCTCCGCTTCAGCAGCCCGGGGTTCACAGGTTCGGATCCTGGGTGTGGACCTACACACTGCTTATCAAGCTATGCTATGGCAGGCGTCCCACATATAAAGTAGAGGAAGATGGCATGGATGTTAGCTCAGGGCCAATCTTCTTCAGCAAATAGAGGAGGATTGGCAACAGATGTTAGCTCAGGGCTAATCTTCCTCACCAAAAAAAAAAAAAAAAGAAAAGAAGAAAGAAATAGAATTTCTTTGCAGATGACAAGATTTTGTATGTAGAAAACTCAAAAGAATCTACAGATAAACTACGATTGAATTTTGTCAGTCACTGAATATACATTAAAATCAAAAAGCAGATTACAATTAAATTTATCAGCAATAATTTGAAAATAAAATTTAAAATATTTCTGATAGCAATCAAAAAACATCCAAAACCTAGGGAAAATAATAAAAGATGTAAAAGATCTATATGCTGAAAATAGAAAATACTGAGATAAATCAACAAAATCCTAAATAACAGGAAGATATGCCCAGTTCATGACTTGGATGATTCAATAAAGTTAAGATGACAATGATTCTAGATCCTTGCCTTGTCTTGGCAAGAGTAAAGGGATTCTTCTATAAAAGTGTTAACTTTTTTTAGATAACATTGGGTGGAAGTCAAATTAGTTTGTTTGCCTCTGTAATAACAGCACTATAATTAAAGACTAGAAAACACATCTAATTTTATATATCTATAGAATTGATCCAGTGTTAAATTATTAGTAGCTAAAATACCTAAAAATTATTCATTGTAAATAGAAGGGTAAAAAATGTATCTAAACTGTATTAGGTGAACATTTATGTTAGACAAAAAAAATTTTTCTCTCTTTTGTAAAATCACATAATTTTTATAGGAGAAAAGAAGTTTTTAATTGATTAAAGATACAACACATATCTAAACTATTGGACATACAAAGAAAATCCTACAGAAATGCACATGTACAGTAGTCCACGCAAACACACGTAGATTACATAGAATTCTATTTCCTATAAATAGAGGGTACGTCTTTGTTTTCAAATCACTAGGTACAATTTATAATATTACACTATGCAGGAATACATAATAAGAACAACTCAATAAATTCCAAACTACAAATATGATACAAGCCACAGTATTTAACATAATGCAAAAAAGTAGACATTAATAGCTAAACATAAACTCAAAAGACTTTGCCTTTAAAAAGCACTATCTTAAAAGACTCTTGGGTGAAAAAGGAAAGCAAAATTGCAACTACATGCTGGAAATGTTCTATATCTTGATTGTATGGTGATTTCATGTATATGTGTGTGTGTATAGTTGGGTTCTTCCCATAGTAAGTTCCATGAACTCCCTATGTTTCTAATTTGTATTCTCCCTTTACAACTATGATTGTTTCATTATTTCTTAGAAATTTTTGTTAGAAGTTTCGATTATATCTGTTTTGTTCCATTGTTTTTATTGTTGGAATAAAATTTTCATCTGTTTGGGCAACTTTTTTCTGTTGAGTTTTAAAAACCTGTATTTGTTTGCTAGGGCTGCCATAACAAAACACTATAGACTGGAGGACTTAACAGGAAATTTATTTTATCACAGCCCTGGAGGCTGGAAGTCTAAGATCAGGGTGTCAGCAGGTTTGGTTTCTACAGAGGCCTCTCTCCTTGGCTTGCAGGTGGTTGACTTCTTGCTGAGTCCTCACATGGCCTTTTCTCTGTGCATGAACATTCTTGGTGTCTCCCTCTCCTCTTATAAGGACACCAGTCATATTAGATTAGGGCTCACTCATATGATCTTATTTCATCTTGATTATCTCTTTCAAGGTCCTATATCCAAATACAGTCACATTCTGAGATGCACTAGGGTTTAGGACTTCAACATATGAATTTTGGGGGGACACAATCCAATCTAGAACAGGTCTGTTGGAAAGTTCTTCTGTTCTTCATCACTTTTTTTTTTATAAGGAACATTGGCCCTGAGCTAACATCTGTGCCAATCCTCCTCTACTTTGCCTGTGGGATGCCGCCACAGCATGGCTTAATGAGCAGTGTGTAGGTCTGTGCCCGGGATCCGTACCTGCGAACCCCAGGCCATGGAAGCAGAGCATGCTAACTTAACCACTACGCCACGGGGCTGGCCCCCACAGTTTTTTCTTATAGTATCTTTGTATAAATGCTGTGTTCATTCCCTTTTTGTTTTTTGTATTTGAATTAGTTGGGTTTTTCTCTATAATTAGGTAACTCTTATCTGTGTGTGTGTTGAGGGAGTTTCTCAGAGAATTTTTCCTCTCAAGGGCTTCCTCCTTAAAATATGAAACATTTTCTTACAGAAATGACTTGGTTACTAAGAACTGACACAAAGCAGTTTAAAAAAATCAGTCAAAATTTGGATTGGAAGATTTACAAGAACTACTTGAAAATAGTCAATAGCCTTTGGTAGTCCATAATAATAATAGTCATAGAAAAAAATGTTGGGGAGGTCATTCCAAGAATATAAAACTATACCTTAGTTTTAAACCCATGTATCTAAATCTCTAGCCAAACGCTCTAGGATAGAATTTTCCTTCCCTTCAACCTTTCCATCCTACCACTCCTACCAGCAACATACCATGATTCCAAAAACAAGTTTTCCTTGATTAATGATTGATTGTATGTTCTGCAAGAAATTCAGTTATCTCTAGAATTTACCCAATATTATTTGCTATAAAAATGTCAGTAGTGTTCCAAAAGAAGCTTAAAATATTTATCTTCCAAATATATACATATGGTCTGGCTTTATTTTTGTGGCAATTCAATTTTCTACAATAATTCCACTGCCCGTAAAAATTATTTAGCTTCTGAAGTTAATAACCAATTAATTTTGGTGTGACAAAATTTTCAGAATAAATGATCATTATTATTTTAAAACATAGGCATCAATATGGTTTTGTAAGGCAAAGAACTACCAATTTTTTGACTGAAGTAAACAAAATACTACAATCCAAAAGTTTTAGGTACCAAAACAATGATCTATACATGAATGACATACTCATACCTGACAACCACAGAAAAATGTTATTCCCTAGATCTTCTTTAAATTCATCATTGAAGAGATTACTGGATTCTGGAAATGCTTCCTGGAATGTTGCATAGATAGCTTGTGCCAAACAATCAGGATAAACCTACCAAAAATGGAGTCATATTAGAATAATTTCATATTTTATATAACATCTCAACTACCAAAGAAATTATTAGTAAGTTTGTGAAATATACATGTCCCTTTTTTCTTATAGCTTTCTTTTGGCCATTTATCACTTCTTGGTACCTCTAATTGAGGGTCATGAACAAAGAAAATTTGAAAATAAAGTCAGTCAACTTGGCTATTTGTTAACATTTTGGAAAAGTTAATTTGGATAAAGGATGAAGTTAACAATTAAGATAAAGTTTGATGATTATAGATTTATTTCATTTAACTTTGCTATTGTTATCCTGTTTTAGAAAGTGGCACACACAGGTCATTATGATAAAAAGCATACACATATTTTTTTAATTGAAATATAATTGACATATAACATTGTGTAAGTTTAAGATGTACAATGTGCTGATTTGATATATTTATATATTACAATGATTACCACCATAGTGTTAGCTAACACCTCTATCATGTCACAGAATTATAATTTTTTGTGGTGAGAATAAAAAGCATATTTTAAAATAATTGAAGCCTGTTTAGGTGAGTTAATATATTTTAATTACTACTGTATTGTTTACGTATTAAAACTATGATCAGAAATCAACAAATAGATGGTACTACCACTATTCCTAGACTTAAAATCCTTAAACTACTAAATTCCTCTCAAAGAGTGACTAAACAAAGAAAGATGCCATATTTTTATATTAAAGCCTTAAGATTTTTTTATTTACTATTTTGGCACTCTGAATTCAGATAAGTATTTACAATCACACATTTAGTCCTTAATAATGTTTAATAATTAATAATAAAATATTAGAATTGAAAGCATCCTTAGAGGTCCCTGACCTAATCCTTGGAACTTGTAAATGTTAATTTATATAGCAAAAAGGCTTTGCAGTTATCATTAAGTTAAGGATAACTTAACTTATGTTATCCTTGAGATGGGGAGATTATCTTGGATTATCCAGTGGGCCTTAATTGTAATCACAAGTGTCCTTATACGAGGAAGGCTAAGGGAAATTTTACTATAGAAGAGGAGAAGGCAATGTGATGGCAGAAGCAGAAACTGGGGTGATGTGACCAGAAGCCAAGGAATGCTGGAAGCCATCCGAAACTGGAAGAGGCAAGAAATGCATTCTCCCCCCAGGGGCCTCTTACGGAAAATAGCCCTGTTGATACATTGGTTTTAGCACGATAAGACTCATTTTTGGACTTCTGGCTTCTATAACTGTAAGACAATGAATTTCTGTTGTTTTAAGCCACTAAATTTGTGATAATTTGTTACAGCAGCAATAGGAAACTAATTCAGTCACCTAATCCAGTAGTGCTTAAATTTGCTGGTATGTGGTGGTATTCTTTGAAGAACTCCATGATTTTTCGGGGGTTGGGGTAAGGTGTGCAGAAAATGCTGTAATATATTGAGATATTTAATTTTATTGAATGAACCAAAAAATTTTTACTACCAGAAACAATCACATATTATATTTGTAGTATATAAAAATAATACTGATGATTAAAATCCAAATGTTGAACAAGGCGGATAAGGAGAACTTCTAAAAGTTTTCTGTGAATATCTCACCCTCAGGAGGTTAAAGGAAAAAGAGATCAAATGCGTTGGGAAAATTTCTGAAGGAGCATCATTATATGACATTGGAAGAAAGGGGAAAAACGGCCATATTAAATATGTTTAGATTCAGTTAATTTGTACTGAACAGCAGGACCTGAAGATAATTTTTTGATTCTTAAATATTAATAAATTTCTCTTCCTTAGGTAAGATAAATCAAATGAACCAATAGTAACAAAATCCCCACTTATTTGAATGAGTTAAAAATAGTGGAAATTGGTCAATGAGAGATGAGGCTCTACTTCTACTTAAACAGCTCTGGAGGGGATAGACCTATAGGGAGGTGGCCTGGTTCTCAAGTATAGAAATAGGGAGAAGGAACATTAAAAGAAGACTGAACACAGGTCAAGGGATCAAATCACTAAGGTATACATCTTGTTTGTTCTCAAATGAGGCTTTGAATCTTGACTAAACAACTTTTAATTTCTCCTTGGGAAAAAACCACTGAAAATAGACACCCAGAAGAAAATCAAGTCATAATTTGAGAAAGGTTATAAATATAATATCTATCAAAAAGCACATCCATCCCAGGGGAGAACATTTGGACCATAAATGTAGGACTAGAAATTGGAGAATGGGGGATATGCAATGGTGACAACTACTTCCTTCTTTGTCCGCATTAAATAGGTTTCTTATCCTTTTCTCAAGAGCGCTTGAAGCATGTGTTAAAGCATGCTTGATTTCATCAAACCACCGAGGAAGGCTAGGCACGCTCACCACAAAAGGATAGACTAGGTAAAAGATTTTGGATTGGAGAAACAGTAGTTTTTGTCATCTCTAGACAATTTAATTACCCCAAATCCTAACCATTAACTAACTTTTTTTCCTGCAAAGAAGAAAAAAATGTTAGCAGAGAAAATCCTAGTTATCTTTCAGGACACCATTATTCTACAAAACAACAATTTATAAATCATGGATCTGATGTCTTTCTTCATCTGAGACAACCCAGCTGTGGAACTGAGACACCGAATGTCTTGCCAAGATCATCCAGGTAATTAGTAGCAGATTCTGGACATGAAGCCAAGTCTCCTTATTCCCAGTCCACTGCTGGTTTCCTTCTACAACATTTATATGTTTGTGAGTAAGATAGGTCAAGATTGAATAAAAATATTTGGAAATTTAGGTTTGTCTATGTTTTTGTTGTAAAGGACATTTAATTGTTTTTATTTTAGGTTTGTTTTACCAATGAAAACATTTACTGACTCCAAAATACTTATGTATTTCTGATTTACAGATATCAACACAACAAAGTATGTGAACATGGCTTCTGCTTTGAAATGCTACATGTTTAAACTTAAAAATACCCAGTGAAATTCCTACACATTCATTACACATTACTCAAGAACACAAATTATTTTAATCAACTCTATTCATTAGTTAGTATAACAACAGAAGAGTAAAACAAACATTTGATTCATAAATTTATCCATGGCTCTTTAATAACAGGTGTTTAGTCCTTAGGCATAACATAAACTTGTTAAGTCATCTTAAACAGTTCAAATGATATAAAGTAAAAGAAAAATGATAAATAATTTTCTATATATAGAGAGAAAAAACAAGAATATATGTAGGATAAGTCAATAGTTCTCAAATTATTAATATGCAAACAAAATATCTATACTACACTAAGGGGATTCTGTAAGACTTTTAGTCAAGGGAATAGAATATTCTGGTGTGGGAGGCATAACTTTTTAAATATTACCATTATTTACTCCAGTCAATTTTGCTTTCAAAGTAACAAAAGATATTCTCATATGTGTTTAAATAAAGTAACTATTTTCTAATACATTTGTTCTAAAAATAATTAGCATAATCAGTTCATTTCTATATTTACCTGAAAGAATGCATCCTTTCGACTTAGAGGTATGCTCATGAAAAGTGTCACATAACTTTCTGCAATTCTATCAAACAAGCAATCTTGATTTTCTCTGTCAGGCTTAAAAATTAAAATGTGTATAGAATTAAAACCATTAATATTGTAATTTAAAATTGGAATTTGCTTGCATAATACCAGGAATTTTATCTTAAGGGGTAAATCAGTTGCTGTAGTGGAATGAGCATGGGTTCTGGCATCATGTAGACCTCAATTTGAATGCTGGCTCCATTGTTCACTAGCTGCATTACCATGGGCAAGTTAATTAAGTCCCAGTTTCCTCATCTGCCAAATGTAGGTAATGTATACATACCTTAAAGTAGTATAGCAAAATTAAATAAGGACAAGGATCATGTTTTGTTTGACTTTGTACTTCAAGTCCTCAACACAGTGCCTCACACACAGAAAGCACACAAGCATTTGATGAATTAATGCAAGTTCTTGCATAGCAGTTGGCATGCAGAAGGCAATCAATGACTTAGTTACCTTCTATTGTTCTATAACCACTCCAATTCTTTCATTATCAGTAACTCGGTATGAGATTAAATCAATTACTGGGATGAGACAGCCTTAGACAGAACTAGTAAAATTGTGACATGATAGCTAAATTGAAAACAAAGTATGTTGTAAAAAGGAAGAAATCTATAGATAATAATGTTAATATAATAGTAAAGTCCTAGTTAAAATTCAGCACCCTGAATTCTTGCTGTATTAAACGATGAAGAGATGAATTAGCCCAAATCTATGAATTAAGTAATAAAGATGAATTAAAGAGGCCAAATTCATCTATGATGTCAATTGTAGAAGCACAAGTTGGCATGAATAAATTTTGGTAATAAATACCAAAAATTATCAGATTTGGTGGTAGTTTTCTATGAAATTAGCAACCCAAATGAGCTGGGATTTATTAATGCATAGGATCTTAGACCTAAAATGGAAGTTAGATATCAGCTAGATTAAGTCACTCTATTTTAGTGATTATACTAATGCTCAGAAAGATTAAGAGAATTATTTAAGGTTACAAAGTTAAGTAATTGAGAGCCAGACTAGAATCTAGGTCTCCTAACTCCCAATACAGCTCTCATACTTGTGTAATAAGTCTAAGGAAGGAGATAGCAGCAAAAATAATAACGATAGTATCATTAATATTAATAGTTAGCAATTGTTGATCACTTATGTAATAGGCAGTGCTTCTAAGATATAAGATTGAGTGGGAATTAAATGAGATCCTGTCTCTCTATATATAATTTACCAATCAAGAAAGTTAGTATGTTTCAACTATACAATCTACAACTAACATGTATGAAGAAAATAAATTTACCCAAACAGAAAGCTCCAGAATATCTTTGGTATTAATATGGTATTAATATACCATTCAACCTCGTGTCCACAAGAGACTGAGTAGCAAAACAGTATGATCATTTGTTGTAAACATTTTGGTATGCTTGAAAAGAAAATGTATCCTGCAGCTGGTGGGTATTCAAATTACTGATGTATCCATTAGAACAAGCTATTTAACATATGTTAAGTCATACTTGCACTCCAGGAATAAATCCCATTGGTCAGAATGTATAATCCTTTTAATATGCTGCTGAATCTGGTTTGCTAGTATTTTGTTGAGGATTTTTGCATCAATATTCATCAAAGAAGATATTAGTCTGTAGATTTTTGTTTCTTATGGTGTCTATGGCTTTGGTATCAGGGTAATGCTGGCCCCTTAGACATAGGAAGTGTTCCCTCCTCTTCAATTTTTTGAAAGAGTTTGAGAAGGACTCATGTTAATTCTTCTTTAAATGTTCGTAGAATTCATCGGTGAAGACATCAGTTCAGGGCTTTTCTTTGTTGGGAAGTTTCTGATTACTGATTCAATCTCCTTACTAGCTATACGTCTATTCAAATTGTCTATTTCTTTATGATTCAGTCTTGGAAGATTATATGTTTCTAGGAATTTGTCGATTTCATATAGGTTATCCAGTTTGTTGTCATACATTTGTTCATAGCACTCATAATCCTTTTTATTTCTTTGCTGATAGTAATGTTCCCACTTTCATTTCTGATTTTAGTAATTGAGTCCTCTCTCTTTTTTTCTTAGTCAATCCAGCTACAGGTTTATCAATTTTGTTGATATTCTCAAAGAACTAACTTTTGGTTTTGTTGACTTTCTCTATTGTTTTTCTATTCTCCATTTTATCTATCTCCACTCTAATCTTTATTATTTCCTACCTTCTGTTAGTTCAGGGTTCAATTTGTTCTTCTTTTTCTAGTTCCTTAATATGTAAAGTTAGGTTGTTGATTTGAGCTATTGTTTTTAATGTGTTTACGGCTATAAATTTCTCTCTTAGCAGTGATTTGGCTACATCCCATAAATTTTGGTATGTTGTGTTTTTGTATTCATTTGTCTCAAGGTATTTTCTAATCTCCCTTGTGATTTCTTCTTTGACCCATTGGTTGTTTAGGAACTCTTATAGATTAATAATGGGAGTATAAATTTGTACAGCAAGTTTGGAAATAATTTGGCATTGTCTTGTTAAGCTGAACATTTTCATATCCAACAATGCAGCAATTCCATTCCTTCTTTATGTGTCTTGTAATTTCTGTTTGAGAGCTGGGCATCTTCAATAGGCCATAAAAACTGAAGTATATAGTATTCATGCTTGAGAATAGGCATGCTTCTTCTTTTGTTACCTTTTAAGGGGTTGAGTCAATTAAGTCAAGTGTTAAGCTGTATTTGGGTTTTGCTTTTGCTATGGTTACTCTCAGTGACACACAGGCTTCAAATTCTTCTTGCATTTTCATGTTTTTAGGATTCTCAAAGAACAAGCCTTTGGCTGCCTTGATTTTTCTCTAATTCTTTCTTTGTTTTTCAGTTTTTCTTTTTATTGGTTTCCTCTCTGATCCTAATTATTTCCTTTCTTCTGCGTACTTTGGGTTTCATTTTTCCCTTTTTCTAGTTTCTTATGGTAGAAGCTGAGGTCATGGTTTTTGAGAACTTTCATTATTTCTAATATAGACATTTTAATGCTCTAAATTTCTAAATTACTGCTTGAGTTACATCCCACAATTTTAACCTATATTTTCATTTTCATTAAGTTCAAAATACTTTCCAATTTCCCTATTGATTTCTGGTTTGACCCACAGTTATTAAGAACTGTGCTATTTAGTTTCCAAATATTTGAGGATTTTCTGAAAAGCTTTCTGTTATTCACTTATAATTCCATTTTAGTCTGAAAACATACTTGGTACAACTTGAATCCTTTTAAATTTATTAGGATATTTTCCTAGACCAGAATGTACTTGGTAAATGTTTAATATGTACACGAGAAAAATGTGTATTCTGCTGTTGTTGGGAGGCATGTTTAATAAATGTCAATTAGATTAATCAAGTTGGTTGAGAGTGTTCCTCAAGTCTTCTATATCATTTTATATCATTACTGATTTTCTGTATATTCTACCAATTATTGAGAATGAGGTGTTGAAATATTTAACTATACTTATGGGCTTGTCTATTTCTCCTTGAAGTTTTAAAAGTTTTTATTAAATGTGTTTCAAAGCATTTTTATTAGATGCATAAATATTTAGGATTGTTATGTCATATTGATGAATTAACCACTTTATCATTATACAACTACTCTCTTTTTTCCTAGTAACATTCTTTGCTTCGAAATCTACTCTGTATGATGAGTTCAAAAGAGTTATTTTGTAGGTTAAAAGGCTTTTCTTTGTTTTTGTATGGGTGGAAGTGATGCACTTTCCAGCTTTCTGAATGTTTTTGGGAGCCAAAGTTCCAAGGGCAATTTTTAAAAACATTAAGGATACTACAATATCATTACTGAAATTCTTCTAGTCAAACACTATCAAGGTAACTTTTATCATTAGCCTATACATTGGTCAGCATTTTTTGAAACATTGTTCTCGTTATCAAAATAATGATAATAATAATAATAGATGTATCCACTGAACACTTACTATATACCTAGCTCCATGTAAACAAACAACTTTATGTGCATTTTCTAATTTAACTCCCTCAAAAAACATATAAGGTAGGTCATTTTTTTTATTTTATGAAAGACTTGGAGAGGTAAACAACTATTCAAGGTCATCACATCATTTACTAAGTGGATAATCTTGTTTTTGAAAAATCCAGATCTCTTAACTCTATTATATTGAATCCCATATTACAATTTTATAGTGTTTCACAGTTTACTAGGTGTCTTCTTATTCATGTCACTTTTAGTACACACAACAACCCCAGGAAGAAAACATGTTATACATTATTTTCTACCTGTTTTTTCTTGTATGTTTTGTTTTTTAGAGATGAGATAAGTGATGCACAGAGATATTTCTTGACTAATCCAAAGTCTCACACTAACTCCTGGGAAAACCAGATTTAAAATTTTAGTTTTCTGGATTCAAGTCCAGTATTTTTTCTACTGGATAAGCTACCACTAAATCATAGGTAATAAGTAAAGGAAACCTGCTTTTATATTAATCATATAACAATTACTGAAATACGTTTTAAAGCCACCATGCTGAAGCATGCTATATTCTAGAGTATGATTATATATTTTTTCATATTATACTATTGGTAATTAAATTACATAAGTGGCTCAGGGTTTTATTGTGTGCCAGTTATAAAATCAGTACTATTTATGCTTCATAAAATAGACCCTAAAAAAGATATAATTTACGTTTTGTATTCATTTGAAAATGTAATGCAGCAGTATAGTGGGTCATTGATATTTCTGTGTCAAATTTGTGCTTGTTCAAAATAATAAAATGCTATTATTTCCTGACAGGAACAGTTACTAGGAATATTGCTAAATTATGTTTCCTTCAAAAACTTGTTATATATAATCCTTACAGATTAAAGTGGGAAAGTAATGTTTCTCTCTGTTATTATGGAAAAACGTAGCACTTCCTATGCCTCATCCAGCTCCTAACAATACCAGAAATATAGGACAGATGCTCTTATCTAGAATTACATTAATTACTCTAACAAAAAGCACTAACCGAATGGTTTGTATGTAAAATTCGTAAACACCCATTCCTTCAAGGTATGAAATTTCTGTGAGAATCCATAAGCAGTTTTCTATGGGTAATTTGAGCTGGGAAAAGGTGGAGTTGAGTCATTTTCAGGCTTCCTTGATGGGGTGGCACACCTTCTTAATGTGTAGACTGTGATTCCTGGGCTGCTCTATTTTCCATTCTTCCAGATCCAGAGGCCACACAGCAGTCAATAGTATTCACCACTTTTTCCAAGCTCACATATTCTCTGACATAAGACCCAAATGCTGCTTATTTTCATTCAATTTTTGTTTCCCAGATAGCCATGTCTTTCTCTTTTTAATCCTAACCAGAGTTTATACCTTTCTGAATCAAGTGAAGACTCTCTCTCCATCTGATCTGTAGACTGTCTTCCAAGTGAAACCTCCTTCAATGTGACTGATTTGCAGTGGGTTTTCTGTTTAGTGTTTATCAGCACATTATAATATTAAGCAAAGCTACAGCTTTATTTTTCACTACAATGTTTGATTTCACTAATCTTTTTCTGATTAATGAAGACCCAGAATCTTTGAAATTTATATTAAAGTCTTAACTCCTTTGAAAGAACTCTAGATTTCAAACAGGATTCCTAACAAGTGTGAAATACTAAAAACCCAAGCTCTATGAAAGGATCCAGAAAAACATTTTTTGTTCCAGTGCTAACTCTACTGAAAATTATGCTGCAAATCAACTTAAAAAAAGAAGTTTAAAATATATTATTATACCTTAAATTTATGGAGAAACCACCACCAAAAGGAATCATGCAAAAGAGCAATAGATGGTTCTGAGAGAAAATGAGTCTTCCAGATTTTAAAAAGTTTTTCCTATGGGGAAAAAAAGACATATGGAGATCAAATTAAAATATATTATAAAACATGTTAATATAAATTGGCTTTATAAAGAGTATGTATTCAATGGTTATAGACTAGCAATGTTCAATAGAAATTTAATGTGAGCCATGTATGTAATATTAAATTTTCTAGTAGTCACTTTAAAAAAGTAAAGTGTAAAATTAATTTTTAGGATATATTTTATTTAACAAATATATTTAAAATATTATCATTTCAACATATAATTGTTATAAAAATTATTAATGAAATATTTTACATTCTTCTTTGGTACTGGGTCTTTGAAATACGGCATATATTTTATACCTACAGCACATCTCAATTTGAATACTAAATTTTCATCATAAATACTAGATCAGTATTTAGATATCATAAAATACATAGTTGTAATTTTGTTCCAACCATAATTGAAAGTTTTTCAATAAGTGAATCAAGTACTAGTTTTTAAATTTATATATGAGTTAACTAAAAGAAATAAAAAATTCAGCTTAGTCACACTAGCCACATTTCATATGCTCAGTAATGACATTTGACTAGTAGCTACTGAAATGACTGTGTAGGCTAGACCAAGAATAGCAAAAATCCAAGATACATGCTACAATTTCCCTTTTATACTGAAGATAGATATCAACTATTGTGAAATTCTATCCCATTGAGCTTCATCATAAGTCTAAACCCTATCTAAACATAATGTTCTCTATAAGCAATTGATCAAAATTTGCACATAAGGTTAAATCTATTCACTATGGCTACTGGAGGCTATAAGTCTTGGTTTAAATAGGCACATTCAATAGATCATTTTGTCTTAGTCACTAAAAGTTTCTAAATGCCAGATTCAGTGGAGTTCAAGATTTCTTTTAATGAAATTCCTGTTCCTCAAGTACAAGTATGAATTCCTGTTCCTCAAGTACAAGTCTACAAAAAGGATATCATGCAAACTTTTACACCAAAAAGATCATTTATCGTGTATTCTGTGGGGGCACTTCTCTTTCATAGGCCACCAAGTAAAGTATGGAGGATACTGGTAACAGCTTCAACTTAGATTTAGTACTTCTTAATTACAAAGAACATATGTAAAGTACACAAACATAAAGAAAAAAGTATAAAATTGAAATACAGGGGGAAAAACTGAATACTTTTGTTTAAATTATTTGCAAATTTCAACCAAAGATACTTTTAGTGTAAACTAACTGCATGATTGCTTCTATTCTAAGTTTTGGTTATGTTTAGTATCACTAACTTCATTTCTCAGGAAAAATCTATTTAAATATATTTTTAAAAATATATCAATAATTAGTCAAAACAACCAAAAAATGAAAATTGGCCAAAAGAACCCAAATCCAGCTTAAAAAGTTAAATGGCTCTCTCCTCTACCCCCACCACCCCACCCTTTGTGATACTTCTTTGATTCAAGTAAATGTAATCATACCTTAAAACCTTATAAATTATCTGACTTGGAACTTTTTCTCCTACTATTGACTCTAGGTTGGACGAAATTACTTCTAATGTCCTCTTGAGTTTCTATTTGTGTATATCAGTATGTTTGTGACTCAGCTTTCTCCTCTTATACCCATAATATAGGCCCTTTTAAACTCATTTCAATTAAATAAAATTTTTACTAAGCAACATTCATAGCCAAGGTTCTGTTCTGAGTGGTACAGGGGATAATACACACTTTCTCTCATCAAGAAAGTTAATCTATGACTATACGTTCAAGAATGTGTTTCTACGGAATTAGGTGAAGTCAGTCAATTTCATGGATTCTCACACCTTCAAGCATGAATAGTAGCCCTTTAACCTTCTCTTTCCAAGTTTTAAATCTGTAAGTTCAGTCTCTTTGTATGTTACTATAAGCAGTTCTGTGAAATAAACTTCCCTCTGATATTTTTATTTTCCTACAATTATTTTCTCTTCCTTCCAATTTCATCATCTATCTATTTTAATGCCATTGCATTGTACATGCTCTAGAAAACCAATTTAAATTCTGTTTTGAAATCAGGTAGGGGTATTAACAAATAAAACACTGGGTATCTATGCCCCGATATACCATTGGTACACAAACTCAAAATATCCTAAACCTAGCTGCTAGTCATATCCTGTCCCTCCCCATATCTACTTCCACTCCTCCCTTTCCTATTTCTTTCAATAATGCCGGTATCCTCCAAGTGAACCATACTAAAAATTCCTTAAAGCTGTACTTCAACATCTTGTTTATGTGATTGCTTTGTGTTAGGTGTACATGCAACCATGGATAAAATACAGTCCCATCTTAGAACACAGAATGTTAGAGTTAGAAAGCATATTAGTCATTATCTAGAACAGTATTCATAAAATTATTTTAACAATAATTTGTATTAATTTTTTACAACAATAAAATCTTTTCCCTGAGGGAACTCTGGAAAATATAGTCAGAGAAAGGAATAAATATGCTCATGACCCAGGCATAACTAAATTAGCATCTATAGGATTTCTCTATGAAAAGGGAATCCAGTGATCATATCAAGAGGGCAGACTAAGCGCCCCCCTTACCAAAATCCCATAAAATATAACAGAGAATTGAAAACACCTGTATTAGCATGGAAAATAAGAGAGCATCATTACTGAATCATTCTAGGTGGAGTTGTCAATTGAGGTGCTCTTTGGTTCCCTAAGTGAGGGCCAAATAGGAGATCCAAATCAGGTCAATCAGACTCTACTTCTTGAAACACTGCCTCTTGAAGAGAGTGAAAAAAAGGCAGGAAATAATAGCTGGAACTGATTCATCCTGGTTTAATGGTTGATTATGCTCCTTCTGATGGACTATATAGAGGACTATAGTAGGAGAGAAAACAACAGGGATTTTGTGTTGAGAAATAAAGAGCCACAGGAAGGCTTGGGGGTGAGGGATGGGGATGAGAGCCTACTGGGGGCCAAGTCCATCTCAGAGGTTTGTCCAAAAGGAATATTCCTGGGGGCACAAGGAACATTGTTTAAGCCACCAGGATATAGAAACTTTGTTAGGTGACCAACTAATATATAAGTGTGTGGAAAATCAATACCGGTAACTACTCAACCCTCATCCTACCCCAGCAATCAATGGCCAATGATTTACTTCCCTTCCTATGCCTGCAGGTTTTCATCAATTGGCTACCCTGTAGGGATACTATTCAAAAATTCCCTGGATACTTGGAGGCTCAAAAGGTGGGGTTATGGGGAAGGGCTCTCATAAGTTATTTTGGGGTCAAAATGAGCAGGCTAAAATATCCTGAGCTGACAGAGCAGGGAAAAACACTCGTTACAGTCACATGCCAAGCCAATGCACACTAGCAACCTCAGACTCCTAAGACAGTAGCACAAAGTCTAATACATTCTCTTCTGGTGATCAGGGTGTTAAACATCACTGGTCTTTCCTGCCAGACTTAATGCCCATAGGATTCAATCTTGCTTAACACCTAATTTGTCACAGCTTTAAATAAAGGTCTGATTCATTAAATCATAGTCTCAAAATTTATCATACAATAAAAATAAAATAATGTTTACATACATCAAAGTTTTGGGCTTTTAAAATAAAAAGATAAATTTGTTCAGCATCCAAATGTCTGGGTAGTTGAGTAAGCTCACTTGTTTTGAATCCTGAGAAGCTGCAACCCTAGAGAGAGGGAAATACCACATAACAGTAATGACTTCACTCTTCTCAGTACAGTAGCCTCATATCACTAAAGAAGACAGCTAAATATTACTTCTTTTTACTAAATTAAGTGAAAAATATTTATTCCATCTAAGAAAAATCTTCATATTTTCTGCTTCCCTAAAATTAATAGCCCTGGCATATTCATATGCCAAATACAAAAGCAAAACGAAATCATATTTCAGAAGTAATTTTGACATAACTCATATGATCAAGAATTTTAGCTAGATTACACATAAAGAAATGGACCAGGCAGGGCCAGCCCCGTGGCATAGTGGTTAAGTTCAGTGCACTCTGCTCCTGGTGGTCTGGGTTTGCAGGTTCGGCCGCTGGGCGTGGACTCAGCCATGCTGAAGCAGTGACCCACATATGAAGTGGAGGAAGATTGGCACAGATGTTAGCCCAGGGCTAATCTTCCTCAGCAAAAAAAAAAAAAAAAGAGAAAAGAAATGGACTAGGCAGAAAGAGGAAACTTTTATACCTGTTCCCAATTCTCTCTCCTGGGGGCCCTATCTATATTTATTGTAAACATTCTTTTATTTCTATGCAATAGATACATATCTGATACATAATCTCATAGAACAGAAATTTTAAATACCTCTATGTTCTTCTTTGTCTGCATTTCATCTGAAAGCTAGAAAACATTTAAAATAAAATCTTTAAAATTCTAAATTAAAGAAGTTTTATATTTTGTAAATTTGTTCAGTTAATGTGTGTGATGCGTGTTTGTGTGTGTATCTCCTACTGAGCCTAGAACACCGTTGCTATGTTAGATGCTGGGAAGACAAAGACGGTCCTTGCCCTCAAGCTAGTCATAGTTCAAGGGGGAAACAGATACATATACAAACAAAACACAAAGAGATAAGGACTATAGTAGAAATATAAACAAACTACTTATTGCAGTTTGGGTTCCCAGTGAATAATTGTTGAATAACATCCATATGCCAATAATAATTTCCTATATGCCTATATAACCCATTTAATAGCATAGTGGAAAAACAATCTCATTAATTAGTAATAAAAATTACTAACAATTATTACTAATTAGCAATAAATTTAAGATACCTAGGAATAAATTTAACAAGGAATGTGTAGAACTTATATGTAGAAAATCACACAAATTTACTGGTGGATCTAAAATAAGGTCCTTGAGTTTTACTTTCTTACACAAAAATAAACACTAAATGATTTAAAGAATTAAACACAAAAATATTAATCTGTAAGAATAATACTAGAGAATATAGATGGATACATGCATGATCTTGGGATGAAGAAAACTTTCTTAAATATTAAAGGCAGAAAATTTAAATAGAAAATTATAGATCCATGAAAATATAAAATTCTATATAGCACAAAAAATACTTTTGGGTTAAAAGGCTACAAAGAAAGTGGTATAAATATGTATAACATATATTACTGAGAAGGGTTAACATTTTAAAAGTGTAAACAGCTTTTAGAAATAGAAAAAGAAAAGTAAAAAAATGGCCAAGTTCATAAATAGGCAATTCACAATTATAGAAACATAAAGGCTAATAAAAACCTAAAAAAATCAACTTCAGTAAAAAGTATGCAATTGATTACATTTATGTCTAAAACTTTGCAAACATTAAAAAATAGAATATTAAATATAATATATGAAATATATAATATATATAATGTAATATTAAATGTTGACAAGGAAATGGGTAAGAGACCAATCACAAGCTCTATTGTTACAAATCTAAATCGGTGCCGCCTTTCTAGAGAACAATTTGGCAATATGTATCAAAATACTTAAATTTTTTTCTGATGTGGTTCCACTTCTGGAAATTTATCTTAATAATCATGGATAAGCACTATCTTTAGCCCCAAATATGTTCACAGCAGCTTTGTAAATAGTAGTGAATAATGAAAACTAACTTAAATGTCCAACAAAAGTGCTATTATGTTAGTTTATTTTTAAAATGGTATAGAAGAATATTTATTGATGAAAATCCCATAATACATTTAATGAATTAGAGATATATAATTTAATCTGAATTTTCTAAAAAAAATTTTAAATGGAAGAAAAATTAAAATGACAAATAGTGAGATATATGTGATGTATCTATTAGTGATAGAATTAGGATGCTTATCCTTTTAGTGCTTATCTATTTCTTTTAATTTTCTAAAATGACTAAGTCATAATCAGGAAAAAACAATAAAAGTAATTTTAAAATCTGAAAATAATATTTAATGAGGTGGATGGACTAGTGGCACTTAAAGTCTTTATAGCTTTAATGTTATATAATTTTAGAATGCACCTTTGAAAAAGACTGTTTCTCAAAGTAATTCAAAAGTCTATCATAATTCCAATCAAACTCTCAGAGATTTTTTTTTTAATTGACAAAGCCATTCTAAAGATAATCAAAAAGAATTGTTAATTTTTTCTAAAGGAAGAGGACTGATACGGGACCTGTACTACTAAGTATAAGATGTTACAAATTATTAAATAACCAGAGGATAGAATATATATATAAAATAAGTCTTTGAATAACTTATAGTGATGTGAAAATGCCAACACTCTAATATTAAGTGTGTAAAGTAGAATATGAGTCCAGCTATTTTAAAAACACAGAGATAGACAGATAGATGATAAAAGACTAAAATAAAATTTCAAAAAATGCTATGAGTGCTTATCTACAGAATTATAGTGATTATATTTTCTGTGAAAATAGAATTTTTCAAGGAAGAGGAAAACAAATACCATACCACTATCTTCTTTTTCTTATGATACTTCCTTAGAAAGGCCTTGTGTTTTTCCAATTTTCCTTGAGAACCTTAAAAAAAAAATTCACAACATATATACGTATATATATATGTATATATATACATATATACATATATATATATACAGTTTTTAAAAGTAAAAACAAAATTAAATACTTTAAAGAAATTACATATGAAACCATTCAATGAGATCAACTAGCTATTTTGATTAGCATAATGCTAGACACACTCTCAGTTGAATGAATAAATAACTATTACATCTCCTGTTTCCTTTTGTTTTTTAGAAATGTCATGTTCCAACTAATATACCTTTAGTATTTACTCTTATATCTAAAGTTTTACCTTAATCCCTTCCTACTGAACAAGCCCATGTTTTTCAAATAGCTTCCTGGTTACTTTATTCAATAAAGTAGTACTTGGGGGTATGGCCCAGTGAAAGACTATGGGGGGCTTTGAAGACAGATAACCTAGATTTGAGTCCAAGCTCAGATATATTTACATATTGAGGACACTGAATATATATAAAATTTTTTTTAAACGTGCACAAGTGTGCACTCTCTCTCTTTCTCTCTCTCTGTATAGAGATGCATACATAAGCTATATATACAGTTTGTATAATTTCAAAAATATTTTTTAAAATTAAAAAAATAATTAAAAATTAATAAGAAAATTTAAAGTAAAACAGCAGCAAAGTTAATAGTACTGTATTTTAACACATTCTCAGAATTTGAAAAATCAAGGTCCAAAAAAAGAATTAAATATCTAAATAATGTAAGTAAATTTATTTAACACATAGAAAATATAAGTACAACCAATATCATCATTATTAAGGCTTTTATATGACAAGTTTACCTATTAAATCAAGAATATGACAAGAATCACCATTAGTATCTAAAACTATTCTGGAAGTGTTAATAAATACAATTAGATAAGAAAAAAGTTACACAAATACTGAAAAGAAGTAACAGTTATCATTACTTGCAGATAAGCTTTTCATTCTGTCTGCAGTTATTCAATATTGAATGCTAAATACTTCCTACAAGCTAATCCAGCTCATGTAGGTCAACTCTTACCCATTTTACTTTAGGTTTTAGGTACTTCTGTTCTTATATCCTGACCCTTGCTGACTTGCTTGTATGGTACCAATATCAACTGATACAACCCTGTTTCCCTGATATTTGGCTACCTCTGCTCCAGCTTAACAAAGTTCACACTATTTTAGGCTTTGTCCTAGCAACACTTTCTTTGAATCCACATGCTCAACTAAAAATCTGTATTGGACTATCTTGAAATGAAAGGGTCTTAAAATAAAATATATGCATGTTTATGTTTTTAGATATTTTATACCTTAGTATTTCATCTTTATGAGAATACATACTCAGAGACAGGCAGACACACACACACGCACAACTGACCATTAATTGACTCATATAAAAAATAAGGTTTACTTGTCCTGGAAATTACTCTGTCCCACTCATATATTTTAGAGGCATGGTTTTTCAAAAGAATTGAATATTCTCCTAATCGTGACTCCATGATCATGACTGCATCATATATTCGAGGGACATTTCCCCACAGATGTGAATAAATTGAAGTAAATGAACTATCTTCTTTTATTTTCTTCAGAGTGTGTAACCATTTATCATTATCTCCAAAATGAATTTCCCTTGGCCAATAATCCTGCAAAAAATGTGAGAGAAACAATTTAAATCATTTTTAATGAGTTTAAACAATAGAATTCAAAATCAATGAGATAAAATTGAAATTTTATTCCAAAGCATTATTTTTTATTAAATGTATTTTAAAAAATTTTCAAAACAGTCATAAACTTTAGAAGCATCAAATGCTTTACAATTTTTTTCCTGACTCTTCTGAAAATAAGCTGCTTACTTAACTGAAGCCCTAGCATCCTTGAATACTTTAGTGTGTATTGACTAAAAACAAAAACATTCTCCTACATAACCAAAATATAACCATCAGAGTCAGGAAATTGGCATTGATACATTGTTTCTATCTAATCCTCAGACTCTGTTCACATTTATCAACTGAACCAATAATGCCCTTTACAGCAAAATGATCTAGCTCAGTATCACACATTACGTTTACGTTTTATGTGTCCTTAGTCCCCTTCAGTCTGGAACGTTCCTCAGTCTTTTCATGACCTCTGTGTATTTAAAACCACGTGTTCACACTGATACCTCTAATTTGAATTCCAAACATTCTAGTTTTCTCTGTTTCCATGTTACAATTACCACCCCCAACAGTGGAAAACCTAGCTGTCATTATCTTTAACATACGTATTTATTTGATCAATCTTTTCAGGTAACCAATGTCTCCTACCTGCTGCCGGCCTCTTTTCTATGTGGATGCCCTTCTCATCTTGCTTAGGCTCTGACACCCCATGCCAGGCTGCCCATTCTGCAGGAATACCCTCATTACCCCCTTCTTGGGCTCTGACTTCCCATACCAGGCCACAGGCTACCTCCTCACCACCTCCCTGAACCACCTCCCCACCCCAGGCCACATGTGGATACCATCCTCATTTCCTTGGACTCTGACGCCTGTGGTGTCACACAGACATCCTCTTTATGAAGTGGAGTTCAGATAGCTTGCTCTGGGCTACCACAGCACATCCTCCTTTCCCCTGCCAATGTGGACGCCTGTCTTGTTTTGGCCCCCAAATGGCGTTAGGATTAAATTGTTCAGGAAGGGAAGAAGAGGAAAGAAGGGGAAGAAAAGAAAGGGAAATGAAAGGAAGGGAAGGGGAATCACAACATTAACATTTGCAATTTTAAATACAAGATTGTCTTTTAATACAATTTATTAATAGCGAAACAAAGAAAGTTAGCCGACATATTTAAACATTTGTGAGTAAGAGAATGTTTTCTGGAATGGTAGAAAATTTGCACAAAATGAAACTCTTTAATGGAATTTGGGTAAGGTATTCTGGAAACTTAACTAAATGGGAATAAATCTGAAGTCTGCAGATCAGGAATTTTAAACCTGCCTTAGTCTATTCCACTTGCCGTTTTCTTCCTTTAAAAACTTCCTAAACTCAGGGGGCCGCCCAGTGGCACAGTGGTTTAGGTCGCGCTTTGGCAGTCCGGAGTTTGCGGGTTCGGATCCTGGGCGCTGGCCGAAGCACCGCTTGTCAGCCATGCTGTGGCAGCGTCCCATATAAAGTAGAGGAAGATGGGCACGGATGTTAGCCCAGGGCCAGTCTTCCTCAGCACAAAAGGAGGAGGATTGGCAACAGATGTTAGCTCAGGGCTGGTCTTCCTCACAAAAAATAAATTAATTAAAAAAAAAAGCTTCCTAAACTCATCATACATGTCCTTATTTATAAATTGTGCTCTCTGGTGATAACAGGTATCTGAATAATACCCAGCTTTTGATGCCAGGAAAGTTTCCTAGAGGGATCTAGGTCCCCCTGCCATTTTGGAAAAAAGAATTTTCCTTAGGTACATAAGTGCCCTCTCCCAAATCCTACAAATCTATATCTTAAATAAGACACATAACCGCCTGGGGAAGTCTTCCAGCATTAAAATCTGGGTATTATCTGTCAAAAAATACAAAGATCTCAGAAGAATAAGATATGATCACAGGATACAATCCTTGGAGACAAACATTGTCAAATTAGAATGACAGCCACATTTGAAAACAATCCTTATGAGTCATGTGTTGCAACTGTTAGGGGAGTTGGGAGAATGGAGAGAGGCTAAAACAGAAATAAATTTGAAAAAATTTTACAATATGCACAAACCTTCATGACAATGTATCCTTTATGCCAGACTTGAGATATCATAATCCTTGTTCCTAAGATATTGAAGTATATTATGAGGTGAAGAAAGCATCCTGAAATTCTATACGCTTGATTGGATTCTGTCTTCTCTACTTTACCACGGTAATCAGTGGATTGACTGGTGTCTCAAAGCCATTGTCATAAAGAAGGTGATGTTTAAATAAGCCCTGATTCTTTTACTGGATTCTTGTAGCTGCATGATTAAATGGATACCATG
Organism: Tapirus indicus; assembly: GCA_031878705.1. Classification (NCBI taxonomy): domain Eukaryota; kingdom Metazoa; phylum Chordata; class Mammalia; order Perissodactyla; family Tapiridae; genus Tapirus; species Tapirus indicus. Next base: position 42,848,502 of record CM062918.1, read on the forward strand.
TGATGATCTTGTAGTAGATCATATCTGCCTTTCCCCTTCATTTCTCTAATTACTTTTCTTCCTTATTCATTTCTATTTTGCTTTCAACCAGATGCCACTTAAATAGAATATCATCTGAAAAGTAAATATTGTAGCCAGACCTACGCAAGGGAAACAGGGGTCAACTAGTAGTCAATAGGCAAATGAGCTGTCAGGCAAAAGTAATGTCATTACTGCCAGAGAGAAAATCAACATACTAGGATTTAAGCATCCAGAGTCCACACTGATTATATTAATTTAAAAACAAACGCATTCCAATTCCAAAGAGACAAAAGAACTGGACCGGAAATTTTTGTTACCTGAAGAGTTAAATTCTACATTATAGCACTACAGCCCTCAGTGATAACTTCAGGAAAACATTTACCTTATTTAAAACAAGGTCAGTGACACAAGAATTGGCTATGTACTTGTTATGTTTATTTTAATTACTGCAATTAAACTCTGGCAGTGGCAGAAGCACGAAATATCACATACTAGTACAAAACTAGAGATGGAGACTAGTAGCTAGACAAAAGAGCTCTCCTGAAGTTTGGAGAGAGATTTTATTTACTGAATGTATGGTTAGGTCTTCACCCATGTTCTTAGCCCCAAAAGATAGTGCTGAATTCCAACAAAAGGTAAGAAGAAGCATGATTAAGGTTAGAGGAAGAAGTAACTATTAGCTTTTCTCCTCTTATCTAAAGCTTTACTACAAGGAGGGATTTAAATGAATGGATGGATGGATGAATAAACTAACAAATAAATAAAACAGGCTATTCTCTGAATAAAGAGAATGGGATTGAAATAACTGTTCTTTCTATCATAAAGTACCTTTGATCATCTGAGAAAAATCACAGTAGGGATCTGAGTGTCCTCCAGGTCTCGATTATAAACCTAGCAGGCCTGTTAACAAAAACTAACACTGATGCGCTAAGAGAAGATGAATTAAAGTACTACCAGATAAAAGTCACATGAAAGCAGGAAAAAAAGACATAGAATAAGAAATAAATAACAGGGAAGATCAAATGTGATATATAGATAAGGAAGGAGTTCGAACCAACTCTTCGGTACCTAAGGAACTGAAAAGGAATAAAAAATTGTGACAAAAGTATAGAGAAATAGGGCAGAAGGAGGAGGGTGATGTAAATCCCATGAGGGCAGGGATTTTTCTCTGTTTTGTCAATTGTTGTATCTCCCCGTGTCCAGAACAAAACCTGGCAAATAGTAGGTAGTGAATAAAAATTATTAAATGTATGAATAAATAGGATAAGTAAGAGAACCGATAATGATACATCCCTAGGGGAACAAAAGGATATTATGAACACAAAACATAAAAATATTTTTAGAAAAATAGAAACAGACTAGGATGGAGTGAAGGGGAAGCAGCAGGAAGAGAATGTAGGAATTGATCAATAGAGAAATGAGAAGAGAAATGACTGAAGGTACAAAGAACTATAACAAGAGATAGGAAGAGGGGAAAGATAAGAGTAGAAGGTATAAAATATTAAAATTACAAAAGAAAGAAAGAAATGGTAGAAACTGGCCAAAATGAAAGGGCTTTAGATGATGTGATAAAAGATAAAGCACAGGACATGAGAAACTAACAGCTAATATGTAGGTTCCAGGTACTGTTCTAATGCTAGTTACGAGCAGAGATGGGATTTGAACATAGGCATTCTGACAGCAGAGCCTCTGTTCTTAACCGCTATACTACTACGCAGATACATTCCTTTGTTTTTATATTTTAGAAGAAAATTAAATAGATAGGCTTTCCAAGAAGCCATAAGCAGTTTAGAATATATTTTTATTTCTCTTCTATTTTATTCGTTTGTTTGTTTATAATATGCCTCACTTCTAAAAGAATGACAGCTCCATGAAGGCAGGGATCTTTGCTTGTTTTTATTCACTGTTATATTCTAAGTGTTTATGTGTCTGACACATGGTTGGTGCTCAAAAATATTTCTTAAATGACTTTGAGGAAGTTATTAGTTTTACCATTGTTTTTAAGACAAAAGCTTTGTCTGGCAAACAAAAAATTAAATGTCTATTTTATTCCTGAATGTTTTAAAATGTCCAATAGTTTGGACACTTGGACATTGGACAATGCATAGACACAGTCAAACCTTAAGAAAAATAACTACAGAATACAAGCATTTGATTAGGAAATCCAGACAATAAGAAAAAATTTACAGATAAACCCAGAAATGACAAAATGATACAACTGGATATGTTGTTTTACAATTGCTATCTGACAAAAACTGAAGGCTATCAATATAGATGCTGTCCTTTGTATACCTTGTATGTGCTACTTACAAACCATTAATAAGACATGGCTTTGATTTTGATTTTATTCCATCTTTGATGAAGGGCTGACATAGACCTATGATCTTGATTTTATTAGTATTATTCTTAATTGAAACAGAGGGATTATGTATTTTCCACTTCAAATAATTAGAAATAACGGAAATCATGGATCCTCAAACATATATGATGGTATAGTCCAAATGTCTGCATAATTAATTGCTGAATTTGGCTTAATTTTAACTATAATGCTTTCTTCTTGGCATTAAAAAAGACCTCAAACATTGCGATTAGGCTACAACACATTTCCATCATAATTTAAATCAAAACAGTTGCAAAAAGCTTGTCCTAAAAGTAGTTCAAAATATTTGGCTCTGCCAAAGTGATTGAAAAAAACTTTTGTAAACTAGGAATGCTTTCATTTTCTATTTGCTCCTAAAGGGAACTCAATTCTCTTCAAAACATTAAAAAAACACATATTTAAGCAAATATAAGAACAGAAAAGCAATGTTTAAAAATAGGTAAATTTGAAACTCCATTGTCAATAGTTTAGTCATAGCAAATTCTGTCTAAAGTTCAATCTACCCAAAATATGTACATACCTCATAAAAAAAACCCTCCTTTTTCTGTCTTCCACACTAACATCTTTATGCCTAACCTTTGACACTCCTCAGTGTGAAACAAACCTGACCTTCAGACTCACAAGTGCATAGACCCAAGGGAAAACCCATAGCAGGCCCAGTAACTCCAGAAGTTAGTAATTACACATAATAATGGAAACTGGAACGTTCAATGTGAAAACACATTTTGAACGATACACTCTGATTCAACAATCAAGGAATATTGATGCAACACATCTGCAAATTTCCTGTGAGTCTAAGCTATGGTGCATGGATAAATGAAGTAAGTAAGCATAACTGTCAGACATTCTTTAAGGTATAAATATGTAAGACAAAAATCTTACATTACCCAAATTATATGGAAATGTCTGTATAATTCTTCTGATAGGATATAGGGCTAGAATTTTTTAAAAGTGAAAAATAGAATAGAACATTGACAAGAGAGAATGACAACAACAACAAAAAAGGTTACTGAAAGGAGATAAATATTTATAAACATTTCCCACAATGAAATGTAGTTTTTGAATTTTTATTCTTAAAGTCTTTTCCTAAGCCTTCCACATCTCCATAACTGATATTTTCAAAGATGTAGTGGAATATAAAACAGGATGCTCTACTCACCCAATTTTGAAACTTTAAGAATTCTTCAATGTTCTTTGGAGGTTCTTGCATTTTCTAATGAAATAAAATCAGTATTGCTCATTAACATATGTTCAGATTGTTTATGAGGCTTATACATAATTTACTTAAATAAATTATGATATTGGACTCACATCATAATTTTCAGAGCCATAAGATATTGTAAAATATTCACCTTGTAAAGTTCCTGCACTTTGAAAAGGGACAGAGATCAATGTTTAGATTCTGAGTCTCCAAACCAAATTCTGTAAAAAGCTTCCATCTTATACACTGCTCCTAAACAAAAGCTCCACATAAATCCTGCTGAATCTCCTCATTTCAAATTCCTACAAGAGTTTGAAGATATTTTGGGGTATCTTGGATGGTGTCTATAATAAATCCAGAGTCAAAAATACAATAACATGCTCCTTTTGCTGATGAAGTATTTAAATTTTTTTTTTTTTTGGTGAGGAAGATAGGCCCTGAGCCAACATCCACTGCCAATCTTCCTCTTTGCTTGAGGAAGATGGTCCCTGAGCTAACATCTGTGCCAATCTTCCTCAACTTTATACATGAGACGCCACCACAGCATGGCTAGATGAGTGGTGTGTAGGTCTGCGTCTGGGATCCAAACCTGTGAACCCTGGGCCACCGAAGCGGAGTGCGCAAACTTAACCACCAGACCATCAGGCTGGCCCACTGATAAAGTATTTAAAAAGCCACACTAGCGACATGGTGAAAATAATTTAAATATTTGGGTGCTTCAGTGTAATAAGTAATAAACCCATTTTTATTAGTAGTTTCCTTGTAAGTTGAAAATGTATTCTTTCATTAGACAAACTGATTTTAATTGAGACCACATCTTGCTCTTCCTTGTCTTAGAGACTGTGTATACATTCTTCCTTCTACTTAGAAGGCCCCCTGTTCCAAACCTTCTCCCTCCAATCCCTGCTTGGCCTATTTAACTCTTATTTCAAATATCAAATTAAAAGTCACTTTTTCTAGGAAGACTTCCTTGGCCCCCCAAAATATTCTCTATGGTAACACACAGCTGATTTGTATCTCTGTGAGGACAGAAACAATGGTGTAATCACTGCTGAACTGTGAAAATTTCATACAGTGGCTGGCCCATGGTCAGTGCATAATAAGTACTTGCAGTATGCATAAATTAAAGAATAAGTGAGTAAATGAATGTCAGAGAAAATGTAGATATTTAAAAAAATAATAAAACCATTTCTAGAGAATGAAAAAACCAGTGAGAAGAAGACAAAAGTAAGAGGAATTCAGAATATCCTAATATAATAACCTAAGTCTGATGATAACATGTCTGAAAAAATTACATTACATTTTAATTTACTAAAACACATATTTCACATCAATAGAGAAAATGATCAAGATTTCAAAATCATAAAGCCATGTTTTATAAAAATCACTACACATTTGAGGTTGAAGAGAATATCTCATTCTCTTAATATTGTTTAAAATATATGATGAATATAAGTAAATGTACAACAGATAATACAATAATAAAAAATATATATGTGACAATCATAAAAAATAAGTGTTCAGAAGCAACGATGTATAGAGCTGTCAAGAAAATTTTATGGAAAACAAGGAACTCTAGGCCTAGTCAGATTGAGAAGGGTAAGAAATAAGACACGGTGTGCATAGAATGCTTAGAGACAAAACAATGTTCATGAAATAATATCTTCAGGGATAGCAAGTACAGCTGTTTGGCCAGAAGGAAATTATTAGTATATTTTGAAATGCATAGAATATAAAGGAGCTTAATTAAAACAATAATGGCTGTCAAACAACTTCTAGCACAAAGCACTAAAAATAATACCCACATTTCAATGAAAGGGAATTAGAAAAATGAATTAAGGAAGTGAAACTTGCATAGGAAAGTTTCACCTAATTTCAATATAAAATTCCAAAGTTCTCTAGGGAGAAAGTTAAAAGGAGGTGAGGCATAAATTAAACAGACTTCTGCTCTTGGTAGGATGTAGAAGGATGCAAAACATCTATGCTTCCATGGTAACAACAAGAAAAACCTGGACCAAATAAAAATCTTACTTTTTGTGGGTTCATGGAGGGTGGTGGATACCAGTAAGCAGGACCGGCTACATAATTTGTGACAATGCAGAGTCTCTTGTTCAAAAATTATTAAGAATTTTCAGATGGTAACATCAGACCATTAAACCAAATGTAGGGTCCTTCTAACCACAAGGTCCTGTGCAACTGTGCAGGCTGCAAGCCTATGAAGCCACCCTACCTGGAAGCCTTGATGACCTGAAATCCAGAAACAAACATGCCCTCTATAAGTAAGCATAAAGCTATGGCAGCTTCCTTACCCGGCGGTGAGCTCTGCGCATCCATTGACGGAAGAGTTGGCCTGCCATGGTGCAGTAACTTTGCAGAGATGAAGACAAATCAGCTGGGCCTTAGGCATCAGCATCAGCCAGGGGAACAAACTGGATTCTGAAAGACACCAAAATGCAAAAAGAAATGACTCAGCCAAACAACCCCTTCCCCAGTCCCAACACCTCACTTCTGAATTTCGTCAAAAAAGCAGCAATGGAGGAGGGTCTAGAAAGATAGAGAACTTATATAGGCCAACACATTCTTATAGAACTTAGATTCCAGGGCCCTGACAGAGTTGATGCCGAAGGTGAACCAAAAATATGTAAAACTTCAGTTCAAACTTGCCCCAACTCAATATTGACCAGATATTAGAGGTGGCTATGAGGGGGAGGTTGGAGTTTGAGTTAGTCACAGATGAACTCAATCTAACTAATTAAAGCTGCTTCCAACTCAAAAGCTCAACTCAAGTTTGGGAGAATTCTAAAATATCGGCCTCTCACTCTAAATGCCAAGGAGGGAAAAAGGCTTGTGTTCTCTGAAAACTAGATGAAACTTCAGTCAACACAATTTTTTGTACATAATGTCTAATATACAATAAAACAATTACAAGACATACAAAGAAGAAGGAAAGTGGGACCCATAACCAAAAGAAAACACAGTCAATACAAACCAATTCATTGAGAATCCAGTTATTGTAATTAGCAGACAAGGGCTTTAAAACAACTTTTATAAATATGTTAAAGATTTTACAACATGTATTGGATTATAGTGCCTGAAGAGATGGGGTATTTCAAGAGAAATAGAAATTCTAAAAAAGAAACAAATGGAAATTCTAGAACATGCAAACACTAACCATAAGAAAAGTGATGTCCACTTTAATGTCATGCAAAGTAGACTTCAAGACAAGGAGTGTTACCAGACATAAATAAGGTTATTTCATGTTGATAAAGGGTCAGTTCATTAAGAAGACATACAAATGTTAAATGTGTTACATCTAATAAAAGAGCTTCAAAATAAATGTAGCAGAAATTGATAAAACTAAAGGAAAATATAGGCAAAACCACAATTACAGTTGGAGATCTTAACACACCTCTCTGAGTAAGTGATGAATCAGGTATACACACAAATCAGTCAGGAGATAAAAGATTTGAACAACATTATCAAGCAATTTAACCTAATTGACATTTATAGAACAATTGCACCCCACAGCTGCAGAATACCTAATCTTTTTAAGTAATGGAACATAGAACATTCACCAAGATGGACTTATGCTATACCATAAGACAAGTCTCAAAAATTTCAAATAACTAAAATCATTTAGAGTTTGTTCTCTGACCACAATAGAAGTAAAATAGAAAACCGTAACAAAAAGATATCTAGAAAATCCTTAAATATTACATAATCCATTTCTAAATAAAATATGGCTCAAAGAAGAAATAATAAGGAAAATTAGAAAAGTTTTCTAACTGAATGAAAATGAAAGATAATGAAAGGACAACATATCAAAATTTGTGGGATGCAGCTAAAGCTATGCTTAGAAGGAAACAATGTAAAGTATTTAGGAAGCTAAAAAAAATGAAAAGAATTAAAAAAATAAATAGAAAAAGGAATAAAAAAAGATATGAGTAGAAATCACTGAAATAAAAATATGAAAACAGTAGAGAAATCAACAAACCAAAAGTTCGTCTTTTAAAAGATGAAAAAAATTGATAAACCCTTAGTAGATGTAAATTTTTAAAAAATGAGAGAAAAATATAAATGACCAACATCAGGAATGATGGAGGAGATATCATTAGAGATCCTACACACATTAAATGACTAAAGGGCATATAATTTAAAACTTTATGTCAGTAAACATGACAACCTAAATGAAATGGACACATCTTTAAAAACAACAATCACCAAAACTGAAAGAAGGCACAGTAACTTTCAGAAATAGAGGAGGAGGGAACACTTTCTAAATCATTTTATAAAGCCAGTACAACTTTGATAATAAAATCTGGCAAGGATATTACAAGAGAAATTACAGACCAAATATCCCTCAAGAACATAGATACAAAAATCTTAATAAATTACTACCTACTTGAGCCCAGTTGGGTATAAAAAGGATATGTCATGCTCATGTGTGGTTTATCCCCTGAGTTCAAAAATCAGTTATAATATTCTTATAATGTCTTTAACATATCATCAGTATTGAGTGAGATTAAAAACTGTGAGATTTGTAGTAATTTTTAACGTATGAATTTAAAAATTCTATGTAATTGATCATTTAAAACTGATTTTAATTCATGATGACTTTTAAAACACATTAAAGATTCACAGAAGACTTGAGTGTAAATATTTTACATTTAGGTATTTTCACTTCAAACCTAGTATTTTCAAAACACAATTCATGATCATCCCTTGAAACAAGTCCTTACTCTCTAAATCTTGTTCTTATTTTTAATGGCAGAGGTTTCATAATCATCCAGGTTTGAAGTCTAAATTAAATTATCTTAGACTCTTCCCTCTCTCTCATTATCTCCTATATCCATTCTATCACCATGAATCTTTAAAAAAAAATCTCCTTAATTCTGCCTTCCTTTACAGTCCCAATATTAATATAATAATCAGTTATATTTATGGCTTGTTTTATGCAAGGCCTATGGGCAATTTATTTATTTGTGTTTCTTAATCTTTTTATTAAAGTAAAACACACACACAGTAAATTGCACAGATCTTAAGTGTATGGATCGATTACTTTTTTTACAAATCTGTACTCCCATATAACCAATGGGCAAATCAGGATGTAGAACATCACCAATAATCCACAGTAACCTCTTGCTCCTTTCCAGTCATGTACTTCGCAAATGTAAATAGTATTTTGACTTCTACCATGCTAGACATTTTGCCTATTTTTGAACTTCATTTGAATGGAATAATCAATATGTACACTTTCTCTCTGGCTTCCTTCTCTTGATATTATGTCTGTAAGATGCATCCATGTTGTTTCATATAGTAGTAGTTAATGTTTTTTCACTGTTGTGTATTATTCTATTGTATAACATATCCCCAAATTTATCCATTCTACTTTTGATGGACATTTAAGTCATTTCCTGTTTATGTGATACAAATCAAGATAATATGAACATTCTTGTTAATGTCTTTGGTACACTTGATATAGAACTAGGAGTGGGATTGCCGGGTCAGCTTTAGTAGATACAGTCAAATAGCTTTCCAAAGTGGTTGCACATATTTTCACTCTGAACAGAAGTGCATGCAGGTTCTAGTTAAGTCCACATTCTTACTGAAGAATGTAGTATTTAGTACTGTTGTATATTTAGTATTGTCAGTACTTTTAAATTTAGCAGTTCTGGTGGGCATGTAGTGGTATCTTGTTGTGATTTTAATTTGCATTTCCTTAAGGAATAATGATGTTGAATGACTTTTCACATGTTGGCAATTTGGATATCTCCTTTTGTGAAGCAAATGTTCAAGTCTTTTGCTCATTTTTCATTAGAGTGTTGGTATTTTTTTATTGGTTTGCAGAATTCTCTCTGTATGTTTATGATATAAATCTTTTGTAAGATAGGACAAAACAGTGTGCATTATTTTAATGCTTTTTTTATTTTGGTGTTTTTAACTCTGAGTCCTTTTATTTACGCATTTTTATCTTATGAAATTTTTAGCTACTCCAAAGTGAAAAAGATGGTCTTCTATCTTACCTTCTAAATGTCATACTTCTTTACTTTCACATTTAAGTCTATGATCTATCTTGAATTGATTTTTGTGTTTTAGGTGAGGTAATAAATCAAGGGCTTTTTTTTTGTTTTTTCCATTTGGATTTCCAGTTGATGCAGAAGCAATCAGTTTAAAAGACTGTATTTCCTGCTACATTTCAGTGCCACTTTGCCATAAATTCAAGTGACTGTAGATGTAGGGATGTAGGTCTGTTTCTGGACATCAGTTCTGTTCCTTTGGTCTAATTTTCTGTCCTTTTGACAATACCACACAGTTTCAATTACTGTACCTTTGTAATAAATTTTAATATGTTATAGGTTATATACTCCAGCTTTGTTTTCCTCTTTGAGTTGATCATGACTATTTTTATCCTTTTACATTTCCCTTTAAGCTTTAGAAATCAGATCGTCAAATTCTGCAAAAACCCCCTGCAGTTTTGATTGGGATTAGAGGACATATGATATAGATCAACTTGAGTAACTAACATCTTTACAATATTAAGTCTTTGAATCCATGAAAATAGTATATTTCTGTTTATTTAGATCTTTTAGATCAATTTCTTTTGGTACTGTTTTGTTAGTTTTCTGTGAAGAGATCTTGGACAATCTTTCATTAGATTTATCCCAGGGTATTTGATGGTTTTTGTTCCTATTTTATGGTATTTTTTTAAATGTTTAAACTGCAAGTGGTATTTTTAAAACATCCTTGTGTATTGTTTCTTGCCCATAAATAGAAATAGAAATGATTTTTCTATCTATATCAACTTTACTGAGGTATAATTTGCTTACTATGTAATTACTTACTATGTAAGTAAATTATCATTTTGAAGTGACAGTACAAAGAATTTTGAAAAATGTATACTTCCATGTGACCCCCACTACAGTTAAAATGTGTAACACTTAGATCACTCCCAAAATGTTTCCTTGTGCTGCTTTACAGGTGATCCCCAATCCTCCTGACTCCACATAAATATATCCCACCAGGCACTAGGCAAACACTAATCTGCTTTCTGTAACTATAGACTAGTTAACTATAGATCAGTTAACTATAGATTAGTTTTGCCCATTCTAGAATTTCACAAGAATGGAATCATAACACAATGTTCTCTTTTGTCTCTGGCTTCTTTTGCTCAACACAAGATTTCTGAGAGTCATCCAAGAGCATATATGTATCAGTTCATTGCATATTATTGCTGAGTAGTATTCCATTATATGTGTGTATGTATAAATATATTTGGTTTGTTTCAATATTTGAGCTATTATGGAAAAAAAGCTGCTATGAAAATTGCATACGTTTTAATTTCTGTGGATACGTTTTAATTTCTCCTAGGTAGCTACCAAATGTAACTATCATATGACAATTAAAGAAATTGAATTTATAATGAAGAATCTCACAAAGAAAACTCCAGACCCAAATGTCTTCACTTGTAAATTCTATCAAAGATTTAAGGAAGAAATTGCACCAATCTTACACATACTCTTGCAGAAAATAAAGGAGGCGGGAACACGTTCTAACTCATTTTATCTTTGCTCTTTTACATGTAACATGTCTTTTTCCTCTGGGTACTTTTAAATATTCTCTTTATTACTGGTTTTCAGCAGTTAAGGGGCCGCTTCCCTCTTCCATCCCTTCTTCCCACCACGTTCTTCCTTTCTTATATCTGTTTGAGTTTGCTGAATTTCTGAATCTGTTAATTTATCTTTTTCATCAAATTTGAATAATTATCCATCATTATTTATTCAAATGTTTTTTTCTTCTGCTCCTATCTTTCCTTCTGGGACTCCAACTGCATCTATGTTAGATAGCTTGAGATGGTCCCACAGGTCACTGAGACTGTTTTTTCTCTTTTTTTCCCAACCTTTTTTTTCTCTTGGTGCTTCAGTTTGGATAATGAATGCTGTTAAGTGCATCCACTGAAGTTTTCATTTCAGACACTGTATTTTTTTTCCCTATCTCCAGAATTTCCATTTGGTTCTTTTTCTAAATCTATTTCTCTCCTCATTATTTTCATTTAAATTCTTGTGTGTATTTATACTAGCCTTTTAAAAGTCCCTTTCTGCCATTTCCACCATCTTTGTCATTTTGGAGTCTGCTTCCATGGATTTTTTTTTTCCTGCTAGTTCTTAGTCACATTTTCCTGTTTCTTATGATGTTTGGTAATTATTTAATTGAATACTTGACATTTAAAATGTTATTTTGCTGAGTGTCAGGATTTTGTTGCTTTCCTTTAAAGAGTGTTGACGTTTGTTTTGGCAGGCAGCTATTTGTAATCAGCATGAGACTCTTGAGGGAAATTTTAAGGGTTTGTTAGGGTGCATTTAGAGGAACTTTGTCTCTCAAACTAATTGAGCCCTATTCCTATGGTATGTCCCTATGGTTTCTCTAATGAATGCCCTGTGTGTTTCACTATGTATCTCAACCCTAGGTCAGGACTTGAACATCTCCTAGTCTTGTGATAACTCTATGAATTGTTCAACTTAATGCTCTATGACAATTATTCTTTGATTAACGTTATGACATTTCATCCTGTGCATGTGTATACTGTTTGACCAAAGACTCAAAGGGACCCCTATACAGATTTCTGGAGATTTTTTTTCTCTGCACAGCTCCTTATTAGCCAGTATTCTGCCCAGAACATTCCAGCTCCTTGGCCTCCTTGAATCTTGATCTCTGTCTCTTCAACTCAGCAAGACATCTGTGTTCTACATGGGTTTCCCCCTCTCTGTGCCATGTTCCAGAGTGCTGCAGGCAGAATGCTGAGGCGAATGTGGGGTTCATTTCATTCTACTCTTACAGATCACAGTCCTGTGCTATCTATTGTCCAATATGTGAAAATAGCTGTTTCATATATTTTTTCCAGTGTTCCAGATGTTTATAGTAGAAAGACGAAACTGATACTAGTTACATGTGTCATGAGCAACAATTTACTCCCCCCCCTTTTTTTTTCCTGAGGAAGATTTGCCCTCAGCTAACATCTGTGCCAATCTTCCTCTATTTTATATGTGGGTCACCACCACAGCATGGCTGCCAATGAGTGGTGTAGGTCCACTCCCAGGAACCAAACCCCGGGCCACTAAAGCAGAATGTGCCAAACTTATCCACTAGGCAACAGGGCCAGCCTCTCTCTCCATTTTTAACAGACTTTATTTTTTAGAGCATTTTTAGGTTCACAGCAAAATTGAATGGAAAATACAGAGAGTTCCAATATACCCACTCCCTCTGCACAAGCACAGCTTCCTCTATCTTCCTCTACTATCAACATCTCACATCAGAGTGGTACGTTTGTTACAGTTGATGAGCCTACACTGACACATCATCATCACCCAAAGTCCATAGTCTACATTAGAGTTCATTCTTGATCTTGTACATTCTATGGGTTTTCACAACATATAATGACATGTATCCACCTATTACAGTATCATATAGAATAGTTTCACCACCCTAATGCTTTGCTTATTCATCCCTCTCTCTCTCTAACCCCTGGAAACCACTGATCTTTTTATAATCTCCACAGTATTGTCTTTTCCAGAATGTTATACAGTTGGCATCACAGGGTATGTAGCCTTTTCAAATTGACTTCTTTCACTCAGTAATATGCATTTAAGTTTCCTCCATCTCTTTTCATGGCTTGATAAATTTGTTTTTAGTGCTGAATAATAGTCCACTGTCTGGATGTACCACAGTTTACCCATTCACCTACTGAAGGACATCTTGGTTGCTTCCATGTTTTAGCAATTATGAATACAGCTGTTACAAACATGCATGTGCAGGTTTTTGCATGGACATAAGTTTTAAATTCACTTGGGATCAAGGATCATGACTACTGGATACATAAGAGTATGTTTAATTTTGTAAGAAACTACCAAACTGTCTTCCAAAGAGGCTGCATCATTTTACATTCCCACCAGCAATGGGAGCTCCTGTTGCTCCACACCTTTGTCAGCAGTTGGTATTGTCAGTGTTTTGGATTTTGGTCATTCTAATAGGTGTGGAGTGGTATCTTGTTGTTTTAATTTGCCATTCCCTAAAAGATGATGTTGAGCATCTTTTCATATACTTCTTTGCCATGTGTATATCTTCTTTGATGAGGTGTCTATACAAGCCTTTCACTCACTTTTTACTTGGGTTGTTCATTTTCTTACTGTTGAGTTTCAAGAGTTCTTTGTATATTTTGGATAAATGTCCTTTATCAGATATGTCTTTTGCAAACATTTTCTCCCAGTTTGTGGCTTGTCTTCTCATTATCTTGATAGTATCTTTCACAGAGAAGAAGTTTTTAATATTAATGAAGCCTAACTTATCAATTTTTTCTTTAAAGGATCTTGCTTTTGGCATTATACCTAAAAAGTCATCTTTTTAACCATCTTTTAAACCAAGCTCATTTAGATTTTCACCTATGTTATCTCCTAGGAATTTCATAGTTTTGTGTTTTACATTTAGGTACATGATCCATTTTTAGCTAGTTTTTGTGAAGGGTATTAGGCCTGTGTCTAGCTTCATTTTTGGAATGTGGATATCCAGTTGTTCCAACACCATTTGCTGAAAACACTATCTTTTATCCATTGTGTTGCCTTTGCCCCTTTGTCAAAATCAGCTGATTCTATTTGAGTGGGTCTATTTCTGGGATCTCTATTCTGTTCCATTGATCTATTTGTCTATTCTTTCACTAATTCCACACTGTCTTGATTACTATAGCTTTATATTAAGGGTTGAAGTCTGGTAGTGTCAGTCCTTAGCATTTGTTTCAAATATTGAATTTGTATCCAGCAATCTTACTAAATGTACATATTAATTCTAATCACTTCTGTAGATTCTTTCTGATTTTCTACAAATGGAATCATGTTGTTGGCAAGTAATGATAGTTTTATTTCTTCTCATCTACATACCTTTTATTTCTTTTTCTTTTTTTATGGATTGCACTGAACTAAGACCCCTTATATAATGACCATAGTTGTCTTGTTCCAAATCTTTAGAGGAAGCTTTCAATATTTCAACATTAATTATAATGTTTTCTATAGATATTTTTGCAGACATCCTTTTCTCAGATTAAGAAAATTCTCTTCTGGTCCTAATTCGCTAAGAAGTTTTAACATGAACTGGTTGTTATCAAATGCTTTTTCTACACATATTGAGATAACCATACTTTACCAATGTGGTGAATTGCATTGACAGATTTTCCAAATGTAAAACCAACCTAGAATGCCCAGAATATGCCCCACTTTGTCATGATGTATTATCTTTTCAAATATATTACTTAATTTGAGAGGCACATGTTTTGTTTAGGGTCTCTGCACCTATTTCTGTATTGATTAGTTAGTGTAACAAACACCCTACAACTCAGTGACTGAATAGTTATTTTTTTCCTCACACATGTCTATGAGTTGGCTTGGTATTTAACCGATCTAGGCTGGAATCTCAGCTGGGTGGCTCTGATTCTCTCTGCAGGTCCTTGAGCTTACTGGGGTAGCTCTTCTTTCAACTATGGCTCTGCTCAAACTGTCTCTCATTCCTTCTGGGATGAGAAGGCTAGTTGAAACATGTTCTTCTTTTCATGATGACAGAGAGGCAAAAGAGGGAAGGCCCCATTGTGTAAGCACATTTCAAGCTCTTGCTTGCATCTTGTCTGCTTTGTCCCATAAGCTAAGGTAAGTTACGTGGCTAAGTCCAGAGTTAAAGGGTAGGGAAATATATTCTGGCCATGGAGGTGGGAGGTACTACAATGTCACATGACAAAGGGCATGGATACAAGAACGAACGAAGAATTGAGGCTAATAATGCAAACTGCCAAAATGTTTATGAGAAAAATTGGCCTGAAATTTTCTTTATTATAATGTCATTGTCAAGATTTGGAATTAAGGTTATCCTGGCCTCAAGAAAAAAAAAAGAATTGGGAAATGCTTCTGTTTTTTCCATTCTCTGAAAGAATTTGGAAATTCAAAAGACGAGTACTATTTCTTCTTTAAATGTTTGGTAGAGGGGGTCAGCATGGTGGCATAGTGGTTAAGTTCGCATGCTCCGCTTCGGCAGCCCGGGGTTCACAGGTTCAGATCCCGGGCACAGCCTGACTCACTGTTTGTCAAGCCATGCTGTGGTGGCATCCCATATAAAACAGAGGAAGATGGGCACAGATGTTAGCCCAGGGCCAGTCTTCCTCGGCAAGAAAGAGGAGGATAGGCAAGAGATGTTAGCTCAGGGTTAATCTTCCTCACATACACACAAAAATAAAATAAATGTTTGGTAGACCTTGCTGGTGATGCTACCTGAATCTGAAATTATAGGTAAGTTTTAAATTAAGGATACTATTATAGACTTAATTGTGTCCCCCCCACCAAAATTCCTATGTTGAAGCCCTAATCCTCAATGTGACTATATTTGGAGATGGGGCCTTTGGGGAGGAAATTAAGGTTAAACAAGGTCATAAGAGTGGGGCCCTAATCCAACAGGAGTGTTGCCCTTGTAAGAAGAGGAAGACACCAGAGAGATCTTTCTCTCCGTGTTTGCACAAAGACCATGCGAGGACACACTGAAAAGGCAGCCATCTATAAGCCAGGAAGAGAGTTCTCACCAGAAGCCAACCCTGATAATACCTTGATCTTGGACTTCTGGACTCTACAACTATGAGAAAATAAACTTCTGTTGCTTAAGCCACTTGGTCTGTGGTATTCTATTATGGCAGCCAGAGCAGATTAATACAGATACAATTTCTCAAAATTAATATAGGATCATTCAGATAGTCTATTTCTTCTTACATCAGTTTTGGTAAATTGTGTTTTTCACGGAAAATAAAAAATGTCAAATACTTTGACATGAATATTTGTTCTTAATATCCTCTTATTATTTTTGTTATCTGTAGGATGTTTCCTTTTTCATTCCTGATATTTGTACTTTGAATCTTCTCTTTTTTCTTGGTCAGTCTATCTAAGGGTTTATTAACTTTATTAATCTTTTCAAAGAACCAATTTTGGCCATGTTGCTTTTCTCTAGTGCACATTTGTTTTCAATTTCATTGATTTCTGCTCTTATCTTCATTAGTGCCTTTTCTTCTGCAGACATTTGAGAATCTCCCCATAAAAATCTGACCCTATTATGAAGCTGTTTGCTTGACAATCCCTGAGCTTTCCATCACTATTTTAATCCTAATTCCTTAATATGAATAGAAATCCAAGGATTACTAGATATTTAAGGAATAACTGTAAAAGTTTTAAAAAGATAAAAACAAAAAAATAGAAACCCAAACAAACAACTGAAAATAAAATCTGAGAGGATTCATATGATATGGGGAACAGAAGGAAACTTTCAAAATGTCTTTAAGATTCTTAGAGAGATATGATAAGATAATGCATCCCTGAAACCAAAACAGCATACTATAAGGTAATACAGAATTTTAAAAAAGTAAAGTACAAATATAATGGCATAAATTAAATACTCAACGAAAAGTTTGTAGAGGAAAAAAAGCTGAAGAAATCTGGAAACTAGGATAAAAATGTTAAAAAAAAGAATCAGAGGAAAAAAAGGTAACAATTTAGAGGATTATTCCAGGAAAATGACTTTCAACCTAGAAATTTACATATAGATAGACCATCAATTAAGTGTGTGGCATTTTTCAGATCTGCAAGCTAGTAAAAAAATCACCGTTTCTCCCTGTATTGCTTTCATATTGCTGCTGTAACAAATTACCACAAACTTAGGTGCTTAAAACAACACAGGTTTATTATCTCATAGTTCTGGAGGTCAGAAGTCTGACATGGGTCAGTAGGGCTGTGCTCCTTCTGAAGACTCTAGGAGAGAATCTGTTTCTTTGCCTTTTCCAGCTTCTAGGAGTCACCTACATTCCTTTGCTCCTTAGCTCCCTCCTCCAACCTCAAAACTGGCAGTGTAGCGTCTTCTCTGTCTGATCTCTTGTCTCCCTCTTATAAGGACACTTGTGATTATGTTAGGCCCACCCAGATAATCCAGGGTAATTTCCCCATCTCAAGAACCTTAACTTAATCACATACACAAGGTTCCTTTTGCCTATGAATAAGAAAACATATTCATAGGACCTGGAGATTAGGATATGGACATCTTTTGGGGGGGGCAGTCATTATGCTGTCTACCACACTCCCATTTACCTTTTCTCAGGAAGGTCCTAGAGGATATGCTTCATAAAAACAAAGGATTAAACAAAGAAAAAGGAAACAAGGGATCCAACACAGGAGAGCAGTATTGGATTGGTAAAAGCAACCAACACTGAATGAACTAGAGGTTGTAATGCTCTAGAAGGAATATCTGGAAAGAGAAAAAATAACCTGCTAGATTAATTGATGTGTTTGATTGTGATGCTTTATCACTTTGGCAGAGTGTCTGGGGACAGATTACTATAAGTACATAAAAATATGGCAATTAGTAAGATGAAAGTAAAAGGCTGTATTAAAAGTTAATGTGATCATATGTGGCTCAGGTTGAATGATATTTACAAATGTTGATTTAAACAAAAACTGTGATATTCCTCTATTGAGAGATGAGGGGGTAAGAAGAGTGTGTGGGGGTAGGGAGAGAAGGAATGTTCACATACTTGGGGGTGGTGTTATAAAAGAGCTTTATGATTGACTTCCATGGGAGAAGGTCAACAGATATGTTTCTCTACATCTCCCAGGTTCCCTTGCAGTTAAAGCAGGGGTCTAGGGACTAAATTCTGGCCAATGGAATGTAAGCAAAGTGATATATGCCATATTTAGGGTTAATCTCTGAAACTTTTTCTGATTCACCATGCTTTCTCTCTTGTCAGATAAGCTATGGATCCCAAGTTCTAGGAGACAGCAGAACCACTAAAAATAAAAAGAAACCCACATCCTTGAGTCTAACATTTCATCTGACTAGTAACATCCACAATGGATTTTTTTTTTGAGAAATAAAAATTTATTGTACTAAACCACTGAAATTTTGGGGTTTTCTGTGACAGCAGTAAATTCACTCTGTTGGTATTTTTTAAATGGCCACAAATTCTTTGACAATCTTTCAAGAAGCGGCATCTATGTCCCATTTCCTAAAATCTGGACAGGGCTTGTGACTCACTTATAACCAAAAGAATGTGAGAGAAGTGATACTGTGTTACTTTTTGAGGCAAAGTCAGAAAAGAACATGTAGTTTCTGCCTTGTTCATTGCAACACTTGACTTTGGAGCACTGGGGCCTAAGCTCAGATGTCTGATTACCCAGCTGCCATACTGTGAGGAAGCCCAGGACACGTGGAGAAGCCACACATAGGAGCTCTGCTGGCATTCATAGTCTTTCCAGCTGAGTTATCAGAGAAAAGCTGTCCCTCTGTGCCCTACCAAACACAATTCATCAACATCATAAAATGGTGGTTGTGTGTGTGTGTGTAAGGCCAGCCCTGAGCTAACATCCATCGCCAATCCTCCTCTTTTTGCTGAGGAAGACTGGCCTTGGGCTAACATCCGTGCCCATCTTCCTCTACTTTATATGGGACGCCGCCACAGCATGGCTGACAGGCAGTGCGTCGGCAGGCGCCCGGGATCTGAACTGGTGAACCCCGGGCTGCCAAGCGTGAACTAAACCGCTGCGCCACTGGGCCGGCCCCATAAGATGGTTGTTTTAAGCCACCATATTTATTGGAGTAATTTATTACATAGCAATAGTAACCCAATACTCACTCCAATTAATAAATAGTATCATTTGCTTTTTAATCTGTGCACCTGAACTAAAGTAGTTAAAAAAGAAAGAGGTGTGAATTATTGGCTTGGTTTTATTTATTTAATAATTATTTATTCTTTGTTATTTCTACCTCTCCTACCCAGAAAGTTCACCGTTCCCCCAAAGCAGCAGCTTCAAACTTTTTAAAGAGAAACACACAAGAAGAAACATATTTTATAAACATGACCTAGTGCACACATACATACACATATATATATAATTTAAAACTCTATAAAGCAATGCTTAACTTTATCAAGTGCCATGCACTAATATTTCCACACTATACTATTTTATTTTTTAAAAAGTGTAGTTTTGACTGAATAAATTTCCTTGCTTACAAATGGGGCCTCCGCTATGGGGTCCCACACAATCCTCTTGAAAAACACTGCTCTAAACCATAATCATTCTTCATGGCCTTACACAAATCCAACCATAAGCCTTCATTGACCACTCCAGTCTGAGTTCCTGTGAAATTTCTACAATTTATTAGCCATATTGTATTTTCTGTACTACCCATGCTTAACTTGATATCGTAAACTCCTCTAGGGCAAGGTTCTGTCCTTTATCTCTCACTTGCTAAATGCATAGTACTCATTAAACACATTGCTCAATATCCGGCCACTGTGTTTCTAAATCTCAAAATTGTTAACAGGCACTCCATAAGTTTGGATTTTCTTTGGCGTGGGGTAAAGAAAAATGATTTAATAATCTATCCGCGTATTATGCTTAATTTCAAACTGGAAAAGTGCACACAGCAGTCCCAACTCCACACGCGTGTGTAGTTTTTAAGCAAACGAAGTTATCAAGATAGAATTTTTCTAATAGCTTATTACGATGCAGCGCACGAAATATTTATCTTGACATAGCCATAAAAAATTAATAGAACCAAGTTCCCAGGACTAAAATATTTAACGGCAAAGTGTTCTGTCGGATGAGCATTTTTCACAACTCACTGCAACTACACCTTGAGAGTACAGTTCAAGACCCGCGTTCCACTTATGGGGTCCGGGCCAGCCTCAGGAGGGAACTGAGCGCAGGGCCGCGGGGTGTGAGGCCCAGGGCCCGCCGATCCCCGCCCGGCTCCTGGATCCCTTCCCTCAGGAGAAGGGCGACACCGCCCGCTGCGAGAGAGGCTGAGGCGGGACTTCCCGTCTACCCTGCCCCGCGGTCCTCACCGCCCGTTACCTTTGCCGCGAGGCCTGCGCTGCGCCCGGCCCTAGCAACGGCCCTAGCAACGGCCGGGCTCCTCCCTCCGGTGTCGCCCGGAAAGCGCTCCGCCGCGTCCACGGCCGGGCGCGCGCCTCGGGCTCGGCGGAGCGGAAGACGCGTGGAGCTGTGCGAGGACCCGCGGGCTGTGCAGGTCTGAGTCCCACTCCGACCCCTGGTGCCGGGCTCCGCGCCCCCCCGGGACCGGAGGTCTGGCCCGAGCTGTGCGGCTGCGTGGAGTGGACGCTCCTTGGCCGGGCCCTAGCGGAGGTCGTGCCGCGTGTCGCCTGTGAGCGTGACCCTGGTCCCTGCGCGGGCAATTGCATTTTTAGGATCTTGCGGGCCCTTTGGGAAAAAGGCTTTCAGATTTTTCTTCAAAAGTATTTTTTTTCCTAAACAATTATTTTCGGTGCTTCCCGCCCCCAAGGAAAGGCTGTCCTGGCAAAGTTAGTGCCCTAGGAACCCTATTCTTTATTTTTTAGTGTTTGGAGTGGTTTGTGGGGGATTGGTTGTCACGGAAGGAGACGCTTAGTAAAGATATAGTATGCTAAGCAGTGTATTTAGATATTAAGATTACGGTTACATAATAAGCAAAGGAGTCGGTTCCTGCCATCTTAATTATTTCCTGGCAATGTAGGACAGGTAAGGAAGTATATTAACACTTGAAGGTGCCAGTTCCAAGGAGCTGGATGATAAAATCGCTGCGTGACTTAAAACCACAACATTTAAGGATTACTTCTGTCTGAACCCCAGTGTACCAGGAAAAACTAAGACAGCAGTCTGCCTCCCACATAGTGGGTGGTGTGGAAGGGGCCATTGGTCCTGTGTGAAAAAGATGGTACCTGGGATTTAAAAAATGGATGTTGGACCTGTGCACGTTATGTGACCAGGTTCTTAAAAATACTCTTAAGGAAAAAAAAGTTTTTAGGTGGGTTTATCTAGTACTGAATTGGTCCACAATACAGGATAGGGGAATTTTATGTAATGTTCTGTTGGGAGGTTCCATTTGTAGCTAGGACCCTTTTCCATTGTTGTTTTGCAAAAAAAAAAAAAAAAATCTGCCAGGCTGCCCCGTGTGCCAGGCTGCCGAAGGCCCATAAAGGTAGTCTCTCAGGTACTTCAGTGTGAGAGGCGTACTGGATGCTTTTTTTTCAGAATGGTTTTGATTTAGTTAACAAGTATTTGTTGAATTCCTCTTGTTACGTAAGACACAGAGATAGGTGAAATCAGTGAAGAATCCTGCTCTTGCGGAGTTGACTGTCTGCTAGGAGGGATACCTTCGCTGTAAGTTAACTCCAAATTAAAGTACATTTTTCCATGTTAAACCAATGGAACCAATAATAAGTGCACAAAAGTAAAGAGATGTAAGAGATTGCCATAGACCATCTAGAGTCCTGACTTTGAGACTAAAAATAGAGGATTATGTGCAAGGTGGAATTGATGCATCTTGGTGGGTTATTAGTTTGGGGGGGAAAGAGGGTAGAAGGAGTAAGACATTAATTTGTTTTCAACATAAGTTGCAGAATGATGGGTGCACCATCAAGGTGAAAATGGATGTTAGTTCCTTAGGAAGAAAGTCTTTTTATGTTTTCTGAGTAAGCCCCATGACTCCACTGGTATTTCCCTGCACATATTTGATGATAACAAGTATGTTTTGAAGGTTTTGAATAATCACGTTTGCAACACATGATTTGTATACATTTGAGGCAAGCTGTTAGCTACGTCAGGAGAAAGGCCCTGGTCATACGGTTTCAGAGATCTTTGGAGGGAGCTGCCCATGACTTATGACTTAAAACTGCAGGCCTCTTCTGTGTAGCCACCTCAGCCATAGGTGAGAGCATGTAGATGAGGCAAGGGAAGGGGCCATAAACAGTTCCTTTTCACTGTCTCACATGTATTTGTGTTGTTTGATTTTGTAGAGGAAGGACATTTATATAAGGCTTCATTGATATTCATTTAGTTATATGGACAGAAGGCTGAATTGAAATATAGGGGGATATTTCTGAGGCATCTTAGGAGTGCATTTGAGGGCCATAGAAAAACTCACGAGTAGTTTTCCATTGAATGTCAGGCAACCACGTTGACTTTTGACTTTCATGGCATCCCCAGGCACTTGCATACTTCCCCACTATGCCTGGACCCTTTGGTGGCACATGCAAACCCATAAATAACTACTGGAATACCCAGGGAAATAGAATCAGGTTGAATTAGTCCAGTCCAATTTCTATTTTAGATTGAGCCCCAGGATCTGGATAACTCAAGACTATTACAGCCAAAAAATGTTTCTCTTTAAGAAACTCAGACAACACCAGAACAAACCCAAACCAAGAGGATTTAGGTGACACTTAATTAGCTTCCTAAGTGCAGTGATGAGACCTTTATTGGTTTGTGACAGTTGACCTTTTGTTAGCCGACAGAGAATTTGTAGCTCCGATTTCTGGAGATTAATAGGATCTTTTCCCAGGCTTTTGAGGCTGCTTCTGTCCTTAGAATGAATTTTTGATCTTAGGGTATCTTTACCTGGTCCTGTGGATGGACTCTAGAGATCTGCAAACCACCTGGAATTGTGTGCAAAGTATTGTGTCTGTATATGCATTTTCTAGAGAGAAGGTCCAAGACTCTCATGCAATCTTAAAAGTATCTGACACTCAGGAAAATGTGGCAGCTTAATATCCTTTACTCTCCTAGTCACTGAGGACATATTCACAAAGATAGAAGCCATTTTTAGGGAGGTGATTTGGAGTGAGGGTCAAAAGTAGGTAATGTTTTCCATTTGTGAGGCAGGAAGAAGGGATGGGACCATCATTCTCAAATATCACTTTCTCAGAGCAACCCAAAGTGTAAACCTGTGTCTAATCAGTACACATCAAAAATATTTATTTTATTTTGGTTTTCCTCTTGGGTAAATTTGGCAAGTATATTTTACTTTTCCTTCAGTGACCAGCATCTTTTTTCTTTGTATCTCTTTATTTCGGCTTTAAGCTCATTGGGATTTACGATCTATAAAAAGCTCCTGATGAGTAATTAAATTAGTATCACTAACTTCTTATTCGTAAATTATGTTGTATCTTATGTTCCACTAGGCTTTTTGTTCACTTTGTATTTGGGAGACCACAGAAAGTTTCCTGTTGTAGTCACAGCATTTCTCCTGTCAGTGTTTGTATGCAAACTGCCTGGTGCCTTTTGGTTAAACACCACAAAACCATAGGGCTTTATAATAAGAGTCATTTTACAGCTTTGGAATGCACATCAAATCAAAAGGGCCCCAGTCTCTTTTCTCCCTCAAAAGATACTGTGCTTACAGAGTAGTTGAATAACAATTTTGGCAGCCATCATCCTTCTTTGAAGAAAATATTTAAGTGGGAAAGTTATTTTACTGTTTTACCTCTAGTACTAAAGAATTTGCATGGTGTGTATTTTCAGAAAACAGTATGACTTGTTAGAGTTGCTAGACATTAATGTACTCTGTAAAATTTTTAAATGTATAAGATCAGGCTTTATTTTTTCTGAACATATATTTCACCTTTTGGCATATTTTACAAATTATAATTGATAGTAGATGCCTCTTATATTTTAATGGATGTTTAATTATATATCTTGTATGTGTTTTAATTTAAGTTGGAGAGGAATATTTCTTTTAGGACATATCCAACTAAATTTTACTGATTTCACTGGAACCTTGTATTTTTATTAGAGTTCAGGTTGAGATTTGATGTCATGTAATGTTAAATCAAAGTCAGAGCCTACAGGGTTGAATACATGCCTGGCTGATAATAACATTAAACCATTACATTCCTAATATAAAACAAAATTGCTGTCCCTGGAACAAAAGAATTACTGAAAAAATGGATTGTCGGTACCTAAACTTTATATTTGAAATAATTTTTCTAAGAGAGCACCTTTCTATTTTTATGCAGGGAATGGCCCAAAAGGGTGATATATTCTTTTGAGTTTATTGCTTTTTCAGTTTGTATTTTAAAGCATGATAATTTAGTGGTTTTAAAAACTTATTAACATTTGTTAATAAATACTAAAAACTGCACACAGTTGTGAAATAAATTGAGTAATTTTCTTTGTAGAGAGAGTGAGTAAAATATTTTGTTTTTATTTTGCCCTCCACTTTTTTTTTTCAGTGCACCTATGATATGTGTTTTAGAAATACATGTTAAATTTTGGTTTGAATGAAAAAAATGTCTTTCAGTCCACCTGTATTTCTCAAAGAAAGAGAAGAAAATAATTCAAAATTTGTGGAAATACAACAGTCACAAACTGCTTCCGTAGCTTCAGAAGATCCTCTTCAAAACCTATGCTTAGCTTCTCAAGAAGTTCTTCAAAAAGCTCAACAAAGTGGGAGATCAAGATGTCTCAAATGTGGTGGTTCAAGAATGTTTTACTGCTATACGTGTTATGTCCCAGTTGAAAACGTACCTCTGGAACAGATGCCACTTGTGAAGGTTGGTAAGAGATTAATTGTTTTAAAGAAAGAAAATAGATTTTAAAAAGACATCTTATATGCCTGCTCTAATATAATTGGTAAGCTTGATAACATCATTCTGAAAATGAATTATATTAATAGAAAATTTAATCCTACAGACTGCCAAACCTATTTGTTTTTCTTGTCTCTGGAAAAAAAGACACAAAAAATGTGGTATAAACATGAATACTACAAGAAACAAGTTTATAGATTACCTGAAGGAGCTTTAAAAACTACCTCAGGTCCTTGGACCTCTCTTTGAGGAAACCTCCTAGAGGAACTAGGATTGATTTTCTTTGACTTTTGTAGAATGGTCTTAGCCCCATACTCTACATGGAGATGGAGCAGATATCACTGACTAAAACTAAACTAAAGTAAAATTTAAAGGACTAAGACCTATTCATTGGGCTATATTATAATTGTAGTGATTTTAAGCCAGATTTAAAAAATTGATTTGAATTGATTGCTTACCTTTTACTTTTTGTTGCTTACTAAGACTATTCTTGTGTAGTAAAGGGTCCATAGACTATCATGTCTGCATAATCAAAGAAGAATTTATTATATATATATTAACTTATATGTCTAGCACTGACCTGAACTTTAGGAGTAAATCAAATAATGTATAAAATTTGACTGCTGCCTATTAGGACTTGAGAGACACTAAACTCTACACATGGACTCATTAGAACTTGCTAGTAAGAAAATAAATTGTAACTATATTTAAAATATTTAATGTGGTGATTTTAAGGTTCATTTAAATTAGAAGTAAGAAAAATACTTTAACACTCATATTTTGTTACTTGAATTTTATTTTAGCCTATGTGTCATCTCGGCAAGTCTGCAGTCTTCTTATGGGTCTAAAATCACACTTAACAGGCTAATGGAAAGTTTACAAGCCAAGAGTAGGGAAGCATGGAATCTAATATAAGCTTCATAGTTACATCAGAAAAACCAAGAGCTTGGGGATAATAATTCTTTTTAAGTTTCCCGTTATCTTATAAGAATGTTACATTTCAAAGTATAGTTTTTAAAGTATACACAGAATTATTCTATCTTGTATTTATATAAAAGCCATGTAAAGAAAGTATCCCATTAAAAATTTTATCTTAAAATGTGTTGTGTTCAAAAAGGATTGCAGATCAGAATAATAAAAGTCAAAATATATTGACAGGGCTAATATTTCCACAGAAACTTAGTAATAGAAGATTATTTTCCAAATCAGTGGTCTAATAGCCCCTATTTAATAGAAATGACTCAAAACACTATGCCAAGTGTTGATCAACTCTAAATGGCCTACTGGACTGTGCAGAGTTTTCTAAAGTGTTTATATTTTAATGGCTATGTATTAAATTTGATACGTTAGTGTATATTAGTAGTAATAAAAACTCTACAAAATTTTCTTTCTAATTTCTACTTTATTATTTTATTTTATTTTATTTTTGTGTGTGTGAGGAAGACTAGCCCTGAGCTAACATCTCTTGCCAATCCTCCTCTTTTTTGCTGAGGAAGATTGGCCCTGGGCTAACATTTGTGCCCATCTTCTTCCACTTTATATGGGACGCCACCACAGCACGGCCTGGCAAGTGGTGCGTATGTCCGCACCTGGGATCTGAACCCGCGAACCCTGGGCCGCCGAAGCAGAGCACGCGAATTTAACTGCTACGCCACCGGGCCAACCCTCTACTTTATTTTTATTTTAACAAATCATTCAGCATTTGCTTTTTTAGATAGCCTGCTTGGGAAGGGAAGATGACTACATAATGAGTAAGTACCTCCCAAGCTTTAAATTTTAGTCTAGGGAATGAATTCTTAAACATCTATCTTTTCATGCAGAGCATGATTTTTTAATGCCATGAGAAATGCATAAGAAAAGGTAAAAGGTGCTCTTGGGTTTTTGTTTTTTAGTGGAGAAAAAAACCCCATAAGGTAGAAGAACGTTCCATCTTTATTAGAGTCCAAGAATTTAAAAGCCTCCCTTTGGAAAGTTGATAATCATATGGGGACAAGCTTAGGGCTCCTTGCTAATGGCATTTTGTTACATTTGGGCAGAAAGGTTTGTGGTAAATGTCTTATAGGAAACGTGGGTGTTAGAGCAGTGTTAGAGAACAGATTGATGTTCTTTATGTGTTTGAAAACAGAACATCTCTACTTGAACTGCATCTGGTCAGTACTACTGGTGTTAACTCTGTGCCCTGTCATTATTTAAGAAGTAGTTTCCTTTAAAATGTGTGAACTAGAACACAAACATATATTTCCATGATTTGATCTGTGTCTGTGCTTTTGTTTCATAGTATCAGAAATTT
Organism: Tapirus indicus; assembly: GCA_031878705.1. Taxonomy (NCBI): domain Eukaryota; kingdom Metazoa; phylum Chordata; class Mammalia; order Perissodactyla; family Tapiridae; genus Tapirus; species Tapirus indicus. The sequence goes on from CM062918.1 coordinate 42,875,818, forward strand.
TAGGCTTACTCAGGGAGAACTAAAGATACCTGGACTGAGGCCCAGGAAGACTTCTTGAACACAAATTTTGCATAATGATACTCGTAGATTTTAGTCCATGAACTGTTCTCTTTTTATTGTGTTATTTTAAAAATAGACCAGATACATGATTTATAAAATACATTAATAACACTCAGTCCTGTGTCCTTTATATAAATGACATCCTTCAAGATAGCCAGCTGATCAGAAATGTTGGTGATCGCCTTCGGAATTTTCAACTCTGCTCATCAGCCATATGAGAAAGTCAGTTTTATTAGTAATAGAATACTTTGTCATGATCTGCTTTCTTTTTCTTCTTTCCTACCTTGCCTGGGCTCAGATGATGCTCACCTGGTACTGAGAGACCCTGGGGAAAGGGAATTAGTGTCAGCTGTGACTGAGCATCATGAGGAAAGTCTGATGTAGACTTCAGCCAGAAGTGGGCTGATGTAAAATCATTGTGAACTGCCTACTTAAATGGTAAATTTTGATGATTTGAAACAATTGGCCCTAACTTAAAAAGGATCACTAGGTCTAAGTGGGGAGGGTAGGAGACATGGGTTTGAAACCCTAAGTTGAAAACTATTTGGGATACATATTTTATTGGCCTTCTGGGGTATACACTGTCCTCTCTCCAGATAAGCCTCCAGAAAGATAAAATATATGCAACTGAGAGCATTTACTGGCATGCAGCAACTGCTTCTTTAAAAAATAGATCTGGAATTAATGATACACACAACAATATGGATGAATTTCAGAATAATATTTTGAGTGAAGAAAGTCAATGAAAAGAGTACATGCTGCATGATTTCATTTATATAAAATTCTAGAAAATGTAAACTAATCTATAGTGATGGCAGATCAATGGTTGCCTACGGACTGTGGGTGGTGGTTGATGGGAAAGGGAAAGGAGGTAGGCACAAGAAGACTTCGGGGTGATGGATATGTTCATTAAATAGTTTTGTACTCCAGAATGAAATAGCTGTGTGCCCCAGGGTAAATACCCAGAATCCTGCCTGTTTAGTGTGGAATGGGGGCTGGAAGAGTGCTTATCATAACAAATAAGTCATTTGAAATCTGCGGAAAAGAATCCATCTCAGAGTTTCTTATATACAGTGGGGGAGATATGACTCAGCTTTCATTTTCATAATCATGGCTGAAGGCAGGACACAACCAGGCATCATATAGTAAACTAAACCAAACAAGTCTGTAAAATAATGGAAAATCTAACTCAAGAAATGCAAGAGAATACTAGTTCTGCATAGAGGCAGGACATGATCCATAACAATTAAATAACGAAACTGTAAGGGTAATAAGCAAAATGATTTTGAAGAGAGTTATTTTTTATATGAAGAGTGCACCTCCTAAACCTATTCCGTTACAGTTTTGCCAACTGATAATTATTTCATTTGTGTTGTTAAAGGCCACTGCTGACAATCATGATGTTCACAACAAAGGATAATACCTTTGATCTTAAAGGATGCATAAGGAACAAAATTTTAACTTGAATTTTAGATCTGAAGCTTTTCCCCAAACGTGTTTCCTTTTAATATATCATAAAATTAACATATCTGAAATTTATAGGAATTATAAAAAATGTTCTTGGCACAGATACTGAAATGCAAGGAATTAGATTTAATGCCTATGTAACTTAAATGAAAATAACATTGGAGCTTTGCTTTAGAGCAGAATCTGTGTTAAATGAGTTAAAAATAGTTGTTCTGTTGCATGATTAACAATATTGAGGAAGAAATTTGGGTTTGTTTTATGACTCTGACTATTCTTAATCTGGTCTAGAAAAGTATGACTTTCAAACCATAAGTATATTTATAGTAACTTATTGTGAACTTGCTACTTAAGCTTTAAAGACCATTTTTATTAACATAGAAATTACAATTTTTTATTTGTTTTGTTTGTCTTTTTCTTTTAATTTTAGCTTCCATTGAAGATCGACATCATTAAACATCCAAATGAAACAGATGGCAAAAGTACTGCTATACATGCAAAACTCTTAGCACCTGACTTTGTAAATATTTACACATATCCTTGTATTCCAGAATATGAAGAAAAGGACCATGAAGTAGGCAGCTTATTTTTTACAACTTTTTGCATTGAATCTAAAAGTGAATTTTAAACTCTATTGCCTTTCTGAACTTACTTGAACATAATTTAATATTTTTCTTAATGACCAAGGGTTATCCTTATGTAGCACTAAGCAACATACAATTTACTTGATTGGTGTCCTCAAAGATCAATTGATCCTAGATCGTTAGGCTTTTTTTTAATCTATCTTTCCACTTTTTATGGTTTTTCTGTGTTATTTCTTCAGGTTTTTACTCTATGCCAATATTACTATGCCCGCTTTTACTTTCTCCCCTCTGCATCCCCCTGCCTGTAGACATATAGATGGTCTAATTTGATGCGAGCTGAGAAATCAGATTACAAACGTTGTTGGAATTTCTGCAGAAGAAGAAATGAAAGGCTGAGTTAGAAAGATTTTCAGGAATTCTCCCCAAGTTAAGAGCTTTAGTACATGGCATTTGTAACATTTCTTTTGGCTGCTCAGAGGCCTTCCTTGCTCATTTCTAGATTCTTAACTGGTTTTCACATAGTTGAAATTGTCGCATTGGTGAGATATTACTGGTCTTGTTGAAAAGTAATCTTGCAGTAGATCTCAAAAAAGTAGGCCTTGAATACTCCTGAAAGGAGATCCCACTTTTGGGTCTCTTGGGGACCATTTGTTGGTGTGGTTAATCTAGAAATAAAAATATAGTTCATTTGTTCTAGAAAGACCTTGGTAAGTTTTTCCTTTCCCATCAAAATATATATATATATATTTTTGGTTGAGTTTATATAGAAAGTTGTATTTGTAAATAATATCTGAGTTTTGGATTCAGGAATATATTTGTGTTTCCTTCTCTGGTGAGCCATGTATCATTTATGTCAATTAAATAGAACACAGTGCTGGGATCCGTAAAGAGACATGATATGCTTATAATCCAGGAAAATTAAGAAGCCCTGGACTTGGCTAGTTGGGTATGGGGGAAATACAGGCATGCACTGTGAATGTTTGAAAAAGTTTAATAACTTTGAAGTTTATAAATTCAAGATTTTTTGTTTCTTTTATTTTTATAATGCCTATTTTTTCATATTAAAAATGATACATGCCCATTAAAGAAAATTTGGGAAATAGAGAAAAGTATGGGGGATAAAATACTCATGATTCTACCAACATTTGTTCGTTTAACAAATACTTACTGGGTGCCTGCTTTTTGGCAGGAGCCTTTCAGACATTGGAGGATCTGATAGTGTATACGGTCTAAGTAAAAACATGCTGAAAGAGAGGCGGTACCATAATTTACAGAATTATTCCTTAAAAGTTAGATTTTTCAGTTTTAATTTTTCACTGTAATAAATATCCTTGAACAAATATTCTGGGAATTATGGTATATGTATATTTAGGATATTTTATTAAGATAAATTCCCATAAGTAAAATTATTTGACCAAAGGGTATGAACGTGTCAAGATTCGATTTAAATTGCCAAATTGCTTTCATGAAGAGTTATACTATTTAAACCTGCCATCAGTAATGGCCATAAAGGCCCATTACACCATTTCCTCACCAGCATTGACTATATCATTTGTTTTATATTTGCTTATTATGTAGGTGAAAATGGTATTTAATTATTGAGTGCTTTTCAATGGTTCTTTTACGAAGTATCACATACTTTGCCTTTTATCTTATGAAATATTATAGAGTTTAGTTTTTTTAATTCAAGGTACAATTAACTTGGCTTCTATCAATAGGTGAATAACTTATTTTAAAGTAATACTTTTAGGTAGTATATCATGATTATAAATTACTAGGGAAGAGCCAAAAACTTTACCATACATATTAAAGAAGCACATATAGTAGAACCTAATGTTTGTTTCTCAGATTTTCACCATATTTTTTTCTCTTCAAGTTTTAAGTCAGTTAGAATTTATTCATTTTGAAAATCATAATAGCACACTCTAATTTGAGTTTCTTTGCTTCAGGTTGCACTTGTTTTTCCTGGACCTAAGTCTGTCTCAGTAAAAGACATTTCTTTTTATCTGCAAAAAAGGATTCAAAATAATGTTAGAAGCAAAAATGATGACCCTGACAAGCCCTCTACTAAACGCAAGAAAACCGAAGAAGAGGATTTGAATGACAGCAAGTGCAAAGACACAACATTGAAAAGAATTATATTTATAGATAGTACCTGGAACCAAACAAACAAAATATTCACTGACGAGAGACTTCAAGGTAAGAAAAACAAATGTTCTTTTGGATTGCTGCTTCCCCCAACTTTCGTTTCAAAAAACTTGAAACCTACAGATATATTGGAAGAAGAGTTGCATTGAATACCCATACATTTTGCCACATTTGCTTTGTTTCTTTTTCTCTATTATATATGTGTGTGTATACTTAGATATTATAGATATTTTTGGTTGAACCATTTGAGAATAAGTTGCAAGCTTTATAACATTTTACCCTTAAATACTTAACTGTACGTATTTTGATAATAGCGATATTCATTCTAAGAAAATTAATGAATGTTCTATAATATCTAATATACAGTCTATATTCACATTTCCCTACTTGACCCAAAAATGTCTTTTGCAGCTTTTCTGATGCAGCATGTAAACTCCCATTGCATTTGGTTATTATGTCTCTTTAGTCTCTGTTAATCTAGAACAGTCCCCTGTTTTAGTTTTTTGTGAGTTAGAACATCAAGAGGACAGGTCAATTGTCTGAATGTTTCATCATGATTAGATTCAGTTTAGATATTTTTGCAAGGATACTTACAGAAAAGGATAAATCCAGGATGGTCCATGACAATTCCAGTTTATGTCTGTTGTTTTGGTGTAACTATTAATAGCATTCCCTTTCACTCTCAGAAATTAATCTGTTAAGCTGATAAATTATATGATTACCCTATTCATAGGTGAAGTTGTATACTTAGTAAAATCAGGAGGCATATAATGTAAGTTGTTCCATTATTGGTGATAACTTTTAATTACTTGATTAAAGTGGTGATTGCCAGATCTCTCCGTTTTAGAGGTTTATTTTCTTCTTTGAAATTAATAGTAATCTGTGGGTGATGCTTTGTGACTAGAAACTATTTCCCAACTGCTTTTCTCTGAGTGGGTTTAGTATCATTGATGACTCTTGCCTAAATCAGTAATTACATTGAGAATTGCAAAATGATGAAATTTTAATTTTATTTCTTCAACATTTGTTAGCTGGCATTCTTATGTAAAAAAGTTTTTCCGTTCTTTTTTCCTCCCAATCTCCTTGGCTTTTTTTAAGATCACTGTGGTTTTATGGATTTCCTTTTAATTTAGTATATTATAATCTATCATGATTGTATTCTTTCAGATGCCCAAATTGACTCAAATTTTGCCAGTGGGAGCCCTTCAAGTCCTTTGTGACATGGCCTCATTAATCTTTCTGCTACAACAGGATGTCCCAAGTTCACTTGTCCTTTTTTGCTGCCCCAGACCTAGAATTAATCATTATTCAAAGGAGCTCTGTTTCTTTTTGGTGGGGAATGATTTTAGAAACCAAGATCTGGTAAATTTATTACTACTTGGATGTCATTGCTTCAGTGGTTAGAACTAAGAAAAATAGATAGATACATATCATGAGTTCACATGGATAGTTCCAATTCAAATTTAATATTACAGGGATTTTCTTTCCTTTGTTTTATGTTTGTGTCCATTTTTCTCTTACAATGGAAAGCTTAGTTCCTAATAATAATGGTTTAAAAGAGTTGCTTTACTTGCCCAGGTAACACAACCAGTAATATGGAGAACAGGAGCTCATATTACTGCTCTTGTTTCCTTGAACCTTACTCAGTTCTTCCGGCTTTCTCAGTAGTTTCTCGAAAAGCTTTAGGTTTCTTTCCAGCTTTTTGATAGCTTTGTGTACAATGTATGATTAAAAGGTGAGAGAACTACCCAGTTGTTATTAGGCAGTTGCCAAAACAGTTTCAACCTGGGATAGCCTCTCCAGGCTATTGTTAAAAAGGTACATCATCTAGAAAAGAAAGTTTATGACATTTTTTTGGAGTCTGACTTGTGTAATTAGTCCCAAGTGAGTGAGTAACAATACTCGATTTCATTAGCTTAATTTATATAGTTTGTACCTCTGAGATCAGCATACATGTTAGTAAGGTTGCTTTGTCATTCTAATTATGTGTGTGTTTATGTGTATGTGTATGAGAAAAATAGGCAGAGAGATAGAGACAGAGAAAGAAATTGTGTGTGTGTGTATGAGAGAGAGAGGGAGAGAGGCAGAGAGAGAGATGGAGAGAGACAGAGCGAGAGACTACAGAGCATAAATCTGGGAGAATCTTGTTGCTGAGGTTTAAAGGAGAGATGGAACCCTAAGGCCCTGCTCTTTGGACTACTGCCTGCCACATTACCTTGGATGGTTACAGCAGCAAGTTACTCCTCGGTGTGAAGATTTTTCTGAGTCATTTTTCCTATAATTACCTTTTATGGTAATTGAAAGGATCAGATGAAAGAACATAAGTGAGAACACTTGAAAAAACTATAAAAGGAATTATTGAGGTACAGTTCAAAATCTGTTTTCAGCATGTCTACATTTGTGCTTTAAGGCTTAAAATCAGATTTGTACAAAAAATTTCTGTTATTCCTTCTCAGATCACATAGAAGGTATCACATATTTCAATTCTCTGCTACTTCTTTTAAAAGGGATTTCTTAATTCCTTCAAAATCATGAAATACACAGATTTCTAGAGTCAGTCTTCTCTGCATGTCCTACTTCAACCCCTGCCCCTTCTGGCTCCTTGTTTCACCACAAGGAATATTTGGAACTCTGCACATATTTATAATCTCTGTATATGTGAAATACTAGTTTCCAAATAAGCCACGTTACTTCCACAAGAAACAATGCGTGTTTGTTATAAATCATTGCCCTTAGGTTTCAAAACATTTTGTCATTTGATGGGATTAAGCTGAACAAACCAGCTCTAAACCTCAGTTTAAACCCTCAAATGGAATGTATCGGAAATTCTGTTTCTGTTCTCTTATTGTGAATGCTGAGGTTAAGAATCCATTTAACAATATAAAAACATACTGTTTTGCCAAACTTTACAGAGAAATAGCTCTAGATGTTTTCTACTGTGAAAATAAAACATCTGAAGGTTGTGTGCCTAATCTAATCATGAAATGTTAACGTACAAAGTGAAGAGTGACATACATTCTTGAAGTTTCACCATAGGAAGGGGATGTGGTGGGGAAGGACAGTTTCTTTTTGTTGGGGAAGGATTCCAAATTATTGAAACTGGCATTATATAGTAATTTGTTTCAAAAATTCGCCTGCTCTGTCCCTTCATTTTGACTGTATTGATACAGTGTTTAAAGTGACAACTTTGTTCACGTTATAAGCATTGCCTAAACTACACTCAGTGTGTCAGTGAGTGCTGTGACACGTAATGCCTCATTCAGCCTTCACACCAACGATGTAAGAATAGCTCAAGATTTTCATTCTCATTTTCCAGTTGAAGAAATTCCAGCAATAGTTTTGGAGGGGAAAAGCCATTTATACTTATCTACTTTAAAGTTTTACTACTAAAAAATTTTACTAATTTTATCTTAAAGTTATTGATTGCCAGAAATACTAGCAAGAGAATTTTTTTAATGTATATGTTGAACTTTTGAAAATATTTTCTATATCATCCCATGTATTTGTATACTGGTATGTTTTAAAAGGTTCTGTATACTTCCAAGCAAATCTTTAAAACAGGATGGATTAGTGGTGATAATCACTAATTCTTGATTTTTTATATCTAACATTTTTGAACATATTAGTTGTATTATACAAACCAACACTGTCTTAATAGTTACTCTTTGTTTTTTTTCTAAATTATATTGGTGATGTCAAAATCCTATATTAAGATTTTAATTGTACTAATCACTTAGAACATTTTCAAATGTCTGCCTTTACTTCTTGGTTATAATTAACATTAATACAAATAGTTCAAGAAGGTTTGGTTTTGGTTGTTATAATTGTGTATCTTTGAATCAAAATTATTCAAATTGAAATATTTTCAAAATACATAGACTACTTTAAAGGCAGAATGGCTTTGGGATTTGTCCATTCGTTCAGTAATATTTGTTGAACACCTGTTCCTGGACAGGCAGTGTCCTAGATTTGAGGGATGTGAAGGAGAATGAGGCAATATCTCTACCATCTGATTGATCACAGTGACTGTTAGTTAGGGTTGTGTTCAACTGCATGAAACAGAAACCCAGCTAGAATCTTAAAACAAGTAGTGGGTTTACTTTTCACATGTAAAAGTCCAGAGGCGGGTAGTCCAGGGCTGGTACAGGGACTTCACAGTGCCCTTAAGGACTCAGACTCCTGTTTTCCTCCTTCATCACTTTCATCCTCGTGCTTGGAAGATGGCTCCTAGTCCCTGAAGCCTCCTGTATATATTCCAGCCGAGACAAAAGGCAAAGGGCAATATGTGAATGCCCAGTGAGTCCGGCTCTTGTATTAAAAAACCCAGTAGGGTTCCTGGAGGTTCCACTTAGGAGATTTCGTTTTTCCTTTCTGTGGCCAGAACTGGTTCACATGACCACTCTGGCTGTAAGGAGAGCTGAGAAGTTTTTAGTGGACACATGCTACACTGAACAGGATTGAGAATTGTAAATAAGGGAGAAGGCGAAGGTGAATATTTAGAAGACAATGGACATTGTCTGCTACATAATCTATTATGGGAGGCAAACGGGTAAGCAGGTAAGAAAATTAGGTAAATTTTGGGTGCAGTAGTAGCATTGAGGAGACACAACCCTGCTCTTCCTGGAGTCCCTGGAAGGATTCACTGTCTCTGTTGAAATCATGATGGATAAAGAGGTGAGGGAAAGACAAAGGGAATGGCATATGCACAAGGGTATAAAAACATCCTTTGGTGTTCAGGAGAGTGCACAGTTGAATATGGTGTAGAGTGCATACATATGTGAGAACGATAGGAGAAGAGACTGAAGAAATTCAAATTACGAATGCTCTTGAATGTCATACCTGGGAATTCGGTCTTTTTTCCTTGGGTGCTATGGCTTCATTAAAGAATTTAAAGCCTGACACTGACATGATTAGATTTGTGTTTTAAGTCTAATGGAAAGAACAGGGCTGGGACCTGACTTCCAGCCCCAATTCTGCCACTAAATAGGCAAAGGTGCTTTTTGTATTACTTTTTAAACTAAATTATAGTACATATGAAAGAATATGTATAACGTTGTTATAGCACATAATGATATAATGAATGGGTTCTAATGAATAATTAGAAGCCAGGCACTAGAATTGTATCAATAACTTCCATCGACCTATGTTCTCCTCCACTATGCCATTCTTCTTCTCCCCTCAACAGAGTTAACTATTCTCCTGAATTAGTATTTATCATTCTTTTGCTTTTTTAGATTAAAGTTTTATTATATAGATCTAGATCTTTTCATAAACGTTCTATTATTTAGTCTTGCTTTATTTCGACGTGTATGTTGTTTTCTTGGGACTCGTGTTCTAAACTCACCATTTTGTTTCTAAGGTTTATCTATGTTATATATTGTAGCTATGGTGTATTCACTTTTACTGATGTGTATTATCTGACTGTGTGAATATACTACAGTTTATCCAGTCTCCTATTAATGAAACACTTAAGTAATTTCTAGTTTTTGCTGTTATAAATAGTGCTACTATGAACATTCTCCTGCATGTGCAAGCTTCCTCTAGGAAACCTACCTAGAGGTGGCATTGCTGGGTTGTTGTGAATGAGACTGTTCAGTTACAAGATAATGCCAATTGTTTTCCAAAGTGTAGGTATCCTCTTATACGCCCATTATTGGTGTATAAGAGTTCCCATTGATCCATAATCCCTCCTATCTTGGTATTGTCAAATATGTGATTTTTGCCAATCTAGTAGGTATAAAGTGGTGTCTCATTGTGGTCATAATTTGCCTTTTCCTAATTACTAATTGGATTGAGCATTATTTTATTTGCTTATTCGGCCATGCTCATGTCCTGTTCTGTGAAATACCTATGCCTGTTTGCCTAGTGTTTTGTTTTTCTTATTGATTTGTAGAAATTCTTTATATATTCTAGACTATAGATAATAATGTTTTGAAATATCTTCTTGTAGTTTGTGACTCATCTTTTAAATTTCTTTGTGTTATCTTTTGAAGAACAGAAATTCTTAATATAGAATTCATCAACCTTTCGTGTTTAGCACTTTTTGTTTCTTGTTAAATCTTCTCTACCCCAAAATACTGTATTTCTAATAATTTGTTTATAGATTTTTAAAAATGTTTAAAATTTTTCTCTGTAAATAATGTCAATTGTGTTTCTTTCTTTCCAGTTCTTACGCATCTAATTATCCTTTATTGTCTTTGTATTACTGTGTTAACTCAGACCTCCAATGCAATATCGAATGGAAGCCCTGTATTAGCCATCCTTGTCATGTTTCAAATCTGATAATCTGTGTCTTTTAAATGGCAGGTTTAGTCTGTTTACATTTGCTGTGAGTATTAATATATTTGGACTTATCTCTACCATCTTAATTTTACTTCTATTTGTCCCACTTTTTACTATTTTTTTTCTTTTCCTGGCTCTTCTTTGATTAATCAAGTTTTTATTTTTTGTTACTCCATTTTTTTTAATATTCCTAATTGTAGAGAATTGTACAATGCACATGTAACTTAAAAAAATTCAAAGTCAGGGGCCCACCCTGTGGCATAGTGGTTAAGGTCACGTGCTCCGCTTTGGTGGCCTGGGGTTCACAGATTTGGATCCCAGGTGCAGACCTATGCACCGCTCATCAAGCCATGCTGTGGCAGGCATCCCACATATAAAGTAGAGAAAGATGGTCACAGATGTTAGCCCAGAGCCAATCTTCCTCAGCAAAAAGAGGAAGATTGGCAATAGATGTTAGCTCAGGTTAATCTTCCTCACCAAAAAAAAAAAAAAAATTCAAAGTCAAACAATATTTTAATCTCTCCTTGACCCTCTCCTAGTTAACAATGTTATTGTTATTTTCTTCATTACTTTTGTTCTGTCCTTTATTTTCAGCCCACAAAATACAGGCAGATTTATTTGGATTTTTGTATAGATGGTTACTGTTTTCTTTGCTCACCGTTCTTTTAACAAAAACAGTCTTGACTGAAATATGTTCTTTAGAAATTCCTTTCCTTAGGTATCCTGTTGGCATATGTTCAATTTTTGTTTGTCTATTCGTGTTTTTCACTCTTGTTCTTGATATATAGTTCTTCCAGGTGTGCAGTTTTAGGTTGCCAATTATTTTCTCTTGACATTTTGAAGATTTTATTCCAGTGTCTTCAATATTCCAGGGTCTTCAATATATAAAAAAGAAAGATTACCATCATTTTGTATAAGATCTGTGCCTTCTCATTGGCTACTTTTAAAAATCTTCTCTCTCCTTGCTTTCTTGTAGTTAACACTGCTACATGATGGATCTAGGCACTGACTTCTTTGTATATTCTGCTTGAAATACATTATTTCATGTATCTGTGGCTTTGCATTTTTTTTAATGGTTGCTGAAAAAGTCATAGGTATTATTTCTTTAAATGCTGACTCTCCTCCATTCTCTTTGTTCTGTCCTCCCTGGGACTCCTGTTAGATAGACATTTGATCCTCCATATCTCTTAATATCTTAAATTTTAAAATATTATTTATTTCTGGTCATTCTCTGCTACATTTCTGAGGTAGATTTTAGGTTAAAGTGAAGTGTGATAGTAGGAAATCACTGATGACTGAGAGGTCCCTAACCTGGGTCAGTGGGCCAATTTTAATATTACCTTCTCCCTTCTGTTTCTCACTTTAAGATAAAATATGCTTTAAAAAAAGGTATGGCAAAATAAATATAATGTGAGTCAGAGTACTGGTCTAAGGTGCTAAAAGCATCCTGGGTTTGTATGTTGACATGTGAGTTGTAAAACGTGAGAGTGTTGTTCTTTGATTTCATGAATCTCTTCCTCTTTCGATGTTGGGAGCAAGGCATCTAGCTGGCTGTCATTGAGCCTCCGCAACATGGATGTGACGGAGATAGAGAAACCGCTCTAGGGACTCTGTTTACGAAAATATAGCCCAAAAGTGATAATCCAGAAGTAGAAAGTATTAAGAATGGAGCCCCATCAACCTGCGTATCTCTCTCAGTGAATTTCAGAATAATGTTTTAAATGTCAGTTTATCAAGGAAATGAAACCTTTCTGAAAACTGGTGAATTTAGTCCTGTCATGGATCAAAATAAAAAAAAAACACTGGTAGATAAAAGATGGACATCTTAAATGTTAACTACTTTTAGCCCATTGCTACAAGGCCCAAGACTTATAGATAACTCTTATATATAAGATTTCATACACACACACACACACACACACACACACACACACACACACACACACACACACACACACCTTAATGCATTTAAGAAAATATCCTATTTGGAATTCGGATTGAAGGAATTTATCTGCACTCACAAAAAATCCTTAAAATAATTAAGAGAAATCATCGTTATTGTACCACACCCTGTGGTTAAGAAGAAATATTTATATTTTTCTTATTTGTTTTTGGCAGGGTTATTACAAGTTGAGTTGAAAACAAGAAAAACTTGCTTTTGGCGCCATCAAAAAGGAAAGCCAGATACCTTCCTTTCCACAATTGAAGCCATTTACTACTTTCTGGTAGACTACCATACTGATATATTAAAAGAGAAATACAAAGGACAATATGACAATCTTTTATTTTTCTACTCTTTTATGTACCAGTTGATAAAGAATGCCAAATGCTCTGGAGACAAGAAAACAAGAAAACTTATCCATTAGTTTTTAAGAAGCCACTTATGTCATTTTATTTTGCTAAAATCAATAAACTTATAATTGTGCTTTGTTTATTCTTAGGAAATAGTCATGTGTAATGTCTGTCATACCACTTGATTAAAGAAGATTTCATTCATTTCACATATTTTTTTAAGGAAGTCATTTCCAGGGGAATTTTCGAGATAGTGTTGACTGACAAACTCATTTCACAGGTTGTTTGCTCGAATTGGGCATATCTCAATTTTATTACTATATTTTAATACAATTGTTATATTTAAATCTATGTAATTAGATATAATCAGATATTTGTTTGGAGACATGTCTTTCTGCCTATACTCACTACGGCATTTGGAGGTCGATGGAATCAGAATCACCTTGCTGAACATGAAGTGATAAGTGATGTGCTTGAGACTGGTGGCAAACATAGGGGAACTAGAATTATTGCTCCAGTCCCTAGGGCCATTTCTTTATGTTCACTCTGCCTGTGATGGACATTCGTTGCTTTTTACAACTGCCTGGCTTCTTTTTTAGGGAGAAATTGCTAGCATTCATGTGGTCCTGCCGTAGGAGTGGATATATGACCCAGTTTGGCAAGCAGAGTGCCCAGTGATTGATCCAGGAATGAGCATGACCCGACATCCTTTTTGATAAGTGATATGGATGCTGTAGGAGATAGGGTTTATTTTTCAGAAAGCACTATGGTACAGTGGTTAAAAGCACAGACTCTAGGGCTAGACTACCTGAATCTAAATCTCAGTTTTTCCTTTTCCACTTACCAGTCATATGTCATTTTCTTCATCTCTAAGGAGAGTGTAATACTGTAGCTACCTTACGGGATTATTATGAGAATTAACTGAGTTAATGTATCTAAAAGGGCCTTCAACAGCTCTTGGCATATAGTAAGTGCTATATATGTGTTTACGCTTTTTATTTTATTTGGAATGATGAACTAAGAATGATATAACCCTAGAGCTGCTGGTGGCATCTGTGCTGCAGATGGCAAGAGCCTGCCTTAAAATGAAGCCAGCAAAGGAAAGCAGAGTGGAGAGACGAAAAGACTGAGTTCTGAAGACGTGGTTTCATCACCTAATCTAGCTGCTTGTGAATGGAGCCCTGCTGTGCTGGATAGCTTCGGTTTGCCCCTCTGGATCCACCCTCCACTCTTCAGTCTGCTCTCTGTGAGGTGGGTCCCCTTGCCCTCTGGTTTTGGTTGAGTTCAATAAATGAGAAGCATCAGCAGGAGATTGGAGATTGAAAGGAAAATGAAACTGTATTATTTACTTCCCTGGCTCATTTCCTGCCAGGTCACCACGGTTTGGCTGTGTCCCTCTTCTGAACACGTCCTATCAGGTATCCCTTTCCAGAAGTGATTTCAGTCACCCTCTCTGATTTCAGGTCCCTGTTCCCTCCCTCTACACCTTCTCACTTAGGGGTAGTAATGGCTCCCAGGTGTTACCTGCCCCAGGGTAGTTCATTTCCCCTTGTTGGTTTCCCTAAACCCTGCCTATACCCTTGTAAATAGTCATTTTATCATACTCTTCTCAAATATCCCCATTTGAAGTTGCCATTTGTTTCTTTTTGAGACCCTAACTGATAAATTCACCCATGTGGATGCTAGAAGTAACAGTACATTTCCCAAAGTATATTCAGTGGGACACATGTTTTATGAAAAAATGAGTTATTGGTGACATTTGTTTGTTGCACGTTATATTCTCCTTTTAGAGATTCCAAAGGACAGCAGAGAAGTGCTGAAAAGTCCTGAAGTCAATAAACATTTTGAACTTTATTTAAGCTAGTATTTCTAAAACTTATTTGAATAAGTAGCACCTACTAATATCCTGTGGAAATAGGGTGTTTGAAACATTGTAATTTAGAGCAATTCCTGAATATATATATGTGGCAACTGAGATCTAAAGAGATTAAGTGACTTGCCCAAAGGTCACACAACTGGTTAGTGGTAGAAGCTGGTCTAGAATCTGGGACTTCTGATTTGGTTCAGCGAGGTCAGCATTTTGTGATGCTATTCATAAAAAGGAATGTGCATTGTATAAGATTTGAACATTATTAGCCTAAGCCAGATAAACTAACTGGCTTGCCTATTTAGCAGTTATTTTATAAGAATAGAATTAAAATGGATTTCTTCATGTTTAGAACTTGGCCCTGGGAACAGAGGAAGGCCTGAATTGATTTAAGCAGGGCCAAAGTTGTATTTCTCTGGACTAAAATTTGGACTTCCCTGAGCCAAAATCAATTGCCATTTAGCTGGCTCTACAAACGAACTAAACAGTTAAGAAGAAGGAAAGAAAAAGAACAATTCTATTACTCATTTGCCCCATCTCACAGCTGGATGACCCACACACTTCATAAAAGCCCAATTTACAACTAAGGCCAGATAAAATCTAAAGTTCTTCCCCCAAAACGATAATACCTGTTAGCACAATGAATTGGCTGTACTTGTCTTGTTTTTGTTTGTTGTGATAGATGGCAAAAATGGCCCTAATTCTTGACTCCCCCCTGTATTCATGGTCCTTTTTCATGCTTCTTTGAAGTACTCTTTCACTGTGATTCTCGGCCGTATGTTTTTCCAAAGATGTAGTGTATTTCCACTTACTCTCGTGCTTCTGCTGTCACCACAAGCACATACGTGCCTGGGTTAGCCTACTGAAGGGTGAGACATGCATGGAGCAGAGCCAGGCTACCCTGGTCACCCTAGTTGAATCCTGTCTGGATTGGCTGATAGTACCCCCAGATATGTGAATGATTCCAGCCAAGATCAACAGAGCCACCTAATTGACACCTAGCTGACTCCAGCTGTGTGAGCAAGGAATATCTATTATGCCACTGAAGATTTATAGCTGTTTATTATACAGCATTATTGTGCCAGTAGATATCTCATCTTTGGATACAGTTTCAGACATACTTTCCTCAAGTACCTTCTCAGATTCTTGGCCTCACTGTTTTCCAGGCCACCAACCACTTGCTTTGCCATAGCTATCACCCTCTGTAGTGACAGATTACCAGTGGGCTTGTGTGATTCCTCTGCCTGAGGTTAACTAGCCACATGCTCAGAATCCCTGGCCCATCTGAACAGTTCTGGACTCTAGGAGGCACCATGCCTCAGGGTTTCCCCAGTGACTGTCAAAAGGACTAGATGATGCAGTCTGGATGAGCAGTGAAGTTAACTATCTGTCTGGAAAACTCGGATCAATGGACTGGAAGAAGCTGTCAGATAAATTCCTCTCCCTTCTTCTGATGGACTGTTCTGAGGCACAGTTTTTCACTCTCTTGCCCAGAGATGTACCATGTAGCTAAGCAAGTGTACTTGCAAAATGATTGGCAGTGTCTCTTCATGGCTTTTTGTGAAACAGAAGCCAAGTGCTATACAGTAATTTATCAATGTGCATGTGCTTCCCATCCTTGCTAGCTCTACTTCATTTCTTCCTCACTCTCCCCAGCCCGGATTGCCCCTTCTGATAAAGTAATAGATGTAGTTTTTGCCTCAGTCTCTCTTTCTAGGGAAGCCAGATGTTTTAGTCTGGATTTGGTGAAGAAACACATTCATTACAAGTATTGCATGAATAAAGAGATTTAATAAAGGAATTAGGATTTACCCAAATTTGGGAGTTGCTGGAGGTGTAAAGGTCTGGAAGACTGCAGCAGAAGAGGATTAGAAAAACTAGTTAGGTCACTAACTAGATCAGCCCGAGATGCTCAAAGTACTCATGACTTAGTTTGTGGCGATGTAAATCTTGAGCACATCAAGCTTCTCGTTCCTTTAATCCCTCTAGTAGCTCTCTGGTTCAGCTGAAAGGCATCCCCTTAATCCCTTCAGAGGCCTTTAAAAAGTGAGTGTATAGTTACACTCTTTATCTGGTCTTTTCCTTGAGGCCTATGGTAATGACAGTACCCTGATTTTGGTCTTTGTCCTAAGGCTGTAATTAGCAATCACACTTTTGGTGAAAAACAATTTCATTTTCCAGCCTAGGCTATATATTCCCTTTCAGTTCCATTTTGCATACCCATCTCCTTATTTTTGAGCTTGTCTCTTTCTTATAGTACTTTATCAATTGCAGCTAATAGCAGCCAGTTTATTCTTTCAAAATTCTGCCTCAAAATCTCACCCAGTGCCGTGAGTGCATTAGATACATTTTCTGTCTTCCATGTTACTGCAGGTGATAATTTCACCAAATTTTTGCCTCTGAATACTGACAGTTAAAAGACTCTAGTGAAAAGTTTGGCTAAATACTTAACGAGCCTACAATGAAGACCACCAGCCAAAAATCAACACCATAAATGAGAGCCAAGTAACACTAGGCACTGGTGAAAGCCTCCAAATACAAAAGAGGGGCCCAGTTACGAAGGAGGGGGAGAATCCACAGGAAACGGACACGCAGAGAACAAAAGAAAAAAGCTAAATATCTTCCAAAAAAGACCGTATATCATATCCACAAAGCAAGAATAGGTTAGTATGAAAAAGAACAAGCAATAAGCAAAAAAGAGGTCCTGTAAATTAAAAATCTGATTGCTGACATAAAAATTCAATACAAGGAAGACAAAATATAGCATATGAATAGAAAATTGTAAGTTCCAAATAAAGTCCAACCTTAGTTTAAAAGTTGTAATTGAGATCATAGGCTGCATATTACTTTGTATGTAATAAAAAACCTGTGGGGAAAGACATTTACTGGCAATAGTGCTTATACTAGCCATTACCCTTTGTTGTTCAGGTGAAAGTTGGAGATTGTTTGCATACCAGTTACCATAAATTCACACAAAAGAAAGCATTAGCTGGGTGGAATGAAAGTCTATTCATAACTGTATATTAATCTATACATACACTGCATATTATCATCATGAAATTGAGTTTCTAGCTGGATTGCTGAGATGAGCCAAAGTACTTCTCCCTATTTTTAACCATGACATTTCCATATTATCCTCTCAAGACTGACAACTGCCATCTTATGTCAGTTATAGTCAACGGTATTTATCTCATTCTGTATTTATTATAGAATATTGTATTTGATGGAGAAAATTCACTCACCTTGCTGTAATGTTCACACCAGCACTTGGCTGATTAATTTACTTTCTATGACCTTAGTATCTGTATTCAGTAATTTTGCCACTATAACTGGAGTGAATAGTCAAAAAACAAGACTTTATTTTGGCTTTTTTTCTAAAGGTCATTTCTTAACTTAGAATGAAGTTTATTTTTTCCACTTGAGGAGATCTCTCAGAAAGTCAAAGAAATGGAAAGTAGGAGAAAAAATAAAATAAAATTAAGGTCTGCTCCATGAGGTCCTTCATCTGAATAATAGGAGTTACAGAGGGAACAAGAATCGTGGGGAAAAAATTTTTTTTAATTCCTAAAACTGAAGGACGCAGGTCTTTAGAATGAAAAAATGGCTCAAACTAAGGCTTATCATCAAGGAATTTCAGAATACCACAGATAGAAAATACTCAAAGTTTTCAAAGAGAAGAAACAACACATTCAAAGACCAAGAATCAGGGTATCAGAGGACTTCTCTAAAACATTAGAAACTAGAAGACAGTGGAGTGGGAACTTAAGAACTCTACGTGAAAGCAGTTTTCTGCTTGGATTCTATTTCTAGTCATACAATCAAGTGTGAGTATAGAATAAAGACATATCTCAAGAATTTTACCTCCCGTGTATCCTTCTTGAGATAAAGACGCTTAGGAAGATACTGGAGGATGTTTTCTAGTAAAATGGAGGAAGAAACCAAAAGGGAGGAAGAGAGCATCAAGAAAGCAGCAAAGGGAAGTCCCAGGATTCATCCATTCAACCAACATTTTGTGGTGCCTGCTATGTGCCAGATTCTTGTCTAGGTGATGGATATAGCAAGCCAGGTAAAGTGCCAAGAAGGAAAGTAAAGCAGAATAAGACACAGACAGTGACTGGTGCAGGAAAGGGATGCTACTTTAAATAGGGTGGTCTGGAAATGCCTCTGTGGTAAGGTAAAATTGATCAGAGACCTGAATGAAGGAAGAGAAAGTGAGCCATGCAGATAACTAAGGGAATAGTGTTCTAAGGAGAGGTAACAAGTATGTGCAGAGGCCCTGAGGCAGCCACATACTTGACATGTTTGAGAAATAGCAAGGAAGCCAGTTTGGATCAATGTGTATGTAGCGGGGAATTGTGGTAGAAGACAAGATCATAGGGGACTGGGAAGAAGGGGGCATCGTTAGTGCTTTGGAGACCATGGTAAGATGTTTGGATTTACTTTAAGTGAAATGGAAAGTATTGGAGGATTTAAGCAAAGGAGTGACAAAATTTGACTTATACTTGAAAAGGATTATTTTGGCTCCTTTGTGAAAAGTAGACTATAAGAGGGTTAGGAGTGAAGTAGGAATATCAATTAGAAACCTATTTCTGTAATCCATATGAAAGAAATTATTTGGTTGGACAGAAGCCATCATGATAATGTGAGAGTGGTAAGGAATGGGCAGATCCAGGATAAATTTTGAAGGTAGAGCCAAATACGATTTGCAAGTGAATTTGTCACTGTGGTAGACATGGTATACTGCCTTGACCCCCCCTTCCAGGAATGACTTGCTGCTTAACTTAAGGGAGTGTGGAGAACAGGAATCCTCCAGCCATCAGCATTTCATCTGTAGCAGCTATAGAAAACACTTCACTTGAGGTCACAGCCTCCCTAGATCTGAGGACTGAGCACAGTGAGGGTATAAAGACCTTGCCATTTCAGCCTAATTCATCACATTATGTCGGGTAAAACCTGCTCCAGAGCTTCCTCCATTGCACTTTGACTTCTTCCTCTGCCCAATCCTGCTTCCTCCCTTTCTTTGACAGCTATTGTTCTCTAATAAACATCTTGCACCCCAAACTCCATCTCAGCATCTCCTTTCAGAAAACTCAACCATGACATTTGGTACCAGGAGTGGTTTGAGCTGTTAATGAGGACCCCATCACATGTGGCACATGAAACACAAGGAACCCCTAGTTTAAGGTGGCGGCTTTCACAAGTGGTAAAATGAAAGGGTTTTCTTGTGGAAGAGAATGAACTAGTGGGTGCAGTGTATCAGGTATTTGAGACTAATGAAGGAACTAGTAGATGTAAGGATGACAGAATTGAATGGCTAAGTGCCACTGATGCTCTGCAGAGAGAGGGCCTCTTTGGTTGCATATAGAACTCATCTAGAACTGAATAGTCTGAGTGGCTGGACTGGTAATTGTCCTAGGAGAAGAAATATTGGAGTATCAGCCAGAGGAAGTCTGGAATAAAGGCATGTGGATGGACATACTGGCACCGAGTGTGGGCATGAACTGTGAAGGTTTTGTATCATACATAACACCCACCAGATATCATCCACTACTGAAGAGGCACTAGACAATGAAGACTAAATAAATTGTCCAGGTGACATCATCCATCCTGCTTTGGTCATTGGTCAACCAGGCTGGCACGATGGGCACATGGAGTGTCCTCTGTGGAAAGATGAAGACTGAGCATGGGTTCAACAGCATGAGGTTCCACTGATCAAGGCTGATTTAGCTCCTGCGGCTGCTGAATGCCCAACCTGCCAGCAATGGAAAGTAACACTAAGCCCCTAATATGACACCATTCCTTGAGACCAAGTGTCAAGTTGACTACATTAGGCCCCTTCCACCCTGGAGGGACCAGCAGTTCCTTGTCACAGAAATAGACATATATTCCAGATACAGGTTTGCTTTTCCTGTCCATAGCGCCTCAGCCAGTACCACCATCTGAGTGCTTATGTAATATAACATTCACTAGCATAGGATCCCACATAACATCACATCAAACCAGGGAAGTGCAGGAGTGGGCCCATATCCACAGGATCCACTGATAATAACACGTATCTCACCCCTCAGAAACTGCCAGCCTGGTAAGCATTGAAACAACCTGCTGAAGGTACAGCTGAACACCAGTTCAGAGGCCATGCTCTGCAAGGACGGGGTGCCATACTCCAAGATGCATTGTATGCTTTGGATCAAATACCTTTATATGGCACTGTGCTCCAATAGGAAAAATATAGGTGTAGGAACAAAGGGATAGAAGCAGAAGTGCCCCCCTCACCCCATCATCACTTCTAATGACCACTGTGGTACTTTGTGCCTTCTATCTTCACAACTCTGAACTCTGCATAGTGAGAGGTCTTGGTCCCTAAGGAGGACACACTTTTGCCAAGAAATACAGCAAAAATTCCATTGAAATATAAGCTGCAGCTGCCACCTGCGTATTCTGAGCTCGCTGTATCCAGAGACCAGCCGGCAAGAAAAGGAGTCACCATCTTGCCAGGGATAATTGACTCTGACCATCAGGAGGAGGTAGCGATCCTGTTACACAACAGAGGCAGGAAGGAATGTATGGAGCCAAGTGATACACTTACCAAATTGTGACTGTAATGAATCAGTATAGCAACCCCATCCTGAAAGGCATGATGGCAGAAACACAGACCCCTCAGGGAATGCGGGTCTGGGTTACAACACCGAGTAAACAACCAAGGGCAGCAGAGGTGGTAGCAGAGGGAGAACCAACACATACATATCATTATGTAGTTCTGTAGGTTAGAAGTGCAACATGGATCTCACAGGAGTAAAATTAAAGTGTTAACTGTATTCCTTTCTGGAGGCTCTAGGGTGAGCCTACTGTTTGCACATTGGACTTCTGTCTTTGCCCTGAGATCATTTATGACATTGAGAATATTTTGCTGGCTGGTAAACTTGGGAATGAAAAATGGTAAAGAATACTTCAGAGACTAATCTAGATGTGCTATGAGTTTATAGGAGGATATGATATCTACAGATTTTATCTCCCTCATAAATACTTTATATTTGATTGTCCTATGTGAAAGTATTTAT
Source organism: Tapirus indicus (assembly GCA_031878705.1). Lineage (NCBI taxonomy): Eukaryota > Metazoa > Chordata > Mammalia > Perissodactyla > Tapiridae > Tapirus > Tapirus indicus. The sequence goes on from CM062918.1 coordinate 42,897,573, forward strand.
TCCACCTAGTTGTCTGTTTGGAATTAAAAAAAAACTCCAATACTTATAAAAAAATATTTACCTTATTTACTGTTGAACACTAATAATATTTATAATCTTATTACCAAGGGCAATGGTTTTTTTAATAAATGGCAATGCTTCAAATAGAATCTAAATTACTGAATCAAATTTTCCAATTGTTGATGACTGCTTTTTCTTTTTTAAATGATTTTATATTTTGGAATTTTGTAACTACCCTGAATCTGAGAAATAAATTTTGTTACTTTCAGGGTTTTTTAAGTCTAAGTAAAATGGATTCTAAATATCATGGAATAAAAACAATTCCAGATTTCTTCCATTCTCAGAGATTACCTGATCTTTTTATTACTTATTATAGAGGATTTTTTTTTCACAGTGATGTATTATTAAATGTTTACTGTTATAATCTTTTTTCTCCTCCAATTTCTCAAGGAAGGATTTCACACTTTAGGAAACTCTAGATAACTTTTAAACTCCAACACACAATAAGTTCTGATTTTAAAGCACTTTGGAAGGAAGGAAAGAAGGAAGGAAGGAAATATACTGACTGAACCAAAGTAGCCTAATGTTTTATAATCTTAGGGGAAAAAATTCCGTTTTTTCCCTCCGAGATACATTTCCCTGAAAACATGTTTTTTGCATTTAAGAAATAGAAATCTTTGTTACTTTTGGAAAATACTTTTATAAAGTTAGAAATGTTTTCCAAATTTGTCTGGACACCTCAATTTATTTTAGCATTGGGAGTTAAGAAGCTATTCCAAAAGTAAATTAATTTTATTTCTCAGATGAAATCAATGTATGGAGATATTTAAAGCTGGAACACGGTACCTTTGGAAGTCCAAGCTATCCTGCTGGAGCTGCGGCAAGTCGTTGGAGGCACTACGTGGAGAGAAAGGCTACACGGTGAATAACTGAAGCACCCCAGTCAACAGCACCAAAGCCCCAGACAAGTGAGAGAGACCTTCTTGAACTTTCTAGGTCAGGTTAGCCACCAGCTGAATGCAGCCACAACAGCACACCCAGCTAACATCACTTGGAGCAGCTACAGGAAACAGTTGAACTGAATGCCACATAACCTCTGTATGAAGCAACCAAGTAGTTGACTGAATTTTTTTCATTATCTAGTCCATGACTCTGTTGTAACATGAAAATAGCTAGACTTGATAGCCTTTACTGCACAAGAAAACTGAAGGTTTACCAATCATTGCTTTTTTCCCCAAGGTTGTTGACATTAGGTCTTTAAATTTAATGTGCACATTAAAAATGCTAAGTAGCATACTGTTCATTGAAGTGGGCTTGCAAATTTGGGGACAATAACCTTTTTATATCCATTTATTAGTAATAATAAGAAATATTTGGTATTTCAAATTTCAGTTCCATAAAAAGCATGGCATGGTGTATATATCATTCTCTATATAAGGTTTTAATTATGGGTTGGTGAACAACTGACTGTAATTATATGATAACCAATCAGAGTCTTTTAGAGGCAGTGAATTTGGATAAAGAACTGCTCCTTTTTCTACCTACCTATATTAAGATCTTTTTTCCAGGTGCAAGGGGTTGAATGTTGCCCCTTACATTGGTCAGAACTATACCACGTTCACACCCCAAACTAATCATTGGCACAGGCAGCCCAATCAGTTGCCTTTAAACTGGATTGACTTCCTTGATATCTGAATGAAGTCACATTTTGTTTTTGAAACAAAAAGAGGGAAAGAGGAAGGGGATGGTTATTGGGTAGACAAAAAGTTTTCAAACTTCATGTCACAATACATTAGAGGATCATGAGATCAGTTTAGTGTAGTGTAATTGACACTTCAAAAAATTAAATAGAATGGAATAAAATAGAAATAAGTTCATCATACTTAGTAGGTGCTAACATGGTTTGTGAAACTTATGTTTTGAGTTATGTGTATGTACATTCAGTCATGATGTAACCTATAAACCAGTTACCACAATTAAAAAAAAAGAAAAACAGTTAACCTAAATTTTCCTTTATCTATCAAAGAAATTGAATTTTACTTATAAACTTTCTCAAAATGGAAAATTCCAGGCCCAGATGGTTTCATTGTTCAATTCTACCAAACATTTAAGAAAGAAAGAATACAAGTCTACACAAACTTTTCCATAAAACACAAGAGGAGGGAACACTTTCCAACTTATTTTAGGAGGCCAGTATTACCCTGATACTAAAACTAGAGAAAGAAGAATGAAAAAACTATGGACATGACATTTAAAGTAGCTATTGATAAGTATGTACTTACTGCTGTTTTTTTTTCACTTTTTTTCTGGGTGCTTTAGTAGTTCTTCTCTGTTCTTTTCTTCTTATCTTGCTCTCTTCCCTTGTGGTTTGATGGTTTTCTTTAGTATTATGTTTGGGTTCCTTTCTCTTAGTTTTTTGTGTATATATTACAGGTTTCTGGTTTGTGATTACCGTGAGGTTCCTGTATAATAAGCTATGTATATAGCAATCTATATTTAAGTTGATGGTCTCTTTAGTTTGACCTCTTGCTAAAAGCTCTACTCTTTTACTCCCCTCCTCCCACATTTTATGTTTTTGATATCATATCTAACCTCTTTTTTTGTGCATGTGTGTCCATTACCCTCTTATCATGGAAATAGATAATTTTTTCCTATTTGTGGTCTTCTCTTTCCCCCTTAAATAGGTCCCTTTACTGTTTCTTGTGGGACTGGTTTCTTGGTGATAAACTCCTTTAATTTTTGCTTGTCTGGGAAACTCTTTATCTCTCCTCCCATTCTGAATGATAACTTTGCCGGGTAGAGTATTCTTGGCTAGAGTTTTTTCCTTTCAGCACTTTAAATATATTGTACCACTCTCTTCTAGCCTGTAAGGTTTCTGCTGAGAAGTCAGCTGATAGCCTTATGGGGTTTCCTTTGTATGTAACCTGTTGCCTTTCTCATGCTGCTTTTTAGATTCTCTCTTTAATTCTGGACATTTTAATTATGATGTGTCTTGGTGTGGGCCTCTTTGGGTTTTATCTTTTTTGGTGCTCTCTATGCTTTCTGTACCTGGATGTCTGTTTCCTTCCTTAGGTTAGGAAAGTTTTCAGCTATTATTTCTTCAAATAGATTCTCTGCCCCTTTGTCTCTCTCTTCTCCTTCTGGGACACCTACCACATTCATGTTAGTGCACTTGATGTTGTCCCAGAGGCCCTTAGACTGTCCTCACTCTTTTTAATTATTTTTTCTTTTATCTGATCAGCTTGGGTGATTTCCTCTGGTCTTTCATCCACCTCTCTGATCCATTCTTCTGTGTCATCTACTCTGCTTTTGAGTCCCTCTCGTGAATTTTTCATTTCCAGTATTCTTCATTTCTGATTGGTTCTTTTTTATATTTTCCAATTCTTTGTTGATGTTCTCACTGAGTAAATCCATTCTTCTCCCAAAATCAATGTGCATCCTTGACTCTTTGTTTGAACTCTTTGTCAGGTAGATTGCTCATTTCTGTTTCATTTAGTTCCTTTTCTGAGGTTTTGTCCTGTTCCCTTACTTGGAATGTATTCCTTTGTCTCCTCATTTTGGCTCTTTCTCTGTGCTTGTATCTATGTATTAGGTGGGTCAGCTACATCTCCTGAATTTGGAGGTGGTCTTATGTAAGAGATGCCTTATGAGGCCCAGCAGTGTGCTTCCCTCTCGTCACCAGTTCCAAATGTTCCAGGAGTGACCCCCCTGTGGGCTACGTGTCCTTCTGTTGTGGCAGGGTTGTTCTTGCTGTAGGTGCCCAGGGAGGCTGAGCTGTTCCCCTGGCTGGCTGGTTGTAATGCTCAGCTGTGTGTGGTTTTGTGGACCCTTCAGTCTCTTTATTGGGTGTGGGGAGCCCCAGCACAACTGGCTACAAGGTCTAATAGCCCATTCCTGTTGCAGTTTTTCTGCTAAGTGAGTAGGCCCTGAGCTGGTTGTTAGGCTCGGGGGCTTACACTTGCTGTAGGCCTCCAGCCTATAAGGCTCTTTTCAGCTCTTTGAGGATTGCAGCTGGGTTGGGATGGTCCCAAGCACGGGAGCACCCTATTGTTTCAGGCTTTGAAAGGTGGAGCCAATCCCCTACGTGGCTGCTTGAGAAGCACAAGTCTGCAGTTGACAAGCCCCACTACCCACAGGGCCACACACCATCAACACAGTCCTGCCCCCGGCATGTGCCCCAACTCCCTGAAGTGGACCCAGTTGCCCCACGGCAGAGGACCCACACACTCTACCAATGCCTCACATAGTCCATCCACTCCTTGTGCACACCCTGCCCTGCAGAGGTGGACCCACTCACCTGGCTGCAGAGAATCCAGTCATCTAGCCTATGCAGGCCCACAAGATGCCCGAGGGCTTGTTGTTGGGTGGGGCCAGTCTCTAGGGCGGGCTGCTTGCCTTGGCTGAGTTGGGTTAAATTGGTGCTCTAGTGGGTGGGGCAGACCCTGGCCTGGCAGGCCAGGGGGAGAACTCCAGTGGCATCTACCAGCATCTGTGTCAGCACACCCGCACCAGGTCACAACAATGGCTGCCACCAATGTCTCAGTCCCTGCACCCAGAGCCTATCGGGTGAGCCTCTTTTCACCAAAGGACTGTGTACCTTTCTTTCTGGTGATTTTAGGTTGCTTTCCAAAATGGGTGAATTTGTGCCTGGGCCCTTTAAGAGCCAGCTTTAATTTCCTTATGTCTCAGCTTTTCTAGAGTTATTCCCTGTTGTTTTTAGTAGCCAGCAAAGCCAGATATTACGACATTTGTCTCGGTTGTGGTGGGTCCAAAAAATGCTTATAGTGGCAACACTCCCCTGCTCAGGTCCCCCACTCCTCCAGGAAAGGCGGAGGGCCTTTGGATTGCTCCCAGGCTGCTGTGAGCGCTGCAGCTTGTGAGGGTGGGTTTTTTTCTTTCAAGAAGGGAATTTCCGCCTCTTCCACATCAGTCAGGACTGTCATTTGTTGCAGGGGTTCCTCTTATTCAGTTTTCAGTTCTCTCTCAGGGGTAATTGTTCCAAGAGTAGTTGTAGGTCTGTTGTGTCCCTGGAAGGAGGTGAGTTCAGAGTCCTCCAACCTTGACTTCTGTTTTTTCTTGAGTGAGTTTTGGTAGTTTATCTCTTTCAAAAATTGGTCCAACTCATCTGACTTTTGGAATTTACATTCATTGAGTTATTCATAGGATTCTCTTATTATCCTTATAATGTCTATAGGGAATCTAGTCTTCTCTTTTTTCTTGATCAATCTAGGTAGAGGGTTATCAATTTTATTGATCTTTCAAAGAATGAACTTTTTGTTACCTTGATTTCCTTTACTTTTTATTTAATCAATTTTATTGATTTATGCTTTTATGTTTATCATATTTACCATCTTTTTTTGCTTGCTTTGAGTTTAACTTGCTTTTTTTCCAGTATTTTAATATTGAAACTTAGATTATTGATTTGAGATCCTTCTTCTTTTCCAATATAAGCATTTAATGCTATAAATTTCCTTCTAAACACTACTGTAGCTGTGTCCCACAAATTTTGATATGTTGTTTTCATTTTCAATCAGTTCAAAATAATTTCCAATTTCCTTTGAGACTTCCTCCTTGACTCATGGATTATTTAGAGGTTTGCCATTTAATTTGCAAACATTTGGGTATTTTCCAAAAAGTTATTGTTATTGATTTCTAATTTAATTCCTTGTGATCAGAGAACAAATTATGATTGTTAAATTATTTTTAATTTATATGGTTTGCATTATTGCCCAGGATATGATCTATTATCATGAATTTCCACATGCACTTGAAAAAAATGTATGTTCTGCTGTTGTTGGAATTTCCTTTAAGTGTCAGTTAGGTTAAGTTGGTTGATAGTGTTGTTCAAGTGTTCTGTAATTAGTGGGAGAGATAGGTTGTAGTTAGCTTACTCCATCTTAGCCAGTAGTGGAAATTTAAGTTGGATTTTGAACCTAGATTTTTCTGACTGCTAAATTGATATTCTTTCCATTATGCCATAATGAAGCATTAAAACTTGTAAAAGCTCTAAAAACCCCTTATGTATTGTGCATCATAATTCTTGATCCTAAATTCATATTTATGCTGCAAGTAAATTTTATTTTGTTTAAAAAGGAAAACTCAAAACCTCCTTAGGAAATGTACAAGTTTTCCTTGCTCTTTGCAAACAGATTTTAAATGTTTTATTTCATTGCTCATTGTAAACAGGCTTTACCTATGTTTCCTAGTATATCCAGATTTTAAAGGCATCCTCTTCTGAGTATCTCTTTTAAAGAATAATAGCTGGATTCATTTCCTTTTGGAGTCAGAGGGTTACTTCTCCTTAGAGGGAAATCTGAGCCATAGTGAAGGAAAGAAATCTATCAAACTACTGCATCAGGTGTTGAATTTGAGGTTTTATTTCCTTCTGGCTGACCACTCTTCTGTGCTTTCTTCCATTCATTGTGAGTTAGAGAGGCAGGTTATAGCAGTGTTTCTCAGTCTTAAAACAACAACAACAAAAAACATGTTCCCTTTTCACAAATACAAATATCCCACACTCTTCTTCTATTACATTTAAATTTTCTAAATAAATGAACATTTTGACTTAAAGAAAATTTTTAATAATAATTTTAGATGTTTTTTCAAATTCCTTGTGTTCCCCTCTCCTCAGATTTGTATATACTCCCTAAGAACGAGACGCCTTAGGTTGGAAGTGCAAATTATTTCTCCCCACCAGACTCATCTATACCTGTCCTACTGGGGATCTTTTGGCAGTCTTCCTGTTCTCTTCAAAGTCTTCTTCACCCTAATTGGTCAGACTGTGGCTCATCTGTATATCCAGAAATGGAGCAGGCTCCACCATCATAAATGGTCTCCCCCCTTTCCCCCTGTAAACCCATGCCTTCCAGAAAGGAGCCAGCTAGTCCATATAGCAGTGTGCAGAGGAATCACCCATGTCACAGCCCTTGAGAACAGCTAGGGACAGGTCGGAGATGGTTGGCCAAGGGCTGAAGGCCAAGCAAAAGCAAACTCTCTGGGGCAGGGTAGGCATCACCAGCAGGTCACTAGTAATCCAAAACTTTCTTCTTTGCTGTTTGTTATGGTAGTGAAACCATATCTGACTCTACTGCCAAGCCTGCCATCATTTAAAAAGAGCCAGCACAGACACTACCAGACAGATCTATTCTTTAACAGGTCCCTTCCCAAACATACTTACTATAGTATTGAGAAAAATTAACATAACATATTATTTCAATGGGTCGTATTAACCCTTCTCTTCTTTTTCTAAGCTACTTGCTTTTGGATCTTGAGTATGTTGACTGTGGGATGATGCAGGATATTTTGAAAGGTTTTTCCTAAAATTTCTAGTGTTATATAAAATATGAGAGTGTGCATGAGACTAAAGACTTGGCATATTTTAAGCCTGAGCTCAACATTATTTCTTAATTGATCTTCTTGCCTCCATTTTTATCCTCCTCTGATTGAGCCTCTTCTGTGCCAGAGTCAATCCTTAAATTGAAAATCTAACCATATTGGTCCTTTGCTTAAAACTCTTTAGAGGATGAAATCCCTCCATGATCTGACCCCAACCCTCTGCTTTAGTCTCACCAACTGGCACTCTTCACCTTATGCTTAGACAATTTTCATCTCTTTTGAATTTCTGAAGAACACTGGGCTACATCATTCCTCTGTGCCTTTGCATTTTTTATTCCTTCTTTCTGGCATGTCTGGTCCTTGTCTTTGCTGGCCAGTCATGCTGTAACACATCCTCTGTGACTTCTTCCCAGACCATATGTTCTGTGAGAGTTAATAATTTCTTCTTCAGCAAAACATTGTACATAGTACTTTCTTTATAACAAGTAATTGTTATATGATAATTATTGGCTTTGCATTTGTTGTACCACTGATCTGTGAACTCCTTGTGGGCAGGGACAAAGTCTTATTTGTCATTTTGTCATCTGTATCTAACACCATTCCTGGTACACCATAAGCTTTTAGAGAATGTTTGTTGATCTAAATCAAACAGAGCTGTAACAAGAAGTCACCATACAGTCTTTCACTTTGTAGACTCTTATGCTCAAATATGCAGCTGTGTTGTGCTATTATGATATGCAATTTTCCTGCTCTAAAAAAAACCCAACAACATTATTTTAGGTGATAGCTAGGTCAAACAATCACGTTTTCTTTTTCCATTGGAATAAGGATATCCCAAAGGAAAAATATGATGAACAGAAGCCTCCTATATCCATCTTTTATATTTAGGGGGAAAAAGGATTCACAAATTTTTCTAAAAGTTAGTTAGAAAAATCAAGCCCCTATGCAATGTAATACTTCTAAAAATAATGCCCAGAGGAACAGCAATTCTAGAGAATACCAAGTCCAAATGTGGCTAGATTCCATCTTCATTTTGGGAACAGCCACAGCTGTGGCCAGCCCAGTCAGACAATGGAATGCAGCTGGGGATTCGATATGGGGGAAATGAAAGAGAACTAGGTTTCCTGACCTGAGGCAATTGGCACATAGTCCCTAGCCCCTCTCATCCCCTCATCTTCCACCCCCAACCCCACTTCTCATCACCTAGGAAATATATTGGTGATCTGGCCAAGATCTGGCTTTTGGATTCTGTTTGTACTGTTGTGTCTAAGATCACAATATTATACTGTACGTCTCTAGCTCTCTCCAAGTATGGACAAGTACCAAGTTAAGCCACAGAAAAAATGCTTTCCTTCTTTTTCTAAAGTTTTCTATAAATGATATTTTGCAATTTATCTGCGACAAAAGAAACACGGTAGTTCCAACTTCATTAAGCTTTCTTTTCCCAAAATATTACAAGATCATATGCCTGCTGGAAGTGACACACTGGTCTTAACCGATAATATTTTATAGAGAAGATAATTTCCAGTCCTATCTTCTGCGTCTGCCTTGTACTCTACCCACCTCTCCTCTGCCCTTTATTAAATCATGGAAAGCTCATACGGCAAAGATGAGCAAGCTATTAGCAACTACAGATCTTCCTCCACTTAACAATGGGGTTATGACCCAATAAGCCCATCGTAAATTGAAAATATAAGTTGAAAATGCATTTAATATGCCTAACCTACTGAACATCATAGCTTAGCCTAGCCCACCTTAAACGTGCTCAGACCACTTACATTAGCCTACAGCTGGGCAAAATCACCTAACATAAAGCCTATTTTATAATAAAGTGTTGAATATGTTGTGTAGTCAATTGAATACTGTTCTGAATGTGAAAAACAGAACGGTTGGATGGGTACAGAATGGTTGTAAGTGATTGTGTGGCTGACTGGGAGCTGCAATTCACTGCCGCTGCCCAGCATCATGAGAGAGTATCATAGGGCATATCGCTAGCCTGGGAAAAGATCAAAATTCAAAGTATGGTTTCTGCTGAATGCATATCACTTTTGCATCACTGTAAAGTCAGAAAATCGTAAGTCAAACCACTGTAAGTCGGGGACCATCTGTACATGCAAGCAGTATGTCTGTTCTGGTAAAGAGCTACCAGGAAAACTAACCCATGACTATGTTAGTCCGGATAGTGGTTACCCTTGGGAGGAATGGTTGGTAATAACTGGAAGGAGGCGTGAGGGAGACTTCTGGGGTGCTGCTCATGCTCAATTTCTTGATCTGGGTGCTGGTTACATGGATGTGTTTAATTTGTGAAAAATAATTGACCTAAACCCTTATGATTTATATACTTTTCTGTGTGTATGTTTTACTTCAATAAAAATAAATAATAACGTATCAGGCCCAAGGTATCAGGCCTATGTTGGTTCAAAATGCCACTTAGCACAAAGAAAATAAAGACCAGTAAATCCATGTCTATATGATAATAGACAATGAGTATATAACATAATAATACAATATATAATGAGTATACCTAAGGAGAGTGTGGCATACACCTCTTACTAAAAGGTCTGCTGGTTCCCAGCACAGAATTTCCACTTCACATAAGTCAATGTGATGTGTTGAAGTCAACAATCACCACATCTCAGTTCCCTCTTGTTGACATCAAATCAAAAAAATACGATGATTATTGAGAGAAAGACTCATTTGGACTCTTGACCTTGATCAAAAAGCCTTTGGTTAAACTTCTTAACCAAGAACTTCTTTGGTTAAACTCTTTTCCATCACTAAGCCTGCCTAACCTTCTGCCTAGGAAACAATAACCACCCCTCTCTGGAATCTGCTGCAGGTAAGAAGACATGACATTTCCCAGCTTTCCTCAAGTAGCATACAACACTGGCAGGTCTACGAGAGGAATTTTTGGTGAAAGAGAATGGTGGAGTTTTATAAGATACCCCCAGCGTGAGGTCTAGTGAGAACCCAGCAGTGGTTTCCCAAGGAAGGGGGTGGGGGGCTGTGGAAGCAGTCTGCCCCGGGTACAGGCAATAAGGGGGTGATTTTCTGTAGAGAATTTTAAAAAATAGTAAAGCCAACTAAAAGTTGTTATTCTGCTTTTTATTATCACCATGTGCCTGGAAATCCTCAGGAGCCCTTCCTAGAGACAGTCACCAGACCAGAGAGCAGTTGTGAGGCATGAACTGACCCTTCCCCCACCTCCACCCCTGTGCATCCACCCAATTATGCATCATAATTGCCCATGCACGTGCCCAGAGGCACGTTCTCTCTGTCTCTAAGGCCAAAAAGAGAAGGGAGTTGTTCGTAAGAGGTGTTTTAGGTAGACATTCTGGCTTGTTCTGGGTCTGTACCTATCTCATGAGCACATTTCTGGCATCTCCTCACAAAAATGGAGCCCCGAGTATTTGAGGAGATGATTGAGAACGTGTGCAGGGTTCAGCTCGGAGGCCATTGTGAAGGAGTCACTCTTCCTCCTCTCACCTCTCAAGACCACACTCTTTCCAAGGTGCTGCCCGCTACCTTGAAGAGCCAAATAACTTCTCCTCTCCCCACCCCCACAGAGACATTTTTGTTTTCTTCACCTACTCAGGCTAAGCCCACTGTTTTTCCTCTTCTATTCCCTACCATTTCACTGCAGAAATGAGTTAAAAGCTCCAAAACAAAGGATTACAAATGGTAACTTGTAACTCTGCCAGTCAGTGACTGAGGAAGAGAAAGGGAGTGGAGGGAAATGCATCTCCCCCCAGTCAGACTCCAGATATCTGTATTAAGGTGTCTGCTATCCCCACTTGTGCCCTATGCCAAACTTATTATGTCTTAGTAACTGACTTCAAATGTAGTTCCAAAAGTTTGAAAAGTAAGGGATGGACCAACTTGAACTTAGCAAATGATATCTCAAGTAAAGCAAAAATGGTAGTATTAATATCAAAGTAGAATATTAAAAGATCATTAAATATAACAAAAAAGATATAATAAGCATAAGTGCCTATGTATTAAACAATATAACCACACAATACGAATTGCAAAAATCATCAGAAACACAAAGAAATTTATAGAAACTCAATCTTCATAACAGCCTTTGACACATTCTTCTCAAAAACTGATAGATCAAGCAGACAGAAAAAAGTAAAGTTATTGAAGATGTAAATGGAAAAATAAGCACGATAGACAGATACATAGAACAGAGAATAGACTGTTCAAATATCTTTGGAACATTTAGAAAATTTGATCATGTAGGTCATAAGGTAAATCTCCAATGAAGAAATCTCAGAGTCTATATTCTCTGAACAAAATCTAATAAAACTAGAAATTACAACAAGATAGCCCACAATGTTTATCCTCTTAGAAATTTCAGTAACAAATAATCTCCTTGAGCTAAAGAGGAAACCAAATTGTTTATAAATCTACTTAGAAATATAACAATGAGTGCATAGTACATCAAAACATACAGGATGCTACCAATACATTTATTTAATAAAACACAAAAAAGATGGAAAATAAATGAACTAAGATTCAGTTGAAAACTTGAAAAAGAAAACAACAAAATCAAACCAAAAGAAAAAAGAAGGAAGGAATTCATAAATATAATATCAGAAATTAATGAAGTAGGAAAAAATTTTAACAGTAGATGATAAACAGTTCCCTGAAAAGACCAATAAACTGCTGACAGGCACAACCAAGGACAATGAGGCTATATTGCACATGTTTATTTATTGAGTTCACAATAATCCAGGTATTGTTCTAAGAGCTGGGACATTTGATAAATTTTTTGCTTGTTCAGCCTCTTTTCTTTTTGGAATTGATACTTCTTCCATTGTTAAGGTTTTAATCACACAGCCCTGACTTTCCCATATCAAGAGTAAGTAGGTACCCTGACTGGCCGGTTCTCCTGGATGCAGTGATTAATCCACGCTTGCGTATGTGACACAGGTAGGCCCAAAGAGAGTCCTCTTTTAAGAGATTCAAATGGGCCCTGGGAGAAACACATTCTCTCTTTTTCTATGATACTAAATTCTGAAGGACAAATAAGCCTAAAGTTCTTGGGGCCCTCTTTGCTGCCTGAGGATGAAGTCAACACAGAGGATTTTTACCATGAGACAAAGAAAGAGGGAGAAAAAGAGAGCACATACACACATGAGCACCCTGTCACAAGAGTGGTTACAGTTCTGGGGTTCCCAATGTTCCACCTTTGACCTTAAAACAAATATACTTTCTTGGTCTTGGAAATGTGAGCCTGACACTTTCTTTTCTGGATGCCATCACTTGCTTTTACCTCTGGAGGAACACACACTGAGAAAGAGTATGGAAAGAGCTTTATCTACATGCTCGATAAGTACTTTACTATTATGATACAACTGAATCCTCACTTTAACGCTAACAGATGAACAGAGACCTGGAGAAGGTAATGGCTTAGTCATTAGATATTCATTCATTAAACAAAAATTAATAAATGGCAGGCACTATTTTAGGTACTCAGGATACACATATGAATAAAACAGACTAAAATTCTTGTCCCTATGGAGGTTGTATTCTAGTGGTGGAAAGAGACAATAAACAGTGAACATAATAAATAAGTAAATAATATGGCGTGTTAGAAGGGGACAAACGCTTTGGGAAAAACAGAGCAGGTTTAGGGATTTCAGGAAAGTGTGTTTGTGTTGGGTGGTAGTGTAGGTTGCATACTAAATAAGGTGGTCAGGGTAGGCCTTGAGAAGGTGTCATTTGAACAGAGACATAAAGGAGGTGAGGGAGTTTCCCACATGTACAACTGGAAGCAGGGGAATTCCAAGACTGAAGAAACAATTTTGCAAAATCCTAAAATGGAACAGCCTTGTTCCTGGTCCACATAGCCTTCCTTTTCCAAAACACTTCATTGCAACTTGACAGAAACGTGTGGTAGTGTATATGCACATCTATAGTGACTACAAGTGTGAATGATGCTCTGTACAATTGGGTAGTGTACAACCTGTACAGCTTGCACAGCCATCCGTTGCTATCATGGTGCTGGGCAGATGTGGGGAAGAGCAAGAAGTGGAGAGATCCAGGGGAAGATGCAGTCAGAGAAGGCAGGCAAGATGTTAAAGGTCCTTGTAAGGAACTTGGCTTACACTCAGATGTAATGGGGTGCCATTTGGAGGTTTTCCGTAGAGAAATGGCACAACCTGACAAGTTTTAAAAGGATCACTCTGGCTACTCTGTTGAGCATACACTGTAGTGGGCAAGGGTGGAAACAGGGAAGGAGGCTATCGCAAAAACAGAGGTGAGATGACAATGTCTTGGAGCAGGGTATTAACAGTGAAGTAGTTGGTGAGAAGTGGTTGGATTCTTTATATATTTTACAGACTGAGTCAACAGAATTTTCTGACAGATGGGATTTGGGATGTGAGAAAATGAGAGGAGGCAAGCATGATGCCAAGGTTTTTGGCTCAAGATATTGGCCCTTCACTGATGTTGAAGTCTCCACCTAAATTACACTTTTTTACAAGGCTGGCCCTGATTATCTTAACTATGTTCAGCCAAAAACCCCCAAACAAACAAAACAAAAAGATCTGTTGAGGTGAGGTGGTTATAAGATCATACACCACCTAAACAAATAAACATAAATATGAACATAGAGAAACATTTCTTCTCCATTCCTCTCCCTGTAACTGATATCATCTGTTTATCCATCTATTAATCACCACTATCACTATACTACTGTATTACATTTTAAAACAATATACTGTTTATAAGGCATTTTAGACCATTACCTTGATTGATCCTCAATAATCAAGTAGGTATATTATCTGTATCACATTGGTGAATAAATTCCAGGAAGGCTCTATGCTCTCCTCTGTAAAGCGTCAGACATCCTATTTTTATACATGAAATGTTCATAAGTTGAGTATTTGATTTGTAGAGCCTATAGACCATATTAGACTTTTTGAGGAGACCATATTAGACTTTTTTTTTCCAACTAATTAATTTTCAAGTAAAAATTTTAATAGACAATTACCTTTCCAGGTTAATTCATTGTATTTGTGTGTGTGTGTGTGTGAGGAAGACCAGCCCTGAGCTAACATCCATTGCCAATCCTCCTCTTTTTTGCTGAGGAAGACTGGCCCTGGGCTAACATCCGTGCCCATGTCCTTCTACTTTATATGGGACGCCGCCACAGCATGGCTGTCAAGCAGCGTGTTGGCCGGTGCCCGGGATCCGAACCCGCGAACCCCAGGCTGCCAAAGCGTGACCTAAACCGCTGCTCCACAGGGCCAGCCCCAGTTCATTGTATTTTGAATCACAGTTTAATGACTTCCACCAGGTTTTAAAGACATCTGCTTCCCAAAGTAAATTTTCTCTTACCCAAAAGTGATAGCCTCTTAGAAACAGTTTCACAGAGGGGACGCTGCTGGTGCCCTGCACAGATGCCCTTCACCAACCAGGATAGCCATCCTCCAGATGCTAATATCTCAACTCACTGCTACTCCTCTTTCCAGAGAATTGCTCTCAGCTAAACAAAAGCCATCTTACCCAGGAACCTATTCTTGCTTCACATAGTTCCTCTGCACTATATGGCTTCTCTCACTCCCCTTCTCTTGAGGGCAATTCTCTAATAAATCACTTGATCAAGAATCCCCATCTCAGGCTCTGCTTCTAGGGAACTTGACTGAACATTTGCTCTTTAAATGCATACTTGTTCCTAAACATACTCATTACAATTTAGTAGAGAATTTGAGGTGCTTAACACACTGGAATGCATGTTATAGGAAAGCCAAAAACAAGCATTAGAAGTGTCCTCACTTTTTGTTGTGGGATAGAAAGGATTCAGTACTCTTACTTACTCTCCACTATGGTCACTGTCAGACAACTTGACATTTGAACATAGCCTAACCCATACAGGGTCAGTTCTGGTAAGATCCTCAAAGTACCAACTACTGTGGGTCAAGGTAGCTTCATACTGGATCCATTCCTTAGGAACAATATGGTGGAATTCTGTTGGCAGAAGGTTGAAATTATAATGCAATTTGGCATGTAATCTATTTCTTTGTAATGGGGACCTTATGAATGAAGACAGAGAGGACAGAGGATGAGGGAGATAAGTCACCAGGAGAGAGGAGGGGGTGAACTATGGCTGGGAAATCCAAACCATATGAATTTGTACAGGTTCTTTATATCCTACGTTTCTCTGCGTAGAAATGGAATCTAATGGAAAACTTTGTTACCTAATAAAATAACTTATTTTCTTGTACATCGAAGAGCTTGTATAAAATAGAGGAAATTTTGAAGCTCAGATGATGTTACTCATGTATGTTTTCATCTCTGTACATAGACATATATTACAAAGCATTGAGAAAATGAGCATGAGATGGCTCAATCCTATCTTGCTTTAATAAAACACTACCTTTTACACATGTCTTTGTATGTCATTTTTATGATATTTATCACATTATGTCTTCTACTACAGCTATTTGTGTTTATTTTTCATTATGCCTTCCCTGTGCCTATCACATGATTTGAGGTCCTTGAGGGCAAGACATGGTGTCTTTCATAGAACTGGGCACAACACTCAGCCCAGAGCAGGCAATTGGTATTTACCAAAATGAAATGAAGATGGCCCTGACCAACCATCAATAAGGCACATAGAGTTGCCTTTTTGGATTGTGGGGATGGCTTTATTTTTATTGTTGTCTCCTCTCTGTCTAGAAGAGTTTCACCTTGGAACATAGAACATGAATTTATAGGACAGTTGTTGGGCAGAAGTTTATGGTTAGAAAACAGAATTGAGCTAATGTTCTGGGATTAAAATGGGTGATGGAAAATGGTTCGCTTGACCAGGGAGCTGGGAAAAAGTGCTAATCAGCCCCTGCCTAACTGAGTTGGTATTCCAGGTACATACAATAATAATAATTATTATTTTTCTTCATATCTAGGCCCTAATCACTCTTGAAACATTTGCTTTGGAATAACTGTTTAAGAAAAACTAATTCTTAGTTCTATTCATTTTTGCCTGTCTCAGCTACAAGGATGCAGGAGACACAGATTTCCCTTCCAGTGCTAACCATGCAAAAAGTCCCTCCTTCCTTTGTTATCTTCCTTTTTCTCATTCACAAGGAAGATGGCTCCTTGTGTTTTTTGTGAATGTGAGGATTATAAATTGGCTGTTGATAGTGAATTGACTGGTCATGACTGTTAAGTAATTAGTTTGACTAATGTTTTCACCATTTGACCCAAATAGGCAGGCTGTGTGGCAAGAAGTGGGTCTAGTAAGCTGAAACAAAATCCTCTGTATTTGAATTTTCAACTCAGATGCGTTCACTATTCTTTCTAGACTTCTTGGTTTGTTTTTCTTTCAGTTTCTATGTAACCCCTTAACATGAGAAAGCAAGATAGTGCACTGCACTGCTAAAACAAAAAACAGATAAATTAAAAACTTTCCCAGAGAGTCCAGACGGGAAAGAGATCTTGACTTCGCTCTCATGTCACCAGTTACCATTTATCTAGAGTACACTTTGTGTGTGGAAGGATGAGTGACTCCTCCTCTCTACTCATTGCCTCCCCCCAGCTCTTTCTGTGTAGTGGGCTTCCATTCTCGTCTCTAGGGACTGCCTATGTGATCTCTCCTCTTCCAGATACCTGGAATCCCCTCTCCTTTGAAGAATCTCTCTCTTGTCACTCTCCTATTTAGACTTCTCTGTTTCTTCTACTGCAGGAATCTTGTTTACTTTCCTCAGCCTTTGGCCTGAGTTCTCTGTTATTTGTTTTCATCAGACTTTCCCCCTGGATGGAACTGAGTGAGCTGAAAGAGATAAGGATTGATTAGGCTGTCTCATATTTCATTTCTCCATAGATTCCATCACTAAAATCAAGCATCTTCAAAACAGTCTTCAAAACAATTAGACTTCCACATTGCTAGAAGTGCCCCTCATCAAGAAGAGCATAACTATTAGATGCCATTATTCTAACACTTCTTTATTCCTCTTTAAATTGCTTTTTCAAAGACCCCCTTCTGTAATCCCATTTCGGTGAATGCCTGGCCCCAAGAAGGTAGTCAGGGGGTGGGAATGGGTTAGCATGTATAATGCTCCAGGAGAGGAATACTGGGAAAGGAAAAACGAACAAACAAAAAAACCAGAACTCTGTCTTGTTATATTCAACTGTGAATAAAGAAAAATGCAGAGTCAGTCTTCGAAATATTGCATATTTAATTCTATTGTTTTGACTTTTGATAATGTTAAAAAGCCTTTAGGTTGTTTGATATTGATCCTCTGTGACTTGAATTAAACTTTAATTCTCATGTGCTTTCTTATAAAAGGAAAAGAATATTTAATCAGCCTGTTGTTCCCAACTTTCTTTCTACTAATAGCTTTCATACTCCCTTGATCTCAGCCTAGAACAAGATGGCTGATTAGAAAGATATTTCCTGTAAGAGGCCTGATCTAGACATATCTACATCAAGTCAGAATGCTTGGGCACCACCCAAAAGGGCAGTAAATATGGTGTGTTATTAAAAATGCTGGAATTGAGGTACAAAGTAGTACACAGTAAGTGAAAGCATGTTTTATATCTGTCACAGGACTTTCTGACATTAGAGGCTCAGACTAAAATTAAACAAAATGGAGCAGCAGTAGGTCCAGCCCTTGGCTTTGTAAAAATGCCAGGTTGTAATCACATCTTATTTATTTTTCAAGATGACACAGCAACCTAAGAAAATTTAGTCCACAAGAAGATTCCAGAAACAGTGCATGAACAATCCCCCAAAGTATATGTAATTACTATTCATTTCTCAGTGGAGGTAGTGGAAATAAAAATGGAGGTGAGTGGGAAGGTTATTGTGGACCTTGAAGATCACTGAAATATTGATAATGAGGATAAAATAAACTTCCTTGGGATTTTACTGGCTTCTCAGTGTAATGACCATCACATTAGAGGCCAGTGAATTCTTTTTTTTTTTTTTTTTTTTGGTGAGGAAGACCAGCCCTGAGCTAACATCCGTTGCTAATCCTCCTCTTTTTGCTGAGGAAGACTGGCCCTGGGCTAACATCCGTGCCCATCTTCCTCCACTTTATATGGGACGCCGCCACGGCATGGCTGGCAGGCAGTGCGTCGGCGGGCGCCCGGGATCGGGACCAGCGAACCCCGGGCTGCCAAGCGCAGACTAAACCGCTGCGCCACCGGGCGGCCCCTAGGCCAGTGAATTCTTAAGGGCTGGTTTCTGAAGAAATAAAGGGATTCTACTTGAGCTTCTTGAGACTGAGACTCTCCAGGAGAGGTTGAGTATTTAATGAAAAACCTATAGGAAAATTTGAATTTGGATTATCCTGTCACATTCCAGTTAGAGCAAATATATTCCAGAGGAGCATTTCAGTTCTAGAGTCCTGCAGCACTGCCCCCAGGATAATTAACAGGATTTACTTGGTGGCTATCAAGTCATAAGTGACCCTGAAGATTAGTTGCACTCACTGTTTGCTGTTCAACAAATCCTAGCAATGTACCTTTTGGTGTTAGCTTCTTGACCACATGCTGTTGTCTCAACTTCCGCAAATGGGCATCTGGCCTTGTTAAGACGAATTAGTTGGTTTGGCTGTTGAAGGCCTCCAGCCAGCTCTTGTGCACGGCTGACTTATTTGATGGCCCCAAGACAAGTGCTGTCTTTCTGAGAAGCGTCACAGTATTGCTCTTCTCTTCCCCAACACCACACTACCTCATTCCCAGAGGCCCAGAACTGGTCTGCTTATTTACTGAGTCTACGATGGTCAGTGCTCCTTCACAGAGGGCAGCAGAGTTGAAACCTACAGGGGAGTTAAAATAGGCACCAACAGACAGTCAAAGGCAGCTGAGAAGAAATCATAGAAAGGGAGAGGCCACATGACATTCTTCTCTCTCTTTCTCTCTCTCTCTGTCTCATTTCTTATCTTCCTTCCTTCCAGTTTATACAAAGAATTGAAGATCCCCAAAAATGGTTAAAATAGAGTAAATATAAAAGGCTTTTTTTCCTAGTTTTTAAAAATATAGGCATAGACTTTGTCTGGCTTAATATGTTTTAAAATAAAGTGCAAATGAAAAGCCATATTTGTATAGGAATCTCTCAAAAAAGCATTATTTACCCTATGAGCCAAATGATTACTGATAAAGCTACAAATAGTGTTCACTTGGGGGAAAACAATGATTTTCAACTATTAATCACTTATTTCTTCAACAAATATTTATGAAACAGGAACTTCTCACTAAAGTAGATTTACAAGGTAAAAAGTCAGAAGCTCATTGTGAGAACGGATTACTCAGAGGGAAAAAGGGAAAATGGATATTGTGAAGAAAACGGGAAGAAACACAGATGTGAGAGAAAACACCTGCTTTCCTATAAACATTTGACTTAATACACTTCCCAGAAATGTTCAAAGAAAGAGCTGTTAACAAGAAATTCAGATTCAATTAACATGACGTTACAATTTCAAAGGTCAGGAGAAAAAACTTCCTTTCTTCTTCTTTTACTCTTGAGCTTTCTCCCTGTCCAGAATTCTCTGGTGATGTGGCCAATAGACGGAGTTATTTCTTTTTAAGCTTAAATAAAGGTCACAAATAGCTTTTAAGAGATTACAATTTGACACACGATTTCAGAAGCTGAGAAAATTCCATGGATGCAGGAAAACTTCAAGAATTGATGACAAGATTTCATAACAGTGCAGGCCAAAATTAACATTGCTAATGCAGGCTCTAGTTTAATTAATTAGGTGCAAACTATAACACAGCCCTCTGGATCAATTGTGACTGTCGTACTATACAACTTTGAGAACTCTTTGATATTTAAATTTGATGTTATTGCTTAACAATGAACGGCCTTTCATACCCAGGCCCAGTCCATGTTGTAATCTGGGGAATTACAAAGGTACTGTCCTGTCCAAAATTATTTTCATTAGACTCAACTGAGACAGTATTTTTATTCTATGCTCCCTACATGAGATAGAGATGCTTTTCATTGCTGCAGATGGCAGGGCTTTCCTTCTTAAAGATTAAAGTGTCCTCAGAGATCACTGGTCCTGTATTACTAAAAGATTCCTAAGTTGGGAGAAATTCTAGGGTACCAAGGTTTTACTTCAACTAGGCTGGTTAGGAGTGAAAAAGGTCTCTTATTGCTTAAAAGAGAACAACTTTGAGATCCCTTGAACTTCGGGATGTGAATTCTCAAAAGAATGTAGTATTTATTTTTATTTTTTATCTTTTCTAATTGATTTCAAAGAGATTGATGGAGCCACTATCAATCTTAAGCCCTTTCTATCTTTAGTTATTAGCCAATGGAGGTCAGTGAATTACAGCAATAAATAGTAAATATATTCATTTCAGGATCATTATTAATAAGGCAGTACCCTGTATCAATGGGGGTTAGGAAGAGTTGCCTTAGTATGGGTACAACTATATTTGTCCTCTTTCTCACCTCTGCCCATATTTAACCTGGTAGTGCAGAGTATCACAAGCTTCCTCCCAAAGTTAAACGAAGAATTTTTCTTTATTCTTTTTAAGAATAGTCTCTTGTAGGTTTCCTAACAGTATAACTTTGACAAGAGTTTCTTCACCTATTTCAGTCTCAGTTTCTTCATTTGTAAAATGAAGAGTAGTTTAAAAATTCCTTCTAGCTCTAAAATGTTATGATCAATGCAGATTTTTTTTGATAAATTGTGTGACTCTGCGGTATTCAGGAGTCTGTGTGTACCACCCATGTGCTCTTCCTCTCAAAGTCCTAAAAAATGTGCTCCACCATCATAAGAGATTAAATCAAGAAGGAGGAAGACATAGGATCTAGGGTAGAGAAGTCAATACAGGAGATGTGAAGGAAGTGACATGACAACAAAAATCTTAGGAAAATATTTGGGTAGCAGTACTACACAGTGACTAGCTGAGATCAAAACAAGAGGACAGAGGGCTTCAGAAAGGGTACCTTTAAGGAAAAAATAAAATGGAACTTATAATTTTCTATTGTGTTTGACATATTGCAAAGTGTTTTAGAATTCTCTAGAAGAATTTGGGGATAAATTAGAGTTAGTGTGTAGAAAAGTAAGCACTGAAAAGTTAAGCTGTCATTAACTCCAGGGAAAACAAAAGTTGTACAAGAGAGTAAATACAATATACACCATGTGATTCTACTGTAAACCATATTTATGTCTTGATAACGATGTAAATGTTACTCTTTATTCAGTGAAAGATTGTGTTATAATTATATTCAGATAATGGGTGCAAGTTCATAGAAGGGAAGTGTGGTGTGTGTGTATGTGTGGCGGGAGAAGGTTGGGCTGTGTAAGAGAGCTATATACTAATATTTTATAGCCAGAAATCAATAGATATTGTCTAAAATAGCAATAACAGTTTATGCATGCAATTTAGAAGTATGGAAATAAACACCAGGAAAAACAACAAAACGTGTTGAAAGTAGTTGCCTTTGGGAAGTGGGACTCCATGGTGGGGCTGGCAGGCAGGGGATGGCTCTTATCCCTTATATCATTGCACTGCTATTTAATTTCTCAAACTATGTACAATTACTTCAATAAAAATTAAAATATTTTAAAAAGAATCTTGTGTATGTTCAGAAGAAAGTTACCATCATTAGGCAACTGTTTCTACCTAGACAGAATGATTCGCTTGTTTCTGAGTGGTGCTTATATTTTTATCCTTCATTTGCATTTGTAGAAATGAGATTATCGACACTGATAAAATAGCAGACATCATACACCTACCCTCAACATAGACTGGAAATCAGTCACTTAAAGTCTGTCAACCTTAAAAATAAAACAGCCAGTTATTTTACCAGCAAAATGAGTTTACTCATGAATAGCAGAGAATTGCAATTTGGGACAAGCAAGCTATGGCAAAACCACAGGCAAGTCTGGCAAATAAAGGAGAGGAACATTAGTTAATAGAGAAAAAGGAGGAAGTTGGGAAGGGTGGGTATGAACAAAATTCCGTTGGAAGAGAGCAGGAATCTGAGATTGTGATGGTTTCTCATTGGCTGAGTTGTGGTGTTTTCCTGTTGGCTGGGCTGGTTGTTGGGCAAGGAGAAAATCTTCCTTCTTCCTGTGAGGGTAGTAAAGTAGGCAACTTCTTGTTGGAGATGCAAGGTACTCTTCCTGTTTGGGGTCTGCAGATGGCAACAAGTGGTGCTATGTCAGTGCTCCCCCTTCTGGCCTACCCACTCCATTTTAAATGAGGTTTCCTTTTATTAATTTTCACAGGTCTGAGTGCTAAAGATGGTATGTGGACTGATTTTCAGCAGTCACCCCTGACAGTGTCCCCTCTTTGCCACTTGTAATGTGTCCTGCCTGCCACTTCCTAGGGTTGCCAGAAAAAATACAGGATGCCCCATTAAATTTGAATTTCAGGTCAACAACGAATAATTTTTAGTATAACTGTGTCCTAAATATTGCATGGGGTAAACTCATATTAAAAAAGATTCATTGTTGATCTGAAATTCAAATTTAATAGGGTAGCCTATAATTTTATTTGCTAAATCTGGCAACCCTACCATGACTAAGTATTAGCAGGGGTCCCTCTAGTTGCTGGGGTTAATCAGTGGTAAACACCTTTAACTATTTCCCCAAACTCTGAATTTTTCTGGTTTAAATGAAGTCATTATCTTCCAATTTCTTCTCCCCTGCTTGCTGAACTCACTGAAGATTCTATTTAGAAGATGGTAGTGTACAAAAAAATTAATAACCACAACATACAACCCCCAAAAGTAAATAAGCAAAAAACCCAATGATGTAAGCTCCTTGACCCTAGAAGATTCCATCCTCATATATCCTGCACTCTCACATATTATATACCCATGGTCCAAAGCACATTTTATCCAATGAATGAACAAATATAGAAAGCAATTGCTTTATGTTAGTGATTTAGTTATTTCATTCTTCAACTCAGTACATTAGAATAAAGAAATATTTGAGAGATTTAAAAAAATATTGATTGGTTCTGGATATGGTTTGCTAAGTCAGTTTCGTCAACTGATATTTATCTAGATAGATAACTTTCCACATATTACCTCTTTCAGACATTTTTACTTTAAAACAGCAAAAATACCTGAAACCTTCATGAGTTTCAAATGCCTGATGAAGGCATAGTGGGGTAATTCACAAAATAATCAAGGTGAATGAGTAGCATGAAGGATTAAAAACAAATAATCCAATGACTCAAACTTTTTGTGACTAAATCTGTGTCCAAACAGGTAATGAAAAAATGACCCCCTCATTCGGCTTTTTGAATCCATAATTCAGTGATACTCTTGATTTGAATAAGAAGCAGAGATTTTGTAATGTGTAGGGAATCCTTATCAGAAGCTATGCTGATACCTGGAATGGGCACGAACTATTGATGGATGTGCTTCAGATGGTCTAATAGCAATGTTTCTTAGTTAAATGGCCTCGAATATTATTTAGGTAAAAGCAAGAAAATTCTCAACCCTAAATGCTTCCCTGGACTAAAAGTAAAGTATGAACCCAGAATTGCAAAAACAAATAAACAAACTCAAACTCCATTTCAGGCAGGATTCAAAACCAGACTTAACGTAGATGATCTTTTCTCATGATAACCAATGTTTTGTAGCGCTCTATGTTCTTGGTTGAGCTGGTTGCCTAGCCAAGGATTTCCGGCAATTTGCACAGGAAAACTGTACTAAAATTTTTTCTGAACTGTAAAATATTTGTTTCATGCAAATTTCAAAAGAATCCTGAGACCAAATAAAAGAGGAGGAGGGGAGAATGAAACAAATGTAGCTGTCTAAAATTCTGACCATTAGATAGATTTTCTTTTCTTTCTTTTTTTTTTTTTTTTTTTTTGTGAGGAAGACCAGCCCTGAGCTAACATCCACTGCTGATCCTCATCTTTTTGCTGAGGAAGACTGGCCCTGGGCTAACATCCGTGCCCATCTTCCTCTAATTTATATGGGACGCCACCACAGCATGGCTGACAAGTGGTGCACCTGTCTGCGCCCAGGATCCGAACCAGCGAACCCTGGGCTGCCCCTAGATAGATTTTCTAATGGCCTCTCACATCTTTTACTGCTGTATTTTTAAAATCTGGAAGAAAAAAGAAAACTGGTTGAGCATCTGAATATTATTAAAGCAGAAAGACCACACAAACATTAAATGATCCCTAAACAGCATTGTCTCCTTCCATTCATCACTTCTTGGCATGTTTTTGACCCCTTTGTTTGTATTATTAGGGGAAAAACAGGAGGAAAAATATTTTTTAAAAAAGGATTTTTCTATATCAAGCCTATAATAACCTTCTACAATTACCCTGGCATCTTTGCTTAGCATTTTCAGACCTTGTACATTTGTAGTGCTGAAACCATTAATTTGTTTAATTCCATGCTTTATTCCATGGAACTAGCTACAGACAAAAAGTCTTTGGGATCCTGGAAAGAACTTGCTTCTTCCTGTTTTCTGTAGACTTCTTGTGACCTTCCTGTCTTCTTGCAGCCCAACAACTGGCTTGACTGATTTTCTATGTTGAGTTCAGAAATTAGTTTGCAGTTAAATAAACATAATCTGAATCATCTCATGGGTGACTTTTAAACAATGAGATGAGAAGGTCCAGCCAATTGTGTTTTATTTATACATATGCTATTCATGGCCTAAAGAGCAGTGGGAGAACTGACCACTCACCTCCCACCACAGAGGCAACAAGGGAGTTTTCTGTCAAAAGATTTGCAGGATACTGTTAGGCACAGTGGAGAAAGTGATGAGAGAGTCTGACTGCTTTTCGGGAGTACAGATCCAAGGGAAATGTGTTATTTTAAATTTTCGTAAACCTGAACCCTCAAGATTCTTGAATTAGAAAACTTTGATCTATAAATTAGCATTGATTAAAGATCTTGGAAACTAAAATGCTATTACTTAAGGATGGGACATAGTAAACTCAAAATTCCTAATTGATAATGACAATTGCTTGCAAAAAAAAAAAAAGAAATGTGTAAATATACTATTGTAAACTTAACAGCACAAAATTTTATGCCTTATTTCTTTTGGTTTCCCAATTTCCCCTTAAAGGAGAAAAAAAACAGGTTTTAAAAATTGTCTTTACAGCTATTGCTTATGTTGAATATTCTTCTGGATAAGCTTAACCCTGTTGATGACAGAAATTTTGAAAAGTAGAGTAAAAGTTATGAAAAAGTGCAGGCTCTGTCCCTGTCTGCCTTCCAAGTTAACTAGAGAAAGAATGTACTTAAGATGCTTCCCTAACTTGTTGATTAATCAAATATCTGTATGACTGAAACATTGGAGCATCGTTAGCAGAGATAGGAGAATCCATTCTTCAGAGGGATACAATTATTGGCTTTGGGCATAGAATATTGAGTTTAAAGTAATGATTGCGATATCTTTGTGGAAATATGCAGTAGACAGAAAGAAATTCCTAACTGGGCCTTGGAATAGATGCAGGGCTTGAGATCCTGCTTTTGTATCATCCATCCAAGGGAAACAGAAAGAGGATAGAGAGAAGGAAGAGCAGAATTCCCAGAATCAAAGCATGTAAGGCACATGCATTTTTAGGCTGAAGAAAAAACATCAGAAGAGGCAAGGTTTGAAAAAGATCAGGATAGTTGAGTATTGTAGATGCCATAAGGAAAATTTTGTAAAGAATAAGGTGGGTTCCAAGAGTGCCAAATAGTGCAAAGGGGTCAAGAAGAATAAGGTGACAAATGAATGACTGTCGAATGATGTGATGAAGGTAGAAAACAGATTTTTGGATCTGTTTCATTTGGAGAACAGATTCACCATTGGGGAAATCCTCATATGACTCTCTGAGATTTCAGTTACATAGGAAACCCTGATATTGGGGTGTATTTGTGCAAAGGCACACTATCTATAAATCATGGATCTAAGGTCCTTACTTTACCACAGATCAGAGACCACTCCACCAAATGCAGGCAAATCATAAGTTCATCGAACAACTTCATTTTAAGCAGTCCAGTATTTGGATAATACTTTATTTACTACTGTAAATGATACACAAAGATAGTCTGTTCACAAGCATTAATATTCTTTGTCTAATTTTGTTAAAGTTCTCTAAAGGCATTTTGTGAAATTAAGGACCCAGTTAATCAATTCTACCATGTGCAGGGCCATAAGTTTTTAAATGTAGATGATAAGAACTTAAAACTGTAAAAGTGCTATGGCTAATCCCTAAAATAGTCATGGCATGACTGTATCCCCAGCCTTTATATGGCTTTCTATTCCTAGTTAGAAGCATTCTTCCATCAGTTGTTAGTAAACACTTATTCAGTGTCTACTATGTGATGGCGACCCTGAGAGTTAATTTATCCATTCTTACAGAAAGCCACAGCAAACTTAAAGATGCTGCCCAAGGTCACACAATAGAGAGTGATAAATGAAATAAAAGTTTGTACAAGGTATAGAGCTGCAAATAGGAGAGAACAACTATCTTAATCTGGATAGAACAGGGAAGGCCTCTCAGAGTTGGGGACATTTGAGCTGGGTTTTGACAGACAATGAAAGCTATTTGTAATCAGTGGAGGAGGGAGAGGGTGTTGTTGTACAAAGGCAGAGACTCATCCCACCCTCCACATGGACCTTGTTGGCATTTAGTGAAGGGCTTGGGGTAGGATGTAGGGATGGAGTGTCACTTGCCTGTGGGCTTTTCTGCTTGGAACCAGGGGGGAGAAAACCAGAAGAAATTAAGGAGAAGCTGAGGAAAAAGTAAATCAGAGAGGGAAAATAGGGGTAAAACATGATGACAATCAAGGAACCTGGATGAAAGGCAAACCTGGACAATTCCCTGAACTAAAGAAGTAGCTGTGAGGGGTCTTTATAGAGGTTTTGGAGGTTACCTAAATAGTAGCCACTGAAGGAACTGACCCATTCTGGACAGTCATGGAGGCATGAAAAACCTTGGAATGTTCAGAGACCTAAAGAGGTCTCTGAACTGGAGACCTTAATCCTGGAGGATAAAGAAAGATGAGAACATACTTTGTAGGAGCCAGGCCCTGAAGGGCCTTAGGTGCTAAACCAGTGAGCTTGGACTTTCTTATGTAAGAATTTAGAAGCCAGTGAGGCAGGAGGTGGGGGAGAGAGTTAAGAAGGGGAATAATAAGATTGTGATTTAGAAATTTCACTTCCATGGTTTTGTGGAGGGAGGATAGATAGGATGGGTGAAAAGACTGGAAATAATTGAGACTAGTTTGGAGGCAATTTCAGTTGTCCAGAGGAGAGATGATATCCTGAAATAAGGCAATGGTTGTGGCCGTGGTGCTGGAAAAGCGAGAATGTACTTGAGAGATGTTTAGAAGATCATACGTAAAGCCAGGGCTGTTGATTGGTGCGGAGAAGTAGGGAAATGGAGGAACTGAAAAGTCCCCTTGAATTTCTGGTTTGGGTACATGATGATGCCACTAACTGAAGTAGAAACTCTAAGAGGAAGAACATGTCTTGGAGAGAAGATGTTGGGCGATTGAGATGGAAGGATCTATGACATCCTGGTGAATGTGCCTTGTGTGCAGTCTGATATATCGATCATGAGTCCAGAGGAAAAGATGAAACTGGATTTATAAGTTATTTTTTCAATTCTACAAATTTTATTCTACTCATTACTCTCATAGGTGGGATCTAAAGGAAAAGTCACTTCACTCTCTCCAAGGATAATAATGTAGTATTTCAATAGGAACCCATGTGTTGGTATTGGAAGGACTATTCTGAGTAGCTTGGCATGCCTATCATTCTGTTATGGGTACAGCCTGTACTTGGAGAGAGATACCCCTAATATAATCCATAAACTCAGCCAAAAACTTAGGAGTGTTTGTCTGCAGCGGTTTTCTGACTTCCTGACTTGTGAACTTCTGGGAGAAATTAAGGGAGAACTTGCTGCGCTCTAGGACAATGGGCAAACTATTGAATGAGCCCTTACAGCATGGAAATTTAATTAGAGAAAACTGTGTGCATCTTGAAGAGTTGGGAGTCACAGAATGAATTCAGAGACATTCCCAGAGGACCCACTACACATGAAAGAATGCTTATTCAAATATAAAACAACTTGTCTTTCCCTGTTCCATCTCCTAGTTGCGTGACAGGACAATATGTCAAGACTTACCTATTTGTTGAGAAATGTTTTATTTCCCTCCTCTCCTGAGGCAAGAATATTAAGGAATGGAATTCAGCAACCATCAAAGATTTGAAATCTGCTTCAAAAATTTGTTTTATCTTGTACCCATTTTTAAACCTTGGCAAGTGGAAAAAAATAAAACTAACAATAAGCAACAGACAAAAAGCCCTGGCACAATGAAGTATTTTAGACCTGACTTGCCTCTTTCAAATATTTCAGGATAAATCCAACTGACAGCAATGGAGGTTGAATCTGAGGGTTTGGGCAGAATTTTGGCTGAGTTTAGTTCTCTTAGGCAGACATTATTTTCATTGCCTTGTCTTAAATGAATTAAAGCAAAACCTTCCACATGTTTATTCTTTCGAAATTTTTATCACAATGACCCTAACTTAGTGACCTTTGGGCTGTGACTATTGCTCAAAATGTGCTCAATAAAATGCAAAAGGTCTTTTGTCTTTACAATGGGATTTGAGGGGAGAGCAGAGGAAAGAACTACATGTTCCTGAACTTCCACTAAAAGTATACAATGGTATAGCTCTCAGTGATTTGTCCCATGTTGGGGTCTGATTTAGTGGGGTTGAGTAGTGGGCAGCAGGGGTGTAAGTACACATGTCCCACCGACTTTCATGGTATGCCACTACTTTCAACCTACGTAGAAACCACCAAGTCCCCAAGAAGCTTTCAGACCACCATTAATATTGACACTTATTCCAGTTTCTAGGGCTCTAGAAACAATTGGCTACAGTCAACAATTATCCATTCTGATTCAGGCCTGCCTGAGCAAAGTTTTAAGCAGAAGGATCTCAAACTCAACATATCTAAAACTGAACTCATTAGCTCTACAATGGTTCAAAAGAAATCTGTTCCTCCTTCTGAATTCCTGGTCTCCATAAATGGGGCCACCATCCACTTAGTTACCCAAGCCATGGAGTAAACTTCTACTCTGGAATATAAAAAGGCAATGTGGTATAATGGTTAAGAGGAAGGATGCTGGACCCAAACGGCCTGGGTTCAAATCCTGGCTTTATCCTGAAGCAAAATTCTTAGGCTTTCAATGCCTAGTCTTCTCAGTCAAGTAAGTGGGTTGGTAATAATAGTACTCACCTCATAGGGATGTTATAGTTATAGGGGATGAGTTAATATTTATAAAGTGCTTAGACTAAGGCTTGACACATAAGTATGATGTACATATTTGTTCAATAAATTCAAATATGTTATCCATAACACCTTATCAGTCACCTGGACTCTTTGTATAACAGGCTTCTAACTGGTTCCTCTGTCCTCATTCTTGTTTTTCACAATTTGTCCTTTGTACTGTGACATGAAATCTTTCAATGAGTCTCCTTCAAATGGGCTCTAGGATAAAGTCCCAACTCACCTCTTGTCTTCTTATTCCTCCTCACATACCTCATGACCTGAGATAATTTCACATAAAGTTTTTCCCTTTTCTTGGAAGCTGCTGCAGCCATTGTCTTACCTACCCAGTTTCTATTCCATTTTCAATGCCAACTTCAAGGATTCCTTAACCCACTAGACCAATCCCCTCATCTAACCCAGACATACATATTCCCTTCTCTGCACTCTCAAGGCACTTGGCACACATTCTATCAGCAATTGTGCTGCAAATATCCATCTGTGTTTATCTCCTCAATCAGGCTATAGCTTCCATGGACATCTCCAGCACCAAGTTCCGAGTTTGCCACATATTTGTAGCTAAAACGTGGTGGATAAAGCACACAAAATTTTACCTGTATCTCTCCAAGGAGCCTAGGATTCTACTCTTGTACATTTTGGAGACAGAAAGGCAGAAAAGTATGTACAATACATGATGAAAACATGCAGGTATTTATTTCATATGTTAAGGCTAAAGTAAAAACTCTTTATGAAGTTGAGATGAGCTGGTTAAGTACAGATTTGACTAATGATTAGCTAAGAACAAAATGAAATTGGCAGCAGTATTATCGCAAAATTGACAAATATTTAATTTTTCAATGATCAATGTTGTCACTTCCTGACTAGCAAGTAAAGACTTTAATAGCTATTTTTAATGAAATATGCGAAGTGTAGCTTGCTAAACCTTATTCAGCTCTTCCACTGTACCAGGTATGTACTAATTCCAGAATGTACTAAGTACCTCACATGACTCTACCTGAAGACTCATGTAGATACTCCCATAAAATATAGGAATTGGAACAATATCAGTTATAAAGAGTGAATCCAAGCCTAAACCTCCTAAAAGAAATGCTCACATATATTATGAGGGAGCAATGAAAATATTAATATAAATAGAAAAAAAAAGAGTGCCACATATTTTTAAAACTGACTCTATACTTCCCTGGCTGAAAGTACTCTTTCCAGGGAGTCAGAATGGCCTGTCTCTCTGCCTCAAAGGAGAGAGTTAGAGTAGGTAATACATAAATAACCTATCAAACCTGCCGTCTTGCCACATGACATTAGTAAGAGAAAAGCCATACTTATGACACTAGTGCATATGTATTAAGTGATGATGTATATTTGGAAACATGTGAGATTCATTAAGTATTGTGTAAGCCAATTTTTTAATGTTTTATTAAACAACCTCCCTCCCTCCATTGCAGCTCTAGCCCACTGGTATTCAATAATCAATTGCAACTTCCCTAAACGACCTCTCCTTTGGACAAAATCTCCCTGCCTTCCTTGCAAAGTCCCTAGATTAAACTAGACTTTTCAGGAAAGAATGTTCTCTGTGGAAGGTGCTCATAAGTAATTAGAAAACTTCTAGTTTTCTTTCTCAGATGAAAACATACAATTTCTGATATACCTATTTTGAGTTTTTTCTCAGCGTTCTGCTGATTCATCCATGCATTGGCGTCTAAATTCATATGCTTTCCAGTCAGTGTTAGAAACCATTCTGAATAGTTAAAAAACTCTTTAGCCAAAGTATCTCTTTTCCTGCATATAAATATTATTGAAGCATAGCTATTCCTTATCCCATCCAGATGAGATGTTTTTATTTCTTTGGAACTTATTTCAGCTCCAACAGTTGCCCATTCCCATTCCTATTTCAAAAATGCCAACTCACCCTTTCTCCTACCCCAGCTCCTGCGAATTAGGACTTTCTTTTGTATTTTTTGATAATTTTTCTAAATTATCCCAAAGTATTACTAATTGTACCCAAATGGAACATTTCTTACTTGTGTACCAATTACAAACTGAAAATAAGGCACACAGTCCCCAGTCAAATGAATCTCCTAATTTTTATCATCAATTTATTTATTCAGATTTCTCTTAAATATTAAAATCCAATGAATGAAAAAGTAATATCTGTACGTCTAAGTCAGAAATTGGATACTTTGGTTCAGTCAAGCCTGAGTAGTTACATATTTATTCATATTGTAGCTGAGAAGACAAGCTCAACTATCATTTCATTCTCCTTTCCCATATAATGGTTTCTCTAATGATCCAATCAAATCTCTTAACCAAACTCATCCTTTGGCTCAACGTGAAAATAATCTTTCCATGGAGAAATAGTTTTTAATCAATTCAAGATGCAGTTGGAATAAATGCTACTGGCCTGCCTGGCCATTGTTCTTGGCAAATTCCTCTAAGCAATAAACAATGAACGCCACACCCTCATGGGAAAGGGAGCAAGGGTTGGGGCTAGTCATTGTTCTCATTTTATATTGCTAAATATTATTATGGTCTATTTATATGCAGTGGGGACTGACATGTAATATACTTGATACAGAACAATCAGGAGTTGTGATTTGCTGGAGACAAGTATTCCAAGTGCTTAGTTTAACAAGCTCTGCATTTCAGCCATGAAACTAATGCTGTTGCAGAATCTATTAAAAAACAGAATACTTTATCAATAAGCCAGTAGGAGGAAAATTTTGGAAGCTAGTCAAGGATTGAGTATATAGATCCATATAGTGTTTATTTGTAAAAGGAACGAAGCATATGCAAGCTTTGAAAACATTCATTCCTTATCCAGTACCACTTATACACAGCAATGAGCGCCTCACCAATAGTGTTCTAATTCAATCATGAATTAAGATTTCAATAAGTGATGCCTTTTATAATTATGTATTTTTGATATTTTTAAAATATCAATATTTTAAAATAAAAACAGAATTTCACATTCCCTATCATGTTAAAATTGATATTTGGGGTTCAATGATGGTGGAAAATCCAGTTCCACAAGCACAAACACTACATGGATTTGAACTTTGGAGCCTATGCCTTAAATTAAAAAGATTTTCTCTTAGCATTGATCACTCTTCCTATTAAGCAACTCAGACTTAAATATCTGGGCTGAATACCTCGCCAATTCTTCCTATGGATAGTCAGTGTTTTAGCGTTGTAAGGGATAGAGGCTAAGTGAAAAGACAGTGCGCTGTGATTGACAGGATAAATCAGCCCTAGATTACACTCATCCCCTAAAGAAGTGACCATTTGGAAACATGGAACATGGCCTTCATCCATTGACCTCTACTCAGGCAAGAAAAGCTCATGGGAGACATCATATTTATGGAGAAAATTCAGCATAATGGCTAAGAACTTGGGCTTTGGATTCAGAGACCCCAGGGTAGGACTCTTAGCTCCACTGCTCACAAATTGTGTTAACTTTTGGGAATTTACTTAATCTTAATTTGCACACTATTATAGAAGTAATACCCATCTCATAGAGTTACTATGAGAATTACATAGGGCAGTACGCGTAAAGTGCTTGGCACAGAGTCTGAAACATACTTAGTATTTATAGACAGTCAACCCTCACTATTCATGGTTTCTATACCTATAAATTTGCCTACTCGCTAAAATTCATTTGTAACCACAAAATTAGTACTCAGGGTGCTTTTGCAGTCATTCATAGACATGGACATAGCAGTGAAAAATTTGTCACCCAATGGGCATGTTCCCAGCTGAGATAGAACAGGGCTCTGCCTTCGTATTTCAGCTCTCATAATGTAAACAAGTGTCCTCTTTGCAGTCTATTTAGTGCCACATTTTTCACATTTTTGTGCTTTTTGTTGGCAATTTCTCTGTTTAAAATAGCCCCTCTAAGGGATCAAAGAGAGGGTGGGGAGATGATCAGTGCCCTTTTCCCTCTATAATCTCTAACTCTTTATTCAAACTAGTGCCATCTAGTAAGAGGGAATATTCCCTGTTATTTTTAGGGCCCTTATCCAGGGCTTTGTTTTGTGTGTGTGTGAGGAAGATTAGCCCTGAGTTAACATCCGTTGCCAATCCTCCTCTTTTTGCTGAGGAAGACTGGCCCTGGGCTAACATCCGTGCCCATCTTCCTCCACTTTATATGGGACGCCGCCACGGCACGGCTGACAAGCGGTGTGTCGATCCGTGCCTGGGATCCGAACATGCGAACCCCGGGCTGCCGCAGTGGAGCACGCGAACTTGACCGCTAAGCCACGAGGCCAACCCCCAGGGCATTTTTATTTTATTCTATTGATTCTCTGTGACAACGTTCAGGCACTCTCTGGATGACTCTGGGAACCAGGTGTGAACCAGAGCTGTAAATGGACTCAGTTCCTTGTGTCCATACATGCTACTGAGCCCACTCTCCTCATTGGATGATGTCAAATCTGAATTAAGACTGATTTTATTTTACTACAAAACAGAATTGTTTGCATTCCAAATTTTTCCAGTTTATTGTGTTCATTTAAGATCCTGGAACTTATCACCTCAGCACCTTTATACCTTTTCACTCTGCCTAGAATGCTTCCTTCTCTTTCCAGGGAGTTGTACAGTCTTAATATAGGACTCAGCTTAAGTATCGTCATCTTAGACAGGTCTTCCCTAGCTATCCTATCCAAACCTGCAATTTTCTTCTTTCCATTTATCACTGTCTGTTTTTTATCTGACACTCGTGTATTATATGGCTTCTACACCAGCATCTAAGTTCCATTAGGGCAGAAACTTGAACTCTTTTGCTCATTATTTTTTCCTCGTTGCCTAGACCCAGTGAATGAATGAATAAATGAACTATATTACATTTTGTTGGTTTGAATCTTCATATATTATTTTCAAATATAAAAAAATAGTGTATTATTTGAGTTAGATTCCGTTCTATTTTCTGATTACCATTCTTGGCATCATCCGGCAAAGGATAGGTTAGATCGCACTTGCTTGGAGAGAGAGAACAATGGACTTTTACCAACTTTGCGCACTGTCCTCAAGTGTCCATGATATTAAATGCAACGTCTCAGACCCTAACCTGATTTCCGAAATTCATACCATGCATAAAATTTCAAATAAACTGTCATTTGTTGGTAAGCCAAGTCGTACATGAATTTCTGCTTTGGGGAATCTAAATGCTAGACAAATACAGCTTTGAGATTTTTATCTAGGATCTAAGATAATGATCTAATATGTGACACAGTGTAAAAGAACATTGTTCCAAGAAGCAGAAAACATGGATCATAATCTCCGTTCTGCTGCTAACTTGCTGCATGACTTTGGGCAATATTTTAAATCCCTGTGGACCTCATTATGCCCATCTGTAAAAAATATGGGTTTGGACCAGTAAACACTACAGTTTCTTCCAGCTCTCTATGGCCATAAAAGCTGAATAGAATCTATCTCCTCTTATTTCACAGAGGAAGAGGTGGTCGAGGCCCAAGTACAGAGTTAAGACCTGCCAGGTCAAGTTTCTGATTGGAAGCACTACAGCAGACTCCTGCCAGGGTCTGCCATGTGTGGCAAGATGCTGCATGGTGAAGACACCTTAATGCAAGTGCCCAGCGAGGTTACAAAAAGAAAGACAGGCTTTCGGATCTGCATAGCTAGTGCTTTCTATTTAACAGGCAGACCTACATGGGAAGCCAAATTGTAATGAGAATTGCTTAGTATGCATGGAATTGCAGCAGTGGAGCAGGGGAAGGAAAGGAGGAAGAGTTGAATGATAAAGTGTGTTTGCTGAAAGAATTTGAGGCACTCTTCGCCAGCATGACTGGTAATGTTGTTAATCATAATTCTAAGAGTTAAGATTGACAAAAATTGTTCTCTTTGGACAAAGCTTTGATCATCACTGCTAAAGTTTGTGACCCTCTTTTTTCTCTCTCCAGCTTTATGGAGGTATGATTGACAAAAACTGTATGTATTTAGATTGTGTAACATGATGTTTTGATATACGTATACATTGTGAAATGATTACCACAATCAAGCTAATTAACATATCTATCACCTTACATAGTTACCCCCTTTTATTTTTGTGAACACTTGAGATCTATTCTCTCAGCAAAGTTCAAGTGTACAATACATTATTATGATCTATAGTCACTATGTTGTATATTAGGTCTCTAGAACTTATTCATCTTATAACTGAAAGTTTGTACCCTTTGACCAACATCCCCTTATTTCTCTCAACCTCCCAGCCCCTGGTAACCACCATATTACTCCCTGTTACTATAAGTTTACCTTGTTTTTTTAGATTCCACATATAAGTGAGATCATGCAATATTTCTCTTTCTCTGTCTTCACTGAGCATAATATCCTCCATGTTCATCCATGTTGTGGCAAATAACAGAATTTCCTTTCCTCTCTGAGTCTTCTTGACTCCCTTGTTAACTATTGGTTGGCTCTATATGTGTTTTAGAGTTTATTTCTGGACTCTTAATTCTATTCCATTGGTCTACGTGTCTGTTTTTATGCCAGTATCATACTGTTTGATTACGATAGCTTTGTAATATAATTTGAAATCAGGACATGTGATACCTCCAATTTTGTTCTTCTTGCTCAAAATTGCTTTAGTTATTTGGAGTCTTCTGTGGTACCATACAAATTTTAGTATTGTTTTTTTGCCTCTCCTTTTTTTCCTCCATGGCTGACCCTCTGGGGTTTGTTTTGTTTTGTTTTTCTTTTTTCTTGAGGAAGATTAGCCCTGAGCCAACATCTGTGCCAATCTTCCTCTATTTTTTTTTTTTCGTGTGTAGGATGCTGCCACAGCATGGCTGAAGAATGGTGTAGGTCCGTGCCCAGGATCCAGACCCACAAACCTGGGCCGCTGAAGCAGAGGATGCTGAACTTAACCACTATGCCACAGGGCCAGCCCCTGACCCTCTGGTATTCCTTCTTTAAATTGCTTTATTTAGTTAGTAAATTTGTTTTAGTCAAGCTCTAAAAAAAACTCAGAAACTGCTTCAAATATTTACAATGAAGGAGTTTTCATTCAGGGAATTAGTTACACAAGTGCGGTCATAGCTAAAAAGGAAAACAAGGAATGATGTTGAAGCAACCCATAGATCAGCAGTAGCAGGAAACCACTCTTACCAGTAGGCTAGAACTGTGCTGTCCAATATGGTAGCCAGCCACATCTGGTTGTTGAGTGCTTGAAATGTGGCTACTCTGAACTGAGATGTATTCTCAGTGTAAGTTACATGCCAGATTTTGAAGATTTAATGTGAAAAAAAAAAAGAAAAATAGCTCATTAATAGTTTTTATATTGAATACACAGAGAAATGATATGTTGAATATATTGGGTTAAATAAAATATAATATTTAAATTCATTTTACCTTTTTATTTTGACTTTTTAAATATGGCTACTAGAAAATTAAAACTTACATGCATGGTTTGCATTATACTTCTGTTTGATGGTTCTGGGCAAGAGAGACAAATGTGGGAAGGGATTTTACTAAAAACTCCAGGTCCCTGGAACCTCAGTGGGCTGGCCCGTCAAGAACTAGAGGCAGGAAGGAAACACAGCTGTTGCTTGAAATAACAAGGTGCCAGATAGAAGGAGAAGAGTACCCTGGCTTTACCCTGCCACCCCAATCTCCTGTCAGTGCTGCTGAACCCAGCAGGAAGTCACTTAGAAAATGCAGCCAACAGGGGTCAATCTTTCTCTGATACAGAGTTGAGTGGGGCAAAGTCAAGGAATGCATCTGAGGGCAAATTGATTCATTTAGATTATACTCAGGTCCTAGTGTGTCCTTTTTGTTCATTCATTTATTCAACCAATATTTACTGAGTACCACTTACTACAAAGATCATGTAGAATTACTGCCCTGAATTCCTGACTCTTATTGTTCAGACTCTTTGCTTGATTTGGCTCCAAATTCCCTCACTGCCTAGACTGTAGTCTGGATACTTATAGCTTCTCTGGTTTTTGATCAAAAGTGTTGTCCTATCCTCTATGTTCTTGACATTTCTTGACAAGGAGTATTTGAACTCATTGTCTTCTCTTGTTCTCCTAATTCCTAGTGGCCTGTCTGGGGTTTTCACTCAGTTCTTTATTCAATCTCATTTGTAGTACCAATACAATCCCTGATTCCAACCAATCAGCTGCTCCCCACAGAGTATCAGCTACTGTGAGCAGTCTTGCAAACCATAAACCTTCTTTCTTCTTTCTTGCTCCCTGCTTCCTCTCTGTAATACACCACCACACATGGGACCAGTGCTGAAAAAGCTTACCTCGTGACCCGTGGCATGAAAAGATACCTAAAAGGAAATATGCAGATCCTGAGTCTAAGGGTGAATCTTCCTGGCCAAAAGCTAATTGTCACAAAGTGTTTACCTTGGAAAGGTTTATTCTTTAGGCCTGATAGTCATCAAGTTCGTACACAAATATGTGTTTTTCTCATCAGTAAACATTTTCCAGGTAACTATAATGTGTTAGGCACTTTTCTAAACAACAGAATACAAAGATGAATAGATTAAAAAAACTCCTGAGGATAGATATAAGAAAAGATAAGTGATCTAAGGAGTCATGACAACAAGTGGCACAAATAATGAATGACCTGGGAGTTTAGGTGAAGAACTCCCTTGTGTCAGGGAGCATTTCAGAGAAGAAGGGAACCTGACCTGGGCTTTGAAGGAAGGCAAGAATTAGATAAACAAAGTGGAAGGAAAAAGTTTTCCAGGAAGGGAAAATTGTATACATAGCAGGAATATACAGAATAAATATAAATTTATTCCATATTGAAGTGGAGTATATTATGGTCAAGAAGCTCAAGTCTTTCAAGAACAGTCTTCATCTAAGTGAGACCCCAGAGCAGTTTCAACTTGAGTGAAGGACACTTGAACATTTTTTTATTAAGATTAAAAATGTGGCTGGAAAGTGCCGCTAGTTAGGAGGTGGAATGGGACTCTTTCGTGGTTAGTACCCTCTACACTACAGCATGGCTTGGCTCCCACTTTGAACCACAAGCTTCCTGAGGAACAATAGCTGTCCTGTTCGCTGCTGAGTCCCAAGGCATGGCCCAGAGTAGGTACGTGGTGATTCCACGTTAAATAAATGAATGCCAATAAATGGTGTGATAGTGTGTGAGTCCTTGGGCTGAGGAGACTCAAGGCAAACATTGATTCAATATTGATGTATTCTAGACTAGAGTTTAGGGAATTAGAAATGGAGTTAGACATTGTACTCCGATTATTAGGAGAAATCCCTGCAGGGACTTTGAGCAGTGTGTTCCCCGGGCCACAGTTATTGGGGATTCAGAAATTCCAGTGGAGAATTTGGTCAACCTGGCATGTTATTAGGAGATGATAAAATTTATAATGTAATTGTCACCACCCATGCCTTTGTAATAGTTTTCTTTATGGTGATACCCATTTAAGGCTGAGTCCATTTAGTGCAACTGGATTGGGTTAAAAGGATTCATCCCAGAGCTAATATTCCAGAGATCAGGTCTTGCAGGCCAAGGCTAGTTCATTAAATTCTGAGATATCAAAACAGGTAAATTATCATCACAGAACCCAGAGAACCATAATAATCATTGAAAGTCTCAGGGGAACAGCATTACATGAGGGAGGGTTTTGAAGAGGTCCCATGCTATTCACTTAGACACTGGGGAGTTGCTGCGTGTCAAGTGCAGGCTGTATGTTAATCCAACACTCCACCATATGGAGGCCATATGGCTGTTTAGAGTGGGTGTTTTCTCTAGAATTAGCCAGAGTTGGATTCAAAGCCTGGATTCAACACATATTACTCTATAAGCTTAAACAAGTGATGAAGATAAACACAGTGGTGTTTAGAATAGTTGCAAGAATTCAATAAAATAATGCAAGTAAAGCCCTTAGTACAGTGCCTATCACAGAGAAAGTGCTCAATAACTGTTAGTTCTCTCTGTAAGAACAGTAGAAGTGCGCCTAATTCCCGGGGAGTCTTTAGTTTTCCAAAGAGGAACCCATGCATACACTCACAAGGTTGGGAATTCATCCAAACCAACTGCATACGCCTATTTTCTACGCCTTACCTGAAAATGTAGTCCATTCAACCCTTTACCCACTTTGCTCTTGGATTTGCCTGTGAATCATTTTTATGTATGCCCCTTCCCCAAACAAATGCCTCTTGCTCTGACTCCAGTGCAGCCCCTGTCCTGGTTTTGCTTCGCTAACAAGGTTTTGGCATGTGGATCTTGCTGTCCTTAGCATCTGAACTGAGTTTGCCCACACTTTCTACTTCCATCCTCTTGACAGCTCATGGTGACCTTCACACTCCTGCAGAGCTAAAACATATTTCACAGAGAGGAAGCAAAGTAAATAGCCTTAAATTTGAAGAACAAGTGACTGATATCAGATTGCTTTCTAAGAGCAGCTTTTGATGAGGGGAGAGGATGACAAGTGAAAAGAATAGAATACAAGATCACTGCCTCTTGGTTGGGGATGGGAGGGCAGAGTTAGAGAGTTCTCAGGGGGAAGATACACAGAACACACTTCCCCTACTTTATGATCCTGTCTGGGGATTGTGGCAGTTAATACTGGCCCTGGTGACAGTTAGTAGGACTTAATCAAGAAGCCAATTAATTAGGAAATCTCTTTACCCTTAAATATACCTTTCTTTTCCCCACTTTTGGAAATGGAAAGAAAAAGCTATTTCTGTGGTTTCTCAAATCCCTGAAATTGAGTTTGGGTGCAAACTTTCAAAGTGGTTTCTCCTGAAGTGTTGCTTTTTTTTTTTTAAACAATTGATCTGTCTTTCCTGTTTCATTTCCCACTTAGCTTGGTTCAGAAAGAGGTTTGTTTGGTGTTTTTTTTTCTTTTTTTGAGGAAGATTGGCCCTGCGCTAACATCTGTTGCCAATCTTCCTCTCTTTTTTTCTCCCCAAAGCCCCAGTACATGGTTGTGTATCGTAGTTGTAGAGTTGTAGCTCTCCTACATGGGATGCCATCTCATCATGGCTTGATGAGTGGTGAGTAGGTCCGTGGCCAGGATCTGAATTGGTGAACCCCAGGCCTCTGAAGCAGAACACACAAACTTAACTGATACACCGCGGGGCCAGCCCCGGAGTGTTGCTTTTATAACTCTAGAACCAGGCATTCAGCTTTAAGGAAGCCAGGGATTTGGAGGTAAGCCATGGGGGGCCCAGTGCCAGCTCCCAGACTTGTGATGTCTTATAGCATTTACAACTCACCACTCTCCATAGAAACCATTGCCTCAGTAAAAGGGGATAAGAAAAGAGTGTGGCCTTGTGAAGAGCCATCTTAATCAGAGAATTGGCCTAGGCCATTGGGATACCTACTCTGTTGTGGGAAATCCTGCAGTTTGAGCACTGGCATAATTCAACATGGCAAAGACTGGAGGAAACTGATGCTAACAATGATTGAAGTTTCCATCTCTGGCATCTCATATGCCAAAAATATAAACCTGAAAATTTCTCCCCACCTTTCCACTAACCCCTTTCAGACTCATTAAGGCAATTTGGGGGCCTTGAGAGCTGCTTGCCCCACAGCACCAAGCTCTGCCCACAGAGAGAAATTTGTTTTCCACAAACCGCAATCTTCTCCCCGGTGCCTCTGCCCAGTCCTCCTTATTCCTGCCAGTATCCTGCCCCTTCATTGTTATAATATTCCAGGAGATTTTCTCTATGTCCAGTAATACAGTTCAGGGATTCCCTTCTAACACAAAATATAGTACGTTAGATGATTTTAAAGTGACTTATTGGAAGATTAACCATGATTAGTGAGATAGAAAATGAGGTGTTGCTATTTTTACATTAGTGTGGTCAGGGAAAGTCTCTTTGATAAAGAGAAAATTGGGCAGCTAATTGAATAAAATAAGAGATAGGACTTGGAAGTATTGGAGAAAGATTATTTTAGGCAGAGGGGACAGCCAGTGCAAAGGCCCTGAGGTGGCAGAGTGCTAGGCTTGTGTCCAAGGAAAAGCAAAAAAGCCAGTATGGCTGGAGCACAACAAATGAGAAGAGTGACAGAAGAGAGGTCATGAGCTATTGGGAAGTCAGATCACTTAAGCTTTTATAGGCTTTTACTCTGAGAAAGACAGGAAACCATTGGAGAGTTTTGAGCAGAAGAGGAACATGATCTGACTTAAGTTTTAAAAAGATCACTGGCTGGTGT
This sequence comes from Tapirus indicus, assembly GCA_031878705.1. Lineage (NCBI taxonomy): Eukaryota > Metazoa > Chordata > Mammalia > Perissodactyla > Tapiridae > Tapirus > Tapirus indicus. The sequence continues at coordinate 42,939,285 of CM062918.1, forward strand.
GTTGAGAATAGACTATAGAGAAACAAGGAAGGAAGAAAGAAAACCAGTTAAGAAATTATTGCAATAATCTGGGTGAGAGATGATAATAACTTAACCAAAGTCATAGTAGTGGACGTGGGTGAGAAAATTGGAACAAAAAGAGATGCTGAGAATATATTATGGATATATTTTTAAGGTGGAGCCAATAAAATTTCCTAAAAGATTGCTGGTGGGGTATGAGGAAAAGAGAGGAATCAAAAGTATAAAGTTTTTGGCCCAAGAAACCGGATAGATGAATTGTTATTGGTAAAGATGAGGCTGACTACAGGAGAATTAGAGTCGAAGGGAAAATCAAGAGTTCTGTTTTGAACACATTGATTTTAAATTTATGTTATACATTGTTGTGGAGATTTTGAATGGACAGAAAGGACTTTAGGTGGGAAGTCCAGGCTGGACTATAACTTTGAGCACCAGTGGCATATAGATGGTATTTAAAGCCATGATACACATGAAATTGTAGATATATAAAGGTGTCCAAAGATTGAGCCCTGATGCAGGACAGTGTTTAGAGGTCAAGAAGATGTAGAGGAGTTACCAAAGGTGACTGAGAAGGAGCAGCCAGTGATGTAAGGAGAGAACTAAGAGAGAGTGGTATGCCAAAGCCAAGTAAAGAAAGTATTCAAGAAGGATGAAGTGGTCAACTTTATTGAATGCTACTGTTAAGTCAAGAAAGATGGGGACTGAGAAATGACCAAAGTGGAAAGTTGAAAAATCGAAGTTGACCTACAGTTGAACATTTAATGTATTTTCTCTTAAAGAAAAATTTAAGAGACACTAACAGAGTCATGTGAGACACAAACATTTATTAATATTAACCAAAATTTTGGTGACCAAATTTCCCAAACACCAAAACTGGTACAAGTGGTATAATAAAGGAGCAATACATTTGAAAATAGGATTGTTCTCCAAAACTCAAGCCACGTTTACAATAGACCAAGAAAGAGCCCTCAGCAGAGAAATTGGCTCAACTCTCTTCTGGATGCCTTTCCACCCCACTGAGAATCAATGACTCATTTATCCTTTTATTCCTTTATTTTATGAAACACTGATATCTATAGCTCTCTATTTCTCTATATTTCTTTGTCTCTCTATCTGCTTATCTATCTAACTGTCCTCTACCTACCTATCTACAAAAGAAATGCTACTTTAATAGCAGATAGCCTTAACATAGGTAGAGTTTTTGCCAACAAGATCAGAAGAGTCCATAACATCTGATTCTTTAACATCTGCAGAGGCTATGGAGGATTATACCATTCTTTGCTGCAAGAACAAGAACTACTTTGAGAAACACTGCCTAAAACTATCATTAGCAGTTTACATCTTTTAGTGTACAGAGATTTGGGTTCTTTATGGGGAAGGTCAAGGGTGAGGCATTTCAGAATGCAGTAGCATTTGCAACACTTCTCAGAATGACCATAAATTATAGTGAGGGTAATGAAGATATGTTCAGTGGAGTCTGAAGTGCCTAGAAGATATTCAGAAGGAAATGTCAAGTAGGAAGGGATATATGGTATATGGGTTTGTAGAATAAGAGAGGAGTCTATTCTGGATAAATAAAGTTAAGAGTATGAGCCATCGTAAGATGGGAAAGCTTTGGTGTAGATGGGGTCGTAGAGAGATTGTAGAGAATGAAGGGAGAAGAACTGAATTATTACTCTCTTAAATTGTTCGAGGGGACTCTCTCTTTCATAACTAAGCTTAATCAACATTACAGCATTGTTTTTCCCATAAAATGCCATTTTTCATTGCCTAATTATAAAATTAAATCATGAGAGAAAATAGTAAAAGCAATCCATCATCAGTCCTCACATGTCATTAAAGGAATATCCTCAGAAGTCTCTTCTACATCCCAGTGCCTCCTGCCCCCTGCCCAACTATTTTTGTATTATGTTTGTTCCACTATCTTATTAAAGCCTGAGGTGTTTTCTTGGGGACATTTCTGGATAGGGATATTCAGAACAGAGTAATCCTTCTCATAAAAACAACAGAGCATAAAGCCTTCAGAGAATGGAATGTGTCTAGATAACATTTCATTTGTTGTTTCATTTCTTCTGAACCATCATGTACTTCATTTCCATTTGTAAGCACTGTAAGAGCAGACATGAAACTGTTCTGAAAAAACACTGCAACTTCTCTTCTTTGAGATTTATTACTTTCTTCTTGATTCAAACAATGTGACACTATTTGGACTTTCTATGGTAAAGCTGTTTCTTTTAAAAGTCAGATTTGATTGTACAGACATTTTAAATTCAACATACTACCTACATCCTGCATTAGCACGTAATTCAAGTTCCTAATTATAGACCCATCCTTCCCTGCTTTCATTACCTCCTCTGTGATCAGGACTGGTACCTTTTTGTGTGTGTGTATGTGACATTTATAGCCCAGCATCTTGCAAACCAGATGCACTTGCATAATAAAACTGACTGACCTGGAAAAATTATTAAAAATCTATGTTTTAGTCTTGAATTATTAGAAAATTGAAAATGTATGTTTTAATACATTGGGATGTTTAACATGAATTTAAACACGTCAATGAACAAAATTGTAGATGCACCTCGCCATTCAATTTCCTCTACACACTTCAATTCAAGATGTTTTCCTATTTTTTCCCCCAAAAATTTACTTAAAACTTTTGTTATAGTTGAAACAGGGATTGTTTTTTGACCAAAATGAAACTCATAAACAAAATTCACAATATGAGTAATATATATGAAAGTATATTAAGGAAATGTGGGTGCTTTTATTCATATGCTGAGATAGAAGGTGCTGAACAATTAGGAACCCAAATTACCAAACCAAGTTCCAGAAATGGCTTTGGCATGAAGCCATTTAGGCAAAACAAAAGTTGACAAAATGGTGGGAACTGGGCAGGAGAAGAATAGAGAGGATGAATGGCATTCTGCGGTGGCCCTTTTCAGGCAGCCGTTTTGATGTGTGGACCTTTTCACACAATCCCAAAACAAACCATATTAAAATTTCATCTCCTTTTAATATTGAGAAATGTGTAACATAATCACCCTCACCCAATCCCTTGGCAAAGAAACTCATAGGGCAGGACGTAAGGGTCAGGGAGGGATAAGGATGGGGAGACAACCAGATACCATCTGGCAGACAAACTACAGATAATCAAGAGACATGGATTCACTAAACCCTTTCTGTGAAGGTAATCAATCATCTTAACTAAAGCAACTGTCCATTCTCTAAGAATTTACAAGAATGAATGGTCCAAGTGTCAAATTCTTCTTTCTCTTTTAAAGCTATCATAGCCATACTAATTTACATTAAATCAATACATAGAACGTCTGCTTCATAATGATAGCTGGTTTTTTAAATTTGAAAATGAAGACAGGCGTTATGCTTTGTAGGCTTCCTCAGATTTGGAAAAGGAAAGATATTTGGGCAGTAATTTGATCCATTAATATTAGCTTTGATCTCCATAGGGAATCCTTAATTATATTCTTAATAATTCTCTCAGTACTTATATTAATATCCTTATGTTAATGAAACACATATTAATATCCTTAAAATGAAAGTCTCCTAAGATTGCCTGGGGTTAATGTGTTGCAAATATTTCTTGGTAATTAAAAAAAAGGGGGGGGGGTTGTACATTAAATGGCAGTTTAATGCATTTTGACTCAGCTGTGCCAAATGGCCCCCTCAAGTAAATGTGTCAAAATGCCTCTCTAGTCAAAAGAACCTTGAGAAAGTGACTCTATAAAGTTTTTTCATTTCAAATGAAAATGTAGGGGTAGAAATTAATTTGGACTTATAGAATGTGGAGAATTTTGTTCTTTTCATTATGAGAATGATGAAAGTTTTCGTTCCTTCATTGCTTTGAAGGCTATATGATTGTGCCTTTTGGAAACCTCCAGATCAGTCTCTTATTTTCTACTGCAACAAAATGTCAGATACCCAGAATACTTGAGAAATGGTGTAATCTGGTTAACTTGCTATTTTACTTTTCTGATGTTTAAGAACTTTTCTTCTGTGCGTGGTTGTTTCAACAATCACTTTAGGAGAAGTGGGTACAAGGAAAACATTGTAAGCTGTGTTAGTCCTTTCTCCTGCCTTAGTTGAATATTTATTAATTTAATAAATATTTATTGATCATCCTTTTGCTAAGCAACATTAGATGAAGAACTGTATGTTTTTGCCCTCAAAGAGCTCACTGTTTAGTAGGAAGAGACAGGGATATGAATACAATTATATAATGTATTAGTCAAAATAGGTAAGCTGCTATAACAAACAATGTTAGTTTTCAAAGGTTTAACACTACAAAGGTTTATTTCTTGGTTATGTTGTTGTCCACTGTGGGTACACAGAGAGGATGTGGTGGGGTTTCTGCCCCATGCAGTCATTCAGGCTTCTTCCATCTAGTGGCTCTGTCATCTTTTTGGTCCTCAGAGAGCTCCGCCAGAATTTCTACATCTGTCTAGCAGGTTGGGGAAAAAAGAACATGGAGTATTATGGTAGGTTTCATGGGCCAGGCCTGGAGGAGCCATCTTTACACATTCCATTGGTCAGAACTCAGTCATATGGCTGTACCAAACTTGAGTGTTTTGATCCATTTCAAAGGGCTTTAAACATATTTAAAGTATATATATACTCGGACATATATACATGTCTCAGTCTGTTTCTGGGCTTTCTGTTGTGATCCATTGGTCTATTTATTTACCCTCGTATCAACACACACTGTCTGTATTATATATCTGGTATTTGGTAGGTGGAGACTCCTTACTTTGTTCTTTTTTTGCAAAATAATCCTGGCAATAAATAATTGGCCATTTGCTTTTCCATCAAAATTTTGAACCACCTTATAAAATTTCCACGAAAGGGCTTGTTCCACAAAATGTTTTGATTTAAATTGCATTCGATTATAATTTTATTAGAATTAAATTTTCATCTGATTCACCCTAGACTTTATTACATTGTAGTTGCTCAATAAACACTTTATGAACTAAATAAAAGAAAAAGGACAATTCTAAGCTTCAAGACATTGTGCCTATTATAAGCTTTAACTATGCTCAGAATTGCAAACTAATTTTAAAATTGAGCAAAATAAAATGTAGCTGTTGCAGACCCTCCATCATATAATGTAGTCCAAAGATATTATTGGTTTTTCAGGGCACTGGACTTAATCATTCAGATATTTAAACATAATAACATATATAAAGTGCCTAGCATGTCAGTCTTGTTATACATGGTAACAACAGATGGTATGATTGAATACATGGTAATTCCCTTCTGCTGGACTGCTGCTCTATTTTATTAGCAAAGATCATTAAATGCCCACGTATGTTTGTTTTTTTTTTAATAGCCTGGGCAAACATTGATATTTTATTTATTACTTTAAAAATATTATATAATACTTATTTATTACTACTTTTTAAAATCAAGTAATTTGAGTGCTAATAGCCCATAATCAACCTACAGCTACCATTCCTGTAAGGCTGTTTGATTGCTTGCTGAAGTTTAACAGCAACATACATAAATTCAAAAGTTTCTCTTACCTATATAGTGACTGACAAACAATGATGTACAACTAAAATTTCACAATGTTATAAACTATTATGACATAAAAAAAGTTACTCTTACTAAAACATAAGTTTATCTTATGGATCTTATGGATATCTTATGGATCTGTGGTGGTGTGCTTTTTATAAGAGTTAAATGAACTATCTATATGAGCTAATGCGTAAACTTTAGTATTATATGAAAAATAGCTGTGACACAAAGGATTTTCCAAGGAAGGGAAACAGATACCAACTTGTATCCTTACCTATATAAGTGTATCCTAACTGAAAGATAATCTCAGGGTTAGAAGTTGCCTTGATAAGATTCATTACTATTTCCTTCCTCTCTCCCTATCCCCCTTCCCCATAATGTCTCTGTTTCTAATCAGGAAAAATAAAGTTTATGGTTGAAAGGCAGTTTGGAAATCCAGATGGGCAGCAGGAAACCATAGATCTGATTTTCTGTTTACAGGCCTAGATAGAGAAGTTGACATGGCCTATTAAATTGACAGGGTCATTAATGGTCCATTCTTTCCTGACCCTGTGGACAGAGGTGAAGGATAAAGAGATTCAGAATAGACCTAATGTGGTATAGTCATATTATAAGTGGTGAGACAGATGTAAGAGGTCCCAAGCTCTTGCCAGGAAATAGTGAACACCACACTTCAAGGTCTATGTGCAAAAAAAAATTCCCAACTTCAACTTCTAACTTCACTTTACCAGCATCCACTATCAGTCTGTTCCAGGGGACTGAAAATGACCCAGACCTTGTGCTCGTAAGCACACATAGGTTTAGACTCTAGACTCTAAAGCAGGCATTTTGTTTTGTGCAGTCCCATTTGTTTATTTTTTCTTTTGTTTCCCTTGCCTGGGGAGACTTGGTATTCAAAAAGATACTGTTAAGACTGATGTTGAAGAGCATGCTCTTCTTTATGGTTTCAGGTCTTACATTCAAGTCTTTAATCCATTCTGAGTTAATTTTTGTTTATGGTGTAAAATAATGGCCTACTTTCATCCTTTTGCACATGGCTGTCCAGTTTTCCCAACACCATTTAATGAAGAGACTTTCCTTTCTCTATTGTATGTTCTTGGCTCCTTTGTCAAAAATTAGCTGATCATAGATGTGTAGGTTTATTTCTGGGCTCTCAATTCTGTTCCATTGATTTGGGTGTTTGTTTTTGTGCAAGTACTGTACTGTTTTGATTACTAGAGCTTTGTAGCATATTTTGAAATCAGGGAGTCTGATGCCTCCAGCTTTGTTCTTTTTTCTCAGGATTGCTTTGGCTATTAGGGGTCTTTTGTTGTTCCATACAAATTTTAGGATTCTTTGTTCTATGTCTGTGAAAAATGCCTTTGGGACTTTGATAGGGATTGCATTTGAAGCCATATACCATATGATTTCGCTCATATGAGGAAGATAAAAAACAACAACAACAACAAACAAATACATAGACACAGAGAACAGATTGGTGGTACGGGGGGGCAAAAGGAGTAAAAGGGCACACATGTACAGTGATGGATGATAATTAGTCTTTGGGTGGTGAACGTGATGTAGTCTTCACAGAATTGGAAATATAATGATACACACCTGAAACTTATATAATATTATAAACCAGTATTTTCTCAATTAAAAAAATAAAAATTTAAAAAATAATAAAACAGGCAATTTGGAGTTTTAGCAAATTGGCAGAGTATAACTCTGAACTAAGTGTCATTTGTGAAACTGTCTTGAACGCTGGAAACACTAGAAACACTCACAGGGTAGCATTTTGAGTTCTCTCCTGTCTGACTAAAGTGGAGAAAGGTCAAGAATGTGCCACGGCTAGAGAGTGGACCCATTCTTGGTGTCCTTATAACCCAAAATTAATTGCACACCCTTCTGCTCCACCAGGGTGTGGGGTGGAGAGAAGAGGGCAGACCCTGGAGTCAGGCTGGTTGGTTGGATCCCAGCTCTACTACTTACCAGCCATGTCTTTGACCCAGGCCCTTGGAACCTCAGTTCCTCTCTGTAATATGGGAATAAAAATACTGATCAGATTGCTATGAGGATAAAAAAAATTGCATGCAACACCTCACCTGCTAGAAAAGGCCCCCATGCCCCAAGTCTCTCACCATTGACACTCAAGTGCCTAAAATTCTTGCATTGCTCATGACTGTGAGATAAGGCAGGGGTGATGCATTAATGGAAATGTTTGGGGTGTTAGGGGTAGGGGTGTCTGACATTTTCAAATTAGCATGTTGGTCTTCATTTACTTTTGAAAACTAGGTAATCAGTCACTATGCAGGGAACTCCTAGGCTAGGACACAGTATAGAAAAGTTTGGAATATAAAAAGGCATTTAGAAATAGAGTATGAGGCACCGATAAAGAGGGCAGGCCTGGGGTGGGAGAGAGAGGTGACACAGAAGCACTTGGGTATGTGAGAGTCCTCAGGAGTAGAAGAGGGTAGTAAAATACAGCGGGGTGGGCGTGGGATAGGAAGTGACTCTGCATAGAAATGAGACTTGGACATGGAGTCATCCTTGATTCCTCTCTCACACACCTACAGCCACATCATCAGCCAGTTCAGCTTCCAAAGTTTATCCAGGATCCAATCAATTCTCACCACCTCCACAGATACCCTGGTCTCAACCAGGGTATCTTATTCCCACATCATAATTACTAAGTAGCTTTCTACTTGTGCTCTGCCTGCCCTTCCCTCCTACCATCTGTTCTCTGAGTGTGCTTTTCAAAATATCATGTCAAGACATACCACTCCTTGCTCAGAACTCTCTAATGACTTCCCATTTTACTCACAAAAAAGAATAGTAATAATCCCAAATCCTTCCCATAGTCTGCTTTCCTGGCCCCACGTGATCTATCTCCCACGAACCGTCTGATGCTCCTCCTTCACCCACTGTGTCCCAGCTGCACTGATCTCCTTACTATAACTTGCACATTCTCCAGCCTCAGGACATTTGCACATTTTCTTCCCTTTCTCTGGAATGTTCAACCTCCAGAAATCTACATGACTCACTCCCTCACTTTATTCAAGTCTGAACTCAAATATCACCTTCTTATCCCAGAGGCCTTTCTGAACTGCCCTGTCTAATGTAGACAGTGTCATTGGCTTTGCACAGAGACATGCAACCACCTCACAGAAGCATGAGCTGCCTCACACAGAAGAATCTGAAGCCCTCCCTTTGAGTTGGCCTAATCTGCTCTCTGAGGGCCAGGAACTGGGCTTTGTGGACTTTAGATGTCCCTGCTCTGAAACCCATCTAGCAAAGCAGTGGTGAGAAATCCTGGATAGCACACAAGTGACCAGGAAAACGTACCTTTGCAATTTATTTTACCCTCACAGAAACTGTTTGCCTGGAGGCCTACTTCACAGAACACCTTAAAAATATTGACCTTAAAAAATTTAAAATTAATTTTTCCCAGGGAGAATAGCAAAATGGTCTCCTCTCGTTAGCCGTGGTCTCAGCTGCAGAGAAATCCCAGTGGTAGTTGAGTCTCAATGATGGCTGGTTGTTGTCGGGTCGGCCAGAACATCTATGGGTGTAGTGAGTGCTATGGTGTGTTGTCCAGTTCCCACTGCAGGACACACTCATTCTCCCAGTGCTGGGAGTGTTGTCTGCTGATGGCTCACAGCTGAGTCTCTCTCTGGGCCTTGTCCTTGGTCGAAGGGAGCTGCCTCACCCAAAGTTACATTCCCTGCCTAGGGACAGCCCACATCCAGTGACTAGTCAACATGGAGGTAAAAGGCCTGCTGTCTGTACCTCAGTTTGAGGTAACTCTGAAAGGCCTTCCCAGCTTCAGAGCTCCCTGTGGCCTTTCTTGCAAATGCTTCACCAAATCTCCTTTCCTCCCTCCCTCACATAAGTTCCCAAGTGTGACTCCCAATTGACTTCCTGCATTCAAATCTCCATCTCAGGGTCTGTTTCCCAAGGGCCCCAACCTAAAACACTGAAGCAATTCAATCCAATCATTACAGTGGCCAGAAGAACCAGCCTGTGCTGTCTGGGGTCAGGTTATTGCCACTGTGGCCAATTTGGGAACTTGGTAAAATGTACGGACTCTTACAGACCGTTAATGAGTAGCGAGGGGCAGAGGCAGGACTCAACCCACACCTTCCATACCAGCTAAGTTTTTCAAAAGAGAGCTGGATTCATTGGAAAGGCATGCCACCCTCCCAACACTCCCCACTCAGTAGCCAGACTGGCCTTTCAGTTCGTCAAACAGGCAGAGCCCTCTGCTGACTCAGCGACTTTGATTTTGCTGTCACCTCTTTCTTAGAAATATTTTCCTGGCTTGACTAGCTTCTCCTGAGCCTCAAGGTTTCAGCTTAATGCTGCATCCTCAGGGAAGCCTTTCTGAAATGTTCTACCAAGGGCATTCTCCCCGCCTCATTTGATTCCCGTTTATTTTATCTCTTTGCTTATTTCTTTCAATGGCCTTCTTTTACTCTAAATTATCTTGTTTGTTTATGTCTCCTACACATGACTATCTTCTATTTCTTCTCTCCCCCTGTAGAATATAAGCTCCAAGAAGAGAGAAACGATGTCTATCTAGTTCACTGCTGTATCCGTAGTGGCTGGAACAGCACCAGACAGATGGTGGGTGTTCAATAAATGCACTGGATGAAAAAATGAACATCCTTTTCATCTGTTATTCTTCTCTCCACACACTACAAGAAGCTCTTTGAGACAACTTGCAGACACACGAGTACAAAAGCTCTTATACAAGGAGTTGGCCAGGGCCCAAACTACAAGATCTAGAGAGGTTTGTTTCTATTGTCTGTGTTTATAATGATGGCTTTGAGGGTTGATGGGGTGAGGATGTTTGTAATATGTGAACAGATAAATGGTGAAACCAAATATTGGGGTGGGAGTACGGGTGGGGTGGGAGTTTCTCTTTGATGTCACATGAAATTGAAATGCAGAGCCTCCAAAGTGACACACTGACTTTCCTGAAGCAGTTCATGTAATGAGAATGAAACTTCCATAATTCAGTCTTTCTAGCTGGGACTCGGTGTAGAGCAGTCTTTGGAGCATCAGAGAAAGTTCTGACTGACCAGCTGTGAGCCTAGTGGAGGAATGGCTAGAAGTGAGACAGCTGCGTCTGTTCTTGATGTGTGCTTCAGAGGCTCTGCAGGAGTAGAGGGCTCATGCTTTTGTATGGCCTCCTCTTCCCACCAGCCCTACCACAAGTGTAAGGCCCCTATGAAAGTGGCAAGGTGCTTAAACCTGCATGTATCGACCCAATCCATTTCCCCGCCAGCCTCTGCCAGAGAATCATAGCATCATCAGAAGATATCTGAGCCAGAAAGAACCTTGGGCTCATCTTCTTTTATGCTAGGTCCTCTGCTTTAACCAGAAAACCTGTGCTTTTCATCTGTTTTCTATATTTCACTTGAGAAAGGCAATATACTTCTGAGAAAATTAGAAACTACCGAACATCCAAGCCCTTTGTGTTAGAGTCAAAGAAACCAAAATCCAAAGCAGTTCTGTGAGGGACTACAGTCCTGAAACAACTAGTTTGATTAGAATCAAACTATGACTGTGAGTGTTGTGTCTTCAAACCCAGCTCCATTTCCCCACCGCATGCATTACTGCCCGTGCCAATCATCTGATATGGCCTTCTTTGTTACATAAATTTCCCCATATGTTAACATTGTTTGCCCTACCAGTTACTACAGCTTTAAAGGTCAGAACAGAGCACATCACAGCACTCTGTGTCTCCCAGCTCCACAGAGCCCAGCCCAGGACTCTACACCTACTAGGTATTCAGAAAGCCCTTAGCACTTGAGTGATTGCAGCTGCCTGCTCCTGGCTGCCCAGAGCCTGGGAAACAGAGCCAGCTTCACCCTCTTCACTTGGCATAGTGCTCCCCTCCTGGAGTTCCAGAAAAATGCAGAACTATGGAAAAAGTGGAAGAAGAAGAATATCCTCTAGTCCAGTCCCACACTCCTCTGCCCGTCTTCAGGGTATACTCCCTCAGGGTACATCATCTGGTTTCTCACAGCAGCACTGCTGAGAGCCATTCTGCCTGTCTAGGGTTAGGAATGGGTAAAGATATGATGGCTCTCAAACCAGCTCCACCTGGTCTATAGAGTCTGCTCTTTGGTCTTGTCTCCTCCCTCGCCTTTTTTATTGGGGGAGTGGAAAATTGGTGGTGAAATTACAGGGAAAAAAGGATGTATTAGTTAGCTATTGCTGTGTAACAGATTAGTGCAAATTTAGCAGCTTAAAACAGCACGCATTTGTTATCTCAGTTTCCATGTGTCAGGATTCCAGGCAAAGCTTAGCTAACTTCTGTGCTTAGAGTCTCACAAGACTGCATTCAAGAGACTGCAATCTCATCTGAGACTCAGAGGTCCTTTTGCAAGTTCATGTGGATATTGGAAGAGTTAATTTTCTTACATCTTTAGAACTCATAACTTGCTTCTTCAGGTCCAATAGAAGAGAATCTCTACTGTCTGAAGTTTTTAAGCTCAGGGAAAGAAGAAGCCCTCTTTAAAGGACTACCTGATTAGGCAGGCCCATCTAGCACAATCTCCTTTTCATTAACTCAAAGTCAAAGTGATTAGGAACCCTACTTTCATCTGCAAAATCTCGTCTATGACAACATAATCACGGGAGGGATATCCCATGACTTCACCATACCCTATTAGTTAGAAGCAAATTGCAGGTCCTGCCCACCCTCCAGGGAATAGGGTTTCACGAAGGCATGGATACCAGGAGGTAGGGATCACAGGGGTCATTTTAGAAGGCTGCTACCACAAGTGGATTATTAGAAGAAGAATAAAAGCTAACTAAGATTAATTCAGCCTGAGGAAATGGAAGCTCAAAAGGGTAAGAAATCTACTCTTGGTTCCCTCAGGGCAGAACCAGGTTTCTAATTAGGAGTGACTGAAGTTGGGGCTTATTCACTTAACCTCTACTGCCTGACTCATACATTTGAAAAACAAACGAAGACTTGTGAGATTCAGTGGCAAGAAATCTGGACAGGCAACCAGGGACCTGTTTTTTCCTTCCAAATTTATCATCTAACTAGCTGGGTATAACCTTGGGTAGCTCCTTAACTCTGTCTTGTACTTTTCTCCCAGTAACCCACCTGATTTTTGTGATGATTGGTAAAAAGTACAAAGCATTGCAAACAGTAGGTACCTATAAATGCTCATCAAACTAAAATAAAAAGTAGCAGTCTTAAGTAGAAGGAAGTTGACGAATTTAACCTCTTCCTCCTTCTGCCAAGTTTGGTCTAGAATGCTATGAGTGTGGGTGTGATCGAAGGAAGAAGAGGATGAGGAAAATGGAAAATGAATGTCCCCAAGACATCAGTGCCCCTCCACCCCTCTCCCCAAGGCCATGGAGACACACTGGAGCAATTTTGAGCAGCACAGTTTTAGGATCAGATTTCTGTTTGGGGAAACCTGCTCTGATAGTGGAGCGAAAGAGAAGACCAAATAGGAAGCTGCTACAGAATTCTGGGTGGGAGATAATGGTCACCTGAATCAAGGAGGTGAGAAAGAAGCTAGAGAAGGAAGGGAAAGCCTCTGTAGATATTTAGAATACAGAATCTATAGGATTTTGTGGTCATTTATATGTGAGGGGTAAGATAAATAAGGAGCCTAAAAAGTCTAAAATAATCACTAAATAGGAATAAAAGCAGCAAGGTCCCAAGGTTCCCCCCAATGCCCATCATTGTCACCATCTCCCCCTCACATGGGTAATAACCTCTCATTGAGTCAGGGTGAAAAGGGGGCTTATCAGAGATGTGGTAGCAGGTAAGGTGAATAGGAGTACATCTAAGGCTGGGTCTCAGTAGGCCATTGCTCCCATTAGCCCTGAACCCTGGGACTAGCAGTAGCATCACCTGAGAACTTGTTAGAACTTGTTCCACCCCAGACCTACTGAATTAGAAATTAGGCATGGGGCCCAGCAATCTGTGTTTTAATAAGTCCTCCCGGTAATTTATAGGCACATTAAAATTTGGGAAATACTGTAGACAAATCATTTCGGTTCTGAAAATACATCTACTCATAAAACCTCTAGACAGTCAGACAAAATGGATGTCCAACCAGGGACCTCTGAAAGGGACCAGGACTCAAGCTGAAGAACAGTTGGCTAGACACGTAAGAATACAACGAGGAAAAGGCTTACCTCTCTCCCCTACCTGAAGATGCCAATGAAACCTTCCAAATTCTCAAGAGAAAGAAGATGACTCTGATTCATATTATGTTCACCTTTAAGTCTTGCTCAAAATAAAGCATTTTCAAAAGGAAAGAAAAAGTGAAGGAAAGGGGGAAAATGCAAGGGCCATACCACTTAGTGTTGCCCCTGGGAATGCCGGGCCCTGCTTCCTCACCTGGCATTTTCAGTTACCATCCCCATAGCTTGCTCAAAGGACTTGCCCAGAATCCCCTGGCATTTTAGAATCTATAGGGCAGGGATGTGGATGGAAAGGAGTGGCGATAAGGACCCCCTAATTCTTCCACTCAGACTCAGTCAACCAGGCAGGGATTCTAGTGAGACCTATAGAGACAGTCACAGTTCCCTGATCGCTGCAGCAAGAGGATGGGCAAGACCTGGAGCGAGGCCTGTTCCACTCTACCTACAGAAGGAACCTCAGTGTGAGTCCCAGTGTGCACTGCCATCTCTGAGCCTCAGCTACCTCATCTTCAAAATGAAAGAGTTGAGCTAAATGGTATATCCAATATATATTTTTGTGTGAGTGTGAAGACCAGCCCTGAGCTAACGTCTGTTGCCAATCCTCCTCTTTTTTGCTGAGAAAGACTGGCCCTCGGCTAACATCCCTGCCCATCTTCCTCTACTTTATATGGGACGCCACCACAGCATGGCTTGACAAGTGGTGCGTCTGTCCGCGCCTGGGATCTGAACCTGTGAAGCCCGGGCCACAGAAACAGAGTGCATGAATTTAACCACTACACCACCAGGTTGGCCTCGGTGAACCCAATATTTTAATTGTACCTGTCTTGCAAGCCCCAGAATGCTCGGCCCTACAGATGATATCAATTTAGTTCTTGTGGCGCTAGAGAGTGCTACTCACCTGAACCTATTATTTGAAGGAAGGGTCTTTAGAATTTTCAAAATTGTGTTGACTTTAAAGTAAGACAAAACCGGATAAGTTCATATACTCCCAAAGGGTTCTGTGAACATTTTTATTTTTGTATATCTGGAGCTAGCATTTTTAGGGGGGTGTTCAATTTCCATGGACAGAGAGACTTGAAGTATGCAGAAGGCAGTTTTTCCAACCTTAGAAATGGTCTGGAGAAAGGTTTTACAATCTTTCAAGGTGTTTGAGACACAGAGAAAAGGGCATCTTTTTGATGGAGTACCTCATTCCCACCATTCTTTAACACCTCACCTCCGTCTTCAAATTAAGGCATTGAATAAGTTAGGGTGTTTGGGTATTTTTTTCAATTTTTTTCTTTTTTATACAGTCATAGCCCAGAGATTCCACAGCTGTATTTTCCTTCCACACAAAATTAGTTCCATGATGTTTATTCTGTTTCCATCATTCTTCCTTTGAATAAAATATATTTGAAAAAAATTTTTCTGTTTAAAAAAAGCCAATGTGAATCAGAGGTGTTTTTTTCCTCTAGAATATTTAGAAGGTGTCACTTGGCAACTTCAGGCAGAAGAGAAAGGTGAGCATTTTCCTCATTGTGTTCTTAAACGTCCAGCTAGCTTTACTTCAACTTGAGACCTGGCCCATTTCAGAGGATTATACATCTGTTTCTTCCAACTGCCCAGAGATTTTGTGAATGGGTGCATTTTCAGAACCAAACATAGTAACAAAAGTAAAAAATTCACACAGAACTTCCTGAAAAAAGAAAACCCTTTTCTTGATTTCCAACAACTTAGTACTTTTTTATCACAACTTGAACCAAAGTATTAATTCTTGAACTGAAATGCACTTCCTTGTTTATTTCCTTACACAATTGTTTGCGTAATTTTGCCTTGCACATAATCCTTCTCTGCAATTTTTATAGTAACTGAAAGCAATTTCCAGATTTATTTTGAAAGTCAAATGATTTCTCACATTTCTATGAAGTGTATTTGGAGAGGGGTTGGAATGATTGTTTTTCAAATAAAAAGTGAAGGCAAAGAAGGATGTGGTGATAGATTAAGACTACGCAGTGAATCACTGTACTAGATTAGAACTTGGTTCATTTGTTCAGTAAATATTCAGTAATATTCCCATTATTAATCTAGTTCTTTATATACTAGGATATATTTCTTGTGTTTTTTCTTATACTCCATGTGCCTTTTATTTTTAAACAAAGAAATTTTATTGTCTTACAGTTCTAGAGGCTAGAAGTCTGAGATCAAGATGTCAGCTGGGTTGGTTACTTCTGAGAATTGTCAGGAAGACTGTTCTAGGCCTCTTTCTAGCTTCTGGTGGTTTGCTGGCAGTCTTTGGCATTCCTTGGCTTGTACAAGCCTCATCTTCATCTCTGCCTTGATGTTCACATGTGTTTATCCTGTATATGTGTTTGTCTCCAAATTTTCCTTGTTTTACAAGAACACCAGTCATATTGGTGCCCACCCTAATGATCTCATTTTAACTTGATTACCACTGTAAATACCTTATTTCCAAATAAGACCACATTCTGAGATACTAGGGTTAGGATTTCAACATGTGAATTCTTGTGGGGGACACAATTCAACCCAAACATCATGCAATATAATAGTAGTAAAAACATGTGTTTCTTTATTATTAATTAGTTTAAAGGTATTTATTGAGTACCCACTACAAGCAAAACACTGTGCTCATCTGCCTTTTAAAGGGATAATTTTTCCTCAATACTTTTTGATTCTTCCCAACATACATCCCAAACTTATACAATCACACACTGTCAGGAGGGAACATTCTGCTACTCTGATTCCAAAAGGAAAGAGCTAAGGAAAGTAGAAAAGTTAACAGAAGTCCAAAAAAGGCACACTAGAATGATTTTTATCCTTTAGCAGTAATAGAGCAAAAATGAAAGATTTCTCAAAACAGGACCAACATTTTCCCCTCCCTCCACTTAAGCAATGACTCTTACACAAGACTTTCTGTGGAATTTCTCTTTATGTAACTCCTGATTCAGAAAATCCTTGGCGTTAAAGACTGGTTAACTTCAGAAGATCAAGACCTTATTATAACTGAAATATTTATTTTAAAGACAGTACAATGCTCTTCTATTTAAAGTAAGAGGATAAAAGATTGCTAGAGCTAAAAAGGACTCTAGAGATCATCTGCTTCAAGGGGCAGGTAAGCTTCATCGTATGTTGTTTTAATATAGGTTTTATTATTATTTAGATATGGTAAGGCCAAAAGATGAAGAGATGACTGCCATCGAAAAGATAGTTTCTAATATTCACAGATCCCAAGAGAAGGGGGCTCTTGATGCCATGCGGGGGCCACATGGGGAAGCACCAAGGTCAGGCAGGAGACAGAGGGGAAGATGAGAACTGTGGGCAAGAACTGTGGGAAGGAACAGGCAAGGCAAAGTAAGAAGGTTTAGGATGGGCTAATTTGGGTACTTTCAGCGGATTCTGGAGCATAGGCACTGTTCCTAGTTATCTAGTACCTGACCGTGGGGTGACTAGGGCTGGTGGATAGTGGCTTGGAGTATGAGAGCCTGATAAAGGAGGTGGTTGTGGTGTGGGCTCTGGATCGGTTGGTTTGCATTTGAAAGTGCTCTCAGGCAAGTTGTTTCCTATTTCTAGGAGTTGACTAACCTTGGGTGGGACAGTACATCCAGGGTCAGCAAGGCTCCAGATATCAAAGCATAAGAACACAGAAAATAAAAGACATAGTTAACATACCTGTGCCATTTCTAGTTGATTGATAGAGACTTCCTAGATGGGATGTTCATAATGATCCTGAGATCAGATGTGGGCTCAGTAAAAGAGAGTGATGTTTGATTCTCAATGTCTGCCATGGACACTGGGGTGGGGTGCGACCATGTATTTGTCATCATCCATTTAATCCAACTCTTCCTTATAAAGAAGACGAAAATAGAATCCAGAGAGGTAGATTAACTTGCCCAAAGTCACACTGCTAGTTAGTCTTGGGCCTGGAAATACAACCCAGATCTTTTGACTCCCAAATTCATGTTCCCTGCTAAGCATGCTGGCTACAAGCTACCCACCAAACAGAGGTGTTAGGTTTAGACAGCAGCATGATTTCAGCCCAGTCCCCCACAACATCCACAGCATAACCTGTACTTTTTGGAGGAAGACATCTTTTGTACTGGGGTCTATCATTGCTTAATTATTCCCATGCAGTCTGCTACACCCTCTTCTACAGGCTGTAACATCCTTGTGGATCTGTTCTTTTTGGTGACCATCACACATGCCCTCCTTTGTTGCTGAAGCCCCAAGCCTGGTCCAGAGACCTCTCCAACCCGTCCAGAGCAGTTGCTGTTCTCCCAGGGAACTTGGACAGCATGAGCAGGGTGCTGGAGAGTCCATCCTCCTGTCCTAATTAGTTACTGATTCTTTGATTGGACTTTCTTCTGATGTTCAGCTCTTGACAGCAGTTTCTCTTCTTGAGCTGCCCTGTCCTGGCTGCAGCATTAATATTAGTCTTCTCCATAGTCAAGGTGATCCTGAGATAGATATTTTGTGACTTCTTGAGAGAAAATATTTCTCAGTCCTCTAGAACACCCCCCCAATGTCCTGAGCTGTAGGAAGGGCAGAATTATGAATATTCAACACTATTTGTACATTAATTATCTATTGGACAAGCACACAGTAGTGAAAATGTACTATATGTAAGGCACTTCTCTAAATATTCTGGAAGTTGTAAAAATGGCTAAGAAATGGCCCTTGCTATTAAAACAATAATCTAAAGGGAGGGATCAAATAAATAGTGGCAGAACTAGGATTATATGGAAAAACTGTCTAGCTGGTTACCTAACCCATTTTCTTTTCTTCCTTGATACAGTCTTAGATTAAATTTCTCAGTCTCCCATGCAGTTAGAGGTGGCCAAATTACTGAGTTCTAGTCAAAGGAATGGTAAGCCAAAATGAAACATACTCCTTTCAGGTCAGCTCATAAAAACTGACTTTACAAACTTAAAAGATCCTTCATTGCTCTTTTATTTTTTTCTTTCACCTTGTTACAGATGAACATAGCAACCTGGGAAGCCACATCTTAAAAGTAGCAGAGCCACTAGATGGAAGGATCCTGGGTCCCTGAATCACCACTTGGAAGAGAGCAGCACACTAATCAAGAAGACACATTTGGACTTGTCCTGAGTGAGGAATAAGTTCCTACTGGATTTAAGCCTATATAGATTTGGGGATTGTTTGTTATAGCAGATAGCAGTATCTAAACTAATATAGACTAGAATCCAAGCCTTCCCACTGAACTAGGGTTCAGTTCTATTCTTTCCAAACCAAAAATCCAGATGAAATAATTTGATAATGCCCAAATTTAAACCCTAGTAAATATATAAATCACATTCTAAGTCATTTAAGAGAATTAATACATCAACAGTCAAAATAAATTGGTATTAAGAAGGAGCACCTGCAAAGCATGTAGGTCTGTGTGAAATAGTGGAGAAGGATGACTCTTGAACAAACCCAGTGTCCAGTTTATAACACAAGGTTAGTGATTGAGGCAGTGATCTGCCATTTCTGGATTCCAAGGTTGGGCAGAGTATCCTGAGGGTTATAAACAGAGGTTTCCCTTGGCTGATCTGGATGTGGCATGCTGCAAACTCATATCTCCCAAGGCTCATTGTTTCTACCTCTTGAACTCCCAAATGGAATTGTCAAGCACCAGTGATTCCCATGGTAGCAAAAAACTATGTAGATACACGGCTGACCCTAAGTGCCTCCTTACTGCAATTGATGGACACCAAAAAGACCCACACAAATGACAGAACAAAAGGAAAGGCAAACCTATGAAGGAGATATAATTTTTCTTTAATATATTAAAATTTTCCTTATAGAAACTCTCTCCACTCTCCTTACACTTACTTTCTGGAGCCTCAGTACATGCACTCTTCCACCTAGATGCCCAGGGTCCCCAAATTTAGTACTTTACCCTTGTCCTTCCTTTTAAGGTATCACTACCCACCTCACTTTTTATTCACATATTCAAAAAACCTACCCAAATTATGAGCTAAAAAATCTAAAGTGGGTGTGGGGCATCTAGTAGGCTATAAATGTTACAATGCCTGAAGGAAACCTAGTCCATTAGGTTACATCTGTCTACAATTAGCTGGACAACACCTTGGGTCCAAAAGGAGGACATAGAGTTTAGAGAATTGTCAATGGACTAGGAATAAGAGAGTACAGAGCTCTAGGTAACAATGCCCCTGACCGCCTGGGGTAGGTTGCAGGGAGAAGGGCTGGGATAGCTTCCTCAGGAGAAGAAAATCTTGCAAAGGAGAAGTGAGAAAGTGTTAGAGCAAATGTTGCCTGTTCTGCTTAAGAACAGTCCTGAATTTATGACATCTTTTCCCTGAGAAAACATGCATAGGCAAAAATAGTAAACCACAGACACTCAAGAGAATTGAACAGATAATATACTTTGCACAGTGCAAGTTGCAAAATGCCAGAGTTGGTTCTTATGCTGTAATATTCAGCGTCAGTAGTTAAGAATGCCCTGGGTGAGTTATTTGCCTGACTGAAGAAACAGCATCCTGTTTTTTTATAAATGGCTTGAGGGGGTAGAAATAATGGCTTTTGTCATTTTGCCTTATTTTTATAGGATACTTGATTCTGTTTAAGACTAGCTTGTGAATTTGGGCTTGTTCTGATTTATAAGTGACCTTTGGATGAGTCTGAAGTTGTTCCTGGAATTTATACCACAGGGATTCCCTTTCTGTCCTCCTTAGTTAATTACTCAACATATCACACATAAATGTGATGGGAAGGCAGACAAACATTTAAATTACTTTCAAAAGGAAGCTTATGTTGGAAAATATTTGAGCCAAATCCATCTTCTGGGTTTCTTTTGTCTAATTCAAGCATTCTTTCATAATTTGTCCTTCCTGATAAGTTATTACTCAAAAGCATTTAAGCTTATTGTTCTCTCTTCATAGTACTGATGGTAACCCAAGGCTCATTCAAGTGTTGCCTCTGACCTCAAGGTTTGGTAAACCCATCACATGATTTAATAAAATGCTTCATGTGAAAGGTCACCCCTAAGATCCCAGTTCCTGAGAGGGGGAAATTCCCTCCCCTGCTAAAATGTTGGTTTCTAAGATATGGTATGGCATTTCTGTGTTCTTTCTTTTCATGAAACATTTCAGAGATAAGAAATGAAGAGAAGAAGCTGCTTCTAGAAGCTGTGGATGTTTGTCCCCTTGGTGACCTGAATGACAAATGTGGGTAGGACAGGAAATGGGAAAGTGATCTGCCTGCCAGAATATCAGCAGATGTCCTTCTGGATGCATCATCTGTATTGCTCTAAAAACACATGGAAGTTGTTTTTCACAGAGGCAGAGCTCTGCCCCAAAGTTGGCACCAGCTCAGTTCCATACTGGGTAATTATTGGGGAATTTTTTTCCTTCAGTACCACTGTCATTGTGCCACTTCCTTTCTCAAAAATATCCCATAGTGTGGTAGTGCTATTGTCTCAATGTTTGTGCCTCCCAACCGCCATTCATATGTTGAATCCTACCCTCAAGGTGATGGTATTATGAAGTGAGGCCTTTGTGAAGTGATTAGGTCTTAAGGGAAGAGCCCTCATGAATGGGATTAGTGACCTTATAAAAGAGGCTTGAGAAAGCTCCCTTGCCCCTTCCCACCATGTGAGAACACAGCGAGAAGTCACTAGCTATGAACCAGGAAGTGGGCCCTCACCAGAACTCAACCATGCTGGCACCCTGATTTTGGACCTCCCAGCCTTCAGAACTGTGAGAAATAAATGTCTGTTGTTTATAAGCCACCCAATCTATAGTATTTTCTTCTAGCAGAGTGAACAGACTAAGACAAGTAGGCAGAATAATGGTGCCTAAAAGATGTTCATGTTCTAATCCCCAGAACCTGCAAACATGTTACCTTACATGGCAAAAGCACCTTTGTAGAATGCAAAGGTAAAGAACCTTGAGATGGGGGGATTAGTGTGGATTATCCAGGTGGACACAATACAATCACACGAGTCCTTAAAAGTAGAGAAATTTTGCCAGCTGTGGTCAGGGGTGGGGGTGGGGGGATGTGACAACAGAAGAAGGGTCAGAGAAGTGAGGTAGAAGAAGGAGAGATTTGAAGCACTCTCACTGCTTGACTCACAGTCTTTCAAACCATGTTTGAAAGACTACCATGACTATTCGTGCCACCATACCTTTTCTCACTGTTCCTCCTCTGCTTCTCCCATCTGAATTTTAGCAATCTGTGGTCTGAGTCCCACTCTGCAATAAAGCCAGATCAAACCCATAATGCTTCTTCTACTTTCGCATTCCAGCATCACTTACTGCTTTACTGCCTTGTACACCAGCACAGAGATTCTCAAACTTATTGGTCTAAGGATTTCTTTACATTCTTAAAAATTACTAAGGACTCCAAAGATCTTTTGTTTATGTGAGTTGTATCTATAATATTTACTGTATTAGGAATTAAAACAAAGAAATGTTTAAAATGATTTATTAATTTATTTTAAAATAACAATAATAACCCCTTTTCATGCTAACATAAATAACATATTTTAGTAAAGATAGCTGTATTTTCCAAAACAAGAAAATTTAATGAGAAGTGTAGCACTCTGTCATGGTTTTGCAGACCTCTTTGATGTCTGGCTTAATAGAAGACAGCTGGATTCTCCATCTATTGCTGTAAATTGTTTTGGTTAAAATATCTGAAGACAATCTGGCCTCAAACAGATTACAGTTGTAAAAGGGAAATTATTTTAAGAGCATTTCCAGGTAATTCTAGATATTCTTCTTTGATATTACACCAAAACTCAACAAGTGGTAGTTTCTTAAAGGTTAATGGCAATGTATAATGTGAAACTATATCAATGAATCAATTAAAACTCTATTACATTAAAATCCATTGATTTCCCTTGCACTTTGAATAGAGTTTTTCCTCATGCATGATTTTGTAGCATGCATGGTCATTTGGGAAATATTAATTTATTCAGTTATGCAAATCTTACAAGTGTTGACATAATTTATTATGCAATATCAAAAAATCATATTTGTTAAAATCACCACCAATCTCATCAGAAAAGTATTTATGTATTGAGAAACTTTCAAATTCATAGTAGTGGATACAAGTTTTCAAAAGTTCTAATTTTCTATTGAAAGCTTGAATTTTATTGTCAACAAATACTGTCAGTTTTTTTCTTGATGTGATAGGCTCACTTCATTCATTTTTGAAAAAAAATGCTGGCAAATATCCAAGTTTGAAAACCCAAACTGACTCAGTTTTTCAATCCTCATTTCATGAAAAAAGTGGCAATTCCAGCTTACAATTCAGTCTGCAATGAGGGACGGCTTTGACATCCAACATCTTTGCCGTCGGACTTCCAGTAGGACACAGATTTCCTTACAAGTGAGCATCAAATTTCCAAAGGGTCTGTCCAATGTTCCTTTGATTAGAACAATCAAATCCACAGGCATGTGCCAGCCCCAAGAGAAGTGGGTGATGTTCCTACAGAGATCCTGCTTGGCACGAGAGAGCAGGGAAGCAGAGCTGAAAGCAAAGTCATGCTGACATTCCAATTTTTTCTACAGGCTCTCCTCCTGAGTGATGGAGATCAGGAGGTAAGGGAGAGCACGGGAGGAAGTGGAAAACTTCCCACAAGCCTCTCCAACCTCTTGATGGCTAAAACTGAGGTGAGATGGGCCTCAGGAGCAAAGGGAAGATGGATTTGGAGAGGAGTTTTAGTAGAACAAAGCAAACTGAAGCTATGGGCTTCCCAAGTTCATTTCCCATCTCTTCCCATTCTGTTTTTTAAGACTACCTGGCCCCAACCAGAGAAATATAATCATCAGAAAAGAACCAAAATAAAACATAGACCAGAGAGAAAGGAGAGGAGTGGGGCAAGGGAGGCGAGGGGGAGAGCGGCCCAGGGAGAGGAAGGGAAGGCAAACAAAAGGAAGATAGAGAATTAACTAAAGAAAACAATAAATAATTCAAACAAAAGTTATAATTTCAAGGAAATTTAAAACTTAAAAAGGCTCAATAAGAGATAATAAAAAGAGATTATAAAACAATGGAGGATAATAAACAAATTGATGGAGCAAGTTGGAAGAGAAAAGGAAAATATTGCATAGAGGAAAATCATTACGAAATAAAAATAGAAATATGTACAATTTAAAATGAAGTTTAGAATATAAGACAGCATATAGAAAAGTATACAAAGAAAATGAAAAAACAAAGATATCTATAATTTATAGAGAAGACAATCTGTGTATAAGGTATACAGAATACTTCATGTTCCTAAAGAACATGGCAAAAAAAGAAACAACAAAAATATTCAAAAATCTACTAGAAGGAACTTTCCTGAAGTAAAGATTTGAATCTGTAGACAGAAAAAAAAAAAAAAAAAAAGAAACCATGCCTAGTGCCAAGAAAAATTAATACAAAAGATTATTGTGACACATCCTGGCAAAGTTACGGAACTTTAAGGATAAAGCAGTAATACAGGCATCCAAGCAGAAAAAAAGAAGTGTCACATTAGAGGGTGAAATTGGGTTTTCCTCAAACTTGTCCACTTGTCCTCTTGATACCAGAAGATAATGGAACAGTCTCTACAAAATTGAAGGGAAGTATGACCAAAGAATTTTATGCCCAGGTAAGTTGCTTTTCAGATGTAAAGGCAACAGACATTCTCAAGCATGAAAAAAAACCCACCAACTACAGCACCCATAATTTGTTCTTGAAAAAAAAAACTTCTTGAAAATGAAACCAGGCCAACTAAGATATGAATCAAAATTTAAAACTTGGGAATAAATAAACTGTGGTTAAAAAAACCAAATGTGGTACACAGTAAACAGATTTAAATTTAGAATTAAGAAAGAACACTTATGAAAATATGGTTATAGAAAAAATATAACTGTTACAAATCTTTAAATTGTAAAAATAACAAAAATCAGAAACTAGAAACGAGGCAGGTTGGAATAAAACTGAAGTGTGTTAATTTTCTCATCTCTCATAGAAAGGGATCAATAGATGAGGTCTGAATCTGCTTGTTATATTTCCTTCACGGAAGGACAGTGCAACTGATCGCTTTCTGTGGACACCATCAACAAAGCTATTGACCAATAGTGTCTTTGGAGGCGGGAGAAAAACAAGTCAGTACCACATCTCCATCTCCAAAGTTAAGAACAAAAAAGACATCTTGAAGAGTAGAGTCATAGTTGGGCTTCATCACAGGAGAGGGACCTGTTTGGAGGCAAATCCATGGTTAACAGGATTTTAATATTTTCTTCATCTAAGAAAGGATGTGTGTAGGTTAAGAAAATGTTTCATATTCTCCTTGTGGTTATTGGCTTATATAAGAGCTGTCAGCCAAACAGCTGAAAAATTTTTCTTCCTGATTTTGTTTATGGTTTTACAAAGACTAACCATATTGACTAGGCTAACTTTACCATTGGTGGTCATTTTTTCCTATTTAGCAGCATTATAATTGGATACATGTGAGTGATTCATATGACCACACTTATATGACAGTAAAAGCAGAAAAATAGTACGTGAGTACTTGTGGTATAAGTTGGCCAGAGAAATGTATAAATATAAAGTTACAATGAAGATGAAATTTCCAGTGAGTAAACAATTCTGCATAACATGTACAAGGCTAAGAATGCCATACCCTGCCATATAGATAACTCAGAGGAAGCACAAATAGAATTTAGACTTGTGCATTTGGTTAGATTTCATTTCAGAAATGTAACAGAGCTGAAAGAACATGGGCACTGTTGTAAAAAAAAAAAAACAGATTCTAAAACCTGGCACTGCCTCTTTCTATGGAGTATCTTTGGACAAATTAGACACTTTGTATCTACTGAAATAATAGTTTCCTCATTTATAATATAATAACAGTAACAACATCACCTACCATAGGGTTGTTGTGAAGACTGGTGAAATAATGTATGTGGTGAACCTAGTCCAGTGTGTAGTAGGATAGGTTCTCAATAAATGGCAGCTGGATATGGCCAATTAAGAAAAAAGCAACATGAAATGTTATATCTAGAAAGCAGTTCTGGAAATATTTTTAACTAGTTAGAGAAGACAATCATTTCCCTTTAACTTCTATTGCAGAAATTGTCAACCAGACTGTAATCCTGAGTTCCAGCCCTAGATCCTCCATGAACATTCTGTGTGGTCTTGGATAGACCATTTCTCTTCTTTCAGCCTTAGTTTTTTTTGACTGTATGATAAGGGGATCACTACATACTGACATGTTGTTAAGGCCAAAAAATATACAGAAGGTGTAAGAACTCTGAAAAATATGTTGTTCTATACCAAAGTGAGGGGACAGCTAGTGATGTCAAGGGTTGTGCTTTAATTTCTACACTTTCTTTTCATTTCACTTTGCTATTCTTTCTCTTCAACAAAGGAGCTAAGAAGCTGTGTGCTCTTGGATGGGGGCATTTTCATGTCTCTGTGCCCCCCTAGGAATCTCTCTGAATGGAATATCCTTCCCTCTTGCTGCACAAAATCTCTCTTTATTCCTCAAGGCTCAGCTTAAACGTCACTGCTCTTTGAAGCCTTCCTTAACTGTCCCCTTATCTGTGTTCTTGTAGTGTACTGTCTCTTTTGCAGCTCTTACTGTGTTGTCTGGTGGTTATTTCTTTATAGCTCTGTCTCTCCCACTAGCATATAGCAACTAGAACATGAGCTCCTTGTAGTGCAGACATTTCCTATCACCATCATCTGGCAGAGTGAGTGGCTTAGAGGAGGTGCTCAATAAACGTTTGTGGGGATGTTTATTGTCATAAACATACTAGATAAAAGCTAGAAGTGGAGAGGAAATGACTAGTTACTAAGTATCTAATAAGTGTCGGGCATGT
Source organism: Tapirus indicus (assembly GCA_031878705.1). Classification (NCBI taxonomy): domain Eukaryota; kingdom Metazoa; phylum Chordata; class Mammalia; order Perissodactyla; family Tapiridae; genus Tapirus; species Tapirus indicus. Next base: position 42,965,810 of record CM062918.1, read on the forward strand.
ACCAAACCCTTCACATAGGTTATCTCACGTAATTGTTACGTCACTGACACTCTTTCATGTATCCATTCATCTAATAGATATTTATTGAGCCCTATACTATGTGCCAGGCACTGTTCCAGATGCTGGGAACACAGCTACTCTTAATGCTTAATTCCAAGTGAGGGGAGACAGACAACAAACAAATTAGCAAAAAATATATGAATACATCAAGTGGTGATATATTCCATGACAAAAAATAAAACTGGATAAGAAAATAAAGAGTTATGGCAGTTGGAATAATGTTCTGTTTTAGATTAAGGACCAAGGAGGCACTTTGTGGTAAGGTGAATTTTGAGCAAAGAACTGAATGAAGTAATCTGATGAGCTCTAGATATCTGGAAAGAGACTGTTCCTGAAAGAGGGCTAGGCAGTGCAAAGGCCCTGAGGCAGGAGCACATGTGGCATGTTTGAGGGCCAACATGGAGCCTGGTATGTCTGGAGAGGAGTGATCAAGGAGCTGAATGATCTATGAGATCAGAGAGATAAGAGAAGAGAACCATGTCATGTAAACTCTCATGGTGGGGCCAGGGGAAGACCTTGTAATTTTATTCTCAGTGATAGGAAGGCATGGGAAAATTTTGACTAGAGAAGTGATCTCTTTGGATACCATGGGAAATATAGACTCTGGTGGAGCAAGGTGGGTGGAGGGGACCACTTACTCCTTTATTGCAATAGCCGAGGAAAGAGATGATGGAGGATGAAACTAGGATGATAGCAGTGGAGACCAGGTACTGGATATAGTTTAAGGTACAGCCAATAGATTTGCTGATGAATTGGAGGTGTGGAGTGAGATAAAGAAGCTTTAGGCCTGAGAAACTGGACAAGTGAAGAGGCTACACACTGAGGTTGGGAAGGTTGTGGAAAGAATAAGTTTGGGGAAGAAAATGAGGAGTTTGGTTTAGACACATTAAGTTTGGGATGCCTATTATGTATCCAAATGGAGTTGTTGAGTAGGCAATTGCATTTAAGAGTTTAGAATTCAGGGGAAACATTATGGCTGGAGATACAGCCTTTTGAGGGTCATCAGCATAAAAATAGTATTTAAAGTCATAGGATTGGATTAGGTTACCTAGGAAATCAGGGTAAACAGGTGAGAAAAGAGATCTGAGGACTGAGTCCTGGGCACTCCAATGATTAGAAGTTGGGAAGGTAAAAAGAATTCAGCAAAAAAGGCTGGGAAAGAATGGCCACAGAGGCAAGAAAGGAATGAAGAGGGAGTAGTGTCCCAGAAGTTAAGCAGAGGGCATGGTTCAAGAAGGGAAATGATGGTAAGGGTCAAATGCTCCTCATAGGTCAAATGAGGCCTCAGAATTGATTTGGTAGACTTATTATTACCATTGGATTTGGACATTTTAGTAGGCATCTTTAGCCCTCTTTGACATGTAATCAAACTGAGGTTCAAAGAGTTTAAGCAACTTACCCAAATTCAGAGAGCTAGAGAGTGGGAGTTGTGACTGAAGCACAAGGATACTGTCTCCAAAGCCAATACTCTTTTTCCTCCTTTGGTCTCAGTTGTACAGGCACATGGCCAAGGGGGCGATTAGGGACTGAGATCTAGCTTGTGCTCTGCTTGCTAAACCAAGTACCCTGAAGCGGGGAGGAGTCTGACTTGGGGAAAGGGTATCTCTTCCCACAAAGGCAGGAGAGACTTGGATAGTGGGAGGGAGAGTGATAAGAAACTGGACAAGTCAAAAGAAAATATAAAAATTAACTTAATAAAGTAAATTTGAGCATCGGCTGTGTATCGAGATCACCTGTGGATATTTAAAAACATACAGATGCCTAGGCACCACTCTGGACCTATTAAATCAGAATCTTCAAGAATGGCCACCTGTGTACCCTAGCTCTGATGGGTGGATTGTACATCACAACATCAAAAGACCTTAAAATCTTACCACACTGAAGGGGAGAAAGAGCATCGTCTACCCACTCTGGGTCCTTTCTGGCTGGGGTACAAATTAAACTGGCATGAGGCTGAATAGCAGGAGAAAACTAAACAAAGCTTTATAACATGTATACATAGGAGAGACCTGGGGAAACTGAGTATCTCTTGACAAAATGGCAGAGGTTCTCCTCTTAAATAGACAAATGAAGATATTGGGGGTTGGGTCAGCTATGGGAGATTACCAGAAAGTCACAGTAAGGTTGTTATGCAGATTTAAGACCTCGCCTTCCACACTGACAAGTTTCTAGAGATGAGGTCATCCACCCCTCTTACCAGTACAGAGAAGGAGATATGTTTACAAATGGAGATTTCCCTTATAAATGTAAATGTTTGGTAAACAGAACTTTGATAAGAATGGGTGTAGCAAAGACTCTCCCAGTCTGTCGATACCCAGAGTTATCCAAGGTGATGGCCTGTCCCAGGGAAGGGCCTTCTGTCCCAAATCCCTTTAGACAGTTGGGGGCAGTGGGCGGGAAGGGGAAGGTCAAAGCCTCCTTCAGAGAAAAATAGACATTTTGAGGTGGTCAGTTCTGATCCCCCACAACACTTACATAGTATCCAGAAGACTGTGACTCTTTGAATTTGAGTGGGACATTCCAACGCATGCAACAGCACAGAGCAGAGGAGAGTCTGGAATGGATTTCCTCACTCTATTCTGGACATCCCTACTCCTGTCACCTTCAATATATGCGGGGTCTTAACTCTGGTGACCCCCATATGCCTCTCCCCTTGTGAACAGCAAAGAAACCTCTTTCCTTTGGGCTTTTTTTTTCCTTTTCCCCTCTCCCAGGGCCCTTCAGATTATATGGGTGATTATTTAAAAGGCTATGAGAGCTTTCACGTTGTCAAGATTAACCTCCAATGAGAATGGCTCCCATATATTATTATTCTAAAAGAGTATATGTCCCCTTTTTTCATCCTAGCTTCAGAATGTGTCAAGCCTCAGAATGGTTGTGGGGTGGAGGGGGCTGGAGGAGGATGCAAAGAGAAACAAACCTGAACTATCATATCCAAATTTTTCAAAAGCTCCAAGAGTGAACATGTTGGGGAATTAGATTTGATAATCACTGATATGATCTAGCTTCCTCCCGCACTCCCACCTCCTTGTAGGTAAGGAACTTGAAGTCCATGAGAATTAAGTGACTTAGACAAGGTCATGTAGCAAGTGTACTGGCAAATCAGGGGTTAAAAATCAGAAGACCCAATTCTCCATGTGGAACGGGAAGGAGATGTATTTAGTCTAGTGGGATTGTAGTACTAGGGGTACCATGTAATCACCTAGGATACTGAAAACAATCCCGTCCCTGGCCCCGCCACAGAGATTCTGATGTAGTCGCATGGGATAGAGCCTGGGAATATCAAAACATTTCTGATGCTCAGCCAGGTTCAGGAGACTAAGACATAAAGGGATCAGCTGCAGTCAAGCTAGGGAGCTTAGAAGCCTCCAACTGGCTTTTCCAAGGAAAAAAAATCACCATAAGCTGAAAGTTAAATGAATGCAAATAGAGATTGAAAAGTGGGAAGGGATAATGAGCACTGTATAGGTGGGGAAAGAGAATACCAGATTCCACTCAGCCTTCTCCAGCTCAGTCTCATCTTGAAGCTTGGCTGAAGACTTTTGGATTCTATGGCTCTCTCTCTCTGGGAAACACCAAGTGGAACTTCAAGACAGAAAGGAGATTGCTCCGGAGGACAGTGGAAGGATGTGGAAGCTTTGGCTTCTTGAGTCTCTGGCTTGTGTCTAGCTCAGGCTGGCGGGCACCACAAGTCATTAGCATGAGTTGAATTTCCTGTGGTCATGGTGAGCTCAGTCCTGGATTCTCTCCAGTTCCTGGGAGACCATCTTGACGGCTCTAAGGGCCTTGGAAGGCTTAGCTGAAAGGGCAAATCAAGAGGGAACAGTACTGGACTTCCTGCTCCTGATTTGGAAGAGAAGTCTCCCGGGAAGGAATGAGGATTGAAGACCCTTCAACACAGGGTCTCTGCTTTGCCTATCACTTTCCATAGATTATGCAGCTGCCTTTTCAATTATGTTCCAAAAAGCAAGAGGAGATTTATTGTGGCCAGTAATATAAATACACTCTGTTCTCAGGATCCCAAGGAACATTCCATTTTCTTTTCATTTAAATTAATTATTGGGTCCCCTATCTCCTTGTGTAGTGGCCAAATAAAGGTGGTTTGCATAACATTTTTGTGTGGGGGTGAGTAAGGCTTGAACCCTCACAAAGCAGTGGGACCCTGAGCCCCAGCTTTGGAGTGCAGTCAGGGGCAGCTAGCAAGCAAAGCAAGAAAAGTAAGCCCATCCTTCAGGATGCCACCCCAGCAGTGGCACTATCCCAGCTGGATATGCCACAACCACTGGCCAAAGCACTATTAGGCAGCCTTAACAGATGGAACCCTCTCCCAGTGCTGTCTGGAGCTAAGTAGGAGCAATGACACAGCTGTCCCTGTATTTTCCATGTTGCTATAGTGAGCCAGTCTGGCTTTCTTGAATGTGATTGATTGGGGCTCACCTTTTCCATTTGGAAGGTGAGGGTCAGTCCTGCAGATAGAGCAAGTGTTCTCTGCATAGTATGAATAGGTCTTAAAGAAGGCTGCCCTCACAGATAGTATCTCACTCCTCCCATTGTCCTTCCTCAACTTGGTATCCTCTTTTGAAATGCAGTTACTCCTGGAAGACTTAGCACATTAAGTTTATTGAGGATTCATTTGCAATTTAGTATGATTTCATTGGTTTTGCTCAACCTAATAGACAGGGCTGAGACTAATGAGTGTGTGTATGTGTATGAGGTCCTGGGGAAGGTGATGGGGAGGCCTCTGATAGCTATGATGCCAGTCTGGGAAGTCTGGAAAACAGAGATAGAACTGGGGACCTGGTGGTGGGTGGTGAGGAGGCATTATGAAAGAAAGCTAAGGAAGGGGGAGAGAGTGTGCTTTACATCAGCATTTCCCAAATGTTCGTAAGACTACCTCAGAATCACTTGGCAAACTTTTAAAAAATACAAATGCTCGGACTCCATCCAAAGGTACTATGGTCAGTGAGTCTGGGGTGGGGCCAACCAAGTTTAAGAACCATCACGTTTACACACCTTTCATCTACCTCCCGATTTTTCACAAGGTCAGCCGTCTGAATTGATTTTCCTTACAAACACTTTTCATTTGGAAGGATAGCCTGGTCTCCCTCATCGGTCTTCTAAGCTGAGAAGAGAAGAGAACAGGAAAAGCAGATTTAAATGAGAAAAACCTTCCAAATGTGAGGTAAATGAGGCAATCCCTCTCCCAGGCCTGTACCTAAAAAGATGGCAGGGTTTCTTGAAGTGGCTCAGTTTCCAGTGGCTGAGACTGTGACTTTTCTTGACCTCTATAGTCCTTTAAGCCTTGGAATTCTGTCAGCCTCTGAAAATTCACAAACAAGTATCCAAGAAAAGACAAAATTTCAATCTGGTGCCTTCTAGTGAGAGATGCATGTGAAAGCCAATGAATGATGGGGGCTCCTTGTGCCTTGTTAGTGACAGGTATCCTGGGGAGGGGGGCCAGAACAGCCAAAAACCCAGCTCCAGAGTATTCTTGAGACGACACAGCCATGTTGAATGCTTGTGAGTGATAGGAATGGGAGATGAGTCAATGGGGAAGATCAGTAAGGGACACCTCTTGTTATTCCCCAAATACTTGGATGATACTTAATGTTTTTACTGAGTTTAATCTGCTCAGTGTCTGAAGGGATTCAAATCTGAAACCATTTCAGCATGTAGTTTGTATCAGACTGTAATTGGTCCAATATTTGAACCAGTTTGGATTTTCATTTAATGAGTTCCTTATCCAGATCTAAATGACTCTGAAATCATTTCCAAGCTTGAACTGATTCAAACTGTAACTATTTCTGAATGATGCCAGGTTGGGTGGTTGTTCATGGAGTCCTGTGGAGCTATGTGGGAGGGCTGGGACAGGAGCAGCAGTGGGATCCTAACACATCCAGCTCTTAGCCACTGAATGGTTCTGTAGCTGGACAATCCAATGCCCCCAAGCCGGAGAGCACAGAGATGTCACTGGTGCCCTGGGTGGGACCTGTAACTGCTTGTGATTCGTAGTAAAATATCCTGACTACCCCAGGGAGAAAGTGAGGCCAGTTTGTCTCCAGAGCTCCCCTTACATTTTTCATTTGTAGAGGGGAAAGCAAGTCTAGGCCTGGGGTTGTGTTTGCATGAGAGCGAATCATGAAAAAGCTGAGTTCTGTGTACAGAAGGGCTCAGAAAAAGTAGGTATCACAGGCTGGTGATAATCAATGCTGCTCAAAGAACTCAACCAACAATTTTGACCCTACAAAAAATAGGTTGTTTTCTACAGAAATAATCAACTCTCAATGACAATGGAAACAACTTTGGAGGAGATACATGATTATTTGGAATCCTGAGACTACAGCAACTTGGACATACACAAGATCTTTAGATATAACTTTTGTCTGAAGATTATTTTCCATATCAAAAGATAAAGCCTCCATTCTCATGACTAGGATGTGAACCACTTAATGGCTCAATAAGACATTAAAAATGTAGAAAGAATAGTTGCCATCTTCAGCTTATGAGCAATATCAAAGTGAGTTGTGTGAACTGCTTAAGCAAAGAGAACCAAATGGATATTATATGTTGCTTTATACCCTTATGCCCTTGCCAGAAGAGCTGAAAAGAGAGAAAATTTGGTAGGATTCTAATTAAAACCATAGGATCATAATCAAATAATCTTGTCTTTAATCAAAACTGTGGCCCTAGGTGAAGGTCAAAAGTAAACCAGCAATGGTATCTTAAAGTGCTTAGCCAACATATAACAATATTTAGTTCTCCTTATTCAGCTCATTTCCAATAAAAAACAAGACAGAAGTATACAAATTTAATTATCTGTGTAGGAAAAGTTTCCTCTGATGAGTATCTTATTTTGTTTAAACTTCTATAGACTTTTCTTGGCACTATTTGAAAATTTCTAGGAGTACTGGTCAAATTAAATTACAAACTCATAACATTTTCCTTTAGTTAATAAACTATCTGAGCCAAGGAAGAAGCTATTTATCATGACTTGTTTATGTTCTTTAGATGATAGGCCTCAAATCTGGTAGGTTTTATTGCTGGTCTCTAAATATGTTGTGGGCATCTTCACAAAAATTAAAGGCCAATTATTGGCGTCCTTACTTTGTTCCCTTAAAAAAATATTAATCTAAATCTCAGATCTCAGGGAGGTCCTACCCAGCATTTAGGTCTGACTTTATAAGGCATAAAGTCAAAAGACAAGAGACATTAATTCTGATATCTCTTCATCATGTTCTAGTTCATTCTGAGGATCTAAGAGCAAGACTTTCCTGGGAGAGTTTCCATCCTCCATGTTGCAATTGCTAGCATCCAAACTAAACAGGTTTCAATATTTGTGGTAGCACCGGGGGCTTTCAAATTCCTTTTTATCACTAGAGTCCTGAGAGAGACTTGACATTAACTTAATTTGGCTGACAATACTCAACAAATAAGTACCACAGTGGATAAAATGCATTGATTTTTCAAAAGTCATTTTTTTGCCCACCACCCATGGTCACAAGTTTATTTATTTGGAGGAAGACTAAAACTTGAATTCCTACCAATAGTATGAACTGTAGCAAATCTAAAGTTGTACTTGTGTGAGAACTTTGGAGAAAACACATAGACAGGTTGCTTGTCTCATCTGTTCCTTTCTATCCTGCTGAATTTATCTTGTAAAGAATGAGATTGGTCCCAGTTCTCCATGCCTCAGTATCAGCATCTGGAAAATATGACTTATTTATCCCCTAAGGTTACTGATTATATAGAATTAAAAAAAAAAGGAGGAAATTGTTCATTTATGAACAGCATGGGGAATCTTCACTACAAACCAATCCTGCTTTACACTTCATTTATTTAGCACAGTTTGGACTATATACAAATTTAAGCTATGAAGATCGTAATTTGTTCCATAGATTTCTCTCCAGGTCTCCTGGTCTTATCTCTTTAGCTGGAACAAAAATAAATCCTTAGAGAAACAGAGCTGCAGTCTCAGGATCTTCTTTTAAAATACTTATAATAAGTTAGTATCTACAAGGAAGTTCCAAAATAATCGAGAATACACACTTCATTGAAGTGAATCCAGGTGATGACTTAAAAACAAACAAACAAAAAAGAATAATTTCCTCAGTAAGGAAGTAGCAGTGTTTTTAAATACTAGACATTCAGTAATGAATGTTTGAGTCAAATCTAATAAAAGCATCTCCATATAGGTATCCATCCTTTCTTCCAAAATTTGGAGTGGAGTTCAAAACTCAAAACAATACTACTTATCTAGTTATTTCAATATTAAATCCCATAAAGGAAGAATGAAAAGACTCTGAGGAAAGAATTAAGTATCTAGTAAAGAAACAGGTAGATAATCTGTGTGAACTCTAAATGTGACTATGAAAATTATATAGATTGTAGTCCATTAGACTCTGAACTGCATAGGTGAATTAAAGGGAATAGACTATGTTTACTTGATGCTCTCATAGCTATTGAAAAGCAAAGCAGTTAGTCAATTAAAAGAAAAACACCAAAGCAATAATTTTATTTATTTGACTAGATTGAATACATTTTTTGGTTGGACACAGGAGCTGAGAGAAGTTTGGGGAGGAGCAAGAGAAGAATAAAGAATACAGTCTTAGTTAACACAATAGAATAACAGGAATAAAAAGCATTTTCAAGGATCTCCAAATGGGGAATGTATATGCAAGTGTGAAAATAATTAAACACAGAGCCCATTAGACTGAGGTGGTTCTGATGCTTTGGCAGCCTGAGTAAGCAAACTGAAACATAAGCCAGAATCAATTCCTGTAAATGCCTCAAGGTTAAGAAACTGAAACTTAAGAACAACCAATCACGCCAACTAGGCTTTCCCAAATAAGGCGATAGCTTAAGCTATAGCCAATCAAATAACTTCCTTGCTTTGCTTCTGCATCTGGTCTATAAAAGCCTTTCCCTTACCTCCTGCCACCAGAGAGCTTATAACCATTTTTGGCTTGGTGATGCCCAATTCAAATCTATGTTTGCCCAAATAAATTCTTCAAAATGTTAGTGTACCTCAGTTTGTCTTTTAAGGTAAGGATAACTTTTTCCCCCTATGGGAACCAATCTCCAGAATTAGAATGTATTCCAGTGGGCAGATATAATCTGATATACAAATATTTGCTTTATAAACAACATATTTAAAATGTACTCATTCATTGTTTTGGATCCTAGTGGCCAGGAAGAGTTAGTTAGTATGTCTCCAAAAGGCTAATCACATAACCTTTCATGGGTTAGACCGAAGCACTTATGCACTTACCTCTAAATATTTACATCTTGCTAAGGGGATGCATTAGTGGCAAAGGGTCACTAGAAGGGGGTATGAGGTATGAGGTTTAGCATCATCTCCAAGGCAAAAATACAGAGTAGTGGGCAGACGAGATCAGACAAACGTACCCAAAGGCTGATGGTCAAGAAGGACCAGGAACACTAAAACAAGGTGATGATTCAACTTCAAAATTCATTAAGATGTCTGCACTGGATAAACTTAGTGAATACAAAAAATAAGGTAATTTACAAGGCAAGGGCTTCACAGAGTCTGAGTTCAAGGCAAGATAGCTGCTCAGGTTAGGCAAAAAAATAAGAACAAGAGTTTATCTTTCCAAATACAAGATCAAAGACCGTGATTGAAAACCCTAGAAAGAAGACAGGAAGTGATTACATCACAGGAAATGTAGCAGGTGGTGCCCTCCATACTTGAGCAAAAAATCTGGACAGCCAATATAAAGCACCACCATACTGAGAACAAATTCTATCTCATCTCACTTCCTGCTATAGCTGTCAGCTCCAGGGCTCAATTAACCCCAAATTTGCAGGTTGTAGCAGATAAATCAACTCAAAAAATGGATATCTTGGCTGAATTGGGGCGTATGAGGGTATTTCAGTGGGCATACATACTTCAATTAGTTCATTTATTCATTCACTTGTTCAAAAACATGTATGGAGATTGTCAATAAAAATGGTGAGGAAAGGACCTCCAAAATCCTTCCTTCTTGCAAGTTAAAAGAACATTGGCAAAAAAAAAAAATTTATCAGAATCAACTTTTTTAGAACTCTGGAAATTAATCAAAGGCCTACAGCAATCTGGGGAGTGTTTATTCATGAAAAATGGCCAAATCCCAATAAGAAAAGCAAACTTCGTGGTGATTTAACTTACCCTTCCCTCTCCTTCTACTGCTCCAGCTCTGTGGTAGCCTTAAAATCCGATGTCCTGAAATTACGGTGAAAACCAGCATTCTGGCAGCTACTGAAGGAGACAGAATGGGATTGGAACTCCTATAAGGCCACCTTCCCAGAGAAGTGTCATTATTTGACCTGTCTGCTGGTTCAGTGGAAGACCCCATTTCAAGGCTGTCTTTATTTGACCTGACATAGAGCTTACCCAGTGAAAACAGCCTTTTCCTGAGGGGATTTGTCAAAAACAATAACAGGCAGTTGTGGCTACCTGAGACAGTGGATAGCATTTAGAGCAAACAACAGGCCATTTACAAACCATGTATGTGATAAGAATCTAGTATCCACAATATAAAGAGAACTTTCACAACACAACAATAAAAAGACAACCAAATTTAAAAATGGGCAAATGATTTGAATATACATTTCTCTAAAGGAGATCTATGACTGGCCAATAAGCACATGAAAGGCTACTCAACATCATTATTCATTAGGTAAATGCAAATCAAAACCACAACGAGGAGGAGTGGGGGTGGTGAAATGGGTGAAGAGTCAAAAGGTACAAACTTCTAGTTATAAAATAAGTCATGGGGATGTAATGTACGGCATGATGACTGTAGTTAATAATATTTTATGGCATATTTGAAAGTTGCTAAGAGAATAGATCATAAAAGTTCTCATCATAAGAAAAAATTTTCTGTAACTATGTGTGCTGATGGATGTTAACTAGACTTATTGTGGTGATTATTTCACAATGTATACAAATATTGAATCATTAGGTTGTACATCTGAAACTAATATAATGTTATAAGTCAATTATACCTTAATAAAAGAAACCACAATGAGACCCCTTCACATCCACTAGGATAGCTATAATCAATAAGACAAAAAATAACAAGTGCTAGAGGCGATTTTGAGAAATTGAAACCCTCATACACTGCAGGTAGGAATTTAAAATGGTGCAGCAACTTTGGAAAACAGTTTGGCAGTTCCTCCAAAAGTTAATCATAGAGTTACCAGAAATTCTACTCTTATGTACCCAAGACAATTGAAAACATATATCCATATAAGAGTGTTCATAGTGATATTATTCATAATACCCAAAAATTGAAACAACTCTAATGTCCATCAACTGATGACTGGATAAACAAAATATGCTGTATCTGTACAATGGAATATTATTCACTCATAAAAGCAATGAAGTATGAATTCATGCTACAACATGGAAGAACCTTGATAGTTTTATGATAAATTAAAGAAACCAGACACAAAAGGCCACATTTATTTGAAATATCCAAAATAGGCAAACTCATAGGGCTGGAAAACAGATTAGTGGTTGCTAGGGACTGGAGGGAGGATAAAAGGGGGAGTGATGAAAATATTATGGGATTATATAGTGGTAATAGTTGCACAACTTTGTGAATAAACTAAAAACCACTAAATCGTACACTTTAAAAGGGCGAATTTGATATCGTGTGACTTTTATCTTTTCAAAAAATGTGCTGAGGATCTGACAAGTGTTAGTTGCTATTTTGGGCACTGAAGTTAGTCAGAAGAATAATGTACACACTGTGCCCTTGTGAGAGTCTAGTGAGGAGGAAAGATGCATAAATAATCCACTACAATGACAGCACTACAGTAGAGTACAAGGAAACAAAGGGAAACCAGAAGAGGAAGCCTGTGATGTTGCTGGGATATTAGGAAAGCTTCACAAAAGAGTTAACATTTTTGAGCATTAAAGCACTCCACCAGACAGGCAAAAGGGAGAAGGACATTCAAGGCATAGGAAAAAATGCTCACAGATCTAGAAACATGACAGAGCAGGCCCTGACAGAAATTCAGTACAAAGCACAGTGACTTCCTATTTCTAAGTTTACTCTGAGAGATACTTTTAAAAATGAGATCAGGCAATGAACAATCTGGCTATGTCTCACCAGCTATGTCATGTCCCCGAATAGAAATTCACATGACAAGAACTGTTTATAGCAGTCAAGATTAGCTAAGTGTATACAGTGAGATTTTTGTCAAAAATCACTTCTGGATGACCACCTACATGACAAGCAAATAAATGACTCAGAGTAAATAAATGAAGTTGTTGACATACCTTTATAAGGACTAAAAATTTGTGAAATTCAGTCCCTTGTATCTGACTAAATATAGACCCTGGAAGAATAGCCTCAAGTTAGTGTGTACTTTAGATGATTTTTTAATTAAAAGGATGAATTAACAGTGAAAGGGAAGAATCAAAGAGCTGTCTTAATTATTTTTCACATGATGAAGTAATTTCATTTAATTCATTTATTCATCCTTTCATCAACATTTATTTTGTGTTTATTTTGTGCCGGGTGCTAGACCAGTTGTTCTCCAATTGTCTAAAGCTAGATAAGAAGGAATTAGGATGAGAAGAAAGGTGAAGGTCACACAATTCTTTATATGTAGAAGGATGGAAACATAAGCATCTTTAAAGGAAAAATAGGGTTGTGACAGAAAGGATTAAGTACATAATTCTCTGACAAATTTAGTACAAAAACATTTCTCAAAGCCCCAAACATGAAAGGCTAAAAAAGATGATCTATTTGTAAGGTTTGAAGAATAATCCTAGGAATCATTTATGTTGCCATCCAGGTAGAACTCAGACCAGACATCAGGACCAGGTTTTACATAGAAATAATTGGACTTTCTCTCTAAACAAAATATAAAAGTTCTAAATCAGTGCTTCCAGAGAGAATATACATTTTCCACTTTTAACTATTACAGAGTAATTGAGAACAATTTAAAAAGCTGGACAAAATACTGTAAGACAGTAGTTTGTAAGGATAAGAGAGCAACTAAGCACCCAGAACTTGAGGGGCTAAGATCCCAGAGAGTAAGTGCCTGCATTGAGAGTTCCATATTTGCCACTGCTTTTTCCCCTAGGGCGTTTTCCAATTCAAATCATGGGGCATGGAAACCCTGAAGAAAGTGGTGGCCTGGTGCCCTGGTAGTCACACTGAGCTGGAGAGACAAGCATCCAGGACTTGAGGGGCCAAGTTACTGGAGAAAACGAAACCAAAAAAAAGAAAGTCTGACTTTTTGCATGCAATTTTTGTTTTGGTGCATTTTATGTCTCCTAAGCTGTATGGTGTGAGGTAAGAGACCAAGAATCAAAGCAGAAAGCAGCTACCAAGAGGTTAGAATGCTAAACAGAGATTTTGGTAGTCTATGTTGCTGAGGCTATAAAAGCTGGAGTTTAGGACCCTTCAAGTAGGAAAGGCCAATGAAACATCCCAGCTTTTCAACTGAGATTTCTAAAAGGACTATACTCTAAAAATAAGGGCAGACTAAAATAGACCAACCTTGAATAGATCAAGATGATCTGCCCATATGTTATCTGACTGGAAGAAGAAAATTAAATCCTCCATGGAAGATGATGAATCATTCAGAACTCTCATAATATTTCAGATATTAGATCCAACATTCAGTTAAACAGTACTAGGCATATCAGAAAACAAAACAAATGAAAAAGAGTGACTGAAAAAATAGATAATAGAAACAAACCAAGAGCTGGCTTAGATATTGGAATTATCAAATATAGACTTTAAAATAATTGTGATCAGTATGTTCAACAAAACAAATAAAAAGATGGGAAAATTTGACTAAACTGGAATAGGTGAAAAAGAATCAAAGGGAAATTTTAGAACAAAAAAATATGATAATTGAATTTAGAATTTAAAGGATGGATTTAATAACATACTAGACACAGCAAAAAAAAAAAAAGGATTAGTGAACCAGAAGATAGGTCAGTAGAAAGTGTCCAGAATAAAGTCCAGAAAGGGAAAAAATATAAAGAATATTTTGAAAAGAGATATATGAACTCCATGTAAGGATCTAACATACATGTAATTGGAGGAGAAATTGTAGAAGAAGCAATAGTCAAAAGAGCCACTGCTTGAGAATTTTCTAAAACTGACAAGAGACATCAAGTCATAAATTCAAGAAGGTTTGCAAACCTCAAACAGGGTAAACTCAAAGCAAATCATACCAAGATACATCATAGTAAAAGTGCTGAAAACCAAAGAAAAGGAGAAAGATCCCTAACCCTAACCCTGACCCTAAAAGAAGCGAGGAAAAACACACATTACCATCAAAGAGGCAGTAAGACTGACAGCTGACTTCTCAACAGAAACAACAGAAACCATGAAACAGTGAAATCACATCTTTGAAATAATGAAAGAGAATAAATGTAAATTGAGAATTCCATGCCTAATGAACATATCCTTCAAAAATTAAAGCAAAATAAATACTTTTTCAGACAAACAAAAACTTAGAATTCATCACCATTAGATCTACACTAAAAGAAATACTAAAGGGAGTTCTTTTGGTTAAGGAAAATGGTCCTAGATAGAAGCACAATAATGCAAAAAGGAATAACAACAGAAAGAATAAGTACAGTGGAAAATATAAATAAATGTTAATTGTTTAAAACAATAACACTAATGTCTGTGAGTTTTAACATATGTGTAGAATTGAAATACACAGTAGCAAAAGCACAAAGAGTAAAGAGTTAAATGGAGTTAAAGTGTTATAAACTCCTTGAGGGTATTATGCTAAGTGAAATAAGTCAGACAGAGAAAGGCAAATACCATATGATCTCACTTATATGTGGAATCTAAAAAAACCAAACTCATAAAACAGAGAACAGATTGATGGTTGCCAAAGATGGAGAGGGTGGAGGAAATGGGTGAAGGTGGTCAAAAGGTACAAACTGTCATTTGTAAGGTAAATAAGTTCTGGTGATGTAATGTGCAGCATGGTGTGCATGGTGACTATAGTTAACAATACTGCATTGTATATTTGAGACTTGCTAAGAGAGTGAATCTTAAAAGTTCTCATCACATGAAAAAAATTTGTAACTATGTGTGGTGATGGATGTTAACTAAATGTATTGTGGTAATCATTTCACATTATATACATATATCAAATCATTATGTTGTATACCTTAAACTAATACAGTGTTATATATCAATTATATCTCAATAAAACCGGGAAAAATATTTTTTAAAAAGTGTTATAAGACCCTTGCATTGTCTGAAAAGTTGGTGAAAATATTAATTTAAAGTAAATTCTAATAAATCAAAGATGCATGTGGTAATAATTGGGCTACAAAATAAAAGAAAAGTAAGAGTATTACAAACTAGTAGAGGGAGAAATTGAATAACTAAAAATACTTTATTATGTAGCATTACTAGAGATAAAGTAAAGCTCACATGCAATAATTCTAGAGATAAAGAAAAAGATTTCATTTTGATAAATTCAAAAGGAAGATTTAATCCATCTAAATATTTCAGTATTTAAAATTATTATTATTATTTTTTGTTAGTCATTGAGTCAATTCCGACTCCTAGCAACCCTGTGGACAGCAGAGCACAACCCTGCCCAGTCCTTTTGCATCATCCTCTCACCTTCTGGCACTATGTCAGATAATTCTCTGCTGCTATTCATAGGGTTTTCATGGCCAATGTTTTCAGAAGTGTGTGGCCAGGTCCTTCTTTCTAGTCTGTCTTAGTCTGGAAGCTCTGCTGAACCCTGTCTGCCCAGGGTGACTCTGCTGGTATTTGAAATATCTGTGGCATAGCTTTCAGCATCACAGCAACATGCAGCTGCCACAGTATGACACCTGACAGACAGGTGGTAGGGTTCCCTGACCAGGAAATGAACCTGGACTGCGGTGGTGAGAGTGCTGAATCGTAACCACTAGACCACCAAGGCTAGCTCAACCACTCAACCACTATTATTAGAGATAAAGAATTATTTTATTATTTTGTATTAATAGCAATAAAGAGGGACATTTCATAGTGATATAATGATCAATTCAAAAGGAAAATTTAATAACCTCAATTTATATACATCTAATAAAGTAGGCTTAACAATTCTAAGACGTAAACAGGATTAAATGGAGAAATAAACAAATCCACAATCATGTATTCAATAACTACAGAATGCACAATATTTTCAAATGCAAGTGGAAAATTTACCCAAATTGACCATATGCTGGACAATAAAGCAATTTCCAGTAAATGACAAAGAATTGAAATCAGAAATTTTTCCTGACCACAGGGGAAATAAACTAGTAATATATAAATAGATTATTCCTAAAATAACTAGAAAATAATTTCTAAGACGGACATCTAGCAATGAGTAGACTAGAACATGTTCTTCAATAACATTGAGAGAACGTGAAAAACCTTGGCTCAGTCACCATCTGTTCATTTGAGACTTTTCTTGATTTGTCTGTATGCTTCAACTAATGCATTTGTCAAACTTGATTCTTCCAAGGGCTGAGTGCTCTCCTGCACTGCAGAGAGCAAGCTCTTCTGACTTTCACTGCAAGTGTCCCCATTTTTACGAATTTCTTCCTAGAGGAAGTTTTGTATTTGTAAGTTTTTAGTGTACATTTGCATATAAGTGCAAAGAAAAAAGGTCAGCTGGACGTTGGAAATAAAATTAAACCAGGCTGTGTTCAATAGTTATGATGGACAAGTCAGCCCCTGGCCTTCTGGAGAATGAGGCTGAACAAACAACAAATTGAGGGGACTGGTGTGACAAATAAGATGTTCTGTGTGTGAATGAACTCATTAATGAACAAGTTCAAGGTACCTGTGACCAGGAAGCCTAATTTCTTGGCTTGTGCCCCGTATGACTTAGTGAACGACAATGCATAATTAGGATGCAGTGCTCTTGAATGTGAAGTCAGTGAGTGGAAAACCAAATTTGATTGGATTTTGACCGACTCAACCATTGTGACAGGTAAACAGGTTGAGTGCGGACTCATTGCCTCACTTCTTCCACAGTGAATCCACCCTTCCTTTCCTGGCCAATACATCTTCTGCAGTAGATTGGTTGTCAGGCTAAAGAAAAATGTACACCCCAACTCTACTAGATTATTCAACAGGCCTCTTAGGAATTAATAAGAGTTAATACTTCACAAAGTTCAAAAAGCCTACCATCCCTTCATGTGAACTGGGTCCTCAATTCCATATGGTTGCATCCTCTCCTGCTTCGTGGTTCTCTGCCTCTTCTCTTGCTGTTTCCTCTGCCTAGAACCGTCTTCCTTCACTTCTTGGGCAAGTGAGGTCAAATAGTACTTCCACCCTGAGCCTCATGACACTTTCTGACAAAATGAATGGCTAACTCATCTGTGCTTTACTGTACTTTTTTTTTTGCATGTCAATTATAGCACTTTTGTCCTGATCTAATATTCATCTGTTTAAAGGATTGACTTCCCCTATATATTATGAATTCCACAAAATTAGAATCCATGTTTTACTTTTTAATAATAATACTGGGCTCTTATTATGTGTCGGGCACATCACATAAGCCTCACAACAAACCTTGTTAGATATTGATATTGATGTCATGCTCATGTTATAGGTAAGGAAAGAGTCTTAGAGAGGTGAGGTAACTTGCCCCAAACGCACAGCTATTTAAAGTGACAGAGCAAAGAGTCAACCCATTTGTCTGACTCCAGACCCTAGTTTCTATACACATTCTCCGTCTTGCTAATTTCCCCTCAGAAAAACTCTTTTGGTGCTTAATAAAGGTTTGACATTGACGACAAGATTTTTCCTTAACTATACAACATGCCTAGTAGAACATGTTTGTGGTAGTGTGCAGGTAGAACTGATGAACATAGAAATCATGTGTCTAATAAAAAGATATCTCTATGTATTTTTAAACTAATATGTAAACAAGCAACGCCTCTGAATTCCAAGGATGTGTCTTACTAATGAAGGCAGAGGGGCAAGGTTCATCTTACTAATGAAACTTGAAGGAGTGTTTGCTTACAGAGATGTTCAGGAGGACTGGCAATGCCAAGCACACAGGCAGATGGAAGGGCCACAAAACTTCAGTGCTGGACAGCAGACCGCGAGTGGGAAATCCAGTTGATTTACAAGTGCAGACTGCTTTCCTCTATGAGAAAACATTTTGGGTAGGGCCCAGCCTTACACTGCTACAGAAAGTCACCAACCTTCTCATCCCAAATGCCATTTATTCTGACATCTAAAGTGGGTCCATGAATGCTTTAGAAATGTAAAGAGCCAGAGGTGCCTCAGCAGCCCAGAAACATATGTCCCCCCTTAGTCTAATCACTGCCTAATCAGTGGGAGGTTCATGTTGTCACTGAGGGGAGATGTTGGTGCTCTGAGACAATTCTGGATTTGGCCAATAGTCCCATTTTATGAGGTTTTGTACCCCTTTAGTGTCATTAGTTCTTCTGTTTTCTATTCTTAAAGGCCTTGCCAATGACAGCATTGTGGTTGGGATACAGGTACAGTGCCGCTTTTCTGTCTGAAAGGAAGAAATACAGCAGGTCCCAACAGCTCCTGTTAAGAAAGAGCTCAGCATCATAACTGCGGGGGCTGTCTCAGATTGACTACTTAGTCTCACTCCTGTGGGCCCATTTGGGAAGGGTGGGAATAATGAGAACAGCCTTTTATGATGTTTGGATGGTGATGGAGACTCTAAGCCTGCACATGGAGGACAAGAACAGGGCTGCTTTCGCCAGACCAGTCTTGCTCTTAGAGCCTGGGAAAGCATATGCAAAGGAATTTCAAAGACACTACTGTCCAATTCCCTTTTTTCCTTGCCTTGTCATTTTTTTCTTTCAGTCAAAAATTGGTCCATTGCCTTCATTTCCCAGAAAATACATGATTCTTCTCTCTGTAATACCTGCCATTTGGCAGGAGAGGGAATTGATGCAGACACATGCAGCTGAAATAAAATTATTTTGACCACACTTAATTCCCATTCCTTGATCTAGGTTAAAGGACTAAAGAGTGGGAAAATTAGGAGCTTTTCCCTTCACTTTTTATTTTACTCTCCTTTTTTCTGTGCACATTTTATCTCTGCATCAATAATCAAGGTTGCAGATACATGCTCGGAAGGTTTCCCCCCATTAACTCGCTAGTTACCTGACCTCAGGGACTGTGTTCTATATCTTATCAAGGAAAACAGTGTTCTCTTGCTAATTAATACTCACCGTGTGTGTGCAATATTATGAAGACCCAGGCCTTTAGTAGAATCTGGGATAATGATGAAATCCAAAGACACTGTCTTTTGGAACCCATACCAACAATGTGGTAGGAAGGATGCTGTGGTGGAGCGCTGCTTTAAGGCCAAGGGAGTGGCTGGGTCCCAGCAACAGGTGCATTAGCTTTCACCCCTCCTTTGGCCCCCTCCAATTAGCATGTCATCTCAAGTGGAAAGGCCGCCAATGATGACTGCCCCTTAGCCTCCAATGGACAGGAATTGAAGAAACATTAACTTGAAGATATCTTCCTCTCCATCTGTTATAGAGTTACTAGAGTTTGTGAAGTTCCCAGAGTCCGTTTGGTGGTCAGTTCTTTGGCTAAAACTGCCTTGCCCTTCTGATTCATCCTTCCCCCAACTCATTCCCTACCACACCCCCATCTCCCATGATATTTTGAAATGTTGATCCCTGGCTCCAATCACTGGCAGGCCTCATTCCTATTAAGCATGGGTCTCATTTCCTTGTTTTTATAAGCTGGTAACCACCCAAGTTTCCTTCTAGGTCTGCAATGTCCAGTGCAAAAACAAGCCATTTAAAGTCTGCTTCTTTGGGTTACGAATCATTCCTAAACACCAGTTAGGTGAAATCAGGCATTGGTAACAGGCACTCAACCCAAACTTGGCAGGCCTGGTGGGAGAAACTGAAGGCAAAGATGAATATATAAAAGATAAGGGTCATCTGATTGGCTGTATGAGTGTCTGGGGGATTCTATATCAAATATGTTCCTTCTACTAGCCTCAAACATTGTCACATTATACTGGTTAGCAAAGGGAATTAAGAAAGCCTTCATAGGGGCCGCCCGGTGGCGCAGCGGTTTAGTCTGCGCTTGGCAGCCCGGGGTTTGCGAGTTCGGATCCCGAGCGCCCGCAGACGCACTGCCTGTTAGCCATGCCGTGGCGGCGCCCCATATAAAGTGGAGGAAGATGGGCACGGATGTTAGCTCAGGGCCAGTCTTCCTCAGCAAAAAGGGGAGGATTGGCAACAGATGTTAGCTCAGGGCTGGTCTTCCCCACAAAAAAAAAAAAAAAAGAAAGCCTTCATAATGCTGAGTGGTAAAGGACAGAGGAAGAGTATGGACTCTGGGGTTTGTTGTCCTTAATTTGAAAGTGTAGATAACTCCGTAATTATTATCTCTATCTGTGACCTGAGCAAGTTCCTCAACCTTTCTAAGGCTCAGTTGTTTTTTTTTTAATCAATGGAATGGGAATCACAATAGAACCTTCCTGACATGGTTGTTATGAAGATTAAATGAAATAATGCATTGCAAAACATGTAAAGTACTTAGTCCAGGGCAAATCATGTAATTAGGGCTCAATAAATGTTAAATGTGAGATAAAATTATCTTCCCATTGACAAAGTTCACCTGGCTCACTTGTACCTGTTTTTGTGTCCAGACACAGGACACTTTAAAAAGAAGTACATAGACTAAGACACTGATACCTCTGGAGTTCTAGGGTTCTTTGTTCCAACTGCCGCCTGTTGAGGATTGTTGAGAGGTGGGCAATGGCTGCAGAGAGAATCTCTGAATCTATAATAACACAAGGTGTATCTGAGTGGATGAATTGACTCTCTCTGCCTAACCTCAAGAGGATATTTTCACAGCCTGATCTCCATTGCGCATTCACACTGGCCTTGGGCCTAGTCCTATCGGAGCTTTGGATCTCCCTAGAATAGGCCAGGTATAGATTTTATTCTGAATTTAGAGTAGTGGAAGTGTAGGGGCCTCTGGAAAGTGGCTTAGTTGGGGGAGGAAATGGCAGCAGAGTATGTTCTATGCCACCACTCCACCACACACACACACACATCCAAATTCAACATAAACTCAAAGACTCACTCTTAGGTAACATGCCATGGAGATGTAGAGGTTGCCTTTTTTTTCTTTTTTTTTTTTAAATTACACTCTCGAGGCTTGAATCCCAGCTTCATCTACTCCTTGGTCCTCCCTGAAAACTTACTAAACCTTTCCATGCCTCATTTTTCTCTTTGTAAAATGGGAATTATAAAAGTTCCTACATTGGAAAGTAGTTTAAATTATATGTTGCATGTACTGTTTAGCATGCAGAGTACAGCCTTTAGTAAATATTAGCTATTAGTTTCATTTTTATTTTGATTTTTAAACAAGAAGGATATCACAAGCCCAATCTGGAGCCCCAAGGCAAAGATTATTTTGATCAAAGACAAAACAATTGTATTTCATCCAGGGGTTTTTTCAAAATATGTGTCAGATATTAGCAAAATCCAAATAAAGAGACTGAAATAAAATAAACCAAAATATCCAGTGGCTTTCTTTTAGTGATGAGCTTATGGGAAATTGCTCCATCCCTTCATCTCTTCTCCAGGGGCAGCAATTATTATGAATGTGGAGGGTACCATTTCAGTCCATATTTTTGTGTTTTAATTGCATGTATATGCTCCATGAACAGTAGATAGTATTGCTTTACATGGTTTTTAGTGTTTACAGATTCTTTCATATTGTATCTCTCATTTTGTAGCTTGCTTATTTTAACTCAGATTATATTTTCTAGATCAGTGCTGTCCAATAAAAATATAATATGAGCCACATATGTAATTAAAATTTTTCTGATAGCCACATCAAAAAAAAGCAAAAAGAAAGAGGTAAAATTAAATTTAGTACATATTTTACTTAACCCAATATCTCCAAAATATTAATATTATTCTAACATATATTAGCCACATTTCAAATGCTCAATAGTTTTGTGTAACTAGTGGCTACAATACTGGAGAGAGCACAATTCTGGGTCTATTTATATTGATGCCCATTAACTTAATTGTCGTAGAGCCTCTCTCTCTCTCTTTCTATGTATATATATGGGTATATATATGTATATACTTCTATATATATAAGTATATATGCATGTATACATACCACAATTGATTTACACATTTACTTATTGATGGACAGTTAGGTTTTTCTCTATTGCAAATAATGTTTCACTGGACGTTTTTTTGTCTATGTCTCCTACTGCATATGTACAAGAGTTTCTTTTAGTGAACACCATGAGTGGAATGTCCAGTTCATAGGAGTGAGCATCAGGTTATAGGACTGTTGCCAAATTGCTCTCCATAGTGGTTGTACCAATTTACATTCTTAACAACAAAAGCTGAGAGTGTTTGATTCCCACATCTTCACTACAGACTGCCAGGGTAGAATCCCACCTTTACTTCTTATTAACTGAGAGACCTTGGCAAACTATTTAACCTCTATTTCCTTGTCTGTGAAATGAGGCTAATAAAAATATTACCTACCTCGTTGTTAGTGTTAGATGAGTTAATACATAGAAGGAAACCACTTAGAACCATGCCTGGAAAGTGGTAATTCCTCAATAAATGTAAGCTATTTATATTGCTATCATCTCATTTGTTCTTCATAACTCTTCTGTGGAGTAAGCAGGATAGTTACTATTACCACTAAAATAAGAGATTGGATAAGACCCCATCTATATCTAGGATTCATTAAATGATATTACATATCATAGCTACAAAGAGATCGTTTCATCCAATCTCCCTCTTGCTTCAGACAAGAAAAAACTTAGGTTTCTTGGGATTTTAACTAACTTCTCCAAATTGATTAGAGTATTAGAGTTTAGAACTAAGTCTTCTTACTCTTATATATTACTAGTTGTATAAATCCATCCCTTTCTCAAGAAATATTAGAGGAAACATAATTTAGGCCATGATCAAATGCCAAAGTTCATGGGAAATACCATAGGTGTATAATATCATTTAAGTAGGGCAAAGATTTAGAATACTTTCCTCTTACATCCTGATATTCAGTTAGAATTTCAGTTCTGTCTGCTACCACAACCACCAACGTCACTAACATCAAACCACCAATACCATTATCCACTCTCTTCCCCATTGAGATCAGACCTACTTCAGCTGGAGTAAGTGATACTGATCAGTATTAACTGTACCTCCATAATGCCTAGTGAGAGTAAATTAGAGCCTAGTGCTTAGAAGAGAAGCCAAGCCAAGGCCGGTAAGAAGGCCTAGAAAAGCTTTCTTTTTTCTATCTTAACTTCTGCTAAAATTTCCCCCTACTTTTCATTCATTGTGTGTATATTTTCCCTTAAATTTTTAGACATATTTACCATGGCTGCTTTAAAGTCCTATGTGCAACTTCCATCACCTGGACCCCCTCAGGGTCAGTTTCTATTGAATTCTTTTTTTCTTGAGTAATTTTTATGTGTCCTTTGTGCATCCAGTGATTTTTGGTTGGCAACTGGACTTTGTGAATGGTACAACGTAGAGTCTCTGGATTCTGTTATGTTCTTCTGAAAAGTATTTCTTATTTTAGAAGGCAATTAATTTGCATGGACTCAAACTCCCAATTGTGTCTTCCTTGCAGTGGACAGCAAATGAACTCTCCACTCAGTTCATTCGGCTCTCAGCTACTTCTTGACCCCTTGGGGTCTTCCCTTGGCATGTATAGTTTAGCAGTCAGCCAAGATTTTAGGCAGAATTTATATACATATATATGTTTGGGGCTCCCCTTTTGTAGCTACCTCCATTCCAGGATTATCCTTCTAAATTTCTGCTCTGCCTGCCCCAAACTGTCTGATACCTCAAACCAGTAAGATGGTAGCTTTCTGCTGCTGCAGCTGTGTAGGCAAGAGACTGCAAACCACAATTCTCACTCATGGATATTCTTCTTTCGAGGATAAACTTTCCTCTAGTTTTGATTTTGCTCACTCTCCAGTTCCTTAAAATAATTTTTAAAAATATGTTGTCCAGATTTTATAATTGCCATCTGAGGGACAGTTAGTCTAACCAAGATTCTCCACTATTACTGAAGCTGCAACACTCTAAGTATCTCTTAGTTTAAAATGGTTCCACCTTCCCCCATGCTATTTACTCACTGAAGAAATTGGATATGAGTTAAAGGTGGGTGAAGATTTATAGTATTCTCTCTTCTTCTGAAAATGTTTGAATTTTTTCTTAATAAAAATTTTAAAATGAAAATATTACTTCATGAGTGGTGCTGTGTACTTCCTATTGCTTGACAAAAGGAGCATAATGTTTTGTTGTTCTACTTTTAATAATATTAAGTCTGATTACTCTACCTGGTTGGAGATTGTTAAGCAGCCCAAGCAGAAGTCAAGATCTCAAGGGGGTATTGAAAGCAGAATATCTCTCAGTGAGATGAATCATTGCATACACACATGTGGAGCAACAGGAAAGAAAATAAACCTTTTATTTGACATATTATTCTCTGCTCTGCTTCTGAGAAACCTGTGAACTCAAGTCAGATGATAAAAGAAACACAATGACTCAAGCGCTAAGAGAAAGTCTGATAAAGACCCCAGAGAGCGCTCATAGAAGAATTGTCAGTAGCATTATGGAATACTTAGAATCACTGGAGATTTATAATGGAAAGGACCTCACAATACCACAAATTCAATGCCGAGAGTTTCCTGAAGGACATGGTTTTACCTTCCTGTGTTGCCTGTTCTTCCCTCACTGGTAGAATGACATCAACAATCCCAAAGGCCCCAGACAGCTCTAATAGTCTGTGATTGTATAATCACCATCCCCTCCCAACATTATGCTGATCAGAAACTGGGGCCACATCTTGATTTCATGGCAGAACTATAATAAAGCATCAATCTGCTCTCTTCCATCCAGTACTTTTTTCACAATAAGAGGAGCTAACATTTATTGTGTGATGAACATTTTACATATCACATATTTAACCCTTACTATAACCCACTATAAGGCAGGTACTATTATTATCCTCTTTCTTCTTTTTTTTTTTTTTTTTTGGCAAGGAAGATTATCCCCGAGCTAACATCCATTGGCAATCCTCCTCTTTTTGCGGAGGAAGATTAGCCCTGAGCTAACATCCATGCCCATCTTCCTTTACTTTATATGTGGGATGCCTGCCACAGCATGGCTTAATAAGTGGTGCCTAGGTCCGTGCCTGGGATCTGAATCTGCGAACTCCGGGCCACCAAACCTGAGCATGTGAACTTAACCACTATGCTACTGGGCCGGCCCCTTATCCCCATTGTTAATAAGATGAAGATAAGGCACAGAATGCTAAGCAGTTTATCAGATGTGCCTCCAAAACACACCTGGAATTCTTTTATTTTTCTCACCAGCATTGTCAATATCATAGACCAAGCCTATGCAGCTCTCCCCTAGATTCCTGTAATCTAACTGCTCTACTTGTCTCTATGCTTGCCCCCTCCCAGCCCATCCTGTCTTCCTGTCTCAGCAGCCAAAGTGATTTTTCAAAAATGTAAGACAAATTACATCACGCTTCTGCTTCAACTTGTCAATGGTTTTTTGTTGCTCTTAGACTACAATGTAGACTCCTCACCATGGCCTTTGAGGCCCTGTGGAGCCAGTCCTTCATCTCTCTTTTTGATCTCACCTCCTGCCATACTGTCCTGGAGAACTGCTGTGAAAATCCCTTTCTTCACATTCCCCAAACATGCCACTTCTGCTGGGCTCCAGCCCTTCACACTGCCCAGCCTTCTCCTCAGCATCTTCACACCTCGTCATTCAGTTTCCAGCTGGAATATAACCTCGGAGAAGTCTTCCCTACCCATCTAAGCTAAAGAACTAAGTGTCTCTTCCCCATCCCCCACTCCTGGAAATCAATCTATCTCACTATGCTATTCTGTTACCTTAAACAATTATCACTATCCGAAATTACCTTATTTACTTGTTTATTTTTTTGTCTCTTCCACCAGAATATATACTCCCTACATTAGTGTAGGTTCTCTAAGAAGCAAACGCCAAGATGGGATTTAATGTGTATGAATTTTTAATGGGGGAAATGCCTGAAAGAGAAAATGGGGAGAGAAGACAAATTTGAGAGAGCCCTTAGAAGGTGATGCGAATCTGACCCTGAGTGAAGGAGAGCAGGCAGGAAGGTTGGGTTGAAGTGAACTAGATGGCTGTGCAATCTAAGGACTATTCAGCAAGACCATCACTGAGTTCTCGAGCCATAGTTGACTATCTTATAAGTACCATGTCTCCCAGGAATGGACCTGCCTTAGTATCTCTGTCACAGTCAATCACTGGTGAGGAGCAGCCCATGGGAAGTGTGGTCTGGTGCAAATAATACAGTGGATTTCAAAGCACAGAATCTGAGGCCCCTGGTCAATTGTTCTACTATAGTCGGAGACCTATGAGGCACATTCTCATGACTGCCACATTCTGTAAGAGCAAGAACAGTGTCCTCCCCCTCTATTCTCAGAGCTTTCCACACTGTCTAACACACAGAAGATGCTAAAGACATACTTCTGGGATGAAGGAATGAATAAACAAAAGAATGAAGAAGCTTGCCCAAGATCACATAGGTGAAAGAGCAAAATTTAGAAGCCAGCTTCTCCAATTTTAGACATCTAGTGCTACTACTACTTTTTGACTATGCCCACTGCATTCTACTATCTCTCAGACAGTAAACCAGGAAAAACAAAATTAATTATGTATTAATTATTGATTGGACCTCACAGGCATATTTATGTCCCTTCTGCAACATAATGTCCAAATGTTCTACCTTTAACACAAGTTGTTTTTTTCTTGGACCTGACAAGAAGAACAGAAAAACTTACTGCAATCATGCAGAAGAAATAGTATTAACCACCCTTCCTCTTGCCAAATATATTAGATGTACAAAGTGGATTTTTTTTTTCTTCAAGAGCAGTTACAAAGGGAAGAGAAAAAACAGAAGCCAATGCTCTTCCAGAAAAATTGAGTGGACATCAAATCTGTACTCTCAGTAAATGTCTGTAAAGAAGAGCAATGTATTCACGTTACCACTATCTGATATGATAATCAAAGTCTGGGATATTTCTATAAAGAAGTTGTTGAGTTTTATCACAAAGGACAAACATCTAACTTGACCATCTTACAAAAATGCTCAAAAACTGAAGAGACATCTTAAAACAAGCCTCAATGCATGCAAGGCAGGCAAAATAATAGAAACCACATAAAATTATTTTTAAATGTTATACTTTGAAGCTGATAGCTTGAGATCAAAGAGTTGCTTATCTAAAATATCTTCTTCTCAGAAATTTGGATGGCAAAAATAAACAACTTTGCTCTAAGCCTTAATAATTTTCCCAAAAACCAAAACAGGATAGTACAAGTTGTACTATCCATAGATGGAGTCCAATATAGTGAGCAAGTGAAGAACACTGGTGGCGCCTAAGATAACTTGCTATAGTGACTTGTGTGATACACACAAGAGCTGCTTTTCTGCAAATAGATCTTTGCTTTGAAACCCTGGGGTCTTCATTCTGTGTAGTGACTTGGAACCCAGAGAAAGGAATTCCTCCACGATTAGTTTGGAATCTTCAAGTTGTTTTGACTCAAGGATTAGAACGGTTACAGTAGTTGGAGACAGGTGAGAAGAAATGAAGTGGAGGGAGATGGTTAGTCACAAAAGAAAAGGCAGAATTTGCAATGGGTGAGTCACCGTGATTTGCATAGGTGGAAATTAGGCAAGTGGGAGAGGATTTAACAGGGTATGAGAGAGAGAGAGGATAGCAGCATGGTGATGGCGGAGGGTTTTTGTGGAGGCAAGGGTGAAAATGCTAATTTTGCCTAATGCTGTTGTTTCTAATCTTGGTTTATAAACAAATTCCCTGAGATCCACCTCAGACTTACTGAATCAGAATCTCTAGAATTTGGGGCTGGGGACATTTTTTTTTTTTAAGATCAATAAGTGGTTCACATGCTCATTTGAGTCTGGCTGTCTGGCTCAATTTGAATTCCAAATCTGCAGTCACTAGGAAATTAATGTCAGCAAATGCCACTGCCAGTATAGCTATAGGCAATATGCACTACTGTTTGTCCAACTGAAACCAGCAAGAATACTCTTGAGCATACTGCTTTCATTCTTTTAAGATGTCTTTCTGGGATTTGACTTCACAATGCTGGGCTTGTTCACATGGCGGCTGGCCAGGGTTCCCAGGGAGTGAAAAAAGGTGTAAAGTCTGTTGAGTCCTAGGCTCAAGATTGGCACACAATTACTTCTGCCTCATTCCATTGGTCAGTGCAAGTATAAGGCTGGCCTCGAATCAAAGGGTAATGAAATAGATTTCATCTCCTTATGAGAAGAGCTACAAAGTCACATTGCAAAGGGTGTGGACATGGGGAGGGGCAGATAATTGTGACCATTTTTGCAGTCTCCCTCAACACTCAAGCTCCCACTTTTCCTTCCTACATGGATTTTCCCAAGTTCATAGAAATTGTCCCAGTCAGTTCAGGCTGCTATGACAAAAATACTATAGGTTAGGTGTTTTAAGCAGCAAACATTTATTTCTCATAGTTCTGGAGGCTAAAAATTCCAACATCAAAGTTCCAGCAGGTCCAATGTATGGTGAGGACCTGCTTCCTGGCTTGTAGATAGCCACCTTCTCATTGTATTCTCACCTGGCCGAAAGAGAGATCATCTCTGATGTCCCTCCTTATAAGGGCACTAATCCCACGCGTGAGGGCTCTACCCTCATGAACTAATTACCTTCCAAAGGCCCCACCTCCAAACGCCATCATATTGGGAATTAGGTCTTCAGCATATGAATTTTGGAGGAACACATATATTCAGTCTATTGCATACATTTATGCCTTCATGTTATTGTCTCGCCCAAAAGGCTTTTCCACACCTTTTGCAAGATATTCAAAATCTTTCCATCCATTCGGATTGTAGATCAAGTCCCTTTTCCCCTTTTAAGCCTTCCCTGGCCTTGCTAAGCCTTTTGTGATCTCCTATGTTGTCAGTATCACTCGTTTGTCACTTAATAATTTAAGTTTACCATAGAAATATCTTAGCCCTAAACTGGACTGTACTTTCCTTGGTGACAGAAATTGTATCTTGTGATGTTTTAAAAATACTGCCTTGTACCCGAAAGACTGTCGATAAAGGTTTACTGAATGAATGAATGGATGGATGGATGGATGGACAATCAGCCCACCTCCTCTGACTTGGGACAGATTACTGCCTATATAATATTGAATGGGAAGAGAATTGGATAAGCCTTACTCTGTAAAACCCTGACTTCAGGGTGTGTAAGTTGAGCAGTTTCCTGGAATACAAGTGAAAAAAGAAAAGAGGGAGAGAGGAAGGGAGAGGGAGGCACCCTCACAGAAGTACAAACCGCTACATATAGGGTCACCAAATTTCCTTCTGGACTAAATTGACGAATGCTGCTCCAGCCTCTCCTGCCAAGAGTGTACTCCCTGTGTCTATAATGTTGGAAAATGCCCTTCTCCTCCCTGGGTTCCCCTCTGTTTGGGCCCTTTGGAAAGGGGGCTGCATGAAGGCATAGAGAGAGGCTTTCCTGCCTTTCTTATACTCCCTTCCTGCTGCATGTGTATCTTGCCTAAGGCTCTTTGGACAATCTCACAAGAACCAGAGACTAGGCGTCCAGCATTCCTTTTATTGATTATTATGAGGAGTTGAGTGCCAATCTTCAGAGGAATTGGCCCTCCTGCCGTCCTCTGGCTTCACTTCAGGACAGAGAAAACCTATTACTGTGTCTCCCAAGCTCCCCTGCCCATCTGCTCTTGTTGAAACCTCCCCTCTTGCCCATCTGTATTTGATCTGCAATGTATTTTGTTGCTCATTTTCTGGTAAAATATTTTAAAGCTTAGATATTTGTTTTTTTAGTGGCTCTTCTGTGAGTTCCATTAATTCTCCCCCTAAAGGTACCATCTTTTCTATTACTTTAACTCATGCAGAATTTGTTGCTGGATTGTGCTGTCACCACTAAAGGTTCTGACACTCTTTTCCAATTTAAATGCAGGCTGTCAGCTGCTGAATGGGTTTAAGATTCTTATGACCAGTAACAAGACCTTCCAAATCAACTCCACTCTGTGAAATTAGGATTCTCCACAGCCCTGGTCAGTCTGGAGAGTTGGCACTATCTCAGGCCCTTTTTTTCTATTGCTCCAGAGTTGAAAAGCAATATCAAAAGTTTAGTTTAACCCTACATTTTGAGGTATCTAAAAGTAGTTGTAAAATATCTGATGAAAATTAAAAAGTTTTCAAAGTTTAAAATGTTCTACATGTCTCATAAATGTCTCTTAATTCCCAAGCTGAGACATATCATTATTTTGACAGTTAGGAATCATTCGATATAATCAGAAAAAAAAAGAGACGAGGGAGGTAGTGGATGAATCATGCTGGCTATTTGTATTGCCCATGCTGAAGATGCCGATAAATCCTAACATAATTAGTAGAAACCAGAAGAGAGAGTAAAAAGTAACTTCAGCCATGAAGCTATTAATCCTTATCTCCCCTTTCAGATTCTGGGTGAGAAAATCACATAGGTCCATGTGGCCCTGGGCGCCTCCAGGCATTCTTCCCTTAAAGAAGATCCTGGTGTGTAAAATCATGTACACATATGACCTTCTCTCTGAATATTGCACACTGCCACCTAGTAAATTCCTTGTCATTTCTCTGCATTTTATTGGCCTCTTCATAGCCTCCCTTTGCATCTTTCTCACTAACCCTTAAGTCTCCCAGCGTAGAGTCTCTCAGAGTGGTGTATCTATGTTCCCAGCTAGATGGAAAAAAATTTTTAAACTGTCTCAACTGTAAAAGAATTTTCTATGAAGCTAATGAATCTTCATCTCAAGATTCCTCACTTGCATGAGCTTTGTCCAAGGATCTATACCTAGTTTGTATTCATATTATCTTAAAAGTGCTCCCCTAAATTATATAAGATTCAGGTCCCACAAAACCTCCAGATATGCCCCTGGTCTTTATTTACCCCTGGAACCTCTCTTACCCATTAATCCATTTAAAATCAAAATACAATCAAAGAAGTACCAAACTTACTTTCTCTTTGAGCCTCTCCATCAAATAGACAGTTCATCAAAACTTTTTTTTAAAAGGCATCTTTTCTTTCTTCCTGAGTTCTTCCCACACTTGTATGTGCCATTATATTTTCTTATCAATTGAAAAAATTCTAGCCCTAAACTAAAATCTTTGGGTTTCTCCCTATCACTTCATTATTCAAGGTGGAGGATAAGTCAAGCTGGGGGACAGCTCTCAGCCTTTCCTCATGATTCAGGAGACCTCCAGTCTCTGAATGAAAGAATGCAGCCAGGGGCCATTTAAGATGTATGCCTTTGTAGCCCCCAAATGGCTGGACACTTTGTTCAATGTGTCATCTCTTTTCCTTTCCTTAGGAATGGGTTTCATGGTCTTTGGGAATGAAAATGAGGTCATGATCCTAGGGTCAGTTTTTCTGGCCTGTAGAGAAGGCCCCGCGTGCACAGTTTCCTGATGACTTTTGCCAATGTTTACCCACAAGGTGAGTCTTTACACACCTGAATGAATGATATCTGGGCAGGAAACTAGAATAGTGGGGCAGGGAGTCTTGACCCTCCACTACTAACTGCCTATACTGATTTGATAATCAGAGGGGCCTGAGCCCAGGGTTGAGCCTGACACCCCCTGAGTAAAGTGCTCTGGGGATGAGGTAGGGAGACAAGTAAAAGGAGCAGATCCTCAGAGCCATGTGTGGCCCCCTTTGTCTGACAGCATCCTCTCTTCCACTAGGAAAATGTGGGAAACGTAATTCCCAACTAATCCTCCCCATCTTAGAGCTTTTATTTGGCCTTCTGCTTTTCACTCCCAGTTTTCTTTTAGGAACTTTGGATACAACCACACAAGAATCAGGGTCAGAAGCACAGGTCAAGCAGTCCCAGGATTGTATATCATATCTGGCTTCTGTCACTCATTCTGGCCTGAGATAACCTCATTAGGCCTCAGTTTCTTTATGGATAGAATGGAGTTAGAATTAACGTGATTGTTAGGAACTAGATGAGATGTCTGTAGAGTCCTTAGCAAATAATAAGCATTCAATAGATATTAGCTGTTGTTGTTGCCATGATTATTTTTCAGGAGTCTCCTAAATGAAGTGAATCATCAGGTATTTGATATGTAAGAGCCAAGTGACATGATACCAAAGAGGATGGAAGGACAGGCCTATTGCCCATTCACCTCATTGTTTTCCTAGACCACTAGGAGCCCTGGGATGGGGTCAGGGGGTGGGGCCAGAAACAGATAGAAATAGAAGGAAATACATAGAAGAGCAAGTACATTGAGAGAATATGAATCCTCAAGGGCCAGAAGGGTCTAGGGATGGAGTTTGAATTGCTCATGACCATTAGAAGAGGATCCTTAATCTACACTGAGCACCTTCCTCCAACTCCAGAGGGGTTCTTCCTCCAGATGAGTTTGATGAATCTTAAAGTCTGGGGAGGGCAGCAGAGAAACTGGAGTCTAAAGTATAAGTTCTTCTTATTAGCAGAAGACTCCTGGTTAACTGGTCAGTTCAGATAAAATATATCTATTTATTCAAACTAACAGGTTTATGACATCTTAAAAGTAGATATCCTTAGTCTATTTCATAAGAGAAAATTGTGAAACTGCCTATTAAATGCAATATAAGTGCCATAAACTCTTACAGCTAAAAGGCAATTTAAAGACCATTTAGTTCAATCCTGTTGTTTGTCAGATGATGTAACTCAAGTTCAGGAAGGCCAAATGACTTGCTCATGGTCACGTTGCAAGTTTGACCAGAGAGCCAAAATAAAATCAGCTGGGATAGACAAACAATTGGCTTGGCTTTTAACTTTTTATTAATTCAAACTTGATCAGTCAAATTGGTTTAGAAATGCAGATACAGATTAAGAAATGCCCGTAAGTAAATGGAAAGAAAAATAAAAAGATTTGGATCGTATTTATACTGCTTTTTCTTCACTAAACGATAATGTTTATAAAGACTTGTTGATTCACAAACCATAAACTTTAAGAAAAGGTAGTTTTATTTTTCCTCCTCATTTTTTTCTTTTTCTTTAAACACGGGAAAATAATGTGATAGAATATAGATTATTAATGTCCTACTATTCCCAGACCTCCCTTCTCCCCTGTCCATCAAAGAGCAGCCTAGTCCTCCCCACCCCACCTCCAATCAGCTCCTAAAGAGGAAGGACTTTCCTCCAGGAGAGTAGTCAATCTAATTAAAAACAAACACTGAGGGTAGGTAGGGGAGGATGAAGAGAAAGTCTTAGTGGTTTGGGGTGGAGGAGGACAAATTTTATCAGAGAGTTGGAGAAATATATTTTAAACTATATGTTTCAGTTTCCTTCAATATCATCCAGTAGAATTCTTTCATAATTACTTTTTGTTCTTAAGCTGAACTGTGCTTCTTCCAAAGGGCGCTGCTGTAAAACTGAACCCCACCTAGAAACTCTTCTCCTGGGCCTCACCGTTTATGAAGGTTACAAGCAGTGGTTTACTGAAGCCAATTTGTACTCACTCACAAGAACAAATTCTGTACATCTCTTCCCAGTTGCATTCAGTGGCCTCACATTGGTAGCTTGCAATTGGCCACAGTACGAGTATTTACACCACAGAAATTGGCGAACACCACAAATCAGACCTTGTTTTTCTCCCTTTACAGAGTCAGTTTACCAGCACACTAATGGACAAAACACACAATGATAAAAGAATCCTCCCAATTCCCATGTTCAGATTTTGTTTCTTTAACCATGATAGCTGTAGTCTCCTTTGGACTCTCTCCATTTAAAATAAATGCTTCTAAAAATATAGCATTGGGAACTGGAAGAAAAGCAATGGGAAGCTAACTTCTCAGTTCCCTCAAGTAATAACTCCAGTGTCATTTGTTTGAGTTAACTCAGTGTGCGAGAATGTGTCACTAACGTAACTGAAAAGTCATCGTATCAATCCTGACAGTCCAGTCTTCTTCATTCAAAGAGAGAAACTAACCTTCGTTCCAAGGTCACAATCCATGCACTAGAACATAGCAGCTGTTTCACGAACACATGTACAAGAGACGTCAAGGAGGAGAGGCTGAGGGAATGTTTACGGTTCCATTCAAACTCATCCTCCATTGTTAAAATAACAATGGGTGCTATAATAATAGATGAATATCGTCTTAGTGTATGAAAGATAGCACATTTTTTATTCCTTAAATATTTAAATTTATTATTAACATAGCACTCTCCTAGGAGCCTTGGCACCTATAATATATTTTTTAAAAGAATTTTTATCCCCTTTTTGTCGTAAATACCTCTGAAAATAATAAAGTAACAGACTCGCTAACTGGAAAAATACACAAGACGAAACACTGCACCCCATCTCAGTTAACTCCAGGTTAAGAATCCTGCGTGTCGGTGAGGTCCCTGTTCTCAAGGCTTTTGCAGTCTCTTTGGGGGAAGTTTTCTGAGAATTTCTGTTCTGAAATTCCCTTAAGAATCTCTAACACTTTTTGTGCATAATCTGAGTAGTGGCATCTTTGTCTTCTTGGGGTAGATTTAACTATAAGTACAAAAAAAGTCAAAGGTCATTTGGCACCAAAGCTGGTAAATAAAGTGGGCAATGAAACTGATATCACTTTTTTTGGTAAAAAGAAGCAGCTAGTAGAGCCCTTTTTCTTTCTAACTCATAAACGCTCTGTAAGGCAACTCCTAAAGAGGATTTCTGGAAAAGGTCTGGGCAATGTAGCACCATCAGAATAAATGGGTACCTTCCACTCATTCATATGACACATTTTTATGAGGCAGTTGATAAGGGAAATTGCTCATTTGGATGCATAAGTTCTTAATGCCACTTCTTTAGTTGAAAGAAATCAGTCTTATTACGATATATCCTATTTCTAATAGTTAAGATGTATCAAACTTTTATTATATAGCAGGCATTGTGTTAAATGCTTTCCATGCATTCATCCACATTCTGTGAGATATATATCATGGTTATCTTTAACTTATAAATAAGAAAATTGAAGCTTGGAGTGATTAAGTAAGTGGCAGCCTGGAATTTGAAACATGAGTCTTTCTGACTCTCATTCCTGTGCTCTTAACCACCATTAAGAGCGCTTCTTCCTGCCCAAATAAGAAAATCACACACTGCCTTCCATCGCTAAATGAAAAGCCACTAGAAAGAAGCAGGTAGAATTGAAATAGGAGCTCAGAAGAAGCAGCCACCCGTGTGAGCTGTGATGCAAGAGAATTGCATGGAGGAGGCAAAATTTCAGCCCAACAGGATTAGGACTGAAGAAACAGGAGTAGTTGCAGGCAGCAGCGACAGCAAGGACAAAGGTTTGAGGGTAAGAACAGCAAGTTGCTTTTGCTAAGGGAGAGCACAAAGGGACAGAGCAAGACAGGCAGAATGCCAGCAGAGCAGACAGGTAGATAATTGCCAGTGGTAGTGGTAGCCGAGGAAGACAGGGCAGCTGTTACAAAACAAATAAACAAAAACCAGCCATGTTCTTACTTAAACCCAGAGAGGGAAAACAAGAATAGCATCTAGGGCAAAGGTTCTTATCCCAAAGTTCCCAGGGAACTTTAAAAATCCCAGGCCCAGGCCCAGACTATAGCCCAGATCCATGAATCTGGATATGTGGGGTTGGAGACCAGACCTCAGTTTGTTTGACTCATTTTGGTTTAAGTTCCAAGGATGAGAGCCACTGGTCCAGCACCTTCAATTAAAGTAGATAAAACAGCAATGGAGTTTGAGTAGGTGAAACACAAGCTGGCAGTGTGAGAACCAGGCCAAGAAGAGGAACACAGGCAGAAAGGTAGTGAGGACATAAACATGAGCTGGTACCAAGAGACCAGATGGGATAGGAGAGCCATGACAGAAGTGGATCTTATGTGTAAGCAAATGGTGTTTGGGTTCAAACCAACTCTGTTCACATCAAACTGATGGAGAACAACATCCAGAGGCAGAGAGAGCATAGAGACGTGATTAAAAGTATGGACTCTACCACCTGTTAGCCATGGGACCCCAGGCAAGTTACTTGACTTCTGTGAACCTCAGTACTCTCATCTGTAAAATGGGAATGTTAATTATATCCATCCTTCAGGAGCATACATACACGAGGCATAGGAGAAAGATTACGAGTCAACGTCCTCTAGGAGATGCCAGTTCTAAAACAGGTTGAAAACTGAAGTGAAAAGTGCACATTCCTGAGAACGAGGAGATGGCAGTAGAAGAATAGATTGGTGCCAGGAGGTAGGAGAGCTCACTCGTTTTTTTGCAGTAATGATGGGAAAAGAGAAGCACAACATTTTTGGAAAGCAATGTGGAAAAATATATCATGAGCCAGAAAGATGTTTATACCATTTTATCCAGTAATCCCACTCTTGGAATTTATCCTAGAGAAATAAATCAACAGAAGGAAAAGAAACTGCGGTGTATAAAGATCTATAATATAAAAGAATGGAAACAACCTAAACTGCCAAATATAGGTCAGTGGCTAAGTAAATTGCTACATCTACTCAATGGAGTGTTAACTTTGGGATTCAGGAACCTTGTCTTATTCATATTTTAATTTTTAAAAGCTCATCCTTAATTGTATTAGGAATATTTTAAAACATTTAAACATACAGAAAAAGCTAAAGTCCCCCTTGACAAATCTTAGCTTCCTGTCTAAAGATGGCTACTATTAACAGTTTAATGTGGACTCTTCCAGACATTTTTCAGTATATTTACATATGAACACACACATCCATATACATTTACGTATGCATATACACACATATATACATATACATACACATAGATATAGAGGTATGCATTTTGTTTACAGTGTGTGTTAAGAAAATGACATCTTGCTGTGCTTGTTTTTCTGCAACTTTTGTTCCTTTGTTTGTTTTCTTAGCAACAGGCCTTGAAAATTTTCCACGTCAGTACTGACAGGTAGAACACATTCTTTAAGAATGAATATATCAGTTTATTTAACCATTCCTAGTAGTGGTTTTTTTTTTTTTTTGACTGAGGAAGATTCATCGTAAGGTAACATCTGTGCCGATCTTCCTCTATTTTGTACGTGGGTCGCCACCACGGTATGGCCGCCAACGAGTGGCGTAGGTTCGCCCCCAGGAACTGAACCCAGGCCACCAAAGCAGAGTGCATGGAACTTAATCACTAGGCCACAGGGCTGGCCCCAACCATTCCTAGTATTGATGAGCAGTTATGTGCTCTTCAGTTTTCATGATTACCAGCATTGTTGCAGAGAACATCCTTGTTTCTGTCCCCTGAAGCACAGAGCAATGTTTCTTGAGGGCAGATATGGAAGAGTGAAATGGTTGGGTGTAGAAGGTCTGAACATTTCAGACGTTAATAGTTAAATGGCTGCACTAGCTTATGCTTGGCCAGCAGGCGAGGGCTGTACCCATTTGTCCTACATCCTCCTCTAAAGTGGATGTGATCAAACCTTTTAATGTTGCCAATCTGCCAAGCGAAAAGAGTAACTATCACTTCAATTTGCATTTCCAGAATTCTTGTTGGGCGAGGCCTCTCCTTTGGCCATTTACACTGCTTTTTTGGTGTGTTATCTGTTTGTCATCTTTGCCAATTTTTCTTATTTATCATCATTTTGATATCCCTGTCACATAGCATAGTCACTTTTAAGGTAAGTTCAAATGTTTAGTGAATTGAGTTATACTACTAAAAATGATAATTAAAGCCTCCATAGAGACACATAAAGTGTTTATGACATAGTATTAAATTGAAAGGAATAATATAAATTATGTGCACTATAAAATGATACACATTTGAACATAGGCTGGAATAAAATAAATAAATAAAATAAAATGAAACTAGAAATAAAAGTTGACATTTATATAGCACTTAACAAATGCTAGGCACTGATCAAAGTGTTTTACGTGCATTAATACCTTTATTCCTCACAACAATCCATATTAGATTTCTTTGAACTTGCTAAAAATCACAATTTGTTTACGTGGCAAAGCCAGGATTTGATAAATCTAAGCAGTCTGATTCTAGAGCCTGCATACTTAATTACTACATTATATGAATGTAACATTTTTAAAAAATTTCTTTACCATTTTCATGATATTATTTTTACAATAGAAAATACTGGTAAAGAGAGGCCAGGGGGCCTTTTCAGTCATGGATTTTCACAGGGTATCTGCAACTTAGAGTCATCATGGCCCTCTATTTGGCAAGTCCATAAAGTCCATCTTGACAGTATATCAGTGTGGCCAAGTCCCAGGGAACTAAGCTGTGTTAACCAAACTCACAAGAGACTAACTTATTTATAAATCAGAACTGTGTCAACTTAGTTCATTGCCAAAAGAAATGCAATATTCATGGCAGTCCAAACATAGTCTTCTTGCTGGGAAAGTCAAAACTGGAAGCCAAATTAAAGATTAAAAAGTTACTCAGTGAGAGCAGAGTCAAAGCAATGGGAATTGGATGAGCTTGGGAAATAGTGTCATTGCAGAGTAATTAGAATGAATCTCAGTCCACAAACACAGGTGTACAACAAAAATGATTCTTTTTTTATAATTTAATTTCTATCCTTAATCTTCCTTCCACCAAGCTACTGGGAAACCTAACTTCATTTTCTTGCTTCCCTTTCCTCCCAGTGATTTCTGGAATCCTGTGCAAAGCCATATCTGTTGAGGTGGGGCTGAAGGGTCACATTATATATCACGTGGTCCTTGATCCTCTATCATCAGGCCACCTAAGTTACCAGCGAGATATCCTCCGTCCCTTCCAGCATGCTGCCTGCTTCTTCTGTGCCATTCATGGGGTGCAGGAAGCTTTCAGCTGACCCCAGGCCCCACCTGGGGCCAAGGCTGCCTGTCATCCCATCAGCCTAGTTGCCCAGGCAGCCATTCCTGGGGTGTGGGGCATATGTCCTCTTGATCAGGGACGTACTGGCCTTCTCACTCTCCCTCACTCTCTCACTCCCTCTCTCTTCCAAAATCAAGAAAATTGCTTTTCTAGGCTGGGGAAAATCCTGCTTTCATGGTTCTAGCCAGACAGTTTATGCTCTGAGGACATTCCTCTCTCTGGGACTTAGGCTTGTGTACCTAAGTCCAAGAGAGCTATTAGGATGCTTTCTTCTTTTTGTACTAGCAGATCTCTCCCCTGATATAATGAACACAGACACACTGTTAGCTTGGGGTTGGGGTGGAAAGCTGCAAATACTAAAAAATTAAGTATAGATCTTTGCAGATTAGATAGATAGATAGATAGATATGATTACTATCTCAAGATATGCTACCACATAATCTCATTTAAGGATGAGAACTTCCAAGGCCCTCTCTCCCCTGAACAATGTTGGCACTGGGTTGGGTCCTTTTTCTGAATTCCATAACAGCTGAACACAACCTCCGTCCTTCCGCTATTACTCCTGACAGAGGTGCTGCTTTCACTCTCCATCATATTTTCCTTATTGCTGTCCCTGCAGATGTTCCATATCAGCCGGGACCATCTGCCTACATAGCAATTGGTGACACATAGTGAAGTGTCATTTGCTCCCGATGACTCAACAGAAGAGTAGCTGGAATAGCACTATTGGTGTCTTGCTGCCCTGAGGACAGGGGCAGCTTCATGGGCATGCAACCTATGCAGTCAGACAGGACCCCACACTTGGTTCAATGTTCTGCTGTCATCATCTTTAAAATCTTAATTTTTTCATGAAGGCCCCTGCACTTCATTTTGCACTGGGCCCCACTAATTATGGACATGGTTCTGCCAAAGGGTCATCATCCCAAAAGGGGATTTGTGAGGTCTGCATTTGGAGATCTATCTCCAGGGTTTCTGAGACTAAGAAACTCTGAAGAGAAACCAGAGTTCAACTGCATTTAAGGATTCAATATATAGATAATTTTGGTAGGTTTGGTTAAGGGGCACCCTTTAGGGTCACTTTTTTCAGGTTCAAAACTCTTGAGCTTTTAGAGTGATTTTAGTAATTCTAACAGTCCCATTTGTGAGCTTAATGTGTATACTGTCTTCTTCATCTACGGCTATATCCATACTTTCATTTATGACCGTAGCCCCACATATGCAAACTGATTAGAATAGTAGAATGGTTGCAAACTGTATGTTGGAATTAATTCAAACAACTCTTTTCAGAATGACCAGTGGTTTAATTGGATGGAGTATCTCTGCAGAGCAAACGTCTGTGGAAGCCTAGCTGGACCAATGCCCTAAGCAACCCTAAGCTAATTAAGTTTCTGTCCCATGCTGACTCATGGATCAATAGACACCCTTTGACCCCAAGCTTCCCGTTAGCTGGGGCATCAGTCTGAGACGGGAGCGTGACACCTAAACTTTAGGCTCCCTGATAAGGTTCAGAGAGATTGCTGAGAATCAGTTCTATCAGCCAATTCTATGCTATTCCATCCTGGCAGGATTAATAAGACACTCAAGGAGTTGTGGATAAAATGGTAACTTCATGTCTCCAAAGAGTTATAGTTTTTAAAAACATTTGTATTGTTTCCTGTCAAGTGAAAGATAACTCAGGCATGGAGGCTCCAAGTCAATGTATTGTCCTGCCAGCTTGAGGGAGAAGCCACCCTTCAGTCTAACCCCTGCATTTATGGGAACCACAGATGAATCTGTCTTCAGACAAGGATCTGTGCGACCTTCCAGAGAACTCAGAATGTCTTTCCTCACAGAAGGAGGAATGCTGTGGTCTCTTTCCGAGATGATCTATGGCTCTCGGAGACCAGCTTTGAGTACCCAAGTTTTGGCCAGCATACACGACTTCCCCAATAAGTAGTGTCATGCGTTGGATGTCTCTTAACACTTAACATTATGTATGTCAAGTACACATGTTGGTCACCAAACCAGGAAGGCACTATCTTCTCTTTAGCACTGCCCTTCTTTCCTTATTAATATTATTTAAATCTGCCAATCAGGAAATCAGAGAATTTTTGTTTTGAACATTTATACAATCTAGAATAGAGATGTATTATGGTCCAATGAATGGCATCCAATGACAAACTGTGAATTAAGGGAGTTACAAAGTAATGGGAAGGATGGGAAGTGGGAGCCAGGACCCGTGGATTCGAGGATTATCCCTGCCCTTACCAGCTATCTATCCCAGGGCAAGTTACTTAACCTCTCTGAGCTCCATTTTTAAAAATATTCAGATTGAGGCTAATGTACAAATATACAAATAAACTAGTATACAAATTCAGACTAACTGCTTCATGGGTTTGTTTTGAGGTTTAACATAGGTTATTTCATTGAAAAGGTTTTATAAAGGGTGGTCTTGAAAACAAATGGTGATTAAAAACTGAGACAAAATGGGAAAATTCTGTGTAGATTTTGTTAATTCCTAAGTGATCCTCAATCTTGGCTGCTTTTAGAATTCCCAATGCCCATTGCATCCAGATCAATTAAAGCAGAATCCCTGGGATTGGGATTCAGGCATCAGTATTTTTTTAAAGCTCTCCAGATGATTCTGATAAACAGTCAAACTTGAGGATAACTCAAGGAAAAAAGGAAAAAGAAAACTACTTTCATTGTTTGCTTCCTCTAGCTTGACCAAGCAACTTAACAAATGATTTGATTATGGGTTCCCTGAGGCACATGGGACGCTGCTAGGCACATTGTAATTGCTAAAGAAATATTTGTTGATAACCCCTCCAAATGAGTATGAAGAGAGTTGATAACTCTTCACAATAAGTCCATATTATTGCATTTCTTGTTTAGTGAGTTATTTGAGGGAAAAGGACAGTAGTGCCTGTCAAAAAAATTAAAAGGACTTGGTGTGAAAAGTCGGGTGGCATGTTGACCACAACCACACAGCAGTGAGTAATGAAATGAGGCAGGGGAGAGACGAGGCTGTGCTGGGGCCCCGGCCACACGTGTGCGTGCAGCTCTCTGCCGGCATGTGGTGTGCAGCGGGCTGCCTTTAGTGTCTGGCTGATTGTGGAGGATGCCAGAAAAGTGTGAAAAGCCTTATAAATGTGTCCGCTGAACATCGCCGACATCTGTCTCTGGTAGGGTTGCCGTTGGCCTTCCCCATCTGGGAAAGCAGCTGTGTGATAAATTACTCAAGCCTGGAAAAGCCAAGTGTTTTCTCATGGTGGAGAAGTGGCTGTCCTCCAGGTGGTGATGTCTGTGGGTGAGAGACAGGTCCCAGGCAGCTGTCCCATGCAGGGAACTAAGGAAAGGCTTAGGAAGGGTCCCCAGAAAACCTAGAGGGACTGATATTGTTGCACTGGGGTGGAGATGTTATAGATGTGATCACATTTAATGCTTACAGCAACTCTATGAGGTGAGGATTTTTTTGCCTCTGTGTTGCAAATTCAGAACTTAAAGATCTGAAAGCATACATCACTCTCCTCAGATCACAGGGCTAGGAAGTGACCGAGTGGGGAACATAACCAAGGGGGCTGTCTCCAAATTTGTGTCTTCTCTATCATAAGGACCTAGGTTACCCAAAAGTGATCAATCAACTAGGACTTCACTCAAGCCAAGCAAATCTTTGGGGTCACTATCCTGGCATACGCCCTTCTTCCACCATTGAGACATTGCTTATGTTATTTTCTTCCCAAAAAGAAAATCAACCTACTATGTGACTGTGTCATATCACATACAGCCTTGCTACTTAGAATGTGGTCCAAGAACCAGCAGCATTATCTGGGAGCTTGGTAGTAATGCAGATCAAGCCCTACTGCATTTTAACAAGATCTCCAAGGAATTCATCAAAGTTTACAAAGCACTGGACAACACCATAGATTTCTTTATCTGAAAAGGAATTTAGGTCAGTGATTCTCAAATCTGTGTGCATTAGAATTACTTGGTAGAAGGGGTTAAAGTGCAGATTCCTAGATCCTCTGCCCAAGGGTTCTAATTTGGGAGCTATAGGATGGGACCTGGGAAACATATATGTGTTAACAAGCAGCCCAGCTGCTTCAGCTAGAGGTGTTCTGAGAACAAGACTAAGATTAACATTGACTCAGGAAGCACCTGCCTTCATTTACAGATGATGAGACTGAGGTCAAGGGCAGGAAGGGGATGAGAGGTTATGCAGTGGTTTGTGACAGAATCAAGGTGAGGACTTCTGTCCTTGAAGCAGACTAACCACACCAGGTTCAGGACTGTAGGCATTAGAGAAAATCTCTGCCAAGCTTCTGACTCTTTGTTCTTTCTAGAACTTTAGAATTCTTGACCCAATTGCAGTTGATTGACTCCTTATTGAGAAAGGAACGTTCTGGACATGGTGTTGGAAGAAACAGTGGGAGAGTCACTGGATCTGACTGAGGTCTTTGCTTTCATAGACCTGGTTTTTATAGTTTTTGTGTGTGTGTGTTTAATGAGCTAAGAGATTGCTTTGGCAGGGGGAGCATGGAGAGCCTACTGAAATGGTAATACTTACACCTACATCTGTATGTGCTTATATGTACGTTATCTCATTTAACCCCTAAAACAACCCTGTGAAGTACCATTTTACAGCCAGTAAACTGCAGACTCAGGGCTGGAACCCAGCTTTCTGGCTTCAGGGATCTGTCTGTTGTACAATTACCACCTTCTGGGGAAAGTTAGGAAAGTCCATCAAGAAGCTGTAAGCAGTTGGTGGATGGTGATTGGTAAACCTAAGAGACCCAATTAAAATCCTGCTTAGATGATAGTTTTAATTTTATCATCATGACCATGGAAATCCAATGTCATCCCTAGCCCTTTAACGTATCCTTAGGAAGAAAGACAAGAAAAAAGAAATCCCATCTGTGGGTGCTTTTGTTCAGAAATCAGAAATCAATTTTGTTCAGAATCATTTTCTTTTTTGTGACATGACATAGTGGAAAAAGCATAATTATGGGATAAAAGCATCCCTCCTCCAATTGTTAGTTTATGACACTGGGCAAGTTTTTCTAATCTGTAAAATGTGTCATTGTGAGAATCATGGAGATAATGTTAATATATAGTCTGACCAACACTTCGGATCTGGAGAGCATTCAATGCTTCTCAGTCATTCCAGAAATAGAGTGAGGAACACGTTTATTCTGATCATTGCTTTTTCCCCAGATAATATGCATGAAAGCTTGCTTTCTTTCACTCTACTCCTTCTTGAACATTCTCTATCTCAATAAGTGGCCCCACCATCCCTCTAAATGAAACCTAACTAATAATAACCTGTGCTTATTTTACTTTTCCCCTATCCTTTACCACTTAACTGAATCAGTGTTCAAGCAGGGTTGGTCCCTACCTTTGAAACTTTCTCAAATCTGAAGACTAATTCCTATACCTGCATCCCTGTCTCATTCTGTCCCTCATCTCTCTCATGGGCTGTGAAAGTAGCTAAAAAACTGGTCTTCTCTGGGCCAAGTATCTCCCACTCCTCTGTGCAACTGTCAAGGTTCTCTTTGTAAAGTGTAAATCTTGTTATGCTAAACAAAAAAGAACCCTTCTTTTTAGATAGAACATTCCTCATTTGGAGTGTGTCTGATGCTTCCTCGTGATTAGACTCGGCTTGTGTACTCTGGACTAGAGCACTGCATAGGTGATGCATCCTCAGAGTATCACCTCTGGAGGCACAATGTTCATATGTCCCTCACTAGTGACACTAATTTTAGTCAGCTGGTCAAAGTGGTGTCCAAATGAAAATAATTTCAAACTTACAGAGAGTTGTCATAATGAATACAAAGAATGCCCGTATACCCTTGACCCAGAGTTACCTGTTAACATTTTATCCCATTTTCCCAATCATTTGTTCTATTTCTCAATCTATATAATTTTTTTCTTAAGTATTTGTGGGTAAGTTACATACCTCATGGCTTTTGACCCTTAAATTCCTCAATGCATATTTTCCAA
Organism: Tapirus indicus; assembly: GCA_031878705.1. Classification (NCBI taxonomy): domain Eukaryota; kingdom Metazoa; phylum Chordata; class Mammalia; order Perissodactyla; family Tapiridae; genus Tapirus; species Tapirus indicus. The sequence continues at coordinate 43,010,719 of CM062918.1, forward strand.
GTATAGAGATGTTCTCTTATATAACGACAATGCAGTCATCAATACCACTAAATTTAAAAGTGATATAATATTTTTATCTGATCTACCATTTGTATTCCAATCTTGTCAGTTGACCCATTAATGTCCTTTATGGCATTTTTCCCCTCTAGTACGGGATCCAGTCTAGGGACAGGTATTGTGTTTAGTTGTCATGTCTCTGCAACCTCCAGTTATAGACTGAATGTTTGTGTCTCCCCAAAATTCACATGTTGAAACCCTACCCCCCAGTGTGATGGTATTAAAGGTGGGGCCTGTAGGAGGTGATTAGAATTAGATGAGGTCCTGAAGGTTGGCGGCTCATGAGTGGGATTAGTGCTCTTATAAGAGTCCTGAGAGAGCTTGCTTCTCTGCTCTCCACTATGTTGAGGATATAAGGAGAATAGAGTCATCTATGAACCAGGAATTGGACCTTCACCAGACACCTAATCTGCTGGCATCTTGATCTTGAACTTCTCAGCCTCTAGAACTGTGAAAAATAAATATTTGTTGTTTAAGATACCCAGTCTATAGTATGTTTGTTATCATAGCCCAAGAGGATGAAGACATGTCCTTTAATCTGAAATATTTCCATGGGCTTTCTTTGTCATTTTTTAAGAACACAGTCTCCCTCCTTTTCTTGTTAGTAGAATGTTACTCATTTTGGGTTTTTTGATGTTTCCTTATAGTTAGATTCAGCCAGAATACTGCATAGATGATGGTGTGTCCTTCTCAGGGTATCACAAGGAGCCACATGGTGTTCATCCACCTCAATAGTCACGTTGATTTTGATTACTCTGTCAAGTTGTTCAATTTCTCCACTGTGTAATTACTATTTTTTCTTCCTCACAATTAATAAGCAATCTGTGGGGAGATAGTTTAATACCATGCAAATATTGTTCTCATCTTCAAAACCTAGATTTAGCAGTTATTGATGATTCTTGCCTGAGGCAGTCTTACCTTGATGATTACAAAATGATAGTTTTCCAACTCCCATAACCCTCCTCATTCACAAGCAGGTTATCAGCATTCTGCTATGAGTGAGGGCCCTCCATTCCTCTTCAATCATTTATTGTCTATTTATTATCAGTGTAGACTCATGAATTTTAACTTTTTTCAATGGTTTATAATTCACCATTGTACTTAAGTATTTTGGTGCTTAAATTATTTCAGATTTCCCCAGCTGGAACCCTTTACAGCTACCATCCTGGTTCTTGTGACATGACCTCGCAATTTATTTAAAGTGCTTTTTTACTGTCTAGAATCACAAGATTTTCCAGGCTCATATTTTATCTATTCTGCCCCATCCCTGGAGTCAGCCATTTCTCCAAAGAGCCTTGTTTCCTTTTAGTGGATAATGGTATTAGAGACTGAGATTTGGGTTTTAGATATGATCATTGCTACCGGGGTGTCTTTGATTCTTGGTCCTTTCAACAGACAGAGCTAGAAAATAGTTCTATGTAAATATACCTGTACATATACAAATACACAAACATACATTTAACAAACATACATACACCTGTATGTTTTCATGTGTACGTTACAGACGTAGACATAATTTAGAAATCATTGGTTCACACTGATACTTCTGATTGTAGTCCATTCCCATTGGCTTCTTTCTTGCCTCCTCTCATGCTATATTTGTATGTTCCTTCTTCCATAATAAGAGCACTGACTCCCATCAACATTAACCCATTTACTCATTTGCTCAATCTTATAACACATGTAAAATAATTTCAGAATTATTCTGCCCATACTTTTATAATTGAAACAAAAGTACTAAAAAGAGTTCAGAATTTGTTTGCTATTCTTCTCCCCTTACCCGACATGCTCAACCTTGGCCAGGACTGGGTATATGGTCAAAAATTGTGTTCATTAATTACTTACATTTGTTTCTTTCTTCTCTCCTTCCTTCTTTGCTTTTTTCTTTCCTTCTTTTCTTCCCCTCTCAGTGTGGTTATCGTATTTACTTGAGATATAATTAGTTTGTTTATTTTTGCTTTCAGGTTTAGGTTTTCCTTTCCCTCTCTTTCTTAGTGATTTAATTCTAGTTTTTGAATATATAGAACCTTCACGTGTTTTCCAAAGTCAAAACCTTTTCCTTCTGTCTCACATAAGAAGCAATGAACCTTATATGTTCTTTGCTTTTTTCACTCACTATTAATCCTGAAAATTACTCCATATCCCTTTACAGAGATTGCCTCATTCTTTTTTATAGCGGTATACTACTCCATTATGTGACTGGACCTTTCAGTGAAGTTCCTATGCTTAGATATTTGGGTAGCTCCCTACACTTTGCAATTATAAACAATGCTGCATTTAACTTTGTGCATATGTATTTTTGTATTGTTGGAAGTATATGTTCAGAGTAAATTCTTAGAATTAACATTTCTGGGTTGAGGGAAAATGCATAATGTATTTTATTACATATATTGAAATTCCTCTACATGGGAAAATATACCATTTTGCATTTCACCATCAATATATGAGACAGCCTGTGTCCCCACAGCCTTGCCAACAGAGTGAATTGTCAAGCTTTCGAATTTTTGCCAGTCTGATGGATGAGAATATCAGTGTGGTTTTTATTTGCATTTCACTTATTATGAGTGAAGTTCAAAATCTTTCTACATGTTTAAGGGCCATTTTTATATCCCTTTTTTTGTGAATTATCTATATATTTTGTCCACTTTTCTATTTTGTGTTTTTCCTCAATTTTTAAAAGTTCTTTATATATTAGGTATACTAGTCCATTATCTGTGACATATATTCTACAATATTTTCTCCCAGTTTGTCATTTGTCTTTTTACTTGGCTTGTGGTGTTTTTTGCCACTTAAAAGGTTTTTATTTTTATATAATCAAATCTGACAATCTTTCCTTGTATTGCATCTAAATTTTTAATCATAGTTTAAAAGCCTGTCTTATCATGTGATTTTAAGGGCTTGGGAAATGTACACAAAGGAAAACAAAATAAACACTCTGATAGCAGAAAAGGCAAAATACTTCGGGGCTCTGAGTAGAGTTGCCAGATAAAATGCAGGTTGCCAAGTTAAACTTGAATTTCAGATAAATGATGAATAATTTTTTTAATGTAGGTATGTCCAAATATTGCATGGGACATACTTATACTAAAATTAATTTATTGTTTCATCTGAAATTCAAATTTTACTGAGTGACTTGTATTTTTTTAAATCTGACAACCCTAGTCCTGAGGAAAGAAATCCCCAATTTTGGCAAATCCTCTGTTGTCCATTCAGATTCTTAGAAAGAGACCGGTCCTCCTGACCTAGTCCCCTTCCTTGCATTCCAAGGTTCATGCAAGGCTATTGGTTCATCTGTGCAGCCACTGTTCTGTCTCTGTCAGATGATTTCTGGTCCATCACAAAAATAACAACTTTTAGAGGTAAGTAGGATGTAATGCATAGAGCACAGCCTTTAGAATCAGACACACCTGGCTTTTAATTCTGGCTACATAATCTTGGGAATTTTATTTATCGCATTTGAGCCTCAAATAATATCTACTTCAGAGTGATTATTTTATATAATTAAGTCAATTAAATAGTGTTTACATGTTATAAATTCTCCATAGTTGTTATTTATTATTATTTACTAAGCTCATAATTTCAGCAAATATAGTTAAGGTAGGTCTTTTTATCAGCAAAAGGTGGATATAAAGTCATATCATCCTAGTCTGTTAGTGAGTATACTTATCTCTCAGATGAGGAAACTGACACACAACTCATCATCATGGCACTGGGGATAGGATTCTTCAGTGATGCTTCCTAGTACCAAGATCAGCCCAGCACAGTGAGATGGGAGGATGAGTGATGCCTCTGGGTAACTTGGGATGGGATAAAGTGTTGGGAGGGAATGAAATGGACACAGAACAGAGTCAGGTAATGGAGGGCAAGAATTGACCAGGTCAACACAGACAGTAGAGAAGACTGAGGGATGAAAAAGACATAGGGTTAGTGAGTAAGGGAAATATAGAAAGAACAGAGTAAGAGCACAAAAGCAAGGATGAGTGTAAGAGAAGGAAGGAGTAAAAATTTTTAAAAAGCCAATTAGAGGGCTAGCAGAGCAAGTGAGAATATGAATAAATCATTGGGCAAATAAGTGGGTGAATAAAACATCAATGAAATGAAGATGACTGTGGGAAAGGATTTGCTCACAGACCACATTTTATAAAGTAGCTATACCTATAATGTCGTATTTAATCTCTGTGGTAACTCTGTGAGATGAGCAGGGTAGATATTTTTCTTATTTTATAGAGCGAGAAATCTGAGGCTCAAAGAGGTAGTTAAATCCCTCGCCCAGGAGAGCCACAGAAATAGATGTAGAGCTGAAGTCAGATCCTGGGGCTCCTACCCACTTCCCCCACATGGCACCCTGGTCCTGAAGAGCCCCAAGGACTGCAGGAAGGAGACTGAAGGGCAAAGATCTAAATGAATCCAGGGCATCTGAAGATCCCAGGGGTTTGTTGTATTCTATCCTGAGAGAGACCCACAGGTCTGCTCTATGGTAGGGAGCAGGATTCATGTTCTGAATTGTTCTAATCCTTGTAAAAAACACGAATGGAATTCCTTCAGTCTCAAAAACTAGGAGGCATGCTCCTCCAGATTGTTTTTCTTTGATCTGGCTGATCCTCCACTATTTGTGAAGTGAACCATAAATTTGGTCTTACTTCACTTGTTCTCAAAACCTGCAGGCTACCCACTCATCACCGAAGCCAGAGTGCTGCCTCCCATCACCAAGATCATCTTCCAGAGTCTAATCTGTGTCCTTTGAATGCGGCCCATGTATTAATTGGCAGACAACCGGAGGAAGCACAATTTTCCTCTAACCATTCTGAATTCCTCCTTTGGTGTCTGGTTACAATTCTCTCCTGCATGCTGCAGTGCATACAATTTCATCTGATATAGATCCAGCTCTGATAATCCTGGGAAGCCACAATACTGCCAGGGGAGAAAGATTTATATATGCAATTCTTTTCCACAGCAAGAAGAAATCAAGGTATAAAAGATTGTCATCGAAACAGCAGTGCTTCTTTCCAATAGCTTTCTGCTATCTGTTTGAGGTAATCCTATTCAGTCTTGACCCATCTTAGTTTCAGTGCATGTTCAGTAGAGAGTCAATAAAAAAATCACAGCCCCTAATGACAACAGGAATACTCTCTTGGGCGAGCAACAAAATACCCATATGATCACTGATGTGACTTACATTTTGCTTGATTTTCAAAAGTGGCTGCGGAAGGACCATGGTGAGACAGTGAGTGTTGGAGTGTGTCAGGAATCTTGTGAGGGCTGGGAACGAGGGACTTTGTTCTAAATGCTAATCCCCGGTTTCAGAGCATGAGTTTGATGAGTGCACCTTTCTCAAAATCCTGCCTTGTTTTCTCTGTGTCTGTTTCCATTTTTATCATGATTTGCTCTCTCTGTCTGGGAGGGACTTCCTTAGATGGGATTCAAGCAGAAAGTAATGCTTTATCACAGCAGTTCCCCTTCCACTTGAATTTCTACAATGTGCGATTTTTACAATGTGAGCCATGTTCTCCTAGTTTGCCTTGTCTCTCATGCCTGCTAATTAGCCATAACACAATTCATAACCCTTGGAATATAAACATAATAATCTCCTCTTCTTTCCAGTTCTAACTGGTAATAGTTATCATAGACTGTGGTAGGCAATATCATAAATGCCCCCGCTCCACAGGTGATCTCTGCCTTCTGTGTAATCCCCTTACCTTGAGTGTGGTCTGGATCTAATGGCTCACTTCTAATTCATAGAATATGGCAAAAAATGATAACACGTGACTTCCGAGAGTACAAAAGGCTGTGATTTCTGTCTTGTTCTCACTCCCTCACTTGCCCTCTCATGTACCCTCTCATTTGCTCACTCTGATGACACCAGCTGCCATGTTGTGAATCACCCTATGAAGAGGCCCACAAGGCAAGGGACCAAAGGAGACCTCTGGCCATTAGCCAGTGAGGAACTGAGGCCTTTGGTCCAACAGCTCATGACAAACTGAATCCCTCCAACAACCAGATGAGTGAGCTTGAATGGATACATTTCCAGTCAAGCCTTCAGATGAGACTGTAACTCCAGCCTTATGAGAGACTCAGAGCAGAGGACCCAACTAAGCCATGCTTACAGAAATTATAAGATAATAAGGGTTGTTTTAAACTACTAAGTTTTGAGGTAATTTGTTATGCAGCAATAGATAACTAATACACAGATTCTTACTCAACTGTACCACCAAGTTGACATTGCAACACATCGGTTCATCTCCCCAGCTCCACCTGCATTCCCTCACCCTCATGAGTGAAGCCTGTTCCATTCTACGTACCTTGCTTTATAACATCGTTCAATTTCCATATATTCTTGGTCTGCTCCTTAGTCCACTCTGCCGCCACTCAACATCGTTTCTGCTGTTGGCACATTTATAGCTCGTAGCATTTTTCTTTCTCCTTATCCTCAATAAGCCTCAGCATGTTTTCCCACAGTAGATGCTCAGTAAATAATTGTGGATTGGTTTAAATGTCAACATTCATTTCAAATCATTCACTTACAAGATTTATTAAGTACCTATTATATGTTAGGTACTAGGGAGGAAGTGATGAATAAAAATAGACACAGGCCCTGCCCTCATGGAGCTTACCATCTGGAGAAGGAGGCTGATAATGACACTGGTCAATTACACAGCAAATGTCTTAGGTATTAAGTTCCCTGAAAGAGAAGTAAAGGTGCTGGAGGAATATTGGAAATAAAGAGATTTTTACCTAGTGAGGGAAGTCAGGGGAGACTCTCTGGAAAAGTGTTAACTGAGGTAAGTTCTCAAGGGTGAGTGAGAGTTAACTTGGCAAACATGAGCAGGGGGTGGGGTGGAGGGAGGAGGGAAGCATTCCAGACAAAGGAAACAGTATGTGTAAAGTAGAGTCTTTGAAGTACTTGAAGAGAGCCAGTGAGTCTTGAGATTAAAGGGCAAGGAAGAGTGTGATGTGGAACACTTAAGTGAGAGGCTGGTAAGGGCCAGATCTGCTCCTATCTTATTCTAGGCCAACTTTGAATAATAGACATTTCAGGAATATCCAGAAAGTTCTGCACTACAACTACATTCTCTTGGTAGCATAAAGCCAAACAGACCACAAATATTCTTTGACTTTGTTTTAGGGAGCTGTTTTTTGAACTTGCTTTGATGAGACCCTTAAAAGAAATTAGGGGGCCAGCCCTGTTTCCTAATGGTTAAGTTTGGCATGTTCTGCTTTGGTGGCCCAGGATCATGGGTTTAGATCCTGGGCATGGACCTACACCACTGGAAAGCCATGCTGTGGCAGTGACCCACATACAAAATGGAGGAAGGTTGACACAGTTGTTAACTCAGGATGAATCTTCCTCAAGCAAAAAGAGGAAGATTGGCAACAGATGTTAGCTCAGGGTGAAGCTCCCTCAGCAGAAAAAAAAAAAAAGAAAGAAATCAGGACAGTGAAAGAATTAAAAGGCACAGTCCCTGACCACAAAGGGTGTGTGTTCTAGTTGAGGACTCATCACAGAAAACCTTAACAACAGTCTCTGAATCACAGCAATTCAATGCACATAAAATAATAAACCAAATCCCTAAATGCTGTAAGAGAACTCAAAAGTAAATAACCCTAGGGGGAAAAAGGGAGATGAGTAAGTGGTAAACCCCACTTAGTCTTGGCTCCCTGCAAGCCTAGTTTCAAACTTCTTTTTGGCTAGACAGTGAGTATCAGTCCTCTCAAAGGTGTCTTGTGGCAGTCTGGTTCATGAGAGGGGAGGAAGAGATCTCAAAAAATAGAAATGCAGACAAGATCCCATGAAACTAATGGAAGATGGTAAGAGAAGAAAGCACCAAGGATACTTCTAGGGAACTCTGTGCTGAATGGCTTAAAGCCACTGTTCTCTTAGGGATGCTTCTGCTCGTCTTATATGAAAATGATTGAGGATGTCAATCCCTTGCAACTCACATGCCTGGAACAAGTTGATGCTCAACAGACACACTGAACAATTTGGGGAAGGGTCATTCATCAAACAGGAGATCCTTCACCCACTGTGGAGACAGAGGTTTCCACAGGAGTGTAGGGACCAGAACTGGCCACCTCAAGCACTGAAGGAGGCTTTAGCCTTTCATGCCCCCACTAACTATCTAAAGGGATTTGGGATGGAAAGCCTGTCCCCGGGACAGGTCATCACCATGAGTAACTCTGGGTATCGATAGACTGGGAGGGTCTCTGCTGGGCCCATTCTTAGCAAAGTTCTGTTTGCCAGACACTTACATTTGTAAAGGAAATCTCCATTTGTTAAGGTATCTCCTTCTCTGTACCAGGAAGAAGGGGGGATGACCTTATCTCTAGAAACTCTTATCAATACAGGCGAGGACTTAAATCTGCATAATAAACTTACTCTTGTTTACCATGCTTTTCTGGTAATCTCCCATAGCTGACTCCCCCCACCCACAACATCCTCTTTTGTCTTTAGCTGAAGTTGGTGTTTAAGATGAGAACCTCCACCATTTTGGTGAGCTACCCAGTCTTTCCTGGGTCTCTCCCATGTAGACATGTTATAAAGCTTTTTTTGATTTTCTCCTCTTACTCTGTCTCATGTCAATTTAATTTGTACCCCAGCCAGAAGAATCTAGAGTGGGTAGAGGATTTCTCTTCCTCCCCTACAAGGGTATTCCCTAGCACTGTGCCTGGCACATGGTGGGCCCTCCAAGATTTATAGAATCAACGAATGTCCATTAAGGTCATTTCTCTGTAGGAATAAGACATTAGCTAATTTTAGAGAAAAGAGTAGCAATTATGCTAAAAAGCCAACCACAGACTGCTTACTCACCTCCCCTTCTGACCCCAGAAGAGGACTTTCCACTTTGAAGCAGGTACTTAGCCTCTTTTGTTGCTGCCAGAGGAGCTTGAAGGTCCCCAGGGAGCCAGAATCCTCTGTCCCCACCCCCAACCCCCAGGCAGCCCCATCTGAGCATCCTGGTCTGAGCACAGAGCCTGGGACCCTAGACATATGTTCTCTGGCTTCTACAGAAACATTATTCTCCATGGGGCATGGCCCAAGGAGCATGACTTAGCATGACTCAGTGAGAGCCCAGGGAAAGTGAGGACTGCTGTGGTTTCTCCTCTTCCTGTGGAAAGGCCAGCTGAGCCTGGGCCTGGGCTGCTAGCCTGACGTCCCTGCTCTGTCCACTTGGCTCCACAGCTCCTCCTTTTCCTCCCTCAGGGCCAGGATGACACCTCAGGGTACTTGCATCTGAATCATCCCAGGAGATCAAAAGGGAGGAAATGAGAGGTGAGGACAGATGTTCTTTCCCCAGCTGAGTGGATAATAGTCCCAGTAGTCATAATAACTGGCAGTCGTTGGGCATGTCCAGCATGCCAGTCACTGTGTGGAGGGCTATGATGCTCAATAAATGTTAACTCTTCTGTTATTGAGTGCTTACTTTGTATGAGCTGCTATTCCTGGAGCTTTACTAGTATTAACTCATTTAATCCTCACTACAACCCCATGAGGTAGGTCCAATTATTATCATTGCCATTTTACAGGTGAGAAACTGAGGCAGGGAGAGAATTATTGACTTGCTCAAGGCCACAGAGCTGGGTGTGGTAGAGAGGGGTTCAAACTCAGGCAGCACGGCTTCAGAGCCCAGGCACTGTACTACTTCAATATACAAGCTAATCCTTGCAAACCCCCTGTAGTGGTTACCCTTCTTCCCATTTTGCAGATGAGGAAGCTGAGGTTCTAATGATGTTAAATGACCAGGATTAGATGATGTAGAAGCAATTAACTGGGGTAGGAAGAATGTGACTGCATTCTGGTTCCAGAGCCTGAGCTCATTCCCCAGCATCACACTGAGCAGAAGCTTAAGTGGGGTCTCTAAGAGGAAAGATTATTTACAAATCACCAGAAGGGCAGCATGGTCAGGGGCTCTTCTCCAGAAGATTCTAGGGCTGCTGATTTTGTGCTTGCAGGATACCCTATTCTCAGAATGGCTGCAGCCGTCATCCACCAACAGGCCAAATGCCCCTCCTCAAAACTCTGACAAATATGAGGCAGGCCATCCTGCTTCCGAGCTCCACCCAACTCCAGTGTGGCTCTCTGAAACTCACCTCAGAGCTTGGGGCTCAGGGCTCAGGCCCTGTCTGTGCTCCACCTCCTGGCCCTAAGCTCACACCAAGAAGCTGGGATCCCAAATAAAATCCCTCACATAGGCACCACCTTCCTTCTAATTTGCAGCCCTCTCAGTTGTTTATTAAGAGTGAGAGTGGATAGCTGCCTTTTAAGGAACATCAGGTGGCCTAATCCAAGTGCACAGTGATTTTCAGGACTGAAATTTGCAATCACATTATTGGTTTGGCCAATTATTGGTTTGGCCAATGCCTGGTCCATGGCAGAGAGGTCCATGACTAAGACAAGAAGGTGCCACTTGTTTACTATTTGCCTCTGGGTGAACCATATTTGCCTTGATTCCCCTCCAGGCATGTGGTTCGAGTTACCTTGGCCAGAAACAGCAACTGGGGCTCAATCGGCACTGTGTCCACAGGAAATTTCACAAAGGTTTACATGTGGAAAGCATTTGAGGCCGTGTCAGTCTTGGCTGCGGGGACAGGTGGGGCGCAGCCGGCAGCTCAGCTCTTACCCACCAGATAGCAGGGAGAGGCCCTCGCCTTCCTCCACAAAGTATTTCCAATAAAAGGGGCACATTTCCTTCATTAGAAGTAAACAAACACAGATTGGTGATTTCATGGTGTTTTTCAGGAAAAGAGAAAAACAGTTTTCAAATGTCCTTAGTGAGTGCCTCATGATGAGCCTCTGGGTGGGGCTGCAATGGGGAGCAGAGAAGTATATTTATGGAGAGAGCAAGAGGAGCACCCCAACAATTCCACCACTAAGCCTGGCTCCCCAAACTAGAGGATGGGGGACGACGCTTACTTGGCTATATCATAGACCTTCAGGGCTTGAAGAGACACAGAGTCCAGCCTCCCTATTGGGCAGATGAGGACTCAGAGCCCCGGGAGGCCAAAGATCAACCAGCAGGTAGGGCAGAGCTGCAGCCAGAACCTGCAACTCCTAATTCCAGTCGTGTATGCTTCCTGGCATATTCCATCTCACACAACCACCTCAAAAATTGAACACGCGTCTACTCACATGTGGTTGATGCTTTAAGGCAATGGTTCTTAATCTGGATTCATGTTACAAATGCCTGGGAGGCTTTGAAAAAACACCAGTAATACCCAGGACTCATACCCCGAGATTCCTATTTAATGGGTCTGGCATGAGGCCCCAGCATGGGTATTTTTAAAAGCTCTACAGGTGATCTCCATGGTGTTAAGAGCTGCCAGGATTGAGGGCCACTACTTTAAGGAATATAAAAATGAAAACGATGTGTTCCCTTTCTTCCTGGAATTCACGGGGCCACAGGCAAATATGTAAATAACTCCCAAGTTCCCATGCTAGGTGCTATAGAAGACCCAAGAAGAATGCAAGTGTGATCCTGACCGAGCTATCATGTCTTTGCCCAGAGGACTGATTTGGGTAAACGCTACAGTTTATTCCACCTAAGCAAATCTTACTCACCTTTCCAGGCCTATCTCAGATCCCCCTCTTCCGTAAAGCCTCTTTAACAAGACCCCAGATACAGCTGGCAGTCTTACTCTAAACTCCTACACTACACTCCTTGCCTACACAGGCTGTAGGCAAACAGTTCAGCATCCAGTTATATATGATCTCTATTGTTATGCTATAGAAATCATGAAATAAAAGCTTCTGTTTATTCGGTGCATACTATGTGCCAGCCACTCTACTTTATGCTTACCATACGTTGCCACCAATATTCCCAGGAGATCTGCGATGCTGGTGTCAATATATCCGTTGTACAGATGAAGAAATTGAAGCTTATAGACCTTGCTCCAAACCAGACAGCTAGTAAGGACATATGAATTGAAGTCTGTATGCCTCCAAAGTTCTTTCAAATGCATCATTTTATATCAAATGTGAACACTATTTCTTTATTATGACATATACTCCTGGTATATTATTTTGCAAGCCGTAAACTTATTTGGTGTTCATTCTCTTATTTAATCCTGACTGCAGCCCTGTGACCAGCTCTATTTGATGAGCAAGGGAATGAAGTCTGGAAAAATTATGTAAAATGCTCGAGATCCCATAGCCTAACCACGAACCCAGGTGTTCGGATTCCAAGTGCAGGGCTATTTCCACTACTTTCATATGCCATGTGCCAGCCTCTGTTCCTCATTGACCTGAGGTCCTTTGAGGGTCTAGACTATGTTTTATGCTGCTCCTGTATTCCCTCACAGATCCCAGATATGCTGCCTGTTGCTTTATTAATTGATTTGCCAAGAATAGCAAGAATGTCCTCATGAGGCATCCTGTCCCTAAGGAACTGAAGAACAAAACCCTAGCAATTCTTTTGGGGCTGGAAAGAACTGCTGAGAAGTCATGACTGTGGTTCTTTTCAGTGCCATGACTTAGTCATGTTCTAAAAAAAAAGCCTTCCAGTCACCATTTTTGAAAGTTTCATTCCCAACTATCTATGTCAACTAACAGAAGCAAACAGCAATGCGAATTAAGTGACCAGTCCATGATCATGAAATGGATCATTGGAAGATAGAAAGACAACTTCCATCCCCCTCCCATAAAAATCTCTGATTTGAATCCTAGTCATGTACCTATGACATAGCAGTGTCTTTTTATTTGTTTAGTCATATCCTACCTCGTTCCCCAAAGAACTCAAAGTGGTTTACAGTATGAACACACATAATAAGATAAAATATAAACAAGTAAAGACAACCAAGGCTGGGAAAAAATTAAATATAAAAAGTCAAGCCCAAGGAAAAATACTTTATTAGCCAGACAAGAAATACTGCCTAAAGCCCAAAAGAATATAGTGCATTTAAAATAGATCTTCCGTGCGTGGGTTTAGTTGATGAGGTATTTTCAAGGTCTCAGTAACTCCTATGGGGTTTTAGTCCATGCCGGATATTGACCCAGAAGAATGATTAAAGCAGTGAAACTATAGAATTTATCCCCAGGATGTGGTCAACACACTGTATTCATGCCTCCGTCGTTAGACGGGAGATATGTTTTCCAAGTCTAATGTTGCCAAAAAGACCACGTCAATGCTTTGTGCAGAACAGAACTTTTATTTCAACAATAAGTCTGAATCATGTCCATTCATTCATTTAGCAAATATTATGACAATAAATTATCTGCCAGGAACTGTGCAACGCACTGGAAATTCGAAGGCTAATAAGACACGGACGCTGATGTGTCTTCTCTGTCTAGAGGAGCAGACAGGCTTATAAATATATAATCAGCACAACTAAAAAAGTGTCATTCTAGAGGTATGTATAAGGTGTGTGAAAGCAGAGATGGGACGACCACTTCACTGAGGTTGGCAGGTGTTTCTTATCTTCTAACCAAGGCACATCCAGTTACAAGGATACTGGAGATCTGGGTTGAGGGAGCCGTCCTTAATCCAGTGGTCCTGAGGGATTCATAGAATAAATAACTTACCTTTGTGACTTGCTAACCATGTCTGTATTTCTGATTTGATTGTGTGGAGAAACAAGGCAGGCAAAATGGCGGCAGTGCCAGCTTAACAACGGGGGCCAGCAGGAACAGACTGGAGGAATGCAAAGAAATGCTGTAGCACAAATTTTGTAATATCCAGGTTAATGAGGCTAATTTCTTGGCATGGCATAGGCGTTTTGTTCTTGGCAATCCTCCATAAGATAAAGGCACCTTCGGAGTCAAAATCAGCTTTCTAGCAGACTCTGTGTCCATTCAAAACACCTATGATCAGACTTAAAATAAAAATCTAGCATCTAGAGAGAAATGAAAAATGGCAGGTTTGTCTGACAGTGATCAGCACCAAAAACTGAAAGCCAGTTACAAAAGTGACCAAGTATTTTAACCCTTCAGCGCTCTGGTGTTGACTCAAAAATTTGGAGCAATCTCTTCTAGCTAACCTGGCTGAAGAATACTTTAATGGCCATAAAAAATTTAGTATGAATGCTGAAGAATTTACAGAGCAATATGGGGAAAAGCAACCTGCACATGGAATTTACTGTGCTTGGTTCCGGTGTGTGTGTCTGGAGAAGCCCAAAGCAGGGCTCCATGGAGAATCAACACACTCCCGGTGTTAGCTCAAGGTGGGTGCTGACTGTCTACTGTAGAAACAAAAGAGGATAAGGTAACTTTTAAAGAAAATAGTCTTCTCTTTTCTTCCTTATATTGACTCATAGGTTAGAGGTTGAGGAAAAAAAAACTTAAAAAGTAAAAGCTAAGAAATACTGAATATTGGATATCTCAGGGATCAGATAAAATGGAGAGCCTTCATGAGAAGTGTGTACACTTGTGACCAAAAACTAAGCCACCAGGAACTAGACAGAACCCACAACCTGAGTGTCTCAGAGAGATGACATTGGGTTAAGAGCACAGGCCAAACAAGTTGGAATCCCAGCTCCTCCATTGTGTGACTGGGCTAGTTCCTCTCTAGGGCTCAGTTCTCTCACTTGAAAACAGGGAAAATAATGGTACCTACCTCACTGGGTTCTTGTGAGGATGAACGAGATAATGCATGTGAGGCTTAGCACACTACCCAGCACCTAACAAAGGCTGAAAAAGTGTTAGCTGCCGTATTATAATAGTTCTCTCATCTCATCCTCACAATACTGCAAGGACTGTCCGATGATTCCCATTTTCCCGGTGGGGAAATGGGCATGGAGAAGGCATCTTTGCTAAACAGTCCCACAGGTGTTGGGCTTTCTAAGCAATAGCCACACCCTGGCTTCTCCCTCCTGTCCTTTTCCCAGGAAGCCAGACTATTCATAGTGTTGATGGTCTTTCACTTCTTTCCTACAACTCAATCTGTCCCATGGCTTTTTCCCCAACTATTTCCCCTTCCTAATTCCTCATGATCCTCAGGTCCCTCCTTTGACTGTGGGAACATTTTTTGTTTTGTTGTTGGCTTTTGTTCATCAACTTTTTTATGCCAAGGACAGGTGGGACTACCCCACATAAGCAGTGATATTAGGAAAAACATCTGACTATTTGGATGTCAGCTTGCCAGTCTTTGGAAACTTCTCCCACCATCATCTTTTTCTCAGTTTCTGTTTTCCCATATTTTGTCAGCCTCAAAGTATTCCTTCCCAGATTGGGACAAGGCTCCTAAGGAAGACGAAAATACTCGAGAGATCATGGATGATTCCAACCCCCACTATCAGACTACAGACCGCTTTCAAGACTACAGGCAGTCAATAGAAGCTGCTGTGTAACTTGGAGAAGAGAGGACAGAGGGGAGAACACTGGTTTTCAAATATTTGAGGTGCTGTCACGAGGAAGAGACTGATTCGGCCTCTTCTCCAAGGGCAGAAGCAGGCAATGGATGGTGACTGGGGAAGCAGATCTCGGGTCAGGAGAAGGAGGTGTTTCTTCAACGGGGCTGTCCCATTAGGTGTCGGCTGCCTTGAGCTGACCAGCACTGCATCACTGGGGACATTTGAGCAGAGGCTGAATGCTAGCTGCAAGTTTATTTTGAAGGGAATTCCTGCAGGAAGTGGTAGAAAGTATACAGTCCCCTGTTGGAATGCAGAAGCGTCCCCTGGAACACTTTTACAGGAGATTAGCAGATAACTGAGAGAATAGTGAGACACTTAGAAGAGACCCTGGATGGGGCAGGGAGTGTTAGGTGGTGAGAAGAGTATATACTGAGTAAAGGAGGATGCCCAAGACAAACCACCCACCTTACAACCCCGAGTCAGTCACCACTGATACCCAGAGAAACATAGTTCCTCTTTGGAACCACCCAGGGCACCCAGGATACGGAGGAGGCACTCTTCCCATCCTCTTCCCCCTTTTCAGGGAGCCCTCCTATACAGCAGCAAGTCAGCTGAATGCCTCTGGCTGCTCTAGGATGCTATTTTAGAAAAAGTCCCCAGGCCGCTTGCCAGAGGATCAGGTAGAAAGCCCACATAAAGGGTAAGTGGCAGTTGATGAGAATGAGTATCCAATGGAGAACAGCCTGTAGGGGTTTAGGTCTGATATCTGTGATTTCAGCCTAGTGGGTGGATGGCTTAAGGACCACCACCATGGGGTGGGTAAAAGGAGGTAGAGTTTGGGGTAAGACTAGGGGGATGCAAAGAACACAAAAGCCCTACAGGCCGCTTGGACAAGACATACATACCTCATTAGCACTCCTTCCCAGAATGAGCTGATAATGATGACAAAACAGTAAGTCAAAGAATTAATGGGTATGGGTTTGCTCTACAGAACTGAGATGTAAGAAGTGTCACATTCTTTTATCTTTCTATATTCATTTAGACTGGCTCTGAACCTCCAGTCTCCCCACCCTATCCCTTTGGCTTCTATAAGAATTTCAGTTCTTACCTGGTCCCAGGAATCAAGAGAAGGCCTAGTCCTTAGACACTAATAGGTGTCATTATTTCCAAGGCCCCCATGACACCACTATTGATGTCTAGTTTTCCATATCTGGGCATGACCACACTCCCAGCTCTCTATTGGCCACAGACTAAGTTACAGAGAACAGGGGCCATTGCTCTGAAGGCTTTGGTACTTACTCATCACACCCCAGGCATCTGGATGTCTCACCACCTGCCATCTCTTGGGGTTTTGGGAGGCAAGGGGATTAGGATCTTTGCCACTCAGTAGAATACAACACTCCTTCATGTTCCAGGTTTGAGAAATTCAGATCTTTCCATCATTCAGTCACTGAGGCTTCTCCTCAACCCCCAGAGTCCCTCCTTCTCTCTAGCAATCCAGCTCTATCTAGCCTCCTTGAACCAAATATTTCAAAATAAAGTCCTGTTAAATCTCCTCCAGGGCAAGTGAAATGCAGCCCTCTGGACTACAAACCTGTGGTTGCTCTTCTGGTAACCTGGACAGCTTATATTTATTTATTTGTATGTATTTGGCATTGCATGTGAGCCAGGCACTATGACAAGTGTTTTGCAACAAGCATTGTCTCATCTGATCCTCACAGGAGCCGTACAGGTAGGTAAGATTACTATTCCAGTTGGTGTGAGAAAATAAAGCTTGAAATGAAGGTTAAGGAAGTTGCCTGAGGTGGTGGAGCCAAACCCAGGCTACTGACCCCAGAGCCCAGACTCTCAATCACCACGCCATCTGCCTTCCTCAATACAGTTAATAGTGAATCCATCAATAAGTAACTTGCTCATTCTTCCTGTGAAAATGCTGCCGCAGAAAATAAAATACAAGTAAATCAATCAGGTGAACTGTCAGAATGATAGCAATTAAACCCCAGGGACTCCATAGGCCAGGAAGCAGGGTTCTAAGAAGGAAATGATGCTCTCTCAGCACTGGGCAAAACCCTAGGTCCTGGGAGCTGCCCTGGAGGTGATTTATCTTCTCCCTGGGCTGATGGGGGAGTGCACCTGCCCGGGGTCATTGCAGCAGCTCACTCACTGTTCTTGGCATCATTAATGCTCTGTGAAGATGTCCTCTGTGATGTTCCCCTGAGAGCACGCCCTCTTTTCCCTTGGCTGCAAAAAAGATCATTATGTTTCTTGTTTTTTTCTAAAAAATAAAAATATTTCCTATCCCCTAATAACTACTGAAACTATTATCCCCTCGAGACATCTTTAAAAAGTAGTCACCATGGGTCTGGCCGTGTGGCCTAGTGGTTAAGTTCAGCGTGCTCTGCTTTGGCG
The DNA here is from genome assembly GCA_031878705.1 of Tapirus indicus. NCBI lineage: Eukaryota > Metazoa > Chordata > Mammalia > Perissodactyla > Tapiridae > Tapirus > Tapirus indicus. Next base: position 43,028,464 of record CM062918.1, read on the forward strand.
GCTCAGGTTTGGTTCCCAGGCGTGGACCTACACCACTCATCAAGCCATGCTGTGGTGGTAACCCACATACAAAATAGAGGAAGACTGGCACAGTTGTTAGCTCAGGGCAAATTTTCCTCAGGAAAAAAAAAGTAGTCACCATGCACTGTATTTTTTCACCAGCCATTTGTCAACCTCCTACAATCCAGTAATTACCATATTTCATATTTTAATATCTCTGAAATTAGGAATAAATCTTACATGCAGTGGCATTTTTTTGCAACTCTAATTGGCAATAATTTTGTTTTCAAGTAGTATATAAGTTAATGGTGCATCTCTGAAATGGTGGTATCTTAAATTCAATGAACTATGGCATGTATAATGCACAGTAGAAAGAGTCTGCATTAGAACCTCCCCAAGGGCAGGAAAGAGAAACTGTTTCTGTTTCTTATGTATCTCATACACTCACCTTTTCACACTTGGTGTAGCCCGGTAGTGCTACACACATTTTAGCACATTTTATGTGTTTTAGCACATTTCATCTGAGATAATGATATGTCTACTAGGTGTAAACTATGCGTAAACCTTACACCAAGAACTTTGAGGAGGAAACAGAACCATAAAACAAAGTCCTGCCAATCAAAAAGATATTTCCAGTGATCTTTTCTACCACCAAAAATTTAACTAAACTCCCAGACTCCTGAACCATACTTATTTATAAATGTTTTATTTGTAAAACTGTTTGATCAATAATGTCAGTAATTCATACAGATAAGAAACCATTCACAGTCCCTAAGGATATTTTGTCATTAATGTTGTATGGTTAGAAACGATTCCTGTTGTTCAAAATACATCATCTTATAGCTGTAGAAAACAAAAACTATAAGCTGGAATAGCAAAGCAATACCAAGAAAATATTTTTACCTGCCCTATAGTATCTCTGAATTACTTGGCTTAGAATTCTTGTTTTTCATCAAGTTCAGACCAAGTAGGCATTTCATTAAGAAAAATAGGTATTGTTCTCATATGTGACTTAGAACATGATCAGAGTAATGCTGAGTGCTAGCCGCCATTAGCGGTGGGGCAGCATCAGTCAAAATTAATGACCCATTGTTGGTTGATGCTCCTGCCAAACTGACTGACAATAATTTTAATATCTCTCCCAATCATCTAATCATGACCCCAAATTAATTCTTTTTCAATTACCACTTAATGAAAGTGACATCATCTTAAGAAAGTAACGTGAATTTTATTCAAAACCTTTTCTGAGGATGTTCTGGAGTCAGTGTAATTCCTGTCCAATCTCTGTGCATCAGCTCTGTTTATATATTTATACAGTGTTGCACACTGAGAAGAGAGTCAGAAAGGGGACCAGAAATAAAATCATCAACCATATCCCTCTCACTGCTCACATTTACCCGGAAGGAGGCAGGGAGTATAGAAACATTTGTGACAAGGATGAAACGACTAGATTTCTCCTTATCATTACTTTACTTCCAAATTAAGTTAACCATCATCTTTCCATGCATCCTGGTTCAATAAGATTTTTCTGCATAAACCCAGGGCTGCAGTTTATTAAAAATTTAAATTTGCCCTTATAAAGCTTACGGGAATTCGAATTGAGATAGCCAGAGATTTCTGGCCAACTCATCATTATTATTTCTTGAACTCTGGACATTTACTTACGCAGCTCCAAGCTGATTTGCATTCTGCACCAGTTACAGGAATAGGTCTGCCAGGAAGTTTTGAAACATGAGAACAGATAGGCCCCTTTCTTGGTTAAGTCATAGCTCCAGACCTACAGATTAGCCCCCCAGGCCCTCCAAATCTTTTGCAATGAGCATTTTGAAACACATGGGTCATCTAGTTCTGGCTTCCAGGCAGTTCAGTGAAATGCTTAGGCTGGAGAATTGCAAAAGTTTATGATTTCTCACTGAGGAATGAAATGTGACGCAGTAGAGCAAACTGCAAACATTTAATACCAGATGTTAATGTAAAAATTGGAAAATTGTGGCCCCACATGATTACCTGACCCCTGACCTGCAAAAGCCCATCGTGGTCCAGAGGCGTCATCATTTCTGGATTCTTCCACTATTAAACTTTTTGTCCAGTTTTTTTTAATGTAAAATAATACTTCTGAGTGCTTTAACTGAGATAATTAGACCATATCAGTCTCAAGGCATTTTGTGCACACACTAACAGAGTAACGCAATTCCTTATCATAAAAACCAGAAGTACAGCCTTTCTGATTTGTTGCATTTCCTAGAAATTTCTAAAAATAGTTTGAAGCTGTTTATTTCCCTTGTCTGTGCTCCACACCTATCTAACTTCATGAAATGCATAAGAGAAAGGAAGGAAGGGAGGAAATCTTGCTTGTATGCATTGAGAGGGAAAGAGAACACGTGAAATATACATTTCAAAACATTTTGACATTGTTTTCACTCCTTCCCTGAATCTGTACACTTCAGAAATCTAATGACTGTTTTAGAAGGAGGATGGACTGTTTAGAAATCCCAAGTCTACGAGAAGAGTTTGGTGTGGAATGAGGGGTCAGAGGTAAGAAGCTCTGGATTTGGTGTCAGATCTGAGTGAGTTCTAGCTCTTTTACTTTCTGTGTGATAGCAGACAAAGTGCTTCACCTCTTTGTGTCTCAATTTCTTCTTCCTAAAAATAGGTTTAATCTGAATGTCCTGACCACCTCACAGGGTTGTTGTGAGGCTCAAAAACTACACAAACTGATACTTAAACCAAAAAGTTTCAGTTGATGCATAAACTGAAAAGTTTTGTATAAAGTATGAAGGAAATCACTCAAGCCGTGTTGTTTCAGCTTGAACTTGAGGAAGCCGAGGCCTGAAGAATCTCCTCTACACCCAGAGACAATGTAGAGAGGACTTTAAAATGGCCCTCTTCTTACTGGGCACGAGTATCTTATCTTTGTTTCTGTATATTTTTGATATTTAAAATGGCAGAGAGAAAAGAAGCGTGCAGATCTAACATCTTAGTGAATTGTTAGCAAGAAACTGAGTGTGTTCAACCAACCCAGGCAAAAGCATCACCATAGGGTCTAGTACGTCTGTGGTGAACTGAGAGAGACCCGAGAGAGCAGGACACCAGGGGCTGATCTAAGAGAAATACAAACCCTCACAAGAGCCAAGCCCTGCCCTCAAGAGAGCGTCCAGCTTAATCTCTCTCCCTCTCCTTCTTTCTCCACTCTCTCCCTCTCTCTGTCTCTCTCCAATCAAAGACAATGACAAATACACAGTGGGAAATACTGGCAAGAACAGCTGGCAGAATGGGCAAATGAAAAAGCGTCTTGGAGACTATACTGCCCGATTTCTATACTGATGGATTGGACGCTAAGGCCTGGAAGTCAGGTGGCATTGCTGTCAGGAGATGCCAGAGCTCCTGGCCCCTTTCGAAGAAAATTTTCTTGATCTCACACTGACTACAAAGGAGGTTTTGTTACTCACTTCTCAAATACAATCCAGTTTTTTTCTTTTAAGGAATTAAATTTCTTTTTCAGAGAGTCATATCACCTTAAGAGATATTTAACTGGAAACTCTTTTCTCCCTTCCTCCTTTCTTCCCTCCATTCCTTTCTTCCTCTCTTGCTTTCTCTCTCCTGCTTTCTTCATCCCTCTCTCTCTTGCTTTCTTTCCTTCATAGGTATGTGTACCTGGAGTCAGATGAGAGAGACAAAGATAGAAGATCTAAGTCAGGGAAATACAATTTGCAACTGCCTATAAGAGCTCAAAATTTGGACTGAGACTTTAAAAACACAAGGTTACCAACTTCAGTCCTGAATCTAGAAAAAGGTTTTTTCTTTCCAAATAATATGATAATGCTTATGTAAAATTAAAATTTTATTATTCCCCAGAGCACCACCATCACCACCCACCCCTCAGGCTCTTTATCTTCAGGTTCAAAATAATCCCTGGCATCTGTAATTGAATGCTCTTGCAGTGGGTGTGTGAGCTTATTTGAATCTCCTGGGGCCAAACTAAACTGATAATGTGTTTCTCTCACAATCATCCACGTTATCTGTTTTTAAACAGCCTTATTTAATTTAAACTGAATTTGCAAATTGGACCATTCCTAATCTTTTCTATCCCTTACATATAGGTCCAATTGGTTCATTTTATTCTTGACTCTGATCCTAAGAATGATGTACATTTTCCCCAGACACGTAAAGGAGGAGAAAAAAAATCAGTTGACCAACGTAACAAAAACTCTCCCCAGTGAGCTCCCGATGAAGAAGACACACAACATCAAACACCCATGGTGCCAAAACATTTACTGAAAGTTTTCACATCTTTCAAAAATGCTACAAAAAGCGAGCAAACACAGTGAAACTAATGACAAATTAGACTTTGAAGACTAACATCTGGGTAAGTCTATGTAGGCATGTAGGGGAAAAGGGAACATCTATGAGCATTTACTATGATTAAAGCACTGTACGAGGCTCTTTTACACATATCTCATTTGATCCCATTTAGGAAAAATTATCCCAGACTTGGAAATTAAGGCCAAAAAGAAAGAATTGTGTGGGGTTGGCCCGGTGGTGTAGTGGTTAAGTTCGTGCGCTCTGCTTCTGGTGGCCCGGGGGTTCGCAGCTTCGGATCCCGGGCGTGGACCAATGCACCACTTGTCAAGCCACGCTGTGGCGGCGTCCCATATAAAGTAGAGGAAGATGGGCACGGATGTTAGCCCAGGGCCGGTCTTCCTCAGCAAAAACAGGAGGATTGGCAACGGATGTTAGCTCAGAGCTAGTCTTCCTCACACACACAAAAAGAAAGGATTGTGTGATCAATTATTATCATGCTAGTCCATTATCCATCAAGCCCACTCAAGGGCTATCTGACTCTCTTGGGAAATGTAACTTTGTTTGACTAATAATTCAATAGGGACCAGATTAAGGCCCCTGTAAAGTTGGAAGTTGATTTGTAGAAAATTGATAAGGCATGATGATGATTTATTTTTGCTTCTGATAGAGAAATTTACCTCCAAGGTTGCAGTTTTATTTCCCTGTAGGACACTAATCAGTTTTATCTCTTACTTTGCAATCTCATTTCATCAAGGCCTTTCCCATTGATTACTTAAATTCCAGTTCTTCACATTCTCTTCAAACTGCTCTGTGTTCTGATGATGAGTTAAATGAAACTTGACTCATCATCTATTCATATGAGAATTATGTTTTAATGGTTTGAGAATTTTTGCTTTGACAATCCTCAAACCACCACATGAGGTAGGTAGTATATCCTCATTTTACAGAGGAAGAAACTACGTCTCAGAGGAGGCACATTACCTGCCCAAGGTGATAGAGGTAAGGCGTGATAGAGCTGGAATTTGAACACAAATCTGCCTGAATTCTTTTAGAGGAACTACACTGGGAACTCACATGTGGACTGAAAATTTGGACTGGACCATCTCCAAAATATCAACCACATCTACATATGTTTCTGTGTTTGAATTATGAACATGACAGCTGATTATCAAAAGCAACTAACTCTGAATGACCTAAGCCTGAACGTTTAAATAGTAACTGAAGAGACTGTTTATTAATCTGTTTGATTTTAAATCTGAACTTTTTAAAATTGGAAATGTTGAAGGTTTTTGCCCATACACTATATGGAATACTATCATTAAATTGTGAAATTCCAATGCTTTACTGGTTCCATTAATGATTCTGGATGACTTGGGGCTAATTACTACTGAGGTTGTTATGAAAGTCATTGGAAAGTATTTAGAATACTTCCTAGAGAGCCTCTGACATTTCATGAACATGTTCCTGAGAGCTTTTTGAATAAATTTGACCAAATTACCAGCCTATCCCGCTGTCACGATGCTCAATCTACTTTGTCTCTAGACTAGTAGAAAAATGAGGAACACCAACACGTTTTTCTACTCTTCAGGCAGGAAGGAGATTTGTCATCCCAGAGGAACACGCAGGTAGATATCAAGACTGGACAGTGACAATGCTCTTAGTCTGAAAGCACTTTAGCACACATTTTAAATCTTAAAGGTGTATTCTGGGAAAAGCTGATTTTACATATACGTGTTTATCTGTCAACAAGCATGCTTTTCAGCTGGGATATACACCTTTTGAATGCACTCTTTTATCCACCTGAAGATCCATTCAGTGCATATGCAGATTTACAACTTTTTCTCCATAAATAAGATTCTGAAGTTCAGGTCAATTGGTATCTAGGTTGATAAAAACCTGTGCTTGTATTGTGAGGGTTTTGTCCACCAAATCACGAATTAGACAGAGACCGTCTGGCCTGGTTTCCCATCGAGTACACCCCTATTTGATGGGCACCGGCAGCTCTCTGCCACAGATTTAAATTAAGGCAATCTGCCCCACCCCTAGCCCCTGATCCCAGACTCTGGAGCCAGCTGAATTTCAGCTCCAGCTGAAGTGAAAAGATAACTATGTGGTTCAAATTCATCTTGACTCACAGTTTCACTGTTTTATCCTGGCTAAAGCTGCTCACTGCGTCTGTGGTTTTCTTACATAAATTTTCAATCCAGCTAGTGCTATTATACAGTGTCTTTTCCAACCCCGATGTTGGGGGTGGATTTTTAGCTCGCATATTTTTTCCAGATGTGATAAGCTCTCCATAGCCCTCTTGGTGAGCAAAAGCATATCCAGATCTTCTCGAGCTTGATCTGCGAGTCTGAGGCCTTCGGCTACGTAGGGGTCTTGGCTTCTTTTGAGCCCTCTGCCGCCGACGGATCTGGAGAGGAGGAAGACCCAGAGTGAGAAGATGCATCCAGATGACAGGCTCCAAGCGGGGGGCCACTTTGTGAAGCGAAAGCTTTCTCATCAACAGTAATAAAATACCTTCATTGCAAAAGGAAGTTTTCACCTGAAAACCGAGAAATCTTCCACCCAAAAGATTATACGGGGCACTGGTCAGTTTTTATTCCTACCAAGAGACTATCAGGTAAGCAAGAAGTGTTAAGACAGATTTCATTACTGACTCCATTTTATATATCCTTCTTAAATAATAGGAACCCACTTTTGCACAGAACGATTTTCTAACATGTGCCACCCAAATAGCCAGTATGACAATTTATCGACCCATTCCCCCCAAACAGGCCTCTCCTCTCTCTTTTAGAGATTCTCAAGATCCGATAATCATTAGTAACTGGGCTAGGAGAAAATTTAGAAAATGAGAGTCAGAAATTTCCAACTCTGGTGCAAGTAGCTCAATGTACCATGAGATTTTCAGGGTTTTGATTTCTTTGGGGATTTTTTGTGGCCTTTTGAAGAGCTCAACATCATTTGGGTGGGTTTCCAACACTTCATTCATTTCCCTGTAAAGTTGAGGAGAAAAAGATCCAAGGTTTGACACAAGTGACCTTGTTCTCTGATTCAGCTGATCTCCTGGAGTCTGACTTTCATGTCAGGAGAAAGCTGTTAAAAACAGAAAAATCACAATCTGACTAAATATTGGAAGAAATGAGCATCATCTTTCTTCCTTCAGCTCATCCATCATTTTCTGGGTTTACATCAGAATGATCTCACAGAGCCAAAGGGAAAGGACAGACATAACAGGGGAATCCATGAGTCATTTCAGAAGGAATCTTGTCATACTTTGGCCCCAGAATGTGAGGAATAGCATGATAAGGGAAGTTCTACCTCAGTTCCTCTCAGCATCATTGGCCTGGTCGCTCACGCCACCAGTGTTTCCCCTTCTCACGACGTAGCTGTGAATGTGTCTCCCCTTCCTTTCTCCTTTTCTCTTTTTATCTGGGTCCTGACTTAACTTGACATTGTCTTGCTTATAGCCTTCTTCTTACGAAATACTGAAATATGTTCTGTTAATCCCTTGGCTTAGGTATTTCTATAATCTGTTCTATTTTCCTTCTAACTTTATATTTTCCAATCCAGCCATCACGTTGCTGTTCCCTTTCTTAATCTGTTCAGAAGGTAACATCTCCCCCATGTCTTTGAATCTGCTTACGTATTTCCACAAATATTGAGAGTCCCTTCACCTCATACCTATCTCCCTTGTACTGTCCCTTTTCCTTTCCCCCACGTCAGTAACTTCCCCTAGAGCTTGCCTTTGCCTTAGAACAATTGTCCAAAATGCTCTCAGTGAGCTTCTTTTTAAAAAGTCAACTTTTAAAAATACCCAGTTTAACTTGTAATTTATGACTCCCTACCCACATTTAGTCTAGACCTTTATCTTCTTTGGCAGTCACAAGGCTAGTACATTCAGATGTGGGCAATTCCATCTACTGTGATGTGATGCTGTGTACTTGTGAGTGTTTCCAATGAGAAGTTCATTAGCCCTTCTCTGGGCTTCCAATGAGGCGGAGAAGGACATGATTCCAAGAACCAACAACCAGCCATTCAAGTACTCATCAGCACTCCAACATACCTGATCACTTAGGGTTGGGAATAAATCCACCTTCACAAATCTGAATGCCACCACGGGCAGAACTGAAGCCACTGTCGTTAAGAGAATAACAAGCCAGATGCACTTCTGGGTCAAGGAATGTCGTGCATTTCCTATTATTAAAGAAAAACACATTGTGATTATAAATACGACTGAATTATTGAATTAATAGGCTCTTTTTCTATTGCCCTTCAGCCTTTTCTGAAATGGTGAGGTTGGGACCCCTCAGTGTCTTCCCCACTATACAGTATGTGCAATGGTGATGAGGAGAAGGCAAGTGATCAGATCACCACCCTTGGGAACTGCTTCGTGGCCTGATCATTTGGAGACTGCCAGCCGGAGCCAAGAATCTCTGACCCAGGCTCAGTCCAGTTTCACTCATGAAGCAGAATTCTCTCATCCCAGCCTCAAGGTCCCTTGACTATAAAGCAGCCATTATTTTTAAAAGGCACATTTACCTTATGGACTCAAATAAAACTATCATATCAAAACTACACAATATATGTCCTGGATGCAGGAACAATCTCAAATAATGGTCTTGGTGACTAGTTATGTCATAAAAGGTGAGCTTTATCTACTAAAGGGCCAACCTTTTAAATTCAGGCAACAGCCCCAGCAAACCCGCCTCAAAGGGACTTTCTGATCTCTCTGACGTTCACTCGGGTGTGAAGTACTCGAGGTTCCGAGATCAGGCATCCTCCCGGGTCTGTGAGAAGAGCGTTCCCCTCACGGGAGCATGCTGATGCAGCCACCCAACAGGCTAATGCAATAGAGTAGTGAAACTCATTTCCAAGCTTGAAGCCAGTTTCCTTGCTTTATACTCACACCTCATATATCGGATGTTTGTTTAAACAGCAGTAAGTGTCAGTAAGGCAGACAGATAAATTCTACAGGAAGATGTCGACCCTTTTTATATCACCAAAATATACTTTTGTCCTTGTTGGTTTTCTAGGGATTTACCATGATACTTCCAATTACAGGTTCCCTCTCCCACTGCTAAAGTATTAACAGCATTTGAATGGACTTTGGGTATGAGGGCTTGGCTACTGATCGATAGTCTACATTTTCTGGATGTGGAGGACAGCGTCTGCTTACTAAAGAGCAGTTGATTCCAGTTGCCTGGGCAGAAACAAACTTGACTCAATAAATTAAATGTCTCTTTGAGCTCCTTGAAGCTCAGTAGCCCCAGGCATGGCTGGAAAAACAAGCTTCACTTTAAAACCACACTCCTGCTTGCTGCTGGCTACTAAGGAAAAAGAAATTTTTCTTAAACCCCAATGTTGATCTAACTTTTAAAAAGTCTCATTGGAGCTCAGTAATTAATTCCTGGAATGGCATGTGCTTAGCTAGAGAGAGTGGTCCCCACACAAACTACTTTCTCTAGTTGAGGCATTCCAGTCTCATTATGCATGCTAGATTGCTCTCTTAGGACTAGAAGTCTTCTGGTCAATGCACTGAACTTTCAGATTTGGCAACCAAAAAAAGAAAAAACTTAAAAATAGTTTTAATGTCTTTCCTAATATGCTTATTCTTATTCATAACTATCCTGTTTCTACATGGTTGGAATCTTTTGGTAAACAAAGTATTAATATTTCATATTAGGTAAGAGTGGTACAATTTAAAGATTTCCAGGGTAAGGCAAAGTTGAAGAACAATATTCTTAAATGTCAGTGTGAATTTTAATGGAATTACAACCTCAGGTGCCTTTGCCTCAATGGAAATGTATAACCCTATAGTTGCTCTTATTTTGCTCTCTACATGAATCAGTCTTCTAAGAACTGTTTTTCTAGACTGGATTCCCCAGTAGTGGATGCAAATCTCAGTTTTGCTTGAGTGAGCTCAAGATGGCTGTCACTGTGCATCTCCCTTTTCCACAGTTTGCTGGGATGAACTCAGAAACATCACTGTTAACCAACTTATCTCACACACTAGATATTTCAGGACTTCTGAGAAAGTATATTCTGTAAAGCTTGGTGGACCTTGCTGGGAATCATTTTGAAATGTGGAGTGCAATGGTAGTATACTCCATAGATAGACCAGATGTACACTCTTTGTAGAATCAGAGAATCCAAGGGTTTTAAGGTGTTTTAGGAGGTCCTTTGCTATTCATCTGCTGATCAAGTCACTCTGCAATGTCCCCAACCAGTAATCAAGCCACATTTGCTTGAATCATCATCATCATCATCATCACCACCACCATCATCATGGTTAACATTTATTGAAAAAGCACGATGTACCAGGCTACATGCTAAGCATTTTATATGCATTATCTCATTTAACCCTCAGAAATTTCCTATGAATGTAAGAACTGTTAATATCCCCAGTTTAGAACTGAAGATATTAAGGCATGAAAAGGGAAAGAAACTTGCCCAAGGTCGCACAGCTTGTACGTGGTAGAGCTGACGCTTGAACCCTGGCTGTCTGACTACAGAGCCCACTCTTTGTGCCACTTACGAACTAATGTTCAGCAATTTTTAGGAGGCTCCAAATTATACATCATTTCTTTCTTATCTAAATGCAAATAAGTTCCCCAGGTGAACTTTGGCAGAGATATTGGTGATAATGTGGCAGAAAAGGGAGAGCCCTCCCTTCTTTCTCTTCCCTCTATCATACTTGAACTTTTCACAGGTCTTCAGGTAGCCCAGATATATATGCTATCCCACTTGTTTACAAAGGGACGGTGTATTGCATCTGCGCTGTTGGGAACCTATAAGCACCTATCTCAATGATTCTTCTGCATCTGCTAGGGACAGCACAAAACTAATCTTTTGGAGCCCTTTTCAAGCCTGGAAGGCTTCAGATGCCTGGCTCAATCAATTCCTAGAGAAAAGATTATTGGTCACCCCTAGTCCCACTCAACACAGAAAATAAGTTACAAAGACAAATAAATGACAGCATGACACTAGGCCCCGGGAGATAGTAGGACTCACTTACCAACAAATGGAAACTGGTTTGGGAAGATGCCAAAGATGCCATTACTGTGCATTGTAAATAAAATGGAGAAATAAGTGGCAATGCTGCCCCAGATGAAGACGTGATTAATGACAGTCCAGTAACTGGTATCCAAGGCTATCTGTAAATAAAGTCAAATGCAAAGGGAAGGTCTTTGAGGATTAAAAGAACGTCATTTCACTGACTGATGTTTCCCCAGAACCGCTCTGTGAAAAGATGGTTGCACCTGTCTAGCTACCAGCCAACCATAGGCACTCTCACCTTCTGCACACCATGGGGGACTGACTTGACATTTCTGGTAGACAATTGACTAGAACTTATATCTGCAAGCCGTATATCTGCCAAGGTTGAGTCAGAATCAGGAGATAAAATTTTAAACTTCTTTTAAGTGAAAAATAAGAAAGCAGAATGGTTTCTAATTTCAAAGTTACTTTCTAAATTGCTCTCAAAACTTTTCTATTGGAAAAAATTTTTTCTGCAGTGAGCAAGTGCAACATTTTACAATCTCTGTAAATTTTAACATGGCCATTTTTACACAGGCATAATCATTTTATATTAATATTCTAACTCATTTTGATGATCCTTTCTCTTAAATTACTCAAATAATAACAAAGAAAATCCTTAATCCTCTTTTGGCATAAAATTCAGAAGCTACGGATCATGGTGACCTTCTCGTTTCCAATAACTTGTTGTGGCAGTGAAGCTAAAAGAAAGTGCCCTGCCATTGGGGAATCAAGGAAGCCACTGGTGAATATGAACCCTTGACTTCTCACAGAAAGAAAAGTAGGTCCCTGCATCATTATTTGCATCTCAGAGGTCCCAAATGGTCCAAGTGAAGGTTTGCATTTCTAGCAGAGTCTAGTGCAAGACCACAGATTTCTTGCCTGCCTGAGGGCCCTACCTACATAGTAAATAGATCTTTCTCTGCATATGGAGACATACTTCCCCTTCCCACGTGAAGTTTACTGTCCTTTAAAATATTGTCCCATGAAAAGGGTACTGGCAGCTTTGATGTAAACTGCAAGGGTGATAAAAGGACAGCCTTTTCTTTCCACAAGTGGCCTGAGAACAGAGACCCTGCCATCCAAGACTCAGCAAAGAGGTGCTGGTTTTCCAGTTATTTCGCTGCCAAGACATTCGAACAAAACCTCCAACTCTGCCTTCCACCGTTTGTCAGTTCATCACCATCAAGAGACACCAATAGCCTGCCCTGTGTGGGTATGAGTAGGCAAAGAAAAATTACAACCAATTTAAGAGGACTCAATTACAAAAACAAGAACCGGTGGCTCCTATTGAGGCAGAACTAATGGAAAAGACAGACAAGCACTAAAACCAAAACAAAATGTAATGAGAACTCTTAAGGGGATGCAATTAGATCACAGAAAAAAATTCTGCAAGAAAAAAAGCATTATTTCTGATTTTAAAAATTCAATAGAGAAATCAAATAAGAATAGACTGATGAGGACTGAATTAATATCCTGGAAAAAACAAATGGAAATAATATCTCACAATAGAGAGCAAAAACTTGAAGAAATGGAAACTACATGCAAAAAGATATGAGACATGGATGGCAAATCCATAGATGTCAGATTCATGGGCCCAATACACAAATAATGGCATTTTAGAAATAGAACAAGAAATAGAACAGAACAAGAAATAGAATAGAAATAGAACAAGAAATAAATAGAGAAGTAACAATCAAGGAAATGACAGAAGAAAACTAACAAACAGCAAAGATTTTCAGATTGGGAGGGCCAATTAGTTACACAAGATGCATTCTGCATTCTGGTGACACTTGTGAAGTCCAAGGATAAACAGCATAAGACTCTAGACAGAGAAGATACTACAAAGGAAAGTGAATCAACCTAATATCAAACTATTACACTGCAACTGGGATATCGTGGAACAACATTTACAACGTTCCTAAAGAAAAAGGCTCTGATTCAAGAATATTATGCTTACCCAATATATCATTTAAATGTAAAAACAAAGAAAGAAAGCTTTGAGCTAAAAAGTATACATTTATGTAACTTTTTTGAACAAATTACTCAAGAAAATTGCTGCAACCAAATAAAAATTAAATCAGAACAAAGACCTCAAAATAGCAAAATACAAAGCATAAAAATGGTGGTAAGCAATGATTCTTGTAAATTTATAGTTGGCTCTGAATGACTAATAATTTGTGTATGAGCTGCAGTATTAATTTAGAAAGAATTTTGCAACAATCAAAACATATGTTAAAGGAGCATATAATAATATCCTGGAACTAAAATTCTAAATTATTAACATGCAAGAGTTCAGGAGGAGAGTAGGGGCAGGGAGGGACAAGTGAAGTAAAAAAATTTCCAAATGAATACTACTCAGCCATAAAAAAGACGAAATTGTGCCATTTGCGACAACATGGATGGAGCTTGATGGTATCATGCTTAGTGAATTAAGTCAGCCAGAGAAAGACAATTACCATATGATTTCACTCTTATGTGGAAGATAAACAAACAAACAAATAGATATGGAAAACAGATTGGTGGTTACCAGAGGGGAAGGGTGTGGTAGGAGGGCAAAAGGGGTAAAGGGTCACATATGTACCGTGATGAATGGAAACTAGATTTTGGATGGTGAACACGATGCAGTCTATACAGAAGTCGAAATATAATGATGTACACCTGAAATTTATGTAATGTTATGAACCAGTGTGACCTCAATAAAATAAATTTTTTAAAAAATTTCCAAAATTATTTGATTTGGAAGTGGATGAGGGAAGGTATAGAACAGGACAGTGAAACATTTGGTGGAGGATCTAGTTATTTAATTTTGGTATATCAGTATGGAAACAGAGATTTAAATGACTATGAAAATAGGAAGAAATCACTAGCAAAATGGGAAAATAATAGTAAAACTTGTAAATTATTCATAATAAATAGGATATTTAAAAATCACAATGCAGCCAAGCATGAAAAGGAAATAAAAAAGTAGAACTAAGTGTAGTTGTAAGAAAACATGAAAGGAGGAAGGTAAAATACATAAGTTATTACAATAAAAATGGGTAACTTAACTCCCTTATCAAAGGAGAAAAACTAATAGAATGAGATAAGAAAGAAACGAAAATGAAAGGGTAGGCCCAGATCATGTATCAGGCAAATGAAGACTGAAAAAAGCAAGACAAGTAAAACTGATATAAAAAAATTGAAACTTAAATAAAGATATTTTATCATGAAAAAATATAAAAGCTACAAAGAACAAATAATAATCAAGAACCATTATGTGGCAAATAAAATAGGCTTGAATTATATAAGATAAAATGTTGAAATACCAGGAGAACGTGATAAGAATCATAAGCACAGTGGAAAACTTGAATACACTTCTCTCAGTATTTGACAGGCTTGGTGGTGGAGGTGAGGATTCTTTGGAATTCTACAGCCCCCAGTGTGTTCAGAGACAAGCTGTAAGTGGTCATAGCAGAGTTCTCACTACAACAAGGCAGCCACGTGGTTGGGTGTTGCTCCCCATGGTTCTATGCCTGGTTGTGGCTCTCTCTGGTTCATTTGTTCTCCTGAACATTCTGGAGCTACCTAGTAGCTTTTAATAAACCTTTTAAAGTTAAAGAAGTGTCTGCTGTCTGTAACTACAATCTTTTTGGAAATTAATATGGTGATATTTATGAAATTCAAAATGTACCTACTCTCTGACCTAGCAATGAAGAAAACCAAAATACCATTTTTCATCCATCAGCTTGATAAAAGTTAGCATTTCTGACTCCAGAAATTTCATTTCTAGGAATTTATCTGACAGTACCTAAAATATATGTACTAGTATATGCACTGCAGCTTTGCTTCAATAACAACAGCAAAAATAGAAACATCTTGAATGTCTATCAATAGAGGACTGATGGATAAATTATTATATATCCATATTATGAAATCCTGTGCAGCTCTTAGAAAGATTAAGATACATCTGAATGTGCTGATTTGGAAAGCTGCCCAGAATATCTAGTTATGTGAGAAACGTGTATTACAGAATAATATGCAAAGCTATGATCCCTTTTCTTGAATATATGTGTGTGTCTCAAAGCAAAGAAAAAAATGTGGAAGGATTTAAGCTATCGGTAATCATAATAGTAGTTAACCAAGGGTGGATGGGGAAGGAAGGGAAGATGGTTCTTTTTATTCTTAACATTTCTATATTGTTTGAAATGTTAAAAGGAGCAGTTTAGAATTCAAATTACAAAAAAAAAGAAAGAAAAACCAAACCCTGATAT
Organism: Tapirus indicus; assembly: GCA_031878705.1. Classification (NCBI taxonomy): domain Eukaryota; kingdom Metazoa; phylum Chordata; class Mammalia; order Perissodactyla; family Tapiridae; genus Tapirus; species Tapirus indicus. The sequence goes on from CM062918.1 coordinate 43,044,057, forward strand.
TTAAAAAAAAATAGAGACTGCTAAAGGTTGGCCTATAGCACCAGGACACATAAATAAGATTTCTAACTGTAATTATAGACCATGACACTTTCATGGGAGTTGTTGCCACCATGACAAGTTAAGCACAGACAATGAGAAAAGGATGTGAATGCCACCGTCAAAGTAAGCTTATTCACAAAATTCCGGAAACTTATTCTATATATTAAGGACAGCAGTTTCTGACTAAAGCCAAAATTACTGAGCTTTCATGGTTAAAAATATTTTCACACTCAGGTCTGAGAATTCTATGGTAAAGCAGACATTTTCAGGGCTTCCTAGAAATAAAAATAAGTGTTTGACTAAATTGACAAGAATTGGGAATCTATATATTCCTCAAGTTGAAATTTTGATGTTTAAATAGGGATGTGTGTTTATCACCTACTAGTAGAGTTCCTCTCCCATTTTATTCGAGGATGAGACTGGTGTTCTGAGTATCCCCTTCTGGAAGAAGGAGGTGGACCAGGAGTTCCCCATAGCTACTAAATATCTGGGGAGGCCCACATCTTTGTAAAGAAGTGAGGTCCACGCGGCTTTGGAGTCAGGGCTCTGAGGTCAGAAAGAAGATCTGTGTTCAAATCCCGGCCTGCCACTTGCTGTGTGACCTGGACTGTAAGTCTGCTTCCTCATCTGTAGTAAGTATAATAGTATCCACGTTTCAGAGGACTGTGGAGAGGAGTCAACGAGACAATGGGGTGATCTCAGTAATAATTCACTTTCCTAGTAAATGCTCCATTAACGGGAGCTGCTGCTTTTCCTCTGGAAATCAGAAGCCCTGGCAGAGGCAAGTGCGCCAGGTTTGCTTTCGTATGTCCGGCCTCCCCTTTCCTTGTTCTCCCAGGTATTCTCTCTCTTCTAAACCCCAGTGCTTCTAGCTTTGTGACCTCTCACTCTCTCTCCTGTATAAACAAAAAAGTATCTATCTTCCCTTATGCTCAGTGTAACCTTTGTTCTCATACTTTCTGAAAATTTGCATTTTAATCAGTCTTACTGTGGAATAAAAGACTTTGTCTCGGAAGTGCGGAGTGAGACAGGTCTGGGTTCCAGTCCTGGATCTGGGACTCACTGTGTGACTTCAGGCAAGTCACTTAACCTCTCTGAGCTTCATCGGCAAAAAGGGGACAATAATACCTATTGCAGAGTGGTGTTGTTAGGATTAAGTATAATGCACGATATCACATAATGGTGATGATGATACAGGTTTCTGAAAGCTACCACCAAGGACAGGCCTGCTTTGGTCGTCTGGGGTAAGATGAGCATGTAACTAGGAAGGTAGGGGCAGGTGGGTACCTCAACCAGATTCTCCTCACTTCCTCTGCTCAACTTTAACCTCTCTTTGTGTCCCTCTGCTCGTACATTCATTCAGCAAATACTTATTTGTGTCTGGCACTGTATTTTAAGTTGGAGTAATAAATAAAGTGTGCCAGATGTTGGAAACTGGTATCCATTCTCACCCATTCTGCTTCTAGGCCACCATCTCCAGCCTGAATCTCTCCTACCTCATTCTCCTGCCCAGAAAGTTCCTCAATCTCCTAACTGTTTCAGGGCCTCCAGCACTCAGAATTAATGGTGGGGGTGTGGGTGAGGCAGGGAGGAATCAGGTAGAGGAGAAATCTATGGGACGGGAGTATGTGGATGTGATTTGCAGAACTTCAACCCTGTAACATGGCAGAGACCACAGCCACCGAGGGGTGAGACCCAGCACCTCGTCTTTAGAAGTACGACTCCGTGTGTGCATTACTGTTCCCAGCTGTGCCTAACTGCCCTGCAGCCCAGTAATAATTGTGTTGTAGGAAATGCTCGCCAAACATTTTTTTAAATTGAGGTCGTATTGGCTTATAACATTGTTTAAATTTCAGGTGTACATTATTATATTTCAGTGTCTGTATAGACTGCATCGTGTTCACCACCAATAGTCTAGTTTTTATCCATCACCATACTCATGACCAAGGTCAGCATCACCAGTAATAACTCACGTTGATATCATGTGCTCCCTGACAGGATGCAATGAGAAGAACATGTCACCTCCTTGTAATTCTTCCCCAAAATCCACAATCTCAGTCTACTCCTAAGAAAACATCAGGCAAACCCAGGGACATTTTACAAAATACCTGACCGCTAAACTTGAAAAGTATCAAGGTCATGAAAGACAAGGGAAGACTGTAGAACTGCCAGACACTAGAAGAGACCAAGGAGACATGACAACTAAAGGCAATGAGGTGTCTGGATTGGATCCTGGAACAGAATAAGACCATTAATGGAAAATCTGAGGAAATCTGAAGAAGTCTGTAGTTCAATTAATAGTATTGTACCAATGCTAATTTCATAGTTTTGACAATTGCACAATGGTTATGTAAGACGTTAATGTTAGTCTTAGAGAAAAAAGCCAGGTGGACAGGACCACAATTGCCCTTGAGGAGACGGAAGGCAGGGAATGGATCTTAGAGAGACAAATGACCAGTTAGGTCTGAATCAAATAGACCTGGAGAGCTGCACCCAAAACATCCTCAATGAGGGACCAATGGTTCCCTTGAGGCTAAGTGTGAATCCCCTCTGAGAAAGCATGGGTATCATTCTCATAAAACCTTGATAATCAAAGGTAAGAAGTTTTACTTAGTTTATTAAAAATCCAAATGACAAAATGCAAAATTCTGTGACTTTTTAAAAAATAGGATTGTTTCTGTGGTCTCTCAATTTGTGAAAAAAGAAGAAATGTAAGGGTGACATCCATCTGTAACAAGAAGTGTATGCTTTATGAGGAAAACAGCTTCTAAATCTAAAGTTAATATAAATTAATAAAGTTAACATTAATCTAAAGTTAATATTCTATCACTGCCTGCTGTGATAGAATATAAGAAAATAAATTATGGATAAGCGAAAGAGAAAAAGATATACAAGAATATTAACAAGGTTTTTTTTTAAAAAAAAATAAAGCTAACCAAAAATTGTAGGGTTAATTGTGAAAACTAGTTTCACTAAAAACATATAATGCCTGTCATATCTACAAGGAATTTTCCAGGTAATTTTTTACCCTTACTGATATAGCAGATAATGTTAAGGACAGCTTGAAGTATATTTTCCATTTGCTTTTTCCCTCAGATACTGGCCTTTCATCTCAGTTACTAGTTTTCAAATCATCTCTTGGAGCACCAAGGAACAGGCTTGATCTGGAAGTGAATAAGCTGTTACCACTAAAACAATGTCCCTGTACATCCCACAACTGCCCTCCCCACTGGAAGGAGAATCCAGAGAACTGGAAAGCTGCCTTCATGACAAGGAGTAGATCACCTAATGCTCTGGGCTGGAACTCTCAGAGTATACACAAACTGCGCTCAATGACCAAAAAGGCAACAAAACGAAACAGACGTTGGAGTGGCCAATATGGTGGCAAGAGCTGTAAGAAAGGATGGCTCAATAGCTTCTTGTCAGGTGATACACACCTCATCCCGGTAATGGCCCCTCACGGTGAATGCCCTAGTTATGTCAGTTGTTTCCAAGTCACTGCACTACGTATTTCCTCCTCTGCTACAGAACTGAAGATACGGGAACAGACACGGAGGGTTCACAAAGCATCAGGTTGCTTTCTTTAGTTGTGAAACAGACAAACAGAACTACTGTTTGAGTGGGGAACTCTGGTTCTGCTTTTGGATGCTACTTGTCTGACCCTGAATTTTGAACTCCCAAAATGTCAAGTGTCAGATGGCTTTGGTAGGGACTTAATGATACTCCCTTAGATGGACCAAGGAATGGCAGAGATGTCCTTTAAAACCAATATGTTTACATTTGATTCATTCAATCTAATAAATATTTATTGAGTCATGAAGAGAAAGTCTGGAGTTTAATGAGATCCTTTGTTGGATATGAGCAGCCAACATTTATAAAAGAGATTGTTTATAGGATAGAAAAAGGAATGACCAAAGGCAGTTCAAACTCTATAAAAAATTAAGCACTTGATAATTACTCCTTAAAAAAGAAAACTAAACAAAAAACAGATGTCACATTGCTTGCTGTATCTACCCACAGGTACAGATTTTAATGGATCAGAAAACTTTTGTGAACTCTACCTCAATATCTAATGGTATTGTTCACAATGTACATGAAAATGGAAACAGAAACAAACTCAAGATGTCCCCTGAAGGTCAGTGGATCATCAGAAGTCTCTTCCACCTGGAGAGCTTCTCTGAATTTGAGACTTGGATATGCCACAGATATAACATTGAACCTTTTGAATAATTCCACAGAAATGTATTGCCAAATAAACTTTAGATCTGAAAGTTATTGTCTTGTAGAAATCATGGGAAAATTTCTCTTTGTGTTATTGTTGAAAATTTTCCTCCTTCAAAGACAAGAAGGAAGTAGTATATAATCATTTCTCTTTACATGCAATGCTCAACCCCAAAAAGTGATTCATTGTGAGGTTTCTACTAATATGAAAGTTGTAGATACCCAATGCTAATCTTCTGTGTCTGAGAATACATGTTAAACCTTCCTGTTTTCATCTCAAAATGTGTAGTTAGAAAGAAAACCCCAGTATTCTTTTAGAATTATTTTCCCCCCAACAAGTAGACAAAATCAGTCAACAATAAAACGAAATTTTGAAAGTTGTAAAGCCATCAAGTTAAGATATTTTTACCAACAGGGTTACCTGCACACTGACCACAATGACCAAGGATGTGGCCATGGTAACTGCAAAAGACTGGTAGTCTGCAACATGCTGCCCATCTTCTCCAGCCACGTTGTAAAAGGCCCCGTAGGGGATGAAGAAAAGGGCTAATGAGGTGTAGATTCCATGTGCCATGCAGATTAAAAATTTACGCTTGTTAAAAAGTAGATTCAGCTGTCCAGGTTCGTAGAGCTGGGGACAGTCCATGCTGTTCCGGTCACTCACATCCTGTCAGCAGAGTGATACTTCAGTGGAGGAGGCTTGAGGAGAAGTCAGAGAGGCCCTGAATTCCCCGTCTCCGGAAATAGCAAGTGCACATCTAAGCAAGACCTAATATGCACTACTCATTATCATGTCTTCATTCTCACAATAACCCAGAAAATAATAACATGATCCCTATTTTATAGAGGAGGAACTTGAGTCTCCAAGAGATTTATGAGAGGTCACACAGCAATTCTAGCAGAACCAGAACTTGACTTGCACCCAGATATTTGGCTTCAAATTCAAGTTTCCTTCCTATACTCTTCTGTAGCTGCGCTCAGGCTCCCAGAATTCTAATATGTTATATGCAGCCTATGGGCCCCCAGGGGCTAACTGCCAAATCAGTGAGTGGTAGTGACCAGGAGATGGCAGCAGAGAGCTGCAGGGTTGGAATTGGCCAATCTGAGTTCCCAACTTTGCTGGGAGGGTGATTGGAGGAGGGGGACAGGCAAAGGGGGAAATTGCATGCGGGATTCCAGGTGGGAAGGGAGCTGAGCCTGAAAAGCTGGGTGTTCTGCTCAATGAGGATTCTAATAGCTAAGAGTTCAGGGCAAAGAATTTAGACAGAAGGAGAAAGCATCACATTTAGCTCCAACAGGGTCCTGGGAGAAACTGAAGCAGTGCATCTCAAACTTAATGTGCACACAGATCACCTGGGGAGCAGATTATGATTCAGTAGGTCTGGGGTGGGGCCCGAGACTCTGCATTTCCAACCAGGTTCAAAGTAATGCTGATGATTACACTGTGAGCACCAAAGCCAAATGCCAAAACCGAAAAGGATGGCAAGGACTAACCACTGGGGACATCGGAGGACCATGGGTGGAGGAAAAGCAGTGGAAGAAGGAGCAACACAGGCATGAACTCCAGAGGCAGATCAAGTTCCCCTTCCTGCTTGTGGGATGGTCAGGGTCTTGCCAATAGGGTTGCATGAAGAACATGGACCTATTCTCTTCAGGGAGTTCTGTTTTGAGATGCTGTTGGGTGCTTCTACCCTGTGACTGGTGGGACTATGGGCACAGGCTTTGAAACCAGACAATCTTGAGTTCAAAGCCCGCTCTGCTGCTCAAACCCCCGTCTCCTGCTTAGCAGGTGTGTCATCTTAGACCTGTTACTTAACCTGTCTGAGCTCAGTTTCCTCATCTCCAGAAATGCACACAGCAGCACCTCCCTCACAGGACAACTGTCATGAGTAAATGGGTATGTATTCAGCAGAGTTCTTGCCACATTATAAGTAATAAATAATAGATCCTTCTATAAATAATAACAAATAAAATAGTGATGATAGTAATAATAACAACAGTAATAGCATAGCAACCTCAGAGTCACGTGGCCTGGTGCTAGGCTGAGCTCTGTCACTTATTGGTTGTGTGGTTTTCGGGCAGTGACTTGAACCTCTGAGCCTTGGTTTCCTCCTTATAAAATGAGTGGATCCGTAAATGATCACTAAGGCCTTGCAGCATAGCATTCCGTGATCCTGTGATCAGTTTAGGGGCCAAAGTTGACAAAGTGGGAAAGGAGAGGGGCAGACACTCAACTTGATGGCAATAAGGGGCCTTATTATAGTTTTTTTTGGATTGCACAATAACCATCTTTTCCCAGAAACTGCTTTATTTTTATTATTTTATTCCACATTCTGGGCAGCTATAAATCACCAAGAAAAGAAACCCTTGTAAACACAGGTACTTGGAAGCGAACACGCTCCCTCCTTTACACCTCAGGGCTTCAGTAGTTCATTACTTTTTGTAGAATTCCACAAAATATGCCATCCACAAACTGCCCTTTTAACCTATGAGAAGTGAGGCTTACAACGGACTACCAAGCAATAGAATGGGATACTGGAGTGAGCTCATAATGTGAAGATTTATATTTTGCAATAGATGGCTTTGGGCCAGAAAATGAGGCCTAGCAAACAGATCTAACAACAGCCTGGAGAAAATCTGGTCTCCTTAAAAATACTTCAAAAAAATTTTTTTAAACAATACACTCTAATTGTGCCATGGAAACTCCTCTGGCCAGCCTTCCACTTCCCCATAGGCAGCCAGACGTTTTCCCCCTTCCAGGAAGTACTTTCCAAGGCTCCAAGTGTGCCAAGGATCTACCATTTTTATAATTGATTCCCTCCCTCTCTCCCCTCAAGCACACTGAGCTAGACAAAGGAAGACTGTGCCCTTCCTCTCCATGGCTGAGGGGACTCGTGTCTTCCTCCCCCGTTGGCAGGGTGCTCCACTGGTCTGTCATTCCTGTGCTGGGCTGTGCTGGCCAAGGGAGGCTCACCACAGATGCTAGCTCTTTGCACTCCAACCTAGGTCCATGATTTTCTATCTATCACTGCATGGTTCCCTGCACTCTCAGAGGTAATATAGTATTTCCTGGGGTGTGGCCCACAAGGCACTAGTTCTGTGGCATATTAATAGGTTCTGTATGAAAAATAAATAAGTAAAAGCAGTCATAGGAGTTTGGGAAATGCTGAGCTAAAATGAAATGAAAGAAACAACTTCCTACAGGATGTCTCAGAGCCTTTAGAGCAATAATGTGGGGTGTGAATCTCTAAGAGGAAAGGAGCCAAACTCTGGTCAGAGAACTGTTTTGGGGAGGTGGGGGATCTGGAAGCATCTCTGATCCTTGAAAACCTATTAGAACAACTGCACTCCTAGGACTCTTTCCATGACTGTGTCTTCTGCTCAGAAGCTAGAAGCAACTAAAAGACATCAAAAGAGAAAACTAAGCTCTAAAGACAGAGAAAAGCACTTACCTGGTCAAAAATCCCCATGGCTAAAACAGGCAGTGAAGTGTAGACAATGTTAAAGAGGGTAATGAACCACTGGTCATAAACAGTCTGAAAAGAAATAACACATCCATGAGAAACACCACCCACAGGAGTGAGAATATTCACTTTTAGGCTCTTGGATTAAATATCTCAATTTCTTGAGGTGGATGGGAGCTTGGTATTGGAGTCAGACAGACATGAGTTCTCCCCCAGGCTCTGTCTCATATCAGCTCTGCTGCCTTAGTGGATCTCTTAGTACTAGATCTCTCTAAATTTCAATGTCTTCATTTCTAAAATGAAACCATACTCTCCTTGCAGTCGAGTGGGGATGAAAGGAGATCATATGTACAGCACCTAACACAATGTTGGACACATACAAGGCCCTGGACCCTTGTGGTGGGTTATTTCATTCTTCAGGTTTTCAATTGCTTATAATAAGTCCAATTATCTGATCTAATCGGTAAGCAAAGGATCCACTGAAATCTTCAGAGGAGGTGCAAAAATGAACCTGTCAGCTCTACCCTGTGTTCAGATGGAGAGCTTTCTCTTGGGAGTGGTTTAAGGCAAGGTGGGCATGGGCCTAGCTGCTCACTATATGGGGTATAAACAAATAAGACAATGAAAATATCCCCTCACACCTGTATAGAGTACTTCCTTGCATGAGCCTCACTAAAAGTCAATGAGGCATGTGAAACAGTCATTTTATCCCCATTTTGTTGATAAGTACATAGAAATGTAGGAACAGAACATAATAAGTGTTACAGAGCTTATCAGAGGCAAAGGCAAAAATTAAAACCTAGGTCTCCAGCTGCTAACTGATGTCTGTTCTACTACTCTATCATACATTCATTCATTCATTCAATAAATATTTATCAAGAAAGCACTATGTGCCAGATACTAGGTTCTAGGCAATGGTAATTCAACATGACGCAATCAGATAAAAATTCTTCATGAAATTTGCATTCTAATGGTGTCAGGAAACAGACAATAAAAAAGATGAATGTGTATATATATAAAGGGGGTGAGTGAGTGAGAAGATAATAAATACTAGGGAGGAAAGGGGAATGGAAAATATGGGAGGGTTGTAATTGTAAGAAGGTGATTGGAGAAGGTCTCACTAAGTGACATTTGAGAAAAGATCTGAAGGAAATAAGGGATCAAAATATGCAACTTTCTGGGGCAGGAGCATTCCATACTGCAAGTAGATCCCAAGAAAAATCCCTAAGGCAAGAAAGCAGCTGGTATGTTCAGAGGACAGCAAGACAGCCCATTTGGCTGTAGCAGAGTGTCCTATAGGCAGAATAATGGATGTCAAAGAAGTAAGGAAGCGGATCCTATGTAGGTAATCGTGGCTTATTCCCTAAGTGAAATGAGAAGACATGAGAGGATTTTGAGCAAAGGAACAACCTGATTCAACTTGTATTTCAACAGGATCACCCTGGATGCTGTGCTGAGAATAGACTGAGAAGGGGAAATTGTGGAAGTTGGGAAATCAATTAGGAGGCTATCGCAGTGGTCCAGATGGAAGACAAATGTGGCTGGATCAGGTGACCAGCAGGGAGAAGTGCTGGATTTTGAATATATTCTGAAGCACATTTTCTTCTTAGGGATGTTCTGAGAGTAATGAGGAATCTTAAATGCGAATGTTCCAGACAGAGAAGCTAAAGGTAGGTTCTATGTAGTTACATAAATAAGGCAATCCTCTAAATTATGTCCTGTGCATGTAGATTATATTGAAGAGAAAATATTTTGGTGTCTTTATTGCTAAATTTGGATTTGGACTACTCTACCTCTAAGCATTATTATTTATTCTTGAGATGGGTGTATATTTGTTCAAGGAAAGGGGAATTGGAGGCCAGCCTTCAGAGGCCGAATCTCAGCTTGGACTGTTCTGTTGAAGCTCCACAGGTGGTTTTATTCAACACTGAAAAAACCGTACACTATGAAATATACTGATTATTGTATTCTGAGGAAGGTTGGCCTCATGGTAAGAAGTAAGCAGCATGGTCATTCCCGCTGTCAATCATCTTGGGAGGAGTTCAATCTGAGGGCAAAAAAATAAGAACAGAAGAGAAAAGGAGGAGTGGGTAGATGGGTGAAGGAAGGAAATTGTTTTACTCTCTGTATATCTCAGAGGGTTGCAGCCTGGAATCCACATAGGAAACACCTGCTCAATGTCATTCTCTTTGAGGACAGGACAAAACTAGGCAGGAAAGTTGAATTCCACCGCCAGTAAATAGCCGAGACAGCATTTAGGCAAAGCAGCAACATTAGGGACTACCATCAAGAGGCATAGGCTTGTGACTCAGAATAACCACTTCTAATAACCAGTTTTCAAGTGCTCTGAATGATAATTCCCTTTTATTATTCTCTGAGTCTTGATAAACTCTATTCTTTGAGTCTGTTTGAACTCTGCTGGAAGGATTTGAAAAGGGGGCCTATGTCCAGTGATATGCTGTGTTTAACAACTGGCTCTTAAAAAAAAAAGCTCTGATTTGTAGCATTTGACAATTTCCATGGTGTAAATATTTCCCCATGGCTGTCCAAGCAGGATATCACTAAATGTAGAGTTGAGAAGAGATATGCCATAGCATGACATTATATACTATTTCTACCATACAGATCCAATAGATACAAATAACCTCAAGAGCACAAATAGTAGAACATGGTATAATAACAAGGAAGTGATAAGTTTTCAGTGTTTATGAACTTTGCTTTTAATATAATTTATTTAAATTGTAAGTTTATATAATTTAATTTTAATAATGTCTGTGTTTAACCACTGGCTCATATAATTCCTGAAAATTTAACAACAGAACTAATATGGGCCAGCTCTAGCACACCACAGCCTATGTCCCTGCTTGGAGCAAAGTAGTACAAGACAGCAACAACCACCCAAAAGATCTTAGCCTCAGTGTGACGAGAGAGAACCTGCAGCAGGACAGAGCAATAGCCCAGAGTGTCAGGCAACCATGAGGACAAACTGGAAAAGCCCATCAGCATTCCCTGGAAACCCCCAGGGTATTTTAGCAGAGGTATCTGAAACAAGCCAGGATTTTGGTACTCATACAAGATAGGGGATGTGCCATAACAGTTGATTCATACCAAACTGCCCATTGAAGATAATGAAAAAAGCTGAGGGGGAAAAAAAAGCATCTTCATTAAAGCATCAGTGAACTATAAGATAGTGGGGAATTGCCTATCAAGACCGGGGAGAAGATTAGAACTAAAGAACGACTTCAAGGCCTAGGATGATGTTATCTTTCCCCAGAGATGATGTTTATTTCCTTCTACCAGCAGCTGAGGATGGAGTGAAGGTCTGATGTTTTCTGGGCCAGCAGCTGTCCTGCCATAGTGCAGCCTTTGCCCTATCGCCAGGAGGCTGCCCTTGGGTCCCAGCCCAGAGTGGGAAGTGTTTCAGCAGAATCCCTCCCCTTGATGGGCACTGAAACTTGTCCCTCCAGTTCCAGGAAACAACCAAAAGCAGATGATCGTGAGCTTCTCGGTTGCCTTCTGTAGATCATCAACACCCCCAGGGCACATGGCTCAGAGCAGTACAACCCTCCAGGGTCCCAGCCCAGAGCAGGAGTGTCAACAGTGTCCCAGAGGCCAACTCCTGTCCACCCTGAGTCCACCACAACTGTAGCTCAGCCTCTCTCTCTTCCTTCCGATGAGCAAATGTGTCCAACTCTACTCCTAGATGTATACATTCAGACTGTCGGCCTTCATGCACCAGGAGACATGAAAATACTCACAGCAGCACTAGTTGTAATAGTCCCAAACCAGAAACAACCAAAATATCCATCAGGAGTGGAATGGAGAAAGACATTGTAGTATATTGATATAATGGAATGCTATAGAATAATGAAAAACAGGGAACTACAGCTATCTCCGAAAACACAAATGAATCAAAAAATGTATATCATGTTGAGCAAAAGAAGCCAGACAAAAAAGTTGATTCCGTTTCAATAGAGTTCAAAAATGTGCCAATCTATTCTATGTTGTTTAGGGATTCATACTTGTGGTAAAATTACAAAACAAAGCAACAAAGTGATTATAAAATGTCAGGATAATGGTTACTTCTAGAGAATTTGAAAAACGGTGTGACTAAGAAAAGACAAGGGGAGCTTCTAGGGGTTTGGCAACGTTCTGTTTCCTGCACTGGATCGTGGCTACATGGGTGTTTGTTTTATAATAATTTGTTAAGATGATATTTATGTATTATGTATTTTTTATAGATTCATTATATCTTACAATAAAAAAAGGAAACACGTGACCTTTTCAGTCATAGCCTGTGAGACTTTGGACACTGAGAGGATTTAAAAACTCCTGATGCCTGTGTCACACTCCAGGCCAATTAAATCAGTATTTAATTCCACTGTGAAGCCAAGATTGAGAATTTCACTCACCCCCCTTCCCCCTCCCCCAATAAGGGCGGAAGCTGACACCACTCCTCAACTATTTGATGATGGTGTCTGACTTTCATTCCTCAAATACATCAATTCATTTCACGATTACAGTATGGAAGATATAAGAGGGGAAAGCAGTTACACTGAAGACTTGTAGCCCCAGGCAGAACTTGGTGCTGTCAACTCACTTCTTCCTCCACCTCATCCACCACCCCACTTCCACTCGCTGAGAAGAGATGATTTCAGATATTAGGAAGAAAGAAAGAATCTGGGAAATCGTGACAAGCTAAACTGTGAGTAGCTGATGGTCTGGCATGAAGTACCATCATAATCACAAACTGGCTGGCATTAAAACCTACAATCATTGGACAGCAGCATTTATAAGTTGGCACTCAGATTAGAAGCCTCATTTCACAACTGGATCACGAGAGGACAGGAAGGGAAAATCAGTGAGAATGAAGTTTAAATGAGTTTTCGTAATTTCTTGGAAGAATGTTTACTGCCACTCAGAATCACAACAACAAAAAGAAAAAGAAAGTTAGCTGATATTTACTGAGTACCTACTATGTATCAGGCACCATTTTAAGGGCTTTACATATATTGACTCAAATCTCACGATAGCCTTATGAGGTAGATACTGTTAACAGGCCCCAATTTACAGGAGGAGAAACGGAGGCCCATCAAGTTTAGGAGATTGCCTGATGTCGTCCTTCAAACGCAAAGATTTTCAAAGTGTGGTCTAGGGACCTTTTAGGTGGTCCACAATGTCAAAACTATTTTCACAATAATACTGAGAAGTTGTGAATTTTCCCTTTTCATTCTTATTCTCACATGAGTATGTGTGACTTGTAATATCACAACCGACTGAATGCAGAGGCAGATACGAGAACCCAGCTGCCTCCTATTGTGCCAAATAGTAAGTGATTAAGTGTAAAACAGGGACATTCACTAACTTGTTTTTGTTTGGGAAAATACAGTCATTTTTTTTTTTCATTAAATAAACAGGTCAGGTTCCAGGCCACTCCTTGGTAGTCCTGTGACACTCCAACCTCACTGCTTCATAACTGTCAACTTGCCATGATTGATGTGCGGGTCCCCGCCGTCCCACTAGACTGCCAGCTCCTTGGGAGCGGGTTATATGACTTACTCATCTGTGGGGGCCAGGAACCTAACTCAGTGCCTGGCACGTGTAAGTGCCAGGATGTCAACAACAAAAGGAACAAGCTGATGTCTTAAGGGCAAGGGCGTTGGAGTTAAAAGACAGAACTGCGTGTTCTTGAGTAAGATAGTCAATCTCTCTGAGTCTTAGTTTCCTTGGCTACAAAATGGGGACTTGAGGGAGGCTGTGAGTATTCAATGACAAGAGCAAATGCCAGCACAGCAGCAGCGCCTGACAAACAGATAATACTCAATAAGAGAGCACCATTTTTATGGAAGAAAGGGAGGGAGGGATGAGTAAGCAAGGAACTAAACTTCAAGTAGTGTGTTTAATGGGTAAATAAAAAGGTAAATTTTCTACTAATTATACTTTTGTTATGAAAATACAATTCTTTATTGCTCCAACCATAGATATTTATTTCTATAATAAACTACTATACTAATGAAATCAATAGAAAATTAGAATAAGATTTAAAGAAAACTGAATACCTTGATATAATTAAGCATTTTTCTCATGAAAACTTCATTATATCAATCTCTGTTTAACTCTAGTTTTGCCTCAGGCTCTACCAAAATGTGTTAACCTGAGTCATTCACCTTAAGAAACACCTTTCCCGGTTATGTGCATTGGCTTAGCACAGTTTAGCCTTTAAGGACTTCCACAGAAATTAAAGTCACAAGCGGTATTTCTTCTACAACAGGCAAGAGATCTCCAGCTACTCAAATAGTTATCCTAGTAAATGCTCCACTTCTCTTTAAGGTCCCTAGATACACTTGGAAAATGTTTAAGGCTCCTTCTGGTGACTAGGACCAGCTGAGAGGGGCACACCAGCCCAGATCATGACCCACATGGACGCCATCCCAGTTTCTCTCCTTCCAGGTATGCTCAAGCCCTCTACCACCTCCACTACCCACCCCCACCCCCCAACACACATACACGCACGTGCACACACTTGGGTTGACCAGATGCCTCAAAGATATGGGCAGGGTAGAGGAGAGACTGAGAATGATTCCTCTGTATCTTCTGGTTTGGGAAACATTCCTGCCTGAGACTAGACCAGTTGGATGGTGCTGACACTGATTTTGGATGATTCAAGTTGTTTACATAAACAGGAGTTCCACAAAAAAAGTATTTGTTCTAGGGCCTCTGTACTCCTAGGGGCAGCCATTCCACCTCTACTTTCCAAGTTTCTGTTCTCTGTCTCCTTTCTCTCTGAATAAGAGAAAAGCCGTGCTCCTGTGAGATGACATTAGTGTATTTGGAACCCTGTAAAAGTGTCTCTTCATAGATCAGAAAAAAACGGAGAGGAGACCTCCATTTTTCCAACTTCACTGTTTTCCTATTTAAGGAAAGCTCCTCCTTCCTCCCTTCTTTGTGGGAGCAATTTATCAACCTTATCAAACATTTTATTTAGAGTAAAAATACTCCAGCTACAAATTACAATCTAACAGCTTGAGGAACACGAAACCTATGATTTATAGACTACCACATTTAAATAGACCTTAATAAGGCTCTGAAACAAAGGGCTTTCCACTCTGAGACCTCTGGCTGTGCTCCTTGTTCAAATAATGGAATCAACCACCTCTTCAGAAACATTTATCCACCTTTCGTTGTGTGTTGCTGAGGAAAACTATATAACAATATTTTTTTCTTTTTGGCCTTAAAAAACATTTGTCATTTAAAGAAAACACAGTGGGATAAATATGAGGCCCTCAGCCTCACCACATCTGTTACTGTTTTGTATAATTAACAGAAACCCACTAGCAGGATCCAGGAGGAATGGCCGAGCCTGAGTCCCCCTCCCCCACCCCAGGTTTTCCACAGCACACATCTGGAAGGCGAGGGGGACAGGCACTGCCATGCCAGGCTGAGACGGACTCAGAGGTAACCAAACCCATGAAGTCATCCAAGCCTGCAGAGTAGTTGCACTCTTTCACGTCACTTTCCAAACTTCTCATGGTGGGTTTTCTTATATTGTTTGACAGAACTAAAGTTTTTCTGGCTCTGACAAGATAATTGCTTCCATATCACAGCAGAATTAAAAAAAAAATACACAGCTCTGTATCTCCCTGACAATGATAAATTGTCATCAGATAATATCGTCTCACAAGTACACAGTGCCAGTAGTTGCATAGTTTCAAACATGAATTTCCTAAATAGGGCCTCAACCAATGTTGGTTTGTGGGGTTTTTTTGGCTCTCTACCTGGTGGGGGACAGTTCATCTTTATTAAAAATCCTGAGGGCATGGGGTGGTTTTAAAGTAAGTTACACGTATAAATAGTGTGCACAAACCCAGAGTGGACTCCATGAAAATCACGCAGGCGTTGATAACAGATTGGGATGCAACATGTCCTTAATAAGGATCCATGATTCAGTGGATGATTATCTGACCTTTATCCAAACCCCTCTGGTCCAGAAATCTGGTTGGAAATCTCCTCAGGACAGATTATATTTAAATTGTCTCTCAGTGGCAGTTTGATTGGAGTGTTTGCTGGCAGAAGGCAGCCTCAAGCTTCCAGATGATTCCGGGAGGCAGTTTGCCTAGAGGCAGGCCTGGCTTTTCTAAGTGCCTAAGCTGTGGAAGACACCCTAAGACATTAACTCTCTCTCAGTAAGAGAGTTCATTTTCTCCCCATAGTACTGAGTGTTTCTGGATGTTTCTCCTTTAGATTCCAAATAAAGCAAATATTTGCCTGATTAGGGGTAGGGGGATGACAGTTGTTTTTAACAAGAAGATATAGCCATTCTCTTTTCTTAGTCTATAACAGTTTGAATGGCCACTCATCAAGCAGAGTAGATAAAGCATTGCAGGGAGAGTCAGGATACGCGGGATCCAGCCCCAGCCTTGCCTACCACTGATCCACAGCTCTTGGGGGACTTGGGCTCCTCCTCTGTTTCAGTCCTCTGTAAAATAAGGAGCTGGACTCAATATCTCTGACATTCCATGCCAGAGCAAAGAGTCTAGATTTCAACAAAACATGCACGTTTTGTTCTGTGTCCCAGCTATTTCTCCCTGGAAAGTCCATCCAGCGAAGCAAGCAAAAGGAGTCTGGTCCCTCCCAGGCAGATTCTTTCCCCATGTGTCCCAAAGCAAACACAACAGAGGCAGGTACTGAAGTTCACCAGAGGAGAGCCTATAAACCAAGCACAACATAGCCTACATCACACCATCATCCATCTGAGATATCCTAAGTGCCATCATCCCACAGGCAGTGAATGGTCACACCCATTGGCCCCTTGAAGCTCGCATGCCACAGCTGGATCAGCTTGCACATCTGCCCCCGCCCACCTACCAAGATGGGACACTGGCTGGAATCTACTGGAGCTATCATCAGAGAATAATAGTCTGGATAAAATGTACCAGGCCCCAAGAGACAGGCCAACGTAGTAAAAATATAGCACATCACTTTGTTAAGTAATCAAACTGGTGTTTTTAAAAGTCAACATTGTGTCTAAGAAAGCACAGTCTGTTTACATTTGGTCAGATGTTTTCAGCTGCAGAGTGGATTACTTCAAAGCAATCTGTTGAGAGGTGTAGGGAAGAAATATTTGGGTGCTTATGACTTATGCTGAGACTGGACAGGGTTGGCTCCAAGACATGGCTCAGCCATGACAAAATTAATTCAAAAAGACTCTTGGAGGAAAAATAAGAGAAAGGTGACTACGGAGTTATTCAACGTCAGCTTCACACTTACAAAAATAAAATTGTTCTCGGACTGTAAGTTTCCTGAGGGCAGGAACTGCGTCCCCTGCTTCATTCTATTGTTCCCAGAGGCCAACTGGGCAGAGAAGTGACTGAAGATCAGGCCTGCCAAGGAAAGGCCTCTAAACACACCCCTGCTGTTACTGGATCTGCCGGGCTCTAGAGTCATTACTATTGGCTCCTCTTTGCCAGGGAGTTTTCAATCTCATTGATGGCAGGAGGCAGGAAGACCTCAGATGGCCGATTTTCGTTAACAGATTGGAAGTAAGTGGCTATCTAATGGACGTTAGGGGCTAAGAAAGCCTTGTCAGTCAACATGTGGCTTTGGAGGCCAAAGCCAGCTAAATGATTTCAATGAGGGAGAAAAATGTGACTGCAAAAATGTCCCCTATTCAAAAACTCTCATTCTCTGTAGATTAGTGTCTCTCCCAAATATGTTGTTTTCTTTTCACTTGCCTCATTTACAGCATATTGTTCTTAGAAAAACAGGGCTAAGAAAAAAAGCCAAAAAATTTTTCAGTAAACCTGTTGCTAATCAGGACCATCTAGTGAAAAACAGGGAATGGCAAAGAGACAATGATCCCTGCCAGGCCCAATTCCATATCCGAGGTCCCCCACAGTCAGCTCTCAGTATCCATGACACACCAGCCCACTCACATGTGAGTGGGGCAGGGAAACACCAGAGTCTCCATCTTGATCATGGTACAACAGCTATTCTAGAAGACACTTCTTGCTGTATACAATATCATTAAGTAAGATCCCCCTTCAATGCCATGCAGTTTTTAAAAGATTTCTCAATGAGTTGGTTTTAAATGGAATTTTAGAAATTAAAGAGAGATTTCAAATTCAGCTAACTGCAGGTCAGTTGGAAAGGGTTCAGGTATGATGGGAAGGTTTTCCTCCTTTTCTCTACACGTGGTCTCACACCCTTACACAAACCTGCCCCTGAGTCCCTGCAGGTAGCTAGACGTTTGGGCCTTCAGACCTCCACCTAATTTTGAAAATATTCATATATTCACCTGAGATTAATTGAGCCCCTGAAGTCATGCCAGATCCTCACACATTCCTTCTTTCCCTACCCTTTCATATTAACTTCAATTAAACTTCTATTGGACTTAAGACATTTCTTTACTTCTTGATGAGAAAACAAATTCCAAGTAGGTGAGGACTTCCTAGCCATCATTTAGTCTTTTCTTCCCAAGATGGTAAATAAGTATTCCTACTAGCAATTTGACAATGTGTGATTCACGGCTACGGTCAAGGAATGAATTACTCAATTTAAAATGACAACAATTTAAATGTTCATAAAATAAGAATAATTAATTTATAACAAATCCATATTTCAGAATGCCATTAAGAAAAATAACATTTTGAAGAATGTAAAATAAGAGGAGTTTCTCAAACTGTGATTTTTAAATAAGAAATATACAAAGAGTATGGCCTCAGACATATAAAAGTTAATATATATTCACATATAATTATTCATAATCAGAAAAAAGCCTTGAAGATAGTGGAAAAGACTTTGCAGAAATTTAAATATAACCCTCCTCCCCACTTTAGCATATACAACAGGGCTATTTTGTCTCCTGGACTAGAGTTAATTAAGAAAATGGAAGTTGTTGAAAGGAAGAAACATTAATAGCCTGTTCCTACGGAGATTCTTAGCATCCTTGTGTCCTTCCTACTACCTCCAAAACATTGGAACTAAGATATATAACACAGCAATGACAGGTTCTGAAACTGTCACTGTAGAGTCATCTATTCCAGAATTTCTCAAAGTGAGTCTTGTATGGCACCTGTTCTACAGGACATTATGCATGTTGCTCAGAAAAAAACAGTTCTGTGCCAAATATTTGTGGGTAATAATACTAAATCTCATTGACTCTAAGACACTATTTATTGTAAGACATACCATTATTGATGGCAAGATTAGACCAAATGGGGAATCTAACATTCTCATAAAGCTAAGGCAGCAAACGGCTGAATCCTTAGCATGAGAGTGAAGGAGAAACAAATATCCATGCAAAAAGGGAGTGTAAGGAAACTTGCCTGTGTTAACCTTAGGACTATTTAAAGGAAGAAACAAAAAAATTTCTCCTGAAAATTTGAATTATAAATGGTATTTACCGGAGTGTGAAATCCAAATTCATAAAATCCTGGAACAGAGAAAAAGATCTGAGGTAGGCAGTGTCCCCAGGGAGCTGGCAGGAGCCACATAAATACTCTCTGGAAAAAAGCAACCAAGAGTGTTCAAGATGGCAACATAGGTCATTCCCAACTTCAGTCCCCCTCACAAAAAGACAACTAGCAACTATCCACAGACAAGACACCATTGTGAAAATCCCAGAACTAGTGGGTGAGGCTGAAGCACCCCGCTGGACCACAGAAACCAAGAAGGACCATATTAGAAGGGAAAGAGGAGCAGCTACACTCTGAGCACATCACCCCTCCCCCAGGCCAGCACAGCACTGCACCAAGAGAGCCCTTCTGGGCCTATGGTTTCTCCAGTGGGAAAAAGAGAGCCCAAGGTGGACATCCAGCTCTCCCAGAGTTGCAGGACACTTCCTGGGAAGCCCACTGGGTCTTGCCTCACAGGGATCACTGGGGGAATCTGTGAGTCTTAACCACTGGGGATCAGGTAGAGACAGAGAAGGGGGTGGGGCTTACCACAACCAGCACACAGATCTTGGTGGACATCATTCCTACTTGCAGCAGCACTGGAGCAGAGATCCCAGCCAAGGGCTCTGCCCATCTGCAGAACTGAGCCAGTGGCTCCCTCTGGCCAGGGAGCTTGGTTGGCAGTTCTGCCTGATTTGGATACCCAGCCAAAGAGCTGTATTTGCTGTGGAACCCATTCTATGGCCCTGCCTGGGTAGGAAAGAAAATTCACAGCCCCACCCAACTGCTGAGTATAGCCTCCAGTCCCACCCAACCTGGAAGCTTGGCCAGAGAACCCAAGTAACCATGGAGCCCACCCTATGGCCTCGCTTATGCAGGGACCCAAACCAGTAGCCTTGCCCAACTGTTAAGTATAGTGTCTGGCCCTGCATAACCAGGAAGCCTGAAAAGTGACCCAGGGCAGCCTCAAAGTTCAGCCTATGATACCACCCAGCCAGAGAAACTAGCCTACAGCCCCACCCTGCAGTAGAGCCCAGCCTACAGAACTGCCCAATTGCTGAACACAGCCTGCAGTCCCACCCTGCCAGGGACCCCAGCCAGTGATCCCACCCAATCACAAAGCATAGCCTTTGAGGGAGCCCAGCCAGGGACCCCACCCAACTTTGGGGCACACCCTGTGGCCTTGCCTGATCACCGAGCACAGCTGGAGGCCCCATCCAACTGCAATGAACATAGAATCTAGCCAGTAGCACCATCTGGTCAGGAAGTACAGCCTGAGACCCCATCCAACCATGAGCAATTGCAGAGCCCAGCCCATAGCCCTGCCTAATCACAGAGCCCAGCCAGCAGCAGTCCCCCTGACCTCAGAGCACAGGCAGTGGCCTCACCTAACCAGAGGCCTGATAGCAAGCCCCACCTGCCCACAGATGGTGCCAGCTGACCCAGCCAGTACCCCAAGCTGAGCTGAGCTGTCTTTCCCTGCCAAAGCAAACTTGTAAAGTCTGGAAATGAAGAGCGCTTACTCAAATGTGCAGATGCCAAATCAAGGAGTCAAGAACCATGAAGAATCAGGTAAAATGACACTACCAAAGAAAACTAATAAAGCTCCAATAACTGACTCTAAAGAAGTAGAGTTCTATGAACTGCCTGACAAAGAATTCAAAATAATCCTCTTAAAGAAGTTCAGTGAACTACAAGAACATACAGACAGACAACTAAATGAAATTAGGAAAACAATGTGTGACCAAAACGAGAAGTTCAACAAAGAAACAGAAATCACTGAAAAAAACCAAACAGAAATCTTGGAGGTGAAGAATACAGTGACTGAACTGAAGAATTCAGTAGAGAGCATCAACAACAGACTCAACCAAACAGAAGAAAGAATCAGTAAACTAGAACACAGGTCATTTGAAATTATCCAGTCAAACTCATAGAAACAGAAAGTAGAATGGTGGTTTCCAGGGGCTAGGAAGAGGAGGAAATGGGGAGTTGTTTTTCAATGGGTATAAAGTTTCAGTTTTACAAGAAGAAAAAGTTCTAGAGATCTGTTGCATAACAATGTGAATGTACTCAGCACTGCTGAATTGTACACTTAAAAATGGCTAAGACAGTAAATTTTATGTTATGTATGTTTCACTACAATTAAAAAATTTTTTAAAAGCTGATACATATCATAAAACCCATTTCATATGATTATTGTAAGTGTTGAGCTAGTACAGGCAAAATATTTAGACAATATCTGGAACACAGTAAGTGCTATTTAAGTGTCAGCTATAATCGCAATTTGTTTTTACCCCAACTTTTGGTGTCAACACCACCATGATTCCACATAGAAGGTGACACCACAGCATTGGTGCCATTGCAAGGGTACTATCATTGACTTGCTATGTTTTACTCTCCAATAAATGATAAAAAAAATTACTACTTGCCACTCCCCTGACAAGCCTATCTACTTCTCTGGAAAGCCTGGAAATAGAACCTTAAATTCTCCACAGTGTGGATAGCTGATAAAATTTGTGAGTTCACACTTTGCCATGTCCACCAAGAATGCACCTCTTAGACATCCCTTCCCATACCTGGCATGTAATCTCCAGCAGGCACCATAGTCTGACATATACCAGGGACTTAGTAAATATTCATTGAGTGAAGGGAAGCCTTAAATAGTGAGACTAATGGATCCTGTCCAACAAGTATATGCCTGAGTCCCAACTTAATCAAATCATCGTAAAAATTAGGGTGAAATAGATAGCAGTCCAGGACGTGTACTCAGTAGCCCAGGATCGTTCTCCTGCCTAAAAAGGATGTGTCCTGCCCTATTTAAATCAGCCAAGACCCAGGCAAAGCAAAATAAAGCTGGGAAATCCTCTCTATGGTCTTTCCTAGAATTAAGTGATATACAAATAATTAAGAAATATATCACTTGTGGCCAAATTAACTATCATATCATATTAATATTAGCACAACTGAACAAAGAATCATTTCACATTCTGGAATCAATGCCATAATCACACTGAGGTCTTAAGACACTGAGCCCCTTCCACACAGTGCTGGTCAGGCTGCACACATTTACACAGAGCAGACGTGAAGTCTGCAGAGATGGCCCTTAGTGCCAGGAGAGTAAGTGGCAGCCTGCAGAAGTGGCTGGAGGTGTGTTGGAATGACTCTCCTTGCTGCATCAGCTGAAGCACAAGAAAGGGCTCTAGAAACACCCGACAACATGAAATGACTAGATGCCTTCTATCTGCCAGGCACCATTCAAGATTATGGGCTGTGTAGGTGATTCAGATGTGCTTCCTTCCCTCAAGGAGCTCATGGTTAAGGTAGATAAAATCATAATAGACTGGATAAATTGGGAAAAGCAATCCTCTACGCTGAAGCAGACACCCCTTTTTCTCCTGACCCTGTCTTAGTGTGTGTATAAGCCTCAGGGGCAATGGCTTTGGCAAGATGGGTAAAGAGATTCTAAGCCCTCTAGAAAAATTCTATTTTGGAGGATAAGCAGTTTGCTTAACTGAACCCTCTGCCTCAGAAAATATGAATAGAGTCCAGCATGGACAAAACAAAAAGTTAGCAGATTGGATTTCACTCTGGGCTCTGGGTTCAAGGAAGCATACCTTCGGATTTTCTTCTATACTGGCCAGCCCCATGGTTCTCAAAGTATGGTCCCCATGTGCAACATCAGCATCTCCAGGGAACTTTTAGAAATGCAAATTCTTGCAAATTCTTGGGCTCTAGCTCAGGCCTCCTGAATCAGAAACTCAGGTGGGGCCCAGGGAATTATGCTTTAAAAGCCCTCCAGGTGATTCCCATGCACCTTAAAGCTTGAGAACCACTGGTCCAGCCCAACTCACCAGCATAGGAAAGAACACAGAGGGTCAGTCAGGACTGACAATGGATTCAAATGAAGTTGTGCAATTAACTCGAGTTTTCAGTGTACAAAGTAAAAATAAAGAAGAAGAAAGGAACACAGAAAAGAAACATGCTCAATTAAATCAAACATTTAAGAAATCTAATCATAGACAGGTGGTGTGTCTTACAGTTGGGTTTAACCATCAGATACTCATGTCTTTGGAGCAATGATTGTTCTCCCTTGATGTCCTCTTTTAAAATGTAAATACTGGAGAGGATTAAAACTCTAGTTGCTTAACGTCTGACTCTGACCAATTTTATCAGATCCTGAAGGCAGAGCAGAAATTCACCTAAATGTCAAGGTTAGAAGTCATTGAACATTAGTTCCAACTTCACAGCTTTAACAAAGACAACTTGGGCAGTATACCGGCCTATCCAAGCTTGGTGTGTCTGTAAATACAGATTACCCACTCTTCTCTGTCCTAAGAGGTCTAAATAGGAGTAAGGCATCCTTTCGCAGTTTTGTGATTTTTCAAAAGCCCCAAACCTTTGTAATATAAAACTGAGTCTCTCAGCAACACTGCTTAGCAAATAGCCTGGCTTTGTCCTTATGTGGAGGGAAAGTCACCAGCCTAGGAAGGCACAGGCCACTCTCCCACACTTGTCTTTGTTGGACAAAGGTGGAATTGCGAGCAGGTCAATACCCACCCCAATGCCCTCTCTAAGGTAGCGCTAAGAACACTTTTATTTCTGAGAAGCTAAAATCAAGACTTTGCTTTATTTCAACTCTCTAGAGATTACCAAAATTATCAACAAAAATATCAACAGAGTCTACTTTTAGTTCTGGGAATGTTACCCTTAAAAGAGAAAATTAGGAATGGGTACAGGTGTGCCTCACTTTAAGAAATCTCACATTCTCAGAAAAAGGGGAAAATGTACAAAACAAAACATATGTGTGTATATATATATATATATATATTTTCTTTTTGGTAAGGAAGATTAGCCCTGAGCTAACATCTGTTGCCAATCCTCTCTTTGCTGAGGAAGATTGGCCTTGGGCTAATCCGTGGCCATCTTCCTCTACTTTTTATGTGGAATGCCTGCCACAGCACGGCTTCATAAGCGGTGCATAGGTCTGCACCTGGGATCCGAACCTGTGAACCCCAGGCCACCAAAGCGGAGTGTGCGAACTTAACCACTACGCTACCAGACCAGCCCCCAAACCTATTTTTATTACAAAAAAGATTCATTCATCTCCCTTGGTATATTTAAGAAAATGGAAAATGCCCAGATTTAATTCATACTGAATTATTCTAGAATAAAACGATTGAAAAAAGTATGCATATCATGGATACCAGTGATTAAACCCAAAGAGAAGGAAGAACAATTGAGGAAATCTCTAATGAGAGTTTTGGTTACCATTTCATACTCAATCTTTTTCTTTTGTTCTTGTTTAAATTATTAATGCCATCTTTTTCATTCATAAATATATTTAAGTGCTATAGGTCTTACAATTCACAGTTGATACCCAGGGTCAAAACTGTCCTGATATCCAAGATATGGGGTTAAGTAATTATCCTTTAAAATGGATATGAGTCGATATAAAAATAGAATCCTAATTTATGATTTTGCTAATTTTTCTTCTTTGCTACCAACATAATCTGTAGATCAATTTTTAGTTGATGAATTACTGTCAAAAAGCCTTGATCTCAAGGTATCAGTTACTTCTCTCTGATTTAAAATATTTACATTCAGTGTGTTGGGTGAGTGATCATCTTCCCAATAGAGATACCTCAACATTACTTGTTAGAGTTTCTCACACTTCTGAATTAAAACTCTACATCTAGCTTACCTGTCATCATACCAAAACATTTCAATAAAAACTTAAAAGTGCACAGGAGGGAGTACTCATTGGTTACTATGTAAATTTTAAAAAAATTTAAAAATTCCAGCTAAATATATATTCTTCTTGGGTTCAAAGCTCAAGTCAACTATCAGTTACATATTGTCATACTGTCACTGATATTAGGCACATAAAAATGTTCTCTGTTAGTAAAGAGCCATGGAGAACAGTCATTTACAATCCAGGGGATCTTATAAACGAAATAAAAGTGTTTTTTTTTTCTACCAACCTGGGCTGAGAAACCACAGAAGAAACCAAACCAGAAATGCACAAGTGTGAACGCAAAATTCTTATAGAAGAAATAGCATAAGAATTTGCACACTCGGAAATAGGACCACCTTCCATGAACAAGGAGAAGCCTTTGGAGGTATCTAAACTGTGCAAAGGAATAGTCACTGGCTAAGACTGCCTGCAGTCCTTCCTGGCCGCTGATGCCAACGCCAATGTGAGCACCTACAAAGGAAAAGAGAAACACTTTCATTTCCCAAACAAAGACACAATCTCTTTGGGGAACATATTCCTCTTTTATGTTATTATTTGCTTATGGAAACCTTACAACTATAGCATTTACAATTTTTCACATATGTTATCTCATGAAACACTCATGATAGGTATTTATCCTAGTTTTAAAATAGAGAAAATTGGCTCAGAAAAGTTGAGCAACTTGCACGAGGTTTTACAATTTGTAAGTGGCAAAGCTGGAACTAAACCCAAGTGTTGGGACTGTGGGTCTAGCGTTCCTTTCTCTACACCATAGCTACTTACTTCTCTAAATAGTATAAGGTGACCAATATCCTTTTCTAGCCTAAAAATACACAAATGATCTAATTAAAGACAAAGACGTTTTTTATGGATGCTAATAATGGTGGGCACATCAGACCCAGAAAGTATTCATTTTAGAACCACCGGGAAAATTTAATTGCAATGCACTCTCCATTACGCACTGCCAAATGCTGCACCCGAGGACTCCAGGTATGCAGCATACCCCACTAAGAGACTGTCCTCTTACTTTTCTTTCTTTTTTTTTTTTTTTTTTGTGAGGAAGACCAGCCCTGAACTAACATCCATTGCCAATCTTCCTCTTTTTGCTGAGGAAGACTGGCCCTGGACTAACATCCATGCCCATCTTCCTCCACTTTATATGGGACGCCGCCACGGCATGGCTGACAAGCAGTGCATCCGCGGGCGCCCGGGATCCGAACTTGCAAACCCTGGGCTGCCAAGTGCAAACTAAACCACTGCGCCACCAGGCCAGCCCCTACTGTCCTCTTACTTTTGATCATGCTGACATCATTGGCTCCATCACCTATGGCCAAAGTGACAGCATTTCTGTGCTTCTTCACCAGCTCTACTACTTGGGCTTTCTGGAGCGGGGTGACTCGGCAGCAAACCACAGTCTTACACATGCAGGCAACTTCTAGGAGATCATTCTTGATGTCACTTTCAAGGGCATGGGCCTACGTTATTAAAAAAAAAAATCCAGAAAAGAACAGGAAACAGTAAATGAGAGATGTCATTTGCAGAACAGATTTCTTGTTTCTCAACTGATTTCTAAACAGTTTAATTCACTTCAACAAGCCTTTGTTGATTCAGGGTCATACAAGCAACAACAACTAACTAAAGAAATGAGTATTGAACTCCCACAAAGTGCCAAGGAATTTTACCATTAAAATAAAAAACACAGTGCCTTTTGTGTGTCCTCCTTGATGCATTATCACGCTGCACTGGAGGGAGACAGTAAATGCCAGAGAAGTTCCAGAGTCCACTAAAGTAAGCAGAAGCGAAAGATGAAACCTATTCGCCACCTCACCACATTTAGAATGAACTACAAATGATAGTGATTTGTCTGTCTGACATGATAGAATTTTCATTTCCTTTGCATTGTTGTTTTGTCTATTTAGTTCTTGTTGTTGTGGTTGTTAATGCGAATGTGGTTGTTAAGGCAAATGAAAAGCAGATGATCTGGAGATTAGCCTTTGAAGAACACAGTGATTGAAATCCGGAGAGGCCTTTGCAAAAGGATGGCGTGCAACCTGTCTCAGGCAGAGTTCCCCAACCATTTCCACCCTTTCTCCTCTCCAAATACAAAAGAGCCTTTAGATATGCCAAGAAATGACTGAAAAAGAGAGCATAATCCTTTGCAATTAACTGCCCAATTATTTTCTAGAAAACATCTCACTGTACATTATTTAATAAATGCATTAAGAGGAAACAGGAATCCACCTAAACTTTGAATCATCAGTATTTCTGGATGAATCTTTAGCAAGATGTTCACAGCCCATCACAATCTGGCCCCTATATTCCTTTTGGGTTCTGTCTTCTACCACCACCTTTAAGTTTACTCTTTACTCCCATCATGCCAAATGGCTTGTTTCCATAATTTGACAGGTTCTTTCTGGCCTCTGTGCCTTTGCACCTGCTGTCTCCTCTACCTGAAAACATCACTTCCTCCAGGAAGTCTTCCCTGACTTTCCCAAGAGGAACTAAATGTGTTGCTTTGCCTCTATGTTCTCAAATCACTGCGTTTGTTCCTCTTTATAGTATTTGTCATACCACTGTGGGATTAACCCTCCCACCAGATGGCAATCCCTGAAACATGGACTGTGTTCTGTTCACATCCTTATCCTCAGGCTCTCGCACCATGACCTGGGTTGCTTAATAAATGATAATGTTATAAATAGAAGGATGGGTGAATGAGTATAAAAACATGACTCTGATGGAGAAAATTCTCACATCAAGGCTGATAATTCCTAGGGGAAATTGTGAGTTAGCATTCTCAAATGTAATGGCCCTTTCTGAAAGAGAAAGCATGTAACTGGCTGTCTTGCCCAGAATGGCCCCCTTTTCTCTTTTTTCTTTATTAACAACAAGTGAAAACCTAGACTCAGACTCTGAAAAAGAAGGACCCATTGCATGTTTCAAAGCATCAAGATCTGAGCAACTTGGAATTGTGATTTGTTTTTTTTAAAAAAAGCTTCTGACCATACTAGCAGAAACATGATCAATTCTCCTTAAATGAAAAATAATATTTCACAGTTTCATAAGCTTAGGTCTTTGAAGCTGAAGTGGTTCTTGAGAGCATCTATCTTAGCTCTTTCTTTCAACAGATTTACAGACAGAGAGAGAACAGTGTGTGTTATAACCTGAGTATGCTAACCCACATACATTGGCTTCTTTGAGCCTGAAGGAAAGTCAGAGCACAGCTCATTAGGGACCCTTTCCATATTGTGGTCTCTGGGCAATTCAGCTTGGAGGCCGCCACCTCCCAGTCTCAGCTGACAGCCTTATAATTTTCAGTTGCTGCTCATTTGAGCAAGGGAGAAGTTCCTGTCATCTGGACAAACTTTCAACTAAGCTTGGCCTGCAACTGAGCTCTGTAACTTTCCATGGTGTAGAAGGCAACACATCATTACGTCTGGAATCCAGCTGGAGAAAACGCTCTAAGTGCTAAGAGCTAACAGACAGCTGATCACAGGGGGAAAATACAATATACTCACATCCAAATTCATTCGTCCTCTAAGAAACTGTCTACAAGAAGATACATTTATTTTCCAAACTCCGAAAGTAAAAAATGATCATCAAAGCTGGAGAAAGATGTGAGATTAGCTCTTTGTGCATATAAATGATGATTTCACTGGAGTGCAATCAGAGCTTTTGTTTTCTAAATTAGAAACTCAGAAGAGTGTTTTATTTGCTCAAGATTTGGAACCTGAACTACATTAAAAGTACAATGCAAGTTTATTCTATTACGACAAGAACCAGATTTCCTAATCAAAGCAAATTGTTTGGCATTGCTGTAAAATACTGCTATTTACAAAAACCACCAGAGGTATCTTAATGGCAATAATTTAGTGTGGTAATTATATGAAGGTCAGGTTGTACTCTGCAAATCACAAACATTAGCAAGAGCAATAATTACAATACATCCATCCAGATGCATTATTTTAATTAAATAACAGTGAACTGTGACACTCTCCCCTAGAAAAGCACTTAAACAACACGGCTAAATGGTCTACAGTCATTTAGACAAGATTGATCATCTGTGAATTCAGTATTTCTTCAGATCCTCCCCTTCACTGTGGTGGTTCAGGCAATAATGTATGAAATATATATTAGAAGTTTCCTTCTTGCAAACAGGAAATCATTGTGCATGCCCTGTCTCTAGCAGTGTCACTTGTTTGGAAAACACAAAAGGAGATCTCATTATGACAGCACAGAGGAGACGATTATCGGGGTGAAGAAAAAGAAGGAACAAAGCCTTCGGCAAACTCACCAAACTGTGGCCGTTTATGACTAAGGCATAATCTCCTGTTATGGTTTCTTCTACAACTGACTTCAGCTCCAGCTGCTGGTTTTTTTCAAAAACTACATGGCCATTGGAAAAACTTCTGTTTTGTCCAAACAAATTTTCTTTTGCTTTCCTTAAAAGAGAGGGGGGAAGCAAAGCATAACAAAGTGTGCAGAGCATACCTATTAATTCTAACAAGAGACTGGCCTAGAGGTAAATTCATTTCGTCACTGTTCAGACCAACTATGGCATAAGATTCAATTTCAGTAAGCAAGCTGGATAACTCTTTGTGATGGATACCACGGCGAACTCGCAAATTCCAGGAAGTTGGAGGGTAAACATAATGAAAACGGAATCATCTTGAACGTTTTAAATTACCTAAAAGTAAAATCATCATCTTGAACTGGGTTTCAACTAGGGGCTCTTGATAAATTTGGTGTATAAGGTTGTCTGAGCTTCAAGGACTTAAGAACCACTGATCTGGCACGTGATGTTGTTAAATAATGGAAAGGGAAAGACTAAAGACAATTGATGAAATCTAAGAATTCTGGGGCATCTATATATAAAATAATTTCCTCAATTTGCAGAACAATGTAATATGATCTGGTTTAAAACAGCAGTCTTCTAAGAAGCAATTTTTTTAAAAATTGACAAGAAAAACAAATGATGGCATTTATTGAATTGGCATAGTCATTACAATATAAGGGAATATTTTAAGTGAAAATTGTACTCATCAGCTCAAACAATAGAAGCAATTTTCTGGGAAAGAACCTACAGACACCAAAGTGTAGAGGGTTGTTCCAAATGGAAACTCCCTCCAATGCCTTAGATCTGCTTAGTGGTTGAACAGCAGATTCGAATTAGCAGATGACCACATCTCATCCATCTCTTTAACATGAAGATTGTATGGTGACCCAACAGCCTTAGAAGTGGCATTTTATTCTTCTCTTCTAAATGGAAAGATGATGCCTTTAAAGGAAGGGAAATTTCCTCTCTGAGGACCCTTAGATGATAGGCACTGAAGTAACAGAGGGCAAGCTGACATGATGACGGAACTTTCAACCACAACCAGGGACTACACAGCAGGCGCTGCCTGAAGATGAGTGTCGAAGCAGCTGCCAACACTGTAGGCTACAACTTGCATATACAAAGTGAACGCCCAGGAGAAAATGGGGAGTGAGATACAAGCCAGAAAATGGATGTTTTGGCTCACGGCAAAATGAAATGGTTCCCCAAAGGCTCATCCTATGTAGAAAACATTTATTAAAATGGTTTCATGCTGTGGTTCCTCTGAAAGAAGAATATGTTCACTGTACAAAAACAACTATTTTAGCCCTCAGCTTTCTAATTATTTGAAAACGTAACACTAATTGTTTACATGCTAAGTTTAAAAAAATAACAAAAACAAAACCTTATCTTCTGGCTCAATATCTCCTTCTGCTGTCCAGGACCCAATCACAGCCTGCATTTAGGAATCCAAGGAACCAGAGGTTACATGCCCTGGCTCCAAGGATGACATCATGCATTTGGCAATCAGTTTGCAAAATCAAGAAAAAAGATTTATAAAGTCAGAAGGCGACGTGTGAAATTTAGGGAGTCAGGGTGGGGAGGAGGAGGGAGAGCAGACATGAAAAATGATTGTTTTAAGTGAGAGGATCAGACTTACATCAGATAACCACATCAGGGAGTCCTCCTCACAGTCATGAAAATTTACAGTCCCATATAATGAAGAAAGCAAGAGAGACAAGTTCCTCAGAAATGAACGTTTCTCTGACAATATTACAAAGCTCATAAACTGGGTCCCAAGAAAGCCCCAAAGGGCAAACATCTCCTGAGGTTTCCTTTTTGGTAAAGTTCTCACTTGCTGTATTAATGACTCAATCTCTGTTTTCCGCCCAGAGAAGGAAAACATTCCAAAGAAGGGCGAAGTTCATGAAAGTATTGGCTGAAATTCTATTTACTTAGGATATTTTCCCCCTAAATTGTCCTCCTAACATCTCACATGAACCCTTTTCCAGGCAGAGAAGGGACAGTTTTTCCAGCTCTGCTTAAATTCCCACTGCACTCCGTCTACACAGGACAACCCTCCTCACCGGCCCGGGCTCACCCGTCTTCAGACGTTCGCCCAGGCTCTAGAGCTGTCATGTCTTCTTCTTCCTGGAACACAGCTCTTCAAACACCAGCTGGTTCTCACCAAAACAGTTTATTAGGAGGGAAAAGCTCCACATAACTCCCTTCCGTGAATATGAACTATACATTTTTGCAGGCATAACAGAAAATGCTTAACCACAGAATACAACTAACAAACGCTAAAACAAAAGAATGCCTTTTTTCCTGAGCTTTGTAATGAAGGGGAGTCTATTACAATGTTGGCATGCAGAAATGCGTTAATGGCTGAGGCGACTGTGGCATTCACAGCCCCAAGCCACTATAAACACAGCAAGGCACAGCTAGGCCCATGTCGGTTTGAATGCGATCCATAAATAAAAGAGATGGTAGGGAAAAAAGAGTCCTTTTGTCAGTCCTCATAATGCACTCTAGACTCAAACATTAAAAGGCTCTGTTAGGAAATGGGTTGAAACCATGAGATCATGTTTAAAAGAAGACAATCTTGGGCCCAGCCCGGTGGTGTAGCAGTTAGGTTCCCATGCTCTGCTTTGGCGGCCGAGGGTTCGTGGGTTCAGCTCCAGGCGTGGACCTACACATTGCTCATCAAGCCATGCCGAGGCAGCATCCCACACACAAGATAGAGGAAGATTGGCACAGATATAAGCCAATCATCCTCAAGCAAAAAGAGGAAGATTGGCAACAGATGTTAGCTCAGGGCCAATCTTCCTCACCAAAAGAAAAAAAGACAATCTTGACTTTGATATAGGAGCATTGGTCTTGGAACCTGGAGACCCAGGTTCAGGCTCGAGGTCTGCCTCTGACATCTCATGTGCCCACAGTTAAGCTATCTGCCCTCTAGCCACTTGATTAGTCAACTACAGACCCAGGCTAGAACCCAAGTCTTCCAATTCCTAGTTCTCAGTCTACCACACCAGTTTGCACATAGAGTGAGCCACAGGCTGCCTCTAGGTTGGGACAAAGACACAGGACCAGAGGAGCTGTTAAGGGATAGCACCACCCTGCCAACAGTAGAGAAAGGGAGAAAGTACGTGAAATTTTGACTTCAAGCCCCAGTTCCATCCCTTACTACCTGTGTGACCTGTAAGATATTCAACACGTGAACCAGTTTCTTTATTAGAAATTGGAGGAATGGGACCAGCCAATCAGACTGGTTGATACCGGTTTTGAAAACTTAGGCAGCTGCACCAGTGTGTACTAAAAGATCTCCAAGATTACTTAGTGTTCTAAAATTTTACAATTTATGACAGAAACTTAACCTACTAAAACCTTTTGCCTGGGTGACTATAAGTTGAGAATTCTGAACAAGATGCATTTTGTTTGGGCTGTATTGTGTTTAAAAAAGTCTATATGAATTTACGGACAACATGATGTTTACCTTCACCCAAGACCCCACCACTCCTTAATGTCCCACATCACACAACTAATGTTAAAAGCCTGGCCCTGGAGCCATTTGCATGTGGAAACTCTGCTCATTCAAACAAAAGCTTTCCATCCACCAAGTGATAAAAAAAATACAAGGTGTATTTTGTTGATTAAAGAGGAAATATCAATTCCTAGGTATATCACTGGGATACTTCTCAGAAGCAGTGGAGTCACTGCATAGTTTAATTAGTTATAGGACATGAATTTTTCTAACAATAAAATGTGATCAATGCAACAAAAATGAAAAATGGAATGAGTTGGCCTGCCAGTCCTAGCAAAATTATATTCTCAGTCTGTTTTCCTTTGGGCAGAAGACATATGTATTGGTGAAATGTAATCAATGGAGTAATCTTCTGAGAAACCATAGCAGGGTTTAATTGCAGATTTCTGGGCATGCCCTTAATACTAAAGCAGCTATGGCAGCAAAATTAACTCAGGACTCAAAGTGTCTAAAACAGTTTCATGACACTAAATTTGAAACAAGCCATATACACAAGTCATATGCATGTTTGCATGAAAATTGCACGTCCATGTTTATGAAATAATCTAAACACACTTGACAGGTTTGAATATAAGCATTCAAGTCATTTCCTTCCAATAGCTACTATCACTTAGATCCTGTCCTTTTGGTCCACTTTTTTTTGTTTGTTTTTGCATGAACTCCCACTGAACTCAAAAGCATAACACAAGAAAACTGAAGGGTGCAAATTCATGATTTCAATATTTCATTCCCAATCTAAGAGCTTAGATATAAGTAGCCAAGCTTAGGAGTATAGAGAGCATCGCGGGCAACAACTTTTCTTGGATTCTCTTTTTCCCCCCAATCCTAACATCAATCAAATGCATACTATAGATGTATTGATTCCTCTTATTCAGAATTTTCTACCATACGTTGCCTCTCTGTCTTAGACTCTAAGAATGGGTTACCTCCAAGTCTGGGTTGACATAAACATTATTTGCCAGTCAGTTGAGCAAAGCAGCCTCAAGGGTCCTGAAATAATTAGTCTACATGGAAATTCTTCATTTTTTCCCTCTGAATATTTTTTCTTCTTGTTAGAAAAAAACGAAGATAATTTTTTGGCTTTTTTTCTAATTATAAAAGCATTGCATGAACACTTTTACAACTTCAGATAATATGAAGAACCATAAAGAAGAAAGCAAACATGATCCATAATTCTATCACCCAGAGAGAACCACTGTATATGTCCTCCAGAGCTTGATGAGTAGGAAGGTGGATAGATATGGTTATAGGTGTACGGTGTTTAATACATATGCATACCTGAATACATACATATGCATACCTGAATACATACATACTTTTTTTGAAAAAAGGGATCATACTATGCATGATGTTTTGTAATCTCATTTTTCACTTAAATATATGATGGGCATCTTCCAATGTCAATAAATACATAATCACTTTTAATGATTGCATAGTATTCCATTGTATGTATATATCATAGTAATTAACAAAATCCCTTGTGGCTGGGTATTTGAGCAATTTCTAATTTTTTATTATCATAGTTGATGCAGCAATGAATATTTTTGTATATACATATTCCTACATTTGTCCACTTGTTTTTTTTAAGGGCAATTCCTAGAAATCAGAATCATTGGGTCAAAAGTGTGTATACACGTAATTTTGAAATATATTGCTAGGTTGCCTTCTAGAAAGTTTCTACCAACTTACACTCACAACAACTGTATATAAGAACCCATATTTCTCCACATTCCTTCCACATAATGACAGTTATGTCATCTACTTAGTCAACCAAATGTAGTTGAATAAAATCTTGAGATATTAATTTTGGTTCCCCTCCCCTTCTGCAATCACTGCCACTACCACAGGGAACTCTCTCTGTTTACTCAGAAACATATCTTGCCTTTGGGGGATCTGACAGAGCCAAGTATAGAGGGAACAAAAAAGGGTCAAGATCTCACTTTTCGAGTACCAAAACAGACTCTTGAAACTCAAAGCAGCATCATGATTCTGAATTCCCATGATCCGAAATTTCACTAATTGGGCTTTTTGAGAGGGAAGAAAAAAGTTTCTTCAAGTCTCAAAAGAATAATCCTTAAAGGAATTTGGGCATAAAATATTGCCATAAGCAACAGACTAGGAAGAACTGGCCATTTTTTTTTATCTCCCATCCAGCCTAGAGGAGAGGGATTTGGAAGAGAAGCTGAGATGCTGGTGAGTCACTACAAGAAGCCTGGGTGCTGACCCACACCCTGGACTGGTAGTAGTAGATGGAGGGTTATGGAATCCTTGGATAAGTTTTTGGGAATGTCAGTATGAAATAGTTGCCACTGAAGTACAGTGGACATGGAGGGTGGTAGGTAAAGGGATTTCAGGAACAGAGGTAGCCATGTGAGAACACAAGTCTTCTCGGACACAGAGAAGTGAGGAAGAGCAGCCAAACTTCCATACTTCCTCAGGAGGGGTTGGAAGTCAGCTGAAAGGGACAGCCAGCAACCTAAAGAGACCAGACAGGGACACAGAAGTGGGAAGTGCTAGATGCCAGCAGGGTAGATGCTGAGGATCAGTGACAGGTAAGGCATCTGTGCATCCTAGACTTGAACTAAATTTACCCAGAAGTGTCTACTTTAATTGTTCTGTGATCAGGCCGAAACGGGGTCAAGTTCAGTTTTTGAAAATTTGAAAAGTTTCTGTTCTTGCACACCTGAGTGTATTCTGGGCTGTGAAATCAGACAAGCTAGAAATGACAAAGCCTCCTTCTATTTCTCTTCACAGCAAATCAAATTCCAGGTCCTACCCATTCTACCTCCAAAAGAACTGTCAATTTCATCTCACTCTTTCCTTCCCCATTGTTACAACCTCACTGCCTTAGTGCAACCCTCATCATCTCTAAACCTGAGTATTCCGACAGCCTCCTGAGGCATCTCCCCATACCATTCATTTTCCCGTCAAACATACTCCATCTATCCTGTCACTAAAGTGTTATTTCTCAAATGCAAAATTGGGTTTGTCACTCTTCTGGTTAGAAGCCATTCACATCCACCCAATACCCTCAGGATAAAGTATAATCACTTTTGCTTGCCAATCAATCTATCACCAATCCAACTCTGAAAAATTGTCCCCATCCTTAGCTCTATGATACATTCTAGCAACAACCTGGAATATTGCTCCTGGAATATAACATGATTTCTTTCATGTTTCTATGCTTTTGTGTGTACTGTTCCATCAATCTGCAATATCGTCATCCGATGCAACCAATAGAGGAAGAGGATCCACAAAAGTTGTAATGGGTGTCAGTACATTGTTTTCAATATCTTAAGGTTAATGAAAAATGCAGATTTCTTTCTGATAAGAATGCATAGACTCCCTGATTTTTTTTTGTTTTGTATCATTTTTGGCTACCATTACATCAGCCTGGTGTAGAAAACTGCTATATCATTCTGGTTAGAAGCTATGATTGAAGACTTCATATGCCTTTGCCAAATAAAAATTGGGAAATCTAATTAATTGTTACCAATATAATTTTATCATTATTTATACAATTTTAATGATAGACTCCATAGAGTCTATCGGGAAAATATTAATAAAAGTAATCCTTGTTGGTGGAAAGATTGGGAACAAAGGCTAAAGGAAAGAAAGAAAGAGGAAGTGAGGAAGTGGAGAGAGAGGAGGAAGGCAAGAAAGATTCTCATTGAACGGCCATAAAGCTTTAATCCCCCAAATAAAATAATCTATAGGTAGATATTCATATATTTTCCCATGTTACAAATGAGGACACCAAGCAAAGAGAAGTTGCATAGCATACCAAAAGTCACTCAACCAGCCGGTGAGCACAAAGCTGAGATTCCAACTTGGCTCCAGTTAACCTGGAGTCCATACTCTTCCTCTTACATCTGCTGTCTCTCCCTGAAATTTATTCTGCTCTAGTTGCTAATCTGGTGTCTGACCTCAAGTGAAGCAGTAAGATGTCTCAAAAACTATATTTTTTATGTTAATTACTTAAAAGGAGTAAGAATACATCCAAGGTGTGTTTAGGGAAACACACGGCAAGTGATTGGGTGCACAGGCTCTCGGGCCACACTGCCTAGATTCAAATCCCAGTTGAACCACTGACTAGTTGTGAAACTTTGGCCATGTTATTTACCCTGTCTGTGCCTCAACTTCCTAATCTGTAAAACAAGGATAATGATAATGGTAATGCCCACCATTGGGTTGCTTTGAGAATGAAATAAGATAATATATGTATATGGCTTACCATAGTGTCCCAGGCACTGTCTCAAAGCAGTCAGCAATAGACTAATTAGAAACTAGACCTGCTCACATCTATCTTCCTTCAGCAAGAGTTAAATTCCCCAAAAAATCAAAGGTCATTTAAAGAAAAATATTTCCTTAAAATAAAAAATTATTAAACAAATTATTAATATTTCCCCAATAGACTCTATGGAATTGATCTCTAAAGTTATATAAATAATAATAACAAAATTATATCAGTAACAATTAGATTTCCCAATTTTTATTTGGCAAAGGCATATGTAGTTTCCAGTCCTAGCTTCTAACCAGAGTGATATAGCAGTTTTCTACAGTGGGTAAGCCGGTATAGAACTTGGGAGATTTGAGCTACAGGCATCAATTGGTTGTGCTGACAGTTAAGACTTCCTTTCTTTTCGAGGTTCAGGAGCAAAAGTTTAATGATGGAGACACGTGAAGGAAGCCCATAGCGCTCCATTGTTGTGTTGAGGGAAGGTTAGCCCCCCTCTAGAATGTAGCAAGCTGCAGGCAATTTGCCTCTAAGTCAGCAATCTGCTTGGCCAGACCCAAAATGGGTTGAGCTTAGAGAAGCTACTACAAGCATCAGTAAACAAAAACTGTTACAAGAGAGCACTTTTTAAAGTTCTGGGAAAATAATTATGCAGACTTTTAAAATGTTCTTCAAATGAAGTGACCAAAAAAGGGATAAAATACATTGGCAGATATTAAAAAATATTATTTCTCAAAATCTAGTGCTTGTCCACTCTTACCTCCAATTTCAGCGCTTATGTATTTTCTGGTATTATGTAGCAGCTACACAAACTTCACAGTATTCTTTTTCTCGTAAGTATTATATATCTGGGTTCAATAGCAACAATATCAAAACATCTACTTTCTTGAATGCTGGAAGACTCTGTTCCAACTTTACATGCCGTCTCCTACAGGTGTGTTTTCCGAATGTATCTATCATAAGCTTCATCTATGTGCTTATTAAAATACAAATTCCCATGCCTCATCTTAATTCTTAGGATTCTTAATTTTTAGGTCAGAATGAAGCTAGGGAATTGGTATTTTTAACAAGTACCCTCTGTAATACTGATCACTCATCACTAGGTAGGAATTAAGGTACTCACCAATAAACAATTTTAAAGGACAACTCAACATTTGTTGTTGTTACTGCTGTCGAGTAGATTCCGACTCCTAGTGACGCTGTGTACAGCAGAACCCTGCCCAGTCTTTTGTACCATCCTCTCACCTTCTGGCCCTATATCAGACAATGACGCTCCAGTGCTATTCACAGGGTTTTCATGGCCAATTTTTCGGAAGTGGGCGGCCAGGTCCTTCTTCCTAGTCTGTCTTAGTCTGGAAGCTCTGCTGAAACCTGTCCACTGTGTGTGACTCTGCTGGTATTTGAAATATTGGTGGCAGAGCTTTAAGCATCACCACAGTATGACAATCAACCGACAGGTGGTATGGTTCCTTGACCGGAAATGAACCCGGGAATGGGGTGGTGAGAGCCCCGAATCTTAACCACTAGACCACCAGGGCTGATTATAACTCAGTGTAAATGATTTGAAATCCTTTTCTAAAAATACTTGGGAAATGTTGGAGGCCTAAAGACAATGATTCACCACTGATGTCAAACTTATCTTAGTTTTTCACCAAAATGAATAAGAGTTTAGGAAACATGCAGAAAGAGCTGTATACTAAATTAAGACCATAGGAAACTACAGAGTGCCTCTCCACTTTCTCAACTGTCTGATCTTCCTTTTCCCCTCTTTCCCTCCCTCCCTCTCTTCCTTTCCTCCTTCCATTAACACTTACCTGAGTTCTTCTCTGACTTCGGCTGCCGTGTTCCCTGCTATGATGAACACATCACTCATGTCATCAGTCAGCATGTTGCAGGCATAGCCAATGTTGATGGCAGTTTCTGATACACAACAAAGCCCACCTCAGTTAGAACATTACTTAATAACATAAGCACCTTTTCCATAAAAGTTTTGAGGTCATTGCTGTATTTCCTTATATTCTACAGGCTTCCTAAATGTCAGAGAGAGCATGATAGGTGATAAATATGAGAGACCCAGAGGGAAATTCAAAGACCTGGGTTCTGTGATCACATTCACCAATTGCTAAATCTGTGGAGAAGGAGCAACATCTATGAATCCTCAGCCTTCTCATCTTGTTTTTGAAAAACTTTTTGATTCCCCAAATTAGTAGCCATGATATAGTACTTGTGATATAGTGAAATGTGTAAATGAAAAGCTTTTTACCAGAAGTTCCGGATACTGCCTTTGGAGAGCTAAATTACTAAACTTAGCTATTATTCAATTCTGATATGGTAGATATCAAGATATCAGACAGGAAAATTGAAAAACACTCACAAAATGTTCAGCTGAACAGCAAAAATGGTCTTATAAAATTTTTATAGTGCTCCTACATGCAACATTGCCATTTTCCCATTAAGTGAACAGAAATTTGGAATTTGACTACCACCTCAAACTACACTCAAGACTGCTGCTACTAGAGAACTGGAGAATTCCGTGATGTCAGACATTCTTTCCTCTAATTGTATAGAAATGGAGCCTAGGATAGTTAGGTAACCCTTCCATCTTCAATAAAGTCATTTGATGCTAATTCTATTGAGTCGTTAGACTCTAGCTAATTCTGTGGAGTCATTAGATTTCTCCTAAATCAAGGAAGGCAATTGATAAGATCTCAGAATTGCCTTTGTATAAACCACAGAAATTGAAGCTAAATAATAGTAATCTTGTGGATATTCACAGCTTATTGAACAGCTGTACCCACTGATCAACATCAGACTCTAGGAAGTCTCTAGTAACACACCACAGGGCTCAACTCTCTATTGTTTATTTTTTGTAATCAGTGATTTGGATGAACATATAGAGAACTGATTTATCATATCTGCATATCCTCCAATGTTCTAAAAAATATCGAACAGGTAGATAGAATCTTAAAAACATGTGTGTGTCAGTTAACTAAATATTTCTGGTTTACTGATGGCCAAGCATTAAATCATTTTTGTTTTAACCATTACTGCTAGTAATAGATCCAAAATGTACTGATGCTCTTTTCTTTCTTAGGAGACACAGTATTCTGAACATAATGACTCCTTCTCTAATGACTTGCATTTTGTCATGCCTGAAAGTGGGTTAGCTCTCGTTGTACCACGGCATGGGCGATCCAGGAATTCAGCCAGGTTGCACTGATACAGCTGTGGTAGTTATTAAAATACCAAAATATTTCCATTCCAGCTGATAAACAGCTGCTTCCCTAAGCCTCTCCAAAGCCTGCCCACTGCCCTGACCCCTCCCCTAACATCACTAAACTTCCCTACCATCAAGAAACTAA
Source organism: Tapirus indicus (assembly GCA_031878705.1). Lineage (NCBI taxonomy): Eukaryota > Metazoa > Chordata > Mammalia > Perissodactyla > Tapiridae > Tapirus > Tapirus indicus. Next base: position 43,084,366 of record CM062918.1, read on the forward strand.
AGGAGTAACCCCGAGGTCTCCAATGTCCTGCTTCAGTGCTGTGCCACTCTCTATCCTGACTGGAGGCAGTACTCATATGAACCAATAGTTACACATGTTTAATACCATTGTGGCCTACAGGTGTAACTGTTATATTTAAGAAGCAATTGGGCTGAAACTCAACTGACTCCAGGGCATCCTATAGAAGATAATTTGTTAGTCTGTTTGTGTGTGTGTGTGTGTGTGTGTGTGTGTGTGTGTGTGGAAGACCAGCCCTGAGCTGACATCCATTGCTAATCCTCCTCTTTTTGCTGAGGAAGACTGACCCTGGGCCAACATCCATGCCCATCTTCCTCTACTTTATACGGGATGCCGCCACAGCATGGCTGACAAGCAGCATGTCAGTCCACACCCGGGATCCAACACTGCGAACCCTGGGACACCAAAGGGGAGTGTGTGAACCTAACCGCTATGCCACCAGGCCAGCCCCTCTTGTTTGTTTTTAAATAGTAAATTCTCGTTATATTCTTTTTTTTATTTCAATTCTTTCTTATGCAGAGGACTTGGCAAATACCTCATTAATTAAGCTTTCTGGTTAATTAAAATTTTACCATAGAAATTATTGGCCCTTTTCAAAACTTCATCATCATCATCCATTTTCCAATTACCTTGTTTGTCTCCCGTTAGGACCCAGATCTTAATATTGGCTAGTGATAAACTTGTAATTGTTTCAATAACACCCTCTTGTAACTTATCTTCTACAGCAGTGGCACCTAGTAGCTTCAATGAAAAACAGAAAATATCTTACGTTAATGCATGCAAACAACATCCACAATATCTGTGGCTTTCAATCACAGAGTTTAGAGGTCAAGGAATGTGAATTAAAGACAGAAATTATGATGCATTGATAAAGCAAGCATCCTATTATGTACAGAGGTGGGTTGGGAAGGATCCCAGGAGAAAGTTCCCAAATCAAGCCAACTGATGGGCATACCAATTAATGGCAGATATCCTGGAAATTAGAACTTACATGAAGGGTCTGATATACTCAGATCACATATTAGCATAAACAATCAGAAGCTATTTGGGCTTCTAAGGACTTAGAACTCCCCAGCTGCTTCCCCACTTATATCAATATGGAAGAGTCCAAAGGAGAGCCCTTGTCTCATAGTCAGGATCATGAAAAAGTAGAGCCATTCTCTTGAGTTAACAAACCAGCAGACACCATAAACTAAAAAATGAAGGTTCTTGTGCAACATTTCATCCAAAGATGAAAAGGTGTGCTCCCTAGTACCTCACAATAGCTGAGCATCCTGGCCACTGGGGCCTCAGGGAAAAGTGGTTTCTAGAATAGATCACATTTTGGACAGCACAGACACCATCAGAATCTCATGAGCCTAAGACGGTTTGGAGCCAAAGGCCTCACTCTTCATGGCAAGTTTCCCTGCTCTAAGAAGGTGGATCATAAAGCAGGGAGAAAAAAACCCCATGACATCAGGGACATACCAGAGGTTGACAAAGAATAGGGAGTCTACTATCTTCTACTCTTGGGGGACTTCCAATTGCCTAAGCCACCACTAATAGAAATAATCTTCTAGGCTCTCTAGGGCCATACATGGCAAACTCAAAGCCAACATATAAAGCATGATTCAATGTTTGAAAGAGTAACATCTGCTGTGTGCGAGATGATTTAGCCAATGGATTATTCCTATGCCAGATCTCTAAACACGTACTATCCCTTGTGTAAACACAAACCATCATGCTTCTAAACTCATACCATCAAATCCCTTTCAATTTCTTCATACAGCCCAGCTACCCGTTCTTCCCTGTCATCTGTGGCAGCATTTGCATCTTCAAGCATCTTATGCCATTCTTTAAAGTACTTGTCATCCAGATCTCTGTATGCGATGGCCAAGGTTCGAAGGCCTTCCCCTGCAAATTCCTGCCAGAGCAGACATACGCTTAGGAACCACCATGAAACAATAATCACAGCAATAACAACAACAACGATAATGGATAAGAAGTTTTTCACTCAAATTCATTTTGTCCCAAGAGCACTACATGGCCATTCTGACCTCCAACTTTTTAATCTCCTTGGAAATGGGATATAATGTTTGTATTTTGTATTTTATTTCTATGGGGTGAAAACATTCAGAGGAGCTAGACTTAATCCTAAAGACAGCTGAAATGCCTGCTTTTCAGATGAAGTGTCCTAGTTGAGAGGTGATCAATGGTGCCCATGACTTAAGATATCCGTTTGAAGCAACATATATTGCTTCTCAACCTATCCTCTGCCATCCATTATTTTTTAGAAACTGTTTTCTATGGAGTCAGTATTTAATAATAGGTCAAATTAATTGGAGAATCATACTTTTCCTTCAGTGCCTCAGTAAACTGACAATCTTAAATGATACCTCTGGTGTGTTTTCCTTCTACTAGGGAAAAAAATAAAGAATAAAAATGAGAGACTGGTAGCTGCTAAGTGTCTCACACAGCCACAACAGCTAGTAACATGCATAGATTGTTTGGGAGAAATGCTAAAAACCTCCCACTTCACCTAGGCCTCCAGCAGTCATTTTATGGGCCTCTACCCTGCAAGCATTTTTATAGCCTTTCTGCCCCTTTGGGCATTGCCATGGAGCATATCTTCTCTGTTGTGTTCTGGCTTATGGAACAGACATAGGTTTGTGATCAGGTACAAGTTAAGCCATGACACAACCTAAGTAGGTAAATGGAAAGAAAAGTCGGTGCATATTGCAATGATGTGGTTTAGCCCAGAGGGACCATGAGAAAAATTACCAAATTTATCTCTTGGGCAGTTGGTAGTACTTTGGATATTGCCATCACATTTTACAAGCCCTGCCTTCCCCGACCACCACTGGGTCTCCTACTGATCTGAAAATCTAGTTACGCTCTTTTGTCCTCTTAATTCGCACAAACACTTCTTTGCCTTTAGCTTGCAAGCCCCCTGGGCATTACCAGGGCTGTCCTCTCTCTGCTGCACCACAGTGAATCAACTCTAAGATGACATTACAAAAGAGAACAGATGATTTAAGTTATTTAATTAGTGCATGAAACAGAAGTTTAATCCTGACTGAGCATTTGAGCAAGGTCATTTCCTATCATTAAACAATTCAAAATCAATAATTAAATATAAATGTAAAACCTCAGAATTTAGAAGCCAAAATGAATAAAGCAAATGAAGCAGAGAGCAAGTCAAATGGATATTATCTGAAAAAAATTTATTTTGCTTAGAAATTTTATTTCCTATACTTCAGTATGAAAGGAGAACGTATGAAAATCCAGGGCCTTGGTGTTTGAGCAATGGCAAACAGCAGATACTTATGATTCCAATGTTGTTTCCATAAAAAAAAAAAAAATTTAAAAGACCATGTCAGCCTTCTGGAAGAGATTAAAAGAAAATCAAGAATGCTCTATTGGAAAGACAAAAACAATAGCTATGTTTGTAACCAATATTACTAAACCATCATTCTTCAAACTTCAAGTCAGGCATAGTTTTTTATTTTATTTGTTTGTTTGTTTTTAAGAGAACCAGGGAATGTTTTATATTAAATATAGGGCTTGACAAAAAACATGAATCCTCAATAACTGTTTAAAGGAGAGAAACCAGTGAGGAAATGAGAGTTTTGACTAGTTGCCCTTCAAGTTCAGATTGGGTTGAACAGAACCTCAAACAAATATTAGAGAGACACTTGAATCTCAGGTTTAAACCAGGTAATGTTCATGTGAATTCATAGACTCTTATTCTTTGGCAAAAAAAGTGTGCCAAATATCACCCCCACTCCCTTCAGAAAGCTTTTGGAAAGAAATTGTGCATAGCCTCAGAATGTATGCATTCGGTTGTTTCAACCTAGGGCATGTAAGTGACTCGTCATGATTTTTTCCCCTCAGCATCTAAACACAACCCTCTTCCCTGGGGGTAATCATAAGAGATCCTGGTGGTGCCAGACACGTCAGAACCTAAGGGAAAGCAACTCTCCTGCTCCTCTTCCCATAACCAGTCCAGTCCCCCAGGGAAAGCAACAGCAAACTGCAGGGGAGTTCAAGCAGGTTTCCCCGGGTGTCCGGAGCCTTCCCCTGGCCAGAGCTCAGGAGCCCACACTCAGTGGCTCCTTTTTAGCTGCTGTGTGTTAATCCCCCTGTGGTGAGACTGACCAGACTCCCAGCAGGGCGGGGTGCGGGGGAGGGGGAGGGTCCATCTGCCAGCTTCCAGACATTCACTGGCACGGTTTCCTGTGGAACCGCTCTCCACATGCTTTCTATTTCAGAAGTCAGATCATTTAGCTGATAGTTTTTAAATAAGACCTAACCATAGCAAGTGGCGAAAGGGCCAGTGTGCTAACCTGAAGACAGAGGCACTTACACTGAGATGGTCTGACGTCAAAGTCAGAAGGTCTTTGTTGGATGGATGAAGTTTTTCAAACAGAATAGTATCTGCTCCTTTGGAATAAAGCTTTATCTGTCCTTTCGGGTTTTGAACTAAAAAGAAAAACATTAGGAAAGTAGATTATAATCAATGAAATCCATCAAAACTAGATTCTCCTAGGGCTCCAGCCAAGCAATTTGGAAATGGGCATCTTGTTTTAGCCAGTAGTAAAATACCCAGTGCCTTTGGGGGGAAGGTCACTACCTAAGTCGCTTGAATTTATTCCTGTTTTATTAACTTAGAAATATTCCATCTACTGGAATCCTTTGATTTCCCAAACTCAGAAACAAGTGTATGACCTTCCTATTTTCCTTGCCTACTATTTCTGAAGGGTTGATACATTTAAATTAAGCCTACTGTATTGAGCAGAATATACAGCTTTGTTTGCCTGTCCCCTGGTGTGAAATTCAAGATCTACTGTGGGAACCAACTATCAGTGTTATGCTAAATGATCTCCATATGAATTCTAGCCATTCAAAACCATGGTTTATGCATCAGCTCTCAACACTTGCTGACATATTTCTTTACCCCCTTTACTCCTGGGAAAAGCCCCTTTATTCTTAGTGGTTCATTCTTGGGTCACAATCCTGGCTGCAAGCATACCTCACAGAGGGCTTTTAAAATGAACGTTTCTACCCTTCCCCACTGGAAGCCTGAATTAGTAGGGCTGTGTTTTTAACATGTCCCCCTACCCAGGTTTGGGAATGACAGCCCTGACTAGGCTCCCCTCAACTCCAATCCCCCACCATCCCCTGTCTGTCCTGCATATTGCTGTCAGACAAATCTTTCTCTAAACCACAGAATATTTGGCGTACCTTTGTAGGCTTGGTTTTATAGCTTGACACATCCTAGGCACTTAATTATTTGTTGAGTGAATAAATGAATGAATGAATGACATGGCAATGTATTTCTTCCCAGGAACTGCCTACAATTTAAGACAACTACCTGGGTCACAACTTCATGGTTGTGACTCTCACAAGCTTCACCAAGTCAAAGATTATTACATGCTTTCCATTCAGTTATACCTTTTGTCTAAAAATAGAATGCCTCAAAGCAAATGAACATAAACACTGACTATTACTAATTTAATAGGATACAAAATTTAGAGCTTGATTTAAAGGGATATAAATATCAAAGTACAATAAATTACTTTCCCCTCTAACCTGTCACGACCCTTTATTGTTGTTACATGTGTCAAGTCAACTCCGACTCCCAGCGACCCCATGAATAGTGATGTCCCCAGTGTCCGTCCTCAACAGCCCTACTCAGCTCCAACAGACTCACACCTATGGCTTCCTTTATGGACTCAATCCATCTCATATTTGGTTTTCCTGCTGCCTTCTACTTTTCCCAGCACTACTGTCTTTTCCAAAGAGTCCTGACTTCTCACGATGTGCCCAAAGTAGGGCAGCCTCAGTTTTATCATTTTTGCCTCCCGCAATGGTTCAGGCTTAATTTGCTCTGGGACCCTCTTGTTCATCTTTCTGGCAGTCCAGGGTGTCCGTAGGGCTCTCCTCCAACACCATATTACAAATGAATCAATTTTTTTCCTGTCAGCCTTCTTCACTGTCCAGCTTTCACACTTGTACATAGTAATTGCGAATATGAGGGAGTGGATAATCTTGGCCTTAGTTTCTAATGACACATTTTTACACTTGATGATCTTTCCTCATTCTTTCATTGCTGCCCTTTCAAGTCTCAGTCTTCTTTTGATTTCTTGGCTGCAGTCTCCACTTAAAGTGATGACTGAACCAAGGTAAACAAAATCTTTAACAATGTCAATGTCTTCATTGTCTGCATTAAAGTTGTGTAGTTCTTCTGTGGTCATGATTTTTGTCTTCTTGATGTTCAAATGCCGTCCTGCTTTGGCACTTTCTTCTTTTACTTTCGTCAGAAGTCATTTCAAGTCCCTGCTGCTTTCTGCCAGTAAGATTGTATCATCTGCATATTTTTGATTGTTGATATTTCTTCCACCAATTTTCACTCCTCCTTCATCTGAGTCTAGCCCAGTTTTTTGTTTGATATGTTCTGTGTACAGATTAAACAGAAGGGAGATGAAATGCCCCCTTGTCTGACACCTTTGCCTATAGGAAACCATTGCCTCTCCATATTCTGTCCTGATGGTGGCTTCTTGTCCACAACACAGGTTACGCATCAGGACAATCAAGGGCTGAGGCACGCCCATTTCTTTCAGCGCAGCCCATAGCTTTTCATGATCCACGCAGTCAAAGGCTTTACTGTCATCTATAAAACATGGATTAACCTTCTTCTGAAATTCTTTGGAGCACTCCAGTAGCCAACGAATAATCGCAATTACATTTTACGTGCCTCTCCCTTTTCAATATCCAGCTTAGACATCAGGCATTTCTTCCTCCATTTAAGGTAAAAGCCTGCGGCAGCACCTTTAGCATCACTTTACTAGCACGGGAAATTAGAGTTCTGGTCCTATATTTCCTGCACTCCTTGGCATCTCCTCTCTTGGGGCTTGGGATATATATTGAGCGTTTTCAGTCTGTAGGCCATTGTTTTGTTTTCCATATTTCTTGGCATATTCTTGTTAGGATTTTGACAGATTCAGTCTCCGTGGCTTGACATAATTTTACCAAAATCCCATCTACCCCTGGAGACATTTCTTCCCAGTACTTTCAGGGCAGCTTTCACTTCACTTTCTAAAATTACACGGGTTCTTCCTCCTAGAAGTCTTCTTCAACAGAATTACCCTTACTCAACACTTAATCTATTCTAGCTTCCTCCTGGCTTGAATAGATCTAAAGCACCCTGGAAACTTTTTGTATTGAGACTTGTCTAGGCCTTATCTGCTCTTCTAAGACCCTCGATCAGCTTTCCTAGTTGCCAGAACTCGTGCAGTTTTTCTTGTAGTCTGGCTCTAATTGCCCACCTTAGGGAAAAAGAGAGAAAAAAATATGCAATCTGTCTAATTGTTCAAGTGAGAGAAAAACATTTAGTCCTAGGAAAGGCTTTCTCTTGCTTTTCTTCTACAGCAATCCACTTTAATAATTATCCCCATATTTTCTCCCTTCTATCACCAGAGCTATAAAGGCAAAGTATGTATATCCTACATTTGCCAGTATGACTTCTCTACAGCTGTTTTTTTTTTTGTGAGGAAGACCAGCCCTGAGCTAACATCCATTGCCAATCCTCCTCTTTTTTGCTGAGGAAGACTGGCCCTGGGCTAACATCCATGCCCATCTCCCTCTACTTTATATGGGACGCCACCACGGCATGGCTGACAAGCAGTGCATCTGCGGGCACCTGGGATCCAAATCCACAAACCCCGGGCTGCCAAGCGCGAACTAAACTGCTGCACCACTGGGCCGACCCCAACGACTGTTTTTTATAGTCCGGGCTAGGACATCAGTTCTCAAACTTTTTGGTCCCAGAACCCCTTTACACTCTTAAAATTCCATGAGGACTCCAAAGAGCTTTTTCATGTGGGTTCTATCTACCAATATTTACCATATTAGAAGTTAAAACTGAGAAATATTATGTCAAGTTTTATGATACTAATTAACTAATTATAATATTACAATAACAATGATTATAATAATAAACATATTACATATTAATATAAATAACATTTCTATGAAAAATAACTATATTTTCCAAAGCAGAAAAACCTAGTTTGGAGAGTGGCATTGTTTTACATGATTATACATCTCTTCAATGTCTGGCTTAATAGAAGACAGTTGGATTCTCATATCTGCTTCTTCACTCACTCTGTTGTGATGTCATACATCACATGGCTTTTGTAAAATTCCCCAGTATACTTAGGAGAAGAAGAAGGAAAAACTCAAATAACATTAGTATTATTATGAAAATATTTTTGTCCTTGTGAATCTTCTGAAAAACTCTCAAGGTTTCCTAGGGTTCCCCAGATCACACATTGAGAAACACTTCTCTAGGGACATCACAGACTGATTGTGATCTGTGCAAATCCCTTACCATCTCATTTTCTACATGTGAAAAGGAGATGTTTAAACAATCTAACTTCTAAGATCCTTTCTAGCTCTATAATTTTCTTATCCAATAAAGATTTTCCATCTCTGATGCCCTCTCTTAACCCAGCATTAGCTCCTGTAAATTTGAGTTTGTGCAAATCCAATTTCATGGAATCCTGCTTAATTTTACTCACTAAAATTTTAGTTAGCAGCTCAGCAAGTTTTATATCTCTTTTCATTCAAGGTTTCTAGCCACTTCTGCTAAGAATTCTCAAGGCTAATAAAATCTCAGTCATTTCAGAAGTTAGCCTTTTAAAATAAATTTAAAAGACCATAACAGTTTTAAATGGTCCAGATAACATGTGGGCAGAGTCTGGACAAAGATCGTAGATTTTTAGTTACAGAATCTCCTCCCATTGCCTGTCCTTTAGATGCTGGTGTTCTTCAGAGATTTACCCAGGATCTACTTCTCCTCCCATCCTTCACACTCTCCATGAGCAGTCACAATTTTTTCTATGGCTTCAGGTTCCATTGACAGGATGATTGCTCTCAAATGTATATCTCCTACCCAAATCCATCTCCAGTGCTCCCTTCTGACCTGTACATCCAACTACCAAGTGGATATCTCCTTTTGGATGTGCCCAGGCTCATCAAACTCAAACTGGACATTTTCTTCCCCCAATAACTAACTACTCCTGCTATGACCCCAGGCTCAATAACCAGCTTCACTATCCACTCAGGCTCCCAAATCAGATATTAGGACATTACTCAAAGCTCCTTCCCTCCACCACATCCGATCCAAGCTATGGATTTCTTTCTGCCACCTTCTTTCTTGCCTAATGTTTATCACATTAACCTAAATGGTTTTACTCACTCCAGTCCTGCTTTCCTAACTCTTCTGTAATCCAGCTAGAGTCATCTTCACACTACTGCTTAGAATCCTGCAATTACTTCCCTCTGCCCTTAGATCAAGTTCAGGCTCCTTAACATGGCATAAATAGGGATCATCAAGATCTGCCCCTTTCCAGCCTATTTCCTACCCTGCTTCACCATCTTCTCCTGGAGGCAACCACATAGAACATTTCTCAGTTCCACATTCTCCTTTAGCTTCAAATTCCTGGAACATGGTAGGCACTTAATAAATATTTGCTTAATTGAGTTGAATTATAATTAAGCAAAATTCATTGAAAGTGGCAGCTATGCCTTTGTGACATAAAGGAAAGAAAGAAGTCAGAAATGGTTTCAGGTTTATACTGTAAGAGTAAGTGCAACAGCAACACTGTGAAGGGTGACGAATAATTCTACTTTGCCATATCTCAGTTGGGTGGCTGTTCCTACACCCACACAGAGAAATGCCTGTCATATGGCAGTGTGATTTGTACTTCGGTAATCTAAAAAGTTTAGAGTTGAGCAACCCTCACCTAAAGATCATATAAGGGCCTTTCAAGGAGCTACTGTAATTCATTCTTCTTTATTGATTATCCACCACTTGCCTCTATTAATAACTATCTTTGAAGTTTATCTCTGTGTTTTTATTAACATAATTAGTAGAATTTATCTTTCCAAAACTATATAATGAGATTTATATGTTTATCAATATAGTAGATTCTATACTCTCTGACAAAATCCTTTATACAAATCTATTTTTATTTAGATACTTCTGAATTAAATCAGGGCTCTTGCCCCAGAATGAAAGTATAACTGATATTGAACTATATATTTATGATTCAATGAATGATAGCCAAAAAAGGGAAAGGAGGAAGAGGAGAAGAAAAGGAAGAAACAGCAGCAGTAGCAGCAAATGTCTGAATCTTCACATCAGGGTGTTGTCCCCATAGGCCAAGCCATGTGACAATCATGAGACTAGAATTGCTTTTTTGCCTTGTTATCAAACAGAGACTTTTCTACCCTAGTGGAATCCCTCTTTCAGATTCCTCCTGATTAAAAATCAAACAGAACCAAAATAAAGCCCACTGGCCTCCATGCCTTCTGTGGTGGAACATTACCTTCCTTCATATGGGATCCATTAAGGCAAACATCTGATGTTTGTGGTTGAGCTGCGATTTCTCCACAGCCTGTAATGGTGACTGATGCTGGGGAAAAGCCAAAAGTTTCCCTGTGTAGCAATCTTAGGTTTTTGCTAACACCCTCTGAACAAAGAGAAGTCAGTTCTGGGCCAACTCAACATCACTAACACCTCCCCTGAAGCTGTAAATAGAAGATAGCTCCCGCTGATACATTAGGCCAACATCTAGAGCAGCACAAGTGCTCATCAGCAACACTGATGATGACTGCCTACAGTGTGTTGTCAAAAAAATAAAAAGAAACATCCTCAGAAGATGTTTGGTTTTTACCTGCTGAGAGCAATCTCCTAGGGCTAGTTTCCAGTAATTAGAGATCATAAACCCACCATTACGTATACACACGTTTTCCACAGTAGAAATTGATTTAATATGATGACTATGATATTCATAAGTTATAAACTGTTGGGCTAAATTTTATTTAACAAACATTTATAGAAAACTTACTGTGTGCCAAGCTCTGTGCTTGGCCCTGGGCGGTTTAAGAAGATTAAGGCATAGAACCTGCCTTCAGATAGCACACTCTAACAGCTGGGAAAGTCATGAGTATCATGGGACTGGTGTCACACTGGCATTGTGAACAAGGTGCTTTGGGGAACAAGGAAGAGTGTGGTTATTGTAGAGTAGGGAAAGAATTGAGAGAACGGGTGATATTTGAATTGGACATTACCAGATGAGTAGTTTTCCAAAAAGAGAAGTGGGGGAAAGGAGAGTTCTAGATAGAGGAAATTGTACATGCAAGGGATGTAAAAGTGCACAATGCACGCTGGGAATGGTGAGGTCTAGTGAGGCTGGAGCACAAAGTTTTGGGAAGTGGAAGAAAAGTAGATTGAGGTCAGATTGCAAGTAATCTTGAATGTCATGCTAAGGACTTTATCCTTTAAGTTCTAGAAAGCCACCAAGGTTTTTTAAATAGGTGATAGCAAAATCAGGCCTAGAAAGAATACCCTGGTGTCAGCATGGAGGATTATTTTAAGGGGGAACAGTTTTGAAGATATTGCAATAATATAAACAGTGATGAGAGCCTTAACTAAATCAGTGGTACTGGAATTAAGAGAAGAGGACAGAAAGTTTTTACAATAAAACGGGGTTTTTAAGGCTATTTTAAGAAAGATTACCCTGTTGCCTTGAGGAGGAAAGACTTAGGAACAGGGCAACCTCTGAGGATCCTGTAGACAAGGCAAAAGATGTTGAGATCTGAATAAAGAGACCAGCAGAGAAGGAGGCAGATTTAAGAAATGCCCCAAACATCTCTGGGGAAAATAACGAGTAGTACTTGAGAATCTATGAGTCTAGGGAAGTGGTCCCCAAACTGTGGTCCCTTGACCAGTAGCATCAGCATCAGCATCATCTGGGAGCTTGTTAGATATGCAAATTTTTAGACTCCCGCCCCAGACCTACTGAATTAGAAACTCTGGGGCTGAGGCCCAGTAACTTGCATTTTAACAAGCCCTGCTGGTGGTTCTGATGCGAGCTAAAGTTTGAGAAACACAGGCCTAGGGGCATAAAGGAGATGAAGGTGTTAAAAGCAAGAGAGCTATAATAGGGGTTAAGAGGTCAGACTGGAGAAAGACAAACCTGGGTTCAAATATTTGCTTTGCATCTTACTAGCTGTGTAACAAGTTGTGTGACAATCTTGGGCAAGTTATTTAAAATCTTTGAGCACTAATTTCCTCATCTTCTAAATGGGGGTAGCATACTATTGCAAGAATTTAATAAAATAATTCATTGTAAAGTGTTCAGTTCACTGACAGGCATACAGTAAAAGGTAATTGTTAACATTTTTAATAAGGACTATACAAAGGGCAATAGCTGTGAGAAAGAAAGTTCCATGTTAGACATATAAAATTTGAGGTAATCATAGTACAACCCAGAGCAGAATCCAGGAGAAGGCTGAGAATGTGTGTGGACCTCAGAGAGAGATTGAAGCTAAAGAGCTATACAGGAAAGTCACAGAATACAGGCAATAGCTGCCATCATGGGAGTGGTCAACATTATCCAAGAAAAGCACAGAAAGTGAGAAAAGAAAAGGACACCAACACTGAACACTGGGAGGGAGAGTGGTCAGCAAAGGAGCTTGAGAAAGAAAACAACAGGACAAGAGGAGAACAAGGAGCCAGTGAAGTCACAGAGGCCGAAAGAGGAGTGGTAAGAGAAGAAGGTCAACAGTCTCAAACATCACTAAGTTAAAAAAGATAGACAGATGATAGACAGATAAGGAAGGTCATTGCATTGGGCAATTATGAGGTGACTGGGAACTTCTAAGAATTCATTCCTTCTTGAGAGATAGAAGCAGAAGACTGACCCTAATAGGCTGAAAGAGAAAGAATGGTGGGGAGCAAAAACTGACCTTGAGAAATTAAGCTCAGATGGAAAGAAAAAAATGGGGTGGCAAAATCGGTGGAGGTCAGAATATGAACACTATCTTTAAGGAAATCGGATGATAATAGAGCATGGGCTGAAGGAAGAAGCCGGTGATAAAGAAAAAATCAAAGGCACAAGCAAGGGAGAAGGGAGCAAGGAAGGAAAGAAAAGGAATAGGGCCAGGCAGAACCTTCCCCTTTGAAAAGGAACAAGAGCAATTTTTCTCTGAGGCAGGAAAAAGAATAAGTTATAGCTTGAGGATGAAGAAGGAAGATGGGGAAAAGAGTAAGTCAATGACGTGCATCAACTCTGCTTTTTTTGGAGCAATAGGAGACGAATTTAGCTTCCAAGAGTGAAGGAGATCATGGCAGGGTTGAGGACTCGAGGAAAGGGCAATGGTTTAGAACATCTGGAAGGACTGGAAAAAAAAGCAAAATAAGAATGAGAGGGACACTGAATCAGCACTGAGGGTTAGCACAGAGTTAGGAAAGCAAGGATTTGTTGTGGTGCCAAATACAATATTAGGTGATCATCTCTAGCAATGCAGTAAACAGAGGAAATGGATAATAATGAGAAGGCTGATGATGATGTTCACAAAGCAACAGTATCGACAACAATCAGCATGGGCCAAGTAATTCAGGAACTCATCTTGAGCCAGTGCTGTGTAGGGATTAAGTGAATGGGCTTTGCAGTCAGACTTCTTAGTTTTGAATCCCAGCTATTCCACTTCAAGCTATGGGACCTTGGGAAAGTTACAAATCTCTCTGTGTCTCAGTTTTGCTATCTTTGAAATGGTCATAAAAATAATAGTACTTACCTTATACAGTTGTTATGACAATTAAATCAGTTAATTCATGTAGAGCATTTAGAACAGTTCTGGACACATAATAAGCACTTGTGAAATGTTAGTTATACTTATTACTACAGTGTTGAGGCTAAGTTGAAGATGATGGAAGTTCATAAATTTACAAAAATCACAGCTCTCAGCACATAACCAAGAGTGACATCACCCCTGAGAAGCATCAATATAACATACTATCAAAAGATCAAAAATAATCTCAGCTACAGCCATACCTATGACAGACATCCTTTTTCTGATATTGTTGAAATCCAAAAAGGCAAGCAATTGATAAGTAACTAGTGTTCCCAATTCTTCTATTGTTATCGTCTCTGGGGTCCGAGACTTAAAAATGAACCCCAAATTTCTTGCAGCAGTCACTAGAGCCCCTTCATCAGGTGACTGAACTTGGTAAACTAGCTGTCCTAAAAGGAAAAGAAACAGTGTATTAAACAACCAAAAAAGTGTATTCAAGAAAAAGGTAAAAGAAACAAATGTATTAATACGAAATAAAATTAAATGTATTAATTAACATTCATAGAATGCCAATACCGACTCCAACTCATTCTATAACTGCTAACTCACATGTCAGCTCTAGAAATCAGACCTTTTCTACTCACTAACCAACTGGACCAGGTGTCTGGACTGTGGGATATCATAGGACGCTATGCATACCACCATTGTACTCCTGGTCATCTTAAGGAAAATACCTGTTCCTGAGTCTGCCTCTCCACTATGCCAAAAGTTTCTTAAGCCACATCTTTGTATTTTCAGTGACTAGAGATGTGCCATGAAAGTTTCACAAACTAAAACACTTAATATATATTAAGTCACGTAATCCTCATGGCAAGCCTTGAAGATTATCAAAATTATTATTTCCATTTTATACTGGTGAAACCTATGACTGAAGAGGTTATGTGATTTTTGCAAGATCACACAGCCAAAGAGCAAGGGAGAAGATATTCCAAATTCCACTTTAGTCTACCACTAATGAATGGTAGGAGCGGAGAGGAGAGAAAACGAATAAAGTAAGCAAAAAAATCCATTAAAACACACTTTAAAAAACAGTCCATCTATATAAAAGCAAGCCCTTCTATATATAATTATATTCTTTGTATGTAAAAATAAATTAGAAAAGGTAGGCACAGCTAGATCCACATTTACTGATTCATAGTGATGTCCAAGATAAATTAAGAAAACAATTTGCATATTAATGTATGTATTATGATTTCTTTTCATTAAAAGCAAACAAACCACCTACATATCTGCGTATATTCCTATATGTGTGAGCAAATGGAAAGGGTGAAATGATGCACACCAAATGTTACCATTGGTTACCCCTGTAGGGCTGAGATTAGAGGAGTTCAGGGAAGAAATTATTACTTTTGCCTTGATAAATCTTTGTATTATATGGTTTCACTTGATACGATAGGCACAAATTAATTTTTGAAATTCAAAAAAAGAAAAAAATTAAAGCAATTACTTAATTTACCTTTGGAATAATATAATAACTTCCATTTCTGGCAACATGGTGAACTGAGTGCTAGGATCAACCTCCCCTGCTACAAACTACAGACTCTGTATGAAACACTTTAATATTCTTGAATACATCCATGAACTGGCAAGAAAGCAAGAATTGTTCAGATCAAAGACTGAGAAAAAGAATACAAATGGACTAAAGGAAGCACTATAGCCAGCTTTTGTCTTGAGGGCATTTTCTGAACCAGGAGAACTCAATCATTGGTTTCCAGCCTCTCAGGGCTTGGGTCAGAAAAGACGTAGCCCAGGGTAACAAGTCTAATGGAAGACCACCTCTTAAAACTGGGATTCTAAAAGGCTACTCTCTCAGGATAAAGGTAAATTGGAAATCAGTGCCCCCTCTAAGAGTGCCTGTAAGGAAAAGTGCCTATCTATAAATGGAAAGAAAAAAAAATCTCTGCCAAAAATATATAATCAAAGACTAACTCTCATGCACATTTGCATCCTAAATTCACAACATTGGGTGACTTGAAAAAAATCAAGCTGAAAATTTAGTTTAATACGTTCCTGCATTAGAGCACTGACTGAAGCAAACGCAAATCTTTTCTGGAGGAACCAGTCTTCATCTCAGGACCCAAAGAATTTCTACAAATAAAGTTCCAAACAAAATAGTCATCTCACAGTGAAAAATCATTAAAATCACAATAACAAAACATGATTAGAACCAACAGAAAGAACAGAGACGATAAGATCTTGATTAAAAATCAAAAAGTGCAAATTAGACACTAATGGAGAAAGAATTAGTGTACTGGAAAAAAATGGAGAAAATTCCAGAATATATCTGAGAAAGACAAAGAAAAGGAAAAATGAGAGAATTGTTAAAAGACATAGAGAATAGAGTGAAAATATCTAACATTGAAGATCTAATATGAGAGGGAAAAGGAATATATGGCTGAGGAAACTCCAGAAGTGATAAAAGGCGACATTCTACAGATTCTAGAATCTCAATGAATCCCAAGCAATATAAACTTTTTAAAAATTCACACCTGTACTAACAACATGAAAGAAGAAAAAATCTTAAAAGTAGCCAGGGAGGAAAGACTCATTACCTTCAAGTCACAATTACACTGACAGCTAACATACAGTAACAGAAATAGCAGCCAGAACACTGTGGATTTCTTCAATGTGCTGAGAGAAAACTGTCACCTTAAATTTCCATACACAGCAAAGCATCATTCAGGAATAAGGATGAAATAAAATTGTTTTCAAACAAAGTTTTTGAGAGTTGCTATCAGTAGGCTCTCCCTAAAGGGAATTCTAAATAATACACTTTAGGTCAATAGAAGATCAGAGATGGGACAAGCATTAAAGAACATAGAAATTAGTAAGTATATGGATAAATCTAAGCAAATATTGACTATAAAAACAATAAAAATAACGTCTTGTGAAATTAAAAAAGAAAATACGTGACAAGAATACTATGTAAGTCAGGACAGGGTTAATTAGTACTGAAGGGTTCTAAGGTCCTTGTTTTGCTCAAAAGGAGGCATAGGCTTTGATAGGTTAATTATGTTAAAATTTCTAGGCTAACCACTAAAAGAATACAAATAATGCTATATTATTTCCAAAGCAGCAGAAGTAAAAATGGACTAAATCCAGAAGAAGACAAAGAAAGAGGAAACTAAGAGACAAAAGATGGAGCAAAGATAAAATACAAAGTAAGATGGTAGAAATAAATCTAAATATATCAACAATTATATGTTAAATACTTAAAGTCTAAATATATCAATAATCAACAAAGGTTAATGGGCTAAATGTTCCAGTTAACCTTAGCTTTGTCAAACTAGATATTCTTTTTAAATGTCAAAAATTATGCCATTTACAAGAGATGATCTAAAACATAAAGAAAAAGACAGACTGGCAGGAAAGAGTGGGAAAAGCTAAACAATGGAAATACTAACAAAAGGAAAACATCTATAACTATATTGTTATCAGACAGAATAAATTTTAAGGCAAAAATATTACTAGAGATAAAGAGGATCAATATATATTAATAGAAGTTTTAGTTTAAAGAAGACATAAGTCTAAACTAGTATCTAACTAATGACATGACCATAAAGCAAAGACTGACAAAACTCACCAACTAGAAATAGACAAATGCACCATTATAGTTGATGATTTTAACATACTCTTATTAATTGAGAAACCAGGTAGTCAAAATAATCCACTGAGGTAGAAGATTGAACAATACAATTAACAAACATTATCTAATGGATATGTTTAGAACCCAGTACCCTATAATTATAGAATGCACATTCATTTCAAGCACACATGAAACATTTATGGAAAATGAATACATACCAGGCCATAAAGCAAGCTTCAACAAATTTTAAAGGAGTGACATAATAAGGCAATAAGGAAAAAAATTCTAAATTTTTTCTCTCTTTAATTGCCACCCACTAAAATAGAAAACAAAATTATATTGAAGCACTTGTACTTTCCACTTTCCTGATTCTGAAATTTCATCCTGACAAAGAGAATGAGAACATCAACTCCCCCCAATGACTTCTCCATGAAACCAACAGGACACACTTAAAATAAAAGCAACACCCTCAACTATAAATTATACAATTACATAATTTTAAGTTTGCTAGATTTAGGTTCTGTTCTTTTCCATAACTAACATTTACATAAGAAAAGTTTATATTTTTTAATGTACTTTACCATACATGGATTTAAGCTGTCTATCCTATAATTAAAGCTTCAAATGGAGAGCAAATGTAATTTACTCTTATTCAGTGATATAATCCTTCACTTGGAATTTGATATCTCAAAGCAAGAGACAGAAATAGCTGAAAGGATACCTACATTTACCACTCTTCACTTCAAAATACCTTTATATGGCAGAAGAAATATTAGCCAATATCCACTAGAATGGGTAAAATTTAAGAGTGGTAATATCAAATATTGGTAATAATGGGAAGGTACTGGAACTCTTATACATTGATGGTCAGAATGTAAAATGAAACAATCATTTTTGGAAAATAGTTGGACAGTTTCTTATAAAGTTAAACATACCTACACTATGATCTGGCAATTTCCATTCCTAAGTATTGACCAAAAACAAATTTGTTAAATATTATTTTTAAAGGCATAAAAATGTTTATGGAAGCTTTACTCATGATAACTCAAAGCTGGAAACAACCCAAATGTGCATGAACAGAGGAATGGAAAAAAAATGTAGTATACTCACACAGTGAAATATTACTCAGCAATGAAAAGAGAATGCAACAAAAAAAGAATGAACTATTGATTGATACAACAATATGGATGAATGACAAAAACACTACATGGTGTGAAAGAAGCCAGACACAACAGAATATATATTGTATGATTCCATTTATCTGAAGTACAAAAACAAGTGAAACTCATCTTTGATGATAGAAATCAGGGCAGTGGTTGGTTGGGCAAGGGTTGGGGGTGTGGACTGGAAAGGAACATGAGTAATCTTTCTGGAAAGATGGAAAAGATTTATACCTTGATTAGTGTGGTGGTTACATGGGTGTATATAATTGTCAAAACTCATTGAACAATACACTTAAGATCTGTGTGTTTTATTGCATCTAATTATTTCACAATATGAAAAATTTTTAATGTACTAGAAAAGAATTAAAATTATCGGTAAACTAGAAATTTGAAAAATGGTTGCAAGATAAAAACTAGATTTGATCAATAAAGAAATAAGAAAAGACAAAAATACAGCTCAAAGCATTTGCAAATGAAAATGAATACAGAGATAAGAGCAACCCCCAAAGATACTCCAAACTCAGAGTCAACAAATGAGAAGCACAGAAGTGGTCTTGGGGTATCGTTAGTAAAATTAGTCGAAGAATTCCACTCAGCACTCGGGACCATTTGGGCTCCTCTTTCTGCCAGCTAACTCTGCACAACAAGCTGCAGTGACATTTGCCCCCAGGACAAAACCTTGACAATGTTCTTCCACACAAAGTGTACAATCTACCTAAGGAAACAAAGATTTGAGTGCTGGGGCTGGAGACCAAAGCCCAGAAGAGCCTAAAGTGGCTTCAGAATTCCACAAGGATAAGAGAAAGAAAAAGAGGGAAAAGAACACTATGACTCTGATATTTTCTTCCAGACCAGGCCTGAAGTGCAACTCTCTCAAATGGGGGCTCTGGCACAGAATCCTAGCACTAGATCTAAAAAAGGAAGATAGTTAACCCCAGGTATCATATGAATTCAAGGAGGGAGGAACCCCACACTCTGAAGACGAGCTACGTGTTCTGCCTCTCCCACAGTCTTGGGAGACAGGCCACTGTAATCATCTGCATTCACCAAGAGGCAAACAGGGTGAAACACAAACAGTTCACAAACAGGGTGAAACAGGCAAACAGTTCTGAAACACAGCTAAGAACAGGCAACCACAAATCATCAAACACTTGAGAACAACATGAAAATTAGACATAAACCTCAAAAAACACCATTCCATAAAATAAAACATAATAGAGGAAACAAAAGAAAATTTCAAATTGAGTATAATTAATATCCTCAAAGAGATCTAAGAAAATATCATAACATTAAAATAAAAACAGATTGCTATTAAAATAAAATAATTTTGGAAATGAAATAAACTCAGAGGCAGAGATAAAAGAAACTTACTCAAAGGCATTGCGATATCCTCAGATGAAAATATAATAAATTATCTGCATTAGTATTATAAAGATCATAAATATAATTATGTGAATCCTCACAGCAATTAAAACCAGAGGAATGGGTTAATCCAGCATTATCAAAGACAAAACTATGGTTTGAATGTAGTCCCAACAACGGAAAAAAAGAGAGAGAGAGAAAGAGAAAACATATATACAAGTGTATGTATGCACATATATATACACACACACATATCATAAACACACACATACACAGTCTACAGTCTATATGGAATAAATTTCACTTCTGAGTTGAAATTAGTTGGGTGGTAATTTGTACTCAATAGTCGGTAACAGAAAGAAATAAAACTTGTTAAGGGAATAGATTGGGCTCAATTGGAGCAAGACGCCGATTCACCATACCATTATCTAATCTACCTGCCTCATCACTTTAAGGTTCAAGTGGCCTGGCTGATTTTGTTCTATTCTATGAACCCTGAGCTCTAAACAACCACTTTACTAGTGTGAGAACTTGTTCATAATAGTGACTGACTAAGAATTTCTACTCTCGGTGTAAATCTATCCCCATTACTGGGAAAATTCATTCTAAGCATATACCTGATGATCATCTGCATCTATTAGACGTGCATGTTAATAATGGGAGATTAGTGACTCAACTGTATTTCCCTATTTGTCCTGGCTACTAGAAAGCTCACAGTCAAATTGGTGTTCAATCATAAGAAATATTTCATGCCCTTTAAATGGCATATTTGGGCTCTCATCTTTCCATTGCTCCTATTTCTTTTCTTTTTCTTTTCCTTTAAGTTTCTTCATATTTTTTGGAAAACATTCAAGCTATAAATAAATACAAAAAAAGCTAGTAAGAGGTAAACCCCTTATTCAATGCTGTACTTTTAATTAGAAAATCCTTCCAATTCCAAACATTTTTAATAAAAATATCAGTTCTGATTTAAAAAACAAGGCTCACCACTCAGACACACTTTCCACTTACCTGCACTATTTTCCTCCGACATTACGGTGTGGCAGAGTGCAAGTAACCTAAGGAATTCATGCACTTTGGGATCACCCAGTTTAATGGATTCCATCAGACGGTGGTCAAAGAACTGAAATGTTCTATCTGCTTGGGGGTTGACTGAGAAATCCTCAGGCTCTTTTTTCTGTAGGAGAGCAACAAAACAACAAAAGAACTACAGACCTCATTCCAACAATAATCTTTAAAATTCAAAAACACTTCCTCTAAGTATTTTTAGTGCTCATATGATTTTTCATCCTCAAATATCTGGCACTAAAATGACTTTCTGTTTCCTCATTACTGTTAAATATTATCTTCTCATTTCAGAGCCACGCACCAAATCAGGGAACCCAAAAACATACGGGGAAGAAAAATATCCAATGGCTGTACAGATCCTGAAATGCTTTTGGGAACTCCAAAATACAAAGAGGGGCTGAAAACTGAAAGTTTTTTTCAAAACCTACTCGATGGCAAAACATGACCTCACTTGAACTCATTTTGGCAGCTAAATCTGACCGGGAATGATATGTGACTAATTATAGACTTCTTTTAGTCTACTTAGCATGAATTAATATTTTCTGATGCAAAAATATTAATGTGTTTGATTGCAGAGTATTTTCTCAGATCTCACTGGAGATATTGCATAATATAATGACAGAATTAAAATCAGGATTTTGAAGAGATATTTGCACTCACATGCTCATTGCAGCACTATTCACAATAGCAGAGTAAAGAAAAGAGTCCAGATAGAGAAAGAATTATTAAAAATTATAAAGACACAAAGTATAACCTAAAATCTTATAACGGAATTAACAAAAGATATAGCCCAATGTAGAGGGCCCAAACTCACTTATTAGAAGATTGGAATGCAAAGCAAAATCCAACCCCATGCACACCTAAAACAAAGTCATTTCATTCAACATTGAAAATAAAAGGTGGGCAAATGCAAATTAAAAGGAACCAGAAGTCATGATCTTAATATCAAATAACATTGAATTCAGGTCAAGAAGAATTCAAGGATGCAAAAAGGGCACTTTTAATGTTAAATTGTGTAATTCATAATAAAAATGCAACCACTATGAACACCAATGCACCCAAAAGTAGCATCAGTACTCTTCAAACAAAGATTTCAGGCTACATAGGAGGTAGAGAGAGAGAGAGAGAGAGATTATCAGAACACTTTAATTAACCTCTTTAATCCAAACAGATAAATACAGATAAAAGGTAAACAATGAAACAGAAGACCTAAATAATATAATTAATAAGGTAGAACTAGATGACATCTAGCTAATTTTATACCTTGAAAACAGAAAGTACATGTGCTTTCTTTTAAGGACTTTGGAACAATGACAACAATTGATCATATTAAGCCACAAAGAAAACCTCAGTAAACTCCAAAAACTAGAAACAATAAAAATACATTCTTTTATTAAAAGTACAATAAAGTTAGGGGAAAAAAGCCCCCACCACTTGGAAATTTTAAAACTCTTCCTTAAAAATTCATGGTTCAACATGGATATGCAAATTGATGTGACAAAAATAAAGATACTCTAATAAACTACATACCAAAATCCATGTGATAAAACTACAGTAGTGTTTAAAGGAAAATTAATGATCATAAATATTTGTATAAAAAATAAGAATAAATGTTAAGCATCCAAGTATGAAGTTAGGAAAAGAACAAAAGAAACCTAAAGAGTGAAGAAAGAAGGCATTAATAAAGATAAAAGCAGAACTTACTGATTAAAACACAAGAAAAAAATAATATAAATAATAAATAAGTCCAAAAGCTGCACTTTTTTGTGGGAGAAAGGAACAACTTTCTAATACAATCGAGACAAGAAAGAATAAGAAAAACAAAAAGTAAGAAATAATAAAAGGAAATAGCCACAGATAAAGAGGAAATTAAAGGAATCATAAGAGACTTCTTTGCTCAACTCTTTGCAAATAAATCTGAAAATCCTACTGGATAATATTCTAGGAAAATATAATTTTCTAAACTATTCCAGAAAAGATAGAAATTCTAAACAGATAACCACTATAGAAAGGAAAATAGAGACCATTGTCAAAGGACTACCACCCCAAACAGCACCAGGTCCACGTGATTTTACAGGAGCATTTCATGAAACCTTTAAGGCACAGATCATTTTGATGTTATATAAACCGTCCTGCAAAGCATTAAAATAAGGAAAAGGTATTCTCTCTCTAAAGCACATGTAACATTGGTAGCAAAACAAATATTTCTCTCCAAATGAACATTGAGGACCAATGTTTTACAAATACCCATGCACATACCTAAATAAAGCATTAGCAAACAGAACCTAGCAGCTCAGTGAAAACACAATTTAACATGACAAGTAATGCTTATTCCCATAAAACATGAATAGATGATAATCTAATAGAAAAGTGAGTAAAAAAAACTACAAACTAGAAATTTACAGAAAAGGAAATACAATAAGCTAGTAAAAATATGAAAAGATGTTCAACCTCACTCATAATAAGAGAAATTAACATTAGAAGCATATTGATGTTTTCACACTGTCTTGTCCATGATCGAAAACTTGGATAAAACATTGTGTTGGTGAGGGCAAGGCAACGTGGCACTGTTCTAAATGTAGGGTCGGGTAAATTGGCATAAATTCTAAAAATGGCAATTTGGCAATATTTATCAAATTACAAATGCATATAACTTTTGACTCAGCAATTCCATTTCTAAAAATGGAACTTGTTAGAGAGTATAAGATCCATATGAAATAACATACGTACACACTTATTTTACTGCATTAATTTTTGCTAATTTTATTATTTTTGCTGCATTTTCCTTACTAGCAAAATATTGGAAATATCATGAATGTTCATTAGTGTCTCCTTACATGAATTATGGAACATCAATATAACAAAATACTATTCAGCCATTAAAAAGAATAAGGGAGCACTTTTTTTTTTTTTTGCTGATTTAGAAAATCTTCAAGATGCATTGTTGAGAAAGCTGAATAACAGTGTATACAGTATGCTACCACCTACATAAAAAATGGAGCAATATCTCCATTGCTTACACATAAATATCTCTAAAAGAATAAAAAACAGAGGGAACTCTGTGGTTGAGGGACCTGAATGAGGAGAAACTTTGAACCATATGAATCTATTTTTTTAACGTTATGCATTAAGTATCTCATTTGGTCATAATGGAAATCAGGGCTCTAGTAACTCATCATTTTTAAAAAGCATGTGCAATTTGAAATTAAAAGTAAGAATGAAATTTTATCACCTCCACACCTTAGTTATGTCTGTCTTCTGACCCAGGTCTTCATGCACTTCACCTGCCACAACAAAAATTGAAAATTAAAAATAAATGAAATTGAAACTAGATTTACACATTTAGTTTTAAGGAATACACATTTACTACAGCACCACTACTAGATGGCATTATGAGTTCAAATGTAGACTTTTTAGGAGTATTTTCAAACTGTAACCCTAGACATGGCAATTAATGTAGAGACTCATGTTTGCCCAAGATAGAACTAAAATGCAGTATGCATTGAAACAAAATACAAAGCTTGCAATCATGTTTTTCTGTAAATTTTATCATTCTGTTGTTACATTATGTATAATGTTTGTAAGAGGCAAATTTTTGTCTTTCACTCTATCCCCACTGCTGGGGAATCCAAAATTATATCCTACACAGACCAATTCTCATCAACGCTAGAGCTTGGTGAGTTCATCTTTGTCTATCTTGGTCTGCGCCAGATACTTCTGTGTAATATCAAGGTCAAATTAGTATGTAAATTTTAAAGAATGCCTGCCTTCTGCAGGCAGAGAACATAGCCACCTATGTGCCAGATAGTTAAAAATAAGTTTTCTTAGTATAAAACCAATGTGTGCTTATTATAGATATATTGCAAAATACAGGACATTTACAGCAGAAAATAAAAATTATAAATAGTCCCACCACCCAGAGATAACCAATATTTGTAGAGTTTTTTCTGGTTGATTTTGTGTGTGCGTGCATGTGTGTGTACATATATTCATCATACTGTTCACAAATTTCTGGTTCCTGGTATTTTTTAACTACTTAAAGTATAAGAATTTCTCCTGCCATTAAAAGTTCTTTGTGAATCTAATTTTGAAGGTTGCATAATAGTCCATGTAGCATAATTTATTTTAGCTTTCCCCTATTTGGAGCCCTTTAGGATTTTTCCAATTTTTGCTTGGCATTTGAAGGTTTACTACTATTTGCCAGGACTATATTTCTTGTGATAATGATAACAGTTACTTGCATCAGTTCTGTGCCAGACACTTACATTATTACTAATCTTTATAACAAACTTACCAGATGAAGATTTTCCTTCCTGTTTTATGGATGAGGGAACTGAAGAACTGAGCTCCAAGTGACATGACAACTAAAACTAAAAAGGCAGCATAGTGGGTTTTTGCACCCAAGTCTCTCTCTTTCCAGTACACATTGCTATGACCAAAAAAGCATTTTTCTGGGGCACAGGTCTAAATCTGGAATGCTGTGGGGCTGCATGTGGGAGGAGTCCTGTGCTGGGGAATGAACCTAGCCCAGCACCTGGAATTTAAATCACACACACCGCCGTTATGTTCCAGGCATTACCCCATAGGCAGTAACTCCAATAAATGATAAAAACAAAATAAAACTGTGTCTTTGTGTAAAATGGTCCCCCAGAGAAGGCCCATTTTTAGGGCTGGTGATGGAAGTGAAGAAAAATTAAAGAAGTCTAGGAAAATAATAATTCTGAGCCAGAAAATAGAAGATTTAGATAAATCAGAGTGGAATGTCAAACTTTCCCCAGGCCTGGATCGATGACATAAACAAGACCAACTTGTATGAAAACAAGAAAAAGTGAGTCTGAAACATTCTGTGAGTGCTTTAGTAAGAATATATTTTAATGACATCATAAATGCATTGTAAATTATAATGGCATATAAATTAAAGGTCTAACAGGGTTACTTAAATATTTCAGTTACTTTCCTGCATTTTATGATGGAAATTATAAGCTACCACGGCATTTGTAAATTTGGAGATTTGCAAAGATCTTGGGATATACACTTGGTGAAAATCAAGGGCCGTCTTTAAAAATAGCCCTGTG
The DNA here is from genome assembly GCA_031878705.1 of Tapirus indicus. Lineage (NCBI taxonomy): Eukaryota > Metazoa > Chordata > Mammalia > Perissodactyla > Tapiridae > Tapirus > Tapirus indicus. The sequence continues at coordinate 43,110,324 of CM062918.1, forward strand.
ACAAACGTCTCTACAAATAAATCTTGGTCCAAATGTCTGATAATTTCCTAGAAGTGATATTATTATTATTATATTATCAATACACGCCATGGCAAAAGAACTAAAAGATCCCCCAAATTCACAATATTTTCAATACTCTGACTAAAATTTTCCCATTTAAATTACTCTTTGGGTTAAGGCAGTAATTTTAGAAAGCCTCTGAAAATAACGTCAAAAGAAAATTTTTGAAGGAAATGTTCTATTTTATTTACCAGTCATTATAATAGTGACATAAGCAATGTACAGTGTAACTGAGGGCTTGTGGAAGTCCAGGTTCAAAATCACCTGGTCCACTACCAGAGAAGGGGGGCGGGGCAGGGGAGAGGTATGGAAAGCCTGGTGACCATGGGTTATGGAGGTGGGGTTGGAAGTGGGAGGCCAAAAGGCAGGAGAGTATAAAAATCAGCTTCTTGTATTTCTTAGTTTTGTTCAAGGTCAAATCTTGCTTTAAAATATTTGGCAATGTTTGAAATTTCCCATCAGGAGACAAAGGGAAGTCTTCCTTCCCTTTCTTGGATTTCCTTTACTTCCCGAGATTTCTGTATTGAGAAACTGGACACTCAGAGTCCAGTGAAGTGTGATTGGGGGTCCAGAAGCACCAGACAGAAGTCTTCTGCAGAACTTCCATGCTCTCAGCAGAAGGAACTGTCTGCGACCTGGCCAAAGTCGGGGTGACAGGGTCGCATATAAATAGGATGCTTGAAAATCCAAATACCGAGCAGGGATCCTGATGAAACCATACAGAAAGGAACTGGATATTGATGAAACAGCTTGTCTGGCCACTCAAAGTAGCCCTCTCCAGTGTAAATTCTCAGGAATGAATAGTAAATTCTCACAAACACAGGCACTAACATCAATTCCAGAGCTGATGGGAAGTAAATATAAAATGCTGCTTTTACTGAGATAAATCAGACTACGAAGAGCTCGTCCACCCTGGGATGTGAGTCTATCAAGTACCAGAGAGCAGAATCGCACAGTTGGAGCACGGAAAGTCACCTCGGACAGTATCACATGTAACCCCCCACCTCTACCCATAAATGGTAACAAATCCAAAGTTTCAACCAAATTATTCAACATTCATCCCACAAATATTCAGTGAGTGCTTATTATGTGCCAGGCACTATGTTAGATGCTGATAGTGCCCGTATTAATAAGAAAGCCAGCAATGGTTTTGAATCTTTTAATTAAAAAAAAATTGGGTTGCTTATTTTTTTAAGGACTGTTAACAATATCATTAAAAAAAAAAAAAAAAGGAACTGTTTCCCTTACCGTAGATTCTCCCATTAATGGAACATTTTTTCAAAGTCATGATGTTTTGAGTGAGGGTGCCCGTTTTGTCGGAGAAAACGTATTCGATCTGGCCCAGTTCCTCATTGAGCGTGGTCGTCCGAGCTTCAGCAGGTGTTGCTTTCCCAGAGTAATACATCTTCCGATCCCAGTTTATAAAATAACTGTGTCCCAGACGAATTACTTCCACACTTCCATCCATTAAAATGGAAAAAAAGAAATGCTCCATCAATTTCAGAACATACAGAACTTTGCCAAAGTAAGAAGTCTGCCAAAGTCTTCAGAGTTTAGGAGAAAATGTGATGCTCTGTCCCTAGGTCCTGGTGACCTTCAGAAACGTCTCAGCAGACGTTCCTAAGTCACTTCCTTGCAGCACCATGAAACAATAGGCTGGTTTTGCATAAAGCCTTAGGAATGTTCCATGGTTCTCCACTTACATTCAACAGGCCCAGTGGAGATTTCTTGTGTTAGCATATTAGTTGGGATCTCTCCCATATGTTAGGAGAAACTATTATTAAAGATGTTGGTCAGAGGTCTGATCTAAAAAAATGTATTGTTGAGGACTTTCTCTCCAATACATTGTTCGATGTGGCTTTTGCCACAAGAGGTAGAAAGTAGCATCTCCCTGAAACACTAAGCAAACCATAGTATATAATGAATGAAAACAGGGGGATGTTGCCATATTATTCTGCCCATTTACCAAGAAAACAGCTTTGTCTCATGATCTAGTGGTGATTTATGACTTTCCAACTCTGGAAATTTCTGTGGCCAAGAGTATGAACTTTTTCAATATTTGTCATACACAAGGCCAAATAGATTTGCAAAAAGGTTATAACCATGTAAGTTTCTACCATTAGATTATTGAAAATTATCTTTTACCATGTGCCAAGTAAATGGTGTCTCATTACTGTTTACTGCATTTCTTTTCTTATCAGTGAGTTGAACATTTTTTTCAAATTTTATTGGCCAGTTCTAGTTCTTCTCAAAATTATCTAATTGTATTATCTGCCTATTTCATTATTCCTATTCAGATATTAGTGTATTTCTTATTGATTTGTAAGAATTATATATATAACATATATATACACACTATGCAAACATGTTACCCAATTTCTCATTTGTCTTTTAATTTTGTTTCCACTATTTTTGGCATGAAGAAGTTTTCTCTTTCTAATTGATCAAACTTATCCATAGTTCATAGTTTCTGTTTATAGTTTCTTTTTTGAGAGTTTTGCTTAGATAGTCCTTCCCTTTGCCAAAATTATATATACAGATATTTATATTTTTCCTCTAGTTCATTATTGATTTTTTTTCCACATTTAATACTTTACCACAACTGGAATTTTTTGAAGTATGATGTACATATAAGGAGCTAATTTCAGTTTTTACAAACAGAAAGTTTTTTCATCACAATTTGTTGAACAAGGAACCCCTTCCCCTACTGGGTTGGGATGCTTCCATGTTACATATAAATTATTTTCTTCACTAGAATCTGTTTTAGGGATTTCAATTTTGTTCTTTTAATATGTCACTTAATGCATCTCTTGTTTTCATTATTGTAGCTTTGCAAAATTTGGCAATACCTGGAAAGAGAAAAGAGGAGCTTTATTCTCTTCTTTTTCAAAAATTCTTAGTGGTAATCACTCGTTTATTCTTTCTGATAAAATCAAGGTATTCATCTAAATAAACTTTAGAATCAATGTATCAGCCTTCTCAAAAAACTTATTTTGCATTTTTATTGTCTATCTTAAACTTTTAATTATTTGAAAACTGATATTTTATAATACTTAAATACAACTTCAAGGAGAAGGATAAATCCTTCCAGGAATTCAATTTTGAAAAGTACCCCTATTGGTAAAGAATTTTCATTTAGTTTAGTTTTGCTTTGTTTTCACATAGGCCCACACCAGAGCTTGATAGATCTGTTTCTGTACCTCATATCCTTTTATTGATGGGATAATTTTTTAAATTGTTATTGGCTTAAAGGAAAGTGTTTTTTAACATTGAAAGTTTTTTTAATACTAAAAAAATGTGATGATGTCACAGAATCAGACATTTAACTGAATGGTCTCACTAAGAGTTTTACAAAATTATTCTTTTAGATTTTCTAGGTTTGTAATCACATTGTCTATGTTCTTCCTTTCTAATAGGTTTATTTCGGTTTCAGTTTCATGTCTCATTTTGTTCATTGATATTTCAGTTGCATGTCTTAGTACATTAACATGGACATGCAGAACAGTATAAAATAGTAATGATAATAGCAGGGGTCTACGGCTTATTCCTGATCTCAATGGGAATTAAGTCTTGGTTTTCTCATCTGTAAACTGAGAAAGTTGATGGCAGCCTGATTATAATACTTTTGGACATTTGTCTCCTTGAAGACAAAAGATGACACCCAAGTCCTTTCTGGGCATTAAATTCTATGCTTCTAGTTCCATAGGTGCGTGACATATCTACATTTCCCTCCCCCAAAACGGTATGGTGCCAGCTCATTTTCTCACTATTTAAATAGTAACACTTTTTTCACCCAAACTAAAAATCACACTATGACTCTGTAGAATCATACAGTATAAAAATAAAAAAGTCATACTCTGCATGTATTTATTTATATAGTTTCCTGTTATGGTTTACTCTTTTGTACTCCTACGCACACACTTCCTTGTAACTTCTTTGCCAGCTGTTCTAATTCAGCTTCGTTTTCGTTATTCCATTCCCTCAGAAAGCATTGCACTTACAATGGACCAGACACAGGATCTTACCTGTCATAGGCAGCCAGTCAGTGTCAAATGAATGAATCCTGACCCTCTATTCTCTAACTTCACCAATAAAGACATTAAGACCTGGAGAGATTAAATGACTAACCCAAGGTCACACAAATAATTAACCACAGAACCAAGTCTAGAATTCAGACATCTGGTAAAGCCAATCCAGACCTGACCTTAAGAATGCCATAAGGATGGCATTATACAGGTGACTGTACAAATCACCTGAAGCCTTCATTTATCTGAAAGTAAAGTAGCTCCCGAAAACTCAAAGCAAAATGAATGGAACAGAATGTGATCCTTCTGTGTTGCAGTACAAGCCAACGGAAGTATTCTAAATTAATCTGAATTCTTAGACTTTAAAATAGTCTGGAGAAAGAAAAAATATCCTTTTTGTTTGGGAAAAGGGGATTTAGGAGAGTCACAGTGAAACATTCAGCCCTTTGTTTTATAATAGCAGAGAAAAGGAGACAAGCGTTCAGAGTTAGCATAATCGAACCACTGAGTGTTCTGCCTGACCGCGCTAAGAATAGGGCTTATGATTCCGCCCATTCTGTGGCAAAACAAGCAACATGGAAATGAGCTCCTATTGCTTTGGGAAAAAACACTCAAAAGCGAATTCCTTGGGAGTACAAGAGCTGCATTTCTGAAGACGATATATTAAAAAACTGTAGCTGGGTATGTTTTAACACTACAGACAAACTAATTGACAGCAGTAGAAGTATCCTATCAAAATCAACGTCCTGTGTTCACGTGGAATTGTTAACCATTCAAAGTAAATTCCGCACTTTCATCCTCAAGTCACATATGGCACTAATTTATTCTTCTTTGTAGTTTTCAAAAGCCTGATAGAAGCTTTTGTAGAAGGCCTTCATTTCTCCAAACAGAAATACCTGGGCGTCTCTTTTTCTAGCAACCTGAAATTCCTTGAAACGCTTTTTCCCTCCAAGTTGAGATCAGAATCGCCGTTCTTATTTGGTGAGAGAAAAGCTCACATTTATCTTCATCAATACTATCAATACTTCATCAATACCTTACCAACAGGTAAAGAATTCTAGCTTCTTTTTTTTTTTGCTCTTGATATCTTCACTGACTAATAAAACATACCCAGCTTAGGCATAAAGGAAAAACACTGCACCAAGTGTCAGGAGACGGGTTTGGATCTTGGTTCTGTCCCTAATCAGCTCCATGATTCTGAGCAAATCATCTCATTTGTGAAAGAAGTTCAGCAATAACTACTTCATAAGATTGTCAGGAGACAGAAATGAAATAAAGTATGTGAAAGCACTTTATATACAATATGAAATGTTATCTAAAGTTGAGGTGGTATTATTTGGAGCAGAAAGGAACTCAGAAATCAATTATCTCAATCCCCTCATTTTACTGAGCAGCACATGTTTGACAGGCAAACTAAGGCACAGAGAAGCCAAGTGCTTTCTCCAAGGTCACACAGCTATTAATGCCAATGCAAAGACCAGAACCTAGGTTTTGACTATTCCAAACAGGTTTTCTTTCCACCACTGCAGGGTGGAACACATTAGAAGGAAAAAAAAAAAAATGCTAACCTGGGAATCTAGCCTTGGTCTTTAAAAAATCAATCTTTCAAATCATTAAATGAAAAATGCCAATGCACTTCAAAGAAAGAGTGTATACAGAATGTACTTCCTTCATGAGGACATATGAAACTGCACATGTGCAGATGGCAAACCACTATGAGCATTTATTATTCATATAGAACATAAAAGGAAAGCTATAAAAGCTGACCATAGCTTTTCTGGCCAAGAGCAGGATTTACTACAGACTTTATAATTGGATACAAGCATGAGAGGTACTGGGAATCAAAGATGAGCCAGTAGGATACAGTTTAAATAGAGCCCGCTCTGACCACAGCTCCAGAAGGCCCAAAGCAATTTGTGGTGTTGTGGCCACATGCCACTACTTCAAGTCCATTTCCCACAACTTGACATTTCAGTTTCCTGACCACTCTCCAAAACAAGGGTGGATTTTGTGCATTAAACTTCCCTTGCTTCATCATAGCTAGGGCTTTGGAAAGAGAGAAAAAGAAGCTCATAAAAATTAGTGGGGATTTAGAGCTGGTGATTTTGTGTATTGTTAAAATACTGGTGATGAGGAATGTCAAACAACTAAGTCTTATCTTGGCTCCAGGGTCTTAGGACTGTCTGGCTCAGTCTTGGTAGAATTAGGATCAAGAATGTCTCAGGTAGAGACTGTGGGGGCAATTCTAGGCCCTATCAAACACACACACATACACACATATACATATATATGTACAGAGAGAGAGAGAGGGATCATTTTAGCCTTAGATTGTAGGAACAAATCTAGAAATAACAGATCAAGTTGTAGGGGGGGGTTATGAATCACACTTCTTATTTATCAAAGGATAAGCACCACTAACTACATTTCAACCCCTTTATGTACTCATTTATAGTTACTGGTAAGAAGAACAGGAAAAGCTAACTTTCGTTAAGCTCTTACAATGTGTCAGGCATTTTCCTAAGAGCTCTACAGGTTTGTTTACTCCTCATACAGTTCTTTTAAGTAGAACTATTATTTTCTCCACTTTTAAAATGAGGAAACTGAGGCACTGGAAGGTGAAGGAACTTGCCCCAGGTTATGGAGCTAGCAAGTGGTAGAATAGGATCTGAATTCAGGCATCTGAAGCCAGACTTACGGCAGGGAGGCACCATCATCTCAGTAGATCTCCCTAGATAGTCTTCCACTTCCTACCCAACATCAAACCAATTCTCACTGATCAGGTTGCATAAGACTATATTGTAGTCCATGTATTGTAAGAAAAACATTCCTAAGAAACTGAATTGAATCAAGAAGAAAATAAAATGCCTTTATTACAATTTGAAATGTAAAACATGAACAGATTAAACAGCTTAGTTGCCTCATTTGTAACAGACAGATCACAAGCAGTTAGAGCAAGACATGTGCCTCACTGTTGTAATTTTAAAACAAACAAAGATGATTACACAAAACAAAGGCTTTTGATGAAAGGGCTTCACTGAAGTATAAACTCTCATCTTACCTCACGTATAACGAAATCGGTACAACTGTATTGAGAATAATAATATATGACCAGAATGTTAAGAATCCTGAGAACACAGAATTCTTTTCTCCTTCTTTCCAGAAGAGGAAAGTTCTGAATTGGTCCCCAACTTGGTTCTCCCAGATTGAATTTCCTATTGCAAGAATAATTCCCAAGCATACCAGAAACCCAAAGATCTGAAACGAGAATAGAAGTCTGGTTAAGGTTAACTTGAACCCAACACTAGTATTAATGCAGTCTAATTACACTTCTAACGCCACGAAATTCTCATTTGAAAAGCAAGTTATACAAAGCTCTTCTTACTTATCATTAATCATAGGAATAAAATCTAACATTATGATGTCGGGAACTCAGCTAAATATTTTACATACATTTTCTTAACTCTCCCATTGACTCTCTGAGATAGGAACAATTCATTTCCACACTTAACGGGTCAAAAAACAAAACACAATAAAAGGGAAGCACAGAAGGATTATGTAACCTGTCCATGGTCACAAAGCTAATAACTTCACATCCTTGATTCACGATGAGTGCATATATCTAAGTGGCTTGAGTAAAGAAGATCATATGTCCTGATTTGCCCTGGTCAGACCCGGTTTCCACCTATCGTCCAGGTGTAATATTAATAGTGTTCTCCCCTTTCACCTTCAAAAGTGTCCTGTCGGGATTATAAATATATCATCACCCAAAGCATAAAAAGCAAGAGGAAGAAAATATCAGTGATAAAGAACTGTCTGAGACTAGTCAGTTCTCTTGGCTACAGATGTAACTGTACAATCTTATTTAAGGTCAACAAGAAAGATAAGGATCAATTAAAATATTGCGTGACGTACATACTTTCCTTTTGAATTTTTTTTTAAAAACGTGGGAAGCAACCTGAAAATTGTTAGCACTCTTACATTGTGATCAGTATCAGTAATAGAAAACAGACATTGTGGAGGTATAGCAACTAGAAAGACAGCAAGGTCAGTCCCTTGTGGGCCCCAAATCCCAGCCTTGAAAAGCAAGGACACAAACCCAATGACCACGGCAAGACGTGAGCTGAACACGGTGTTCTGGGGACTTGGCTCTGCTAAGTGTCACACGCGTTAGGAGCCAACAGCAGCCACTGTTGAGGGAGGAGTGGGGCTGGAGAACAGCAGTGTATTTCCTGCCTATTTCCTTTTTCCTCCAAGAAAGAATATTCAGACATTCGAGGACTGCTTTCTTCTTTATTCTCTCATGAACAAAATAGTCACATAAGAAGAAAATGTTGGGAAAAACCTGATTTAAAGTATGTTAGAAAACCATGTAATATTAGAGAAAAGTAGAATTGTGAATCCCTGAAATCCTACAACTGGGTACCTGTATCACAGTATCCTCTTTTCTTTCAACGGCTTATACAACAAATTAATTGAACTGAATTACTTTATGAGCATTAAAATTGGTGATACTTAGCATTAAGTGCCCTAATTTAAGAATGGACTCAGCTGCTAATTCTCCAATGGATCATCCTATTTTCTAGTACGAAAAGCTGAGACAGTCCCTGCTTCACAACCAGTAGTTGTACTCTGTGGTGGATTCATGTACACAAGCCCACGCAAGCTCTAGAAGTGGGCTCAGGGCCATTTAAATTGGGAATTCTAGGAGCGGGGCACAGGCTGCTTCTGGGCATGTCCTGTTGGCCCCATGGACCCTGCCCCCTCACGAAGGAGGAGAACTGTGGCTTGGGCCTCAGAACCAGCTACATAATTTTCAGAGCCCAGTACAAAATGAAAATGCGGGACCCCTTGTTAAAAAATTGCTAAGAATTTCTACACAACAACAGCAGATCAATAAGGAGCATGAGGCCCTTCAGAGTGGGGACCCTGTGTGACTGCACAGGTCACTCACCCAGGAAGCCGGCCCTGTTCAGAAGCTGTGTGGAGAGGTTGTGAGCAAAGGTGAGACAACAAAAAGTCCAAAGTGCCTTAAAAATTATGTTCTGTTTTTCCAAAACAAATCCTTGGAATATGGAGAAATTGTAAGACTGTGAAGGCCTCCATAAACACTAACCTACCTCTCACGAGAAACTCTACCAATGGTTGAGAAATCATAATCTAGAAAGCAGAGGACCGTATAAGTGGGCCTAAGAGGCAAAATCTCCAAATCTAAATGACACAAAGAGAATGTCGACTCCTGAAAGAATTCTCAGCAGAATATGAGAAATATAAGACAACAATGACTAGTGATGGTGCCTAATTTTGTTATAGTAACTTACCCATAGTACTAGAGTATTCATCAGTCTATCAATACTTGTTCTTTTAAACTTCGTCTTACCACTGTTCTGCATTAGTTTAGTATCGGGACCTGCAAAAAAAAAAAATTAAATAACTTTGAAATGATTAGATGGTGATGGTGGTGATGATGATGATGTTGATCAATTTCTACTCATATCAAATATTCCTGAAAGGAAAATAACACGTTTTTCAAAATAATTTAACCTTTATTAAGAGCAAGGGCCATTATTAAGTTGTATATGATTCTCAACTGGTGGATTAACAACAGCCCTGGAAACTGCAGGAGAATTGGTCTCCTTAGAATAGGATAAATCCAGACAGAACTTATAGCTAAAAGGTTTAAAAAATGCCATTTTTCAAAAATCTGTGTATGGATGTGCTTGTAGCTTGAAGCAGTTAAAGATAATGAAGTCAATAAAAGTGAGGAATAATTTGAGAATGTTAAAAAGAATGCAGTAATAAACACAATTCAGAACACTAAGATAAAAAATGAAAAGTTAAGATAAGAAATCAAATTCTAGACCTGTTTCTCAAAAGGATTTGTGGTGCCTTTAATGGAGAAACTAGAATAACTCCAAATAATACATCAGCAAGCAGTTTAAGCCTTTATCGTGTATTGCACACTGCATATATAATATGCAGTTTTTGTAAGGGCAAGAATTGTCTTAAATCTTGTGTTTGATTTATTTTGGGTAAATACAATACATTATCTCATACAAGTTTCTCAATGAAAAATACATGATATATTTACTAAGTGCCTTGTTCAAGGAATTCTTAAAATATTATTAACTGCTTTAGAGGTGGATTATTAGAGGATTAACAAAGGAGAAAATTAGAATATATTGCTAAGGAAATTCCTTGTGGGCGGAGAAGATGCTCAATAGAAGGAGTTAACTTTTAATTACATTTGACTTTTCTAGTGTTCCTTCTCTACATCATCTTCCCACAATTATCATCAATCTATGCAGCCATTTAATATAGGAGGAAATGGGGAATGAAGGAAAGGAGAGAAGGGAAGCACACATAAAATTATACGCCATTTTAGAAGTCAGGGAAGAATGGGCATTCTTAAAAGACTTTCATTTATTAAAAGACTAACTGAAGCAGAGATTGGGGTCTCATAACAATTCAGTCTTGAGTTGTCTCAGCCACCACTGTGTAGAGGAGACCACCCACATTTTCTCAGAATTGTTTATTAAAATCATACGGACATTGAGGGTGGGAAATATTTCTTTTATAGGAAAGATCACAAAAAGCAAATAAAGTTTGTGTTGCTAAACACTGAAATATTGGACAGACCAGTTTTATGCTAAAAATTTACATTTTTTAGGCATAAAAACAGACTAGCAAAAGAATCCACTTAGTGGGATTTTAAGCATTAATTTAAATATATCCACAGATGTTGATATACACATGTCTTCTTCCCCTCATAGTCACAGATCTTGAAAGAATTTTCTATACTCAATAGCCCCTGCTTCCTCATCTCCTACTCATTGCTCAACCTAGTTTCTGGGCCAATCACTCCACCAAAATGGATCTGGTGTTGTCGTCAATATCCTCCATGCTTTCTTTGACCTCTCAGCAGCCTTTGACGCTGTTGACTATTCCACCCTTTTGAAACATTCTTCCCTTAGCTTCTGGGTTACAAGTTCTCCTGCTTTTCCTCCTACCTCTTTGGTAGCTCCTTCTTTGTCTTCCATTATGCTCATCCCTCTCTATCTAGCCATTAAATAGTGGGATTCCTTAAGATTCAGGCATAGGCATCCTCTCTTCTTTCTCAATCCACCTTCCCTGGGCAATCTCATCTAAGACCACAGCTCCAATTACCATTTATAGGCCAAATATGTATCTCTAGCCCAGATAACTTCTCTGAGCTCTAAACCCATGTATTTATCACCTACATGACATCTCCAACTGGATCTTTCTAAGACCCCTCAAGTGGCCCTTATCTAGCCCATCTTGTGATCTTATCAGGGTTCCTTATCACAGTGAATGGCACCACCATCCCTCCATTGTGAAAGTGGGAGAAATCTAGGAGCCTAATCTATCTCCATGACTCCTACCCTAATCCAAATTACCATGATCTCCCAACTGGACTATAGTAAAAGCCTAGTGACTTTGTCTCCCTGCATCCACTCTGCCCCCAACTCTAATCAATATTTTTCCTCTTCCCCCACTCTAATAATACACTCTTTCCAGGACCTTTACCAACTTTACAAACACTGTAGGCAAGACTGAACCTTTCAAATTTAACACATACATACACACATCATCTGTTTGAAAAACTTGCAATGGCTTCCCAGTGCTCTTAGGATAAAGATCAAAATTCTGGATATAGACCACAACGTCCTGCATGGTCCAGTCCCAATCCATGTCTCCAGTCACTTGTGCCTCTCTATCCTCCATGCTGTCCATGCTCCACACTGGCCTTCTTGTTTTTTCACCTCACCATCCTCACTCCTGCCACAGGGCCTTTGCCACGATGTGCCTTTATCCAGCTTGCTCTTTTCTTTCACATTCTTCCATTATATACACCTCTGAGTCCATGTTATTTTTTCAGAGTACTTATCTCAGTTTGAGATTATATATTCATTACTACAACTATTTGAGATTAATGACTCCCCTATCAGACTTAAAACCACATGAGTGAAGGGACTGCGTTTGTTTTTGTTCACATTCTTAATCACAAATGAGTAAGTAGCATAGGCCTGCCACATACTAGGCACTCAACCAGCAATTGTTTAATGAATTAATTAATTTATTAAGCACCTGCTATGTTTTAGGCAATGTGCATATGTGCTTTTCACCTATTATCTCAGCAAATGCTTAAAATAAACCAACAAATTTAGTACTATTTTTCTTAGTTCACTAATAATGAAACTGAGGCTTAAAGAATTTAAGTAATTTGCTTGAGATCTCTTGCCTAGTAAGTATCAGAGCCAGAATTCGAACCCAGATATATCTAACTCTAAAGTTCTTGCTCTTAACCACTATTTTTAATACTATATGAAACAGTCCATTAATTCATTAATTTACTGACTAGTTCAATCATTGTGTATTTAAGACTATGACTCATTCAGAGTCCAAACAGGAAATAGATGACACATTGAACAAGCATAGTTGGAGGAAGGTTTATTTATAAAGGGAGTCTTTACAAAAGTATGAGTAGGGGTATAAGAAGCAAAAGGTTAACACAGTAACCAGGGACTTAGTAACAATCAAGCTGTTTCTCCACCTATGCCAGAAGGGAGGGCTGAGGGAAGGGAGCGCTTACTGGACCCTAAAGGAGAGAGCTGTGTAGAGTTTGCAGCCTTTAGAGGATGAGGGACCTACCCAGCCTGAAGTGACCACACAGAGAGGCAGTCTGGGGGAATAAACACCTTGACCTCAATCTGCTTTCTCCCTTTGATCTCTTCCCAGGGATCCCCAATAACAGAACTCAATTAGAAACCAAAGTTCCAGGAACCTCTTAATGTAAACCATACAAGTCAGCTTCCTGGGGCAGAGAGAAGAGTGGAAAAGGGTGAGAGTAGATCTGAAGGGGCAAATGGAAGACGATCCAGCACAAAAACCTACTGTGCACCAAGATGGTGCTGACTCCTATGGACTCTCTAAATGAATGACTCCTACCCTCACAAACAAGACTTTCTCCCCTCCTGAGCATAAAGGAAAAGCCACCACCAGGAAGGCATGGTCTAGCTGTTAATATATATTAGATGCTCATAAATTACAGATTTGTATATGAACCATGTCTGTGTCAACTATATTCTTTCCACAATCCTTAATGGTAGGTATAACTAGAGTAATAATACAGAAAGAATAGTTAATAATTCATTTTTGATAACTTTCTTAAGATCTAGGTATTCACATGGAACTAGTTCCCCAAATTAGGTGTCTCAAGACTTAGGGGTTCTGAGATACTCATCTGTTTAATTCTGATATTGATGAAACCAACCATTCCTCTGCCTGCCATTGTTCTAGTTAAGCTTTCTATTAACATTGGTGCCAGACTAAAGTCAGTGCAGGCATGCTCTGCTTTACAAATATCTGCCTCGTGAAGGGTCCCTGCCAGTGAACATCCAAGCCACATCACAAAAGAAGATGGTGTTCCCCCACTTCTCCCTGCCAAAATCCAAAGAACAGTGCATTTTCCCAACTCGCAGCGTACGGAGAAGGCCATGTGCTCTACATCGATGCTGAAAGAAGGGAGAAGCAGGGAAGGAAGGCAAATAATATTTGTCAAGTATCCTCTTCCATATGCATTGTCTCACTGAGCCTTTACAATGACGCTCTAATGTACTCATCATCCCCATGTTGCAGCAGAGGAAGATAAAGCCTAGGAAGTTTAAATAACTGAGACTTAACACCCTACAGCCGGTAAACAAATCTGAACCCAGACCTGTCCAATCCAAGTTTTGTGAACTTTCTGTTATACTTCCTTGGAGGGAGACCTGTTCCACTCACCACCCTACTTCCTTCTACGTAGGAGCATTTTCCCATAGAGCCAACCTTATGAAGGAAAACTTGGCCTCTGAATGGCTCAGAGCAGCCGTCCTAGCAGAACATGCTGTAGCTGAACCATAGTCTGAAGTAGTCATTCCAAACAAGATAACACAAATGCAAATAAAATTTTGGGCTACAGCCCATTCCTAGGATGAAGCACCCCCATTTCTATGATGACAGGGAGCAAATCAGGAGGGTCCTTCCCATTAGAGAATCTTCAGGAAATCTCCCCTTCATTAAGTGGGAAGGTAAAGGGAAGTTAATGTATAAGCCTAGCTCTCTTTTTCTCAATGCAAGCAAGATGCAAATAAGGAAATATATGATCATAGGTTTATTTCCCTAACTAAAAAATAAAAGCATCTGATGAGAGAATTATGAGACCAGATTCATCCCCTGACAATAGCACATATATTGCCTCATTTCTAGGGATTTCCTAAGTTCTTACAATGGCAATGCCCCAAGCAGCAAGAGCCGTGTTAACACCCACAGCTGAGAGTATTTAGAAGCAACTGGGAGGACTTTGCTAGGTTTGGAACACTTTTGAGTCTTTAATGAACATTTTGTTATTGTTGAGGAAAGTTGTTTCAGTTAAGAAAAATATTCCAATTTTGATTGCACATAGAGTCAACAGGCCCAAAATACATCTTAATTTAGTGTCACAATAAACAGGATTTTTAAAAATCAAGGGCTGGCATTTGTAGCCATGAGTACAGTTTGAGGGGCTTTACAAAATGGCGCTACTGTAAGCTTCCTTAGCAGGAGACTGCCACCTTGAGTCCAGAGAGATAAAGGAGAGATGGGAGAAAGAGGCACCTCTCCTCCCTCCCCCAAACTCCCACCCCCACCTCCATCATGCAGTCTTCCCAGGACCCACTCTCCTGTTGACAAATAGTAGAAGAAGCTACAGAGTATAAACAGAAATGATTGCAGGATCTCCAAGAAGGCTTTTCTAAAAGGATTGCTTTTCCTTTCCAAACTACAAAATTAACAGCAGAGCAGGGAGCTTTCTTTCACACTCTTCCCCCACTTTAAAGGCAGATTGATTGATACATATAACATTGGGAATGATTGAGATGGCATTAAAGAAAGAGAAATTAAACAGTAGGTATCTGGCACCCAGTAGGTATCTGAGTAATTAAGGCCCACGCACACTTAAGAATAAGTTCATGATGCCAATGGTTCGTCACAGAGAGGGGCCAAACCAACTATTTCCAGAGCAGCGATATCTTCCCCTGGGGCCCTGCACTCTGCAGTCAACCCAGAGCAGCGCCTTGTGTGCAAAAAAAGCACTGTGCTCATCCAACCTGGAGAGACCGTGCCCGTGTGTACCTCAGGAAGAGCTCTCCCATAACCGACCCCGGCAGTCAGCTGTACCTGCAAAAACTACCATGCCAAAACACCAGCCAGTGTTCCTCAGGACGCAGCCCCTCAGGATGACCTTCTCGTTGGTGAGGGAGTGCTTGCTGTCCTTCCAAGAGAGGACTCCTGTGAATTTATCTAATTTGTTGTTAGGCGCCTCACAGACAGCAATCCCTGTAATAAAAAAAAAAAGACAATAATCCTCTTTATGACTCACCCTGAACTCTCTTCAGAAGCCCACAGGACCATGTTTCCACTCTGCTTCTAATGTACACTGTATTTTTCCTTCTCTTTTAGACAGCACAGTGTTACACATACAAGATTGTGCTAGGAAAAATAAGCTGGGGGATACAAAGATGGAAATCCATCAAACGTTTTGAACATAGCTTTCTGCACTGTCCAAAAACGAATAGAAATCTCGAGAGCCATGGGATTTTTTTTGCTTAAAAAAAAAAAATCACTTCTCTCTACTTCTAGTTTGTAACAATGATTTTTGAAAAGATAAAGCAGGGACTGTCCTAGAAGTTTTTCTTATTTCATCTCTTTTTACTTAATGTGAACTTTCACAGAAGTGAAGATGGCACACTTCCAGCTTCACAACCAAAGTTAATCAGGCCTTTCTACCTCATAATCAGAATTTCGGGAGTCCTACTCTATTCCACCCCCAAGAAACCTGGGCCTCATTTGCCACATGCGCCTGAGAATGTGTGTGATTCCTTTCAGCTGGTCCACACTTCTTATCTTGATTACATTCAGAGTTCTGGGGACTCTCAGAGGCACCATGTCACTTGCCCCAACCTGGTCAGAAGATGTTTCTAGTTTTTAAATTCCGAGCCCATTCCAAACCAAGGGCATGCCCGTTCCAAATCAAAGAATCAATTCGTTCCATTATTTCAGTAAGAAAACACACTTTCAGGGTGAGGGGTCTCTTGAGAGAGGGAAAGAAACCAGAAATAATCTTTACTGACCCTGTCACAGAATATAACTATTAGATTTAAACACACTTGCATTGCAAACAGTTGGGGTTAAATTTTTATGAGTACAGGGATTTGAAAGACAGAGGGAGAGAGGAGGGAAAAGAGAGAGGGAAGGAATGAAAAAGGAGGTGTGGGGAGATCTAAACAGGGTTCAAGCCAGAGTCAGGGTGAGATAAGTACCCATGAAGTTCTCTCTCTCAAAAACAATAAAAAATACATTTATGTAATCAGAAGCCAAAATGGCACATAAAAAATGGCATTTGGAAAATAAAAAAGGGAGGCACGTCTTCAGCATTGATGGAAAGGAAAGGAGACCAGACCAGCCTAGAGAACTTCTGTATTACACTGTGACACCACCCACTGAGCTCTTTCTGAACTCACAGGCTTCTTCCATGGGCTCCCTTCCTTCCTAGGAAGATACATTTTTCTTTTAAAACTCTTAGACATCGGTGATAGCAGCCGGTTTTCACGTGGCCTGATCACTGCTGACCAACCAGATTACTAACATTCATACACCTTGCATGAAAAAACAGAGACAAACAAAACCCTGAAAGGAATGATGGACTCACAGTCTCAGGACTGCTTTTCCATCCTCCTTTTACCTTTCCCCAGTATAACAGAAGTGCTGCCTAAACACCCCCAACTTGGGCACTCACGGGCAGCTTCCCAGAATCCACTGCTAAATGAGAGAATGTTGGCAGGGGTATTTGGATGAGACTAAATAACGTGTACAAAGTCATTTTTATATGAAAGGAAGTGGCTGAATTCTGCTTTGCTCCCATTATAGCCTATCATTGATATGAAAAAGTAAATTAAAACTGGTTTCAACTGGCCCAAGTTGTTTGGACAATTACATTGTAGAAGAAGAGACTTTCTAAATTCTAAGAATTCAGTATCTTTTTTTCTTGATCAATAATTTTCATTCCTGATTTTTATAGAACCTTGAATTGGGTATCACCAGCAAAACCTGTATAAAATAAGGAGTTGACAGCAACACTTAAAGTTTATTCCAGTTTCTTGACCCAAGACTCAATTTCACAGGCTTCAGACTTGGCCACTAAAAAAAAAAAAAAAAATGTGCTTTGGGCAAAAACAACATGATACACAGTCCCTACCAACAGGAATATTAAAAAACATGCTCATTTGATCATTTTTATTGTCACAAGCAAAGACTGACATAGAGGCAAATACGGTCTTGAATACATTGGCTTGCTTCTCCCTCGCCCCAAGGCTCATCCATTCCTGGCCTGCCACCAGTTCTAGATAGCACAGGCAGGAAGGCGAACAGGTTCTGCCTCGGTTCTTGGAGACCAAGCCCCAATTCAGCCTTTCTCAAAGAGTGTGGTCCAGTGATTTAAGTACTAAATACAGGGCCCAGTCAAAACAAAATGGCGGGAACAAAGTCAAACAACAATTTTTAGCTTCAGAAGCACTCAGCACTCAGCTTTCCCTTTCTTAGCCCTGTTAGCATAAAACACAAGCTTCCTAATTTCTTTTCTGCCCCTTTCCAAAAGGGGTGAACAGGTTCCTTTGAAGGGAGCATTATATTCACTTCCAGATCCCCGTAACCAGCCATATTGCCTACCTAATAGGATTTTAATAAATATTTGTTGAAGAGATGGATGGAAAAAATTTCAGATGGTTTCGAGAGAGAGGTTGGCAGATGAGATGGGTATTAGAGTAGATCTAAGATGAATGAAAGAAGTGGGTATATTTCCATGGTAATAATGATAAAGGATATTGGAAGACCTAGTAGCCCAACCACAATGGGGGGGCATAGGTTGGCCTAATGCTAAAGGGATACACATACATCTGAGAACACTGAAAAAGAAATGGAAACCTTACAGCACATTAGAAGCAACCAAAAATATATCCCAGCCATAAAGCGTAATAAGAATGAGGGAAAAATTTGAGGACCATTTTTCCTTTTGCTGATTGTCTCAGAGAAGAGAAAGAGGCAGTAAACAGTTTAACAAATGGATGAGAAAACAGTTTAGGAAAAATAGCATCGCTTCTCACATAGTTATTCACTGAAAACATGCTTAGAGCACAAAGTCATCTTTAATGGGCAATAAAACAACTTGGAAAAAGTCATGTCAATAATGAAGTATAAATATAATCAAACCAGCTAGTTATATTTGTTTGCCCTTCTGAAGAGAACAGACGCGAACGTAGATATCAATTCATCCATTTCACAATCACACAAAAATGCTCTAGGCCCATACTCAACAAAATGCACAGGACTTCCCTCTGGACCTTCCTCAGCACTCTAAATCTAGTCAGCTGGATCGTTGGTTAATTACCAACCCAATAACCTTCCTCAACTAGAGTATTTACTTCAAAGTGGAAAACTGTAGTTCATCATGAAAATGGAACTCAGTACCCAGATTCCATGATTTTTCAGAGAAGTTGGCTTTATTTCTTTACGTATATTATTATTAGCAATATTTCTTGATTATCTGCACTGCAACTCTTCCATAAGGCAAGTTATTTATTGAATAAGACATCATTAGTACTGTTCAAGTTTCTCCAGCCAAGAACTCCTCCGAGTTTAGATTGTCCACTACTATAGTCCTGATGATTGTGATAAATATTCATTTTGTATTAGAAAGAAGAGTGTCAACCTCCAATTTCCTGAGACGTTTTATTCTTCAACCATCAAGCCTCAGCCACCCATCATCACCACCATAATGGCCCTGTCAACACCAGCAGTGAAGGGGGAAGTTACTCTTCCTGTCCTTACACAGAATCTACGTCTCATGCAATCACCTCAGATATGCTGTTGGGCTGTGCTCTGTCCAGGTGAATGGGAACCCTATTTGGTAAAGAACAAAGTCACAAGATGCTAACCAAGCCTTTTTTTTTTTAACCAAAAAGAGATGCTTGTTTTTCTGTATTTTAATTATACACATGCTATTCTTTAGAAAGGACCACAAAATACACAGATTCCTGAAATAAAGACTCAACCTTTCTTGGTTCAGACCTCAGTATTAACAGTCGTACAAAATATGTAAACTTGTCATAAGTTGCAAAAAACAGATCTCAGTCCAGTCAGTAACAATATGCTAAAGATTCTTAAACACATTTGGACAATTTACATCCGGGGCTTTCCCCAAGGCGTAAAAATGTCCAGTTTACAAATGTGTAATTGACAACTATTTCCAGTTACTTATTTGTAAAAGTTTTCAATTTCCATAAGACTTTGACATGACATATCAAGGCCCGGTCTATTTTTATGCTTGTTATATTAGATCAAGTTATGTATCTTTTCTAATAAAATTTAACAGACTACATATCAATTTTTTTCTGATGTTTGAAATGTATAAAAACATTTATATGATAACTTTTCAAATGAATGGATTTACCTACCAAAACCCAACTCTATCTTGCATATACTTGTCTCTATGTTTAGCCAACTCTTCTATAAACTCTTGTCAGGGACCCTGACATTCAAGATCACTAACACTGTTACTTTTTAAAAATATGATGTCATCCGAGTCCTGGATGGACCTGGTCTTTAGTAATTCATTTTTCACCTGTAGATTTAGAGTATTCTTGAGATTTACTTCTTACTCTGATCAGGAGCTGTCATACTGATTCCCCTAACTCTCCAACGCAGCCTTTCCACTTGTAGTTTAGAGCCTCTCATGTCGTTTCGTAGTACTGGGTTCATATTCTGGCTCCTCTACTTTGGGAAAGTTATTCAATTTTTCTGGGTCTCAGATTCCTTGCCCATAAATTGGAGGTAATAATAATCTCTTCTTCCCAGGACTTTAAGGATTTAATGAGATAATGTGTGCAATTACTTAGGATGGTTCCTGGTGCAGAGTGAGTATTTGTTCATATGTCAGCAGCATGTTTAGAGCCTGAGGAATTTAAGACTTTACCTAATTAAAGTTTCTTTGAGGATGAGCACTTGTTCAAGTCTGTCTTCTCCCCTAGGCTACAAGCTCTATGAAAGCAAGGCCTGGGTCTGATTTATTAACCACTGTATCCCCAGGCTTAGCAAGTCCCTTAACACTGTGTTATTTAAATTTTACATTTACATACTTATATATTTTACATTTGCTGAAGGAATGAGTGAAGGAACAGATTACTGAGTGAGTGAATGAATGAAAGAAAGCTCATGCCATGTCTAAGGAGGCCACCAGCAAGATGCTGTCCTCGGGTTTCGGTGCAAAATTGGGGGAAGCAGGGAGACTTACGAAAGGCATCCTGAGGCCCTTTCCATCTCAGTTATGTCCCTTGGTGTTCCCAATTTGGAGTTCCCAGTGGGGACTTCTCTAGGGATAGGAGTGGGAAACTCAGTCTTCAGATACTTGGACGATGTGCACTTATGATACAAGGACAGAAAACTGTAGTTTGGTGCTAGAGAAAGTATTTTGGCAAGTCTCAGAAGACAAACCACACAGTAACTAGAAGCAAAAATAACGCCATCCCCAGATTTACCAGAAGTCACAAACCTAAAGATATACTTACCACAGACAGAGCATGGGAAAGGGCGTGCCTCCCACATCTGACTCATCTCTCAGACCTTGCCACGGAAGGCATTTCCAAAGGTACGCAATGCTGAAAGCATACTTTTAATTTAAACTAAAGGATGCAATATCTGGTTTTAATTCCCATGACTCAAGGAAGTCTTTTTCTGTCACCAGAGGAAAACTTGAAATTATTGATACCCCATTATGACAAAGGTGAATGGAAAAGACAAAAAAGAGGGGGTAGGAAAGGAATGGGGGAATGAAAGGAACAACAGAATCTGGATAATATATGTGGAAATATTTTATAATTCTTCATATTTCATATATCATCTTGTTCTTAGGAGGTGCTTAACAAGTAGACTTAATAAACTAATTTACATGGAGAGAGTGATGAAAACAGAAAATATAAAGAATAACAGAAAAAGATATGATGCAGGTATAGAAAATAAGTAAGCTAACACAGAGTGGAAGAGGAAGATGGAAAGAGAATAGCAGGAAAGAATGCAAAAAGGAAGGAAAGGAAAGAGAGGAATGGTGAAATGGGGTAGAGAAATGTGTGTGTATACAGCGTGCAGTGTGTGAATGTGTCAGAGAGGCAGAGAGAGATGGAAATTAACACATGTAAACTAAGGCTTGGAAAGAAAAGAATCAAAGAAAAGTTGAAGGCTATAGGAAAGCAAGAGCAATTGTGAGAATGATTTAGGGTTTGTTAACTGTCCCAACTCTATCAAAGACTTTGCCATACCACATCTTGCCTCACACTCTTGGTCTTTAAATTTGGCTGTCAACAGGGGAAATTTAATTTGTATATTATATCTAATTTATTTCCCCTTATCCCTCTATTCATTCTTCAAATGCTTTCTTGGAAACAGGAAATTATATTTTAATAAGGCTAACCCCATTATACACCCTACTGATTTGAACTTTAAGATAAAGATTCAACCCAAGATTTAAGAATGAAAGAGTAAATTTAGCAGAAACCTCGTTCTTAGCCCAGAAGTGTACCAGCCTCATGAATCTGGAATTACATGTTCTCTGAAAAGGGACCACAGTTTAAGTATAAATAATAGAAAAGAGAGTTCTGTGTTGCCTTTATCCGGGAAAAAAATTAGACATTAGAAATTTGGTGAGTTACCTACGCTGTGTGAGGCAAATTCAAGCCACACCTAGTAAGTAATAATTATTAATGCACTTTAAAATAAATCTTATGAAGTATTAAAAAAGATTATTTTTATATATAAGCAAGTCCTTTAACCTCTCAGGACCTGTGTTATCTCATCTGTAACAAAGGAATTGTTTTAGATGAGAAAGTGTTTTCTTGCTTCAGCCTAAGCAGCACCAGTTGTATTGGTTGAAATTTGGGGCTTCTGTGTTAAATTTTGTTTGGAGAAAGGGTTCTGAAGCAAAGACATTATAAAACCACCACACCAGATGACCCCTCTCCCAGTCACCTGGCCTCCAGGAGGAGGGACCCAGCACTCTGGCTGTGTCCTATAAGTTCCCATCAGGAAGCTTCCTCCTCACCTCATAGTTTCACACCCCACTCCCAATCCCTTTACCTCAGGCCCTTCCCTTGCTCTCCCCTGTCTTTCTGGGGCCTGGTGCTGATCCTGCCCCCCACTCTCTGGCACTTGCAACCATTTATTCATCCATTCATCAAGTATCTATTGAGCACCCACTATGTGCTAGGCATTGTTCTAGGAGTTTGCATTGTAGCAGGTAGAGATGGACAATAAATAACAAACTTAGAAGTTAAATAAACTGTAGAGTATGCCAGATGGTCATCAATGCTATGAGAAGAAGAAGAAGTCGAGCAGGATGGGGGAATTGAGAGTACAAAGAGTCATGCTGAGGAGGGGGATTCTTGGCCCCATTCCTGTAGTTCCATGTAAGAAATCCACCTAATTCAGCCTGGCCCTTATACACTCTCCTATCATAGACCTATGGTCAGAGTTCTTGGAGGGTGTGGTAAAGACAGTACTCAACAAATATCCATTCTTGCTATTTCCCAACCTCCTTTACAGTGAGGTTGGGCCCATGTGACTCATGCTGGCTGGTGAATTGAGAGAGGAAGAAGCAGTTAAAAGTCAGTGTGTCTCATCTCACCGTTACCCTGATATGCTGACCTTAGAGGCCGTTAGTCTAGAGACCATGGCTACAAGATGAGGAAGGCTATCTGACCTGCATCAAAATGCAACAACAATTGATGCAGCCACTGTGGAAAACAGAGTGGTGACTCCTCAAAAAATTAAAAACAGGACTACCTTATGATCCAGACATCCCAAGTCTGGCTATTTATCCAAAGAACACCAAAACACTAATTCAAAAGGTATATGCACTCCTACCTATGTTCACTGCAGCATTATTTACAATAGCCAATACTTGGAAACAACCTAAGTGCCCACTGATGGATGAATGGATAAAGAAGATGGGGCATATATGCAATGGAATATTACTCAACCATAAAAAAAGATGAAATCTTGCCATTTGTGACAACATGGATGGATCTTGAGGGTATTATGCTAAGTGAAATTAAGTCAGACAAAGACAAATACCATATGATTTCATTCATATGTGGAAGATAAACAAACAAACACATAGATACAGAGAACAGATTGGTGGTTACCAGAGGGGAAAGGGGGTAGGGGAAGGGCAAAAGGGGTAAAGGGGACGTGTGTACAGTGAGAGATGGTAATTAGACTTTTGGTGGTGAACACAATGTAGTCTGTACAGAAGCTGAAATATAACAATGTACATCTGAAACTTATATAATGTTATAAACCAATGTTACCTCAAAAAAAAAAAAGAATGTGACACAAGCAAGAAATAAACCTTTACTGTTTATGCCACTAAGACTTCAGGGTTGGGGGCCGGTCTGGTGGCACAGCAGTTTAGGTCACGCTTTGGCAGCCCGGGGTTCGCAGGTTCGGATCCTGGGCACCCGCGGACACACTGCTTGTCAGCCATGCCCTGGCAGCGTCCCATATAAAGTAGAGGAAGATGGGCACGGATATTAGCCCAGGGCCAGTCTTCCTCAGCAAAAAGAGGAGTATTGGCAACAGATGTTAGCTCAGGGCTGGTCTTCCTCACAAAAAAAAAAAAAGACTTCAGGGTTGTCTCTAACTGCATCATAGTGTAGACTATCTGTGCCAACATCTATGCAAGAAAGCAAATTAGATAATTATAACAATCATTTTCTGCTTTTTGATGGTAAAGAATACTAAAAATCACGAATTTCTACCTCCTTATAGATTGATAGAAAGGTACAATTCTGCCAGGAAAGAAATGAGTAATGGCAAATTATATTTAAGTTGCCCTTCTAGGACTCCATAAATATTCTGTGAAGTATTTTAAGCAAGTGTTTTTATCCATGAACACAATTTTCTTTTCTTGGATTCACATAACAGTAAAATTTCATTGACAAAATTACTTAGTAGAAAATGTATAATTTGTTTTTATCTAATCAAAATACTTCTTGGGCCATTCAAAGTTTCCTGGCTATTCCACTGACTTAAATCTCAAACTGGAAGAATATTTTTTTCTATAAACTGCACTCATTTGAGAGATTAAAATATTAACAGAATCCAAACGAAGTTTACAAGCAAATGCAAACCGCAAGTAATATAAGCTGTAAGATGTGCCCTGGAGAAACTCTATAATGTAAATTTGCCTGTGATTTAACTTAAGGGATCATGCTAAAACCTTGTCCACATTTTCCTTTAGTGGACTCCAAAGAAAACCTTTTGGAAGATAGTCTCAAACTCATAAAGATTCATTAATAAATAAAGCCAATCTGTATGGAAATACTGATATTCAAAGCCAGACATACAAGTGTATAAAGCAAGAGACCATTGAGGGGTAATAGGAAGACCCCAAAGATTCTCCCACAGCCCATCATGGCGCCTACAATCCTACCATTAATGGCTCTCTCCTTTGACTCTTGAGGGATTTTGTTCCTCTGAGGCAGCTTTAACAGAAAAGAACAGGACATAGCTGGAACGGAACAGGGAGGGGAGACCGTGCTGAGGAGCAGGGGGCTGAGATAAATGGTGTGAAGATGGTGATAACAAAACCATGGTCTAAAATAAAGGGCAACAGCTGACCAACTGATTAATAAATCAGGATATTCTTCCTGAACATCTACTATCTTTAAGACATTATGCCAGGCACTATGCAAGATACAGAAATATATGAGGCAGGATTACTATCTCTGTGAAGTTTGGTTTTTGTTATGAAGCCAGAGAGTAAATAGAGCTGGAAATAGAAGTGTGGCCTGTATTCATCCTCAGCAAGTCTGCACAGGGCTCCAGGGAGGCCAAGGTCAGGCAAGTGAAGGTTATTGTGGGACTAGAGGGAACGAGATCTAGAGAAGAGAGAACAAGGATGAAATGAATGATGAACTGATAAAACCATTCTCCCCTTGGTAAATATTTTTACTCTAGCATGAGAAAAGGTTACAGGCTTTGATGCCTGGAGAATTTTATGTCCTTCCACCAAATAAAAAGAAACATAAATTGGGTTTCAGATCATTAGTTTGTTACATCCTTTTCAGTTATGAGATTTTTGTTTGTCTGTTTTAAACACTTACCATCAAACTTTGCAAGTCTGCTAATATCTGCTCCAAGTTCTGAGGTAACCGATAGCGCATGGCGGACTTTAAGGTTCGTTTCCCTGTGAAATTAATTGACATGACATAAATTTTTATGTAGAATGGACCCACAGTATCTTACGTAAAGCAATCAGACAAAATCCAACACAAGAGATTCAAGAAACTCTCTCTGAATGTCATTCACACCTCTCACACTGTCTCAGGAAAGTGGACACGGCTTTGCAGTCTCCTAAGAGTTGGCATTGCACCCACAGGACATCTGTATAACAACATAGTAATCTATTTTGCTATTTGAAAGAACAGAGGACACAATCAATACAGTTTCATTCGAACCTACTCAGACATCATGTGTGAGTTACAAAACACATTATGAATGGGAACACAGTTCCCAAATAAAGGAGTCCAATATCACTCCAGAGTCTACAATCTAAGAAGTTTTACTTGCCAAAGATGGTCATGGCTAGTTTCACAGTAGCTGAAATTTAAATGGAAAAAGGAATACAGCTTTTTTTTTCTTGGAGAATTAATGCAAGAACAAAAGTCTAGAATCATACAACCAGACAGGAACTCAGTTGGTCATAGTGGGGTGGTCATCTTCTAGCAGGACCACACATACATTGGACAGATGGCTCTCTGGTATTCACGTAATGACCAGCAGTGAAGATTCTATGACCATCTTTCATGTCTTGTGGTTAAAGGCTTGCCATGTCAGTTTTCTCACTGAGTCCAACCTAATTCTCTTCTACTGTAGCTTAAAATCATCTGTCAGAGTTCTATCTTTTATGGAAATGTTTAGTAATGGGTTCATTCAGTCAACAAATATTGACTGAATACATACCAAAGTCACCCATGATACTCAATGCTGCCCCATGAGGGTTATTGTCCTCTTGAGGGAAACAAGAGGTGGCTAAAAAAGCAAATATCGCTGTTTGGAAGTACATGCCAAGCCATGAAATAGTTGAATTTAGAGAACTGAAAAGGAGGCACCTGAGAGGGCATTTAATCTAAACTTCCCATAGATGAGCTTCACAATGATTTTAAGACAATATGAACCCAGCTTAAGGAATACCCATTGGTGAAAGAGCTTTCTGCAGCAAACACTACGTTGGATGTATAATTGAAGTTATTTTGTTTAAAAGTAATCTCATTGATCAAAATCTATTAATTCCTAGGAAGCAGAGATGAGTAGGGATTGAGATAGTCAAGAAGAACTTCATAATTGAGGCAGAAATTGAGCTGGGCTTCACGGACAAGGGTGAGATAGTGGTGCTGAGGCTAAAGGGCCAATGTGACTGTTCATTTAAACAACTTATCAAATAACTGAAACAGTCAATCACACCAACTAGGCTAGACAGCCCTCATTCCTCAACCCTACTCTATACATCATGTCATTCATCAAAGTTTGTCATCATTTTAAGTTACTTCCTCAGGATCCTCTCCAATATCTCACTTCCACCTTCAGATGTGGAAACTAAAGGGGAAGAATAATCACACATAGGCCCTATTGATTAAAACAAGTATTTTCCAAGACACCTGATTAATACCTTCAGTGTCATAACATACTCTTCCCTAATCTGCCTCAGTATCTTGATAAACTTCAAAATGATTTTCAGCATAAGAAATAATACAGAAAGATCCTGTATACCCTTTACATGATTTCCCCTAATGGCAACATCTTGCAAAACTATATCACAACCAGGATATTGACACTGACACAGTCAAGATACAGAACATTCCATCACCACAAGGATTCCTCAGGTTTCCCTTTGTAGCCACACCCACTTCTCTGTCTCCTCCAACCCACCTTTAAATCCTGGCAACCACTAATGTCTTGGCCATTTTTATTATTTTGCCATTTCAAGAATTTTATATAAATGGAATCATACAGAATGTGACCTTTTGGGACTGGCTTTTTGTACTCAACACAATTCTCTGAAGATTCATCAAGGTTGTTGCATATATCAATAGTTCATTCCTTTTTATTGCTCAGTAGTATTCCATGATATGGATGTACCACAGTTTATTCAACCATTCACCTGTTGAAGGATGTGTAAGTTGTTTCTAGTTTAGGGATGTTTCAAATAAAGTTTCCATAAACATTTGTGTACACATTTTTGTGTAAACATAAGTCTTCATTTCTCCAGGATAAATGCCCAGGAGTGAAATTGCTGGATTGTATGGTAGTTGCATGTTTGCTTTTTTAAGAAACTGCCAAACTGTTTTCCAGAGTGATTGTAGCATTTTACATTCCCATCAGCAATGCGTGAGTGATCCTGTTTCTCCACATCCCCGCCAGCATTTGGAATTGTCACTATTTTTCATTTTAGCCATTCTGACAAGTGTGTAGTGATATCTCATTGTGGTTTTCATTTTAATTTCCTTAATGGCTAATAATATTGAACATCCTTTCATGTGCTTATTTGCCATCGATATGTCATCTTTGGTGAAATGTCCCTTGATGTCATTTGCCAATTTTCTAATTGGATTGTTTGGTTTTTTTACTGTAGAGTTTTGAGCATTTTTCATATACTCAAGATACAAGTCCTGTGTCAAATAGATGGTTTGCAAATATTTTCTCCTAGTGTAGCTTATTTTGTCATCCTCTTAACAGGGCCTTTTGCACAGCAAAATTTTTTAATTTGATGAAGTCCAGTTTTTCAAATTTTCCTTTTACGGATCATGCTTTTTGTGTCAAGTCTAAGAACTCTGACTAGCCTTAGATCTCAAAGACTTTCTCCTATACTTCTCTCTAAAGTTTTATGGTTTTAGGTTTTACATTTGAATTCAGTTTTCTTGATAGTTATAGGGCTACTCAAATTGTCTATTTCATATTGAGTGAGCTGTGATTGTTTTTGCACAAAGTGGTCCGTTTCATCTAAATTGTTAAATTTATGTATAGAGAGCTGTTTATAGTGTTTCCTTATCCTTCCGATGTCTTCAGGATCTGTTGTAATATCCCCTGGTTCATTCACAGTGTTGTTAATTTGCATCTTCTCTCTTTTTTCCTTTTCAGTCTTCCTAAAAGTTTGTCAATTTTACTGAAGTTTTCAAAGAATCAGTTTCACTGATTTTCTCTATCGTTTTTCTGTTTTCAAGTTCATTGATTTCTGCCCTTGTCTTTATCTCCTTCCTTTGGCTTACTTTGGGTCTATTTTGCTATTTTCTAGGTTCTTGAGATGGGAGAGTAGATTATTGATTTGAGACTTATTTTCTTTTCAAGTGTATGCATTTCATGCTATAAATTTTCCTCTCAGCACTGTTTTAGCTTCTGCCCAAACCAGGGGTAGGATCACACAGGCCAAACTATTTCAATAGCCCAGTACGACAATGATTTGGGAGGAAGTGGTTAAAACCAGGGGATCTTTTGTCAGACTGCCAGGTTTGAGCCCTGGCTTCACTCTTTAAAAGTTTGGATAGGGGGCCGGCCCAGTGGCATAGTGGTTAAGTTTCGCGCTCCACTTTGGCAGTCTGGGGTTTCGCAGGTTCGGATCCCGGGCGTGGACAGACGCACCACTTGTCAAGCCATGCTGTGGCGGCGTCCCATATAAAGTAGTGGAAGATGGGCACGGATGTTAGCCCAGGGCCAGTCTTCCTCAGCAAAAAATAATAATAATTAATTAATTTTTTTAAAAAGTTTGGACTAATTAGTCTTTCTAAGTCTTGGTTTTCTCGTCTGTACAATGGGGCTTATATAGTACTTAAGTCAGGATTAAATGGTAAAATCCATCTGAAGAATGTATACAGTACCTTTAAAATGCAAGCATTCAATAAATGGTTTTATGCCAGACAGACAAACTGAATCCACTGAAAGAGAACTGCTATGCGGTCTATAACTAAATTCTCAATTAACATCAATGTCAAAATTCCATTTCTCTCTTCTCTCTCTAAAACTTCATTTCACCTAGTTCTAAAAGATTGCCTTCTAAAGTAACAGTATTTCTTTCCCCAGGAACTCTTGACCAATACTCCTCTTGTTTTCCTTAGAGAATCACTTAAATTTTTTTTTAAAAAAGCCCTTTTAAGGAATCTCAGTGAAAAATCTTGTGTAAAATTTATTCACATATACAGGTTTAGCTCACCATATCTGAAAGAAAATCAATTCACAAAAAAAGACTTTTCAAAATATCTGCAAAGAAATTAACAAGTGGACTTTGCAAATTAGACTCCTATTTCTTCCAAGGAAACAAAATAAAGAATGAGGTTTAAGGTGTAAGTCCTGTTCCTAAAGATATTACTCTTAATTAAATTAAAAACCAATCTAATGAATTGTTCCAACTTTAATAACTTACCCATCAAGCTCAGCAGTTTCAATGTAACAGAGGCCATGTGGCTCACTGCTTGATAGGAGAAGCAGATCAGCCTATTTAAAAAAATTGTGATAAAGAATAATTGAGAAGGGAAGATTTGTTGAGAACCTTCTATGCTGTATCACTCCTCTACTACTAATAAGCTAGGAGAACCTTAGAAAAAAGTGAGGGAGGGGAAATCCTGCCTTGCATGCCCTTTGACCATCAGAACATAAGCAATAGCAAGGGATATCACCTAAATTAACAGTCACTTCATATACTTTCTTTGCAAGAAATACATACAATTCTATTTTCTTGCTTTGATAACTACTAATGGAAAATATAATACTTTCCCCAATAAGTAAGATAATTGGAAATATTTATATACACATCCTTTAGTTCCCTAGCATTATCAGTTCAGAGCAGAGGGCAGGCAAAGGAGATGAGGAAAGACAGAAGTGAAGTAGGAGGAGGAAATTGAAAACCATACAAAAAATAAGACAGGCAAGGAAATTTTAAAAAGACAGAAAGATGAAAAGAAAAACAAAATAAAAAAGATAAACTAGAAAAAAGAAAAAGATGGTGGGGTATAAGGAAGGGGAAAGAGAAATAAAGCAAAGGCTAAGCAAGAGGGTGAGACAGAAGACAACAGGGGTAAAAAGACAGTGGGAAACACTCAGAGAGGGAGTAGGCAGTCTTTCACAGAGATAAATCTTTCTATGTGGCTCTCATTTGAGCTTTGGAAATGAGCTATCATAATTCAGTTTTAGAATGCTGGTAGTTTTCTATATTGGGAAACTATTTCAGATCTCTAAATTTATTTTAAAATACACGGTTTCATGAAATTCTGAAGGATTTGAATGTCTAAAAAGAATTGACTAGAATTTTAGCAATTAATTTTTATGCAGTAGCCTAACAATTTTCTAGCTCTGTCTGAATGTACAATTGGCATTCCAAAACTGTGAAATTGTCTTACCTTTGTTTTTTAAAATATTAGAATTGCCCCAGTCTCAAGACCTGGAGGTCAAATCTAGAATCAATCCACTCATTTCATTGTCTCAAGCTTTTAAATTTCCAACTCAAAAATAGGCACTCTGTGTGTGTGTGTAGTTTGTCTAAATTGTGATACAACAAAGCTGAAAAAAACTCAGTGACAAGCTCCTAAAGGAGTAAATGGGTTTGCATTATCAAGGTCCTTCCTCGTCTCTGGATGAGTCACAGAAGGCTGTCGAGGCAGAAATTGTTTCCTGACTTGTCACAGTGTAACCAGAGTACACCCACTATAGAGAGAATGGGAGGAGAGTGTGTGCCACTCTTGAGCCAAAAATAACCCATCTTGATTTTAAAAGGAAAAAAATGTTCTTGAAAATGTACCTTGGTCTTATTTCTCACGTTGAAATTTCAATGAATGTGATAGCAGTAGAGCTTCATGTTCTTTGGGCCTATACCTCTCCTCCCCTGAGCTTAAAACGATCATTTCAAACAAAATCCAGAATTCTCTAATGCTTATCATCTGCAATTGATAATAGTTATGCAGTATAGAGAAAGATATCTATTTGTACCCAGAATCCTTTTCTTCTAAACTCTGCACAGTAAGAACGATCCAATGTTACCATTTAATATTGAGCTCAGCTGCCTTAACACCTCTATTTCTGGTAGACAAGGGGAGAAGTCATTGTCCACAGCTGGCTCAGAACATGTGACCAAAGCACAAGAACCACCTGGTGGCTGGATTCTCTCGTGAGCAGTGACTCAACTACGTCGAGGCAGAAATAGGACCATAAACCCCACGAGTTCCTAGCTAACTCTTCCTGCTCGCTCTCCCCCAGGGAACCTGGGACTTCTACCTTCCCTGCCTCTTCCCGTCCCCTCCCTTGTCACCTTTTTCTTGATGTCCTCTGAACCTTCCTCCTTTTTCCGACTCCCTGATCTCAGTCCTGCCCTCCCCTCACTCATCCTCTGTTCTCCGTGCCCCCCTGCTGAGCCTTGGTACCCCCTTTGCTAACTTCTCCCTTCAAGGTTTTTAATTCACTGTAGCTGAGGAGGAAATGTGAAGGGGTAGGACTAGCAGAAGCATCTGGCAGAATAAGTGGTCAGCCCACTCATCATCATACAGGCCTCCTATTTCCCAGTGCACTCAGTAATAATTCTGAAAAGGAAGGGCAAGAGAGTTTGCAGTAACAGCCCTGTGAGTCCCTGGCCACCCTTTTGTCAAAGGTTCAGAACTGGGAATAGAGCAACATATGGGTGGTTTTAGGGCCCCACTAGCCCCGTGACTCTGTGAGTCTCAGATCAGGCCTCCTAAAGCTGATCCCTTCAGTATCTCTACGGGGACCCAATTCCTAGTCAATCCAGAAACTTGTGTTTGAGTTGTAGGTGTTTATAATACCAATAGCCAATATTTAGTGAGGGCTTACTATATGTCTGCACTATCCTAAGAGCTTTGCACGCAATATTTTATGTAACTCTCACAGAAACCCTTAGTGTAGGTCCTGTTGTTATCCCCACTTTACAGATGAGCAAAGTGAGCCCCAGAGAGGTTCAGTAACTTGTTTGAGGCCACATAGTAAGTGGGGCACCAGGATATGAATCCAAGCAATCTAAAGCATGCACTGCTGGGAATACTAAAACGAGTAAAAATCTCTTTCCTTCGAGGATTTTATAGTTTAGTAAAGGCAGAATACGATCAGGGTTCTAAGGGTCTTATTAACAAAGTGCTATGCGAGGAGTGCAAACAAGAAAGAGAGTACATTGGGTTGGTAGTTGAGGAAGGGCCTCATGGAAGATTCTGGATGGAATGGAGGGCGGGTTCCCCCCAGGCAGAGTCATTAGCGGGAGTAAAGAACAGGCAAGGGAAAGTGTGATTTTGGGAACTCACAAGCAAACAGTTGGTAATTCCAACCAGAACCAGCTTCCTTAGACCCCCGTTTGTACTTTATTCTTTCAATTACTGGTGCCTTTTCCCATGCCCTTCCAGGAGAGGCTCAACCACGTCTCCTAAGAATGAAGTAGTGTTTTCCAACACAATGCTCCTTCCCCCACCTTCCACAGGCAACAAAAACCCAAGCACTGCCTCATGGAAACCTGAAACAAATGTGCCAGTCAGAAGAAACTTTGGAAGAATCCACTGAACATCTTTGAGTCCTCAGAACCAATGACGTTGTCTTCATTGGTTTACTAGGCATAATTAGTGCTTGTTGAATTAAAGAATAAATGAAGCGAAACCTCAAGTGATGATAACACCTAAAAGCTAGACAATTCTTTAAGGGTTTACAAAACACTCTAACATAATTGTGTCACCTTATTCTCTCAACAACCCTATGAGGGGGTAATATTGTTCCCATTATATGGATAAGAAACCTGGGAAGGTCATCTCTGGTCCCACAAGCACTGGATGAGCTCATTTAACTCATGTAAAGACTTTGCCTTTGCAAAGTCTTGGTGAGAGCTTCATCCCATCTAACTGAGGAAGCCAACGCTCCGAGAGATTTAACGGCGTACTCATGGCCACAGAGAGCTTTAACGGTAGAGCTAGAACCAGAATTCACAACTCTGATCCCAAAATGTATACTCCTTCCTCTGGTTGGCTACAAAATCACTAGAATGATGAAATGCAAAAAGCATTTTGTTTTGTTTTGTTTTGCTTTGTTGGTGTTCAAAAACCGAAACTACGATGGTAAAAGAATACTGGGACAGCGGTTCCCTAACCTGATGGAAAGATAAATTTGTAGAATTAATTGGAACACCATATTCAGATCTCTTTTTATTTTTTTAAGCCATTCTCATCCATGGAGTTCTTCTTTATCTTCTTTATTATCTACAATATTATCCTTTTTTATAGTCCAAAAATAAAAAATCCAAAATGGCTCATGCAGTATGAGTATACTTATGGGAAAACATGTTGATATGGACAAAAATCAGAATGTGAAGTCATAAAAATGAAAATGCATAAGATTATAGGTAATATTTTTATTTAAATTTAAATTTCAGATCCAGCAAATGCATGTTGAATATTAATATGTACTATATATATTATTGTTTTTGTTTTTTATAATTAAATTGATTTGAGAAGAATAAGAAAAAGACAGTGAGAAAGAAGAGAAGAAGAGGAAGAAAATAATAATGGACATCACAGCACTTACTTATGGATAGGCCCTTTCTCTGGTCAAAAAAAAAATCCTTGCCCATATATTTCACCCCCACAAATTAATAATTGCTTATAAACGGAACATTGGCCATTTGCTTTTTTTTAACATAGAAAATAGAGTATTGCACCTCCACTATTTAGCAAGAAGCTTCTTCTTCAATACAGCTCAGACAAATCTTTAAAATTAAGAAGTCTTTAAATGTAAACTTTAAAAAAATCTTCCCCTGGAAATTCCCGACTTTCTACTGTGTCACATATTTTATTTTATTTATTTATTTTGCTGGGAAAGATTTGCCCTGAGTTAACATCTGTTGCCAATCTTCCTCTTTTTTTTCCTCCCTTCCCAAAGCCCCAGTACACAGTTGCATATTCCAGTTGTAAGTCTTCTAGTTTTTCTATGTGAGCCGTGGCCACAGCATAGCAAATTGCCAGACGAGTGGTGTGGTTCCGTGCCCGGGAACTCAATCTGGGCCACCGAAGCAGTGAGAGTGCTGAACTTTAACCACTAGGCCATGAGCACTGGCTCTGTCTCAATATTTTAAAAAAAAAAAAAAGGAAGAGTTTATTTGCAGCAATTAGAGTGAAACAAGTAACTCTGATTTGAAGCTATAAAACTTAAAATAACAAAGAAGGCAACTAGACCACAAAATGGCATCTCTGGAAAGATGTCCAACACGAGAAGTCCTCGTGATGGGTCAAGAGAGCCAAAGCCTACCCTTGGTCACGACTGGAGTTCAGGTCAAATTAATCTATCCCTTTCATTTCTGAAGGTGAAATTTTCAATTCCTGTAACAGAAGAATGTCTTTGTTTTAAAACAAAAATTTTAGAGCCAGCCCTGATGGCCTCGTGGTTCAAGTTCTGGGCGCTCCACTTCAGCGACCCGGGTTCAGTTCCCCCATGCAGAACCACACCACTTCTCTGTCAGTAGCCATGCTGTGGTGGCAGCTCATATAGAAGAACTAAAAGGAAACTACAACTAGAATATACAACTATGTCCTGGGGCTTTGGGGAGGAAAAGCAGAAATAAAAGAGGAAGATTGCCAACGGATGTTAGCTCAGGGTGAATCTTCCCCAGCAAAAAAAAAAAAAAAAAATTAGTTAAAAAAATTTTTACTGTTGTAAACACCTAAAACTTGAATGCTTTTTTGTGGAGGAGATGGGAGGTGCATTTTTTCAGATAAGCTAAACAACTAAATTCATGTAGTGTTCAAATATGCTCATGTCCAGTAAGGGGTTTATTTCTACCACCAGATAAAAAAAGCAAAACAAAAGAACATGCTGTCAAATAGAGGACGAAGTTCTGCCTGGCTCCCAACGTCCGAATTCTGACAATATCAGGAACTCTACAGTGTGTTTTTCCCACACAGTTTATTTGATTCTTCTAAGGCAAGTCAGTTTCATTGTGCTGATTGAATTGTACTCTGCATTTTTTTCCTGGTTCTAAAATAAAACTAGGAGCTCTGGAAATTCAGGCCAAATGTGTTTTAGAATTAAAAGAAAAATTAAGGGCAGTGGGCGTTCCTTATCTGGAAAACAAAGGTAAGTAACTTCTAAACATGCCAGTTAATTGGCCGTCTCAGCCAAGCTCCTTTCCTTGCTTAAGAGGTACTGATAAGGTGACATAAATCGTTAGAAGTTCTAAGTTTGGACATCTAGAGGTCATCCATTGGAATTGGGTACAATATTCTCTGGTCACTTCACTTCCAGCACCCCAGCCTGGAGGCCCTAACTCTGGAAGCTCAAGCTCAAGGCAATTAGAGCGACTGTTCTGATGGAGTCAGGAGGAGCATACGGTAGTGGTTAGGAGTAAGATTAAAACCCAGATGGCCTGGGTTTAAATCCTGGCTCTTCTATGTGCAAGTTATTTATGGCACTGTGCCTCTGCTTTCTCATCTGTAAAATGGGAACAATAATAATAGTACATAACCTGCCCTCATTGGGCTAATGTGCAGATTAAATGAGTTAAGTTATATAAAGAGTTTGTAATATCATCTGGCATGTGGCATGTACTCAATAAATGCTAGCTATTATTATCATGATCTTCGTGACATGGTTTCCAAGATCTATCTCAGTGCAATAGCTCCAAAGTGAGTCTCTTTCAGAGATCTGTGAATATCACTCCACAGATATAAGCTCTCTGGCAACCCCTGCCAGCTGATGCCAGGGAGCAGCGAGGTATGTTAGTACTGCTAAGTGATTACAGCAGTTCACCCATTAAAGCATTTGTTTCTCCTTGAAAATAGTTTTGTAAGTGCTGAGTAGCTAGACATGGAAAACGTTGAACAAAGTGACCTAATCAAGAGGCACTGCAGAGTATTGGCTTTTGGAGAACTCCCTTCCTCATTCATCTGAAGATTAAACCAATAGAGCTATAATTGTTGAAGTCAGACATCAATGGAGATAAAAATATCATCTTTGTCATTGATAAAGCTGTTGGAGACCAAGCTTTAGGTCTGTGGGCCAAATAGACTTGCTAATACTTCACTCCTGTTAGACAGACTCAACTAGACGTAGCTACTGGAAGCTCTAAACTACCTAGACCCTCCCACCACCCCCACCACAGGATTTGCTCCTGTAAAATTGATGGCATGAAGGAGCAGGGCAGAATGTACTCTGAGCAGAAGCCAAAGAGAAAGGGAAGGAAGGAGGCGCTGGGTCATGTACACCACTCTCTGTCCCCAAACTCAGCAATCAGAAAAGTCACTCCTGGGAGAGACGGATGAGCAAGGGGGTGCAAGAAGGTCAGAGTGTTATTTGGGGGCTGTCCCTTCAAGTGAAAATGCAAAGAATGGGACCTAGGGAAGAGTGGAGAATAAGCATTCCCACCCCATCACGTAGCCACAATAAAAAGCACCACATCTGCACTGTCAGGTAAGGTAGCCTCAGGCCACACGTGGCTATATAAATCTAAATTAATTAAAATTAAATTAAATTTAAAGTTCAGCTTCCTCAGTTGCAACAGCCACATTTCAAGCGCTTAGTGTCCACATGGGGCTACTGGCTGTCACACTGGACAGCACAACTATAGAACATGTCCTTCACTGCAGAAAGTTCTATTGGACAGTGCTGGGACACATGGATCACTGACCTCATGGGAACTTGTCTAAATGGGAGATTCACTTTAAACCATGCTAACAATGCACCCATGGAACTGGTTTCTTTTCACCTGATGCTTGCACTTACACTTGCTTTCCATGCCTCATTCCACAGGTTTTGCAATAGCAAGCTAGCATGCATACTATAACATAGAAAATATAACTAAATTAGAAAGGAAGACCAGGGGAAGCACAAATTAGAATATCAAGGCCAGTGGGCAAGTTGGAGCACAGATATACTGGCCATCAGGTCCTATGAAGTTAGGAGATTTGAAACGTAAATTTCACTCTCGCCTTTCTGGGACTTACCCCAAAGAATGTGATAAATGAAAATACCATAGTATAGTATTAGTGAACATGTGAGTTCAGGCTAATAGTTACCCTTGTTAGAGCATATCCAGGAGACTCTTGAAATGCATTGTTTTTATTGAATACCTGAAGTTCAAAAGTACCTAGCATTGCCCCTGAAATATTCGATTCCAAATAAAATAATAGTTAAATGTACAGCATACTTTAATTTTTTGCTAATTCCACTATAATCTAGCACTATGCCTGGCATAAAGTAGTTGCCAAAAAAATTTTTGAATGTACACATCTTAGAATTCCACATATGCCAGTTTAAAAAAAAAAAAAAGGTTATCCACTTAGAAGCACCAAAACTCTTTCACTGTAATCATTTTAATTGAAAGTAGAACTACTATGAGTTCCATGGAGCCCTTTCTTCTTAAGCAAAGAATCCTGAATATATGTGATCTTTTCTCAATTAGAGCATATAGATGTTTATTAGTATCCCACTGATCTGGAACACCTGAATTTTGGAAATTTGTATCCACTTTTCTTTTTTTTTTCTGTCTTCTTTCTCACAAAAGAATGACCTTTATTCATTCAGCTAACATTTACTGTCTGCCCCCTATGATCCAACATGGTGCTAGGTGTTAGACCAGGCAAATCGATCTGTTCTTTCCTTCAAGAATCTTGTAGCCTAGTCTCAGTTCAGACAGAGAATCACAGCATGTAAGGGCTGGAAGGGATCTTTGAGATCACATAGTGGTCTAGCACCCTCATTTCACACGTAAAGAAACCAAAGGCAGAGAAGCTAACGTGCTGTCACTGAGGGACTAGAGCGAAGACTCAGTTCTGCCCCAATTGCCCATCCAGCGTCCTCACACTCTATCTGCCTCCATCTTCCCTACAGGGTATGTTCTTCTAACAGACTCCACCCCCAGTGTACTGTTCCTAATCTTTAATGAGCTGGAAAATAAGTTGGACAAGCTAATTTAAATTGTGTCTATTATAAAAATAAATAGATGTGAGAACCCAGCAGACGGTCCTATGTGTAAAGAGCCCAGGTCACAGTATGCAGACTCTGAGACCTCTGTTTTGACTTCTGTGAAAACTTTCTTTTTTGGTTCTCAGCTATTTTCCAAAGAATTGAGGTTGGCAGAGAAATAAATACTTCTCTATTTAAAGTGTGAACTCTTTGTGAAAGGCCTGTCCTCTGAGTAGTCTCTTTAGCATAGGCTCTTCCAGAGCATCAGTATATCCAGACTGTGCATTAATGAAGGAAGACTGTTTCTGAAAGTGAATATTTAGGAGTCTCAA
Source organism: Tapirus indicus (assembly GCA_031878705.1). Taxonomy (NCBI): domain Eukaryota; kingdom Metazoa; phylum Chordata; class Mammalia; order Perissodactyla; family Tapiridae; genus Tapirus; species Tapirus indicus. The sequence continues at coordinate 43,148,806 of CM062918.1, forward strand.
CTGAGTTGTTTTTTTAAATAGATCTTGGAGCCATTTTTTTTTCCTGTGGGAAAATGTCTTAGATTTAATGAAGAATACAACTTGATACATAAAATTGCACTCAACACACAAAAAATTTTCACAAGTAAGACTACAATAATTTGAATTTTTAATCTCTTATCTGGATAGCTTTCATTGCCCTCACTTAATATGAACCATAGTTAATCACACACACTTTAGTTATTGAACTAACCCCTTGTATTTTATTAAAGAAATTGTAACATAGTCAGCTTGAGAATGTAAATTATAGTGCATTTGACATACAAAGCAAAACTTCATAAATAGCATTTTATTAATTCAGAACAATCAACAGACATTTTCTGATTGTGATTATTCAGGAAGGAGCATGCATTTTCTCTTCCTCTAGCTTATCTTTTCTTCAAATATACTGCAAATTAATGGTATTAATCCTATTATTGAAGAATAGTATTCAAAATATGTGAAAACAAACTATTTTTAAAGTACTTGGGAGCATTTTAAAAGCTCTTACTTATATGAAACAATTGACAGCCTGATTTAAAATCTTTTGTATCTATTAATTTAAAAGATCACCAAGGAGATGGACAAGGTGATAATCAGTTAGCCTTGTCTGAGTTACTATGTGATTGAAAGTAATTAATCAACACATCTTTTAAAACATATTACAATTCAGACTTTTTACTAATACATCCTGGTGTTCCTTCCTTAGTTACTCTGAATTAGTGTGGATTTACTAAATTTACAAATGTAAATACTTCAGTACATATGCTGTTTTAATCTGAGATAAATTCTTTAAACAATACTAAATACTCACAGCAACAAATTGGTTATTTTCTAATTTAACGATGTCTCCCACTTTGACATTCATCCATTTTTCATTCTGCAGTCTAAGAACAAAAACAAAATTAATTTTTTTCAGGAACAGACAAGAATTAAGGGAATGTATTCACAATGGAGCATCATATAACAGAAGCAGATAAGACTTTTCTTGAATGCTAAAGTCAAAGGACATTACAAAACAAAGTCTTTTACCTGAGTGAGTGGGAACTAAGACCCCAAGAGGTCAAGTGATTTGCCCAAGGATACCCAGTGAGTTAGTGGTATCCCCATGGCTAAACTTAAGATGCCTAACTATTGGCTGTGTGCTCTCTCCACCACCCCATGGTGCCAGCTTTATATAGCAGCTATTAACTCTTGCTTGCATTTCCTTGGCCAGAACATTAAAAAAGGGGGAGGGGGCAATAAATTCAATTACTGACATTCTTATCAAACTCTGTATTAATAAATACAGAAACATCACTGCCATTGTCTCAGAAGTCTGTTTAACTGGAGGCAAGAAGTGAAGGAGGAGACAGAGGCAAGGGAGAGTGGTCCAGCGCAATAGCTAAAATGCAAGGGAAAGGAAAAGAATTAAAATTTTGGAAAGGACAAGCACAACAATGGGTGATAAAAGAAGCCTTGGAAGACTGAACGAGAAAGACCACCTACAAATGAGCCATAAGCACGATGGCTGAAGGACGGGCTTGGTGGCGTTCTAATAGCTAGGACCAACAGTGCAGAACTGAGAACAACACGGCCAAGATGTTGTACTGCCTTCTTCCAGGCTCATGTATAAAATGGAGCCCAAGTTTGCCCTTTACCAAGTTCACAGGGATTTATGATGAAAAGTTATTGGGTCTAGCTGGTCAGGACCCTCGTGACAAGTTAGGCAGGCAGGCCATTTGGAAACAGACCACCTGTGGCCTGTGATGCTAATCATGTCTTCCAAAATTTGGAAATGAGGCATAAACCAGCTTTGTTTTCCAAGTTGGAAGCCTTCCTCACACTTCCTTCTCAGCGATTCCCTTGTAGAAGAGAAGGCTGGGATGAGTAGGGCAGGTTCCCCAACAAGTTATGGTGGGCAGGTTAATTTCACCATGAAGTTTTTTAAAAACCTAATTTACTTGTTTTATAGGCTGGAAAACAGTTTTAAATATTTATACAACCGTGAAATATGCCTCACACCATCAACCCTGCTGGGTCATTTGGCTTAAGCACTCAAATAATTTTTCTTTCATATGGGTCCAAGTACATGTTGTTCTGGAAAGTTTTCAATTGCAGCATTTTCATCTCTAGCCAGAATTCAATCATTTTTCCAATGCCATACTTTTCTGCACTTTCTCTAGTTCAATGACAATGGGAGAACCTAGGAAGCCTTCTAAATCTCATTTTATTTATTTTTACAGGTATGGATTGTGTGTTGGTTTAATTCTGGGGATTCCTCCTTTGGAGCATTAGTGACATTTCTCAAGGAACAGTATCTCAGATAAAAGTCTATGTGAATGGACTGAGATGGAGACTGCGTCTTTACTTATGGAAATTGTACAGCCACTGAATTGCCCTGAAGTCTCCATTCAAAGTGCATCTGCTTTAGGAACAAGTTGAGATCAAATTAATTTTCATTTCCAAACTCTTATTCCTTCTTCCTGTATGCTAGAAGCTCTAGGAAGGACCACACCCTACCTCTTCCACCCAAATGGAAAATAACTAACATAAAAAGGGAACCCTACAGGATCTCTTACACATTCAAAATGCAAATTTGATAGTTAAGTCTGCACAGATAAGTAGCCATAACCACCACTTGGGGAAACAAACCAAAACCTGAGTTTTCTTACTTAAATTCTCTCTACCTAGTTTTTCTCAAGTTTGGTATCATAATATTTCCCCCTATAAAACCAAAGCAATTGGAAAGATGTTTTTAAAGCTGTGGTGGTATCCATGGGAATCACGTGAATTAACTGCTACACTTGGACAAATACTGGAATAAAATTTCTTTAAGAAAAAAATTTTCAAAACCCCAGAGGATGCAAAGAATCCCCGATATGGAACAATCTGATATGGTAAACATGAAGTCCTACTGGGACAACACAGAGGAGTGATAAAGCAGAGCAAAATACCTTTCCTCATGCCAGATCCTCATGCTCATGACCTTCCAACCCACAGGCACACCTACCTTTATTTTAAGCTCTACTTTCTAGCTTATTAAATATTTCCAAAAATAGAAAGATACTCAGAATGATGCATCTGACCATGCTTTGCCAAGATTTGACTATTAATCTGCTAATGTCACCCAATAGGCCAAGAAAGCAGAAAATACCTATAATACCATATATGAGCCCAGACTCCCTTACTTTATCTCACTCTACTCCTCTTTCTCTTTTCCTCTCTTGCCACCTGCCTGCCCTCTGCCCAGAACATATACCTACAAGCTCCTCTTCCCAAAAGTCCCCTTTGTTACTCCAGACATCTTCCAATACCTGATCATCCTTGGTTACCTACCCCTCTCCACCCATTCCAATGGAAAGTCCTCCCCTAAAAAGGAGCGCTCCAAATATCTTGCTTCCAAAGTCTTAGGGCTAAAGTTGTTTGAGATCTTAAAAACTTTCTGGTATGTGCATGTACAAATTCCACAAGACAATATCATTTCTGTGGGCTACAAGCTATGAAGAACCTTCACCAGTAACAATGCAGCTTGACATAAAATTTTTCTGAGCTTGAAGCAAAATATTGTTGTGAAGGTACACAACCCTGGGAGAAATTTCCTTAAAAGAAATATTATCCAAAACTAATTAGCAATCTGGCAAGAAACAGCAAATGGTATTCCCCGGATGTTGACCCCGATGCTAGCCCTATCCAACTACCTCACCAAAAACCTACGAAATGGATTCACAGACACACCTGTCAGATCTGTGGACAGCACTTTGCATAACCCTTGCAAAGTAAGATTACAATAGAAAGTCATCTTATGACTTGAAGAAGTTACCAGAAACTGAATGAAGAAGAGGAAGAAGTACAAAATAGATTATTTTAGAGAAGAGAAAGTAACCCTCTCCAGATATAATTAAAGTTTTGAAGAAAAAGGATCTGGAGGTATTGGTAAACCATAGGCTGCTTGTGATGCCTTGGTTAAACCCCTTATTTGAATATATATCTGTAGAACAATCAGTGTGTATAATACAATCAGAGGAGGGTTTTTTTTAATGTTATTTCCTATTCTATTATACCAGGTAAGTATAACTGCACTAACTAGCACCTCAGAGACATATTTCAATGAGCACTAAGGCTCATAGCTACAGAAGTACCCAAACTTACTGAACAAGTTTAAACTGATAAAGACCTGCAAATGAGTTGAAATTGGATATCTTTTAAATCCTGCCATTTTTCTTTTCCTGCCCACCAGCAGCACCATTGATGACACAACATCAAAGACATACCAGCAGGACTGGAGGGGCAGATAGGAAGATTCGCTTTAAAGCTCATCTTCAAAATATTTCTAGACTTCTAAGATTTTAGCTTGTGTAGTAATTGCATTTCATCATTATCCTGAAACAATGAAAACAGACACTCCCTGGCTCTCCATGTGTGGTGCAGCTGTTCTCAGGGCTCGTGTGTGAAGCAAGCCGCATCATAGCTCTGTGAAGGAGACACAGGATCGCTTCATGGGTTGAGACGATGATACTTGGCTCCACAGACCCAGGACTTTCAAACTTTGCTTTTACCTTTGTCAAGAAAAGCCCTTCCACTCTTGTGGAGGAATTGCAGCATATAAATATTCTGAAAGCAAGCTAATTCATGTAATTGCACTGAATCGAGAAATTTCAAGATTATCAAATATGCTTCAATTTTCATGTCATCATACAATTATTTCAGATTTTGAAATGGACATAATCTAGTTAGTGCTTCTTTGAACCAGATTTTTCAAAAATAGATGGAGTAATAAGATAGCCTTTACTTTAGAAAACTCACAAGCCAACCACTAAATAATAAGCCAATATTCAAGAAAAGGACTCATAAAATTTAAATTCCAAAGGCATCACAAAATATATGGGATTTAACTGCCACAGAATGGTAACTAGAATTACTTTAAGGAAAGAATTTTTAAAGATACACCCACTAACCATATATCTACTCTCAGAACATCAGAGAATCTGAGTATTGAGAAAAGGTGGTGAGAGATAGCAACTGTATCTAATAATTGTTGATAAATTGATCAGAACCTGCTTCTTCCTGATGAGGTATAGCATACCGGGAGCTGCTAGGCTTTGCTGAGAACCTCCTTGAGAAAATGAGCGTGAGATAGCACATACCAGGCTCCATGTCACTGAACTATTGGCTCCAGGGGCTAGAAATCAAGTATTTACCTTGAACAAGATACCAAGCCCATTGCTGAAGCTTGAGTGACAGAAGGAGGAGATCTTCAATGGTCTCCTCAAGCTCCTGTCATCCTTTCCACCATCTACTGCTCCTGACTGCCCATAAGCAACACAGATTCATGAAAAGAGGATTTCCTCAAAAGCTACAGAAGACATATTGGTGTAGTAGAGAGAGAAGATAATAAAGAAGGTCAATATAATTGACCTCCCCTAATTAACCAATTAATCCACTTGAGCTTGGTTTCTTCTTTAATTTCAAGCCTATGTCAGATCTATAACATACAAAAGTATTCCTCTGCTAATACAGACTCATTTTATTCACCACTGTATCCTCAGGACCCAGAATAATGCCTAGTTCATAGTAAGCACTCGATAAATATCTGTTGAATGAGTGATATATAATTAATGAATATAGAATTGTTATTTACAAAAACAGTTGTTGAGTGAAAGCATTTCCCTGAATGTCTAATAACGATTATAGCAACCAACATTAATTTAGTGCTTACTGTATTCCAGGCACTGTGCCAATTCCTTAATGTATAGAGTTACAAAATAAAAATAAATGACATCAGGTAGCATGAGTGTCAAGATGGCAGCATAGGCAGACTCTGAACTCACCTCCTCCCACAGACACTACAAACTTACAACTCCTCTTGGAACAATTACCCCTGGGAGAGAACTGAAAACTGGATAAAAGGAACCCCTGCAACAAGTGACAGTCCTGACTGTGGTGGAAGAGGCAGAAATTCCCTACTGGAGAGAAAAAAATCCACCTTCACAAGCCACAGCACCTCACAGCCACCTGGGAGCAAATCAAGGGTACAGAGCCTTCCCTGGAGGAGTGGGGGACCTGAGCAGGGGAGCATGACCATTATAAGCATTTTTTGGACCCAGCACAACTGACACAAGTGTCACAATATCTGGCTTTCCTGGTTACTAACAACAACAGGGAATACCCCCAGAAAAACTATCAGACATAAGGTGGAAAAAAAGCCAGCTCTTAAAGGGCCCATAGACAAATTCTCCCATTTTGGAAAGCAACCTAAAATCACCAGAAAGAAAGGTGCACAGTCCTTTGGTGAAAAGCGACTCACCTCATAGGCTCTTGCTGAGAGGTGAGACCTCTCCAGGGACTGAGACATTGAGGGCAGCCATTATTGTGACCTGGTGCATGTGTGCTGACACAGATGCTGGCAGACACCATTGGAGTTCTTACCCTGGCCTCTCATCCCAGGGTCTGTCCCACCCACCAGAGCACCAATTTAATTTGCCTCAGCCAGGGAAGGCAGCCTGCTCTAGGGATTGGATCCACCCAACAGCAAGCCCTCAGGCAACTTGTGGGCCCACATAGATGGAGTGCCTGGAAACTCTGCAGCTGGGCAAATGGGTCTACCTCTGTGGGGTAGGGCATGCACTAGGAGCAGGTGGAATGCATGGGGCCTCTGCAGTGGGACAACTAGGTCCACTTCAGGGGGGTCAAGGCACATGCACAGGGCAGGACTGTGTTGACAGAGTATGTGGCCCTGTGGGTGGTAAGGCTTCTCACCTGCAGTAGACTTGTGCTTCTCAAACAGCCACATAAGGGATCGGTTCCACCTTCCAAAGCCTGAAGCAATTGGGTGCTCCAGTGCCTGGGGCCAGCCCCACTCAGCTGCAATCCTGAGAGAGCTGACAAGAGCCTTCTAGGCTGGAGGCCTACAGCAATTGTAAGCCCCTGAGCCTAACAACCAGCCATGCTGGGGGCCTACTCACTTAACAGAAAAAAAACACAACAGGAATGTGCTATTAGACCTTGCAGCCAACTGTGCTGGAGCTCCCCACACCCAATAAAGTGAACAAAGGGTCCATAGCAGCCACACACAGCTGAGCAATACAACCAGCCAGCCAGTGGGACAGCCCAACCTCCCTGGGCACCTGCAGTAAGAGCAACCCTGCCACAAAAGAAGGACACGCATAGCCCACACAGGGGTCACTCCTGGAACATTTGGAATTGGCATTGAGAGGGAAGCACACTGCTGGACCTCACAAGCCATCTCTTACATAAGGCCACCTCTCCAATATCAAGAGACGTAGCTGACCTATCTAATACATAGATATATGCACAGAGAAAGATGAAAAATGAGGAGACAAAGGAATACATTCCAAGTAAGGGAACAAGACAAAACCCCAGAAAAAGAACTAAACGAAACAGAAATGAGCAATCTACCTGACAAAGAGTTCAAACAAAAAGTCATAAGGATGCTCACTGATATTGAGAGAAGAATGGATGAATTCAGTGAGAACATCAACAAAGAACTGGAAAATATAAAAAAGAACCAATCAGAAATAAAGAATATAATTCTGGAAATGAAAAATTCGCTAGAGGGACTCAAAACTTGAGTAGATGATATAAAAGAATGGATCAGTGAGCTGAATGAAAGACTAGAGGAAATAGCCCAAGCTGAACAGCTAAAAGAAAAAAGAATTCAAAATAATGAGGACAGTCTAAGAGACCTCTGGGACAACATCAAGTGCACTAACTTCCACGTCATAGGTGTCCCAGAAGGAGAAGAGAGAGACAAAGGGGCAGAGAATCTATTTGAAGAAATAATAGCTGAAAACTTCCCCAACCTAAGGAAGGAAACAGACATCCAGGTACAGGAAGCACAGAGAGCACGAAAAAAGATAAACCCAAAGAGGCCCACACCAAGACACATCATAATTAAAATGTCCAGAATTAAAGATAAAAAGAGAATCCTAAAAGCCTCAAGAGAAAGGCAACAAGTTACATACAAAAGAAACCCCATAAGGCCAACAGCTGACTTAACAGAAACCTTAAAGTCTAGAAAAGAGTGGCATGATATATTTAAAGTGCTAAAAGGAAAAAACCTACAGCCAAGAATACTCTATTAGCAAGGTTATCATTCAGAATGGAAGGAGAGATAAAGAGTTTCCCAGACAAGCAAAAACTAACAAAGGAGTTTTATATAAATCTTTTAAATAAAAAAATTTAAAGTTTTATATAAAAAAAAAGGAATTTATCACCAAGAAACCAGTCCTACAAAAAATGCTAAAGGGATTTATTTAAGGGGGAAGAAGAAGATCACAAATAGGAAAAGAATATATATTTCCATGATAAGAAGTTAACAGGTACACACACAAAAAAAAGATGTTAGATATGATATCAAAAACACAAAAGGTGGGAGGAGGGGAGTAAAAGAGTAGAGCTTTTAGAAAGAGGTCAAACTAAAGAGACCATCAACTTAATATAGACTGCTATATATGTAGGTTATTATATATGAACCTCATGGTAATCACAAATCAGAGACTTATAATAAATACACAAAAAACTAAGCAAAAGGAATCCAAACATAATACTGATGAAAGCCATCAAACCACCAGGGAAGAGAGCAAGAGAAGAAGAAACAGAGAAGAACTACTAAAATAGCTAGAAAAAATATAACAAAATGGCAATAAGTACATACTTATCAATGGGTACTTTAAATGTCAAAGGACTAAATTCTCCAATCAAAAGGCATAGGGTGGCTGATTGGATAAAAAAACAAGACACATATATATGCTGCATACAAGAGACACACTTCAGACCTAAAGACACTCACAAACTGAAAGTGAAGAGATGGAAAAAGATACTCCATGCAAATGGCAATGAAAAGAAAGCTGGGGTAGCAATACTTATATCAGACAAAATAGACTTTAAAACAAAAACTGTAACAAGAGACAAAGAAGGGCACTAGATAATGATTAAGGGAACAATTCAACAAGAGGATATAACACTTGTAAATATCTATGCACCCAATATAGGAGAACCTAATATATAAAGCAATTATTAACAGACATAAAAGGAGAAATAGTAACAATAATAGTCGGGGACTTTAACACACCACTTGCACCAAAGGATAGATTATCCAAACAGAAGACCAATAAGTAAATATTGGCCTTAACTGACACACTAGACCAGATGGACATAGTAGATATATACAGAACATTCCATCCCAAAACTGAAGAATACACATTCTTTTCAAATGCACATGGAACATTCTGCAGGATGGATCACATTTTAGGCCACAAAGCAAGTCAATAAATTTAAGAAGATTGAAATAATACCAAGCATCTTTTCTGACCACAAATGTATGAAACTAGAAATCAACTATAGGAAGAAAATCAGAAAACCCACAAATATGTGGAGATTAAGCAAAATGCTGCTGAACAACAAATGGGGCAATGAAGAAATCAAAGGAGAAATCGAAAAGTACCTGGAGACAAATGAAAATGAAAATATGACATGCCAGAATTTATGGGATACAGCAAAAGCAGTTCTAACAGGGAAGTTTATAGCAATACAGGCCTACCTCAACAAACAAGAAAAATCTCAAACAGTCTAACAGGCCACCTAAAGGAACTGGGAAAAGAAGAACAAAGCCCAAAATCAGTAGAAGGAGGGAAATAATGAAAATCGGAGCAGAAATAAATGAAATAGAGACTAAAGATAATAATAATAATAGAAAAAAACACAATGAAACCAAAAGCTGGTTCTTTGAAAAGATAAACAAAATTGACAAACCTTTAGCTAGACTCACCAAGAAAAAAAGAGAAGGCTCAAATAAATAAAATCAGAAATGAAAGAGGAGAAATTACAATGGACACCTCAGAAATACAAAAGATTATAAGAGACTGCTATGAAAAGCTATATGCCAACAAATTGGATAATCTAGAAGAAATGGATAAATTCTTAGAATCACACAACCTTCCAAAACTGAATCAAGAAGAAACAGAGAATTTGAATAGACCAATCACCATTAAGGAGATCAAAATAGTAATCAAAAACCTCCCAAAAAATAAAAGTCTAGGACCAGATGGCTTCCCTGCTGAATTCTATCAAACATTCAAAGAAGACTTAGTACCTATCCTTCTCAAATTCTTCAAAAAAATTGAAGAGGAGAGGAAGCTTCCTAAGTCATTCTACAAAGCCAAAATTACCCTGATACCAAAACCACACAAGGACAACACAAAAAAAGAAAATTACATGCCAATAACACTGATGAAGATCAATGCAAAAATCCTCAATAAAATACTAGCAAATCGAATACAATACATTAAAAAGATCATACACCATGATCAAGTGGGCTTTATTCCAGGGATGCAGGGAAGGTTCAACATTTGCAAATCAATCAATGTGATACACCACATTAACAAAATGAAGAATAAAAATCACATAATCATCTCAATAGATACAGAGAAAGCATTTGACAAGATACAGCATACATTTATGATTTAAAAAAAAAAACTCTGAATAAAATGGGTATAAAAGGAAAGTACCTCAACATAATAAAGACCATATATGACAAACCCACAGCTAATATCATTCTCAATGGAGAAAAACTGAAGCTATCCCTCTAAGAACAGGAACCAGACAAGGATGCCCACTTTCACCACTCCTATTAACATAGTATTGGAAGTCCTGGCTAGAGCAATCAGGCAAGAAAAAGAAATAAAAGGGATCGAAACTGGAAAGGAAGAAGTGAAACCATCACTATTTGCAGATGACATGATTTTATATGTAGAAAATCCTAAAAAATACACCAAAAAACTTTTAGAAGTAATAAATGAATACGGCAAAGTTGCAGGATACAAAATCAACATGCAAAAAATCAATTGTGTTTCTATACAGTAACAATGAAGTAGCAGAAAGAGAAACTAAGAATACAATCCCATTTATAATTGCAACAAAAAAAGAATAAAATACCTAGGAATAAACTTAACCAAAGAGGTGAAAGATCTGTACACTGAAAACTATAAAAAATTGTTGAAAGAAATTGGAGAAGAAAGAAATGGAAAGGTATTCCGTGCTCTTGGTTTGGAATAATTAACATAGTTAACATGTCCATACTTCCTAAAGCAATCTGTATATTCAATGCAATCCCTATCAAAGTCCCAACAACATTTTTCACAGAAATAGAACAAAGAATCCTAAAATTTATATGGAACAACAAAAGACCTTGAATAGCCAAAGGAATCCTGAGAAAAAAGAACAAAACTGGAGGTATCACACTCCCTGATGTCAAAATATACTACAAAGCTATAGTAACCAAAACAGCATGGTACTGGCACAGAAACAGACACACAGATCAATGGAACAGAACCAAGAGCCCAGAAATAAACCCACACATCTATGGACAGCTAATCTTCAACAAGGGAGGCAAGAAAATGGAGAAAGGAAAGTCTCTTCAACAAATGGTGCTGGGAAAACTGGACAGCCACACGAAAAAGAATGAAAGCAGACCATTATCGTACATCATACACAAAAATTAACTCAAAATGGATTAAAGACTTGAATATAAGACCTGAAACCATAAAAATTCTGGAAGAAAACATAGGTAGTACGCTCTTCAACATCAGTCTTAGCAGCATATTTTCAAGTACCATGTCTGATTGGGCAAGGGAAACAATAGAAAAAATAAACAAATGGGACTACATCAAACTAAAAAGCTTCTGTACAGCAAAGGAAACCATCAACAAAAAAAAATAGACAACCTAACAATTGGGATAAGATATTTGCAAACCATATATCTGATAAGGGGTTAATATCCAAAATATATAAAAAACTCATACATCTCAACAACAACAAAACTAACAACTCAATTAAAACATGGGCCAAAGAGCTGAACAGATATTTCTCCAAAGAAGATATACCAACAGGTACACGAAAAGATGTTCAACAACATTAACTGTCAGGGAAATGCAAATCAAAACTACAATGAGATATCACCTCAGTCCCGTCAGAATGGCTATAATTAGCAAGACAGAAAACAAGTGTTGGAGAAGATGTGGTGAGAAGAGATTTCTCATACACTGCTGGTAAGAGTGCAAGCTGGTGCAGCCACTATGGAAAACAGTATGAAGTTTCCTCAAAAAATTAAGACTAGAACTACCATATGATCCAGCTATTCTACTGCTGGGTATTTATCCCAAGAACATAGAAACACAAATGCATAAAGATACATGCACCACTGTGTTCACTGCAGCATTATTTGCAATAACCAACACGTGGAAGCAACCTAGATTCCCATCAAGGGACAAATGGATAACGAAGATATGGTATATACACACAATCAATACTACTCAGCCATAAGAAATGACGAAATCCGGCCATTTGTGACAACATGGATAGACCTTGAGAGTATTACACTAAGTGAAATAAGTCAGAGGGAGAAAGTCATATACTGTATGATCTCACTCATAAGTAGAAGATAAAAACAACAACAAACAATCACGTAGAGACAGAGATTGGATTGGTGGTTACCAGAGGGGACTGGGAGAGGAAGGAGGGTGAAAGGGATGAATAGGCACATGTGTATGGTGATGGATTGTAATTAGTCTTTGGGTGATGAGCATGATGTAATCTATACAAAAATCAAAATATAATGATGTACACCTGATATTTACATAATGTTATAAACCAATGCGACTGCAATAAATAAATAAATAAATGAGACTAAATTTTTGAATTTCAGATAAACAACAAATAATTTTTTATGTAAGTGTGTCTCGTGTAATATTTGGGACAAAGTTACACTAAACTATTATCATTGCTTATCTGCATTTCAAATTTAACTGGACATCCTATATTTTAATTTGCTGCATCTGGCAACATGATTCATACATCTTATCTCATTTAATCCTCACAACAACTCTATGAAATAGGTACTGTTGTCACTCCCATTTTATAGAATAGAAAACTGAGGTTCAGAGAAATTGAGACATCTGCCCTATTTTGCAACATCTATCAAAAATGTAAATGCTCACACACTTTGATACAGATATTCCACTTTAAAAAACTGATTACACAAGTGCTCAAGGATGGATATACAAAGATGTTTATTGCAGTATTATTTGTAATAGCAATCTATCAGAAACCATCAATGCCCATCAATAAGAATTAGATAGATGTACCATGGCACATCCATTCAATCACGACTCATCTACTCAATGGAATACAATGCAGCCACTAAAAAGAATAAGATAGGTCTATATGTACTGATATGAAATATTCTCTAAGTTACATTTTCGGGTTAAAAACAAGCACATGCAGAACACTGCGTATGCACAGTAAGATTCTGTGTTTTGAAACAAGGATAAACCTACACACATCTCTGTTCTCACAAGCACAGAAATTTTCTTAGACACACAAGAAACTGTCCAGTGTTTGCCACTAGAGAAGGGAAATGAAGAGGAGAACTGAGATGGAAAGGAGACTTTGTTTTTTTATATACTTTTTTGAATTTTTTGCAGTACATATATTGGTATTTTAAAGGCCAGTTGGGGAGGAATAAATAGAAGAAAAGAAAACTCTTTCAAGGTCACATGCAAGTGTCAGAGCCACTGGAAAATGAATCTGTCTGACTACAAAACACATGCTCTTAATAAATCTATATTTATCATTCTTATTCACTTTATTTCCTATGATAATTATGTATTCCATATTTAGAGAGAGAATAGACCGTAAGGAACTGAAGGGATTAGATCACAGCAATAGTGCACACTCCCTGGGCTTAAAACCAGCCAATCCCAAGACAGCTTGCAGTCATGATCCCCTGACACAAATGTTCTGTGGACAGCAGCAGTTTCTGGTTCTTATCAATCCCACTGCTGTCAGAGCCACACGAGAGTAAGACATACAGCTTGGCCCTAATCCTCTAACAACAGACTGGTGAACAGGATCTCATTACACTGAGAATGAACATAATACTCATATCTTTGGAATCTATTTATTTTGAAGAAGGCAGATGTTTTCCTCCTTCTTCTCTCTTCTTATGAGTGCAATGCTTATGCTGAGGCAGAATCACACAGGGAGGTCTGTGATCAGCTGCTGAAGACTCTGCCGCACCAATTTTGCCAGGGGGGAAGGGGGGGGAGAAGGACAGATGACACAAGATGTAGTCCTACAGCATGGGTAATTTAGTTTAACAATTTGCCGAGAAAAAGTAATCAATCTTATAAATGTCCTGCCTAATTTATGAAAATCCTTAGAGATCCTATTGTGCATTATTTGGCTGCAGAAACACATAAAATTTAGCCTTCTTATTTTGAAAACAGAATGACCAATTCACTTATCAGTTTTACCTGAACGATAACCCAACTGAGAGTTGTACAGAAAATGTATTCTCTTTAATCATTTCCCTAAACTGAAACTCTTCTCCTGAATCAGTCTCCTAAGATCCTTTCTGTCTTCTGTAAATTCTCAGTAGAATTCCGTTATTAAATGGCTAATAGATGATGAGACCACATGGAAATCAGAAGAAAGTTATTTCAAAGGACGACCACTACATTTGCTTTCACACGTGAATGCTGAAGGAAATACCTTAGATTGATCATGGAGAAAATAGAGTTATTTAGGTCTAGTTTGGATTCCTGGGCTGCAGAGTCAGAGGGAGATCTGTGTGCAAGAAGTTTATTGCAGATTAGCACCTGGGGGGAGTGAAGGAAACACAATTGGGCAGAGGGAGGAGTTGGGCTGCTGATGTAGTCACAATAAAGACTCAGGCAAAACCAAGGGGAGTTCTGGAGCTGGAACAAACCTTCAGAGTTGGATCAAGGGGGCCAGGCCTTTATACCTTCTCAGTGTCCAATCATTGGATGCAGTCTGACCTCAGCAAGGAGGGGTGATCTTGAGCAAAACAGCTCTCCTCAGCCAAGGGCATTCCCAGAGAGGGCTGACAGATGAGGATTGTGTATAGGCAGCAGTCCTGGTAGCCGGAGAAATATGTTCTGCAGTCTGGAATGGGGAAGTGTGTGGCACAGTAGAGCGTCCACTACAAATTGAGAACCCATTTCCCAATTTTGCTATCAACATGCTCTTGTAATTAGAATATTCCTTTTTAATTCTAAGCTATTTCACCCATCTCTAGTTCCAATTTCAATTCTATAAGTCAATATGACCAGCTGCCATGAGTCTTTTTAGCTCCCTTCTTCCATTTTAAAACTTTTGGGGGAAAATCTGTGAAACATTAGGTCATCCAATTCACTCCTTTTTCCAATGATTAGTAAATGAAGTTGGAAATAAATTTTTACTACCTTTCCATCAAAAAATATTCTACAGATAACCACTGACTACCCAAATACCCTAAGAATAATGTCTATAGGAAAAATAACTGTTTCTGAAATATCCCTTATACAAAGAACATATTTTGATGAAAAAAATTTACAAGCAATCACCTTAGCCTGAGTAGATCAATCATTCTCCCCACCTGAGTTGCCACATCTTATTTTGAGAAATCAGAGAATATTCTTTTACCTAGCTCGGTAGCGAATAACAACTTTTCTTTTTGAAAAACACTCCAAAAGAAGATAGCTCCCAATGTAGGAGAATAAAACGTGAATATCTTGGTTTCAGGATGAAAGGCCTATATTGTGTTTTCCCATTGCCACCACTGATGTTCTCTTTTTTGGGTGAAGAAGATTGGCCCTGAGCTAACATCTGTGCTCATCTTCCTCTATATTTTTGTATGTGGGATGCTGCCACAGCATGACTTGACGTGCGGTGCATAGATCCGCGCCCAAGATCGGAACCTGCGAACCCTGGGCCCCTGAAGCCGAGTGTGCAAACTTAACCCCTACACCACCGGGCCGGCCCTCCAGTGATGCTCTTAATCAATTTTCCTATATAGGGCCAGATTAAGAGAGAACCAAATGTCTGTCAAACCAGAAAAAAATAGTTATTTAACATGCCAAGTAATAATACATGCCACACCAACACAGACAAAGCAAAGGCATCTCTTGGCGGTGTGATATGGTTTGCTGCGGTCAGAGAACCTAGTATTTCTAGAAATAGCATTCCTGACTCCGCAGCACAAAGCACAGCTAAGGATATCACTGGAAGATTGAGAGTTTATTTTCTTACTAGATTTGCAGTCATATTAACTCCTAAACATTTTCTAAGAAAATTTTAAAATGTTACTTTAAAGTAGGTTGTCTCATTTATCACTTGGAGTTCCTCAGAAATAGGATAGCATGTAGGTAGAATTGTTAATGAGAGCACCCCCTGGCATGTGAGGTACCATCACCCTCCGTTAAACAGTTCCACACGGCTCTGTACACAAAAGGAGCATTCTCAGCCAGGCACTGCACTGAGTGTCGGAGCTACAACCGGAATTAGATACAGACCGTGGTTATCCAGAAACCTAGCGACTAGTGGGAAAATATAAATCTGGCTCTTAACCCCGGTTAAATCATCTTTGCCTTCTAATACCTGGGGCACTTGGATATTCTTCCAGACAGTAATAAAGGTACCTGTACTTTGGGAGAAAGACCTCAGTGTTAGATGGTCTGCTATACAGCTGTCACCAAAATCCCAAGGAGAAAATTGATAGACCAGAGAAATTGTCAAATAAAGGATATATTAACTTCTTTTCCTCAAGATAGTCCCAGCTTTGTCCCCTTATACAGTGAGCTCATCAGAAAACTATACGCCTGGACTGTATTACTGTGGTCCCTCTGGACTTGGCTTCTCAGAATCATGACTTAACATCACACCACCAGATTTCAATCAGGATTTGCTTGTGGTCATGAGTAAAATATCTCCACTTTCTGAGACCTCCACCATTACGTCATTCATATTTCTCTCAAGACCAGGATAAATCTTATTTCTCACAATTACTAGAATATTTCCTTTTACTGGGCCATCAGTTTTGTACCCTAGATACTTTCATTATGAGGAGAAAGAAAGTTCAAGGTAATGTTTCAAATTCATGAATGACACATCCTAGTGGACTGTTTAAACAGAAACTAGAAAATTTTATAGTAAAGACTCTGTCCTCTGAGGATGACACTCTAGGGACCCTCTTGATACTTGCAGAAACAAAATACTGTTTAGAATAGACCAGAAGTTGGAATCAACTTTTTAAAAATCCTTATATTCTTAAAAAGGAGAATCCTGACCTCCTGTTTTTGAAAGACATGATGTAACATGGTAGAAAGGGTCAGTGTCATTAGAATCAGAAGACATGGAGGAGGGTCCAAGTTCACCACCAACCAACCATGTCACTTGAGCAAGAAGTTGACCAAAACTGGAATTCTCCACCATGACCTACATTAATTGGCTCATAACAACTCCTCAGAATGCCTCTTTATTTGTAAAACTAAGGTTTTAAAATGGGATAAACCCACCTGACATTTAAACATCTATCTATCACCATATCTGTAAGCTTTATATAAGATAAATTTATGAAAGAATTTTGTAAACTATAAAATAATACATACTTTAAAGTACTGTGACTTTTTTATCATTACAAAGCACCTCCTTATAAGGATGGTACATTCTGACTTTTATTTCAAGCCTTCAAAAGACCTATCTATATTCAGTATATCCATTTCTTGACTGGTCATGCTTTCTCTAACCAGAATTTTGTCTCCATCCCTCACACTGCAATCTCTCTTCGTGTTGCTAAATCCAAGGATTCGTTCCCAGTCTTCACTTTACCCAGCACAGTTAGTTACTCCCTCTTGCTTCAAAAACTCTCTTTGCTTTAAATCCAGAGCACCACATTCCCTTGGTTTTCTTCTTACTTCACCAGTCCCTCCTTCTCAAACTCTTAGCCAGGCCTTTCTCTTCTTCCCATCTTCAAGCCTTGGAGTGCCCTGGAGCTCGTCTCTTCAGTCTCTAGAATCTGGACTCTCACTCTATGTGGCCAGATGACTTTCAAATCTATCTTCAGACCAGACCTCTCCCCTAAGTTTCAAAAGTCCATTCTACATCTCTACAGAACGACTAATATCTCAACAGAACTCTGGTTTCCCAGTCCAGGCAAAAAAACAACCACCACCACAATAACATACTTCTTCCCCAGTTTTCCCCATCTTGGAACCTCAGCCAAGAACCACTCCTTCTTTCTCTCTTCACACACACTCAATACAGCAGCACTTCTATTGGCTCTACCTTCAAAATACATCTAAATCTGTGGGTATTAGATGATATTAAGGGAGTACTGCTACTTTATTGTGTGTAGTAATGGTATTATGTTTCTTGTAAGTTCTTAGCTGTTGAAGAGAAACACAAAAGTGGTTTAGGTGAAACCGTGATAATGTGATATGACATATAGGATTTGCTTTTAAAATACTCTGGAAAATAAAAAGTGAGACTGGGTACAAAAATATCAGGAAGTTGATGGTGGCTGCAGCTGGGTGATACATAAATAAGAGTTCATTGTAATGTTCTATTTTCATGTGCTTGAAAATCCACAATAAGATATATTCATACTTCTCTCCTGCATTACTACCTCCAAGTCCACGGCATCATCATCTCACCTGGACAACAGTAGGAAACTCATAATTTGTCATCCCTATTCTGCTCTTGCCCCTCTCTGCTGCTCACTGTTCACACAGCAGCCAAAGAAATTGCTTTGTCATACCATGTCATTCTCCTGCTTAAAACCCTCTAATGGCTTCCCATTACATTGAGTATAAAATTGGAATTCCCCACCATGACCTACAAGAATTGGCTTTTGCCATTCCCTCAGAAGCCCAGCTTATCACAATATTCTAGCCACAGGAGACATCTTACTGTCAAGTTTATTGCCAGTTTGGGGCCTTTATACTTATTGTTCCTTTTACCCAAGATCTTGGCGTGGCTAGCTCCCTCTCAACTCAAATATCATCTCCTTCTGTGGCCGCGCTATTTAAAATCCTCTCCCCACCTCCCACCCTATTACTCTCTATCTTATTATCCTATTTTGTTTTCTTTGTTGCACTTATAACTACTTGAAACCATATTATTTACTAATATTTTGTTTATTGACTCTTCTCCACTAGATGGTAGGCTTCTTAGGGCAGGGACGTGTCTGTCCTGCTCATTTCTGTATCCCTAGTCTGTAGGACAGTGCCTGGCATATATTAAGGGCTTTATACGTATTTGTTGAATGAATATTTGAATGGACTAGTTATTTAGGTGGTTACTTATGCTGTGTGCTTAGCATATTTAGCTCTAGGGCTGAAGTGAGTAATAGTCCCACATGGCTACACCAGCTGGGAAGGCCCTAAAAATCTAGCAGAGACAACTCTGCAAACTCTGGAAAGAGGATAAGGATAGGATGAATCATTTTAGGGCAAAGGATAACAGTTTAGAGAATAAAATCATTATTCATTTTCCTCAAAGCGTGTACTTCTGACTTACATTTCATATGGTTATAAGGCAAGATGCACATCCCACAGGAACACCAACTTCTTTCACATCTTTAAGTTTCCCATTTCTTCTTTATGATTTATATCATGAAGGTACATTTCTGGTTGAAAGAGTAAGTGGATTCTGCTGAAGTCAACACATGTTGAGCACCAACTATATGTCAGGGAGTGGGCCAAGCCCTGAGTATAAACACAGTATGGTTTCTGGACCAAAGAGGCTCACAGTCAAGGGGGAAGCCTAAAATGGACTATTGAAATGCTGTGCTTAACTCTAACCTAGTGATGTGTACATGCTGTGGAAGCACAAAGACGGTACCAATCATTCTACCTGCCTGAAATAGATATTGGAGGGATCTCCAGAAATGATTAACACAGGAGCTGAGCCCTGATGGATGAAAAAGAGAGAAAGGAAAGAGCACATTGCAGGTTTATGAAAAGCAAGTAGCTCCGTGTGATTGTAGACAATGTTAGGACGGCTGGCTAGAAGCTTGATTGGAACAGGTGCTTTGATGGTAAGGCTAGGGTAGGGGAGTTACTAAGGAATTTTTAGCAGGAATGTGTTTGATCTGAGTTGTTTTATAGAAAGAAAGTTGTCGGGAACGTAGATGGCTTAGCACAACGCAGTTCTGCTTGGAGAAACTATCCTGAGGCAGTATCTGTGTACGCAACGGAGGGATGTTGTTTCCCACTGGAGGAATTTATTAGAAGGCAAAATTCAAAATATATTCTCAAACAGAACACAAAAAAATACTACAGATCAGCAATAGGCAATGAATATAAATAGACAAATCACTAAAAAGAGAAATAATACAGTCAATAAATATTTGAAAAAATAATCACCTTCACCAGAAACTAATGAATTTTTAAAACAAGATACCTGTTTATACTTATCCAGTTGACCTAGATCTTCTAAAAGATAATACTCAAAGTTGTGATGATGTTGTGGAAAAATCCCCTTTGTTCAAATGGGAGGATAAATGGCACAAACTTCCTAGAAAGCAACTTAACAATATGTATTAAGAATCTTAAAAAAAGGCAAAGTCTAGAGTCCTTAGAAATATAACCTAAAGAAATAATGAAAGATGCATACAAAGATTACATTCAAAGATGTTCCTCTGAGAGCTATTTATAAAAGCAAAAAATTAGAAACAAGCTAATTATCCAACAATAGGGGAACAACCAATTATAGCACACCTATTATTCAGCTATTAAAAATGTGTTTTCAAAGAATTTTTGAAGTCGTATATGAATCATGTCAAGCGAAAAAGTGGAATGCAAAATTGCATATACTGCATTGGCTCCTTTGCATATATGCATATTTGCAAAAAACAAACAAATACAACAACAAGGAATAAAACTTTTCTCTAGAAAGTAGAAATTTTGACTTTTCTGGGTTTTTTTACACTTTTAATTGATTAATTTTATTTAAAGACTCACTTCTTCCAGGAAGTCTCCTCTGACCCCTACACTGGGCTAAGTACCCCCTCTTCAGTACTTCCATGGAAGTCCATGAATACCCACACCATATATTCATTACATTGAAACTATCCATTTGATCATCTCTCTCTCCACAAAATGTGAATCCATGAGACTAACAATGGCATGTTAATCACCATTGGTACACTGAAGATACTCAGTATTTGAGGAACTAAGACAGACCTACACATTCCTCTTGGGTTCAGAGCAGCCACATGTCTGATTTTAATAGTGCTGGGACAATATTTCAAATGGCCCCAAACAAGACTGGATCTGTTGTTGAACCCTATCAGTTTTTCCAATTCAAGCCAATAGGATTGGAGTATAAGCAGCAACTGCAACACTCTCCCCTGTCCCAACCTATGGCATGAACTAGAACTCCCAAACTAATCCACTATTCCTAGACCTCGCAGGCCTCAGTAAACCTGGCTTCTGGTGAAGGTCCTAACACATCCACTGCCCCTGTCCTATAGACTGCAGCCCTGTAAGTCTCTGGAACAGCTGGAAGCTTTGAGTTGAGAGTTGACACATCAAATTGTGGTTCCACTTCCCACATTTTAGAGGCAAAAGGGATGATACAGACCTTCTAATAGAAACCCTCCATTTCTCTCTGGCATTACTCAACTCCCAAAATCTCTACAATTTTCTGTTCCCCGGATATATCTAGATGATGCTTTTTTGTCTGGAGTAGACTCTAATTTTCTCCATTAGGAAGATGAAACCTTTCCGCCAGAAAGTTGCCCTTTTAATTACTTTCTGGAAAATACTCTACATTGTGTGCTCCACCCAGCTCCAGGATGACATTTTTCTACCTCAGAACAATGACAGCCTCATCTCACACTCCCCTCAAGCCCTCTATGCTTTCTAGCTATCAGGGGGTTTCAGGCCTTATGGTTTTATGTGTGTCCTGAAAAAATATATGTAAATACATGTATAAGCAATCTTCTCTGTTCTGAATTTCTTTCTGAATCACAAGAACCACTGTTGGAATTGCATTTTCACTTTGGTTAATTGAGAGATTTCATGCCAGGGATAGTGGCCAATAACTGGGTACCACTGAGTAGAACTTACATTAATTCAACATTATCAGTACCAGATTTGAAACTCAAAGTCAACAAATCTGCACACCAGTTCTAAGTATTTATTCTGTGATCCCTTGCATATTTATTTGCATAAACTCTGCCATAATCTCTACATTTTTAGATATCTAATATTCTAAAATGTTCTCTACTTAAATATGTTCCTATATTGAATGTTGTTTCCCTATCATTCTTTGTATCTCAATTCCAGTGTTCTTTCTTCTTTACCCCCAGAAGAAGAATGAGAAAAGAGATACAGAAAAGAAAAAAATTTGGAAATAGAGGAAATAGCAGAAAAAATAGAGGAAAAAAAGAAGAATCTGGAGATATTTGCTAATACACAACAAAAAGGTGTCACTGGTAGTCTATATATAAGAAAGAGTGACAGCATCTCTGTGCCTCAGCACCCACAAGAACTGAGGCCAAAGACAAAAAAGGTTTTATGAAAGTACTTTCTGTAAGAAGGATTGAGTGAAAAAGAGAAAGCCTGATAAAGAAAACAGGACATATGCTGAACAATATTTCTCAAAATGGGAAGTGATGTTGTGGCACATTAGTTATCTAAGGGGGAGCAAATAAAGGAAACCATGTCCCTTTGTCTATTCATTCTTTTTCTTGCTCTGACTGGAAAATTAGGCTCTATTATTTTAAAAAATATTAACTTATTTCTATCACCTAAGTTTCAGAATAAAGTATCCAGTGAAAGAGGGCAAATTTCCATTAAAATAATGTACTTAGCAACTTACATAGCTGTGACCCCAAAACCTATTTCTAATAAAGCAAGTGTTGGCAGAGTGGAGTCCTCAAGGGGTTAAATCTGCATGGTCCAGGCCCAGCTGACAGTAAACAGATTATATGAGAGAGGTCAGTAATTTCCAGCCAATACCTAATAACTGAGTCTAGAAAGAAGAAAACCTCAGCTCTCCCCTCTTGGCAGAAAGCTTTACTTTTTTACATTTTAAAACTATTTACAGTTCATATGGTTTCCAGACCCACTCTCCAGAAGCGAGGGCACAGTTCCCTGCCTGGGTCTCTCAGCTCTCCACATGCGATTTCTCAGCAGCCAGCCAGATGAGCATTTGATTTGAAAATTAAGTCTTAAATTTAGCAGTGTGAAGAGGGAAAGTACGTCTGAACACAAATGCCTGGAAAGGGACAAGGTAACCAGATGATGCAAGCTAGGTTAATGGGATTCGTTAGCCAGGCAATTCAGAAAGTTGTGCTGGAGGGAAATATGTGATGCAGACACAAGGATGCCCATCTCTGCATCTCCATCCAAGTGTCCAGGGCTGCCCAGGTTCCACATTTTCATTTTTCTGACATGCTGCAACCCGGGGGCAGCTGCGAAAGAAACAGTAAGCATTGCTTCAAATACTTCCTTGAGCTCTGCTAATTCAGAAATGAAGCCCAGATGGACTTAATCTTCTCCCTTTCTTTAAATGCCAGACACAGATTCATGCATGTTAAGGTGCAGTGACATCAGGGAGACTCCCAGTAACATTGAGCACTTGGATTAAAGATGGGTTTGGTGTCCAATGACCCCATAGCAAACACCATTCTCCAGTGGGAATGATAGCAGACAATGACAAGTACAGAACATGCAATATGTGGACACTTCCTCTTGCCCCATATTAGCTGCAGGGAAGAAAGAGGAGAGGGTGAAGGGAAATACCTAAAAGATATTCTATTCTTGCTCAAAATGATTCATTTAAATGCATTTGGCTCATTCATCATATAATTATTGAGCATCGACTACATGCAGGACACTGTTCAGTTAGGTGACGGGAATAACAGATTGTCTCAGGCTCCAGTAACTCACAGTAGTATAAGGACAGATAGACAAGTAGAGCAACAGGCAACCACCCTCTCCCGCATCTACCCTGGCCCCCTCCACTGGCTTGTCCTCCATACAGCAGACACAAGCTTTTCCAAAGGCAAATCCTTCCATGTATTCTCTGTTCTTAGGGAAAAAACCCTCAAACTCTTAATGTGCCCTGCAGAGTCTGGCTTCTAACCACTTTTCCAGCCGCGTCTCACACTGCTCTTCTCTCAGCCTTACTCTCTGTGCTTCTGCCACTCAGTCCCTCATAATCACATCCACCTTCCCTCCACAGGGTCTTTGCACATGCTGTTCCCTCTGTCTGTAATTCTCCTTCCCATCCCATCACCTCACCCTTGCCTAATTAACTCATTATTAAGTCGTTATTAAATTCTCGGCTCAAATTTACTATTTCCTCAAAGAACCCATTCCTAAACTGCCTTACCTCTGCCCACTCACACACACACACTCACACAAAATAACCTTTCTTTAGAACCATAATTTTTTCCTCATCAGCACTTGCCTCAGCTTATAATTATACACTACTTAGCATGACTATTTTATTGTCTACCTCCCCGTACTAGACACTTAGCCCCATGGTGGCAGAGACCATGTCTGTTGGGGTTCACTGCATTTCCAGCACCTAACACAGTACCCGGCACATAACAAGTATCAATAAATAGAGACAAATAAGTGAAAGGTAAGAAGACCATTATGACATTATGTGCTATGATAGAGACAAGCAGGACTTGTGGGAGTATCTGCTCAGGGAATTAACTCTGGCTGCCTCATGCTCTGAATCATCCCCTGAAACTCTGCTACAATTTCTTCCTTCTGGAGTACGATATCCTCACTGTTGGAAGATCCTATGGTTAAAGTTCCTCTCTTCTTTCCCTAATCCATTTTCTAACTTACTCTTTTATATCTGACTCTCCTCTTCCACCATCATCTCTATTATTATTATTATCATTACCATTGTATCCACCCTTACACTTCCAATCTCCCACTTTCTGTTAAATCTGTTTATCCTGTAGAGCCACTGATTTCCCTTCTTAGGCTCCTCACCATCACAACACGGCTGAAGAGGATCACAGAGTCATAGTATTTAAGGGCTGGGAGGGACCTTGAAATATCTGGCTCAATGGTACTCAAACTTCAGTGTGCAGAAGAAGCCCACGAGGTGCTGACTGAAAGTAGAGTTCTAGGCCCCAGATGCAGGGATTTTGATTCAGAGGTCTGGGAAGGGCCCACAAATCTGCATCCCAAGTGATTTGGACCTCAGACCTCATTTGGAGAAGCACCATATCGTCCAGTGATGTTCATGGAGGACCCTCAGGGGCCATCACAGAGGGTGAGAGGCCAGCCAAGGGCACCTGCTCTGCACCCCTACCCCAGTTTCATCCTGAGCTGCAACCTTACTTTCTATGCTCTCTGCCCCTCTTTTTGTATCTGTTGTATATATTGGGCTTCCATATAAGATTTCATTTGAAAGGGCTCTGCAGGTTGGAAAAAGAAAAGTTTGAAAATTATTGATATCCAATCCCCTTGTTTTATAGATGAGAAAACTGAGGTCCTTGGTCCTCAGTCACATAGCCAAGTAGTGACAGAGCAGGGACCAGACCTCAGCCTCCTGACACCAGACTGGTGGGCTTTCCCCAATACCTTCTTGCCTCATGGGGTAGAAAGACAACAGAGGTTCTCAATGCCGTGTCATCCAACAGTCCTATAATGAGAATGAGTAGACTATATATGAAGACAGCAGTCATGGCTGGACCACATTTTACCAGAGCACATAGTTGGAGAGATGGGAAAGAGATGAGGAGAGGATGAATTTATGCTAGTTCATTTATCTGTATTTTTCTTCCAGCATGTTCTTAGCATTTCTCTGGAATAAAACTATGAAGAGCTAGTCATCCTTTATGGCCCAGATCCCTCCCTAATCCTCCTCTGTTCTCCCCTCCCTCTCACCCCACCATTCAATTAGCTCTTCAATGGCTGACCTTTGCTGGGAGCCAATTTTTCCACGGGTTATTCTGAGATGATAATATCCCTGCTACCAGCCTCCCAAAACTTGTGTTAGGGTCCTCCCACGTGTGTGCTCCCAGAGCACCTCATGCTTCCTTTTATCCTGGCACCTATTGCTATAAAATAATAGTCTGCTTATTTGTCCACCTGTTCCCCTGAACTCCAGGCTCCTTGAGGGAAGGAATATGGGTCTTAATAATCCCTATATCCCTAGTACCTAGCACAGCAGCTGGTACAGAGAAGTGTTACATAAACGTAGGTTGAATGATGGATGAGTGGTAAACATGAATCCCTGCCAGTATCTCAGTGCCCCTGTAAAACTTCTACTTCATGTCCCTGATGAAGCCCCAGCACATGTTAATTGACACACACAGCAAATTAGATTATCTGAATGAAACACATCCCCTTTGCCACCATGGCCCCATCAGTCTTCACTGATGGTTATGTGTTCTCCTCCATGAAGCTCTCTCTAATCTCAATTCCATTTCTCAATACTTTGTCTTCTTCTTTCCCCTTGGAACTCCCTCATACTGGGCTTAATGCCAGACATTAGTCAAATTTAAAATCCAATAAGTATGTATTTTGAATGAACGCTCACTTCTTTTCTAAAGGTTACAGAAAGCATGCTTTATTCCACATATATTCTCCATTAAAAAATGATATCAACTTTTCTTATGGCTTCAAAACCTATTTTTTCTCCATTGTTAGAGTCCATTTCCTTCCATCTGCAGTGCTCAGCATCACAATCCCAATTACATTTTCTCTTTCTTTCTTGTGTCTAGTAACTAGTCCACAATGCCACTGCCAGAATTTTCCTTCCATGTGTTGCTGACAATATCACTCTTACAGCCCCATATTCCCCAGGAGCTTTGGAGCCTTTAGATCTAATTTAGAGATCATTAGTCTTACTTTCTACACTCTCTGCCGCTATTTTTCTTTTCTTCTATTACTGAACATCCAATACATGCCAAAGATTAACAAGTACAGAGAATTTTAAAAATTCCTGATGAGAAATAAGGAAATAGATCTGAGTTTTTGAGAGTACTACTCAAGTTTAAAGGTGGTTTAGTTTTCCCCTGAATTACAGCTTCAAAGCACCGTTTCCAACCAGGCTCCTCAATCCTACTAAGGTTTTCTACCACCTGGCACTGGTTTGTCTACAGAGTCTGAATACTGACAAAAATGTTTGAAAGCTTCACATTCCTAATGAGAGGAGTCATTTTGCTCATTTATCTTACTCTTGAGTAAAAACAATGAAATGTGAGAGTATTGTGGCAACTCTAGAGATAAACCTATCACATACCATATATGTATGATTACATTATTTTGGGGGCAGAAATTACGTCTTATTTAACTCTGCATCCCCAGCATATAGCATTCTGCCTGACACATAGTAGGCATTTAATAAATGCCTATTGAATGAAAGAATGAATATACAAACATAGAACCTCTCAATTAAAAGCTAAAAACAGGGGAATATTAGCTTCCTAGGTCCTGTAACAGATTCCCATAAACTAGGTGGTTTAAAATGGCAAATCTCTATTCTTCCACATGTCTATAGGCTAGGAGTCCAAAATCAAGGTGTCAGCAGGGCACGGCTCTCTCCAGAGGCTCTAGAGAAGGATCTATTCCATGACTCTCCCAGCTTCTGGTAGCCTCAGGCTTTCCTTGACTTGGGTCTGTAAAATTCCAATCTCTGCCTCCATCTTCATATTATCTTCTTTTCTGTGTATCCTCTTCCTTTCTCTTCTCTTATAAAGACACTTGTAATTGGATTACCAGGACAAGCTCATCTCAAGATCCTTAACTTAATTATATACGCAAAGACCCTTTTTCCAAATGAGATCACATTTACATGTTCCAGTGGACATATCTTTTGGGGGAGGGGGTCACCATTCAAACCATGGCAATAGGATATAGTATAATCTCAATTATTTTTTAAATGAGTATTGTGTGGAGGAGTAAAAAGAAGAGGAGAAAACAAAAATGGAGGAGGAAAGGGAGCAATGAAATGCCTTCACAAGTTCATTGTAATTTACTCTGATCTGGGTAATAAAATCAGGAGTAATTTCTGTATTTTCTTTATACTCTTTTAAGTCTTCATAATTGTCTACCCACAAAAGACAGATAATATGCCCACCTAAAACGTATGGAAGAAATTAACCCATTGAGGTACGTATATACGTACACACAATAGAATATCACTTAGCCGTAAAAAGGAATGAAGTCTTGTCGTTTGTGACAACATGGATGGATCTAGATGGTATTACGCTAAGTGAAATAAGCCAGACCAAGAAAGAATACTGTATGATTTCACTTATATGTGTAATCTAAAAAAAAAATTGAACAAACATAAGAAAACAGAAACAGACTCACAGATACAGAGAACAAATTGGTGGTTGTCAGAGAGGAGGGGGGTGTGGAGAAAGGCAAAATAGGTGAAGGGGATAAGAGGTATAAACTTCCAGTCATAAAATAAATAAGACATGGGGATGTAATATATAGCATAGGGAATATAGTTGACAATATTGTAACAGCTCTTTATGATGACAGATGGTAACTAGTCTTATAAGAATGATTATTTTGTAATGTAAATAAATTTTGAATCACTATGTTGTATACCTGAAACCAATACAATACTGTATGTCAACTATACTTCAATAATTTTTTTTTTTTTTGCTGAGGAAGATTAGCCCTGAACTAACATATATGCCAATCTTCCCCCACTTTTTATGTGGGTTGCTGCCACGCTGCCACAGCATGGCTGACTAATGGTGTAGGTCTGTGCCTGGGATCCAAACCCACAAACCTGGGCTGCTGAAGTGGAGTGCACTGAACTTAATCACTACACCAAGGGGCTGCCCCTACGCCCAAATGTTTTTTTAAATAAAATATATGTGCACTCCTATGTACATTGCAGCATTATTTACAATAGCCAAGATATGGAAATAACCTGTGCCTTTGGTGGATGAATAGATAAAGAAAATGGGGTGTATACATACAGTGGACTACTACTCAGCCATAAAAAAGAATGAAATCTTGCCATTTGGAGCAATACGGATGGACCCTGAGGGCATTATTGTAAGTGAAATAAGTCAGATGGAGAAAGCTAAATACCATATGATTTCACTCATATATGAAATCTAAAAAAAACTAAACAAATGAACAAAGAAAGTAAAAACATATTCATAGATACAGAGAACAGATTGGTGGTTACCAGAGGGGAAGTGGACTGGGGGGTAGGCAAAATGGTAAAGGGGGTCAATTGTATGGTGATGAACAGTAACTAGACTTTTGGTAGTGATCACTTTGTAGTGTATACAGATGTCAAATTATAATGTACACCTTATATTTAAATATTATATTTATATATAAATTATATAATGTTATATACCAATTTTACCTCAATTTAAAAAAAGTAATTAACCCATTGAGATTATCTCAGGAGATCTAAAGCAAAATGCCCCTATAGTAGAAATGTGTTAGTTAATCAACAATAAGTAGTTAATAGACAAATGCTTTAAGTTAAAACATCTATTTGGTTTGGTATAGACAACCTGTGGGCTCTGACTGAAACCAAATTTATTCACTATAATGTTATGATCTCTTTTAGCTTTCATATTTTAAGATCTTAAGAAGGCTTTATATTATTAATGTTCTAACATCTCCAAGGCCTTTGTGGTTTAGGTTTGGATTTGCTTTTCCAAAAGAAATTCTAGATCTCCTCCCCATGACAACTGAGAAGAAATGAATAAACCTATTTATAAAAAAGAGAACCAAGTCTTAAATATTACATAGAACTTGGTGTATTTTTAACTTTCATTGTCATCTAAGATAGGTGGGTCCTGCAGAAGAGCCTGCTATTTTCGTAAGCAGCAGTGATGGGTTTGAGTTCAGAGCCAATGAAGAACCACACTACTTTGAGTAAAAAAAGGGAGATAAACATGAGGGGCCCCAGATACTGAGAGGAGACTGGAGCCAACTACACTGAACACTGATTGGGAGAAGGAGCGATTACAAAGGCCAGCAGCAGAGAGAGAATTTAGGGGAAGAAAAATGTTAAAATGGAATTTCACATTGTTTGGCATGGAGTAGGCGAAATAAACCTCCTCCTTTATATTCCCAACAAAATCTTCACTTAACTCTGCCTTTCTCTCTAATGCTTTTATGTGGGAGGGGGGTTCTTTGAGGGAGCTTTAACAGGAGAAAAAGGGAGCAGCTAACATCTGGGTTACATAAACTTTAAAAAGAAATTAGGAGATGCCACTAAAAAGCCCATGTGCAGAGTTTTGAAGTGATACAATTTCCCGTTATTTCAAGATGTACCTCATTTGGGGAACTAGTCACCATTTAGAAATTCAACACTTTAAAAAATTACATTCATGCAATATAATAATTGATTACAATGGAAAATCATTTATAAGAACCATAACAATGTCACTGCTCACATACAGAAACCAGCCCATTGGCAAATGGACCCTTCCATCTGCGGAGCTGACACGCAGAAACTGACCAAGAAATGATCAGTCCAAGACTTAAGAAACTGAAATTAATTTATTGAGGGTGAAACTATTTTTGAAACGCTTTTACTGTGAGTTAGCAGTGTGAGCTAAAAATTAATTTTTAAACCACTTCCACTGAGTCCAAAAAAGCATTAAGACTACTCCCATTAGCTTGCTTCTGAACTCATTGTCATTTAAACCCATAATAGTGTTTTACCAACATTGCTTAAAAAAAGAAGAATCAATTTTTTCACCTCAAATTTTCCTTTCAAACATGCAAGTCTCTTCATACAGACCCCAAATAGTTGTCCCCTAGGCCCAATGGTACCATCACATAGTGTAAACTATCTGGTGGGCTGGAGTTTAAAAACTCGGAGAGTTGGTGCTCTGCCTTGTGTTTAACCACACAGTCTCCACTCCAGTTGCGAGTCCCCAGGCCCTGATGAAAATGAGGTAACTAAAAGCAGTGCTCATCAGCTCTCCCACATGATCAACAGAATCCCAGAACCTCTCGTGTTCCCACTCCCCCACTTATAAAAAGCACACAGACACACTAAGTATGTGTCAGCTTCAGACGCATTAAGTTCAATGATCTTTGGTATTTTTTGTTGCAGGTGCTCAAAGAGAAAAAGTAAGAGCCGATATAATACGAAAAATAATCCAAGACTGACATTTTGGATGAAATCCAGCAGAGGGCAATGCCATACATGAATTCCCTCTCTCCTGGGTAAGTTATTTCCAAGAATTCAGCAGCAAATGATAGGTCTTTTGACCTATCAGTCTACATACCTGGCGGGAAAAAGAAGATGGGAAGAGTTTCTTCATAGCTGCCTGAAGGATCTGCTAGCCACACTTCTGAATCACTGCCCACATTTACTCTAGGAACTCTACAGACCAGAACCGATGCATATACTATACATATGAGTGCTATATAGCTAGTAATTGTAATATAAAACATTCAAACTGTTTCAAATTATTGATGTTTGGGGAGTTACAGGTGTCACCAATACATTTTTCTAAAGCAGAATATTTTGGGCTTTTTTTGACATTTTGCTATGATTAAGAAAAGATAAACTTGGAACTTGGTGGTGGTGACTTGATAGCCACCCATTCAGGAAACCCCCATATTTGATGGAACTGAAACCTCCTAGGGTTCAGTCAACATGCCCGACCTAGTCCTGCTCACACTTAAGTCCTTGATACTCTAACAAAGCTTGTTGTCAGCGGACTGAGTAGTAACGCTTCAAGTTCTAATTACTTCATGTGGAAATAATGGGTTCATGTAATCATCCTAGGTGAGTTTCATAAACATGTCAGAAAAACCCAGTCTTATGGAAAAGGGTTTATTAATTTAGAAAGATCAAGAAATTATATTTCAAAATTTGAAACAGACTAAATATCAAACAATAGGGAAATGGTTATGTGAATTATGAGATATGCACTCAACAGAATGTTATGCAGCCCTTAAAAATTATGTGTATAAAGACAATGGAAAAATAATAAGGATATGATGTGAAGTGAAAATAGAAGGATAAAAAAATATATGCACACCATTATAAGAAATCTTGGCACAGAAAAAAGAAGAAAATAGTAACAATAATTACTTTTGGATATGGAAGCATGGATGTTATTTTCTTCCTTCTACTGTTTGTTTTCCAAATTTATCTTAATGGACATATGTTACTTTTATAATGGAAAAAAAACTGTATACTAAAGAAAAAATGAAACAAAACTTTCGATCCTAATATCCAATGGGAGTCATCACCCGAACAAACTGGAAAAGTCGATTAAACAAAGAGAAACTTTGTTCCTGTTGAAATAGTATGCTTGTTCACATAATTATGAGGCATCTAGGAAGACCAGACTTGAATAGTGCAGAGATAATAGTCTGCAGGAGTGAAAGAAAGCCCTTGTCTCTCTCTATTAAATAAACACAGATTCCAAAAGAAAAATGATTAAGATTGATAGGAACAGTTCTGTGAAAGAGCTTGGCACATTTAAGCCAGTTGACCGATGCTCAGGAAAGTAAAAAGTGGAATGTGTTGCACAAAAAGCTGATGGTCAAGAGTGATTTGAAATCTGTAGGCGTTAGGGAAGCATCCTGGTCATTGCACTGGAGCCTTTGATCTCAGATTGTTCTAATGCAAAAGTATAAGTTCAGGAGAGGTTAGAGAAGTAAAAAGATTAAGAAAAGAGTGTTGCTGCCTCTGTTGATAGTGACACAAACCACAATGCTGGCAGCCTGCAAAATGGGACAGAGATTCCTGGGCGGAGAATCAGGAGGCCAGGCTCGTAGCACAGAGTTCATTTTCATTCCCTGCTCAGTTATCTCACCTGTAACGAAAGGCGGTGTAGAGAGCAGTGTCGTCCAATAGAAATAGAATGCCAGCTGCAAATGGGAGCCACATAGGTAGTTTTAAATTTTCTAGTAGCCACATTTAAAAAAAGTTTTTAAAAAAATGTTAAGTTTAGGAGCCGGCCCAGTGGCTTAGATGTTAAGTTCGCGCACTCCACTTTAGCGGCCCAGGGTTCACAGGTTCGCATCCTGGACGCAGACAGACGCATCGTTTGTCAAACCATGCTGTGGCGGAGTCCCACAAAAAGTAGAGGAAGATGGGCACAGATGTTAGCTCAGGGCTAATCTTCGTCACACACAGACACAAAAAAAATTTTTTTCAAAAGTAAGTTTAATTTTGATAATATATTTTATTTAACCCAATGTATACAAATATTATAGTTTTAAAATCAAATCAACATAAAACAAATTATTAATAACATATCTTATAGTCTTTTTTTGTTACTAAGTCTTCGAAATCTGTCATGTAGTTTATACTTACAACTCATCTTAATTTGGACCAGCCACATTTCAAGTGCTTAGTAGCCACACGTGGCTAGGGGCTACCTAATTGGGTACCAGAATATCGCCATATTTCTTTCACCGTCTAAAATCCATATGACCAGAAATATTGATGGACTAGAACAACAAAAATTGGAAGTTGCATTAAAAAGTCAGCCAATGATCCAGCACTGAGGACAATACATTTAACAGGGAAAGAAATAAAAGACAAAAATGGGAAAAATTAAAATTTTAATTTCTGAAGGAAAGAAAAATATGGCAAAGTAATTATTGATTGGCCAAGCGTTTGTCTAAAAATGTGAGCCTTACTACAAAAACAATGGAAATAAGCATTACAGAATTATTCCTTTGTAAGGATATTTATTACATGAAGAACTCTGCTTACCATTTTAAAAATGAATGGAATTCCTTTCCTTGGATGTCTTTTATAATTGGAGAGATAGATATAGATGTGGGTAAAGAGATTGCTTCGACTGGAGGTTCTCCACTCTGCATATTAGAATCATCTTGGAAACTAAAAAACACCAGAGCCTGACCTCCAAGACCCTCATTTAATTGCTCTGGGGTGTGGCTGGGGCACTGACACGATGTGCAGCAGCCTGGGTTGAGGAGCACCGGATGAGATGACCTCTGCAGAGGCTTTCAGACTGCCTCTCATGGCCTCTCACAAGCCGTCATTCCCACGGTGGCTAAGGATGTTAGCATGACTTGAGGAAATGTCTTCTTGTGAAACACTGAAGTATCTACTGTTATTCACAGATTCAGCCAGCAAACAGTATTTTGTAGCCTGGGGCAAAAATGTGCACTTCCTATACAGCAGTCACATTAATTTCTACAGTATGGAATCATGCCATGCCACCCGACTTAGTTTTAAAACTAAAGTCACCAAAAGATTTTATCAAAGGCCAATACAACACCTATTTCGTGAGCACTTTCACATATTATAACAGATTGCATATACGGAAGATTGGTTCTGATTTGAAAGGAATAGGAATAACAAAACCAAAAAGTGAAATTGAAAAGGAAGGTTATAACTGAAGGGTTTTATTTCCTCTAATTGTTTTTTTAATTTTATTGAGGTCACATTGGTTTAACCACACATCTATGGACAGCTAATCGTCGACAAAGGAGCCAAGAACATACAATGGAGAAAGAAAAGTCTCTTCAATAAATGGTGTTCGGAAAACTGGACGGTCACATGCAAAAGAATGAAAGCAGACCATCATCTTACACCATACACAAAAATTAACTCAAAATGGATTAAAGACTTGAATGTGAGACCTAAAAACATAAAACTCCTAGAAGAAAACATAGGCAGTCCACTCTTTGACATTGGTCTTAGCAGTATCTTTTTGAATACCATGTCTCCTCAGGCAAGGGAAACAAAAGAAAAATAAACAAATGGGACTACATCAAGCTAGTCCTCTAACTATTTTGTGGCTTAGATTTACAACGTTCAGCATTACAGCTTGCACAATGCTAAGAAAGTAGATGAATAATGCTCCAGGCACTGGAGTGGATATGTATGGAAAGTGTGGATATGTATGTTTATTTACATACATATTATATATAGATAAACTACATATATATTTTGCAATTATGTTTATGTTTCTATAATTGTATACAAAACCCTTCAAATACAAAATAAATAGTGAAGACATGATCCCACCACAAAGTCCACACACATCGCTTCATGAGTGGGAGGAAGCCTAATTTAGGCTCTTACTTGCCGTGGAACCCTGGACAACTCACTCCCTTTCTGGGCCTCAATCTCTTAATCTCTAAAATGGCGCACTATTACCCAGATCTTGGGGTGTTACGAGAATTACATGTGGAAGCACTAGAGCCCACACAGGGTAGCTGCTCAATAAATAGGTATTGAATCGAACGTAGCTGCCCAACTTTCTTGCTTCTGAGCATAGAAGAAGGGAGCCCTGAAGCTCAGAAGGAAAATTAATTGCCTGAAGTCACACAGTGATCACTTATATGGACCCGGGTTTCCTGATCGCTGCTTTCATTCCATCCCATTCCCCTCAGGGACTTCCTCCCCGAGGCTGACCATGCTTCCCCTCCCTCCAAGACAAGCCGATGATGCCTCCTGCTAGGGCATAAAGACTCCCAGTCCAAGACCTTCTGCCAGGAGCACACAAGGGAAGCCACGTACCTGCTGGTGCCCACCCCCAGCATGACACCCACCTCCAGCATCACCTGGACTCCCCTGGTCCCTTCCAGGCTCTTTACTTTATTCCTGGATCATGACCCACAGGTGCCAAGAATAGGATCAAAAGCACTTTCTTAATATTTTCCATTAACATTGCCATGAGATTTAGTATGCATTAACTATTGTTTTAGTTCCCCACAAGCAGATTCTGAGATGAGGATTTGCATGCAAGTGATTCATTAGAAAATTATTTCCAGGAGAAACTGGTAAGAGAGATGAGAAGCAACACAGAGAAGGTGTGATCACAGGCAAAGTTCCATCCTTAGCCTGATCTCCACAGGTGCGCAGAGTGCAAATTACACCTCAGAGCTTGTCCAACTTGAGGCAGGGCCTCTGCTCTTTAATATTCCTGCACCAATCCATCATTGGCTTCAATAGCCCAAGGGCAGTGCTCTGAAGAAAGCAGCAGGTGCAAGCCCTTAGAAGCAATGCAAACAGGAGCTGGGAGTAAGCACAGGAAGACAGTGCGGGTCTGGGCAGAGCCCCAACAGCATCTTCTACAATCACCAGCACCAAAGGAGGACTCAACAACTCCCTGGGATATCTCAGATCTGAGCCCATTTGATTTCTCCAACTTTTCAGAAGCCAAAAAGTGAAAAGCCTGTCTCCATAGCCTGAGTACATTCTGAAAAGATCACCACCCCAGCTGCTGGAATTGGCTAGTGATGGAACTCCGCCAAATTTACAGATCTACCTCTTTTGGTAGATTGCCCTCTCAGCAGGGATTCTTGAAAATTCAACAGACACTGGGCTAGGCTCAAGGGACACAGACATGATCAAGAGAGATGACCCTGCCCTAGAAGAGCTCACGGTAGTGGGTAATCTTACAAACAGAAAATCTTGCCTGATTTTTCACCAAATCCTAAGGAATACTCCATTCTTAATGATATGTGCCTCTCCCTTCAATATTACAGGATCAGCAACAATACTTATCAAAACATCACACCAATTACAAAGAGATGCTACCTCTTAAAGAATCAACAAAAAGCTAAATTAAACCACAAGAAAGTAACGCTAATACTACTTCTAATTTTAATGGCAAAGACAGCTAGCCTGTGTGGGAGACATACAGTCATCGAATTTCTGAATATCTGTTATGGATTAATCTCACGGAATCCAGGTAGAGGCCCCAATGTCTATCACTGCCCAGATATTGCCACAAAATTTAACTGGTAATTTGAGAGACATTAAAAGATATGCTAGAGCCATTGGTTCAAGTTCATTATGTAATTGTACATATTTTTAACACAGTTTATATGAGATGATACTTCAAAGTAACGCGACTGATTATCCGATGTTCCTTGGGGAATTAGTCGTTATCATATAGATGTCAGATGTAATACCCAGTCAGAACTGCAGGACTTGACAAAGTCAAGATATGCAACAGGACAGCTCAAAGCCACACACCATGTCAGCTTACAAAGAGTCACCACCTGTAAGAACTTGCCCAGGACCACAGAACTATTCAGGGTCAGGACTAAACTCATACTTAAGTCTCTGAGTGCAAAACCCATGCTTTTAAACACCATACTGAAGTGATAACAATTCAAAATCCACCAACATCGGAAATAAAGCACCTGGTTCCAGGCATCTCTATGGCTTACCCATGTCCCACCAGGATCACACTTTCAGAGGCTCTGTCTCTACAACTATGGTTTTTGGATTAAGATTCTTCACTGTACATTTAACACTATTTTCTAAAACAAGCCAATAAAGGAAAACTGTATGTATTCATCACATTATCAGTGGTCAGTCAACATTTTAGTTATGGAAAGAGATTAATTACCTCAATCCTACCAGTTATTGTCTAGGCCACCAAGCCCCTCTTGATATCTTTACAATTTCTTGGAATTTTCCATCTCACATGATTAACTTGTTTTATGACTTTTCCCTTTAAAAACTATATTCTTCACAGTATCCAAATGGTTCAAAATCATCAGCCCATGTGATTGGCTCCCAGATTGAAGTACATTGTTATAAATTTACTTTTCCACATGTTATTATTAGCACAAAAAGGGACAAAGAGAAAGAGAGTAGGAAACAATGGAACAAAGTTTCAAAGTTTACCTCTAAGTTTTCTAAAGGTGTTTTTGCTGTTGTGTGTAAATACACGTTTTAAAGAATTTCAAATTCAAGCAACATTCTCGCAAGTATTTCTTTAATGATGGATGAATTTAAAAGCAATTAAAAATTTATGTTATGGTAGATAATCCATTCTAAATTCAACTCTTAAGTGAATACAAAATTTTTATCACTATCACTTGATACAGTAATGTGTCAAAGTCTCTCTAGCAATATTCCCCAGAAATTACCAAATTAAATAATTCAACCAATACTTATGAAACATCTACTACATACATGTGCCGATTCTAAATAGTATTAGGTCTAGAAATTAAAAGTGACAATGATATGTCTGTGTTCCACACAAGAAACTCCAAGGGGGTTTGAAGTAGAAGTTGAGGGGGTAGCACAAGCATTTGCTGAACATAAAAAAGAGTCATGAAATTAAAATGGACTCACATTGCAATTTTTAATAAATTAAAGAGAAAAAGAAACATGTATTTATTTAAAAGAGAAAGCCATCAAATTGTCAAGAAATCTTAAAAATAACCCAAAGAATGTATTTCTTACTTGCCATTGATGAGCACTTCAGATTGCCGATTGTTCACTTGATTATCACTCTTGTGGCGAAACTGAAAACCAAAGTGTTTGTGAGAAAACACATTAAATGACACTTTGCCAGCACAAATAGGACACTGAAAATACTTTGAGTTCATCTGTTTGGAGAATATCACCATCCATCCAAGATAAGCATGACTTATACTCACCTTGGACCCAACTTCATGTGTTCTAAATCCGAACCAAGACCATTCTCACCAACTTCATTCTGGGTGTCCCCAATAGTACTAGTCTAGCCATATGCTCTTCCAATTCTCACACATTTTTAGTTGCTTCTAAGAAGGCAATATGCTCTTTACTCTGTCACATAGTTCCAGAGAAAACGATACATTAATTTTGATGTCTTCAACAAAGAATGGGGGCTTCCATTTCTCTCACATATGTGCTCAATACTTTATTGGAACATCATTCATTCTGTTTTATGGATTTCTTTGAAGTCAAGAAATTACTTGTAACAACATGTATTTTTATTCTCCAGAAATTCTAATTGTTAACAGCAATCTTATGAAATACTGAGCATTTAAAACAAAAATCACAATACAATACTGAACCACATTTGGTATGGATTTGTGTTTTTATGCCCAAGTGATCCCATTTCTTATTATATATTCCAGTATTGTAAACATCTTATATTGCTTAGAAGAATCCAAATATAAGCCCTCTACGAAACTCATAAATTAGCAGTCATTCAGATAAGACTTTCTACATCTAGATCAGATAGTAATATGCTAAAGTAGAGATAAGGTGTTATTTCAGCCAATTAGCCTAAATGCACAGATGAACAGGGGATAGTATCAGGAGATGTGAAACTTTGATTTCATAGATTGTAATCATCAGAATCAGTGCTTTTTCCTTTTAAAAAAAATTCAAAATATTGTATAAATATCACAATATGAAAATGCTTCAGGGCCAGCCCAGTGGCATAATGATTAAGTTTAGCATGCTCCACTTTGGTGGCCTGGGGTTCATGGGTTCAAATCCCGGGTGAAGACACACACCACTCATCAAACAATGCCGTGGCAGAGACCCACATACAAAAAAATAGAGAAGATCAGCACAGATGTTAGCTCAGGGCCAACCTTTCTCACCAAAAAAAAAAAAGAAAAAAGCTTCAACCAGCCCTTCCCTTTTTCAACATCCTTCCCAAACCTATCCCAATCTTTTTATTATGCTATGCCCAGTGCATACAATTACACTGATGGCTGGGTATAAGTTAATGGATATTATCAGGAAAAATAAGATATTTAGCATTTGTTAACACGAAAAGAGTTTATAATGTTGGTAGAGGAGTAAATTAAGTCACTCATCATTGGCATGCAAACAAACTTCTCCCCACCAATAGAAAAATAGAAATGGATACATTATTTTGTCTGAGTACATCATTTGATGGAGGTGATGGATATTCTCTATTTGCTCCTCCATATCTACACCCCATCCTTCTCCACTCTGCCCTGTGCTAGGGGGAGCTGACCTACATATATGGTCCTAGCCTTCTGGCTTCTGGTTGGGTTTGGCCAACAGGTAGTACTGGCAGATCAGAGGGCCAGAGGAAAGTGAAAGGGGATATGTATTCCATGGTTTCTTTTGAGCTGGTTTAGCAGTAGCTGCTTCCTCTACAGAGAGCCCCAGCTGCAGTCCTCAATGACAGCTCCAATCTGGTAATAGCTTCCTCCCTTTGCCCCTTCAGGCCTAGAAGTAGTAATGCCACCTACGTTGCTACCCTACGTGTTTTTCCTCAGCTACACCCTTTGTAAACGGTCCCTTCATTATTCATCTTTCTCCAATCTTCCCCCATTTCAGGGTGACATCTGTCTTCTGCCAAGACCCTGACTGATAAAGATATCTGGTTGTTGAACTGGCACATATCAGAAAAATAAAAGCATATTCAAGCATTAACTGCAGTAGAGACAAAGGACTCTTAGTATTTTGTCACATCTGTGTCTAACCTGAAAACAGTCTCCTACATTGACTAGCTGGGCATCACAGAAAAGGACCAATCAGTTCACCCCCTTGAAAGCTGAGCAGCCCACTCCCTGGGCCTCAAGTTGGGACCACTTCCACTTCTGTTCAGGCTTTTCCAAGGGATCTGGGAACAGATGGAGTCTGGAAGGACTAGAAATGGTAGTCTCAGGCCCAGGCTGGCTCTTCTTAACAATTTCTGCTCTAGAAATAGATATGAAGGCTTAGAGGGGAGATGCCCAGGACAGGAAGGGAGCAGAGGACTGGCACTGATTGTGTGCCCATTGTGAGCCAGGCTCTGTGCCAGGTGCTTTACACACAGCATCTCATTTTGTCTTCCCAACAGTGCTAATGTCACTGGCCACATTATACAAACAAGGAAAGGTTTAAAGAAGTGGTTTGCCTCATGTCACACTGTTAGAACATGGTAGGGTAAAGTGTCTTTCTCCAAAGCCCTGGTTCTTTCTACTCTACCATTTTACTCTTCTGTGAAGTGTGACTATAATGAATAAGACCTTTAAAGTCAATATGTAGGAACTCATGCACTGAAACGAGTACTATTTCCCTGAAAGATCAGATAGTATGGAGAAATCACACATTTACTCCAAAGATGTCATTACTCAAATCGTTGTTGAAATTTCCTCTCCTAGAATTACCTTTGGCGCTTCTAGCCCATTCTTTGAACTATCCTTTGAAGATGGAGCTATTTATCCTTGGAAAGGACATGAAGGGGTGTCTTATGTCAGGAAATATATTAAAGCCTCTTCAAAAGCAGGTAGGGTGAATAAGTTTTTTTTAGGGACTGAGAAATGGCATTTGTTTCCAAAGCTGGGTGAACACAAGTCATGAAATGGGCTTTCTTCTGCACCTTGTACACTGACCATGAAGGCAATTCTATAAGGGGAGCTCCAAAGTACCTGAACAATGGCAACCTCACAGGAACGAGTGGATTTCAGGAATGTCCCAAGCTGATCACTTGGGACATTATTCATCAGTATGAATAGGTCCTGTATGTTAGTTAAAAATCCAGCCTCAAAGGTTATAGTCACAATGTGCACCATGAAATACATTAGGCATTTCATTAAAAATGAAGAGAGTTATAGCCCATGTGTTCTACAGAAACATGGTATATGAAGACAAATTATATATATATAGACAATTTTCAAATGAGTCACATCAAATTGTTGATTTATCAAAAAATTATACATAAAACAACTATGAGGAAGGATTATATGACCCAATTTGATAAGCACAAATCTCCCCAACTTGCTTTCCCCTACTCAACCGCTCTCAGTAGGGCTGGGTTCCCACATTCTCCATGAAGCCTTTCTTAATTCTCTCTCTCATGTTCTACCTCCACTGCCAATCAGAACCAAGGCACTTCATTTTTTTATTATGACTCATAACATTTTTATCTCATCTTATTGTTATTCATGTACATATCCCATCTTCCCCTACTAGGCTTTAAGCTTTTTTTTTTAACTTCAGGTCTGTGTCTGTTTCATTTTTGCATCCCCCATATAGCTTAGCACAGAGGGATGTAGTGAATAAGGGCCAGTGCTCAAAAGCCACATTGCCACAGGTAGACTAGGATAAGTTAAACCCTAGAACAACCACACACACACAAAAATATTTATATATATACACCTATTAAGCCAATAATAACAATAAAATGGAATCACAAAAAATACTCAATTAAATCTAAAAGTAAGTGGACAAAGATGGAACAAAGAACCAATGTGGCATATAGAAAGCAATAACAAGACGATAGATTTAAATCTAATGATAATGATAATCACATTAAATCTAAATGGGTTAAACATTATGATTAAAAGAGATTGCCAGATTGCATAAAAAAGCAGTACCTACCTAACTATACACTGTCTACAAGAAACCCACTTTAAAGACACAGATAGTTTAAAAATAGACAACAGGAAATACGGGTATGGGTTCAGAGGAGAGGCCTAGGCTGGGAACATGAACATGTAAGTTATCGGTATATAAATAGTCACTGAGGCTAGGGCACATACAGTCACCCAGGGTGAGACTATAACTTGTTCGGATTTAGAATGTTTGGTTTGCTCAAGACTGTGTTTTAGATCTTTAAATTTGAATAACCTCCTTTGGATTACGCAGGCTTCAAAACTCCTCTATTGTCTTATACTTCACTTATTTACATTAGTCTCCTGGCTGCTGAAGCTATTTGATTTTGTAACTTCTGGCATAATGAGCAGAGGATGTGAGAGTGCCTAACATCTACCAATTCCCAAAACTTAGACAAAGATGTGATAAAGGATAAATACCTCACTGAATGGAAGCAAAGTTTGTGTTCTAATTCTGGTCTTTCCACTAATTGGTTGTATTATCATTAGCAAATCACTAATTCTTTATAGGCCTTAGTTTCCTCATGTGTAAAATGAGCAAGTGAGTCTAGTTATTGAAGGACTCTTGCTTTCATCTTAAACAGGCTCTGGTTCTATGACACCTGTATTAATCATCAAACAAATAGCAGAAGAGTTTTATATGGTATTGACCAAGAGAACTTCATTCAAAAATTTCAAATGGATGTCTATTTTCTACTTCTGAGAGGTCACAACTGAAATTGAGAACTCAGGAGTGCTCAAAAGCAAATACTCACATAGTCATCTGTGGCATCTTTGACAGCTGTCATAGATATCACCAGGACCAAAGGCACAATGGTGGTAAACCAGGTCAAGGAAGAGATTTCTGGAATCAGCTGAAACAAACATTTCAAATAGTTTAGGGCTTCTAAATTTAGTAAATATATCTTCCAAATTTTGTCATTTAATTTTATAAGACTTAACAGAAATTAATGGGAATATATTCAGTTATTTGGACAAATGTAGAACGACTTTCCATAATTTAAGTGTTTGCATTCAGTTACAAAACACATAGAATAAAAGTATCATTGAACCACTTTTCAGACTACCCAAAATAAAAGAAAATTTTTATAGCAAGTTAAGAAGCTTCTTGAAATCTTTCACAGATGATGATTTTCACCTAGGATGATAAAAGTCACCCGTCTTTTCTCAGCTTCTCATTTCAACTTTTAACAATTTTACCAACTCCTCCTCAACTCCCAAAGACAGACTCTGAGCATCTACCTTGCATGAGACACTGTGCCACTTACTTTCCACATATTGTGTCATTTGATCCTCAGAGAAGTTCGTTGAGTTAGAATCTGTACCAGAGTTGCTTTGCGCAAACCTATAGGGTTTGTATTCCATGTAAACAGCACTCTAGTGCAAAATATTGTATCAGAATACATTGTGAATGGTGCCCCAAAGTCAGAAAGCGCTGCAGCCCTGGGTATCATTTCCCCATAATATAAATAAGTATCTGAGTGGTCAAGAAACTGGGCCAATAACATACACTGTTAAAATTTGAACTTCAGTCTGTTTGACTCCAAAGCCTTGTGCCTGTACCTCCAAAGCCACCCACCTGAGAGAAACAGCTTGACGGTTGACACAACTCTCTTAGACAGGTGGTTTTCAAATGGGGGTTATTTGGAACTGCTTTAGGGCCATCACACAGGGAAAGGTGGGTGGAAATGATCAGTGTATGAAGATCAGGCCCCATCAAAACAGCTCTAAACTAAATCAACTTTATATAATAGCTTCCACATAAGATAAAAAATAAAAACCCTCAAAAGCCTCCGAGAGATGAACAAAAATACTGGATTGGTTGGCAAAAAAGCTGGATTCTACTCCTAGTTCTACCACTAACTCGTGGTAAAAGCTTTGCACATCACCTAATCTCTCTGGGTCTAATTTCTTCATCAAAAAAGAAAGGGGTTGGATTAAACCATCCCAAAGGTCCCTTTCAGACAAAAAATTCCGTGAACAAGAGCCTTTGACCATAAATAAGAAAGCCATTGGAAAAATGAGCTCAAAATTCTGGAATGATGTAAAGGAACCAAAAGCAAATTCACAGGGGAAAAAAAGGGAAAGAAATCTTGGACTCTAAAGTCTCTTCAATAAATTGTAAGGTGTACATTTATGGCTTTTTTTTCCTGTTTGGTATCCAGTTCTCAACTGAACACTTATTTCTTAGGGAACCACCTCGCCCTTCCACTTTCAGTTCACATAATTGGAGTGCACTGATTCCATCCTGGCTCCAGGTTTTTGCATGTGATCTAGGTCGAGACAATCATTGCATCAAATTCTAGAGCTACAGTGATTGATTTAGGGATGGGGATATAACTCAGCACAGTCCAGTCAGAGCTAATCCACGACTTGGTGGAACAACAGAAAAAGTAAATG
This sequence comes from Tapirus indicus, assembly GCA_031878705.1. Classification (NCBI taxonomy): domain Eukaryota; kingdom Metazoa; phylum Chordata; class Mammalia; order Perissodactyla; family Tapiridae; genus Tapirus; species Tapirus indicus. Next base: position 43,193,088 of record CM062918.1, read on the forward strand.
CACTCTCTCCCTCGCTCCGTCTGTCCCTCCCTCTTCCTCTCTCTCTCTTTCATGTTGGAGCTGAAGCCAGGAGGACAAAAGTCTAAAGCTCTCAGGGACCACCAGGTAGAGACGGCCTGCCTGCGAGTCAGGCCAACATGGAGGAAAACAAAGGAAAGAGAAGTCACATTCTGTTGAAAGAGTTTGCCCATGAATCCAGTCATGCATGAAATGCCATATACCCCCGAATATATTCCCTTTTGCTTAAACAAATTTAGGTTTCTGTCACTTACAACCAAAAGATTCTTACTACAAATAGTTATTCAATTAAAGAAAAAATAGTACCCGAGCTACTAATCTAGACAGCACATATCTAATCCATCTTCTTACGTCTTGTAATTAACACAGAGCCCAGCACATTCTGAATCTACCAGTTTAGTCTGGTTAAATTACTCTAAAATAAATACTAGGTAAATAACTGGCTAGCACGAGCTGTTTATATGTATGTATATTCTTTGAATTATGCCTTTTCTTTCCGAAAATATCAGTAAAAACTGAAATTTCATTTAGGCCCAAATTTAGTCAAATGGGAGGAAAAAGAAAGGTTATTAACTACCAATTAACCACTCAAAACTGTAAAAAATAGTCACTCTACAGTGAAATAACACATAGCATACATCATTTATTTTATATGTATGTAAAATACGTCATTGTTCTTAGATGCAAATGAAATTTGCTGAATTGTTTCACAAACTACTCTAGACTCTTTGCCTTAACTCTGGCAATACGCTGACAACATGAGGGGGAGGTCAAGAAAGGAGGTAGGCTATGAAAAGTAATTATTAGGCTCTGGTTTGGTTCAAATAAAGTGCAAGGCTGCATTTTAAAATGATCTCGGTGCTTAAAATGATGAATGTACTAGTTTTTACCCGTTCCTAACCCTTCCACGTTTGTGAAGAGAAACAGCAATAATAACATTAAAAATCTGATAAGGATGGTTTTACCTAATCATGAACATTTAGCTGAGTAAATTAACTTACTTTTTCAAATTATATCAATACTTTTAACAAACAGATGATGAAGAAATACAACCTAATTATTACCTGTAAAATCAGTAGGAAAAGGAAATAGGCATTTGCCACTCTTTGGAACTGTTCAAATAAATTAATTGGTAAGAAGGTGAGAATGTTGTACTTGGATGTGTGGATACGATTATCCTGAAAAAGAAATAGCATCACATTAGTTTGGGGCAAGGCATTGCTCATTATCAGAAATAGCTCTAAAACTTACGAGGCTGAGCATGAGTTATGCCAGAGCAAGAAAGATAAGCCAGTTATCTAGGAAATTTTAAACTCTGTGTGGCCCAAGGCCTTCATTTTTCCCAAGATGACATGCTCCTGATAGTAGGTGAAATTACTGTTCAATGCCATAAAATCATCCATGACTAAAAAATGTATCAAGTGCAAAAATCTGTCCCTGAGATTTTATACTCTTATGCATTCATTCTTTTGGCAGATATTGCTTAAGCACATATTGCATGCAGACACTGAGTGCATGCTGGGCCAGTGAGGTTAGAAGGAACTTCGAGGATCATCTGGTCCACCTTCCCAAAGCATGACCCTTAGATAACTCTGACAAGGGGCCTCGAGACTTGCCTTTGAAAGTCTTCTGATGGGAAACTGACCACCTTGCAAGGCAGCCTCTTTCCGTTTCAGAATGGCAATTGTTAGAAAGGTCTTTATTATGAGAAACCCAAATCCACGTCCCTGTAAATTTTTGCCGTGTGTGAAATTCCATCCCTGGGGCCACTTAGCCCAAGTCTAAGCCCTTTCCATGTTGACAACCTTCAAATAATTGAAGATGACTCATAGGACTTTGGCTAAATCTTCTTCACTCTGATCCAGACATTCCTGAACCCCTCAGCCATTTTCCATGACTTGTTTTGTAGACATTTCTTCCTGGTCAGCCTCTTCTGGATCCATCCCAACTTCTCAGCATCTCTCTTAAAACATGGTGCCCAGAACCAAACACATATTGCAGGTCTGGTTCAACCAGTTCATGTGCAGTAGAGACTTTGATATTCTGCGTTCTGGACTATTGTATTAACATGCCTTAAAATTTCATTAGCATTTTGGCAATTGATCTCAGTGTTTACTCATACTGATTTTTGATGAACTAAAATCTCTAGACCATTTCTTCAAAAATCACTATTAAATCAGGTCTCCCCTTCCTAAACATTCACAGTTGATTTTTTTTAAATATTGATGTACAAGATTTTTCATATATTCCTATTATACCAGCCTAATGAAAAAAAAAGTTTGATCTTGAGTGTACTACTCTGAAGTATTAAATATTTCTCTCAGCTTTGTGTCATCAAAAAATTGCAAACACCTGCCTTTTATATAGTCTTCCAAAGCTATAGACTAAAATATTAAAAAGGACTGGGCTAAAAATTAAAAAAAAATTTTTTAATAAAATTATGGCAAAATACTAGAGACTCTTTACAGATTAATGTTAATACCTCGTCCAGGCGCTTATATAAGACATTTTAAATGTGTTTTATTTAACCATTTATAAATCCTCCTAATTCTACTCCCATGAGGCTTAACTCTATCTTTTCCACAAAAACAGCATGAGAAATTTGGGGTGACAGGTCTTGCGGAAATTCAGAATCAGCATGCCCAGAGAAATTCCATCCATTCATATTTTAAAACTGAGTTTAGTCTGTGTGACTTGTTTTAAGTGAACCTACACTGACTCCTAGTAATCACTGCTGTCTGTTTAAAGAAAATACAGTTATCTGTTAAATGGCCATTTTTAACATTTACCAGGATCAATGTGTCCAACTCTGCACAACACATTGTAGGAGAGGAAGAGAGGTGTCAGAAGAGTTTCCAGCTTAGTTGGTCTGATGCATAGTAATGTGCTGAAAACTGCTCTGCAAGCTGATGATGACTATCTTGCAGTGAGTTATTTACTTGAGAGCTGGGCTAGGAAGAAAGGCTGTGAGAACTGTCGATCACGACACATTTTTCTAAAAAGGGGGCTTGGTGAAAATAATAGGGGACCAAAGCTAAGGAGAAAAAGAAGTTAACTGAAAGGATCATATATTCCTAATTCTGGTTTATATTTTCCTTCAAACTTGAAACTAAAATAGAGGTTAAGCCTGTATCTTGCTAAAAGGACAGATAGAACATCTGCTGGGACATTCAAAATCATGGCAGTAATTTTAAAGAAACTCTCCTACAAAATTGAATTCCGCATAGGTGAAGAGCCAATTGTGTAGGGATAAAGTGATAATGCCAAATGGGGACTGGGACAATTTTGCCTAACTTGACATATAGCAATGATTGTATTTGTTCTGCTGGCTCTGTTGTGACTTAGCCACAGATAATGCAAACCCTCATGACTATGACTGAGAACAAGGAACGAGGGCTCCCCCTCCTGGAGAATCTCCAGGACACATTTACCTTTCTTTGTTTTTCAATGGAAAGGAAAAACTGTTTCCATTTCCACTGCCCTGTCCAAGAATGTGAGTATTGGTAAGACCTTAAATCAGGCACGTTAATATTCAGTCACTTCATTGAGCCAGTCTGTTGGCTTACAGTCAAATTTTAGTACAACTCATTCCGTAATACAGTACAGAGGATCTTCATCACTATCCACTTTGCACGACTTTTCCACCATGGACTACTAAAAATATCCCAACTCAGCGAAAAGAGGAGAAGGAGAAGGAGAGCAAGGAGAAAGGAGTAAATCCATATAGTATCTTTAGTGCTAATAGAAGCCAGGCTGGAAGTCATGGCTTTAGTTTAGCCAGATGGGCCAGTTAACTGGCCCCATCATGAGGTAGGCCTAGCCACATAGTCATAAGTGATCCTGGACCAGGCAGGCCTCCCAGGTGGTGGGAAAGAGCCTGCCCCTAGAGGAGCATCAGAGATCACCTGCTCCCTGAAGGGGGCTCACTTAAAAGAGGAAGAGGGCAGAGCTGAGCTGAGGAGGCCCAGATATTCCTCCAAGATTGACACATCAGGTAAATAATTCCACCTCCCATTAGGCAGAGTGAGTAAAGGGCTGGAGAGAGAAGTGTCACCCCAGCAGACACCTCTTCACCTGAAGCCAACATCAGGATGAGGAAAAAGCACTGCCTTTCTAAAATATATCAATACAAAGGCTCTGAGGCACACTTGGGGATCTAAAAGAGGCACTGTGAGTCTGGACTATAGAGTCGGCACAAACTGAGGCTAGAGAGAGAAGTTCCTTAGAATCTATACTAAGGATTTTAGTCTTTACTGTAAGGTTTTAAGTAATCTTGATGAGATTCTAGTTTTAAAAGACTACCCTAGCTACCGGGTGGAGAACAAATTGGAGCTGACACAAGAATAGATGTGAGAAGACCAATGAAGAGGTCTTTGAATTAGTCCAGGCAAGAGATGATGGGTGGCTTGGGCCAGAGTGGTAGCAAAGGGGGTGGCAACAAATAATAATAATAGTAACTAATATTTATCAAGTTCTTGTACTATGTCAAGGACTGTGCATACTGTTCTAAGAGCTTTACATTTCATGGCTCATTTTATCCTCACAGCATCCTTATGAAATAGGTACTATTATCCCTATTCTATAGAAGGGAAATCCAAGATGCAGAGAGGCAAAGTAGCTTATGTAAGGTTACACAGCTTATAAGTGACGGAACCAGGATTTGAATCCAGGCACTCTGCTTCCAGAGCCCATCTCTCCACTACTGTGCTTCCCCAGTTCCCTGCAAAGCAGACATCTCTTCCGTTTTCAGAGTAATCAGCCCTTTGCTTTCTCCTCCACTCTGTATTGCTAGCCTGCTGCCGCTTTCTTACCAAGGGAAACACTGTACATCTACCTTTTCCTCTCTAGTCAACCCCCTTGATAGGAATCCTAGTTATCCATTGCCAGAAATATGATCACAGGTTCCTTGTATTCCCTTTCAATCCCCCTCAGGAGTGATTCTCTTGGCGCCTGACAAAGCTCAATGCAGGCAAACAGGGTAGCTAACCACTCCCTTCACTTAGCTCTCCAACTGAAACCGCAAAAGTACTTTACTTTTTCAACACTGACTACTTGGTTCAGGGAAAGAATACAGTAAAAAATGATAAATTCTTCAGAAGTGGGCCATCAAATAAAATATTAATAAAATGAGAAGCATTACTTTTTGTAATGATATATTATTGTGTAATCATATTGCTTAAGGAAACAAAGCAAATAGAAAGTAAAAAACACAGCTAAACTAATAAACAGAGCATTTGAGGAGTTTGCCTCAATTCTTCCACTGGCGAAATGGAGCTAATAATATTTCTCATCTATATATTTATACAGCTACTGGGGAGATAAGATGACATCATAGATGTGAAAGCATTTTTTTCTAAGTTGAAAGAATTATACAAATACAGAATTTTTGTGAACAACTCCCAAATAATCCAAATGGATTTAGGAAATCCAGTGTAGTAGGCAGCATAAACTGGGGATGCCACAGTAACAAACAACTCCAGAATCTTCTGGCTTAATATAATAAGAGTTTATTTCTTGCTCATACTACTTGTCCAACATGAGCCAGCAGGGAGACTCTGCTCATCATCATAGTTACTCACAGTAGACCAGCCACCATCTCAAATGCTTCCATTTGCGGTACCAGAGGGAAAGAGAAAGTTCTGAAGAGTCTCGCGCCCACAAGTTAATGCTTCAACCCAAATACTCACAGCTCATTGACCAGAGAGAGTCACCATGTGTCCAAAAGGCAGAAAGCCAGAAACACTAATGGACATCACTAATGGCTACCATAACCAGAAATGGAAACTAACCCAAATATTTGGAGAGTGTCAGACACATCAGCTACAAAAAATAAATATCAAAAACCAACCTTGGTGCTCCAAATCCAGTCCTGTTTTAATGCCAGATATAACAAACATTTGACTATTTTCCCCTTCCCCTCAGCTGACAGTGCTCCAAATGTCTTAGTTGATCGGGATGGATTCAACACCCATCCATATCTCCAGGGTCAGGCCCAGATTGGCTTAAACCAACTACATGGCCCATCCTCCTAATTACAATTTCAAATTCACGGATTAGCATGTGACCTATGCCATGTGATTAAGGTCTTACCAATGCTCACTATGTCAATTCTGGGAATTTGCTGGAGATGTAGGCTTTCTCTCCTACTGGATTCCAACCTGGAAGTAAACAGCCCTAGGGATCTCTGACAGCAACTTGGGACTTTGAGTGGACAGGCTGTCAAGAATAAACTCTATGCTGAAGATGCAGGGCCAAGAAATGCAGAGAAAGAAATTGGACCAAGCCTCTCCTGAGGCTAGCCCTCTTTCTGGACCTTTAGCTATATGTCCTGTCCACTTATTTTATTGTCGAAGTCAAGTTGATCTGATTTTTCTTTTACTCCAAACCAAACACCAGGTGACAGTGTTAATAACATATACAAGATCAGTTTACATTTTTAAAATAGTAGTTTACTTTTATCTCTATATTTGCCTTAAAAGAATGAGTCACAGAAGGCTAAGCCTAAATGCGTCCGGTGGTTGTCTGGGGACACTGCCTGTGTCTGTGAATCCCACAGGCCAAACCCCAGGAGCTTTCGCAATGAGTACCACAGTTTCAGCACTATCAAAAGATCTTCCCACATTTGATGAAACATTTTTATGTCATGAAAGCTATAAAAAGTAACTGTCAGGATCTTGAGGGGAAAAAGCCTATTTTTCTTGCCACAAGAGGAGGCAGATATTTTGTTATGGTACAATCTGGATTCCAGGGAGAGAAATAGTCCTGACTTTTAAGGGAGAGATTATCTCTAAACCATAAAATAAAAACCAAAAAGAGACTGTCCACAGACTACTTGCATTAAAAAGGAAGTGGCCTAAAGGCATTTGCACCACTCAGGAAATATGTGAAACACCCATGTTTATGCAAAGATCCAAAAAGAATGCATGTATGGGGCAAACGGGCCTGGAGATGGGGTGTCTGGCGCCTCACTGATACCAGGCAGAACCGCAACTCCTCCATATTAGTCAAATGTTGCCCAGTGAGGAGTCCACAGCATTCAGCGTTGGGAGGAATGGAGAGATAGATGATCACGCTCCTCTATGAACACTGTTGAGGGAAGGTCAACCCACAGAAGAGACTTTACAGAGAGCCATCAATAAACGTTGGCTCCAATCATTTTCCTCACCACCACCACCACCATCATGGTCATCATACTCCCCTGAGCCTGGGCTCCCCTCATGACAAGAACATTTGTGCGGAGGGAAAGAGCAGAGGGCACCTTTGCCCCAACATTCATCCATTCATTCAACTAAAGGCCTTCTATGTGTCAGGCACTATGTCATTGAGCCATGTTTACAGACGTGACTAAAAGTCCCTACACTCCTAGAGCAAGTTTGCATTTTAGTTGTGGGGAGAGAGGCAGAATGAGCAGACAAGAAACTTGTAAACTGATGGCACAAGTAAGTGATCAGTGCTATGAAGAAAACGGTGAGCAATGGAGCAGGAGCACCTTGCCTGCCAAGACTCCCTCAAGAAGCCTGCTCCTTAGACTTTCCCGATTAATGCAACCTCAAGATTACCCCATCTGATGAGACTGCTGGGGCACCTGTCCCCAGGGGAAGCCCAAAACAGTCCTTCAGGCTATCAGAAAAAAAATAAGAACTTATATATATATTTAAACAAAAAATTTAAAAGTTAAGGTTACTAATGTTTAATGTACAGATTGTCTTTACTATATATGTATACACACACATTTGCATACATATCTATATGTGCATATACATATATACATTTATAAACATATATTTATATAATACAAACATATATAGCTATATAAAGTAAATATATGTGTATTGGGAAAGTTTTCTTTTTACAAGTAGGGAACATGCTCAAAAAGCTTGAAGACTGCCTAATTAAACATTGTTATGGTCAAAGGAAATGAGTGTGACCCATGTATCACCAAGACTTGGACACAGAATGGAGAATGTATAACTTTGTGTGTAATGGTATCTTTGGGTCATACAATGACACCAGCTAACGTGTATTGTCTCCTTACATATGCCAAGCACTGTGCTGAGCACTATATGTACATTGTCTCGCTAATCTTCGAAAATCCAGTGAGCTGTGACTTTCAGCACCATTTTACAGACGAGGAAACTGAGGCTTAGAGTAGTTGCAAGGGTTGCCCATAAAAGCCATGTTTCATAGAGTCACATGTTCTCCCAAATGATATGTGTTTCCCGGGAAATGAGTCAGAAACAAGGAGTCCCTGGACTCCCTCTTGATTACTGAACTCACTGACCCTCATAGAATATTCTTCGTCTGGTGAAGAAAACCTCTCTAAACTAGAGCACGGTGGGGGGCGCACATTAATTCAATCAGCAGGAGCAGTCACTTTCAGTCCTTTCAATCCAGGGAGAGCATTTGCAGGGCTTGTCTAGGGAGCTTCATTTCCCATCTAGACCTCGGAAGCACACACAGTGGCCAGGCAAGCTTTCAGGCTTCAGTCTCCCCCCAGAGCACATCTGCCTGACACTGTCGTAAACCTTGTTCTGTTTTCCACCCTTGGGCCCTGGTTTAGTGATTCAGCATCTGAAAGGCTGTTCTTGAGCTAGTAAATGGGCTACGAATAGTAATTTATGTACAAAGAACTCATTTTGGACAATTACCAGGGGAACAAATTAAATTTCCCCTCTGAGATTAATTTAATCACACTAATTTTTTTTTCTCCAGGGAGTTTAGATACATACAACATATAAAGACTTTTAAATAGTTCCAGATAAAATGTTAACTTTTCTTTGTGACATCTGAAAAAAATACTCTTAAAATTATACAAGACAGAGACCTAGTACATGCCTCCTCCAGAGAGATAAAAGGTCAGATGAAAGGAAGGCATACAAAACAGAAAAGAAATCGAAGGTTGTATTTCAGGGGGACTTTCATAGGGCATCCCTAATGATTTGTTTGCCTCCTATTTCTGCTTTTCCAAAGCTCTTCTATGCCTCCTCCTTATAGATCTGTCATCTGCTGGGGAGCAGGCCCTCACCCTTGGCTCATTGGCCCATCTTACTCTAGGGCTTTAAAAGCCTTGGACAACCAGTGTGGGCATTTCTTTGAGTTGATGTGGGGCTGGCTTGCTCAGTCCTGTTTCCTGAACTACAAGGGCGTCTTTGGACTTAGTGCATACGAGCTGCTTTGTTTATTAGGACTAAAAATTAGACCATGTTGTACAGTCTGGGAACTAGGCCAAATTTCAGGCAGGACCTCAGCATTTATGACAATAACAAAGGCACAATGGAAAAGTCCAGTTAATGAGGAAAAGCACGCATGAAGAATTTCCCAAAGGGCCGAGGGGTTATTATAACACGCTACAAATAGTCTAATCCTCCCTAGGACTCTACCTCTTATACTAGGGTTCTACACAAATAACACCAGCTCTGGGGTAACCATGCAATTTACTCCTCAATCCCTGGGGATCAGACAAGAAGTGTGTGCGGCTCTGAGTTCCCACCCTCTGCAGGGTGCTGGGGCAACTGGGACCCCTGGCCAACTCGTGGAAGTGTCCTCCTACAACATTCCTAGTCTTCCCCGGTCTCTAGCCCATTCTCAGCAAGAGTTGGGCGATAAGTCTAAATTTAGACAAACCCATACCACCTGGCTTTGTGATTTTTGTTTAAGTGGTTTTGTTTGGGTGTAGAAGTGTTGACAGGGAAGAAGAACTGGTTGGGAAATAGGGAAGGAAAATTCTCCACATGGAGCTGGAGAAGAGAGAGGCTTCAAAAGCAACTTCTATCATTAAAACACAATAGCAATAATAATAATTATAAATAAATGGAAGTGTCAATCTTTTATTGTTTGTGATCACATTGTACATAGAGGATTTAACGAATGTTCACCAAATTTGGAGGTTTTGCTTAAGATGGTCTGAGTTTAAAAAAAAAGACTACTCTAAATTTGCTTCACGAACCTGGCAATGGGGCTCCCTAAAAAGTAAAAGCAGGCAGTTGTCTTCTGTAGGAGCTGACACAGAGATTCAATAAGCTCATGTGAGTGCTGCTGAGCAGAGCAAGAGCTGCCATGATGTGAACAGAGAAAATGCACAGTGGTTTCAAATGTAAGTCTCCAGTCAAAACTCACTAGGACAGACGTTCTAGTGACTGAACTGATCTGTAACTAAGCGGCATCTCACAGGAGCAGTTCTAAGTACCAGGCTCCAGGGCAAGTTACAATGGGCATTTATTTATTTAATAGTTAATGATCCATCCAAGCATCACTGTGGAGGCCAGCTAGGAACTGTACAACAGTGTACCAAGCTGCTTTGTAACAAAGTAGACCAGATCCTTTCCCCTGTTTCCTGAATGAATGAATGAATGAATGAGGGGCTCCTGGCTGCAGTGCCCACACCTTCTCTACCATCTCATCCCACTTCCGTTATATTCCTCTTCCCAGTGTATTCCTCTTCCACATTCCTCCTCCTGATTCACTCCAACTGGAATAAAGGGTCAAAACCAAAGTTCATCCAGACCCCTCTGCAAGGATGTTGGTTTTCGGGAGAAAGAAGCCAGAGAGGTTGGTGGGTTTGGCAGAACAGAATCAGGAGGCATTTCAAGAGAATAGAGGACTGTGCTCTGAGTCCCTCCCACTGAGGGTCACCAGTGGCACTAGAAATAGGACACGATACTTAAAGGGGGTAGAGGAGGCAAAACCTAGGGGTCTGACTGTAGCATGTGGTCTGACATCTTTTTAAGAAACCAGTTTTCCCAAATATTGTTATTTGTTTATATTGTTATATATTGTTTATATTTCTCAAATAAATATTGTTTATATTTATAACAACAAAGGATTTCAAATCCATTTTAGATATTCTCCTCCCACAATAGTCCTTTCCACTGAAACAATTTGCCTATATCCTCGGGAAGAAAAGCGACACCCAGAAAGTCTGAAAACACCTGAATAGGCCAAGCCAGAATCATGGTCCATGGCACCCCCCGGGCTTCCAGGACGTTTTCTGATTCCAGGCCTGAAAAAAGCCCCTCCTGGACTGTGGCTCAGCTCCATGAAGGCAGATGCCAACCAAAGTCTTGTCCACCTCAGTGTACCTCACCCCTGTGCCAGGCGTACTGCAATTCCTCTGTAATTGTCGTTCTTCATAATTTAATTTGTAATAATACTTTTTAATAACAATCATGGTTGTTAAATAAATGCATGAATAAACGAACAAATAAGAAGTCAACTATAGGAATGGTTCAGAGAAGCCCTCCACCAACAAAATTTACACATCTATTATATGCCTGGCAATGGGCTAGACATGGGGTAGCGGATGGAGGGGGCTACAGATGCATCACTTCCAGGCCAACTCTTTGTGTCAAACACTGTTCTCTGGCTGCTGTCCTTCATTATAACTCAAATACCCAAGGGAAGATAACACGTTAATTTCTAACACTTCAATGTAAGGTGGATATCCTTCCTGATGGGAAAGATCTCGGAAACAGGACAGCACCAGGCAACTAGGTAGACATGGAAGTAAGATATGGGGAGGGAAGGGGAAGGCAGAAGGTGTGCCATAGTCCATCCATATCCATAAATAGCTTCAACTGAAAGACTTCACTTATTAGCATGTAATTGAGGAAGGGGCTTATCACATCCTATAGTGCTGATAGCATCTACACCCTCCACACCTTGAATTCAAACTGGATTTTGCACTTATGAATAAGCCCCATAGTTCCCCTGAAAATACCATCGAAATATGCCAAGTTTCTCCTGCAAAATTGCAACGTAAAATACTTTCAACATGTACCTTCTTACTCATGACATACACAACTATTTTGACAGGACTAATTGTAAAGAAGAAGGAGGAGGAAGAGGCAGAGCAGAAGGAAAGACATTTATTACCAATGTGAACAACTTTAAGAAAAGAAATACAACTAATGGTATACAGACATTTATTACCAATGTGAACAGCTTTGTGTGTGTGTGTGTGTGTGTGTGTGTGTGTGTGTGTGTGTGTGTGTGTGAGAGAGAGAGAGAGAGAGAGAGAGAGGAAAACGAGCCCTGAGCTAACATCCATTGCCGATCCTCCTCTTTTTTGCTGAGGAAGATTGGTCCTGGGCTAACATCCGTCCCCATCCTCCTCTACTTTATATGGGATGCCCCCATAGCATCGCTTGACAAGCAGTGCGTCTGTCTGCGCCCAGGATCCGAATCTGCAAACCCCAGGTGACAGAAGCAGAGCACATGAACTTAACCACTACCCCACCAGGCCGGCTCCCCAATATGAACAATTTTAAGAAAATTATTCATCTCTTCTTAGAAAATTGTCTTCCTTCCCCAGATATAGTGAAAATGCTAATTATAACTCTAATACCACACATTTGAATATTTAATTTTCAATGTCTTATACTGTTACTTCATTTATGCATATAAAATAATCTCAAAATCCCAAGGGGATAGCAAACTCCTGAAGGGCTAAGACCTTACTTCATACTTTTTTAAGTCTCTAAAGCATTTAACTAAGTGGTAAACCCTTACTAATTACGCAATGCAAGGCTGATAAACCCAATTGGAAAAAAAACAAAACACTAATACATGGGGGGAAAGCAATTCCATTTATCACGACAAAACATGAGCTAATATAATTGTTAGTAACTCACAACAGAAACCGGTAATTTCCAGTACATAAGCTAGAGAACTACTTGTACCAAAATAAGATAGACACTAGCATAAATGTAGATTTTTCACAATTTTTAGCACATCTTCATGCAGTTTATTAACTTTCCCATATGAGCGAGCAAGGGATAAGAAAAAAAATCAAACATTCCTTTAGCTTATTTTTCTCACCTAGAAAAGTCTGAATAATGCTTTCTCTGCAAAACATTATGAAGTTCAGCCCATTTGTGCTTCTAACCTCAAAAATGTCTTGCTGAGAACAATGGCGTTCTTGTGGCATTTGGTCTACAAGAGTGTTTAAAATATCGCAACATGGGACTAAGTGGTTTCCAAGAATCATAGAAACATGACTTGGAAAGGAATCTTCCAAGTTCAATTATTCATTCCATCCTTCTGCTTCCATATAGAAGTCATCTAAACCAGCTCTGTAACAGACTTTTTAAAGGGTTTTCTGCTTGTCAAAATCGAGAGCTATAATATAACATATTTAAACAAAAATTGGGCTGGCAGCAAAGACAGTTCATTACAGAAACTGGAAACTAGTGAAGTCAACAAGACAATGATTAACGGCACAATGGCAATCTGTAGGGAGGTATCTAGCGACACGGCACATGGCTCTGTCCTCAGCTGTGTTGTGCTCAATATTTTAATTAATAACTTACATCATGATTCTTAATCCTGGTTGCTCATTAGAATCACCTGAGGCACTTTAAAAAAAAATACCAATGCCTGGACTCCACCCCTAGAGCTTCTGATTCAATTGGCCCATTGGAGTAGCTATCAATGAAGATGCAGAAGACACGCTCAGTAAGTCCACCCGTGACACAATAATGAAAAAGACAGTTTAATGACAGAGTAAGTGCCCATTGTGTGCCAAGTCCTATAACAAGCAAGATACAGAGTCAGTGTGACTCAGTCCTTGTCACTAACAATGAAAATGATATTAATATGAGATTAATAGGAGCCAACAATCACCAAAAAGCTAGTGCAATCTTAGGCTGCATTAATAATTCTTCTACTTCAAGCTGGTCAAATAACTTCTAGAATATTGTGTTTGACTTTGGAGCAACCCATTTAGGAAGTGATAGGAAAGCTGAAGCTCTTTGAAAAGGAAGGTAATTGGAGATGATTGTTCTGGATATTAGTCTACTGAGGGAACCCAAGTTTGATATTTTAAATACAAATATCAGAAGGGTTATCACATGAAACAGGGGACATGTTTGCTCTGCTTTGACCTCAGAAGAAAAGCTAAATCAATGGATAAGAAAGCAAGAGATGATCAACTTGGCTCAACTGATGAAAAAACTGTCTAATGATCAAAACTATCCAAAGATAGAAAAGGCTGTTTTCAGAAGCGGTGAGTTTCCCTCCTCTAGAGGGATATATACACAGACTGGATACATCACAAGTAAGAATTCCATAGAGAGAAGTGCATGGGAAAGCTTTAAAGGACAATTCTACATGGAGATTCTACAATGAACTTAAACTTCCTTACTGCACCAGAGAAGTCAGTCAGGTTTCTCCGTATGGATGAAACAACTCTTCTTCTCTGCGCTTTTGGACTACTGGTGCAGAATGATGTCACCATCTGCAACCTATCCAGATTGCATCTGGACAGCCACAGCTATAATGATGTGACCTTGACTCACAGCAAACTTGAGAACCAAGGAGCACACGTGAAATCCCAAACCATTAGGGAGATGTCCAGACAAAGGTATCAGCAGCTAGAGATTTAGATCACCAATCTAGATATAAGGATCTGATTGCTGTCCTCCACTTAATTCCTCAAAGAACAGTCTCTCACTGTTCAAGCCAGAACATTCTTACAAAAATGTACACACATTCTTACAACTACAGCCTTACCTACACGCACACATTCATGCAACACACATACGTTGATATATATGGCTCTAACTAACTCCTAAGACCATTTTTAAAGATCTTCAAGCTTAACTTTAATGCCTAAATGGCCTACTTTTGCAAGAAACTGCATAGAAAGTCAGATACAAAATATAACAGTAATCTGAGCACCGGTTTTACAATAGTGGACATGAATTTAAGACATTTTTAACATGAATAACTCGATTAATCTTTCAACTACAAAATGTACAATATGATAGTTACCATCTTTAACAATATGATTCACAGAACCAAACTACTTGGTCCAGTAGAGAAAATTACAAAACAAAGTTAAAAACCACTTTGAGACCGTTGGGGTTGGTGGTTTTTCTGTTAACCTTTCAACTGTTACGGAACTTGCCCAATTTTATCCACTTGGGTGATTTATGGATTACTTTCATAAACCACTTGCCAACAAAGGAAACTGCATTTGCAGAGTTCTCTTCACACAGGAAGTTACTTTTCTTCCTGCTCCACCTTTTCATTTCTCAGTCTTAGTTTAAATCTATTCCACTATAGTTAGGCTACAACAGAGCTCCAAAATGCTAACATCAAAATGAGCTTATTTTAACTCTTCTAATTCCAATTACATATTGCCTGGCAACTTTTTAATTTTGTATCATTGCAATGAAGAAAGTAAAAGTAAAATAAAAAATAAACCAAATCTGTGTGGCTTTACCTGAAATTTACTTCACAAAGCAGATAGAGTGGAACTAGTTTATGAGGATGCTGACATTATCTCGTTTGGAACAGCTAAATAACAAACACTTTAGAGTTTTAGAGTTTAACTGGATTCTTTAATTACCTTAATGTGTCATTTTGAAACATTTAGGAATAGGAATTCAGAGGCTAAAATAAAAGATTAACATAGGTCAACCAAACTAAGGAAACAAGGAATTGGACAAATGCTTAGCTAAAGAACAACACTATTTAAATAAATCAGATGTCAAAAAGATAAAATATTTATACTTTTAAACTCTTGAATCCAGAATGAAAATGTATTTGGGGCCGGCCAGGTGGTGTAGCAGTTAAATTCGCATGTTCTGCTTCAGCGGCCTGGGGTTCCCAGGTTTGGATCCCGGGCACAGACAGAAGCACCGCTTGTCACGCCATGCTGTGGCAGCGTCCCATATAAAGTAGAGGAAGATGGGCACAGATGTTAGCCCAGGGCCAGCCTTCCTTAGCGAAAAAAGAAGAGGATTGGCAATGGATGTGAGCTCAGGGCTAGTCTTCCTCAAAAAAAAAATAAAATAAACTCTTGAATCCAGAATGAAAATTTATTTGAGAGATATCCAACAACCGTCTTTTCTCCTGCAAGTAAATTATTTATAAAGGAAAAATGAAAACCTCTGGCATATAGGACATAGAATGATTTACACAGAAATTAACAGCACACAAAACAGAATGCATTTTCAATGTTTGCTAAAAAGCCACTGTTACTATGGTAATGCCCCAATACAAAAATTTAACAATCAACAACCAGAAACCCATAACAAATGCAAGTTACTGGCACTTTCCACAACTAATTCCAACTTGTCACACTGCTTGTCATGATCCGGACTCTTCAGCTGGTGCATAAACTGCTCTGGTTGTCAGGCCTATTGGTGAGGTTCTACAGCCTGTTGGCAGTGCAACTACGCTGCTCATGAAGAAAAGAAAGAGAAACCCAGATCTTTCATCAGGCTGGGGATTAAAGCAGCACAGAGGTGTGTCCCAACATGTTAGTATCCCAAGAGTCTCCCAAAGAAAATATTTGGAGTTTTACCTTTCCATGGACTTTATATACTTGGATAGTCAAAATATGTGAGAAGATTGATTCAAAAATGCTTTACTTCCTTTCAGTGAGCCTGAAAGCTTTTATACTATTTCTCTTCTTTTTACTGCAAATTCTTAATTGAGGGAGCTCTACCCACATCCTTTTTTTTTTTCAGTGAGGAAGACCAGCTCTGAGCTCACATCCGTTGCCAATCCTCCACTTTTTGCTGAGGAAGACTGGTCCTGGACTAACATCCATGCCCATCTTCCTCTACTTTATATGGGACGCCGCCACAGCATAGCTGACAAGTGGTGCGCCAGTCTGCGCCCGGGATCCAAACCTGAGAACCCCAGGCCGCCAAAGAGGAGCACGTGAACTTAACCGACAGGCCACCTGGCAGGCCCCCCACGTCCTTCTTTTTTGCTTCCTGCTTTTTTTCTTCTTGCCCTCTGACTTCCAAATCCCAACTTTAAAAAAAAGAAAAAACTTCTTTCTTCAGGTCCTCCAATTGCTTCCTTCTGATTTAAAGATGTTTTCCCTTAGTTCTCCATCTCATGAGCACCTAGCATCAGACATGGTTACCACCTCTTTCCTGAGAGGCTCCCCGCCCACGACTAACTGTGAGTTTCCCCCACAGCCCATAGTTCAGCCATCACTCCTCAACAAGTTCTATTTTTCTCCTAGCTTTAAATATCTCCTTCCAACTGATATCCCTAATCTACAGCTCTAACCCCACCCTAGTTACATTCCATATTAACCTGGGTATTTCCATTTGGATATATAATCTATTTAATATTGAAAGGCAAGTCTTCTCACTTTATGACTCCTCAGCTCCTGAGAGTCTATTACCTCATATTCAAACTCTTTTTTTTAAACAATGTGGTCTCACCTACCTGAACCATAATTTCCCAGGACACCACCCTCACCCACAATGAGGATCGACCATAGGACTTTGCTTTTGTCTCTCCTTCCCAAAGATGGAGGTACAAATAAACAAGGCTCATATCATTTCCCATTTCCTCTGGCAACATTTCCTCAAACACTTTCACTCACATTGAGCCCTCCTTTCCCTCACACTGACAGGCCACAAAGCACAATTAGAATCGAGCATTACTTCTTCATTATTACCTATTATCAAGTTTGTTATTATGTGCTGGTCTTCTCTTCTTGAGTAGATTATATATGCTCCTTGAAGGCGGAAAGCAGAATTCATACCCCCTTTCTTAATAACCCCATGAGCACTCAACACATTGCCCGTCTAAGCAGATAGGGCCTTCTAACATGCACTTAGGGGCCTACCTGAAGATACTCTGCCCATCCCAGTTTCCTCATGTATTTTTATCCCTTTGAGCTTTATAATCTTTTTGTACATTGCCTCAAATCCTCTTAGGAAAGTAAATAAGTCAACAAACCCACACATTGCTAGGCATAGAGCAGGCACATTGTAAATATATTACATTTTGAAAATCATTTTTATTTCTATAAAAAAAGAGACAATGAATCATCAACTCACCCACATACACAGGAACATGAAGTTTTACTGTTATGCCAGTCTGGGCTCAGAGAAACATGGACACATTATTATAATGTGGGCCTAAAGAGATCCAATAACCATCCAAGCTCACATACTCAGAATGATGGTGGACCATATTTTCTACTCCACTCTTAACCACTTATTCTGAGTTAAGAGAAATGATTGTGGAAACATACAAAGCCCCACTTAAATGGGTGGGAGGGAAATGGAAGTGGTCCTTGTGGAAAGGAGTCGTAGTGACGTCCCTGTAGCACAGACTGCTGAGAGTCAGCCATTTTGTCACATTGAATGGACACTCTTTGAAAAACCCAAATGCATTGTTCAACCAAGCACAAAAACCATGAGCGCAACAACAGATTCCATATAATAACCATGATATCAACAGGCATTTTAAAATTCTAGGAATAAATTAAGGTGCTAGAATCTCAATTTGGGGATGGAAGACTTTATAAGCACGCAAAACTATTTGGTTAAATTTTCACCAACTTATATTAGCCTGTGCACTTCCGGAATAGGATCAATAATTCAGCTCAGGAAAAAAATCCTTTAGAAAGTTCCCATCTGCCCCTATGCATGCAAAACATTCAGATATAAAGTGTCCAGCTTTACTGAAGTTTCTGAGTTTGAGGCAGGATAACTTTCTCATCACTCAAAGGAGTTCATCTCCCTTCTCAAATTCTGTTAAAGTTTAAGAGAATTGAATGATGACAGCGCATGCCTGGGCCTATGTGAGAAAAAGAGGGAACAAGAACCAGTGGGAAAACCAGTGTTTTCCAACATTATTTCATTATTTTTAAATCAAGTCAGAAATAGCCATAATTAATCTAACACTTTTTCTGACATCAACAAATTTTAATACAACTATAACTGTTTTCATTGCTTCTACCATTCACTTTGAACTCCTTCTAATAGGGATAATGAGTCTGGCTGTTTGGCTCGCTCTCACAATTTTCCTAACATTTTTAACATCAACATACTCTAATAC
The DNA here is from genome assembly GCA_031878705.1 of Tapirus indicus. Taxonomy (NCBI): domain Eukaryota; kingdom Metazoa; phylum Chordata; class Mammalia; order Perissodactyla; family Tapiridae; genus Tapirus; species Tapirus indicus. The sequence goes on from CM062918.1 coordinate 43,211,925, forward strand.
AACAACAGTTGTCATTACTTCCATTATTCATTCCTGTTATTAACGAAGAAAACGTTGAACTCCTTTCTAATGAGAATAATAATTCTAGCACTTGCCTCGCTCTCCCTCCACTCTCCAGTCCCACTTTATTTTACACTTCTTGGCAGTCCGAAACCCCTTTGGTAATTTTGTTTCCCACCTTCCAGTATTCACAGTATCATGCCTAATTTACCAACTAATTTCACTTACAATCATTAACCTTGTCTTTTGTTTATGTTCTAAATCCTCTATCTCTTAAAAGCACTTTTGATCACTTTTTAAGCCTGTACTATGTCCTATAGTGTGCTTTGAAGCTTTAGGCTTTGTTGATAAATTGAGGTTCTCTAGGTATTGAAATATCTTCCTTTAGCCTTCAAAGAGAAAAGTTTGCTTGGCTAGGCTTAGTGTTTGTGGAAATCACGTCATTTATATGAGCTTTGCGTAAATTTTTCTCCCAAGTTCTCATTTACAACTGGTCAGGGTAAGATTTAAGGTCATTCTTAGCCTCAAATTTGTAAAATTTTATATCTCTTTTATCTGCCTTTGTCTCCAGAGTATAAAAATTTTACCACTAGGTATGTGAAGGAAGGAGAGGAGATTTGGGGATTTTGTTTGTTTGTTGTTTATTTTTCAGGATTGGTCAAAAGAGCAGCATGGTATCATGGAAAAAACAGGCTTTGGAATCTAGCCAACCTGAATTAGAATTTTAGCTTTGCTGCCTATTAGCTGTGTGACCTTAGACAAGTTACTAAATGAAGCCCCAGTTCATCTCGCTGGGTTTTGTGGAAGATTAGCAATATGTGCAAGGCACCTGGTACACAGGTGGACTCACCTCGATCAAAATGGGAACCGTTATCTAGCTCTGCAAGCTTGAGCAAGTCACTTAAGTGAGATCTCTGTGCCTCGGTATTTTCATATGTAAAAGTGAGATAATAAAAGTGCTCTCTTCATAGAATCGTTGTGAGATTAAATAAATTTAATATAGTCAAGTGCTTAGAACCATGCCTTTCAGATGGTAAGCACTATATGCGGGTAAGCTATTACTACTATTATCACTACTTTATTGTTATTATTATCACTGTTAACCATGTATCTGTCAATATCCTTGCTGAGAGTGTAAGGAAAATTTCCCAGACTCATCAAATGTTTTACCCAGAGTAGGTAATCAATAATTATCTCATTGAATTATTATCACTTCCATATGGCTTATTTGGTGGGTGGGTGTCTACTACCACAATCATTTACACTGTTAGTCTTCTTGTTTTGGGTGCATTCGTTTCTCTGCTATTGCTTCATCTGCATAATTTATCAGCAACTTCCACACCTTCAGTATCACAGATTTGCTAATTTTTTGGCATGATACCTTGTGCAAAAAGTTTACAACTTTAGTCAATTTCTCAGTATCTTCCTAACATTTTTATCACCAACATCTTACTTTATCCAGTGCTTTATAGGGAATCTAAAATTTATTGTGAGTACTTGCCCACAGCCATGTTAGGTTTAAGAGAAAAATCTATATGAAAGGTTTAGCACAGGGCTTGGTACACAATAAGCATCTAATATTACTATTATCAGATATTTTATATAAATTATCTCATTTCGTCCTTTAGTAGATAATCCTATGAGGAAAATTCCTCATTTCACAGATGAAATAACATGCTCAGAGAAATAAACAAATCAATACCACAAGTTAGCAAATGTGAGAGGAAAAAAGGATTCAAACTATGGTCTATCTTATCCCAAAACACTCTTTCCACTCCATTTGAGGGGTCTTCACCATTCCTCCTTTCATCTTTTTCATAATAAATTTTGGTTTATTCCCATTTCCTTTTCAGCCTTTAGGTGGCAATATTACTTCTTCAATTATTATGAGCATTCTCCCTGGGATCTCTTGGGGGGGGGGGGGTCTCTTCAAATCCATTTCCATTTGGAGTAATATCCTTTAAAGCTGGGCAAGACTGAGTAAAAGACTCTAGGCTTCTGGCTTTCTTAAAAGAGTATTCTATATAGGAAGTGGTTAAAAAAGCTTAAAATCAGATAGATATAAATTCAAATCCCATCTCTACATAGACTAGCTCATAGAGTCATTCGGTGTTACTCTACTTCAATCCTTACAATAACTGTATGAAATAAGTACTTTTATTATCCCCAATTTGTAGCTAAATAGACTGGGGTTGAGAATAGCTCCACAGCTCACTATATGGCCAGCCACCTGTAGGGAGTTCCCAAATCAAGATACTACCAGCCGGGTCTAGTGGGGACCCATGCTCATTCTAGGAGGGCCTGCCTCATCCCCTCTGAGCCACAGTACTGGTCATTAGACCTCAGATACCTGTGCCCCTCTCTGCTCTGGAGCTTCCCTTTCCCAACTCTTGTTGTCATTCTTGGTTTTACCAGCCCGTAATGGGTTTTGTTTTTCCCTTAGTACGTTTTAACTCAGAGACCAAGCTGCCTTGTTCTATTTGCTGCAGTGTGGAATACTGTTCTACTGCCTTGTCATTTGTAGGAACCCCAAGAGAAAACGGCCACAGCCACACATCTGTGTGCTTTTGTTCAATATCATGCAAGCTCAAGAAAAAACTATCTCTGTATCATTGGCATGTTATCACTTTTAAAAGGAAGAAAGATCTGAAGCAATCATGGCAAATAGTTAACATCTATTCAATCTGGGTGGTGGGCACACAAGTGTCTTATTTCCTACACTTTTCCGTAAGTTTGAAACATTTCACAATTAACATAAAAATAAGTGTAAATAGAAAAGACTGTGTCATCTTACAAAATGCAAATAAGATACAGCTTTCCTTATAGAGTTACCACTCCCAGAATGAAAACACTTGTTACACGTTGGAAAACAAGAAAATGCAGCCAAGTACTTAAATGCGTAATTATCCCATAGTAGATTACTTATTACTGATTTATCCCCAAGGTCTTAAAATATACACATATCTACTCCTCTGATTTGGGTCGTGATGGTCAAGGCTTTCAAAGGTCATCCTCTATAGCTAAAGGAGTGGCTGTAAAACAGATAGAAAGACATGGGTCCAAGCCTGGTTATGACCAGAGGGGCTATGACTAGATGTCAGGAAGCTGCACAGAGTGGCATTACTCACCATGGGGAATTATAGTCCCTCTGGCTCTCAGGCTAAGAAGCACGTTCATCAGCCTCCTGAGAGGGATTCCTTCTCTCAAGGGCAGACTTACCTAAACCAAACTTACAAGACTGATGAATAAAATCAGAGTGCCACTGTCTTATTTTACACTGAGAAATCTGTCATAGAGACAGTATACTGACTCCCTGTAGGGAAACTGACATTGAAAATCAAATTATAGTCACAAGTTTACATGATTAACATAGCATGAGAAAAGAGGAGTTGTTAGCTATCTCTGTTGAATATTTAATAGTATCAAACTATAATAGCCGTCTGCATGCATCTCCATATATGTGGGAAAGACCTGCCGATAAGAACAAAATGCTGAAAATAATTCACTGGGCAAAACTCTCTCTCATCTGGCTAGTGCCTAGATGAACACTGGAAAGTATGCCCCATAACTCTCACATTTCTATGCCTTAATAGTCACCAAACCCCTCTTTGAATTTAGACTTTCATTAAGTGTGCTGGTACACTCAATCTTCTAGCAGGTCTTATAGACCACATGTTACCTACAGAATCAGTTCTTAGAGCTTATAAAAGACTCCATGTAGCAATTTAGGTTGAGTCAGTCATAGAAAGATGAGGAGATCTTTATGAGGCCCCATGATATAATTCACGAAGTTCTTCACCAATGTATCCCAAGTTCCTAGAATGGTCCCAGTTACTTAGTAGACACTCAATAAATATTTCTTATGTAAATGAAAAGAAAAAACTCATTTTCTAAGAAAGTAGTTCAGTACAAGCTTAAAACCCACACATTTTAACTAATCATTCTCATCACTCCCTTGATAAATACAATCATTCAGGACCTGGGAACTTTCTCCTACATATACTTTTCCATATTCAGCCTGAATTGCTTAGAGAAAATTCCTCAAATGCCATTCATCACCTATCAGCCACTACCACCACTTCTAACACCAGGTACTACCATAGAGGCCCATTTTCACATTATTCATATGCATCCTAGTGCCCAAATAGGCACCAAAATGAATGAAACATCAATTCTTGAGAAAGAAGATATTTTATCTTTTTCCCATACTAGTAAGCATACCAATCACTCTTAGTGCAGGAGGGAAATGAGTGTATAAACATCACTAAAATCTGTATATATGGTGACATATGGCACCTTGCTATTAAAATGAGCCAACAAAGAAAGTTTTTAGTGAAGTCGTAAAGCTCTACAAGCCATGAATCCCACTGTCCTTACAGTAAGACCTACCCCAGCATGTGTGTGCTGTGTGTGTTTTACTCACTGCGTACTGGAACTTTTCATTATATTCACGGTCATTGGCTTTCACTATCCGTTCCACTTCTAAAGAGAAGGAGAAATCGGGTACGGAATTAAATTTTCAACCCAAAGAAACATATAACTCGTTAAACTAACATCACTTAGGTTACTTTGATTGTCATCAAGGTTGCAAGAATTCTTTCCTTTGAAATTTGAAGGGCATTGGTTTTTTCCAGCCTAAATGTTGGAAAATGTGTTGGAAAGTGCCAAAATGGAAAGCTGAAATGTCTCTTATTGTCTTTCTGATGCCGTCCATAAAGCAAAACACTACGTCTCCAATTTCTGCATCCCTTTAGCTCCACAAAGACCTTTTCTCTTAACTTCAAGTGCAGTGGTCCCCTATCCATGGGGAATACTTTCCAAGACCCTCAGTGGATACCTAAAACCACGGATAGTACTGAAACCCTAAATATACTGTTTTTTTCCTATACATACACACCCATGATAAAGTTTAACTTACAAATTAAGCACAATAAGAGATTAACAACAATAACTAATAATAAAATAGAACAATTATAACAATATACTGTAATAAAAATTACTGTAGATATTCACAACCTCAGCATACAATTTTTTTTCTTCCCTTATTAAGTTCAAAACTTTCACCTTTTCACTTAAAGGAAGCACTTGACGGCTTCTCTCTGGATATCTGAATTGCCAGCATCACTACTCTTGCCCTTTGGGGCCATTATGAAGTAAAATAAGGGTTACTTGAACACAAGCACTGCAATACCTCGACAGTCGATCTGATAACCGAGACAGCTACTAAGTGACTAATGGGTAGGTGTCGTATACAGTGTGGATACACTGAACAAAGGGATGATTCACGTCCAGGGTGGGACAGAGCGAGATAGCACGAGATTTCATCACACTACTCAGAACAATGGGCAATTTAAAACTTATGCATTGTTTTTTTCTGCAACTTTCCATTTAATATTTTTGGATTATTGTTGACTTGCAGGTAACTGAAACTGTAGAAAGTGAAACTGCAGACAAGGGGGGACTACTGTAGTTCCTAAAGGAGAAGGAGCTGCTAAAAGTCAAATGCCACCCTGCGAAGGGAATTTTTTCTTTTGGCTACAAAGTCACAAAATATAACATAGCCAAACAAAACCATACTGAAGTGCCCAGTAAGGTCACCAACCTCATGGCCATAGAGCCAAAGGTGATATTTCTAAAAAACCCAGGCATATTTAGAGGAACTCCACATCATCAGGAAACTGAGACCTGCCCTCAGCTGGAAGTGGCAAAAAAATTAAATATCTTCTGGAAGCAAATGCAAACACCAGTACAAATAACAAAATAAAAGGACGACAAACTCAAAGATTATGGTACTGCAGAAATTAAAATTCTCAGAGGGCAAGAAAAGACAGTGCCCCAGAAACACCAGCAGAGCATGCTTCTGCAGTAATGGTAGCAAGTTCTTGCTCCTCCAGAGTTGACAAAGAGTAATGACGGAATAATGAAATCTGTGGGGAGATCAGCAAAGTAACCACCAGATATGAATGTTGGACTCTCATGGTAAGTGACTAGACCATCTCCCCTGGGATTCCCTTTATCCCATGGTTCTCCATCTGGGTAACTGACAGGCGGTAAAAAGTATAAGGATAGTAGTAAGAGTCTGAGTGTAGAAAAGGTACATACAACCACAGAGATAAAAGAGACTGGAGGGTGGAAAGTAACTTGGAGGCGCATATTAGAGATGGGGGAAGGAAGAGCAAGAGGGAAACAAAGATAAGAAGAGCTGTAAGTAGACAGGAGATGAGAAAGATGAGGATGATGAAGAGAGAGGGAAGAAAGAAAGGAACATATTTAATCACCCACCCTCTCTATCCCAGGTACAATGAATTATAAGAACTGACTACTTTTTCCCCAAAATCCAAGAGGAATCTAAATGTCTCTACAGCCCCTGTGGTTCAACTTTCAAGTATGAAGTTCATCTGAGGACTGCTCCTGACAAACACCTGTCTTTGGGTTGGGTTCCTACCATTTGTAGAGTGTTTCATCTATTTGACATCCACCTACATGACTTCCTTCTTACCCACCTAATAAAGTCAGTTCCATGCGATTGTTCCTGTTTTCCAGTCTAGCGCACCTAACTGCTGATAAGAAAAGTATTCAACTGATGTCGACAGCTGACAACACCTGCATGCGCTTGCCCCTAACATGTATAACTCTGAAATCAGAACCCACCAGAAAGCAACCTCTTAACCAACCATCCCCTGAAAGAAATATTTCAAATCCTGGCTATAAAAGCACCATTCTCTCTTTCTTACTGATTCCCCAACAAAGAGCAAAAATGTCAAAGCCCAAAATGATATTTTGGAGGGCAAGGGAACTTAAAAGCTTAAAACACTAGATAATTTGTTCACACACCTCTATCGTAACCCGGTTATAGTAAAACTTCTCCCAGGAAAACAATGAATATTACTGGGAGGATGAGTGTGGGGAGCTCTCTTCTGCATGGCAAAGGTTAACCTGGCTCACTGGCTTCCTGTATAGGATAACTTTAGCTGTAAATCAAAATCAAATATGTTAATTTGTATATAATTTGCTCTAGTTTAGATCATATACATTCAGATGATGATCATTTTTAAATTTCACATTTATATGAAGCACATCCAAGAGCAGAATTCTATAGTTCTGTACCTAATTTTACTTAGTCCAAACACTAGAATCTTGACTCCCTTCCAGCGTCTCCATGTAACCACCCTCCCCAAGGACTGAGAATAGCCCTTTCCCAAAGTGGCCAAAGGAGTAATTTCTGTGCGTGGAAAGTTTGGATCTTCTGTCCACATTGCTCTTGTCCCATGGGACCTTGTTAGAGCCAGGAAGTCCTCTTTTTGCTTCTAAATCCTTATTATTAAAACTTAATCTTTGCTTCTGTACTTCCAGTAAGTACTGTCTTTCTGAACTGAGTCTTCCTGGATTAATTCTGGTGGAAGATTTTCCACCCCTTCACTAAGCTCTGCTAAATTCTGGCTATGGTTCTAAATCCCTACAGTTCTCTGCCTTTAAACTGACTATGCGAAGGCCTGAATTTTCCTTGCAGAAATTGACATTCTTCCATGTGCTATGACAGCATGTGAGGGGATACAAACCCCTCTTGGCAATGTCACATCCTGCAAGAAGAGGAAGCTAAAAACTAATCCCCCATAAACAACTCCCATTGAGAATTGCTCAGAGGTTCAATGACTTAATGCTTAATATTTCACAGGCATCATGAGATTCTTCCAGATGTGAGAGTAATGACAGTGAAGTACTCACCAAGGGGATTTATGATTTACCAGTGAGAACTTACTCCTGCACAATTGTTATCACTGAATCTGTCTGGTTCCAAAAAGGAGTGAAGTGATACACACACAATGTATGAAATATAGTAAGCCAGCAAATGTTTAAAGTAGAGTAAAAGAACTTCTAGTTAAAGAGAGCAAACTGAGTATGTCCTCTACCCCCCTTCCCTCTGAGGTCCAACTGAAATGACAGAATGTGTGTTTTTTAAAAAGCATATGGGGCTGGCCCTTTGGTCTAGTGGTTAAGACTGGTGCACTCTGCTCCAGCGGCCTGGGTTTGGTTCCCAGGCATGGACCTCCGCCACTCAATAAAATAGAGGAAGATTGGCACAGTTGTTAGCTCAGGGTGAATCTTCCTCAAGCAAGAAGAGGAAGATTGGCAATAGATGTTAGCTCAGGGCAAATCTTCCTCAGAAAAATAAACAAATAAATAAAAAGAATAAAATCATAACAGTACTGGAAAACAAGAGTGGGGGCTAACAGAGGTTCATAAATTTTAAAGAAAGCCTAGAAAATAAAATAGAAATCAGATGGGATCGATTTCACCAAAAAAAAGGAACAATTCTAGCCAAAAGAATTAAAAGAGTGGTCTTCCCCGTGGAGCCCCAGAGAAGTTCCAAATTCAGTCAATAAATAGAAAGATTGTGAGTGTGTTATAGACAGGATGACAATCCTAGTTTATGCCTATTGTCTTAGCAAAATAATCAATAGGGCCCCCTTTTACTCTCAAAAATGTCCTTGTTTAAAAGATAAATTGTCTGATCACTTTAGTGTTGGAGCATCACCAGAATAGTTAAATAATAATTAAGCCAGGTGGGCCTTCCCACATCCCTTTCCTTGCCCACTAAAGAGAGTAGGCAACATGCCTGGGGAGGAAACCAAGGGTGCGTGTTCAGGCCTAAGAGAGAAACAGCTCTGAACCTCCACGTCAGCTATAGCAGACTCATGCCCTAGTAAACCCTGCCTTACAGAGGCAGTTGTGGGATTTGCCAGACTGCCTGACTAACTACAGTAGTATGGACTGAATGTTTGTGTCCCTCCAAAATTCATATGTTGAAACTCAATTCCCAACGTGATGGTATTTTGGAGCCTTTGGAGATAATTAGGTCATGAGGGTGGAGCCCAAATGAATAGTATTAGTATCCTTATAAAAGGGGCCCCAGAGAGCTCGCTTGCCACTCCCATCATGTGAGGACACAGCAAGAAGATACAGTAGTCTCCCTTCATCCATGGTTTCACTTTCCCCAGTTTCAGTTACCTACAGTCAACCACAGTCCAAAGTATTAAATGGAAAATTCCAGAAATAAACAATTCATAAGTTTTAAGTTGTGCACTGTTCTGAGTAGTGTGATGAAATCTCGCACCATCCCATTCCTTCCCACCGAGGTTGTGAATCACCCCTTTGTCCAGCTTATCCACGCTGTATGTGCTACTGCCCTTTAGTCACTCAGTAGCCATCTCAGTTATCAGATCGACTGTTGCGGTATCGCAGTGCTAGTGTTCAAGTAACCCTTATTTTACTTCATAATGGCCCCAAAGCACAAGAGTGGTGATGCTGGCAATTCGGATATGCCAGAGAAGCCGTAAAGTGCGTTCTTTAAGTGAAAAGATGAAAATTCACAAGTTAATAAGGAAAGAAAACAAATTGTATGCTGAGGTTGCTGAGATCTACAGTAACTTTTATTGCAGTATGTTGTTATAATTGTTCTATTTTATTATTAGTTATTTTTGTTAATCTCTTACTGTGCCTAATTTATAAATTAAACTTTATCATTGGTATGTATGTATAGGAAAAACATAGTATATATAGGGTTTGGTACTATCTGTGGTTTCAGGCATCCACTGGGGGTCTTAGAATGTATCCCCCATAGATTAGGAGGGACTACTGCAGCTATCTATGAACCTGGAAGTAGTCTCTTACCAGACATCAAATCTGCTGGCTCCTTGATTTTGGACTTCCCAGCCTTCAGAACTGTGAGAAATACATTTCTGTTGTTTATAAGCCACTTAGTCTATGGTATTCTATTATAGCAGCCAGAATGGACTAAGACACACAGAAAAATTTCTCTGTGAGGTGGCTACATCACCGGCTCTCCTACTAAAAGGAAAAAGACTTTTGCAACTGCACTAATCCATCTAGTCCTTCATTCGTAAATACAAACCAGCAACCATAAGTCATCAGACATCTGAGAAAAACCAATAACACAAAAGAGAAGGATGAAAGAGAAAGAGATGATGCTGAAAACAAATGGGGAAAAGGGGTTGTTTTTTCTTCTTAATTCTAATGAGTACCTTGAAGATATTCAAGAAGACATGGCAGCCATGAAAAAAGAGCACGTTGATAGGAACAAAGAAAACAGAGAACAAGAAAGAGTTCCTGGAAATTAAAAATATTTAATAGAAAAACCATATAGAAGGATGGACAGAATGGAAAATAAGATTGAAGAAATATCTTAAAATATATATCAAAATGACAAAGAGGAGGAAAATGGGAAAAGAACACTTAGGAGAAGGTAACATAAATGATGGATACGAGAAAATAATCAAATAAATAGAAGAAAATTCCCCTGCACCAGAGTAAGACATAACTCTTCAATGTGAAAGGGCCACCAAGTGCCAATCAGGATGAATGAAAATGGACTATGGATCATAAAATTTTGAGCTCCAAAGACAAAGAGAAAATATTTAAAATTTCCAGAAGGAAAAAAATTGGTTAGCCCCAGAGACACAAAAATCAGATCAACATGAAACTTCTCATCAGCAGCAAGGATGATAAAAGACATTGGAATGATGCCTTCCATTCAGTTTTAAGGAAAAATGATTTTGAGCTTAGAATTCTATACCCAGCCAAATAACCAATCAGGTATGAAGGGGCAATAAAAAACATTTTCAGACATGCAAGAGTGTTTACATACAAGACTATTTCCAAAATAACTACTCAGGAATGTACAACAGGAAAAATAATAGTTAAAATCTTAAAGTAAAGTGAAGTGGAAGAAGATATAGGAGCAAGGTTGATGATCAACTAGAGTCAACACTAAAAATAAAAATGCCTGACATGACGACCCGTGGGTTGCACCAGGTGGGCCACAGACTCTACAGAAAAAGGGAAGGCCTGTCTATTGCCCTTTATTTCACAGTCTGTAAGGTAAAAATAAACCAATTTCTCAGGAAAAGTATAATTATATATTAGTTCTTGGCTCAAACTATAATTTCTCTAAAAAATTCTCATAAAATGTCATTATTTGATATAAAGAACAAAAAAATGAATTTTTTAGAGCTGTATTTTGTAACAATCCTAGGGTTATCACCCCAAACACAATTCAGAGGGGCCAATGCCAGGGTCTCTGTACTCAGTCTCTGCTCAGCTGATTAAATTCAGGAACGTATTTTAGGATATTTAGATGAACTACACGTCCTTCAAGCAATCATCCCAATTATTTCTCTCGGCTGCACTTCTGCTAAATACTAAATGACTGTGAGCTTCAGACTGAACTCCTGGAAAATACCTGGAGAGCTGCTGTGCTGTGTTGCTAGCTGAGTACAGATCCTTAAGACAGAAGATTAAGCTGCTAATAGTGTTAGCATTCTTTTGTGACAGTTGAGGAGCCTAACGAAGACATGTGTCTGCAAAGGAAGCCATCCTTCATCATTTCAGTGAGCCAAGAGAATAGCCATTGGCGGAGGCACAATTATCTTAGATACTTGTTTTGAATCTGCTCCAGAATATAGAAAAATATGTAATTAAGCCTTCTAAGTCCTACGCCATATAGGATGATGGAAGTAGCCTTCACTCTCCAAAACTTGTAAAGGCCAATATAATTTGATGTCTGACTCAATCAAATAAAATATTGGTGAAGAACTCATAGAATACCTATCTTTGAGCCATGTGCTTCCTGTTACATTATCCAAGGTAACCAAATGAGGACACTTCATTTATTCTATGAAGTGGTCATTTATAAATCAGTTAAATGTTAGAGAACATTTACCAAAAAGAGTAACCTTAGTTTCAGGATCATTGACCTGTAGCCTACCCCCTCTCTCCCTGAAATAGATATCTGATAGGCCGGATGGTTTGTTTGAGCTACTCTTGGTTTCAGATAATAAAGCCATACCCATTCATGCAGGTATGGATGCTTGCCTTTCCATTTGGAAGGAAGAGATGCATCTAGAACATCCTAAAGTGTTATCAGATGACTAAGACACGTGTTTAAAAGATGGGAGGGACATAACACTACTCTATTGGAAAATTTTAACTGCCATTAAAATGTTGTTCCCTGTTAGCAAGACTTTTTGGACCCATAAAAAAGATAATTTGATGAAAGAGCCCTCACACAAGAAAAACATCTTGGATCTGGATCTTGAAGCAAGAGGCCCAAGATTTCCTTCCACCAAACTATCTGTGTGAGCACATTTTAACTCATAACCTCTCCTTACCCATGTTTCCTCAGTAAAATCATGCCACATCGTGAAGTGAGAAAATGTATGGAAAGCACTTTATAAACAGAAAAACACCAGAAAAGTCTTTTCAAAAAATTTTTAAAAATACCAAATAAGAGGTGAAAAAAGGAAATCACCCAAGCTTGGATAGTCAGTCTTGAAGTTGTTTGTATTATTATTTCTCAAGAGGATCTGAAGCAATTTTCTGAATGTGTTCAGTAGAAATTGGCAGATGCCCCTTGATTCTACTCCAGGTCCTCAAATGCAACACCTCACCCCTAATCTGGGCTCTTTTTCCTCTTGATATAATAAATTATACATTATCCAGCTTCCTCTTCCAGTAGGCAAGAGAAGATGGGTCATTTACATCTTTTTTTATTAGTTTGTCTGTGAACAATTCATAACACCTTAGTATTTAAGACTAGCAGCTGCTCAGTTAACAAGACCAAGAGTAAGGGTGGATTTAGGAGGCTTCCAGTGGACCCGAGTGATCTCAGCAACCATGAGTCCCTAATTAGTGAACACAACTGTCTTTCTTCAATTAACTCCAGAGCATTTTGTCCTTCACCAAATGTGGGTTAAGAGACAGCCTTCAAGCAGTTGGCTCTGGATCCCCAAAGTCATTAAATGATGAAGCACCGTGGAGAATTTGGGGTCTCTGGATAAAACCCTGATGGCAAGGACTGAGAGTTCCTCATCAAGGTTGGTCCCAATCCAAAAGCTGAAGAACGTCTCCAAACACGAAGTGTCATCTGGGGTTTGGGGTTGTTGTTGGTTTTTTGGGTTGGGTCAGAAATCTCAGAAAAATTCCCTCAAGCCAAATCAATAACTTAAGCTTTTTCCTTTCTTAATTTTCTTTCATTCTTCACAATCTGGTCTGTGTGGTTGGGAGCCAAAGCGATTCATTAAAGACATGAGGAAAGAACAATGAGGGGGGAAAGCTTTAAAGAAAAGAGTTCCCCGGCCTCCAAGAAAACCTGATTTGATTCCAAGGGCTCATTGTGATACAATTGAAAAATACGTGTCCCGAATTGGGGTTTCCTATTGAAACCCAGTGGTGACCTGCAGCTGTTGGGACTTACTGACATTTAAGCAGCAAACGAAAGAGAACTGAAGCAAAAAAAAAAAAACTTCCAATAATTTTTTTTATTCTTGTCCTCACAAAAGAGCTTGGAAACAGAGTTAGGGGATTCAAACAAATACTAAAGGGCTTTGGGTTTGTTTTCCTCTTGGCTGAGCCAGTTTGCTCATCAGGTCCAGATATTTGGAAAATTTGATTTATTGGGAGCTTTATTCCTCCCGTGTCTCACTATTATAGCTTCACAAAGAAAAATAAAATTTTTTTACCAATTCATTCTTCTTCCAGCATGCACAAATTGTATTATACAAGTTACAAGTAAAACCAATAAAATCTTCATATAAGGCCTCAGAATGTAGCTTTCTGTAAGTATAATACACAATTAGAGACTTAAGACTTACCGTAATATAACAATAATAATAACAGCTAACATTTATTAAGCACTTGTTAAAAGCTAGATACTATATGAAGTGTTTCACATGCATTATTTCATTAATCCTCAAAACAGTCCTATTAAGGGGCCGGCCCAGTGGCGCAGCAGTTTAGTTCGCTCTTGGCAGCCCAGGGTTCGCGGGTTCAGATCCCGGGCGCCTGCCGATGCACCGCCCGTCAGCCATGCCGTGGCGGTGTCCCATATAAAGTGGAGGAAGATGGGCACGGATGTTAGCCCAGGGCCAGTCTTCCTCAGCAAAAAGAGGAGGATTGGCAACAGATGTTAGCTCAGGGCTGGTCTTCCTCATTAAAAAAAAAAAAAAAACAAAAAAAAACAGTCCTATTAGGTACATGCTATTATTAGCCCCACTTTACCAATGGGAAAATAAAGACCTAGCAAGATCATGCAGTAGAGTCAGATTTCAAACACTGAACTGCCTCCCTTGTAAAAGGAGCTTGAAAGAGATTCTGGGTATAAGGAGGTGATAGGTGGTGCTGTGCAGAGATGACTGGGAAACTGCAAATTGATGTGTGCCTGTGTCCAGAGGTCAAGGAGAGGGAGAAGAGGCCTCTTCCATCAAATGCAATACTCCAGGATATACTTCACATCACACGCTCCCTCCCAACTAACCTTGTGGCCCTGTGACCTCTTACATTCCACTGTTTCCAGGCTTCTCTCTGCTTCACCGTGGAGATCTTAGAGAACCTGTCTGCCCTCTCCGTGGAGCCTTTGGGCAGTCCTTGCACAGCATACTCTCCCAAATCTCTGTTCAAAACTTACTGCTTTCTTTGCAACCTTTCTCATATGGGTCCAGTGCAAGACTGTTGGTTTTTAATCTATATTCCTTTACAATTTGATTATCTATTGCAAAAATTGCACTTTTATGGACTGTGCCAGGATCAGAATATTTTCTGTAAAAATGAAAAACAGCTATATCTTTCCACAGCACCCCCATTCAAAGAGAATAAAAAATCAGGATCTACCCCAAGGATCATAAGAGCCTAGAGGAAGCTGGAGGACATTTAACTTTCCACTGTGAGACACATTCTGGCTCTCCACGGGAGAGCCAGCCACTTGTCACAAAGTGAGAGGAAAGAACCCCAGGTGGAAAAGAATGACGCGTGAGAAGGAAATCTGAAGAGGTCTGTTATCTGCTTGATACCTCAGGGGTGGCATAGGAAGCTGTGTTTTTCAAAGCTTGTGTTTGTCAATGTGAGATGCATGGGGCCGCAAATTGAGTTTCTTTAGTACATATTGGTTTCTGTGTCTCAGATCCCTGAACCCATGTGGCAAATAAAATCTGCTGGAGCCGAGACAAAGTGATTTATTCCAGAAATATTTATTGAGCTCCTTTGAGCAAGGCTCTATTCTAGACAGTGAAGGGAAAACAAACAAGACAGTGATTGCCTTCAAAGGGTAGACATGCCCACAAATACTCTCACAGCAAGGAAGCAGAGGGAAGGCCTAGGGAGCCATGGAAACCAGAGAAAAGGAAAGTCAAGACCAGATGGGTGGTCTAAAGGCATCCCCACCTGTCCCAGGCAGCTCTGAAGGGAACTCATGTAGCTGTACACAAACTGTGGAGTGTGGTAGATTGTTCTGCCCAGCACCTGAGCCAAGCTGAGCTGCAGTCATTTACTGAAAAGAAGGAATTTGGCAGGGGCAGTCTGCCTCCTGAGATGGGGTGAAATACGGACTTTGCAAGAGGACATCTCCAGTTCCTCCTTAGTTGTTCCTTCTAGTAGAATATCGGACCAAGTATGAAAAGACCAAAAGAAAAAAATAAGAGCCTCGCTTTATTTACCTATTCATGAGGCTTTCAGATGATACACATTTTAAAAGCGAAACAATGAGGCCAGAACTTTGGGCAGCAAAGAAATCTGCCCACGTCTCACTCCCTCCTCTGGCCACGCTCTGGTCCAAGCCACCTCACCTCTCCCCCCAGCTACCGCAGTAGCCTCCCCTCAAGTCTCCCTGCTTCTAACCCCGCCCCATCATCTATTTTCAATCCAGCAACGAGAATGATCCTTTTAGAACTGTATTAGTTTCGTATTGCCACTCCAGCAAATCACCACAAACTTAGTTGCTTGAAAAAACACACATGTATTATTATTCTGGAAGTCAGAAGTCCAAAAACGAACCTTACAAGGCTAAAATCAAGGTGTTTCAGCAAGACTGAGGTCCTTATGGAGGCTCCAGGGAAGAATCTATTCTTTGCCTTTTCCAGCTTCTAGAGGTTATTGGCTTATGGCCACATCACTCTGACCTCTGCTTTCATCATTACGTCATCTTCTCCAACTCAGACCATCCTGCCTCTCTCTTATAAGGACCCTTGTGATGACTTTGGGCCCACTTCTATAATCCAGATAATCTTCCCATCTCAAGATTCTTAACTAAACATGTCTGCAAAGTCCCTTTTACCATGCAAGGTAACATATTCACAGGTTCCAAGGATTAGGGCATGGACATTTTGGGGGGAGGGAGCATTAATCTGCCTGCCACAAGAATCATCTCTTTCCTCTGCTCATTATGTCCAATGTCGCTCCATCTCAAGAGAGGAGCGAGATCTTACAACGGCCTTCAGGGCCCTGCTTGACCTTCACACACCCACCCCGTTACCTCTCTGACCTCAAATGCTGCCCGAGGCAGACCTACCATGAAGCTAAGGAAGTTTAAGCTTCAACTCACCTCACTTGCACTTTCCATTCCAAGGCCCTGGAAGTAGCAATAGAAATGTGTTTGCATTGTTTTTCTTTTTTGTTGTTGTTATTTTATTTTGCGTTTAGTGGAGTATATTTATGTGATTCACTGTCACTTCTGTATAGAGTTAAGTTACTGGTGGTCACCCCAGAGTATGAATCATTCTCAGGGGTGCTCCTACCTCCATGGGGACTCACCCAGTGTTGTAACATGAAGGTGCAGGCCCCAAGGTTACACAGCAACATGACTGTGCCCTATAGCACCTGGCACCAGAAGCACATGGATCATGGAGGAAGGAGGTTTGCAATACAGAGCCAGAAGTTAGACTGTATAGAATTCTTCTAATCACCACACATGTAAAATTGTACGTGGAAGATTTAGTTTTCATCAACTCCTAGTCAAAACAGAATTGATCTCCTATTAGTTGTATTAGGAGTATCAAGTATTGAATTTTCTCAATACTATGTATAATAAGCATATCATTTTTTGTCATGGGGATTGCACAAAATAAAATTATTAGAATCCCTGTGCTTTTAGAGCACAAACCTATTTTCATCAGTACTACATATAGAAAGTACATCTGTAACAGATCAGATATGAAGGAAACTTGATGGAAGTTTTCCCAAGATTGACAATTCTAAATTTTCACATGACATTATGAAGTCATAAAGCTGCAAAACTATTCTAAGCTATCATAATTTTAAAACTAATTTTAATTAACTATGCTAGAGAAAAATTTGAATTATCTTTCCAGTGTCTTTATAGAAAACTATGTAACAAAATAATGGTCTTATAAGAGGCAATTAAAAAGTAGGGACCAAAAATATATAAGAAAGGTATTATAAAGGTGTGTCAGTGAATTAATGAAGATATTATGTTCTTTTTCTGGATTTCGTGATGTGTGCAGTACTTTTCAGATTTTCAAAATTGTAATTCATAGGGATGCATTTTCTCACACTAAATAAATACTCCATCTCATACCTAACTTTGTATTTTGCATTAGTTTAAGGCTCAAAAAACCTGGATCCAGCCCTGACAACCACCCTCCCTCTTGTTCATTCAACTCCAGTCACAGTGGTCTCTCTATTCTTCCTTGACTATGCCAGGCACACTCCGACCTCAGAGCCTTTGCTGTTCCCTCTGCCTAGAATGCTTATCCTCCAGATATCTACATGGCTCCCCTCTCACTTCCTTCAAATCTTTGCTCAGATATGTCTGTCTCAATTCACCCTTGGCTGATTACCATTTTTAAAATTGCAGCACCTCCAATGTATGAGATAATTTACTGATTCATTTATTTTGTTGGCTGTCTTTCTTCCCCTCTCCCCACAAGAATGTAAGCTCCATACAGGTTGAAGGTTTTTTATTTTTTAAAATCTGTTTTGTTCACAGCTGTATCTGAAACCTCTGGAACAGGGTCTGGCACATAATACATGTTCAGTAAATATTTGTGAAATGTCTGGCTGGATAAATGGCTGGCTTAATAAGTGAATAAGTGAATGAATGAACTACCAGTCAAAGTCCCAATTATCATAAAACAATCAGCACAACCACAGTGAGACAAGATCATTCCAACCAAAACCACTGAAATATGATGTTAGCTTATTCACCATTTAGAAAGTAAATTTACAATTCACAGTAGGCTTAATGTCTGAGTTATTAAGAGCACTTTCCTTTATAGAAAATACCACAGTTGAGATTACTTCATAAGCTTTAAGATTTTATTCTACCATCAAAAGAGAGTCCAGATTTCAAAATTAAGCCCAGAAATAAAAAATCATAATTTCCTTCAAATTAGTACGTTCTGTCTGAACAAATAGTGGAAGCAACATAAGACGAGAACTAGGCCCACCAAGGAACTATAATTCAAGTAGCATTTATTAAAACTACCCAAAATAATAACAATGACAGGTTCCATTCATTAAGTGCTTACCATATGGCAGATACTGGCTCAAATACCAAATTAAAGGAGTGTTCAAAGGTGTGGGTCTATGGAAGGGATATAAAAGTATTTTCTATAATAAAGGATTATAATTCTATGGGTGAAATTTTTTAATTAAGGATTTTTTCTGCAAAACCAAAATATGACAATTAGAATATTATACACTTGGGAATTCTAAATATTAAAGAAATGGGGAATTGGAGCAATGCATTTTGAAATATGTTCTAAGCCCAATAATTATGTATGACATAGACTGTTATTCTAAGTATTTATTATTTTATTATTCACTGTAATGAGGCAGTTCAAAATAGATTTACATTTGTGTATGTGTCATGGCTAAAGTTTAAACCCATTCTAGCATAGAAGACTGGTTAATAATCACTACTTTCTTATTCAGCTTCACTATTCATTTTTCTCATACCTTACTTATAGATCTTCCTGGTATACTAAAAAACTCATCTAACAACTATAGAATAGTAATATTTAATGTAATCTTCTGGTAAACTTATAAAACAGATTATTTAAAAATGTGTTTGTGACTTCAGCTTCCCACTATAATGGAGTAAATTTTGTCAGGACCAACCCATCTGTTGAGAAAAATTATAACAGCTGGATGAAATATACAAAGCTGTTTGAAAATATCACAGAACAACAAAAATCAGCCAGAACTTGAAAGGCCAAGATTCAGCAAAGAAGAGAAACGTATTGAGGTAAACCTGATATTCTGTACCTTTCCCTTGAGGCATTTGCTAATTCCTAAACCACCTAAAGGTAAGACAAGACAATAATTACAGTTCAGAGTCTAGGAGGTAAGAGGGACCCTGATAACATACTACATTTTCAGTTGACTTCTAAAGGACTGTAACCTAGAAGTAAAAACTAACAAAATAGACCAGGCCTTATAAAGACTGAAACCCAGCCTCAAAGTATCTCAGGTCCCTGATTGGATCAAGATGATCTGCTCCTTCTCTAACTGCCTACTAAAATAAAAGTTCTCCTGAAGGAAGATAACAAGATCCAAATCCTCTACAATTTTTTCACGTGCAATGTCTAGATTTCAATAATAAATTAGCAAGTATGGCAGGAGACAATATCAAGTTATTGAAAACTGAGAGAAAGAAATAGAAAATAGAAACAGACCCACAGATGATCCAGATAATAGAACTATCAGATTGGACTTTAAAATAACTGTGAGTAGCATGTACATTAAAATAGATGACAAGATGGATAATTTCACTAGAGTGCCAGAATATATATATAAAAGAAACAAATGGAAAGTCTAGAATTTAAAAATATAATAATGTAGATTAAGAATTCAATATATGACCTTAACAGCAAGTTAGACATAGCAGCAGAGGGGAATGGTTGGAAACTAGTCATTAGGAAATATGAAAACTGAACATGGAGATAGGGAAAATGTTGAAAATTTCAGAAGAGAGCATAAAAACTTAGGAAACATGGTAAAAGGTCTATCATAGGTGTAAGTGGACTCCCACATGAGAGAATAAGGAGTAGAAACAATATCTGAAAATATTGACTGAGAATTTTCCAAAACTTTAAAAGACATCAAACCAGAAAACTGAGAATCCCTATGAATTCCAAGCTAGATAAATACAAAGAAAACCACACCTAGGCACATAATGGTAAAATTGCTGAAAGATAAAGACAAAGCTTTTGAAGTAGCCAGAGAAAAAGACATATCACTTTCAACAAGAGTAACAATAAGACTGTCAGCTTACTTTTCAAAAGAATCAGTGGCAGCCTGAATGTAATGGAATGATACCTTTTAAGTGCCAGAAGACTACCAACCTAGAATTTTACATCCATTAAAAATATTCATATTCAGGGGCCACCCGGTGGCGCAGCGGTTTAGTCCGCGCTTGGCAGCCCGGGGTTTGTGAGTTCGGATCCTGGGAGCCCGCTGACGCACTGCTTGTCAGCCACGCCGTGGTGGCGTCCCATATAAAGTGGAGGAAGATGGGCACGGATGTTAGCCCAGGGCTAGTCTTCCTCAGCAAAAAGAGGAAGATTAGCAACGGATGTTAGCTCAGGGCTGGTCTTCCCCACAAAAAAATATATATATATATTCATATTCAAATATAAATGCAAAATAAAAAATTTTTCTGACTAATAAAAAGTGAGTGAATTCACCACCAGTAGTTCCACATTTAAAAGAAGAAAGGAAGTCTTTAGGTGGAAGGAAAATGATTCCAGATAGAATCACAGAAATGCAAAAAAATTTAAAAATAACAGAAAAGTTGTAGATAAATCTACACAAATGATGACCATATTGACAATAACATGTTATTTGTTACTACTGTCTTATTAGTTTTAAAATATACAAAGAATTAATATGTAATAACAATGGTACAAAAGGTAGGTAAAGAGAGTTAAATTTTTCTAAATTCCTTACATTTTTCAGAAAGTAGTAAAAGTACTATAAGTCAATTATATAGATTTGTTGTAATCTTCAGAGTAATCACAACAAAAATATTAAAGGAATGGTAACTAACAAGCTAATAGATGGTTAGAAATGGTAAAAATAAAAATATTGCTTAATACAAAAGAAGGTAACAAAAAAGAGAAAAGAAATGTAAAATAACAAATAGTAAGATAATAAGTTTAAACATAAATATATCAGTAATTATATTAAAATTGAATGGACTAAATATTCCATTTAAAAGTCAAAGTTTGTCAGACTGTATTTTTTAAAGCCACTATATACAGCATCTTAAATTTAAGAAATTAAATGGTTGAAAGAAAAAGATGAAAAAATATATAACATGTAAACATTAATCAAAGGAAACCTGGTATCACTACACTAATATCAGATAAAGTGGACATTAATACAACAAGCATTACTAGAGATAAATAGGGCCATTTCATAATAATAAAAGATTGATCTTTCAGGAATGTATAAAAACTCTAAATCTGTATGCTTCTAATAATATATATAAAGCAAAAACTGACAGAACTTAAAGAAGAAATAGACTAATTCAAGAATATCCTGATAAATTAAAAGATGGTTGTGATGGTTAATTTTATGTGTCAACTTGACTGGGACACAGCATGCCCAGACATTTGGTAAACATTATTCTGAGTGTGTCTGTGAAAGAGCCAATATGAGAGAAGTCTTCAAATATTTGATGATCTTTAATATAGATGGCAGAATAGATATTCTGTGTTATTCCAAAAGTCAGAATAGAAAGTGAAATTTATAAGGATGTGAAATTCTAGTTAATGTGTAGGAGAAATTACTGCCAAATTCTCAAACAGAGAATGACCCATCTCCTAAATTAGATGCCTGAACTATGATCAGAGCAAATATTCAAGGATACTATTGACCAGAACTGTAGGAACAGATTGTCAAGTTGGAAGAAAGCTGGACAAGATGACTCTGAAGATCCCTCTAACTCCCAAGTTTTATCATTCTATGCAACCTAAAACTATATTAATAGAATTATTAGATCAAAGGCAGCAGTTGGAAATAACTGTAACATCTAAGAAAGATGTCATAATGGACACCACAGATGTAAGAGTCAAGTCCATAGAGATGAACAGAAGCCAAGATGGAAGAGGAGTACTCTGAGGAACAAATCATACAGAGAGAAAACTGGACAACTGAACCAGAGGAAATTCCACCACTAGGGTCCAGTAAAGGAGCCAGGGTCTGGGAAGCAAGAATTTCCATGAGGGTCATGAAGATCAAGAAAGAAGAGCATTCAGGGAGAAAACAGCCACCACTTCCCAAATCCAGAGAAGTGAGAAAGGATGGTGTTAAGGAACAGCCCCTTACGAAGTCTCTGGTGACTGCTGGTTTTTTAAAGCAGCCTAACCTAGCCCATATCCTGAGTCATAAAACATCAGATTGCTCAAAGCCTACATAATACCTCATTTGAATAAACTTAGGAAGTTCTTGAGAGCCAGAAGACATCCCTTTTCTACACTTTCTATTTGCAACTCTGCACAATGACTATGATGGCAAATTTTTAAGTGTATGGTGTACCCTCTGCAGAGAAAAAGACTTCTATTTCAAGGAGATGTAAACACAGAATAAAAGTCTAGAGCACACCTAGGACTAAGAATGCCAATGCTGCCTCTTCCTTCTCTCCCAGTTATAAAAACTGATGAACCCATGAGTGGAAGGCCTACGCTCTGCAATACCTATGACAAAGCAGCAAGGATTCAGAATCTCTGGAATAATTTCTATCATCTTTTTTGCACAGAATTTTAGCATAGTGAAGTGGAAGGGAATGGGCATTTCTCCCTCATTTCTGATGGTACCAAAGAAAATTTCCCATGCCCTTTCCCCTCTGGCCACCAAAAAGTGACTGAAATGTAAATGAGAGCTCGTTAGCAAATACTAACCCCAAAGTAATGAGAGCTTTTGTGAAGCCACCACTGTCTTAAGTATGTCACCGACTGGCCAGTACTGATTGGCACTTTGTTTCAATGGCCTCATTTTCAGTTAAACTAAGAAAATAGATGATTTTGAAAAAACTAGATCAATTTTTACAAACAAATTGCTATAGCAGACAAAAAGCAAGTTCAAACGTAAACTATTCCTTCACAAGAGTAACTGCAAAACTACTTGAGAAACAGCCTTTGGATTTGTTGTTGTTGTTCCATAAGGGATCAACTCAAAGAGAGAGAACACTCTTTAAACACGTATGTTAGTACACACACATGTACTTTTCTATGCATTGATATGGTACCTACAAGGGAAGGTTCCATGTCTTACTCATCTTTTTTATCACCAACCCTCTACCACAGGACCAACCCAGTACCTGCTAAATAGTATATTCTCAAAAAAATGCCTGAGAAGCAGGTATATAAACTCCAACCAAAGAACTGCCTCATTTGTAGGCACATTAGATGCAGTGCCTAGGGCCCACAATACATTTAGGGGCACATCAAAATATTTAAATTTTCATGTATTTTAAAATCAGAAGAAAAAAATGAATATAATAATAATGGATACATAATAATGAATGCAACCTGGATTATATGTCTCTTTACCCACACAATTGTAAAATATGATTTTTAATATTTTTTGGAGGAAGGGGCCCACGAAAGACATAATGTGACCCTGGTCTGATTCTTCCCATCCCACACCCATAAACATACTAAGGGCTCCCCTGTGGAGTAGCCACGCTGGCTCCTCAACCCCCACATTTTGGAATCAAGAATGGCTTTAGCTAAAAGCAATCTACAGATTCAATGCAATCCCAATCAGAATCCCAATGACATTCTTCAAGGAAATAGAACAAAGAATACTAAAATTCGCACGGGGCAACAAAAGACCCCAAATAGCTGAAGCAATCCTGAGAAAAAAGAACAAACCTGGAGGCATCACAATCCCTGACTTCAAAATATACTACAAAGCTATAATAATTAAAACAACAGGGTACTGTTACAAAAACAGACACACAGATCAACAGAACAGAATTGAAAACCCAGAAATAAAACTACACATCTATGGACAGCTAATTTTCAACAAAGGAGTCAAGAACACACAATGGAGAAAGGAAAGTCTCTTCAATAAACAGTGTTGGGAAAACTGGACAGCCACATGCAAAAGAATGAAAGTAGACTGTTTTCTTTCGCCATATACAAAAATTAACTCAAAATGGATCAAAGACTTGAAGGTAAGACCTGAAACTATAAAACTCCTGGAAGAAAACATAGGCAGTACACTCTTCAACATCAGTCATAGATGGATCTTTTCAAATTCCATGTCTAGTCAGACAAGGGAAACAAAAGAAGAAATAAACAAGTGGGACTTCATCAGACTAAAGAGCTTCTGCAAGGCAAAGGAAACCAGGATCAAAATGAAAAGATAACCCACCAGCTGGGAGAAAATATTTGCAAATCATATATCTGACAAGGGGTTAATCTCTATAATATATAAAGAACTCACACAACTGAACAACAAAAAAACAAACAACCCAATCAAAAAATGGGCAGAGGATATGAACAGACATTTTTCCAAGGAAGATATACAGATGGCTAATAGGCACATGAAAAGATGTTCAACATCACTAATCATTAGGGAAATGTAAATTAAAACTATACTAAGATATCACCTCACACCCTTAGAATGGCTCTAATCACCAAGGAAAAAAATAAATTTTGGAGAGTTTGTGGAGAAACAGGAACCCTAATTCACTAGTGGTGGGAATGCAAACTGGTGCAGCCTCTATGGAAAACAGCATGGAGATTCCTAAAAAAATTAAAAATAGAAATACCTTATGATCCAGCTATCCCATCACTGGGTATTTATCCAAAGATCCTGAGATCAACAATCCAAAAAGGCTATGCACCCCTATGTTCATTGCAGCATTACTCACTATAGCCAAAAAGTGGAAGCAACCCAAGTGTCCCAAGACTGATGATTGAATATAGAAGATATGGTATATATATATACATATATATATATACAATGGAATACTACTCAGCCATAACAAAAGACAAAATCGTCCCAATTGCAATAACATGGATGGACATGGAGGGTATTATGTTGAGCAAAATAAGTGAGAAAGAGAAAGACAAAAACCACATGATTTCACTCATATGTGGAAGATAAACTAACACAAGGACAGAGAGAACAGTTTGGTGGTTACCAGGGGGAAAGGGGTTGGGGGTGGGCACAAGGGGTGAAGGGACACATTTATATGGTAACTGAAAAACAATAATGTACAACTAAAATTTCATAATGTTATAAACTACTATGACATCAATTTACAAAAAGAAATTCCAAAAAAAAAAAGAACAGATTTAGCTAGCTTTTAAAAGGCCTCTAATTATCTACTTCTTTTGCTTCCCATATTACCAAACTACATGAAATCTGAATTAGGTATTGTACACGTGAGCAGCACTCTTCCTGATCACTTTGTAGAAAAGCACATAAGCGGTAGTCCCCCTTTATGTGTGGGGAATACATTCTAAGACCCCCAGTGGACGCCCGAAACCATGGATAGTAGCAAACCCTATGTAAACTGTTTTTCCTATACATAGATACCTGTGATAAAGTTTAATTTATAAGTTAAGCACAGCAAGAGATTAACAACAATAATTAGTAATAAAATAGAACAATTATAACAATATACTACAATAAAAGTTACCACAAATCTTAGCAACCTCAGCATATGATTTTTTTTCTTTCCTTATTAAGTAGAGAACTTTCACCTTGTCACTTAAAGGAAGCACTTTACGGCTTGTCTCTGGCATATCCGAATTGCCAGCATCACCACTCTTGTGAGTTGGGACCATTATGAAGTAAAATAAGGGTTACTTGAACATAAGCACTGCAATACCGTGACAGTCGATCTGATAACCGAGATGGCTACTAGGTGACTAACGGGTAGGTGTCGTATACAGTGTGGATATGCTGGACAAAGGGATGATTCACGTCCAGGGTGGGACAGCACAAGATTTCATCATGCTAGTCAGAACAACACGCAACTTAAAATTTATGGATTGTTTATTTCTAGAATTTTCCATCTAATATTTTCAGACCACAGTTGACCAATGGTAACTGAAACCACAGAAAGCGAAACTGGGGATAAGGGGGAACTACTGTATGCTTTAAAACGATTTGTCTTTGGGCCTACCATACAAGCTATACAGAAGGGGTGAATCACAAAGAACAAACAGAAAATAGACTGTAATCACAATGTTTTAAATATTTGAGTCAGTTAGCTGGAATTTTTCCCATCTGGAAGAATGAGAGATTTATATGAATATGGAGATAATAAATAATAAAGCATATCTGTGAGAAAATTATTGTTTCACACAACACCACCCTGACTTGCTGTATTTTCACATACATCATCAATGGCCCAAGCTTCCTGTGATATAAAAGTTCATTTAAATGCAGGTACATCTTTATTAAATGTTGCAGATGTCTCATTGAGGTAAAATAGCACTTCTGCATGATTTTTCCACCTGACAACCCCACGCTGATTAGAAGGCCTCTAGTCTGTGCTCCTCTGGCAAACATACCTCTTGTAGTGATGTTTAGTAAACTGTTTTTAAGTTATCATTGCTGCTGTAAACTTAACAACTGTGTGAGGATGTGTGTATTTTATTGAATTGTAAAGCTGCTTAAAGTCAAAAACGGTCAGCACTACCTAGCATATCATAGGGACTCAAAAATGTTTGTTGACTGACTGCAAAAATGAATGAATATTTTAGGTTAAAAAGCTCTCCAGTCTATGACCAGATGTATAAGAACTGATAAAACCTAAAGATGCAACATTCCCTGTTATGATGATGCAAATGATGGTGACACAAATGTCAGTCCCTCAAGTCATGTGGCCATTGTAACAAGTCCAAGGGGAAGGGACTGGCCTCAGTTTTCTCCTCAAATCAGTGTCAGAGCAGATACAGACCTAGTATGTGGCCAAATATTAAGCCTCACTACACAGCAATGACTATTTGTCTGTAAAATGAAATTCTGTATGAGGAAGATCAGAAAGTTGCATTCCTCATCAAAACACTGTCAATTAACTAATTGTCCATTAAAAAACAAACATTATCTATACAGTATTTGTGATAAAATGTTCAATCCAAATAGATTTAGGAGTTGGACTGGACTTTTCCAAAATTCAGTATAATGAAAAACTACTCTAAATTTAAGAGAAAACAAAGGGATTAACAGCTAAACACAACGTGTGAACATCTGTTAGATATTGTACCAAAAATAAAAATCAGCGGTGAGAGATGAGCCGTTTTAGGGACAATCAGGGAAACTGAAAAATAGAACATATTTTATTTATCAATGTTACATTTTTGGGGTATGGTGACAATATTGTGGTTATGTAGGAGAATGTCCTTGTTCTTAGGAGAATCTTGCTGAAGTATTTGGAGGTCAGAGTTATGATGTCTACAACTTACTTCCAAAAGATTCAACACCATCAAAAAATGTGTGTGTGTGTGTGTGTGTGCGTGTAGAGAGAGAGGGAGCAAATGTGGCAAAATGGTAATTTTGCCAATTTCAGAATTTAAATGAAAAGTATTTGGGTGTTCATTTTATCGTTCTTTTTTTAATAAAATTCAACATTTTCAAAATAAAAAGAGGAAAATGTAAAAAAGAATGATGTAGATAAATGTTTAACGACATAAAAGGCATCTATGATTACAGTATTATATCTAAAGAGCAAGTTTCAAAATAATGTACAATATAATTCCATTTGGGGTTGTATATGTAGATGAACACACACAGATGCATGAACAGAAGTCACTGGGATCAGAGCCCTCTAAAGTTGTGCAACACGGCAGCCTCAAGTGGTTATGTCTGGATTGCACGATTACAGTGACTTCTGTTTTCTTATTTTTATTTATAAAAAATTGTTTACTTTTACATACACACATTCATATACACATACAAGTTACTTTTAAAAGAGTGAGACTGAACATATCAAAACCCAACAACAATAGATCCTGTTGGAAACTTGTCTCTGTTGGAGCTGGTTGATTTTATGTTTACACTATTAAGATTATACTAGTAATTTGATATAAATAAATCATTTCATTTGAGAAAGAAAAAATGATGACAACAATTCTAGACTCTTAGATTGTCATTGGGAATATGAAAGCATTGCCCCAGAGGGTATCACTAATGACCTCTGGGTGGGAACTACATTGAGACAGATTTCAGCTCATTATGAGGCTGAATGTTGCGATGAATAAGTGTCCAACAAGGGAAGGAACTGCACCGTGAAATAATTGCCTATCAAAGTAGGTTAATCACCTGTCAGAGATGTTATTGGAAGGAGAGGCAGGTTAGATAAACTCTAATCCAGCCTTTAGTCTCTAAAAAGTCTATGGTCAAAAATAAAGAAAATGGCAGTAACAAATTGAATACATGTGCATTGAAGGAAAAATTACGTAATAGTCTGCCACTAACTAACTAGAGACAAAAGAGAACATCAGTACTCTCTGGTTGGGATGCTATTATTAAAAAACTGGAATATTATTAATACTGTTCAACCAGACCAATTACCCAACCAAAAAAATCATTGTGTGTTTACTGCCATCATGAACCAAAATTATTTCTAACTGTGTGATCTTAGTTTTAAATGTTGCTGTATTCATGCAGTGTAATACTGTTTTGAAAGAAAAAATGAAGAACAAACTATTGATACATGCAACCATATGGATGTGTGTCAAAAAACCTCATGTTTGAGTAAAAGAAGCAAGATACAAGAATGCATGCTGTATGATTTCATTTATATTAGTTTCAAAAATAGGCAAAACTAACCTGACAGAAATCATAAGATGGTTGTGTGGAGTGCAGGGAGAATGAAAAAGGCCACAAGGGAACTTTCTGGGGTGACAGAAATGTTCTATATCTTGGTTTGGGGTGGTAGTTACACAGATGTATACAACTGTCAAAGCTCATCAAACTGAACACTTAAGATATGTGTGTTTTTGTATGTAAATTACACCTCCATAAAACAAAACAAAATTAAATAAAATTAAAATTAAAAATCATATTCGCTTTGTGTCATCTAAAGAACTCAATACTTACCAAGCGATTTCTTTTTACTGCGGAACATTATTGCCCCTGGTTATTTTTCACCACGCCTCAACAGTTGTCCCACCTAAGAAAACAAGAAAAGTGCACAACATTAGTATTTGAAAAATGCTCATTAACCATAAATTTCCATCCTTTAACTTTCTTCCTAGTCAAATCTAGATGACAAGGCTGTCACTGACCCAATAAAGAATAACAGATTCTATTTATCAGGCTTAAATCTAACTAGATAAGAATAAGTCTATACAAAAATAATTTTTATTACAGAGGCTATACGGAACAGCTTAAAGTAAGCACAAATGTGCCATTCAATATGGCATTAAAATTGAGTCAAATTTTCTAATATATCCCAAGCCCTATGAATCAGAATATCTTGGGTGAAGCTCCAGCATCTGCTTTTTATCCAAGTGCCAAAGGTGATTCCTTCCCACGGCCAGAGCTGGGAACCACTGCTAAACTGCAAGAGCTACTTGTGAGAGGAAATTAGTGGCCAGGCTCTAAAGAAATAAAACAAAACACAATTCAAAATTTTTTCTCAATTTATTCTACTATTTATAGTCTTCTCCAGGTAGTTATAAAAAAAAGCCAGACTACTGTCATTATCTTTCATTTTTTTCCCCTACATCTGGTCTAATTTCCTTCGTATAGTAAACTCAATTAAAGATTTAAAGTAAATTAATAAAAGGGTAAACAAATGATTTCAAATATTTAGAACCCAACGGACTGTGGGAATGAACTCTGGCACTTTTGCAAACACATGACAGGGTAGGCAGAGGTACTGAAGCATGCTATTTTGGCTAGAAAGAGAAATGACTTGTTTGCTTTCTGTACAAAGAAGTGGTGTGGCAGGACACAGTAAACATACATAAAGAAGTTGGTCAGTCATATAGAGACCAGAAGAGGGGAAGAGCAATGCGTAAGCTTAGTAGTCACAAGAAAGGAGGACTCAGAGGAAGTTCATCAACACCCACCGCTCTACTACAAATCTCTGAGCCTAAAAAGCCTGAAACCATCAATATTTCTCCTTGTCATGTCCCCAGATCCATAAGTTCCCATCCACCACCTCCAGGAAAAGCAGCTGCCTGCCAAGGGCAAAGCTATCCCTGGGGTATACCTCAAAAATAGAGCCATTGACACTTTTGTGGAATCCACTGCTTTTCCAGGGATCAGTTACTAAAACTAATGAATCCAAGTAAGAAAATGAGAGTACTGCTGTCGGGTGCTGCTAGAAGCTGTGATAAGTCCTCAAATATAATCCATCAATAACTCCTCTGTTCCTCCCTCCCACACCTCTACCAACTGCCACCAATGCTGCCCAAGACAATCCCTCCTCCCCCTCCTCGGTATTCCCCTCCTCCCAGCCCCAGGCATCAGGCTTCCTCTAGGACGTGCCTGCTGAGCAGTCACTGCTTTTCCCCTGCATTCCTCATAACAGGTTTCCCTGCTCCAGCCTTGGCCACCTATAGCCCAGGGTCCACAGTGAAGCTAGAGGCATCTTTATAAAAGGTAAGTGGCATCATGTCATGCCCCTGCTTGAAACCCTCCAATCACTTCCTATTGGCCTTAGAAAAAAAGACCAAATTCTAACATGACTCCTTGGACACTCCATAACCTGGTCCCTGCTCACCTTCCTAGCCTGATTTCTCATCATTCTCCTCACTACCCCCATTCCTCCTTGCATCCCCCTCACATCTATACTCCAGAAATACTCAACTCAGCTTCTTTCCATTTAAGAGCCTTCACATATACTCTTCTCTCTACCTGTAACCATCTAACCCCGTCTCCAATCCCTTCACCTGACTAACTCCTACTCATCTTTCCAATATCAACTCATACATCACTTCCTCGAGGAGGCCTCCCCTGAATCCCCAAATCAGAAATAGGAGCCCCTTCTATGTGCTCTCATATAATCCAGAACTTCTCATTTCAGAGCCCCTATCACTCTAGAACGTAATTGCCTATTATATTGGCTGTTTCCCCATTAGTCCACAAACTCCAGTAGGGCAGAGATCTCATCTGTCTGGTCCATGGTTGTATCTCCAGCATTTAACACAGGCTTGGCATATAGCAATGCTCAATAAACATTTGCTAAATGAAAGAATGAATGATGTCCTCAATTTCTATGCGAAATGGAGTAAGGGCTTCCAGTTGCTAAAAACCACTTCCCTTTTAGCAACTATTCCTTCCCAAGCACCAGCCCCAAGTGACAGAATATCTTAGATCTTCCAAAACTATGGCCCTCTGTGGCTTTCTTGTCTACTTCCTCCCCTGACTGGTCACCACCCTCCAATGGAGGATGTACACCCACATCTCCAGCCTAGGAAGAGCCTCAAAAGATGAGCGATATTTGGTCAGCAATAGGAAGAGTGTTGCAGGCAAATTGAAGAGCTCAAGAGAGAAGGGGGAAATTTGCAAAGCTTGTGGGAGGAGGACAAGAGGTGGCACTCTTGCTATAAAAGAAAATTCACAAAAAGTGTTTTTTGAGGTAAGGCCTTCCTGTGAGAAATAATATGGGTAAAAGTGGGTTTTCATCCATGAAGGATTATCTTTGTTCCAAAAAATAGTCACAACAACAAATACAAAACGGCAGCAGGAAGAAGGATGAATGGATTCTGTGACAATGACATCTGAATCTGGTGGCCCCATCTGGCCAGAGGGTTAAGGCTCATCAGCAAGTTCTAAGCCAACTTGTTAGGGCTTGAAAACTCTGGGGACTAAGTGAACATGTTGTGTTTTCACAGGCTCAGAGTCCCTGGAGCAGGCAAAAGGGAGAACGATTCTTGGAACAAGATGGCAAAGGGACTCCACACCCTGACAGTGGCAATGAGAACGCAGGCAGAAGAAAGAAACTCAATAAGAGTACTGGCCACTGGCCAACTTCTTCCTTTCTCCTTATTACTTTGCTAGATTGCTTTGAGGGATTAGTAGTAACAGATAGTCAGTACAAAAGAGGAACTTAAATATATTCATATAATATGAAGGAAACCAAAGAGAAAATATCCATGAAACCCCTTCCCTCTTTTATTTTAGATCCTCCTGCAAGCAATTCTCATTTCAAAAGCCCCTAGACAATCAAACACAAAGCAATAGCATATCCCTCCTAAAATTATCTTTAAGCCATACAGCTGTTTCATTGCTTTTAACTTCTCTAATACCACCTTCCAAAGTGTCTTTGAAATCCTTTAAAGATATTGAACAAATCTATTTTTTAATTTTAGCCATTTTTGCTTTTGTAGAAAATATTCTCTACCTCATAACTAATCCAGAGTGATAATATAATCACTATCGTATGAATTAAACAATATTTCTATACGATTTGTGAAAGTTATTCCTTATTAATGATCTTATTCCAGTGGTTTTACTCTCTAAGACATAAAGACACAACAAAAAATTAGGAATTAATATTCAGGTCCATGTTTCCTGCAACCCGATCTTTTCCTTGTAACAGCGACAATCCAGGCATATTTACCAAAGGAGTCATACTAATGTAGGAGATTCTAGTGCAACTTTGAAAAAGTAAAATTTAGTCCTTTCGTTCTTGCACATTTACTAACTCACCAAAATACTCCAGTTGACAGTGGCTCCACCTCTAAGGATGCTGGAGTAAAGAAAAAGTCATCTTTTGTTGAACTTTTGGATCAGTGAAGGTCTAAGGAAACAGAGTGAACAACATCGTGTGAGAGAGAAAGGTTTGCTAAAGTGAAATTGAGCTCTAAAAGTAAGAATTTAGGATTTTGAAATTCAACCATTTACAAGTGCTGAAGCAAACAACACTGACACAAATACATTCCTCCTTTTTTGAAATCACCCCAAAGCTGAGGAAATGGAAAAAGAGAAGGTACTGGATAAGCTCTTACCTTACCCTTGGTTTCATCTTATGCAACGGATTAAAACAGTGGTTTCCTTTTGTGCAAGTCCTAGGGGGGTTTTATAAGAAAGAGAGGTACAGGAAAAGCAGGAAGAGAGAGAAGGAAGTAGCTAAGAAATCATACCTAAGGTCTTTACATACGTTAATTCATTTAAAAGTACAACAATGAGTACTTTTTTTGGAAAAACTGAAAGTCTTGCTTCCATGAAGAATTTATTTTTTTTACATTTCAAGTTCAAGTTTTTAATCTGGGTCACAGAAAATAATTTTTCCAATGGAAAAAATGACAAAGACAAAGGGAGACTCCAGTTTGTCCAGGGAAAATAAGGAGTCGGTTTCAGACACCTTGAGACTGAGAGCGATAACAAGACATCCAAGGTGGGAATGCTACTTAAGCAGCTGTGTGCAGAGAGGGCTTCCCGTCCATATTGTGATTCTACAAGGAGGTCTCTACTTATAGTGAAAATGGGTACACCCAGGTGCAGGAGACTCAATCCTTGCTTTTAGCAAAAGATTAAAATGGAGATTCCCTTTAATGATCTGAGGCCATTCAACAATCAGGTTATTATAGTTAATTCCCCCTGCTCCAATTCCACCATCACCAAGCAACCTACTGATAATAACTTGCTTTCCCACAGAAGTCTGCCTACAGGGAAAGAATGCACTAGTCATGCATGCTGAAGTGAACATTCTGGTCCTCTTGACAGTTATATTACACATTTTAAATTAATAAATTGTCATTCTTATTTTATATCATCAGTCTCTTGAGCTACTAGTAGTCTGCCTCAGAAAGATAGATCTGGTTTTGGTATGCTGTTGAATTATGGTCCAAAGTCTACAAGACAAATGACCCATTCTGGCCATAGTACACTCATCAAGAGTCCTCCAAGGAACCAGACTGCTGACCTGTTCAGGGGGTGGAAACTGGAAGCTTCTCCTTTGGAGTCAAAGAGCCTGATCCTGGATTCCTGCTTTTTCCACTAACTCATTACAGAATCTGGGGCTAATAAGCTCTGTAAGCCTCAGAACCTACTAGATGGGCTGTGGGGGATGGGGGCACACAATGAAAGTGATCATTAGATGTTAGTTATCTTGAAGGCAGCCTTCTGAACTTTGTCAAACTATCTACATAAACGTTATGATGAAATGAGGACAGCGAGTCCTTCAAAACATTCTGCAATAAAATAAAGGTGATACGCGTGAATGGGTAATGAGACCTCAAAGAGAAGATGTGTTTCCAGTGGGGAGACAGGGCCTCCAGTGGGGAGAGGCAGAACCAGTGGAAAGAGAAATATGGGGTAGAGTGATAGAAAGGCAAAGGAATCAGAGGAGAGTAGAAAAGAAAAGGGAAAGGAAGGGGCAAGGCCGTTGAGCAAGAGACAGAGCAGTGGAAGCCAGGAGAGTGGCCTGGGGAAGACTCTTAGCAGCTCTCCTTACTCACCCAGAGTGCTGCCCAGGCGAGCCCCTCCCTGCCTGTCTTCATCTCAGGGTTTAGGGAGGAACTAGATTGTCCCCACGGGTTACCTCCTTTGAGCACTGGGTTCTCTCCAGTTCTCTGGACTCAAGGACAAGATGGGCCAAGGGGGAAAGGACCTCTACAGTTTCAACCAGCCCAACCCCAGACCTCACCCACTGTGAGGACCTCCTGCCCTCCTCTGCTTCTCTTCTCCAGTCTCTGTTCTGTTCTGCTTGCCTTCCTCTTTCCCCAACTCTGTTATCTCTTCCCCTTTGGAGATATCATACAGGGGAGACTTTTAGGATAACAGGATTCTAATCCCATTTCACTTACTTTTTATCTAGTGTTACTTTGGCCAAGTCACTTACCCTTCTTAAGACTCAATCTCCAAATCTGTAAAATAGAGACAATAATGCCTTCCTCCCTGAGATGTTGTGAGGTTAAATATACATGTATATACAGTTTGCTCCACAAAAACATGTTCCCTCCCCATCCTTTCTCCCCGCCCCCCCCAGGTCTTTTCACCTCCTACTCCCTCCCTTCTCTCCTCTTTCAATCTCCCAGTTTCTTTCCCCCCATTTCTCTAACTGTCCTTCATATTTCTCACGGAGGCACCTGCTCCCAACCTAACCCACCTCTTCTCTGAGGACTGACCAAGCCAAGAGTGGAGGGGAGGACAGCTGCCCGGGAGGGCAGCACCAGGGTGGGCTTTTGCTTGAGCAATAGTGGTGTCTGAGGATGGGAAACTGGGATGGCAGGATCAGAGAACCAGTCTCTTCTCTCCCCCTGCTGCCCTCCATCTTCTCTGTTCCTAACCCTGCCCCTTTCCTCTCTCTGGCCCTAGGTCCCAGAGGCTGAAAAGCAAAGCCTCAGTGAGTCTTCCCACCCCTGGACAAGGCAACCTTGCTGTCATATCTGCTGGCAACTCTGAATATTCCCCAAGGCCCCCGGAGCCAGGCCCCAGAGGGATGGAGGGGCTGAAGCACAGCTCTAAGATCCAGGGAAGGGGGATCCTGGTGCAGCAAAGAGATCTCAGCCTTGGGACATGAGACCAGTGAGGGATAAGGAATAAGCCCGGGCCTCTGTCCTGCATGTGTGCAGCTTCGAGCGTGACGTGAGGATGAGAGATGTAGATAATGTTGTAATCATATGTGGTGTCAGTGACAGCGGCCAACAGCCATAGTGCTTGCAGATTGTAGATACTGCGAAAAGTAGAAGTAAAAAAAATTTAAGCCAGTTTGTGTGTGTGTGTTTATAAAAGTGATGGTTGGTACAGCCAAATTTACAAATTTCTTAGCAATGATATCTAATTACCATGCCTCAATAATAAACTACTCTATTTCCATATACTGTATATCAGATTGATTTTGTTGTGAGTTGTCATGTCGACACTGAAGTCTGTTTATATTCTGTTAGCCATGCAGCTGTTACCCAGCCACAAAATTCTAAAGCAGTGGGAACCCTGCTTCCCTTCCTTCTCTTGTTTATCCCTTGCTCATTTTCCAGTTGAGTCTCCTAGTTCCCTTTTCTCTTTCCTTTCTCTTCCTTTCCTAGCCTGCTCTCACTGTGCATTTTCACCCTCCTTCTCCTCATCCCACCCTTTCTCTCCCAAACATGCCTCCCCTGGCTTGGTCATCTTCCTTCCCTTTCTCTCTTCCCTATTCCTCCACCAGCGCTGGAGTCAGAGTGCCACATTTGGTCCTGCTAGCCCTGTAACCTCCAGCAAGTCCCCCACCCTTCTAAGCCCCAGTTTTCTCATCTGTAAACAGGGACAATCAGAATA
This sequence comes from Tapirus indicus, assembly GCA_031878705.1. Lineage (NCBI taxonomy): Eukaryota > Metazoa > Chordata > Mammalia > Perissodactyla > Tapiridae > Tapirus > Tapirus indicus. The sequence continues at coordinate 43,247,916 of CM062918.1, forward strand.
ACTCACAAGATCATTAGGCAAACTAAATCAGATCATGCCTGCAAAGACATGAGCACAGTGCCTCCTGCCACAAAGTTAGTACTCAAGAAAGGAAAGCTATTATTTTTTAATTTTTCTTAAATGCATTTTTAACTCTCCAGAAGTAGAAAACCTCCTGTCAAATTTGAGAGCCATCATCAAACACGTACCAAGTGCCTGTTCTATGTCAAACCTGGGCTGGGTAGAAGGAGGCAAGGATCGTTAGGCCCTTTCTCTGTCCTTCAAAAGCCCACAGTCTGAGGGAGATGAGAACCGATACACAGAAAAATCGTTAGAATGGCAAGTGCAGGACTATCAAAGACTAAGAATTATGGAGGCAGAGGGAAGGGAGTCACCGAGTCTGCTTTGCAGAGTCAGCTAAGACCTCACAGGTGGTGATTTCGAGTTGAGTCCTTTTGAAAGGAAAAGAAGAGTTTGCTTAATAAAGTGAGGTAAGGACAGGCGAAAGGAACAGCATGTGGAAAGACCAACTGTTGTGAAAGGGAAAGGAAGGTTTGGGAAACTGTGACAGTCACGGCAACCAGACTACAGGGGGCACGGAGGAGCATGGCGTGATATGGGGCTGGCAAGGTAAATGAGAGATGGATTCTGAAAGAAGTCACTGTCTTCATCATTGTCATCATCACTACCATCCACTGGGTACTTGGCCTTGTGCTAGTACTTGACATGTATCATTTCATTTAATCCTCACCAAAACTCTATGGGCAGGCACTATCATTATCCCCACTTGACAGATGAGGTGACAAGATCCTGTGGTTGATCCTGCAGGTAATGGGGAGGGAGAAGAGGTCTTGCAGTAGAATGGTATGATTAGAATTTAGGCCCCCTTGTCCATTGTCATTGCTCCCTTGAGTCTCTCTATGCAAGTACATGCTGTCAGAGGTTTTAAGGTTACTCTCGCAGATGGACCAGGATGGAAAGAGATGGGGGAGCAGTGACAACAGGCAAGTGGAGCTGGATTCTAAAAATGTGTCTGCAGTTGAATTGACAGAGTTTACACATGGTCTGTGTAATGGGGTGCAGAACAAAGAGGAGTCTGGTGTGATTTCTAGGTTTTTGGCTCGGCACAGTGAGGGGATAGAGGTGCCATTAACTAAAATGACAAATACAGCAGTGAAGGGAGAAAGAGAAGGTGGGGGAGCAGGAGCAGGAACGGAGGCGGGAGAATAATAAGTTCAGTTTGGACACATTAGGCTTAAAATGCCTCTTGATTATTGAAAATATCCTCGGCACTAAAGAGAAAAGACAGATCTGTAGACTTGGAATGAACATATAAGGAAGCGTTGAAGTCATGGGGAATGAATGATCTCACTGAGGAAGAACAAGAATAAAGAGAAGAAGTGAGGAGAGGACAGAGGGTGAGGATGAGTCAATAAAAGGACCAGGACAGAGTCCTAGGGAACACTCAACCTCAACCTCAAAAGAGGGTCAGAGAAAGAGATGCTGAAATAAAATGCCATGGCTTTCTTACTGTGCCCTCTTCCTCTGGGCATCCAGCAGAGAGCCTGGCACAGGATAGGTGCTCAAATGGAGTTGAATAAAGAAAAGGAGAGAAGAAAGAAAAGTAGCCTCAAATTAAGGAAGAAACGTGTTTCCAAAAATACAAGGATCTACAATATTTAACATTCACATTTAATATTTAACCAGAAATTTATTTGTCAATATTTGGAAAATATTTAATATTGCTAAGAAGTCAAGTAAGACTTTAGGCATGTGCTACAAATGTGGAACATTCAGACGTTACCATTTTCTATGACTTCATGAGAAATCCTGAAAATAGATACTAGCATCTAATTCTTGTACATGCCATGCAAGCATCTAGAATACATACGTTAAGAAGTTTTATTTCAAGGAGAGCTACAATTTCCAACTGACTTTGAAATGATAGGTTAAGCCTTTTCTTACTAAATGAAAATTTCCCGTGTACCGTGTAAGAGCAATATAAAATCCTGTACACAAAAAAATCCGCCAGGGCACAAAAAAAAATCAGTTGGTCCCTCATTTTTAAAGATGCATGCATAATGAAACAATATAAAAGCACAAGATAGATAAATACAGCTTTAAAGAATCACTCTGAATTTTCATTTTGCAATAAAAACTAGCATGGAGTGACACCTGAGCAAAGGTGACAGTTTGTGGGCACAGGTGTTGGTAATCCCATACTATATTTCCTCATCTCCTTTCTAAAAAGCCTTCAGCCCCCAATTAATGTTTCTCACCAGTTTCTTTTTCTTCAAAACAGTTAATTGTTAACCAGGGACCTGAGACTCTCTCACGTCTATCAACAAAACAGCTAGAAGAATCAATTCTTATGTTCAGACAAATCTCAGCACTGAAAACATAGCCCTCAAGCCTCAGAGGGAGAGCTTAGTGACAAATTGTTTATGTCCAAAGCATGAATTGATGATAGAATAAACAACATCTTGAATAGATGTTCTAGATACAAACTCCCTGAAAAAAACTAAAACCAACTACCATCAAAGGAAATGACAAATACCCACAAACCAAGAAGAAATGGACATTGATGCTACGCCCATCAGCCATTTAATAGGTGATGCTAACAGAATAAAAATTTGAACTTCAAAGCAATAAAAGATGTCCTAGTACCCAAACCCAACTAACTTCCCCCAAAATTATATTTTAATAAGAGGAGAATAAGGAAGACTATTTGCTAAACCTCAACCACACAGAAGATGAAAACAGCAAAATAAAACATCAACCTAGAAAAGAAAAACAGAAAGCCACAAATAGCCCAGAGCTAACTCTCCTCTCGGTCCCACCAACCCTTGAATACTCCCCACCAACTCACCTCAGTTGGGATCTAACCCTATCCCCCAAAAGGGAGATTTCCCAGCAGTGCAGGAAGATCAAACAGGTACCCATTCCGTGACCACATCAACGAGAAAAGCAAGGCATTCTGAAAGCTCTAGTAATTACATAGAAAACAAACTGGGTCTCCAGGGGACATTCTTGAAAACCTGAGATCAACTCCCGGAAAAAAACTCTTGACCACTTACCACTACCGGAAGCTGCTAGATGGCAGCTGAGAATCAGCACCTCATCAGAAAAAGAGGAAGACGTCGTAGGAAAGCAGCTTCGCTACCGGTGGGGAACTGGGGGAGAAAACTGCTCCTTGGAAAAATACCAAAAGCCCAGAAGAGTCTCTCCTTCTACAGTTGCCTGCTGTTGCTGCCAGGACAGAACTGGTTAATCCTGGAGAAACAAAAGGAAGCTCCCTAGAGGCTGGTGTCAGAGGATGGCTTCCTCTGTGGGAACCAAGAGTTCGGAAGGATGGAAGCAGACAACGGAAGGGGTCACCAGCTATCACTTCTGCTTACCAAACTTTTATCAGCCCTTGACTGAGGGGGATAAGCAAACATCTTTGGAGTTCCCACCTGTTTTTCCCAGAGATGAAGGAATTAGCAATGATTTTGTTTTGTTTCGTTTAATCATTACAAGGGGAGCTCAACTCTCTTACGGATGAAAGCTAAGCACACTCAAGCACCATTGAATGCGCAGAGCGATGACACTTCTTCTTTCCCAATATGCTTAATTTCAGCTCAGAGGAAGCAAACGATTAACCCTGAGGATGCCAAAGAACAAATGCACTAACTTTTTAGTTCAGCATCACTTTGGGGGGTTCCGGTTTTTAAGATGGGATTAAATGAAAACAAAATATTTTGGCTTGTGTCTATTATTAAAAGAAAGGATTATGTCTCCTTTTAAATATGCCTAAAGCCATTTATAGATTTTCCAGAAGTTGCGTCAGATTTGCAGTTAAGTACTGAAATCAAATGTTTTAATCATGTCTCTATAACCAGAACAAGCTGACCCCCTGTGCGTTGTCAACTCCACTCTCCAAGAACCTCCTGGTACTGAGCCCTCAGGTTTCCACAGAGATCCAGATCAGAGAGAAAGGAGAGCCTTTCCCTGCCAAGGCCACACAGTGACAAGAAATTGCAGATTTCTTGAAACAAGAGTGACAGCTTTCTTCTTTGCATGATAAAAAGGACCAAGAACAGCCTATACAAGGAAGCAATCATTTCTTTAAAACATTTAAAATGGAAAGCTCTTGTAAATTAAAAGAAAAATTTTTTTAATCTATACCATTTTTTTAACCTATCATATTGGCAATTATTATAAGTTTGGTAATTCCCTTTGTTGAAGAAGATATCAGGAAATCAGCACCTTCTCCTACACTGTTAGTGGGAATCGAAATTGGTAAAATATTTTTAAGTGAAAACTAAGTAGTGCCTATCAAATATAGAAATGTACACGTTTCCATCTCTTAGGAATTAACCTTACAGATGACTACAAATATGTGCAAATGTTACCTGTAAAAATGTTCATTATAGCACTGTCTATGATAGCAAAGAACTAAAAATGGCTTAACTATAGGGGACTGACTAAATAAATTAAGGTCCATCCCTACAAAGGAGTACTATGCAGCCATCAAGAGGGAGTCAAATGGGAGTGAAGAATCAGATCATCTGGGCTCAGATCTGGCTCCACCAGTGACTGGCCAGATGACTCTGGGCAAGTTCTCAAACTTCTCTGGGCCTCGGTTTCTCATCTGTAAAACGGTGATGATTACAGTTCTTACCATAGAGGATTGTTTCAACTAAGACAGTGCCTGGAGCAGAGTAGATGCTCAATAAATATTAGCTATTATCAATGAGAGAGATAGGCCTCTTCAGACCAACATGGAAAGACGTCCAAGATGTATTGCCAAATGGAAAGAGCAAGTCACAAAACAGTATGTACAGGACAATTCATTTGGTAAAAATATTTTAAATGTGTTTTCTGTTTACTGTCTCTTTCTTCCCACTAAAAGATAAGCTCCTGGAGAGCAGGGACTTGTGTTCACTGTTGTATCCCCGGTGTCTAGAACAGACATTCAATAAATATTCACTGACTGAATGAATGATAACAGGAAAGCTAAGCAAGAAGAAATAATTAACAGCAGTTACCTCTGAGGAATGGTTGGCGGTTGAGGGGTTGGTGGGCCCTGGGAGAAATGTTTCGTTGTTCTTACCCTTTTGTACTCCTTAAATTTTTCACAGTGAGCTTGTATGCCAACCAATAAAAATGCAGCTCTTAGAAGATAGTGTTTTTGCTTACAGGGAACATCTCAAGATCTATGGTTGCCCCCACTAACAGCAGACAGATGGAGGAGCAAGGGATGGTTCTGCCTATAATCTGATAAATTAATGAGAAAGAAAGCCACTTACAAAAGAAGGAAAGCACAGGGCTCTTTTTTTCCCTCAGCCTTCCACTGATCTTTCCAAAGTTATTCCTACAATCTCCAAGCCAGATCCTGTGCCCTAGTCCGTGGACCCTTCTCTATTACCTAAACATCAACTGCACATCCCCACCGTGGCATCTTTGCTCTCCTTTTGGGAGATCTTTCCCTTCATCCTCTCACTTCCCAATCTGTTCTTAAAGAACTAGATCACGTGCCCCCCCCACCCCCCGAGCCTTTTCTGCTTTTACCAGCATCTCTAGTCTTTCTCTCATGGGAAACAAGGCTTGGTACCATCCACTGACACTTATCCTACAGTGTCTGCTATCTTCCCTCCCACTTTACAGATTGCTTAAGGTGAGGACTGTAAGGACTGTGTCCTCAGTTTTGCAACCCCCCCATTCACACACACACACACACACACACACACACACACACACACAGCCCTGCACTGTAAAGGACAGAGTGCCATATTAAGGAGCTGTGTGTTGTGATTTTGTTCCACTTGCCCAAAAGTTTCTGACACCAGAAAAAGTCCATGTACCTTGTCATTCTCCCTGAAATTTCAAGACTAGAGATGTCTTTCTTTGACTTACTAAGTATATTCTTGTTCAATGCTTCTAAAAGCTCTAAATCAGTTTAAAATGCTCCAGTTAGTCATGTACTAACTAGTCTGGACTGATTTAATCATATTTTTTACTAACTACACACACAACAACACTGAGAGAATGAGGAATCCTATTGGGAGAAGAAGGTAGGATAGAATAGAAAATGGGCAAAGAAGGGCTTACCACACGTACAGTAAGACCACAGAACACCTGCCTCATGTTTATCCCACGTACATAAGCTCTCATAATGCATGCATGTGTGGCAGGGGGAGATTCCTAGCACTGATTCCTTATGATTTTGAAATACTCATTCATTTTAAAATGCTAGTATCTTGCCATTGAATGCTCTCTTGCAGATAAATCTTTGGGTGTTTAAATAAAAAATCATTTTACAGTGTCATAGAATTATGTAGTACTTAAAATCACAGAGCATCAGATTTGTTTGTCCCACCACTTTAAGTCCCAAAGCTCTTTGTCCATCTCTGGAATATAACACTACAACAGGTACTGTTATTCTTCTGCCAGACTCTCTTGTCAGCCACGTGTCCCCTCGACTCTCTCCCTCATTTCACTCAGATCTGCGCTCAAAGTCACCAGTTGAGAAAAGGCCTGCCCTGGTCAGCCCACCTAAAACAACACACACACCCCATCACTCTATCACTGTCCCTTATCTGGCTTCATTTTTCTCCATAGGAAAAGTGTACAGCCATTAAACTGTATATTTTCTTGTGTATTGTCCAGATTCCCCCACCAGGAGGTCAGCTTCAGGAGAGCAGGGACTTTGTCTTGTCACTGTTGTATTCTCAGGGCCTAGAGCAGTGCTTAGTAGGTGCTTGGTGAATATTGAATCAACGAATCATAACAGCGTTGTTGTACAGTTATTTGTTGCTTACCAAATTTGTTTGCATCCACCTCTAGAATGTGAGCAGCTCAGAAGTAGAGCTCGTCTCATTCACTGTTATATTTCAACAGTGCCCAGCAGATAGTGATTTATCAACAATTGAATTAAAGCTGAACTCTAAAGCATAGTTCTTGATATGACACTTTCTATTTCTATTAAATTTCCATTTATAATGTGCCCTCAACTAAATTTCTCTTAGCTCACCTTAACTTGTCAGTCCCCAAAGTAGTGCCAATTGGCAGGCCTAATTTAAACAGACCTTGTTACATGCATAGAGTGGTTAGAGTCAGATTTCAGGCTCCATGTAGCTGTATCTTGAACTATTGAATTCAGAGGAGAAGGAGGAGGGGCCTAGGGGAAAGGATAGAACCCTACTGCCCGTCAAAGTTGAAGAAAGCAACTGCTCACTCTTCAGGCCATGAACAGAGGAGATACACTTGCTCTGGACAACCCAAGTATAGAGGAAAATAAGAGCTTAAAAGTTCTGCTTTTTTTCCACTCCTAGGTATATACCCAAAAGAATTAAAGACAGGGGCTCCAATGTTCGTAGCTGCACTGTTCACAATAGCCAAAAGATGGAAACAACCCAAATGTCCATCAACGGATGAATGGATAAACAAAATGTAGTATATCCATACGATGGAATTTTATTCAGCCTTAAAAAAGAATGAGATTCTGATGCATGCTAAAACACGGACGAACCTTAAAAACATTATGCTAAGTGAAATAAACCAGACACAAAAGGACAAATATTGTATGATTCCACTTATATGAGGTACCTAGAAAGGCAAAGAATAGAGAGACTGAGGGGGAGGAGAGAATGAGAAATTATTGTTTACTGGGTACAGAGTTTCATTAGGGTGATGAAAAAATTCTGGAGATGAATAGTGGTGATGGTCACACAGCATTCTGAACGTAATTAATGCCACTGAACTGTACACTTAAAATGGTAAATGTTATGCTATTCCCACTGGATAATATTACTTGAACAGGACTTAATCTTTAATCTTCATTAGGCAGCATGGACATTGTCTGAACACCAGAAATTCTGTGTTTTTAAAAGGCCTTATTTTGCTTTAAAACCTTCCTCTTTACAAATGTCCCTCATGTCTGTAATCTAGAGTTTCCAAAGAGCTTTCTCAATGACCATCTCAATTTGTCCTCACAACAATCCAGTGAATTATGTTAAACGAATTTTGATTAAGTATCTGAGCATTTGAGAGAAAAGTTTTTCCCAATTTACTCACTCTCTTACCCAGTCCTCCAACTTTGCACATATTTCACCAAAAGGAAGAGATGGAAAATTTTGTACTTAAGAATTTGAAGTCGCACAGCTTTTCTGAGTAGAATAAATAGCACTATATTTCTTAGAACCTGTGAATATGTCTATCTCTACTACCAAGACAGCTAAGAAAGCCACCAAATTATCATTTTAAGTAAACAGATTAACCACCTATAGCAAGTGGAATGCCCTGACCCATAGTTTGAAATCTATAGTTGGAAGAAATGGATTTAACAAACATATTTTCATTCAACAAATGCAGATACTCTGCTAGACACTTTGTGGGACATAGAAAGATGAACAAAATGTGATTCCTACTCTTGAGACACTTATCATGTGTTGTGAGGAGTCAGATGTGCAGATGAGGGGATTCTACAAGGTAAGGGGAAAACAACAGGCCTTGCTATTGAGAATGGGACCGCCAAACAGTAGATTCAGTCACTTTGTGTCAATCCATCTTAATCACAAAGAAATGGACTAATTAAGATTTAATCAATTCCCTGGAATTTAGCCATTACAAGAGTTTCAGTTTTTTTGGTTGTTGGTTTGCTTGCTTTTAATGCCAAGAAAGGAAGGTTGAGCTGACTGAAGTGTCAAACCAAGACTTGATGTCAACCTGAATAACAGAGAAGTCTTTCTGGCCTAAATTTACGATTTGGACACATACAACAAAAAAGGAAAGAAAACCAGAACAAAGTATTCTCCAATTCTATAAACACATTCTTGAGCAACCCACCTGCTGTGAGCTGACAAAAGCCAACTTGAACCTACTGAAGCAGAATCTCTTTGAGAGGAGCCCTGGTGTCTACACTGTAAACCTATGCACCAAAACCTGAGAACTGCTGAGGTATAAATCATACGCTGTTGTGCAGATTACTTAACTGCCTTAAACTTTAGCTTTCTGGTTGTAAAGCTGGGAAAATTAAAACCTTCTTCTTAAGCTGTTAAGATCGAATGAGATATTCGCTAAAGGAATAATAAATGAACAAAAGAATGAGTGCATGTGTAAATTGCATATGCAGTGATAGAATAAATAACACAGTCCAGCACCTGTCACGTAGTCGCTGTCCAACAAAGGTCAATGTCCTTCCAGCTGTCTCTCCAGAATCTTCCCAAATGGCTACCACATTTCCTTTATCAAAAGAGAAGGAAGACATCTGAGTTCTCAGCTATTCCACATCTCCAATTCTTTCCATTCTGACACAACCTCCTGCCTTCTCCTCTTCTTTCTAGGACAGTAGTCCCCAAGCATATCCTTTCAATATACCATAAAACAGCACAAGAAATAGACAGTTTTAAATGATGAGATCAATAAGGATAAATACAAGTTTTAGCACTTTCTTCCTGCACCCCAGGGGATTGTTTGAAAACCACTGCTCCATGACAAGGTCCAGCATGGAAGTACACTAAAAATGTACCTGCCACACCACTCCCTCTTCTTTTCAGTGACTGAAACTTACTCACTTCCCCTTCAGAAGAGAGTTCACCAAACCATTCCCTCACGGTCTTTAATATCTAAAATGAAAGTAGAGTTTTCTAACCTTTTGTAGTTTCATTTACTGTCTGGCATTTATCATAGTGTGTTGGGCTGAAGTTCACCAAGAGAACGAACTCAACTCCTCCCACAATTTCCCCACCAATTTCTTCCTGTTGGCTGGTTAACCTTTTGTGTAAGAAAGCAGGTTTCCTTACATTGGCTAACATAAACGACTGACCCATTGCCATTTCCTGTGTGGGACTTTCCATCCTTGATGAAGCCTCAAAGGTGAGTTTTAGTTATTACTCAACTAACTCACAAAAAGAACAAAAAGAAAATCAGAGAAAGCAAGAAGGAAGAAGTTTCTTTAGAAGTTAAATCCTGGATAGGGACCGAGATTTGGGAGTAGAGGAGTTTCCTGCTCTACTATTAAAATTTCAGGAATTAAAAGTAAACTAAAAATAATATAAGTCCACCACTACACTAAAATTAAGTTGGTATGATTTAAAAATAATAATAATACCCAAATTCCTGGGTGCTAAAAGTTACCTCTGGAGACCAGCTCCTCCAACAATTCGGACTTTCCCTCCAGGGCTCCCCTGAATATCCCTTTCAATGCGGATGCTCAGATACAAAGCAGAACAGTGGGACCCAGAAAGTTGGTTGTTATCCAAGCCCACTCACCAAAATCAGGTGATTTGCATTCAACTTGCCCTTTCAAATATATTCTGAACCATGTGTTCCAGAACTAAATGACCTAGCTCTAAACCAGTCAGCCTAACCCCAAGTCAGATAATTGGCATCCCTAGTTGTAAAAGTCATTCTAACAGTTTGTTTCCAAATGACAAATACTCTACATCCAAAACTGAATCCTGGAATAGACTTTTGGCATCAGTGAGAGAAATACTCCCCAAAATGATGTATCTCTTGCAGTGTCTTTTTTGCACATAATAAGTGCCCAGGAGATATTTTTGGGCTCTGCTTTTATATAGATTGACGTGACAAGAGGTCCTTACAACAATAGGGGGCATTTGCCAGAAAGGAGGAGTCAATTTGGAAGGGACTCTATTTGGATCAGTTTCAGGGTTCCAGTGGTTCTTGCCATCTCAGAACCTTCAAGACACAGAAGCAGCCAGACCCTCGGGATCTTTTAACATTCACTCCAGTCCCACTTTCTCCTTAGCAGGCTGTCATCCAGCAAGAAGGATGGACCAGGGTCACATGACTTTAAAGAAGCTCTTCCCTTCATGTCTTTACCCTTTTAACCTGCCCTGCACATCAATAGGTGTGAACACTCCCTACCCCTCGGATGTCATTTAAAAAGTGCAGGGCCCAAGGTCAAAGGAGTTCAGGCTTCTAATCAGGACTATCTCTAGGACATTTCACACATTTTTCATCATTTTCCAAGCTCCCATTCTGTACCAACCCCTCTGTAAGGCATTGGGGGTCCCAAGTTAACCAAGACCGGGTCTTGCCCTAGCAAGAACATTTCTAGTGGAAGGGAAATGAGTTGCCAATAAGTCACTGTGATACAATATGATAGGAACTCTAATACGGGTATCCCCTGTCCAAATATCCTTTGGAGCTATAGGAGACGGAGGACTTATTCCTCTGTGGGTGTGAAGATGTCAAGGGAAAACCTCAGGATACCATGTGAAGCTGAATCCTAAAAGATTAGTAGGAGACGAGTAGGGAGGATCTTGTTAGTGCTATAAGCTAATGGTCCAAGAAAAAAAAAAATGTCACTAATAGTTTTTATCTCCTTTCCTTGGCTACTACTCCATCACACCTCAGAGAATAGCAGACTTTACTGTCACCTAGGTTTCCATTACAAATGGCTGGAGTGAGTCACAAACACACATCCTACAGCATTCATGAATGTGGAGAGCAGAAGTGAGTTCATAATCACTTTAGTACTTCAGCAAAGTTCCTGGAGGACCAGAGACAAGGCAAGGGTTAGGCAGGAATTGAGTCCTGAAGGGCTCAAGTGTTGCCTTAGGCACCCCACCTCCGAGGAAAGCAATCTGAATGCATTCTTTCCTGCATAAGGTGCCGCAGTTGTGCTCTATTGTGGGGTGTAAGGAAATCCACCGTACCAAGAAGCTGGAAGACTGCACAGGGGCATGGTGCAGGAGGTGAAAGTACAAGATGACAAGAGAGTGGCAAAGCTGTTCCAAGTGACTGCAGGGTTATCCTGCCCTCTAGAGCTAATTCGTATCGAATGGAAGGGAACCAACCCCATTAAAGGCTTTCTTTAGGGAAAATAAAAATTCCAGATGAACAATGACAAGGTGTGCATCACTCCAGTCCTGGACACATCCCCACTAATGTTGAGCCACCTTTAGGCGGAATGTGCTCCAGTCTCAAGGCCTGGGATATACAGTGGCTGAGTGAATGATGAAGCTACTTCTGGTGCATTCCCATGATCCTGTGCATCTTTAGGTAAGAAAGGTGTTTTTCAGATCTTTCCTTAATGATAAGCCAGTGTTTCATCTTGTCTCCAGTCTGTCAAGGGATACAGGCATGAATATCTTCCCAGAAAAGAAGGAGGAGGAGACGTGGGGTTAAGTCATGCCGGAGACCAGAGAGAGAAGGGGAACAATGGAGGCAGACACCAAGTCCTGGTTTTTCCTAGCTTGGGGCCTAAGCTTCAAGAGAGAGCTAACTATAAAAACATCCAGAGACATGTAGAGGCACCTGGGAAATCTGGGTTAGTGGCCTGTTTCCTCCAGCTCTAAAGGGTGCCCTAGTCCACCACGGCATAAAATCCAGCAAGGCTGGGCGCAGTTGGAAGGCACTGGAGGAGGAAGGTGGCTCCAGACACGAGGTTGTATTCCTGCCTTCTCGTGTCTGATGATAGCCTGGGTCAAGATGAAGAGATCTCCTTATCTCCTTGTGCAAAGAGAATCCAGAGGACACAGCACGGATCTAAGCTCCCCCCTCCTTCACTGTCACAGAGTCATATGAGTCCTCCATTTACCCAGATGCCATCTTGGAGAGGGGCAGAGGGAGGAGAAGGACACCCAAAGGCCCTAGAAGTCTGGAGCTGCTCTAAGCTCCCATAATGGCACTTCCCCCTCATGGCACTCGCCTTGCTGCCATCTCCACCCGTCCACTCATCCAGACCTCCGATACCTGAGGGTAGAACTCAATGTTCCACATGCAGCACTGGACCTAGCACAGAACACAAGAGCCCAGCACTCCTGTGATAAGATTTCCCAGTCCTTGGTGAGCAGCTGGGTGATCTTATACAAGTTGCTCAACCTGTTTGGGTCTCAGTTTCTTCATCTACAAAATAAGAGTCTCAGACTACAATGTCTAAGCAACCCTGCTATATCTAACATTCCATAGTAATAATGATAGGTAAGAACTCCTCATAGAGATGCACTACTTAACCATATTCCAAGCGCTTTACATATAGTAACTCAGTTCTTTCTTACAACAATCCTTTGAAGCAAGCTTTTTGCAAATGAGGAATCAGAGGAAAAGAGATGTTAAGGAACTTTCACACAGTTGCAGAGCTAGAAGGATTCAGAACTGGAATTTGAACCCTGGCACCTGGTTTTAGAACCTGTGTGCCTAACCTATCTACTATCTCTTCTTCTAGGAAATGATGCCTCCTTTCGTTCCATATAAGAGCTGGTGTGAATTTAATCATCCCCAAGAGCCTAGATGTGTCTGATTCCCAGCTGATGCGCTAGGAATATAAACTCTAGTTCATTACAATTAGGTAAAGAGAGAGTAGCACTCTAACACCTTATAATTTAATTTTTAACACCAATATCTGAAAACATTGGTATGCTTCAACAGTCTCTTCTTCAAACTCCTAGTAATATTATTAGGAATAACACTGACAATACTTACATGTATAATTGATATTAATTATAATTTAATTAGTAGTACTTAAAAGTAAAGATTGTAAAATCATGTCACTACTATTTTTGCATATTCTTATATCCTTACTCAGCATTAGAAACAAAAAAATGTTTTGTTCTGGAGATTTTAATTGATTCTATTTATTTCAAACCAAACTTTTATCAGATTTATTTTGTCCTTTCAGTTATTTTTACAAGTTAAGGCTAAAAACCATTGGTTCTATGCCTAATTATAACAATCACACTATAACAGTCATTCAGCAATTGGCCTGTGGTTTGGCATCCAGGAAACTGACATGAAAATAGGCAATTTATTGACAATATTTAGACATTACTAAATAATTTGCATTCTGTTTCATGAGTTGATAATTTGCATAATGAAAAGTACAGAACCAGCCATCTGAAGCTTGGGTTGGAGATGTGAAGATTAATTAGACAGGGATTCTTATATTAAAAAGTTGGAGTTTAGTAGAAGAAATAAAACATAACGTAAATTATTATGACAAATTATGCAGTGATAAGTGCCCTCATAAAGGTAGAGATAAAGTCACAAAGGGAAAGGAAAAAGAGGGAGAAGAGAAGAGGCTCACGATCTAGGCAGATTTGGGAGGAACAGAAAGCATTTGCACTGGGCCTTAAAGGGTTGGTATGATTTATGTATACAACAATAGGAGAGAAAGCCATTCAGGTAGAAAGAACAGCAGGAGCAAAGTCAGGGAGGTCCAAAAAACAGAGTATCTGTGAGGATCATCAAATACTATGCTTCAATCTGTCTGGCAAATGAAGCGTATAGGAGATAATGGGAAATAAGGAAGAAAATCACATTAGGGGTAGATTATAGCCTCTTATAATTATCTTGGCAAATGATAATAGTAGCCTAAATTAAGGCAATGTCAATGGGAATGGAGAACAAAGTATAGATTCAAGAAGTATTCCAAAAGTAGAATCAATAACACTTGGCAACAGAAAAGGAAAGGAGAGAGAAAAAGTCAAAGACAATGCTGAGTTCTGGGCCCCAGTGGCTAGGAGAATGTTGGAGACAGTGACAAAAATTGGGAGAGAGAAGGTGGAACAAGTTCTGGTCCATCTATCTGAGCTCTATGTACCAGTCTCAGCGAGCTCATCACCAAGCAGGAGGAGAGAACATTTCAAGTGCAACAGTCACTCTGTGACTCATCAGATGTGAGGGTGAAGTTATCTTTACTCTCACGGCAGTAAAACAAAACGTACACGTCATTAACCAGCTCCTTCAGGATGCCTGAATGTTCAGGTGGGCTGTCTAGAATGACTAAGTCTTAACTCAGAGCCTCAAAATCTAACCTTAGAGGAAAGTTTTAAAGGTTTTATCTTCCCACTCTTTAGCCTTTAGCTGGTTGAAATCTGAAAGCTACCTTTCTCTTTTTGAGGTGTAGTTGTGACAGAGTCATTTCCAAACTTTCTCAGTTTCATCTACATTAAATATCTAGTGTGACAAATTCTCAACTTGTAAGTTGGTCAAGGGGGTATTCTAGATTTCATCGTCTGGGTTTTACTCTCTATCAGTATTCTGAATAGTCTTTCCACATTGCTCTCAATCTTGAATCACTCCACCATCACTTATGGTATCACACTTGAGAAAACCTTTAATTTTAACTCTGTTTCCGTGAGTCACTTTCACTGTGGTTTGTGGGAACTGCTTGAGATACACCCAGAGTATTTGACATGTCTCATCTGTCCATCAAGATTGTTTTGGGCAACCTTTTAGGTGCACACTTATCTGTGCTCCTAGACATTCTTTCAAGTTTGAAACAACCTTGTCACAACTTGCAAAATTTTACAAAAGTGTGGGGAGCAAGCTGATTGAAAATCCAACTGCAGGAATTCCACATGGGACTTTATCTAGCCACACAATAAGCAGATTCCTTCTGCTGAGCAACAAATTGGAGTCTATTTCCTGGACATATTTTCATAGGTCATCATAACTGAAACCTGACATACATAAAAATGTAACTAAATACCGATGCCATTGGAGCAGAGTACCATAAAGAGAAATGTCCTAGGCTCCTCTTGTATCCAACTGGGAAACTCTTGGTCCAGCTAAGGGAACACAGATGTAACTTCAAAGGGCCTCCAAAAGTGCAAATTCTCACTGATAAACTCTTATATCCCCAAGATTAAACTGTACAGTCCTCAGAGATTTAATAATTCTCTCATATACATTTCAATGAAAGGTGAAGACTTTCTTCTTCTGAACTATTGACATAAGCATGACATTTAAATGCACACAAGTAGCAGCAATTCCATTTGGATCTCCTGATTGTGTCAATTACTGTGATGCTAACCATGCCCATTCCATCCTGGAGTTTAAGTAAACAGGACCACCACTCTCTGCTCTTAGCCGAGGATTTATAGGGCCGTGTGTCTGGCACTCAGGGAGATGTTGGCTTGCTCTCACCAGTGATTACATATACAACATTGTCATATAATTTTCGGATTTTTCAAAGACTTCAAAGCTCACAACCTTCTCTGAACTTGCTATCGAAGCATGTTTATCAGGACAAGGAATAAAGGCAGGAGTGAGCTGCAGAAACTTCAAATTATGAGCACTTCACAAATGCATTATGTATGTCTATAAAGAGTCAAATGTCCAGGAGAAAAGTGAAAAGGCCAGTCATTGTACCACCCGTACAGGAATAAAGCCAGGCTGGAGCAAATGTGGCTTAAATGCTGGTTTGGAAGGGCCATTTGATTTTTCCATGATTGAGATACTTTATCCTAATTGTTTCCTTTGCTAACGGAGGGGTGCTTAATTGGTAAGTAGAAACAAGTTTGCTTCCTCTCCTCTCTTTTTTGAAAGTGACCAGATGTCCCATTTGGGGGAATTGCCCTCATGACATGGTACTGAGAACAGAACTTGTGTGTCTTAAGAGGCCACCTTGCGTGAGAGTGAGAGTGGGGCCTCTGGAGGCAGGCTTGCCTGTGGGTGAAGCCCGGCCCTACCAGTTTGTAGCCGAATACCCATTGGATGAGTTACCCTACGTGTCTTAGTTGCCTCATCTGTAAAATGGGGATGATAATAATGGAACCTACCTCATCAAGCTGTGAGGATTGAATAAAATTGTATCTGTCTAGTACATGGAAAGTATTCAATGAATATTATTTTATTAATATAATCGAAACATTGGACAGGAAAAATAAAAGTACTTCTTTTCAGCTCAGGAATTGAGCCTTAAAGGACCAATAAAAATTCTCTGGTTGGGGTTCTGAATTCTGTATCCCCGTAGCTTTTGTTCACACTTTACTGGAGCACTTGTAACAGTGACATCCTCCTCTGCATCAAGAGCTATGCAAGAGGCTTCTCATACATGTTATAGACACAGAATCTGACAACATGTTAGCAGTGACTTCAGGTCAGTCTTCCCATGAAGACTTTCCCATTTGTTCTCTCATTATGTTTCGTTCATCTGGGAAGGACCTATTATGTGGCAGTCAATGGGCTACCCAAATGCAGCTGCCCAATATCCCTGGCTCTTACTAATCAATGAATAAATTTTTCTAGAAAAGCAACATTTTGGGAGATACTTAGATTCCCTATGTTATCCAGAACTTTCTGGGAGGACTCATTCTGCATCTATCGTTCTGTGCAGTGCTGGCTGAGGAGAGCCATGTGTCTTTTGAATGCTGAGCATCACAGTGCGTCATCATGACTCACAAGTGATCAATCACCGAGTGACATTTAAACATCTTAACTAACTACCAGCAGCAATTTATTCCAGTTATTGGAAGCTTCTCAGAGGGAATGTGCTCTTGGGATAAGATCTGAATCACTGTCTCTGGGGGCAACAACGCATATTGCCGGGAAATGCATAACAAACAACTGGGGCACAAGAATAGTCTCACTTTGTGTCACTCTTCACCACAAGGCATCTGCTATCTCTCCCTTGTTAGCAGTGTTCACCATGCTTCTCTTGTGAAGTGACACACATGTCCCTTATAGCTGCCTGCAGGGTTGGAGCTAAGAGGGACGCCATCTTGGAGACAAGTGATAGTCAAAGAGGGGAGTGGAAGGAATCTAACACTTATTAAATTCCAGAACCCAGGCCTCCTGACTGCCACGTTAGTGCTCTTTCTGCTGTACCACACCTGGTGACAAGATTTCAAGATTTTCCATTCAGCTATTCTTTTACCAGAGTTGCCACTGATCAACCTAACTATCAATATTTCAGTCAAGGCTGTGAGCACAACTGCCAACTGTAATGCTCGTATCAGTATCATTCCAGCTGCTGGCTGAACATTCATCTCATGTTCATCCTTCTACAATCTGTAAGCCACACTGGGACAGTTTCTCTCATGCACTAGTGGTGTGAGGGTGGACTGGTGCAACCTTTCTGGAGGGCAGCCTGGTGGTGTATCAAACACCTCAGATGTGCGTGTACCTTGGGAATTCATCTTTCCATTCCTGGGGATGCACACTAAGAAATGATCAGAGACATGGCCAACACGTGTGTATGCGGTTAGCATGGACAAGGCATCACTGGCCCGTCCATAGAGATATAAAACTGAATGAAATATGTGTTCAGTCAGCAGTCAGCCACACCCGGACACCCTAAATGGCACTGTCCCCCACTGGATGGCAGGTACAGGAATTGAAGGCACAATGCCAAGGATGACCTATCACATAAGAAGTGTATCTTGTAAAGTCAACCGAATTTCACTGACTGCAAATATCCCAATTTCAAACCAGAAATTATAAAGAAAATTTTTCCATAAAAACATCACTTTCCAGTCACTTTTTATTTATCCTTTTCTCCATTTGCTGCTCTTTTTTTTTTTTCAGTGAGGAAGAATGGCCCTGAGCTAACATCTATTTCCAATCCTCCTCTTTTTGCTTGAGGAAGATTGTCCATGAGCTAACATCTGTGCCAATCTTCCTCTACTTTATATATGGGACGCCGCCACAGCACGGCTTGATGAGCGTGCATGGGTCCCAGGATCCAAACCTGCTAACCCTGTGCCGCCAAAGTGGAGCATGCAAACTTAACCACTACACCACCGGGCTGGCCCTGCTGCTCTCTTATACTCACCCATACCACCACCACCATCTTCCAAGAAGTCTGTCTGCATTGGAAATCTTTTCTTTTTCTTCAAAGCTAAAGACTCAATTGCTGGTAGGGGGAAAATTGTGTGAACAAATAAGGTAATTAAATGTATCCATTCTATAGATGACTACTTTCAGTGACTTTGATATATCAGACTGAACCTAATAGTTCAAATACCAGGTAGTTCTCACTGTTAACCATCTTTCTATAAAATCTCAAATTTGAACTTGAGAAAATTCACTGATTATCCTGGACTATACATATTAGGGGAAGTAACTTCATTAACCACTATGGTCTAAATAAACTTTTTGTTAGAAATCACATTTTATCTTGAGTCCTGGCGTTCACCTGCATAGCAGAATGTTTTCTGCCTGATGGGCAGATAGAAACTAAAATTGGACAAGCACAAATAGGTAGCATCTCGTAGAGAAAATAACACAAAGAGTAGGAAGAGATTATCCTATAGGGAGTTCTGAAAGGAAGTACCTAGAACCCTAAAACCAAGCTCCCACTGTCCAGGGCTGCCTGCCCGGCCTCCTCTACCCAAAGCCTCTTCAACTTGGGCAGAGACTCTTCAACCACCTACAAGATCCCAGGACCAATCTCGTCCTTCTCTGATCCTGCGTTCCTTCATCTTACTAAAACTAAGGCTCAGGGCTCATATATTTCTGCAGCATCCTGTACTTCCTGATACCCTTTAAATTATTTACTTCATTACTTGTAATTTTTCATTTAACGATGTCTGTCTTCTCTTTGAGAGTCTAAGTTCCCTGAGAACAGAGACTGTGTCTTTCTCGTTCACGGCTTTATCCCCAGTACCTAGCGCAATGCCTAGCGTATTGTTTGTGCTCAATAAATTTGATACCCAGGATATATAATAAGAAATACACATTTGGTCTTCGACCCTGTTCCTGACACAGAGTTCCTAAAACCTCCAGAATTTCCTAAGTGAGGAGTGCTATAGGGGGTTTGTCTTTTGTTATGTTAATGAGGTGACTTTTGGAAAGCACCAAAGGATGGGGGCTGGTTGTCAGTAGAGCCAACTATGTGATGAGACAGTCGGAACTTTCAGTCCCACCTCCTAACCTCTGGGTACCGTAGAAGTTGGGTAACTTTTTCTCCCACACCCAGCTTCTTGCGCAAGTCTCTGCCTGGACCATACCCCTTGAAGACTGGGGCTCTACTTTGCTCTTACCAGGCTATGCCCCTCCTCCAGGGACTGAAGTCCAGTCCCGAATGTCCTTGGGCCTCTGAATCATGCTGGTTCCCAGCTCCCACCTCCCACAAGCTCCACTCTCCTGACTTCCAGCAGCTGGATCTTCCCCCAGGTGTGGGCCCCATCCCCTCACAGGCTGTATTTATCTGCCAGGTCCTGACTCCTTCTTGTCTGGCCCCTTTTTACACCAACAGAGCTTCAGTTCTGAGTGTGGAGACCTAAAGAGAGACTCCGAGCAAATAGACCCTCAAAGTACCTCCAAATTCAAGACATGTGGAGAAAAATATCGTGATATGAGTTGTCAGTGTAAAGAAAGTTGTGTTGAATCACCCATTGTAATGTCCTAAACTCCAATGAAAGGCTCAATAATAGCATTTAACACATAGCCTACTCGGGAACATGACTTATTCACAGATACATACCTGAAATATTTTTAAAATTCACAAATGAAGCAGAATTATATGCATGTTAAAATAATGCAAACGGAAAACATGAAAACAATTAACCAGTTGCTACTTTGACCACGGAGGGACGCAGGAGAGAGCAATGATTGCTAGTTGTCAGGAGTGTAGTACTAGTAGTGAGCCTTAATCTGTGTGCACTATGGGCTAGCCATTGTACTAGATACTTCATATAAATTATCTCAGATCACCATAAACTTGCAAAAGAGGTGATATCTTCCTTTTAAAGATGAGAAAATCAAGATCAAGTAGCTCTCCCAATGTAAGATAGCTTGTAAAAAGTAGAGCAAAACCTGAACCAGTGTCCATCTGAAACCGAAGGCTACGCTTTATCTCAGCTCCACACTGCTTTCAGAAGAGTTTGATGCTGGGTGACATCACCTGGCAGGAAGTAAGAAAAAGGAGCTTCTGCCTGAGGTAGGCGTCATGTCTGGGATGAGCACATGGCAGAAAGTGTCAAACCTAGTTGTCTGGCAGGAGTGGGACAGTTGCTTGAAATGGTTGCAAGGCAAGAGTTTGGTGAATAAGAGGAAAACCATTTGAGAGTACTGAAGATCAAAAAGGGTCAGAATTTAGACCTGACAGCACAGGCTCTAAAGAGCTCATGTGGCCTTTTGAATTGGACAATGACTACTTGATTGGACAATGACTAGAGAATTCTTTATTGGAAAACATGTGTGGGGTGGGACTAAATAAGGAGAGTTGAAGCAGGGGACCCAGTTAGTGCTTCGTGTGAGGGATGACTAGAGAAACAACTGAAAGAACAGGAAGGAAAAGGAGGGTGGGAAGAAAGACAGCAGCACACGCAGGTAAAAGATTTGAAAGACAGGAGGAGGGTGACTGCGGGGAAAGAAGAGCATGAAGAAAGTGAGATGTCAAAAGTGCCTATCTGATTAACTGTGAAGGGGATTTGTGTGACCTGAATTAGAGTTATTTGGGTGGAGTGAAGAGGAGAGGAAAGAGACTATAAAGACTCAGAAAGAAAATTGATGCTGGAGTCAGTTGTTATAGATCATTTGTTCTAAAAGCCTAGAAGGAAAATGAGATGAACTGGTAGCTGGCTAGAAAAGTTAAAAGAAGATTCTTTTTCCTGTGTAATTGGCAGCTTGAATACAACCAAAAGAGAACAAAAGGTAAGAAAGATGCATCCACTGAGCCCTCACTGATATCTGGGAGATCCCCCAGGGTAACCACAAAAACCCTAGGGCTAGGTGAGCTCCCAAGTTTCCAAGCAGCAAAGCCCAGTACGTGATGAGCCAGGCCAAGTCACTCCAGGCCCTGACTCCTGACTCTTCTAACAACTGGCCTTGGGACCTGAGTTCAGTCACCTACAATCCATTTCCTAATGTGTAACGTGAGAGCAACAGTCATTTCCCTGTCTACCCAGTTCCTGATAAACACTAGGAACTCATTAAATATTCCTCGGTTGATTACCTCACAGAGTGGTTATGAGAATACAGGTGGGAAAGCATGTGGGAAGGTTTAAGAGTGCTATAGATGTCATTACTCAGGAAATGCTATTTGCCAAAGTAGATCAATATTTGTCACGTGTTAAAGTCATGAGTTGACTTCGTTTACTCTATTTTCCGAATTTAAAATATATGGGAAGTGAAGAACATACCTTGCTTCACTGGAGGAAATTATTTACATGTAAGTTTTAATATGTTTAGAGCAGTGGTTCCTAAATATCCACCTGAATAAATTGCAAGAGAATTAACAGGGGAACTTTTCAAAACATAGAGACATTTGGGCCCCACTCCTGGAGATTCTACTCTGTAGTTCGGGGGTCAGACTGGGGGATCTGTACTATTTCAAGTTCCTAAGGTGATTCTAACGTGCAGGCAGTTTTGGGAAGTACTAACTGAGAATGTTTTACAAAAGGATGGATCTCTCTCAGACAGTTATCACACTGTCTTCAAAAGAGCAAAAAGCCACCATACCTTCTAGAACTCCACCATGGAAGGACCTGTGGGTCAGATGTCCCCATTTCAAGATCTGTGAGCCCCGGGACACCCTTGGCCCACACCTGCTCGCTGGACTCATCTCCTCTGTTCCTCTTTCCCCTTTTTCCTAAAGCTGCCTCCAGCTACCCCAACCCTTGGTGTTCTGCACGCCCTTCCCAAGATCAGCCGCAGCGAGGGCAGCCATTTCCTTCTCCTCCTCCTGCTTTGCTATCCCTGTAGATGACTACTACAAAGGAGAGGGAAACCAAAAGATAATGAACTTGGGGAAGAGAGAAAGATTCCAGACTCTCCAGGGGCCGGCCTGGTGGCGCAGCAGTTTAGTTGGTGCTTTGGCAGCCCGGGGCTCACAGGTTGGGATTCCGGGCGCCCGCCGACGCACTGCTTGTCAGCCATGCCGTGGTGGCGTCCCATATAAAGTGGAGGAAGATGGGCACGGATGTTAGCCCAGGGCCAGTCTTCCTCAGCAAAAAGGGGAGGATTGGCAACAGATGTTAGCTCAGGGCTGGTCTTGCTCACCAAAAAGAAAAAAGATTCCAGACCCTCCAAGGTCCTATCGCCATGATCCCAGTCCATGGTTCTTGATTCCCATCAGAGAGATCGATCCAGGTGGGAATTTTGAGAATAAAGAGCTGAAAGGAAGGTTCTGGTTCCTCAGAATGTCGAAGGAGGGGGATCCTGGGCTCACCTTCTCCCACAGACATGCCAATCTTCATCTGCACATGGAATGACTTCTCTGAAAAACACCTAAAAACTGAGTGACCCCCTCACATCGGCGAAGGAGAGAAGGCCCACATGGAAGCTGGTAAGAGAGGCTGGGACACAATTTCACTATAAACTCCACCCCTGGCTCAGCAACCCACAGTCAGGAGGGAACTCAAAACCTTGAGCTTCTCCTTGAGGAGTAAAGGGTTTGAACCCCACATCAGGCACCCCAACGTTTAAAACCTGCACCCAAGAGATGAGCCCCCAAAACATCTAGCTTTGAAAACCAATGAGGCAGCAGCCACAAGACCCACAAGGCTGTAAGGATATGAGAAACACTTTTAAAGGGCCCCTGTGCTTGGACTCACCCATCCCAAGGCTCAGTGGGAAGCAGCCCATCAAGAGTTTATGTGAAGGAGGCTCATTTGCTAATCTTAAAGCATTGGCCTAAGGGGCAGGCATCTAATTTGGCCCACATCTAGGGGCCTGCTGGCTGACGGGTACCATCTTCAAGCTCTCCCTCTGCCTCACACTAGCCAGCAGACATTGTTTCTCTTTTTTTTTTTTTTCTGCTTTTTTTTCCATTTGGTGCCATCTTTATGTTCTCCCTCTCCCTCATTCCAGTCGGTGGGCACTATCTTAGCACTCTCCCTCTGCTGCACTCCAGAGCACCAGTATCTCCCAGAGTGGAGCTTTTATACACATCTTGCTGCCTTAAAAGCAGCAAAAGAAAAACAACTTGTTACATACAAGGGAACCCCCCCATATAACTATCAGTAGATTTCTTAGCAGAAACTTTGCAGGCCAGAAGAGAGTGTAAAAATATGTTAAAAGCATTGAAAGAAAATAACTTTCACCCAAGAATACTCTATCCAGCAGTTATCATTCAGAATTGAAGGAGATATAAGGAGTTTTCCAGACAAACGAAAGCTAAAGGAGCCACTAAACCAGCCTTAAAAGAAATGTTAGAGGGACTTCTTTAAGCTGAAAAGAAAGGGTGCTAATTAGCAACAAGAAAACATACGAAAGTATAAATCTCACTGGTAAAGGTAAGTATAAAGTAAAGATAGTGGATTAACCACTCATAAAGCTAGTAGAAAAGCCTAGTACGATGTTGGTGATAGAAATGCAAAGGAGGGGAAGAAATGTGACAGACATTTTCAAATAATTCTAGTAAACATGATAGATTTTTGCATTCACAATTAAGCCACATTTTCCTTCCTTTTGTCATGGAAGAATGCCGTAATATAGATGGCATGATTTGCAATTATCCATATTTCTTACATCTTTCTCTTCTCCACAGTGTCTACCTTCCCCCAGCCACCAGTGCATATCTACCGTTTCCTTCAGCACCTTTTTCAAAGCTCACCCATCTCCTGGAAACCCTCTCTGACTAGTCCCAGTTGATGGGATCTCTTCTCCCCTGTATACTTATGGAAATATTTGGCTCCATATCATATTACACTAATGAATATTGTGCCTGACCTTATTACATCACTTCCAGGGATTACACTGTCACTTCCTTAAGTTTGGATCCCTCATGCCCCAGCCCAGCCCAGTGATATCAGGAATCCGTGTGTGGACCTCAGCAGCCAGCTAGAAAGTGGGAGGCAGTGAAAGAACAGGATGAAGAGAAGGGGAATCCTGCAGCTTAGCACCTGGCTTGCAAGTTCTAAGCCTCTTCCTAAACCCTCCAATACATGATTTGGGGCAGTAAAACTAATTGTAGACCTGCCTAGCTGCTGGGACGAGCCTGCAAATGGAAGATGCTTAGTTCCTCTAGCCTAACAGAGTAATAAAAGGCCATGACTGATATTAAATAGTACTTTTTGCAAGATATGCTGAATTAATCAAGGGTATGGTATCACCTCTATAATTCCTGAAAATAACTGTCAGTTCCTGAACTGAGTTAGAATGAATCTTGCTATTTAGTTTATTTTTCAATTCTTGTCTATATTTTTAATTTGTTTTTAAAATCAGGATCAAACAAAATTAAACTAAGAATAAAGAGGTTAAGATATTTTTTAGTAAAGAAATTTTAATTAACTTTAGGTTTAAAAATACATTTTACTGAATCTTAAAATTATTTTTAACATTTGCTGTTCATAGCATCTTGTCTGATTTGAGGCTATCTATAGATTAATTCAGGGTCAGAGTCTTTTTTTTTTCAGTATAATATTAAATTACTGAGAGATAAACAGGATTGAGAATTAGATTTTAAATGTTAAATTGGTATGATCTGAAAAGTAAATCCATTCAAAAGATTTCTGCAAATGGAGCAGGATACTGTACTAGACATGCTCCATAGCTCCTTCCAGTAGGTTTATCCCTCTCCCAGAACACTTAGGAACCTTATTCCTGGGGCATGACTGCCATCCAGTGGAAATTTCATTAAAGGTGCAATAAATGCTTTCTCGGAGCTAATTTTTCTCCCGACTTTCTCCCCCACCAATCTCACCACCCATCCTTTTCTTTTTCTCTTTTTCTCTATCATAGGTACCCTAAGGTGCTCCCAGAATAGAAAATGTTTGGTCAGCCATTGGGAACTGTCTTGAAATTTTGGGGCTTTCTGCCAACAGGACAACAATGTTTCTATTCAGCCAAAACTGATTTGTCAGAACCACATGTAAGAGAAAATTGAAATTAAAATATTTTTGTATAGATTAAAAAAGCAGATGAAAAATGAAAAGTATATATGATATGCTACTTTTTGTAAGAAAGAAGGTGAAATAAGAAAATGTGTGCTTAAAATGTTATATGTCAATTGTATCTCAAAAAAGCTAGGGAAAAAAATATGTGCTTATTTTTGCAAAATGAAATGCAGGCAGGAAAACCAGAAGTTAATGGGATTGGTTACCTTAAGGGAAAAGATAGGAATGAGTGGAAAAGACAGGGAAAACAATGGAACTACTCTGATTATATTTTTATATAGTTTTGACTTTTGAACCATGTAAATGTTTACATTTTCAAAATATAAAATTAATTCAGCAGGTTGGGGGGGACTCTAAACTGAACAGAAACAGAAACAAATCAACCTAAGCATGATCACATCAATAATATGACTACTTGAAAAAGAAAAATAAGTATTTCAAGTAATTTGTGAATGCAAAAGTCTAACTTTCCACCATCCAGGGATGTTCTAAGGATAATAAGAACTGCAAGAAAACTTTGAACTTAACCGGGTAAGTTTCTTGTTGGCAGTGGTATCAATGTGGTAATTCTGAAATTATTTTTGTGTGTATTTCAGAATGTCAAATAAATAAATATGTTGATGTTGTTGGGAACCAGTTTTCCCACTATGGGAGTTTTTTTTTAAGATATAGAATGGGGAAGAAGAAGCAAACCTTATGGCATTGAATTAGGGAATTAGAGGTTTCAGTACAAATTCATGATTTTAAAAAGTATATATTTTCTAGCTTTTTCCATTAAAAGAGCCTAGAAGCAATGACTCTTCTGTAGCAAGGAGTAGACCTTGTACCCTGATCTCAGTGTCTAAATACCACAGTCCAATAGAAAGAGGCAGGGTCCCTTGGAAGAATGGCTGATTCAGGGCTGGATCAGGGAAAGTACAAGCTGATCCTGGAACATATTTTTCCAGAACATGAGAACATTCTCAAAGGTTGCTGGGGAAAACAAAAGGACACAGGAGCCAGCCAAGACAAGTAACAGAAAATAATTATAACATGTTGAACTTTTTAAAAATTCATGAAGGCGGATTTGAGAGAACCCATGCTCCCACCTTCTCGTCTTGGCCAATTTGAATAAAACTTTCTCCATCTCCAAGCACTGATATCTCAGAGTTTGGCTTACTGCACATCGGGCACTTGAACTTGAGAAGTAAGAGGTTTGGTAACAATTTTGGCAAGCCAGCCAGGAGTCTTGTGCCCATGGCAGAACAGCCCTGGTGAGGGTTCGAGTGATCAGTGGTCCCCAGCAGCTGCCCAGGTGTCTTTGCTCTGCAGGCTTTCCACTGCCACTCCCCCTTCCTACCGGCATCAGCCACCCTTGTGCAATGCTTGCTTGGAGTGGAGAAACACATTGGACTGCAGTCTATTTTTTGTCCTTGTGTGGATGCATTTGTCTTGTATGTGAGCATTTGCAGTTTTGTTTTGCCAGGTAAGTCATCACGACATGCGTGGTGATGAATTCCCTGTCTCTCTGTTTGCATTTTGTATGAGTGAAAGGAGGGACCCTCATCTGGGAGAGACCTAGGGGATTGTTGGACTTCACTTTCTGCTTTTGTCCTGCAGGAGTAGGACTTTGTCTTTGTGTGGGTGCGTTCATCTTGTGTATGAGTCTGTTTTTGTCCTGTAGGAATTGCATTTCCTGGGTGAGTCACTACAACGTGTGAGGTTGTCGATTCTCTGTCTCTCCATTTGCATTTTGTGTGATTTTTGCTAGGTGAGTCACCACAATACGTGCAGTTGTGAATTCCATCTCTCTGTTTGCATTTTATGTGATTGAAAGGAGGGGCCCTCATTTGGGAGAGACCTAGGGG
This sequence comes from Tapirus indicus, assembly GCA_031878705.1. Taxonomy (NCBI): domain Eukaryota; kingdom Metazoa; phylum Chordata; class Mammalia; order Perissodactyla; family Tapiridae; genus Tapirus; species Tapirus indicus. The sequence continues at coordinate 43,275,259 of CM062918.1, forward strand.
ATTGTTGGACTTTACCTCCTTTTTTTGTCCTGTGGGAGTATAATACTACATGGCCACAACATTCTTTATGGATCCTTAAATTGGAAAAACTTCTAAATTGGGAACATTTTTAGTCATGTCTAGTCTTAAGAACTTAATAAGATTTGAGATATCAGCTTCCTCTCATAGACTTATAGATGCTAATGAAAGCTCAGGGTAAATTGGTCTACAGTTGAATTGTGCAATTGGAAAGAGGGCCTTTATTGAACACTTCGTGCAGACTTTTTAAAGGTATGATACATTGTCCTGAAGTTTTAGAACATAAAAATCTTTGATTCACTTCTTAAGTTAAAAATCTCCCTGATGTAAAAAAACAATTGGGAAAATGTAGCTTGAAAGGTAGATCAGCCTCTCTTATCATTCAGAATGTAATCCAGTCTTTGGGGAACTGGAAACAACTATCTTTGTCTTGCCCCAAAGCCTCCCCTGTTGTACTGGGACTGATGATAAGGCAAATATGCCCCAGAAACTCATTTTGGAGAAAACTTGAGTGCTTTCTCTGTGCCTTTATGATGTAGATTTTCTGCTCTCATGTTCTCCAGGACATGAGAGCCATTCTTTGAAATGATTGAGACTTGTTGAAGTCCTAATGAAAGCTATAATTAGAGGTATAAGAGTTGGTGGAATTAAGTGATTACATCTCTTTTGCATGATTGTATTATAAATTGTATTGTGAGGGGCTGTCCCAGTGGCGTGGGGTTAAGTTCATGGATTCCACTTTGGTGGCCCAGCGTTCACCTGTTCAGAGCCTGGCCATGGACCTACTCACCACTCATCAAGCCATGCTGAGGTGGTGTCCCATATAGAAGAGCTACGACTCTACAACTATGATACACAACTATGTACTGGGGCTTTGGGGAGAAAAAAGAAAAAAGAGGAAGATTAACAACAGATGTTAGTGCAGGGCCAATCTTCCTCAAAAAAAAAAACAATTGTATTGAGGATAGACCTTGTGTCTCACTGGAGGAAACGCTCCCCCAGTTGAAACTGATATTGTAAAACAGCATATGTCTTTTTTTTGTGAGTAAACTTTGGTATTGTTACCCACCAATGGGCTCACTCGGCTTGCCATGATCAGAGCCAATTAATCATAACGAATTAGGGATTGAGAAACAAAGTTTTAATTTAATTAGCCAGCATAACCAGGAAGATGTTAGACTAATGTCTCAAAAAAAACCATCTTCAAAGATTCCAGAATCTTGAGGCAGTTATATAGGGAAAATTGGCAGTAAGGAGGGGGTTCCAGTGATGTTGGTCTCCAGCCATGAAGGGCTCCAGGCATCATATTGTTCCATTCTTCTGTCAGCTGTGATGGTTACCTTCTAGGTGTGTTTCCCACCTGTGGGCAGCCTGTTCCTGGAGAGAAACTCACAGAACAGAGTTTTTAATTTATCAAATTATTGGGAAGTACATATGTAAGAAGAGGCCATAAATCAGGAGAGCATGTGAATATTCTGGAGGACATGCAGAGCAGCAAGTAGTCACACAGAGGAGGGGCTGGGCCATTTAGTGTAACAAGATGGTCTCACTTATGCTCACTTATAGTACAAGTGACCAGATTCTTATTTATTCCTCCTTCTGGTTTGACTTCCAAAACAGGAAGCCTTGGTTTGGCCTTCAATGTGAGGGTCTTGGTTTGGGGGATGCCCAATATTAAGGAAGAATTAGGGGATCTGCTCATAGAAGTTCTCGTGGCTTGGTTTGGTTTTGAGATCTGGTTCTAACTGCAGACTTTTGACTGGCCATGTCTAAATTCTGAAACAGTGGGAAACTGCTACCCTTAAACAGTCAAGGGGAAACTAAAATTTTAAAAATTAATGGAGTTGTTTAATGCTGTCAGGAACAGTTACTGTTTGTCCCAGCTGAAACTTGACAAGATATTTGAAAGGATTTAGTAACTTATGATCAGAAATTTGACCAAATTGGAAACTGGTAATTTAAAGCCAGATAGGAATTTTTTTTAGGCCTTCTTCCCTAAATTAAGATAAAACTATGTACCCAGAGGGAAAGTAGCAAATTAAGGATAATGTAACTTGATGGGCATTTACAACAGAGGCTATAAAATCATTGTATCTGTCTGTTGTTTATGTGTGTCTATATATATGTCATAAATGTTAGATATTTTTCTACCTCCAGATGGTATGGCAAAAATTAAGAGCTCTGCTTAATTGGCTTAACATAAGTGCTTACATAAATTCACTAAAAATTAAGGTATATGAAACAATCTTTGGTAAATAAAAGCTTGTTTAAGTTTGTCGTTTTGATTGAAATAGGCATGTCTTCAGAGTTATATCAGCATTGAATATGATGCAGACATGCAGCCTGGGTTTACTAGTCAAATATAAATTTGTCAGCAAAATAATAGCTTAAAATTATAGCTAATTTTATCTAATATCTCATGAAGTTTTCATGGGTAATTGAAATGCAATTGTTGGGAACAAATGATTTAGATAGATGAAAATGGGTAAGAGTTTTTAGGTACAATAACTATGTTTTATGGTCTGTATACTTGAAAAAATAGCTTCAAAATTCTTTTTGGTAACTTAAAACTTTAGAGTTTTTGCTAAATTAAGTGATAAAAATTTGTGACTATCTCAGTCATTTGTACATAAGATAAAATATTAGAAATAGATTATTAAGCATAGATTCATCTGCTTTTGGTTTCTTATCTCAGAGAAACTAAGAAAATGCTTGGGTTTGTTAGGGATAGACATGTTTTGTACATGCTGAGAAATTTTCTATGAGAAAGTATATATTTCTAGAAAGTCTGTATACAAGGAAAAGAAATGTATGTTTTCAGTAAAGAAGGTATAAAGAAGAGAGATATTTTTGTGTGTTCCATTAAGAAAGATAAATTTGTCCAAGCATTCTCTTGTTTTTAAGGGATATGTGCTGAAGAATTTAGGAATAAAATGTCACAATGTCGACAAGTATCTCTCAAATGTTTCAACATGATCTCATCTATAAATATTTAGTGTGTATCTCAAAAATATAAGAACTCCTTAAAAAAATAATATGGCATGCTATTTTTAAAGCTTTCCTGTTAATTCTATTGTCCAGCTATGGATCAATACTGCAGAGATGATGAGCAGAACTAATCTCAGAGGTAAAATCTAATAATTTGGTGGTGGCAACTTAGAGCACTGTGTTAAGAACAATTCTGATACATGCTTAGGCTCAGCCTGCAAGAGGGCCATGATTGGTTGGCTAGGTCTGCTAGGGTGCCCAGAAGGTCCCTATATATTATCTGCATCATGTCATAAGCATGAAACAGGGTAGACACAAGAGAGCAAACTACAAGCTAGAAGATTAAAAGCAGTTCCTAACATCACTAGTGGAGTCTGAACTTATCTTAGATAGCTGATCTCTTTCCTCTCAAAGAAATCAGGGCCAGACTTATTTTCCTGGTTATAATAGCTAACATTATAATGAAACAAAAGGCAAGTGTGTGGGGGTATATGTGTACTTGCATTTAACTTTGAAGAACTATTTGATCATGACAGAGTCCACTCAGGTGGGCAGGAAACAGCTATAGGGAGGACTTCTTCAGAGTAATAGTCACTAAAAAAAAAAAAATGCATGAGCACATGGGGAATATGAGCAGAGATGGAAACTATAAGAAAGAGTCAAATGGAAATACTAGAAATAAAAAACACAATACCAGAAATAAAGAATTCTTCAGATAAGCTTATCACAGCTCAGACAAAAAACTCAGTAAACTTGAAGACAGGTCAAAAAAGTACCGAAAATGAAACACAAAGAAAAAAAAGTGAATAAAAAACTGTGCATCCAGAAACTGTTGGACAATATCAAGTGACCCAACATATGAATAACTGCAGTCACAGAGAGGAAGAGAGAGAAAATAGGGCAGAAGAAATATTTGAAGAGATAATGACCAAGAAACTTTCCAAAATTATGACAGATATCAAACCATAGATTCAGAATTTCATAGAACCCCAAACAGAGGATAAATTAAACACACACACACCTAGTCTAACTGCTGAAAACCAAAGATAAAGAGAAAATCTTGAAGATAGCCAGAAAAAATATATTAAATACAAAGGAACAAAGAAAAGAATTACAGCATTCAGAAACTAGCCAAGCCAGAAGACAATAGAGTGACATCCTGAAAGTACCAAAAAAAATAAAACTATCATACCAGAATTCTTTACCCAGTGAAAATACCATTCAAAAATGAAGTTTAAATAAAGACTTTTTCAGAAAAACAAAAGCTGAAAGAATTCATGGCCAAGAAAGATACAGTTCATGAATTGTTAGAGAAAGTTCTTCAGACAGGACTATGACATCAGACAAAAGCTTGAATCTATACAAATATTCTTGCCACATGAGTAAGCACTAAATTACGACATTATAATTTATTAGTGAACAGAAGTTAGTTATCCATGACTGCTATATGTAGTAGTCAGAGAGGTGTAATATAATGGAGACATTACAATCTGAAATAAACAGGAGAGAAAGATAAGACAAGCTAATTAATGTGTTTTAACCATGCCCACAGTCCTTTCAGAGGGAAATTGCCAAGTCTCTACTTGTGAGTCCCTTAGGTACAGTGACATGCTTTGAATCAATAGACTCCAACCTCCACCCCCTTCCCTCCTCCATGCATCCCCATGAATACACACAGCTGACTGGACCAGGACTGTGCACCTTACTCAACTGCAGTAATCTATAGGCTGGAGAACAGCCTATGGATATTCGTTTTAAGAATTCTATACCATCATGTATGTGGGTGATTTGTTTGGGCTACCAGATTTGTTATCTCATGAACATGAGCTGGAAAATTGATAATATAATTGAGCAAGAAGGGAATCAAAGCTGAAAGATTGGCAGAGAGAAGGCAGTAATCACGTGCCATAAGGCAACAGAAGACATAATTAAGTGGAATCCATGCAGTGGAACGGAGGTGGTGGAATGATTTACAAAACTGAGGGTGAAATTCATGGCAGGAGCTACAAAACAGTGACATAGAAAAGCTGAATCACCATAATGGTGAATGATCAACAAGTTTTAGGTACTGGAGTCAAAAGATGACTAGACTGCATGGGAGACTTCAGATTTCCAGATCACAATTTTATACACCTAAGGCCTATTACACAAGGATTCTTATTGTTCCAATGAGATTAGTGGAGCTTACTTCAGATCTTCGTACTTTTTTCTTTTTTGTCAACTCCTGGACTTTTTGGTCCACTGTGCATCGCAGTCTTGCAGTAAGAAGCCTAATTTATTTGAAACACAATGTGGCTTATTATATTCATTTCCTAGGGGTAGTGTAACAAGTTACCACAAACTCATAGGCTTAGAACAATAGAAATGTATTCTCTCACAGTTTTGGAGGACAGAAGTCTAAAATCAAGGTGTTAGAAGGATTGATTCCTTCTGGAGGCTCTGGGAGAGAATCCATTCCAGGCCTCTCTCCCACCTTCTAGTGGCTGCCAGCAATCTTCAGCATTCCTTGGCTTGTAGAGGCATCAGTCCAATCTGTCTCCATCTTCACACTGCCTTCTCTTCTGTGTGTCTTCTCCCCTTCTTTTCTCTTCTAAGGACACTTGTCATTGGATTTAGGGGCCACCCTAATCCAGGATGATCTCATCTCAAGATCCCTTAATTACATCTGAAAGATCCTTTTTTTTAAATAAGATCACTTCACAGATTTGGGGTGTAGATATGTTTGGGGGAAAAGGAGAGGCACCTTTAAACCCACAGCTCTTTGTACACCAGCACCTAGGAATCAGAAAACTTGGGTTATAGTCCCTGCTCCACAATTTACTTGCTGTATGTGACGTTCATACACTGGTTAATCTCCCTGAATCTTAATTTACTCACCTGAGAATGAGAATAATAATTAATCTGCCCTACCTGCTTCACTGTGAAGTAGCATGCACCTAGTACACTTTAAATAAATGCTAAATGAATAAATTAATAAGTGAGTGACTGAATAAATGAATTCATCTGGAGGTGCACAGTGTCCCATATCAAATCAGATATGGAGCTCAGGAGAGAGGTTAGGGCTGAATATTTAGACTTGGGAGTCCTCAGGATCAATGGGAATAGATGAGGCTACCTCGAGAGAAGAAACTTGAAGACACAACCCTAAGAAACTTTTACATTTAAGAAGTGGAAAGAAGGGCCAGCCCTGTGGCCTAGTGGTTAAGTTTGGTGCGCTCTACTTTGGCAACCCAGGTTCACTTCCCGGGCGCAGACCTACACCACTCATCAGCAGCCATGCTGAGGTGGCAACCCACATACACAATAGAGGAAGAATGGCACAGATGTTAGCTCAGGGAAAATCTTCCTCAGCAAAAAGAGGAAGACTGGCAACAGATGTTAGCTCAGGATGAATCTTCCTCAGCAAAAAAACAAAAAAGTGGAAAGAAGAAGATATTACAGGAGAAGGAAAAATAGAAGCAAAATGGATGAAGAGTAAAGAATTAACCAACACATTCAGGGGTGGAGAAGAGTGCATTGTGACTGGGAGGGGAAGTTGTGGGTTGTGGTAGGATGTTGAAAGAGGAGAGAGAGGGCTGTTGAACAAGTAGAAACCAAATTTTGTGAAGCACATGTATTAGCACTAGAAGTAATAATCACTTCAGTAGGAGTTTTCCCTCAGAATTCAACACCAAGTCAAAGGTATTCTGATCAGAACTAATCAGGGCAAACACCTTTTTCTCAAATTATATTTTGTCTTGATTGTGTATTTAGCAAGTACAACTGGGTTGCCCCCAAAAAGGGGGCCCTGCTCCTTCGTGTCTAATACCAACAACCAATTGTTCCCAGTCTCTCCTTCATTCTCCACAAGAAGGGCCAATCTCAGCATATGCCATCTCCAGCAAACTCTTAACATTTCCCTCTCTGAATACCTACATATCCTTTATGTCTATACTCAAATGCCACTATGCCAGGCATTCAACAGAATAGCAGGCACTCACATTTCAAAAAATGTGATTGAAATGGAAAGATATTCCATGCACATAGATTGGAAGAATTAACACAGTTTAAAGGTCCATGCTTCCTAGAGCAATCTACAGATTCAGTGCAATCCCTGTCAAAGTCCCAACAACATTTTTCACATAAACAGAATAAAGAATCCTAAAATTTAAATGGAACAACAAAAGACCTCGAATAGACAAAGCAACACTGAGAAAAAAAGAACAAAGCTGAAGGTATCACAATCCCTGCTTTCAAAATATACTACAAAGCTATCATAATCAAAACAGCATGGTACTGGCACAAAAATGGACACACAGATCAATGGAACAGAACTGAGAGCCCAAAAATAAACCCACTCATCTATGGACAGCTAATCTTCAACAAAGGAGACAAGAATGTACAATGAAGAAAGGAAAGTCTCTTCAATAAACGGTGTTGAGCAAACTGGACAGCCAAATGCAAAAAAATGAAAGTAGGCCATTTTCTTACACTATACACAAAAATTAACTCAAAATGGATTAAAGACTTGAATGTAATACCTAAAATCATAAAACTCGGGGCCACCTGGTGGCACAGTGGATTAGTTTGTGCTTTGGCAGCCCGAGGTTCGTGGGTTCGGACCCCATGAGCCAGCTGACACGCTGCTTGTCAGCCATGGTGTGGCAGCGTCCCATATAAAGTAGAGGAAGTTGGGCACGGATGTTAGCTTAGGGCCAGTCTTCCTCAGCAAAAAACAGGAGGATTGGCAACAGATGTTAGCTCAGGGCTGGTCTTCCTCACAAAAAAATAAAATAAAATCATAAAACTCCTAGAAGAAAACATAGGCAGTATGCTCTTTGACATTAGTCTTAGCCATATCTTTTTGAATATCATGTCTCCTCAGGAAAGGGAAACAAAAGAAAAACTACAGGCCGGCCCCATGGCAATAATGATTGAGTTTGGCGCGCTCCACTTCGGCAGCCTGGGTTCACGGGTTCAGATCCTGGGCACAAACCTACACCACTAGTCAGTCATGCTGTGGCAGCAACCCACATACAAAGTAGGGGAAAACTGGCACAGATGTTAGCTCGGAGCTAATCTTCCTCAAGCAAAAAAAAAGCGGGAGATTGGCAACAGATGTTAGCTCAGGGCAAAGCTTCCTCAGCAAAAAAAAAAAACAAAAACAAATGGGACTACGTCAAACTAAAAAACTTCTGCAAGGCAAAGGAAACCATCAACAAAACAGGACAACCTACCAATTGGGGGAAGATAAGCAGAGGATATGAACAGACATTTTTACAAAGAAGATATACAGATGGCCAACAGGCACATGAAAAGATGTTCAATATCACTGCAATGAGATATTACCTCACACCCATCAGAACGACTATAATTAACAGGAAAAGAAGTAACAAGTGTTGGAGAGGACATGGAGAAAAGGGAACACCCATACACTGCTGGTGGGAATGTAAATTGGTGCAGCCACTGTGGAAAACAGTATCGAGATTCTCAAATTATTAAAAATTAAAAATAGAACCACCATATGATCCAGTTATTCCACTTCTGGGTATTTATCCAAAGAACAAAAAAAACCCCACTAATTTGAAAAGATGTATGCTCCCCTCTGTTCACCACAGCATTATTGACAATAGCCAAGACTCGGAAACAATCTAAGAGCCAATCAACAGACGAATGGATAAAGAAGATGTGGTATATACATACAATGGAATACTACTCCACCATAAAAAAAGAAGAAATCTTGCCATTGTGACAACACAGACGGACCTTGAGGGTATTATGCTAAGCAAAATAAGTCAGAAGGAGAAAGCTGAATATCATGTGATTTCACTCATATGTGGAAAATTAAAAAACACACAGACACAGAGAATAGATTGGTGGTTACCAGAGGGAAAGGGGAGAGGGAGGAGGGCAAGAGAGGTAAAAGGGCAAATTTGTACAGTGACGGATGGCAACTAGACTTTTGGTAGTAAACACAACGTAGTCTACATGGAAGTCGAAATATAATGATGGGCACCTGAAATTTATATAATGTTATAAACCAATGTTACTTCAATAAAAATTAATTAAATAAATAAAATAATGTCATTGATTCATGGCAGACAACACAGTTGGAGATGAACCTTCCTATAAACCACTGAATAAGTCAGTCACATAAAATTCCTATGCATAGTAAGTAATGTCACAAAAGCAGCAGGTTTCATAAGCTACATATTTTTGTCCTCAATAGTTCCTGTGCATTAGGTGCCTCAAGGCCTACAAAATTAACACAAGGCCCTGTGAGAGCTCAGGTAACTTACCTACAGGTACTCAGCCTATACGTGACAGACAGGACTTGAACCCAGGTCCTCTGATCTCAAGTCAATTGCTCTTTTCCATCATTTCATTCCAAGAAGTTTAATTCTAGCTGGGAAGGCAAAATTAATAGGCATGAAACAATAAAGAGCCAACTATGTAGTGGGTTTATATGTTCAGTGCAAGGGATAGATGCACATGGGCTAGAGGATTTAAAAGAAAAGGTTTTTGGAACACTTTTTTTCACATGAGATCTACATGAAGTCCAATATGTAGAACAGACACACATGGAGCTGCTCTGATTGGAGCTAGGGTAGGATCCCAGAGCCCTTTTCCCATGCTCTGCAAGGAACTCTCCTTGGCGGCTCCTCAGGATTCCTGGGGCTCTGCTGAGCAGTTTGGAAACCACTGGGCTAAATCAGTGGTGCTCAAAGTGTGGTCCCTGAACCAGCAGCATTGACAATGTCTGGTAACTTCTTAGAAATGTGAATTCTTTGGCCTCGCCAAAGACTTACTGAATCGGAAATTCTGGAGGTGGGGCTTAGCAAGCTGTGTTTTAACATGTTCTCCAATTGATTCTGATGCCTGTAAAGTTTGAGAACCAGTAGGCTACTTCATCTCCATAAAGTAGGAGGAGAGACCATCCACTTTAAAAGAATATTTGAGGCTGGGGTTGGGGACTTTGAAGGCAGTAGGAAACTGCCACTGGGAGGCCTTCTCTAAGATATCAGCAGAGATGGATGAATGAAGGTGAAGGGAAGTCCTGACCAAGGCTAGCAGGTAACAAAGTGCACTCCAGTAATCATGTCTATCCGCTGAACTCCTCCTGCAATGTCTCGGAATACAATGGAAGAGAGTGGGCATTCGAGGTAAGCTAGCACTCTGGGTGGAAAGTTTAAGGAGTCTAGGAGGCTGTACTGAAGTGACTGGCCATGAAGGGACTCGAATCTTGATGAAGGATACAAGTAGGCTCAGTGGATGTGGGGGCATGGGAGAGGTGGGCATTAGGTGGCTTCACTAAGGGTAAGGAAGTGGAGAAGCTCCATGTCTGAGATCTCAGTGCTGAAACAATCCTAAATTCTATCAAAGCCCAAGATTTGGCTCTGCTTCATGCTTCCCTGTTCAATTATATTTCTAAATGGGCAAACTTGTATAGAAACAATTTCTATATTATATAATAAACCAAATATAAGTTGTATTTTTTTCTGCATTCAACAATATTTTAATTTCTATCTTTCTTATATGTTGGTCTAATGTTGTCTTCATCCTTTCTTGAAAAGGACTATATTTTCCTTTTTGTGTATACTTTTATGTATTTTTCCCTTTTTTGTATATTTTTGTGGTAAAATATACATAACATAAAAGTAAATATTTTAACCATTTATTAGTGTTCATTTCACTTATACTTTCCTTTGCAGTGAAATAATAATAAAAATAGACTGTAGTGGGTTGGGGGGAAGCTCTATTTACTTGAAAAATGAAAAAGTTGATACTTTATTTTGGGTTTCTAACCTTGTTTTGAAATGCTACTGGACTGAGAAATCCAGAAATCTATGAACCACTGACTTAAAGGAGAGTCGGGATGTGCAGAATTCAGGGTGGAAATAGGCAAGAACAAAGCCCTAGAGAGAGGAATGTGCAGGGCATTTTTAGAAGGGTATATACTAGACTTGCTAAAACAAAGTGTTCTTGAAAAGGAGTAGTTGAAATTAAGTTTTGGTCCATTTTTAAATAGCTGGTGCCTAATGATGTTCTGCTCATAGTAGAAACTCAGTAAATATTTGTCAGTTGAATGCAGTGAATGTTCGAGTCAGATTCAGAAGAGCCAGAAAATACAGTTTGAAGTTCCAACTTCACCAGAGCTTCACAGCAAATGTTCCTGGGATGGGTGACCACTGTACCGAGCTATTAACCTCCTCCCCCATCAAGGGAGCCAGGCAGGACCCAGGGCATCTGATCAGCTCCAGCCCAGATATATTCCAGTATGCTGTACAAATATGACAATCGTCTATAGATGCCAAGAAGACTTCCATAGAAGACTATTAGTCTGATGGTAGCACCCAACGTGGAGCCTAGGCTCGAAGCTAGAATCATTGGGAAGAGTTCCAAGATAGATAGACAGACAGATAGATACAGATATATATATAGCAAATATTTGCTAATTCCCTCCACAAATTCATTTCTTCTCCCCAGCCCCCCCCCCCCACTTTTTAATAATACCTTGATATTTTGCACAATATGGTGTAGGTGGGGTTGACTGTACCCCCAGCTCCATGGGTGAACCCTGATTGGCTTAAACTAATCAGTGCTTCTCTTCTCCCAGCCCACAAAGATTGATTGTTTCAGGGATGGGCACATAACCCAGTGAGAGATTTCTTTTCTTTTTTTTTAATGAGGACTCCTAAGAAAATGATTCTTATATTTCTGTCTGAAGTTAACGCAGGAAGCATGTAACCCCAGGGCGTCGGCAGCCATCTTTGGATCATGTTGGAAGAGCCTACAGGAGAAGGGAGGGAGTGGAGCAGAGAAATGGTGAAAGGGAAACTGGGTCCAGGATCCTGCACCCAAGCCACAGGTGAGGGCTGCCCTGAAGCCTATCTGACCCCTGGGCCCTGCGGTTACCGCTTAAATGCCTATTTCTGCCTCAGTCAGTTTTGGTTTTGTTTTCTCTCACTTGCAACTGAAAAACTGCTGATGTACAAGGCTGAAGTGATTCTCAGAATAAGAGACAAGAAAGTGGACATTTGTGGAAATCTAGCCTCTGGAGAGTAGCTGTTTAAGGAAAAGACAAGAGGGGTCTAGCAGGCTTTTGAAGTGACTAGCCGTGAAGGGATGGGGGTGGCATTGGGATGGAAAGGAAGGGCTGGCTCTGAGCTTCAACACAAAAGAAGAGGGGCACAGCAGACGATTTCTGTTCCGACCCGTACTTTGATTAACACTACAGCCTTCTCCTCAGGGATGACAAAGGCCCCCACCTCCTCCCCAGGGAAATGATGCAACCAGTCATTAGTTGGTAGCTGGATCAGCCATGAAAGAGTCAGGAAAAGGGAAGGTTGCTTCAGCAGTTCCCAGGGACAAAAAGAGGGGGCTAAAAAATGGGGGAGAGGGAGATTGTAAAAGGAAAAAAAAACTGCAGAAGAAAAAAGAAAACATGGATGGAAACCTAGCGAATAGGAGGGCAGCGTAACATGGTTGGTAAGAGGGGACTCTGGGACCAAACAGATACAGTTTCAAAACCCATGCTCGCTGACTAGCTATCTTAATTCACCTCAAGAACTAATCATCCCTTTCCTGCCTGCAAATGAGCACGAAAATGCCACTCTTAGATGACTGTGAGTCTCCAAAAATATAATACAGGGAAGCCCCTAGCAGAATGTCTGGCAGGAGTAGGCGTTCACTACTTGTGGTTATCTCATAAGAATAAGATGGATGAATGTAGGACAGGAGAGAAAGGAAGTAAAACACTGCTTTACTTAGATTCTGACCCTCCTCAGTAGCAAGCAGCTGAGTATTCACTCTGTATAGAAGCTGCACTAAGCAGAAACTGAAAAAAAAAGGATCACGCTAAAGAAATGGCTTTTGAGAAATGCCAGTAACGTTTACTTAATCTCTGTGTTGTACTATTCTCTGACACAGCCACTTAGCAAATGCGTGTTGAATTGGGCTGACAATACTTGAGAATTTCAACATACAGGGGGGAAAGATCTCTTAGAACAGAATATTAAAACAAATCAAGATATTGCCAGAGTTTGATTTCAGGAGGCAAAGTGTGGCGCTACTTCTCACCAGATCTGGGCTAGCTGGGCAGGGGGCGCCAACTCGGACTAGAACGTCCTGTCTTCACCCTCTGCCCAGGAGCGGGGATGAGCTGGAGGTGACAATAGCTGGCGCTTTTGTTCAACCCTGAAATCCTTGCCGCAGGAGACTGCCCAGCAATTGGGCTGGAGTTGGGAGGGGGAAGCAAATCCGAGAAACAAAGAGAGACCAGGCGGAAAGCTCCTGGGACCAGGAAGGAGAAATGGATGGGATTTTGATTTGGCAGTGGCACCTGGTACCCGCTACTAATAAATAATAGGACTGTGTAGCATTTATAAGGCACTTTATTGATACTAACAATAAGTCATCTCTACAAAATATTCTATTAGTGGTAGCAATAAATAGCAATAGCCCTACAACTGCATTGTCTCCTTCAACCTTCTCAACATCCGCTGTGTGTCTTATTATCACTATTTTGATAAGGAAACTGTGGCTTCGAGGGGTAAAGTCCTTCGGTCACCACAGAGAGGAGACCAGACTTGATCCCAGACCTCCAGACTCGGGCGGAGCGGTAGCCAAGCTGCCGGTGAACCGCCGAGCCGCCGAGCCGCCGGGGGAGGACCGCAGGAGCCGGCCGGGCGCGCAGGTGGCTGCACCCCCACGAGGGGGCGGGCTCAGCCGGCCGGTCCCGCCCGGAACCCCCGGCAGCCCACACACCACTCCACCTGCCTGAGAGCCCGCGGTGGTGCTGGCAGTCCAGGCGCTCCGCCGTCGCCCCAGCCTCGCCGTGCGCCCCGCGCAGCCCGCCCGCCGTCCCGCCGAAGTGCCCCACCGCCGCCGCGCTGCACGCCCGAAGTGCGCCCTCTGCCCTCGCGGGGACAGAGGGCCCCGCCACCGTCATGCTGCCCGCCATCTACACGGCCCTGGCGGGGCTGCTGCTCCTACCGCTGCTGGTGAACCTCTGCTGCCCCTACTTTTTCCAGGACATAGGCTACTTCCTGCGGGTGGCCGGCGTGGCCCGGAGGGCGCGCAGCTACGGGCGGCGGCGTCCGGTGCGCACCATCCTGCATGCCTTCCTGGAGAAAGTGCGCCAGATGCCGCACAAGCCTTTCCTCCTCTTCCGCGACGAGACGCTCACCTACGCTCAGGTGGACCGGCGCAGCAACCAGGTGGCACGGGCGCTCCGCGACCACCTCGGCCTGCGCCAGGGAGACTGCGTGGCGATCTTCATGGGCAATGAATCCGCCTACGTGTGGCTGTGGCTGGGGCTGGCCAAGCTGGGCTGTGCCATGGCGTGCCTCAACTACAACATCCGCGCGAAGTCCCTGTTGCACTGTTTCCAGTGCTGCGGGGCGAAGGTACTACTGGCCTCCCCAGGTGAGCCCGGGGACTGCCCCGCCCTGGCACTGGGCTTCTCCGCGCCTTAACGAATCTGCCGCAGCGTGGTGTAGGGGTTGGAGAGGGAGATTTAGATCGGAACTGGAGATGTAGAGGGAGGGGATGACAACCCTTCCTGGAAAAGCTAATTGTCGATTAGAACCGCCTGTTGTGGAAGCTGACCGTGCCAGGCACTGTATTAAGCACTATACATATAGCGTTGCTTTTAATCTTCACAATAGGTAGGGTTTACTATCAGACTTTATAGATGAGACTACTGAGGCCAGAGAGGTGAATTCTCACTGCAGGAGAAGGTGACCCCACCTGATTCCCAAGGAGAAGACTTTGGGGGTCTGCGGCAGTGCTCTTGTGAGCTCCCATTGCATCTATAGTAATAGTGACCTTTGGTTCTGTTGTTACTTCCTGCCACATTTCAACCAAGACCTGAAATGGTAACTTCATGCTTGTGGTGACCAGGCCAGGAAGAAGCTGAGAACCTGTTACCTACAGGGCTGCTGGTTTTCTCTTCCCAGAAGTCTAGGCTCTGGACTTGAATAAGGACCAGGGGTTGCTTCTCTGACATTTAGAGGAGGCCTAACCAGGCGTGGCTGAAAGACAGGGAGGAATAAGGAGCCAGGAAGCCTTGCCATTCTGGAATGCCTTTCTGTGCAAGGCTCTGTGCTGGATGCCTTTACTCCTGTTACACAGTTACGGAAACTGAGGCTTAAAATTCCAACCTCGGTCTGTCCAGCTCAAGCCCATGACTTTCCCTACATCATGCTACCTTCCCCTCCATGGATGTAAAGTGTTAGAGCTGGAAGGGATCTAGCATCCATCTGCTCTCCCCCTTGGTTTCACAGCTGAGGCAAGCTAAGCAGGTTGCCTAGTGTCACAGAACAGTGAGGTGTCTCTTCACATATAGGAAACTTATACATTTGTTTCATGTGGCATAAAATAAATAATCCAAAAAATGAAGACTTTGTAAAGAAGTTTAAAAGCAGGGGGGCAATTTTAAAGGCAGCCAAGTTATTTGAAGGGAGTAGTGCTTTCAAGAAAATTCCCAACAATTTCTTGCTGCCTGGGGAAAGAGACAACTTCTCTACTTAGTAACTGGAAGACTCTCTCAAACCTATTACTTTACTGGTTGATTCAGAGGGAAGTTATTAGTGCAATGATCTTTGTAGCACTTCAGGAGGGATTTATTTTCTATTTAAATTTAGATACTATTTACCTGCATAGTAACCCAGGGCCCCTGTGAGGGAGGTCAAGGACTAGAGTTTTATTGACAAAGAAGCTCAGGTTTAAATAACTAATAGACTTTCGTTCTGTAATCAAGTCAGAAATACAACCAGATAGCTCCTTTCCCACCCAAGCAAACAGTCCTCTGCCACTGAGCATTGTGTTAGGTCAGTTACGTGGAGAGTATAGTGGAATTCCAACATTCAGATCAAAGGTGAACCAGACTTTCTGGTGGATCTACGACACTCTCTGGCAGTAAACTGACCTTTGAGAGAGGCCACACATTTGGAAAACTGCGTTTTTCCAAGTCACTGAGAGACCATTGCACACCGTGCAGAATTACACTCTGACCTGAAACAGTTCCTACTAAGAGGGTAACACAGAGTCCAAAGTCACATGCTTAGTTAAGGCACCCATGTGTATAAGTGCTGAATGGACTGATCCTTACAATTCTTTAAAGTTGGAAAGGATCTTAGAAATATTCTAATCCTATAATCCTCTAACTTTAATGAATGTGTGATATTTCAATAAAAAGTTTGGAAAAGAAACTTCAATGAACATAAAAATCACCTGGGAAGCTTGTTTTAAGGAAAAGATTCCTGAGCCCCGTCCTCAAGAAACACTGATTCAATAAGACTGTGGTGGGGCCCAGGAATATGTATTTTTATAACAAGCCCCACCCCCAGAGGATTTTGAAGCAAGTGTTCTGAGGACTAGGCTTTGAGAAACAATCAGCCTAGTTTCCACTTGCTTTAGAGTTGAGCAAACACAGGCTCAGAGGGGTGATATCAGTTGCCCAGGGTCACATGGCTAGTTAGCAACAGAGAGCTGGGGACAGAACCCAAATTTTTTTCTCACTTCCAGAGCATTTTTTATTCTATTACACCATCTGAACATGGTACATAAAGGTGAGAAGCTTTAGAAATATTGGAGGGGTGAAAATTCAACAGGGTTTGATTCTGTACTTTGAATTTCAGCCTCAGGGCTTGTGGGCTTAATAAGAGCTCTTGAGTTCCAACTGTCTGTCAAATTCTGGAGTGTATGTGAAGGACCAGCACAGTGGCATTTATCATAAGCATTGATCCAGTTGTCCTGAATTTGGGGGACTCTTCATAGAGTTTAACAGAGCTCAACCCTCTCAGGAATTTCAGTACCCAATTATTCCTTCAGAATTGTACTTATAGAAAGTCAAAGATTCGGAAACACTTCCCTGGATCAAACAGAAGCTCCTGCGTCCCAGAGAATATGATTTACTCTCTGTAGTATATTTCAGGATCCTTCTCCTTAGAAAGTATGATGTAACTAATCACACGAAAAAATTGCCTTCAGCTGTTTGAACCTGTGTCAATGTTGTAATTGATAGAAACCACCTTATTGGGCCAGTAGTTTTTCAAGCAACTTCCCAAACATAAAATATAGGCAAAACTAGAAAGCATATTTAATTTCATACAACATGGAATATTTTGTAAAAACATCCAAAAGAGCCCAGAAAGTAGTAAATTTGCTTTGTTTCCATTTATGCTAGCATTAAGATCATCGCTGAACTAGCTCTTCTACTGGAAGGATAACCCAGGTCTCCTTCATCGGCTCACTGGCCAGGTCTACACTGCCTGGCTCAACATAACCATGTGAGAAGTTCCATGGTCTAGGAATTACTCTTGTACAAGGCTTTAGTAACAGTTAAAGGTACGCTCTGTTGCAAGAGTGAGATCCAGAAAGATTATAAAATGTTCCAGATTACCTTTGACCTGGTATTGCAAGGTCATGAAAAATAAATTGGACCTCCTTTACACGACATAATAAAGGAAAATGCTTCCAATAACTTTCAAGGGCATTGCATCACTGAAAGTTCTAAAACAGGAGAACTTCATTATAAAACTAGTGTTAGGACAAAGGATAACTCTTGTCACAAACTTTTGAGGTTAGATTGAGGAAAGCAGATGGTACAATTTAATTTCACATCAAGAAACATCTAGAGAGTCCTCACAAGGTACAAGCTAGTTACTATGGTGGGATGGGGAGATATGATGGTTTAGTTCAAGGATCTTACAGTCCAGTGAAAGAATTAAGCCCCACACATAAATGATTGTGACACCCAGGAGAATGTGATAAATATGCTGAAAGAGCTACAAAGTGCTGTGGGGAAAAAAAGAGCAGAGAGTGAAGGCTTCTTGGGGGCATTGACAACTGAGCTGGGCAAGTGCAGTCAGCGAAGGGGTATTCCAGGCAAGAGGACCCCAGAGGCTATTTTTCATCAGGTCTATAACACAGTGAGAGGCTTATTAAAGAGTTTAACTCTGTTAGGATAACAGCATGCTGGACTTAAATAATAGTCATTTTTTAAGCTGTTTACTGAAGAGACCCTACTGTAGAAAAAATAGGGACTCAGAGAATCCAAGGAATGGCCAAGAGCAGTGGCCTCACTTCCATGGAAGGAGATAATTTTCCAATGCCAACTTTAGTCAAGGGTCAGGATATGGAGATAATCTTATCTCCATTCCTCTCATCTCTCTGGGCTGCCCAAGAGTAACTTAGATGAATTGCCTCAGTGCACTTTGATTGCCTCAAAGACTTAGAATTCTCTCATATATCTTTGAATAATGCCCTAGTAATACCTAGCACATAGTAGCCACTCAATAAATGTATTTGACATTAATGAGTTCCACCATTCTGGTTGGTTGTAACAGGCTTTCTTCCCTGAAGCTTGAGAATCATTGGGTTGGGCATGAGGGCGTGAAACATCATGTGAAAAAAAAAAATCAAATGTATTCTGAATTGAGAAAATCCACTTAGACTCAATCTACCCCAGACCCAGCCTCACTCTACCACAGACCTGTTTACCTCCCATTTCACCTCTAGCCAGTGGACTGCAGGAGGAAGGTACTCTCTCTGGGTCTTGTTGCCAGAAAGGGAACTGGTGCTGAGCACAGGAAGAGGTAGGACCATAGTGAGGAGGGTCTGTGCATAGGATGGTGGAGGACAGAAACCCAGACATCAAATAAGTAATGTATTCAAGGGCTGGGATCCCAGCCAAGTAGCCCAAGTTCTGAATAGAGAGCTAGCTTAAAGATGTTCTCTCCAATTTTTCTTCTTGGCCTGCTCATAACTAAAGGTTGGAAGGGCGGGTGGTTGTACAACTCCATACAAAAACAAACCAGCACACTTGAGAATACTTCACAGTTCGTTTTCTTTAGGAACAAGAAGGGAGTGAAGGGGCCAGCCTGGTGGCATAGTGGTTAAGTTCGGCACACTCTGCTTTGGCGGCCTGGGTACATGGGTTTGGATCCCAGGTGCAGACCTACCCCATTCATCAGCCATGCTGTGGTGGCAGCCCACATACAAAATAGAGGAAGATTGGACACAGATGTTAGCTCAGGGTGAATATTCCACAGCAAAAAAAAAAGGGGGAGTTAAGAGGTGAAAACAAAATAAAGTCTAAATCAGCTGTTATGTTATTGAATCTGAAGAAGGATAGAGTTCAGATTATTCTGCCTAATGAGTCTAAGTGGCCAGTATTTAAAAAGGACCTCCCCACAGCCTCTGAGAAATAAGGAAATAGATAGTTGGTAGATAGGTGACATGGTTGCTTATGGATATCAAATCATAACAATTATGTAAGGCCTAGTATGACTTGGTAACCTCGTGACAAGGAATTACCCTTGATCCCAGGGTTATTTAGAAAGCAAGAGTTCACATAAGCAAGAACTTTAACTGAGAGAAATGAAAAATATTATTCAGAGATTATAGAATTACATAAATGTAAGATGAGTATGTATTTCCCTGTTAAAGACTTACTTACTCCTGGTGGGACTTAACCTTGATAAACATCTTTCTGACCTCAGGGTGGTTTGTTTGGTGGGGCAGGGAGAGGGAAAGGTCTACGCTTGCCTTTATCTGAAGGGTGTTCTAACACACATTGTATTGATGTACAGACTAGACAATAGGTTCTTAAATATAACTCCAAACCGCCAGTGATAGAAATGCAAAATCACAGTTACAAATGCCCTTTTAAAAACTATTTTCAGACTGTCTCCTAGAGCTGTGTTAGAACCAGTTTGGGTGTCAGTTGCCTTTCTGAAGAAAAGATAAGTCTTTCATCCACCAACTGTTTCACAATCATCCTGAATTTTTTTTTTTTTTTTTTTTTTTTTGTGAGGAATACCAGCCCTGAGCTAACATCCGTTGCTAATCCTCCTCTTTTTGCTGAGGAAGACTGGCCCTGGGCTAACATCCGTGCCCATCTTCCTCTAGTTTATATGGGAACCCACCACAGTGTGGTGTCGGCAGGCGCCCTGGATCCGAACCCGCAAACCCCAGGCTGCCAAGCGCGAACTAAACCGCTGCGCCACCGGGCGGCCCCCCGTCCTGAAATTTTGATCAAAGCGCATTTCCTTTCACTGACTTCTTTTCAGGTCTTACTCTACTGGTAAACATTTCTGGGGTATTTTATTTAACTAACTCCGTCAGTTCGCCATTCAATAAGGCAATCTAATAGCAAAACAAGCTACAAGATTGAATGCTTCTCCTCTTGGAAAGCTGTAGGTGTAGCCAGTAGCATCTTGCCACGTTGGTGATGAAGATTGATTCCGATCACCACCCGCCCTCTCTCCCTGCTTTCTAGAAATGGGCCTGTGTATTCAGAAATTTCTCTTCTTCTCTTCTTCAAAAAAAGAGGGGTCAAGAGGAGGGAAACTTTGTATGCTACCTTGATATTTTTTTTTCTTTTCTAACAAGACAGATTTTAAGGGGGAGGGGGTGGGAGTGGGATTTTGTAATCACTCAATTTTCTATCACCCAAATGTGTACTGCTTTCTCTGAGGTTCTGTTTCAATCCACAGTTTAAACCTAGATTATTGAGGAAGTGACAGACCTACTCTACACCCTTCAGGCATCTTTCTGTGAATACTATTTCTCATTTCCAAGCTTTTTATAAAGCTCAAGGTTACGCTTCATCAAAAAGATGAACAAGAGATATCTATATTACTCTTTAAAGGCAGATCCACATGCTTTAACAAGCACTGAGCAGAAGGTCAAGTAGACAGCACCTTCCAAAAAGTAAGGCACGTTACCAAAACTTGAACTTGAATGGCTAGTTCAAGGAGGTGGGAATCCCAGAAGCCCAGTATAATTCTCTTCATTTTGTATGTAACCTTCCATACATTGACTCACTGAGTCTCCGTCCTCATTTGTAGAACAGGGTTACAGGTATTTATAACACAGGGTTGTTATGAAAATTATGTGAACTGAAGTATGGAAAGCTACTATACAAATTGTTCTATACAAATGAATATTTTAAATCTTTGTTATCAGTGAGAATGAAAGGTGTAGCAGGTGCCGTGATGCCCTGCCCAAATCCCCACTTCAGGACTGAGGTGCTCATTCCTCAGCTGCTGGGAGCATTGGCAGCTGACAGCTGTCAGCTGAGGCCCTCCCCAGGACTTTCTGGGTTGAAGAAAGCTGCTTTGCCCAAGGTCAAGCACTACCACTCCCAGCCTGCGTCCAATGACTGGTTGATGGGCAGGCATGAAGGTAGAGCCTACTTCCCTTAATTTGGGATAACCCTGAAGGGCCATCCCAGGCCCAGAGTCCCTGTAGGATCAGAGGATCAGCTGAGGAAGGCCACTGTTGTGACTGCATCACAGTTCAACTTCTCCCTCTATCCAGTTGGCTTCCCTGGCAACCTTACAGGTGTCATTTCTGAGAGCACTCGTGCACACGGATCTCAGAATCTGAGTCCCAGGGAACTCAGTCTGCAACAAATAGAATTATGTGAGCTTATGTGTCCTGGTTGATTGCCACTTTTATCTTAAGTAAGCAGACTTTACAATGAGAATTACAAAAAAAAAAAAAATTCATATGTGAAGGAGAAAACAGGTAGGCCCAATCATATTTATAAAAGACTTAAGACACTAAATATCAAATGCGTAGTTAATCAATGGTGTTCACATCCAGAATTTCCTTTCAGATTTCAGTTTTTATTTCAGTGTCTTTAGTTTAAGGGAAGGATGGCTGCTACCATAGGACATATTCGGTGTGTCCTTGTGTGGTTGGCGAGCCACTGGAACCTCAAATCAATGCCCAAATGCAAATTCTACACCAACAGCCCAGAGGACATGTAGGGAAATTCTGTTGGGTGGGGGCAATGACCTTCCCTTCAGATGAGATGAATTCTATGAAAGGTCATGGATCACAAACTCTATGCCTACAGAGGGCCAGGTGGGAAGATGAATGAAGTAGAAGATGCATATGCTAAATTGCTTGAACTATGATCAAGGATGACACCTGCTTAATTATACTTCCTTTTACTTTTATTATTACTATTATTAATTTTAGAGATATAACTAATGACTGAATATATTTTTCTTTAAAAAATTACAGGAAATGTTCAAGTACCTTTTGACGTATAGTTTTCCTCTCATCAAGACTGTTACCAAATCCTGTCTATTCTATCTCCCAAACATCTCCTAAATACATCAACTTCTCTCCACCCTCCACTGCTACCTTAATGCGAACAAGCTTAATCTACCAAATGGTCTCCCTACCTCTGGTCTTGCCCCCTCCAACCCATTTTCCTGACTTAAGCCAGGGACCTGGTCCTTACCTACATCCCAGCCTCTTCTCCCACCCTTCTTCCCCTCTCATTCTACACTCCAGTCAGCCTTAGCCTCTTTTAGTTTCTTTGGCACCATGCTGTTTGCCTCTGGGCCTTTGCATAAGCTGTTCCCCCTGCTAGAAACAGGCTTAATCAGTCTCCATGGATCTTCATCTTGCCAATTCCTGCTCATCTTTCAGGTCTCAGTTTAGATAACACTTCCTCTGAGTTGCCTTTGTGCCCCTCCCATGTGCTTCTAAAACACGGGCTCCTTCCCCTATTGTGACACCTCTGACACCTTATTTTAACAGATTATTTCTTTGTCTCCTCCTCCATTAGACCAGGGCTCTATGAAAACAGGGACAATATCTGGTTTGCTCACTGTTGTATCCAGTGCTTAGAACCATGCTTGGCATGTAGGGAGTACTCTTCAAACAGATGTTGAATACATGTTGGGAAAGAGGGAGGGAAGAAAGAAGAACTAATCCAGATAATTTAAGAACAAACTATTTAACCATATGTCCTCAGCCTCAGGTGGAAGGTGGGAGGGAGATTTTGTAATTCTTTAAGTAGCTATAGTAGTTGTTTTTTAATTTACTTTTGTGGGCCTTTACTTGTATGCAAAGCATACCTGCATCACAGAAATTACATTTTCCATTTTGTTTTATTAGATGTTTATCAACTCACATTATTGCAAGATTTGAATCCTTTAAAATCAACAGCTTTAGCTTATTCCTCTGTCTCTTCCACACTGACTCATACCATACTTTGTGCAGATTCTTTCAATTATTAACATTTATTGAGCATTTATTTAGTGTTGGGGGGTATACCAAGATGATTAAGTTATAATCCTTTAATCTGAAAGTTTTCACTGTCTAGTAGAGGAGAAAAAGAAGCATGTCACACTATGTACTAAATACCCTGATAGAAGTATATGCAGGTTCCTGTGGGAGCACCTAACTTTGCTCTGTGGGAAGGCAACAGAGAGAAGTTCACAGAGGCTGAGTCTTGAAGCATGAGGAGGAGTTTTCCAGGTGACCAGTGGGTGGGAGGACATTCCAAGCAGATAAAACCACCTGGACAAAGGGAATAAGAGGTGAGAACAGGGCTACATTCAGTTCATATAAATCAGTGTGGTTAGAGGAAAAGAGACAAGAGAGAGATAGCAGGCGACGACATCAGAGAAGTCAGCAGGGGTAGACTGTGAATGAGCTCAGGACCTCACATGCTGCATAAGGAGAGTGGATTCTATCACAAGGGATGAGCAGCCATTGAAGGATTTTAAACAGAGCAGTAACAAGAAGTTGGGCAGCAATGTAGCTGATAAATTGGAAGCGGGGAGAGGTTAGAGGCAAGGAGGTGATCAGGAGGCTATTGTGATGATCTGTAGGAACTATAATGAGGACTGAACCAAGGCGGTGGCAAGGGATGGGACGTTACCACTCCAGTTCTTATAACAGTAATATTTTTGGTAATGTTCCCCAAGTGCTGAAGGACTAGAGAGCAACCAGTCAAAATAAAAGAGTAGAGGAGGGCAAAAAGAGAGAGAAGCTCGTCTGATGGAGGTTGAGAAAAGAATTGAAGCAAATAGTACATTAAAGAATGATGTCCAATAGAAACTCCAGGAGAAAACTGTTCAAGAAAGGAAATATGATTATAGTGTGTTGCTTGGCTCTGCAGTGAATAGTATTTACATAATCATCATCTTGTCGGTCCTGATTATTGGTTTTCAGCTTCCAGAGCCAACCCATAGACCAAGCTGGGAAGATGGAATTATGGTCTCAGAATAGATGTAAATACCATTAACCCAGACAACATAAAGTGAAGATCATAACTGTTGGGAGTGGACAGAGGTAAAATGGAGGTTGGGATCAAAAGTAATAGGTCAGGAGCTAGCAGGAAAAGCACGTTATTTGGTGATGGAGAGGTGATTGCCAGAAGAAACAGCTAAAAAATTTGAAAGTGATTGCATCTAGGCAAAAGGTTTGGTTGTGCAGAGGGATGGGGTAAGGGCCTACTGATTTTCATTGTAAACCCTTTTGTACTGTTTGATTTATTTTACCAAGTACATGAGTCCTTTGGTTAAAATGCTTTAAAACTTTTTAAATGCATCTAACCAGATGATATTTCTTGTGTTAATGGAGACATCATACACAAACATCTGAAAAACAAAGCATATCAGATGAATCCAGTGTAAGCTCCCCAAGGTAATTCCCAGGGATGTTGAGTCACCTTCCCATTAAGAATAAGTCTATTCACTTCAGTTATCACAACTCAAGACAAGTAAGCTTAAGGCCATCTCATCTTATGGTTTAAGGGCACAAAAATCCAAGTGGCGGGGCCAGCCTGGTGGCATAGTGGTTAAGGTCACGTGCTCCGTTGCTGTGGCCCGGGGTTCACAGGCTCAGATCCCTGGCGTGGAGCTATGCACCACTTACCAAGCCATGCTGTGGCAGGCATCCCACATAAAGTAGAGGAAGATGGGCACAGATGTTAGCCCAGGGTCAGTCTTCCTCAGCAAAAAGAGGGGGCTTGGCAGTGGACCTTAGTTAAGGGCTCATCTTCCTCACAAAAAAAAAATCCAAGTGGCAAACATGAAATGTGGTTTGCATATTACCTCAGTGCCTTTAAAATTTTTGACCTTGAACTGCAGTAAAAAATACATTTGTGTATGACCCACACACCATATAACTGAAACAAAACGTTTAAAAAACAATACTTACCTCTTACTATGTGTGATGCACTCTGAAATTTTCCATTTCATTCTCTCTTAATTTTTTAAAATATTGGTCACTTTAGATGATTTTAACAATCCACAGTCTGAAAAACATGCTAATTGGTCTTTTTGTTTTCTCAGACCAGAGAAGATGCTTATGAAATTTGGAGCTTACTTCTCAGATCGCTGAACCTTCTTAGTGGAACTACTTGTTACTGATGTGTGAAAAAAAAATGTGTTATAGACCCAGCCCTGGTGACCTAGTGGTTAAAGTTTGGCGCTCTCACCACTTCAGTGGCGCAGGTTCATTTCCCAGTCGTGGAACCACACCACCTGTCTGTCAGTTGCCATGCTGTGGCAGCAGCTGACATAGTAGAACAGCTTACAACTAGGATATACAACCATGTACTGGGGCTTTGGGGAGGGGACAAAAAGAGGAAGGCTGGCAACAGACGTTAGCTCAGGGCGAATCCTTCCCTGCAAAAAAAGTATTTAAGAAAAGGTTATATAAAATTGGCTTCTATCATCTTTGTTAGTTAGCATGGCTCCCTTAGTTTCATTTCTCTTCTCCTTCCTTAAAATTTTCTTTTTTTCATCACTGGTCTTATGGGGCATATATTAGGAATAACTAAATTTATTTCTGGAGTATTTTCAGATGTATACCAAGTGTGTGTATAAGTTATGCACTTAAATAGTTTGGTTTTTACCCATATGTCCGTTTGTTTGTACAGATTTTAACCAACCATCTGCTGTTTATGAAACCATCAAAACCCAACCTTCTCTCAAATATTGGAATCTTTTGATATTTTTGGATATGGCAAATTCTATGCTTAAAAATGCATAACTATAAGTATCACTTGTCATGTCTACACATTTTAGCAAAAATTATGCTAAAAACAAAATTACCATAAAGCTTATTGCACTAAAAGAACTTTAATGGACTAATTTAATTTGCTTGGATTTTTTTTCTTATTAAATTAAGAACTACAAGCAGCTGTTGAAGAGGTGCTGCCAAGCCTGAAAAAAGATGATGTGTCTGTCTATTATGTGAGCAGAACTTCTAATACTGATGGGGTTGACTCTTTCCTGGATAAAGTGGATGAAGTGTCAACGGAACCCATCCCAGAGTCATGGAGGTCTGAAGTCACTTTCTCCACTCCTGCCTTGTACATTTATACTTCTGGAACCACAGGTAAAAATAAAGAGAGGATTCTCAAAGAAATGGGCCTATTCTAAAGGAGTTAAATGTTGGGTTAGGTTTTCAAATGTTCTCTTTCTTTGGCAAAGCTTATCAGATAACTAATACGTTAGGGGATTTAGCTCTTTGCCTGTGGGAACAGATCTTATTTCGTAGCATATGATCCCATTTGGGTTTCTCCAAGCTAAGCGTATTTCCCCCTAGTTGGTATGTAGAGCAGAAAAAGACATTAACCGAGAACTACAAAAATAGTTATGATAATGGATGAAATTTGGCACTAAGTTGTTAGAATTTTTTTAATGATTGTTGTATTTTGATTCTATTATATCCAGAGTCCATATGTAATGTATAACCAATTATAAATGGAACATCAGAGAAGATTATAAGACAATAATGGGGTTATGTTTATATAAATATTTTAACCAGTATCTTCCCACGCACCACTGAGTTGGAGCTCTTTGGTGCTGCGGGTGTAGGATGTCTCTAGCTCAGGGCCTAAAATACTGTTTTTCATCAAATTTAGAATCCCTTCAACTATAAGCTGCATCATTATTTTATGAACCACTATGGAAAAACACTGCCAATTAACAGTGTTATTGGAACACTGCTATATAGAAGAGGCACTGTTAAGGATAGGATGTTCTAGTCACTCTCTTAGGAGTTGTATGGCATTTGTTCATGCAATTCTTCCACCGCCCTTAAGATGGGTACTATTCTTATTCCCATTTTACAAATTCAGAAACTGACACTTAGAGAAGTTAAGAATTTCCCAAGATAAGAAGTAGAAATGTCAGGATTCACCTTGGTAGGCTGACTCCACAGCTCATACAACTGACCGCTCTACCACAATACCTCCTAGTTCATCCATTTAACAGATATTTAGTGTCTGCATACTCTAGGCCAGGGGAAATGTTACAAAAATGTAATAATATGAAGGCTGAGAGAGATATTTAAGAGGAGGACAGGAAGTGAGCCCCAGCATGCTGATTATTAATATTGGAGAATTGAATATATGAATCTTTTATCACTTTTGGTTAAAATTTTAATTTAATTTAAGCAGGTACTACGTGCATGCATTTGCCTTGTAAAATAATCAAACATTATAGATAAGGCAGAAGGTTCCTGTAAGCCTTTTATCTCAACACCAGCCTACAGGTACTCTCTCCTTCACCTCCACAGGCTCTCAGCATCCATCTGATCTCCCAGTTCCCAGACCTGAATGTCGACTTCCTTTCATACAGTCTTTTCAAGTAAAGGAGGAGGAGAGGCTGGGAACGACACATTAAAACTGGTGCCCAAAGATAATGTCTATCATTTTTTTGGTTTGTCAAAAGTTATATATTGCCATGTCAACATAGTGGTGGGATGACATAGTTAACCAAATGCTTCCACTTCATACGTATACTACGTTAATATAGGGGACTTTTATCCTATTTCTTAATAGAATGGTAAAATTAAATTGCGAACTTTGATTTGGGAAACAATTGAGGTAAAATGAGCCCTTGGGTAGTGATAGAGAGTTCTAGTCTTAATACTAAATAGACAAGTATGGAATTTCTTCACAAGGCAGGTTTTAGCCGTCAAAATGAAATCCCCTTTAGGGAGAAAAAGAGAACGAACACTCATTAATTTAATCTCATAATTCAGAATTTATGTTTAGTTGGAAGATAATTGGGTTGATGTTTATTTCATTTTTCTCCTTATCTCTGAATAAAATATTTTCTGGTTACTCTTGGAAACATTAATTAAAAGAACTCATTTAAGCTATTGGAGAACAAAATGTTTTCTCTGTTCCTCAAAGATAGTCATTAGCACAAAATTATGTAATAGTTACCAAATAGTCTTACAAAATCTTAAATTAGAGAATTTCTGAAAGTACTTTGAAGCAGCAAAAGATGTTCATTTCTTTTGTAAAAATATAATTCAGAGCTTTTACTATTTGGATGTTTTTCCATGGTGAATACAATTGATTTATTGATGCTTTCTTCTATTTCTTAATATCACTATAGAATCGGGCATTGATACTAACACAATGCCACTGGCCCACTGTCAAAGAAAATGAATTTGGAATTTGTTTACAATGATAGTAGTTTGCTGGCCACATTGCTTTGCCTTATAACAGACTGCTGTTACTTAGGCAATACCTGGCTAAGGCACCATCAAGTATTGAAGGGTCTGAGTCTGCAGAGAACTGCCTTCCTCTTCACAAAGCCAGCTTACCCACTAAGGTCGTAAACTCTAGCCCTAGCCTCTTAGTAATGTCTTCATCCCCTCCCCAACCAAACTGACTTTCCATGGGAAGCAACATAAGCATACCCTTTCAGTAAAGTCTTACAAAAAAATTACATAAATGAGATATTAAGAAAATGCAAATGTATTACTCTAGTGTACTAAAACTACACTGAGGTACCACTTTTCACCTTTCAGATTGGCAAAAATCCCAACATTTGAAAGCACACTTTGGCAGGCTATAAGGAAACAGGTACACTCATGTATTGCTGATGGGAAAGTGAATGGGGACAGCCCTTATAACAGGCAATGGGGCAATATCCATCAAAATTACAAAGACTTATACCTTTTGACCCTGCAATCTCACTTCAGCAAATTTATCCTACAAATATAGCATCATTCATAGTGTGAACTACCATGTGCACCAGCTTAGTCACTGCAGCATCATTTGAAATACAAAAATAGTATAAATAAATTATAATACACACATATAAGGGACTTGATGCAACTGAGAGAAAGAATAAATGAATGAATAAATAAAGGAAATTTCTATGTACAAATACAGAGAGATCTTCAAGATACGTTGTTGAGGGGGAAAAAAGTGCAGAAGAGTATGCATATTTTTTTAAATGGGAGAAAGGGCAAGAACATATGAGCAAATGTTCATATTTGCTTGTATTTATATAAAGAAACCCCAGAAGAGTACCTAAGAAACTCATAAAAGTGGTTATGAAGGAAGGTGCTGGGATGGATAGGCTATTTAATCTCTCCGAATCTCAGCTTTCTCATCTGTGGATTAGAGAATATAATTCTACTTATCTCATTCATTATGAGAATTAAATGGAATTTTGGAAATACCTTGCAAATTGATAGGCACAGCACAGAAATTCAATAGATATTCATTCCTTTCTCTTCAAATTGCTATTGTAATAACCATCTAACTAAGAGGTCGGCAAACTATGGCCTATTGGCCAAATACAGCCCCCCTACCTATTTTTGTAAGTTTTATGGGAATGCAGCCACATTCATTTCTGTGTGTGTTTGGCTGCTTTCGGCTACAAAAGCAGAGTTGAGTGATTCCAACAGAGACAGTATGACCCTGCAAAGCCTACAACATTTACTATCTGATCCTTTACAGAAAAAGTTTGCTGACTCCTGATCTAATTGATCATGGCCCTCCCCTGTGCAATTCTCTAATAATTGGATGATGACTCTTCCTAAACCAGGTCTCTCTGCCAGACCACGTGTCTGTGAGTGACCCATCTTGGCTCACTCATGCCTTCTCTTGTATCTTTACAAAGGTCTCCCAAAAGCTGCAATGATCAGTCATCATCGTATATGGTATGGAATCGGCCTGGCTATTGCAAGTGGGTTTAAGAAAGATGATGTCATCTATATCACTCTACCCTTGTACCACAGTGCTGCGCTTATGATTGGCGTACATGGATGTATCGTGACTGGTAAGCCTTTTCTCTCCACAAGGCATTGGAGATCAGTACACATTCACATCTGCTCAGAAGGAAAAGTAACACAAAATTTGGCTATTTTCCTGTGTGCTAGGAATGATGTTTAATTCTATATTAATAACAAGGCTATTTGGCTCACACATTACAAGAAAGTATCTAAAATAATTTATATTTTCTCATGCCTGCTTGTCTAGTAATATAATGCTATAATTGTTTGGTATGTCAAGGAGGAAATGTCTTTAAAGTATTTTAGGTCTTTATCTGGGTTAAGACATTTGATTCTTATATTCCATAAATAATTCTCCTACATCATTTCCATCTTTGGAAATCTGCACATTGATCTCCATCAGCATCTGATTTAATAGTCTCCTTCAGTTGTCCCCATTCTACTTCATTCTTCCCTATTCCCACAGCTCCTCTGCTCTGGTCGGAACACCTGGCTTGTCATCTCTTCTCTTTCCTTCTCAAATTTTACCATTCAAATTGAGCTGCCATCCTCTCTCCTTTCAGTAGGATTTATGCCACCTATACATATTAAGGCTCAGTCCAATATCCACCTTTTCCATGGAGCCATCTCTAACTCTCTAAGCTAAAAAATTTAATTTTTTCTCCCATGTGGTATTTCATTTCAAATAATCATATATACATATATGATTGCCCAAGCCTCTGCTTCTTTCCCTCGTAAACTTATTAATCAGCTATAAAATACTTAGCCCAGCATCAGTACCAGCCTCCAAATCAGCAGTCAATGACTGGGCCTGATCGTATTGCTGGGTCTTTCAACAACAGGGTGACTGAGGCTTCCAAAGGGACAATTCAATCACTCACACATTTGCTTAAGCACCATAAATACACGCTAAAGAAGAAAAAATGGTCTTTAAAAAAATTTCTCCTCTTCTAAAACCTTGGACTTCTGTATATTTAGGAGTAAAAATAAACTAATAACATGAAAAAATATTTGTGAGATTTTTTCATTTCACTTTACTACATTTCATGCCTATAATTAGAATGAATATGTAAGATGTATTATTTTTACTCATTGTATTAGTTTTGTATTGCCACTGTAACAAATTGCCACAAATTTAGTGGCTTAAAACAAAACAGATTTATTCTCTTACTCTTTTGAAGGTCAGAAGTCCTAAAATCAAGGTGGCGGCAGCGCTGCATTCCTTCTGGAAGCTCTGGCCAGAAGAATCTGTTTCCTTGCCTTTTCTAGCCTCTAGAAGCTACCTACATTCCTTGGCTCTTGGCGGCTTCTTCCATCTTCAAAGCACATCACTCAAACGTTTTGTTTCCATCATCCCATCTCCTTCTGCCTTTGACCTTCTTGCCTTCCTCATATAAGCACCCTTGTGATGACATTGGGCCCACCCAGATAATCCAGGAGAATCTTCCCATCTCAAGGTCCTTAATTTAATCATATCTACACAGTCCCTTTTGCCATGTTAGTAGCATATTCACAGGTTCTAGGCATTAGGATGTGGATATCTTTGGGAACCATTGTTCTGTCTACCTCCCCAATCCATCAAAGAAGATTATCTCCCACTTGCTCAAGACCCTGGCTCTGCATTACAGACAAAATTAAGTCTGGTTCCTCAACCTGGCACTTCCAAGCTCTCCATGATTGCACCCCTAGCTTCTTCTCCATATTCATCTCCCATGACCCACCCACCCTTCTCCGCCCCAGTCACAGGCCAACTGAGTCTTGGCCATCCCCCAAACCTTTTGCACTGTCCTGTCTTTATGTTTATGCCTTTTCCTCTGACTGGAATTCTTTCATCTTTCTCCATATTTATTTCTTAAGACCTAATTCAAATCTTACTTCTTCCAAAATATACCTTCCTCAGCCCTTGCCCCTAAGCAGAATTAATCTACACGCACACACACACACACACACGCACACATACACATACATTCACATTCCCTTAGGGCCTCATTTGAACCTCTTATTTATTGCACAGTGACTTTTATTAGAAAGACTTTTGTGTCTTCTCTCTCACTAGATTGGAAGCTCCTACAGGACAAAACCAGGTCTTATTTGGTTTCTTTGCATTGAATATAATTGGTACTCAAAATGTATTTGTGAATATAATGTTTAAATTTCTGCATTTCAAAAATGACAAATATAACTGGAGAGACTTTTTTTGTAGCACTTCTTTGCTAACACTTTCTATGCCTTCTCTGTAGGTGCTACTCTTGTTTTGCGGACCAGGTTTTCTGCCAGCCAGTTTTGGGATGACTGCAGAAAGTATAACATCACTGTCATTCAGTATATCGGTGAACTGCTTCGGTATTTATGCAACTCACCCCAGGTAACACTCCCTGTGTTTTATTATCTTTTTGAAATGGATAAGATGGAAATTCAAGTCACTTTGGGTCGTGCTAGGCTTCAGCTGATTCATATATATCAGTTTTCATTTTAGACTGTAATTGTTTGTCATGATAAAGTGCCTGGTACCATACCTGTCATGCTGAGGGGATTTGCTAGATGGCAGTTGCTATTAATATTATTATTCCCTACCTTTTTACCTGTTTTCACATCTTACCCTGTAGCTAGCATGTCCTCTACTTCCCTCTCTGCCTATGTAAAGCCTGCTCACTGTCGAAGCACAGCTCAAATGATACCTCATATGTTAAACCTGTTTGGGTCGCTCTAACAAAAGTCATTACTCCCTTCCCCTACACCATTTGATTTCTACCCCCTTGTGGCCTTTGTCACATTGCAGGTGTTTGTCTTCATGCCTCCCATACTCCCTAGACTGTAAAATCTTTGGTGGCAGGGACCACCTCTTGTCTCCCTGCCCTCTCTTATACCAAAGACCAGCAGGAAACTTTTATTAATGTTCCTTAATGAATGAATCCCATGTGGCTTTGAAACCATCCAACTAAGTCTGTCACCAGGCTTGGAACAGATGCCCAGGGTAACCCCAAGGGCCTTGGATCTACTCTATTTGCAGATATCCAGATATCTTGATGAGGTTGTTCTAAAGACCTCCTGCCTAATCCCTCAGCTTTCATCAGAAATCCGGCAGCCTGCCTGGGGACCTGATCAAGGTTTCTCAACAGTGGCACTGCTGACATTTTGGGCCCATTCATTCTGTGCTGTATCAACTTATTCTGTGCACTGTAGGACTTAGTAGTATCTCCGGCCTTTACGCAGGACATCCCAATAGTACCCCTCCTTCCCTGCAAGTCGTGATAATTAAAATGTCTTCAGACACTGCCAGATGTCCCCCGGCAAGCAAAATCAACCCCAACTGAGAACCGCTAGACTAGACAATGCAGTAAACTCAGCAGATTCTACTTCATTTAATCCTTTCAATTATCATAAGAAAACAAACTCAAAGAATCACTAAGTTGATAAATTGCTATTTATAAGCCCCTGTTATATTTAACTTATATAACAGCAGCTGTGTGACATAGAAAGAAGTGTAAGATGCTCTTGCCCCAGTTCTTTCTCTCCTCACTTCATTCATTCTCTGCCCACATGTCACCTCATCAGAGAGGCTCCTCTTACTAATTATCAAATGGATCACCCTGCCCTTCACGGGGCGTCCGTCTCATGGGTTACTGCGTTTCTCAGCCATATCACTCCTGATATAGTACAGCTTTATAGGACTATTGTCTGTCTCGCCAAATTAAATGAAAGCTCCATGTGCCAAGAATTTTGTTCACTGCCAGATCCCAGCACCAAAATCTACGCCTGGCACATTCCTAGGCATCAACAAATTTTGCTGAGTGAACTTCAAAATTCTTACTACCAAAAAATGTATAATTAAGTTGAGCGAGCTAATATGTTTCCCCAAAATGTTCAGGCTTAGCACATATTATTCTGATTTGGGGGCAGATTCAGTAGATTCATGAGGGTCATAATTAGCTGTGAGCTGGGTTAGAACCTTTTCCACAGCCATTTCTGAGGATATCATTATTGAATTTTTTTCACGTTTGTATTCCATCTGGTCCTCAAGATTGCATGCCTCTCTCTTAAAACCCAGAAATCCATACGGGGCCCTTCTGTTTGGCTTTTCTTCTCTGCCTTAAAGGCACCCCCTTGTCAGTTAGAAGTCTCCTGGGGCAGGGCTTGTTATTTCTATTAGTTCTAACTGGAGCCGCCTTTGGACTTGAGGAAAATAAACATGTTTATGTGTAGCTCTTTCAGGTTAACACACACTCACACATACACACGCTTCCCCCTTTCTCCTTTCACTTAATGTTGACTCAGATTCTGAAAAACAAAGAGTTTGATTACGGTTTTATTACTTCAAAACATATTATGCTTTGGTGTATAATTCATGGATGACCTCTAGTCTAGGAGTAGATTTCGAGTTTCTGTTTGCCCTTACTTCCCCCCACCCCTGAGTTCTGGTTTGTCTGGAAAATACATATGAGAATTCTAAGAAATGACCAAAGTTATATCAAAAAACCTTCAATTAAAGATGTTTTTAAATGTCAAGATCTTATATATAGAAAACCCTAAAGACAAAAAACTGTTAGAACTAATAAATGAATTCAGCAAAGTAGTGGGATACAAAATCAGCACACAAAATCAGTTGCATTTTTATACACTAACAATGAACAATCTAAAAAGAAAATCATAAAAACAAATCCATTTTCAATAGTATCAAAAAGAATAAAATACTTAGGAATTAACTTAACCAAGAAAGTGAAAGACTTGTACAATGAAAACTACAAAACATTGCCAAAATAAATTATAAAGAAGACATAAATAAATAGAAACACATCCATGTTCATGGACTGGAAGACTTAATATTGTTAAAATGTTAGTACTACCCTGGGCCGCCCCGTGGCGCAGCAGTTTAGTCCGCGCTTGGCAGCGCGGGGTTCGCGAGTTCAGATCCCGGGCGCCCGCCAACGCACTGCCTGTCAGCCATGCCGTGGCGGCGTCCCATATAAAGTAGAGGAAGATGGGCACGATGTTAGCCCAGGGCCAGTCTTCCTCAGCAAAAAGGGGAGGATTGGCAACAGATGTTAGCTCAGGGCTGGTCTTCCCCACAAAAACAAAACAAACAAACAAACAAACAAAAATGTTAATACTACCCAAGGCAATCTATGGATTCAATGCAATCCCTATCAAAATCCCAATAACATCTTTTACAGAAATACAAAAACCCATCCTAAAATTCATTTGGAATTTCGAGGGACCCCAAATAGCAAAAAAAAAATCTTGAAAAAGAAGAACAAAACTGGCAGACTCCACTTCCTTATTTCAAAACTTACTACAAAGCTGAAATAATCAAAATAATGTAGTCCTAACAAAGACAGATATATAGATCAATAGAACAGAATAGAGAGCACAGTAATAAACCCTCATATACATGGTCAAATGATTTTTGACAAGGGCAAAAAGACCATTCAATGGGAAAAGACAGTCTTTTCAACAAATGGTGCTGGGAAAACTGGATATCCACATGCAAAAGAATGAAGTTGGACTCTTACCTAACACCATACACAAAAATTAACTCAAAATGGATCAAAGACCTAAAACAAAAAACTCTTAGAAGAAAACATAGGACAAAAGCTTCACAAGATGAATTTGGCAGCAATTTCTTGACTATGACACCAAAAGGCACAGACAACAAAAGAAAAAATAGACCAATTGGACTTGATTGAAATTTAAAAATTCTCAGAAGACATTATCAGCAGAGTAAAAAAGCAACCCACAGAATAGGAGAAAATATTTGCAAATCATGTATCTGATAAGGGATTAATATCCAGAATATACAGAGAACTCATAAAACTCAACAACAAATAACAATAAAAAATAAACAACCTAATTCAAAAATAGGCAAAAGACTTGAATAGACATTTCTCCAAAGAATATATACAAATGGCCAATAAGCACATGAAAAATGCTCAACTTCACTAGTCATTAGGGAAATGCAAATCAAAACCACGAGATACCACTTCACACCCATTAGGATGGCTACTATCAAAAAGACAGAAAACAACAAGTATTGGCAAGGATGTGGAGAAATTGGAACCCTTGTGCATTATTGGTGGGAATGTACAATGGTATAGCTGCTGTGGAAAACAGTATGGCAGTTCCTCAAAAAAATTAAAAATAAAATCGATCCAGCAATTCCATTTTTGAGTATATACACAAAAGAATTGAAAACAAGGTCTCAAAGAGATATTTGTACATCCATGTTCATAGCAGCATTACTCACAATATCTAAAATGTGGAAGCAACCCAAGTGTTCATTGATGGATGAAGGGATAAGCAAAATGTGGTGTCTACATGCAATGGAATATTATTCAACCTCAAAAGAGAAGGAAATTCTGCAGTATGCTACAACATAGATGAACCTCGAAGACATTATGTTAGGTGAAGTAGCCAGTCACAAAAAGACAAATACTATATGATTCCACTTATATGAGATGCTTAGAGTAGTCACATTCATAGAGACAGAAAGTAGAATGGTGGTTGCCAGGAGCTGGGGAAGGGAGACAATAGGGAGTTATTGTTTTATGAGTATAGAATTCCAGTTTTACAAGATTAAAAGAGTTGTGGAGATATGTGATGGTGATAGTTGCACAACATTATGAATGTATTTAATCCACTGAACTGAACTGTACACTTAAAAATGTATAAAACACTAAATTTTATGGTATGTGTATTTTACCACAATTTTTTAAAAAATGTCATGATAGGAAGCCTAGATTCTATGGATTTAAAGGGAACTTAAAGAAATATTATGTCAAAGAACTTCTCAAACAAAAGTGGATAAAAACTAGAACTGATAATGGAAGGCTCTGGATCCATGTAATCAGGAACTTTCTCATTCTTAGAGCGGCCTACAGTAGGCTGGCTTTGGAGGGGCTAACACCACCAACCGCCAAGCATTGGATATCAGGGAGGCAACTCCTGCCTTAACTGAGCAGATCAATCAAATGATAACCATACACAGACGTGGCACAGCTCATCAGAAGAATCTGAGGCAATGTTGGCAAGGGGTAGGCCACTCTGCTTCTCTTCCATCTTGTTAATCATATTCAATAACTCCTTTGGTGGAGCAGAAGACTAGGGAGGAATGCTCCCAGCCACCCTTGGGGCAGGAGTTCAGATTTGGCTCAAGGGACTTAATGTGGTGCTTAAGAGCAAGGACTCTGGAGTCAGCAGGCCTGAATCCTGACTCTACCATTTGAACAGGAGGGTTAACCTCTCTAAATCTCAGTTTCCCATCAGCTTACAGGGGAAATAATAGTACCAACCTCACAGGGGGCTGTGAAGACAAAACAAGATGATGTATGTAAAGTGTGTAGCAAAGTACCTGACACTTAGTAAATACTCAACAAATGGTAGCCATTATTAGCATTATTTTCAGTGCCTAAGAATGTGTAGCTCATAGTAGCTGCTCCATACATATCATTGAATGAATCAACAAAAATTCTGCCCCACATGCACAAAGGAAGAAATGAGAAGACATTCAAACTAGTCAATCACTCACATCTAAGGTTGAGTGGGAGTCGGATAGCAAAGCCATTGACGTAACTGATTTCACAGTATTATTGTTGAATATCCTTTATCCATTTTACCCGCCTTCCATTGTTATATTTCGGCCTCGGCATCCAGAGTACTTGCTTATAATAAAAGGCCAGTCTGGTTCATTTCCTGCACTTTGCAGTTGTCAGCTCCCATTTTGTCTGTTTAGTGGCCTGAAAAACACTGTCATTTAGGAAAAAAAGTATTTATTGGAACAAGATATTGCTAAAGCTGAGTGTTAGAGACTACTCCAGTCAGGGACTGAAGCTACCTACAGGAAGTGGTCTAGGTGAGGCTTTGTACTGCCTGCAGGGAGTGTGACCAAGGCGGAAGGAGGAGAAGGAGGAAGAAAAGGGAACCAGAAAAGAATTCCAGGGGCCACACATAGACGTCATGATATTCAGAAGGGGAAATAAGATAGACCAGAACCCTGAAACAGCTGAATAGACTCAACTTACCTCCCTGGTGTTGTCTGCCTTCCCTCCAAAATTAGATAACCTCTGTGGTCCTTTCCCAGCCTAAAATTTCTGTCTCCGCATCGCCTCCATTCTGATAGAAAACAGAATGGAGGGATATGTAGCAGCACAGAACGGAGAGTGACCAGTTTGACCTGTGGGGGCCGGGACAGGGGGAGACCAAGGAAGGAAGGTAAGAGAGCAGAATCAGGGAAGATTTGCCAAACAAGGTGAGTTTTGAAAGGTGCAGAGATGTTTTCTAGCCATGCAGGACCTGAACAGCATGTGCAGAGCCTGGAATGAAAGGTCTGGCATATTGGGAACCACAAGCAGTGATTGGCTGGGCCAGGGGGCAAAGGCTTTGCTATGCTGAGACTCAGATATGAAGGTGACAAAGCACCATTAAAGGGCCTTCTGTGGAAGAGTTATGTAGGAGATGGTGTTTTTAGACGGTTCCTTTGGCTGCAGTGGGAAGATACACTGGAGGAGAAAGGCCTCTTCTGCAAAGCAGAGAAGTTGAGTCTCACCCTTTCACTCCTGTCAGTGGGTGCTTTCTTTTCTCCTCAGGAAGCCAGGCAGAAATATAGCATATTAGTTGTTGAGAACATGGACTCAGGAATTTTTCTAAGGTGGTGAATAACTTCTGCCCTTTGGAAGTCTCCCCAAAATGAGGAGGACAAGAAAAAGACACACAAGCAACATAGTCTTAGAAACTGAGATATTGCAACCAGGAACTACATAGTAGAAAGAGCTGACAGATGAAGGTCACTGATGTAGCAGGGCTGAGAGAGGTGAAACTTAAGAGGCAGGTACCAACAAGAAGGAAGTTGATTGACTTCCTGAAGCCTAAGAAATTGGAGGCACCAAATCCAACTGAAGATGGCATGAGGTGTCTGTCTTGAAAACAGGAGGATTTTTGAAAGTCTTTGTAAGAAGCAGCTAGACCTGCTGCTCCCCTCTTCCAACCCTGTAGGAGACAGGAAGTTTATTCTCTGGAGGAGACCTAAAGAAGTCTTGAACTCAAGGACCCTAAGAATGGAGAAGGGCAGGGGTGAGGCACCGAAAGCTTTCTGACCAGCTCCTTTCCCCTGCACAGCTTCCAGAACTCCAGTAGCCAGTTTATGCTTGCAGGCAAGAGATTGGAGGAGGGTAATTCTTAGGAAGAACTAAACTTTCTGAGAGGGGAAACTGGACATTGGCTTGCTGCTTCATCACCAGACAGTGCAGCCCATCTGGAAATAGCCCCTTCCTACCACACAAAGCTACTCAAACAACTTTTTGTTGCTTTATTCCTAAATATGAACAGACATAAAGGACCAGCAAACACCTGAGGAAAGCCTCCAACAGGAAAGATCATCAAGAGAAAAGAGGAGGAAACAGCATCAATTCAAAGAGCAGGAGAAGGCTTCCAAAAACCTATAATCAATATCCTTAGAGATATTAGAGAAGATATCATATCGATAAAACAAGAGTATGCTACAAAAAAAAAAAAAACAGAATAAGACCTCCTAAAAAATAAAAATATGACTTAAATTTTTTTAATCCATAGAAAGTTTGGAAGATAAAGTTGAGAAAGCTTATGGAAAGTTGGAGAAAAAATAAAGTGATGGACATGAGGGGAGACAAGATAAGAAAATTGGAGAATCAATCCAGAAGATCCGATATCTGATTAATAGGAAATCAAGAAAAGAGAATAGAGAAAATGGAGAGGAGGAAATTATTAAAGAAATAATACAAGAAAACTTCCCAGGACTGAAGGACAGATTGAAAGGGCCAATTGAGTACCCAATAAGATGAGTGGAATTAAAATTAACAAACAAACAAAAACTACACCATGATGAGATTTAAGACTACCCAAAAAAGAGAGAAAAGATTCTATAAGAACAGTCAGATTGCTGGGAAGATGGCAGTGTAGGAGGGCTCTGAGCTCACCTCCTCCCACAGACTCAACAAATTTACAACTGCTCTTGGAACAATTACCCCTGAGAGAGAATTGAAAACTGGAAGAAAAGAACCCGCACAAAGGGGACAGTGCTGACAAGGTGGAAGAAGCAGAAATTCCTCTCTGGAGAGGAAAAAGCCACATTTTAGCCTCAGTGCTTCAGCCAGGAGCAATCTTAAGGTACAAAGCTTTTCCTGGAGGAGTAGGGGATCTGAGCAGGAGAGCTTTGCCACAGTAAGCAGCTTTTGGCCTGAGCACAACCGAGACAAGTGTCATAATATCTGGCTGTGCTGGTTACTAACAACAGGGAATCCCCCCAGAAAAGCTGTTGGACATAAGGGGAAAGAAAAGCCTGCTCTTAAAGGGCCCACACACAAATTCACCCATTTTGGAAAGCAACCTAAAATCACCAGAAAGAAAGGTGCACACTCCTTTGGTGAAAAAAGACTCACTTGATAGACTCTGGGTGCATCTCAGCGAGAGATGAGACCTCCCCAATGCTGGGACTACCTCCCCAGGGACTAAGACATTGGCAGCAGCCATTATTGTGACCTAGTACAGGCATGCTGACACAGATGCTGGCAGACGCCTATTAGCCCAGGGTCTGCCCCACCCACTAGAGCACCAATTTAATCCAGCTCAGCCAGGGCAGGCAGCCTGCCCTAGGAACTGGCCCCATCCAACAGCAAGCCCTCAGGCAACTTGTGGTTTAGCATAGGCAGAATGTGTGGGACCTCTGCAGCAGGGTGAGTGAGTCTACCTCTGTGGGGCAGGGCGTGCACAAGTGGTGGGCCTGCATTGGCAGAGTGTGCGGAGCCTCTGCAGTGGGACGACTGGGTCCACTTCAGTGGGCCAGGGAGTGCACACGGGGCAGGACTGTGTTGATGGGGTGTGTGGGCCTGAGGCTTGTCAGCTGCAGCAGACTTATGCTTCTCAAACTGCCACATAGATCAGCACCACCTTCCAACACCTTAAACAACTGGGTTCTCCCATGCCTGGGGCTGGACCCACTCAGCTGCAACCCTGAGAGAGCTGACAACAGCCTTGCAGGCCAGAGGCCTGCAGCAATTGTAAGCCCCTGAGCCTAGCAATCAGCCACACTGGGGGCCTACTCAATTAACAGAAAAACTGCAGCAGGAATGTGACCTTGCAGCCAATTGTGCTGGGACTCCCCACACCCAATGAAGTGACTGAAGACACCATAGCAGCTGCACACAGCTGAGCATTACAACCAGCCAGCCAGGGGGACAACCTAGCCTCCCCATGCACCTGCAGCAAGAGCAACCCTGCCACAACAAAAGAACACACACAGCCCACACGGGGGACACTCCTGGAACATTTGGAACTGGTGACGAGAGGCAAGCATACTGCTAGGCCTCATACGGCATCTCTTACATAAGGCCACTTCTCCAAGATCAAGAGACAAAGCTGATCTACCTAATACATAGATATAAGCACAGAGAAAGAAGCAAAATGAGGAGACAAAGGAGTATGTTCCAAATAAGGGAACAGGATAAATCCTCAGAAAAAGAACTAAACAAAACAGAGATAAACAATCTGCCTGGTAAAGAGTACAAACTAATAGTAATAAGGATGCTCACTGATCTTGGAAGAAGAGTGGATGAATTCAGTGACAACTTCAACAAAGAATTGAAAAATATAAAAAAGAATGAATCAGAAATGAAGAATACAATAATGGAAATAAAAAATTCACTAGAGGGACTCAATAGCAGAGTAGATGATACAGAAGAATGGATCAGTGAGCTGGACGAAAGACTAGAGGAAAGCTGAACAGCTAAAAGAAAAAACAATTAAAAAGAACGAGGACAGGGGCTGGCCCCATGGTCTAATGGTTAAGTTCAGCATGCTCCACTTCAGCAGCCCAGGTTCAGTTCCCAGACACTGACCTACACCACTCGTTAGCGGCCATGCTGTAGCGGTGACCCACATACAAAATAGAGGAAGATTGGCACAGATGTTAGCTCAGGGTGAATCTTCCTCAAGCAAAAAGACGAAGATTGGCAACAGATGTTACTCAGGGCCAGTCTTCCTCAGCAAAACAACAAAAGAATGAGGACAGTCTAAGGGACCTCTGAGACAACATCAAGCTCACTAACATCTGTATTATAAGTTTCCCAGAGGAGAAGAGAGAGACAAAGGGGCAAAGAATATATTTTAAGAAATAATAGCTGAAAACTTTCCTCACCTAAGGAAGGAAACAGACATCCAGGTACAGGAAGCACAGAGAGCACCAAACAAGGTAAACCCAAAGAGGCCCACACAAAGACACATTATAATTAAAATGTCAAGAGTTAAAGATAAAAAGAGAATCCTAAAAGCTGCAAAAGAAAGGCAACAAGTTACATACAAAGGAAACCCCAGAAGGCTATTAGCTGACTTCTCAGCAGAAACCTGACAGATTAGAAGGCAGTGGCACAATATATTTAAAGTGCTGAAAGGGAAAAATTTACAGCCAAGAATACTCTACCTGGCAAGGTTATCATTCAGAATGGAAGGAAAGATAAAGAGTTTCCCAGACAAGCAAAAACTAAAGGAGTTTATCATCAATAATCCAACCTTACAAGAAATGCTAAAGGGACTTATTTAAGTGGAAAAGAAAATAGGAATAAGAAAATTATCAAAAAAAAGAAAACCAATAAAATCACTGGTAAAGGCAAACATACAGTAATGGTAGCAGATCAACCACCTATGAAGGTCAAAAGACAAAAGTACTAAAATTATCTACTTCCATGATAAGAGGGTAATGGATACAGATGCACAAAAAGAGATGTTGACTAGGATATCAAAAACATAAAATGTGGGAGGAGGGGAGTAAAAGAGTAGAGCTTTTAGCAAGAGGTCAAACTAAAGAGACCATCAACTTTATTTAGATTGCTATATATGTAGGTTATTATATATGAACATCATGGTAATCACAAACCAGAAACTATAATAAATACACAAAAAATTAAGAGAAAGGAACCCAAACATAATACTAAAGAAAGCCATGAAACCACAA
The DNA here is from genome assembly GCA_031878705.1 of Tapirus indicus. Classification (NCBI taxonomy): domain Eukaryota; kingdom Metazoa; phylum Chordata; class Mammalia; order Perissodactyla; family Tapiridae; genus Tapirus; species Tapirus indicus. The sequence goes on from CM062918.1 coordinate 43,318,031, forward strand.
GGGAAGAGAGCAAGAGAAGAAGAAAGGAACAGAGAAGAACTACTAAAACACCCAGAAAAAAAGTAACAAAATTGCAATAAGTATGTACTTATAAATAGCTACTTAAAATTTCAATGGACTAAATGCTCCAATTAAGACATATGGTGGCTGATTAAATTTAAAAAACAAGACCCATATATATGCTGCATACACGAGACACACTTCAGACTTAAAGACACTCACAAACTGAAAGAGAAGGGACGGAAAAAGATACTCCAGGCAAATGGCAATGAAAAGAAAGCTGGGATAGCAATACTGATATCTGACAAAATAGACTTTAAAACAAAAACTGTCACAAGAGACAAAGAAGGGCACTTTGTGATAATGATAAAGGGAACAATCCAACAAGAGGACATAACACTTGCAAATATCTAAGCACCTAACATAGGAGCAATTATTAACAGACATAAAAGAGAAATAGACAGTAACACAATAATAATAGGGGACTTTAACACTCCACTACACCAATAGATAGATCATCCAAACAGCAGATCAACAAGGAAACTTTAGACCAGATGAACTTAGTAGATATATACAGAACATTCCATCCAAAAACCGAAGAATACACATTCTTTTCAAATGTACATGGAACATTCTCCAGGACTGATCACATATTAGGCCACAAAACAAGTCTCCATAAATTTAAGAAGATTGAAAATAATACCAAGCATCTTTTGTGACCACAAATGTATGAAACTAGAAATCAACTATAGGAAGAAAATCAGAAAATCCACAATATGTGGAGATTAAACACAATGCTGCTGAATAACAAATGGGTCAATGAAGAAATCAAAGGAGAAATCAAAAAATACCTGGAGACAAATGAAAATGAAAACACGACATGCCAAAATTTATGGGATACAGCAAAAGCAGTTCTAACAGGGAAGTTTATAGTAATACAGGCCTACCTCAACAAACAAGAAAAATCTCAAACAACCTAAAGTGCAGCTAAAGGAGCTAGAAAAAGAGGAGCAAAGCCCAAAATCAGAAGAAGGAAGGAAATAATAAAAATCAGAGAAGAAATACATGAAATAGAAACTAAAAAGCAATAGAAAAAAATCAATGAAACAAAGAGCTGATTCTTTGAGAAGATAAAATTGACAAACCTTTAGCTAGACTCACAAGAAAAAAAGAGAGAAGGCTCAAATAAATAAAATCAGAAATGAAAGAGGAGAAATTACAACAGACACCTCAGAAATACAAAACATTTTTAAGAGACTACTATGAAAAGTTATATACCAACAAATTGAATAATCTAGAAGAAATGGATAAATTCTTAGAATCATACAACCTTCCAAAACTGAGTCAAGAAGAAGTAGAGAATTTGAATAGACCAATCACCAGTAAGGAGATCAAAATAGTAATCAAAAACCTCCCAAAAAATAAAAGTCCAGGACCAGATGGCTTCCCTAGTGAATTCTACCAAATATTCAAAGAAGACTTAATACCTATCCTTCTCAAACTCTTCCAAAAAATTGAGGAGGAAGGGAAGCTTCCTAAGTCATTCTACACGGCCAGCATTACCCTGATACCAAAACCAGACAAGGACAACACAAAAAAAGAAAATTACAGGCCAATATCACTGATGAACATAGATGCAAAAATCCTCAACAAAACACTAACAAATCAAATACAACAATACATTAAAAAGATCATATGCCATGATCAGGTGGGATTTATTCCAGGGATACAGGGATGGTTCAACATTCACAAATCAATCAATGTGATACACCACTTTAACAAAATGAAGAATAAAAATCACATGATCATCTCAATAGATGCAGAGAAAGCATTTGACAAGATATAGCATCCATTTCCGATAAAAAAGACTCTGAATAAAATGGGTATAGAAGGAAAGTACCTCAACATAATAAAGCCCATATATGACGAACCCACAACTAATATCATACTCAATGGAGAAAAACTGAAAGCTATCCCTCTAAGAACAGGAACCAGACACAGATGCCCACTTTCACCACTCTTACTTAACATAGTATTGGAAGTCCTAGCCAGAGCAATCAGGCAAGAAAAAGAAATAAAAGGGATTCAGATTGGAAAGGAAGAAGTGAAACTGTCACTGTTTGCAGATGACATGATTTTATATAGAGAAAACCCTAAAGAATCCACCAAAAAGCTTTTAGAAATAATAAATGAATATGATAAATTTGCAGGATACAAAATCAACATACAAAAATCAGTTACATTTCTATACTCTAACAATAAAGTAGCAGAAAGAGAAATTAAGAAAACAATCCCATTTCCAATAGCAACAAAAAGAATAAAATGCCTAGGAATAAATTTAACAAAAGAGGTGAAAGACCTGTACACTGAAATAGCCACAGGAATCCTGAGAAGAAACAAAGCTGGAGGTATCACACTCCCTGATGTCCAAATATACTACAAAGCTATAGTAACCAAAACAGCATGATACTGGCACAAAAATGGACACACAGATCAATGGAACAGAATCGAAAGCCCGGAAATAAACTCACACATCTATGGACAGCTAATTTTCGACAAGGGAGCCAAAAACATACAATGGAGAAAGGAAAGTCTCTTCAATAAATGGTGTTGGGAAAACTGGACACCATACATTAAAATTAACTCAAAATGGATTAAAGACTTGAAAGTAAGACCTGAAACCATAAAAATTCTGGAAGAAAACATAGGCAGTACACTCTTCAACATCGGTCTTAGCAGCATATTTTCAAGTACCATGTCTGATTGGGCAAGGGAAACAATAGAAAAGATAAACAAATGGGACTACAGCAAACTAAAAAGCTTCTGCACAGCAAAGGAAACCATCAACAAAACAAAGAGATGACCTAACAATTGGGAGAAGATATTTGCAAACCATATATCTAATATGGGGTTAATATCCAAAATATATTAAAAAAATACTCATACATCTCAACAAGAAAAAAACTAACAACCCAATTAAAAATGGGCAAAAGATCTGAACAGACATTTCTCCAAAGAAGATATACAGATGGCCAACAGGCACATGAAAAGATGTTCAACATCACTAACTATCAGGGAAATACAAATCAAAACTACAGTGAGATATCACCTCACTCTCACCAGAATGGCTATAATTAACAAGACAGGAAACAACAAGTGTTGAAGGGGATATGGAAAGAAGGTAACCCTCATCCACTGCTGGTGGGAGTGCAAACTGGTGCAGCCACCATGGGAAACATACGGAGATTCCTCAAAAAATTAAGAATAGAACTAGTATACAATCCAGGTATTCCACTGCTGGGTATTTATCCAAAGAACATGAAAACACGAATGTGTAAAGATATATGCACCTTTATGTTCACTGCAGCATTATTCACAACAGCCAAGACTTGGAAGCAACCTAGGTGCCCATCAAGGGATGAATAGATAAAGAAGATGTGGTATATAAACACGATAGCATACTATTCAGCCATAAAAAGGGATGAAATCTGGCCATTTGTGACAACATGGATGGACCTTGAGGTTATTATGCTAAGCAAAATAAGTCAAAGGGAGAAAGTTGAATACCATATGATCTCACTCATAAATAGAAGATAAAAACAACCACCAACAAACACGTAGAGACAGAGATTGGATTGGTGGTACAGAGGGGAAGAGGGAAAGGAGGAGGGCGAAAGGGGTGATTTATACATGTGTATGGTGATGGGTGGTAATTAGTATTTTGGTGGTGAAAATGATGTAATTTATGCAGAAATAGAAGTATAATGATGTACACTTGAAATTTATACAATGTTATAAACCACTGTTACTGCAATAAAAAATAATAAGAAAAACAATATGGCAGATGGTAAAAAAAATAATAAAAATTTTGTTGGTAAAAAAAAAAAATTTGACTTGCCAACAGCAACACTGCCAGCTGGAAGACAAATGAGCAGTGCCTTCAAAATTCTATCTAGAATTCTATATCCAATGAAATTATTGATCAAGTGCAAAATAAGAATGTTTTCAGACACTCAAAGTCTCAAAAAAACTTACCTCCTATATGCCGTCCCTTAGGAAACTACTAGAGAATGTTCCATCCAAATAGGAGAGTGAAAAAAGAGAGCAGAAGACACAGGATCCAGGAAAGAGAGGTGAAGGGTATCCCCGGGCCTGAGAGCAACTAGTCCAGATTGGAGCAAAAGGATAAAAGGAAGCATAATGGAAAAAAAGGAAATTACATCATCTGGTAGATTTCGCTGTGAGGAACACTATATTTAGAAGCTGTTGGAGTGTGAGGAAAGACCTACAAACAGAAACTACAAAAATGAAGCAAATGGGCAGGGAGGCAATTAAAGTTCCAGGAAAAACAAATATTTGTTCATAGTGTATTACTTGGCTTATCAGTGGTATATTATGGGCAGAATAATATGTGCCCTGAATATTGATTTAACCAAAAATTTTGATAATGGAAAAATGGGAGAGAGCTTAATCTTCGTCTAGCACAATGGGAAATCAACAAATAATGCCTTAAAATGTTGAATCAAAAGATAGCCATATAAGCATTTAATTTAGAAATATGGAGATAAAAAGGAACACCAACGAGGGTTAAAAGCGTCTGCCTCTGGATGATAAGCTAGTGGCAAAGGATGAGGACAGGTAAGTGGAATAGCAGCATTCTTCATTTAAAAGCCTTTCAGTACTGTTTGATTCTTAAACTACATGTGTGTGTATTTTTTTAATTGAGGAAAAGAGTGCTCTCCAAAGTCACATAGATTTGGATTGGAATCTTGGAGCAACTGTGTTGCTACCTGTGTGATCTTGGGCAAATTGTTTTTAAGCTTCTCGAGGCTCCATTTCCTCAAGTGTGATATGAGGCAAATACTGTACTACCACGCATGTATCAGTAAGATTCCTTAGAAACTCAAGTCAGATAATGCAGGTCCAATGCCTGACACATAGCAAAGCCCTCGGTAAATGTTTTCTGCTTCCTCTACTTACCCAGTGCTCTACATTCCTCTCTGGACACCCTGACCTCTCACCCTTCATCAGCCATTTAATCCCAGTGCGGACTGAAGTTTCCCAGGTGTGACTGCATGTTGCACCTCACCTTCTATGTGGAATAGAAGGTTTGATCCTTGTTAAAGAAAAAAGAGCAGGTGACCCTTGACCTAAAATACAGTTCCTTTGAGGAGTGACTGGCGATTAGGAAACACTCTTTCTCCTTTGGGAAAGGAAAATTTGAGTCCCCTCAGTCCTCTCAGCCACTGGTGAGTGAAAGTTTAGGTGAGAACCAGACATCTCAGAAGGCTCCACGATCTCCTGGTTGGTGTCCACAAATATTTCCAGCCCAGAAATCCCTTCTGCTGGTGTAATAAGATCCCTCAGCTTATGACGAAAACTGAGCCCATGGTATTATGACTATGAGCCCGGCTACCTGCCACCCGCAGGTGACAGCTGCACCTGTGAGGCTGGCCAGCTGCCCGCACACCCAGGGCACCTGCGGCCTCCTGTGCCCTAAGTCCTGCCCTTCTGCTGATGTCCTCACCATTAACTGTTGAATAGGGAACTTAAGGGTTTCCTGGTGGAGGTTTCTTCTTCTTGCACTGCAGCAATTGCATGTATGCAAAGCACAGGTCGGGCAATGTGACTGACAGAGAGAGATTTGGCCTCAAATAAGTTTATAGCCTAATGGGGGGGATAGATTTTCACCACCCATTAGACAAAGAAGTGAACTAAGTGGGTGATTGTGGGCTGCATGTGGAATAAGTAAGGTCTTGGGTTTACACATTGGAATGCTACTTTGGAGCTTCTCATGCAGGCATGGGAGCAGGTAAGCCCCAGGTAGGGGGTTATTTTTAAGTGAAAGCAAGTATTGTTCAAATATTTGTGATATTTTATTCCCAGAGTGGCAGTGAGGGACAGCAGTGTGGGGGGCGAGTGTGATCTCGGAAAACCTGACAATCCTTACTGAGAATAGTGCCTTATGGACGGAGTGACCCTACAATTCATTATTCAAACAGAGACACTTGAGCGTGAAGGGAGTGTAGTTAATAAGCATATCAGGACAATAGGCATAAACCAGGACTGGCCCTGGCAAAACAGATTTATGGTCTCCCCCCACTGATAGGCACGTGGTAATTATAAAAGGGAATAGATTCGGTGACCTTTGGACCTAGGGAGCTTAATCAGAGAACAGATGCCCACTCGGTCGGAATGTCTGCATTCATGAGAGTTCATGCAAGTTCACACAGCTTCTCCGGTAATTCTCCCGAGCACCCTGGTTAAGAACCGCTGGCATGAGGCCCCTGGTCTCTCTCTGCACTTTTCCTCCTCAGAAAGTCTGCTCGAGGGGCCCAGTTTTTACCGGTGACCAGTATCTCTCCACCTCTCTGGTTAGGACTCCTGAAAGAGCTTCAGCACCTGAGTTTTGACCAAGGAGCTACTTAAAAAGGAAAGGCGTATAAGCTGCTCCCCTGGCCCCTTGGCTCCTCTCACGTGGAAACCGATTCAAGGTTTGTTTTGGTTTGGTTTTCAACTGCCGTATCAAAGGCCCTCCCCCTTATCAGAGAACTGCCAGCCTCTCTCTCAGAACAGTTCTTTTCAAAGAAGAAATCTTATTCCAAAATCACTTCACAGTGATTTCACAGAGTAGGAAATAATGTAGAAAATGCTCTTTAGAGCATTTGCTCTTTTAAGCAAATTGCTGTTCAATCAAAGAAATTAACATCTGTTGTGAGAGGCGAGTCCTAGTTACCTAGCACTTTTACCCTATTCCATTCTGTTTTCTGTTAAAGGTCACAGAGTTACTGAATTTGCAAGTTAAAATTGTACTTATTTATTTACCTTTTTCTCTGACCAGGCTGTGATCTCCTGGAGGACATAAATTGCCTTATTAATACTGTTCAAAATGTTATTAAAATTACCATAGGTTTGGACATATTTGTAGGGCCTCATGAGTGATTATGGTTGAATGGAAAGCAGGCTGGTCCTAACCCCACCTCTCTTGCTGACACAAGCTCTCCTTTCAGTTCTTACACTCAAAACAGCTTTTCCTTTGTGATTTTTATTTATAGCAAAGCATATTCCTCCCTGGCCACCTGAGACATGTGGAAGCCAGCTTCCTCCCTCTCTTCCCCTTCCCGTCCCATTGGGACAGTTTCATTGTCTTGGTTCAGCTCTACCTGGTCTTGTGACCTCCAGGTCTACCTGTTAAGTGAGAACATGATCTAGAGTCTTCTCTCCAGTCTCCCTAGGCCCTAACAGTATTGCTCTTTAGTGACTCTGTGGAACATTATTCTCTCTCTCTCCTTGCACTGTGTTCCCAGTTTTCTTCTTCATTGTCAAGGGGAGGTGCTTCTTCAGATTGTGCCAGTCTCTAACAGATCTCTCCCATGGGGCCCCTCCTTTCTGGCATTTCACTGAGATTCACCAGCCCCATCAAGAAAACAATCAACACGTTATTCTAACTTCAGATTGGGTATGGATTAAATGTTGGCATCACTTAGTTCTGTCAAATTGTCTCACCTTGCCTCTTAAAAATCAAAATGGGAAAACCCAAGTGTTTTGGTTGTTAAATCAGAGTGCTAGCTCTTGGCCCACACTGCGTGTGTTGGGGAGGAAGAGGGAGTTATGTGTGTGGGTGACAGAAAAGACGTGCACTAAGGTGAATTCATAACCAATATAAATACGTAGAAACATAAAAGCAATTATTAACATGTAAGTACAGGCTCCAGAGATGTTTCAGTTTGGTCTCCTCCTCCTTCTACCGCAGAAACCAAATGATCGTGACCATCAAGTGAGACTGGCACTGGGAAATGGCTTGCGAGGAGATGTGTGGAGAGAATTCGTCAAGAGATTTGGAGACATTTACATTTATGAGTTCTATGCTTCCACTGAAGGCAATATCGGCTTTATGAATTATACAAGAAAAATTGGTGCTGTTGGAAGAGTAAACTACCTACAGAGAGTAAGTACACTGAAAAATGAGAGCATATATAGCCAGTTTTCAGAATATGGAGATTTCTGAAAAGGTGGGTCATGACGATGTTATTGTTGGAATTTCATGCAGCATCAGAGCCATGCACCATTCTTATCAGCAAGAGAGGCTTTGCTCATTCTCTGTGACAATGACCTCAAAAAGACAGGGTGCTCAAATTTAAGAACCTTAATTTCTGTGAATAACAACCCATTATGCCTTTGTCATCTGCAACTTTTGTGAAGTCTTCATGATGCCATTTATACTTGTATATGATAGAACCCCTGAAGGTTACCAGTTCCATAAGTTCACCGTACACTGTGAGACATCGTATTTCCCCTTCATCGTGCTGTGCAATTATCACCAGGGGAACTTTTTATATATACAGTGCAGGGCCCCACTCTCCAAGCTTTGGATTCAGTTGTTCTAAGGTGAGGCCTAGTCACTGGGGTTTTTTCAAAGCTGTTTAGCCAGGGTTAAGAACCACTGTCTAGACCTTCAAGAGAACTGGGATGAATCCCAGTTCTAGGATCTTGTGAACATTTGTGTTCACCTAATAACTCCACCAGAAAAATATTTCTTATTTTTTTAATTGAGATATAATTGACATATAACATTACATTAATTTCAAGTGTACATGATTCAATACTTGTATATGTTGCAAAATGATCACCACAATAAGTCTAGTGAACATCCATCACCTCACATAGTTACACATTTTCTTCTCTTGTGATGAGAACTTTTTTAAGATCTACTCTCTTAGCAACTTTGGAATATACAATACAGTGTTATTCACTATAGTCACCATGCTGTACATTACATCCCCAGGAGTTATTTATTTTGTAACTGGAAGTTTGTACCTTTTGACCACCTTTACCCATTTCACCCACCCCCTACCCTCGGCCTCTGGCAACCACCAATCTGGTCTCTGTATCCTTGAGTTCTGTTTTTTTTTTTAGATTCCACATATAAGTGAGATCATCCGGTATTTGTCTTTCTCTGTCTGACTTATTTCACTTAGCATAATGCCCTCAAGGTCCATCTATGTTGTCACAAATGGCAAGATTTCCTTCTTTTTATGGCTGAATAATATTCCATGGTATATGTATACCACAACTTCTTTGTCCATTCATCCATCAATGGACACTTAGGTTGTTTCCATATCTTGGCTATTGTTAATAATGCTGCTATGAACATGGGAGTGCAGATATCTTTTCAAGTTAGTGTTTTCATTTCCTTTGGACAATTACCCAGAAGTGGAATTGCTGGATCGTATGGTAGTTCCATTTTTAACTTTTTGAGGAACCTCCATACTGTTTTCCATAGAGGCTGTACCAAATTACATTCCCATTAACAGTGCACAAGCGTTCCCTTTTCTCCACATCCTCGCCAACATTTGTTATTTCTTGTCTTTTTGATGATCGTCATTCTAACAGGTATGAGGCAACATCTCATTGTGGTTTTGATTTGCATTTCTTTGATGATTAGTGATGTTGAGCACCTTTTCATCTACCTATTGGCCATCTGTATATCTTCTTTGGAAAAACGTCTATCCTTTGCCCATTTTTTAATCAGATTGTTTGTTTTTTTGCCATTGAGTTGTACAAGTTCTTTATATATTTTGGATATTAACCCCTTATCAGATATATGATTGATATTTCTAATTTTTAAGCCAGTTCACATAGTGATGTCTTTTCCCTCTCAGTCATTTTATTGCCTGGGGTCTCCAGACAATTTCTTTGCCTTTTTTGTGCTCAAGCAGTTAGTCTTCCAGGTGACCACCTATTATGCAAAATTGCAGGAATATTCAGCAAATGCTCAAGCCTGCACTGGCTTGAGCAGTCACTGCTGTCAGTATGCCTCTGGCAGCCCATCCTGGCTGGCCATGAAACAGCCACACCAGAGCTCCCAATTAACCTGTGTCCCCAGAGACTGACCAGCAGAGGGGACATGGAGGACAGTAATCCATGTACATAAGAGAACTGGCTTTAGAGATCAAATTGCAGCACCATCACATACTAGCTGAGTGACCCTGGGCAAGTCACTTTATGCTCCTTAGGCCTCAACTCCACCATCTGTAAAACAGAGATAAAAGAGAAAGTATAGATCCCAGTGCCTGGCCCAAACCCAGTGTTGTTATGGGAAAAGGGTTGTCGAAAGTATTAAATTAAATACTTATGAAAAAGCTCTTAGAGGGTATAGCCTAATGCCTGTCATACAATAGCCTTGAATAATTGTTACCTATAATAATCATTATCATCCCATTCCTTATATTCTGGCCTGATCTCAAGGCATTCCTGAGTACAACAAACCTTTCTGACAATGACAGCCAGACCTACACTATACAGGTCCCTCCACTGTCCTCCACATCTGTGCCATCCAATATGGTAGCCACTAGCTACATGTGACTATTTAAAGTTAAATTATCAATAAAATGTTTAATTCAGCTCTTCAGTCAAACTAGCCACATTTCAAGTGCTCAATAGCCACATATGTTTAGTGATTACCATGTTGAGCAGTACAGATGTAGAACATTTCCATCATTGCAGAAAATTCTACTTGACGGCACTGCTACAGACTGAGAATCAATTTCCTACTCCCCACTGGACCTGCTATGGAGAGGGTCAGTCTTCTCTAGTTAGCTTCAGTCCAACCTGTAGTAGCCCAAACCTTGGAGACCCAGGCTAAATGCGGTTCAGAACAAGAGAGGGCAGAAAGCTGAGTTGAGGCATGGTGCAAGCTATCTGTCTGTTACTGTTGACCCTCAGAAAGGTGAGTTGCAAGGAAACTTTTGTTTAAAACCAAACCTGAGGACCTTAGAAGTTGGTGCTGTATATTACTAGTTTTTGCTTCTCATCCGTTGATTGCCATGTTTTATTGTCAGTTTTTCTGCTTTAAACAAAACCATATTTTTCAAAACTTTTTTTAAAAGGAAGAAGATGCCCCTTCAATTTATGTAGAAAGAGGCATTGGATACCACCCCCAAATTTTTTATATTCTTGCAAATAAACAAGATCTACATTTGTTGACCATGAATGCTACTTGGGGTTTAATGGTTATCTGCTACTATCAAAGTATATGACTGGTTAATTTTTCATGTAGATTTGAATACAAATTTGAAATGGATACAGTAATGATGGCTAATAATTACATCTAAATACTGTCATATTTGCATTTTTCTGTCTACAGAGAAAATAATATACTTATTGCTTTTACTGAATTACATAAATTTAAATTCTTATGCCATTGAATTGTAGTATATATGAAATATGATGGAGTTTTAATAATTTTATAGCCATTGGCATGAAATAATTATACTATCGATCCTTAAATTTATTGGAAAATGTGTCCCTGGAAATGGGAAACATCTAACAGTGGCATATTAAGGTTATACAAGATTTTAAAAACCCACTTGTAATTTGTCCACCAAAATATATGTATGAGAATGGTCATAACAGCTTTAGTTTTAATAGTCCAAAATTAGAAATAATCCAAATGCCCATTAACAGGAGAACAGATAAATAAATTGTGGTATATTCATACAAGGAAAATTGCATAGCAATAAAAAATAAACCACTGAAACAAATACCAGCATGGATGGCTGAACATCATAGACATTATGTTGAGTGAAAGAAGCAGATACAGAGGCATATATTATTTCATTTATCTGAAGTTTAAGACTTATTGATAGTGATAAAAGTCAGAATAGTGGTTAACTTGACAGAAAGGGGCAGGAGGAAACATCTTAAGGTAATGAAAATGTTTAATATCTTGATCTGGGTGGTAGTTACGTGGGTGTATGCGTATGTAAAAACTCATCAAGCTGTACACTTAAGATATGTGTACTTTGTATCCTTTATGTGTGCTATACCACAATAAAAAAGAAAAAAATTGGGAAAGAATGTGTGCTCAAAATGATATATTTTAATTTTCCTAGAAAGTCATAAATTATGAGCTGATTAAATATGATGTGGAGAAAGATGAACCCGTCCGAGATGGAAATGGATATTGCGTCAAAGTTCCCAAAGGTATAGTGGATTTTTGTTCAGTTAACCTGTGCCTTACTTGACCTTGACCAAGTGACTATTAAGAACAAATATATGATTGCTAAAGTGAACAATATGATAAAATTTATCAGAATACTAACTGACTACATGTTACATAATTATAGTTTGAAACCTAGCTTCACAACTTCTTGGTTGTGAGATAAGCATTCTGTGGGAAGAGATATGTAATTATGGTTGTAAAAACTATAGCTAGTTTTAGGGAGTCTTTACCTTTAAGCTTAAACTGTGCATTTGTCTAATTATGTGTGTAAAGCATTATTCAGTAAAAGATTAACATTAAAAAAAATTACAAATGTGTGGCCAGATAGAATAATGTGCTCTGTGTGTGTGGTGTATACATGTGTGCATGTGATGGATATGGATATACATGTACATGTGCATGGAAAACAACACTTCCTGTAGCCAGCTTGTTGCCAGTGGGTTGTATGACATTAGTTTTAAGAGAAGATTAATAATAAAATTTGCCTACTGCTAGCACATAAAATAACAATTTACTTCTGTCTGTCTTAGGTGAAGTCGGACTCCTGGTTTGCAGAATCACACAATTTACACCATTTAGTGGCTATGCTGGAGGAAAGTCTCAGACAGAGAAGAAAAAACTGAGAGATGTCTTTAAGAAAGGAGACCTCTATTTCAACAGTGGAGATCTCTTAATGATTGACCATGAAAATTTCATCTACTTCCATGACCGAGTTGGAGATACTTTCCGGTTTGTTTCTCTGAATTATTGAGCCAAAAAAAAACACACATGCACATGCACTTGGTTGAGCAACACTGGATGAAAATAAGGCAGAAAACCTGTGTCTGATTTTGGGAGCCTAAGTAGCTTAATCCATCCAACTCCTCTCATTTATCCTCAGTTATTACTGGTCATTCTTAAGACAGTCAGGGATTTCCACACTGTTTCCAATCACGGGGCTTTTCTTCAAATAAAATCAAATGCATATTAACGTGGAGCTGATTTTGCTGAAGAGGACATAAGGGGTTCCCAGCTACCAGCAGTTCCCCTCCCTCCCCCTATTCCATTCCCAACCAGGTGATTTCCCACAGAACCCCCCAGGTCAGAAGTTTGAAAGTTATTGTAATAGACCACAAAATTAATTCCCAGCAACAACATGACCCTCCAGCCTCATAACACTTTAATCAGTTTCCTCCCGTAAACTCCCTGAAACTAGACCTTATGTCTGCTTGTTCACCCCCCAGCTCCTAGCACAGTGCCTGACACACATAATTACTTTTTGCATGAATGAATGAAGAAGGGATGGAAGCTGTCTGGCTGTAGTAGAAAAAAGCATGAATATGAATGAGGAGAACTGAGCCCCTAGGCTCACCTCTGTCCCTGACCAGCAGTGCTACCATGGCAGGTGATCTTTCTCAATCTCAATTCCTTTGCCCATAAAATGAGGATCCCCACGATCCTCTGGGTTCCTTCTATCTCTAACATTCCATGACTCAGGATCCACATCGTTATTTTATGCCACCTTCATGTTCCTAAAAAGATACTTCGGAGAGATCTAAAGAATTTTTAAATGTAAGACAAATTTTAACTCTCTGTTAAGTGGAAAAGTAGCACCTGGTTGAGCATTAACATTATAGTTTTCCTGTAAAAAAGTATATTTTCTTTCCTATTAAAAGCTTTCCTATTGCCACGAGACCTTGAAATGCAAGTACGAAATTCTATTAAATACAAGTTCACTTACTGAATTAAATAGCGACCAAAGTTAGTGAATGAGAAGTGAGAGACCTAAACCCAGCAATATGTCATTGAGATTTATTTTTGATTTCTAGTGCCTTTCTTAGGCCAAGCCTGTATTTTAAAAGAGCAACATTCATTCTGTGTATCTTGTGTCACGTGGTGAGATTGAAATTCCATGTTTTATTATTTAGGTCTATGCCTTTGTCTCTTATTCCTCAAGCAGGATGCCTCTCCCATGACTAAATTGGGGAGTTTGGGGGCCAAGGTAAGGAAGACGAGTGCAGCCACCCCACAGAGGTCTGGAGGAAACACCTGCTCTCTGTCATTGCAACCTGGGCCAGAGACCACCAGTGACCTCTGCTAACCTTGCCTTGTCTTCCAGGTGGAAAGGGGAAAATGTGGCCACCACTGAAGTCGCTGACATAATAGGACTGGTTGATTTTGTCCAAGAAGTGAATGTTTATGGAGTGCCTGTGCCAGGTATACACAAGATATTATGAATCTGTGGCTAAACCCATACAGTAACTGAACATGATTTTAACCCCAGGGCAAAGTTTGTCATCGCTTTCTCCTGCCGGCTGGAGAATCAAACAACTCTTTCAGCCACCTGGGAGTAAGGGGCTTATGTCTGTTTATGTTCCATTATAAATCAGCCAAGTCAATGTATCTGAACCTGGCCTTCCTCTGTGGTTCAGCTTCCCAGCTGCTCTTGGGCTCTCAGGCAAACCAGATCTCTCTGAGATGCAGGGTCCCGTGCCGCATTTGGCACATCTCGAGAAAAGATGTGTCACGCTGGAGAGCTGGGAAATGGTATTTTGTCCTCTAGATGGAGAGATGCAAATAAGAGCAAGTGCAGTTGCTAGAAGAAAAAAATCGAGAAGGAGCTGATTTTGTCCAGACTCCTCTTTTAAACAGGTTCCTGACCCCAGCCCGCCCCACTGAGTTTCTGAATCGTCACCCAGAGTGGTGTCACCAAGGCTTCATCCGCAGATCTGCTCTGCCAGCAGAGCGGGGGTAACACGCTCTGACTTTGGGTCCTGGCTCCAACACCTGCTGGCTATTTGGCTTCGGGCAAATCACTAAAATTAGGGATAATACCAGCCCTGCAGTTAAGATTGTCAAGAGAATTAATTCATTTTAACTACATAAATACTAAACATATATTTATAAAATATATACATGAAGGTTGTCATGAAAAGAAATCATTTTAATTATAGATGTCAGAGAGGATTAAAACCTCCAAATCACTGTCCAAATATAAGGTGCTCGGGGTATTAGTATTCCCCTAGAACTCAGTATTTCAGATTCTGAGCTGTATTCAAAACGGAAATCCAAAAGTCCATTTTTCCCAAGCTGTGATGGTTTCACATGATCTTGTGCTGACCTTTTATTTTTTAAAGAATAGTCAAGACTTTCTCTTGCTTATTCCTCTCCAACCCTGTGACAGTGACACAATGGGAAATGTAGCCACATCTCAGGTCATAGAGTGTGAGGGATACAGAATACTTCTTATGGTAGACCCGAGGCTAAATGAACACAAGGGCCCATGTCATGGTTGTTAGGCTTCATGCCACACTGGGCTCTCACAGACCTCACCTGGAATGTTGCATGCACTGCTAAAGAATGAATTCTAAGAGGGTAACACCACCAAAGAATGTGTGAGAAGGTGACAATCTGGGAAGTGGAATGGAAGGCCAGTGCTTTTCGAAGTGGGGTCCCTGAACCGGCAGCAGAAGCATCACCCGGGAGCTTGTTAAAAATGCAATTGCTCGGGCCCACCCCAGACCTACTGCCTCAGAATCTCGGGCGGCGGGGGGAGCTTGCGGGGGGCTGTGTTTAAACTCTCCACTGATTCTTAAAAACACTGAAGTCTGATTTGGGGGTGATGAAACTGTTCTAGAACTAGATACTGGTGATAGTTGCATAACATTCTGAATGTACTAAATGCCACTGAATCATACACTTTAAAATGGTTAAAATGATGAATTTTATGTTATGTGTGTTTTATCACAATTTAAAAAACACTAAAGTCTGAGAAACACTGAAGTCTAGTGGTTCTGAAAATCTGGCCCATCATTGGAATCTTCTGGGAGACTTTTTAAATTAAAGCCCAGATCTAATGGATCAAAACCTTTGATTTGGGACTCAGAATCTTCATGTCTTTTTTTTTAGTTCCCAAGTGAGTCTAACGACCATTAAAGTTTGGAAGCCATTGACATGGAACAAAGAAGAGGAGGCTAATGGTTTTCAAATGTTTGGAAGACAGTCAGGTAGAACGAGGACTAGGTGTGTTCGTGTTGCTCCAGCGAGCAGAACAAAAGCCCATGGATTGATATGACCAGGGAGCAAGTTTTAGCCTGAGAATTCAGCTGTAACCAGAGGGACCAACAATAGAATGGGCTGTCTCCTGAAGTAGGGGAAGACCCACCAACTGGGGCATGGAAAGAGGCTGGATGTCCACCTGGATCCTGTGAGAATTCTTGCAGAAATGAAAGATTAGAGATGAACTCTAAAGTCTCTCCCAGCTTTCAGATTCTGTGATTCTCAGTGCCATATGTGCTGCTGGCTGGCCTCCCACACACAGAGACCAGCCCCATTCCAGCCTAGAAATATGGCCGGTCTATCTAGAGTAAGGCATCTGCCTGGCAGGGTGATTCTCAGTATCAGAGGGCTGAACAAGGCCTTCACAGGTCTCAGCTTTGGACCAGGAGGGTAATTCTAGGTTTGGACCAAGAATGGAGTTGACTTTTTCTAGGTGTCACACCAGAACTGCCCAACTACTCTCTAGAACTTTCTATTCTCATAGAACTTTCTGCAATGATGAAAATATTCTGTATTTGCACTGTCCAGTATGGTAGCCAATAACCTCCACATGGCTACTGAGCACTTGAAATGGTGCTAGTGTAACTGAGGAATTGAATTTTTCATTTTACTTCATTATAATCAATTTTAATAGCCACATGTGACCAGTGGCTACCATATTGGACATTACAGCTCTAGGGAACCCCTGGACAGAACTGCTATAGGCTGGAACCTTCCCCCTGGAGCTGAACTAGGCCCAAACCAACCTCTGGAGGTCAGGGCAGAGGCCTGAGACCAAACAGGCCCATTCGTCTCTCAGTTGGCCTTGCCTCTGCCAGAGTAAGAAGCAGGAAGCCAGTCGATGCTGAAGATTTCTGTTGCATCAGCCTCTGCCTTAATTCTACAAGGAGCTTATTAGAGACATTTGAGATTCCCGACACAGGGGCCTTCAAGAGAGCTACCAAGGACCCCTAGAGAAAAAGGTTCCGGTGCCCTGCCTTCCTTCCTCAGATAAAAGGCAAATCATATAAGGGTGCATTTCCTTCCTTTTAATTTTTCCTCTCGTTTTCTGCCTCCTTTAGAGCCATAGGTAAACACACAATCACCATGGGAGAGATTTCGAAAGCTGGGAGCCAGGTGACAATGGGCGGCTCCTTCCTCCTCTCTGATTACAGCTAAGTAGTTCAGGGAAGTGGACCTGGTCTCCCACTGGGTCTGCTGGATCAGGTAAAAGATACATTAATACCTAATTACCACGGTCCTCACAAGAAAACAGTGGTAATTGTTCTAAACACCTCTCCACTTACGGCCCTGCCTGACAGGGAAGAAAGAGCCATTAGGATGCCTTTTCTCTGTGGAGAGCACAGCCTCTTGGGACAGGAGGGCATCAATGGGAGGCCACAAAACAGCTCACCCTTGCCCCTCGCCTTCACTCTCCTGTCCCGCAGCCTCTCTGAAATGCAGAGAGGCAAAGCTATTAGGAACTTTGATTAAATAAGTAAGTCTCAAAGGTGGTGTTTGTGTCTGGAAGTGCAACAGACTTGACATTGCAACCTAAAGAACAATCTGAGGTCAGTTGTTCCTGACAGTGGAGCAAGGACTTTTCACTGGAGTCAAAAAAAAAATGCACTAGCCACCAGTTCAACCCGTTTCCCACTTGGGTGTTTTCATCTAGGCTGCTAAGAAGGATGATGGTTACAAGCACAGGATCTGGAGCCAGTTTGTCTCAGTGCAATTTCTGACCCTGCCTACTATTTGCTGCATGAACTTGGACAAGTCTCTTAATGACTTCAAGCCTCAGTTTCTTCATCTGTACAATGGAGATAACATTTGTGCCTCCTCCTGAAGTTATTGTGAGGGTTAAATGAGATAGTCCATAAGACACAGTATAGGGCCTGGCATATAATAAAGATTCAATCAATATATAGCTATTATTATTATATTCACTTTAGAATAACTTCAACATCTATTTGAAAAAAATTCCAACTATCCAAAGGAAATCCATGCTACAATGTTGTCTCATTCCACTCTTCTTTGAACTAGCAAAGCATCATAAATAAAATGAATAGCTATACCATCTAATTTTTTCTCACTTTATTTCTAGGTCACGAGGGTCGAATTGGCATGGCCTCGATCAAGATGAAGGAAGACCATGAATTTGATGGAAAGAAATTCTTTAAGCATGTTGCCGATTACCTGCCCAGTTATGCAAGGCCCAGGTTTCTAAGAATACAGGTGAGAACTCTTGTTACTAAGTTCAGTTATCCTCTCTCAAAGACCCCTGTCTCTTAGGGAACAGCTCCCCTTCTACCATGGTGACCACATTGGCCAAATTTTCACTACCCTTTCCAGGAAGCTCAATAAGGAAGCAGACATATCAGAAAATGTAGCTAGCAGAAACCAAAGCCTAATCCCTTTCTCCCTAAAATGACAGGCCAGTTCATTCAGTAATTTTATTAGCAAATAACTCACAAAGTCTGTGTTTGATGAGGCTTATCTAGTTTGATAAACTAGAAATGCTCTGCCCCTCTTATTTGTTGTTTCCAGTTTTAAAGAATGGGAAAATCCACAGAAGTCGTACGCCTTTCTAGGGTGTGAAATTTAACTGGGCATCATTGGACAGTTGGAACTACCAAAGGCTTAACTATGACCACCAGAGGGATTTTTTTTTTTTTTTTGTCAAATATTAACCCCTTAGTTAGTTTAGCACTCTCACTTTTGGACTTGGCGCTCTATGATTCCGTAGCTGAAGAAGACTTGAGAAGAGAATGCAGCTGAGGTTATAGAGTTATTTCTATTGATGTTCATAAAGCACGTACATTTGCTTTACAATGAGATGGTTGAGAGACATGAAAATTGAAATATCCTCAAATCATCCCCTATTAGTTGAAGGAAAAACAGATCTAATGGACAAATCTAAAAAACAAGTCTAACGGATAAACTGGATGAAAAAGCAGAGTTGTCTGTGTGTAGATGATCCCTGGGCCCACCCCACCATTAATCAGGATAGTCCAGTAATACCTGAAGCTCACCAAGCAACAGACTCCTCTGCTCTGTAGTCAACTGTGAGTCCTCTCTCCCCGCAGCTGATCTGAAAGCTTTAAGGGAATGAAAAATACCTCCACAGAAGGCTGCCTGAAAACATGTTATCGGTATCATACAAAACTAACTTTCTCAGCTCTCAAATGAGCCAGAGATGACAACGGGTTACCAGTCACCCTGCCCCACCCATTCCCCTTGCCCTGCACCCTAATATGTTTGCAAAACACTACAACAATATGGATGGTTTGATGTTTTTCAGGACACCATTGAGGTCACCGGAACTTTTAAACACCGCAAGGTGACCCTCGTGGAGGAGGGCTTTAACCCTGCAGTCATCAAAGATGCCTTGTATTTCTTGGATGACAAAGCAGAAATGTATGTGCCTATGACTGAGGACATTTACAATGCCATAAATGGTAAAAGTCTAAAACTCTGAATATTCCCAGGAGGATAATTTGTAATATTTCCAGAAATAAACTGACTCTACCTAGAACAGCCACTTAATATAATCTAACTTTAATTTGATTGAAGATTGTGAGGTGCAATTTTTTATGCATACTAATAAGGGTAGACTTTGTTTTAATTATTCCTGAACTTTTGCAAGTGAAAAGATTCAGAGATAATTATTTTTCAATTTGCACCTACTGTTTGTGTTTGCAAACTAAGCTTGTTAGAGGGAGGGCATTATTTTTTTAAATTATAATAAAATAGATGAACACCAACACATGAGATGGCTTTCCTGACTTTATTCTAAATGCAAAGCCTGAGCCTGACAATCTCACTGGTGACTTTCCACAGGTGCCCCGCTCAGAATGATAATGGCATTCCAGGTAAAAAATGACAAGGAGTTGGGAGGGGGGGGGGGTCACCATGAACAACCAGTGAAAGTCCAGCTCCAGTGTAGGGCCTGCTCTCCACACCTAATGGCATCCTGACTACTGTCTACACACAGCATTATCCAACAAGTGATAATGCCACCTATGGTCTTTGAAGGAGCCTAAGTCTATAGCATCAGAGTTCTATGCATAAAAGGTGTTCGGTAAATATTTTTTAGCTACATCAAGGGTTGCAAACTGAAGTGTCTTCAGGATTCACACTGGTAACGTGGATGAGAGAAGTAGGTCACAAATGAATGTGGCAAACTTGGGGACAGCCACTACTTAGCTTCAGTCAGCTGATTATTGTCATGTGGCTATACAGCTCAGGTACTTCTGGGATCTTCTGATTATTTAGAAATCAGAAATCCAGCTATTTATGTGAATCTCCCAATTTTTTAAATGTGAAGTCTCAAAATTTGTATGTGTGCACCACCTGAGTCCCAGATCTCCAAATAGCACCCCCATTCCCACATGCTCCTCAGACCTGAGCTCGTTCCACTCCACAGCCAGTCTCCGGTCAGAGAGCCTGTTCAAGGACCCCAGGCCCTTTGCTGTGGCACAGGAGGGTTTGGGAACTTTGAGGAGCTCTTCCAGACAGGCTCTTTCTCCTTACACTCAGCTGCCTTCCTCCCTGAGAAGAGCTCCTTAACCCCTTCATGTGTCAGTCCCACAGAGAGCAGGTCCTTGGAGGCGGCACTCAGGGCAACATGCTCCTTCCTAGAGCTTGTCCTCAGCCCCGGGAGCATCATGGTCACTAAGTCCACGTCCAGAAAGTATGACCCAAGTTCACCCCAGCCTCCCTAAAAGAGGTGGAGTTTCTTTCCCTAGAGGACATTCTCAGATAACCAGGAGCTGGCAAGGAGCCCCAATTCTTCCCCAATTTAGTCCCCATAAGACCCCAGGCAGACATATCCAGGGATTCTCAATAATATATGACAAGAGGGGTCACCATCCCCACCCGCAATACAGTACTAGAAATATTTTTTAAACTCTGGAGAGATGAAACTCTTTTAGGTGACTCCTCAGAAGAGTCATGACCAGAATCCCTGCCCCCCGCTCATTATGCTCAACAATAAACATTTCCTGAGCGCTCAACATGCATAAGGGACTTGGGGAGGGCCTAAGGAAAACTCTGGGTATCACTGCATCTTTGTAAATTTGGCCAGTAATTTAGAACAATTATTGCATGTGGATCAGCACTTGGGAAGTTTTGCAAAATTCGTTGTATCTCTGCCTGCCTTTGCTTTATTGATCACCCAGGGAGAATTTGAACCTGAGTGATGGGGGATAGCACAACCTTTGTTTTTGAGAGTATCACATTGTGCAATTGTATTATTTGGAATCTTGTGAAAGTGAATCCAGTTGTCAGCAGAGGTTCTGTTAAAGCAGTGACATCATTCTATGTCACTGGGCCATCTTTTCAGATGAGAGGTCAGGACTGACACGGTTAGCCAGAACATGAGTTTTCCAGTAACCAGAACCAACTGAGGCATGATCACCTTTGAGCAACATTGCAGATTTTCCAGTTAGAGACTCAGAAACTCTCTCTCCCAGCCTGAGACCTTCTTCAGCCTCCCACTTCCCCAACCTTCTGTGACTCAGGTATCACAGCTCCACTGTGATGGATAGGGGCACCAGCACAGTATCCCCAATTCCTGGGTTTGCATATGTATAAATAAAGTTAAGCCATTACCTGTGACAGATAATCAACTTTAAAGACTGATTTTTCTCTTTTAAAAGGATCAGAAATTGTGCCCATAGAAATATCTGTACAAATCATCTTCATTTGAAAGTACAAACGGAGATTTTTTTAAAAACATATGCTATATCCATATAAATCAATCACTCTGATTTCAAGTGTATTGTTTGGAAAGCTATTATCAGTGCATAGATAGGATGCTACAAGCACCAAAATAATTTGGGGATAAAACTAGGAAACGTCAGCATCTGAAGTGGAAGCTAATGGGAATCAGTATAAAAATGGATAAGATTAACCAGGTACAGTCACCCACGCTAAGAGATGATTTGTCAAATTGTTGCTCACACTTACATCCACTCTACAAGTATTTAATGGGTACCTGCTATGGACCAAGAGATGAGCTCAGCAATAGTGTGATGGAGTTTTCCAAGCCTCTATCTAGGAAGTCAGGTCAGACCTTCAAGGAAAGCTGACTGGAAATACCCCTAGAAGGAAGGCCAGAGTCCTCTCCATGTGTTTTAACTTTTCATCAATAATTATTTTGTCATTGCAGTTGATGGGGCTGCATGAAGTCTGCAAAGAGGCAGCTAACAAGAAAGAAGGTGTAACTTAGCATCACTGCAGCACTGTTCAGGGGGAGGTGGGCTGACTGGCCAACACAGGTCTTCTAGTCAGCATGGTTGCTGTCTCCCCAGAGTGCACAGGGCATCATGTTGTAGGATGTATAAATAGCTGATGGTACATTCCATTATGATCATCAATTTCCCTTTGAACAGATGTCATGCTTCTATGAAGCCACAAGCTCCATGAAGGCAGAGATTCTCTCTCTCTTGCTCATCATTATATCCCCAGTCCCTGGCACATAGTAGCCAATAGTTGTTGGTTGCTTTCTCATCAAACAACTTTGATAAGCATCTGGTTCCCCATGCAAGCTTTTCCATGGGGTGGAGGGTGGGGGGAGGAGGCAGAGAAGATGAGCCAAATAGAGGACCTGAGTCTTCTAGTTCATGCACAGCAGTGATTCTCAAACTTGAGCATTGAGAATCACCTGGAAGTCTTGTTAAAACACAGACTGCTGGGACCCGTTCCCTGGAGCTGGAATTGGAATTGGAATTTGCATGTCTAATAAATTCCTGTGTGACGCGGATGCTGTTGGTCAGGGGCCGCATTTTAGGAACCACTGACATAGAGAAAAAGCATCGTGAGTTATATATCATTTGTGCTTAGTGTAATTCAGTTCTCCAAACTGGATTATCTTTTATTGACTGAGTCTCAGATCTTAGATCTGGAGTGACTCAAAGTGAGGCTCCAGGAAAAGCCCAGCATAAAGCTTGAAAATTCACATTAACAGTGCATATCTATTTACTAGATACACACATACATATTATTTGCTACAGCAAAACTAAAAGCAATCCTAGAGAGTGTCCAGACAAACCTCTTTATTTGAAAAAACAAAAATACTGAAGCCTGGGAGGTTAAGTACATGCCAAAAGTCACACAGCTCATTAACATCACTAAGCTCCCACCTAGCACTTATAGGAAGAGACAACATCTTCACAGACCAGGGGTTCTGAAAGTGTGGTCCCAGACCAGCAACATCAGCACCACCTGGGAGCTTGTCAGACATACAAATTATCGGGCCTCACGCCAGACCTACTGACTCGGAACTACTGGGGAAAGACCCAGCAATCTATGTTTCAACAAGCCCTCCCGGTGACTCTGATGCAGGCTCAATTTGAGAACCACCAGCTTACAGCAGTTCTCAAGCTTTAACGTGCATAAGAAGCACCTGGGGATGCCAAAGCTTCTGGTCCACACACCTCTTGGAGTGGCAAGTGACTCTAGGGCAGGGCTTCCTAGACATTGCTACACATCAGAATCACTTGGGGAGCTGTCAAAAATCCCAAAGCCCAGGCCCACCTCATACCAATTAGATCAAGATTTCTGGGAGTGGGAGCCAGGCATCAGTATGTTTTTAAAGACTCCCAGGTGATTCTAGTACACGGCAAATTTCGAGGACCACTGACAGAGAACACGGCCACATGAAGCTTTAAGCTCTTGGAAAAGTTTCTCTCCTTGACCAAACTCGAGCCAGGCTCCTCTGTGCCCTCTTCTCTACTAGGCCTCAACCTTGGCCTATAAAGACTTGAACAAACACTAACATAGTTTCTAACAGCTCAAGGCCACAACACCAGGATGACTACAGCTCCCCCTTAAAGGGCCTGCCTGCAAAAACTCGAGGCTGCCAAAAAAACTTACTGTTTATTCCAGCCAGCACCTGAATTTGTGCCTCT
Organism: Tapirus indicus; assembly: GCA_031878705.1. Lineage (NCBI taxonomy): Eukaryota > Metazoa > Chordata > Mammalia > Perissodactyla > Tapiridae > Tapirus > Tapirus indicus. Next base: position 43,341,965 of record CM062918.1, read on the forward strand.
GTCTCCAGTTTCTGTGGGAGGGTAGGAGCCTAACTTTGATGAGCACCAGTTAGCAAACCCAGATAGATTTCACATGGACCAACCCCCCTTCCTGCTTTTTGTAATTTTTTCACTTCCCCGACTCTACTGAGCCCCTGTTTGTGCCCCTCCCTGATCCCTCATTCTCCCTTTAAAATGCCCAGTGACCTCTGTATAGATCAGAGTTCAGTCCAGTTCTCGCTGGAATCTTTTCCCTACTGCAATTGTTATTACTGATTAAAACTTGTCCTTACCACTTTAACCAGTGTCCGGCTTTACCTTTGACACTGTTGATATAACCAGTTTCAGAAACACTCCCTGTAAAAGTGCCATCTGAAATGGGAAAAAAATGATTTTTTGGCTTATAAACTAACCATGGGCAAGCTGCCTGTGAGCACAGCTTTTATTTGACTACAGGGTCCGGAAAAAAGGGAAAATGCTCAAATTCCAAACCTAGGGAGGGAACATTTAAATGCACTGAAGGACTAGAGGGGCCTGCTGGACTGTGAGCTTCTGATCAAGTACAGTCTTGGACAGTACAGGATGATGGAAACAGCATGAGCTTTACTGAAGACACGGAGACCTGGGTTTGCCCACTGACAAACTGTGTGACCTGGGGCCCCGGTTTCCTCATTGGTAAACTATAAGCCACACTGCTTAACTCAAGCTGCCTGCCTTCTTCGTACCAAGGGTTCCTCCAAACTCTTTTTTTTACAGTTAAATTTTTTACAGTTAAATCCTGAAAAGCAGAATCCATAAGTACATGCATTAAGTCTACAGGACATGCCCTGGTTAATTAATCAATGTTTCGATGATCGATTAAGAGACACAGGATATGCTTTTTTCAGGGACAAGCACAATTTATTTCTACGTTATAATTCATGCCACAAGCTGAGCCATAGAAGCTAGCTGTCAGTACACTACCCTGGACCCTTTCTTTCTGGCCAGCCTACTGGAACCTTCTGAATAATGCTGGCTTAAATTCTCCATTTGTATCCTATCCTGAGTCATGAACCCCTATGAGAATCTCATAAAAATTATGGGCTCTCTTTCAAGAAAAATGCACATACACATAGACACACGAATTCAGCATACAATTTGTTTCAGGGTTCAGAGACTCCCTGAAACACATCCATGGACTCTGGCTGAAACCCCTGGTCTAAACCATCGCCTGCAGAGGGCAGCAGGGCAGCTGGAGCCCACACTGAAAGCTGCATTCAGGAAAGCTGGGGACGCTGTAGAACTTGATTAGTTTCTTGAAGGCACTTTTCTTTAGCATCATCATCTCTTCTGGAAACCTAGAGAAGATTCTGACCCGGGAGGAGCCCCCATTCTTCACAGAGCCATCTGTGGGCAGTGGCTTCTGAGCACTCACAGGCACGCTATTGCAACTGAGGGAACGCACTGCCTTCTTCTTATTCTGTACAGACAAATAATTGAACAGGAAGGAGGACAGCTTGTGCTTGGTGACATCCGGAGCCTCTTCTGAAAAGCAGTCATCAAGTGGGTCTGGCAGGGTTTCAAGATGGCAGTTGTCTTCCCTTCTCACAGGAGTGGCTCCCACACGCTGAGGCTGCTTGATGATCTTCCTGGTCTGGGCTGGGTCATCTCCTACCCCACTGACAGACTGAAGGGACATTTCATTGGCCAAGGCTCTGGAGCCCCGGGTTTGGGGGATGAGGTTCTTGACCTGAGGGCCAGGTTGGGAAGTACAATGCTGCCTCAGGATGACAGTGGCAGCATCTCGAATGAGATTCCAGTCTCTCAGGATATCATCCCTGGTGGTGAACTGGGATGTCACAGTGAAACGGATGATCAGTTTGTCCTGGATAGTGGCCGGGATGAGGAAGAGACGGCCAGCTTTAGCTATTTCCTTTAACACACTTTCCGTGAGACAATTAGGACCCTGTTTGAAGGATAAAGAGAAGTGAAGTCTGTATCACATCCCCTGTAAGCATCCCCAGAAGTCCAGCATTTATCTTTCCAAGATGCCGAATGATCACCGAATAACATCATCCACAGGCCACAGAAGATGGCATTACCTTTAGACGAAAAACCACCAGGCCAAGGTGCCTCTTGGCGGGAATTTCAAAGAAAGGGTCATTTCTGACCAGAGATTCAAAGTATTTAGCCATTTCAGTACCCTAGAATTGTAAATATAAAGAGAACTGAGATTAATAATCAGGCAAGGGACAACTATGCATAAACTTTCACACTGCTAAATGGGTTTAAACCAGAAAACCTTTGACTCATAGAGATCTGAATAGCTTCTGCCTGATTTTCTTCTCCATTTGATTTTGCTCATATTCCAAGCTAGAAAATCTCCAGTGGCTCCCTATGTCTTGTCCTATCAGATCCACCTTGAGAATTCATGTTGCAGAGCCCTCTTTCAACTCACCCCCAGAACCAGAAGGCATATGCTTTGCAATCAAAGCAATCTGTCCTCATATCCCAGCCTCACAGTTTCTTGACTGACCAAGGGGGCAAGTGAGAGCCAAAACCCAGCCCATGCTCTGCATTCCCAGCCAGGTGCCTCATACGAGCTGCATGTGCCCAGAGGAAGAGATGTTTGTTTCTACTATACATAAGGGCACCATGTGGGCTCTCGACAGCCCTGCCCCACCCTAAGCCTACATTTTTCCCTTGCATCTCAAACCTTTTCACCTCAAATGCCCTTTCATCCCCTTTTTTCTGACATTCCACAAAGAACATATTTTTACATATTATCCGCACATACACTGTGGAGAACGCTTTTCATTTGTTTAATGGGTACAGAGTTTCTGCTTGGAATGATGGAAAAAAGTTCTGGAAATAGATAATAGTGATGGTTGCGCACCTTGCTAGTATACTTAATGCCACTGCATTGTACACTTAAAAATGGTTAAAATTAGGGGCTGGCCTGCTGGCATAGCAGTTAAGTTTCCGCACTCCACTTCGGCGGCCTGAGGTTTGTGGGTTTGGACCCCAGGCACAGACCTAAGCATCGCTTATCAAGCCATGCTGCGGCAGGCGTCCCATATAAAGTAGAGGAAGATGGGCACAGATGTTAGCTCAGGGTCAGTCTTCCTCAGCAAAAAGAGGAGGATTGGCAACAGAAGTTAGCTCAGAGCTAATCTTCCTCAAAAAAAATGGTTAAAATTAAATGTTATGTTTTGTATATTACACTACAATCAAAAAATAATTTTAAAGCTTTGTACCATATTAATATTTCAGTGAAGTTTATGTTATTTTTTAAATTTCCTGCTTGTTTTTACCTAGGAATATTAACTAAACAAGGACAAGACTTGCCTTTTCTTTCATTTTTTAAAATTTCTCCAAGCATCCAGAAGACTCTCAATAAAATATTTTCTAAGTAATTGCCATCACTTTGTTCTCATATCTGCTACTCTATTTCAAGAGAAGGCAAGGGACTTGGCTAATCATGTCTTTCACATGATGAAACAAGTTGCTACAAACCTCATCCAGAACCCCGTCCTCTCCCCACTGCATGGTCTGTTTAAAACAATCTCCAATCACTGGCCCAGGAACTTTTCATTTTCAAGTCCTAAGGCTCTCTCTCAAGGAGAGCACCCTGCTAAATGTTTTCTAGTGGTTTTATACTTTTGCAATTCATTTTCTAATTTTGTCATGATTCTCCTTCCCTCCAGGCTCATTTCCACCCACCTGCCCTGCCAATTTTGTATCTTTCGAAGTAAATTTTCTTTAAAGCCACCTGAGTACCATTAAGACATCTCAGGTACAGACCTAGAATCAGGGTAGCTAAGGATCATGAAGCTGATGCTTTTGAGCAAGGAAAGAGACCCAGAAGTCATCTTTGTTCAGCCTCTTCATTTTCTAGGAGGAGCCAAGGGAAAGTGACTTCCCCAAGCTAAAAGTGACAGAATGCAGCTCTCCTGGTCGCCAAGCATGTTCTCTTCCCACCATGCTCTGCTGCCTCCTACAACACATGCTGTTTGCAACAAGATAGGAGCAGGGGCCAGGGGAGAGCGGAGCAGCCAGGCAGCATCCTCACTACCAGAAACCACCTTCACGGGTGATGAAAGCAGCGCTGCTACCAGTGCCCAGTACCACTCTAGGTCAGGGGTGAGCAAACTATAGCACACAGGCCAGATATAGCACCCCCACCTCTTTTTGTAAATAAAGTTCTTTAGAACACAACCATGCCTATTTGTCTGCGGACTGTCTATGGTGGCTTTTGTGCTGCAATGACAGAGTTGAGTAGTTGCAACAGAGACCATATGGCCCACAAAGCTAAAAATATTTGCTACCTGCCTTTTACATTAAAAGTTTACCAGTCCCTATTGTAGGTGATAGGAGATGATGATGGTGATGACTTATTATGATTAAAAGAAGGAAAAAATGGAGGAGGAGGAGGAGGAGAAAGGAGAAGAAGAGGAGGAGGAAGAAGAGAAAGGAGAAGAGGAAATGTTCACTGAGTACTTAGTCAAGTGTTAGCTCCTGTGCTAAGTAGGGGCTTTATATGTATTATCTCATTTAATCATCATGATAAGCTTTGAGAGAGGTATTATCATTTTCCCATTTTATAAATTAGAAAGGCAAACACAGAAAAGTTAAGTAATTTGCCCAAGGTCACCAAATAGTAAAGGGTAGAACTGAAAAATCAAACCCAGATCCCATTCTCTAAAGCTGTGTAACAGAGAGATACACAACTTGGTTTTATATAACCTTCAAGAGCTCACATAGTAGAAGATAGCCCAGAACTGTGAAGAAAGGAGGCCCTCCACTCTTGAGCAGGGCAGTCACCATCTCCGAGCCTCACTTATAAACGGGGCTGATGAGGATGATGACCCAAGGCACTGTTCTAAGAGTCTCATGAAGATTTGTTTTAATTCAAGGCACTATTCAAGTAATAATAATTATGATCACAGTCAAGTTAAAGAGATAAAACCAATTCACATCCAACAACTTTGTTTTAGTGCCTCCCCTTACTATTATGGGACATTGGTAGCCTTTTGAGGTCGGTTTTGTAAGTGTCCTTGAGTAGGTGGTCCTCGGAATACCAAGGGAGCAGAGACTAGGGCAAATGGAGTAGTCAGGGAAGCTCCTGGAGAGGCAGAACTTGATCTATTAACACATGTGGAGAAGAGAAGGCAATCCATGAGTGCAACGCACAGGTGAAGGTGCAGAGGCAGACTGAGGATGGAGTTGGAATGGGTCAGGGAGTAGCCTGAGCTCAAACAGAGGCTGATAATCAGCTCCTGGAAAGCCAGGCCCAGACAGTGGGCCTAGTGTAGGCAATGGGGGAGCTGATGGGAATTCAGGGGTCTGACTTACAAAAGGCAGCACTTCGGGAAGTTGGCCAGCACCTGCATGTTGAATATCCAGTCCTAAGTCATCAGCTAGAGAGTTTTCCCAATTACTTGTAACCTCCACCACCTCAATCCCCAGCCACTACCCTCCAGTCTTGAGTCTGAGGATCTAGAGAAAGCACAACATGCCTAATGTCCCTCAGTATGCTGGGTGACAGCCGCTCACTGATAAACGTACAGTTAGCAAATACCTTGACATTGATTACAGATGTAAAATTACCAACAGTGAAACAGTCATAGTTATCCCAGTTCCTGCTTCCACCATTTCCTTTTGTGTTGTATTTGTTTTCCTAGAGGAAAGGTGGAAGGGGAAAGACACATAGTAATAAAGGACGGTGTCTTTGGATGGACCCAGCTGCTTTCATCGATGGCATTGTATTTTGCATAGGTGCTTGTAGAAATGAGAGAAAAATGCTGCTGGCCAAGTTCTTAGTTAAGTTCTACCCCTTCCATGAAGAATATGACAGGGAACAATGACTGTCTCATTTACTTCTGGGTCCCTTTCCTAGCACAGTAATTTTGTGGTGGTTGTTGCATTGAGTTGAAATAAATTGTACCAAATAGAACTTCAATAAATACCTATTGACACAATGCAAGGATATTTGTTCCAGACTTAGTAGTTCTACCTGGCCAAGCCAGGAGAGCCACGTTTCAGGCATAACCATAACAATGACTAAAATTTTGAGACAGCCGTGACAATCGGAGTAATTCTAAAAAAGACATGCTCCTAGCCTGGCCACACGTGCTGCCCTTTGGTTTACTTTCTCTTTCTCTCTGCAAACCAGGCTCTCAGGCTTTCACTTCCCGGGGCTCAATGACAGCAAAAGGAACGGGAAACACTCGGGCAGGAGGGACAGGCACCCGACAGCCCTCGCTGTCATGTTCTGCTCACTGATCCTCTAGCTAAGAGAGGGCACCCTGAATAATCAAGTGCCAGGAGCCCACAGACAGGCCCAGACACCTGAGCATACGCCACAGGTCCCCTGGGCAGGTCTGCAAAGCAGAGACCAGCCTTCGTCCCCACGAGGACACAAAGCAAACCCAGGCTCCGCCCACAGTCTACGCACTACATACATGTCTGACGTGGGCTTGAAGATTCTTCACTCCAAAGGATCGAATCACAAACCAGAGTTTAATAGAGCGAAACCGCCGGCTCAGGGGGATCTGCCAGTGCTAGAACAGAGAATACAGTGCCCACGGTTAGACGAGGGCACCCCCTCCCTCACGCACTTATCATGTGTAGTCTGCCCAGCCCTCCAGGGAAGGACAATGTCACCATGACTCCCAAAGCTGTTGCTAAGGAGAAGCTGAGGCAAGTTACCCAAAGGCTGCCCTGTCATGTGACCAAATCCTGGTGAAGGTGGCCAACACAGCCTTGTCCAAGAGCAGGACAAGTGGAAACCAAGTCCATGACCCTGAACCAAGGAGGAGACGCTTTGCTTTAAATGCTGCTTTAAACATTTCATCCCAGGCTGAAATTCAGGATAGCAGCAATACATTTTTTTTTCTCTAAAAGAACCTAAGTTCCTTGAATAGCAGAAAATAAAGTTCTATATCTATGCTCCCCAGAAATGTCAAGTATATGGTCAAGAGCTCAGCTGCTGGAGCCCCGCAGATCTGGATCTCTCCTCCAGCTCTGCCAGTCACTCACGGGGACCCTGGGCATTGCCACCTCACTGGCTCCTTGTGAGACAGGGAACGAACAACACCTCCCAGGGAAGTGGTGTGAAGAGACACAAAGAGCTTCACAGGAAGTTGTCAGGAAGTGTTGGCTATTTAGATGATAAAAATGTGAGCTACAGGTTACAGTAGTATTTCTGTCTAGAACCAAGATGAGCATTTTTTCATCTCACGGTCCTGTCCTGATTTTTCCTGTGGCATTCCTGTGCCCTCGGGAGGCATCACTCCAGCTTTCAGCTTTCATATATGAGCATCTGCATCTCAGCCTCTGTTAGACTTAAATGGACCCTGGTGACCAAATTCAACAGAGCTTAAAGTTCAAGTTTGCAGGCACCATAGATCTGAAAAATTTCAAACCGATTTCTCAGATCTGAAAACAGAGCAAAGGGTTTGGAAAACATCTGCCGTTATTCTGATGAGTAATGTGGTTTTTGATGACCTTTTCCTCAAATGCCAGGAAGCTTCTACCACAATTTCTGTTCACTAAAAATAAAGATTTGTCCCATCAAATATTTATCTACTCATCCACAGGATTGCCAAATCCTCGAAAATGTGCTCACCTTCACCCTTCACTCATTTCCTGACCCAGATACAGTCGGGACATTACCCCTTTATTGACAGACAATGTCTCTCCCACATCAAGTACTAAGCCTTTGATTTCCAAGCCAAACACTCTAGTGTTGAGAACAAGCTTGGGGACTTAGGTTTACCAGCAGAGGGCATCAAAACCTGCAAACGGGAAAAATCTCTGTAAGAGGGAAAGCTTCAACTCCACCCCTTGTTAGATGGACACTCTGGGAGGAGAGGGAATGGATAATAGGGGGCTTCTCTAAAAGCGTTGTTTCCCAGATGGTTATGGCCAATTGGCTGCTTTATTTCATGAGCAAATTAAAAGGAGAGGCAAAGATGATTATAATTTTGATTCTTCACACTCGGTCTATATCCCCAGCTGTTCCTCTTGTCACTATTCTAAAACCAACCCATGCTGACCCAGCAGAGTGGTTCTAGCCAGTATTTTCTGTTGGAACAGGAAATTTGGACTCATAAAGGGCAAGATGGTTCTTCCTTTACTTGACGCATCCACAAGTCTCCTCTATGTCCTTTCAAGGTTTTACAGGTCTCCCCAGCCAAGGGCAAGAGAATGCTCCTCCACTAGTGGGGGGAGGGGCGGGCACTTTCCTAATGTGAGAGAATCTAGCCGTGATTTCAGCTGCTCCGAGGCCCCAGGGATGAAGTCCCTAAGTCTTCCCTCCCAGGATGCTGCTCTATTTCTGGCTCATCCCAAACATGGCTGGGCTTCTATTTAAAACTGCGGCCATCTGAGTGAAAAAGAGCTTGGGGGATGGGAGAGAGCAGCAGTGAAGACCCCCAGGACCACAACAGATAGCAGCTTCAGGAGTTTCTTCTAGGCGACTTGAAAATTAAATCCATAAGGTTAGAGGTGGAGGAAGGAAAAGCACAAAGCAGCACCTTCTGGATATAGAACTACAAATGGTAAGATTTCTCTGGACCAGTGCTGGGAGAAGTTTAATATTTTTATGTTATCTAGGAAAGAGAGAGCACCATAAAAATCTCCAAACTGATAGGAAAGAACCACAGGAAGATCTTGAAATATGGTTGTAAACAAAAAGAAAGTAACATGAAATTCAAAATGGGCAAGGGTAAGATCATGCTTTTAAGTTTTGATGATCCAAGTTCACTTATAGGAGAATGTGCATCATTCCACACTCAGGAAAGAAATCTAGAGTTATCCCCAATGATATCTTCCCCTTGGGGCAGTGGAGATGAAAGAACCATTATTCTTCTATTTTTATCAACCACTGGAGGGTCCTCCCCCACCACCGCAAGCTTACTGCTTGCAATTCCAATCAAAACGTTTCAAAAATCTAAAGGAAGTATGAGCTGGTCCAAGGGAGAATAACCAATATATCAAGAGATGAAGATGCTCAAGCTATTATTTTAGGGCTAAAAGGGCAAGACACTTCAGCTGCCCAAGGAGAAAAGACAGAACCATCTCTTCACAAAGCCTGACCCTCACAGATGTCAGGCATTGGTCTCTGTGCTTCACTGTATTACTTCACTTCATCCTCACAGCAAGCCTAAGAAGCCAGTACTCTCACTATCATCCTCATGTTACAGATGAGGAAACCTAGATACGGATTTAAGTCATTGGCCTGAGGCCACACGAGTTAATAAATGTGGGAGCTAAGATTCAAACACAGGCCATCTGGCTTTAGCACTTAAACTCTTAACCACTTTGCTATATAACAAATCCCTGCAGCTTAAAAGAAGAGCTTTTAGGAATATCATGCCTACCATTTATTGAGCATTTGCCACAATCTCAGTATTGTGCTAAGTGACCTACATGTATGTTCCCATTTCAGCCTCGCAATACCCTATGAAATCAGTGTACCCATTCTACAGACGAGGAAACCAAGGCTCAGAGAGGTCCACTAAGTTTCCCAAGGGCCCACTGCTGGTATGGCATTCCAAACCAACCTCGTCTAACTCTGCTCTGCTCTCTCCCCTTGGCCATGTTATACATAACTTATTTGTTTACATCCCTGTGTCCCCTACAATTAAAGGAAGGGCTCGTCTTCAAACTGAGGAGTAAATCTGAAGAGCTTGTTCCTCCGAGACATAAGACAGGCTGAGAACGTGGGCAGGTTCAGGAGATTGAGGTGCAGCTAGTGAGAAGGCCAGGAATGTTTGGAGGCATCCAGAACCTCAGGACGGGTACCCGTGCCCCACCCCCACCACGGAGCCTCCCACAGTGCCTCTATCAGGGTCAAAAAGGTGAAAGTGATTTAGACCAGGAGCCTCTTTCCACACCCGAGGAAATTCTCCACCCTACCTTGCTTCTGGGTAGTAAACAGAAAAGATCATCCAGAATGGAGGCAGAAGGGAATTGACCCACTCGTGGCAGGGAGGACATTTCTGGGAATAAAAAAATGCCACAAATATTCCAGAAACATGCATACTGCCTCAAAGGTTGGTCTCATTTTCAAGGGTTTTTAAAGTTTTCTGGGTTTCATTCTATATATTTAGGTATGGCCTAAAACCAAAGCGGCAATATTATGGACTGAGCTCACAGGGTGACGCTTTCTGCCGGGAGCCGACATACAGGAGACCCTCAGGGGTCAGATGCAGCCAGTTTTCATCTCTGAGGCTGCCAGGCTGCCCGTTCCTGGCCACTCACCATGAAGTCGGTGGCCGCGCCCGAATCGGCATGCCTGAGGTAGACGGGGTTCACACTGAAGGTCTGCTGCAGCTTGCACTTGTCCTTGACCCTGCGGGTTTCCAAATGGGAGTTAAAGGCTGAGGCCTCTCAGAGGAAGCAAGGCTTTCCCGCAGTCTGGGAGCTTGGCCACACTCACCAGAACCCAGTACAGTCAAAGTGCACCATCATCCACTTGGAAGGATTAAAGGTGAAGGAATCAGCATACTCGATGCCCTTGAGAAACCCCCGGAACTCTGGGCACAGGAGAGCAGTGCCTGCATACGCGGCATCGATGTGGAGCCATAGCCCCTCTCTCGCACCTGAGGAGGCAAACGTCACCTGGGTGGGAGGTGGGCTGAGTGGGAGTTGCCACCAGCCAGCTAAAAGGCGTCCCTTGCCTGGGCCAGCTGATTGGTGGGCTACAAGAGAAGAGCTGGGAAAGGATGGCCTGCTTTGGTTAAATGAGACGTCAAGGTATGTGGAGATGGGGGCAGGGGGGCGGTCAGTGTGAGGAATGGGGCTGAATGAGGCACCATCACCTTCTGAAGGGAAAGCCTACAGAACCTCACCCTGGCCTTTTTCTCTCACTGGCACCCTCTTGGCCCCAACCTTAGTGCTTTCTGGCACAGAAATCACCTTCCTACTGGCCCCGAGAGCAATGGAATGCATCTAATACACACATTAGAGAGAGAATGTCTCTCTTTCCTAGTGGGTTTCCTACTTGGGGATTTTAAACAATCACATTTGAATTTCTTTTCTGCCTTTATCTCCCCCCACGGTTTCCCCTGCCCTACGCTTTTCATTTTCTTAGCCAAGACTAGAAAATACTTCATTGTGCCTCATTCGCCCTGTGTTCTGGATGGAGCCTGCTTTGAGTTGATTTTCCCATACCAGGGAGAGGATGAGAAAGCTGTGGCTCTCCCACTGCTGCCTCCTAGAACAGTACACAAAGGAGGGCAGCTCTAACCCTTGGTCACACCGCTGGGAAAAGCAGTGACCTGGCTGCCTGGGAGAAGGCACTCGTGACCTTTGGTGGCTCTTCCCACACTCTCTGCATTGACCAAGGAGGGGCAAGATAATTCCATAGAGCTGGTTTCAGTTCTTGCTGTTGGGAACATTTTAAAATTTGTTACTCTTCTTCCTAGCCAGACAGGGCGGACACTCACAGATGGGGCCCAGCTCCGACAGGCAGTCAAATGCACAGACCGCGGTGGTCCCCAGTGTTGCACAGACCTGGAGGAAAATAAAGGAAGTTAACGTGGGAAGGTGGGCACACATGGGACACATCTGGCCTGAAAAAGGATTGAATCATAGATATTATCCCCACCCATCCTACGAGTACAGTGTGTATTTCACACTGTATTTTACCATGACCCACAGAAAGAAAGAAATTTTAAATCACAAGCTAATACATACATACATGTGTATTTGAAACAAAAGCTTCACCAAACAATACATACTCCAGCTACAGGAATGCACTCTGAGATTTTCTATTATATTTCTTTTTTTTAATGCTGATGATGACCCACAAAGTTTATTTCCTAACACATCAATGAAATAGAATGTTTGTGAGGACCTTTCTGCTTTTGTTTGCAGCATGTTACTTACCCGAATCCTGCCAAAATTCCTTCCTCACCTCCCAGTTCTATCATCCTAAGCTCAGAAAAAACATTCTGACTCACAAAGATAGGCACCAAGCCCCGCTCCTTGTCCTCCTCGATGGCTTTCTGAAGAGCTTCCCCTCGGAGTGAGAAGTTGTCGTCCACAGGCAGAAATTTCATCTTCACAAGAGAAATCAAACCAGCCTTTTCCACTGAGGAGTGAGCCTAGAACAACCGAGGAAACCCATGAGCAGAGTCATCCTGGATGAGCGCTCCCCAGAAACTGCTGGAGCCACGTGAAGGGACTCAAAGATAACATTTGATGTTCATCTTCCTCCATGGTTCCTGGAGACGCCCTCCAAGGCCTGAGCTGCCCTGAACCCCAGTGTGCCCACGTCTAGGAGAAAATTACTCAAGGACTAAGTCTCCCAAAGCCAAGCACTGACCTGAAGGCTTGGCCCATGCTGGGCAACCCACCTGGTCAGAGGCGTAGGCAATGAGCCGGGCGTTCAGGGAGGACTCATCTGCACCAGGCTCAGATGCTTTCATTTCCAGGATTTTGTTCTTCCTGGCTGCCAGCAAGGCAATCAAGGTGGACTCACTGACTGTGCTCTGCAGTGGAAGAAGGATTACCAGTGGCAGCCTCTCCCTGTGTTCTCTTGGCAAATTCCCCCAGGCTTCGTAGTTGTGTGTGTGTGTGTGTATGTGTGTGTGTGTTTAATAGCTATTCCTAAGGAAGTACACGGCTTCTACCTAAGGGGCTGTCCTTCCTCCCCAACTATACATTCTCCATTCACAACACCCTATGCATTCCTGGGACACCTCTCTCTCCTCTAATTTTCCAGGGAAGTAACGAAAGCAAATTTTCACCTAATACCAACATCTTTATTAGAGAAGACACAGAGACCAGAAAGGGAATGTTCAGTCCCCGCTAGAGACAAGTTTGCTTATAGCTATGTTTGCTTCCATGTAAAACTTGCTTAAAAGAAAGAACTTTCGGAGGCCAGCCCAGTGGCACAGCAGTTAAGTTCGTGCACTCCAATTCTGCCAGCCCGGGGTTTGCAGGTTTGGATCCCTGGTGCAGAACGATGCATCACTTGTCAAGCCGTGATGTGGTGGCATCCCATATAAAGTAGAGGAAGATGGGCACGGATCTTAGCCCAGGGCCAATCTTCCTCAGCAAAAAGAGAAGGATTGGCAACTGACGTTAGCTCAGGGCTGATCTTCCTCACCAAAAAAAAAAAACAAAAACAGAAAGAAAGAACTTTCAATTTATTAGTTATGGAAATAGAGTTTGTTTCCCCAGGGATATCCCAGAGAAAGAGGGTCCTGGCCTCTGTGAGAGGCTGGATACTTTGGCCTAGGTTTTGTTACCAGTGGCTCTCATGACTGTGGCTAATATTGCCCTTCCAGAAGACTCTTTTCCACTTATAAAATGGAAAGCATCCCTTTAGCTGCCTCCCAGAGCCGGAGTATCAATTATTCACATGAGGGTTGGATAGGATTTTGCTCTGGCCGTGCTTGTGGGAATCCTGGGGGCCACCCCAGCAACCTCACAGGAATCTCAATGGTTTCTCATCAGTCACTCAGTCTTTGCTGTCTTTGCTTCTTGAAATCTTCAGGTGACCTACAGCTGATAGCTCCCTGCTAAAAAACCTGGCAGTGTCACAGGGAGTGGTATAGACCAGATCCCACAGATATTTAGTGGCTGGAAATTACTCCACAAAAAGGAAGCCAGCAGAATAGTAATAATAATACCACCACCTTCCATGTGGGTAGCAATTCGTAGTTCACAAAACACTTTCTGCCATCCCTTTTGCTCCTTATAAAACCTCTCTGAGATACCTGTGATTCCTTTCTAGCGATGAGGACAGTGATGCTCAGAGAGGTTACAGGACAAACCAAGTTCACATGGCTGATGAATACAGGAGAAAGCACAGTTTGGATTTTAGGCCTGGGTCTGAATCCTCATTCTACCACTTACCAGCTGTGTGACCTGAGGCAAGTTTACAACCTCTCTGAGCTTCAGTGCTCTCATCTCAAAAATTGGGGATGATACTATTTACCTACAGGGTTCTTGAGATAATTAGATGAAAAGCAAGATCAGGTACAGCGGACATTTAGCACGTTCTCCCAGATATAATATCTGAACTTGTAACTATTTGCTAACAACCCAAAGGTCCACAATATGCAATAATTCGTCTTTCTTGTGAGGTTCAGATTTTAATCTTGCTGCAAGACTGGAGTGAGAGAGGGAGCCACTTAGATAGCAAATGGGCCCAGCAAACTTTCCAGTTCTCATTTCAGGGAAGCATAGCTATTTTTATTTAATAGAAGAATTCATTTAATCCTCACATCTGCTCTTTGAGAGAAATATTATTATTACCTCTATCTTAAGGATTATAAAACCAGGAACATTACACATTACAGGAGAATTCAAGAATTTGGGGGTTCTCAAAGGTCTCAGAACCAAGCCCTCATGAATGAATGTCAAGGTTTATAGATGCAAAAGTACCTAGCAATGTGCATGCTCTACAGGATCCACCCAGCAAGCTCTACTATGCTACATTACTCTTGACAAAAAAAGGAATATTTGAAGAAGCATCATTTGACAGATATCCAAAAGATAGGGTTATAGGATAAGATCAATCGATTTATGTTGTTAATTTCTCTCACTGCCAAGGATCTCCCGGACCAGGAGGGAGGAAAAGAAAGAAGTCTCTCCTTTCTTCTCTTTTCCACTTACCATAAGGTGTAAAATGGGACAAGAGAAGGGAGTTGTAGATTATAAACTAAGAAACCTGAATCAAGTAATATCGGAAATGTGATAATGTGTTGACTTTTTAATCTTCTTCAGAGAAAAAAGAAAGGAAGAGTGGAGACGGTGGTGACAGCAGTGTAAATGAAGTGGAAGTTGAGATGGGAGCGGCAGCAACCGTGGGAGAGGTGACCGTGGCAGAGGAGGTAGCTCCACGTGGTAAAGGTGGAGTCAGTGATGGTGGTGTCAATCACGATAGTGATGACAGTCGTGGTGATGGTGGTGGCAGTGATGGTAGTGGTGTGAGTGACATGGAGAACAGGAGAATTCCCTGGGCAAGGGTTTGGCTTATCTTTCGCTACTCAGCCCCCATGCAAGGGGCAGCTTTGCCAGTGGAGGCACCTGCAAGACGCCTCCTCCCTGGCTGCCGGGGTGGTGGTGCAGGAAATGCTCTGGGAGTCCCAGCATTTTTGCCAGCCAGTCCATGACGTTCATCTCCAGCTCCGTACACACAGGGCTGGAAGCCTGAAAGAGGGAAAGCAACTTCATCCAGATAGGGCACCAATATGACCCCTCCAGCCCCAGAAACACATCTGTCTCTGCTCTGGTCCTCCCCCGGGCCCTGATGTTATCAGTGGGAACCTAACCTATCTTCTCCCTGGAGGAGGGGTCAATGTCAGGTCCTGTGCCCCACCTCCACCCCATCCTCTGCCAAACCAAAAAGGGAAAAAGAATGTGGGGCTTTGGATTCAAGCCATTCTCAGTGAGACCCATTCTCCTATGACTCCAAGGCTCTATGGAGAAACAGCCCTAGAAACAATTGCTTCCATTTGGCTCCCCAAGTCCCTAAAATACCCAGCTGAGAAGTATTCTAAAGCCCAGGGGGACGTTTTAGGATCAAGAAAGAAATCACTCCTTCCTGGAAAAGACAGCAACTCTCTCCATTCCCCTAGACACACCTTATAATAGTTCAGGTTTAAAATATAAAGCTGTTTTAGGAGACTTCTGGCACAATTTAAAACTGATTGGCGCTTAAGGGGTTACTATAGGAAGTCTTAGGGCAAATCCCTAACCCCTCAAAGACAAGAGCACAGGGGAAGTTGTGCCCACAGGCACCAAAGTGCTTAGTTAGGGTCACAAACTGTGGCAATAACCAGATCTCAGTCCAAACCTCATCTCTGTCTCTGTGAACTGTGTGATCTTGGGAAGATGAATTTCTTAAACCTCAATTTCTTCACCTACAAAATGAGGCCAATACTCATGATTCCATAGGGTTAAAGGATAATTTATATAAAGCTTAGGCTCAAAGAACATAGCCATTGTTAAAATTTAACTTGGAATCTTGTTCAAAGACCAGGACAAAAAATGTCTGTCCCGGGATGTCACTTCCTGCTTTGTCCCACATTGTCACTGGTTACAGCTACAGCCATTGCTACTCACCCAGGTGAATCCCAAGCAGTTGATGGCATCGGCCAGCATGTCTCCCAGCAGTGACGGCCAAGAGGTGAGAGCTGGGTAGTAGGCGTGCATATGAGGGCTCTGCCAGTGTACCACCTGAAAGCACAGCATGTACACAGGCAGCACCAGCAGGTGGGCCCGGGAAGCCTTCCTCCTCCAGAGACCCTCTCTGGCAAGGGAAGCACCCACTCTAGAGATGGGCTGACACTTTTAAGTGACACAACTCCACAAAAATAAGACATGTTCATGGTGTTCTTGCCACCTAGATTTCTCATATTCTAAGCTAGTTTATCACTGGAGCATTTGCACATATGCAAAGACCAGAAGGGAATATGCAAAATGAAAATATTGCTATAGTAATTAGGGTAGTGTTCACATTAGTCTCCACTGCTTATCCCCCATGCCGCCCCTGCCCTGTAATAACAGGAAGGGGAGACTATGATCTCTGGAAGAGTAGGTTGCTTGTCTCATCCAGTTTCTTGCAAGAAGCATCTTTTGTCTTATGGATCACTGAGCTCTCTGGGCACAAAGCAGAGGGTCAGTGTCAGTGGGTTCAAAGCTGTCCTTAGCTTCCCAGTGGAGATGGTGAGAGGAGAGGATGGGGCAGGAGAAGTGCCGGCCCAAGGGCATGGGACCCCTGTCTCTAGGTGAACACCTGAGCCCACAATCAGATTAAACCAGATGTAAAGAGGAGCCAGGTGGACAGGGAAGGCCCTCTGTAACAGGTCTCTGGAGCATCCTCAGTGGCTCATCAGCCTCATCGATTATCTAATCTGCTTCATCTCACTGTTCTGCAAACACACCCTGTTCATTTCTGCGTTCATGTCTTTGAGTAATGCTGTGTCCCCTGACAAAGAAGGCACTTCTCATACAAACGTGACCCTCCAAAACCACTTAATTCTTAGAAAGCTGCTATATAGTCATTTCCACCACAAACCCTTCCCCAGCTCCCCATCCCCCTTTAATCCCTTCCCTGAGCCCATGGAACACTCTCATTCTAGATGTTTCACCCTACTGAGAACTCATGAGACAACATCTTAGTGTACCATCGAGTTCTTTACTGTGCATAAATTCCTTTAACCCTTCAAGAGCAAGGACAGTGTCCTGGACAGCGTGCATGGTAGAAGGAGCATAAGATTCAAGCCCAAGGCCACAGGTTCCAGTCCTATCTCTGCCTCTAACCAGCTGTGTGACCTTGTAGATTTGTTGTGAAGCTAATGAACTTATGCTCCAAGGTCCCAGGTTTTCATGGGTCTCTTTTGAGATCCATTCTTAATTTTTTTTCTTAAAAGGGGTCCCAAAATTTGTATTCAATTCAGATCCCATAAAACCAGGATCCTCCCTTGCACCTCTCTCGACCTCATCACAAAATAAATCCTATCTCTTGGGGTTGTTCTGTGGATCAGCCTGGGAGGAAATTTGTAAAATGTAAAACACTAATGTTAATGGTAAGCTAATCACGTGGTGACAGACACATCACATATCCTGACAGGACTCTTAGATAGTCAGACCTCTTCCTCTGATTTTCACCAGGCAGAAGACAACGTAGGTAATAACAGGATCTTCCACTTTCCAAGTTTTATCTTATTTAATTCTCATGGCTGCCCTGTGAGGTAGGTTCTATCATTATCCCTGTTTTACAGGTAAGAATTGGGGCTGGCAGAGAAAGGCAGCATCCTCGTCGTCACACACAGCTCACAGGGACAGATGACAGCACCAAGACAGAAACCTGGGGTTGTCTGACAGCAGAGCCCAAGCTCCTAAGGAAGGTGGTGGCATGCCTTCTCCCTTGCACTGTTCTCTCACTCAGAAAGAGTAGATGCGGTTTTTCTAACCAGGGTTGGAATTAAAGAAGGACATTTTTCTTCTCTCTGTGTCTAGGAGGTAGCAGGGAGGGGAAATTAATCCAGTTTTCAGTGAGCTGCTGGCCAAAATGAGAAAGCAAAGGGCCAACCGCTTTCAGGCCAACATTCAGAAGCTGGTGCAGCCTGCGAGATGAGATGAAAGATTGGGCCCTCATTATCGATGTGTTTAGTGACAGTATTTTGGAAACCCCAGAGAAGGGCTTCCACCTCCTGACCCTATCAAGAGGCAATTGTCTGTTCTCGTAAGATAAATACGATAAGATAAGCCAGAGGAACGCTTATCAAAACAGACAGACCTCTCGGTCCAGAAATGAGCCTCTCTGACCACACCCTCAGCAACTGCTAGAATTTCTCTCAATCAAATGAAATCGGCTTATTTCCGCTTTTTCCGACAGTTGCTTTCAGCCTCACTACGAGGTTACAGTTGGTCTCTCAGCAGATTACATTTTCTAGAATGAAATCCATGAGATAATCTTTCTGGGGACTAGCCTCCTTGGTAGAGCTTTACTGATACGGAAATTTTCAGAAGATGCTTGTGAAATAACCCGAATGGTCAGAGACAGAGGAGCATTTGGTTTTGTACAAACTTGCCATCGCTTTCTGAGTTTGAATAATTTTTCATCCTTGCTTCCAGGCCTGTTTCTGTCACATCTAAGTTCAAAGCTCTTTGGAGATGATGGAAGCACATCTCAAGTCGGCCTCAGGAAGACCTGCTGGACACATGCAGTTCAGGACACCAATGCCCCAGTAGGGAGAATGAGGACAGCCTATGTGTTGGGGCACAGCTGAAGGGCAGTGCCTGGCGGCACAGGCTCAGTCCAAGGCACTGAGTCACTCACTGATGGAGATATCAGAGTAGGAGAAAGAGCAGAGCCCTTGGAGTAAGACTGGCCTAGGTTAAAATCTTGGATCTGCCAGGCACGATTCTGTGATTTGGAGAAGACAATTAACTTCTCTGAGCCTGTTTACTCATCTGTAAAACAGGGATCATAGGGTCACTGTAGGATAAAACAAGCTAGCCTGTCATGCAGCTGGTTACAGTGCCTGGCACGTGGCATGGAGTTCACTATAAGGCAGCCCTTATGCGGGAGGAAGACTGCTGTACTTTTAGCATAAGTGCCTTGGCACAGCTCCTCACCCCAGTGGCCAGGAACATTGTCACACCCCACGGTGACGGGCTCTAGCTCAAGCCCGGTGCATCAGCCAGCTTCTGTCTGTTCCCTGGCCCCTGGCTATCACCAGGCTGTGCCCTTTGTCACTGGGAGTACAGATGATTCGGGGAAAGCCCCTTCCTACTCCTGAAAAGCTGTTCAATCACAAGACCTCCCCTTGGGAAGGAAGGATGTGGTTCTCAGCTCACGGAGGAGAAAGCAGGGAGCTGACTGGGACTCACTCAGCTTCCAGGCCACCCAACCTGACGATGAGGGTGCCCTCGGGGGTTGTGTTCTCAGCTTCCTTCCTTGACTTTGGAGTGTCTCAGAATTCTATAGGAGAGTCCCTGGCTCTGCCAACCGGGCCTTCAGGGACTATGTCCAGCCTCCTATCTCCATCTTGCTATCCACAGTGTCTTTTCCTCTCGGACACAGTTTTCACTTCTCATCTCACCCCATTAGATTTCTACACTTCTGTCAGACTAGGCCCTGGGATGCAGCCTTTATTCCCAGCCAACACAATAGGTCATCTGGCCTCAGAAACCTAATTTCAAAGTTCTGGCCCTCCACATGTCCAGAAGATGGGATTGGATGTTGGCCAAGTGGCTGAATGGTCACCGTAGGCCTTTCTTCAGGCCTATCGCCCACCCTCCTATGCCCTGAAATCCAGAATCACCCTTGTGACTGTATCTCACCCCAGGCATGATGATTCGCTCAATGTCCCCAAAGATGCTGTCCCAGCTATCAGGCTCCTCAGGAGCGCTGTCAGGCAGCTGGGCTCGCAGGTAGCCAGGCCGCACATCTGGGGTCACCCGCCGCTCCCGCACGGTGCTCAGGTACTGGCAGATGTAATCCACCATCTCTTTGCCTATAAAGGAGGCAGAGAAACCAGCCTCATGTCCTCTGACCGGGCCTGGCCAATTTGTGCCCACCTCCTTTGGATTGGGGCCAAAAGACTTGGTGAAGAAGAAGATGGATTCATAGGTGGGGCAGGGGGTCTGATCCCCAGCATAGGCCTTGTCTTCAGAATAAAAAAAAGAGTGAGGGACCAAATGAATGATGGAGGAAGTGTGTGAGTGAACAAATGAACAAGAGGGAAAATCTCCAAAGCATAAAATTCTAGCACCAAAGCAAAATATTTATTTTTTCCTCCCCCTTTCCTTATCCATATCAATCTTAATCTCCTCTCCTACCTTTCTTTTCTTCTCCAAAACAGAACATCTATTAATTCATTACCTTACAAGTTCAGTAGAAACTCTGTAGCTCTTTATATCCAAAAATTGTTACACACTCACTCATGCACACACACACCCTATACTCTTTGTTAGCACAGATAGCAAGCTCCCTGCCAGGTTCTGGTATAAGGACAAAAATCTATTTGCTCACCATTCCCATTGGACCAGTAATTCATCACCTTTTTTAGACCCATGGATTTCTTTAAGAATCTGATTTAAACTGTAGGCTTACGCACACGTGAAATTTTGTGTATAATTTCTGAGATTCATAGAATCCCTAAAGCCCAACCATAGGCCCAGACTAAGAACCCTGCACTACCCTGAAATCTTAGGAAAATGTGGAACCCTGTCTTAATCACTTTATCTCCCTCCCCCTGCCTCCACCAACACCTCAGTGCCTAGAACATTTTTTAGATGCTCAAAAAAATTTATCAAATGAATGAACAAATGAATAAGGAAGAAAAATAGCCAAGTCAAATACTCTGATGCCACTGCAAATGATTTATTCTTTCTTCCCTTTTGTTTCTTCAGGAGAGGAGCTCAGTCATAAGTGCCTCTTCTCTTTTTCTCTCTGAATCTCTCTCTCTTTGCTTCTCTCCCTTTCTGTGTCTATGTCTGTGTTCATCTCTCTGTCTCTCTCAATATCTATAATTTCTCCTTAGTATTCCCCAGGATCCTTTTTCCCCTGCAAAAAAAAATAAAATAAAATAGAAAAGAGGAGAGGGAACCCGATTTCTTCCCTCTGCACCAACTTGTGCAAAATTCTTAGGAGCAGACCAGCTCCAGACAAAACTGTGAAGGAGACAGAGATTTCGGCAGCCTCCTCTCTTCTTTTTGCTCTCCTTCAGCCCTCCCACAGCCTGATGCTGCTCGTGACTGCAGTGGCCTCCACTCAGAGCTCTGAGAGCACGGGACCTAGCCCTCCACTTGTCCAGGGGAGTATGACGTGTATCTGCGTTCCATGCATGGGATAAATGTCCACAAGAACCTGCTCTCAGCTAAATGTGCCTTTGGAAAGCAATGGAAGAAGCTAATGCACACGAAAGTGTAAAGGCTGCTAGCCACCTGGTGAGTTATGTCTGGGTGGAGGAGAGAGAGCAAAAGTTGGATTCAACATGGGACAATACCTTACAAGCAAAAAAATTTGAGGCAATATAAACTACTAGTGGGGATGGGGATATAAAAAGTTATGGAGAGAGAAATTATAAGCAACTATCTCCTTCCCCTCTTAGGACAGCCATGCCTGAAAACAGGCTAACCATTTGGTTTTGCTCAT
This sequence comes from Tapirus indicus, assembly GCA_031878705.1. NCBI lineage: Eukaryota > Metazoa > Chordata > Mammalia > Perissodactyla > Tapiridae > Tapirus > Tapirus indicus. The sequence goes on from CM062918.1 coordinate 43,363,557, forward strand.
CACACAAGGCTTGAGACATAGTAGCTGCTCACTAAATATTTATAGAATGAATGACTAAATGAAAGAACACTCCTGATACATTCACACATAGAGAAATGAACATTAAGAAAGAAAAGATTTTGCAGTGACTATAGAATGCTCGGGGAAATTTTTTTCTATTTCAGAATATGAATAAGCCCCTTTCCCACTCATTGGCTCAGGAATTCAAATCCTCTATTTTGTGGGGAGGTAGAAAGCAAAAGCGTGCCATAGTTGTGGGGACCTATATGAGAGTGGGAATATGAGAGGGAGAATGAAAAGAGAGGTTGAGAAAAGTTTTCAACTCTGATCCCACTTTCCTTTCTCAGGAAAAATTTTACAGAAGCCCACTCTCAGAAGGCAATTCTAACGCTCCAGTCAAATGACACCGCAAATCTAAGGGCCGACCACGAGCAGCAGTGGTGGGGTGGCAGCAGGGAAGAAGGCCAGGGTTGCCCGTCGCTCACCTCTCTCTCTGTACTCCTCCGGCTCCATCATCTCCCTCGGGCTTCAGGCTCCTTCAAAACAGACAGACACGTAGCAGGTGGAAGGCGCAGGCCTGGGCAGTAAGTGTGGACCCTTTATTTAAAGGGTTTTCCTTTCTTCCACCTTAGCTCCGCCCTTCAAAGGCCCTCCCTCTAGGCTTAATTAATTCCACCCCTTCTTCCCCCAGCCCTTGTTGGGAACAGTGACCACAACTTTGGCTGGTCAAGAGATCCAGGATAAAAGGCGCTTCTAAATTAAACAGTGCGCTTAGCAACCCAAACCTGCAGGCAGCCCCCAGGTGGATGTGGTAGAGATCCCTCCGTTCTTCCTGCCCCGGCTTCAGACGACGCAGCCTCAGCCGCAGACAAAGCTCCCAGGTCTGTAACCCAGAGCAAAGCCAAGGGGATGCAGAACAAGTAGCACAAACTATTAGTATTATACCTGCCAGTGCTTCCCTGTCAGCGGCAGGGACGGAGGGAGGGCGCTTACAGTGACGCTGCCCTGCCGGCCACGCTGTGCTCAGGAACAGGCAGATGTTATCGTTTAATACAACGGATTGTACTTTTATTACTACATAATACCTATTGTTGTAGACAGATGAGAAAACACAGATAAGCAAAAAGAATAAAAACTCAAACATCACCCAGACTTAATCGCTTTTAGCACTTAAAAGAGTGTGTGTGCCTGCCTCTGTGTTTGTGCATGTGTGTGTAAAGGGACATGCAGAAACTACTGTGGGGAGGGAATCACTTATCATGGAGCTTGACTTCTGAGTAAAAAGTGATCAAATGCTTTCAAGTTGCCAAATAGAAGAGACTTATGTGTATGTGTGTGTGTGTGTGTGAGGAAGACCAGCCCCGAGCTAACATCCGTTGCCAATCCTCCTCTTTTTGCTGAGGAAGACTGGCCCTGGGCTAACATCCGTGCCCATCTTCCTCTATATGGGACGCTGCCACGGCATGTCTTGACAAGTGGTGCATCGGTCCACACCCAGGATCCGAACCTGCGAATCCAGGCCACCAGAAGCGGAGCGCACGAATTTAACCGCTACGCCACCGGGCCAGCCCCTAGAATAGGCATTTTTGTTCACTTGTTTCCGGTCTTCATCTTTCTCGTCCTCTCAGTGGTAATTGATAGTTCCTACTCCTTGTCGTCGAGGCGGTCTCGCTGGGCTCCCATAACACGGCCTCTCATGCTCTTCCTTCCACTTCTCTGGCTGTTTGTCTCCTCCATCCAGCCCTTAAATGTTGGCATGCTTCAGGGTACTGAGACGAGACCTCCTCTCGTCTTTCTTCCTAGGTGGCCTTATCCATTTCTTTGGCTTTAAATATTACCTATGTGATATCCATATAGGTAAAAACCTCTTGTCAAATTTATACCAGGAGGCCCTCCCAGTCTTCTGAGCTGCAAAATCTTATATCCAACTGCCTACCTGGCAAATCCCATTGCATGGCGTCAGCGGATTCAGTGTCTGCTGAGAACTCTCTTCCTGGTTTGCAGATAACCATGTTCTTTCTGTGTCCTCACATGGTGGAGACAGTGTTAATCTCGTCCTCTTCTTATAAGAGCACTAATCCCATTACAGTGCTTCACCCTCAAGAATTTATCTAAACCTAATTATCTCCTAAAGGCCCTACTTCCTAATACCATCACATTGAGGGTTAGGCTTCAACACATGAATTTGCAGGGAGGACACATTCGGTCCATAACATAGTGCATCTTAAAACCGGTGAAATCTGGGGGCTGGCCTGGTGGCATAGTGGTTAAGTTGAGCATGCTCCTCTTCGGCAGCCCAGAGTTCATGGGTTCGATTTCTGGGCGGGACCTACACCACTCCTCAGCCATCGTGTGGTGGCAACCCACATATAAAAAGTGGAGGAAGATTGGCAAGGATGTTAGCTCAGGGCTAGTCTAGCTCAAGCAAAAAACAAGGAAGACTGGCAACAGATGTTAGCTCAGGGAGAATCTTCCTCAGCAAAAGAAATTAATTAATAAATAATAATAATAAAAGTGTATTTTTAAAAAAACTGGTGAAATCTGAATTAAACCTAATTAACACCACCAATGTCAATTTCCTGGTTTTGATATTGTACTCTAGTTATGTAAGATGTTACCATTGGGAGAAGCTGGGTGAATGATTCATGGACTCTACTATTGGTACAACTTCTTCTGAATTTATAATTAATTTCAATTAAAATATTTTTTAAATCGCTACTGAAAAAACTACAATGAGATACCACTTCACACCCACTAGGATGACTATAATCAAAAAGACAGATAACAACAAACGTTGGTGAGGATGTGGAGAAATTGGAACCCTCATATATTACTGGTGGGAAAGTAAAATGGTGCAGCCATTTTGGAAAACAGTCTGACAATTCTTCAAAAGGCTAAACATAGAGTTCCTTTATGAGTCAACAGTTCTACTCCTAGCTATACACCCAAGGAAATTAAAAATTTATATCCACACAAAAACTTAAACATAAATGTTCACGGCAGCATTATTCATAACAGCCAAAAAGTGGGAACAACCCAAATGTCCATCAACAGATGAATGGATACATAAAATGTGGTACTATATATCCATACAACAGAATATTATTCCACAATAAAAAGGAATAAAGTACTGATAATACTACAACAGGGATGAACTTTGAAAACATTATGTTAAGTGAAAGCAGCCAGTCACAAAGAACAACATATTGTATGATTCCATTTGTATGAAATGTCCAGAATAGTCAGATCTATAAAGACAAAGTTACTAGTCAGCAGGGCCTGGGGGTTGGGGAGTCAGAGGTTGACAGCTAAGAGGAACATGGTTTTTTGAGGGGAGGGGTAATGAAAATGTTTTAAAATTGATTATTGTGATGGTTGCACAACTCTCTGAATATATTAAAAGCACTAACTTGTACACTTTAAATGGGAGGATTTTACAGTATTGGAATCACTCCTCAATAAAGCTGTTGATAAAAAAAAAAAAGAAGAATGCCCCAAGAACATAAGGTCTGTGGTGAAAAAATGGCCTAGTGTATTCGGACTCCAGCGATACTGCCAATAGTATAATCTTTCATAGGATCAGGGGTGGGGAAAAATAATAATATTGACAGTGATAATAGCTGACATGTGTTGAGCACGTAAAAAGTACCAAGCACTGGGGCCGGCCCGGAGGCATAGCGGTTAAGTTCTTGCACTCTGCTTCTGCGGCCCCTGGTTTCGCAGGTTAGGATCCCCGGTGCAGACAGACGCACTGCTTGTCAGCCATGCCGTGGAGGCGTCCCATATAAAATAGAGGAAGATGGGCACGGATGTTAGCCCAGGGCCAGTCTTCCTCAGCAAAAAAACAAAAAGTACCAAGCACTAAGTTAGGCGCTTTAAATGGAAACATATCAGTTATTTTTTCTTCAAGTGTTGCTTCTAATTCATTACTCTCTTCTATTCATCTGCAACTTCAGTTATGCCTGTGTTAAACTTTTTTGCCTTATCTCATATATAGTAGATATAATATTTATGTATGAATATATTATATCATATATTATTTGTTATATAAATTATATGTTGTATATATTATATTCTTTTCTTTATTTTCCATCTTCTTATTTCTCTAAATTTCAGTTTGGAAACTTTTTTCTCACCTATCTTTGAGTTCTCTCTTCAGATGTATCTCATATGATAATAAACTCATTTATTGATTTCCTATCAGTTATTGTATTTTTTCAGTTGTAGAAGTTTCATTCTTTTTTTATAGTTTTCAATTTCTCACCAACTTTTAAATCTTGAATATTATTTCCTTGAACATAATAAACATGTTTCTTTTAATTGCTACTGAACGATATAAAAGAAGACCTGTGTGAACGGAAAGACACCACATTCTTGGAGAGTAAAACTCAGTGTCACAAAGATATCAATTTTCTCTAAGTTCATTTATAAATTTAACACAAGCCCAGGGAAAACACCAACAAGCTTTTTGGGTGTTCTGCCTTGGAATTCAGTAGCTACTTTTACAGTTCATAAGAAAAAAATAAACTACGGGGCCGCCCGGTGGCGCAGCGGTTTAGTCCGCGCTTGGCAGCCCGGGGCTCGCGGGTTCGGATCCCGGGCGCCCGCCGACGCACTGCCTGTCAGCCATGCCGAGGCGGCGTCCCATATAAAGTGGAGGAAGATGGGCACGGATGTTAGCCCAGGGCCAGTCTTCCTCAGCAAAAAGAGGAGGATTGGCAACGGATGTTAGCTCAGGGCTGGTCTTCCTCACAAAAAAATAAATAAATAAGCTAAAATAATGAGGAAACCTTTGTAAAAGACAAGTAACAAGAAGATTCTGCTCCTACCAAGAAGGTATTAAAATATGTTATGAAGCCCCAATAATTAAAACAATAGATACTGATGTATGAAGAGACAAACTCAAATACATATAGGAATTTAGCATATAATAAAGATGGCATCTCAGATCAGAGGGAAAAAGATGAACTATTTAATAAATTGTGCTGGAAAAAGGGGTAGCCACCGGGGAAAAAAAATAAGTTGAATCCATTTCTCACACCATGTACTTGGATAAATTTTTTTTAAAAATCCAAGATTTAAATTAAAAAATAAAAGCATAAAATTACATGAAGCCACCACCATAATCAAGGTAATAGACAGTTTCACAGATGTATGCATATGTCCAAACTTGTCAGATTGTATATATTAAACACGTGCAATTTTTGTATATCAATTGTACCTCACTAAAGCTGTTAAAAAATAAAGGTTAAAATTCCATGAAGAAAATTTAGGAGCTTGTCTGTCAACCTCAGAGTGAAGGATATCATTCCAACTATAGCTCAAAAACTAGAAACCATAAATTCAGCTATATTTTTTTAAAAAAACACACAAGGAAAGTCAAAAGATAATGACAAACTGAGAACAAAAATATTTGCAATTCATAACACACGGGCAAGAAGAAAAAGACCGGCACTCTAAGAGAAAAATGGGAAAAGAATAGTAAGAGATAGTAGCAAAAAGGGAAATTAAAAAAACCCATAATCAAGAAAATCAACTTAATTCTACACTGAACTACCATTTTTTACTTATCAGAATAGCAAAATTCCAGCTTGATAATGCACTCTGCATACAAGGCTGTAGGAAACAAGGGCTCTCATACAAAAGTGGTGGCAGCACATTCTGGAAGGATCTACCAAAACTGCAAATGTATCTGCCTTTTGACCCAGCAATTGCACTTCAGGATATCCTTGTACACATGTGAAATGACAAGTGTGCAAGGTTATTCTTTGCAGCACAGTTTGCAATAGCAAAAGATTGGAAACAACCGAAATCTCCACGACTAGGAAACAAATTAAACTATGGCATATGTGCACAATGCAACTCCACAAAAGAATGAGTACTCTCTGTTAAGAAAGAGACCACGGGCCCAAAACAGAGTCGCTTATGCTAAGCCCCACCCGTCACCAAACTGAGACTTAATACCTCACTTAATTACAGTTTCAGCCTCTCCCAGGAGTGGAATCTGAAGCTCGTCATTCAGGAATCACCTGGTCAGCACTAGTGAGGTAACACGCCTGATAGAGCCCCCTGCCATCTCCTAAAGGAAGGTGACTTTGCCACAATCAATCCACTTTTTGCTAGTGTCATTCCTTGTCCCCCTCCCTTCTGCCTATAAAAGTCTTCCATTTTATACAGCTCCTCGGAGCTCCTTCCTCTCTGTTAGATGGGATGCTGCCTGATTCATGAATCATTGAATAAAGCCAATAAGATCTTTAAAATTTACCCAGTTGAATTTCATTTTTTAACAGCTCCAAGCGACATTAAGGAAAACAACAAGGTGCAGAACGCTGTGTACCTTTTGTGTAACGAAATAAGGGGAAAATGAGAATGCAGAATAGTTTTGCTTTTATGTGCCCAAAAAACCCCACTGGAATTATTAGTAAGCAATTAATATTGGTAGTCACCTGGAATAGGAATTGAGCAGATGAGGCCCAGAGGTGGAAAGAGGATTTTTCATAGATGCATTTTATAACTTTATTTTTTGCTCTATTTAATTATTTACTTGCTTATTTAATGAGCATTTACTATTTATTAAAAATTAAATCAAATATTTTTAAATATTGTTATTACAATAAAATTTAACCTTAAAATGGCCTTCAAGGCCTTGTATGATCTGACCCCCACCCATCTCCTCCCCAACCTGGCACACACCCCCTGCTCCCTTTGCCACAGCCTCCGGGATCTCGTTTCACCTTCTCAAATAGATCAACTTATTTCCCACCTCAGGGACTGCATTGTCTAATAGGTGCAACTCAAAATTTAACTTAAAAAACTCTCCTCAGACAGTTTTTTCTTGACTTCCTTAATCTAGGTTTTGCATCATCACCTCCTGCCAGTGTCATCCTTTTTTTTCCCCTTTATAGCACTTCATACAATTTGCAATTACAGATTTGTTTGTTGAATGCCTGTCTCCACATTTTCCGGGCTGTAAATTCCCTAAGAGTGAGGGCCCTGTGGGTTTCGCTCACCACTCTGGTGCCTATGAACTTGCACAAAGTAAGTGTTCAATAAATATAAGTTGAATGGGAGATTTTAAAAACCCTGGTGGGGAAAGTCGAGAATGGGAATAGAGGAGGGACAAGGGCAAGAATCGTCATTTCTAGAAGGTCGAGGTCGAATTGGCCTCCCTAGGCTACTCCTTTGTTATGTGATTGCTCAAATGTGCCATTGAGTTTCACAAGACAACAAAGACCTTCAGAAATGGATTTGAGTGTTTTCTGAGGGAAAGTGGGAGAGGATGCGAAAGTCAGCCTCCAATGGAAAAAGTCTGTAGTTTGTCTCAGAGAAATAAATCCTCCGTGTGTCTGGATTTAGACCTCCAAATGCCCAGGCATAGCCAATTTGCTCTTCAATGTATTAACATTCAAGGAGTCCCCAGGGTCCCCAGGAAAGTTTGAGTGGGAGCCTCCAGAGACCGCAGGAAGAACACACTAGAGTAGGCTCCATTCCACCTCACGCTGGAGGGAAATATGGGAAAGAACCTGGACTGGCCTGGGTCCAGCTCACTTCAATAGGACCCTGGCTATGCCACCCTTGGGGCTTTGGGAGACTGCATTTCTCCCATTCTGGGAGAAATCTACTGATTCTGGATGAAACTGCCCTGGAGGAGGCAAGCCCACTCTTAGGGGTAGAGAGTGAGATTAGCCCTGAATGCAGTGCAAATTCTTCTCAAGAAAGGAAATTAAGACTTAGAGAGGTAGGATTTAGACTCGAGGAGGGGTAAACTTGGATCTGCAGAGGTTGTTGGCTTGCTCAAGGGACATGCTCTCAATGTGGGGAGGTGAACTGGCCCCTGGCACAGGACGGCAGATCAAGAACTCCTCTGGCAGGGGATGGAGGGGTGGGGCACAGCCATGGGACTCCCCGGTAAGTTTAGGTGCAACTGGGGCCACGTCTGGTAGCAATGAGTTCTCTCTCTGTATCTGTCCCTCTTTCTGTCTCTCTCTGTCTCTCTGTGTCTCTCTCTCTGTTTCTCCTTCCCCTCTCCCTTTCCCCCTCTCAACCCATATTGTGCTTTTCTTCTGAAACCCCAAGCCTCCAGAAAAATCTTGTTGTAAGTTTACAAGTTACAGCTTGGTATTAGCTGTGTGGTGGGAAACAGGGAAGGGCCTATTGAGAGCAAGAGAGGAGAGCAGCCTGCAGAAGATGTGGCCCCAAAACTAACCACAGGATGTTATCTAAAGCAGTAGATCCCAGGTAAGCCGAGGCCAGCAGTTTGGGGCCTGCAAGTGACAACCAGCACAGATTTGTGGAAACTATAGCACACTCTGGGGGATTTCCAAAAACCCATGTAGGGAGTGAAGAGGAGGAAATCAGCTGAAAGAACGGATTTTTGGGGGGTGGGAGGTGTTGGGGTGTGTGATTAAGATGGATGGGGACATATTTCATTTTAATGTGGGCATTAAAATTTATATGTGCAGTAATAGGTACAAGAATATTTATAGTAGCATTGTTTGTAATAGCCAAAAGCTGGAAATAACTTAAAATCCACCAACAGTAGATGGACACCTTGTGGGTGTCACACAGTACAGTACTACACAGCATTGAAACTGAGCCAGAGGCATCAGTGACAACATGGATAAATCTCAAATATGATGTTGAGTACAATAAGCAAGCTACCAAAGGACAGTTCATTTAAACGAAGTTTGAAAATAGATAAAACTATGCTTAGAGGTGGCACAGAGGCGGTAAAACTGTAAAGAAAATAATTATCACAAAATCAGAAAACTCAGAGAGAAGCACATTGTTAGGGTGGGCAGGGGTGTTACTTCCAGAAAATTGGATATCCATTTCTTAACCTGGGTGTTAAACTATACATATGTGTACACAGTTTTTAAAAAGAAAAAAAAGATTAATCTGGCTTGTTTTGTACCCATAAGCTGGTGTATATCAGCCTAGATAAACCAAATGTATCATGTTTTGTAAACCTAAAGTTTTTACTTAATTATACATATTGAACATCTTTTGTTATCAATGATATTCTACAGCATCTTTTTTCTTTTTTCCTGAGGAAGATTCGCCCTGAGCTAACATCTGTGCCAATCTTCCTCTCCTTTGTGTGTGGATCACCGCCACAGCATGGCCACCAACTAGTGGTATAGGTCCGTGCCCAGGATCCAAACCTGCAAACCTGGGCTGCCAAAGCTGAGCATGCCAAACTTAACCACTAGGCCAGGGGCCAGCCTCTACCCCATCTCCTTTTAATAGCCATGATTTATTTAGCCAATCCCTACTTGGAGCATTTAGGTTGTTCCTAGCATTTTACTGCTATAAGTTATGCTGTAGTAAACATCCATGTAATTTAATTTTCACATATATCTTTCTGAAAAAAACTAATGGAAATAAGTCACACTGGTGTTTGAGGAGATGAGGCACCTAAGAATTCTAAAGTATGAGACTACATAAAATCCTTCAACACTTCCTAAACTTTGGGATGATCTGCAGCCTTAGGACTCCCAGGCTTTACCTTCATTTCACTCATTAGTTCTGCAAATATTCACTGATTCTCTCCTATGTGCCATGCAAGAACTGACTTCACAGAGGTGACAGGGAACTTCTGGATATATATCCAAAGGAGCTGAAATCACTATCTTGAAGAGATATCTGCACTCCCATGTTCATTGCAGCATCATTCGCAATAATCAAGACATGGAAACAACCTAAATGTCCATCGACAGATGAATAAAGATGTGATATGTATACACACAATGGAATATTATTTGGCCATAAAAAAGAAGGAAATCCTGCCATTTGCAACAACATGGATGAAACTTGAGGGCATTATGCTAAGTGAAATTAGTTAGACAGAGAAAGACATCTACTGTATGATCTCACTTTTACATGGAATTTAGAAACATCAGACTCATAGACACCAAGAGTGGAATGGTGGTTGACAGGGGTTGGGGGATGGGGGAAATGAGGAGATTTTGGTCAAAAGGTACAAACTTTCAGTTACAAAATGAGTAAGTTCTAGGCATCTAGTGTACAGCATTGTGACCATGGTTAACAATACTGGATTGTATACTTGGAAGTTTCTACGAGACAATGAGCTTTAATGTTCTCACCATAACAACAACAAAATGGCAATTATGTGAAGTGAAGGATGTGGTAACTGACCTTACTGCGGTAATCATTTTGCAATACATATGTGTGTCAAATCATCAGGTCGCATACTCCAAATTTACAGAATGTTGTATGTCAATTATATCCCAGTAAAGCTGGGGGAAAAAAGAGGTGACAGAGGTTGAAATAATAGTAAAAAGAAGATAGTTGCCTCTTTTTCTTACAACAACAGTAACAATAGCTAACAGTTTTATAGCACTTGCCTTGTGCCGGGCACTGTTCTGAGCCCTTTCTAGATATTAGCTCATATATGTCTAACATGACTTCCTCTTACTCCAGCCTCCAAACCCAGGAGGTGTCTTATAATTGCTCTCATTTCTTTTTACACAAGATCACATTCATAACTAAATTGCTCGTTTTTCTTCATCATTTTCCCCTAATTGCTCACTTGTTGTTGTTAGTGCCTTCGAGTTGATTCCAGCTCCTAGCAACACTGTGTACAGCAGAGCAGAACCTGCCTGGTCTTTTTGCACCATCCTCATCTTCCAGCACTATATCAGACAATGCTCTGCTGCTATTCATAGGATTTTTATGATCAATTTTTTTCAGAAGTGGGTGACCAGGTCTTTCTTCCTAGTCTGTAGGCTCCACTGAAACCTGTCCACCACGGGTGACCCTCCTGGTATTCGAAATACTGGTGGCATTGCTTTCAGCATCACAGTGACACGAAGGCACCACAGAGTGACAACCAACAGTCGGGTGGTGTGGTTCCTTGACAGGGAAATGAACCTGGGCCACGGCAGTGAGAGAGCTGAATCTTAACCACTAGATCACCAGGATTGGCTACTTGCTCACTTACTCAACAAATATTTATTGGGCCCCTCCTATGTTATCTAGTTGGTGATACCGTGGAGAACAAGACAGACACCAACCCAAGCTATATAGAGCTTATAGTCTAGCAGGACAGATGCCATAAAAGTTTTTTGAAAGGGGCAATACAGGGTGTCAAGTAGGCATACAAGGGTGGGGGGAAGCCTTACCTAATTTGGGGACAGACAGGGAAATTTTGATGAGGAAATGTCATTGATTCTAAGACCTGAAAGTTGAATTAAAGGTAGATGAAGAAGCGTATGAAAAGCTGATCAGAGGGAACAGCATGTGCAAAAGCCCTGAGGTTAGACAGACTAGTAAGGTTGGAGTAGAGAGTAGTAGAGAGCCAGGTATCAGGTGAAACTGGAGAAGTAGGAAAGGGTAAAACTGTGAAGGGCCGCTGAGGATTTAGATTTGCCCAAAGGGCAATGGGAAATCATTGAAACGTTTTTGGTTTTAAGCAAAAGAGTGACATGATCAGATTTGCATTTTTATTCCTCTTTAGCTTCAGGGTAGAGAATTGAACTAGGGGAAAGCTAAAATGAAAAACCAGTTAGGAGGCAGTCATCCAGAGGGTATCAGAAGTACAATGCCACGGCCACCAAACACGTTTTCATCATTAAATGCTTAAAATACAACATTAGGTTGCCCTTCCTCCAACTCCTTCCATTTTATACGTAATGACTAGAAAGCTTTTTCTCACTCTTTCACCATTTTATCCCCATCACACTCCAATGTTCCACATTCACACAACGAATGCTACCTAGAAATATTGTTTATCAAACTTGAATTCTTCACCTTGGGATGTGAGCTTTCAAGAAACATCAACCCCATCCCTCCTGCCTCCTTTTGTGATTCCTCAGTGTGGTTCCTGTGCTCCAGCTGATAAGCAGACAATCTCATCTAACTTCCCCAGTCCTAGTTGCTGAACTGACCACAGCAGATCAGGAGCAGTTTTCCCATAGGTCTTGCGTTTATGATATTCTAGTGTCAGGTTTCTTTTTTCCCTATGCTGAATTATTGCCGATACACACACAATTCACACACAACCACGACACCCATGTCTCTTCTATTCTAGTGTGCATCAGTGTCCCTCCAGCTCTCCACCTCTGTATACCCGGGTCAACTCCCCAGTGGAGTTGGCTTATCCACGGAGGTGATAACGATGAGGCTGGACACCAGGATCAGCTCTGTGGATTCCTTTTCCTATGTGGATGCAGGGCCTGGATAACAAGATGTTCTTGGTAGCTTGTTCAGAGGACATTTGGCAAAATTTGGAAATATTTTTTGTTTTCAAAACTGGGAGTGGTGAGTGTTAGTGGCATCTAGTGGCTAGAGGCCAGGGATGCTGCTAAACATCCTACAATACACAGGACAGCCCCCCAGCAAAGAACTATTCAGCTCAAAATGTCAGTAGCGCCAAGATTGAAAACCCCTACCCTCTTTGGGAAAAAAAAAGAGTGAAAGGAGCTAGGGTTTATTTCTGACACTCATTACTTGGAGAGGTTATTTTATCTCTCTCATCTCCCTACCTGTAATACAGGCGCAATTAACATTTTTTCATTCTTTTAAGAAACAAACAAATTTCATCAAGAAAAATTAGGAACTCTGATACACAAAGAGGAGAATGTAAAAATCCCAGCATCTGGAGAACGTGAGCTGACACTCATTCATTGGACAAATATTTGCCAGGGCCTTTCCTTGTGCCAGGCACAGCTGTGAATACTGAGGATGTCACAGTGAACTCCCCACAGAGCTTACATTCTGCGGGGACAGACAGAAAGTAAACGAAAGAAACACATATGATGTCAGAAGTCGTAGTGCAGGGAGAAAGAAAAAAAGAAAAGCCGAGAAGGGGTAAAAATGGTGCAAACAGGGTAAGTCAGAAAAGACCTCACAGAAAAGGTGACATATGAGAAAAAATCTGAAGGTGGTGAGAAAGGGGTCCTTCAGTGTAACTGGAGAAAGAGGGTACAGGACGTGCAAGGTAGTGAGAGGAGCGGGCCTCGTGTGTTTGAGGACACTGCCTGGAGTTCAGTGATGGAGCAGGAGGAAAGGAGAGAATTGGGTCAGAAACGTAACGGGAGGGAGTGGGTCAGATCAGGGACGGCCTTTCAAGTCACGACAAGTACCTTCACATTTACTTTGTGCAAGATAGGAAACCATGAACGTATTTGAGCAGAAGAGTGACATGATCCGACTTCATTCCTGAGTCCCTCTGGCTGTCGTGTTGGGAGTTGATTTGGGGGAGCAAGGAATCAGGGAGACCAGATAGGAAGTTATTATAATTATCTAGATAGGAGATGATGGTACCGGTGCAAAGTGGACCAGTGCAAAGTGGACTGGTGCAAAGTGATCAGAGTCTAGATATATTTTGAAAGTAAAACAAACAAGATTTCCTAATGGTTTAGCAGATGTAGAATATGAAAGAAAGAAAAGAGTCAAGGATGACTTCAAAGTTTGGGGCCCAAGTAACAGGAAGGATTTGAGAGGAGTTCAGTTTTGAGCGTGTCAAGTTTGAGATGTGTATTAGATGTGTAGGTGGAGCCATCGAGTGGGTAGTTAGATGAGTCTGCAGTTTGTGGGAAACGCCTGGGCAGAGACATAAATTTGGCAGTCGTCAGCCTACAGATGATATTTAAAGCCTGGAAACTGTATGGGATCACCAAGCAAGTGAATACTGAGATAAAAGTACAAGGATGTTATATCAGGTAATCTTCCAAACTTTTCTATTTAGAGTTCTCACACTTTACTCCTCACCCCTCCTCATTCAGACTCATGCTTTTGCTCCCCACCTCATCTCACCTACCACACTCACGCTCAGTGTGCCCCCCCGCCACTCCCTCTACAGATACTTCAAACACACACCTCACACTCATACGTAGACATAAACTCTTAAAAAATTTAATCCTACTGTACTCCAGGAAAAGAATCTAACATTTTAATGGTTGTATAGTATTCTATCATATGAATACACTGCAATCTTCCACCAACCCTGTATTTGGACAATTAAGTTTTTGGGAGGGTTGGGTTGTTGTTGTTTTTTGTTTTGTTTTGTTTTTGCTATTAGTAAGAAGGAGATAGACCAATTTTGCACCCTTAAATATTTCCTTAAAATAAATTCCTAAAAGTAGAACTGCTGGGTCAAAGAGTTTTGATCCATTTTACAAAATGCCCTCCAGAAAGATTTGTATCAGTGTTTCCCTATCTCTCCACACATGGGGACAATGAATTCTGTTCCCTCCTTCTTTCAGGAGATCTGAACAGATTAAATAAAAGTTCCAGAGAGTGACGTCAGCATCATGGCGGAGTGAGATTCCCTCTTTGAATCTCTGCCCCCTATGACACAACGAAAACATCATTCACATTCCAACAGAGCTCAATCAAACACTACGAAGGACTTCTGAGAAACCCCTGCTGCCATACATCAGACGGTGGAGGTGCAGGAAGCCCAGGAGGACGGAAGGAGAGGTAGGAGGTTGTATTCCCCCTCCCCAATTGATCGGCAAAGACAGCACGGTTCACAGACAGAGGGGGGAGGGGCGGCCCACAGGGGGGAAAACTATCGCCATCCAGGTGCTCTCACAGACTGTCACGAGATCCCCACTGGGAAGTGACGACGGACTGTTTAGGGGGTGTAGCAAACACCCTAAGAGAGCCAGAAAGGAAACCCCCGGGTCAAGCAGGAGAAAGAGAGGACCCCTCCCCCCCACACACAGCGTTTCAGCATAATCCCTCTGGGGGCTGCAGCCGCCTCAGAGCAAACTGCTCGCGATCTCCATCTAGTGGCAGCAGGGGGAAACTGCAGGACGAAATTATCATGAGGGGAAAAAATAAGGATGTCCCCGTCGGATCCTTGCGACAATTTGTCAGGGCTACAGACCAAAAGGAAAATGACAAACACCCAGAAACCAACCCTGAAGGCACAGAATTTGATAACCTGAATGAGAGAGAATTCAAAATAGCTATCATAAACAAACTCAACGAAATACAAGAGAACACACAGAAACAAATCAACGAATTCAGGGATTATGTCACAAAAGAGATTGAAACCCTAAAGAAAAACCAATCAGAATTATTGGAGATGAAAAACAAAATCAACGAGATAGTGGAAAAAATGGAGTCTTTAAAGAGCAGAACTGACAATATGGAGGAACAAATTAGCACTATTGAGGATAGCCACGCAGAAATGCTCCTGATAGAAGAGGAGAGTGAGCTAAGACTAAAAAGAAATGAAGAAATTCTTCGAGAAATATGAGACTCAATGAGGAAAAGCAACATAAGGATAATAGGTATTCCAGAAGGAGAAGAAAGAGAAAAAGGAGCAGAGAGTTTGTTCAAAGAAATAATAGCTGAGAACTTCCCCAACCTAGGGAACGAGAGGGAAATAACAGTGAATGAAATCAATAGATCACCTAAATATATAAACAGGAATAAAAAATCGTCTCGCCACATAGTAGCAAACTTGAAGAATACCCGTGACAAGGAAATAATATTGAAGGCAGCTAAACAAAAAAACAAAATAACATACAAAGGAAACCCCCTCAGGCTCTCAGCTGATTTCTCGACAGAAACTCTACAGGCTAGGAGAGACTGGAATAATATATCCAAAATCATGAAAGACAAAAACCTCAGCCGAGAATACTTTATCCAGCAAAAATATCCTTCAAATACGATGGAGAAACAATAACTCTCCCTGATAAACAAAAGCTAAGAGAGTTCGTCACCACAAGACCCCCACTACAAGAAATGCTCAAGAAGGCCCTTAGGCCTGAAACAAAAACAAATGAGAAAGGTGATACAAAGATTTCAGCAAGGAGAAAAGCAAGGAGACTAAACCAGAACAAAATACAGTTGGAAAACATCAAAAATTAATTCAAGCTCATCACTGGAAACACACATTCATGACACAATCTGGAATAAAGAGATAACAAATAAGGAGGGGAAGAGGTAAGGGATTGAATCGACCCAGCCTCAGGAAAAAGGAAGCATCTGAAGATGTACTTTCTTATCCAGGAGATCGCTTATATAAACCGCACGGTAACCACTAAACAAACAACCAGAAGAGAACCACACATGACAAATAAAGAGAAAACCAAGAGAATGAGCATGCAGAAATACCAAATTGAATTTGCAGTCCAAAACACAAGGGACAAGAAACAAAGGAAATGCAAAAGAACCAGAAGATGAACAATAAAATAGCAACATTAAACCCTCATATATCAATAATCACTCTAAATGTAAATGGATTGAATGCTCCAATCAAAAGACACAGAGTGGCAGGATGGATTAAAAACCAAGATCCAACAATCTGCTGCCTCCAGGAAACACATCTCAGCTCTAAAGACAAACATAGACTCAAAATAAAAGGATGAAAAACAATACTCCAAGCTAATGGCAAACAAAAGAAAGCAGGAGTAGCCATACTTATATCAGACAAAGTAGACTTCAAGATAAAAAAGGTAATGAGAGACAAAGAAGGGCAATATATAATGATAAAAGGGACACTTCACCAAGAAGACATAACACTTATAAATATCTATGCACCCAACACAGGAGCACCAAAGTACATAAAACAACTGCTAAAAAACCTTAAAGGAGATATTAACAATAACACAATAATAGTAGGGGATCTTAATACCCCCCTTACATCAATAGATAGATCATCCAGACAAAAAGTCAATAAGGAAATAATGCACTTAAACGAAAAACTAGACGCAATGGATTTAATAGATATATACAGAGCACTCCACCCAAAAAAAGCAGAGTACACATTCTTCTCAAGTGCACATGGAACATTCTCAAGGATAGACCATATATTAAGAAACAAGGCAAACCTCTATAAATTTAAGAAGATTGAAATCATTACAAGCATCTTTTCTGATCATAATGCTGTGAAACTAGAAATCAACTGCAAGGAAAAAACTAGGAAAGGGACAAAGATGTGGAGACTAAACAACATGCTACTGAACAACCAATGGGTCCTTGATGAAATTAAAGGAGAAATCAAAAGCTATCTCGAGACAAATGAAAAGGAAAATACACCATACCAACTCATATGGGATGCAGCAAAAGCAGTCCTGAGAGGGAAATTCATAGCAATACAAGCTCACCTTAACAAACAAGAAAAATCCCAAATAAATAACCTTAAATTGCACCTAACAGAATTGGAAAAAGAAGAACAGACAAAGCCCCGAACCAGCAGAAGGAGGGAAATAATAAAAATCAGAGCAGAAATAAATGAAATTGAAACCAAAAAACCAGTAGAAAGGATCAATGAAACAAAGAGCTGGTTCTTTGAGAAGATAAATAAAATTGACAAACCCTTAGCCAGACTCACTAAGAAAAAAAGGGAGAAGACTCAAATAAATAAAATTAGAAATGAAAGAGGAGAAATTACAACAGATAGCACAGAAATACAAGGGATTATTAGGGAATACTATGAAAAACTTTACGCCAACAAATTGGACAACCTAGAGGAAATAGACAAATTCTTGGAAGCATACAACCTCCCAAAACTGAATCAAGAAGAAATAGAGAATCTGAACAGACCAATCACAAGTAAAGAGATTGAAACAGTAATCAAAAACCTCCCAAAAAATAAAAGCCCAGGACCAGATGGCTTCCCTGGACAATTTTATCAAACGTTCAAAGAAGATTTAGCACCTATCCTTCTCAAACTTTTCCAAAAAATAGAGGAAGATGGAATACTTCCCAACACATTCTATGAGGTCGACATCATGCTGATACCAAAGCCAGACAAGGACAATACAAAGAAGGAAAACTACAGGCCAATATCACTGATGAACATAGATGCAAAAATCCTCAACAAAATATTGGCAAACCGAATACAGCAATACATCAAAAAGATCATACACCACGATCAAGTGAGATTTATACCAGGGACACAGGGATGGTTCAACATCTGCAAATCAATCAACGTGATACACCACATTAACAAAATGAAGAATAAAAACCACATGATCATCTCAATCGATGCAGAGAAGGCATTCAACAAGATCCAGCATCCATTTATGATAAAAACTCTCAACAAAATGGGTATAGAAGGAAAGTACCTCAACATAATAAGGGCCATATATGACAAACCTACAGCAAACATCCTACTCAACGGGGAAAAACTGAAAGCCATTCCTTTGAGGACAGGAACAAGACAAGGGTGCCCACTCTCACCGCTCTTATTCAACATAGTACTGGAAGTTCTGGCCAGAGCAATTAGGCAAGAAAAAGGAATAAAAGGACTCCAAATAGGCAATGAAGAAGTGAAACTCTCACTATTTGCAGACGACATGATCCTATACATAGAAAACCCAAAAAATTCCATCGGAAAACTACTAGAAACAATCAACAACTACAGTAAAGTGGCAGGGTATAAAATCAACTTACAAAAATCAATTGCATTTCTATACACTAACGATGAAACAACAGAAAGAGAACTCAAAAAGATAATCCCATTTACAATCGCAACAAAGAGAATAAAATATCTGGGAATCAATTTAACCAAGGAGGTCAAAGACCTATACAATGAAAACTATAAGACACTATTGAAAGAAATCGAGGAGGACATAAAGAAATGGAAAAATATTCCATGCACATGGATTGGAAGAATAAATATAGTTAAAATGTCCATTCTACCTAAAGCAATCTACAGATTCAATGCAATCCCAATCAGAATCCCAATGTCATTCTTCACGGTAATAGAACAAAAACTACTGAAATTCGTATGGGGCAACAAAAGAGCCCGAATAGCTAAAGCAATTCTGAAAAAAAAGAACAAAGCTGGAGGCATCACAATCCCTGATTTCAAAATATACTATAAAGCTACAGTAATCAAAACAGCATGGTACTGGTACAAGAATAGACACACAGATCAATGCAACAGAATTGAAAGCCCAGAAATAAAACCACACACCTATGGACAGCTAATCTTCGACAAAGGAGCAAAGAACATACAATGGAGAGAGGGAAGTCTCTTCAAGAAATGGTGCTGGGAAAATTGGACAGCAACATGCAAAAGAATGAAAGTAGACCATCTCCTATCGCCATATACAAAAATCAATTCAAAATGGATCAAAGACCTGAAACTATAAAACTCCTGGAAGAAAATATAGGCAGTACACTAATTGAGATTGGACATAAAGGGATCCTTTCAGATTCCATGTCTACCCAGACAAGGGAAACAAAAGAAAAAATAAACAAGTGGGACCTCATCAGACTAAAGAGCTTCTACAAGGCAAATGAAACCAGGATCAAAATGAATAAACAACCCACCAGCTGGGAGAAAATATTTGCAAATCGTTTGTCTGACAAGAGATTAATCTCAGTAATATATAAAGATCTCATACAACTGAGCAACAAATAAACAAACAACCCCATCAAAAAATGGGCAGAGGATATGAACAGACATTTTTCCAAGGAAGAGATACAGATGGCCAATAGACACATGAAAAGATGTTCAACATCACTAATCATCAGGGAAATGCAAATCAAAACTACACTGAGATATCACCTTACACCGGTTAGAATGGCTATAATCACAAAGACAAATAACAACAAATGCTGGAGAGGTTGTGGAGAAACGGGGACCCTCATTCACTGCTGGTGGGCATGCAAACTGGTGCAGCCTCTATGGAAAACAGTATGGAGAGTCCTCAAAAAATTAAAAATAGAAATACCATATGATCCAGCAATCCCACTCTTGGGCATCTACCCAATGGACATGAAATCAACCATCACAAGAGGCATATGCACCCCTATGTTCATTGCAGCATTATTCACTATAGCCAAGAAGTGGAAGCAACCCAAATGTCCCTCGACTGATGACTGGTTAAAGAAGATGTGGCATATACATACAATGGAATACTACTCAGCCATAAGAAAAGACACAATTGTCCCATTTGCAACAACATGGAAGGACCTAGAGGGTATTATGTTAAGTGAAATAAGCCAGAGAGAGAAGGACAGACACTGCATGAACTCACTCATATATGGAATATAAGTGAACACACGGACAGAGAGAACTGATTGGTGGTTACCAAGGGGAAGGAGGGTGGGGAGGGCACAAGGGGTGAAGGGTTACATCCACAAGGTGACGGACAAACAAAAATGTACAACTAAAACCCCACAGTGTTATAAACTAAGACATCAATTAAAAAAATGGAAAGAAAAAAAAAAAAGTTCCAGTAACTTTTTATACAATCAGCTGTTTGGAATGTTTTATTAAGTTCTGCTTAGAAGAATCGAGATGTGAAGTCTTCCACATCTGGTCCATCCTTCCTGCTTACAACTGAATTTAGGAAAAAAAATAAGCCAGTCAACAACCGAAACAAAAGCCTGGAACTCCAACTTCACGAGAAACTCCACAAAGTATTATGCTTGCCTGATTAACGGGGGAAGTGTGAACTGGAAATGAAGTGGTGCTGTTATCACCAAGGAAACAAGAGATTTGCTGGGAACAGAGGGATTTACTAGGACTTAAGACCGGGAGCTATGCCATCCAAGGAATTGCTTAGAACTGAGGAATTTGTTTCATTTTCAACCACGTATTGAAAGGGGATTTTTGTGCCCATAGTAGTAGCACTTTGCCCCTTGAAAAAGCACTGGGTACAGATGTGACCCAGAGCTAGGGTCAGTCTACAACAGGCCACATGATGGGAGGGAAAAGGAAGGCCAGCTTCCTCCAGGGAGGGACCAGCTGTACAAAGAACAATCAAGCATAGCTGCTCCCTTGGGAAGGTAGCATAAGGATAGTTGACAAACACTGCCTTGGGACAGCAGAAAATCACATCTTTTTGTCCAGGGGGCGAGGGTGGGGCTAGGATGACTGCCCTTTATGTACCTTCAATAGAACTTTGCGTCTTCTCCATATTTCCTCAAAAGAAATTTGACAAATATTTACTATGTACTAACCACTATGCCTTGCACTTTTCAAACACACTATTTGATTCAATCTTCAGAACAATCTAGCAAAAGCCATCTTCTGTCTCATCCTTGGGAAACTGATTCTCAGTGAAATTAAAACACTTGGCTAAAATTACACAAGATAATAATTGAAGGTGCCGGGATTTGAACACAGGACTATCTGATCAAATACCCATGTTCTTTCCATCACACCAAGCTGCCTCTCTCAACTTCGTTGTCTATAACTTTTAAGACACCACACCTCTAAGATTAAGGGGCTAGTGAAATTTTAATTTTTGGAAGCTCTGCTGATTGCTCCCAAACACTTTGCTATGTATCACATGCAATAGTCCGAACATTCACTGTGCTTTCAAATATAATTCAAAATGCACAACTATAAAAAAATCAAGAGGAAAATTTAGAGCAAGAATTGAAAAAAATACATGAGGTAGTATATTGCATCTTTTAAAAATGGTAAATGTGAAAATTAAATCTTTCCCTAATTATCTGAAAAAGCATTCATTATAAAAAGGAGATAGTATTTAGCTAAAAGAGAAAAAGAATCACATTGTAAATGAAAGTTTCATTCCACCTTTAACTATAGGCTTCTTGAAATGTTAAACTCACATAAAACTTGGAATTCTCCCTCAGCCTGACCTTGAGAGTTGCACGTAATAGACATTTAGGAAATATGTACTAACTGAGACAATATAAACAAACAGTTTTTAAAAATCAGACACTGGGCAGAGGCCACCTAGTGGTGCAGCGGTTTAGTCCGTGCTTGGTAGCCCGGGGTTCGCCGGTTCGCATCCCGGGCGCCCGCCGATGCACTGCTCGTCAGCCATGCCGTGGCGGCGTCCCATATAAAGTAGAGGAAGATGGGCACGATGTTAGCCCAGGGCCAGTCTTCCTCGGCAAAAAAAGGAAGATTGGCGATGGATGTTAGCTCAGGGCTGGTCTTCCTCACACACACACAAAAAATCAGACACTGGGGGGAAGACATTTACAACTCAACCAACAAATATTAGTTCCCAGAAAAATATTAAACTTCAATAAATCAATAAGAAAAGCTACCCAATAAAAAAACATGCCGCCAACTAGCACTTATTCTTTTGTAAAGAATAAGTGCTAATGGACAAGAAACAACAGGGGAAAAATGTTCAACCTCACTAGTAATGGGAAGTGCAAATAATGAGAAAAATTTTATACCAATGTGGGGGTGGCAAAAATATTAGTGTGACAATATCAGGTGTCGGTGAGATGGGGGGAAATGAGAATTCTCATCACTATTCACTATTCACAGACACTTTAGAAAGCAATTTGATGATGTCTGGCAAAATTGACTATCCTCGACCTAACAATCCCATTTTCTGGGGAAATCTAGCACATGTGTGTGCATGAGGAGATAACCATAAACAAAGATGTTCATTACAGTACTATTTGTAATAGCAAAAAATTGGAAGTGACATATCCATACATAGAGCAAAGGATAAATTATGGTCTGTTCTTATTTAATTTTATTTAACAGTCAAATGAATGATTAGATATTCAAACATGAGTGTCTAAAACATTGATGAATTGAGAAAATCAATATGCAAAATGACATGTATAGAATGATAGCTTTAATAAAGTTTAAGAACCACACAAAACTCTACCATATATTTACAAAATTCGGTATGTAGTAAAAGCATGAAAATGTAGATAGAATGAAACATTTCAACCTCAGGACAGTGGTTGTCTTTTAGGAGAATGGGAGGGAAATGAGATGAGGAAGGGGAACAAAGGGACTTAGCTACATCTGTAACATTCTATTCCTTAAGAGAAAAGATTTGAAGCAAAAAAGATAAATTTAAGATTTATTAAATTTGGGTGGTAGGTACATGGATGTTTGTTATATTATTCTCTGTGCCCTTCTATATATTTTGAAGTTTTCACTAAAACAACAAGAAAACCAAGCACTGAATTATACCTAACAAAGGTAGTAACATTCTTAATAATACGCTTGTGTTTGATGCCAAGAGTCTCCACGATACTGGGTACAGATGTATGCAAGTAGAGTCAGTTCTCCAGCAGAGAGAAAATTCTTTTTTAAAAGAGACTATAGGTTCACTCAAGTGTGAGCATTCTTAGTATATATTTTTCTATAGCAAAATAAGTGAATGCAATTTAAACTTGAAGTAATTCTTGAGAGTTATGATAAGGATGGCCAGTTTAGAATAATTATGAAAAATAGTAATACAGAAATGAATGCTTTACTTTTATCTGGCATACAAAAAATTATTTTCTTACAGAAAAATCAAGACATTTAAATAACCCATAAAATTCAAAATTATAATCCATGTAATCAATCAGTAGTAAGACTGGAATTGTATTATATTTATATATGTAGAAAACATATTACATATCAACCATGCAGATGAGATCTAAGCTACTCAAATGAAAAACTGAGTGAGCAACTAATAAAGCATAGTGGACAGAATCCTAGAGATCACATCAAAATTTTTCCAGGAAGCAAATGGTAGGTTTTTGGCAGTTACAATATTTATCCAAAAAAGGAAGAGCCCTAGGAACTGTATCCAAATTATATTCAATGTTTATCATTAAAGTGAAGTTTTTAAAGGAGCTCAAGGTATCAAAATGATCAGAAACTATAAGACTATCTGTATATCTATACATTTGGAAAACAGTTTTAAGAAGTCACAAAAGTATTGATATCAAAATTTTGATTTGAAACAGAAGCATGTTTCCAGTGAGGATACTGTTTTCTATCAGAGGTTACATAGAGTAATCTGAGAATGAATTCAGAGAGCTTACGTCAGACTGAACCCATGTGCATTGAGATGTTCTCATCCGACATAGAGAAAGCAAATAGCACACATCATTCAAAACTACAAGAGACTAGTTATCTATAATGAAATCCAAGCACAGTAAACATTACTTAATGAAATAACAAATGTATTAGTTAGTTCATTCCTAAGTTGACCTGACATGATGGAAGCAGTTATTCATTCAATAGAAGTGAGGTAAATAGAAAGGACTTTTTTTCTATTTGTTATACAAGCCAGAGCGCTAATGCCTTGGGAACCCATCCATATGGACATAAAGGTTACTACAATTGTTTTGTGTCTGAACAGGTTTTTCTTCTCGATATGTGGTGAGTCAGTTCTCAAGGTCTTCCATATATTAAAGCACAAAGAAACTCCATAGATTTTATCTGGAAGAAACTTTGTATAATACAGAAAAAATCAGTCATATCAGCATAAAGCACCCATGAATATGTCTATCGACTCATCAGTTCCTCTTAGGGGCAAGAGTTTCTTCTAATTTTCAGTAAAATATCATAAATGATTGTGTTGAAGAAACACAAACTGGCATAGATTTTCACTAGCAATATGTTTGGGATAAATATATTTGTATACAGATCTTTTGGTTATAAACAAGTAAACTCCAAATTACATGGATTTCACATTTATTCCCTTCTCTCTTTAACTTTGTTCTTTTGAATGTCACAGAAGCAAGCTCCCCAACTCCCAACCCTCCACCACCATAAACCAACGGAGCAAGCCAGTGGTAGAAGAATAGAGTAACTACTCTGCCATTCATATCATGAAAGATTGACATAATAATTCAGAAAAGCCGATGAAAACAAATGACATCACAAACCCTTTGGGGGAAGTAATTAAGATATAAATAATAGATGAAAATTAGTCGAGAAGCACAGTCCCTGCAGATACCACGTGTCAGATGAGGCTTTCTGAAATCATCACATACCAATCTAGAATTTGTGATCGACTTCCAGTGACTGTACACAGGGAAGTGTTAAATCTGAATCAGGTAATCAGGCAATCAAGATATCTAATGAGCTCAGTGTCTAGATAGTACATAACTAGCACTATTTTAGACGCACAGGAAAGAAACTAATTTATTACAAGAAATTAATTCATTAGGCCCTAACACTTAGGGTGTCAGGGCTTGATTCTCTCATAGAACCCTAGCTGAGAAAGGCTGCTCTAGAAGGTGTTTGTTCACAGGTAAATGGAAATAATTAACCATCGATGTGGCAACCTGATGACCTTTAACTACAAATCCATCATTACGCAGTGAAAATACATTAAGTGTGGATTTCTGAAAATTTTTATATTATTTCATTCTTTTGGTTCTTTTAATTCTCTGTTTAGAACACCACTGAGGATGACTAGAATGCAAAGCTTTTCCAGCCCACCTGAAAACAGAAGCTAAAAAGAAAAAGGAAAACCATTTTAAGTTTTAGTTATTAATTCTTGTCTAAGTACTGATTTCATAGTACAGTGAATCAGGTGCAGATGATTGAGGAGTTACACAAGTCCAAGGTAACAGACTCTGAAAAAAGTGAACTTCCCCCTCAAGACATCTGAATATCTACCTAATGCTATTATAGACTTACTCCTTTTAAACACCAATTGTTTTCTCCCATCTATGCCAAAGGTTATTACAGATCAAAATTTTTTCCTGCACCAGGTAAAGTCTCTAGCAGAACAGGAGACCAGAAATCAAGGAAGGTATTAAATTAGCTTTCAGAAGCTTCTTTCCAACACTGTCTCAAGGCTCTCCAGGGCCAACCTGGTCTGGAAGCAACACTGTACAGCAGTTGTTCTCTGGGGTGAACACATTGGCCCTTCTCCATTCCGACACCACATACGCAGGGCACCCTGCCTAACGCAACAAATCCATAAATGCACTAAAGTAATAAAACAGACACAGAAAAAGTAGCTTCATGCTACTGAAAATATTGCCTGTCATTTGTAAAAGCTAGTTTTAGATAATTAAAAATATGTCAAATTTACTGGGAAATTGAAAAAAGGTTTTTTTCTCTTTCTTACAGAGTTCTTAAATTTTCCCTAAAATCTTTCTACGAGTTTCCAAATAGCAACTATCGGGCTGATAGTTCATAGACCCTTTTATTACATTAAGAACTGTACTGATAATTCCAGTGAGAGAACAAATCCCCAAGGCATTACCTCAAGGACTTCTAAGACACGGTGTGAAGAATATATAATATTTTCTCATGGTGGAATATGGCTCTAAGACACAGAACAAAATTTTTAATGTGTGAAAATGTGGTCAAAATATAAGTCTACACTGAACATATGTGGAAAAGATATTTAATCGTAAAATAGAAAAGTAGGCCAGAGTACAGTTTTAAGGGTAATTGCCTCTTTATACAGTATAGGTAATCTAGAAGAGTCTTGGGGTTAAACATTTCCATAAAGCAATAAAACGTTAAAAAATAAAGCAAGAAAAAAAGGGCTTGAAGTTATGTTTTACAAAAAAGAATGAACAGTATGTCAGAGTTTAATGTCTATACATTGTGGAATTCAACAATATTGTGATGAGAACAAGTCACAGCACAGACATACAGCTTTCGTAGGGAAAAGTAAAAGTTACGTTAGACATATCTATAGCATCACTGTAGTACAAAAATTTCTTGTTCTACATACAAAAGCAATTTTTTTCCATAAGGATAATTTCCTGGGGGAAAATGAGTCCATGAAATATTTCAGAAACCCATACACTTTGAGTTTTCAAAAAAACATTATCTTAAAATCCAGTGCCTTAAAGTGCTTTCATGCGGAAATCATGATGGAAGGCACAGAATATAGTCTCACATCCCCACTATGAAATTTCCAAAAAAGCATAGATTTTGCAGTTTGCAATTCAAGTTATCTTGTAAGCTGCTCCTTCCAAGAACATTGTCATTCCAATAAAACCACCTGCTAGCTTACTTGGTTTCAATGACCTATAGAATAAAAGGCTTTTTTTTCCTAGAACTTTCATCATCTTTGTGGGAAAAATACCTATGCAAGTGATGCATTTTGAAATTATAAAACATGCTAAATATGTACAAACAGAAAGTTTAAAAAATATTTGCTTCATATACATGTAAGTCTACTTGGGTATAGCTGAAATTGAACAAATATAAAAATGTGCTTTCTAAAAAATGTTTTCAGAGAATCTGAGACAACTTAAAGCTGTACAAAGATTTCCTGAGAGAAATCTTTCTCTTCATATAGAAATTTATACCTACAGGAGTAATTCCAGCATTAGTCCACCACATAATTATTACACAACATTTGGTCTAATCAATGATCACCCTTAAAACTGTTCTGCTTCTGAGAAATTAAGGTTCTTACTAAAATCAAAAAGAATTCACAAAAACAGTGGCTTATTGTGTTTTTGGATCTCTTAACAATCTTTATCAACTCATTTGGAACTGTAAAAAAAAACAAAAACTATTTACAGAATTCAGTTTTAAATACATTTCACAACTTCTAAAGTTTTATGTTACAAGAATTCAGAGCTCATGGCTTAAGTCCAATTATCAATCTGTAGTCTCTTCTATCATCCTGTCTTCTCATGACTGCACCTTATTGTGTACAGTTCAAGATTGTATTCTTTCTTGACCAAAAGTAAATTCAAACTATATGGTTCATTTCAATTAAACAGCTTCTTTATTAGTCTGAAGACGAGTCATAGCTTCTAATTTCTGTCTGTAGGCCTCTGCTTCCTGTTCTTTCTTTAGAAGCTGCTGTCGATATTTTTGTGCTTCTCGATTTGCTTCATCCAGCTGTTTCTGAAGAGCTTCTCTCTCCTAATTTAAAAAAAAATTTTTTTTTCAATTTTTGCAAAAATACATTAACACATACTAGCATGCATCCTTCAAATAAAAAAATTTGTAGTAGCTAAAAGTAGCCACCTATTAATATTTCCTAGACATCTTGCCTTTTCAAGAAATTCACTAATAGTTAAAGCTCCTAATTTTGTGCTCTATGCTATGAGATACAGATTACAGTTTCTGACCTCAAGGAAATTACTTCCTAATTAGAAATAAGACTAACATAATGAATCCAAATTGGGTACCTGTACTTTTATACGTACTACAGAAACTAGTGAAGAGCTTTAAGAGGGTAATATACAACTATACCTCTTCACATCTCTATCTGTGATGTTTTTATCTAAACATAATTATAAAACAATATTTATTGAGTACCCATTATAAGACTAAACAAGGTGATTTCTAATAACAAGCCTCTAAGATAGATATTATGCCCATTTTGCAAATTAGGAAAATGATGCTCAGCAATGATGTTGCGTTTCCACAGTAACACAGTAAGGAGTAGGGTTTATGAGATTCTAATATTACTGATTTTAAAACTATCTTTCTCTATGAGAGCAAGTAAGAGTCCTTATCTCTAAAATGAAGAGTGCTAATCTAGATTAGTTTTTCCTAAATTATACCATTTTACAAACTAATAAAAGACTAATTTCTCTACTGTGATTTATTAAATTATACAGGTATAAAATATATGATTAAGTTCCTCAACAAATTGAGAGCTGAAACACAAATCCGGTCCAAAGAAAATGGTATTCTTTCTCCTCCTCCTCCTCACTCTGCCCCTATTCAGTTGCCTCAGGAAAAACAACAAAGGAAAACACTTCAAAGATTCCTTTCCCATACTTGAGTAAGAGCGTGGACAAAACATCAACCTCATTATAGAGGCCCAGGACCTCTTAGTGGCGTGGGGGCTGAATGTAGAACTATTAGTCACAAGGCAGGCCAGGTTTACACTGGATAAGACACTTGACCAGAGGGAAGCCAAGGGTGAGGGCTTAGCAGCCTGCTGGGGAAGAGGATAGTATGAGAGTCTCTCTCACTGCCTCCTTGACCCTTGTCCATTATGAACACCAAGATTCTCTCCCATTCACTATTCACGTGACCCACAAGGAGTTGCATATACAATACTCCTGCCTTTCTGTGATCCTGCTCCCTTCCCCACACTGGGAATGAAGCTAGATACAAATTTATTTTTCCCCTAGCTCCACCAAATGTGAGAGTGATTGATTACACAAGTAGTCTCCGACTGTTGCAATTACACAAAATGTACAAGTAGAAGAAAGGTGTCATCTCCAATTTAAGAAATGCCCAAGACCTACCATGCGACCCTTTTCTTAGCCCCTCCTTACCTATACTCCAGGCGAGATGACAGAGTGGGAACAAGTCAGAAAGGACACCCAAGAGACGAGCCTCACGTAAGCAATCAACACAGTACCCTGGCAGTGAACTCTGCAGGACTTTGAGCACACAAAGGGAAAGAGTGGGAGAAGGGAGCTGTATCCCTAGGAGCTGGACCCCCACCTCTGGCAGGAGCGCTCATAGCCATGCATAAGTGTTTTAAAATTTTACATATGTTAAGAAATAAGATCCTTTGGTAGCCAAAGTTTTGAATATAGATAAAAACTTGCCCTGATCTGGTAGGAAATGTTGGAACAGATTAATTCTAAGATATCTTCTAGTACTAGCTATTTATTAACATTTAGAAACAGCAAGGCATTCACAACTATTTCAGAAGATGAAAGCAAACTGAGTGAGGTAAACAGTCTAACAGTGAATACAGTTCAATCCTGTTTTCTTCATTGCATATTTTTATTTCAATTAGTAGAATGTCTCTTAATATAAATGAAAAGATAGCTCCCTTCTGCCTACTAGGCCAAATAAAAGATTCATTTTACATTACATTTCTTGAGTACATCTGTAAAATCTGAAAGACAAAGATCGTTAGCACTACTCTTTGAATACATTTAATTCTCAAGATTGAAAGCATAGTTAACATATTAAAGTTTTTTAAAGTGTTTTCAGGGGCTGCCCGGTGGCGCAGCGGTTTAGTCCGTGCTTGGCAGCCCTGGGTTCACGAGTTCGGATCCCGGGCGCCCGCCGACGCACTGCCTGTCAGCCATGCTGTGGCGGCGTCCCATATAAAGTGGAGGAAGATGGGCACGGATGTTAGCCCAGGGCCAGTCTTCCTCAGCAAAAAGGGGAAGATTGGCAACGGATGTTAGCTCAGGGCTGGTCTTCCCCGCAAAAAAATAAATAAATAAAGTGTTTTCATTTCTTACATTCTCAGGAATGTAAGTATTTGGGGAGAAAATCTTTTTGCCACCTCACTTTTCAAAGCAAATAAAAATCTCCAGAAAGTGGAAAATATCACCTATTTTACTCAACAAAGTCCTTTGTTTCCAAATTTATTTGTCAAATGTTTACTGAACATATATTACATGCAAGACACTTCCTTAATGCAAACAGTAATTTGGTTGTTTCACACATGAATAGTGCAAAAGACAGCTGAGATTTATATTAAAATAGAAATGTCAATCCTATGGCTTTGACATTTTGTAATAAAACTATAATAAAAAAGATTTTGACATTTTTAAATAAATATACTTTAGCCTACTAACATGTAATACTAAAGTATTTTTCCCTTAACAGTCTAACACTGAAGAATTCTAAGAAAAATAAATTCTGATGATAATCAAGATTTGGTAGCAATAAAGCAGATATTTATCTTGTATTACAACTCCAAACCCAAGCAATATATTCCTATTATGTTAGGCAATGGAATAACAGAGCAAAGAAAGACTTGAGTTTGCTTTTTTATTTTCAAACAAGAATTCATGAATTCTGCTTCAGCTAGTAGCAATTATCTCAACTGATTTATCATTTTTAATATATAAAAATTATTTCAGCTATTGTAAAGCAAAAAATCATTATAGTGATTTATTTTCTACCATATCTCAATATAAATTTTAGAAGACAATAATAATAATAGCAACTAACATCTCCTGAGCATTTACTCTATGCTCACCACTGTACTTACTGTCCTTCACATGCATTCTCATTTAAACCTTACAACAATCTGATAATGTAAGTGCTATTATTTTCTCCTTTTTACTGATGGGGAAGACAAGCCTTGAAAGGTTAAAAAGCTTGACCAAAATCACACAATCAGAAAATTAAAAATGTAATTTAAACCTAAATCTGATTCCAGACTCATATTTTTAACCATTAAATGTTTCTTTTAAAAAGAAACTGCACAGTATTGAGCTGTCCGTTTGCTTGTGTGTAAACATCAATTTCCTAACTGCCATGGGCCAAATATGATCCTGTTTTTATAAATAAAGTTTTATTGAAACACACTCATACCCACTCATTTACAAATTGTCTATGGCTGCTTTTCCACTACAATGGCAGAACTGACTGAGTAGTAAAACACAGACTGTACAGCCCATAAAGCCAAAAATGTTCGCTATCTGGCCCTTTACAGAAAAACTTTGCCTACCCGAGCCCTAGAGAAAAAATTTAATCAAAAAGAGAGGTGACTACAGAAAATTTAAAACTTTGATAGATCAAAAGGCTATGCATTAATAAAAAAGGAAAACAGATTGAAAAATATTTGCATCAAATAAGACATTGTATAAAGTTTACAGAAATCAATTTTTAAAAGAACACTAAGGATCCCAATCTATCACTAGTTAGAAGATACAAGTACTTCATTAAAAACAAATAAACAAAACTTGCTAATGAACATATTCATCTCTAACCTCCATGGTAAAAAATGTAAAAGTATTTCCTGAATTCACACAACTAAGTAAGTAATAGAGAAAATGTTACACATAATGCACTAATTACATTTCCTCCCTCCCACATGTACAAAGAACAGTTCTAATTTCAATTCAGAATAGGCTAATGTTTATTTATGGAGGAAATCCATAAATGGCATACTTCTTCCAAAAATATCTTCAGCACAGTAATATCAATGGGTGATAACAAAATGACATACAACATTGCAACTTGGTGTCTTATTTATACCTCCCTTCCAAAAACCAAACCTATTTCATTTCCTATATTGCTATAATGCAGATGTAAAAGCCACAACATTTACAATAAATTTTCTATAATTTAAATGAATTTTTCCAGATATTATTGATAAACCTCTCCAATGTTAGTTAGGAAACTATAAATACAATTCTTAGTGCTTTGCAGAGGTCACTCTGGCATTGTGGGGACACACATACACAGAGAAAACCCAAACATCTTAAGATTCTGTATAATGAGCTAATTTTTTAATTGCTTTAGAGCAGAGTTTCTGCATCTCAGCATTAATATTTTTGGCCCAGATAATTCTTTATTGTGGGGAGCTATTCTACACATTGTAGCATGTTTAGCAGCATCCCCAGCCTCTACCTACTAAATGTCAGTGGCATGCCCCTAGTTGTGACAACCCAAAATGTCTCTAGACATTGCCAAATGTTCCCTGTGGTCAAAATTGCCCTCAGCTGCGAACTACTGCTTTAAAGAAACTTTTTGGGTTAATGGCCAAGTTCTCACTTAGAAAGGAGTAAAAAAAGTCTGCCCTCAAGACAATTCTATGGGTCATCTAAGAAAATAAGTTCAAAAAACCACTTCATGTATTATAAGGAAGTGATTACCTGATTTGATGAAAATGTTGGAGGTCTCTCTTCATTCTATATCCCTAGCCCATCTCTACCATCTATACTCACTGAATGCTTCAAAGTCTCCCTGTAAAAGCTCTAAGAGGTCATGCAACCCTGATTTGAACATTTCCGGTGATGGAGAAAGAGATTTCCATTACCAGAAAGTGCTAATTACTAAAAATAAAACAAAAAACACTCTTCTTTATACCAAGCTAAACCTCCATCTCCCTGAAGTTCTATCTTCTTGGTTCTAGGTAACTTATATTCCTCAATTCACATTTTCCTGTTTTTTTGCAATTATTCTCCCTGTCTCTGAAAGACTGTAAGAGAGGAATCAGGCTGAACTTTGAAGAAAACAGCAACTCTCACTGGTTGTTAGGTAAATAAAGGTACAAGCTGCACATTCATTGTTTTAAAAACATAACTTGTTGAAGTAAGTTTATGTTTAATAAAAGTTCAAGTAATTAAAAAATAATGTTTTATTAAATAGTTAAAGCAAAGTACATACATGACAATTTTTTTTCACCTTATGTGCCAGAAAAAAAGATCATCTGACATAAAAAAAAAGGTAATAAAAAGATTATTAAATAGTAAATATACTGATAATTGTTCAATAGAATACATTGTTAGTTTGTGGGCAAGAATGTCAATGTACTGAATATCACTTTAAATTCTGAAGAAATAAAACAATTCACCTTCAATAATTAAAGTCATAATTTTACCAAACATTCTGGTTAAATGAGGAATCGGATTTTTTTAACTCAATAATATATTCTTTGTGACTGTGGCCAAAGACGTCTTACATTTAAATGAATTTGGGCAAGGATATTTTCTAACTGTCCTTAGTCAGAATTATGTTGTCTTTTACTGACTGTTTTTCAAATCTTCTCTTTTCTAGGATCACAAGAACCTTAACAAAGAATTCCTAAATATTCACCAACATTTACTATTCACATATATCAGGTATTATAAACACACATATAATGAGTATGCTGACTTTCTCATAAAAACCCCACAATATGGATATTGTTATCCTAAATTCCAATTTGGGAGAAAACATAACTGAACTCAGAAAGGTAAGACAATTTTCCTCAAAGCTAATAGAGGCAAGAGGTGGGATTCAAATCCAGCTCATTTAATTTCAAGTCCAATGTTCTTTACAATGCAGTTGCTCTTTCAAAGTTATTCCAGAATAACTGTATTTTCATTTGATTAAGTTAATATCAAATTCAGGAGACATGATTTTATTTACCGTCATATAAGAAAAAAACCTGTGAGGTAACTACGGTTTGATTACAATTACAAACTAGTTTGGAAGAGGAAAAAACAGTTGAATCCTATCAATGGATTCAACTATAAATCCTAGTCTAAATTAATTTAATTTCCTTAAAGGACTTAATACCGAAATAAGCAGATACCTATGGCTTTTTAAAAAATAACCCAGTCAACAAATAACCTTTTTCAAGAGGATCCTACAGCTCAAATAAGCATTTGCATTTCACTTTTGAAAGAAAAAATTTTTTTTAGTCATTATATAATGACATTTCCTTTAGTGACTTGTGAGAATGATGCACGTAAGTTTAATAGAAAATAAAGGATGGAGTGCAAGAACCAAAGACATTCCAGTGTTATCACGATGACAGACTTTGTTACAAACAAATTCTTCACTCATTCATTCATTCATTCAATATTTATTTATTGAGGGCTTGCTATATGTTATAAGGTGAAAAATTAGACAAAATAATACTATATACTTGCATTCTGTATCAAAACAACACTGTCAGTAATAAATATAAAAGACCAAAGAAAAAAAAAGAAAAGTGAAATGAATTTATTTTGGATGATGGCAGCAAAACACACCGGGTAAAAGACTCCTTACTTCTATTTCTGCAGATTCCACCCGGTTTTCAATTATTTCAATACACTGTCTCTTAGCTGGTGGTTCTTCACTTATAACAGTTTCTTCAGCAATATCCGTTGCTGGTACTGTTAATACTAAAATAAAAAAATGCACACATTACTTCATCATCAGATAGGTTTAGCAGAAACAAAACTTATCTTGACACTGTTGATGCAACTCATCTAAAATAAATATATTCCCAAACAATTTCAAAACAGTGATTTGCTTTTCATGAGTATGTCCATACTTGTCTTCATCTTTGTGCTTTTTCACTGAAAACTACTTATTGTTTAAAGTACCTACTTATTTTAAAAAATTTATAGATATATATTCATTCATATGGCTCAAAATTGAAACAATAAGCATATTCTGAGAAATCTCACTCCACTTCTGCTAACAGAGATAGATACTCACCTTTGTTGGTTTCTTGTGTATTGTTCTTCTGTTAATGTAGGTAAAAAGAAACATGAATATACATTCTCATTTTTCTTTCTTACACAAAAGGTAGCATACACGCAAAATATACATTCAAACATAAATACAAAAGATACATTATTCTGCATCTTCTTTTTTCACTCCATATTTCTAGGGTATCTTTCATCACTAAGTAAAGAGCTTCCTTTTATTTACCTGCATAATATTCCACTGTGTGGATACATCATTATGAATACTGTTTATAAACTCTGCTTGTCATTCTACTGGGTTGGACTTTGTCTCAATTTTTAGTGTCTCTTTATATAAATGTAAATATATACAGAGAGAGAGGCTGTCCTTGCTTTGCACAACAGTACAGGATCATAAAAATGACTGTACAAGTTGAAACAATGCAAAGCAATCTTAATCAATGGGGAAAATTACAATTGTTCCATGGCCTTTAAAGCTTTTGTCAGAACATTAAAAACTCTATGACTGTCCTTTATAAATGTAAACAGAAATGAAAAAATAGTAAAACTAATATTTATTTAGTAGAATGTAATTTAAAACATTAGAAATATTGAGAATTAAAGTGTTTTCTTTTAATTCATATCTTATTACGTTACACTTATAAAATTAACTCAAGAAGAACTGAGAACCTTACATATGTTTCATTGGATTGTCTGCATAGTCTATATATTCATATGTCAGTCACACATTTTTAAATTATAGAAGCTTTAAAAGTTTATTTTAATATTCAGTAGCTTCCTCTCATTGCTCTTCTTTTCCAGAGTTTTCCTTATTTTTCTTCTTCCCTCCTCCTCCCATTAATATAAACTTCAGAATCTGTTTGGCTAATTCCAGAAACAGACCGGTTGGTCTTTGTTATGTACTGAATTATGTCCCCCTCAAAATTTAAATGTTTCAGTCCTAACACCCTGTGCCTCAGAATGTGACTGTATTTGGAGATAGGGCCTTTAAATAGGTAAATGAGGTCATTTAGGTGGGCCCTAAACCAATATGACTGGTGTCCTTACAAGAAGAGGAGATTAGGACACAGACGACACACACAGACTGAGGGAAAACCACGTGAGGATGCAGCGGGAAGGCAGCCATCTGCAAGCCAAGGAGAAAGGCCTCAGGAGAAATCAAACCTACTGACACCTTGATCTTAGACTTCAAACCTCCAGCACTGTGAGAAGATAAATTTTTAAGTCACCCAGTCTGTGGTATTGTGTTACTGCAGCCCTAGCAAACGAATACAGCCTTTTTTTCATATCACATTATATTTATAAATGAACTCAGGAAGAACTGAGAGCTTTATGATAGTGAGTCTTTCCACCCAAAAACATGAGTTTCTTTTCATTTGTTCATGAATGAGATTAGTTTGTCTGTATAATGTCAGATTTTGGAAACAACCTTATATCTATCTGCTTGATACAAATACTTTGAAAGTTTCCTTCTTTTCTATATAATTCGACTTAGCTCTTTAAAGCTTTGTGAAAGCACCTGGGCCTGATCCAAGTCTTGGACCAGCTATCAGCAGATTTCCGCAGAGCAGGAGAGAAAGGCCTCCCAGGCTTCACAGGTCTAGCATTTCCTCCTCTACTGCTACGACGACGACAGACTCTTTCCTTGAGACTTGGTCTCTGTGAAGTGCCATACCTCCTCTGTCATTCTAAACTAAACCTGGTTTTAGAAGAACTTCTATCTCCAGCCTTTCCTTCCCCAATTCCTTCACTGGCCATGAAGAAGCATGGTCTCTGCAATCCTAGCCATTTTCTAATAGGTTATATGTACACATAACTTTCTTTTTTTGGAGGGGACTGAGAGCAGGAGGATGCTTGCTCAGATAGGAACTTTCTGCACCTCCTCTTTCTGCTTCTTCCAGTACTCATGCCTATTCTGTCTTAGCCCTACTTGCAGCACTTCCTACTCAGATTAGGCCTTGTCTTGCTGGGAGTGTATATTTATTGCCGATTTCTGAGCTCGACTCCTTCTCTTTTCTTGATGCTCCATTGTGGGTTTCCATTAAGGTTCTCTTGCCCTGGTTGTAATGGTCTTAGATGTTCTGGGCAGCACTTAAAATATGGAATTTTGTGTTTTTCTCAGTCTTTTAGTTTCACTGAAAATATAGTTAGGGCTTTTGTTTCATCCATCTTATTACCTTCTGTGGTGTTCAAGAGGGAAAAAAATGGGCAAATTATCAATAAAACTGCTAAAAGTTGCCACCATGTTCCTACTACAAGTCCTAAGACTTCTTTTTAAGTAGCCTTTTCTTACATGGTATTTTAAAAAGCCCTGTGATAACTGAATTGCATTAAGTGGCCTAGGAAATTATTGTCCAATGCTGATTTTGAATTATTTATTTAAGTTCCTTTTCTAACCAGAATACTTGGGGACCAGGTCCCTCTTTCCACCTAGTATATACTCAGAGAAAGCAAGCTAAATTTAATATTAGCCTAAGCAAATAAAATTAGGCAATTAAGTCTGTTGCAAAAGGTTACAAAAATTTAACAAGGCAAAAATAAATGCTTTGAAAAGCATATCACAATTTCCTGAGAATTGAGAATAAACACAAACTTTACGTAAATACCTATTACCAACCTTGTTGTCCATCTGGCATGGTCACAATGATGGGCTGACCTATTCCACTCGTTGGAATGGAGTGCAAATTTCCAAGCTGAATTCCATCTGTAACTATTGTGATGACTTGCTGACCTCCTGAACTAACTACTTGCTGAATTGCACCATCCACAGATTCTGCAGTAACTACTTCCTCCGTAGCCACTACTGGAAAAAAAATACATATGTAAAAATCAGTGAACATATATAAAAGTACGAATAGAAATTTATTTTTGCTTTACTACTTTTGTTTCCCCTGCTTCTTTCTTACACAGAAAAGCTTTTATATGGTTTTTAAATTTAGTCTCCAGTGGTGCTGTACATATCTATGTAAACATTTGACTACAAGTCCCACAATTTACAATAAGTGAGTTCCAACTATCTATGCATGCATGTGTTTAAATAATTTCTCTTCATCTAGTTATATGAGGTACAAAATTTATAAGATCTCCTAAGATCAGAGATATGACAAAGGTTACATCTGCTTAATAAAATTCCACAATCCAAAAGAGAATTTTGTATGTGGTTATACTCCATTTACATTTACATGTAAGTCGATATACATTTCTATATCCCATGAAACATGGAAATTTGTATTTTTCTAGTAGACAGAATAAACAGCATTCCCTTCTTAGATTATATAAGCAAGGGTCGCCTTGATAATAAGTGACACATGGATCTGGTACTGTATGATAATAAATAATATATTAATGTTTACATAAATAAAATCCAAAACTATGCTCTTAATATTTTATGAGAGGCTCAGAGAGGATTCTGGCAGTTGAAAACAGCACCCCTGGCCTTGCAGGTAAAGAAATCACAAGTTAATATTGCCAAAATCCTTTCCCACAGGCAATCCTATGCCCCACTGCTGATCCCAAAAGACACACACGGGAACATTCATAGCAACTTTACTCCTAACAGTCAAAAACCTGAAACAAATCAGATATTCTTCGAAAGTAGAATGGATAAACAAACTGTGGTAGATTCATACTTTGGAATACTACACAGCAATTAAAGTGACTAAATGCAAAACATGGGTAAATCTGACAAAAACCATGCTGAGTGATCACTTTGTAATAATTCATTAAACTGTACACTTATGATCTATGCACTTTTCTGTATATATATATATATATATATATATGTTACACCTCAATAAAAAGCATCAGAAAAAATAATGGTAGGGGCCAACCAGGAGGCGTAGTGGTTAAGTTCACGCACTCCACTTTGGTGGCCCAGGGTTCGCAGGTTCGGATCCCGGGCGTGGACCAACGCACGACTTGTCAAGCCATGCTGTGGCAGCGACCCATATAAAGTAGAGGAAGATGGGCACAGATGTTAGCCCAGGGCCAAATTCCTCAGCAAAAAGAGGAGGACTGGCAACGGATATTAGCTCAGGGCTAATCTTCCTCACAAAAAAAAGAAGAATGGCAGTAATGGATTATAACATACTGAATTTTTAAAAATTCATTTATTCATAATAATACCTCATGAAAAAGAAGGAAAAAGGAAAGATCTTCCTGACAGAAGAATGACATTTAATTAACAAAATAAGAAAAATTATCATTGTAACCCCCAATGTAATAATTGATTCAAGCAAGGATCACTAATGGATGGTAAAACCACTGGTGAAATGTTTTGGGGAAATAAGATATTCAAATGTTCTCCAAGTATCACATCAAAGATTAGCATTAGTTACAAAGGGGAAAATGTGCCTATAAAGAACTGGTAGTGACCACTCTCACCAAGTGGTCTTTATCAGGATGGCCTGACATTATGTGCCTCCTGATGTGATGCAATGGCAGATTACAAAATGTCACTTGTGTTCTTCCTGGGTATGTTTGACCTTAATCTAATTATTAAGAAACGAACGTGGGTGATCCTGCAGCAACTGGCTTAGACTCTACAAAGATTTCAGTGCTATAAAGAACAAGGGAGGCAAGACTGTCCCAGACTTGAGAAGACTAAAGAGACACAATAACCAAATACAGTGTGTGAATTCTGATTGAAGCCTGGATGAAAAACAAACAGCTATAAAGGACATTTTGGGGATACTGAGGAAACTTGAATATGGACCATACGTCAGATAATGTTACTAAATTAATGTTGATGTTTTTAGGAAATATAACGGAGCTGGGAATATGGAGGAGGCTGTCCTTGTTCTTGAGAGATACATGCTCAAGTTTATGTAAGGATGAAGTATCATGACATCTGTAGCCTACTTTCAGATACTCTGGCAAAATATAAGAGAGAGACAGAGAGTGTGTGTGTGTGTGTGTGTGTGTGCACGTGTGAACACGCAGGTGTGGCAAGATGTTAACAGTTGAATATAGGTGAAAGGTATAAAGTTCATCCTCTAATTTTTCTATGGGTTTGAAAACAATATTAAAAAAATGTTTTAATATAACTAGTTTTGAGAAAAATGACAAAAAACTACTTATAAGTGATATTTTTAAAATGTATTATTTGAGGCAATACTTTACAGAAAGTTGATGAAACAAAACTATTCTCTCCCGAATTCATGCTATGATTCAGATACAGTTGCTCTGAATCATGCTAAGCTGTAACCAACTCCCAGCAAAACATCATGGACTTCAGTGACCAAAGCACTTACTAAAGACAGAGAGGCCCTAAATATATGAACTCTTTTTTAAAAAGGCAAGTTAAGTACTGGGACCCTAGTTTTCAAGGATGTACTCAAAGCCAACAGGCCTGGCTGCACTGTGTTATTTGGTAATCAAGGGTCACAATACAACTCACCGAAGATAATACTTGAAATGCAAACAACCTTTATGTTTTGAGTTTTCTCATTTTTGTTTGTCTTAAACTATAATTAGGCTTTACCACCAAGCACTTAAGAAAATTTCAGGAAGATAATTATAAAATGAAATGTAGGGCATAAGATAGTAATATATTCAATAGAACAACTACTAAGGTTTTCAAACACATTAACTATTCCTTTGATTTTTTTTTTAATATCCATATGAAAAAGAAATGTTCACTCTGGTTGAATGCTAACTACAAATAGTAAATATTTTAAAGCATAATCATATATAAGAAATTTCTGAGACACACAATAAAGGCATAACTCAAGAACTTTCATCTTTGCACTATTTGCAATGACTGTCATTAAAATAATAGAACTCTTCCTTTCATCTAAAAAGCTTTCTTTTTAAGTGTGCCTTGGTAAGGAATTTAAGAAAAAATTACATGGAAATCAATTCGTAAGAAGACAAAGTGCCTCCCAGAAATCCTAAGAACAATCCAACAGTGAAATGTTGAAACACATAAGAATAAAACAGAAAGCCTAAAAAAACTTTTAAAGGAGTGTTATTTAAAAATATACACATATGCACACACACACACAAACACACATATACCTCCCAAATGTAAAACCCCTAGATAGAAAAATAACTTAAATAAATATTCATTGATCTAATTCAAAAGTCAAGTTGTAATATACAAAGAAAGCCTAGATAATCCATAGCATCTTTGAAAACATGAGATCTCTTGTTCAGCATGACTTCTGAATTATAATGCCATAAAATTCAAGTAAGACAAGAAAACAAAACTGTCTTTAAGATGTTCTAAAAGATTGAAATTCTATATATAAATCTTTCAACAATAGAAATTATGTTTATTGAAGAAAAAATAACATTTCAAAGGTATTATGCCTGCAATTGAATCTGAAATTAAAAACAAAAAAGCAAAAACAAAACAATCTTCTGAAGCCCAGTAACTTATCCCTTAAGGCCAATTCACTTGTATTGCTCTATTTTAAGAACAGACAAAAAAACAATGTGCCCAAAGGGACTTGGTTCAAATTTCATTACTAAGAAAAAGGAGGGAAACAGCCACCACTCACATTAGACCTTTGGGAAAACCACCTTATTTTAGCAGTTAACAGAAGTTGCTCTAAAGTCAAAAAAAAGGGTGTCACAGATGTCTATTTAATCAAGGGATTCTACAGCTGGGCCACAATGAAGAATAAGGCTAAGCAAAGCAAAACAAATATAAGACTGCAGGCTAGAGCCATAAAACAGTGTTTAGTTTCATGCACAGGAAAAAAATACTATGAGAACACTTCAAATATGGATGTTTCAGAAGATGCTTCCTTTTTCCAAAATAAGTGAAATGAGAGCATTAGAAAAAAATAATAAAGTATATCTTAATGGAACCTTTGCAGATCTTGCCAATCAAATGAAATGTTCAATAGTGCCTAAACACATAGAACTTGTACATTATTTTCTGATGCTAAATCTCCTACCTGGCTAGGTAACTACTGTGACAAATCAACTAAAGCAAAAGAACCCACCACAGATACCAAAGAGAAAAAAGGAACGAAAACTAGACTGCAAATTAGACTACTAATTTGGTGCAAGAAGACAAAATATTAGTCAAAAGAAAAAAGTTGAAAAGTCAAAAAGAAAAAAGTTAAACGAAAAAAAAATCCCTAAAATTATCAAGCCTAATGATGGGAACTTCCAGCAAATACGGTAGTTACCTACTTAACTTAGAGGTAAGTTAAAAGATGAAAAAGACATATTTCCTTAGTTTAAGTAGGTAACCACCCTTAGTCCCCTGAAATAATTCTTTTACTTTTTTTTTAGAAATAGAGGTCAGTAATATTTTCTTCAAATCACAATTTATCAATACTCAATATTCAGCACCTATTAGAGATACAATTTCATAGGAATTCCTATAATCTACAAAATTTTTCTGATCTGTCTGAGCAGAAATCAATGTGTTAGATAACAGCAGTATATATAAATAAGGAAAAACTTAAAGAGGTACATAAATTAGAGATAAGTAAACCTTACTGGGTCTATAGACTATTGGCAGTGAATAATTACTCAGTTTAGTCTTATTTTGAAAGTATTCAACATGATAACATTCTTTTCATCTCAATAGGAGAAATCTGGTCTTGATAATCAGTGTCATATTTTTGTTTTAATTATATCCTAATTACCTGAAACCTGCTCCTTAATTATTCAACTCTTGAAAAGATTAAGTAGCAAGCATCCAGATATATTTAACTATTAAAGCTATTAAGAAAGCCATTCTTCTTTCCCACATCTTTTCCTCATTAGAGATTCACCTATGTACTCCATAAATAGTTGAATATTGAATTACATATAAAAATGAAATAACTGAAATATATACTATTCAAGCAAATCTCTCTGTAGTACACTTACAATCTTTAGGTATTTACTATACTCAATTTAGTAATAGTAAGAAACAGACCTTTTAAAATTTGGGTCAAATTCTACAACTTTGGTGTGCCATCAGGATCACCTTTGGGAGCATGTTAAAAATACAGATGTCAGGGCCCCAAACCTATTGAATCAGAATCTACTGGGATAGAACTGGAGCAAATGTATTGTTAAAAAGGTGATTCTGATTCACACAAAATTTTGTCACCATTTTCAAATTAATTCAAATTAATTGAGAGGAGTTCAAATTAGTAGAAAACTTGAATTGAAAGGAATGTCCATACTACCTAAACCAACCTACAGATTCAATGCAATCCCAATCAGAATCCCAATGTCACTCTTTACAGAAACAGAACAAAAAATACTGAAATTCACATGGGGCAACAAAAGACCCTGGATAGCTAAAGCAATCCTGAAAAAAAAGAACAAAGCTAGAGGCATCACAACCCCTGATTTCAAAATATACTATAGAGCTACAGTAATCAAAACAGCATGGT
Organism: Tapirus indicus; assembly: GCA_031878705.1. NCBI lineage: Eukaryota > Metazoa > Chordata > Mammalia > Perissodactyla > Tapiridae > Tapirus > Tapirus indicus. The sequence goes on from CM062918.1 coordinate 43,406,408, forward strand.
ACTGGTACAAAAATAGACACACAGATCAATGGAACAGAATTGAAAGCCCAGAAATAAAACCATACACCTATGGACAGCTAATCTTCGACAAAGGAGTGAAGAACATACAATGGAGAAAAGAGTCTCTTCAATAAATGGTGTTGGGAAAATTGGACAGCCACATGCAAAAGAATGAAAGTAGACCATCTTCTATTGCCATACACAAAAATCAACTCAAAGTGGATAAGGACCTGAAACTGAGACCTGAAACTATAAAACTCCTGGAAGAAAATACAGGCAGTACACTAAATGACATCGGTCATAAAGGGATCCTTTCAGATTCCATGTCTATTCAGACAAGGGAAACAAAAGAAAAAATAAACTAGTGGGACTTCGTCAGACTACAGAGCTTCTACAAGGTAAATGAAACCAGGATCAAAAAGAACAGACATCCCACCAGCTGGGAGAAAATATTCGCAAATTGTATATCCAACAAGGGATTAATCTCCGTAATATATAAAGAACTCACACAACTGAGCACCAAAAAAACAAATAACCTGATCAAAAAATGGGCAGAGGATATGAACAGACATTTTTCCAAGGAAGAGACACAGATGGCCAACAGACACATGAAAAGATGTTCAACATCACTAATCATCAGGGAAATGCAAATCAAAACTACACTGAGATATCACCTTACACCGGTTAGAATGGCTATAATCACAAAGACAAATAACAACAAATGCTGGAGAGGTTGTGGAGAAACGGGGACCCTCATTCACTGCTGGTGGGCATGCAAACTGGTGCAGCCTCTATGGAAAACAGTATGGAGAGTCCTCAAAAAATTAAAAATAGAAATACCGTATGATCCAGCAATCCCACTCTTGGGCATCTACCCAATGGACGTGAAATCAACCATCACAAGAGGCGTATGCACCCCTATGTTCACTGCAGCATTATTCACTATAGCCAAGAAGTGGAAGCAACCCAAGTGTCCCTCAACTGATGATTGGTTAAAGAAGATGTGGATACATACAATGGAATACTACTCAGCCATAAGAAAAGACACAATTGTCCCATTTGCAACAACATGGAAGGACCTAGAGGGTATTATCTTAAGTGAAATAAGCCAGAGAGAGAAGGACAGACACTGCATGAACTCACTCATATATGGAATATAAGTGAACACACGGACAGAGAGAACTGATTGGTGGTTACCAAGGGGAAGGAGGGTGGGGGGGGGGCACAAGGGGTGAAGGGTTACATCCACAAGGTGACGGACAAACAAAAATGTACAACTAAAACCCCACAGTGTTATAAACTAGGACATCAATAAAAAAAAAAAAAAACTACGTTAAGATAAACTGACACCCGTTAGAATGGCTATAATCACCAAGACAAATAACAACAAATGCTGGAGAGGTTGTGGAGAAACGGGAACCCTCATTCACTGCTGGTGGGAATGCAAACTGCTGCAGCCTCTATGGAAAACAGTATGGAGACTCCTCAAAAAATTAAAAAAACAAATACCTTATGATCTAGCTACCCTACTATTGGGCATCTACACAATGGACATGAAATCAACCATCACAAGAGGCTTATGCACCCCTATGTTCACTGCAGCATTTTCACAATAGCCAAGAAGTTAAAGCAACCCAAGTGTCCCTCGACATGATTGGATAAAGACGATGTGGTATATACATACAATGGAATACTACTCAGCCATAAAAAAAGACACAATTGTCCCATTTGCAACAACAATGGATGGACCTAGAGGGTATTATGTTAAGTGAAATAAGCCAGAGAAGGACAGACACTGCATGAACTCACTCATATATGGAATATAAATGAACACACGGACAAGAGAGAACTGATTGGTGGTTACCAAGGGGAAGGGGGGTGGGGGGTGGGCACAAGGGGTGAAGGGTTACATCCACAAGGTGACGGACAAACAAAAATGTACAACTAAAACCCCACAGTGTTATAAACTATTAAGACATCAATAAAAAAAAATGGTAATTAAAAAAAAAGAATTTTTATACATTATGCACGCACACATATCCACATCACTACTGAGAGTAACCGCTCAAGGCCGCTTAATCCAGAATAGGAGTTTGAATGTGAGATCATACTCCAGTTCAAGTTATTGACCTTTTTCTAAAATTAAATTATAAAAATCAAACTTAAGATTTGCTGGGGTCTGTAGGCAAATGTGATTCCTTTTATCTGAAAATAAACAGAGTCTCTCAAAACAAAACAAAAAAAAACCTTGAAAGGAATACAGCCTTCTAATTATTAGGTACATAAATTAACAAGCTAATTCCCAACTATTTCCAAGCAGGAGTTCTACTAGTTTGTTTTAAATGTAAAAGAGAATGACAATTACTATATTAATGTTTGAGTTGCCTATTATACCTCCTGAATTATTCCACTCCAAAATTCTGAACAATGTTTTTCTTTTTTTGGTGAGGAAGACTAGCCCTGAGCTAACATCTGCTGCCAATCCTTCTCTTTTTGCTGAGGAAGACTGGCCCTGGGCTAACACCTGTGCCCATCTTCCTCTGTTTTATATGGGACACCGCCACAGCATGGTTTGACAAGTGGTACATCTGTCCGCACCCAGGATCCAAACCTGCAAAACCCTGGGCCGCCAAAGCGGAGCACATGAACCCAACCGCTATGTCACCGGGCCAGCCCCCTGAACGATGTTTTAACCAAGTATTTTGAAAACTGTGTGTGTATACTTTTAAAAGCTGTAAATTTTTTTCACTGATTTATTTCCAAAATGAGTAAGTTAATTTCACGTATCAATAGACAGTTGTATCCTCTCTTAAAAATAAGTAACTTAGCATTTTGATTTACCTATCACCTTATGAATTTGTTGAGTGTAAGTCAGTCCCTTACATCAACTCAGGATATACTAATAAAATATTTCTGAAACATCAAAGCTAAAAAGTAAACCTTGGTCAATGGTTAATGATAGTGTCTTAATTCAGATGACTATTGGGAGAACAAAATGCGACAATGCATGTAAAGCACTCAGCACAGTAACAAGAACAGACCAAGAACCCAATAAATGTTAACCATTATTTTTCTATAATTCATTATGCCAAATTAAATTTACGGTTAATATCAATTGTTTCATCATCTTTTTTTTGACCTGGGTTGGACCCGGATAGAGCTAATGATTATTTAATACAGCTATGCACATGAACATAGACCTATGGGCTCAGGAACTGAAATAAATAATTCTCAACAAAACCAGTCATTTAATAAAAATGACCATTAGCAACAAACTCTTCAGGGTATATTAAGACAAATTATTTTTCTATACTTCTATTAAAGAGATAAAGAATCATGGAAATTATGCATAGAGATTTTAAAAATGTAATCAAACAAGTTAAATACTTGGAAAAATAAAGGTTTATGAGGAAATAATAAAACTGGAAATATTTACATGAAAAATGCTAGCAAAGAAGCAATTCAAGGCGATATTATAATCATCAAACATTGACAATTTGCAGTTATTCTGGCTGGTAACATCAAGAAAAGACAGAGGTATCATTTGGTTTCACAATGAAAGCATTATAATAGACTGATTTCCTTTATGAGGTTCTCACTTGACTAACATTCGGATTTGTTTTATATGTCAAAGACGGCCCTAATGTCATCATGAAGGCACTATTTAAAGCCATAGTTCCCAAGTGAAATGGCATGGTAACCTAGACTATCACAAGTACCTTCCCCTATATATAGGACCATGTCAGCCAGCCAGCCTCCATTTCAGATGCAGTCCATCTGCTGCTACATTCTGGCTGTTTGGTATCCAGAAGAGGTATTTATTGTACCACTTAGCTGGTAAAAGAAAAGAATATGAGCAGTACCAATTAGTGTACTGATGGTTCTTATATTTTGGTTTTCAATCACTTAAAAATGGCAAAAGATGACCACAACATTGATTTCAACAAACAGCTTCAACAAATACACCTCAAGAGTAAGAGTAGGAAGAGTGGTGCTTTTGTTTGATGTAAGACAAAATGATAACTACACAAATATTTATGCCTATCACAAACCAAATTATAAACATTCTAGAAGAGACTAGCCCACTCATCACCTAAAGAAACTGCATAGAAGAGACAGTATGTTATAGGATTATGGACATACAACTTGGAAATCAGTCAGACCTTGAGCACCAACCTCCCTTCACCACTTAATAGCCAGGCTACTTTGGGCAAAATCATTTAATCTCCACAAATTTCAGTTTCATCATATATAAAATGGGAGTACTACTTTATTTCCCAGATCCTAAGATGTCCCTGAAAAAAACATATATAAACATTTCTAATATCAGGATGAGTCTGACAACTGATGTTAAAAGAAACTGGACAATCAAGAGGCAGAGAAATAATTTGCCTGAGCACGTGCAAAGCATGTGAGAAGATATTTCTTTATTTGATTACACACCTCGGCTGAGCTGTTTACAATGGTGGCAATGTCCTCACCTGAACTTTAACTTAATTCAAGCTCTTAAAATATCTTCAAAAAGATTCCACTATGATGTAGCATTGAAGTGAAAAATTATTGTGCTCATAGAAGATTATGAGTCACATGCAATAAAACTCAATTGAAATTACTAATTCTCTCAGACTAGACCATACATAACATTTTCAAAGGTAGAAGTTGGAGAAGTTAGAATGACCAATTCATGGACCCCAACATCTAATGTCAAAACATCCAGCTGATTTCAAGAAAAGTTGTTCAATTTTCAGAGATATGTACTTCAAAGACAAAAAATTTATAAGTTTATCCAAATAGAAACCACCGATAAAATTAATTTTCTTTGATATGCTTATGCAATTACAAAGTTGCAAAAGAGATCCAGGCATAGGTTATAAAAGCAGCAAGTCAATATGATGATGCACATTATTGCTAATGGCCAAAAGTGATTCAGAAAAACCTTAAGACTCCCAAATATAATGGCTTAGATTCAAACACTGATTATGATGCTAAAGAAACTGGAGAATAGATAAATGTTTATCATCACTAGTTAGTAGAGAAAGAGAGAGAGAGAAAAAAGAGAGAGGTAGGTAGGCTTTTTCCCCCTGAAAAAAATACATCTTTCAATCAATAGTACCTTAAATAGTCATATCCAGCAATATCTACCTTCAGGCTTTTGGGGGAGGATTAAATGAGATCACAAGTAAAACTTTTACCACAGTGCACAGCACACACGGTGCTCATCCCATGAATCATTGTTGTTGTTATTATTATTGATCACACTTTGAAAAAACACATTTAAAGAATGAATGATCACAAATTATTCTTTACTTTCATAAGCACTGGTCCAAATTTAATGGCTTAAACTACAGTTAGAAGAATATTTTTGTGGAGTTTTTTAAATTTCCTAATTACAAAAATACTTTATTTACATAATAATTACAGCAAGAGCTACTTTGGTTAAGTATACAAAGGTAAACCTTATCGAACCAGTTACTGATACTGCTTGTCATCATTTAACATCAGGTCATCCTTTAATGGTAGTGTTGGTATGCTGTCTCCTAGTTCTGTCACATTAAGATTTTACGTCATTCTAATAGAACTTACAAAAATTAAAAGTTATGAAAAAGACAGCAAGTTCATATATATTTATCTACTTTATTTATACAAAATGTCACAGACTAGGAAAACAAATGCCAAACTGGGTACACAGACATGCTTTCTGTGAACTACAAAGTTTATTTTTAATTTTAATTAAATTTAATTTTAATTGATAGCCAAGATTTATATTCTTTTAAAATCAAGATTTTCAGCTTCCCATGAAAAAACAGAATCTGGCAACACTTAGCATGTGATTCTAATCAGCTAGAGCTGAGGAGCAGATGCCCCTGCCCTGCCCTCTCACCTCAGACAGCCATAATCTCAACCCTGTCCACTTAGCCTTTTATATTACCTTCCTGGCCTTCTTAACTATTTGAATCTCCAACTTTTAATGTATACATTTGACTTGTTTTCCTAACCTGGAGTTTCTGAAGAATTGGACAGTGGAGCAGATGCTTCAGCTAAGGCAGCTAATGTAGCTAATACTGATGTAGAGGAGTTTCCAAACTGAACAGCAGATACACCCGTTTCATCTACGAGAAAAGAAAAAATAGACTTGAATTTTTAAGAAGCTTAATCTAATGCATTTTCTGATACTTTATTTTACTTTATCCAATTCTTAAGCAAAGCTTGGATAATAATAGTTTTGTGAAAAACAAGCTTGGATAGCATTAGTTTTTGAAAGATAATATTGCAGAAGTTTTGCAATATCACCTTTCTTTAGATTATTTTGTCTCAAAAATTTTTTTTGCCAATTATACCAAAGAAAACCAAGGTGGCTGATATAATCTTACCCTCATTCTCCAACAGTCCTTTCTTAAAAGGAGGAATACCTACTAGAGCATAAAATCCCAATAGCTATCCTATATGCATCTCAATACCTGTTGCCTTGGATGAATTTTCTGAAGATACCAGACCTGTTAGGTTCACCACCCCGCCAGGTCCAATGATGAACTGTGGTGTCGCAGCATGTATCGTCACAGTGTCAGGACTCTCTGGGTTTGTGTTGATTTGGTTCTGCATAGCAATCTAGAGAACAAATCACCACAATGTTTTCAGAATTATAACCAGAACATACAGCACAGACTCTCAATGTAGTACAAACACAAATATAAAGAAGCATTCTCTAATTTAAGAAGAATCATGTAATACAAATGGAAATCTTTGCCTATGGTCTACTAGAGTAGAGTGGGTAAATCATAGGTATGAATTTACATCTTAAGTTCCCCTGTTAGGTAAAGCAGCAAAATCCTGTGAAAGGAGAAATGGGTGCCTGAAAGGCTTTTACAGAACACAGTTGAGGTGAAAGATACTCTGCTGCTCTATAACTACAGAAATTAAACTACTTAAATTAAATTACTTCTTCTATATTCAGCAATATATACCATCACATATATAACATAACACATATAAAGCATGTCCTTCCCAATTAATTGTTCTCCACCTTCAACCGTAGCTCCTAAACTGCACCCCTAGGAGTAAAAGAATTGGAAGAAGCATGGCAAAATTCATTTTCCTGAACATAAAACATCTTTTAGGTAACTAGCTGAAGTTCAACAGAGTCAGATGATCTAAGAGAAGACGAGTTCTGCTGGGAAGGAGAACAAGGCAGGCAAGAAGCAGCAGTAAGTAAAGAAGATCATTTACATCAATGTTGTCTAGCTAAAGAGAAGTAATGTTGGTTATCAGAAAAACTTGCCCAAAAGTCATAAATAACTATGCTGGCAAACAGATTCTTCTGAGGATGGTGAAAAATAAAAGAAACCAACCAGAATGATAAAGACTGTATCACTCAGGGGATGTTATTATGGTTGCCAAAAAAATTTTCTTAGTGGACTTTGAAAAACCATATGGTATCCAAATACGCAACAAAAAAAATTAATAAAATTTCTAGAAAGCGAATTCAGGAACTTAACAACATAGAAAGTAATCACCTTATCTAATCTTCTAACGTTATATGCAAAATGGTCTTACAATCAGGAAAACAAACTAATGAACAAAGAAGTGAAAGAGGAAAAGGCCTGTCCAAAATAACCAAGTCAAAAATGAAAAGCTACAAGCTAAATATTTCAAATCATCCAAAAGACAGAGAACTTTGTTTATTTTCTTAAATTAAAAGCCAAAAGTTACCTGTAATATCTCTGCTAAATCTTCATTCCCGTTGTCTATTGAAATATCAAATGCAGTTTTACAAAATTTACTTTGCGTGTGTACATCAGCACCATATTTGATTAAAAGTTCCACCACCTCTTGATGATTGTGTTCTGTGGCCCAGTGTAGAGCTGTCATCTTTAACATGTCCTTTGCATTGACATCAGCACCATGCTACAAAAATATTTCAAAATAAGAGATTTCTAAAGTGCGAAATGTAAAGAATTCTCACTATGAAAATACTAACCATCATACTTGAAAAGCACGAATTTGCTACTAACATGATCCACTCCTTTTTTGTGCTGAATAATCTACATATTCCAGGAATCACCACACATCTTTCGCTTAATCAGTTTTCTATCACATTGACTTTCCTAATTGCTTTCCTTCTAACTTCTTAGGAGTGCAGCAATTATTTTTTCAGTCACCCAGCTACGAGCATGAAGGGCTAGAATGGCATCTATAAGAAGTGAAGGAAAACTATGAGCATTCCTCAAAAACTCTCTTTAATTCCATGTGGGAGCTGGTCCCCTAGTTTCTTATTTACACAAAACGATCCTTTGCTTTCAAAACCAGTGTAAAATAAAGAATTACAAGGGAGCGATCTAGAGGTACACTCTCCAATATGATAGCCACCAGACACATGTGGCTATTAAGCACTTGAAATACGGCTAGTCTGAATAGAGGTGTGCTTACGTGTAAATACACACAGGAATTCAAAGACTTAACACTAAAAAAAAAAAGATGCAAAATATCTCATTAATAATTTTTATATTGATTTCATGTTGAAATGATAATATTTTGTATATATTGGGTTAAACAATATATAATATTAAAATCACTTTTTACTTTTTTAACATAGCTAATAGAAAATGTAGAATTACATGTGATTTGCATTTGTGGCTTACATTGTATTTCTTTTGGATAGGCTGATCTAGAGGTTAGAATAAAAAAGATTGAGAATATCTAAATTTAGGGGCTGGCCCAGCGGCATAGTGGTTAAGTTCATGCACTGTGCTTTGTCCGTCTGGGGTTCGTGGGTTCAGATCCCGGGCGTGGACCTACACACCGCTCATCAAGCCATGCTGTGGCAGCGTCCCATATATAAAGTAGCAGAAGATTGGCACAGATGTTGTTAGCTCAAGGACCATCTTCCTCAAGCAAAAAAGAGGAAGATTGGCAACAGATGTTCGCTCACAGCCAATCTTCCTCACCAAAAAAAAAAAAGAAAGAAAGAATATCTAAATCCATCACTCTCTATTTCAGAATTTTCTACATTGTTTGGCATTTAGATGATTAAAGAAAAATCCTCATCTGTATTATTTGTTTGTTTGTTAATCATCCAAGCCTCAAGTTCTCTTCCATGAGCATCTTAACTGTATTGAGTAAGATAAAGCTGTAGTCTCTTACCATAGTGGAGACCAAGATGTAAGAAATCAGTTGTTTGACCTAACTAAGAACATACCTAGAGGAAGTTTTTTTCTTCTCCCCACAAAGGAAAACTTTAAGATAATTTTCATTTAATGGGCTTACACACAAAAAATGAGAAAATATAGGGGGAAAAAAGTAGACATTCAATAAAACTAGTTCCTTTCTCCCTCTTATAAAATCATAAAGCCTTTGGGGGCTTACTGTCAAAATCAAAGTGCAAAAAGAGAACACATACCTTAAGCAAAACCTCTACTATGCTGGCATGGCCCTCAGAAGCTGCCATATGTAATGGCGTTCGGTCCACTTTGGTTCTGGCATCCCTACTTACACCAGCTCGGAGTAGTACTTCTGTGGTGGAATAATGCCCGTACTGTGCTGCCAGATGAAGTGGAGAAGTTCCAAGCTATATCGCAAGAAAAAAAATCCACTTTTATAGTCATTTTTAATACACTTCTATTACTACCTTCTATTTTATATTTTCTCCTTACATAGCAAACATTAACTTTATATTATCTGTTTACATAGTAACTCAAAACTCAAAAGAACTTATGCTTATCACATTCTCTTTACAGAAGCCTTTCAGAATTCCTATACACTTCTCAATAAGGAAGAAAAGTCAATATTTCATTTAATTCCAACTTGCTTTCTTCATTACTTTTTACCAGATAAATAGCCTAAACAAAATTAATTTCATCAGGATTTAGAGATAATTAGGGTTTGAGAAATTTTTCTGAGTACTGGAATGTTTTCCTCACACCAATCACACAAAACTTCTTTTCATCTATGAAATTCATATCAAATAAATGTAATAGTGTACATTTTTACATTAAACTGTCTCGTAGGACTTAAAAAGTAAGTTATTTAAAGCATCTCAGCGATCTTTTTAAAGGAGTTCATATAATCATTTTTCAAGGGAAAAATCTGATCTGAGGTGCACATGCCAAAGTTGAGTCAGGACAGAACCAAAATAGAGCCCAGTTCTCCTGAAATTGGTTGCACGTGGTCTAACCACTGTATTAACACTACACTCACAATATACAGGGAAGGTACTAAAATGTGAGTGAAGAAGACCCTTAGAGGCATAACTCTTAACAGGTGAAGATCAGAATTAAGTTATATCACACACATTTAGAGACACAGACAGTGCCTACAGTTCTCTGATTACCAAGGTACTGATGTTCCAAAGAACCAAGACAGTTCACTAGAACATGAAATTTGCTAAGACAACTACTGAAATAATAGCAACTAAAGTTTTTGTCTAAGCACTTTCCACGGCAAGCACTATTCTAAGATCTTTACACATATTCTCTCATTTAATCTTCTTATAACATAGGTACTATTACTATTCTCATTTGGCAGTAAAAGAACCTAGGCACAGTGAGGTTACTAATTTGCCTGAAGTCACACAAGTAAGGGTCATAATGCAAAGTTAGGCATGTACTCTCAATAGATGGTAAAAAGGAAAATCACTTATCCTGGGAATAATGGTTAATTATTACTATTAAACACATTGTAATTTTAAGGGAAGGTCATTCTAGCAGATCAATGAAGATTTTTGAACAATCCTTTCTTTCTCCATGCTTTATCATATTTTTCTGTAACTAGCCCTTCATATACTCTTAAATTCTAATATTTAATGAAGTATCTCATCAGCCCATTTAGCAACCATGAGTTCTGCTCAGTGAGATATTAGAGTTTATTTTGTTTGGCTTTTTTTTTGAGACCTTACCCTTTTTAGTTGATGATACAAAATATTTATATACATACATATATGTAATTTACAGAAAAAAGATAAGGCAAACACTAGTGAAACTGCCATTATGTCCTAGAGATAAAACATTGACAGCAATTTAAAATCTTCCCATGTGCCACTCCCTAATCACAAACCCCTCCCTCAAGCCCCAGAGGTAACTACTATTCTGAATTTTGTAATAAACTGCTTTACTTTGTATTGCTTTTTTTTTTAAATCACTTATGCATCCCTAAATAATATAGTTTGGTTTTGCCTGTTTTGAACTTTTTAAAAATAGAATCATACCGCCCCCACTAACTGTCTGAAGGGATTTGGAATGGGAGGCCTGTCCGCGGGACAGGCCGCCACCATCATAACTCTGGGTATGGATAGACTGGGAGGGTCTTTGCTGGGCCCATTCTTATCAAAGTTCTGTTTACCATACATTTACATTTGTAAGGGAAATCTCCACTTGTAAAAGTATCTCCCTCTCAATACCAGGAAGAAGGGGGGATGACTTTATCTCTAGAAACTTAGTGCGAAAGGCAAGGACTTAAACCTGCATACTCTTGTTTACCATGCTTTTTCTTGTAATCCCTCATGGTTGACACCCCCAACCCCCCAAAATCTTCCTTTGTCTATATAAGAGGAGAACCTCTGCCATTCTGGCGAGAGATACTCAGTTTCCTCGAGTCTGTCCCATGTATACATGTTATAAAGCTTTGTTTGATTTTCTCCTGCTGTTCAGCCTCATGTCAATTTAATTTGTAGCACAGCCAGAAAAGACCCAGAGTGAGTAGAGAATGCTCTTTCGCCCCTTCAACGGTTTGGCAGATTGCACAAGTATTTATGAGTTCAGGCCACAAATGTGTGCAAAGGATGGCTTGTGACTCTAAATTCTCAGCAACAATTTTTTCCTCTCTCCATTTGGTTCCTTTGTTCAAGTTAGTTCATTTTCCTTATAGTACCCTAGGAACAGGGGCAGGGGCAAGAGCAGGTAGGAGGAGGGAGGGAGTATTTCTGGTTTACCCTTACAATGAAGGTGCAGTTCTTTGGAATTCCAGAATTATGGGAAGAGGATCTCCTAGGAGACTTCCCTCTATAAGCAATGTCAGATCTTTGTCTTCAGTAACCCATGCCAGTGAGGTAGGAAAACCAACAGGCAAACTGAGTTCAGCAAATGTTCTTAGGGTGAAACTTCTCTGGGTTCTGGCCTTCACTTAGTTTTTCAGGTTGATAAGCTCTTTCTTTCTTTCTAACTCATCAATGCACTTAAGAAGATATTTTTTTTTAATATTTAATCAAAAAATCTTAATCTTCTAGGGGCCAGCCCAGTGGCATAAGCAGTTAAACTTGAGCGCTCCACTTCAGCAGCCCGGGTTTGCCGGTTTGGATCCTGGGTGCGGACCAACGCACCACTTGTCAAGCCATGCTGTGGCGGTGTCCCATATAAAGTAGAGGAAGATGGGCACGCATGTTAGCCCAGGGCCAATCTTCCTCAGCAAAAAAGAGGAGCACTGGCAACAGATGTTAGCTCAGGGCTAATCTTCCTCACACACACACAAAAAATCTTAATCTTCTAAAGATAGATGCTGAGATATTTATGGATGAAATGAAATGGTTCCTGGAATTTGCTTTAAAATAGTACAGAAGAAGGTGGATGGGATTGTAAAGGAAACAAGATTCACCACGACTTGATAATTTTTGAAGTCAGATGGCAGGGGTTGATACATGTTTAAAGTTTTACATAATAAAAAAAAGTTTTGTTTTGCTTTTAATGAAAAATAAAAAAGAACACAGGGTAAGTAAGCCAAAACAACACAATCAAAAAACTGGAATTTTTAATTGTTACCAGTGGGAGGGTTAATGCAGATTCCTAACTCCTTACTCCCAAAACCACCCCTTTGATTAACCCCCAGAATTAAGGAGAGTTCCATGTTTTGTTTTCCTCACAACGACCTTCTATAGTTACTAACTCATTCCCATTCCTTTCTTCCTCTTTGGTCACGTCTGCAATAGTTTTACAAGTATCAATTAAAATGCAAACATTTTTTTCTTTTAGAAGCAATTATAACATTAACTCCAATCTTTATCTGTTTCTGAAATACAAATTCTACCTCTGCTATTTATAAGACCTTTAAATTAAATCCCAAACAGCTACATTCATCCTACATTACTGAACTCCATCGTTTAAAAGAAAAACACTTTTGTGGACAGAATAATGGATCACATTGTCCAATATAAAAAAAAATGATACAAACCATTCTCTTTAAAAATTAGCTATGATTCTAAAATTGCAAACAAATTTGCAAAATAAAAATTAATTTTTTACCATTTATATACACAATAGTGACTAAATTTTTATGTGGAAAAATTCACAAATGGAGGAGGAGGATGCGGAGGGAGAAGACAGGGAGAAGGAAGAAACACCACAACATTAAAATCATTTTTTACCCAGTCTGTAGTAAAAGGAGCTCCATTTGCCATCAAAATACGAACTTCATCATCTTGACCTGCTCGTGCTGCTTCTAAAAGCTTCTTTCCCAAATCTACCAGGGACATCTAAATAAAACATAGATGAATTTAACATCTCCATTTATAAATTATGACATGACTTTTTTCCCCTTCTATCTTTATTACTGACAAGAGAGAGTCTCACATATTGAGGTATATGGAGTAACTATTTGGGTTTAAAACTCATTCGGTTTAAACTAAAAAGCCTGACTCATGGCCCATCAAATATACTTTGCACATCTGCTTAACCATTAAAGTAAAGAAAACACTCTCTCAAGAGAAGAATGCATACTTCCCCATCTACGTCTTACTGGTAACGCCCTATTGGTAAGGCCCGAATTAGCCCCTTTCCCGACATCACCGTAGGTCACATTGACCTGCTAATTTGCAACTGTATACCTCTGAGATTTTGATAAAAATGTATCCTGGGTGTGTTTAATCTATGTTCTTTGTTCTAAAAAGCTATAAGACTATACTGAAAACCATGCTTCTCCAGAACGCTTTCTAAGGCCTTCCCAGGTTATAATCCTCACTTTGGATCTAGTAAACTCACCTTATTTCTCTCATCTATAGAATGGTCACTGGTTATTTTGCGTCGACATTACTAAGTCAATTCTCAATTATCCCTTCAAAAGGTTGTGATATGGCTAACCTGAAACTACAGATCACACAAAGTCAATGTATATTTGGATTTGGGGAACAGGTTTTCCTTTCTCATTAAGTTTTTACCCAGGATAATAAAATTAGTTTGAATTCTCCAAATACAGCTGGTAAAAGATTGAAGTAAGTAGCAGAGAAAGTTTGTCTAAAATTTAAAACTGGCAACAAATTGTTTTCACTGGAGGAGTTGCAGCAATGAAGTTTTTCACATTTTAGAAACTGGGCTGTCTGCCTTTTTTTTTAATGATTTCTAAGTGTTCTTACATATATTCTGGACATGAGTCCCTTGTCAGATATAATATATGTTAAAAATATCTCCTTCCAGAAGCCTGATTTCTTGACTCTCCATCCTGTGTTCTTTTTTTTTTTTTTTTTGTGGGGAAGACCAGCCCTGAGCTAACATCCGTTGCCAATCCTCCCCTTTTTGCTGAGGAAGACTGGCCCTGGGCTAACATCCGTGCTCATCTTCCTCCACTTTATATGGGACGCTGCCACGGCATGGCTGACAGGCAGTTCGTCGGCGGGCGCCCGGGATCCGAACTCGCGAACCCCAGGCTGCCAAGCGCGGACTAAACCGCTGCGCCACCGGGCGGCCCCACCATCCTCTGTTCTTGATATTACAAACCATCTTCTACAGGTAGATAATTAAGTGACAAGTCTCATAAAAATATGAAACTTCTATGTATTAAAAAAAGACATAAAATAATCAAACTAAAATCAAAGACAGCAAAGGAATGTTTGCCACGAAAATGAATGTTAAAAAGTTATTAAGTATGTAAAAGTTCTGACTCAAAATGAAAAGGGAAATAAACACCAAGAACCCAAGAGATCAATAGTCAAAGGATATGACCATAAATTTTCCAAAAGAGAAAACAGAAATAGTTCACAAGTGTAAAAAATGTTCAGCATCACAGATAAATGTAAATAATTTTAAAGTAAATCCTGACGCATACAAAGATGAGGTGAAATTGATACTTTCATATATTGACATCTTATATATGTTGACAGCAATATAAATGGATCAGCTATTTTAAATATTTAATATATACACTTAAATATATTTGGCAATATTTAACAAAAGTTACAAAAATGTCCAAGCCTAATGACCTAAGAAATGATCCCACTTCTGAGGATCCATCTTAAAGAAAAAATGAAAATATATTGAAACATACCTATCAATAAAGATTATATATATATTAGGTAGATATATATATACACACACACATATATGAACATTCTAAAAATAGGAGAACGGTTAAATTGTGGAATCTAATAGAATAAGATGCAGTAATTTAAAATAATAGTTTTGAAGTTATACAGCATAAAAAAGTTATGCCATGTAAAGTGAAAAGATAAGATAGAAAACTAATTTTTGGATGTCAAAATATACACATAGAGAACAAAATACTGAAAAATATTAACAATTGTTTGGGTGGTATGATTATGGGAAATTTTACAACGTTTCTGTAATGTTACTACATTATCTTCCTAATTTAAAAAGTAGATTTTTTTAAGGGACAAATTAAAATTGTGTGACTGTCAAGTTAGTAAATGCTGACATTAAGCAAAGATATACTACTGACTTACTAAACAGGAAGGGTAGAAAAAAATAAAGAAAATGCAGGATACTGGGGACTTAAAATAGCAAACTTACTGATCAGCTTATAAGAATTGCAACAAAACTATGATGCATTTGAACAAATCAACTTCTCCCAAAATTCTGCAATTGTCTTAATTATTCAAAACATATCATATTTAAGAACTTTCGATACTTAAGTTACTGTGGTTTTCAAAATTCCATGAGCAATACAGGTGCACAGTAGATTAACGTAGCTGGATACTTTTAAAAAAGTGGTTCTCAATGGTAGCAGCACTGTCCCCTAGAGGGTCCTTTGGATATATTTGGAGGGATTTGGGGGATTGATGGGCGTAGGTGTGGGATGAAGGCTTTACTATTGGCATTTAAAGGGCAAGTGCCAGGGATACCAGAGGTCCAGCAATGCAGGAAACAATTCGGTATTGCAAAGAATTGTCAGATGTCTGGATGACTTTCAAAAGTTCCAATGAGGGGCTGGGCTAGTGGCACAGTGGTGAAGTTCAGCATGCTCCGCTTTGGTGGCCCAGGATTCGTGGGTCCAGATCCCAGGCATGGATGGACACCACTCATCAAGCCATGCTGTGGCGACGTCCCACAAACAAAATGGAGGAAGATAGGCACAGATGTTAGCTCAGGGCCAATCTTCCTCAAGCAAAAAGAGGAAGATTGGCAACAGGTGTTAAACAGCTCAGGGGCACTCTTCCTCACAAACACACACACAAAGTAGCACTGAATATATCTAAGGCTAGAACTCAACTAATAGGTAAACAAAATGTATTTTTCCACAGTATTAATGTATTTCAAATTTTCTAGAATGCAACCATACTATAAACCTATTTGTTCTGTTCAGAACTTTACTAAGAGTTGTTCACCATTTTGGAAAATCATGTCACTAATGTCAATGCCACTTGGGTGTCTGAATCACCAATATAACACTATCAACCAGCTTTCACAACTTTTCACAGTGATTCTATGTACAGGTGCAAGCATTTGACGGCTTCTTGTGTCATCTAGTGTAGTCTGCTCCAGTATTTACATTTTTAAATACACACTTTATTATAAATTACTTTCCATTTCTCCTTTATATTATAACTAGGACATTATAATGATTTTTTGAAATTATGGAGATAGGTAATATTAACTATGGTTTACATTTTAAGTTAGCAGAAGGGGCAATACAAAATACTTGTTATAAAAAGGTGGCAATGAATCCAATAAGATTGAAAATCAATGGAAGAAAGTACACGTGAGATCAAGTAAGACCAAAATCAACAGTGCTCTAATTTTCTTGTCAAGATAATTAGTAAAAGTTAAAAGAATGAAAATACCAAAATGCAACATTTTCACTTGTGATTCTCACCTGACAGGAACCACACACATTATAGAACAATTCTGACCCTTAGAGGACCTTGATTGCATAAGACAACAAAATTGACCAAGGGGACCACAGCTCCAGGTCAAGCCCTCAATTTACTTAGCTCATTATCTATATATTAAATCCTCAGAGATAAAGTGTTAGATTTAAATAAAACCATTTAAAGACTTAGCTGGGGGCCGCCCGGTGGCGCAGCGGTTTCGTCCGCGCTTGGCAGCCCGGGGTTCGCGAGTTCGGATCCCGGACGCCTGCTGACACACTGCCTGTCAGCCATGCCGTGGCGGCGTCCCATATAAAGTGGAGGAAGATGGGCACGGATGTTAGCCCAGGGCCAGTCTTCCTCAGCAAAAAGGGGAGGAGTGGCAACAGATGTTAGCTCAGGGCTGGTCTTCCCCACAAAAAATAAATAAATAAAATAAATAAATAAAGACTTAGCAATAAATGTTGCTTTTTGGGTATGGCAAATAACTTTTCCCCAATCAAATGAAGAAGCATAACTCAACTGAATAAATTTTAATGAATGTTAAAAATGCTTACTGAAAATATATTATGTGTATGGCACTGAATGCTATCTAGTTTAATACTCCTTTCTTCTTGAGAAGAAAATAAAAAAACCTACTGCAATAAATTCAATCTTGAATTTCCTTACTACTTCTAAAAAAGCTTATCACAATCTGATACAAACCATTATTTTTTTTTTTAATCTCCATTTACAATCTCTAATGAAGGATTTTTCCTAGGGAATATGTACCAGCTAGATAGTAAAAATTAACATCCTATTCAATAGGCAAAAAACCTGCAATAATAATTTCCTACTAAAGGCAAGATAAGGCAAAAAGACTTTAATAAGATCTATAAGGGAACTTCAAAATATCTACAAACTAGCTACTTGTGCTCAAAAGTATATACTGAGAGGGCCATCTAGTGGTAACAGGAATTATTACCAATAATTACATTTTTAAAGCTTGAAGTCTGTTTTGTTTTTAATTTCTGTAATTCATAGCTCACAGAGCTGTTGTGAGGATTACAGCATCTACTGGACATGAAAACTCTCTGCAAAACTGTAAAGTACTAGTTCCATGTGAATTGTGACTAGCACTCAAAAGAGAATATGAATAAAAATACTTAGAATATGTAAGCCTATTATACTTAATAATAAATTTTGATTGTCTCACTAAAAATATTAGAATAAAATTTGCACTATCACTCCTATGCTCAATGAGTACGATTATAAATCCAATAAAATTCTTCTAAAGATTTCATCAAGCAATTAAAGCAAAAGCCTTTAAAATGTTCATACTCTTGACCTAGTAATTCCACTCATATAAATCTATCGTAAGGAAGCTGTTTGAAACATAAATATATTAATAGTGATGTTATTTAAAACAGGGAAAAACTAAAATGCCCTAAAATTAAATAAAATAAAGATAGATCAAAAGTTAAAGATAGATCATAATGGAATGCTATAGTCTTTCATTTATTTATTTTACTTTTTATTATGGAACATTTTGGGCATATACAAGAATAGACAGAATAGTATAATGAACCCCCGCATAGCCAACACCCAGCTTAAATATCAATTTATGACTAGTCCATTTCCTACCCACACATATTACTTGGAAGCAAATATCAGACATCATATCATTTTATCTGTAAATATATCAGTATGTATCTCTAAAAGATAAAGATACTTTTTAAATACAATATTGTAGTCATTTAATAATATTATTTACAAATCGTGTATAACAGTATAAGAATCAAGACTCTAAAGTGAATATACACCATAATCTTAACAATGTAAAAAATGCATAGGAAAATACCTAGAAACAATATACCATGATAATGGAAATTACTGATTTTTCCCCTTTTTTTCTACTCCTCTATTTTGTAAGTTTTCTATAATGCACCCATTTTACTCAAGTAATTAAAATTTTTTATTAAAAAGCTTTTCATCAAAATTAGATTACAGATAAGCTTAATAAGTCTTTAACATAGAAAATTAGATGCTGCAATAAAATAAAAACTAAACAAGTGGGACTACATCAAACTAAAAAGCTTCTGCATAGCAAAAGAAATCATCAACAACGTGAAAAGACAACCTAGGGAATGGGAAAATATAGTTACAAACCATTTAGCTGATAAAGGGTTAATATTCAAAATGTACAAAGAACTCATACAACTCAATAGCAAAAAAACCAAATAATCCAATTTAAAAATGGGCAAAGGACCTGAAGAGACATTTTTCCAAAGATATATATGAATGGCCAAGAGGCACACGAAAAGATGCTCACCATCACTGGTCACTAGGGAAACGCAAATTAAAATCACAATGAGATATCACCTCACGCCTGTTAGAAGAGCCATCATCAAAAACACAACAGAACAAATGCTGATGTGGATGTAGAGAAAAGGAAATGCTTGTCCACTGTTGGCGGGATTGTAAATTGGTACAGCCACTGTGGAAAACAGTATGATGTTGCCTCAAAAAATAAAAAATAGAACTACCATATGATCCAGCAATTCCACTTCTGGGAATATATCCAAAGGAAACTGAAAATACTAACTTGAAAATATGTCTGCACCCCATGTTCATAGCAGCATTATTTATAATAGCCAAGACATGGAAATAACCTATGTGTCCATCATCGATGGATGAATGGATAAAGGAAGTTGTGCTATATATATACAATGGAATATTATTCAGCCAGAAAAAAGAGAAGGTGCTATCATTTGTGACAACGTGGATGGATCTTGAAGGCATTATGCTAAGTGAAATAAATCAGACACAGAAAGACAAATACCATATGATCTCACTTATATGTTGAATCTAAGAAAAAAAACCCCACCAAACTCATAGAAAAGGAGATCAGATTAGTGGTTACCAGAGGCAAGGGGTGAGGGGAGGGGGAAATGGAGGAATGGGGTCAAAAGGTACAAACTTCCAGTTATAAGATAAATGTGATGTACCACATGATGACTACAGATAACACTGCTGTATGATAGACAGGAAAGCTGTTAAGAGAGTAGATCCTAAGAGTTCTCATCATAAGTAGAAACTTTTCTTTTTATTATATCTATATGAGATGACGGATTTTAACTACTGATAGATGTTAACTAAACATATATTCACAATATACGTAAATGAAACCATCACGTTGTACACCTTAAACTTATACAGCGATATATGTCAATAAATTATTTTATTGAATAAAACTGGAAAAGAAAGAAAAGATTAGATGTTGAAAGAGCATTTACATCCATTTTAAGGATGTAAAATGTGACTCCCAATAAAATTTAGCATATTATTAACCACAAGTATAACTACATGTATGAAAATATTCTTGGGCATCAGATTTTAGTTGCCTACATTCTCATATGAAAAGAACTTCAATAATAATAAAACAGTGCCTGGCATCTTGCTAAGTCTTTGTCTACATTGTCTCATTTAATCTGAACAACCTTATCAAGACACTTATTGTCTCCATTTTGCAAAGGAGGCAAGCGAAAATTAAGACTTACCCAAGAGCACTACTTTGGGTCTAAAGATAAGACCCATATTCTTAACTCTTCTTCTTGTGTTCTAAATTAGAGAACACTAAGAATTTGCTGAGATATAAAGGAGCATGTCCTCCAAGGGTTTAAACTTAGTCTCTCCCTGTGTAATTCCTTTGAAGGGAAAAATAATCATATGAACTCTGGTATATTTGGATTTTTCTCATTTCATTTTACCTAGTGGGTTTTTTTCCTTTTTGTAACTTAAAAATAAAAATGATATTTTCAAACATAAAATATCTAAGAAAAAAAATTATCTCCCATTTACTCTTTTTTCAGAAAACTACTAGAAGATGTGCTCCACCAAAACCAGCAGTAAACCAGAAAGAAGAATCAAGGGCTTCAGGAAACAGGGATCCAACACAAATAGAGTGGTAGAGTGGAAGAGGATCCCCCAGATGACGGTAAAGGAAGACCCCAAGATAACAGGTGTGCTGCAGACCTGGAAAACTAGTCCAGATTGGAGTTAGAGGACAGAGGTTCCAGGAAGGCAATCCCCAAGGAAAGACAGGCTGGTAAATCTCCTAAAAGAGTGAAACTTCCAGTAGAGAGTTTGAGATGGGCTAATGATGGCTACAAGAAAATTAAGCAAAAGAACAAACTCGACAATTTCTTTTTCAGAGGAAAAAAAAAAAACTATACAAGAAAGGAAATGTAATCCCAATATGTATATGACATGAGTTAGCAAAGAATAATAGTTCCAGGGTCATAATAACCAGTGAATACTAATCAAAGCAAAATTTTCAGTGTAATTCTATTGAAATGATGAAGGGTGGGGAAAAATATGCATAGGGATGGTTTGGTTTAAGAGAGCCAAAGCTTTATCTTCATAAGTAGGAAATCAAAGATATCTGAAATAGAAAAGTCAAGAAATAGCATACATTTGTTATTTAGAAACATAGAGGAAAGTACTAGGGAAAAAACAGCTAGGAGACTAATCAAATGGATGCCTCTGGGAAACAGGGTTCTGGAGTGGTAAGGGATGGCACAAGGGACTGTGGGATTTTTTACCATAAGCCTTGTATTTTTCACTTTTTCAACTATGTACATGTACACTTTCATAAAAATAAAATTACAATAAACAAATACATGATGACTGTATATAAGAAATATGCATATAGTTCAAAGTCATCCCCACACTTCCCTGTAGTCTTACTCCCCAGAAGTAACCACTATTTAAATGTTTCGTGTGTATCCTCCCAGATCTTTTCTATGCATGTAGAAACACACGTACACACAATGTTTATTTCTTTTTAAACAAAAAAAGGATCATACTATGCTGTTTTGCAACTTGCTTTTTCACTTAAGAGAGATCCCCTGTTTAATCAGTGACATCTTTCTATGTCATTACACACAGATCTAAACATTCTTTCCACTGCCTGCACAGTATTACAGAGTGTGGCAGGCTGATTAATGGCCCCCCAAAGATGTCTAAATCTTAATTCCCAGAACATGAATATGTTAGCTTATGTGGCAAAAGGGACTCTGCAGATGTGATTAAGTCAAGCATCTTGAGATAGAAGATTATCCTGGATTATCCAGGCAGGCCTAATGGAATCACAAGGGTCTTTATAACAGGGAGGCAAGAGCTCAGAGTCAGAAAGAAGAAAGCAGAGATCAGAGAGAAAAAGATTTGAAGATGCTACCTTGAAGATGGAGGGAGGGGTCACCAGCCAAGAAATGCAGAAAGTCTTTAAAAACTAGAAAAGGAAAGAAAATGGATTCTCCCCTAGAGCCTCCAGAAGGAACACAGCCTTGTTGAAATCTTAATTTTAGGTCTTATGACCTCCAGAACTGTAAAATAATGAATTTACATTGTTTTAATGCACTAAGTTTCTGGTAATTTATTACAGCTAATAGGAAACTCTTACACTATAGGAATAGGAAACAAATACACTGAGCATGAGTATATTAATTATTCAACCCCGTTTTAATTTTTCATTTTTACAAACAGTGCTGCATCACACACATATACTTGGGTTAGCACTTTTTAAAACTGATTAATTGATTGATGAGGAAGATTAGCTCTGAGCTAACGTCTGTTGCCAATCCTCCTTTTTTGGTGAGGAAGGTTGGCCCTGAGCTAACATCCATGTCCATTTTCCTCTACTTTATATGTGAGACGCCTGCCACAGCATGGCTTGGCTTGATAAGCGGTGCCTGTCTGCGCCCAGGATCCAAACCTGCAAACCCTGGGCTGCCGAAGCAGAGTGCGCAAACTTAACCACTATGCCACCGGGCTGGCCCCTAGGTTAGCACTTTTACAGAAATTATTCTGAGAAGTATATTTGCTAGACTTTTTAAAATCACATTTTAATTGTGATAGACACTGTCAACTTATCTACCAAAGGTTATACCAATTTATACTCCCACTATCAGTGTACAAGAATGACTGCTTCTCCACAAGGTCCCCACTCCTCTAAGAACCTTGATCTCAGATCTAGATCTTCCTAAAGTAAAAGCAAAGGATCTACTGAAATCATACTCACAAAGCTGACAAAAAACTTTCTTCCAGAATAACTTTCTTTCAGGAATCATGACCTCAGGAAATTCCACTACCACATCAGGAGAGCAAGACTTAAGAAGTACAAGACACAACTCTTTACCATCTTTAAAGCCTCTATTAAAAGGGCATTCTTTGCCCTCAACTGGAATGAGAGGGGAAACTCCCTTCTTGGATTCTCCCATGTCATTTTTCACCCACTTTACCAGAAAAAGCCAGCTCAAAACCATGTTTGCTCACATTAAGTTCCATAGAGGGAACATTCCTTCTCAGGAAATCTTTTCCTTCTCTAGTGCCTACCTATTTTTGTCCAAAACATGAGCCCTTATTTGACCCACCAACTCACCAATTATTAGAAGATGATACTTCCTAACATTTATATAACACTATATATACACACATATAGTGGGCATAGCATAGTTGGGTATAGCATAGCATACATATAGAAAGAGAGAGACTGTGCCAGACACAGTCTAATTTTACACATATTAACTCAATCTCACAATATTATAAAGTAGGAATTATTATTTTCATCATTTTACAAATGAGGACACTGAGGCACAGAAAGTCACAGTGCCCAAGGGCATATTGCTAGTGGGGATTTGAACCAAGGCAGTCTGGCTCCAGAGTCCATGCTAATAGTCACTAGGCTATACCCCACGGTCTGGGTATTCCTTGTGACCACAGGCCAGATGTCCCCACTGATGACCTGCACTACCAATGCTACTCCCTGGCCTGAACACTAACCACACTATCTCTAACTGCCTAACTTCATTTCACATAAAACACAGTGATGGTACAACAGAACTGGACACCAAATTATACTCTAATTTGCATCAGTCACCAAATGGTTCATGTTTATATGTCTTATCTAAACTATAAAATGCTTGGTAGCAAGGATGGAGCTTATGTGTCTTTCAACTGGATTCCTTTTCTTCTCCCCTTAAATAGTGGCAGTTCCTCAGTGTTTCATTTTTCAGCTCTCTTCTTCTCTAAATTCTCTCTTCTAGCAGATTCTATCTTTCTTAGCCATGGTTGCCTGATGACTTCCAAATCTATTTTTAGTCCAAGCCTCTCTCCAGAGTACTGGACCCAAATATTCAACTGCATAGACACCTCCACCTGTAGATACCAAGGCACTTCAAAATTCAAATGTCCAAGTACTGGCTTATTCCCTAGGTAGAAATCTTGGAGTCGTCCTTGACTCCTTCTTCTCCTCACTCACTCGCCTCAATTCCAATCAATCATCAAGACTTGCCATTTTTACCTCCCAAATATCTCTCAAACCCTTCTACCTCTTTCCACTGATACAGAGTAGGCCTTCAATAAATATTTGTTGACTAGCTTTTCTCTTCTGCCACAATCTTTGCCCATGTCTCTCTCCTTTCTCTCTTAGAGCACCTCTAAACTAGTGTCTATGCCTCAGTCTTGCCTTCCTCTAATTTATTCTCCACTCTGCTACCAAACTTCTTAATCATTCTTAAACAGAAATCATGCCCCTCCTCAGTTAACTCAGATAAAGTCAGACTCTTTGCCATGAGATCCAAGACCTTTCACATTTGGCATCTGTTGCCATCACCCCCATATATACTACTCACCATCTCTCACACTGAACTCTATATCCAGACAATATTTTGTACCAGGCTCTTTTTCTCACCTTTGGGCATCTATGTAAAACATTCCCTCTGCCAGGAAAAATGTTTTCTGGAACTAGGCCAGTAGATGGTTTTGAATTAATCAGGGAAGCATAATTTACCTGCTTACTATAAAGTGAAGACAACAAACTGCTGGATGTTACAAGTCACAACAGTGAACCATCAATACCCTGCCCAACAATAAGAATGTGTACACTTTGATCCTTCCTCTCTGAGATTTCTCATATTCATCCCTTCCTTTCCACTACTTCTAGTCTTACACACTCCTTGCATCATATCCTAAACATCAAAATAGCCTCTTGGCTGACCTTAACTCTAGTTTCTCCATCCTGCTGCCAGGCAATCTCCCTAAAATACAATTCAAACATTTCTATACGTGAGTCTCTACACAGTACCTACCCTCAAAACTCCACCACCTAGTAGGGAAGACATACATCTCATGATTCCCTTGTCTAAAATTGTCATCAGGGGGCTGCCTAGTGGCGCAGCGGTTTAGTCCGCGCTTGGCAGCCCGGGGTTCACGGGTTCGGATCCCGGGCGCCGGCCAATGCACTGCTTGTCAGCCACGCCTTGGTGGCATCCCATATAAAGTAGAGGAAGACTGGCACAGATGTTAGCCCAGGGCCAGTCTTCCTCAGCAAAGAAGAGGAGGACTGGCAACGGATGTTAGCTCAGGGCTGGTCTTCCTCATAAAAAATAAATAAATAAATAAAATAAAAATAAAATTGTCATCAGTACAACCATTTTGAAGAACAATTTATCAATATCTAGTAGAGTTGAAAATGCACCCAGTCTTTGATCCAGGGATTCCACTGCTAGGAAGCTACCCTATCTCCTCATGTACTCTAAAACACGTACACAAGGACAAGAAACGTGTATAAGAACGTTTATAGAAACATTATTTGCAATAGAACAAAACCTATAAACAACCCAAGTGTCCATCAACAGAAAAATATTTTTAGGTTTTTATTATAAAATTCTTCAAATACAGAACAGTGTATATATATATGCATATGTGTGTGTATACAAACACACACACCCATATGCCCATCACCCACATTCTAAATTAAAAGTTGGCCATCTTCCTTCATCCTACTCCTTTCTAAAAAAATGTACTTTACAGCTGACACACTGCATTTGGTTGTTATATCTCTAAATCAATTTTATTCTAGGACAATTTCTCTTTCCTTCATCTATGTCACCCATTTTTCTCTCCCATGAAACTGGCCAATTCGTCTGTATCTCACATTCTGGATTTTTCTGATTGCTTCCTCAAGGTAGTACTTAATTTCTTTCGTCTCCCATATTTCTTATAAAGTGAAAATTAGTCTTAAAAGTTTAAATAAATTCAGATTTTAAATTTTGGACAAAAATAGTTCATAGTTGATGCTGTATATGTGATAGTGAATCACATCAGAAGTACATATTTTTTGGTTCAATTTTTAGTGATACTAAGATTAATAACTAGGTTGGTGATAGCCTGATCTTTCCGCCATAAAGTTATGTTGTTTTATTTTGAGACCAACTAGTACTCCATGGAGTATTACTTCGGCACCAAGTGAATATCCAATTCCCAATGAACTGTGTGCCTAACAGTTTTAGCATCCACTAATGGTCCTGGCCCAAGTCAATGACTGCATAACAGGCTGTACCAAACCATTACTTTCTAATTCTATAATTCCTTCTATATTTATTATCTAGCATTCCTCATTAACTGTAATACAGTTTCTATTAAAAAGGCAGTTCAAATGTTTAATTACCAATTTTCAGAGTAAGGAATAGATTTAATAGTCATCTTCATTTGTTTTATTTTTTATCATCATATATTGTTTCAATAAATTACTCTTGTTACTTTTGTGTTCAAAATGTCCCGGTTTTGGCCAACAAGAGCCTCTTCAGGTTGGTGTTTGTGTCTTTGAAAGCTTTCTTGCTTCTGGCACAAGATGTTTCAGGTTCACTATGTATGTTCCCTGCCCCAATCTTGGAATCAGTCATTTCTTCAAGGAGCCCGGGATTCTAAGTAGAAGACCAAAACTGGGGTAACAGAAGTACTCATATGTACCACAGTGACACACTGTTTCTAGGTCCTCTCAGTGAACAGAGCTAAGAAAGAAATATATATTTGTATACAAATTCCATATTTCTGTAGAATTCTATAGAATTAAGAAATATATTTTTTAAATCATGGATTCATATTGACATTTATAACTTAAGTTCAACATTATCAGGTTGTTGGCTCAGCTTCTTTGATTTTACACCTGTATATCTATTGGCTCCTAATATATACGTAGAAAACTTATTGGCTTTATCCTATAATATATATCAAATGTGTCAAAATAAAAAATACCAATATTACAACTAGCAATAAAACGAATGAAGTTTAAGATTTCTTTGCAGTTCTTTCTGTCCTTAGCATATATGCCATTTAGTGTTTAGCTCAAAAGTCATTTGAGATGGTGTTTTTCTCTAAGTATTTAAATAACTATCTTGATATACACATAGGTTTATTTGTTCAAGTTTGTTCTCAATTTTAGGGATTGTTTTTGTTTTGATTTAATTGTAATTTTTGAATGTGTAAAATATTTACATAACTCAAAAGTCAAAACTAAATAAAAAGGTAAACTCAGAAATTTTACTTTCCTCCCTGTTTCCTTCATGCCATACCCCCATGCCCCCACAATAGGGTAACAATTTAATTAGTTTCTGATTTGTCTTTTCTGTTTTACCTTTTTGCAATATGAACAAATTAGTACTGCATATATATATATATATATATATATATATATATATATTCTTATTACCTCACACACACACAACTCTTACACCAAAAGAGCATACTACATACACTGTTCTGCACTTGGGTTTTTTTCCACTTAAAATATATCCTGGAAAATTCTCCATAGAGATCTACCTTATTCTGTTTTACACCTGCATAGTACTCAGCTATGTGGAAATACCACAGTTTATTTTTAATTAAAAAAAAAAAAACTAGTAATCTCTTACTCTCTAGCAATCAAGTCAAAAGACGTCAGCTTATAATTCAAAGCGCACTATCAACTGCTCCACACCACGCATTCACCTCATCCGTTTTTCTCAACTCCCGCTTAATAAAGAGCCCCAACAGCCATCAGATTCTAAAGAATTCTTCCTCATCCCACACATGATCACCTTATTCCAAACCCAATGCCTCCCTTCCTGCTATTTTCCCTGTTTAGAATGGCTACATCCCTTTTCTCCAAATCCTATACTTCAATCAAATCCCATTTCAAAAACTCCTCTTCTCCAATAAGCCTTCCTTAAATGAGATAATTCCTCAATAATCCTTCCCTTTAAATTTTCTCAGCAATTTACACCATAATCTATATGTTTCCCCTTCATTCATTAAACAAACATTTACTAAGCATATATTACCTGCCAACAGAAAGGAGAACAAAGACAGAGAAGTCCCTTCCCTCAAGTAGCTTGTATTCTGGGAGGAGAGCCTGGCAATCAATGAATCCATCAATAAAAGTAGTAGTGGTGGCAGTAATAAATACCACAAAGAAAATGTAAGGCAGGGTACGAAAACAGTACAGGATTAGAGATGGGGAACTGCCATTTTAGACAAAGTCTAAGGAAAGGACTCCTTGAGGAGGTGACATTCGAGTAGAAACATGAATGAAGGGAGGAAGCAAAGCAAGGAAGAATTCTAGAGAAAAGCATCATGATGGACACGTCATTCTTTTGGCTGCTCAGCATCAGAACACCTTCATACATCTAGGGAATTCCCCTCATATGAGTCTTGAAAGAAGGCAGAAACCTCCGTCTACTACTGAAACTATTTGCTTTCCCAGCTTCCCATGTAGGCAGAGTACAGTCATATAGCCTCCACTCCAATAGAGAAGCAACTATGCTGGACTTTAACTTAGAAGATAGTACATAAAAAAGCAGTAAAGTACATAGAATCCACTACGGCAAGAGTGGCAGCAGATTCCAAAGACAGTAGTGGTAGCAGTTTCTTCCTGAGATAAACTCCTTTTCTGTTAAACTAACCAGAGGTGGTTTCTGGTGCTTAGAACAAGAATTCTGACTGTTTTTAGTGAGCAGGGAGATGGAACAGCAAGCACAAGGGCTTTGATCTAGAGTGAAGGAGGACAGCAAAATTTGCAGTCACAGAGATATGAATGGGCCACATCATGTAGAGCCTAGTAAAGAGTCTGGATTTATTAAGTTTACTAGGAAGCTGTCAGAATGTTTTCAACAGGAGAGTGCTGTGATATGATTTATATTTCTAAAAAGCTATTCTTATTATATAGGTAATACATAGAGAGAAGCAAGGATTGAGGCAGGAATACTAGCTAGAAAATTATTCCAGGCAAGAGTTGATGGTGCCTCAGGCTAGGATGATACCTGTGTGATCATTTAGACATTTAACCTTTAATTATTACTGTATATCTAGGTTTAAATCTCGCATCTTATTTTGTGCTTCCCATTTGTTGCCTGTTCAGTTTCTTTTCTCTCTTTCCTGCCTTCTTTTGAGTTGCTTCTTCTTTTAACATTCTATTTCTTCTACTGATATGGAAGTTATATCCTCTGCTTCTGTTTTTTTAGTGGTGCCCTAGAGATCATACCATGCATTAAAGCCTAAAGTTAATCAAAATCTTTACTCTCCATTCCCCAAAGAACCTATAGATTTTTAAAGACCTAAGCAACACACCAACCAAATGCAATGTGTGGATCCTGTTTGGATTCCAATTTGAAGAAGCTAAATATAAATTTTTTAAATCATTTTCTTAGGGCAGAGAAAATACTCTGTACGATACCATAATGATGGATACATGTCATTATACATTTGTCCAAACCCATAGAATGTACACCAAGAATGAATTGTAATGTAAACTATGGACTTTGAGTGATTATGATGTGTCAATGTAGGTTCACCAATTGTAATAAATGTACCATTCTGGTGGGGGATACTGATATGGGGGAGGTTATGCATGTATGGAGGCAGATGATGTATGGGAAATCTCTGTACTTTCCCCTCAATTTTGCTGTGAACCTAAAACTGCCCTAAAAAAATTAAGCCTTAAAAAAAAACATTTTGGAGATAACTGGGGAAATGTGAACACATGTGCCTACTATGTAATGATATTAAAGAAGTATGTGGATTTTTTTTCTGGGGATAATAATGGTATTATAGTTTAAGTTCATATGTTTTTAGAGACAAAAACAATAATATATGGATTAAATAATGGAATACGTGGGATTTGTTTTAAAGAAATTGGGGGATATATACAATACCAGATTAGTCATGAGTTGCTCACTGTTGAAGCTGGGTAATGAATACACATGGGTTTGTTATATTCTTTTCTTTCCTTTTACATATTTAAACTTTTCCACACAGGGTTTTTTTTAAATTTAGCCTCCTTCAAGATAATACAAGGACCTTAGAACCTAGAATGCAACCTACCTCCTTTCTGTTATTGCCTTGTTTTTTAACCCATTAGATATTTCTACTGTTTTATACAGTCAATATGCATTTTCATTTTCCAAATATATACCACTTTCTTTAATTTTCAGCCCTTTATACATTTCATCCCTGCCATGTGAATCAATTTCATTCTGCCTGAAGTATATCCTTTAGAACTGCACTGTCTAATATGATGTATGTGGCTATTTAAATTTAAATTAAAAATTCAGTTCCTTAATCACACTAGCCATATTTCAAGTGCTCAATAGCCCTATGTAGCTTATGACTACAGTATTGGACAGCACAGAGAAAGAATATTTCCATCATCACAGAAACTTCTATTGTACAGTTCTATTGAACATTAAATCATCTTTAACAGGTGAGATTTTAGTGACAATCTATTTTTGTCTAAAATATCTTTATTTCACCATCATTCTTTAAAGATATTTTCATGGGTATAAATTCTAGTTTGGCAGGTTTTATTCATTTCATATTGCAGACACCATTTCACTACCTTCTGACTTCAATTGTTGCTGTTGAGAAGTCATCTGTTAGCCTAATTCTTGCTCTTTTGATGGTCATCTTCTTTTCCTCCAGCTACTTTTAAGATTTTTCTCTGTCACTGGTTTTCTGCAATTTCATTATGATGTGTTTAGGTACGGATTTGTTTTTATCCTAATTAGGATTCGTTGGGACTCTTGAATCTTGGCTTGGTATCTTTCATTGATTCTGGAAAATATCAGCCATCATCTCTTTAAATGCCCTATCTTTTCTCTCTCTTCCTCTGGAAATTCAATTAAGGCCTTCTTACTCTATCCTCCATATCTCTTAGCCTGTCTTCCATATTTTCCATCTTTTTACCTCTAAGCTACATCCTGGATAATTTTGTCTCATCTATATTCCAGTTCAATTACTTTTCTGATGTGTCCAATCTGCTACAAGTTGCATCGTTAAGTTTTTAATTCAGTTATACTGTATTTTTTATTTTCAGTAGTTGTATTTTTTTTTCAAATCTACAATGCCACTTTTTTCATAGCTTCCTGTCTCCTGTCTTCAAGTTTGTCATTTATTTCTGTAAACACAGTAAGCTTGGTTATTTTATCATGTAACTTCTAATTCTAATATATGACGCCTATGAAAATCTTGTTCTGCTCCCTATTGTTTCTGCTGGTTCTTGCCCATGTTGCCTTGTCTCCTTGTATGCCTGCTTTTCCTTGACTATGTGCTGGTCAGTGTCCTTGAAAAATTATTTGTGAGGAGCCCTAAGATGAAGGAGCATTCCTCCAGGGAGCATTTGCATTTGCTTCTGCCAAGCACCTGGTAGACACTATCAGTCAGGGACCAACCTAAATTAAGTCATGGCTTAAGGTTCCCTTACCTTGCTAGGCTATGGCCACAACTTTGTAGAGACTTTTGCTTCCTTTCTCTTTTTTCTCCTATTCTGCTCAGTGCCAAGACAACTTGCCTTTAAGTCCCTTGACTTTGGCTGGGAGGCAGGCAATGAAACCAGGGCAGGGGTTAGTTGTTCATCCTTTCCCCTCCATATGGAGTCCACGCCTAATTAGGGAAGGACCTCTGATAAGACTTCACATGCCCACATGTTGGGTAGGCTCTGAGTCTTGACTTCTGTCCACCCCACCCCACAAGGCTGATGAACGGAAACCTAAACTTCTTGATACCAGCAAACACACTCAGGGCGACAGTGGCTTCAGTTCTCCAGGTACTCTGCTAACCTCTCTTGCGTTAGGCTTTCTTCCAGAATTTGACTTACCACATTCCCCTATCTTCCCAGTTTTTCACAGCTCTTAAGGTGATGTTTTATATATCTTATCCAGCATTTTCAGTTGTTTTCAAAAAGAAAACACCATTTCCCAGATGCAAGATATACTTCCAAGTAGAGCTAACAGGTCTTCCTGATGTATTAGATGTCAGTGTACAAGAAAAAGGAGTCAAAGATGACATCCAGGTTTTTTGGCCTGAACAACTTAGTGAAAAGTGAAATTATTTACTGAAATAAAGATGGCAAAGTGGGATAGGATGGGTCAGGTGTTAAGAGTTTGGCCATGGACTTGCTAAGTTTGAGATGCTTTAGCTAGCTTATAAGTTTCTTGTGGGTAGAGACAAGACTCTTGTGCTGTCATGTGCACCCTTAAGTACATGAAAACAGTGCTGCACACACTGTTGGTAATCAACTAACCAAGGGTTTTTTTTACCTCAGCACTAATGACAATTTGGGCCTGATAGTTCTTTGTTGTGGGAGATTGTCGCATGCACTGTAGGATGTTTAGTAGGATCCCTGGTCTCTGCCCATTAGATGCCAGTAGCAGTCCCCTCTCCCCCCATTTATGACATCAAAAAAAGTCTCTTGTCGAATGTCCTCTGGGGGTAAAATCACCCCTGATCGAGAACCACTAGTTAAATGCTTCTTGAATTAAAGTTAATTTCTATACACTGTGCTATTACCATCCTTTCACTCAACTGGACACCTCAAAGATATATAAGAGGTAAGAGTCCATCCAAGCCCAAATTGTAGCCCAGGCAATCCAGCATTTCTCAAATTGTGTTCCCCAAAGTTCCACAGGACCGCAGTACTGAGAAAGGCAGTGGGTAAAGGGGTAAGCACAGGTCGGAGGTGACAGAACAGTTTCACCCTCACTTAAACCACCCCCAATTGTTACAGGATTCTATTTATAACGTTATTTGTAATTCTTAAAGCATTTTTTTTAATTTAATTTTATTTTTTTTGTGGGGAAGACCAGCCCTGAGCTAACATCCATTGCCAATCCTCCCCTTTTTGCTGAGGAAGACTGGCCCTGGGCTAACATCCGTGCCCATCTTCCTCCACTTTACATGGGATGCTGCCACAGCATGACTGACAGGCAGTGCGTCAGTGGGCACCTGGGATCTGAACTCACGAATCCCGGGCTGCCAAGCACGGACTAAACCACTGCGCCACCGGGCGGCCCCCTTAAAGCATTTTTAAAAGTAAACTATTGCTAGTAAAATGTCTTCTCTTCAGATATAAAATGGTTAAAATTTTAAATCTCAAGCAAGAATTACTTAACAGCTCTTTTTTATTGCTATTCCACACCCAAATCCTTATTAACATAAACCAAGAAAAGAACTAAATTCACTTGCAAGTCCTGGCATGTATGTCCTTTATCTGTGCTTCCCTTTTATTTTTTTTGACTCTAGTCAAACAGAAATCAGGTAAAAGCCGTATGGATAAATTAGGGCCTCAACAATCAGATTCTGAAATATAACTCATTCAAATAAATTTTAAACCCCAAATTATACAGCAAGAGATTGTTTTAGGCAGCACCCAGCATGTTGGGACTCCTCTTCTCCATTAGGTTAAACCTCTCTGTCTTATATACAGTTACTCCCAATATACAGTTACTCCCAAATGTACTATATAAAAAAATACTTTTATGCTCTACCATAAACTTCCCTAAGCCAGTTTTAATATTATTTTAACTATTACAGTGTAATCTCATCTACCGTAAAGATCACTTCCTTATTCAAAACTATTTTGGGGGCCGCCCGGTGGCCCAGCAGTTTCGTCCGCGCTTGGCAGCCCAGGGTTCGCGAGTTCGGATCCCAGGCGCCCGCCGACGCACTGCCTGTCAGCCATGCCGTGGCGGCGTCCCATATAAAGTGGAGGAAGATGGGCACAGATGTTAGCCCAGGGCCAGTGTTCCTCAGCAAAAAGGGGAGGATTGGCAACAGATGTTAGCTCAGGGCTGGTCTTCCCCACAAAAAAAAAAACCTATTTTTATTTCTTTGAATTTCAGATATCAAAAGATGTAATTAAATTGGAACCATGCTAATAAATTAAGTTTCTACTTCCCATATAAGCTATGTATTTATCAGATATACATTTTCTATTTCTCTAACTACATTCTATCTATCAATGTCTCTATCTGACTACAAAATTATGACATCATTACAAAGCTGTTCTCCATAAAACCTAGAATATAAATGTCTGCAATCTAAGAATAAAAAATATTTATTGATGACTATTTAATATTCACGTTTAAGATAAGCTCAAGTTCCATTTCTAAAGCACAAAAATTATATACACACACACACAAACCTAAAAAGGAGAAGGATTCATCAATTAGCATGTCCAGAATTTCCCATGCACATGCCAAAACCTAATCTTTCTCCTGTACTCCCTGATGATGGTACCACCCTTTCTACCTCCCAAACTAGAAATCTGGGAGCTATCCTCAACCCCTTCCTCTCCCTCATGTCTCTACATACCATTGGTCATCAAGTCCTAAAGAGTCTACTTCGCATCTCTTTCTGTCTTAATTTTTCTATAGGCAATACTTTCATATAACTTAAAAATCCAAACACAGAAATGTATACACTGAAAAGTCTCAATAGAAGCATTTACCCTCCCAGCCATAACAAGTAATCACCTTTACTAGTTTCATGGGTATCCTTCCAATATTTCTATAATTACCAAAAGATAGCTTTACTATAGACACTGCTCTGCACTTGTTTTTCTTACTTAACACATCCTGGAGATCTTTTCCAATTGGTTCACAGAGAGCTTCTTCATTTTTTGTACAGCTGCTTAGTATGCTATTGTGTGGAAATGCCTTAGTTTATTGTAGATGGACCATTGCTACTATAAACAATGCTGCAATTAATAACTTTGTAGATGTATTATTTCATTTCCTATAACTGTAGGATAAACCCCTGAAGTGGGATCACTGAGACAAAGGTAAATACAATAATTTTGATAAATATTGCCAAATTGCCCTCACGTCATTTTTAAATTAGTTCTTTTCTCACCATTCTCTTAGTCACTGCATTCTCATGCCTATGATAAATAAAGTACTCCCTTAACTGGTCTCCCTCATTCCTCAACCATTGTCTATCCTATTATCAAACTGATCATTATTTTTAATGAACTTTTAAATATACACTATAATATTCTAATTTAAAAATTTTAAAGATTACTGAAAAAGCTAAAGTTCCCTCTGATCATCCTTCCCTATCTGTACTCCCAAACTCAATCCTCTATCCCCTACCCAAGAGTTAACACCATTATCAGTTTAGTATTTATCTTATCACACCATATTCTTTGCATTTGCAAGCATATATATTCCCCCCCCCAAAATATAGTATTGTTCTGGGGTTTTTCCCTTATTTATATAAATGCTATCATACTGTATATACTGCTCTACAACTTATCACTCAATAGTATATGTAATTTATATATTTTTTAATTGTTACATGTTATTCCGTAGCATAAATATACCAATTTACTTGGTCATTTTCCTACTTACCACGAGCTTTGTTTATTTTTCCAGATTTTTACTATTAAAAACAATGCTGCAATGAACATACTTGTAAATTTCTCCCTAGGCATACATACAAGTGTCCTCTAGTGCAGAAAATGGACAGATTTGTTGGGAATAGCATTTTAAATTAATAGATACTATCAAACTGCCCACACCAATTTACTCCCCCCAAACTGGCTATAACAACAATAGTTTATAATAGTTATTATTTCCTCATAATATAGCCAAACTTAATATTACCAAGCTTTTTAAATTTTTGCCTGTATGATGGGTAAATATACTATCTTTCTGTTTTAATATGTATCTCTCAAATTACTGAGATTGCATATGATATCAAATGTTTGTTGGCCACTTATGTTTCCTCTTCTGAAGCTGCTTGTTCGTATTCTTTACTTATTTTTCTATGTCACTTTTTCTTTGTAGGAGTGCATTATGTATATTTCTGGTTTATTATATACGATCCAAATATTCCTTCCAGTCTGTTTTAAGTTTCTGTATTTTGAACGTTGCCATAAAGTCTTAAACTGTGGTATGGTCAAATTTATCAAAATATCTTTCTAAAACGTAGATTTAATCATGTATTCCAACCCCTATAGAATACAGTGGAATTTAACCCTATGTATATTTAACTTGAAGTGAAAAATAATTTAAACAGTTGGCCACCTACCATTCTACTTCATAAACATAAGTCCCAGAATTAGCCTGAAGGGTGACTCTCCCATTTCCTCAATAGGTCTCAGTTCTCAAATGCTTCTTATAGAGTGAATTTCACATTGCAATGGGTGAAAGCTTAATGTTTAAAAAGACATTTTGGTACAATATAGCCCATAAAAGTGGGCCAACTTCCTCTAGGGCACAATTGAGTAAACAGTGATATGTTTCATCACGAGAGGAAAAACTGGCTGTACTGGACTTATTGAGAGATGATACCTCTACTTCCCATGTGGTAACTTCCTACAAGTAATCTTGACTATACATAATTTTCACCTAATTGCATAATCATTGAATAATGATTTAAGGATCTGGCCCATGCCTCACTGCAGCCTCATCAACTCAACACTCCACCTTGGACTTATACTCCAACAATACAGAGTTACCTATGGTTACCCCTATGTACTATTCTGTCTCGTGATACCATTCCTTTATGTTATTCTGCCTGAGATGTCTTCTTACCCCAATTTACCTGACCAAGTATTCATGTTCTTCCTCCAAACACCCAGTTTAGACACTACCTCCTCCAACAAGCTCCCCTTGACCTTCTCAGCAAAAAGAAAGAATTCTCTATTCTCTCATACCCTAAACCTACTTCCATTAATATAAGGATTCCACCATATTATGAACGATTTCTTTACAAACTTTCCTCTCCCATAAACTTCAGGAAGTCAGGCAGGGTTTATCTTATTCTTATATGTATTTTAGTATCTAGCAGTTTCTAGCATGCCACTCAATGGTCATTTGCTAAATTAAACAAGTCCTCTCCTGTTTTCAGCACATCAGCACTTCAGTAAACGTTAAAAACCTGCACACACAAAAAACTGAAGTCATGATCTTTAACCAAAGATATTTTACAATCTGAAAGAATATGTGGATTACAATAAAAAGCAGTCCGTAGTTCATTTTTGTTTTTTTGTTTTCTTAAGGGGGTATATAGCATAGATCAGTGTTTTTCAAACTGTGGGTCACGACCCATTAGCAGACTGTGAAATCATTTTAGTAGGTTAAAGCCAACATTTTAAAAAACAAGATATATCGGGGACGGCCCGGTGGCATAGCGGTTAAGTTCGCACACTCCGCTTTGGTTCAGATCCCAGGCGCAGACAGACGCATCGCTTGTCAGCCATGCTGTGGTGGTGTCCCATATAAGGTAGAGGAAGATGGGCACAGATGTCAGCCCAGGCCAGTCTTCCTCAGCAAAAAAGAGGAGGATTGGCAACGGATGTTAGCTCAGGGCTGGTCTTCCTCGCAAAAAAAAAAAAAGATATATCAAGAGTAGAAGAGGTGGGGCCGCCCAGTGGCGTAGCGGTTTCGTCCGCGCTTGGCAGCCCGGGGTTAGCTGGTTCGGATCCCGGGCGCCTGCCGACGCACTGCATGTCAGCCACGCTGTGGTGGCGTCCCATATAAAGTAGAGGAAGATGGGCACGGATGTTAGCCCAGGGCCAGTCTTCCTCGGCAAAAAGAGGAGGATTAGCAACGGATGTTAGCTCAGGGCTGGTCTTCCTCACCAAAAAAAAAAAAAAAAAGAGTAGAAGAGGTAAATCACGTTTCATGAAACCTCTGTTCCAGTTATACACATGCACACTCAGGCACACACACACATATAACAATGTATATATGCTAAATGGTACAGTAAAATACATTTTTTTCTGTGGGTCACAATAAAAAATAATGTGAAATAAATTCTATGGTTGCTATATGGGTTCAGAGAAGCTTTGAGTTAACAAACAAAATGATATGGTCAAGGAAGTCTTCTTCGATGAGAGACAACATTTGAAGTATAATCTGCCTGCCCACTACCTCTCTAATCTCATCTATCACTCTTTATTAATTCTGCTCTAGCCACAGAAGTCTTAGTAATTATTAGAACAAGCCAAACAAATTCCCACCTTAGGGTCCTGAACATATTTCCTCTGCCTAGAAAGGTCTTCAGTTCGATAACTGCACCCTCATTCCAAGACACTCAAAGAGAGAAGCTTTCCCTGACCACCTAAAACAGCAACCACCTCCCATCATTCTATCCCCTTATCCAGTTTTATTCCTTTTCATTGCACTCATTACCACCTGACATTTGTTTACTATGCCCCTCCTCCCCCAACTCCGAATGTCAGCTCCAAGAAAACAGAGACTTTGTCTTGTTTTGTTCATTACTCTAACGCCAGAGATTAGAACAGTGCCTGGCACAGGGCAAATATTTCTGAATAGGCTTTGACAGGCAAAGAAAAGGAAAAACACATGGAGTTGTGCCTGAACACAGTATATTACAGAGAAAACTTCATAATGTTAAGGTGTAAGAAATAAGGTTGAACAAACAGAATATAATATGAAAACGGTTTGAAAGCCAGAAGTAGAGTTTGGACTTTATCCTGCAGACAATTGGGAGACAATGTTTTAAGTAAATGGCGATCCATTCAAACATTTATTCAGCACAAGTTCAATTCACTGTGCCTGGTACATGGAGAGAGCAAAGGTCAATGGCACATGTTCTCTCCTCTGGCTGCTTAGGTTTGGTAGCAATAGGTTCAAAAAAGGTTTCAGGAAAATTATTCTGGCAGCCACATGCAGGATGGATTGGAGGAAAGAGACTCTAAAGTTAGAAAGGGCAAATAATTGACAATGCAGAATCCCAGGACAAACTGAGATCCAGTAAAGAGTAATCTAAGGAACTATGCTGACTGATGGATATAAAAAATAAAGGAAAGAAAAAAAATTTTTTTATAACTTTATATGGTGACAGATGGTAACTAGACTTATTGTGGTGATCATTTCAGTGTATACAAATGTCAAATCATTATGTTGTCCACCTCAAACTAATATAATGTTATATGTCAACTATACCTCAATTAAAAAAAAGAAAAAGAAAGGAGAAACATGTATCACAGACAACTTTAAGATGTAAGCATGATGATGACAAAACTAACAAAGAAAAATGGAGCTGGTTGAAAGTTGGGTAATAATAAATCTGAAAGTGATGGAAATTGAGTCTCCCAGTGGAAATATTAGGTAAAGTATTAAAGATACAATCCTGGAGAGTACATATTTAGGAGACATCAGCATATAAAACATTCATCTGAAAAAAGACAAAGAGAGGAGAGCAGAGGGCCAAGTACTGAGGGGAATAATGATAGTGGTAAGAAGATCACAAAATAATAAAAACAGAAAAGTCGTAGTCAGAAAGGGAAAAGTAGGATGGTACACCAACACGAAGAGCAAGGAAAGAATGTTGGGAAGCATGGGTAGCAATCACTAGTGATACATATGTACTGGCTGAATAAAATCAGGATGAAGCTAATACCATTGGCAAGAAGGATGTCCCCTGAAGCAATAGTCTGAACATGACATTACAAAATTGCAGTAAGTTAGGGAAGAAGTAGTAAAAGAGCTGAGGGCAGCAATTTTAACTAAGGTCTTAAAATTTTTGAAATAAAAGAAATGAGAAAGCTGGAAAGAAGAGTAGCAATAGTTAATCAAGTTGATTTTTTTTCTCCCAAAATAGAAAGGTTTGTACATACTTGAAGGTAGGGAGGAAAAACCATTGCCGATAATGACCAAAGTGATCAGAGAGAAAAAGTTAAGTGTGGCAGCAAGATTCCTAGAAAACCAAAAGATTCCTCTTCCATTCAGTTTACAAACTAAGATGAAAGAACAGAGATTTGTCAATGGTGACAATGAAAAAAGTATGCAAGCTAGTACTCTATTGTCTGTCTCAATTAAGTAGAAGTCAATGGCATATTTTGAGGGAGAGGAAGAAGATATATGAGACAACAGAAAAATATGAGATTAATAAAATGATTGCCAAGAAGTAGCAAGGGCCCACTGAATTGTTCAGCAATAAATTTATAGTGACTAAGAAATCTTCATAATTACCCACCTTCCTCCACAAATATGCTGCAACCTGTGAGGGAAAACAGAGGAAATAGACGGTAGAAAGATATAACAGGAGCCTAGTAAAATATGAAAGCAGTGACTTAGGTCAAGTTCTGGCTATATCTAATGCATACAGGAAAAAGCTAAGGGAGAGAAATTGAGGATCCCTATGAATAGAATGGATAAAAGAACAGAGGTGGAGTAATCACATGGGCAAAGAGAAAAGAGTTCACGCAAGCCAGTTAGGATATAAGGGAAATTTTTTAGATCATTCACTTATACACCATACTGTTTGCTATGGTCTGAATGTACATCTCCCCACACCCCCCAAATTTGTATGTTGAACTCTTCCTAATGCCCAAAGTGATGGCATTAGGAGGTGGGGCCCTTGAGACATGATTAGGTAGGTCATGAGGGTGGATTATGAATGAGATTAATGCCCTTATAAAGAGAGACCCAATAGAGCTCCCTTGCCCCTTCCACTATGTGAAGTTACAACAGAGAAGTCTGCAACCTGGAAGAGGGTCCTCAGCAGAACCCAACCATGCTGGCACCTTGATCTTGGACCTCCCAGCCTCCAGAACTGTGAGAAACAAATTTCTGATGCTAATAAGCTACCCGGACTCTGGTATTTTGTTACAGCAACTCAGACTAAGACACTAATCTTTTTTTCCTGTTTGGATACAGGGTAAGTGCTGTAGACACAAGGGAGTACAGGAGTCAGAAGGGGCTGCACATCCAATAACTTCACTATGAGAGGAAATGACCTAATTCCAATGTCCAGTTCTAGAATTAATACTATGACCTAGGGTAAATATCCACTTCAGTTTCCACATCTACAGAATGGAAGGGTATGTTAAAGAGAGGTACCCTGGTGGCTTCCATTCATCTCCTTTAAAGAATACTGCTGTACTTATATAAACCTCACGGTAACCACTAAACAAATAACCAGAAGAGAACCACACATGACAAATAAAGAGAAAACCAAGAGAATGAGCATGCAGAAATACCAAATTGAATTTGCAGTCCGAAACACAAGGGACAAGAAACAAAGGAAATGCAAAAGAACCAGAAGATGAACAATAAAATAACAACGTTAAACCCTCATATATCAATAATCACTCTAAATGTAAATGGATTGAATGCTCCAATCAAAAGACACAGAGTGGCAGGACGGATTAAAAACCAAGATCCAACAATCTGCTGCCTCCAGGAAACACACCTCAGCTGTAAAGACAAACACAGACTCAAAATAAAAGGATGGAAAACAATACTCCAAGCTAATGGCAAACAAAAGAAAGCAAGAGTAGCCATACTTATATCAGACAAAGTAGACTTCAAGATAAAAAAGGTAATGAGAGACAAAGAAGGGCAATATATAATGATAAAAGGGACACTTCACCAAGAAGACATAACACTTATAAATATCTATGCACCCAACACAGGAGCACCAAAGTACATAAAACAACTGCTAAAAAACCTTAAAGGAGATAT
This sequence comes from Tapirus indicus, assembly GCA_031878705.1. Lineage (NCBI taxonomy): Eukaryota > Metazoa > Chordata > Mammalia > Perissodactyla > Tapiridae > Tapirus > Tapirus indicus. Next base: position 43,447,997 of record CM062918.1, read on the forward strand.
TAACAATAACACAATAATAGTAGGGGATCTTAACACCCCCCCTTACATCAATAGATAGATCATCCAGACAAAAAGTCAATAAGGAAATAATGGACTTAAACAAAAAACTAGATGCAATGGACTTAATAGATATATACAGAGCACTCCACCCAAAAAAGCAGAGTACACATTCTTCTCAAGTGCACATGGAACATTCTCAAGGATAGACCATATATTAGGAAACAAGGCAAACCTCTATAAATTTAAGAAGATTGAAATCATTACAAGCATCTTTTCTGATCATAATGCTGTGAAACTAGAAATCAACTGCAAGGAAAAAACTAGGAAAGGGACAAAGATGTGGAGACTAAACAACATGCTACTGAACAACCAATGGGTCCTTGATGAAATTAAAGGAGAAATCAAAAGCTGTCTCGAGACAAATGAAAAGGAAAATACACCATACCAACTCATATGGGATGCAGCAAAAGCAGTCCTGAGAGGGAAATTCATAGCAATACAAGCTCACCTTAACAAACAAGAAAAATCCCAAATAAATAACCTTAAATTGCACCTAACAGAATTGGAAAAAGAAGAACAGACAAAGCCCCAAATCAGCAGAAGGAGGGAAATAATAAAAATCAGAGCAGAAATAAATGAAATTGAAACCAAAAAACCAGTAGAAAGGATCAATGAAACAAAGAGCTGGTTCTTTGAGAAGATAAATAAAATTGACAAACCCTTAGCCAGACTCACTAAGAAAAAAAGGGAGAAGACTCAAATAAATAAAATTAGAAATAAAAGAGGAGAAATTACAACAGACACCACAGAAATACAAGGGAATACTTATGAAAAACTTTACGCCAACAAATTGGACAACCTAAAGGAAATGGACAAATTCTTGGAAGCGTACAACCTCCCAAAACTGAATCAAGAAGAAATAGAGAATCTGAACAGACCAATCACAAGTAAAGAGATTGAAACAGTAATCAAAAACCTCCCAAAAAATAAAAGCCCAGGACCAGATGGCTTCCCTGGACAATTTTATCAAACGTTCAAAGAAGATTTAGCACCTATCCTTCTCAAACTATTCCAAAACACAGAGGAAGATGGAATACTTCCCAACACAATCTATGAGGCCGACATCATCCTGATACCAAAGCCAGACAAGGACAATACAAAGAAGGAAAACTACAGGCCAATATCACTGATGAACATAGATGCAAAAATCCTCAACAAAATATTGGCAAACCGAATACAGCAATACATCAAAAAGATCATACACCACGATCAAGTGAGATTTATACCAGGGACACAGGGATGGTTCAACATCTGCAAATCAATCAACGTGATACACCACATTAACAAAATGAAGAATAAAAACCACATGATCATCTCAATCGATGCAGAGAAGGCATTCAACAAGATCCAGCATCCATTTATGATAAAAACTCTCAACAAAATGGGTATAGAAGGAAAGTACCTCAACATAATAAGGGCCATATATGACAAACCTACAGCAAACATCCTACTCAACGGGGAAAAACTGAAAGCCATTCCTTTGAGGACAGGAACAAGACAAGGGTGCCCACTCTCACCGCTCTTATTCAACATAGTACTGGAAGTTCTGGCCAGAGCAATTAGGCAAGAAAAAGGAATAAAAGGACTCCAAATAGGCAATGAAGAAGTGAAACTCTCACTATTTGCAGACGACATGATCCTATACATAGAAAACCCAAAAAATTCCATCGGAAAACTACTAGAAACAATCAACAACTACAGTAAAGTGGCAGGGTATAAAATCAACTTACAAAAATCAATTGCATTTCTATACACTAACGATGAAACAACAGAAAGAGAACTCAAAAAGACAATCCCATTTACAATTGCAACAAAGAGAATAAAATATCTGGGAATCAATTTAACCAAGGAGGTCAAAGACCTATACAATGAAAACTATAAGACACTATTGAAAGAAATCGAGGAGGACATAAAGAAATGGAAAAATATTCCATGCACATGGATTGGAAGAATAAATATAGTTAAAATGTCCATTCTACCTAAAGCAATCTACAGATTCAATGCAATCCCAATCAGAATCCCAATGTCATTCTTCACGGTAATAGAACAAAAACTACTGAAATTCGTATGGGGCAACAAAAGAGCCCGAATAGCTAAAGCAATTCTGAAAAAAAAGAACAAAGCTGGAGGCATCACAATCCCTGATTTCAAAATATACTATAAAGCTACAGTAATCAAAACAGCATGGTACTGGTACAAGAATAGACACACAGATCAATGCAACAGAATTGAAAGCCCAGAAATAAAACCACACACCTATGGACAGCTAATCTTCGACAAAGGAGCAAAGAACATACAATGGAGAGAGGGAAGTCTCTTCAAGAAATGGTGCTGGGAAAATTGGACAGCAACATGCAAAAGAATGAAAGTAGACCATCTCCTATCGCCATATACAAAAATCAATTCAAAATGGATCAAAGACCTGAAACTATAAAACTCCTGGAAGAAAATATAGGCAGTACACTAATTGAGATTGGACATAAAGGGATCCTTTCAGATTCCATGTCTACCCAGACAAGGGAAACAAAAGAAAAAATAAACAAGTGGGACCTCATCAGACTAAAGAGCTTCTACAAGGCAAATGAAACCAGGATCAAAATGAATAAACAACCCACCAGCTGGGAGAAAATATTTGCAAATCGTTTGTCCGACAAGGGATTAATCTCAGTAATATATAAAGATCTCATACAACTGAGCAACAAAAAAACAAACAACCCCATCAAAAAATGGGCAGAAGATATGAACAGACACTTTTCCAAGGAAGAGATACAGATGGCCAACAGACACATGAAAAGATGTTCAACATCACTAATCATCAGGGAAATGCAAATCAAAACTACACTGAGATATCACCTTACACCGGTTAGAATGGCTATAATCACAAAGACAAATAACAACAAATGCTGGAGAGGTTGTGGAGAAACGGGGACCCTCATTCACTGCTGGTGGGAATGCAAACTGGTGCAGCCTCTACGGAAAACAGTATGGAGAGTCCTCAAAAAATTAAAAATAGAAATACCTTATGATCCAGCAATCCCACTCTTGGGCATCTACCCAATGGACATGAAATCAACCATCACAAGAGGCATATGCACCCCTATGTTCATTGCAGCATTATTCACTATAGCCAAGAAGTGGAAGCAACCCAAGTGTCCCTCGACTGATGATTGGTTAAAGAAGATGTGGCATATACATACAATGGAATACTATTCAGCCATAAGAAAAGACACAATTGTCCCATTTGCAACAACATGGAAGGACCTAGAGGGTATTATGTTAAGTGAAATAAGCCAGAGAGAGAAGGACAGACACTGCATGAATTCACTCATATATGGAATATAAGTGAACACACGGACAGAGAGAACTGATTGGTGGTTACCAAGGGGAAGGGGGGTGGGGGGGCACAAGGGGTGAAGGGATACATCCACAAGGTGACAAACAAAAATGTACAACTAAAACCCCACAGTGTTATAAACTATTAAGACATCAATTAAAAAAATGGTTAAAAAAAAAAAGAATACTGCTGTAGTAAACCACCACAGTAGAAATGTCTTATCCCTCAAGTGTAATGAGACAGAAAAGGGCTAATTGGGTTAGAGTAACTCTCAAGCCTCTTTTTTATTTTTTATTATTTTTTTGCTGAGGAAGATTCATCCTGAACTAACATCTGATGCCATTCTTCCCCTTTTTGTACGTGAGCCGCTGCCATAGCATGGCCACTGACAGACAAGTGGTGTAGGTCCCCACCCAGGAACCAAACTCAGGCTGCCGAAGCGGAGTATGCTTGAACTTAACCACTAAGCCACCAGGGCCGGCCCTCAAGCCTTTTAGAAAAAATTCTACACTATGTAACAGAATCAACAGTAATGATGGGTTTAGCCTATTTTTTAATCAAAGGAAATAGAAGTGAAGATTTCCTGTTTCTTTTTAAATTTTTTATTTTTTAAATTCCCACGGATTACAAAGCTACATAACAACATGAAAAGGTATATGTTTTAATAGTAAAATAAAATAGGACTCAAAATTGAGTAAATATCCTACAGGTTCCTTAACTGCAATTCCAAAATACAAAAAAACTCTGAAACTCAAAATAACTCTTTTGGCAGTAAAACCTTACCTCAACTAACAAGAAGCTATTTATAGTCTTTATTTACCCAATTTAGTGTACATGTTCATACATTTTGCTGCAGAAATAGTAACATGTTTGAAGAGGGATACTGCACTGGACTCTGTTGAAAGGTTACATAACATTATTACCTTGCCTATATCCAAAAACTTCTTAAATCCAAAACCTACTGCAAAACCCCAAGGGTTTCAGTGGACTATGATTCTATAATAATTGCTACCATTTACTGAGCTATGTCAGACACTGTTCTGATCACTTTATATGCAGTAACTCATTTAATCCTCCCAACCACCATGAGGTAAGTTTTATACTCACCCCCATTTTACAAAGCAGGAAACTGAAGCATAGGGAGATTAAGGAAGTTGCATAAAGTCACATAGCTAGACGGAGACTTAAGCTGGGATGAATACAACATTTAAATTACACGTAAGATGAAGAAAACACGAAGCAAAGAACTGATTAATGTAGGGCAACAGGAGTCAGTGATATTTTTCTCTATTCAATTAATATATTACCTCTAGAATGGTAACAAATCAAACAAAAAATACAAAACACTTCATGCACTTACAAATTCTCATTTATGTGAAATTCCTAAGTCAACTCGCATAAACCGCATAGTATGAAATCCAAACTCGTCAGCTTATGCTAATATCTTTAATTTTTTATTGAAATGTACATTTTAATATCTTTTTCATTACAAATAATAAAAATACAAATTTGTTGCAGAAGTTAGAAAATTTGGATAAGCAAAAAGAAAATAATCATCTATAAAACTACACTCAGAAATTACCACTTAACAATTTGGCACATTTCCTTCCAGATGTCAATATATTTGTTTTTTAAGCAAAATGGAATCGTGTTTTTAAATCTATTTTTTCCACTTAACATATACATGAAAAGACATCTTTTCGTGTCTTTACATTCTTCTAACATCACTTTAATGGCTAGGCAGTACCCACTGCAGCAATTTATCCTAATAATGACTGTGAAACATTTAAATCGTGTACAATTTTACAGCATGGTGATCAAGAGTCACTGGCTCTGGAGTCAAACTGTTTGGATCCAAGTCCTGGCTCTACCACTTACTAACTCTGCTGCTTTAGGCAAGCTACCTCAGTTCCCTATGCCTGTTTTCCCTTCTCAAAAATGGGGATAATGTTAGCCACTTCAGTGATTAATGGGGGAATCAAATATGTTAATATACAGCAATTATAATCAATAATGCTGCAATTGGTATGCTCACGACTAACTCTCTGCACACATCCTTATTACATCAAGATAAATTCCCTTAAATGGGAATTTCCACATCGGAAGGTATGCCCATTTTTTAAGGTTTTTGAGTCTGCTAAATTAGAGCTTGGTGAAAGCCCTCATCTCTCACTTCGTACCCACTTCTCTTTATCCAAGGTGGAAACCATGATCCAGTTAAGCTAACTAGCTTGTTTCACTCAATTAGCTTTTGCTCTTCCATTTTTGTACCTGCAAATCTAGACATATTTCATAAAATCTCAAAGTTTGTAGGGAACTTAAGGACAGCTGGCCCAAATCCTCCCTCAGCACATCAATTCCTCCACCTTAGAATCCCTAACTTGAACACTGTCAGTGAGAGCAGACAGCCTTACACCCAAACCCACCCATTATATTTGTGAGGAAATTTTTCTTGGAACAATGTTGAAATCTGCCTCCTCCAACTTCTACCCACTGATCCGTTCTTTCTGGTCAGACCAAACTTGATTTTTCTGGGGGACAGGCCTCCAAATATTTAAAGACAGCTATCATTTCTTAGATGAGCTTCTCTTCTTTGGGCCAAACATCACGTTTTTCAACCTTTCCTCCTTTCCGTTTCCCCCATGATCAAAGTCCTCTGGGTATGCTCTATAGTTCAGTGATTTTTAAACTTGAGTGTCTATGACCCGAGGAACTTGAGAAAAATAGTGGCCCAGGTCCAACCCTACTTAAACTTGGGCCTCCTTGTTTCTGCTCTCCAGGTGATTGTGATACATAGTTTGAGAACTGACACAAGGTCCCACTCATAATGTGACAGGATGCTACCTAAAAAGCTGTCGTAATACCCCAGGCATAATACAATCAGTACAAAGTAAAGTGGGGCTAACACCTTGCTCTTTCTACACGCTGTTCTACCAACTTCAAAATTACATTTACTTTTTTTTAAATTATGCCACAGTGTTGATTCATATTAAATGTACAATTAGTTAAAATAATCAAGTCTTTTCCACATCCTCTATTTGTGCATTAGCATCTTGGGCCCTAATTGCCAGCCTTTACAATTATTCCCATTAAAGGTTAAGAGATGGGCCAGCCTGGTGGCATAGTGGTTAACTTCATGGGCTCTGCTTTGGCCTGGGGTTCGCAGGTTCAGATCCCTGCACTGCTTGTCAGCCATGCTGTGGCGGCGTCCCACATATAAAATAGAGGAAGATGGGCACAGATGTTAGCCCAGGGCCAATCTTTCTCAGCAAAAAGAGGACTGGCAATGGATATTAGCTCAGGGCTAATCTTCCTCACCAAAAAAAAAAAAAGGTAAGACAACTAAGGCTAAGAGTTTTAGATTTCTTTTTCTAAATGTATCAACGGCCCTGCATACGGATTTACCCTCAGTGGAGAAATCACTTCATGCTTAAGCCCCTACACACATCACGGACATACTTAGCCCAAATAAAGATGCACTAGCCCACCAACGACTGAACTGACAGCTGATTGCACCAAAGCATCTTCTCTGTGCAGAGCACTGTTGTCAACATTGTGAATACTAACAACTAATAGATGTACCTTCTACAGAGCGTGATGAAACAAACATCTTCAGAAAAGTTAAGTATAATACTAATTATAGCTATCCCAAGATAGACACATTAATGCTATAGAAACATGATTACTGGTTGGAAAGCTCTGAGGCAAAGAAATGACTCATTAGAAAACTAAGTTGCCCTCAACTTTAAGGTTTTGTTTGGGTTTGTTTTTTAATGTTTGCAAATAAAGAGAAGAGATGGAGCCCATCAGTGAGTTCGTCCACACTCAGGCTACTTGCAAAGGGACACTGCACCCTCAAGATGGATTCATGATTCAAAATTTCACGTAATGACTTCTGAATTCCTTATGACTTGTTTGCTTTACCTGTTTCTATTTCTAACTGATGAGGTACTCAAGGGCAAAAAAAAAAAAAGTTCATTTTACAGGAGACGAAGCTCATTACAAACACATCTTAGAGATCCGAGTGGCTGGGGGGGACACAAACCAAAATCAAGTAAAATTAATCAAGATCCAATCTCATATTTATTTTCATTTGAATAGCAAACATCAAAAATACACCTGGCATTTTCTAACAATTACATGAAGAATGACCAGATGCTTCCTGTTGATGGAACAGGAGAGAACTACAGACTGACAGAATCAGACTAGAGTTCACAGAAACAACTGAAAATAAATTTAGCTTCTTTTCAAAACCATTAAACCAAGTAAGCATGGCCTTAAATTTTCACACATTTACAGTATAATTGTCCCCCAACCTAGAAAATCCAGATTGATTCAAAGAGACAGAGAACTTGAACTCTAAGTTAGGAGAGTTAACAATAACAGTACCTACATGCATTACCAAAGTATTGTTTGACCAAATGTTTCACTACAGGATTCCTTTTAAACCTGGAGCTTCTATAGCGCTTTGAAAGTGTCCTATCTTCAAAAATTATATTTACACACAAGTTTCCACAAGCACATCTAATACAGAATTCACACTTTACTTGTGTACATCACTAAAAATAAGTTGTGGAATTAAAAATTAAGTTTACTTACTTAGAATATTTTCAAATGTTCCTGAGTCTCCAGGATCACATGCAGATTATGCAATCTTTATTCATATTTTTTATGCTTCTAAATCCCAAGTTAAAAAGAGAGACCAAGAAAAAAGTATAAGAGTCAACCTTCTTATCCATATTTTTTAAATGTCTTGCATAATACTCTGATTTGACTTGTATGGTGAGAGAGCAGAAATGAACATTTCTCGGTTTAAAAAAAAAGGCATGAGTATACAGTGTTCTGCAGAGGTTACACGGTGTATACCAAAACAGACTGAATGCATAAGTAGATTTAAGAATCTAGCTGTCTTCTATTAAACCAGACATTAAAAAGACTTGCAGAAATGAAAACAATGTCACTCTTGCCTAATGAGTCACTTAGGTTAACATGTCATGGATTTATTTTTTTCTTTTTGGAAAAATACTTAAAAAGAATATTTAAGAGAAAAAGATAAAGCCGTCTTTAGTTCCCTTAAATTCAAAGTCTGAGCCTGAAAGTGGAAGTGTCAAAGCTGGTGGTTACGTATCAGTGACAAGAAATTTAGACGCAGCTGAGTGGGTCCATATGTGTGAGAAAGTAAACTATCTGCAAAAAGAATTTTTGACCACTAACTTCTGCATAATAAATTATAGCGCATCTCTAATTCTGGAACGGCAAATTACATTTACGAGGATCATTTACTGACGACATCAAACCATTTTCCAGATAAAAATCGTACTTCAGAAAGTAACTTGCCTGAATCGAGACAGCAAATCAGGCTCCGGAGAGAGCACTTAAAATATTTCCACATTACCCAGCTCCCTTCAGGACTGTGGTCCCTGCCCCTCCTTTGAACAGATGTCTGCTCGCCACAGTCCAATCAGGTTTAAAGCAAGAGTATGTGTACGGAAAACAAGCTTAAAGTGGGAAAACACACACAAAGCAGGCCTCTATCATTCCTCTGGTTTCAGTTTTCACGATTCACCCTTGAGGCTAGGCACGCTGATTCAACGCGGTAGGAGAGCTTCAACGAAACCCAGTGAATACACACTGCTTAACTGTGCCCAGGCAGAAATGACCTGGCAAAATGCTCAACTTCTTTCCCGAAGCCGTGCACTCGCAGATCCCGGCGGCCAAGTCCCAAGAGGTCCCCGCCAGGCGGTCCCGAGCATCCAGTGCGGCGGGCTTCGTCCCCTCTGGGACTCGAGTCCCCGCGGCCCAGGCAGTCGCCGCGGCGGCCCCGCGCGGGCCGGGCTCTCCCGTTAACCCCGTCCGGGCCGGCCGCTCCCGCCGCGGCCCGAGCGCCTCCCGGGCCCGCGGGCCTCGCAGCACACTGCGCTCGGGGCCGGCCGCCCCCGCCGCTCCTTCCCCGCCCCGGCGAGCCCGGAGGGGCCGGCAGGCCGCCCAGACAAAGAGACCGGCGGCTCCCCCGACGGCGGGCGCCGAGGCCCGGCCGCGCCTGCCTCTCTCCCTCGCCGGCCCACCCGCCTCCCGGCGGCCGAAGAGCCCCCGCCGCCGCGGCCCGACCCCATCCCCGCCCCGGGGCCGCCGCTCGGGACCGGCCTGGCGGGGAGGCCGCGGCGCGCCGGGGCCGAGGAGGGGGCGGCGGCCGCCACCATGTCTGCCCGCCCCTCCCAGAAGCGGGGTGCCCAGCGGACAAAGCGCGGCGGCGGCGCGGGCGGAGCGGGCTCCCAGGCCGACCCCGCCGACCCCCGCGGAATAAGCGGGGCCAGGAGCCCCGGAAACCCGGCGCCTTAATGCAATAAACAGGAAATCGCGGGGATGATCTGGGTTCCGGGGGAAGTGGAATTATTTTTTACCAGCGAAGAGATCAACTTCCACATCCGGTGGTAACAGGGCCCTACACAGACCCGCACTGACCTGGAAAAGCTTCGGGAGCGGCGACGGGGGAGCAGCAGGAGGTGGTGCGGGGACCCGAGGCGCCTCGTACCCGGCCGGGCTGACGCGGCCCCGCTACACACAAAGCGCTTCAGCTGCACAGGGCGCTATTTTCCGAAAATGCCGCGTCTGGTCGGCGCCCAAAATCCCCACCGAAAAGTCCCCCGTGCTGCGCGCGGAGGGACACATGGTGTGCGAGTGAGTCAAAGCTCCCAGCATCCCTCCCGGACCCGGCCCTCGTCAGCCCCTTGCCTGAGCTTTTCCGCCCCTGCCTTCGTCTGCAGATCTCCCTCCCACCCACTCCCGGACCCCATTCCGGGGTAAGAAAGGGACGAGAGGGGCTGATTTTTCTATTTAACGGAGGAGAGGGAAATATGCCGTTTGTAGAGCTTAAGCCACACAAAGAAAGCGGCGGAATGATCTGCTCTCGGCGACCGCAAGTCCCGGCTCGCCCGGCGCCTGCGCGGCACGGGGGTGGGAGTTGCGGCCGGCCATGTGCGCGGCGGAGCGACCCGACCGGCCGCCGAGCCTTCCCGCCTCTTTCTGCGGGGGTAGGAGTATGGGCCCTGAAGTGTGGGTGCTAACCTCCGTGTCCCCCGGACATGACTACTGAGAGACCGGGAATCCGGACTCCTTCGAGATTAAGCTGAGCCGCCCAGCCGAGTCCTGGGAGACGGAAGGGCAGCCAGGAGGCTAGGATTTGACTTCTAGTGGCCCTAGATTCTACTAGGCAGACTGGGGCAGGAGTCACTGTTGAGGTACAAGGGGAGGAGGAAGGATGGGCGTTCTCCACTTCTCATAAACTGAGCAGTCAGGTTTATAACGAAGACGTACATATTCCCGTAACCTTTTTTTTCCTTAACGTTCTGATGCTGTCTCGTGCTTCGTAGACCCTAGTAACTGCTCGTTGCATTCCCTTGGATTACTGTCACCGCAGAGGTAGAAATCTGTTTTTTCGTGACTAGCATGTCAAGATTTTTGTTGTGTTGTATTTTAGAAAGTAGCAGAAGTTTATTTGGAGTTGGGGATTTGCAAAGTTAAAGTCTTATGGATTTAATTTACATGGGATGATTTGCTAAAATACCCAACGCACTGATAGGTTTTTAACAGAGAAGTGTGGGAATGACTTTCCCAGCCTGGTAACTGCAACTTTTGGCATGCGATGTATAGGAGTTGAGAATATCTGAGACAGAGCCAAAAGTTTAATCCAGGGAGCTGACAAGCTTAAATGAAATCCATGTTGCCCACTGATTTTGTGTGGCCTCAGATAAGGAATCTTTGTCTCTCCCCTTATCCTTTTGTAATATTGATATAGTAAAGATTTGCAAAGTGTGTAACTTTTTAAAGCATTGTGCCTAAAATGGAAGCAAAGTAAATGGCAAGCAAAGTAAAAAGCCATATTCTGTGTTTTCTTTTGATCTAATATTTTCATTGCTTCAGTTATAAAAATTCGTCAAATTTTTTGATGTAGTATGCTATTCTTTAACAATGAGTTTGAGTGAACATTCAGCTGATTGCTTTAGAATCCTTGCCCTCATTGATCTTATATTGTAGAATGCAGACAGGTAAATAGGCATCATCAGTGGTATAATGAAAGTAAATTGCTGAGTACTGTGAGGTCTCATGCAGGAGGAATCCGTTACTCACCTTGGAGGGAGGAGTGGAATGGGACTGGAGAAGCAGTGAGCTTTAATAAGGGAATTGAGGAAGGGCCATCCAGACAGAGGAAGCAGTAAGTGCCAAGGTTAGGAGGCAAACTCAGGAGGGGTTGATGGGTGAAAAAGATAATGCCGTTTCAGGAGTAGCTAGGGATGTTCCTGAAGAGGTCTAGTTGTGAAGGCCTTGAATGCCATGTGCAGAAGTTAGCTTTTGAGAGCTAAGAGGAAGCCATTAAAAGATTTTACATAGAAGCATCATGGGATTGGATTTGCATTTTAGACAGATCACTGTTATGCAGAAATCAGAGGCATGGAAAACAGTTTGGAGAAAACAGTAATCTGTGAGAGAGTAATGATTTGGACTGAGATAGTGGCAAGTAGGAGTGAAGAATATGACCAAAGTGGTTATTTAGAGCTTGGTGATTTGGTTAACTGGATAAGGGAATGACTGAGAGGGAGATGTCAAAGATGACTCCCAAGTTTGTTGGGGGAGCAGCTAGGAGGATGGTAATGTCTTCACTGAGATTAAAAACTAGGGAAAAGGAATACCTGTTAAGGAAGGAAGAAGGTTCTGTTTTGACCTTGTAGTATTTGAAGTGCTTGTGAGCCAACCAAGCAGATATGTCTGGTAGGCAATTAGATATTCGTTCATTTAAATTGCTGCAAGAATACTCATCTGTTCTACACACTGGAGTAGATTAAGCAGCAACAAGAGCAGTAAGGTTCTCCTGTTTCTAGTGGAGGGAACAGACTAAACAAGTTTTACCAAAAAAAAAGGAAAGATAATATTCTATAATATGTTCCATGAAGAAAGTAAAAGGGTATTTGGATAAAGCCTTTCTCTGGGGGAGAGAGCAAGCAAATTTTTGGTTGTTGGTCAGAGATGGCCTCACTGAGAAGGTGTTTGATAAGACCTGAATGGGAATAAGTTAAGAGCAGTATTCAAGATCAAAGGGAATAGCAGGGCAAAACCTAACGTGAGAGTTTATTGTATTTAGCAAGGAGGGCAGTGTGGCTAAAGTCTAGAGAGCAAAGAAGGGAATGGTAGAAGATGAAGTTTGCAGCCTTGGTAAGTTTAAGTGCTCTAGAAGCCACTGAAGGGTTTCAAGGAGTGGAGTAACATGGATAATAGCAGTAGAGATAAAGTGGATGGATTGAAGATATAATTTGTGATTAGACCAGACCTGTGTTGCTAAAGAATCAAACATGAGTGAGGGAAAGGGAGAGATCAAGAGTGGTTTCTAGGTTTGGGGCATGATTGTCAAGGCCAGCACTGTCCAATGTAAATATGACACAAGCCACATGAGTAATTTTATAGTAGCAACATTTAAAAAGTAAAAAAAAAGTTGAAATTAATTTTAGGGGCCGCCCAGTGGTGCGGTGGTTTAGTTCGTGCTTGGCAGCCCTGGGTTCACAGGTTCGGATCCCGGGCGCCCGCCGACGCACTGCTTGTCAGCCATGCCGTGGTGGCGTCCCATATAAAGTAGAGGAAGATGGGCACGGATGTTAGCCCAGGGCCAGTCTTCCTCAGCAAAAAAGAGGAGGATTGGCAACGGATGTTAGCTCAGGGCTGGTCTTCCTCACAAAAAAAAAAAAAAGTTGAAATTAATTTTAATAACATGTTTTATTTAACCCAATATATCCAAAATAATATCATTTCAAATGTGATCGATATTTAAAAGTATTAAATATTTTTACATGTTTTACATTTTCTTTCTCATTTCTAAGTGTTTGAAATCTGGTATGTATTTTACACTCACAGCATATCTCAATATTTGATTTCATAAAATTTACAGTTGAAAAGTAGATTCACATACCCAAGTCGCTCCAACATACTTAAAAGTTTTCCAGTAATTGAGTTATGTATCAGATTTATTTAAGTTAAAGTTAAGATTAAAATTTCAATTCCTAAATTAGCCACCTTTCAAGTGCTCAATAGCCACATTCGGATAGTTGCTCCTATATTGGACAGTGGAGTGTAGTGGGATAGACTAAAAAAGTTGTGTGAAACCAGCCTGTTAAAGGATTGGGATTTTACCCTAGAAACAAGGGAAACTGGATGTTTTTTGAACTAGGGAGTGACAACGTTGTGCTTGAGGCTAGAAAGAGGCCACTAGGTGGCCAACTGGTGACTCGGAAACTAGAGCAACCCTTCAGTTGAGTCCCCACATTTCAGGCTCTGACCTCAGCCCTTCAGAACAGAAGTCTGATTTTTGTCAGTGCCCTAGAGCAGTGCCACAAAAAGTATGGTCCACAGGCCAGTGCCAGTCTGCATACCCTTTGTTGTTGGTCCATAACAAGGCATTTACAGAAATTGAGGGTAAGAATTTAAAAACTTTTATAGCAGTTTAACACTAATTTTATGTCTGTGGATCTAATAAAAATTTGGTCTCATATGTTTTTGTTTTTTTATTTCCATTTCCTAGTAGTTTATTTTTATATTTTATAAAATTGTCTATGATCTTTCACCACAGATGATTTTTGAAGCACTGCTCTAGAGGCACTCAGATGAAGGGAGTCAGGAGGACCAAGTTCTCAGAAGACTTGTCTAAATCCAAATGCCTTTTTTCACTTTATGGTGAGAACTATAATGACTAAGAGAAAAATGGACATCTGCTCAGTTTCTGCCTCCATATAAAAATGGAAGACTACCTTGAAATAACCAAATTCATAGTAGTTACCATTTATTAAATGCTTCCTGTGTGCCAGCCACTGTGCAAAGCCTGTTACATATATTGTCTCGTTCAATCCTCACAACAACTCTATAAAACAAGTATTATTAGCCCCGTTTTTCCAACGAGGAAACTGAGGCTGAAATAGGTTGATTAACTTGCCTGAAGTCACCATGCTGGTAAATGTTAAGAGATAGGATTCCAAAACAGGTCTCATTCCAAACTATTGTTCCTATTCACTTTTTTTGCCATTATATTTCCAATATCTAGTAAATTCCCTGAACAACAACTCTGCATCATTTTAGAGAATACATGAAGTGGACTACATTACTCCCAGGAGGTTCATTAGTGAATTTGAGACCAGAGTAAGGGAAGTTAGTGGTATTCTAACAGCATCAGTCAAATGTGTCCATTTCTATGATAGAAATATGTCTGTTTTGCTCCTGTCTAGAATTTATAGGTTCCCACAAATCAATAAAAAATAAAAAGACAAGCCAATATAAAAATAGGTAAGAAACTTGAGCAGTGACTTCACAAAAGAGGGTTTCTAAATGGCTGATAAACATGTAAAGGTGCTGAACTTCTTTTATCATTAGGGAAATGCAAATTAAAACCACAATGAGATACTGCTGCACAGCCACAATCATGGCAAAAATGGAAAACACAGAAAATGCCACATGCCAACAACTGAAACTACGTTGCTGGTGGGACTGGATATTGATATAGCCGTTTTGGAAAATTTGAAGTTCAAAAAACAGGTAAAACCAAACTAGATTTAGGGATATATGCTTAGATAGTAAAAACTATAAAGAGAAGAAAGGAAATGGTTAGCTTTGGGTGGTAGAGTAATGCTTAGTCAGGTACAAGGGGGCTTCTGGGGTGCTGGCAATGTTCTGTTTCTTGACTTGAGTAGGAATGACATGAGTGTTCACTTTGTGAGTCATTGAGCTGTAGGTTTTGGGGTGGGTGTACTTTTCAGTATGTATATTTCATGGTTTAAAAATTTTTTCTGGAGTTAACAAGTTAGAAAAACTTTTCCTGGGCAATGCTGGATATACACTACCAGCTACTACCTTGCTAACTGAGCCAGTCTTTCTGTATATGCATTACAAATGCGAAACATGAGGTAGGCCTGAATCCTGGGAGTGGCACTGGTGAAAGGAGAGCCAGGTGCAAAGAGCCAGGAGCAAAAAATACTGCAGAATTTAAGGCGATATCGGAAGGTGAAAGAGCATGGCAGTTGGAGTGAGGAGCCCCAAGTTCAAGACTTAACTGGTTTTTATTCTAGGCTCTAACCACTCCAGGCATGTGACTTGGGCACATCTCCTAACTTGCCTTAATTTCATTTTTCTCACCTGGGGGACGGAGTTGATAAAACCAACATTCTTTTGTTTATAACCTTTTGTAAGCTATTGAGATGACATATAAGATTTTTATTGATGTCTGATTCAGTGTGATGGGAAAGGGGGAAGGAGTTAAGGATGATTGAGATTTTTGAGCCAGAGCGATGGAAGTGATAGTGGTAGCATGAACGAAATGAGAAAACAGTGGAAGCAGATTTGGAGAAACGTGACATTCTATTTTATATGTGTTGAGTTTAAGATCATGCCAGAACATCAAGGTGGAATTATTAAATAGATATAGAACTTAAGATTTGGTACTCTGAAGAAAAGGTCAGAAATGGTGATAGGAAATTAGAAGTTATCCACATAAGGGTAATAATTAAAGCCATGAGAGTGAATGAGATCATTGAGAGAGACCATAGAAAAATAGAGTACTGAGGACAGAGAAGGAGAGAAGTAAAGGGAGGGGAGGAAATCAGCATTTATTGAGCACCTATTAAACTGTGTGCCAACTGCTCTACATTTTTTATCTCATTTATCCCCGTCCAATTCCAAGGTAGCCATTTTAGCTTCATTTGGTAGACTGACTATAGACTCACAGCAAGACAAAGAACCAGCATCTAAAACCAGCTTGACTCCAGTTTATGCAGTGCACTACACCATTCTTGGAGAGGCAAGTGTCCCTTGCAGAAGCCCATGGGGAGAATTTGAGTCAAGGAAAGAAAAGCCCTGAGAAAGGGCCATTGGATTTTTGTGACCAAGGGGTTCATCGAACATGTGCAGCAGCGCCTGCACGCTCCTGTTTGTTGTGCTTCTATGAGTGTGGGTGATCCAGACGGTCATTTGTGTTCTAGAGCTCTGGCAATAATAAAAAAGTCAAGATGGTAACTAAAAATGAGTATAATGAAAACAAAGTCAGTTATTAAAACCTAGCTAGATACTCTTGCCAGCCAAGTGCTTTGAATCTGAAGCCTTGAAAAAGAAACAGGAATAACTCACTACGTGATCATAGTGATTCGATGTTGTTTGCCCCTTGTTTCATGTACTGCCTAGAACTGTCTTGACTATCGCCGGTGGTATGGATCCTTCACAATGGGAAACACTGGAGTGTTACATAATAATGTTCACTGTTGACAGTGCAGTTCAGTCACCTGAAATTCTAAGGGAAAAGACCAAGGTGACTTTGCCAACCAAGGTCATTAAAACTTGGAATGAAAAATAATTTCTGCTGGTTGATGAACACACCTTTTGGAAAGCAGCAGTATCGCCTCAAAATGTAGACTAATCCACTGTAATCGATGAGGAAGACTTTTCCCTAGTAGGTTTATTAAAACAGTTTATTTGTTTACTATTAGAATAGCATTTTAACATGAAGGAAAAGTAAAAGAAAAATGTTCCACCACAACACAATTACTGGTTTCCTCCTGCATGTTTTTAGATTTACAGATGAATAATGTGTGCATTTTTGGCAGACAGACCACTGGAGAATTTTAATTGATTGCAGGAGTATGATGTCTTCTGTCTTTGTCTACTCCCTTTTCTGAGTTCTGGAGAAGACAGCCAGTAATCAAGTGAAATTCTTTGGCAAAGTCACTGATTTCAGAATTCCCCGGTGGCATCAAGAACTCTGATTTCCAGGAATTAGGCACAGCCACTTCACTCAATCTCATGTTTTATACCCCAGAGTTAAGGTTGCATTTAGGCAACCTTATTTTCTTACTCTATTTTAAGGCAGTGGGCATTTAATAATTGTTGGTTGGTTGTGGCTTCCAGCCAGATTTTTTTAAATTGAGTAGATAATCTATCCACTGATGCAAAAAACTTTTTAAACATCATCTACTGTCTTCCATACATACAGTTCCCACCCCCAAGGTAACCTTTACTCTTATTTTCTTTTGTATTCTTCCAGAGTTTTTTTTCATGCCTACACATGTAAGAATAAATATTCTTATTTTTCCCCGTTTTTATAAAACAGGAAGAATACCGTCTACACTCTTCTGCACTTTGCACCTAAGACATCTTGGGCTTTTCCATATAAATGTATAAAAGGTATCATTTTTCTTACCCCTGCAGATTATTTAACCAGTCATTATCCAATTGAGGGACATTGAGTTTCTCATCTTTTGTATTCTATTTAGTGCTTGGATGAGTATCTTTGTACACACATCTTCTTTTCTTGTGTATTTCAGTATGTCTCATCTCAGTTCCCAGAGTGGAATTGCTCTGCAAAAGGGCGTATATGAATTTTTAATTTTGATAGGTACTGCCATATTGCCCTCCATGTACCAAATGTTTCTCCACAGCATTGCTGATAGACCAGAATGTTACCAAATTCTTGGATTTTTCCCTGCCAGTTTTTGAGTGGCAGATTATTTCAAGTCCTACCTAATATTTTCAGGATCAATAACAAAATCATTTGGTTAAATTGGGGGAAATGAGGTTTGTTTTTCAGAATTTGTTTGGGATACAGAAATTCTTTGCTGCAGCTCCTGCAGCTGCACACCCACAACTAGTAGAAACGTGGTCGCTTATGGAGTGGAAGCAGCTAGCAACCCTGGAAAGGGGCCAAGAGTAACTACAAACTGCTCCACCTACACTTTTTTTTCCCTCAAATTTGCAAGCCTACCAGGATCTAAAAAGATTCTTCAGCCTTTGTTTGAATTGCAGAGACTCAGCCTGGTAAGAGGGAGGAAATTATTCACTTCTTGAAAAAATCCTTTAATATGATAGGAGCTGAAAATGATTTTTATTTAATTTTGCTTCAGTGCTGAGGTGGCACAGAGAGGGGGGAAAACAGGGATATTAGGCTACGGGCTCCACCTGCACTGGGGGTTGTAGTAGAGTGTGAAGAAAGATTTCTAGGAATGATGATCTCAGTTACTTAGAGCCAGATTAACTTAGGGAAAGGAAAATAGATATGGCATGCTACCTTACTGGCTTTTCAAAGTTTTTAATCATTTTATAAATTTGTAGGTTTCTTATGGACTGATGTGAATCCCCACAAACCATAACCTCTGACCCCTAATGTGATGGTATTTAGAGATGGGACCTTTGGGAGGTAATTAGGGTTAAATTAGGTCAAGAGGGTGGGTTCCTCATGATGGGTTAGTGGCCTTATACGAAGAGGAAGAGAGAGGCCTCTCAGCTGGAACACAGAGGAAAGGCCTTGTAAGGACACAGTGAGGAGGCTGTCTGCAAGCCAGGATGAGAGCCCTCTCCAGGAACCAAATCAGCCAGCACCTTGATCTGGGACTTCCCAGCCTCTAGAACTGTGAGGAATAAATTTCTGTTGTTTAAACCACCCAGACTGTGGTAGTTTGTTATGGCAGCCTGAGTTGACTAAGACAGTGTATCTCTGGTTTTCTGCAGATTCATAAAGATCCATCCAAAAAAATTAGCATAACTGTTAATAACGTCCTGTGTTTCTTCAGATTCACTGCAACCAACATTTTGTCTATGTAGTTCCTGCACAATTTGGAAACAATGAACTCTTTAGGCATGGCAAGTGACTATTGGGAAATCCTTCAATTTGTTTAATACCCCCAAATTTTAATTTGCATCTCAGGAGTGGCTTGGAATTTGGAATCCTTCTGTCTCCTGAGTTGAAATAAGTGGTATATAAATACAGGTGTAAACTCATTCATTTAATGGGCTGTAAGTTAGTGTTACACACTGATGATTAATTGGATATTTTTTTGGTTTGGGTTTGGATTTTTTTTTGCTGTGGAATAGTCGCCCTGAGCTAACATCTGCTGCCAGTCTTCCTCTTTTTGCTGAGGAAGTTTCACCCAGAGCTAACATCTGTAGCCAATCTCCCTCTATTTTGTATGTGAGCTGCTGCCACAGCATGGCCACTGACAGATGAGTGGTGTAGGTCCACGCCCAGGAACCAAACCCAGGCCACCAAAGCAGAGCACACAGAACTTAACCACTAGGCCACGAGGCTGGCCCCTGCTTAATCTTTTTAAACAAGAATCTTAGAAAGACATTGAAGTGTTTAAGAGGAACACTGGGATTTGTTTCAGAATAATCTGGAGTCACGACAGTGTAAATTGTGGCAGTATCATGGAAATAAGAGAAGTTGGGATGATAATTGTAGAAGCTGAGTGATAGATACTTGGGGGTTCTTCATAGTCTATTTCTGTATATGTTGAAATTTTCTATACTAAAAAGATTGTTTAAATAATTTGTGTATAACTAATGACTACAATTACACTTTCATTGTCTTACCTTTCGTTATTCTGAGTAATTATGACACCTGCTGAAATTATAAAGAATCTTCAACTTAAATGTCTTACCAAACATGGAAATTAAAATGCTGGGCCTTAGTAACACATTGGACTTCACTTACCGTGCGTTTTTTAGCAGCTACTAAGTGCTTTCACATTTAATGTCTGCAAAAGGTAGATATTATCCCCATTTTATAAATGAGAAGATGTAGACTCTAGATAAGTAATACACAGGTAGAAAATAGCAAAATTAGGATTTTTTTTTTTCTCATTTGGTCTGCTTCCCAAAATTGATGTTTTATTTTTACTGTACCATGCTGCTTCTCAGACATGACTGACTGCCCTTTATTCCATGCTGATTTCCTTTTAGGAGTGAAAGCCTGGCACAATGGGTAGATAGACTCACATGTGAAAGATTTCTGGGGTCTTTGTCCTCTGCTTTCCTGTTAAGGCAGCTGGAGTCCCAAGGCAGGTGTTAAAGCTATACTACACCTTAAGGAAACCATAGAGCAGTGAACCCATAAAATTCTAGACCTAACTCAACCAAGCTTTGGTTCTCCAAGAATTCATTTGACCATTATTACGTGTATTTGTGTCAGTTACTGTTCAAGATAACTAAACTGATATTCTCACCTCACTTTCAGAACATAAATTAAGAGCTCAACCTTGAGGGCATTATGCTAAGTGAAATAAGTCAGACAGAAAAATACTGTATGATCCCACTTATATGTGGAATCTGAAAAACCAAACTCGTAGAAACAGTAGATTGGTGGTTGCCAGGGGCAGGGTAAGGGGGAGTGTGGTGGAGGGGGTGGAATGGGTGAAGATGGTCAAAGGGTACAAACTTCCAGTTATAAGATGAATAAGTTCTGGTGATCTAATGTACAGCATGGTGACTGTAGTTAACAATACTGTATTGTATGCTTGAAAGTTGCTAAGGGAGTAGATTAATGTTCTCAACACACAAAAAAGTCCAAGGTAACTATGAAATAATGTATGTGTTAACTAACCTTATTGTGGTAATCATTTCACAATTTATACGTATATCAAGTCATCGTGTTGTACACCGTAAACTTACACAATGTTGTGTCAGTTATATCTCAGTAAAGCTAAGAGCGGGGGTGGGAGTGGGGCTCAGTCCTAACATACTGATTTCTATCCTCCTCCTTCCTGCAACCCCATTCCACCCTGTTGAGTTACATCCCCTCAATTAGAAGCCATGCAGCTCAGGAAATGGAGTAAGTACAAGGTAGAAACATCCCCCAGCTAACACTGAGCTTGCTCTCTCCTCTCTCTTCCCAAGCACATGCCAAGTTTGCAATAAAAGGGAGTTTGGGACAATCCCCTACTCCCAAGCCGGTTGTAACAATGGAGCTTTAAGAATGCATATGTATAGTGTGGCAGTTTAGCAAAAGTCCAACCTTTAAGTGTGTGGAGGGAAGAGACCAGATTTTATAAGCCCTTGTGGTTAAAGCAAGACTTGAATCCAAGAAAAGATCCACCCATTGAGGCCTTAAGTGGGATCTGAGTATTTACACTCCCTTTATTCCGCCTCACTCACCCGCAAATAAAAAGCACCATACTTAAGCAAATCTAGACTCAACTATGCTTAAAACAATTCCTTGCTGATTAGCCCACAGAGTGGGTCGTGTGAGATAGACTTGCAGGTCCATGATGCACTTTCTCTGCCCCTGGATTTCTGCATCTCCAGGCCAGAGAAAGTTAACACGACAGAGGTAATAAGAGCACAAACTCCAGTTTTATCCACAGAGATGTCCTTTGACCAGACAAAGACACAGAATCATTGAAGAAGCTATACAATGTTTGATTCGAAAAACAGATTTGCTACTTGAGCCCAAAGTGATGGAAAACTAGGAAATGAGAAACTGAGAGTTTCAAGTTAGAGTAAGAGAACACCTACAAATTATTTAACGGCATAAATTTGAAAATGGCCCTGCCCAACCTCCTGAGAAGGCTTTCAGTAGGATGGGAAGCTGAGAGCTGTTTTTCCTGACCAGCTAACACACCTCTCCCGGCAACAGGCAAACAGTAGGTGAGGTAATATATTATTTAGTAAACTATTGAAGCCCAAAGTCTTGGTTTAAATTTAGATTTTTAGTTTTTCACATATACTAAAAACTGATTTGTCTACCCTTCTGCCATCTCTACCAACGTGTGTACAAGACCTAGAAGAAGGTAGTTAGGTATCCCTCTTTCCATTAAACTCTTCAAATGAAACTCATTCTACTTTCCTCCTCCAAGGTGCCATCTCTCTCCAATAGTACAGGCTCAATACATTTTTTTTTGTTTAGTTTTTATTTCATAATCATAAACTTAACTCTGCAATCCACCTAGACTTGGAAGGGAATAAGGAGAATATGGAACCCAAAGAACTGCAGTGAGAGCACAAAGATTATAGGATATAGTGAGCAGATGAGGGTGCTGGGTGCTCTCCTGAGCTGCAGAAGGAATGGCCTGGAGGTTAAGATAAAACATAAGTCAAATTAGTTGGAGGTGTCCGCAGTCAGCAATAGTGAGCTTCTTGGTCCCACCATTCGTGGACCCAAGCGCTACATGGCTTCCCCAATGTTCATGTCCTCTTCCACCTTTCCCAAGACCACGTTTGCCATCCAACTACTCAGTCTTGGCAGGGCAGATGAAAACAGTTCTGGGAACCCTTTGTGTTGGGTCCAGCATTTGCTGTGAACAAGAAGCTGGGACCCATGTGCTTTGGGATGAAACTCTCATCGCCGGGTTTCTCCCCACAGGTGGACTTGCTGTCAGTGCCTTTATGGCATGTGAAGTCACCACCCTGGCACATAAACCCTGGAATAATTCTGTGACAGCATGAAGCTTTATAACCAAATCCTTTCTCCCCAGTGCTTAGAGCATGAAAGTTTTCTGCTGCCTTTGGAACTTTGTCTACAAACAGCTTGAAAGAGAGCCCGAGGGCTCTCCATGGACAGCAATGTTGAAGAACACAGTGGGGTTGACCGAGGCTGGGTGGCAATGGCAGCAGTGTCTGCAAAGGTAAATATTCTCCATTCTTTGATCCAAATTGCTTGTCCTCTCTGGAAAGAAATCTCTGTTTTATTCATATCTTTACCTCCACAAGCAAGGACTTTACACGAAATTAGACCTTATCACTTTTCTTTCAGATTACTGAGTCTTGTTGCCCTCTTTGAATTTAAACTTTCCTTCCTGCCCCAGACTTTCCTGTCTGACTACCACTGTAATCTTCATCAAATATTGCTTTCAGCTTGAGACTCCTCTGAGCATTACCCTACAGGGTATCTGGTGGACATCTCGGTTCATCCTTGATCTGGATCTATCCAGCCCTGGGTTTGGGCAGACATACAGTCAAGGGTGATAGTATGTGAAAACACCTACCATAGTTCCTGGCACATAGCAGGCACTGTTAGCTTCTTTTTCCTCTTCTTATCAAGTTAGTTTCTTTACTGCCCCAAATACTACCAAGTCTTTGAGTTCGTATCTGCCTCAGAAATTATTCTTCTTCCAAGAAATGTATTCACTCCAATCTTTGCCTTTCCAAATCTATCAAACATAAACAAATTCAAATTCTACTTTCAAATTTTAAAACAATCTTGAAGGTCACAAAGTAGGAACAAATGGAAAACTATACCTTGTTCTTGGCTAAGAAATTCAACATCATAAAAATATTGTGTCTTTAACATATGTAAAAAATACTAATAAGATTCTTTGGGGATCCATGGAAATGGGAGGAGTGGAGCTAGCCAAGTGGATTCCAAAGCTTGTGGAAAAAATAAATAAGCACAAATGGACAGAAAACCCTGGCAAAGAAGAGTGCTAAGGGGAGACTAGCATCTGCTAGATATTAGATTATAAAGCCTCAAGGGCACTAATCCACCCTCATGACCTGAACACCTCTCAAAGGTCTCACGTCCAAATACAAGCACATCAGGGATTAGGTTTCAACATGTGAATTTTGGGAGGACACAGACATTCAGTCTAAAGCACCAAATATTTATCTATAAGGACTTAAAAAAAAAAAGAGGAATCTATAAATACTAATAGGGAAACATCTCCAGCTTAATATAGACCATATAGCATTAAGTTTAAAAAGGAAGGTGCAGAAAGTATCTCTAGTGTGCTACCTTTTAATAAAGGGAGAAGTTATGTGTATGAATACATTTGCTCATATTCATGTAAAGAAGTCCTCAAAGAATCCCCAAGATACTAATAAAAGTGGTTACACATAAACATAAGCCCATGGGGACTTATGTGATGGGAGCAGGACTTTTCGATGTACACCTTTTGATATTGGTGTTTTGGGGAGGTTTTTTTGGTGAGGAAGATTGGCCCTGAGCTAACATCTGTGCCCATCTTCCTCTGTTTTGTATGTGGGATGCCGCCACAGCATGGCCTGATGAGCAGTGTGTAGGTCCACACCTGGGATGCAAACCCACCAACCCCAGGCAGCTGAAGCAGAGCACGCAAACTTAACCACAGGGCTGGCCCTGTTTTGTTTTTTAAACCATATGAATTAAATGTATTTCCTTTATTATAATAAAGGCTTTCCCTATCTATAAAATAGAAACATAAAATTAAGACTTGGGAAAACCTTCAGAGACCATCTAAAAACAGTTTCCCCATTTTAAAAGTGAGAAAATGAAGGAATACAAGGGGGAAATGTTCTGCATGAGGAAGCATAGCTAGTTTGTTCCAGAACTGGAATACAGGTCTCTTGATGAGTACTTTTCAGTCTCTTGATAGGTGCTGTCTACTCGAGTCCATGCTCATCCCTTTTTTTCACTAACTCACTGATCGTTTGCTAATTATTTCATATGTCTTAATTTCTCCTCATAAATGTTTACATCTTCAGAGGTATTCCTCTGTATTTTTATAGCACTTCACACAGTGTTTGGCCCATAACTGCTTTGTTCATTTATTCAACAATTTATTGAATGTTCACTAAATGCCAGGCACACCGCTAGGTTTCATTAATCTATAGCTGTCAATAGGAATACTGAAAGTGGAGGTAGAAGTTTCTAAGTATTGAACATAAAGGCAATAAAGCCTCTAATTCATTCACCTACCTATATGAAGCCATATTTAAATTTACTTAATAATAATTCTTGGGGTAGGGCCTAAGCAGTGGGTGACATATATCCTGCTGCTCATGTATAGGTGTTAGGTGGACATCAAGGTAACTGACCATAAAGCCTAGTGTTAGGTAAACAGAACCTTTGGCCTGCCTGCTGTTGATAACCCATAGATTCCCCTTCTATCCTACTTCTGGGGATAGGATCACACTGGTTTTTCAGGAAACGTCTAGAAAAGACTCCCTCCTGGGCCCCTGTCCCCTATTTCTATCAACAGTCTGCCCCATTTCAGACTGCCAGTGTCTCGAAGGCAGGAAGCATTTGTTTCTTTGTATTCCTAGCACCTGTTACAGTGCCCAGCACACTTTAAATGTTAGTTGAACTGAACCGAACATGTCTAGGGCCATGCACACACTATTCTTAAGATCCAAATGTGTCCTCTACAATGTGCTTCCTACTAGAGTGTATTTTGCTTGATTTCCAATCTGTCTTAATGTTTCTGATTCCCAGCTATAAATCCTGTAGCCTCCATTCACTTTTCCCACAACTACCATCTTTCCTCTTTCTTCTGGAAACATTCCCTAACCCTAACCCTAAGCCTCCTGGGAAGCACGTGTTTCCCTGGTGCTCAAGATAAAACTTGGCAAGTATATTTGTGTTCCTCAAGGATTTCCTCAATACAAAGTTTGGTACAAGCCTGACCCTTGGTCCTGGCAGGTTATGCTCCCCCTAGGTTCAGGGGTTTTTCTAGTCATTTCTCCAGAAACCTGAGTATATTGCATGACGAGATGGAAAAGAGCTTGTGGTTGAGAGTCTCACATACCTGCTTTCAAGTCCTGGTCTGTCACTCACCAGCTCCATGATATTGAATAAGTCACTAAAGCCTTGTTTTCCTTATTTGTAAATTTAGAAGAATAATGCTGATCTCATGATGTTATGATGATATAGAGATAAGGCATGTGAAATCCCCTGGCATATAGTAACTGCTCTAAACATATCCCCCTTCTTTTCCACATAGTGGTTTACAAATTAATGAATTTTTAAAAGTGAACAGCTTTCTCAAGCAGCAATACTTACCTTATTTATAGAAACTTGTACTACCAGTTTCTGAAGATAGGGGCAAGCCAGGTTTCTTAGTAGCTTGCCTTGGCCTGTCTCTAGCACTTTAGCTTTGGAACATTGTGTTCTTGAGGTGTGTCATAGGATGTCCTGATCAAAGGCCAAGTCTAGTTGTGCTAATGATGTTGGTACATAAGGGTTCCTCTTACTAGGCTCCATGAGGTCCTCAGATGTGACATGGGGGAGTCTCCAGCCTTTAGGTGATAACCATCTATCAGAGAATGTAAGATATTTACATAAGTAACAATTACACATGATAGAAAGTGATATGACATAAAAGATGTATAGAGAAAATGCTATGGCAGTTTAATAAGGAAAAATTACAGCTAGAGAAGATCAAAAATGGGTTCACTCATTCAGTCAATAGAGATTTATCGGAGTGTCTGTGTAAGATATTTACAGATATCTAGATGCTGGAGATGCTAAGATTTAAATTATACTTGCTTTTGGGGAGCTAAGAGCTTAGTAGGAGAGAAAGTCACACAAAAAAATAATTGCAGTACTATGTGGCAGGGACTGTTTTATACTGGTGTATTCAATGTGCTTTGGAAGCAGAGATCAAGAGTGATTAACTCAGGTTACAGGCAGTATAGAAAGAAAGGATGTTAGAGCTGGTTCTTGAAGGATAAAGAGGAGTTTACCAGATAGAGAAGATGGGAAAGGGTATTCATTAAGGAGTTGATCTTTTATCTTGAAAAATGGGACAAATTTAGACATTCTGAAGTGGGGAGAATCTAGAACTGCATCAACAAAGGTAGAAAACTGCATCAACGGAGCTAGGAAAGTGAGGAGAAAGCATGAAGTGAAATAGTTCTTATTGTAGTATGAGTGAGTAAAAACAATTAATGAATTTGATCCAGTTTGTGGTGGGATTAAAGACAATGGGAAAACTATTAAAGATCTTCAAACTAGGGCATGATAAGGTTAGAGCTTTGAATTAAGAAGATTAATCTTTTAGTTTTGTACAGGATAGGTTGGATAAGGGCACACTGGGAGCAAGGAGGGCAATTAGGAGACCATTAAAATAGCTAGGTAAAAGGTACTGAGATGATGTAGAAATTGGCAGGAGGAATGGAAGGGAGAGGCCAAGTGGAAGAAGTGTTGCAGACATGGATGTACGGTTATTGGCAACCTGAGTGTCTGAGAGAATGGTATACCATTAACAGAAATAAGAAACATAAAAGATAATGCTTGGGGGAAGTGAAAAAATTCAGTTTGGACACACTACTTTTGAGACTCTTCAAGAGAGCATTTTCCATAAACTGGTGGAAACAATAGGCAGGATGGGACAAGTGGTTAAGGAGAAATGGGAAGTGAGAAAGTAGAGGCAACAAATTTGACTATTTTTTTGTCAACTTTGGCAATGAAGGAAAAGAGTATATGAGGAAAGAGGTTGAGGGTTTCCATTGTATGATGAACTGGGGAAATTGAGTTTGTTTGTAGGTTGAAAGGGAAAATGAAGAGCAAACCAAAAACTGACAGTGAAAGAGGAAGGGATAAATTATGGAGCAAGGTCATGGTATCAGAGGTATTAGTGGAGGGAAAGATATGAAATACTTCTGTGGGAAGAACTTCCAGGCATAAGAGATGAAGAATATCAGATTCTACTTCAGATGATCTCAATTTTTTTCCTGTATGGAAAAACTCACCTTGTTTTATTTATTTTTTTTTCCAATTCCTTGGCAGTTAACCAATTCTGGTTCGCAAAAAAATTGTCAAAAAAACAATTTCTGACTTGCTTGCAACGTGGCCTACTTTGTAAGAGACTCTTGGCTGAGTAGAGTGGGAGTTGTGTAATTGCTTTCCCTAATACTCCTGCTGCAGGGAGCTGCTTGTTCCGCTTCTTCAGACTGGATATCACAATGTTCTGTGACTTGCTCTTTAAAATAGCTCTTCAATTTGGATAGATGTTGAGTTTCACACCTTTCCCAACTCAACTTTTAAAAGTCAAGAGTAAAACAGTAAAGCCTCTAGAAGAAAACAAGAGAATAGCTTTATGACCTTAGAATAGGCAAAGATTTCTTAAACAGGTCATAAAAACACTAACCATGAAGGGGGGAAAATGTGATAAATTGGAACTATTAAACAATTATAAATTTTTGTCCACCAAAAGACATCAATAAGACAGTAAAAAGACAAGACACAGAGTGAGAGAAGATAGTCTCAATATGTAAATTAAAAAGAGGCATACCCAGAAAATATAGAGTTTCTACAAATCAATAAGAAAAAGACAGCCCAATCATAAAATAGGAAAATAATTTGAACAGACATTTCATAAAAGAGACTATCCAAAGGACCAATAAACATTTTAAAAGGTACTCAACTTCTTTAGTTATCAAAGGAATGTACATTAAAAGCATAACAAGACATCACTTTAGCTATCAAAATGTCTAAAATGAAAAGAACAGAAAATATCAAGTTTTGGCAAGGATATGGAGCAACCAGAACTCTCATACACAGCTGGTGGGAGTATAGCCTTAGAAAGCTGTTTGGTCATATCTACTAAAGCTGAAAAAATACATATTCCATAACCCAGCAATTCCAATCCTAGGTATATACCCAACAGAAACACTGAATTCAATCCAAATGTTCTACAGTAGAATAAATGTGATATAGTCATACAACGTAATACTACTCTACAATAAGAATGAATGAACCACAACTACATACAACAATATGGATGGATTATACAACATAATGAGGAGCAAAAGAAGCCAGAGATGAAGGAGTTCATACTGTATGATTCCATTTATATAGAGTTCAAAAACTAGCAAAGATAATCTGTTAGAAAAGAGGATAGTGGTTACCCTTGGTATGTGTGTGATGGGGGAGCAGTGTAGCAACTGGAAGGAGGAGCAAGGTAATTTCTGGAGTAACGTTATCTTGATCTGACAGTATTTACACAGGTGCATTCAATTTGTCAAAATTCATTGAGATGTACGTTCATGATTGGCACTTTTCTGTACACATGTTATACTTCTGGTTTTTTTTTTAAGTCAGAGGTCTCAAGTCTGTCAACCTTGTTCTCAGAATAGATTTAAATTAAGACATGATCAAGATTGTAATTTATCATTTTCCCTCTGATTTACCTATTTATTAAAATTATCCGTACTTCTCATTAGTTTCTACCTGCCAAATCTCTAACTGCCCAGTTCTCCACATCTTGGAATTCTAATGATTTCCACACAAGAGAATATTACACCAAGTTTTGTGCTTTGTGGTCTGTGCTTTTCTGATACAGAGCAGAGTGTCTCCTTAAAATCCATGATGCTAATGAAATTGCTCAAAGTAACCAGATGGATCATAACATCCATTTAGTTTGGAGTTCACAAACATAAAGTCCAGCATTACAACAACTATGGACATCCTCAGTTTGGGCAGTACCTTAGTGCCTCTTGTTGCCACATTCTAGTCTCTGGTCTCCTTGAGGACATTTGGAAGTTAACATCAAGGTCAAGAGGAAACAATAGTGGAGGGGGGATTGAAGTCAGGAATTCCTTGATTTGGCAGCTTCCTTGTTTATAAGTTATTCACCATTCCAGAGAGACAACTGTATAAAAATACCTTCAATATGGACATCTGAGTACTAGAAAAAAAAATGAAACATGAACTAACTTTTAAGAGTAAAAATAAGCTTGGTATCATAGATTTCTGATTTAAAAAATAATACTTTGCTAGTTCAGAGGGTATGCAAATTTTGCTTGGTATTGCATTTCCCCAAAATGTGATTTGGAGAGAAATGACATTTTCAATAATGTTTCATTTTCTAATCCAGGAACATGATGTCTTTCCATTTATTCTCTTGTTCTTTCATATAAAGTTTTAAAGATATCTCATTTAGGCCCTGCCCATTTCTTATTAGGTAAATTAATTTCTAAGTAAACACAAGTGATGGCTTGAGATTCCTGGGACTCAGTGCTCCCAAAGGAGCCTAAGTGGGCAGAAAGTGGATCCTTTTTCCTCTTTAAATTGTGCATCTCTTAGTACAATTCAGGGAGGAACAGACTCTTCCTATTCATATGGCCTTGGATGAATCTTTTTATTTTGACTGGGGCAAAGGAATGACAAGGAACACATGGTTGTGTTTTACCATTTTTGTTGTTGGAGTGAAAATCTTAGTATGTTATCTCTAATCAGCTAATTTTCTCATTATTATTGTTCTTCTACAGTACTGCCATTAGGCCCAGGAAACAGGAGTCTTTGCTGTGGGCTCCATGCTGTAGAGGGCCCCATATTATCACAACCACAAAAAATAAATTATTAAAGAACACAGAAGTCCCTCTGACTCTTGGGATCAGATGAAACCCTTAACAACCACTCCCATGATTAATCACATTTAGTTCCTAGGGAAGCATTTCACATCTCTTGCTCTGTCTTTGAAACAAAACACAATTATTTTCAAATACCGCAAAGTAGAGGTTCTCAAACTTTAACTCAAGACCCCTTTACACTCCTAAAAATTGAAGGTTAAAGAGATTTTTTAAATGTAGGTTATATTTATTGATATTCATTCATTGTAATCTAAATTAAAATTGAAAAATTAAATATTTATTAAATCATTTAGAAATAATAATAAGCCCATTACATGTTAACATAAATAATGTATTTTTATGAAAAAAAGCTATATGTTCCCAAACCAAAAAAAAATTAGTGAAAAGAATGTATTGTTTTACATTTTTGCAAATCTCTTCAATGTCTGGCTTAATAGAAGACAGATGGATTCTTATCTGCATCTGCATTCAATTTGTTAGAATATCACACATCATAGAGCCTCTGGAAAATTCCAGGGTACGTCTGTAAGAGAATGAAAGTGCAAGTGCAAATGACATCTTAACGTTATTATGAAAATAGTGTTGTGGACCCCCAAAATGGAATTGGGAACATCCTGGGATCTCCAGACCACAATCTGAGAACCACTACCACAGAGGGTTGGCAATTTTATATGGCTCAATGTAATATATGTCTCCTCCCTCAAAATATTCAATGCCAATAAATCAAAAACTTACATCTCTTTAAATATGGTATGCATTGCTTCTTAATAATTGCTTTTTTATACTTTTAGTAATGTCTGGGTAGTGTGAAATATATACATATCGTATATGTATATACACATATACATAAACATATGTATACATATATGTGTATACACTTGTTGAAAGAGAGAAGAGGAAAGAGGAAAAGAAAAGTGAAAGCGTATTCTCAGCCTATGCATGTTAAGTTGCACACTCTAGTTGATTTCTATTTTCTTAGTTTGAGGTTTCCTCTTACAATTGGCCACAGATTTAGCTTCTTCAGTTTGACACTATTTGCACAGGAAAGATGTTTCCTGGAAGGCCTAAGAAAAGGGCATAAAAAGAAACATTGAGCGTACAAGATACTATTATGTGACAAGAAATAATTGGCAGGGATACATGAAATTTGAAGGCACTTTTAGTAAATGTTGTGAAACTCCTGTAGATAATCTAGAGCACTTCTGTATCCCAACAGGGAGAACATATACCTTGGGGTAAAACATGGACATTTTTAACAGAAGGATCTGGTTCAAAGGCAGTGTTTTTAAAGATTTTCAGGAGAAGATCATCCATTAATACTTTGCAAAGATCACATCTGGCTGGTAGACTGAGATACAGAGGTTCATTTTGATTGACAGTATGGATTCCAAAAGGTCCATGAAGAGGAAAGCCCCTGGGGGGTGGAGAGTAGGAAGGTAGGGTGGGTCAGCTGGGAATGAGGGTCAGGGTGGCAGCATGAAACCAGCAAGTGCCTGGTGGGAGGAAGGAGCTGCAGAAAGGATTTGTGGTTAGAAGGGACAAGGAATGATTTCAGTCCCTTCATTGCTCCCCCAAGTCAAGTTTGAAATTATAATCTTTCAAAGACATCCTACGGTTTTTTTAATCTTTCCATATATGATTACTTAGATTACAGTAGAGAATTGTTTCTGGAATGCTAAAACTTGCCAAACCTTGATGGACCATTGCAAGATAATCAACACTGTTGGAAAATTACATTTGCTGAGTATTTGTTAAGGCAAACATCTTGTCTTTGGAGTAATGGGCTACAAGGCAGGAATTGGGCAAACTGTATAGTAAGGGGATTGCCTTCAGCAGAACCACTCCACTTTGCTTCTCCCTTCCACACCCCTCAGTTCAATTCAAATGCAACATAGTGGCAGCAGTGGGGCTCTGTACAGTCCTCAAGGAGCTGCAGAATAGGAAGGGCGGATAGACTGTGATTTATATTCTGCAGTTGGTAGACTACGAAGCAAACAATCACTCTAGGTAGGATAGTACCCAATGCTAAAGAAACAGAGAAGAGAGCAAGGAGGGGAGGAGAATAGGGTTCACAGGAGAGAGAAAACTTGAGGTGAAGATCGAAAGGACAGTGGAAATTGCCAAATAGTTTGAGGGGAGGGACAATGTTCTAGGTGAAAAAATGGTACAGAATTAAATGCAAGGAAGCTAAGCTTGTTGAGAGAACTGAAGCTAGTTCAGCGTGACTAGAAATGTGGGTGCCATGGAGGCCTGATGGGAGATGAGACTGGAGAGGGGAAGATGAGAACCCTGTGTGCTGCACTGAGGGGGCTTTCTCTTGAAAGTGATGGGCAGCCATTTAATATCTTAAGCAGAGAAGTTTTATTGTCAATCAAATATTTCTTGATTACCAGTTGCCTACCATGTGCCAGACACTACACTAGATACTAGAAATTCAAACAAGATTTCTAAAAGAGGGGAAAGATTTATAAGGAATAATTCCATAAATACACTAGTGCTTTGAGGAAGTATGTATGTACAAAGTGCAATAGGAACATAGAAGAAAAAGCTCCTTTTTCTGCCTATCTCCTTCACAGAGCCCAGGGTGAAGCGTGAGCTGTGTTCTGAAGGACAAAAAGTTTTTTAGGTGGGCAGATAGTGCAAAGGCACAGAGGTGCAAAAGCGTGTGGCAAGCTCTGGGAATGACCGAAGAGTTAGTATGGAAGGAGGGGAGGATGGTTGTGTAAAAATGACAGGTGAGGCTGAATAAGTTGACAACAGCCAGATCGTGAAGATCCTTGAGGGTGTGCTAACGGATTTGGACATGATCTGTAGAGGATGGGTGTATTAGTCAGGGTTCTCCAGAGAAACAGAACCAATAATAGGTAGATAGGTAGGTAGATGGATAGAAAGACCAATAGTGGGTGGGTAGGTAGGTAGATAGACAGACAGACAGATAGACAGATATTCAGGAATTGAGTCATGCAGTTGTGGGGGCTTGCATGTCCAAAATCCATAGGACAAGCTATCAGCCTGGAGATTCAGGTAAGAGTTGATGTTGCAGTCTTGGTTATGAAGGCTGGAAACTCAGGCAGGATTTCTATGTTCCATTCTGGAGGAGGAATTCCTTTGGATTTCTTTAAGAAACCTCAGTCTTTTGCATTTAAAGCCTTCAACTGATTGAATGAGGCCCACCCACATTATGGCAGGTAATCTGCTTTACTTAAAGCCAACTGATTATAAATGTTAATCACATCTGGACAAATATTCCTTGATACCACTTATATGAAGAATCTGCAATTAGGATTTTGCATTTAGGAGGGCCCTGGTGACCTCAGCAAGAAGAGTTACTCCTGAGAGAGGTGAGGAAAGAGAGACCCTGAATTTAGGTATCCTTTTAAGAAATGCTGTGAAAGGAAGAAGAGTGACAGAGTGATGATAAAAGGGGGATATGAGATGGAAAAAGTT
Source organism: Tapirus indicus (assembly GCA_031878705.1). Taxonomy (NCBI): domain Eukaryota; kingdom Metazoa; phylum Chordata; class Mammalia; order Perissodactyla; family Tapiridae; genus Tapirus; species Tapirus indicus. The sequence continues at coordinate 43,481,694 of CM062918.1, forward strand.
TGGGTTGTGTGTGGGTATGTGTGCTTTTTTAAGATAGAAGAACATGTTCATGTTCAGAGAGGAAAAGACAATGAGAGAGAGAAACAAGTTACAAGAAAAAAAAAAGGGCTAATTGACAAAGCAGGGTCTCTGAGAAGGCACGAGGGGCTGAGGTCTAGAACACAAGTAGCCTAGGACTAAAAGAGAGGTGGGTGGTGATAGACAACATTTCTCAGAGTTCTGAGTGTAGTAGAATAATAAATCCTAGAGTGGGAACAGACTTCAAAATGTCTTTAGTTTCAGTCAGGTAGCACATTCATGTCTCTACTTTATAAATAAGATGGCTGTGGCCCAGAGAAGTTCACAGTCTACCTGTTCATATGACTTCAGAACCACATTTTAAGTAAGATTTCCAACCTGTGCCTTCCAGAAAGAACGCTACTGCCTAACACAAATCTGACAATAATAGGCTATGCCTTATTTTACTATTTTTCTGATTCCCTTTAAGAGAACCCACTATTGTTTGTAAGCACTACTGACTCTTCTGCTGTATTTAAAATAAGATGCTAGTAAAGAGTTTTTGCTCTTACGTTAGATTCAAAGATGTTTACTTTCTTGTTATTATGTATCACTTGCTGAAATACTATTTTAATCACATTATTATTAATCACAAATATTATTTTAAAACATTTTTATAGAACCATGGCTATGAGCAAAGTTTCTATTTTTCCAAAAAGTTAAATCCCAGTAAAATGTCCTTAAGTCTATTCCTCACAGATAAATTCAGAAAAGTGACAAATGGAACTCAAGGTGCCCTTCAAAATTAAAATTGTAGTATTGTCTGTGCACCTTCTACATCCTGACAACAGGCCTTTCTTGCCTTTGAGATGCTGTAGGTGGTGTGACTCCCCTTCCAATTCAGCATTTTTCATGGGGGTTAGAGAAGATTTGAGCTAGACTCTGACCATCTCATACCTGTAGACAAAGAGTTTTACCCAGCAGTTTTCAGATTATCAGTTGTGGATCCATATGTTTCTAATAATCGTGTAAGCAACAATTTTGTAATCTTGAAGTGAGACCATTTGTGAATTGATCATTATCTGGCCCAGTCCTCACAGACTATAGCTTTTTGAAGTTTATTTCCTATTTTTATCCATATTCCACTTCCTAAATCTGTCTTCTAAATTCTGCTTTTAATTAGGCATTGTTCAGGGGTGGATGACTCTTTTCACAGAATAGCTAACCAGAGACACTTTCTTTCTTCAAAACTTTTCAAAAGAAGTCATAAACTTTTCAGCTCAAGATGTTGCTTTGGAAATAGCTGTTGTCATCTGATAGACTTTTGTTGTGTACGTGAGACTTTCAGCATCAGGGTATGTGGCTTACTGACAGGAGTTGGAGTAAGAATAAAAATATGCAAGGAGGCACCGAAGGAGAAACACAGAGGTTTTGCCCTCTGTGGCTCATTTTTACTGGAATAGTATAAAATTCTTGTTCTCTTGCTAGTATATGACTTACAAAGCAATAAAGGCTGAGGTGCACCAGGACAAGGGTTCCATTTCTTTAATATCTGTTCCCCTGACATCGCTGAAATGATGTAATGTTGAAGACACACCTTGCAGTATGCCTAGCTGTGAGAAGAAAGCAGCTGTCAGTGTCAGGACATTAGCCCATCCTCGACTCAGGGTCTCTGGCCGGGTCTGACTCTGAAACCTTGGTGCTGTCTCCTTGGCCTTGTTGTTCAGTCTCATGCAACCCACCAGCTCCTGCATTAACCCAGGAATATCTCACTCGTATCTGTGCATTTAGGTAGGAACTTGCCCATTATAAGGAACTGAATACATAGTTTATAAACAAGAAGAAATGGGGAAGCTTCAGCACATGTACCTTCCCTCATGCACCCCTGTGTGCTCCTTTGGTAGGGAGGAGTTCACATATTTAAATCCCTTCATGCTGCCTCTCAGCTGCCCAAAGTCTCTTGATGAAATCTTGGTTCCTACAACACTCCCATCTTCCTTATCTTCAGTTTCCAAATCCTATCAAAATTTACCTGTCCTGTGTTTAATTTTCTCTCATTAGAAGGCTGCCTGATTTAGAGAATCGTTTAATGCTGGGATAGAAGGTTTTTTCAGAGATGGGACATTTTCATATGAAGGAATGGTGGCATTTCAGATACCATGGTAAATCAGAGGAAGAGATTTGGAGACATAGGGACTAAAAATGACCTTGTCTGTCTGTCTGCCTCGTCTTGCTACTATATAGGAGAAAAAATTAACTGTGGAAAACAAATAAGTTGTGGAAAGAAAGCAAGATTATTTCAAAGACAACACATGTCGGTGAGTTGGAGAGCCATTGGCAATTCCATAGTTTGTATACAGGAAGGGTGCTGGAGCCCAATCGGGTTGGAAGGGCAGACTCGAAGTTGCTTTTACGTAGCACTTTACAAAAACATTGATAAAAATGTTAACTGACTCCATTAAACAATGGGGGATAGGGGGTTGCTGATGGAGATTATTGAAGGGTGTTAAACCACATCTTAATGTTCCCTCCTGGGTGCCAGCCACCTTTGCAGTCCGGTCACATATTTATTGAGTACCTAGTATATGCCAGGCATTAGTTAAATCCTTTTGTAACATAAATATGGGATTTTTTTTCATATACAAGATCATATGAAAGTCTTGTTTATCCATATTGAAGCATAAGTGGGAACAGTGGAAATCATCTATATAATCTGCTAGTGACATTATGCACATTTATCCTAAATAAGAGAAAAATATAAACCACTTGACCACTTGATCTTTTCCATATAGTCCAATCATGAGGCAGTGAAAAAAAATCTACATATGCATTTTTCCTTATTCCAAATCATCACACTCCCTAGACACAGACATGTAAATAGGCTTATCTAGTCATCCCATTTTTATCTATGAATATACTATACAAAGACAACACAGAGACACTCACTCTAGTACATTCTGAAATATGCTCACCTCTCTATAGAGGTACTGCATAATCACTGAGGTACTTACCCAGTTCACAGAGTAATATGACCCACTGAGAGGATGCAGGTTCATACTTTTTCTACATATCTATGTATGTGATAAACTCACACCTCTGTAATAAAACTATAACAGAATAGCTAACATGGAAGAAACATCAACCAGAACAGCACCCCATTTTCACACATCTCCACCATCAAAAGGGCCATTAAAAATGACTTGGGTATTGTATCTCTGCACTTGGCAATTTATAGAATTACATACTGATGGCTTTACAATTTTAAAATATTTCAGAGATAAGATTATAAACTTCCCAGTAACTGTATAAAGAATCTCATCATCTAGTTAAAATTTCAAGAATCTTCCACAAGATTTCTCACAGACAGCTATTTAAAGAATAAATTCAGATTGAAGAGAAGGTTTTCTCATAACTGGGTGAAGTAACATTTCTCCAGGTGGAGTCCATGACCACCAGCATCAGAATCACCATGGACACCTTAAAATGCAAATTCTTGGCTCCATTTCCTTACCTCCTGATTATAAACTTGAGGTTCTTGCGCACACTTGAGGAAAGACACCCTAGTCTGTCTGCTGGATAACCCATGCTCTCTTGTTCTCCTCCTGCAGCCTAGCAACAAGCTGGCTCTGCAGGGAGGCTGTAAGGCCTCAGGCAGAAACCAGTGTTGATAAAGAAAACTCCCTAGGTGATTGATGTCAAAAAGCTTGTTTTTTAAACCAGTAAGACTGTAGGCCAAATGGAAAAGCTCCAAGTTTTCCAAATTGGCTGAGTGATCCCTGTTCCCTCGCCAATCCTCCATAAATAAGTGAGTTGGCAGGGAGTCAGGATCCCTCTTCTGGAACATTTCCCAAGGTGCAGACAGTTGTGTCAGGCCCAGGCACAACTCTCCATGGGTTGGCCAGCAGCTGGGGGATCCCGTGCATTCTGCTAGCCCTGAATCTGTCAGTTTTTGTTTGGGGCCTGCACTATGTGTTGTTGTGTTTATTCAAGCCAAATACTGCTTGATAATACTGAAGTTTGAAAACCACTGGGCATCTATTATTTAATATATTTACCTATGATTTGGAAGAAGTAAATACCCTATCAAAAATGGCACTGCTGCTCCCATAGATGACATTATATTATTTTAGATAGTTAGGAGTTATATAAATGGGAAGAAATTGCAGAAAGATTTTTTTGGAATTTTGACTTAAAGAAATATTTTCTTTAAATTAGATACTTCCTTAAAATGTCATTATAGCTAAAACTTAATAGTTTTTCTTTGGTAAATACGTCAAAAAGGCTTAAGCATGTAGGCTGATTCTATGATCTCAATTCAATATGCTTGGAGCTCAACAGTTCCTGTGACCATTGAATGGGATTGTCTTTTTGCCAGCTAATGTTAGCATGACAAAATTGCAAAGACAATTCTTATGAAGTTTAAGTAACTCTTTGATGACCTCAGTCAAGTAGGTGAAAATTTTGTGATAGGGTCAACAAATTGAAAACTTTCTCTTGGGATAAAACCATGTGCATCACCATTTGTAATACTGTATTCTGAATATTACATCTGTAAGGAAAATCTACTGGAGGCAGGGAAGATCCAGAAGGCGGCAAAGTAAAAATTGGAATGGGGAACCTCTGAAGAAGAACATAATAACCAGATTAAAACTCTTCATTTCAGATAGAAAAACAAAGGCAGAAAGGAGAGAAGACCTGTTCTAAAATCATGAAGGGATGAAAAAGGTAAGCATAATTGTTCACTAAATCCTGAAGTCATAGAATGAGGGTGCATCTCTAAAACTTTATTGAGGTAGGTTTAGGCCAATTAGATAGAAGTATAACTTTACATTAAAAAATAGAACTCAAATCACCCTAAGTGGTGAGTTAATAGATTTTTTACAACTTAAGATAAACCTATGGCTGATAGTCTTAGTGAAGTGCAAAGAGTGGTGAGTGGCTAACCTTTGAAGGTGATATCCGGGAAAGTAACCAAGACTTGTCTGATGATGCATCTCGACAGATAAAACATTTGAGGAGCCATGCAACTGGGCCAATGTGGTAATCATTATGATTTTAGTAAATAAAAACCAGATGAAAAGAATAAGTGATTAATAAAAGAACCACGGATACTTGTGCTTTGGCTAAAAAACAATTGGGACGAACATTTGTACATAATGTCATAAATTTTATCATACATATGAAAGCTAATTTTTTTCATAAAATATTAGCATGTGATTCACTTCTTGCATTATTCTGGGATAATCATGTTTTATTGACCTACAAGGCCTATATAATCTGTGTTCCATTCCATCCCCACCCCTCTGAGATCATCTCCTATCATGATCCCACTCACTCACTCCATGCCGGCCATACTGTCCTCCTTGCTGTTCCTCCAGCACACTCCCCTCTTCCTGCCTCCCTGTCTTCACCTTGTGCTGCTCCCATTGCCTGGACGCTCTTCTCCCACACACATGCACAGCTTGCTCCCTCTCTTCACCGAAGGCTCTTTGGAAATATCACTTTGTCAAAGAGCTCTTCCCTGACTGTCCCATCAAAAATACCACTGTCTTTGCTGGTCCTTTACCCTGTTTTATTTTTCTTCTTAGCACTTAACACCTGACATAGTATATATGTATTTACTTATTATATGTTTCCTCCACTAAAATGTAAGTCAGCTCTGTGTTGAGGAGGGACTTTATATCTCAAATTGAAAACAATGCCTGGCATAGAAGACACATTCAGTAAATATTTGTTGAATGGATGGAAGATGACCCAGGTTCAGCAAGTTTGGGACTACTCCTTATGCTAGATGGCATGGGAATTAAAGCTATGGTCCAATACCGGCCATGCCTTCTCAACAACAGCTAGTGACCATTACTTAGAGTCTAGGTACCATAGATACTGCTGCCTCGTTTGTTACAACATATATTTGAAAAACAGCTAGGGTTTACAATTCAATTCAATAAGCATAGTTTCATCTAGGTAACCCTGCTCCTTAAGAACTCTCATTCCACTAATTCTGAAAAGTCCAAAGCCCACCCCCAGGTTTCTGTGAATTTCCTAGGAATGTTGTTTTTTCCTGCTTTCACCACCTTAGTTCAGTTTTGGAATCATCTTGTCATCTTGTGCCTGGTTTCTCTTCTGCACCCGTTGACCCACATGGGGAACTTCTTAGTTTTCGAAAAACTCAAGCAAATAACTTACGTTTTAGCAAACAAGACTGATGCTTTAGGGAAGTGGGGGAATTCCACTTATGGAGGAGAATTGGGGCAAGTATATCAGAGCAACAAAAATAACTTTAGGTGAAAGGTAAAGAGTCCTATTTATTAAAACCTTTCTGCCACCCCAACATAGGAAACTCTTCCTTGGTTAATTCATTCTGACCGCTTCTCTCTTTCTCTATCACCTCACATTCCTGGCGTCTTCTCTCTGAGAGTGTGTTCAAAGAATTCCAAATTCTTCTCCCTGTCTTTGGTTCCTACTCCCAAACACAGCTCTGGGTTTTTATTTGCATACTCAAATTCATCAAGGTACTCAGCAGAAAAACATCAACCAACTTCGTTTCCTGAGATCCACCCTCAAAAGATAGACGCAATTTTTTTTCCTTAGTTACAAAAAATTTGCTAAGGCTTTCTACTTGGTAGATCCAGGCAGTACAGTATATTTCATATTATATCAGTCTTAAATCTTTGGGAGAAACTGTATAGGTATAAAAACGTTACCATATTTTTGCAGGTATTTCATTGTGATGGAAAGGAAATTAACGTTTATTGACAGACTATGTGAAGCATTGTTGGGCTGGGTACTTTCATTTATTCTTTACAAATGTATTGAACACCTATCTCGCACACACTTTCATTTAAGGTATTTACTAGACCTCGCCGTCAGCTTTCCCATCCATGAGACACCTGGACTGTCCCCGGGAACTTGGTGACCACGGCCAGCAACCCCATCCAAGCCATGTCATGTTTACAGATAATCGGAGCATCCAAGCACCTTTGTCTACGAGAGTACAGGGATCACCTCGCGAGAAAGTTCAGACTTCTCGTTTTGTTTTTGTAAGACTGAGCTTTTGACGTTAATTGTATACATATTATGTGTTTTCGGATCACGTCCGTTCTTCTTTGACCAGAGGCTTGGCTTCGGAGATTGTTAAACTTTTAGCCAGAATCTGAGGGGCTTCAAACCCCTCTTCTAGTCAGCCCTAAATCTCCAACCTGAAGAGGAAGATACGCAGCTAAGGGGCGCAAGCAGCAGCCCTGCTACCTCCGCGGCAAGGCCCAGCATACGAGTGACATCGGGGTGACCAAGCTACGCCCGAGAAATGCCGGGTGCAGGGGGTGGCGGAAGGGACGGGCGGAGGAGGTCGCTCCAGTTTCGCGTACTCGAGGCCCTGTCCGGTAGCCCACCCAAAACGTCCTACTCAGCCCTCCTCCGCCCTCCAGCGCGGCCCTCACCTGCAGGATTACGGCGGGGGAGGAGCGAGCAGTCACAGGCGCGCGCGCGCGCAGCCGCGACCCCGCCGTGACGTCAGGGACGCGACGCGTCGCAACGCAGTGCAAACTGGGAAAAGGGGATGAGCTGGGCTGGCTTCCGTCGGGATAGCGAAAGCTAGTTCTTCCTCCGTCTGGTGGGAGATGGGCCTTTGGCGAGAAGGCCGGCGTTAGTGACGCGCGCCCGGCGCCAAGGTGAGTGCGGGTCTGGGTCCTGGCCTTTGTTCCCTCGGGAAGTCGTCCGCAGTGAAGCCCCTTTCTTCCACCAGCTGCTGGTCGCCTGGGAGATAAGCCCTGCCCACGGAGAGGGGTAGGACAACCTCGAATCGGCTTTTAGAGGAAGGGTCCAACTTCGCGTATTTTCTGCTGCCCACCTGGGGTTGCCCACCGAGTTTGGTGTGGACTCAGGTTTTTTCGGTCTTAAAAGGTGTTTTTAACCATTCCGCCTTCTTGGACGCTCACACGCGAGTTTGACCTCCTTCTTCTTGCCTCCGTTTTCTGATTTTCTGCTATCGAGCTACAATCCCAGGCCTTACTACAGCCCCTTACAGGGTTTCCCAATCCCTCCTCTGTCCCGGTCAAACTTGCTTTTGGTGAAGTATGAGTTTAAAGAAACTATAAGCTCGTCAGAGTTAAAACGATGACTTCCCCAAATAAAAGCTTTTCTTTCCTAAAATGTGGCCTCTCTCCTAGAATTGTGGGACAAGTTAATTTCACCTCCACTCCACCTTAGAAATTATCAGAACCCTGAATCGCAATGATGTTCACTTATACATAAAGCTGCAGACCATACTTCTGGGTTTATTTCTTGCCTTCGGTCCATTCTGTGACCTTGAAACAAGTCACTTAACCACTAACAAAATATTTGCCTTAAGACAGAAGTGTTGCTGAGCCTAAGGAATTTAATACTTGTTAAGAGCTCTGAGGGTTTCAAGTTGAAAGGGATGCCGAACTAAAGGGTGTTACTTTTTCTGAATCTACAAGCATCCTTAGTTTTGTATATTTTCTGCAGCCATTAAAAATGTCGAGTGATATTTAAGGAAGTGTTCCTCTTCTAGGCTTGCTCTGCGGCTTTGCTATGTAAGCAGATTTTGCATTTCAACAGATTCTGTTTAAGATGCATTGTTGAATGTCTTTCATGATGGATTTAGATAGTTGCTCATGACTCTACAGTACTGGGCCAGTTTATCTGAAAGGTGATGTAAGTTGTGCTGTGTCTTTATTATATTGATTTGGCTGCCTTGAAATGTATATTTCTTGTGACACATTGGGTGCATCTCTAAAATTAGATAGTAAGGACTCTATAATAGTAAACAACAGCAACCTGTCATTAGTGATGAATAGGCATTAATTGCACATAGGTTTGTATTGTATTCTTTGAGAAAACAATGCATGAGAAAAACTAACAAAAATATTTTAAAGATGTCTTTCTAGCATTTAACTTTTTATATATTTACTTGAACTTTATTAATAATTTAGGTCATTTGTGTATTAATGTGAACATAATGGGAAAGAACCAAAATGGCCTTGGTAAAGTAAGTCAGTTGGAAAATAAATCCAGCACGTCAGAATTTTTTCCATAAAATAGCCAGCATTATATTTTATTATGAACTTTTCTACATGAAAACATATGTATTTTGTACAGATGAAAGAAAAAAAGTGCCCATTAAATGTGAGTTATTAATAAAATTAGATATAATTAAGGAAGCATTTTTTTTAAATCTTGGTTATTGTCCCAGTTACCTATTGCTGTATAACAAATCCCTCCAAAATAAAGTGGCTTAAAACTACAGTTTATTATCTCTTATGTTCCTCTGGGCTGACTGGACTCAGGCGGTTTGTTCTCACTTACAGTTTCACGCATTTGTAGTCAGATAAGCAGCTAGGGTTGGAGTCCTCTGAAAGCTCACCTGGACTGGACATACAAGATGGCTCATTCGCATGGATGGCGGTTGATGTTGGCTGGGAGTTCAGCTGGGGATGTCAACTGGAGTGCCTGCACATAGCCTCCTCATGTGACTTGGACATCTCACAGATAGAGGCTGAGTTCCAAGAGCAAGTGTTTGAAGAGACAGGAAATGGAAGCTGTCTCTTAAAGCCTGGACCCAGAAATTGGCATAGCATTACTTCCAACATTCTCCATTGGTTAGAACAGTCAGAGCCCTCCCCCCACCAGATGGTGGACTCCTACCTTGTGAAGGGAAGAATGTCAAAGAATTTGTGGCCATCTTTAGCCTACCATAATTTTGTTGACAATGTTGTATTAGAGTATTGTTTGGATTTAATAGTAGATGCAGAATATGGTACCCTTCTGATTTCTTGAACCATAATGCTTTGTGTCTTCATGGCACATTACAATTTTCAGAGCATTTTTCTGTATATATTTTTTCATTTGAGAACTCTATAGAAAAAGATGAATCATTCCCATTTTGCAGATGAAAGTAAACTGAGGAGTAGCATTGGTGGTGTTGGTAGGATTTAAGGAATTTGCTCAAAGTCATGTGATAATAAATGGAAAATGAGACTAAGACCTATAATACTTTCATGATATAAAATTTATTATTAATAAATGATGAAATGGTATATTAAACTTAGTTGGAATGCCATGTTTATAACCATACTAATTCAAATAAAACAGTACTCATGTATAGTGAATAAAGTCAGTGTCAAGATAGCTAAACCTTGGCTCTTCTAACATTACAATTTAGTTTTTCATAATACTAAATTCTCTGAAATGTACCAATAATGATGCGGGCTTGCATGTCTTTCTAATATAGTGAAAGGAAATTAGTACACAATGTAATACCAATTCCAAAACAAATTAAATAGTCCTGAAAAGGTTATGGTGTAGGAATCCTGGGGGGTTATTTTAATTTCTTAATTACAAAATTTTTTAAATGAAATTGATTTCTCATAATTTTGGTAGGTTGGGAATTATGTGATTTAAAATGTCGATTTCATCTGGAAACTAATTGTCATCTTCATATTGTTTCATTGCTTCTAATAACATACCTATATCCGTTCTTTTTGTCCATGGTTCTCTGTCTTGACTGCACGTTACAGTTCACCTGAGGAGCTTTTAAAAATACCTATGTGTAAGTCCCATGCTCAGAGATTCTGATTTGATTGTTTACGAATGGATTCTGGGCATCAATATTTTTTTTTAAATTCTGTAGGTGATTCTAATGTACAGCTAGAATTGAGAACCGTGTCATTTTTTTAAAATACATACTGAGTATGATCTGGTTCCCTACTCATCTATTTTGCATCTGTTGAAAAAAAGAGATAAAGAGGGGGAGAAGATAAGAAATGGATTAAGGTTATAAATGTAGATAGACACCTATTCCGGAAAACCGTTACCCTTCTGTTTTTTCCGGGAATAGTCCTTCTTAATAAAACCAACAGCTTTTGGCATGATTTGGTAGTGCCTATATTATGATACTTTGCTTTATATTACCATTACGTATTTGTCTTTCATCTAAAGAGGTAGAAACGTTGTTAGGAGGTATATTCTTCGTATCCCCTGTAGCTCCCAATACTGCATCTTAAATAGATGTAGGTACTCTAAATGTTTACCAAATTGAAGCCAGTTTATACAATCACTCTTCAGAACTAGGACTAGTTCTTTTACTCTTTTTTTTTTTTTTTTTTTAGCTTTCAAGAACTTTATAATAGTTCTTTGGAATTCTCTTTTTCTTTGATTTCCATGATATTGCACTTTCTTGGCTTCCCTTCATTCTGTGTTTCTTTCTTCATTTAGGAACCCTTCCCCCTCCACCCCTAAGTGCTGAGCCCTTCGAGAATCTTGTGAGCTGTAGAGAAACAAGATCTCATTTCCTTGGTGATTCATTCTCCTGATTTTAGTTACTAGTATAAATGATGTCTATGTTTTAGAAACTATTACAGAAGTTTTGAAATATACATAAAAGTGAAGAAACTAGCATTATTTTAAACTATATCCTAGATAACATACCATTTCAGTGTTGATACTTTATCTCCCAAAACAATAGGGATTATCAAAATTAACATTAATGCCATAATAGTTGATTTAATATCTGTCTGGTCTCTCTGTAGACCTGATCTCTAATTACATATTTACATTTCTTTCAAGGCAACTTTCTTTCAGTGTTTCCTTTGCATACACTCAGCATGTTCAAAATTTCCTGTAAATTGGTGGTGGTGATTTGGGAGTAATTTTGCGCCCCAGGGGACATTTGGCAATGGTTTTCACAACTGTGGGGGGCGGGGAGATACTACTGGCATCTAGTAGGTAGAGGCCAGGGATGCTGCCAAACATCCTCCAATGCACAGGGCTGCCTCGCACAAAAGTTTTATCTAGTCCAAAATGCGAATAGTGCCCAGGTTGAGAAACACTGCTGTAAACTGATAAGTTTTTTAAACTATAGTATTCATTTATCGTTAACAGCACTACCATTCTTCACACTTCTCAGGGTAGAAAGCGTGTGTGCTGTGTGTGTGTGTGTGTGTGTATGTGTACGTGTACACAAGAGAAAATATTCTTTTTCAGTCAATCTGTTAACAAAGCTTGTTTCTGCCTTTTTGTCTTCTTTTTTGCAGTGGCCTGCTAGTTATTTTCCAAAGTAAAATTCCCTTATTCCTGTTTCCTTGAAATTCATCTTGCATATCCCTACTTTGACCTGCCCTGAGATACCATTTTTCCCTTCAAGAACTGGCTTCTTATTGCCTGCTGAATTAAATATAAACAATTCTGGATGCCTTCAAAAGTCCTCCATAATGTGACTCCATCTCCTTACCTAATATAGTTTATTATTGTTAGCCAACAGTTATTAAGTGTTGACTATAAAGATTACTGAGGTAGATGCTAGGGATCTAGCATGTCAGAGTAATGACGTGTAAAGACATGTTAGTGTACTCTCTTGATCTAATTGGTTATTTCCCGATAATCCCTGTAGTATTTCTTATTTTTCTCTTTGCCTTCCCATACTAATTCCTCATTTTGTATCTTTGGATTGGTTTCCTCTTCTGGAATGTTCTTCTTTCTGACTCTATTCATAGCTAAATCCTATCCTTAGGGCCAGTTTCTGTCTCTGTCTCATCACATCATCATGAGCACTGCATACTTACGAGGTATAGGGGTCTTACAGCCTAGTCATGATTGTCATTTGGCCCAAATACTGCACTTAGGAATGATACAAATAACAGGTACTTTAGAATTTAGACCAAGAAACGAAACTCCAAGAACTGGAACCATCAAGGATGGAATAGGTGCAACTTAAGTGGTCTTTGAAGGAAGAGGGACCAGCACAAAAGAGTGGAGAATGCACTTTGGACTGGAAGAAGTTTTTTTTTTTCCCCCCAAGCTACACCAAATTTTCTCCTCTTTTTGACTTCCCAGTGACTGGAGTCACATATTAATATTTAGTCTAGCAATTAATAGTTGCCTTATTATTTAATGAGTATTAGTTTGGTCTTGTAACTAGATTAAGATATTTGCTCTTTATCCCCTAGAGCAGTGTTACTCAAAGTAGCCATTCTCTGTGAACAGGCTTGAAGCTTGTGCTAGAATAGGAGTTAGTGCACTGCTTTCTTCATAGAGAAAGTCTTACTTCTATAAAAAGTTCAGTGTGCTTATTTGATGATTTACATTCTGTCATAAGCTTCTTATTTTATCACAGACTGGTAATATACAATTCCCCAACCAGCACTGTTCTGTGGACCACCCTTGAACTAGCGTTGCTCTGCAGGACTTTTTCGGTTGTAACCTATGGAAAGGAATACGTTTTACATTTCAACCCAGGTTTCTGTATGTGCATACACACATACACATAACTGAAACTAAAGTTTCATGAAACTGCTGAACCTTACTATGTGTGACATGCTCTGATATTTTCTCTCCAGTTTTATTTTTTTTAAATGCTGATTGTGACCTTTTAAATTTTTAAAACACTGCACTCAAGCATCTAACACAGTGCTAGACACATGGTAGATGCTCAGAAAATATCAGAAGTTTTTTGCAGTGATTAATTCTTGAAAGGGTTGAGCCTTAATACAGATTGCTTCAAAACTGATTATTTTGAGGCCGGCCTGGTGGCGTAGCAGTTAAGTTTGTGTGCTCCGCTTTGGCGGCCCGGGGTTTGCCGGTTCAGATCCTGGGCGCAGACCGACGCACCATTCATCAAGCCATGCTGAGGCAGCGTCCCACATAGAGCAACTAGAAGGAGGCACAGCTGTGATATACAACTATCTACTAGGGCTTTGGGGAGAAAAAAAGGAGAAAGATTGGCAACAGATGTTATCTCAGGGCCAATCTTCCTCAAAAAAAAAAAACAGATTATTTCATCAGTACTTGTTTGTCTGTGGCATTTTAAGTGGAATGAGTATGGAATGGATTATATGAAATTTAAGACAGTCACAAGATATAATGAATACTGTTGCTATTTGAAGGGCAGAGATAGGGCAAAATGATGGATGGCCAACGAAGATAAACTTTGCTTTCTTTTCAACATTGCCAAGGACCTCAGCAGTGGCTGGTATGAAGCCCTAGTTAAGATATCAGGACCAGTTTGAATGACCACAAACCTCAATCTTCACTTTTTTACTTTTTAGTCTTCACTCTGTGGTTCAAGTCTTCTAATCTCTACTCTTTGGAAGGATCAGAGGGATGTCAAAAAGAGGGGGCTATAGATGTCTTCCTTCTCCCCATTGTTAACTCATTTTCAGCACCGTCTGGATTTCACTTTTGGTGCATTGCTGTTTGATTAAAGCTGGAGTTCTTAATCTTTATCAAGTTTACACATCTTAAGAGAGATTTTTTGTTTCAGAGGAGCTTTAATTTTTATTACATATACTTATTTTTTTTTACTTACAATCCTTTTTGAAGCATAACATAGTTTTAATGGGTTATATGTTATATTTAGTTTGTTCTAGATCTAAACAAGTAAATTTTATAAATTGAGTTCTGTAGTTATTGAACATTCTTATATATCAGTGGGTTTGTTATAACAACAAACTGCTGCTGCTCTTTTCCTTGTTTGTACTGTTGATGCCAAAATAAGGAACTTGTGAATTCATTCAGTCATTCTAGCCTTAATTTATTTTATGTCAGTCTATTTTGAAATTTTTTAATGGGAAAATGCAGCAGAATGACATTAAAAATTTAACATATTAATTTTCACATAGATTTAAGTTGGATATGTATCCTTCTTTGCTTTCTCATTTGTAAGAAAAAATGCCCTTAACCTGTGCTTTGACTTCTGCAGAAATGTGTGATTGTAGAGGCTAAAATAGCAATTAAGGCAATGCTGTATTTTTAACACCAGGCATCTTTTTTGACAGTGTAACTTACATAATTTTGTTTATGCACATGGAAGCAACTGTGATCCTTTGATGACATTATCTGAGAAAGTTGTTACTTATTTCAGCTGTTCTCAAAAATCAACTAAGGACAGAAAAGGTAACTTTTAAAAAGCACAATCTTTCTTCTAGAAACCCTCACTAAAAACTTTGTCATCATAATCTTATCCCTATCCTTTCCCTCCATGTGTCTAATCAATTGCCAAGGCCTGTCATTCTACCTTTGTAGTGTTTTATATCTACCTCCTTCATTCCGTCTCTACTGCCCTAGTTCTGACATTTTGTCATCTTTCGTTAGGATCATTATATTAGTTAACTAGTGTCTTCCTTATCTCCAGACTTTTAAAGCCTAACTTGGTACTGTGGTTGGTTTGGATCACATAATTCCCTTCTTCAGAACCCTGCTGTGGCTCTCTATTACCTTTAGAAAACAAAGTAAATGCTTTAATGTGACATTGAAGGCCTTCTATTATCTGTTCCTAAACTATTTTTTCCGGCTGTATTGTCTAGTAGATCCTTGTTCGTTCTCTGTACTGACTAGTTCTTAAATATGTTCTTTACTTTCTTGACTTTTACCTCATATTGTTCCTCATCTCTTTCAAAAGCGTTCTCCCACCAATACTCATGAATGCTGTCTCTTCCATGATGCCTCCCAAGATCCCTCTAGTCATACTTAATCTTCCTTAATTTTTCTTATTGTACATTATTTGTAACTCTTTATAGTTTGATATCATACTATGTTGTACTACCACTGCTTACAACCTTCTCTTTCACGTTATTTTTTTAAACTTTGTGAGGAAATGGATCACATCTCATCCTTTGAGTGCCTGGAAGCACAGTGTCTTCTGTACAGCAGGATATCTGTGAACATTTAAATTGAATTTTGAAATAGCTAATGATTTACTATTTTAAGTTGTCTAGGTAGCATGTATAGTTTTTTTTGTTTTGTTTTGTTACCATTTTTTTTATTGATGTCTTAATAGTTTATAACACTGTGGGGTTTTAGTTGTACATTTTTGTTTGTCCGTCACCTTGTGGATGTAACCCTTCACCCCTTGTGCCCTCCCCACCCTCCTTCCCCTTGGTAACCACCAATCAGTTCTCTCTGTCCGTTTGTTCACTTATATTCCATATATGAGTGAGTTCATGCAGTGTCTGTCCTTCTCTCTCTGGCTTATTTCACTTAACATAATACCCTCTAGGTCCTTCCATGTTGTTGCAAATGGGACAATTGTGTCTTTTCTTATGGCTGAGTAGTATTCCATTGTATGTATATGCCACATCTTCTTTAACCAGTCATCAGTCGAGGGACATTTGGGTTGCTTCCACTTCTTGGCTATAGTGAATAATGCTGCAATGAACATAGGGGTGCATATGCCTCTTGTGATGGTTGATTTCATGTCCATTGGGTAGATGCCCAAGAGTGGGATTGCTGGATCATAAGGTATTTCTATTTTTAATTTTTTGAGGACTCTCCATACTGTTTTCCATAGAGGCTGCACCAGTTTGCATTCCCACCAGCAGTGAATGAGGGTCCCCGTTTCTCCACAACCTCTCCAGCATTTGTTGTTATTTGTCTTTGTGATTATAGCCATTCTAACCGGTGTAAGGTGATATCTTAGTGTAGTTTTGATTTGCATTTCCCTGATGATTAGTGATGTTGAACATCTTTTCATGTGTCTGTTGGCCATCTGTATCTCTTCCTTGGAAAAGTGTCTGTTCATATCTTCTGCCCATTTTTTGATGGGGTTGTTTGTTTTTTTGTTGCTCAGTTGTATGAGATCTTTATATATTACTGAGATTAATCCCTTGTCAGGGATTATGCTGAAACGCTGTGTGTGTGGGGGGAGGGGTCCTCTCTTTCTCCTGCTTGACCCGGGGGTTTCCTTTCTGGCTCTCTTAGGGTGTTTGCTACACCCCCTAAACAGTCCGTCGTTGCTTCCCAGTGGGGATCTCGCGACAGTGTGAGAGCATCTGGATGGTGATAGTTTTCCCCGCTGTGGGCCGCCCCTCCCCCCTCTGTCTGCGAACCACACTGTCTTTGCCGATCGATTGGGGAGGGGGCGTACAACTTCTTACCTCTCCTCCAGTCCTTTTGGGCTTCCTGCGCCTCCACTGTCCGATGTATGGCAGCAGGGGTTTCTTAGAAGTCCTTCATAGTGTTTGATTGAGCTCTGTTGGAATGTGAATGATGTTTTCGTTGTGTCGTAGGGGGCAGAGATTCAAAGAGGCAATCTCACTCCGCCTTGATGCTGACGTCACTGTCCATAGTTTTTATATTCTTTGTCTTTGAAAGATCCAAGCTTTAAAGGTAATCATGAGAAACAGATTCAACTGAGAACATATTCTAGACCTTCATTTTCAGAAGATTCAAATCAATGGCTCTCTTGTCTCAGCCAAGAAACCTAATTGTCATGAAACAATAAAATAGATTCTGACTTTTTGACATATACTCTGTGGTTAGACCACTAGTACTTGTGACCCAGATAGAGGATAGAATTAGAAAAACAGGTACCATCAAACTGGTACCTGGTTACTCTGCCTAACTCTGGGTTTAGTCCTTATCTTAGTACACTTAGTAGTATCACCAATAAAAAATGCTTGTGCTTTTTGGAAATTATGTTTCAAGAGCTGGCCTGTATCAAGGGAGCAAATGTTGACTTTTCTGTGGTAGAGTAAACTTAAGATCCTAGATGAGTTAGTTGAGGGCAGAAAAGTCTCAGGGGTAACTCCTGTTACTGTTATTTTGCTGTCTTCTGGCCTTTATTAGTAGTCCAAGCTCCAATGTCCCCTGCCTCTGCCACAGTGATGTCTGTTATGGCATCACTGAGGCCTCAGGTTTCCTTAAACACCTTTCTGAAAAGTTAGTTTCTTGACTTGACTGTGCTTCCCTTAGTCAAAAGTATTATTCCTCAACTGTTGCTTCTTATGTTTAAGTAGAAATCATGTTCCTGGAGCATCATTCCACTCTTTCCCATCATTCTCTTTTTTATTGCCAATTTTTTTTTGTTCTGTACAGTCTACTTCCATTTCTTTATTCCTTTATGCTCGTGCTCTTGCTTCCACTTGCACCACTATATGGAAGCTGTACTCCACAAGGTTATGTATGTATCAGGCTCTTACAGTATTGCAAATCTGTCTTTCTAAAGCAATATTTAAAAACATATATATTTTGTGTTCGCTTGTTTCACCCATAGCTTCCTAACTTTTACATCTGTCTGGACATTCTTTTCATATTTGTATACAATTGCATATATTTATTCATATTTGCATTGTTATATAATTGCTTTCTTTAAAAATTTTTTATGAAATGTTAAGTACATTACATATATTATGTGCTATAAAACATGATAATAAAAGGATCACCTGTGACTGTACCACCCAACTTGAGAAATAAAACCTTACTGATACCCCTGAAGCTCCTTGTGTGTGCCTCCCTGATTACATCCTCTGCCTCCCCAGAAATAGAATTTTATGTTTACCATTTCCTGTCTTTCTTTATAGGTTTACCTCATTTGTATCTGTAAGCAATATATTTTTCAATTTAGTTTGTTTTTAAACTTTATACAAATGGTGTCATGTTATATGTATTCCTTTTGTTTCACTCAACTTGGGCATAGGCATGAGGTGAGGAGGTGCTGGGTGTGGGAGAGTATGATATGTTCTCTGGTTAAACTGTTTATTCTGGAAGGTCAGGGACCATGTCTTATATACCCTTTGTATCTTTAACATATAGCATAGTGTTTTTTGCAAGATAAGACATTCAAATGCTACTGTTGATCCAAGGGATCCCTATCATACTCTTTCCCTAATGGATGCTCTTCGCTGGTTTGGTGATGAATTCTTGATGAATTAGATACCTAACTAGCCGGAAATATTTAACGTTAATTGATCTATTTGGGAGTGATGGTGTGGTCCAGAGGCTTTTTCTCCCCTGTCACTATAGCTTTAGATACAAAATGCAGAGTGGAGGAAAAAGTGTAGAAAATGGTCATATATGAGATCATTCTTTCCAAATGGTGGTAGGTCTGAAGCTACTCGTTATAGTGTTTGGTTAAACGTGTTTATAGATACATGTGGAGCAAGTATTGATGGAAAAAAATTATAAAAATGTGACTTTCAGAGAAAAAATAGCTAGGTTTGGTGACTAAGACAGTGGATTAAAGGCACAGGGTTAGAAGGGATGAGTATCAAGAAATCACAAAGTCTTAGCATTTAATATAAAATGTGACTAGAATCAAAGCAAATTGGGGTACTTTTGGAGTTTCACATAGGTGAACAGGAGCCTTTTTCCCCCCTGAAGTTGTACCTTATCAGCTTTTTAGGATTAGTGAACTTTTTAATAATAGTGAACTGATAGAATGGAGAACACTAAGATAGTGGAAAAAAGTGATAGAAAAAAAGTTGTAATCTCTTAAATGTATTAATGTAGCTATTTATTTGAATTGTAATTAGTTCTTCACAGCTGCAGACCTTGTATAAGTTTAATTGGGTTCCTGAAGTTTTCATTTTAGTGACACTTATGATCTTTCCAAGACTCCCCATTTGAGGTGTTTGCCTGATCTGCCTCATCTACATGCATCTCTGCACATGTACACACACACGACTGAACTGGTACGTACCTAGTCTTTCTTCTTCTTCATTTTGTTGACTGCCTCCTCCATCTTACTAGTCAGATTTTACCAGAGCAGATGAGGAAACAATGTCTTGAATCATCAAAGACCTTTTCAGAGTAAACCAAAATACTTGGGGATGTTCTGCCAGAAACATGTTCTTGTGTTCCCAGCTCTGTATAAAGTGGCCCTGCCTGCCATCCCAACACTTGTTTCCTTTTATTAACTGAAAACTTCGATGAGAAAGAGAAATATTTCTAAGTGAAACTTCCTTCTATTTGTGATCTATACATTAATGCAGGTTTAACAGAAGAAAAATATAAAAGCTCTTTTTTGTTTTTTTGGTGAGGAAGATTCTCCCTGAGCTAACATCTGTGCCAGTCTTCCCATATTTTGTATGCAGATTGCCACCACAGCATAGCTTGATGAGTGGTGTAGGTCCATGCCCAGGATCCAAACCCGGGTTGCCAAAGCAGAGCACGCCGAACTTAACCACTATGCCATGGGGCCAACCCCCGAAAAGCTCTTTTTATTTTTTTCCTTTGACAGGAAAGATTCCTAATAGAGTCATGCACTGCATAACAACATTTTAGTCACCAGTGGATGGCATATACAACAGTGGTCTCAAAAGGTTAGTACCATATTGCCTACGTGTATCGTAGGCTATACCATCTAGGTTTGTGAAAGTACACTCTATGATGTTCACACAACAATGAAATCACCTGATGGTGCATTTCTCAGAATGTATCCCCATCGTTAAGTGACCCATGACTGTACTTAAGGCAGAATGATACAAACAGTAATTCATTTAGTTAATGGAAATTTGAAAGAAAATTTAAATTGTTTATTAATACCTTGTATACCTTGAACTCCCAAAGTAAATATTCAAGATAATTCAAAATTAACTCTGTTAGAGGGAGAAAGTCAAATACTGTATGATCTCACTCATAAAAAGAAGATAAAAACACCAACAAACAAACACATAGAGACAGAGATTGGATTGGTGGTTACTAGAGGGGAAGGGGGGAGGGAGGAGGGCAAAAGGGGTCATTAGGCACATGTGTATGGTGATAGATGGTAATTAGTCTTCAGGTGGTAAACATGATGTAATGTATACAGAAATTGAAATATAATGATGTACACCTGAAATATATATAATGTTATAAACCAGTGTTACCTCATTAAAAAAAAGCACAGCAAAAAAAATAAAATTACAGCAAATTAAAATTAATTTGGTTAATGAGGAAAAAAACTCTTAGCAGAGGGTACAGTTTAGGAGTTTTGTTTTTTTAACTGCTCACTTGTTTATGGTTAATGAGGAAAACTAGTGGGATTATTTGTGTTCATTTTGTTTCAGAAAAGAACTACTTTTAATGAAGTACACCATCCATGTGAAAGTGGAAAAGTAAAGATTATTCATCATGCCTGCCGTGGCTTCAGTTCCTAAAGAACTCTACCTCAGTTCCTCACTAAAAGACCTCAATAAGAAGACAGAAGTTAAACCAGAGAAAATAAGCACTAAGAGGTATGTGTCCTTTGCTCGTTTGGCTGAGTCATATGTTAATTTTTAGTTCATTTCCATATTAAATGAGTTAGCTGAGTAATCAATTTAAAGTTTATTTGAAAAATGACATCATCTCATGAATGAATTGAGACCTCCTTTAGAAAAGTTCTTAACTTTATCTTAGCAGAATGCATATATATTCTGCTAATACACATATTACCTGCTCTCTGGACAGTATTCCAGATCATAATTTTAAGAGGTAAAGACTACCAGGGTTATACAAAACTCATTCAGCCACAGTTAATGTCTTTTCGTAAAACAGTATAAAAATGCGTCTTACTTAAAGATCATTTTTATCCTTGTATATTTCACATGTAAGATACGGTCCTAGCATTGTCTTTCTTTGAGTAAAAGAGAAGAGAGATATGTTTTTTATCCAACATTCAGCAAAATATTAATTTGTACCGGTTTGACATGAACTTTTAACCTAATGACTTACTTTACGTGTTTTTATTTTTGAGGGCCTATAGTCTTATCTACCTGCTAAGGTAGAAGCTGAAATGATCCCTTCCTGGTAATGGTTACAAAATCTGTCCCGAGATAAAATATAGTAGCAATGGAGAGGTCCAGCTACTTTAATATTTATGGAAGTAATTTTGCTAAAAATGGGATATCACTAAAATTGTTAACTTTGTTGATAGTTTTATCTCTGTTGAGGGTCGGGTGGCAATAGGGGAACTTTTCCTCTGAATTTATTTTGACCAACAAAAGAGAAGATTTGGAGACAAATAAATAACTACATTATTATAAGAGTTTCAGAAAGAAAGGTGGATCTAGCTAGCCATATACCCCAGACTTGGGGCAAGAAGATTTTAGAAATCAGGAGAAAAATAGGTATTCCATGGCTAGAGATAAATGGGAGGTTTTAAAAAAAAATGATATGGGGCCAGCCCTGTGGCCTGGTGGTTGGGTTTGGTGCGCTCCACTTTGGCAGCCCAGGTTCACGGGTTCAGATCTACACCACTTGTCGGCCATGCTGTGGTGGCATCCCACATATAAAGTAGAGGAAGATTGGCACAGATGTTAGCTCAGGGAAAATCTTCCTCAGCAAAAAAAAATGATATGTATGATTCCAAATGAACCTGTGAAGAGGCATCTAAAGAAACCTATGATTGCACAGAGACATCTTTGTGAATCACTTTCTAAAGAAAATAAACTGAAGATGGGAAAAAACCAAAACATCAAGGATGAAGACAAGAGAGTAATAGGAGCTGTAAAGAAGGTCAGGAAGGAAAATCCCAGAATGAGTTGATATTTCTAAACATTACTAAGGACAAAATGGGCTTTTTAAAAAGAGATTTTTGAGGGGACAGGAAGAATAAGAGAGGATTGGCCTGCTTCTTGAGCTCAGCTGGTAATGTTGATGTGTTGACAGAGTACAGCAGCTCTGTTAGACTCCTGTTGAATGATTTTTAAATGGGAAACAATGGGAAAGATAAAACTACCTTGAAGCTTTCTCAGAGAGCTTCATCTAATCCTAAAAAACAGATTAGTCCATTCTAGCGATGTCTGATTTAGCTCTAGGGTTACGCTGATCTCATAGAAAGTGGTATGTCAGATGGACTCCCTAAATATACCACCACAAACTTGTGTTCTAGAGAATACTAAAATCCTTTTAGGATGTTTGGCTGGTTCACTGAACTCTTGGTGGCATTGCAGCCATCTCAGCTTGATCTGCTACATATAGGCCCACAAGATGTACATGCATTAGAGTGAAAGAAGTTTGGAGAAAACCTGAGGACTATTGCACCCACTCCCAAACTCTTTTAGAGAACCTTCTTACTAGCTTTGGCTTGATTTATGTCTATCTTAGGACTATGATGTCGTGCTAGGCAGAGCATACACACTGACTGAAATGGTCCTTGTATAGGACCATCTTTGGTCCTAAATACCATTTTGGCCCCATTTCTTTGTGTGGTGTTGTAGTTCCTTGGCCTGACCAACTTCATCAATTAATCCATGTCTCAATCTTGGAGCAGTTTGAAAAATATAGAAAACATGATGCACTGCTTTGTATAAAGAAGTTATTGATGAAGCATATTGTATATAAACATTGGCACTATAACTTGGTTGCCAAAACTTTAGTCTTAAGTGAATGAATTCCTCTTGCACAAGTGCTTCTTATTTTGCTCTCTAAAGACAGTTAACCAGGAAAATGTCCTTAGAGTGAACACCACAGAATCCTCAAATTATTTTACTGAAGTGGGATTTTAAGATGACATATATTTAGACTTTGTCTCCTTTCCTTCAGGAACCAGTGAATCAGAGTACAGTTCAGCCATTTTGTAGAAAACTTGAACGAAGTAAAAAGATTGAACTCATGTCTGCTTTCCTGTCCCTAGTTTCTTGGATGTTTAAGTGGTTTAATTTTACATCATGGTTAGAAAGGAGTGAAGAGACTTCAGAAGTATTTAACATTAAGATACTAAGCGTTTTGGCTTCCCTCCTTCAATGGGAGTGGCTTCCCTCCTTCAGTACGAGTGGCGTGCAGTTGTGCTCTTTCATTGTAGAGTACGACTGTTGTGTGGGTGCCTGAAGACCACCTGCCTCAGGCTTATCTGTTACAGCAGATCTTTTCAATCTGGGCTTAGAATGTGTTTGGAACAGTTTGGTGGTATAGAAACAGCTATCGTGAAACAGAAATATTTACTTGTAGCATAAGGGAAATTTTCAGGTTGCATCTAAACTTATATCTAACTCTATCAGTTCTGAAGTAGTGCAACCTAAATTACAAAATGCATTTTATCAAGATTCTCTGTGGACTTTATACATGACTTTTTTTCCCCCCGATATCAAGTGTTTTAAATTTTTTCTCTAATTTTAAGTTACGTACAGAGTGCCCTGAAGATCTTCAAGACAGCAGAAGAAAGCAGATTAGATCGTGATGAGGAAAAGGCCTATGTACTATATATGAAATATGTGACTGTTTATAATCTTATCAAAAAAAGGCCTGATTTCAAGCAACAGCAGGTACCTTTTATTTCTGCATTTTTATTTCCAAAGTTATTTTTGCACAATGGAGCTATTGATCTCTAAAAGTTTTAACTAACACTGAAATTTAGATCACATTATACAGCATCAAGTTGAAACTGCTATGCAGATAGAAAAAGCAAACTAAAGATTTAGTTTCATTATTTGCAAATATATATGCATATATGTGTGGATCCACACACACTATATACACATACTTAGTTTGTCTTGGATTAGTACAAGATTATAGCAACATAAAAACTCACGATTAGTTTTCTGTGGTAATATATCATTTTCAGTTCAAGTGGAAGAACTCAGTTTACTCATGCGTTAAATAAGAAAAATATGACTGCGATTGTACTTTCTCAAGATTCAAAGTTTAGTCACTTGTTTTTGTGACACTTTTTATATTTGACATTGTAGCCGTATTAAAGATCTGTTTGCAAAATTAATACTGATCACTTCCATTTTTACTTATTAATTTCTTTTTTTTTTGCCTTTAATCCTTTGAGCAGTTGCCTTTCTTCTATTTTGCTGAAGCCATGTGGGTAGGGATGGAGGGTAGGGGAGGTGTAAATGAATACAGAAAACTGATGACTAGGATAAGTGTTGCTAGATAAAATGGTTGCATTTCGATTGCACCAGAAACAGGCATAAGAGGGAACATAGAGACTAGGTCAAAAAGTGGGAAGAATATTGTGTTGGTGGTTCCACCTTTCCTTAGGAATGATCTTCCTGCCAGACAATAGTGCAAAATACTGCCTGTAGATTTCTTACCTGGTAGAGAAGCCGTTCTTGAATTAATATTGAGATTTTATTTTGTTCACTGGTGGTAGAATTGGCTTGCCTCATTTAAATTGACTTATAGAACAAAAATGTACAACTAAAACCCCACAGTGTTATAAACTATTGACATCAATAAAAAAAATGTAAAAAAAAAAAGAGTTGTAAATTGACTTAGAGAAGTAAAGAGAGTTTTCTTACTCTTTGAAATAACCTTTTTATTTTTCCAGAGTAATGTGACTGATACAATTTCTTTTGGTTGTTGGTTAAGAGAGAACATTGTTTATTATCTAATAGTGATAAATCATTGCTGGTGTTTCTTCTCACCCACAAAGTTATGCTAATAATGGTTATGGGAATTTAGATCTAGCTTTGGAAAGGTGGCTGGCCCCTTGCATTTGAAGGGTCATCCTCCTGTCCACAGACAGCTGGATTGGTCCTACCCTGGGAACATTCTTGAGCATACTTATCTGCAGATAGAGACAGAGGCCTTCCCAAAGTCAAACAAGTTTTTTCATGCTTTTTGATGGGTTTTTTTTTTTTTGTGGGGAAGACCAGCCCTGAGCTAACATCTGTTGCCAATCTTCCCCTTTTTGCTGAGGAAGACTGGCCCTGGGCTAACATCCGTGCTCATCTTCCTCCACTTTATATGGGACGCCGCCACGGCATGGCTGACAGGCAGTGCGTCGGCGGGAGCCCGGGATCCGAACCTGCGAACCTCGGGCTGCCAAGCGCGAACTAAACCGCTGCGCCACCGGGCGGCCCCCTTGATGGTTTTTACAGTATATGTTAAAGTGGAATTGCTTAAAAAGAAGTGTAAAAATGTTAAGTAAATATTTTTGAAAGATTCGCAAATTTGGATAACTGTGGTATTTTTGGTATCTGCTGTTTTGTTTATTGTGGTAGGGCCAATTTTTTATGTACTTGTTTACTTTTTGCTGTATTTTTCTTAGTTAGTAGTTACCTTTTTTTCTCTGACAAGATTGGGAGTGTTTTTGTAGCTACCTTTTTTTTTTTTTAACTTGAGAAGGCTAGGAGTAAATTTTAATTGGTAAGAGATTTTTTTCCATTTCCACAGAGTGTCTATTGCATTTCCAAAGGGGTATCTAGTTGGAAATGTCAGGAGTTGTTCAGGTTAGGAAGCTCCCTGCAAAGGCTCAGGTAACCCAGGCTCTTCCTCCATATGCTGCAGTGGTTCAGTTCCTGGTTTTCAGTAAAAGGGACTGTTTTCATTTGCTCTGTCCAGGGTGCCACATCTGCTTCTGTCTTAGAACTGTTTTTTTGTTTTATCTAGCCCACCCTCTCCAGTGCACTTCAAGTGTGTGAAGTTTTAAATTACTAATTAGGGGCCGGCCCAGTGGCACAGCAGTTTAGTTCGCGCTTGGCAGCCCGAGGTTCGCCAGTTCGGATCCCGGGCGCCTGCTGACGCACCGCTTGGCAGCCACGCTGTGGCAGCGTCCCATATAAAGTAGAGGAAGATGGGCACGGATGTTAGCCCAGGGCCAGTCTTCCTCAGCAAAAAAAAAAAAAAAAAGAGGAAGATTAGCCAGAGATGTTAGCTCAGGGCTGGTCTTCCTCACAAAAAATAAATAAATAAATTACTAATTAAATATTTTCTGGGTTTTACCCTTTAAATCAGGTGGGGACAGAATGTAATGTCACCAAGTCTTCAGACACTTGTGCCTTTCACTCTTGTTTTACATGAGGGAATATTTAAGATTTAGATAAAACTTGTTTGTTAATTTAGCAAGCTCATTAGTAGAGGACACATTACAGTTATTGCTTATTCATTGAAAAAAAATGTTTATAAACATTTTTTTTCAGGTTTATCTTAAAAAGAGGGAAAGGCAGAGGCTGGCCTGGTAACACAGTGGTTAAGTTCGTGCACTCCACTTCAGCGGCCCTGGGTTCACAGGTTTGGATCCCGAGCATGGACTTCCTCACCAAAAAAAAAAAAAAACAGAAAGAGGGAAAGATGAATATATTGAAAATATTAGTATAGCAAAGTCTAGATAAAATTGGAATTATATTTTTAAATCTCCATGGCATTCTGTGTGTGTGTGTGTTTGTGTGTGAGGAAGATTAGCCCTGAGCTAACATCCATTGCCAATCCTCCTCTTTTTGCTGAGGAAGATTGCCCCTGGGCTAACAACCATGCCCATTTCCTCTACTTTATATGGGACACCGCCACAGCATGACTTGACTAGCCGTGCATACGTCCATGCCTGGGATCTGAACCTGTGAACCCCAGGCTGCTGAAGCGGAGCGCACGAACTTAACCACTGTGCCACTGGGCCAGGCCTCCATGGCATTCTTGATAATTAATCCTAAATATTATTGGTAAACCTTTTTGTTTGGGAAATCATGAGAGTTGTTTGAATTTGTATGTTCAGGAGTAGGAAAGTTCTACCTGGTAAACCTGAGAAGTAAACATTTTTAGTTGTATAAGAATTGGATGTTATTTTTTTATTCTGCCAATTGTCAATAATATTGAACATTTGAGAACATTTATACAGTCATGCACCTCGTAACAACATTTCAGTCAACAATGGATCACATATACGACAGTAGTCCCATAAGATTAGTACCATATAGCCTAGGTGTGTAGTAGGCTATACCGTCTAAGTTTGTGTAAGTACACTCTATGATGTTCGCACAATGACAAAATCGCCTAAGGATGTATTTCTCGGAATGTATCCCAGTCATTAGGTGACAACATGACTGTACTACTTTAACTGTGCTCCTTTAAGTGCACAGAGAGAGAATTATTGACAAGAAGCCTCACTAATAGCCTCTGGAAGTTGATAACAGGCATGCCCAAACACAGTTTTTTCAGCATCTAAACAGTTAAGCTGGGTTTACAGGCTGGCTTTTTAATGAGGTCATGTCAAAAAATTAATAGAACAAGTCATAGTATTTTTTGTTTTTACTTTGTATTTTGTTTTTATCAGAGAAATCTTACAGTAATGATTATTGTTTTCTGTTAAAAAAGTATTGCATCAGTAGTCAGGACATTGTGGTAACTGAAGTAATTACAGTTGCCACTATAATTTTCAGTTGACACAATACTGAACGAACTGTATACTTTTATTGAAATTACATGCTTTAGGGCCCTTTTTATTTATTTAGTCTTTAATCTAGAAGAATAAACTCAACCAAAACATGATCTACATTTAGGCTAGATAGATAAGACATATGACACAGATTTATTCAACCAGCTCTTGGTGACTGCCTCTCAAAGAGCCAAAGATGGATATTTCTGGCCCACTGGCCTTGCTTTTTATAAATTTTGATTACTGTATCATTTGTGATGAACTGTGCTAGTAGGCTCTGTTTGCAAAACCATACTGGCAAGTTGTGGAAAATTAGGTCCAATAATTAGCTGAGTCAAAATACACTACTGTGGGGCCAGCCCAGGGGTGTAGTGATTAAGTTCGCACGCTCTGCTTCAGCGGCCTGGGGTTTGCAGATTCAGATCCCGGGCGCAGACCTACACACGGCTCATAAAACCATGCTGTGGCGGCATCCCACATACAAAACAGAGGAAGATTGGCACAGATGTTAGCTCAGAGCCAATCTTCCTTACCAAAAAAAAAAAAAATTACTGTCGTGTCAAATCAACCTTGACTTGAAAATATCTCTGATTGCAGGATCTAATGAGTGACTTTGTTTTTTATGAAGAGAGAGTTTTGAAACATTTGGAGAATAGTTGTACATTTATGTAGATTAAAAGTTTAAAAAAATACTTCATTCAGTCACAATAGTGTTTTCATCTAAACCTTCCTTTACAAAAGCACCATGATTTTAATGTTAGCATAGTGCTGTGTACAGTGGCCAGTACTAACAGTATGGGATGGTTTTTCTGTAATTTTAGGACTACTTTCATTCCATACTTGGACCTGCAAACATCAAAAAAGCTATTGAAGAAGCTGAAAGACTCTCTGAAAGCCTCAAACTCAGGTACAGACGTTATTATGCAATCTTTAAAAGAATGTAAATTTAGAGGATAAAAATAATATTTAGAATTTGTCCATTTATATGTGACCATGCATATAAATCCCAATTTCTAAAGCTAGTCCTATGTTAACTGGGACATAAATATTAAAATCTTTTGCTATATCACCTATATTATGTTCATGAGTTACTATTAATATTCTTTACTAAAATTTTTTAAATATTTGGAATGATAGATTGTTAAGGGGGGAAGCATTGATGTATTAGATCAGAGCTCAGGGCCAATTTATTCTAAGTTTCTGACATTCTTCAGAAAAGTATAATTCCTCATATGCCCCATCTTGTAATGTGCTACTGGACACTGGTCTTCCTGGAATGAAGTATTTACTGTTAGTTTTGATCTGCCTAGTTGCAGAAGTTATATATGTTTAAAAAAATATCTAATTCTAGTATTTGCCATGACTGGCTTAGCAGGCTTATAAAATAATTAGAAATTAAGAACAGTAGGTTTCGGGACCAGCCTGGTGGCATAGTGGTTAGGTTCGCGTGCTCCACTTTGGTGGCCCGTGGTTCGCAGGTTCGAATCCTGGTTGCAGACATACGCACTGCTCATCAAGCCATATGTAGTGGCATCCCACATATAAAATAGAGGAAGATGGGCACAGATGTGAGCTCAGAGCCAGTCTTCCTCACCAAAAAAAAAAAAAGAACAGTAGGTTTCAATTTTCAGTCATTAGCCATTCTTTAAATAACAGAATAAAAAGGGAACTATTTTTAATTCAGTATTTTTTCTTAATGGTTTTCATACTTGGATCAATTAACTATGATAGCTATACACATCATAGCCTTTACTTAGAAATTATCTTTTTCAACTAATGTATTCCCTTCATCCTTTCCAGAAATTACTGTCTTGGGATTGGAATGTGTTAAGGTGGATGATGTCATTTAGAATCACTGTTTTCTTCCTCCTGCAGCCAGTTAATCAACTAAGTAGAATAGAATTTCTCCTAATCTTTGGGTTACCTTTTGTTAACTTTTCTCTTGGATTTGCCTAGTTTTTCCCTAATCATACTTCTACCAACAATAATCATGTTCTTTACTCTTCTGTCTTTTGAGTTTTAGGTCCTTTCTCTCACTTATTTGTTGTCTGTACTTTTTTTATATTTTGAACCACTTTATAAAGGAATGAGGCTTTGTAGTTAATTTTAGGATTTTAGGATTACAAATCCTTTGAGAAGGAAATTGCAGCAGATTTGAATCATTAAAAGGTTGAAATTAGTGGGAGGGAAAAAGCAAAAAGAGCATTAAACAACTTCAATTTGAGAGCATTGAGTTTCTTTTTGAGATTTTTGGGCTATTTAAAATAAATGTACAGAGGGCATTTACTTGTGATTTGTAACGAACACTGGCAGAGTCAGATTTCAGTTGGAGGGAGAAAGTATGCAGCCGTAAAATACCCCAAGGCAGGGTACTAATTTTATGGAATTGGAACTCCTTTACTTTCCACAATCATGCCTGTAGAAGACATCTTGACTTCTTTTTTCAACTAGATACGAAGAAGCTGAAGTTCGAAAAAAACTTGAAGAAAAGGACAGACAGGAGGAAGAGCAGCTGCAGAAACAGAAAAGGCAGGAAGGAGTAAGAGAGGATGGTGGCACATCAGCTGAAAGTTCTTTGGAAAATGTGTTGGATTCCAAAGACAAAACGCAAAAGGTATTTCAAATTTATTCCATGAGGTAAAAAGACTGACTTTTTTTTGTCAGATGATTTGCTTAGGAAGAGTTGAGATACCACTACAATGTTCTTTTAAGACAAGGGTAAAATTTAATGTGTTTTTGTTAGAAATTGAATTAAATATTCTAGGTTCAGTTGATTCCAGGTTTTTCTTGGACTGCTACAGAAATATGTTCTATGCATTAATTAGTTTTTAGCGGTCACTATAAACTTGATTAGAGCAGTGCATAGAACATTTGACCTGTGATTCAGTTTATCTGAGTTCTGGTCCTGTGTCAAGTCTTGCTTAATCCTCTGGGACTCAGTTTCCTCATTTGCTAAATGAAGATCTTGAACAGATGATCTTTAAGGTCTCTTCTTTCTAATAAATGTAATTTACATTAAAAAAAAGATTTGGTATACTACTTATATGGTGCCTAACCCTTTCTCTATTTCTGGGATCTCATTCTCTCCCCTTTGATTTTCCTCATTTCTCTGCCCCGGTTTTCCCTTCCTCTTTCTCTCCCTCTCATTCCATTTTGTTCAGCAACTACTTGTAGTCTTTTCAGCTATATCACTTGTTTGCCAAAAACAATCAGTAACTCAGTCTGTACCTGTCAGCTATCACTGTATCTCCCTTCCTGAACCTCCTCAGAAACTGTTTTTCCTAAAATGTTTCTTCTGCACTGTTGAAATTCATGGAAAGATTTCTGCTTTAATTTTTCTTAAGCATTTTGTAGCTTTCAGCTATCATTTGAATATGGATCATCATTCATTTCATTAAGAAGTAGTTATTGAATTGCTTGTGACATTGAACTAGACAGTATGAAAAAAAGTGAAGAAATCTGGTGTTTTGATTTTAGAACTCTTAATATAGGATAAATAATACTGCCTTAGAGATGTTCATTTATAGGTCAAATGGCTGATATAAAAAAAAACAAGACTTCAAAGAACTATATGAAAGGGACTTTTTTAATCTCTTCATTTTGTTACCTTTCTAACAGCAGGGCCAACTACTTTTTGTTACTTTTACTTTTGTTTAGCCTTTTTATACTGAAAAGAGAATACAGTTAAACCTGGTTATCCAGCTTTAATAATCAACTAACATTTGCCATATTTTTTGTCTTTATCTCTCCCCTTTTCTTTTCCTGGATTATTTCAAAACAAGTTCCAGATATCATTTTACTCCTGAATATTTCAGTATGCATCTCAAAGAAAGGGGCATTTTCTTAATAACCACAATGCTATTTTCCCTCCTCACAAAATTAACAGTAATTCCTTGATATAATCTAATACTCAATCTGTATTCAATTTATGAGACAATATTTTATATTGATTTCTTAGGGTTCATTTATTTGAATCAGGTTCCAAACAAGGTCTACTCATTGTCTTTTTGGTTGCTATGTCTCTTAAGTCTCCGGTATTCTCTACTTGAGTTCCCCTTCATTTTTCATTTCATGCATTTGACTTTTTAATACTGGATCAGTTCTGTAAAATGAACCATATTCTAGATTTGCAGTCATACATCACTTAATGATGGGGATATATTCTGAGAAATGCGTCATTAGGCAATTTTCTTGTTGTGTGAACATCATAGAGTGTACTAACGCAAACCTAGGTGGTATAGCCTATTGCACATCTAGTCTATATGGGACTGCAGTCATTTATGCAGTCTGTCATTGACCAAACATGGTTATGCCGTGCATGACTGTATCTGGTTGCTTCCTCCTTGTGTCATTTAACTTGTTCTTCTATCTCCCATATTTCATGTAGACTGGAAGTTCCATGTACGAGTTTAATTAGATTCAGGTTCAGTTTTTGTTTTTTGGCAAGAATAGTTCATAGGTGATACTGTGTACTTCATGTTCTATCATAATAGGAGGTACATAATATACATTTCTTTTCTTTTTTATTTTTAGTGATACTAAAATTGATTAATAGGTTCAAGTGGGTCCTTGGTTTTCCCATCTATAAAATGAGTACCTTACAGAATTATCCCCTGTTGTCTTGATCAGAAAATGCAAGTTTGTAAAACTTTGTATTACTTCATTTTCCTTTAATTATGTAATGGAGGACACTGAAGGGAATAGCCAGAATTCTTATTTCATCATAAGAAGTACTCTCTCATTAAATTAAATATTAAATTTCTGTAATAGTCTGTGCTTTTAAATTATATTTGACCTTTAACTGAGGAAACTTTGAGGAAGTGTCATATGATCCTGATAGGCTGCTAGTTATTTTAGCAGCTATCTACTGCCAGAGTAACCTGGTAACATCATTACTGTTCGTATGTATTTTCATAAAATGCCAGTACTCTGTACACTTCATTTCCTAGGCTTTCAGTTTCAGTGAAGTATTAAAGATGAACTTTTTGTTTCTATGAAAATTTTTGTATTAAAGTTGAAACTTTTTTTTTTTCTATGAAATAGATAAATGGTGAAAAGAGTGAAAAAAATGAGACCACAGAGAAAGGTAAGTGTGTACAGAAAGAGGGAGTTCTTTTAGGTTATTACTGAGATCTCCTTTTAATCAGAATAAGCTTCAGATTTTACACAATGAGATTTTTAACACTGTCTGATCTGTATGTAAGCTTTATCATTTTTCCTAGACTGTACCATTATATTGAAAATGTATTATGTTCTGTATTTATGTATCATGGGGAATATTTATGGTAATATGCAGTTGAAAACATCAAAACCAGAGTTTGTATTTGTCACTGTTTTCTTTTAAAGATGTAGTTTAGCATAGTGGTTAAAAGCATAGACTCTCAGAAGTCAGAGTGCCTGGGTTTGAATAAATGGCTCCTTCTCTGAATTTCTGTGTGATCTTGAGCATGTTACTTATCCTGTCTTTAATTTCCCCATCCGTAAAGTGGGGATAACATTAGTACCTATTTCATGGGGTTATTGTGAGACTCGAATGAGTTAATACATGTGAAACTCTTAGAACACATAGTAAACTTTATATAAATATTAGCTATTATTACTTGTGACTCTAGGTTGTAGACTTAATTATTTAAAAGGCTTCTTCACTCCCCTCAAAAAAATCTAAACCAGTAATTTGAATATTATCCGTAGGTGGTGCTGATGCTCTAGTCACAAATATGTGACCTAAACAACAAGACTTAGGCAATTGCCTACATTTTCCTCTCTCTGTAAAGGTTTAACTTAAATATTAATTGTATGTGACACTAAAATAAATTCTCTATTTAAAATATTGCTGTACAATGATTTAAAAGACAGGCTGAGTATAGTAAGGTACCTTCCTAAAAGCTGTTATCAATTCATTCTAAGATGAGTTTTTATCCATATGTATCTCATCCTGCTTCGATGTTGCCCTTCTTAGTGGTTTTTCTCAACTTGTTTAGACTGTTTTGTTGTCAGAATGATTTTGATGGTCAGACAGGGGAGTAGGATGGTTATTAGCAGCTGAGTATCTTAGCTTCGGAGATCCTGTGACTGTGCTCTTCTCACAGCTCATTGCCAAAATAGTTCTTTACATTTTTAAGTTCACTTGTAGTGCTTTTTAATCTTTCATTTCAGGTGGTAGAAGCTGGAAGAGGAAAATAGCGACATAGGGAATATTTATTTGGGCTAAATATTAAAGGGCTAGATAGTAAATATTTTAGGCTTGGGGGGCCCTGTGGTCCTTGCTGTTGTAGCGTGAAAGCAGCCACGGACAATATGTAAACAAATGAGTGTAGCTGTGTTCTAATAAAAACAGGTGGCCATAGTTTGCCAACTCCTGGTATGGAACACAAATAACAAGTTTTTGGCTTGTTGCTCTAGGAATACTTGAAAATCTAAGTTTTTCAAATAACCCCCATAAGAGCCCATCAGAGACTTTTAAAAAAGAATTTAGAACCTTTCAAGAATTTTTGAACCATAGATGTTTCTTCTGGTTGATATTTTGCAAATGGCTTAATTTTTAAAAATAGAATAAGAATATTTTCATGAGATACACATAGTAATATCCTTTTTTGTTGTTGTTAACCAGTAACAGAGCCAACAGCAGATGTGGCTGTAACCTCAACAGCAAATTTTGGTATTTAAGTCTTTATAAACAGAGCACTGAACTAGTTTCTTGATAAGTGTCCAAAACATAAATTATGTTTAATGGTAGTTTTAAAAGGTAATAAACAGTGTGATGGGATAACAAATATATGAGACCCAGTATACTTCTCTCTTCTAGAAAAAGCTATGCTTGTCCTCTGGTTAGTGATATGATAGCATGCAGAAGTGGGTGTTTCTTGTAACTTATGTTGTCTCTCTTGATTCCAAGGAGCAGTCACAGCAAAGGAGCTTTATACAATGATGATGGATAAAAACATCAGCTTGATAATAATGGATGCTCGAAGAATGCAGGATTTTCAGGATTCCCATATTTCAAATTCTCTCAGTGTTCCTGAAGAAGCCATCAGTCCAGGGTAGGTTATTGTGTATTTAGATAAAATGGTAAACTGTGGACAGTAGTAAATGTTACTACTTAGCATCCAAGCTAAATGTGATAAAATAGTCTTTTCTTTTCCTCTTGACCTTTTCCTTCTTTGCTGCTTAGTGACACACCTTACCCTTTCTGAAGGGTAGTGTAAAGGACATTACAGTTTGGCTATTTTCTCCTATCTGTAGAATTTGGAGTCTTATTAGAAGAGAAATGCCCTTCTGTCCTTTGTGTGCCCTCTCTTCCCAGGTGTTTATTGACTAATATCTCTTATTCTTTTTTATTTATGAGATTGTGAAGCGTATGCACCAAATTGGCTAAAATCATGAATTAATTGAATTGTTTTTTATTTCACAGTTCCCCGTATGACTATCTGTGGTGAAAGAGTACACAGATACTTTTTTGAAGAAGCAGCAGCAATATAGCTAAGTGATGAAGAAAGAGTATAGGCTTTAAAGTCAGACTATATTCAGATTATAACTCTGTCTCTTATTAGCTACGTTACTTCTAGCTAGTGACCTAACCTCTCTAAGCCCATGTTTCCATCTGTAAAATGGGGATGATAATAGTACCTATCTCGGAAGTTTTGAGAAGTTTAAATGAGAAAGTTTATGCACACACACACTTAGCACAATGCCTGGTACTAGTAAGGACTTACTAAAAAATAATACGTTTTTCTTTCTTTTTTGACAAGAAGGCCTTTAACCTATAAAGTCATTTAAACTTACTTGCATGGATATATTGTATATTAGAAGCTATCATAATTGTGTCAGAGCTAAAATTCCAGATCCAGGGCTATTTTCACTATTTTGAGTGTCAAATAAATCATATAACCTCTCTGAGTCTTAGTTTGTGGGATTGGATTAGTAAAATCTATAGTCCATTCTAGGACTAACTTACATTAAAAAAAGATATATTTTTGGGGCCGCCCGGTGGCGCAGCGGTTTAGTCCGCGCTTGGCAGCCCGGGGTTCGCAGGTTCGGATCCCGGGTGCCCGCCGATGCACTGCCTGTCAGCCATGCCATGGCAGCGTCCCATATAAAGTAGAGGAAGATGGGCACGATGTTAGCTCAGGGCCAGACTTCCTCAGCAAAAAGAGGAGGATTGGCGACAGATGTTAGCTAAGGGCTGGTCTTCCTCACAAAAAAAAAAAAAAAAGATATATTTTTTAAATTAGGTAATAAAATTTGCAGTTTTTGGCACATTGCAGATGCTTTGACCTGAAGAATAGAGTGCTTTGTAAATATGCTATTTAAAAATGGGATTAGAGGGGGCTGGCCCAGTGCCATAGCAGTTAAGTTTGCACGCTGCGCTTCGGCGGCCCAGGGTTTGCAGGTTCAGATCCTGGGGGCGGGCAGATGCACTGTTTGTCAAGCCATGCTGTGGCGGTGTCCCATATAAAGTAGCGGAAGATGGGCATGGATGTTAGTCCAGGGCCAATCTTCCTCAGCAAAAAGAGGAGGATTGGCAACGGATGTTAGCTCGGGGCTAGTCTTCCTCACAAAATAAATAAATAAAAAATAAAAATGGGATTAGCGTGCTTAGTCTAGTCCAGTAGGTGTAAATATGTTCCCAGGATTTAAAAAAAGTTATAATTAATCTTTGGATGGTGTAATCTGTGCTATCAGAAAACTGGTGGTTTTTATTGCATTCAACTAAATGTTTCCCAAAATATGAGATTTGGAATACTATGAAACTCAAGATGAGTTAAGGTTGAAGATTAAAGAACAATGACTTGCATACCAAGAAAATTATTCCCCTTAAATTTCCGTGTCAGTCCTTTTAATGAGTTAAAAGTAGTCTTATTTTGGTCCTAGCAATCCTTTTTAATATTTGCTAATCTTTCTTGCCACAGAGCAGGCCTCAGGGCTTTCTGTAGGCAACAGTATCTACAGCTAGCTGATGGTGATTACTATATTTTTAAATTGTCTATTTTTAAAATAGTGTATATGCAAAAGCACTCCAATTCTAATAATTTAGCCCAGTGAATTTTCAACAATTCAGTACTCATTTAGCTAATATCTGGACCAAGAAACAGAACATTATCACAACTCCAGAAGCCCCTCATATGCCTCCTGTCAGTTACAACCCATATCCCAACCCACCCAAGGTAACCACCAACTTCTAACAGAATAGGTTTATTTTTGTCTGTTTTTGTACTTTATATAAATGGAATCATATAGTCTTTAGTCTTTTGTGTCTGGCTTCTTGTACTCAACCTTATGATTGTAAGGATCATCTGTATTATTGTGTGTAGTTGAAGTTCATTTATTCTCATTGCTATATGGTGATCTGTTGTGTGAGTAAGCATAGTTTACTGATCTATTTTATTTATTTTTTAGGATTATCCTTTATTTATTGGATACGATGCTATTTTCCCATGTATATAGGAATATACATTTTCCTATTAAAATAAATTTAAGTTAAAGGATCACTTTTAATTAAATTACTGTATTACGTAATAGATAAAGTAGAGCAAAGTTAGTATCAACTTGTGAAGATGATACATGAAAGATTGAAGTTTGGAAATACTGGTTGATACTATTGTTTCCCAAAGTGTTTTCTGCAGACGAATCTTGAGTTTTTAGACGTGAGTATTAAGGCAAATATATCCCTAGAATCAGAAATAGTCCTTAAGAATATCACATTTCAATTTTTCTCATTCTTTGTTGACTAAGCATCCTTCTAATCTCTATATATCAGGTGAGAATTATTGTGAGTCAGTATTTTATATTTCTTCTTTTTTCTCTATTTCCTAGAAGATACAGTAACAGACATTATTATACAGGAACAGGATTTTTTCTTTTAAGTAATCTAAGCCATTTAGTTTCACTTAGAAATAAAAGTTTTCACCATTTCTGCCCAGCTTGCCAGTATCCTCAGTTAAATATTGAATGTCTAGGTGCTTTGTTAAGAATAACATGGAGTTCCTTACCTGGAGGAGAAAATCTGTATTATTCCTTCAGTAATTCAACAGATATTTACTGAGCACTTACTATGGGCTGGGTTACTATGGTTCTAAGTGCTGGGCGAAACTATTAAACCAAAATCCTTGCTTCATGGAGCTTATATTTTAACAGGGAGGTGGAGTGGGGTAGGTGAGACAGACAATAAAACTTAAAATGTATGTCTATCGTTGATGAGTGCTATGGAGATGGGTGTGTCAAGTGTGTAAGTTGGGGTGAGTATTAAAATTTTAATCCAGGTAGGCTTCACGGAGAAGTTATTACAGTCATGCGCTGCATAATGACATTTCAGTTAAGGACAGACCGCAGAAATGACGGTAATTCCAAGACTAGTACCATACAGCCTAGGTTTGTAGTAGGCTATCCCATCTAGGTTTGCGTAAGTCCACTCTATGATGTCCCACAACGTTAAGTGAGTCATGACTATACTGAGCAAATCTTGAGGAGATAAGGGAAACGAGTGATACAGTTATCTGAGGGAAGAGGATTCCAGACAGAGGGGAAAGAAGAAGCAGAGGCTCTTAGGCAAAAGCATACCTGCAGAAACCAGGAATATCAAGGATGCCAGTGGCTGGAATAGAGTAAGGGGGCAAATAATGATGAAGATGTTGAGATAATAGGATTTGGGGGAAGGGCAATATGGCAGGCCCATTGTAGGGACTGGAGGAATTTTAGCTTTTATGTGAACAAAAGAAGTGAACAGCATGCTTTAATGTAGAGTTGATATTACTCACAGTTGATGATGCAAGTGGCAGCCCAGCACAGCAAAGCAGCTAAGAGCGTGGACATGAGCCAGATTGCCTGAGTTTGAATTCTGGCTCCAGTTGGCAGCTGTAACCTTGGGCAGGTTACTTAACCTCTCTGTGCCTCAGTTTCCCTATCTGTAAAATGGGGATTATAATGCCTACTTTATAGGATTGTTGCAAGGATTCAGTGAGATTCAGTGAGAATAAAGCATTTAGAATAGTACTTGACACA
This sequence comes from Tapirus indicus, assembly GCA_031878705.1. Lineage (NCBI taxonomy): Eukaryota > Metazoa > Chordata > Mammalia > Perissodactyla > Tapiridae > Tapirus > Tapirus indicus. The sequence goes on from CM062918.1 coordinate 43,520,482, forward strand.
TAGTAAATTGTATATTTGTCAAAGAAACATTTGGTATTTGGTTAACCATTAATTATCCATATAGGTATAAGAGAACTGAATATGTAAATAATGTTACGCAGGTGGTCCCCCAGTTGTTTGTATTTGGCTGAGACAGGTGCTCAGATAACTTCTATATTCCGTTTTGGCCCCCTTTTTTTTGTAAAGGGTCAGAATTGAGTCTACTTCTTTTAGTCTCTAATAATTAATAAAATGTATTCCAGTATTATGCAGTGATGAAGTTGTTAAAAATTTTAGGCTATTTAATATCTTTATATATAGCCTGACCTTAGAAAGGAATCTGTCTTAAAGTTCGCTGTGGTGTGATCCAGACTGTAGAACAAAATTCAGTGTCTTAGAGTAGTATTTTAGGAACTCTCATCTACTTATGCCCCAATACAAATGTTAATACATTTCAGAGTCACTGCTAGTCGGATTGAAGCAAACCTCCCAGATGATTCTAAAGACACATGGAAGAAGAGGGGGAGTGTGGATTATGTGGTACTTCTTGACTGGTTTAGTTCTACAAAAGATTTACAGCTTGGAACAACTCTACGGAGTCTGAAAGATGCACTTTACAAGGTTAGCAAGTTTCCTTGTTAGTTTACTGTAATTGTAAGCCTTCTCCGGTTGTTAGAAAGGTATATTGACTGGTTGTCTATCTTAAGGACAAGAAGATCCATCATGCTTTGTTTGTAGATTTTTTTTTTAATTCTAATTTAAAAGACTAGTTTTGATCACCAAACAACAATAAACTGATTTATATGAGGTAGGATATTAGAATTTTCAGAAATATAAATTGTCTGAAAAAAGTGTTATTTTTTGTTTTAAGAATTAGACTGTGAAACATAAAGGCAAAGAAGGAAGTCACTAAGGGAAAAAAGATGGATAGATTTGACTTCATAAAATAAAAACTTAGGTGTGAAAAAATACCATGAGATTAGAAGGCAAAAGACAAACAGAAAAATATTTGCAACAAATATGGCAGTGATTTAGAACACCTAAAATCCGAAGAGCTTTTGCAAATAAATAAGAAAATTACTTAAGATAAAATAATAAAATAAGTTGTGGACAGAGAGACATGAACAGAAGAGGAAATGCAAGTGACAAAAAAATAAAATGCTCAACTTTAGTAGTAGTAATCAGAGAAATGCAAATTTAAAAAATAACATGTCATTTTCACTGATCAGATTAACAAAGATAAAAATAATACTTGGGTCAATTTGTTAAGTTATTAAACAGTGATAGCACTGAATGCTGGTGAGCATGTGGTTAAGAACAAAACTCAATCTGCTGGTAGGACAGTCAATTGTTAGAACATTGCCTTCCCAGAGGGCAATAGTAAAAGGTTTAAAACAATTCAGGCCTTAAAACAGGGAATCTAGAAATACACCCAAGTGTAGATGAGTATGTGAAACTGCCAGTAGTCAACTAGTTTTGACCTACAAGAGTGGCAGTTTCATGAAGTTCAACCTAAGATATATGAGAGTTCAGTGTGTGATAAAGATGACATAAGAAATCAGTGAGGAAAAGATGGATTGAAATGAATGGTTTGGGGACAGCTGGCTAGCCAGTAAGTAAAAGAAAGTGGATTCCTACCTTATTTCCAAATGGGTCAGAGATATAAATATGTTGACTGAAACAATGAACTGCTAGGAAAAAGCATTGGTAGATATTTTTGTTATGTTGATCCTAAACCAAGACACCATAAATGAAGATCAATATATTTGACTGTGTTAAAAACACCATAAATAAAGTAAAAATCAAGAAAAAATATTTGTAACATAAATGACAGAGACCTCTTTTCTCTAATATTCAGTCATTCACTATTTACTAAGAAAATAACAAACTCTATATAGAAAAATGGGCAAAGATGAGATTAGTTAAGTCGTAGAATATAAATGGTTAATAAACATAAAAAGACGTTCAACTTCACTAATAAGTGCTAATTAAAAGAATATACCATTTTATGCCCACCAGTTTGGTAAAAATTATAAAGATTTATAATGTGCATTCTGATACACTGAGAAGTGTATGTGTGTAAATTAGTAAGTGTGTAAATTGGTATTGTCTTTTTGAAGGGCAGTTTGGCAGCATCTACCAAACTTTCAATCCAGCAGTTCTACTCCTAGGAAATTATCCTACAGAAATACACAAATATATTTTTTAAAGGTCATTTCAAGTATTAGCAATATATATTAAAAGCCTTAAAATGTTCATGTGCCTTGGCTCAGCAACTCCACTTCTGGGAATTTTCCCTAACGGAGTTGATTGAGTGTGTGCATGTATAAGGATCTTCAGTGTTTATCTCAGCATTGTTTATGATTAAATGGGAAAAATAACCATAGGCGTTCAGTTGATTGATTCAGTTTTAGGGTGTGTGTATAAACTAGAATATTATCTGGTCATTGCAAATGATGATATAGCTCTCTCTTAATAAAAGATGTTCGTATAAGAGAAAAGCAGCATCATGCAAGTTTCATTGTTTTGTAAAAATAAAATTTAAGAAGTGTGTATCTACATAGAAAACTAGAAGAATAAACTCTAAAATGTTAAAGTGGTATCGGTAGGGTTATGGATGATTTTTATTGTATATTAACTTATTTTCTTATTTTTCTTCTAAGATCGTGGATTACTTCTGTGGTTTTAAAAATCTGGTCTATCCATTTGTTTCATTTAATGCTGAATTTTGAATTCAGCTCTCATTTTTTTATCATTTAGAAGATGAATCTTGTCTTCAAGGGAGCAATTTTAAAACTCAGGTTTTAAGAGGTTGCTGCCATGTCAAAATTACTATTTTCTTATTTTATAGTGGGAAAGTAAAACTGTCCTGCATAATGAGCCTTTGGTTTTAGAAGGAGGCTATGAAAACTGGCTCCTTTGTTATCCCCAGTGCACAACAAATGCTAAAGTCACTCCACCCTCACGAGGCAAGAATGAAGAGGTGTCTATCTCATGTATGTATGTGAAAATTTTTGTTTAAAATTGCTTCGGTAAAATAAACTTTAAATTATTTATGTGCTCAGGATAATGTTGTTGGTTGTGTGTGCATTTGTCCTGTTAGATAGCAGTTTGTTTTCAGGCATAAAAAACACAAGATGTCCACAGCCTGGAAGTTAATGTTTAGTTCTTTAAGACTGTTGTGGTTGTCACTTCATTTAGTTTATATTTAAGTATCACATATAACGTGCATGCTATATGTAAGTACTGCTTATGGGGTTTGCTGTTCTTTCAAAAATATTATTCTTTTGGGGATTTTAGTGGATTTTACTTATCCCTCACTGGAAGAATCAGTTCCTTCTAAACCTACTGCCCAGATGCCACCTCCGCCAATAGAAGTAGATGAAAATATAGAATTGATAAACGAACAAGATGAAAGAATGCGACCACTGAATATATCAACTCCAGTTGAACCACTTGCTGCTTCTAAATCTGATGTTTTATCCATAATTCAGCCAGTGCCTATTGTAAAAAATGTTCCACAGGTATGTTCTTGATTTTCTTTTAACTTCTTTGTCTCTTTTCTTTTTAATATTATATTAAATATATAGTATAGAAATGAAGTTTTGTGTATACAACATTTAATATTTTACAAAGAAAAATGTCAGAAGAATCTATATGTTTTGGTACCTTTTTTGCTATAAAAATTTTCATTATAATTCAGTCCTATTGCCACCTCAGTATTAGAATAGATAATTCAAAGGATTTCAAACTCAGCTGGCAGTCCATTTACTGCAGGCAGTACAAATAAAAGATTGTATTACCACTGTGAGCTTGAACAACACTTTCAGATTTCTTTTTCTGTTGTTTTTTTTTTATTGATGTCACAATAGTTCATAACATTGTGAAGTTTTAGTTGTACATTATTGTCAGTCACCATGTAAATGTGTCCCTTCACCTCTGTGCCCGCCCGCCAACCCCCTTCCCCCTGGTAACCACCAAACTGTTCTCTCTGTCCGTGTGTTAGTTTATCTTCTGCATATGAACACTTTCAGATTTTTTTGTATTGTAATTTAACCCATAGAATTTTCCCAAATAGTTTGACTTACAGATGATAAATATGTGATGTCAGTATTTTGGTTTGAAACAATACTTTAGTTTCGTTTCCTTAGAATTTGACACATAAATAACAGGCATGTTTTAACAATAATTATTTAATACATTTTAAATAACCAAGATGTTACAATAAAAAAATTGCAGCTTTTTTCTCTTCATTAGATTTTATTTAAAGGAAGGTTAACTAATTCTCCACTATACATTTTCCAATAAGATTTTTTAGCATTCATTTTTAATTTTTTTTCTCAGCTATATTTAAACAATATTTCACATTTGAAGTGGATGATGTTTTATTTGTGGAGCTGGCTATGAATTGAAAATTTAGTCATTTTTTATTATAAAATTAGATGGTTCATTTCCATTTTTTTGAAGTCTTCTGCTTTTTATATTCCAGATTAAATTTTAAGACTAAATAGTATTTGATTAAACAGCTTTCTTAAAATGTAAATTTCAGAAATTCTAAAAAGAGCTTATGTTATTGCATTTCCTTTCAACTTAATCAACATGTTATTTGAACCCTAATCCTTTTGTGACTTTCTGAGATATGTGCAGTTTGTCAAACATATTTTGAGGACTTTCTGTCTGAAAGACAACCTGAAGGTTTACAAATATGATTAAGCCATGGATTCTGTCTGATGTTAGAAGGAGAGGCCTGTACAAAATCAGCCCTGGCATAAGGCAGAATATCATAAATGCTTTAATAGTCGCTGGAGCACAGAGCAAGGAGAGAAATTCTGACTGAGGATATCAGAGAGGTCTTCATGGAGGAGGTAGTATTTTTATCTGGGCTTTAAGAGTTCAGTAGGATTTGATGATGGAAAAGACAAGTAGAAAATTGTATGACTAAAGTCACAAACATGCTCTGGGACCAGTGAGTAGTTTTGACATGTTTGAATACAGCTCTCTGTTGGAGAGAGGCGAGTGTGATGGCAGATAAGATTGGAAAGATGGACAAGAGGCATCAGGAAAGGAATTGGAATTTTATCCTGTAGGCGCAAGGAAACCATTACAGAATTTTAAACTTGAAAGTAACATGATCATAGCTGTGCTTTTAAGATTAGAGAAAAATGGGTTGGGTTACCAGAATGTGGATGGGAACATTGATTTTGGTTCCTGTCCATCTTTTATTGTTAACCTCATCCTCATAGTGGTTCCTCACACTTTATTCTCAAGTGTAGAAAAGGAGGGATTAAATTCTTTTTAAAAAGTAAAGAGGCAAAAAAAAGTGAGCAAAGGAGTGATTTCTTCTTCATTAACTTCTTCCTACAGTATTGTTTTCTACTGGAAAAAATATAAAATTCATTTTGTAAGAACACTGGTTCTTACAAACACTGGTTGTTACTGGCAGATATTCTTGTATGTTCTCATTTTTGTTTCAGTAAACTGTATTCTTGAAATGATGTTAAGGGCACTTCTAACAATTTTCTAGGGTTAGTGTGCTGTTAAATTGAGGTAATAAACATTTAATTCATTAAATCAGGAATTTAGATAGTTTATTACTCAACTTGTAATTAGTATCTTATCTGTTATGAAACTTGTTGTAGAATATTTTATTCATTCTCTCAGCAACATATTTATTTACTGTCTGTCAGGCACAATCTCTACCCTCCTAGAGCTTATATTCTAGGAGGGAAGAAAGGTTTTAAACAAGTAATTATAGTTATTTAATCAGAATTCCAGTAAGTACCATGAGGGAAAAGAACAGGGTATAATGAGAGCATATATCAGGAGACGTGGCTAGTTTTAGGGATCAGGGAAGTCTTTTCTAAGGGAAAGATTATTTAAGCCAATACCTAATGTTGTGGTGGACAATATCTAGATGAACAGCTGCTATAAAGGCCTGAGTTGGGAAGTAGCATGGCATCTTTGAGGAATTTTTTTTTAAATGCAGGGGCCGGCCCGGTGGCCTAGTGGTTAAGTGCATGCACTCTGCTTTAGCAGCCTGGGGTTCGCAGGTTCGGATCCTGGGCTCAGACCTACGCACCACTTATCAAGCCATGCTGTGGCAGCGTCCCATATAGAAAAAGGAGGAAGATGGGCACAGATGTTAACTCATGGCCAATCTCCCTCACCAAAAAAATTTAAAAAAAAAATGCAGGTATGGTTGGTGTATAGAATAGTGTAAGACTGGAGAGATAGGCAGAGGTGAGACCACACAAGGCCACACAGACCATGGTAAGGATTTTAGATGTAATCTGAGTGACTGTTAAAAATAGGGTTTACAGTAGGCAAGGAACATGATCAGATTTGTGTTTTTAAATGATTACTCTGGCTACAATGTGGAGAAATAGATTAAAAGGGAGGCAAGAGACAAGATGGGGCAACTAGTTGGAAGCTATGTAGAGAGGACGTCAGCATGGACTTGGTTGGTGGTAACGGAGATGGAGGGACAGATATAGGAGGAAAATCAGTAGACTGCAGAAGGGCAGGGGAAGAACATATGAAACTCACTTTTCCGGTTTGAGCAACTGTTTAGATAGTGGTTACATCCATAAGATAAGGTCCATGTTTCTGGGGGGAAATCATGAATTCAATTTTGGCCATATTAGATTAGTGCCATATGTGAGACACTCATGGAGATGGATATATGGAAATGGAACTTATGTCAGGTATGCCCAGGTCTAGGTTTTATGTTTTAGAATGAACTTTTCCCTATACAGAACACATTAGGGTGTAATAAAGTGTGGAATGAGGAAGTAAGTGCCAAGTGCCTCATGAGAAATCTTGACATTGAGTAATTGACAAACAGATGTTCTGGCAGATGTTGTCTCCACAAAGTGATAGTTCTTTTATCACAACTTGATTTCAAGAACTGAAGATATGTTGCTGGATTTCAACAAAAGTATGTTTTGCTCTGTTTTTGTTGATATAGATTGATCGTACTAAAAAACCGACAATCAAATTGCCTGAAGAGCACAGAATAAAATCTGAAAGTGAGCAACAGTCTCCTCAGGATGGAAAAGTTGTTCCTGATCGTTCCACAAAGCCAGTATTTCCCCCTCCAACTACCATGTTAACAGATGAAGAAAAAGCTCGTATTCATGCAGAAACTGCTCTTCTAATGGAGAAAAACAGACAAGAAAAAGAACTCCGAGAAAGGCAGCAAGAGGAACAGAAAGAGAAACTGAGGAAGGAAGAAGAAGAACAAAAAGCCAGAAAGAAGCAAGAAGCTGAAGAAAATGAAATCACAGAGAAGCAACAAAAAGTAAAAGAAGAAATAGAAAAGAGAGAAAATGAACAGGCCAAGAAAGAAGATAAAGAAACCTCAGCAAAGAGGGGCAGAGACATAACAGGAGTAAAAAGACAAAGTAAAAGTGAACATGAAACTACTGATGCCAAGAAATCTGCGGAAGATAGGGGGAAGAGGTGTCCAACTCCAGAAGTGCAGAAAAAGTCAACGGGAGATGTGCCCCATGCCTCATTGACAGGAGATTCAAGTTCAGGCAAGGTAAGCAGAAACAAACAGTAAATGTCAACTAAAATAAAATATATATAAAATGAAGTGAAATAAAATGTATATAAAAAGATGACACCAGTAGCATTTCATAAGCAGGGCAGACATTTTAGGTTGTTTTCTAGAGGGTGAGAGATCTCTCTTGATCCATCTGCATTTGCTTACTACTATCCTTTGATCGGTTAGGAATGGAATTGCTTTGTGTGTCTATAAAATGCAACATATTTTTAATAAGTGAGATAAATAGCTGCAGTCTTCAATTCTGTGTTTGGCATATGATCATCAAAAGATGAGTGAAATACATTCTTTCTCTCAGTATGGAGGAATTAGGTGCCCAATATTTAGGTGATTAGAGTTTGTATCTCCTTACAGTATGTCCAAAATCAGTGACATCTAAATGGCCCAAGATTTATCTTTGTGTGTAATGATTTTTCTTGTCAGGTCTATGTCATTTTATTGGTTGCTTCATTCTAATCAATAATATTGTCCATAACCCCATTAATGTTGCATTTTTGTTTCCTTGACTATTCCCCAAAATCGATTCTTATAATTTTGGGGGATATTTTTTGTTGTTACTCTTTTTTAACCTAATAATACCATGCATGCTTTTCTCTTTTTTTCCCTCTGTTATGCAGTTAACAATGCCTTTCCCTTTTGAGTGCTGTTTTTATAATAGGAACAGTTATAGCCCTTTGTACATACGTGTAAATGGAAATACATTTGTGGTATTGTAAAAATGACTTCCGATGGAAAGTGAAATACCATCTTTACAGAATGTCAATTTCTATACTTCTCCAGCAGCAGTTCAGGCATATACCAAAATAAACAATTAATATTAATGCTGCACTTGTCCAGGGAAGTTATCTGGTAACTTTAACTATCAAAAGATAGCTCCCATACAAAAACCTTCTAAACACCCAAAATTAGGGAAATGAAGCCCATGCACTAAAACTCTCTAATTTTATTCATAGGAGAATCAGAATTTATAAGCTCTTTCAATTTAAATATTATTGACTGAGTAGCTACTATATGCCAAATATTCTTCCTATATTATCTTACTGTCCCTCCTAATGATAACCCCATGAGGTATTCAATTTACAAATGAAATTGAAGCTTAGAGGTTAAGTAATTTGCTTAGAATCACATATGCAGTGAGGTTCCAAAGCCACTTCCTTTTCATCTTGCTACACTTAGAGGCATGCAATCATAAGAACTTAAAGTGTTCATATTTCTGGGATCATTTAGTATAGGTGCCACATGTCCCGACAAATCTAAATAGCCCTGACTGAGATCATCACATATAGTTTTTGGTGTTTTCTATAACACATTGAAAAAAAGTTAAGATTGCATTCGTTGTGTGCTCCTCTTTTTTTTTTTCGGCGAGGAAGATTAGCCCTGAGCTAACATTCAGTGCCAGTCCTCCTCTTTTTGCTGAGGAAGGTTGGCTCTGGGCTAACTTCCGTGCCCATCTTCCTGTACTTTATATGCGGGATGCCTGCCACAGCATGGTCTGATAAACAGTGCGTAGGTCTGTGCCCGGGTTCCAAACCTGTGAACCTTTGGCTGCCAAAGCAGAGTGCGTGAACTTAACCACTACGCCACTGGGCCAGCCCCCTGTATGCTTCTTTTAAAAGTAGACAAAATACGTATTTCATTTTGGGATAGATTTTATTTAAATTATCACAAATTTTTAAAAGTTTTTACTATAGTTACTTTTTAAATAAAATATAAAATTAAAGTGAATTTTCAGAAGAACCCATGATAGGTTCCAAGAAGACATAAAATGGATTTTGCACTTTTGAATGTTGGTCTGTATAAAATTCTATAATCTCTTTATTCTTTTTATTTTATTTATTTTTTTTTATTGTGGTAACATGGGATTATAACGTTATACAAATTTCAGGTGTACATCATTATATTTCAGTTTCTGTATAGATAACATCATGTTCACCACCCAAATACTAATTACAATCCATCACCACACACATGTGCCTAATCATCCCTTTCACCCTCCTCCCTCTCTCTTTCCCCTCTGGTAACCACCAATCCAATCTCTGTCTCTATGTGATTGTTGTTGTTTTTATCTTCTACTTATGAGTGAGATCATACGGTATTTGACTTGTCTTTATTCTCTTTAATATGTTAATTTTTTTGGAGCATGACCACTTTCAAGGTAACCAAAATCATTTGAGATTTAAATAAAAGGATAGTGTTCAAAGGGGGCCGTGATGAACGTACACTAATGACCAGCATTCTTATTTTTGGCCATGTATTATGAATCAGTGCTTCACCGTTCATTGCAATTTGCATCTTTATTTCCCCCCACTGATTTATCATAATTTCTTAGTTCTTTATTTTAGTTTTAGGGAATCCAGCATGAGTTCTACCATGTTTGATTAGAAGTATCTATTTTGACAATAAAATCAAATTAACTTTCAGAGGCCTTATTTTTCTTCTCCTTTTATTACCTTTAATACAAACAGTCTGATGGATTTGTTTGTATTAGCTAGTGATAGGTAGATTTATATTAGGGGAAAGTTGAAAGTTTTCTTTCACGTCTGAAATTTAATAATTTTATAGCCTGTTAAGATTAAAGGACAACCAGAAAGTGGAATTCTAAAGACTGGAACTTTTAGAGAGAATACAGAGGACACTGAAAGAAATAAAGTAAGTAGTTCACTGGGTGAGAAAAAAACGTGGATTATAACCATGTGTTTATCTTTACCATTTTGTCATCCTCCATCTTCAGATCTACTCTCTGAGGGAAACTTTGCTATCTTTGGTAGCTGTTTTTTGTTTATTTCTACATGATTGATCCATTTATATGCTGAAGGGACAAGATGTTTGTCTTCCTATTTAAAGTTCAATGGTAGGCCTTACTATATGATCCAGTGATTCTACTTCTGGATATATACCCAAAAGAATTGAAAGGAGGGCCTCAAAGAGATATTTGTACACCCATGTTCATAGCAGTATTATTCACAATAGCCAAAAAATGGAAGCAAGACAAGTATCCATCACCAGATGAATGGATAAGTGTATAAGTACATACATTGGAATATTATTCAACCTTAAAAAAGAAGGACATTCTGGCACATGCTACAATATGGATGAGCCTTGAAGACTTTATGCTAAGTGATATAAGCCAGTCACAAAAGGACAAATATTGTATGTAAATATATTTATTATATTTATATAGGGTGCCTAGAGTAGTCAAATTCAGAGAGATAGGAAGTAGAGTGGGGGTGGTTGCCAGGAGCTAGGGGGAGGAGGAAGTGGGGAGTTATTGTTTAAATGGGTACAGAGTTTCAGTTTTCCAAGATGAAGAAAGTTCTGGAGATTCGTTGCTCAACAGTGTGAATATACTTAATGCCACTTACCCATTTACTTAAAAATGGGATAAGATGGTAAATTTTATATTATGTATATTTCATCACAATTTTTAAAGTATTTAGGCCTTTTATAAGACATTGCCTTTGTTTTTAAGAGCTTTATTAAGGTATAATTTGCATACCATAAAATTTACCCGTTTTTAGTGTACAGTTCAGTGATTTCAGTTCAAAGTTGTGAAACAGTTATTAAGTCAATCCAATTTTAGAACATTTCCATCACACCAAAAAGATCTCTGTGCCCAATTGTATTCACTCCCTGTTCCTACCCTCAAGCCCCAGGTGACCATGAATCTGTTCTCTGTCTCCATAGATTTGTCTTCTCCGGGCATTTCATATAAATAAATATATATATGTATGTATATATAGTCTTTTGCGTATGTCTTCTTTCACTTAGGCTACTTCTTTGAGATTCATCTATGCTATAGCATGTTTCAGTAGTTTATTCCTTTGTATTGCTGAGTATTCCATTGTGTGGATGTGCCACATTTTACTCATTCATCAGTTGATGGACGTATGGATTGCTTCTACTTTGGAGCTATAATAAATGCTGCTGCTATGAATATTGGCATACCAGTCTTTGTGTGGAAATAGATTTTCATTTCTTTTGGGTTGATACCTAGAAGTGGAATTGTCTGTGTTTTTGTTTTTATAAAACCACCATCATTGTAGGCTTGTGCACACGCACACACCTCTTCCTCTTGCTGTGGTAATATTTCAACTTTGAGAAAAACATATATAGTTCTTTATGTTTGAACTTGTTTTAAAAAATATTAAGGGCAGCCAACACAAGTTCTTTGGTTCTTTGGTTCAGGTGCTTAAGTTTGTATATTGGCAAAATTCAATTGAAAAGTCAGATTTTTTTTTTTCCTTTAACTAGGCTCGTGAGCCTTTGACAAGAGCACGAAGTGAAGAGATGGGGAGGATCGTACCAGGACTGCCTTCAGGCTGGGCCAAGGTAAAACTCAAAATTAGCCCAGAAATGAATAACATGGTTACTGTGTTCTTTTTAAAAAAAAAAAGCAAAACCTTTTTTATTTATTCTTCACCTTCTCTAATGCAGAATCGATTCTGTTTCTTCATTATAGAGGACGTAGCTCATTTCCCTAATTACAGCAGGGTTGGATTTTTCAATATCCAATCTGGGATGCTGGCTACCATATATGAGATTTCCTGGCATTTGTCATTTAGAAACAATGTATTAACTTAAAACCTAAAGTTCTCTGGAAGCTTAATTATGACTGTGATTGTGACTATTTCATTTAAATTATCTTAATCCAAAAGTAAATTTAGCAGTGGAGTACTTATGAGTGATTTTTTGTTGTTGTTCATGTAATGGTCATTGTTTTTTGACCTGTTTTCTTTTTTTTCTTTCCCATCTAAGTTTCTTGACCCCATCACTGGAACTTTTCGTTATTATCATTCACCCACCAACACTGTTCATATGTATCCTCCGGAAATGGCTCCTTCATCTGCACCTCCTTCCACTCCTCCAACTCATAAAGCCAAGCCACAGATTCCTGCTGAGCGGGATAGGGAACCGTCCAAACTGAAGCGCTCCTACTCCTCTCCGGATATAACCCAGGTCATTCAAGAGGAAGAGAAGAGGAAGCCAGCAGTAACTCCAACAGTGAATCGGGAAAACAAGTAAGTTTATCCTAACTCCTAGAACTAGAATAATCTGCAGTATGTGAAAACTTCTACTCCAAACATATCAGCTTATTAGTCTCAGGGAGTCAGAAATTTATGGGGATGGCTATGGCAGCATTTGTTATTTACCATAGAGGAAAAAGGAAATGAATGGATTAAATGTCCTTAGGTTTTCTCCCAAGTGCTAATTTAAATATATCAGAGGATTATCGTAAGTATTAATGTAAATATAAAAGTATATATATTATTATATTTTAAGGCAGCATGCCATGGACTACCTAGAAGTTTGTCATAAACCTCTACGGTCCCTAAATCTCCCTTTGAAGACAATAATTTATAGGATTGTTGAGTTTGTCTTGGTGCAGCTTTCAAATTCAAAACTTTTTTAGCTTAGCCAGTAATGTGGGAGCAAAAAGTATTAAAATAACAAGTCTTGTAGTGTGTATCAGCTCCTCATGCTTATTCTGTTCCCTTTTCCTACGTTGCATTTCTTCTATTTTGTTCACAAGTAGTGATCAATAGGTTCATTTAAGTTTCCCAAAACAGTATCTAATTTAGATGTATTCCTGGCTTTATCTCTTATTGGATATGCTAATGCTCCTGGCTTATGATTGATAGGGTTATGAGGAGATAATTTTCAAGTCCACTTACCACTTCTAATCTTTACTTTTTGGGGGAGGGGAATAGATGGAAGTATAAATAAATGAGTTTGTTTTTCTTATAATATACACTCTTAGTTGCTAAGGAATTCCAACTAGGTATCTTTTTGGCCCCTTTGGTAGCACAAAAGTAGCTGATATGTTTTCCTCCTGAGAACTTACCCTGGCAGGTGGGGGCTTAATTGCAGGATATTTTTAAAATTCTGTAAATCTGGTTACAGATTTTAGGGCTGTTAAAACTGGTGAGATTTAATTCCTTCTTAAATCATCATCTTAAAGTTTGTTAATATGACAGTTTTAAAGACAGTCACATATGCAGTTCAGGTATTTTTATATGTATTGAACTAAGAAAGAGCACATGAGTACATGCACCTAAGCATGTGTAAAGAAAAGCTGATTGAAATATAGTTTAGTCTGTTCTCAATATTCCTTTCAGGGTGGAAGTATGCTTAGGATCAATAATAAAAGAAAGACCTATAGTTAAGATTTTTCTTAATGCTGTAGCATGTCTAGAAGTTCCACACATAATGAAATACACTAAATAACCAAAGTGTTGGAGGCATTCTCTAGTCCAGTGCCATTCAGTAGACATGGTGATAGAAACATTGTGTATCTGTGATGATAGAAATGTTCCATATTTGTGCTGTCCGGTATAGTAGTGGCTATTTCGAATTGTGGCTAGTGTACCTGAGGAGCTGAGTTCTGAATTCTGTTTATATTTAAATAGCCACCTGTGGCTAGTGGCTACCATATTTGTCAGCACAGCTCTAGACTTTAGGGAATAGTACCCAAATAACCTTTGCTTACTCTAATGTCTACTCCACAGTAATATATATATGTGTGTATATATATATATATATATATTGTGTGTGTGTGTGTGAGAGAGAGAAAGACCAGCCCTGAGCTAACATCTGATGCTAATCCTCCTCTTTCTGCTGAGGAAGATTGGCCCTGGGCTAACATCCGTGCCCATCTTCCTCTACTTTATATGGGACACCTGCCACAGCATGGCCTGACAAGCGGTGTGGCAGTGTGCACCCGGGATCCGAACCTGTGAACCCCGGGCCGCCAAAGCGGAGCACGCGAACTTAACTACTACGCCACTGGGCTGGCCCCTATATATATTTTTGGATTCCTTGTTTGGCAATCTGGTTGAGTTCAACATTTGGTAATGCTGAACTTCCCAGGATTATTTAAAGGAGTTTGAAAGAGCCTTCCTACTAGAAGACTCTTACCTGTTCATGAGAAGCCAGAGAATCTATCTCAGGGTGTCTGTAAGAACCGTGGACCCACGTAAGAGGTAAAAGGTTTTTGTTTCATGGGAGGGTCACAGTATAACCAGTGTTACCTAGATACTAAATGTCCTGTGAGACCCAATACCTTATAAGTTAATTATTTACAAGATTACTTTGTACTGTGGTATAGATGCTGAAGTTTGCCGCGATTTGTAGTATGAACCTTACTTTCAGATGTTTTGCATTTTGAGACATCTTGTATGCTTTTTTTTCCTCAGGCCAACATGTTACCCTAAAGCTGAGATCACAAGACTTTCTGCTTCTCAGATTCGGAACCTCAATCCTGTTTTTGGAGGATCTGGACCAGCTCTCACCGGACTTCGTAATTTAGGAAATACTTGTTATATGAACTCAATCCTGCAGTGCCTGTGTAATGCTCCACATTTGGCTGATTATTTCAACCGAAACTGTTATCAGGATGATATTAACAGGTAAAGAAATTTCATACTTTTTGCAATATAATATTAAAAGGGTGATCTAGCCACACTTCCTTAACCACCCAGCTCCAGAGAAGTCAAATTAGAAAAGGGGACTGTAGAGAAAAGC
Source organism: Tapirus indicus (assembly GCA_031878705.1). Lineage (NCBI taxonomy): Eukaryota > Metazoa > Chordata > Mammalia > Perissodactyla > Tapiridae > Tapirus > Tapirus indicus. The sequence continues at coordinate 43,535,549 of CM062918.1, forward strand.
CTCCTCTGATTGGTAAAGGACAGATAGGAAAGGAGCAGTGCAAGAGGGCAGAACCTCACTGTAAAAAAGTGGAAGCTGTTGAGGAAGAGGAGGAGATGGTGCAGGGCTAGCAGCCAAAAAGAAGCAAGTTGAAGGGGTATGATCAAAGTAAGATTCAGATGAGTATTTGGTAATAAACCTGTGAATAAATAAGTATTTTAATGTAGGGTTACAGTATGTGAATAGTTTAATGTTGACATCAAGAATCCACTATACCCTGACTTTTTAAAATTTCCTTTATTGCTTTTTTTTTTTGTAACTTCACGTCTATTTGCAAAGGTCAAATTTGTTGGGGCATAAAGGTGAAGTGGCAGAAGAATTTGGCATCATCATGAAAGCCCTGTGGACAGGACAGTACAGGTATATCAGTCCTAAAGACTTTAAAATCACCATTGGGAAGATCAATGACCAGTTTGCAGGATACAGCCAGCAAGATTCACAAGAACTGCTTCTGTTCCTAATGGATGGTCTCCACGAAGATCTAAATAAAGTAGGAAATTTGATTTTTCTAAGTTGCAAAGGCTCTGTAGGGTTGCTCAGTACTGTAATCATTTTTATAGCAATTTAAAATTGTAATTGGTGATAGTTTGATGCTAGTTTAGTCAAATCTAATGACTTTGTACTAAGGCATGGGACAGTAAAACAAATATATCTGCTAGATCTAATATTTGAAAAGTATATACAATTTACATTTACTTATTAAAATGTTAACAGGTTGTATTATTCTGAGAAATTTGTAAATGTTAAAATACTTGTTGGAGATAATTGTGTTTGTGACTCACATGTATGGGACAGTAAAATCATAAACATGATTTTATCAAAGATTAAGTATAGACAGCCTGAACATCTTTATTTCTAATATTATATTTATTATATGTTATTATACTGTATCCTTATTCTTAATACTTTCTTCTAAAATAAGAATTATTCCATGTAACCAAATGACTCATGAGAAAAGTTATTGAGACATGTATGTGTATGTAAATGACCAGTCTCCATTTGTATACTATGGCTTCTTTTTAGCACCAAGCTGTCCTCTCTTTCAGATACCTTTGGGATCACTATTCTTACCACTGAACATGTATATACACATATATACACACACAGCTACATATATATGTGCAGATGTATGTAGGTGTGCGTATATTGTATATATATACACTTTATATATACTATATATATACTATATAGTGTGTGTGTATATATATATATACACTTTATATACACTTTATGTATACTATATATATATAGTGTGTGTGTGTATCCATCCATGAGACTAGGACAACAAAAAACATCTGTCTAGTTGTAGCCCTAACTCCCAGCTATATGTGGGATATCTTTTCAAAACGAGTCTTTTCGGCTTTTTAAATAAAAATTTATTAAGAAATTCCAACAAGTTGCACTCTTTTAGATAAAGTGGGTTTTTGGTTTGGGGGAAGTTTTTTGGCTAGAATTTTTTTGTGTCACTTAATGAGATTAGAACTCCTTTATAAAAAGAACCAGCAGTGTTTCTAAATTTGTAAAGTGTACACATTTTGTTTGTACACATTTAATAAAATGTTGACTTTGAGATATTAATATAGAGTTTAAATAATCTTGTTTCCAGGCTGATAATCGGAAGAGACATAAAGAAGAAAATAATGATCATCTCGATGACTTTAAAGCCGCAGAACATGCCTGGCAGAAACACAAGCAGCTCAATGAATCTATCATTGTTGCACTTTTTCAGGGACAATTCAAATCCACAGTACAGTGCCTCACCTGTCACAAAAAGTCTAGGACATTTGAGGCCTTCATGTATTTGTCTCTACCACTAGCATCCACAAGTAAATGTACATTACAGGTAAGTTTAAGATTGAGAGAAAATGATTTGTTGAATAAAAATGCTGCTTATATATGTATACAGATGTACTTTATTCAGCCATTTATTTCTGTTCCTTACCCCTACAAACATAGGTAAAACTCACACATAAATTCTGTTTTGATTAGGCCTATGTAGATTAGGAAGAATTAAACATTTTCCAGAGAAAAAGAAATTTTCTTTTTTTGAGGATATTTTTCTATTAAGTATTCTTTCAGAGTTGATAAATAATGTTTTTCAAAATTTGTATTTTGAAGAAGTTTTAAAAGGTGATTTGGAAAATTGTATGTTGACTTCAATATAGGTCCACTTTTTATGAGAACTTGCTCTACGTGGGGATGTCAAGTAGATATCCTGTTTTCCACACGAGACCAGTGTGATTTCGATGGCTTGTTGATACCTTTAGTCTTAGCTTCCTTGAGAATGTCATTTCTTCCAGCAAGACTTCCTGAGCCACCAGGTCGAGGTCGTTCCTGTGTGCTCTAGGACATGCAGTACCACTCACCGCACTCTGTTGTCGTCGGCTCTCTTGTCTGCATTCCTCACCAGATCATAAACTTTGTGACGGCAGGAACTGGTTTGTTCTAGCTTACTCTTGTATCCCTCATGCCTGGCAGAGTGACTTATTGCACAGATGCTCAGTGATACTGTGTGGAAGAAGTGAATTAATGAGTATCTACTACTTGTTTTTGCCTCCAGGATTGCCTTAGGTTATTTTCCAAAGAAGAAAAACTCACAGATAACAACAGGTTCTACTGCAGTCATTGCAGAGCTCGACGGGACTCTCTAAAAAAGATAGAAATCTGGAAATTGCCACCTGTGCTTTTAGTACATCTGAAACGGTAAAGGGGACAAATTTTTATACCTGTTTAGTACAGTGTAGATGAAGAAATTTCCTGTATTCTAAGTCACTTCGTTGTACTGCCTGCTGAGGATGCATAACAAAGGAAAATTACCTGGTTAGGCCATGTATAGGAAAATAAGGCAGAAATGATGAGACTCCAGTTCACCTTCATGGTTGCAAGAACAAAGCAAAATGATAGCACCACTCTTTCATGTAATTCCATCTTTAAAAATCAATGAAACTAAATGATTGCATTTCAAATGTAAAAATTTTAAATCATTGCAGAAGATCAAATGAAAATGTACAAAAATAATGTTATACCGTGTAACTCTAACACAGATTATTAGCAGATAAAATTTATCATTCAAACAATAAGCTAAACATAACAAAAAGGATTTAATCCTGTGCTGAAAATCGAAAATGATTTTTTTAAGTGTAATTTTAAAGATAAAATGTTAAGGATGCCATTGTTAAGTGCAGATATATTTTTGTACAGATTTTTACAGCCAATGAGAGAGATCTATCCCTGTAGTAGTAGAAGGAATAATGCCGAAGAAAGTTGTAAAACATGTCCCAAGACTTTTGCTGTGATTCTTTCGTCTTTTTGGAATCCATCTGTGGAGTAATAACTTTTGAGTCATTTTTTTGAAAAACTTTTTAAAAGGAAGTTTCCTCGTTTTATTTAGACCTGTAATTTTTGTTTCAAAGGAAGCATTTCTATTTTAATTTGTTTCATCTTGTATTATTGGAGATTAGGCAGTTACTTATGTTTATTTCAACATTGACATGTTCGAATTCATCTTGTGTAAATTTTCTCACAAAAGCTTGTTACGCCTTTCTTCCTTTCTTCTTCTTGAGGAATATGGAGGTACAGATAAACATTCTATAAATGATTACACATTTGTTCCATTAAAAATTTTAATGCTGCATATTGTTCTTGGAGAATATCTAAAAATATAAATGGTTCAGAATTCAGTTTTTAAAAAATAATTTTGAAATAACCATATTACACCAACTATAATACCAGTATTTTGGTGTTCAAAGAAGCAGAGTATGCCAGGATAACGGAATCCCATCCTTTCAATCACTAGTCTACATGCTTGCGATTTCCAGCTATAGTTTCCCCCAAAGTACGAGCTTAAATCTAGAGCAGCTTTCCTCAGTCTTTCCTCTGTACTTTTATGGTGAGTAGCATTATAAATGTGGGTTTTCAGAACTCTTTACTTTTGCAGAAGATTCATCTAACAGTTCTAGCTGGCTTAGGGATCAAGGGACCAAGGTGTGGCCCTGCCTCTACCACTCTAGCTGTTTGACCTTGGGCAAGTCATTTAATATCTTTGCACCTCAGTTTCCTCATTTGTAAAAAGGAAATGAAACCAAATGTCTGTAACAGGTCCCTCCACCACCAAAATTCTGAGTGTATGCTTGAAATGGATTTTATGGTCCTGGCTAAAAATCTAGATTGTTAATGAATGAATTAGGGTTCATTCTGATGTCTTTGGTCTGCAGTATAATTGCTATAATATTTTGCTCTGCAGTTTTTCCTACGATGGCAGGTGGAAGCAGAAATTACAGACATCTGTGGACTTCCCATTAGAAAATCTTGATTTGTCACAGTATGTTATTGGTCCAAAGAACAATTTGAAGAAATATAACTTGTTTTCTGTTTCAGTAAGTATCTTATTGAACTAAATACTTTTACTTTTGAAGCAAACTAAAAAAACAAGAGTTTCAAGTGGTTTCTTACCTCATAGGAAAGTAAGAACACTGTAAAGCTTTGAAATTATTGACGTATTTTAAATAATTCAATTTGAATTGATTTTCTGTCTTGTTTGGCACAGAATCACTATGGTGGACTGGATGGAGGCCACTATACTGCCTATTGTAAAAATGCAGCAAGACAGCGGTGGTTTAAATTTGATGATCACGAAGTGTCTGATATCTCCGTTTCTTCTGTGAAGTCTTCAGCAGCTTATATCCTCTTTTATACTTCATTGGGACCACGAGCAATTGATGTAGCCACATAAGGAGAAGTAGGTTATAAGCTAGTTATCTTTTAAAAGGCTGAGCAACATAACTCTTGAAATGCTTATAAAGATACTGGATAGCTATAGCTGGCCATTTAGAGGAATTCTAGGACAGTGGGAGCTGTGTTACTATCACCATATATTTCAGGTCAGTGCTATTATCAAAAAACTGACTAATAACATTTAACAAGTATTGCAGTAAGCATTCCTTACAGGTACCATCTAATTCAAAACAAGTTTTTTAGTTTGCTCCAAAGTTAAAATAACTAGCTAAGCGTTATTATTCTACTGGTCTAAAAACCATTGTATCCTTTATTTTCCTTTTCACTGTTATGGCCTTTTCACATTTCTAAATTCCAGCCTGATCTATGAATACTGTAGAATGATGTAAAGCAGATAGGAATGTATGTGTATATATTTATTGCACACTTACACATCAAATCGATGTACATAGTATAATATGTGGTCCTTTTGTGAAGCCTAGAACTCAGAGGATTGCTTTTTTTTCTTTTGGCCTATTCTGAGTAACTTCAGTGCTTTCTTAGGGAAATGACAGGGCAAAGCTATTTTTTCTGTTGGCTTTCGGCTGTATTTGTGCACTAAATCTTTATTCTAAAAAATAAATGGAAACTTTTCTTTAATTTTTTAAAAATGAGAATTTTCATTTACACCTACATTAAAATCTTAATGAGAAAAATCATTTAAAATGTTGTAAGTGTTCTGTCTTTAATTTTATATTATCAAACATAGGACAGTAGCCCTATAAATTTTATGTACACACACACTCTTTATCCCGCTACATTGACTTAACATTTAATTCACTTATCCTGCTGCCTCAGGACTTGATTCCACTCTTCCTTCAACTCGACCCAGAACTGCATATAGCACTTAAGATTCTCAGAGCTAGGAGTCAGAGTAAGATATAATTTAACACCCAGACTCATTCTATCAAGAATAGTAAAATTCTTAGGATTAAGATAAAAAGGGATTGAGTCAGGCAAGGTGAACAGCATTACAAACCCCATCTTTACAAAGTGATGTATTAAAAGGGGTAGAGGAGCCTAGAATTCATCACTAACCTCAGGGACTCAGTTGCTGTGGATGAAGTGAATAAAACACTCCATATAAAAATAAAATTCTAAAGGTGTTTCTGAAAGATGTCACCATTAGTGGATTTCCAGGGAGAAGATGAAAGTATGTGTTTTGAATTGTAAAGTTGACAACTTTTCATATTCTACAATTAGTCTAAGAGACTTATAGTTTCTTGGCTAAATTATCAATTAAATATTTTCAGATCAAATTCTTAAGTGCACAGAGCCACTTGAACAAAAGTTATTTTGGTTTAGCTCCATGAAGTTATCTTTGGAAAATAGTTTGTTGGATATATATAATTATGAGATACTTTATGATAAAAATCCACCCTAATAAACATTGAATTTTGAAGCTTGAACTCAATACATAATCTCAGTGCTTTGAAGGCCCCCATCCATTAGCATTGCATGATTTCATGCTGCCTTTTTCAGTGGGCCAGGACCCATCTTCCTTACTATAGACTTACAAAAAGATTCCATAATATGCCAGAAGGACTTAAAAATGTCAGTGATGCAAGTAAGTCGCAAGAGTTTAATGACAGCAAAACTTGAGTACCAGTTTCTGATTGCTTGTTTTGCAGTTTTCAGGAAACACCATTTTTCTAGCTCTTGCATTTTTGTATAGGTATAGAAAAGGGCTGGCAGCTATAGAACAGGAGATATGCTGTAGCGGTTTGAACTGAAGTATCTGGAATCTCACTGACTCGTGTGTCATCAAAGCTATGCCAGGCTTGGGTCACTGAGTTCTTGCAGAAAGCAGTGTAGTGGCCACCATCCAGATCACCAAAGTGGTTCTAGAGGGGGAAGGAATGTCAGACTTAGTATTCACATGCGAATACTCTATCGAAACAAAAAAGGTAGGGCCAAGAAATATTTTTCATAATTGATTGTCGCTTATACTAAATTAAAAGGAAATGATAATTTTGTTAAATTAAATCATACATATAGCCTGACTGCTATATTGCTTTTCATTTCATTGAACTTCTTATATATTGTGCCCATTGACTATTTAACAGAATCTGTGAATGAAATAGGATAGTATTTGGCAGCATCTAATATTTATCAGTTAATTCTTACTGAGCATTTACTGTACATAGACTATTTAACATTAAAGGAAATTTTAAAATAAGTTAAAACGTCATCTTTCCTAAATGAGCTTCTAGTTTAATTTTGAGGATAGATAGGCTAATATAGACCTGAAAAAAAGACATTTAACATTGGAATAAGACATTTAAACAACTGCATCTTATGACTGCACAATTTGAGGGAGTTGTGCAGCAACAACTCTGTGAGTCACCTAGGGTCCAAAAAGAACCTGTTTCATTCTCTTTTTGCCATGTCTTTCCTAACCCAATAAAGGAATGTTTGAAACAAAGACATTGGAGAACCTCACTTCTCAGAAGGTGGTATGTTGAAGAGCAGGGGTTGACAAACCATTTGCCTTTGGGCCAGAGCTAGCCTGTTTTTGTATGGCCTGTGAGTTAAGAATGCATTTTATATTTTTATATGGTTGAAAAAACTTAATAATATTTTGTGATGTGAAAATTATATGAAAGTCAAATTTCAGTGTCTTTAAATAAAGTTTTATGGGAACACAGCCATGCTCATTCGTTTATGTTTTTCAGTGGCTGCTTTCACACTACAACAGTTAAGTTGAATAGCTGCAGTAGAGACCATATGGCCTATAAAGCCTAAAATATTTACTGTCTGGACTTTTACAGAATAAGTTTGTTCACCCCTGGAGTAGAGGGAAGAAAATGGATTTTTATGGTCAATTCTGTCAATTCAGCTCTAATGCTACACAGTGATCTTAAGGAAATTATTTAACCTTCTGAGCTTTAATTCCTCCATCTGTTAAAATGGGGTAATAAAACCTGTCTTGTCTTACATGGTATTGTCAGGTGTCTCATATTATAGAGCTAGCACATAGGAAGTACTTATTAAATGTTCCCTTGGACCTTCGTCTTTCCCACCGCTCCCCTTACATGTTCGAGAAATATCCCAGAGCTATTAAAAGATCCAGGCCCTGGTCCTGGTCCTTGCCATGTGATTTTAAGCTGACGTGTTCCAGCTTTCTTACCTATAAAATGATGCCTATAATAGTGTGATGCTATTTGATTGAGAAAAACAGAACATCTGGTGGATATGTAGTGCCCAGATGATGAAGCAGTCAGTGTTCTGAAGTGGTGAGACCACAGCTGGAGTATTCACATTCAGTTTTGATGACTTAATGTAAAAAATACAACAACAAATGACATAGAAGAGGGTGAAGCATTTTTCTAGACTTCTGCTTCCAGCAATTATGGCAGACAATTAGCTAACCTGAAAGCTTTAGTTACAAAACTGTAAGAAATGCTGGATAAAACCTGGTAAACACCTTTGAAATGTATGGCTCACTTTAAAGATTGTATAGTTATAATCCCCAGGGGCCAAAAACTCAGGACATAAACAAGTAGCATGATGTGTGGTTGATGCTGTGACTGCCCAAAGACAGTTCCTAGTCTCTGTAACCAGGGTCCTTAGGTTTTAAAGGTCACGCAAGGACAGGAAGTAAAGTCTTAGGTCCCTGCAAAGTGAGGAGTTGGATTGAGATCCACACACACGCCAGGACTCTTAAAGAGATTCACCCTCAGTAAAAGGATAAACTAGGGGGAAAAATGCATCCTCTAGTGCTTGTCTTAGCTTAGGCTCTGGATGCAGAGAATAAAAGTCATTCCTGGGAATTTGTTACCACAGACCTACCTTCTCATTGGTTTGGGATTTCTGGAAGAAGAGACTAGAGTATAGGAGCAAGGTAATATTAAAAGTGATAATGACTGAAAATGATTAATGAAAGGCATAAATCTGCAAATTTAGGCAATACAACAAACCAAGGGTAAATAAAAATAATATTGCAGGACAACAAAAGCAAAGAGACAAATCTTAAAAGCAACCAAAAAGAAAAGATTGTGCATAAAAAAACAACCACATGATGGATGGTAGAACTTCTCCATGTCAGCCATTAGTAGCTTCAAAATGATGAAAAAAAAATAACTATTAATCTAGAATTTGGTTTCTAGTTAAATTATTCAAGAATCAAAGTGAACTAGACTTTTCAAAGACTGGGAGACTTTAGGATAACAGACCCTTACTGAAAAGTCTACTGAAATATATCCCACATGAATAAAGGAATACAGATGGGAGAAGTGATATATAAGAGACAATAGTTAGCAAAAAAATTGGTAAAGATCCTGGTAAATCTAAACCAACATGAACTGTAAAATATCATGATAAATAATGTCTACTTTGGAGGTACAGTAGTCACCCCCATCTGCGGTTTCGCTTTCTACAATTTTAGTTACCCCCAGTCAACAGTGTCCAAAAATATTAAGTGGAAAGTTCTAGAAATAAACAGTTCATAAGTTTTAAATTGCACACCATTCTGAGTAGCGTGATGAAATCTCGCATTGTGCCACCCAGGACGTGAATCATTCCTTTGTTCAGCATATCCACACTGTATACACTACCCACCCGTTAGTCACCTAGTAGCCATATTGGTTATCAGATCGACTATGACTGTTTCTCAGTGCTTGTGTTCAAGTCAACCTTATTTTACTTAATAATGGCCCAAAGCACCAGAGTAGTGATGCTGGCAATTAAGATAAGCCAAAGAGAGCTGAAAAGTGCTTCCTTTAAGTGAAAAGGTGAAAGTTCTCAATAAGGAAAGAAAAAAAATCGTATGCTGAGGTTGCTAAGATCTACAGCAACTTTTATTACAGTATATTATAATTCTATTTTATTAGAAATAGAACATATAGAAATAGAAATTTCTACTTTTACTAGAAATAGAAATATGTTTATTTTATTAGTTGTTAATCTCTTACTGTGCCTAATTGATAAATCAGACTTTACGATAGGTATGTATATATAGGAAAAAACATAGTATATATAGAGTTCAGTACTACCTGCAGTTTTAGGCATCCACTAGATAAGGGGGGACTACTGTATATATAAAAAAGTTAAAACTAAAATGCTGGAAAACAATAGTTATAGTTCGATCATCAGAACAATGTTCTAAGATCCTTCCATTGTTTGAGAGGAAAGTAGAGGGATCTTAATTAACTTTAGGCTTTAAATCAAGTATGGAAGCTGAAGTTTTAAGGGTAATTGCAAAAGAATCTAAATAATATCCATAACCTCCAAAGTTGTAGAGAGAAAGTAAACTAAAGAAAACCATCAATTTAGCACTGGATAAGAAAAAAGGAGGAGAATGACTAGAGAAATCAGATTAACATAAAGCACACAAGATGACAACAGACATAAATCCAAATTTATTAGTTGAAATATAAGGAAATGTACTAAACTTAAAGATTGACAGATTGGATTTTTAAAATCCAGTTCTATACACTATTTAACATTCAGAAATCAAAAAGGTTGAATTTAAAGGGATGGAAAAAAGATACAGTAGGTAGATACTACCAAAAGAAAGCTGGAGTAGCTGTGTAAATATCAGTTAAAATGGACTTAAAAAAGCATTATAAATGATAGAGTCACTTTATAATGTAAAAAGGTTTAGGGCACCAAAAGATTATCATTCTAAACAATGCACCTAATAAAATAGATTTTTAAAAAATTGACAACTCTAAGGAAATTTTGACAAGTCTACCATTATAATGGTGTGTATATATATATATATTTTTTTTTTTTTATTTGGGGGGTGAGGAAGACCAGCCCTGAGCTAACATCCGTTGCTAATCCTCCTCTTTTTGCTGAGGAAGACTGGCCCTGGGCTAACATCCATGCCCATCTTCCTCTACTTTAATGGGACGCCGCCACAGCATGGCTGACAAGCAGTGCACCGGCAGGCACCCAGGATCCGAACCCGCGAACCCCAGGCTGCCAAGTGCGAACTAAACCACTGTGTCACCAGGCCGGCCCCTATTTATTTATATATTTTATATAAAATATATTTATTTTATACCATTAGAGATATATATTTATATCTAAGATAATAAATAATGACCAAATTGTATTTATCTCAGTAATGCAAGAGTAGTAAAATTAGAAAATCTATAAATGTAATCGACCATATCAATAAATTAAAAAGGGTTCACAGGAGCCATTCCATCTCAATTATTGTGGAAAAAAGATTTAATAAAATTCAACACCTTTACAAACATGCACAAAAACTGTTAGCAAAACCAGAATAAAAGGAAGTTTCCAAAACCCAATAAAGTGTAGCTACTAAAAACTTCAACACATTTTTTTCAACTATCAATTAGTCAAACAGACAAAAAAAAAATTAGTGTAGAGATAGCTTGGAACAACACAAGCTTAAGATCCGTGACATAAAGACTCTGGCTCCTAATAAATAGAAATACGCAAGTCTCGACAAGTGTAAAAGAATGTTTCATACAGGTTATAATCTTGAAACACAATACAATAAAATTAGCAGTCAGCACAAAAAGATATCCCCCCAAATTCCCATTACTTTTGGAAATTAAAAGAATACTTCTAAATAACTTTTTATAGTGAATAAGAAATCATAATGTAAATTATAAAAACTTATAAACAGTAATGAAAATACTATATCAAAACATGGGATGCAGTGATGTCTGAGATTGTGTTTTAAATAATATGGTACAGTGAGGGGAGTAGGTCAGTATTATAGGTGAGTTGATAGCTCATCTATAAAGCTGGGTGATAGATGCATGAGGGTTCATTATACTGTCCTATTTTGTATATGTTTGAAATGTTCCATAATCAAAAAGGTGGTAGGCAGTGAAAGTGGTGTCTAGAGAGACATTTGTGGTTTTAAACGCTTATATTTGAAAGAACAGACTGAATGTTAATGAACTAAACACCCAATTTAAAACATTGAAACATAAAAGAATAAACTTTCTTTGGAAAGTAAAGGGAAAGAGACAATAAAATAAGAACAACAACTAATAAAGCAGAAAAGAAAGATGTAACAAGGAGGATCAAAAAGGCAAAAGTTGGTCCTTTGAAGACTTACATAATATGGACATTAATAATAAGATTGATCAAGAGAAAAAGAAACAAGGTAATAACAAATAAAATTAGAAATGAAAAAAGGTGTTATAGATTTTTAAACAGCAGAAATTTTAAAACATTTTTTAATACCCTGAAAAAGTTATGCTAGTAAACTGAAAACTTTGATGAAATGGACAAATATCCAGAAAAGTATAACCTACCAAAACTGACAGAAGAAGAAAATACAAAGCCTGAATAGACCTACAAAGGTTAGAGAAATTACATCAGTAGTTAAAAATCTTCCCTCAAAGGGAACAGCAGGCCCAGATGGGTTTACAGATAAGTTCTATCAATCCTTCAAGAAACTTTTCATTACAGACTAACACAGATTTCTGTAGAAGAGACATGGAAGAAAAGCTCCTCTAACTCGTGATGTCAGTGTAATCTTGATACCCAAACTAGAGAAAGACAGTATGAGGAGGAAAAGCACAGATCACTCTCATTCAAGAGGATAGATGCAAAAATCTTAAAAGGTAGTAAACCAAATCCAGCAAAATACATCTAAGATAATAATGACCAAATTGTATTTATCTGGCAATGCAAGGGTAGTAAAATTAGAAAATCTATAAATGTAATTGGCTGTGTTAACAGATTAAAAAGGGTTCAGGGGAACCATAGCATCTCAATTATTGTGGGAAAAAAGAATAAAATTCAACATCTTTTCAAATATGCACAAAAACTGTTAGCAAAACCAGAATAGAAGGACGTTTCTAAAACCCAATAAAGTGTAACTACTAAAAACTTAACAGCAAGTATCATGCTTGATTAGTCCCTTTAAAATCAAGAAAAAAAGGATACTCACTCAAGATGGTTATGTAGGAGGACCCTGGGCTCCTCCCACCGAAAAACCAACAGGGTTCACATCCACAAGCCCCACGAGGCTACAACTATCTGAGAAAGGGCTCTTAAAGGGCTCACACCCTTAGACTCACCTGCTCCATGGCTCAGCACAGAGGCAGCCAGTTGAGAGGCACCCAGACTTTGTGTGAATGAGGCTCACTTGCTAATCTTAAAGCATAGGCCCGAGGAGCAGGCATCTAATTTAGCCCACATCTAGGGGCCTGCTGGCTGGCAGGCACATCTTCAGGCTCTCCCTCTGCCTTGTTCTATAGCCAGCGGGAGCCGTCTTTTTTTCTTTCTTTTTCTTTTTCCCAGCAGGTGCCATCTATACTCGCCCTCTGCCTCATTTCAGCCAGTGGGTACCCATCTTCATGCTCTCCCCAAGATGTGCTCCAGAGTGCCAGTATGTCCTGGAGGGGAGCTTTTACACACAGCTGGTGCCCTGGTTTTTTCAGATGCTGTCCAGAGGACACCCCTTGCTCACCTGGCTTTGGTGGCCAGGGGTGCTTGTGTTCTTGGGTCCCACAGGATTGTAACAATAAGAGAGACAGTTCTTGGTAGACTACCACCCCCAGAGCACTGCACAGACAGCAGACTAAAACACACCCCCAGTCTTTCTGTGAAAAAGGCCTATTTGCTTGTCCAAGAGCTTTGGTCTGAGGGGCAGGCTTCAGGTTTGGCTCACAACTAGGGGCCAACAGAGGTGCCTCAGGCACATAGGCTGGCGGGTGCCATCTTTGTGCTTTCCCTCTGCCTTGCTGCAGCTCACCAGTATCTCCCAGAAAGTAGCTTATACTCTCATCTGGAGCCCCAATTTTTGTGACTGTCATCCTGGGTCACCTGCAGATCACCCAGCTGTGGTGGCCAGCAGGGCTTATGCTTGCAGTCCCACAGGAGTGTATATATTTACATACCTTAAAAGCTGCTGCCTGAAGGTCTGGCTTCCAATCAGCCTTAATCTAGGTGCTGACTGACATCCCCCACTTTAGGACACTGACAGGCCTTGGCACACTCTCAACTACTGGCAGCCATTAAAAATAAAATAGGCTGCTTGGAGAATCACAAAGATTTGAAGGACAAGCAAGAACTAGGGCAGAGTTGAACAATAAGGTTCATCTCCTACACAAGGCCACTCCTTCAAGACTGCAAGAGGTGGCTGTTTTATCTAATGCATAGAAACCAACACAGAGAGTCAAGGAAAATGAGGAAACAAAGGAATATTTTCCAAATGAAAGAACAAGACGAAACCTCAGGAAAAAACCTTAAGAAAACAGGGATAAGTAATTCACCTGATAAAGAGTTCAATTGGCCATAAAGATGCTCACTTATCTCTGGAGAAGAATGCATGAACACAGTGAGAACATCAATAAAGAGATGGAAAATATAGAAAGTACCAAAGTCACAGAGCTGAAGAATACAATAAGTGAACTGCAAAATACACTAGAAGGATCCAACAACAGACTAGATGAAGCAAAAGAAAGGCTCAGTGAACTCGAAGACAGGACTCGAGTGGAACTCACCCAATCAGAGCAGCAAAAAGAAAACAGAATGGAGAAAAATGAAGATAGCTTAAGGGACTTATGGGACAACATCAAGTGGACTAATTAACATTTGTATTATAGGGGTCCTAGAAGGAGAAGAGAGAGAGAAAGTGACAGAAAACTTCTTTGAAGAAATAATGGCTGAAAACTTCCATAGCTTGGGGAACAAAAAAACGACATCCAGGTTCAGGAAGCTCAAAGATTTCCGCATGAGATAAACCCAAAGAGACCAAGGCACATTATAATTAAAATGTCAAAAGTTAAAGAAGGGGGCCTCCCAGTGGCGCAGCAGTTTAGTCCGCGCTTTGGCAGCCCGGGGTTGGCGGGTTCGATCCCGGGCGCCTGCTGACGCACTGCTTGTCAAGCCCAGGGTGACGTCCCATATAAAGGGTGGCATCCCATATAAAGTAGAGGAAGATGGGCACGATGTTAGCCCAGGGCCAGTCTTCCTCAGCAACAACAAAAAAAGTTAAAGAAAAGGAGGGAATCTTAAAAGCAGCAAGAGAAAAACAACTTGTTGTTTTGTACGAGGGAGCCCCTAAGACTATCAGCAGAAATCTTGCAGGACAGAAGGGAATGGTACAATATAGTCAACATTTACTGGAGGTTTTAGCCAGAGCAGTGAGATAAGAAAAAGAAAGAAGACATATAATAATTGGAAGGAAAAAAAACCCTGACATTTGCAAAGAAGAAATAGACAAATTATTAGAAATAATGAGAATTTAGCAAGGTGGCTGGATATGGTAAAACAAAAAATCATTTCTATGCACCAGCCATAAATGATTAATTTTTTAATATGATCTCATTTACATTAGGAACAAAAATAACAAAATATAAAGTACTTAAGAATAAATATAAGGAAAGATGTGCAAGACCTCTGTGTAAAACCTTATTGAATCATACTAAAGAAAGCCCTAGATAAATGGAGAGATGTACCATTGTTCATGGACTGGAAAACTAAATTCTCTCTCAATAGTCAAGGCAATGAAAATATCATAGGCTTTTTTTTAAAGGAAACAGAAGAGCCAAGAATAGTCAAAATACTCTTGAACAAAATGAGAAAGAAGTTATGATGGTAATGGTTTAAGGGAAGGGTGGTGGTGGTTCTTGATTTATTTTAGAGCCGCAGTAATTAAGACAGCGTGGAATTAGCTCAAGTGTAAAACAATTGAGCAATAGACACATGGCATTGGAGAGGTAGCACTGTAAATTACTGGGGAAAAGAGGATGCTAGGACGTTTGGTTATTCATATGGAAAAACACCACATTTTTATAAAAAGTGCAAAACAAAAACATTTAAAACTTTTAGAAGACCTAGGAAAACATATTTGTAACTGCAGATTGGAAAGGATTTCTTAAATGAAACACAGAAAAGAACTAAAAAGTATTGATATTGATGTTTCCACTAAATTAAAATTAAAACTTCTGTTCGTTAGAAGTTACTATAAGACATAATAACCAAATGCAGTTTGTGAATTTTGAATAGATTCTGGTCTTTGAAAGAAACCCAGCTATATAGAAAACCACTGGAGTAATTGGGGACATTTGAAATTGGATTTATGAATAAAAGTGATAAAATTTTTAATTTTCTTACATATAAATCTGGTATTGTGTATATATAAGAGAAAGTGGTTGAATTGCATATTGATTTATTTATGGATGCAATATCATGATATATGCAACTAACATTTAAATAGCTTAGCATAAAGTTGTATACATATAGATAGAGAGAGAGAGAGAAGGAGAGGGAAAATATATTAAAATGTATACATTGGCAAAATATTAATTGTTGGATCTAGGTGAAGTATATCCCAATGTTCTTAGTACAGTTCTTTCATATTGTATGAATGCTTGCAAATTTTTATTTTAAAAACTTGGGAGAAAGCATGTGAAAAGATTCTCAAAATCATTAGTCTAGGGAAATGCAAGTCAAAACCACAACATACCACTGCACACTCAGTTGTATGGCTAAAATAAAAAAGACAATAACAACTGTTAGTGAGGATGTGGGAAATTGGAACCTCATACACTACTGGTGGGAATGTAAAATGGTGCAGCCATTTTGGAAGACAGTTTGGCAGTTCCTCAAAAGATTAAATAGTTACCATATGACCCAGTAATTTCACTCTTAGGTACAGACCCAAGAGAAATAAAAACATGTCCACACAAAAACCTGTATACAAATGTTCACAGCAGCGTTATTGATAATAGCCAAAAAGTGGAAACAACCCAAATATCTATCAGTGAATGAGTGGATAAATGAAATGTGGTATATCCATACAATTGATATTATTTGGCAATAAAAAAGAATGAAGTACAGATAATGCTAACAACGTGGATGAACCTTGAAAACATGCTGAGTAAAAGACAACATTCACAAAAGGCCACATATTATATGATTCCATTTATATGAAATGCCTAGAATAGCCAAATTCATAAACACAGAAAGTAGATTAGTGGTTGCCAGGGGCGGAGGAGAGCAGTAATGGGTTGTGGGGTTTCTTTTGGGGATGATGACAATGTTCTAAAACTATATCATGGTGATGATTGGTCAATTCTGAATATACTAAAAACTACTGAACTGTACACATTTAAGGGTGAATTTTGTGATATGTGAATTATCTCAATAACTTATTGTTTTTAATTGGAAAACAAAAAGATGGTGTACAACAAACCAAAACTGAGAGAAGTTATTTGCAACATATATAACTTACAAAGAAACAGTGTCTAGAACATATAAAGAACTCCCTTGAATCAATAAGAAAAAGAGAAATAACACTTTTTAAAATGTGCAAAAGACAAATTTTCGTAGAATAGGAAAGACTAATAGCAAAGAAATATGGTAAGATGCTCAGGGAAATGCAATCTAAGAACAAAATGAGATATAATTTCATGCCTACTACATGGGCAAAAATTAAATCTGATGATAACTGGTAGGAGTGTATATAGGTATAACCACTTTGAAAACCATTAACATTACCTAGAAAGTTAAAAAGTCACATAATCTATGACCCAGGTGATTCCACCCCTAAGTGTATACACTAGACAAACTCTCACACACATATATATATATGCAATAATGTCCTCATGATGTCGGTTCATAATAGCAAAAATCTGGAAACAACCAAATGTCCATCAATAAAACAATGGATAAATTATGGTACATTCACACATATCATACACTAGTGAAATTATAGCCACATACAAAAGTGCGGGTGAATCTTAAAAGCAATACAGCAAAAAAAGCAACTTGCCAAAGTCTAAAGAGTATAATGCGTTTTTATAAAGCTCAAACGCAAGTAAGCTAAACAATATATTGTTTAGAAATATATGTAATAAAATGATGTTAACAGTCAAGAGAATAATAAGCGTTAAATTCAGGGTAGTGTAACCTCAAGGAGACAAGGCCAAGGATAGAGGGAAGGAGCATACAGATAGACACAATTGTACTGGTGATGTTTAAGTTCGTAAGTTAGGTGATGATTTCACAGGTGTTCATTTATTATGCTTGATGATATCCATAGCTCTGATATATATTCTTTTATATTTATCAAATATCACATAATGACATTCAAAAGAAAAATAAGAGGATAGAAAAAGAACAAACAACATCATCCAAAAGAAAGCTGGCACAGTTTTATCAGTATCAGACTAGATAGACTTTAAGTGAAAAAGCATGATTAAGGATGCAAGTTCCCCCTGTGATGATAAAAGGAACAATTCACTGGAAAGATATAAAATTGCATACATAGCTTCCAATTATGTAAATAAAAAATGACAATTACCAGAAAAATTTGACAAAATCACAATCTTTTAACACATCTTTCAGTTATTAATTTGAAAAAAGCAAACAAAAACTTATTAGGAGTCTATAATATTTAAACAACACAACTAACAAATAATATTTAATGGACATATGGAACCCAAAACCTAATATAAAAATTCTTTTCAAGCACGCATAAGACTAGGTCACAAGCGAGTATCAACACGTACCAAGAGAGGATAACATTTGGACCATATTTTCTGATAAGAATGCAATTCAGTTACAAATCAGTAACAAAAAGACAATTATTAAAAAATCGTATTTGGAATTTTTTAAATGCACCTATAAATAACAAGTAGATGAAAACACAATAAATTCAAAGAAAGTATAGAAGAAAGGAAATAAAGACCAGAAATTAGTGAAATAGAATAGGAAGAAATAATAGAATCAACAAAACCACAAGCTGGATCTTTCAGATGACTAATAAAATAGATAAACCTTTGGCAAGATTGAGCAACAAAAGAGAGATTAGACACAGATGAGAATAAACAAAAGGAGAATTGAGAAAACAATGGAGATATTAACATCCCTCTTGAATAATGCGAGCAATTTTATGCTAATAAATTTGAAAATGTAAAAAACGGGCAATTTTAAATATAATTTTTAAAACTGTATTGAGGTAAAACAAAGCTTTTATAAGATAACACAGGTGAATGTCTTCATGATCTTTGGAAATAGTAATTTGTGGTATTTTCACACCACACAATGGAATACTATACAATGAGAATGACGAACTACAATACATGCAACAATATGAATGAATGTTGCATAATTTTGATGAAAGGAGCCAGACACAAAAGCGTACACACTGTATAATTGTATTTTTTAAAGCACAGAAACTGACAAAACCTATCCTTTCAGCAGTCGGCGGTTTCTCGGACTAGAAGGGGGCCCAAGAGTAGTTAGGGTGCTGGGGACATTCTGCCTGAGCGTATCCTGGTTCCATGGGTGTTCCCTTTTTGAAAATTCATTGAGTTTTACACTCGTGGTTTGCATTTTTCCATATGTATGTTTTACTTCAATAAAATGTTTATTTTTTAAAAAATGAGGAAATAGAAATCCTTAACAAACCTGTAATAGCTAAAGCAAATTGAGCCAGTATTTAAAAACACTCACCAAGAACAAAAATTCCAGGACCAGATGAATTTTCTGTTTAATTTTACCAGACTTTCAAGAAACAAGTTATTTTTATTTTATACAAACTGCGCCAGAGAATAGAAAAGAATGGCCAACTCATTTTATGAGGCTAGAATAAGGCTGATCCCCAGAACAAAAGCAGAAAAGGGCAGTGTGAGAAACAAAGTTATAGGTTAGTCTCTCCATTGTGAAAATAGATATAAAAAAAATGTAAAAACATTTTTAGCCAAAAAAAAGAATCAAGTAGAAAATCAATGTCATTTGCTGTGGTAATAGATTAAAGGAGAAATTTAGGTCAGTTGCCCTCAAAATGTGGTCTGGGAAAACACACACACACAAACACATACGTGTATATATATACAATGTTTGTGCGTTAGCACACGGCAATGCACTCTACAAAAAAGCAAAATATTGGAAAGAACCTAACTACCGGGCAACAGGAGAAATGATAGATAGATACAATGTATTACTAAAAGCAGTTAAAATGAATGTACTAAAGCTAATGTATCAACATGGATTAATATCATAAAATAACACTGAGGGAAAAAGTTACAGAAGAATATGTACAGTATGATACCGGATAAATAAAACATGCAAAACAATACTGCATAGCATGGATCGACACATACACACGTGATAGAAGTATGAGAGAGCCTGGGAATAATACACCCCAAATTCAGGCTAGTGGTTCCAACAGGGAAGAGAGGGTGGGATCATCAGAGATCCACAGGGGGCTCAATTTCATCTACAATATTTTATTCTTAACATCAGTGGAGGGTAATGTGAACACATTATATTCCGTTTTCTGTGCCTGAAGTATTTCATAATTTTAAAAACAGTCTTTCTAGAAACCAATTATTTGAGGAGAGTTGAAGGAAGCAAATATTGTCACTGTATGATTGCTATTTTCAAATATCGGAAGGGTCGTCATGTATAAGAAGAAAGCAGATGCGTTCTGTTTTGCTAAGGGATATGTACAAGCATTTGTTAACCTTAAAGCCACATACATACTTCAGAGGACAGAATTAGCGCAAGTGGAAGCAACTGCAATGAGGAAGGTGGATTTGGGTCCAGGAGAGAGAGACACGTTGACAAGCAGAGGCAGCATAACGTAGTTCTGAGAGCAGGAGTCAGCCTGCCCCACTCCAGATTGTGGTTCTCCCCTTTGTAGGTGGTGTGACTGGGACGGACTGTTGAACCTCTCTCTGCCTGTTTCCCATTCTGTAAGATGGGGATAATAATAGTGCCTCCTCATGGGGCTATATAAGGATTAAATGATTGATGATTTGTAAAGTGCTTAGAACAGTGCCTGGTACATAGCAAGCACTGTTTGTAAAATAAAGCAAACAAATCTGGCTGATAAAGAGCAGTAAGCTCTTCAAGGGCTCCTGCAGAGGCTGGTAAATCTCTGTCAACAATGGCGTAAAGGTACCCTTCCCTCTGGTCTAGATGAGTACTTCTCAGACTTCCATCTGTGTTCCAGTCACACAGGGATCTTGCTAAATGCATGTTCTGAGTCAGTAAGTCCAGGGTGAGCCTGAGATTCTTTATTTCCTGCAGGGGAGGCTGATGCTACGGATCCCCTGGTGTCTACACATGGGTAGCAGGGTTCTAGAAGACCTTTCCCTATGTCCATAAGGCATAGTTTCAAAGAGGCTTAATTCTTATTTCCAATCAATCATCAATTTGCAGTAAATTCTAAATGTATTTCTCTTTCAAAACCAACTTTTGGCCCCTCAATTAACTAGTAATAATTTAAACACTAAAAGGATTAAGAATTTATAGGAGGCTTGGGGTGACACTTTTTATGCTAATGTGTGTCTTTTCATGATGTAGATAATTACCTTTTTTTTTTTTTTGCTGAGGAAGATTGGTCCTGAGCTAACATCCATGCCCATCTTCCTCTATTTTATATGTGGGACACCTGCCACAGCATGGCTTGATGAGTGGTGCATATGTCTGTGCTCAGGATCTGAACCCCTGAACCCTGGGCCACTAAAGTGGAGTGCACGAACATAACCACTATGCCACTGGACCAGCCCCTACCATATAATTTATTATAAATTCAGCTTTTTGTCTTTTCAGTTTTCTTAAAGCAGAAACACTTATAATGTGAAATTAAAACAGTAAAATATAGGAGAGGCGACCCACATAAAAAATAGACGAAGATTGGCACAGATGTTAGCTCAGGGCTAATCCTCTTCAAGCGAAAAAGAAAGAAGGGCCAGCCCGGTGGCATAGTGGTTAAGGTCACGCCCTCTGCTTCAGCAACCCGGGGTTCGCAGGTTTGGATCCCAGGCACAGACCGATGCACCGCTTGTCAAGTCATGCTGTGGCAGCGTCCCATATAAAGTAGAGGAAGATGGGCACGGATGTTAGTCCAGGGCCAGTCTTTTTCAGCAAAAAGAGGAGGATTGGCAACAGATGTTAGCTCAGGGCTAATCTTCCTGACAAAACCAAAAAAAAAAAGAAAGAGGAAGATTGTCAACAGATGTTAGCTCAGAGTGAATCTTCCTCACCAAAAAAAAAAAAGTTTGAAGATATGGTTCTGAGAGATGTTTAAGAGGAAGACCAGTAGGATTGACATTTTATATTAATTCAACAATAAGCTGAATAGGAAATTAGACCTCAGTATATCAGAGGACTCTGGTGAATTATACTGGGCTCTGGGGCAGCCCCGCCCATCTGATATGGACACGGCTGGACCTCCAGGTTCAAGCTGAAATCTGACAGTGTTCTGAAGCAGATCTTTAACACTGTGATCCGGAACAGTAACCCAGAGAATGGCTTGGTGTTTGGGGATGGTTGGTGGTTGATGTTGGATGATTTGGTCTGAATTAGAAGCCGTGCTTTCTTTCCTTCAGGGACTCCTCATTGATGATAATTGACTTGAGCCAAAGGGAACCCCTAGTGTCCTTAGGACTGGATGTACACAGGCAGCGAGTCTGTGACTATTATGTACCTGGTGTTTGGGGGCTTTGGCCATGGAGTGGCCCATGATTATTCAATATAAAACTATTGGAACCAACTTCTGCTGCCCCCAGGGCACAATTCACAAATGTCCCTAGATCTGAAGTAGCCGCTGAGTGGGGGTAAAGGGACGGGACAGTGAACAGGACATTTTATTCCTTCACTGCTCTACTGTTCTAGGTCAAAGCAGGGACTTTCAGGCTTCATATTTTGCTTTTAAAAGGAGAGTATAGGAGAAGTCAGGGAAAGATAGAAGGAGTAGGCCTTCAAGCGGATAATTCTACAATTTTCTTTAAATTTGTATTATTTTAAATAGCTTTAATATTTTACTCACCACCACTGCACAGAGGTTATATTTAGAATGTTTCCGAAAAATTGGACAAATGTAAGGGGTAAGGTCCAAGTTAGTGAGAGGATAATGAATGTCTGTTCTCAGCTTCCTTTTCATTGTACCCAGGATGTCAAACC
Organism: Tapirus indicus; assembly: GCA_031878705.1. Classification (NCBI taxonomy): domain Eukaryota; kingdom Metazoa; phylum Chordata; class Mammalia; order Perissodactyla; family Tapiridae; genus Tapirus; species Tapirus indicus. The sequence goes on from CM062918.1 coordinate 43,558,223, forward strand.
TGGGGAGATAATAAATGTGTGGGATATAACGTAAGTTTGTGAACCACTCGTGAAGGAAGTCCACATACCTGATAAATTCCAAGCACAGTTAAAAGTAATTTCTTGGAAAGATTATTTGGCGCAGACCTGTACCTAAAATTTTTTTCTTATTACATGTATTTAGAATCTCCACATCCACAAGCCTCGCCAAAACTGAGACTGGAGTGGGCCAGCAGCTTGAGTCAGGGAGAGAGCCAGTGTCAATCTAGTGGGAGAAAAAGAAGGGATGAAGCCTGGCTCGCTGTCAGGGGAGTAGAACTCCCTACTCCCATCGAAAGCTTCCTGGGGACTTCTCTCCAGCTGATGCTGTTCACTCCAGCCCAGCTGATGCAGCTCCTCCTTATCTTGATTTCAGCACACATTGTCCTGGCGGCATCTTGTTTTCCAGCTCTGAGGTTTTAATACATCTTTAACAAGATACAATTTTGTGAAAATCTTGTCACATTCTCTATTTGTTATGTAGATCGGCAGTTCCCAAATCTGAGCTCATATCAGAATCACCCTAAAGCTTAAAAAAAAATAAATTATGGGGGCTGGCCAGTGGCGTAGTGGTTAAGTTTGCGTGCTCTGCTTCGGTGGCCTGGGGTTCGCAGGTTCAGACCCCGGGCGTGGACTGACACACCGCTTATCAAGCCATGCTGTGGCAGCATCCCGCATATAAAGTAGAGGAAGATGGCCACGGATGTTAGCCCAGGGCCAGTCTTCCTCAGCAAAAAGAGGAGGATTGTCAACAGATGTTAGCTCAGGGCAAATCTTCCTCACCAAAAAAAAAATAATAATGATTGGAAAATAAATAAAATAAATTATGTTCATTTTGGAAAAATGGCTGATTTAGGTCTGGGGCAGGGAAATTACTGGATGAACCTGAGATATTCTTGTGCCAGAAAGCAAGAAACCTTGTTTTCAAAAACTAAGAAAATACCATAGGACCCAGCAATTCCATGCCTAGGTATCATCTCAAAACAAATAAAGACTCATATCCACGTTAAAACCTCTATACTAATGTCTATAGCAGCTGTATTCATGTCTGCCCCAGACTGGAAACAACCCAGCTGTTCATCAGCTGGTGAATGGATAAGCAACTGTGGTACGTTTATAAAGGGAATACTATATGGCAATGAAAAGGAAGGAACCACTGCTACCTGCCACAGCATGGATTAAGCTCAGAAACATTATCCTAAGTGAAAAAGTCAAACTCAAAAGGCTACATATGGTATAACATAGGACATTCTGGAAAAAGCAAAACTGTAAGGATGGAAATCAGAAGTTTCCAGGGGCTGAGAGTGGGAGAAGGGATTGATTATAAAGGAGCATGAGAAAAGTTTTTGGGGTGATGGAAATAGTCTATATGTTGGCTGTGATGGTTACATGACTGTGTACATTTGTCAACATTCATAGAACTGTACACCTAAAAAGAATAAATTCAATGCATGTAATTATACTTTAATAAACCTAAACTAACTAATGGGGCCACAGGAGCTGGCTTGAAGGGACTCCACTGGCCAACTTTGAAAAATTTGAACATCAAGAAGAATGATGATAGTAGTAGATATTAAATATTAAGTTTAAAAATATCCATGAGTCCCAAGTGATACTAATTACAGAGGGGAAACTAGACCTTTATGTGGTGAGATCTTACAGTCACTACCTTAACTAAGGGATCAAACTTAACATTGCCAACAGTGGGACAAACTTTTATGATGTGCCTCCTGATGTCATGTGATGACAAGTACATAACATGACCTATGCCGGATTCTTGCTAAAGAAAGTTTAGCCCAAATCTAACCATGGGGAAACAATCAGATAAATCCAGGATCAGGGACATAATCTAAACTCCACCTGAGACCTGTGGAATCAGAGTCCCCAGTGGTGGGGCCAGGGAATTTATTTTTTAAAAGCACTCAAAGTGAATGCCAAATCTCCATCAACAGATGAATAGATAAAATATGATATGAATACAATGGAATATAATTCAGTCATAAAAAGGAATGAACTTCTGGTACACCTCACAACATGGATAAACCTTGAAAACACTATACCAAGTGAAATAGGCCAGCAAAAAGGATAAATATTGTATGATTCCTCTTACATGAATTACCTAGAATAGGCAAATTTATAGGCACAGAAAGTAGATTCAAGGTTACCAGGGGCAGGGCGGGGAGGAATGGGGAGTAACTGCTTGATGATTTCAGTTTCTGTTTGGGGTGACGAAAAAGTTTTGGAAGTAGTGATGGATTGTTGCACAACAGTGTGAATGTAATTAATGCTAATGAATTATACACTTAAAATGGCAAATTTTATGTTATATATATTTTACCACAAATTTTTAAAAATTAATGTAATATACCAAATACCATTGAATTGCATGGTATGTAAATTATATCTTGATTAATGTTGTTCAAAAAAATCTGCTCACAAAACGTCAAAATCCATACCTTTTTAAGTGAAAGATAACTATTTTTGGTGCTTTGGAAATTCTGGCCCTCACAGCTGTTTCTTGCTTGGTTTCACAAAAGGAACAGTGAATTCGGTTGTTCCAGGTCAGTGTGTCTTGTTGAAAAAAACACTGGAGACAGTCCTGTGAGCAAAAAAGCATTTGGTAACCAAATCGGATTCCCGAACTTTGGAAGAGTTGTGGCAATGTAATCCTTGGTGCTTTTCTCAAAGTCAACAAGTCCAGGAGATGGTGTCACAGGCTGCAGCCTGGATAGGCATAAAATCTACCTGGCAAAGGAGCTGCTTCTTTCTCTTTTAGTTACCGAAACGAATCCATCTCACTTCTAATCTCTGAATCAGCATTTTAATAAACCAGCATTTCTGGTTTGTTTCAAAATAATATTGACTGCAATTTCCACTAACCAAGTCAGGCAGCTGTTTTACGTTATTCATCTCATCACAAAAGTGACCTGGTGGGGGCCAGACCCATGGCCTAGTGGTTAAGTTCGGCGCACTCCACTTTGGTGGCCCAGGTTTGGTTCCTGGACACGGACCTACCCCACTTGTCAGTGGCCGTGCTGTGGTGGTGACCCACATATAAAAAAAACAGAGGAGGACTGGCACAGATATTAGTGAATCTTCCTCAAGCAAAAAGAGGAATGTTGGCAACAGATGTTAGCTCAGGACGAATCTTCCTCAGGAAAAAGAAAAAGTGATTTGGTGATTGAAACAGCACCATATTTCAGTGTTTGGGGGTGACCCATAATAAAGACAGTAGAACAGAGAGAATTAGCCCCCCCACCCACAGAAGACCTCTTCAGCGTAGCCAGGCCCCCTGACTCTGCAAACCATACACCTATAAAGAGGAAGATGAGCACAGATTCTGTTTTCAGTAGACATGCCAGCACCTCATTTAGTCTTTGGAATTCCTTTCCAGCAATCTTTAGCAATTTGATCTCAGAACAAAGCCCAGTTCTGAATAAGTAGTAGAATTCTATTCTCCAATTCTGGTATGTGAAAACTTTTAGCAATAGATGTGCTTTCATAATTTAGGAAGAAAAATACAGATGTGCATTATTCTGTGAGGAAACGTATTGCTCCCTGCCTCCCACCTGTTCCCTGTCTTCTACTGCCGACCTCCCGACCCTCCGTTTACAGATGAACTTTTGATATTATGGTGAAGACAATTCAAGAGGTAAACTAACACACTAGATTCTATTCTATCTTCTCAACACATTTCACAGCGTTTGTCCAAAATCCTAGAGCTCAAGACTAAGAATCGTTCATATCTAGTTCCCAATCTGAAACTACAGACCTCTGGGGTGAGGAAAGGCCATAACATTTTTGCCAAAAAGTATAAATTCCCTATATGCACCAAGCCATCTCAATAGACTGAATAAACCCCGCCTATCTTTTCAATTTTACAATGAGTCTGTTTTAGTGAGTACATTTAGAAATACAATTGAATTCACAGTAATTTTTGGCTGTATGTCACTTTTCTATAAAATGTTGTCATCACGGGCTTCCAATTTTTTTAAGTTATAAAGCAGCTCCCACCATACTAGAACATGTAGGAAACAGCCCTGAGACAATCCTGGGGTAGAGCAAGACAAAAGAAGCATCCAGGAGTGATGATCCCACCTGAAGCGAGCACTGAGATTTGGATGGAATGGGGAGGGAGAGGACAGTGAAGACTTCATTCTTGTAGGTGCAGTTCTCACACTTCAAACAGGTGACCCTGTAACTGAGCTGCCCTTCAAACAGCTGGGTGATGATGGAGGTCTCATTGGTGATCGCCTTCCTGCAGCATCTGGGAATAGATCTTTTCTCATACGATCTGCGGTGGTACTGAATCAAGGAACAAATCAAATCGCCCCAAATCAACTAGTGATTATCCAAAAATTCTCTAATTTTTAAATTTTTTTCTATCAGAACGATACATTGCTACCAGAGAACACTTAGCTTTGGACTCAGACAATAAATAGAGTAAGATCTTCTTAAGAGTATATACTATGTGTGATTTCTGATAATTCAGTTACTTCCCTCCTTAAGTGAAGCTGAGGAGTGATCACACCCTACCCCTGGGAACCCGTGCCCGTGGCCCCATAAGCTGACAGCCTGTGATAATGCGGTAGAGGGTCCTGGACCAGTGTTTCCTGGCAAGAGGGTAAGTAAGCTATTAAACTGGCTGTCAGTCATGCAAGCTGATCTAGAGGTAAAATACAGGAATCTGATCTCTCTCCCAGGCCCTTCAGTTTACATTCCCTAGCCTCTTCTTGCATTATTTGTCAGGAAACCTTTCTTTAAAAGAGCAAGTCTTAAGTTCCTGAGGCAGCCCGATTTAACTAGCCTTGTGGCCTGATTTGAATCTAGCTCATCCTCAGTCAGGAACAGCATTTCCAGGAGGACACCCTGACTTTCAGTGATTTGACAGCCGCCATAGAACATACTAATATCTTAAAGACACCCTCGCTCCACGTCAGCTCTAATTTGGAGCTGTGCACACGGCTCCACTCTGGCTTGCTTCTGCCGTCACACCCTGTGTGTTCCACCCTGACAGTTCCAAGTTTTTCTGGGAACCAGAATGCTATTTATTTCAGATTGGCTGCAGATGAGAACTAACTGATTTTTACTAATCACCATGCTCCCCTCTGGCTAAAAGAGTGCTGCTGTGATTATCTTATTAGTGAAAATGAAAACAGGATTGCAGATGAGAGTGATTAATGGCTGTAGTTTGTGATCTTTTATACTAAGTATCTCCTGGATGTGGGATATGAGGGGAGCTAACATCAGCACGAGCACCCTGCATAAAATCAAGGACATGTCTGGAGAGTGGGGTCTCAGATCAAGGCTGAAGGCAGTAAGTCTTGTAAATAAAGGCTAAATCCTTAGTAACTGGCAATTTCCTGTTTTATTAAATGCCTGTCCTAATCCAACGAAGAACTCAGGTTAGGCAGATTTGGTACGAAGAGGAAACTTCGCAGTTTATAGATCTGTCCTTTCATCTAATACCAAGCCTAATATCTTCTTGGGTTTGTAGTTACCAAGAACATTTATTTTAAGTTGTAAGGTTCCGTATGTTACATCTCATGAGGAACATATTTTTATTAAAAATGTGATTTCCACTTTAAAAAAAATAGTCCATGCAGCTGTTATTTGCAAAGGGAACTAGATTAGTGGTTCCCACACCTGCTGAACACTGAAAAAAACCAAGTGAGCTTTCCCAGAAGACAGCCCAGACATTCTAATTCAGCAACAATGGCCTGTGGGCCTTAAAACCTGTGTGGTGAAAATCTTCCCAGGTGATTCTGATGACCAGCTAAGTCTGGTAAACACAGACCTATTCAAACACTACCTGGAGTGTTCCCCATAGTACCCCCAGCACCCGTGCTTGGCACAGTGTAGGCCATGTTGACCGAACAAATGAAAGAATGAAAAATGAAACTCGCTGATAGAGTTAAAGGTCTGTCCTATTTCAAGGCCATTAATTCTACTTACCTTCTTCAGCGCTTCATGAAGTTCATTCAGGACATAAATCAAGAATTCCTGAGCATCTTGTTGTGTCTTTTTCATAAATGCCGGGTAGAGGTTGCCAAGAGCTGACCGAAGTATTTCTGGTGAGACACAGTCTGAGTCTCCAAGCCACATGTCTGTCATCACATAGGCAAAAGCAGTGGCAACCTCACTGCAGTCCCTTGGAAGAAGGAAGGGAAGGGTTTCTGGCTGATTTAATAAAAAGAAGGCCCCTAAAAACCCAAGCACATGGCATCAGACCAAAAACGAAGCTTTGTTCATCTCTTGGTTGACCTTCCCGCTTTACTCACCCTAGAATTGGTACCTGGGGCGCTGCAGCCTCTGCTGACTTGTGCAGCCCTTAACAGGGACTCCAGAGGGTTCCTTCCCTAACCTCACCTTGGGGGAGCCAGGGTGGGGGCTGGGCTGCAGGGAGCGCATATGGTCTTACTTTTGAAGAGCGGTAATGTACTTTCCAGAGAGGAAGTATTCCACCAGCGGTGAAATGCTGCAGAGACACTGTAAGATGGCATTCATGTAGCACGTGTTGCCCAGGTTCCGCAGGCCAGTCACGCCCTGGAAACAGGACTGGTTCTCATCAGCCTCATTACCTGGAGAGGTGTCATAGGGATCTGTGCACTCTGCGCTGTGTTGGTGCCAAGTGGAAAGAAAGGAAAGCATTTTGAGGGACCAAAATATGTACAAATGATGATAAGGCCCTTTCAACCTCATGACACAAAGAAGAGTTCTTAATAAGACTTCCATCCAATATACTCCCTACCAAGGACAGAAGTATTCGAACTTGGAGTCTAAAATTGCATTACTTAGTCTGGAACTCTTTGAACAGGGCCTGCAGCCAAATAAGCAGAGATCGAAGTTTCTTCCTAAAAGCAAAGCAAGAGGACAGAAAATGTCGGCCTTTCAGACACCCTAGAATTGCTTGCTAAAAATGCAAGCTTTCCCTGTAAATACCAAAGTATTTCCTTTTTTTGCTGGGCAAGTAATCTAATTGTCATCACTAGTAATAATAATAACAATAGATAGTAGTTATTAACAATAGCTATCATGTATTGAGCCTGGCACTACATTAAGTACTTAACATGCATTGTCCCATTTAATTCTTTTAACAATTCTATGGCATAGGTACACTTATTTATTTATTTATTTTTTGTGAGGAAGACCAGCCCTGAGCTAACATCCATTGCCAATCCTCCTCTTTTTTTTTTTTTTTTTTTTTTGCTGAGGAACACTAGCCCTGGGCTAACATCCATGCCCATCTTCCTCTACTTTATATGGGATGCCGCCACGGCATGGCTGACAAGCAGTGCATTGGCGGCACCCGGGATCCAAACCCGCGAACCCCAGGCTGCCAAAGCGTGAACTAAACCGCTGCACCACCAGACCAGCCCAGTACCCTTATTTTTAAATCCTGTTTTACAGATGAGATGTTATGTTTAATTGACTTAATCATTTACCCACAGTAATATACTAAGGGATGTGCAGTGGCATGTAGAAAGAGGGAATATTTATCTCCCTCCCTACCTAACATCTGTCTGTAAAGAGTTATTTGGGTTTATATATCATATATTGAGTGTATATGTGTGTGTGTGTATACACATACATATATAAGGCACATATACATATTGAGAGCAAATATATATATACATATTAGAAGCATATCTACATCTATTAAGAGCACATACATATATGTGTATACATAGAGAGAGAGAGAAAGGGCATAGACTTTGTAAAAAATAGATCTTAGTTAAAATCCTGACTCTGCCACTTACTAGTTACATGATCTGGGACTCTTATGTCTGTTTCTCATCTATAAAATAGGAATAATGCTACCTGCCTTACAGGGTTGTGGTGAGAATTAAATTAAATGATGCAAGGCATGTGGCACAGATTACATAGTTAATTAATGGTAACAAAAAAATTTTTAAAGGCGTGACTGATGTAGGATGTCCTTCACAGTCAGCTCTAGAATTTGAGCATTCACGTGGACTAGACCTACACAGAGGAGAGACCACCACAGGCCCCGGAGGAGTCCTCCTCTCTCCATGTGGGGCTTCCTTTGGTAATTTGGCTATTGCTCCAAGCAGCCCAGCATCGTTATACTTTATGACTTTTCATTTCAGGTACAGTTTCTAAAATCGGGTCTCCGTGAGACGGCTACATCACCTGAGTCCCTCTACTTACAATTCTGCCAGTTTGAAAGTGCCCACTGTTAGTTACATGGATGGTCATTTTTACTTTACTTACCAAAGTCATGGGAGGCCCTGGACTGTCATTCTTTAAGAATATTATTGCCTTCCTTTTGGGGGACCTCCAATGGGTCGAACCTAAGGGGACCCTTCCAACTGTGGCTGCCTGACTCCTTTGAGCATGGCCTTCCCCCGCCCCCCAGCTCAGCTTATCTAGAAAGCTGCAGTAGACAGAGGCTCACAGGACATAGTAGATGCTGAAGTCATCTGCAGGGAAAGGCTGCTGTGAAGTCATTCTAGTGAAACCGCGTTGGACTTTCACTTCTATTCAGGAGCTACGTCTAATCCTTTTAACTTCATTTCTCCCAGCCTGTTACTTTGGCTCTTTTTGTTTGTAATAAACAATTTGTATGTTCCTCCCTCCTTTCAGTAGCTGCACACTGACTTTTATATCTACTTCAGCACATTCCAATTTGGATTTTTCCATGCGTCATAATCCTTTCCATTCACCTTCAAGATTCTAGCATGTTGCCATGAGATACTGTTTCTTGATTGCTTAAAAACTTTAAAAAGATTGGTTTCAGAGAATGGACTGAACATATAACTTCTCTTCCTCCATCACTCAGTTTCTCTTGTGTATATATAGTAGACACATCCACAGGAGATTGACCTCCACTAAGTCAGTCGACACTATGGCAACCCTGCCCCTTTGGGCATTCATCCACCCTCCCAGTGACAGCACCACTCCTAGGACCCCGAGGGAATGTTTCTCACCATGGGGAGGGAGGCAGCTGAATTTTGCTGCTTCCAAAAATGCATAGCATTGCGATAGACTGGAGTATTTCCCTTCATAGATTACAGTGCAAAGAGGATGCGCGCGCGCACACACACACACACACACACACACACACACACACACACACCACTAATGCCACAGGGTAAATATAAATAAAGGGTTTATCAGAGAAGAATTTATAAGCTGAGAAGTAGCAGAGCACACATGATCTCCTGAGCTCTCATTTTCTTCATAGAGAGCACTCTCTTAAGCACAACTCTCTATGAAGAAAGAGAGTGCTTCAGCAGAGAGGGAATCCCCCTCAATGAATGCCACCCCCCGACTCCCAGTGCTCTATCCAGATGAAAAGGGTCAGAGAACATAAGCAAAGGGTCAGAGAACATAATCAACATGTAGCGGTGAGAACAGCCTGGGGAGGAAGTGGTCCTGTTAGAAAGTGTTGCCTCTGGAAATCCAAGCTGGTACCAGCCTGTTCTTCCTTTGCGCTAACTCAGAATCTGTAGGGAGAAGGTAAAGAAAGAGCCTTTAGGGCCACTCTAACTTGTCTTTTCTCAACTCTGCATCAAGTAAAATGGATGAGGTAATAAAAAAAAAAAACTTTTCAAAAACATCAATGTCAGGAAAGACAAAGAAGACTGAGAACTATTCCAGATTAAAAGGAAACTAGAGAAACAAGACAAATACAACACCCAATCCTGGATGGGATCCTGGATCAGGACAAAAATTGCTATAGAAGTACATTATTGGGACAATCGATGAAATCTGAATATGGATTATATACGAATAGTTTTGTATCAATGTTGAATCTTCTGAATTTTATAAAATTGTGTTCTTTTTATGAAAGAGAATGCCCTTGTTCTCAGGAAATACACACTGAAGGATTTAGGGGTGAAGGGCCATGATCTATGCAACCTGCTCTCAAATGGTTCAGGAAAACACACACAGACCTGGACCCACATGAGGAAAGGAAGGAAGGGGGAGCAATAAGGCAAACAGGAAGCAAATGCAGCCAAATGTCAGCAGTTGGTGAATCTGGGCAAAGGTACTTGTACTATTCTTGCAACTCTTCTGTAAGTTTGAAATTATCTCAACCTGAAAAGCTGAAAAAACAAGAATGTAGTAGATATACTTGTAATATGGATTGATCTCTAAGATGTATTACTGGTAAGTCAAAAAAGCAAAGTGCTGAAGAGTCTAGCATGCACCCCATGTATGCCCAGATGGTTAAGAAAAATGAACATACATATACGCTCAGGCTACACAAAGACATTAAGAATAATCATTCTTTGACAGCTGGATAAGGGATCCTGGCAACTAGAGGTACAAACTCTTGCAGCTATTTGTTATTTGCTGTCTATTTACAGAGATGTTTCTTGAAGTCACCTCAGTGGTGATTCTGCACAACTGAAATCCTATCATCCTGCTTCTTCTGTCAGTAAAGTTCTCCCAAGTTCTTCAGTGTCTCCTAGTCAATGGAGTCTTGTTAAAATTTCATTTTATGTTTGATGCTGGTAGGTAAAAATATAATTCATATTCATATGTTGATCTTGTATCCAGGAACCTTTCTAAACTTACTTAAGTCTTTTATATAGGTTCTTTGGATTTTCCATAAACACATTCAAGACATCTGCAAAAAATCCATCTTTTTTTTTTTTTGGCTGTGGAAGATTGGCCCTGAGCTAACATCTGTAGAGAATCTTCATCTATTTTGTCTGTGGGTCGCTGCCACAGCACGGCTGATAAGTGGTGTAGGTCTGCGCCTGGGATCTGAACCCATGAACCTGGGCCACAAAAGCGGAGCAAGCCAAACTTAACCACTACTCCATTCCTTTCCAATCCTTATGCCTTTTATTTCTTACCTTTTGAACTAGCTAGCATCTCCAGTAAAATGTTGAATAGAAGTGCAGATGGTAGGTATTCCTAGCTCATTCCTTCACTAAGAGGTAAGGCTTTGAATAATTCACCATTAAGTAGAATGTTTGCTAGAGGCATATTTTTTTTGAGAGTTGTAATCATGAATGGAGTGTGATCAGGTTTTTCTGTATCTTTTAAGGTATTCATGAGATTTTTCTTCTTTATTCTGTTATTGTGGTCAATTATTGATGATAGTCACATTTTATTTTATTTTTTATTTATTGTTTTGCTGAGGAAGATTCGCCCTGAGCTAACACCTGTTGCCAATCTTCCTTTTTTGGCTTGAGGAAGATTAGCCCATCTGTGCCATTCTTCCTCTATTTTGTATGTTGGTCCCTGCCACAGCATGGCCACCAACGACTGGTGTAGGTCCGTGCTCGGGAACCAAACCAGGGCTGCTGAAGCAAAGTGCACCAAACTTAACCACTGGACCATTGGGTTGGCCCCAAGGATGGTCACATTTTAAACCAATCTTCTATTCCTTGGATAAACCTATCTTGTTTGAGATGTAGTATCATTTTCATGAATTGCTGGATTCTATTTGTTAATCTTTTGTTCAAGATTTTTGTATCTATGTTCACGAGTAAGGTGACCTATGTATTAGTGTTCTGTGCTGTGTAACAAATTGCCACAAACTTAGTGGTTTAAAACAACACACTTACTGTCTCATAGTTTCTGTTGGTGGGAGTCCAGGCATGGCTTAGCTGGGATCACATGTTGCATTTAGTTGTCAAGTCTCTATAGGGTCCTTCAGCCTGAAAAAGTTATGTACCTCCTTGACTTTCAAGAACTTGACATGTTTGAAGATTACTGGCCAAATATTTTGAAGACTATCCCTCAATTTGGATTTGTCTGAGGTTTCCTCATGATTAGGTTCACATTATGCATTTGTAGTAAGAATATCACAGAAGTGATGCTGTGTTCTTCTTACTGCATCATATTAGGTGCTACACAATTTTGATTTGTCCCAACACTGGTGATGTTACCTGTAATCAATCAAATAAAGAGGGGTCTGCCAGATTTCTCCACTGTAGTTACTTTTCCCTTTTGTAATCAGTGTTTTGTAGGGAGCACTTTGAGACAATGTAAATAGTCTGTTACCCATCAAACTTCCACACACTGGTTTTAACATTAATCGATGTTGCTTGGCTGGATTAATTATCACTATGGTGGTTGCCAAATGGGAATGCCATTATTCCGACTACATTTATCAGTTGGTACTCTACTATAAAGAGAAATTTTCTCCTTTCCCCATTTATTTAGTCTTTTATTTTAATCTGTGTGGACTCATGAATTCCTATTTTATCCAGTGGATTATAATCTGTTATCATTATTTATTTTTGATGTACAAATTGTCTTAGGATTAGCCAGCAGGGGCCCTTCAAGATGTTTTCTGTATTTGCTTGATATGTCCCCATCATCCTTTGAGTGCTTCCTAACTTTTTGGCACAGCAAGATCTTCAGATTTACCTTGTACCATCCCTGCCCCAGTCCTGAAGTCAGCCATTTCTCTAAGAGCCCTGGTTCCTTTTAGAGGAGAATAGTATTTAAAAACCAAGATCTGGGAGCTAGATGTATTCATGCTATTATGGTGTCACAGCTTACCACTATCTTCCATGTTTCCTTATTTGATCAACCCCCTTCATGTGACTAATCTCCCATAGCTGCCACCCCCACCCCCACCCCATTACGCTACTCACAGACACGGTCCTCACCCTGCTTCTCTGACACCCCATGCCAGGTCACTACTGCTCCACAGCAACCGCAGGCCTACCTAGATTGATTTCAACTAATGGATTTCAGACTGAATTGTGAATGAATGAAGAAAAGAGGAAAGGAATCTGGGTCTCCCTATTATTTTTTGCTTCTTTGTTTAGTGGATTACTTTTTTTAAACCTCCCCTCCCCTCAGACTTTCTTTCCTCCTAATTGTCTAGAAGTTGTGCATTGTTTTTATATTCTTCTCCTTAGGTTTCCTTTAAATATCTCAACAAATATACAAGTAGCCCTTGCTATCTTAATCTATTTGGGTCCAAGGTATGAATAGCAAGGGATACCGTATTATCCCAACCTATTTGGTTTCTAACCTCTGGATGGCTTGTAATGAGTGTGTGTGAAATTTACTGATTTAGTTCCTGAGATCACATAGTGATAGGATAGAGTTACCCATACTTAAAATTACTTTTTGATCAATGTCAAGAATTAGTATCTGTAAGTTTACCCAAATAGACGAGACCTTTAGTATGCTTTATCATCACCTCCCCCTGAATCTTCTTTCATATTTAAAAATTTTTATTCTAGTTTACTTAAAAAATTATACCAAGTATATTTGCCAGCAAGTATGTAAATTTGTATATTTTATGAACATTTGCTCACTCTGTATCTTTTATCTCATGTCTTCCTATTTAGATCCGATCTTTCTTTTTGTTTAAGTATATTCTTGACATTTTCCAAGAAAATGGTAAACTTTCTGAGAATGCCATAATGTGGCTGGGTTCAACTCCCCTCTTTCTATTAACAATATTGCTGTGCTGCCTCTTAGATACTATATGAAAGGTGAGAATTTGTATGTCAATCTGATTTTTTTTCCTTTGTAAACTGGTTTTGTTTTTTTGCACTTTGTGGAGTCACCAAAATGTAGCATTAAGTCTTTCCTTTTATTTATTTCCTCCCTTCTAGGTCTTTCACTCTGAAACTCCTTTTAAATATTGTATCTCATTCATTAATCCAGAAAATATTTATGGTGCATCTACTTTGTGCTGGTCACCATGCTAGGCGTTTTACAGTGAGTAAAATACAAGCCTTTACCTCTATATACCTTACAATCTATGGATTACTTGGATCTATCTCTGTGCTTTCAACTCTTCCCTCATATTTCCCATTATTTTGACTTTCTTACACATGAACTTGTATATGATTGAGCACTTGTATGGTTACTTTACTTGAGTTCCCGTCATGTTTTAGTTTTACATTTGTGCTCATGGCTACTTTTCATACCCTTTTTCTAATTTCACTCTTAAATGGTAACCTAAAAGTGCCTTCAAATGTTGAGATGAATATGGAGCAGACTTATGCACTTTTACGGATATTATACATGTCTACATATCTCGTAAGCATGTGCTCATATTTTAACTATACTAACAGAAGCTACAAGATGGTAAACTCATTTGTAAAGAGAAAAATCACTCTCAGAATGTTCTCTATTCTCTATCACATCCTCCTCTCTTCATTGGAACTTCCAAGGAAAGAGGGTACCGTGAAGAGACCTATTATTTGACCTATATATTTTATGTGCTGAGTACTTAACTCACTGCACCTTCACATTATGAGAGAAGTATTGTCAGAGAGGCTTGCTCAATTAGCTGGTCAGTCATGGAATAAGTGGCTGAGCAAGAGTGAGAGTCCAAGTCTATCCAGCTCCATTCTGCACTGCAGTTTATACACAGTAGCTACAGAATTGAAAGGCCCATAGGATGTTGTAGGACGTTATCAGTACTTCCTTTTTATTGCCAGATAATATTCTATTGTATGGATATACCATAATTTATTTACCAATTTATCTGTCGGACATCTGAGTTGTTTCCAGTTTTTGGCTATTATCAATAATGCTGCTATGAACATTCATGTACAAGGTTTTGTGCAGACATATTTTCACTTCTCTTGGAGCGAAATTTTACCCAGGAGTAAAATTGCTGGGTCATATGGTAACTCTGTTTAACCTTTTGAGGAACTGCTGCACTGTTTTCCAAAGTGACTAATTTTCTTTTTTGTGTGTGAGGAAGACCAGCCCTGAGCTAACATCCGTTGCCAATCCTCCTCTTTTTGCTGAGGAAGACTGGCCCTGGGCTAACATCCATGCCCATCTTCCTCTACTTTACATGGGACGCCGCCACGGCATGGCTGACAGGCGGTGCGTCGGCAGGCGCCCGGGATCCGAACCGGCGAACCCCGGGCTGCCAAGCACGAACTAAACCACTGCGCCACCGGGCCGGCCCCAAAAGTGATTTTCTCCTATTCCATAAGTTGTCTTTCCACTGTTGGTGTACTCTGAAGCACAAAAATTCTTAACCTTGATTAAGTTCAACTTGTCTATTTCTTCTTTGGTTGCTTTTGCTGTTTGTGTTGTATCCAAGAAACTATCACCTCTTCCAAGGTCACAAAGATTTACCCCTACGTTTTCTTGTACGAGTTTTTGATTTTGGCTCTTATATTTAGGTTTTTGATCCATTTTGAACTAATTTTTGCATATGATGTGAGGTAAGGGCTCAACTTAATTCTTTTGCATATGGCTATCTGGTTGTTCCAGCACAATTTACTGAAAAGGCTATTCTTTCCCCCATTGAGTTGTTTTGGCACCCTTGTCAAAAATCAATTAGCTGTAAATCTGTGGACTCTTAATTTTATTTTGTTGAACTATATGCTGTAACACACTGTCTTGATTACTGTAGCTTTGTATGGGGGAGTATTTTAATAGCCTTTTAAGACAATTGTGGATAACCTTATTTGAGACAATACCAAAATTGGACAAGTGGTAGTTTCCTAAAGGTCAACTACAGTGTAGAATCTGAAACCCTATACAGTTTTCCTACTCTGTTAGATCTTTCACTCATGCATCGTTTTGTAATACCATGCATTGGTCATTTAGAAAATATTGGTTGTTATGCAGATCTTCCAAACATTGATAACCTCATTAGACACTATCAAAAATAACTGAAATCAATACTGATTTCACCAGAAAAGCATTGGGAAGCTGTCATACTGCCAGTGTTGAGGCAAGCTTTCCAAAATTCCAATTTTCTTTGAAAGCTCAAATTTTAGCATTAACAAGTACTGTTAGTCTTCTGCCAAATACTCAAGTCTGAATAAGCCTGGTTTATCTATCATTCTTTCAAGTAGAAATGACGGTCAATGAAAAAAGTGACTATTTCAGTTCAAAACTCATACAACTGCATAAGTGCTTTTCCTCAAGACAATCATCACATTTCATTACGTAGCAAAAGTGCTTTATGTGTATTTCTCATTTTGTTCCACAGGATATTAAAGACATGTATCCAAGGGTCAAGATTAAAAATTAACTTATTACTTCATTAGACATTTTAAATGAGATGGATTCAACTGTGGTGAGGATGAAGAATATATCACCACTAGTACAGTTTGGTGTTCCTGCCTTGATTCATGCTAGGGTACCAGCAGTTTTACCCATCAATGATTTTGCCTCATCAGTAAAACTTTCAACAGTGAAAAAGGCAAATAAATACCTTAGAAAAAAAGTTTTGACTTTGTGGGCCCCCTGCAAGTGTCCTGGGGGCCCTCAGGGTGTGTGGTCCACTGTGGGAACCACTGAGCTAATAAATAGATCTAGGCAATGACGATCAGAAAGACAACCAGATGTGTTTCCTATTGACAGCATACACCACCGCCAACGAAGCATTCCTGTCGAAAATCAATTTAATCTGACCAAGCCCATACACCGAACAACTAGTTTATGGCATATATAGGGAACAGAAACATGCAAAACACCACCTAAGGGAAATAATCAGCAAGATCCTGAATGTGGGAAATCTTTTAGAAGAAATAAGCAATTTTCCCCCCAAAATTGGGAGAAAAATAAAAAAAGATGGGAGGAGAAACCTATCTATTAAAAGAGATTTTTAAATACAAATCAAGCAACTGCAGTGTATGAATCTTATCTGGGTCCTGATGCAAATTATAAAAAAATTTTTTTTTTGCAAATGATTATCTGATGATATTAAGGAACTGTTAATTTTTAGGTGTGAAGCTATTAGTTCTTATATTTTAGAAATATATAGTAAGACATTCATAATTAAAATGAACAATAAGTTCTATAATGCAGGATTGCATAGAAATACCAAGGAAAAAGCAAGGACAGAGCTAAATGTGGGGTGGCAGGGCATGAAAGAAAGTAACTTGTTGATTGGTACTATTTACTATGAGCTGGAGTATGTAGCTTTTCTGAAGAATAACCATGTCCTCTCCCTCCCCACTCCCCACCAAAGCCCACCAAGGCAGAATCATGGACCCCAGGAAGACACTCTGCTTTGAGGAATTTCCAAGGAGCCTAGAAGAAGGAAAACATATTCCAGAGAGGATCAGAACCTTAGCTTTGGATTTTTCCTAAGAAAAAGCTCACAGATCATCTAATATTGGAAATATTCTGTGGTACTTCTTCAACACATTACTTATTGAGCACCTAAATTCTATGCTACAAACTCCAGCAAGACACTACGGGAAATACAAAAATAAACAAGACGGCTCTTAGATGGTAACACAGATAATCTGGTTTTGAGATAGACACACATTGGTTGAAGGTCTCACTCCAATACATAATTACTGAGCATTTAACTAAGTGCTAGTTGTGACAGGTCTGAGGATCTGGGTTTCTCAAATACAGATGCCTTGGGTGAAACCCGCCAGGGTACAATCAGAACAGAAATGGTAAATAAGGAGGATCACAAAAATCCCTGCCCATTGATGCATCCTTTTCTGCAAATAATTACTTAATCTCTCTTCTAAGCGATAAACAGCTATTTATTGGGCACTCTTGCTTTGACTGTCTACTTCAACATACAAGACTATATCATTGTGAAATATCTTTCTCAAGAGAAAGTTTGGTATTGTGAAAAGAACATTTAAAAATTCTTAATTTTTTTACTGTGTGCCTTTCACAAACAATGTACTATGCAAGATGTTGGGTGCTACAGTAGTGAAAAATCCTAAGGGTCCCTTCCTCTGCAAAGTGTACAGTCTAGTGAGGTAAAAAGACAGTAACTATGAAAGCAACATAGTTGAACTTAAGTGTGGGAAAAGAGGGTGATTTTTATATTTTTCTTTACATTTTGAAACCTTTTTCAAATGTTCCAATACAATCAACATGCATTACTTTAAAAATGATAATGGCTCGTATATATCACTGGACTGAGGAGGGTACACTACTAGAGAATATCTGCAGAAGGTATTTTAAGAAGTAACTGGGTAGAGAGATGGAGTTTTGTTCTTAGTAGAATGAGACTGAGAAGAAAATGTTAAAGAGATGAAGCAAATGACTCAGACCATGGAGTAATAATGATGAACTTCAGTAATCTAAAGAAAGACAATACTTTGGGATGAGAAATGTGGTTTTCAGGTAAACTGTTACTTTCTAGACTTAACCAAAAAAGTTAATAGAGCTGATTTGTTTCAGAAAAGTGACCAGGAACTGGTACAGAAACCACCATGGTCACTATGCATGAAAGTTAATATAGCATGGGGCTTAAGAGCACAGATTAGAGCCAGTCTGTCTGGGTTTGAATCCTAGTGCTGCTACTTCCTAATGATAAAAATCTTAAGAAAGTTACTTTACCTAATGTCTTGATTTTCTAATTGGCAAAATAAGATAATAACACCAATTTCATAAGATTGTTATAAGGATTAAATGGGTTAATATATACAAAGTACTTAGAGTAATGCCTGGCACCTATTAAGTACTAAACAAATGTTCAATGAATTATCTTGTGAAAATAACCAACATAAAATTAAACATCAACAGATAACCCATATCCTCGTTTTCTGACAAAACAAGAAACAGATTTTTAAAAAGACATAGTAGGAGGGGCCGGCCCGGTGGCGCAGAGGTTTAGTTGGCACTTTGGCAGCCTGGGGTTCATGGATTCGGATCTCGGGCACCTGCTGATGCACTGCTTATCAGCCATATAAAGCGGCGTCCCATATAAAGTAGAGGAAGATGGGCATGGATGTTAGCCCAGGGCCAGTCTTCCTCAGCAAAAAAGAGGAGGATTGGCAATGGATGTTAACTCAGGGCTGGTCTTCCTCACACACACACAAAAAAGACATGGTCGGAAACTGAGATCACTTTAAACATCGTACACGATAGGACATCAAAAGGCACAGGTATACAAATGGTTCATTTAAAAAAACTGATACTCTGAAAACAAACCAACACTGAAAATATCAGATAACTTTTTAGAATGATTAAACTCACTAAACATCTGTAAACAAGAATAAATTTATTTAATTTTTTTAAAGATTTAATGATATACAAAATGTATATAGTATAATATCTTTAATACACTTTTTTTCTCCCCCCATCAATATTAAACACTATTTAAACAGTTTATCTCTTTTTGCCTTGTCTGTATCTATGAGATACACTACTGAATACAAATAAGATTTATACTGCTCCCTCCCAAATAAAAATTAAAATTAGTACCTAGGAAACAAATAAAAAGAAAAAAAAAAAGAAAGAAAAAAAATCAAAGCATAAAACTTTAGTCAGTTGAAAAGTTTTCCTTGTTGTTGAGTATTCAACAATATCTGGGGCAGTTAAATTACATTTTATTGGCGTAAAGTTGCACTGCAATCTCTTCCGACATCACATAATGATAATTCAACTCAATTTCTTAAATAAGTACCATAAACAATGTTCCTACACAATTTTAAATATATGCAAGAGTTCATGTTTACATTCTGATTTGATATACTGGTCAATAAAATCTTTGGAGAAGTAACTTCCAGGTTGTCACTACAGATATAGACAGGAAAAAAGCACTTTAACTCTTCTCACTTCTCTTGAACAGTGAGTTAAGTTTCTCCTTTGATATATTTAGGTTATACCAGTCTACCATGGCTTCATTCTGCTTAACAATGACTTGATAAAACAATGTTTTTAAAAAAAGACCCTAATACTTTCGCACAATTTGGATTCTATTTAACAAAAAACTGGCTCTATCTTTAAATATGGAGCCTAACCCTGATTCATAAAGTCCCTCTTAGAAAACGGTTTTCACCGTGGGCTCCTCACTTCCCTGTGGATCCGGAATTATATAACAAGTCGTCTCCTTTCCCGTGGACAACAAGCATCTAGCTGGGAACAAGTGACATCACCACTGAACACACTAAACACACTGAGGAAGACATCTGACTGCCATTTAACCAAAAGGCTGGGTGATTTCTTCATTCTGCCAGCTGAATGGCAGTAAACCAGCTGCCAATACAATCTGCACAGACACCTAACTCTGGTTAACGGTATTGCACCACGTGAGAGAGGGTATCACCCTCATCAGAACAAAGTCAAATGAAATCCTCTTGCTAAAAAGAGCCCTTTAAAAAGTTATAAATACTAATTTTCCTTTACCTTTAAAATTTAATAGCTGTCAGCTGTATCCTATAGGGAGTTTCTGACTGACTAGTTTAATCAGGTCCAATGCATATTGACCTTTTAACTGTGCTAGAGTCAGCATATTCAATTTGCACATACTTTTCTGTATTACCAAAGAATTTCCTCCCGCAGGAAAAGTGACACAGTAACATTTTTGTGAGGTGTAGGTGAAACCAATGATTCAGTAATATTATAACATCAGACGAATAGAATTAGTTGATTCTGATTCTTTGGTGGAATTTCCAGGCTGAAGAGTCAAATCTGAAGGCTCATCCTGAGGAAATAGAATTTTATCAGGTGTATAGTCATTCCTCTTCAGATCTATATTCACCACCCCAACAAAAAAAAAGAAAAAAAGGTCAGTATTTCTTAGAAATGGAAAATTAAAAACATTTTCTAAGTCAATTTTACCCTAAACACGCCAGCTCTATTTTCTACCAGGTTGTTATAAATTCAAGTGTCACAAATTTTATACACATAAAGTGAAATCATTCACTCATCCAACAAATAATCATTACACTCTGACCACGAGTCAATAACTCATAAAAGTATGAAAATGTAGCAATGAACAAGGCAGACAAGGTCCCTGCGCTCATAGAGCTGATATTCTTGTGGGTAAAGAAAAATGACAGAATTATAAGTAGTAACAACTGCTTCAAAAAAAATTGTGATGAGGAGATGGAATAAAGTTGATTCTTTTAGACAGCACTGACAGAAATGCCATAAGAGTTAACATTTGAGTAAAGACCTAAATATTGAGAAGTGACCTCTCAAAGCTCTAGGAGGAGTGTTCTAGGAAGAGGGAAGGTTAGCTGCAGACCCTAAGGAGGAAATGGACTTGGTGTGTTCTAAGAATGGCAAGAAGACAGTGTGGCTTGCATGTAGTAAATGAGGGGAAGATTAGTAGAAACTGAGGTCAAGCAGCAATTAATGGCGAAGGGTTGTCAAACAATAGCCTGTGGGCCAAATCTGGCCTACTGCTGGTTTTTGTAAATAGTTTTATCGAAATGTAGCAAGGCTCACTTGTTTACAGATTGTCTATGGCTATCTCTGCACTACAATGGTAGAGCTGGGTAGCTGTGACACAGGCCACATGGCCCACAAAATCTAAAATATTTACTACCTTGCTTTATACAGAAAAGTTTGCTGATCCCTGATTTATGGGATGCAAGCTATGATAAGGGGTACAGATTACAATGAAAATCCACTGGAAGGTATTAAGAAGTCTTAAGGGAAGAACACAATCAGATTTGTTTTAAATAATTATGCAGATTGTTATGTGATGTATTGTTAGAGGGTAATTGGCAGGAATCCAGGCAACAAAACAGTGGCAGTGTAGATGAAGAGAAATCAATGAATTCTAGAGAAATTTCAGAACTAAAGTAGATAGAGTTTGACAGATGAAAGGTAAGTGAAAAAAGGAATCAGCTAGCTTTTAGATTTTGAGCCTAGGCAATTGGATAACCATTAATGAGATGGGGAAGCAGAGTTTTGTGGGTAGGGATGGGAAATGAAAGTTCTGGAATGGACATGTTACTTATAAATATACTTTAGGGTATCCAAGTAGAAACATAGGAAACTGAATATAGAAACAGGAGCTCAGGAAAGAATTTAAGTCTTCAGTTAAATCTGGTACTATCAGTATGTAGATTACATTTATAGATATGGGATAGGATGAAACCATGTAGGGAGTTATAGACATATAGGACAATAGTTATAGAATTGGAAAACTTAATGCAGAAATATCAAATTTATATTTTAAACTAACCATAGTCATTCATATACCCTTATACTTTTATCTCCATATAAAATAGAACTGACACTCAGTATATGAACTGTTAATTTGATAACAGCCTATATTCAATGATGCAAATATATATTTGCTACTGCATGGATAATTTTTGATAAATTTTGAATTCAAGACTATGCCAGTATGGCTACAGGGAATGCAAACTAATTTGTAGATGTATTGTACACAAAGAACAAGGGAGAGAAACACAATTATAATTCAAGTCCTGAAAATGTTGTTAACTAATGGTATAACCGTAGGCATATCATCTGAACTCTAATTATATGTTCTGTAAAATGATGGATTTGGATTAGATTGCTTTAAGGTCCCTTCCAAGCTGTGAAATCCTGATTATAATAATAATTCAAAAATAGATTGGCTATTAAAAATAGCATCATACCCAAAACCAAATAAAAAGCATATCTGAGCTGCCTGTTAAATTCACAACTGTGTCTTCTAGTTCTGGCTAAAATGGACTAAGCATTTTCCACCCTCTCTCTCCTACTGATTATAAGTAAAAACCTTTCACATAATATATAAAGCAACTACTTGAGACTTCTGAAAAGTAATAGAAGAGGTATTGGGGAAGGAAATCAGAGCTTGAAGAACAACTTATATGGTGGTGTATTTCCTGTTTTTTTTTTTCCTCTCGTTTCTAGGCTTAGACTTAAAGACGGCTTGATCTCAGAAATGTATTGTGAGCACAGACAGAAAAAGCTCTGACTTTCTGGCCAGAGGATCAGGAAGGAGGACCCTGTGGGATGGAGAATGTTGAAGGGAATGCCCTCTTTTTCATTTTTCTCTTTTTGCTCCTCTGGCCCTTATCCAAGACAAGCCCTAGTCATGAAGATGCAGTCCTGTGCGAGAGGCAGCTGGGCAAGCACCTATAATTCCAAGAGAAAATCCTTCTCTCTGACCAGAAGAACTGAGAATAGGTACCTCTACGATCCTAAAGAGTACTTTTTTCTCTCTCTTTTTCTTTGCCACTTAGCACTGGAAACAAACCCAGCTGCAGGAACTGTGCGACAGAGCAGGGAGGTCAAAAAAAGAGGCCCTTGGGAGTCAAAAAGTATGGAAGAGATCAAGGAGAGGAGGAAAATAGAGAGGGACACCCTAAATTTGTGTATGAAATCCCAGACTCACCCTTGAGTAGCACATATGTGGAAAGATATCATAGCACAGGCTTTGGAAACTAAACTATGGTGCAGACCTCCACTGAAGTCCCAGACTTGCCTCTGTTTAACAAATATGTGAGACAGACCTGAGTAACACTAAAATGGCTTTAAAAACTAAACCGACATTGGAATCACAGACACAGAAGGTAGGGTGGAACTTGTGAACTGAACTTAACTGAGCTGGTTGCCTACTAACACAAACAAACAACAAAAATCAACATTCTCTAGAGGATTTTTAACAAGACGCAGAATCTCATAGCATAATATTCAAAAAATCCAGGACACATTCTAAAATTACTGGAGATACGAAGAACCAGGAACGTCTCAAAAATTCTCAGAGAAAAAGACGATCAAGAGATACCAATCCCAAGATTACCCAGATGGCAGAATAATCAAAGACTAAAATCAGCTATTATAACCATACTCCACGATGTAGGGCAAACAGACTTGAAATGAATGAAAAACGTTTTCCACAGAGAAATAATCAGTATAAAAAGAACTAAAAGGAAATTATAGCACTGAAAAATATAACTGAAATGAAAAATCCAGTGCATGGGCTTAATAGTAGAATGAAGAAATGAGGAGTCAGTGAACTTGATAGATCAATAAAAATTATCCACTCTGAACAAGAGAGAAAAAATAATTTTTTAGGAAATAATTAGAGCCTCCAATTCCTGGGGCAAAATATCAGAAGGTCTAACATTCTTATTATGGGAGCCCCAGAAAGAGATGAAAAGAGTTGATGCAGAACAAATATTTGAAGAACTAATATAACTCCCCACATTTGATAAAAGTCACAAATTTGCAAATTCAAGAAGCTAAGTAAACCTGAAACAGGATAAACTCAGAGAAAGCTACACGCAGACACATCAGAATCAAACTGCTGAAAACCAAAAATAAAGAACAAATACTGGAAGCAGCTAGATTATAATGACACATCACATACAGGGGGAGAACAATTCAAATGACTGTGGAGTTTTCATAAGAAATAACAGAGGCAAGAAGATAGCAGAACATTTTTTAAGTGCTGAAAGAAGTGTCAACCTAAAATTACAGATCCAGTGAAAATAGCCTTCAGGAATGAAGACCAAATACACACATTCTTATATAAGGAAGACTAAGAGCAACCACTATAAAACTAAACATAAAAATAAAATAGAATACTAAAACAGAAAGGGAGCGGGGGGGGGGGGAACTCCAGAAAACAAACCAGAGACATCAATCAGAAAACAATAAAACAGCAGATCTAAATGTAACCATATCAATAATTACACTAAATGTAGAGGGTCTAAAACACCAATTAAAAGATGGAAATTGTTAGATTTTAAAAAACAAACAAATTAAGCCTAGGACCCAACTATATGCTGTCTACATAAAACCCACTTTAAATATAATTACTATACATAGGTAAAAGATATCTGATAAAACCACTAATCAAAAGATAGCTGGAGTAGCTATGTTAATATCAGACGAGATTTCAGAACAAGGAAAATTACTGTGGCATTACATAATGATAAAAAGACTCAATTCACCAAGAAGACATAACAACTGTAAATGTGTATGCACCTAAGAACAAAGCTTCAAAATACATAAAGGAAAAACTGACAGAACTGAAAGGCAAAACAGACAAATCCACAATTATGCTTAGAGACCTCCTTTCTAAGCAATCAATAGAACAAGCAGACAGAAAATCAGCAAGGATATAAAAAACCTGAACAACACTATCAAAAAACTTCCCTTAATTAACATCTATAGAATACTCCATCCAACCATAGAATATTCTCTTCAAAAGCACATGCAATGTTCACCAGAGACTATATCCTTTTAAGGTTAAAAAAATTTTTAATTGAAGTTATACAAAGTATGTTCTCTTATCATAATGGAATTAAACAAGAAATCAATAACAGAAAGATATCTGGAAAATTTACAAATATTTGAGAACTAAAAAAGACACTTCCAAATAATTCAGAGGTCAAAGAGAAACTCTCAAGAGAAATAAGAAATATTTTAAAGTAAATAAAACATATCAAAATTTATGTGATGCAGCTAATGCAATGTTTAGAGAGAAGTTTAGAGCAGTAAATGTTCTGTTAGAAAAGAAGGTCTGAAATCAATAATCTAAGCTTTTATCTTAACAAACTAGAGAAGGAACAAACTAAACCCAGAGCAAACAGAAAGATGGAAATAATAAAGAGAATAAATCAATGAAATTGAAAACAGAAAATAGAGTAAAACAAAGAAAACAAAAGCTGGTTCTTTGATAGTATCAATAAAATTGATACACTTTAGCCAGACTGACCAAGAAACAAAAAGCACAAATTACCATAATGGAAGAGAGGATTCACCACAGACCCCACAGACATTAAAAAAATAAGACATTAGTATAAATAACTCTATGCCCCCAAATTTGACAACTTACATAAAATGGACCAATTCCTTGAAAGACACAAACTACTAAAATTCAGACAGAAACCGATCACCTCAACAGTCCTATATTTAAAAAAATTAAACTCTTAGTTAAAAAGCATCTGACAAAGAAAACTTCAGACTGAGATGGTTTTGCTTGATAATTCTATCAAACATTTAAAGTGGGGATAATACCAAATCTATATAATCTATTCTCCAAAACAGAAGAGGTGTGAACACTTCCAACTTATTCTTAAGGTCACAGTTATCCTGAAACCAAAACAAGGCAAGAGACAGTACAAGGAAAACAAACAAACAAACAAAAAAACCCATAGACCAACATTCTTCATGAACATAGATGCAAAAGATCTTAACAAAACATTAGCAAAGTGAACCCAATGAAAATAAAAAAAGATAATATATCATGACAAAGCGGAATTTGTCCTGGGAATGCAAGACTGGTTCAAAATTTCAAAAATTAATCAATGTAATATAAACCAATTAAAGAAGAAAAACCAAATGATCACATAAATAAATGCAGAAAAAGCATTTGACAAAATTCAATATCCATTTAGGATAAGTATTTTGAAGAAACAAAAAGTAGAAGAATATTTCCTCAACCTAATAAGGTTCATCTACAAAATCATACAGCTAACATCATCTTAATGATGAAAGACTTAATGCTTTCCCCTTCAGATCAGGAACAAAGCAAGGATGTTGACTCGCACTACTCCTATTCAACATTGTACTGGAATTCCTTGCCAGTGCAAAAAGTTAAGAAAAAGAAAGAAAAGGCATACAGGTTGGAAAAGAAGTAATAAAACTGTCTCTACTGTCTACACAGAAAATTTCAAGGAGTTCACCAAAAAAACCCTCCTAAACCTAAGTGAGTTTAGCAAGGTTGCAGGATATAAGGTCAATATTAAAAAAAAAAAATCAATGGTATTTCTGTATACTAACAAAGAACAATTAAAAAATTTAAGAAACAGTACCATTTACATGCTTACTATGTGCCTGGCACCGTTCTAAGTACCTCACAAATACCAACTCAATTTAATCCTCAAAAACAAACAAACCACAACAAAAAAGCTCTATGACGTAGGTATTCTCTGGAGCCATGCAGTTTGGCTCCCAGGTTCAAGTTCTTAACTACTACATTATTGGTCATAATGAGAGGGCCTTTAAAAATTTCAGATAAAGGGTGAGTCCCCAGTGTTGTAATTTTTAAAAAGTTCCCCAGGGGATTCTGATGCACGCCAAAGAGTGAGAAACACTGGTTTGAGTTATAACTTATAATTCGATAACTTGCAATCCTTCAAATACAAGGATAAAAATTACTATCATGAGAGAATACATCTGCAGCTCCTGTTTCTGCTTAGTGGAGTACTCTTTTCCCAACTCTTTGCCAGGCTAACTTGAAAGTCTATTCATCTCTCAGTTATAGGCAAATCTGTCATTTCCCCAGGTAGCATTCCCTGACCTCTAGGTTTGTGTTAAACGATCTGCTTACCTGTTCTATTTTTTTTCTGCTTAGCATTTACGACAGTCCTGTTAACTCTCCACTAATCTTGTCAGTATCCAAGATTTGACTAAACTTCCTTGGGGCAGGGACCATGTTTGGTTCACTACTGTACTGTCAACATCTAGCACAATTCCTGGCATCCAGCAGACACATAACAAATATTATTAAATGAATGAAGTCTGTGTTTTTATAAGTAATGAAAGAAAGCATAGATCCATTTATAACCAACAACAAGTACTTCTGTCTCTGGCTTTACGAAGTACTGTAGTGACCAACTTTGCTAACAATTTATACATTATACTGATTAAGAAAATGTTTACCTGGAAGTTTAAGCTTTCTACAGCAAGCATTACAGTGATGTTTTGCTCTAAAGTTTTTTATTGCATCTTCTCCTAGATTTGCTGGGCCAAAAACCATATCACAAGATCTGTGGAATTGGTAGTTTAAAAAAAAAAAGGCAGTTTATGCAAATAGAAATGTAGAATAGGAATTATGAAAATATGCCAATAGAATTATTAAAACTTACTACCTCTTTTCTTCTGCTTTTATCACAGATGGATCAGTCAAATTTTCACCCACACCTTTATAGGTAGATGTAAAAAAAGACAATTTATATTATATAATTGATATAAACATTGACATTAGTATAGATAAAGTCATGACAGATTTTATAGCATCATCAACCATTACACAATGTTAAATTATTCATAAGAGTGGTTTTTCTCTTGATATTTCCTAACTTGACTTATGACTTCAACACTGCACCAGGAATAAATAGCTCCTGTGACACGAATGAGAGTTAAATGTCAGAGATGATGGGTAGGTACGTGAGCTCTTGATGGCACCAGCTTCTGATGCAACAGGGCCAAGGCTGCAAACAAGTATCTCCTTATGTAAAAGGTCTCCACAATCTGCCCTTGTTTCACCTTAGTTAGCAAAGAACAATTAGGTACATGAAGACATAATCCATAGTCCATTTTAAAAGTGTTTTGGATTTTTAAAAATCACACACTAACACATAAATACGTCTTCTTGCAAAAGATGCAGATTACATAAAGAATAAGATCATGAACATCTTCCTTCACCTTCAGCCCTCTCAAGAGGTGTTATAAGTATGGTTAGATCTTTTCAGCCTCTCTCATCTATTCATTCATATAAATAAATAAAGAACACCTACTGACAACATTTGAATAATCATAAATATTTAACCCATTAGAACAAAATCTAATAAAATCGTGACAATTTCACAATAGGAAAAGCCAGAATTAAAACACAGTACTACTTTCTATTCATCAAACTGGCAAGGATCAAGAATATTCAGTACTGGAGAGATTGTGGAGAAACAGGCACTCACATACAGTGCTAAGTATGATTTCCTACAACTTTTTAGAAAAGTAACTTGGCAGTAGCTATTAAAATTGCACTAATCTCTTCTTACTGAGCCAATTTGGGAATATACTTTACGGAAACAAAAGGAGCAATACGTGAGATATGTTTGCTGCAGCACTGTTTGTAGTAGCAAAAAAACTAAAAATAGGATGAATGTCTTTCAACAGAGGATGTAAATCATGCTATACCTCCACACTACAGACTATCACGCAGCTATTAAAAGGAATAACTCAGATTTATCAGTAACCACCCAGAAGATGCCCAGGACATATTGTTAGGTGGAAAAAAACCAAGTGAAATATATACACACACATATACATAGCATGGTCCCAGTGAGAGGAAAATCACAACACAAAACAATTAAAAGAAAGAAAAAAAAGGCTCCATTTCTGTATTTGCCTTCACAGAGGTAGAGAAACAGTAAAGATTTGTTCTTTATATATTTGTACACCGTCTAACTTGTTTGCAGTAATCATCCAAAATTATCATAAAATTGTCTAATATCTGAAAAAAATGCCTCCAATGAACATATTAATTATGTAGAGAACATTACAATTACTTTGCTTATTGAAAATAACTGCCATCTTTTTAATTACATAATCTGATTGGCCTCACTTCCTATGAATGTTTGAAGATAATTAAAGGATACTTATTTAAGAATATATTTTAACTAAGATCCTTCTTACTTAATTGAATTGGCCTGTCTAATATCATACATAAGAACTTTCACTATATATACCACTTAATCATTTATGTAAAATGATGAACTACTGAAAAAAGAATAGTTATGTTAACACAGATTTTCCTTCTTGAGCTGAATCAATACCAACCGTTTGCTTTTCAACAAATCTTTTATATCTGTGCGTATCTATATAATGAAAGAAGTCATCAATTGATGAACATTATACACAGTTGTTCTTATGTGATTTTGAAATCTAGTTTGTGTTGCCATTTGAAATTAAGGCTGCTCTTTAGGGGAAAAAATTATGGAAGCTGTAATGTGAAAGTATCATCCAGACAAAGGTGGCAACTTCCTCAACTTTACTTTCCTTTGACCCTGCTGTGAAGCTGCACCGACATTAAGCAAAGCTGCCCTCTCCCAGCCACAATTTCTTTTTCATTCTTTTACATGTATGACAGTCTATCTACAAAGATGGCAATGATCAGTTTTTCCCTCCTTGTATACATGCTGCTCCACCCACCAAGTGCTGGAATCTATTCCCCACCTCTTGAATCTGAGCTGTCTTTATTATCTGCCTTGACCAGTAAAATGTGGCAGAAGGGATCTCGGCCAGTTCTGGGCCTACCCCTAAGAGTTTCAGCTTTCTTTCTGGAGGAAGCCAGCTGCCATGTAAGAAGTATAACTACCTGAAACTATCATGCTATGAGAAAGCCAGTTAGCTAGCCATGTGGAGAGATCCTTGGTGGAAAACTGAGGAGTTCAGCTGTCAATGAACAGAGACCTCAGACATTTGACTCCAGTCAAGCTGTTCAAGCTAGTCTCCAGCCATGTGAACTCTCCAAAGGGACAGCAGCGATGGGCCATCTCTACTATGTCCCATCCAAATTCCTGAACCAGAGAACCATAAGCAAATAAAATGGTTGTTTTAATCCCCTAAAGTAGTTTAGTTCACAGCAAAAGATAACATAAACACCAGGAATAATAGAGATACTTCTTACTGTTTTAAAGATGGTCTTTTATCCTTTTAAAAGATTAAGCCTTACACATCTAAGAGTAGCATAGGAAATTACATGTTCTTTTCTTATCAAAACATCTATACTACCTAAATAACAATTAAGACAGCTAGATTCCACTATTCAGGGCCCTGACGGCTATATGCTATGGCTGTTATTGATTTGCTTTTTTAACAGCTGCTACTGCCCTAAGATTTTACTATCTATAAATTAGCAGATTTCTGTGTATCTATTATAACACATGAATAGGTGAGAACCTACCGCACAATTTCACTTTAGCAATATTTTAATAAATTTACCTTGTAAATCAAGTACCAGTAACTCCCCTCTTGTATATTCATAAGTCCAGTGGCTAAAGGCTAGCATGATCTCTTCCAGTGTATTAGTTGGAATAATCTCATCACCATTATTATTGTTGTATTTTCTAAATTCTCCAGTCATACATTCTTCCACAGCAAACCACTGTCCTGCTGAATGGCAATACAGCAGGAAAACTTCAAGGAACCTTATGAAAAATAGTTATAGACATTACTAGTAATTTTGTTAATAAAATTCTAATTGATCTTTAAAATGGGTAAATAATTAAATATTCAGCATCAATAATGAAAGTCAAAAGAGAATGCTATCCACACAACACTAAAAGATCCCAGAAAAATCTAAAGATTTACCTTGGAGAATATGGTATGGATTTGGGTTTCATTTGGTTGAAGGCAAATGTGAGCTTTTGTGCTGCTCTTTGTTGTTGAATTTCCTACAGAATAGAAAAAACAAACCCTTGTTCAACACTGAAACTAAGACTTTGTTTCATTATACTTTAGAAGTGAAAATATGAAGCTCAAATAACGTTCAACTGTTATGCATTCACTAGCACTTACTCTGAGACAGAGATGCAGAACCGTATCTTCTTTATAAATACTTGACCATGTGTTAATCACCTCAGGAAGAAAAGACTTGATAATATAAAGATGCCCCGATTTGAGGATATCATGTTCTGACCAGGTACACTGTACTTTGACAGCTCTCCGTAAACCTCCTCCCATCTCCTCTTTACTTAAAAACTCTATTTTGGCGCAGAGGCCTAGCTGTGACCAAGAAGACATGCTGTTATTCAGTATGCTGGGTGAACTCTCTTCCAAGCGATACACTGTGACAGGCTCACCTGCAACATGAATAGACACATTTTAAAGTCAAATTATGACTTTTTAAAAAGGACATGGTAGAATAAAAACAAAGATCAGATATCTTTGGTTAAGACTGAATAAGGAATAAAAGATGAGATGGCCCAAGCTGTAGTTTTATAAAAGAAGTTTAAGGGTAACAAATGATCAGAAATCAGGAATCTACCAATATCTCTAAATTCACGTGAATTTAGTAATGATAAGCTTTTTTGAAACTGTGAACATTTTCGAGAAAAATTTTTAGAAAGCAACTAGACTTCTAAACACTTCTAAATTAAACTTTTAGACAAGAGGTTAGAACTATCTGTTGCACAAACCCTGTGATGTCAATTTATCTACGCTTTCATTACTAGACAATGGATCAAGAGCTTTTCTGAATTAGAATACACCACTGCTTCTAGATATGCCAGAAACAGAAATTCAATACTTCTGATGCTTCCTTCTTCTATTTAAACATACATGACTCTTGTAATAGTCAGGGTAATTAAAATTTATATCAAATTGACACTTCTTAATGTGATCCTCCTTTCTGTCACCATCCATGTTCTATATTATAGTCAAAACCACATATTAATAAAGAGTTTATTTTCTCTTTTATTTCTTTACTTTTCAGATTTACCTCTTGGAGGCACAGGTGTAAATGGAATGCTCTGGGATAATCTCATCAAATTATTTCTTTCCACAGCTGCATAAAAATGAGAGAGAAATAATGAAATCCCGAAAAGCTCAAAATATTACTAAATTTTGTTTTTAATATTACTGACCTGAATAATAGTAATTTGTATCCATAACTGGCTTAAATGGAGAAGCGAGACCTAAAACGGCAAATAAACAAATGAGACCCTTTTAAAACTACTAATGCAGCATAAATTCTTGCTCATACATTCTCATATAATCATCCTAAGTTTCCTTCATGTAAAGCTCTCTTCCCCTAAAGAGAAAAAACAAGGAATAAAATATGTCATCATGTGCTATATTACCCTATTTCATTATGCCAGACTAGTGGTAACTGCACTCAGACACCTGGAAGGGCAAAAGCACCAATGCTTCATACTCTCCTGTCATAAACTGCATTCTTCCTATAAATTCCACTGGAAAAAAAAAATCTTTTAGTTCTAGACCTTTGCGGGCTGGGGCCTGTAGCCATGTAATCATTTTAATGGGTTGACTATGAGAAGATAAACCTCTGGAATGTGCAACACACCAAAAAAGCCCATCTCTAAATATATTTGAGGACTTTACTTTTTAACTGTAGTGAGACAGATGGAGAATAAATTGAATCTGCTATATGTTAAGTTTCTAGAATATAAATGAAAAAGATATTGTCTTGCAGGAAAAGGAAGTTAGTCAACAGTTTTAATACTGTGTGATAAGTATAAAATACATATATGTGTGTGTGTGTTATATACGGATGTACACACACACTAGCGAACAATAGAAGAGGGATACCAAATGCCTCCTGCTTGAAAAGCTACTCAGAGGAAGAGAAGGGGGGACAAAAGTAGTTTGGAAGGTAGTGGTGTGATCAGGGCAACATTTGCAAAGGCATGGAATTGTTAAAGTGCATGCTACACTTGAGAACTGCAAGTTGTTTAGTATGAATAGAACAGTGGTTTTCAATACTAATTTTATACAGAGATCAGAATCCTCTGTGAGGCTTTTTCAACATACACCCACCCAGATCTCACACCAAAATATTCTAATTCTGTAGGTATGTGTCATCATACAAGTGATTCTCCATAAGTATTCGGATACACAACCAAGATTGCAAATTAATGAGGAAGAGTATAGGCATACCTGTAGGAGGTAAAGCTACAAAAGCAGGAAATACCAAATTGTTAAGAGCCAAATATGCCATGCGAAGAAAGGATACTGATTTTATCCAATGACAGTGGGAAAAATGTAAAGTAAAGTGACAAGATCCGATCTTTGAGAATAATCATTTTGGCAGCAGAAGAGACTGGAAGGGAGCCCAAACTGGCATAAGCACCTTGAAAATCTATTTGGCAGTAACTGCTAAATGTGAACATA
The DNA here is from genome assembly GCA_031878705.1 of Tapirus indicus. Taxonomy (NCBI): domain Eukaryota; kingdom Metazoa; phylum Chordata; class Mammalia; order Perissodactyla; family Tapiridae; genus Tapirus; species Tapirus indicus. The sequence goes on from CM062918.1 coordinate 43,591,487, forward strand.
TGCATACCCTATCACCTAGCAATTCCACTCCTAGGTATACACCCAACAGAAAAGAAATACCTATGTTTACCAAACAACATGAACAAGAATGCTCATAGCAGCACTATTCATAATAGCCATATACCTGAAGCTACTGAAATGCCCATCAAATAGTAGAATGGATAAATAAATTCAACATATTCACAAAAGGAAACACTGTATAGTAGTGAGAATGCACAAACTACCACAATAGACAGCAATATTGATGAATCTCATAAACATACATTAGGAGGAAGCCAGACACAAAGAGTACATATTATATGATTCCATGTATATATACAGACACACACACAAGTAAAACATCTACTGTGTTATTTAGGGGCAAGAATCGTAACAAGAAGAGGACACAAGGAACTGGGATATGGGCAAATTCTGTCTTATGATCAGGGCGCTGATCACATGGGAATGCTCACTTAGAATTCACTGAGGTAGAGGCTTATCTGCACTTTTCTGTAAGCATATCACACTTCAATAAAAAATTTGAAAAATGATGAAGGTCTGAACTGAAAGCAGCAGCAGGATGTACAGTGGAGGACAGATTCTAGAGATATTTAAGAGGTAAATACAACAGGACTTTGTGAGCGCAAGGTCAAGGGGATCAAGAATAACTCCCTCTTAGGTTTCACCTAGCTGACTGAAAGAATATCATTCACTAAAACAGGGAATATAAGGGAAGGAGCAGGCTTGGTAGCAAAGTTGAAGGGGGGTGGGGTGACGGTAGATAGATTATCATTCACATGGTGAGTTCATGTGTTTGTGAAACATCTGTATTGAAGAGAAACCAGCTGAAGGAAGAACCTTTTATTACCTTGGCTTTTTCAAACACGAAGTCTAAAATGTCTTACCCAGGATAATGTGGTATTTGCTTAACAGATCATATATGATCCTCATTTCTTCAGATTAAATCTACCACATGGACTCACCATTTAATGTTCCTTCTTCAGATGGCCTAAAGAAACATCAAAAAATATGTTATAACAGTTGTGCCACAATTTTAGTTTTGGCTACCATGTAATTTTTTATTTTATGAAGTTATTTGATTATTTAATATAACATTATTAAAGGAATTCTGAGACTCAGATTCACTTTTGTTTATATTTGCCATTTCCCTTAAGCCAGTGGCCAAATTCACATATGGATATGTATATATCCATATGCATATACTTTATTAAAAACTTGTACCTCCAATTTATGCCTACATAAAATTATTCACAGTTCGGAGTCAAACTGAAGGTTCAGAACTAACAGAGTAAAATATTCCATGACTTCTCTATTGTGGAGATTCATTCCAGTACTATAACAATGCCTTGAAATGACTTTGCAGGATTGCAAAAATACTTCACTAGAATTGATGGGCAGAGAAATAAGAGAACAGCAAACAGATGTCATTTTGCAAAACTCAATTTCTAATGTGGAAAAAATTTTTTCCAATGTTGAATATATTTATTTATAACATATACTGGTACTAAGTGGAGGTTTTATTAATTCCACGGATTCCAGTGCAAATTAGAGAGACAGGTGTAGCAGAAAGGAGAGTGGCATGGAAATTAAGAAAAAATGGGTTAGAGGCTTAGCTCTCCCAATATATAGCTATATGGGCTTTGCTCAGGACTAAAAGGACTAGATCCAGAAAGGCCCTCTGGAGTAGAGGTCCTATGCAGTCTCTTTCTAGCTCTTACATTCAATTTGATCCTGATGTGTCTATTGATTTTCATCTTAATAATATAAATTTTTTTAATGGGAAGAATTTTAACCCTAGCATCATCCTTTTGTCTGCTGCTGATAAACTACTCTTTTCTCAGCACCCGAAGAGTGCTGACTAAATCCACCTTTCTGGGTACTTCTATAGGTCAGCATTCTGTAAGACAATGTTCTCTCATTAGCTGAATTAACATTAACTTCAAGTACCTATTCTGTCTCTACATCCTACAGTTTTGGTTATAAAAGACATTATTCTCTGAAGAGATCTGATTATAGATAGGTCCAAATGCCATCCAGGCAGGATACCCAAAGAATTTGAACTGCATATCTATTCTATGTGGCACCTGGTTTATTCTCTTCTCTATATATTCACATCTATTTCTGATGCACAGAAGGAAATGGGAAGAACACTATAGAATATATAATAATTTCTCTCAAATTGGCTTCCCTTCTCAAGTAGTCCATATCAGAGAGTAACTCTACCATGCTTCCAGTATCAAAAGGGTGTGAAAACAAGATGAGAATTTTCTAAAATGTCCTTTGGAATCCTAAAATACTAATTCCCAGACTGGAACCAAAGAGATTATCTTTGATTCTTCCTTATGTTTAATCTGTACTAAAAATTTTTACTTTCTGGGGATGATTATCTATCAGATTGCCTTTAGTTTCTACTTTTAGTTCTGGATAACCACATCAGCCTTCTAGTGGATATCCCTGTATGCAGGCTTTCTAATGCATACTGTGTATTACTGCTTTAATTAGCAAAGTGTTCTCCAAAAGCAGGTGCAAGGTTTGTTGATTAGAATGATGAGCAGAGAAGTTAAGCAAATGTAAAACTCAAGTGTCAAACTAGGTCTTTGAACAAATTTATTCAAGAGCAAGTTGGAAACAGGACTAATAAAATCATAATTGTATCATTATAAGGAAGATTTTAGTAGAGTTGTAATTATAGTATAACTATACAAAATTAAAAATTTAAATGTATACATTAACTCATAATAAATGAGTTCCCCTAATCTCTTCTATGGAAAGATAGGAGATGCTAAAATAATCATCATCCATAGATAAAGGAGTGTTAAAGAGATAATACAAATAACAGAAAAAAGACAACATTCAATAACTATGATCCTTTTCAGGCTAATGATGAGAAAAGGTTTACTTACATTTCTCTGTTTGACGGTCTATCTTGTAACCAATCCTTTAGTCAAAACCAAACACAAACAAAAAGTTAAAGAAAAATATCTCTAGATGAAGCATAACTGTTTAACCCTGGTTTGTTTCCTATAGTATGTTTTAAGAATGAAGGGCTGACAAATTAATATGAAGTCCTTGTTTCATACCACTAAACCAGTAAGATAACAAATGGATATAACTACCATAAGGCCATTACACAAGGTGGAATAAAGAATTTCATGAGTGTTATTTCCTACAACGTAATTATAGTTTAGCCAGTTCTTTGTTTCTGATGACAATTTTTTCTTAAAATATACATTTGTTTCTGTGACTCTAAAAATACATGCCCATTGTGAAAAGAAAAACATATCAAACTATATAGGGCAAAATTAATACCTTGCAAACTGTGAACAAAGAAATTACTAATAACATTCAGGCATATTTCAGTGAAGCCTTTTTCTGTGTATGTATGTGCCTATGGTTTTTATTCTGAAGTTTTATAATGATATTTCTAGGTATGGATTTATTTTTACTTTCCCAGTTTGGGACTTATGCTTCCTGAATTTGAATCTTCATCTATTTCATCAATTTGGAAATTTCTAAGCCATTTATAATCTCTTCAAATTCTGTCTACTCTCTTAAGGCCAATTTAGAGTTATTTTCCATGTCTCTTTACCTTTAATACATTTTCCATCTCATAATTCTGTTACATTCTGGTCCAATTTAATAATTCTCTGTTCGGCTTGTCTGACCTGTTATTTTAACTCCTACTGAGTTATATTTTATCTCTAGAGTTTTTTCAAATTTGCCAGTCTTTCTGAGTAGTATCTTTTCTTTTTTTCGTATTTGTAATACTTTATGTCTTTAATAACTTTAATCATACTTATTTTACAATCTGTAACCAATAATTCTGCTCTCTTATGTTGTTAGCAGTCTCATACTGTTTGTGTAAGCCCACCCCCAGAAGTTTTCGAATTTGGCATTGTGAAATCATAGTCAATGAAACTTTATTTGTGGCAAAATTGTACAATGTATGTTCAGCATAGGTCCTTCCAGAAAAGAGGAATTGTTACTTTGAAACTCTGTGTTCACTAATCCCCTTTCCCCATTGAAATAGTTTTTTTAATAACATGATTTTTAATAATACAATCTATCTCCTTACAGCAGAATGTAAGTTAATATGTTCTTGACGATCCGGGATCATAATTACGAGCGCTCATTCCTACACTTGACTATAAAGGAGCAATTTTTTGTTTTCTCCCAAGCTATCTGTCTTGGTTGCCAGGGTTTGCTTTTAAAAAGTGTTTGTAAAATCAAGTATTACCTCAATTGGTTGAGAACTGACTTCATATAATTAGTTTCAATTTAAACAAATTCATGCCTTTCTTTTGCATGAATTTTTCTTTAAAAACTTGACTATAGAAAAAAAAATTCTTTTCTATAACTGCTACGCATGTCAGTTTTCTAGGGTAAACGTTTTTCTGAAAGCTAGATATAATATCAAATATCATCATCTGTTAGCTCTTCTCTAATAAATATGTATTTAAAAATGTGCATTTGTTTAATTGAAATGTACAAACCGGCAATAAAGCTGCTTTGGAATCTACTTCATGAGTCTCCTCTGCAGATGGCCTTCTACTGCTACTTTCCACTTAAAGAAAATTTAAAAAAATAAAAAAGTTAAACAACTAAAATTTTTAAAAATACCAGCTAACCAAACACAAAGTGTTTCTTTCTAGGCATAGTATAACTTTCATAAGATTAACTTATCCTCTCCCTAACGCTGCTGAAGATAAGCATTGCATGAGGCCCATGGGTATCTTGGCAGGACATCAAAATTATTCAATTTATTTTTGTGAAAAGGCAATAAGAAACAAAAGAGTATAAAGGAAAACATCTTGCTCTTCCCCTGTTTCCTAATTTCTTGTGTATCCTTCCAGGGATATTTTGTTTGTGTCTGTGTATATACTCCACTTTTTTTTTTTTTTTTTAACAGAAATGGTAGCATAATATATATCATACATCTTGGGTTTTTTTGTTGTTGGTTTTTTAAGTTTGGAGATCTTTCTCTATCAGTACTCAGAGGACCTCTCTATCCTATTGTGATGCTACACTGATCATACTACAGAAATACAATAACTCCTACTGATGGACATTTGGTCTGATTTCAATCTCTTACTACAACAAACAATATTGAAATTAATAATCTTATATATACATCATTTGACAGGAATGGAAAATATAGAATAGTTCATCTTTCCCCTCTAATTTAAGATGCCACCTTTGTCATATCTTGTTTATCCTAAACAAACTTTAGAATTAAGCCTATTAAAAAAAAAAGATGTCAAATAATAAATTCACTTAGAATTTACAACTTCATGATACAATAAAGGAAAACCTCAGATAAATGGTGAAGGGAAATCTTAGAACAAAAGTTGTATTCCAAGTGTAGAGGGCAAAAAGACCAGATTGAAGTATATTAGAAGTTTCTGGGCAAAACTTTTTCAAGATGATGCAACTGACAGAATACATTATATATCTGAGTATCTTCAAGAAATGTAGTAAAACAGCAGAGAATCTAGTACTGATCTAGCCAAAATTATGATCTAACTATATTGGTGGGAAAGGGTAAAGGCATGTGTGTGTGTTTTGGAAACAGAGAGCAGGGGGTAAAAAAAAGAGTTCAATCCTTGCCTTCTTTAGTGTGAGGTCAAGAGATACTGTCTAAAACTGACATATGAGAATGCAAAATTATAAGCATGCTAACTTTAGAAATAACATCCATGTTATCTGAAAATAATGAGTTTTATTCTTCCCTCCTAAATCCTTCTACCATTTATTTTTCTTCCCTTATCTCTCTGGCTAGAATGTTAAATAGAAATGGCAACAGCTAAAATCCTTGTCTTGTTCCCCATCTTGGGCTTTCAGTATTTCATTATGAAGTATAATATTTGTGATAACTTTTTGTAGATACTCTTTATTCAGATGAAGGAAACTCCATTCTATTCTTACTTTTCTAAAAGTTTTAATCATGAAAGGATGCTGAATTTCATCAAATGCCTTTCCTGCAGCTATTGAGATGATCATATGATTTTTCTCCTCTAATCTGTTACTATCATGCATTAATTATATTTCTGAATGTTAAAACAACTTGCACTCCCAGAATAAACCCAACTTGACACTGCTGTATTTCAAAAGAGAATGAAAGGGGAAATGATGGTGAGGGCGACAAGGTAGTGTTGTTTTTTTTCTTAAGGAACCTTATAAAGGTCATATGCACATAATTGAAAAGTTGAATAATAAATTTATGTGCATATATAACTCTGACTCATAAAAAAGCATGATATAGAAACATCCCCAGGACATTTAATTTTTAAGTGAAAATGAAAGGTGCAGAACAACATGTATGGTATGCTACCTTTTGTGTAAAAGATGAGAGATAGAAAAGACTATATTGTCATATATGATTTTATAAGCATGAAACTAGAGGATAAACAAAAATAACAGTGTTACGTGTGGGGTTGGAGTGAGGGAGAGACTGATTTTCAAAGTGCTTGTGTGTGTGTGCATTTTAATTTTGAACCAATAAATGTATTAGCTATTTTTAAAAGTTAAATTAGAGGGGGCCGGCCCGGTGGCGCAACGGTTTAGTTCGCGCTTGGCAGCCCGGGGTTCGCCGGTTCGGATCCCGGGCGCCTGCCGATGCACTGCTTGTCAGCCATGCCGTGGTGGCGTCCCATATAAAGTAGAGGAAGATGGGCACGGATGTTAGCCCAGGGCCAGTCTTCCTCAGCAAAAAGAGGAAGATTAGCAACGGATGTTAGCTCAGGGCTGGTCTTCCTCACAAAAAAAAAAGTTAAATTAGAAAAATATGTTGACTAAATGACTATACAGATTAAAACACAACAGATTCATTTGTAAAAGTTAAAATCAGCAGATTTGTAAAAAGCAAGTCTTTATATTTCATCTTTAGGGATTAAACAATTTGTAAAAAATATTAGAATGTTAGGATTGTGTTTTATTCAAGGTTATAGCAACACTGACAGACCAGAATCTTCATTTTCTGACTATTGAAACATTCATTGCTCAGGTGCTGTGATATACATAAAATACATTTAAAGCTTAAATGAGTATGTTTGCTAATATAATTCAAGTAGTCAAAACACTCACCTTGTTCTGAATGAAGAGGAAGAGAAGTTTTGTGAAACTCAGTAAATCCAGCATGAGACCTCACGTGTTTCAAAGTGTTTTCAGAAGGAATATCATTCTGCATGTTGTACATAGACAGAATTTAAAAACAATTAAACTGAATTTGAAATCACTGTTCTAAGTAGTATGAGAGCCTTGGGATTTACTAGCTCAACATGCTTTATTCTACCTGGACACCAGAGGGTATAATACAGATTACAGTTATTTTCTTTAATGTCAATCCCCAAAACTGCATCAAAATACCCTACTTGCTATTAGTTCATAAATTCACCCAAATGACTCATTTTTCATAGTAATACAAGCTCATAAAAATTTGGGGAAAAAATAGGAAAATGTAGGGAAAATAATAAAACATTTATTAATTCTCTGAACAAAGAAAAAGCTATCATTTTACAGTAACATTGACAATCTGGAGGGAGAAGGGGTGGAGGGGTGATTTCTTTTGGGGGGTTTTGATAGCTTTCTTGTTGATTTGTATGAGCTATTTATATAACAAAGATCTGTATGACTATTATTTTAATTTTTTTTAAATTTATTTTGACTTATCTGTGCTTTACATTTTTAGGTACTTAAATCTCTTTGCATCTTTGCCTTAATATTTTCTATTGTTTGTATGTTTAGAAAGCCCTCCTTGCTTTACTAACTTAATATTTCTATTTTTTTAAGTTTGTGATTTGAATTTTTACTTTTAAATCTGGAATTCATTTGAGCTTATGAAGTGATATGAGAACATAAGACTTTTCCAAATTTCTACCCAATTTGTATTTACCGACAAAGCATTCCCTTTCTCATCAATTTCTAATCCAACCCTTCTTATTAAATTCTTATTTCTGGAAGGGTTATTTTGGAGTCACCAAAATGTTTTGCTAAATATTCATGTTTCAACTACTCTACCTGTATAATATTTTAGTATCTAATAGCTAGCTCTCCCCCTCACTTTCTTCTTTTTACCTATTCATTTTTCCAGATGAACTAATGAATTGCATTAAACTAACAGGGGTAAGATCTGATATCTTCGTGTTGTTTCCTCTCTTCTACTATTAACAGGTCACACTATTATGCAACTTTAAAATACTTCCAAACCTCTATTACCTCTCAGAAACAATGAGTTTAAAAATATTACTACCAAAATAAACTATACTTTCATTAAATAAATTTAAAACCTTAGATGTTCCACACTGTTCACATTACAGCTGATTTATATAGCCGAGCAAAAGTGCTAACCTTCTTCCTGTAGTCACAAAGCAACTCTAATTTCCTTTCTGATTTTAGTTGTTTCTTTTGGAACCAGTTCTAGCTATTTCTTGTTTGCTTTATTTAAGTACTTTCCTTGATATATACCCTTTGATGCAATGACACATCAGTTTCACAGAACTATGGTTCTATGACAGAAATTCTAGCATGGAATTAATGAGTGGGCTTCAAGTTATTTGTAAAACTCTATACCTTAATAGAAAATATTTTGTGTATGTGCATTTTTCTGAAAGAGAGTCTGTAGTTTTCATTAGATTTTCAAAGGGGTATATAACTCACAAATGTTCAAGAACTCAAAGTCTCTGACCATCAGTGAGCTAGAATTCATTATTCTTTTATTATAGTTTGAGTTCTTTTCCTCTAATTACTAAAAATCGCTTAATTCAAAACACCTTTCTGCCCACACACAGAAACTTCTAATTTCTTCATGTTTTTACCAGCAAGTTATCTGCTCACTTAAAAATTTTCAGGATACTCCTGCTTTAAGTTCATTTAACAGGTTCATTGTTAAAAGGTGAAATCTATGGAGAAACCCTGATGGCTTACCCTTTCATCCCAAACAATTTCCTATGTATATCAAGTGCTTCACAACAGCAAAATGATGCCACCAGAGTGTGGTGATACAATTCTTTCAACTGTTGTGACACGCTGTTCAAGACATTTTAAAAGTTCAACGAAATAAAAATTAGAGAATGACAGCCTAAGTCAGGGTAATTGTACCAAGGATTGAGAGAATTAGAGATACTAAAAAATATTTAGGAAGCAAAACCAGTTAGACTTGGCTGTTGATTGGAAGGGAGAAGTAGGAGTGCAGTTTTGCCCCAATAAACTAGAATGCTGATGCTATTAACAGAGGTAGGAAACACAGGAGGAGAAATACATCTGTTGAGCAGGCAGATGATGGTGAATTTGAGGTTCTGACATGCTAAGTTTGACAACTATAAGAGTTCCACCTAGTCAGCAGTTCTAACCTTGTACTGTGGTGTCATGCCAATTCTTTAGTCAGAATCACTCCAAAGATTTACTTTCCCCACATCCATCGCCAGCCCTCAGGGTTTTCCGGGCAAAAACCAAGTGCTGATATGGCTACTAAAAATTCACGCTATTTTCAACTCTCTAGTTGAGAAATCATATTCTTGGTTTTCTCTTGACTTCTTAACTTCACACAATGGATACTCTAAACCTTCTCTATCTCATGTACTCCACCCCAGTTCCCATCAACCTTATTGGAAAAGTAAATTCCCTAAAAGAAACAATGAAATTCTCGGATTCTCTTTTATCCCCTTTAATTTTTAAAAAAATTTTGTATAATTTATATACAACACACACAGACCTTAAGTGATAAGTTAAAGAGTTAGCATGATTTCTTTCCAACTCAAAATATCTGTATGACAGTCCTCTCTGTCAGTCCTCCTATCTCAAAAGAAGTTATACTTTTCTTCCTAAGATTATCATCTTTGAGAGCTTGATGTGATTCCATCTGTCTCCTTGCTTTTTAAATTATAATTCCAATCAGCTCTCCCTTCCTGTAAGAAACTCAAAAGATAAAACGAGAGATACAACTTAAAAAAAAACGGTTTCCCTACTGGTTCCTTTCCCTCATATTAAAACATTCATAAACCTTTCTTATTTACTAAGCAAATTAAGAAAACAATAAAAGCCTTTAATAATCTGCTATTCATTCAATCTCTTGAACCATCTTGTTACTGTTGAATATAATGATATATTAATCCCTCTATTCCCTTACAATCTCCACAATTTTTATTTTGCATCCTCTAACACACTAAAATTGCATTCATGTAGGCCACCTAATTCAGTAGTCTAAGAGCTTATTCTTATAAACTTCTCTAAAGTATCAGCAACTACTATACATTCCCCCTTCTTGAAATTCTCCTGCATTGACTCTGTGATGGCCGCTTCAACAACATGGTAACTGCCCCTCTATGAGTGTTACTTCACTGTACCTTTTTTTCCCTCTTAATTCCTATGAAGTGGGAACATCTGAATCTCAGGTTTACTCCTCACCTTGACCTTATCTCTTTTGAAGATATCGTACGTCAATATATAGCATTCATCTTGGTTTCTCTCTCAAGCTGTAGTCTCTCATTTTCAACTATCATTTAGATACCCCTACCTTACTGGCTTGCTGTTCTCTCACATTTAATTATTTTAAACGGAATCTAATCCCTCCCATACTAATTCACATTCTTTCCAATTTGCCTATTTCTACACATGGTCCTACAATAGTCACTATTATCTAGGCTTGGAAACTTCTTTCCATTTCCACGTGTGCATGTCAACATCTTATCACCTCTCTCCTGAGTTATGATTAAAACTTCCTAATAATCTCCTGTGTTTATGGTTCTCCCATTCATTCTGTACACTGTTGGTGGATTAGTGGTCCAACAAGGGTAATAAAAAATCTTCAATGGCATGTGACAAAGTTCTCTCCCTTTGAATTTCAGAGCAAATGACATGTGCTATTTCTAGGCTTGGCTCATAAAAACCTCCTGTGCTTTTCTTTCCCTTCCCCTTCTGTTAGCTGGATGCAAATGATTACAGGACCTTGGTGGTAGCAGAGCCATAAGATGGAAGAGTCAACGTTAGCCTGCATTCCTGAATAACTGTATGGAGAAGAGTCATCCCACGCACAAGAAATATACTTCTAATCTCTCCTAATACTGGATCATCTTACAGCCCTATCTCCTACTCCCTCAGATGATAAGCCTATTCACTAGTCAAACTAACATTTCCTTTACCATGTTCTATATATCCTCCGTCTCTGCCTCACTAATGTTCATGCTGCTCCTACCTGAAGTACCCTTTTGTCTATGGAACTGCCTACCTATCTTTCCACAGCTTTAGAGAAATCCTACCTCCTCTATAAAGTTTTCTCTGATGTCTTCAGCTGGAAATATTTTCCCTCCTCAAAATAAGTTTACATAAGTACAAGGCTTATAGTCTTGTGATATAGTCATTTAAGAGCACAGGTTTGGAGTCAAACTTGGGGTCAAATTCCATTTCAGGCACTGATGCCTATATTAGTAAGTTTTATTACTAGCCACTAAAGGGTATCAACCAATATCTCTTAAATTCTAGGACTCCAAGTACCCAACTACAAAATTAAAACATTTAAAAAATTACCTTCACTAATTAAAAGCGAACAAATATACTACCCAAATTATAATGTACGTCCCATTTGAACAGCTAATTTTACTATAAGGAAGGATTAAAATAAGAGGCATCGGGCCCTCTTACACAAATGGACTAAATAATTAAGCAAAATAATATACTGGGTCTGGATTTTAAATAAAAGGATATTTGCATTTAGGAAAAAGAGAATGATAAGAAATTTTACTAAGCTTAAATAATTCCAAATTATAAACAGCATTACTAAAAGTTAAGAAGGTCCACAGAATACTTCATTTACTTATGAAAACCACTTCAGTTAAAACCTGACCAAGAAAAACTCTATATGGAATGTAGATATGTCTACATTTTAAGAATTATAAAACCAACTTTGGTGGGGCCGCCCGGTGGCGCAGCGGTTTAGTCCGCGCTTGGCAGCCCGGGGTTCACGAGTTCGGATCCCGAGTGCCCGCCGACACTCTGCTCGTCAGCCATGCCGTGGCGGCGTCCCATATAAAGTAGAGGAAGATGGGCGTGGATGTTAGCCCAGGGCCGGTCTTCCTCAGCAAAAAGAGGAGGATTGGCAATGGATGTTAGCTCAGGGCTGGTCTTCCTCACACAAAACAAAAACAAAAACAAAAACCAACTTTGGTAGAGATCTGTCTGTTCTTTCTACTTCTTATTACTTTTTTTTTTTTTGTGGGGAAGACCAGCCCTGAGCTAACATCTGTTGCCAATCTTCCCCTCTTTTTTGCTGAGGAAGACTGGCCCTGGGCTAACATCCGTGCCCATCTTCCTCCACTTTATATGGGACGCCACCATGGCATGGCTGACAGGCAGTGCGTCAGCGGGCGCCCGGGATCCAAACTCGCGAACCCTGGGCAGCCGAGCGCGGACTAAACCGCTGCGCCACCGGGCGGCCCCTACTTTTTCTCATTCCTTTCTTCTTCCCTTCTTTTTCTTTTCATCATCATGTGTCAGCTAAGGCTACCTAAATGTACTTAATCCATTTATTTAGCTCTCTCCTTCTCTTTAAGGCATTATATATGTAACAGAAAATTCTGATCTTTAGAAGTATGTCACAGAATTAAAATGATTAGAAAACATCATGCAAATTATAGTCTTATAAGTCCAATGAACTAATACCTACTTCTTCCATCTAAAGGTATCTGTATATTTTAAGCTGACTTTCTGACTCTCACTATTTTAAAGAAACTTTACCTGATATTTAGGCATCTTTGAATACTCCATAATTGTATTTCTTACATCATTCTGCTGGTCCTATTTGAGGTAAGAAATACAAACTTAAAAGCAAATATGGAAAGAAAAAGAACCCCATGTAATCATTACATCTCAATTTCCATATAACCACCAATTAAATCCTAAGTTAACAATATTTGGTTAATAGACATTAAACTAAGTTATTCATTTTAGCACAATACTTTAATCAGAATATATGCTATTAAAAATACAAATGTTAGTACTTATATCATCAAAATGCACCAGTCTACCTTGTACGTGAAGGGTAATGCCTGATGGCAATTACACAATTAACTATGGATCAAATGAGGAACAATCATTCATAGAAACTCTTACATTATGTCATTATCATTTCCTTGGCGTTAGCTTTAGGAAAAATGTTATCATTTTATTTGTCACTTGATCATTTCTGCAACGTAAGTTCTTAAAGGGATGGAGAAGCTTAAGACTTTTCCAGGTCCTTTCAATTATCTTGGTGTAGCTATGTTATTACCCTTAAGGCTCTAAATAGTTATGGGCAACTTATGAAAGCAACAGTTAAGAAATAAAAACTAATTTTCAGGCAGGAAACGTACACCTTTTCCTCCAGTTGTTCTATACGTTTTTTTTTTTTTTGTGGGGAAGACCAGCCCTGAGCTAACATCCGTCGCCAATCCTCCTCTTTTTGCTGAGGAAGACTGGCCCTGGGCTAACATCCGTGCCCATCTTCCTCTACTTTATATGGGACGCCGCCACGGCATGGCTGACAGGCAGTGCATCCACGGGCGCTCAGGATCCGAACCCGCGAACCCCGGGCTGCCAAGCGCGGACTAAACCGCTGCACCACCGGGTGGCCCCTGTTCTATACGTTTTAAAACTTATTTAACAAACACTTATTGAATCTCTTACACTTGCACATTATATTGTAGTTACTGGCACATTCAGCGTTTTATTACAGACTACAGGTTCCTTGAGAGCCAGGGTTATGTTCTAATAAACTTTTGGGTCTGGGAAAGAGTTGAGCTCAAAAACTTTTTAGTCAAAGAAAAATGTATAGGGAGAAGCGTTTTTAAAAAAAGAAATGTTAAATAGGTGATGTTTATTTTAGTTAATAAAAAAATCCAAGCTATTTGTACATTTTTTTCATATTCCTTAATTGTTTCTTTTTTTCAAATTGTGTATAGCTTTAAATATTTGGGATCATGTTGATGATGGTCTCTGCTAAAAATGCAGTTTTACTGAAAAAAAAGTTTAATTCTATTTTTGAACTAAACCCTGAAACTGTGAAATAAAAATAAAAATAAAAATATTTACTTACAGATAACATTTCTTTTATCTTGTTTGACGTTTCTTTAAACCTCTGTAAATCCATGCTATCTCTGTGTCCTTTAAGAGCAAAAAAGAGAAAAAAAAATTAAAACAAAAAGTATTTTTTCTCATCTATCAAAATAAAGTCATTGCCTATAGCCTATACAAACAAGTGACTTATGTTGTTTTTCAAGTAGTTTTGATGGCTCTGTAGTTTCCTTGAGCTCTTTCTTTCTTTGCATCAGAAGATTCGCCCTGAGCTAATGTCTGTGCCAATCTTCCTCTATTTCATATGAGGGTCACTACCACAGCAAGGCTGACAAGTGGTGTAGGTCCACACCTTGACCCAAACCTGCAAACCCGGGCTGCCTAAGCAGAGTGTGCCAAACTTAACCATTATGCCACAGGGCTGGCCCTGCCTATACCTCTTTTGATAAATATTGAAAATATCTGTCAAGAAGCTAGAGAAGATGAGTAGTTGTTTACAGTAACAGCAAAAGTCAGAGGCCTCCTAAAAGAATCTGACATGTGATATGAAGTGAATTGCTTGAAATTTAAAAGTAAAAAAAGGAGAGTGATCATTTTTACTATTAATAATAAAATACAAAAGCATTACATATAGTATATATTTATTACATATACATAACATATACATATTATATATAAACATATAGATATCATATCTATAGATATAGATATCTATCTCCATCCCAGTGGCAAGATACTAACAAACAGACTAGAATGTGTTTTTTTAAACAGAAGCTTTTTTTTGAGGAAGATTGGTTCTGAGCTAACATCTGTTGCCAATCTTCCTTTTTTTCCCTCCCCAAAGCCCCAGTACATAGTTGTATATCCTAGTTGTACACTGTTCTGGTTCTTCTATGTGGGATGCCACCTTAGCATGGCTTGATGAGCAGTGCGTGGGTCTCCACCCAGGATTCAAACTGGCGAACCCCGGGCTGCTGAAGCAGAGCACGCAAACTTAACCACTACACCACCGGGCCAGCCCCATAAAATGTGTTTTTAAAAAATAAATTGGGATCGATTTTAGGTACAAAAAGTTGTCTCTATAAATCCACAGTGAACTCCACGTAGCCCCCAGCAGTAGAGATTAGCATGCTCAGTACCTAGATAATTTATAGGGCTGGCCTTAATGTGGAGATTTTACATGGATACAACATATTCTCTTAACAATCTTTATACATATTCCATGACTAGCTAAATTTCTAGGGTGAGAAAGCTCAAGTGTTAAAGACAAGGTTAGGAAGTCACCTGACGGAAAACTTCAAACCTGAAGAGACAGAGGGCCTCATTCATAACTTGGAACATTCTGGTTATACAGACAAACAACCCAAATTGTTTTCTTAGAATTCTTTGTTAATACTTTTAATAATCTAACAGGAAGACTGTTAGAACATTATTCTTCCAAATATTACGGACCCAGCTAGCTCTATGAAGTATTCCCTCTTCACTTTTTCCCTCCACATGGTATACTGTCAACATTTAAATATGCTTAAGTATCCATCATCGTTAAAGACAAAACAAACTAAACATACAAACCACAGTAGTAGTTATTTTTCTTCTTGCCTTCACTGCCAAGCTTTTAAGTCACCCTCCAGTCACGCTTCACATTTCCTCCTATTTGCACTTCATTTCATTATAATCTGGCTCCTCCCTCTACCACTTCTTTCACTAAAACAGTTTTCACTAAAGTGATTAACATGTTATAATTGCCCAAAAAATGTATTTTCAGTCCTTACTTTACTTGAGCTACCTGAGGTATAAGAATGAATCATTCCTTTCTGAAATGCTCTTCTCTCTGGGTAAAAAAATGGGTCGAACATAAATACAGTCATGCAACACTTAATGACAGGGACACTTTCTGATAAATGTGTCATTAGGTGATTGTGCGAACATCACAGAGTGTACTTAACAAACCTAGATGGTATAGCCTACTACACACCTAGGCCATAGGGTATAGCCCACTGCTCCTAGGCTACAAACCTGTACAGCACGTTACTGTACTAAATACTGTAGGCAACTGTAACACAATGGTAAGTATTTGTGTATCTAAACATATTTAAACACAGAAAAGGTACAGTAAAAATATGGTATAAAAGATAAAAAATGGTTCACTTGTATAAGGCGCTTACTATGAACGGAGCTTGCAAGACTGGAAGTTGTTCTGGGTGAATCAGCGAATGAGTGGTGAGTGAATGTGAAGGTCTAGGACATCACTGTCCACTACTGTAGACTTTATAAACACTGTACACTTAGGCTACACTAAATTTATAAAAAAATATTTTTCTTTTTTCAATAATAAATTAACCTTAGCTTATTGCAACATTTTACTTCATAAAGTAAGCCTTACTTCATAAGGTTTAAATAAACTTTGTGTGTGTGTGTGAGCCCTGAGCTAACATCTGTTGCCAATCCTCTTTTTGCCGAGGAAGACTGGCCCTGGGCTAACATCCGTGCCCATCTTCCTCTACTTTATATGGGACGCCACTACAGCATGGCTGACAAGTGGTGCGTCGTCAGTCTGCGCCCAGGATCCGAACCTGTGAACCCCGGGCCGCCAAAGTGGAGAGTACAAACTTAACCACTATGCCACCAGGCCAACCCTATAAACAAATTTTTTAATGTTTTTGTCTCTTTTGTAATAACACTTAGCTTAAAACACAAACATTGTAAGCTGTACAAAAATATTTTTCTTTAAATCCTTATTCTATACACTTTTTTCTATTAAAAAAATTTTTTTTTAATTTTTAAACTTTTTTGTTAAAAACTAAGACACAAACACATACACTACCCTAGGCCTACATAGGGTCAGGATCATCAATATCACTGTCTTCCTCCTCCACATCGTGTCCCACTGGAAGGTCTCCAGGGGCAATAACACTCATGGAGCTGTCATCTCCTATGATAACAATGCCTTCTTCTGGAATACCTCCCGAAGCTCTTCCTGAGGAGGTGTCGCTCTTTTCAAAAATATGTCCACAGTGGTTTGCTTCTTTTTTTTTCATTGTAGATTTGCTTGTAAGCAGATGACGCACTATGAACATTCCTCTCTATTAATGAAAACCTTTCGGTTTTGGGGTCCATGTTTTCGAACTTTTTAAGGAGCTTGTTGAGGTTTGCAAAAGCTTCTGCTAAACCCTTCACCGTGAATTTTCTTGGGGGTTCTTTTCTTTTCCTGCAGTTTCCTTTTCTCTTGCCTCTTCTTCAGCTATGCATTCCTGTTCCAGTTCCAACAGCTCCTCATTAGTCAATTCCTTAGGAAACACCTCTACGAGTTCCTCAAGGTCATCCTCATCCACAACCAGGTTAAAGTTGTTTGCCATTGCAACCACATCCTTGCTAATTTTTGCAAATTCCTCATTTTTGGTAAATCCTTTGAAGTCATGGACGAAACCTCTTGAGTGTCTTCTTCCAGATACCACTCATACACTCCTTGGTGACATCACCCCAACCTGAAGCAAGATCTTGATGCAGTCACAGATGTAATCCTTTCAGAACTGCGTCACTGTTGCAGCAATAGCCTGGGCAAAGGTCCTCCTCAGGTAGTGGGGCCTAAAAGTTGCTGTAACTCCTTGACCTGTTGGTGGGATCAAAGAGGTAGTGTCTGGAGGGAGAAATACCACTTTGATATTGGGATGAAAATCACCAATAAAAGGAGGATGTCCAGGAGCATTATCAACAATAAGCAAAATTTTGAAAGATATGTTATCCTCCAAACAATAATTCTCCATTTTGGTAACACAGCAATTCAGAAGGGCATCTTGGAAGAGGGGCTGGGTCATCCATGACTTCTTGTTGCTCCTGTAGTGCACTGGCAGTGTGTGCTTACTGATATGCTTGAAGGCTCTGGGGTTCTCACTATGCCAGATCACAAAGGATTTCAATTTGTAGCCTGCAACATTGCCCCCGAGCAAGACTGTTGTTCTGTCCTCAAAAGCCTTGAAACTTGGCCTTGACTTGGTTTCCTTATGGATGAAAAGTCCTTTCAGGCATCCATTTCCAGAATAGGGAGGTTTCACCCATAGTGAATACTGGCTCTGGCAAGTAATTTTCCTCCACAGTTAGTTTAACTAGAGTTTCCAAAAATTCTTCAGCTGCCTTCACAACAGCATTCACAGACTCCTCACTCACTTTCGCATGATCTGATAAATGATCATTTTTGAATTACTTAAATCACCCAGAGCTAGCAGTAAACTCAACATAATAGTTGAGTGCAGCCTTTTCTTTCAACATCACAAACTTTTTGCTTTGGTAGTGATTGCCATGGTGATAAGAAAGAGATGCTTCTGTGTCTGGTCTTCAATTCAGGTCACTAGAAGTTTCTCCATGTCTGATAAAGGCCCTTCTTGAGTCTTTGTTAGTCTTGTTGCCTTCTGCAAGGCAGATCTTTTAATAGCTTCTGTCACTTTGTTCTTGTTCTTCAAGATCACAGCTATTGTGAAATGGGACATGCTTGATTGACGAGCAATACCCATCACTGATTTTCTACCTTCGAAGTCCTTAATCACTTTTAGTTATGTTTCCAGGTCAATCACTTAATGTGGCCTCTTACTGGCAACACTATCAGTGGAGTTTGTACATTTATGGGCCATGATGAATAAAACAACACAAGATTAAATCAAGCACAAAAGAAAATGATGAAATCAAGAGACGTAGTAAACATGTGATGTATGAAGCTGCTGCTGGTGTAACATGGCATAGTGTTTTAATGCAAACTCGTTTTTTTTATAAGTAGAAAGAGTACACTCTAAAATAACGATAAAATGTATAGTATAGTAAATACATAAATCAGTAACATAGTCGTTTATTATCATTTTAATATTACGTACTGTACATAATTGTATGTGCTATACATTTATACGACTGGCAGTCCAGGTTTGTTTACACTAGCATCACCACAAATATGTGGGTGATAAAAAGTGATGCAGTGCACTATGACATTATGACAGCTACAACATCACTAGGTGATAGGAATTTTTCAGCTCCATTATAATCTTACAGGACAACCACTATATATGTGGTCTGTCGTTGACCAAAACACCATATGTGGCACATGACTGTACTCATTTTCTAAGTAAAATCCTGGGTTTCCCTATTGTCTTAATGTAATTATTAGTAGTGCACCCTTTCCGTCTCAGAAGTGTATTGGTTTGGATGAAAAATTATACGGTCACTCTCTTTATAAGACATGCTCGTTTCCTGTTATTTCTAGCCTCCCCTGTACCTTTCTATTGTTCCCCAAGTATCTACCACTTATGTATCACTCAGGTTCTTTCAACAAAAGTTCATTAAATTTAATAGGAGACACTCAAATTCAAAAGACAGAGTCCAAATAAGTTTTCCATACAATTGTTATTATAGTAAATTGCACCAAAGACATATGTGCCAATGTATTACAGCCCAATTCAACCGATTTCCCCCACTTCTGATTCCTTTAAAAAAATTTTTTTAATTTTTTTTTGTGAGGAAGACCAGCCCTGAGCTAACATCCATTGCCAATCCTCCTCTTTTTGCTGAGGAAGACTGGCCCTGGGCTAACATCCGTGTCCATCTTCCTCTACCTTATATGGGACGCCGCCACAGCATGGCTAACAAGCAGTGCATCGGCCAGCGCCCGGGATCCGAACCGGCGAACCCTGGGTTGCCAACCGCGGACTAAACTGCTGAGCCACCGGGCCGGCCCCTCCTTTTAAAAATTTTAGAACTATACTCTATGAAAAGGTAGTTCACTTGTCACACAAGTACATGGTTTTATTAATTAGCTATTTTTATTTCTAAGGTGATAATCATAATAAAAAAGTAAACAATATTGATATACAAATACCAGTTTGGCCAACTTACCTACAAAGGCTCCAAATTCTGTATTATCTCCTTCTGCAGCTTTAGAGCAAACAGTTTCTTGATCTTTGGTTACGGTTTCCAAGTGGCTTTTACAACTTGGCTGGGATGGTGTACTAACAAAAAATTTGGTTGGTGGGGATGATAGATGTGGTATGCTATTAGATGTACTACCTAATTTTTGACTTTTACTAAACATTTTTAAGGTTTCCACCCCATGGAGTCTCTGTCGCAGTTCTGGAGGAGAAACAGCACTTGGGAATAAGGCACCACAAGAGGAACCAGCCTCTGGAAAATTGAATTCTTTTCTCTGGGGTACTACAGGTAAATCTTGACCAAGTATGTTACATTGGGGATCTTTCTCATCTTTCATAAAAATATTACAAAGAAAAGGATTATTACTTTCAAGACCACCTGGAGGAAGAGAGGAGCTGAGTGTATTTACAACACTGTGCTTTTTCCATACAGAAGGTCTTACAGGACAATCATCAATAAGGTTTTGAGCCAAATGTTTGGAAATGCTCAATTCTCGTGTGATTTCATTGTGAACTTTGCTAGCTTCCGAAGCTTTCTGGGCAGTGAGTGTTTTTAATGTATCTACTGTCAGGGCTGAAAGATCTTGCAAATGGCCAATTTGAGAATCTAATGATTGTAATGATCTTTTTATATAGTTGACACGATCTCCAACTTCTTTAATCTGAATGCACATCTGTTCCACTCTGTAGGAGAAACAAAGGCTTTTTACAAATGTTAAAAATTAATGCTTTAGAAATTCTATTTGTAATCCTAACAAATGATAATGGTAAAAAAAAAGAAATTTTACATAAACTCAAACAAGGTAAGATATAAAATAAGGTAAGGTTACTTATTTATACAAGACACACCTTATGTTTAAAAAGATCCACTGCTCTCCTATTATAATAAAATGCTAAAGACTTCAAAAAAATGTTTTTGTTCCATAGGCTATCCATTCCAATTTCCCTACATCAAAGTAACACAAAAAATGTGTATACAGCTACATATACATAGAACTACCATCACCATTACTATAATTACACAAATACCATATGCTTCCAGAATGTAGCAAAACCGATGGAAAGAAACAAATGCTTTAAAATAATGAGGATAGTTTTACTTTTCTCCACCAAACGGTAAAGAACATTAACTCTTCTCTGCCCTTTGTAACAAGGGTCAAAAAAATAACAAGAGACTGACTTATATGAAGTATTAGAAGTAAAGAATTGAACTGTCTCCCAATATATAATGTAAAACTATTCCTAAATTTGTTTGACAAACATAAATTGAACAATGACCACGTATAAGAGACATAACTAATAGAATCTGTTCCAACATATAATCAATTTTAACTAAAGAGTTTCTGAACCTTTCAAAAGTGACACGAATTCTCTCTTCACTTCCAGAATGGAATTTGTCATCTTTTTCATTAAAATACATCTCAACACACTGCTCTTCAAAATCATGAAGTTTCTTTTGATCTTCTTCTGTTAAAAAGAGTTCTAAGGCAGGAAAGAAAAAAAAATCAATAAACACTCTCAAGATATCAAACTTTCACTCATGAGTCTTGTGAATTATTAGGGTTCATAAGACTATATGTATCATCTACAATTTTTTCTCTTTTTACTGCTGTGTTTCTAAAGCACAAGACAAGTATTTCTACTTTTTCTTCACTCACAGTATGATGTCAGTAGAACAGTTTCTGGTACTTCCTCTTCTTCTAATTTCCTTTTCCTATCAATCACCCTTTCCCTATCTCTCTCATATCTCTCCATCACATATCCAGGTAGAGGAATTTAAGAACTGATTTGGTAGTAGAGAAAGCCATGGTAAAATTTTAAGCACAGTTTAATGTGATGATTACGTCTCGTGTAGCATACAGAATGTACTAAAAGTGTTTTTGTTTACAGAGCAGCAAAAACGGTTTGTAGAACGGCAAGTGCTATAGTTTAGCAAAAAGAAAGTGAGATGCCATACTCCAAAAAAAAACCTGAATACTAAATTCACTTTTACAGAATCATATTGCACTTAAAATCCTTTTATATTTAGGCAAATTCAACAAAAGCCTTTATAATAACACTAACAACTAAGTCTTCTGAATAAAATTAATACTTAGCCTTCAGTCTAATACTGACAAGTGATAAAATAAAAACATTTGCCTTAATATATTTTACTTACTTGGTCCATCTGAAGTCTTATCTTTTTTCCTTCTTTTACATATGCAGCAAAACAGAGAAACTATATGGCTGAGAATGATAAGCGGTGGAGGCAGAACTGGTTTCTCATGATAAGCCATAATAAAATGATAACGTTGGTACTTCCACACAATATTGGAAATTGCCTTCACTTGTAAATACACATTGCTTGAATAAGAATAAAAATAAAACAAACTTAGCTAATCACATTTTAACGTTTGAAATACTAAAGATTTTATTCTAACTCTATTCTAAACAAGGATTCAAAAGAGTACCCCACCATAAACAAGGCTAAGAGGCAAATGAGAAGCTGTAAAAAATACCTGCAACCAGTATAAGGCACAAGTTTGATATCGGTAATGGTCTTAATTACAAGCTCCCAGAAAAATGGCAGAAAATATGATTTTAAGATTTTAAAATCATATATAAATGACAAAAACATGAATTGATATTCACTCTTAGTAGCAACAAAATAAGTATTTAAAAGCACGATCCTTTTATGTACTATCAAATTAACAACCATTAAAAAGATAATAATACCTAGTGTTGGCAGAGATCTGGAGACAGGGGGCCTATTTTGACTTAAATGTAAAAAGTCTAACTATATATATATTGAAGAGTTCTACTTTCAGGAAAACATTCAAACGAAATACTTAAGGATTGATCAAAAATTTAACTACAATGTAGTTTTTGGGAACAAAAAATTATAAACAATCGAATTGAGCAATCTAACATATTGGCTTGAAAAACTATGGTCTATATCCTGGAGTATCTGGTAGCCATTAAAAATAAACTAGAGAGGGATATTTATTAATGTGGGATAACGTTCATGTTTTGCTTAGTTAAAAACAGTATACAAAATATAAGAACACTTTTTTTTTTTTTGGTGAGGAAGATTGGTCCTGAGCTAACATCTGTTGCCCATCTTCCTCTTTCTGCTTGAGGAAGATTGTTCCTGAGCTAACATCTGTACCAATCTTCCTCTATTTTCTATGTGGGTCACCACCATGGCATGGCTTGATGAGCAGTGTGGAGGTCCACACCCAGGATCTGAACCCACGAACCCCGGGCTGCCGAAGCAGAGCATGCCAAACTTAACCCCTACGCCCACTGGGTCAGCCTCAAGAACATTATGTTTAAAAACATGGTTCATATATATGCATAAAACTGACAGAAAGATGTACTCCAAAATATTAAAAGTTGTATTATTGATGAATTTTCTATTTGCCTTTCTGTTTTGTCCATGGAACGCATATCCCTTGGTAATCTAGTAAAAATCCCAAATAAAAGTTAAATTTATAAAGAACCGCATGTTAAAAGATAATCAAGTCTCAAATTTAGAACCCATTTGATTTGAAAGAGTATGCCTTATTTGTAGTTTTCAAAAAAAAAAATTTTATTAGTATAAGCCACAACAAAATTTTTAGATTTTAAATTTTGTGTATTTCCTTCAAAATGAGTAAAACTGTATATTAAATGATCTCATTACAATAAACAACTGAATAAAATTCTTACTTGAAAAATGCAATAAGAAGATTGACCATAATGATATACTGTACAAAGAGGTAGACTGCTTGAAGAAATGGAGTCAACCACGTCCCAGGACCACAGATTTGAGGTATAGCAGAATCATTTGCACACACTTTGGAAAGAAAAAAAAATTAAAACATAGTAATTCACCAGTAACTGCTTCTAATCAGTACTTATGTCTGAAGCAAGTTTTGATTATGTACCAATCTGTTTCACAGATTCTAGCAAAAGCTTCTGGGCAGGCAGTCTTAAAAGTATTCTGAGGGATTTTACGAGGGATGTGGGTATCTGTCCTACCACTCTATTCCAGACAAGGAAGTATGTTTCTGTGTTATTTCTATCCTTCAAGGCAGTTTAGCCTGAAGAATATTAAGGAGAATAAAATTCCCAGATTCAGCCACACTACAACATTTTTGTAAGAAAAATAACTGAACCATGAAAGAGTATGGTAAACTCATAGTAAATTTACAAACATAAAGATTAACTGAGTTTATCTTATTATGTCACAAAAGAGGGTAGAGGGCTAAACTGCCTCTCAAATATAGAATGATTAGATTTGAATTCCCTGCTTTTCATTACCCCCACCTGGAATGTTTCTGCAGACAGAACACAGCTGAATACAAACAAGGAAGGAGAGCTTTAATATCCCCCACAGAGCTACGAGGAATAAGTAAAATCAATTTAAATAGGGCAAGGATTACAATTAAATAATCACGAATTAGTGAAAAGTTTTATATAAACGTTTATAATACACTTAGCACTTGGAGTTTAGTAATCTTTTTAAAATATATACACCACTGAAATTCTCATACGGGATTTCAAATTCTCATACATACACCAACGAAATTCTTTCTTTATTCCTTTCAAATAAATAGTTCCATAGGCAAACTAATGCCTAAGGTCCTTTCACTCACAAAAAATTTTATGAACCTATTTCCATTCTATTCAGATTAGTTTGATGAAGCAAATACCCAAGAAAGAGAATGCAGGAGACTAAAAAAGTGTATCTAATGGTTTATAACAATCAAACTAGAGCCACATCAGAAAAAGGGCAGACAATGAAAACCTGGAAATGACAGTGAACAAACAGCTATTAAACACAAAATCTGACCAGGCTGGTAAAACCTCACTGTTTTAACCAACATCTGATAACAATTTTTGATCACTATGTGGCCATCCTCTGACCTAGTCACCTATATATAGGTGGGTAGGGAACAATACACATATGGGATAAGAGAGGAGTTAAGTAAGAGGGAGAGAGAAAGAGATCAAGAGCAAACTAACTAAACAAAGGTTCTATAACTCAGATGTGGAGGTCAGTAAAAGAACATTCCCAAAACTTGGCAGCATCATCTACTATGTTCACAAGTTACCTAGTGACATTAACTAAAACAATAAAAAAACATTTATTACCTTATGCAGAGAATGTATTAACAGTTGAATTTTACAATTCAGGAGTTAACCAATCCACCATGATTGATCTAAACTAATCAACATAATCCCATTACTCTTGCCCTGTTTCAGAGATGTGTAGGCTGAAGCTAATTTGTACTAAGGAGATGAAAGAACAGGTTCAACAGAGGGCTTCTGGGAAAGGGACTTATTCTCCTTCAGAGAACCACAGAACAGTGTTTCTTTCCTCCTGTTGCTAGTGAGTCTTACAATCATAAGAGAAACCTGTATGAATCAGACATTGTGATTACAGAGCAGGGGGATGAAAAAGAATGAGTATCCTCAGCTATAAATTAACCAACTCCAAAGACCACCCTACCTCTGAACTTTCTGTTATATGTGCTAATACATATCCTTATTGTGTAAGCCAGTTTAAGCTAGATTTCCATTATTTATAGCTGGAAAAGAATCTAAAATACTTTATGTCAATTAATTTTTGTTGTTACTTCTGGGATTAACCAATGTATTGTAGGAGCACTTAGGTTGGTAATAGTTTGAGTTACGAAAATATGTAATATTACTATACAGCCATGTGTCACTTGACGACAGGGATATGTTCTGAGAAATGTGTTCTTAGTCAATTTCATCGTTATGTGAACATCACAGAGTGTAACTACACAAATATAGATGATATATAGCCTACTACACACCTAGGTTATATGGTACTCCTCTTATGGGATGACCATCATATATGCAGTCCATTTGAAATGTTATGTGGCGCATGACTGTAATGCAATTCTGACTTTAAAACAAAAAGATGAATTCATAAACATAAATCCTTACCATCAATTTCATATGCGTAAACTTCACCAAAAATCATCCAGTATGGATGAAAAACTATATCTTTAGCAAGAGTCCAAGATGGTGCCTCACGAGGATAAAGTATTGCCTTTCTGGGAACACCAAAACTAAGTAATACAAGAGCCATAATCACTACAATGTAGAACATATTGGCCACCTGTTAAAAAATGAACACTGTTAAAATAGGTGGGAATTTAAACACAATGACAATTTTTCATCTTCAAAAACAGTTTCTAATGTTCTAATAGATAACTAGAATCTTTGAGTTTCTTTTTATTCCTAATATTACCATTCAGGAAAATCTCATCACTACATAAACCTTAACATCAAGGAGATTATGTAAAAATTGATCTGTGAAGCTAGGCAAGTCATAGGCATCTTTTACATAATGAACCAAACTGGAGTTTGCCTAGCTCAAGTCCATGAAGATTTTTAGAGAGATACAGACACATGGGCAGATTCAGGGAATCAATCTCCATAAGTGCTCTTTCCTAACACTGCTCAGTTCTTATATTGGAGGCCCACACTCTTGTTTCTAACCTCTCTCTGATAACTGTCCTTTGCCCACTTCATAAAAAACGGCATTCTTCTCACCCATCCTAAACCCTACACCATTGTGCCCTATCTTGGATTGTGAAAATCTTCCAGAAGCTAAACAAAACAACAAACTGAATTATTAGTATGGGTGCTGAGAAATAAGGGATACCAATATCTGGTTAACAAATCCTTCTGTAAGTCACATAGTTTGCAATTCTTTAATTTCAACAAAACTGAAAAAGAGCCTAATTGAGCTATCACCTAATAAATCACTGAAAAATAATTTTTATTGTTAAAATAACAATGTAAATTTTGGCATCCATTCTCAGGAATTCAAAGAATTAGGTGAAATGCTATAATAAAACTTTAATTTCTGTCTACTTAATTAGATGTAAAGTGCTCAGCATTTACATCTAAAAAAGTGAATGCTGTCTCACTCTAGCAACATACAATATTCATCCACAAATAATAACCTACTGGGGGAAGCCCCATACAGATCAAGAAACTACATTTACAATAAATCTGTACTTTAGTCTCCTATGAACCAACAATAATTGCAATAATCAACCTAAAAGAAGTAATTATGACATTTTCATATATTTTTTAAATGAATATATAGCAAGAGTAGAAATGGAAGGCAGGAATGTGAAAGGTAAAGAGAACAGTAAGTCTAGACTGGATGAAGTAATTATAAAATACTTATTTACATATCATCATTTAGACTTGATCCTTCATCTTTAAAATTCTGTTAGATCTGCCAATAAATTTTCTTTTTTAATTAAGTTAGAGTTGAGTCTCTGTGACTTGGAATCAAAGAGTTTTAATATTCCCAAGATTCAGCTTTTTATTTGTAGAAAGTCAAATAATGATTGTGAGTTCCATGAGGATCTGGACCATGTTGGCGCTGAGAACCGAAGGATAAACCTAAGTTACTTAGTCAAAAAAGCTAAGCATAAGAATGTAGATAAGGGTGATCATTCCAGGCAGAAAGAAGAATATGAGCTATGGTACTCTGGTAGGGGCAGTGTTAAAGAAAATATAGAAAGGCCTGTGTCACTAGAGCATAGATAAGAGGTCAAAAATGGTAAGAAATAAGACTTAAAAAGAAAGCAAGGAAGATGTCACTGCTGGAGGAAACTAGGTAAAGGGTACACAGGATCTCTCTGTTATTTCTTAGAACTGCAAGTGAATCAACTATCTCAAAATTAAAGGTTAAAAAAAAAAAGGAAAGCAACAGCCAAACTGGGCAGGGCTTATGGGTTTCATTAAGTACACTGATCTCTAGGAGTAATGCAAAACCATTAAAAGATTTTTTTAAAAGGCAGAAGTAACATATTCAGATTTGCATTTTGAAATAATTTCTCTAGCTATAATGTAGACTGAAGAAAGGCCAGAATGATTGTGAGTAAACAGATTACTAGACTACTGTAGGTGTCAGATGATGATGGATTGGTTAGAGTGATGGCAGTAAAGATGAAAAGAAATTCACAGATTTAAGCTAACAAGTTTGTATTTTTCATTCTGATCTCAAATAGTCCTAGCAAGCAGCACTTAAAAATTAAAGTATTTGAAGATAAAACAAGTAAAATATGGTTTTCCTAACCTTATCCCATCAAATATTTCTTCAAAAGTTAATGTCCTTAGGAATGGCTGATTTGGAGTATGAGGCAAAGAAACATGAAATAACATTCTCTGGTTAAAGTAAAACTATGTTAACAATAGATTTTTATGATTTTAAGAAAAAATATCAATAAACCCATGATATTGCCAGATGCCTCTCAACTTACCATTTTTCCAATCATCATTACATAAGGTCCTGCCTGTTGATTTACAGCCAGAAAATCTAGCAAACGCACATACCAAAATATTATGTTAAGACAGTAAATTAATCTTCCAGCCACAAAAACATGATTATCATATGCATTCTCAAAGTTCCATTTTGCTCCAAATCTTAGTCCAAATCCAATGAAGAAAGAAATTATGGCAATTGTATCACTGATATTGAAGTAATCACTAAACCACACTTTAATTTTTTGGCTTATTTTTCCAGCTTCAGACATAAAGATCTAAAGGTGTAAAAAAAAAAAAAAAAGGTTTAATCAATTTCTTCCTATTAAAACACACACCAGCATTCAATTATCACAGTAGAATTTTATATGCCTTTTAGCATTCCAAAGTATTTTGAATTATGTTGGCATTTGATGATGTATTTGATCACCAAAACAATTCAATAAGATATGAGAGACAGATACTTCTTATCCTTATTATATATATACATAAAACCCAAGAATAGATTACCTGCTCAACCACAGTCATCCAACTAAGAAGCTGAAAATCTTGGATTAGAACACAGTTTTCTAGACATGGAATGTGCAATACCATTGAAAAGTTGCTTTATTTTTCATTGAAACAACACTAGGATATCCTGGCAGGATCTTCCAAAGGTGCCTTATTCGCAGAAAGAACAACTCAATGGTTTGAGTAGCTGTACTTACCTCTTCTCTTGAATATAAAAATTTTAAAAATATTTTTGCAGGGAATGGTAATACATTTACAACTTCAAAATCACAGTGTATCATAAAGTAAACAGTCTCCTCCCACTCTTCTCCCTTACCAAATTAATTCTCCTTCCCACCAGAGGCAACCACTTTTATTACTATCTAATGAATACCTGCAGAACTGTTTTATGAATACACATTTAAAAAAATTCTTTGTGGAGAGTGACATCAACATCATGGCAGAGTGAGCCTGACCCTTACACTCTCCCCTCTAAGATACAATGCAAAGGACATTCATAAACCAACAGAGGACATTCACACAACACAAAAGACATCTGAGAGACCTATGCAGCCATATGTCTGAAGGTGGAGGTGCTGCACCCCCCAGAGGAAGTGGAAGGAGGTAAGGGGATCTCCTCACCCCCACCAATGGCAGCAACCCAGGGCAGGGGACTGCCCATGGCTCTGGGGGGGGGGGCGGGGGCAGCCATCCACAAGAACACATTCGCTCTCCAAGTTTCCTCACAGCCAGTGGGAAAACCCACACAGAGGTGGCTAAGCTATTGCAGGGGTGTCTTAATCAAGCAAGCACCCCAGGAGAGCAGATAGCGAGGGAGAGCGAGAACACTCCCAGGATCAGGCAGGCAAAAGAAAGTGCCCCTTCCCCCACCCAGCACTCCAGCTCAACTGGTCAGCCAGAGCACCCGTGCATATGCTAGAAAATCAGCAGCTGTGAGCAAGCGAGCCAGGATCGCAGTGGGCTCAGAATACACAGCTCTTGACCCCCACCCAGTGGCAGCAGGTGGAAGCTGTGACGAGATACCATCACTCTGCAGAGGCACAAATCCATGCCATCAAACAGCATGAAGAAATACATTAATACTCCAGACCAGAAGGAAAATGAAAAGCACCCAGAAATCAATCCTGAAGGCACAGAAATTTATAACCTAAATGACAGACAATTCAAAATAGCTATCATAAAAATACTCAATGAATTACAAGAAAATATAGATAAACCGTTCAATGAAACCAGGAACAAAATTAATAAACGGGGAGAATTCTTCACAAAAGAGATTAAAATTATAAAGAAAAACCAATCAGAAATGTTGGAGATGAAAAACACAATGGATGAAATAAAGAAAAATCTGGACTCTCTGAATAACATAGGTGATATCATGGAGGAAAGAATCAGCATTCTGGAGGAAAGAAATATAGAAATTCAGATGGAGGAGGAGCAAGAACTAAGACTAAAAAGAAATGAAGAACTTCTCTGAGAAATATCCAACTCAAGAAGGAAATGCAACATAAAGACTACAGGTATTCCACAGGTAGGAGAATGGAGCAGAAAGTTTGTTCAAAGAAATAATAGCTAAGAACTTCCCAAACCTGGGGAAGGAGCTGGAAATACAAGTGAAAGAAGCTAACAGAACTCTGAATTATATCAATGTAAAAACACCTCCTCCAAGGCATATAGTAGTAAAGCTGGCAGAAGTTAATGACAAAGAAAAAACATTAAGGGCAGCAAGGCAGAAGAAAACAACTTACAAAGGAACCCCTATCAGGCTTTCAGTGGATTTCTCAGCAGAAACCTTAACAGGCTAGGAGAGAGTGGAATGATACATTCAAACTTCTGAAAGACAAAAACCTTCAGCCAAAAATACTCTATCCAGTGAAAATATCCTTCAGATATGATGGAGAAATAAAGTTTCCCACATAAACAAAAGCTAAGGGAGTTTATTGCAGCAAGACACTCACTACAAGAAATGCACAAAAAAGGCCCTCATACCTGAAAAAAAAAGAAAGGGGTTACAAAGCCTTGAGCAAGGAGACAAATAGGTAGATAAAATCAGAAAACTGCAGCTCTCTATCACAACAGGTTAGCAAACACTTAATTACAACATTAAAGACAAAGGGAAGGAAAACATAAAAAATTAATATAATCTTTCCATCTTAACCACAAACTCACAACACAAGATGGAATAAGTTGTGACAATAATAACTTAGAAGCAGAAGAGGGAAGGGATGGAATCAGCTTAGTCCAATGAAATAAGAGCCTATCAGAAAATAGACTGTCTCATGTACAAGATTTTTTTATACAAACCTCATGGGAACCACTAAACAAATAATCAGAACAGAGACACAAATGATAAATAAAGAGAAAACTAAGAAAACCATCATAGAGAACTACCAAACTGAACTGGCAGTCCTAAATACACAGGACAAGAAACAAGGGAAATGCAGAAGAACCGGAAAATGAGTGATAAAATGGCAGCATTAAGCCCGCATATATCAATAATCACTCTAAACGTAAATGGATTGAATTCTCCAATCAAAAGACACAGAGGGGCAGGATGGATTAAAAAACAAGACCCAAGAATATGATGCCTCCAGGAAACACATCTCAGCTTTAAAGACAAACACAGGCTCAGAGTGAAGGGTGGAAGACAATACTCCAAGCTAATGGCAAATAAAAGAAAGCAGGAGTTGCCATACTTATATCAGACAACGTAGACTTCAAGATAAAACAGATAATGAGAGACAAAGAGGGGTTAGTATATAATGATAAAAGGGACACTCCACCCAGAAGACATAACACTTATAAATATATATGCACCCAACACAGGAGCAACAAAGTACATAAAGTAACTACTAGCAAAACTAAAAGGAAATGTTAACAACACAATAATAGTATGACACCTCAACACCCCACTTACATCAATGGATAGATCATCCAGACAGAGAGTCAACAAGGAAACAGTGGACTTAAATGAAAAACTAGACCAAATGGACTTAATAGATATATATATATAGAACACTCCATCCAAAAACAGCAGAATACACATTCTTCTCAAGTGCACATGGAACATTCTCAAGGATAGACCATATGCTGGGAAACCTAGCAAGCCTCTATAAATTTAAGGAGACTGAAATCACATCAAGTATCTTTTCCAACCATAATGCTATGAAACTAGAAATAACTACAAGAACAAAACTGGAAAGTGACAAAGATCTGAAGAATAAACAACATGCTACTGAACAACCAATGGATCACAAAGGAAATTAAAGGAGAAATAAAAAAATATCTGGAGAAAAATGAAAATGAAAATACACCATACCAACTCATATGGGATGCAGCAAAAGTGGTCCTGCGAGGGAAATTCATACCCATACAGGCCCACCTTAACAAACAAGAAAAATCCCAAATAAGCAATCTTAAACTACACCTAACAGAATTAGAAAAAGAACCAACAAAGCCCAAAGTCAGCAAAGGAGGGAAATAATAAAAATTAGAGCAGAAATAAATGGAATTGAAACCAAAAAAACAGTAGAAAAGATCAAAGAAACAAAGAGCTGGTTCTTTGAGAAGATCTACAAAATTGACAAACCCTTAGCTAGACAAACTAAGAAAAAAAGAGAGTAAGTAATCACAAGTAAAGAGACTGAAACAGTAATCAAAAACCTCCAAAAATAAAAGTCCAGGACCAGATGGTTTCTCTGGAGAATTCTACCAAACATTCAAAGAAGATTTAATACCTATCCTTCTCAAACTATTCCAAAAAATTGAGGAAGACAGAACACTTCCTAATGCATTCTATGAGGCCAACATCACCCTGATAAGCCAGACAAGAACAACACAAAGAAGGAAAACCACAAGCCAATATTACTGATGAACACAGATGCAAAAATCCTCAACAAAATATTGGTAAACTGAATACATCAATACATTAAACAGATCATACACCATGATCAAGTAGGATTTATACCAGGGACACAGGGATGGTTCCACATCTGCAAATCAATCAATGTGATACACCACATTAACAAAATGAGGAATAAAAACCAATGATCATCTCAATAGACCCAGAGAAAGCATTTGAAAAGATCCAACATCCACTTATGATTAAAAAAACTCTCAATAAAACGGGCACAGAAGGAAAGTACCTCAACATAATAAAGGCCGCATATGACAAACGCACAGCCAACATCATACTCAATGGGGGAAAACTGAAAGCCATCTCTCTGAGAACAGGAACAAGACAAGGTGCAAACTCTCGCCTCTCTTAATCAACACAGTATTGGAGGTTTTTGCCAGAGCAATGAGGCAAGAAAAGGAAATAAAAGGAATCCAGATAGGCAATAAAGAAGTGAAACTCTCGCTGTTTGCAGATGACATAATTTTACATATAGAAAACCCTAAAGAATCCAT
The DNA here is from genome assembly GCA_031878705.1 of Tapirus indicus. Lineage (NCBI taxonomy): Eukaryota > Metazoa > Chordata > Mammalia > Perissodactyla > Tapiridae > Tapirus > Tapirus indicus. Next base: position 43,624,633 of record CM062918.1, read on the forward strand.
CAGAAAACTATTAGAAATAATCAACAACTACAGCAAAGTTGCAGGGTACAAAATCAACTTACAAAAATCAGTTGCAATTCTATACTTTAACGACGAACTAACAGAAAGAGAACTCAAGAATACAATCCCATTTACAAGTGCAACAAAAAGAATAGAATATCTAGGAATAAATTTAACCAAAGAGGTGAAAGACCTATACAATGAAAACTATAAGAAATCAATGATGACATAAAGAAATGGAAAGATATTCCATGCACATGGACTGGAAGATAAATATAGTTAAAATGTCCATACTACCTAAGGCAATCAACAGATTCACTGCAATCCCTATCAGAACCCCAATGACATTCTTCACAGAAATAGAACAAAGAATCCTAAAATTCAAACAAAAGACCCTGAAGAGTTAAAGCAATCCTGAGAAAAAAGAACAAAGCTTCAGGCATCACAATACCTGACTTCAAAATATATTACACAGCTACAGTAACCAAAACAGCATGGTACTGGAACAAAGGGAGACACACAGATCAATGAAACAGAATTGAAAGCCCAGAAATGGAACCACACATCTATGGACAGCTAATCTTAGACAAAGGAGCACAGAACATACAATGCAGAAAGTAAAGTCTCTTCAATAAATGGTGCTGGGAAAATTGGACAGCCACATGCAAAAGAATGAAAGTAGACCATTATCTTTCACCATACACAAAAATTAACTCAAAATGGATCAAAGACTTGAAGGTAAGACCTGAAACCATAAAACTTCTAGAAGAAAATGTAGGCAGTACACTCTTTGACACTGGTCATAAAGGGATCCTTTCAGATTCCATGTCTACTCGGACAAGAGAAACAAAAGAAAAAATAAACAAGTGGGACTTCATCAGACTAAAGAGCTTCTGTAAGGCAAAGAAAACCAGGAACAAAATGACAAGACAACCCACCAGCTTGGAGAAAATATTTGCAAATCATATATCCAACAAGGGGTTCATCTCCAGAATACATAAAGATGTTCACATAACTCAACAACAAAAAAACCAAACAACCTGATTAAAAAATGGGCAGAGGATATGAACAGACATTTTTCCAAGGAAGATATACAGATGGCCAACAGACACATGAAAAGATGTTCAACTTCACTAATCATCAGGGAAATGCAAATCAAAAACTACACTAAGATATCACCTGATACCCGTTAGAATGGCTATAATCACCAAGACAAAAAATAACAAATGTTGGAGAGGTTATAGAGAAATGGGAACCCTAATTCACTGCTGGTAGGAATGCAAACTGGTGCAGCCTCTATGGAAAACAGTATGGAGATTCCTCAAAAAATTAAAAATACAAATACCTTATGGTCCAGCAATCCCACTCTTGGGCATCTACCCAACGGACACAAAATCAACCATCCCAAGAGGCTTATGCACCCCTACGTTCATTGCAGCATTATTCACTATAGCCAAGAATTGGAAGCAACCCAAGTGTCCCTCGACTGATGACTGGATAAAGAAGATGTGGTATATATATATATACACAACGGAATACTACTCAGCCATAAAAAAAAGAACTGTCCCATTTGCAACAATATGGATGGACCTAGAGGGCATGATGTTAAGTGAAATAAGCCAGAGAGAGAAGGACAAACACTGCATGATTTCACTCATAGACACAGACAGAGAGAACTGGTTGGTGGTTACCAGGGGGAAGGGGAGTGGGGGGTAGGCACAAGGGGTGAAGGGATGCATCCATATGGTGATGGACAAATAATAATGTACAAGGAAAACCCCACAATGTTGTAAACTATTAAGACATCAATAAAAATTTAAAAAAAAAAAATAGAAATGCCATAGGACCCAACTATCCCATTACTGGGTATTTATCCAAAGAACTTGAAATCAACAATTCAAAGAGACTTATGCACCCCTATGTTCACTGCGGCATTATTCACTATAGCCAAGAAGTGGAAGCAACCCAAGTGCCCATTGACTGATGATTGGATAAAGATGTGATGTGTGTTTGGTATATAGTGTATATATACACACACACAACGGAATACTACTCAACCATAAAAAAGACAAACTCATCCTATTTGCATAACATGGATAGACCTTGAGGGTATCATGTTAAGCAAAATAAGCCAGACAGAGAAAGACAAACACTGTATGATGTCACTCACATGTGGAAGATAAACTAATACACAAAGAGAACAGTTTAGTGGTTACCAGAGGGGAAGGGGGTTAAGGGGTGGGCACAAGAGGTGAAGGGGCACATTTATATGGTGAGTGACAAATAATAATGTACAACTGAAATTTCACAATGTTATAAACTATTATAACCTCAACAAAAAAATTCTTTGCAACTTGCTTTTATCATTTAACAACTTAGTTTCTTCAAACATGTTGGTAAAATAACAGATTTTATAAACATATAGACGATAGCACTCAGGAACTTAAAATGCATAAGAAACTATTCAATAAGATAAATTCCTCTGATACCTAAGTGGGAGGGAAGTGTAACGCCTTCTGTTTATTTTTGCAATGTCATATATTTTTTAAATGTAAAGCAGAGACATGAAGTAATTCAGAAGTATTTAAGTATGGTATAAAACAACATTTATGTAGATACTAGTTTAAACAGGAAGTATAAAAATGAATTTAAGGAAAAAACCACATTTTTTTCTAAATCAGGATGTTAGAAAATTTACAATTTAAATGAAAACTCTGATAGACACAGGGATCTAAATCTAAATAAGTCAATGGGCAATACAGTACATGTTAGTGGGCAGTACAATACAAGAGCAAAGTAAGAATCTATTTATATTTATCTACCTGATTGGCTACATGTATATTTAATACTTTTTGAAGAGTAGGAGAAAGGATAAATATGAATGTTGAGGAAATAAAACAAACACATCTAGGCTGTTTCTGAGACAAATCATTATCTTTGTAATTATGACAAAGTTAACAACACTGATTTCTATTCTTTTGCCATGATTTTTAGAACAGCAAAAATAAACATGTTCTACACTTCTATAAAGTCATCACCTACTGAAATGATGAATAGCACATATACATCATCGCATACACACCCAAAACAGCTTTCATATATACAGTAAGTTACTGGTAGGAAACACTAAAGACATACCTCACGGACTTTCTCAATAGCATAGGTAAAAATATAAGCAATAACAATCCATTCTTGAACTGAAGGTAATTGTTCCATTTGCACAAGAACCACAAAGGTGTAAAGCATCAGAAATCCTAAGTATGCCAACTAATAAAAAAAGAAAATACAAGATATGAATAAAATTGATTACAAAACAAAATTTTTTACTGTGAAAGTTTTCAAGCATACACAAAAAAAGATTAAATGAGTCCTTGTGAACCATCTCCCAGCTTCAACATTAAAACAGTTTTAGAAGTAACCCTTTTTCAGTGCAGACACTGCATTTATCAATCAAAATATAAATGGTCCTCAGGGTATAAATGTGTTATTCTAGAACTCTGTTGACTTTTTGGTACTTCCCAAAGGAAGAATTTTATAATACCAGGTTTATGTTCTCAGCATAGTCCACATAATTCCATTTCACTTGTATTATACCTAAAGTATCAAAATATATTAAATTTACCATGGAACTTCACCACCATCATCATCAAGAAACGCATACTACTTGTCTCCTCCATCCCTCGACCAAATAGTATTCCTAGGAAAGAGAAGTAGTACTTTCCTAGCTCTCAGTCACTGAGGTTGAATCCCAAGAAATGGAAACACAATGAAAAGCATTTTCCCTAGGTAAGGGGACATCCTACTTTTCATACTCTCAACAAAAAAGATTATAGGGGTGTGATAAGGTCTATGTATAACATCTAAAGAGTCATTTCATTTCAGAGGAAAACCCAGACTTGTGGACCCTTGAACAACTGTGGCTAAGAATCCTCTCATTGCTTTCCTTGCCTCTACCAGCCTTAAAACAAGCCACAACCTCGACTGAAGCTATAGCAGGCTAGGGAAATAAACTGCAATAAATAAAGAAAAGAGAAATTCCTGTAGCCACCTAGGTTGCCCATTTTTTAAATAGTTATTCACATGAATGCAAATTTAAGAAACCTACATTATTTCCATTAGTAGGGACAGAATTTGGGGATTATTATATTAGTAATTCAGATTTGCAATTTCAACATCTGAACAAGATGAAGCAAGAAAATTTTCATATTGAGAAGGAAATGTAATGAATTAGTCTCAGGTTAATAGGCATGTATGTGCAAGGGGTGAAGGGATGCATCCATATGGTGACAGACAAATAATAATGTACAGCTAAAACCCCACAATGTTATAAACTATTAAGACGTCAATAAAAATGAAAAAATAAAATAAATAGGCATGTGTGTGGGTGAGAAAACAATGGTTGAAGGAACAAATACTCAAATGTTCATCTTAGCACAAAGCCATTTGTATACTTTGGCAATTCAAAAAAAGCCTATTAATAATGAAAATGAAAAACAACAACAAACTAAAAACTTTTAAGAGTTCTCCTGGAAAGGGCAGTAAAAACCCATTCACTCAGCCCCTGGTTAAAAGTAGGGGCTAATTTCATGTGTTTCTTCAGATGAGTCCATCCATCTATGGAAATACATGCTCTTTAATCTGGTAGTTAAATCTGTTCTTCCATAAAGCAAGAGAAAAGACAATTATGTGGCAGATCATCAAATATGTAATATAATAAAATTAAAGAAATAAGCTAATAAACTACTGATAAAATATGGATATGAATGATCTAGATTACTATTCACCATCAATTAACACCGCAAAAAGGTTTATTTCCAAAATTTTACATATTATCTGCAAAATCCTAAGCACAGGGAAATTATAACTGTGTATCAAAGTTTCTTTTGGTTAATCTTTAGCAATATTTTTAGTAGATGATTAGTATTTGTTACCCATGTACAAAGGCATATAGTTACTGTATATCTGTTTAGTAAATTTCTAGTTCCAATTAGAACTAAGATTTATTAGTGTTTATCATTCTGTATGATGGCAATTTGGATGAGACTAAGCCAAACTTATAGCTCTTTTAAATGGAAAATGGCTTTTCAGTGATCTAAGTTATATCAAAATTAACATGGACTCTAGACCAAGGGTCTCCTAAAGCCTATCTTTCAAATACATTATGCTCATACAATTTAAAAACATACCGTGTTAAACCAGAATTTTACAATTGGTGCATGATAAAAGGCGTAAAACTTTCGTGTAATTGGAAGCTTTTTTGATTTTATTTGTATCTCCATTTCATTCTTTCCTTCATTACTGTCCAACATTCTTATTTCTTTAAATACTTCCTAAAATAAAAATAAAAATAACATTTTATACATGTATTCACAACGAATTTATATTTACTTTAAAATTTATTTCCTCCTTACCATGGGAATCTCTTCTGTTATGTTTTGAAAGTTGTTTTCGCTGTCTTCCATTGTCATCTGATGGGCATCTTGAGATTGTGGAATATGGGACATTTCAGCCTTAGTTTTATATTCTAGCATTAATATGGCAGGTGGAACTAAAATGCTTAATATGACCTAAGAATTTTAGAAACACATAAGTTTACATTTTAAAACTAATGACCTTCAAGAATACAAGAAAAGCAATAAGAAGGGGTTAAGTATCCTGATTATTAGTTAGCCATTTTGCCCCTGGTAGTGTAGGGAAAAAAAACAAAAACTTCATTTTTTACTTACATCTTATATTTAAAGAGGCCCAGGTTGAATTGTTTTAAAGAGTAACAAAACATTTGATTATTATGATATGAGGGTATGGAAAAGATTTAATAATTATTATAGACTTGTCTTTAAAAAAATTAGATTACAATTTGTTCAGAAAATACATTTTTGTTTAAACAAAATTCAGGCCTTATGAAGCTGTCTCTGTGCTTCATTTTATCCTAAATATCTCTCTGCAAGTGTTCCATGTCATAACATGATTACTCAGCTTGTGCCTCTATAAACAAAAAAGATTATTTCTAAAATTTTATGTATGACCTACAAAATCCTAAAGCACAAAGAAATTATAATTGTGCATTAGGGTTTCTATCGGTTAATCTTTCACCATTATTTTTAGTAGATTAGTACTTGTTATCCACTTACAATGGTCAGTGGTTAAACTACTTGCCTGATTTCTGCCTTCTAAATTTCTGTACCTTATTTAAAAGATAATAAAAAAGGAAAAGTTTTAAGTAATATCTCTCACTATGACAAAACTGAAAGTACCAGCCAACATTTTACCAAATCCTTAACCATAAAAACCAGGAATATCCGATATACTCCAAGTAAATTAAAAGTAACAGATTAAGTTAGTAGATAGGTACTGAATTTTAAATTTGGGAAAAAGTAGCAACTTTTTTCATGGCTGTCAGGGCTGTAAACACCAACACTTCTGCTTGTTGCCCTCATGCTTCTGGCTTAGACAGGGGCAGCAGTCATTATACACCACACCTGGAAAGGATTGAAAGTGAAGAATAGAAGGAAAAAAGAGGCCATTTCATGCCACTTGGGATAAAATGCCAACACCACAACCCCCACCATCCTCATAAATCAAGGCACTCTACTATACATCTGGGCCAATTTCTCTGTTCTTTTTACCTAATTACACACTTCGTGTAAAATTATTTCTAAGATATACCTTGTACCAGGAATTCTTCCTCATATTCAGCCTTCCCATCCACATATCAGATAACAACATCTGTGTACAGGTGTGGGCTACAAAAGGTCTAAGTCTTGAAGAAACTGCTAACTTAAGGCAGGTGGAATTACTCCAGTTTTTCAGTTCATAAGTGAGCAATTTCATAGCCATAGTTTCATCTTGTCTGAAGGACTGTTCTAGTAATTCAACTGCCAGTTGACCAAAATCACTATCAAAAGATAAAAGCCAAAACATATTTAAATTACCAAACTGCAGTTCTAAACCACTATTCTTAAATTCATTCATAACACATTCTAGTTTTTAATATTTTCACACACACAGGGAACTGTGAGGCATTAGAATCACAGCAGCTCTATGTTTTCAGGTATCTACTATTATATGAAAATCACAAAATATTAAAATATGTCACATTAAGAACAAGACTTACTGACTAAATGACTTTAATTAAGGAAAAAAAAAAAGAATAAGACAGAAAAGGTGACTCCAGAGAACTTTCCCCTGGTTCTGGAAATAAACCTAAACTCTTCCAGGAAACCCAAACTGACAATGTTCAGATACTCTGTTCAAAAAGTCTCTACATAGTATTTCAAACATAGAAAAGAGCTGGTACCCGTAGAGAGGAAGAACAATGTGAATAGGGACTAACCTAATCATAAAAAACATCTGAATCTTAAATCCTCAGTAAGTGATCATAGGATCTCTGCTTGACTTATTTTCAGTAACGACTCTTAGTCTCTTCCAAAGATAGTCCATTTTGGGGGAGGGATGTCCTAATCTCTCTCATAAAGCTTCCTGTAAACTACCTTTCCAGTTAACATTCTATTACTCCAAGTAAACTGTAAACTTCTGTGAACTGTTTTATTCCTCTCTGTATGCAATTCTAACATCCGAAATGCTCTTCCAGTTGAATTCAATTCATTTCCTTAGAATACAGCTCAAACCTCACTTTCTTCCTTTCCTTACCATGTCAGATGGAACTTTTCCTAATCTAATTGCTACTACGTGCAATTATTAAACTGACTTCTGGCATTTCTTCTTTCTTGCTGAAATATTTAACCCTGAATTGCAAACAATATAATAGCCTCTTTTTTACATGCACAGGCAGCAAAGTCTCTTTCTGAATTTTTAAAAATACCTAACATATTTTTAAAATGGGTTTCTCTTAATTATACCAATAAAATTATCCATATATACCCCCACTTAATGCATGAACTATAACCTCCATTTAAACACAATCTATTTTGCACTTTTAAAATGTTTCAAATGATAAAATGTAACTTACTTAGAATACTGTTTCAATTCTTCTGAAGTATCATCTACGAGGTCACTCTGCTTTGCTTCATATGCCATTGAACGATAGATCTTACAGGCAACTAATGCTTTAGCCATAGACTCTTCACCATGCTGCCATAAAAAACGAGCCATGACCTGCCTCTTCATAAGGCAAGCCCAAATTAACAGTTCATTAAGTGGATAAGCAAAGCGCTTTGTTTCTGGATCATCAATATCTACAATTTCATCTTTGGTTCTTTTCTTCTTTCCTTCTTCCACAGTTGTATCAATCTTCAAGGGAAAATAAATGTTATAAGGCTCATTATAATAAGGCCATATGACATTCATGTGAGAATATTTATAAAATCTCCTTTATGCTGTTCTTTAACTTCATTTAACAGCACAAATCAAAACAGTATAAATTTTATGTACTTGATATTTATCATAGTTCAAAATTCATTTTATAGAAATAGCATTTCCAAAAATATGTCTTTGTAGCAAAATTTTCCAAGATTAAATAAAGGGCCTAAATATTTCAACTAATACTGATAAAACACAATTTTAATGAAACAAAAGTTTTGAGAGCCAGTCCCAATGGCCTAGTGGTTCAAGTTTGGCGTGTTTCGCTTTGGTGGCCCAGGTTCAGATCCCAGGCGCAGAACCACACCACTTGCCTGTCAGTAGCCATGCTGTGGTAGCAGCTCACACAGAAGAACTAGAAGACCTACAACTAGAATATGCAACTATGTAGTGGGGCTTTGGGGAGGGGGAAAAAAAAAAAAAAAACAAGAGGAAGACTGGCAACAGATATTAGCTCAGGGTGAACCCTTCCCAGCAAAAAAAAAGTTTTCATAACACCTTTGTCTTGGATGTTGTTAATAAAGTAAAAACGGAAAAGGAGGCAGTTAAGCCTTTATCAAAACATTTTAAAAATTTGATTATCATAGCTAAATAGGAAAAATTTAATAGAATCATTAACTCATAATGAATATTTTTTGATATGGGAAAATGAAGAATTAGATATAACTAAAAACAAAAGATAATTCTTACTAAAACAAGTAGTTTTTTATTTCATAATACTGAGTAATTTAGAAAGAACAAAATCCAAAATCCAGAAAGGGTAATATTTAAACAAATATACCTTTGGTCGGTAGGGCTGTGCTGTTTTAATGAAATGATTATGTCTCATTCTTTCCTTTTTATCTGCCCTATTGCTGAAAGATTCATGACTCTTTCGCAACTGAGGAGTGCTGCTGGAGGTATTTCGGCCAGATCTCTGAAAATGTAAGATTAGTTTTTAGAGATTTAAATATGCTGGTATACTATAAAAATTCAAGATTCAATTTATATATATGTAGAAATGTGTGTGTATACACAAAAAAATATATTTGTTTAGGATTTCAATTACAAAATATTTTTAAGTACTCAGTTGAAAATCTCATATTTTTAAGACAATGCTACTTTCACCATTCTAAGTAATTTTTAACTTTAAAAGTGTATGACAATTTTAAAGCACATATATAGACTTCCCCCCAATATTACATACCCGATTATTTCCACCAAGACTATTATATATTAATCGAAAACGTTTCCGAGTGTAGGTGCATCTATAGGTTCCTCCCATAAGATATTCAATAACAAGTCCTATATCAATTAGAGTGATCTTATATCCTGGAGGAAGATTTCCCTGGAAACAAAACATTAGTGTTAAATAGGATAGTATTTCTCAATATTTCCATGCCATGCCTAGAAATATGCCTACTCTCCAAAATGACAAATGTTTACTTGTTACAGGAATCTGGGGGTTGCCAGCAGCTATCTTTACAGGAAAAGGGAGTGACTTGTTTTTTCATTTCCTTTTGTAAGAAGAAGGGATTCTGAAGTTTTGAAGTCTCAAAGGTGTGGCTCAGGACAGGAATACGGCTTACAGCAGGAAAATAATTTGATGTCTCCACTGCCCTAAGCCTTCATACACAGAGGCAAAGGAACTTCTAAGAGCCAAGTATTCCATTTTCACTGTGGCACATATCATAAATTGCATTTTCCTGCAAAAATAATACTACACATGTTAATTATGTTTCCAGACGGGCCCATAAATATTTTTAAGTATTTTTTAACCAAAATTATATTGGCTACATTATAGGTTTCACGAGTTGTTATAGCCTCATCTAGGATTTAACAACCACTTGTAACACTGTTTAGAAGTAAGACTTCATTTTCCCAGGGCATCAATCTACAAATAAACTTTTGAAACAGAAGCCTTTTGTCAGTCTGGAAAGAGTGCCTGTTTCAGAATCAGATATTTGGTTAATTTCATTAAGTAATCTTAAAAGGGTTTCCTCATCAGACGATTTATATATGTTAACAAATTCTGCCCTCTTACCATCACCATTCTTTCCATTTCCCTAATTATAATTTCATGAACTTAGTACCTTTAAAAATGCTTATACTTTTTATATTTTGCTTTCATCTGTGAAGTTTCTCATTTTGAGACATCTATATTCTTTAAATCGCTGATTTAAAAATTAACCAAAAAACATTTTCATCTTAAATGCAAGATTTTTGTTTTATCTTAAGCAACCTCAAAATATGCTTTATCATTGAGGATGTCATATGTGATCTTTTTAGTTTTATTTTTTTTTAAATCTGACAAATACCATTATGATATGAGCCCACTTGAGTGGGAAATATTTAAATTAAGGAAAATAATGTGAGTTATCTAAAAAAAAAGTCATGATCAGCAATTTCTCAAACTATACAAATAACTTTTAAAAAACTCAATTTACTACTCTGAATCAGAAAATATTCAATTACTGCCTTTACTTTAGGATTTTTCACTTATGGAAATAAAAGAACTGAGCTTATTATTATACCCACCAATGTAAAAATAGTCAATATATACCAAGTCTCACACTTGTTTCCAGAATTAACTATAGTTCTTCTATTAACCCACAAAAGTAAATCATAATGCAAATGTATTTTAGAAATCCCTGGACTGAAGGTCTCCTCCATTACTCAAGCTTTCTGGGAAGAAAAAACCAAGTTTTATTATTTAAACAAAAAAAATTAATATGAAATGCCCAGAATAGGTAAATCCACAGAGAAAGGAGATTAACAGTTGCCTAGTGTAGGGGGCAGAGGCAAGGAATAGAGAAGGAACTGGAATGAGGAGTGACTGCTAACGGGTAGAGGGTTACTTTCTAGGGTATTGTAAACACTGTAAAATTAGATTGTGGTGATGGTTGCAAAACTCGGTGTCTGTACTAAAAGCCACTGAACTACATACTTTAAATGGACGAATTTTATGGTATGTGAAATACATGTCAATAAAGCTTTAAGAAAAGCACATGCACAAAAAATTGAACTAGAGAAAAACATTTTTTAAGTATAATATAAAGTCTAAGTTCTTCCTATGGGATGCTAGTTTAGTATTAAATGTTACAAAACTCAGAAAATTAAAACAGAAAATGACATTTCTATCTTTTCAGTTTTTTAATAGTACACACCCTTAATAGCAAGTAAAACTTTGAATGAAGAATTCTAGAAAGAAAGCATTTTAGTTCAGATACTTAAAAAATATTTCAGTTAATTAAATATGAATCTTTTCAACTCTACATATGTTGACTAATTTAAATCTAAAAATAGCCCAGTGACCCCAACTTTGTTGATGAGGAAACTGGGCACAGAGAGGTTAAGTAACAGCTATGAACTGGTGGAGCCAGGTTTCATATGCAGGCAGTCTGATGCCCAAGTTCATGCTCCTAACCACTCTTGCTATGAAGTACAGGATATTGACGGTAGCTTTGTTTGTAATAGTGTAAAACCAGAAGCAACCTATGTCTATCACTAGTGGAATAGTTAAATAACCAATGATACAGCCATTTTGTCAAAAAGAAGTCAGTCTAGATATACTGACCCAGAAAGACCCCCAAAGACATATTGTAGTGAAATAGGGGAGGAGGAAAAAGCAATTCTCAGAATAATACATATAAAATGATCCCATCTATGGTTTTTCAAATTACATATTTGTATTTGAACATATATGCAAGCATAGAACAAGGATGGAAGAAACATCACAGGCATCAAAAAAAATAAATATGAATCTTTTCATCAAGGAAAATGAAATTATAAGATACCTATAACATTTTTAATAAATGTTTAAAACTATTAATTCACAAAGAATCCCAATAGAGGAGGAATATCACTCCATCAAATTTAGTCACCACAGAATGGCTTTAGACCATATGACAGTGTTATATATTCAGTCACTACCAATACTGGATATTAAAAAAGAGAGAGAGCGTGCACTAAGCATGCACATTTCAGCATTTTTATTGGTAAAATCTGCCGTGAAGATCACCATCCAGTGTTTCCCTCAATGTTCTTATTCAATGTCCTTTACATGCCCAGGGAACAAATTTCTTCTGAACACAGAAAAAGATACATTCTATCAATGATCCTCCATTTTGGACCAATGAGCATTATGAAATCCATCACACTCTATCTCGGATAACTGGAATCTCAGGAAACTTGGTCTAAATTCCATAAACTTTCCTTTTCTTGATTTCTGATATATTATGCTCTTACTTCTATGTTACCAAAAGGGGACCTTCGTCTAAAAAAAGTCATTTTATTCTTATTTTTAAGATGTATTCAAATGCTTTTTGGAAACAGATGAAGTACAAACAGTTTTTTAAAAAAACATTTTTTGAAAATAAAAATAATCTTGTACCTGTTTGACGTCTCGAACAAGATGAAATAGCATTGGATTAGTTGGACCTTGTTTCTTTAAGGAGAAAAAAATTAGAGTAAACTATTATTTTTCTTCTAAAATAACAAATAACTTCCCTTTTTGCTACTTATAGGACTTTCATAAACCTTCCTGCACAAATTATATTGTTTTTGAGTTAAATACGTTTCGTTCATAAAATGGAACAAGGGAAACGATATAACCATTTCATACTGTCATGGTTACATTCAACAAGATGTATAATTTCTTATGTTCAAAAACACGTAAGACTTTGTTTTCTAAGAGTCATGCAAACACAGCTTCGCAATTATATCTTAAATTTAATTTACATTTCTTTCATTGATAATGGAAGTGAACATTCTCTTTCTTCCTGTTAAAATGTCTGTAACTCTGTTTCTGCCACTAATCATCAAGTTGTATCAATACTTTAAATATTTTGGGTAACAAACTTTTAACGTTTATATACATGCCATACATGCCATCTTTTCTCTATTATCTTACTTCCATTTATGTATACTATTAAAGTACACTAAATACAAGTTTCATTTTTACAGTAGTCTTATTTTGATAGTATCCTGTATTTTCAAAAAAGTACCCAGGGTATATCTCCCCCCATCAAGACTGAGGTAAATGGGCCAAAAATATGTTCTTCTAAACTTTTTAGATAGTGCTTTGACACATCTGGAATTTATTGCAATGAATTCTATGCAGCACAAATCGAGACTTCTTTTCTTTTTTTTTTTTTTTTTTTTTTTTTTTTTTGGTGAGGAAGACCAGCCCTGAGCTAACATCCGTTGCTAATCCTCCTCTTTTTGCTGAGGAAGACTGGCCCTGGGCTAACATCCGTGCCCATCTCCCTCTACTTTATATGGGACGCCGCCACGGCATGGCTGACAGGCAGTGCGTCGGCGGGCGCCCGGGATCCGAACCAGCGAACCCTGGGCTGCCAAGCGCGGACTAAACTGCTGCGCCACCGGGCCGGCCCCGAGACTTATTTTCAATAGTTTAAATCTACTGTTTTAAAAGAAATATCAAATGGGATTTTTCTCCCACCATTAAGTTATTATTAATATTTTATGAGAGGTTATTATAGTAATCAATTTAATCTACTTTTCCATTTTGATCATATATACTTGGAAATACATTTTCAAATCTAATTGGTAAACCTATTTCTTTGAAAACTATTATTTTGATATTCTTGGCTTTCAAATTCTATACAATATCTAAATATGATGATAACTGATACTGCACATAAACTATATTTTACCTTACACTTTGTTCTGTCTTCTTTTTATAATATTTAGTCTATCCACACAGGAGCTAAGTTCTCTCTGCCCATTCTTCCTCATGTTAACCTTTTAAAAATAAATGTGTCAGGGCTGGCTTGGTGGCGTAGTGGTTAAGTTTGTACACTCTGCTTTGGTGGCCTGGGGTTCACAGGTTCAGATCCCAGGCACAGCCCTAAGCACTGCTTATCAAGCCATGTTGTGGCAGGCGTCCCACATATACATATAAAGTAGAGGAAGATGGGCACAGATGTTGGCCCAGGGCCAATCTTCCTCAGCAAAAGGAGGAGGATTGGCAATGGATGTTGGCTTAGGGCTAATCTTCCTCACAAAAATAAAAAATAAATAAATAAATGTGTCTTCTAAATTAATATGAAGTATTTCATTATTTTTTAAGTACTGGGAAGTTTCACTGTACTTTCTCTAACATATAATCACATAGAAATGCAATTTTTGGAATTCTATTTTATCTTAATCCATTTCTGTTTATTCACTAAATAAAACTTCTTAGCATAAAATAAATACACTTTGGGGCTGGCCTCGTGGTGTAGTGGTTAAGTTGGTGCGCTCTGCTTTGGCGGCCCAGGGTTTGGAGGTTCGGATCCCAGGCGCGGACCTATGCACCACTGTGTGGCAGGCGTCCCACATATGAAGTAGAGGAGGATGGGCACGGATGTTAGCCCAGGGCCAGTCTTCCTCAGCAAGGAGAGGAGGATTGGCAACAGATGTTAGCTCAGGGCTAATCTTCCTCACAAAAAATAAACAAACAAAATAAGATAAAATAAATATACGTTAAGACAGCAGTTCTCAAAGTGTGCTTAGGGGACTCCTGCAGGCCCCCAAGACCCTTTCAAGGAGGTCCGTGAGATCAAAACTATTTTCAGAATCACGTTAAGATGTTATCTGCATTTTTTCATTAGCATTCTGTCAATGTTCAGTGCAGTTTTCCAGAGGTTTCTTGATGTGTGATATTATGAGACTAAATTCAAAAGCAAATATGAGGATTCAGGATTGCTTTCTTGAAAAATATGTTAATATGTAATGGGTTTATTCATTGTTACTAAAATACAAATTAACAATTATTTTTAAAATTTCTTGGTTTTACACTCTAATATGGTAAATATCAACACATATAAACAAAACCTCTTTAGAACAGCTCTTTCAAGTCCTCAATAATTTTAATGTAATAGGACCCTGATACCAAGAAGTTTGAGAAGCACTGCTTTATCTTAAACTTCAAAAAATTTTATCAATAATTGATGCTGCAAGTAACTATTATCGAATAACTTTGAGTTATACAATTAAAAAAATTACTTGCCTTGCTAATGGGATCAATTTTTATTTTTATTGTTTTATATTTGCTTTACATTTCAGGGTAAACCTTACTTCAGCACAATGAATAATCCTTTTAAGTTTTACATCTGTTTGCTAGAGACAGCAGAACGCCAACAAATTCAATGTAACTGTGCTAGACACTATTAAAGGAAAAAAAATGGGGGAAAATAAAGACATAATCTCTACTCAAAAGAAATTTACACTCCACAGTGGAAGACATAATTGTACTACAATAACTATGCCATTGGGCTTCATGGAGGCAGCGGAATGGCATTTCAACAAAGTTCTAAACAACGAACAAAATTTCAGTAAGTGGAGAGTAGTTGGAAGAAAAACAGACCAGCACTGCATAAACAGTAAATGATTTTTTAAAAAGGTTTCTATTTTTGGGAAATAGTAGGTAGACAACGTAGTTTAAACAACCAGTATGGGGAGAATGGGGGTGGGAATAAACAGGCCAAGTGCAAGAGGCAAAATTTCGAAGTTTCAAAAGCTGGAGAGCTTTTTTGGGGTATTATTCTATACACATTGGGGAGCCATCAAAAGTTTTTAAACTGGGGAAAGATATGATAAAATACATGATTATAAGAATAATTCAAGAATTGATTTTAACAAAGACTAGACAAGGATATTAGATTACTGAAGTAGTATAGACTAGAAATGATTGAGTAATACAAAGAAATTAGGAATGAAAAGGAGGAGATAAACAGGTAGAAATTGATGAATGAACAGACACAGCTTTGCAGAGAAGTCAAAGTTAGAAAGCTAGGATTTGGTCATAGCACTCCTCAAAGTATAGCTCAAGTAAATTCATACTGGTAACACAGAAAACCAATAAGGGTAGTATTTACCCTCTCCAAAGCTAGTGACATGAAATTTGAAAAGAAATGAAAAAAAGGCTTTGTGAAGGGAATAATTAGCTTTTAAGACCTCTTTAGAAGAAAAATGAAAAACAATTTTGTAAGTAAAAGGGGGACACCACAAGGTCAAAATCATTAATGTAAAAAACAAAAAGGAGAAAAGAAAAAGCAATATGTAATTTCTCCGTTAGGCAAAGGAGTCAAAAAAAAATTTGGTGTAACAAACCACCACCAAGAAAAAAAGAACAAAGAGATATAATGGTTCTATAATTAAAAAGTTGACCCTATAGTTTTAAAAAGGGGTGAGAGGAGGAAAAGAGAGACGGAGTTTTAACACTGTATTTCTTTCCTATGTGCTTATGGTGACAGGGGAGGTCTCCAAAAACAGGGACAGGGTTTCAGACTGTTATATAACCAACACACACTAAGACTGACTTCAATTTTTCCAGGTAATCTAGGAAGGCATCAAAGGTTTTACCAATAGGATTGGCTATGCTCAGGTAAAATAACACTTCCCAAAGATGATAAAACTTAGTCAACAGAGAATTTTAACATACACTTACAGTGTTGTAAAGTTCTTCCAGTCTAGGAATGGTAAGGAATTTATGCATGCTTACTCCATTTTCAATAAGAAGTTTTACAAATGCAACTCTATCCATTACAAGAGCATCAAGCATAGCTTGTTCCAAGGATCCAACCTAAAAGAGAACCAAAATTAATAAATATGTTTCACTCATTGTAACTACACAAACAGTTCTAAATGAAGTCTTTAGGATTTACACCTATTGTTTCCAAACAGCTTTAGAACAAAATTTAAAAGATGCAAAACAGTAAAAGGCTAGAACTTAAGGTATATAGGGAATAGATGAAAAGATCTCTCTAGAGGAGCATTCCCCAAAGAACATTCCATAAACATTATTTCTGTAGGAGAGCAAGTGTTTTTACATGGTGGAAAAAAAACAGGAAAAGAATTCATCATCAAGTAAATTTAGGGGAAAAATATCTAGAGCAATGGTTCTCAGTGTTTAGAAAAGGTTTTTTGGAGGGATCATTTCAATAATTGGGGGACATTACTAACATTTAATGAGTAGAGTCAAAGGATACCAGAAATCATGCAATATGCCAGACAATCATACTCTTAAAAGGGATTGTTCCAGATCTCACACAACTTTCTATTAACCTATTACATGCTCACAAGTGAAAATCCAGTAATTCTGCTTTACATATAAACATATTGTCATGGTTTGTTCTACAATGAACTTTCCAAAAATACACTACCATATAAGTCAGCCAAGATTGTATTTAGTTTTTTTTTTTTTAGAACTTTAACAGAAATTATTCATCATTTGAGAAAAATCACATCTCTTAACAGCAATATAACCTGTGCCGTTTGAGTTTAATATAACACACGTATTATCACTCAGCATTTGTAGGTGTCCCTTGTTAAGTTTTCAGAGACTCTTTTATAGGCTTGAACAGACTTCAAATCAAATACTGTTAAATTAGTGGAGACATAAATATAGGGATTTCACTAAATATCACTAATTAAGGTTATTTTATTAATAGAATATTAATATAGTTACTATTGTTTAATAATATCTCATTATTGCTTCCGTATATTTTTACTATTTTGGTGCCTATGATAAAATAAAACTTTCCAGTGAAAATCAATACCAAAGTCATTGGGGCTTTTTTACCTGTTGTTTTTCAATCTTATTCTGATTCTGTCTTCAGAAGTTTACAACACAACTATACAACTTCTCTACAGCAGCTTCTATTACCATCTCTTTCTCCAATCTATCCTCTATTTCCATCACTTAGCAAAGGATATGGTCTCCAAGATCTTTTTAAGTACAGTCATGTGTCACTTAATGACTAGGATAAGTTCTGAGAAATGCGTTGTTAGGCGATTTTGCCATTGTGCTAACATCAGAGTGGACTTACACAAACCTAAATGGTATAGCCTACTACATATCTAGGCTATATGGTACTAATCTTACGGGAGCATCGTCATATATGCGGTCCGTTGTCGACTGAAACACTGCTATGCTATGTGGCGCATGACTGTACACAGACTAAACTCATGCCTTATACATACTGGGATTTCAAGATGGAAGATACATTTTCTATGATATTTTTCACCACCCAGTTCTATGTCATAACAAGAAAAATGCTTTGACACTGCACTTAAAAATAAGACAGCTAATTTATAAGAGTGCAATATTTACTCATTTTCTCATATTAACAGCCTACACTTGATCATGGTACATTATTTCTATTTAAGATTATTTCCTTCTTTCTCTTATCACGTACAAATAATTCTGATTTGTTATTACTTACTCTAACATTAAGAACTTTTACTCTGTTGCCCACTTGGTCTTCTCTCTGCTCTTTCCTTGTCCTGTACTTGTAAGGGGTGTGTCTCTGCTCCCCATTTACCAATAACATTCCTGCATGAGTCTGCACTCACAACTGCATCATCTACACTGATTCTACGGATAGTAAGTGCAAGCATCTGATTATTGATTATATCTTTTATATGTTGCCATTCTTGAGCATCTTCATACTGAAATATCTATTTTTATTACAAATCACTTTTGTTTCTGTTTTTATTACAATTAGGGCATTATATTGTTTTTCTCAAATTGTGTAGCAATTTTTATAAAATTTCATTTTCACATAATAAAAAGAGGCATTACAAAATTTTTCTTCTAAAAAAAGTTTTCTATCTTACAGAGTTTATAACCATTGCCCTAGAACAACAACAAAGTATGACAAAATTTTCATATCTGAGAAAAAAAGATTTAGTTAAAAAGTATCTGCTTTGAAATCAACATTTCTTCACACACTCAATGCATACTGAACTAACAATCAAGAGGGAAAAAAAAGTAAAACAATTGTCCTGCAAACTCTATGTTTAGCATGAAAGAAGCATAAAATCAAACAGATACCATTGTGCAGAACAAATCCACAAGATAAACCAGATATACATAGAAGAAAAAGGCTTTTTCTAAGTCTTTGCATCTGAGGAGACCAAAAATCTAATGAAATTATTTAAGGGAATAAAAGGTTGGTTTACTGTTGGAGTTTTACCACAGCTGATTAACATCAATTCCTCCCTCTGTAGTCCTGTAAGAGGGTAAGTGACCAGTTTTTTTAAAATTACATAGGTAATACAATCCTATGGTTTAAAAAAAAAAATCAAATAGCACAAAATGGTATAAAATAAAATTTTCTCTCCTCTGGCCCTCATCTCTACAGACATATTCCATATTAACAGTTCCAGAAAGTTTCTATGACCACACAGTGCATGCAGATATATGCAAGAATGTGTGTGCATTCATAAACAGAATTTGCCACAATTAAGATTATGCTCTGCATATTTTTCTGCAATTTGCTGTTTACATTATATAGATAGAAGTGATCTGCTCATCCTCTGTAAAGGCTGGACAATACACCAAGGTATAGATGAATGGTTAATTTACCCAGCCTCCTATTGATTCAGACATGCAACAAAAATTTGTTAAGCACTTACTATGGGCCAGGCTGTAAATACAGCAATGAGCAAAATTGAAAAATATTCTTGCTTTCATAAATTTACTTTCTAAGAGTGGAGAGATAAACAAACAGCTAAAATATATGGCTTACCAGATGATGATAAATGCTAATGACAAAAAAACGGCAGAGAAGAACACAGAAAATGCTATCACAGGGGGCTAATAAAATAGGGTAGAGAGTAAAAGCCTAACTGAGGAGGAGACATTTGGTTAGAAGCCAGAAAGAGAAGAAAAAGCAAGGCCAGGTAAGTACCCAGGGGAATAATTTTCCAGACAGAGAAGAGAGCAAGTACAAATTCCAGAGATATGAGCATTCTTGATATGTTCTAAGAACAGCAAGAAGGTCACCATGGCTACATAAAAGAGAATAAAGGGGACAGTGGTAACATGTAAGGTGAGAGAGGTAGTAATGGGGCAGATGATATAAAGCCTTGTAGGCCATCATAAGGGCTCTGGATTGTGCTCTGGGTAAATGTGATGTGATCCATCTTCTGTCCGTAAAAGGAGAGGAAAAATGAGAATAAGAAAACCAAACAGGATGATACTAAAACAACACAGAAGGGTGATGGTAGTCGGACAAAGCTGATAAAATTGGCTATTTTGAAAGCAGATCTGAAAAGATTTACAAACGGAACTGGACTGGACTATATGAGAAAGAGAAAATAAAAAACGACACTTAAGGTTTCTTGCCTCAGAAACTGGGAAGAGGCTGTTGCCATTTAGTAAGATGGGGAAGGCTGCAGAAGAAATTGGTCTAAACATCCAAGAGAATGCTGTATTGAGATCTCTTGTACATAGAGCACTATTTCCCCTTCTTTTCCCTCACTTTTCTTAACCTTTTGACCCCCTTCACCCATTTCTCCCACCGCCGACTCCCAGCCTCTGGCAACCACCAATCTGTTCTCTGTATCTATGAGCTTGATATTTTTTTTAACTCCACATACAGTCATGTGTCACTTAACAACAGGGATATGTCCTGAGAAATGCGTTGTTAGGCAATTTCATCACTGCACAAACATCATAGAGTGTACTTACACAAACCTAGGCTATATAGTACTAACCTTACAGGACTACCATTGCTTACGCAGTCCACTGCTGATCGAAATGTCATTATATGGTGCATGACTGTGTAAGAGAGATCATTTAGTATTTGTCTTTCTCTGTCTGACTTACTTCACTTAGCACAATGCCCTCGAACTCTAACCATGCTGTCGCAAATGGCAAGATCTCATACTTTTAAAATTTTTATTACTTTTATTTTTGTGTATGTGAGGAACGTTAGCCCTGAGCTAACATCTGTTGCCAATCCTCCTCTTTTTGCTGAAGAAGATTGGCCCTGGGCTAACATCCATGCCCATCTTCCTCTACTTTATATGGGATGCCACCACGGGATCCAAACCTGCAAGCCCTGGGCCACCAAAGCGGAGCACGCAAACTCAACTGCTACGCCACCGGGCCACCCCCAAGATTTCATTCTTTTTTATGTCTAAATAATATTCCATTGTGTATATATACCACAATTTCTTTATCCATTCATCCACTGATAGACACTTAGGTTGTTTCCACATCTTGGCTATTGTAAATAATGCTGCAATGAACATCGGGATGCATATATCTTTTTGAGTTAGTGTTCTCATTTTTTTCAGATCAATACCCAGAAGTGAAATTGCTGGATCATATGGTAGTTCTAGTTTTAATTTTTTGAGGAACCTCCATACTCTTTTCCATAGTGGCTGCACCAATTTACATTCCTACCAAGAGTGCACAAGGATTCTCTTTTCTCCACATCCTCACCAACACTTGTTATTTCTTGTCTTTTTGATAATAGCCATTCTAACAGGTGAGGTGATATTTCATCGTGAGTTGTGATTGGCATTTTCCTGATGATTAATGTTGTTGCCCATCTTTTCATGAACCTGTTGGCCACCTGAGTATCTTCTTTGGAAAAATGTTTATTCACATCTTCTGCATTTTTGTTGTTGTTTTGAGGTATAATTTATACAAAGTGTAAAATTAGATAATTTTAAACTAATAAATAAACTCATGTAACCAGGATCCCATATAGAACATTTCCATCACCTCAGAAAGTTCCCAATAACCCCCCACTGTGGATGCTGATCTGATTTCTATCACCATAGATAAGCTGTATCTATTCTAAAAAGTTCATATAAATGGAAAGATACAGGACGGAATATGTAGCTTTTTGTGTCTGGCTTCTTTTGCTTCTTTTTGAGATTCATCTATGTTGTTGTGTTAGTAGTTCTTTCCCTTTTATTCTTTCGTACTGCTGAGTAATATTCCATTTTATGAATATACCACAATTTGGTGCTTACTGGACTGTTCCAGTTTTTGGCTATTATGAAGAAAGCTGCTACAAACATTCATGTACAAGTCTTTGGACTTGTGGATATATCTTTCATTTCTTTTGGGTAAATACTTGGGAATGAAATGGCTAGTAAATACCTAAAAGTGAAATTTCCGGACATACATTAAGTGTATGTTTAACTTTTTGAGAAGCTGCCAAATTTCAAGAGTGGTTGTGCCATTTTACATTCCCACCAGCTATCTGTGAGACTTTCAGTCGTTCCACATCCTCATCAACATTTGGTATTATCAGTCTTTTTTATCTTAGCTATTCTCATGGATGTGTAGTGGTACTTCACTGTAGTTTTAGTTTGCATTTCCCTATTGATTAATGATGTTGAAGACTTTTTCATGCGATTATTGGAGCCATTCATATATCTGTTCAAGTCTTTAGCCTATTTTCAAACATTGGGTTGTCTGCCTTTTTATTACTAAATTCTATGAGTTCTTTATATATTCTAGATACACATCCATTGTCATACATATGTGTTGGGAATATTTTCTCCTACACTATGGCTTATGCCCATTTTTTAACTGGATTGTTTCTTTGTTGTTATTGAATTGTATGAGTTTTTTATATAATTTGGATATTAACCCCTTACCAGATATATGATTTGCAAATATTTTCTCCCATTCAGTATGTTGCCTTTTCATTTTGTTGATGGTTTCCTTTGCTATGCAGAAGCTTTTCAGATTGATGTAGTCCCACTTGTTTATTTTTGATTTTCTTACTTTTGCTTTTGGTGTCAGATTAAAAAAAATCACTGCCAAGACCTACATCAAGAAGCTTACTGCCTACGTTTTCTTCTAGGAGTTTTATGGTTTCAGGTCTTACCTTCAAGTCTTTAAACTATTTTGAGTTAATTTTTGTGTGTGGTGTAAGATAGTGGTCAAGTTTCATTCTTTTGCACATGGCTGTGGAGTTTTCCCAACACCATTTATTGAGGTGACTGTCCTTTCCCCACTGGTGTATATTCTTGGCTCTTTGTTCTAAATTAATTGACCCCATTTATTTTTGGGCTCTCTATTCTGTTCCATTGATCTATGTGTTTTTATGCCAATACCGTACTGTTTTAATTACTATAGCTTTGTTATATGGTTAGAAATCAGGGAGTGTGATGCCTCCAGCTTTGTTGTTCTTTCTCAAGATTGCTTTGGCAATTCAGGGTCTTCCATGGTTCCACACAAATTTCAGGATTCTTTGTTCTATTTCTGTGAAAAATGCCATTGGAATTTTGATAGGGATTGCACAGAATCTGTAAATTTTGGTAGTATGGACATTTTAACAATACTGATTCTTTCAATCCATGAGCACAGAGTATCTTTCCATTTATTTGTGTCTTCTTCAATTTCTGCCATTAATGTCTTATAGTTTTCAATATACAAGTCTTTCATCTCTTTAGTGAAATTTATTCTTGATATTTTATTCTTTTTGATGCAACTGTAAATGGGATTGTTCAATTTCTCTAATAGTTCATCATTAGTGTATAGAAATGCAACAGATTTTTGTGTATTGACTCGTATTCTGCAACTTTACTGAATTTGTTTATTAGTTCTAACAGTTTTTTGATGGAGTCTTCAGGGTTTTCCACAGATATCATGTCATCTAAAAAAAGTAACAGTTTTACTTCTTCCTTTCCAATTTGGATGCCTTTTATTTCTTTTCCTTGCCTAATTGCTCTGGCCAGGACTTCCAATACTATGTTGAATAAAAGTGGCAAGAATGGGCGTCTTTGTCTTGTTCCTGATCTTAAAGGAAAAGCTTTCAGCTTTTCACGGTTGAGTATGATGTTAGCTGTGGGCTTGTCATATATGGCCTTTACCATGTTAAGGTACATTCCCTCTATACCTGCTTTATGGAGTTTCTATCATAAATGGATTTTGAATTTTGTCAAATGCTTTTTCTATATCTATGCAGATGATCATAGACTTTTATCCTTCATTTTCTTAATGTGGTATATCACAATGACTGATTTGTGAATGCTGAGCCATCCTTACATCCCTAGAATAAATCCCACTTGATCCCATGGTGTATGATCCTTTTATTGTATTATTGAATTCAGTTTGCTAATATTTTGTTGAGGATTTTTAAAAGTTGCTGCCTAAGGGTCTGACTTCCAATCAGTCTGACTCTAGATGCTGATATCCTCCTCTCAGGACACTGACAGGTCTTGGGACATCCTCAACCACTGGGAGCTATTAAAAATATAACAGCCTATTTGGACAAGCACAAAGGTTTGAGAGACAACAAACAGCTGGGGCAGAGTTGAATAATAAGGTTCATCTCCTACACACAACCACAGGAAAGGGTGTTGTTTCATCTACTATATAGAAATCAATACAGAGAGTCAAACAAAATGAAGAAACAGAGGATTATGTTTCAAATGAAAGAACAAGATAAAACCTCAGAAAAAAACCTTAATGAAATGGAGGTAAGTAATTTACCTAATAAAGAGTTCAAAGTAATGGTCATAAAGATACTCACCGAACTGTGGAGAAGAATGAACACAGGGTGAACTTCAACAAAGAGATGGAAAATATAAGGAAGTACCAAAGAGAAGCCACAGAGCACAAGAATACAATAACTGAACTGAAAAAAAAAAAAAAACAAGAGGGGTTCAACAGCAGACTAGATGATACAGAAGACAGAATCAGTCAACTCAAAGACAAGGCAGTGAAACTCAACCAAATCAGAGCAGCAAAAAGAAAAAGAATGAAAAAAAGTAAAGATAGCTTAGGGGACTTATGGAACAACATCAGATGGACTACCATTCGCATTATAGGGCTCCCAGAAAGAGAACAGAGACAGAAAGGGCCAGAAATCTTATTTGAAAAAATAACGGCTGAAAACTTCCCTAACCTGGGGAAGGAAACAAACATCCAGATCCAGGAAGCTCAGAGTTCCACTTAAGATGAACCCAAAGAGACCCACAACAAGACAAATAATTAAAACGTCAAAAGTTAAAAACAAGGAGAGAATATTAAAAGCCCAGCAAGGGAAAAACCACTTGTTATGTACAAAGGAACCCACATAAGACTATCAGTATATTTTTCAGCAGAAACTTTGCAGGACAGAAGAGAGTGGCATAATATATTCAATGTGCTGAGAGAAAAAAACTTCCAACCAAGAATACTCTCCCTGGCAAAGTTATCATTTGGAATTGAAGGGGAGTTTTCCAGACAAGCAAAAGCTAAAAGAGTTCATCACCACTAAATCAGCCTTACAAGAAATCTTAAAGAGACTTTTTTAAGCTGAAGAAAGGGTGCTAATTAGTAACAAGAAAACATATGAAAGAACCTCACTGGAAAGGTAAATATACAGTAAAGGTAGTGGATCGATCATTTATAAAGTTAGTATGAAGGTTAAAAGACAAAAGTAGTAAAAATAACTATGATTACAATAATTTTCTTAAGGGATACACAAGACAAAAAGATGTAAAATGTGACATCAAAAACATAAAATGAGAGGAAAGGAGAGTAAAAATGGTGAACTTTAGAATGGGATCAAATTTAAGTTGTCATCAACTTAAAATAGACTATTATGGATATAAGTTATCATATGTAAGCCTCATGGTAACCACAAGGCAAAACCTACAATAAAAACACAAAAGATACAAAGAAAGGAATATAAGCACATATTCCTTACATAAAGAAAGTCATCAAACAACAAAGGAAGAGAGCAAAAAAGGAACAGAGAGGAATTACAAAAACAGCCAGAAAACGATTAATAAAATGGCAATAATTATGTAACTATCAATAATTACTTTAAATTTAAATTGACTGAATTCTCCAATCAAAAGTAATAAAGTGGCTGAAGGGATAAATGAAACAAGACCCATCTATATGCTTCCTACCAGACATAAAGCCACACACAGACTAAACGTGAAGGGATGGAAAAAAATATTCCATGCAAATTGAAACCAAAAGAAAGCTGGAGCAGCTATACTTAATAGACTTTAAAACAAAGATTTTGCTAAGGGAAGAAAGATGGGCATTACATAATGGGGTCAATCTAAGAAGAGGATGTAACATTTGTAAATATTTATTCACCCAACATAGGAGCACCTAAATATATAAAGCAAATATTAACAGGCCTAAAGGGAGAAGTAGACAGCAATATAATAATAGTAGGGAACTTTAATACTCCACTTACATCAATGGATAGATCATCCAGACAAAAAATTGATATGGAAACATCAGCCTTAAACGACACGTTAGACCAGATGGACTTAACAAATATATACAGAACATTCCATCTGAAAGCAACAGAATACACTCTTCTCAAGTGCACATGGAACATTTTCCAGGACAGATCAAACGTTAGGCCACAAAACAAGTCTTACTGAATTTAAGACTACTGAAATCATATCGAGCATCTTTTCTGACCACAATGGTATGAAACTAGATATTAATTACACAAAGAAAACTGGAAAATTCACAAATATGTGGAGATTAAACAACATGCTCCTGAACAACCAATTGGTCAAAGAAGAAATCAAAAGAGAAATAAAAAAAATACCTTGAGACAAACAAAAATGAAAATATGACATAAAAAAATTTGTGAGATGCAGCAAAAGCAGTCCTAAGAGGGAAGTTCATAGTGATAAATGCCTACCTCAAGAAACAAGAAAAGTCTCAATCTAACATTACACCACAAGAAACTAGAAAAAGAACAAAGCCCAAAGTTAGCAGACAGAAGAAAATAATAAAGACTAGAGCAGAAATAAATGAAATCGAGACTAAAAAGACAATAGAGAAGAGCAATGAAAATAAGAGCTGGTCCTTTGAAAAGATAAACAAAATTCACAAACCTTTAGCTAGACTCACCAAGAAAAAAAGAGAGAGGACTCAAAATCAAAAATAAAAAAGATGTTACAACTGATACCACAGAAATACAAAGGATCATAAGAGACTACTATGAACAATTATATATCAACAAATTGGACAACCTAGAAGAAATGAATAAATTCCTAGAAACGTACAACCTACTAAGAGTAACCACGATGAATCAGAAAGTCGGAACAGACCTATTACTATAAGGAAATTGAATCAATAATCAAAAACCTCCCAACAAACAAAGTCCAGGAACAGACAGCTTCACTGGTGAATTCTACCAAACATTCAAGAAAGAATTAACACCAATCCTATTCAATTTCAAACTCTTCCAAAAAACAGAAGAGGAGGGAACTCTACCAAACTCATTTTATGAGGCCAGCATTAACCTGACACCAAAACCAGAAAAGGACATCACAAGAAAAGAAAATGACAGGCCAATATCTCTGATGAACATAGATGCATAGGGCACTATTTCTACGACTTCCTTCAGTTCTAGGATTCTTAGAGATGTATATAAAAAACAAGGTTTTATCAAGAGGCAACTAAAACTTATGAAACCCTACATGGATCTGGATGTCGTAGAAATGTTTAGCTAAACTAATTTTGCGCTTTTAGCAGAAGGTACAAGTTATGTTACAATACCAGCAAATATTTTGTTATTACTTAGTTTATTTCCATTGTATACATAGATTATTTACATACCAGCCACTGCTGTCCATAAACAAATACATGATTTTTGGCAATGTCAACTCTATCCCACGCCAATGTAAGAATGAGCTGGTCAAATGCAGATGCATTAGTGCCTAATCAAATAAAGAAAATATTGACAAGTTCAATTAATTTAGCTCCATTAACATGTGAACACTTATGAATTCTCCCCATTTCTTTTAATTAACTTACACAGCTAGTGTCAGCCACTGTTCACTGCCTCAGAGAGATAAGGTTACCCCCAGGGTTGAGGACTTTTATTTTCCAACTATAGAAAAGACACAGCCTCATTCATTGCAAACAATTCACAATGTAGAACAACGAGAAAAAAACCAAAGATGATCTGTTTATATCACAGAGATAGTACAGACTGTTAAGATTATGAAAAACATCCTTACAGGTGCTTTCTGTGCATTTATAAATTCATATATCTATATACTTTTAATTGTTTTTTGCAAAGGTTGATCATAATATACAAAGAATTCAGTAGCCTATTTTATACACCCTAATATCATACCTTAGTTTTCTATAACAGCACATAAAGATTTACCTTATATACATAATACCTTTTAAAAGTGAACTAAAATTGATTCAACCAATACTCTAACTAGTGGACATTCAAGTTATTTTGAATTTTTTGGTGAGTATATTTTTGTGCACATTTGATTATTTAAACAGGATGATTCTGTAGAAGCCAAATTGCTGAGTAAAAGGATATATACACTTTAAAGCTTTTGATATACTTCAAAATATATTCCAGAAAGTTTATACCATCCATCAAGGGTTGAAGAATACAAGAGGAGGGTAAAAAACTCTAAAAAAAAATGTTTTTTATTATAACATTGACCATCCTTCCACATCTTCCCCAAGCATTTGTATTATTCTGTTACTATCTCTCATATAAATTCTGATTCACTTTTCCATGAGGTATTCTTATTAACAGGTCTTTGTGATCCCTCCACATTTCTGCTCCTTAGTTTCTTCATCTATACAATGAGGAAAATAATAGGAAATCTGCCTCTTAGGGCTATTGTAAGGATAAAATAAGATTTAAACCACTAAATGTAATCACTAAATCACAGTGGCTAGCACACAAAAAGTATATGGTAAATACTAGGTGATCTCTTTTCATTTTTATGCAATCCCATTTATTGATCTTTTCCCTTATGGTTTCTGGGTTTCCTATTACTTAATGATCTCTTGTTCCCAAGATGATACAAATATGTTATCTTACATTTTACTCTAGTGTTTTTTAAATGTTTGATCTGTTGCCAATTTACTGTGGTCTAATATTTGGGAAATTCTTCTGAATAACAAGACAGAGTGCCCTCTTGAACTGCTCCTGCCACCTCACTGCATACTCTGACTTTCAGGTACCTGGATGGGACACCATTTTAGTTTCTAATTTTTGAAAAGATTTTTCACTATAATATTGTTCATTATATCAGTTGGATGTCTTTGGCAAGATAATGAGAGGAAAACAGTTCAATGTGCATTAACCCCCTAGTCCTAGAAGACATCACTAGTTTTCTTTCCAAATTTCCCTTCAGAATGAAAATAGCATGTTTATGAACACTATATCTTTAATTTCTATTAACTAATACCTTATTAGCTTTAAACACTTATTTTTCAGCCAATTAAAAATGTAAATTCTTAACAGGATAATTAAATGGTTCTGGTGGCACAAACCCTGCTACAAACTTAAGAAAAAACTCTACAAGACAAAAACAAAAGCTAACTTATTGTCAAAGAAAGCTGTCTTTCACAAAGAAAAATTATTGAAAAATTCAGTTCCCAAACATTTAGCCAAATTGAAAAGTTCTATCTTATATAAATAGGCTACAAATGAAAGATCTTACAAATAGAAAAATTTAAACATCTTACCTTTAAGCAGTGCAGTAAGTATTGCTACATCGATATCCTGATGTTCATCTGACCCAATGTGGAAAACAGTGATCTATTTAGAGATTAATTAATAGTGTAAATTACATCTTTACATTTTAAAAGCTACAGCATAAGGCACATACAACAGAAAGTAATTTCAGACTACATGGGAGATATTGTTTTGGGGTTTTTTTTTTTTAATCAGAAATCACTTCACTTCAACCAAAAAAAAATCGAAAGACTTTGTATCATTTACCAAATAAAATGGCAAGAATACTCAAAATGTTTAGTTTCATGTTATATTCATTTTTTGACCTATCTTATGTCTTTTACTAGAGTAAGCAACTTATGGGCTGAGGTTATAGATTACTTATCTGAGTAAACCCCATCGTTCCTTCTACAGAGTGAACACTTACTCAGTTCAAGTAATATAAGTGTTCTTGAATGTGAAATGTTTTGCTCAATCCCTTTACTGGAAATTTCTTTAAATTATTCAAAATGTAACACCATTTGAGAAGTTTTTATTTAATAACATTTTTCATAAAGTAAAAAAAGACCATTGTTATAACCCCAATACAAATTTTTCAACTAACTTCATTTCATAGTGTACAAAACCAAAATGCATGAAAGAAAACACCAAACAAAACCATGTTATCATCTACCCACTAACCGAATTGTTAAAAAATTTTCTCTCT
Organism: Tapirus indicus; assembly: GCA_031878705.1. Taxonomy (NCBI): domain Eukaryota; kingdom Metazoa; phylum Chordata; class Mammalia; order Perissodactyla; family Tapiridae; genus Tapirus; species Tapirus indicus. Next base: position 43,654,867 of record CM062918.1, read on the forward strand.
GAAAACTTAAACCCATGTTTAGATGACTAAAAGTAAGCAGCACCGATCTTTAATTTGAGCCTACTCACTCAGAGTAAAATAGTTTAAGTTTTTTGCCTCCCAAATACATCTTAGAGAAGCCATTAACAACTCTTTAGAGTTCTTCCTTGATCCTCGTCATAATCTATTGAGGCCTAGTTATGAAACTTTTCCTTCAAGAGTAGTGCAAATATATGTCTTAATACCGTATAAAAACTATAATCCTTCTATGGTATCTCTAAGCTTGAACAAAACAATAAATGATATCTTTACATGGTTAAAAAAGATTTAAAAATTTTAAATCCAAATTAAAAACACAAGTATTTCACCAATTTAGAACGTGCTTTGAATGGGAAAAAAAAGGCTTTATTCTGCTGAAATCTACTTACAAGCTCCTTTCTTTTCATGCACTCCATCAGTGTTTGAAATAAATGAACTGCTTCACTCTGGCCAAAGTTAAATGTTTTTTTGATGGTTGAAATAATATCAGGCTCTGCTGCATCAGGAAGATTCCTGGAGTAAGAGGAAACAATTCACTGATTTCAATTTCCATTACTTGTAGAATCTAATATGAAGTATAGTTGGATCCATGTAAGAGCTTTAAAGATACTGTACTAATATTGAATACTTGACCCTGAGTGAAATTTTCTCCTTCAGAAGACTCCCACTATAAGTCACAAGGGGGAAAAATGGAATGAAGTGATTTTTCTCTGAACTACTTTGAATTTTCTTACAAGGCATGTGTCGTAATATCAGTACTTATGCTTTATAAGATACTGTATAAAGATAATTTTAAGATACGATATATAATGCAGTATTTCACCAAGATGTCTTAAACATGAGCACATTTGCATTTTTAATTTCTTTTTCTCAATAATATATTTACATGGCTAAAGAAATCTAATGATATAAAACAATATTAAATATAAAATGCGAAAGTTAATAGTGAAAGTCTCCTTCCCACTGTCTTCCATCTGCCCAGTTCCATCTCAACTGCTTTCAAGAAACACTATTACTAGTTTGTGTAACTTTCCAGGATCTCTTTCTATACATATACAAATAACTACCCTTCTCCTTTTTTTCTACATAAAAGGTGGCACAATACACATTCTACTCTACATCTTCCTTTTTCCATGTATATATTTTGATAAGCATTCCAAATCTAGTACACAGGTACTAACCTTACTCAGCTACAAACTATTCCATTATACGGCTATACCATAATTTATTTATCTAGTTCCCTTGATATATGTTCTATGTAGTTCCAATCTTTCACTATTACAAACAACATTGTAATGAGTAATTTTATACATGTGTTATTTTGTGTGTGTGCAAGAATATCTGTAGGAACAATTCCCAGAAATGGAATTATTTGGTCAAAAGATATGTGCCTCTGTATGTTTCATAGATTTTGCAAAATTGTCCTCTACAAAGACTGTTATATTTTAATTCATTCCAATAACGTATCAGATAGGCTATTTCATTAAGCCTTAACAAGGTATTGTATTAAACTTGAAATTTTCATGTTCATTCAACACTGAAATGAATCTAATATTCTAAAAACCACAAGTCTCTTTAAAGTTATTAAAAATTTGTTGTAATTATACACTTACCCTCCTTCTTCTGTTTGTTTATGAATATATGCTAGTAGATCTGCAGCTCTGCCTGTTCCTTCACATATGACAACTGGAACAGGAGGACTTTCCTGAAGGTATTCTAAAACTGTGAGGATAACATTTGGCCCACCCTCAAATATGAGTGCCACCACTGGGACACCTTGACCAATTCCTAAAAAAAAGTGAAAGATTAAGATATTAGGCAAAACTCAAAAATTTAATCTTATTTTTACTCAATCAAAAACATAAAAATAAAAAGCCAAAATATAATTTCTTATATTGACTTCATTTTAAGCACTCAACATGATACTAGTCTGACATAAATAAATAATGAATAAATTACTTTTCATTGAATTAAGTATGTTCTAAATGACAAAATTAGAAAATCCAATATACAATTAGGCACACACTAGAATTGACATTCATTGAAAAATAAAAATTATCTTGTATTATTTCACTAATTGAACTCTTAAGAAATTTATAACATCAATTTGTCCTTTAGTTTGCTTCTCAATACTACATGAGTTGAACTTCTAATATATATGTTTTTATTCATTTTAAAACTGTATCTCTGATTCTAAATGCATTGAGACACTAATATAGAGATTAATGACAGTCAGGATTATATAAATGGAACTGATCAATAAAATTCAAAATCTCTATAAGGGTAAGAGAAAAAAATTAGTGAAGAATACCAATTTTTGTTTTTACAATAACCTGCAATGCAGTGAGAGAATCCAAAATACAGGTAATTGCAGAATTTCTAAAACATTCCTAATTTTTAGAAGATGATATGACTCCATCATAATGTAAATTCACTGTTCTATAATTTTGTATTTCTATTTCACTTTGTCACAAAGCTCACCTTCTTGTCGTCCTAGCATTACAAAATTTCTTCTTTTTCAAACAAAAATCTAGATGTTGAACCAGAAAGTCTGACATGGTTGGATAAGACCAGTGTCAAGAATACCAACTTCTAAAACACATCTACCAAAGAATGATACCTACTCATGTTATAAACTTTAAACAAGGTGATTCTTACTTTGCAAAAGCTTTTTTTCCCCTCTTTTACTCTTCAATCTTGAATTTCAAAGTCATGTACTGGAATATATCACACATTAAGAATATCTCTGAATTCCTTGGGCTGCGGTGGGGTTACAATATCAACAGAGCTTCCAATGAACCTTTGTGGCTTTGGCCTCGATATCTGAGTACCCTACTCAGCCTCAGACTTCTTTTCCTAGGTCTTCTTTGCCTAAGGTCAGTCATTCTTGGGTGTGTCATGTTATCTTGGTACATATGGAAATGAGGACTTCAGAGAACATTCTATCTTTTTAGAATGTTGCTGGCAATTAATACAGCCCAGAATAATTTCAACAATAACAAATTTATAAATCCCTTACTAGCATGAATTCTTTGCTGATTAATAGTTTTTTCAAGTTCTCTTCTCAGTCTGACTTCTGCCCCATACTTTCCAACAGTGCCATCATCCACCAATATGAAATGAGAATGTAGATTATTCAGAACATTCAGTTTGCTCAGAGGGTTCAATAACGTTTGATAAGGAGCAACCACCTAAACAACAGCACACGTAAGAGTTAACATAAAGTAAAAATAAACTTTGAAATAATCTGTAAAGGCAAGTAGGAGGAAAAATTCTATTTACGTATAGCAACAAACAGAAAATGACTAAAGAATATAGCAAAAAGCACAAGCTTTTAAGTAGCTGAAGATTAATCAATAATGAGTTGAACCATACAATTATATTTTGACTCTTATTGCAGAATATATAATATTTCTTTTTTTTTTTTTAATATGGAACGCTTCATGAATTTGCATGTCATCCTTGTGCAGGGGCCATGCTAGTCTTCTCCATATCATTCCAATTTTAGTATATGTGCTGCCAAAGCAAGCACAAGTATACATAATATTTCATCATCACATGCAAAGGAAGAAGCAGCAGCAAATAAATAAATTAATTAATGTGGAGAAACTATTAGGTTACTAGCGAATAAAGTGCAATATATAAAGGACACTGAATAAAAGCAAACAACTGTCACACTGATATTTTTCCAGCCATGGGTAGAATCCCTAAAATAGATATTAGAAATTTAATTGCACTTTAAAGTGATCATTATAATTCAGTAATTCTGTTTTAACAGTCTCTCAATAAATACCTATAACCAACTCACATCTCTTTAACCGAGTCAAATAAAACACTAGCATTTAATTATTATTCTTAGTGACAAAATTAATTCTTAACATCATGTAGTCATTAAATATTTAATTACAAAGACTGGCATTATATGGAAAAAGTGTGAAATAATTATACAAAAAAGGCAGAAACCAAAACGTACTAACACAAGACAATCATTTATATCTATGAATGCATTTTAGAAGGAAGGAAAATATTTTTTAAAAATTTGAAAAGTATGGTATGATCATCAATATTTTAAGTTGCCTCTCATTAGTCTTCCTCTAATTTTGTTTATACATTAAATTCAAATACGAGAAATTTTAAAAATCATTCTTACATCTCTCCCAACAAGATCATTTCTGTTTTCAATCACTCCCCATGGAGCTATTCCAATAGTGCAAATCTTTCGAGATGATCTGGAAGCATGTTCTTTGAGGGCATCACCAACATGTTTTGCCACACCTGTTCATACAAAATATAATTCACTTACCTCAAAGTCTTTATTGTATTCAGAATAATCCTGTACTCAATCTGTAACATTACAATTTGTGATACTTTTCTTTACAAAAGACAATATAAAAGGCAACAAGGTCCAAAGACAAACTTACAAAAGAAAACACAAGGACGAAAAAGGAAAAAAAAAATCCTACAACGTCAAATCACTACAGCTGCCTGAAACACATGTAAAACTTTTACCACATTGTTAGGCCTAGTCCTCTCCTAGATACCTCATGTAAGTAACTATAGTTTTTTGTTATTGCTCTAAAACATCACCTAAACAAAATGAAGAAAATTGCTCAGGACTATAAACAAAACACACACACACAACAAACAACTATAAAAATTGTTCAATTGATTCAAAAATTGGGAGAAAAGTAGAAAAGACTCTTCAAAAGAGCATATACCTCCTCATTATCACTTGTCATGGGCTAAATTGTATCTTCCTAAAATTCGTATGTTGAAATCCTATCCTAGTACCTCAGAATGTAACTGTATTTACAGACAGGTCCTTTAGAGAGGTTATCATGTTAAAATAAGGCCATTAGGATGGACCCTAATCCAATCTTACTGGTGTCCTTTATAGGAAGAGGAAATTTGGACACAAAAAGAGACATCAGGGACGCACATGCACAGAAGAAAGGCCATGAGAAGACACAGTGACAAGGTGGCCATCTACAAGCCAAGGAGAGAGGCCTCAGGAGGAACCAAACCTGCTAACATCTTGATCTTGGACCTCCAGAACTGTGAGAAAATAATCTCTTGCTTAAGCCACTGTCTGTAGTATTTTGTTATGGCAGCCCTAGCAAACCAACGCATCACTCAATTTGATTTTCATATGCATTAGATCTCATTCCTCACCTGGATTATGGAAATACGATCTTCACTGGTCTTCCAACTGCCGCCTTGCCTGTTTACAGTCTATTTTTAAAATATCATACAAGCGATTTTTTTTCTCTTGGCAACTCTGCTTAAAACCGTCCCTTCTCATTCAGAGTGAAAGCCAAAATGCTTATAATGGCCTAGAAGGCCTTATACAATGAGCTGCCTGTTGCCCCTGCTATTCACCACACTACCCCATCCCAGCCCTGCCACCACTACACCCTAACTTTCTGACCTCATCACCTAGCACTCCTTGCTCATTCCACTCAAGCTACACTGGGACCCTTCTTACTATTCTTCCAACACACTAGCCCTTTCTTCCCCTTTAAATGCTCTGCCACACATTATTCTTACCTTGCTCCCTCATCTCCTTCCATTTCTACTCCAATGTCACCATATCACCACCTCCACCCTTTGTTATCCTTCCTCTATATTTCATGTGTCTCTACAGTACTTATCATCTAACATATTACACATTATTTAGTTATCTGCTTTGTCTACATCTTCCCCACTAGAATAAAAGCCTCATGAAGGTAAATATTTATTTTGTGAAATGATATACTTTCAGCAGCCAAAAGAATGCCTGACACACAATGAGGTTTAAAAAACAGTTGTTTATAATGAATTAGACTTTGCAAAATAATTTAAATAATTATATTTTACTTTAGATATTAAAATTAATTTGCCTTCCTGTATCTAACCTGTATATGTGATGGGGAAGACTTGGAATGAAAGATGATAGTACATTAATAACTAATTTTGAAAGCACTTTTTACCCTTCCTAGGCAATGGATTGCCATTCTTCTATCAATTTACCAGCAGTCAGAAAGTGACAGGAAGAACACTTTGCTCTGTAGTAGGGGTCAGCAACCTTTTTTTGTAAAGGGTCAATAGTAAATATTTTAGGCTTTGCAGGGCATACACATCTATTCGCCTCAGCTGTTGTAGCACAAAAGCAGCCACAGACAATACAAAAACAAATGAGTGTGGCTGTGTTCCAACAATCTTTATTTATAAAAACAAGAAGTGGGCTGGATTTGGTGCATGGGGCCATAGTTTGCCAATCCCTGCTCTAAAGTGTATTATTTTTTTAAAAGACTAAATGAAAACCAAATACGTTTACAGTTACCATTATACCTAAGAATGGTAAATTATTTAACAGAAGAACCAATTATATCTATATTCAATGTTGAGTACTATTTCAAATAAAAAATGATTAATATTAGGAAAAATTTACAAACACTAAATAAAATTGGTATAATCACCACATTACCTGTGTTTACTCCTCCAGTCAAAATCCAGGCTCCAGTTGTAACTGCAGCTTTAATAAGACCCTTTCCAATCAACTGCTTGATTCGTGGGTGAAGCTCAAATTTCTGCATGCCCCCATGTACAGAGATAACAAGTTTGGGTAATTCCATTTGCCATTCTTTAAGCAGAAGTTGCAGAATGACTTCAGGTTTGGTGTCATATGATAGTCTCACATACTAAAAAAGATTTTTAAAAAAACAAAATAATTGTACATGTTCATAGGTTTCATAATGCACCATTATATGACTTTAGAAAAATTTTATTTGAATCAGATTACTATAAAATAGATTTCATAGGCTACTTTTAATATATTTACACTCCTAGCAATAGCAAATGATTTTAAAGGTGGAAAATCATTCTGTAAGAGCTATAGAAGTAGTGGCACTCTAATTTTTGAACTTCAAGGTTAAGACATAAATGTGCTACTCTTTCTATTTATATAAAGTCAATTACCATTCATCCAATTTACAAATTTATCCACAGTATTTATGCCTTGTTTAACTATGACTATGCAGTGAGTGAGAAGTATTAAGGCTAGCTACAGTGATGGGAAAATAAAGAGAGAAGAATGGTGAAAAAAATGGAAGTTTCTACAACTCTTGCTATTAAGAGAGGCAGATACTGAATTCTCTGTTTCAAAGTTTTGAATGTTTCAAATTATCTGTTTGAAAGTTTGAAATGATCTAATCCATTTATAACAGAATTGTGACTATGCAGTAAAATAACAAAGATTTTTTTTTTTTTTTTTTGGTGAGTAAGACCAGCCCTGAGCTAACATCCGTTGCCAATCCTCCTCTTTTTGGCTGAGGAAGACTGGCCCTGGGCTAACATCCGTGCCCATCTTCCTCTACTTTATATGGGACGCTGCCACAGCATGGCTTGATAAACAGCGTGTTGGCGGGCGCCTGGGATCCGAACCTGCAAACCCCGGGCTGCCAAAGCGCGAACTAAACCACTGAGCCACTGGGCTGGCCCTAACAAAGATATTTTTAACATAGATGATTGTTTCCTTTACTGGTAGTAATTGTGGATTTGTTCCAAAAATTGCTGAAAGTAATAAATTTTACTCAATATTTCAAGATGTTCAGGTGGATTCACCAGTTTAACTTTTGAAAATCATTCTACAGAAAATAAGCTATCAAATCTGTGGAATAACTTCATCTGGTCTGAAAGATTCAAAACAATTATCTTTGGGGCCAGCTTCGTGGTGTAGTGGTTAAGTTCGTGCACTCCACTTCGGTGGCCTGAGGTTCACAGGTTTGTGTCCTGGGCAAGGACCTACACACTGCTCATCGAGCCACCCCACACACAAAGTGGAGAAGACTGGCACAGATGTTAGCTCAGGGCCAATCTTCCTCAAGCAAAAAGAGGAAGACTGACAACAGATGTTAGATTTCAAATCAAACCTGTTAGATTTCCTCACCAAAAAATAAGTAAATAAATAAATAAATAATAAAATAATTATCTTTCTATTAAGTGACATCACAAAACTTAACTTGGCATGACCACTCTAATTCATTCTTTTTTGAAAGCACCTACATGATTTAGCTCACAAGGAATCTGAACTATTTGGATGTTGGATGAAAAACGTTTTTAACCATCTCTAAGAAAGGTTCTTTGCAAAATAATATATTGCCCATTCCTTTGCAAACAGAGATCAAACACCAATGAAAAACATCCCAAAGTATCAGAATTCTACAAAACTGAGAAGACTCCTGAGTCTCTTAAGAATGCTCTGTAAGAGCAATTAGGCAAGAAAAAGGAATAAAAGGACTCCAAATAGGCAATGAAGAAGTGAAACTCTCACTATTTGCAGACGACATGATCTTATGCATAGAAAACCCAAAAAATTCCATCGGAAAACTACTAGAAACAATCAACAACTACAGTAAAGTGGCAGGGTATAAAATCAACTTACAAAAATCAACTGCATTTCTATACACTAACGATGAAACAACAGAAAGAGAACTCAAAAAGACAATCCCATTTACAATTGCAACAAAGAGAATAAAATATCTGGGAATCAATTTAACCAAGGAGGTCAAAGACCTATACAATGAAAACTTTAAGACACTATTGAAAGAAATCAAGGAGGACACAAAGAAATGGAAAAATATTCCATGCACATGGATTGGAAGAATAAATATAGTTAAAATGTCCATTCTACCTAAAGCAATCTACAGATTCAATGCAATCCCCATCAGAATCCCAATGTCATTCTTCACGGTAATAGAACAAAAACTACTGAAATTCGTATGGGGCAACAAAGAGCCCGAATAGCTAAAGCAATTCTGAAAAAAAAGAACAAAGCTGGAGGCATCACAATCCCTGATTTCAAAATATACTATAAAGCTACAGTAATCAAAACAGCATGGTACTGGTACAAGAATAGACACACAGATCAATGCAACAGAATTGAAAGCCCAGAAATAAAACCACACACCTATGGACAGCTAATCTTCGACAAAGGAGCAAAGAACATACAATGGAGAAAGGGAAGTCTCTTCAATAAATGGTGCTGGGAAAATTGGACAGCAACATGCAAAAGAATGAAAGTAGACCATCTCCTATCGCCATATACAAAAATCAACTCAAAATGGATCAAAGACCTGAAAGTGAGACCGGAAACTATAAAACTCCTGGAAGAAAATATAGGCAGTACACTAATTGAGATTGGACATAAAGGGATCCTTTCAGATTCCATGTCTACCCAGACAAGGGAAACAAAAGAAAAAATAAACAAGTGGGACCTCATCAGACTAAAGAGCTTCTACAAGGCAAATGAAACCAGGATCAAAATGAATAAACAACCCACCAACTGGGAGAAAATATTTGCAAATCGTTTGTCCGACAAGGGATTAATCTCAGTAATATATAAAGATCTCATACAACTGAGCAACAAAAAAACAAACAACCCCATCAAAAAATGGGCAGAAGATATGAACAGACACTTTTCCAAGGAAGAGATACAGATGGCCAATAGACACATGAAAAGATGTTCAACATCACTAATCATCAGGGAAATGCAAATCAAAACTACACTAAGATATCACCTTACACCAGTTAGAATGGCTATAATCACAAAGACAAATAACAACAAATGCTGGAGAGGTTGTGGAGAAATGGGGACCCTCATTCACTGCTGGTGGGAATGCAAACTGGTGCAGCCTCTATGGAAAACAGTATGGAGAGTCCTCAAAAAATTAAAAATAGAAATACCGTATGATCCAGCAATCCCACTCTTGGGCATCTACCCAATGGACGTGAAATCAACCATCACAAGAGGCGTATGCACCCCTATGTTCATTGCAGCATTATTCACTATAGCCAAGAAGTGGAAGCAACCCAAGTGCTGCTGCACTGATGATTGGTTAAAGAAGATGTGGTATATACATACAATGGAATACTACTCAGCCATAAGAAAAGACACAATTGTCCCATTTGCAGCAACATGGAAGGACCTAGAGGGTATTATGTTAAGTGAAATAAGCCAGAGAGAGAAGGACAGACACTGCATGAAATCACTCATATATGGAATATAAGTGAACACACGGACAGAGAGAACTGATTGGTGGTTACCAAGGGGAAGGAGGGTTGGGGGGAGCACAAGGGGTGAAGGGTTACATCCACAAGGTGACGGACAAACAAAAATGTACAACTAAAACCCCACAGTGTAATTAACTATTAAGACATCAATAAAAAAAAAATGGTAAAAAAAAAAAAAAAAAAGAATGCTCTGTAATAAGATTTGTTCTATACTAAGTCTTTCTGCATTAGTTTTGTGTAACTCATTATTATACTTGGGTACATAAAGTAGTATTTGGAAAACAAACTAAAGTTAAATTTAAAAAAAAAAGATTATGTTAGAAACAAATGAGGAATTCTACTTCCAACAATGATGGACTAGGTTGTTTTGGACTAACTCTGCCCCTGGGAACTACAAAAACTAGAAAATAGACAACATCTGTTTTAAGGCATCAGAGAGCTACCAAGGCAGAGAGAACTTGTGGGATCAGGATCCAAGAGAAAAGGAAAATTTGGAGATGGGCCCACCATTTGGCACTGCTTTTCCCACCAAGGAAGGGAGGCATGCAGAACACAAATGTTAAAATGTTGGTAAATCTAAATGAATAATAATTATGTTTTGGGGGTTTAAAATATACAAAGAAATAAAATTCATAACAACAAAAGCATGTAAGTCAAAAGGGAAATAAATGTAGTTACAAATATTCTCAAGGTTCCTGCACTGTCCACTAAGTAGCAGAAGTATTAATTTAGAAGAGTAACAAGTTAAAAATGCATTTTATACTGTTTATTATAAGATTAATCTAAAGAATAGAAAAGAATGTATAAATAATACGCTAATAAGAAAGTGAAGAAATAATACTACTTAATCCAAAAGACACAAGAAAGAAAAAGGAACAAAGAAAAAGTGAGACAGTAGACTAAATTAAAAATATATACATATGCTGCTTAAAAAGAAACCTCTTACATAAGGAAAGATTAAAAGTAAAAGGGAAGAAAGAAAATTTAGCTACAGTGATTTCAGAAAAAGCAGACTTTGTCAAGAAAAATGACAAGAAATAAAAGATATTTCATAATTTCATAATTTCATAATTTCATAATGAAAGGTCAATTCACCAAGATATAACAATTCTATATTTGCATGTACCTATACAAGGAACTTCAAAACACATCAAGAAATGATTGAGACTAACTTTCTGACATAGTGTTTTATAAGTTGTCATATAATAAATGTATATTATTTAAATAACAAGATAAACTGAAGTAAAAAATCAAATACGTGACATACCTTAGCTCTGTAGGAATGAGAACCCCCTTGAAAATTTATGACTCCATACGCATCCGTTGGGCTCTGTTCTGTATGCTTTTCCACAGACCATTCTTCTAATGTCTGATTAAAATGGTCACCCAATTTCACATCTGAGTATTTCATGGCAAGACTTGCAGTAAAACAAGCATGTTGCTTGACCAAGCGACCACAAAAACACCTAAAAAAAAATGAAATTTTAAAAAGACCTTTCAACAAATTAGTCAATGATAAACTGAGGGGCCAGCCTCGTGGCATAGCAGTTAAGTTTGTGCACTCTGTTTCGGTGGCCCGGGGTTCGCTGGTTCAGATCCTGGATGCAGACCTACTCACCACTAATCAAGCCACGCTGAGGCGGCATCCCACAAAGAAGAGCTACAACTTTACAACTACAATACACAACTACGTACTGAGGCTTTGGGGAAAAAAAAGAAAAAGAGGAAGGCTGGCAACAGATGTTAGCGCAGGGCCAATCTTCCTCAAAAAAAAAAAAACAGTCAATGATAAACTGAATTAAAATGAATAAACCAATGAAGAGTACGAAAATAATCTGACTTTTTGATTTTAGGATATTATCTTCACAACAGCATCGAAATAGTATAAATACATTAGTATTTGATGATGTAGTCATCTAAATTTAGTGTGGGGCAGCCACGAAATGGAGTACAGTCACGCATTACTTAAGGATAGAGATGCATTCTGAGAAATCCGTCATTAGGCGAGTTCCTCATTGTGCAAACATCATAGAGTGTACTTACACAAACCTAGATTGGATAGCCTACTACACACCCAGGCTATATAGTACTAATCTTATGGGACCACTGTTGTATATGCAGTTCGTCCTTGACCAAAATGTCATCAGGTGGTGCATGACTGTATAGCCATATAATAGAATAGTATTCAGCAACAGAAAGGAATAAACCACTAATATGGATGAATCTCAAAATCATCATGCTGAATGAAAGAAGCCAGATACCACAGAGTACATATTTATATGATTCCATGTATACAGAATTCAAGAAAATGCAAATTAATCTATATGGTGACAACAATGGGGGCCTGGGGCCAGGGGCAGAAAGAAGCTTTGCATTCTACCTAGAAGCACATCCTGGACCACTATGTAGGAAGCAGGAACCCAGTGGAGTCAGGCAGATCTGATGAAAAATCATATCAGAGTTTGTAGAGGCCAAAGGAGCTAATGTGGGGCAGAAAACAAAAAGAGGAAGCAGCTAGGGAGAGGAAGTTCCACATATATGCAGAAGGGTCTCCTTAAGCATGAATAAAAATAAGCTACCCAAGGCAAAGGTAAAAACTACTAGATAGCAGTAGGCCAAATAATTCCTCATAAAGGGCAGGGAACAGTTTGTGTTTCCACTAGCCACAGAGGAGAGATCTCCTAAGACACAAGGCCTATGATAGGGTCCTCAGAAGAGTAATGTCTAATTAAAGAGCTAAATTAGACCTAGACCACATGTGCCCTGACAAAGTGTAAGAGCAAGACTTGAAAGAATCAAACTGATCCATAGTAACTTAATTACCTGCTAAAATAAGTCAAAAACTCCCTAATGTGTAGCACCCATCAAAAATTAGTAGGCATGCAAAGAAGCAGAAAAACGTTAAGTGAAAAAAAAAAATCAGTAAATGAAGACACAGGAATTGTATACACATGATGGAATTAGCATAAAAGGACACTAACTACAGACATACCTCGTTTTATTGCATTTTGCTTTATTACCCATTACAGATATCGAGTTTTTTATAAATTGAAGGTCTGTGGCAATCCTGTGTCAAGCAAGTCTATCAGAGCCATTTTTCCAACAGCATTTGCTCACTGTATGTCTCTGTGTCACATTTTGGCAATTCTCGCAATACTTCAAACTTGTTCATTATTAATTATCATATGTGTTATGGCGATCTGTAATCAGTGATTTTTGATGCTACTACTGTAACTGTTTTGGGGTGCCATGAACTGTGCCCATATAAAATGGTGAACTTAATCAACAAATGTCGTATGTGTTCTCCTGTCTTCCTCCCTCTCCTCAAGCCTCCCTATTCCCTGAGACACAACATCATATATTGAAATTTAGGCCAATTAATAATCCTACAATAGCTTCTAAGTGTTCAAGTGAAAGGAAAAGTCACATGTCTCTCACTTGAAGTCAAAAGCTAGAAATGATTAAGCTTAGTGAGGAAGGCATGTCAAAAGCCAAGATAGGGGCCGCCCGGTGGCGCAGCGGTTTAGTCTGCGCTTGGCAGCCCGGGGTTTGCGAGTTCGGATCCCGGGCGCCCGCCCGACGCACTGCCTGTCAGCCATGCCGTGGCGGCGTCCCATATAGAGTGGAGGAAGATGGGCACGGATGTGAGCCCAGGGGCAGTCTTCCTCAGCAAAAAGGGGAGGATTGGCAACAGATGTTAGCTCAGGGCTGGTCTTCCCCACAAAAAAAAAAAAAAAAAAAAAAAAAAGCCAAGATAGGCCGAAAACTAGGTCTCTTGCACCAAACAATTAGCCAAATTGGATGCAAAGGAAAAGCTCTTGAAGGAAATTAAAAGTGCTACCCCAGCAAACACACAAGTAACAAGAAAGTGAAATAGTCTTATTGCTGATATGGAGTAAGTTTTAATGTTTTGGATAGAAGATCAAACCAGCCACAACATTCCCTTAAGCCAAAGCCTAATCCAGAGCAAGGCCCTAACTCTCTTCAATTCTATAAAGGCTGAGAGCGGTAAGTAAGCAGAAGAAGAAAAGTTTGAAGCTAGCAGAGGTTGGTTCATGAGGTTTAAGGAAAGAAGCCGTCTCCATAACATAAAAGTGCAAGGCGAAGCAGCAAGTGCTGATGTAGAAGCTGCAGCAAATTATCCAGAAGATCTACCTAAGATAATTAATGAAGGTGGCTACACTAAACAACAGATTCTCAGTGTAGATGAGACAGTCTTATATTGGAAGAAGATGCCATCTAGGACTTCTTCCTCTAGAGAGGAGAAGTCAATGCCTGGCTTCAAAGCTTCAAAGGACAGGCTGACTCTCTTGTTAGGGGCTAATGCAGCTGGTGACTTTAAGTTGAAGCCAATGCCATTTATCATTCTAAAAATCCCTGGGCTCTTACGTATTACACTAAATTTACTCTGCCTGTGCTCTATAAATGGAGCAACAAAGCCTGGATGACAGCACATCTGTTTACAACATGGTTTACTGAATATTTTAAGCCCACTCTTCAGACCTACTGCTCAGAAAAAAAGATTCCTTTCGAAAACATGACTGATCATTGATAATGCACCTGCTCATCCAAGAGCTCTGATGGACAAGTACAATGAGATTAATGTTGTTTTCATGCCTGCTAACACAACATCCGCTCTCCAGCCCATGGATCAAAGAGTTATTTCAACTTTCAAGTATTATTATTTAAGAAATACATTTCGTAAAACTATAGCTAGTGATACAGACAGTGATTCCTCTGATGGATCTGGGCAAAGTAATTTGAAAACTTTCTGGAAAGAATTCACCATTCTAGATGTCATTAAGAACATTTGTGATTTATGGGAAGAGGTCAAAATATCAACATTAACAGGTGTTTGGAAGTAGTTGATTCCAACTCTCATGGATGACTCTGAGGGGTTCAAGACTTCAGTGGAGGAAGTAACTGCAGATGTGGTGGAAACAGCAATGGAACTAGAATCAGAAGTGGAGCCTGAAGATGTGACTGAATTGCTTCAATCTCATGATAAAATTTTAACAGATGAGTTGCTTCTTACGGATGAGCATGGCTTCTTACACCATGGCTTGATGAGCAGCGTGTAGGTCCATGCCCAGGATCCGAACCCGTGAACCCAGGGCTGCGGAAGCGGAGCACGCAAACTTAACCAGTACACCACCAGGCGTTGGAAACTTCCCAATTTGGTGAAAAACATGAATGTGCAGATATTTATGCAAGCAGAGTAAGTACAAAAAGAACTACTCTTTGGCACATTATAGACCTGCTGTTGAAAACCAAAGCTACAGGAAAAAAAAAATTCTCTAAAGGAGCCAGAGGTAAAAAAGACCAATTACACACAGAAGAACAACTACACTAATGACAGCTGACTTCTCACTAAAAACAAGACCCAAGAGACACTATAATGATATCTTTAAAGTGCTGGAATGAGAAAACTGTCAACTTAGAATTCTACATCCAGTGAAAATATCCTTCAAAAATGAAAGTAAAATAAACATATTTTCAGATAAAAAAAGCTGAGAAAATTCATCTCCAGTATATCTGAATTATACCAAATGCTAAAGGAAGCTCTTCAGCCTGAATAGAAAGACACTAGATGGAACTTCCCATCAAGAGGAAGGACTGAACAGGACTGGAGACGGTGAAACAACTCAGTATATTTAAAATGAACTCATTCTATGCATTTTTGTTTTTAGCCTACCAATCAGAGATCATCTCATCTTCCTCTTATATTCCTTCATCAGATCTTAACAAACAATACTACTATTTACTTAGTTGCCTAGGTAAGAGACTTAGGTACCATCCTTCAAATCCTCCTTGTCTCTACACATCCACCACATCCTATTGAGTTTATCTCATTAATCTCGTCAAACATGTCTACTTCTCTTCATCACCATAGCCATTGTCTTAATTCAGGATCTCATTTTTTGCCAGAATTACTCCAAAACTTTCCAAACTTTTTCTCCCAATCTAATCTCCTCAAAATGCCAATTGCTTTTACTGGGGGAAAAAAATTTGAATGTGTTACTTCCCTATATAATATCCTTTTAACATGAAATCAAAGCTATGTGGCACAGTACACAAAGAGCTTCAAGGATCTGGCCCCTACATATTTCTCCAGATTCAGATCTCTCCAATATCCATCTTACATTCTACAATTTCCTGACCGAACCATAATCTCTTTCTGTCACTATCAGGCCTTCCCACATCCTGTTCTCTCTGAAATCCCTTTCCCTCAATCTCTACTCAATTAACATTCAACTTTAGAACTCTGTTCAGGTAGCTTCAGTTGAGTTTCAAGCAGCCTTGCCTGATCCTTCACCTCTGAAGTCTAAGTAACCCTCAAATATAAAAGCTTGTGAATTTTAGCCCACAGTATCTAACTGATGTCTCTAATAGATTAGAAGTTTTATTTTTCAAGTTTTTATTTACTAGATTATTAGTTTTATTTTTCAAAATTTGTGCAATAGAGTTACATGATTAAAACCTACCTGACGAGTTGCTGACAAATTTGACATCCTGGAAGGCATCTATAAAACAAGGTAAATTTATTACTTAAAAGGAAAAAAAAAAATGTTTAAACTAAACTATATAAAATCCATATAAAAGTACAAAACAAAGGAAAATTATATATTTAGTTTAATTTTTCAGCAGATACCACAGGTCATTTATACCTTGATTTATATATTCAAATAACTATTTTTTTAAACCCACATAGTGTCCATATTTTATATACAATTAGTTGTGACATAAAATCCAGAAACCATAAGAGAAAAAAATGATAGATTTAACTAAATAAAAATACAACATTTCTACATGGCAAAAATATGCTACTAATAAAGTCTAAAGTCAAACTGAGAAAAAATATTGCAGACAAAAGGTTAGTTTCCCTAATATATAAAGAGCTTCACCAAATCAATATAAAAAAGAAAAATATATGAACAGACAATTGACAGTAAAAACATACATATGAAAAGGCATTTGATTACAAAAGATTTTTTTAAAATCCTTTAAGACAATTATCTCGGCAAGACTATAAAGCAAGGTTGTCGCATATCTGCTGGTGGGAATATAAATTAATATAATCTCTATGGAGAGTAATTTGGTGATACTCATCAAAATGAAAAATTTAGACTCCTTCTCAAACTCTAATTCAGGTACTAAAAGTATAGGCTAAAAAATATCTGTAGCATATGTGTAAAATGATTAATGTACAAGGTTATTCATTACAGCATTTTTTTCTAATAGCACAAAGAAAAACAGAATAGCTAAAATAAGGGATTACTAAAACCAATTATGATTCAAGCATATAATTAAAAAGGATACAATTAAGAACAAAATGGTTATTGTCAAGATAATAAACACAATGAGTTGAACAGTATATATTTAAAAGGAGAGAGAGAAAAGTAAATATATATTTGCTTGGACATGCAAAGACTATATCTAACTATTTCTGGAAGATATTCCAAGGAATAGGTAATACTGGTTTCCTTTAGGAAGGGGAATTTATAGTTAAGGCACAGTGATAGAAAGGAGACTTCACTTGTAACTTTTGGTACGTTGTAAATCCATGTATTAACCTATTCATATAAAATTAATTTTAAAATTCAACTAGTGTAGAAAGAAACGACCAGCTAACCCTGTTTGTAAATTACATCTCATATGAATGGCTAAAGCCAAGGATACTTAATAACAGTTTGAGATTTCTTTAACACCCAAAGAGTACTTTTATTATTTCTATTGCAAAATGGAATTAACAAAACTAGAGAAACTCCTTAATGATAATACAATCCATTTTTTTAATAAAGCAAAACCATTATTTTCTCTCAGTGAAAGAACAACAGTGTCTATTTTCAAACTTATTTGGAACACATTAAACTAAAGAGATCTAAATTCTAATCCCATCTTTATGAATTATTAGCAATGTGATCTGGGAAATGTCATTTATGCTCTCTGGTTAAGAAATGTGATGTTATGTTTCAACAAAACATATCTTTAATAATTAGTAATAAATTCAAACAAATCATAATGATTGAAAGAGACATTAGGTCATCTATTCTAATGATCTAAAAAGACATTTACAGAATTTACAAAAAATTGGAATATTAAAAAATATTGTTTTCTCAACAGTAATCAAATAAATGCAAATTTAAGGCATTTACAATTTTCTACATATCACTTTTTCTTGAAGATGATGGAAAGTGTTACTACAGTCAATATTCAGTAAAGCAAGCATTCTCATCACTACTGGTGATAATGTATAGTGGCTTAATCCTCTTGGAAAGCTTTTTAGCACTACATATACTAAGGAGGGGGAAAAAACCTTAAAGATAAAAAAAGTTTTATCCACTTAAGATCTTCATATGGCCTAATTTTAATTTACAATGACTAAAAATTAAAAACTCAAATGCCCAATAGTAGAATAGGTATATGAATTGTGGTATATACACTAACAGAATATTAACTATCATTTTTGCAAAATATCTATAATATGAAAAAATATATTTACTATAACATTTTGTTAAAAAGCAGATACAATATTTTACATAGACTGACTACAGCAATATTTTAAAAGCTATGCATTGATGAAACATTAAAAATAAATGCACCAAAATTGTTATTAATAATGACTGTCTTGATGTATTGAAACTGAGTACTGAGCCAACTTTCTGCTTCTCAAAAGTTTTCAGAGCCAGCCCTGACAGCCTAGTGGTTAAAAGTTTGGCACTCTCCACTTGGCGGCCCAGGTTCAGTTCCTGGTCACGGAACCATGCTACTCATGTCAGTAGCCATGCTGTCGTGGCAGCTCACGTAGAAGAACTAGAAGGACTTAAAACTAGAATATACAACTATGTACTGGGGCTTTGGGGAGGAAAAAAATTTTTCAAAATTTATCATGTACATTACTTTTACAACAGAAATTTGTTTAAGTGAGAGAGATATTCAAAATAGGGTATTTTCCACTGTTAAAATAAAAAATGTTGAATTCAAGCAGCAAATTTAAGTATTGTAACAAACAAAAGGTTTAGAAATTCTATTGAACAAATATTTACTGAGTATCTACTATGGACAGTAGATGCTATAAATTTAAAATACATCAGTTAATAAAAAATTACCCACTTGGCTCTGTTTTTCGTAAGAGCCACATATCAAACGGGTAAAAGTTGCAAAGAAGGTAACTGGATAGAGAACAAGGTTTGATAGGAGATGGGAAAGGTATGACGATTCAAAAATCTTGTAGATGCCTTTGTCAATTAATTTTTCCGAAGTGTCCACGAAAAGAGGAGGTCTGTAGGCTACGAAGTAACTATATCTTTGATTTGCCCTTTAAGCTTTTTTCTATTGTTAGGCTCCAGAAAAAAAATTTCAGAAAACATGTTTCTTTAATAAATACGTGATGAGGTCAACTTTTTCTTGAATTTTAGCTAATGTCCTTTACTTTTAAATTTTCCTATTATCAAAGCTTTGAAGACCAAAAAGACAACCAGTGATGCCTAAAGTCTCTGATGATAGGTTTTCCCGTAAGTGCTGATCTATATCTATATTGTGGCAAACAAAAACAGCAACTATTAGGTTCATATTGGTTTCTTCTGCATGCACCATAGTGTTTGGTACTCAACAGATGCCCAATAAACAGATACACAAACATTTCTAAGCTCTCAATATCAGTGAATTAGTCTAAAAAAGAGAGCTTTAACTACCTTATCTTTGTAATACATTAATATGATTTGGGGGAGTTTAGAGTTGGGGAATACTCTGAAGAAGACATTTTATGTTGTAAATATCATTAAGAACTCTGGAATACTGATATCTTGCTAATGATATCTCCCTCTCCCAATCCTAAAAAAATAATAATTAACAGTAAGCACAAAAAATTAACAGTAACTACAAATAATTAATGATTTTGGTTTTTAATAAATAAATAGCAATATAGTTTACATCTAAATTTCTGGAAGAACCAAGAAGAAACAAAAGTATGCTTACCTGTGAGGGTCTTTGGAACTTGGTATAATATATACACACTCCCTCTTGGTCAAAGTGCTTTCTATCCAGGATTTCTGGGACTAAAACAAGAAGTTTTAAAAGATGGTTTATAAATTAACTCACTAACATACAAGGAAATAATTTAACGATAAATACTAGAAAGAAATAGTTCTATACTCTTTTTGTCAATTCACTAAATATTTACTATGTACTACATGCTTACTTATGACAGCACACCTAAAATATCAGAATCATTCCATTTACAGGAGTCCCCCCTTATCTGCAGTATCGCTTTCCATGGTTTCAGTTACTCGCAGGCAACTGAAGTCCGAAAACCTTAAATGGAAAATTCCAGAAATAAACAGCTCATGAGTTTTAAATTGTGTACTGTTCTGAGTAGCGTGATGTAATCTCGCGCTGTCCCACTCTGTCCTGGGACGTAAAGCATCCCTTTGTCCAGCGTATTCACACTGTATCCGCTACCTGCCCATTAGTCATTTAGTAACCATCTCCGTTATCAGATCGACTGTTGCGGTATCGCAGTGCTTCTGTTCAAGTAACCCTTATTTTACTTCGTAATGGCCCCGAAGTGCAAGGGTAGTGATGCTGGCAATTCAGATATGCCAAAGAGAAGCCATAAAGTGCTTCCTTTAAGTGAAAAGGTGCAAGTTCTTGACTTAAGGAAAAGAAAAAAAATCGTATGCTGAGGTTGCTGAGATCTACGGTAAGAACAAATCTTCTATCCATGAAATTGTGAAGAAGGAAAAAGAAATTCATGCTAGCTTTGCTATCGCACCTCAAATATGTATGTATAGTAAAAAACATAGTACGTATGGGGTTTGGTACTACTCGCAGTTTCAGGCATCCACTGGGGGTCTTGGAATGTATCTCCCTTAGATGAGGGACCACTGTAAGTCCAGTGTGATTTTCAATTACTAAATCAACAGTGCTATGCAGATACTGTTGCTTCAAATAACCAGACAGGAAGGAAATCAAATCTGAGATTGCCACTGTGAGCCAAAAACCTCAAAAGGGGCTGGTGTGATCCTAAGAAGTGGATCATTTAAAAGCCAATTAAAAGTGATTGTCAGATAACTTAAAAAATAAAACCTAGCTCTCTTCTATAGCTCTCTTCTATTTCTAAGATAAATACCTAAAGCATAAGGGCATGGAATGGCTAATGGCACATGGGGAGAAAAGATATCAAGCAAATTATAATCAAAAGAAAGATAATATTAGAAAAAAACTGACACTAAACATCAATAGGGACACTTCAGATTATTACACAATTACAAATGTTTGATTCACCAGCTTTCAATAACAATCTTAAATATGAATAACCAAATAAAATAGTCTCAAAATACAAAAAGCAAAAAATTACTAGGGAGAATAAGACAAAGCTAGGATCACAGTGGAAGATTAACATATTTCCCTCAATTATCGTAAATCTCAAATTACTTCAAATTTAAAAGATTTTTAAAAATTAATTTTTTATATCACTACTCAGGCTTCTGCCTGGATCCCTAGACTCTATATCCTGCTACTGATGACTGAGTAAAAACGAATGAGGCATTATGTACTGAGGTAGGTGAAACTCCATAAATTAGGACTGAGTAGATTCAAGACCTTGGGCTCCATCCTCCACATAATATATATAAATCGCCAGGACAGTTCAAAAAGGAAGAGCCTATATTCCAAAAGGAAACCTCTGGGAGAAGAGACATTCTAGACAAAATTATGATAGGTGAAGTTTTGCAGGTTCCTCTCAAATCCTTCAGGTACCCTAGTGATAAACCTTAGTCTATCCCCCAATCCTCTAATTCTGGTTCCAAAATTCTGTCTCTCCATTCAAAATGTCAGTTTCCTAGGTCAATAGTTCTCCTTTAAATAGACTCACTTAGGTAGAAGCAAACTACATCATGACCTCCTAGTTATAAAAAGTCACAAGATGCCCTCTGGAACTTAGGGCCCTTCATCAGCAAAATGCCTTCCACTCAAAAGCTCATTTAACATAGTGCCTCCACCACATCTCCTTATTCTAACTAAACTCTTATTCCCTTGAAGAATCTGCTTCTCCTACATCCTTCTCTGAAAAAAAAGCAGGAATCTCTCTAGCATCACTGTACTAGAACTCATGTTTGGTTCTAGAATACGCCTGGCAAACCTAACCCTGACTGAATCCAATTCCCCACCTACTCCATAACTGACTACATAGTATTAATATGACTAGAGAAAAGCAAAAACGATGTCCTCTGGTTTCACTTTAAAACTCTGATCACAAACCTCAAATGTCCCTTAATGATGTCCAACAATCACACTATATTTCCCTGGTCCATTTTCTCACTCTCCTGTATGATTTCACATCATTTCCTTCTCTCCTCAAATCTCCACCCCTCATTCCTCGTTCTCACTATGAACTGATGATCTCATTTCCCATTTCACTGAGAAAACTGAAGCAACAAGAAGAGAACTTCTACAAACTTCTATCACATCTATCCACCAATGAGTTATCTACACCATATTCTGTCTTCCTTCCTGTGCCTATCTGTGTTCCTATTTAAGTCCAACCACTCCTCTTCTATTTTAGACCCCATACTCCTCACTAACCAAAGGACCCTCTCCACCAATTCTCCCTTGATATTTTTCCTGTTTTATTAACTCACTCCCATCAGCATGCAATATGCTATTATTCTCCCCATTTAAAAAAACAAAATGCAACAAACCTTTGCTCAACTCCACCTCCCCCTCAAGCTAACATTCCACGTTTCTGCCTCTATCTACAGTAAAGACTGGAAAAAGTTTTTCCCTCTTTTCTTCTCCCACACTTTCTAAAGCCCACTCCAATCTAAATTGAATTACTCTCCTGAAATAAGTTTCAACAAGATCACCAATGACTTTTTCTAAATCCAAAGGTCAATTTTCAGGACTCACCTTCATTGATATATCAGAAGCATTTAACAAAGTTAATCATTCTCATCTTCTTGAAACATTTTCATCAGTTAGTTTGGTTTTCTTCCCTTCACTGGCTACTCCTTTTATCTCCCTGCTGATTCTTCTTCTTCTCCCCAATCTTTGGACTTCTTTTTTCCAATTATATTCATTCTTTTTTTCGATTATATCTTTTTTCCAATTTTCCAATTATGGCCCAAACTGAACTCATCTTTCACCCAAACATACATTTCTCATGCAGTGTTCCCTATTTCAGTAAATGGCAACTCTATTCTTCCAGTTATATTCTTTTTTTTTTTTAGGCAAAAATCTTTATGACATGCTTTATTTCCTCTTCTTATATACTTCATATATAATCTCATGAGCAAAACCTGTCAGCTTGCCTTCAAAACACTTCCAGAATCCAACCACTTCTCACAGCCCCACTGCTACTATTCTGATCCAAGCTATCATCACCTCTTGCCTGGTTTAGTGAAGAAACCACTCATGCCACCCTTGCCACCCTACAGTCTATTCCTCAAAAGAGATAAAGTAATCCTTTTAAAATATGTCATTATGTCACTTCTCTGCTCAAAATTCTCCAATATCTTCACATTTTACTCAAGAGTTTTATAAAAGCCAAAGTCCTTACAATAACTTTTAAGGTCCTAGTGCTCTGCATCTCTGCATCCTGCCTCATTACTTTCTTTCTCTCAACTCTTTCAAGTCTTTGCGCAAATGTCACCTTCTCAATGAGGTTTACACTATTTAAAAATGCAATCTCCATCCCCACTACTTCCTTATGCAACTATAGAGCAATGGAACCAACCCCAGGATCACATTTAAAGCATTGTTCTGAGAATCAAAATATCTGGCCACGTCAATTAAACTGCTGGTATATTATTCCTATACTGGCCCCTTCTCCCACTCTACACTCATACACTGAAGCTAGGCAGAGCATTTATAATTGAAAAGACAAGACATTTATTCATGTGACTTCTGCCTGTAACTTAAAAAAAAATATTATTTGGTAGTGCTGCTCCGACACATGATGAAGTGAGGTTGAATTTCTACCAAAAGCAACTTAACCTACTGCTTTAAACTCGTAAGATTTTCATTATGCTCCTATTATAAAAAAACACAGGATTTAGGGGTGGCACTGAAATTATACTGTAATTTATCATTTAAAGGGCTGCTTCTTTCTTTTAGAAAAATCAGAACTGGTTTGTTAAAAAAAAGGCAGATTAGTGATTGTATTTATTGTTATATGCTTACTGGTTGTTCACTGATTAATGAAATTCACATACAGATAGTATAAAGAGAGACAAAGATTTGTCTGGAAGTTCTCCCTGTAAGCTATTGAAAAACAACTGGCAATGACTGCAGCTCAGTCCCATGCTATGGTAATGAAGCCTACCAAAATCAGATGACAGAACTAGACATTTAACATATTCAAATAATCTACTGAAATAATGGAAATAAATACACATGCATTGAGAAGCACTCAGAGTGCTCTAGTATCAACCTATATAAAATTTATTATTTAACTAAATGATTTGCAGTTCATAAGCAGACACCTAAAGCCTGTGATATGAATGAAAGATGGGCAAAAGGTGAAAACAGCATGAGCAAATTTGCTAATTAAGAATACAGTGGAACTCTTTAAGGAATTCTCTTAAATGACAACTACTTGACAAAATAGAAAGAAGTCTTGGGGAGGACTTGGGAATATATGGGAGTAGATAAATGCCATGAAATGCAACCTTGTACAATTTATATCCTTTTTTTCCTCTTTCTTCTCTTGATAGGACAATTAGGCAGAAAACCAGCAAGGATAGAGTAGACTTAACAAGATCATCAGCCAATTTTACCTGATGGAATTTATAGAACACTCCACCCAACAACAGCATATATTGGTATAGGACTTACGTCCAAATATAAAGAGCTCTGAAAACTCAACAGTAAAAAAAACCCAATCAATCCAACTAATAAATGGGTAAAAGACATGGAGAGACATTACACCAAAGAGGATATGTTTATTTTACCAAACAAGCATATGAAAAGGTACTGAACTTCATTGGTCATTAGGGGAATGCAAATTTAAAAACACAATAAGATACCACTTCACAAAAACTAGAAGGGCTATAATCAAATGCTGACAACACCAAGTACAGACAATGAAGTATAAACTGGAACTCTCATACTTTCCTAGTAGGAATGTAGAATGGTATAAACACTTAGGAAGGAAAGGTTTGGTCATTTATTAAAAAGTTAAACATAAACTTACATACGACCCAGCAATTCCACTCCTAAGTATCCTCCCAAGAAAAATGAAAACATGTACACACAAAGACTTGTATTTGAATGTTCACAGAAGCATTATTTATAATTGCCAACAAAGTGAAATATCCATACAATGGTATACTACTTAGCAATAAAGAGGAACAAGCTAAGGATAACGTGCAACATTGCTGATCTCAAAACCATTAGGCTAAGTAAAAAAGGCCAGGCACATAAGATTGTAAGTTCCATTTACATGAAACTTCTAGAAAAGGCAAAACCATAGAAACAGCAACTTTAGTAATAGCCTGGGGCTGAGAGTAAGAGTAGGCATAAACTGCAAACAAGTCAAGGGAACTTTCTGAGGGGACAGAAGTGTTCTAAAACTGGATTGTGGTGGTTATAAAACCAAATAAATTTATTAAAAACCAGCAAATTTGTATACTCAAAAAAGCAAACTTTGGGGCCGGCACAGTGGTTTAGTTCGCACTTGGCAGCCCGGGGTTCGCGGGTTCGGATCCCGGGCGCCTGCCGACGCACTGCCTGTCAGCCATGCTGTGGCGGCATCCCATATAAAATACAGGAAGATGGGCACGGATGTTAGCCCAGGGCCAGTCTTCCTCAGCAAAAAAAAAAAAAAAAAAAAGAGAGAGAGAGAGAAGAGGATTAGCAACGGATGTTAGCTCAGGGCTGGTCTTCCTCACAAAAAAAAAGGGGGGGGGGACAAATTTTATAGTATATGCATTACACCACAATAAAGCTGTTTAAAAGGCAGAGGAGGGTTGTTAACAGACATGTAAAACACAATGAGGAGGTCAAATGCATGTTTAATCAGAGTTCCAAAAGGAGAAAAGGAAAAGAATAGGCAGAGGCAATGTTTAAAGAGATGATGAGAATTTCCCAGAACTGATGAAAAACACCAATCCACAGATTCTGAAAACTCAATTCCTACAGAGGATTTTGAAAAAGAAATCCACATGTAGGTATGTATTAGGGTAACTTCACAACATGAAGATAAAGAAAAAAACTTAAAATACAGTTAAATTTAGAATAGGTCACAGGTAGAACATTCCAGAATTGATTTTCTATTATCTTTAGCACAGCACCTGGCACACAGTTACAAGTTTTTACTTATAAAACACCTTGAGGAATATGCTTTCAAATGTAAACTCCCTGAAGATAGTGGTTGTTTACAAATTGTTTTGTACAACAAATGAAGGTCAAAGAAGTACAAAACCCACCAGCCTTCTTAGGCTCAACTAGAGATAAAGACTCCCAAAACACTATAGACCACAATTGACACCAGCCTCTTAGAAAAACAGATCAGGGGTCACAGATTGCCAACAAGGCAGCATGAAGTATTCCTCTTTAGTGGGAGTCCTTGCATCAACCATGCAGCAGACAGCTCAAGTGCAAGGTAACAAGATAGAAATTGAGTAGGTACAGGATCTGCCCTTGCCTCACGCCCCTCAAAAGTCAGTATCTCTTGTAACAAACTCATAGCCATAGCCTCCCAGGTCCCCACAGGGGATATGACCAGTTACAGGAATCACCGCACTTAGGGAAACCCAAAGCTATGACCTATCTATAACTAGATACTTAGAGTTTCCCAATCCACAAATAATTGACCCACATGTCACATAAAAAAAAGTTGCCTAAGAGGATATGAAAAGACATTTTTCCAAGGAAGATATACAGATGGCCAACAGGCATATGAAAAGATGTTCAACATCACTAATCACCAGGGAAATGCAAATCAAAACTACACTAAGATATCACCTTACACCTGTTAGAATGGCTATAATCACCAAGACAAAAAACAATAAATGTTGGAGAGGTTGTGGAGAAATGGGATTCCTAATTCACTGCTGGTAGGAATGCAAACTGGTGCAACCTTTATGGAAAATAGTGAGAGTCCTCAAAAAATTAAAAATGGAATTATCTTATGATCCAGCTATCCCACTATTGGGAACGAACGTGAAATCAACAATCCAAAGAGGCTTATGCACCCTTATGTTTATTGCAGCATTATTCCCTACAGCCAAAAAGTGGAAGCAACCCAAGTGTCCCTCAATGGATGACTCAATGGAAGATGTGGTGTATGTGTGTGTGTGTATACACACACACAATGGAATATATATATACACACACACACGCACACACAATGGAATATATATACACAATGGAATACTACTCGGCCATAAAAAAAGACAAAATTGTCCCATTCACAACAACATGGATGGACCTGGAGAGTATTTAGTTACGTGAAATAAGCCAGAGGGAGAAAGACCAACACCACATGATTTCACTCATATGTGGAATATAAACTAACACATGGACAGTGGTTACTAGGGGCAAGGGGGAGGGGTGGTGGGCAAAAGGGGTGAAGGGATGCATTTATATGGTGATTGACAAACAATAAGGTACAACTAAAATTTCACAATGTTATAAACTATTAAGATCAATAATAAAAAAATGTTGCCTAGAAACAGCAGACATTGTGCCTTTTGTGAACCCTTTGCCTAAAGTGCATATAACAAGAGAGAACGGTAATTAGTAGAATCAGTGAGTTTGTCAGGCACTGTTCTAAATATTTTATATGCATTAACTCATTCTATGTTCACAGTAATCCTATGAATTGGCTACTATTAGTATTCCACATTACAGATTAGTTACACACAGAAGTTAGGGGATTGTCAAAAGTCACACAATTAATAGTTTACCCTGGCTCCAAATTCTCTACTGACTTCTTAAGATAAGCACTTCAAAATCACTTGATATTCTTTAAATAACCCACATTTCTTATATCTTTTTTGAAACCAATGAGTAGAAATATACTAATTATTTTCAAAAGACGAATTCCTTTGTGATCACTCTGTATATAATTTTCTGAACACAGAAAAAACCAAAAAGAACAGAAGGGCTAACATACCTCTCCTAAAAGGTATTCTTAATTACTAACTACCATTAACCAGTATTGGCTTTCCCTCTTTTCTCCTATTCCATTTCTCAGCAATTGCCTGCCTGAAGCAACTCTAACTACAGTTGTTCAAGCAAGGGTAGGGATAGGGATGGAGGAATTAGATGAATAGATTTCAAAAGGACTGCTCTACAGCAATGAACTAATGCCCAGTTAAGGCTAAATGCTGGCTTGCAAAACTCTGGATACTGATTAATTGAAATACTCATAAAAATGAATCACAGGGATATACTTTTCATAGTTTATGCTTTCCTACTAAATGTAAATAAAAATATTTTCACTGACATTTTTATTTAAGAGAGAGTTATATATGGAAGAAAAATGAATCCCAAGTAGCATTTAACACAAGAAACGATCAGAGCTCTCTTTAGGAAGATTAATCTGGTAGGGAGACAAGTAAAAGTAAACTAGAGCCACCAGTTTTTGGAGGAGGGGCAATGGGGGCCTGGACTAGTAAAGGAATGGATACAACAAAATTCCCAAATTCAATGTCTTATTAAAAAAAAACCACTACAGATTGATTATTAATATAGTCCTGGTTTCTCATCCTTTCTTCAAATTCACCTCTACAATTATTTTCCAACAATACACGCAACTTATGGGGCCCCAATGAACACCTTTCCCCTTAAATTGATGCTTCCCTCAATTTCCCCACTTCTTAGAGAAGTATAGCTATACTCTAAATGAGGGATGGGTAAATTTTTTCCACAAAGGGCCAGATGGTAAATATTTTAGGCTTTTTGGACCACACAGCGTCTCTGTAACATATTCTTTGTTTTGTTTTAAAATGTAAGAACGATTCTTAGCTCAAGGCCATACAAAATGGGCCTTGGTCAGATATGGCCCATGTGGCATAGTTTGCCAACTCATGCAAACCTAAATCCCAGGAAAGTATGGGTCTTTCATGTTCCCACGAGTCAATTCAATCCAAGAAATCCTTCAGATTCTTCCCCTACACTATTTCTTGGACACTAATGTCCCTTCTATCCATTTCTACAATCCCAGTAGATCCTTGTTATTAAGAATTGCTCCTCAATGAGGGAAAAAAGGGGTGGGGCTAAAGAGTTTTAGATTCTGAACACTAACGAAATTATTTTTCCTGCAGGAATTTCAATAGAAAAATCAATTAAATAACCCATATGGATGTAACCATAAAACCTAAATATCACCGAGCAAAAAATCTAGTGTTTGAGTACATATATCTAGCTTTTCTCCAGAAATAATGGTCTTTACCAATTATCACCAACCTAAGACACTTTAGTCACTTTTAGTACTCATTTTTGTATTTTATGATAAAATAGAAAATCACTCAAAACAGGAATGTTGTTGGATTTCAGGACCTCGTACAAACCTTGCTCACAAATTAGTTTCATTTTATCATTCTCGTTAAAATAAACAAATAGCCAGTACTATCCCTTCACAACCTCAAACCTTCCACAGTAGTTTCCAATTGCTAAATACATCCAAAACTTTAGCAAAACTGTTTGCTAAAAATCACTTAAATTGTGTCACTCAGATGCTCACAAATGTGCCTAAAGGGATATACAATGACATTAGCATATTTCAAGACCATCTCCTATAGCTTCCTCTACCTTAATTATTCATCAATTTTGTTGACTTCAAGGGCTTACTGCCTCTCATTCCGTTTGTGTAACCACCAAATATAAATACATTCTTCCCAAACACAGCATTCTTGTTGTTTACGGCCTTTATTCATTACATTAGGGATTGGGTTCACATACCCCAGCTGATAGTTGTAAATCCTTCCCAATGACAAGTTTCTGCACTTTTTGAAATTCTGAGTTTCTATTCTGCCATCGGTTACTCAATCAAATGTGCCCTGGATTATAAATACATATATAAATTCCTAATTTTATACTTCTGTTCTCCTTCTATTGCTAGGCTGCATTACTGAATTTTACCAAAAGGTGGCACACTACAAACACAAACCTGAAAATTCCTAAACTTAAATGTTCTAGGTAAAGTAAAAACTATAATCACAGAACATTAGCACAAGAAGGAAATTTAAAGATCACTTAGTGATCTTCAGTGGTTAAAGAGCACAGATTCTGGAATCAGATTAACCTGACTTAGAATTCTAGCTTTGTTGTTTACTATCTGTGCAACCTTACTTAAGCAAGTTTCTGAACTTCTGTTTTCTTACCTGTAAAACAGGCTAACAGTACCTATGTCACAGTGTTGCTCTAAAGATTAAACTAAATTATCCGGGCAAGGTGTTTCAGCACAATGCCTGGCACATAGTCAAATCTCAACAATGCCTCAAAATTCCATAAATTATAAATTCTTCTTATCTGTCTACCAGCAATAAGGGGCACATATGTCATAAATAAACCCTCTAACCACATCCCACTCTCCAAACAAATCAGTACCAGCACATCCTTCTTGCCTAGATCCTGATGGCAAAACTTGGGAAAAATATTAAAGATTGTTTAAAAAACCCTACTTTGAGGTAACGTGGAAATCAATCTATTTTTACAACGAAATACACTCTATGATTCTATATATTAGCATTAGAAAGGAGCTTCCAGCTATGGAAGTACTCTTGGACTAACCCTCCCACAGATAACAACCATAAACTCTGGACAAAATAAAAACAAAAAAACGACTACTTATCGGCACTGAAGAGCAATCAACAGCAGGCAAAAATTGGATGGAGTTTACACTTGCAATAAAGGAACAGCATTGAGTGAGTTTCCCATTTTTTAGGCTTTTTGCCTGAAGACAGGCCCCACTCCACACCTACTGAACTGCTGAAACTCCAATAGAAATCCCATAGTCTTACTGGCTTGAAGAACCAGAATACCAGGTTCAAGTTGTCAACAGCAGCTGGAAAGTGATGGGGAAAGTCCTGCAAAGGAGAGAGTCACAGAAAGGGAGCACTAAATGCTGCATATTAACTCTGCTCAAATCGCTGGCTAACCCATGAAGTTATGTATATATGGTGCAGACTCCAAGCAGCCAAGTTAAGAATAAAATAACTGAACAGATTATTTTTGTTGCCCACTGAAGAAGACAGAGTTTGAAATTTGAGTATAGTCAAGCTAATCAACTACTATCTTAGTCTGCTCGGACTGCCACAACAAGTATCATAAGACTAGGTGGCTTAACCAACCAAAATTCACTTTCTCACAGTTCTCAAGACTGGAATCCAAGACCAAGGTGCCAGCAGAGTCGGTGTCTGGTAAGTGTCTCCTCGGGTTGCAGATAACTGTCTTTTCACTGTGTCCTCATACATGGTAGAGAGAGTGAGCAAGCTCTCTGGTATCTGTTCTTATAAGGGCACTACCTTCATGACCTCATCTAACTCTAATTACCTCCCAAAGGCCCCATCTCCAAATACTATCACATTTGGGGGTTAGGGCTTCAACACTGAATTTGGGGGTGACAGAAACATTCAGTCTATAACAACTACTTAAAAAAAAATCAATAGTCTTCAGAGGACTATAACAGAACCCTGCATCTGTACAAGGTAACATTCACAATGTCTAAGATACAATCCAAAATTATTAGATAAAAGAAGAAACAGGAAAATGTGACCCATACTCAAAAGAAAAGGCAATCAAATTTAAAAGGGGTTTGCCTACTAATAAAATGCATATGCTTAAAAAAATTAAATGACGCTACAGACCTAGAAATTTCAAGTTATGTGATAAATTTGCATATTGGTCAACGTGCCTGCTAAAAATGGCACAGACAATGACAAAAAAAAAAAAAAATTAAGGCTAGCGCAAAGCAAAATGCTGAAATAGGCTAGCACTCTCCAACTTCCTCTATCAGAGTCCAATTCATTTGACTTTCTGGCATTCTTACAGGCCCTGATTCTAGACTTCTGCTCTTACTCTTAATTGGCTGCCAACTACTTCAATAATTAACTAATAAGTAGATATTATTAATAATTCAGATGTGAACCCTCTGAGAGGGCTGTTTTTGTTTTGAGGAAGATTGGTCCTATGCTAACATCTGTTGCCAATCTTCCTCTTTTTCCTCCCCAAAGCGCCAGAACATAGTTGTGTAGCATAGTTGCAGAGTTGTAGCTCTTCTATATGGGGACACCGCCTCAGCATGGCTTAATGAACGGTGAGTAGGTCCCCGCCCAGGATCCAAACCGGTGAACTCCAGGCCACCAAAGCAGAACATGCAAACTTAACCACTATGCACTGGGCCTGCCTTCTGAGAGGGTTTTAAAGACACTGTTGAAAAGCCTCCGTGGAATGATGAACAGTTGGTAAAGTTCTATGTATTAAAAAACTAAACTGAATAAATTTAGATGACTATGTTTGTAAAGAGAGTCCTATTACATCCAATCTTACTTTCTGTTGGTTTTGCTTTCCTGTTGACCTCACGGATATTGCTACCATGATCATTTAACAGCCCAATATTGTCCCAGATTTGTGGGATAGAAAATGTTTGTTAAAGAAGTGTGAGTAAATAAGTGAAGACTAGGCACACTGAGTCTTAAAAGTGGCCAACCTCAATTTAGCTCAAACAGTAGTAATTTTTCCCTCGGGTATTCTAGATAAAGTCTTAACTAGAATAATTCATTTTAACATAAAGAATTATTAGTAAAATGAAAACGGATCCAAACTCATCTTTTTAGGATAGAAGAGATAATATGTATATCAAAAAAAAATTTTTTTTAATTTCTTATGCTAAGTCAAGAAATTTTACTAGACACCTAAGTTTGCCAAAAAACTAAAATAAATATATTGACACAGGAGAAGACAAATAGAACAATGGAATAAATAGCTTAGAGACAGAAACTTGCATTTAAGGAAACTTGGTGTTTGATGAAGAGAACAATACAAATCAGGAGAAAATATGAACTATTATACTATATATGAACTCACACACTAAATCCAAAAATGAATACTAGATGGATTAAAGTCAAAATGTGAAAAGCAAAACTTTAAAACTTCTACACACCTATGGTCAGCTAATCTTCGACAAAGAAGCGAAGAACATACAGCGGAGAAAGGGAAGTCTCTTCAGTAAATGGCGCTGGGAAAATTGGACAGCCACATGCAAAAGGATGAAAGTAGACTACCTTCTATCACCATACACAAAAATCAACTGAAAATGGATTAAGGACCTGAAAGTGAGACCTGAAACTATAAAACTCCTGGAAGAAAATACAGGCAGTACACTAATTGACATTGGTCATAAAGGGATCCTTTCAGATTCCATGTCTACTTAGACAAGGGAAACAAAAGAAAAAAAGAAATGAGTGGGACTTCATCAGACTACAGAGCTTCTACAAGGCAAATGAAACCAAGATCAAAATGAATAGACAACCCACCAGCTGGGAGAAAATATTCACAAATCGTTTATCCGACAAGGGATTAATCTCTGTAATATATAAAGAACTCACACAACTGAGCAACAAAAAAACAAACAACCTGATCAAAAAATGGGCAGACAATATGAACAGACATTTTTCCAAGGAAGAGATACATATGGCCAACAGACACATGAAAAGATGTTCAACTTCACTAATCATCAGGGAAATGCAAATCAAAAACTACACTAAGATATCACCTGATACCCGTCAGAATGGCTGTAATCACCAAGATAAAAAACAACAAATGTTGGAGAGGTTGTGGAGAAATGGGAACCCTAATTCACTGCTGGTGAGAATGCAAACTGGTGCAGCCTCTATGGAAAACAGTATGGAGATGCCTCAAAAAATTAAAAATACAAATACCTTATGATCCAGCAATCCCACTCTTGGGCATCTACCCAACGGACATGAAATCAACCATCACAAGAGGCTTATGCACCCCTATGTTCATTGCAGCATTATTCACTATAGCCAAGAAGTGGAAGCAACCCAAGTGTCCCTCAACTGATGACTGGATAAAGAAGATGTGGTATATATATACAACGGAATACTACTCAGCCATAAGAAAACACAGAATTGTCCCATTTGCAACAACACGGATGGACCTAGAGGGTATTATGTTAAGTGAAATAAGCCAGAGAGAGAAGGACAAACACTGCATGATTTTGCTCATATGTGGAATATAAACATATAGGACAGAGAGAACTGGTTGGTGATTACCAAGGGGAAGCGGGGTGGGGGGTAGGCACAAGGGGTGAAGAGATGCATCCACATGGTGACGGACAAAAAATAATGTACAGCTAAAACCCCAGAATGTTATAAACTATTAAGACATCAATAAAAATGAAAATTAAAAAAAACTCCTACAAAAAAAAAGAATATCTTTTGTAACCTCAGCATATGAAAAGCACATGGTATAAAGAAAACACCAATAAATTACTACACTAAAATAAAAAACCAATGTACAGCAACACCTAAAACTAAATAAATAGCCTACCATTAACAAAGTGAAAAATTAAAAAGCTACAGACTGGAGAAGACATTTGAAGCTCATAAAACCAAAAAGAAGATTAGTATCCAGGATACATAAAGAACTTCTACAAGTAAATAAATAAGAAAAAAATAATCCAATAGAAACTTGAGCAAAGGTTATAAACAGGCAATTTACCAGAGAGGAGGCAACCACAGCCAAAAACCTATAACCTGAAATGACACAACATTATTAGTGGCCAGGGACATGCAAATTAAAACAATGAGGAACTATTTCACATTCATGAGTCTGGTAAAATAAAAGAACCTAATCAACTAAGTGTTGGCAAAGACGTCGAAAAAAATGGGAACTCTCATATACTTCTATAGGGAGTGTAAACAGCACAATTACTTTGGTCAACACTTTGGCAATATCTATAAAGTTGAAGATGCAACTACCCTACGACCCAGCAACTCTACTTCTAGATAGATGCATCCTAGAAAAATTCTCACACTTGTACACAAGATGATACATACAAGAATGCTGCATCATTGTTTGTAAAAAAAACTGGAAACAACCTAAATGCCTAGTAACAGTAAAATGGACAACATATAGTATATTCATATAATGGATTAATATAGAGCAGTTAAAAGGTACAAACTAGACCTTACATGTATCAACATGAATAAATCTCCAAAACCCAATGTTGAGGAAAAAAGAAAACAAGGTGCAGAAAAAGATGTGCATAATTCTATACACATAAAATTTAGGAATACCAAAAAAATCACTATATATTACATATAACCTATGTAACAACACTACAAAGGCATGCAAAAAAACAATAAAGACTAACTTTAGGAAGATAATTATGTCTGCAGAAGTAGAAAGTGAAATGGGATCTTGATGGGGTACATGGGAGGCTTCAATTTTATTTTATAATATTTGTAGTATTTTATTTCTGAAGCTGGGTAGTAGGTACATGGATGTCTGCTATATTATGATCTACACACTTTTATACATATGAATTTCATAACAAAAACAGAATTATCAAAGAACTCAAATGACATACGTTTATTTTAAAATATTATGTACTTGCAGTCAAATGAGTACAATTTAAATTCTTCACTTTCATTCCCGGCTCCTTGTTATCTAATAAAATATTTTCCCCTGAACAAAAGAATCTGTTGAATTAAATGGATCCATCACATATATCTAATTCAATGACTGTTGATATGTTTTCAGATGATGCCACAAAAATTAATCTGATAAAGAGAGATCTGAAGAAAATATCAGGATGTTCTCTATTACAAAACACGAGCCTTTATATTGTGAGTAACCCATATCAACCTATTTTCTATCCCTGAGTAGTGTGTTGATACTTTCATGATAGGTTTCCACGGTTTTTATTAGAGTTCTACCCATTACAGAAATCTATTCAGTTTAATCAAAGGCTTTTCCAGTCTGCTAAGGATTCCCTCAGACCAGCAAGTCTCTGCACTTTGTCAAAATACATGTATACAGCTGAGTTGTGAATAACCTATCTTAAGGTTATTACATGGAAATTTGGTAATAAAGGAAATTCTACTAGGTTCTATAGCAGTGGAAGAAAATATAGTATAATAAATGTTTTTTAAAACATAAGACATTTTTTAAATGATCCTAGCTTTTTAAATTAACATAACACCAGCTATCTGAGATCTCACAAATATACATGCCCCTGAATATCAAGATTCTTATCCAGGGGCTGCCCGGTGGCACAGCAGTTTAGTTCGCGCTTGGCAGCCTGAGGTTCGGGGGTTCGGATCCCGGCGCCCACCGACGCACTGCTTGTCAGCCATGCCGTGGTGGCGTCCCATATAAAGTAGAGGAAGATGGGCACGGATGTTAGCCCAGGGCCAGTCTTCCTCAGCAAAAAGAGGAGGATTGGCAACGGATGTTAGCTCAGGGCTGGTCTTCCTCACAAAAAAAAAAAAAGATTCTTATCCAAGTTTCTATAATTTGTCAAGTCAAAACTTTCTCTACCACTTATTAGCCTTATGACCTTTGGTGAGTGATTTTGCTTCTCTGTTCCTTACATAAATAATGGAGAAAAAAAGTGTCTCCACAGTTTTCTTGAGAGTTAATACATGTAATTGATATATGTAAAGCATTTAGAACAATGGCCACAGCTACAGGATAATACACGTTAGCTAATATTATGAAAATCTGTCTAAAGCCTATTATGTACACACTTTTCTTAGTCAAGGGCACCTTCTGGCTATTGGGTATGGTAAATCATACTCTTAAAGACAAGGAAGACTGATGGTTCACATACTAAAGGGTAATTTCCAACCCTATCTTTCTAGTCTAATGTTTCTCCCATCTCCTCATGGTAACAGTTTGCTTCTCAGATAACTTTCCCTCTATCATTCCCAATGTACTACCAAATCATCAAAGAAAGGTAGGCAACTAAGCCTACTAAATTTCACTTTGCACGTATTTTTTTAATCGGTGAACTCTAGGCTCAAAGTTGCAATATTCCTGACAATGACTTGGCTCAAAAACCTTTTTTCTTTCCATGAGGAGGTGGGTTTCCAAATGTTGAGGTTTCCAGAAGTCTGGCAGCTGGACAGTCAAGGTGTTAGGTCATCCGCATGTTTTCATGATGCAAGGAGGGACAAATAGTGTTTCACAGACTTTAATCCTAGTATTGCTCCTGAGGTCAAGTACAGGAAAGATTATCATCTGCCTTTTACACAGAAAGAGAATAACTGTGATGTTCATAAAAGAGTGTGACTTGGCAAAGATGCTTAGGTGAAGAGACAAGTCTACCAACTTCAAGAATTGCTTACCTCCATATACTAAAATTTCTTCAACATGGTTCTAAAATCTCTAAATGGTCAGGAAACTAAACACACATTCCCCAAAAAGATCCAGAGTAATTTTCTAAATCCAAGATGAACCAAACCAAAGGGTCAACAAAATATCCAAAAGTACTAACAATTCAAACTAGAACCAGTCATTTCTTATAAAGATAAACTAGAAAAGGTCCAGTTCTCCAAGTCAAATATTTCATCCATATTCAAACTAATCGAATCATGTAAAGCCCCTCCTAAAAGTGACACATGGAAGTTCTTTCATATCAATTCACATAAATGACTTAGTTCAAATTCCCATAAACAGCCTAATGATGCTCATATTCTAAACTAATCTCAACCACTCTGAAGTTCGCTTTCAGGTACCAAACTTAAAATAGGCATTTAAGGAGCAGTCACTCAAAAAAAAAAGACTGTAAAATTTAATCACAGGCTGAAAGGTTCCCCCAGAAAGAAAGGGAAAGAGACACTCAGAATGAAATAATGGATCAATGGAAAGAATCATCAATGGCTACTGATACTATCATGTGAATGTCTGATAGGGAACTTCACAACTGCAAGATCAGGCGGCGACACCACCAACCCACTGGTCAATCTTAACACGAAAAAAAACAAAAACAATCAGACAGCATGAGCCTCTTAATGTGTCGCAATACAAAGTACATAGCACTACCTGTGAAGTATTCTTGCCAAAATATCAAACTAGAATCTGATCAAGTCTTTAGATTAACCACTAATTTACAGGAAACACAGAGGAGGAGAAAGGAACATGTTACATGACACTATACGGATACATCCAACAAAATCCAAACTGTGGGAAATTCTACAGGGCAAATAATCTGGACCTTTTCATTAAATAAATGGTAAATGACAAGGCAAAAAAAGGAGGAGGGACTAGAGACTGAAAGATTTATTTATCAACCAAATGCTGTGGGGAATTCTTTGGATCCTGACTCAACAAACCAACTGAAAAAAAAAAAAATGAGACAACCAGGGAAATACATTGAATATTTAATGATATTAAAGAATTATTAATTTTTAAGTTTGCTAATAGTACTGTGGATGTGTTAAGAGTCCTTATCTTTTTAGAGATAGACACAATTAAGTATTTATAGATGAAATATGTCTGGGATTTGTTTTTAAATTATCCAGTTGAGGGGGAATGGAAGGGATAATAGAAGAAACAAAATTCACGTTTCAAACTGTTGAAACTGATCATCGGGACATGATGATTCATTTTACTATTATATCTTTGTATGTCTGAAATCTCCCATATTACAATGTTACAGAATATCAGAGCACTAGATCAAGACTATCTATAATTGGTAGAACTAAAATTTTGCAAGTGCTTACTTCAACAGATCTTCATTTAAAAATCAAAAACAAAAGTGCATATTTTAAGTATTGCCTTTAAGTATTAAATTTGCACATTTTAAGTAATGACTTCAACTATTACATGTATCCATTTTATGTCTGGTTTTTATTATTGACATTTGCCAACACACACACAACACTCCACAAAAATAACCAAGTTCTGAATATTCTAACTCTTAAACATGTCAATCTGTTCCTTCTTTTTTTACTACTTCTTTATTTCAAGCCCCCAACATTTTGGTCAGTCTTGCTATATCCTCCTCCTTACGGGTCTCTCTCTTTTCGGTTTGAACACACACTAATTCACCCTCCATACTGTTTCCTTAAGTGGATCCTCAACACTTCCAGATTGACATACATTGCCCTGAGAAATCTGGTCCTTGCCTATCTTTGTAACACACACCAGTACCCCATATCATCCAATACTCCACTCATTTCAAACTATGTACGGTACTCGCACAGTAGTTCCCAGAATAAACTAAGGATGCTCTTCTCTTCTAAAGTTCAGTTCCCCTTAGACTTAAACCACCAGTGAAATGCCCCTTCCATTTCCAAGTGAATTCCAATTTCTATTGACTCTACAAGACTCACCTCTACCATAAGCTCCTTTGCAAGCCTATGCAGACTCTCCTTTCTCTCTCCCTGATTACCCTATACTTACACAGTAATCTATGCAATAGTATCACACTATCCCTTTGTTTTCTGCATATTTATATGGCCTTTCAAGACTATTAAGTATCACAGTGCCTGCAACATAGGAGACACTAAATGTTTGTTTTATGAAGTAATGTATGCATCTTCCATTGACAAAAGACAGGTAGATCTTTTATAAATAACTTTTATAAATTACGTTTATAAATGTAAGCTGTCTTAAAGTGGGAAACTTGTCTAACATATCTTTTTTGCTCCAGTGCCTGTAACAGTGCTTAGAATATATTAAACACTAAATGAGTGATTGCCAAACGAATAAAACAAATATTTCCACTAGCCATGGTAGATAATTTTGTACAAAATTTGACGCCACTCCAGTTTCTTAACTTCTACTTCTTGGTATTTTGTTTGTTTTGTATTGTTTTTTGGTTGGCTGGCTGATTAGTTTTAAATCTTTTTAAAATGTAGAAAAATTTTGTATGCTTCCTTTTAGTGTCAAAGAAGAAACTGATTACCAGAAGCAAATGCCTTAAAAAAGAGTTTACAACAAGAATTATAGTGTAGATACAACATACTTAGGTGAACTTTTAGCCTAAAAGTTGAAGAGGCTCAACAAATCATCATTATTGGAGAACCTCAGTTTTAGGTTATCCTAAGCTTTCACTATAATTTAATTGGAAATTGCAAGGAAAATCACACAATTCAGTAGCAGTCAGGATGCAAGTAACATAAAAAATAAAATCAGACCCTTAATTTCAAATTTTAAAGTGAGAATTTCTCCCTGTAGAATCAACATGATTGTTAACAGCATGTACAAACAATACTGAGTTCATATTATGTGCCAAGTACAGTGTGCAATTCATGTATAAAAACATATTGTTTAGGGGAGTGCATCTGCAATTTAAAAAAACTGGACATAAATCAAAGGCAAGAGAAACTCAGACCACATCTTAATTAGCGAAGGCTAGGTTTCAAAGAATCTAGATAGCAAGACATTAAGGTAGAGGCTAGATTTAAGAAGAGCACCTAAGGAAAGACTAAGAAATTATAGACTTTCACTAGAAAGTCACTAGAAACAAAGTCGCCTGGTTGCTTTAAAAAAACATTAGGAAGTAATGGCTTTGAATGTGATGAATCCTCTTCATTTCCATCTTCTGACGTATCTAAATTATTTTTTCAAAATACCGAAATGGTATGTTCAAATTTATGCTATTTACCATCTAAAAAGGAAAACTAGACACATCACTGAAGAGTCAGTATTATTGGTTTGCTATTTCTAAACAAAAGGCACTCTGATTCAACTCTTTCCCCCAAAATAGATTCCCTTAAAATCCATTTAAGTAATACATTTAAAAATTTAGCGTCGGTAGAGAAACTTAAGAATCCCTTCTTTTAAAAATTAGGGAAAAGGTAAAATGACATTTTCATTGACTTTACATTACCAAAGAAGGTGGAAAATAGTGGAAGGTGCACTATTTATTCAAAGTATAACTGTATTCGTAGTTTCAGTTTTGTATGGCACTCGAATTAGCTTCTAGAGAAAAGTAAACCTGCCAGACTCCAGCAGAGGGAGAGTTGTTTGCATGAAGCTTATCAAGTTCAAGTACTGACCAGAAATACCTACCCAGCTCTTCAAGTCCCTGATCTGAATGACTTTCTTTGTAAGATATCTTCAAATTTGATTCCCGGCCCTAACAAAAAAAGCTCTATCAAAAGCTGCAATGCACCGCATCCCTCTCTCTCCACTCTGCGCCTTCAGTTTAAAACACGAACAACTCTTCTCTAGGGCAACGGATGAGATAGTTCGACGTAAATCCAGACAACACATCGCCTCGGGACCTACAACAGGGCTCTAATAAAAATCCTTAACTCTTGCTAAAGAAAATTCCAAACCAGATCTACCCCAATATCAATATCGTCGGACCCCTCCCCTTTGGCTACAGAGGGGAAATCTACCTGTGGAGTATCCGCTACGCAGCACAGAAGTCACAGCTCCAACCCAGTGTCCTCTAGCCCTTTTTTGTTCCCTCCCAGCCCTCCCTCCCTTTCCATGCAGAACTTGAGCAGAGCATTTGGCTCCCTTATCTGCCAGCAATTGGCGCCAGGAGGAACACGCTCCCGGGAGATGCGGAGCTTGGAGGCTGAGCGCTGCGTCTGGCGTGCTGCGGCCGTTCGGCTCAGCCAGGTACTCCCCAGCTCGCGCCTCCGCCGCCTCGAGGGGCCCCCGCTGGAGCCGGCTCTCGGCTCAGGGGATTCCCGCGACGAGGTGTCGCGCCAGATCTGCTACCTGCTTCCTGCCTCTCACCCCCGAACACGAGGCACTCCCGCCCCGCCAGGGCAAGTCCGGAAGCCTCCGGGCAGTTCGGGGGTCCTTCGTCCCGGGAAGCGCGGCTCCGCACACACCCTTGCCGGCCAGGTCCTCCCCTTCCCTGCCTGCACCCCCCTGGGCCATTCCCCGCCGGGGCCTGCGTGGGTCCAGTACCATTCTCCTCACGGGGCGGACTCCGGAAGGGCAGCAACTCCACCTCCTCCTCCTCCGCGGCCTGTAGCCATCTATCGGGAAGCGTCT
The DNA here is from genome assembly GCA_031878705.1 of Tapirus indicus. NCBI lineage: Eukaryota > Metazoa > Chordata > Mammalia > Perissodactyla > Tapiridae > Tapirus > Tapirus indicus. Next base: position 43,696,879 of record CM062918.1, read on the forward strand.
CCGGAGGCGGCAGCAGAGGCCACCGGACAAGGACAGCCCAGGGAAACCTTCTCAGAACTAACTCAGCTCCGGCGCTAGCAGCAGAAGCCGAGTCTTTCATAATTGTGCGACCAACTCCTCCGGGTGACTGGCCACAGGGACGCGCCAGCGCCCGCCTCCGCCGGCGACGGGGCTGAAGGCAGACCACGTGAGGGGCGCGTCGAGTGCGTCGCCGCCCGCCGGCCGGGTCACGTGAAGGGCGCGCGCTCCCTCACTTCCAGGCCGCATCCCTGCGCCCGCGCTGTGCACGAGCGCCCCCACCCCCGCCTCCCCGGGTTTCGCGAGCTAGAGGGGCTGTCCTCCCCAGGTCTCCATTGGATACCTAGGCGACGCTTGCACAAACATCTGTCTCAGCCCCGGGAATGGAATTTGAGGAAGCAATAGTTGAGGATTACGGTTCCAGGCCTCTGGGATCCAACCTGGAGTTGCAGCGTGGTCTCATCTCCCCTAACTGGGTCTGGCCTCTGCCTGCGCTCTCGAGCAGCGTTTCCCAGTCCCTTCTCTGGGCCTCAAGGAGGGTGGAGGCCTTCAATACTCTCTCCTCGTCCAAAATGCAAAATCGACTTCTTACCCCAAATCATGTTCTTCCTCTCACTTCCCCTGTTTCTGTCTGCAAAAATTCTTCTTCCGTCTTTATCTATGGGTACCATCCTTTCTCTCCAGAGCTATCTCCCACAGACACGCACACACCACACACCTTAACCAAAGTCTGTGGGTTGTTCTAATACATGCCTGTCTTTCCTTTTCCTTTGCTATTACCCCAGCCCAGATTTGACTATTAGTGATAGTTTACTAAATGATGCTTTTCACACATCGCTTTCTTGTTCCCGAAAAACTTCAAGAGGAAAGAGTTCCTCTTTCTTACTCTCTGTGATCTGACTCTGTCTTATCTCTTTTCTAAAAACAGCTTTATTGAGGAATAATTGACATACAATAAGCTACACATATTTAAATGTACAATTTGACAACTGTTGACATATGAATACACCCATGAAATTCCCACAATCAAAACAGTGAATATATTCATCACCCCCAAGTTTCCTCCTTGCCGGTTGTAATCCCTCCATCCTGTCCCTCCCCATCCCCACCCCGTAGCAACTGCTGATCTGCTTTCTGTCACTATATATTAGTTTCATATTCTGGAGTTTTATATAATGGAATCATACAATATGTACTCTTTTTTTTTTTCCATCTGGCTCCTTTCACTCAGGGTAACTATAACCTCTTAAATGTTATGACCCACAGTTCACTGAAGTAGGGTCTTCTCTCCAACAAAACTGATCCACCCATTGTTTTCCCTAACAAACTGACCACGCTTGTGAACAATCTTCAGATATAGTGTATTCCTTCCCCATCTGGCATGTCCAGCAGGACCAAAGTTAAAAAAATGTTTCCATATATGTGTCATACATTTCCTACTAGATTATCAGACCCTTGAGGCCAGGATTGTGGCTAATTTATGCATACATTCAATAAATGTTTATTTTCTAGATCTGAGCTGGGCCTACATACTTCCTGCCTTTAGGGAGTTTGTAATCTAAAAGGTGGAGACAAACCAGAAAATCAAAATACAGTGAGATAAGAGTGCTTTGTTTTCCTCAGTCTTTGTGACTCTGGCCTTTTTGTACCCACAAGTGTTTCACCCCTTGCTTGGGTGATGTAGGAAGGAAACAAGAATAGCTCCATGACACTTGATCTCCAGAACTCTTTGGTAAACTGGAGCATTTAGTTTTGAGTTAGAAATGAGGAATAGAATTATTCCTTAATCAAATTAATGAAAATAAATTTCTTAATTAAGTGGTCAGACAGCCCTGGAGTTCACATATGCTAACTTACAGAGAGCAATCAATTCATTTTTTAAAAAGTATTGAGTTCCTAAGACTATATCAGGAACAGTCCTGTTCAATGTTCAGTGATGAAGAAGATGGATAAATTCAGTGTTTTAGAAAATGTTCATTAAATGCTCTCTCTCCCACTTCTTTCCCACAGGGGCTCTGTTTCCATTTTGGTCAGTGGCATGCCCGTTTCCCATCCTCACTGGATCACATACTCATTCTCCTCCCGGTCCTTGCCCAATTATTTGCAACAATTCAATTCAACAAGCATTTACTACTATACTCTGTTTAAAGCACTAAGTGAAGTGCTATGAGGGATAAAAAGATGAAAATCATGGTACTGTACCAACTCTTGGATTTTTAGCTCTCAGTCTAGTGCATGCATTCTCAATCTTAAAGGAGTGATATCACCCCCAAGGAAATGAAAATTAATTCAAGGAAGGGTGAAAAATATTACTCTTTTTATAAATGAAGCACAGATACACATTAAAGTTTCATGAAGGTGGGTGCAATTAGGTAAAACATGTCTAAAAAGACTCCATAGTGAAGTGATAATGAAAAAAAGGGTGAAAAACACTGGTCTAGTGGGACAGAGGTAAATACAAGCCTAACTCATAATGAAGGTGAATGTTATAATTGCCGTGATAGCCAGCCTCCAATAGGGCCTTCAATGTTCCTCACTTCCTGGTATTCTCACCCCTGTGTAGTCTCCTCCCACACTGAATAGGGCTAACCTGTGTGATCAGTGGGATATTGTGGAAATGACAATGTGTGACTTCTGAGGCTTGGTCATAAAAGACATTTTGGCTTCCACCTTGCTCTTTTAGATCACTCACTCTGGGGAAAGCCAGCTGCCATGTCATGAGGACAACTCAAGCAGCCCCGTGAAGAGGTACATGTGGCAAAGAACTGAGGCCTCCTGCCAACAGCCAGTACCAGCTTGCCAGCCATGTGGGTAAGCCATCCTGAAAGTGTATCCTTCAACCCCAGACGAGATGTCAGATGACTGCAGCCCCTGCTGACATCTTGTAACCTCATGAAAAACAGACAGAATCACCCAGCTAAGCCACCCCCAAGTCCTGATCCTTGGGAACTGTGAGAAATAATGTGTTTATTGTTCTTTTAAGCCACTAAATTTTGGGAAAATTTGTTATGCATCAATATATAACTGATAACATTGTAGTACAAATAAGGCACTGTGCAGTAGTAGAGTTTAATCACCATCTGCAGATATTTGGAAAGTTTGGAGGCAGTAGAAAATGACCTGAGTCTTGTGGGAAGATTTGGAAGGGTATATATAGAAGAAGAGTATTCCAGGTATAAAGAACATTCAAACAAAGGCAGAAAGGCATAACCATGTTATATCAACCCTTGCTAGTGATAAGAGGCTGGGACTCCAGTAATAAATCCAAATAGCCTGTTCCTTATAATTAATTTAGTAAGAATGATCCTTAAGCCTTTTCCATACTTAAAATCCTTCACGGGCTCTTATTCCTCTTATAACAAGTCCAAATACCTTAGTATCTGACCCCATCTTATTTTTCTAGTGTTGTCTCTGGTCACTTCTCCTAGCCTCCTTCCCAGCCCTTCAAATGTCCATTTTCAGGACTCAACTTGTAAGTCCCTTCTTTCAAGAATTTTCTTACTCTCTCAAGCATACCCAATCTGGGTTAGGTGCTCCTCCTGTATGTCCCCATTGCACATTGTATATTCCCTATTATAACATTTATCTCACTGTACTCTAATTACCAATTTACTTGCCAGTCCCCTCACCTCCTGCCGCTAAACATTCAAAGATCATAACATTATCCATCTTATTCACCAGTGTATACTAGCTTGATGACACATGTGTAGGAGTCATTTAATAATATTTGTTGAAGAAAAAAATAAAGCCTCTGATAGGCCAGAATCTAAAGATGAACTCTGTCCTCTGATTCTGGCATGCAGAGTTTCGTGTCAGATTAAGGCAAGGTGCTATTCCTACACAGCAGAGGGTTACAGGAAGTGGAGTAGAATGTGGAAGTCTGTGTTCCCACAGTATATTGTTTAATCAATCAGTCATCCATTTACTCATCATATTTGTTGAACATCTATTGTGAATCACACAGTGTGTGCTAGGTCACTCCCTTCCATGGCTCAGGCCTTGTGCTACTGTTTATGCCTCTTTCCTGAAAGATTTTTGTCCTAAATCTGACATTGGCCTTAGCTTCTAAGTGTCCAATTCCCTGCTGCACATACTATGTAGGGATGACTATAAGATATCCTTTAAGAAAGTGGAAGTAAGAGAAATATGAAATAAAATTGCCCTTATAAAGTCAGTTCCTTAAACATCAATTTCCTTAATACAATCCATACCCCTTTGAAAGTCTTTATATATTACCATGGGCATATATACCCCAGTTTGAGAATTACTGCCTTAGAATACTAACTCTGATTACCTTTGTGATGGTTAATTTTGTGTGTCAACTTGACTGCCCCGTTGATTGCACTTAATATGGAGTGCCCAGATTAAACATCATTTTTGGGGATGTCTATGAGGGTGTTTCTGGATGAGATTAGCATTTGAACTGATGGACTGAGTAAAGCAGATTGCCCTCCCCCAATGTGGATGGGGCATCATCCAATATATTGAGGGCCCAAATAGAACAAAAAGGCAGAGAAAGGTGGATTTACTCTCTGCCTGACTGTATGAGCTAGGACATCAGTATTCTCCTGCTCTTGACTGGGAATTACACCATCAGCCCTATGGTTCTCAGAACTACACCACCAGCTTTCCTGGGTCTCCAGTTTGCAGATAGCAGATAGTGGAACTTCTCAGACTGCATAATTGCATGAGCCAATCTCTTATAATAAATTATATATTCTATATATTCAGGATTCTCCTAATAGTACCCCTCTTCCATCTTAATGTTTCAATCTACTGATATGTGCAGTTTTGTAGAGAATTATAATAGTGTGGTCAATAAAAGATTTTCAAGCAAAAAATTTTTTTCTGATAAAATCATATAGGAAATGAAAAATTGAAATTTGAAAAACACAATACCATCTACCTTAGGACCCAAAAATTAAATACTTTGGTATAAATCTAACAAAATATGTACAAGATTCATATGAGATAAACAACAAAACTCTGATGAAAGAAATCAAAGATCGAAGTAAATGGAGAGCTACTCCATGTACATGGATAGGAACACTCAATATTGTCAAAATATCAGTTCTTCCCAACTTGATCTATAGATTCAACACAATCCCAATCAAAATCCCAGCAAGTCATATTGTGAATATCAACAAACTAATTCTAAAGTTTATATGGAGAAGCAAAAAGACTCAAGATAGCCAACGCAATATTGAAGGAGCAGAACAAAATCGGGGACTGACATGATACTATTCAACTCCAAGACTTACTACAAAGCTACAGGAATAAAGGCAATATGGTTTTGGTGAAAGAATAGTTAAATAAATCAATGGAACAGAATAGAGAGCCTAGAAATAGACCCATACAAATATAGTCAACTGATCTTTGACAAAGGAGCAAAGGCAGTACAGTGGAGCTGATAGTTTCTTCAACAAATGGTGCTGGAAGAACTGGACATCCAAGTGGAAAAAAAGTGAATCTAGATGCAGATCATATACCTTTCACAAAAATAAACTTAAAATGGATCACAGACCTAAATGTAAAACATAATAATCCTAGAAGATCACATAAAAGACCTTTAGTTTGGTGATGACTTTTTATATATAACACCAAAAGCATGATCCTGAAAGAAAAAATTAGTAAGTTGGACTTCTTTACAATTAAAAACTTCTGCTCTATGACAGATACTGTTCAAAGAATGAAAAGACAAGACACAGACTGGGAGAAAATATTTGCAAAACACATATCTGATAAAGGCCTGGTATCCAAAATATACAACGAAATCTTAAAACTCAACAATAAGAAAACAAACAACCCAATTAAGAAATCTTAAGATTAAAAAATCTGAAGAGAGGGGCCAGCCCTGTGGCCTAGTGGCTAACTTTGGTACGCTCCGCTCCAGCGGCCTGGGTTTGGTTCCTCGGTGCAGACCTATACCGCTCATTGGTGGCCACGCTGTGGTGGCAACCCACAAACAAAATAGAGGAAGATTAGCAACAGATGTTAGCTCAGAGTGAATCTTCCTCAGCAAAAAAAAAAAAAATCTGAAGAGAAGGCAAATGATCTGAAGACACCTCACTGAAGAAGAGATATACATGTCAAATAAGCATATGAAAAGAGGTTCAACATCATATGTCACCAGGAAATTGCAAATTAAAATAATGTTACCACTTCAGATCTATCAGAATGGCAAAAATCCAAAACACCTATAACACCAAATGCTGGAGCTGCAGGAACTCTCATTTACTGCTGGTAGAAATGCAAAATGGAACTGACACTGGAAGGCAGTATAACAGTTTTTTACAAAAGTAAACATGCTCTTTTTTTTTTATATAAAATTTTTTTGAGGAAGATTGGCCCTGAGCTAATGTCTGTTGCCAATCTTCCTCCTTTTTTGCTTTTGTTTTTTCTCCCCAAAGCCCCAGTAGATAGTTGTATGTCATACTTGTGCATCCTTCTAGTTGCTCTATGTGGGACACCACCTCAGCATGGCTTGATGAGAGGTGCGTCGGTCCGTGCCCAGGATCCAAACCAGTGAACCCCGGGCCACCGAAGCAAAGTGTGCGAACTTAACAACTACACCACCAGGCCGGCCCCAAACATGCTCTTTTGATGTGATCCAGCAGTTGTACTCCTTGGTATTTATCCAAATGGGTTGAAAACTTACATCCACATAAAAAGCTGCACACAGGTGTTAATAGCAGCCTTATCCACAATTGCCAAATATTCGAAGCGACTAAGATATCCTTCAATAAGTGAATAGATAAACTGTAGCACATCCACACAATGGAATACTATTCTGTGATAAAAAGAAATGAGCTATCATGCCATGAAAAGACATGGAAGAAACTTAAGTGAATATTGCTAAGTGAAAGAAGCCAACCTGAAAGGCTACTGTATGATTCCAACTATATGACATTTTGGAAATGGCAAAACCAGGGAGACATTAAAAAGATCAGTGGTTGCCAGAGGTTTGGGAGGAGGGAGGGAGGGATGAATAGGTGCAGCACAGGGTATTTTTAAGGCAGTGAAACTATTCTCTATGGTACTATAATGTGGATACATGTCATTGTACATTTGTCAAAACCCATAGAATATACAACACAAGGAGTGAATCCTAATGTAAATTATGGACTTGAGTTGATAATAATTTATCAGTATTGGCTCATCAATTATGACAAACATACCACACTAATGCAAGATGTTAATAATAGGGGAAACTGAGTGGGGAGTATGTGAAGGGGGTATATGGGAACTTTCCACACAAATTTTCTGTAAATGTAAAATTGCTCTAAAAATAAAGTCTATTAATTTTTTTAAAAATCATATGGGGAAAGTAGAAATACAAGGACAAAAAAAGGAATGATGTAAAATTTCCTTTTTTCTTTTTGTGAGGAAGATTGGCCCTGAGTTAACACCTGTTGCCAATCTTTCTCTTTTTGCTTGAAGAAGATTCGCCCTGAGTTAACATCTGTGCCAATCTTCCTGTATTTTGTACATGGGACACCACCACAGCATGGCTCGACGAATGGTGTAGATCTGCACCCAGGATCTGAACCTGCAAACCCCGGGCCACCGAAGTGGAACACACTGAACTTAACCACTGCCCCACCAGGCCAGGCCCTAAAATCTCCTATGTTTGAAGAAGAGTTTGTTAACTTTCTTAAATGAATGATGATGGGTATGAGATCATTATGATATTTAACTTCCAAGCTATAAAATTCATTTTTTAAAATTTCTAAATTTGCAGTATTCTGGTAAATTACATTTATTGCAAATATTTAAAATTATGAGGAAAAATATAGGTACATAGTACCTACATATACATAGTAGTTTTTTATACATTAATTTTTTATTGAGATATAATTGACATATAACATCATATTACTTTCAGGTGTACCATATAACAATTCAAATATGTACATATTGCAAAATGATTATCATAATAAGTCTAGTTAACATCTATCCATCCATAGTAGTATTTTCAAAATTATTTTAGTGATATGCAAACAAAAATGTTTGACGACCATCATTTCAAGGCCGTTTCATTGTTTTGGAAGAAGGTAGAATAGTCATAATGTTTTAAACTTTAAGTTTCATAAGCATGTTAAAAAATCAGGATTAAGAACCATGAGAATAGAAACAGATATATAAGTCCCAAACAGTAGAGGGGAGAAATGGATTTAAAAAAACAAAACAAAACTCAGTCAATCCAAAAAATGTCAGTGATTAGCCCCGCAATTTCTTCTTTGTTTTTGATATTTAATTTTGCTAACAAATATATACTATACTTGGTGCTGCACTTACATTTAGAAACTTTCAGATGCACATTTTGTTGACTTAAACTCATAAACAGCTGCAGTGGGGATATGGCAAATGTAAAGCAACTGTTTCAAACATTGGTAGATGCTCTGAGGTTTTAGAGTCTTTAATAAGAAAGAGGCTTAATTTTAACCTAGAAAATATATTTTTAGAATGCTGTAAGTTTATTGTAAGTTATATTGTATTCAAAGTGACTAATAAGTAGTACAATTTATGAATGATTACTATATCTAATACTAGTCAGGTTTTATGACTTCCCATGATTATTTAAGACATGTTTCACAAACCTTGACATCTACACACAAATGCAGAAGTTTACATTCAAATAAATAAAAGCAGGCTCTGTAATGAAACAGTTTGAAAGCATCAGAGTCCTTACCTCCTTACACTGAATAACTAGCATTTATTGAATGGTTTTTATTTGCCAGGTATTGTTCTACCCACTTAACACGTATTAACTTATTAAGTCCTCTCAACCCTATGAGCTAGATACTATTATTATCATCGTTTTATTGTACAGAGGAAGAAACTGAGGCCCAGGGCAGAGCCAGGGTTTCAACCGTGATAATCTAAGTCCAGAATTTATGCCCTTAACACAATTGAGAAATCTGTCACTAATAATAGAGAACAGATTATATACGATTCAGTCTTTCACAAGATCTTTTCCTCAGACTATTTAATATCAGCTAATCAAGAATCTTTGTTTACTTCACTAGGTCCAGATAGTTGGCTAATACAATTGTTTCCACATTAATCATGCTCTGACTTCTCCCTGAATGGATTTGCACCAGTATAAGTCCCTGGGCAACTGAGAAAGGGACCCTGTATCTCAAAATTGAAGACTGGCAACGTTAAAAAAATTAAAATCGATTAAAGCATCAAAATAATGAAAAAGAGAGCCAATATATGAAATGTCTATTTTATGTAATTTTCCCTGTCACTTAAAATGAGATGCTCATAAATGTTTGGCAAATCCTTTGTTTATAATAAGCAGAGAGTGATTAAACCAGTTCCAACAAATTTTGCACTACTTTGGGTAGAGGATTAATGGATTTTCTTTCTTAGGCATTCTTTCAAAAGAATTAACCTGGTTTGCAAGAGTAAAGCTTATAAAATGGCAATCAAAAATACCTGGAATGTTTCAAATACTAATCTTTAACCCCAGTAGCTTAGTACAGTGCCTGGCATATCATAGGTATTCAATAAATAGTTCTCGAATACTTAAGATGAAAATCAGGCTTCTTCAATTTTATTGTATGCAGATATGCTAGTTAGTTACACAATATACAAGTAATAAACATTTTTTATAACCCTTTTCTTTAGCTCTATTTTTAAAGGAAAAAAAAAATCTCTTCCTAAAGTTTTAAAACTCTGCCCCAAGTGACTAGATTTGGGCAAAAGCTAGAACAAATTACCAGTAACCGTAGACAGACATTCCCCTTTGAATTTAGCAAAGACTTTGTGTTGATGAAGAATGTTATTGCTAGGGCTGTATGAACTTATCTCAAGTATATGAGAGTGTATAATGAATGGATTACTTTGGCTGGACAGAGTGTAGAGGGATCTAAGACTAAATGCATCAAACTGTGATAAGCAATGATAAACTAATTTTGATGGTGTAGCTATTCCTAAAGCATTTGATTCAACTATTTCCAGACAAAGTGAAAAAGACTTATGAAGTTTATGTAACTAATCCTTAAATTTTAGTCCAAGGCAGAGATTTAATCACATTAAACTGAGGGATGAACAATGAGGTTGTACACATAGTGATTTTGAATGTTAGGGATCATGAGACTGTGCTATAGATTTTAATTTTCCCAGTCAATTTTTAAATTATTAATTGGTGGTCCTAGATGTGAATTATTATTCATTTGCACTGATACATCAATGTTTTTGAAAAACCCCAAGTAGTAAGATATATGAAAAGATAAGTCTGTTTAAACTTGACTATCTTAAGCTATTTGCTTTGATAATTATTACTCTGGATATATAATTATTCTGGATTGCTATGGTTTTTTTAACATAGGATATTGGTAAAAATTGAAAACAAGGAATTGCAAAAAAGATCTGATTTTCTGATATTGGATACCATTATTTCTACTATGTATTGACATTGCTAGGATATATCTCATAACTTAATAGCGATTTATTAAGATTTTAACATTATAAGATTATCTAAGGAAAGTCCTAAAATGCAAGTTAAATGACATTAAAATGGAGTTACTATAGGTATATGTGTACGTTTATGGGTATGAGTATGTGTACACTAGGCTCACTATTCTTAAGAGATTTTCATCTTGTTTCATGAAGATCTCAAAGGGATAACATTCAGGTAGCTAATCTTAACCTAATATACTTCAAGATCGTAAAAACCAATTACAGTATATATAACACTCCAAGCAAAACTAAAACATGTAAACATAAAATAACCAAGCAACCAGCTATTAATTGGGTTAATTGGCTCTGTGCTTTGAATAATACTTCAATACAATATAGGTGCTTAATACCAAATGATTACAAATGTATAGCTGAAGAGTAAAAACATAAGGAGAGATGCAGATGAAAGGTGATGAATTGAATACACATCTAATTTTGCTCCCTTGTGAAACTCCATGAAACAACAGTTTTCAAAGATATTTAATGAAAAATTTCATATATATAAGAGTGGAAACAAACACCCATCACCTAGATTCAATGATTATCAAGATTTTACTACATTTGCTTTATCTGTTCTTTTTTCCCTTTTTTTTCTTAGCTGAAGCCGATTTATTTTAAAGTAAATCATAGACATCATGTCATTTTACTCTTCTGTATTTCAACATACATCTGTTAAAAAAATGGACATGATGCCATTATCACACCTAAAAAAATGAACAATAATTATTTGGTATTGTTTTATATCCAGTTCATAACCAAATTTTCCCAGTTGGCTCCTAAATGTCTTGTTTAGTTGGTTTGTTGAATTGGGATCCAAACAAGGGCCACACAAGGGATTTGAGTGTCATATCATAGAAATTTCTCTTAATTTAAAGCAACCCCTCCTTCCTCACTGTTTTCCCCTATGCTATTAATTTATAACAAGAACCAATTCAATTGTCCTTTGGAATGTTGCATATTCTGTATTTGTAAGTTTGCTCCCTTGAGTGTCATTTAACTTGTTCCTTCATCCTCCATATTTCCCATAGTTGGAAGTTTGTGCTCTAGATTTGATTAGATTCCAGGTTGTCTTTTTTTGCAAGAAAACTTCATGGTGGTGCTTCATACTGCATCATGCTGAAAGGCCTACAATGTCTAGTTGTCCCACTTGGGGTGAATGTTTGCATATAGAATGCTGAGACTCTCAAAACTTTCTTCAACCATATGACTCCAGGAGATTGGAAGAGATTTTTTTGAGGAATCTGATCAGCCCAAGAGAAAGCACTTTAAGAGAATGACATTGGGATTTCACAGCAGCAGAGCCAGATCATCCGACAATATACCTGTCATTTAATAAGCCCCAATTATGTGCTCAGTGTCCAATTGGATTTTTAGTCTCTCACTCTTAAACATAATCAGAAAACTAAAGATTACCTTCCCTCTGAAGAAAGCTTCTAAGATATAACACACGAAAATGGAATTGGAAGAAAACATGACTATACTCAGAGAACAATTTCAAAAACAAGCAAAAAAAACCCTATCATTAATATTTTCAGAGAGTTATGAGAATATATGGCATCAATGAAAGGGCAATAGGATACTATAAAAAATAAAGTGTTAGAGCAAAAAAAGAGTTCTTGGAAATTAAAAACATGTGAGGAGAAATCAAAAATTTTATAAAAGGGTTAGAAGATAATGTTAAGGAAATCTTCCAGAAAACAGGGTGGATTACAAAATCCAGGTGGATGACAAAAAGACAAGAGGTGGAATATTTGAGAAGAAAGGTAAGACAAGTACAGGATTAGTCGAGGAGGTACAATATTGAAATATTAGTGATTCCAGAAAGAAAGAACAGAGAAAATGAAGGGGAAGAAATAATCAATGAAATAATTTTTAAAAATTTTTCAAAATTGAAGGACAGCAGTTACTAGACCTCTGAAGGGCCCACTGAGTGATCAGCATAAGGGATGAAAATAGACTCATACTGAGAATAAGCTATCAAATACACACACACACACACACACACACACACACACACACAGTATGTCCTAAGTATACTTTGGAACATACTTATACTAAAGAGTATCCATTGTGTATCTGAAATTCAAATTTAAATGGGCAAACTATATTTTATTTGGGAACCCTACATTGACCTTGTCATTACTAGTAATGGCAATTCCTCATAATTTCAATTCCTAACTATCCACTCAGACCACCACTATCTATCCAACTTCTTCTAACATCCCAAACCCAACAATCATTTAACACTATAGGGACCTACATTGCATTTATCCTAACACCTTTTCACTGTCATTCACCCCCCTCAAATCCTCATGTCCTTCCTTACACAGCTTAAATGTCATGGTTAATAAGTTATATTCACCCCTTCACATACATCCTAAATTCCTTTGCTCCTCTTTTACTTTCTTGAACCTGCTAGGCTAAATCACAGCCTTGGTTTAATTCAGTATTGCACCTGTGTAACTGAATGTGGCTGGGGAAACAGACATACACACAAGCAGAATGGTCATTTTAAATTTAAGATCACAAACCTTACCATGGGCCCTTGATACAACTATATCATACTAACTTTTCCTAGACCAGTCGTTCTCAAAGTGTGTTTCCCAGACCAGCAGCACCAATTTCACCTGGGAACTTGTTAGAAATGGAAATTCTTGGTTGGGTTCCACTTCAGGCTTGAATTAGAAAATCTGGGACTGGGGCCTAGCAATCTGTGGTTCAACAAGGCTTCCAGGTGAGTCTGATACACTGGGTCTCAAATTTTAGCATGCAAAAGAATCATCTGTAAAGCTTGTGCAAAACTGGATTGCTGCACCACACCCCCAGAATTTCTGGTTCAGGTTTGGGGTGGGCACCAAAATTTAGCATTTTTAACCAGTTCTCAAGTGGTGCTGTTGCTGAACCAGGGACTACACATTGAGAACCTGTCCCTATACCAATCACTCTCTGACTTTTTTTTTTTTTGTGAGGAAGACCAGTCTTGAGCTAACATCCGTTGCTAATCCTCTTTTTTGCTGAGGAATACTGGCCCTGGGCTAACATCTGTGCCCATCTTCCTCTACTTTTTATATAGGATGCCGCCACGGCATGGCCGACAAAAGCAGAGCGTCAGCAGGCGCCCGGGATCCGAACCCACAAACCCTGGGCTGCCAAGCGCGAACTAAACTGCTACACCACTGGGCCAGCCCCTATGCTCTCACTTTTTAAAGAAAACTTTCTCTTTTCTCTTCAAACTTCTTACATCTCCTCCCGAAACTGACTCTCAGCTGATGACCCTGATTAGTACTTCATTGGCAGAATATAAAAGCAATCAGAATGGAATTTCCCATGGTCCCACCAATTACATCTACCTCCTTACCTGCATCTGTACTCATATATGCTACCTTATGTCCAGTTACAGGAGACGAACCCTCCATGTTACTATCTAAAACAAGCTCTTCCACTTGGACACTAGATCCCATCATCTCTAGCCTTAGGGAAATAAATTTAGTTAACTCACTGATCTCTTTCCTACGTCATCAAAATTTCCCTTTTTATTGGATCCCCATCAACATTCAAACATGCTGTTATTTCTCCCCTGTCAACACCCCCAAGCCAAACTTATTTCTTGGCTCTATTTCTCTCCTTTCTTTTATAATAAAGCTCCATAAAGGAATTTTCTGTACTTGTTCTTTCCACATTTATCTCTTCCTATTCCAAACAGTGATACCTAAACTGAGATTTAAGGGTCTATAGGGGATGGCTGGGTGTGGGAGGTGGGACTGTGCAGAGAGTTTCCTAGGAAGAGGAGAATAAGGAGGCAGGAATGAAGGAGAGGAAAATGATGGGAGATTAAGTTGGAAAGGAACAGGGGCTAGACAAGTCAGGCCTTAAAAACCACAGTAAGAAATCTAGACTATTCTTAGACAAATTTGGTGCTGTTCAAGGTTTTTAAAAGCATTTAAGTTGCAAGACTAGATTTCCATTTTGGAAAGATCACTGGCTATGATGTGGAAGGGAGATTTATGGCAAAATTAGCATCTGGAAGATCAATTGAGAGTCTGTTACAGTACAGATGGATTAAATTGAGTTAGTGGCAGTGGGGATGGTGAGTACTAGGATCCCTTGAGAGACATTTGGAAGAGAATGGAGAGCACTTGGCAATTGCATTTGTGTATTTTATTTCGCTGCACAGAAAGGGGCTGGAGTGGATTTTGAGAGAAAATAATTGGTGAGGTTTCAGTCGAAAAGTGTTCCAAACACGTATAATAAATTGGTGGACAAAGCATTTTTAACTTGTAAAATAATTACTTGGTTTTCCACAGCTAGCAGAACCTATTAATAGGTAACTATTAATTAGAATCCAGTGAAACTTTTCCCACTTTCTAGAGAAGTGACCTCTGATCTAAATTGGAAAGTTGGTTTTAACAGAATGACATGCCAAACCATAGACTTTCATTTTCAGCTAAGACTAAAAGCTAGTTACCCATAACCTCCCTAAGAGAGCTGTTAAGAATTAGTATCTTACTATAGTTTACAGAGATCTCTTCAGAATTCTGGTAAGTCTGACTATTGCTTCGAGTGCAGTGTCTATTCTAAGAGCTTATATGCAGGTACTTGAAATTTCCAAAAATTTTTAGGAAGGATACTGTATTATCATTAGTGTTGCCTAGAATTGATCAGTTGTTAATCGTTTGTATTAATGCTTTTCAGTGATACCTTATTTCACTTTTGCTTTATTTTTAATTTAATTTGATGTGGGTCATTTGAGTAAGGGGCACAAAAAATACAAAGTTGAGGACTACTGATCTAGACTCTAGAGTCTTCATGGGATTAGAGAAATGGAAATGATCTTAATATAAAATTTAGTCCTACTCCTATTTTCTAGCAAAACAAAATGAATTTCAAGCTAATAAACATCATTTTTAGAGAACATAATTTTATTTAAAGACAGAAAACTTGACAGTTGGATATCTCTCCCTTTACTCATTAGACTGTTTACAAGGCTTATTATCTAAAGAAAATGATATGAATAATTTACTATTTAACCATATGTTAGTATGAATACCTATTAAGAGGAAAATAAATTATTTGTATTTTGAATCTTAATAGAAGCATATAAAATGCAAAAGGCACAAGGGTATACAGTAAAAAATAAGTCTGCCTCTTACCCTTGGGCCCTACCCATCTTACTCCCTCTCTTCCTAGAGACAGTCACTCTTTCCAGTTTTTTATGCATCTTTCCAGATATATGGGCCCATGGGACGAAACAAGGTTCCTTTGCAGCAGGGCAGAGAGGGAACAAGATTTCTTAAACATGAGGTCAAGAGAAACAGTACAGATATATATCTGGGCCAAGCACATCTGAGTTAAAAAGACAGTACAATGGCAACAGGGATCTTAGTAATTTGTGGGCACAACATCAGCAAAGCTGCAAAAAATGCAAATGCAAACTATACAATTTCATAAGTGATTATTACCTTTTGTATGTACCTTATGTGATAATCTAGCACACTTTGAGTTCATTTTCAATTTTTTCACCATTCCAAGTAAAACAAATTCAAATCTCATTGTAAAATAGAATTTATTGAATACCATAGTGAATTCAATACATTACAAAAATTGTTTTTCTTTTCAGTATTGACACATAATGAAGAGTTTTAAAGTACTGCTAAATTAACACTTCAAAAATTTTAAATTTTAAATCATACTCCATAAAAAAATAAAGCCTAGTAGTGTTACAAAAGTATTAATTTATACTAACTTACATATCAAAGTGTTAAAAAAAAAAGAATTCCACACTCAAATCAATCATCTAAGAGGTAAAAATTCAATCATATATATTTTTAAAAAGGTTCTCATTTGAACAAAATACAACAGAAGGTGTAAAATGGGCAGAAACTACCTAAATTACACTGACTCGCCCCACTGGAAAATCCTGCAGGCTAACTAGATAAACTTTAGATATTAAAAAAAAATCATTTTGTTTACTCTGAAAATTCAGTAATTCAAATCAGGAGTACTATGCAATTTCTTTCAAATTCCAAAACGTTGAGTAATTTGATTCAGATCTCTTGAATTTATAGAGTGTCTTTCCTTCAGGAAGGATAAAATGATTTATATTCAGTATTTCATTTTATTTGCATTACCCTCCCCAACCCCCTTAGAATTATCCTCTGAGGTAAATAGAGCACTGAAAATAAAATTTTTAAATTGCAGAATTGGTTATTTGGCATCATCTTGAATACATTCTCAACTTTTTCCCTTGTTAATGGGAAAATGTAAACCCTTTCAAACTAGTACATTCCACTAGTTTGAAATGCAATTCCTGTGTTTTTGAAATCTCACTGGCTGAAATCAGGCAGAAATTTCAGAGACTAAGCTTAAATAAATTAGTTCAAAATTTTTGAGTCAAATGTAAAAATAATGTTTACTTATACCTAAGGCAGAAATTGAAAGAGCAAAGGAAAATCAGAAAGCTCATTTGTATTTACTATAAATATACCATTTCACCAAAATCTCTATGGACATGTCACTAAAATCTATGAATGCCAGTAACAGATGGGTTAACATTCTCTTCCTTCAAAAGAGAAATAAATTGCAGATTCTACTAATAAGGTATTGCTAATCTAAAAAAATCTACAAGCTAGAAGAAAATATGTATTAGAATATCAAGGTCTTCCCCCACAAACTTCATATTATCTTTGCTGAACTGAATTAAAAATCATCTATATTACAATTTGAGATATTTAATGATTTCTGTTTGATAAGTTACAAAAATGTTCATAGGGAATTTCTAAGAAGTAGTACTTCTTTTTGCATTAAGTAATAATACAATATATCTTATTGTTTTTAAGACATGTTTGGAAAAAACCAACTTCTCTTCCTCTTAAGGTTATTGGTGGTGGGAGGGCAAGAGAGGAAATTACACATCCTTTTAAGCCAAATTTTCATCTCCTCTATCCTTTGTTCATTTTGATTCCCAAAATAAAATATTTCTGTGCTTTATTGTAATTTCTCTAAATATTTTCATCTAGGTTGCTAGAAGGATTAAGTACAATATAAAGTTGACATTGACAATGGAGAAACTTAAGGAATTCACTTTTTATTTCTTATTTCTATTTAATCAACAAGATTTGAATAGCAAACTAGAACAAGGTTTTACCTCCTTATAAACTACTGGTTGGCTAAAGTAGAATTTGTATCAAAGAACTAAGATTTCAGATTTCGAGATGTAACATTTTCTTTAATGTTCTTCATAAAATGTTGAGGCTTTTGAATATCATAAAGCTGGGATGAGAGTGCAGATACTTTTACTAAAAAAGCTGTATTTTGGCAAACACTTTATTGATATTATAAATGAAAATATAGTTGGAGCTTTAAAATGGCATTTAATCTGTTCTTCTCTCTATCAGAGTCTGCCAAATAAATTAAATTCTTTGGAAAAAATTCAAACTTGATATTATGGAGGCAAAATTAAGATTAACCCTTACTTGTCAGATACTTACTTGTCATTTGCCATAAACCACAGAACCCATTTAAGTGTATTAAGTGGAGACAGGGGCTGACTGTCAAGGGAGCTTCTCTACCTGCAATTTACTCAGCTAAAGTTAACAATTAAACAAAAGCATCTAACTCCGTCAAGTGCTAAATTTAGTTCAAACATCAAAAGTCTGATCCATTTTAAAAGGCATTAGCTTTATCTTTTAATCAGCTGACTGGCCTTAGAATGAAAGATCATAGATTTGTTCACGAATCTTGTATATTATTTTCAGAGATATGCAAAATCCTGCTGCCCTTGCAATCACTTGTCATTTGGGAATTTCTTAAAGAAAATGGAAAGATAATTTGACCCCTGACTCCCAGGATAATGTTCAAGGCCACATCTGAGATTTAGCAAAGAATGAGAAAGATTTTTTTCAAGTTGGAAGGTACTAGAGTGATTAATTGGTCTAATCTACTCATTTTGCAGATGAGAAAACTGAGATACCAGTGTCTTGAACTAAGATAATTTACTCAAACTCTTCTATTATAATTAAATTGAGACTAACATCCAGTCTTCTGTCTTTTGTCTCCAATTCTTTCCTCGGAAGAACACTTTGTATATTAGTAAACCATCCTCCACCAAAATACTGAAAGGTTAACAGTGGTTTCCTATGGGAGAAGGAGTGGGAATCAGGGAAAAGAAGGTGGGGAGGGGATTGTTACACTCAAAAAATGAGCCATGTGTATTAATATATAATTTGATAAGAAAAATAATTTTTACAAAATATCAAGGCTTAACATCAACAGAACCAAACTTCAGAGATCAGAAATATTATAGTGAAATTGAAAATTAGTGTAGAAATTTAAGCTCCATCTTTAAGGAAACAGCAGACCGCTGAAAACTATGGATTTTACTTTTTGTATCCTTTTAATGACTAGTTCTATACATTTATGTTTCTCTATACCTGGAAAAATATTCTAATATAATACATATGCAGTCTGAAGTAATTTAGGTTCTCAAGTTTAAAAAAGGATTGAGATTTTAAAAAAATTTATGCTACAAAAATATGCATTTATATATATTCCCAAATTATATTTTTCTAACCTCTGCAGTGATAAAAGATCCAAAATTGCATTGTTGAACTGCCTTCTTGCATGGACTTAAACAGTTATTTCTACAGAACATAAAATTTGCATAATTCTTTATAGTAAAATCTGTTCAGAAACTCACTTTGACAGAAATACTTTTATCTATCATTAGAGTTGAAAGAAACAGATTTCAGTAAGAAAAGTACAGGAGTGGGTCAAGACTTTTTTTTAGAAAAATATACTGTATATAATACATCTTGAAAATTACACAGATTATACGCTTTTATTTAATGTGAAGGCACAACTTTAACATAGTTAAAAGCAAATGTATATTAATTATTTATGATGTAATCGTCAGTACCAGCTCTTAAAAATATATATTTGTAAGCATATCACTGAAGATTCTTTCAGATTGTGAATTTAAAAAGTCAATTTAAAAAGTCAAAATCTATTTGTGGAAAATCAAGTGACACGTTAGTGCAGGTCCACATATTATTGTTGGACAATATGTTCACCAGCAGTCACAGGATTTTCTTCATTTGCTGCAGAGTCCAGGTGGTCCATCATCTAGGCATAAATAGAAGATGTTAGGAAATGCAAATTTTCAACTTGTCCTCAAAATTCACTAATGTGGCAAAAGGATTCTCAGTTTTAAAAAGAGACAAAGAGTGCTCCATGGGGCTGAGCACTCCTGTTGGAGCAACGTACTGGTTCAGCATCCACCCTCCTAAGGACATGGTCAGGGTGACACTGAACCTTTCAGGAAGGCTAAGTCATTTGACTCAGGGCCAATTTGATAAATGTTTTCTCTGGATCTTCCACTATTTCCATTTCCCAATATGAATACTGCCCTTCATGGCAGTGGAAACTCCACTGCAAAAGGAAGATATTCCTGATGCTTATTCCAGGACACTATTCCAGACAGTGTCCACTACTGGAGAAGGAAAAACTAAAATTGGCCCTACAAGTCACTGTGAGAATACCAGCCGGTTTGGGGTCAGTGTAACCTGGTTGACACCTTAAGATAATTTAAGAATGATAAATGAAATTTTGGAAACATTGTATGATAAAAATTTCTACTAAAAACAAAATAAATTGAAGGTACTTAAAGGTCAAATGGTATCTGAAAACAAAACCAACACATTTGCCATAGACTATTTAGAGGAATCACCAGTTATACTTTTCTCAAATGATCACTTCAGCTCTGCCCATATTCCCATAAAAACCTTTTCATATTTGGGAGTGAAAGAAGAAACTGCTTAAATGTTTCCAGTGTTTTTACCCTGTTCTTCATATAAAATTACTTGAAAATAGTAAAAAAGTACTTAATGTCTTTGTGAAGATTGTCAAAGATTTTTAGATTAGTGATTAAATTTCAGTATTGTGATGCATTTTTTTCCTTCTCCTTTATCAAGAATTAGAAGGAAAGACCAGCAAGATAAATGTTCCTATTTTTAAACTAATTCTAAAAGCTTTACTTTTTTTGGGAAGAGGAAGCAGAGAGAGGAATCATTTCCAAATGGGGTCTCTCACTTGCCAGACAAGGAGAATGCGACCCCACTGAGGCTCTCAGCGGACACCTGTCTCAAGGAGTGGGGTTGGCTTCCAATACCCAAACCTGTCGATACTCTATGGGTCACCTCAAGTCCCCAAACAATCAGTTTTGAGGTCCTCTATTTGCCAAAGATATCCCCTAGATTAAGGTAGTTACATGTTCATAGTACTTCCAGGGGAAAGGAAAATAAATCATGACAGATAACATTTATTACACATTTCACTATATGAAACATATGATGAAGTTGTTGAAGAGTTGATTTTAATTACAATTTAAATGAGAGAGGGAAAGGAGAAGCATGTAAGATATATTTAGGCCCCTCTTGTTCTAGCAATTTAGAAGCCCTGGGTGTAAGAGGTTGGAGCTGTGGGGAGAGAGAACGGAAGCATCCTCAGCAGAATGAATGGTGGGGAAACCTCTTTCTTCCCTAAGAGCTGCTTACCCTGGTAACTGTAACCTAATGAAATGATAGCATACATACCCTAAGTTATAACATGCCTCTTCTTTCCTAATCCTCAGGTACCTCACTGGCACTGTAATCTAATCCCTAAATATAGGAATATATTAGTTAAAAAAAAAACCAAACTTTCAAAATCAGCTTATTGAGATGTAAACATCTCTACTCGACTTACTTTCCTTTACTGACTTTTCAATAAAAACAATATAGAGACAAAGAGCAAACTTGAAATAGGTTTTAAAAAACAATAAAAATTAACATAGATAATAAAATTAACTGGTAAAAATGGTATAAATTATTTTTCATAATATTTGTAAATAGGCAAGCTCAGTTTGGAAAGATGTCCTCTGAAACTGGGTCAGCTAACCTGGCATTTACTGATAGCTCTGCTTATTTATAGTTGAACCAATCTCCAGAAAGGCTAATAAAACTCCTATTAAAGCAGGGTTAACTGGAGAGTTGTTGATACTAAAGCAGAGTTGTTCTAAATATCTCTGTATTCTGACTTGTCAGTTACAGCTTGTGACTTCTAAAAATAATTAGAAGCATTAGTGACATTTAACAGAGACAAACCCACTGTTTACTGCATATCAACAAACTGAAAACCTGCTTCCCACCCAGAGTAAAATAGCCCATTGGAGGTTGCTGCCTAAATCTAACTCCACTGATTTAGGATTAGAAACAAAAAAAAATCCCCTGGAATGATGAGTTCTCTTAATTGTCGTATATGCCAAAGTAATTATGCCACTGCTTGATTTTTCTTTCTAGAGAAAGAACATCTTTATTTACTCTACACTAATGAGAACTAGGACTTTGAGTAAAATCAAATAAACAGAACTGAATACTGCAGCTCATGAAGCATTCCAGAAAAAAAGTTCATACAAAATATAGTGTGGGGCCAGCCTGGTAGAGTAGCGGTTAAATTCGTGTGCTCCACTAGGTTCGTAGGTTTGGATCTCGGATGCAGACCTGAGCACCGCCTGTCAAAACCATGCTGTGGAGGCATCCCATATAAAGTAGAGGAAGATGGGCACGGATGTTAGCTCAGGACCAGTCTTCCTCAGCAAAAAGAGGAGGATTGGCAACGGATGTTAGCTCAGGGCTGGTCTTCCTCACACACAAAAAAGTCTCCAGTGGAAAGTCCTGCTTTTTACCACCACTATTCTTGCACTCAACTCTAATATCAGGCACTAAAATGAACCAAATGATTAAACAGGATAAACAAATGTGCCACCACCTTAGATTCAGACTTTATTTTATATTACTTGTTTTATATTTGATTATTTCAAAACAGTAGCAAAAATTTTTGGCACTTGCAAAAAATGATTCTGTATAAAGATTATAAAGATACAATCTTCAGTTTATAGTCTACTTTAATGTTTCAAAAGCGCCTCACTTTTATAATACTTTATAAAAATTTTCGTAATTTTATGAGGGCTGCTAAAACACAATCGGGAAGTTTACACACACATACAAAAGCGAGTAAAGGTCAGTGGATTAGGGACTGAACATCACAGTTGCTTTGCATGAAGAATTTCAGTAACATTGACTGAGAATTGACAGTGGATAAAGCACTGTTACCAGCATTGTGGGTTCCTAACACTGAGAAGCTAATAACTTAGTGAGGGAGGCATATATAAATATCTATACTACATGGCAGATATTAATAAGTATTTAAAGTACAAAGTCTAAAAAAAATATGGGGAAAGGTGAACCTAATTTCCATTGGAGAACTCTTGGGTATCTGCTTGGAGAAGGCCGATTTTGAGTTGGGGGAATTATATGAGGGATACTCTGGAAACAGGCTGGCAACGCTATGGAGATAATGGAGGTGGGGAGAGGGGGGAAAGGATTATTACACTGGTAGATGAATCAGTAACTGCCGGAGGGTTGTCTTCAGGCCTGTCCTACACTGAGTCCATACCTAATCTCCTTCTGCTTTATCAGGCTTGTTGGGGTCCCCTGTTCTACTTTCCAAGGCTCTGCCTAGCCTTGTCTGATTTCAACATCCACCTGCCTCACCAAGCTTTGGGCTCACCCACCACTATGGGTTACAGATTCTCCTACTTGCCTACTGTAGATCCAACTGCATTTTATGGACAAGGAGACAGTCTTAAGAGATTCAGTAACTTGCTAGAACTGATGCCAAAGCCTACAATATACTGTCCCCCACAAATGACAACATTCACACTAAATTAATTTTGACTTTAAAGGCTGGACAAAAGCAATGCGAGATTTTCTTTTTCACATGAACAAGGGAATAAGTGTGTGAAGGCATTACATTCTGTAATTTTCAAAAATGCTAGTTTTCTGGGAAAATAGACTCTCTTCTCGCATCAGTTTATATTATTCTGCAACTAGCTTGCCTAAAATTTAGGCAAATGTCCATTCTTCACATTTTAAAATTTAGTGCACAGTGGGAAAATGACCAAGTTTAACAGATTTTTTTCCCTGAGGCTTGTGATGGCTATCAAATACTTCTAAAAATAAGTTAAAGGAAACAGATTTAATAAAGACTCCAATTTTTTGTATCCAAACCAGGAAAATGGAAATCTAGTTAATGAATTTAAAAATAACAACCAAATCAACCGAACAAAAAAACCTGATTCCTACAAATAATAATAGCAAACACATTTATAGTGTTTATGATGTGTCAGGCACCATTCTAAGCAGTTTGCATATATTACAAAGACCCTGTGAAGTAGGATGATTATTATTCCAGTTTACATTAAACGACACTGAGGCACCAAGAAGCTAAGTAACTTGCCTAAGGTCACATGGCTAATAATTAACAAAATCAGAGTTCAAACTTAGGCATCTGGCACCAGACTCCACACTTTTTATTACTATGTGTTATTTTAAATTCTGAATGTCTTTACCTAATAAAATTATGACACCACACTACAAAAGTGAGAAATGTATAACCAAAGTTGTCCTATCTTTTCAGAAACTTTTAAATGGATTTTCCTACAATCAATTGCCTTATTTAGCTTCTGTCATGTGGTGAAGGCCCTGGAGTCTGCCCTTCCAGGGCTATTTACTACTGCTCTGTGTCCAGCTGCAATCATCCTTCCCTTTATAGGGAGCTGCTGTGAAGCAGAACCAATTTTTTTCAAGATCACAATTTTTAAGAATGAAACTTGGATGCTCCAGGGCAGAACATTTGTTCACAGGAAATATAAACACATCCCTTGTTTGAATTCCTTCCTTACCTACCTTCCCCTTTCTCCTCAGTAAACATCATGGAGAGAGAAAGGAGGAAAGGTGCTATACTAAACCAGAGAAAAAATGAGCTGTAGAATATTTTCAAAGAAACACAATGTTATTACATTTACATATACAACATCTCTATTCAACTTTTTACAGTGTGAGTTGGCATAAAAAGATCTGGAAGCTCCACACAAATTGTTCAAAGTGGCTGCCCCTTAAGGGTGGGGATGGGGGTAGAATAGTTAGAAAAGGGCCTTGTATGTTTCTTGAGACACCTTTTTGTATTGCCTTGTTTAAAAAATGCAAACCTGCATTACTTTGTAATTGAAACACAAAAAGAGGGGCTGGCCCAGTGGCCCGGTGGTAAAATTTGCACATTCCGCTTCAGCGGCCCGGGATTCACTGGTTCGGATTCTGGGCACAGACCTACTCACCGCTCATCAAGCCATGCTGAGACGCTGTCCCACACAGAACTAGAAGGACCTACAACTAGAATATACGACTTTGTACTGGGGCTTTGGGGAGAAAAAAGAAAAAAAGAGGAAGATTGGCAACAGATGTTAGCTCAGGGCCAATCTTCCTAAAAGAAAAAATAAAACACAAAAAGAAAAATAATTAAAGTAAAAACAAGGTTAGAGTTTATGTAAAAATGTTAGTTCATTAACTGCCAATAATAACATTACCCTATAAGACAGTACAATAGAACAAGATGACCAGAAGTACTCTAATGAACATCTTTTCACATCAATTTTGCCCCAATTTTTAATCATTTTCTTAACAATCACCTGAAGGGAAATTATTGGGTCAAAGGAAATGGTAAAATAAAGTATGGTACATGCATATGATCCATTAAAATGATTTTTACAAGGAATTTAAAATGAAATAACACAAACATGCAGTGAAAAAGCCAGATAGAAAACTGTTTAGAGGATGGTATCACCCACCCACCTATCCATTTATCTAGAAAGCCATAGATGGAAACACTTAAATCTTAAGAGTGGCTTTCTCTAGGTGGTGGGATTATGGGTGGACTTAATTTTCTTGTATTTTTCTACATTTTCAGTTTTCTGTGATAAGTACATATTTTTATAATAAAATACTTAAAAAGCTGTATTAAAGGGGAAGGAAAATTTTATAAAAATAAAATGCTCGTGATGAAAATAACAAGAAACATAATTCTGTAAAATAGCACATGCACTCTCACTACCAGTCCCAAATTTAAATTCTAACCTAAATAAAGATTTAACGCCAGCCATTTCCCCACGTTGCTCATCTTCCCTGCTCTGATTTACCTCATAATCAGTTAATCAGATAAGTGCCCCTAATAGTAGAAATCTCTTGCTCACAGTTCTATCCTGAGTCTTGTCTTTTCCCTCTATGTTCTCACTCACTCAGTGAGTATGCTAATGACACTCCCAAATTTCTATCTCTAGCTAGGTCTGTCTCCTGCACATCAGGAGACATTTATTCAACTGTCTATTATTTCTCTCTTTCTGGTTGGTCCTACAGGTACTTTGAAATGTCCAACATTAAATTCATGTCCAACATTTAACACATCCAACACTGAATTCATCATCTTCCTCCTGAAACGTGTTGCCCTTCTTTCTCTCAGTGATGGTGTCACCATCCACCCACTCAATTACCCAAGCCAGAAACCTTGGACTCTACTTCCTTCTCTTCTTCCTACACTGAATCTATCACCAGGTCCCATTAATTACGTCTCTAAATTTCTCTTGACTTTGTCCACTTCTCTCAATCTCACTACCTTACTATCTGGCTACTATTGCTTCTTGTAACAGCTGCCTCAAGTTTTGCTCCCTCCTTTAATCCATTTTCTAGATAACCCTTAAACAGTCTCCAATGTTCTTAGGATAGAGTCCAAACTCTTCAACATGGCTTACAAGACCCTACAGGCTCTTACCCTTGCTTCCTTCTCCAGTTTTCATTTCCTACAGCTCCCCTACTCTAACTCAACATTACGGTCACCCTAAACTTCATTCGGTTCCTAGAACATGCCATGCTGTCTTCCCTCTGAGCCTTTGAAGACATGGTTCCCTCAATATGGAACACATGACTCACTCCTAACGTCTCAACATAAATGTAACATTCTTTAAGAGCTTTCCCCAAATCACCTTTGACTCTGTCTTGAAACCACAAGCACTGGGTGTCCCACCTCTAGCTTTCATGGCACCCTACCATAACTAATACATTTATCACATTTTATTGTTAGTGACTCTCTCCGCATCTTCCATTAGACTCTAACTTTCAAGAGCCCCTGAGAGTAGGCCTGTTTCTAACTTGTTCTTCTTTTATCATCAGCACCTAAAATAGTACCTGACTCATAGAACTGCTCAATAAATATTTGCTAAATGAAGAAATATAAAATTATTTTTTTAAAAATGATGACAAATAGCACTTCTGGGGATATGACTTTCAAAGGCCAGTTGTAAAGTGTGTGTTGTGGGACGTAATTTTATCTTTACAAAATCTATAAAAATAAAAAACTTTATTTGGGTGTCTTCCTCATGCAAAAGTTACAAGCTATCTTACTACTTTAGTCAAGGACCTTGTGGCCATAAACTAATTGCATGTGTATAAATATAAGTTGAGACAATGGCATTGTGAGGTAGGCAAGGCAGGTATTATTATTTTATCCAAATCTCAAAGAAATTACAAGATATACCCAAAAGAATTCTAGACCAGTGCTTTCCCAATTATAGTAGTCTAATTTAATGTGTTAATCTCTTGTTAAATAAAGAATAAAACCAACCACAAGACGGATATGAACTTTGAACTGTTTATCTACTAACAGAATTGCAGCCATCCACCCAAAGTATCTCTGTTTTTGTTCATGTGACCACTGACACGCATGCATGAGGGCGGATGGAGGAGGGCAGTGTTGTAACAGGACAACGCAGAGCTAACTGCCTCATGAAGGGATCAATACCATGACCCTGATCTCAATAGGCTAGGGTTTCTCAACCCTCTTTAATTTCAATGCAAACAAAACTTACAGGAATACCAAAAACATTTAGGAAAAGAAGAAAGGGGTTTAACTTCAGTGAAGAAACAACTCAAACATAATAGATTCTGGTATCAAGATTTTCTCTGCTCTAGGAATTTTACAGAAAGGTCAATCTTGATCCACTTAAATCTGAAACAAGTGCACTATTTAATTTAGTTAGGCCTATTTAGATGCTGGAGAGAGTACACTTTTTATTTGCAAAACCTTAGGACTCTTACTATAAATAGCTAATGTTTGTCTCAAAATTCAGTACTTAAACATAGAGTTTTGTCTTTCATGAAGTCTATGTTTGTGTGGATTTTGGGAACTCATGTTGAAATGCTGCTTTGGTTTTCCCTGATGCCCTCCCACTGCTTCTTGGTAGTTTTATCTGAGTCACTAGGATTTTGGATCAGATTGCAGTGGGGATGAGAACTGATGATGTGGCAGGTGGACAGTAAGGGGGTTGCCATGGAAAAAACTTAGGACATCCTCACAGATCCAAGGTAACCTTTTGGCACATAAAAGCTTTGATATATATAGGCAGTTCCCAGCCAAAGTTAGTCAATTATGTCATAAGATAACTTGATAACTGAAATATAAGCACATACCTGATAGGCGCTACCTTTCCAGAACCTTTTCATTTCCTTACGTCTCCAAGCAACAACTGAGGCAGTAATAAGTGTGCAAGGTACCAAATAGAGGAGAGCAGGTTGCCCCTTTTTCATCAGCACCAGAACAACAAATGTAAGTATCATGCCAACAGCATAGGCTGCAAGAAGAATACCAAGTATCAGTCATTCCAACATGCTACCAAAGATGGGTTTTCGCTCCCTCACTGAAGCATTGGTTTTCAAATATTTCTGAGGACACTTTTGCCCTATGACTTCTTTTCATCATTTCATTATTTTCCTAGACAGTAATTAGGAGAGACATTCTACAGGGCTTTTAAAAAATTTGGAAACTGGTTAGTATTTCCATTATAATTACCCTAATCAATCATCGTTAAAGATAATAATTCAAGAAAGTCTCAATTATCCATCATATTAAGGATGTTGAGTTGTTCCACATTTTAGATAACTAAAATCTGTACCTGTAGGTACTAAAGGTTGCTTTGAAAAATCTTCCTAATATTGATTATATACTTTCTGGGCTTCTTCAATAAGTGCATACCAAACATCATTTGATCTTTTCTTAATGACTCGGGGTCTCATTATGAACACAGGATCTCAGAATATTGGAGCTGGAAGGGCCTTTACATACAATTTCGTCTATCTCCTCATTTTATAGATGAGGCAATGGAGGACTAGGGAAGTTAAGTGAGTTGTCCAAAGTTATACAGCAGAATTGACAGACAGTCCTATTACCTCCCTTTTCATTGAATGTTCTTTTATTCTATCACACTGACTGGTGCTGGACTCTAATATGTTAATGTCCTTAGAGAGTAGCCCACTTAATTGCCTCAGACTGCTTTTCTTATTTCTTTATAGATTTTTTTCATCTTTCCACTCACTTAGCTGTTCTTTTTTGCTTCAGGCTACCTATTTCTAGCAACACCCTTCTCTACTGCTAACGTGCTTTTAATTTACTGGATTTAATTCCACTGTGGAATTGAAAACCTTGCCAGAACAATATCTAAATGGCTCTGGTGCAGGGCATTCATCTGAGAATAAAGAACTTTGGTGTATGGACTTTGAGATATCAATTTGATATGATCAGAAGTAGTATTTTTTGGCTTACTTCCTGTTCTTGTCTGTTCTCAATAACAGAAATAGACAGATAAGTGACAACCACCTCTGCTGCCCCAGGTGAGATGTTATTGTGCCATAAATTCAGTTATATAAATACATAGTTATCCATACAGTATTTTTGAGAAATCTAGTATTATATAATTTATTGCCTACTTATGTGCCAAGTGCTGTAATCATTTTATATGTTTTTCTTCCACATATAATTTCCATTTTAAACCTCAAAAACCTTGTGATATAAGTAGTAAAGTATAATTATCCCTTTTTGATGAAAAAAACTCTGTCTTATTAATTAATGGTGAAGAATTAGAATCAGGTCTCCTTAACTTTAGATCTCTACCTTTTCCTACAGACAATACAATTCAACATAAAAGAAAACACAAATATTTACCAATTGTAGAGGAAACATAGTATATAGAAGAACCAGTCTGAACGTCAAATCTTCTGCAGTATGCAATCAACAGGCCTAAAAAAGAAAACCCACATTATTTTCTTAAAACAACAGCAGCAACACAAATTCAGCTGTTAACTATGGCAATAGTACATGTTGTACTGTATTTTAACCTTCATTTTTGCATCATAAGAACATTAAATTCTGGACAAAATTTTATATACTTTTTTCTTTTTTTTTTAATTACTACCATACTTTAAACATTTCCCCAAGCCATTAAATAGCCTTTAAAAACATGATTTTTATTAGCTGCTTAATATTCCACATCATGGAGAAAATTTTTTATATTTCTATGGTATCAGTTGTAATGTCTCCTCTTTCATTTATAATTTTATTGACTTGGGTCCTCTGTTTTTCTTGGTTAGTCTAGCTAAAGGTTCGTCAGTTTTGTTTATCTTTTTAAAGAATCAACTCTTAGTTTTGCTAATCTTTTCTATTGTTTTCCTGTTCTCTGTGTGATTTATTTCTGCTCTAATTTTTATTATTTCCTTCCTTCTGCTAACTTTGGTCTTAGTTTGTTCTTTTTCTAGTTCCTTTAGGTGTAACGTTAGGTTGTTTGAGATCTTTCTATTTTCTTGATGTATGTGCTTATCACTATAAACTTTCCCCTTAAAACTGCTTTTGCTGCATTCCATAAGTATTGGAATGTTGTGTTTCTCTTTTCATTTGTCTCAATATACCTTTTTGTCTTTTTAATTTTTTCTTTCATCCATTGGTTGTTCAGGAGTGTGTTGCTTAATTTCCACGTGTTTGCAAATTTTCCAGTTTTCTTCCTGTTAACTGATTTCTAGTTTCATACTTGTGGTCAGAAAATATACTTGATATGATTTCAGTCTTCTTAAATTTGCTAAGATTTATTTTGTGGCCTAACATATGATCTATTCTAGAAAATGTTCCACGTGCACTTGAGAAGTATGTGTATTTTGCTGTTGTTGGATGGAATGTTCTGTATATGTCTGTTAGATCCATTTGGTCTATAGTGTTGAGAAAATTTTTTAAATGTATCATTAAAAAATGTATTTAAAGAGCATCAAGGAAGGCAATTTCATATTGTGATCAAAGAAATCTCCCTTTCTAGTAGAATAAAATGATTTGGAGTTTTAATACAAAGAGCTCAAATAAAAATGAAATAGAAGCTTTCATTTGTAAACATTCATGTATGCAGAAAACAATCCATTTTATTACCTATTTCTTTAAAGAAATTTGTTGAATCTCTCTAAAGAAGAAATCTCAGATTGTATTTATTAATTAAACTGTTATAAAATAGTAAGAATAACATTTAACTACTTAAAAATCATAAAATAATTTTACTATATTTATTGGTTGTTTGAATTAAATAGTTTTGGCTCCTACATAACTAATCAAACAAGTTCCTTGTTGTTTTTACTATATTTGTTATTTAATCACATTTCCATGTATTAAAAAAATGGTACTTTTTCCCCCCTACATTAGAATTTAGCTTTTAGAATTAAGTCATGTACTGTCAAAAACTCTGCTCTTTGGGGAAATATTTCTGTTTGGGACCTTTGACATTTACTTCAAGAATGTAATATTTATATCTATTTTTACCAATTCTATGCTAAGTGCTATATACAAGATTTTACATGGCACTTGGTGTGGAACTGGTAAAACTGGGGAAAAGTTTAAAGATATTCAGGAAACCTTAAGGTTATTCCATAGAATGCTTTCTCTCCTTTATCAATTATGTGAAAGGAGACTCACTGACCTAAGAGCTGCTACACTGGACTGTGCCATGCCAACTCACAAGGCAATGCTGTCAGCTTCTCTCCCTCTACCTGGCTTTACTCATGTAAGTGAAAGGGCTATTTCAGAAGAGCCAGTACTCTTTACCCATCCACAGGCAGTTAGTACACAGGGAGACTGTAAGAAAAGTGAGGAGGAACAAACTCTCAGCTGACTCTCTTAAACTATATTATCACTGGGCTGGGGCAAAGTTTATTCCAGAGGTAGCCCAGTGAGGAAAATGCTGCAGAACTGCAATAACTGTCAGAGACAACATGCTAGGAGAAGGTGATTGATTCCACTATATACTGTATTTTTTTGTATTATAGTGCCCTACAAACTGGTGTTCTACTATGTTTCTCCTCTTGATCATGACCTTGCCTAGTATTCCTAAACCACTTTTCCTAAAAATGAACTATTATTTTAAAATAGAAACTGTAAGACATTTGGTATTATTAAATTCAACTTTTAAAAAGAGTTTTGATATATGTGTATATATACTTTCTTGGGGAAGAAGGTCAGACTGATCCCATCTGCTTCCTCTAAGATACTTTTTGAGCCATGGGAGGTATACTTAGTTGTTACCATTTGGGCTTTATCTTCTACTCCTCAAAATGCTTGTTTTCTGTCTTTGTCACAGATCCCAGCTCTAGCGATAGCTGGAAATACTTAATACAGAGTAGGTAATTTTTTTAATAGTTACTATATATTTGAAAATTTTAAACCATCAGTATATTTTTACTGAAATTGTTACAAATAATTGCTTACCTGGTACAATAATGTCTCCAAAACCCAATATTGAAACTGGCATGAGGCACACACTCATTACTGAGAAATAGGCCAGCTTTGGTACTCTGATGACTACTGGTAACTGTAATTATATTAAAAAAAAAAAAAAAGGCCACCAATAAACCTCTTTGGAATCTTTGCCCATATCTTTTAGAAAAGGAAGGATTGATATTAATTGTTTTAACATTTTTAAATTGACATTTTAGAAGAACTTGAAATCAGAGAACATAAACTAGACATATATATACACTGAATGCATAGAAAGCTTGAAAGAAATAGACATGTAGTTTGGAAAAACGAAATCCAACACACATGTAGGGTTAACAGTATTGACACAGTATCCCCACATCTAACCTTTTTATTTTCCTTTTTACCAAAAATAGGACTCAGGCCTTGAAACAGATTTTTTTGTGGCAATCTGGATTTTTTTCCCCAAAGAAGAGTCTTGTCTCAGAGGGTATGATTTAAAGTCCAATGAACATATCTGAAACACAATTCTTACTTTCTCATGGGGAGCTGAGGGTTGAGCAGTGGCTTCCACCAAGTTTCCATCATTCTAGGATGAAACCCAAGTCAATAGGTATTTAATAATTTAGAATAACTAAGAAAAGGGCTATATTTTGTGAGAAATAAAGTTTTACAATACCTTAACATGCACTACATGACCAATGAATTACACAGGAAAGCAAAACTATTAACTGGACACACAAACATTCATTGATCGCCATTTCTATTTAATTGCCATCCTTACCTTTTCATTATTTCCAAAAGGTCCAGCTGCAAGTTCAACCATGATACTCTCGCCATTCTAAAATTGAGAATGGAGATAAAAGAAATTGTCCAATCATTTAAAAAGAACAATCTGCCAGTATTCAAGAACGATTTGACCCCATGGCTTATGGGCTACTATAAACTGATAATAATGGGCTATAGACTGCTTTTTTTCCTAAAAAAGTCTCTGTAGGGCCGCCCAGTGGCGCAGCGGTTTAGTTCGCGCTTGGCAGCCCGGTGTTCGCCGGTTCTGATCCCGGGTGCCCACCGACGCACTGCTTGTCAGCCATGCCGTGGCGGCGTCCCATATAAAGTGGAGGAAGATGGGCACGGATGTTAGCCCAGGGCCAGTCTTCCTCAGCAAAAAGAGGAGGATTGGCAATGGATGTTAGCTCAGGGCTGTTCTTCCTCACAAAAAGAAAAAAAAAAAAAAGTCTCTGTAGATGGCAAAAACTGGAGTCATCTAAAACAAAATTCACCTAGCACACTGTATTAGAGTTCAACAATGATCAATCAGAAACTAGCAGATAAACCACACACAGATTATTCAAGTGAAGCTTTGAACACTGATTTTTACTGACAACTAATATTGAGCATTTCTAATGGGCTATAAATTTTAAGTGCTTTTATTTATATTATGTCACATACTACGTGTCCTTAGTCTTTTTTAGGAACAATGAATAGGGACACAAATACCAACATTTTTTATATTTAGATTTGTAATAAATATTGGTAACTTTTTTTTTTAGTAAATATACATTTGACCTTTTGGCTACTCACCACAATAATAAAACAATGAAGTCAAACTTGACAAGACTTAGCTCTAAAGAACTTAAGAAGCTTCTCTAGCCTGATTCCTGTCCTATTTCAGCCCTGTCTGCTTTTCATGTCCCAATCAAACTGCTAACTTTAGCTGAATTTCCTCCCTTATATCTGGCTAAAGTCTTTTTATGTGGGCTGTGTGAGGAGTTCATTAGAAAGTTTTTTCCTGACAGCCAAGTCTGTTGTAGAGAGAGGGAAAATTTTGAGGTAGCAAGCTAAGACGACATGAACAGCCGTCTTATGCTTCACATTATGTTAAATATATCACCAAGACAGGTAGCGTGAAGATAAATAAACGCTGAATTTTAGGAAAATTTGATTGACTGACTACAATATTTTCCATGTGGGTGGGGTGCATAGGAGAAATCACTTCAGTTTTTTTGTGTGTGTGAGGAAGATTAGCCCTGAGCTAACATCTGTTGCCAATCCTCCTCTTTTTGCTGAGGAAGATTGGCCCTGGGCTAACATCCATGCCCATCTTCCTCTACTTTATATGTAGGACACCTGCCATAGCATGGCTTGACAAGCGGTACGCAGGTTTGTGCCTGGGATCCATACCTGTGAACCCTGGGCCACTGAAGTGGAGCACACATACTTAACCACTACGCCACCAGGCCGGCCCCACTTGAGTGTTTTTAAGGGAACTTCACTGATACCTGAGCTGAGTAGAAAGAAAGATAAAATCCCTGGCTACAGAAATCTTTTCCTTAGGTTAAGCTTCAGGTTCCAGAAGTGTTAAGTCACAGGAGTTTAGGAAAATAAACTAATATAAATACTGTACCTTACAGCAAACTCCCATGATGTGATTCAACTTCCAGATAAAGAGTTCATTTTGGTTCATTTTCTAACTGTTACTTAAAACATTTAACTACAGAGCATCGCTGACATCTTTTCATACATTCAAAGATATCTGAGTAACTATTATTTGCAAGATACTATACCAAGGACAGTGGTGGATGAAAAAAAAATGAAGATAGGCTCTTATTGCCTGGCAGGGCTGCTGGCCCTGCCAACTCGTTAAAAGTCTACTAATACCAGGATCAAGAACATGATTAGAATGTCCAATATTTAATCCTTGAAATTTTCAGTGAAACCACAAAAATCAGAAACTACAGATCTGATTTTCATTTTGAGTTACCTACTAAAGTCAAGTCTATAGCCTTAATGAAAATAAACACACCAGACTGAGAAGTTGTTAAAGTAAATCTACAAGAGCGATCTCCAAACAGCACTTCAATCCTTTCCACCGGATCAGATTACCAGAAATCACATTCCTAGTCAGTGGGAAGTAAGATGGAAAAAAAGAAAAAAAAAGATGAAAAATTCCCTAAGCACAGAAGAAAGATGGCTCAAAGACATCTTTATACCTTCACCTTATACCTTTAAAATTCTGAAACTTTTTATGTGTAGGCAATGGAAATGGTTTGCTGCCAGACAGAATTAGCATTTAAAAAGTGATACTAGTATTAAAGCAGGATTGATAAAAACTTAAAAAAAAAGAGTTTGGTTATAGTTTACAGCTATATCCACTGTGTAACATATGTGTCATATGCTATGACTATCTGCTGACTTATGAGAATGGCTTTATAGAGAGAATGCTTTACTTTCATTATAAGATCTCTGATGGAGTGACTTACAGAATTTTATTTTGAACCAAATAAATTGATACAAGCTAGGACAGCTTTAGATAGAATTTTAAAAAATGCATTAGGGGCTGACCCTGTGGCATAGTGGTTAAGTTCGGCGCATTCCACTTCAGCAGCCTGGCTTTGTGGGTTCAGATCCTGGGTATGGACCTATACCACTCATCAGCCATGCTGTGGTGTCCCACATACAAAATAGAGGAAGATGGGCACAGATATTAGCTCAAGGCTAATTTTCCTCAAGCAAAAAAAGAGGAAGATTGGCAACAGATGTTAGCTCAGGGAGAATCTTCCTCACCAAAAAAAAAAAAGCTTTAATAAGTTAGCATTTTTCTTATAATCCATAATACCAGTTCTATGCTTTTTTTAGGTTACTTTTGCTCAACAAACTCAATGAGTCAAACAGCTCATCATTAAGACATGAAAAAGTGCTAGTAAAATGACAGTTTGGGTAGCTGTAATTTGGGGAGGTTAATAACATTTGTTACTTAGTTGCCATTTTAGCTCCCCATAGGGCGTATGTTTGTCTCATACCATTACAGCAAATATCAGAAGTGCAGAGTTTTACAGTGATTTCACAGATGGTAGGGGCTGAAGAATGGCTCAAGAACTAATGGGAGAAAAAGTAGTGATTATCATATCAAATACTAAATATGTGGGAGTGACAAAGGATAAAGAGATGATAAAAAGTAACAAAGTAAGACAAAATAAAACGGAGAAAGTGGGAGAATTAAGCAATAATTAATAAAATATTCATGAGACAGGGATAGGCACAAGGTAGAAAAATTGGGCGAATAATGAAAGACTACCACACTCACCCAACACCTCTCCCTCATTCTGGGAACAGCACCCCCATTTTATTGAGGAGCTAGTGGCAGAGCTGGGAATAGACAGACTAGAAGCTGCCAATTGCTGTGATTCTAACCTCATGGAAAAAGCCAGTCTGAGATGATGGGCAATTGGACAGAAGCAGAAAGGGAGAGCATGTGCCCCTGGTTCCAGTTTCTCCTGAGGCCAGCCCCATCCTGGCCTCTACACACAGCCTGAGAGATGGGACCTTTTTGGTATAGAAAGGTTAGGTTGGGTGCTGTCAGTTCCAACCAAGAGGCTTCTACTGATGGAAGAGGGAGGACGGGATGCTAGCAATACTCCCTCCCACAGTGGATTAGGAAAGGGAAGCAAAAAGGGCCAAGGGCCAGGGTTACAAGGTTACAGAGCTACACTTTAGGTATTCAGATTTTGTGTGGCACTCTTCCTTAGTCTCAAACTAGGGCTACAGAAACGAAAGTAGCAACAACACGTTTTCATTCTTTTTGCTGTCTATATTGTCTATAGCAAACATTTATTGTTTTATAATAATAAGAAAAGTTACTTTAAAAAGGGTAGGAAAAAATTTTATAGACATTCTATGTTTACATCAGTCAGGAGATTTTTTTTATTTAGCAGAATGGCTTAAAGCCTTGAAAATATCCTCTATTGAAAGGCCAATATCAATGACAATTTTCTTAAGAGAATCAGAACTCACTCAATGGTAAACATCCACAAATCAATAATTTAAGAGCAGATTTAAGATTCTCATGTCTTAAACCTGCTCTTAGCATGTGTCTCATGGATTTGAAAAGTATCATACCTTTGTGATGAACGGTGTTATGAAAACAAAAAATACGTCATAGAGGAGGAGAAGGCCTAGAAGTATCACACATGACTGTTAAAAAAAGAAACATATTTAAAGGTCAAACTTCCTATATCTAAATTAAGAGATTATATTATTTTGCAAGTACAAATAAACATGTGAACATACATTTGAACACTTTTTTTTAAAAGACATTTAATGCTTATTACTATTTGTAGTTTTATTCTACAAATCACATTAAAACTTTTATCTTCTTTATCCCATTCTTTTCAAAAAAAGAATCACTGAATCAAAGAAATGTTCTTCTCTGATATTTAGTCCTGTAAGGATTTTATGAATTTGGCATATTATACAAATGATTAAAAATATTTTTGCTGGCAAATCAGTGGTTGCCTGGGGATGGGGATTAGGACTGATTGCAAAAGGGCATGACAGAGCTTTTCAAGAGATGGGAAACGTTCTATAATTGATTGAGATGGTGGTTACAAAGTTATACATCTGTAAAATTTCAATAAATTGTATTCTTAAAATGGGTGCATTTTATTATATGTAAATTATACCTTAACAAAGTTGGTTTAAAAAGAAAAAATTATTTTAGCTAGCAAAATAGCATACTTTACCTTGAAGTTGGGTAACTTAAGTGTTTTAATTAAATTCAGACAGAAAGCAATCCCCAAGATATCCTGTAAAATCCAAGCCCACCTAAAATCAAAAAAAGTTATTCTGTTGTTTTATCTAGTTATTTTTAGATGGAACTTTTCAAAAGAAATAGATCACTAAGGTAATACTGTTTGGTTGCAATGATTTGACTATTCAATTATTAAGCAGCAAAAAAACTCCTCATATTCTCCATATTTAGTAATTTACTGTCCTAGTAGAATAATGACTACTACTATACTAAAAAAATTGAAAGGCTACCTCAGAAGAACACATATCAGACATAAGTGCACATTTATCTTTAATCTTTGAACTTATATATATGTCTCTTTTTAGAAAGGCAGCTCATAACAAGGATAGTGATGGTAATATACGTCCACACAGTTAAAACATGAAGGAACTGAGAGCCATGCAGCACACTATACCAGAACCCGATATGCATCATTATCAATTGATCATACCTGACACTGTCTAAAACTGTGTGAACTTTGCTCCCAAATTTTAGGCCATTAAACCCTTTTGGACTTTAATAATTTTATTAATAAACCATTAAATAAAGTTAAATATATATTTTTTCTGGTTATCCTTCCTGCAAATGGACAGATACCTGTATATTTTCTTATATCTCTTTCTTTCTTAATGAGAGCTAGCATACTCTAGATATTCTTTCGCACTTTGCTTTTTTCACTTAAATATATATCCTGGAAATCACTGCATATCAGTTCATAGAGATCTTCTTCATTCTTTACGGCTGCATTGTACTTCATTGTGTGGCTAGACCATAATTAAGTACATTTTTGAAGTGTATTTCAGCTTAGATGTTTAAACTGCAATTCATATTTCCTTCTCTATATGACCTCAAATCTATTAGCATAAGATCTGCTTATTTAAGAATTTATTTAGCTTGTTTTAAGACTATGGTGTCCTGGAATAAAAGCAAAAGCAAAAAAAAATCCATAATAATCACAGCGAATAATTATCATGGCAAGATATAAAATAATCCATCCTTAGTCTAATCTAAAAGCAAATACACAGTGTTCATACCTATCTTCATTTCGAAATACAGCCCAAACAACAGCCATTGCTATGCACAGTCCAGAGAGAAAAACAAGTCTCACTTCGATGCTTTTGCCACGACACATAATCCTAAAAAACAGATTGAAATAGGTTTACCCAAGAGATGAAATACAATGTTCACTTGATATGAGCAACAACAAACGTTAACCAGTCACAAGAAAGCTATTGAAATACCAATTAAAAAGTCTTGATTTTAAGTACAACAAATGATACAAAATAAAATATTTATCAGTTCAAAAGAACTTTCTGTGATGATAGAAATGTTCTATATCTGTGCTGTCCAACACAGTAGCCACTAGCCACATGTGGTCAGTTAGCACTTAAAATGTGACTACCGAGACTGAGGAACTGAATTTTTAATTTTATTTAATTTTAATTAATTTAAATTTAAATAGCCACATGTATACCGCACAGGTTTAAAATAACACTCCTACTTTTTCTCACATTGATTTAAATTGCAGATACCAACATTATTGGATTCCTCATAAGAGATACATACGTGCATTGTCCATATGGTATCTTACGAATTAGTGCAGCAAGACAGTTGTACAGACTCATTGCTGATGCTATGCAGAAAATTGCTATCATAACATAAACTAGAAAAAAAACAAGACACTAAATTATATGAGAACAGAAGGAAACGTGATAAGAAAATATTTATAGAAGCAATATTAATTCTTTAGCTTTCTTGTTGGATCAGGATACTTTTAATGCAGTGACTATACTATAATCTGAATTGGTTGGTAAGCTAAAAATATTTAGATCTTGAGTTTTAAGCGTGGGTATTTTATGTGTTGTTTTAGTTCCATTACACATTGGTGGGATTGCTTAAGGGCCTGAAGCTGGCTCTACATTTTATTCACACTGATATGTTAAAGATGTCCATGAGGTGAGTTGTAGACATTTGTGAGTATTTAATTTAAATGGAAGAATTAATAAACCATTATAAATGTATTTTAAAATGCAGCTTAGGGATGAGAACTGACACCTACCTTAGACATTAACCATGCTATCTATATTTTCCTATGGTGAAATTGCTTTCTAATAATTTTACTGTGGTAAAACCAAATCCATTTAAACAAATCTCTGTTATGATACAGTACTAAAGTAGTTAAAATTCACAAATGTTTTTCTAAATTAGCTATACTTATTTGAGAATTATTTAAAATTAAAAACATTTGATCTTTTTGTTGTTAAAAGGGGGAGAAATTATTGTGCTCTACAATAAAAGTATTCGTTTTCTGAACTTTCTCAAAGTTTCACAATGGAAATACAAATTTTACCTGAATTTTTAAAATTTCACTAAATTTCTGAAAACTGTAACTCTGTTCTGTAGGTGAGAAAGAAAGTAATCTAGAGATAGTAAATCAGAAATAGCCACTTTCTAATTGGTGACCTTGGACAAATTACTTTTTTTAGTCCTTGTTATTTGTTATTTTTATTATTGATTATACATGGTAACGTGAGTAGTAAGATAGTCAAAGATTGCCAAGCTGAGTTTGGTAAGTCATCCACCAAAAGTTTCCAACATGAGCTTTAAAACACTGGTGGAAATCATGCTCGAGGCCCTAACAGAGTTTTCGGTGTCTCATTCAGTGTCATACTGTATCTAAGAAAATGATTATGCATGGGAAAGAATTGGGTTAATATAATTATCTTTAGTTACTTTCTTGAGCATGACTTAACATAAAATGGTAAAGGGAACCTTAGCAATTTAGTACATTTAATATATTAAGAAATGGCAGCAATTTTAGACATAAGGAACCATTTGGAAGTACAGTGAATCTTGCAATATCACACAGACATTGTCAGAGTCATAATTAAATCCCATGTCTTGGGATGACCATGAGGTTTATTGATCTTCCTCCTACATTAAAAATTACATTTATAAACAGGTCAACTTTTTAAATAGGGATGAGTTTAAGGAAATTTCTCACCAAAAATTAAAACATGCTTTAGAGTGGGATAGAGGAATCTCTTCTTTCTATCCAAGACCACTCATATATCGACTGAGGGTCAGATGCAAACAGTCGAAGGCTGAGTATTAAATTAGAAAAATCAGCTGCACAATGATAACATACATCCCTGTATCCACTCTCCCAGCGACAGACAGAAATATGAGTGATATTCAAAGAATGATTTTTTCTAATTGGAAATACATGTTATGGGTCTAGTTTTTAAACGCTGCCACAGGACAAGAGAAATTGAAAAACAAGCAGAAACTAACCTTAAGGGCTCAGTTTCCTAGCCCAGAAAATCATGCTAATGTTCTCCAAATTAGCATTGTAGCCTGTGGTGATTTTTACAGAGGGTTTTGCTAGTTCTCATCAGGTACATTCCCCTTTTCCCTGGTCTCCCTCCAAATGTGTGCTGTACTTTGGCCAGAGATGGCAAATTTCCATCCTATCAGACCACTAAGAAGATTGTCCAGGGGATGGACAAACCATTACAGTTCCGACCCCTACCTTCTTAAAGGAAAAAGTATCAGTTACTCTCTAGACCACAGGCAAGTCCTAACTGTTTATACAAGTAAAACAAAATTTGAGCAATACAACATTTTGATTTGCAAACTAACAAAAGGACAAACCACACTTTGGAGGTAAGCAGAGGCAATAAATCAATAATTTGAATAGTTTCCTATTTCATATAACTAAATATAGCCACCAAGAAGTCCTCAGTCTGCTGCTTAGATACGGGGCTATCACGCTTTATCTGCAGAGAGGGAGACTTAGGGACCATAGCAATTCTTCAAGTCATCCATGAAGAAATGCTCTTATCTCAAAACAGAGTATATTTTTAATCTGAATATTTTTTTATCCCAGAGTGATGGGGACCTAACACTTCTGACTGTTTAAAAAGTTCATATCATTTTTTAATTATTCACTTAAGTTTTCCAGGTAGAATGCCTTCAAGGAAATGATAAATCTAGCAAACGAAATGAAAAGATTGCGTGCTAAAAGTAGCAAATATGAAATATTGACTTCTTACCCAACCACTTGTAGAAG
Organism: Tapirus indicus; assembly: GCA_031878705.1. NCBI lineage: Eukaryota > Metazoa > Chordata > Mammalia > Perissodactyla > Tapiridae > Tapirus > Tapirus indicus. Next base: position 43,738,485 of record CM062918.1, read on the forward strand.
AAATAAAGTAAGACCATCATAACACAGCAGATAACTACAAATATTACAACTGTTAGAGGGCTGAAAGTTAAATATTCTTCCTTCTTTTTCCTCATTTCTCTATCTTCGGTGCTCGTCACTGCCTTCATGTTTTCGCTGCAAAAACATACACAGGAACATCAGCAATCTCTGCTAAGTACAGTTATTTAAAAATCTATCTCTAATACCAACTTAAATTTGTTTCTGACTACAAAGTAATATACTTAAAAAAAAAAAGCATACCAAAAAGAAATATTTAGTCTAGAAAAAAATCCCTATAATTTTCCCCTTCAGAGATGATCTGTTGTTAACCACTAACTTTTGAAACAGCATTTTGTTCTGGAGGCAAAATTGTTGAAACAGATGACATTTATTATGTAAACATGAATGTTTGTGGATGTTTATATTTTCTAATTTGGAAACTATATTGATGTAATAAATTTCAAATAACCAATTCTTTGTCCACACTTAATATTACACTAACTTACAGACAGTAAAGTACACCTTAAAGTAGCTTTTCTTAAATGTAAACACTAAATTCTTTTATCAATCAACTCAGTATTTACTGTGTGCCTGTTCTGTGCTCATCAATGTATTAACGAAGGATTCAAAAGAACTTCAAGGCATAGCTTTGTCCTACTTTGATTTAAGACAGCAAAATATTGTTTCTAATTCTCCCAACAACCTTTGCTAGGTCACACAGCCAATAAAAGGCAGAGACAGAAGTTGAAGAGGAGTCACAAGTGTCCTTTGTTGAGCAGTCTCTGTTCTGTCACCTTACTGTCTCCTCCCGGTTATATGGAACTCACAACATACTTTCCAGCTCCAGTCCCTTCAACTCTGGTGTCTTAAACTCTGTTCCCTTTGTGTACACCCTGAGCCTTCTCGGGTCTGGGCTGAATACAAACTCTAGATTAAAAAGGGTTTACTTCTATCAAATTGTACATTTGTCAGACTGCTTATTTACCAACATGCCACCTTCTTATTAGAAAATTCTTGATTGGGATGGTGACGATATTAAGCATCTGTGACTCTAGGGAGGCTGCCTGGGAAAAGAGCAGGGAGAGAGTTTGGGGAGAGACACGAGCACCTCCCTGAAACTACACAGCTGGACGACAATACACAGTATTAACAGAAGTTTCAATGAAAGTGGTACCTGAGTGGAAAAAGGTGCCAACCCTTGGTATTTACTATTGCAAATAGATACATTTAAAGACATTTTTATCATAGTACACATATAAGCCATAATAATGAAAGACATATATTCATATTCAGTGTACTAAACAGCACCAGGCAATTTCTTAAAGGGAAAACATACTAGATTTATACCACACTAAAATATTATAATTCATCTTTTAAAAAAATTGTTCTCTTAAATCAGCTCAAGAGCTACACGTAATGGGAAGCTAAGCTTTTTTCCATGCCATCCTGAGTTTATGAAACTTGAGGACCAGTGATCTCATTATAATAAGACTTTAACTCTCTACTGAAAAGTCTTTATATGGAACCAAGCATCATTCCCTTTTGCATAAGGTACATCTTTCATTGGTACGGTAATTCTGGGTTGTGAGGTCCTGCTGGCAAATTTTACCTCCTTAAACCTTATTCTCTTTCAATCTAACTCTCTTTACTTGCAATATGATAGTCCTTATGTTCATTTTTTAAAATTAATATATAATTGACATGTAACATTATATTAGTTTCAGATGTACATGATTTGATATTTGTATACACTGCAAAATGATCACCACAATCAGTCTAGTTAGCATCTATCACCACATAGTTACACATTTTTTTCTTATGAAAACTTTTAAGATATACTCCCTCAGCAACTTTCAAATATATAATATAGTATTATTAACTACAGTCACCATGCTGTACATGACATCCCCAGGACTTCTTTATTTTATAACTGGAAGTTTGTACCTTTTGAGCACCTTCACCCATTTTGCCCACCCCCACCTCCCCAGCTCCGGCAACCACCAACCTGTTCTCTGTATCTATGAGTTTGTTTTTTTTTTAGAGAGTCCACATATCAGTGAGATCATACAGTAGTTGTCTTTCTCTGTCTGATTTATTTCACTTAGCATTTATATTCACATGCCTTCAAAGTCCATCCATGTTGTCGCAAATGGTCCTTATGTTCTTACCCTACTTTTCATGGAACTTTTTCCTTTTTATCACTGATTCAAAATTCTCTTTCTCTATACTATCCCCACCCCCACACACATACACTTAGTTCTTTCTATCTTTATCTTACTCTTAGAATCAGCCACATCAATTTCAAAATCCATAAACCCGCAGGTAAAGGACATCTCCTCTTCCAACCTGGCTACTGAAGGCAACAAATTCTTTGTTTTTGTCCATCATTATGTTTTCTGAATAAAAAAGCTTATATGTACTCCTCTCCAACCTCCAACTTTCTTGAGGGGGAGTCTGCCCTGACATGTGTACTTGCCTTGCTAACTCAAAGTGTGGTTCATGGGCCAGCAAAATCTCTTGGGAGGTTGTTAAAAATGCAGAACCTCAGCCCCTATTCCAAGCCTACTAAATCTGAATTTTTATTTTAATGATCTCAAGACAGTATGCATGCACACTGCAGTTTGAGAAGCACTACCCTAGAGAAGAAAAAATTTACATAGGAATGGAATGTGAGAATCTATGTTAAATGGGAAAACATCTTCAATGAATCGGCATCTTTTGGGAAATTATTTACAAAGTTTCATCAAATGATCTAGAAAGCGATCTTGGAGATCTTCTTATATACTATACTTTATAAAGATAATGAAGAAAAAACAATGCCTACTCACATGAGAATATGTGACTGATATATGTTGAAACATGTTTTCCAAATATGTAAAATATTTAAAGCTCAATACTCCAGGAACCTACACTTATTAAACCCTAAGATTTCTCTCTTGATATGTCAATTAAATTTTAGTATTTTAAGATATTACAAATAAGCTTAGCTTCATTTAGTTGCAAATAAGCCCTTTTTAATGGAACCTACTGATCAATTCACAAGGTGAATATATGGTCCTTTATTCATGAAATAATATGCTCTGAGCACATTTTAAATTCAGAGTTATAATTATGAAATGATCCTTTTATACCACATTGCCTGCTTTAATCTAGAGCCAAAGGTACATAACTCTAAAAAGATTGGGTTTAGGTTGTTATTAAATAGGGAAATCCAAATTTCGTGTACATTTAGAATTTCTATATTTAAATTAAAATATGGACATGCTTAGTATCCTTAGAATTCCTAAAGCAGTAAACAGAATGATGAGGTCACATTGTAATGCCTCAACTCAGGAGGAGCTGAGAAACTTCCCACCTTCTCTTGCTCATTTTCTTCCAATCTAAATATTTAGGCACATTAGGATACTAAGTATTTTTACCTTTCCTGGGAGAGATAATTAAACATTTTAATTTAAAAGAGTCTGATGGAATTTCAACATTTCCCTGCCAGCAGAAGAGTTAGAGGAACCTATGACTCCCCTTCTTAGTGAAAAGTTAAATGACCCAGACGAGGATAAACCTGCAATCTGATCTTATCGGCACCATATTCCAAGGTTGGGTAGAATTTTACAAGTTGCTATATGACTAAAGAGATTATCAAACAATAATTTTTTCACCATTTATCACAAAACACTGAAGTTTAATTAAACTTACAATTCGATTGCTCCACTCCAGTATCCTCCTAATGCTACAGTGAACACAGCAATTACAAAAATAACCACCATAGTATAGTCAAAGTTAGGCCATGATGGAGAGTACATTTTCACAGTAATCTTATCTCCGAGATTCTGAAAGGCAAAATAACAGTTAAAACACCAGAATTAGTTTTCTTTCTACTACAGTGTCCGGCAGCAATATTCTAGCTTCACTCTGGAACGGACACTATACATCAGACAGACAGTCAATAATACTGGAACTATTTTTGACAACATGATGTATTCTCTTGTCAAAATTATGAGGCTACGTTTTGGTTTATTACATCTTGAAAGCTCAGTGTTCCACACAAGCACATTTTGTTCAGAGATTTGAAGTTAAGAGATGATATGACATAGATTTTTATTATTTTTATTTTTAATTTTGGTGAGGAAGATTGGCCCTGAGCTAACGTCTGTTGACAAGCTTCCTCTTTTTGCTGGTGAAGATTGGCCCTGAGCTAACACCTGTGCCCATCTTCCTCTATTTTTTGTAAATGGGACACTGCCACAGCATGGCTTGATGAGTGGTGCATAGGTCTGTGCCTGGGATCCAAACCCACGAACCCTGGGCTGCTGAAGTGGAATGCGTGAACTTAACCACTACGCCACCAGGCTGGCCCCTGACATAGATTTTTAAAGAAGCCAGAACAAATAAATACTCTTTCTAAAGTTAGGGCTCTGAAACACCTTGTGCTACATGGGAGGTAAATACTTCCCAAATAAAGACTTAATAGGCCTTTACAGCTTCTTGTTAGCAAATGTAGCATAGATAATAATTTAAATTAAACATCAGTCATTAAAAATAAAGAGTTGCACTATTTATAAACTTTGTCTAATATGTAATTACTAATTTACCTGCTTCATATCTTTAAAGTCTTTGTAGTTTATAAATGCAATCAGTATTTTCACATCAAGAAATTCAGATTTGTTCCCTGAGGGAGGAAACTAAAAGAAAAAAACATATCATGAAAACTTATGAACTACTAGTATATTTACAGAATAGAATACAAATTATTCCATTAAATATAAAATCACATCTTTTTTTTTAAGTTACAAAACAAAGTTTCATGTGTTCTTTCTTGATATTATAGTAAGAGTTCTCAAACTAGACTCCTTTTAGCATAAACTTAAGCTGATACATATATATAATATATGATATACAGGTATATCATATAATGTATGTGTAACACACACACATGCATATATACATATTTGTTCCTAACAGTCTTGTCTACTTTAGGAATAGAAAAGAAACTACAAAAATTCCCAAATAAATGCCTATCATAACCAGAATGATTATTTAAAAAGAATCCTACAATCAGATTATTCAAAACTCAGCCCTTAAACCACACACAAAGAAGATAGTTCAATTCCTGTGAAATTTCATGAGCTCAAAAGAATTATAGTTTTATAACTTACTAGGACACTGTTATTGGCAACCAACAACGCTTCAGCACCTCCTGTCTGTGCAATCCTTGCTTTTTCAAGAAAATGGCAGGTTCCCCACTGTACCACAACTGCTTTGTTCTTTATTCCATCAGGAGGAATATCAGAAAGATTGCACAGTGGTGTGGTAGTCAGATTCATCAGACTAATGGAAGTCTGAAAAGAAGAAATGTCTTTAAAATCATAAATATCATATTTCACCCTAAATGGATTCAATGACAAAGTATCAAGATTGGTTTTAATACAAGGGTTTTTTAAATTAGAAATTTTTTATGACAATTAGGCTTTGACGTAAATATTTTAAAATTCCCGGACTTGTTTTTCCCACAGAAAGAAAAATCTTTACGCAAAAGCAATAAAATAATTATTAATCATCATATATTACAACTAGTTCACACACTAAAAAATAATAATCACTCATTCTCACATTACAATATTTTTATGTTTACAAATAAACAGTAACTGTGATTTACTTACTGCATTTTCTAGGGTACTTGGAAGAGCTGTCCAATGAGGATTATAGAGCATGCAGTAGTCCTTAGAGGGTAAAGGTGTGCCATTTCCAGAGGCATGCAGGATTGCTTCCTGAGCAGCTGTCTAGGACACAGACAATAATTTTCATACTGGAAATAATTTGGCTTGCCACCAAATAAGAATTTTAATAAAGCTCTCTATATACACGTTTGACTACATTTCCTTAAGAGGGAAGGTCTTCCAATGTATTTATTTCTTCTTGTTTGAAGAAATACTGAAACTATACACATTTGCCCAGAACACATTCTTTAAGGAAGATAAGACACTTTCTTATGGAGATACAATTATGGCTCTTGTTTTAAGGGCCATATTCCAGGGAGGATTCTTGCTATGATGTGGTAACTTCAATACTCCCTCACAGCCTGAAATTTTCCTTCCCAATCTCTCATGAGTTATTACTTCATTGTTTATGTTCTATAAAAGAAAATGCACTTGAAGTCTCTCACCCTATCTTACCTTCCATATTCCACGAGTAACCAGGGTAAAAAAAGGTACATTATTATTTCGAAGTGCTATCTTTGGAAGAGAACCAGAGAAACTAGAACTCTCAAGTTTTCAAGATTCTGCAACTGTCTATTCAAAAAGACCAATCCAGACTTTAAAGTGAGGAAAAGGAGCTAGAAAAATGTTTTTTCCTTTTGCCTCATTTCCCAATACCTGGAAAGAAGAGACAAGAGGTAAGAAGTTATTGAAAAGAATGACTATTTTACATGGGGGTGGGAGTAGAGAGTATGAAATGAAGAAATGTGCTAAGATAATTAGAATACCACTCCACATCACAATTCCCTTCATATTTGGATCAATCCAAATCCTTCCTCTCTCCTCCCTTAAGCAAATCTTTCTCTTAAACATAAGGGAGAGAAAAGATTGCTTGGCAAATAAAGATAACGTACTAAACCTCTACCATTAAAACATGTATTAGGTTGAGCCACATGAAATTGCTGACATTTGACCATTTCTGACCTATAAAATTGGTAAGTTCATAAAAGTCAATCTAAATTTCTAAAGAATACAGAAATGCTCTAATCCATGCTCTCCTACCTAAAATCTCCCCTGAACATTTGGGATTAGAAGGCTCTCTGGCATACTTGGCGCTTCATTAGCTTACGGATCTAAGCAAGTGTAGGGAATTCATAAAACACGCCATCAAATTATATAGAATAATTAGATAAGGAAATCATTCGTGGAAAAAGAAATGTAGTTTTCATTCAGCTATATACTTGGTGGCCATGAATAGATTCTGACAGCAAAAGTGAACCAATGTGTTAAATCCTTACTATACACCAAACTATTTTTAGCTTATAAACAAACTAAACAAAGTATATTTAGGTTATTTTCATACATTTATCTGATTCACTCTCAGTTTTACAACAAGGGCACCGAGCCTCAGAGAAGTTACTAACATCCCCTACATGAGATCATACAGTAGAATCATCTACAGTGCTAACTACTGAGGATAATCCTGCAGACAATCATGAGGGTTGATTAGGTTTAGGTTAAACATTGTTGAAAAGAATACTTCTTACTGCATCCAACAAAATGGCACATGATGTCAGGATGTCCCGCCATTACTGATGCTGAGTTGGATTATGTGGTTAATGTAGTAACTGCAGGATTTCTCCAGTGTAAGGTTATCTATTTTTCACCTTTGTGACTGGCAAGTAAGTAATCCGTAGCACCATGTGAACAACCACCTCTCACCTAGTGTTTCAACCTCCATAGTGATCCATGCCTGAATTTAACTTTACATAACACATTGGGAGTTGTGAAATGGTGAATGTTTTTTAATACTGTCGTTCCTGCTACATTTTTAGCCAGTATTCTTCTTTAGAAAAGAGCTCTACTCTGTCCCTCTACCACCTTTCGTTTAGCATCACTAGACTCACTGACTTTTTAAAATTCAGCGTAGTATAATTACAATTATTTGTTTGATGTTCAAAGTGTCCCAAATTTGGCCGGTAGACCCTCTTCCAGCTGGTTCTTTGTATCCTTTTGACAAGACTCCATTAGCTTTTGAGGATTTTCTTGTTTTTTTGGCACAAGATGTCCTAGGCTGACTTTATCCTTTACGTGTCACAAATCTGCAACCAGCCATTCTACTAACCTCCTTTTGGAGAGGAATGGCATTTACATCAGGATTTGGATTCTAACTGAGCACACTGCTGAAGTGGTATAACCTTTATAATAGACAATTGGCAGTAGCAATCAAATTTTTTAATATATAGAATCCTCTGATTCATATCCTACAGATGTATTTCACAAATGCACAAAGATAAACATATGAGGATGTTCACTGCAATATTACTTGTTATAGCAACAAAAACAAAAACAACTTCCACTAATAAGGAGCCCATTACAATATGGTATACACAGTACACAGCTATTAAAAACAACTAGAACTACCTGTAGAAACATATGTCCATAGTGAGAAAAGCAAGTTCCAGAGAGATATTTATAGTTTAATTCTATTTTTATAAAAATAATGACTCCTCTGAAGCTCCCTATATGTATCTGTACATTTATGTGAGCTTGAAGAAGCATGTGGAGAGAGACACACCAGGTTATTAAAAAAAAAAGCTGTGAGGGGAAAACAAAGGCAAAGGAGGGTGTGAAAAGATTGGAGAGAGAAATTTTAAAAAGGAAAAAACATTTGAACCAAACAGAAAGTATAAAGTCCTCTCCTCTCATCCTGGCTCTCACAGTCACACTCTGTGTGAGTGACTATAGGGGTTTCTTCTATATCTTTCCAGACACTATTTATGAATATTTATATATATTTATATATATATTCAAACACATGTACTATTTGTTTTACACATATGGGATCACACTATATATATCACTCTGTAGCTTTTCTAAAATTTAATTTTATATATTGGATTTTCCATATTGATACATATATCCTAACTCCTTTTACACAACTGTATAATATTCAGTGCACTTTTATAATTACAGAAACTAAGAGATAAAAAATAAGCTTAAACTTCCAAGGAAGTACAAAGATGTCCAAATTTGAGTAAGATTTATTGCTATAAAGGGATTATAATCTTTCCTACAATTGTAGAAAATTCATCACTGAGAAAAGCAAATACTCATTTTGTGTGTGTGTGTGTGTGGGGAAAACCAGCCCTGAGCTAACATCCATTGCCAATCCTCCCCTTCTTGCTGAGGAAGACTGGCCCTGGGGTAACATCTGTGCCCATCTTCCTCCACTTTATATGGGACGCCGCCACGGCATGGCTGACAGGCAGTGCGTCCGCGGGCGCCTGGGATCCGAACTCGTGAAACCCGGGCTGCCAAGCGCAGACTAAACTGCTGCGCCACCCGGCGGCCCCCAAAAACTCATTGATATGGAAATTACAATGGCAAAACAGAAACTTTAGTGGAAGACTAGTAGAAAAGAGGAAAATATAACAGTACATAATTGTAGGATAGTTAGTACTGAATACGGAACATGCAGCAAATTTCATGAGCAGGCTAACTTACTTAAACAACTTAAGTATTTCCACTACATTTTAAAATACCACAGTAAAATTTCTCACAGAGATTGTATGGCTTCAAAAATTCAGTTTATTAACAATAGATATCACGAGCTTTGGAATTAGAGACCTGGGCTAGAAGGGCAGTTTTACCACTTACTGGCGATGTTACAAGTCATTTAACCTGTCTGAAGCTTTAACATCCTCAGCTTTGAGATGACAATAAATGGCTGGACCTCAGAGCTGTCATGAAGATTAAGTTAGATGATGCAATTGTTTGCACATATTAAGTTCTTAAGAAATGGTAACTATTATTATTAACAATATATCTAGCACCTTGCCAAGTACTTGTACCATGCAGAAGAAATACAAGACGATTTAGTGGATGCTTAGGGTTTGGTGGGATAGGGGGTGACAGCTAAAGGGTATGAGGTTTCTTTTTTTTTTTTTTAAATATACATTATTTTTTAGATCAGTTTTAGGGTCACATCAAAACTGAGCAGAAGTACAGAGCTCCCACATACCAATTCAACACACACGTGCACAGCCTCCCCCACAATCATCTGCACTAGTGCAGCACATTTGTTACAAACAGTGAACCCACACTGACACATCATTACCACACCAAGTCCAGTTTACATTCAGGGTTCACGCATGGTGGTGTACATTCTATAGGTTTTGACAAATGTATAGTGACATGTATCCACCATTACAGTATCATATGGAATATGGAATAGTTTCACTGCCCTAAAAATCCCCTGTGCTCCATCTATTTTGTTTTTTTTGAGGTGATATGTTTTAAAATGGTGCTAATGGTTGCACATATCTGTCTATATACTAAAAGCCATAGAATTGTACACTTTAAATGGGTGAATTGTATGGTATATGAATTATATCTCAATAAAGCTGCCCCCTCCACACAAGAAACACTAAACAAGAAATCATAGTTTTACTGGGAAGATTAAAAACAAACCTGAAACCAATAATCACAAACAGAGTGTGATTAAAGCCAGTCTCTAGTAAAAGCTTTAATAGTTCTTAGGGTATGAGAAATGCAAATTCTTGGGCCCTATCCCAGACTGAATCAGAAACCCTGAATCAGAAACCCTGGGCAGTTTATTTTTAACAAGCCCTTCGGGAGATTCTGATGCATGTTCAAGTGTGAGACCCATGGCTTTAAGAGCAGCGCTTCTCAAGATTTAATGTGCATACAAATCATTGTGATCATATTAAAATGCAGATTTTGATTCAGTAGGTCTGGGTGGAGTGTGAGATTCTGCATTTCCAACAAGCCCCCAGGTGATGCTGATGCTGTTGGTCTATGAACTGCACCTTGAGTAGCAAGGCTATAAGAGAACAGAGCAGTGGAAACCACATTGCTGTGGGTCAAAAAATTTGGAAGCATAGAGAAAAAGGCTTGAATCTCAGTGTTCCCCTAAACATTACAAGCACCAAATTAGCTGAGACCCATGGTCCACCCATGCTAGTATTAGATCATCTGAGAAAGACCCTCTGATGAGGAGCAGGATGCCTTCTTTTATATCTTCCCAATTAAAGACATGCTCCAAAACATCCGAATTTTCCTTCATAATCAACTGTGGTCTGGTCTTCTACGACTTTACTCAACCTTTAAAAAATATCTGTTTTTATTTTCAATCAGTAATGAAAATATTCTTAGTAAAAAGCTTATTATCAAGAGCTTGAAGGGATTTAGAGATAACACAACCAGTCCCTTCATTTTTTACCTCCAACAGGTCCAAAATGATCAAAACGAAGTGGTCTCAGGGGCCAGAATTAGAAGGAGCTCTCCAACACCCAGACCAGCAATCTCTCAACTTTGCTATCACTTTAAGTTCCTTCACGCAGCTAGATCCCTGAGTACCTTAGTGCCCAACCACCACCTCCAGTTTTAATGTTGGTCCACCTATCTCTGCATGAGCTGTTAACTCCCTCTCTTCCAGGATATCAGCATGGGTCTCCTACCACCACTCAAATTCCTCTAATACCCAATTAGTTCCTCCCTCATCCTAAATATCCCAAACTCTAAGTCCTTTCCTTATACCCTTCCAAATACCCCCAACTCTAGGACTCTACAGCTTTACAGAATTCCTTTCCCTTTGACAACTGCTCCTTTGGCTTGCCCCAAATCCTCCCTCTTCACACTAGTTCTCAAGAATCAAGTGTTCTCCAGATTAGTGGTTACCAGAGGGGAAGGGGGTTGGAGGGTGGGCAAAAGTGGTAAAGGGGCATATATATATGGTGATGGATAAAAATTAGACTATTGGTGGTGAGCATGATGCAGTCTATAAAGAAACTGATAAATAATAATGTACACCTGAAATTTCACAATGTTTTAAACCATTATGACCTCAATAAAATAATAATAAAAAGAATCAAGTGTTCTCCAGGGCCATCAAATCACCAATCTCACACCAGTGCCTTTATATTCCACATTTACTTGATCCTCACACACAAGAAAAGCAAGTTTGCTAGTTCATTGTGTGAAGCAGCACTTTCTTTCTTTCTGACTCAAATTTACCTCACATTAAACTCCCTGGATGCCTGTCGTTTGTGAACAATTCCTAATTTACTTTATCCAGATCACTTGACTTCAATCATATTCCATAATCTTCTTTTCAAATTAAAGAATATTGGTGATTAAGTCTATCTTATTATAGTTGCCTATTCCTTTGATCATTTTTCTCCTAAATAGCTTCTGCTATGACAAATGTAAAATGATCACCAAAAGTCTAGAAAAGAACAACTGTAATGGTGTATACTATACTCACACCATTTTCCCAGACCAGTCAGACCTTAAATAGAGGGACATGTTTAAGGAGCTTTATCTCATCAGCATACTTACACTGAGTCAGTCTTGCACTGACCTCCATGTCCCTGTCTCTTAGGGCTACATCACGCTTCACACTCCAGTCTCTTGGTAGTTCCAACCACGGGCATTTGAATTCCTGGCCTCTGTTCCAAAAGCCTCCTGATACTGACTCACCAGCCCAATATTAACCTACTGGGAACAGGCCTGTTTTACTCTGGTCCAAGCTAATAGCAGAGTTCAAGGATTCTTCTTTGACTTTGGTTCACAGGTTTGGGTTGCCTTCCACCCTTCTTTCTTCTTCACAAGGTATCTTCCAGCGTTGGATCTATTTTCCAAATTCAAGTCTTCACATATTCCTTTTGAAAATAACAATTCTCTAGCTAAAAATTAATCTAACATGCTACCCCTTACCCTGTATCCAGGCCATCCTTTGGGTCTGCTAGCACTCTGTATCTTGGCCCATTTTCACCTGATCAAAACTAAGCTCTGAATAATGCAATGTTAACCTTTACCCATGTACATATTTAATTCCCTTAAAAAGCTTTAACAGATTAGTCAAGCATGGTTCTTCTTTTTTCCTGGAGATTATCCTCAGTAATGTGTGCAATAATTTCTTACCCTTTATTCTAGATCAGGGCTTCTTGAACTTTAATGTTCTTATTAAAATGCAGATTCTGATCCAGCAAGTCTTAAGTGGGGCCCATGATTATGCGTTTCTAACAAGCTTTTAAGTGATGCTCTGATGTTGGTCCACAGAGTATGTGGTTATAGACTTCATCATGAATAGCAGTGAAACTCACCTGTCTTCTAGACATTACTGGGGTCCTCCTAGGAATTTTCTCAAAAAGTGAGAGTCACAGTGTACCTGCAGTCTGCTGGTACAACCAATGTTCATGTCTTGGCCAGCAGTTCCCCCATTTCACGCATAAGTTCCTTCAAAACTTATACGTATCACTGGGTCCCACCTTTCCCACCCCTCTCCACCTTCTGTCAGTTAATCCTTGATATACTTAACCCTTCAGTTTTAAGAAGCAATGTGTGAATGCGACTGTAACTCTCCAATTAATCCCCCTGCAATCTTTCTTCATAAAATCTACACATTAAACAATTCCTCTATTTTTAAACACCAAATATGAGGGCTGGTGTTTTGGGGCTAATTTTGATAATAAACAGAATTTATTTATAATGAGAACTAGTGACTTAAAAAAAATCCATATTCCTAAAACAGAAGATATACAATTGCAATGTAATCACAGAATGGTAATGCTGAGGACCAACAGTCACCTATCCAATACCCTTACATCATAGGAGGTATCCCTTTCTTTACAAACATCTTTCTCTCTACACAGATGTGAGTTTTAGTCAACAGCAATACAGTAAGGCCCCTACAGGAAAGGCAGAGGTGGGATTGAGCGTCTGAATGACACATGTTCTAAAGTCAGGCCCAAATAACTTTCAGATCATTCACTATTACATATTTTCTATGCCTCTTTCCTCTCTAATAAGTTATATAATCAAGACAACCTACGCCGTTTCTACTCTTACTTCCAATATTCAAGGTTTATGGAGATGATGCACTGAAAGTGACTAGACCCAGACTCACAGAGATTAAGTGTAATCTTAATTACTTAATTAGTGGCTCAGTGAGAGCTAGGGCATCAAACAGGGATTTACAGGGAATCAGGAGTCTGTGGGCCATGGGAAAAATAGAGCCAAGATCATTCTCTGACTTGGAGAATCTGGGGACACGCAATGGACAAGCTAAGAGGTAGTAGAGTATCGGGAGGAGGCAAGGTAACCATTCACTTACTCAATACTATGGAGAGGGGAGACAGCACGGAATGAGTCTAGTAGAGTTTCTCCTTCATGGGGCTTATATTCTACTTGTTACCTAGATCCAGCCTTCATCCTGGTTTCCCCTAAGTAATTTTACTACTTAATGATATATCTCATCTGTTATAGAATTTATGATTTACACTAGAATTCACAAACTCAAATGCCTACAAGGCCAGGCAGGTAATATAAATGCACAAATCAGAGTTGATTGAAGGCCATAGGGCATGGTAAAGCTTGGCAAATTCTGGCCTAAAGGCAATCAAATTTTTTAAAAAATTTTAGTATCTTGGGGTAAGGGCCCATACCTGGAAACTTTATGGTCTAGATTTTTGTAAACAGACCCAATTTCAGGTGATTTTTAACAAAAAGCTCATCAAATATATAATAAACATGACTTCTATCTTTAAACCTTTTCTTATGAATAAATAAATTCACAAATTTATCCAATCAGTCTTCTGATCTATTTTTGATTCACAGAAAAATCATTATTGCACAACTTAGTGGAAAAATATCAAGAAATGTCTAGAAACCCTGGGTTCTAGTCCTCTTTTTCATGACTTTCTATATGATCTAGGAAAAGTCATAATCTTCCTGAACCTTCTCAGGATTATTTTGAGTTTCAAAGGAGATGTATACGTAGGTGTTGCCTTTTGGGAGGGAGATAACACAGCCATCAGTGACTTAGAAAGCAGACAACGGGATGTAGAATCCACAAAGACAGCTCAGAGGAGAAAAGGTAAAAGAAAAATTGTAAAGAATCTGAAAGTTAAAGGAGAAAGGTGACAAACCCAGCATCTCTAAGCTCTGGCTGCCATAACAAAACACCATAGACTGGGTGACTTAAACAACAGAAATTTATTTTCTTACAGCCTGGAGCCTAGAAGTCCAAGGTCAAGTGGTTTCTGGAGATGCCAGCATGGCTGATTTCTGGCGAGGGCTCTTTTCCTGGCTTGTAGATGGCTGTCTTTTCACTGTGTCCTCACACGGGAGGGAAAGAGAGCGAGCAAGGCAACAATAGCATCAACAGGGCCCACGCTGATGACCTCATCTAAACCTAATCACCTCCCAAAGGCCCAGCCTCCAAATACCACACATTGGGCATTAGGGCTTCAACGTAACAATTTGGGGGAGCACACAATTCAGACCACCATTCTGCCTCTGGCCCCCAAAATTCATGCAATTTTCTTGAGTTCCCTCTCTCACATGCAAAATACATTCTTTCCATACCAAGAGCCCCAAAAGTCTTAACTCACTCCAGCATCAACTTTAAAGTCTCAAGTCCAAATTCTCATTTAAATCAGATATGAGTGAGACTCAAGATATGATTCATCCTGAGGCGAAATTTCTCTCCAGCTGTGAACCTGTGAAATCAGACAAGTTATGTGCTTCTAAAATATAAAGGTGGGACAGGCACAGGATAGACATTCCCATACCAGAAGGAAGAAATCAGAAGGAAGAGGGGCGACACAACCCAAGGAAGTCCAAAACCTAGCAAGACAAATTCCATTAGCTCTTAAGGCTCTAGAACAATCCTTTTTGGCTCCATGTCCCACCTTGCAGGCCCACTGGGGTGGCTGTGTCACAACCATGGCTCTATTGGGCAGCCCCACCCCTTTGGCCCTGTGGAGTCCCGGCCCCCTAGGCTCCCAGCAGAGGCCATTAGGCTTGTTGAAACTGAGGCAGTGGCCCTGATGATCTCTAAATGGCCTTTGGAGTCATTTCTCCCTATTCTTGAAGAAGAATGAGTGTTTACAGCCAAATATACTGTCCTATACTGTCAAATCCAAGAGGTCCAACATCCTTTCTTCATTTCACCCCATCTCTGTCCCCTTCAGTTCAAACTGGCAGTGTTTCTGTTCAGATAATCCCAAAACTGTTTATCAAATGGTTGCTCAGCCACACCCTTAGTGTTTTTTTCAGAACAAGCTTTCTCATTTTCTGCATGGATAGGCTGAGAATTTCCCAAATCTTCAAATTCTGGTTCCTTTTTGCTTAACAATTCTTTCTTCAATTCCTCTCTCTCCTTTTGCATTTTACTCTAAGCAGGAGGAACCAAGCTGCTCCAACAATACTTTGCTTAGAAATCTTCTCAGATAAATACCCAAGTTCATTGCTCACAATTCTTCCTTCCACAGGACACTAGAACACAGTTCAGCCAAGTTCGTTGCTATTTTATAACAAAGACTGCCTTTCTTCCAGTTTCCAATAACGTGTTCTTCATTTCCGCCTGAGACCTCACCAGAACCGCCCTCAACATCCATATTTCTAGCACGCACCTCAAATCTCTTCTAGCCTCTTCCCATTACCTAGTTACAAAGCTGCTTCCACATGTTTAGGTATTTGTTACAGTAGCATCCTACTCCTGGTACCAAAATCGGTCTTAGTCAGCTCGGGAGGCCATAACGAAATACGACAGAGTGGGTAGCTTACACAGAAATGTATTTTCTCACAGTTGTGGAGACTAGAAGTCTAAGATAAAGGTGCCGGCAGGGTTGGGTTCTGGTGAGAGCTTTCCTTCCGGCCACCTTTCTACTGTGTCTTCAGAGGGCAGTGGGGGGCCAGGGGAGGGAGACAGAGCAAGCTCCCTGGTGTCTTTTCTTACAAGGGCAACAATCCCATCACAAGGCACTACCCTCTGACCTCATCTAAACCTAATTATCTCCCAAAGGCCCCATCTCCAAATACTATCACATTGCGGGTCAAGGAATCAGCATATGAATTTGGAGGAGACACAATTCAGTCCACAGCACAGCAGCTCAGCACGTCTCTGATATCTTGGGTAGGAGAACACACCCAGGAGGTTGAGAGAGGGCAGAAGAGAAAAAAATTAAAGATTCTTTGAGTAGTATACCAAAGGAATGCAGATTTCAGCAAGAGAGTTTTCTACTGGGATCCTGATTATCACTTCATTGTAATAAGTTCAAGATGTGGCTATATAACACTTCAAATTCTTTGATGTTATGAAAAAATGAACAGAACTTCTGTAAAAACATTATGAGAAAGACCCAGAATTCTTCAGAGAACTTGGAAGCAATTTTGAAAAAAAGATCCAGGCTAAACTTCACTCATTCCCTTTGAAACAGAACTCTGTGACTGGGTCCCAATAACGCTGTGAAATAAAGGTCTAACAGTTGGGGCTAGGGGTGGAGGTTGGCCTGCGGAAGGACGAGTGAGAAATGGAATAGGGCAAGGCCAAGAGAGAATTTTTTTATTTCTAGACTTAAATCTTTGATGCATTTAGAAATCATTAAAACAGCCAGACATGCTGCAGCTTGAGTTCAGTATACACAGTGAGGTCACTCTGATGTAAAGAGGACAAGATGAGGAGGGTAGGCTACATGATGTTGAAGGGCCTTTCTAATACGAAATCCTCTGTCTCTCCTACAAGGACGTGGTAGTGGTTTCTGGAGATTACGTGCTGCTTCTAGATGAGGATGTTGGCCCTGTTCTTACATGACTAAGGGGAAAGAGGCCCAGCAGCGCCAGCTTCAAGAGCCCAGAACGGAGAAATGAAATGATTCAGCTGGCATCATTAATTCAAGTGAACTCAGGAGGCCACCTAGAGCTGTAAGATTGGGGAAGAGAAACAAGGGCTTCAGGGAGAAAAATGGTAAAAAATAAACAAACAAAAACCCTCCAGATAGTCTTGGAGGAAAGGTACTAGGTATCCAATAAGTAGGCAGAAGGAAGGAGAGAGGGAGCTCCTGCTGACGAAAATGATACCAGATTTATTTGCATTCCTCAGGAAAGGAAAGGAATGAGAAAGAGATCATTTAAGGAAATTCAAGGAAGGAAGGGTCAAGAAGAAAACAAACCCATTGAGAAATCAACAAGAAACAGAAAATCAATAATACTAGTTGGCACTGAAAAAGAGCTTTACAATTGAAAAAAGATCTTGTCAGTTTATTCAGTCTCCAGCCCAGTGCCTGGCATATAACAGATGCACACTAAATATTTGTGGAGGGAAAGAATCTTACTGAGTCCCCAACAACAACCCTGGGTCTGAGGAGTACAGAACCCAAGATTAACACTGCGACATACAACAAAATACATAGCTGCAATATAAAAAGAATAAAATCTAGAATGTGGGAGAGAGAGGCTAGCTACAATTTGGAACAGGGTGACCTTTAGATTTGTGAAGCCCTTGAAGTTATAAGAAAATTCTGCTTACATTTTTCTAGTGAGAAGGTTCAGAGCTTTTGATAAGAATTTCAATGTGAGTTTATGAGCAATTGATTATTATTAGGTTAATTATGAATTTGTGTTGAGAAAGGATTAATAGGAATGTGATATGGAAGGTATATTCCTACAATTAGCTTGAGGTTCAAATGAAAATGAGTGCAAAAACATCAAACAAGTTTTACATCTAGGTTATAGTTTTATGTGCATTTACATACTATCTGAATTATCTTTCAGACATATCTGATTACATGGTAAAGAACAGCTCAAAGATTCAGACTAATATTGTTACTTTGTTATTCTCTTTATGTTGTATCCCCCCCCCCCACACACACACCAGGCGCTAAAGCCATTTTTAGATACATTATCTCATTCATGTTCCCAATGTTGCCTAGCAAAGTTACAAATACACCAAAGGCACTTAACCATTTTAGGCTTTGGTTTTGGTTTCTTAACAATTGTTAGACACTTTCATATTGAATATATTCACAAATAGTAATCCTTTAAACTGGAGAGCATGCAAAATATACTCTTTTAGAGGAGTTACACATTCTAATGGAAAGAACTAGACAGGCATACGCCATACCAATTCTGTATAAATAAAGCTCATAAGTTTCCAACCTGAAACTCCCTAAGCGAAATTTACAAGAAACAAACACTGAACAGTGGCGTCCTGACCACCCACTGAAACCCAGTTGCTTGATGTTGAATTTTAAAACATCATTACTTTTCTGTAATTACGAGAACAAACTTGTGAACACATATTTGTCACTTGACCAATTCCCCTCCCGTTTAAACCAGGCAGAGAACTGAAAACCACTAAAGGCATTACACTTTGTTGTGTTTAAAAATTATTTTGTCACCAACCCCCCCCCGCACCCCCACCCCGAAAGGAATCAAATAAGCCCTAAGGCCAAGCAGGAACTACAGAGGAGGAAGAGAAAAAAAATCTGTATCAGAGCAATTAAACTAGAGCGCAGTCCTTGAACTGCTGAACACCCTGGGGGCATGTATAATTTTTTTTTCCTCTTCCCGGGAGAAAAAGAGGTTAAGAAGCTGCAGGAAAGTCTAGCCGGTAAAACTCAGAGCCAATTAAAAATGCCCGGGACAGCGACAAACTACAGAGAAGCATCAAGGTCAATGTAGCATGAGGGGCTGCGCTGAGAGCTTTCTGCGAGCAGGTGCTTCGGGGACTTAAAGGACGGGAATGGGGGTGGAGGGCAGGAAGGCTGGAGAAAAGGGAGACAAGAGGGGGCTGGAAGGAAAGGGAGCAATGGGAGGGGGGGGGAAGGGAAGGGAGAGACGAGAGCAGGCCGCACAGGCGCGGGCAGAGGGGAGGCCGGGCAGGAGCCCAGGGGTGGGGAGGAGGAGGAGGAGGAGAAGGAGAAGGGGAAGGGGAAAGGGAAGGGGAAGGGAGCCCCGGCCGGCCCCGCCCCGGGGAGGCCCGCCCGCCCCCCTTACCAGCGGGAGCAGGAAGCCCCAGAGCAGGGCGGCCGCGGCGGGGGGCAGCGGCCGCGGCGGCCCCATCGGACCGGCGGGTGCCGGGCGGCGCGGCGCGACTCGGCGGGGGCAGGCTCGGGTCCCGCCGCGGCGCTGTGTCGGTGGCCGGCCGGACAGGGGCGGGCGGCGGGGCTGGGCTGGGGCCGCCGCTGCTGCTGGGGCCGCCACCGCAGCGCCGACTTCCTCTTCCGGCCCCGCCCGGAGGCCGCGGAAACCCCCGCGCCGGGCACGTGGAGCCCGGGTCCGCGCGCCGCCCGCCGGCCCTCTCGGCGTCCCGGCGCTGGCGGGCCACCAGCTGCGGGGCTGGGCGTGTCTCTTCCCGGGCCTGACCTGAGCTCTCCGCGGAGTCCGGGGAGGCGAAGGGACTTTTTCAAGGCCCTCTTCCTCCTCCTGCAAGTCGCAGAGCGCCTGCTGTGTTCCGCAGTAACTACCCAGTTGCTCGGGCCAAAAATCTACGAGCTTAATTCATCTGCTCCCCAGCGGGTCCTGGCCACTCTCAAATCCGTCCACTTTCTCCAAAATCGCTGCGACCACCCAATCCAGGCCACCGACGCCTCTCCCCTCCAAACTGATCTGTTTCTACTCCCAACAGCCCATTATCCACACAAGAGTCCTAGAGAGATCTTTTTAAAGATATAAATCAGAGCATGTCACTTCCCATCGCACTTAGAACAAAATCAAAACTCTACTCTGGCCTACCAAGTTTACATAATACAGCCCCTGCCTTCCTCTCCGACCCTGTCTTCGCTACTTTCCCACACCTGCTTTAAGCCGCATGGGCTGCCTTTGGTTCTTCCGGCCTTTGTCCTGGTAGCCCTCCCTGCTGGAATGCTCTTCTCTCTGAATACCTGCTCGTTGGCATTCACCTATCAGTTTAAATGTCAGTTCCCAGAGGGGGCATCCTGACATACCAAATCTAAAGTAGCCACGCGGTCACTTTCATATCACAAGATTTATTTTAATTCTCTGCATAGCACTTTTCACTCTCATATTCTCCTGGTTATCTGTTCACTTATTTCTGTCACCTCCCACTTGAAAGCAAGGAGTGTCTTTGCTTTGTTCACTGCTATCTCCCTTAATAGACCTATAACGTTTGGCATAAAGTAGGTCCTCAAATATTTGTTGCATGAACATTCAATACCAAACCCTGAATAGGATGCTGTCCTTACCATTCCATGGCCAAGTTTAGTGAGGGACATAGATATATGAGCAAATACAGTTCAGGGTGAATAGTGACTCTTTTGTTTGCACAAGATGCTATGGGAGTATCAAAGGGACATATAAAAGGAGTGCCAGGAAAAATTCTAACCTAAGCTGAGTCTAGAAGGGTGAGTGAGTTTTAACCAGGCAATGGACAGGGGAAGGGGGAGACTTCCATGAAGAGTGAACTATTAGTGTCCAAGCCAAAGGTGACAGTGGAGGAACTGCAAAACTTGGGCTTGGCTGAAGTTACGAGCAGTGAAAGATGAAGTGAGAGAAAAAAGCAGAGGCCAAACCACAAATAGATTGGGATGTCCTGCTTGGGACTTTCAGCTCCATCCAGTTGGTGGTGGAGAGCAAATGAATAATAAGTAGAGCAGTGACAGACGATTTCTGTTTCCGAAAGTTCTCTGTGGTGACAGGTGGGGTGGCAGATGTATTGAAATAGGGCAAGAGTGGAAGCCAGGATATCTGTTAGACAACTGTAGTAAGCTAACCAGGCCAGGCATGGTGAGGGCCTGAACTGAGACAGTGGCAGAAGAAATGGGGAGGAGGAGATGAATCTCAGAGACGTGTAGCAGAATTTGGTAACAGAGGGATATGGGAGATGAAGGAGAGGGATGATTTCCAGGATCCTGCCCTGCGCCATTTTTTGAGATGATCACCACAGAAGATGAAGGGGGAGTGGGCGAGGGAGGGGAAATATTTCTGGACATGAGTTTGAAATGCTCGTGAGATATTCCAATGCAAATGTCTGTTGGTTGATGGCTAAGTGGGTTGGTCCAAAGCTTACTGGCACAATGAAGCCAGAACTCAGGTCTCTTGCCTGTCAATCCTAGACTCTTTTCACACTTTCTAGCTGCCCAGAGCAAGCCAGGTTCTTCTTTTGTAAAATGGCTGTGATGAACTAGATGACTTCATCTCTAAATATTCCCTTCTGCCCATAGTGGCCCTTTGCCTAGTGAATCTCCAAGGTGGCTCCTGAGGCTGTCTGAAGAGCTCTCATTTTCCTGTCTGCATTTATGCCCATTTTTCCTTCCCCTCAGTTGGAGAAAATTTTGTACCTGGAGCCAAAGAACCTGTGTTATAGGCTAATTCCTTGTGCAATCTCTCTTTGCCTGCTTTAGTTTTCAGCTGAAAAATGTGCACAGTAATAACTGTTCTGCCTGCCACACATGATTATTGTAAAAATTACATGATTTGTAATTTGGGGGAAATTACTCTGAAAATTAAAAAACAAACAAAAAAAGGAGCAGGAGGAGAGGGAGAGAAGGAGAAGGAGAAGAAAAGTAGAAGGCTGTGTTATGGCTGTAGTCCAAAGTGTCAGCACTGTTTGTAATAATTCTTCTGCCAGAATGGTTTCTCCCTCATCAAAGCCCCTGTGCAGGATGAAGTGAAGGACAATGGGAGGGTTAATGGAAGATTAAAAGATTCTTGTTTAATAACTTTGCTACTGGAACTGCCGTTAAAGGTTATTTGGAGTATACCTATTACGCATGAATTTCCCTGCAAATGTTAGGTAAGATAAAGAGTACTTGTGTAATTTTTAGTCAACATTTTTGTTCTCTAAAAACACTATGCATAAAAACCCAATTATGGGAAATAACTATCATTAGATTAAGGATCGTTTTAATTTCTAAATATATATAGTTAATGGAATTTTTTCTCGATGATAAAAGATAGAATGTTATTGGTTGTCAGAACCTTTTATATTCTAGGAAGTGGGTAGGAAACATTGGCTGCATTTTGCAAAAGAGGAAACTGCTAGGTTGACAGCAAAGGAGGAGGAGCTAAAACCCCATCCCCTGCCCCAGGGCACTAGATCGTTCATACAACCTGTTGTTTGCTGGAACTGCATAGTGTTTTTTACTCAGGGGACACTGATGAAGTGTTGGTAATAAGTCCCAAAGACTTTCTGGGAAATCCAGATAATTACTTTAGTACAGAGCAGTGATTCTCAATCTTGACTATTTCTTAGAATCACATAGGAGAGCTTCAAAGGATACTGATGCCTAGGTCGCACTACTCCCCCTTTCCCCATGCAGATCTTAAATTTAACTGGTCTGGATGTAGCCTATGTATCATAATTTTTAAAGCTCTTCAGGTGATTCTAATGTGCAACCAAGGTTAAAATACTTTGGCTTAGTCAGTGATTCTTAAAGTGTGACCTCTGGACCAGCAGTATCAACATCACCTTGGAACTGAGAGAAATGCAAATTCCTCCAGGCCTACTGAATTAGAAACTCTGGGAGTAGGGCCCAGCAATCTGTGTTTTAATAAGCCCCCTAAACAATTCTGATGCATGCTGAAGTTTGAGAATTATTGGTTTAGAGCAACATTCTTTAACTCTGGCTGCAGAGTTAGAATGATCTGCAAAGTTAAAATAAAAAACAAACTCTATGCTCCAACATTAATCAAACGGAAAGGAAAAATAGACAAATCCAAAATTATAGTTAAAGATTTCAACACTTCTGTCTCAATAATCGAAAGAACAAGTAGGCAGAAAATCAGTAAGGATGCCAAAGACCTGATCAACATTATCAACCAACTTGACCTGGCTGGCATTTATAGAACACTCCACCTGACAGTTGCTTAATACATATTATTTTCAAGGGTACACAGGACCTTTACCAAAATAACCCATTTGGCCATAAAACAAGTCTCACTAAATTTAAAGATTTCAAATCATACAAAGTATGTTCTTTAACTACAATGGAATTCAATTAGGAATCAATAAAAGAAAGATACTTTGAAGATCCTCAAATAGTTAGGAACTAAACATATTTCTAAATAACCCATGGAGCAAAGAAGAAATCACAGAGAATTAAGAAAATATTCTGAATTGAAGGAAAATGACTTATCAAAAGTTGTGGGATGCAGCTAATGCTTAAACAAAAGGGCTCAAAAAGAAATTTGTAGCACTTATAATAGAAAGGTATAAACATTTAAGATTAGTGACCTAAGCTTCTACCTTAAGAAATTAGAAAAGAAGAGCAAATTAATCCAAAGGTGAAGAAAGAGAGAAGAAAGAAAGTATCTGAGCAGAAACCAACAAAATAGAAAACAGATAAAGCGATAGAGAAAATCAGGGAAGCCCAAAGACTGGCTTTTGAGAAAATTGATAGAATTGGGAAAACTCTAGCCAAACTGATTAGAGGAAAAAGAGAGAAAATACAAATTACCAGTATCAGGAACAAGAGAGAGGATATTACTAAAGATCCTAAAGACATTAAAAGGATAACAAGTAAATATTATGAACAACTTTATGCCAAAAAGTTCGCCAACTTAGGTGAAATGGAGAAATTCCTTGAAAGACAAACTACTCAAAAAGAAATAGATATTAATGATAGATTATCTATTTAAAAATTGAATTTGTCATCAAAAACCTTCCCACAAAGAAAACTCCAGACTCACATGGTTTCGAGGGTGAATTTTACCACACAATTAAGGAAGAAATAATACCAATTCTACACAAACACTTTCAGAAACTTGAAGAGGAGGTAATACTTCCCAACTCATATTATGAATCCAGCTTACCCTCATACCAAAGCCAGACACATGTTGAAAGAAAACTATGGACCAATACCCTTCATGAATATAGACGCAAAAATCCTTAACACAATTTTAGCAAATTGAATCTGGCAAAATACAAAAATGATGCTACATCAATTCTAATTAGGATTCATCCCAAAAATTCAAGATTGGTTCAACATTTGTAAATTAATCAATGTAACTCACTATATCAATACTGCAAGGTCAATATACAGAAATCAACTGTATTTCTCTATACTAGCAACAATTGGAAATTGAAATAGAAAATACCATTTACCATAACATCAAAAAATATCAAATACTTAGGGATAAATTTGGCAAAAGATATGCAAGACCGAAACATTAAAAACTACAAAACATTGCTGTGAAGTATTAAAGGGAGACCTGAGTAAATAGGGAGACGTACTATGCTCCTGGATTGGGAAAGTCAACTTTATTAAGATGTCAGTTCTGCCTAAATTGATTTTTAGAAATTATGCAATTCCAATTAAAATAACAGCCAGGTTTTTAAAAATATATATGTATAAACTGGAATGCCAATTACAAATTTATCCTGAAATATAAAGGAGCTAGAATAGTCAAAATAATTTTGAAAAAAAATTCAATGGGGAAAGAAGAATCTTTTCAACAAACAACTGGTGCTGGAACAATTGGGTATCCATGCCCCCCAAGAATGAAACTCCCCGCAAAATGAAACTCAATTCGTACCTCATGATATTCTAAACTTAACTTGAGATCGATCATAGACCTAAATGCAAGGGCTAAAACCAAAAAATTTCCAGGAGAAAACCTTAGTAACCTTTTGTTAGGCAGAGATTTCTTAGATAAAACACCAAAAAACCCCAGAAATTTTAAAGGAATAAAAATTGATAAATTGGACTTCATCAAAATGAAAAACTTCTGCTCTTTGAAAGATATTGTTAAGAGGAGAAAAAGCTAGCCATGGACTGGTAGAAAATATTTGCAAAACATATATCTAACAAAGGACTTGTATCCTGAATATATAAAAACTTATAACTTAATAATAATAAGACAAAAAACCCAATTAAAAAATGAAGACAATATTTGAACAGATAATTCACCAAAGAGAATGTGTGTGCGTGTGGGGGGGGGGCAAATAAGCACATGAAAAGGTAGTCAATTAGTCATTAGAGAACTAGAAACTAAAAACATTAGATACCTACTAGAAAGGTTAAAATGGAATGATTGATCATACCAACTCTCAGACATTGCTGGTGGGAATGTAAAATAATACAATTACTTTGGAAAACTGACAGTTTCTTATACAGTTAAAATACACCTAATATATGATCCTGCCATTTCATTCCTAGGCATTTAGCCAAGAGATGAAAGCATACGTCCATGACAAAATTTGCACATGATTGTCTAAAGCTGCTCTATTTGTAATAGTCCAAAACAGTAAATAATCCAAATATCCACCAAGTGAATTAATAAACAAAATATGAAATATACATACAAAGAATATATTCAGCAATGAACAGAAATGAACGATTGGTGCATATAATAGTGTAGATGAATCTCAAAATCATTAATCTGAGTAAAAAAGCCAGACAGAAAAGAGTATATAGTGTGTAATTCCCTTTATGTAAAATTCTGGAAAATATAATGTTACCTATAGCCATCAAAAGCAGATTAAGTTTCCCTGGAGAGGTTGTGGATGGAGAGATGGGATACAAGAGTGCATAAGGAAATTGTGGGAGATGATAGAAATATTATCTTGATTGTGGTGATGATTTCACAAATGTGTACTTACATCAAAACTCATCAAATTATAGATTTTTAATGCATAAAGTTTATTGTAGCCAGTTATACCTCAATAAAGCTGTAAAAAAATAAAACAATAAATGGTACCAAAAAGATCTTATGCCCAAACCTCATCACCAAGAAATTCTGATTTATTTGGTCTAGTGTAGGGCTGCACCTCGGCATATTTTAAAAGCTCCCTAGGTGCTTCTACTGTGCAGCCAGAGTTGGGAACTACTGGTACAGATAAACCAACTTCTTATTACTAGTAAACTCAGAGAATTTCTAGGAGTTTCCAGTCCAGGAGGCTATGGGCCAGATCTCATTCCTTCTTTCTTCTCTTCTCTAAAAGTGGAAAAAAGTATCCCATCAGTTTTCATTTAGTAATTGTGTTGTTGGGGTTGGGTACATGCATTGGTATCTCTCTCTGAACACAATTTCTAGGAAACAATGGGCTTATCACTCTTTTTTGTAACAGCTCTATTGAGGTATAGTTGACAAATAAGCAGTGTATGTGTTTAAGGTGTACAACTTGATGCTTTGATACGTATACATTGTGAAATGATCACCATAATCAAGCTAATTCATATATCTATCACCTCCACATAGTTACCATTTTCTTTTTTGTGTGCACGGTAAGATGACTTAATTTAAGATCTACTGTCTTAGCAAATTTCAAGTATGTAACAGTATCGTTAACTGTAGTCACCAGGCTGTACATTAAATCTTAAGAACTTATTCATCCTGCATAACTAAAATTTTTACCTTTTGACCAACATCACCCCATTTGCCCCTCCTCCCAGCCCCTGGCAACCACCATTCTATTCTCTGCTTCTATGAGTTGGACTATTTGGATTCACATATTAAGTGAGATCATGAAGTATTTGTCTTTCTGAATCCGACTTATTTCACTTAGCATAATGTCCTCCAGGTTCATCCATGTTTTCACAAATGGCAGGATTTCCTTCCTTTTTAAGGTTAAATAATATTCCATTGGAAATATAGAGCACAGTTTTTTTTATTCATTCATCCATTGATGGACATTTGGGTTGCTTCCACATCTTGGCTATTGTAAATAGTGCTGCAGTGAACGTGGGAATACAGATGTCTTCGAGATCCTGATTTCAATTCTTTGGGATAAATACCCAGAGGTGGGATTGCTGGATCATATGGTAGCTCTAGTTTTAATTTATTGAGGAATCTCCACGCTGTTTACCATACCAGCTGCACCGTTTTACATTCCCACTAACAGTGTACAAGGGTTCAAATTTCTCCACACCCTCACCAACACTTGTTATTTTTGGGGGTTTTTTGATAATGGCCATCCTAGTAGATGTGAAGTGATATCTTATTGTGGTTTTGATTTGTATTTCCCTGATGATTAATGATGCTGAGCATCTTTTCATGTACTTATTGGCCATTGTATGTCTTCTTTGGAGAAATGTCTGTTCAAGTCCTTTGCCCATTTTTAAATTTTTTTACTGAGTTGTAGAAGTTCCTTACGTATTTTGGAGATTAACCTCATCAAATGTATGGTTTACAAATATTTTCTCCCATTCAGTAGGTCGCTTTTCATCTTGTTGATTGTTCCCTTTGCTGTGCAGAAGCTTTTTAGTTGGATGTAGTCCCACTTGTTTGTTTTTGTTGCCTGTGCTTTTGGTGCCAAATCTATGAAATAATTACCAAGGAAGGCCAATGTCAGGAGGATTTTCCCCTATGTGTTCTTCTGAGTTTCATAGTTTCAGGTCTTATGTTTAAGTCTTTAATCCATTTTGAGTTGATTTTTTGTGCTTATCACTCTTTTAATGGGAATAATCAATGTTACCACTTCAGTCTCAGCAATTATCTTGTCTACAGATTAAAAAGCTGCTTCAAGTTTCCTGGTATTGTTTTTCTGTAGAGACTACCTGGCTTTGGTTAAATGCCTTCCTCTTCTAATACCTGTTTATGAGGCATTTCTCCATGACCAGAACATGTGGCTTGAATGCTTCCCGGTTTGCAAGAGGTGACTAGCAGCAGAGAGGTGAGATGTCAGCTATGGTTTCATCACTAGATCTTCTGTTTACCTGTTTAACATATATTTACTACTGTTCTTGAGAGAGCTGCCTCCCCATTGGAATTTTGTCAATCAGTGAAACATAGTAGATACTTCCTACATGACAGGTGAATTTAAATATTAACTTGAATCTCAGGGCATGCAGAAGAGAAGTATTCAGTAGATGGAAATATTGGGAGGAAGAATTTCATGAAGCTCACAGTTGTGGGATAGCATGTGACCCCAAGGTGATAAACCAAATTTCAGGCCCTAGTTACCTTCTCTTAGGAAATCTTTGTAAGCTCTTAGCAAAGGAACTTCTTCAATGCAAAGCCATGCAAGGTGTAATAATAATGTCTTATAAATTATTAATAATAATGTCTAATATTATTATTTTAAAGCTCGTATTTACACCTATGTTAAGTACTTTGTATACATTATCTAATTTAATTCATTTGAAGCAATTTTATGAGATAAATTGTTACTCTCATTTCCCAGACGAGGAAACTTAGAGGTTAAGTTATACCTATGAAATCTCCAAGCAAGATACGGAGCAAGAATTTCAACCCAATCAGAAAGGATTCTGGAAAGACAATGGAGCGGGAAGCACCAGGAATCTGCTCACTGGATTCCCACTTCCATCATTGTAGGTGCTCAGTGAATGTTTCCTAAATTAAGACAATTGGCCAGTTATTAAGCCTGAGTTGTGGTTTTGAATAGTTTAGGGTTCTACTAAATTGCCTCTAAAGTGTCTTCTAAAACTTAAACAAATCTCGTTAAGGTGTAGCTGGATCTAATTTTTCAAACAAAATCAGTTCTTTGGATTTTGATTTGCCTAGAAAATCTGTGAGTCTCCTCACTGGTAACAAGGAGGAAGAAATTTCAGTTGCAGATTCAGTATTAAAATGATTCTTTTTGCCCATAAGAATTATTAAGCCCCAGAAATATTTTCTTTTTTAAGTTATACAACGTTCGGAACAGTTTAAATTCACCAAGTGAGTCCCTGATAATAGCTTGGATTTTTTTTCCTTCCAGAACATATTTCCACACAAAAATGAATAAAGATAACCTGATACGTATATAAGGTAAGCTTGAAGATAGATTATATATATACATTTATATTCTTTCTTATGAGTGAATTGTTTTGTAATAAAATTTCTAAAAGAGAGAACCTACTGTAAACTACAGTCACATTGTTCTTGGTGTTGAGATGCGACAAGAGCTGCTACTGTCTGTATAATCAGTGTGACTGTTGACTTTAGAGGTTGCTGGGAAAGGCGAAACCTAGCCCATTTCCAAGTTTCCCAGGCATAGCAGATTGACTCACATGTTACTAAAATCCCCCTCTGGCTCCAGATGAATTAATTGACATGGTTTTCTTGCTTGGGCGCTACAGTATTATCTATTGGCTTGCTGAGACTACTCTGGGGCTTTAAAAACCAAAGTTCCTTATTTATAGGAGCCTCCAGATTAATAAACTATCACCCACAGTGAGCAAATGCAATCAGACTTTTTGATGCATAAGGAAACTTTCAAGCTCTAAGGTGCTATTTATTGTACAACAGAGAACTTTCCGCATGAACTTTCTGGTTCTATTTTGCCGTGATTCTATGAACTATTGCCTGCTCAGGGAAAACAAGCTCAGGATTTTTGACTAATAGTGCAATTCAGCAAAACTATATTGCGCCCCTATTATGTGTGAGATGAATAAGGGATATTTTTGGTCATAAACCAGTGCCTCTTTCCCCCCAGATCAATGATGACACCAATTCACAAAAAGAAATGAACATCTTAAGTCAATATTTTAGCAACTCCCTGATTTGGCAGGAGTGTTACATTCATAACAAGGTATAGGCTGACCCCCATGAGTTCTTTGCTGAAAGTAAAGTATATAATTATGTTTTCTCACTAACAAGCTTTGACAGTGTTAAGCTTCCCCCCCCCTCCGCCCCGCGCCTTTTTCCTGGTTTATCATTAACCTACACCTGGCATTCTGTGTCAGGTGTGCATGCCAGAGATCGGAGTGATAGGGCCATGTGATATCGCCAGCCCAGTCTAGGCATTAGTGTGTGACCCAGACAGCAACTGCAGCCGGTCATTTCCAGCCACTTGGATTCAGCTCAGATGAGAACATCAATTTAAATGAAAGTGTGTTTAGGGTGGTGACCCACTGTCACGAGATACAGACTTAAGACCATGAGTTTAAAAGTCAATAATGACAGGATGGAGCACAGGAAATAGAGAAGAGTGAGAGAAGCATTTTATAAGTTATAAAGATAAATTTATATATCGTTAACGTTTTTCCTTGAAGTATAATATACAGACAGGAAAGTGCACATATTGTAAGTGTACACCGCGATCCCACACATCTGTGTACCCAGCACCCAATCAAGAAACTGAGCAGTCCTAGCTCCTCAGAAGTCCCTCAGTGTTTCCTTCTAGCCAGTATTGACTCCCGAGAGTAACTACTTTCTGACTTCTTTTTTCCCCCAGTGTTATTGAGATATAGTTGACATATAATATTGTTTAAGTTTAAGGTGTACAGTGGGATGTCACAATATACATATGTAGTGAAATGATCACCACAATAAGGTTAGTTAACACATACGTTATCTCACATAGTTACCTGGGGCCTTTTTGTGGGGTTAGAACATTTAAGATCTACTCTCTTAGCAACTTCCAAGTATGTAATGCAGTGTTGTTAACTACAGTCACCATGCTGAAATTAGATCCCCAGAACTTATTCATCTTATAACTGGAAGTTTGTACCCTTTGACCAACATCTCCCCATTTCCCCCACCCCCCAGCCTCTGACAACCAGCAATTTACTCTCTGTTTCTACGAGTTTGGCTTTTTTAGATTCCACGTATAAGTTAGGTCATACAGTATTTGTTTTTCTCTGCCTGAGTTATTTCACTTAGCATGATGCCCTCAAGATTCACCCATGTTGTCACAAATAGCATGATTTCCTTCTTTTTACAGTTGAATAATATTCCATTGTGTATATATGCCATATTTTCTTAATCCATTCACCTGTCGATGGATACTTAGGTTGTTTCTATGTCTTGGCTACTGTGAATAATAGTGCAATGGCCACAGAAGTGCAGATATCTCTTCGAGATCCTGAATTCGATTCCTTCAGATGTATACCCAGAAGTGGGATTGCTAGATCGTATGGTAGTTCTATTTTTAGTTTTTTTAAGGGAACTCCATACTGTTTTCCATAATGATGTACCAATTTACATTCCCATCAACAGTGCACAAGGATTTCCTTTTCTCCACATCCTTGCCAACACTTGTTATCTTTTGGGTTTTTTGATCATAGCCATTCTAACAGATGTGGGATGATCTCTCATGGTGGTTTTGATTTGTTATTTCCCTGAAGATTAGTGATGTTGTACTCCTTTTCATGTACCTATTAGAATTGCTTTCTGACTTCTATCACCACATATGAGTTTTGTCTCTTCTTAAATGTCAAATAATCAGAATTGTACAACTTGTACTCTTGTGTCCTGCTTTTGTCTCAACATTATGTTTGTAAAATTCATCCATATTTCTGCATATGGTT
The DNA here is from genome assembly GCA_031878705.1 of Tapirus indicus. Classification (NCBI taxonomy): domain Eukaryota; kingdom Metazoa; phylum Chordata; class Mammalia; order Perissodactyla; family Tapiridae; genus Tapirus; species Tapirus indicus. Next base: position 43,770,142 of record CM062918.1, read on the forward strand.
GTAGATCAGTCATTTTCATTGCTGTATAGCATTCTATTTTATGAATGTACTACAATTTATTATCCATTCTTTGCTTATGGGCATTTGGGTAGTTCTCTAGTTTGGGTTAATACAAAAAGGAAGAGCACATATTTTAAACAACGAAAAACTTGATTTTACAAGGCCCTCATTACCTGGCCCAAACTTGTTCCTCCAATCTCAGGTCTTGTCATTTCCCCGACCTCACTGAAAATTCCAGTCATACCAAACTTTCTGTTGTAGAATTCAGCCATGTCTCTCTTACCTCCTGGCCTTTGAACATTCCATTCTCTCTTCCTGGAACACCAGTCTCCCACCACCTATACCTTAACCTGGATAATATCTACTCCTCCTTTGGGCCTCAACTTGGATGCCCCTTGCTCCAGAAAACAACCGCTTCCCCCTAAACTACTAATATAGGTTATCCTTCTGCATTGCCCGTTTGCTTGAATGTGTTCCCAGGACCCTGCAGGCAGAAGCTGTGTCTTATTTACTGTGTATACTGTCCCTAGTGCTTAGTGCAGAGTGGGCACAGGTTTGGTTAAACACATCTGGTTTTTACAATCTAATAAGTAATTAATCCAGTGATAAACACTCATCATTTTAAGATCTAGTAAACTTTCGTAGAAATAGGGCACAATCTGGTTATTCAACATTTCTCCTCACTTTTAATGAATACAGAAGTTGAATGTGAACATTTTCAAAAGGAAAATATATTTCTTTTTAAACATCATTCTTGAAGCACAGCCTTCTCCGTATCCTGCTGTTTCCATGTGTCTCATACTCGTTGAGTTAGAGAACCGGGACCATTGTGAGGCCAGATTCAAACCCTGCCTGCAGGGCTCTCACGTCTCATGTCCTCTGGGAAGAGAGGCAAAACGATGTGTGTTGTAGGGTCATCAGCAGTTTTCCCACCTGAGTCTCTGTGCCTTCATTTGGATGACAGGCTGGTTTCTCCATCTCCTCTGGCCCACGGCTGCTCTTCAGGTTTGGAGGGACTAACCCCAGTTGGGGTAAATATGGACTGGGCTGTGTTGATGACAAGAAGCTCTTAGGGTATTAGTTAAAAATATAAATTCCCAGTCCCCATCCCAGATCCTCTTGATCAGAATCCCCCCGGGAGGAGATTATCTAGATGTTAGCCTGGTTAAATTTTAAGAGCCCCAGGTGACTCTTATCAAGAGCAAAGTGTGGGAAATGCTGTTCCAGAAATTTGAGGTGTCGTGAGAGCTGGCTTGAATTGCAAACTGATTGTGCATATCTCTTCCCAGCTCCACGTTCAGTAACTTCTTATTGGTAGCTTGAAATTGGTCATAGTGGGAGTATTTATACTACAGAAATTGGCAAATGCTACAAATCAGGGCATTTCCCCCCCAAAGAGATGGTGGTTAAATGTTTGTGAGCACACCACTGACTACAGAAGTGAACAAGCAGGGGAAAATGCCAGCCCCCTTGGAGCTCACATTCTAATTGGGGAGATAGACAAAATAAGTGAATTAAGTTAGAAGCGTATTAGAAGGGGATGAACACTAAAGAGACACATCAAGTGAGAGAAAGAGATAAGGAGTATGAGTGGTGGTGGGCATTGCAATTCTAAATAAAATGGTCCGGAAAGGCCTCACTGAACATAATATCTGAGCATTAAGTTGAAGGAGAGGAGGGAGCAAGCCATGCCTATAGCTAAGAGAAGAGTGGTCTCAGCAGAGAGAACAGCGAGTGCAAAGGCCCTGAGACAGGAATGCCTCAAGGGGGCCAGGAGAGCTGGAGCTAAGTGAGGAAGGGGTTGAGCAGTAGGAGCTGAGATCCTAGAGGCAATGGGGGAAGCAGGGAGGGGTGAAGGCCAGGTCATGAAGGGCCTAGAAGGCCATTGTGAAGATGAGACACCTTAATAGGGGCAGTTGCAGTTTTTTACAGAGTTAAAATATAAGTTATCAAATGTTAACTTGTCAGATTCCCTGCTGAATTCAAAGATGACTTCTGTTTTTGTTTTTTTGTGTGTGTGTGTGAGGAAGATTGTCCCTGAGCTAACATCTGTGCCCATCTTCCTCTATTTTGTATCTGGGACGCCGCCACAGCATGGCTTGATGAGTGGTGGACGTCCATGCCCAGGATCTGAACCTGTGAACTTGGGCTACCAAAGTGGAATGTGCCGAACTCAACCATTATGCCACTGGGCTGGCCCCAAAGATGATTTCCAAATTGCTTTCTTTAGGCTGGTTTAATTTCTAGACTGGTGTTGGTAGCCACTAGCCACAGGTGGCTATTTGAATTTTACTTAATTTAACCAAATTATTAATTTAAGTAAAATTAATTTAAATTAATTAAAATAAAATAAAATTAAGAATTCAGTTCCTCTGTTGCAGTGGCCACATTTCAAGTGTTCAACAGCCGCACGTGGCTAATAGCTGCCATGTTGGACAGCACAGATATGGAACATGCCCATTACTGCGGAAGGTTCCATCGGACAGGGTTGCTCTAGGCAGCAAAAGTTGCTGAGGTTAACTATAAGCTGGGCCCTGGTTCTTGGCCTTTTTATGGAATGGTGCATTTGTCCTAGGAGACCTTTTGGCAAGGACACCTTGGTACAGGCATCCTGGAGCCATTTGATTTCTGCTCAGATTGTAAGTTTCTATTTTAGGACCTTATTTTTGAAAGCTTTACATAAAACCTGTAATCTTCTCCGGAGACATCCTTCAGTTCATTTATAGATTCATAAAAAGTGAGTGGTCACTGGCTATTACCTTGCTTGTATAACCTGTTGTTGTGAAAAACAAGGATGGGGTTGATGTAAATTACTGGTCAAAAATGGCCCAAATTACAGCCTAAAGACTTTAATTTATTCATTTATTTATTTTGTGGTTGTTTCCAGTACTAAGGATTCACGTTAAATAGTGATTAAATCTGAGATATAAATTGCTCAGAGTCAAGAAATGCTAAACAATCCCTTAACATTTTCTGTAAGAAAGGATGCTTTGTAGGGTTAACTTAGAGTTCTTCACCCCAACTTCCCCCATGCTCCCACTCTGAGTGGGGTGTGGGACCTTCAGAACTTGGTGGTCTTCCCAGGGACTTTTCTCTAGCTGGTTTTGTTTGGTGAAGGGAAAGCAGTCTCCAAACTTCATAAAAATGGCAGTTATCCTGTGAGCTTCTCAGCTGGCTTACTGGGAGCAGAATGATTCATGAGAGCTGGGAGCTCACTCTTTATGTTCTGCTGGCGATGGCATCTTTGTGGGAACATGTGTCCCCTGGGCCTAGGTGAGCATAGATCTTTTGGGCTGAGGAGGCTTGGGTGGCACCTGTGGTTCCTTGTGGCTATTCCTCTGGGCTGCAGCTGGGTCTTATGGCCGGGGTCATCCTCAGAGCTCTCCAGCTTCCCTCATGTGGCGTTCTTTTCCGTCTTCCCTCAGCCAAGTGCAGCCCAGAATTCTAGACTAGCTTTTCCTGTCCCTCCAAACTTGCCCTCTGGGAAGAATCTAAATAGTTTATTCGTGTTAAAATATAAATTACTTCTCCCAGGAGTAATTTTGGGGAAACTGAGTCAATCCCCTTGTTGATTTAGGACAAAGGAATAAAGCTCTAATTGTGGAATTTCAGACATCAGCTAAGCATCTTATTAGTCCATCTGAAATAATGTCATGTTTCCAGTTAGGGGAACTATATATCCAGTTTGCCTGGGACAGTCCTGGTTTATACCTTTTGCTCTTGCATATTTATTAACAGTGTGCCCTTTCACTCTCAAAATATCTGGATGATAAATAGTTACCTTATTTATAGTCCTTTCTCTGCCTAAACCCTGGAGGGTAGGTGGAAGGCAGAATCTTCTCAAAATTTTCCTAGAGTTGGCTTCTCCTAGTAATCTCTATGCCTTCCCCTCCTTTTCCAAATTTCACTCTCAAATTGGAAAGCACCAGGAGACAAATGACAATGTGTGGAGTATTATTTTTTTCACCAGTTGGTTAAATAGTGTGATAAAGCTTGGCCCTTGAATAAAATCCTAAAGGAGCATACCTTTCCCAGGCTACTTCTGACCAATTTAGTAATCCTGATTTCAAATATTTCCCATTCTGTTTGTCTAGGAAAACATACTTCCTCTGAGAACTCCCTTTATTGAATTATTTCCACATATTGGCATTTTGACTGGATTGATTCCACTTTCCATTTCTAGAACTGCAGTGACTTTGTTCACAGATTTTTGTCCAGAGGGCACGCGATTAGAATTTGTTATGATCTTGCCTTTGGGCCCTACGTCTTATCTGAGAAAAGAGCCGGGAGTGTCTGGCATCTGCAAAATTCCTTCCCAGCTAGACTAGTCTGGAGGCAAACTGGAACACCGTCGCCAGCAGTGAGCTGCACCTGCCCGCATATAAATGGCATTTTAAGAAGAAGAAATCATAAAGCCACAAAGTCATAATGTTACTTTAGAGGTGGACTGGAGCTATGAAAAGCACACCATGCAGGCATTTACATTTTCAGGTGTTCCAAGTCCTCTGTTGGTTATTATGAAAGTATATGTATATTCGTTTGAGTTTTTATATCAGCAAGATATTTTAGCAGGTCTCTTCACTCATGCAGCTGTTTTCCTTACATATATTGTTATATATCTTACAACTTACCTTCATAAAAAGCCAGGCCAAAAAGAATTTGTTTTGACATTTTGCTTAGCACTTTAGATTGTAGAATTTCCAAAGTTAAGCATGAACTAAAATTTTTTATAATTTTGCCCCTATAACCCTTTGATTCCAATTGGTTAGAAATTAACCTATTTAATGTCCTTGGGAGCAAAGGGTTAAATCCTAGCATCAAGGTTAATCTAAAACAACAGTTGGCCTCCTGTGCAAACATTCTCTTCTACTTAAGGACACAATTCTCTCTTTTTTTTTTTCCATTCCAAATGCCAGTTTACAATTCAGTGAGTTAGTTTTCTATTTATAGTGTCTTCACCTTAAATGTTATCCCTCAAATATTAGGAGTTATTTCTAATACACACAGAAAGGGTATCTACTTTCACACCAAAACAATCTACATTGACCAAGAAAATTATCTTCAGTAGTAATAACAGTGACAATATGAAAACTATTAGTGCAAATGAGAAGATGTTAACAGTCTCTTTCAATTAATTGAAGAAACTAATTAGACAAAGGAACATTAACTAATTAGAAATAAAAATGAATATGCATAACTTCCTGTCTGAAGGAAGGGAAGGATGCATTCTAACTAGACAGAAAAATGATATCCAACTCTCATAATTAAAATCTCCTCAACATATAGTTGTAGTTAGAGAGAGACAGGCTGATTGTGGACTAGGAAGGTAGATTCTCAGGGGAACCAGCTTTGATAGGTGTTCAGGCTGGGCTCTGACTCAGTTTTGCAGGCCCTGAGATTCACTTTTGTCAGGACATCTACAAGAAATCACAAGTAAACTAATGAACAAACAATAATCTTCATGTATTCATTTTTAACTTTAAAAATTTTGTATCTATATATGTATGTATAAATATGTCTGTATCTGTGCTTGCCTGCATGTGCTAATTTGTTTATTTGGATTTCAGGTGCAGAAGGTTGAGTTAGTGACATTCCTCAGTCACTGGCATGTTATCATTATTGGTCCCACCAAGACCCCTCTGTCCTGTTTATATCTCTATCTATCCATCCATCCATTCCTTTTGATCATCATGATACCAAACCTCTTAACCTCAATTTTGTGTGCCCGATGGGCAGTATGCCAATCACTGAAACATTGGTGCTTGGAGATGGAGAAGAGTTTATTCAAGTTGGCCAAAACAAGAAGGTGGGAGGATAGGTTCTCTCAAATCCACCTTTACAGGAGAAGAAAGCAAGGGTTTTATAGAGCTAAGGGGCTTGGCAGGAGGAGTTTCAGAGAAACGAAGGGGTAATCTGTGTTTCTTTCACTCCAGGTAAGCCCTCAGGCAATCTGACTTCTGGGTGTCAACGGCAGCTGGGGGCTGGTTATCTGATGATCATAACTTCTTTGAAGGCATTATTTTTCTTCTTAAAACAAGCTCATAAATCCTTGTGACCCTTGAGTCACCCCTCAGGTTGAACAAGAAAATAGCAAATTGACATGATTAACTTCTTTTCATAACAAGGTTGAAAGATAATCTTATTGAATATTTAGAGTAACCCTCAGGTACTCGCTTCCAGCATCCTTTACTCCCATTTCCCTATCCCCATAGGTAATTTAATGTGTATCTTTTTATTTGAATGTGTTATGCAAACTGTGTATTATTTTATGTGCTTGTATTTTTACTTTACATGAATAGTATTGCCTTCTATATCTTTTGTCACTAAGTACTATGTTTTAAAGATCTATTCTTGTTGTTATGTGGTACATCTAATCCATTGCATCCAGCCTCTTCACTCTCTCACTGATGGCCACCCAGCTTACCTCCAACTCCTGAGCACCATAAACAATGCTCCAGTGAACACCTCTTACAGGTTCCCTGAGAGACCAGGCTAATCCATGAAAGCTGATATCTCATTATCTTTTTGAAATTTTGTTTAAAAATTTCCTCTCAGATGAGGAGCCAGTTTTCCCAACATTTCCTAAACAATTTGTTCCTTTTACAGTGATTTGTGGTTCCACTTTTATTGCATAATAAATTTCAGTTTGGACATGGGTATGTCTCTGAGCTCTTCTCTCTGTCCAAGTATTTATTTCTACTGGGAACTATGTACTCTCAGAGAAACAATAACTTGTGCAGACTCACCAGGGGAGCTCCCAGCCCCCACCATTCCTGGTGTCTGATTACTTGGCAGATGAAGGATTAGAAATTTTCCTGGTGAGCATGGAGTCAAGATAAATCATTTTAAAGAATATTTTTATGTGTATTGCTAATTCAATTGAACAATCTCTGCCCCATAGAAGAACAGTTCTCTGCCGAGCAGAATCTTTGTAACTAGGCAGTGCTTATTTGGCTTTTCACCTCTAGGCTCCAAACAGATCTGTTCCTCTTTTTATAGAGCACTCATTCTTCAGGCTGGCGTGGTACAAATCATGAGTTGAGCATGTTTAGAACAATCATATTCTAGGCTTGCCTTCTGAGATGACTCTCAGTCACCTCAACTACAGTTAATTCAACAAATGGGAGGTAGTACATCTTTGAACACAGATGGGTTTGAATCCTGGATATACTATTTCTTAGTTATGCCAGGCAGTATTTAATGCCTGTCCATCAGATTTTTTTACCCTCCACTTCCCCCACCTCCATTCCCACCAACCCCCATGTCTTCCTTGCTAGATTTTCTTGAGCCGGCACTGTGCCCAGTCTCAGGGAGTGAATTGTGTTTCTAGCCACATGCAGGTGTGACACTTGGAGCAGTGATGGCCATTTTGTGACCATGAGGAAATAGCCTAAGATCAAAAAATGAGCTTATTTATGATGGCACATCAGAAAGATAGAAAGAGCCCGTGTCTTGAAGGACATTGTAGAGCTGCTGAATCAATCCTGGAACTGCCGACCTCCAATCCTCTCATTAAGTCAACAGTAAGTGTTCTTGTGGTTCAACAGTTGCTACTCAATGTATAGTCTGCAGAACAGCATTGGCATCACTTGCTTGCTTGTTAAAAGTGCAGAATCTTACCCCTACACCTAACCTACTGAATTAGAATCTGCAGTTTAACAAGATCCCAGATGACTCAGGCACATTAAAATTTGAGAAGCACTGGTATAAGCCACTCCTCATGAGGTTTTATTTCTTGCAGCTGAGTTCATCCTAATTGGCACACTGTGTGACATTGGCCAAGTTACCTAGAGCCTCTAAACCTGTTTCCCTGTCTGTAAAATATCAGCAATAATAATAGCACCTACCTCGTGAAAAGGCTGAGTACAGCATTTTATGTAGCTGAGTACATGTAATGTGCAGCACAATGTCTGCCACATATTTAACACTCAGCATTAGCTATCTTTACTGGATTCTGCAAATATCCTTAGTGTAGATAATAAAGTTTAAATGCAAATGCAATGCTCTGCCATTCCAGGATGGAAACTGGGTGTTTCCAGGACATCTCTAGGGTGAGACTTTTATTGTCATTATTGCTGACAGGAGTAGAGGACAGACTACTTCTAACAGCTGTTTTCCTGAGAATTGACAACTTGTACCTACAAGCAGCAGGTTTGATTTTATTTTTTAACTTCCTTAAGCTCAATAATAGAAGTCATTGTTTAGAAAAGACTAGGTCTATTTAGCTGGACAGTAATGATACAGGCTGGCTAGTGAAAGCAAGACATACCAGGAAGGACTGTAGGACAAAAGTGAGATTAAAGAAGGAAGACATGGGGCTGGCCTGGTGACGTAGCGGTTAAGTTTGCGCATTCTGCTTCAGCGGCCCAGGGTTTGTCAGTTCAGATCCCAGGCACGGACCTACTCACCGCTCATCAAGCCATGCTGAGGCAGCATTCCATGTAGGAAAGCTATAACTCTACAACTATGATACACAACCATGTACTGGGGCTTTGGGGAGAAAAAAAAAAAAGAAAAAGAGGAAGATTGGCAACAGATGTTAGCACAGGGCCAATCTTCCTCAAAAAAAAAAAAAAGGAAGACACTTTAAAAGCTTGCATAGGTGGTGATTGTGCAATAGGACAATTGGTTGAGACTTTTGTAAACTTGCACATTAAGTCATCCAGTGTTAAGCCAAGGTCCCAGTAGGCTTGATTTAGCACAATACAATAATACATACATGCCAAGCATACACTAAAGGCAGCATATCCATATTGCATAAAAATATAAAGCCCTAAAATCATTAACATATTGGCAACACTCTACAATTAAAATACATTTGTCATAATGGAAAGCATTATCTTTTTATTTATCTGAACTGTGCTGTCTCAGAACGCCTCTGTGAGGCCCCACTGCTTTCTGTTGGCTGGAGAGGAAGGTCAGGAGGATACCTGACTCCAGACCCACCCATCCCAGGTGGTAAAAGGTAGGTGTGTGCCCAGCTGACAGTAAAGGCTCCAGCAGCTCAGCAGGGCAAAGGGGCCTCAGTGAACTGCAGGGGAAATGGGCAGAGTTGAAGCAAATGCTTGGTCTGCCAACTAGGGCACCAGGGTAGAGCGAGGTTTCCCAACGTGACTGGGAGAGGCAGGGTATGAAGGGAGTAGACAAGACTCAAGACTCCAAACAGGCAGAAAGCTGGCTTACCACACTTACCATGGTGAATTAACATGGAATGGCCTCTGGAGTAGGGGGTATAGCTCTGGTGCAGGACCCGGCAGAAGCAAAGCAAGGTCTCATTCCTAGGAGCTCCTGGGATATTAAGCTAAAAACTCCAAAAGCAGGACTGAGCTTTACAAACAGTGCTGGAACTCAGGCTCAGGAAGCAATGCCCATTACCAGAACAGGGCACCTCGTGGGCATAAGGAACTGCAACTCCTTAGTTCTCCCATGGGCAGTGCTAGCCAAGTCCCAGGTTAGAACTGCATCAGGGAGGAAGTGGAGGAAAGCACAAGAGCTGGTGGTCAGCACTAATGAGAACCTGCTCCTTCCAAGCCCTTATAGATTTGGGGTGATGACTGGGGTGTACCAAGCTGCCTAAGGGCTTTTTATCCCAGCCCTGCATGGGCAAATAGAAGGCTTTGAATGTAATTAACAATCAAAAATCCCAATGGCTAAATACACTAGTTATTTCTTATTAATATCATAGTCCAATTTGATTGGTTGGGGTGAGGTGAGCAGAAGTTTACTCCACAAAGTCATTCAGAGACTGAGGCTCCAAGGGTTTTCCATCTGGTGGCTCCAGCATCTTCTCAGGCCCTGGAATCCTCCACGGGTTCCTCTGCATCTGATCAAACGGATAAAAGGTGAGGGAGGATCTCAAGGCAGATATTTTACAGGTCATTTTACGTCTTTTCTGCCCACTTTCCATTGGTGAGAACTAGTCATGAAGCTCTTCCTAGTTGCAAGGGGACTGATAAATGTTTTCCAGAAGTATGCTAAGGAAGAGAATACAAATATTGATGAGTAGGTAGCCAGTCTGCCATGAGAGAAGAAAGCAGAGGTGGCACCAGGAATGAGGTGGGGTTTATCAGAAATAGGTTAAAATGGTTTCCATTTTAAAAAGCTAATTTACTTATGGGGAAAGGTAAGAGATAATCGTTATTCATTAACTGAGTTGTTCATTGTTCTATTCATCCAATCAATAAAAAGTTTATTGAGCATTGACTGTGCTGAGCACATCAGAATGAATTTATTTAACAAATATTAGTGGAACACTTATTATTGCTAAACCGTATTCTCGGTGCTGGGACTAGAATTGTGAACAAAATCAGACAATGCCATTGACTTCTAGTTATTCATAGATTAATGGGGGATATAGACATGGAAGCAAAAAAATACAATGGAAGACGGTAAGTGTTGTATTAGAAGTGCTATGGGAACCCAGATGAAAACGCATCCAAATTTAGCTAGGGTGGTGGAGGCCTAGGAATAATACAGTTACTATTTTTTTTTATGTGCCAAACACTGTGCTAAGCAATTTACGTACCCTATGTTATTTAAACTCACAACCACTTGATGAAGTTATTTCCTTCACTTTATAGATGAGGAAATGAGAGCACAGAAATGTTGAATAATTTTCCCAAAGTTGCTTAGCTTATAAAAAATGGAACCCACATTTGAACCTGAGCCTAGCAAATTCTGAAACCCATGCTCTTTCCTCTATATGCCATGTTGCCTTTCATTGGGAAGAAGATATGGGGGTTGGATCTTGAAATATAAATAGGAGCTGGATTGAGTGATAAGGTATAAGGACCTTTTAGGTATTGTGAACAGTGTGTGCAAAAGCCTGGGGAGTGAAAGAACAGCTTGCATTCAGGGAACTGTTGTGAATTAGGACAGACAAAATTAAGTTGTTGTAACAAACAACCCCCAAATCTCAGTGGTTTAATGTAACAACAATTCATTTCTCACTTACACACTGTTTCAGGCAGGTAGGCAGTGGGTTTTGCTCCACGCTGTGATTCAGGGACCCCTGAGGTCACTTGAGTCAGAGTGGAAAAAGAAGAAAATCCAAGGAATTGTGCACCGGCTTTTTTCTGCCTCAGCCTGGAAGTGCCACACATCAGTTCCCCTCACAGCCCATTGACCAGAACTAGTCATATGGCTCCAACAACCTGCTCCATGCCAGGCAGTGTATGGAGAAAACGGAGTAGGGTGTGAATATTGCTGTCTGCTGCATCGTGCATTCACTGAAAGTTTTTTTTCAGTTTATTTTTTTAAATAATGAAGGTAGAATGCATCAAGGTGAAAAATTCCAATTCCTCACCTAGACCTTGGTGACTAATCTGATTTTAACTTGTCTCAGGTAAATTCTCATTGGAAGATTTCTGGAGGGACTAGATCAGTTTTAGGCCAAACCAAGGTTTTAAATCTCTCTGAGCTGGTAGAGAGGACCAGACTTTCAGATCAAACCTTCGTTAGGCCCAGAACTGAACAACTATGCTCTGTGGAACATGATTAACCTGGGCGAGGCCAAACCTCTTGGCACTTGGACCAGATAAAAGTATATTAAATTCTAACTTCAGGGTATTTTATATAATTTCATTGAAAGTTTTTCTCATAATATGACTGTGTGATAAATCAGTTTTAAAATGAAAATAGAGATGATTTTTGATTTTCATGTGTTTATAAATCTCTCAATAAGCTATCTCTTTAATGGTAAACAATTGGAAAAAATGCAAGCGATCATATTATGTACCTTAATAATATGGTACATTAGTATATTTTGATAAGATATTCCATATTCCAAAACTATGTGTATAATTTTTAGTGTTAGATGGGTGAAGAGGTTAGCAAGAGGTTGAGGAGGTTAATAAATGGATTGTATTAAAATCTCCTCTTACCAGTCTTGTGATTAATCCCTCAGGAGTCTTTAGAGTGGTGTGCTTTCTTTATTCCCAATTTATATCAAAACTTGGTTCTTAACCTTATTTTAACAACAACAAAGCAACAAAACAATTTCTAGGTACTCACCATTGGTCAGTGCTATTATATTCCTGTTTACAGATAAGGAAAGTAAAGACCTGAAAAGTTAAATAACCTGGCCAAGTCATCAAGCTGGAATTTGAATCCAGGCTGAGTGATTTCAGAGCCCATAGCTTTTTCCAGGTTTACTTGTCCAGTAGACAGGGTGAGAGCAAGCAGCAGAATAATTGACAAGAGGGTGGATAAAAAGTATTCTTCGACCAATGGCATATAATTAAATCTGAGCCATCAAGCAAAATTTTCAAAGAAACACACTTTATTTTCCCAATCTGCTCATGCAAGAAATGTTCTTGCTGCATACCCTTGGGATTCCTTTTTTAATTCCCTGAACCACTGCAAGGGTGGGTGGACTGGACACATTAGCAAATCATAACATGAAATCAGCTGTGACAGGACTTTCTGTGTCCTGTCATCAGCTTCCTAAGTGTCAGAGAGGTGGCTCAGTCTGTACTTCCAGTTTATGTTGCTACCAACCAGAGAAAAATAATGTACTGGGAATACACTGTACCAATCATTTAAAGACAAAACTATCTTGAGCCAGCCCTGATGGCCTAGCAGTTAAAGTTTGGTGCACTCCATTTCAGTGGCCCGAGTTTGGTTCCCAGGCAAAGAACCACCACAGATTAGCTGTCGGTAGCCATACTGTGGTGGCAGGTCACATAGAAGAACCAGAAGAACTTACAACTATACACAACTATGTACTGGGGCTTTGGGGTGGGGGGAAAGAAGAAAAAAGGAGGAAGATTGGCAACAGATGTTAGCTTAGGGTGAATCTTCCCCTCCAAAAAAAAGAAAAGAAAAAGAAAAAGCTATCGTAATTTCTTTCTTTCTCTTTCTCTCTTTTTTTTTTTTGGTGAGGAAGATTGGCCCTGAGTGAACATCTGTTGCCAATCCTCTTTTTGCTTGAGGAATATTGTCACTGAGCTAACATCTGTGCCAGTCCTCCTCTACTTTATATATGGGATGCCGCCATAGCATGGCTTGATGAGCAGTGAAAAGTCCGTGCCCAGGATCCAAACCCATGAACCCCAGGCCACCGAAGCGGAGTGTGTGAATTTAACCACTATGCCACCAGGCTGGCCCTCTTAATTTTTTTTTTTTATTTGGGGAAGACCAGCCCTGAGCTAACATCCGTTGCTAATCCTCCTCTTTTTGCTGAGGAAGACTGGCCCTGGGCTAACATCCGTGCCCACCTTCCTCTACTTTATATGGGACGTCGCCACAGCGTGGCTGACAAGCGGTGCGTCGGCAGGCACCAGGGATCCGAACTGGCGAACCCCGGGCTGCCAAGTGCGAACTAAACCGCTGCGCCACCGGGCAGCCCCCCTTAATTTCTTTTTAATAAGATTATTATCCCATTAGACTAAGGGTTTACAATGAGAAGTTCATTCAGTAGTGGTGAATAGAATTTTTAATAGACTTTATTTTTTAGAGCAGTTTTAAGTTTGTAGCAAAATTGAGTGGAAAGTACAGAGAATTCCCATACAGCTTGTGCCTCCACACATGTATAGCCTCCCTTATTATCAATATCCTCCTCTAGAGTAGTATATTTGTTACAATTGATGAAACTACACTGACACATCATTATCACCCAGAGAATTTTTTTACTTGAAAGATCTAGTTGTCTGATTCCAAATGACCCAACCACACAACTGATGAATTCATTGTGAACATGCAGATGAAGAATTATCAAGTGTAACCTTTAGTTAGAAATACATATTTCCAGTATGATATTCAGAGAGTTTTGGAAGATTTCAATGGAAATAGGTTTATAATTTCTGTGGGTTTTTTTCTCCTCTGGTTATCTCTCATTGAAAATTAAAACATCCATAGGGGCAGGAAAGGATGATTGGCAGGGCATTCAGAAAACAAGGTCTGTGTGCAGACTGATTCTAACCTGGACTAACCCTGAGCCATTCACATTCTCATTGTCATAAGGTAATCAGAGTGAGAGGAAGCATTCTCTTTTCTCCTCCAACACAAGTTGGGAAAATAGAAATTTGAAATTCTGTTTGGAACCAGCAGAAAATGTGTTAGAAATAATAACATGAATAATTAATATTTATTGATTAAATAGCATTTATACTATGTGCCAGACACTGTGCTAAGTCTTTTGCGTATGTTATCTCATTTAATCCTCACAAGCATCCTATGAGATAGGTATTATTATTTCCACTTTACAACTGGGTAAATAGAGGCTAAGTACCCTGCAGAAGGTCACACCAGACTGGTAAATTGCAGTGCTGGGATTTAATCTCAAGTGTATTAGAGTACTAATTTAACAATCTCAAAATCACAGTGATGTAACAAAACGAACTTTGTTTCTTCCTGGGGCAAAGTGCAGTGTGGATGGTCCTCATCAGGTGGCTCTCTTGGGCAGCTCACCTCTAAGCAGTGACTCACGTACAAGGGCCCCTTCCATCTTGTGGCTTGACCATGTTGTAGCTTCAAGATCTCCCCATCCTGGGGAGATCTTGGCGTGATGGAAAGAGAGCATGGAAGACTGGACAGAATGTTTCATGGCCAGACCTGGAAGTAGTGACATCACTTCTGCCCACATTCCATTGGCTAGAACTCAGTTACATGGTTCTACCCAGATGCAAGGGAACTTGGGAAATGTAGTTTGATCCATGTTTCGGAAGGAGAGGCAACTTTCATATTGGTGAACCCAAGAAATCTCTCCACAGCAGGTTTGTCTGACTCAGGACTCTTAACCACTAGGCTCTACTCTACCTCTACCCTCGTTCCCTAATCTTTGGCCAGAAGGAAACTACTGAGTCTCTCTGAGACTTATCACCACATGACAAATCCATTTGGGAGTTCAAACAGCAACAAAAAGTGTCATAGTACAGCCATTGTGAGCCTAGGAACAAATTCTAAACCTGATAACCTAATATTTAACTAGGTGATCTTGGGTAAATTTCTGAATTTCTGCTTTTCCTCATCTATGAATTGAAAATAATATTTTCCTTTGCATGTCTCTCAGATTGCTATGAGGGTCAAAGGAAATAGTTCGTGTAAAAACACAAAAGGTAAAGTGATACACAAATGTCAGAGGTTATTGATGTTATTATTGTTACTTCTTAAATGCCAATATGATTGATATAGATAACAATTGCTGTATAGTATCGGAGAAGATGAAATCACTATGAGTTGGGCTGGTCAGGGAATGCTTTATGGGAGAGTTGGAATTTGAATCTGATCTGGAAGGATGAGTAATATTTACATAGTAAAAGAAGTAGGGAGAGGGCACTCTGGGCAGGGAGCATTGGACCTTCGAACAAGTAGAAACTGGAAGGAGCAGTGTGCTTATGAAACGCTGGAAAAACTGCTTGTCCTTGGAGGCTTCTGAGGTTGGAGTGGGAAGGGGCAAGTGAACTTCAGGCTGTTACCATCTCTGCCTCGCTTCAGCCACCTGTTGAGACATTTTCCACGGGCCACCTACATTTCTGCATGTCTTGCAAGGAAGGAACTGATTGTATTTTCTTCCAGACTACCTTTTCAAGGATGTTTGATAGTGACAATGTGTCCCTCTGGAGTAAAGGGCAGGCAGGCTAACTGCCCATTATAAAAGATTCAGGGAACGTGGCAGTCATTTCCAACCTGGCATCATGACTGCTCTCAGACTCCTCATGAAGCCCAAGATTGTCAAAAAAAAGACCAAGAAGTTCATCCAGCACCAATCAGACTGATATGTCAAAATTAAGCATAACTGGCAGAAACCCAGAGACACTGACAACAGGATACGGAGAAGATTCAAGTGCCAGCATTGGTTACGGCAGCAACAAGAAAATGAAGCAAGTGTTGCCCAGTGGCTTCTAGAAGTTTCTGGTCTACAACATCAAAAAGTTGGAAGTGCTGCTGATGTGCAACAAATCTTACTGTGCAGAGATTGCTGACAGTGTTTCCTCCAAGAACTGCAAAGCCATTGTGGAAAGAGCAGCCCAGGTGGCCATGAGTCCCAATCCCAATGCCAGGCTGCACAGTGAAGAAAATGAATAGACAGCTCATGTGCAAATTTCATTTGTGTTAAATAAAGCCATAAAAATTCTGCAAAGAAAAACAACGATTCAGTTTCCCTAAGTGCAGAGCTCTTCATGTACAGATGTTAGCTAATCCTATTCACATTGCCCTGTGGAAACCAGGTCTTCAGGAACTGGCTTTAAAAAGGCGGATACTCTAGCGACCCTATTGCTGTGAGTAATAAACTATTTTTGTCTCTGACCCAGGAGTCTCATGTCTTCTACCAGCATCCATGAAACTGTGACAGGCTAACTTGTTAACTTGCCAGTAGAGTAAAACTCAGACCCTTTATAGTTCATGACAGAACCTATCTCTAGGAGGGATTTCACTGAACAATACTACATACCAGGCAGGGTACTAAGCACTGGGTGTACAGAACCAAAAGCCACTGTTCTTGCCTGCACGGAGCCTCCAGTGTACAGATTATGAGCTTACTGAGCTTGGTACGAGTAGAATTTCAGTGTAGCTAAATCATTAAACTAGGGGCTAACCTGGTGGTGTGGTGGGTAAGTTCACACGCTCTGCTTTGGCAGCCTGGGGTTCACAGGTTCAGATCCTGGGCGTGGACCTGTGCATTGCTCATCAAGCCATGCTGTGGCAGCGTCCCACATATAAAATAGAGGAAGATGGGCACAGATGTTAGCTCAGGGCCAATCTTCCTCAGCAAAAAGAGGAAGATTAGCAACGGATGTTAGCTCAGGGCTAATCTTCCTCACACACACGCACACAAATAAATAAATAAATCATTAAACTGGAGAATGCACACAGATGAAAGTCAGACTCAGACTAATAAAATCCTAGCCATGATTGCAATTACAGCCCAACAACAGGGTGGAGACCATATGGTTTTTAGTCTTCTGAGAATAGGTGTATTCTCTACAGATGGCAGAAGCTGAGAAACACAGAGGTACATGGAGACTTCAACAAGGATTTAAAACAGTACCCTTCAGTCCTCAGCTGCCAAGAAAGGAGATTGCTTTTAGATGGATTCCCTCTTTCTATAACTCTTCCCTGAATAAAGTGTCCTGAAGGGGGACAGTAGGAGTATCACTTTCTGGCCCAAAGATCAAAGGGTGTGCCTGCTGTGCGGACACCTGGTGATGTTGGTAAGTGGAATTTCTAACTCTGGGATTGCATCTAGGACAGGAGAGAAAGCATGTACTATGTTAAATGTGGGCATGACCAATGAACAGAACTATGTACCATGAAGGGCAGGAGAGTCACATATAGATGTAGATGGATCTAGAACCCTTAGGCTCTGGTCTCTGAAACAAAATTGGTTTCACATACAGGGCCCAAGAGACTTTGGATTTTTAATAGATAGGGACTGCATCAGAAAATGGGATGAGGACTTACGACAGTAAGGAAGTGAGGAAACCTGGCAGACGAGGTACTTAGTAGCCTGGGCCTAGCTGACAGTGCCAAAGGTACTAAAACTATTTAGTAAATAGAGTATTCTAGGCTCATCTGATGAATTAGATAAAAATGGGTATTAAATGGTGTTTGGCAAAAATGAGCACCTGTGAAAACTGACACCTAATATGTGACAGCACAAAACCAGGTGCTTTACACATGTGGCAGGTGTGAATTCGACCCTCGGCACTGGGAGCAAGAATCCATTCATTCAACAAAAGTGGATTCTAGGTGCTAAGGATAAAGCAGTGAACAGACGGACAAAAGTCCCTGCCCTATGTTCTTCTAAATGAAGTTAAATCTTGCTCAGAACCACATAGGTCAAGGGAAACGAGAAATCCAGGATTCGTCATGTTTACTTTTGGGGGAGGGGGATTTATCAGGGCTGTCTGTACTTTCTCTGGGTCCTGCACACTCCAGAATATTCTGAGATGGGCCCTCTGGTCTTCAGACCACATTAGCTACCACTGCTGGGTGTTCATGGTCCAAGTCCTTATGGTCCCTTGTTCAGGCCACCCCTAATATCTACAAGGCCTAGGACAAGAGTACAAACGGAGGTTCATATACCATATGTTAAATATCTTAAAATTATAAATCAAGCTGAAAAACTGTTAAATAAAATAGGTTCTGTCATTCTATCTTGACTCATATAACTTCGAACAAGCAGGAGAGCCTAGTTCAGACTTAGACTTTGGGGACTTCTTGGAGTTCTGAATGTGGCAGTGTAAGGAAAGGTGGCCCCTGGTTCTAGCTTTGGCCTGCCCTCTTTCTTCTCCCACACCAGCTCTGTCCTGCACAATAAGGGAACTTGCATACATGTGTGTGTATAGTCCAGCCGACACACCTAAGCTCTGTTCACCAATCCCCACACTTGCCAAAAAGTCACATTTTAAATGTTTCTCAAGTGAGGGTGTGCACACATGGGCATGGCTGCCTTCAGAAAGATGGACCCTGGAAAAAGTCAGGCGCAGGACCTAGAAGAAGTTCAGGGTCATTTGGGCTGGGAATTCTGAGGTCTCTGGTATGTGGAGCATGGTCTAAAAGTGTGAAGTGTGGGTGTACATGTCCCTTGCAGACCTCTTGCCCCATAAAGAGGGATGTAGCCTATGAATGGCCAGAGTAGGGCCCTCTAAACTGTGGTATCCAGGGCAGGAGCTCACCTCTCCCAGGTCTACAGGTGGTACTGTCCTTGTAGGTGGGGATTCCACTACTTCTGAGCAAAGCTTGGGCCAGCCTTAAAGTCTAGGGGCCACCCATCTTGCCCCCTGAGTTGCAGCACACTGCCAAGTTAGCTATCACCATCAGAGGCCCTGGCTCTAGCTACTGTGTGGGAGTAGCGCACATGTCCCTGACACTCTTGAAACCATAAATGCATCCCTCTAAATATGAGGAAATGTTCCCCAAATAGCTTTCTCTCCAGTGTTGGTCTTTCTTCTTCTCCCAACCCTTGGTGTCTCTGGCCACCTGGGACAATCCAGCTGTATCATCTCCAAGACTAGACCACAGGTTGTGTTCTGAGTATTAGGCAACTTTTAATTTTGGCTTTGCAACATTAAAGCCATTCACTACTCCCTGAGACAGACTTGGCTACTTTCCTTGGACAGGGTTGGGGGGGAGATGGGGGGGGGACAAAAATACTTTTAGCAGCCTGAACAAGATACAGAGTAACATCTCAACAGTTGCCCCACCAAATACATATTATTGCGTTCATTTCTTTACAGCAGTTTTACTGAGGAAATGAAACTGAAGCTCAGGAAGATTAAACAGCTTACCAACGGCCATGAAAGAAGGAGAACAAGAATTCAGTGCCAGACTTGTCTCACTCCAAGGCCTATGCTCTTTTCACCATCCACACTCCCATCTACCACAGTTAAGAGATTCAAAGAAATTTGGAAACAAATTTGTGAAACTGCCTGCCAAAGTGTATGATTTTGTGTAACTGTTCCACTCACTAGACTGGATTCTGAGATTTGTTTTTTGAGATTCCAGAATATTACAAGGGATGTAGTGAGAGAGGAACTGCAGCCTCTTAGAGGACGCATTTCTGTTATGTGATCTTGTAGCATTTTATCAAAATGCAGACTATGTCGGCAGCACCAGGAAATTAATCAACTAGTTTTGCACTATTGTTTCAGTTCCAGAAAGCCACTAATATGCTCAGCAAAAGAGCCAGACATTGTCAAAAATAAAATTAGATAACTATCACTTAGTAAATAAAATAGAATTGATTGTGAACGCTGTTTGGTCAGTTCTCATTATTTTCTGTCCTCGTTTCCTTATTTCTACCATCCTGCTAGAGGCAGAATGTGTCCTCCCAAAGGGCAAGGCAGAAAGACTTCCCAGGTCTGGTTTTGTTGATGGTTGTATGTTGCTCAGTGTAAGTTTCAAGAATAGCACACCCAGGGTGAAGAACAAGGATTTACTATACTGTAAACTTTTAAATCATGGAACACAAAACTTTTTTCCCATTATTTTTATGCTAAAATCCAGACACTATCAAATCCAGATCCTAACTGCCTCACTGACACCCTATTTCCCACCCTAATAGGGAAATGGGAAAGGAGCCAAGCACTGGTGCCATTTCATGAAGTCCTGGCCTGGGCCTGGGCCTGTGGGGAGCTCTGGAACATAAATTGCACCCCCGGGTTTATTCAGCCTTGAGACAAAGGAGCAGGGCTTTCATTTTCAGGCATCAGTCAATCAATGGCTATGGTTTCCCCAGAGCAATTCTTAATTTCTGCAAATACTGGCAAAGCAGTTTCATTGGAAGCAAAGCAAACAGAATCTGGGAAATGAATCCCAGAACCGATCAAAAAGTATCAGAGGAGCTGCCAGTGGTAGTCTGACAGAATAAGCTATGCCAGAGACCATCTGTTCTGTAGTTTGCAATTCTTTCACTGTAGGTTTGACTCTCCTGTTCAACAGACAAAAGGACCATTAATAGCCAGTAGTGGTGGAGGAAGAGGTTCTAGATTTGAATTGTTAGAGCAACCAAAGGAATTCAAAACATCCCCTACCCAAAATTCTAGGGGAGTCAGATTGGCAGGAATATGGTCATATCTCCTTATATAGTGTAAAAAATCCTTTAGGTAATTGGTCACTAAGTATATGCCATGTCACTAGCACTGAAGAGAGGCAAAACATTTATCCAACTCAGACAATCCTTATCTTGACACACTTACACTATAGTTGGGTAGATGAGATTCACATGCATGAAACAAGTATGAGCAACATCAACACTATTTAGACTGTTGGATTCCAAGAAAAGAGAAATAGACTCCCTTTGGCTACACTTTTTCAGAGACTCACAGTATGAGTGGTGAATAAGGTCTGATCAAGCCCATGCATGCAGTCATTCAACCAGTCGAAGTGATGTCTTCATGCCAAATGATAAGCATGTTAGAGTTGAGGGCGGGGGGGGAACAGATCATAAGATAGGGTGGCAAGTATAATGATAAAGGGTTCACTTTGGGGGATTATTTGCATGCTATTAGTATTTTTTAGTAGAAAGATCAATTACTGTATTTCATTGCATCTAAGACGTCAGGAATTGTAAGATTTGTCATTATTTTATTTAGCATTAAGAAAGGGAAGCCTTGCCAATTAAGGAATGCAATGCCACCAACTGTAAGACATATCCCAGTTGCAGAGGTGTTATAATGTGAAATAAATGTTCATTTTAGAATTGATAAAATGGAGCTACAAGAGACTTGACTTGGCTTAATCCTCTTCTCTAACTGTCCTTTGCTTTTGGAGGACAGAGAGAAGAGTGCCCGCTTTTCCCTTTCTGTAGTTCTTAGTTTTGTCAGTCCCTGCGTTTCCTAAGGAGAGAGGAAAAATAACAAGGCCTTTGGTTTCTATCTCTTACTTCTAATTAGAATTAGCTCAATAGTGTAATGGAGGCCAATAATAGTATTTGAAATAGTAGTCAATATTGATCAGATGCTTAGTATGGATCCAGCACTGGGCTAATTGCTTTTTACCGATTACTTAACTTAATTCTTACTTAATCCATTGAGTAAAGGTATTAGTATCTCTATTTTACTGACAGGTAAACCAGGATTTAAAGAAGGTAACCAATTTGCCTGAGGTCACACAGCTGCTAAGTATCTGAGCTGAGATTGCAATGCAGGTCTGTCTATCTCTCAAGTCTATGTTAACCAGTTTGCCAGCAGGTGATTTAATAAGACCCAATTTCCTGCAAAGGAAAATAATTAAGACATTTCATTTCAATCAGCATTTACTAGTAATATCTTTTCTTAGGGATCTTTCAGAAAGCAAAACATGGTTATACAGTCTAAAGAGAAGACCGAGTGACCTATCTCAAACTATGACTATATTTCTGATGTCACTATTGCCTAACTAGTCTTTATACGGTCTTTGAAAATTATACTGCTGGATAATGGATTTTAAATTGCATGTCTAAGTAGACTAAGAACTCTATAGTTAGTGGGTTATATTTAAGTGACCACAGAAGAGATAAGGTGCACAATTAAAGAGTACATTTCTTCTAAACCCCTAATTTGTGTTAGAATATTCAATTACCATCCTCTATGTGCAGGCATGAATTTTGATCCAGTAGCAATGAAGTCAGGCACAGAAGTTTGCAGATTCAGAATTATTTATCAGCAAGTATTACTTAACCCACATTTGACACAACTGTTTACGTTCACAGACAATTTGGGGTTGTCTGAATTTAGAAGAGGTTGGCTAATCCTTGATTAATCCTTAAATTCTCTCCTGAGGTAATGGAGAGAATTTTAGGATAGAAATGTCAGTTTGCTAGCATCTTAATGGGTTTAGTGTGATCACCCTATAAACTGGACCAGTGATTCTCAAACTTTTGGGTCTCCAGGCCCCTTTACACTCAAAGAATATTGAAGACCCCAAAGAGCTTTGTTTATGTGGGTTTTATCTATCACTGTTTTCCATAGTAGAAATTAAAGTGGAGAAATTTTAAAGATATTATTAATTCACTTAAAATAATAGTAACTTCATTACATGTTAACATAACCTATTTTATGAAAAAAACTATATTTTCCAAAACAAAAAAAATTTGTGAGAAGAGTGGCCTTGTTTCAGTCTAAAAGATCTCTTTAATGTCTGGCTTAATGGAAGAGAGTTGAATTCTCATATCTGCTTCTGCATTCTGAATTATTTTGTGATAACACATGTCATGTGACCTCTGCAGAACTCCAACATTCACTCATGAAGGAATGAAGGTAAAAAAGGGCAAATAACAAATTAGTATTATTATGAAAATAGTTTTGACTTCATGAACTTCCTGTAAATGTATTGGAGACCTCCAAGGGTCCCTGGACTACACTTTGAGAACCACTGAGCTGAAGAAATGTGCTATTCGTAGTTCAAAGCTACAAATAAAGAGCTAAAACAATATCAGATAAGATACTTTCTAATGACCAATATTCTTTAAGAGTTTTTGTCAACATTTTTTCTTTGTCTTATTGTGGTAAAATATATATAACATAAAACTTACCATTTTAACCATTTTTAAGTATACAGTTCAGTGGTATTAAATACATTCACATTATTGTGAACCATTACCACCATCCATCTCCAGCACTTTCTCTTCTTCCCAAAGTGAAACTTCACACTCATTAAACAATAACTCCCCATTTCCCCCTGTCCCTCAGCACCTGGCAACCACCATTCTACTTTCTGTTTCTATAAATTTGACTATTCCTAGGTACCTCATATAAGTGGAATCATATAGCATTTGTCTTTTTGTGACTGGCTTATTTCACTTAGCACAGTTTCTTCAAGGTTGATCCATATTAGAGCATGTGTCAGAATTTCATTCCTTTTTAAAGTTGAATAATATTCCATTGCATGTATATACCACATTTTTAAAATCCATTCATCTGTTGATAGACATTCGGATTGCTTCCAGCTTTTGGATATTGTGAATAATGATGCTATGAACATTGATGTACAAATATCTGTTCATGTCTTTGCTTTCAATCCTTTTGGGTATATACCCAGAGGTGGAATTGCTGGATCACATGGCAAATCTATGTTTAATTTTTTGAGGAACCGCCATATAATTTTCCTGTGTTGACATTTTTAACACTACTTATATCTTGCTAAAACTTTTAAAATACATTATTCATAACACTGAAATATTTTTTATTTTCCTTGGATTTTGTCCAATAACTAACAAACATTCAGTGAGAAGTTCATGGATTTGATATATAGTATGAAGAATTATGAGTTCTCTGGAAGATAGCTTTCTCACAGCCCAAGCTTTCAAGGAGCTCTCAAACTAAACATACAAGAAATCCCACTAGGGAAAGAATAAAGATAAAAGACAAGAAATAATATTTATTGGGCTCTGAATATGTTCCAGGTATAGGATACAGCAGTGAAGATGATGGAGTTCTCAAAGGTGAGTGTATAGCTTATCACAAAAGTTCTGAAATGGTGATCCTCAGACTACGAGGGATCACCTTCAGGTGGTCTGGGGGCTATTAGAAAAATCAACAGTTCATCATTATGCCAGTGTTGATCCTTATCAGTGGTGCAACACTGGGCAACCTTGAGAGACAGGACCAGTAGCATGAATCTCTGTCCACCCAAGAATTTAGGGAGAGATACCCATGAAATGCTATGCTTGCCAATACCCAGAACTCCAAGGGCCAGAGGAGAAGTTTCTAGAAAAAACAGAGGAACAGGAAAGGATAAAGAAAAGAGAAAACTTGTCAGAGGGAAGGAGTGGGCAATGGTTCTAGATATGTTTGTGCTCCCTCTACCTCAAGGCTCTAAGCTTGGAGGTCCTTAGGTGAACCTGGGCTGTGACTTACCCTCCAAGGTCTGGGCAGATGGCGGATAGGGTGGGCTCAATTGACTGCCCACCTATCCTTGAAGGAGCTTCGTGGCTAAGGAGAATGGGGTTCACAGAAGAAATGGTGTCTTTATTTGGTAATTGTGGTAAGAGGAGAAGGTGTTAAAAATATCCAGATATTTCTTCCTCTTTTCCTTTCCATTTTTCTTATTAGCTTTCCTTTCCTCTCAAATTATCCCATGCTGATATGCAACTGCATGTTTGAGTGCGATGACTTTTTTGTGTGCAAATATTCTCCTGTAATTATTCATGTCAAAATATTTCAGTTCAAAACAGCTTTGCCACAGAACTTTAAACTACAAAACATCTGTAAGATTGATTTATGATTGTTTCTTTCAAGTGCAAGGTCAGCAGGATTTATATGAATTCCAGGAAGGTGAAAAAACAGTCAAACATGAAAACTATGACTTTTGATTTGATATTCTTCTAAACACATGAGGAAACAGATCCCAACGCTCAACAGATTCTATACTACGAAAAGTTACCGTTATAAAACAATGAAGCCCTCTCTTAACTGTGTTTATATGTTCCAGTGAAGTTCAGTTTTGAACCTGAACACAAAGAATGCATTGAAATGACACAAAACCCCCACAATGCTTAAAAATACACATAAAAAATAATCCATAAAAGAAGCCCTTGATTGTTTATTGCTTCTCCTGAAAGATACACTAATGTTACACAGAATAAGAAGGAGGTATCATTGATAGTGATAAATGATGCAAATCACACTGCAGGAAAAAAAGAGGATATTAGAATGAAGGTAAAGAATACCACAGAAAAGATTTTGAAATATATTCTATAAGATGTATAGATTCTTGACTGACAATGTAAAATGTGAGCACTTCATAGATATTGTCAGAGACTGTGTGTTTAACTTTTTCCATGTCTCCCTTGATACAGAGGATGATGGTAAGTTTCTGATATGGTTGCTTTGGCTCTTCAGGGTCAGGCTATAACTGATGGCTAATCTGCTGGCTACAATGTCCACCAGCATGATATGAGAATCACTTCTCAAAGAAAACAGTGGAAAAGCAGTTCAAAAAATTTAGTGCTAGAATCAATTGCGCCTTAACAAAACCACGTGGTGG
The DNA here is from genome assembly GCA_031878705.1 of Tapirus indicus. NCBI lineage: Eukaryota > Metazoa > Chordata > Mammalia > Perissodactyla > Tapiridae > Tapirus > Tapirus indicus. The sequence goes on from CM062918.1 coordinate 43,795,552, forward strand.
CAGTGAGCATTCATTCATTCATTATTTCAATTGGGTGCCTGCTATGGGCCAGGCACTTGTGGTAGGCACTGGGTATACAGTGGTGAGCAAAATAAACCCTGACCCTGTCCTTAGATCTGTTTCTTGCTGTTCCAAACTTATTTATTAATTCTGCAAAGATATTACTTTGGCCCTGTGCCAGTTATTAAATATCATCTCCGACCTCCACACCCACTCTTCTATATTCTTGTTTTGTGATCCTGGAACTGGGACTACACAAACCACATTTCTGCCTTGCCAGTTTCTCTCTGTTAGGGGCTTCCAATAGGGAATGTCAGAGAGAGTCTCCTCCAGAGGCTGGAGGAGAGAGAAGGGATTTCCTTCTTCTTTCCCATTGGTCTCTTGCTCTTTTCAGTGGCACCCCAGCTTCAATTCTTCATCCTGGCTGTGTCACTTTGATCCAGGAGCAACACAGTCAGCTCTACAGTCCAGTTTACAGTCACAGTTTATTTAACACTTGCAGAACAAGCCTCTTCACAGCCCCTCAAACACTCCGGCATCACCGGCCAGCACCTCTTCCTGACAGTTCTGGGTTCCAGAGCCATGGAGCCCCTCCTCTGAGCTAAGAGACCCTAGCACCAGCTAAGCAACACTCTCATCTCAGAGGTCTGGTACTCAGTTCCTTGGGACGGCTCCTCAAAGCTTCTAATTATTCTAACCTCTTCCCTTTGTTTCTCAGCCCCAGGGGTGGAAGCTCCTTCTCACAATATATCTATATCTATATCTATATCATCTATACCTATTATAATCTTATTGCTCTCTTTTTCCCTTTTCAATTCTTCAGTACTTGGTTAACAATTCTTTAACTCCCTCAGTTGAAATAACTAGTATGGTTTCTGGCTCCTGATAGGACCCTGACTAATACAGTCTTAATTTGTTTCCTAAATTCTGTGATCTTTTACAAATCTCATTTCATTGTTTTATCATTTCATAATAAGTTCTTATTTTGTCATAAACATGCAAACACAAAGAACTCTTGCACTTTGCCTATTCTTTGTTATGTTTCCCAGACTGCATTTGGTGTGCCATGTTTCTTTCCTACTACTGTTTTCTTTGCTGAGTATATGTGCATAGTTACTCCGTGTTTTCTTTTATCCTATTCATGCTTAATGTTTTTCATAAGTTTTCTTTCCATGTTGCTCATGCACAACATGGGCGACTCTTTTCGAGACTTGTTTTGCTCTGATGCAGTATGGGTAAATCTCTCTTGGCGTCCTTTTTTCCTATCTGACAAGTGTTTTTCTCTTCCTATAGCTACAGTTTGAGGATTCATATCAGGGATAGATTTATTAAGACTCATGATATGAGAAATGAATGCACTCACTATATTTTCTTATTATAGAATCTCAGTGATTGTTACATAATGAAGTTTCTCTCTGCTGGACTGTGCCCTTTCCTAATTTCAGAAGTCTCTCTGCAAATCTGAATCATACTGAACAGAGCAAAGTCATGTTTTTATTTAAAAAATGGACAATTAAGAACAACTTGCATTAAGTGTATAACTAAGTAACTTTCGTTAGGAAACTTTTTATTTAATCTTTTAGGTTGCAAAAATGATGTAACTTCAAGATTAAAGAAAAAAATGTATCATATGACCTGGCTATCCTTGCTAGCTAGCTACTAATTGGACCAGGTGTGTGGACACTGAATCCTGGTCAGAGATCTATGATGTACTCTTGTGTAAAAGCTCTGCCTAACAAAGACCCCCAATATTGCATAGTGAATGTCTAAAACAATCAGATATTCTTTTTGAGGGCATTGAACTTGAGACTAAGAGAAATAGTTTGGTAGTAGTAGGAATAGTAGAAGCAGAGTTATGAGCATCAAGTCTCCTTAAAAGCAGAGTATCAGAGTTGAGATTGAGAGGTTAATGTTGCTTTGACGATGACAATACAACTTAATGTCTTATACTTTAAGACTTTCCAGTTCTGGAACTATGTGTCATTCTTATAGGATGTCATGTTATTATCTTATGTTATCATCTTTCAATAAACCACCATTACTTAACATGGCTTGAACTTATAAGAGTATAACTTATAACTTGTTTCTGGTTTTTCACTATTATATATAAACAGCTTCATGTACATAGTTTTAATTTTCTGTTGAATTATTTCCATAGTATAAACTCCCAGAAGTGGTCTTAATGGTTTCAAGAAATCAACACTGTGGTTTTTGCTACCTATGTTGCCATATTACCTTCCAAAAGGATTGTAGGTTTATCAGCAATACAGTTTCAAGTGTTATTTTTTGTGCTAATTTTATAGGCATGCAATTGTATCTCAGATTTTTCTTAGTTTATATTTCTTTGATTTATATCAAATATTGTTGATAAAATCTTGATGAACTTTGTGCAGACCCCAAAGTCCACATGTCTTATGGACCAGCAGACACAACTTCAAAGCTGCAAGTTGATGACATTTGAGTCAGCAATGTGTAAATCTTAGATTAAATTCTAGTATTTGTGCACTTGAAAACAAAGACCTGATTAAACATAGACCACAGTTTGAGATTGACAGGCTTCTGCTTGGACTAGACATGATCTCACCAGTGCTTCAACAAAAGACCACTATTCATTGCATTAATTTTGATGTGAGGATTGGCTTTTCTTTTCTTCTGGGCTTAACTAAGAGAAATAATCAGGATGAAATGATTGACCTCAGAAATTTTTTGGTCCTCAGACCAATTTTCTATTTGAACCCATCTATGATTGCCAAAATAATGCTTTTGTATGTATCTACTGTCATATAGCTGTCATTTTTAATAGGACATCTTCAGATTTTACTGTGGTTCTAAAATTACCCGCTCTGAGTAACTAAAAACTCTTCCAATTTTGGTTTGATGACTTTGATGACTGGGAACTCCAAGCATGGAAAGGCAAACAGACAGAAAGCTCCAGGAAACATCTGTTCATGGATCTACTTTTCGGTTTCTCAAGACCATCTGTACCAAAGTGAAAAAGGTAACGTGGAAGGATCCAGCCAAGATGGTGAACTGAGTAGAATTTTTTTGCCCCACTACACTCACAGAAGGGCTGGATTAAAAAAATAATAATTTAAGAAATATATACGCAAGCTCAAAAGTACAGAAAAAATTCTCTGGAAACCTATATACACAGCAGGGAGAAGGAGTGAAGACTTGCTGCCCATAGGAGGAACCAAACTGACCTATGCCTTTGGGTTGGGCAAATCTAGGAACGCGAGCTGAGGCTCCAGGCCCTATGTCTGTAGGCAGCTGCAAAATTACTACACCGCCCACGTATGGGGACCAGGAAAGCCCAAAGGCCCCAAATTGTTTCAAATGTAAGTCAATTTGCCACGGATGAAAACAGGATGACGTGCAAGTGATGGAGACCTCAGGGACTACTCAGAGTGGGAGTTACTCTGAATTTGGACTGTCCAAATCCAAGAAACAATTACAAAAATGTGTGAAACTCTAGGGCTCAGGAATAAATAATAATGAAACCATCCCATAGGGAGGCTTCTTTCACCCCGGTACTCATGGGACACCACATAATTCTAGCTCAAGAGAAACTCTCAGACAAAAAAAAAAAATTCATAAAAGAGCACATTTATGTTTGAACTGGACTTAAAAAAACAAATTATCAACTAGATACCTGCTAGTGAAATGGGAGAACATCAATGAAAAAGGAAAAATTTTCTACAATTACCAGGAGATTGACTAGGGAGGAAAAACAATCAGATTTCTCATTAGCAAAAATAAATCCCAGAAAACAGTAGAATAATATCTTCAATGTGCTGAGCTTCATTATGACTGTGTGAATGTATAATTTCATTTTTAATAATTGTCAAAATAAAAGTCTATACCATGACTAATTATCATTGAAAAGTAAGTTCAGTTATCATTGAACTTTTTCAGATATACAAAGACAAAGAGAGTTTATTATCCATAGATACTTGAAAGGAATACCAAAGAACGTACTTCAGCAAGGAGAATGCATACACAAGGAAGAGTGGATCTGCAGAAGCATTGAATTTGGGAAAAATCACAGCTGAATTTTAAAGTGTGTAACTTTCAATTTTGCCTTGGGAAATACATTTCTATTCAATGTCAAATATAAGGTTGAAAGAGAAATTCTTGCCTCTGCAAATTTTTCCAGTAGACACTGAAGTTAAAACTGTCATAAGATGGATCAAAAACATTTGATTTTCTTAACATAATGCCCAGACTTGTACCATAAGTATTACAAACTCTTAAAAATGAAAATTATACATTCACATAGTCATAATTAAGCCTATAGCTAGAGGCTGAGTAAAAAGAAGTGTCAGCTTTTAATTTAGACTTAACTGTTATAAATTCCAGTAAGCATTAATAGCTAAAGTGAGATGGAATTCCCAGTATTAATCAAAAATAAATGACCTCAATCTCTAAACATCCTAAACTTGGTCTAAGGTGAGTCTGTCCTCACTACTTTTGACTTTATTGTAACCTTTTAACTTCTTTCCTGAATTAAAGGGTTTGAAGAAGACTACAATACTTACTACTGTAAACCTGTATTTCTGTGGTTGTAATGGGCATATTAGCAGTTCTGAGGTTGACCTCAACTTTTAAATACCTTATCATTTGATAGCTCATTTTGAACATGTTATTTTCTACTTGCTTCTGCCGTTAGCATTTTCTTCATATGAGGTCAGGTGAGTTACTTCAAGGTGAAAACAGTTGCTCAAATGAATTTTAGCCGTTTCATGCTAAGCATAGAGTATTTACTCAGTTACTCAAATAATTTAGTAAATTTTGGTTGACTTAAGAAAGGTAGTGTCCTATTTGCCTGATGCTGCAGCATTTAACCGTGAGATCTCCCAGGATGTTGATGAGGAGGTATGAATGTGAAACATAGTACCTAGCTATGTGGAATACGCAATCGTTGGGGAGATGAGATGTGGGAAACCAGATGGGACCAGTTTATAAGTGTCTCTACTGACAGATTTGAGCAGTTTGAATTCGATCTGATAGGGAATGGAGACCTGTTGACTTTCCAGAGTAAGCAAGTGATTTGCCAAAAATGATATTTCAGAATGATATAAGTATAAATCTAAATATTATCTTATGGTCTTTGCAATTACTGCCAGTTCTTTATGATTCATATCAAGGTTATTTACTTATTGTGAGAATTAACTTCAGTAGATATTTAGACTGGAAGCTGGAGTCGGCCTGTCATTCAGCACGCTTGTGGCCTGCCTTCTCCACCATCTGTTAACATGCTCTTCGGAATTCAAATTTTAACATTTGCCTATTCAAAACATAATGAGAAAGATAACATTGCTGTCAAAATCATAAAATACAATACAAATGATTTCCTCTATCCTCATCCTTTTTGGCTAAAATTTGCATTTTTTGGCATTATAAACCACTCTCTTTAATGGCTTTTTTATGATACAATACCATCTTGTTTTTCTTTCTTAATTATAAAAATAATACAAGGAAAATATCATTGTGATCTAGTTGTGGGGAAGGACTTCCTAAACAAGATACACAAAGTGCAATCCACAAGGCAAAAAATCAGGGCTATGTGTGGCTGCCTGTGTTACTCACTGCACAACTCCAGGGTGGCCATTTACTTAGACCCTTGTGAATGTCTCCACCAGAGTTGTGTAATGTGAAAAATGAATGGATTTCATGAAAGACACTATAAACAAACTTGAGACGGAGGACAGAGTGAGAGAAGATATTTTCAATGTCTAAAACCACCTAAGAATTAATATCTAGAACAGTATATCCAATAGCAATATAATGCGAGCCACAAACATGAGCCACATGTGTAATTTTAAATTTTCTAGTAGCCATATTATAAAAAGTAAAAATAAATATGTAAAATTAATTTTAACAATATATTTTATTTAATACAATATATTTAAAATAGTATCATTACAACATATAATCAATATAAACATTATTAATGAGATATTTTACTTTGTTTTTGTTCTGAGTCTTTGAAATTTGGTGTGTTTTGTATTTTACACTTACAGTATGTGTCAATTTGGATAGCCATACTTCCTGTACTCAATAGCTTGTGTCTGAATAGTTAATGATTAGTGGCTACTGTATTGGACTGCACAGCTCTAGCACGTCAATGATACTCGTGCGAATCAACAAATAAAAGAAAACTTATAGAAAAAAAGGAGGAAAGGATGCAATCAAGCAGTTTATTGAAGGCAAAACCTGAAATCTTAAGAGATATTCAAACTCATTAGGAAAAAAATTAACCTCAATCAAAGAGATACAACTTTATATCTGGCAAAAATTAGATATGACCAACTATTGGTGAAAACGTCTAGAAATGAGAACTTTCATGACCTGCTGGTGGAATGTGAACTGTTGCAGCCGTTTCTAAAGAGCAATTTGACTTTCTCTAACCTACAGCAACATGATGTGGTAAATGAAAAAAATAATACAAAGAGTTCTACAGCATAACGCCATTTATTTACATTCAAACACACAAACTTCACAAAACCCCACAGATTTTATGGGAATATATACATCTTTAAGGACATACAATTAGAGTGGATATCTGGGGTAGAGGGAGAAAATGGGGTCAGGAATAAAAATGGAAAAATGTATACTGCTTATGGTAAAAAGTTCACAGTGTGGAAGTTCTCATTCTAAATTCCCAAAACCTCTTCTACTGATTCCTTTTTCGGGGGATTCTCATTTTGCCTCACAACTTGGAAGGGAGTTTTCACCATTTCGGCTCACTATTTTACATATTCTCTAAGAGGGCCTGATCTGACTTCAGTTGTCTTCTCTGTGCCAAATGCTCCTCCATCTATATCTCCAACCAAGTCCTCTTGGACCAACTGGTCTTCTTACTTCCTACTGCACATTTTCACCATCAGCTAAACTCAACACCATGGGCATTATCTTCACCAACAACCTAGATACTGCTCTCACTCCAAGCTTTCTTACTTCTACCACGATCATTCCTTCAGTCTCTAAGAGGAGCTTTTATAGTCATCTTTGACTCTTTCGTCTTCTTTTCCTTAACATCTAAGCAGTTATCAAGGCTTACTGTTTTTACTTTGAACATCGTTGCTATCTTATTCTCATTGCCACCCTCTAAACCTAGACAACTCACCATCTGCCTTTAGATATTTTCTTAGAAGACTTTATTTTTTAAGAGCAGTTTTAGGTTCATAGTAAAGTTGAGAGGAAGGTACAGAGATTTCCTGTATAGCCCCTGCCTCCACATGTACATATCCTCCTCCATTATCAACAGCCCCTACCAGAGTGATACATTGGTTATATGTGATGAATCTACACTGACACATCATAATCACCCAACGTCCATAGTTTACAGTAGGGTTCACTCTTGGTGGTGTACATTCTATAGGTTTGGATGAATGTATAATGATATATATCCATCATTACAACATCATGCAGAGTATTTTCACTGCCTTGAAAATCCTCTATGCTCCACCTATTCAGCCCCACCGCCCACCTTTAGATTGTCATTCCTCTAGTACATTTGCAAATTGTCAAATCTCCCTATGACTATTTTCATCACATTGCTACCTTACTCAAAACCTCCAATGGTACCAATAGTGAGCTTTCATTGTTTTTTGGCTGCTCAGCATTTATTTCTTCTTCACACCTCAATTCCCTTTGGGGGAATTATCTCTTCCCATAGCAAACAGTCTGGGAAAACTGTTAATCCAGTACTTAATCTTCTTCAGCTACGAGAAGAGCATATGACCCAAGCTAGGGCTTTAGAACACTCTATCCCTCCATCTGAATCCTTAGCAGTGTAATAAAGAGATCAGTCATGGTTGGGTATTCATTTCATCCTAGCACAGTGCTCTAGCCTGCTTCAAGACCACTCTTTTGGTTCCTACTTTTTTGCCCTTGGAAGCCACCTTGTTTTCTAATGTTTCCAAACCTGTTCTCCAGCCTTCCCATGGATTCTGGGACCTCCTGATGTCTTTTCAATAAACTCCTCTCTTGAAGTTTTCCAGAGTTGGTTTCTGATGCTTACAAGCAGAGCCCAACTGATCTCTGTTGAACAAAGTATAAACTTCTTTCCTGGTTTTGAATCCTCCATGATCCAGCCCCAGCCTTATTTTCTCTTACTCACCAAAGCTACAGCCAGGTCAGTCACTTCCTGACTCTGGAAAATGCCATGTTAGTCTTGCTTCTATACTTTATGACATCCTGGAATGACTACTCTCTTTCATGCATCTCTACCCATTTATTGATTCCACTTAGGATTTGTTTTCTCCATGAAAACAAATATTATGCTCTGTTTTGTCTTCCACTATCTTTGAAATCCATTAGTACTTAGTGTCTGTTATTAATTTTCTAGTTGGAATCAAATAATTTTGCATTTGCAGGAACATTTGATGGACCAATCTCACTCCCTCCAAATTTTTTTGACTGAGAACCTATTGCCTACTTCATTGTTGGACAACTGTAGTTAAGAAGTCTTTCTTAAAGGGAACCGAAATTTCTTGTCCTATAACCTGTTAGTTCCTTTACTGGTTTCAGCTTGACATTCCAGTAAACTAAGAATATCCTGAATATAGATTCTGTGCTTTAGCTAGTGGCTAGTCCTTCCATTTTTGTATCATCCGAGAACTTGGTAAGGCTGCCTTCAATGTGTCTATCTAGGTTGTTGACAAAAATATGAAAGAGAACAGGGCCAAAGACCAGTAGTCTATTGGATACATCTATCCAGATACATGATATGATATTTAACTAGCTATGAATCACTTAATAATTTGCATTTCATATATTTTCTAAAATGATGTTGTGAGAGACTTTGTGAAAGCTTTGCTGAAATCAAGATACACTAAGTCTGTGATGTTCCCCTGAGCTACTAATCTAGTTGCCCTACTGAAAAGAAAATAGGTTATTTTGTCATGATTTGTGCTTAGTGAATCCATGTCAGCTGCTGGTGATCGCTACATGCCTTTTTATTTTCCACTCTTTTTTTTCTTGGTGAGGGAGATTGGCCCTCAGCTAACATCTGTGCCCATGTTCCTCTATGTTGTATGTGGGGTGCCACCACAGCATGGCTTGATGAGTGGTACATCATTCCACACCTGGGATTCAAACCTGCAAACCTCCTTTTTGAAAATCAGGACCATTGATCATTTTCAGCCTTTTGCCACCTCTTATTTTCTCCATGAATTCTTAAAGTTGTTGATAATAGACCGTGAGAACTGCACATTTTTGACTGTTCTTCACCTTGGAGCATGCTTTGTCTGCTTCCAGGCTTTAGGACAACTTTAGTGCAATTATGTTTTCTTTCTGTACTAAGCTTAGGCTGTAATACCCTCACCACGTCTCTTTCCCTTCGATGTGTATTTTAGTATGTATTTAAAAATTATAGAAATGATATATGCTCATCATAAAACTATTCAAATACTACAGAAATGTACAAAGGAAAATGTACAAAGTCTCCCTCCCAATCACCTATGGTGCTAACAGATTGGAATGTATCCTTCTGGACATTTTTCATGCACTAACGAACATATATTCTTATCTAATTGTTAAATAAGATCATACCCTGCATACTGTGCTGCAACTTAGCTTTTTCACCTAACAATATATCATTAACATGGTTCTGTGTCATATAGAACTATCTCATTTTTTTAATGGGTACATGGTATTCCTTTGTAAACACTGCAAAAATGCACCCTTGTACATGTGCCTCTCTTTCTCCATCTGTTTTTCTATATGGCCTCCCTTGAGACTAAAGGGGAAACTGAATAGGGAGCTACCTAGAGAAAACAGGAGGGGAGAAAGGGCTCTGCTCTGGCCCAAGGGCTCTGAAGTACATAGTCATGTTGTTATAATGACATGGCAATTTATGGTTTATGATTGCTTTCGCATTTCATTTGATCTTCATACAAGTCTGTGAAGTAGATAGGCCAGACAGTTAAATCATCCCATTTTATAGTCTCAGAGTTATTAAATAAACTGCCTCATGCCTCCCAACTAGTTAGGGGCAAAGTGAGGTCAGAATCCACGTCTTCTGTCTCCTAGTCCACTGCTTATTACAACGTAGACAGTTGCTCCCGTGCCCGCATGTGGGAGAATAGGACCAACTGAAAAAACCTGTGTAGTGATTCACAGAGACCGCGGGATAATGGTTTTCAGGAATGTGCTATGTCAGTGAGTTGGTGTCCTGTTGAGCAGTGTTGGTTTGGGTAGGTTTTTTTATATGGTGAGAAACAAAGAGAATGAAAGTCTCTCTCTATGTTTCTTAGGCTGATCAATGATTTCTGCTTACACAGTAGAGACAGTCATAGTATGCCTACGCACTTATAATCTCAAATGTAAGGCTGGGATTCTTTTTCTTTTGCTGAGGAAGATTCGCCCTGAGCTAACATCTGTTGCTAATCTTCCTCTTTTTTTCCCTGAGGAAGATTATCTGTGAGCTAACATCTATACCAATCTTCCTCTATTTTGCATGTGGGTCACACCCACAGCATGGCTGAAGAGTGGTGTAGGTCTACTCCTGGGATCCGAATCTGTGAACCCGGGCCACTGAAGCAGAGTATGCTGAACTTAACTACTACACCATGTGGCTGGTCCCAAGGCTGGGATTCTTAACCCTGTCTGCACACTGGAATCACTCAGAGAGCTTTAAAAAATAACTACCCTGGGGGCCTCAAACCCCAGATAGTCTGACTCAATTGTCTGGAAGTGGGAAGCTTTTCAGGTGATTCTAATATGCAATCGGGGTTAAGAACCACGAGTGGGAGGGCAACCAGAATTGTGAATGAAATTAAGTTTTACTAGGTTTCTGGGAAGAAATATTTCCTCCCTTCCCTGCAAGTCTGTCCCATCAGAAGAGCTCCCAACTCCTTGAATTTTTAGACATCCTCCCAGCATAGGACCACATACATAGACGTTTGTTAATCAACTGGCCTGATAGTTGTAGAAGGTTCAGCAGTCAGCAAACAGAAAAGAGACAGGAAACAAAAAGCCTCTATTTTGGGAATGGGGAAAAGTATAAAAAGGAAGTGTCACAGAGTGGAAAATCAAGATATTCTTCCTCAGGGAAATTCCGTAAAGTAGTGTGACTTGATCTTTTGGGTAGACAATAGCCATTCTTGTTGGGAAGAGTCAGGGAGGTTGTTGGGCAGTCTTTCCAGGGAAAGAGGCACTTTTCATTCCTAGGGCCTGCACAGATCCTGTTTCATCCCACGTTCACCTTCAGGCCCAAAGCAGTAACTCATCCCTGTTCAGCTCCTACTTATAGTTCTGGGATCTTAGACCCTGGGCCCAAATCCATACTTCAAACCTCAGAACAGCTCTTAGTAAACATTTAGAGGGTATTTATCTTTTAACTAGGAGCCAATACCCTGGAGGGCACAGGTTGAGTGGGCTGAAGTCACTTTACACTTATAGTAACCCTTAAAGCAAGTTTGCTATTCTCATTATACCAGAAATAATCAAGAAACTTTCAGACCCTGATCACCCTGGATGAATGGTCACTCACAGATCCTAAGTAGGGCAGTAGCAAGAAAATAACCTAAATTTTACTTCCATAAACATTATAGACTTAAGGAAACATCTTAAAATGTCACACCATTTATATCTCCAGACAGGTACTGTGTATGACTCCTTCCCACACTGGAAAGAGGATACCTCTGGGGTATGAAGGCACCAAATAGCAAGGAACAAAGGCACTGAATACAAGTAGGTGGGAAAAATCTGACAGAAACCAATAACTCCCAAGATAAGCTCAAGATAGGTAGAGAGGAGCAAAAATTAAACAGGTAGTTTATAAAGGAGAGATAATTATTTGTATCCAGGAATTTTTAGAGACTGGCATATGGATAAATATCACATTAAAAGATACTTATAGGTAGGGTAATCAGCCATCTTAGTTTTCTTGGGACTGTCCTGATTTTAGCACTGAAAATCTTTGTATTGGGAAAGCACTCAATCCCGGAAAGACTGAGAGTGTTGGTCACCCTACTTATAGGCCTATCTTCTTGGAGAATTAATGAATATCAGAAAGTCTATTAGTTAGGGTCTCATCGTACACTCAAATTATAATAATTGGAGGAGAATTTAATAAAGGGGCTATTTTAAAATGTGTGGGCATGTCGCAGGAAAATCACAAGGGAACGTGTACTATCCTAAAACTAGTAGTAGCAGGGCTCCCTGTACCACTCCCAAGGCTTACAGTGGTGAGTGAGAGGATTGGGAGACACATGGATCCTGGAGATAGAGGGATATATGAAGAGGGCCACCTGACTGGGGCTGAGATCTTTGATGGGGACACACCTGATGCACAACAATCCTTCAGGGAGTGGGCCAGGGCCTCAATTACCTGATATCTCTCTCCTCCCTCCTGCTGACCTCCTGCTGGTGCTTCCTATTGGCCAAACCAAGCCAAAAATGAGAAGAAAGAAAGCCGTCGATCTGCCTCCTGGGGTACAGAGCAGGGTGGAAAAAAGTAGAGGGTGGATCTGAAGGACAAATAGAAACTATATGGCCCAGAAAGAAAGAATGAGTGATTTTCTTTCTTCCTAAACAAGATAACTATGTTTATCTCCTGGAAAATGAGGTGGATAGAACAGTAGGTGCTCCCCAAAGATTAGAATGCAGGGAGAGAAAGGTGAATTGAAAGAATAACAGATTTGACCTCAGGATTCAAAATGCCTGAGAGTCAGAGGCTCCAAGTTGTTTAGATCAATACCGTCCAATAAAACTTCTTGGGATGATGGAAATGTTTTATATCTGCCCGATACTGTGGCTGTTGAGCAATTGGAATCTGGCTAATGGTGAGAATGTGAATTTTAAATTTTATTTAATTCGAATCAATTTAAACTTAAAGAAACACTCATGGCTTCTAGCTACTGTATTGGATGCTGTAGGTCTATATGCACAGATCCTCTACGCCAATATACTGTTGCAGCTGGATAGAAGCCAAGATGAATTGGATTTCAAGGGATTCTCGACTTCACCTTAACTGCTTTGAAACATTTTACACTGTTGACTATTCCTTCTTTCTTAAACTATTCTTTATATTTGGCTTTTATGATACTATACTCTTCTGGTTTTCTCCCTACTTCTCTGTCCATTCTTTCTCATTTCTCTTTTGTAGGCTGGTCTTCTTCACTTGCCCCTTGAACATTCCTCAGTATGTGAGGATACTTTGGTTTGCAAATAGCAGAAAACCCAACTCAAAGAGACTTGAAAAATAAGGAAATTTATCTCACATTATAAGAAGTCCAGAATTCAGATGACTCAAAAGTTGCTTAATTCAGCAGTTCAATTAAGTCATCGAGGTCCCAGGTTCTTCTACACATTTCTTCTCTGTCATCCTTAGTGTGTCAGTTTTGTCTTTGGACTAACTCGTTTCATGGTTGCGAGACATAACGTTCAAAAGAAGAGGAAGTTTCTTTTCCCATAACCCTTGAAGAAAGCTGTCCCAGAAACTCCAGGCAAACTTCTTACATCTCATTGGCCAGAGGCACATATGCCCAGGCCTAAGCCAATCTCTGGCAAACTGAGATTAGTTCAGATCAGTGGTTCTCAAACTTTGCTGCATATTTGGATCACCTGAGAAGTTTTTTTTAAAATCCTGATGTCCCAATCCAATTAAATTGCAATCTCTGGGGATGGGCCCAATAATTTAAGAATATATATATATAATGGCTTTATGGAGACATAATTAACATATAATTCACCTATTTAAAGTGAACAATTGAGTGGTTCTTAGTAGTATATTCACAGAGTTGTGCACCCATCACTATGGTCAGTTTTAGAGCATTTTCATCACCCCTGGAAAACCCTATACTCATTAGCAGTCATTCCCCATCTTCCCTAAGCCCCCAGTCCTAGGCAACCACTAATCTACTTCCTATCTTTATAGATTTGCCTAAATTGGACATTTCATATAAATGGAATCATACAATATGTGGGCTTTTGTGACTGGCTTCCTTCATGTAGCGTAACTTTTTCAAGGTCATCTATGTTGTAGCATATATCAGTACTTCATTCCTTTTTATAACTGAATAATATTCCGTTGTGTAAATACACCATATTTTATTTATCTATACATCAGTTAATGGACATTTGGGTTGTTTCTGCTTTTTGGCCATTATGTATCATGCTGCTATGAACATTTGTGTACAAGTGTTTGTGTGGAAATATTTTTCATTTCTCTTGAATATTTACCTAGGAGTAGAACTGCTGGGTCATGTGATAACTCTATGTTTAACCTTTTGAGGAACTGCCAGACTGTTTTCCAAAGTGTCTGCACCATTTTATATTCCACCAGCAATGTATGAGGGTTCAGTTTCTCTATATCCTCATCAATAATTATCATCTGTATTTTTTTGTTATACTCTTCCTAGTGGCTGTAAAGTGGTATTTCATTATGATTTTGATTTGCATTTTCCTGATGGCTAATGATGTTGAGCATCTTTTCATATGTTTATTGACCATTTGTATGGTCTTCTCTGGAGAAACGTCTGTTTATATCCTTTGCCCATTTTCAAGTTGGGTTGTTTACTTTTTATTGAGTTGTAAAAGTTCTTTATATATTATAGATATAAGTCCCTTATCAGATACATGATTTGCAAATATTTTCCCCCATTTTGAGGATTGTCTTTTCACTTTCTTGATGATATCCTTTGAGGCACAAAGGTTTTTAATCTTGATGAAGTCCAATTTATCTATTTTTTCTTTTGTCATGTGTGCTTCGGTGTCATATTTAAGAAACCATTGCCAAATCTGAGGTCATGAAGATTTACCCCTATGTTTTCTCCTAAGAGTTTTACAATTTTATCTCGTAATTATGTCTGTGACCCACCTTCAGTTAATTTTTGTGTATGGTGTGAGGAAGGGGTCCAATTTAATTCTTTGCATGTGGATATCCAGTTATCCCAGCACCATTTGTTGAAGAGTCTATTCTTTTCCCATTGAATTGTCCTGGCATCCTGTAGAAAATCAATTGACTATAAATGTGAGGGTTTATTTCTGGTCTTTCAATTCTATTCCTTTGATCTATATATCTATTCTTATACTAGTACAACACTCTCTTGATTACTATAACTTTGTAGTAAGTTTTGAAATCAGAGTGTCAGTCCTCCAACTTTGTTATTCTTTAATATTGTTTTGGTGATTCTGGGTCCCCTATGTTTCTATATAAAATTTAGGATTAGCTTATCAATTTCTGTTAAAAAGCCAGCTTGGATTTGGATAGGGATTGTGTCGAATCTGTGGATCAGTTTGAGGAGAACTGTTTATTGTTAACAATATTAGGTCTTCTGATCCATGAAAGTGAGATGTCTTTCCATTTATTTAGATGTTTTAAAATTTCTTTTAACAATGTTTTATAGTTTTCAGAGTATAAAAACTAGTGCTGGGGCAATGAAGAGTAGGTGGTGGTTGTTAGTAGAATTTTAGCTTCTCCTAATGCACATGAGTTGTGTGGGAGAGAGAAGACTACCAAATAAAACTCTAGGTTCTCTTCAGACAGACCAAAAGAGTATACAGTGAGAAATAATTTCTTAGGCTCGATTGGTGCCTTGGGAACCCACACTGAGGAAGGAAGTTTATTTTTTACTTTTCTTGTTCCTTCTGCTCTTTTGCAACTTCTGGCTCCTCCAGGGTAGGGAGTGGTGAATGAATAACAGGTAAATGGGTAAAGGCTGGTGCTATTTATAGTTTTCTCTTGGCTGTGGAATGCCTTCTGGAATAGCAGGTAACCAAATGTCTCTCCTTTGTGGGGCACTTTTATGAGTTCTTTGGCAAACCTGTGGTGGACCTCCACACACCATTCTGTGCCAGAGGTGATCTTTTCTCTGGGTGACCTTTGGTGATCTCCCCTCACCTTTTCTGTCCTCTAGTTGTACATCCCCTCTGTTTGGTGGTGGTGGTGGGGGATATGCTGGTGGGGCTGTCACTTAGTGGTCAGTTCCCTCAGGCAAGTTTCTTTCAGACAGTTCACACCTGGCTACCTGTAGCCAGGGTATCCATTTGGCCCAGGGAATTTACATACTCTTACCATGCCAAGTGGTGGAAGTGCAGTATGACCCGCTCTGACTCCCTTGTCTTGCTATCATGGTGGCTCTAGACAGTGTCCTCCCTTCAGACTTCTCCAGATAAAGAGCAGGCATCAGGCCTAAGACTCCTGGGACACTTATCAGGCTCTACCAGGACTCCCAGGCTCTGCTCTGATAGTAAGTAGCATGGGGCAGGCCTAAGAGTTTCTGAAATTCAGCCAGCATTAATTCAGGGAATGAGATGCTAGTCTCTCATATTACAGGTAATCCCAACATCTGTAAAGATTCTCTTGGAACTCTACATACTTGGCTTGAGGGAGCATGTGGGGGAGAAGAAGGAAAAGGAGCAGCACCTTTACTAGCCCATATGACCTTGTATGAATTAGGAAAAGGACCTTAATCCTCAAGATATTGTACTGCCATCTGCTGGAAGTTGTTATAACACTATGTAAATCTCCAGTGACTGTGGGGTGAATGGTGCCCCCTGTAGTTGTGCAATGTACACTTAGCACAGTTGTAAGGAATGTTCCCAAGAAGAAAAATCTCAATACTTCTTGCTTCTATGAATTCTTTTCAATGACTCCTTTTCTAACAACCTCTTTTCTCCTATGTAGATTATGTGTGGATAAGGGTTCTATCTTTTTGTAAATCCTGCAAAGATGTATCTAGCACCTTCCCTCCCAACGTGGGAGTATTTTTTGCTCTTTGTCTTCATCTTTGTGGCCTTTGATGAAATTCTGAGAAAAGAGAAAAATCCCATTTACTTCTTTTTATTGCCAATTTGTCAGCCAACTGTTAGGCAGAATGCAAAGGTTACTTATGAAGAATCCAGAAGAAAACAGCTCTTTTGAAGTGAAGTACAAAATATCTACCGTTAATTTTCCCCCACCTATAGAGTTAGCAATAACCAAATTTACCCTGGATAAGAATGTGTCAGAGAATCTAAAAAGTCTCAATTATATTGTAGACCCAAGTACATGATAAATAGATATTTCATGAATGAATGAGAAAATGAGTGAATGAATGAACAAATGGAGGCCATCTGAGAATCTGAGAGTCATTTGTTTTAATTCATCAGGATATTTCTGTGAAAATCCGCCTCATATAAGTTGTATTAGTTTCCTAGGGCTGCAGTAACAAACCACCACAAACTGGATGGCTTAAAACAACAGAAATTTATTTTCTCACAGTTCTTGGGGCTAGAAGTCCAAGAGGTGTTGTCAGGGTTGGTTCCTCCTGGAGACTCTGAAAAAGAATCTGTTCCACGCCTCTCTCCTATCTTCTCGTGGTGGCTAGCAATCCTTGACATTCCTTGACTTGAAGCTGCATAACTCCAATCTCCGCTTCCATCTTCACATGGCTTTTCCCTGTGTCTCTCTTGTGTCTCAAATATCCTTCTCTTTTCTCCTATGAGGACACAGCCATTGGATTTAGGACCCAGCCTAAGTCTAGGATGATCTTACCCCAAGATTCTTAACTTAATTACATCTGCAAAGACCCTATTTCCAAATAAGGTCATATTCACAGGTACCAGGGATTAGAACTTGGATATATCATTTTGGGGTCTATCATCCAACCCCCCACACCAGTGCAAATCACTCATACTGTGGTCCATAGTTGTGTCCTGCAATACAAGTGAATGATTTTTCCACAGCTGCTTTCCAGCAGACAGTAGGATTCTATTTGGCCAGTCAAGTGTGGCTTTGACTTTCTACCAAGTTGCTACTAGTCATGAGGAACACACCCGTCACTGCACCACACCAGTGAGGTCGTATTAGGTGTCTAGACCTTGCATGATAACAACTGAAGGGAAATCACAAATGGAAAATCACCTTGTCCCTAATCTTCTGAGAGACGCAGTCATCAAATAAATTGAGATGTAAAAAGTGACAGTCTTTCTGAAAATACAGAGAAACAACAGGCACACTAGAAGATTCCTTCCTTGTTAGCTTGATGGGCTTTCCTGATATTGAAATTTTTTAGAGTATTCAAATTTCTCAAAAGCATCTACCACAAAAATGAAGTGAGAAAAATCTTGTTCTTCAGCAAATATGTATAACCATAGCTTCTGAACTGAAGGAACCCACCAAAATTTTTTTTCCGGATATAGTATCTTCTGGTGAGCATGAAGGCCTTGTTTCTCCTCACTGAGTTGTGATGCAGAGTGTGTGGCCACCATGCAGCTCGTCATGCTGGGATCTGTGTGGGCACCGGCTAACCATGCTCATTCCTGTCTGAACAGGGTCCTCGCAGTTCAGTGGGATTCTCCCTGAATAAGAATCATTGTTTCCTGCCTATTCTTTTTTTCTGCTGGGTTAAATTCCTTCTTTCTGAAGACCATCCTTTGTGTTTAAATGAAAAATTTTATCAAATAAACACAAATATATAGGGAGCTCTCAAAAAACCATCATCAAGATTCTAGAATTATCAATATTTTGCCCCACTTATGTAATCTTTTCTTTTTTGCTGAAATATTTTAAAGAAAATCCTAGACATCATGCCATTTTATCTCTACACACTTTGGTATGGATGTCTAAAAACCATAGACATTTTCTTACATACCATACACAGTATCAATATCATACCCAACAATAATTTTTCAGTATCATCTAATATCCAGTCTATATTCAAATTTCCCTGATTATCTCAAAAACGTCTTTTCATGGTTTTGGTTTGTTTAAATCAGGATCCAAATAAGACCCACACACTAAATTAGATTGTTGTGTCTTTTCAATCTCCTTTAGTACAGAGTTTTTAGCAGTGGTACTATTAATATTTTGGACCAGATAATTCTTGTGGGGGGTTGTCCTGTGCATTGTAGAATGTTTAGCAGCATCCTTGGCCTCTATTTCCTAGATTCCAGTAGCACTTCTCACATTGTGACCATCAAAAATGTCTCCAGACATTATTAAATATTCCCCTGAGGACAAAATCATCTCTGGTTGAGAACAATGATCTAGTATAGTTCTCCTTTTTTTATATGATGTTGATGAATAGAATAAATTAGATGAGTGGTCTGTAGAGTGTCCCACATTCTGAATTTGTCTGCTCCCTCATGGGATCATCTAACTTATTCTTCTATACCTTATTCCATTGGAAACTAGGTCAACAGAGGCAAAGTTAGCCTTGGTTAGGCTCAACATTTTTGACAAAAATATTTTGAAGTTGTTGCCATATACTGTACTTCATATTGTATCAAATCAGTAAGCCTAGCATGTCTGATTGTGTCATTATGAGTGATGGTAAGATTGATCAGTAGGTTCAGGTGCTGACAGTCTGATCCCTTCATTGTAAAGTTCTCCATCAACCTTTTATTAAGTGGTTTCATCCATTGATGAGATTTGCCTGTATCAACTATTTTGTTTGGTTGAAAATTAGAGATTTTCTAATTCTATCTTTGCTTTATATTTATTAACTGAAATTCTTTTGTAAGGAAATTTCTCCCATCAACTATTTGGTTATCGTGAAGTATAGCTCATTTGGAAAAGGCAGCATAAATTCTTAATTATTTTTAATTGCCAATTTTCAAA
This sequence comes from Tapirus indicus, assembly GCA_031878705.1. Lineage (NCBI taxonomy): Eukaryota > Metazoa > Chordata > Mammalia > Perissodactyla > Tapiridae > Tapirus > Tapirus indicus. Next base: position 43,815,107 of record CM062918.1, read on the forward strand.
ATAAGCATTTGTACCCTAGGTTTCAATGGTGACCAATGTGTGTAAATGGTGTGTGCTTGCTTTCTCTTGTTTGCTTTTTGATTCTATAATATTATGAACTCATGGATTTTTATGTATTCAACATATTTTAGTCTAATTGTTATTATTCTGTTTGATGCTCATTTTTTCTCCCATATTTGGCCAGTGGGAGCTTCTTCATGTTTTTTATTTTCTTTTATTTTTCCCGAAATTTTATTTTCTTTCAATGAGGGTCTGGGCAGAAATTGCCTTGGTCTTTAAATGTCTGAAGACCCTTTATTTTGACTTCATTATTAATTTAAGAGTACATATAGATTTTATAACTATACTATTATTTTTCCTCAGCACTTTGAAGATATTAATCCATTGTCTTCTGAAATCTACTGTTTTGATGATGAGTCTATTATCTTTCAGATATCATTCTCTTATAGGTATTTTCTCTTTGGTAATTGTAAAAAATTAATTAATTTTATTTTTTCAGAGCATTTTAGATTTACAGTGAAAATTACAGAGAGTTCCCATATATTCCCTGTCCTCACACACCCACAATCTCCTCTACTATTAACATTCACACCATGAGGTATATTTGTTACAATCTATGAACCACATCCTTGTCACCCAAAGACCATAGTTTACGTTAGGGTTCACTCTTGGTGTTGTACATTCTATAGGTTTTGGCAAATGTATAACGATATGTATCCACCATTGTAATATCATACAGAATAGTTCACTGTCCTAAAAATCCTCTGGGCTTTGCCTGTTCATCCCTTTCTTCTCCCTAATCTGTGGCAACCACTAATCTTTTTACTGTCTCATATAGTTTTGCTTTTTCCAGAATGTCATATAATTGGAAGTATACAGTATGTAGCCTTTTTAGATTGGCTTCTTTCACTTTGTAATATGAATTTAAGGTTCTCCATGTCTTTTCATGGCTTGATAGCTCATTTCTTTTTAGCACTGAATAATATTCCAATGTGTGGATGTATCATAGTTTCTTTATCCATTCACCTACTGAAGGACATCTTGGTTGCTTCCAAGTTTTGGCAGTTATGAATAAAGCTGTGATAAACATCTGAGTGTAAGTTTTTGTGTGGACATGTTTTCAAATCCTTTGGGTAGATACCAAGGAGTGTGATTGTTGGATTGTATAGTAAGAGTATGTTTAGTTTTGTAAGAAACTGCCAAACTGTCTTCTAAAGTGGCTGTACTATTTTGTATTCCCATGAGCAGCGACTGAGAGTTCTTGTTGCTTCACATCCTCATCAGCATTTGGTTTTGTCAGTGTTTTGAATTTTGCCCATTCTATTAAGTGTATAGTGCTGTCTCAATGTTGTTTTAATTTGCAGTTCCCTAACGACATGTCATGTTTAGCATGTTTTCATGTGGCTACTTGCCATCTGTATTTCTTCTTTGGTGAGGTATCTGTATAAGTCTTTTGCCCATTTTTTATTTGGCTTGTTCATTTTCTTATTGTTGAGTTTTAAGTGTTCTTTGTATTTTTTGGATAACAGTCTCTTATCAAATGTGCATTTGGCAAATATTTTCTCCCAGTCTGTGGCTTGTTTTCTCATACTCTTGACATTGTCTTTTTTTTTTTTAAACTGAATTCCTGCTCTTCATAGTGTTTATTTTTTTCCAGCTTTATTGAGATATAATTGAATATAACATTGTGTAAGTTTAAGGTGTACTACATGATGATTTGATACGTGTATATATTGCAAAATAACTACCACAATAAGGTTAGTTAACACATCCATTATCTCACATAATTACAATTTTTTTTTTGTGGTGAGAACATTTAACACCTACTATTCTGTTAGCAACTTTCAAGTATATAATATAGTGTTGTTAACTATAGTTACCATGCTGAATATTAGATCTTCAGAATTTATTCATCTCATAACTGGAAGTTTGTACTCTTTGATCAACATCTCCCCATTTTCTCCATCCCTAGACCCTGGAAATCACCATTCTACTCTCTGTTTCTATGAGTTTGACTTTTTTTTCCTTTTTCAGATTCCACATATAAGCGAGATCATACAGTATTTGTCTTTCCCTTTCTGACTTATTTCACTTTGCATAATGCCCCTAAGGTCCATCCGTGTCATCACAAATGGCAGGATTTCACCTTTTTTATGGCTGGATAATATTCCACTGTATATATATATATATGTGTATACACCACATTTTCTTTACCCATTCATCTGTTTATGGACACTTAGGTTGTTTCGATGTCTTGGCTATTGTGAATAATGCTGCAAAAAACATTGAGGTGCAGATCTCTCTCAAGATAGTGACATTGTCCTTCACAGAGCAGAAGTTCCTAATTTTAATGAAGCCCAGTCTATCAATTGCTTCTTTCCTGGATCATGCCTTTGGTGTTTTATCTAAAAAGTCATCACCATACTGCTTTGCCTATTCATCCCTCCCCCCATTGATCACTTTTTATGTGTGTTTTTCTACTTAAGGTTCCTACAACTTGCGGGTAGTGTGAATTCAGACTTTATATCCATGAATGGCACAGGTCTGGGTTTCTAATTTCTTTGGATTCATGGCCTAGGCTGACAGCAGTATTCCTTGCTACTTCTACTGAAGTCCACAGTACTCACTGGTTTACTTCAAGGGCAGGCCTGGCGTCATGTAGGGACTTTGGTTTCAGCTTCCTGTCTTTCTTTTTTTCATATTTTGATCTTGTGTTTAAAGTTTGTACTTGTTTATTTTTATTTTTTAAAAATTGTGGTAAAATACACATAATATAAAATTTTACCATCTTAACCACTTTTAAGTGTACACTGCAGTGACATTAAGTATGTTCACATTGTTGTGCTACCACCATCCATCTCCAAAACTTTTATCTTCTCAAAGTGAAATTCCATCTCCATTAAACAACACCTCCCCATTCCTCTCTCTCTCCAGCCCCTGGAAACTACCATTTTACTTTCTGTCTCTGTGAATTTGATTATGTTAAATACCTCATATAAATGAAATCATACAGTGTTGTCTTTTTGTAACTGGCTTATTTTACTTAGTATAATGTCCTCAAAGTTCATCCATGTTGTAGCATGTGTCAGAATTTCCTTCCTTTTTAAGGCTGAATAACATTCTACTGTATGTATACATCCCCTTTTGTTTACCCATTTATCCCTTGATGGACACTTGGGTTGCTTCACCCTTTGGCTATTGGGAATAATGCTGCCATGAGCATGGGTGTACAATCAGGCCCTGTCTTTTGTGGACTTAAGATTTAGTTTTCTTTCCTCATAAGTGCATTTAAACTCTATCCCTAAATCCCAAAGGCCTATTTCCGATTTCAAAACCCTTCTGAGTGTTGTAGCTTCTTCTCCCATTGTCAGGGCCACTGGGTACACTTGTACACAAGGGCACCCGGGCAAGGTGGTGCATGGGGGTGAAATCAAGCTTGAGCTCCACTCACCAAGTCCTGCACCCATGAGAGTGAATCTCCTCAGAGGGCAGTCTGTTTTCTGATTTATGCAAAGGCACCTAACGGGTTGACTGCCTTGCTGCTCACTTGCCTTATGTTATGGCTTTTAGTTTCTGCTTCAGTTTTGGCACCTGGGGATTTCCCTCTCTTCCTTTTGAACTTATCTATGTATTAAAATTTTTTTGTTGTTATATGTGTTTTATTCCTATATGTTTGGAATAGGAGGAAAGGTCTTTTCATTGACTGGAAGTTATGATCTTTATTATTATTTTAACATAATGCATTTCTTCTGTATATCCTTTATTCTTCCAAATTTAGATTGGAGAGGGTTATAATAAAAGAAATAGGAATAGTTAAATTATAAACCTATTAATTAAGAGCAGAAAGATAAAAATCACGTAATGACATGTGGATGTAATGCTAGGAGCATATTTGTGCTGAAAGAGCTGCCTGTTTTGAAAATCAAGGGAAATACGATGGTCTGTATTTAGGGCCTATTATTTGGTACCTGATATGTATGTAAAACATAATTTAGTATTCTTTAATTTTCCCATACAAACGAAAAGATAAACCCCTCCTAGCCCCATAACATAGAGAGGCACTGTGGACTAGTTATTCTGAATTTGAGTGTTTATAAGTGCAAGACTGGCTCTCCTAAGTTTGCTTTTCCATCTAAGAACAGAACATTCCTGATTTATACAAAGGATCTGTCCCTGCCTTCCTCTGTTATAACCAGCACCTAGCTGGTAGCTATGGGAAATGTTTTCTGCTCAGTCTCATTGGCTCTGTTTGAAGTGGAAGGTGAAGAGTTTCACCCTCAAGGCAAAAGGTTTTAGTTCTTCCGCTGTGCTTTCCTTTACACAACAACCTAGAAAAATGGAGCCATGAATGTTGCTTAACTTGTTTGGATAGATATGAGGGTAGAAGCCACAGCCCTAGGATTCAGAACCTGAAAGTGAGGTCAGGCCTCAGATGTCATCGAATCCTAGTTTTGAGGCCAATGGGGTAGCCTAGAATTTTTTTGTTTTCTCTCTTTGTTGGCCACAGAGCATAAGCAGGGAACCTATGGCCAGGAAAGCTGCCTAGAGGCCTGGCAGCAGGGGTATTTACCCGAACTGTATGACAAAGAAAGTCCCATCTCTCCAGCCAACAAAAGAAGGCCTCTCTTTTCACTGGCACCTTGCTCAACCTTTAGATATGCATCTACATTCAATTTTGCATAAAGGGCTAATTTCAAAGCAGCCATAGCAGGAGTGAAATTAACTTGGTGAATCTCAAAACAATATCATATGGGAAACCCATCCTTGTGCTCATAGTAGGGTAACAAAGATTAGATTTGCCTGAGATGAGATGGATGTGATCAGAAAGAGAAGTATCAGTCAAGAAAAAAGAATTGGATGAATCACGGGATACTTTTGGAACGTGACAAAGAAGTAGTTTACCTCTCTGGTTTTGTTCCCTGGGGAGTTTGAAGATACAGAATATAATTCTCCCAACCTTAGCTTGCTATTCTGTTTGCTACCCTTAATGTTAGTTTCTGAAATAGTCTTGTGCAGGTGGGAGACCAGAACATAATATGGTCTGCCAATGTCTTTACCCAGGCTCAGAGAAAGACATCTTATATATGTGTCAGAAGAGATTGAGGATGGGGTGGTGATGTTTCCACAGAAACCAAAGTCTACAAATGGGCTTGTGTAGCTCCCTTTAATTACAAGGCAGACTGTGTATTAGCAGTTTCCCTGCTGAAGAAATTCCACTAGAAAGAGTCTAGCCTCTAATAGGATTGTCCCAACCAAATTTTAAGCAAATCTCTTTTCTACATTCTATTGGCCATAGTATAATTCTACCTGCAATACAAATATAACAGTGATTTACACTTTCCTTGCAGTAACTGGCTGTAGGAATCACACAATCTTATGAAACTATTCTCAGCAGTTTATACTGTATCATAACTTCAGTTTATCACAGTGCCTACCTGCAATACTACCTGATACTCCCCTCCCTGAAAAGAATTTCATTCTCTTGTGCTTATTTTGCTCTTTTCTGTACAAACTCCCTTTTATGTACTTTCACAGGTTGTTGAAATTATGCTGTCCTTCTCGCCTCCTTTTCCAACTGGTTTCAGAGGCTTGGGGGTGAGGTGAGTTCTGTGCTCCTCCGCTTCTAGTGGATTTTCTCTGCCTCCTTTGCTCTTCCTTCTCCCCTCTCCTGCTCTCTTGTCACTGGCATCTCCAATCTGCTTTTCTTCTCTCTCTCCTCCATTGCCCAGTCTTATAGCATCCCCTAAGAAATGCGTTTAGCAGGAAGGTTTCTGTTCATTGGTATTAATTTCTTCTTTGGCTATATTTTTAGCTTTTGTGTATTCTCTGAGATTTCTGCTATAGTCACATTCCATGGAGGACAGCTGGACGCTAGAGAAAGGAGAGAGGAAGTTGGGCAAAGAAGAAGAAGAGGGAAGGAGAGGGGCCCCAGGAGGACCCCAAATAAGCTAACATGGGGCATTTAGGAGTAAACTCTAAAAATAGACACACTTTTACAATATTTTCCCATTTATGTAGTGCTTTTTACATTTGTTACCTGATTTATCTGGGGCATAGGTATGCTTCTTCACATTTTGCATATGAGTAAATTGGGGCTATAAACTAAGAATAACATAAACTGTGATGATGCAGCTTGTAATAGCAGAATTGGAATTTGAGCCTTCTGACTTCAGCTCTATTTTTCTGTGCACCATTCTGCAGTGCCAGGAAAAGTTAGGGGGCTGAACTCAAGGAGAATTCAAGTCACCCTACAAAAGGCTGTGCTTTGGGGCTGGCCCGGTGGTATAGTGGTTAAGTTTGTATGCTCTGCTTTGGTGGCCCAGGGTTTGTGGGTTCAGACCCTGGGTGCAGACCTACACCACTCATGAAGCCATGCTGTGGTGGTGACCCACATACAAAAAAAATAGAGGAAGATTGGCACAGATGTTACCTCAGGGACAATCTTCCTCAAGCAAAAAGAGTAAGATTGGCAACAGATGTTAGCTCAGGGCCAATCTTCCTCACCAAACACACAAAAAAGGGCTGTGCTTTTCACAAATTTAGAAAACCAAAAAGTCAAGACTTATGCCCTAGATCATTGCAATTAATTTTTCCTGTGGTGACAGGATAATTTAAAAATTAGGCATGTTTGTTATAGCAACAAGGAGTGAATTACTTTCCAAATTGGGACTATACTTTAATAGTCAATAGAAGAATGAGTTAAAGTGTGGCAGAGTAAATCTGCTTAAAGATAAATACAAAATCAACTTTTAAAAATTCTCTAGACATTGACAGAGCATTAGACCTAATTTCTACATAGGCAGAAAGCTCTCTTTCTAGCACAGCTTCACTGCAGTGCCGTGTAAGGGCAGAAAGATGGACAGGGAGACCATTCAAGGCCCCTTCCAGCAAGGCATAGATGGTGGACATATTAGTGAGTCACTTTCACCTTTCATGATTTCAAAATATTGTAGATTCTATTATTCTCCATCTTTTCTGTGCCTTTGTGAACTGCTCTTTCTACCTCAAAGCACCTCTGGATCTCCAGGGCAAACATTCGGAGCAAGGAGTATATTGAACGCAAGGTCTCTGGAAAACAGACTGCTGTGTCATGGCATTTGGAAAACAATCATTTTAAGATAGTTTTCAGGCAGGTGAGAGACCAGCACAACAAACTGATAAAACAGCCTCTGTCATCTGATCTCCTGCAGCCATTCTGACGAAAAGTGTGTTCCTGGTAGGAACCTGAGCAGAAGCTCTGGCCAGGAGGCCTCTATTCTGCTGGAATCCTGCCCCAACTTAAGGGTCAGATTGCAGCTCTCCCCCCAAATTGCTCTGTAATCGGCTGCATTACTTAGAAAATTCCAACAAAGCACCAGAATGCCTGAGATAAGAGAGCTCTTTGTAAATTAAGGAGAGAAATAAAGGACATAAGCATAATCCTGTCTCTAAACCAAATCTGGATAATGTTAAAGAACTTCCAAATAACACAAATTAACTCCCTCTTTGCCAGAAGTACAAGAATCTGCCCTGAGAGGGATGTTCCTTTCTCTTTCTCAGCAAAGCAAGCAGCAACACCTCATGAACTTGCTATTTAAACATGGAAAGGAGAAGGAAAAAAGTGGGAATAAAGAAGGTAGTGGGAAGACAGCAAGGAAATGTCCCAGTCTTAAACACCTAAAAAAAAAAAAAAAGATTTGTACTGCCAAGATTTGCTTAAAGAATTTCCTCCACCCCTCTATGACCTAGAATCCATTGACCCTGACACCTTTCATCACCCCTCGCTGGTGATGACTGTGTCCTTACTTTCCTCCTTACCCAACTTCCTTTCATGGTCCTTGCATACACCTCCAATTTCTTTACCCCTCTCTCCTTTCATAGTACTTCCCTGACAGAATCCTGACTCTAATTAAAACCAGCTCTACCTACTTCACACTTAAAAGTGTTGGGGAGGGCTGGCCTGGTGGCGTGGTGGTGAAGTTCGCACGCTCTGCTTCTGGCACCCTGGGGTTCACAGGCCCAGATCCCAGGCGTGGACTGATGCACTGCTTGTCAAGCCATGCTGTAGCGAGGTCCCATATAAAGTAGAGGAAGATGGGCATGGATGTTAGCCCAGGGCCAGTCTTCCTCAGCAAAAATAGGAGGATTGGCAATGGATGTTAGCTCAGGGCTAATCTTCCTCACACACACACACACACACACACACTGATGGGGAAAACACACAACCATGCCAACTGGACTCAATTTAAATTCAAGATCATGGACATCCCGTGATCCTCCATGCTGCCTGGCTAGTCCATCACATTGCCCACTCCCCTAGATGGCTAGTTCACACCTTCTGCCCCTTTTTACTCTGCAGATCACCTTCTTACTATTTCCTTATATGAATAATCAGAGGAAACTTCCATGCACTCACATTACCCCAATTCTCCCATGACTCACATCTGCTAAAACCTTTGGAAGATGGTGGTCAGCATCGTCTTCATGCTCCTACTCTAGTTTTCAAGCACTTAAAGGGCAGAGTATTCACTGGCGGTTAAAACAATCAGAGTGCATCAAGATAGCGCTGTCCCAGGCATGCTTCCTGATAGCAGTATCCCTTCACCTTATGTTACTGCATCTCTGCTGTTTGCAGCTTCAATAAGTAAATGCAAACATATCTAAACTAGGGGCTGAATGTATGTCCCCTGCCTTCATTTCTGCTGAACTGCAGGTCACATGTCTCCCTGGGTTAGCCCTGGGAGGATGCTAGGTGTACAGACTGCTTTCAGTTCTCCCGGCTATTTACCCTGTTCGGCTGCCACTCAGAGCCCTGCTCAAGGTTTGTAGGTGCATGTCCCAGGGGTAGGGTGGGGCCATACAGGCCAGCACCTGTGCAGGGCTGCCCACTGAGTGCTGCCCTGATTTTTGCCACCTCCTCTGATGTCTTCCAGAGGAAGAGGCCATGGTAGAACTTAGGAAAACAATATTGGGCATTGTGGGGAGGGGAAACTACGCCCTTCCCTTCTTGGTTCTTATGGCTGGTCAAACAATTAAAATGACATAAGGCAGGTGAACAGGAGAAAATAAAATTTAATATGTACAAATGGGGAATTCACATCAGTGTGAAAAATTCCAAAGGCAGTCAGGCAAAATGAGGTATCTACAGTCATGTGCCGCATAATGATGTTTTGGTCAATGACAGACTGCATATATGATGGTGTCCCTTAAGATTATAATGGAGCTGAAAAATTCCTATTGCCTAGTGACATCATAGACATCTTAACGTTGTAGCACATGCATTACTCACGTGTTTGTGGTGATGCTGGTGTAAACAAACCTACTGCACTGCCAGTCGTATAAAAGTGCAGCACATACAATTATGTACAGTACATAATACTTGATAATGATGATAAACAACTATGTTACTGGTTTATGTATTTACTATACTATACTTTTATTGTTATTTTAGAGTGTACTCTTTCTACTTACATTTTAAAAAAGTTTACTGTAAAACAGTATGCCGTGTTATGCCAGCAGCAGCCCCAAACATCTCATGTTTACCATGTCTCTTGATTGCATCATTTTCTCTCATGCTCGATTTAATCTCACGTTGTTTTGTTCATCATGGCCCCTAAATGTACAAAATCCACTGCTAATGTTGCAGAGAGGCCACACTGAGTGACTGACCTGGAAACAAAATTTAAAGTGATTAAGGACTACAAAGGTGGAAAATCAGTGATGGTTATTGCTTGCCAGTCAGTCATGTCCCATTCCACCATAGCTGACCTTGAAGAACAAGAACAAAGTGACAAAACCTGTTAAAGGATCTCCTTCATTGAAGGCAATGAGACTAAGAAAAGTTAGAAAAGGGCCTATATCAGACATGGAGAAACTTCTAATAACCTGGATTGCAGACTAGACAGAGAAGCGTATCCCTCTTAGCACCATGTCAATCACAGCCAAAGCAAAAAGTTTGTTTGCAATGTTGAAAGAAAAGGCTGGACCCAACCATGATGTTGCACTTACTGCTAGCTCTGGATAGTTTAAATGATTCTAGAATCATTATTCATTACACAATGTGAAAGCGAGTCTGCAAGTGCTAATGTCAAGGCAGCTGAAGAATTTCTGGAAACTCTGGTTAAGCTGATTGTGGAAGAAAATTACTTGCCAGAGCAAATATTTAATATGGATGAAAGCTTCCTATCCTGGAAATAGATGCCTGAAAGGACTTTCATCCATAAGGAGGCCAAGTCAATGTCAGGTTTCAAGGCTTTTAAGGTCAGGATAACAGTTTTGCTTGGGGGCAACGTTGCAGGCTACAAATTGAAACCCTTTGTGACCTGGCACAGTGAGAACTCCAGGGCCTTCAAGCATATCAGTAAGCACACAGAGCCAGTGTACTACAGGAGCAATAAGAAGTCATGGATGACCCAGCTCCTCTGCCAAGATGCCCTCCTGAATAGCTATGCCACTGAAATGGAGAAGTACTCTTTGGAGAGTAACACACCTTTCAAGCTTTCACTTATTGTTGATAATGCTCCTGGACATTCTCCTTTTATTGGTGATCTTCATCCCAAAACCAAAGTGGCATTTCTCCCTCCAAATACCACCTCTTTGTTCCAACCAACAGATCAAGGAGTTATAGCAGCTTTTAAGGCCTACTACCTGAGGAGGACCTTTGCCCAGACTATTGCTGCAATTGAGGAAGACACTGAGATGCCGATGCAATTATGAAAAGATGGCAACGTCTATGACTGCATCAAGAATCTTGCTTGAGTTTGGGGTGATGTCACCAAGGAGTGTATGAATGGCATCTGGAAGAAGACACTCAAGAGGTTTGTCCATGACTTCCAAGGATTTGCCAAGAATGAAGAGGTTGCAAAAATCAACAAGCATGTGGTTTAGATGGCAAACAACTTTAACCTGAATATGGATGAGGATGACATTGAGGAGCTCCTAGAGGTGGTTCCTGAGGAATTGACTAATGAGGAGTTGTTGGAATTGGAACACATAGCTGAAGAAGAGGCAAGAGAAAAGGAAACTGCAGGAGAAGAAAAAGAAGAACCCCCAAGAAAATTCACAGTGAAGAGTTTAGCAGAAGCTTTTGCAAACTTCAATAAGCTCCTTAAAAACTTTGAAAACATGGACCTCAACACCAAAGGTTTTCATTAATAGAGAGGAATGTTCATAGTGCGTTATTTGCTTACAAGCAAATCTATGATGAAAAAAAAGAAGCAAACCACTGTGGACATATTTCTGAAAGAGTGACAGCTCCTCAGGAAGAGCCTGAGGCAGGTCCTTCGGGAGGTATTCCAGAAGAAGGCATTGTTATCATAGGAGACGACAGCTCCATTGACTGTTGTTGCCCCTGGAGACCTTCCAGTGGGACAAGATGTGGAGGAGGAAGCCAGTGATATTGATGATCCCGACCCTGTGTAGGCCTAAGATGATGTGTGTGTTGTGCCTAAGCTTTTAAAAAAAGTTTAAAAAGTAAAAAATAGATAAAAGCTTATAGAATAAAGATATAAAGGAAAAATAGTTTTGTACAGCTGTACAATGTGTTTGTGTTTTAAGCTAAGTGTTATTACAAAAGCATCAAATAGTTTAAAAAATTTAAAAGTTTATAACGTAAAAAAGTTACAATAAGCTAAGATTAATTTATTATTGAAGAAATAAAAATATTTTAAATAAATTTAGTGTACCCTAAGTGTACAGTGTTTATTAAGTCTGCAGCAGTGAACAGTAATGTTCTAGGCCTTCACATTCACTCACCACTGACTCACTGACTTGTCTAGAGCAACCTCTGGTCCTGCAAGCTCCACTTATAGTAAGTGCCCAATACAAGTGTACTATTTTTTATCTTTGATATCGCATTTTTACTGTACCTTTTCTATGTTTAGATATGTTTATATCACATTTTTACTGTATCTTTTCTATGTTTAGATACACAAATATTTGCCATTGTGTTACAATTGCCTACAGTACTCAGTATGGTAACATGTTGTACAGGTTTGTAGCCTAGGTGTGTAGTAGGCTATACCACCTAGGTTTATATAACTCTATGACATTCATACGACGAAATTGCCTAATGACACATTTCTCAGAATGTGTCTCTGTCACTAAGTGACTTATGACTGCATATCATTCTGGACTAAGGAGAAGGGGACAGGGGTCTGGACCTTCAAAAAAGGAGGCAATTCACAGGAAGATGAAAAGAGTTAATGCTTGATAAACAAATGTTTATTGTAGAGACAGTACAACACAGAGAGGACTTTGATCAAATGGGCCTTGCTAGCTTCCTCCCTGTCTACCACACCTAGTTCATATTATACTATTGTTATCTAAGGTATTAGCTCCTTCCTGGAACAGGACTTCTATCTTAAATTCTTTTAGGCAGTTAGGGAGAAGGTCAAAGTTTCTTCCTGAGTCTTTCTTTTCTTCCTAAAAATAATCAGCCCAAAATAGTCCTCAAGCCAAAGAGACACATTTTTCGGGAGGGGGGGCAAATTCCTCTCCCCTATAGCATATTCATGATAGTTACCATTTATTGAGTATATGTTATGTGCCAGGAGCCTTACATGCACTAGCTTACTTAATGCCCACAACCACATTCCAAGGTAAGTGTCATTGTCCTCTTTGCCTAGATATGAATACCCTGACGTCTCTGGGGCCTCAGCTTGGGATTTCTGGATAGCATCTTATCCGGTAAGAATACACATTTCCCAGGCACAAGCAACAGGGCTGCCCTTATCCACTTAGATTCACATGGAAAGAAAAGAGACACTGCTTCTACCTCAAAAGTGACAAAGCGGGCAGAGATAAGCTTCTACCTCAGAAGCGAACAACAATTGTGTTACCAACGAGAATATCTAGCCAAGTTCTCTGCTCCATTTAGGTTTCTCCAAAGTGCTCTCCACTACTCAGGGAGGCTACAAGTTTTACTTTTTGTAAATGGCCGTCAGGTCATTTCACCAGAACAAAGAGTAACAACAATGAACAGTCAAGTTTTTACTTCTTTCTGGACTGAAAAACTCTCTAGCTTTGAAAAAATAGCTTTTCTAGATTCTTCAGTCGCCTGCCAACCCTCCCCCAACCCCTTAAAAAATCTTATAAGTTCTGGGCATCCTGTTGAAACAACCCCATTTAAAAGATTAAAAAACTGAGATTTAGAGAGGCTTAATATCTTGCTCAAGAACAGGCTGAACATGAGTCCAAATCTTTAGATATAAATTCCATGTCTTCTCCAATGTACAACACAGTAAAATTAAACTACTATCAACTCACAAAGACTTTGAGAGACATTCTTCAATAATGCCCCAAGTTTGTATTTTTTTTTTTGTGGAAAAGAAACTAGCTTCAAATCTCCTGTGACTATAGCTGGAAAAATAAATATTGATCTAGTTTCTTCCTATAATTCTGAATTCTAGACCATAAGAGCTTAGAGTTGTAAGCAAATTTTACACATTATTTAGTCCAAATCCATCATAAATGTTAAGTATAAGGGGAAACTCAGAATAGCCTTATTTAAAACAAAAAAGTGCCTTTAGATATAATGCTATTTTCACAGACATATTACTGATAAATGAACCTATTGAGACAAAAATAACATTAGAATAAGATATCTTTGAGGCCAAACTGGTCTTTTTTATGTTAATGGTGAAATTATAAGTTTGAAATATACGTTAGGATGAAGGTGAAAAAAGTTATTTTATGAAGCCTATGAAAGTATAACCAAAGTTTTGGCTTTCATACAAGGTTTGAATTTGTTTTGTAGATTCTTCCTCATAATTAGATTTAGGGTTTAGATGATCTCACGTGACTCTTTTATAAAAACAGAACTTTAGTCAAGCACTGACACGCAAAATAAAAACAAAACCTTTTTCCTTCGGGGACTAGCCTAGCTATAGTTTTAGCTGGAAGTTCAGTAATGCATCTACACATACATGGTAATTAAATCTAGCTTCTAACAAACTTGAAGTTAAATTTTAATGATCTTTTACAGCTAGGTAGTAAATTGTATGTAAATGAGTCATGGATGGAGACCTTAGTTTATACAAAATGTCAAAAAACAGTACTGATTGATATACTGCAACAAAAAGAGGCCTTGGAGTTCTGTGTTCTAGATCTACCTCTGCCACCATAGGTCCTCAGCCACATCATTTAGATTCTCTGGGCCTCGGTTTCCTCCTTGCTAAAATATGATGGTTACGTTCGGTAATTGTAACTGATGTGTGTATAGTGCTCAAGTCTCCAAAGCTCTTTTCTGTGCATGATCTAACAATTTTTATAATTCCATGAAGTAAGAAGGACAGATACTGTTTCTCTCATTATATGGCTGAAGAAACTGAGGCTCATAAAGGCTAAAATATAGGACCAAAGTCATATAGGTTGTCAATGGTGGCGCTGGGATTCAGATGCAGTACTTCAGACACAATTCTGTGTAGGCAGACACCATGCCCATCACCTCTAAAAGTCCGATATAATAAAGTCGTGTTGAGCCATTACTAAACTAGACATTTAAAGTACCTTAAACACTATTCAACAGGTACAACACGTTCTCTAGCCTGCAGGACTGAATGCTTTTATGATTTCAGTGTAGGAGGATCCAATTAAGTGCTAAGTTAATAGCCAACTTTATAGCCAAGCTAATAGAAAAGCCACATTACACTGGCTCCTTCTTGTCAGCTCAGCCGCTTTTAAGACTTCATGCTGACTTATGCCCCCTGATATTTGTTGAAATCTCTAGGTTTCTGTAAAAAAAATACATTCTCCCATTGCTCTGTTACTAAAACATGTTCAGTCACAGTAGTAGCCAGAACACTTGTAGGTAAACAAAGTGGAGTATTCAACTAGTTTAAGAAATGATGCTAGTAATGTGTCTCTAGCTCTTTCCTCAGATATTTGACCCCAGGCATTTGGTAAATCTTAAGAAGCCATTATTTCAGCATTTCTTGGTTTCTACTTGAAGTCAAGCCAAATACTACATTTGAGTGGTATACTTTTGTATTTTTCAAAGGGCTTTCACATTCATTATTTCATTTTATCCTTATATAATGCTAAGTGTAGGTTGAAGTTGTTCTCTGTGGTCTCCAAAACGGCTCTTTATTTATTTATTATTTCATCTCTGATTTTCTGTCTGCTTTTAACCCATAGGGGCATTGCAAGTGTTAAAGAATGAATACAAAAGGAGGGTCACAGAACAGTAAAGTGCGCTAATCCCACCTAAAGTTCGTAGCACTTGAAACCAAGGAAGCAACAATAATAAAATGGAGCAACATATGTTTCAAAAGTTATAAATCAATCTAAAAAATATAACCTAGGTTCAGTAATCAAATTTGCAATTTGAAAGAATAAGAGAAAGTTGGCAGAAATTGGCTAAAATACCTTGGTAGCAGAAATGCCAATAACACTTAAGGATTCAGAAGGAGGCCAAAATAAATTAATACTAGTTATTTTTAAAAGATAAAATAAGAAATAATTGAACATGACTTTGCCAAAATTCATGAATGTTCAAAGTAAGAGACTGTGGAGTGAGGTTAACAGTTAGGTGTCATGTCTTAATCAATAGTTCTTTTTGTAATAAAGTTTTAAAGATTATTTGAAACTGTCAGTTTTTCTTTTTGTAAACAAGAAACATGCTCATATGTACTTAGGAAAAAATATCTGGAGGCATATATATCACTTTATTAGCAGCAATTGTCAAGGAGAGAATATATATTTGTATGGATCTTGATCTGATCTGAAACAAAAGTTTCCAAATGTTCTTGAAATATGTGTGCTCTCTTTCATAAGACAGTAAGCTCAGTCTCCTTTAAAAATTCCAGCTAGAGAGCTACTGATCTGCCCGTCAACTTACTGTCCCTTGAGACATTTTGAGTCAGTGCGTTTCAATCATGGGCCCATCAAAATATGGCTTTGTGCCTCTCTCATAAATTCTAATGGATAAGGGAGAAGGAAAACGGGAGAATACGATCCAGAAGTCACAAGATGGAGGATAAAATATTATGGTTGTATTTTAACTTATCCAGGAACAGACCAAGTAGCATTTTAAGTCTAATGCCAGTCATAGTGTATTTTAGAATACTCTGGGCCTCCTAATCATTTTATACCTGGAAAGGCTCCTAGAAAAAGCCTAATTTGATTTACTGCCACTTTGGGACCATCCTGGCTCTGGGGCTGGAGTAGTTTTCACCATCTGGCCCTCTGGGTAAAGTTAAGAGGCCACCTAGTGACTGAGTTGGGAATTGCAGTTTCCTACAGGCCCCTCTGCCCCACCCCCCGACCCTTAGGCAAGAGGGTTACTAGCAGCAAGCCATTGCCTATCGGGGTTACTTAGATAATCACATCAGCAATAGGCCCTGAGGAATACGACCCTGTTCCTTTAAATTCTGAGCGTGCTATGGAAAAGTTCAAAGAAGGTTGAACAACCTAGGAAGGTTGTTCAAGTGGTGGGCTCTGAACAGAGAGGTCACAGCTTGGGGTAGCATGCAGATGGGGCAATTATTTTTAAAAATTGGATTAAAGAAAAAATTTGAAGACAAGCTTAGCCTGCCTCACCATTTTTCAGGGTCTAGCTCTTCCTGGTCAAATTAATAAATCATAAGACATAAATTAAGAGATGCTACTTTGAAAAGTTTCTTCATTTGTAGCCAAAGCAATCAATGCAATCCACAAAGGCAAGAAAAACCTGGGTTAGTTTAGCACTTTGGGCTAAGTTTTCCCAAAGCCTCTTTCTTACCCTGACTCCAGGCTTCCTAACCCTCCCATTTACAAAGGAAATGCCCTACTGGAGTGGGGCTTCTCAGTTTACTCCAGGCTCCCTTCCTGACCTCTGCTGAATATTTCTGCCTCAGATTTATGCCCTGGAAACAAGGAGAGTCCGTGTGACAAGAGACCTGAGGAAACAAACACCTAGAAACAGTCTCTCTTTGTCTTAAGCACTGGACACCGACTGTTTGACCTTGTTCATTCTCTACAGCTGCTCAAATGTTGTATCTTGGCCTGAACAACTTTCATGTTGGGTGAAAGATAAATGGTATGAATTTAGCTCACTATAGTCTTGGCATTAGCCAAGGGAAAGAAATACTAGCAGCTTCCTTTTGTAAGCAGCAACTTATTTTAGCATTTTCCCTCTTCAGACTAAAGTCCTTGGTAGAAACCAACACTGCAGCCCAAGCCCACACAAAAACCTCAGATTTTAGTCATATGTCTCACAAGGATGTTACATCATTTCTTAGTTTACCAAATGGAGACATTTCCTGAAACACAGAGACCTACTGCAAGCTTTTGCCTATAGGATTTGGGAATGATCTGTAACTCAGTCTCCTTACTTGGCTATCCCATTGGCAGATTTTTTCTTTCACTTTGGTCAGTGGGCCTGTCCTTTTCACAGGAATACAAAGCAATTAGTTGTCTTATTTTTGAAATCCCAAGAAACCCCTACTAGACGATGTTAGGGTCCTACAGGAAATGATGGAGTAATTTGAGGACAGTATAATAAAAGGGCTATATACAAAGGTAAACAGGGTTTTGGGAGAAGCAACAAGGGACAGTATCCCAGGGTTGGTACCTTGAGCAAAGAACTTGAGTTGTTATGGCAGGAGTTCTCACACTTTGTACGCATCAGAATCACCCGGGAGGCTTGTTAAACCAGTGATTGCTGGGCCTCATCCTGGAGTTTCTGCTTCAGTAGGTTTGAGGTAGGCCTGGAGAATTTGTATTTTTCACAAATTCCCTGGTGATGGCAATGCTGCTGGGTCTGGGGAGAAAACTGTGTGGAGAAGGCAGTTTGACTGAAGCTGTGCCCTTGTGGAGAGCTGAGCCCACCTGAGGAGACCAGCAGGGAGGATATTGAGGGAATCTGATCCAATCAGCCGAACAGCTCCCTCTCCAATCTCCAATGCTCCCTCATTGATTAAATTCAACCAGCAGCCAAAAGGCGAGGGAGCCCATTGATGCAGTTCAGAAAAGTTCAGCCTCCAGGACACAGATCAGAGGGGAGGGGGATCTGGAGGAGCAAATAGAAAATATCCAGCACTTCCACCCCAAAATATTTTCAAGTACCTTCTCCTCACCATTTTTTTCGTACTACCTTATATTTCTATTGTGCTTCCTGATGTATGTGAACATTCATACACATGATGTAATGTGATTCTCACAGTAACCCTGCAGGGTAGGCAGGAATGATATTTATGCTCATTTACAAATAAGGAAACTGAGGCTCAAAATGGCAAAGGCTGCACATCTGATAAGAGCTGGGACTTCAACACAAGTTTTCTGGGTCCCAATTTGGGGTTCCTACCACCACTTCACACTTCATACAAGAGGGAATGTGGCAGTGACGCTGGTCTCCCCACTCCGGGCTCCTGGGAAACTCTTTATCCCTCACTGCCCCATGTGCAAGCCCCTCAAGCTCCATTGTCTTCTGGAAGAGGTGGCTCCCCTCCTTACTGAGGAGCTCAGCCCTTGCTCAGAGCATATGGTGAATTTATTCTGCTAGAGTAATTTCTTTGGGTTATTCACCGGTTTTCAAACTTTTCAGTGGCAGGGCTACTTAAAGTCTTGATTTGGGGCTTGGAAGAGGCCAATAAAACTGCAGCTCTTACCCGCTCTGTGTTCAGAACTTTTGAGAAACAGACCCAGGAGTCAGACACATGGAGATAAAAGTGTCAGCTTCGATAGGGTGAGGCCAAAGCGGAGGAGCCACAGGTCAGGGCTTACAACCAGACTTTTTAATACTCATGCCCTAGACCTTCCGGGGAGGCAGGGGTGGGTACATGCGTGTGTGGGAGGCTTGGGGCTGGGATGCAGCGTCTAGTGGGCAGGCTAGTCCCAGGAGAAGGTGCAGAAGGTGCCAAGCATGCTCAGTTCCTTCCCCAGGGCCCCAGTCAGATGAGTCACTCCTTCCTTGGGGAGAACTGAGAAGGGAATAGCAGGAAGGCTCTTTACAATTTTGAAGACATGGAAGTTTCTATTTTATGGAGCTGAGAGAGGGAGAAAATGGCTTCCCCCGGCAATAATGCCCTTTGAGAAACTTCTTGCTCTTAGCAGTGTGTGAGAAGGATTGATGTAATTAATTCTGTCATATGATCTAGGCACTGTATTTTTTAAAGACTTCACTCTCATTAGCACATTAGTATAGCCTCAGGCCTCAACAGTACAATCACCTCTTTGGAATGCCACGTTTGTTTCCTTTAACTTGATTCATTTCTGATCCCTTGATCACTTTCTACAACACTTTGGATCAGGGCCTGCTTGAATATTGAGAAAGTTCCCATGGTTTCCTTCTGAGAAGATCTCTGCTTATCAAATCTAGAGGCTCTCTCTCTTTCTTGTCCAGGATCAGAAAGACTATTGGGAAAAGTCCTTACAAAGATTTCCTGGGAACTGGATTTTTAAAACAAGTGTCCGTGGGAAAATACTCTCCAAGTATGAAGGGGGCTCTGTTTTTGCCTCTACTTTTTCTCAAGCTCCTTGGGGAAAAGAAAGTATTACAGGTCAAATCTTTTTACATGTAAGCTCGACTGAACTGTCCAAATATGTGGTATGGGTTAGAATTTTGCTTCATTGACTATGGCTTGAACTAGGTTAGACATAAACGGCTGTGGAGACTCTTGGTTAAATAGATTTTCATTGCAAAGGTATTTGTTGTAGAGGAATTTACCTGGTAAACAGATCTCTTCCAGCTAATGTTTTCACCAGGGTGATTCAGACTGGGAAGCAGGAGTGGGAAAACACTGTGGACACAGTCTGCTGGCTAGTGGTCAAGGCAGAGGAAAGAAAACACAGGCAAAAGTCTCTGTGAAATGTGAATCTGAGTCACAGAGGGAGAGGAAGAAAATAGCATGTGTCATTCTGAAAAAGTTCCTCTTAGGGCAGTTTCTTTTGGCTGTTACTGCTGCCTCTCCCCTGGAGAGAGTCACAGGGCCTCACTTGGCTTTTCCTGCCGCATTTTCAGACTTAAAAGGAAGCCACCTTCAGGCAACTTCCTTCTTCCTCCCAAGAAAGAAAATAAAAGGAAATTGAGAGTCCTGGTCTCTGAAGAACCTGGGTTGGGTTTTGAATGAACCCAGGACAGTGTCCTGCAGTCAGGGGCTGGGAATGTCTAGTCACAACTGGGACTTGCTCCTCTGGTGCCCCCTTGGGCATGAGAGTGGAACTGTGTTCTTTAAAGTTGCCTAAATCCCCACCATTGCAGCCCCCACTATGTCTCCTGTTCTAGACTTTGTCTCTCAGCCTGGAGAATTTCCTCACCAACTTCTGGCCATTCTCTTGTCACCCCCTATAGATCCTCCTCAATTTATTAATTTTTCTAAACAAATTATTTCTCTTTGCATTTCTGCATGCATCTCTGGTCACTAAATTCCAGAAAGATCCTATAGCAAACTGTCAATCAATCATTTCTGAAATTCATTAAAAAATTTATAGTTTTATTGAAACATAATTTACATACCATAAAATTCACCCATTGTAAGTGTACTATGATTTTTAGTAAATTTATAATGCTGTGCAACCATTGTCATAATCTAGATTTAGAACATTTCCAAAACCCCACAAAGTTCCCTCATGAGTATTTGCAGTCAATCCTCAATTTCACCTCTGGTTTCAGGCAACTGCAGTACTGAATTGATTTCTGTTTCTTCAGATTTGCCTCTTCTGGTGATATCATATACATGGAGTCATACAATATGTAGTGTTTTGAACCTGGCTTCTTTCACTTAGCGTGATGCTTTTGAGGTTCATCCATGTTGTATCATGTATCAGAGCTTCATTCCTACTTATGGCTGAAAAAATAGTCCATTGTATAGATACACTACATTCTGTTTATCTATTCATCAGCTGATGAACATTTGGGTTGTTTCCAGATTTTGGCTATTATGAATAATGCTGCTATGAACATTTATGTACAAATCTATGTGTGAACATATATTTTCATTTCTCTTGGGTAGAAACCTAGCAGTGGAACATCTGAGTCATATGGCAAATTTGTTTAGCTTTTAAAAAACTACCAAGCTGTTTTACAATGTGGTTGTTCCATCTTACATTCCTACCAGCAATATATGAAGATTTTCCCACCTCTTCTCCAACTTGATATTGTCCGTCCTTTTGATTATAGCCCTTGTGGTCTGTAAGGCTATGTTATTGTGGTTTTAATTTGCATTTCCCTAATGGCTAATAATGTTGAGCATCTTTTCAGGTGCTTTTTAGCCATTCATACATTGTCTTTGGTGAAATATGCATTCAAATATTTCCCTCATTTTTAAATTGGATTGTTAATCTTCTTTTTAAAATTTTAATTTTTAATTTTTTGTGAGGAAGATTGGCCCTGAGCTAACATCTGCTGCCAATCCTCCTCTTTTTGCTGAGGAAGATTGACCCTGGGCTAACATCTGTGCTCATCTTCCTCCATGTCATATGGGATGCTGCCACAGCATGGCCTGACAAGTGGTGTGTCGGTCCATGCCTGGAATCTCAACCTGCAAATCCTGGGCTGCTGAAGTGGAGCATGTGAACTTAACCACTATGCAACTGGGCTGGCCCCAGATTGTTAGTCTTCTTATTACTAAGTTATAAGAATTTTTTAATATATTTTGGATACAAGTTCTTTATCAAATACATAATTTGTAAATATATACTTTAAAATACTCTAAATATAAAATAAAACTTTCATAGTTTTATTTTACATTTAGGTCTAAGATTCATTTTTAGTTAATTTTTGAGTATGTGTATTCTGTAAAGGTCTCAGTTAGCTTTTTTTGCATATGGATATCAAATTGTGCCAGCATCATTTGTTGAAAAGACTGTCCTTTCTCCACTGAACTGTCTTTGGCTATTTCATGGAAAATCAATTGACCATAAATGTAAGAATTTATATATACCTATCTTTACACCAATACCACACTGTCTTGATTATTGTAGGTTTATAGTAAATTTTGAAATTGGCTATTGTAAGTCATCTAGCCTTGTTCTTTTTCAAGATTGTTTTGGATATTCTATATAAAATTTAGGATCAGATTTTTCATTTGTGCCAAAAAGGCTGCCACAGTTTTGCATAGAATCTATAGATCAATCTGGGGAGAACTGCATTCTTAACAATATTGATTCTTTCCAATCCATGAACATGGAATATCTATCCATTCCCTGAGATCTTCTACCTATCAACAGAAGCAAAAATTGACAAAATTGAAGGGAGAAATACAGCGCTACAATAATAGTTGGAGACTTCAAATATTCACTTTCAATAATGGATAGAAAACCAGACAGAAGATTAATAATGAAATAGAGGACTTGAGCAACAGTATACACCAATTAGACCTAACAGACGCATTTAGAACACTTTATCCAGCAACGGCAGAATACACATTCTTCTCAAGTGCAGACAGAATATTCTCTGGTATAGAGTATATGTTAGGCCACAATACAAATCTTAGTACATTTAAAAAGGTTGAAATCATACATACAAGCAAGTGTCTTTTCTGACCACAATGGAATGAAACTAGAAATCAATAACAGAAAGAAAATTAGAAGTATGTGGGAACTAAACAACAAACTCTTAAACAACCAATAGGTCAAAGGAGAAATCACAAGGGAGATTTGAAAATACCTTGAGATGAATGAAAATGAGAACACAACATACCAAAACTTACTGGATGGAGCAAAACAGTGCCAAGAGGGAAATTTATAATTGTAAACATATACATTAAAAAAGAAAAAGAATTTCAAATCAATAACCTAACCGTACACAACAAGGGACTAGAAGAGAAAACTAAACCCAAAGCTAACAGAAGGAAGGAAACAATAAAGATTTGAGCAGCGATAAATGCAATGGAGAACAGAAAAATCAATGAAACCAAAATTTATTCTTCAAAAAGATCAACAAAATTAACAAACCTTTAGCTAGACTGACTAACAAAAAAAGAGAGAAGACCCAAATAACTAAAATCAGAAATGAAAGAAAGGGTATTATTACTGATGCCACAGAGAGAAGGATTATAAGATAATACTATGAACAAACAGAGAAGGATTATGAATACTATGAACAATTGTACGCCAACAATTTGGATAACCCAGAAGAAATGGATAAATTCCTAGTAACACACAATCTGCCAAGACTGAATCATGAAGAAATTGAAAATCTGAACAGACTCATAATTAATAAGGAGATTGAATCAGTAATCAAAAACCACCCAACAAAGAAAAGTCCAGGACCAGATAGCTTCACTGGTGAATCTACCAAACATTTAAAGAAGAATGAACACCA
Organism: Tapirus indicus; assembly: GCA_031878705.1. NCBI lineage: Eukaryota > Metazoa > Chordata > Mammalia > Perissodactyla > Tapiridae > Tapirus > Tapirus indicus. The sequence continues at coordinate 43,838,328 of CM062918.1, forward strand.
ATCCTCTTCAAACTCTTCCAAAAAACTGAAGAGTAGGGAACACTTCTGAACACTTCTGAACTCATTCTATGAAGCTAGGACAGGGATACCACAAGAAAAGAAAACTACAGACCAATATCCCTTATGAACATTGAGGCAAAAGTCTTCAATAAAATACTAGCAGGCAGAATGCAACAGCACATTAAAAGGATTATACACCATGGCCAAGTGGGATTTATTTCTGGAATGAAAGGATGATTCAACATACAAAAATCAATCAATGTAATACACCACATTAACAGAATGAAGGAAATAGCTCATTCAGATTTAACATAACTATGAGTAAGTTTGGATTCATGACTGTCATTTTACTATTTGTTCTCTTGCCTTTTGTTATGTTTAAAAAATATTTTTTGTTACCATTTTAATTCTTGTGTTAATTTTTTACTATATTTTTTGAGTTATTTTCTAAGTGGTTGCTTTTGGAATTACAATATTCATCTTAATTTATCACAGTCTACTTCAGATTAATAATAACTGAAATAATAATATACCAATAAAATATAGAAATTTTGCTTCAATATAGTTCCATTTACTGCTCCTTCCTTTGTTTTATTATTGTCATACATATTATGTCTATATATGTTATAAACCCAACAATACAGTGTTATGACTTACTTTTCACAATCTTTTGTCTTTTAAAGGAGTTCTTAGAAGAAAAGAGAAAATATATAATTATAGTCTTTTATATTTACCCATATAATACCATTTCCTGTGCTCTTCATTTCTTTATATAGTTTGAGTTACCATATGATGTTGTTTCCTATTAGCATGAAGAAATTTCTTTAATATTTCTTCTAAGGCAAGTTTGCTAGCAACAAATTCTTTAACTATCTTGAAATGTCTGTATTTCATTTTCATTTTTTTAATAGGAGAAAAGCATACAAATTTATTTAATATAGGTTTTACATGACACAAGAGCCTTCATAAGGAAATGAAGACCCTTACTTTCATTTTTAAAGCTTAGTTTTGCTGGATACATAATTCTTGATTTTTCAGCTTTTTGAATATATTACCCCACTGCCTCTGGCTGCCATTGCTTCTAATGAGAAGTAGCCATTAATCAAATTGGTTCCCCTTCACATGATAAATTGTTTTTCTGTTGCTGTTTTGAATATTTTTCTCTTTGTGTTTTTTATCAAATGTGAGAAGTTTTCAGCCATTATTTAAGTATTCTTACTACTCCTTTTTCTTTCTCCTCTTCTTCTGGGACTCCCATTACATGTACGTTGATATTCTTGATGTATCCCACAGATCTCTGAGGCTCTGTTTATTTTTCTTCATTCTTTTTTCTCCCTGTTTTTAAGATTAAATAATTTCTATTGATCTACCTTCAAGTTAACTGATTATTTCTTCTGCCATCTCGAATTTGCTGTTGAACTCCTCTAGTGAATTTTCAACTATTATACTTTTCAACTTCAGAATTTCTATTTTTTTTTATAGATTATATCTCTTTATGGAGATTATTTATTTGTTAAGTCATTGTTGTCATATATTCTTTTAATTCTTTAAACATGATTTCCTTTAGTTCTTTGAACATATTTATAACAACTGCTTTGAAGTCTTTGTCTGCTAAATTCATGTGGGCCCACTCAGAAAGAGTCTCTACTAACTGCTTTTTTTTTTTTTTTCCTGAGTATAGGTCATACTTTCCTGCTTCTTTGAAACTCTCATAATTTTGTTGTTGAAAGCTGGATATTTTAGTAAAATTCTGTAGCAAATCTAGTTTCTGATTTCTGCCCCCAATGATACTTGTTGTTGCTGGTTTTTCTTTGTTTAGTAACTTGCCTGGACTAACTCCATGGATACATCTCCCTCACTTTGTGTGCTCACTGATGTCTCTGGCTTTCTAGGGGTTATCCTTGTGTCAGTATAGCTTAGTGGTCAGCCAATGATTGTTTAGAGGTTGTGCTCAAACACCCAGAGCCAGTAGGACTTCCACCATCTGCTAATAGACATATGTGTGGTTTGGGGAGAACTTTCACATTTCAGGCAGTTTTCAAGTCTGCCTAACTTTTACTTTCCAACGGGCCCTGTTGTATCTCCTTTCTGTTGTGTCTCCTTTATGTGTGCATGTGGCCTCTGGTCAGCCAGGGATGGATGGAGAGCCACTCTGTATAGCTGTCTATTTCCTGATTTCTCTTTCAAATTTCTGGCTAGTCCTTGATCCATTGCTTATCCCAATCAGGGCTGCAACCTCAGGTTAGCAGATGCCACTGGACTTTTCACATTTGTCTCCAAATCAAGTGAGCCCCCTCCAGCAGTGAAGCTGTTGGTTTTCATGACTTGGTCTACCCTGATAGGTTACAGCATCAGCCAGACTTGGAGGGCAGTGGGCTTGGAGGAGCAGCCCCAGGGAGGAACACCACGGACTCCCTCTATTCTCATCTGATGCATAGTACTTTTTCATGAATTGACATTTCTCAGTTTGTTGTGTGCATTTGATTGATTACTAGAGCACTGAAATGAATGTTTTTGATAATTTTGCTTTATATTTGTTTTCCATAGAGAGGATTTGCTGATCTCCTTTCTCTGTCATGTGAGAAGTCCTGCCCTGAAATCCATTTTTTGTTAGATAAAATTATGTTTTATTCATAGAAAATAAGCAGTTTTCTGTGAGATACTAGATTGTTGTTTGGTAAAAAATTTGTTTCATATTTTATGTATGTTTGGGAAATGTTGAGTTAAACAAAATTAAATAGGGTTCTTTATTACAGGACTTCACAGGGTCACGAATATGCCAAGATGCATGGAACATCGCTAAGAGCAAGGTTGTAAGTGGAATACAAGTATGCAGCATTTTCCAGTTAATTTAGGTACAGAATAACTTTTACAATGAATATCTATTAACAACTTAAGAAACATAGTTTGCTAAATGCTGGGACAAATGAACTGCTTTTGGGTCAAATATAGGGATTGTTATAGTGGAGATGGTCATCAATGGGTACTTCTTTATATTGGGTACTTCTTTATATTCCTACAGATTATTGCCAGTACCGGGGAACAAATAACCAGATGCCCTCCTAGCACCTCTTTCTCTTCATAATTCTTCTTCTGGTTCCGTTTTAATCCCTGACACTCTCAGTTCCCACAAGTCCCATGTCTGAGGCAAATCTACTCTGACAGAGAAGGTAGAATTGGGGACTGGATGGGCCTCTGAGTTCCTAGTTTCCTTCCTACATTAGTTTCAATTTTTCTTATGATTATAAAATTAATATATTATCATTTTCAAAAATTCAATAAATACCAAAAATTATAAAGAAAAACATACAAAATAACCATAATCCCACCATCCTAGGCAACCTTTAGCATTTGGGAATTTATGCTTCCAGATATTTTTCCATGCACATCCCTCCTTCCCACCACACTCTTCATTTAAGAAATGTAAAATGAGTGCTTATTAAGTGCCAAGCATTGTGCAAATGCCCAGGCACTGGGCAAATGGTGGTGAACACCTAATCCTTGCCCTCCAGGAGCATTCAGCCTAGTGAGAGAGAAAGACATTAAATAAATCAGGCAAATAATTTGATATTTATAAATTGTGATAAATGTGAAATTGTCATGCATTTTGGCAAAGATGGACTCAAACCATACATACATATGTTTTATAACTGTTTTCTTCACTTATATCAATGTATCACAAATATCTTCCCATGACAACAACTAGAGATTCTGTGCTAGAATTGAGAATAAGAAAAATATGCTTCTATCCCTAAGGGTTCAGTTCTAATGGGAGAGAGACATATAAATAAATCATTTCAATTCAATTTTAGTAGAGGTTGTATAAGGTACAAACATGGGGCAGGGAAGGCTTCATAGAGGAAGTGATGCCTGAATTCTGTTTTAAAGGATAAATAGGAATTTTCCAGTTAAGTAAGAGTGGAAGAATTTTCCAAGCAGTCAGAGTGCACAAAACCACAATGAGTTAAAAGTGTGGCGAGTTCAGGGAATTATTGGTAGCTCAATATCACTAAACCAAAAAAATGCAAGCCCAGTCTAGTAGGAGAGGAGACTAGAGAGGTGGGCAATGGGAAAGTTATCAAGGTCTAGATCCCCTGGTAATGAGTTTGCATTTTACCCATCAGACTATTTTGAACTGAGAATAATATGCTTAGATTTCTGAGATAGAAATTTCTCTCTATGAAGAGTTGGCAGAAAAGAGAAGAAATTGGTGATGGTGGGTGACTAATTATAAGATTTTTGTAATAAACTAGGACAGAGATGAGGTACTAAAGCAAGATGGTGGCAAGGGAAATGGAGCAACGGGGGTGTATTAAGCATGTTATTAGCGGTAAATGCAGGGAAAACATTGCCAAATGTTAAACCCAAAGAGCAAGGGGATGAAGAAAGGTAAATGGAGTTTAGAAGTTGAGGGGGTTGGGAATAAGATGGATGACTTGGAGCCTAGGGGAGAATCTGGCTGAGGATAGAGGGTGAGAACTGGGGCCACAAATAGGTGTGCGTCTTAGAAGTCCCCTTTCAGGTGGTTCCCAGGCACATTCCCGGGATAGCATGGCAACCTTAGAGTCAGTGAGCATAAACAACTGTGGTCTGTCTTGGTCCCATCAACTGAGGGCAGAAATTTTCAGAAAAATGTTACATGAAGGAATGATTCCCTAGAGATACATCCTGAAAAGAAGTGGGCTGAATTCTCTGTGGAGTGGGGGTGGAATTTAAGGCTTTCCAAGTGAAAGCTAATGTTTATGTATAAAATATTTCTGAAGAAATAGATCACAGCAGTCGCTTCTAGAGATGGGGAGTAGGTGGCTGGGGGAGGGGAAGGGAGGAAGACTTTCTCAGTATAACTTTTTGTACATTTTGAATTTTGAATAAAGTGAATTTAAGATCTATTCAAAATAAAAGTTTTTTAAAAGAAAGCTGAAGAAATGCACTGAATAAAAACATTTATTACTCTTTCGCACATCTGTATATGTTTCCAAGTGAGACAGACCTGCTCAGAAAGTTTGTGGTGGGGCTGCTGCTATTCTTGTGGGGAACAAACTGGTTTGCCCCCTTCCTGTCCTGGGACCACTGCACCTTCTTAAAATGTACTGAGTCACTTCTCTGCCCTATTTTCAGCTCAATGAGAGCCACGTTCCTCCCTGACCAGAAAAAGAGACAGAGGAAATCCAGTTCTAGATGGTTTAATTTAATAGCTTCAATCCCTGTGATTGTATGTCATTCTGAATGAAATTACCTGGGACAGAGGTGAAGATAGGAAAAGGAGAAAGAAAAGCCCATATTTACAGAAAAAGTGGACAGTCCAAAATTAGAAGCTTAAAAGAGAATATCTACATCCCCTTCATTTCAGGGCAGGGCTTGGAGCCAGGGTCTCAGAACAGGAAGCCACAGGCCACCTCTTCACGGTCAACACCAGTGAAAACATGGGGGAAATGCTCCAGGCTAAAAGTCGATTTAGGGCTGCAATTTCACTTCTGTTCCTAAGGTTGTGTGACCTTGGTCAAGTGGCTTCCACAGTCTAAGTATCAGTATCCTTTTCTACAAAATTAGGTGATTGGATGTGTAGATGACCTCCAAATTTTCTTCCAGTTCTCGCATCCTATAATTTGAAATCCTAGCAAGTCCTGCGATAGAATTCTATAGTTTTTCCTACCAGACACTTCACCTCTGGGCTTTGACAGTAGTTTCTTAGCTCTATTTTCAATTTTTAGCTTTTTGAGGTGGAAGCTAGAGGAGGAGTGGTAGGATTGGAGGGGATTCAATGATCTTTGTCCCTGGGTCACAGGGTAGGAAGCTCTGAAAGTTGTTCCAGCAACTTCTCCTTATAATCTGGTCAGTTGGAGACAATTTTGTCTTTTTTCCAAATTTTTCTGTTTTCTAAGAACTCTCTGTCTTCTCTTGCAACCATTCACCTTACCCCTAACGTCTTTAGCTGTTCACTGGCTTATACTCATATATCGATTGATGTGACTGAATGATAAATATAATGATTACTTCAACCAATAACTGAGCACCTACTACGTACTAGATAAGCAGTTTTCAAATATTTTGGTCTCAGGACTCCTCTATATGTTTGAAAATTTGGGTTATGTTTGGGTTTATTTGTTTGGGTTATGTTTATAATATTTACCAGATGAGAAAGTAAAACTGAGAAAATTTTAAGCTATTAATTCACTTAAAAATAGCAACAATAAACCTATTATGTGTTAAAATTTTTTGAAAAATGAAAAACAGGTATATATTCAAAACAAAAAAAATTAGTGAGAGAAGTGGCCTTGTTTTACGATTTTGCAAATCTCTTTACTGTCAGGCTTAATATAAGACAGCTGGATTCTCATGCCTGGATCTACATTTAATCTGTCGCTTTGGGGTTTGTGTTGTTTCCTGGGGCTACTTTAACAAATTACCACAAACTTGGGTCAAAACAACAAAATGTATTCCCTCATAGCTGTGGAGGCCAGAACTTCAACATCAGTTTCACTGGGTGGAAATCAACATGTGGGCAGGGAAGTGCTCCCTCTGGAGGCTCTAGAGGAAAATTCATTCCCTGCCTCTTTCAGTTTCTGGTGGCTGCAGGCATTCCTTAATTTGTGACTGCATCGTTCCAATCTCTGCCTCTATCTTCATATCAATTTCTCTTTTGTGGGTGGTGGTTAATCTCCCTCTGCCTCTCTCTTACAAGGACATTTGTGATGGCATTTAGGCACTGGGATAATCCGGGATAATCTCTTTATCTCAAGATCCTTAATCACATCTGCACAACTTTTACTATATGTTAACATTCACAAATTCCAAGGATTAGGACGTGGACATATCCTTGGAAGCCATTATCAGCCTACCACAGGGTTGTTACTTTGTTTGAAGTTTATGAAGAAAGCCTGGTCTCACACAGATACGTAGTTCGGGGAAAAAAGAGAGTATTTTAATAGCCTTTTCAAATAATTCTGGATATTCTTCGATACACCAAAACTCAACAAGAAGTAGTTGTTGCAATGTGGAATTTGAAAACATATCAGTGAACTTTTTGTACTGGATTGCATTAAAATCATTGGTTTATATGCACTTTAAATAATTCTGTGGTCCCTGCATAATTTTCTAACGTCATGCATTGATCATTTGGAAAATATTGGTTCACCGAGTTATACATATCTTCCAAATGTTGACACATTTAATTATACAATATAAAAATATAGCATTCATTAATATCACCACCAATCTTACCAGAACAGTTCTTATATAATGGGAAATTATCAAATTTCTGGTGGTAGATACACATTTTTCAAAATTCTAATTTTGAAAGCTTGGCAACAAATACTGTCAGTTATTTTCCTGGAAGTGACAGACTCACTGTTCATTTTCAAGAAAACCGTAGTTTGTTAATCATTATTTCAATTGAAAAACTCTGTTCCATGAAGAAAAGTGGCTGGTTCGGCTTTCAAGTCAAACAATTCCACAAGTGCTTTTCCTTGAGAAACCTTGGTTGTGCATCAGAACTGCTTTCTATGTACTTCCCATTTTGTCACACACAATATTTACAAGGATTGTACTCAAAGGTTGCCATTTAATAAAATTAAGAATTCTTACTGCTTCATTAAAGATATTCTTAGGTTAAAATGTTTTTTTTTCTTTTTTTAAATGTGAATGTGTGGCAGTGAAGAATACAGTTTAGAGCCTCTGCCTTGATTTGTACCATGGTGCCAGCAGTTTTGGCTGGTATTGCTTTTACACCATTGCAGATAACAGCACAGTTGTTCCAGGATAAACCAGGAGATTAAAATTTTTTTTTCAATCCTTTATTTCAGCACCACTTGTGTTTATTGCCAACCATTTCTATAAAAGATCTTCGAGTATTTGTTGGTGCTGACACTGGATAGATACAAGCAAAGCAACAAGTCTAGCTACACCTCTAATTATATAATTTTTGTCCATCTTAAAGGCAGTATAATTTTGCAGATGAGATATTAACTGACTATGTTTGCAACTAAATTTCTAGTTTGTGAGTTACTGCATCTTTGGAAAGGAGCACTGCCACAATTTCCTTGATGGATTTTTCATCCAACAGGCATTCACCCAGCAATGAGCAGCCTTTATTAGTCTCTCAGCTTTTGTACACTCTTCTCCAGCCAGTGCAATACGATAATTTAACCTGTAAGATGCTTCAGTGGGTTTTTCACTTCTAGTTTGAAAAGTGGTAACAAAAAAAGCTTTGGCTTTTAAAGAGCTTATCATGTTTGAAATATTCAGTTCCCTTTCCTTTAAACTATGAATGATTGGTCTCAAAATGATGCCTCAACTTAACTGGTGCCATAATAGTATTTGAATATGTTCTGTTGATTAAGACAAAATAAGGTCAATTATTAACATCTCTAAAGCCAAAGAAAAAAAAAAGAAGTTTTGCCATCCTTTCCTTTCTTATTTACAGTTTCACCCAGATTCTTCCCTTTACCTGAGTCAGAGAAGCCTCTGATACTGACATCAATATCTTTTTCAGCATCTTTAGATATGGGAGGGTTAAGAAAGCAAGTCTTCTCATCTCCCTTTTGTAGGCCAATGAAAGATCCTGAAAATTAAAAAAAATTGTAAACAAAATTTTATTTTAGAATAAAATATTAAACTCTAAAAGATCAACAGTTTTAGATAAAATTTAAATATTTAGAAAAGTTTTCAAAAAAATCAAAAAAGTTCTTGCAGGGGCCGCCCGGTGGCGCAGCGGTTTAGTCCGCGCTTGGCAGCCCGGGGTTCGCGGGTTCGGATCCCGGGCGCCCGCCGATGCACTGCCTGTCAGCCATGCCGTGGTGGCGTCCCATATAAAGTAGAGGAAGATGGGCACGATGTTAGCCCAGGGCCAGTCTTCCTCAGCAAAAAGAGGAGGATTGGACGGATGTTAGCTCAGGTCTGGTCTTCATCACACACACACAAAAAAATTGTTGCAAAACAAGTCAACCAAATGGGTTCTTTTCTTGTGTTTTTGCATAGGTACAAGGACAATTTAGGGATTTAAAAAAACATTTATTGTATGATTAATGAGGTTACAGAGATTAGGCATAAGTGAAAATAGCTTTTGAGAACACACTAGAAGTACCAAAGGCAAACTGAGTTAATCTCTGAAAACGTATATATTTCTACTCTAAACCTTAGAAGGTTCTAGAAAACACAAACGTACTCAAACACACATTTCACCAGCCATTAGAATGATTGTAAACCAGCTATTCTCTTGAAAAGTTCTCTGTACACTCTCGAGAGGATGAGAGTGAAAACAGCATTTAAGTACTATTATGAATATAATTTTGACTTTGTGAATCCCCTGGAAGGGTCTCAGGGACCCGCGGAAGTCACCAGACCACATTTTGAGAACCACTGTATGTACCAGATTCTGTTCTGGGTAGAAGCTGGGGTAATAGCAATGAATAAGATATCCTCTCCATAGGGAGATAAATATTCATGTGGTGGCAACTGTGATCAGTTCTAAAATGGGAAAGGACGGAGCGCTGTGGGAGGGTAGGAAACGGAGACCTATCTAGTCTGCCGGGCCAAGGAAGTCCGCTCCAGGAAAGTGATCCTTAAACTGCGACGCCGAGGAGGAGTCGGCCGGGGATGGGGGAAGGCCTCCCGACCGCTTCTCATTCCCGGCTGCCTTCCCAAATCCCGGGATAAGAGGGGTGGATGGGAAGCGGCCGTGGCCAAGTACGGGGCTACGTGGCGGGCTCTGAACTCGGCAGGATGACTCCGCAGGACGGCCACGCCGTCATTCAACACCACCAGCGTCCCCAGCACCGCCAGGGCCGCGCGTGGGACCCTCATCGATCCCGCCCCTCAGGGTGCGGTGGCAGGAGGTGGGCGGATTGCCCGCGGTCCCGCAGTGAGTGGTGGCCTTAGGGGGGCCAGGAAAGTGCACCTCCCCGTGCGGTCTCGAGCATCATGGAGGCAGCTAAAGGGAAAGGAAGATCTTGGAGGACGAAGTGTAAGAGGGACGGACCCGAGAGGCTAGCTCAGGAGGACCCGGAGATGCTCGGGATCCCGGGGTTGCCATCGAAACCGGGAGTGTCGGTCCTTCTATTGGTCCACCGGCGGCCAACCTCTGAGCGCAGGCTTGGGGAGCCTGCTTTTCCTCCGCGGACTCTCGCGCCCCCCGGCGGCCTCTCTCGAGAACAACACTATGTTTGTCCGGCGGGATGCGAATAAAGATTTCTTCTTCAAACAAACAGGAAGTGCCTACGGAGGCCGGGCGGGTGGGGTGGCAGTGCCCGGGCATGAAGCCGGGCGGCGACCGGAGGGCGGGTGGCGGCGATGAGCGACATAGTGGAGAAGACGCTGACGGCGCTGCCGGGACTCTTCCTGCAGAACCAGTCGGCTGGCGGGCCCGCGGCCGCCAAAGCGTCCTTCTCCTCGCGGCTGGGCGGCCTCGTCCGCGGCATCACCGCGCTCACCTCCAAGCACGTAGGTGCCCGCCGGGCCGGGAGGTCAGGGGCGCCCGGGGGAGGCCCCCGCTCCGGGAGGCCCTGGTCCGGCGGCGAGCGTCCGGGGTTGGCCCTCTGGCGAGGCTCAGGGACTGCGTGTGTCTTGGTTCGTCCTTGTGTCTGCCTGGAAGCTTCACTTTCCTTCCCGGACTGACAACTGGGAGGCCAGGTTTCCACAGTTGGCCCTGACCCTGACTCATTATTATTTGGGGCAGATCTCTTTGATCTTTGAGCCTCCGTGTGTTTCCTGAACGTCGAAGTGGAAGAATACCAATACATATTTCGTAGGTTGTTTCGAAGATTAAATGAGACAACAAGCGTGTGAAAATGCCAAGTGGAAGTGTCAGCATTATTCGTCTCCTACAAAGTTTCTTTCCCTACTCAAGTTCTTTCTCTCCCCCGGTTCTTCTAGCTGCTGGATATCACACACCGGAACAGACCCTGCCATCAGAACTTGTTGAATATCTTTGGGGAGCTTGAGGTTGTTAGGTTAGACCAACGGGTTGGGCAAAGAAAAATCATTAATTCTCCCAGAATGTAAAATTTGCTGAGTAAGTCTCTGCCTCAGATGGGCTTCGAAAATGAGCAGTTGTAATAGAAGTTATTAAGTTCCTACAGACTTTTAGTAGTTGCGCTAGTTGTGTGAGAACCTGATTCAAAGCTTTGAGGAGTTTATATCTTAGAATAAGAATGTGTTATGTCATATTGGTTCAAAAGATATTTATGGAAGAGGTTATGTGTTAGACACTGAGGAAGTAGAGTAAATCATTTCCTTTTCCCAAGGAATTGATCATTCTTCTTGGGCTTAAGGCAAGTATAAGCAATAGTCAATGAAATATAAGTGCCAGGAGAAAAAATGAGACAGAGAAAGTTTTTCTTTAAAATGCTGTGAGGGTTTAAAATGTACTTTTAAAACTGAAGTAAGATTCTGTACTGGAGAGGGTTTGCTTCACATTCAGAAATCATTATTTGTGGACTTAGTATTGTTTGTCTTAACGTTTTGTCCTTTGCTAATTTTTATGAGAGGTTGAATGAAATTAAAAAAATTATTTTTGGTCTTAAATTGCAGTTTGAAATTGTACATAAGGTATCTAAATGTGGCAGTACTTCACTAGTAGTTCTTGATTAGCCACCTAATGGACATATGCTAATTCAATGTGTAATATAAAGAAAGCATTGTATTAGCCAAAAATGGGGCCAATGTTCAAATGCTTAAGGAGGTGAAATACATTGCAGACAGTAGAAGTGAGACATTGGTGTATTGGTTGTGTGTGTGAGAGAGAGATGGGAAGTGAGGGAAGGGATTTGAGGAGTGAGAAAAGGATAGACAAGAAGAATATGGTTTAAGGGAAAACACCATTTTCTGTTTCTGTCTTCTTACCATATTTCTCTGTTCTATGAAGACATTTTATTTTTAAGGGAAAAGTGTGAGAACCTTTTCCTGGGCCAGTACATGAAGAATTTCTTATTTACTTTCTCCCCACCGTTAATTTTTTTAAGCCGTTTTCTGCCAAACCGTGCTTTAGGGGACAGTAACAGTGAAGAAAAGAGGAATGGTGGGTTAGCCTAGAAATATTTATTCTTTCCAGAAATAATTCTGAGGGTTGGAGAAATGCCTTTAGGTAAATGTTAAGCAGATAACTTTTATAACTCTCCTTTAAAATGATATTTCTTTTTTATTGAAGGTATTATGTTATATTTTTCCTTTAAAAAATACTGTTACAGTTTAAAAGGATAGTTATTCATGCATTTAAATATTTTCACTTTTTCAGGAGGAAGAGAAATTAATTCAGCAGGAATTGAGTAATCTGAAAGTGACCGTTTCTGCTCCTACTACAACACTGGTAAGTTTGCATAGTCAGTGCCAGCACATTTCGAATTTGAAATCTGGTCCACTGTGGACTTGATAGTGGCATCTAATTGATCAGTTGCTAAAATCTAATTTACCATAATCAAAATCAGTTACGGATGGTAGCAAGTCACACATTAACTTTAGCCTTTATTATTGATTGGCTGCACTGGAGCAAGATTTGCTTGACTGATGTCAGTTCAGTGCCAGCGTGATGATAATTACGTAAATGTGGCAATACTCCTGGGACTCCAGTCCTGATAATATTGTTTTAATGTTTTACGCTGAGAAAAGGTTAGAATATATCATTTAAAATAATATTTTGGGGGCCAGCCCCAGTGGCCTAGTGGTTAAGTTTGGCGTGCTCCACTTCAGTGGCCCAGGTTTGGTTCGTGGGCGCAGACATACACCACTGGTTGGGGCCATGCTGTGGTGGTGGCCCACATACAAAATAGAGGAAGATTTGCAACAGATCTTAGCTCAGGGCGAATCTTCCTCACTCACACACACAAAAAATATTGGGGTGATCATCTTGCGTGAACACATGATCATGTACATAAATAACACTTGTAAAGTCTGAGAAAATGTATGTGTCCTTTTATGATCATAATATGTGGACAAATGAAACTCAAAACATAGTTAATCTGATATATCTACGTGTATATATGTGTTTTGTGTATAGATATGTATATGTGTGTGTATTTATGAAATTATTGTGCTTCTTTATTCTTGATAGAAACCTTAAGCAGAAATGGTTTCTCTGTTTTTACTTTGTTTGATTTCCATTTTCTATAATTGGCATCAGTAAATACAATTTTTCTTTTTTTTTAAACTTTATTTTTTTGTGAGGAAGACCAGCCCTGAGCTAACATCCGTTGCCAATCCTCCTCTTTTTGCTGAGGAGGACTGGCCCTGGGCTAACATCTGTGCCCATCTTCCTCTACTTTATGTGGGACCCCACCACAGCGTGGTTGACAAGCAGTGCGTCAGCAGGCGCCCGGGATCCGAGCCGGCGAACCCCAGGCTGCCAAGCGCGAACTAAACCGCTGCGCCACTGGGCTGGCCCACAATTTTTCTTGCTACCGGACACAGACCTGGTGTGGGCAGAACTAAGATAAATAGGTGGAAATTAGGGAGCCAGAATTTGGAAGAAGCTTTTATAATAGTTATGGCCATCCAACTCTGGGCATACTTTACAGAGTAATGGGTCCCTCAGGTGGTCGTGTAGAGGTTGGATGACAGTATGTTCGAGATATTGTAAAGCGAATTCCTGCTTGGGAAAGGCACTTTCTTCTACAAAAATAAGAGAATAGTAATGTACGCAATATAATTTTACTTAAAGTTCATAATGACTTTTGAAAAAAACTGAGATAAAATGTTGTAAAACCAGAGTTGATACTGAATGGCTTAAATGAACTCTTTTCATTTTAATTGATGCAGAAGCCTTTGAAGAGGGATTTCTAGTATCTTTTAAGCTTGTTTTCTCAGTAGTCTTAATTAATGTGCTAATGAGTTAACTTTGGTTACAGTAAACATAAGTGATCTGAATTAAATCTTATTCCCCTAAGATTTTCCCGAGGTTTCTTTTTAAACTCTTCATATTTACACACACACACACACACACATATGTATGTGTATATATATGAATGAAATATGTATATGAATGAAATATTAAAATTATTATCCTTACACTAAAACTTTTTATTTTGCTGTTTTCTAAGCATTTTGTGATTTAGTAATCCTGTAATATACTAACCCTAGTCAATTTTTAGATATTAAAATAGTCTATGAACTTTTTTATTTTGAAATACATTTTATTTATATTTCTTATTTTGGATTAAAATTTGCTATAAATATTGAGAATGCAAATATTATCATACTAATAAAACAAATTCATAGAATCTCCTAAAACAGCTTATTAGCTTGTGTTGTAAATATTGAAAGACCCAGTTAAAAAATTAAATATTGAGGGGCTGGCCCAGTGGCATAGCGGTTAAGTTTGTACTCTCCGCTTTGGCGGCCTGGGGTTTACAGGTTCAGATCCTGGGTGTGGACCCACGCACCACTTGTCAAGCCATGCTGTGGCGGCGTCCCACATATAAAGTAGAGGAAGATGGGCACGGATGTTAGCTCAGGGCCAATCTTCCTCAGCAAAAAGAGGAGGATTGGCATCAGATGTTAGCTCAGGGCTAATCTTCCTCTCACACACACACACACACACACACACACAAATTAAATGTTGAAATGGCTATACCATTAATGAAATCATGCCCTTCAGTTCATAATAATTGTGAGAGTTGTTGAAAAGAATTCCTATAAAGCAACTTTTGCGTATTATACGCGGCATAATAATTCTGAAGAAAGTCCAGGTGCAATTTGGTTTTTAAATGTGAAAAATATTTTTGTACAGAAATTATTACCGACTTGTGGGAATTTTATGGATGTTTTCATTTGACAAAGTATATTATAATAATGTGCTGCATTGTAGAAGCCAAGTCAGATTACTGCCGGTGAAATTTTGTCTGAGGACCACATGTCTCAAGTTATAACCAAATATTACACAAGGGGCTCCTAGAATTAGAAATAGCTACAGTTGATTTATTTTATAGTGTTGTCACTAACAAAATAATGAAGTAATTTTACTAAAATGAATACTGTTGGTAGTTAAGTTTGGGAGCGACTTTTATTTATAAGGTCTGATTTCGGGTGATTAATTTATATTATGTATATGTTATCTCTTCAGTGCCAGGATTAAAGAATTCCTGTTAAATGATTACAACATAATAAAAAAAAATCAAAACATTCTGTTTATCTATACAGTTACTGGATATTTTGCTTTTCAGAAAATGATGAAGGAATGTATGGTGAGACTTATATACTGTGAAATGCTTGGATATGATGCTTCCTTTGGCTATATACATGCAATCAAGTTGGCACAACAAGGAAATCTTTTAGAAAAAAGAGTAGGTATGTATGTACTTAAGACTTTTATACTTAAAGTTGTTCTTAAATTCCAGCTACTGTATAAAATAAATGATGGCAGATACATAGTATGTTTTTAGCATACTGCCTTGTAATTTCCAAAGGTATAAAAAAAAATAACACTTTTTAAAACTCAAAGCCTATAAATGAAATCAGTTTTCCTGATTCATAGCATTTTGGAGTGATAAAGAAGATTAAAAATTGCGTGTTCTTGTGATGGTGGTTAGATGACTATATATATTTGTCAAAACTCATTGAACTATACAGTTAAAATGGGTGAATTTTCTCATATGTAAATTATACCTCAATAAAGGATTTTACTAAGTCTGTCTGACCTCATCAGTTTAATGATCAGAAGCGTTTCTTAATAGAATAAAACTGAAACTGACTTGAATACTTTTAAATTTCCTGTTCTCAGTTACACAAATGTTAGCTATGAGGATTAGAGGTATCTTTTTAAAAATTTTTTGTCTCTGTAATCAACCTTTAGGGCTATTAGGAAAAATCCTTTCAAAGACCTAAATATTCTATTCATATATGTTCAGCTTTATATCAGAATCCCAAGGAGGAAGTACTTTAGAATAATAAAGGAGTAGAACATATTCTTTTTTCAGAGGAGTTGATAGTGTCATGTTGTCAAGGACTATGCTGTCGGATGATGGGGTGGGAGATGTTTTTCGGGTGGGAGATGTCTTGGTAAAGATTCTGATTCTATATGCACACAATATTTCATTTGTTGAACCTTGCTCTTCTATTTTCTAGATTAGTTGTATTCTTACCTCCAAGTAGAATATCCTCTGGCATCCTGTCTCTCCCTTTCTATACTCCAAATCAAGTTTTAACTCTTCTGTGATGCTCAGGTGGCTCCTTGCATCTATTATCTTATGGTGTTGTCTTTGCAAATATTAATGTCTTAGCTCCTGAACCAATTCTAAGATCCCTAAATGCAGGAAATTTTGGAAACAATAGATAGTCAGTAAATGTTAGATGGTTGGTGGGGTAGTTATTTTGTACAACTATTGCTATATTCTGCTTCTTAGACTTCCATGTAATTTTATTTTTAAAATATGTAAAGTGTTACATGGTTCAAAAGTTAACACCCTATAAAAAGATGTAATCAGAGAAGTCTCACTTTCGTCTCAAGCCCCTCTACACAGTTTGCCCATTACCCCCATAGGTAAGTATTTTCATTAGTTTCTGATTAATCTTTCCATTGTTTCTTGTTGAAAAACGAGCAAATGTGTGGATACACACTTACACTTTCTCTGTTACACAAAAGATAGCACGCTATATAGATTATTCTACACTTTGTTTTGACATCTTCAGACTTTTATACAGTTGCATAGTTTTCACTGAGTGGATGGATGAACCAGTCTTCAACCAGGTCCCTATTGGTGGACATATGGGTTTTTTTTAATTTTTTGCTATTGTAAATAATGTTGCAGTGAATAACCTTGTACATGTATTATTCATAATTAGGAAGGCTTATCTTAAAGAAGACCTCAGAGTCATTTTTATTGAAATTCATTGTCTTCCTTAGGGAAATATTTTATTGCCAACTAGAGAAATATCTCTAGTTGGTATCAGATATTCTTTGTATGTGCTAATGAGTGGAAGTTGTTTTAAGATAGCATTTAAACCTTTTATGTGTCTCTTTTCTGGTACTATTGCTTCATCCACTCTCCTGAGATTTCGAAGGCTAGCTTTGGTGCTTTCTCTGATGGAGAATGCCTTTTTATTTTTTACATGAATTTTGTTGAATAAATAAATTTATTAAGTCAGACATTATGTTATGTGCTTTATTTTGTGAGATAGTATTTCTTTATACAGAGGAGAAAACTGAGGCTCAGAAAGGTCAGATCACTTGTCCAAGGTCATAGAGCTAATAAATGATGGAGCCAGAATATGAACCCAAGTTTCTATAAGTCAAAGCCTGTATTCTTATTCTATACTTCAGTCTTAGTCATATCAAATATACTGTATAATCATAGTTGTTATTCTTTGTTTTCCTGAAACATTTTTCGTTGTTTGAGTCACAGAATATCTTTTTCCCTGTTTCCTGATTGTCAAAACAGTTAGCGTAGTCTTTGTAACAGATAGAATTAAAGTTTCATTGAGATGGTCTTGGATTGGTTTGTTGATCTTCTTGTACCTTGTGACTTGGGTGTGGGTGATACCTTAGCTGAACAGATGTGTTCTCAGCAATCTGATAAGACCTAATCTCTGCTTTAAATGCTCTCTAGAGTTTTTCTCATCTCTTTCTTGGCCCTGGTTAGTTCTTTTTCTCTTTCATGATTGTGGGAGTAATAGCTCTGCTCCTCTGACCTTCAGTGAAGATGTTGCAGTGGGTCATGCTGCTACTTCTTGATTGTGAGACTAGGAAGTTTCTAACAGTTTTCCCGTGTTCCCCAACAGACACAGACAGTATGGATGCTAGGTAATGATGGAGGTAGTTAATATTAGAATCCCTCATAAAAGGGCGGAAGGAATTGAGAAGAATGAAGAACAATGAGGATGGGAGTCAGGGAATAGAGCCTCAAGGTAGACTGTGTGGAGAGACATTACAGCATAGGGGTTAAAAACATGAACTAACTCTGCTGGCTAGGTTTGAGTCCTGGCTGCACCATGTAATAGCTGTAGACCTCAGGCAATTACTGTTTTTGGAACCTCATTATTATACTGGGGATGATAATAATACCTACCTCATAGAGCTGTTGTGAGGATTAAATGAGGTGAGGCTTGCAACGTCCTTGACCCACTGTAACTGTCTCACAAATGTTATCAATATGAAGGGTGACAGGAAAATGAAATGGAGCATCTAGATTCCGTGCACATGGCATTTGTCACAGTATTAATGTATTTTCTCAGTCCTAGGATACACTTTTTTCTTTTAATATTATTGAAATAAAAATGCTTATTTAAGTCAATGAGTACATTTAATGTGGTAGACAATGTTTCTTTCCTCAGTAACTGTTATTCATTCAATAGTGCATCTTCAAATTGAGAAAATAAGGCATTGTGTATGGCTTAATATATGATTTACTTCATATGGGTTGGTATTAGGTAGCCCATTCAATAATACAAATAGCCAGTTAACTCACTGTTAACTGTAGTAGCTATTAGTTTTTGAATAGTTACATGTTTCGCCACAAGATAGATGATTTGATTGATTGTGTAGAGATTTGCACAGAAGATAGAAGGCATATATTCCTAATGTCATTTACAGAACTTTTAAGTTGGTACACATAGCCTCTTTTCCATTTCAGATGTATCCTGTGAAATACATAATTCAGAAAGATTTCAGGGTATAGAACACCTAAAATCTTCCTTACTGAAGTTTTTGAACCTCATATTTTGCAATTTGTTTTTATATTTACCTATAATTGGTATCTTTGACCCTTAAGTTCTGGAATATGTTATTGCTTTGTTTAACTTCTTGGGAAAAGTTAATTTTTGGCAGGTAATAATGAGACCTTTCCCTCAAATTTTGTAGGTTATTTGGCTGTTTCTTTATTTCTACATGAGAGTCATGAACTGTTACTTCTACTTGTGAATACAGTTGTAAAGGTACTGTATTGTATGTTGCTTAATATGAAGTCTTAAATTATTCCTGCAGGCATCTGACATTTCTCCTTAATCATATTGAGTTAGATATTTTTGGAAGAACGTAGGCTTATAGAATGGGCTTAGAAAGATCTTTTAGATCAGTTTCTCCATCTGTAAAATGAGGATAAGAAGAGAACCAAGTTTTGAAGGTTAAGTGAAACACTATGTAAAGTAGTAGTTGCTACTGCTGCTGCTATCACTGTTTCATTTAAAAAAGCAGAGTTAGGATTATAACTAACATCCCCAGACTCCTAGTCAGGTGTACTTTCCGAGCGTTGTCTTTTTCTCTAGGGTCTGTTCTAAAGGGGTATAGATATAAATTGAATAAGTGAAGTCTTTTACATTCTAAAAGTCATTTTAAAGGAGAATAGAGTATAATTGGGTAACTGAAATGTATGGGTAATAAAAACAATTTAATCCACACTCACAATATTTTTTCCTGTTAAACTTTTAATCAAAATTGGTAATGAAGTATAGCTGAATTGTTGAGCTTTTTCATGTTTATCTTTTGTCAGTCTTCTGATATGTGAGTCTATGTGTGTATGTATAGTACTTTCTGAATTTTAAGTCATATACCTTATTAAGGTTACTAGTAGCTTAAATTTTTCCAAACTTTCAAAAACATATTTTCAGGTTCTATTAGAATGATTTATAAATTTTGTGCGTATATAAGTATATATCACTGCATGGATTTTATTGTATATATTAAATTACTTCAACTTCCACTCATATCATTAACAAGAAAAATTCCTAAAATTGTTTTGTTATTAGTTTAGAAAAATTTTAAAGGCTGTAATAAAGGAGACTACTTTGGCCAGTGTTAGAACAGAAATACAGTTTCCTTTTTGGCTATATTTATGTAATGACTTTGTTAAGGCAAATGAAACAGGGATATTCCTATAAAGTATGAGGTAAGCCTGAATGTAAAAGTTAATTATAAAGTTAGTAGAAAACTATTAAGTATGTAGGACTTAAGTATGTTGAGCTCACTACCTCTGGTTTCAGAATTTGCACTGAATGTTTTCTTTGCTTAATAATTATGCCAGGACTTGCAGAGCACTAACCTGGTAGAAGTATGTATGGCACTTACTATCGTCAGCCAGATTTTTCCTCGAGAAATGATTCCAGCTGTTCTTCCATTAATAGAAGATAAACTTCAACATTCTAAGTAAGTAAATTCTTTTTGAATAGGTGTCTACACTGTGTATTTCAAAACAAAAAATTTGTACTCAAAAATTTATTGTAACTTTAACTTAATGCTACCAGGGTCGAGGATACTCTTCGACTGCCAGATATAGTGCAAAAATCCCTGATAGCATCGTTCTTTATTTTGACGTGGGTTTAGAAAAATGTTAGGCAGCTTTCTAAAGTTAAACTGAGAGAGAGCGAGGCTTAGTATTAGGAATCCTTGGCTTTCCTCCCACTTGTACCACTAACCAGCAGTGGTCCTGTTTTTCCTTTGGCTGTATGGGGTTGGTTGAAGCTCCTTAGTTCTCACAAAGTTGTTTTCAGAATAAAGTGAAGTAATGGAAAACATTTGGAAATGGTTCAAGTGCTGTGAATGCAGAGCTTCAGTGTATTGGGGATGCTTTTAGGTCAAAACTGCAGTGCTCAAATTCTACTTTATAGCAGAATATATCTAAATAAACCTTAACTTGTAGTTTCCGGCTAATCTTATCTTGTAAGATTCGTTAACTCTCTCCTTACCAGCTTGACTTACTTTTTCACCACACTTGGAATTATTTTGTTTCTGAGCAAGCCACTTAACTTCATAACCTTTAAAGCTAGGAAGAAGTTTGCAGTCATTTTCCATTTTTCTTTTGTGATTACAGTATTTTAATTATGCATACTTTTTTTGTTGAGGTAATATTGGTTTATAACATTATATAAATTTCAAGTGTACATCATTGTATTTCCATTTTTGTGTAGATTATATCATGTTCACCACCCAGAGACTAATTACCATCCATCACCATACACATGTATCTAGTCACCCTTTTCGCCCTCCTCCCTCTTCCCCCTGGAAAGCACCAGTCTGATCTCTGTACGTCTGTGTTTGTTTGTTGTTGTTGTTGTTTTTATCTTCTGTTTATGAGTGAGATCATATGGTATTTGACTTTCTCCCTCTTGACTTTTTCGCTTAGCAAAATACCCTCAAGGTCCATTTATGTTGTTGTAAATGGCAAGATTTCATCTTTTTTTATATATATACATTCTTGATAAAGATTTTTTTGTTACTCATATAGTATTTCTTTATTTTATATGCTTCTTTTACTCAGTATTTTTAGTTTCTAAGATTATAAAATGTTGTTTTATGGTTTGTATTCTTTAAGAAATCTTGGACTATGAATCTGCCAGCTAAAATGATAGCTTTTATTAAGAATTATAGAATAACTTAATAGGTTTTTTCTGACTTGTTATAATGTTTTATGTCAAATCTGTTTAGAACAAATGATAGGTATAGACAATTATTAGAAATAAAATATTAGCTTTTCTTAGATAATTATGGGTTGATCTGATCATAGTAGAGCATATTTCTGTATAATTTTCCCATACCAACACTCTTTTATGGTAATCATACTTACTGACCCTTTTGTATGAAATCGTTCTGAGATTTGAATTTTTTCCTTATGCTTTCCATTTGCCCTTTGTTTTTTCCTTATTGCTTCCTATCTACTCTAATTTCAAATCCTGGCCTCTCCTATCTTCGATTAGTTAGAGTTTAGACTTTTTGAAACTCTGCTTCTGCTGTTATGGCCATACCTAACTCCATGCTATGGAGTAAAGAACTAAAGAATATGGGACCGAGCTACAGGTAGGCCAGTCGATGTCACAAAGAAGATGTGAGACAGGGCTTGGACTCAACTTTTGAATCCCTCGCTGAATTTCAGCGTGCCAGACCTAGAGCCCCAATCCAGGTCTCTCAATGTCTTGTGTTAGTACCACTACTTGAGGCCTGGTCTAGGGATTCCTGAACCTGTTCAGAGTTTGTATTCTTTTTCCTCATCTTGTTTACCTACTCTCTCCCAGAACTAATATTGGTTAACACCCAATAGCAATACACTGGGATTTAGTTTACAGTCATCATAGTATTAATACTAATGGTAAATCTATTGTTAATCTGCTTTTCTTTCTATGTGAAAAGAATTTTCCATCATGACATAGTTGGCCTAGGAAGATAGTGAATTGCTTGTTAATGGAATTTAGCAGAAGCTGGATGATCATTTGTTAGGAATCCTATAAAAGGTATTCTTGAATGGAACACAAAGGACTGCATTGGATAATCTTAATTTTGATTTTAGGTAACAGAAATACATATTAAGGAACCGTAAAAGTAAATACTTCAATTTTGTGACATTTGCGGCTGTTGTGAGCACTGCCAGCATAGTCTGCAAATAGGAGATATGTAGAAATAGGTATGAGAGAGAATAACAAGGAATACACATCTTTGGAAACTACATTACGAACATAGGGTAGCCACTTTAGTTTTGCATCTTGCGTGCTAGACATTATCCGTTACAAATGAAGTGCAAGACTTATGTACTCTTTCCCTTTTGTTGTAATGAGGTTTTTGAAACATGAGCTTGGCAATGAGAGGAGTAATATCTTTTAATGTGAGTCTTCCATACTTCCCTGCCCGCCTAAAGTATTTGGAGTATGCTTGCCTGTGATGTAAAAAAAGAAGTATGAAAAGCTAGAATGTTAAAGAGACTTTTAATATGAATAAAGAGACTGTTTAATATTACTCGCCAAAATTACCTCTTACTGATTTAAACTTACTCTTGATTCTTTTCCCAATTTCTAGAGAAATGGTCTTCAAAAATGGAATTAGGGAATTAAGGAATTTGTTTTTCTTGTTTGTTCTGGTTTCAAAAGTAGTATATGCTTGTTACCAAAAAATTACATAACTACAGAAATATATAATATGGGCAGAAAAATTTCCTGAAGTCTTACATCTTAGAGATAACCACTTTTTATAGTTTGGTAGATTAGAATAAAGAAATTGATAATAAATGTATAATTCTCTCTTTCTTTTTAGATTAAGGTGATAGCTGATATTTTGAAATCATCTGGTCTATAATATTTTCAGACTAAATGCCTGATGATTCAGATGGTTTGTTTAGATATCGTTTTTTATCTTTAGGGAGATTATACGAAGAAAAGCTGTTTTGGCATTATACAAATTCCATCTCATTGCTCCCAATCAAGTACAGCATATTCATATTAAGTTTCGGAAAGCACTTTGTGACAGAGATGTTGGGGTCATGGCTGCCTCCTTGCACATATACCTTAGGATGATTAAGGTAAGTTGGAAATTTCAGCAGGTACTGAGTAGTTACCATTAGGAAAATATAATTATGGAATTAAAACTTAGATTTTTCAGTAAAATGTGTAATTAACATTTTCAGTTTTTATCATTGACTTTTTAATAGTAATTTTTGCAGATTGTTGATAGCATGAGTTGTAGGCACATTACAGAATTAGTCTTTTTTTTAATGCTTAAAATTTTTTCATGTTACTAAAGAAGCATGGAAAAATGATAGTTATGGAGGGTGATTGAAATTTGCAGGTTTGAGGTTTTTCAAGCAGTCACTCTCTTTTATACAACTTCATGGGATGCATATAACAGGTTATAGAAGTGAGGAGAACCAGTGGAGGTTTTATAAGGTATAGACTACAGTGTTGACTCCATACATTGATACTGTGTCAGACCAGGAAGGAGAGTTGAGTAGTATGGTAAAAACATTTTCTAAATGGTGATATGGGTTTATACTAATTCAGCCCCAGTGTATTGCCTGAAACTCTTTGTGTCTGAAAGTATGTATTTGTGAGAGCTTTCATGAGTACCTCATAACAAAATGGAATATGCTATTAAGTCAATTTAAAATTACAGAACTAAAGGTTGTCTTCACTTTTATGCATTGTGTTCCAAAATAGTATGTTATAAATAGATATTTGATATTAAATCTTACTTTTCCTCTAACATTTACTGAACTTTGAAAGAGCTATTATTTCCCTTCCAAAAAATTTGTCCTTGATACATAATGTAAATTACAGTGAAGAATCTAATGTTCGTTTGGAGGAATGTGTGTTTAATTTCCCCAGTCCAAGAGATTAGTCAGATAATCAAGACACACTCATTGAGTCATAAAATGTTTACATACTATAGAGTTGATTAATTTTTAATAAGCAGGTCACTGATTTTGGGGTGTTTGAATGTTTGAGTAGTTTTGGCTATGCTCTTCCACCCAGAACAGACTGAGCTCGTTTACATGAGAAGTCTTGCAAACAAAGTACAGAGATTGCAAACAGGCCTTCATTTTTCGTCAAGAGTAGAGGTATTACTGCCCTTTTTTCAGTATGCCAGTTCTTTTCACTTTTTGCTTTAATTGCTGATATTAGCTATTAAAGGTTCTATCAAAGATTTCATTATGAGAACTTTTGAAATGTGATTAAATTGTGTGTGGGGATGAGTAGGGAGTGGTGGAACCTTTTTGGGGGCTGATTCAGCTTTGGATCTGGTAGGCAGAGGAGTTTCATTGTGGAGGAAATTATGCAGATTAGAGCACTGTTTCATTAAATGTAAACATGAAACTTCTAAGTGAGGATGTATTAAGATGGATTCTGTATGGCGTTTCAACCAGCTCAATTCTATATTTGATAAGACTTTTATTAACAGAAAGTTTTTTGTTTTATTTTGTTTCGATGTAGGAGAATGCATCTGGTTATAAAGACTTGACTGGGAGTTTTGTAACAATTTTGAAGCAAGTAGTTGGAGGAAAGCTCCCAGTAGATTTCAATTACCACAGTGTGCCAGCACCATGGTTACAAATTCAGCTCTTGAGAATACTAGGACTTCTAGGAAAAGACGATCAAAGGTAAACTATTCTAAGTAAGTTTGACAGCCTTAGGCTTCAGTCACTTAGAGGTTTCCTAAGCCAGATTCTCCCAATACTTAATTGGCTTAATAGCGATAAATAAACCACTGTAAGAAGTATATAAATTCAGGTTGCTGGGATAATCCTGGCTTTCTGCTTATCTACATCCTACTCCTAGTGAAAGGTACCTCTGAAGCTCCGTATCTTCTGTGAAGCTTTCTTAATCATTCTAGTTTAGGAGTTGGGAAATTTTTCTGTAAAAGGCTAGATAATAAATATTTTAGGCTTTGTGGGCTATATGTTGTTTATTGCAGCCATTCAACTCTGCTCTTGTATAGCTGAAAAGCAGCCATGGACAGTAGGTAAATGAATGAGCATAGCTGTGTTCTCAAACAACTTTTTATGGACATTAAAACTTGAATTTCATATAATCTTTAATGTGTCATGAAATATTCTTTTGATTTTTTTCCAACCATTTAAAAATGTAAAAACCATCTTTAGCCTGCAGCCATACAAAAACGGACATCTGGCCAGATTAGGCCTGCAGACTAGTTTCCTGACCTTTGCTCTAGTTGGATGTGAGCGCTTCACCAACTTAATTCATTTGTTTGAATTACTCTTTTATCTAGTAATTTTTATTAAACTTTTTATGGATATCTTTCCAATTATATATATTTTTTGTAATGTTTTATTTTGCCATAGTTTTTCAAACTTTACAGAAAAGTTCCAAGAATGGTACAAGGAGCTTCCTTCTACGCTTTACCTAGATTCCTCAATTATTTGCATTTACTTCATCATTCTTTCTCTCTCTTGTATGTGCATATGTGCACACACATGTTATTTTTATTTTTAAGTTTTTTTCTGAACTGTTTGAGAGCAAGTCCAACTAGATTTTAGTTCCCTTGAGAGCAAGGACCGTACTTGAGTCCCTGACGTGTTTCTGTTTTAAGAAAATATTTGCTAATCAGTGTTCTTATTTTCATGAGATACAAGATATGAGATATGTTTCTCTTCATGCGGTAGGGTACATTTATATTCAGATTCTTTAGCCTAGCTTTATGAAGGGAGTGTTGGTTAGGCTCCTAGTATGCCTCGTCAGTGTCACGTCAGCATCCATCTTGCTGTGAGCTCCTCGTGAGCACTAACTGGGCTGTATTGGTATTGCCATTTTACTTTTTTCTGTGTTTATGAATCTCAACCCTGATTGAAACCTAGGATGAAAACCTGGAGGTGATGGAGCAGACACACCCGTTAGAAATATTGTCCTCATTATGTTTTATTTTATATGACCCAGCCTAACCTATTGTGGAGCTCTAGTTGGAGTTCACTGGAATTCTATTTTAAAACTGTGATTTTTGTGGTAATGCGTTCAGACCTCACTGGTTTAAGAAGATTTAATGCCATCATATGTTGTCAGGAAGTAGCTTTGGAGGCATTTAGTGAATTTACTAAATTCATTAACCCATTATCTTCCTTTCTTCTTTCCTTCATGGATGAATTTGGAGAATGCATACAATGATGAGTAAGAGAGTGCTTTACTACCTTCCGAGAGCTCAGTTGAATGGAATTAGGCTCAATTAAATGAATAAAGAGTGAAACTCTTTTTATAATGTTGTGGAATATTAGAATGTTTTCTCTTTTATGGTCCCAACTCGTATGAGATTTTATGTTAACATAAATCTTATGTTTCTTAAGACACAATTAGCTCAATGTGACAAAGTGAAAATGTTAAGTTATTTTATAACAGGATTCTAATGTATTTAATTGAAAGAATTAATTTACTGGAAAAGTCTTCTTATATTTGTCTTTTTTTTTCTTATTTTTCTTTATTTTATTTTTGTGTGTGTGAGGAAGACCAGTCCTGAGCTAACATCCGTTGCCAATCCTCCTCTTTTTGCTGAGGAAGACTGGCCCTGGGCTAACATCCGTGCCCATCTTCCTCTACTTTATATGGGACGCTGCCACGGCATGGCTGACAGGCAGTGCATCGGTGGGCGCCCGGGATCCGAACCTGCGAACCCCGGGCTGCCAAAGTTCGAACTAAACTGCTGCGCCACTGGGCTGGCCCCCTTATATTTGTCTTTTATATCTATTGTTTGAATATTTTCTTGTGTTTTATAGCATTTTGCTTCTTAGGTTATTAACATTTAGCTCGATCATGTCTGCAGATGTTTCTGCATTTCATGTGGTTAATTATGACTGTTATGCCAGACATTGGCTTTTACAATTGAGAAACTAGACTGTAATCTAGGTGTAGTATTATTAAATTTTTTGTGGGAGGATTTGTAATGTCTCCTATATGGTTATTGTTTGTGGGAGAAATGCTTACACAGTAAAATGGGGGATTTTAGAATATGGTTCTGGATTGTCACTGGATATGTATATACTTTAGTCAAGACAAAGTAAAAGTACATGCACTTCAAATTGGATTTTATAGCTGTATATTTGGAAAAAAGAAATTTTCTGAAAAAAGATGTAACATACATGATATGTAATTTGTATAGCCCCAGATTGCTTTGAACTTTTTGTTTGTTTGTTTTACAGTGTAGTTTCTCTGCAAGACTACTGTGTGAATTCTGTGTTGATGGTAGTGTTTTTTCTATTGGTGCTTTTTGAATTTGTAAAAATATCAGTCGAGAAGCCCTAGTTTTCACAATGGCCTCTTGGAGAGGACTTTTCTAGGCTTGGAGGCAAGGTGCTAGGGCTCTATAAAACACTGCTTTTTCTTACAGTATCTACCTCAACCCTGTTACCGTAACTGTAATCAGTGACTATAAAGACATAGGAATGGTACAAATCTGTTAATTCAACAAAATACAATTTCTTTGTATTTAACATAAATGAAAGTTAAAGTTTTCTTTCTGAAGAACCTAGTGCTGCTCAAAGACTAGTATTTGAATAATTTTTTAAAGCTACATGGTTAAAATACAGATAGTATACTGTCTGGAATAATCTGGATATGGAAGGTATTACTATAGTAACTTGAAACAGGTAGAAATATTTTATTACAAAGAAAATTATAAAAGATGGTATGCTCAACCAAACAAAAACCTGATTTGTAAACTAGGTACAGGTTGAGGAAAGAGTTGATTGACTTATGTATATCTCTTCATTGAGTAGTCAACTTTGATAAAGTGGAAAGTTAAACTCATGAAAAGGAGTAAATGGAATCTTTAAGAAGTGAAATTCCCATAACTTCATAAAATGAGTTTCTTTCACTTCTTCTCTGTAGATCCTCAGTTTTAAAGAGAGAGAAGTTTGAAAAACTATGTTTTATTGGGTTATAATACTGTAATTCTACTGCAAATAAAATATTTTTTAAACAGGACAAGTGAATTAATGTATGATGTTCTTGATGAATCCTTACGAAGAGCTGAGTTAAATCACAACATCACTTATGGTAGGTAACATGTAAATGCTACTCTGAGTAACATTGTTTTTCAGTATTATAGCTAAATCTGTGTTAGAATACTATAAATTTCAATAGAATTTTATATGTTAATTTTTAAGATGATTCTTTGGGTTATTATTTTTCAGTGGAAGCATTGAATAACTAATAGAAACATTTGAAATTCTGGCATTGTTTTAAATGTTGACCTAAATTCATTATTATAATTCTCTCTCTCTTTTTTAAGACTTTATTTTTTAAGAGAAATTGTCTCTATTGAAAATATTCATCAAGCATCTAATTGACTGTGAAGGTAACCCAGTAGATCTGTTTCATGTTTAAGAGACAGTTCTTAAATAAATCAGTCAGTCAACTAGTTGTCAAATATTTCTTAAATTTCTGTTATTTGTCAGGCCCTGTGCAAGATGCTCAAAATACAGCAGTGAATAAAACAGTATTATTATTGAGCTCACTGACTGGATAGATGGAAAGGGACAGGGGCTGTGAATGTTATAGAGGAGAATTACAGGGTGCTGTGGGAGAATATAGTAGCTAGTCTTAGGTGAGGGGGAGAACAAGGAAAGTTTTTCTGAAAAAGTGATATTTAAGAAGACAACTGAAAGATGAGTAGGATATAGATAAGGATATATAGATGTGGAATAATAACATACTGTTGTGTGAAAAGACAATAGCTATTTATGTTACATACCGTTTTAAAAAGTAATTTTGTGATAGGAGAGAAGAGTAAGTTGGGGGAGGGAAGTGGAGAACTGAGAAAAGTAACCAAAAAACTTCCAATCTGGATAGCCAGAGAGAGGCACTATTAGTTCTTTATTGATCAGTCTGAGAAAGCTCAGTGAAGAAATTGAGCTATTTGGAGATATTTAAAAGATACAAGTAAAACAGTTTGAATTTTGCATTGCAGAAGAGTGGTAGAAGAGGCATTGAGAAATATAACTCAAATGAGAAGTCATTACCTAATCTGGTAAAATACCGTAAAGTAGGGGATGAAGAGCATTACTTGTTCTTTCAGACAGTGGTGAATTGTGGATCTTTAAGAACAATAGTTGTAGAAGGGTTGGGTAGACTAGAGGGCAGAAATTGAACTAGTTTAACTGTAATAAAAGTGCTTGGCAAAGATGCAGTAGGAATAAGGGGACAGGATTCCATGCATAAGACTAGACTGGAAAACTAATGTGCATGGATACTGAATTGGGATAGTGAATTTTGAAGGGTAGATTTATGTTTTGCATGTATAAATGGTAATTAAAGGAATAAGAGTGGTTTATTCATTTGTTCAACCAGTATTTATTGAATGCCTACAAAACAAAAACTTGATTTGTAAACTAGGTACAGATTGAGGAAAGAATTGATTGACATATGTATTCCTCTATGTTAAGTGTGGGAGGTGGACGGAAGAATAAGGTAGACACAGGCCCTGCCTTTATGAGTGTATAGTATAATGAACAGTTGATATTATCTAGGATCCTACTATGTAATGAGAAGAATAAGGGGCCAGAGATAAAGATGACCTTTACTAAGGCAGATGGCTTGGCTAGGAGCTGTCAGAAGATCCAGACAAGTGTCAGAATCTTTGCAGGCAGCTAAAGTAAGTTAAGTTTTGCTTGAGGTATAATCAGTGTCTAGGATAAGGGTTTGAAAGGCTTTCAAGGAATTCTGTTTAAAATCAGTTAAGAATCTGCTTTTCTTTTTCTTGCAGAAAGTTTTTTTTTTTTTTTTGGTAATTGACATTTCAGCTTTAATTTTTTTTATTTTTTTGAATAGGTAATATATGCACATGGTTCAAAATTCAAAAGGTACAAAGGGTATACAGTGAACAGTAAGTGTCCCTTTGACCCTTATCACCCACCACCCAGTTCCCCTTCCTGGAGATAACCACTGTTATCTATTCCTTTTGATTTGGAGAATACTGTATACCCGAGAAAATATTTTTTAATGTTCTCCACTAGGACACCCTTCTTTTATTAGGATTGCTAGAACCAATGCCAACAATTTGTTTCTTTGTAGGCTGTCAGTCTAGTGTTTCATCTTGCCACAGAAACCTTATAGTTTCTGTTGTTTTGTTTATTTCCTTTATTCATCTTTCCATTGTTCTGCTTTTTTCCTCATATTTGTATTGATACAGTCTATAGCTTACATTGATTTTTATCAATGGTAGAGTATTCTCTAGTAATCCTAATATGAATATTTTGTTGCTTAAGAATGTGAATTTTAAATTATAAACTTCATAAGGGCAGGGACTGTGTCTGTCTTACTGGCCAGCATATCCCAGTATCTGGCACTGGGTTAATCGATGAGTAATATGTTTTAATTGAATTAAAGGAAGAGACAATTATTTTACTTTTAACAGTTATCTGATTGAGTTTCAGTCTTAATATTTTCTAAACCATATTTTTATGAAAGTTCCATTATTATAACTTACCTTAGTGTCAAACAAGAAATAAATCACATCAGAGACATTTATTGAGTATCTTACTATGTGCCAGGCATTGTATAAAGAAATGTAGAAGATATGAAGAAGTATAAAATGTGATCTTTGCCTTCAAGGAATTTATAATGTAGTGGAAGAGATAACTTATTTATGAAAACATAATACCAGTATAAGGCAGAATGCAGAGGGGTAGTACAGGGAATAGATATTACATGAGTCCAGAGGTGGTGTAGAGATCACTGTGGGCCTGAGGGCACACATAAAGTTTTGTTGATGTAATAGGACCCTGAAAGGTGGGTAGGATTTAGATAGCCACAAAGGAGGTCGAAGGGGGTTCTAGGCAGAGGGAACATGAGAGAAGGTGCAGAAGTCGGCTTGTTAAAAGCAGTT
This sequence comes from Tapirus indicus, assembly GCA_031878705.1. Lineage (NCBI taxonomy): Eukaryota > Metazoa > Chordata > Mammalia > Perissodactyla > Tapiridae > Tapirus > Tapirus indicus. Next base: position 43,869,331 of record CM062918.1, read on the forward strand.
TCAGAGAGCAGTTACTCACCAGCCTGAAGGGACAGTTCATGGTGGGGGCAGTGGAAAGGTCATATTGTGGAGGTCCTCTCATGGCAGCCAAATGAGTTCAGACTTTACACGGTATCAGTCTGGAGGTATGGAAGATTTTTGGGCAGGGTACTGATAAGAAGAGAATGACATTTTTAGTAAATCATTTAGTCTATTGGGAGAATTATATAAAAAGGACAGAACCATCAAAAGTAGATGGAAGTACTTTTCTCTGTTTTTCCCACTAAGTATAGCTGAAAACCTTGGACATTATATGTAAAACAAACATAAGACTCTGAAAGGGGGAGAAATGGAGGTAGACTTGTTAGGGACCTTGGAACTCAAGGAATGACACCATGGTGAGGACTCTAGGTTTTCTTTTTGCCTCATATACCCCAGACTGGGTACTGGAGAACCAGCAACCTGGAAACACCTATAGGCATGGATAAAAATGCCCAAGAAAAGCTTGCCCTCTAGCCAAAGGGCCAAGAAGAAAAGGGCAAACTAGTGAGGTAGAAGACTTGGGCAATAGCCACTCTGTTCCAGCCAAGCATCACACAGAAAAAACTATGGACCCACCCACAGCAGCAAAGGCTCAGTGGGGAGCTAAGATTTTTACGCTTACCAGGTATAATGAGGCATCCCAATCCTCCCATTGGGCTGGTGGTAGAGAAGCCCAAGAGGGAAGCCGGAATCCCATCCCTACCATGTGTTAAGGGGGGCCCCCCCCTCCCTTGCATTGTCAGTGGAGGTGATGTGGGAAGCCTGGATTTCAGATTATCCAGGAGCAGAGAGTAATGAGGTACCCCTCCCCTGTTTGCTGTGATGTTAGAGGAAGCCTAGTGGAGAGCCAGGGCTTTCACCACTGGTCAGGGAGACTGAAGCCACCCCCTTAGTGTCAGTGGAGGCCACAAAGGGAGCAGTAATGAGGTACCCCTCCCTCTCCCTAGGCAGGGTAGTATCAGCAGATACTCCCATCCCCCCCAGAAGGAACCAGGATCCCTTTTCTCTCCAAGTGTCAAAGGAGGCAGAGTGGAGAACCTGGACTTTTACCCACATTGGGTGGTACCCCCATCTCCCTGCCAGAGTGGTGTCAGTAGATAGAGACAAAATTTATTTAAAATGAAAGTAAAGTCTAGTCTGAAGGATAAGGTATCAGTAGAACTTCTTCAAATGTGCATACCGCAACCCAAAATATGATAAAACCACAGTATCACAAATGTTAGAACACTATTAATTTTTAATGTAATTTTTACTTGATAGTATTTTGTTTAGGACCTGGGTTCCTTTGGAAGAGTCAACAAAGCTTGACATTGTGTTTTTACATTTAGAAATCTGCAGAAGCACATTTCTTGTAACTACTGCAGAGAGAGGACAGTGAAGTGGCTGCTTTTTCTTTTTCTTTTTTTTTGTGGAAGACCAGCCCTGAGCTAACATCTGTCGCCAATCCTCCTCTTTTTTCTTTTGCTGAGGAAGACTGGCCCTGGGCTAACATCTGTGCCCATCTTCCTCTACTTTATGTGGGATGCCGCCACGGCGTGGCTGACGAGCAGTGCATCAGCGGGCGCCCGGGATCCGAACCTGCGAACCCAAGGCTGCCAAGCGCGAACTAAACCGCTGCGCCACCGGACGGCCCCTGCTTTTTCTTTAATGGACTTACAATCGGATTTTTGTAGAGTTTGAAAATAAAGAGACTTAGCTCTCGGTGGGGAAATAATTTAAAAACCTATTAAACTCATTTTCAACTCATAAGCAGCTAATAAGTGCAATTGAACTATTAATTTTGCCTATGCTAGCTTTCCAGAAATCTTATGAGCATCTCAATATACAAGTTTAGATTTTAGATAGGTGGTGAGAAGCTTTTGTAGTAAAGCAATTTGATAGCAGGAAAGTTCTGAATGGCAGGAATCCATGAAGGAAAATATGTCAGTTATGATAGAAAATGAAGCATCATCATTTTAAATCTTACTTAGGACTGTCACGTTAGTTCAGGTTTTGGCAAACTTTTTTTGAAGAAGGGGCCAGAGTAAACACTTTCGGCTTTGTATGTCACATAGCTTTCTGTCATATATTCTCCTTTGATCTTTGTTTGTTTTTTTTTACAACCTTTAAAAAATATAATTGTATACCTGAAACTAATATAATATTATGTGTCAATTATATCTCAAAAAAAAAAAAAACCATTCTTAGTTTACAGGCGTGCAAAAATAGGCCAACGGCTGGATTTAGTGGTAGTTTGCCTACTCTGCCTTAGTTGATTAGTCAGTTGACCAAGGCTCTCTCTGTTTAGTTCATCAAGTCAGTCGTAAAGTCAACTCTTTTTGTAGCACAGAGTAAAGACATTTTACAGCAGAATATCTGAATATACAAAGTGTCTTTTTAGGTTCAATTAACTTACTTGGTAAGTTTTCCTTTAAGTCAGTTCCCTTCTTAAAGAGAAATTTGTATTTCTGATTTCTTTTTTCTCTCCTTCTATAGAAAGGGTGTATGTAAAGCTTTTTACACAAAATTTTTGTATGCATCTATTGATGGGTAACTTTGCAGTGTAAAACATAGCTAGTTGAAGGTTTAGGATCTATCTTGTACACAAAGTGTCCAACTGTTATGTTTCCAGCTTTTGGAAATAGAGAAGGAGTGATTCTGTTGAGGACACTTGATATGCTTCAGCTTGTAGTAGAACTGGTTTTAAGTCTACTGTGCGTCACTTCTCAAACCGTGATTCTGTAGGACACACAGGACTTAATGGTGCCTCAGTGATTCTTCTATACCGTAGCAAAGCTGCAGCTCCTTGACTCATGCTCTTTAAAAGAGTTTGAAGAAAATTTTATTGTCCACTTTGATCATCTATCATAGTTAACCAGATCTTTGACTATATTAGAAAATCAAATTTGAACACTATCAAGATGTTCAGTAGGTTGTTATATATTCTTTGAGGTTAATTTTAAAGAAGTAACTTGAAGATTTTTGAGTGTGGCCCTACTAGGAAATAAATGCTAAAGCATCCTAAAATGATTATATTGAAATAAACTACATATACAGTTTCTGTGTATAAGTGGTAGAAACTGCCTGGGAATAAATTATTTTAAAACTTTCAAGGAGTGTTGGAAATATCTATTTATATAGGAGCAATGAATATATTACTTATGTGTCCGTAAGAATGTGAGCTCCCTGAGGGCAGGGGTTTTTGTCTCTTTTGGTCACTGCTGTAACCACGCTGGTAGAACAATGCCTGGCACATAGGAGGTGCTTAGTAAATACTTGTTGCATGAATGAATTCTTATCTATTAATATATCTAATTCTTTTAAAATTTAAATACATGCTGTGGTAATGTAATCCTAATAACTGTGTAAGCCTGAAAACGGTAAAGTTCATATCTTTGAAAAATTTCCATAAATAAGATTTTTGACTGACCTTCCAGTTAGTTTATTTTGTTATGAGTTCTACACAAATATGTTCTTTCATTATGCCTTAACGTGATTGCTGACATTTTTATCTTTTCTCTCTCTAGCTATTCTGTTTGAATGTGTGCATACAGTCTATTCTATTTATCCTAAATCGGAATTACTTGAGAAGGCTGCCAAGTGCATTGGAAAATTTGTTCTGTCACCTAAAATAAATCTCAAATATTTAGGTAGGATGATTAGTTGTTTTGACAGAAATGATAAAGAGAGCTTTTGAAGTTTGCTAGGTGTTTGTTTGAAGTCACTTTGTATAATGTAATTTTTGTTTCTAGGCCTGAAGGCTCTTACCTATGTTATCCAACAGGATCCTACTCTGGCTCTTCAACACCAGATGACGATAATTGAATGCTTAGACCATCCTGATCCCATTATTAAAAGAGAGGTAAACTGGTATTTTGAATAGTGTATGTGAAGTGTTACAATTTTTGAACTTTTTGTTGGTGTTATGAAGAGAGATTACAGTAGTGGGCAGTGTGTATGTGTGTGTATGTGCATACACATGTGTATTTTAACTTTTGAGTGCAGTTTATTCTTTCTACTAAAAGTTTAAGGAACTTTTCTAGAAAGTGCTTCTGTCGTTATCCACAGGAATGATTTTAAATTATGAGTTGGAGGAGTTAGGTCCAATTACCTGTATGCATTCATTAATATCTTTTTGGCCCAAAAAATGTATACTCAGAGACCTGAATTCTATTTCCAGGTCTTCCGTTTAGTATAGTTTTAAGATGTAATTTATGACTCCGCTCAGTCCTGGAAATGCTAAATTTCATGGTCTTAGAGTAGGAAATAAATTTGGTGTAGATTATCTAAACATATATAATGTATAGTTTAGAGTCTACAGGGAGCATGTCTGAAGCAGCTTCATAGATTGAAAGCTGTTGATGAGGGGGACCTATGTATTGATAGATTTTAAATGGAGTTAAGGATTAACTGAAACAGTTTTTTAAAAAAATCTTTCAAAATCTGTTATTCTTTTCACTTGAAGTCCTGGCTATAAGGATTGAAAAATTAGAAAGAGCCCTAAAGATATTTTGAACAAATTTGACAAGTAGCATACATGGAAATACTAATAGCTAATATTGTTGATCCTAAAACACCGGTAAATGATACTTTCTCAGTATTGTCCTTGGTCTCATATTGATTTCTGGGAACTGATATTTTTAGAACCTTAATGTAGGGCCTTAGAAAGCCAGCCAAATGGGAGCTTACCCTGGTACTGGTCTTCCTTCATCTTACTTGAGGCAGCAAGGGATACATTCCTCAGCACTGAGAAGGTAGCTATAAAATGGTTCTTCTTTGATACCTGAGGTTCTAAATGTAGGCTTTGCCAGGCTTTGAAGCACTTGAGTCCCTAACCTTTGTCCATCCATTAGAGGCCATTTGCCCTTAGCTGACAAACCCACTCAATTGCTGTTTTCTGTTTGGGTAGTGTGGAAAGTACAGTTTGCAAGACTAGGTTTTTATATGTGTATGTATGCGTGTATGCACACACACGTGCACATGCACACACAGGCATAAGTAACGTAGGTTTAAGAAGCTGTTATACTTTTAGAAAATAGATGATAAACCTTTTAACTTTTTGGTCTTGACACAGCTTGTCATGTAGAAACATCAGATTGTAATTATCTGTATGAATCGAAGGCTTTTAGACTTTGAAATTGAGCATAATTCGTTTTTTTGACAATAGTTTTCCCTTTCTTAAGTTCTGTTGCAGTTAAAATGTACATTTCTTGAGCACCCGTTAACTGACTGCCCAGGAGATCTACGTAAAAGTGGAAGAATCAACTGTGTTATAAACCTATACATTACTGTATTTATTAGTGTTATCATGCATAGTTTTATAATACTGTTTTTATTTCTCTGTCTTGAATAGACTCTGGAACTTCTTTACAGGATTACTAATGCACAGAATATAACAGTGATTGTCCAGAAAATGCTTGAATATTTACATCAGAGCAAAGAAGAGTATATTATTGTCAATTTGGTTGGCAAAATAGCTGAGCTGGCTGAGAAATATCCTTTGGACCATTAGTCATAAAACACTTTTAGTTACACAGTGACTTTAAAATGATTGGTATAGACATGGTCACTTGCAAGTTGAGTTCAGAAAGCCTGCAATAACTTCTGTTCCTGATATTCAAGCCTCTCTTGTTGTCAAGAATAGGAATTTGTGTAGATTTTCTGGGGATGGCTTTTTTTCTGGTTCTTTTCGTTTGGTTGGTCAGTATTATGAGCACGAAGATACAGGAACCTCTGCCTGATTCCTCTTTCAGTCCCTCTTTGTTTTTGACTTTACTTCCTACTCAGTTTCTTTTCTGAGTACAAGTTCTTGTTGTTTCATGGAGTGTTGGGGGGGATTTAGGATGCTAAAGTTGATCTGTTACCCTATTGTTTGTACTGGAAATTATCACTATAAGGTAGTTGGGAACTCCATTCGCATGTTACTTTTCTTCACATTTGTTTTTTAAAAATCAGAGGAACTTTACAGGTCACAAGGATATTCCATTCTTTTTAAGACGTCTGTTGAAATCTAAGAAAGAATGGATGAAAAACGTTAATCAAACTATCTTAGAAATTGCTTATGTATAGTTTTGCCCTAGCCAGTGCTATAGCTCTGGCCAGCAAAATGATAGTTCTGGAACTGAAGAGTAACACATTAGGAAAGAGGTTAAACATCTTGCTTAAGTAGACACACCACGACAGTTAGCCTCTCTGAAGTGTGTATCATTTTCCATTACAGTCATGCGTTGCTTAACAATAGGGATACGTTCTGAGAAATGTGTCCCCAGGTCATTTTGTTGTTGTGTGAACAACATAGAGTGTACTTACACAAAGCTAGATGGTATAACCTACTACACATCTAGTCTATATGGTACTAATCTTACGGGACCACCATTGTATATGCAGTCCATCATTGACCAAAACATTGTTACGCAGCACATGACTGTATTTATTTGTCTGTAGTTAACTGGAACATTTCTTTCAATTATTTCACATTTATTTATCAGATGCTTATTATATGCAAGGCACAGTGCTAGATAAAGCAACATGAACTTGGTTTATTAAGTTTATTAAATAAGCTTATATTGAGCACTTATTTTACATAAACTGGAGTATAGAATAGTTTATTGGCAGAGGTTAAAGGTAAAAATGCCAGATGAGGATGAATTGGGGTTTATTTTTTAAAAGGTTGATACAGAAAGGATAATTTTCGTGAGTGGCATTGAGAAGTGTACTTGTCCTTAACACTGTGGACACATATGCTCCTGATAATGCGTGGTTTATTCAGACAATGAATGCTGTGTTTTCAGTGGGAGGCGATGTAATGCATCCTGATATTCCAAATAACTTTCTGAGACTGCTAGCGGAAGGTTAGTGAACTATTGCATTCTGTAAAGTAAACATTTTAAAATTAAATGTTTTTATTACAGAGTCCTTAGGGAATTTAGTGGAAATTAAAATGATATATCAATTTCTTTGTAGGTTTTGATGATGAAACAGAAGATCAACAATTAAGGCTTTATGCAGTTCAGTCTTATCTCACTTTACTAGATGTGGAAAATGTGTTCTATCCACAGAGATTTCTTCAAGTTATGAGTTGGGTGAGCAAAATACATTAAATCATAAATGTTTATAACATTATTTTTTATAAAAGCAAATACTAACAATATATTTCCTTCAGAAACCATTCAGTTCTACTCAGCTAACTCCTTCAGCTGTCAATTTTCTTTCCCAGTGGCTACCTTCTGTCACTTAACTACTTGTCTATTCATTCTCCCTGCCGTCTCACTTAAAGACAGGTATTTGTCTAGATATCTGTCTTTGTCTACAGTATATTTGTTGTGTTTTCTATGTAAATCTGTATTTGAATATGTGAATACTCAGGTATGGAGTATTAGTTACATTAATTTTCTGTTGCTGGATAATATGTTACCACAAACTTAGTGCATAAAACAATGTAAATTTATTGTCTCACAGTTTTTATGGGTCCGGAGTCCAGGCATGGCTTTACTGGGTTCACTGCTTAGGATCACTCAGGGTTGCAATTAAGGTGTCGGCTGGGGCTGTGGTGTCATCTGAAGTTTGGTGAAGGATCTACTTAGAAGTTCACGTGTGGTTGTTGGAAGAAATCAGTTTCTCGCAGCTATAGGACTGAGGGTTTGAGGTTCAGACCATTGACTATAGGGTGCTTTTCATTCTTGGAGCTGCCCGCTGTTTCTTGCCATGTGGGCCTCCCAACATGGCTGCTGGCTTCATCAAAGCCAGCAAGGGAGATCATTTCTTTGCAAGACGAAGTTCACGATTTTAGATAATATAATCATACATAATTGCATATATCCCGTCACCTTACCTTTGTGTATTCTTTCTTGTGCATATGGATGAGTGTTTCTTTAGGCGGAGATTTGGAGAAGTGCAACTGCTGGGTCATAGGATATATCCATTTTAATAGTTTAGTTTTGCCAAATGTTAGCATGTTAACTTAAATTTTACCCAGACCTTTATTTAAGAATTTTTCTTTTCTCATCTACAGAAAAATTGAAAGACTAGGATAATAAATAAGCCTATATTTTTATCTGGATTCCCAGTTAATATTTCTAACCACCTTTGCTTTACCATATCTACATTTATATCTGTATCTGTGTACCTATATGCAGTTTGTTTTGCTAAGCCATTTAAAGTTAAATTGCAGACATCATGACACTTCACCCATAAAAAATTCAACATAGATCTGCTAAGAATGACATTGTTCTAAATAACCGTAAAACCATTATTATACCTAAGAAATGTAACATTAATTCGTTAATATCACCTAATATACAGTCCATACTCAGATTTATCCCGTTGTCCAAAAAATGTCTCTTATGGCTGTTTTTCTACTCCTCCCAATCCCAGATCCAGTTAGAGTTCATAAAGTGCGTTTAGTTATGTCTTTTTAGCCTCTTTGTTTTACAGTGATCCTCAGTTCTTTTTTGTTTTCATGACATTTATTTTTTGGCTGAATACTGTTGACTTGTAGAATGTCCAACATTCTTGATTTGTCCGATTATTTCTGATACAGTTAAACATTTTTAGCAAGAATATTACATCAGTAATATTATGTACTTCCCACTGCATCATATCAGGATGTATATAATGTCAGTTTCTTCAATTATTGATGATTGTAAGTTTCTTTGGTTAGGATGATGATCCTCCAATCTCTATAAAGATGCCCTTTCTTGTTAGTAATTTATAACTAATCTGTGAGGTGATTCTGTAAGGTAGTGTGAACATCTTGTCCTCAACTATCTTTCACCAATGGTTTTAGACTGATAATCCTTGCCTAAATTGATTATTGTATTTGGTGGCCATTTGTTTTTTTCCTTCCATGAATGTAACATGTTACTCCATATATTTAGAGTGTTTTTATTTCTTTCTACAGCATACTGATACTGTACATGTTTTGTTAGATTTATACTTAAGTATTTCATTTTCTTTAAAGCTGTAGTAAACATATTGTGTTTTTAATTTTGGTTTCCACATGTCTATTGCAAGTACGATTATTGTATTTTGATCTTTTTTTTTTTTTTTTTTTTTGTGGGGAAGACCAGCCCTGAGCTAACATCCGTTGCCAATCCTCCCCTTTTTGCTGAGGAAGACTGGCCCTGGGCTAACATCCGTGTCCATCTTCCTCCACTTTATATGGGACGCCGCCACGGCGTGGCTGACGAGCAGTGCGTCGGCGGGCGCCCGGGATCCGAACTCGCGAACCCCGGGCTGCCAAGCGCGGACTAAACCGCTGCGCCACCGGGCAGCCCCTGTATTTTGATCTTTGATCCTGCAATCTTGCTGAACTCACTTATTAATCAAGAATTTTTTTCCTAGATTTCTTGAGACCTTGTTAAGAATTTTTGCATCTCTGTTCATGAGGGGTATTGGTCTGTAGTTTCCATTTTTTTCTGCTCTATCTGTTTGGTTTTGGTATCAAGGTAATATTGGCTTCATAAAATGAGTTGAGAATGTTCTTTCCTCTTCTATTTTCTGGAAAGCTTGTGTAGAAGAGTGTTTTTTTTTTTTTTTTTGCTGAGGAAGATTTGCCCTGAGCTAACATCTGTTGCCAATCTTCCTTTTTTTCTTTTTGCTTGAGGAAGATTAGCCTCCATTTTATATTTAGGTTGACGCCACAGAATGGCTGACAAGTGGTGTAGTCCGTGCCAGGCATACGAATGTGCAAACTCAGGCCGCCGAAGCGGAGCGTGCTGAACTTAACCACTATGCCACGGGGCTGGCCCTAGAAGAGTGTTGTTAAGTTTTGTTAAATTTTTAGATGTTTGAAAATTTCCTGTTATCTTTCCTGTTACTAATTTCTAGTTTGATTCCATTGTCATCAGAGAAAATACTCGATGATTCACTTCTTTTAAATTTGTTGAGGTTTGTTTTATGGCCTAAGACAGGACCTGTCTTGTTATATGATCTGTCGGTGCTTGAAAAGAATGGGTATTCTGCAATTGTTGGGTGGTATGTTTTATAAATGTCGATTAAATTACTTTGGTGATGATGTTGAGGCAAGGGTGTTGAGGTCTCTAACTATGTGGCCTCCAATGACACTGTGAAGGGGTGGCCTCGTTATTGCTGAGCAGTGGTAAAAATTCTAATTCTCCACTAGGCTTCCCCTGACACTGCCCCAGCAGAGATGGGGAGGGGTGCTTCTTTATACATGGGTGGAAGTGAAGTGCAGCCTTCCTATGTGGTCTTCACGGACACTGCAGAGGAGTGGGCCCTCTCTACAGCTTGGTGGGGATGAAAGTCCTGGCTCCTCACTCAGTATTCTTTGTCACCACCCTTGTGGGGGAGTTGGGGCACTTCTTATAGCCTCATAGGGGTGGAAGGCTTGGCTCTCCACTCACCTTTGCTGGTGTGGGTGGGGCGGCAGTTTTTCTGTGTGGTGCTTGGCCAGAGTAAAAGGGTTATTATCTAAAAGTTTTTTGTCTTCCTGGCTCTTTGACTGGAGGGCAGGCTTTTTTGTCTGTACTCATTGGTGTTTTCGGGTTGCTGGCTCTCCAGTACCCAGTCTGGGGAATATGAGGCAACAGAAAACCAAGCCACTATATTATTCCTTAGGTCCCAACGTCCTCAGCGATCTGCCTTATTTTGTCCATCTTTCAGTCTTTTTATGTGTGTTTTATATATAACATGAAGGTTTTTTAGGTGTACTTAGTGGGAAGAGTAGGGGAAAGTACATCTGCTCCATCTTCCTAGAAGCATAAGAGACTGATTTTTGAACTGGGATTTAGGTTACCTGCTATTCTAGAGCTACCTTCCATCTCTTATTAAACCACTCAAAACATTATCTTACTATTTAAGGATTGTGCTTATTTAGTCCTATTTCTTTTTCCTCTTCTTGTTACTAGCTATAAATCTACCCTTGCCTATTACCTCACGTCCCTCTTTTTTTCTTGCTGGTGCCAGTATGAAAATACCCCATAAATACCACTTAGGAAAGACCTCATGCTCCATGAATTATCAGTTTAATAATGATTCTTAGACCAATAGGATTATATATCACCTGAATAAGTTAGATGTAAAAAAAAGGATATGTAACATAGATCACTGTTCCTCAAAGTCTCTCCTATGGATCATCTATGTCAGAATCACCTGATGCTTGCTCAGAAGGTATATTGTAGATCCCCACCACAGACATACTGAGTCACAATATCTGGGGTACAGCCTAGAAATCTGTATTTTTATGAAACACTTCAGGTGACTCATGCATACTAGCATGTGAGAACCACTTGTTTAAATGCTTATTGGAAAATAGTAATAGGATGTGAAATGCTTGTAAAAACCAACAACCAGACCTGGAAGTTCAGAAGAAACCTAACTTGTAAAGATCTGCTGCTTTATATATTGTTAATGATAAAGACGTGGAAACGTTTTTGTATTGAATTCCAATTCTTAGTATAATTTTGAACCTAAAATGTGTAATTGTGTCTTTATCTTCTAATGTCTTCACCATGAGAATATGTTTAACCTAGATTAATTTCAATCCAGCAGTAGGGACTTTGTTTAGATTTTCGAGTATAGTTTGCTATATAACTTGATATTGGTATATAAACATCTCTTTGTTTTGCTCATAGGTGTTAGGGGAGTATTCTTACCTCTTAGGTAAGGAAACGCCAGAGGAAGTTATAACCAAGCTCTACAAGTTACTTGTGAATGACTCCGTTTCTTCAGAAACAAGAGCCTGGTTAATTGCTGCTGTGACCAAATTGACGTCCCAAGCACAGTCTTCTAACATAGTTGAGAGGTTAATCCAGGAATTTACTGTATCTTTGGATACTTGTATGAGACAACATGCATTTGAATTAAAACATTTGCATGAGAATGTGAAACTTATGAAGAGCTTGCTTCCAGTTGATAAGAGTTGTGAAGACATGGTGGTAAGATATCTGCACTCCATCTTTTTAAAAATTGCATTAAATAGAATAATTCTTGAATTTTTGATATATCTGGAATATATCAAAATACAGTTTCTGTAGCACTTAAAATGAATGTTGGAGTTTTTCTCACATTACTTGGTATGGGAGAGAGAGAATTTGAGAGCTTCCATTCAGTAGTGATCCTAAATTCCTTATAGTCAGCAATAGAAGAGTATCTCTTCTGGAGAACTGCAGTGAAGGGGTTTATATTCGGTGACCATCTCTTTTAATATATAATAACAACTCAAGAATTTTTTAGTTTTATCTCCTTTGAACTTCTCTAATATGTCATTTTATTATTACTCCATTTTCTTTCAGGATGTAAAAAAAAGTTCTCCATTTTACTTTGTCAATCTGCTATCTAAATTCTTTACCACTTGGAACCTGATCACCCACCTTTCCTTCTCCCACCTACTTTCAGCCACCACCTCTTTTAACCCAAAGCTCTCAGTTACTACTTATCCTCTTAATTCATACCAGTCTCTTCCTCAGATTGGTATAAATCAGAAAACTTCCAGAAGGAAACCAGATTTGTCCAAATTTTTATGTGTTAGGTGTCATATAGTTGAGAAAGAGGAGAGGATGGGCAGTATTCCTACTAATTCTGACTCATATTTTTGTGACATGTATTCATTCTGAACATTGTTTATTCTTTCAATAGCTCCTCAATGGCAGAGGTCTTGCTTTAATATTTGGTAGGCATTTCAGAGATGTTCATTGAAATGATGAATAAACATGGTATACATAGTATTAAATTAGGAAGTAACTGAACTTCCCCTTTCCTCCAATAGAAGGTAACGATGATGACGTAGCTTCCGCTCTTAAGAATATTATTGAAACTAAACCTTTCCAAATTCAGAGTGTGACATGCCACTTAAATATTTGAGAGTTAGTTGCTGTTCTAAATTATCTGAGCTGTTTGCATACACTTGGCTAAATCAGGAGAAGCAAATCGGTGGTTTCTGAGGTCATCACTGCTGTATCCTCTTGTGTGTATCTCATTTTTCTTTCTCTCATCACTTTTTCTTTTCTCCTTTTCCCTTACTCCCTCTTCATTTCTTATTTCTTTTCATCTCATCATTCTCTTGTACCTTTCTATTCCTGTTGAAATTAAGTAATTTTCCATAGATTTGTGAAAAAGCATTTTCAGGTGGAAGGGAATAGGATCATTAAAGGCACTGTGGGAGGCTAAATAATGGCCTTCTCAAGACGTCCACATCTTAATCCCTGGAACCTGTAGGTATGTTACCTTACATGGTAAAAGGGACTTTGTAGATGTGATTAAATTAAAGATTTTGTGATAGGGAGGTTATCCTGGATTATCTGAGTGGGCAGGATGTAATCACAAGGGTCCTTATAAAAGTGAGGCAACAGGTCAGAGAAGAGAAGGCAGAGTAACAGTAGAAGCAGAGATTGGAGTGATGTGGCCAGAAGCTGAGGAATGCTGGCAGCCTCTAGAAGCTGGAAGAGACAGGGAACTTATTCTCCCCTGGAGCCTCCAGAAGAAACTAGCCTTGCCAACACCTTCTTTTTAGCCCCCAGCAGCAGGAAACAAATACAGACACTGTAGCTCATAGTTTATGTCTTCTCCTCTAGGAGGTTACAAGTCTAGTGAGGATAGGAAAGGTGTGAAGACTCAGTCATAGCACCTGACATACTGGATGCTCAAAAACATGTTCTCAATGCAGTGAAATTAATAATAACTGCAAATGACTTACGCTGTTAGATTCTTTGCTGATTGATTTGATAATAGATATTTCAGAAACTAGGAAGTTGGATAGCACTTTTAAAATTGAAGTTCTGTTTTTCACTTAAAAATTGTGGGCCACAATTACTTATGTGAATGTATAGTCTACTGTTTAGGGTAAATTTTTTTAATTGCTGATTTTTGCTTCTTTTTAATACAGGTAGATGCTTCCTTATCTTTTCTGGATGGTTTTGTGGCTGAAGAACTCAGTCAGGGGGCAGCACCTTACAAACCTCAGCACCAGCGGCAGGAGGAAAAGCTTTCTCAGGAAAAAGGTAATTTTTCATAGGTTTATAATAAACTAGATTGTAGGGACATCATTTTTTTTTAATGCAAGAGATATTATAGTCATGTAAGTAAATAAGTGAGGATATTTACTTTTATTATTCCTCTTTAAATCTGCTTGTGACTTGTTTACTCTGACTAGGTCTTTGGATACCCAGGAAAAAAATGTAGCCTAGAGGTATTCCCAAAGTTGTAGGCTGCATATACGTAAGTGCCTAAGGTATGACAGCCATCCTGGAATTCTGAAAGAACTTGAAGGTGGAATTATCATGTTGGTCACTGTGCTAGAGGGCTGACAGATATTAGTGTGAGCGTGTCTGTGGAAAAATTTCAGAAAAAAACTCTGATTACTATGGGTTAGTGAGTTTTATTCTCCTTCTGAGCAGTCTCACATATCTTAGGTGTCTTAGACTGTTGCCTCCAGCAAAATATCTGATCACTGAAATTAGAAAAGCTAAGAAAGGAAAGAATAACTTGACATTTAAGAAATGTAGCCTGTCAGGGAAAGACTTCCGTCATGATTTTGATAAAGAGGAAATCATTGAGATATTTGGATGGTAGATGGGAAGTATGCATATGAATAAAGGGAGACCACTGAATATTATCTATGTAGGCATTCACAATGTTAATACTGAAAAGTTTAATGCTGAAAGGTCTTTTTTTCTATTCATCATTTAATGATTTTGTTGAGTAGTTATTATTTTCCAGGCTCTGTGCCAGGCATATGAATACAACTAAATGGTTGATCCTAAAATGAGACCAAAAAGTATAAGCACTAATAATAGGCTTGATGTTATCTTTTTTGCAGAAGGTTTAAGGTTTTTGACATATTATTTAGCACAGTAATACCTAATGGCCTAGAAAATTCAATTTTCTTTCAAAGGGTAACCAGTTTCCTTCTCATTAACTCCTCATATATTGATAGAATATGTGGGGGAAAAATAGTTTTGAATTACGATTGCCTGACCTGTGACTATAGTGTGTATAGAGACCTTATGACATCCAGGGCATGGAGTGAAAATCTGGAGTTCCAAAGTGGGAGACGTGGTCCAATTGCCATATTTCCTTATTTTCAAGTGTCTAGGGGCCGTCAGTTGCTATGTGGCAATTCAAGGGTAGGGTAGGGAAGGGGAGATAGGACAAGGAGGAGCCTAATTCCTGGCTCTGCTTGTCTTCTTTCTTAAAATAAGTTAAGTGGCTGACGCAAATATAGTAGATAGCCCTGGAATTTCCCAAGCTAATGCATTCCTTAGCCAAGTACACTTTTTTCCATAGAACCGTCATCATAAATGAGCATAAGCTCTCAAATTAGGCTCCTCCCTTCTCCTCCCAAATCTATTTTTCAAAAGTTCTCTAAAGAGATTGAAATTTCATGAGCTTAGACTGTCTATTATGTCATGGAAAAGAAAATCAGTTATGAGACAGGACATAGAAAGTGTTTAATAGATACTTGAGGAATAAGTTATAAAATTATATATCTTAGAATTGTATTGGCTATTAGAAAATAAAGAGTAGGGGAAAATAGATATTTACTGCTTAAAATGCTGTCAATTCTGGAATCCTTCAAGTATCAGTCCGTTCTGATACTGATCTTACTTGAGATTTTTGTAAATCATTTGCAGATAGTTGTAGTTAAATGTCACTTTTATGAATGATACTTAGAGGAATTGGCAAAAATAGATGGGATGGTGGGGAACAAATTTTTATTACCAGTTCCCACTCAAGAAAAGCATTTAGGCATCAGGTGGATTACTATTAAAACATTATTTGAATATGTTGTGGCCCCAATGTTGGATAAAACCAGAGGTAGTAAAGGGAAATAACAGTGTAATCTCTTGTCTACAAAACCATGGCTTTTAGAAAACCAAGTCAAGTTGAGATTGTTAGTCTTTCAAAAAATAAAATTAGAAAAATAACAGCTGGGGATGGTCAGAGAAGTATAGCCAAATGATCAAGTTATAAAAGAACTGCAGTACATGGTAAGATAAAGAAGTGTGCATATAAAATCATGAAGGATACAAACAGGTTAAATTTTGAATTACTCACTAATGCCCAGGATGGTTTATATTTTCTCTCTCACCTGGATTACTTTCAATAACTCACAACTCCCAAGGAATCTCTCTGCCTCTAGCTCATGCTTTCTTTTCTGCATGAATTTCCCTTTGTCCTCATTCTTCATCTGGTTAACTTCTGTGTATTCATTAAATTGCAATTCAGCCATATTCTTCCTTTTCCTGACTCCTTCTGCATAGCATTATTCTCCTCCAGCTCCCCATATGCACATAAGCTCTTGGACATCTAGTTTACTCCTAAAAATCTTTGGCCCTTCTAGTAGTTCACCTCTGTAAGGATCTTGGGAAATTTTCACTAAAGAATGAAAATAATTTGGTTTGAACTTCACTCTCAAGTCTTTCCAGGCCTTCCTTTTATGACAATTTTTAATTCTTTTGTCTCAGAATCGGATTTTATCTGACTATTCTCCAGATGCTGTCCCCTTCCATGTCTAGTCTTTTTATCTCTGCTTTCAAACTTTCTACCTCTAATTTTGAATTCTTTCTGCTCTTTGCTTAAACTCTTTATCTTTAGCTGCTCTTTGCTTTAAACTCTTTATCTTTACTTGTG
Source organism: Tapirus indicus (assembly GCA_031878705.1). Classification (NCBI taxonomy): domain Eukaryota; kingdom Metazoa; phylum Chordata; class Mammalia; order Perissodactyla; family Tapiridae; genus Tapirus; species Tapirus indicus. The sequence goes on from CM062918.1 coordinate 43,885,921, forward strand.
CATAGGAAACGTTTCTTGAGCTATTCACTGTTACTGGAAGTGTTAATGCAGAGGCTGGATGACTGACTGTCACAGATGCTACTAGAAAGAGGCCAATATGGGCTAGAAGGTTAAACTAGATGATTGAAAACCTTAAAATGAGAGGATATTCTAGCTGAAAAGGACCCTAGAAAGATTTAGACAAGTGGTTTCCAAACATGATTATGAATCAGAATCACAAAGAGAGTTTTTAAAAATGATACAGATTTTTGAACCCTATTCCTATACCTTCTGTATCTGAATTTCTGAAAGTTTGGCTGGATGTATAAAAAGGTCCGTGGGAGAGTCTATGAAGTAAGCTTGGTCCTGGTTATCAAATCAGCATTTGGAAACTGCTGATCTAGTCCGAACCCTTCACTTTACAAAGAAATTAAGGTCTACTTCATACACCCAGTTAAAACGCGACCTACATTAAGAACTCATTTCTCCTGATTATTAACTAGCCCATTATTTTTTTCTACTGCACTTTGATTCCTCTTCTGTATCAATCATTTAGCTAACAATTATTTATTTAGTACTCTTAGGATTAGGTGCTATTTCCTTGGGAGGAAGCAGTATAATATAATAGTTGAGAGGGCAGCTCTGGAACCAGAGTATCTAATTTTTTATCAGCTCTATCATTTTCTATCTTTGTAATCTTGGGTATGTTCATGGCAAACTCTTTGCCACAGTTTCCTCATTTGTAAAATGAGGATAATAATTACAGAAGTTCATATTTATATTTTCGAAGATACTTTTTTTATGATTTAAGAAGGTTCTTTATATTATAATCTAGACAGTCCAAAAAGATAAATGTGTCAGTTAGATTAGGTTCAGTTAAATAGCATATTAGAAAACAAATAAAATGGACCCTTATACAAGGCAGAAGGTTATTGCTCTTTCCCGTTAAAGAAATCCAGAAGTAGGCAGCCTAGGTTTGATAATGGCCTCATGAATGTAAAAGAGGAAGGGAGAGAAGAGAGATGTTTTTTCTTTCAGGAGGATTCCTCCTAGAAGTTGTGCATAAAATGTGTTGAGTTGGCCAGAACTCAAGTCACATGGCAAAGGAGTCTGGAAATGTCATCTCTTTTCTTGGTGGCCATGTACCCAGCTAAGAGGGTGAGAATGGATATTGGCATCTGCTCTACCACAGTAACAATGTGAATTTTCATGGCTCTGCTTGAATTCTTTTGGGTATATAGACTCAAAGGAATCTGAACCTGAGTAAACCTTGTTCTTTGTCAGTAAGGGAGATTTCACATTGAGGGCTCCATCAGTCCATTTGGTACAGGAATGTGCCTAAGAGCATTTTGTTAAGCAAAAACGTGGTCATCTCTTCATTCATAGCTCATTAGACTTTTTGTGTGTGAGTGTGTGAGGAAGATTATCCCTGAGCTAACATCTGTTGCCCATCCTCCTCTTTTTGCTGAGGAAGATTGGTCCTGGGCTAACATCTGTGCCCATCTTCTTCTGCTTTATATGGGACGCTGCCACAGCATGGCTTGACAAGTGGTGTGTTGGTCCACACCCAGGATCCGAACCTGCGAACCCTGGGCTGCCAAAGTAGAGCCTGCGAACTTAACTGCTGTGCCACTGGGCTGGCCCTTCATTAGACATTTTTGCAGGAGAGCAGCAGCTTTTCAGTACACCTAGTTTATCAGTTGTCTTTCATAATTGAATCCTTTTTTAGCTTCTAAGGGAAGTAAAAAGATAAAAATGAAGGACTGTTTGTCTTTGATCAACTAATAGTATGAAGACTGTAGTAGATATTCAATAAATCATAGCTACTTTATTATTATAAATATTTGATTAGATTATCTCCAAAGTTCCTTCCAGTTTAAAAATTGTCACTGGATTCTAGTCTTCAATTATTTTATTTCAGTAGTGAATGGTAACTTTGATAAATTTTGCTTTTTTTCCGTAATTTTTGCTTTGTTTTAAATATGAACCTCTATTATTGTTTTAAAATTCTAGTTCTCAATGTTGAACCATATGGACTCTCCTTTTCTTCATCTGGCTTCACTGGACGACAATCTCCGGCTGGCATTTCTCTTGGTTCAGATGTATCTGGGAATAGTGCAGAGACAGGGCTGAAAGAGTAAGTTCTTTTCTTATTAAAATTGAGAACATGGGAGTGTTTAAATGTAGAAGTGTTCCTGAAAGCTAAATTCTGCACGGGCTGTTGTTTCAGTTGTTTCTATTTATTGCACTTAAGATGTTGATATTGTGTAGTCTGTCCTTATACTTTAAGAGAGCTTGCTGGCTTCCAAGACAGCATAGGATGTATACAAGCTTACACATAGTAATGATGTGTGTTATTACTATATATTATATGTATGTGTGTATAAATATATATACATACACATATACTTTTATATATACACACGTTTTTTAAAGAAATATATCAGGACTTATATACCCAGGTGAGTATTCAGCATATCATTCTACATTCCTCATAATCTACTTCTTATAACCATTTCATTGGAGGATTGACAGATACAGAGGTGAACGTAAAATAAGGAGACTGACTTCACTTGAGGAAGCTCTGTACTTGGCTCAGAATGCTTTCAGAGCTTCTTTCCAGCCTCCTTGAGAATTGGTGATATGTTTGTCTAAATGTCTTACATAGAGCTAAATGTTCATCCTTTTTAGATAGATTTTGATTTTCGAAATATAAGTAAATTACTTTTAGAAACATGATTCAGTTAATAAAATGAGATCATGAATGTAAAGTGCCTCATACAACCCAGTACATAGTAAGTGGTTAATAAATGGTAGCTGCTATTATTAATAATCATTGTCATTGCTCTCATTATCATCATTATCCAAAAGCTGAGTTTACCAAATAAAATTAGTGATCAGTCTGGATAACTTTGGTCAGTACTATCTGATATGACATAAAGTAATGAAAATGGCTTTTTTGTTTGTGAACGAGCTTTTTCTAAAAGAGTTAAAAAATGTTTTGAGAAATGGCAGCATCGTTGGAATAAATGTGATAAAATCTCAAAGATGTCAACTTTGAAAGATGCCATTTGAATTTTGAGTTCTCGTGTGTTCATTAAGGAGTCAATCTCCTTATTTTATGTTCATCTTTGCATTTGTCAGTCTTCCAATGAGATAGTTGTAAGAAGTATTTTATTAGAATGATGACCCATAGATTATGAGGAATGTAAAATGATATGTCAAATGAAATGGCATAAGTTCAAATTCTCTTAGTCTTTGTTTTTCCTGCTCTGTTGACACCCTTTGCTTTCCCAGACATTTAATTTTGATATTCCAAGCATGGGGAGCAGATATGGTTTGTGGGCATGTGATGGTGGAGATGATAGCAATTAAGTGTCCCAAATGGAACAGAGCAGAGTCAAGGGAAGGAGAGACATGAACTCCAAACCCAGGAAGGAAGCTTAGTCCCTTTTACCCGCACAATGGGTGATAGCATCTGCTTGCTTGGTATTGAACTAGGATCTGGGGAACTTGACAGGACCTTGTAAATCCTATACATGTACATGTACTACCCTCAGAGAAATGATTTGGCAAAGCTGCTAAGGAATTATACATATGCTGTGTTATCATGAAGTGGAACATGAAGGATGAATTTAAAATTTCTTTCCAAAGAGGACCACAGCTCACACATTATTTCAGATTAGGAACCTGTGTGGTAATTGGCAAGGTGAATTAGCTTTAGAGAGTAGACAATTGCTCTTTTGCAGTCTCTGGCAAGCTAAGAAGAAAGTAGTAGCAAGCCCAAATTAGAATTTCTTAATTTCAGCCCTATTGTGGGGCAGCACCCTACCTCAGACGAGAATTCCTAGAGCCGAATTAAAGTATATCCCTAATCTTTTGAAGATTGCTTGGCTAGAATTTACATCTGTGTTTGAATGGTCTGATTAAAAACGTTACAAAGGTATACCATATAAAACCACGAATTTTATTATTATTGTCAAAGTCCAGGCAAAGATGACTCATGTTTAAAAAAATTATTTTACAATATGTTTCATATCATAAAGAAGCATATTTTCTGCATGAAATGGACTTATGCTGCTCTCTTATTTGTTTTCCTGGTTTTTAGACTGTTTATATGTAACGCATGACAGAGAAAATTTATGTTGATCATAGGCATGTGTGCAGATGAAATAAGCCAGAAAAATCTTTACAATAGCTTGAAGCTCCTTTTAGGCTTATTTTCCTCCCCTTTCCCATTTTGCCTGTTGTTGTGGGTTGGATTCCCTGGGAAGCACATTCTGTGGTGGAATTTAGCATGTAGAATATTAAGGAGTGCCCTTGGGATCAACACCTGTGGAAGGAAGGGGACAGAAGCAGGTTTGGGCAGAGGAAGAAGATGTGATGCAGTGCTAATGTCAGCCTCTGCTGACTCTGCGGGGAGCTTTAAAGCTAGAATTGCCCTTCAGAGTTCTACTGAGTTGGGCCAAAATGGATGGCCAGGACTCTATACTTCTGTTCAGCAGTGTCTGGACGTGGGCTGCCCCGGGAAGGGGTGTGGTCTTGGGTGAGGTGGCCTCTGTAGCTGAGGCAATTCCTGAGGGGGCCGTACTCCCAACAGCTGGGGCAACAAGTCCTTCATTGAAGGGGGATCTAGATGGAGCATCCCAGTGTCCACTACACCTGCCTTTTTTTGTTAAACTAATAGGTGAATCATTTATTAGTGAAATCTGGGGAGCTGCTCTTTTTTTTCCCTTAATAATTAAAGGATATGTTTTGGTAAACAGGGTTACAGAAACACTGTAATCCTGCTGTGAGCATTCATGAATTCCTTTGAGTTGCTGCTGTTGAGCATCCGAGAGATGCCGGAGTTCATTTTAGCGGTTCCCATGACTACTTTTGGATCTGCTCATGCAAGGACAATCAGTTTTCTTCTAAGAGGTTTGATAGATAACTAACAGTTGTTTTTTTAAAAAACTTTCTAAAAAACTCTCTTGGTACCTGAAAGAAAGGGAGAAATGAAGATATTTATAAAGAAGCATTCAGCAGTAAAATTGATTGAGGAGGAATGGACTAATTCCCTATACGGTGTTCTTTATTAATATTCAGATCTTCTTTCAGCCAATTAGTACTTAATAGCATCAGTTTTTCACTCAGTATGAAGTATAACAACCTGTTTTTGTTTCTGGGATAGTACAGAAAATCAGATTGTTCTTGATTCCAACAAATTAGAAGGGAATAATAATCCATACTGATATTTCTGAGTCTTTCTTTTAGATTCATATCACGATCTGCCTGTCTAGTAGTACAAATTTTAAAAATGCTATTTTGGACCATAACAGGGATGCTTAAATGAGCCAGTGCCAAGGACACATAGTTCTTATATGAAAACAATAGAGGCAGTCTTTGGCTGTTTCAGCCTGCACTTATGATTATATTAGTCACTCCAGATTCCCAGCTGTAACCTTTGGGACAATAGTAGGTGAGTCCAAATTCTAATCACTGCTTTAATTCTTCAACTCAGGTATAAAAAACTCCTAACCTCCATGCTTTTTCCACAAATCTTACTGTTTTCTTTTATAGATCAAGCCTTGTTTCATTTTTATAAAGTTACATTTATAATAGTTGAAAATGTAGCTAGTGTTCACATTAAGAAAACCTTCTGGATTAAAGGTAAGTTTACACATAGTAGTGGATTTGAATGATTTTTTTTGCTTTCAACAAGATTTTATTTAGTGAATTTTTAGGGTTTAGTGAATACATAGGGTTAATTCCTTTGTTGAGTGATTATTGCTAAGAAACTTGAGTCATTTCTGATCTGTAACACATTCAGAATTAAAGATAAGATATTTTTGAAAAAAATCAATGGGGGAAAGGAACCAATTTACAGTAGTTCTATTTTTGGACAACTTATTCAAACAACTAAATGAAAGTTAAAGGATCTGAAATTTTTAATTAAGTCTAGAGTTTTGTTGCCTTAAATCCTTTGGCTGGAGTGGGGAGGGAGGTTGGCTATAACTAAAATAAAATCTAGAGATCTAGGTTTTACTTCTGGCATATAGGATATAATATGAAAGCTGTTTCTAAAAACCCATGGCAATGATATGTTTTTAAAAATGCCTCAAGAAAGTAACTATTTAGCAGTTATTTAAATTGACCAGATTTCATTATCGATCTCCTTAGGACAAATAGCTTGAAACTAGAAGGTATAAAGAAATTGTGGGGGAAAGAGGGCTATCTTCCCAAGAAGGAGAGCAAAACTGGTGATGAAACTGAAGCTCCACCTGTACCTCAAGAGAGTGTAACAATGGAGAATGCAGATCAAACTGTGACAAAAAAGGATCAGTCTCAAGTCCTTACCCAATCTAAAGAGGAGAAAGACAAGCAGCTGCTGGCATCGTCATTATTTGTTGGGCTAGGATCAGAAAGTACAATCAATTTGGTAAGTAGTCAGTTATATTACTCTGAGAATCTGTGTCCCCCGTTTTGTACAAAAAAACTGGCTCCACAAAAGCTCTTGGCTGTCGTTTACACACGTGGTGGGAAGTGGCTTCCCCAGCTCAAGGGCCACCAGCGACACACCTTTTATATTCCTGAGAGGAAATCGAATGGCTCAGCTCAAATCAGGTGTTCTTTTTAGTCAGGATCAGGGTCCAAATAAAGTTCCAAACATGACCACAGGTATTCTCTCCCCTGTCGGTGGGTAGGACAGTTCTTGGTGGGAAGGGGGCTTGATGACTCCTTGTCAATAATAATAGTTCAACAATATTGATATGCCTGTGGAAAAAGTTCTTCTCAAAATGGCATTTTTAATAGTGAAAAACAGGAATCAATTTAGATGTCTAACAATAGGAGAATGGGTACATAAATTATATTAGCTCAGATTATTCAGCCATTAAAAATAATAAATACTGCATTGTAAAATAAATAAATACTTATGATATATTAAGCACAAAAGCAGAATATAAAGTTTTATTTACACCTTATTTATTACTGTTAAGAAGATAAATGTATATAAAGACTGAAAGGAATTGTACAAAAATGAAAATTATATTCAGGCATTGTGATTATGATGATTTTCAAAACTTTTTATGCTGATATATTGTTCTCATAGTAAAATAATGAAAAATTGGAGTGAAGGACAGGTGCTGTTTTTGAGCATCTGAGAATTCCGTGTAATTTACCGTTTGGTGGGCCGATGAACCTACCTAGTGCAAAACTGTAATTAGAGCTACATTTTCTTCAGTTTTACATCATCCTAGTTCTTTCATCTTCTCCCTTAGTGGAATTTTCCCTCCATCCCTGTTGACACAGGCCAGACTCTAGGCTACACTCTACCTGTATCTCTCCGTTTTCCAGACCCAATTTTTGTCAGACTTGATATTCCCTCCTAAGGAAAAACAGATTCAGTCTAAAAGTATTAATAAGTAACGTATCTTAATGCTGTCTCAGGCAGCACTTGCAGTTCAGCAGCAAAGTGACTGATCTTGGGTCTTTCAGTTGTTCCAGCGGGCTGTGGTGAAGGTACGAGTGGATGCTCTGACACTGCTGGGACAAATTTTCAGCGGTCACAGCGCACCCAGGTCAGAGTGTGCCCAGGCTTATGGAGCCCTGATTTGCGAACCTCATTGCTGGTGTTGAAGGATTCCTGCCTTCTCAACAGAGTGCATAGCTTTCAGTTAAGAGTCTTTCTCAGGAGAACATTCAGGGTGACAAATTATCAGACATTTTTTTAGTGGGCTTGAGATCAGAAATGTAATTAAGATGTTTTTCTATTTAAGTTATGTTGAATCCTTTTGGCTTACCCCTTATACTTTTCTTCTCCCCTCAGCTATCACTGGAATAGTTTAAAAAAAAAGGAGCGTATTTACCTGTTTTATGGGACTCTGAATTCTGTGAGGAACTGTGTAGTAACTCAGATGGCATTATGCAGAAAGGAGGGGAAGCAAATGATTACATAAAATTAGCATGTATCCTCCCAACCCTCAACTCCAACTTTTCGTCTGTCACTAGGGCAGAGCACACAGGATTGGCCCTGACTGGATATGCTCCCTCTTTTAGATGGCTGTTTTTTCCTAGCAATCCTATTCCCTTCCGACTTTTCTAATGTTTAAGGTTCTCAGTTACACAGGTCAAAGCTATATTGATGTATTTCATTTTAACTGCCTTTTATTTTTAGGTCTGTGGTCCATTTCGAGTTACTTTTTTTACATAGTTCACTGTAAGGGGCAAGGATTTTTTTTTTGATGAGGAAGATTAGCCCTGAGCTAACATCTGTTGCCAATCCTCCTCTTTTTGCTGAGAAAGATTGGCCATGGGCTAACATCTGTGCCCATCTTCCTCCACTTTACATGGGACACCACCACAGCATGGCTTGACAAGCAGTATGTTGGTCCACGCCTGGGATCCAAACCTGTGAACCCTGGGCTGCCAGAAGCAGAGTGCGCGAACTTAACCTCTGTGCCACTGGGCCAGCCTGGGTCAAGGATTTTTTTCCCCCACCTTCATTTTTAAAAGATATTTTCTCTGGGTGATGAATTCGGGTTGACTGTTTCTTTTCTTTAAGTGGTTTAACAAAGATGTCGGTCCTGTGTTTTCTGGCTTGTGTAGCTTCTGATTAACAGCAGATTAGACAGTGCAGAAGAAAAGATCATTAAGCTTGAAGACAAAGTAATAGAAACTATCCAAAATGAAACACAGAAAGAAAAGACAAACAAAAAAACAAACAAATGAAAAAACCCAGAGCATCAGTGACCTAAGGAACAATATCGAGCAGTCTAATATATGTCTAGTTCGAATCCCAAGGGTACTGGAAATAGAAGTCTTTCACCCACTTTTCCCACCTCCTTCACTTGTTTTCATTTTTCTGTTAATTTTAGTTCTTGTTTGATGACTTCTGAATTGAAAGGTAGGAGGCAAACTCATCTGCTCAGAGTTGGAAGAGATGTTGGGACTTGAGGGAATGAGGATATGAAAAGGGAACTAGAATTCTGGTTAACTAGAATTACGTGAAGGGTGGCCACACAGTGTTCAAGCCCCCAGGGGGATGGAGACATGAGCTTAGAGTAATGCCAGTCTCTGCACTGATCTAGATAGAACTTTGTGAGGCAAGGGGACACTTGAGCCATCACTCTTCTTACACAGATTCGTAGACATTCCTCAAGAGGGTTAGCTCAAGACTGGCAAATATGCTGTTCCCACCTCCTGAGTCTGTAGCAAACATCACTAGTCACGTACAGAATTCTTTCCTGCTGTGTGTTCCAGTCTGCCACTGCCAGATAAAGTCAGTTTTTCTTCCCTGTTATTGACTCACAGGCCATGAAATCATATTATAGATTACTGAACCAGAATTTGAGTATTTGAGGTATCTTAACTTCTACAGGACAACTCTGGAAACTCAAAAAATGGCTAGGTTTCTTACTGCTTTTAATTTGTACTCTAGTATTCTGAAATCAAACAGGTTTCTAGATTTGTTCACAATTGACTTTTTGACCTTATTTCTTTTTCTGACTTTATGTGTTTTTAATGAGAAATAAGATGTAGCTAATAGTTCAAAGTTACATAGCTGTCAGAATTTTAGGGCTTAACATTTTATTCGTCTCTGAGTCTTTGTTAATCTGTGCTTTATAGATAGAACCTTAGCAAGTTAGTAAATTGCTCATTTGAAATTATGAAAAAATGTTTAAAACTCATGACTAGTAGAATGGTTTCTTTTTATATTATTATGTTTTATTTTTGCAGCTAGGAAAAGCAGATACTGTCTCTCACAAGTTCAGAAGAAAATCAAAAGTCAAGGAAATCAAAAGTGAAGAAACAACCAGTGCTCCTAATGTGACCTGTTCTTCCTTTAGTTCTTTGCCAAATATGACTTATGAAGATTATTTGTTGGATAATTTGCAGGATAGAGGAGACAAAGAATTAAAGAAATTTTCTCTCAATTCAGAACTTTTGGATTCTGAGTCACTCACAGAACTGCCCTTGGTTGAGAAACTCTCAAATTGCAGGCTTTCTACATCTTCTTTGTTTGCTGATAACAACATGGAAGTTTTTCACCCTACTCAGTCCACTGCAGCCTCAGTTGCCAATGAAATTTCTTTAGTTTCTTCTTTGTTGGAAGAAGCTCCTGAACACATGCATTCAGATCTTATGGAGGTCTGTAATAATGAAACCATATCAGTGTCTTCTTACAAAATTTGGAAAGATGATTGTTTATTGATGGTCTGGTCAGTTTCTAATAAGAGTGGTTCGGAATTGAAAAGTGTTAACTTAGAAATTGCTCCTGCAGAAAATTTCAAGGTAAGATGATAAGTGGTTCATTATTTCTGCCTTAAATGGACAATGCTTGCTTGTCCATTTGGCTCTTCTGATGGTTTATAAATTTCTTTCATATCCATCTTTCCTCTTTAGCAAAAAAGGTAAAAGGTGTGACAGATTTTTTATTATTTTGAGTAGGGATGAATTATTCAAGAGACAAGGAAACATAGTAAAGATTGTATTGGGGAAGGCCATGAATATAAAGTGAATTTCAATAGAGCACAATAGTTAAGAGTGTAGGCTCTTGACTCAGACTGCTTCTTGGCTTTGAATCTTGCTTCTGCTGCTTTTGAGCTGTTACATGGTCAAGTTATGTAACTCTGTGCCTCAGTTTCCTCACATTTAAAGTGAAGGTATTGATAGTGTGTGCCTCTGCACTATACTGAGTGCTAAAGCATCAATTCTGTTTCTTCTCTGGCTTCAAGAGACTGCCAGTGTGATTTCTGGAAATATGCTAATTGTATTATTGTGTGGAAGTCTTTGGTGAAGTTATAATGAGATTTGACCAGTATATCAGTATTCCACAAAACTGACCCAATTTCTTCTATGAGCTAGAATTTGTTGAATGGGATGTTACCGGGGCCTACCCAGGAGAGAAGTTCCTGACTCTAGATGTGCATTGGAATCACCTGTGGAACTTAACAAGCCAAAGCAAAACAAAACCCAGTCCAGTTGCTGAGCTCTGCCCCCAGAGCTTGAGTGAGGGTGGAGGAGAAGGGAAAACACCTGTATTTATTTATTTTTAACTCTCCTAGCTTTCAAAATCTGGTGATAGCCAGGATTGAGAGCCACAAGACTAGAGTTTAATAATATTTTTTGTCGTTGTCATTAAATTATACTGAAGTTTTCATTGTAATGCCATTTGTTACATAATTTTGACTTGTGTACTCATTTCTTAGTTATCTGTGCTAGTGAATTTTTCTCAAGTGGTCAGTCATCTTCATAATGTGGTTTGTTACTAACATCTCACAGTAGTATGCTTTTGTACCACTTCAATTAAATAGAAAGTTGGTATTCATATTATAGTCTGTATTGATCGCTTCTTCATTACTTTTATTTACAGATCACTGAGCAACCTGGATGCTGCTTGCTTGTAACAGAAGCAGAAAACACCAGAAACTTTCAATATAGTGTGCAGATGGAAAAACCTTTTACAGAAGGGAGTCTTTCTGGTTTTATAAATTATCAATTGATGGATACTCATTCTGTTCAGCTTGAATTTTTAGTAAACTTATCACTATTAGATTTCATTAGGTAAATATTTTCTGGAATGTAATTCAAGTTATTTATTGATTCAGCAAATAGTTATTAGGCCTCTTCTCTGGGCAGAAGCACTTGCTAGGTGCTAGGGAGTATAACAATTCAAAACTAGACACAGTCCCTACTTTAGGGAGTGTCCAGTCTAGGGAGGAGACATTGAACAATCATATAAATGCATATATAATTGTGCCATGAAGAGAAAGTAAATGGTGCAATGAGCAATTATAATATGGGACCCAATTTAGGTTGGGATTGGTTAGTGATCTTGGAAAACTTCTGAGAGAAAGTGATATTAAAGTATATTTAAACTGAAATAACTTCAAAGATTCTGCATGACTTTTTTTAAGCTTTTAAAGTTTCTCTCATTTGTATTTCATTTATTTGATTAATTCTTTCATAAAATTTGTTCATTAAGCTTTAGATCCATAAGAAAATTACTCAACAAAGTTATTAAACTTTTATTAGACATACAGTGTTTAGCATTACACTGGGCACTGTGCAGTGTTACCAGAGTAATTGAAAACGACCTCTTAACTTTTCTGCTCTCCTTTCGACTTATGAATATATTGTACTGTATTCAAACATTTTTTAAAATGAAGCTGCCTGAACCAAGAATGCTGAATACCAATGAATATCTGTAAAATTTTTTTAACCTCCACACATACACTTCTGTTACACTACTATAATTTTTGCTCACTCTTTAAAGTCTTTTAGTAAGAACTGTCTATCAATCTGTCAAAGAATATTAATGCCCATGGTACTATGTAAGATAGAATCCAGACTTCAAAAACCTTGCATTCTGTGACTATGAAGGTGTATTCCATGGTGAGCATAGTTAACCTGAAGAAGCACAATATATATAACACAAACAGTTCTTCTGTGCATGTTAATAAAATCTCTGTATCTTTAAAAAGTATTTTTTCCTAATTATAAAATTAATACATACTTATAAAAATTCAAATAATATAAAAATATAAGTAGAATATAGAAGTTCCCTATAATCCCACCCCGAGATACCCTTTGTTAACTGTTCTATTTTCAGTCTCATGAACCATTTTTAAAATACATTTGATGGATAAAAAACTAGACTATTGGTGGTGAACATGATGCTGTCTATACAGAAACTGATATATAATAATGTACACCTGAAATTTACACAGTGTTATAAGTCAATATGACTTCAATAAAATAATTTAAAAATATTGATATCTACACATGATATAGGAAGTACAAAAAAGAAAAAAAATATATGTCTGTTAAAATCCTTTCTCTTGGTCTAATTTACTTAAGGTGCTGGTCATTGTATTCATACTCTTGTACATGACTTTGATAGAGTGTTTCATTATCCCCAAATCCAAAGTATACCTGGGAAGAAAAGTTTTATATTATTTGAATGATTCATGAAGTTACTTGGTAAAATTTTACTGAAATGACTAATACTCAGAGAGAACTGGGTGGTTTATTGAAAAGACATTTGCACTTTAATAACATCTCCTGCTTTCAGTATTTTCATCAGGTTGGAGGATGATGGTAAGCATTCTAGTCATATTTGGTTTAAAAACAAATTTTATGGGATGCAGATTTACAATGAAGTTTTTATTCCCATGAGTCATTTGAAATGTATTTGTTTGTTTGTTTAGAGTTGTTTCATTCTTTTGGACATAAATCTAATTTTAAATACTATTTTTAGACCATTAAAAATCTCAACTGAAGACTTTGGCAAACTCTGGTTATCCTTTGCAAATGATGTGAAGCAAAATGTAAAGATGTCAGAATCTCAAGCCGCTCTGCCTTCTGCCCTAAAGACCCTGCAACAGAAACTGAGACTTCATGTTGTTGACATTATAGGTTTGTAGAATTATAAAAAAGCAATTTTGTGTTTATAGGGGCTTTCTCATAATCAGAACATAAATCAACTCTTATAAGTGTCAGATTTCTTAGAGCTATATTTCCTGTTATGAGTATCTGTCAGATGAGTGTGTTGTTCAGACTTGATTAAAGAATTTTTTTTGTGGTAAATGTGCATAACAAAATTTACCATTTTAACCATTTTTGAGTGTAGAGTTTAGTGGCATTAAGTACATTCATGTTGTACAACCATTGCCATCATCATCTCCAGAACTTTTCCCTCTTTCCTGACTAAAACTCTGTACCCATTAAACACTAATTCCCCATTTCTTCTCCAGCCCCTGACAACCACCCTTCCACTTTCTATCTCTATGAATTTGACCACTCTGAGTACCTCATATAAGTGGAATCATACATGTTGATCCTTTTGTGACTGGCTTATTTCACTTAACATAATGTCTTCAAGGTTCATCCATGTTGTAGCATGTGTCAAAATTTCCTTCCTTTTTAAGCCTGAATACTATTCCATTGTATGAATATACCACATTTTGTTTCTCCATTCATCTGTCGATGGACACTTGGGTTGTTTCCACCTCTTGGCTATTGTGAATAATGCTGCTCTGAATATGGGTTTACAGATATCTGTGTTCAAGTCCCTGTTTTCACTTCTTTTGGTTATATACTCAGAAGTAGAATTACTGGAACACGTGGTAATTCTATCCTTCGTTTTTGGAGAAATTGTCATATCGTTTTCCACAGCAAGTGCACCAGTTATATTCCCACCAGCAATGCACAAGGGTTCCAGTTTCTCCACATCTTCTCCAACACTTTTATTTGTTTATTTTGATAATTGCCATCCTCATGGGTGTAAAGTAGTATCTCATTGTGGTTTTGATTGCATTTTTTTAATGATCTGTGATGTTGAATATCTTTTCATGTGCTTATTGGCCATTTGTTTATCTTCTTTGGAGAAACATCTATTAGAAGTCCTTTTACGTTAAAGAATTTTTAATGTTTGTTTTGTTGTAGGCAATGAAGGGCTATTGGCCTGTCAGCTGCTCCCATCCAGCCCCTGCTTGCTGCATTTCCGAGTTCATGGTGACGTATTAGCCTTGTGGTTCAGATCCTCCTGCTCTACTCTTCCTGACTATTTACTGTATCAGTGTCAAAAGGTGATGGAGGGATCCTAGCAGAAGTTCTGTTTATATTTTACTCCATCAAAATAAATGGTTTACATAGATAAACTTATTTACCAAAGTAAAAAGAACTCATGGTACTTCTAATGAAAATGGGGATTATTACAAGTTGTGGTTTTATGTGTTTTCTTTATGATTCTTGATCAAGAAGGATCCCCAAGAAACTGTATCCCTAACGTTTTACTCAGGATTGTACAGTTTGTTTGGGTCCCAAAAAAGTGACCTAAGCTAATATTATAAACTGCTGATGATTTATATATCACTTAGTGTGAGGGACTGAAAATATTTATTTTGTTATAAATAATTTTATAGCAAATTTACTCTAGTGCAAGCTGATTTGTAGTAAAACCAAGTCTCAGTTCTCTGCATTAATGGAGGGAAGACGTGGAATTGATAATCCCAAACCTAATCCATAGCTGGCTTTGGAATACAGTGTATGCTTTTGGTAGGCAAGTCATTACTTTCAATTATGTTGTTTTAGATCAGTGTTGAACTAAGTTGGCACAGCACACAGTTAACAGTTTGGGAGATCCGGGAGCATGCTGGATATTGGGGAGATCCAATCTGTGATATAGTTTTTATTATAGATAACTTACTCCACATAATTGCAGATAATTTGGCTACAAAATTTGTCTGTTTTCCACTTGCATTTATTTTTAAAATTCAAAATGAATCACTTATTTTAAAAACTTACTTTAAAAACTCAGAGCCAATTACAAAATATCGTACAGAAACAAAACCCATAAAGCACACAGTACTAAAGCAAATAGATGTAAAAAGACTTTTTTGGTTATGGCAAGTATCTTAGTCAGTTACCACTTAGGTCTTTTTGGCAAATTAAAATTTGTGATTAGAGTATAAATGGCAAAACTATCTTTCCTGGCCTTTGAATCCACTAGTACTCAATGGTTACAACAGAAACATAAGTATACCACACAGGTTCTTCAGTAAAATATGTCATTTTCATGTTACAGTCGTGCCCTTATGGCCTCTGTCAGAACTATTATCAGTAGAAGAGGTTAAGCCTAATTTGAATGATGGACCAGAATCTTGAGATTGTACATTAATGTTAAAAACTCAAAAAGTATTTTATAAAACCTTATGGTGCTGTGGAAAATATTTATTATTTCACTTTTTAAATTGGTACTGTTTATCACTGAGATGTGGAATTCTGGTTTTAGGTTATCTCATTAATCCTAGCTGATAAAGATGCTAAGGGGATTCCCCAGAGCTGATAGATTTCATTAGTCTTTTATGTCGAGTGTATTCCTCCCTAAAAACAAAAGCAGTATTTTTTTAAATTAATTTTTAAGTTATTCATTTAAAAAAAGTAAGAGCTTGTTAATTTTATGCTTTTCGAAACAGACAGTAAAACCTTGCTACAAGAGCAATGAAAAGTGACTGGAATTTCCTGCATAGGTTTTTCCTTTTGAATAGAAGATCAGATTCATCCTCAGGCTCACAGCAGTGTCACGGTGAAGGGAATATGCTGTCTCTGGGAGCGTAGTGGACACTGGTGGCTAA
The DNA here is from genome assembly GCA_031878705.1 of Tapirus indicus. Taxonomy (NCBI): domain Eukaryota; kingdom Metazoa; phylum Chordata; class Mammalia; order Perissodactyla; family Tapiridae; genus Tapirus; species Tapirus indicus. The sequence continues at coordinate 43,902,021 of CM062918.1, forward strand.
ACTCATCAGCTTCCTCTTTATTCCTACCTCTGTCAGCAGCACCCCCATCCCACCTGATTCTGCTGTTACTCTGACAAAGAGATAGGACGTGCCCTCTCACTTTGCAGAGGAATGCAGTGTGTAGCAAAGGAGGTGCTCCAGTTTTTTGTGTCCTTACTTTCATGTGTCTGCATGGTCACCGAGGCTGGGTCTAGTGTGGAGCATTGGATGTAAGATGGCCACCAAGCAGATGGACAGCTATCTGGGAGAGATTACAGTGAGCTACTGTGCTGCTTTGTTACAAGGCTCTTCACGAGTGGCAGCAGCAGTTGTCATGAGAGACATGCTTGGCCTACAGAGCTGTCTAATGGTGGGAGATGTGTAATGGTACGTCAGGGCGGGGAGCATGATTTTGGGTCTGCCAAAGGGGACATGGTGTCACTTTTGTTCTTTCTGACTCCACTAAATAAAAAGTGGGGTAACAGGGTTTCTACTGAAATGTTTAGTAGAATGTTTACAATTTTTATATTTTTGTGGCTTTAAACAACAATAATAGGAAAGAGTGGATTTTAAAGCACTTCAGAGCAGTATCTATTCTGCCTAAACTAATTTAATGTTTGAAGTTCTAAATCAGGCATCATCAACCTTTTTTGCATGTAGGAGATGTGACTATAAAGTAGGGAAAATGATTTTTGTGGGTAGATCATCTCTTTATCTTACAGTCATAATTTAGTCAAGTGAAGGGGCAACATCTGGAGTAAGAGCTATGTGGGGGATACTCAGCTGTGTGAGTTGTGTGCCAGGCATCTTTGCTGGGAATGCAGGTGGCAGCAAGTGTGAATCCAGGGGAGAGTAAAGGTCAGACAGGAAGGCCTTAAGAGCAGGTGGAGGAAGAAGGATCAGGGTCCCACCAGAACAGTCCCTGTGGAGGCAGGCGGATCAGGCTCAGGGGAAAGTGGGCCCCAAGGAAGGGTCCTTCTGAAAAACTGCAGATGGAAGCTGAGCAGTTACCAAGTGCTAATGTGCCAAGCATGCCAAGCACAGCATATGCTCTGCAGAGGAGCATTATATTTTAAACACTATTCTATTACCATCTACCCAAACAGTGGTGGTGAAAATGCAGGATTTTATTTTTTCGTTTATTTTATTTCATGTCAGTAATATTTTAAAATATTGAGCTGTTTGTCTTATTTTTCATGGATAAATGTCCTCTTTGTCTAATGATTGAGAGCCACTGAAAGTGCACTGAACCTATACACATGTTTTTAAGGTGTTTTGCTGTGTTAAAATTTTAGGAGTGAAAATGCAAGTGATTAACAACAGGTGTTAATTACCTTATTTTGGAGTTGAATTCTGTAATTTGAAAAGATTCAGTTAAACATGTAATAAATACAAAGTGATCTATGCTGTTCTTTGGTCTATATATTCTTTATTATCTAAATAGCTGAATAATAAGTAATACTATCCAGTAATTTGATAGACATTAGCTAAAAAAGCAGAAGCAATTGGAATGGGATGAAAAGAGTTATTTACTCATTTAGCCCCAAAGAATCTGGTCTAATTGGTTAAAAGTAAAGATACTTCATTTACATATGATGTTCAGAGAGAACTTTGTGGGCTTCAGACAGGTTAGAGCATGGATTGGTCCTCGAGTGCCTGTCCATATCTCCTGCTTTCATCCTAGCCTGACTAGAGCATTCAAAGCAGAGTGTCTGTTGCTGTAGTGCGCTCTTCTTACAGCTGCCTCGAGATGTTAGAAGCACAGTAAGACACATGCAGACTTAGTGTCCAAAGACTCTGAGTCCCCTGGCTATCCCTGCATTGTGTATCCTGAAACATAAAGGTAGATCAGAAATGGTTTTTAAATTTCACTGATTTATACCTCTTGTTGGCTATATTGTATAGCAGGAAAAAAGTTCTGAGACTTGAAGCCACATCTTTGGGGTGCTGAAGGTAAAGGATGTTTAAATGCACCAAACCCACTGTAGTAAATCAAAAGAAGGGGGCACTTGAAGAGAGAGGTGCCCTGCAGCCAAATGGGCCAGGGGTTAACGACTGTGTGAAAGTTACTTGTTTTTGTGTGTGCATAATGAGAGACTGAGTTTTTTGTGTGTGTGTGTGAGGAAGATTAGCTCTGAGCTAACATCTGTTGCCAATCCTTCTCTTTTTGCTGAGGAAGATTGGCCCTGGGCTAACATCCGTGCCCATCTTCCTCTGCTTTATATGCGGGACACCACCACAGCATGACTTGATAAGCGGTGTATCGGTCCACGCCCAGGATCCGAACCTGGGAACCTGGGGCCGCTGAAGTGGAGCACGCGGACTTAAGCACTATGCCACTGGGCTGGCCCCAGAGAGACCATGAGCTTTTTATGGTTAGGAACCATGTGCATATTTTTATGTGCCTTTTGCCTAGTACGTAATAGGCACTCAGTTTATTGAATGAATGACTAAAGAGACCTGTCCACTCAAAATAAGTAATCTGAGACTAGGTAATATACAGGGGTTGGTTTTAGTAATCCTGTGGCTCTCTCAGAAGTAAAGAAGAGTGATCTTATCTAGTTTATAGATACAAGTCAGTGGAAAAGGGTTTTGGTGAACATAGCTTGTGCCAGTTTGTACCAAGTAGGAGAGAGGAAACATGACTGCTTGATGAGACCCTTACCAGCCTGAAGGCTAAGTCCTATGAGAACTTGCCATGCCGTTTATGAGATCACTCTGCAAATGCAGTGTGATTACAGATAGAAATTATGACTTGAAGGAGGGGGACTTTTCTGTATTATGGCAGATGTCCATAAAGTTTTACTGGTCTAGAAGAACTTGTTCTAGGGCAGAAAGCAGTAGACATGTGATCATTGAGGTTAAAGTTAGGGAGCTAATAAATATGATAAGGCAGATTTACCAGCTAAATTAGCATCACCTATTTCTTTTTTTTTTTTTTTTGTGAGGAAGACCAGCCCTGAGCTAACATCTGCTAATCCTCCCCTTTTTGCTGAGGAAGACTGGCCCTGGGCCAACATCCGTGCCCATCTTCCTCCACTTTATATGGGACGCCGCCACGGCCTGGCTGACAGGCAGTGCGTCGGCGGGCACCCGGGATCCGAACCGGCGAACCCCGGGCTGCCAAGCGCGGACTAATCCGCTGCGCCACCGGGCGGCCCCACATCACCTATTTCTTTAGGAAGTGAGCACTATGATAATGGGAGAGACAACCATATTGACATTAATAAGGTCAGTGGCATCAGGAAACTTGGGAAAGAACAGGCCCTCTGGGATAAAGCAGCAGGAAAAGGAGTTACTTAAAAGGAAATGTGTTTCATTTGCATCACATGGTAAAATTTATGGTAGGTGCATGGATCCAAGATAGGAGGGTACCCAAAAAATGAGTCTCTGAGAACTTAAGAGATTGTGGCCTGGATACAGAGAAGATGGGCTGGGTGTGGGGAAAGTACAGATGATGACAAATGCCATGAGTTTCCTGGAGCACCTATTGGTGCTCAGGGAACATGCTGAAAAATAGAGGGTCCTTGTAAGTGGTTGCAGCTAGATTGTGGGCTTCTTTCCAAGGGAAGGAATTAATTTCCTTTAGTTATTTTAAACTGTTTTCCTAAGTGGATGAGTACTTTTCCTTCCCCCAAACATTAAATTGCCAATGTGACTAAATGGCTGACCTCAGGAAGTTTTTCCTTAATGGGATCTGGCAGGATGTATGCCAAGTGGATAAAGATTAGAGCCCAGAGATTATTTGTATTTCAGTGAGAGAAAAGTAAATTAGACATCTGTTTAATTGCATATCTCCTCCAACCCTTATATTATGTGACAAGTAGGAACAAGGGCAAGGCATATATATTCTTAGGGAGAGGCATTTGGTCTGAATTGCTACTACATAATTTAATGATGGTAAGGGCAAAGTCAGTGACTAGAACAAGCTGGTCTCCATTGATGATAGATATCAAGGTATAAGAATTTATTTCTTCTTCTTAGTTGGCTGAGTAATGGATGATGGGGTTAAGTAGAAAAGTTATTGTGAACTATGGGAAAGAAGAAATAATTTTTGTGTGTGTGTGAGGAGGATTAGCCCTGAGCTAACATCCATTGCCAGTCCTCCTCTTTTTTTTGCTGCATACCAGAAACCTACATACAATTTTTGCAACAAAACTAAGTGACAAGGTAACCCCATGAGCCCCAAAACACAAGCAGGTGGGGACAAGTTTTACTGCAGCCAAAACGTGTGCATATTATTTGCATCTCTGCAGGAGGAAGCAAAGGGAAGCAACAGTTGTCTTATAGACCTGAGAACAGGACAGCTCCAAAATAGCCAATAGATCTCTGGAATGCACAGTGGACCAATTTGAGATTAGCATCTGAAACTGGTAGGGGTTTTGCACAATTCACAGGGAGTGAGTGCAAGGCACAGTAAAATCTAAAGTGATCTAGCCCCTATGAACTCTTGAAACTGACTGGTCAAGGCTCCCTTCCAGAATAGGGCAACAACATACTGAGGAGAAACTGCTTGGAGAGGTATCAGAACTGAGCAGAATACATAGGCTCTGATGTCAGACTGTCAAATTTTGATTCTTGGCTCCACTAGTTACTAATTTGTGCCTTTGGGCAAATGTCTTAACTACTCTTGCCCCAGTTTCTCATTTGTATAATGGGGATAATAATATCTACCTTACGAGATTATTGTGAAATGAGGTAATGCACATAGTGATTCATATGATCATGATCTGTCAGTTTCTTAACATCATTATGAGAAGAGAAAAAAAGAAAAAAGAGGGAAGAGGGGGCAATAAAGATGAAGGAAAGAGAGGGTCCAGATAAATGTGGGGAAGTTTAGTAGAGCCAGAAAACATCAGAAAGCAAGTTGGTGTATTTTTCAACATTATAGAAAAAACAGAAAAAAGGGAGCTTTGTGAAGTTAGAAAAGCTGTTCTGAACCATGCCTCCTAAATATTTAGGAAAACTAATTTTGTAGAAATATAAGCAACAGAAAAATACCACAGTCAAATCCCATATAAACTGATTATGAGGGGGAGGGAGGGGAGGGAGAGGGAGAGGGATTAAGGAGTGGAATAATACCCCTACAGAAAATAAAAGCACACTAGTATAACATGCTCACAAAATAGATCAAAACTATTAACCTACTGTTTCAAAACAAGCTAAATGAAATTAAGAATATGGCTCAAGATGTGAAAGAACAACATAAATTAGAGCTATATAAACTCAGAAATGAAGTGACAAAACTTAGGGAAGAAATAGAAATTTTTTAAAAATTTCAGAACTGAAGACTAACCCAGAAGAAACGTATGTACAAATAAACACAAAAAGTAATGCCTTAAGAGAAACAGGGTGAGGGGCTGGCCCAGGGGCGTAGTGATTAAGTTCTCATGCTCCACTTCAGTGGCCCAGGGTTCACAGGTTCGAATCCCAGGTGCGGGCTGACGCACCGCTCATCAAGCCATGCTGTGGCGGCATCCCACATACAAAATAGAGGAATATTGGCACAGATGTTAGCTCAGGGCCAATCTTCCTCAGTAAAAAAACAAAACAAAAACAGGGTGAAAATGAGGATATTTTAAAAATAAAGGAAATGGTGGTAAATATTCGAGAGAAAGTGCCAAATATTGAAGATAGGCAAAGAAGGTCCAACATATGGTTTATAGGAGCGCTTAAAGAAGAAATCAAATCACAGGACCAAAACAAATACCAAACTTGATAATTCAAGGAAACATTCCTGAAAGTACAATTTTTAAAAATGATTTGAAACTGGGAGTACACTGTGTACCTGAGGATATGAATTGACAAAACACCAAGACAAAACATTCTAGTAAGATTACTAAACCATTTTAAAAATAGAAAAAAATTCCTTGGCCATCTAAGAAAAAAGATGAAGTGACTTACAAGGAAAAGAATTTAGGTTATTATCAGACTTTCTGATACATGCTTTATGCCAGAAGAAAATAGAATAATACATTTTCGATACTCAAGGGAAGAAGGTGTGAACCAAGGATTTTATGCTGAGTAAAACTGATCTTCAAGTATAAAGAGCAGTATGTGCTCTTTATGTGCTGTCAACATATAAGTAGTCAAGGAATATTGTTGCTCTGAGCCCTTCCTGAGAAACTTACTATAGAATGAGATTCATAAGGACTGGTTGTAAGCATTAAATATATGGTTATTTGTAGAGCTAGGAATAAATAAGGATTAAAAAGGAGAAAGTAGGGCCGGCCTGGTGGTATAGCAGTTAAGTTTGCACATTCCACTTAGGCGGCCTGGGGTTTGCTGGTTCCAATCCTGGGTACAGACCTACTCACTGCTCATCATGCCGTGCTCAGGTGGTGTCCTATATAGAAGAGCTACAACTCTACAGCTGTGATACATAGCTATGTACGTGGGCTTTGGGGAGAAAAAAGAAAAAAGAAAGGAATATTGGCAATAGATGTTGGCGCAGGGCCAACCTTCCTAAAAAAAAAAGGGAGAAAGTAAAGTATGTAATGGCTACATGCACTGACAATGTGGATATAGAACAACTGGAAAAAGGGGGAAATGGATAATGCATATGCAAAATTTTAAAAATATTTTTACTAATTATATCAGTAGTGGTAAAATCTGAGACTCTGTGTAATGTGGGATAAAACAAATGAGTAATTATGGGATATTTCAGTTTTATCATAATCTGTATCCTTGAGACCAGGATTCTCAGAGTGTAGGAAAGTAAATATAGATATGAAATAGAAGAGGGTGAGTAAACTCTGTAGTTGTCAGATTGTGTTAAGGGCACGCACACAGACATACACCTCTACTGCCCAGGTATGATCCTGAAGTACTATAACACCATTTCCCACTAAAAGAAAGTAAGCTTATTGGAGAAATGGTTGATTCCAGGTCTGCACCAGAAGTTATACAAGATGAACCTGCAATGTCTTTTATATCAGGTAGTAAAGAATCTATCCAAGTCTACTAAAGTTGTAGCAAAGGACATAGTAGCTAACTTGAAGAGGCTCCCACTGGCCAAAAATGAGATAATTTGAGCTTCCATATAGGTATGCATTGAAATCCAAATATGATTAAATCCTTATGCGTTCATAATGTTTACCTTTGGAGGATTGTAGGGAATAAATTCATTCTCCTGAAAACTAGCAAATAGATTAAACCACTGGGTAGCCAAATAGTAGACGAAGAGAGGCATCTCTTAATAAAGTATTCCTGCTAATAAATGGAAAAACAAATGATAGAGTAACTATGCTTTGCAATCTTCAGTGAATTAATGAATCTAGGCATTGAATACCAACAACTGCTAATATCACAAAGAAAGGCAACCAGATGTTTTATACCTCCTGATGAAAGAATACAAATCACCTATGTTCTTAACCAAAGTGATAGAATAATCTGAGTTTGTTCAAGTTTCTAGATCGAGTTGCCAATTTGCAACTCAAAATGCAGAGGACAGAGGAATAAGTTAACTGTGCTACAAGTTTGCAATCAGCAAAATCCATACTGTGGAAAACTTTAGAGGCCAAATGGCCTGGGTTCTTCAACAGATAAGAAAAAGAAAGGGATGGAGGGGAATCTTCAGATTAAAAGGGTCATATCAAGGGACTGGCCCAGTGGCATAGCAGTTTAGTTTGCGCTTTGGCAGCCCAGGGTTCGCAGATTCAGATCCCGGGTGCCCGCTGACGCGCTGCTTGTCAGCCATGCCGTGGTGGCATCCCATATAAAGTAGAGGAAGATGGGCACGGATGTTAGCCCAGGGCCACTCTTCCTCACCATAAACAAAGGAGGATTGCAATGGATGTTAGCTCAGGGCTGGTCTTCCTCACAAAAAAAATAAAAATAAAAGGGTTATATCAAGTTTCTTAAAAATGGGCAAGACTATAGTGTCTAGGGATGCACAATTGATATTAAAACTAAAACTAACAGAAATGCAAGGAAGTGATTGTAATAAATGGGTAGTGTTACTTTTGGGGCAGGGAGGAGATTGTGATTAGAATTGGGCACACTGAGGGCCTTTTTGGGTGGCTGGCCAAGTATTATTACTTGATTTGGGTGCTATTACAACAGTTTCCCTCTTATTATTAATTTATTAAGTTATCCATTGCTATAGTGTGGTTTTCTGTATCAAAGTTTTATTTTACAGTTTAAAAAAAGGGTTTTCTAAAAAAAAGTTGTAGGTCATTAAGAGGCCCCTAGTGATGAAGTTTGAGCCATTTCCTAGAATGATGATTGTTTTCAGCCCATATTGTTGCTTATTATTAATCTATGTTGTGTCTTCCTTGGAGAATATGGGGCAGCAAGACTACCACTACCTGTGCAGAAGGAAACACATCAGTTGCTCAGCTTTAATTTCTCCCTTTTCCTAAGACTTTTCACATTGAACCATCCACAAGATAGCATAATTCCTTGCTCAGCACATGCATTCCCCTTTTCCTTTCTCCTTCCATTCTTGTTGGTATGGCCAGTGGAATGTTAGCAAATGTAATATGAGCAGAGGTCTTAAATGTGTATGTGGTTTGGCTTGCCTCTTGTATAACTGTGATTTGTCACAAGAAGAGAATGCACCAGTAGCTGCTGCTCCTTTAGTGGCATACCCTTGCTCCTTGCTCATCAGGTGGCTGGATGAAGAGAATCCAGTGAAGAGTCTCCAGAAAGGAGACAGTGGAGCTACTGACTGGAAGAAGAAGCTCGAGTCCCTGAATGAAGCAGAGTTCTTTTCCCTATCAAACTCCCCAGGTTGTGACCTGAATTAAAAATAAGTCTCGGGTTGTGTTAAGCCACTGAGATTTGGAGTTTGTTACAACACCTAGCATTACCCTGACTGATGCAATTGCTTACACCCATGGTGTCCAGTATGTTAGCCACTAGCCACATGTGATAATTGAGCACTTGAATTGTGGCTAGTCACAATTGAGATGTGTCCTAAGTATAAAAATAAACATTGGATTTCAAAGATTTAGTACAAAAAAGGTCAAATGTTAAAATTTTTATATTAGTGATATTTAAATAATATTTTGGATATGTTAGATTAAATAAAATATATTAATACAATTAATGTCACCTGTTTCTTTTTATTTTTAATGTGGCTACTAGAAAATTTAAGCTTACGTATGTGACTGTATTGTATTTCCATTGGACAGTGCTGTCTTGGATCTAACATTCAACCAAGATCTCAATTTATAGTCCTATAAAGATCGAATCTAGAAAAAACAATCAGTGATTACTCTCTCCCTTCCTTGCTGCTAATCCTAACGTTAAGTCCATTATGCTTAAACTTTAATGACAATTCAGAGAGAATTATGTCTTCTTAAAAGGAAGAATTTCCTTCCACTTCTGGAAGAATTTGATATCTATTTGTTCTTTTTTTTTGGTCTCCTTTCTATATCTAACTTATCTTTGTCTAAACTGTTAGTAATGTGTTTTTCAGTTCAGATATAATATTTTTCATCTCTAGAAGTTCCATTAGGGTCTTTTTTATATCTTCAGTCTCTTCATCATGCTCATGTTTCTTCTACTTTCTTAAACAGATGGAGTATATTTTTAATAGCTGTTGTAATGTCTTTGTTGGATAGTTCCGGCATCTCTGTCATTTCTCTGTCTGTTTCAGAGTCCAGAGTCCTAACCATTGCACTGTGGGACCTGTGTCTGTTTCTGTTGATTGCATTTTCTCCTGGTTATTGGTCATATTTTCCTGCTTTTTTTGCATGCTTGATAATTTTTTACTAGATGCCAGACATTGTGAATTTTACCTTGTTGGGTGCTGGATTTTACTGTGTTCTTTGACATAGTGTTGGAGTTTGTTCTGGTGCACAGGTAAGTTACTAGGGATCAGTTTGATCCTTTCACGACCTGCCTTTAAGCTTTATTAGGCTGAGTCCAGAGCTGTCTTTAGTCTAGGGTTAATTTATCCCCACTAAGGCAACACCTTTCTGAGGATTCTGTCTCTATCATGAGGGCACTCTGACTGGTAGAAACATATAAACTATATCCATCCCAAATTCTAGCCACATTGGCCTCCCTGAACTCTTAGAATTTTTCCTCCCTATCCTGTGCCCTGGAAACTGCTTCCAGGCAGTAAGCTTGGACAATCACAGGGCTTGCCTTGTTCCCTTCTCAGGGAAATCAGAGTCCTGTGTTGGTTGTTTTTCAATGTCTAAAAAATCGTGCTTTCATATAATTTCTCCAGTTTCCTAGTTGTTTAAGGCAGGGGGATAAATCCAGTCCTTGTTATTCTTGGCCAGAATAGGCAGTGTCCTAACCAGGTTTTAATTTTATGAAGGACACAGTCCTACCTTATTCTAGGAATTCCTGGGGCACTTGATCAAATTCAGTATAGAATGTGGAAGGAAGAGGCATGTATCACTCTGTGTAGACACAGAACCCTCCTCTGTATGTTTTAGGTTTGGCCGGGTTATTAAAGATAATGTACCTACTGTTAGGGAATGCAACTAGCATCAGTTGTGGCAGCAAAGTGTTGACTAAGAAAGCAGAGTGGAGTAGATGAGGACTTATTAAATCTTCCCATCAGAATGAGGCCGCTGAAGACTCACAGCAACAGACACTGCTAGACATGCCAGGAAGACACAAGCAGAGGCCTTTGCTGGAGCAGCCCCAGGCTAAGAACTCTTTGGTAGGCCAGTCTAAGCCGAACTCTCCTCAGCATTGGGAGTGGTGTTTGGGAATGTTCTTTGTGGGAGAATACTGTGGACTCTGAACTACTGATTTGTCTGTGCATAATAGTAGAGTTTGGGGGATACTGGGGGAGCAGGGAGAGGGCTGTTTCTTAAAATTTCCTTCCATGGACATGAAACTTATAAATGTTGGAAATGTTGTCAGCTCCTGGGCTGTCCAGCAGTGTCCCTTCCCAACCTTTTCCTCTAGTTTCAAGAGCCTAAGTCAGTAAAGTAGGGTATCCCTGAAGAGTTGTCCCTGTAAATGCCATGGATCATATCAGTATGGACATTTTTGTTAGATAATTTTTTTTAAATGAAGTGATTCTGAGCTGAATTGTTTCTTGGTTTAAGAAATACTGTTACTTGTCTGAGTTTCTCTGACGAAGTTGGCTACCAAAGTCATTGCAGGTGTGTCTTTTGTGCTTAGAAGATGGCACTTGCTATCACTTCCTCTTCTGAGATCAGGGCAGAGAGATCAGGGCAGATGTTGCAATCTGTCATCTCTCTCCTGCTTCTGCATTCATGACTCAGCTTCCTACCGTAGCACTTCAGGCATCCACTACTAGTTAGTCTGAGTTGGCGCTCAGAATGAAACCTATTGTCCTCTGTGTCTTAAGGAGTACATAGTTGGTTTAAAATATCAACCTCCCTCACGTTAGGGGATTCCCGACGTGTAGACTGCAAGTACCTCTCAGCCTTCTCTCTCCATAGAATTTTCCTACTGTCTATAATAGCTCTCTGCCCCTAATTAAATCCAGAAGGCCTCCAAGGAAAAGTAATTTGTCATCACAACAAAAAGGAAACATTTACTGAGTGCCGCTAGGTCAGCAGCTCTTCTAAACACTATCATGTGCTTAATCTCCCCAAACCCCTAAACACAGATATGATTTCCCTATTTTATTGATGAGGAAGCTGAGGCTCAGAGAACTTAAGTGACTTGCCTAAAGTCACACAGATATCTAGCAGTAGAGTTAGGACTTAGACTGGGGTTTTATGATCGACCTTGAATATCCTCTGCCTATTTTCTTATTTCCCTTTTCCCTTTTTGTTCTTCCATACCTCTTGGCTTTGGTGAGACGCAGCTGGCCCTTTGGGAGTTCTGCCAGTTAGAGGGTGCCATAAGTTCCGCGAACAGATTGACAAGCCTGTCACCGGGAGGGTTCTTCTTTTTCTACCGAAAAGAGACACATTTCGCCTTTTCTTTTCTTGGTTACTTGCAGATTTGAAGCCATTCTGAATGCTGAAAGTCCAGCTAGTCTAAAGAAAATTGAGAAGTTAGAGTAATTTGTTTTTATTTTAGATTAATTTGGCAGTTGGGTCAAGAAATTAAATAATGCTGTGATGATTTTATTTAATTGAAGCAGGTAATTGTGAAACCAGAGGAAAACTATTTTCAACAAGTTAATCACTGAAGATTGATTATTCAGTGCTATTTTTTTTGTTGTTTTGTATTAGAACAGTCATCACCAAAAAAGAGTGATAAGCAGATTAATTCAGCATACATACACAGATACACACGTACATATATAATTATTTAATGAAATAAACATGTTTGAAATTAACTTTTATTTATATATGTTAAATATCTCTTTTAAATTAATGAATTATTTCAGCCACATGAACTTGAGACCCTCTGAATAGAAAGTTTCTCAGCCAGTGTGCCCTGGCTGCTCCCAACAGGGCACAGTATGGAATCATCAGACCACGAGCTCCTCTCCACAGTGCTGGGAGCGAGCCCAGGGCTGCAGGACCAGAGTTTAGGGGATGCGTGTCTACCCCCAGCAGGGCCAGCTGTCTGAAGCCGGATGTGAGGCTTCACTGTCTGGTCTAGGGGGGTGTGGCTGCCAGTCCAAGAAGCCCAGAGAGGAGAGGGGACAAGCATCAGTTATCACACCAGCCTTTACATGATTCTACCCACACTAGAGAAGAGAGGGGACACAACTCCCGAAGGATTGGGGCTGCAGGAACAGAGCATAGAGTCAGCAAGTGGGGGTAAGCTTCCCTCTCTCCATCCCTCCCCTTGTTTCCTTCCTTTCGTCATTTGAGCAACTTTTATATGTTAGTCACAGTGCTAGGTCCTGGGGAATGAGACTGGGTCCTTTCCAGTGGGGAATTCCCAGTTTGGGGGAAATATCTGGATGGCAGAGTGTGGGAGGGTGGGGTGGGGACACAGGTAACTGCAGGAGCCCCACAAGGTGTTCGGAGGGGACCTTCTTCTCAGGGTGTGTAGTGTCTTGGTTCCTCAGGGTACAAAGGAGCTATTACCTCTTACTCTGGACTATTTCTTTCTACATAGGGTGACCATATAATTTATGGTGGAAAGCAACACACTTCTGAAAGTGAATGAAGGCTTGAAATATAATTTGTTATATAATTTTTGAAATATTTATTGATCAATAAATTGGTTTATTATATTGGTGGATTAATAAAGTAAAAAGCTATTTCCAACAAATTTTTGGAAAACATAAATCTATGTACATCAAAGCAAAAGTTAACTTCTTTATATTGATTATCTGATTGTTTAAAAAAGAACATAAGCAGTATTATTTTTCTTGGAACATATTCACAGTTCTTAGCCATTTCTGTCCCCAAACATGTCACAGGTGTTTTTCCGAAGAATGCATTAAAAGATGTATCTTTATTTTTATCTTAAAATTGCCTACAATCTTCTTCAAAGTTGCATTTTGTAGTTTATAAGTTTGAAATTGTTGATATTATTCTCTGAAGACCATAATATATTTTTAAAATTTTAGCATTTTTTAATTGAGATATAATTCACATAACATAAAATCCAGGGGTCAACCCAGTGGTGTAGTGGTTAAGTTCATGTGCTCCACTTTGGCAGCTCAGGGTTTGCTGGTTCGGATCCTGGGTGCGGACCTACGCACCACTCATCAAGTCATGCTGAGGTGGCGTCCCACATAGAAGAACTAGAAGGACGTACAATTAGGATATACAACTATCTGCTGGGGCTTTGGGGAGAAAAAAGGAAAAAAAGAGGAAGATAGGCAACAGATGTTAGCTCAGGGCCAGTCTTCCTCAAACAAATAAATAAATAAAATCCATCATTTTAAAGTGTACAATTCAGTGGTTTTTGGTATATTAACTATGTTGTACTGTCATCACCACTATCTAATTTCCATCGACCCAAAAAGAAACCCTGTGCCTATTAGCAGTTAGTCCCAGTTTCCCCCTCTCCCCAGCCTCTGGCAACCACTAATGTTCTTTCTGTTTCTATGGATTTGCCTATTCTGGACGTTTTATGAAAGTGGAATCACACCATATATGGCCTTTTGTGTGTGACTTCTTTCACTTAGCTTAATGTATTCAAGGTTCATCCATGTTGTAGCATTTAACAATACTTCATTCCCTTTTGTGACCAGATAGTATTCCATTGTATGGATATACCACATTTCATTTATCCACTCAAGTTGATGGACATTTGGATTGTTTCCCCTTTTTTGCTATTATGAATAATGCTACTATGAACGTCTGTGTACAAGTTTTTACATGAATATATGTTTTCAATTCTGGGTATATATCTAAGAGTGGAATTGCTGGGTCATATGGTAACTATGATGAATTTTTTGAGGAACTGCTACACTGTTTCCCACAGTGGCTGCACCATTTTACATTCCCACCAGCAATGTGTGAAAGTTTAGGGCAGCCCAAAATAGGACACACTATAACCTAAGACCAACAGAAACTACCCAGGCAGGTGACAATGACCACACCAGCTTATATGTAGCCCTGGCTGTCTCCCTCCAGGATCAGCCTCCTCTTAAACAGCCATCCAGAAATTCCCCAGAAGAAGGAGTAATGTAAACAAAGTGACCTACAGTGAGGGATTCTTCCAAAGCCCTAAAAGCAGCCATTACCCAAAATAGGCATTGAACATGTTCATTTATGACTTGGCATAAATACCAGCACTGGCAATGTTATCTTCATATGAAGAGTTGACTTCATAGTGCTTTAGAAAGTTACAACATCATAAATATCTATGAATATGTTATTTTATTGCACTCATAATTTGTCTGCACCAAGAGAGTTCTGGCCAATTTTAGAAGTTTCCATGTAAATATATGAATATAATGGTAAAAAAATGAGACAGACAAAACAAAATGAAGTCAAGTATCACATTTAATCCGCAAATGTTATGATAGAATATGAAATTGTTTTATGGGTGGCTAAAGTAAACCTTTTTGGTGGGGGAGGAGAGGATGTTGTGTGTATTGCCACCAGTCTAATAAGAAAGAAAGGATGCCTAAAAATAGGAAATGCAAGGAGCAGGCATCTTTAGAACCTCTTTTTTTTCTCTAGTTAATGATGTCCATCTTTGTAAATGATTTGGTGGTGTCCTAAAATACTAGACCCAGCACATTTATGTACATATAAATTATTCTGACACTTTAAGAGTAACAAAAAAATGTTATTTTACAACACTCAATGCCCTGTGACATGTCTGGAAGTGTGCCATTAAAGAAAATTCTGACATGGAGTTGGTTTTCATCTATTGTCACCAAAAGTCATTCAGGTGAAAATGAACAGTTTGGGCCTGATTCTATGAAGGTGTTAATTAAGGGAGTAATTATGGAAATGGGCTGACAATTATTGCTCACTCCAGTTTTCTTAAAAAATATGCCTAGAGTGTGATCTGTGATTCTCTCTTGTTTCCTTGAGTCTGGAATCCTCTCCTGCTCCCATTACTTTTCCAGCAACGTGGGACTCTGGGGAACTTTCTTGATGCCTTTGATTAACAAATGTGCTGCAGGTTTGGAGCTGGCAGATTTCAGGTTGAGGAGATTCAAGTGTAGTACCCAGGAGACACACTGGGGCGGGTTCGGCTGCTGTTCGAATGTCCATGTTGTATATGTAATTGGTGATAGGGTAGATTAAAAAACCACTGCTTAGTGGTTTGCTGGCAACTCACTTCCTCCAGACTTCCTCTCAAAGGCTCAAAGTGGACTCAATAATACTATTTTCAGGAAGCTATGGAAGTGGAGGTGGTGAGGGTATTGATTTGGAGAACACATGGAACTAAGAGGAATGCCTAGGTCTGGAAAAGTTCGTTCTTCCTCCTCCCGAGACTTCTGGTGAGCAGGAGATGTGGCTTTGGAGAGCAGGTATCTGCCATATAATCTGCTTTGGAAGTAAGCAGCAACAAAGGGGGACTGAAAAAAATAATCTTAACGTACCCTTCAGTCTAAAAGTAAAAACCTACATCTTCTCACCAATTCCCTAAATTTTTAAAAAATTTTCTGTAATGGTGGTAGCTCCAGGACCACTTTGGATAGTGAATACCAGTGACCAATACCTTTTCAACGCCTCCTGCTGGAGAGTTTGTTCTCACTTGTCCTGGTTTCAGTGGAAACTCAGCAACCTCTGGGCCCTTTTACAAAGCACAATTGGGGGCTTACAAAGAAAGAAGACGGAGTTAGAAACATTCACAAGTAAATACACTCAACAACTGCTGAAGGGATGTAGGGAAACATACTAGGTATTCAGGAAGGTTTGATGGCTGAAGGTGAGGCACAGTGAGCTTATTATAGAACCTGGTGGAACTCAAGGAACCATTTCTGAGATAAACACCCTTATTCAAATGCCACAGACACACTGTTTCCCTAAACAGAGAGACTTGAGGCCCAGCAGTTTTTATGCTGTAGCAAAAGATTTGGGTCAGAACCAAAGTTTTAAAGACTTTTATTGAAGAAGTTCAAAGATTCATTGGCCAGCAGCCAAGTGTGGCCTGATTTGTTTGCATTTCCTCTGGGAACTCACAGGCAAGTGAGGAATTGGCCAGCCACGACTGTGAGGGTCATCCAGTCCCCTGTGGGTCCTTTCTCCCTAGGCATTTACAAGGTGGGGGAGGAGAGCTGGGGGGAACCCGTTCCCTACAAAGGCCCGGTTCAGCAGCCCAGTCAAGCCATAGTTCTCTTCTGGGTGAAAGGGCCTACAATCTCCCCTCACATCAACCCAGCATTAATTAGTCCACAAATGAGACCAACGTCACTCCGAGGGAGTGAGGCAGTGAGGGGAGGGATGGGAGGCGAAATGTCATCACTTGTTCCCTCCACTAGTGATGGTCCGAGGACTTGCTCTAGGCTCAGAAGCATCAAGCATGCCTACTCATGGCTGATTTTCCTTGTTGAAGTTCTTCGAGATAAGTTTTGCCAAGAAACTTTCAAGCATTCTTGTTGTTTGTAGTTCACTCAGAGAGTTTTGGCAAATTTGTCAACTGGATTTGACTTTAAAAAATGAAAAAAATATATTTTGCTGTGGTTTTGGGAGTTAGAAAAGAAGGTGCTTGTGCCCCACACATGTGTGTACACATACACATAGCATGGAGATCCCTCTCCTTTTCTTGGGATTTTGATCACAGTGGTAGAAAATTGGGCAAAAATGTGAAAGGATACATGATTGCAAAAAGGAGAGGAGGAGGAGTTAGATAGATTTAAAGAGGTGGGTCCTTGGTCCTCCTGGACTGATGAACCCTGATATGTGGCCCACGCCCATTGCTGAGCAGATTCATGACCTCTTCAGTGGTCTTAACACCCAAGCAGGGGGTGGAGCAGGAAAGCTGGAGGTTATAAATATATAGGTCAAGACAGGGCATGGGGTGAGTAGGCAGGAGACCCAAGAGCAAATGTGCCACGGAGGATTCTGAGAGTGCAAACTGGTGCAGCCACTATGGAAAACAGTATGGAGATTCCTCAAAACATTAAGAATAGAACTACCATTTGACCAAGCTATTCCACTTCTGGGTATTTATCCAAAGAATGTGAAAACACGAATGTGTAAAGATATATGCACCCTTATGTTCACTGCAGAATTTTTCACAATAGCCAAGACTTGCAAGCAACCTAGGTGCCCATCAAGGGACGAATGGATAAAGAAGATGTGGTATATATACACAATGGAATACTACTCAGCCATAAAAATGATGAAATCTGGACATTTGTGACAACATAGATGGACTTGGGGGGTATGACGCTAAGTGAAATAAGTAAGAGGGAGAAAGTATAATCTCACTCATAAATAGAAGATAAAAACAACAACAAACAAACACACAGAGATAGAGATTGGATTGCTGGTTACCAGAGGGGAAGGGGGGAAGGAGGAGGGTGAAAGTGGTGATTAGGCCCATGTATATGGTGATGGGTGGTAATTAGTCTTTGGGTGGTGAACATGATATAATCTATACAGAAATCGAAATATAATGATGTACACCTGAAATTTATATAATGTTATAAACCAATGTTACCACAATAAAAAAGAAGAAAGATCTCAAATCAACAACCTAACTTTACAACTTAAGGAACTAGAAAAAAAACAAACTAAATCCAAAGCTAGCAGAAGAAGGAAATAATAAAGATTAGAGCAGAGATAAATGAAATAGAGAACAGAAAAACAATAGAGAAAATCAATGAAAACCAAAAATTGGTTCTTTGAAAAGACCAACAAAGTTGACAAGCCTTTAGTTAGATAGACTAAGAAAAAAAGAAGACTCAAATTACTAAAATCAGGAATGAAAGTGGGGAACATTACTACCAATTCCACAGAAACAAAAAGGATACAAGTAAGACTATATATATGATGTAAGAGAGTATATGAACAACTGTACACCAACAAATTGGATAACCCAGATGAAAATGGACAAATTCCTAGAAACACAAAACCTACCAAGACTAAATTATGAAGACATAGAAAATCTGAATAGACCTATAACTAGTAAGGAGATTGAATTGGTAATAAAAAAATTTCACAACAAAGAAAAGCCCTGGACCTGATGGCTCCACTGGTGAATTCTACCAAACACTTAAAGAAAAATGAACACCAATCCTTTTCAAACTCTCCCAAAAAACTGAAGAGGAGGGAATGCTTCCTAACTCATTCTGTGAAGGCAGCATTACCCTGATACCAAAGCCAGATAAAGACACCACAAGAAAGAAACTACAGACTAATATCCCTTATAAACTTTGATGCAAAAATCCTCAACAAAATACTAGCAAATAGAATTCAGCAGCATATTAAAAGTGTTATACACCATAATCAAGTAGGACTTATTCCTGGAACACAAGGATAGTTCAACATATGACAATTGATCAGTGTAATACACCACATTAACAGAATGAAGAAAAAACCCACATTATCATCTCAATTGATGAAGAAAAAGCATTTGACAAAATTCAACACTCTTTCATGGTAAAAACACTTAACAAACTAGGAACAGAAGGAAACTACCTCAACATAATAAAAATCATATATGAAAACAGTTAACATCATGCTCAATGGTGAAAATCTGAAAACTTTTCCTCTAAGATCAGGAATAAGGCAAGAATGCCTGCATTTGCCACTTCTATTCAACATAGTACTGGAAGTTCTAGGCAAGAAAAAGAAATAAAAGGTATCCAAATTGGAAAAGAAGAAGTAAAATTATCTCTGTTCACAGATGATATGATCTTATAGGTAGAAAACCCTAAAGATTCCACAAAACACCCCTGTTAGAACTTATACCTAATTCAGCAAAGTAGGTGGATACAAAGTCAACACACAAAAATCAGTTGCATTTCTACATACTGACAATGAACAATCTGAAAAGGAAATTATGAAAACAACTCCATTTATAATAGCATCAAAAAGAATAGGAATTAACTTAGCCAAGGAAGTGAAAGACTTGTACAATGAAAACTACAATAAAGTGCTAATAAAATTAACTCAAACTGGCTCAAAGACTTAATGTAAGACCTAAAACTATAAAATTCTTAGAAGAAAACATAGGGCAAAAGCTTCATGACATTGTATTTGGCAATGATGTCTTGGTTATGAAACCAAAGGCACAGGCAACAAAAGAAGAAATTGACAAATTGGATTTCATGAAAATTCAAAAAGTTTTATGCATCAGAAGACACTATCAACAGAGTAAAACAGCAACCCATAGAATCGGAGAAAATATTTGCAAATCATATGTCTGATAAGGGATTCATATCCAGAATATATAGAGAATTCCTAAAACTCAACAACAACAGAATCAACCCTATTCAAAAATGGGCAAAGGACTTGAATAGACATTTCTCCAAAGAAGATATACAAATGACCAATAAGCACATGAAAGATGCTTAACATCACTAATCATTAAAGAAATGAAAGTCAAAACCACAATGAGATATCATTTCACACCCATTAGGATGGCTACTATCAAAAAATCAGAAAATAACAAATGTTGGCGATGATGTGGAGACATTGGAACCCTTATGCACTATTGGTGGGAATGTAAAATGGTACAGCTGCTGTGGAAAACAGTATAGTGGCTCCTCAAAAAATTAAAAGGAGGATTACCATATGACTCGTCAACTCCACTTCTGGGTATATACCCAAAAGAATTGAAACCAGAGTCTCAAAGAGATTTTTGTACACCATGTTCATAGCAGTATTTCTCACAATAGCTAAAACATGGAAACAACCCAAGTGTACATCAATGGATGAATAGATAAGCAAAATGTGGTATATATGTACAATGGAATATTATTCAGCCTTAAAAGAGAAGGAAATTTTGATACATGCTACAGCATGGATGAATCTTGAGAACATTATGCTAAGTGAAATAAATCACAAAAAGACAAATACTGTATGATTCCACTAATTATAAGGTACTTAGAATAGTCAAAATCATAGATAGAAAAAGTAGAATGGTGGTTGCCAAGGGCTGGGGAAGGCGTGGAATGGGGAGTTTTCGTTTAATGGGTATAGAGTTTCAGTCTTACAAGATGAAAAGAGATATGGAGACAGATGATGGTGATGGTTGCATAACAATGTGAATATATTTAATACCACTGAACTGTACACTTAAAAATGGCAAAGATGGTAAATTTTATGTTATATGTATTTTATCACAATAAAAAAAGTTGGGGGCGGGGGAAAGGGAATGTGCCTGTCATTGTGTAGAGAAGCAAGAAGGAAACACTTTAAATTCTCCGCCCTTGACAAATAAATGATGAGGGAAGGGGCCTCCATCTGCATAGAATGGAGAGAAGCACGCCATTTGTTTCTAGGCACTTGAGTTTGGGGAATGGCCAGGATATGGCCTGATAACCTGAACCATCACCTGGCTGGTCTCTCCAGAAATGAGCTGCCATTGTCAGATTAGAGGCAGGAGGTCTGGGGCAAGCCCTCACTCTTGTAGGGCCTTACTCAACTCTGGCCAGGAAGGGCCTGGTAAGCTGGCATCCGTAGTCCTGCCCTGTGCTAGGGGACCTGCAGTGAGGGGGACCTGGCTCTTTGGAGAGACCTGTGAGCACTCACCCCCACAACATGGGTGGAGCCCCCTTCATTCCTTTTGTTTGCTTTATTAAGGTCCCTTTCTGAGAGAAAGCCCCTGTCTTTCTTCCTATGGCAAAAAGTCAGCTCCCCTCTCCTCAAAAAGAGCTTGGATAGGGACCAGTGAAGGGGTTTGGTAGCCCCGATCAACTTGCAACCATGTAGAATCAAACATCCATGTGCATGGGGGCCTCTCCCCTGTGTCTCCATGTGCCCCTGGCTCCTCTCCTCCTTTCTGTCTGGGAGTCTCGTGGCTGGCTGATCTGAGCCCAGGTTCAACTTTTAGATCATTTCTCCACTAGCTGAAAGAAGGGCAGGTCACCTGGGGGGCTCTTTCTGCCCCCTTTTACCTCAGGTTCCAGCAGTAACCCTGCCCCTCACTGGTGTTTCCAGGTCATCCTACATTACTCAAGAGGGGGTCTTGGAAAGAAAAGAGCCAAAGAGGGGCCTAGCAGAAGATGCCATCTTTAATGTGCCCCTGAGGGACTCTTATTCTTCCTGGGGCAATTGGACCAAATATAATTCTGGAAATTATATTTCCAGATCAGCATCCCAGGTTATTGACCTTAGAAGAAAATTTTCAGAGAGCTACTTTAGAAGGCAATCAATTAATTGAGAGACAAGAAATAGAAAAAACACAGCAAATGTGAAGCTCCCAACATTGCCAGAGCAGCATGGGTCACCTCGTGCCACTTTTCCCATGATTCCCATGGCTCTCTGCACTGGAGATAACTGACGATGTCCTCTGCAATGAAGGCAGCTGTCCTTTGGACACTTGCAGCTGGGGAGGTCAAGGCTTGTGACAGCCCCAGGGTGATGGAATACATGAGGAGAACAGCAAGTGCCCAGGGGGTGCCTCATGGACCCAAAGGGAGAATGGGATGGACTCAGTTTCAAAGCTGGAAAAGGCAGGAGGTAAAAATAATTCATGAGGGAATCACATTCTCTGAGAAGCATAGAATTAGAGATGCAAAGGACTTCAAGCCAAGCCCTCTATACTGGAGTCAGCAAACTTTACTTGTCTAAAAATCACCAGGGAGATTTTTCACCACGCAGAGTCCCAAGCCCCATCTCCAGAGATTTGGCTCAGGTAGTTTTGGGGACCCCAGCATTCTGCATTTTTAATGCAACCATCCCCTGTCCCCAGGAATTCTGATGGAGGTGGTTCATGGTCCACACTTTGAGGCCCTCACTCCCATGTGATGTCTGAGCTCCTTCTGTGGCACCCCCAGCACATAGCCATCGACTGCGTCCAGTCGTGGGCTGGCAGGATGATGAGGGAGCTGCCAACTCAGGCATCGCTCACAGTCAGCCCGGTTGTCCTCACACTTGGCAAAATCCACCTCCTGGCAGAGGTCACCCCTGTTAAGAGGCTGATGAGGCTTGTTCTCATGGGAATGACATGGATGATGCTTGAGGCTCAACCTGGTTCAACACAATGAATCTTGGTCACACATGTCACAGGGATTTGCTTGCTCTGAATCTGTGGCCATAGTGCAATTCTAATACTGAGAAATTATTGTGATATTTGTGGGGGATGAGAGCAACTTTTATAGGGCTAGTAAGGTCTAAGCGGGGGAGGCAGGTGATAGCTAAAGGGTACCAGGTTTCTTTTTGAGGTGATGAAATGTTCTAAAATTGAATGTGGTTATGGTTGCACATATCTGTGAATATAACAAAATCCACTGAATTGTACACTTTAAATGGGTAAAGAGTATGTTTTGTTTCTCAACAAAGCTGTTTTTTAAAAAAGTCAGTTCACAACACCGGGGTGCATGAAATACACTAAGTAAAGGGACATGTTTTAAAGATGTTTCATACAGTAGAGGCAAAAAAAGGTCTGTGAATTCCATAAAATGTCCCATTTGTTGGGGGATTTATTAATATATTTAAAAATATTTGACTCAAATTAGTAATGACTTATTCACGACTTTGCTTATTACCCTGTTATCTCTAGAGGTACATTACTGGAGTCTGACACATTTCAGTTTGAAGTGTATGTCTCAGTAGAGGTTCGGTCCAGACATTGAATCCCAGCGGGCCCCAGCTAAGCTGGTGACTGGCTGACCACCTGGGCCCACCTTGTCCAGTTGTCTGGTCTTTATGGAGTCCTGATTTCACCTTGCATTTTTCTGGCTTAAAGCTTTTCCCCTCTGAAATCATGAACTTAGATCTATGATCAAAAGTCCTGAAGGGGATCATCAAGGAGTCATTTGTTAGTCTATTTGGAAGCTATTGCTATATATTATATATATATATAGAACGAATAGCTTTCCTTCTAAGACACCTACAACACAGAAGTGCTCAGAGCATCTCTCCTATGGTGCTCAGAACACAGAACTATGGAACTGGAAGGATTCTTATAGACCTTGTATAACTCTCTGCTTTTACAGTTGAGGAAACTGAGGCTCAGAGAGGTGACGTATAAGGAAATCACCAGGTAGCGGGCCAGCTAAGACTAAACCTTCTGACTCGCGGCTCTTTCCATGTTCTATGCTTTGCGCTGCCTATGAAAGCTGAAAGAAAAACAAAACCCAGAATACCAATCTCCCCTGTCTCCCCAAACCCAACCCAACAATCTGTTTCTAAAATCAAGTTGTAACTGTTTCTGAAACACAGAGCAGGGGCAGCTCCGTCCCAGCACTGAGGGAATATGACCCTCTTGGCAGGGAAGCAGCTGCTCTGAGAGGTGGAAGGAACCCAGATCACTCCCCAGGGACCAGCCCACAGGTCCTTCACAAGTGACAGAGTCTGGGAGAGCACTTCTCTCCCTCCACAGCATAACCTAATTGCTGCCTCCCCACTAGCCTCCAGCACTCACTCTGTGCCAAGCTCTGGCTCCCACCCAGCCCCTCCTTGAGGCGGAGCCAAACCGCAGACTCCCTTGTCCTAGGAAGCAGTCTAGAATGGTCTTAGCAGTCAGCAAGGAGGTTTATACCAAAGCCTGGCTGCCCAAGCTCTGGCTGCCTGGGTGGGTGGGTGGCCAGGACCCCTCCTCTGTAGAGACCTGCCCCAGCTCAGCAATGGAAGGACAAGGAAAGGAGAGGACACGCTGGTCGCTGCACTGAGGTGCTGCTGGGGTCGAGTGTGAGAGAGTGCCTGCTCTGGCTGACCCCTCCTCCTCCTGCGACTGGGAGGAATTCAATGCCTCCAGTATCTGAGTGCCATGTGCCTTATTCTTAAATTCAGCCAAGGAATTAGCTCCTGGGATCCTGGAACCACACATACCCTTGACACCTGGGACTCTGCACTCCAGCAGGCGAAGCTGGACCTGGAACAGAGTGTGAGTGGGTGCAGGCTACTGCTCTTCTTCACAATGAAGCTTTGAAAGGTTTCTTCTCTATTCCCTTCCTTGGGAGGAACTGTGCCTGGTGTGTCCACTGATGGCCTCTCTTGTACCTTTGAGATTTATGATTAGAATTGCCAGGATGGACTGGCCAATTCTTTGATTTATATGGGGTACCTTTTCCTGGCCAGTTTTCAAAGTGCAGGTGGGACATGTGGGAGGCTGCCTCTTTCTGCAACAGGCTGATGCCCCAGACGCTGGTTCACCCCTCAACCTTTGAGCCCTCACAAATGAGTTACCATCAAGGGTAGGGTGACACTCACTCATTCTCTGCAAGCCTACACTCTCATATGTTGTATGGATGTTTCTCAAAATTCAGAAGTTACAGACCCCCAACCTATGCCTGCAGACCCCCAGGGGCTGCCAGACTTGGAGAAATACGTTCAGTTAAATTACTTTCTTTCACTTGAGTTGATCAGTCAGCATGAACAACATTGTAAACACAAAGAGAAACTCAGACCCTGAAGCCAGCTGGCAGCGCCTGCCTATAAAGTAGTCATCCCCACGTGATTCAGAAGGTACTTGTGTTGATTTTGATGTTTTTTAAAAAAATGTTGTCAGAATGAAACAAAAAAATCTATAACTCCTTTTAGTACTCATGGTCTCTTCCCTCCCTTCCACTCCTTTCCCCTAGAACTCTCGGGGATTCCTAGATGCCATTTTGAGGAACAGGGTTGTAGAAGTCTTTCCTCCTAACAAGCAAGACCTCCCTCTAAGGAAAGAGCAGGAGGTGGGCCTGGTCTGTGGCCCCAGAGCAGGGTCAGACTAAATAAAGGAAACCCATTGACCACACAATTCTGAGGTGGGAAGGTACTGGCGACCCTCTCCTTCAAGACCGTCTGATTCATGACTCTATTGTCGACATCCCAGTCCATTATTGGACAGCTCCTGCTGACACAAAGTTGGCTGCCAAAGTTGGCTGATCTAGAATTTTCACTGATTGGTTTTGCTCTTGACATATGGGTCCATGTTGAATTAAAAGAAAACAAAACAAAACCCAAAGATACTGGGGCAGAGGGCATGTAGGCTTGATTTGAGCTCCTTTCTTTTTTAGTATAAATGGATACAAGAAGCTCATTGGAGCAGCCAGTGAATGTACTGATTTGCTTCTGAAAAATGTACAGATGGGGGAGGTGGGAGTTTGAAGGAGAAGCACAGATGGAGAAGTCTTTTCATTTTGATTTGTCACTGAGCAGAGACCTGGAGTTGCTGAGGGTGTCAAGACTCACAGATGCAAACACAGGGAGGAAGAGTGATGTGGACACATGGCAGGCACAGCCGGCAGGGAATGTGTTTCTGCAGGGTTCAGATACACAAAGAGGGACACGTAACCAGGGGCAGGGTGGGAACTTCAGCACACGTCCCTGGTGTCCCCCTTGTGGGGATAGAGCTGAGTGCTCAGGGATGGTTGAAGACCCAGTGATGTTTCCAGGTGACTCAGACAAGCTGCTTCTGCCACCCCCAACCCTTAAAGAATGAGTCCTGTCTCTGCCCTTGTTTACTGAGCCAGGCACTGCTCTCCGAAGCTTGTGCAGGGCTGGGACAACAGAGTGATTTTGTACTGTTGCTTCTTTTGAAATCAGTTTTCTTTCAGGTGCCACCTAAACGTAGATATTCCAACTTCACTTTTGTGGGTTCTCATTACTGAAAATTTTGTACAGAATTCTGAGTACAAATGCACATCTACAGAGTGCTGTTTTTGAAAGCATCTGCTGGCCTCTGTCATATTTTTTTTCAGCCAAAACAGCTTTTCAGGGCCACTAAGTGATGTGGTTGAAGTCCTCAGGATAAACCAATGAGATTTTTTGGTCACTAGATTGTTATGGAAAGTATTTGAAATTTGTAAGCTTTTCAGCTGGTTGATGAAACTGGATAATCACTTGAATTTACACGCCAGTGGTGTGTTTGAAACGTACACATAGGATTTTGGGCTCTTTTTAGAGGCGTGGTGGGTTACAAGTGTGCCTGGGTAGCCCAGCTCCCCAGGCTACTGTTGATAAGCTCAAGATACACCCAGGTGGCCTTGCAGTAGAGAGCCCCTTGGCTGCTTCGGGGGAAGCCTAAGGCAGTAGAACATGTTTCGGTCTACATTCTGCTCTTGCACTTGCTGAGACCTGCTGGTGGAACTGCTGATCCTTCTCTGACCAGAACAAGGAGGGCCGGTTCCTTTCGAGACTCACGGGCTATCAGGACCTGCCTAGCCCTGCTCTGCCATCACTGCTGTGTGCTGTGGCCTGTGAGGCGGGAAGTACCTGCAATCCTCTTTGGGGATCCCCGTTCTTCCCTGCTGTGTCTCAGATGGACAGAAAACAGTTCCACCCATTCCTTTTGGGTCTGAGTTTTCTGGATAGGTCTACCAACTTAGTGAAAAAAGAACCCACTTCTAGAACCATCCCTCAAACTAGAAAGCAGTTCTTAATCAGACAAGTACACCAAAACAGGCATTGAGGACTCTGTTTGTGAAAACTTGGCCAGTGCTGGGCTGCCAGCAGTTTAGTGGGCAGGTGGGAAGGAAGGAGCCTGCCGCCTGCAGTTTCCACCAGCACTGCCCAAATGACCAGCGATCTCCCCAGTCCAGATGTGCACAGCGCTTCATCGTTCAGTCCTCAGGTCTGCAAGGAGGGGATAGACCATCTTTGTCAAATATGGAGAATAGGGCCTGACTTAACTATTCTCTATTCCATACTAGACATCCTTCCTATGAACTAATTTTGAGTCCTGGTGGTTGAAGAACTTACTGGATGGTTTGCATTGATGTTAACATGGGAGCCAGTTGAGGCTGAATGGCCACTGTAGGTTCAGTGGACATCACTTCACACCCTACCACAAACCATCTCTCCATGCTTTTGCTAGAGAGAGACCATCGGGTGGGATGAACAATGGGGCTGAGCTGATGTATTTTTACATTATCATCAGACACGAGAGAAGCATCGCGGGACAAGAGATGATGCAGGAAGAGCAAGTCTCTTAACATGGTGTCCTCCAGACAACATTATAAGGCAATAAATACATTGTCCTGATGTTTGTTAAGACTCTGATGAACAGATGTCAGGAGCCACAGTGTGAAAGCAAGGCTGTGAGACAGAGGAGGTGGTCACCGTGTCCAGGAGCTAGCTCCCCCACTGACCAGGGGCACAGCCTCACCCCATGGTGCCCCCCCTGGGGCCACTTCCCCTTAGGGTCTGAGCGCACAGCTCTTACTCTTCATTTTCTTCTTCCTTTTAATGCTTGGCTCTTAACACTGGATCTAACTCCAAGGAATTTTTTTGTGTGTGTGAGGAAGACTGGCTCTGAGCTAACATCCATTGCCAACCCTCCTCTTTTTGCTGAGGAAGATTGGCCCTGAGCTAACATCTGTGCCCATCTTCCTCTACTTTGTATGTGAGATGCCGCCACAGCATGGCTTGATGAGTGGTGAGTAGGTCTGCGCTGGGGATTCGAACCCGTGAACCCTGGGCCGCCAAAGCTGAGCTTGCAAACTTAACCGCTATGCCACCGGGCCAGCCCTCCAAGGAATTTTATTTTTGAATCACAACTCCAAAACCTTGTGTTTGAAGGGTAGTTTCAATTTATTAACAAACCAGAGAAAACAGCACAAAATGACTGTGGAAGGCCCAGAAAGACAGAGAGGGGTTCATTCTGCCTGACTCTCCCGTGCACGCTGGAATAAATCCTCCCCGTGCCTCACGGATGATGCCTTTTCAGTGGGGAAAGGCCAGTACTGCAGGGGGAGCACACTTCTCTGCTTCTGCATTATGGGTGGGAAACTGTCCACCCTCCCGGAAGGTTTCCCTCTGCAGGATCATAAACCTAAAAAACAGAACTCTTGAAAAACATTTTTCCAATTTGCAGCTATACTTTTTCACACCTTTGGATTCATTTCTGTTTTGTTTGAAATAGCACATCTACAGATTGCAAACCCAGCCCATTAGCTACTATTGTTCTTTTCTTCTCTGCTGCTTAATCATCTAGATCCAGGCTGAAGAGATCACACTCTGAAGAGAAAATAATAAGACCTTAGATTAGCATTTTCAAAAGCATTAATATACATCTCATTCGATCCTCACAGCAGCCCTGGGAGGCAGGCAGGCATGATGGTTCCAGGATCTAGAGGATGGAGTTGTGGCTGGTGGAGATGGGAACCAAATCCATGTCCTCCAACTCCTGGTCCAGGGCTCCTTCCACTCCACAAGATGGACTAAGCTCATCTTGATGAGCAGAGCAGCCTTTCTGCTTAGAGTAGATGAAATGTCTTTTGGGCTTGCAAACAAAGGTGATTTTAAGTACAGACCTCATCAGTGAGCTCAGGGGATAAACACACCCGAGCTCGATTTGGCATCAACATCAGAGGGATGAACAGGACAGAACATGGGCATCTTTGACAAGGGTTTCTTCTTGTTCTCTTGACTCTCACTGGGACCACGTTGGATGCTGTAACTTGAAGGCAGCAGAGTCCAGGAGGAGGGAAGGCATTCAAAGGACTTTCTCATCTAGCAATTTATTGATTCCTTCACAAATCCTCTTGAGGTTGGGCCTACAGTCTCCATCCAGACTATAAAGGGTAGAGAGGAACTCCACATCGGCAAAGTGGTTGAAGACGTGGTTGATGCGCCCGTGGGTCCTGGGCGTCAGGTGTCGCTGCACCAGTTCATGCACCAGGTCCTTGCACTCATGTAGGAGCTTGGAGAGCACATTCTTATCGAAGGTGTATTCCACCTCATAGAAGCTGACAATGGTCATGGCGGTCTGGTTTAGCTTCTTCCTGAACTTCTCCACGATAACGACCTCCTCCTGGCTGAACTGGTTGTTCCGGTAGAGGATCCCAATTTTGATCGCCACCTTGATTAAGTCTTTCATGATCTTGTGGGCTTCCTTCTTGTTGTGGGTGTACTCTTTGGTGACTCTGTAGAGCTCATCAAAGATCTCACTGCTGGTGTCATCAATCAACATGTTGGCCATGGTTTTGCTGGCTATTTTGCTAAGAATCTTCTTCTGGGCTTGAAGGGCAAGGCTCTTTGAACTAAAAACATCAGGACCTATGGTAAGGAAAGGAAGAAAAGTTATAGGAATATGAGACCCGTTTATTATGTTTCTACAAGTGAAACACACTAATTTGAACTTATGTCCTTAGAGCAAAACCTCATGCCTCTATAGCCCACAACTCCCTAACTAAACCCCACCCCCGCCCGGGCTTGCTCCACTGTCCTCTCCACATGACATGCTTGTTTATCCTCTTGAACTTTCTAAATTGCACTCTTCCTTCCTATTGTCAAGGCAAGTGGTCTCCTCCTGTCCAGGCCAAATCTCACCTTTTTAGATCTACTTCATGCATAAAGCCTTCCTGACTCCATTAGCTCACAGAGACCTCCCCACAACAGCTGTTGCACTGGAAACCATTCAGTTTTGCAAATTATACATGAGCAAATGATCGCTTAATGAAAAGAAGGCAGCACCAATGCTAACCCCATTCCCACGGCAGAAATAGGTGGTTGCTCTTGGTCGTCTTTTTGACTGAATCTCAGATTCCATATTTCACTGAATCTAAGATTTTTTTTTTCACATTTGATATCTTGGAAATTGGGATGTGTCTTCCAGTCACTGTTGCTGGTTGGCAGTTGTGCTAGGGTTGTCATGACCTGCATGTGCATCAATTTAAACAACAGGAGGCAGAGATTTGGGAGAAAAGTCAACAGCACTCTTGTAAGAAATGTTGCCTCACTGATGCTTTTGATTGGCATAGAGGACACTCTGTTGGGAAACACAGATATCAACAACTCCAAGTCAAAGATGCTTCAAATGAGTAGTACCCCAAACATGAAGCAGCTTAGAAAACCAAAGTCAATTTATTTCCCTGTTATTTTCCACTTTATGAATGAACAAGAGCAAAATATGTTTAAAAAAATAACACTATGTCTAAGTAAGTCCAAAAAGGATCTTTCAATAAGTTTACAGTAGTCCCCCCCTTATCTGCAGTTTTGCTTTCCGTGGTTTCAGTTAACCCCTGGTCAGTCACAGTCCAAAAATAACACTAAGTCGCAACACGTATGTCATCCACCTCACTTCACCTCAACACGTAGGCATTGTATCATCTCACATCATCACAAGAAGAAGATGGGTGAGTACAGTACAATAAGATATTCTGAGAGAGAGAGACCACACTCACGTAACTTTTGTTAGAGTATATTGTTATAATTGTTCTATTTTATTATTAGTTACTGTTGTTAATCTTTTACTGTGTGTAATTTATAAATTACACTTTATTATAGGTATGGATATATATAGGGTTCAATATTATCTGTGGTTTCAGGCATCTACTGGGGGTCTTGGAATGTATCCCCTGTGGATACAGGGAGACTACTGTAAAATAAAAATTATAAGGAATAAGAAAGCAATAATTCACAATTTAATGGACAGCATTTTTTCTTTCTTAAGAGCACATAAAGCAGCATCTTACAATCGATGGTGTCTTAGATTGGATGAAATATTCCATGAAGTCACCAATTAGCTGGAGCTGACATTTGAAATGAAACCCACTGGCCATCCTTGCTCTACAGCATGAATGTGTATTATTCTTGTCTTCCCAAGGAGATTCAAGTTGCCTGAAAACAGAGACAATGTCTCCCACAGCACCTAGCTCAGTTCTGGGCACAAGGATGGGGTGTCTGCTAAGTAAAATACCAGAGAAATACTGCAGAATCAGAAAGTAGTAAAATACAGTGCAAACTTATACTAAAAAAACTAATTTTTCTTTGAGAATTGATGGCTTTCTAGGATCCCTAGAGCTTTTGTCCAGTGCTCGGTGTCACTCGATGGAAGTGACAGATGTGATAGGCAGCGTGGACAAACAGACAGCCATCCATGCCAGCTTCTCCTATCCTTGTCTGGCCCCTCCCCATCTCATATCCCATTCCCCCTGCCCATGCGAGACTCATTCCCTCAGTGGACAGAGATTAATCCCTGGATGCTCAGGTCTCATAGACAGACTCAGTAAACACTCAAACGCAATTTAGACACAGACCCAGGTGCTTCCTCTGCCCACATGCCCCTCATCGCTGGCCCAGCCTTGCTCCCTCAGCCCTGGGTCCTTTTAGGCAGCTACTTCTGCTCTTGGGCCTCTTGCAGCTGCAGGCCCGAGAAGCATGGCCTGGAGGGGGGTCAGGACCAGCAGACTAAAGTATGGATGCCATGGGCCTCCCACAGCCCCAGGAAGCTCACTCCCTCAAGTTTGAGACCATAGACTCTTCAAGCAACTTCACAGCCAAGTGACCCTGACATGGGCGAGATTGTTCCCTCAGCCTCAGTGCAAAGGGAACAAACGGGTATCTCCTGACTCTTCTTTACCATGACAGAGCCCGACTGCCTGATTTATGCCCTCCCAGAGTTTGTGACAAATAATAACCCTGCTCAGCCTGACCATCTATTATGGTCACCAGACCTTTGTGTGAATAATCTTTGTTCCCAAAATATCAAATTTGTCCTGCAAAGACAAATATTTACAAGCATTAAGGATCTTCAAAAGATTGCGCTGTATGCTTTGAAGTCAATTCTACAGGAGAACCTTAAAGACTTTTGAGTGGTGGCCCTATCTCAGAAATAAGTGGATGCCCCCTCAGGCGATTATTCTGACAGGAACAATGTAATCTAGATGGATCCCTTCTGGAATATCAAAAAGTGAGTCATTTCTTTGTAGACACAGCTCCTAAAAACTGCCTGAGAAGAAGGTATTTTAAGAGGCTCTGTAGAAATGTAGCAAACATGCATTTACACAGAAGCAAAGGATTAAAGAAATATGCACCCCTGGAATGTGAGCTCTGTGACAGCAGACCTGTGTGTGAGCCCTACTGTACATCCCATGCCTCGTGCGTGGTGGCACTGGCAGGGGTTGGTGGCATGAAGGGAGGGCTGGCTCTGTGCCAGGCACTTCGTGGTTTTCATCCTAACTGCTGCGTGAAGCTGCCATTTTTCCCGGGGCCTCCCTGCTGGCCTGACTCCAAACACTGCACTTTTCACCACCAGCGTTCCCAACATTTTTCTCTAGAGCAGTGGCTGTCACACCTTTTGCTCATATATTCCCATAAGAATTTTGAAAAACTATGTACCTCCTTGCATTTTTTTTTGTGTGTGTGAGGAAGACCAGCCCCGAGCTAACATCCGTTGCCAATCCTCCTCTTTTTGCTGAGGAAGACTGGCCCTGGGCTAACATCCGTGCCCATCTTCCTCCACTTTATATGGGATGCCGCCATGGCATGGCTGACAGGCAGTGCGTCGGCGGGCGCCCGGGATCTGAACCCACGAACCCTGGGCTGCCAAGCGCGAACTAAACCACTGTGCCACTGGGCCGGCCCCATCCTTGCCTATTTTTTAACTTGACAGTAAGTATTTTTCATCTCAAGGTTATATAGTTATAATTTGTAAATAGATATCATTTCTAGGTATTGTAAATATTGATATTTTAAAATTAGCCCATTAAATCAAACTTTCAAATATGTCCCATATAACATAAATGCTACAGTGATATAACACCCATTATTGTCCACTTTAAAATGACAGGAGCAAGCTCTTCTTTAAAAATTAGAAATGTCAGTTCTTTTTTTCTCCTTGAAATTGTATCTCTATTCTGTGACACTCAGAGAACTTTAACTTAATATATATTTTTATGCTTGAAAATGTTTTCTTTGATCAATTCATCATAATTCTCTACAGCCAAAGGATGCATACAAATTGAAATTTAAATTAAAAAAAGATTCCAGTGACCATAAATCTCCAAGCCTTAAAAAATTTCTTGTGGGGGCTGGCCCAGTGGCGTAGCGGTTAAGTTCGCACATTCCGATTCGGCTGCCCGGGATTCACGGGTTCAGGTCCTGGGTGTGGACCTAGTTACAGCTCATCAAGCCATGCTGAAGTGGTGTCCCACATAGAAGAGCTAAAATTCTACAACTATGATACACAACTATGTACTGGGGCTTTGGGGAGAAAAAAGAAAAAAAAGGAAGATTGGCAACAGATGTTAGTGCAGGGCCAATCTTCCTCAAAAAATAAATAAAAGAAGCAGGTTAAATTAATAAAAAAAAAATTTCTTCTGGAGCCAGCCCTGATGGCCTAGCGCTTAAAGTTGGGCACGCTCCACTTCAGTGGCCCAGGTTTGGTTCCTGGGCGTGGAACCACACCACTCATGTGTCAGTAGCCATGCTGTGGTGGTGGCTCACATAGAAGAACTAGAAGGACTCACAACTAGAATATACAACTATGTACTGGGGCTTTGGGGAGGGGGAAAAAAAGGAAGATTGGCAACAGATGTTAGCTCAGGGCAAATCTTTCCCAGCAAAAAAAAGAAAAAAAAAAAAGAGACTGTGGTGTGAATGAGGAATAATGAAGGAGGTTAGCAGTGGTCAGATTTAAAAAAAGAATTGTTTTCTTCTGGAGTGAGTTATCATTTTAATTATTTTGGGTACAATATAAAGTATTAATTTTTTTTTTTTGGTGAGGAAGATTGGCCCTGAGCTAACATCTGTTGCCAATCTCCCTCTTTTTGCTGAGGAAGATCGGCCCTGAGCGAACATCTGTGCCCATCTTCCTCTATTTTGTATGTGGGATGCTGCCGCGGCGTGGCTTGATGAGCGGTGCATCAGTCTGCGCCCGGAACTCAAACCTGTGAACTCTGGGCCACCAAAGCGGAGTGTGCAAACTTAACCACTACACCACCAGGCCTGCCCCCAAAGTATGAAAATTTTGAAAAATACTTACTAAACATAAAAATTAAAGTTTTACTGGAAATGCACCTCTAAATGAGATGGGTAGGGGTGGGTTATGGCACCTTGATTAAAAGAGGCATCACTGACACCAGAGCTTCACATTGTCCCTTTGTTTGACCAAGGAGGTTCTGCACCCCAGGGTAATATATTTGCCCCAATAAGATTCTTTATATGTGGCCGGCCCAGTGGCTTAGCAGTTAAGTTCGTGTGCTCTGCTTCGGCGGCTTGGGGTTCGCAGGTTCGGATCCTGGGCACGGACCGATGCACCACTTTTCAAGCCATGCTGTGGTGGTGTCCCATATAAAGTAGAGGAAGATGGTCACAGATGTTAGCCCAGGGCCAGTCTTCCTCACACACACACACACACACACACAAATATTCTTTATAGGTGAGAACTCCATGACTGAACAGTGGAAAGAAGGGAGATTCATCATGCTTTGACCTCAGGTTGTTTCTCAGGTGGGTAAGTTTAGAGAAGAGTTAGTACTGAAGTGAGAAAGAGGAATTGGATCTATAAATTGATTCCCTCAAAACTCTCCTGTCTGCACAACACATGTAAAGTCTCTGGTCTCTCGGCAGTGTACACCCTAGTTTGGATCTTCCTCTTTCGTAAGAGCAGCAGCATTCCATGAGATGTCAAGAGGTGTTCTTTGGGGGGAATAAAGAGATTCTTGATCAAATAAATTTGAAAAATACTGGGTTAAGCAACATTACACAGATTCTTTTCCAGTGAGACTTTAAAAATATTTCTCTAATACATTAAGGTATCTTACCAACTCTCAGAGAGGGGTGGGCATGGTAGGCAGAATAATGGCCCCCCAAAGATTTCCACATCCTAGTCCCTGGAACTTGTGAATGTGTTACCTTACCTGGCAAAAGGGACTTTGCAGATGTGATTAAATTAAGGATTTGGGGATAGAGAAATTATCCTGGATCATCCAGTAAACCTGATGTAACCACAAGGGTCTAAGAGAGTGAGAGTCGGAGAAGGGGATGTGATGGTGGAAGCAGAGGGACAGAGTGATGTGATCGCTGGCTTTGAAGATGGAGGAGGGAGCCACCAGCCAAGGAGATGGGCGGCTTCTAGAAGCTGGAAAAGGCAAGGGAACGGATTCTCCCCCAGAGCCTCCAGAAAAAATGCAGCCCTCTTGACACGCTGACTTTTAGCCCTGTAAAACCTATTTAGGATTTCTGATCTCTAGAGCTGTAAGGTGATAAATGTGTGTTGTTTTAAGCCACTAAGTTTGTGGTAATCTGTTACAGCAGCAGTAGGAAACTAGTTCCAGTGGGTATAATGGGATGTAGTGTTTCCCAGTTTTCTTTGGTCAGGGAACTCTTTTTGTCTTCTGAGTAGATTGACTAACTGCCCTGGTTCACTAGGATTGAGGGGTTTCCCATATAGTGGACTCCCAGTGCTAAAACTGGAAAAGTCTCAGGCAAATTGGGACAAGTTGGTCACTCTATTCATTGACCTAAAAAATGAAGAAAAGAGAAGTAACAAAAAATTTCAGAGGATGAAAGAATATGATACATACCTAACATTTAAGATACTAGCATCTCAGCAGGTAAGCTGTACACCCTTGTTGCCACGTTTACCAGCCTTCTCTACTTGCTTTTTTTTTTGGTGAGGAAGACCAGCCTTGAGCTAACATCCGTTGCCAATCCTCCTCTTTTTTTGCTGAGGAAGAGTGGCCCTGGGCTAACATCCGCGCCTATCTTCCTCTACTTTATTTGGGACACCACCACAGCATGGCTGACAAGCATTGCATCCGCCGGCGCCCGTGATCCGAACCCGCAAACCCCGGGCTGCCAAAGTGCGACCTAAACCACTGCGCCACCGGGCCGGCCCCTCTACTTGCTTTCTAATTCTAGAGTCAACCATAACCCTTTCTTGTCCCTTTTGGGCCAAAGTCCCCTTTGTTCCTTGGTTTCTCTGCAGCTCTTGAGTACATACTATTCATTTGGCTCCGTATGAAGTGGTAGGGGGAAATCCCCTAAAAAGTATTCAATTGGGTCCCATTCTGAATATGGTCCTGCAGGGACGTGAGATGGAGACAAATGAAACAAAATGCAGAAATATGTGAAATCACCCAAACTAGCAGGAGTGAGAACAGCTGGGGGAAGCTGCAGGTGGACCTGGATGTGGGTAGATGGGGATGGCTATGATGTTAGGAAGTGGTTTCTAAAGTCATGGATACAGGCCAGTAATTTTCCCCAAATCACAAAAGCCTTGGGTGGCTTCCCTGATGTTTTCGGCCATCTCTATTATATAAGAATGTGTTATTTACCTACAAGGGGATTTGGGCTACAAGTTTCTATGGTGAGGGCCCAGAAGGGTCACAGGTATAGCTCTCTGAAGCCTTAAAGATCAAGAGTCTAGAGCAGAGGAGCCCAAGTGTTATGGATCATCAAAATCACCAGGAAAACTCTAAGAAAAAAATAAACAACAACAACAAATACTCTACCCCAGACCGTCAGTATCCAAATCTTCAGGAGCGGGGCCAGTAATCACAAGCTCCCTCAGTGATTCTGACATGCTGTACGCAGGACCCACTGATCACGACATGCCTCAACGTGTATCCTAGAGAACACTAGTCCTGATAGATGCTCCAGGAAAGAGGGTTCTGTGATCAGTTAAACTGGTTTGTAGATGACTATATATTATGGCTGGCTCTTGATGATTTGCCATACCAGGTAGCTTATTAAAGGCTTTGAGAAGTCCTGCACTAAAGATACCCATGTAGTTTTGTTTAGTCTACCACTTCTCAAACTTATTGGACCTTACAAAATTTGTACATATATATATAGACACACACATCCCATCCTGTGGTATACATTTTTAAATAAATTAATTATTTATTTAAATTGAGGTAACATTGGTTTATAGCATTATATAAATTTCAGGTGTACATCATTATATTTCGATTTCTGTGTAGATTACATCATGTTCACCACCCAAAGACCAATTACAATCCATCACTACACACATGTTCAAATCACCCCTTTCACCCCCCTCCCTCCTCCCTTCCCCTTGGGTAACCACCAATCCAATCGCTGTCTCTAGATGTTCGTTTGTTGTTGTCTTTATTTTCTATTTATAAGGGAGAGCATATGGTATTTGACTTTTCCCCTCTGTTTTGCTTAGCATAATACCCTCAAGGTCCATCCATGTTGTCGCAAATGGCAAGATTTCATCTTTTTTATGGCTGAGTGGTATTCTTGTGGTACACATTATTGAAAATTCTGGGATAGGATTGAGAGAAATAAAATCAAGACACTCTGGTCAACTTTTACAACTCCTAGGGAAGAGGGGTGGGGAGACATGGCTGTTTCCAACACACATGCATGATTAAAGGGAGAGTGTGTGCACTGAGGGAGAGCTGGTGGGGCAGTGCTATTCAGAAGACTTTTTGCACATGGACATCTTGGGCTTGCTTCCTTCCATCCATCCTTCTGTCTCGACCTTCTGCGGAGAGACCACGTTGGTGATCTACGAGGGAGGCTGAGAGGAAAAGTGAGAGCTTTGGGAGCCAAGGTCAGG
This sequence comes from Tapirus indicus, assembly GCA_031878705.1. Classification (NCBI taxonomy): domain Eukaryota; kingdom Metazoa; phylum Chordata; class Mammalia; order Perissodactyla; family Tapiridae; genus Tapirus; species Tapirus indicus. The sequence continues at coordinate 43,939,623 of CM062918.1, forward strand.
AGTGCACTTAGGATATTTAGGGAAACAGACCTAACTAGTGGGCACATGTTCTGGGGAAACACAGAGATCTAGGTTAGGTCTTGGCAAAAACTGTTCTCTCATTCCTGTGTACAAGCCTTAGGAAGGCTCTTTCGGCCAGGAATAATGCTCTTAATCATGTTTGTACAAAAGTTCCCCAGCCACAAAAGGTAATGGATTGTTTACAGTACCTCAGACTCTCTGAGAATGGAGATAAAAACATGATTATGCAGCTACTGTATAGCTCACCTGGACAGCACAATAGATAAGATTGAGAAAGCTGCAAAATTCATCCTTGGAGAATAAACAGGGGCTTCCTAAACCAAGATTGATGGAGAAGCTCAAGTGAAAGGAATATGAAATCAGTGCTCTGAGATTAAGGACCCTTAGGACATTTACAAAGAAAGGAAAAGTAGCAGAACTATGTTGGGAGAAGAGCATGACAATGGTAGTGAACTAATTTGGAGAGAGAAAGCAAAAGATCAGTTAAGTGGGTCCTTCACTGTGTGGAAAGGTCCTGGGTCCAGTCTGAGTTGATGCTTCTAGAAGTGATGTTCAGCCATAGTACAAGTGATGTTTCCACATTTCTAGAAAACACTAAGCTCTCCCAGATGGTGAAATGCCAAGCTAGTGGTGAAAAACAGCAGGAAAATCTTACCAAGATGGGTGAGTGGGCAGAAAAGAGGCAGATGAACTTCAGCATGGTAAGAACAAGGTAATACATTTTGGGAAAAATAAAGTAATTGATGGTTATGAGAGATGATGGGCTCTGAGCTGTCAGCTACAGGTAAGAGAAGAGCTCTGGGCATCGCCCAGGATGTGTCGTGGTAGAAAGGGGCTGGGGGACAGCCTGAATTCGTCTCTCCTTACTCCTAGAACTTGGTAACTTCTCTACTTCTGGGTAAGGAGTGTGTGGAAAACTTGTACACGGGTGTAGATAGCTGTGTCAAAATTATAAAATTGGAAATCATCTGTAATAGCCAGTGCACACACAATATCACTTCATTTTTCTAAACAGCCTAGGATGATGGCAAGGAAGAGAGTTAACTAAAAGCATTAAGTAGGAGTCGAGTTGGTACCCAGAGTAAAACAATCTGTACTTAATAAGCACCATCTGTCAAAGCAGGAGATCCAGAGTATAAGGAAGGTGGGAAGGGAGTCCCCAGAGCATGTGGAGGGGTAAGACCCTGGGCACAGGGTGATTTGGGGTAATTCAAATTTCTGGCACTCCATCACTTACACTTAACTGTTGGAAAAAAAGTTCAAGGAAACCTCCTTGAGATGGAGCAGCCTCACAAACTACTTTGAACTTTCACAATGACCCCCCAAACTTCTGCTCACCTGCACATGTACCCAGAAAAGCTGACTGGATGGGTCCTGTCCCTCATGCTCCATCCTTCACCACTGATAAGGGGCCAGGAGCCAGTGGGGAGAGTGACAACCTCTTGCCCCCTTCCTGCTTCCTTGTCTGAATGATGAGGAAGGGGCTGGCTGTGTGTGTGTGTGTATGTGTGTGTGTGTGAGCGCTGGTCTGCAGGATGGAATACCTATGACAATGATAAAACAGCTTCTAGGGAAGACACTGCCTCTACTTTAGTTCTTGGTTGTTTCTGTGTAGCTGTGGGGATGAAATTATTAACGAACCTTAAGTAGTGTTTTGAAATGCAAACCTAACACAGTTACGGTTTCCAGAAAGACTAAGTAGTTGTATCTCCAGTGGAGTCCAACTGGAAAGCATTTTCCATCCCCTGTATAAAACTGTGCTTTGTACGCTGCTGGAATATTAAAGAGAAAACATGGCACTGGAGGAGGTACGATGAAATGAAATCGTGAAGGGGTGGTGGGGCCTTTGAGTCAGGGACAAGCAAACACCTTGATTCTCCCCTTCCCCACAGACACATGATCCAAGCTTAGAGGCTCATGAAAAATGCCCTTTGTTGGTCTAATCTCTTTTATACTTGAATGAGGTGGCATTTTTAAGGGTTAAGAAAGGTATTTTGGGATACTTTAAAAGGCAGCGTGGTAAAACTTAGATGACCTGGGAGAGCTAGGAAATGTATTTTTCTGACACTGGGTTAATCCAGCACCTTCCTGAGGCCTTCTTTGGACTAGCCCCTTCCCCATCCTCCAAGAGAGAGCCACCTGCCTTGAGGACATATCCCCTGGGCTCACCCCTGCTGCCGAGACCTGAGGTCCCCAAATTTCCACCACGTGCAAGAAGAAGCAAGCAGCTTGTGGGTCCTATGGGTGGGTTCACTGTGATGTGGAGGGCAGCAGCCTCCGCCAGGCGCCACTAGAGGGTGTGTGAAATGAAAATATGAGAATCCTTGTTTCTGTTTCCTTGTTTTCTAATGAGATAAATTAAGCTTTACTAATATTTAACATATGGCTGACCCTGGGACCCACAGTGCGTGGCGTTCTGAAGGGGGAGGGGAAGGTACCCCACCCGGGGCTTGGGGGTATTTAGTGTATTCCTTACTTATTTGTCCCCTCTCAGCAGTTTTGATTTATTTCAGCATATGTTTATGTGTGCTTAGTTAAACAAACTCACTGATTTTTTGATTATATCATTTAGTTCTAACTAAACTAACCCTCACAAAATAGACCAGTGATTTCAAAAGATTCCTGCAAGAAACAAAACTGAGGACTGAAGACAATGCGCTAATCACGCCAGCACAAGTGAAAAGCAAGAAAATGGCAGAGTTGACGATTATCCTTCTCATCGTCAGAGCTTTTCCGCAGCCAAATTATAAGGTAAAAGTAATGATCTAATCAGGTCGGACAAGAATTGGGCTGTAAAAATTTCAAAAATTCTAATGAGATGATTTGAAATATGGATTTCAAACACTGTTACTTACCTCGAGATATTCCCCAAGGCAGGAGGAAACCATGACAATTAACAAGACAGAGAAATGCATTGTGATTTTGATCTTAGAGGGATGAGTCAAGGATGAGGGATGGGGTAGAGGGATGAGTCAAGGATGATGCTGAATCCATATGGTGATGGACAAATAATAATGTACAATTAAAACCCCCCAATGTTATAAACTATTAAGACATCAATAAAAATTTTTAAAAAAGCATGACGCTGAGTGTTTCTTCTAGCTTAGGTGATGGGTCGGGCGGGACATTAAGGCACCACCAACTGCAATAGGTGTCTGGGAGCGTGGAGGGAAGATGGCTTCATTCCTGAGCACACTAAGTCCAAGGGGCCCTGGGAGGCATCTGGGTGGAGACGGTCACCCAAGTCTGTGCGGGAGGCACCTCCAACTCAACTTGTCCTACCCTGAGCTTCCCATTTTCCCATCCAAACCCAGACCCTTTCCATCAAGCAAGAGATGATGAAAAGACCCATCTTCCTTAAATAATTAGCCAATTAGGGAACCTGAGGGATAAATGAGTCTTCCTTTAAAATGCAAATACCTATTTAGCTGGTGAAGGTGTAGTCTCGGTTCACAGCTTACTGGGAACCACTTTACTCAGAGCCACACTGTATCCCTCCTAGGAATTCTCTCTCCCCTTTGTGGCCCACCACCGAACCACCTCTCCTCCCCTACCAGGAGAAGGATTCTTTAAAAATGAGGGTGGGAAGTGAGAGGCAGGCTTGGTTACAGTGGGACTGGGGTGGAGGGTGGAAGGAGGAAGGACTGACTTTCCAGAGACAACCAAATGCAGAGGAGGGGGTGCCTCATCAGCCAATCTTCACCCCCTCTGCCACGTGGCCAGTTGTCCTGCCTCCAGCTCGGGCTTGCGTACCCCTGAAATCTTGCCTGCGGCTCAGGCCTGGTTTTGGCTTTGCCCTTGGTGGCTGCTCAGTCCTAGAGATTCATTCATCCCACAGTCAGGAAGAGTATTCAAGTGTTTTGGGGGACCAGGCATAATGAAACTTTCCAGCTATACTGGACATTTTAGGGTGCTGTGAAAGGACATACAAAAAAAATGGAAGTCAAAACAGGACACTTAAGGAAAGCAGACTCAGATCATTGCAATACCTTGCATTGAATAATTACACTCTAAAAGCAGCATTTAATCATCTTTAAGATGAAGACCAACTCTTGTCATTTCAAAAAATTCCTGGGCCTTGAAATAACACAGTTTCAGGCGAAGCCAAGAGAGATTGTCAGGGTCAGCTATAAGACCTTCCAGCTCATTATCTCATCTTATCTTAGACCTCCCCCAACCCACCCAGCCATCAGCATCGAGGAATCCGTAACTCAATTAATAATCATGTCAGACAGAATGTTAACTACTGAGCACAGATTATGCACCCGAGGTAGCGCACACCATGTTCTCACAAAAGTTCTGCAAGGAAGGGACTGTGAGGCTCATTTTATAGATGAGGAAACTGAGGCACAGCAGATGTCAGTAATTCACTCAAAGCCACGAGGCTAATAAGGAGCAGAGCTGCAGCTGGGCCCAAGTTCAAATTAACTCCAAAGAAAACCGGCAGTCTTTGCCCGCCTGCATTCGCTTTCGGAAAATTGTCCTTGGCTCCCTGATGACTGATGTCTCATTTACTTAAGACATTAAGGAGGCCTCAGTTTAAATCCCCATCTAGCAAAGAGATTTACGTTCCATCATTTTTTTTAATACAAAAAAGCCAGTCTTATTATGTGATAGAACACCACCACATACTCATCAAAACTTGAAGATAGATGTCGCTTTCATTTTTAGAGGGAATTCCGTACATCTCAACAGTTATATATTGATTTTGTTTTTCATCTTGATTTTACAGCTAGCTCTGAAAAGTGAATGAGTGATCCTTTTATTTATCAGAGCTAGCTGAAGCAGATCCTTGTGAAGTCACTGGGGGGTGAATCATCTCCAACTCAACAGGTTAATTTTGGAGATCTGAAAGATATTTTTGTCTCACTGCAGTAGAAAAGCAACCTTCACTAAAAACATCTACTTACATGATTTCTTGAAACAAAGCTTATTCATCCCCTCCCCCACTCGCTCTTGCATCTAACAAATAACCAGCGTCTCTCTGAATGGTAGATCACATTCTGGCATAATAATAATAGAGTCCACTTCTGTAGCACTTTATGCACGTAACTCATCATATCCTTGCAACAACTCTGTGAGTAGGCACTAATATTAGCAGCAGCATTTTATATCCAAGGGAACCACGGCGGAGAGAGATTAAGTCGCTTGACTGAAGCCACCATTTAGGAAGCTGTAGAGCTGGATTTGGCCCCAGGCAGGCTGCCCCAGTCCTGTGCTTCAACCGGCCATACTAAACCGCCATTCATGAGGTGACAAATATCAATTAGTTTAAATGTTTTTTGAATTACTGCCCACTTTAAGATGGAAATTGAGCAAGTTTTTTTCCTCAGAAGAATTTTTTTTTTAAACTATGATGCATTTCAAACATATAGACAAAACAGAAGATAATATAACAAACTCCATTTGTGTGGCCACCACCCAGATGGAACAAATCTTAATATTTTATCCTCAGAGAGGGAGCGAGGTAAAGCCCTCTGTTTTCAGCTCCTCCCATTTCCCTTCTATCTCCCCAGACCTAATTGTACTTCAGAAGCTGGTGTGTTTGTCTCATCCATGTTTTTATACTTTTGTCCCAAGAGTATGCAGGCATGAACATTATATTGTTTAGAGGGTTTTTAAACTTCAGATAAAGATGTCATACTACACAGGTTCTTCTGCAACTCTTCATGCAACATCATTCACGATTTATCCAATTTTGTCATTTAGTTGCTTATATGAATATACTATGTATCCATGTTTCCTGTTGATGGACATTTAAGTTCTTTCCACTTTCTGCAAGCAAAAAAGTCCACAGACATGTCTTTGTGCCGACACACAGCAGTCTCCCGGGGTGTGTGTCTAGAATGAGACTGACAGGTCCTGTACCGGAGGCTGCAGATTGCTTTCCAGCAAGATTGCTCTAATTTTCACTCCCAGCAGCCATTTATGAGTTCCTGTGGTCCCACTTCCTCATCGACACTTCAAATAGTCCACCTTTTAATTTTTTGCCAATCTGATAGGTATAAAATGGTATCTTGCTTTAATATACATTTCTCTGATAGCTAGTGAGATTCAATATATCTTTGTGTATATTGAGCATTCAGGTCTTTCAGCTGTGAATTGCTTGCTTATTCATATAATTTACTCATTTTTTCCCCCTCCACTGGATTGTATTCTTTTTCTTGTTAATCTGTAGGAGCTTTTAATATATTATGGATTCTAATCCTCTGGTGATTACATGAGTTGTAACAATCTCCTCCAAGTCTGTAGCATTACCTTTTAACTTTATGTGTGGTGTCTTTAGTTGTACAGAAATTAAAACTTTTAACATAGTCAAGTTTATCAATCTTTTCTTTTATGGTTTGTGGTTTTTGTATCTCGCTTTAAAATATCCTTTCCTGCCACGATGTGATAAATGAGTCTTGTATATTTTCCAAAAGTTTCAAGGTTTTGCTTTTCAGATGTAGGTCTTTAATCCATCTGGAACTTATTTGTGTGTATTGTATGAGGTACATTTGTCTCCTCACAATTTATTCAATTTATGGAATCATTCATCCTTCTGCTATGATCTGTTAGGCCACCTTTTTCTTATTAAGTTTCCATATTGCACAGGTCTGAGGTTTTTACTCTGTTTCATTGATCAATTTGTCTGTTTCAGTACCAACACCACACTATATTAATTACTGTAACTCATAATAAGTCTTGATAGGTCATAGGGAATTTCCCTCCCCCAATTTTATTCTTCTTAGAAATTGTCTTGACTATTCTCGCCTTTACTCTTCCAAACGAATTTTAGGATCATCTGACCAAATGCCATGAATACCCTGGACTAATCTGAGGTAAACTGGTATCTTTATAATATTAAGTTTCCCATCCATTAACATGATATATCTCTCCGTTTCGTCAGATCTTCTTCTGTGTCCTTCAGTGTTTTACAGTCATCTCCATAAAGCTCTTGCATATCTTTCATTAGATTTACTTCTAGATACCAGATAGTTTTGGTTGCTACTGTAAGTATAATTTTTTTCTATTATAGTTTCTAAATGGTTATTAATAATATATAGGAATCCAACTGATTCCTGTATATTTGTCTCCAACTGAGAAATTTTGCTGAGTTCTGCTATTAGTTCTAACAGATTTTATGTAAGATCTCTTGGATTTTTTTATGTGGACAACTACATTGCCTGCACAAAATGATTGTTTTCTTCTATTTCTTTTTCTTGCCTTATTACACGGGTGGGACCCTCCAGTACAATGTCGAATAGTAAGGATGCTATTTGGCATCCTTGTTCCTGACTTTAACAGAATTGCCTCTAAAATTTGCCCCCGACATATGATGTGTGCTGTGGGTTTTTGATGGATACCACTTACCAAGTTAAGGCATCTTCCTTCTTTTCCTGTTTTGCTAATTCTTTCTTTGTTTGAAGGTAGAAATGTGTATCTAATTTCACCGAACACTTTCTTTGTACCTATTGAGATGGTCATATGGTTTTTCCCTTTTAATGTGTGAATTTGACCAATTATTAAAAGACTTCTGATTTAAATCATCATTGCTTTTCCAGGATAAGCCCTACTTAGTCATGAAGCATAATACACGGAAGAATTCTATTAGTAAATATTGTATTTAGCATTTTGCAACTATGCTCAAAGGTGAGACTGGTCTATAACTTTTTCCTAGTAGAGCCCTTGTCTGATTTTGATGTCAGAGTAAACTAGCCTCATAAAATGGATTTGTAGCTTTCTCTCTTTTTCTATTCTCTGAGACTGTTCATGTAAGATAAAGATTAACTGTTTTTTGAAGGTTTAGTAAAACTCACCCATAAAGCCACTTGTAACTAGCATATATTTTGAAAGGGATGAGTGGAGAATCATTTCTTTAGTGTTTATTCAGGTGTAGAAGAGCAATAATCCCCTAAAACAACACTTACAATTTTTTAGTTAACAACTATTTTAAGCTCTCTAGACTTTTTTTCTTTCTTTCCCTAGAGCATCCACAAAGCAGGTAGTTGCTCTGAATGGTAGATCACTGTCAGAAATAAAGTGCTAAACACCATCCACTGGTATAATTTTCAATACTATTCTCCTGGTTTTATTTTAAGAGGGAAAACTGAGGAGCTATTTCTCAAAATATTTTCTTTCTTTAATAATTTTATTACAAAAAATGATACATGAGCACTGAGGAAAGAGAGATAAAGGAAGAAAATGAGTCCCCCACAATCCCACCATACATCACGGTTAGCATGTATAAGTTCTTCCAAACATTCTCCCAGGCAGCTGCACTTGAATATTCACAAACATGGGATCCATGAACACTATTTTCTAATTTGCACTGGGACTCAACACTCTGAGGATATCTTTCCTCGTCAATAAATGCACTACTTCATCATTTTTTGATGACAGTGTGTGCCACCCATTTCCTCTATCAGTCCTCTCTTGATAAGACTTCAAGCTGCTCCTAGTTTTTGCTATAAAGGGTCTGCAGAAAGTAACACATAACCCAGCACCAGGCTGCATGTTGGGAAGGGTGTCCAAAGGTGTCTACTGGCACATAGTCAGTAGAATTCACTACTAATGCTCCTTCCTAAGCCAGGAGGTGCAGGTGACACTGAGGGAGAGCCCCACAGACCCTCCCTGGCTCCGCCCACCCCTATTCCACCCCTTCCACCAGAGGCCTGCTTGTGCGACCATCAGAGGACATGCTGAAATCAGAAGCCAAAAGCGGCTCACCCCTTCACAAGGACGGCTCCGCCCTAGCCCAAGTGGCTGAAGATAGTCAGATGAGAACCAAACAGTACCAGAAATCAAGTCAGCTGTCCCTGGGGGTGATGCCCTGCCCCCGGCTGCCCTGGCCCTCTCGTGCCTACAGGTGAATCCAACAGACCCTTGCCCAGGTGGAAGAGGCACAGTGACAGCTTGTCTGGTCCAGCTGAAGACTTCCCACTGTGAACCCCTGGCCAACCCTCACATCCTTCTTCCCGGGGAGGGTGGTCCTCGCGCAATAACTCCAGCACCATCCTTTTCCCATGCTGTGCTCTGACTGGTGCTGAGTTCTTACTGGACTGATGCTCAGAGGACTTGTGTATTCTCCCAAAGAGGGCAGTGTTCGCCGCGTAGAAATTGTTCAATAAACGTCTGTTAAATGAAGGACTGAATGAATGATTTAGCATGTTCTTTTTTCTCATTCTTTGAGGCCCAGATTCTATCTGTTCGGGACACATGCTGGAATGAGGTGTGTATTCATGAAGCGCAGGCTGAAGTGAGTGCACTCAGATGCCTTCTGAACTCAGCAGGTGGTCTGCCCCTCACCTTTCTCACAGAGCTGCCTGCCTGCACCCCTGCAAGCAGCAGCATTACCTGGAGGACCAGAGGCGTCACCCACCACACCCTCAGTGTTCAATTCCAGCAGGAACCTCTCTCCATGGTAGCAGCACCCATCCCTCCTGCCACCCCTAGAGCCTGCCCATTCACGTCCCTTCTCCTTCACATGCTATTTTAATACTCAGGAGCTGTTGGGGATCAGAATAGCACAGGCCACGTCTGTCTCTTTGGGTGATCCTCTCTCTCTGCTGGCAGCTCCCAATCGGTTCACCACAGCAGGCAGGTGCTCAAAAACCCAGGCTCAGGCCGCCAGACTGCTAACAAGGACACCGATAGGATGCCGCATTCAGAGCCAGAGGAGGATGCCAACTTGGTAATATGTGAAATTAGTAAATAGTCAGATGCATAAAAATGTCAGTCTTTGGAATTCTTCAATTTTTGGAGTGTACATATAAAGCCTAACAAAGCAGGCAATAAAATGGAACAAACTCCCTTCTATACTGGAAAAAATAAATAAAATATGGCCCAAGACAGTGGGTATTTAAGCCTAAAGAACTGAGGCTCTTGAAAGGTGCTGTAGTTAGATTACTACAGTAACATGTTAACCCTCAGCTTAGTGAGCTAAAAAAAAAAAGATAAATGATTAGCTGTACTAGAGAGGTTGGAACACCTAAGGGAGAAGAAACCAGAAGGTACTCGTGGATGGGAGATGATTTGGCAGACAGCACTGTGGCTTGCTCAATGTTCTACTTAATTTTTTTTAGTGAAATATGAATTTTGTACAATCACTTTTTTGGATTTCAGTCAATTTGAAAGTAGAACAGCAGGAAAGGGGCACGTGTCACATATCGCTTATAATACGCCTGACGTATATTCTGTAGTAACTGGGTTTTTGTTCATGGATTTGAGATCTGAGACATGAGGCAAGCCACATTTTGGATATCCACTGGTGCCACGGTCGACACCTGGCCCAGTGGAATGACGGTGTTGGGGGATGCAGTTTGCAGATGGGAGGTGGGAAGGCAGAGAGCTTGCTCCCCTGCAAGGTCCCCGGAGGTTGGACCCCTGAGCTCTGCAGGGACCCCTGCTCTGACGGAACCACTCTGAACCAGGGAATCCCACTCACAACACTCACGGGGAACAGTCAAACTAGCCGTGGAGACTTGCCCTCCTGGAAGTTACTCATAAATGTCTTTCTCTGAGGCTTCCTTTCTCAATTAACCTTTCCCCACACCTGTCTCAAAGGTGGTACAGTCTCCAAATAAAATTATTTATACTTCATGGTAATATAAGACGGTGCCACCAAAAGGTTTCAAATCAAGTCACCATGTGCTGTCACTCCAAGATACTAACAATGGCTGTCCTGTGGAGTCAGGGCGCCAGGGCTGAGGCCATGGAGTCGCTCCCCAAATACAGGAAAACCCCAAATACAGGGAAAACTGGAGAGCTGATCCCTGGCCCTGTCTATAGCCACTGAGCCCGCAGCAGGGTGTGGAGAGAGCCCGGCCCCCAGGCCTGCCCCTGCTGCCCCCACTGCCCTCACCCTGTGCTGGGCCCACGTCTTCACCTTCCTAGTTTCTTGTCTGTTAAATGAGGGAGCTGGATTGGGTGATTCTGCTAATTTGTTCTATATTCTCAATTTAATAATAACTTCTTCAGAATCAGAAATTGAGTTTTTAAATCCATAAGAAAACAGCCCTGGGCATACACAAGATGTGAGCCAACGCCTGTGGGATGGATCATCAGCTTTCCTTCTCTAGCACTGATTCCCCTCCATCCACCAGGCTCTCTCCCAGCTCTGCAGCTGTCACGCTCCAGCAGTGGAATGCCTCCTGCTTTTCCCTCCTTCTGAAAAACCTGGGGCACTGACCTCGGAGCCTCCAGTTTTCCTTTTCTGTGTCTTCCCTCCAAAATGCCTCCCCCTCCCCTGAGTTCCTGGGGCCCCTGACTCCTCCCTCAGACCTCAGCCTGCACTCACCATGGAGCAGGCGATCAGCAGGCTCTCCCCAAGATCTCTCTGTGCTGGCCTCAGCGCCCACAGACCAAGCCACAGACTGCCAGCCCAGCAGGCCACCCCGTGCTGACGCTGATGCGTATGGGAATTGTGTCCAAAACCCCAGGGCCGGTTCTTCCCACTAGGCCTCGCATCCCTGTCGTCCCACCTCTCTGCCCCAAAGAGGAAGTGGCTCTTCCTTTCCCCAGTCTCACCATGTTGCTCTGTGCATCTTCTCCTCAGATCCAAGCACTCCTGGCTGCCCTCCCTCCCACCCCTCTCCTGTACCCTCCCTCTATCCAGAACAAACTCCCCACGATGGGGCTATTCAAGGACCTCCCATCTGGCCTTACTTGTTTGTTCACTGCTAGTTCCAGGAGAGGGGGAACCTGGATGGCTTGTCCACCGTGGTATCCCTGGCACATAGTAGGATCTCAATCATAGATTTAAACTTCACAAAACCAACAGGAGCTGGTCAGCCCAGGGAGTGATGTCATGGGGAGAGGACGGGTTGTGGAGAGGAGAGCTCCGAGGCTCAGGAAGAGGCTGGAGGAGGGATGGCCACAGTAGGACAGAGGAGCTGTGGTCTCGTCCTTCCCTGATTTCACCCCAAACTCAATGGCAACTGCTCTCACCAAGATCACCCAGTAGCCTTCTCATTGTCCCTGAGGAGTATCTGGAAACATGGGAGGACATTTTTGTTGTCACAGCATGTGAGTGGAGGGTTCCATAGGCATTAGCGGGTGGGTCCAGATATGCTAACTATTCTGTAATTTCTGGGACAGAGAAGGCCAGCAGCACCCCCGAGACACACCTCAGTCCTTGGCTTACCTGACCTCTGGTAGCAGGGGACCCACTCCCAGTTCTTCTCGGCCTCTCCAGGGCTCCTTTCCCTCTGGCCCTGCCTGAAGCCCGGGTGTTCTCCTGGGTTTACTCAGGGCCCTCTTCTCTTTTGCCACACACTCTCCCTGAGTGTGAGATGTCACCCCTTGCCCAGGTTCTGACCCCTTCCTGATATGTCCTCCAGCCCAGGAGTCTCTCCTGAGGCCCACCCCATATAGATTACTGCTCGCCAGACCTCTCCACTTGGATTCCCACAGACCCCTCACCTTCTACATATTCAAAACTTCACTCATCTCCTTTCTCCAACCCCCCTGCAGTCCTCCTCCTTGTTTTATATGTGGCTCTGCTGCCTGCCCAGTGTCCAGACAAGAGTCTGGGGACCATCTTTGCCTTCTTTCTCTCCCTCACCTCTCACATCTAATGAGGGAGCATCAGACTGTTGATTCAGCTTCCTTAACATCTTCAAATGCATCTGCCTTTCTCTGCCCCACTGACACCACCTTAGTTCAGACCCTCATCATTTCTCACCCAAATGGTTGCCTATTTCCTCACTCATCTCTCTGTCCCAGCTTCCATGCTATTTTCCACACTGGGCTGAGAGCTAGCTTTCACAATGTTACTCCTCTAGTAAGAACATTGACTGGCTTCCCATAACCTTGAAGACGAAGTCCAGACTCTTTAGCATGGTGTGCTGGGTCACTGAGCTGACAATCTATCTTCTGCTCACCCCTCCAGCTTCATCCTCTACAAACTCTGAGCTCCCGATTCCAGGCCACATGCAGGTGTCACCTGCACCAGGCTCCATCAAGCCTGGGTCCCCTCTGTGGCTTTGCACATTCCATTCCCCTGTGCTTTCACATCTGCTCCTCCCTTACCCCACCTCCCCCAATTGCTATTCAACCTCCAGGGCTCCACTGAAGGACCTCTGACCTCTGAGCACTTTTCTCTGCAATCACCTTTCCTTCTAGTACATTCTTATCACCGCATAGCGCAATCCTCCACTAGCTGGATGAGTGACTTTGTATTTCACCAGTGTGTGAACTCTTGGGGGCAGGAATCATGGTTTGTTCATTCTGCCAACTCCAGCCACGGATTGAAACACAGAGAATGTTCAGTGAATGAATGGCTATCAGTCTTGGCATTTTATTGAAATGCATTCACACTCACGTCAGGAACAATAACGATAATCAGAGCCAGTGTGGCCTCGGGATACTGAAGCCGGCTTCCTCCACCTAGGGGCGTGAGGCGCCCCCACTGTGCCCCATCCCCACCTGGGCATGGTCATCAGGACTTCGCTCCCTGGGCTGACCAGTCACTTTTCTTTTTCATTTTATTATTTTAAAAATCTATTTTCAAAGTAATACAGGTACATTATTTCAAAAGTCAAGTCATTCTATAAGGCTTATAACCAAAAGCAGCATCCTCTGGCCCACTTCTGATGCTGGCTCTTCAGAGGCAAAATACTTTAAACTATTTTAGCTGCTTCAACTAATAATTACCTCTCTATACTTAAGTTAAATGCTTATACTGTTAGTTCCTGATTTTATTTGCTTTTAACTTCTTATTATAGAAGGTGAGAATTTAGCTCTCTTCTCCATTTCTCCTTCCACCTTCCAATATGGTTCAATCTTAATACTTGGTTAAATCAAACTTCAGCGATTACATTACTATGATTTAGATATCATTCATAGCTGAGTCATGTATGTCCTATCACTTCCATGACTGCATTTCCTTTCTTATTCATCTTGTTTCTCTGGGAATTGAACACTGCCTGGTTCTTTTTTTGGTTAGTTTTCCATCTATCTAGCACTAATTCACTCCCAAAGTTCCTGGCAGAATATAAAGTTCTTATTGGTTCAAACACATCAACGAATCTACCACTTCAATTTTCTTACTTGGAGACTCCCTGGGAGGCCTCTGGGCCCTGGCTCAAGTCTGGGTGCATTTCCCTCTCAGCCTGCTCCAGGCTGTCATCCTGGTTCTCCCTGCATCCTTCATCCCTTCTCTCCTGCTCCTTGGATCTCACGGCGTCCTCCTTCTTTCTCCCCATTTCAGTGGAACACCTTGTCTAGCACAGGCACCAGCAACTATCTTAAAGAGCCAGAGAATAAAGGGCCAAAAGGCAAAATAGATCAAGGTACTTCTACAACCATTTACAATGTAACTATTAAAAAAAGTAAAAATGCTCTCAGCTCAGGGCCATACAAGAACAGGCAGCAGGCCAGACTTGCCTGGGGGCCCCAGTCAGCCGACTCCTGATCTAGCAGCTCCCTGAGGAAGGGAACATGGTAGGGTCATTTTTTTTTTTGAGATCTAACGTGTCTTACAATGACTTGCTTCCACCCGCACACTTGATTGATGGTTTGACTGGGTTCAGAACTCTATGTCGGAAATCATCCACCTTGAGAATTCAAAGGCATTGCGCCACTGTTGCTTAGCTCTTGGCGTTGCTATTTAGAAAACCAGTACATTGGTAAGGGCCTGGTTTTCCTCTCTGGAAGCTTTTAAGATCTTCACTTCAAGACCAGTCTCCAGTCACAGCCACAGGTCTCAGAGTTTCTACTGCCTTAGTCCCTCTAGCACCCAGGAGGGCTTGTGGGGTGGGGAGGTGGGGGGGGGGGTCAAGGCAGAGGAAGTGGAGAGGAGCACCTAGGTGGGAGAGGCTGCAGGGAAGGGAAGCATCAAGGATGAGGCAGAGATCTGGGGCCAGGGGGACAGGGTGGAAGGGAGAAGTCAGGAGGACTTGCTTCTGGGGTGGAGGTGAGAGGTTAGTAGGCCCCTGCCGGGGAGCCAGCTTTTCTCAGTTTTGGACTCTTTAAGGTTGGGGGGGCTACCCTCTAGGTGGAGAGGCCCAAGAAGGCTAGAGCAGCCATGACTGGCAGACCTGCTGCAGGCCAAGTGACTCTCAATGGAATAGGCCTGTCCTGTGGCCCCCTGCCCCTCTGGCTTCCCTGCCACATGACCTGACGTCCTGATGACCGGACCAGCTGCTCTTAGTCCTTGCCCGGCCTCC
Source organism: Tapirus indicus (assembly GCA_031878705.1). Classification (NCBI taxonomy): domain Eukaryota; kingdom Metazoa; phylum Chordata; class Mammalia; order Perissodactyla; family Tapiridae; genus Tapirus; species Tapirus indicus. The sequence goes on from CM062918.1 coordinate 43,954,793, forward strand.
ATCCTGCCTGTATGACGGTCACAGCCCCGAACTACCACCAACCTTCACCCCTCTTCAGACTTGGCTCAGATCTTAGCCACTCTCACTGGGTTATCACAGTTTGGCAGAGTTATTTTTATGTGGAGATGTTTTCTTTTTTTTAAATGAAACAAATGAAAAACTAAGGATGGTTGGAACCGGACTGCCTCAGCCCATTACGACCTCCCTTCCGAGGGAAGAGAAAGGCGGGTTGGGGTATCTCCACAGCTCTCTGGAGATAACGTCTGGTGCTTACTACATGTGCTGGTCTTAGGATGTGTCATCTACCACTCTCGGCATCCATGCATGCTTTCTCTAAGAATTCACTCCTACCTCCATCATTCTGCCTCTCATGTTCTCTGATCTCTCCTTTAAAAATCACACAGGTCGGCGCACGCCCAGTAGCATAGTGGTTAAGTTCACACACTCTGCTTCGGTGGCCCAGGGTTCACAGGTTCACATCCCGGGCACAGACCTACACACCACTTATCAAGCTGTGCTGTGGCGGCGTCCCACATATAAAGTAGAGGAAGATGGGCACAGATGTTAGCCCAGGGACAATCTTTCTCAGCAAAAAAAGGAGGATTGGCAACAGATGTTAGCTCGGGGCTAGCCTTCCTCACACAAAAAAAATCACAGAGGTCACATTCACTCACTTGCAATTAATAAGGAGATACGGCTGCTATTATTAATAAGGGAAATGATAGTGCTTTCCACTCAAAAACTAAGAAAAGTAATTTTTGTTAATAGAAGGAGGAACTTTTCTGGAAGGGTGAAAATGCATAGTCAATATAAAATTTTACATCTGAAGAGGGATAAAAACAATCACTTTTCGTAATGTAAACCAACAAAGTAAAAATAGTCAAAATCCTGGCTTCTGGGGAATACCGATCATTAAAGGTGGGTGGGGCTAATTTAAAGCTGCTTAAAAACGCTGATAAGCGTGAATCCAAAGGGTGAGCATTCCTGTTTCTTACAAGCTTCCTGACTGGGCTACCCCTGTTTGATGGACTGGAGTAGAGTGAGATGGGGACAGGGAGTCAGTAAAGAATATTGGAGCCATGATATGATCTCTTACTTTCAGCTCCAAGATGCGCAAGAAATCGTCAATTAAATTTCTGTCTAATTCCTTCAGAAATGGATACACGCTATATTTAATATCATTCAACTCCTCAATAATGAATTTTTTTAGAATGGCAGACCAATGTTGGTGGTGGCAGACTAATAATTCCTAACAGCTAATAATCTTATTATAACAGAATTTTAAATGCTCTTATTTTTTTCTAATTGTAAAAATAATAAAGACACAAAATCAATGTGTAAATGAAAAGGTAGCAAGTGAAAGTCACCCATATTTGGGATGGGGGTCAGGGACAGAGAAAGGGTCACAGAGGGAGTGAGGGTCAGGGATGCCCGCTGCAAACACTGTTGGTCAGCCGGCAATTGCAAAGCCACGTTCAAGACAGCCTAACCAGCGGAGTCAGCAAGCTCACCCAGCAGGTCCGTCTGGCCTGTGAGGCTCCAGTGCCCTTGGCCCGTCTGTCTATCTCAAATCCACAAGCTCATTACCCACCCTGACTGTCTACACTTTCTCTTCATGGCATGAGGGCCCACAAGCGCCAGGCCAGGTGGGCTCAGAGGGGAGGGTGTGATGCGGTGGAGGCTCCAGAGAGGGGAGAGCCGAAGCCGGGCAGTGGCTGAACAGGAACAGGGCTGAGCAAAGAAGCCTGGATTATGCCCCCACCAGGGAGCCGAGAGGAATCATGGGAGAGGACTGGTCTGAGGGGACCGAGGATCACGGGGAACTCAGGGAAGAATGAGTCAAGGAAGAGGATGGAGGGACCTGGGACAAAACTGCAAGAAAGTCAGAAGGATGAGCAGTGAAACAGGCCACTGGATCTCACTGGGTGGTTGCTTTTAAAATAACATTTCCTGCTGAGAGCTATACATACTCCCTGAGGAAAAATCTGGAAGGAAGCTACAAGAAGGAAATCAAAATCACCTATAAACTCATCATATAGAGTGGTTAATTTTGTTCCAGCATTACAAAAAAATTTTTTTAAGTGTTTATGTGTGTGAATATGAGGGGGTTTCTTCCCCTTCTCTATATAAAAAGGGGTGCATGTATATGTATGTCTGGGGGGGTTGTGCGCGCATATAAATAAACAAATAAATATACAAAATCTCATGGCCATCTGTGAAACCTACCAAATACCTCCCGGAAATTTTAAAAAAAGTAAAAAGCTTCTGAGGGCTCAGTGAAGGGCTCTCCTGACAGACAGAGGAGCGGGCCTGGGTTAGGCCTGTGGTGGGCTGACCTCTGGGCAGATATGTCTGGGAGGGAGAAACCTCAGGAGACAAAAAGGAGGGGAGGGGAGGTGGTGGGAAGGACACAGTGGAAGGTGTCAGAAGGAAACAGAGCAGGGGTCCTTTGGATATCCTAACACCCAGAATAACTCTGATCCTTTTTCTTAAATTACATACGTTTTGGGGGAAGGACAGCCAGAGGATCTGGCTTCCAGTTCTGGTTCTGATGCTGCCTGGCAGTGTAGCCAGATGTTTTTAGTGTCCCTATTTCAGAAGGGGAACTCTTGTTCTCTTATATAGCCACCCTCCCTGCCCCCGCCCCAGTCAATAAAGCCTCTTGCACCTTTTGGGGATTGCTTGTGGCCTATACTCTTTCCTTTGGAAAAGCACGTCTACTCTTAGGGCTCAATCTAATTTTCTTCTTTGTACTGTTTTCACATATTCCACCACGAGCTTGCATTCTTTTGGTCAGAAAATGTAGTTACTAAAAAGCAATAAGTAAGAGACAGACCTGGAAACCCAAACCTGAGTCGTGTAGCGCCGAATCTCCAGTTCTCGTCACTGTGCTACAGTCTCATTTTTGAGTTTTCTCTCGACTCTCGAATCCAGCTGGTCACCATGTTCTGGGCATTCTGTCTGAAATGATTCTAAATGCTGGAGTGGAAAAAATGGCTTAGCACCCAGCTTAAGCACCCTCAGATGAAGAGACCTTTGTCTTTGGCTCCTCTCTGGACTCTGCTTTTCAACCCTTCTCTCTTCTCAATGCCACATTCACCAGCCACCAGGTCCCCATGACCCTGGAGATGGGCGTGGCTGCAGGATCTTTCCAGGACCTTCTCTCCCTGGCAGCATCTTTGTAGTGCTCTCCCGATCTTCCCTCCCAAACCTGCCCTCACCAGCCCCTGTTCTGGAACCCAGGCCAGCCAATCCTTGCCCATGTATTATTGGGCGAATGTAGGTAATGTCAGCAGCTTAAAACAGTGCCTTCTGGAGATGTCATGTTCTAACTGAACAGAAGGAGCATAATGAAGGAAACGCATGGTCAGGGATCTGGGTCCCATGGGAGCTGGTGGGGGATGCAAAGGATGGATGATGGCATCCATTGACCTAACTACATACCTGACGTGGTACAAGAGCAGAATTTTTGGAGTTAGACTGGCTTCATATCCATTTCCATTGACAAGCTGCACATCCCTGAGCAAGTTACTTAACCTCTCTGTGCCTCAGTTTACTGGTCTCTAAAATGGGGCTATTTATAGTACCTAGCCCAGAGGCTGGTATAAGGGTTAAACACCATATAAACGGTCAACTCCATCCCAAATACATTGTATATGCTTAATTAATATAAAATAAATAAGTAAAAATTAAAAACATCACTATTATTTTACATTCAGTACTAACCCTCTGGCTGGCAAAGACCATCCTCACAATCTCTCATCTTATTTGATATTTGCCACAACTTCTTAAACCCTACTTTCTCTTACCCTGGAACACCAACCACAGTCTTGTCTCCCTGACTTTCTCCATGTTATCCCAAAGAAACCAAGGAACCAGACTCAAACATGGTAGGACACAGGTGCTGCAGAGGCCTGCGCTGCAGACGGCCCCCATCACCTCCCTCCCATATTCTACGCCGAAATATCTGTTCACCTTCCCAGCATAACCCACAGGCTCCAAATCAGGAAGGCGGGACGTATGTGCTCACCAGCGAAGCCCTTTACAGCATTTCCTCCCACACATGAAATTGGATGCCTCTACCATAAAAATATCAACTAGGAGTCTCCATAAAGCTACGTATCACCAACATGCTTCCTTTCACTGCCAGGACAGTTTCACAGAAAGCATATTTTACTTTTGAGAAGAGAACCTAGAAGCTAGTGAATGCTTCTGTGGTTTTTCAACATTATAAACCAATATTTGGACACCACCAAAGTGTCTCATTTTTTTTCCTGGAGAACTGCGTTACAAAATACTGGTTTCTATTAGGGTGTGTCTAGCACTTTCTGTGCCGCCAAGCCTTCCATTTTTATAGTCTGCACACTAGTAGATTTTCCATGAACAGGCTCAAATTTATTCCGAAGCAACGATGTTTAGGAAACCCAATATGAAAGTGAAGATTGTTCTAAAGCAGCCGCAGAATTTGTGCCATGCAGTTGCCTAAAAAGAGCATTTCTGATGTATAAAAAAATAATATATTTTTTGGCATGACAATATATGTGGGGGAAAGGGTATTCACTCTCCTAATATATTTTCTTGAATTGGGTTGTTACAGGAAACTATGTTTTAAATTCTTCTTCTCTATCTTTTATTTCTATATTTATATGGCATACAGCTCAAACACCCACCTACACAGGCATTTTACATAAAGAGTTCAAAGCCAAGTGACTGAAAAACAAAACAAAATTATGTATAGAGTGTCTTTATAGAGATTTACACGTAAATTCAAACGGGAGCCGACGGTAACTGGAAGAAAATGAACCAGTTAGAGAAAAGTGCTAATGGAAAGTGTGACTAGAATTCGGTTTTGCTGACAAATAAAAAAGCAGGTGTCATATTTTTAAAGAAAATAATGTAGGAAAGAGAGCTTTATATTTACATACTCACACACATTCTCTCTCCACCTCCAGAAAATACATTGTTGGCTACAACCACCACCACCACCACACCCACTTTTATGCTCTGCGTATGACAGCCCTCTTCTCCCAGTAGCCCTCTAAGGGGGCTCCCACTGGGCCAGGCCGGATCCTCACAGGCTCCTGGCCTTGCCACCTTCACTGTTTCCCCCGGCTCTTCTTCTCCCCCATCTAAATCCCTCACTCCTTCAGTGCTGTCCTTAGGCCCATCTCCTTCATAAAGCCTTCCCAGCAGAACTCCAAACCATGATACCCCATGTTCCAAATCCAACACTTTTTTTTTTTTCCTGTGGAGAAGACCAGCCCTGAGCTAACATCCGTGCCCATCCTCCTCTTTTTGCTGAGGAAGACCGGCCCTGGGCTAACATCCGTGCCCACCTTCCTCTACTTTATATGGGACGCCGCCACGGCATGGCTGACAGGCAGTGCGTCGGCAGGCGCCCGGGATCCGAACTCGCGAACCCCGGGCTGCCAAGTGCGGACTAAACCACTGCGCCACCGGGCGGCCCCCCAAATCCAACACTTTTCATTGCTGATGCTGCCCAGTCTGGCAGATTCAGTTTGGCGTGAGTGTTTTGTTTGTATCCCTAACATGGCTGCAAGCCTCTTGAAGGCAGGGCTATGTCGAATTCCATTTCTGTATGCTCTCATAGCACCCCACACCACTCTGAACACACAGCAGATGATCAGCCACTATCTGTTGGACTGTATGGATTGAATAGTTGGGTGCAGAGCTATGAGGTCTAGAATGGCGAATTTCATCTGGCAATTTAAATTGCCCTCATGAGGTCTAGATAAAGTTCATAGCTCAACAACTATCCCCTGAACTCTGCCGGTAGACAGGGCTGCCATCTCTAGTGAAACACCCCTGAAGAATTTTGGAGACCACCTGTGGTAGATGCTGTGATGCACTTGCCCAGGTTTCCCCGTAGGAATGAAGGACCAAGCACTCCACAAGCTGCTGCGAGTGCTGCCTGCACACAGCCCTCAGCTGAAGGGAAGAGCTTCACCCAAGGTCATACCCCATTCCTTGGGATGGCCTGCATCCAATGACTGATCACTATATATCAGGATATATATATATATATATATATATATATATATATATTCATATATTCATATATTTATATATATAAAATGATCAGGGGAGATATATATATAATGATCAGGGGATATAAAGGCCTGTCCTCTCACCCCAATTCAGACAGTTCTGAAGGGCTATTCCAACTCCAGAGCTCGAGGATATTGTTGGGTCTGCATTGCAGCTCAGCTTCTTACTCTGCCCAGTCCAGCATCCCTCTCCTCCCCTTCTCTCCCCCAGGTATTGGCCCAAGAACAGTCCCAAATAAACCCGCTGCATGCTAACCTCCATCTCAGAGTCTGCTTCCTGGGGAACCAACCTACAACATCATCCACACATCTGTCTATCCGTGGATCCATCCATCCAGCTAACAACCTAGCACTGTGTTTCAGGCCCATGGCTGGTGTTGGTGGGAGGTGATACAGGTTAGCCCTTAGGGAGCTAACAGTCCAGGACAAGAGATGAGACATGTACAGGAACAACCATAAAGCACACAGCAGAAAGTGGCTGGTGTCAAGAGAGAACATATACACAGAGATGCAGCCAGGGGGTAATCCCAGGGCAAGGGGATCAGGAGTCTTCGCGCCCTGGCTTAGGCTGTGGCCGTTGGTATATGCGTCCTATATCCCCACCTTATCTCAAGCCCTGGAGCACAGGATGGACTGTGTCCTTATCTCCCTCCACATTCCCCATATTTCCCAACACAGACTCCCAGACAGTACAAGAAATCTTAAAACACTGAGGCAAAACAAAAGCCTGAAGGAAAGCTTTGGCAGTTTCACTTTATAGGACGGGTTTCTGGCTGCCTGTCTGGCCTTTTAGTGCAGAGTTCTCAGGAGGCTCCTCAAGATGCTCATTCATTTATTATGTCCACAAAATCTCGGGAACATGAAAGCACAAGACAAGGTCCTGACCCTCAAAGCAGCTACGGCCCACTGTGCAGACGAGGCAGAGGCCCCTGAAAATGTCCACCGACAGGAACAAGACGTAGGACGATGAGTAATAGCCAAGCGGTACATCATCCCCAGGCGGGCCCTGCCCTGGGCTGGCCAGTCTATCAATCATCAATCTGTCAGTCGACAAGGTTACTGAACAGCCTCCAAGAGAAACCTAACAATGAGAATCAATAAACTCCAGAACCTCAGGATCCCCCAAAACCAATGCCCCAGCATGATCTACTGTCTACAGCAAACATCACTGCTAAGTGCCTGATGGAAAGAGGGGCTGGGAAGCACTGGTGGGTGGGGGAGCCCGTCTCTTGCATTTCCCTGACCTCACCCCGACTCCACACGCCAGTCTCCCTCCACTCTCCCCCTCCTTTCACTGCTTTTGTACAATCTGTTACCAACTTCTGTTGTTTGTTTCTCTAAAATGGCATTTGCATCCGCCTTAGTGCTACCACCCGCTCCAATATTGTGGCCACACCCTGGTATCTAAGGCTCCAAGCCTAGGCGATGCCCACACTTCATGTCTGCCAGGTGTGGCTTCTGAAAATCCAGCTCTCAGTTGGAAATGTCTCTGCTCAACGATCAGCTCAATGGGGGCTCCTCAGGCAGCATCAGGATCCAAGTTAAGATCCTCTTATAATTGGCCCGCCCTACACTCATCTAGTTTTATTTCCCAGTACATCCTAGTAATGCCCCCCACTCCAGTCACCTCCCTGTTTATTTGTGCCTTTGCTCAAGTGGTGTCTGACTTCTAGAACGCCCTTCTTCCTCTTGGCCATCTATTGAATCCTACCCACTCCTGGCCACTTTGTTCACAAAGACCAAGCTTAGGAACTGGGGAACGGGAAGGACAGGAAGGCAAAGTTAGGGGCCTGCTGTTTTCCCACTTCTCTTATTGTCTTGAAGCTCCCCTACCACATCCCGACTCCATCAATGGAAATGCCTTTCTGCTGCACCTGCCCAGCCACAAGGATAAGCCAGCAGCTTGACTGCCCTGGACCATCTAGCTGTGGGTGGGAGGAGCTTATCTGTCTTTAGCTGGTAGACTAGCTCGATCTCACAAGCCAGAAAGGGGAAAAGCTGACACCACTAATGTTTACTCGCTTATTGCTTCTTGGGAAAGACTCTCAATCGCTGCCGAGTTAATACACCAAACTCTAGGATTTCTGAGGGATGGTGGGTTTGCCAAAGGAGAGACTGCCAAGTTGGGTCTCTGGAAAGAATCCAGTGTTCCATAAACCCTGCCTCTTTCCTAATCATAGAAAGAACCATAAAATGACAGAAAGGCAGAGGAGAGCAGCAGCCAGCAGAATGACATAGAAGCATCATCCTGTGCTTCCTGAAAAACAGAGAATGTAGATTGAGACACATCTCATGCCCCTCCTTCACCCTCCTATGCAGAGTATTGCTTGATGAGAGATCTGCACAGCAGGCACTTGGAGACCTTTGGAAAAGTCTCTTGAAAGGAGCATAGTAAGGAGTAGGCGGTCCTGGGAGATTTCCTCACTCCTCTGCCAATTTGTGACCAGGAAGGTGACTGAAATGGGCAAAAATGGAAAGGAGAAGGGTGAGCACCTCCTGTGTCTCCTGTTACCTTGAAGGGAAAAGGTTCACGTGGGTATGGGTGTTACTCCCTCTTCTTCTACTAGAAGCAGCATGAAAGTAAATCTCCAGGTTAGCAGGTGGACTGGGTAAGGGGTTCTCTGCTTTTCACGACTTTCCCTAGAGCTGGAGGAAAAGGTGGTGAAAGCAGTAGGTTTCAATGTCCCCACGTTCATGGCTTGAGCTGAAAGATGATGAGGATGAGAAAAGGTAAATTAAAAATAACCTCTCCAAAATAAACAAGCAAACACACACAGACACACCAGAGAGACAATGAGAGGGTGAAAAGGAGAAAATTCAAAGCAAATTTCCTTAGGCAATTATATTAATGTGCTAATAATGACAACAATACTAATTGTTTTACACATGCCTGGTGATTTACATCTTACAAAGCTCTGGGGTACATTATTTAGCAGTAGTCTTACAACAAATAATCCAATCAGGTAATCAAAATAGCGGCTACCTTTTATTGAATGATTACCAGGAACGCTTTTCATGAGTTATTTTATTTAATCCTCACAATCCCCCTTGTGGTACTATTGTTATCCCCATTTTACAGAGAGGGAAACTGAGGATTGGAGAGGGTAAGTAACAGGTCCATCAGGTAGAGATTGAAATCCAGGTCTTTCTGATCCCAGAGTCCAGGCTCTTGACCTTAATAAGGTCTGTCTTATGGCAGGGCTTTTTCACAAGTTCAGGAAGGGAAGGGCATCGAGAGGAAGCAGCCTTTAACATCTCAACCCCCTGTGAGGTAGGTACACACAGACACACACATGAATACTCCAGGAGACCCCACTTACTCTGCTGTCCTCAGTTACAAACCCATCCAGCTTGCACAGATACAGGTCCACAGAGGAATGCCACATTCCTTATAGGGACTAAGGTCAACCCCTATGGATAACATACCTGTCATCTAACCTGTATCTCAAGCTGCAACAAGGGTTTCCATTGGACAGGACACAGCCACAGCAAGGCAATGAATTAGCATCTAGTTTTGAAGCTTGGTCACGAAGAATACTTTTAGACTGAAAATAATGAGTGAGACTGAATGCCATTTAGCAGAATGGCTTGTGACATTCAAATAAATATTCAACTTGTGAGATTCAAGCACACGAAGAAAGAAGAAATGACTGTAGGAAACAGTAAGGTGAAAACAAATGGTGACAGCTCAGGAGAGCTGGCTGCCCTGTTCTTCAGGGGACCCATCTCGGCTCAGGGGTAATGTTTGCTGTTGGCTGTGCAGAAGCCTCCCGACACAAACCGACTTGAACATGTATGGGGATACTCTGTCCTGGGCAGGCTGGGGGTGGGGTGGGGAGAACAGGGCTCTTAAGAACTCCTTCCCTCCCCTTTCACCCAAGTACCAACTCTTCTGGAGAGTCTCCTCCCTCCCTCTTCTCCCGCCTCTTTCTCTAGGCGTCCTCCCCCTCTCCATCAGCCCGCATAAATCTGAGGGTGGGGGCAGGGAGAGGGTGTTAGTTTCTGGCATTCTGAGAGCACTGAGTGTCAGTGTCAATATCCGTCCTTCTCTTGGGCTCTGGAGATATACTTAGAGACACACAAAACACCACTGGAACTTTTAAATGATGTGAGGAGATCCACAAGCCACCTGTGAAACAAAATCTTGGTGCTTCAGAGTCACAGAAACATACAGGCAGGCAAAGGGCTCATGTTTATTAATTATATCCACAAACACCTACGCAAAGCAGGTGGCCCCTGCACACACACGAATCCTCACACACAGGCATCTCGGCGATGCCACCTTTCCTTCCCGCCAGCCTCATCCCTTCCCACCCACCTGAAGGTGCTGACCACAGCCGCCCTGTGGAAGGCTGAGGGGTATGATGCATTGGAAAGGGAGTCACTCCGCCCTCGGCGCCCCCCTGGCTGTGAGATGTGGGCAAGCCACTTAGCCTCTCTGAACCTCTGTAGAATGGAGATAACCACCTGCCCAGGAGCTGCGAGGATGAAGGGGAATAATGTATGTAGGCCCTTGGCACAGCGCCTGGCGCTGTCCTGCCTGGTTCTTGAGCCTGCCTTTCCTACACCCACGCCTGGGCTGACGGGGCCTCCTGACACTTGGTCCCCACCCTCAGGACTCTGGTCCGACACTGGGAAGAATGGGGACTAGTCCGGGACCTCGAGTCCGTACCAGGAGGGGCTCAGCTCTCAGGTCACAGGCTGCTGGGCTAGCCTCCAGGGCCGCGCCGGCGCGGGGAGCCGCGGGCACCGGGCAGGAGGGCGAGCGCGTCTCCGGTGCGTGGACCGGTGGGCGGCGGGCGGAGCGGGCCGGTGGAGGTGGGCAGAGCCCGGCGGTAGACCCAAGGCTGTGGGTGGCTTCCTCCTGTTGCTCAGTATCAGGGAGAGGCGGGGGAGGACATTCATTTTTCCTTAAGTAAGCATCCACCCATTGCTTCGATAACTATCGATTGTGAGAAGCCGGCGGCGCCTCTTAAAGAAGCCCGGCTCCCGCGCGCCCCCGCGCCTGCGTTCCGGGACCCTCCGCGAGGCCGGGCAGCGATGGGCGAACGCTTCTGCACCGGCTGGTCTAGCAGCCTTGGGACCCGCAGCCACGACTTGTGGTTTGACCCCTGCTTGTACATCCGCGGGGTCTCTCCTTCCCGGAGTCCCCTGTCACGCCCTCAGACTGGGTCACCTGTTCCGCAGCATCCCGGGCGCCCAGGGTGCGAGGACGAGGCTGGCGCTTGGAAAGTTATTTCAAAGGGCAGACGTGTTGCAACCCTCGCTGCAGCAGAGTACAGGACATGGATCTCCCGAACCCTTCCCCGCCCCCACCCGGCCCGGGCGACCCGAGCCCGCAGCAGGAGCCCGGCAGCTCTAAGAGCCAGCCGCAGACGCACCTCCTCTCCCTCCCGCGCGCCCAAGTGCAACGGAGGAGAAAGCCCCGAAGCAAACTCGCGGCGCGGAGCAGCCCCCAGTCCCGGCCTGGAAGGGATCGGGCTGCTGGGGATCGGCCTCCCGCCTGGCAGCTCCGAGAAATACTCGCAATTTCCTGCCCCGGCCTCTCCTCCTCCCGGCCCCAGCCCTCCCAGCCGGGCGGCCGCGGCCCCTCGGTACCTGAGGCGGTCCCGGGCTCGCCCTCGCTCTGCTCGCCGGAATCCGAATCCATGCTGCGGGCTGCTGGCCGGGCGTCCAGAGCCGCCCACCCGCCCGTCTGCGGGGCGCTCGGGCCGGCGTCCGGGCTGGAGCTGCCGCGGCGCACTCGGTGCGGACAGCCGGGCGGCGGCGGCCCGGGCGGCACGGGCTGGGAGGTGCGCGGCGGCCGCAGCCAGGGGGCGGCTCCGCAGAGGCGAGCGCCGCCCGCGCCCCGCTCCCCGCGCCCGCCGGCCGGTGCCTGCGCGCGGGGCGGAGGGTGGGGCGCGCCGGGAGAGAGCGGGGAGGAGGGAGGGGAGGCGCGAGCAGGGAGGAGCGGGAGCGTCCCGAGCCCCGTGGGCTCCAGACTGGGGTTAAATACCCCCGGGGCGGCGCCACTCCTCCTACCCGCGCTCGCCGCCCGGAGCCTGGAACTGGCGGAGCGCGGCGAGGTCGTGCGGGTTGGCGAGGCCCCTTCCCTTGCGTGTGGCCAAGTTTGGAGGATTCTTAGGAGAAAAAGCGCCTCCACCCAAGTAGGAAAAGGAGAGGTTCCCAGTGGGTGTCCTGGGGCTGCCCAGGTTTGAGTCCGACTCGACCGCTCAGAGACCTTGGGCGAGTGATTCGACCTCTGTGTGTGTTTCCTCACTTGGAAAATGGAGAGAGTCCCCTTTTGTGTGGAATGTTGTGGGGGAGTCACTAAGATAATGCATGTGAGGTTCATATGGTGACGGACAAATAATGTACAACTAAAACCCCACAATGTTAACTCTTAAGACATCAATAAAAATTAAAAACAAAACCAAACAAACAAAAGATAATGCACGTGAGGGGCCAAGAGCAGGGCCTGGCACCTAGCGAGGAAGTAAACACCACACGGCAGATAATGCTAACTCGGCGGTTCTTCTCCCGGCGCGGGCGGGGCAGGTTGGGCAAGCGCGGTGGAGCTGGTTCTGAGGGCTCGGCGCCCTCGCTCTCATCCAGGGCAGGACCCGCTCTGCCAGTCAGGGCGCCCGGCCACGCGCGGCCCCCACTCGAGAGTCAAGAATTGATTTTAAAACCTTTTCTTTGTCTTGAACATGCAGTGCTAAACTTCCTCAATACCTCCCTCCACTTTCTGAAAAAAGTATCTGTAAATTTATCTAGCAATTAAGAGACTAAACTAGGGGAAAAATGCTGGAGCAGTAAAGCCTCAGGAGATCCTTTGTTGTTAATTCTTGATTGTCCACACAGTCTCATTGTCTCCCTGAATTATCAGCTCCAACACTTGCATAATCTCAGGCCGGCTTTGATGCATATAAAGTGTGCACAGAGAACGCAGACTGACTTTATTGACCTGAGCAAAATAAAATCAGAAAGAGAAAGTCTACTAAAAAGTGCAATTTATTGTTTCCTGTGTGCGCTCGTTTAAGCTGTACAACGACCCAGTGAAGAATTTAGGTTGAACTATTTGAAAATGCTTTTTTGGAGGTCAAAAATGGTTGAAAGTTGGCAATTTCATAGAATTCAACCTATAGGTATTGTTATCCCCATTTTATAGATGTGGAAACTGAGTCTCAGAGAGAGTAGATAACATTCCTGTGGTCTCAGGTCCAGTAAGTGTGTGAGCTGGGACTTGAAATCAGGGCTTGAGGTCCAGACCTGCTCCTAACCGGTGGGGTATAGTGTCACAAGTGAGTTTGGCCTCTCGGCTACCTGGGGGCTGCCTCCTTTAGTGAAGTTATGGGCTACACAGGGTGCAAATATAGCTCCACTTTGTGTTCTCAGAAAACGTTCTCTGGATGGCCAAACTCATGGGCTTTAGTTGACAAACGCTGGGTGGATTTCCATGGAACAGTCAAAAGAGCCTCATACTAGATATGTGATCTTGGACAAATGGCTTAACCTCCCTCGGTTTCCTCATGTGTTGGCATTTCCTTCATAGAGTGGTTGTAAGGGAGTGAATGAAATAATGAGTGTGGAAGCTATTACCCAATGCCTGGCACACAGTTACTGTTTGATAAATGGAAAGAACGTGAGTTCTTAGATCTAATGGATCCCATTTAGAAAAACAAAATATTTTAAAGTCACATTTTTAAATGAAAAGAAAAAAGTAACAGCAATATTTGCATAAAAGTTGATACTCAAAGAACAAATAGCTGGGATGGTTTTATAACTTTGCCATCATAGCTTTGCCGTCTGAAGGAAAAACAAGGATGATAGCGTCAGAGAACAGAGCGTATTGGATTGAAAAGGCATCCAGCTTCCTCTGAAGCGCAAGCCAAGATTCAACAACAGGAAATGTGAAACTTTCTCTGCTGCCTTAGCCCTCCTTTCCTGGCACTTGGTGGGAACTTTTTTGCTTTTGTTTCAATGGACAAGTGGAATGGGGTGAAGACTGAGGGAGACAGAAATGCCGTGGAGACATCGATGCATCACAGCCATAAAGCTATGGAACTTGATCAACAGCAAGCGCATTTAAGACACACACAGGCCCATCAGTTGTTGGATCTTCACTGAGTAATGAGTACATTTCCGAGAGAGAGAAAATGCTGAGAGGGGGAGGGGGTGGGGGGGTGTTGGGGGCTGTCAAAGTGCTCCTGAAAAGTCTATGAGGTGAGTCTTTAGATAAACAACACCTATTCATTTATCTGTTCCTATATTCAGTCATAGTGTATTTGTGCAAAAGGAGGCAGACAGAAAGAAAAATTGAATGTGAAATTAAACAATGGAGAGGAGAGATCCAAACTAAATAAGGTCTCCATTCCAATTTCCTATGATATGCAGTCTGTTGTCATGGGATAGCAAGACAAGGGAAATGACTGCTGGCACGCATGTGTGTTTAATGAGGAACATTAGTGGAACATACCTTATCTGTCCTCCCAGTGTGGAAAAATCTGTATAAGAAAAGGAAGTCCTTAAAATAGTATCCCATGACCTCTGTGAAAACAGTAAAATCTGAGGTGGTGAATCTTCTTTACAAACCCATCCTCGCATATTTCTTAAAGAAAGACAGAAAGAAAAAGCTCTTAGGAAAAAGGAAAGGATTTCCGTAGTTCCTCTGTATATTTTTAGAAGTATGGCATCACTCTGCAGACTTGAATCTAGAGTCTGAGGGTTATAAACCACTTTCCTCAGTGTTTCCACTACATCTTTTCAGCCTGGCTGCTCTTCAGACACATGAGTTTCTAACTCTCATTGGTCATTTCTTAGCTTCAACTAACGAAATTGTTGGCTTTTTAAGGAACTTGTCTGTCTGGTGGGGAAAGCATATCTATTTGTAAGGTGTCAAGAAACAGATAATAAAATAGATCCATTTCTGCTAACACAATAATACTCCTTTAATCTGAGCCAGTGCTATGACTCATCTGCCTGTCTTCTCCTGTGGGATGGAAAGGGAGCTGTCTGCAAACCTTCGGCAGGCAGCCGGGATGAGGGAGGGAGGTTCCTCTGACAAGCAGGGCTGCTGCTCTGCTTCAAAATCCCACAGGGCTCTGGAACTGCCGTTTGTCTGGGCTGAAGTGGCGCTTGGTACTTTGGGTGAGAGGTTGGCCGGGACAGCCCCATTTTTAGTAACTTGTCTCAAGGTGGATGCTGGCACCAAGGGAGCTTCCAACCAGAGGGACTCTAGACAAGCTGGACAGCAGGGTCTGAGCCGGCTTCACATCCATCTGGCAAAAAAGCTGCTGGAAGACAGCCTTGAAAGAGAGGGCTTTTCCTATTTCTTTCTGGCTAGCAAAAGTAGGTTTTATTGCCCCTGCCTTATTTCAAAAGCAATGCACATCATTGTAGAAAAATTGGAAAATAAATATAAGCAAAAAAAGAAAATTTAAAAATCCATTCATAATTCCACCACTGGCAATAACCATTAACATCTTTTGAAAAATTTCCCTCTTTGTTGTACAGCATTCTGCTTTTGTAACTTGCTTTTTCCTTTTAACAATATGTTGTGAACATCATTCCATCTGCTCTCTGACAATATGATTTTTAATACCTGGACAGTATTGTAGTGTATGGGTGTGCCATAATGTATTTAAACAATCCTCTATTTTTAGGCATATGGGTTGTTTCCAATTTTCTGCTATAACAGCTTCAGTGAACATCCTTGTGTCTAAATCTTTGCACATATCTTTATTCGATGTCTGTATACTTTTAGCAGTTTCATTTGTTCTTGGGAGAGACAAACAAGATGGAAAATTGTAGCTAACAAAATAATTGCTGTGTATATCCTGAGACTTTAAGGTTATCAAGAATTTTTGTGGGCATGATCCCCTCTTGGCAGAGGGTGGGTTATTTCAGTTCATTCTTGCATTTATCAAGCATTGATTGAGTCCAGAGTGGGTTTCTATAGGTTGAGGAGAGGAGTGGACAATTTTCTTCCCATTTTCTCTGTGGGCCGTGTGTTGTCTGCACAGCCCCGTCCAAGTCCAGACACCTTGTGGGAGGCAGGGGGTGGATGAGGCTGGCAACTAGGGCATTGGGCTGCTCTCCCAGGTTCTTAGCTTCTGCCCTCATAAGCGGCCTACAGGACAGCTTCCTGAGCAGCTAATGCAGCTCTAGTGGCTCTAAAGACTGATTCAGAGGGAGAGGGAAATTGACAAAGAGGGAGACGAAGAGAAAGAGGGAGAGAGAAGAAAACTCTATGGGCCCAATCTCTGTTGTGCTCTGGCCCAGCTTCCTATGGGGTTGTTGTAAGCCTTTTAAAGAGCAGGACCAAGATCAAAGGTCAGCCTATGATCAGACATGGTGTCTGGTCCCTCTTGTGGCAATCACTTTGCGGGCTGCAGGATGTGACTGTGCTGTATTGGAGCTGTTCTTACAGGGATCCACATGGTTCACACCCTAAGTGACTGTTTTAGCTGTGCCCAGTGCCTTCCCATCTTCCCGGATCCTTATACAGCTCTGTGGCATGGAAAGGATCAATATTATTCCCACGTGGGAAAAGCGAGAGTCAAGACCCATGAGGCTTAAGCAGTAACTAGAGTCCTTACAGATTTCAGGAAGATTGGAGAGTACCCAAAGACTGGATAGGGGCAGTATTGCCCCAGTTTTCAAGAGGAAGAAAGGAATGGATTCCAGGAATAATAGATTGGTAGCATTTTTATTACTCTCTAGCAAAAATCTGGAACAAACAGATTTATAAACATTTAAAGAAGAAAACGGTGATCACCAGCAGCCAACACGGGTTCATTATCATGTCCTGTTAAAATGATCAAGTTAACTTTCTTTAAACAGGATCATTAGGTGTATAAATCAAGATAATTTCATTCAATTTCAATGTAGCAAGTATCAGTTGAAAACCTCTGTGCTTCTGGTGCAAAGTGAAGGGAACTGACTGCTACAGATACCATAGGCTGTGATTTAAGTAAAGAATCTGATGAAGTCTTGCATAATTCCCTTGCTATTAGGTGGATCTAGAGCTGGTTGAATAGCCCTACTCAGTGAGCCGTGATTCCTGGCTCTGAGTTAACTTGGATGGAGGTCTCCAGTGGAGTGACACAGAGCTCTGTCCTTGGCTCTGATCTTTTCTACCTTTTTTTTTAAAATCAGTTATTTAGAGAATGAATTTGTTTGTGATTATCAAATGTGTAGATTACCTTGCTAGGGTAGGTCAGGGAAGACTTGGAATCACATGGAAAAGATATGTGGGTCTTGGTTGTCCATAAAGTCAACACAAGTCAACACTGGGATAACAGCTGCATTGCTACAAGAAGGGCAGAATAGTCCTCCTGTATTTGAGCTGGTGTTATGGACACCTGGAGTCTTATGAACATCTGGTGCCACATTTTAAGGAGACATACCAGGTTGCTCCCAGAGGATGGGAACCAGGACAATGAAGGAGGTTTGGAAACCATTCTGTATGAGAAAGTTTGAGTGTCAGGCTGGGGAAGAAAGAAAACAAGGCGTGATAGGATGGATGGCCTTAAAAGTGTGAAGACCTAGGCTGATGCAGGACTAATAGGTAGACATTGTAAGAAAGTAGAATTTGGATCTTTTGTCAGTCCTGGCCTGCTTGTTCTCAGATCCATTCCTTGCCCTTCCCCTGCCCTGTATGAAAGACAGGCTGATCCCTGCAGGCTGCATTTGCCAGGCTCCTGTGCCAGCTGGCTTCTAGCTGGATCCAGTCAATGCAAGGCACTGGCAGAAGACTGGAGGGCAGGAGAAGGAATAGCTGGGATATTCTCTCCAATCCTCTATCCCTCGAATCTCAGCACCTCTGACAGTGGCTGCATCTCCTCCATGGCTCCAGCTCCCACCAGATGGATCCAGGTGGTTCCAGCTTCCATCAGGTGACCACAGCCTCTGGGCTCCAATAATAGCACCTCTTCCCTTTTGTCTCTCTAGCCCAGGGTGGCAGTGGCTTCCTGCTGTTGCTAATATCTATGTTGCCTCACTGTCCTCTGTTTGGCTTTTCAGCTCTTCCATCACCTCTGTAGCCAGTTCCTTGTATTATTCTTTTGAAAAAATATAAGATAGTTTCTGCTTTCCTAGTTGGACCTTATTAGTACAAAACACAGAAAGAACAAAGAGTATTTTAACGATTACAGGTCGATGATCAAATTGTGGGAGGCTGGAGTCCACGATCTTTAGGATTTCTTTGGAAGTTGGGGCACGGAAGGAAAACGACATGCTCCAACCCTGGAAGTAGCAGAGTTGGGACTAGAATTCAAGGCTCCTGACTCCTAGACCAGCACTCTTCATTTGCTGTTAGCTCTCTCCTCCTGCATATATCTTTATTAACCATCCACTCACAGTTTATGTTAATCACTCTTCTGATCTATGGGAGGAAAAATTGAGTCTCCTAAATTCTTTCTTTTTTTCTTTTAATCCTCTTGTAATTGTGTGACAACCTGGTTCGATAATGCTTACTCACTAATTATTTTACAGAACAAATACTACTCGCCAAGTGTTGAGTGGAATCTTTTTTTCTTCCCTTCAGAGCTTTTTCTACTTAGAAAAGCTAAATACATGTTCCAATCTGGAAGGTTCCATTATGTAAGTCTCTGATTTCATAACATCTGTGTTGATTCGAGGGCTGTAGAAGAGGAAGGGAGTGTTCAAGTTCAACTAGTCTAACCCCATCAGTTTAGATATAAAGAAACAAGTCCAGAAAGAGGGAGTGGTTTGCCCACAGTTAGAGGCAGAAGTGGGACAAGACCCAGGTCTCCAACCCTAGATCAGGACACCCATCATGTGCCATTTACACTCCTTTATGAGCCATTTACTCTCCTTTACTACATCTACTTTTCAATCTGCTTCTGCCTTCAGCTCCCAAATCTCTTTCCCCAATACTGATCTTTCCTCTCTTTTCACTTCCTGCATGCCGATGTTCTAGAGCCCATCTCCACCTGGAATAGAATCATCAAAAGCAGAACTTGACCAACCCCTCTTTTTAATTTCTTCATCTCATCAACAACTTCATTTCCTTCCCTTCCCTCCCCTCCCCTCTCATTCCTTTCTCTTCTGGATTCTCAAACTTTCCATTCCTCTCTCTTCTCTAGCCAACATTTTCCATCCCACCAAGTCTTCCATTGGGATTGTTCTTTAGTTGATCCCTCTCTTCTGTGTTCAAAGCCAATCTGCCTGGTTGAAGCCATCAACACTTCTAAGGGAGGAATCTTTCAAGCACTGGATCTGATTCCTGGTTGCCATAAACCTTTGATCATTCTCTGAAGAAAGCCATAAATTAATGTCATCCCTTGGCAGGACCCTTGGGCCTATCTCTATTACTTTCCTGGCCTCTTGACTGTGGATGTGAGCATCTTAACACCTCAAAGAGTATGGCATTGATGGGAAATCCTCCCATAGCCAAGAATATCACACCATTTATTTTAGTTCAAACCATTAACATATATCATCCCCTGGGATTTTCCAGTGTCTCAATAACTTTCTCCTTTGGCTGTCAGTATCAATCTTAGCTGGTTTTTAGATCTTTCCAAATTTGTGTTATCTAGACATTCGTGAGCAGTTAGATTTATTGAAGCTCTTTCAGTAACATCATCACAATACAATATTTGAGTCACAGGAACCTTGTTCAAACAAACTAATCCTCCCCACGAACAGACACACTGACACCATATTTCCAGTTGGTTTACTTACATTCTTCCGTCCTTCCAAATTCTGTGTTACTTTTTTCCAATGCGGATTTTGTCAAGTCACATCATTGTCGAGAGTCCAGAAACTCAGTTCACCCTTCATGTTCCTGTAACTCATACTTTCATTTCTCTTGATGAAGTTGATAAGTCCAAGGATCAAGTATTGTGTTCCTTTCCCAGAAAGCAAGTGTAGGGGACACCTGTCTCCTTCCTCAGTACAATGATATTGCCGCAAGAGTTTACAGGAGTGGGGAGTGACTTATCCAGTGGGCGCTGGATGCTGAGCCCGTCACCTTCTCCTCTCCCAGATACAGAGTGGAGGGTGTGGTCAGAGCAATGCTGACTCTCCGTTCCAAACAATCACATCTTTCCAAAGTCTCCACTGTCACGCGAGGTGCCAACAGCCTCCCAGTTCCCCAGGCTCTTGGTCTTTAAATTAGTTCCCTGAGTTTTGTCTTGCTTCCACTTTGGCGTCCACAGTCCTGTCAAATTCTAATGCTATTTCTCCCACAAGTCTCTTGATTTTACCCTTTCCTTTCCAGATCCACAGTCTCCCTCCTCCCAGCTCTTCACCTGTGTCTCAATTGCTGCAACAATACTTTCTCCAGGCTTGCCCAAGTCCCGCTGCGCCCAAGCTAGAGCTTGAGCCCCTCTTTTTCATCTGAGAGCTTGTGTCTTAACTACGCTGCTCTGCTCCCCACGCGTGAGAAAGCTCTGAATACATATCAAAACAAAGAACTAGCCAGAGTCTCAGTAGTGATGGGTTTGTCCCATATCCATCCCATATCGGTCTCTCCCTGCTTCCTGCCTTGCCCCACATTTAATTTCTCTGGCTCTCTGTTTGCCGCAGCCCCATCCCCGGTGTTGGGCTCCTAGTCCCATCCTGCCCCCAACAGAAAGCCTGTCTCTTTCCTGCCAGCCGGGGTGCTTTGCTGTGAAGGCTGGAGGTTTTGACTCTCCGGCTTGGCCTCAGGCTCTTCTCCCTGGGATTATCCTCGTGGGAACTTTTGGCCAGCATGCCCTGGTGTTCCTGGAACCCACATCCTCTTCTTGGCTTTGCCTCTGGACCACAAAGTGTTGGGTAATTTCTGCCGTGGTGGAGTGAAGACACCTGGATTTTTGTGCTGGCTGTTCATGAACTAGATATGTGAGTTTAAATAAGTAAGGGCAGCCTGTCCCAGCTCTTCAGATGCCAGTTCTGAGGACCTTCAGCTTGCCATCTGGCATGGCTTGAACATGCCCCCCACTTCCTGCTAATGTCTGAGCCTGTACTGACCAAATCCCTTTCCCCCACAAGTCGAGGGTGGGGATGCATCTTATCTGCAACCTGGCATCCAGTGTACTCTGGGCCCCTGCTTATCCATTGATCCCAGTTTCCCCTCTGGCTCTGCCCCACAGAATGTGTAAACCAGTGTGCTTCGGTTTTGCCTCAGTTTCCCCAGTTGCACTTGTGTCCTTCTTGGGACGGTTGCCTCTCTGGACACTGACTCTTTCTGAGATCTGACCAGTTTCTATTACTTGAGGTAACATGAACAAGTCAGTTTTCACCTCCAGAGACTTTGCCTAATACAACTGCCATTTGTGGACTCTTACTTTGCTTCAAAAATTAACTTGATTAGATATTTTTGAGTGCCCCCCCCCAATTATTTTAAACTACCAGTTGTCTTACAGCACCTTTTAAGAATATAACCAAGACCAGGAGAAGTCAGAAAGTAAAGGCCCCTGAGCAACAGAAAGGGTATCTTTTACTTGGAGGAGAGTCCCTCAGGCTCTCACTCAAGTCCAGTTTTCTTTCTTTATCCCCAAATTCTGTCAGGTGTGTGAACAAGAGGGAGGGGTGGTGCGGCCAGAAGTGGAGGAGCTTCTGTCCTCACCCACATCCCCTTGGCACTCCCCTTCCCCTGTGTCCTGCTAGCTTCCTACTGCAGACACCTGCAGGCTTCTGGAAGTGCCAGGGAGCTGAGGGGACCAGCCCTCAAAGAATGATGGCCAGGATTTGGGGATAAAATCTAGGCCCCCACCTCTCGTGTGAAACAGCACTGCACACTCTTGTACAGGTCCCAGTGCCCTGAGCCCCAGCAGCCCCCAGGGGTAAGTAATTTCACCTGTAAGTAATGCACCTGTACTGGCTGCCTTCCCTTTCCTGTTGCACTCCCAGGCCCCCTACTGGTGCTTCCTGGGATCACCTCTCAAACCGGCCCTCAAATCCTTATCTCAGGGTCTGTGTCTCTGGAACCTATCCTAAGTCACGTTGCAAGAACAAAAAGCCCAGAAAAGGTTGAAAGAGAAAGTAGAAGAATTCTGAAAAAGCAGAGACAAGAACTAAAGTATTTTGGGGCCCTGGGGTCATTTAGCAGGGACCACTGGGACTCGAGGGTATGTGACATGATTACTGTACACACTGAGGGCTATAGTGGTGACCTGGGTATAATGTCTTCTCTTTAGTAGGATTGGGGAATAAGTACCACATTTTAGAAAGGTTTCTGCCTGAAAGAGTAAAAATAGGTTCTGATGCTTAAAGGAATAATTCCTTGGCTATCCAGAAGCTTGAGTTCCCTGGATGCCCCGTTCCCTGATAGCCAAGATTTATTGGGTTTTCTGCTGAACTAAAATCATTGCCTTCAAGCTTCAAAGCTCCTAGTTCCAGCAGCTTGGTTCTTTAAGACTTGTATTCTTCATGTTTTTCATAGTTTTTGGTTTCATCCCTTCCCATCTCCGGGTGTATAATGGAGTTCTTTTTTTAGAGTCTGCCTTCCCACGGAAGCCCCCTTCTCCCCTTCGCCGCTTCAGTGGCCCTGCTTGTGCACCATTATCTCATTCTTGGGGTATGGGGATTGGCTCTGCATTCAGTATTCCAAGGGCCAGTGCACTGAGATTTGTACTTCTGTTTTGTTTCCAATCCAAATTGATTATTTTTTTCAGTTTTCATCCAGATGTTTGATATCATGTAAACACAGCTTGAAAGTGTTCCTGAACTGCTTACAGATGTACGCCAGTGAAATCCTTTCCAAATTATATATAATGATGCTCTGGGTCTATTTATATCTATGTCATAGTCTCTGGTTTGAGTGTTAGCTATAAGACTAAGTGGGGAAGAAAGTGAAAAATTCACGTGTGTGG
The DNA here is from genome assembly GCA_031878705.1 of Tapirus indicus. Taxonomy (NCBI): domain Eukaryota; kingdom Metazoa; phylum Chordata; class Mammalia; order Perissodactyla; family Tapiridae; genus Tapirus; species Tapirus indicus. The sequence continues at coordinate 43,977,666 of CM062918.1, forward strand.
ATGATTTGTCTACTTGATTAAAGACTCCAGATATTTGGAAATATTCAGGGATTGATACCATTTTCCACTGAATGCCAGTGTGTCTGTAACTGTGGTGTTATGGACTGAATGTTTGTGTCCCCCTCAAATTCATGTGTTGAAGCCCTAACCCCCAATGTGATGGTATTTGAAGATAGGGCCTTTGGGGGGTGATTAGGGTTAGATGAAGTCATAAGGGTGGGGCCTTTATGGTGGGATTAGTACCCTTATAAGAAGAGACACCAGAAAGCGAGTGTGGGCTCTCTCTCCCTCCCTCCCTCTTTTCCTCTCTCCCTCTCTCCTCCTGTGTTCACACAAAGAATAGGTCATGTGAGCACAGTGAGAAGATGGGCCATCTGCAACCCAAGGGGAGAGGCCTCACCAGAACCTGACCATGCTGGCACCTTGATCTCAGGCTCCTAGCCTCTATAACTGTGAGAAAATGAATTTCCATTGTCTAAGCCACCCAGTCTTTGGTATTTTGTTAGGGCAGCCTGAGAAGAATAATACACATGGGGACCCAGATCTGTTGATCCATTTAGCATATGGTTGTTGAGACTCTCAAACCTGCTGTATACCCATTTAGACCAAGCCAAGACCTCCTCACCTGGAGGAGGCACCAGAAAGACACCTTTTAAGCCCTTTAGATCTACTCAATTCTTTTCAGAAGCTTGGTTGCAGGATATGCATTTATGTGTGATTGCATAAAGGATGTTGTAGCAAATTGTATTTTCCAGAGATGGCAGCAACAATATCTCCACGTGTGACCTTGGAGTCACCTCTACAGTGTGACCTTGACAGGCCTCCTATCAAGAAGTGAGGTCTATGTCCTGTCCCCGCAATCTGGGTGGGCTTCTGACTTGCTTGTAACCAACCAAGTGCAGTGAAAGGGACTGTGTGCAACTTCTGAGGCTAGGCCAGAAATGACTATAACAGCTTCTGTCTGGTTCTCTGGGACACTCATCTGCAGAGCCCCGAGCTGCCATATAAGAATTCCGACTACCCTGAGGCCTCCACACAGTGAGGAAGCCCTGGCCACGTGGAGAGGCCACATGTGAGCACTCCTGTCCCAGCCGACCGCCAGATCAACCACCAGACACGTAAGTGAAGATGCCTCATATTCCAGCTTTTGAGTTGCTCCTAGGTGAGCCCCCAACACCATGGAGCAGAAATAAGCTATCCTTTTTGTATTCTGTCCAAATTCCTGGACCACACAATTGGAAGCAAAATAAAATGGTAGTCGTAAGTTACTACATTTAGGGGTAGTTTGTTATGCATCTATAGTAAGTGGAGCAGGTGTACATTTCATTGATTTCTCTGTGGGTAAAATCTCACCCCTGGATCAAGTCAGACCAAGAGAAACCTAGCTTGCTTGGATCTTTCTTGAGCAGCCCTCAGGTGTGGTGTCCCGTTTTGTACCAACAAGCAGGATCAGAGGCAGCTGTTCTGTCGAGATACTGTTGAGGATGGGCCAGAGGTCACTTAGAGCTCAGTGCAGGGAATATTGTGTTTCCTAGAAGCAACTGGTATCTTGCAAACACTGTGAATCTTATCATTGCTCAGCTTTTCCTCTTTATTTTGGCATCTGGGAAGCTCAGAACCAATTTTGTGACCAACTTGGAACAACTAATCTTACCTTTTTGTATCCTGCTGTATTTATTTTTGTAAGCCCCCTAAAATACTTTTGGAACAAGGTGGGGTATAAATGAATTAATGGAAGAGTGAATGTCCCTCAAATCACTTGGTATTTGAGACTGTTATTAGACTGAACTAGTTCCAACATATAGCTATATTATAACTAAAAACCAAATATATTCTACATTGTGTAAAACAAAAATATAAGAAGCTAAAAGGGGCAGTCTAGACCAGAAGTTAAAAGAAATAATAATCTGCTACAAAGTAACATATCATTTAGTAAGCAAAACAATGAGACACTTAGGGAAAGTAATATTTATAGAGCACTCCCAGGCATTTCTAGATCACTTATATACACAGTTTCATTTAATCATTAATCCCGATAAAACAACCCCTTGGGCATAAAGTTATCTTATTTTGCAAATGAAGAAACTGAGGCTCAGAGAGGTTAATAAGCTTGCCCAGGGTCACCCAGCTAAGTGGGAGAACTAAGATTCACACTCCATTCACTTTCTGTTTATGGTGGGTGTTAATGACAACTGTGAGGCCCATGTAAGTCAGAGCACTTCCCCAGGTGTAGATCAAATCCTGTTCCAGTGCGCACTGTGCAGATGCCTCTCTTTCGTGGGAGTGGGGTTTTATTGTGACTAGTCATGGCCAAGGAGGGATTCAGGGCCGTGGGGTGCAGCAGTCAGGGAAGGCTGAGCCGCAGGATGGGGAGCAGTGACATGCCTGCGAGGACAGCCGCTTACACAACCACTGCTTTCTGAGCTCACGCTTTCAGAATGGGGTGTTTTGTCGTCTTTGCCCGCTTCTGTATCACCACCCCCGTGCCCCACCCTCCTCTGGAAATTACCACTGGAAAACCTCTCGGATGTTGGCTGGGCTGTGGGTGAGGTTTCTGTCCCGCTCACCAAGGTGACAGCCCGCTTGTTCTGGGCTCTGTCTCACGGAGAGGCATTTGCCCTTTCTCCCCAAGGGTGGATGAGACCCGGAGAAATGTGTTCTTGAGACCAAAATAATTCCTCTCCACGGGCTCAGCCCTGGGCAGATTGGGCAAGCATCGTGACCACGGGCTGCTGGGTGGGGCTTGGACATTCTTGCGTTTCGTGTCATGAATTGTTCACGGTAATGATACCCTGCTTGCTGCATCCTTTGCCAGACGGTGATTTTAAGCCCCAGAGAGAAGAAACCCTGACCTGTGGGCAAGGACTCCATCCAAGCTCTAGCTACAAGCTGTCATTTATCTGGTGATGCCACTGAAACTATGACTTAAATTCTCAAATTTCTCAATGACTTGTCTGCATAAATCACCTTTTGGGTGCTCTGGGAGTTGGCCTTATAAGTAGGCATGAAGTGACTCAAGAGGTGTGATTTGGGTAAGCCAAACAGCTCGACAACTTCTCCTCTGCTGGCCATGGTGCCTGAAGTGCTACCATCAGGATTCATGCCACTGAATCAAAGGAAAGTTTTCAGTGTACAAGAGTCTCCTAATAAAAATACCCCTGAATGGATTCTTGCAGCAGGTATAGGGGCGCCCCAAGGTGAGCTGCTGCCTTCTCTACACTCAGCCCCTCCTTCCCATTCCCAAAGCACTGACCGCCAGTCTATAGGAGCTTTGTGAGGTCCTGGCTAGTCCTGGCCAGTCCTGGAGCCAGTTCAGAGTGTTAGTGTCCTTCACTTACCAGCAGATGGGGTTGGCAGTTTACTGGCTCACTCACTTATTCATTCATTCATTCATCAATTTTTTTTTTTTATTGAGCAGCTACATGCTCAGGTGCCAGGCATTTGGCTAGACTCTGGGGATGCTGGAGTAGACACAGTCCCTGTCCTCATGGAGCACACGTTATGATGTAGGAGATAGACAACAAGTTCACCAATAAGTGTATCATGGGTCAGATGGTGATAAGTGCTGAGAAGAAAATAAGGGGGCTGGAGAGTGATGGGGACGGGGAAGGGTGTGTGTCATGTTTACAGGGCAGACAGGGAAGTTCTCTTGGATGAGGTGACAACTGGGCAGAAGCTGTACGCAGTGAGCCAGTGACATAGGGAGGGACATACAAGGCAGAGGGAACAGCTGGGGTGAAGGGTGTGCTGGAGGACCAGCAGGGGGACCTGAGGGCTGGGGGAGGCATGGAGAGGGTGGTTGGTGAGGAGGACAGAGCGGGGTGGGCTGGAGCAGTCACTCCTGATTTCCGGTCCAAGTGCCTAGAAGGCCTGGAGTAAATCTGGTAGAGGAGCACTCACCACGCTGCAGCCTCTCTCCCAGAGGGCTGGGAAGCTCCATCCAGGGCCCTGGCTTGCCTGGACAAGGCCCTGGAAACTGCCTGCCAATACCCCTGGGGCTGTAACCCCATCCCTCTGCTTTGCATCTGCAAGTACCATCCCTGTACAGGCTTCTGGAGCATCCTTCCCTGGGATGTCCCCATAGCCTTCACTTGGCCACCCCTCATCCCCTACCCCTGACACCTGGGTGGGAATAGGCCACTTTGCAGGTTGATTCCCCTTAGCCCCAGTCCTGGCCTGTCCCAGCTTCTGCACCACCACCTCCATCCCCAACCAATCCTCCCTGCCCCCGCCCCCCCTCCCCCCATTCCTGAGGTTGGGCCTGTTGGCATGGAATTACTGCAGGGGAAAGGGGCTATGAGAGGGCTGGTGGACAAACACCTCCTGCCTCACATTTTTGGCTGTAGCCCACCCTGGGTGAGCCTCACCCGCCCTTGGGAAATTCATTAAGTGCTTAGTATGTGCTAGGCACTGTGCTCTACATGTGTTAAGATTTCCCAATGAGAAAGGCATTTTACAGATGGGGAAATGAAGGCTCAGAAAGGCTAAGTCATTTGCCCAAGGTCACACAGCTGGTAAATGGTGAAGTTTTGGTTGAAACTCAGATCTGTCTTTCCCCAGAGCTCCTCCCAGAAAAACAGTAACAGTTGAATGTATTCAGAATGAGATTCTGAACTGAGGCTTGTAACAGGGACAGCTCTGTGGCTCCAGGCACAGAGTTGCTGTCTGTGCATCTCGCCCACATTGTTCGCCCACCAGGAATGAAGATCCTGGAAACCTCCTGCCATCCCTTACCAGTGACAGCTCTGCTGTGCCAGCATCCAAAAAGATGCTGCTCCTCTGGTCCGGAGTTCCCTGACTGCAAAGAGAAAAAAAAAGCATTGGTAAAATTTCCCCTGATGTATAAATGTTCTTTTTCCGGACCATAATGCCTGGCCTCTTACATCAAACATTCGCTGAGTGCCTTCCTGGTACCAAGGACTGGGGACACAAAACTAATTACAGCCTGGTCCCTGCTGTCATGGGGCACCCAAACAGAAGACCAAATGACTTCTTGAGTTGGTTACCCCGTGATCTTGCTTTCTTGAGGGACAGACCATGCCGCTGCCTTCCCCACAATTCCCCTCAGATCTGTAGGTCCTTGCTGAGCACCTCTTACCTCTGCGGTATGGTTTCGCACCTGCTGAGGACACAGTGAGAAATGGGACCTGCTCAGTGCGAAGGAGTCAGTTAGCTAGACTGGGGCAAGGGGAGGTGGGGTGTGTGCAAGATAAGTATCAAAAAATCTCTACTAGGAGGCAGAACGTAGGCTTCTTCTTGCTTAGCTATGTGCCTAAGAACAAAATAAAACAAAAATTAAACAAAGGCAATGCTATTTCAACAAGATGAGCCTGAAATGAAAATGCACATGATATAAAATTTTTTTTCGTATAACATCCAATATGCAAATTATGTTTCAGTAAACCGGTTTTTTTTTTTTTTTTTGAAAAATTTCCACGTTTACCTCACATAATTTTTCAAGAGATTTCCAGGAGATGATGAAGTTTCTGTGCAATTGCTTCAGTCTGTTTTTGTTCAGTCTTTATGATGTAAAACTCATAGGGAAAGTCGACCCCGCATTTCCAGGAGTAATGGCAAAAACATAGAAGTGTACACGATTTCCCTCAGTTTGTTTAGAGACATCTTAGGATAATTTGTTTTCTGTCGCTGTTTCATTCGGGTCTGCCGCTTCCTCAGACACTGCTGCTGAGGCTCCTGACCAGCCGAAAGAGGGTCTGCCCGTCCCTGGAGGGCGCTGTGGGGAGGTCATTGCTTCAGGTGGCAGCTATGGGCATAAGGGAGTCAGCTGCTGGTGGGGAGTGTGGTTTAGAAGGCGCCCAAATGCCCCCTCTGCTGCTAAGTTTGGCCCCAATAACCAGCCACAGTACCTAAAACTCCACCATTAGGGGTTTTATTCCCTTTGATGACATTGTTTTCGAACTTTTTTTGAGGGGATGAGGGTAATGCAATGGAGCTCTTTCTGCAAATGAGCTCTGTACCAAAGGCCTGGGTATACAAAACTCAGATATGAATTAGGGGTCTCCCTCTCCTTGCGTTCTAGGTGAAATTCCCTAGACATCCCACCCCTTCTTGCCAACCTACCTCTTTCCACAGCCTGATGAAGCCCTGGGATGTGACAGTCTTGTGGTCCCCTCAGCTTCTGGCTCCTCTGTCCCATTTTTCTCTTGCATCCACCCTGTTGCAGAGTTCAGCCACACTCCAGTTTCCATGGGGACACCCGCTGTGGCAAGCATTTTGTGAGTTTTGCAGACATCCCTGAAGATTTCACGGAGATCAAAGGAGTGTTCACTCCGCCATCAGGTTCACCCCTCTGTCCTCTGTCTTTTCTCACACCCTGATTCTCCTGGGGCTCCAGATTCTTCTCCTTGCACTTGGACTACGGGCAGGTGCCCCCAGCTCCACCTGGTCCCAGTGAATCCCTCCTCCTCCCCGCTAAACACACTCCCTCTCATGAATCCTGAAAGGCTCCGTCATCTTCCCACTGCTCAGGCCAGAGATGAGAGTCATCCTTGCTTCTTCCCTCTCTGTGCCCCATGTTCAGACACCAAGTCCTGTCTACCCTAAATATCCCCATTTCTCCATGCTGGATACAGAATTCACTATGCGGGGGCCTTGGGAATAATCTGCTGGTAGAAGGGACAGGACTAGGGGCTTATTTCCTGCTGCAGGTGCATAGCCAATGCCCCGTTTTAAATTTGATTATCTGTTTCCCTGGGGTGACTTTTGGAGGTGAGTATATGAAGATTATGGGCAATGGCTAAAGTCCCCCAACCCTCCACCACAGTTACTTCTCTCAATCCCCACCTTCTCTGTCTCCACTTCGGGACACAGGATGACTGTATGACGTCCCACCCGGACTCCCTGGCCTCTCTGCTCCTTCTGCTCCATTCTCCACACAGCCTTCAAGACTGCCTTTCTGAAAGTTGATTCTGATCTTGTTGTCCCAGCTTCAGTGATCCTCCTTGTCCTTCGGCTAAAGACCCAAATCCTTTACACGACCTGCAGGGCCCACCACAGTCTGGACCCACCTCTCTAGCATCACTCTCACCTGTCCCAGATCCTCGCTCTTCCTTCCAGCCATGTGGACCTGTTTTCAGTGCCGCATGTACTCATATCTGCACAGGCTCCTCCATCTGCCTGTAACACTCTCCATCCCCATCACCTGGTGAAGCGCTCTGTCTCAGCTTAGCCTCTCAGTTAGACAGCACTTCCTCTGGGATGGGTTCCTGACTTCCTAGGCTACCATCTAGGGTGCTGGCCTGGGGATTTTTTGCTGCAGATAATAATCACAGCCATCCAAGCTGAGGATTTCCCTTGTCGACAGTGTTTGGCAGTCCCACTGTCCTGAGAGGCCAACCTGCCTACTATTGTATCCCCAGCATCTGGCACAAGCCTGGCACATTGTAGATGCTCAGTAAATACGTGCTGAATAAATGAATGAACGAGTGAATGAATGAACAGAGTGCCAAAGTGACTTTTCCGTGTGAAAATAGATCTTGTGATGTTTCATCTGGAAGAGAGACGAGAGGCAGGGGTGGGAGGCTATGCATGACCGTTAACCTGAGGTTGCTGTGAGAAATTGTCGGAGGATAAGAAACAATGTGCGTAAAGTGCCAGCACAGCGCCTGGGAGGACAGTTTCCATCCCCTCTTGTCCTCTTTGTACCCATTCTCCCCAACCTCCAAAAATGGGTTGACCTAGAGGCAACAAGCAGACAATTTAGAGATGCAGGTTTCTGCACTTGGGAAAGAGAACTTCCTGCCAGAATATTCTGGAATTGCAATGGGATTTTTGTGACAGTGACAGCCCTGCCCTGCAATCATATGATGCTGAAACAGGTGCACTATACACTGGAGGGGTAGGCAGGGGGTAGACCAGATGTCTTTTAGGTTCCCCTCCCTCCTCAAGAAGCTCTGATTCTATTATGTCATCATTTTTTCCCCCATTTCCTTTGTTGCCTTGATTTAAAATAGGTGTAGGGATGCTGCAAATTCAAATATAAGAGAAATCTCAGGAAAATTATGTTACTAGGAAACCAAAAAGGTTTGGCATTCTTTCAAGAGAATTTCTATTCTGCCGCCGTCTATTGTTCCTAAGATCTTACCAAACCAAATTCTTTATCTGTGTCTGGACTCCCTCCCACAGTGAGCCTTGGCCATTGAGAACCAAAAGTCACTTGTTGGCTACTGCCTTTTCTGCTCTTGCAGGTATTAAAGCAGAAAACAGAGTTTTCAAGCATGCTTCTTATTCCAAGCAAGAGTGTGGATTTTTTCTGGACATTTTGGACTCTCTCAATAAAATATATAAGATGTCTAGGTCAGGGTTCTCAACCTTGGCACTAGGACATTTTGGGCCAGATAGTTCTTTGTTGTGGGAGGCTGTCCTGTGTATTATACAATGTCTTAGTAGCATCCTTGGCCTCTACCAACTAGATTCTAGTAGCACCTCTCCAGTTGTGACAACCAAAAATGTCTCCAGATATTGTCAGATGTCCCCTGGGGGAGCAAAATCACTCCTGGTTGAGAACCACTGGTCTAAACAAAAAGACTAGAAATAAGTCAGTCACCTAGCTGTTCTGTTGGTCTAGGCTACTAACACACTGAACCTGAAACCCAGCTTTTCTGATCTCATAACCTGGGCTTAGGAGGCAGGACTTCTATGTGATTCAGATCAAGGATCCAGAAGCCAAAGGACCTGGATTCATTCAAATCCTGGACCTCCTAGCTCCAAGTCATTAACCTCTGTAAGCTTTACTTTCTTCATCTGTGAAATGGGGTAATGATAGTATTTACCCTACTGGTGGTCAAGAGGATTAAATGAGATAATGTTTGCAAAGTGCTTATCACAGCACCTCAGGCTGAAAAAGATAATCTATGTTGGCAGATAACTTTAAAACCTGCATGCCTTCTGTATTAGGCAACATAGGCTGACTGCTGTAACACACAACTCTGAAGTTTAAGTGGCTGAACACAATGAAAGTTTATTTCTCACACACCCCATAATCCATCACTGGTGTTTCTGGTAGGACTGCTCTCCTGGGGACCTAGGTCTCTTCCATCTTGTGGTCCCGCCACAAGGATCTTTCCTGAGCATGAACGTCCTGTGGAAAAACAAAGATTTCCAGGGTCAAGTCAATTTGACAAATAATGCACTTATAACTTCTTTCCTGGAGATTCAAAATGTCCATTAGCATGTGAAGAACTCTAGTGAATTCTACAGTAAAGAAACTTGTTGAATTTTCTTTAACCCAACGTTTCTCAATAAGTCAAACTTATTCAGGCATTGCCCTCCCCCTCTTTAAATATTTTGTCCTATCAGATATTAACATCCCACGGAACAAGTGTCCTGTGGAATGGCCTTTGGGAAATCTGAATTTTGGTTTCGAGTAGAGGAATGACATGGTTAGGCCTGTGTTTCAGGGAGGGAATTCCAGCCTCAGTTTGAAGGATAGTTTGTAAAGGTGAGTGATTAGACTCAGGAAGAGGCTTTTGTCACAGCCAGGAAGTGATGAGGGCCCGAAGCAGGGTGGTGGTAGCTGAATGCGGGGAAGAGGGACTAGAGACTTAATAGGTGTGTCTTAGCTCAGGCTGCTGTAACAAAACACCACAGACTGGTGGCCCAAGCAACAGACATTTATTTTTCACAGTTCGGGAGGCTGGGGAGTGTAAGATCAAGATGCTGGCAGGTTTGTTTCTGGGGGACTCTCTTCCTGGCTTGCAGATGGACGCCTTCTCACATGGGGGAGAGTGAGCTCTGATGTCTCTTCCTTTCCTTGTAAGGACACTAATCCCATCATGCGGCTCCACCTTCCTGACCTCATCTAAACCTAATCACCTCCCAAAGGCCCCACCTTCTAACACCATCACAGTGGAGGTTAAAGCTTCAACTTATGGATTTGGTGGGAGGACACAAGCATTCAGTCCTTAATAAGACATTTCAACGGTAGAGTTACTTGGACTTAGCAGATAAGTGACTGTGGAAGTGAAAATGTCAGCATTGTCTCTCCCGTGTGACAGAAAAGACTAGATGCTAAAAGCTGAAAGAGCCCTTGGGGTTTGGAGGGAAGTTGATTGGTCTCTGATGTAGGTGAGATCATCAGGGGGAAGGGTGTCAAAGAGCAGAACAGAAGGCTCAGGGCAGTCTTGGAGAATCACCCATTTGGGAAGGTTTGGAAATGAGCAGTTAGAGAGGAGAGAGGAGGGCTGGGGCTGCAGCCTGTCCCAGAAGTCGTGGAAGAGCGTGTTTTAAGAAGGCAGTTACAAGTATCAAATGCAACAGAGGAGTCTTTCAGGAAAGGACAGGAAAACCCATCATTGGATTTGACCTGCCGGTAAGAACACAAAGTTATGGGATAGGGGAGTGGAAGCTGACCCCAAGGCTTAGAGAGGCCATGCAGCTAATGAGGGTAGACACCTCTCTGGGGAGTTTGGCTGGATGGGATGGAGTGGGGGAAGGATTTTAGAGAGAGTTCAGAACCTCTCTGTAGGGAATGAAGTCGGGGGTCCAGAGTAAAAGGAGCCTGGGAGAGGGGAAAAGAGGCCCTTTTCTCTTAGAGGAAGCAGCAGGCAATGTTGGGAGTAGTGCAGAGAAACTGTGAGGTGCAAGGCAGGAAAATGGAGGAAGTTCCCTTTCTTCTTAGGGATGCAGGCTGTGAGGGTGTCTGTTAGGAGACAGAAGAGGCGTATAAGAGAGGTGCTTTTGAGAAGATGCCACCAAGCTCCCAAGACCTGTTTTACAAGCAGATTTTTTTCCAGAATGGAAGCATCTTTATTGCTTGAGTTGATCAGAAAAGTATTGATACTTGTAAAAATTCTAATTATTCAGAAATATAGACAGATGACAGTGAAATCTGGAATTTGTCTATCATCTCACATCCCAGAAGTAACCTTGTTAGGAATGTATCTTTCCTGATCTATATATAATTCCTTTCTTTCTTTCTTCCTTTTTCTTTCTTTCTTTCTTCTCTCCCTCTCTCTTTCTTTCTTTCTCTCTCTTTCTTTCCCTCCCTTCTTTCATTCATTCCTTTCTTTCTTATTTTATCTCTCTCTCTCTCCCCCTCTCTTTCTTTCTTTCCCTCTCTTCTCTCTTTCCTTCCTCCTTCCTTTTTTCTCTCTTTCTTCTCTCCCTTTCTCTCTCTCTTTCTTTCTTTCTCTCTTTCTTTCCCTCCCTTCTTTCATTCATCCATTTCTTTCTTTCTTTCTCTTATTTCATCTCTCTCTCTCCCTCTCTTTCTTTCTTTCCCTCTCTTCTTTCTTTCCTTCCTCCTTCCTTCCTACCTTCCTTCCTGCTTTTCTCTGTCTCTCTATCTCTATTTCTCTCTGTCGTGATTGTGTTACAAAAATGGGATTACGCCTGCTGCTTTGCACCCTGCTTTCAAACACCTCTTCTGGACATCTTTTCATGTCTATTCATATGATTCCTACCTTTTCATCATTTTAAATGCTGCATAGCATTCCATTTTATGGATATATCATAAAGACTTCTGCACCTTAAATTACACGATTTTAAAAGTTTTAAAGGCCAAACAGGGTTACATACACTCAAGTCTGGACACACAGAGACATTTGTGAAGACAGAAAGAAACAACCCCAGGCTCTGGTGTCATCTTGAAAAACAACTCTATTGTTCACAATTATTCCTACTGTGGTTCCTTTAGGAGTTGTTTGTTCTCATTTTTATTGTTAAACATAATTTCTGCAGAATCATTCTCAGAACAATCACTCCATATAATATGTTGTATTTTATTTTCAAATGAAAATATACTGCCTCCTAAAACAAGACATGGAGAAGAACTCAGCATTACTTGTATGGCATTCCTACTAAAAGGGCATAATCTGAATCTAATGATGACGAAACATTAGACAAACCCAAATTGAGGACATTCTACAAAATAACTAGCTATTCTTGCAACTTTCCTGTAAGTCTGAAATTATGTCTAAAATTAAAAAAATAAAATAATTTGAATGAGAATACAAATGTAACCCTTTTATTTTTGTTACTGCCCAAAGACATAGATATGCAGCTTGAAATGTTTACTTGGAAATTGTTGACTCATGACTCATTAACCTTCAGAAAAATTGTAAAAATTTAGCTTTCTTTGTCAGTGTTGCCTTCATGACTGGCCCTGATGACACACCATCTATCAGCTCACCACTCTCTCCCTCGTTTGCCCTCCTCTCATTGAATTTGTCCATCCACCCACTGGCTCCCAAATGTGAAAACACTGTGTTGCATCCTATCTACCTGACCATGGTCCTGACACAGGACCATGACCTGTGTCGCGTTCTCTCTGTGTGGATCATAACAGTCAGGATCTTTAAGAATACTCCACATTTCAGGAGTGGATCAGTAATTGTACACATTTTCCTAAAATTCCACTTTTTTGTTATCATCCTATCTTACAGTGATGGGATGAAATATATTTAGACTTGAATATTCCCTTCTCTTCTCTTGACTAGGAGAATGCTGTCCTTGCACATCAACTTTTGCTCCCTACACCCCTTCTTTCCCCACTCCCATGATTAGGAGAGTTTCCATTTGTCAGAAGAGTTGCAGGACTTTGGTGATGTAGAAAGATTAGAGCAGAGAGGCTGGAGGGGGAGGGAAAGAACTTGGCCAAATCAAATGAAATTGATTTGTTTAATAAAAGGCAGAGATAGAGGAGGAAAAGAAAGAAGCATGGGGGCAAATGGCCATCTAGCAAATAAGAGGCTCTGGAGTAGTATGTTTGGAAGAAGAGAGGGAACGAGAAAGGGATTCAAGAAATCTTGCTGGGAGGTATGAAATGGAGAGATGAAAGTAAAAGACTGGAATTCTTTTTATTGTTGTTAATTTTGACCATTTGGATTGTGCTTTTTTGTTTTAACTCCATATAGAGACCGCATACATGGATCTGGGGTTCATAAGGGTTATGTAATTCATAATCTTTCAGTTGCTCCCTATTGGCCTGTAAGTTAACTTACAAATTCTTTAATCTTGTCATTTGAGCCCCCTTCTCTATCCCTATCTCTATCCGTCAGCCCTTTGCAACCTCACGTCCCGTGATCTGCGATCTTAGGGCCTGCCCCATTTGCTCCACTTCCCACACCCTGACTTTGGTAACTAGAGGTTCTCTGAGTTCTAGTTCTTTGTGTCCGGATAGCTTGTCACGACCTGCCCTGCAGCCCTTTCATCGTTTGTCTTACTTTAAAAAGATTTAACAGATATTTGGAAGGCAGATTCTACTCCCCTCCCCCGTGGCTGGGCCATTGGCTAGGACTTTGCTCGTTTTCTATTTGCAGATTTCCCCTTTAAGAAGGCTATCATCTTCTTTCCTCCTGTACTGGGTATGCTGACCCCAGGCAGTGGGGCCTCAGACACATGATCTATATACTAAGGCAAAGTCGGCTTGAGATCTGCTTCCAGTCATGACATCTTCAGTCCTTTTTTGTGACAATTTTTCTTTATTAAGATACTTAAAATATATTAAATAATCCCTATAACTAAAGACCATATTTTGCAGCAACCTTTAAAGAAATCAGTATGTCAGTATATTTGCTTTATTATAAATCCCTCCTTCACCTCTAGGAATCGAAAGCTATTTCTGGCTGTTTTGTTTTCCATATTAGGCCACGTGGCTTTAAGATCTTCCTGGCTACTTATTTTTCTGCACCAGAAAGTTGAAGAGTTTAAGTACCTTCTGACAGCTTCCAAGTTAATCAGAGGGAAGATCTTACTTTGCCCCTTTCTCTCCACATCATCCCTCCTGTGACTCCCGTCCCATTCTCTTTATAATATTAAAAGAAAGAAAGTTTTATATAGCCTGTGACCGTGCTGAAAGCATAACAGGGCCAACTAGGACCTCTCCAATCCTGGGATGCTTTCTCAGTGAATTTAGATCCCTCCCTCCCTTCCTAACTTTTTGAGAAGAAGCCCTCAAATTCAGACAGATCTGTCACTTACTAGCTCTGTGACTGAAACTCTCTGAGCCTCCTTTTCCTCATCTGTAGGATGGGATACCACCTTCACTAGATAGCTCTGAAGATTAAATGACTTATAAAATGATATGAGACTATATATATATGTGTGTGTGCATATATATACGTATGTTTATATGTATATATATATATATATGTGTGTGTGCCCTAGCATGGCATGCTTGGCATATAAGAGGAGTTTAAGAGATGTGAGGTCTTTTCCACCCTCTTTCTACCTATGCAACACCTTAGAACAGTGGCCCTCAAACTAGTATGTATTAGAAACTCATGGGGTCCTCAGAGAAAACCAGATTCCAAATCCTATCCCCAGAGGGTCTGGTTCACTGGGTCTGGGGTGGGGCCAAGGAATCTGCATTTTTAATAACCAGTGATTCTGATACAGATGGTTGACAGACCACCCTCCGAGAGATCCTGCTTTAGAATCATAAAATTGTATGAAGGTACAGCTGGAAGGGCCTCTGGATTACCTCATTCAACACTCATTCCTCATTTGGCCGATAGAGACACCGAGTTCAGGTGACTCACCCAAAGTCACACAGGGAGGCAGTGGCAGAGCTAAAATGGGAACTCAGGTCCCCTGACTCACAGGGTGAATTTGGCTACACCAGACAGCCACCTCCTCTTTATCAGGAAACTGTCCCTTTCCTGGCCCAAGCTGAGGTTGCCCTGAGCAACATCTTGGCAATGGCTGAAACGCTCAGCCTTCTTTGTCAAAAGACCTTCTAGAAACTATTTTCTGTAAGGATTACTCTTGTGTAGCAGCCTATACCTCCTTTACATTGCCTTATTGAGAATGTCTTCAGATTAGGAAAAATTTCTTAGATCATTTCTTTGATTATAGTGGGTACTTTGATGCCCTTTTAAATTTTCTTCTGGCATCCTTCTCAATTGAAGGCTGCAGTATCTTTTAATGAAAAACATTTCTTTTGCTCATTTTAACCCTTTCATTGTGAAGCAAAATACAAGTAGAAAAAAAACCATACACAAAAAATGGTAGCTTAGTGGATTGTTACAAGGTGAACATCCCTCCAACCACCACCCAGGTGATGACACAGAATTCTGCAAGACACCCCAGAAGCCCTTCCGTGTCCCTGCCCCACTGACAACCTCCTCCATCCCTCCAAAAGTAACTAGGATCCTGACTTTTATGGTAATTGCCTCTTTGCATGTCTTTACAGTTTTATTACCTCAATTGTGCATTCCTAGACACTAAAGTTTAATTTTCTTCTTTAAAAAAACTATGTCTTTTAAATTGCATATTCCCCTCCATCCCTTTCTTCTCAGTTTATCTTTTGAAGAACATGACCTATTTGACCTATAGAGTTTCTCACAGTTTTGATTTTGCTGATTGACAGAGGTTTGATCAAACTCACATTTAATTGGAGTTTTTAACTCTTTTAACTGGATTGTTAGTGGTCACAATCCAAGTGGTTCTTTCATCAGTAGGCATGTAATGTCTGTTTTTCACTCTTTTTCTCTTATATTAGCTCAATGCCTTGATCCATTAATTCATTGGAGGTTGCAAGAGGGTGATATTCTATCATTTCATTTTGATTTATTTACTGGAATAATTTTATAAGAAGAGGGCACCCCTCATCCACTACTTTTTAGTTGACCACATTGTCACCTGGGAAAAAGATACGTTCTCCAGCATCCCTTTACCTAGGTATGACCATGTGACTGCATGGCCAGTGAGCTATAAATGGAAGTGTCATCTGCGACTTCCAGAAAGTCTCTTAAAAGGGAGGGGAGGACCTTATTTTGGCCTATCTTCCTTCCTGGTGCTTAGAATGCTAATATAATAGCTGGAACCTCAGCGGGCGGTGAGCCACAGGTGATTTTGGAAGCTTCCTGTTAGGATGGTGTAGTGGGGCGTAAGAAGGAGCCTGGGTCCCCGATGACAAAGTGGAGCTGCCCCACCAGGCCTGGACTTCCTACATCTGGACTTCTGGTTACGTGAGAGAAATATAAACTTTTATCTTGTTTAAGCCACTGTAGGTGGGTTTCCGTTATATGTCACTGAACCTAATCTTGACAAAGTACACTTCACTGATACCAGAGAAGAGGGGCATGGTGCCAGGAGAACATTGGTTAGAGAGAATTGACCTAAGCAGAGAGGTCAGGTCAGGGAAGGCTTTTCTGAAGAAGTGGGGACCAAGCTAGATCTCAAGGACAATCAAGGACTATTTGAGTGGAAGCCCAGCAGGGTATAAAAAACCTTTAGGCAAAGAAAAAGTGTGTACAAGGTTCTGTGGTGGGAGGGAGTATGGTGCATTAAAAAAACCCCAAGAGGTCAAAGGATAGCTGGTCTCAGAGTGAGAGCAAGGGTGGCACCCACTGTGGCTGGAGAAGTAGGGAGTTTTATTTTCCTCCTCAGAGCAAAGGGAAGCCAGGAAGTGTTTTAAGCAGAAGTGGGGACTTATGAGCAGAGCTCTTTCTCAATAATGTCAGTGTGGCTGCCATGTGGAGAAATATTGGAGGGGGTGAGAATGGGGGCAGAGAGGCCAGTAGTCCAGGTGAGAGATGGTAAACTAGGTTGACATGGTGGAACTGGAGAGAAGGGGACAGATTCCAGAGATGTTTAGAAGCTAAAATTAACAAGACTCAGTGATGAATTGGAAATGGGGATATCAGGGAGACAAAGTTGCCTACACTGCACGTGCGTTCTGGCTGATGTAACAGGATGGAAGGTGTGCTAAAAGCAGTGGAAGAGGCCAGTTTGGAGAACAAGATCACAAAATCAGATTTGGCTTTTGTAGGGGAAATCTCTTTTCCTTCTATCCACCTTAGGGCTAGGGCCCTACAAATTAGACTGACAAAAGATAGATTAACAAGAGGAAAACAGACCAAGGTTTATAAACATGTGCATCATGCATAAACATGGGAGCACCCAGAGATGAGTAACTCAAAGGGGTGGTTAGAACTTAGGCTGATATAGCATCTTAACAAAAGAACAATAAACTTTTAGAAAAGTGACAAGACAAAGGAAAAGGACTATGAGTTTCTAGGGCAGCAAATTGTGGGAAGGCAAATATATGTAGGGACTAATGGAAGAGAGGGGCTAGTTAGTAAGGTTTGTTATGTAGATTCCTTTGGCGCCATCTCTGGGCTGATAAGTGTCTAGAGTTGTCTCTGGTGATTAACTTTTGTCCTTCCTAGTAAAAAAATTAACTTTTCTCTTGTCCTGCTTTTGGGCAAATAGGGGGAAGGCAGGGAGTTTTTCTTACATCTGCTTCTTCTCAGCTGCTTTCAGCTGAAAATAATCCTTCTGTCAAAGTGGGATATTTTAGGGTGGCATATTCTGCTACCCTTCACCTTGATGAGTATAAAGCATTGTATTAATTTGCAAAGTACCACAAACTGACTGGCTCAAAACAACAGAGATTTATTCTCCAACAGTTCTGGAGGCTAGAAGTTAAAAATCAAGGTGTTGGTAGGTTCATGCTCCCTCTGAAGACTCTAGGGGAGGATCCTTCTTTGCCTTTTTTAGCTTCTGGCAGTTACCAGTAATCCTTGGCATTCCTTGGGTTGTAGCTTCATCACTCCAATCTCTGCCTCCGTTGTCACATGGCATCTCCCTGTATGTCTGTGTCTCTGTGACTGCTCTTCTTTTTATAAGGACATCAGTCATAGTGGAGTGAGGGTCCACTCTATCAGTACAACCTCATCTTAACCAATTACATCTACAAAGACTCTACTTCCAAATAGGGTCATATTCATAGGGACCTGGGTTAGGACTTCAACATATCTTTTGGGGGGACACAGTTCAACCCCAAGCAGTGCCTGTGCTCCCTCCAAGTGGAGTGGCTAAGTGGGCAGTTGGCTGTGTGGATCCGTGGTGGTAGGGCTGTGGAGAGAGAGGAAGATGGCAAGAAACAAATGGTGACAGTGTCATACGGAAAATGCTGAAGTAGAGACATGAAGGAAATGTAAGTGGAGAACTAGGAGGCAGGGGCTGTAGGGGAGAGAGGATGGAGGGCCCCACAGAAAAGATGTTAAAATTGAATCCGAAGCTGTGTAGGATCCTTCCAGGCAGATAAGGAGCAATGTGGGCAGAAGTCTGGAGACTTGAGGGCATGCTTGCAGCCAAGACGGTGCAGTCTCCCGCGGGGCTACAGTGTGGGTTGTGATGTGACCTTGGGTCTTGAGGGATTTGGGTTTCATGCTAAAGTCTTCACCTTAACCCTAAAGGCAAAGGGGAGCTGCTGAGGGCTTCCGAAGAGATCCACAAGGTCAGATTTGAGTCTGAAACAAAGGCTAGCAAGCCCTCATTGTAAATGGACTGAAGAGGTTTTTGTGGAGGTTTTGGTGAGAATGGAAGGGTTCCAGCTGCCCTGGTGGCCCTGCTCTCCCACACATTCCAACTCTGATTCCTCACTCTGATACTGACCCCTGTCGCCTATGACCATTTGGCCTGAGAGGCCATATAAGAGTTTTGGCTTTGTTTATCTGTCTCTCCCTTCCCTGTAGGCCCGTGGGATTTCTACAGCTACAGCGTGGTGTTGGGAGGGGGAAGAGGGGCAGTTTGGACATCAACAAGGTGATGTACATGAAAGCCCTTTTTAAACCACTAAGCATTTTACACTAGTCTGGTTTTGGAGTCAGGCATACCTGGGAGTACTATTTTTTAAACAGCTCTATTGAGGTATAATTTATATACTATAAAGTTTACTGGTTTGAAGTGGGTAATTCAGCACTTTTTCTTATATTCACAGAGTTGTGCAAGCATCACCATGATCGAATTTTAGAGACTTTTCATCATCCCCAAAAGAAACTTGGTACCTGGGTGCACATCCTTACTCCACCCTTTCCTAGCTGTGTAACTGTGGGCAACTTACTTAGCCTCTCTGAGCCCTCATTTCCTTATCTTGTAGGTGGCAACAGCAGCACACGATTTCATGGACTTATTTAAGGAGGGAATGAGACAGCAAATAACATCCTTAGCACGTGGTCTGGCACAGCGTAGGCCCTCAATACGTTCGAATTCCCTAAATTAATGTTGGCAGTTGTTTTTCTGTGCATTTAGTCAGGAATCACCCTGAGCATTTATTCATGAATCATTGTCACAGCACCTAAATTTTATCTGAAGATCTCCCAGTCCTTACACTTAATCTAATGATTTTTGCACACACACACACACACACTACACTTCACAAACACACACATGTACACAAAAACGCTAATACAACACACAGAGAACCAAGCAAACTTTGAGAGATTCAGAGAATTTCTGGAATATTTCCATACTTGTAAAGCTAATTGCTCTTTAAATATATATACATATATATCTAAATATGTATATATATGTACTTATTAGCATAATGGATGTTTCTAATTTGCATTTCTCTAGCTGAAAGGGCTTGGTGCCTGAAGATATCCAGCAGAACTATCCACAGGCAAATTGTAAAGTAGGCAAGATGTTTAGTGTCTCTCTAACCTAGAGTTAGTAATAACAATTTCTTGGGCTACTCTCATGTGCCAGGGTTAGGATTAAATATTTTTATGTGTATCTTTATCTTTGCCTTGAACCTGAAAGTTAAGTCATTATTCATGTCACAAAATAGGAATTAGAATCACCCCCATTTTGTAGGGAAGGAGACAGGAATCCCAGAGAAGTTAAGTTACTCACCCAAAGGCACACACTAGCAGGTGGAGAAGTCAGGATTTGAACTTAGGACCTCGGGCAAACACAGCTTCAGGTTAGGCTCTCTCCAGATGCCTCTAGGCATCTACTTTTAGAAGACAGGTAAGCTTATTCTCAGAGGCATGAATGAGTGATAATGCCAGTCTTTATCTCCACAGTTACTTCCACTGTGGCAGGGACTGCCACCTTAATGTCCTAAGTAATACTCTCAGTCCTGGGAATGTAGCAGAATCACCCAGGGAGCTTTAAAAATATCTAGATTTCCTGGCTCTGCTCCAGTCTGCTTATAGCCGAATTTTCTAGGATGAATCTTAGAATCTATATTTCTGAAAAGCTTCCAAGAGACTATTTTAGACAGAAAATATAGAAGCTATAAAATGCAGGAGTACAAGAAAATCTAGGCATTTTAAAATTTAAAATTTACTACAAGCAAAGTCGATACACAAATGATAGTTTGGGGAAAATAGTGGTGGCACATATGGCGGGTGGTGGGTGTATTTTTTAGGGCGCCACTAACTGTTGTACATTCAAACCCATCACTCTCTATGGCTTAACACAGCAGAAGTGAGCTTCTCACTCATAGGAAGTCCACAATGGGCGATCCTGTTTGGTGGCAGCTCTCTTCCAGGCAGACATCCAGGAACCCAGGCTCCTTCCATTTTGTGCATCTCCGTCTTTAACACAAGGACTCCAAGGTGCTTGGGGATGGACAGTTAGGAGGGGGGCTCACAGTGGGCAGTTTTATGGGCTGGGTCTGGGAGTGGAATGCAGACTTCCCCCCACGCTTCACTGGCTAGAACTCAGTCCATGGATGTGCCTCAGCACTAGGGAGGCTGGGACATAGAGTCTGGCTGTTCCTAGGAGGATGAAGAAAGATGTTAGGTGAACTGTTAGCCTGTCTCTACCCACAAAGGATGAATATCTTACAGACTGGTAACAAAAAGGCAAATGATCCAATTAAAAATGGACAGAGGATAAGGACAAACCACTCACAGAAGTACAAACAGAAATGACTGATGAGCATTAAAACAAGCTGAAGATCTCTGGTAGACAGGAAACACACAAAAAAGTAACAACGGGTTATCATTTTCCACCCGTCAGATTGACAGAAATTAAAGAGCCGTAACAGCTACCACTGGTGGGAAGCAGGAGAGTTCACTTGTGCGCTGTTGGTAGAGAAGTAGGTTGCTACAATATCGTGGAAAGCAGTTTGGCATTAGCAGTTAAAATGAAAAACACACATCATTTCAACCTAGCAGTTCCATTCCAGAAAATCTCTTCATAGAATGAAAGCAGTGTGTATGGATAGATATGTCCTAGGATATTTATTGCAACATTATTCATAGTGACAAAAATAGGACATAAAGTTCCCATCAGTGGGAGAATAGCTTAATGAATTGTGATTATAAATGTTATGGAATATTTTGCAGTCTAAAAAAAGACGCCTAAGAAGTCTTTCCATGAGGTATTATTAAATGAGAAAATCAAGAGTCAGAGAAATGTCTATAATTCCTTTTTTAAAAGGATAAATCAAAGGATAATCCGTATCTCCCTTTTAAACCTCTCATCATCATCATCATCACCATCGTCAACCTATGCCTGTCTATGCACGTACATATGACTGATGAACGTAGAGAAAGATGGTTAACATTGGTGACCTGGGCCAAGGACTGTGGGTGAAAGGGGACAGAGGTAGAGTAAGAAGGTCCCCCCCCATACTACATTTAAAGAGGTAGCAGTAAAAAAATAGCATGTGTGATAAGACCTCGTAAGACTTGTTTGTATATATAATATACATCCCTAAAGAAATGCAAGAATTTATGGTCATTGATGTATCAATGATGGTTATCGCAAGGTGGAATCTCAGGTAAGTGTCATTTTCTTCCTTGTGTCTTTATATATTGTTCAAAATTTTATAGTAAACATTTATTACTTATATAAATGGGGTGAGACCAATGAGCTTTTTCATTACATAAAAAAATAAAAAGCTTCCTGAATGATTCTGATGATTAACAGGTTTCATCATCCGGATTTGACTTAGGAAGCTCAGAAAATGGAATTTCAAGCATCAGAGAGCAGAGCGTTAAGAAACCACTTCTGAGACAGGAGGGCTTGCTGGCAACGCAGAAGCCACTCCCCGTGGATCACTTCCTGCTCGCAGCGTGCTGAGACTGGATCTGAGGGGAGACGATGATCAGCTGGGGCATGAGTTGTCTTCCTTTGGAAAGGGCGGAGTCTGGGGAATGTGAGGATTGACTCCTGGTAGGCATCAGTTTGAGGTTTGGGTGTTCGCTCCTGGCATCTGAAAGTTCTAGGTCAGAGACTGGGCACCTGGTGGAGAGGTGGGTGGCAGGAAAGCAATGATGCTCAAGGAGTGGGGCAGAGGCCTTGTTGCCAAGCAGACTGGGTTTGAATCTGAGCCCCGCCACTCACTAGCCACGTGACCTTGGGCCTGTTACTCCACCTGCCTGGGCCTGAGTTTTCTCATTAGGAAAATGAGGATAATGACGTCTCCCTGGCCGGTTTGTTGTAAGGAAGGGAGAGGATGCATGTGGATGTTGGAGGTGGCCCAGCTTGTTTTGTATATGTATCAGCTTGTAGGAAAGCTCAGGGCCATAGTCCTGGGAGAGCCCATTGCTCAGCTCAGTGGGTGATGGAGGAACGAGGAGCATCAGCAAGGAGGGGAGTGGGGGCTCTCTCCTGTGGCAGCCTTGGCTCAAGGAAGTGCAGGTCTCGGACAAGGACAGAGGCTCAGGCAAGCCCAGCTGAGGGCCTCTGAGTCTCCAGTCCCCTCGCCCTCTGGACTCAGCATTCTGTCCTCTCCCTGCCCCATCCGTTCAGAAAATTCTTGTGGATTAGAATTAGGTGAGTGTTATGGACTGAATATTTGTGTCCCCCTCCCCAAATTCATATGTTGAAACCCTAAGCCTTAGTGTGGCTGTATTTGGAGAAGCCTCTAAGGAAGTAATTGGGTTAAATGAGGTCATAAGAGTGGAGCCCTGACCTGCTAGGATTAGTCTCCATATAAGAAGAGACATCAGAGAGCTCACTAGAAACTGAACCCTGCTGGAACCTTGATCTTGCACTTTCCAGCCTCCAAAACTGTGAGAAATAAATTTCAGTTGTTTAAGCCACCCAGTCTGTGGTATTTTGTGAGGCTTTAGTTGTAAATAAGATTCCTTTATTCCATTGACTATTCACAATGTGCTACTCAAGACTGGCACAGAATCCATGACCTTTTAAGACGTCCTGGGCCCAGCAAGGAGATGGATGAGTAAACGGAATGAAGGCTCTGCCTGACAGAGGAAGTACTGGGTGCTCTGGGAGCAAAGAGAAGGGCATGGAACCCAGTGCATGTGACCCAGGATTTGCTAAGTGGGGCCCCCGAGTATGTTTTCTTTGGCCTCGGTAGTGTTTTAAAACTTGGGAAATCTCACATAAAAATCTAGACTTCTATCTTCTCTTGAGAAATCAAACTCTGGTCACAACAGGCCTGCATTTCCACAGCTGCCACCTTCAGAGACACAGTTCACCACTGTCTCCACTGCTTTCTAGTGTCTACTTGCTCAGCCTGATGCCCTCACTTATGTAACATGCCGTGTGGGATCCCTGACATAAATGTTACCTTTTTTATGCTCATAAATGTGCACCATTCATTGCAGATTTTTTTCCCTATCGTAGCCAGTGAGCCAGGTTGACTCAAACTAGATCTAAAGCCAAAATGTTGACACTATGAAGGTCTCCTGGCACCATAATGTTTCAGAGACTCAGGAAATTTTAGAGCTGGGCAGGACTTTGGGGGTCAGGTAGTGTAAGCATCTCATTTCCCAATTTGGAAATAGACGTCCAGAAGAGTGCAGTCAGCTGCCCCAGGTCACACAGCTAGAGAGTAGATAGGAGAGCCAGGATGCAAGCCCAAGTCCCCTGATGCCTAGCCCGCTACTTTTCCACTCGGATGAATCGTTTTTTCCCTCCTATTATCTTGGTAGAAAAAAAAAAGTATCAGTTTGCCACATAGAACTGGGAAAGTATTGTCATGTGCTGTTTAATCCATGTTTGGGCCCTTTTCTTCACACTGTCAGAGGAATTATCAAAAGAAAATTATTGGAAAGTGTTAGCTGTGTATTACGGCTTCCAAGTCTGTGAGCACAGATGTCCACTGGCAAAGTTGGAATGAAATTGGAAGAAATTAAAACTCATTTTGTTTTGCAGGCCCTGGTAATAAAAAATTCTTGCTGCAGATGAGTGCTCAAGCTCAGTCTCCTCCCCCTTATTATTAAACAAAAGCAGAACACAACAAAAATAGAAACTAATGCAGAAATCTGCTCTGGTTTCTTCTTTTGTGTACCAATGTTTTTGTTGGTCAAATCACATTATGGAGCGTCCATTACAGTGGCTTATCTTTCTAGGCCCCAAAGTAACCATTAGGGATGTGAAGGGATGGTCTGTTGTAAAGCAGGATCGTATGAGAGCTCTATCTCTTTGGGTCTCTGTGCCCCAGATTGGTGATGGAGAGAGTAATCAAGCATGAAATCCATCAAAGAATGCACAGGATGAGAAGCCTTGTCAACTGGTGGTTAGGGATATGGGCTTTGGAGCCAGACTTTCTGGATTCAAACCCCAGCTCCGTCATTGACTAGCAGTCTGACTGTGGGCAAGATACTTCATCTGTTGGTGCCTTCATTTCCTTAGCAGTGAAACAAGGATGATGATTCTGGTCCCTGCCTTCCAGAGTTATTTTGAGGACTCAGAACACTAATGTCCAGTGTCTGGCTTGATAAGTGTTAGCTGGACCATTGTGGCAGGTGACCAAGATTCTCTCCTTGGCCGAACTTTAGTTAGGTTCCTCCGAGCCCTCTTTTTGATTAGGCTTCCGTGTCCATCCTTGCCAAGCCCAGTTTTAGTAAGAATCCTGCTCAGTCAGTTTAGAGAGAATCCTCGACCCTGGATATCTGGTCACCCTCAATATATGATCAAGTTCCTCAATCCCCACCTTTGGTATCTTATCACCCTGGTCTGCCTTCAGCAAGAATCTGGTTAAGTTGGTTTAGCAAGAATCCCCCTACTCTTGATATCTCCTCTTAGTACTTTTCCATCCACTTACCCCCTCACTTTGCTCATTGGCTATAAATCCCCACTCGTCTTTGTTGTATTGGGAGTTGAGTCTGTTCTCTCTCCCCTATTGCAATACTCCTATCGCAGTGGACAGGGTTCTTTATGGTCAGTCTCTCATTTAATTTTTGCAAAAAGTCTACGAGTAGGCATTATAACTTAATTTTACAGATGAGGAACTGCAGTCAGAATGGTTAAATGACTGCCCAAAGTCAACCAGCTCGTAAGTGCCGGGGAGGGGGCTTGAGGCTGGAGCCTGTGCCTGTGCCCCTCTGGCACTTGTGGGAAGCTTGATGAGTGGCGAGCATGGGTGAAGGATGGGATGCAGGTGGGAAAGATGGGAAATGGATCTTACATTTGATGTAACACAGGACCACACACATGAGAGTCTTTGAGGACTTGTTGGGGGCCAGTGATGAGATTTTCCTGAGCTGACACGTCAGACTGAAACCTTTGCTAGGTGGGTAGGGTGATCTGGGAGATGAGAGGAAGTGGAGTGTGTGTGTGTGTGTGTGTGCGCGCGCACACACGCGTGAGAGAGAGAGAGAGATTGAGAGAGAGAGAGAGAGATTGGATACATTTTCTGCACTATCTCCTGTGTTCCAGCCCAGAGATTACTCACCACCTCTTCCTCAGAGAAGATTCTTGACCCCTGGGATGGCGTCCACAGACTCCATGGTCTATGGGTGTTGATTCCACTCTCCTCCATGAGAGGGTGTGGGGCCAGTGGGGCCGTAAGCCTTGGGGCCATAGAACACCTGAACTGGAGGTTGTCCAGTTCAAGCTTTTCAATTTACAGATGATGAAAATGAGATCCTGAGAGGCTAGATTGATTTGTTTAGGTTCATGGAGAAGCAGAGTTGGGTCAGAAACTAGATATCCTGATTTATTAATTCATCCAATCAATAGATATTGAGCACTTACCCTGTGCCAGCACTGTTCTGGGCCCCCAGACACTAGCCTTTCAGGAACCTCTTAGAATCCTACCTTCTCCATCCGAGCACAGATTCCACTTCTTTGCTCTTTACTGAACACATCATTGCATACCTCCTAGGCCCCAGGCCCTGTTAAGGGCAGTGGCAGAATCACACAAAATCTTAGCAACATGGAGATTAAAACTGAGTGCCCTCCTCTGTCTGTGGGCCTTCCAGATGGCTGGGCTTGGCCATGCCACTCTGCTTGCCCACTGCCCTCAGCCCTTGTCCCCACTGCCAGATGTCTGCTCCTTTCCCTCTGCCCTTCCACATCCACGTTCCTAGCATTTGTCATTCACGTTGGCAGCTTCCAGTTTCCTCCCTCTGCCAGCTCGTCTCTGGGCTGTCTCCAATCTGCCTCTTTCCGAAGGATTAAGTGGCTCGTCCAAGGTTACATGGCAATTCCGTCACAGGCTCGTCTTTGGACTCAGACTGGAGACAGATTCACTCGGCGGAGGGATCTATTATTTTTAGAAAACTTATACCAGAAATGTCACATATCCCATATATACATTCCTTTCTTTTAAAAATAAACTCAAATGCCTCGTGATTTGCTTTTCTACACATGCTGCCTTTCCATATACTGTTTCTTTCCCAAATCACCACCTTGGCCTTCAAGCCTTTGTTTTCTGCCCATTAGGGAGATTTGAGTTTGAATTCCAGCCCCACCCCTCAGGAGTGCTGTGACTTTGGGCAAGCTTTGTGACTTTGCTTAACTAGCATCCGTGGGCCTCAGTTTCCCTCTCTGTAAAACTGGGAACTATGACCCCCTCAATGGTCACTGAGACCCTATGGGAAAATGCATGGCAAGCGTGTAGCAAATGTTCATTTCCTTCCCCTTGGCTGTCCCAAAGGGATTTGTGCTCAGAGAAGGGGGAATTCATTTTCTCTTTCCCATTTTGGAATGTTGTCACTCACCCTTTATGCCAGGAGTGGGGTTGGCCCTCAGAAGTCAGGTTTGGCCGACTCTTGTCAGGGTGGGGAATAGTGTTGAGGGGCTCCACAGAGACAGCAGGGCACTGGAAGGAGCTGATCATCTCCCCTGCCTGTGTGAACTGGCTGCCGGTCCCTGGGTGAGCCTCTGCCCCATCTTGTGGGAGGGGATGTTTGTGGCCCCTTCCTGGACCACAATGCCATGTGCTCTTCATCCCAGGCCTCAGGAAAGCCAAACAGGAAGTGAGCACTGTCACATGGCTACACCCAGATCCCAGTCAGGGGTCAGGACTCAGCTCTGCATGTGGTGCATGCACCTGCATGTGTGTGTGGGCATACCTGTGTATGTGTGCACGTGTGTGTTTTCTCACAGCTCCATGGGGATCTGCCGGGTGGAGGATAGGGAAGGAGTGGAGGGAAAATTTATTCCAGATCTGGAGAGCCAGGAGACCTCTGCCTCTGCCTTCTCCCCAGCCACGGGGGATAGGCCGAATGACCTCTTCTACTTTCATTCTGTGATGCCTGTGGGACTTGTCTCAGCTGGCAGCCAGTCTCCTCATCTGGGCCACAGTGCTGTGGACCAGCTCTGTGGCCTAGAGGGCGGCCTGACTCTGGAACCAAGGAGGTCAGCTGGACAGTGATCTGTGCAGGCCCCAGTCTCTGAGCGCAGAGCTACAGGTGCACCAGGGGCTGGAGGGGCAGAGGTGCGGGTAGAGAGCTACTGAGGGACAGTTGGGTGAGGTGCACCAGACGTCACAGCTGCCTGCAGGGAAGCCCAGAGCTGGCCCAGCAGACCTCCAGGGCAGGGGCGGGGGGGCAGGGCTGGTCGTCCCTCACTGCCTATCCCAGCCACCTGGATTCTGCTGTACCCTCTCCCACACCGGTCCCTGGAGCCATCACTCTAAGCACCGGCTCTCCTCCTCATTCTCCCGCAGGAAAACATCTTCTGCTCATTTTGTCCGTTTGTGAAAATGCAAGTACAGTGCTGCCTGAGAATGACGCGTGAGCCCTCTCCAGGCATCGACACAATCCCTGGGACCAGAGACCAGGAGGCTCTGCAGCAACACCAGTAACACAAGTTTGTGGGTAATAGTGGCTTTGCTGGTTGTTATTAAGTGCGTGTGCACCATATCCATATGTCTGCTTTGAGGGAGTCTCCAGAAGTGTCTGAATCCTGTAATTTAGGATGCAGGGGCCCTGGTGCTGGGGCAGTGTTGGGGGCAGGCCACACCTTGGTTTTTACTGTGGAGCTATCAGACTCGAACCCCTCTAAGCCCCAGGATTGGCCATATCCCAGGCTCTGATTTCAGGAAGATGCTGGACTTGCAAACCATCTATGGGATAGTCCCAGTGGATACCCCTGAAAATACTTTCCCCAACACTTTACAGCTTAATTCTGTCAGTTACAAATCCGTTTGATCCTTTTGTGTAACGCTAGTGTCTAGTGGAGCACCTGGCATGTAGTAGGAGCTTAATAGATGTATGATGAACGAATGAGGCTTGGATGCCTGTTAAATGTTGTCAGTCATGTTTACCCTAGTGTAAACGTGTGTTCAATCTTTCCCAGTAAATAAGCATGTGGCAAGGCTGGACAGGGTGGCTGGAGAGAGCTCTGGTCAGTTTGGGAGTTGGTCTACACCAGGCCTTACTTACCCTCTAATCAGGGGATGCCAAGTTTATATGCCATGCTTTCAGCCACCTTCAGGAGCCCAGACAAGGTGGCCACAAGGGCCCATCTCTGAGAGTTCAGAGAATAATGATGTCTCCAAGCTGTTGGTCTCTCAGTCTCCCCAGGTCCTGTCTGAGGAGTCTGCACATAGTCCAGGCTTCTCTGTCTGGGTCGCTGATGCTGCCCCTCCCGTGAGCAGCCTCGGAAATGGAGTGGCTGCTGTCACTGAACTGGCAGAGCCTCGCAGGCATCTGGAAGGTCAGCGAAAGTTTCCCTGGTCATGTGCACAGTCCCCAAGTTGGGGAAAATGGTTATTGGGGAGCATGGATGTCGGCTGCAGAACCCCGGGGGGCAGAGGGAGGAAGGAGAGCAAGTAGGAGCTTGTCTCCCTCCACCCAGGGAATCTCTCTCTCTCAGAAAGAATGGCAAAGGCTGACAATCCCATTAGCTTCCGAAGACATGAGGGAAAACTGCCATATGGCTTCCACTGCTCAGCGTGAAGTGGAAACTTGGCAAACGAGTTGCTCAGATTCAGAGACCACCAGACCTTGAAGGAGCCCCGGTGAGCTTCTGTTCTGGCCTCCTCATTTTAGAAGTGTGTTGCTTAATTTCCAAACACTTGGGGATTTTCTTGATATCTTTTTGTTACTGAGTCTAGCTGAATTCTGCTGTGGTCAGAGAACTTAACTCTATGATTTCAGTCCTTTGAATTGTGTTGAGACTCCCTTCATGGCCAAGTATGATCAATTTTGGTAAATTTAAAAGTTTGGTAAACTTGGAGAAAAGTGTGTATCCTACAGTTGTTGGGTGCAAAGTTCTTTATAAGCTAATTAGGTCAAGTTTGTATATTGTAGGGTTCGAATCTCGGATGTTTTTGTGATTTCTTTCCTGCATGTTCTATCAGTCGCTGAGAGAGGCTTATTAAATCTCCCACCGTGACTCTGGAGTGCCCGTTTCTTTTTAATTCTGCCCAGTTTTGCTTCATATTTTTTAAGTTGTGCTAGTAGGTGCGATCAACTTTAGAACTGCTATGGCTTCCTGGTGGACTGGATTTTTATCTGTACGAGTTGTTCCTCTTTATCTCTGGTGACGCTTTTTGCCTCAAAGTCTACTTTGATTTTAATTCAGCTCCACCGTTTTCCTCAGGTTTATGCTTACATGGTATACTTTTTTTTCTTTTACTTGACCTCCCTGTATCCTAATATTTAAAGTATGTCTTTTATAAGCACTATAGAGTTGGGTTTTGTGACAATTTCTTTTTATTGATATATTAGGACCATTTACATTTACTATAATTATTGATACATTGGGTTTAATTTTACCATCTTACGTTTCTTATTTTCTTTTGTCCCACTTGTTCTGTATTCCTTTTTCTCTTTTTTCCTTGCCTTCTTTTGGATAAATCAAGTATTTTAAGAATTTTTATTGAAGTGAGATTCATGTAACATAAAATGAAGCATTTTAAAGTGAACAATCTGGTGGCATTTAGTACATTCACAATGTTGTCCAGCCACCACCCCATCTAGATCCAAAACATTCTCCTCACCCCAAAGGGAGACCCCATACCCATTAAGCAGTTGCTCCCCATTTCCCCCTCCCCTTGTTCCTGGGCACTAGAAACGTGCATTCTGTCTCCACGGATTATGGATAAATCAAGTATTGTTATCATCCCATTTCCTTCTCCGTTAGCTTGTTAGTTAAACATTCTTGTACTCTTCTGTTGATGGCTACCTCAGAGACCACAATATACACCCACGACTTACTAGATTTTACTTTAAATTAGTACTTTGCAGCTTCCAGGGCAAGGGGAATGTCTTAGACACACTCCAGTTTTTGTCTCCTCAGCCCTGCACAGCTGCTGAAAGCTAAGGTTAGCTTCCTAGATTCTTAGGCTCCTTTTTCTGCTTGGTTTCTTATCCACTCACCCTGAGCTACCTATAAACCAGCAAGAACACTGGCGGGCAGAGTGCTGGCGGGTTGCTGAACTCACTTCAGTTAGTTCCTTTCTCTCTGAGATCCTGTCTCCTCAAGTGCTGGCTGCCAAGGTCTCTCTCCGATACCTTTTAACTTTTTGTTTGTTTTGGGACTTTTATAATCTTGTATGGCTTTTTTAGATGTTCTCCTTGGGAGGGTTGGTCTGCAACAGGCTACTCTGCCATTATCAGGAGGAGATATCTGGCTCTCTCATTTTATGGCAAGGAAACAGAGGTCTGGAGTGGGGATTGGTTGTCTGGTTTCACACTGCTAATTAAGGCAGAGCTGGAATTAGAATGTGGGTCTCCTGACACCCATTCCAGTGTTGTTTCTACCACAGCAACATGCTGGGCAACAGGTGATCCGAGTCTATCAACCACCCACCCAGGCCATCATTTATTCATTCAACAAACATTTTCAAGGACCTGCTCTGTGACAAGCACCAGGCAAATAAATGTGTCTCTTTTTCCTAACTGCTTTCAAGATTTTCTCTTTGCCTTGGTTTTTAGCAGTTTTATTATGATGAGTGCAGGTGTGGTTTTCCTTGTATTTACTCTGCTTGGAGTTCATACATCTTCTTGAATCTGTGGCTTGAGGTTTTTCATCAGTTTTGGAAATTCTCAACCATTATGTCTTCGAATATTCCCTCTGCCTCATGCTTTTCCTCCTCTTATTTGGAGACTCCAATTACACGTCTTAATACCTTCAAGAGTTATACAGTCTTGGTAGGGGAAATCAGACGTAGGCAAGTATATTATTAAAGAAATAGGTTTAATTGCTCGTTACAGAGACGCAGAATAACAGTGGCTTAAATAAAATGGTTCCTTTCTCTTTTACTTGACAGGCTGGAGGTAGGCATCCTAGGTTTGGTATGGTGGGTTTGCTCCACTGGGTGATGTGCTCGTCTGCCAGACTGAACCGAGATGGCTCACAGTACATCTCTGCTCCAATCAGAAGAATGGAGGACGCAGGAAAGAAGACCATAACCCCTCCCTTTGAAGGTTATCCCTGGAAGTTGTCTACCTCCCTTTCTTTCACACAACATTGCCTAGAATTTGGTCATGTGGCCACAACTAACTGCAAACGAGGCTGGGAAATATAGCCTTTATTGTGGGAGGTCACTTCTTGGGCTAAAATTTAGAGAGTTTATTGCTATGAGAGAAAAGGGGATACTAAATATTGGGGGACAATTAGCAGCCTCTTTCACAGCAAGTAATCATGATACAAGGCAACAGGTGCTAAGCTGAGGCCTCAGAGGAAGCAGTTGGAAAAGATGTCACAAAAGAAGTTAACATTGAACTGGGCACTGAAGGGTGAATAGGAGTTCACTGAGTGAAAAATGATCAAAGAGCACTCCAGGCAGGGACAGTGGCATAAGCACCTACTCCTAAGAGCAGAGCCCACATATTTTCATCTTTCATCAGATATATGAAAGCTGTATGTTCCAGTTACTACCGTTAACTGGAACAACCCAGTTCCTGGCACATAATAGGCTATTATGTAGATGTTGTCAAATAGATTCAATTGTGAGGGCAGAAGGAGAGGGCGGCTTTTGCTTTGGAGACTGGAGGCCTAGTGGAATTGGAAAGGCAGTACTGGGGGAATGGGAGAGGATTTATGCCATTATAGATATATTGAGATATAAGGTCAAAATGAACATGCCAAGTTGAAATTGCACGGCAAGCAGCTGGGAGACCGGGGGGACTAGCGATGTGGGTTTGGAGCTGTCCTTGGGAGTGTGATAATCGAGGCTGTCGGAGAGGTTACTTTCTTCTAAGGAGAAAATATATTGAGAGTTAAAAGGCCATGCAAGGACTGAACCTTTGTAATGGAGGAAAAGAACGAGGAGTA
The DNA here is from genome assembly GCA_031878705.1 of Tapirus indicus. NCBI lineage: Eukaryota > Metazoa > Chordata > Mammalia > Perissodactyla > Tapiridae > Tapirus > Tapirus indicus. The sequence continues at coordinate 44,009,799 of CM062918.1, forward strand.
AGCAGAAAGGACAGCTGTGCCGGGCAGGCTGTTGTTGGAGAGCTTTTGGAGGCCTCTTTCCTCTCTGAAGGGCTCGATGACACTTCCAGCCTCGTCCACTCCCCTGGACCTGGTCCAACCTCCCTCCCTGCAACTTGTTCCTCCCTCCATCCTTGTTAGCTTTCAATTAATGATTAAATCAATTCCATATTCATTAAACTGTCATTGGATAATTTCATTTCACTCATCAAAGGATTTGAGGCAGCATTCTAGCTTAATTTTTATTACTCAAGTAATCCATATTCACTGTAAAAAATATCAGAAAATGGGGGCCAGCCCCGTGGCCTAGTGGTTAAGTTTGGTGTGCTCCATTCCCTGGCCCAGGTTCGGTTCCCTAGAGTGGACCTACACCACTCATCAAGCCGTGCTGTGGCAGCGTCCCACCTACAAAATAGAGGAAGACTGGCACAGATGTTAGCTCAAGGCCAATCTTCCTCAGTGTAAAAAAAAAAAATCAGAAAAATGTAATTAAACAAAAGAAAGAACATTAAAATCACCCATAAATCCTCCACCTAGATGGTTAACATTTTGGTATATATGTATCCAGACTTTATCTACGCTCTCTCCCTCCCTGGTGATATTAATATCAACACTGTGAATATTTAGGAGCCCTAACCATGTGCCAGTCGCTGTTGCGTTTGGTGTCTGTGTTGCATTATTTAAACCTCACAGCATTCTATAACATAGTCACTATGATTATCCCAATTTTACAGGCAAGGAAACCGAAGCACAGAGAAGATTTGAAACTTACACTCCTTCAACTAGTGTGTTATTCTAACCTACACATGCATACAGCTTTGTTTTTTAACATTTGATTATGAAAAATTTTCAAATTTATACAAAAGCACAGAGAATAGAATGGTGAAGTCCTGTACAGGCAACACCAGATTCAACAACATCAGTTCACAGCCAGTCTTGTTTTACCCATTCTCCTAGGCAGTCCCCGCCCCGATTTTTCTAAAGCAAATCCCAGACATCATACCATTTCAACCACAGGGCATGTCTCCACAGACGAGGGCCCTTTTTAAACATAACCACAATATTGTTAGCACCCTCCATCCGAGTGAACAACTCCCCAACATCATCACTTTATACTCGTGTTCCAATCTCCTGAACTGTCTCATAAATATTTCCCCACAGTTTGTTCAGATCAGGACCACACACGCTCCTCCATAGTGTTGTGGCTGGAATTCACATCCAGATTGGTCTGGCCCCAAACCCATGCTCTTTCCAAACACCAAACTCTCACTATGAATTGAAAAATCTATACAGTGTATACTACAGGTAACTAGAACATATGTACATACAACACTTCATAAGTTTTAGGTATTGACTTAGGCAGTAAAGCTAAGGTATTAATTTGCAATCTCTCTTCACTAAAGAACTGGTGAAAACCCTTAGCCAAATATTCACACTATAATCTGCCAAATTTCTCTTCTTATGTCCTGCAGGCTTTTTGATCTCTAAGGAGTTTTCTATTCTATTTTTGTCCCACAATAGATTGTCCTGCTATTATTTCCTTATATAAGGATCTTTATTCTTATTTTCATTCATTGACACATTCATCCAACAAATTAATTGAACACCTATTATTTGCCAGAGACTGTCATTGACAGATATGGTCCCTACTCCTGTGGACTTATATTCTATGGGGAGAGAGACAAACACAAAGTAAATGGACAAATAATTAAAATAATTTCAAATTGTGATAAATACCATGTAAAAGGAGGAAGGAACAAATGTAGAAAATAACGGTGGAAACTATTTTCAAAAGCATTTAGAAAATGATTTGCTTTTACTTGCTCAAAGTTCTTTTTAAATGTATCCTCCCTCATTGATATATAAAAGAGACTGCATCTTTCAATATGTTTTTTGCTAACTGCCTGCTACTTGCTGTTCGTTACTCTCCCATAGCTTCCTTTCCTTTATCTGTGATGCTGCAGTCTCGCTCCTACACCTCATTAATTTGAACACTCCATGTTCTGCTGCCGCTGTGGTGGAAGGACGTCGGACTTGGTTTCTTTGGTGAAAGAGTAACTTTCATATTGAGTCTAAGCAGAAAACAGATCTCCCATTAGGCAGAAACCTGGCTGCCATCATGCTTGTTGAATCATTCTTTTTGGTTGTTGTTCAATCCTTGAGAATGTTTTTGAGTTGGTATGTATTCATTAAAAAATTCAAATGCTATGAAAGTTTATACAGGAAATAAAGTCCCTACAAAGCCCTTCTCCTTCCACTCTCAATCCTCAGGTATAACCCCTAATGGCATTTCGGTGTGTCTCCCTCCATCTTTTCCTACGTGTATGAGGCGCGCTAGACTAGATTGGAGAGTGGGGCTGGCACAGACAGACGTGTGGGATGGGGCGTGTCCATAGGCCAGGCTGGTCGGAGAACCCTGTCTCAGGAGCACCAGAGTCTTTGGTGGTTATCACACTCCAGGGCCCTGTGAGCTTCTGGTGTATTTGCCTATGTGGTTACTGTTTGTTGAGAAGTTTGCCTTTTGAGCTGGATACAGTTTAGCACATCACTTGCCACTTGGCAATTTTGGGAGATAAAAATGTAACAAATTGTGTTTATGACCATCTTGTCACTGTGGGACTTCTGGCTATTTTCCAGACTGAAACAAACCGTGAAAGGAGAGGATCTGACACCATCAAATCTAACATAACAGGTCATTTGAAAGTGATTTCACAAAAGATGTTCAAATAACGTTTCAACAGGCACTACAACTGCCAGAACAATGTGAAGACACAAAGATAAGTAAATTGAAGAATATTACCCATGTAATATTAAAACACACCATTTTGCTATATAGAAAGAAGCTTTTCATTTTAGGGAGTCAAGATGTCAGTCTATTTATTTCTGGCTTCTAGGTTCTGTTTTCCCAAGATTAACCACTAACTATCTTCTTTGGCTGCAGTGGTTCAAGTGCTTCCTATTTAACTACTTCAGGCTACATGAATAGGTAGGCTATAAGGAGAGGTGGGGAGAATGGGGAGGGAGTGGGAGGGGGGGAGAAGGAAGAAGAGGGAAGAGTGAAGAGAGAACAGAAGCCAAGAATTCTTAGCAGAAACTGCTGGCTCCCTTTCTTGTCTCTGACCTGTAAATGGCTCTGGCTCTCCCCACAGATCCTCCTAGGAAAGCTCATCACGGGGAGGGGAGACCTTTGCATTCCTCAAGCTCCTCTCTCTGCCATCTCCAATGGTCCTCCATGCTGTTACCTCCCTAGAAAGGCTCCAGACTCCCTTCTCAGCCTCGGTTCCCATTTCTCATGGCTTCTCTCAGGTGGCGCTTTGGGTTCTTTTCACACAAACAGGACAAAACCGGATGGTCTACCTCAGAATTTCTTTACTTAAGGACATGTTCCACTGGAGGTGTGGGAGGTAATTTTGGGTGATACCGGAACCCACCATAAAATAACTTTGAATCAAAAGACGAGAAAGTTACTCCCTTCTTAATTGTTTCCTAGTCTTTCTAATTGTATCAAGGAGAAATTTAGTGTGGTGGTAATGTTTTCCACACTTCCCTAACTCATGCTCATCTCTGTCTTTAGCAGAGAAAATAGGCCCCAGGCTGGCATCCTTTGGCAGACAACTATTTCATTAGAATTTAACAACATGATGTTGTTTTCATTGTATTTATTTTCTACAGTTACATTCTATTTATGGCAAATGATTCTGGTAGGAATTTAGAGTAGATATAAAGTTTCCTTTGAAAATATATTTATTTTTAGAAAAACAGAGTCGATAATGGTGCAGATGGTATTAGAATACAACAAAAATCACATGGTGATATCCTGTGGACAGGAGTTTGGGGAAGAGATAGCCACCTCAATCAAGGTTTACAGCCCCCATGAGCTATTCTCCCCTCTACTCCACCCCTTACCTAGGCACCCCTCCAGTGCCTTTTCTTTGCCCCCCAGAGGGCTTATTCCCTCCTGGCCCCAATTTTAGCTCTCTCTCTGCTCCCCCAATCACATCAATACTGACCCAGTCTTGGAGCTCCCTTTTCTAAAGGAATCTATGTTGGGGTATTAATGGGAGCTACCTGTTCAATTTAACAATGTCATTTTAATAATGATAAATTTCTTGGCTCAAGAGAGAAAGTGGGAACAGCCCATGGTCAGATAGGTCTCAGTCTAATTCCTGTCTTAACCAAATACTAGCTGTAACCTTGGGCAAGTCAATTAACCCAAAAGAGTAAGTTTAGCCTACCGGGAATTTGGGGAAGGGAGGAAGACAGCCTTGTAGGGACATAGGCAGAGACCTTAAAAAGCCCACCCTAGTCCTGGCCAGAGCAATTAGGCAAGAAAAAGAAATAAAATGCATCCAAATTGGAAAGGAAGAAGTACAATGATCTCTGTTCACAGATGACATGAACTTATATGTAGAAAACCCTAAAAATTCCACACAAAAAAAACTATTAGAATGAATTAATGAGTTGAGCAAAGTTGCAGAATACAAAATCAACACTCAAAAATCAGTTGCATTTCTGTACACTAACAATGAACAATTCAAAAAGGAAATTAAGAAAAAAATTCCATTTATATCAAAAAGAATAAAACACTTAGGAACACACTTAACCAAGGAGGTGAAAGACTTGTATAATGAAAACTACAAAATATTGCTGAAAGAAATTAAAAAAGACAAGAAATTAATTAAAAGAAGACAAATAAATGGAAAGACATCCTGTGTTCATGGGTTGGAAGCCTTAATAGCATCAAAATGGCCAGCTTACCCAAGCAATCTACAGATTCAGTGTAATTCCCATCAAAATCACAATGGCAATTTTTGCAGAAACAGAAAAAACCATCCTAAATTTCATATGGAATCTCAAAGGACCCTGAATAGCCAAAACAATCAATCTTGAGAAAGAAGAACAAAGCTTCCTGATTTTAAAAACATATTACAAATCTACCATAGTCAAAACAATATGGCACTGGCAGAAAGACAGATATACAGACCAATGGAACAGAATAGAGAACGCAGAAATAATGACCTTTAACAAAGGTGCCAAGAATACATCATGGGGAAAGAATAATCTCTTCAACAATTGGTGTTGAGAAAACTGGATATCCATGTGCAAAAGAATGAAGATGGACTCTTATTTTACACCATACACAAAAATTAACCAAAAGTGGATTAAAAACCTAAATATAAGACCTGAGACTGTAAAACTCCTAGAAAAAAACATAGGGGGAAAGCTTCATCATATTGCAATGGGCAATGATTTCTTGAATATGACAGCAAAAATGCAGATTACAAAACCAAAAATAGACAAATGGAACTAAATAAACTTAAAAACTTCTGCACAGCAAAGGACACAATCAACAGAGTGAAAAGGAAACCTGTGGAATGGGAGAAAATATTTGGAAACCATATAGCTAATAAGGGGTTAATATCCAAAATATATAAGGAACTCCAACTTAATGACAACAACAACAAAACAAACGAAAAAATGGGCAAAGGACTTGAATAGACGTTTCTTCAAAGAAGACATACAAAGGGCCAAAAAGCATATGAAAAGATCAACATCACTAATCATTAGGGAAATGCAAATCAAAACCACAATGAGATATCACCTCACACCCATTAGGATGCCATTATCAAAAAAACAGAAAACAACAAGTGTTGGCAAGGATGTGGAGAAATTGGAAAACTTGTGCACTGTTGGTAGGACTGTAAAATGGTGTAGCTGCTATGGAAAACAGTCTGAACGTTCCTCAAAACACTAAAAATAGAACTATCATATGATCCAGCAATCCCACTTCTGTGAATATATACAACAGAATTGAAAACAGAGTCTCAAAGAGATGATTGCACAACAGTGTTCATTGCAGCATTATTCACAGGAGGCAAGATGTGGAAGCAACCTAAATGTCCACTGACAGATGTATGGATAAAAAAATGAGGTGTATATATGTACACACACAGTGGAATAGTTTCCAGCCTTAAGAAGGAAATCCTGTCATATGCTACGACGTAGATGGATATGGAGAACATTGCTCTAAGTGAAATAAGCCAGTCACAGAAGAACAAACACTACCTGATTCCACTTATATGAGGTATCTAAAGTAGCCATCTCTTTGAAGATAGAAGAGTGGCTGCCAGGGGCTGGGTGGGGGAGGAATGAGGAGTTGTTGTTCAGTGGGTATTGAGTTTCAGTCATGCAAGATGAAAAAATTCTAGAGATCTGTTGCACAACAACGTGTATACAGTTAACAATACTATACTGTACAGTCAAAAGTGAAGGGAGTAAATTCATGTTACATGCTTTTTACCACGGTAATAATTTAAAAAGCCCTCCTTGCATAACAGCACTACTCATAATAGCCCAAACGGAAACTACCCAAAGGCCTGTCAGCAGGAGGGTGGACAAATAACATGCACCTGAGGTTCACAATAGAATACTACACAACAATGAGAATAAAGGACCGTGGCTGCAAGAAATAGTATGGGTGAAACTCATAAGCATAATGTCGAGCAAATGAAGCCAGACATAAAAGAGTTCATTCATGTGATTCCACTTCGGTAAACTAGTGACTTGTGACAGCACACAAGTCATCTGTGCCATCAGAAGTCGGGATGGTGCCCACCCTTGGGCGGGGGCAGTGCCCAGAGGAGGCCATGGGCGGTGGTTCTGGGTCTGCGCATGCTGTATCTTGAGCTGTTAGCTTGTTTCACAAGGGTGTTCACTTTGTAAAACCTCATTCAGCTGAACACATGTGCTTTATATACTTTTCTCTAAGTCAATTATTCTTCATTAAGAAGTTTAAAAAAATTATTATTAAAAAAAAAGCCCTTTCTCCTATTATCTGGCCAGTTCCTTTTGGTGCCAGCAAAATGGAGAAGGATTATCATCTTTTTTTTTTTTTTTGTGGGGAAGACCAGCCCTGAGCTAACATCTGTTGCCAATCCTCCCCTTTTTTGCTGAGGAACACTGGCCCTGGGCTAACATCTGTGCCCATCTTCCTCCACTTTATATGGGACGCCGCCACGGCATGGCTGACAGGCAGTGCGTCGGCGGGCGCCCGGGATCCGAACTCGCGAACCCCGGGCTGCCAAGCGCAGACGAAACCGCTGCGCCACCGGGCGGCCCCAGGATTATCATCTTAATTCATAAAAAGAGGGAGAGGAATCAGGAGAGGGAGGGAGATCTGGAAGAGCAGGGCCCAGAAGAGAAAGTGGAAGCAGCACCCCAGGTTTGGGACTTGCTCTCAGAGGGGCTTCCTTCACCACGAGGCAGATAGTGAGGTCCAAGGGGTCCCCATGGAAAGTGAGCCCAACTGGCTTTCATGCGGCTGGTACTGACCATGGCTCCTCCTGACCTTCCTCCGCGTGCCTGCAGTCCCGCTTTCCCAGGCACCAGGCACACCAGCTGAGGAATTAAAAAGGCCGGCAAGGCAGAACCCGGAAACCAGAAGTGCAAGTGAACTTGTGGTGGCAGAGTGCAGCTGGCCCCGGTTGTATTCCAGGGAGCCTCAGGGGTGGTCCTTCCTATGAGGTTTGAAGGAATGTTTGTGGCTTCTCTAGGCGTTCCCCTTGTTCATTATTTTCACCGTGGGCTCTGGGGCCTGGCAGCACCAAGCAGCCTGAGGGCCACTATGAAGAAGGCGAGGGTGTGCAGGATGGGGGAAGACACTGCGGGCTGGTCGGGCCGGGTGTGGTCTTGGAAGGAGAGATGTTTGGGCTCCAGGAGGCGAGGAGTGCATGAGCCACAGCCTGGAGGGGAACAGGAGCAGGGGCCCCAGGGTGGGCTATGGAAGAGCAGGGGTGGAGGCCCCCTGGAGGGCTGATTTGGGGAGCAAGCTTAGGCCAGAGGGATCCCCACCCTTAAAAATGAGCAGAGGGCCCAAGGGAGTCCTGCTGCTGGCTTATGTTCCTGAAGTGTGTTCTACTCATAGTCCCAAGCGCTTTCATTCTTCTAAAAAATTTTTAAATTATGAAACACACACACACATAGAATATTATAGCCAACCGTGGCCCCCCTTTCCTATTTGCCACATTGGCTTTAGCATCCCCGGCCTCTCGCTTTAGAGAAATAAAACAGTATGATTGAGTCAAAACCCCACCACCCTCTTCCTCTCTCCCTAGAAGTGCTCACTGTCCATAACTCAGTGCTCATCCTTGCTTTGTGTGGTTTTAAGCATTCCTCCATCCTCAGCTGGGACTCCAATGGTGTGTCTGTCCTTGGCACTGCAGAGAGGGCAAAGGTTTGGATACACAGGTTCACAGGCAGGAGCTTCTGGGAAGGAGGGGTTGTTTAGGACAAGGAAGTGGTGGGAAGCTCCAAGTGCCTGGGGAAATGAGGAGGAAGCAAAGGGATTCTGAGGGCTGGTGCTGGGCAGGAGGAGGACAGGGAAGAGCTGCAGGTGGCAGGTCTGCAAGGGTGGGATTTCCCAGCAAAGTGCTGTGAGCTGTGTGGTGTGGGACCCCATAAGCCACCAGAAAAACTGCAAAGATAAGGAAATGTGCAGAAACCAGTGAAGGCTCTGCAGTGTACATATGCTGGTTGTGTGGGTGGTGCAGGAGGTGGGGAGGGGCACCACCAGCTTCTGGTTACCCCCCAAATGCTGGTCTAAGCACAGGAATGTGTGCATCTGGGCCTCTCTCCCTCTCTTTCTGTCTTTCTAAAATGCTGGGACTGAAATGTAGAGGGCAGAGACTTGAATATGAATGGAATAATTAGACAACTACTCCATTATTCCATTTCATTGATCCTACAACACTCACCCAACACTGTATCAGACACGGAAGAATGTACAGAGATGACCAGCTCCACGTTCCTTACTCCAAGAGGCTCACAAGAGGGACACAGGCCTGTGTCACAGCCCCAGTGAGAAGCCTGCTATGGGAGAGAGATCCAGCCTAGAGCTGAAGGACCACAAAGGTGTGAGGGGTTCCCGGAGTGGGAAGAGCTCAGGAGAGGCACTGAGAGAGGAAGGACAGCTCTAGGTACATAGGGGCTTTTAAGCTGAGAGTCAGCAGGAGCAAGGGCAGGAGGGGATGAAATGCACATGGAGGAGGGAGCAGGAACAGATGAGCTGTAAAGGGAGTGGGGCCACTTTGCACACACAGGGCTTGAATAAGACGCTAAGAAGCGTGGATGTTCCGCGTGGTCAGTGGGGAGACACGGAGAGTTTCTGCAGTGATGTGATTAAAGATAACCGAGATTGGAGGGAGTCAGTGAAGAAGCACTGGTCTTCCAGGTCAGTTGCAGTGAGGGACTAGATGAGGAGAACGTCGGGGATTATCCAGAGCAGCCGCAGCCACTGTGCATGTTGACTGAGGGTTCCCTGTGTACCAGGCACAGTTCTGACTTCTTTCCTCATATCCTCTCATTTGCTCCTCCATAGAGGGACTGCTGTTCTAGCCATTTTATAAATGAGGAAACTGAGGCTTAAAAGGTGTAGTAACCTGCCTAAGGGACTGGGCAAATGGCAGAACCAGAATTCAAAGGCAGGTCTATCTGATTTCGCATCCTGCTTTGATCTATGCCACTCTGATCCGTGTTGAATTCAGACCTCCCAAGATTCCAGCTATCACTGAAGAAGGAACATTCCCCGGTCTCCTAAAGGGTCAACAAGGTCATAAACGCCCACCATTAGGGATCTGTGTGGAGTATATGTTCCCTCAAATCACAATGCCCTTTGTTATGATTGCAGGAAAATGTCATTCGTGTGTCTGGGACAGAGTGGGAAGCTGAGGAAGGGCTGGGAATAGCTGGGTGAGGGGCAGGAGGGTAGCTGTTCTGGGGAAAGGCACCTGGGAAGCAGCCAGTCGGAAGCTGCTCTGTGAGGGATCCTGGCTGACTGGGAAGGGGAGCGTCTGTGTGAGGAACCACCCAACAAGCGTGCCTTGTCGTTGAAAGGCACTGTGAGCAGATGAGGGGGCAGGGTGGGGAGGCGTCGGCCACGCGGGGGGTTCGGCCAGGTGTCAGAAGCCAGGAGGGAGCAGCTTTGGTGACAGTCGTGGCTAACTGCCCCTCCTTTGAATCCCCCACTCTTAAGGGCCTCCACAGTCTTCCTCATAACAGCATGCATGAGGGGCAATTGTGGGCCTTAACAGCCCGAGACCCGTGAGACCCCATTAATGGGAACTCCTGGATTTTACTACCTTATTAGCCTCCCCCTGCTGGCCCACAGGGTCTTAGCAACTACTTCAAGGTTCCTTCTTCCCTCAAAGATTTCTGGGCATTCTGGGGGTGTCTGATGTGACCCCAGGCCTCTGCTGCTCCAAAATGAGGATCCCTCTGCTTTTCCCCTTCCCTTCCCACTAACCCCCAGATTGCCCTGTGAGTCAAAATCCCAATTGTGTACATGGTTCAAGTCTTTTCTCATAAAGCTCCTCAGTTCTGTATATATCAGGAGATACAGCTAGATGCTTGGATGCTTGACATAACACCACTTGTGAGAGGCAGCGGGAACTGAGTGCTGTCCTGGCTGGAAGTCCTGATGCAGAGGAAGAAAGGGCGGGAGGGGGGCAGGACACACTTGCTGAGCTCCTGCTGTATTGGCGACTCTCCTGGGCTTCTCAGGCATCTCACTTCATTTAATCTGACCCTTCGGGTAGACATTTCTATCTCCATTTTTCAGGTGGGAAACTGAGGCTGAGAGATTTCCATGACACAGCAAAATTTGCATAGCTGGGAAGCAGCAGAACTGGTCAGGTCTGTCTGGCGCAGAAGCCCCTTCCATCATGCCTTCTGGTCTTTCTTCTCTGCCCACCTCCCAAAGTTGGAGAGAGAAGCACTGCCTTGAACATGGTCACATACAGTTTCTGAGCCAAGACTGGCCTTTGGGGAGCTCTCTACCAAGAGACCCTGGTTCTTCTCCAGCTCTACACATTCCTTCTCTGGGCCTCGTCTATAAAGTGGGAGTGTTGCTCTTCTCATCTCCAAGGTCCCCCAGCGGTGACATGACTTGATTGGTGGCTCCGCATCCCCTTGCGCTCGTCACAGATAGTCAGGAGACCCTAGAAAGATGCCATTCACACACTGGAGTACTGTGTGCCATGCAAGGGCAGCAGGACGCAGGAGGGGCCTCTCGGGTGGACCTGGGCCACTTCCCTAGAAAGAGGAACCAGCAATGGTAGCTGGAGAGTCTGGTGGAGATAAAAAGTTCGGCCTTCAGGTTTTTCTGGCCTTATTTTATGTTTGAAGGAGGCATATTTTCTTCTTTTTATCTTATACATAGCCAGCTTTACAGCAGGAAGTAAACAAGAAGACAGCAAATAGACAAATCTGTACAATACAATTCTAATTGGCAAAAGTAGGGCATAGCTGTTTTCTAAGGAGACTTGGCTGCCACTGACCAGCTGTGAGACCTCAGACAAGTCATTTCATCTCTCTGGGCCTCAGCTTCCTTGTTTGCTCAGGAAGGCTCTAGATTAGGTAGTGGGGTCTGGCATTCCTTGGCTTTGTGAATGAAGTAGTAAATTTGAGTAGCAGCAGGCCAGCTTCGTGGGTGTGCGACCTGTGCACTCACACAGGGTCCTGTACTTAGAAGGGCCCCAGGCTTGGTTTAATGCTCTGCTATCACTGTATTGAAATTCATAATATTTTTCAAGCAAAGGGCCTCACATTTTAATTTTGCTCCAGGTTCCACTGATTGTGTAGCTGGTTCTGGCTGGCAGCGCCAGTCCTCTGCTCTTACAGACTGCAGGCTGAGTAATGCCAGCCCTCAGCCAAGTTGTGAGGTGCAGACATTCGGTCCTGACCCCTTCATCAGGTCTTTCCGAGTCCTCTTCTGTCACCCTGGAGCTAAGGCCTTCTTCAGACACTGAGTGCTTCTCCAGGGCTCGCCATCATGTCCTGCTGCCTCTGCCGGTGTATGATTCCACCCCACCCAGCACCAACACTTGTACCAGCTCTTTTTAGTGAACCCAGCTCTGTGCTTAACCGTGGTAGGGGCTTAGCGAATGATCGTTGACTAAGTGGTTGACTAAATACGTGATTGACTCGTGCGCAAGTGAAAGGAGCTTGGCAAATGTCCTGGTGGAAGGGGCATTGGTCTGGGAATCAGATCTGGGCTCTGCTACGTCACTTTCCTGAGCCTCCTTCTCCTAAGGAGCAAGAGAGGGGCTTGAGGAGATGGTTGGAGCTCTCCTCCAGCACTGCCACTCTGAGACAGGCCCTGCCAGCCCCTCTAAAGTAATGTCACAAGGACCAGATGACACATAGACTTATCCTGGAGGAAGTCACCTCAACTGACCAAGTGACCAGAGGCCACACATGTTCTTCTCTGGCAGACCTTTGGGGACCCCACTTCAGAGGGGGCGTGGGAATATACTGCAGGGCTTGAGGAGAAGGATTAGGGAGGAAACAAAGGTTGTGCAGAGATGAGAGGAAGTTCCTAAATTCCATTTTGAAGTCAATTTGCAAAAGCAGAGACTTGGAGAATACCCCCTCCCTCCCCTCCAAAGAAACACCTAGATTGTGAGAGTCAGGAAACATCTATCTAGAATTCCATTTTTCAAGGACAGGATCTGGAAGGTCATAGCTTGGCCTCCTGCTCTCAGGAACTGGAAGCTGAGTGGATGTCCCTCAATGGCTCCAAGCAGGCTGGGCAGGCACGATTTTGATTGGCTCTTTGCTTATAAGATCGATCATTCTACTGTTGAGGTTTTAAAGTGGAGTCAGAAAGCAGTTACTAGCAAAACCATCTCCTTTATTCCAAGGGGATTATTTATGAAAATTCTTGCTTTTAAGTGTATTGACAATATCTCCTCACAGTAGAGCCTTGTCTTGGTTCACTCCAGGGGGCGCTCTCAATTCCTTTAGTTTTCTTTGCTTGTGCAAAATCTCCTCCAACCTCCCAAACAGTCACCTCCCCTGACCTCCGGGGGAAAAGAGATCTGTTTTCTGCAGAATTTGGACTGAGAAGGGGCTACAGTGGGGGAAGCAGAACTGTTTCTTGGTTTCCTCTGAGTTAAAGTCTACAGATGCTTGAAAGTCAAGGCTGAGATATCATAAGAAGCAGTGGATTGTCTGTCCACCAAGAGACCCCCAGAAAGGCATTGCCATGGTGAATTGGTCATCATCCAAGTTTTGGACTCTGCGTTGTGGGCTTAGACATATGTCCTCCTCTCTGTCTCAACACTGACCAGTCCACTCAGGCTGATGGAGTTTGCAAGAGACCAACTCCAAGCCTGAATGTCAACATGCTGATTGAAAATAAGAAATTATAACTGCCAGATGGACTGCACATTCAGGCACTCTTTCTCTACAGACAGAGTTCACAGAAAGGCAGATGAGAATCAAAATGTCTCCTGATGGGCATGAGCAAGGAGAGAGAGGAGTTAGTTACAGAATGTGGGTTTCATTTAATGGCACCAGATTCCAACAGCCCTACACATCCATCTCCCCAGGAGGGAAGAGTCCTGCCAGGTGGAATAGAGCTTGTGAGGCCCAAGTAAGGCTCCTTTTCCCAGCACGGTGCTTGGGTGAGCCCTGCCAGTGACTACCTCTATGGGGCTTCCATGGCTGACCAACTTCCTTCTGATTGACACAGCCTTTCGTAAACTATGTTAATACCAGTGGGTCTTGTTTGACTGGGAACCAGGCTTCCTAAGCTATCTGTTGCAGATCAAGTTCTCTGGAAGGCAGACTCTGAGACAGAGATTTGTGTGCAGGGAGCTTTACTGGGGAGAACTCTTGGGATCAACACTTATGGTGGAGTGAAGGAAGCAGGATTGGGAAGACGGAGTTGAACCTCAATGCAGATGGGACAAAGGTCTCAGCCAATCCCATCAGAGGCCCTGGAGCTGGAATGGTCCCTTAGAATTGTTTTGTGTCAAGGTAAGGGGCCCAGGCTTTGTTCTCTGCATCCATATTGGATGTGGATTACCTCTGGGAAGGGGTCATGATTTGGGGTCAGGCAGCTCCCTTCAACTGAGAGCAAGTCCTAGAGGGAAACTCACCTGAGGCATCTGATGCCAACACTCCTGCAGCTGGGGCCATCAGTGCCTCAGTCTTACAACTGATCCCAGTTCAGTCCACACTGTGACTTGTGAATATGAGCCTTGCTCCCAGAGCTGTTTCACAGTGACTGCTGGACCCCATACAACCCCGGCCATATCAGTGCAGTGGCATGTGAAATGAGAGTCAGAAGTGGCTGCATGGGATTTCATTCATTTGAAACCCTATTATTAGTTCTTATTGCCTCAGGAAACCTCAGGGATGATAAATCCACACGGTGGGGTGAACATATGGCCATCATATCCAGTGATACGGTCAGAATCTGGGCCTTTGTCACACTAGCCAGGCACCTCCTCTCCTGCCATGCAGAAAGACCGCTGTCCCTGACCCATTTACTCTTCCATTCTTCTGTGCCTTTCCATATTTAGGTCCCTCTGCCCAGGGTGCTCTCTGCCTCGCCTTCTCCCACCTCCAGCAGATAAACTTCTACTCATCTTTCACGGTCCAATGTGAATGTCACTTTCTCTTGGAAACCTCTCCTGGCCAGCTCTCCCCACTGCCCAGCAGAATTGCTCACACTCTCTCTGGGCCCCCAGGGCACCCACCAACCCTGCCTCTGGCAGCTCTCTCCATACTTGGGGGTCCTACTGAGCTCTTTAAGGCCAGGGACTGGATGTCACCCCATCTGTATCTCTGAGCAGATGGCAATACATACTCTAAGGATGAGCCAGATGAAGGTGGGAACTTTGAAGGGTTTTGAGTCAGGAATGAAGAACAGACTGAAGAAGAGGCATAGTGGGTTGAACTGGAAAGAGTTCATGTCAGGAGGCCCAGCAAGGAAGCTACTCATCCTTCTTCGCCTCAGCTGCCCAGTTTCGCCTGAAACCTTCTGTAAATACTCCCTCTCCAGGTCCACAGGTGGTACCGCCCTCATCTCTCTGCCCAGGGCTGCAGTACCAGCAGTCAGTGCCCTGTCAAAATGAGTTCCATAAATGAAAGAATCCAGAATTTGGGAATAAAGACCACTATTGGGATGTAGCAGCAGGAGGAAAGGATTAACTTAAAAGCTATTTTGAAAGCAGCAGTGACAGGCTTGGATGACAGGCTGTAGTAGCTTGAGAAAAAGGAGCACAGTGTGTCACAGGTAAAGGCAGGGTTTGAAGACTGGAAGAATCAAGTCAGTCAGGTTTGGATGCAGAGGATGGTCAGCTCAAAGGGTTCTTATACTGGATATGAATATTTCAGTCAGTAGAGTGGCGCTATGGTTGAGAGAAAATGTGAAACTAATACTGGAGAGCAGAGAGGAGCCCGACACACAGATCAGGTGAGCGCTCTTGTTCAACTCGCTTCAAATACTACAAGCAATTTTTCAAGATCTTTAAATATGATGTGTTTCTAATCAGAAGTGACACTTAATTGTGGGTGGGCCTGCCAAGACTGCTCTGGCCTCTTAGTGGCTGTTACACGTACGTCACCGGTGAGATGTGGCCGGGTGCTCCCAGCACCCACTCCTAGCCTTCTCTGGTTTCCATTTAGAAATGTCCACCAGGTGGCGAAAGAGACTCACTTGCTTCCCTGCAGAGCACCTGCTTTTTGATATACTACAAAATTAGCCCCACTTGACATTCCAGCTCTATAAAAATAGATTCGTCTTTGTAAAAAAACAATGCAAAACTTCATTATATAAAACAATGGAAATTTTATCAAAGATATGTACAAAGAGTAGAAAAACCATTCAGAATTAAATATACAAACTGAAGGGGAGGAAAACTATCCTCTACCCACTCTGGGTCCTTTCTGGCTGGGCTACAAATTAAATTAACATGAGACCAAATAGCAGGAGAAAATTAAACAAAGCTTTATAACATGTATACATGGGAGAGACCAGGGAAACTGAGTTTCTCAACAAAATGGTGGAAATTCTCCTCTTAAGTAGAAAGACAATGGAGGATGTTGTGGGTGGGTCAGTTATGGGAGATTACCAGAAAAGGACTGTAAGTTTATGCAGCTTCACTTTCCACACTGATAAGTTTCTAGAGATGAGGTCATCCCCCCTTCTTCCCAGTACAGAGAGGGAGACACCCCTACAAATGGAGATTTCCCTTACAAATGCAGATGTTTGGTAAACAGAACTTTGATAAGAATGGGCTTAGCAAGGACTCTCCCAGTCTATCAATACCCAGAGTTATCCACAGTGATGGCCCGACCCGAGGAAGCCCTTCCATCCCAAATCCCTTTAGACAGTTAGTGGCGGGGAGAAGGTCAAAGCCTCCTTCAGAGAAAATAATCAAGGTAAAGAGACATATTTTGAGGTGGTCAATTCTGATCCTCCACAAAACAAATCTAATGACCTTTTTTATTTTCTAATCAGGCACTATTCTGCCTGACTTTTCCTTAAGAACTCATGTTTCAAGGGGTTCTAGCAGGCTCTCTTCCAGAGTTCTGTCCATCTGTCTCAGCTTCTGTCCTATGGTTTTGTGGTTTATTTCTGCCTTTTCCTGAAGTTTGAAAGAAACTGAACTATTTGTCTTTCCTCCTACAGAGATTTTCATGCAAAACAGGGGCAAAGCTTTGCTGTATGGGTTACTTGATCAACTGTCTGAAGACGGACAGAGAAGACTTTTTAAGCTGCCTGAACAGAAGCACTTATGTTGTGGAGCTCAGGAAAGCCATTGAACCTCTCTGATCTCAGCTTTCTCACCTGTAAAATGAGGATTGTCATAACACCTCTCGCATGAGGTTGTTTTAAGATTGAATAAGAAAAGGACAGGAGACACTCTGAAAATTGCAAATCACTGTACCAATGTTGTGGATCAATAGATCTCTTTTAAAAAGATGCTGCTCTTGGGTCCAGCCTGGTGGCATAGTGGTTGAGTTCATGCACTCTGCTGCAGTGGCCTGGGGTTTGCAGGTTTGAATCCTGGGCTCAGACCAACACACTGCTCCTCAAGCCATGCTGTGGCAGTGTCCCACATACAAAGTAGAGGAAGATGGGCACAGATGTTAGCTCAGAGCTGGTCTTCCTCAGCAAAAAAAGGAAGATTGGCAACAGATGTTAGCTCAGGGCCAATCTTCCTCACCAAAAAAAAAGAAAGAAAGAAAGAAAGATGCTGCTCTTGAAGAGAAACCATCTAGTTAATTTTAATAAGCGTGCTAGCTTTGGAGGAGTCTTTCACAAATGTGATGATTGTGGAACAATCCACGGATGCTGAGAGTGGAGGGTGCAGTCCGCTCCTCCTCTGGAGTCTGGAACGTGGGGCTCGGCTGCCGTCCTGTTAGAAACCAATGCTGTGTGCCAGTGCAGTCTGCCCAGGATGACATGCTGAACTGCTGTTTCACTGGGAGGAGGCCATTGTGAAACTGGTGGTTTCCTGGAGCTGGTCATCGCCACAAATAAAGAATGTTAAAATCGAGAAGTTAATTTTCCATTTCTATCTTCGGGGCAAAGCAGGCTATTTATCATCCTGTCAAACCAGGGTGGTAATGCTCGACGGGAGTCGGGAGCTGGCCTAGGCGGAATCTACATGGCCTCTGCTGAGAGCTACCGCGCCGCACAGAAGAATACTTTTCACAGCTGGGGTCCAACACTCAGCATGGAGGCCCAGGAATGAGGGTTAGAGTAGGGAGGGACTCACACTGATTGGCCTGACAGCCTGGGTTACACCTGGCCTGCACAATATTTTTTGGTTTTAAAAATTTAAGCCAGCATTTAAAACCCGGGAACTTTTACATGTTAAATCTGGATTTCTGGCTTCTCTTAAAAAATTGGAAGATACAGCAACTTTGGTCTTAATTACCCCCCGGAAGCCACTGATTGGTGCTGAGGGGCAGCGGCCCCTTCAGTGGGGCAGAGGGAGGTTGTTAGCTCCGGTCCCCCCTTTCTCTATTTTATTCTCCCCAGGTCTACTTCACTCATTGATGTCACCTGCCTGGTCCCTTTTGGCATATGAGTTTGCAACCTCTGAATTAGACTCTGAAAAGTCTGGGAATTATGCATAGTTATGTTAAAAAAATTTTTTTTTCTTTTACGGGCAGTGTGATGACTGCAAAGCCCACACCCTACGTAGATGTGTGGTTATAACCTTAGACAAACACTGTAAAATCTTCTTTCGTATTTCACCCCTCAGTCTTCCTTCTTTCTCACTATCGCTTCACTTGTATTAACTGAGGCTGACATGGTTAAGATGAGCTGAAGCAGTTTTTTTAAAAAGGGATTTACTTATTAAAAAAAATAAAAATATATATATACTGTCCCAAAGCCAGTGTGCTGAATGTTCTATTTCATTC
The DNA here is from genome assembly GCA_031878705.1 of Tapirus indicus. NCBI lineage: Eukaryota > Metazoa > Chordata > Mammalia > Perissodactyla > Tapiridae > Tapirus > Tapirus indicus. Next base: position 44,028,042 of record CM062918.1, read on the forward strand.
TATCAAGAAAAAAAAAAAAGAAAAATGAGAACTGCCTGAAATTGCTTTTGGTATGTAGCCCTAGATTCATTTCCTACCATTGTGGGTTGATGATTGATATAGAAAGAAATAAAATCCTCTTCCTCCCATTAAGTGATATAAGCTTAGAGAACGTATGAACTATTTATAAACATTTAACTGTGTATAAGCAGCAATCAGTTAGAAGATATGATGGGAGAAAATAATCCATTTACAATAGTGATAAAACAAATAAAATACCCCCAAAATAAATTTAACCATACAAATAAATTTATATGAAAAACATATTTAAGATGCTATTTTAAGCCACACAAAAAAGGGGGACACAGAGAAGTCTTAAATAATGGAAAGTGCTGCTATGTTTGAGCTTCCATACTTGGGAAGACTCAGTATCATAGAGATGTCAAGTCTCCCTAAATTAATCCAGAAATATATTACTTTCCTGATAAAAATCACATTTTTTAAGCATATAAACTGAATCTAAAGTTCACATGAAAAACAAACAAGCACATTCTTAGAAAGAAAAATTGTGGAAAAAAGAGTCATAAAGAGATACTAGTTCTACCAGATATTAAAACACTATAAACCCACAATAATTAAAACAACATGGTAAAAACACATGGCCAGAGCAATAATGCAGACTAGGAAGTCAAACCAAATGCACATGGGAATTTATTATATGATAAAAGGTGCATCAGTAGGGAAAAGGTAAATTATTCATTTAATGGTGCTGAGACAACTAGATCATCATATGAAAAAAGTTGGATCTCTAACTTACTTCTTACACTAAATTAACTTCCTGATGGATCAAATATATAAACATAAAAAATTAAATCATAAAAACAGTGTGTAAAAATGTGAAAAGTTTAACTAATAATACCAGAATGAGGAAGGCTTTTCTAAGAAACCACACACACACACACAATTGGTAAATTCTACTGCACAGAAACAACAAAAAAATTGTGCATAAAAAAAGAATATTCAAACAAAATTAAAAGAAAAAGGCAAACATAATACTGGGAAAAATGCTCACAACTTGTATAACTAATAAAGGGCTATCTTCCTTAATATATTTCTTTATTCCATTATTACTTCTTAGTATATAAAAAAACTCCTGCAAATAAATATAAAATGGACAAGATAAGAACGAACAGTTATCAAAAAGAGAAATACAAATGATTCAAATGTGAAAAGATGCTCAACTTCAGTCTTTAAGAATAGAAATGCAATTAAAGGTATGAGGAGATATCTTTTTTTTTAACCTATCAGGTTAGCAAAGATTATCAAGCTAGAAAACAAGAGGCATTTTCAAAGATGAAGGCTTGTGAGCCAAACGAATGGATTCTATGCTTCCAAGAATTTCTCTCTTTGGAGTTTGGACTTTCTGAAGAAATGTAGATGTCTGTGAAGTAAACTGGCAGTAAAAAAGAGCTTGCAATGATACCATGATAATAATTGTTGGAGGCAAAAAAATCATCAGTGGATGCTGAGATTAGTAGACAAAAGCATGATTGAGAGGAAAGGTATTTATATACTATTTTCCTATAAGGTACTTATTAATTACAAAGTGAGGAGTAGTAACTTTACAGCGGTGAATCTGGGCAGCCCTCATCTTGTGAAGAATTAGCCCCATGGAGAGGCCCGGGGGCTGCCAGCGACAGACAACATCAACTGCAGGTGTGTGAGTGAGGAGCCCGCAGATGATTCCAGCCTTCAGCCTTTAAGTCTTCCAGCTGAAGCCCCCGACGTCATGGGGCAGAGACAAGCCGTCCCTGGTGTTCCTTGTCCAAATCCCTAACCCCCGGAATCCATTAGCATAGTAATACGTGGCTGTCTAATGGTGCTGAATTTGGGGGTGATTTGTTATGCAGCCATAGTAACTGGAACAGGTGCTGTCTGTCAGATTTCTCCACCATAGAGTTACCATTTTCCCTTTGTAAGTAATAAGTAATTTGTAGGGAAATACTCTGAGACTATGTAAATATTCTGTTCCTTATCAAACTGTCACCCTCATCAAACTTGTTTTAGCATCCATTGATGACTTTCTAATTCCATCATTCCTTTTATATTTATTAGTTAGTATTTTTCCATGAGAAAGAGTTTTATCTTCTCCCCTACTTATGTATGTATGTAGTTATAACAATGTGATCTCATGGTTTCTTATTTTATTCAGTGGAATATAATGCATTATTATCATTGATGCTCAAATTGTCCCACATTTGGCCAGTGGAAGTGCCTTCAATCTGATCCTGGATCCTTTTGAATTTTCCCAACAACTGATTAGTAAGGGAAACATTAGTTTTTTAGTTTCTGGTGCAAGAAGATGCTCCAGGTTCATTTTGTGCTTTTCATGCCCCAGTCCTGGAATACAAGACTTTTCTCCAGGGAGCCTTGCTTCACTTTAGTGGAGAATGGTATTTAGAAACCAAGATCTAAGTATTGGATGTGCTACTGCTACAGGGGTGTCATTGCTTCTAGGTGCTATCAGTGGACAGAGCTAGGAAATATATTTATCTATTTATCTAACTACTAAAAAGCATGAGTTCATACTGCTGCCTCCAATTCCAGTCCATAACCTCAAAGAATATTCAAATCTTCCCCTTTTCCGTATTTGTAACTCTTTCCTCTGACAGTAAGAAACCTGGCTCCTATTCCCCGTAGTGTACTTACTCATTTGCTCAAACCTAAGATACACAGGAAGTAGTTTCAGAATTACTAACCTATGCCACTGAGAAAAGCAAGCCTACTAACTAGAGTTCAACATTTGTTTTCAGTCATTTATTAAGGTAAAATTTATACAGAGTGAAATGCACAAATCGTAAGTGTACAATTTGATATATTTTGACAAATGAACACACACACACTCCTATTAAAGCACAGAACATTTCCATCACCCCCGAAGTTCCCTCATGTCCCTTCTAGTCAGTGTTCCTAGAGCCGATCACTTTTCTGATTTTTTTTACTCTATCAATAGTTTTGTCTTTTGTAGAACTTTGTATAAGTAAATTCATACAATGTCTACTCTTTTATGACTGGCTTCTTTTGCTCAGCATAATGTCTATGAAATTCATCCATTGTATATCAGTAGCTTGTTCCTATTTATTGCTGAGTAGCATTCCATCTTATAAATATACTGCAGTTTAATTATCCATTTTCCTGGGGGTGGAAATTTGGGTTGTGTTCTGTTTTCGACTATTATGAATAAAGCTGCTATGAATATTCTTGTACAAGTCTTTTTGTGGAACTACATTTTCATTTTTCTTTGGTAAACATGTAGGTGCAGAAATGCAGTAGGTACATGTTCAACTGTATAAAAAACTAACCTTTCCAAAGTTGTAGCATTTTACACTCCCACCAGCAATGTATGAGAGTTCCGGTTGCTTCACATCCTCATCAACATTTGGTATTTTCAGTCCTTTTAAGTTTGGCCATTCTGGAAGTTTTAATTTTTATTTCTTTGATTGCCAATGACTTTGAGCATTTCCCCCTCGTTTTTTAAGCATGGGCATCCCCAAGGCTTGAGTTTTGGCTCATTCTCCACTCTCTCTCTTCAGTTGGATTTAGTTCAGGGAGCAGGAGAAGTTGTATGGTTTTTAAGATTTTTGCAATTAAGCTTGAAGAAATGGATCAAAAAGTTCAAGGATGCTCTTTACATTCTTAATTCAGATTTACATAAGCTTTTGTTAATGAGACAAAAATTTTGTAATTAATCACGTGCATATAATTTACTTGGGTTTGTTCTGTTTTGTAAAGCTGATTTCAATTATAGATATTTATAAAGAAAATGAGTATCTGTCATTGTTTACATGCTAACACTTCCAGAGTTTTTATGAAAATTACACAAGTAGGAAGATGAATTCTCATAAAATTTTCTTAGCAGCCTTTTTTATTTTTAGAAAGTAATACAAACTGTTCAAGGCTAGCATCAACATATTGCCAGACTGATAATTGTACTGGGTATTTTCATAATACTTTCCTTTTTGTGTGCATTCACATTCCTTTGTGTGTGCCTGCCACATCCCCATATGGTATTATCTGCATTTTACAGGTGGAGAAATGGTGGCCTCAGAGAGGTTAAGCCACTTGCCTAAGGTATCTCAGTTGGTTGCAGATCAGGAATTAAAATGAACAAGTCTGTGTCATGGCCCATGCTGATTCCATTAGGAGCTGCCGGGGCCTCCTGGTGAGCCCAATGTGTTCCTTGGCCCCAAAAGCAACTTGTTTGTTTGCTTCATTTAAACAGCATCATGGAACAGCCCAGGGGTCCAGATCCAGCCAGGGATGAGAATGTCTAGATTCAGTTAGGGGCAGGGGTGGTGGACCCCAGGACTTTCAGGAAAGGGCAAATATTTCCATTGTCTTCCCAGAGAGGGACATGTCTTCAGCTGAGCATCAGTGGGAAGCAGCAGTGTGAACTGGGCCTCTCTGGCCCTCCTCACAGAAACAGTCGCAGGATGGGGGGCTGAAGGAGGTCCTGTTGGAATCTCTGTCAGGATGGCTAGGGTCTAGGTTGGAATGTCCAAATGGGCTGAGCCCACCCTCTGCTCCTGGACACAGCATCAACAATGTCTTCACCTTCTCCTTCCTGGTTGTCTGGCTAGAGAATTTCAGCTTATTTCAAGGCAGCCTCCGTCCATATTTCTAGGCCCCTCACCTGGGTCTACATCCTGGTGCTAACACCCTTATCCAACTTTTTCATTCCCTGTTCCGAATTAAGAAGGATTAGGCACATGACAGCTCAGGAGACACCCTCCAGTGCAATCTGCAAGTTGTTTGCCCAAAAGAAAGCCTTAACCTAAATATTGATATGTCTAATAGCATACTTGTCCAGTGTAGATGTTTCTCAGACTATGGAACAACTTTGACTGGAATTATAACACAAGGATACAAAATAATTTCTAAGGAAAAACCTAGAAAGTATTTCAAAGAGATGTGGCTATACGCTGAATCTCATGCCATTTTTTTAATCACAGAGTTTCTTAAAATAGAAATATTTATAGTTAAATCTAAAGATAGGCTACTTAGGTGTGCATTAAAATACTGTATCATTTGATGATGCAAATTAGTTTGGACTTGTAGGCATGAGGCCTAAGAGTAATTATGGTAAGATACATAAGAAATTGTTGTAAAATAAGAATTTGGCTACAAACTGAGGATAAAAATGAAAACACTTAAAAAAAATCAGTATGTTAGCAATGAAATCTTACTTTGCATACTCAAATCCCAATTGTATGACAGATATATCCCTGAAAAACATAATACTTGAAAACATATTGGCCAGACACATGAAGTCGATGGAAAATTGAGAAGTGGAAGTATGATTTGATGACTTTCTTTTATGTGTTGCAAGTCAACATGGGTCAACAGTCTTTCTAACATCTCTGGTAAATGAGAAAGGGAGTCTCAGGCAGAGGGAGTTAATGATCTTAGAGACCAGATAGAAATAGGGTTTGAGCCCGAGAGTCTAGAGGGACAGGGTGGGGCAGAGTCTCAGGCCTGGGTTTTGATGGGGAGGGAAGGAATGAAGCTATGTGGACTGTGGCATCTGGGGCGGACAGACCTGCAGGCAGCACCACAGCGCAGCATGGGGACCCTGGGGCTTAGGGACCAGAGAAGGAAGCCAGGAGTCAGAAGCTGGGACAAGGAGCAGCGGGGGTGCCTGAGGCCCCTTCCTGTCTACTCCTCATTTACTTCCTCCTCTGGAGCTGGTTTAAGCATCACAGGGAAGTTTGCACAGCCTGGCAGGTTCTCCCTGCAAGGCCTACAACTTACAGAAACTGCTCCGTTACATGGAGCCTATTTCTCGTCACAGACCATGACTTCATACAATGGCAGCTATGATTTAAAGGGGAAGAGCTTCAAAAGGAACCCTGTCTCAGGCTTTGTCCTCTCCTGCGCAGTGTCTGGGTTGGATTCATCTCTATGACCCCAGAGTGGGTATCGAGGAATGTGTCATCCCAAACGAATGGATTCCACCTTCCTAGCAGGTTTTAACAAATCCACTTGGGGTTGTTTTTTTCCTCTCCTTTCCAACCCTCTGAGGGTTCAGGAGGACAGATTTGCCAGAATGTGAGGACCCTGGCAGGCAGAGCCAATGGCTGTTATGGTGGACAGCTCTTGTCCTGGTCTATTCAGAACACCCCACCCCCACCACGGCCCTCACTGCAACCATGTAGTACTCATAGGGCATCAGCATAGGGCCTCTCTCTTCCCTGCACCCCACCCAAAAAGACCTAGTCCAGACTTTAAATGGCAAAATCTTTGCTAAAGCCAGCGGAGACTTGCCCCACAGCAGGCATCTTGTCAAATACGGCCCCAGCCTTTGGTTTGGGTAAGATCTAGCAGATCACACTGGAAGTCAGAGCCCTAATGGGGTTTACAAATTTTCATCTTCCTTTTCTCTAGTTTCTCAGCCAGGACTGATACCCAGGGGATGTCAAATCCTGCTAAAATAGCAAAATAGGTGGTAGAAAGGGGATTTTTAACTGTCTTTAGAATAGTGAAAATTAGCAAAGTCCAGGAATTAATGGCTGAGGGAAGACCAAGTTTGAAATGTAATGAAAGTCATTATCCTCATCTGGCCTCTGAAGGCACAGGACTGGAGAGTGTTAGTGGAGGCAGCAGCAGAGGCGAAGAGAGATTTAAGGAAAATATGTGAAACATGGTTAACCTCCTTCTGTGGAAAGTGATTGAAAGTTGGCAGCAAGGGTGTATACATTTCAGTACTAAGTGAATACTTTGTCATACACACATGCTTGTTTTCTATAAATAAAAAATAAGGGGCCGCCCGGTGGCGCAGCGGTTTAGTCTGCGCTTGGCAGCCCGGGGTTCGCGAGTTCAGATCCCGGGCACCCGCCGACGCACTGCCTGTCAGCCATGCCGTGGTGGCGTCCCATATAAAGTGGAGAAAGATGGGCACGGATGTTAGCCCAGGGCCAGTCTTCCTCAGCAAAAAGGGGAAGATTGGCAACAGATGTTAGCTCAGGGCTGGTCTTCCCCACAAAAAAATAATAATAATAAAAAAAAATAATGCTGTAGGGGCTGCCCCCGTGGCCTAGTGGTTAAGTTCGGCACACTCCTCTTTGGTGGCCCAGTTTCTCGGGTTCAGATCCTGGGTGTAGACCTACACCACTCATCAGCCATGCTGTGGCAGTGACCCACATACAAAATAGAGGAAGATTGGCACAGATGTTAGCTCAGGGCAAATCTTCCTCAGCCAAAAATAATAATAATAATAATGCTGTGACAGTATGACTCAGCAAGAGTTGTGCTAAGATAGTCCTTCTTAAATACTGGCCAACAATGCTGGAAAGTAATGTGGCAACGTGTTTCAAGAGCCTTAAAACATGCATGGCCTTTTACTCTGGTTCTGCTTTTAGGAATTTATCACATGGAAATAATCATTTCAGAATTTTTTTAAATACGAAATATTCAAAACTTCTTCCTAAATATCCAACAACAGGGAAATTGAAAAAATCAGATTAGATACCAAAATATTAACACTGATCATCTCTGCGTGTGGTGTAGGACCATGCCCCTAATTTAAAACCTTTAGGGTCAGATGCTTGAATGGACTGAATTTTGTCCCCCCAAAATTCATATGTTGAAGACCATATGGTATTTGGAACCGGTGGCTTTGGGAGGTAATTAGATTTCTATGAGGTCATGAGGGTGGGGTTCCCATGATGGGATTAGTGCCCTTAGAAGAAGAAGAGACACCAGAGCATCCTCTCTCCACCATGTGAGGACACAGTGAGAAGGCGGCCATCTGCCAGCCAGGAAGAGGATGCTCCCCAACGATGGAATCTGCCAGCATGTTGATCCGGGACTTCCCAGCCTCCAGAACTGGGAGGAAATGTCTGTTGTTTAAGCCATTCAGTTCAGTTCTGTTCAGTTCCCATCAGCTCAGGCCAAGTTTTTCACTCAAGTGTTGGTTTTCAGAGCTCTTGCATTTCCCACTTCTGTGTGGAAAGCACATGCAGGCGAGGCTTCCTCCAGGAGACTGGCCTCTGAGCTCCCCCCGGCCCCTGGCCGACGTGACTGGTGAGTGTGCGGCTCTGAGTCTGCGCTGCAGGCCCTGCCGTTTAGGCTCCGGGGAACAGTGTGAGCGGGAAGGAGTAGGAAGCTTTATTTTATTTCACACTTAGAGTTTTCTCTTATGTAGACTGTTCTCCTAGCAGAGAACCCCAGACAGGAGAATCTGGGCACACATCCTAAACCCTCAACACATCCTTTCATTAGTACTTTGTCAAGACCTATTTTGGGTATTTGCCTAATCTAATATTTGTTAGTCTTTTCATCAGATCACTATTTGAAAACATCAGGTCTTTCGTTTCTTCTCTTTTTTGCATACACGTTGACACTGGCCTCCCTGTTATAAGCTCTCTCTGTTGTCCTTTATTTGCCAGGTCATGCTGCCCTGGATGGCTCCCCTGCTGCACCTACACATTGTGTATAAATCCAATTTAGTCTCATTTTCACGTTAAAGTGTATAAGTCCCCGAGCTGTATCTTAACCCTCTCTCATTTTAACCTCTTTATTGGTAGAATTATTTCCAGAATAGAATTCACTTGCCTTCTCTACAGGAAGGTAACTTTGTTAAGCTTAATCTTTATGGTCATTAAGGCCCAGATTCCATAAAGTCAGACGTTGGCTTGTAGAAAACTGAAAGGAGATGAGTGATTTTTGCCTTGTTGAAGTGCAAATGTTTCTGTTTGGTAGAGAAGGTAACCCCAAGAGTAATGGCTTTAGAGCATTGACCAATTTTGTATCTAATTTGGCAATCTTATCCCTCTGTTTCATTTTATCACTGACTCCCTCTCTGTATCATTTTCTTGTGTCATCCTTTGAACCAGCTTTTCCACCCTGCCTTTCCTCATTAATGAATTATGTAAATCTTTTGACACATGCTCCTTATATATTTATATAAAAATTACATTTTTAGCATTTTGAAAATTATACTTTGACACCCCTAAATGTGACTGAGATTGAATTTCTCACCACTCTGGAGAGTCGTCAGAGCTGGATTTATTTGCGTTAGAAAAATGAAGTGAAATGGAATTCTTCCTCCTAAGTATGGTGGTTTGAAGATCAGGTTTAAGAGTAGGAAATCGCAGAGCTGGGGAGAAGCCCCCAAATATCACTTGAAGACAATGTTTACAGCTTAAGAAAATAAAATAGAAGTTGGTCTAAGAGTAGATATGATAGTGTTGCACTGTGCAGTGCATAGTATATATTCACTCATTTATTTACTCAGCACACATGTACTGAGCATCAACTATCTGCTAGGCACTGTTCTAGAATCTAGATAGGGGCTGGGAATGCAGAAGTGATGTAGGCAAAGCTCCTGTCCTAAGTGCTCATAGTAATGGGGGAGATAGATACATATGGAGTTAATGATGTAAGTCAATGATGTAAGACTGATCAGTGCACAGAGTGTCATGGGAGCAACATACAGTGGTAAGAGCATGGGGTATTATGGAAGCGTCCAGAGTGGCTCCTAACACACCCCAAGAGATTGCTTAGACTGAGTCTTCAAGTATGAGTAGGACTTAGGCAGACATGAACATGAGAAAAGACCATCTGGGCAGAAGAGCATAGAAAAAGGGAGAAAATAGCATGGCATGTGTACAGAGGTCCTTGCCCCCAGAACATTGGGTGTGAGGCAGGGAGTGGCATGTGCTCCATCAACAAGCTTTTATTTATGTGATGGTCATGGTTAATTTTATGTGTCCACTTGACTATTTTATGGGATGCCCAGATATCAGGTTAAACAAGGTGTTTCCAGAAGAGATTAGCATTTGAGTTGGTAAATTCCATTGGTAAAGCAGATTGCCCTCCCCAATGTGGGTGGGCATCATCCAACCAGTGGAGGACCCAAATAGGACAAAAAGATGGAGGAAGGTTGAATTCTCTCTCTCTCTGCCTGACTGCTTAGCTAGGACATCGGTCTTCTCCTGCCCTTGGACCAGGACTTACACCATCCTTGCTCCTGGTTCTTAGGCCTTTGGACTCAGACTAGAATTTCCTGGATCTCCAGCTTGCAGATGGCAGATCATGGGACTTCCCAGCCTCCATAATTGTGTGAACCAATTCCTTATAAAAAATCTCATCCTATTATTTCTGTTTCTCTGGGGAACTCTGACATACAATTCATGTTCAAAATCTTAACTGATGTTCTACACCATCCCATCCAATACTCAATATATTTTTTTTCACTTCTATCTTAAGAATCTTCCTTCCCTACCCAAACGGCAATTAGAAAGGTTAGCTCCTTCTCTGAAGGGATGGGGTCCATTACATTCCTGGTCCTCACTCTCAAAAAACTTAGTGTGAGAAGAGTTTTCAAGCATTGTGTGAGCACATTTTCCAACCCCTTAGGTTGGATACAACTTCTAGGGCTTTGGAGAGGATAGCTGGAGTAGAAACTCCAGGAAGAGACCTGAGGAGTTTTATCTTTTCCAGCTCAATTTCTCTGTTCCAGGAGTCCTGAGGGAGCCAGTTTTAATGAGAAAGACTAGTTGTCTACTGAGTGAGGCCAGTGAGGAGAGCTCACAGAGGCAGTTGGCCCAGGGAGTCCTCTCCATTCCCCCAAACTTGTCTCAGCTCCCAGCTAATTCACATGGCCACCCCACTTTCCATGGCCCAGAATACTGGTAGGCTCACTGTATAACAGAGGGCAGGGATACCTAGGGGTGAGGCAGTGTGGAAGTGAGAGCTCCTGCACCTGGGCAAGTCTGGAGGAGAAGGAGCTGGCAGAGATCACTCCTCAAGGGGAATGGAGTAGACATGTGTTCAGGAGGAAGTGGCAAGAGGAGGAGGGAGGCTGTGTCTCTAAGGATGGGAGTTCGGCAGGTTGGAGAGTATGGATCATGGGTCAGCTGTCAGATCCGGTCATGCCAAGTTGACCCCTTAGGTTCTGTATCAGTTAGGAATTGAGTACATCTATGTATTAGTTATCTATTGCTGCTTAACAAATTTAGTGTCTTAACAACAAACATTTATTATCTCACAGTTTATGTGGGTCAAAAATCCAAGAGCAGTTTATCTGGTGGTTCTGGCTTGAGGTCTCAATCATTGAGATTGCAGTCAAGATGTTGACTGGGGCTTCAATCATCTAAAGGCTTGATGAGCTAGAGAATCTGCTTCTAAGAGTTCGTTCACATGGCTGATGATGGCTGTTGGTGAGGGCCTCAGTTCTCTGCCACATGGACTTTTCCATCGGGTTGTTTGAATGCCCTCATGACATGGCAGTTGATTTCCCCGAGTGAGTGATCTAAGAGAAAGCAAGGCAGACCCCACCATGTCTTTTATGACCTAACCTCAGAAGTCACAGACCATCATTTCCTCAATATCCTGTTGGTTACACAGGTCAGCTCTGTCCAGTGTGGGAAGGGATTACATAAGAGCATGAATACCAGGAGGTGAGTGAGGATCACTGGGAGCCAGCTTGGAAGCTGGCCACCACACTATCCTAGGAACAGAGGCCTGAAATAACAAGCAATAGGGCTTTATTTTTCTTCCACAAAGAATAAATCTGGAGGTGGACATCATCATCCCAAACACCTTTTATCTCTCTGCACTCTCATCCTCAGGGTTACCTCAGGGCCCCAAGATAGCCTCTGTGGCTCCTCTCATCATGTCTGAGTTCCAGTTAGCAAGAAGGAAGGAGCATATTGCCTGGGCATATTGCCACCCCCACAAACTCAGTCTAATACTGAGCAAGAGAGGGAGACTGGATGCAAGGAAGGCTCCCGTTCTGCTGTGTTACTCGTCCCACACCTTGTCTGGGGTTTATGACATCATGGGTCCCCTCCTGCTGCCCTCCCTCCCCTTAGGGTTCCTGCTACAGACTTGGAGCTCTGTATGCTTATTCAACTACCTAAGTTCATTCAGCTGATTATTGCTTTGTTATGACCTGCCAAGGAGGTTGCCTTCTAGAATCTTCCATGGCTTGGCTGCTAAACTGTAGAACCTGGGAGCCAGAAGTTACCTCACTTAATCCTCATGACATCCCCATGAGGTAGGTACAGTTATCCTCATTCTCAAAGTAAGGAAAGAGACCCACAGCTGGGTAAGCATGAGCTGGGCTTGAACTTGGTCCTTGCCTGCTCCAGAACAAGTGTTCTTTCCACAACAGCACATCCATTGCCTGGGAAGGTCATTCCAGGTGGAGTACATGGCAATAACAAGGAGGCAACAACCAGCAGTTTGTAAAGGTGTGGTTTATCTGGCTGGGGTGGAGTAAATGTAAGTAGACTTTTACATAGTCTGTTTTCCCAGGATATAGTAGATTTGTACTGGGCTGTTGCTAAAGATTTTCTCTTGTGCTGTCTTTAAGGGAGATCTGCTGGTCAGACCTGGCTGTGCCACAGGCTCAGAGAACAAGGCCGAGCCAGACTCTCGGACTGAAAACTGACCATGAGGACACAGTCGTGATCAGTGTGGTTAACAGATTCAGGAGGCAGCCTCCGGGCAGGAGCCAGCACTGTTATCTATCAAGATGTGGAATTGGCTCCGTGTGCTGTGTGCACGGGGGATGGAGGAAAAGGTGTTGGGGTGGGAGAGAAGTGAAGTTGTATTTCTGGAATAAATGAATGCAAAATTAACGTTTTTATTTTTATTTAACTAAGATAAATGAAATATATGTGGATTGGAAATGGTTCCTGGCCTCAAGGTGTATATGCTGGTGTCTTTCCTGACTCCCAGAGTTCTCTCTGGTAGCCCAGGCCCCTCTCTGGCTGCTTCTCAGCTCCTGGGGGGTGTATATCCAAATATCCTTGTTGGGGGAGCTTTTCAATACACAGCTCCCCCCCCTCCCCCCGCAACATGATACTCTTTGGAGGTCACTACCACTCACGGTGTTATGAAAAATTCCTCAGGTAAGATTCTGACGCCAATTCCGATGCGTGGGTTTTTCCCCCACCAAGCAATTCTCTGACACCAGCTGGGTGCCCTACAATTCGACTCAATCCTGACACTATCTACCTGGAGATAGCATCAGATCCCACAGGCTAAGGGCTCAGTCCTACAAGACACCCTCCTCCCCCCTTCAGACGCCAAGTCCAGGTTGTCACCTGGGCTTCTAACCTACCGGCCATAGATTGGAGGTTCCCATAACCTCCTCCTCGAGTTTGGCTAATTTGCTAAAGTGGCTCACAGAACTCAGAGAAACATTTTACTTACTAGATCACCAGTTTATTATAAAAGGGTATAACTCAGGGACAGCCAGATGAAGGCGTGCGTAAGGCAAGGTATGAGGAAATGGTGTGAGCTTCCATGCTGTCTGAGAGCCCTGCTCCCCAAGTCTCCATGTTTCATCAGTTTGGAAGCTCTCTGAACTCCATCCTATTGGGTGCTGTGGAGGCTTCATAACATAGGCAGGATTGATTAAATCACTGGCCATTGGTGATTGACTCAATCTTCAGCTCTCCCCCTCCCCGCCCCGGAGGTCGAGGTGAGACTGAAAGTACCAACCCTTTAATCACAAGATTGGTTCTCCTGGCAACCAGCCCCCAACCTTAGGTGCTTTCCAGAAGTCACCTCATTAACATGAACTCAGGTGTGGTTGAAAGCGGTTTGTTATAAATATCAAGACATCTTTATCGCTCTTATCATTTAGAAAATTCCAAGGGTTTTAGGAGCTCTGTGCCAGAAATGGGATGACCAAAGACATTTCTTATTATAAATCACAATGTCACATCAGGATATTCTGCCATGCACCTCTTCACACATTATCTACAGCCCCACCAAAATCTCTGTCGATTTTACCTCTTTTCCTCAAAGAGTCCACCCTGTTTTTGGAGTTTTCTCTCAGGTACTGTTGGCATTTCTCAGTCATACATGGCCATCCTTATGTCTGAAAAGGGTGGAAAGGAAAGTGCTATTATTGAATAAGATTCAGATGAATGCTTTAGAAACATGAGTTGTGGTGGAGGAGGGCTTGGGAAGTCCCCCAGGGGCACTGCACCCTCCATCATGGCCGAGCTCAGGGAGGCCTGGCCTGGGGAGGACACCCGTATGAAACAGAGATGGCTTTGTCTGTGGTCTTCTCCTCTGAGCACCTCGGGCTCTGTAACGTCTCTTTCTCATGACTTTGTTAATGAAACCTACGTGTGCTGGCTCTGCTTCGGGGCTCACAGAGTTCTGTCTGTGGGAGCCTGCCTTTTCCTCTGGCTCCTGCATCCTTGTCATGCCCAGTGAGCTGTTCCTCTGGGAAGCCTTCTTGATGGCAGCTGGACGTTCTGGTAACTTTCCACGTGATTTCTGGCTGTCCTAATCATCCATCCGCTGCCCAACATGCCATTCTTTCCTCAATGTGATTGGTTTCTTAAGGTGAAATCCCAGTTGGGTTCTCTAATAGTCATCATTGCTCTAAGACCCACAGTTACAATCATGTTAACAGACCCTAAAAATGACAATTGTGGAAATGGCTGTTATTAGCCCATATTTGCTTATGGTATTAGAAACCACAGCCATATTCCCACAGTAGTAACAGGAGCTGCCATTTATAGAGAGTTTATGATGCATTAGGTGCTAGCAATTTATATTCTTTTAATCCTCAAGTCAACTATCTGAGGTAGGAGCTACTATTTACAGATGGAGGAATCGAGGGTCAGAGAGGTTAAATAAATTACTGAGTGTCACACACTTGATAAGTGGCAGGGCAGGGACTGCTGACTATACAGCTAATATTCCTCTCCCACTGCCAGGGCCACCATGCTACACAATGTCCCACTGTTGCTGTCTGTGACCAGATTCCCTCTTCTGGGCGGATGGGGGAATGCCCAAACACATTACATCCGGCTGTGTGTGAGGGCCGGAGTCCAGTTAAGATCAGTCCCGGGAAAATTAACATTAAGACTCTTCCTTACAAGACCCAGGACACCAGTCTTGACTTGAGAACCTTTCCACACCACCATCCTTTCTCTCCCTGTGTTGACCATTGGGAGAATGAAAGACAAGGAAGAAGCAATGACCAGGGCCTTCTTGTGAATGAAAGTTGGCCTTTCTGCCACCTTGCATATTGCTGACATTTTTCAACCCCTAGTATAGGCAAATTCATGCTGAGCTCGGTGGTGGGGCGGGGGGGCAGGGAGGCGAAAGGCAGTTTGGTTCTCTTGATTTCTTGAAGGGGCAGGAGGTGATGTCTGTCTCAGCCTCAGAAGCAGCTTCCATCTCTCTTGCTTTCATGTCAGCCTGGTTTTGCAGCCAGCCTGTGGCTAAGGGTGTTGCTTAGACTCTTGAGAACAAGGCCTGTCCAAATAAGACATGGGCCAACTGGAAGGCGTTATTCCAAGACAAAAGATGCCTGTACTTTATAATTCAATATGCGTGGTAATCCTTGTAACTGTTCTTCTGTCCTTACTAGAGGGAAGAAGAAGGAAGGTCTGTCAAACTTTCTCAAGAAGTGAATTGCAGCACAGAATTCTGTTGACCTGTGTTCAGTTCTCTCTTGAAAATTCTAGGCTGTCAAAAGCAGATAGCTCTTCCAACACAGCTGCATTATCCACAACAGCAGGACAACAATAACTCCCGCTGCCCTGTCTATATTGCTTCGGGAATTTTTTGTGTGTGCATGTTTTTTTATTCTATTTTTCCATCTGGTGACTTTTGTTTTCTTCTAAATGGTGCTGTTTAAATGCTTTCCACAAACGCAATCTTGAAAATAAACACATTGAATGGATAAGAACAAAAGAGGACCCATTCTCGATGCTGATCACTGCTGAGAGGTTCCCTCAGCTGCAGGGAGATGGGGGCCAAGTGGATGGGCAGATTATCAGCGTGAAATGACACCCAAGCCTGCTGCCGGGATTGGAATCCAATCAGAACCGTATTAATGGCGTCCTGACATCTGTGTATACAGAAGGCCTCACCCACTGGACGCTCATGATCAACCAGTGGGCCTTGGAAACTTAGAAGGCTCATCTCTCATTTGGCGATTCTCAAAAGCCTTGGTTTGTGCCTCCAGGTCTTCCCAATGGAGAGAAGAATGTGGCTCGATTGTCATTTCATCCCTCAGGGACTTCCCTGTCCACCTCCTTTCCCACATTCCCTGACCACTCCCCTCTGGTCACTGCCCTAGTTGGGGCTCCCCCAGAAGCAGATGCTGAGACAAAGATTTGAGCACAGGTAATTGATCTGGGAGGGACCGAGAACACCAGGAGGAAAGTGACACAGAGAAGGAAAGCCATCAACAAGGGGTGCATTACTATATCAGCTATCACAGCTGCGAACAGAGCTCAGTCCTGTGGGGAGCCCTGGAAACCCATGTCAGACACACACCTCAGAATGCATTCCCCGAGGGCGAGAGAGCCAGGGCATTTATACACCAGCAGGAGTGTGGGTAGAGGGCCATTTCCTGGGGGTGTTAATTCCTGGCACTTCTGGAACTTCCTTGCATGTGAGCCAGGGGTTTTCCACAGTTCTGGAAAAAAGCCCCAGGCACAGGCGTACAGAGACTGGCAGTTTGAGGTTGGCTGGAGTGCACTGGAAGGTCCCAGGGATGTGCCTGGGGCAATAACAGCGTCTGTCCTCCTCACACACATGTTTTAAGGCAAGCAACTCCCGCAGAGTCAGCGATAAAGCCACATCTGAAGGGTTTTCTCCTCTTTAGGGTATTTTTTGGCTTTTGTTTGCCACCATCAAGTTAACCCATATCAGAACTACTCTCGTTTCCCCCACCTGCCCTGGGTGTAAGTTCTTGCCTTATGGATGAAGGTGCCAAGCATTATGGCTCGGAGGCTCAGGGCATCAGTGGCCACAGGGCCACGGGCCCCAGCTGCTCTGTGAGGTGGTAGCTGTTTGGTGGCAGTAGGACTTCAGGTATCTGTGGTGGTCACTCCAGTCCCTGCTCCCTTCCCAGGAGCGTGCAGCCCACCAAAGAAGTGGCCGATTAGGAGACCTGTATCAATTATGGTGCCTTTAGTAGCAATAACAGAAAATCCCAGTTCAAACTGGTTTAAACAATACAGAAAATTTATTTTACTTCACTGATCAGGAAGTTTGAGGGAGAGTGCTCAAGGTCAATGCAGTGGTTCTGGTTCTTTCCATCTCTCTGCTTTGCCATCTTCAGTGTGCTGACCTTGTTTTTGAGTATCTCCCTTCCTTACAAGGTGGCTGCTGCTGGTCTAGGTTTCGTATATGTACGGACATGCCACGGTCATCCGCCACATGCTGTGGAAGCCCAAACCATGCCACAGGGAC
This sequence comes from Tapirus indicus, assembly GCA_031878705.1. Taxonomy (NCBI): domain Eukaryota; kingdom Metazoa; phylum Chordata; class Mammalia; order Perissodactyla; family Tapiridae; genus Tapirus; species Tapirus indicus. Next base: position 44,045,265 of record CM062918.1, read on the forward strand.
ACACCGTGGGGAGAGGCCGAGTGTAGATGTTCTAGCCAACAGCCAGCTGAGGTCCTAGCCCACAACCGGCACCAACAGCCAGAATGTGAGTGAGGACACCTCCAGAGGATTCCAGCTGCCCCAGATGTTCAGTTTTCCCAGGTGAGGCCCCAGACTTAGTGGGACAGAGACTAGTGATCCCCATGGTTCTCTGTCTGAGTGACTGACCCACAGAATCCAAGAGTGTAATAGTTTTATGTCACTAAGTTTTGGGGTGCTTTTTAATGCAGCAACATCACTTCTGCTGGCATTTGCCTCAATCCTGAGAGAAATGTGAGGGGAAGTAGAGGGGCCTGTGATGCTCATGACCTGCTTCTCTCCACATCTCAGGGAGCAGCCCAGAATCCACAGGGGACACAGGAAAAGCTGGCACCGTGCCCTGACACTTGGCAAAGGCCAGGAAGGCTTCTTTCCATGGGTGATGGGTTCTATTATCCTGGAGACACCAAGAAACAGCTTTCCAGGAAAGGTTACTGGGATCAGGACCACATTGGAATAGTCCTTAAAGGAGAGTTTCCAAGATTTCTGAAGATTCTCAAATCCCATTGGCTTTTCCCTCAAAATGTGTCCAGAATCTGACCACCTGTCACCATGTCCAGTTACTGCTCTGTTCCAATCTACCATCATCTCTTGTCTGAAATACTGCAATCAGCTCCTTCAGTGATCTCCTTGCTTCTCCCCTGCCCTGCTGTTTCATCTTCCGTGAAGTGGCCAGAGTGGTTCTTTTAAAATATAGGTCAGGTCTTGTCATTGGTCTGTTCAGAACCTTCCCATCTCCCTCAGCATATAAGGTCCTACTCAATCTGTACCTCCTGCCACTCTTCAGTTTTCTCTCTGACATGCTTGTCCTTGTCCATCTGGTCCAGCCACAATGGCCTCCTGTTGTTCCTCAAACATGCCAACAGGGCCTTTGCACTGCTCTTCTCTCCATCTAGAATGTTCTTCCCCTAGATAGCTGCATGGCTTACTACTTCACCTAACCTCAGGTTTTATACAAGTGCTCCCTGAGTGAGACCTTCCCTGACCACACGAAGTAAATTTGCAGGCACCACTCTAACCCCTGGCTCTTCAAATCCTTTTTCTCTTCTTGGATTTTCCCTATAGAACTTATCCTTATCTAAAATACTATATATTTTACCTATGTTTAGTATCTAACTGCCTCCACTGGAATTTAAGCTCCATGAAAGCTGCGATTTTTTTGCCTGTTTTATTCAGGCTAAAACACACACCTGACACTTAATAGGCCCTCAATAAATATTTGTGGAATGAATAAAATAACCGACCTCTCAGCATCCGGCCTACGTTTTCAACTTCTAGCTGGACAGTGCCACCTGGAGGTCCTGCCAGCACGTCAGACCCAGCATCCTCGCATCCTCACATCTCCAGATCGGGGATCAGGCCCTCCCAGGGTGCTCCATATACAGTGGGGTTGACTGCCTTAGCCCAGGTTTAAATCCCAGCTCCACTTCCCTTCCTACCAGAAAGGCGAGATAACCTCCCACCTCACGGGCTTTTCATGAAGAGTGAAAATGACCGGGCACGCTAAGCCCTAGGAACCATGCCTGGCAGAGAGCAAGTGCTCAGTAAAAGCCAGCCCTTATTATTCCCATCCCTGACTACTTTTGCTCTTAAAAGAAATCCTTTATTCACCTTTGTTCATGTGGTTAAGAATTGTAAAGTATTTACTTCTTGCTTTGATCGAGTAACAAGAACTTGACTTGTTTTTAGATTGGGTTATATTACTCCTAGTGTGGGTTACAACGCCTCTTTATATGCGAAGGGAACATAATAGTGACAAGTAGTGCTCCATTGATCAAACAACCCAAGAGCTTCAAGCATTGCCTCACGTCATCCTCCACCAGGAGCTGCAGAGCCTCCTGCTGACAGTAACACTGAAAACACACTGAGGGCAGAGACGTGCTGAGAGCTCCATATCCATCACCTCACTTAATTTTCACACTCCTCCCTGCACCAGAGGGTAGTACTGTGGTATTATCCACATTTTAAAGGGGAAGAAATGAAACTTGGGGAATTTAAATAACTCGTCAAGGTTACAGAGCTAGGAAACAGGCAGAGAAAGTACATAAACCCCAATTCTCCAGGATCCAGTATTTATGCCTCCCGGTTAGACGGATGTTTTTTGTTTTTTCAGGGCCCTGAGTCTCTAGGCAGCCTGATATGGTGCCTGCAGGCCCGGCTTTGCCAGAATCCTTCCCCGCTCACCCTTAATTGCCTTCAGGCTGGCCGGAGTTCCTTCCAGGGTCCAGCCAGCCTTCCGCTGTCCTCGCCAACCCTGGCCAGGAAGCAGAGCACGAGGCCAAACCTGTGGCCCTGGCCTCACGCCTGTCCTGTGAAGGGCCCCCTGGGCTCCTGCCGGCAGATTTCAGTAGAGCAAAGAGTGGACCTTCCTCAGGAAACCTCAGGGCCACGAATCTGAACCTTCCTCTACCTGTGTGTCAGAGGATAAAAAAAAGGTAAAGTCATGATTCTCATGCAAACATAAAACAAACACATGTCAAAGATTTTATTTAACTCACTAATTGAATGAGGGAACTGGCAAGATGTTGCAACTGGTTCAAAGGAGAAGTCAAAAGAACCACAAATTTATATGGGGTGAAGGAATGTTGGAGGGACTTTATATATGGACTGGAAAGTTGCTTTATTAGTTTTTCGGGGGGGGTGCAGAATTTACTTGCATGTTTTTAGACAAGAAATCTTTGCATTGCTCTCCCTTATTTACAATTTTCAGAGTTGTGAAATAACTCAAAGGCAATGAAAGGCACAGAGCCCCCATAAAATGAGATAATTTGAGAAGGCCCCAGCATCCCACTGAAAGGCTACACAGCAATCTCCTTTGCTTATTCCAAAGTCTTACATCTTTCCTTGCATTTGAATAATTTTCCTTGGGTCATCTTCTCTATTTCCTGGTTTCTGGGAGAGGGTTTTCCTCTCTTTGTTGGGAAGTCTTAGACTGTGGGCTTTGGAATCATGAGAATCTTGGGTTCAAATCTCCATTTTGCATTTACTAGGCATGTGGCCTCATCACAGACACTGAGCCCCCGAGTCTACCTCTTATGATGGGTGTGAGGATTAAAGCTCCTGATACACAGCAACAGCAGAACCAAACCCTTACTTGCTACTTCTTCTGTGCCAGGCACGGTTCCAAATTTAATACAGTCAATCCTATCACCACCCTTAGTTTATAGATGTGGAAACTGAGGCACTGATTGTTTAAGGGCACTGGCCCAGGGTCACACTACCGGGTCACGGGGTGGAGCTGGAATTCAAACCTGGGCAGTCTGTCTCTGCTGCCACACTCAACCACTCACAAAACAGCCAGTGCCGGGGTACTGCTTAGTTTCTTTAGGCCAGCGACGACGTCTTGACTTACGAGTGAGTTGGCTGACTTCCTTAAGGAGCCAGCTGCCAGGTCGGTGGTCACTCCTCACTCCCTCGTCACTTTCTACCCCTGTTTGGCACCAGGGTGGGGGGGCCACATGGCCCACTGCTCTCCCTGGGACCCATTGTGTCAAGACCCCAGGATCTGCTTGTGTTGTTGTTTATTTTTACTTTTTATTGAAATCTAGTACACTTACAGAAAAATGCACAGCTCAGTGAATTTTCACAAAGTGAACACATGTGCGTATAAGCAGCACATTGCCCCAGAAACTAACTTGTGCCCTCTTCCAGCCACTACGCCCAAAGGTAACCACCATGCTGACTTCTGCAACCTCAGTTGCGCCTGTCTTTGATCTTTATGTAAAGGCAGCTGGATGGTCTGCATTCTTTTGTGTCTGGCTTCTTCTCGTCAACATTCTGTTTATGAGAATCAACCATATTGTTGTATGCGGTTGTAGTTCGTTCATTCTGATTGCTGTATGAAAATACAATTTATCCATTCTATAATTAGTAGACATTTCGGCAGTTTCCAATTTATGGTTCCAGCACATACCTTTTGGCCCCCGGAGTGACCCATTTTTGTGGGTTCTGCTTAGTTTTTAAAAGAAACATTGTGAGTTGTTTGGCCAAGACATTTTCTTGACAGATGGGTCAGCCTGCTTCTCCTTTGCCACCATCAGCAATTTTCCTTTTCTTCCTTCAGTTCAAGTGTGCTAGCCCATCTGCCAGCCTCTTCCACGTGTGCTGAGCCAGGCCCACAGCAGCCCTGTTGTATTGTTAACATACCTGGAGACTGGCTCCTTACATACATCCTGGTTCCTGGGAGGCGGGGTGGGGGGACAGGAGGGTGGGCGGGTGCCGTGAAAACCAGTGACCTGAGGCCGGCTGACAGTCAAGGCAGGCTTCCAATCTCAGGGGAACCTGGAGACTCAGCTGTCCCCTGAGTCCCAGCTGACCTGGGGAACTTCTCCCTTCAGACACTCGGTTATGCTTCTCTGCTCCGAGGGTGGTGATTTCTGCTCCCTGCTCTTTTTTATCTCTTGACAGACAACCTATTGCTAGCTGTCTTCCCTCCTCTTCTCCCTGAGAGGGACACAAAGCCACTGCTCTCCGAACCCAGGCTTTTCAGCGCCCACCCTGTGAGGTGGTCCTGGGCAGTGCCTTTATTTTCAGCCGCTTTTCTCTTTCTTCCTGCAGAGCCCCCATCCTGTCTTTCTCAGAGCTGTTTTGACTGTTACTGTGTCTGCTTCATTCCCCCTTCCCCTCAGGCCCTGTTAGTCACTTCCTTACCTGTAAATATGTTTTTTTTTTTCTGGCTGGTGCCCTCCTTTTTCGAAAGAGCTCCAGTCTCTGACGGGTGCTTCCCGTTAGTCAGGCAGCAAGCCCACACCCCTGGACAGAGCAGGTCAGGTCAAAGTTTACACAGCGGCTTAGTAAAATATGCACATAAATAGAATATGAGAAACAACCAACAAGAACAGTGCAAATCTGCTGGCCATAAGGGACAAAACGGCAGCCAAGATTGGCTTCAAATTTGCTACTGAGCTTCCTCATAACGAGGACAATAAAAGAAATCACAGAGATTACAGACCTACTGTTATTAAGATAATAGCTAAAAGATAAAAATAGATAAAATGTAAAAGATAATAATTGTGATATTTTCCAATAAATGTCTTATTCATTATTCTATCTCTTAAACACCTGGCTTAGGACCTTATGCATAGTAGGTGCTCAATAAATATTTGTTTAGGGGATAAGTTAATAAAGTAAAATCACTATTAACTACTGGCTAATCTGCATTGAGTACTTACTATGTGGCAAACAAATTCTCATCTGTGCCACTCAACAACTCCAAGAGGTGGTGATTTCCCCAAGGTCACAGCTCTTCTATGGCCAGGTGACGATTTAAACTCAAGTGTTCGGACCAGAGTCAGCCAGCTTAGGCACTAAGGTACCTGAAATAATAGAGCAAATGAGCATTTATGAGTGTTTTCATTTTACTAGACAGTAAAACCAATCATACTGGCTTTTTACCGCTGGTCCCTGGCTGGCAGCCCTATTTGGTGAGAAGCGGCGCTGGAAACCAAGGCCGGCAGCCCTCTCCTCCGCCGGGAGCTGCGGGACTGCAAGGCGGGCGAACCTGGTCCGTGTCTGCCCCCTGCTGGCAGATGAGAGGATAGCAGGGCTTTCTCCCAGCTCTGTGCAAGAGCGTCCATCTTCAATGAGAGCGAGGCCGGGGCCCACCGCTTGGCTCGGCTCTTCTGCCATTTTAGCGGGGCGGTGTATTACTCAAACCTCAAGTGGGACCTGTGATCTGACAAGGAGGAATGTCTTAGGATAGACTGTTTAAAATTGGTTATCGTCCTAGTGAATCTAGTCTGTGTGGTCTCTTGACACAGAGTGGAGGCTGTGTGGAGGAGATCCCTTTTTAAAAGCTTTGGAAGCTCATTTCCAAGGATTTCAAGGTCATTTTTAAAAGCATTGGAACAAGAGCCAGCAGACCTGGGTTCTAGTCCCAGCAGGGCCACCTACCAGAGGGGCAGGTATCCCCTCTGGGCCTGTTTCCTCATTTGCAAAACCAGGCATTAGACCATATGACTCTAATGACCCTTCATTCCTAAACCTCCACCTGTAAGTCCTTTAAAGATTTTCTCCAATCAGATCTTCTTCTCAGATCTCACCTTCCCACCCCAAACCTCCTCGCCAGCCCCCTTTCCCTGTCTCTGATCTGCTGACCTGCAGCCCCGTGTGGCCGGACGATTTGCTCTGCACCAGGTGCTGCCCATTCCTCCCGACGCCAAGCCAGCCCTGGGTACCTTTGTATGAGGTCTCCAGGTCACATGAATTAAGAATGGGAATCTTATGCAATTCTGGCATTCAGGCCAGCTTGCCTCCCACCCACTGGCAAGACCAAACTCAGGATATAGAAAGAGAGAAGCAGCAGAAACCAACAGCTTATATGGGATTTTGCTGGACACTAAAGATGGAGTCCGATGTGACAACACATCTTTGCACAATGTGATAATTTGCAAAGCATTCTGTGAGTCGTAGAACAACTCTGCGAGGAAGGCATTTCTATCGCCCACATTTGTACGAGGGAATTGAGGCCCAGAGAGCGTCAAGGTCCACAGTCACACGTCCAACAGGTGGCTGGGCTGGGACCCAGGGCCAGGTCGTCCACACTAGCCCCAGCGCTTGCCCCATCAGAAATGTGCAAGGCTTAAAGAGTTCCAGACATTGGTAATTAATCCTAGAGAAAGGTAGTCTGAGTGAAGACAGGCCCACTCATTTCCTCTTCCTGATGCGAGCATCTCCTCTCCTGCTGGGACGATTCCTCGTCTGGATTTATTACGGATGCCTAGATGTCGCTTGCTCAGGCCTCCTGGTGCAGATCCTACATTTCTGGGCCTGGCTTGTCCTGCACTGGCCGGCCTGTACCTGTGTGTGGCATATTTGGAGTCAGGCTTCAGACAAATCTCATCTTCCCTGAACCTCATCTATAAGACGGGGATGGTAATAACTACCACACGGGTGTAGTGAAGAATAAAAACAAGATGTGTGGGAAAAGATTTTTACAATGTGCAGAACCATCAAGTGTTAGAACTTGGTAGTGGGTAGAGGGAGAGGAACTTACCTGCCAGGTCCCTCCTGTCTCCTGTCCCACCCCTGCACTTCCGGGCTGGGTCACTGATCCCCTCCAGCAGCTGCAGGGGAAGCTAGCACCCTAAGCATGGGGCTTCAAGGAGGCCGGAAGCAGTGAGCGGGCCCAGACCCCCATGGGTCGGGTTGGGGGGGACCTGGCTGCAGAGCTGCTGAGACTCCAGCTGGGGCAGGCATGATGGAGAATGAGCTAGCTCCAGGCCTTCAACCCAGGGAAAGCTGAGACAGCCAGAGGTGTCAGAACATGAGGGAACGGGGGCCGGCCTGGTGGCATAGTGGTTAAGTTCATGTGTTCCACTTCAGTGGCCTGGAGTTCACAGGTTCGGATCCTGGATGTGGACCTATACTCTCCTCATCAAGCCATGCTGTGGCAGCCTCCCACACACAAAATACAGAGGAAGATTGGCAGAGACGTTAGCTCAGGGCCAATCTTCCTCACCAAAAGAAAAAGAGAAAGGATGAAATGAGGGAAGGGCGGCTGCCGGCACTTTCCATCTGAGCAAACAGCTGAGGTCCCAGGGAAAGCTGGAGCCAAGGAAATCTGGAGAGGCACACAAAGTTGTGGCCCATTAGTGATTACCTGTGGAGCCCAGAGATACCTGAGAGAATGTTGTGGGGCTGGCGTTTCTGTGCCCGCGGTAGGGGAGTTAGAACCAGGCAGATATGGCTATTGCTATTGACATGACCTCAAGTTCAACCACAGTGTTATCTGGGGAAACAAGAGTTTCCAAAGAATTTTTGTTATTTATCTTGGAGCACATGCAGTATACACCTTTATTCAGCCCAAGATGAAGTCTAAGGCAGGGCTTCTGTGGTGAAGGAGAAATAATTTTTCTTAATTTTCAACTCATCATGGCCTGACACTTAAAATACAATCAAAATGAAATATTAGAAAATGAAATGAAAAACACCCAAACGAGTCTCTACTCTCTTAGTGAGACAAGTCCTCTGATCCCGTGCTTGAATGATGTGACCGTGTCACTTTGCTGTAAAATTTCTAAATGCTGATGCTCCATATCTGTGTTTATCTTGTCATGAACCCCAAACAGTTCATAGATTCTTACTTCTGGTTTCTCTGGGGATGAAATAAATCTTCATAGCTATAATAAAGATAGTAACTTTCAACAAATGGACAGTTTCCAGAAGAAGCAAAATTCATAGTACTTTATTTGTCAACACCTTTTACCAAAAGACAGTCACGTTACAGACACATTTGTGTATGCTCGCAGCCACAGCATCTGGGGGATGGTGTTGAGTTTCTCAGCATCACCAGAAGTATTGTTTTCCTGCTTTAAACTTGAACATAGTCACAACACCAGATAGTAAAAAGTACAGGAACAATCACACATTACTCCATTTTAATGAAACTCTACCATACTGATCATAAGACTCTGAATCCATGTTGCCTTATTGAGAAAAACATGTCCGGAAATGGCAACAAAGAGGAACTGCCTCTTACGGGACAGGGTGAGACCAGACAGTTGTCAACCTGGCACCCGTTGTTCCTGTTTTCTGGTTATTTTCAGCTTTGAATTTTACTCACTGAATTTAATCTGTTTCTGTTTTGATTTCAGCTACACAGCTAATGACATTTTATTCAACTGAAAAATAAAAATTAGGTACATTAGTAATCTGGCTTCAGAATGATCCTCTTGTCCAGAAACATCCTGAATACGTGAAGTAACAGACAGAACCAAGCCCCTGAGCAAGATGTGATTGACAGGGATGAGACGGCTGTGGACAGACACCCAGAAACTCTGTGCTCAGCTTGGGGATCACACTGTTGTTCTAACGATGCTGTCACTGCTCAGAATTTTTTGGAGTGCCCTTTTTGGAATTGTATTCAGAGGATAATTTTGAAGAGAAATGACAAGAAATGTGTTGGGCTATGAAGGATAAATGCCACTGGCCTAAGAGGCTCCATCTGAACCAATGGTTCTCTAACTTTCTGTGTTCATGGCACACTTTGAACTACTAGCACTTTCGATGGCATGTTTAAAATAATCAAAGACTCCAAACACCTCTAAAGATTTAAACACTCCCAAAGAAGGGAGCTACAATGGAATTACAAGGTCGTTGCAATGTAGTTATAACCACAGACGAGGATGCCTCACAGGGGTTGTAAAGGCACACACAGTTGTGGCTCTGTTCACCATGTCACCTGGACCATAATTTGAAAAGAATCTTCGTTTGTTTTTTGGAAGCTTCATAACTCATTCTATGAGGCCAACATACATTGATACCAAAACCAGACAAGGACAACACACAAAAAGAAAACTACAGGCCAATATCACTGATGAACATCAACACAAAAATCCTCAACAAAATACTAGCAAATCGAATACAATGATATATTAAAAAGATCATACACCATGATCAAGTGGGATTCATCCCAGGGATGTAGGGATGATTCAAAATCTGCAAATCAATGAACGTGATACACCACTTTAACAAAATGAGGAATAAAAATCACATGATCATCTCAGTAGATGCAGAGAAAGCATTTGATGAGATACAGCATCCATTTGTGATAAAAACTCTGAATAAAATGGGTATAGAAGGAAAATACCCCCACATAATAAAGGCCATATATGACAAACCCACAGCTAATGTCATTCTCAATGATGAAAAACTGAAAGCTATCCCTCTAAGAACAGGATGCCCACTTTCATCACTCCTATTTAACATAGTATTGGAAGTCCTGGCCAGAGAAATCAGGCAAGAACAAGAAATGAAAGGGAGCCAAACTGGAAAGGAAGAAGTGAAACTGTCACTATTTGCAGATGACATGGTTTTATATATAGAAAACCCTAAAGAATCCACCAAAAAACTTTTAGAAATAACAAATGAATATGATAAAGTTGCAGGATACAAAAATCAACATACAAAAATCAATTGCATTTCTATACACTAACAATGAATTAACAGAAAGAGAAATTAAGAATACAATCCCATTTACAATTGCAACAAAAAGAATAAAATATCTAGGAATAAACTTAACCAAAGAGGTGAAAGTTCTGACCACTGAAAACTATAAAACATTGTTGAAAGAAATTGAAGAAGACACAAAGAAATGGAAAGACATTCCATGCTTTTGGATTGGAAGAATTAACATAGTTAAAATGTCCATACTTCCTAAAGAAATCTATAGATTCAGTGCAATCCCTATCAAAGTTCCAACAACATTTTTCACAGAAATAGAACAAAGAATCCTAAAATTTATGTGGAACAACAAAAGACCCCAAATAGCCAAAGGAATCCTGAGAAAAAAGAACAAAGCTGGAGGGATCACATTCCCTGATTTCAAAATATACTACAAAGCTATAGTAACCAAAACTGCATGGTACTGGCACAAAAACAGACACACAGATCAATGGAACAGAGTTGAGAGCCCGGAAACAAACCCACACATCTGTGGACAGCCAATTTTCGACAAGGGAGCCAAGAACATACAATGGAGAAAGGAAAGTCTCTTCAGTAAATGGTGTTGGGAAAACTGGTCAGTCACATGCAAAAAAATTAAAGTAGACCATTATCTTATACCATACACAAAAATCAACTCAAAATGGATTAAAGGTGTGAATGTAAGACCTGAAACCGTGAAACTTCTAGAAGAAAACATCAACAGTGTGCTCTTCAACATCAGTCTTAGCAGCATATTTTCAAGTACTGTGTCTGACCGGACAAGGGAAACAAATAGAAAAAGTAAACAAATGGGACTACATCAAACTAATAAACTTCTGCACAGCAAAGGAAACCATCAACAAAAGGAAAAGACAACCTAACAATTGGGAGAAGATATTTGCAAACCATATATCTGATAAGGGATTAATCTCCAAAATATATAAAGAACTCATACATCTCAACAACAAAAAAACTAACAACCTAAATAAAAAATGGGCAAAAGACCTCAATAGACATTTCTGCAAAGAAGATATACAGATGGCCACCAGGCACATGAAAAGATGCTCAACATCATTAACTATCAGGGAAATGCAAATCAAAACTACAATGAGATATCACCTCACTCTCACCAGAATGGCTATAATTAACAAGACAGCAAACAAGTGTTGGAGAGGATGTGGAGAGAAGGGAACTCTCATACGCTGCTGGTGGGAGTGCAAACTGGTGCAGTCACTAGAGAAAACAGTATGGAGATTCCTCAAAAAATTAAGAATAGAACTACCATATGATTCAGCTATTCCACTGCTGGGTGTTTATTCCAAAAAACATGAAAACATGAATGCATAAAGATACATGCACCCCTGTGTTCATTGTGGCATTATTCACAATAGTCAAGACTTGGAAGCAACCTAAGTGCCCATGAAGGGACGAATGGATAAAGAAGATGTGGTATATATACACAATGGAATACTACTCAGCCATAAGAAATGAAGAAATCTGGCCATTTGTGACAACATGGATGGACATTGAGGGTATTATGCTAAGTGAAATAAGTCAGAGGGAGATGGTCAAATACCGTATGGTCTCAGTCATAAGTAGAAGATAAAAACAACAAACACTTAGAGACAGAGATTGGATTGGTGGTTACCCGAAGGGAAGTGGGGAGGAAGGAGGGCGAAAGGGATGATTAGGCACACGTGTGGGGTGATGGATTGTCATTAGTCTTTGGGTGGAGAACATGATGTAATCTATGCAGAAATTGAAGTATAATGATGTACACCTGATATTTACATAATGTTATAAACCAATGTTACCACAATAAAAAAGAAAAGAAAAGAATCTTCGCTGCCCTGATGGGGCTCACTTTTGTCAAGGACAAAGTTCCCATGTGTCCCCTGTGTGTCCTTGGCACAGATGTTCGGTGTCCCTGTCCCCTCCTCTTAGAAGTGACAGCCCCTAGTGCCGTGCTTGAATCATGCTTACTCAGCTCAACGTCTTGTCTGGCAAAATCACTGAAATCATATGTAACCAAAGACAATTCACACCATGTGGCTGCTCCGCAGTGAGGGATTTGAGGTACCAGAAGCTGCAGCAAAGGAACTGAGCGCCACTGGTCCCAGGCATCTGTAGACAATCATCAGATGGAAACCTTCCTTAGCACAGCCGTTAGGGGCACACATATCTCTATGACAAAACGCTAAATTCACAGATACCAGCCAAGCTTTAAAACAGTAACCACAACAGAGCTATAGTCTAGGTACCACATCCAGCACTGTGGGGAGGAAATAGTCAGTCCTCTGAAGGATGTAAGACCTGGTAGCTAGTGAGAACACTTAGTATTGACAGACATTAATAAACTTGTGCATTATAGTGTCTAACAATTTGAGATTTAGGGAAATAATTCAAATGGAATCTTCTAGAAGTGTATAAACTGACAATATAATTTTAGGGTCACACTCAGGCTATGTCAATTCAGGCATAGATAAGAAAACCACTGGAAAATTATGTGGTGCAAATAATTGGAAATATATATAATTTTTCAAAATCTATCCAGGACCTCTGAGGATAACTGGCTTCCAAATAATGCCATTTAACTGATTTATGCTCAGGCAGTCCTATGGTCTAGGGTGTAGCTTCCACGTGCTGTCCATGTCATGTAAAAGACCCAGTGGTCTAGAAGTCCAGGTCAGCATGCCAAGTCTCAGTGCACATTTTTTCTGAGGGTCTGGGGTTAATCTACTTTAGCCAGCACCTTCTTGTCCCTCCTCTGCCCCATGTCCTGACCCACTCTCATCCTCTAGGGTCTTCATCTCACACCCTCCAGCTTCACCTAGCTACTTTCCCCACTATGGTCATTCAGCATCTGCTGCCTGAGGCAAATATTCAAATCAGATAGGTTTGAACATTGCTAATGAAGAAAAAGCTAACGTTTGTGTTTGTTTTACTTGAACTCCGTAGACCAGAAGCCCCCACTGAGAGACACCCCCACCTGAATCCCTCCCATTGAAGGCCAAGTGTCTAATCAGAGTCAGAGGATGAATCCAATAGAAGAATATGGATTAAAAGTGGGTTTTCAACCGTTTCACATGCATTAGGATGGCTACTACAAAAAAACAGAGAATAACAAGTGTTGGTGAGGATGTGGAGAAATTGGAACCCTTGTGCACTATTGGTGGGAATGTAAAATGATTCATCTGCTATGGAAAATAGTATGGCTGTTCCTCAAAATGTTAAAAATAGAATTACCATATGATCCAGCAATTCCTCTTTTGGGTATATACCCAAAAGAATTGAAAGTAGAGACTTGAAGAGATATTTGTACAGCCATGCTCATATCAGCATTATTCACAATAGCCAAAAGGCGGAAGCAACCCAAGTGCCCATCAACAGTTGAATGGATAAACAAGATATGGTGTATATATATGTGATGGAATATTATTCAGCCCTAAAAAGGAAGGAAATGATCTGACACATGCTACAACATGGATGAACCCTGAAGACATCATGCCAAGTGAAATAAGCCAGTCACAAAAGGACAAATACTGTATCATTTCCACATATATGAGCTACTAGAGTAGTCAAATTCATAGAGACAGAAAGTATAATGGTGGTTACCAGGGCCTGGGTGGACAGAGGGAATGGGGAGCAATTGTTTAATGGACACAGAGTTTCAGTTTTGCAAGACGAAAAGAGTTCTGGAGATGGTGGTGGTGATGGCTGCACAACAACGTGAATGTAGTTAATGCCACTGAACTGTAAACCTAAAGATGATTAAAATGGTAAATTTTATGTTATGAGTATTTTACCACAATAAAATTTTTTAAAATATCACTGAACAGCACACATGAAGATGATTAAGATGGTAAGCTTTATATTATGTGTATTTTGCCACAATAGAAATTTTTGAAAAAAAGTGAAAAATCAGCTCACATCTCCACATCTGTGTATCTCATGATTGTATTATTACTGCAAGCTTGATGCCAGTCTCTTAGAAACGCAAGGATGACTTGAAAACATCATGTGCCAATTCATTTCCTCCAATTTCCCCCATTAACAAATAGAACCATAGTTCATGGGGAAAATAAAAGCAACTTGAATGTGGGCCAAGTAGACCAAGGCTGGCCCACATCCAGACCTTGATGGAATGAAGTGTTGAAGCAGTCAGCTGCATTCATCAATGTGCAAAACGTCTTTTGCCATTTCTACCTCACTTTGCATAGCCAGGCTGAGAGGCCATCTTGCTTTATGCTTCAGGAAGGGAGGGCCAAGGTCAGGGCAGGAGCAGAGGACAGACAGTCCCCTGCGTTGGGCAGTGGCAGCAGGGCTGAAATGAAATTTAGATCCTATCCCTGGGGTCACAGGGGATTGCAGAGGCAGTGAACAGCCCTACCTGCTGGGCAGAGTGCAGCCTGAGCTTTTCTGAGGGGAAAATGAGAGTTTACTAAGCATGCACTGGACTGAGAATCAGGAGACGGGGCTTCTGTCACGTCTTGCTGCTCGTAAACTGTGTGCTCATAGGCAGAGTTCTTAACCTCGAAGACTTCAGAGTTTATAGATAGTAGATTGTGTCTGCTCCAGCAATTACATTCCATAAATCCATGAAAACAGTAAAAGTTATTTAAAGAATTTCTCTGGAAACCCTGAGATATGATTAATTCCTAACAAGAGAATATGCAACTGTTTCATCCTAATGAACTTAAGTCACTTTTATTTCCATGATCTATTATTGCAAGGTCTTTTGAAAGGGGTGGGTTGGTTAACTTCTTTTCTTTCTTTTGTTTTCTTGTGATTAAAAGAGTGAAGCTTCTTTGATAGCCTTTATGGCCACTTTTAAATTATCTGCATTTTTATCATAAATAACTAGAAGCCTTGAGAAATTATCAGCACTGAGTGTACATCCCGCGGCTGAGTAAAAAGCAAGTTGTTCCTTAAGGGCTGTTTCTCCATCCGCCCTGTTGTTGTTAAATGGCCCTAAACAAAGTGATCTTGTAGGGAACATGCTCATGAAGGCTGCAGAGAGTGCCAAGCAGGACGTGTGCCATCTGAAAACATGAACAGCAACCTGGAAAGTCGAAAATCCCCTGACAGGTTGTGAAGAAGGGAACTTATGAGCTGAGGCACCACTGGACTTCAGAAAGATTAAGATGATCCTGTTCATAGGCATCTGCTTCCACCAGTTCTCTTGGAAATGTCCCATCTAGGTCATGTAGACCAAGTCACAGATGATTCAGCCAAGGAGGCAAACCATGCCAAGAGAAGCAGGGCATGGCCTGATTTGTACAATTGGGGCAGCCAAAGTTCAACTTTAGTGGACTCCAGGGTAGACATAAGTAATGAAAGTCCTAAGTTACCATTGTTCAGTAATTTGCTGTTTGTAAATATTTCTCGCCATTATCATTTGTTATTGACCTCAACTGAAGTAAGAATAGCAAGATAGGTCTTCTGTGTTCACTATTGCTCAGCCTTTCCATGTAGTAGGAACAATACCAGATGAGGAGCCAGTGTCCCTCTGTGCTCTTCGCTTAACCATCTATCTGTATATCCATGGGCAAGCCATTAAGTTTCTCCAGGCCTCAGTTTCCACACTGAGCAGAGTGGGAGTGGGTCAAGGGCTAAGCCCTGTGTTCTTATAGGCCCATCAGCTCCAAGGGTCTCTGAGGCTCTGATTCATTTGAGGGTCTTGACTGTGAAGCCTGATACTGATTATAATTTTGAAAGAAGAGGAGAACTGGCTGCTGATTGAAGGTTTAGGAAATTGGGCCCTGGAGCAAAAAAGTTAAAGGGGCAGAGTTTCTACAGACTCAGGAAGAGAATATCAAGTGCAGGCCTCAGTTGTGACAGTAAAATGAGCCCTGGACTTGGGGTCAGAAGACCTGGGTTCACATCTGTCTTTTTGGATCTCCTGGCTTCCACTCTTATCCCCCAGGAGCCATTCTCCACATGGCAGCCAGAGTGATTATTTCAAATTAGGTCACATCATCCTCTGCTTAAACTCTCTGGTGACTTCTGATCACACTTAAATTGCACATACCTCATTAGTGTGCTGGTAAATGTTTAACAGTGGGCTTTCTTGGAAGGGGGTTCTGGGAGGAGGGAGGAGAGCCTTGATTTGTAGCATTTGCCAATTTCCATGGTGTAAATACTCCCCCTAAGGCTAATCTCAAGCTACCAACTTGATGTTTATCAGCTCATAAAATTCCTGAAAACTCAACACTTAACTTCTGTGAGGTTAAATGAGCCAGATCCAGCATACCCCTGCTTAAAACCCAGCTTCTTGCTGTGATCCTCATGGCCTGGTGTGGTCTGCTATCTTAGTCTGCTTGGGCTGCCATAACAAAGTATCACACACTGGGTGGCTGAAACAACAGAAATTTATTTTCTCATAGTTCTGGAAGCTAGAAGTCCCAGATCAAGGTCCAAGCAATTCCGTTCTTGGTGAGGACTCTCTTCCTTGCTTGCAGAAAGACACCTTCTCACTGTGTCCTCACGTGGTGGAGAGAACTCTCTGGTGTCTCTTCTTATAAGGACACTAATCCTATTGGATCAGGGCCCCACTCTTGTAACCTCATTTAACCTTCATTACAGAAGTAACGAAGGGGTTGGGGCTTCAACGTATGGATTTTGGGGGCACATAATCCAGTCCACAGCATCTGCCTACCTTACCAACTTCACCTGGTTCCGTACTCTCCTCTGATCGTGACACTGCAGCTACACTGCCTGTGAGCCCTCAAGTACTCCAGACTTGATCCCACCCAAAGGCCTTCTCTCTTGCTGTTCCCTCTATCTGTAACTTTATTCTCCAGATCTTGACTGGTTGCTCTTTGTCAATTGGGTCTTTACTTCAATATCTCAGAGAGGCCTCACCTGACCAGCTTACACTAAAATAGAGCCCCTCCCCATCATATCTCATCACCTAGTTTATTTCTTCATAGCCCTTACGACATTCTGAAATGATCTTGCTCATTATCTGTTAACTTATTTATTTTCTGTTTCAGCATATAAGCTGCAAGGGAACAGGAACTTAGAACAGTGCCTGGCACATAGCATGTGCTCAATAAATGTTTGTTGAAGAAATAAGTGAATAATAGGGCAAGAATAAGTTATTTTTGTTGCAAGATGGAGGTTATTTAAGCATTAGGGGCAAACAATTCAATTCTGGAGATTTATAAAATTGGTTTCAGAGATTTTTTAAAGTTAATATAGTTTTATTTTGATGTGGATGTAAGTGTAGATAGACCTCTTAAGACAAGATCAGGACCAGTCTTTTCTTCAAAATGAACTATTTGGAAGACCACTGAACCAGGAAAAGGAAGGAGGAGAAAGAAAAAGGAAAGATACAATTGGCCCATTCATTTTCTAAGGGCTGTGGGAAGAGAAGACGACCAAAGGAAGAGTGGAGAGGACACAGACGTCCTCTGAGCCCCTTTGCTGACCCTTAGGTGCACAACTCTATCTAACACTCAGAATCCATATAGTCAAAGGATCCTGTGGGCATCTGTTATATCTCCTTTTACAAATGGGTAAAACTAGGCTCTGGGAAGTTAAGCAACTTGGCCCAGGACATGCAACTGGCAGTTTTCACTTTCTAGAGCAATGTTTCCTAAACTTAAATATACCTCTGAGTCACCTGGGGATTTTCTTACACTATGGATTCTGACTCAGTAGGTCTGGGTGGGGCCTGAGATTCTGCATTTCTAACAAGCTCCCAGGTCAAGCGGATGCTGAGGTAGGTGGTCCAAAGTGAGCCAACAGTGTAGCAGCAACATGGTCCACTGAGCAGCAGCAGCAGCTGCAGCACCTGGGAGCTTGTTAGGATGGAGACTCTCAGGCCCTGCCCAGACTTGCTGAATCTGTATCTGCATTGTAACAAGATCCCCAAGATCTTTGGTTGCATGTTAAAGTTCTAGAAGAGTGTAGTGGGTTGAATGACTGTGCCCCAAAAGATATGTCTACCTCCAAACCCCTCGAACCTGTGACTGTGACCTTATTTGGAAAAAGGTTCTTTGCAGAAGTGATTAAGTGAAGGATCTTGAGATGAGATCCTCCTGGATTACCTGGGTGGGCCCCAATCAAATGATAAGTGTCCTTATGGGAGAAAGGCAGAGGGAGATTCGAGACAGATTGAAGAGGAGGAGGCCCTGTGACCACAGAGGCCAAGATTAGAGTGATGTGGCCCCAAGCCAAAGAAGCCAGGAAGCTGGAGAGGCAAGGAAGGATTCTCCCCTAGAGCCCCTGAGGGAGAGCAGCCCTGCTGACTGTTGATTTCAGACTTCTGGCCTCTAGAACCATGAGAGAATACATTTTCGATGTCTTAAGCCACCCAGTTTGTGGTAGTTTGTTACTGCAGCCTCAGGAAACTGATTCAGGAAGGAAGGGCTACACCTCATCTAGGCAAGAGCCTGTCATGTAAAAGGGAGGTGGGCGCCTCAGCTTCACCAGCTCAGAATAAAAGGGCCATGAAACCCATGAACCAGTGACCTCTGCCCAGAGCAATGCGGGAATGTCACTGGGGATTGTAAGAGAAAGAGGAAGGAGTTAAGAGAGGCTCGGGAGGAATAAGTGGAATGTGGAAGGAGCAGAGGCAGGAGCAAGAGAAGGACAGAAAGCATGCACACCAGATTTGCTGGGAGAGGACAGCAGGCCTGGGCAGGAGATAGGGTGGGGTTCCGTTCATGGAAAGACCTGCAAAAGCTCTGTGAGAAGTAGGAATATAGGCTACTGAAAGGGACTAGGATGAGACCTAAGAAGGAGACCCAGGAATAACTGCATTGAAATACAACAAAATGTGCTTTTTTGATTTGTTTGGAAATGAGTTAGACTTGCAAACATGCATAATGTTACCTCTCTGGTAACCAGTGGGCCTCAGATGTGATCATTAAGCACAAAATGCCATATATTTGTGATCCTTATGAATACTCGTTGATTGTTAAGCTAAGAGAGATTCTTCTGAAAGATGGCCTCTTTGAGGCTGTGTGTTCCACAGGACCAGCTTTTTGGCTTCCTTTAGAAAATGTTCAAATTCTTACCACTTGATTGTAGAGGGGGCGCCAACCCAGACTTGTGGAATCTAAAGTTGCAGGAGGAGGAGTCAGTTTCATCTAGTCCAACTCCCAAATGAGCAGGAACCCCCTCACCAGAAGCTCTGACCGAGAGGTACCAGCTTCCCCTGTTTAGCTGTGTTTTTCTTGTTTTCAGTGTGTAGCCAGTTCATTCGCTGTCTCAGGCTAGTTCAGTGGCATTTAGTAGACTGCAAAGGCCACATTTTAGAATCTGTACATGTGACACCAATTATTCTTTTGTATCTAATAGAACTTGCTTCTCTTATGGCTCAAAGATTCTTCCCTCATTCATTCACCAAGAATGCATTGAGTTCAGGCTGTGTGTCAGACACTGAGATGAATAAAACATGGGTGGCTAGAGAAAACAGATCAGTCTATTTACTTTGACTCCTTGATATAACCAAATTCATATAACTGGGTTGACCTACCCTTGGCTGGTGGTTAGAGAAACAGGCCAAAATCCTAAGCATTGTTTTTGGACTTATTCCCATGGTGGAGTGGCTGGTCAGAGCTAAGATAGGAGCAAAGATTCATGAGTATTCTCAATACCTAATTTTCTGCCATCCTACCCCCCAATTTTAATATCTATACCAATGAAAACTTACAGGCATTTATATTCACTATATTTGATTTTACAAAGGACCAAATCCCACTTTTAATGTAGCATACAGGAAAAATCATAGATTTAGGGATCAGTCAGGGGTTTTAAATGTCTAGCCAAGAGAGTGTGGGCAAGTTATTCTTTGAGAATCAGTTTTATCATGGACAAAATGGGAAATAATCTCTACCTTGCATGACTGTTATGAGGTTTAACCTGGACATGGTAAGCACTAGGTGATGGAGAGCTGTTAGTTCTGGCATCTTAATGATTATAACAATTCTTTCTTCTTCACACTTGCCTCAAGGACCACACATGATGGTGTGTCAGCTGCTCCTGCATTATCACAGGCAGGGATTTCTCCAAAGTGAGAGTTCATTTCTCTTTCCCTGTTTTTGGTTGTTTCTAGAGCTGTGTGAGTAGTAAAAGCAGCAAGCTGTGTTTAGGGAAGGTGGTGCAAGTGCCAGAGGGAAAGTGTTAATTTCAACAGGGAAGGGAGGTACTATTGCCCTCTTAGTGATCCAGTTTGTTTGAGGATGAAACCAAGGTCACTCAGAAATAAAGGTTATTTGCCTTAGCAAATCTGCTGGTTTGCCCACAAGTTCAAATAGGGGGTAAAGTGATTATTTGTGAGTGAAATGTATTTCACGAACATCCTCATGCCCCTGCAGCAATAAGTCAGGGCTATGTGCAGTCATAGTAGTGTTTTGGGGCTTACAGCCTGCCACTTGATGCACAATGGATGCCCAATCATCCATTCAGTGACCAAATTGCATGTTTGACCTGAAAGTGAGATTGCCTTATAAACTCAACGTGTTATTAAAGCTTAGACAAAAGGGGGAAAATGGTGTTATGTTTATGAAGCAAAATAATAACTTAGAATCAAAGCATTGGAAATGATCGTAGAACTCTTCTGGTGTAATCCATATTTACAGATGGGTCTACTGGGGTTCAGATTGGTGAGAAGACATCTAAACAATCTCCACAATATGCACAGCTAGGAAGAGAAGTTGGGCCAGGTGAAATATGGGGATAATACCTGCCTCATAGTATTGCTGGGGGAATTAGATGAAATGATTATGTGAAGGGCTTAATAGAATAAGAAAGTAACCACAGTTATTATTGTTTTCTGAGCCTGAAAGAATGAACACACTGTCACAATGAGCTGCAGCAGGAAAGAGGCAGATGGGTGATGTAGTCTCAGCTACTCATCCATCCCAGCTTGACAAGGCTGGAAGAGGAAGCCTATGTGCCACGTGTCTGCTGTGTCTCCTCCATGTAGAACACCTGGCTATTTGGAAATAATGCGATGAAGGACTGCATATTTCATTCATACCTGCAATCTTTGCCAAATGAAGAAATTGTATAACAGCTGTCCATCCTGATGGGCTTCTTAGCATTTGCCAATTTGGCCAAAATGGAGGCAGTTTTCTGGCCATCATGAGATCTGGTTTGCCCACTGTGTACTTATAAAAATTACTTATTAAAAAATTACTATTTTTATACCGTATGATCCAGCAATACCACTCTTGGGCATCTACCCAATGGACATGAAATCAACCATCACAAGAGGCGTATGCACCCCTATGTTCATTGCAGCATTATTCACTATAGCCAAGAAGTGGAAGCAACCCAAGTGTCCCTCAACTGAAGATTGGTTAAAGAAGATGTGGTATATACATACAATGGAATACTACTCAGCCATAAGAAAAGACACAATTGTCCCATTTGCAACAACATGGAAGGACCTAGAGGGTATTATGTTAAGTGAAATAAGCCAGAGAGAGAAGGACAGACACTGCATGAACTCACTCATATATGGAATATAAGTGAACACACGGACAGAGAGAACTGATTGGTGGTTACCAAGGGGAAGGGGGGTGGGGGGGGGCACAAGGGGTGAAGGGTTACATCCACAAGGTGACGGACAAAAATGTACAACTAAAACCCCACAGTGTTATAAACTAAGACATCAATAAAAAAAATAATAAAAAAAAAGAAAAAAAAATTACTATTTTTTTCTCCACTCTTCTTTTTAATGCAGTACCACATTTGAAATAAATTGAAATTGTGCAAAACTGAAAATGTTCCTAGTGGTTAGGTAATAGCCTAAAGGCATCTGATAATTTCCCGTTGAGGCAGCTGTTGGAATCCACACGTTAATACTACCACCTTATAAGAAGGGAATTTTTACAGTACTTTCCCATACACTATCTCTTTTGAGAAAGATCTTCCAAACACATGTGGGAAGTGGGCAAGGCAGGTAGAATCATCCAGATTTTATGAATGAAGAAACTGAGATATTCCCTGTCTCAACCCTTGGGTAAAGAGGTGGGGAATGAGAAAGGCTTCAGAGGGGTTCACCCAGCACCACATGGCTGGAGAGTGGGGAACCCGGAACTAGCCTCCTCAACCTTCTAGTAGTGAGTCCTATCGCAAAGAGGCGGCGTGACGGAGGGACCAAGGGCTTTGAGTTGAGAGGTGGACTAGAGTCCAGCTCACTCCTTTGCTGGCTGAGTGCTTGAGGACAAGTCTCCCAAACTCCCTGGGCCTCCATCTTCTCATTGATACAGTTGGGGCTTCCTGGGGCAATTGCACTAATATGAGAGTTGTCATGAAGCTTAAAATGAGATCATGGATGTGGAAGCATCTGGCACATCTTCTACCCCTTCTACTGCATAAAAAGAAGTTGGAGGCTGTCATGAGTCAGTCTAATTACTGAACACCATCATCATCACGCCCAGTGTTTTCTGAGAGTTTGCCTGTACCAGACATTGTGCTAAGAGCTTCACATCAACGATCCCTTGTAACCCTCACAGCAACCTTATGCGGTAATTATTAACCCCATTGGATTGATGAAAAAAACCTGAGGTATGGAGCAGTTAAACAGCTTGCCCAAAGCATATTTAAGAAAAGACTGGGCCCAGATTCAAGGCTTCACTGCCTCCTTTTTTATGGAGTCATAGAGCTGAAAGGAACTTTAAAAATCACTTGGGCCACAGGCTCAACTTCCATGTCTCGTAATTTAAGACCTTCATTGCAGGAAATATTTTACTAATAAATTAAAATACTGAAGACTGTGAAACATTTGCTTTTGGTTATAATTAGAGTAGATTCAAGGTTATTCTTATAATTCTTATCATGATATTCTTATAAGGATTCTCATTTGTTTTGCACTTTGAAATGGTTTCTTGATGGGAGAAAGGAGCAGGTATACCTAATGGGCTTGGCTTGATGACCAGGTTGCCTTGTCTAAAGGCATTTGGTTTGTCTCGTTGACCTGGTGAAAACAGGGTATGGCTGTTGACTCCCTAGACATAGGCCAACACCAGCTAAAAGCTACAGAAAGGAAACAAGGGGATTTATTCAGCTAAGCCTTGTCTGGGTTGAGGCCTGGAGGGTTCAGCCCTTGACTTTCCTTTGAGTTAAGTCCAACTGAAAGTACCACACATTCCATTCAATTCATTACTTTGACAAAGTTTAATTTAGCAAGTGTTTCTGCAAATATGAGTGAGAGATTCAGTCCCAGAGCCTAACTGATGCAGGAGATTGAGGAGGGTCCAGCTAGCATTCTTTCCAGTGGGCCAATGCCACACATTTATGTGGACTATTAGCACCAAGAATGGTGAAAGGTGCTGCTTAGAAATAAAAAGTGACAACTTTCAACTGGCATTTCTCAATTTGTGGGGGCTTTCTGAAGGTGATTATTTTCCACTTGGGAGAGGGAGAAGTGGGATGTCAATGAAGGCAGAGGAGGGTGTCCGGTACACCTAATGAGAGGAGGGTACAATTGTCCTCACAATTTGACAATGATGGAGCTCTTATATGCATGCATTTCACTGGTAATTTACCCATGCCAGTTCTTTGAGAGCTGGTGAAAACAGAATCCACCGCACATTCAAGAGTGACAATTAAGTACTTAATAATGAGACAAAATTCTGAAGAGAAAACAGGATTTTCAAATATATGTTCATCAGCCCACTGAAAAGTCAATGGTATTCCAAATTCCTCAGGCCAAGCCTATACAAACATATGGGGTTTGTAAATACAGGCCAGAGTGTAAAGTCCAGCAATTACCCAGGTAATTTGATTCTGGGAGAGTTTGTTTGGATCACTCAAACCAGCACTTCCCCTTTCCTGTTCTCTTCCTGCTTCCCACCCTCCACTCCCAGCTTCCCCCCAGCATATTTTTGTATCTGCATTATCTATATACAACTATATCAACCTTCCATTTCACTTTGACTGCACAGACGTAGGCCTTGGCTCCATATATACACATAAATACCATAGATCTTCTAAGGGAATTGGATGGGTGAAGTACGCTGCTCCAAAGTCTGTTTTCCTCTACTATGCAGCTCCAGCCAGAGGCAAAGTAAACTGTGTGTTAATAATCATTGGGTGAATTAACTTGGAAAAATTAAATCTAAAATCCCGGCCTTTGTTTCAGGGGTCTGAATTATTTGGATGATTGTCTAGACTTGACTACAGACATATCCAGGTACACAGGCATAGTTGCATGTACGTTTAGGCCATATAGATGATCCAAGTAATTCCAAGTTCAAATATTTCATTCTTTACTAAAGCCCACCCTTGAATTCTTAGGATACTTGCCTCGCCTTTCCTTGGTTTCTGGGGTCAGTTAAAGTATCTATGAGCAAGAGTGTCTATTTAGTACTGATCTTGAGAGTCAATATGGGAGTCAGGATGGGGCATGGGGATAGATTACAAAAGAAAGAAGAGAGCTTTTGCCTTCAAGGAGCTTACACTCTTCATTTTATACTCAGTTGTTGCCCTATTGCCAAACAGCAGGATGAAAAGAATATTCAAATGTTGAGATCATGGTTGACTCAATGGCAAACATTTGTGTATTTGTAAATGAGTTTAATTTTTCAATTTTTAAATGGCATTCGGTAGATACAGTCATATTGACTCTATAACACAAGTAAAGTGGTATTTGGAAAGTTAACTCATCTATTTGATTCCCCCTAGAGAGAGCTAATTCCAAGGTGTGCATTTTATCCATGGTTACATAGAGTGATTCAATAAACTAGAGAACTATTAAATGTCTAAGGAAACTGTTAAACCTGAGGTAGGATGAAAAATGATTGCAGGGGTTCTACCTTGATCATATTCTCTATTGATCTGTTGCCCTTGGCTTTTGAGGTCATGGAAAGAGAGGGAGAAAGTGTCAAGGGAGAAGGATAATGGAATGGGAGGAGCACTCCACAGAAGTTTGAACCCACTGAGTTGCAGAATTAGATATAGATTTAGAGGACCTCCCCTTCCCAACAGCTCATTGTAGCTGTTGTAAAAGTTAATAGATGCCATTCTTTAAAGTTCTCTCTTGGTTATCCACACTAATGGAGTTAAGCAACAATGCAAACAAAAGAAGTTTTTTTAAAAATTATTTTATTGAGGTAACATTGATTTATAACATTGTGTAAATTTCAGGTGTACATCATTATATTCTGGCTTCTGTACAGACTACATCATGTTCACCACTGAAAGTCTAGTTTCCATCCATCACCATGCATATGTGCCCCTTTACCCCTTTTGCCCTCCCCAACTCCCTAAGAATTTTTATTTGAACTTGAAATGCATTGTGTGAATTTTTTTTCCTACAGCAGACATATGGTCTTAATTATATTTACTCAGGCTATTACTAAGTTACCTTGATTATGTGACTCACACCTGAATCAGAAGTAAGTGGCTGAGGCATGAATTGAGAGACTGGGAAAGGATAGTCTCTAATTTAACTTTTGCCACAGACAAATCACATGATAAACAAGAGTTCAATGATTATAATTCATAGGAAAAGTCAAATGCTGAATTTGTAAGCATTTCTCCAAAGACTATGAATGTTGCAGTGGCCAACCCCACAGAAAACCAAATCAAAGCACCTTTATTCTCACTAGCAAGTGTGTTTGGCTCTAGGTACCCAGATATCAGCCTGGCCTTTCCAATCAACTCGAGTGCTTCTGCCCCAGACATTAAAGCGCTCTTGGGGCAGGGCAGTGAAGATCCTGTGGCAAGCAGAGCATAAGTTTTGCTGATGGCCTATCTTTTCCAAAGCACATTTTGTGGAATTGGGCCTTTAGAGCTGCATTTTCTTCACTGACCATCCCCCCGACCC
Source organism: Tapirus indicus (assembly GCA_031878705.1). Taxonomy (NCBI): domain Eukaryota; kingdom Metazoa; phylum Chordata; class Mammalia; order Perissodactyla; family Tapiridae; genus Tapirus; species Tapirus indicus. The sequence goes on from CM062918.1 coordinate 44,071,057, forward strand.
CCGCCACCCCCCAACTCTTGGCCTCTGCACTTTCTCTTGCTATCTGGTTCTCTGGTTTGCACAAGACCAGATGACCAATGTCCCCTGGCTTGCTGACAACCCATAGGAGGTATGCTTATAAAATGCCACAGGCCACCAAATGTTTACTGTGAGGATGACACTACCTGGCAAAGATGGATGGTTTCCATATGAACTACTAATGAGAAATGCTCTGGAGTAGGTTCTGACCAAACTTCTTTAGTGTTCAAGGCACTTTTCTGAATTTCTTGGGGTGAAAATCATTTCCAGCGAGGAGGTAGTCTCATCCGGGTGCAAGGCCAAGTGATTGTTTTTCTGAATGTTTTCAACACTCCTTCCTTGTAATGGCTGCACGCGGAATCGCCTCAGAAGTGTAACCAGGATCACCTTCATCATCACCATGGCGATGTACTTTCCTGCGCAGCTCCGGGGCCCAAAACCAAATGGCTGAAAATACCTGTAAGGAACCTGTGAAAATGATCAGACAGTTAGCCAGGGTATTAAAACCTAGAGTCATGACCAGTCTCTGAAAACACTGGTCAGTCAGAACGCTCTGTTTCGGAGTCTCACCACACCGCTCCTTCTCTGAGGTGAATGACTGTAACTCAAATCGGCCCTTTTCTCCATCTAGTTTGATTCACCCTTTGTGATACACATCCAACCTCAGACAGTCCTCGGTTTTGCTTTTCACATAAATGTGCTGGGGTAAGGCAATGCAGAGCATCTTATTACTGCCAGTGTTTGCATACTCAACTAGCTCTGTGGGATGGCCACAGCTTCATGACTGTTCTGCAGTCACCAAAGCAAAGACTGTTTTTATGCAATGCCATGTAACCTGATAACAAGGGACAAATTTAGGCAAAGATGTGGATTCCTGGCCTATTAGTGATGAGCTCTAAATATTTTTAGTTATGCAAAAAATTAATGGGGACCACATCTGTCTGTCTTGTCCACATCTGGACTTACATAGTGCCTGGCACATGGTAGATGCTCAATAAGACTTTGTTGATCAATTATCAACGTGGCATAGTTTGCTCATCTAGAAATAGAATGAATTAGAGAACTGAATTAATTAAGATCGTGTTTCTACATCATATGCAAATGGAAAAAGAGGGCACTGAGGGAACTATCTGGATCATTCATGTAAAAAAAATCATTGCTGGGGGCCGCCCGGTGGCACAGCGGTTTAGTTCGCGCTTGGCAGCCCGGGGTTCGCGAGTTCGGATCCCGGGCGCCCGCCGACGAACTGCTCGTCAGCCATGCCGTGGCGGCATCCCATATAAAGTGGAGGAAGATGGGCACGGATGTTAGCCCAGGGCCAGTCTTCCTCAGCAAAAAGGGGAGGATTGGCGACGGATGTTAGCTCAGGGCTGGTCTTCCCCACACAAAAAAAAAAAAAAAAAAAAGAAAAAAAAATCATTGCTTAAAATTTGACCTAATGGAAGCAGAATCTCCGGTATACTTCAACAATAGAAAAAGAAAAGGCTAAGGCTCTCCTGGTTACCAAGTCCTATTTAGAATGGGACCTAGTGCTCATGGGGCCATTTGATGAACCGAAGGCAGACTGCCGAAACCAAATCTTTTGATCTCACTTGATTTCCATCTGAAGCAGAAGTGGACTTTCCTTTGCTTAGATGGTGCTACAGCTGAATCTACCTGATGACAAAATGACAAGTTTAAACAGAAAAGTAGATTGGTTGGGTTAAACAAAATTTGCCTCGTTTTAGTCAAATTAAGGGCCTGGATTTTTCACATTTCAACCTGTTATGTGGCCACCAGAGCTGGAGACCCAGCACCCTTGGCTTGAGGATGAATATGGTAGCCATGTTCTAAGCTAGGGAAGACATGGGCTCTCGGTGGGGTGGCGAGGGCAACAAGTAAATAGAATGAAATGTACACGGTGCAAACACAGAACCGGAGTGGATTTAACCGTCAACATTTTCAAGAGCAGCATATTCAGTTTTAAGGAAGAGCTCTTACGTTCTTCTCAAAGTTTTCAAGAGTAAATTCATTGGGCTTGGGGAAAAACTCAAGTTTATGCATTCTTCCAATATTCAGGATAATGTTAGTCCCCTTTTTCACTGGGTAGCCATCGACGACATCATCTGCTAAGGCTTTGCGCATGACAATGTCCACGACAGGTTGGTACCGCATGCTCTCATAAATAAAGTTTTCTATCACTTTCAATTTTTGCATATCATCAATCCTTACGTCTCTTTCACCTGTGGGAATAGATTAACATAGACACAGGAGGTGACATTAGTTTCAATATGTGATGGATGTTAAAACTCCTATAGTTTCCACAGAACAGTTTGCTCTTTGTTGAAAAAAATTTATATCTATAATTCTAATGCAAACCAGCAACCTGGGCCAAATATGTTATGTTCGATCCACAGAGTGTTTCATAAAGATTCAGATTTGAGGTCAATTTTCTTAAAATCTGAGAGATTTCATAGAAAAGCCTGAATTTCTAGAAAAATCAGAAAATCTGGTAACATTAGACCTACATCGCCATGTGGCAACAGTGAGCTGAATTGAGTGGCCGATGAGCCCCTTAGAAGGGCATCCGCTCTGCAGTCCCATGTGGATCTACCCAATCTGCTTCAAACATTTATCTGCCTGGCCTCTGAGGTCTTTGAGTTTTGTTCCCTGCTCCAAATTCTAGGGGACGTTCGTTTCTTCTCTGGTCAAAGTGAGATGGTGAATTTAATCGGTTTCAATGAAAATTTCTCCTCTGGTTACCTGTGTGGTCATCTGCCCAGAACATGTCACTGATAGCTCCTCCTTCCCATCTCATCAAGAACAACCTGTTGAGGTAGGGTGGTAAGAACCCCTATCTGCCCACCACAACAAAATGGGTGCCTCAAATCAGCCGGGCGAGCTGGGGATTGACAGATGCCCCCACTGTTTCAGATTGGCCTGACACTGGTCAGAGAGGCTCGGGTTACTTCCAGAATTGGCAAAGCTTCAGGGCATCCTCCAATGGGCTACCACTTTTGCAGAATCAAACACAGTCCAGGGTCCTGAGGCAGCCCTGTCCCTGTACAAGTGTGCCATTCAGGAAAGGTCTCATTTGGTCAGAGAACTTGAACAGCCTGCCCCTCACCGTACTGCTCTTTGGACACTGAAGGGTCTATTGGGGTATGTTTATTTGGGGTAGGGAGGTAGAAGAGAAGATGATGGAGAAGGTAACCAAAGGTGTTCCCTAGGAAGTAATTACCACACGTGTGTATCCAGAGGGGGCACAGACACATGTGTGAATGGTTCTGCTGCTTTTCCATCTTCGCAGAGGAAGTGTCAGGAGGAACCCACAGGGAAAAAACACTTTTCACCTCTCAGGGAAATTGTACTAAAGGCTTATGGTCTCTGGAGCAATTTCTCCCCTTGTTCCCCAAACTCCATCATTCTATGGCCATCTCAAGCAGGCTCCACTGAGCCTGCTTGCGGAGTGCTCTTTCTCCCCCGACCCTGTGAGCCCCATGAGAGCAGGGATGGCACTGCCTTGTTCACCACTGTGCCCCTGCACCTAGCACAGAACCCTGACAAGGGGCACTTGAGAAAACTTTCTGGAATTTGGAGCCTGGATGTTATTCTGGCTCCTTGCTATCTACCTTGCCATTGCCAGGCAATCTCTCACTTACAGTGACACATCTGCAGACCACTTCTCTCACATATTTAACCCTTATGTGAATTTCCCCTTATTGTCAACTATTATTTCAAGCAGCACTCAAATGGTTTCTAAAAGATGGTGCCTTTCCACAGCGAAACAACTTGTTTCACACAGATTGTGTAAGGTCAAGAGAGAAAAGTTTACATCATTACTGATATCTCTTCACGTTTGTCAGAAATGTGTTCCTAAAAAAGTATCCATGTGAAAGACATTCCAAATAAGGAATTCTGTTTTCTCTCAGAAAGCAATTCTGATTTCTTCCGAATGTGGCAGTGTTTCTCTGGAAGGGTGGTGATGTCAGGAGCAGTGGGCAGAATGATGCTGAAGCAGATGCAGAGCAGGAAAGAGGTCGTGTTGGGGAATTGCTGAGCGAGGACCTCGGGTTCCCTTGCAGAGGAGGAGGAGAGGGAGAAGGGAAGAAGGGGCAGCATCATTGGATCTGGGGGAGAGGGAAACTGATCATTCCCCTGCCTCTGCTCTCACCCTCTTCTCCTCCTTCTGCCACCAACTGGAAGTTTATTTGTGGAGGGATGGCTTGAAACCCAGAAACATTGCTATAAATGATAGCCATTTCCCTGGGTGGATCCACAAAAGACTTTTGTCACTGAAAAGGTAGGCAGTACATGGGACTTGATGCTGTGTTTTTTAAAAAGAGACAAATGCAACCAAATATGTGTGTTTATGTGCACATTAAAAAAAAAGATGTTGAAGAATACACAAACTATTAACTATTTAATATTAACTATTAACTATTAACAGTGGCTTTCCCTGGGGGATGGGAATGAGGCTGGGGAGGAGACTAGAAGGGACTGAGGGATGTCACTTTCTGCTTTATACATCTTTCTATTATTTGGATTTTTTCATTGAGCATGTATTATTTTTATAATTAAAAAATACAAAAAGCACTATCTTTTTAACCTGTTTAGCATAATCAAAGTGTGATAAAATGACTTGCTTTATTGTTCTCTGGGTGGATTATAATAAAGATTTTGTTTGACCTCAGATTCTTAGGACATAAAGAGCAGACATTCAGAAGAAATGGTTTTCTAAGCTCTATTATTTATTTGATAAATTCCTACCAACAACAGTCTGGATTTCCTCCATGAGTGCCTCTTCAACCTTAGGGTGCTGGGCAACGAGACACAGCATGAAGAACACAGAGACAGACATGGTGTCCGGCGCTGCGATCAGCATTTCCAATATGCACTGGTTCACATTCTCTTTTGTCAAGTCGCCACGTTTCTGAACAATCGAAAGAGGGGAGAAAAATCGGAAAAGTGAATCAAACTTTCAGAAAAGGAGGGGAGGTGATACTCAAGGATCAACAACCTCAACAAAATGAAATCCTAGAAATTACGTATCTCTGTAACTGACCATGGACATTTTTCATAACAATCTTCAGCTGAGAGCTGAACAATTTAACCAATTATCTGTGCATTTAATGTCTCTGGACTGCCCCATTTTCATATTTCGTATTGTGCAGACACAGTAGTTTCAATCTTAAATGTCAGTCTTACAGAATGTCTAATGAGTGGGCTACTTGGGTTGGGCATTACAGAAGTACTAGAGAAAATACTTAAAAGCAGAAATACACAACAATTACAAGAGGGAATCTTTACACACCTACACACAAACAGTCATACACATATGTTGTATGGGAATTATGGTTAGTCCAGGTCAGTACCTCGGCCAAAATCAGCTCAGTGGAAAAATCCATATGGTCTTCCAGTTTCTCTGCTGTGGAAATCCTGTATCTTTTTTCTTCTATCAGAACTTCCAGGGCATCTTTCAAATCCTTGCTGGAAAAAAAAAAGTGAAAATATAATCCATCCGTACTCAGTTAAGATGTCTAGAAAAACGGATTCATTTGCCATTTGTTTAAATAAAATGATCTGCTTTAATTGAAGCCATTAGTACTTATGAATGACTGAATTTATATTTAATTCCTCACGAAAATCCTTAAATTACATATATATTATACTTTATGTTAAGGAACCAGTTAGCTAAGATTTCTGGGTACTGGAGACAAAACCAAGGCTGGAACCTCCAGTTAAGGGTTAAAAACTGGTACCAAAGGCTAAAACCAATCATGTTTTCTGATTTTTGATTTGGCCAGCACAGTGTTTCAATTATGAAGTCAAAACCAGTGAATGCCTTTAGTGGGGGCGTGCTCTTTTCAGTCTGCCACAGACACCTCCATTTCCTGTAGTCTTATATCCACCCAGCCAACTTTTACTTGTCTAGCCCTGAAGACTATTGAGTTTGAGATTCCTGTTCTAGAAAGTAAACTCAAGTGACTGAGTATTATTCTTGACCTTGCAGTTTCTGCCACATAGTAAACACTACGCGAACATTTATTGAATGAGTGCCTGGCTGCATAAATATGTATATGCATTTTGACAGTGTGGTGGAGGGACAGCACCTTGGACAGAAGGTCAGGTTCTCAGTCTGGGTTGTTCTCTTTCTACGTAACCTACTTTAAGTCTCTGAGCCTTATGTCTCTTTTAAACTGAAGGGATTAGACTAGAAGGCCTTCCTTGAGATCTAAACTCTGTTATTCCTGCCTTTGTCCTTAAGTGTATGTGTTCACATATAAGTGTATTGTTCCCCAATCTCAGGGAACAATATTCTGTATTACACTAAATGTACAATAAATCTGTATTTCAAATCCTTGTTGACATGATCACCTACACATTTAAATACCCTGTTGATGCTGTTGACATAAGTAGCTCGATGTTTACTCCAGCTCAGCAGGAAAAGTAAGGGAAGATTCTTTAATATTCCTGCCATTTTTTTAAGTTTCTTTTGGGCATCTCAAGGAAGATGTTTAAACATTTTGAGAGATATTCTTCAGGGTAGTATAGTGAATGTGTCATTCCAAATGAGGATGTCATCTATTGTGTAACCCTGTAAGTGTGCCTACAGATACACACACACCTCCAGATATACACCAGGGATATATTCACGTGCATTCATTCATCTACCCATCCATTTGTTGAGCATCTCCTACACAACAAGGAACAGATATTCACTCAGTTGGTGGGCTGAGAATGCTCATAGCATTCCTACCTGAGCAACGGCCTCCAAATGGTCTGGGAGGTGTTGAAACACCCCTACACTCTGAATTCTTAGAGAATTCCTCGATGGAACTGTAGCCACCTCTGAGCATCTACTTCCTCCCTGGGCCAGAATCAGGGGCCTGTGAACGCCCGTTGAGATTTCTTCTATTCAGGTAAAATTTGGTCCTACATAAATGTACACATCTGAATTTATATGCCTTTAAAAACTGGGAGAATTGAGTTCAATGACAGTTTTCAGGGAATAGGAAGTCTCTAACTTACAAACGTGCATTACCAGAATGCATCTGTGAGATTGTTGTTTGGAACTTTGAATACATTTTGCACCAAAACGACGGTGGCTAGGTTACCAGTCTATGCCACAAACACCTATTTAAGATATTCTGTGGCTGAAAAGCCTTACACTTGCCAAAAGAAAAAGCAGAAAACAACACTGCTGTAATACTGGGAATTAAAAGAGGCAAAAATATAAAATTGAGTGAATAGAGATGGGAGCAGTTGTCCCAGAATCCTCTCCGTAAATATACATAAACGTGTGTGTGTATATAAATATATATTCATATATATTCACAATATTATATCATATATTCATAATATTCATATATATCCATAATGTTATATCATATATGTTCATAATATATCTATGAATAATAATATATATATAGTGAATATATATATTCATTTATTTATTTATGTTTTGCTGAGGAAGATTTGCCCTGAGCTAACATCTGTTGCCAATCTTCCTCTTTTTGTATGTGAGCCACTGCCACAGCCTGGCTGCTGACAGATGAGTGGTGTAGGTCTGTGCCCGGGAACCAAACCCGGGCCACTGAAGCAGAGCATGCTGAACTTAACCACCAGGCCATGGGGCTGGCCCCCATAAATATATTTTTAAAGAGTATTGGCATGATAAAGAAAGACAAATACCATGCAAGCTCACTTATATTTGAAATTTTAAACCAAACAAAAAACCCCTGAGCTCATAGATACAGAGAACAGACTGGGGGGTGCCAGAGGGGAGGGGTGGGAGGTGGGGGAAATGGACGAAGGGGGTCAAAAGGTACAAACTTCCAATTATAAAATAATAAGCCCTGGGGATATAATGTACAGCATGGTGACTATAGTTAATGATACTGGATTGCATATTTGAAAATTGCCAAGAGAATAAATCTTAAAAGTTCTCATCACAAGAAAAAAATCTGTAATTATGTATGGTGATGGATGTTAACTAGACTTAGTGTGGTGATCATTTGGCAATTTATGCAAATATTGAATCGTAATGTTGTACACTTGAAACTAATATGATGTTATATGTCAATTATACCTCAATAGAAAAAAAGTATTGGCATTATTGCAAGGGCATGGGAAGGGAGGAGATTAAAAGATTTCTCGAGGCCGGCCCGGTGGTGTAGCAGTTAAGTTTGTGTGCTCCACTTTGGCAGCCCAGGGTTTTGCAGGTTTGGATCCCAGGCGCAGACAGATGCACCGCTTATCAAGCCACGCTGTGGTGGCGTCCCATATAAAGTAGAGGAAGATGGGCAAGGATGTTAGCCCAGGGCCAGTCTTCCTCAGCAAAAAGAAGAGGTCTGGCAACTGATGTTAGCTCAGGGCTAATCTTCCTTACAAAAAAAAAAAATTTCTCTAGGTCTTTACTGCTCTAGGATATAGGAGATATAAATGAGCGCACTGACCATCGACAAATACAGAGGGAATGTTGTTGAGCTAATTTTTACAGAAACGTAAGAGAAACTGTTATACAGTCTCGTGCAATAAGTTTCTGTGGGCCTGCTGGTCAAGACCAAAGCTAAACTAATGGCCAAGAACTAAACAATGTGACTCTTCAGATCACCACCAAAGCTGACCACAGTGAAGAAGTAAATCCTTTATCTCATTGATTCAAGTCACAGTAAGCTCTGATGGAAACTAAATGAAATATGTAAGGAAACAAGTGTCCAAATCATCCACCTAATGCTCATCAACCACGTGAGAATATATAAAACAACATCAAGTTGGCTTCCTCCCTGAAGACTAATATTATTAAATTTCAAAATTCACAAATAGGATAGTTGGGTCTTCAAACAAGTTTGGAAACTTAGAGACGAAGAACTGAAGATGGTCAGGGACATCTGGGGAAGATATGAACAGAGGGAGGGGAAAACTGACATATTTAGTGCCATGCTCCATGCTAATTGCCCTACCTATAGGATCTCATTCACCTTATCCCCACTCTGGGAGGTAGGTTATATTTTATTTTAAATAACTTCCCAAGGCCATCTAGTTACTAACTGGTAAAGACAGGATACAAACCAGGTATGTCTTCCCCTGGATCCCATGGGAGGTGGCAGTGTTTAGTGACTGGCTCCTTACATTCTAAAAACCCATTGATCAGCCTATAGGTCATTGGGCATTTGTCTAGTTTTCTGCTAGACTAATCTGAGACCAAAGCAAAGCCATTTAATGATGGTTTCAGGATCCCCCAGAGACACAAGACATATAACTAAAAAAAAAAAAAAAAAAAAAAATCACACACGTTATTGAAGTTCATTATGAAAAAATTCTTTTGAGACTGCTGTCAATTCCTACAAGTTGAATTATGTTAAATTCATTCTGAAGCAACACAACGATAAAATGATTCTGTGTTTCCACTTTCCCAGACAAGCAAAGAGAATTTTGACAGATAATAATGATAGGTTCAGCCAACACTTCTCTTCAACTCGAAATAGATTGCAGTGCCCTAGTTCCAGAGATGGAGCTCTCAGACCACCCACTCAGCCCCCTTGCTGAGAAGCTGCCTGAGCCAAAGGCTTCCTTTACCCTTTGGTCTGGCCACAGGCAGCCAAATTGCTGTAAGAGGTGTTTCATCACAACTTAATCAATAACTCCCTTGTGGGCTCTGGAGAGCAGAAAGCTTGCGGAAGAGGCCAACGACAGCAAAGACACAACCAAAAATAAATCCAGTCTCACTGATAAATTTTCCAAACTTGTATTACTTACACAGACTTTTCATACTTTCTGCATAGCCAAGAAATCTTAAAGAAGATGTCCGGTTTGATAAGGAGAGCCTGCCATGCATCAAAATAACCCTGGATTTTAACCACGATGCTTTTCTCTGTAAAAACAAAAAAAAAGAGCAGAGCGGTTGAGGGAAATGTGAGCCCAAGAAGGGTACTCTGAGCAGAGAAGATCCCCTGTAGATTCTCCCACCAATCTGGGGTTCTAAGCTATATATCTATATATCATGCCCCAAAGAATGGTTGGAAATGGTTAAATATATCGGTTTGATTGGTGGTATGAACCAATCACATTTGTTAAGTTTTGACTGTGGGTAGAATCCTATTTCCTAGGGCAATGAGGAGAGACACAAAAAAAATAGAAGATAGCCCCTACTTTACAGAAGTTTATATCTTAAAAGTGAACAAGGCAGATACACCAGGAAAAAGAACTTAAGAATATTTAGAAATGTTTAAACAAGAGCACAGTACCAAACAGCATATCTTTACTTGAATCTGTTCTCCTTCCCATCCCCTTGTTCAATAAAGGGCAGAATGTCAAGTCACTGGAATGAAAATTTCAGTACCGTCCAAGGGGATCCTCAGGAAGAGCGAGTTGGAAGCATCCAGCATGATGCGCCGCATGAGGGTCAAAACATCGACACAGCCCAACTCACTGCTGACCTCCTCCAACCTGTCCAGGTGCCTTATGACGGACTCAACACAAACTGTCACCATGCACACGAGGCCGGGGCCAGTCAAAGCTGCAGGGGCACGTCAGAGAGTGAGCCACCATGAGCTCCAGGGCATGCACAAACAATCAGGCAATTCTGGCTTTTCATGTTTGGAGCTTAACGTCCCACAATTTTATATTCAACAACTGGGTAGAAATTTTTATATTCTTTTTTATACTTTTCTTTATTCTCCTAATTTTCTACAAGCATGTATCACCTTTAGGTTAAAAATGAATGAATGAATGAATGAATGGATAAAGAAATAAATCTTATTTTAAACAAACTTTTCAAAATTAAACTTTTCTTCATGCTATGGCAAATCATTTGTGAGATTGCAAACGAAACATTTAGCACCTGGGGTCATAAATCACAAATCAGTGGTTTTTCATGTTTATTGTATATATTTCCCTCTTTAAAAGGTTTGGATTTGGCCAGGGTGATATTTGTTTTATGTTTCAGCAGGCGGTGGGATATTGCTTCAGAACTAGTCAAATTGGACCTTAACTATTTGATCTAAGGTGCTTCCTGTTGAATTGTAATTTACATGTTTAAAATGCTAGTCTTATAATACCAAAAGTGCCCTTCTCTTAATTTCGGTTTCTCCCCAAAGTACTTCCAGATTTATCTTACTCAACCAATGCCATAACAGCTAGTCAATTCTTTGTTTGCTTAGAAGTCATCCCCACTGGACTGAGAATTTTTAAGGGCAGGGACAACCTCCTATTAGCATTATACTTCAAGTACATAGTACATAGTGGCCCTCAAAACATATTTGTCAAATAGAGGAATGAATGAGTGGATGGATGGATGGATGGATGAACGAATGAAAAGAGATAGGGTGAACTGGCTCTGATCTCACCCTTTGCCCTGCTCCTGACCATCTGGACAGCCAGTGGGTCCTGATATTGGGTGATCTATGATGAGAATTTAACTCAAAGTCTTCCTTTCTCTATTTTAAGTTTCTTTAAACTTTCTTTAGGAGTAATCTCTCTTTTTAATGTCCTTTATATTCAAACTTGCTGTTAAAGTCAGAGTCCTTGAAATGCAATGAAAAATCCTGGGGAACTTTATAGGCAAATTCTCTCTTAAAAAAAAAAAAAATCAGTTGCATTGCAGAACCCCCTGAAGGCAGACTTTGCAAATAAGAAAGGAGGCCTGGTGAGTGGTCCTAGACTCTTAAGATTTCTACTAATACATAACAAGGAATGTTGGGTTGGTAGCATACTTTCTGACTATAGGAACGACTTGGCAGATAGGAAAGGCCAGTATATTGTTCCCTGGGTGACTATCACATCCACAAGTAGGACAGATGATTCCTTAATCACTCAACCCTTTGCACAGAGGGTTGGCTTTGAATATCACTGGTGGTTTTCTCTCAGGTTAATGTATGATTTGCTTCTACATCCAAAACTCTGAAGCCACATTTCAATTCTATAAGCAAAATGAAATATCATTGCTTATAGGCAGTGGTATGATATAGACATGATTTTATCTTCTAAAATGTGCTAAAAAGTACTGAATTTTATCCAGGTTAAAAAAAATTGAGCAAGGAGTCAGCAAATTCCATTACTATAGACAACTCTCTTGGCAGTTTCAGGAAACACAGGCTATTTCTCGCCCCCCTTCTTCATCCCCCCAGGATGGGGCCACTGCCTAAGCTGCACTTAACTATTTCTCCATAGACACACCCAAGGAGTCAATACCTTCATTAGTGTTACTATTTTAGATACCAAAACCTGTCCCAAACTTTCTCCTATATCAGCAAAACCAACAGGGGGCATAACTCTAAGAGGAGATTCATCAAGGAACACTTGGGACTCTTATGGATTGTTAAAAATGTCAGACACAACAGTGAACTTCCAATAAGCAATTGGCCTCCTATTTTTGGAGTTTAATTTGGGTCCAGTTTTGTCATGTTTTTATTAGGAAATGTGATCTCCCACATATAGGGCTAATCTAAAAAAAGTCACCAAGATTTTTTGATTAATTTCCAAGTACTGTAGATTCTACTCTTTTAACGTCTCTTCTCTTGGTGCCTTCCCTCCATGCACCCTGCGTCACTGCAGGAGCTCTTCACTGTTCTCACCGCTCACAGTCTTGCTTCCTTCCAATTAGTTGTCCACTCTGCTGCCAGAGGAGTTTTTCTAAAACACAAATGTGTTCACGACATTCTGCTTAAACCTCGAATGATTTCCCGCAGCTTTCGAGATTAGCTCAGCTCCTTCGCTTAGTGCAGGAGTCTTTTTGGTGGCTGACCCTGCCTTCCCCTTGGGCTCAGGCCTGCATGTGTCCACGCCAGGCACCAGGGCCTACTTCCAGTTCCCTGGACATGTAGTGGGATCTATCCTTCTTTGCCTTGGAGAATCCTGTTCTTTTTTCCTGTGGAATATGTCCTCGTCACACTTCCTTAATTTAGGTAGCTTTTACCCTCTTTCAAAACTCATCATAACCAGGCACTCCTCTGAGAAGTCTCCCCTGACCCCTCAGGGTGCTTCAGATGGCCCATTTGTCTGTGCTCTGTAGCACTCTGCACACACCTCTAGCATAATACATCCCCCAGATGGTATTTGGTGATGTATTGATCTGCCAGTCTGCCCCCTCCCCCCTTATAAGTTCCTCAAGGGCAGGGATCATGTTTTGTTTATCATTGTATTCCACCTAATTTAATGAGAGCACAGCAGTTTGTTAAACAAATGGACGAGTTTAGAGATTCTATTAATTCTTGCGTATCAGGGTAGAGGATATTGGTATGTGAAGGTTAACTGCTCCTAAACACTAGTTCACATATTCCTAATACACCTGGGCCAAAAGACAAAGTACAATGAAACTTACACGTCTATAGGATCTGACAGCATTCTTTCACTGATTCTTCACAATAACCCTAGAATTCAAATTCTATTGTATTTATCACCTTTTATGGATAAGGAAACTGAAGCTCAGAGAAGCTGTCCAAAGTCACATAGTTAGTAAAGTGGCAGAGTGGGGACTCAAACCCACAACCTATAATCCTGAGTCTTGTACTCTTTCCATTAATCCATTCTGCAATTTTGTAAGGCATAACAGTGCCTCAACATGAGTGGTAGGCAGAATAATAGCCCCCTAAAGTTGTCTGGGTCCTAATCCCTGGAACCTGTTAATATGTTACTTTACATGGAAAAAGGGGCTTGGCACATATGATTAAAGTTAAGGACCTTGAGATGGGGAGATTATTGTGGATTATCTGGGTGGACCCAACCTAATCACATGAGTACTTAAAAGCAAACAACCTTTCCCAGCTGAGGTGAGTCAGAAAGAGATGTGATGACAGAGGATGGTCAGAGAGGTGTGATGTGAAAAGGACTCAACCCTCTGTTGCTGGATTTGAAGACAGAGGAAAGGGCCACAGGCCAAGGAATGTGGGTGGCCTCTGAGTCTGGAAAAGGCAAAGTAGCGGATTCTCCCCTGGAGGCTCCAAAAAGAAACACAGCCCTGCCAACACCTTGACTTTAGCCCCCTGAGACTCATGTCAGACTTCTAACCTACAGAACTGTAAAATAACCAATGCGTTAGTTTTAAGCCACTAAGTTCGTGGCAATTTGTTAAGCAGCTATAGGAAACTAATACGGTGGAGTTGTGCTGAGTTTGGTGATGGCAACTCTGTGGAGGGCAATCACCACTCAGCTGGGACAGGCATAGCCTTTCCCTGGCTCAGCAGCCACACAGGAGGCATCTAGGTTCACCACAGAGGCTGGCTGGAGGGAAAGATATTGATGGTGCGTCGTCAGATCTAAAATCCATCTAGCCCCGGATTCCATCACTGACAACATTTCCAGGGCATGGTTATCTTCCTTGATGTTAATGCATATTCCCCGACAGCTTCATTTCCAGCATAATACAGTAAAGGGAGAAGTCACGAGATAAGGAGGCTTGGGATCCGGTCTCTGTTCATCCATTACTCGCTATATTGCCTGGGCAAAAATCACAACCTGTCTAGGACTGTATTTCCTCAACTATATAACTCAGAGTCTGGACGAGATAACATATACAGTCCTTCCCAGTTCTAAAATTCTTTCATTTTATTCACAAATTGCTTTCTGTTAAAATGTCTGGAATGTCAGTCAATGATTCTGCAAACACGTTGTTTGCCTATGCTTAATCAAACAAATGGCCGACACACTAAATTCTTAATTGACATGATCCTAAGTAGAGAGTTCCATCTCTTCTGCACGAAATTGCTTTATGCATCAACAGGAAGAACGGAATTTGTGGTGGTTGAAAATGTAGACTCGGGGGTTGTCTCCTGGGCCACCATTTGCTAATGTTGGAAACTCGGGCAAGTTATTTAACCTCTTTATGCTTCAGTTTTCTCATCTGTTAAAATGTCACTGTGGGATTAAAATATCAAGTACTTGGAACAGTGCCTACTATACAGTAAATGTTCGCTCTTATTATTATTTCAAAACCATGAAGCAGCAGAATTGGAAAATGGTTTCAAAAAAAGTCACATTCATAGACAAAAGAGCAGGATGATTACCTTTTAAAAAGAAAGGTCGAACAACTTTCCAGATGGCTGGGTTATTGTTAAATATGATGCCGTTCTCATGCATGCCCACGAACTGCAACCCGAGTTTGCTGCCGAATCGGGAGCTGTAGTGATCATGTTTCATGATGTGGAATGTACTTGAGGACCTGCAGAGAAAGGAAACCTTAGGGTCCATTTTTAAGGGTCAGGAGAGCTCGTGGTGATGATTTTGACTACCAGGGTCTCTCTTAGCAAATGCATGTTGATCTAAACGCAACGCACGATTTCTAGTATTCAGGTTGAAGAAGCACTTCTGTTATAAGAACATCCTACTCTAGTTGAAACATTTCTGCCTACTGACTACCTATTTGAGCACCACCAAAGATAGAAAACACACACACAGTTATTCTCTATTTCCCTCTCTTCTCTAACTCCAAGTCACCAAACTACTACCCACTACCGGGGTCGGAGCTGCAAGGCTGTTAAGAAGCTGGATCCACCCCACTCCCGGAGTCCTGAGAGCCTCCAGCCCCCCAGGCACCATGCAGCCCCACTCCAGACAGTGCTGCCTGTGCAGTAGAGCCTCAGGGTCGGAAGTTGCTGGAATTGCTGAAGTCTTACTTTTTTGGTTTGGAGGCAGCAGTTCTGCCTGGTACCACCCATTCCCCAGAGTCTCTAATCAGGCCTGGCCCCTCCAGTGGGCATCATTCTGGGTTTGAAGGGTATCTCTGGGCACTTCTGACCCCGGGCTTGGCTGGCTGGGCTGGGTCTAGAAGGTTCTCTGTGGTGGGGACAGCAATTACCTTGGGGCTCTGCATTCTGTCATGACTCATCAAGGTCTCCAGGGTCACAGAGTTGTCTCAGGGTTTAGGATGTGGTGAGCCATTAGATAGCCCTTAATGTAGCAACACTGGGACCTTGCCAATAACCCAGGCTTCCTTGAACTTCCTGGCTTCTCCTCCAATGTTCTGCCCTCCATCCCCCATCCCATGCCTGGGAAGAGCGCTCAAAGGAACTAGGAAGGAGGAAGCAGCTCCTTCTGTTTCTTCCCTCCCCACTCATTTCCTCCTCTAGGAGCTGCTTCCTGCCCGTACATCCCAATCTAATTTGGGTATGATGAGGCTATGAGAGTTATGGAATTTTATAAATTCAAGCTGAAGAAGCCACAAGGGCCTGTACATGTGAGGAGAATATTACCTTCTTAGGGCAGTGGTAGAGAATTCTTCTGTAGAGAGAGAGACTCACTTTGTTGAGAAGATGTTCTCTTAAGATTGCTTAGAAATTAGCCTATGGCATTGCAAGGATAAATGGATTATCTAAATAACTTAATAATCAAAAAGATAAAGAAAAAGGATAATCATTCTCTTCAGGATAAATGGCGGGATGGGTTTATTGGACACACAGGGGAGAGAGGAAGGGAAAGAGCTGGGATGAATGCTATGCTATGTGTGTGAGGGTCTGGGGAGGAAAGGACTCCTGGTTCATTGCTCAGCAAAAGAGGGGCCTTTGGGAAAAAAGAAGTCCATTGGGAATTTATGAAGTTGAGACTTGTGGGGTGGATGGAATAAGTTCTTTTTTCATCTACTGAGAGAAAAATTAAGAAATGCTGCAGGTGACTGCATTTCCTGTGGAAAATGGCTGAGGTTGGAAAATAGGCTAGTAAGCAGGCTACCTGGATGAGGGCTAAGTGATGGCTGTGGCCATGAAGAGCATGAGTCAGGAAACCGGAAGTCAAAGGTGTCCTGAGTTAATAAGCTATTGGGCTAACCCTCTGTATGGTGAGTAAGATGGAGGGTGGGCGAAGACAGAAGGGATGGTGTTTATCAGAGGACAGAGAGGATAATAAGCAGGACATGTTGTGTTTTTATGTCCATCATTTTCATAAATGCTAATATTATGACACACACCACTTGGAGAAATCAAATGAGATTATTTAAAGGATACAGAAGGAAGTCAGTACGGTGAGGACGTGAGGCAGACAGAATGGGGCAGAAGGAGGTGCAGGCAGCCAGACCCCAAAATCCTCACCCACAGGGGTGCATGGTTATGGTTGAGTGAGCCAAGGAAGAGAAGTCACATTTCAGCCACTTCCTCCCAAGGCCCAGCGTTTTTATACATAAAGCTGGAGCATGCCACCTCTGAAGCATGGGGCCCTCAACCATCCCTGTGCTGCTGAGAGGACAATAGGAACACAGTACAGAGAGGACCACAGAGTTAGGGCTCAGGCACAAACAAAGCCTCATTTATCACCCTCCGCCTCCCTATGCTAACAAAGCCTGTTCAAAGCACATTACCCAGACTCCTCCGAGGGGCATGACAAGAGGCTCTTCAGATTACAAGGTCTATGTCTCAGTATATACATGTGGATAACACAGCCAAATGCAAATTCCCCTTAGGAAAATGTAAGTGTAGGCAGATTGATCTCTCTCCATATATTTTTCTGTAACTTCAAACAATTTCCACTCGAGTATATTCAAATGAATGGTCATTTTTCTTGGAGATAACGAGAAAAAGGAAAAGGGAGCAGGGTTTGGGAATTAAAAAGAGGGTCAGAGTGGTTAGCTGAGAAGGAGAAGAGATTTTCTGCAATGCAACTATGGGAGACCAGAAGAAAGCCGAGGCAGGGTCAACTGTCACCAGTCTGCATTTCGGCTGTGTTAACAGGGCAGGAGCTGCCCACTGTGGGGAGCTCTGGTGGAGATCTGCCATAGGCAGAGCTAAAGCCACATAACCCTTGACTTTGGGGCTTGAGAACTAAAGGGTCTGCTAGGTAAGTTAAAATTGATCCCCCAGAGCTTGTTCCACCTGAGGGTTATAAATTATCCCATGTCTCCAAGACCAGCGTGGAGCTCAGAGGCAGAGATCATAAAGTTAGAAAGGGACTAAACATTTGAGCAGAGGACTAGAAAGAAAAGGTGTACATTATTGCAAGAAAGCAAAATATATTTATTAACATCTCCTTGACACTGCAAAGGAGGGAGAATCTGGACGCTTTCTGGTGTGCAGGGGATGGAAGGTAGAAAGTCACTGCACAGTGCCCAATTGTGCAAATTCAAGATGCGTCAAATGTCACTGACGTCATCTTTATTTTAGATGTTGTCTTTTTTTATTTTGGTGAACTTAATATTTATGCAAGTTTTCACGTGTTCACTGCAACTTTGGTTCTTCCTCTCTACTTCTCCACTGAAATTTTGCTTCAGAACTGCAAAGTCTCCTCCCATGGGGGTTTTCTGAATACGTAACCCTCAGAGATGAGGAGTGGCTTTTATAGCATTTGCAACTGGTTCTTACACTGGGCTGGAGTGGCCATCTTAACACTTGCTCCTCTCTCTCAAAGGTGACACTTGTCTCCTAAAAATATGACTTTGCCTTAATGAGGTTGTTCAGCTAATGCATGTTCCCATGGAAGACACTGGGCCGAAAGAGCTCTGCTCTGGCTGAGTAGATCGGTCTGTGGGCTAAGTATTAGCCAAACCCTCCCATGTGTGATGGATTCCATAGTTCTCTTTAAACTCTACAAGCAGGCCCCTGAAACAATGGCAATGCCAAGAAATGAAAACAGAAATATTATGTGAATAAACTATTTACTTGATATCTATTTTAGGAAAAAAGTCCTATTTTCAAATCAAAACACTCTCTATTAAGTCAAACCTTCCCTTGATTTGATTCCAGATAATATTCATCAAATGAGCCCAAGTGTTGGACAAATTTTCCTCTTCCTAGCAACAAAAACAAAACAAAAATCCAGATGCTTCTATTTGTATTGTAAGGAATTGGACTGACAAACAGCTAAAATGTTGTTCTGCATAGAAAAATCATGCTATAGAAAGGACTGAAATTCTTATGAATTAATAGCTTTCAGAACTCTAGCTTTTCTTACCTTCCTCTATCTCATTCTATAATTAAAGCAGAAAGGAAGTAATTTGTGTACTCTTTACTCACAAACTCGTTTCTACGTATTTTAAGTGCTTAGAGGGCAAGCAGAACATTATTTTTCTGTTCTGAGCACTAGAGCGTTTGCATATTACGTTAACCACCTTGGTCTGTCCATTTCTTTTGAGGAATTAGTAATCAATTTAAAAAAGAGAACAAGAAACCCCAAACTCAAACCCAACAAAACATTAGTTAGTTAATAGGGCTAACTTTTAAAATCAATGTGTCCTTTAGGGGGCGCCAACATCTCAGTTATTTTGAATCAGAGGCTCAGACTTCGAGAGGGACAAAGCCAGCAAGACAGAAGTGATACACACAGCAAGCCAAGTGTGACCAGCCACTGACAAGCAATTTACAACACGTTCATTTATCAAAAGTAGGCTGGCTTTATCTAACCAGAGTAAATCGGGAAAGTGAAGACGAGAAGGTTGGTGAAGAGCTAGGGACCTGAGCCCAGAGCTCTGCTGGTGCTCAGGAGCACGGGAGAGACCTCGCTCCTGCCAGTGTGGAGAGACCTCGCTCCTGCCAGTGTGGGCCAGCCTGTAACACTAGCTGAGGGAGATGTTAAACTGACTCTTTGGGAGAGTGAGGATTTCTCACCACTTGAGGAGAGACCAAGTGAGTCTCCAAGCTCAGAAGGGACAGTGGGCAGTACAAGTTGTCTGGTCCCTGGGGTCATTATTCTTCTTGAAACATGACTGAAGTCGAAAGACTTCACACATCTGTCCACTCCTCTGTCTCCAGCTCTGTTCCATTTCTCTGCCTACTCTATGGCAAACGACTTGGAAGAGTTGTGTATACCTGCTGCCTCTGATTCTTCTCCCTCCATCCTCTACTCCAGTCAGACTTTTGCCCCCCACCACTCCATTGAACTTGCTCTTGTCAAGGTCACCCATGCCCCCCTATTGCTAAATGCAACGCTCACATCTCTGTCCGTTCAGGTGGCAGCATCTGGCATGGTTAACAGTTCCCTCCTCCCTGACATATATTTGGCACCTGTCTTTCAGACCAGCATACTCTCCTTCTTTTCCTTTCTCTGCCTGGCTGTCCTTCTCAGCCTCCTTTGCTAGCTCTGGCTGCAGTAGAGGGTCTGAAGGCCCAGACCTCCCTTCTCAACACCCCACTCAGATGTCTACTAGGCATGTCAAGTCAAAATGTCTGAAATGGAACCCTGATATCTCCCCACCCCAAACTTGCCCCACCTATCTCGGGTAATGATATCCTCATTCTTCCAGGAGTTCAAAGCCAAAACTGGGGCATCACCTTGCCTTTCACCCCCAACATCTAATCTGTCGGCACCTAGGGGCTCTGCCTTCAAAATTTGCCCAGAATTTCACCTCATCACCTTATCCCCTTGACTGCTATCACCTGGACCAGCCACCATGATCTCTGCCTAACTGGCC
The DNA here is from genome assembly GCA_031878705.1 of Tapirus indicus. Classification (NCBI taxonomy): domain Eukaryota; kingdom Metazoa; phylum Chordata; class Mammalia; order Perissodactyla; family Tapiridae; genus Tapirus; species Tapirus indicus. The sequence goes on from CM062918.1 coordinate 44,091,383, forward strand.
TCTCTGCACCCATCCCTTGTCCCCTGACCACCTATTCTCAAGAGAGAAGCCACAATGATTCTGCTGAAACATGAACAAACCAGATATGTCACTGTTCTGCTCATTCTTCAGTGGCTTCCCATCTCACTCAGGGTAAAAGCCACAGTCGGTATAATGACCTGTGAAGCTCAACATGATTGGCTATCCTGTTACCTCTCTGATCGCATCTCCACTGTTCTTCCACTAGCCACGCTGGTATCCTTGTTGCTTCTTGAACATTTCAGACAGTCTCCCACCTCAGTGCCTTTGCACTTGCTGTTCCTTCTGTCAGGAATGATTTTCCTCTAGATTTCTTCATGGCTTACTCCCTCACTTCCTTTAGGTCTTTTTTTCAAATGCTGTCTTCTCAATGAGGCCTGCCTCGACCACCTATTTACAATTGCACTCCCATCCCTGCAACTGGCCTTCTCCATCCTCCTTCCACACTTTAGTTTTCTATATAGCACATATCTACCTGATAATAGTGTGAGCAACCATCCTGGTTTGCCTCGGACTGTCCCAATTTTAGCATTGAAAGTCCCACATCCAGGGAAAGCCCATCGTCTCAGGAGAACTGAGAGGGTTGGTCACCCTACTGATACACTATACATTTTACTTGTTTATTGTTGGCATATTAACAATATAGCAATATATTTCTCTGTGACAGTGGGAATTTTTGGTTGATTTGTTACAATACCCCGTGTGCATAGTAAGTTCTCAATAAATATTTATTTAATGAATAAATGGAGAGCCAATAATGACTATGGATCACCCAGTGCTTAGTATATGGTAAATTCTCAATAAATGTGTGTTGAAAGAATAAGTGAGTGAATTCTCTATAAGTTTATACAAGATTAAAACAGATGTACAACTATGACCTAATTAGTATGTTCATTGCTAACAGATGTGCAAATATGACCCTAATTAGCATGTTAATTGGATATGTATGGGTGCTATCCACATTCTTTTTTTTGTATTCATGACAAAAACTAATATATACACACAACATACAGTGTCATGCACAACTTCTGTAGATGCTCATTAATTTAAAGCATACTTGCCTGGGGCGTTGTGTATATTTATCTACAGATGATCAGACAGACCTTCCTCCAGACCCCGAGTTGTTCAGGCCACATCCAGCAGCACTCATGCCTGACTTCTCCCCCTGAAGTTCTGCAGCCCCCACCACTTCAGGACTAAGCTGGTTGGAAAAGTGAGGCCACCATCTCCACACAGTTGTAATGACTACAGATCTCAAACTTTCAAAAGAAAAAAAATCTGGCAAACTATTCAAATAAAAATAAAAAGCTTTCCGAGGTCCAATGGGCTCTTTTCAAGAGGTACGGGTAGTTCTGGAAGGGACCTGAAGAGCAGGCAAGGAAAGGAGATGGGGACAAACATGTCCTATTCCTGCAGGGAGCTCAGCCCTTAACAACAAAATTGAGCGGCTCAGAGGCAATTAAGGAGAACATGAAGGCTCCAACCAGTGAAAAGCCTGTGGGGACAGGACAAGGAAAGGACTGGGAGAGCTGGGGGAAGGGCGGGGTGTGTTGCGTCCATGTCTCCAGCATGAATCAGCACCTGACTTGGTCAGTGTCGCTAAGATCACTTTCCTAATTAAGATAGCAGAGTGGTCAGATGTCACCCCACACTGGAAGGAGGATCCTACTTCAGGAATTGGCTTTGGGCTCCCAGGGAATTTATCTGGTGGTCTAAGTATCTAATATCTAAGAGCGATTTCTGTTGTGGCCCTTTCTCACGTGCTTCGCTCTTCACTCCGGTTCTAGTCTTACACTACCACCACCCGAGCTAGACTTAAGGGTAAGACAATAAGACAAACCCACTCCAACCCTGCTTAGCTGTCTCCCCTAACCTTAGGGAAAGGCCCCCCTGCCCTGGAAGCTTCTTACCCTCTCTCCTCCCTCTGGATCAGAGGTTCTCAAGCTCTGCAGCACACTGGAATTACCTGGGTGCTCTAAACACTACTGATGCCTGGGTCCTACCTCCAGAGATTCTAAAAATTGGAGTGTGGCCTTGGCATTGAGGTTTTTAAAAGCTCCTTGGGGAATTTTAATGCATAGCCAGGGTGAGAACCACTGTTCTGGATCCTGAGCTGCAGGCGGATGTCCTTTTGGATAAATATCCTGTGGTCACTTTGCCTGTCTGCTGAGAGAAATAGGTGACAGAGAAGGCAAACACCGACATGAGGAGGGCTGGAAGGCCACTTGCTGTGCTGGGGGATGAAAGAGCAGGAGTGAATGTCCCAGTCCCCCAAACCCACTGTCGGCAGTCCCAGGACATTTATGAGACTTCAGTGAGTTGCAAAAGTGAGTAAAGCTTTTCTTTTTTGGTGAGGAAGATTGTCCCTGAGCAGACATCTGTGCCAATCTTCCTCTATTTTGTATGTGGGACGCCACCACAGCATGACCTGACAAGCACCGTGTAGGTCCACACCCGGGATCTGAACCCCAGAACCCTGGCCAAAGTGCAGAGGGCGAACTTAACCACTGCACCACTGGGCTGGCCCCCAAGTATTGATTTTTAATACGAGAACATGTCAAATTCACCTAAATGTGGCCGACCAGAGCTCAATAGAGAAGTAAACTCCAAGAGTAATTATCGTCTAGCCGTTAAAGCATGGTTCTCAAAAAATCACCTGGAGGGCTTGTGGAAACAGATCGTTGGGCCCACTCCCAGTGTTTCTGACTTATTGGGTCAGGGTGGGACCCAAGGATGCGCATTTCTAACAAGTTCCCCAGTACACTGGTGCTGTGCGTTGAGGGGCCACACTTTGAGAACCACTGCATTAGCGTGTTTCACGATGAGCCTAAAGAAATGACACTTCCACCTGAAGCGATTTACGCTTAGTCTTATAAGCATGGTCTGCCTTAGCTACTTTTAAAACACCAAACTAAACGAAACAGAAAAAAACCCGGGCAAAAATTGAGGTATTAGATTGGTCCAAAATAACATTATGGGATTGTTAGAAACATTTGGAAGGATAACACATTTTTCTCCCCCACTCCCTTCTTTCAGGTATTTGGTTCAAAGACTTGGGCTTTGAGTTTACCACACTGTTTTATGAAATGATGTCTGTAATCTTGGCCCGAAAAATATCAGAGTAGTTTCCAGAAACGCTTCACTTACCTCTGGGCGATAGTCTATGTATTGGAACAAATAATTCTAATAAATCAGTAAAACACCCTGGTAAGTCTTAATTTGTGGGTAAAGCCCTAGCAGAGATTATAAATATAAAAACTCATTAATGAGACAGTGTTGGCAGATAGCTTCACTAAAAGTCTAGTCAAGATAGCTGAAAGTCTAGTGAAATAGACTGTCTTTGAAATTCTCCATTTTCTATGATCAATAAATAAGAAAACTAGTATTTCACAAAGCTAGTTCTTCATAGTCGATGCAAAGTTGGTTAACCCTGGAGTGAATTCAATCTGCTAAAGTCATCCAGAAGATATAACAATGCAGGGGGAGTGGGGGGAACATCATTTCTTCTAATAGGCAATACTGTTCCTGGTTTGCTTGCGAGCACTCAGCTAGGACCCTGGCACACACTCGTAAATAGGACAGCAGCATATGAATGACTTCTTCTACTGTCTACCTTTGTAGAAGTGCTTAGTAGACTGGCATTAGAAACACATTAGCAAATTGGTACAGTCAGATTTCTTTGTCTCAGGCATTTTTTTTGTTTATGTGCTTACTTGTAGAGATAAGACCAAAGTCTTAGGAAAGCAGAAAAGATAATACCTCTCTCCAAAGTACATTTTGTCAAAACCAGATCTCCTGGATTCTAAGTTTCCACATTCACTGCTCAGAGAGATTTTGAAAAAATTCCCAACTTTCCAGAGTTCTTTATCTGTGTGCCTCTGGCTTCAAGCAAAGCCCAATTATTCCACTTGCCTACAGTGATAGAGTTTTACCTGGAAATCGCTTACCTTCATTTAAGCAGTAAAAACACAGCCTTAGAAACAAAGATGTCAAGATACCAAAATATGTTTGCTTTTAATAGGAAAAAAAACCCCAGCCTTGATTTTAAAAATAGGTCTCTGATTATTAACAGACTCACTTGCTAATAATGAGCGTTTCCTCTCCACTTATCCAGACTCTCATGAATTCTCCGTACATCTTGTTGTAGTAGTTGCAGGCACTGCCGATCCCCATCCACAGGAACCTCAAGTGGGAGATGAGGGGCCCAATTCCCATACAATAGCCAGGACCTGGAAAGTCATCACATAACAACAGCATTTCAGCAACACCAAACGAGCAACTGCCTTAGGTTACTACAGTTCGTGTTCTTTTGTATCTAAAAATGATTTTAAAAATACAACAAAAACAACAGGAACAACAAAATCCGCTTAATATGAGGCTTTTCACCCCGCCATGAGTAAAATGATGTTCAGAGTCCACACCACATTAGTTCTGTTTGGTCTCAACCCTCTCAGCATGGATGAACCGAAGTCTGTGTCTACTATTTTCTTGCCATGTTAAATGGTGTCAATGAGTTTCAGATACGAATCAATCAGTTCCTCTACTTACAAGCGTGGAAACCAGGACAAGTGACAAGCTGACAGATCTTTTTGGCTGCCTGGTTCTGTCTGAAAACTTTTAGATTGAATGCCCCAGTTGACAAAATGAGTGGGTTAGAATTAGGTTGTAGTTCTGGTATAATCTTTTTTTGTGGGGGGGTGGGGGGATGAGGAAGTTGGCCCTGAGCCAACATCTGTGCCAATCTTCCTCTATTTTGTATATGGGATGCTGCCACAGCATGGCTTGATGAGTGAGGTGTAGGTCCACGCCCAGGACCTGAATCCTTGGACCCTGAGCCAGCGAAGCAGAGCATGTGAACTTAACCACTGCGCCACCAGGCCAGCCCCTGGCGTAATCTTTTACTTTTTTTGGTGACGAAGATCAACCCTGAGCTAACATCCATTGCCAATCCTCCTCTTTTTGATGAGGAAGACTGGCCCTGAGCTAATATCTGTGCCCATCTTCCTCTACTTTATATGGGACACCGCCACAGCATGACTGACAAGCAGTGAGTCGGCTGGTGCCCGCGATCTGAGCCCACGAACCCTGGGCTGCCAAAGTGCAACCTAAACTGCTGCACCACCGGGCTGGCCCTTGGTGTAATCTTTTTAATTGAGAGAAACGTGGTCTGCAAAGATACTGTTCAGACAAAGAGCATCTATTTCTTTTTTTTCCTTCAAAAAGGACTCTGTTTATAAAAAGAATCTTAAGCTAAAGCTCATTAGACAAAATTAGACAAAAGGTAAGAATTGGGGAATTAGGCAATGATTCTGTCTGATCAGTGTCGGGGCTAGAGTTTGAGTCCAGTGGTGTGGTTTTACTCAAGAGCAGTGACCACTCATGTCCTTGTTTATGAGGACAATGGCAGAATTGTAAAACATGAATCCAGTGAACAACTAGGGAATTGGCTGTTGCTTATATCAGAGAACAAACTTGGCAGCTTGATTTTACTGGCGGTGGTGAAAAGCTAGACTAAAACTTTTGGGAATGGTTTCAGGGGTTTTATTGTAAAGTAGTAGCTTTTCTAAATCTTTCTCCTTTAATTCCATTCTGTCAGTGAAATAGTTATGAAGCCAAAACACGAACAACGTAGAAGACAGTACTCACCCTCCAGGGGCAAGAGTTGTGTAATAATCTAGTTGTGTAATAATCTAGAATAATCTAGTTGTGTAATAATCAAGCTTTTGCTTGAATCATCTGAATTGGATATTTAGTCCCAAATTCGGCAAATAAGATTGAGTCCTTAATTTTGTAATAGCTGGGTTAATGTGGACAAGACTGTCAGCTCTTTTTTTCTTTCAAGTGAAGGTCTTTGTTAATATCTGTAGAACATTTTCAAAGTGTTCTTAATCTAACAGTTGTTCTAATAACACTACATTATGAGTAGATGACTGACTTTATATTAAAATAATTTCACTAAGTTCTTAAAAAGATTTAAACAAGCAACTTGAATATGCATTTCTTGAAAATGTTGTCAAATATACAGACTTCTAATCAACTGAAATCTGTGTAATAATAAAATACTTTGCTGGATATTTGCAGCTTGAAACATTATAGATGTTCAATAAATGCTTCCTGAATGAATTTTTAAAGTTAATTAGACATGTATATAATATAAAGGGCAAAGTTTTAAATGTCACCTTCATTTAGAGTATTTTAGATTGTATTCACATTTTGATAAAAATGGAAAAATATCATTTAACACACACATTTAGTCCACATGAGGTCAAATGTCTGGCTATTTGGGAATAGACTTATTCAACAAACATTTACTTATGTAATATGCTAGGCCCATGGAAAATAAAGACACACAAATGAAAGGTTGCATTATTCATTTTTTTATCTAAAAGTTTGGTGTCAGGGAGAAAATCTTAATATTTGGGAACCACCATTCAAATTTAAAACACGACAGTGAAGAGCTGTATCTACTTAAAAGGGAGATAGGGATGAAATTTGCTCAGGTTGAAAACCCGAGTGTTCTAACCAGAAGAGAATCAGAGTTTGAGGTCCATAGTGGTAAATTATGTGTCAGCTTGATCATCCAGCAAACACTGACTGAGACCCTAATGGGCATAGACACCAGCTCCAAGTTAGGGACTGGAGATGGTATGATAAGTACAACTGGGTCCCCATCAGAGTCCTGGGCAGGAGAGAGAGTATGTGGGGGAAAAGTACAAAATCAAATAATTATAACACAACGTCATCCTTTCATTTACATGTATAACTTACACCCTCCAGCTGGAGAGAAGAATGCTCTAGGAGGGGAGAAACTGTGGTAGGATATTAGGGAAATATTCTGATTGCATTCACATTAAGCTGCTCTCTCCTTCTCATCTAGGTGTGCAGTGATTTCGGGAGCCTCTTTCACACCCTAGGAGGAGCAATAAATAAACACTTCACTGCATTTCTGTGCAGAGACAGCCTCCATGAAGCCAACAGCTGGGACCTCTCACCTGCTGCCCTAATCAAGAAGCTGTTGCATTCCATGCTAGGTAAATACCCTAGAGATACCTGTAGTCGTGAATGTTCACAGCAGCAGTGTTCACAATAGCCCCAACCTGGAGACACCCCAAATGTCCATCAACAATAGAATTGCTAATTAAACCATGAGATGTTTGTGTAACTGCATGCCATATGAACTATAGCTGCACACCACATGTGGATGAATCTTACTAGCATAATATTGAGCAAAACAAGCAAGATAGAAGAATGAGTAATAGGATTTGATTGCTAAAACATTTAAAACAAGGCACAATTATTCTGTATTGTTTGGGGATGTGAAATTAGGTAGCAAAACTACAAAAAAGCAGGGAGTGATTGTCACAAAATAGAAGAGTGTTTACCTCTGGGGGCGAGAGAGAGGATGTGAAGGAAAAGGCACGAGAGACGTTTCTGGGACACTGCTAACATCCTATTTCTTGTCCTGGACTGTGATGACATATTTATTTGTGCCCCTTTCTTTGAAATAGTTTTTTAATGAGAAAAAGAGGAATGTGTCGCCATGTCCTTTTCCCAGTGTCCGCCTCTGGGGGTGTGGCACCCAGGGCAGAGAGAGGCTCTGGGAGAGAGAACCCACATGCAAGGCTGGGATTGCTGTCTGTCCTTGGAAAAAGGAGGGCTGCCAGGTGCCAGGTTAGTGTGAGTCCTGGACAGAGATCAGTGAACTTGGGACAAGTGCCCCGAACTGAAGTTTCCAAAACCCCTGAGTGGGAATGACTTTCCTCCTCCAGATCCTCATAGCCCTCCCTGGCACTAAGTCATCGGCCTGTGTGTGTCATCTTTGCACACTCCTTGCCCCCTCCGCCAGCACGCGATATAGCAAGCCTTTCAGTAAATATGGGTTGAAGAAACTTAGAGTTGAGTCCCAGTTTCCTCACTTACTAGCTGTGCAACATCTACCCTCTTTAATTCTCAGTGTCTTCATCTGCAAAATAGGCATAAACACACCCCTCACCAGAGAGCTTCAGGATCACAGGAGAAAATGGGAGTGAAACTGCTTTGTAAGTTGTAACTCACTTGAGGGCTTTTGATCATTATACCTTCTCAACTCCCTGCAGCTTTCACTGACCCTGAGCTTCCCCCAGACCTGTAAAACCAACAATCCAGAGAGCCAGGGATTCAAGGAAACTGGCAAAAGGATTTCAGAAGTGTTGGTCAGCAAGAACCACCAAGGCCAGATTCCTCACTTTCCCTTCCCCAACCAGGAGCCACAGGATCTCAGTCTGTGCCACTAGAGGATTCTGACCAGACCTCACATTTTCAAAGGGAAAGCATAGAACTAGAAACTCCCTGGATAGCAAAATGATCATCAACATGGGACTCCTTGGTTGCTCCCCTACTCCCACTTTCCTTCCAGCTGAGATGCTGACAAGCCATTCCCCTTCTCTGGGCTTTAACCCCTCACCTACAAAATGAGGAGTTTGACCTCCATGGTTTCTCATACTTGTCGTAACGATCTGCTTGAGCAAGGTGGATCACCTCTCTGGGGCTCAGTTTCCCCTTCTGTCAGATGAAGGGGTTGGGCTCATATCCTTGGCTTTTAACCCTGACTGCTCATGAAAAACGACCTGGGGAGATTTTAAACAATATTATCAATGTGGGGGCCCCTCCTCAGACAGGGCTGAGAATCACAGTACGACGTGATCTATCAGTGTGTGAGAGCATGACGTCCCTGTCCAGACATGGTGGACAGAGTGAGCTGCCACCTAGGCTCCTGACGCAGAGCTTCAGGGATGCCAGCTCTCACACTGGCCCCCTGTGGGCTGACCTCCTCACTGGAAGGTCCAAGGGAGTTCTATTACCACCTGCAGCATAAACATCTGGGAGGACTTATTAAAAATGCCCTGCGCCTCACCTCCACCGTTCACGGACCCTGACCTGGAAGCTCACTGGGGAGGAGAAATCCAGTGAGGAAGGGGCAGTAGTGGAGAAGGGGTTCAAGTTAAAGACCAGGGAAGAGTCTTCCCTTAGACCCCATTAGGGAGTAGAGAACAAAATTAACTAAACATTCCATTAAATTGGTCATTAAAGTAATGTAAAATACCAGGCTGACTCAGATAGAGAAACAGGCAGTTCTCTGGAAATTTTAAAGAATCTAGACACAGGGCACTTTGCACCAGCCCCACAATCCAACTCTAAATCACGCTGTGATGAGGCCCACCACACGCGGAAGTGTGTAATGACTATGCTCTTGAAATAAAGCCTTATCCGATATCTTCTGGGACTGGGGACAGATGCCTGCCGTGAGGAATTTTCACTGAAAGCTAAAGAAATGGTCTGAAAATTCTGATAATTCTGAATTTATCTGATAGTGTGGAGTGGCAGGGGTTTCTACTGGAATTTCTGGATAATTATATTATACTCTACTTTTGATTGACCTACAGACCTTGTTCAAGATTCTATCAGGGTGTGATGTTCCCAGGGAACCATAGTGGTCCCCATTCTTCTTCCACTGCCCAGGTCTCATCCAGCCGTTATGATGGCACCACCATCGCCCCACCCCCAAGAATAAAAGAAAATACAGTGGGATAAAGAGAAGGAATAATTTCAAGAAAGGGAGAGGGCAGGGGCCATGGATGAGGCAAAGTGTAAGGGAGAAGGAAAGGAGTATGGAAGGCATTCCAGAGACATTTGCACCTTCAGAGCAAAACTGGAATGAATTTGAATCAAAGAATAAATAAAAACCTGGAATTTTACTTTTCTCCACCTCATCTCAAACTTATTTAAGGGATACTTGTGTCAAGTCTACTTTACCAAAGCAAAGTGCCGACTGGAAGGCATTATCCAAGATATTTTTTAAATGCTTTTATTTAAAAGGTACAGATAATTGGCATAAAAATTTTCACCTGAGTCCTCATTTGTCAACATTGGTGTGGGCTTCAGTCATCTCCCCAGATTTGCTCTGTGTCGTTTTACAAAATTTTCTTTACCCTCATGGACCAAAAGCCCACATAAACAATCTCCTTAGATACAAAACCAAATGAATGACTTACCTGGTATTGAGGATGTTTCCTCCTGACTCCAAACGAAGAAAAGAAAGCCAGTGAGCAGCAGGATTGGCAAGGTGGCAACAGGCATGACTTCGGGCACCATGCTGGTGAGGTTGTAGTGCGTTGGGTTCAGCATTTCCAAAATCATCTTGTGCTCCTTGATCTGGGGCAAAGCAATTTAAAGTCCTGTGGAAGTCAGAGGGGCAGAAAAATTAAGAGAATCCCCCAAAAGTTGCATCTAGGATTCCCGTTGCTTCAGAAGATGCTGTACTGTACTGATCGGCGCTGTGTTTTATAATGTGATTGGACGCTTAGACAAGATAAATTTGTGGTTACAAGTCAAAACAAGCAAGCCCAAGAGAGATCTTTTGGCCTGAAGTGCAGCACTTCTGACCTTGGTAGTCTCAGGTTCGTTGGGACGCTTGGTCGGATAGAACCTTATCAACTTGCCCTTGAGTGGGTAGAAAGTGACTGAATTCCCAATTAAGAGCCGAATTTCTCACCAAAATACAAGAAAATGAAGCTCTTTCCAGAGGGGGAGTCATTCAATGAATTCATCAGCAGATTTCATTTAGGCAATCTTCCCTTGAAGCCAAATCAGTTAGAGAAAAAAAGAAGCAATCCCCAACCTTCTTCCTTGCTCAAAATTACTTTCCCCAAAGAGTAAGCTTCTCCAGCAAGGAAGTTTTTCTTGGGCATCGCTGAGGTGTTCTCAGTCTCCCATTGGGTTGTCTATTGACTTCCATGTGACTTACTTAGGACAATCTTTTTCTATTGCCTTTAATGAGGCTTAAAATCTTCTGCACCATGGGCTGGATCAAGTAGTCCCATGCTGGCCAATGTCAGAGGTAGTGGGAAAGAAGAATGGGAGAGGAAAAAGAGAGAGGAGAAGGAGACGGAATGGGGAAGGAGGAAGTAAGTGAGGACAGAGGACAATGGCACCAGTCATAGGCTCAGGAGCCATTCAGCAACCTTGCTCCCCACAGCAGCTAACCTCCCACGCAAGACAATTTTCAAGTTTGATTTGCTGGTTCTGTCATATTTTTCAACACTGTAATGTTGAGTTTGTCTTTTCACTAAGGTTTTCTAATACTTATACTCTCAGAAGAGAGTTTCAGGGATGGTGGTTTGTTGAAGAGACCAAGATTGAATAGACTTGTAGAGTGAGGACAAAGCAACCAGTCAAAAGCAACCAGTCAACAGAGCTCTGGTGCCAGATGTCGGCTTCCCCTGGAACCTGCCCAAAGTTTCCAGGACTTAAAGGCTCTGAAACAGATTTTGGCTGAGTTTTATCTGGTAATAAGTTCTAGATTCTTAGTCAGGGCTTCTAATTGAATTTCAGGGGCTCTGTGAACTCCCCGAAATGCTGCATACAATGTAGTATCTGCTCATCTGCACTTTTCGGGGGAAAGAAGCCATAACTCTCATCAGATTCTTAAAGAGTATGTAATTATATTTCTCCCCTGCTCTATATGAGTTCTTGAACACCCAATCATAAACCCATTTCTGGCAACTACAGAAATTTTACAATCTAGTTGAATTCATTCAGTTGCTTGATTCATTCTATTATTCCACCATTCAAATAATCATTAATGGTTAAGTGCAAGACACTGAAAATGCCTGCACATATGTTGTGCAGTGTGTTTGTTTCAAACATACAACAGTTGAGACAGAAAAGTCAGCAATGTGTCTGTTATCATCTAGTTCGTTTGTTCATGAGTAGCTGCTGCCTTGAGCAGACTGAGTGTTTGAACTTCCAGAGTGGAATTTTACATCATTCTGAGTAAGCTCTGTGTGGCTTATGACAGCCAAGACCCTCAAGGTTTCTACTTACATTGATGAGACCTGAAACCAAAGTGAAAAGCACAAATGAAGAAAGTGGTTGAGACAAAAAGGAGGAAGATGCCCCAGAGGAAGTGATGCCGGCAAAAAATTTCACATTAAAGGAACTCTCAGAGATATCATTCGACATTGAAAGCATAAAGGATACAATGGTGGAAGCCGATGCAAGTTTATAAAGGAGTGTGGCAATTCACCAAGGCAAAGCAAAGATGCTCCCTTCGTATCTAAGTTATACAAAGGGAAGAAGAAAGCAAGAACTGTTCAAATACTCTTGATAAGTTCTTTTTACAAAGAAACACTTGAAGAATGGTACTGTCTCTCACGTTTTAAATTACAGTGTATTAAAACATTAGTTTTACTATTTTTTCATTTCCCCATACACTTAAAGCCTACAATAAGAGTTTTTAATGTTTCAACAAAAATTTTAAGGGTCACTGAACTGTCGTATTTTTTCTCTTGATTTTTAAGATTGCTTTGTGGGGCCGGCCCGGTGGTGTAGCGGGTAAGTTCGTGTGTTCTGCTTCAGTGGCCCAGGGTTTGTGGGTTTGGATCCTAGGCACGGACCTACTCACCGCTCATCAAGCCATGCTGAGGCAGTATCCCATATAGAAGAGCTACAACTCTACAACTATGATACATGACTATGTACTGGGGCTTTGGGGAGAAAAAAGAAAAAAGAGGAAGATTGGCAACAGATGTTAGTGCAGGGCCAATCTTCTTCTTCAAAAAAAGAAGAGATGGCTTTGCACAGTTTCAGTTTGCATGGTCATTTCTATGGCCCTGTACTGTTGTGCAAAGTGAGGACTGCCTGTATGTCTAAATGTTTAATGGGGCTAAGAAGACTGGTTCCTCATCTTCCTCAAGGGTGTATCATAAAGATGCCCAAAAGAACACCATTTAAAGACCCAATAGGTTGAGAATTTGTTAATGCTTACAAAGCATTCACTATGTGTCAGACATTGTTCCAAGCGCTTCACAAATACTAAGCCATTCATCCTCACAACAACCCCATGATCCCCATTTTACAGATGAGGAAACCAAGGCACGCATTATTAGCTCGCCCCAGGGCACCCAGCTTATTTGTTGCAGAGCTGGGATTGGAGTCCATTAGTCTGTCTTCAGAGCCCACGCTCTTATTCATGCCATTTTGCTGCCTATCACAGGATTCATTCGGTCCCTACATTTCATCATTTATGTTCATTCCTAGGCTATTCAGAGTGACTCCCTTTAAAGGAGTAAGCTGTTCAGACCCCCAAAGGTCACAGCTGGAAGGTCCTTTGAGATTCTCTCCTCCTTGTCTTGTTCAGTAGAACATTCTGATGGGCCACACAGACAGGTTAAACAGAACCCTTTGAAGGTGGTACAGGAATGTAGGAAGATCCCAGAACTTCACAGAGTTTTCTTATATGTCCCCTATGCCAGGAATACCCTCCCCTCATCCCCAAACATACATATACACACATGGCCCTCAAGTGCCACACACCTTCAAAGACCATCTCAAAGACCATGCCTGGGTCTCCAGGCATTTATTTGCAGAGGGGTCTCCACTCTCTACTCACTGGAGTATCCCACACTGGGCCTGGAACCAAGCAGGGGCTCCAGCCGCCTGATGAATGAGGCCCATGATCCTGTGCTGGATGGAGCAACAGGTATCCTTCCTCCTTCACTTAATGCCCTGCCAACCTCAGGGTAAGGAAATGCCAGTGCTACACCTAGAGTCCCCAGTCTGAGCCAGGGCAAAGGCCCCTAGGGACACGGCAGAACCTGGGTGTCCCAGTGACCTTGGGGTCAGGACACATCCTGGGCCTCACAGTGCCAGGAGGTGCTCCTAGATGCCCTGCTACAGCTCTGACCCTCTGCAGGGTGGAGGCAGGCCCTAGCCTTGCATAAGTGCCCCTCACCCTGGCCAGCCCCTCCCAAGTCCTACATTGCGGCAGGGGGTGAACCGCCCAGCAGGGAGACGATCCAGCCATCCCGGTTGTGAGGGCCACTGCCAAGCCTCTCTCACTCTCTCCAGCACACCTGGTCTGTCCCTCTTTCATGCCCCTATTCCCAGAGAAATGTTACCCAGCCACCTTGGTTCTCCCTGCTGCATCTTCCGATTTGGGTCCCCACAGGGGGCTGCCTTCTGAGGCTGCTGCAAGGAGCAAGACAGATGTGAACTCAGCCCTCAGGGCCTGACAGACATGGTCTTCCAGGGGGAGGTACAGCCCCTTATTGAATGGTTCCCCAAGCAAGTGAGAACGTCCAGTTAGAGGCAGGAAGCCCTGTGGCTGCAGAGTGTCCTCTCCCAGAGAGGGGCTGCCGAGTGGGATGGGGGGCTGGGAGGGATGGGAGTTGGGGGAGAATAAGCATGATGCTAAGCAGAAAGAAGGATCAGCAAGGAATAGAAAGAAGGCTGGTGACCCGGGACTCAGAGAGTGGGGGGCAGTAGGGGGGCACTGGGGCAGAAGGAGGTGGTAGGGACACCTGTGCAAAGCCTTGTAGGCACATTAAAGATGTTAGAATTTGTCCTAAGAGAAGTGAGAAGCCACTGAAGAGCTTTAAGCAAGGGATCAGCAAAATCATATTTGCATTTTGAAAACTTAAATCACTCTGGCTGCAGTGGGAAGAATGGATGGAGGGGGATGTTAGAGTGAGTGAAGGGAGACAAGTTGGGAGGCTTCCATAGTTTTTCAGGCAGGAGACGGGGGTGCCATGGTCTCAGGAGCTGGAAATGGAGTCAAGTGGAGAGGTTCAAGAGCTATTTGGTGGTTAACATGACTGTCATGATTTAAATCCAGTGATATAGGGGGAGAGGAAAGTGTTAAATATGACTCCTAAGTTTCCAGACTGTGCACCTGGGGGTGTGGTGTGCCGTTCTCTGAGCTAGGACCAGTTTTGAGGTGGGGGGAGTTCTTTCAGGTTTTAGAAATTTTGAGTTTGAGGAATTGTTGAAACATTCAAGTGGCGCTATATAGCCTGTAACTCAGGGGAGAGGTCTGAGCTGACATATGGGCTATGGAGTCCCCCCGAGTAGAGACACCAAAATTTAATGAGAGAATAGAGGAGGATAAATCTTGTAAGAAAAGTTGAGTTTACAAAGAAGGCAGGAGAGGAGTGGCCCAAGAGCTAGCAGAAGACCAGAAGAAGTTGCTCGTGGCTAAGTGCCAGCATCTTTGATGACCAGGGAGGCATGGCTGGGATGTTACAGTGATGGAGACAGAGAGGAAGGTGGAAGTTAGCATGTGTCCAAAAGGCATGAATCTCCATAAAGCAATTGCTTCCTGTTTTTTTTTTTTAAGCTGTTATTGCTGTTTTACAAGAGGGGCAAACAACATGGATGTCGTGCCAATGGTCCCTTGAAGAGGATGGACAACCCGACGGCTACAGTGACAGGTTCACACTCACCTGAAATGTGTCACCAAGTGCTCTATGTGCATTATGGCTCAATCATCACAACGACCTTCTGGAATAAGTTCAATATTACACCTCCGTTTTACAGATGAGGAAACTGAGCCTCAACATGTCAAAGCAAATGGAAAAGTAGGAGTTGAGCACCACTCAGTGAGAGCTTAACCCAAACTACACTGTCTGCTTCCTCCCACTACACGCCTGTCTCCTTTCCTGGCTGCGTGATACCAGCCTCTCCTTGTTTCCCTGCTGCATCTCTGCACTCTCTCTCTTCTTTGCAGGTTAGCTTCTTTTTCTTCCAAACAAATAACCCATGCCTACTGTTTCTATTTCCTTTCTACTCATCTCCTTTTAACTCTTGGCTTTTGCTTCAACTACACTCATGATACCAGTCTCTCAGAGATTATATATGACCTTCCTCCTGTCCAATCCATACCTTTTTTCCTCCATCTTTGTTCTTCTTGACCTCACCCTGTGGCATTGGACCCATTTGGCCATTCCTCTTTCTTGTATCTGTTCTCATGTGACAGTCTTTTCCTTTTCTCCCATTGTTCTTTCTTATTCTTCTGCACCTGTTCCTAGTCCCTCTGAGAAACTCAGCCTAAATGTTCTGGCCTCTAAGTTTCACACTCCATTTGAAGAACTCATTACTTTTCTTGACTTCAGCTCTCACTGCTGTATGGGTGCACCCCCCCATTTTCCTTCTTGGCCCTGTCCTCTCTAACTCCATATCTGAAGCCCCGAATGCCTAGTGAACATCACCACTTAGATGTCTTGCCATCACTCTGCACTTACGTCCAAAACCAAATCCCTCGACTTCCTCCTAACCTCCTCCTCCCACCCCAACCTCCTTATACATCATTTTCCCTGTCATTCAACTTCAAAATCTTGGTGTTATTCATCCAGATTTTTTTTTCTTTCCTACCCATATCCATCCCCCCCCCCCCACTGCAGCCTAAACATGTTCAGTCACAAAGTTCTAGGGATATTCCCTAAAAATGTCTTGTCCCTGACTCAAAAGGTACTTCCCTGAACTTCCTTTACCTTCTGTCCTGTATCTTAATTTATATAATGGACCTTAACCCTACCCTCTGCTCTGTTCATGATCAAAGCATATTCTCAGTGGTCATTTGAAGGCAAATTCATATCTGCCTTCTTGACTCTTGCCAAAAATTATCTTGAACTCTCTTATATCCAATTGTATTTAGAAGCCTCTGTTGTGAAAAGTCCATTGTGGATTCCTGGTGGACCCTCAGGTCACTTTTGGCAGTCCTAGCATCTGATGCCTTCAAGAGCTACAGAGGTGACACAAATGTGGAAAACGTTGACGGCTTTGTAGTGTGCTATAGAGCACAGCCCTCTTCCAGATGAAACATGATGCCAAGTGAAACATCTCTCCGTGGGCCCAATCTAGACTCCAGCCCATTTGTGGCCTTTATTTAGTATCTGAATCAATTGCCACAACCTTCAAGGAGCTGCACACTTGGACCTGGTCATTTGTGTCCTTTCTGCAACTGCCTTTGCCTAGTCATGTTTTGGTGCCAGTCCACAAGCTGACTCAGAGTGACTTTATAAGATCGGTTATGCACAACTCACTGTTTTACCTAAAGAGATATTGTCAAGGACAATAGATAAAATCATTTATATTTATCCTTCTGAGTTGGATGCATTTTTGTAAGTTTCCTCCAATCCCTCAGAATAAAATGGGGCAGCAATTCTTAAAAGTCATCTCCCACCTTCTGTTTCCTCTCCTCCTAGAAGGTGAGTTCCCCAAGGCCGGGAGTCTGTATGTGTTTCCTTCACGACTGTGTCTCACTCCTAGAACAGTGTCCAGGCCATCGTATATGCTCGCTACAAATCTGTCGCCTGAGTTTGCACTGTTTCTACCTTTGTCCAGAATTTATCCCCCTTGTAGCCTCCTTGAAGCCCTTCCTCTCAGACCTTCCCTTTCAGTTAGCCTTGCACACCATTGCCAGATTGCTTTTCTACTCAGTTTTCATCATATCAAGCCCTGCTAAAAATCCTTCTTTGCTTTCAGTTGACTGCAAGGCTCTTCCAAATTCATCCTCATCCAGCCTTATTCCTCGGTTCTCTCCACCCAGACTCTGACTTCTCACTGACCCACACACATCCTACCTGGGAGTTCTTCTCCCTCATGTCTCCCACGTGTCTCTCCAGCTTGGCTGGATCTGCCTCACAGGCCTCTCAAGAGAGGTCTGTTTCCTCCTCTCCTTCCCTGAGCCTTCTCTTATCTGGTATAGTTACCCCTCCTCCTTTCTCTTTGACAGGGGTCCTGCGACACTCTTGTTTTTGACTGCCAAGTCCCTCTATAACTCAGAGTCATGGAGGATTTCATTAAACAAACATTTATTAAGGACGTTGTCTGAGCAAGGTGCTACACGCAGACATGAGAGGTGTAAGGCAAGTTCTGAGGAAGGTGCTATAAGCCAGGTTGTGGTGTGAGCTCCACAGTCTCTAGGATGAAAGGCAGAGCTGCCCATGAAGTTCTACATAGAGGAAACACAGGGTATCAAAGCTGAAAAGAAACTCCGAGATCTTTTAATAGTACAGTTCTCTCCCCTGAAAGATGAACCATACACATGAGATCCGGGTAAGTGAGGTCACTTAGTGGTCACTTAAAAGTGGGAAAGGTTTACCGTGCGCACATTGTGCGATCTGATTTCCATGCCCTAGCACCGGGGACACGACACTGGAGGTTCTAGTCATTCTAGAAGCCTCCAGCAAGCTTCCAAGTAAGTTCCTGGGAATTTCTTGTTCTGGAGCAGGTGCAACAATAGGAACCAACAAGGGAAACCCAGAAAGATAAAAGTTGTGTGGTTGGCCTGGACTCCCCTCTAGGGCACCACTGGGAGAACTCAGCCACTAGCATTCCACCAGATAAGGGGACTACTGACAGTGCAGAAAAGGCAGATTTCCCTCTCTGGTAAATGCACAAGCTACCCAAACCCACATTTCGCACAGCATGCAGACCCAAAGCTCTTGGGCATCAGGCAGGGCTGGGGCTTTCTTACTCATCTCTGAGGTTCCATGACATCAATGCATGTTTGTGGAAATGCTCCTTTCTTCACAGCAGCTTCCTGGCCAGTCGTCAGCAGGCCTGGCTGCCCTTTTACCTCAGCTTTCATCTTTGCCCCTCTGAGGGTGGCCGGCTTGTCCCTCAGGTACCTAATCCATTGTCTTCCCAATGGGCTGCATCTGATATCCTATCCCAGGAGAGTTCATTTTAAAGTATAGTCAGCAGTGACCACCTGAAAAACCTTCAAGATCTTGATTCAGGCCATGAGACAAGGAGAGGGGGTATTGTGGGACTGGAGGCCCACCATGGAGCCCTCAGATCCTATTGTCCAGGGGCTGCCTGACACCCCAACCATATTTTTTCTCACTAGCAGGCTGAGCCTGTCTCATGGAGAGGACAGAAAGGGGCAGGCTAGGTATTGTTCCCGCAGCAGCACTCATTTCTCTAAGAGGCTTCCCACCCCTTCACTTTTCAATTCAATTTTATAAACCTAACATGTTGTCTGGCCTCAGAGGGGAAAAGGTAGCAGGATTTTTCAGTCCAATTTTGGCTTTTAATCTGAGGAGGGAAAAGGCAGACATGACAGTATCACAGGAGCAGGATCTGGGATCGGGGGCCTGAGGTCAAGTCTCAGCTTTGTGGCTAACTGGCCCCGTGACCTCATTCACTCCCCAAGCCTCCCTGAGCCCTGGCTGAGGAAGCGAGTTCTCTCTACCTCAGAACACTGAGGTAAGGGTTAAAGTGAAACCTCTGGAGCTGGACACCAGTAGTGTTGGCTGCCATTCCCCAGGCTTTAAACTCTATGTGGCACATGGAGTTGTGTGACTCCGTGACTCTGGGAGCAACAGAGGAAGGTCCCCAAGTGGAGCTGCTTAGGATAGCCCTGGTGTCACCAGCCAGAGAGGCCACTGAACCTTGTTTTTGCAGTAAGATCCAGAGCCATACTGAGCCTTGGTGTCCAGGATTCACCACATTGCGGTCCCAAGTGGCCTTGTACTTTGACCCACCTATCTGGATGAGATAGCTCTTGGTTTAAGGGCAGCACCAAACCCACCTCCTGTATAGAACAATCAGTTCTGCAGTGGCGTGTCTTTCGTCATTACATAGCGTAAGTCCCTCCAAGGCAAAGACTCATCTCGTTCCTCTCTGTGGCCTTCACGGAGGCTACCACGGTGCCTTGTACCTAGTAAGTGCTCAGTAAATATTGGTGAAGTGAATGAATGAACAGTTAGCAAATTAAGCTTTTCAGGCCTGGGGTCATCAAAGAATGATGCATTCACATGTCCCCAGAGGAATGTTTTCCTTACCCTATCTGTGCTTCCAAATGCCAAGTTCCAGCAAGGCAGTGGCTCACAGTCACCACCCAAACAGTCAGATAACAGCAGCATTACTGGCCTTTCTTGTGAGCTTATCTGTTGTTTAATGAAAAAACTGTGAGGCCACAGAGATGGCCTAGTGCAGGGCCAATCTTTGGCAAGGAGGCCACTGGCTGACCCCAAGGCCTGGGGTTACTTACCCTCCCTGGATCGCCTTTGCTTATCTATAAAATGAACAGATTGGGCCACATGACCTCTTCTACTTCTGTGTCTGATGCGTAACATTCTTACCCTTTATCTTAGCTTCCCTCCTGGCCCTCCCCAGTGCCTGCGCCCTCTTCATCTCGCTTGGTTCTTTTTCTGCACCATGGCTTTAGGCCAGCCAGTGGTGCCTTTGGGTCCAGGTGCCCAGAGCTAAACTGGGATGTCAGGGGATGTGGGGTACAAATGGCCAGCTTTGGTCATCTTCTCTAGCTCTTCTCCTTCTCTTTAGAGCCCCAGACCCATTCTGAGAATTTAATGAAATCTGTGGAACCGCACTCTGGAGAAACACTCAGCAATCAACATGCAAAGTTTTGAATACAGTTCTGGGTTCTGGACACACTGAGGCCCATCCACAGACTTCAAATTAACAACTCCTTGGTCCAGTTCCTTCCCCCACCTTCCACCTCAGGTTCCCAATGTCCCAGAGTTTCTTTCCAGATCAAAATCACCTTCACTCACCAGTACAGTGTGAATTCCAGGTTGTAAACGAATGAAATTTCCCTCGGGCATTTTAAGTTTCACCTGAATCCCAAACCTACAAGTGAAGGCTTGATGATAAGGTGGTAGATTATGTATCTGATGGAACAAGTGAGAAAGATTTAAGGGCAGAGTGAGGGGCATGTCCGATATCCTGAAATCCTGTCTGTGGCTCACCTCACACTGGCATTGTCCAAGACTACACTTTAGCCCTCAGTGGGCATCAAGGCTCACAGGATCTCTGGGCTTCTGCATGTACGTTTCCATATTCTGGAAGAGACACCCCCGTGCAGACTACTGTGTTCACTCCAAAAATTTGGAGCATGTCCTAGCCACTGGTCTAGGGTCTAGGAATATAACAATGAACAAAATGAGGTCCTACCCCTCAAGGAATTAATTCGGACAAGATAGAGCCACCCATCTTACTATTAATATAAGTCAAATTACAAGTGTTCAACCAGAGGCATACACAACCATTGGAAGAGAGGAGAAATGATTATCCTGGGGAAGCTGAGTACAGCCTAATGAGCAGTCTTGAAGGAGGAGCATTATTTTACAAGGTGTCAAGTTGAGGGAAGAATGTTGCAGGTTGAGAGAATGAGAAAAGAACTGACAGGGCAAACTCAAAGCTGCTCCTACATCCCTGCCGGTGCCATTTGCTTTCCTGGTTTCAAATGACCTCCTCTCACGGTGTGCATTCACTGCTACAGCTCTGCCTCAGTTTCTTCATCAGAAAAATGGGGGAAGTAATAGTGTTTCTTGATATGGCAACCATGAGGAGGAAATGAGATAAAGCAAGTTGGGGCCTTATCAGAGTCTCTAGCACATAGTAAGAGTT
The DNA here is from genome assembly GCA_031878705.1 of Tapirus indicus. Lineage (NCBI taxonomy): Eukaryota > Metazoa > Chordata > Mammalia > Perissodactyla > Tapiridae > Tapirus > Tapirus indicus. The sequence goes on from CM062918.1 coordinate 44,112,596, forward strand.
CAGTAAAAGTTGTTACTGTTATTAGCCTTCAGTTTCCAACAAAAGCATAGGTAATAAGAGACAGCTGGAAGGAGCAGAGTCCCTGGGCTGGAGTAGTGCTCTAGGGGTCACCGAAGAGGTGTGTGCTTTTGGGCAAGTCACTGTACCTCTCCTGGGTACTCTGGGGGGGCCGGAGAATGGGGTAGTGGATAGTCTCTTAGCTACCTGGGTGATCTGGAGGTCAGTGATTCTACAACCCTTTTGTCATGGGGTCATTGGGGACCATGTGAGAGACACTGAGGTGGCCTGAACAGAATTGTGGGATAGTTGACGTTTGCCTCCTATACCCCTTCTAACCCACACTTCCTTTTCTGTGTCATTTCCCACATTTTGTATCCACCACTTTCTTCTCCCCTGTCAGAGGAAATCATGTCACCAAAATAATTAGTCTCCGGGGGCTAATCCTTCAACTAGGTCTCTCTCCTAGGGATATTTTCATTGTAACGGGTGCCTGGAGCAGTTCTTTGGCGGCCACAATGGAAATGTGTGGCATTCTCTCAGCTCTGTGGGAGCCTGCAGTTTAGTCAGAGAGAAAAACTAATAAGCATGATACTGTTGACAAGTACAAAGAGATATTAGCATTGAGGTGTGGCCAAAGTAGGCTTTGTGTGAAAGATGGAACTTGTTCTGGTCTTTGAAATGTGGTTGGGATTTTGGTGGTGAGTAGAGGAGAGGGCTCTGTGAGTGCTTGGAGGTAGGAATGAGTAAGGAGGTAAGCTCGGGGAAGGCAGTTGGGGAGAATGAGACTGAAGAAGCTAGATTCATGTCGGGAAGCATTAACTGGTGGAACTATAAGAAAGGGTGGAGATGATGAGGGAGGATACAGGAGAGGAAGTGCTCTCTTACTTGACCCCCTGGTTTCTGGTTTGTTCATGTACTCCTATGCTGGGAAACTAGTGTACATGTATGCCTAGACAAAGAAAATGGAGGAAGTTTTGAGAAAACAGGAAATTCTACTAGCTAAACTGCCTGTGTGGGTGCTAATAATAGAGACAGACATCTTCAGAACTAATTTATGAGCCCTGCAAAAATATTTTAAATTTACATCTAATTTGACTTACATCTCATTGTCAGCAAGAACTGAGTTTGATCATCCATCTTTTCCACCACACTTGGCTTCACATGATCTTTTACTGCTTCCCAAATCAAGTTTATCTTCAGGGGATGAAGAATTGGCCACACTGAGATATCTGTATGCGACTTTTTTATACTGCTGAGAACTCAGGCAGTCCTCTTCAGTTCTGGGATATTCTTGGCTAACATTTCTTTCGATATTGCCTCCCCATCATACTCACTATTTTGGCTTCCTAGATCACCAATTAGACAAATATTGGGTCTTATGGATCCCTCATCACTTTTCTTACCTGCTCCATATTTCCCATCTCTTTTATCTCTTTGTGCTTTATTCTGAGATAATTCCGTGGTTGAATCTCCTAGATCTTCAACTGTTATCTATTTGGCTTTTCAGTCCATCCATTCAGATTTTTATTTCAAAAATCAAAGTATTAATGTCCATTATCTGTTAATTTTTTATGGATGCAGTATCTGCTGGTGTCTCTGAGGCTATTAATTCAGTGTATTCTAGAGTCCTATTTTGATTGATTAGTAAGTATGTTTCCTCAGGTATAAACTCTTCTGTTTGTTTACAGTGTGTGACTCCCTTCCATGGTGCTGGCATTCATCAAATGTGTGGTGAGTCTTAAGTATGTGCTCATTTTTGTGGCTGAAATTCCCTATTAATCAGCTAGCTGTGTCTGTTTGCTCACCATTTGGGGGAGGAAGAGAAAAGGCAGTGTTCTGCCGCGCCTTGTACCCCAGTCTGTTTTCAGGAAGAGTGAGGAGGGCGTGGAACGTGCCACTGGTCAGAACAGCATAGCAGTTAGGTTTCTGGGCTTGAGTGCACTCTGCGTCTCCGGCTCCAGCCCTCTGTCCCAGCAGCCCCTCTGGGCAGAGCCCCCGCTGCAGCTGCCGCTCGGTGAGGGGAAAGACGCACAGCAACTCCAGAGGCCGCCCCCCCCCCCCCGACCTGCTGGCTGCCCCTGGGTTTCTCCTGTCCCCGTGGCCCACCACCGCCACATGTGGCGCCCTACTGGGTTTGGTGCTGCCTTTGTGGGGCTGCTCTTCTCTCCTGCGTGTATTTTGATTTGGTTCCTTTATCAGGTTGACCCCATCAGTTTTTCTATTTCTAGAATTTCTAGCCCAAGGAGGGCTCTGCTTCTTGAGTTATACTTCAGTGGTGGATATTAAAAATATCTTTTCCACCAATGCCAGAGATTTGGAGTGACAAAGAAAGGCTGAGGCGTGTGCTTCACCCACCACCTGGAACCAGAAGTTTACCGAGGATATTAAAAATAAAGTGCCATAGATTTCGGAAAGCAATTCCAAAGAAGGGGCTCGGTGGTGTTTCAGTGACATCGCTGAAAGGAGCAGTTAGGCTGCACGAGACAGTCATCTGTCTGGTGGTGTAATGTCTGGTGTAGCAGTTACTCATCTGTCACGTGGCTCTGAGGCCAGAGCCTGTGACCATAAAACAGCATCAGGGACGTCAGAGTTGCTCCAGGCATCAACTGAGGAGGGGCGCAGAGTTGGATATGGGAAACACAGGAGGCCCCAGGGGATAAATAATAAAAAGAGATATACTTGGAGACCCAGAGGAGCAAACATAGACTAGACATGGAGGTCAGTGACCCAGCTGGAGGAAAGAGAAGCAGAAACGCAAGCACATAAAAGTGGCGTCTCAGAGAGTGGGTGGAACAGAGGACACGGGAGATTTGGGCCAGGACTGAGAATTCCAATAAAATCATCAAAATTTCTACAAGGCAAGGTAAACTCGCCAAGAGGCAAGGAGTGATAGAAACAGTTCAAAAAGGGCTCTGAATGATCTGTGACCAATTGGAACTTGGAAGTAAGACATCATCGGCATTGCTATAGTTTTTATGACATTATATTGTTAATGTAGTGGTATCAGAGTGGGGAATAGTTCACTGTACAGCTAGGCCCCATACTGTGTGACTTGGCGCAAGTTACTACACCACTCTGAGCCTTTAGTTTCCTTGCTGGTAAAATGGAGATAATAGAACCTTGCCTTGAGATAACTTAGATTAAATATCTCAATAAACTCTTAAAGTGATATAATACAAGTGGCAGGCATGATTTTGCCTGAGGCTCCTTCTAACTCTTCTGGAGTTTAGGAGCAAAGCAGAAATGAACAAGCCAGTGTTCCCTGAAAGAGAGAGAGAGAAAACTCTCTAGGCCTCAGGTAAGTGTTCCGGGGGTCCCTGCAAGGCCCTGAACCGCCACAGCCAGTGGACCAGACACATTCTCCCAAGTATTCCACTCCTTCACTGGGGGCCTTCTGTGCAGGCGATGGGCACACGAGGAGCACAGCTGACAGGCACTGTCCCTGGAGCTCACGACCCAGTAGTGAAGGCAGGCCCTGAACTAATAAGCATAAAAACCAGACAAGGTTTATCAAAGGGAGCATGTGGGATCCTAGGGGATTATGTAATGGAAAACCTCTTCCACATCCCTCAGAGGAGATCAGGTGCCCCCTTAAGCTGAGTCTTAAAGACAGTGGGTGTTTGCCAGGAGAAGGAATGGAAGAGAAGTGCCTTACTCCGGGGAGAGAGAACAGTGTACAAAGACCCTGAAGGTTAAGAAGACAATGCTCTTAACAAAAGTGAGAAAATCTTATTTCCAAACTGTGCAGGCATTATTCCAGTAATTGGGAGCAGACATTATTTGTGCTGAGGGTCTCCAGAACCACCGGGCTGTAAGTTCTCGCAAGGTTTCTTGACGTGTCATGGGAGTGAAGTGGGGGACTAGCCCCACGTGCAGGTGGGATCACCTGAATGGACTTCCACCCTTTCTCATTAAAGTCACTCATGATGTGGGACACTAAGAGGGATCCTTGTCTCCATAAAAACCCAGTTAAAGTAACTCAAAGGAATCTTGACTCAATAAAATATTTGAGAATAGATTTCATTTTCAGCGGGTTATGCTTGCATGTGGGTGGGGGTGGGGAGAGGCTTTCTGGTGTTCCCACGCCTCAGGACCGGCATCGACACCGCTGTTGAAAGTTTGGAAGCTGTTAACCCCCTGTGGAAACTGTCCCTGAGGCCCAAGTTTGGTTGGGACAAAAGTTGTGACTTGCCTGCTCTTGATCTCAAGTTTTACACGGAAGCTGTTATCAGTGGTCCTAAGAAATCAGCCAGGGGTTACAGAGGAAGCCTTCCACTGGCTAGGACATGATGTAGGTAATGAGATTCCTTCTGGACAGGCACCCTGGAGGTGGCAGGCTCTATGACAAGGGAGGAGTAACGTGTTTGCCAAAGAGCTCTTTTCACATTCACATCCGTGCTACAGGAAGCAGTCATTTTCTTACACTGTGGGAATCATCCTCCTGAAAGCGACGGCCTGAGAAATGATAGAGTTGCCCAAATAGTCCACCTGAAGCCTGAGTCTCATTCCCCAGAGTTAGGGAAGGCCCGGCTCTGCTCACGTGGAACCGGACACTCAGTGAATGTTTTCCACTCACAGATACTCACTGGGTGAGGCAGCGTGTCTGTACCACCATGGCAGAGTCAGCAGTGGGCACTCCTGAAAGAAGTGTTTCTGTCCAGCTTATCAATAAAGAGCATCGGGGCTGGAGGTCCTGCTCTCCAGCCTCCACCCTGGGAATATCGGAAACGGAAAAATAAGGGTAAAATCTGCTGCCGGCTTAGCTACACAATCTTTAGGTCTTATGAAAGCTATACAAGATTCCATTTACAAAGAAACCAGGAACAGGTTGAATAACCTATATTTATAAAGCTCCCATTTCTGTGAAAATCAGAGGGTAGCCAATGGTTATTCAGCCCCGTTCTCTGACCCGAGGGTTTGGGAATTGGTGTATACCTGGGAAGAAGATATACACCTTGGCACCTACTCCTTAAGTTCCCAGGTGCCGGGTGGGAGTGAGGGCCCCGCATTAATCATTCTGGGCTCACCTCTAAACATTCTGATTCAGTAAAGGGCATAGGCTTTGGCCTATGTGGTAAATCTCCAATATACCATTTACTAGACCTGTAACCTTGGTTGGGCAAGTTACTTAACCTCCCTGAGCCTCAGGTTCCATAGCTGTGTAGTTGAGGCACACCCACCTCCCACAACAGAGCTTGGCCTCCGTGCTGCAGAGTGAGGAGGAATCCAAGCAGGCTTTGGCTTCTGGACACTGTGTTCCAGTGTATGAGCCCAGGGCACTGAGGTTAGTCTCAAATAGCAATATTTTCATTGCAGTATTTTCCTCCAATTGTTATCCCAAAGTGCTAAACCATGTAAAAACAGCAGCAACACATGAAGGTCAAGTCATCTTTCCCTGACCTTTCATGGTGTCTTTCAGAATATCATAACTCTCAATTTGTGGGTCCTAATACCACTTGTGGTTCACAACAGGCATTTTGTGTGTGCCTATGTGTACAGATCAGTAAATGTACACACACGCATATAAACATATGCATGTGTGATCATAATAATAGCTAACATTTATTGAGCACTTATTGTGTGCCAGGCACTGTTCTAAGCACTTTGTAGGTAATCTTCTCATTTCATTGACACCAGCTCTAGGCAGTAGGTACTGCTAATATTGAAGTCCAGAAACTAGCAGCAGCCTGCCCAAGTTCACTCAGCCACTGAGGAGCAGAACAGGACTCGGCTCCAGGCAGTGTGGCTCAGAAGCACGCTCTTATCCTCTCTACTGCCTCTTGCTTTCTTCTCTCTCCTCTGCTTTGTCCTGGGTGGCTAATATTTTATACTCTACCTACTTCTAAAGGCCTGGAGGCTCATCGAGCGGGCACTAGGTAAGACTCCAGGGCCCTGCCAGGGGAATGGACTATGCTTCCCTCCTTTTAGCTAGAATTGCATGCTTTCCACATCACTGTCTCTTCTCCACAAAGCTTTCCAGATGTCCCCGGACTGCAGTCCCCTCTCCCACCTTTTTTTCCTTTATTGCCCACAACCACAGTCAGTACTTGGTGTCCTTCCCTGGTGACATTACTAGCCTGTCTTTACTCTGGTGTAACTCAGGTGATTTTAAGCATGTGGCTTGACTCTCAGGTTAGTAAACTCTCCTGCCTCTCTCCCCCAGCCCCTCCCAGCTGGACTCCTATTAGCCCGGGCAGCACATTTGCATGATTTAGAAAAAGGCTTCATCTCTGGGAGGATAAACTTTGGAAAGGGCACATCTTCAGGGGAGCTTGGGCTGGATTCCAGGCCCTCCAGCCGCCTGCACTCCTTCCCCCACCCCATCCCCCACCATCTCCCACCCCGCACAAGCCTCCCCTATCTAGCAGAAGGGCTAACTAGGAAGTGCTCAACATGTATCCATCTGCTGGCCACCTGCAATTCTAAGGCAGGGCCTTTTGAAATTGTTACGAAGATTGACAAAAGCTAAGAGGACTGTAAGAGTGGTTTTCTCTTTAAAATGTAAATCTGATTTATTCAATTAGAAGAATTTGAATCCAAAAAGATAGGGGAGCAGCTTAAGTGGATGACTGAATGTCCAAGGAACCAAAGTTGGCCGCAGCAAATGCTGCTCAAAACAAATCTGACAAAAGCTCGAGAAAGTCTTAGGAAGCTGTGGGTTAAGTACCCCCCCCCCCCGCCCTTCACAATCCACCACTTACAAGCCATGACAGTTTAGGAAAAAATCACAAAATCTCTCTCCTAGCCCCAGATTGTGCATCTGTAAAATGGGGCTAGTGATCCCTGCCTTCCCACCATTCAGAGGATGATGTGTTCATTAGAGGAGATAGTGGGTGGTGAAAACACCCAGAAAACTGTGCTAGGCAGTTAGGATTTAGGATTACTATCACCGGAAATATCTGTGATGTAACCACCAAAACAAAGAAAAAAAAATTTTTCTTGCATGCAAAATAATGGTGTATGCATTACACAAGCATCAGTTTCTGGCAAACACTTAAGTTTAAGGATAATTGGAGATGGCTGCAGCATTTTGGCTATGTGCAAGAAAAGAACCCGAGAGACAGCCCAGAGATAGATCCCATTGTGTTCAATTCCCCAGTTTCAAGGGAGATTTGGTAGGGTGAATGTCCATTATGCATCCTTCTGGTTTCAAGACAACCTGCTCCTTTGCAGAGGGAGACTTCATAAGGCTTTCTCGTAGAACTGCCGTGGGTTGGGAGTGGGGGACAGTGTTATCAGGGCTGGAGACACCAAGAGTGGTAGGACAGTTCTCCAAAGGGAAGAGTGCTAAAGACTGGAACTAGCCTTATTAAACAGCTTTGAAAATGAGTCAAAGGAGGGAGTGATGGTGGAGGCATCAGGGTTGAAGCAGATTCGAAACTCTTCAGAGGTGGAGGGAAATGCCAGACAGATGGGGGGAAACCATAAGAAGCCAAGAGGAGAGGGCAGAGAAGAGGCTGAGGGTTTTCAATGTGGGCAAAGACAGGTGACATCATTTCACGGAAAAAAAATGACCCAAATTATGTTTATGACTCATTCATTCATTAACATTTCTAGGACCCTGAACTCCAACTAAGTGCAAGGCATGGTGTTAGTATGTCCAGTATGGGTGGGCAGTGGGAGGAGGCAGGTGGGAAGGACACTAAGAATATTGTCACTGCCTCGAAGGAGATTATGATACAGCTAGAGAGGAAGACATGCATATAAATAAAAACAGCAAGGCTTTATGTGATAAACTCCACACAAAGGAGTATGCAAATTATGAAGGTGAAACAGCCAAGGGATTGACTCTGCTCAGAGGAGGTAGATGGGAATGAGGAACTGTCTCCCAAGGAGGCAGTCTTTCTGGTCATGGAATCGTTAGGTTTCTGCTGCAACTAGAAGGCAGAGTGCTCTTGGTGGTGGCATAGGACACGAATTCAGACGTATTTCGAGTGTTTTCATAGAAGGCATTGGTCCTAAAGGCTTGCTGAAGCCCTAGTGAACATTGGGAAGTTTCAGGAAAAGCATTAAATGTGAAGAAGTCTGTGTAAGCCAACCCAGAGCATATATGAATTAAACCATGTAATGCTTTCAGTGTGACTAAAATTGCCTGGGCCTCTTTTAAAAGGCTACATTGCAGACTATACAGAAACTGATGTATAATAATGTACACCTGCAATTACACAATGTTATAAACCAATATGACCTCAGTAAAATCATTTAAAAAAATAAATAAAGAACAAGAGGCTACATTGCTGAAGCACACACACACACACACAGCTTGCGAAGAGGTTAACTGGACCAGCTGAACTGGAGTGAGATTACGGTGGGTTTTCAGGAGAGAAGAGTCACGTGAGAAGCTCAGAGGTGGTGTCTCAGGCTACTTCGGAGTTAAGAGATCGTATACTCCAAAACCAAAGGAAGGAGCAGACCAGGATCATCCAAGACCTTTATATAAATCTTATCAGAGAAATGAGTAATAAGCACTATGAACATGCCCCACCAGAACTTTGTCTAAAAAAAAATGAGAAGACGCCTTTGGTTAATTATAAGTCAAAGAAATAAAGACAGTAAATATGCTTCTATTTCATCACAGAGGGCCCAACGCCTTGACATAGTCAGCCACATGAGCATTCGTGCTGCACACAACTGGCCATAATACTGACCATTTAAACAAAGTGCTGTGGGGGAAAGAGGAGGGAAACAGTCCTTCTCCCTGGAGTGATCAAGGAGAGCTTCATAGCCATCATGATGGAGGAAAAGGATTCCAAGGAGTTAAGGGTGGGGCAAGTCCTTCCCAGGAGAAAGAACAGCATGTATGTGAGGGCCCACTGAAGAGGCATGATGGGTGAAATTCTAGAGTCCTCTGGTCCTGGGCACTCTCTCCCTGCCTATCATACCTCACTTTCATATCCAACTGATATTTTATCTCTGAAAGTCTGGCCTCTCCCCCTTCCTCTCTATTCTCAATGCCACCTGTGAGCTAAGACTTTCCTCAGCTCTCCCTTGGAACAGAGTCACACAAATGTCCCTGCCCCTACTCTCTCCTTCCTTCCATTCTTCCTCCTTACTGTGGACAGTTAATAAGGAGCTCACAGTGTCATTCCTCTGCCTAAAAACTTGAAGGCCCCCTCACCCCATTCAATGCTAATTTTGTTTTTATTAACACAGGATTCCCCCATTTTTGGCAAAAGAAGATATCTGGACTTCCTGTTCTGTGATAAAGAAAAGATAATTGTAACGTAAATCTGGGAGCAGACTGTGGTGACGAGTGCTAACTATTAGACAATCCCATGAAGGCAGACGTTTGCTCTCTCTTTTGGCAGGCAGAGCATGGGCCCATCAAGTGGGAGCTGGTGTTGAAGCTTGGTCCCTTTTTTGTAGGCTGACCCAATGGATTATGGAAGTGGTGAATAAAGAGGACGTTGCCCACCCTCATGGAGCTTACAGTTCTAGTAGGGGAAACAATCACCAAATAAGTACGTAACTACAGTCTGTGATAGAAAAGGTAAGAACTTGGGAAAGATTAAACCAAGCTTGAGAGAAGCTGAAATTGCCAAGAAAGAGTGTGGTATGAGAGGAGCTCCCAAAAAACTCAAGAATTTAAAATTTGGGGGGAGGAAGAGGAACAGGGCAAAGAGCCTAAGAAAGAAAAGTCAGAAGGTAAAAATAAATAAATAAATAAAATCTGAAAAAGTATTTTTATCACCAAAGCCAAGAGGAGAGAGTGTTTCAAGAGGGAAGATAAGGCTAACTCTATGGAATGCTGTTGAGAGGTCAAGTCAGACAAAGGCCAAAAATTTCTAGTGGATAAAGCAAAGAAGCTCTTGGTGATCCCAGCAAGAGCAGTTTCTGCAAAGTGGTGAAGTAGGGAGCCAGAACGGGAAGGAGAAGAGGACACAGAGTGGAGGCAGGGCCTGTGTATAATTCTTAAAACGCTTGGCTGTGAGTGGAGAGCACATAGAATAGGTGAGAGCTTGAGGGAGGTGTGGAGTTAAGGGAACTTTTGTTTGCTTCACTTTGTTTGTAATGGAGCCTTCTAACATATATTCCAGTGCTGGAGTAGAGAATCCAGGTGTGATGAAGAGGTCGAAGATTCGGGAAGGAGAAGGTACACCTAATGAAACAGGACCCCTCTTAGGCAGGAGGGGATGAGATCCAGGCACATGTGGAGGGACTGGCCTTCGTTGGAGGAGGGACATGTGCTCCGTTGTAATCTACATGGGAGGAGAGGATAGGCACAAATGCAACTGATAATCTTCTCTGCCAAGCTTCTTCTCCGGGAATAAAGGAGTTGGAAACATAAAGCTCTGAGAAGAGGAAATGAAAGTCTGATTGTGAAAGCAGCAGGTGCTTCTAACAAAGCATGGTAAAACTGCTGGGCAGTGCCCAGGGCTCAAATGAGGTTGGGAAACATCCTGACCAGTTGTCTCATGTTCTCCACTAATACTGATCTACTCATGCACAGGCATGAATAAGTCCTCGGCCTTTGCCAGGCAGGGGCTGTCAAGAGGGGCACAATGGATTTCGTAACATTTTTAGGACACTGTGGGAAGATTATGGCCTCTAAGGTGGATACAGAAGGAAGGAAAGATGGGAGAAGGTTCATGGACATAGAGAAAGTGGAGGGACCACTGGCTTGGAGATCTCGTTGAGGCTGGAAAGCTATTGCAGTGAGGGGACTTGAGCAAATGAGCTGGAAGGTGGTAGTGAGAGAAAAGATTTCAGAGGAAGTACAGATTCTGATGATGACAAGGTCCCCAGCTGTGCCCACGGGAGTGAGTGTGCTGAGGTGGAGGGAGATTGTCACTGAAGTTGCAGTCGTCATGGAACTCTGCAACCAGGGTGTTACTTAGATCAGCCACAAGGACATTTAGCTGCTGGGATGGGGTGGAGAGGAAAACATGGAGAAAGAAGCTAAAGCCTTCAGTGAGTAGGGAAGACACAGTGAGTAGATGGATGGTGTGAACCTCAAAGGAGGTTTCAGTTTTTAAGAAAGAAAAAGGGAGTAACAGTCCAGGGGCAGCACCAACCCCTGGAAGACACCAACCCCAGCTTCCAACACTGACGCTGGGGGATTTGTGATGAAAAACACTTCCTCTACTTCAGACGGTGGCAGAGAAAACAGGGCCCTCAGGGGTCAGCCTGAGTACAATGAGGAGATGGAGTTGGAAGGAGCGGGCAAGGGAGACAGAAGGCAGTGGCAGTTCCTGGAACAGCAAGAAGGCTTAGTGACAGCTGTGGCACACCTCTCAGTGAAGTCTGAGGTTACTTAATATCCTCAAAGGAGTGCAACCACTATCAGCTTTGGATACTTTGTAGAGATCAAGACCTCTAAATTATGATGGACATGGTCTCCAGGTCATGGGTTCTGAACCGCTTTGAAGGATCTTTCATGTCACTTTAAAGTGTACAGATGATAAATTACACGAAACAGCTGAAGGATTGGATCACTAACTTTGCAAAACACATAAGTAATCAGATATATCTGAACCATCAAATTTTTTTTGTATTCAACCCTATTTCATCCGCCTTTCCAGTCTCCTGCCCTGCCGTTTGCCCTACACTCTACCCAGCTATACCAAACTAGTCCTAACTTCCCAAGCACACTGCCCCCATGCAGGCCTCTGAGAGCGTGTGTGATGGTCCTCTGTCAGTGCGTGGCCCCGGGGCTGGGGTCAGGTTAGCTAGTGTCACCTGGTTACCCTTTATCTCCTCTCCTTATTAAGTCAGATGAGCATTTTTCATTGCCTCAAGCAAGCAGAATGCAGAGGGAAAGGAATATTTTCCTGGCTTTCGAGCTTCAAAATTCAGGCCCTATAGAGGTAGGAAGGATTGGCCACAATAATAGCTTTGAGAAAAGCAATGTGTGACAGGAGCGAGGCTTCTCATCTCCTCCTCCCACAGAGGAGGAATCTCCCCAGGCAGAAGGAGAGATGGGGAAGGAGAGGCTGAGCGAGGAGCCGGTTGCCTAGATCTGCTGCTTCCTCCCGGGGCGCTCCGGGGCGCTCCGGGGCGCATTGCAGGAAGCCTTGCTGTTGTATTTCCCTGTCCTAACTGGAGTTTCCGCCATTAACCCACCCAGCCTGCTAACCTGTCTCATTTTTGCTTACATCATGCTTTAAATTTGCTTTCGCTGCCACTATTTAAAGTTTTGTGAACCTTGAATTTTAAAGGTCCAGATTTCAGGCCTCTCTTGAGAAAAAAAATCAGAAGATCTGGCCGCACTGGACTCACACACCCTCAAGGCAACAATTGGCTGTCCCCTTCAATGAGGCAGGTGCTCTCCATTCCCCTGGATTATTGTCCTCTGATGGCTACCTGCCTGACCTTTGTAGCTCTTTGAGCATCAGATCTCCTGATGCCCAATGAGCCAAGGGCTAGGCTACAGGCTAGTGAATATGACCAGTCTTGAGGAATCTAGTTATAGCCTTAGAGACAAAAAAAATCTAGTTTCCCCCAACACTGAGAAAAATAGCTGATTTCCTTTGTACAAAGTTGCAATTAGCCTCTGCTTTCTCCCTAAGTCTGCCCAGATGCACAGCCCAGACAGCTGAGGAGAGATTTAACTGCCAGATCCAACCCTTCTCTGCCAGACTCAGAGAGGAATGTCTGATAATGCTCCCACAATCGCATTATGTGCACGACGCTTTCCTCTCATTCAAAGACACTCACATATACACTGGTAGAGCAGGCTAACACTGGCGTATCCTAAGAGGTTAAACTATGTACCCAAAGTCTCACAGCTAACTAGTGACAGAGTGTAGAACCCAGGCCTCCTCTCTTCCTGGCCGGTGCCCTTGAAGATCACACTGCTCCATCCTGTCTAGGAGAAGGGCTGGGTAGGAGGCCCTCTCCCAGGGCCGAGGGAAAAGCACTTCCCGCCTCACATGGATGGAGGTGGACGAGCCTCTGCCAGTTCATTCTTCAACCCTGGAGTCAAGAATTAGTCCAAAATTTCTATCACGCCCTGACTCATTTGAGGGAACTTTCCAAGTTTATTTTTACTTCTAAATTTATGAATTCAACAGATTTGTAGAGCGTGTCTCCTAAAAAGAGCTCCTATCTGCCCTTGCCCTTTTAGAATAAGCTTTCTAAAGCTGACCTGGACTGCAGGAGAAAGCTGGAGGCAAAGAACTGACAAATCAAAGGGGTTCCACTAATCTACATGAAGGTTTTCCAGGTCTGGTCTTTTGTTGTGGCTGGATCATTGTCTGACTAGGAGCATTCATTCTGGAAGGAAAGGCAGGGTATTGGAAGTGAGCTTGATGCATTTTACTACTCTCTCTCTCTGAGGACTTGGCTGTTGCCATGGTTACTTTTTTCAAAACACTAAATTGGGACTCTCACCCTTATCCCACACTGGAGAGGAAATCAAAGAACAGGGAGGTCTGCGCCCAGAAGAATCTTATGAGAGCAGGAATTTCCTTGCTTCTACGCTGCTGTACTTCCTGCTCTGGAGAGCAAGTCTGCCCCACATTCCAGACTTTTCATTACAACTTCAGTCTCTGTCATTCCTGGGTAGGGTGGATTGAGCCCAACCTTCCCCCCTTGCGGGCTGGAAGCTTTCGGGAGCCAAATCAGCCTAGTACTTGCGGCAATCCACAGCCGGAGCGCCCCGGGCGGGCGGCTCGGGAATGAGTGCGGTGATTCAAGCAAGCTGCGCGCAGCCAGCGCCGACCACAGAATTTGCGCTCCCGGTGCAAGATGAAAACGCGGAGCCCCGCGTTCAAAGAGCAGAAAAAAGCCCTCTCCCTTCTTCCGTGAGCGCCCTTAATGTTGCGCCCTCTCGGGCACAGGGATACTCGCGAGGCAAATGTAGACCCTCACAGACTGACCCTGTGGCTCAGTCCCCTGGGCTGTACGCCCAGCCCTGACCCTCCCCACATCCGTGCCCAGGCCACTATTCTGCAGAGGGCCCCAGTGTTCAATGGGTGGGCACGGAGGAGAAGCGGGCAGCTGAGAGCGTTCCCGGGAAGCCGCAGGAAACGCGACCCTGTGTGAGCCAAGGGTCCAAAATCCAGGCACATGGGGACATTGGACTTCGCTTACAAAACGTAAATTCAAAGACAAAATTAAGAATTTCAGTGTGGTGACTGCAGAGCATTAAACCGAAAGCCAGCCCATTTCTGAGCCCGGGCCCTATATGTATGACTCCATCGGCCCATCGCCCCTGCAGCTGGCCTGCCTGCTCGCCTGTCAGAGGGAAGGGTCCTCCCAGTGTGGACCCCAGCCCAGAAGGCAGGAGCGCTCAAGGGAGCTGTAAGGCCACAGCTGGTTGGCACTAGGCGTTTGCTCCTTTCTCCACTCTCCCCCCTAGCCTGGGCGAGAGGCAGATACTAAACAGATACAGGGTTCCCTGCTTATCCGTGGTTTTGCTTTCCACGGATCCAGTAGCTGCAGTCCGAAAATATCAAATGGAAAATTCCAGAAATAAACAATAGGCAAGTTTTAAATTGGGGGCTGTTCTGGGTAGCGTGATAAAACCCCCCGAGGTCCCGCCCAGGACGCGAATCATCCCTCTGTCCACCATATCCACGCTGCATACGCCACCAGCCTGGTAGTCACTTAGCAACCATTATCAGTTAGGAGATCAGCTGTCGAGTTATCGCGGTGCGGTGTTCAAGTAACCCTTATTTTACTTCACGATGGCCCCATAGCACAAGGGTAGTGATGCCAAAGAGAAGCAGTAAAGTGCTTCCTTTAAGTGAGAAGGTGAAAGTTCTCAATAAGAAAAAAAAAATCATTTGCTGAGGTTGCCAAGATCTACGGTAAGAACTAACCTTCTATCGGTGAAACTGTGAAGAAGGAAAAAAATTCATGTTGTAGCACCTGGAATATGTCTGTGTAGGGAAAAACAATATATATAGGGTTGGGTACTATCTGAGGTTTCAGGCATCCACTGGGGGTCTTGGAACCGATCCTCTGTGGATAAGGGGGAACTACCATAAACAGGAAAGAAAAGTACCAGACTCACTTCTTCCTAAGTTTCTTCTAGAACACTGTTCAAACCATTTTATTGTATAGGCGGGGTTGCATTAGTTACCTCAGACCCCCATCTCCATTCCTTTAAAATCACTTTATTGAGGCATAATTGATATACAATAAATCTCAAATATTTAAAGTGTACAATTTTATGAGTTTTAACATATATATATATACACACACTTGTGAAACCATCACCAAAATCAAGATAACATTTCCATCACCATTTTGTAATCCATCCCTTCCTCCACCCAGTCTCCAGGCAACTACTGACCTGCTTCCTGTCACTACTGATTAGTTTGCATTTTCTATATTATATCAGCGTAATCATACAGTCTCTACTCTTTCTTGTCTGGCTTCTTGCACTCAACATAGTGATTTTGATATTCATTCATACTGCTTTTGGTATCAACCATTTGCTCCTTAATACTGCTGAGTAGTATTCTAATGTATAGTTAAACCACAGTTTATCTATTCAATTCTTAATGAACATTTGGGCTGTTAGCCAATAGTTCTGGCTATTTCAAAAAAGGCTGCTATGAATACTAGTGTATATGAGTGGAATGGCTGTGTCATATGGTAGGTATATGTTTAACTTTCTAAGAAACTGCCAAATTACCTTCCAAAATACCACTGCATTCCCATCAGTAGTATATGAGAGTTCCAGTTGCTCCACATTTTGACCAACACTGGGTATGTGTCAGTCTTTTAATTTTAGCCATTCTAGAGGTATCTGAGTGTGGTCTTAATTTGCATTTCCCTGAATACTAATGATTTTGAGCATTTTTTGTGAGTTTACTGGCCTTTTGTATGTCTTCTTTTAGGAGGTGTCTGGCCAAATCTTTTCCCTGTTTTTAGATATTGGTTTCTCTTATTGAATTTTATGAGTTTTTAAAAATATATATTCTGGATTCAAGTTCTTTGTCTGATATATGTGTTTCAAATATTTTCTCCTAGTCTGTGCTCTGCTTTATTATCTTAGTGTCTATTGAATTTCAAGTTTTCATTTTTGATGAAGTCCAATTATCAAGGTTTTCTTTTATGTTTCATGCTTTCTTTGTGTTCTAAGAAAACTTTGCCACTCCAAAGTCACAAAAATTTTTCTCCTGTATCCTTCTAGAGGTTTAATAGTTTTAAGTTTTGCATTTAGATCTCTGATCCATTTTGAGTAAATTTCTGTGTATGGTGTGAGGTAAGGGTTGATGCCCCCACCTCCCTTTATGGATATCCAGTTGATCCAGTGTCATTTGTTGAAAAGATTTTCTTTTCCCCATTGAATTGCCTTGGTACCTTTGATAAAAATTGGCAATACACATGTGGGACTCTTTCTGGACTCACTATTCTGTTACATTAATCTATATGTTTATTTTTTGCCAATACCAAACTGTTTTGATTACTATAGCTCTATAGACATAGCTCTTGAGACATAAGGGTAAGATTGGTAAGTTGGAAGATAAGTTCTCCAACTTCATTCTTTTTAAAAATTACTTTATGTGGTGGCCGTGGAGGTGCACTGCTCAGATCTCCTTCAAATGAACCTGCTATTGGGAGCATAGCTGACAGCCCCACCCATTCCATCTAATGCAGGACTCTTCCAACAGGCAGTCTATGCTTGGGGACTCCCCATTCCCTGGCCAAAACTCTCTCAGAACTACCCTGTGGTCTGAAGTCCTTTCCACACAATTTCTCCTTCTCTCTCTCCTTTCACACGTGTCAGATCCACATTGGGGTCTGATGCCTTCCTTGCCTCCTCCTGCTCCATCACCTGTTACCCTCCCCAGTCAATTTTCCCCATAAATCTCTTGCATATCTAATTCAGTCTTGCCATCTTCTTCACAAAGTTTCCTAACTGACACACTTTGGCTATTCTAGGTCTTTTGCATTTCTATATAAATTTTACACATCAGCTTGTGAAATTTTACAAATTTTAATTTGCAGCTCATTGACTCTCCAAAACAATTTGGGCAGAATTGCCACCTTAACAATGTTGAGTCTTATATCACAAATATGATATATCTTGCCATTTATTAAGTCGTCACCAATTTCTCTTAGCAATGTTTTGTACTTTCCAGGATAGAGGTCTTAAACATCTTTTGTTTGATTTATTCCTAAGTATTTTATGTTTTTTGGTACTACTGTATTGGAATTGGTCTCAAATATTTATTTTCCAATTAATTGCTACTCGCGTATAAAAATACACGTGGATTTTGTATATTAACCTTGTATCCTGAAAGCTTGCTAAATTCATTAGTAGTCCCAGTAGGTTTGTCTCTGCTCCCCTCACCTTTTTAAACAAACATTTTCATGGGACCCCAGTCCTATGGTAAAGAGTAGGGTGTGGGTCGCTGGAGCTTCAGCTCTGTCTCCTCCCCAGAACCCCCCTACACCTTCAAAAACAGCTTCTGGAAATTTCTGAAGAACTCTGAGACTCCAAGTAACACAGCTAAACAATCCATTATTCTAGGGGAGTTGGTATTTACTGAGCACCTCCCCCCATATTCTGTAGGCATTTTATCCCATTTTAGTCTTTAAACAAACAAAAAAAACCCCACCACCTTGTGAGAGGAGGAGAAGTAGCTCCATCGTAAAGATGAAGAAAGAGAGATTAAATATTCTTGACATTGTCTCACAGTTGGTTTGTGTCTGAGGAAGGATTAAAATCCATCTGCCTGACTCCGGAGTTCATGCTATGTCCTCCCGCCTCAGCCTGACTGTCCCCAAGCTGACCCAGGCAGACAGCTAGATTTCACAACAGATGTCTGTTGAAGGCCAAGTCTTCAGACTAGCTGATGTTGCATTCATCCAGCACATGGGCTTGCAGGTCGGGAGGCCTGAGTGGGCTCTGGTATTCCACCCCCACGGCGCCTACCACCCAGTCTGGTTTCCCAGCTTCCTGTTCCACCCACACTGCTTTCTGAGGGTACCAAAACAGTGACTTCTCTCTCACCCGTCTGATGAATTGTTTGCGAGTCTAAGCATTTTTTCTTCTCTGCTGCCTCTGCAGAGAACATCTTCTTGGAACTGTGTACCCCAGTTTGCTTCTGGTTCTCTTCTAAAGTCTCTGGTCACCTTTTATCTGTCTTCTGTCCGGATTCCTTATTGTGACCTCTTCTCATTAATAACCCAGGGTCACCCAGTCTGCAGACTTCTGTTTTGTCCCTGTCCACACTCATTCTTGGAGACACTCTTTCAAACACTTGTAGGAGCAAGACACCTCTCATCAGGTCTGCCAATTGCCTAAAGGTATGCTCCCCAGGCTTCCTGGGTTTTCTAGGACAGCCCTACTGTGTCTCCATAAAGCCGTTAAAATAGCTTAGAAATTCTAATAGTTTAGCATCTAAATGACGTTTTCCAGATTGCCCCCCCACCAGCTTTCTCTACTCTCAGAAGAGCACAAATCCTTTCTTAGACCCAGTATGTCTTCATTTGTACCCCGGGGACATTTAACATTTCCAAAGAATGTCCCCACTTGGATGGGCGCATTTACAATATCTAAACCTTATTGAAAAACAAGCTCGCGTTAAATCTACCCAAAGAGGGAGCTAATTTTCAGATTTCCCTTACTTCTAGGGATACCACTATCTTTTCTGTTTTCTTTCCTCCTTCCCTTCTCCCATCTAATCACCAAGCCTAGCCCATTGTTTGCTCTGAACTAGTCTTGGGTTGGGCTCTATCCTCTGCAGCTATTGCCCAGGCCAGGGCTGCGTCAGTTGACTCTTGGTTAGTTCACAGATTTTGAAAGACCAATCTTCTAGTCTGTAGTATTCCTCAGTTAGGGTCAATGATACTTGGACAAAAATCTTTTCCTCTGGCACTTTTTGTCACAGATGTCCACAATCTAATGATATTCAAAAACCAGGAGCCTGCATCAGCAGATTTTGTATTGGCTCCCCATTTTCTACTCACTAAATCCAAACTCCTTTGTCTGCTATTTAAGGATTTCTACCAGGGTCCTGTATCACCAAGTTGATTGTTTATATTATTCCTCAATATGGAACTCCTTCAGCCAAGAGAAGAAACCCGAGGTTTGCTGGCCCTTTTGTGTGGCCTGATCATTCTCTCCTCCATGCTTATGCCCATTTTATTTGACATGCCATCAGCGCCAACTTTCTGTCATCTTCAATTTTCCCCGTCTTTGTAAACTCTAGCCCTACGTTTTCCCATCCCAGGATTTCTTCTGTAGCCCTTCCCAACCTTCAAGATGGGTGTGTTATAGAGTAAATCTTTTAGAATTTACTTAGTAAATATCGTACTTGCTATTAGACTAGCTCTGGCAACCAGAAGTTCCCACATTAACTGAAAATGAATATCATTAGACTGTGAGCTTCTTCAAGACAAGGACCACGTCTTATTTAACTTTATATCACCAGCATGTAGTTCAGTGCCAGGCACATTATTTAAGTGCAGTAAATATATGTTGAATAAATAAACACTACTTTATGGTATTGCCCCCTTGAGCAAGTTCCTTAAATGCAGAATAGTTTCAGCTTCCTCATCTGGAAAATGGTGCTCAGAATACTGACATCATAGGTTACGAACATTAAATAAGAAAACCTATGTAAAGGTCCTAGCACAGAACTTGGCAAAGAGAGCTCAATC
The DNA here is from genome assembly GCA_031878705.1 of Tapirus indicus. Taxonomy (NCBI): domain Eukaryota; kingdom Metazoa; phylum Chordata; class Mammalia; order Perissodactyla; family Tapiridae; genus Tapirus; species Tapirus indicus. The sequence goes on from CM062918.1 coordinate 44,132,162, forward strand.
CATGTGAGTTCACATCTTCGCATTACGTTTTTAGAATTGTCATCAGAATTATAGAGTTCCCATAATTGCTTCTGCATATCAGGGTATTTTTGCTAAAGCCTCTTCTGGGCTAGTAACAGATTCAAGTGTGGGAGTTGTAATAATCTGAAAGAAAAAAAAAATCTTCGTTCAATAGGAGGAAAATCCACAAGGACTCCTGCTTATAGTACCCTTCACTATCAATCTCAGGTGTGGAGCTTGGCTGTAACAATTCTGACATGCAGATAAATGCTGGTTTGTCTTTTTAAGGGATTCCATAAATGCATAATCTGTTTGGACACTAGGCTTCATAATGGTCAAGACCATTTTTCCCTCCTCTTCCTTACGTTTCATACAGAGGAAAAATTATATGATCAACAGCCTGACTAGCCTTTGGATACTCCAGTGTGTTCACTGTCACACTGAACTCTGCATATTTGTATGCAGCAGGGAGAGTGAAAATTATTATCCTGAGGAGCTGGTAAGTCATTTTCACAAGATTTAATAATTTTCATACTTTTGGAGTGGCAGTTGTCCCTAAACTGAACTATGCCCTCAGTTTTTCTATCTGTAAAATAGGCGTAATCATTTGCACTGTCACCCTCTTCTTAGGATTAACAATTATTATGATACAGAGGAAAGAGCACTGGACTGGGAGTCAAGAGAACTGAGCTCTATCCCCTGCCTTGACTAGCTGCATAGACCTTGGGCAAGTCACTTCCACTCAGTTCCCTCACCTCCAAAATGAGAAGTCTAAACTAAGCAATCTTGAAGTCAGCTCCCAAATTAAGAATTATATGCTTTTTAAGAAATGAAATCAGTTAAGTGGCCCTCTTCTTCTACCCAGCGGTGCAAGATGAGAGGAGACTTTCTGTGCACTGTATAGAGAGGGGGACTTGGTCTGTGCTGGCCAAGGTAGGTATGTGGCCTCTATGCACTGACCATATACGTCCTAGCACCACACACCAGGCAGGAACTCAGAGCCAGTGGGCACGTCTGATTGGTGACAAGAACCCTAGAAGTAGAGCCATGCACATTACTTGGATACTTTTGCACAAATATAATTATTATTTTTTGTACAAAAATAGAACCTATTACTATGCATTCTTTTCAGACTTCAGACTATAAGCTGCCCTCTGACTTATAGTTGGAGGGATCACTCGTAGGTATACCTCAGCAGAGAGGGGCTGGAAAAAAGAAATGAGAGGTTGCCTTTTACACCTGTTGGAGTGTTAGTCCCTCCTCCAGGGATCAACTCAAGTGTAGCAGGCAAAGAGCTGCCCCTTGACAGGGGTATTCACTTGACAATCATGCAGAGTTCAAGGCAGATCACCTCCAACCCCAAACCTTTCTGGATCCAGATCACACCTTAGTATCTATCTGTACATGCCTATATACCATCATATTTTCCAGCTGCTGGAAAGAGCCACAGGGTTTCCAGTCAAAAGGCTTGAGTTCAAGTCCCACTTACACAAACTGTTTTCCTTTGGACAAGACCCTTCAGGGCTCTGAGCTGACTGATGGAAGGATCAAGAAAAATGGGGATAGGTGGGGTATTTCGTCCCAGAGCTAGTCATGACTGCCCTGGCCCTCACTCCTCTACAAATCTTCTCTTACCCGAATACTGTTTCAGGGAAGTTTTGTTAGATTAACTAAGACTGATCCCTTTGTTAGGGATATTTGAAGAGGGGGCAACAGCACAAGCTAGAGGCTTTAGAACCAGAGGGGACAGGGCACTGCAGTCCTGCAACTTTGAAGTGACGTCCTCAGGAGAAAGTTCTGCTTTCTGTAGCATCATTTCACCCGCCCCCGCCCCAGCAACACCTGGGTTCTCTTCCCAGACACCTTAACCTGGCAGCATGTCACTTGACCTGTTCCGGATCTTGGTTTCGCTTCCTCTCTACCTGCATGGTCTGTAACTATTGTGGTCTGGGGATGCCCCCAGGGAGCCCTGTCTCAAGCTCTGTTCTCATAGGAAGGGTACCTCAAAGAGTTATGCCCCACTTCACTTGGGACGTGCATCACGGCAAGGAATGGCGACATGCCCTGTGGCCACTGCTGCCACAGTGCAGCCAAGTGCCTGCCTCCAGTTCATAACCCGTGGCAGCCACTGAAAGTGTGGGATCTGAGTCACCCCAGCCAATAGAACCAGGAGTTAAGGAATCTCTTCTGTGAAAAGATGCCCAACTCTCCGCCCCCAGCCCAACTACTCAGAGCTTTTGCTTTTATCCACATAGAAGGACTATTTGAATGTCAGTTTAAAATAGGTGCTTGTGCCATTGTGATGCAAGGAAAGCACATGGGCTGGGGAGTCAGACTGGCCCTGGTTTAAACCCCAAGTTTGCCATTCACTGTTTAGGTAACATCTTGGCAAACGGCTGAATCTGGTTTACACGTGTGTAAAATGGAGATGCTGATGCCTCTGCACAGCTGTTGTGAGGATTAAATAGAAATGCACATTGTAATGCCTAGCCCATAGTGGGGAAAGAGGGGTTTTTTCTTGCTTTCCTCTCACCAGAGAAAGACTGAATCCCGAGTACGACTTATTTAGGAGTGTTAAAATTTTTCTGTTAAAACCCCAATCAGGTAGTAATTGATCAAGTTTCTGCCTGATCATTTCAACTCAAGTATTAAAGTGTCCACAGTAAATGGATCCTTTTGCAGCATGGATCTCCTACAAAGTAGGACTGTTTGGCAGTGGGTCTGCCAGCTCTTTCCTCCCCCCTCCACACCCTTTCCCCTACCAACCCAATCCCAGCCTAAGGTTTGAAGGAAAAGAACCATCAAATTTTGTCTAGGATTTTTAGACACCAAAAAAGGATTATGATGGAAACTCTCATTCATGAAATTGAAACTATCCTTTTTCCTAGGTAGCCTTCACCAATGGAGAGGCTCATTTTGATTTTCTAGTTTATGATTTATATTGAGAGCATTCGTGTGTGTGTATGTGTGCATGTCTCAAAAGTAACTAATCCCCAAACAGCAGAATGAGTTGGCTTAGTCTATAGTGGACAGTCTATTTGGAGTACTTCATTGTATATCTCAAATCTCGCAATTGTCTGTCCCTCTTGGTCAGATGGCTTATTAAGACAGCCAAAATGACAAGCTCTACAGTGCCGTCGGCCCCCTTGGTTTCTTTATGCATAGACAACACTTAGAAGACATGAACCCCAAAGGTCATAGTGACTGGATTTGAAAAATCTTAAAGAACCACTGCAAAAACTTAGCTGCCACTTGCAATATAAATGTTACCATATCTTTGCTTATTTTAATTCCCCTTCGTATTTAGGAGACTATGGTATACTTAAAACTGGGAATGCATCCAGACACAGCCAACACGTTATCTCTTATGGTTATTTATCCAAGTTCCTTAACTTAAAGCCAAAGACATCTTTCTACAATAATGACCAATATAAGTACATAAAATCTTTAGTCCTAAAGGACAAGGGCATATATTTCTCTGTGCTTTGATAGTACATTGCTTTAAAAAAAAGTTTCTGCAATTCAACTTAAAATACCCAGGTTGCTAACTTCCGAGCAAAGCAATCAAAAGAAGAAATTCTTTCTGCTTGAAGTTGGTAGCAGTAACAGAAACACAAGTCACAAGCAGCTTTTTAAATCAAACGTAATCATATTGCACTGATAAGGAGCCTTTTCTTAGCAGAGCAACTGCAATTCCCAAATTTTCTGGGATTGTCCTGATTTTGAATCGCCTGACCCATTGCCAAGCTCTGTATTTAGACCAAGTATCCCATTTTCTGGTTCCGAGAAGATGTCAGCATGAAGTTCAATTTAAAGATAAGCAGCACACCCAATTCTTATAAAAAGCAAAAGTTAAGGATCACCGTCCCAACTTGTCTATATTGAAACTGCAATTTTCTAAAGTCTTGTTTGCATAGATCTGTGATGTCTCTATGTACTGTTGTTTCCAAGCTCAGTTAGGGGGATTTTTATTTCCCCCTCAAGAGACATCTCCTTTTTATGCACTTGGAGTACCCCGAGTGGCTTTATAATTACACAGTCTTAGTTGAAGAGATACGGATGAAAAACTATTGTTCCTCATCTCTAATTCAAATTTTCTGGAAAGACATTTAAGTCTTCAACTCCTGGGTACCTGAGAAAGGCAAATAAGGTACAGATGGCTGGAATTCCTCCTAATTTTAGTTTCAGAACGAATCTTTTCTTACAGCAATGAAAACAAATAGAAAAACGCATTTGTGCTAAGAACAATCTGCCCTTGAACTTGTGCAACAAAAGACTATCCCTTGCTGCTGGAACTGACACTGAATTAAAAAGCTGAAGTTTGGAAGTAAAATAATTTTGCTGCTTTTTAAATATTTTAGCAGTTTAAAATACAACTCTCCCCTTGGCGGTGCACACCACTCGCAGTGACATTCTGTGCATTCCTATTCTGCCAGTGTGGATTTTTTCCCTTCAAATGAAAACCTACAGAAATAAACTCTGAAAAGGATAGATTGTTTCCCCTTTCGATCCTCATGTCAATGAAATATTTTGAGTGAACTGTTTTCTGATCACAAAATTCATGTCCAAGTTGTTAAAAAAAAAAAAAAAAAACCAAGAAGCAATTATTTAAGAGAATACATTCAGTGAAAAGTTAGCCAAGACCAACAAATAAGACCTCAAAAAATGAACATATTTCAAAGAATTTTGTTCTCTTCAATAGTTGCATGAGCTTTTTATTTCCAGGAAAATGTGCAAATATCAAGGTTACCTGGGTCTGCTGGTCACTTCTAGTTTTTGGACTCTGAAGACGGTGAGTTTCGCTAAGATGCGCGGCTGTTTAGGAAGCGGGTGGCTTTTCTGGCAATCACTCTGTGTGTGCCATCTCTTATAAAGGTGCTTCTTGTTGCTAAGAGATCAGTTGCTTAGAGACCAAATCATTAAAAAAAATATATATGTCAGGGGCCAACATAAATTATAACCAAATTTTGTCATTTCAGCTCGCCCTCTGAACGTTTGGCTTTTGTAATAGATCGTAACGTACCAAGAGAAGCCAATTACTAATCACAAATAGAAAACTGACTGTGAGGAGGAGAAAAGATCTGTGCGTTCACTCCCGTGGACAGACAGAAATGCCATGGATTCCCTGTAAGGAGTGACATCGTCGCGTGGCTCGCTGAAACTGACTCCTCGTGGGGGTCCTGGACATAGGCTGGGAATATAGACTTACGTACACACACATACCTCTTCTGGGCACACTTGAGTGCAGTTCGGAGTGTGAAGACGTGTGGGAATTATAAAGCTAATTTAGTCTTTTCCAAAGAAAAAGTAAGAGAAAAATGCTACATTTACGGAAAGGTAAGTTGGAAATCTGAAGTGATCCTAGCCTTCAGCCAGATGTTTCCACGTATGAACCCTTGCTGTGATTGCCTCAGATCTAGGTGTGTATGCCCTGGGGGAGGGGGCTTGGATACATAGATGCCTTTTATCTTCTCCCCTGTGCTCAGATGTAGCATTAACCGGGAGACAGGAGTCAATACAACTGCTTAAATAGGTAAGGTTTGGCTTTGGGGTTCTTTTTCTCCCCCTTCGTGGTGACTCTGCCCATTGAGACTCTCTCCCCTCAAATTAACTGTCACCTAAGTATTACCCCGGGGACATTTGCATTTTAGGAATATATTTTTAAATGAAAGACTCTTAAAGTCCTTTAAGCTTCAAAGGAATGGTGGCATTCTAAGCTTCCTAACAGGTAGGATGGGAGACGTTTGGGAATAAAATATGGCTAGACACAACCCTTCACTGTGTAACTCCATAACACAGCTCCCTCCTCCATTTCTCCTTTCTCTCCCCACCCCATCCTTCACAGGTCTCTTTAGTCCCATCTTAGGTGAGAAGAGAGCAAACAAATGAGCAATCACAGGCTTGGAGTTAAAAATCGAGATAAGACGTAGAAAGAGTACCTAGGATCTTAGAGACTTTTTCCGTTTACTAGCCTCCAAAGTGCTTGCCATTATAGAAGAGCTCATGCCTTTGGCTTGCTTGGTAAAGTGTCCTGTGATGGACACATTGTAGGGGAGCAAAGGGGGCGAGGGCCGGAGGCTGGGGTGGAAGCGTCAGGCAGGAGGATGGAGAGGTCCGGTCCTCATTCACTCTTTCGCTCTGATCACTGTCAGATTAGCATCATCCCATCCCTCATTTACAAAGTAGATGAAAGACCCACCACCAGTTTGAATTTGAGACATATAGCAGTCAAAAGAAAAAAACTATAGCCTGTGCAAATGCAATGGGGCTAACGCTCAGCAGAAATTCATTACAAGAGGACAGGAGACACTGACATTCCCAGTTCAAGCGCTAAGTGATATGGACACACGACATTTGAGTGTCACAGAATAAACCCAGGTATGCCGACTAAGCATATGGTTTCCCTTAAAGTCTCTTTCTTCTTTCTAATCCCCCAAATTTCTCTTTGTTGCCTATTTTTTGAGAAGCAGAAAGGGAGGGGATCCAATATAGAGGAATTAGGGGTAGAAAAAGGCAAGAGAAATAAAAAATTTTTGAGTCCATAGTCGGTACTCAGGAAATACTAGTTAAATGAATGAAAGAAAGAGGAGGCTAAGGGGACCTAAGAACTCAACTGTGTGTTCCTTGAGGCAGAAACCACCTTGTATTTTTCTTTCCCCAATTCCAAGTACTTTGTACAGGGCTTTTGCATTTAGAATGCAATCAAATGTTTTTGCTCAATTCTAAGTCAAAGGAGAAAAAGAGCAGAAGGGATGGGCCTGACAGGGTTGAGCTATTACTTGGCCCTATACCTCTTGTGCCTGGTTCTCTCCAAAGGAGCACTCTCTGCAGACATTCGTATTTTGGACCTTGATCTAAATGTAAAAGCCTGCCCTGCCCCTAATCCATCCATCCCGGTCTCTCTACTCCTTTGGCTCAGAGTTGACTCTCCCCTGCCTTGTGGCCATTTGCTTTGGATTCTTAGTTTCTTCCTCTGGGACATGAGGCCCCTCACCTGCCATTTGGCCACCTCTTGCCTGTCAGGAGGTGGCTCAGGCACCGTTCTGTTACCAGTCCTTGGCAGCCTCCAGGCTTTCACCTGCCTGGGAGGAGGTAGGGAGATGTAATGGTCTATGAAGGACTCACCCAGTTGTCAACACTGTGTGGTTGAAGGAAAGAAATAGGCTTGGATCCATGAGGGTTGTGCCTACAAATGTCCCAGTGTGAAGGTTTGAAAGGAAATTTTTTGCATGGATGTAACCGTTTGTACCAGGGAATATGGTCTGGTGTCATTTTGGGTCCTGCAGTGTAGCAGACCACTTGTCCACAGGTACCTGGACCACTGAGCCCCCACACCCTGACCCCACCACTGCTGGGAAGCTTCCCAGCCCATGCAAGCTCCATCTCCCAATCTCAGGGAAGGGGCAGCAGCTGGGAACCCAGAACAGTGGGCTCCTGCCTCCAGATAAGGAGATGGCACACTGAGAGCCGTCAAGCCCCAAGGCATCCTCTGCAGAAGTGGCTGCCGCTGCAGGTGCCTTTTGTTGGAGAAACCAGTGTCCCCTGATGCCACTCCTGACTGAGCACCTGAAGATCCTGATGCCCTCTATCGCCAACTGCCCAACTGCCAGTAATTCCGCCAGGACTTGCCTCTCCTGGCTGAAAACCCAAGACACTATTTCTAGAAAGGCACACACAGCCTCCTTTTTAACTAGGTGGTAGGAAGGATCCAATCCTATCCTAGGAAAGTTCCAGTGTAGTGGCCTGCATCTCTGTTCCTATTTCTCCAGGAAACTGTTCCCAGAAGAGGGCAAATGGCCTATGGAGGAGCATGACCGACTACATAAGAATGGATGCTGCTTCAAGCGTTTGGGGTCCTCTCCAGAAGGACCTCTGCATGCAGCCTAGAGCAGCTGGTAGAATCTTGACCAGCATCAAATAAGGTTGCTTTTTCCAAGATGCCATGTGCTGGGTGGAAAGCTACTCTTAGAAGCCAGAACACCAGGGGGCAGCAGAGGAGGGCCTGCCCTGGAAAAGTCACCTCCAGCCATCCAGCACACTGGCTTCTATCAAGGAACAGGATTCGGGCAGGGGAGGACAGCAAAGCACAACTGCCTCAAGTTGAACTCTAGGGCAACTTTGGGAGGCACAAGGTGAAGGGGCAGAGGGTCTGCTTTCCCAGGGGATAGCTGCCTATCCCAGCCGGAGTTACTGCAACCGAGCTTGCCCTTGTGCTGATTGCCTCTCTGGACTCAAAAACCTTTGTTGCTAAGACCTGAGACCTGGAGGCCTGTATCAATGGCAAGCAGACCTCAAGACACTCAGTTATAGTTGCCCTCCCTCGTCCCACCCCCTCCTCCTGGTCTTGCCTCCTCCTAGCAGTGAAGGAGTTCCTATCACATTTCACCCTCCCCTTTTGGACATCACCACAGTCCTTCTCAGCAAAAATTCCTCTAAACACCTTTCTTTCCATCCAGATTGTATCCCAACTTTGTGGGGTGCACATCTGTCCACATGCCCACCCACCAGTTCCCCAATAATTACCTAAAGAGCAAGTCGAGACACAGTGTATCACTTGGGTGTTCCAGAAAGACTTGCCCTTGCACCTGTCACCAATGATGGGCCTGACCCAACTATCCAGGAAAACTGATCTGTAACAACTCTCTGCCCTTCTCTCCTGCTGGGAACACCCCTTCTCTCCCTGCCCTCTCCTGCTCCACCCCTGCCACAGAAAATATGGCTTCCACCCACACCAAAGTCCCAAAGCTCTAGTCATATCAACCCTCTGGCAGCCAGCCAGTCACTGGGGGAGCTACCACAACCCCTTCCAGGGAGGCCTCCGAGACTCCTGGCTCTGAAATGAAGACAACAACGAAGAGGCCACCAGCCACCCCTGGGCTCCAGAGCAAGCACATGTGTCCAGCTCATCTTGTTAGTTACCAGACTTTCAAGGCAGGGAGCTCTTAGACTGCAATTTGTGTGATAATTAGCATAACAAAAGAGCACAGCCTCATAAGCACCACCACACAGTCCAATTTCACTGCTTTTCTTAAGAAAGAACCATGATGTTCTTCTCATAGATGGTCTGGCCCAGGTTGATCCTCTTCACAGCTGGTAATTTACCTCTAGTCACTGCCTTTGACAACTTTCAGGTATTAATTATACCCATCAGTTGAGTAGTTTACTGAGAGAGAAAAGACTGGGGAGAGGGATGACAAACAAGAGAAGAATATGATGTGGTGGGGGAAATGGGGAAGCAAACAGAAGCCAAGGGGGTCCTCTTGCACTTATGAAGCGACGTGTCCCCACAAGGCACACATATTAATATCTACACTGAACAAATTCAACAGTAACCTACTAACTCTGGAATCTTCTAATCCTCCAGAGAAAAAATTGGGGGTAATTACTAATTGCAAAACAATTATAAGCCAACAATGTTGTTTTAGTAAAGTACAATTAAACTGAGCAAAATCTTCATAAATCAAACTAGTCTCCATTCTTCTCTGTCTCTTCTCTGACCCACCTCTGAGTCTATCTCTTCCTGTCTCCCTCCTCTCTCTACCTGTACATCCCACCCAGCCACCTCTCATCTGCTGGTAAGCTCTCTGCCTCCCACCTCTCTGTACACCACCACTCAAGCCTGGGACAGACACACATCTTTAAATAAGTTGGGATAAGATAAAGGCCAAGAAGCACTAAAATAAACTGCTCTGTCTCAGGCACTTGTTTTCTTGGGATTTTTTTCCCTCAAAGGTTGATTCCTGTCTGAACCACAATCTTTGACCAGCAGGGTAAAAAGTGCTTCTTCTTTCATTCAGCACATCGCATTTTGAAGCCAAGCGTGCTGTGACCACCAGGCATGTCCAAAGCCCACTGTGTAAGGGCACCAGTCCTTCAGTAGCTTAAAGGGAATTCTCCCCAAGAAGAAAAGATGTTCTGCTATGTGTGCTGCAGACACCATCACCTCCTCCCCATTCAGGGTTTCCCAACTGTTTTCATTCTGCTGGAGATTTGTTGATTTGTAAGCATGGAGCAGGCAACCAGTGGAAGGTTGATGAAAATCACCCAGAAGGAAATAAAAGGCAGGGATCCACGCACAGGAGATACAACGGCTTACATACAAACAAGAAATTGACACCTCACTCTCGTGACATCTTGAGAGAGGTAAGGCTTGGCAGATTCAGAATACCCCTCTAAAAGGCCTCTAGAGGGGCCGGGAGGTGCTGCTCCAGTCTTGCTGAGGATGATGCCAGCAGAAAAAGCTTTTGATTCATCCTAACTGACATTTCCATCCATGGGGTGGCGTCACCCCAACTGAGGGCCAGGATTGACAGGAGTGGGGCTTCCCACCACATGTTCCTCCCACACATAACTCATCCAAATGACACCCACTCCAAGCAAAATATAGACCTTTGGGAATGAGCTAGAAAACTTGTCAGTCTTTCCTTCCTTGCTTATCCTGTCCTTCCCAGTTCCCCAGACCAACCCCAATCAAAACAATGGAAAATGTATCCTTTAAGGAAAGAAGAAACAACCTAGGCTCTTCAGCCAGGAGAGAAAGCAGCTAATGAGAGCCACAGGTTGGCACGATTTTTTCCAAGGCACTGCTAAAGCAGCGTAAGCCTTGATGCGGCATGTTCTCTGGCACCTCAGGGCAGGTCTGTCTTGAAGCAACCAGGAAACTGAGCGCACTTGAACTTGGGGCTTCTCCTGGCGCCGCTCCCTTGAGGACGTTGTGAGCCTCCTCAGGTTCTCGGGCAACGGCAGCTCAGACGTTGGCACCACGGCTCTGCAGAAGGTGCCTGTTTCCACACAGGCTCCCCAGACCCCCTCCTCCTCTCCTGGGCCCAGACACCTTTGCCCTGACCCCGCCCTGGCCAGGTCTTCACCCTACTCTCAAATATCCCCCCTCTCCTCTAGTTGTTCAGTTAAAACCCGCAAAGTGATTATTAAACTGATTCCTGATTATCTTCAATGAATCAGGGCTAAAACTATCGAAGGAAACAGAAGTGCCGCCTTCTTGACATCCGACCCAAGGTGGGTCCAGGACGCCACCTGATTTTATTGGCAACTAACAGGAGATTCCAACCGTGAGCATCTGGGAGGCGGGGCATGAATTGAAGGTGGAATGTTAAAAAGTTCAATGCCTCGGTGAAATAGTCCATGGATAGCTAGATTCTATATATATATGCTAAAGAGTATTACCGGAATAAAATGTCAGTAATAGACAATGATTTTTGTACAATTTAAAAGCACCATGAATTTGAGAAGTCATCCATGACGGAGGCTCTATTTTTTCCAGCCCCTCACCCCTAAAAATTCACGAACCTCTCAAGAGTAAGGACCATGTCTTACTCATCTTCCCACCCCTGGGCTGCAGGCGACCATAGCACGCAGTAGTTGCGCAGTGATTTTTGAAAGAATGAAACTGCTTACCCTTTGCCTCCTTCCCCAGCCCCCACCTCCCCTGGTGTCCTCAGTTCTGACAGCTGAGTTGTCTGAACTCTCAGTCCCGCCACATTCCGAGACCAATTATGTCTTGAGACAGGAATTCTTATTCAAGCAGCCATAACTCTGCCCACTGTCCAAAGTGTGGTACCAACTCACTGCCCACCCCCCCCCCCCGAGTCGAATGTGGGCCCTGGTACCCTGGAGCTGAGCGCTAGTGCTCCACAGTTGCTACTCAAGTTGCAGATTCTCTATCATCCTTGGGATTCTCCTGGACTCTTGCACCTAAGGCTTCCCCACTGGGTCCCCGGGTTCATCCGGCCTTGTTTCCTTGTTCTGAATGAGCTGTCTAGTGAGCACTCCAGGCCCGCCCCCCTCACTCCTGCCGCCCACTACAGAGACAGGGTTCGCTTACCCCCTTAGCCTGCTGCTTTGCTTTTATTCCTCACCCCTGCCCTCACCCTCCAACCCCACTCCTTCCTGGAAACAGAAGCCCTGATCTGAACTCCTGGCCCAACAGCTCGCTCCCTGTTAAACTCAGACTATTCTCAGTGGTGATAGCCACCTCTCTGCCCTGGGTCTGGTCTCTGCTTTGCCCCTGTGATGGGACACCCCCATCTCCATTTCCTGAACCCCTGGTCCTGACGATTTGTTTAAACTAAGACAGGGGATTGCTGTGCACTTTGCCCTCCCAGCTGGTCCTCCACTTAGCATCTGGTCCACGGCCGATGAGAAGGCCCTGCCAACTCCCAGCCTTTCTTGCCAACCTTCAACGTGACAACGGGATCTGACAAAGGGATCTGCAATGCGGTGGTGACACCCCCCAATTCACACACACACGTGTATTCCTGCTTCCTTCTTGCACTGCCAAGAAAAATGGCAGGTGAACTAAGCAGGGAGGGGTTGTTTTGAAATGGGTTTGTTGCTATAGAACTAGGGGCTTTGATTAGTTACATTCCTCATGGAAGGAGGGGTTGGGGCCCACAAGTCTCCAGCAATCAAATATGCTGAACTGTCTGGGACAGTCCCACTTTCCATGGTGTTTTATTCTTTTCAATGAAGGCCATTTACTTTGTGCTTTACTAAATACACAAATCTTTTCATTTCACATGTCTTGTTAGGCTTTATACACATTTCCAAAAACATTTTAAAAGAATTCCTTCTCAAGTCGTGAATTCGAGAAAAGGGGGCCCCTGGATGAGTAGGTGACCTGGCCACTGCTTGTGCAATTCCTAGGACAATTCGCGGCCCAGAGCAGCTCTCCCAGAGGGCCCCTGCGCCTGACTCTTTCCGCAGGATTCATGTCCCGAGAGTCATGCTCTCATCCACAGGGACATGAACTTGGCTCCGCTTGTCATCAGTCCCGACTCCTTCCCACAAGAGGCTGCAAACCACCATCCTAGCTCTGGCTGGGTGGCTGCTCTGGGGCCTTCGGCAATGTTTCCATGGCAGGTTTGCCTGCAGAGCTCTCAGCTCCCACCATGCCCCCTCTTCTCCCCACTCTGCTCAGAGAGCCAGGATCCCTGGGCATCCTCCTCTCACTTCTTGACAGAAAACTCCTCTAAATCGTTCATCTCTTCTTGTAAATGGGAAACCACTCCGTCTGTCACTTTCTCTAGAGCTATTTGCATTTTAAGCCTTTTCCCGGTGAATCAAGGAATAAAAGCTTGCCTCATTGAAGGAATTTTAGCATTAACCCTCAGGGGGCTGGAAGAGCTTTGGGAGAGGCTCTTTTCGGAGCCCCAATGTCCTACACAACTCTCACGCTACCATACCCAGCAGAGGCTGGTGAGGGTCAAGCATGAATAGCCCCCACACTCCTCCGCCACGCCCCTGCCCCACCACTGAACTTTAGGAGGGCAGACAGCAGGTGTAAAACTGAGGTTGAGTTGCAAAACCATCTTTTGAAGACCGTCTTCCCTGGCTGGTCCCAGCCTGCGTGAGCCCACACTCCCCTAACTCCTCAGAGTTTCTATTTACTTCATATTCCTACTCAATGCTTCCTGGGAATGAGGCAGTGTGTTTCCCTTTGCCCAGTGCCTGGCACATAGTAAGCACTCAGTAAATGTTAGCTATTACTAATACGAAGAACAAATCCAGAACGGGGTCCACGGGATGCTGGCACAGAAGCTGCTAGGAGTAGCAAGGACAATCGTGGGCAGCTAGATTCTCAGCACACGGTGGACTATTCATTTAATGTTTCTGAACTGGAGGGAGTTTCAGTTCTTTAACGTGGAAAAAGAATGCCTTTTGGCCAAATGACAATGATAAGAGCTCTTTATTATTCCTAAACCTCCAGGAGAGTGGAAAAAAGGTTTTCCGGGCACTGGCTAAACATCCTGCTGAATGCCTACAATGGAGATTTATGACCAAGACACTAGCCATCTGTCTTCTGTCTTGGCTGTGAAAATTCCAGTTGGCCAGGTGACGTAGGGAACTTTCATAGGACCCGACACCTTCTATGGAAGGAGGTGAGGCTAGTGAGGTTTGTTAAACCAATTAAGTAAGCAATATTTGCAAGATTCTCACCTAAAGCCAGGGAACAGAAAGAGAAACAGCTGAGGTTCCGCCTTCAGAGTCCAGAATTAATCTTGCTGCCTTAAGGCCAGGGTCCCAGCATTGCTTTCTTCCCTCCCCTGTCCCATCATGTTGTTCTGCACATAGGGGTTGGAATTTTACCTTCATTTTCTGAGACTCTCTGGATTTCCAACTGGTCCTCTAGTGCTGCCTTGCTTCTAGACTGCTTAGCTGGGGTACAGGCTTTGCTCCTCTGCCTAGGAATTGCCATGCTCCTTACCCTGGGGGCTGGAGCCCAGCACCTTGGTGCAGGTGAAGCCCCCACATCACTTTGAGCATCACCAGGGCCCAAAAGCCTTGCCTGAAAGCTCTAGGGGGTAGGACACTGGCTACCCTCCACCAGCCCCTGATTCTGTGTCACTTTGGTCCCAGCATGCCTTGTGATTGAGCCAGCCTAAGTTTGGCAGAAAATTAGATTTGAGGCAGATTATAAAAAAACCTTGAAAGTGAAGGTATGAAATTGAGGGTGGGGACACTGAAGGTTTTGAAGCAGGGAATTCATAAGATCAGAACTGCTTCAGGTAGTGGTGGTGGGCGGGGTGCACTGGGTAGGCAAAGTCTGAAGGCAGAGACACCGGTTGCATGGACCCAGATAACCTTCCTGCAAGGTGGAAAGGACGGGACCAATGTGAGAGACAGTTCAGAGAAATGGACATGGATGTGGGGAGCTGTAGGGGATGGAAAAGTCCATTATTACATTAAACAACTAGACGATCGCCAAACCATCTTTTGAAGGTCATCTTCCCTGGCCAGTCCCAGCCCTTATGAGCCCACACACTCTCCTAACTCCTCAGAGTTTGTTTTCACTTGAAGTTCCCGCTCAGTTTCCCAGGAGCCACCTGGGAATGAGCCAAGCCCACTTTAGAGGGAAAATGTTCGTACTAATAAGAAATAGGCAAGGGACCAGTATTTAACACAGGCTTATTGCAGAACAAGCATTGGCAGCGTTCACGGAACACAAGAAAAAAGGACCTTGCCTCAAAGGTTACACAGAAAAATGTAGAACCAGGATTCTAACCTAGGGGTGTGACCCCAAAGTCCTTGCCCTTTGCACTGCAGAGTGTTTCTCTAGAGAAGCCAGGAGGAGCAGCAAAACAGAGGGGAAGACTATGGCTTTGAACAGTGTTGAGTGGCTAGCAGGACAAACAGCAATCCAGCCAGCCAGCAGTTAGAATTGCGGGCATGGAGATCTGGAAATAGATCAGGACCAGAAGATACGAATCTGGGAGTTAGTCACATAGCCGTTCTAATGGAAACTCCAGAATACATCAAATTTCCAACACAGAAGCTCAAGAGAAGGGAAGAAAGCTCAGGCTAGAGCCCTGAGGGATTTGCTCAGCTTAGGAGCTAATAAAGGAGCAGAAAAGAAGCCATCAGAATAGAAGGAACACCAGGAGAGGGTCTTTTAACTGGAGTCCAAGGAGGGCAGTGTAAAAACAGGAAAGAGAAGTGATCAGCTTAGAACACTTGACACTGACAAATAGGTTGAAAAAACAAGAAAAGGCCAACAGCTTCAGCAACTAGGAACGCACTGGTGCTCTCCTATCAATCAGATTCAGTCAGATCAGGGAGACAGGAACTATTGCAACGGCAAGTGTAGACTCTTCTTTCAAGAAATTTGGCAGTAAAAGAGGAGAGAACTGGAAAAGGTGGGTGAGGGGCGGGGGACCTCCTCTTGGGACCAGTTTAACAATTAAATTGCATGGACTTAATCACTCGACTCTTAATCCCTGCAATGCTCAGAGAGAAATTAGCCCCAACCAGATTATTTACTGGCCCTGGACATACCATTCTTTAGTAGCAACAGTTTTATAGCACCACCTTTCAACCCCAGCTCCCTGCTGATCGTAATTGTGCCACATCACTGGCCTACAAAGTAATTACTCTCGAACGATGCTAGAATGTTGGAGATCATCTCACCCAGCCCTCCACTCCACGCAGAGCGGGAACAGTTCAGACTGTCAAGGGGCCTTGTAGATCCAAAAGCTTCGGGAATTTTCATAAACTGGCAAATCATATATGTTGTTTACAGATTTAGCCTGTTCCTTGGCATCTGTCCATTTCTTCCACCTTGGAATCAGGAAGGGGGCTGTCTGGGGAGAATAATGTTCAAAGCCAAGGGGAACTACTTGGGGCCACCGGTGCAAGTGCCAAGTGGGAGCAAAATCCAGCCCCTGCTTTGTCGCCGAGCTTTGTGTCCATCCAAATGGGACACCTTTTTCTAAATCGCACAAAACAGCCCAGGCTAGTGAGGACCTGCCTATGCATTTATGTTGGGAGAAGGGCTGAGGTCCTCTGCCTGGATGGAGAGCAGCTCTCCTCTGAGGGGAGCCCTTAGTAGTCATGGGCCTAGTCCCCAAAGACCAGGCACTCCGTTCTCTGCCCGGCATTGAGGGGCATTCCAGGAGAGCAGGGACTGAGTGCTCCATAGGCCAAGATGGTCTTGGGTAGAACGGTCTGCCTCTGGGGAGAGCACTGGATAAAATAAGAGAAGGGGCACAGAGGATCTGTTGAGTTGTGGGAACAAGCCTTGGGGTTCAATGCCTGGTGCAAAATAGTGTCAGCTGCGAAATTAGCACAAATTATTTTAAACACGAACTTAGCAAGTCTGAGCTAACCCCCTCCTGTGGAATGAGCCAGCTGAGACCAGACTACAAGACATTAAATCATGTGAAAACACTTATTTTAAAATGGAACTACATTTAGTCAAGAACCACTTGTGTAGGATATGTACTCAAATCAAATGTTGCCATTTGCCAGAGAAAATGTACTCTAATACCTTGATGCCAAAGAATGTCTGATACATCATTGTATAATGAAATGAGAATAATTGAGCTACTTGTTCATCACAAAGCTCTCTAGCTGAATACTCTAAATTCTTCAGTGGCTGAGTGGGCTTGGAGTGAATTAACAATGCTTTTTTTTAAAGAAAAAAATTAATTTTGAGGTAGGACACAATATTTACAATAGAATTTTTTGTGAAGTGCTACTAAATGCTTTTTACTCCAAGAAGGATCACACATGATTCTTTGTCGATAGTTGATTCAGAGGGACAAGTGAAACGTTAGCCAAAGCCTTACGCAGGAGCCCAGACCAGCTTTACTCTGGCCACTTCTCTCTCAGTTCCCTCCAGGGATCTTCCTTTATACTCCCCTAACCGACTGCCCCTCTCTCCCAAAGTTCCTGCCAAATCGCCTTGCCTCCAGGTAACGGAAATACCAATGTCTGCCCCCATGAGCTGGGGAGGGGCAGAGACCATGTTGTATCACCATGCCAGTTCTCAAAAGCAGGCGACACAGTACTTCACACCTAGGAGGCTCTTAGGAAGGCACTGATGTTAGGTATAGGGAGCTAGAGTTAAGTGAGGGACTGTGCAATAGAAATGGATGAACCGAGTCCAAACTCAAAGACCGAGGCTTCCTCCGTCTTGCTGGACATGACTGAGGCAGCGGCAAGTTCTCTGCATCCCCTAGGAAGATTAAATGAAGTGCCAGCCAAGTTGGGGCCATCTTGTCCAGTTCTGGCTGGCTTTGGAAAAGCCGGCCAAACCTGTCAATGACAAATTTCCGGCAGCACTGGAGCTTGGGGAGTGGAGAGAAGAGTGAGAAAAGAGAGAAGCGACACAGCAAAACGTGGCCAGACCAACAAAGGCAGGAGGAAGGATGTTTCAAGGAGCCTGGGAGCATTTTAAAGGTCATCAAGAGGTTGAGTTTGAGGATAACCAAGGAAAGGCCCACCCCTGAATTTCAGAAAGTTGCTTCTTGATTTTTCAATTGTTTCCAGAGAGGTGAGACTAGAAGCTTGGTGGCAGAGAGATAAGAGGGGCTGGGGTGCGGGTGGGGGCCGTTCAAAGACCACATGTTTCCAAAGTAGTAGGATAAATAGGATAGGAGCTAAGAGGGGGGAATCTGGGTCAGACTGGGGCTGGAGGAGGGGGCAGACACTGAATTTGATTTTAGCAGCAACCCTCTGGGCAGGGGAAATGGTAGAATAGGCCTTGAGAGAAAGAATCTGAGGAGCAGAGGAAAAGTACACTCTTCCTCTGAGATTGGAGAGAAATAGAAAAGAATGGATGTAGATTTGATATGCATCTGTGAATATCCCTCTTCCAAGTCAAGATGGCACACAGGCTGTGACAGGGATGGAGTCTTTCAGTCACTCCTTTGTAGCATGGGCTAGTTGCTAAAAAGAACAAATGAGCAGTGGTGTGGATCCATTGACCTTCGTCAGAGGACCCTGTCACCTCTAAACTGGTGATCCCCAGGGCCAATCCAGGGGCCAGTGTCCAACCATGGTAAATAGTTGCTGAAGTATGGATAATGGGGTACTTTTTTCACACAGCTAAATTCAATGTAGAGGACTGTCCTTTATGCTGAGATTATGTCCTCCTCACTTTTTGGTATTAAAATGTTCTTTGCTGAACGTGAAACAATAATAGTAGATTAGAGTTTGTGTTTTTCCCTCAATGTCTTTACTTAGCAAAAGACAAAAATGCTGTTCCTTGTGGGTCCCCCCTCTGCCACCACCACCATCTATTTTTTTGTATTCCTTTTCGTAAAATAAATTATTGGCAACCATTTTTCTGAAACTAATGTTCATATGCCTCCTAAATAGCTTTGAAAAACAATTCTTTTAAATGAAGGATTTTTGAGCACCTAAGGAAAGACGTTTCTGGTTTGGTCTCTCTGGTTAGAATTTACAACCTCATGCCAGTGTATCAGTTGAATTGTGAATTGTTTCCTGCGAGGCCCACCTTAAAGATGAATGGGAAGCCAAGTCTTTTCCACTCAACTATTTCCAAAAGGACCAAGTGACCACTTTTGAGTGCACCTCCCTCCAGAGACACAATGAACAGATTTATGGTGGAAATTGAGCTCACACAGCCCTGGGATCCCGGACCTTTAGGCCTGGAAGGAACTTTAGAATTGTCTTGTCATCTAGTGCAGATTATTCTGAGGCATTTCAAAGGGAGGAGATTTGCCCAAGGCCGCACAACCAACTAGCAGCAGAGCCAAGACAAGAGAGAAGCCCAGTCTCCAAACCCGCAACCAGCTCTTTCCCACCTCTACTTGTCTCTAGCTCAGGATTATGGCAAATCCCTCTTTCCCAATGGGCAAGCCTCAAGCCAAACAGCAGACAACGGTGGCCTTGGCTCGGCGTGCTAGGCTCACCAGGGGTACGGGAGAAAGTGCAGTAGAGCACTGTTTTCTCCTTTGTAATAATGGCTATTTGCCTCAAATGTTTAATGCCTTCCTGATTTTATGACTCAGCTGCTGCTGCAGCCTCTCAGTCCCCTCCCAGAGGAGCTTCTCTTCCAATGACCCAGGGGGCAGTTCCAAGGCCAGGCTCTCATAGTCCACCTCAGCCCCCACGATTTCAACAAGGCTTTCCTGCAAATGCCTTCACTGCCCTGCTCCATCCCTCACCTCCGTGTTCAATGCCCATGCCCACGGGTAGCATCTTGTCTCTAGTGGACCTTGTGGGAGTCCCAATTCTACCGAGCTGGCACTAAAATTCTCATAGTAACCTTTGAGGCGGAAAGATCGGGAATTACAGACAAGAACACCTCTAGCACAGTCACCTTCCACTGTGGCTGTAAGGGTACCGTGGGGGCATTAGAATAGGGTCAGGGGTTTGGGCCACTCTGAGAAATGGGGGGAGGACCCAGGAAAGCTTCACAGAGAAGACATTTGAGCTGGGCCTTGAAGAATGAGTTAGAGGCAGAAAGAGAACTTTTCAAATCCAGCTCCCTGCCCCTCATCACAGAACCAGCCCCAGAGAGCAAAGCAGGAGCTAGATAGGAGAATCACATTAAGAGCCAGGGAGGACCCGCCAGCTGGGATGTAGCTACTCTCTGGGGTAGTTTAGAACCAAATGGTCCTTCCTTACTGATTTGGACTATGCCCCAGCTGATAGTACAAGCTTTTCTGTCCATTGACTATGAACTGAGATTTAATGCCCGAATGCCATTTAAGTTACTCTGTATTTTTTGCTTATTTATCTTTTTTTAAAGTTTGTAGATTAAGGTTTTATGGAGCCCTTGCCATCAAAATTAAAGTGTAAGAAACTAATGTTTTAACTGTTATATCGACAAGTTATATCGACATTTTACCACCATTTATGCCCTTGAGTGATGATTAAAAGTAGTGATATAGCCCCTTCATGGTGCATGTTATGATAAGATGTTTAGTTGGAGATATGTCATGAGCCTGTGTTTTAAGAGTTCGTGTTTATCATTGAAATTAACATAAAGGAATCCAGAAACATTTCATCCTTGTGGAAAGAGCATTCACATGGGAATCAAGAAGACTTGGCTTCTCTCCTTGGCACTTTAGCTCCTGGCACTAAGTAAGTGTCTCATCCCTAATTACCACCCACTTTCTTTCTCATCTGTAGAAGGGAAGCAGTTGTCTAGGGAGGGGAAAAATGGAATAGATGGTTTCTAAGGACTCTTCCAGTTCTGCCATTTCTATGATGAAATTCAAGGGATTCCTTTACTGAACAGTGCTGCAGAACATTGCCTTCCACACCTATCAGTCTGGTGTATCATTTGCTTCCAAAACCCTGAATCCTTGCTTTCTCAGGAAAATCCTTGCTTTGTTAGCATTGGTAGTGTGTTGACTCACAAACTGCTCAACTGCTATTGATCATTGTCCCACTTTAGCTCTTACTGACAGAGAGCCAGCAGGGCTGGGGGAAGTGAGAAAAGGAGCTGGGTCTGGGGCAAAGAATCACCCTTGGAATAATGGATCACTGCTTTTCTTCAAATTAAAAACAATGCCTGAGCTGACTACAAATGTGAGCTTGCTCCCAGGCTAACAGGAAGCTGGGAAGGGAGGTGGCTGGGACCAGGTCCCCATTTGCCAACTCCGTATATGTTTCTTGGAGCCAGCAAGAGCCTTTTCTGGCTCCCTCAATCCTATGCCTCAGAAGCCTCCATAGGGAGGAGAGAGGCCTTCTACCAAAACAGAGGACCCTTCTTCCCGAGCCACCCAGGTAATCCTTTCCATTGGTGGTGGCATCTTCTATCTGATGGTGACTGGGCTTCTTGCCATCAGCAAGGTTTCCTTTGGATTCCTGGTTTACATGGCTTTCTGTTGAGCAAATAAACATACACTTGTCCCATCCCCCACAAGACAAAGGTAATTCATTCACAGGAGCTGCTGCCCAGCTGACAGATGTTCCAGCCTCCTTCCCTGCAGCCAGACATGATGTTGATCCCAAAGGTGAAAGGCTCTATCACTCCTTCTCATCCCCGAGTTGTCCAGTTGCTACCCAAGATCATCCAAGACTTTTGACATTTGTCTTTCCTCCCCTACTCCTCCCCCTCCACAGCTCTTAGTGGCTCTTCAGAGAGAGCTTTTCCCAAAGTGGCCTTTGTTCAGGTCAGTTGGAGAATGGAAAAGATGGGCCATGTGGTCAGGGCTGCTTTGCCACAGCTGCTCAAATCCTCCATCTGCAGACCTGACTGTGCTTCACTTCCCCACAGAGAAAGCAAGCAATGAGAAGCCCCTTTAGAGTAAGGGCTGAAAAAACAAGTGCCACCTTTCTGGCTTATCATGACCTTGGGGCTCAGCAATCTTCCTTTCACTTGTAGTTTACAGCCTAGTAGGGAAGACAAAACCTTCACTCACATGCTCTCCAGCTTTTGGAGTTTAAGGGAGCACCCAACCAAATGGTCGTTGAGCCCAGATGAGGGAACGTTGACTTCCAACAAGACACAGAGGAGGTGACATTTGAGCTGGGCCAGAGGAGGGGTAGGATTTCCCTGCTCAAAATTGGAGATGGGAGGGCTTTTGTTCATGTGGCTGCCTCTGTGTGAAGGCAGCAGAATATACAGCTGATCTGAGCAGCAGGGAAGGTAGAGAAGCCGATGAGGCAGGGCAGACCACATCACCACAAATATGCTCCTCCAGTTTGTCGGTGAACCCACTTGGGAGTCTTGAGCCACCAGAAGTCCTGAGCTCAGTTTGAGTAAAACTCTTTAGAGCCTTTTCTTCATAGAAATTCATCAAGAGGATTTTTAGGGGCAAGTGACACCCTACAGAGTCCTTAAAAGGCAACTCCGTGATCTCAACTCAACTTACTCCCTGACTAAGCTTCTTTGGGATCTTCCAACATTTTTCTACATAAGTTACTGAGTTGCTCTATGCTTGTACCCAAACCACAACTAACAAGAGGGGCTACAAACAGCCTATTAGCTTGTCATTGAGAGCTAAGACTCCCTAGAAATCACTTTGGTGCTTTTCAACTGTTCTCATAGGAGATCATCTCCAGGGCAGATGGTTGGGTGTGACAGAAAGAGGTTTGAGTCACTTGTGACAGCATTAGGTGAAACTGACCCCTTGCTCTCCTGGCAATATGGCAGAGACCTTCAGAAATAAGGCACTAAAGGGCCTGCTCCACCATACCTGCTCTAGAACCTCCATTGCCAGAGCCCTGCAGAGTCTGAGCAAGTACCACCACTGGCTCCTCCGCTAGCCCTACACTGGGAACCGGCTCCTGCTGCTTTTCCCTCCCACAAGGAACAGACTTCCCCCCCAAGTTATATCCATCTTCTGTGCCTTTTTAGTGTATCAAATGATCAGGGATCCCTGTTAGTGCAACTGTTTTTGTTTATTTAAAAATATAGCCTTAAGAAAATCATCTCCCAAAGAAACAGAGAACAACAGTAGTGGACAAACTGAACTGGACACAATATGATTGAAGACCAGCAAAGTATGATGGGAGAAACAGCAAGAAGGAGACAGAGGTGAAGAGAAGTGAATAGAAAGTAAAGAATGGAAATCCCCTCCCTAGGGAACAGAACACATCAGACCAGGGGGGTGGGAAGCTGTCATAAGAGAAATCAGACACAAAGGGACCTGCCACATTAAGGGCTAACAAGGCATTTTGCTTGGGCTTGAAACAGGCATAGGAAACCTGGACTTCTGAGGCAACGTACAGGAGGCAGACAGCAACTGGAAAGACTGAGTTTGGAGGTGGCAAGAAGACTGATGTGGGAAAATCCCCAAAGGCAATTTCTCACACCGGACTTATTGCCCCTTGTCGTTTGCCTCCCCCGCTCTGATACCCTGAGAGTATCTGCACTATTCTATGGTAGTTCTTGCCCCACAAGGGCAGACACTGAGCATAAAACTGAGAGGGCACAAAGCTTCCTTTCCAGGTTAGGTCAGTTTAGCCTTTCAGGTCCTGAGTTGACCAAAGGCAGGATTCACCTCAATCTTGATGCAGGGGCCACACCTCCAGGGCCAAGGCTCCTCCTGCTGAGCTAGGTCTATAAAAGTTTAAGCAGAGAATGAATGTCCCCTCACTGCTCCTGAGAGTTCTTAGGATCAAAGGCCACAGACCTGCATGCTGACCCTACTCTGGCTGACCCACATGCCTGTCTTCCTTCCTTATCTGGCCCTCCTTATCATGCTCCTGCTCTCTCAGGCCTGAGACTTCTGCTCTTCATCCTTTGATTGACTAGACCTGATTTGTCTGCCAGCTTCTTTTCCATAAAGTGTCATTGGGTTGGTTTATCTCTCCCAGGCTAGGGTTACTGCTGGCTCTATTCAGACCATTGGGAATGACTCAAATCCTGGGGAAATACTGGTTATGTTTGGGCTTCAAAACAAAAGTCCAAAGGGTGTGATGCCACCAAAGGCTAAACAAGAATTGTTCTTGAAAGTTGTACAAATATTTTTAAAAGAGTAAGATTTGGGTAATGATTTCCCTGCCAAAGAAAAATTTTCACAAGTTCCCATCTGTAAGCTCCACAAAATTGTAGAGCTACAATTCTAAAAAACAACAAAGGGAAAAAGAACTGAATTCAATATTTAAAATGGAAACTTCTCGAATAAGTTTCCCCATTCATCTTTATATTATCCAGTTGCCCCTTCTTGACCATTTTTTTGTTCTCTTCAGGCAACTTACTGCCATCTCCTCTGCACCCAAAGTCAGCTCCAGTCCTCTTCTTTCTCACTTCTGCCTACAGACTCTTCAAAACACGTGCCCATACTGTTTCCATTGGCAGACATGAACTAAACATCAACCTGACACTCTCTCAAATTCAAGTCAACAGTCCTGAGCATATCACTCTTTGGGGTCCCATCTCCCATTCTACTGTGAAACATCGTTGCTTGCTTGAGGGCATTCATGGACTGAGAGACCTTGCCTAGGTCCAGAGGCATGTTGTTGGCTCCCCTCTGAATCACAATCTCATAGAAAAATGGGGCTGAGCGGCAGCCTCACTGCCCTCAGAGAGCACTTGTCATTCCAACCCGGAGTTCTCAACTTTTAGCATTACTCCCTATACAGTGACCTATTTTCATCGGGGCGACATTGGGCAAAATGCTAAAGCAAGCAAAGTATAATCCTTGGTGTCCTCACACTAGATAGAGAACATGCCCAGAGTCTCCTTGGCCTCTTTTTCACCTTTCTCCAGCTACCCACTCCCTACAGACCACAGTCTTGGACTGAAAGTGTCTGTCACCCTAACTAGCACCACCTCCAATCTCTGCCTGTGGAAAGTTCCTTGTCACCTTCCGAAGACCAGCTCAAATGCAACCTCCTCTGGCAGGCCTTCCTCGTGTCAGCCTGCATCTTTCTCTTCTGAAGCCCCACAGCCCTTGGAATTGCTTTTGCTACAGTGCTTGGCACTTGCTACCGCTAGACAGTAAGCTCCTCGAGGGCAGGATCCATGTCTGATTCATCTCTGGGTCCCCTGCAGGGCTGAGCCTGGCAGACCTTCTTGGAGGCATGCAGGAATGGCTGAGGAAGGAGTGAGGCTCTAAACATGGCACAACATGCTCTGCCAACAGGCTGGGAGAAGCTCAGACCTGGAGTCTACGCTTTCCTAAGGCTGGTTACTCCCCTTCTGACTCCCAACCCATTCCTGCAGGACCTCTCTCTTTCCCTGTCTTCAGCCAACTGTCACTGCGGGACAGAATTCTCTGGGAAAGCTTCAGCTGTTAACAGCTTAGAATGTTGCTGCTCCCAGAAGTCTTTGCACTGAACAGTGGGAGGGTGGGGGAGGGTTGAAGGAGGTGAGGGTGAGAACTTTCACTCCCTAATGACATGTGCTCCTATTAGAGGATTTAGGCACAACAGGCTGGGCAAGGGAGGAATTTAGGGGATGGAGAGGGCTGTTTCTTGACACCCCTTCATAGTCCCTTAGTAGTCTGAGCTACTTTCCTTCTCTTTCTGCCTGCGCCCTTTTAAAAAGATATATGTCCTGGCACATAGTAGCCCTTAATTAAGTGGCCCTTAAATAATAATAAGCCCTTAATTACTGTCATTATTAATAAGTCAAGAACACAAACAATGTAGAAACATGAAAACACACACAGCCTGCCCTAAACACACGAGCACTTAGAGGTGCCAAGTAGGAGATGTAGACGGGTTTGTGAGGCAGTTTCTGAAAGGAAGTGTCAACGTGGGTTTTGAATCATCTGCCTCTCTGGCGGTGGAAACACTCTGACTTTGCTGTCTGAGCAAAGACAAGGAGGTGAAAACCAGCAGGATGTGTGCACAGGGAATGGCCAATGACCGAAGAGAGGGGCTTTCTAAGAGACTGACAAATGGGGTTGGCTAGATGGCGGGAGGCAGTGGGAGGGAAGAGAGGGCCAAGTTGAAGGGAGACACGATGACGAATTCAGCTCTGAGTTGCAGTTGCCTGTGTTAGTAGGGCAGCAAGAGGAAATGTTCCCTAGGAGCCTGACTATTCCAGGCTGAGAGTGGACAGGTGGGGCCTCAGGTCACAGGGAACAAATGGATCGGGCAAAGCAGCAAGTGTGAAGGAAAGGGCAGGGTGTGGGATGCAGGGGTGTTCAAATGAAAAAGCCAGGGAGGGATGATGATGGTGGTGGTGGTAGTGCTTTCAGCCCTTCTAAACTCACCAATTGCTGCAGAAAAGTCCAGAAAACTATAAGGCCAGGGAGAAAAATACAGGATGGGGGAGAAAGAAGTCATTAGAAATCTTAAGTGTGCTCTAAGGGCAACATTGTTTAAAATAAATATTGAGGTTGTATTTACTTAGTTAATGATTTCAAAAACTAACATTGTTTTTTCTGGGTTGGGAGATATTTTGATAAACATTGAGTTGAGGTTCCCACCTGGCTATCTTCCTGGTGCTGGATTTGCACAAGTGCCTCCCTTGTCTTGGGGATGTTGTGGAAACCATCACTTTGTCCCTGGTCATCTTCCTTTAGGTGCCAGCCAGGAAGTAAATCTTGCCAGATAAAATCACCTCTGTATGACTTGTGCTTCTCCACCACTCAGCATCACTAAGCTAACATTTGCTGCAAAGTTTTGAAGGGAGACAGCAGTCCTTTCCAGAAGTAAGACTCTCTCCCTATTATTTTCAACTCAAGTCACGTTAACAATGGTTTTCAGTGAGTGGTGAGATTAGGGGAATGTTTATTTTCTTCATTTTCCAAATATTACTTCCATAGTTAATTTTGTTTGTTTTGAAAAAAGAAAAGTAGATTAGACATGATTGGAGTTATTACTCTTAGAAAGTCTTCTAAGAGACTCTCCATCAGCCATGAAATTCCCAGTGACATGGCAATGCCCCTGTGTCTCTTTCAAGAGAAAATTCTCAGCATAATAATCAAGTTTTCTACATCTATGTTTTGGAAGATGCATAAGCAGACACTCTACAAGGTGAGCTTTAGGATTGCGTTTCAAAACAGATAGTTTACTATCCCCCAAGTGGCTGCTTCTCTTCCTTTCAATGTAGGATGTCACCCATGAGTATCAACTCTTCAATGCATTACAGGAAAATGTGATTTTGGAAGATTCCTCAGAATAGAATTATAAGGGCATGGCCTATGTCATATGACTAGGAGAAACTCAGCTAGCAGGGAAGAATGAAGAAAATGGTCAAATGGTTAGGATTGTCTCAAAACCAAATTCAGACAATATGAACTTCACATATGAAGCACAGGTGCTGCTTACTGCCCTCTACTTCTGTCTTCACACCTCCATGCTCTGGGCCAGCTGACGACTCCCCCACGGCCCCACATACTCTCTGGGGCCTGCTACTGGGCCTTCCATGCATTGATCCAACCTTTACTGAGCATCTAGTATGTGCCTTTCACTGTTCCTGGGCTCTGAGATGACAGAAATGGACATGACAGATCCCAGCTCTGAAGAGACTTAGGGGCCAAGAGGAGAGGGAGCTATGCCAAGGTCATAGTACAGCAGATGACTGCTGGCACAGAGGCCTGAATGGGGTGTTAGGGAACACAGAGCATTCCTAATTCTGCTTGGGGTCAGGGGTTGGGGAGGAAATAAGGTTGGAGGGTCACAAAGCAGGGACACTTGCGTTGATTCACCACGTACACTGGGGAGGTGGTGATGAGAGGGGAGCTGGGGGTAGGGAGCCAGAGAGGAAAGCCAGGAGACCACATCAAGAGAAGGGCTCAGAAGGATGAAGGGAGTTATCTGGGACCTATTCTGCCAAAAGGTTAAAGGGAAGACTGAGTCCCATTGACCTAGGACATGAGAGTGAGAAGGACTTGTGAATATGATGTAATTTCACTCCTGTGATTGTTACCTTATATGGCAAAAGGGATTTTGTAGATGTAATCAAGGTTTCGAATCATTTGATTAAGTTAATTAAGAGGGTTTCCTGGGTGGGACTGAACTAATCAGGTGAACTCTTTAAAAGGGTCCAGGCCTTCCCAGAATTCAGAGTGACTGCAAGCAGCAGAGATGGTCTTCTGTTGGTCTTGAAGAAGCACTCTGCCGTGTTGTGGAGAGGGCCACCTAACAGGGAATGGCAGGTGGCCTCTAGGAACTAGAGCTGAATTTTGCCAACAAGCAGCAAGCTTGGAAGAGAACCCTGAACCTCAGATGAAATTGCAGCCCTGACCAAAACATTGATTTCAGTTTGGTAAGACCCTGAGCAGAGGACCCAGCCTACCCATACCTGGGCTCCAGACCTGCGTGAGAATCATAAATTTATGTTGTTTTAAGCCACTAAGTTTGGGGTAAGTTGTTACATAGCAATAGAAAACTAACACAGTGGGTAAAGAAGAGAGTAGACATTGAGAACAGAGGAAGAGGTAAGATCTAGAACCCTCTGAGAAGCTGGGAAGCAAGAAACTATTCTGGTCAACTGCAGCCATTCAGTGAGAGGTGCTGAAATAGAAAGTCAAGCAATGAAGTCCTACCCTTCTCCTGAGGATCCCCACCAGAGGGATTCAACCCCTAACTCTTTCCTTCTCGAGGACTGCTCAGGTGAGTGGTGCCAGCTGCAGCTCCGGGACTGCTCCTGCCCGACAAGAGATTGGTGGAGAGAACGGAATTCAGAGGGAGATGAAATCGACACCCTGGGGGGGCATCAACAATGTGTTTCAGTCAAAGGTAAAATACTTCACTTTTGTTCCATGAAACTTGACAAGTTTCTTCTCTGAAATTTAGTTGTTTCCTGGAAGTTTCTTTCATGTTGTTATTGCTACCAAAGGCACTAAAACAAGCTCTCCCATTTTGTGGTACATTTTCAATTCTTTTCGAATATTGAACAATTAAAGCACAGCCGGTTTATTTTTTTCTCTCAAAAGAGCCAATATTTGGTTTTTCTTTTTTTCTTCTTTTTAAATTTTTTTTTGAAGGGTCACACCAGTTTTTTTTGGACTGGTGAATCATTTTAAAGGTTTCAGAGGGACTATTTCTTTAACATTGGAATAATTTGAGGTTATATAATATACACAGGAAGGACAAATGGCTTTAAAAAGAAAACCCTCCATCTCTTTTTCTTCTACCATCTCAATGGCCCTAAATCTCCACTAGAAATAATAAAATATTTTGAATGACAAAGTTGTCTGTATATGAAATTTCAAAGCTCTACTACATTGTGCAATAGAGTACTATAACTGCCTCTTCTGTGAGAAAAGTATACACACATTTCAGACATATAAAGACAATTAACAATACAGGATGATTATATGCAGCACGAGGAGTCCAGACAATCTAAATGTGTAGTTGCAGAGAAGGGGGAAATTGCCTAGAGCCCAGGTGACCAGGCTTGAGCCCACCTTTGAAGGAGGGGTGATCTCCCGTCAGTGGTGAGAACTAAGAAGGGGAGGGCTGGCATGGGGCAGGAAAAAGTTGGGAAGGCTGGGATAGTCTAGGCATACTTGTGTAGCAATAAGTAAGCTAATTGGGTTGAAGGTGGGATTCACAGCAGGAAGTAGGCGAGAGGTTTGGAAAAGCAAACAGCTGTGGAAGGTTTTGATTTCTGAGTCTAGACCTTTCCTACATGCAATGGAAAGCCACTGAAGTCTTTTGGATCCAGCAAAAGGAAATGTTTCAGAAGATCCATAATCAGTTGTGTTTGGATGAGTGGCAAGGAGCCTTTTGAGAGTTTATGACAAAGGTGATAAGAACCCAGTCAAGGAAGTGGCAAGGGGAAAGAAGAGGGGAAGATGGCATTCAAAATGTACTGTTCAAAAAAATCAGAAGGACATGGTGCCTCTCTAGGGAATCTGTTGATGTCATAAGACTTCAAAAGCTTTGGCTGAGACCCTGCTTATTTGGTAGGGACAAGTGGTCTCAGGAAACCTTCCTTTCTCTTTGCAGAGAAATATAATCATATGTGGGCATACTTTAACTATGTTTTTTGGTGAGGAAGATTGTCCCTGAGCTAACATCTCTTGCCAATCTTCCTCTTTTTGCTTGACGAAGATTGTCCCTGAGCTAACATCTATGCTAATCTTCCTCTATTTTGTATGTGGGACGCCTCCACAGCATGGCTTGATGAGCAGTGTGTAGGTCTGCACCTGGGATCCAAACCCATGAACCCCTGGATGCCAAAGTGGAGCACGCAAACTTTAACCACTACACCACCAGCCTGGCCCCTTACTCTAACATTTTTACAGAATTAGCTCACGAGTTCTTCAGAGGTTCAGAGATTAAAAATTGGTCACATCTGGAACAGAGCATTGTAATGGTGTGAAAGGCTGCTTGCTCTGGGGCAAGTATGAGCCAACTTTTAAAGACACTCTTTGGGTGCAAAATGATGCCAAGAGACACTATTTGAGCCCTAAGTTACCATAGGCTTCCACATATCTTCATATTTAGTCTCCTGCTGAGCTGTCAGTTTCCGGGTTGTCTCTGTTTCCTCCTCATGGAAATGGTGCCTCAAAAGAAGAGCACCCTGTGAAATGTGTGTGCTTGTCCTGGTGCTAGTCTCATTGTCACCCCTGCCATTTTGACATTCTTCTCGCCTCTACTCTTCAGCAGTCGTGAAACTGAGCAGTCAACCACCGCCTCACACCTGGAGACCAGTGACATAAAGGAGATGGGAACGCTAAGGGTAAGAGCTAATATCTGTGGAGCACCCACAGTGTCCCAAGCCCTCTGTTAGGAACTAATGAACGTAAAGTGCTTAGCACGGTGCCTGCTACAGTCGGGGATCAATCAGTGTTTATTCCCTTTCTCTCTGCCATTAAATTAGAAAGAGGGCCTGAGACGGTGAGAGAACAGGAGGTGTAAAGGAGACTGGCAAGGAGAAGTCCTGCCTGCTCTGGGAGGCAACATGCAGGTTCCCCCAGCCCTCCTGGAGGAGGAGGGGAAGCTGCTCCTCACTGACCACTTAGGAAGGAGAGAAGCCTTCCCCCTCAACATCCCCAGCTCTCCTCTGGGCCAGGGCCAGTACTGAGGCCTGGTGGGGATGAGGAGGGCTGACCCTGCTGCTCTGCTGCTTCTTATCTTGGCATTTGTAGAGTTTACTCAACTAAAAGTAGTGCTTTATATACTGTGTTGTGGAAATGCTTTATTCTTGGTTCCCATCAGAGGAGCGAGGCAATCAGTCTTCTAGTCCCAGCTCACCCTCCTGGCCAGAGGAATATGACCTGGTCAATGATCCTTCCCTTACCTCACCTTTTCATCCTTTGTCTCATGGTTGGTTTCTGAATTTTCAGTTTTTTAGAGAGGGAGATAAGCACTTGCTTGAATTATACTCCAAGGAGATATAAGTCTGGAGAACCTGGGGTCTGACTTCCCAATATATTTCTTCCTCTCTTGTGAAGAGATCCCCCCACCCCTGATCTCACTGTCAGTAGTAGAGTCTCTTTTCTCCAACCTCCTCCTCATAATGACCCACTTGTCACACAGACCAGAGTCTCATAACATCCCATACAAAATGTCCAGGATACAATCTAAAATTACCCAACATGATAAGAACCAGAAAAATCTGACCAATTCTCAAGGAAAAAGACAAGACAATGTTGGAATTATTAGAAAAAATATTTTAAGGCAGTTATTATAACCATCCTTCATGATGTAAACACTCTTGAAATGAATGGAAAGATAGAAGTTCTCAGTAGAGAAATAGAAACTATTTTAAAAAGCCCAAATGGAAATTTTAGAACTGAGAAATACAATATCTGAAATAAAAAATTCACTGGATGGGCTCAATAGCAGAATGCACATGACAGAGGGAAGAGTCAGTAGACCGGAAAACAGATCAATAAAAGTTATCCAATCTGAAGAACAGAGAGAATATTTAAAAAATAGTGAATAGAGCCTCGGGGAGCTGTGGAACAATATCAAATGGTCTATTGTTCATGTTACTGTAGTTTTTAAGGCCGAAGGAAAAGATTGGTATAGAAAAAAAAGTTTGAAAAAATAGTGGCTGAAGATTTCCCAAATTTGGTGAAAGACATAAATTTACAGATTCAAATAGCTCAGAAAACCCCAAACAGGATAAACTTAAAACTGAACTGAACATCCCACCACTCCCTATCATCTTACCCACCAATGCCCTCCTCCTCACCTGGTTGGATTCTGACACGACATCTGAATTTTTGACCCCAGGGGGAAGGGAAGGAGCACATGAACAGGAGCCAGACACCTGGGGATTAACCCTGGCTCACTGACTCAAGTGTGAGACCCAGGGAAAATCAGTTCCCTTGCCTGCACCTCAGCTCCTCATCTGGAACATCTCAGGATTGAACTAGATGGTCTTCTAAGTCTCTTCCAGCTCTAAAATATCACCCATTATCAGCTCCTATGTGGACTTTTTCTGTTCAAAAATGATAACATTTATCAGAACCTAATGCCATAAAACAAGAAACTACTTTTCTGCCAAGAGTCTTTCCACTCTTGGTAATAGTGCAAGTAACTGAAATGGGGATGCTCACAGAACAGAACCGAAAATGGAGTTCAATAGTAACCAGAATGGAGATTGGCTTTCCCCAGCAGCTTCCAACAGAGCCTTTCGAGCACCACAGGAAGCCTGGAATTGGTTGCAAAGGAAACAAAGCTCTGCAGAAAACTTTTTACTTTCAATAAATGCATTTCCAATTTCATCATGTTTTTCAGAGGCTAAGAAATTGAGTGGAATGCCCCTGTTGACTCTGATTTCTAGTTTGATGTCAAGTCTGTCAGAATATCTTAATTCTTTTATGACTGTAAACACAATAATAACTGCCATTTGTGTGGTATCTTACAGTTAACAGAGCAGTTCTCATTTCATGCATTATCTCATTTCACCCTTCCAACCACCATCCTCGGAGGTAGGTGGTAAACCATTGCCTTCTGTTTCCTCCAAGGAAACAGTCTGAGAGAGGCAGAGAGTTTTATCCCAGACCATCCAGCATTAAGCTGGAGAAAGTGCCAACTCTTCTGACTTCCAGTTCTGTCCTCTTTTCCCCACCACCAGGAACAAGAGTCCCTGGGCAATGCCAGAGTGAAGCTGAGCTGCTGCAGCTACTGGGCGAGGCGCCAATTACCCCCACATTTGAAGGGCAGTCCATAGCAGATTAGACCCTCCTAGCACATTCCTCCCGAGAGGGACATGGTGTTGAGAGTCGGCTCCAAGACATTTCTGTCCCTTTACCATTCCCTCATTTGCCCTAGCCAGGCTGCTTGGAGTGGAGAGGTATTAGATACAGAAAGTTCTCCATCCCTGTACCTGACATATGATGCTCTTTTAAAAACATCTTTCCTCCCCTCCCTCCAGCTGCCTGGGAATGTGCTTGGATTTAAGTCAAGTAGGCTTGGGGATCGGTGGTTGCTTCTTCAGGTTTTGCTATTGAGGGATCTTGAAGGGTCTTGCTGCTTGGCCCCCACATCCTCTTCCACTGGGCTCTCCTCTCTGCCAAGGAATTGCTGTTCCCTCCCATTCTTGCATATTCATTCAGCCTCCACTCTGCATTGATGTGCCAGGAGGTCATCCCTTCCTCCCTTCGTGAGCCATTTTCAGCTCATTTATTCACACATTGTCTCTTCATTTTCAAGAAAAATACAAAGTAATCTCCTTGAGTGTGATAATTCTGAGTCATTTCATACTGTCATCATTTCAGAACAAAAAGAAGTCAAAAGGTGGGTGGGTTCATTTCATCTAGCAAGGGAATAGGCCTCTTCTTTGTCATACCCTTAATGACTCACTCAAACTGAATCAAAGCTGAGTAGCCTTGGCCTTGGAACAAGAGGCTGGGGGTAGAGGGAGCAGAGTATAGGCACCACCCAAGATGGGGCTATGGGCCCGAACCCCAGGAGCCATGTCTATGTGGCATGGAGTGGGGCAAAGGGACTGAGGAAATAGAGTGGTAGCATGGTGCCATGTGAAGGCCTCACTTGTCTCTGGACCTCAGTCTTCCCAACTGCAAAACCTCAAAAGGATCACACAAGAGGGGTTGGGAAAGGACTGGGGCACATGATCTCCCTGTGACTATTTCCCTGAATCTCTGTGCTTTCGTGCCTTGGCGCTGAAACCTTGAATTGGGAAGGAGGTTCGACTGTCACCTGGCTTAGGTACCTGGGGAGGTGGAGAGAGGAAGCTTTGGTGTCAGACAGACTTAGGTTTCGATCCTGCCTCTGCCACTTCCTGGCTATGTGACCTTGGAATAAGCACTTAACCTCTCTGAGTCTCGGTTTTCTCGTTTGTAAAAAGGGAATAGTAGTACTTGCCCTGATAAGGTCCTTGTGAGGATAAAATGTAACATCTGTGAAGGGCCCAGACAACGCCTGCCACAATCATTCCTATCCCCTGGACTTCCCCTGACTCAAATACAGGATGTGTAGGACAGTGGACAGGGAGGCTGGGTGGCCTTGGACCGTCATTTACTCTCCTTCAGATTCTAATTGGGTAAAATGGGATAATGACATGCTTGGCAAGAGGGTTGTGAGCACTAGAGATGTTGTAGTAAAGAGTCCAGCACAGCACTGGGGCACTATGGGTGCTCGAGTGGTGCTGCTGGTCAACTAGGGGTTATAAGTACTTACCTTAGAGGTCACTGTCAGGGGCCAGTCCCCCTAGAAAGAGGTCCCTGGGAAGACTGCAGCAGTCCTAAGATCACAGCCAATGTTGGAGCCTGGGGGCTGGGCCAAAGAAGGAGACACCAGCTGGTTTTGAGCCAGAGACAGCGGGACCGGGGTGCCATTAGTGTGCAGGCTAGGGCCAGTACCCAGAGGTGTGGGGCAGGGTGCTCAGGCAGGACCTGGTGCCTGGCAAGAGACTCACCCCCAGGGCCAGAGGGGCTGCTCCACACACCCAGTTATGCAATTGTGTCTTCCACAGCCTAGGGTTCAAGCAGCCTCCCTGCTGGGTTCACAGGCCTCACTCACCAATACAGGCTCCCAGGAAGCGCTCTGTTTTTTCACTAGAAATAGTGAAGTAACACCCTGGAACAGCAGCTCTCAACATAGGGACCCAGGTCACTGCAGAAGACCCATAAACATGAAGGCGTTTCTTTGGGGAAAGGACTTTTGTCTTTCTTCTGGTGGAAGCTAGGATCTGTGGGGTTATGGTCATGGGCTGTCCAGTGGCCCACAGAGCCCTTGAGGTTCCAACA
The DNA here is from genome assembly GCA_031878705.1 of Tapirus indicus. Lineage (NCBI taxonomy): Eukaryota > Metazoa > Chordata > Mammalia > Perissodactyla > Tapiridae > Tapirus > Tapirus indicus. Next base: position 44,166,955 of record CM062918.1, read on the forward strand.
CAAGTGGTCTTGGGTACATGAAGAAGTCTATACCACTCTGGGAGAGCGATGAGATTCATGTCCCCAGTCCATCCCTTCAGCAAGAGTCTTAGTTGTGCCCCCAGAGAACTGGCTCTTTGCGTGTCTCCCAGGAAAACCATGACCAAAACATCTGCTAAACAAATCACATTATTCTGCCTCAATACTCTTACAGGCATCTTTGTTCAGCCTGGAATGTATTCTCCACTCACCACAATCCTACCCATATATCAGGCCCAGCTCTAATTCCAACTCTTCCAGGAAACCCTCCAAAATCTTTCTAGCCCACTACAGTTATCCCTTCCTCAAAACACAAAGTCATGCCGCCATTTTCTTTCTGGATAGCTCTTATTCTACGGCTTCATTTGTTAGCATCTGTCTTTGTTATTTTAATTTTTTCTTCATGAATCTTTGTTTCCTCCATCTTTCTCATTTCTTACTTCCAGCTCGTCACCAAAGCTTGTTGGTTGTACCTCTCAAAGATATCTCAAATTCATCAACCTCTCTCCACCTTTCAGGCCCATTTTCTGGTTCAGGCCACCATCACGGCAACAGCCTCCTAAGTGATCTCCCTGCATCTGAACATGCCCCTCCAATCCATTCTCCACTCTGAGGCCAGAGGACTCTTTCTAAAATACAAATCTGCTTCAAGCCCTTTATCCTGCTGGCCTCAAGATAAATATAAACTCTCCAATAGGCCTTTCGAAGTCTTTCATTTACTGGTTCTTGACTACCTTTCCAGTCACATTTCTCAACATTTCCCCACCCCTCTGCCATTGCCAGCACTGAGGCTTGCCACATTCTTGGTCATGATAAAGCCCTCCCAGCTCCTTAGACACACACTTTCTTGTACATTCTATCTGGAATACTCTACCTTCCCACATTCTGTGCCCCTCACACAGTGCCTGCTTGGCCTACACATACTCAGTCTTCAGGTCTCCAATGTTATCTCACTCACTAAGCCCTGACCCCCGCACACCCCATTCTAGGTGACATACCCAGAGTACCTTGTCCCCTCCCATCACTGCACTTTTAGTTCCACTTTGTAGTTGCCTGTTTACTGGTCTCTGTCCCCCACTAGACTATAAATTCAGAGCAGGAACCATATCTGCCCAGTTTATTGTTTTATTTCCAGTACTGGGCCCAGTGTCTGCCTCTAGCAGATGCTCAAGAAATAATTTTTGAATGAATGAATGAAAAGAAGAATGACTCTATACATCCAAATCCTCAAGGGCAACAACCATTTCTTATGCTTCCGTATACCTCCCTTCGGTGCCTAATTCAGGGTCCTACATATTCTAGGTGCAAAGGAAAGGAGGTAGTTATTTGTTTTTACAAAAATTCTTTATTATTTAAATAGCATGTTCCTCTACTTCTTGATGTTTCCCTCTCTCCACAGGCTTTTTGAACTGCGTGCTAACAGGAATGCAGTTGACAACATGGTCATCCAGATCTGCCTCCAGGGGTGCTGGATGAGCAGGGTCCCCAGCCAGGATTAGGAGACCCACAGAATTCAAGGCCGCCAGATCCTGAATGGGCCACTTGTCAAGGAGGAGCAGGAAAAAGACTTGATGGAGTCCGGAAACTCAAGTTCTAGTCCTGGCTCCTTCACTAATCAGCTACACGACCCAGGCAAATCACCTAGCCTTTCTGGAGTTTGGTTTCCTCATTGGTAATATGTAGTAAGGGGAAGGACCAGTAATTTATCTTCATTTACAGCTCTGAGTTATCATTCTATGAAAAAATGTGTCACCACATTCCTACCAGAGGTGAAGAAGAATTGGGCTGTTTCCAATCTAAAGATCAGGATACCCATATCATTTCAAATGAAGTAATTGTTTTGTAATCATAATCTCATCCATTATATGGAGCTTTAAACTTGGTGGCAAGTCTTCAAATTTTTTTTTCTTTTAAAAACTGTGGCAGAGGCAACCACATGGATATGTTAATATCCATTCTCCCCCTCTTCTCTATCAATTTGATTAGAAACAGCAACACGCTCAGTTAAAAACTATATTTCCCAGGTTCCCTTGCAGCTAGAATGACTGTGTGACTAAGTTCTAGCCAAGAAGATATGAGCAGAAGTCATGTGTAGCATCCAGGAAGCCTCCCTAAAGGGAGAGAATATACCCCTTTGCCCTCTTTCTCCTCTCCTTTCTGCTGGCTGAATGAGAATAAGATGTCTGAAACTTGGCAGCCATAGTGGACCATGAGGTGACGTGCTGAGAATGGTGAAGCAGCAAGGCAGAAGGAGTGTGGGTCCCTGACACCTGGAGCCACCATCCGAGCCCTGGGCTATCTTCTGTCGGACCTCTTTGCCATGAGAGAGAAATAATTTCTATCTTGTTTAAACTACTATTATTTTCATTTTACTGTCACATGTAACCAAACTTAATCCTAATTGATAAAATATTTATTTGTTTTATGCAGGACTCTGTGCTAGATGCTGCAGGGGATGCAAAGGTACATAGGATTTAGACACACAAAGACTTGGGCAAGAAGGATCTATATGGGTATGAAGGAAATGCTAAGAAAGGTTTGGATTGGCAGGGTCATATGGGCATGAAGAAGAGTTATGGCAGATGAGGCCAGGAAATATGGTGGAAGGAGCCTGAATGCCAGGCTAACAAGGTTGGACGTGATCCTGTGACAGACAAACAGAGCAGATAACCTTGTCCCCAATTTGCAAATGAAGAAACCCAGGCCTCAGTAGCTATAGGACTTGTCCAGGGTCATCCAGCAAAGGAGTGGCAGAGCCAATCTCAATTCTCCTGACACTTGGTCCAGTGTCATCCTGCAGTCCTGTTCTGCCTTTGAGAGAATCTGGGGCAGAAAGAGTGGGAATGGAGGTTTTGCACTTTGACACAGCCAGGGAATTGGACTGTGGGCCCCCTGGTACTCCCAAACCTCCAACAGGAAGCTCTGAGGGTTGCCAGAAGTACAGGATCCAGACCTGCCTTTAAGTCAGAGGACACTTCCCGGGCCCCCTGCTCAGACACCCCATGAGATGGCAGTGGCCAGGGTGCTACTTTGGTATGTAGTAAGTGCCCATACGTCAGGCTCAGTGCTGGGTGCTCTACAGCATTATGTAATTTACTGTCCTCAGCAGCCTAACAAGAAAGATAATACCACCCCTATTTTACAGATGAAGAGGAAGAAACTGAGGCTCAAAGAAATGAAGTCACCTACCCAAAATCACTCAGTTGATGGCAAAGTTGAGGTACAAAGCTATGTTTGTTCGACTCCAAAGACCTGTTCTTAGCCCCACATTCTAACATCTTCTCATTCCCTGACAAAACGTGAAAAAACCTCCTATTTCTGCTCAGACTCCAAGGACTTACCTAGTTTGATGGGTTGACCAGTGCCAAAGACCTCCTGCCAGAGTCCAGCTGTGCACATTCCACCTACAGTCAGGAGCCAGCACCCTATCTCGGAATCACATCACCCATGCTCTACACATGAGTGAGGGATCTCCTGGGGAGAGGGTGGGCCCACGGATGCCCAGACCTCCGTGGCCTCAGGCCTCCCAGAGCTCTTAGTCTTGGCTGATCATGGGGAAGAGATGTCAGAGTCCTCCCATTCTAGGTTCTAGAATTCACAGATTCCAGTGAGCTGTTTCATGGGATCAGGGATATTTTATTCTTTGTATCCTTCCTGTGGCTGTCAGGGTTAGAATGCATTTGTTATGACTTGAGCTAACATTCATTCAATACACAGCTGGTCATTGGAACTGAATCTCCTATCATTGCCAACATTTGGAAAGTTGAGTTTCCTTTTGTCAGTCATCCAGTGTGCATCTTTCCAGCAACGTGGTATGTCCAGGGTTCCAACATGAACCACATAGTCCCCTAAGCTGACCACAGTGGTTTTCTTCTGGAACTTCCACAGGAAATACCCTGAGGTGTAGCCGCAAAGTTGAAGGCAATGGACGGACCCCGGTCCTTCTGCATTCATTGACCAACCATGAGATTCAAAGCACTTTGCCAGCCTTTGCCCTGGGTCATCACCGGTCCACCCCATTCCTGTCTTGCACAATCTCCCTTCCCATTGGCCAAACTGTTGTCATTCCTTTCCAAGCTCAGCCTACAACTCTCATCCCTATACCCTCTCCCCTAATCAGTCTGAAGACGGAAAGTATTCACCTTATTTTACTAAAACTAGATATATTAGGCTTAGCCTAAGTCTAGCAGATTTTAATAGTTATTAATAAAATAGTCATCCGTTTCCTTGTAAACACTGTAATCAACATTCCCATTCTCAAATGTATCACTTAAAGCATCTGAAATGAGACATGAAAGAATAATTTAAATTTGTTCATGATAAAGTTTTCTGAAAATATAAGCAGATTCTGTCAGATGCAGAAGCACACACAATTCTTACAAACACTTTCACTTATTGTAGCATGGTCAAAATATCTCACCAGAGCTTGTCATTACACCTTGTAGACATTGTTATAAATGGTTCTTATACAATCCTTGTAACCCGTCATTGTCACCCATAAGAGACGGCAAGTTAAGCAGTTGGATCGACATGATTACCAAAGACTCATGGCTTCATTGACTGCAACAATCTCATGAAAATCATGGCCTAAGTGTTTCATATATAGCAATACTGTGCATTTATACACCCCGCTAGGAAGAACAAGCAGTTGGTGGACATGAAAGGACTTTGAAACCCTGTACAGTGTACATGTGCTGGCTGTCCTTTTAAGATAGGCAGCAATGGCCAAAGTCAGGCAGAGATCCAGGCTCAGGTTTTACCTCTTAATAGTTGTGTGATCTCTAGTAGGTCATTTACACTCTCTGAACCTCAAGTTTTTCATCTGTAAAGTGAAAATGGTAATAATGCCTGCCTACTGTGAGGTTCAAATGAGATCATGGATGGGAAATCTCTTTGTAGGCTGTGAAGCAACACTCAACGTTAGCCATTTTTTTTCACACACATTAACTTAATCTTCAGAACAATAGGAGGTAGACATCATCTTCCCCTATTACAGATGTGGAGACTCAAGTGAATAAGCACTGGAGAGCCTGAGGTCCAAACCCCGATCTCTCCTTCCAATGCTCTTTCCTCTATGTGTGAAGGCACAGTCCCTGGCCCCATCCCTGCTCACCTCTGTGCTACCTGCAAGCTGTGAGCAGCATATCACTGAGTCATTGGCCTTAAGTCTAGGAGCAAATCAAGTGTCAAGAGCCACACCATAGGGAGAGGGGGACCAAGGTGAGCCAGTCAAGCCTCTGACGCCTCCAATGGCCATGAGCCCTACCCCCGCCCCTAGCCACCTGCTCTCCACCCCCATGAGTGTGTTTGCCAAGTACCTGTAGAGCATCTGCTTCCACCCCTGCCCCCGGCTGAGTAAGTGCAGGGGAAAGCTGATGGGATTCAGTAGCACCGCCCTAAAGAAGCTTGTCTCCTGGCTGAGGCAAGAACTCAGAGACACAGGTAACCAACAGTCCAGCCCAAAACAGCACATGGTCAGGTGCCAGGTAAGTGGGAAGGACAGAGGGACATTCCCAGATGTTCCAATGGAGGACACTGACAATTCCTGAAGCTCGATATGGCCCCAGCAAGCCTGAGAGCTACCTCGTTTTGGGGAGACACAGAATCTACATCATCCCCCTTCTTTATTCAACCCCACTCCTGAGGTCCCTCTCAGCCCTTTCCCTTCCCATCCCCCAAACTGGCTCCGTCACTGATCTACAGGCTCCACAAGGTCAGATAGCAGAGGTTTCCATTGCCACATGCTTCAGGACTGGTCCAGAGCTTTTCCAGAGTCGGTCCTCAATGAACATCTACTGAATGGAGCAGACGGACAGCACTAGGGACTCATTCTCTGGCCCTAGAGGCCCATAAGTGCAGGCAGGCTGGACCCTTCCTGGAAAGGGGGAGGCCTAGGCCCTCAGGGAGAGGGGAGGAACTCAGAGGAGCTCCTGGGAGGAAAGGAAGAGAAACCCATCAACATCTTGTGAACTAAATTGAGAGAAACGCTTTTCAGAAAAGAAACCTGATAAACGAAATTCCTGAGAGCAGCCTCTAAGTCAGGGAGGACGCTCATCTCCTGGTGTGAGAGGACAGAAAGGTGGAGCTGCAGGTCCATGCTCACGTCCCTGTCTGGAGTGGCCTTCCTGCTACTGGCAGGACTGGGCTGCAGAGGTAAAGGGGCTGCTTCCTGGACTCGAAGTGGACTGAGTGGAGACCCGCGAGTGCCTTCCAAGTCACCGCATCCATGACCTCTTCAGAGAAGGTGGCCTAACTGCCAGGCACAGTGTTCTTCCCCTGATCTCCTGCTGAGTGAGTGGAGAACAAGCAGGGGCCTTCTCTGAACTGTGTGGCCTCTTGCCTGATTTGGAAGCACAAAGGGAAAATTAACAGAGAGCTACTTTATGCAAATGCCTTCTTCTTGTTGTATACTGTATTTAGAGAGAGGAACCGCTTTGGCAGTGTAGAGATATGTTTTATGTAAGAGTTTGTTGCTGCTGCTGTTAACCATTCAAACAGTAAAAGCAAACTGGAAATACTCAAATGTCAGTAACACCACCAAATCGCTTAAAAATATGTCCTAGACCCCCTTCAGTCGTCACGTTTTTAAATTTCTGGAAGAATAGAGAACTTTCTGAGGAGAATTTGTCATAATCTAATGCTTAACAAAATGTTTTCCACCTTCCCTCCTTCCCCAGCCTGCCCCGTTAGGGTTTTGCAGGTACGTTTGATTCCAACAATGGTGGGGGTAGCTAACTTGCCGTGTGGCCCTGGGCAAGTCCCTATCCCTCTGGGTCTCAGTTGCTGACTGCAGGACCTCTAAGTTTCTCTCCCACTGTGGAGCTCCTTTCAGCTCCTTGAGTCCCTAACCAGTGATCCCATTAGGAAACAATGCAGTTCCTATAATTATAGGTCTGCAGGGAACACATCCCACTTCTGGCTGACTTCTTCCTAAACTGCTGCTAACACAGAGGTTCCAAACTTTCAAGCCTCAGTAATAGCTCAAAGGAATTTAGTGTTTTCTTCTGTACCAAATGACTGCTGGAACCCCAAGGGCCCCTGACAGGCCTTAGCTGGCCCAGTAAAAAGGAAGGAAATTGACCTTCTGCCCTCCTCCTGCTTTCTCTTCCAGCGGCCTCCTGGGCTGCCCTCTCTGGACCCCTTCCCACACCCCTACAGGCATGCCAACACCACCGCAAGAGCCCAGGCCTTTGGGTGGTCTACGATTGCTCACCATGCCTGGTCTTCTCCAATTCTGTCCTTCCCTGCCTCCTGAGAAGCTCCTTCTATGGGAAGCTGTTCTCAGGTGGGAAGGAGCCAACTGACTAACACATTTAAAGAATTAAGATGCAAGTGTCCTATAGGAGAAAAAAATCCATTAAGTTACCAAAGAAATTAATTTTAAAGAGTAGAACTTGAGGCATCAAAGACAAACCGAGAAAGGGAGATATTTTGTGGCATGGGAGTCTTCCAACGCCAAATTTTCAGATTTGGATGTGGCTCTGTCCTTTCTTTTACAACTGTGTGCTCTTGGGAAATTTATTTAACCATTCTGAAATCCAATTTCTATGACTAGAAAATGGTTCAGGAGCACTGACCTCCCCCTGTGAAATAACCTGAAAGTGCTTACACACTGTCAAGTTCAACACAGACCTCCGTGTCCATGCCCCGCCTCAGCTCCCCTGCCCGCGTGTGTGTCTGGAACCACCCCACTCTCTAAGTCACCTCCATCTTAGCCCCACCACTCAGAAGCCCTGTGGAGAGAAGAAAGACGCCTGCGTTTTCTCTTCCAACCTTCCCCAGGGTTCATCCTCTCCCCACCTCCCAATCACCACAGGGATTCCAAATGTTGTTTCTGTGTGTGGATCCCTCCCCCCAAGAAAATACTCCAAATCTCTGAAACCCACAGGCTGAATTTCACAGCAGGGTTTCTGACACTGTAACATGACAACAGGAGACTGGTGTGCGAGGCAGAAGGGAGGAAGTTCTGTGGGGAACATTTCTGTGCCGCAAATAAAACCAGGAGGCATGGCGGAGGGATCTTGCCTTTTTTTTTAAGGCTACATAAAAATGTGCCCCTTCTGACGCTACTCACAGCCTCTCTCAGGCACCTTGAAGCCTGGGCAGATGATGACAAGCTTGGTGCTATTTTAAAATCGGGCAGCACATCAAATGGGACTATTCCCACAAATTCCTCTCAGTCAGGGGACAGCCCTCCAGCCCCCAGCGGAGTGAACACTCTCCTTATTTAAATGTAGACATTTCTCATCATTTCCAAAGATTAATATGTATAAAGACATAACTTGTTGGGAATTATTCTAGCTATTCCTAATTACCATTAGGCTTATTTGATAACAATGTGTTCCCAAATAAGTTTGGGAATTGTTCTATAAATGCTAACACAGACATAAAAGCAGATAAAGCCAATTTGTAGGATACTAGAACATTGCAGAGAACTATCATGTTTATTAAACCCCAGTCCGATGAAATTAAGTAACGCGTGCTGGGTGACAAGGGCACACAGTGATCAGAACTGGGTTCAAACCCAGTTCTTCTAATCCAGCTTTGTGGATGGTTAAGAACGTAACAGTAGTAAAATAATATAAACTAAAAGGTAATTGTAAGCCAAAAAAACCAAAAGGCAAATCCAAAGCTGGTTCAAAACTAAACACTGATTTAAATCCAACTAACAAACAAACATATGAAAATTAAATTTAAATGGAAAAATCAAACTTCAGACAGTCGGAGTAAATGTTAACTGGAAGTCCCTTTAAGCTGCCCACTGATCTGGAATGCTTGTGGCTGGCAGGGTGAAGAGGTTGTGAGGACTGAGAAGGCTGGGAAGAAAGGTTCCATTGCAAGGACTTCCAGCCTAAAGGTATTCACCTCCTCCACCATATGCTTTCTCTGCTCTATCTTCTTGGGCTAGTAGTAGGACGCTAAACCACGGGGCTTGCGCTTCATACTTATCCAGCAAGTAATTAAAAGAATTCCTGAGCGCCTCAAATTTTCCCAGTTTGATTAGGGTAGGTGTCTAAATCAGGTTGCTACAGCGAGCGTAAGGGTCTGTTTTACTGAACACTGTCAGCTCAATGCATAGTTTACCCAGCACCTCCCAGCCATAGCTTCTAAGAGGCAAAGCTCTTCTAGGAATGTCAAGGAAGAGAAGTGCATCGGCAATATTGAGGTCAAATGTCTGGAACTCTTGGACAACAAGAAATGAGACTTGAGCAAAACTAACAGAAATATGACATGGACCTTAGAGTAAAAGAATTTTTGCTGGTAGAATTCTCAGCTACAATAAAACGTAGAATGTGGCTCAAGTTTAAATATTACACCAGTAAATCCCACGGATCTAGGCTTTCACTCAGATTTTTTTTCTTTATCAGAATTGCCCCCAAATCATGCTAAGTACCTAAAGAAAGGAACAATGTACCTACGACACAGTGTTGTCCTTGAAACTCAAAAATAGTGAGTTATAAAACTGGGTAGAATTGTGTAATAGAAAATGCCCTTCTTCGAGCCCATTGGCCAGAAACATAGTATTTTGAACCTGGAAGAAGCCTTAATAGAGAGCCAGATTTAATAATACCATCTGACACACAGAGGCACAGGGCCTTGGAAAGGGGCCAGTGCAATGAGGCGCCCTAAAGTACCTTTAGCTTCGTGGTATATCCACTCTGCCAATGCATCACTGTGTAATTCCTTTAAATAGTTGTTCAATGCATTTCATTGACTCATAGACTTTTCAACCTGGAAATATGAACTGGCTTGGCCATGGCCACACAACTAGTTGGCGGAAAAGTCAGGGATCAAGCCCAGTCTTTTGAATTCAAATCCAGAACTGTGTTCCCTACACCCACTACATCTTCAACTACTTTGTATATACCCCTAATCATCCAAAAGTAGCTCAAATTTTTGGTTTCAGGCAGTCAATAAAAGGTCTTTATCATCTAGCATCTCAAAAGAATAAACACTTCTAATATTTAGAAGTAAAGTAACCTAGGACTCAGTCCAGCCCTAAACGGAAGCTGGTGGGTGCTACACGGCACCATATGTCAGGCTGGTGACAGCCCAGATCTCTCCTGCTTGTGTTCATCGCTGTTCTCCATTTCTTCCAGAATCAGGTGCCAGGGCTAATTAAATTCCTGATTAAAGCCCAAGGCACCACTAGGGGTTCAGCTGGAAAGCTGGCTGGGTGGAAAGCACCAACCAGTCCCCTCTATTTGATATCTAGACACTGGGATTAAACTAGTAGAGCCATCTATTATCCCCCAGTCATGCATTCACTCATTCATCCATTTATTCACTCATTCATTCAACATTCTTAACGAGTGCCTTAGGACATAGGACACACCAATCTCTCCCCTCAAGGAATTGACAGTCCATCTGAGGAGATAAGAAATGAACTCATAAAAAGAGGTTAAGGTGGAACAAGTGTAGGCAGCTCAGAGGTGGGGTCACAAGAGTTTCCTCTAGGTGGAGCTGATCCAGGTGGCCTTCATGGAGAAGGCAGAGCCTGTAAACTCCTGGGAGGAACCAGGCATGAAGCCTCTTGATCCTTCCATTCCTTGGTTGAACAAAGAAATATCTCAGTGGAGTAGGACACATCAGCCAGTTGCTTAGGAACTTATTTCTGAAGTTTCCCCAAAGCGGGAGATAAGGTTTTTGGGGACCCAGTCTCCTTACTGCACACAGGCTCTTTGGGGCCGGGTTTGGGCCCGACAGACAGACGAGCATTCTTCATAGGCACTGGCTCACTTAGAACAGTGGCTCTCGGCCACATTGGACCCAATGCCCCTCTTTAGAACAAATAATTTGTATAACTCTGCCTTTGTCATGCTCAAATGAAAACTGTAGAATCTGCCTACAAACAAAATTTCCCCTCCCAAATCTATAATTTCAATAAAAATAATGCACTCACTGAGTTATAATCAAGGAACAAAGAAAAGTAATTTCATAGTAAAATAATAAGTATTTCAATACCTGAACAAATGTGTACACAACTACGCTGGAAGACCTAATGAGTCCTTAGATGCCTGCACCCATGTGCAGAATCACCGTGAATGCAATAGGTATAAATGCACACAGATTCACAAGTATTTTAAGGGCCCCTCAAATACTGTGATTGGCACTGCCGTTCATAATCTGATTTTCCAGAACGATGAACAACTTTGTAAAGTCCTACACAAAATGTACCACCTTCAATCAATTTTGCATTCCTGAAAAGTTCAGTTTGTGTTAAAACTGCAAAAATCCTTTGTGTTTGTATGTATAATGCAGTCAGATGCTAGACCCAGATAATTATGAATAGGGTTTTCACAGACATGAACACCCAATGGGATGTTTAAAAGTCATGCGTGGCAGTAACTTGTGGTATAGACTGTCCTGATCACCACAGAATATCTGACATCTCTGCCCTCATCCACTAAATGCCAGTGGCACCCTCACTCCCATCATTGTGACAAATTGTGATTGTGACAAATGCCTCCATAAATTTCCAAAAATGCCTCTTAGGGACTGGAACCACCCTTTCCGGGAAGCCTAAGTTAGAGGGCAGGGGTGAGTGCACGTGCGCGCGCGCGTGCGTGTGTGTGTGTGTGTGTGTGTGTGTGTGTGTGTGTAGGTTATGTGTCTTCCAACAGCTGGAGTCAGGGGTCACCTGCTCACTCTATTGCTCCCTGAGATGGTTAATTTTGTGTGTCAACTTAACTGGGCCATGGGGTACCCAGATATTTGGTCAAATATTATTCTGAGTGTTTCTGTGTGTTTTTGGATGAGATTAACATTTGAATTGGTAGACTGAATAAAGTGGGCTGCCCTCCCTAATGTACGTAGGCCTCATCCAATCAGTTGAAGGCCTGAATAGAACAAAAAGGCTGACCCTCCTTGGAGTAAGACAGAATTCCTCCTGCCTGACTGCCTTAGACTGGGACATTGGCTTTTTCCTGCCTAAGGACTTGAACTGAAATATTGGATCTTCCTGGGTCTCAAGGCTGCTGGCATTCAGACTGGAACCACAGCATCAAATCTCCTGGGTCTCCAGCTTGCCAACTCACCCTGTACATCTTGTCAGCCTCCATAATTATATGAGCCAATGCTTTATAATAAATACATATATATATATATATATATATATATATAAAATCTCTATATATTATGTATACTTATCTGTGTATACATCCTATTGGTTCTGTTTCTCTGAAGAGGCTTGACTACTACACTCCCACACCAGTCTGAGCCAAGTCCTTGTCCTGGCCTACCTCTTGCCTTCTGGTCACCCACTCCAGGGTGCTGGGCTCTTGGGGTCATCACAGCCCTTAGTCCGCCCTGAGACAGCCTGAAGCACTATATCAGGAGGCTCCAGCTTCAGCACACAGGATCCCACCCCAAACTCAGCATGAACCAGGCAATGGCCAAAAGGAAGGGGAAGGGACTCCAACAAGGCACTCTCTAGAGCTGACTGGATGTGAGACTTTGGCCCCTTTTCAGTGTCTGCTTGGACATTCATCCTTGGGGCCTCTGGTGAAGGAGGGAGGGCCTTTTGGGGAAGACATGGGTATTAGTAATGCTCCCCAAGAAATGTAACAGGAAGGTCAACAAGATCAGGGCCAAAGACATGGAAATTTTACAAGGTAAGCAGATAGAGAGAACCCCCTTCAAACACCACCTGGGATGGAGAAAATTTCTCAAGGGAGCACCCTCTCACTGGGCAGAGGGGATGGTGGCATGAAACTTTGATTACTCCCCTTTCAGTGAGTGAATCTCGTAGTCAGGAAAGGAAGTCTCAGAAAGAAACTACAGCCAGGGTATTTCATTTTATCAAATATTCACTCAGTCATTCAAAAATGTATTGAACGTCTACTATATGCCAGGCATGCATTAAGTTCTAGGAATATAATGATGAGCAAGATGTAGGCCTGTCGTCAAGGAGCTCACAGACTGGCAGGGAGATAGGTAAAAAGGCAATTACAAAATTATGGGATGGACACCATGATGGTTAAACACAATTGCAGTGGGAACAAGTAGTTGGGGCAGCTAAGCCTCCCAGGGAAGTGCAGTCAGGGGTGAGGAAGTCTCCCTAGAGAAAACATCAGAGGTGAGTTTTGACAAATGGATTAAAGTTAACCAGCTAGAGAAGGGAAAACAGGCAGAAAAAGCAGAGAGATGAGTGCTGCAGTGGCATGGAGCAAGGAAGGAGCAGGCACCTCCCAGAAGCTGGAAGAAGAAATCTAAGGCACCAGTGTGGAATAACAAAAGAGCAGGCAAGGGTTGGATCATAGAGGCCCCAGGTGGGCCATGCCGTTGAGCTTGGTTTTCACTCTGAAGGCAATAGGAAGCCACTGAAATATTTTAAGAAAGGGAGTGACATAATCAGTTTTGCATAATAAACATATCCCTCAGACTGAAGAATGAAGTCTGACTGTGTAAACCAGAAGACCGGGAGCAGGAGGAGCAGTCAGAAATGTGTTGCAGTAATCTGGTTGAGGTGTGATAGAGACCCAAACTAAAGCACAAGTCAGGGAGGAAGAAAGGGGCTTAAGGAATATCAAGTAGGGAAAGGATCTGCATATACACATACACACACACACATAACTGATCAGTAAAATATGAAAAAAATCTTGCTATCACTAATAAATCAATAAAACATAAAATGCTATATTTTCTCCCACTGACTTGATAAGGGTTTTTGTTTTGTTTTCCTTTTAAGGAATATGGAGCAGGAGATTTGGGGAAAGTTTGGATGTGTTGAGTTTGATGTCCCTGTGGGCCTCCAAGTGGAGCCACACCATGGGTGGTTGGCCCTGGCCCTGGAACTCTGGTCCAGAGTCCAGAAGAGAGGCCTAGGCTGCAGACAGAGCTTGGGGGTCATCCATGTAGGTGGTGGTCAGAAGCTTTGAAAGTGGATGATATCACCAAGGGAGAGTCTAGAGATAGAGGACGTAGGGCAAAACCTTGGAGAACACTAGCAACCGAGGTGAAGAACAGTTGAAGGAGGCTGAGAAGGAATGGTCAGAAAAATAGGAAACTAGAAGAAAGTAATGTTGTAGGAGCTGAGATAGGAAAGAGTGTCAAGAAGGACGGGGTGATGTAGAGTGCCAAAGGTTGCAGAGAGGTCAAATAAGATTGAACTTTAGACTGAAGAGTGTGCATTGTATTTGGCAAACAAGTAATCCGTGACTTGCTTCTTCTATTTTACTTAGTTTATTACTTATTTCATCCTCCTCCCCCCAGTTCCTTTGTATTAATTAGTTAGGTCAAGTTGCCATTCAATTCTTCTATTTTCTTTGTTAACTTGGGAGCTGTACTCTCCTCTTCGACTCTACCAGCTGCCTCCTCCTTTTCGTCCCTCCTAGTCAGACCCCCACTTTTTTTCCATTATATGAACCTAAGATTCCAACCATTACCCCCAGATTCTCTATTCTCCTGCTGTTCTTCCTCCTGCGCAGGATGAAACCTTTAGAATGCTTTCACTTCCCACTCTCACACACCAACATTAGACCTGTGGAAAACTTTTACTTCCCCTCTTTCACCTTTAATACATTTAGTTCCAGGCTATTGTTAACATTTCCCTTGAAATGTATGTCTCTTGTATTTTAAACACTTCTATTACACATTCCTAAACAGTCTACTATTATCCATCCCAATGTAACTAATATATTGTAAGGATCCTTGCTCGCCACTATTTTTTTTCCTTTTTATTCTCCCTCTATCCTGAAGCCTTTAAGCTGACTCATGTACTGTTTGGTTAGATCTTTTCTTAATACCCCTTTCTCTGAAGAAAGATGTGGGTGACCTGTCCTTTGAATCCTTGCATATTCTCAAATATACTTCTTTTACTCTGCCAGGGGAGTAAGGTCTTGCCACAGGATTCTTGGTGTGCCGTATTTTTTTCTCAGTAATCTTCACGTGATTCACCTCAATCATCTCTGCTTCAAGTGCTATAGAAGAGAAAGTTGATGCCCCCATGATCCTTCTTCCTCTGTAACTTGTACTTTCCTTGTGAAAGACTGTAAGATTTTCTTTTAATCCTTAGACTTCAGGAATTTACCAAGCTATGACTCATTTGTCTTGCCCAGAACTTGCCAGAACCTTCTAACCAGCAGACTCAGCCCTTTTCTTTAGCTTGGGAAATTTACTTCCTATTACTTAAGTATTACCCTTCTCTTTTCCCTCTACTTAATTGGCCTGCAGATCTAGTCTTTTGGCTCCAGAAAGTCTTTTTGTGCTCTACTGGAATCTTTACATCCTAATGTTCTTAATATTTTTAAAGTTGTCACTGTTCCCTAGTGGCTTGGTTTCATAGAAGCCTCTTCTAAGAGTATTACTGGGCTCCTTAGGTATTATAGTAGTTTTGTTTTTTTGTGTGTGTGAGGAAGACCAGCCCTGAGCTAACATCTGTTGCCAATCCTCCCCTTTTTGCTGAGGAAGACTGGCCCTGGGCTAACATCCGTGCCCATCTTCCTCCACTTTATACGGGACGCTGCCACAGCATGGCTGACGGGCAGTGCATCGGCAGGCGCCCGGGATCCGAACCCGCGAACCCTGGGCTGCCAAGCGTGAACTAAACCGCTGCGCCACCAGGTGGCCCCCTGATAGTATTTTCTTTTGTCTGCTCTCTGGGCTTAGTGATAGCCACTGTGGTGGCTTAAGAGGGGGCAGAACCACAAGTGTATTAGTCCCCCTATCAAGGCCCCAGGAGGAAGACTCTCATTCCCTAGTTTTCTCACATCTCCCAGTCTCAGGAGTAGAGACGGAACTCAGTGCACCTGACAACTCCTCTCCCTTTCATCCAGCGGGGTCTCTTTGCCAGGATACCTACTGGTGCCCAGATACTGGTGCCTTCTTAAGATCACAGAAGAAAGGGCAATTTTTGAGACCAGGTGCTTACATGCATGGCTTTAAGAAAGTAGCACAGGTTCCATTCAAGAAGTCATCTCAAGTGACATCAGCAAGACGGCAGAGTAGGAAGACCTGGATCCTCCTTCCCCTCGAAAACACCCTGATTCAGCTATAATTCATGGACAAATTCCCTTTGTGAGAAATCCAGAAACTAACTGAAAGGTTTGTGCACCCCAGGCAAACATGAAACCAGAGTCACTAAAGCCAGTAGGGAAATTCAGAACACCCTTTTGCCAGAATTCCTACCCTAGCATAGCATCATATGATCAGAAAGAGATCCCCCAGCTCCCAGATTCTCCCAGGGTCAAGAAAGAGTTGGTTCACACATCCAGTGGCCCAACTCTTTTGAGGGGGCTCCCCAGGGAACTGGCTTCTGTCTTGCCAGTCTTGGAGCTCTGAGGGATCTAGCACAGTCTAGCCAACCAGGGGAGAACAGAAACAGTGACTTGGACTGGTAAGTGCTCCTTCCCTCTGCTCAGCACAGAGTGAGTGGGCCTGCTTCTCCCTGGTGAGGGAAAGAGTTGGTCTAGGCTTCCAAAACCACAACTTTTTGGGGGGCTTCCCAAAGGACTGGCTTCTGACTTGCCTGTCTTGGAGTGCTGATATGACCTGGTATAATCTAGCCACCTGGGGCCTAGTGAGAACAGAGATGGAGATTTGGGCTGGCAGTCAACATAGTACCTCTTCTTGGTTCAGGACAGAGCAAGCAGACAAAAAAACCACCAGTTTCCTGGTTGTCCCTGGGGAAGGAAAGAGTTGGACATGGTGTACAATGATCAAAGTTTTCTGGGGAAGGAACTGGCTTCAGTCTCACTTGTCTTGGTGCGCTGACAGGACCTGGTCTACTCTAGACACTTGGGGGCTGCAAAATTAGAGAAAGTGGGTTGGACTAGCACAAAAGATTGAGAGGTTCCCAGAGTCTTTGGCTGGGCTGATTGGTGGGGATCTTCTGTACAAGGCCAGTTATGAAGACTGGGAAAGGTGGCTGCTTTGTCTAATACATAGACACCACCACAGAGTCAACAAAAATAAAGTATCAGGCAAAGATGTAGCAAACAAAGGGACAAGATAAATCTCCAGAAAATGACCTTAATGAAATGAAGTTATATGATGTACCTGACAGAGAATTCAAAATAACTGTCATAAACATGCTTACTAAGGTCAAGAGAATAATGTATGACCAAAATTATAATTTCAATAAAGAGACAGAAAATATGAAAAAGGGCCATACAGAAATCATGGAGCTGAAGAACACAATAGCCGAATTGAAAAATTCACTCACGGGGTTCAAAAACCTACCAGATCAAGTAGAAGAAAGATCAGTGAACTTGAAGATAAGTCACTGGAAATAATTCAGTCAGAGGAACAAAAAGAAGAAAAGACTGAAAAAGAGTATAGAAAGCTTAAGGGACTTACAGGAAATCATTAAGCAGACCAATATGCATTGTGGGAATTCCAAAAGGAGAAAAGAGAGAGAGGACCAGAAAGATTATTTAAAGAAATAAGGGCTGAATACTTCTCAAATCTGGGGAAAGAAATGGACATCCAAATCCAAGAAACCCAAAAAACACCAAAAAAGATGAACCTCCCAAAAATCCACATTAATATTTAATTTAGAGTTTGGAAGATGGCCATGTAGGAAGATCCTGAACTTACCTCCTCCCATGGACACAACAAGTCTACAACTATCTGTGGAAAAATTTCTTCTGAGAGATACCTGGAAACTGGATGAAAAGAACCTCCACAAGGGACAACAAAAATAGGGGTGGAAGAGGCAGAGACACAGCCCTCCTGAGGAAAAAAACTACACACTAGCCATGGTACCTCATGGCCGAGAGCAATCTCAAAGGTATGGAGATTTTCCTGGAGGAGCGGGGGATCTGAGCTCCACATTAGGTACCCCAGCCCTGAGATTCAGCACAACAAAGACGAGATCTCATAATACCTGGCTTTGCTGGCTTTGAAAACCAACTGGGAATACACCCAAGAAAACTATAGTACTTCAGAGAAAGAAAAACCTGCTCTTATAGGGCCCACACACAGATTCACCGGACCAGGAAACCAGCACAAAAACACCAGATAGAAGAGTGCATAGTCCATTGGTAAAAGAGACTCACTTACTAAGCTTGGAGCATATGTTGGAGAGGCAGGAGGCAGCTGAGACACTGGTGGCAGCCAAGACACTGGTGGCAGCTGTTATTGTGACCTAGTTCAGTTGTGCTGACACAGATACTGACAGTCACCTTTGTACTTCTGCCTTTAGCCTATTAGCACAGGGGTCTGCTCCACCCAGTAGAACACCTGAGGCAGTCGAGCACAGCCAGGCCACAGGCAGCTTCCCAAGGGACTAGCCCCACCCACCAGCAAGCCTGCAGCGAACTTGTGGGCCTGCATTGGTCGGGCATGTGGGACCTCAATGGTGGGACAAGTGGGTCCACGTTGGCAGGGTGCATGTGGGCCTGTGTCAGCGGGGCGCATGTGGGCCCGCAATGGTGGGGCTGTGGGGCATGTGGGCCCACAGCAGCCTTGTGCCACTGGCCATCCCAAGCAGCCACACAGGGGATCTGCCCCACCTTCCAATGCCTGATTGTGCGCTGCCGTGCGTTGGGCCGGCTCCCTGCATCTGAGCTCCTGAGGCAGCTGTATGCCACAGGCAGCATAGCTAGATCTGGCCAGAGGCCTGCCCCACCCAAAAAAGAGCCAACAAGAGCACACACCTGCAGGGAGCCACACCAGAGGCCTGAAACAATTGTGAGCCCCTGAGCCTAGCAACCAGCCACACTGGTGTCTGACTCCCTGTACAGCAAAACAGCAATAGTTCTGGGCTATTAGACCTTGCATCCAGGCATGCAGGGCAGGGGGGCTTGCCCTGCCCAATGAAGTGGCAGGAGCAACACCACACAGCCGAGCCTTACAACCAGCTGGCCTAGGGACCAACCTACCCAGGCACCCACAACAATAGCAATCCCACCACAACAAAAGGGCACATGCAGCCCACACAGGGGACACTCCTGGAGCATTTGGCACCACTGATGAGAGGGGAGCATGTTGTTGGGCCCCATAAGGCATCTCTTATATAAAGCCACATTTCCAAGACCAAGAGATGTAGCTGATCTACCTAATACACAAATATAAGCACAGAGAAGTAGGCAAAATGAGGAGACAAAAGAATATGTTCCAAATAAGGGAACAGAACAACTCCTCAGAAAAAGAACCAAATGAAACAGAGATAAACAATCTACCTGATAAAGAGTACAAACTAATAGTCATAAAGATCTTGGGAGAAGAATAGATGAACACAGTGAGAACTTCAAGGAAGAAGTGGAAAATATAAAAAAGAACCAATCAGAACTGCAGAAATACAATAATGGAAATGAAAAATTCACTAGAAGGAATCAACAGCAGAGTAGATGACACAGAAGAAGGGATTAGCAATCTGAATGAAAGAGTAGAGGAAATCACCCAAGGTGAACAGAAAAAAAGAATTAAAAAGAACAAGGACAGTCTAAGAGACCTCTGGGACAACATCAAGCATTCTAACATCTGCGTTAATCATGTCCCAGAAGGAGAAGAGAGAGACAAAGGGGCAGAGAACCTATTTGAAGAAATAATAGCTGAAAACTTCCCTACCCTGGGAAGAAAACAGACATCCAGGTACAGGAAGCACAGAGAGTTGCAAACAAGATGAACCCAAAAAGGCCCACACCAACACACATTATAATTAAAATGTCAAGAACTAAAGATAAAGAGAGAATTGTAAAAGCTACAAGAGAAAGGCAACAAGTCATATACAAAGGAGACCCCATAAGGCTATCAGCTGACATCTCTGCAGAAACCTCACAGACTAGAAGGGAGTGGCACGATATATTTACAGTGCTGAAAGGAAGAAACCTACAGCCAAGAATACTCTACCTGGCAAGCGTATCATTCAGAATGGAAGGAGAGAGAAAGAGTTTTCCAGACAAGCAAATCTAAAGGAGTTTATCGCCAATAAACCAGCCTTACAAGAAGTGCTAAAGGGACTTATTTAAGTGGAAAGGAAAAGACCACAAATAGGAATAAGAAAATTACCAAAAAAAAGCAATAAAATCACTAATAAAGGCAAATATACAGTAAAGCTAATATCAGGTATTATGAAGGTAATATGAAGCTAATATCAGGTCAAAAGACAAAAGTACTAAAATCATCTATTTCCGTGATAAGAGGTTAATGGATACACACGCACAAAAAAGAAGTTAAGTATGATATCAAAAACTGAAAACGTGGGAGGAGGAGAGTAAAAGAGTAGAGCTTTTAGCAAGAGGTCAAACTAAGGAGATGGCCAATTTAATATAGATTGCTATATATGTAGGTTATTATATATAAGCCTCATGGTAATCACAAACCAGAAACCTATAATAAATACACAAAACATTAAGAGAAAGGAACCCAAAATAACACTAAAGAAAGCCATCAAACCACAAGGGAAGAGAGCAAGAGAAGAAGAAAGAAACAGAGAAGAACTACTAAAACACTCAGAAAAAGTAGCAAAATGGCAATAAGTACATAATTATCAATAGCTACTTTAAATGTCAATGGACTAAATGCTCCAATCAAAAGGCATAGGGTAGCTGATCTGATTAAAAAAAAAAAAAGACCCATATATATGATGCATGCAAGAGATCTATTTCAGACCTAAAGACACTCACAGACTGAAAGCGAAGGGATGGAAAAAGATACTCCATGCAAATGGCAATGAAAAGAAAGCTGGGGTAGCAATACTTATACCTGACAAAATAGACTTTAAAACAAAAACTGTAACAAGAGACAAAGAAGGGCAGTACATAATTATCAAGGGAACAATCCAACAAGTGTATATAACACTTGTAAATATCTATGCACCCAACATAGGAGCACCTAAATATGTAAAGTGATTATTAACAGACATCAAAGGAGAAATAGATGGTAACACAATAATAGTAGGGGACTTTTTAACACTTCACTTACACCAATGGATAGATCATCCAAACAGAATATCAATAAGGAAACATTGGCCTTAAGTGACACTTCAGACCACATGAACTTAGAAGATACATACAGAACATTCCATCCAAAAACCACAGAATACACATTCTTTTCAAATGTACGTGGAACATTCTCCAGGACAGATCACGTATTAGGCCACAAAACAAGTCTCAATAAATTTAAGAAGATTGAAATAATACCAAGCATCTTTTCTGACCACAACGGTATGAAACTAGAAATCAACTCAGGAAGAATGTTGGAAAAGCCACAAATATGTGGAGATTAAACGAAACGCTGCTGAACAACAATTGGGTCAATGGAGAAATCAAAAAATACCTGGAGACAAATGAAAATGAAAACACGACATGCAAAATTTATGGGATACAGAAAAAGTGGTTCTAAGAGGGGAGTTTGTAGCACTACAGGCCTACCTCAACAAACAAGAAAAATCTCAAATAAGCAATCTAACAGTGCACCTAAAGGAGCTAGAAAAAGAAGAACAAACAAAGCCCAAAATGAGAAGAAGGAAGGAAATAATAAAAATCAGGGCAGAAAGAAATGAAATAGAGACTAAAAAGCAACAGAAAAAAAAATAGATGAAATGAAGAGCTGGTTCTTTCAAAAGATAAACAAAATTGACAAAACTTTAGCTAGACTCACCAGGAAAAAAAGAGAGAAGGCTCAAATAAATAAAATCAGAAATGAAAGAGGAGAAATTACAACAAATATCTCAGAAATACAAAAGATTGTAAGAGACTACTACGAAAAGCTATATGCCAACAAACAGGATAATCTAGAAGAAATGGATGAATTCTTAGAATCATACACCCTTCCAAAACTGAGTCAAGAAGGAACAGAGAATTTGAATAGACCAATCATCAGTAAGGAGATCAAAATAGTAATCAAAAATCTCCCAAAAAATAAAAGTCCAGGACCAGACGGCTTCCCTGGTGAATTCTACCAAACATTCAAAGAAAACTTAATACCTATCCTTCTCAAACTCTTCCAAAAAATTGAAGAGGAGGGGAAGCTTCCTAACTCATTCTATGAAGCCAACAATACCCTGATACCCAACCCAGATAAGGACAACACAAAAAAAGGCCAATATCACTGATGAATATTGATGCAAAAATCCTCAACAAAATACTAGTAAATCAAATACAACAATACATTAAAAAGATCATACACCATGATCAAGTGGGATTTATTCCAGGGATGCAGGGATGGTTCAACATCTGCAAATTAATCAACGTGATACACCACATTAACAAAATGAAGAATAAAAACCACATGATCATCTCAACAGATGCAGAGAAAGCATTTGACAAGATACAGCATCCATTTGTGATAAAAACTCTGAATAAAATAAGTATAGAAGGAAAGTACCTCAACATAATAAAGGCCATATATGACAAACCCACAGCTAATATCATAATCAATGAAGAAAAACTGAAAGTTATCCTTCTAAGAAGAGGAATCAGACAAGGATGCCCACTTTCTCCACTCTCATTTAACATAGTATTGGAAGTCCTAGCCAGAGCAATCAGGAAAGAAAAAGAAACAAAAGGGATCCAAATTGGAAAGGAAGAAGTGAAACTGTCACTATTTGCAGATGACATGATTTTATATATAAAAAACCCTAAAGAATCCACCAAAAAACTTTTGGAAATAATAAATGAATACAGTAAAGTTGCAGGATACAAAATCAACATACAAAAATCAATTGAGTTTCTAAACACTAACAATGAAGTAGCAGAAAAAGAAATTAAGAATACAATACCATTTATAGTTGCAATAAAAAGAATAAAATACCTAGGAATAAATTTAATGAAAGAGGTGAAAGACCTCTACACTGAAAACTATAAAACATTGTTGAAAGAAATTGAAGAAGACACAAAGAAATGGAAAGATATTCCATGCTCTTGGATTGGAAGAATTAATATAGTTAAAATGTCCATACTTCCTAAAGCAATCTACAGATTCAATGCAATCCCTATCAAAATTCCAACCACATTTTTCACAGAAATAGAACCAAGAATCCTAAAATTTATATGAAACCAAAAAAGACCCTGATTAGCCAAAGGAATCCTGAGAAAGAACAAATCTGGAGGTATCACACTCCATGGTTTCAAAATATACTACAGAGCTATAGTAATCAAAACAGCATGGTACTGGCACAAAAACAGACACATAGATCAATGGAATAGAATCGAGGGCCCAGAAATAAACCACATATCTACGGACAGCTAATTTTCAACAAGGGAGCCAAGAACATACAGTGGAGAAAGAAAAGTCTCTTCAATAAATGATATTGGAAAAATGGGACAGCCACATGCAAAAGAATGAAAGTAGACCATTATCTTACACCATACACAAAAATTAACCCAAAACGGATTAAAAACTTGAATGTAAGATGTGAAACCATAAAACTTTTAGAAGAAAACATGGGCAGTATGCTCTTTAACATTGGTCTTAGCAGCATACTTTCAAATACCACATCTGACCAGGCAAGGGAAACAAAAGAAAAAATAAACAAATGGACTACATCAAACTAAAAAGCTTCTGCACAGCAAAGGAAACCATCAACAAAATGAAAAGACAACCTAACAGTTGGGAGAAGATATTTGCAAACCATATATCTGGTAAGGGGTTAATATCCAAAATATATAAAGAACTCATACATCTCAACAACAAAAAAACTAACAACCCAATTAAAAAATAGGCAAAATAGTTGAACAGATATTTTTCCACAGAAGATATACAGATGGCAGATAGGCACATGAAAAGATGTTCAATATCACTAATTATTAGGAAAATGCAAATCAAAACTACAATGATACATCACCTCACATCCATCAGAATGGCTATAATTAAGAAACAACAATGTTGGAGAGGATATGGAGAAAGGAAACTGTCATATACTGTTGGTAGGAATGCAAACTGGTGCAGCCACTATGGAAAACAGTATGGAGATTCCTCAAAAAATTAAGAATAGAACTACCATATGCTCCATCTATTCCACTGCTGGGTATTTGTCCAAAGAACATGAAAACATGAATGTGTAAAGATATATGCACCCCTATGTTCATTGCAGCATTGTTCACAATAGCCAAGACTTGGAAACAACCTAAGTGCCCATCAAGGGATGAATGGATAAAGAAGATGTGGTATATATACACAGTGGAATACTACTCAGCCACAAAAAAAGATGAAATCTTGCCATTTGCAACAACATGGATGGAACTTGAGGGCATTATGCTAAGCTAAATAAGTCAGAGGGAGAAAGTCAAATACCATATGATCTCACTCATAAATAGAAGATAAAAACAACAACAACAAACACATAGAGACAGAGATTAGATTGGTAGTTACCAGAGGGGAAGTGGGGGGTGGGGGAGGAGGGAGAAAGGGATTATTCACACATGTGTATGGTGATGGATGGTAATCAGTCTTTGGGTGGTGACCATGATGTAATCTACACAGAAATCAAAATATAATGATGTGTACCTGAAAAAAAAAAGGGAAAATCTTGTTCTCAATAAATAATAAATAAATAAATGTCCATTGGCAGATGAATGGAAAAAGAAAATGTGGTATATACATACAGTGGAATATTATTCAGCCTTAAAAAACAAAAGAAATTCTGTAATATGAGACAACATAGATGAGCCTTGAGGATATTATGCTAAGTGAATTAAGCTCATCATAGAAAGACAAATACTGCATGATTTAACTTATATGAGGTATCTAAAATAATTAAATTCATAGAATCAAAGACTAGAATAGTGGTTGCCAGGGACAAGAGTGGGGAAAATGGGGAGTTACTAATCAAAGGACATAATGTTTTAGTTAAGCAAGATGAATAAGTTCTGAAAATGTGCTGTACAATATTGTACCTATAGTCAACAATACTATACCATACACTTAAAATTTCATTAAAAGGGTAGATCTCATGTTAAGTGTTTTTACCACAATAAAATAAAATTTAAAAAAAAGAAAGAAGGTAAAATGACGTACAAAAATAATTCACTCCTAATAGTTTTGTGAGATTGTAAAATGAAAGAAAAGAGAAAGAAAGAAAGGAAGGAAGGAGAAAAGAGTATGAGAGATACAGCCCAATATCAGTTGTGCACATCTCTTAAAAAAAAAAAAAAGAGAGGACGAAGAGGTCACGTCAGTTCATGGTCTATACTCTGACCTGCATTCCCCCTGGCTGGGGAGAGTCCTCCAGTCCCCTGGCTCTGCAGGTGGAGTACCATCTCTCCAGGCTTGATATTGGCAGGAATCCCTTTTGGTCCCTCTTAGCCCCTGGAGAGGTGAGGCATATCTCATCTTGCTTGTCACTCTGGCTTCTGACCCCAGGGAGGAAAGGTCTTGGTCTCTCAGGCCCCAAATACACCTTTTTTTCAGGTTTCACATTCATCTCTGAGATGCAGAGATGACACTTCCCCTACCCGGTCCCCAGGAAATCATGTTCTGACATCATTGCTCTCTCTGAACGCTCCAAAAAATGCTAGACTGGGGACCAGCTTCCTCTCTCTTGTGTAGTTTACACATTAGCGTTCAGTGCTTGTCCTGCCTATGTTTTTTAAGCCTTTGAGCCAGGTGATGCTCCAAGCCATTTTCTATTTCATCAGTTTGAATCTTTTCCGTGCCCTGTTTTTCCACTTCCTGTCCATCATCTTGAGCATTCCTAACTAGTCCAAGATTTGGGCTAAGAAGTTTCCCACTTTCAATGAAGAGGGCATGGATGAATGCTGGTGAAGTTTCAAAAGTAAGACGTTGGGTAAGTCACTTAACTTTCATAAGCCTTGCTTTCTCATCAGTAAAATGCTTGTAAGACCTGCCTGCTCACTTCACACGCTTATTATAGGGGTCAAAATACATGAGAAAGTACTTTAAAAACTGAAGTCTCTACACATGGAAGGTTTTGTTTTGTTCCTTCGAAAACAGTGGTTTAAGCATCTTCAGTGGAACTTTGCAGTATTAACTTACTTCCACGGATTTAACCATTTCAAAGACACTCATAGAGCTTTTCTTCATATTTTTCTTCAGTTTCTGAAAAAAATCACTTTTTTATTGACTAAAAGGCCATAACTCCAGGTGAAAAAGAAGGTTTCTCTCCACAGTCTGTCATGGTTACAATTTAAAGTCTACTAATATTGGAATTGGCGGACCTGTCTCTGACACTAACCAGGTGGTTGATGTGGTAGACATGGAGATGTGCCCCATGTCCCCCTTCAAGGAAGGACTTGCTGCCTGGCTGCAGGGAGTGAGGTCAGGGTACGCTTCAGCTTTAAGAGCCACCTGGTTCAAGGTCACACCCTCCCTGGGGCAGCCCACATCTGCCCCATGACCAAGTGAGACTGGGGTGAAAGCGCAGCCATTCTGGCTGACATGGGACACTCTGATGGGCAATACTCAATCCAGAGCTCCCCAGGGGGTTGGCGGAGGCTTTGCAGGACTGCACTGAGTGGGACATCTCCCTCTGCCCAGTCTGGCTTCCTCTCTCTTTCCTTCACTGATGCTGATCCCTAATAAACATCTTGCATCCCAAATTCCTTCTCAGCATCTGTTCCAGAGAACCCAACATGTGACGATTGGCTACGATGTGCTAGGAGAGCAGGATGAGGGGCAGTAAGGAGGGGTATGTTCATTGAAACAAAGTAGCAAAGAAAGCGCAGAAAAAGTAAAGGGGGGATTTGAAACAGCACAACTGCACAACCTCGGACAGCTCCGCGTCTAACAATGATTGGGTGTCCGAGGGTCTAAGACCCTGCAACTATGATGGGTGGAAATCTGTTGTTACCTGCCCAAATTAGACCAAAATCTCATAAGGGAAGCAATATCATCTATTCTTATTCCCAACCCTAGAGATAACATGGTTTGGTGATCTCACCTTGAAGCACCAAAGGCTGACTTCTCAGAAAATGCAGGTGCCGGGTATTATACCAAAACCCCAGCTAGTATCAAGATTAGCCAAATCATCTACATGTTAGTCACGGTTCTATTTTTCAACTACCTTCAAATGTGCAGTGAAAGAGAAAGTGGCATTTTCTAGAACTCAATCTTTTCTTTTTTTTTCCCTTTTGAGGAACATCTGTTGCCAATCTTCCTCTTTTTCTTTTTTCTCCCCAAAGCCCCAGTACATAGTTGTACATCCTAGTTGTATGTCCTTCTAGTTCTTCTATGTGGGACGCTGGCTCAGCATGGCTTGATGAGCAGTGAGTAGATCCACGCCCAGGATCCAGATAGGACCCTGGGCTGCGGAAGCAGAAGACGCGAACTTAACTGCTACTCCCCCAGGCCGGCCCTCAATCTTTTCTTATTTCATTTGGAAAGGTGGGTTTAAAGGCTGACCCCTGGTGGGGGTCAGAGATCATACGTAGTTTCTATAGTGACAGAAGCCACTGCCAATCCTGGCAATAAAATGTAATCTTTGAAAATGAACATCTTTTGTCCACCAACCCAATCCCCCCTCCCCCCACACACACACTGGAAACCCCTCACTGGTTTCTTATTGCTCTTACAATAAAGACCTCAACCATACAAGGTCCCACCCACGGTCTGGCCCCTAACTTGGTCTCCAGCCTCATTTCACTCGCTTCTGCTCCCTGTTCCCAATGCCTCTATGCTGCAGCCTTCTTACGGTTCCTCAGACAAGCCATGGTACATCCTGCCGTAGGGCCTCCCACATGCTGTTCCCTCTGTCTGCAACTCTCCCAGTCACACCTCCATCCACTTAACTACTCATCTTCAGATTCCAGCCTAAGCACCATCAGTTCCTCAGGGAAACCTTCCCTGACCACACACCCCACATCTAGAACAGGTTTCTCAGTGACATGATCTCACAGAATATGCTCCTTTCCTCAGAGCTACTATCTCATCATCTCATTTAGAATTATCCCCTCATGTCTGTGATTCCTTGGTTAATCTGTCTTCTCACTTAGACCATAGGCTTCAGGAAGGCATGGATGATGTCTGGTTTTGCTCTTCATCCTTCTCCCAGCTCCTAGCACAGTTTCTGGCAGATAGTAAGCACCCAATTTGCTGAATAAATGGATAGATGGATGGATGAGTGAATGAACAAAGAAAAAGATAGAATTATTGACTTTGGTTGGGTGGCTTAGAGTTTCTTGGGGTTAAAATGTAGAAATGCCAAGTTAAAACCAGAGATGGTTGGGTGGAAGATGTACATAGTGGCAACAATTAGAGAGACTTTCTCCCTAACCACTGACAAGGGGAAGAGTAGGGGTGGGAAGGCAGCAAAGCAGCATCAGCTGTCACAACATAGCTGCCAACCTCACCACAGAGGACCAAGTGCCAGGCCTTAGAGTAAATGAGAATTATTCATTTCACAATCAGGGGGAAATGCCATGGAATTAAAGTTGGAGTATATGCTTGAATTGGATTTTATTCTCCAGGGCCCTAAAGTTAACCAACTGGAATCATTTCTTAAGGATCATTCTATTTAAACTTTGGAAATGAAGCATCTGCCTTTTAATGGAAAAACTGCTTCTCGTTGTAAAGGTAGCACACTATGTTCTTGCTTCTTTGGTCTCCAGAAAAGAAAAATCAGATATCTCCCATGTTCTCACTGTATCTTGAACTCCCTATGTTCACAAAACAGTCCAGATTAATAGCTAACTTTTTTTTAAAATAATAAGTACAAAAGTACCAGCCAATCCTGAGAACTACTAGGCAGGGCAGTCTCCACAGACGTATCTGCCCCTCAAGAAGTCGTGGGAGGCTTAGGAAGCCACAGATTGAAGGGTCCCACATAAGCAACCTCAAAGCCACTGCATTCAGACAAGAGGCCAAGTTTACCACGCATCCAAAACTTCTGTTCCTTAAAAAGCATCAACAAAGTGTGATTATGTAATCAAGTGATTAATCAAACATTCCTACTTGGCAGAAGCTCCTGCTGTGAGGGACACAGTGAAGAGAGGTCCCTTCCTTAAGCATACTATAACCTAAATAAAGAACTAAGATCTAGAAGAACTAAGATGTTGGTCAACAGCACAAGGCACAGTATGGATGTCAGCAAGTTCAGACAGCCCACAGCCAACAGCACTAATGTCCATTGAGTATTTACTATATGCCAAGTGCATTACACGTATTTTCTCATTAGATCTTCACAACGTATGAGATAGATATGATTATAGTCTCCTTAGAAAAGTTGAGTAATGTACCCAAAGTCACAAGCTCAGGTGTCAAGCTTGGGTCTATCTGATCCTGAAGCCCGTGCTGAGTCCCTGGGGCTTGCAGAGTTCAGCGAGAGTTTGAGACTGGCACAGAAGCCAAGGCCTAATAAGGAAGGGGGCTCTGAGCTAGGCCTTAAACAGGGGCAACTCTGAGATAGGACAGAGAAGGAGAAAGGTTGATGTGTGGAGCTGTGGTGGAGACAGGATGTAGAGAGAAGACAGATGAGTAAGGGGAAAGAGAACAGATCAAGGCCAGCTGCTTGGATACAGCCATCTTGGAGTGAGGGCTGAGTGGAGATACCTGCCTTTTAGGCTGTATCAACATGACTCACCCTTCTCCTTTCTTGTAAAATACCATATTCCTACACAGAAAGACTTGGAGAGGGAACTGGGAGAAGAGTCAGGTGGAAAAAGAATCTGGCTTTTCCTTTGCCCTCTTTCTGCCCCTCTCTCAACCCAGTGCACTCCACCCATCCAGCCCACAGTCTGTGCCACAAGCCTTTCGAGTCCTACATCCCAAGAGGGGCAGCATCTTGGCTTGAGGTTGTCAGACAGAGCCTGGCTGGTTCCAAATGGAACTGGAACTCCACTCCTTCTACTGGCTGTGGGCTCTGAACTAGAAGGAGTGTGTGTGTCAGGCTATACTCACTCTCCCGACCACTGGACAGGCAGCCTTCCACGGAAGGTGGGGCCAATGCTGAAGCATAAGCAGAGTTTCGTTCTTAAGCCCTACCACCACTACATACACATCGTTTCACATAGAAACGCCCTCACCGCACAGCCTTTCATTCATTCATTTGTTCATTCACTCATTCGACAGGTAATCATTGAGTGACCATTTCAAGCCAGGGACTGTGCTAGGTATTGGGGTAGACAGCATCAAACAAGATGTGGTCCCTAACCTCAGTAGCTGTGTCTTCTGTTGTTGATGATGGGCACTGGTGACAGACGGTCAGGCAAGGGTAACTGTAATGAATGTTAGGACAAAGAGAATGAATGTTAGGACAAATGAATGTTAGGACAAAGAGAAGCTCAAGAGGCTCCCTGGCATTCCAACTGCTCACATGGCAAGCTGCTTGTCTTGTTCATTTCTGTACCTCCAATGCCCATTACTATGCCCAACACACAGTAGGTACTCAGTAAGTTTTTAGTGAATTAAATGAAGATACTGCTGGGGCTGAGCCCCAACTCTGTCTCTCTGTGGCTTCTCCCCATTGGTCCTAAGCCTGACAATTGGCATCCTAAGCCTGGATGAAAAAAGATAAGGATACATGGCAGCTCTTCAAATAGGTTGCAGCATGTTAGAGTTGAGAGGAACTGGACAAAGTTGTCTGTATCACCTTCTTCCCCTCCCAGCCATCATGTCCCCATAGGTGGGGTCCTTCATGAACGACTTGGACCTTCACGCTTGCTTAATTCCTCCTCATTCTGGATGCTCTTTAAGAATACTTAAGTTGGTCAATGTTCCTATTAAAATTCAGGAATCCAGACCTCGACACAAAACTTCTGACTGAGATGTAACATGTAACTTCAGTTTTCTTGTGCTTCCTCAGAGATTCTACCCTGGCTGCACTGGTGAGTAGCGGGTGAGAAGTCTGATATGCCCCCAGGCTTTCTCTTCTGTGCCAAAAACCTACCTGCAAGAATTGGAATGTAAACCTTAGGGGAGGAGATGGCTACAGAGCTCCTACCATTAAGTCATAAGGTACTTGCTCCACCATCATCCTACTTGTTCCCCCAGTGCTGAAACAGCTGTGACCCCCTCTGCTAGAGGAAGTCCTTTCTCCTTGATGGCTCCAGCTGGCTCCATGGCGGGGAGCCACCTCCTCCTCTGAGACAATGGGCTGTGGAAACACAATCTTGGCTTCTGGTTGGGGTCTTCCTCACACCAGTAGAGCCTTTCGTAGGCCCTGGGGTCCTGGAGAGGTAGAAAGAACCATTCTTGGGAAAGCTGGGAATGCCAGAAAGTGAAGAGGACCTCTGAGGAGGCTAGAAGTAATTTGGGGGACAGTGGCCCTTGAGGTACAGCAGGCATCTGAGCTGACTGGAAAGGGAGGGTGCTATGAAGGGGTAACTAGGAGGCACAAAGCAACTGCCCTCTCAAGAAAGGCAGGCTTAGTAAGGTCCAGAAAGGGGCTGGCCAGAGTCCCAACCCTTCAGATGGAAAGCACATCAGAATCAGTCCAGAGTTGTCTTGGGACATGCAAAGCCCCCCAACTGGGTAGTGGCAGAATGGGGTTAGAACT
This sequence comes from Tapirus indicus, assembly GCA_031878705.1. Classification (NCBI taxonomy): domain Eukaryota; kingdom Metazoa; phylum Chordata; class Mammalia; order Perissodactyla; family Tapiridae; genus Tapirus; species Tapirus indicus. Next base: position 44,198,309 of record CM062918.1, read on the forward strand.
AGGTCTCCTGGTTTCCACTCTGGAGTTTTTCTATTATCACCTGCTGCCTCCCAGGGATAGATCTCATGGGAGAGTTCTTGGCCTGTCAAATCCTGGAAATCTCTCTTCACAGATGACTCCTGCTTGCCAGGCAGGGCTGGGCTTTTCTGGTTCTGACAGGAGGCCTTTTAAACTCTCCAATGCCAACTGTCTCCCTGTCTCTATCCATCCCCTTTCTGGGAAAGATGGAGTGGGTTGTTCGGTGGCCATGTGGGGCCCTGTGATGTGGGAAGGAGTGATGTGTGCCCTGTGATGTGGCAGCCTGGGAGCCAGCCCAGCAGTAGACCTCTCAGGGACAGTGGGCACAGGACTTGGCATCTAGGCACCCTGATCCTTTTCTCCAGAGAGGGCAGTGTGGGGGATATAGGAGATGGAATCCGGCGACTTCTCGAGCCATAAGAATTCTTGCCCTCCCCCTCAGTCTGACCCTCGCTCTGCCCGTCTGGGCCACGGCAATGCCTACGGGCAGAGCGGCGGGAAAAGGAGGGAGAGGCGGGTTTGCTGGTTTGCTTGGCCGGGCACAGGGAGCCTGAGCCCTGCCCGCCCCTCCTTCGCGGGCAGTCTCCACTCACTCCTCTCCCCCTGTGTCCCCCTGGGCTGCCTGGGCGCCACTGCTACTGTCCCCAACCCGCCCCGCCAGCCGTGCCAAAGGGCAGCGTGACTCACGGTCCTGCCACCAGCCCACGGCTTGCCCGCGGCGTATAAAGGCTGCCCGACCCGGCCCGAGGCGCGCAGAGCATGGCCCGAGGCACAGAGCGAGGCCGCGGGGGCGCGGGCTGGGGGCTGCGTGGCGCCCTGGCCGCGGTGGCGCTGCTCTCGGCGCTCAATGCTGCGGGCACGGTGTTCGCGCTTTGCCAGTGGCGCGGGCTGAGCGCGGCGCTGCGGGCGCTGGAGGCGCAGCGGGGCCGGGAGCAGCGCGAGGACAGCGCCCTGCGCGCCTTCCTGGCCGAGCTGAGCCAGGCGCCCGCGCCACCCCTAGACCCGGGGAGCGCCGCGCGCAACAAGCGCAGCCACCGCGGGGAGCCCGCTCAGCACATCCGCGCCGAGAGCCACGACATGCTGATGATGATGACCTACTCCATGGTACCGGTAGGCGGGGACTCGGCTCCGCGTGGCGCCCCCACAGGGTGGGCGGTGGGCAGTGTGGGTAGAGAGCCCCGGGCGCCCTCTCCTTCCCGGGCCAGATGGCGAGGTGCTGTGGAGAGAGGGCCTTGGGTGTGAGCTCGGCTGCGGAAGTCACTTTGGCAAGCACCTTAGCCCTCTGTGGTCAGTTTCCCCGTCTGTTAGTGGGGGAGGGGGTGAAGGGGTAAGTCTTCCATCACTGAAGTCGTTGAGTCTGCAGGTAAATAAGGGGTGTAGGCGGTGTTTTTAAGAGCCTACTTTCCCTCTTAACTTTGGACAAAACCTTTCACTTTCTGGTGTGAAGGGAGCCACAGCGGCCCTCGGGCTCTGCCTGTGCAACTCGTCGGGGCCCCCAGAGAGCACCGAAGCGGCGTTTCTGAAAGAGCGCAACACTCTTCCCTTGGCCTAATCTAGTGATCTGGCTTTTCACCTGGCCTAGGCCCATCCCCACAAGAATGCTGACCTAATAGTCTCGCTTTAAATGAAAACAATCCGCCCTAATTTTACCAACCACTTGGGGCCTTGATGCGGAGAAAGTTGCTTTGAGGTCTAAAGCGGTTCCAAACGGGAGAAATCAATATAGAGCGATTTTCTTAAAATGCCATGTCAAAGCTGAGGTTCTTAATAGGCGCTCCAGGGAGTCGGTGGGACTCCAGAAATTGCCAGGTTGTGCGCTGGTGGCGAGTGCATCCAGAAAGAGTCCATAGCTTTTCATAAGATTTTCAAAGGGACCTCATTGCCCTTTTCCCCAAAAGTTTAAGAAACGCTGCTCTAAAGAAAGTCTTTAAAGCAAAGCCTCAAATGTCCTTTTTTCCAGTTTTGTTTCTTTGCTTTTGCTGATTTTAACTCAATGATTATCTAACTATTACATTTAGATCACATTGCAGTTCTCCATTCCATTTTGCTATCCATTACAAGAGCTATAGTCTTATTTCACTTTGTAATTACCAAGATTTCTGTTCTGTCACCTCAAGTCAAGTGTGAGCCATGCTTTGGAATCCTAGGTATTAGAAGCTAAATCCGCTTAAAGCTTCTGTTATCATAGAAGCTTTCAAATAGCTTAAATGCTTTTAAAACTATATGAAAGAAGTACTATACACTTCAAACACAGCTTTTGACGCAGATCAAATTTTCCCTTCCTGGCTTCATTTTTTACCCATGTTATTTAAATATTTGGACCCAAGCAAAAATTTCAAAAAATCTCTGTAATGAAGAAATTGCCTTAGGGGAATTCACTCTTTCTCTTGGCTGTCTACTGTGCATTCCAAGGGTTTATTGAAACGCTCCAAGAAGGATACACCTGAGCATCAATGTTTTATATTTTTAATCCTGCTTTTAAGATAGAGGCTTATGTATCCAAACTGCAGCCTCTTCAGTCACTAACTAAAGAGAGTGGAGAGACTCCTGTGTCAGTCTGAAGGATTTAACTACCACTACCTGCTCTGTTACAGGCCAGAGGGCAGAAACATCACATTTGTCAGGCTGAGAAGCATTTGTAGATTATCACCAACTCCTCTCCCACTTGCAATGGGAGTGCTTTGACCTTTTTGAGTCACTTAGGGAATTTCCATGCGGGCCGGGAGAAAGCAACCATCACATTGCCGACTTTCCTCTTGGGAGCAGTTCTCAAACAGCAGGCTTAGGGATCACCTGGAAACACATTAAAAATGCAGATTCCAGGGCCCCACCCTCAGACCTGTAGAATCATATATAATCTCCAGAACTGGCTTTCTTAAGAAGTCCTCTGACCGCTGTTCCCCCACCCTCACACCCCCTTCGTGAGTTTGATGCTGGTGGTCCAGGGGCCACGCTTTGAGAAATTACTACTACTTCTCTAACTTTAATGTGCATATGAATATCTTGGGGATCTTGTTAAAATGCAGGTTCTGATTCAGAAGGTCTAAATTGGGGCCTGAGAGTCTGCATTTCTAACAAGCTCCCGCTGATACCAGTGCTGCTGGTCTGGGGACCACACTTTGAGTCTCACGGTTCCACCTTGGTGATTGCACAGTGAAATCATATGAGGAGCTTTAAACACGACTGCTGCCTAGATCCCACCCCCAGAGACTCTGAATTAATTGCTAAGGGTGCAGCCTGGGGGTGGGCTCACACTCACCAGCCGGAAGGACCTTGGCATGCCTTTCTGATGACCGTCAGCTGAGTTAAGCATCTCACTGTCACCAAGTCCCCCCTTGAGGCCTTTGCTTCTGGCAGAGGAACCAACTTTATTGCTGAAAAGCCTTTTACTTTATTTTAGCAGTATTCTCACCATTTGCCTTTGCAAATTTTTCTCATCTTTACTCTCTGATTTTTCTCAGAACAGAGAATTATTCACATGAGGAAACAATTTTTAAAAAAGAACTTTCCTGGGGCACCTTTAATAGAAAAGTTGCTCAGAGAACTATTTAGTATTCATCATGGAGGTCGGTGCACACACTTCCATGGTTGCAGTCTGCTCCTTCCCTCGACCTTTTCTACAACACCAGTAGGTCTTGAGTGAGGGTAAGGTCAGAGGTCCCCCCACTGAAGTCCCATGTCCTTAGAGATCTAGGAACAAAGGAATAAACTGTATGCAAACTAATGTCAGCATTTCCAAAAGTCTTCCAAAATGGCTCATTTATCCAAGACGAGCTTCCTCAAGCTGACACTTCAAAGTTCTCTGCTTTTGGCTGCAAGTACATCAACTCAGCATGGTAATTCTGGTTAGCACATTCTGACCAGAAACTGGTTGGCAGCTGTAAAGGACTTTGTTAAAAAGGGCAACATACCTAATTATTAAGTACAGTCAGTTTGGTACGGCAAACACATTAAATCTTTAAAAGTAAGTGGGTACTTTGAAGAAAAGTAATAAAAGGGACCTTGGGTACCACGGAGCCAGATCAGGAATGGGAACCCATCTGTCAGGAGCTCCTGCAGGAGACCCTGCTTCTGTTTAGTCTCCGCCCCTGCCCCACCCCTCTTCTCACTTCTCCTCCCACCAGCTCCTCTCTCTCATCCCATTCTTCAGGTCTCCCCTTTATTGATGTTCTGGTAGCTTTATCGTCCTGCCCAAAATCTAGGATTGAGCAACCAGTACAAAAAAAGTTCTGCTTCTCACAATGTGCACCTTAACAATCTCTAAATGGATCAAAGATTTACATTTTTTAAACATGAAACTAAAATTACTAGAAGAAAATATGAGTAAATTCATTTTTAACCTTGGAATGAGGAAAACTTTTCTTTCGAACTATAACTCAAAAGCCAGAAGCAAATAATAAATAAATAAATTTAACTACATTTAAAAAGCACACACAACAACAAAACTTCTGCATGACAAACAATGATAAAAACAAATACACACACCGTAAACAAAGGCAAAAGATAAATAACAAACTGGAAAAAAACATTCATAGCTCGTATCATAGACAGAGGATTAATCTGAATATATATAGCATTCCTAGAAGTCGATAAGAAAAAAAACAAGAATTTAATAGGAAAATCAGCAACAGCTAGGAATCCAATAGGAAAATGGAACAGATAGTTCTCGGGAAAAGAAATGCAAATGTCTCTTAAACATGTGAGAAAAGATCCTGTGATTTAAAACTGCTCTGAAATTTTCACCTGTCAGAAAGCAAAAACTGCAAAAGTCTGACAACACATTCTGTTGGGGAAGCTGAAGGAAACAGACAAGCTCTTGCATTGCTGTTTGGAGCGCAAAATGACAACCCGTATGGAAGGCAATTTGTCAATACCTAAAAAGATTACAAATACATTTACCCTCTGACCCATCAATCTTACTTGTGGGAATTTATCCTGCACAACAGACTTGATCACCTACGACATGACATATGCACGTAGTCATTCATTGCAGAATATTTGTAAAAGCAAAAGATTATCAACAATCCATGTCCATCGATACAGGGTTGGTTAAATAAATGGACCTATACACTCACTGAGTTACTAGGTAGCTGTAAAAAAAGAATGAGGAAATTGTTTATGTACTGCTATTGGAACAATTCCCAGAAGATATTTTAAGTGAAGGAAGCAAAGCAGAGGAAAATGTAAGGAAGAAGGGGAAAAATAAATGAAGAAACTAATAAAAGTGCTTACTTAGGGAGGGTGGGAATGAGCCTTTCACTGTATAGCTTTGTATATTATTTTGACTTTTGAACCAGGTGATTGCATTACTCCAATTGTAGGTGAAAAGACCATAAAGTCACATGGCAGCTGCCATCAGACTGGGGGGACATAGGGCCTAGTAGGGACTGTGCCAGCCTGAGGTTCACATACTCTGTCTAAAAGAGATGCTCTTGCTGATTTGTTGCTGTACAAGAATGAGAGCCCAGTGTGCCTCATCTTATGATTTTTTCAAGAGAAGTAAGAATCTGACTTTTTATGTGAAATCATTTGGCTTTTAAATATTGATAAAAATTCCAAAAAAATTTTTTTAATTGGCTGACAGTGTGTTGGCCAAACAACATTCACATTGTTAGGGGCCATGTCACGACTTCCAAGCTTAGTTTGCAGCAGTCTTATCTCAATCATGAGTGGTTTTAAACAAAAATGGTTTTATTTAGCTCAACCACAACCTGCCCCCCCAACCCAGTTGTTTCCCAGCCTGATTCTGAAAGGATAGTAGTGACTATGCCATGGTTATTGTTATTGTTGGTTGAGTAGAGATTTTTTTTGCATTTGGTTTGGTTTGGGTTTTGTTTTGTTTTGTTTTTTGGCTGTTTCTAAAACAACTCCACTTTTGGTGGATGGAAATTTTCGTCACTGTGGCTTTTCAAATGCATGTGCTCCAATTCTGAGGGTGGTTCTCAAGGATAGTTCTCCAACTGTATTAAGCAGTAATACATTATTGTAACAAACACAGAGCTTTTCATGAGGACTGCTATGGGGTACTCTTATATGGATCTATAAATTATCTTGTTTATAGGGGGAAAAATTACATTACCTATAGTCACAGCTCCTGTTTTCATGGATGCTATATTTCCTTGAAAGCCCTATGTTGGCTGTGCCAGGGTTTACTTTCCTTTCCTACCCCTTGGACGAGTACTTCCAGATAGTATAAAAGCTCAGGTTTTAGACCAGGGGTTGGCTGACTATGGCCTATGGGCCAGATCCAGCCTGCTACTTGTTTTTGTACAGCCCACAAAGTAAGAATGATTTTTACGTTTATAAATGGTTAGGGAAAAATCAAAAGAAGAATAATATTTCATGACACATGAACATTATATGAGATTCGAATTTCAATAACTGTAAATAAAGTTTGATGGGAATACAAACATGCCCATTTGTTTACAAATTGTCTGTGGCTACTTTTGCGCTACAACAGCAGAGTTGAGCAGCTGTAACAGAGACCATATGGCCTAAAATGCTTTCTGCCTGGTCCTTTGCAGAAAAGGCTTGCCAACCCCTCAAATAGACAGTGGTCCACTGGAGTGAAGGGGCACTCGGGTTGTTCCTTTGGAGAGCCCAGGCTACTGAATCAGGGTTATTCTAGCATTGGGTGAACTCTGGATTAGAAGACCTCCCCCAAGGAGACTGCATCCAGGGCAGGGCCGATCTGAGAGTGTGGTTCCACTCTAGAGGGAAGCTATATGCAGGGCTGAGCAGGCCCTCAACACTTGCTCCCTCTGAGCTGGCTTCCCAAGTCAAGAGCAGTCAAGGTTAGGACAGCTTTTAACTACCCGTTTACCTCATATCTAGGCCTTGTTTCAAACCCCATCTGTTCTCTTCAGTTGAAGGTGAGAGACTTGTACTCCATTAGGTCCTGAAGTATGGAGTGGGCCCAGCTGAGAGATCAGAGGCCTGAAACAGCAGAACAACAAAAGACAGGCAGCTGAAGTCATAAACCCATATACAGAGCCTGAAGGTGGCCTTCCGTGGCCTTCCTCACAGCAGTGTGTGCCCATGGGCACTTGAGATGTCACACCTGACACTGTGTGGTTGGTTTGCACGTCAGAAGCCATTTCTGGCTGTCAATTAAGAGTGGGAGAGAACCTGAAGCTACATCTCTGCTGAGATCATGTCTGGTGTCGGTACTACGAACACACCCATAAACCTAACTTATGTATCAGGTCATGACGGTACATTGAGGAAGACGGGGGAGAGCTGGCCCCTTAGCTACATCTCCCAGACACTTTCTTCATCAACACATATTTTGCACACATGCAAATAAACCATTCAATATTGATATAGAGTTGTCATGGTTCTCTAAGGACGTATGTAAAAAACAAGTAGGTCAAGACAGAGCATCTGGACCCATGAGAAGAGGGCAGATGTGTTGACCAGATGAAGGGCATTAAACCATCTGGATCTGCTCCCAGATCCTGGAGCTATTAAAAAGCCCCTAGGCTCTTTCTAGCCAAAGCAGCAGAGGTGAAGGCGGTAGGAACAAGCCAGCTGAGCCTTTATGGCCTGAGCAGGATGGACTTTCTGGGGCCTGTGGAATTGTCCACTGTCATCTTTGTCTGCTGTTTCCCTGCCTTTCCTTCAACCTTTACTGCCACTGTGCCAGGGATAAAATGGATTTTTCCCTTTGGAATTCAAAGCCATGTCCCGCCCTGGGAAAGTGCCACTCCACTCTGGGGAGACAGCAGAACCCCCCAGACCGCCCACTAGACCACAGGCTGGGAGACCGTTGGGCAGAGGGCCTTCTCAGATGCTCCACTGCCAAGGGCTGGTTCATCCTCCCCAGTGCCCTTGTCCCAGAATCTCTCTGTGGCTTTCCCAGGTCACCTCCCATGGTGTTGCTGCTGCCTTCAGCCCTTGTGTGTCTGCCCTTAACTCAAGCAACCTGAATTCCTTCTTCCCTGTTAGGTTTCCAGCCAAATTCTCTCTCCCTGATGCTTCCCTGAGGTACGTGGTGGTAGTAAGCAGTGTAGACCTGGGAGTCAGACGGATTCACATCCTGGGCCCACAGCTTGGTAGCTGGGTGAACTTGGACCAGTCTTTTAACTTCTCCAAGCCTCAGTTTCCTCGTCTGTAGGACTGAAATAATAGTACCTACCTCATGGGGTTGTTAGGAGGTTTAAGGAAGGTGGTATAGGTAAAGTGCAGTGCCTAGTATAGTCAGGTTCCCAGTAAGCATTCATTGTTGCTGTCATTAAGATTAATCACTGTGACTTGATCGTTAGCCCTTCTTGCCCCATGATCTCAGCATCTTGTTTCTGGGTTTACTCTTCATCTCCAATTCCTTCAGAATGCCGAGTCTGTTCATCTGTGCTTCTATCAGCTGCTGCTTCAGGACAATATTTGGCCTCTTGAAGCCTAGATTGGCATCACACCAACCTAAATCATCTTGTCATCGACAACAAAATAGAGTCAGCCTTGATACAGCAACAGAACTTCTGCAGTGGTTCAGGATTCGCTAGGTTCCCACCCCTCCTGCATGGCCACTGATGAGGTTTGACACCCACTAAGAGGGAGTCGTCTTCACCTGCTTTCTGACTGGCTCAGCTGTTACTAACTTCTGTTGACTCCTGTTGCTGGCAGTCCTGAAAAACTTTTGGATGTTTTCATTTGGAAAACTGAGAAAATGTGAGTGAAAGGTAGAGCAAAAACTTCTAAGGAAGGAGAACATTTACTTCTTAGGAGTCTCATGTTCTCCAGGATGCAGTTACCTACGTGAGAAATATCAGCACAGCTTTCAGATCTGATAAAACTCTTATCTGGAAAAAGAAAAAGACATTCTTTTTGTTCTCTACATTCCTCAAACTCCCCTCCCCTTCCCACCAAAAAAAGAAATCCTTGGCCAAATCTAGTTGACATTCAAGCTTAATTTACATGCATTTTATCTGCAGACTAAAGGTCATGTTGTGTGAAACAAGCTGAAGCTTTTAGGTTGTGATTCTGCTACAAAGGGAGCATTTTTCAGCCCATCAGTTGCTTTTATGTAGCTCTTTGAGTTTTAACAACTCTATATTTTAAGTAGACATAATTTATTTCTAGTTTAACTAAAGTTCAAGACACAATTTTCTTTACTGAAAGGTAGAATTAAAACAACAAGGCCAACTAAAGATCATTTAAAATGCAATTTGTGGAGTTTGTTCTGAATGCAATAGATAGAGTAACCCCTTCACCTGTCACTCAGGAAAAGTTCCTTGTGCTTACCAAAGTGCTGGGAACTTTGGAGGCCCTGCCTGGGCTGAATGTAAAAACTGTAAAGAACTTGGAAATGTGTTGAGGATAATTGTACTGAGCTAAAATGATGAGCTGGCAACTGCAAAATAATTCCCCAGTTTTTCAGTAACTTAGTGGATGAGTACTGGAGTCTGGAATCCTTTTCACTAGAAGGTGGGAAGTGCCCTCTCCCTATAGGCAACACTTGAGGACCTTGGAATCAATCCCTCTGAACAGGAAGACCTTTAGAGGAAAATCCTTTACAGTGAGTTGTGTGATGAGTATCAGGGCAGTCAAGAAGAGAGAAAGTCAACCCTCACTAAATTGATGAAGGAAGGTTTCATAGAGGAGACAGAACTTGAAATGGGCAATGTAGGGTTGGTGAGATTTGGGCAGGCGAGGAGGGTGAATCATTCCAAGTGCAGGTCATAACTTGAGCTAAGGTCTAGGGACTGGAATGAAAATGGCACAAGGCTGGAAGAGCAAGAAGCCAAGCAGAACTTCCTGCACTGAGGAGTTTGGGCTGGCAGGAGGGGAACTCAGATTGGCCCTTAGGTGAGAGAGAGCCTTGAATTTTGACTTTCGAGAAGTTGAATCTGATGGGCAATTGGGAGCCATTGTAGGCTCTCTACTAGGGGGAATCATGAAGAAAGTGGTTTTGTGGGACTAGTCTGGTGATGCAATGCAGGAAAGACTGGACAGGGAACAGACGAGAGGCAAGAGGAAAGTTAGGAAGTGATTGCATTCGTCCGGGCAGGAAACGATTCACGTCTGGCTAAGGCAGTGGTGTCAGAAATGGAGAAGAAGGTATATATCCTAGAAACATCAAGAGAGAAGAGTGGACTGAACTTGATAACTAATTGGGTACAAGAAAGAGAAAGGAGCCATCTGGTCCAGATCGATCTGACACCGTGAAGGACAGTGGCATCATAGACAGAAATGAGGAACACTTCAGTGGGTTCTTTTAGAAGTGAGGATGTTGAATTTGTTTTGAGACTGAATGTGAGAAGAAAAGAGGGAAGGAAAACTGAAAAAATGAAAGAGTATTCAAGGAAAGGAGAGCATCCTGCTTCCAAGAAGAACTCTGTCTTCTCCATGAGAGAGATCTTTACAAGTCTAAAGTAGAAGGCAGACCCCAAAGCCTTTATAATGAGCAGTGGACTCATACTGTGTGTTTACTCCTGCCTCCCCTATTAGCTGTATGACCTTTGGCAGGCCACTCAAGCTCTCAGTGTCTCAGTTCCCTCATCCTTAAGAAGGCGAAGATAGCAGTATCACCTTAGGTCTGATCACAAGGATTCAATTCAATAATCCATGTAAAGTCCTTAGCGTGGTGCCTGGAACTCAATATGTGTTAGCTTATTGTTACTGATATTTTAGCATTTCTTAAATGCTTCCTTTCTGTGCTTCAGGGAATTTTGAAGCCTTGTGATAAAAAGAATGGCGATAGAATCAACAGAACTTGCCAGAGAAAGGGCAGGGCAGATTCTAGGATGACTGTAAAATTCGGAATCCTGGTGATTGGGGCAACACACAGACCTCTAGAAAGAATACTCTTTCCCAAATAGTCTTTTTTCTGGTTAATGGATCCAAAAGGAAAAATATATTTTGGATGTTGGATTTGGGGAAGTTAATTATACTAAGCATAATTTGTGAATATTTCTATTCATGTTCAGCATGAACACATGCATTCACTCTTTCAGTAACCAAATCTTTTAGAACCCCATAGGAATGGCACATTTGTCCGACCAACAGTCCCATCTAGTCAGTGTTCTGATGCTAACAGCATCAACAATTGTTTTGTGGGTGAGCATCTCAGTGGACCCCTAAGGACCTCCTCCAAATGTTTTCTGGAGAACCCACTTGTAGCTATTCCCTGTGCCGAGGGAGGAGGGGGCTGACCAGGGAGTGGGTTGACAAAACATCTTCGCAAATGTTTTTGCTATGTACAAAGAATGCCACAGGGCAGAGTTTGGGCATAATAGTTTAATTCTTTGTCCATTCCCCTAACATCCACCAAGTTACTTAACTATGGTTTCTGTACACTTTTCTGACTCTAAGGTGGGGATAAGAATGCTTAGGTAAAAGTCAGAAATTACCTGAAGATGCTTATTGGAGGGAACAAAGCGAGCACAACATACCGTTATTAACAGTCAGTGAAGGATGATTCCTGCAGCACTCCTGCTTCAGAAAACTCCATTAGAGGCCTGGGGGAGACAAGTGATTCTCAGCTCACTTCAAACACTCATCTCTTCTTCCCCTCACTTCTTCTGCACTTATTTGTCTGTATCACGCAACTAAAAGTTTCCTTGTGTAGTTTTGGTCTCTAATTTGTCACCTGTAGTCACCTCGTCTCTTCAAATCTACCTCACTGTTCTTTGCTATGCATCTCGTGAGGTGTTTGCAGAATACCTCTTCACTGATGAATTCGTCCACAACTGACAAGTGCAAATATAAACTAAGCTGTCTGCCCATTTCTGAATCTGGTTTCTTGCCACGCTAAGAGTTTGGAAGATGGGTCCTGGAGTCTTTTTTAAATTCCTTCTTCAGAACTCATGTTACACACCGAATAGGAGATGGTGTCAGGTATTGGTAAGACTGACTTAGAAACCTGCTGTACCTGTCAGAGATTCATTCATTCATTCGACAGGTAGTTACTGAGTGCCTGCTGTGTCCCAGGCACTATGGTGGATATGCAAGAAAGAGTATAAACAAAACATACAGGTCCCTGTCCTCTTGGACTTTATGTTCTGTGAGGTAGGGGCAGGCAAAAACCAAAGAAAAATTATCTACAATATTAGAAGGTGAGAAGTGCTATGGAGAACGATAAAGCAGGGGTGAGGATTAGGGAGGGGGAAGGAGAAGATGCAATTATAAGTCACAGAGGGAGGGAAGCCCCCACTGAAAAGGTGACATTTGAGCAAAAACTTGAAGGAGGAGGAAGTGAGCCATGTGGATATCTGGGGAAGGGCTGTTCAAGCAGAGGGAACAGCGAGTGCAAAGGCCCCAAGGTAGGAGAGTGTCTGGAGAGCTCAAGGACCAGCAAGGAGACTGGAGCAGAGTCAGTGGGAGGGAGTAGGAGGAAAGGAGGTCAGAAAGATAATTGTGGGGAGGAGGAACAAGGGGATGTAGGCCCTTGCAGGCTGTTGTAAGAACATTGACCCTTATGGGGAGTCTTTGGAGGGTTTTAGACAGGGGAGTGACATGATTTGACCTGCCTTTTCAAAGAATCACTATGAGACTTTGTGGGCAGGGTAGGCAGTGGGAGCAGGGAGGCCATTTATATAGTTATTGCAATATTCCAAGTGAAAGAAGAGAGTGGCTTGGGCCAGGGTGGTAGCAGTAGAGATGGTAAGAAGTGAGCGGTGTCTAGATATGTCTGATGGTCGAGCTGATGGAATTTGCTGACAGCTTAAATATGAGGTGTGAGGTGTGAGGGGGAAGAAAGGAGTTAAATGACTTCAGGGCTAGTGGCCAAGCAATGGAAAGGTAAAATTGCCATTATCTGAGATGGCAGAACTGCAGACGGAACAGGTCTGAGGGAAATTCAGGAGTTCTGTCTGGGGTGTGTTAGCATTGAGATTTCCATTAGACGTCCAAGTGAAGATGTTGAAGAGGCAGCTGCGTACCAGAGTCCGGGAGGGGGTCCCGGTGGGAGGTGTGCTCAGGAAATAGTGGAGATACTGAGCATGAGAATATTCATTATCTGGACACAGGGAGGCTCTAACCAAGAATCAATCTACTCCTTAGTAAGCCCAGACTTTTTTTTAAAGCTCTTTTATAAGCAATCAAATTAAATCAATTAACTGTATTATGAGCTTTTTGCACCCAGAGATTTATCTTATGTTTATGAGCACAGGACCCAGCTTATCAAGTGTTTCCTGATGAAAAAATAAGTACTTCTAAATCAGTGAGAAATATCTTGGGAAGAAGTTTTCAAGAAACCTTTTAGCAATTGAGTAATATGTAAGTCAGTATAACAAATGCTAACTAGGTGCCTGTTCTGGGCAGTGTGGGTGCACACTGTGGGCGATGAGGAAGAACCAGACAGGAGCCCCCAAGGAATTTCCTGGCTAGTGGGAGGGAAAAGACAAGTCCTCAAATGCTTATGACACAAAGAGAAGGATAATAGGACCCTAAGAGAAGTGAGAAGAAAATCCAGTGGGCGATCAGGAAAGGTGTCAAGAAGGAGGTGGCATCTGAGCCAAGCCTTGAGGTATGAGCAGGACTTCAGAAGTGGGGAGGGAAGGGAAGAAGGCCCTTGAACACCACATTGTTCATTTTGGTTTGAGCATGACGTAGGTAGACGTAAAATGTCTGAAAAGTCTTTGCCTTCGTTCTTGAAAATTATTTTGAGTATAGAATTGAATATTTTCTTCCCTTCCGTCCTTTAAGGGTGTTACTCCACTATCTTCTCACTTGCATTGTTTCCCACGAGAAGCCTTGTCTTTATTTCTCTGTACAGATTATGTCTTTTCTTCCTCTGGCTGCTCCTAAGATTTTCCCTTTATTGCATGTTTTAAGCAGTTTTGTTATATATGCCTTAGTTTCATTCTCTTCATGTTTCTTGTGCTTGCATTTGACTGAGCTTGTTGGAAATAATGGATTTGTAGTTCTTAAAATTTCGAAAATTGTCTGTCATTATGTCTTCAAATATTTTTCTGTGCTCTCTGCCAGCCAGGGACTCTAACTACACATGATCGGGCTACTTGAAGTTGTTCCACAGCTCACTGATGATCTGGTCACTTTTTTATGTCTTTTTTTTCTGTGTGTTTCATTTTGGCTAGTTTCAATTGCTATATCTTCAAGTTCACTGGTCTTTCTTCTGGTATGTCTAATCTGCTCTTAGTTCCATTCAGTGTACTTTTCATCTCAGATGTTGTCATTTTCATTTCTAGAAGTTTGAATTGGGTGTTTTTTATTTTTTCTTTCTATTTAACATGTTCAATCTTGCCTCTAGCTTCTTGAACATTTGGAATACAGTTAAGATAACTGTTTTATTGTCTTTGTCTACTAATTCCTTCATTTATGTAATTTCTGGGTGGGATTCAATTTATTGATTTTTTTCCCCCTCATTATGGGTTGTGTTTTCCTGCTTCCTTGCAGGCCTGGTAATTTTTTATTGGATGCTAGACATTGTGAATTTTACCTTGTTTGATGCTATAGCTCAATTAGGCACTCTTTAATTATCAAGGGGAAGAAACACACAGCCTTGGATAAGTTCCACATAGCTGATCATCCCAGGAACTACACATTCTGACCTCATACCAAAAAGGTCCTACTGTTTGTTTAGCACTTAAATAAGAAATTAAAGGAAACACAAAAAGAACAAAAGATAAATCCAATTTGAAACCAGGATGTTCAGGAAGGGAAAGTGGCCATTTCTCTTTTCTACTGAGGGGTGGAGAATGCATTCATTCACAGCTTACTATGTGGAGAGCTCTGAGCTATGTGTTGGGGTTATAAAAATAAACAAGGGGGGCCAGTCCAGTGGTGTAGTGGTTGAGTTCATGTGCTCTGCTTCGGGGTTCATGGGTTCAGATCCTGGGTGCAGACCTACATAGCTCATCAAGCCATGCTGTGGCAGCATCCCACATACAAAGTAGAAGAAGATGGGCACAGGTGTTAGCTCAAGGCCAATCTTCCTTACCAAAAAATAAAAATTAAAAATTAAAAAAATAAACAAGATATGTACTTCTCCTGCCCTCAGGTGCTTACAGTTAGTGGGGAACAAACAAGTAACCAAGCAATGACATAAGTGCCTTGATGGGAGAAGTGTGGGATGCTGTGGGACCACATAGGAACATCTCCAACCTGAGATGGGAGTAAAGATTTTCTGGGAAAGTGATAGCTAAGCTACAATCAGGATGATACACAATGCAAGAGAGTGACTAGGAGTTTTATAACTTTTTTCTGATTGTTAATGTGTCCATTATAGTAAGTTGAGAAATACAGAAAGTTATAAAGACTTTAATTTTTAAATTACTTTATTTTGCAAGTTAAGTTAATGTAGCATAGTGATTTATGGAGAAGTTACTCTGTGATCCTTTTTGTTTTTTTAAAACTGCTGAAGAATCATCAGGAAAAGAACAAAAAGATCTTTGCTTCTTTAGTCAGGGCTCTGTGGTCTCAAGAGCTCACAGGGAGTTTTCTGGGAAAGGGAAAAAGAGAGAGAGAAGTTGCAGAACCTGGAAGTTGCTGGAATAAGCCCTTGTTTTTGATAGTACAGGGCAGAAATCCTCAAAGTGTGGTAGAGGCCATCTGCATCAAAAAGACCTGGGAGCATCCATTTAAAATGCTGATGTCTGGGCTCCACACTGGATCCCCTGAGTCAGAATTGATGGAGGTTGAGCCTGGGAATCTGTATGTAAATTGCTCTCTAGGTGATTCTAATACACCCTAAATTGGAGAATCACCAGCCTAGAATTAAGCCAGATTGGGTGGGAGAAAGGATTGGAGGCTTGGTAGTTTGACGTTTAAAAGAGGAGGGCCTGACCCGGGACAGGTTGGATCCCTAACACCAAGAAAGGGGCTGCAGGTGTTTGATTATGGTGAGGGTGAATATTTTTTATATGTTTATTGGTAATATGAAAGTTTTTCATTGTGTGAGATTTGTTCATTCATGTTTTAGCTCATTTTTCAACCGTTTTTTAATCTTTTTTTATTAATTTACAAAGACCCTTTACATAGAAAAGTTATTAGCTTTTTGTGTATTATACATGTTGCAATATTTTCCCCTCAATAACACTTACAACTTGCCAGGCACTATGTAAAGAGCTTTAGGTACGTATGTCAAAAATGTCCTTATCCTGATAACAATCCTATGAGGTAGTTACTATTATTATTGTCATTATTATTCCCACTTTACAGACAGGTCACTGAGTCTTAGAGAGGTTAATCATCCTGTTCGAGGTCACAGAGCCAGCAAGGGAAGGAATTGGAATTCGGATCAGACAGAGCTGTGTCTGACTCCAAACCCATGTTCTTTATATCGCACGTTTTGGCCTTGGTTTTTATCTGCCTTTTTATTTTATTTATAGTTTTTTTTGGAGGGGGCATTGAAAAATTTTCGTTTTCATGTAGTCAAATCTATAACCCGTTTATGGTTCTTCTTTTGCTTTTAGCTTTAGAATGTCTTTCCTACCTCAAGATCTCAAGATCAAATAGTCACCTATGTTTTCTCATAGTTACATATAATTTCATCTGAAAACTATTCCATTACATTTGCGTGTGTTTAAAATAGAAATAAAAAGAGTCTTTCTCTCTTTTTTTTTTTTACTGAGGAAGATTTGCCCTGAGCTAACATCTGTTGCCAGTCTTCCTCTTTTTTGGCTTGAGGAAGATTAGCCCCAAGCTAACATCTGTGCCAGTCTTCCTCTATTTTGTATGTGGGCCACCGCCACTACATGGCTGACGAGTGGTGTAGGTCCACGCCCAGGATCCAAACCCGCAAACCCAGGCCACCAAAGCAGAGTGCACCAAACTTAACCACTATGCCACAGAGCCAGCCCTTAGCCTTTCCCCTTTAAGAAACAATTGACCAAGATAAGTTGTAAAATTCTGGACTCGAAAATAGGCAATTCATTACAAAACAACTTTTTAAAAATACAGGCAAGGATTTGAGATTAGTAACTTGATTTTTAGTTGCTACTTTTTTTTTTATGTGCCTGGGGAGAGCCGTCTCAGGATGAGATGCCGTATCAAGTAGACAGAACACCACATTGTCTCTGCGTTTGTTATTTCCATCCTGGAGGAAGAAAGATCTGAGCCCAGGACATACTGGGAGAACACGTTCTGAGCCTTCTCTGAGAGTGGCCCAGCATTTCCAGTTCTGGAGTTGGGTCAGCAAGTTGGTGCCACAGGGGTCCTTGCTGCCGGCGACTCTTCGCCCAACCCATTAACAAATGCAAAAGGAAAAGGCCATTCTTTTGTGTGTGTGTGTGAGGAAGACCAGCCCTGAGCTAACATCCATTGCCAATCCTCCCCTTTTTGCTGAGGAAGACTGGCCCTGGGCTAACACCGTGCCCATCTTCCTCCACTTTATATGGGACGCCGCCACAGCATGGCTGACAGGCAGTGCGTCGGCAGGCGCGGGATCCGAACCCGTGAACCCCGGGCTGCCAAGCGCAAACTAAACCGCTGCGCCACTGGGCCGGCCCGAAAAGGCCATTCTTGACAGGCAGCTGCTTGAACTGCAGACAGCACAAGGCTGAGAACCTGGGGCTTGTTGACCCCTGAGGGGCTACTGGTGGGAGAAGGGAAAGCTTTAGGAAGGGAGTTATAATGACCAATAACGGCTTATATTAGTGGGTTAGGGCACTTACTGATTTGTATCTGGCTATTTCTATAAATCCTATTCTGTACTACGTTTTGAATTCAGTTGATAAACTGAGCTAGTAATTAGACTTTAGTTAAATACCTTTGTTAAAATAGTATGAACTGATGACTTCAACAGCAGAATCAACTGACTTACGTTCCAGTCATGACCAAATATGTTTATATAACACCACTGTGAACATACAGTTGTTTTCATAAAGATTCCTTCATTTACTCCTCACAGCCATTCCCTGAGGTAAGTATTGTCATGGGTCCTATTTAGTTAAGGGGCTGCAGAGCTCATGCAAGGTCCTGTATAGTTAACAAGAAACAGCCATCCACCCCCACCCCTCACCTTCCACCCCCTGTTCTACCTGGGTCAAGCCTGAAGAAGGTCTCAAAGCACACTTGGAGGAGGAAATACTCCTTCAAGGACTTCTGTCTTGCATTTTCAGATGTCCACAGTGCTAACAAATGTTACACTGGGGTGTTCCCCAAGGCCCTGATCCCAGCCGAAAGTAATTTAGCCCGAGACATTGGGTGAGGGCATTTGCTGGAATGACCCCCTTCCAACTGGGATTGTTGAGGAGTCTTGGACCCCAGCCTGAGCTGCTTCAGCTTCTGTGACTCCCTAGCCTTTGCATGCAAGAGGGCTGGCCAAGACTGTGGGTGGACTCCAAACCAACACTCGCTAATTATTTGTTCAGCCATTTCATTAGAGAATCCCGGCAATGACTGAGGCAGGGTGAGGAGGGCTGTGGGAGGCTGCACTGTCTCCAGGAATTCAGTTCAGCCCTGCAGAATGTACTCAGCAAAAGAAATGCCTTAGGGATAAGAAGTGCAACCCCTCTTCTTTGGAGGGCAGGCTGGCCTCCACCCCCATCCTGATCCACTTAACAAAGCAGGAGGTGCTGGTGAATACCATGTTTTCTCCATGGCATTGCATCTTCACTGATGTCTGAGACTCCCTTACATGTCAGCATCCCAGTCTCTGCCTGGCTGACCCAGCCCTAACCAGCCCTGGGAGCAGAGCTTGTGCAGGCACCTCTGCTCCAGAGAGCCCGGAAGGTTTGTGTCATTCTCCCAGGGACCAGGGCACATCAATTGTCTCTGGTTTGCAGTGATGTTGATGTGGGCTGGAGGGGGACAGCCATGGCTGGGGGACCCTAACAGGATAACCTAGCATCTCCAAGCTCCTGTTTTCTAAGATTAGTAGAGTGTCTGCCATAATAAAGTTACCTTAAGCAAGCGGGCACAAAGAGAAACAGGTAATCACATGCTAGATGGTCAGCTCCCATAAACAATGTTCCTGCCGGTCAGAAGGGAATAATATCATTGGTTGAGGAGCACATTCCCCTCCCAGTTAAGTAAGTAATCAATAATGAAGTATTTATTGAGTACCTACTATGTGCTTGATGCCATTCTAATGCTGGGAAAGGGAATAGATGAGTGAATGGGGCAAACTAAAAAAAGATGAAAGGGCCCCTCCAATAAGAGCCTGTCTGGTTAGCAGCCAGAGTAACACATGAAAAAGCGTGCCACCACACCAGCCACATCGTGATGCTGCTGGGCTCAGGAGGGGTAGTCCATGGGAATAGGGGTCTTTGGGGAAGGTTGGGCAGGATTCAGTTGGGCTCTGAGGATCCCAGGTAGGATGAACCGACAGGAGCACTCAGCCCCAGGCCACTGATGTGGGGTGGCCAGGGCTTGCTCAGTTAAGCTGACAAGTGCCTGGACCTTTGGCTGATCTTCCTGTGGGGATGCAGGAAGGAGGTCATGGCCCAGAATTTCACCCCCATACAAGGCAAACCCCACCTTTCTGTTGGGTTTTGCAGATTGTCATCACCACATCTTGGCCCCAGTGTGAATTCCTGCCTTTCACGGGGATGAGTCCAGGGTGGCTGGCCCCCGCCTCAGAGCCCCTCTGAGGGATTCCTCCAACACCAGTAGTTTGACCTTCACGTACAAGGAGCTGGCCCTCTCTCTGCAGTCCAAAGAAGCTCAGTCAATGGCAAGCTGATTATCAGCTCCCTGGAGCTGTTTCTAAGGGATCATTTGCATGAACATAATAACAGCAATTTGCATAATTAGGGAGAGTCATGAAGAGTATTCAATTGTCTAAGGAAAAAGGAATTTAAGTTGTAAAATAGGTCAGATCTGAGAGGTGACTTAGAATTTAAACAGGGTTCCAGCTAGCAAACGGGAGCCTGTACTTAGGGAACTTCAGAGAAGCCATGACAGGACATATTGTTTTAGCATCATGCAAATCAGTGCAGCTGGTGCCGACGGGCAAGTTTGCTCTTTTCCTTTCTCATGACTCAGTCCTGAGAGTGACAGGTGAGAGGAAGGGAGCTCAGGAGGGCAGCCAGCCAACCACTGCAAGGTTGTGCGTTCAGAGGAGCAGCGGCAGCTTACCATGTTCAGCTCTATTCATTCTGATGAGAAACGAACACTTTTGATTAAACCTTTCACTTTTGCACAGAAAAGATTTCTTGAAATCGATGCATTTTTAATGAGTACAAATCTAATATCCTGTTCATATTCAAAAGGAACTAAAGTAAAAATTTGCATTTCAAGTTGAATTCAGACAATTCCTTTTGCAAAGGCTAAGTAGTATGAAAAAGTAGATGTGGGGGAAACAGTACTCAGCTCTGGAAGTCAGCTAGCTGGGTGAGCGTGGGCCAGCTACTCCAGTGGCTTCCTCGGGACCTCAGCTTTCTCATCTCTCCTCCCCTGACTCCAGGTCTCCAGGTGTCTCTCTCCAACTCCTACCCCCGCCCTCATTCCCCTGGAGGGAGCAGAGTTTGAAATCATCTGTCTAGTCCAGCCCTCTCCTTAACAGATAAGTAACTAAGGCCAACCTCACCTCAGTTTACAACAGAGCAGCTCCATTTTTATTTGTTTTATATATTGGAGTTTGGCAATTTATGTGGGAAAAAGAAAGATCTTATGGCTAATGAATAATTTGAGAATCACTGGACTAGACAACTGTTCTAGTTCATTCTATGTTCATTTGTCTAGAAGCAACAGAGATCCGTCCAAGTTATTCCAAGTGATGGGGATAGGTGAAGGCACGATATTTGGGTTCCCAAATTACACCCATCTTTTGGGTTCACGTAATGCTTGCATGCTCTCTTCTCTCTCTCCCTGAATTACTAAAAACACAGCAAAGTAAAAATCACCCCTTATCCCAACTTATCTTTTGAAACTATATAAACTAAGAAGTGAAAATCCCCTTTTCATCCCTTAATCTCCATCTCCAAGTTGCGGGGGGGGGGGGGGAAATCTCAGTTAATGGTTTGGTTCATGTCCCTGCCAACTTTTCTTTGTCCTTACCCAGACATATCTAGATTTTTTTTTTCAATCAAAAAGCAGCATTTGGGGGGCTGGCCTGGTGGCGTAGCAGTTAGGTTCGCGTGCTCCACCTCAGCGGCTGGGGGTTTGCAGGTTTGGATCCCACGCACGGAAGGATGCACTGCCTGTCAGCCATGCCGTGGCGCATCCCATATAAAGTAGAGGAAGATGGGCACGGATGTTAGCCCAGGGCCAGTCTTCCTCAGCAAAAAGAGGAGGATTGGCAACGGATGTTAGCTCAGGGCTGGTCTTCCTCACACACACACACAAAAAGCATTGTGTTACATGGCTTGGGCTGCATCTCTCTTTGTTCACTCACCAGAATGCCAAAGCTGTCTTTCCAGATTAGATCTAGATCTACCTCATTCTTTTTCATCTGTTTAACACGTGTCTTCTAGATGGACATTTAGGTTGCTTGCATGCTTTTGCCATCACAAACAATGTTGCAATGAGCATTCTTGTCCAGATATCTTTGTATATTCCTCCTACAAGTGAGATTCCTAATTCACAGCATTTTCATTCTAATGGATACTGCCAAATTCTGTCCCTTCTCTTTTAGTTGAATTTAAAACCAGCTCACGCTGTCTGATGCCAGGTTAGCAAGAAGTGTGTCATTTTTCTCCTGGGATGTCTTCCTTGCCTGTGAATTACCCAAGATCCAGGAGTTCTACTAGTTCAATGAGCCCCGGTCTCTTCCAGAGAAAAAACTGGAAGGTCTGGGCAGGCCACTAGTGGGACCCATTTTGGCTGTCTTTTCTCCCATCACTACCGTATATTGTCAATTGGAAAACAAGTCCCCATGCAATGTGCAGTGTCCCTGTCCATTGCTGCATTGATCTGCTCCCCGGGGAGATGACCCTGAGGCACCCGTGTTTCTTCTGGGGAGATGACTCCACCTCCTCAGTGACGTGTTGACCAAGGGTACACTAAGCCTGAGCTCTCAGGGGCACCCTTCTTTATGTTGCTCTCGGGTCACTGTCGCCACCCAAAGTGTCCTCCAAGCTAGTGGGAGGGCTGCGTTGGGAGGGACTTCCCACCACTGCTGAGGACTTCTCCCTGCACCTCACCCACTCTCTTCCCAACACCGTTGGATTCTCACATCACAAACCCAGGTTAGCAATTTGTTGTCTCCTCTCGAGGAGGCCAGTTCTCCCGTGGAGAGCACGGAAGTGCTTTCTGACTTGAACCCTATCTCCCCAGTGGAGAAGTTCTAGGTCTGGAACCAGGCACTGTTCTATGCACGGGGGATAAACACAAAACAGAGAGCAAGTTCACCTGCTCTCAAAATGCTTCCATTCTTTGGGGAGTGGGGGCAGGTAATAAATAAATGCATACATAAGCAAGATAACATTGGATAATGATAAGTGTCACAAAGACAAAAAGCTGGGTGAGGTGATAGGGAGTGGCTGTTGGGGCTACTTTCAGTTGGGGAGTCAGAGAAAGCCTTCCTGACAAGGTGACATTTGAGCTGAGGCCTCACTGAAGATGTAGATGCAGCATACATGCATGGCAAAGACCTGCGAATGACAGGCTGTGTGGAGGAGCAGAGTGATGGGAGAGAGGGAGGGGAGAGGGGGGCAAGGGGCCCCTCCAGAGGGGGCAGGGCCATAGTCATGGATGGGTCATACCTGGCACCCCCAGGACAATGAACTCTAAAGCCTCTTCCAGCTTCAACATTCTCAAATCTCAAATCAAGATTTAGGAAGCCCTCTATGCCAAATGTGACCCCTTCATTTAACAATCTAGATTTTGTGACTTTCCATTTTGACTTTTCTTATTTTCATCCAAATTCTTAATCATTATTATTAGAAAAAAAAAGTTTCTGACTTTGTCATGGCCACACCTTTTCAGACCATATGTTTCACCTTGATAACAATCTTAAACAGCCCAAGTTTGTTAAAAGAATATTGCCGAGTGAAGATCAACACAATTTACTGGTACATATCTAGATTGACGTTTATCACATAACTGAAGCCAAAAGATCAGGAAATGAAAATTCCTTCTTCATTGTTTTTTATAGAATCTGTGCCTACCTCAGCCCAGTGATGACTATGAAAGAGAAAGACTAATTTTCCTATTGATGCTTCTGTAGTTCCAAACTACCCCTTCTGCTGTGATCCCCCAGGCAACAAATGAAGCATTGTGAGGTCTGTGATGGTCCTCTCAATGGGCAATTATACGTTTCTTAAGATAATAAATTTTGTCTGTAGTGAAGCTGATTACATTCTTTTAAGAAAATGACTAACAACAGTAAATCAAAATTTTTTCTCCCTGGTTATGTTAAGATAATCATTAGAGCCATAATAGAAAGTGCAGTAGACCTGGAATCAGGAATCCTAGAGCTGAGCCCGGGTCTTCTACCAGCAAGCGGTGTGACCTTGACTAAATGACGTCACCTCCCTAAGCCTCTATGTTCTTATCTGTATGAAGTGGAGGATACTGTTGCCCAATATACTTCAGCTCAGGGTTGTGGGGGCGGGGAGGGAAGGGTATGTCATGGGGAGGGGCACCTGGGATGTTCCAAGGCGTTGCTTAGTTTCCAGTTCTTTAGCTGGGGGGTGGTATATACGTGTTTGTTTTATTATTCATGTTTAATTGTTTGTACACATTTTATATACTTGTGATGTGTATGATATATTTCACAATAAATTTCTAAAGCAGTCAATAAATACCTGTTGACAGACTTAACAAACCTAAATACAGTGTAAGTTTTCCTCTGGATCTCCTAACAAACAGAATAAACCTAGATAGAAGACAGAACAATTTTTCCCCTCAAATCAAAATATGTTCTTTTTAAAAAGTGTTAAATTGAAAGAGTAATCCTTGCAATTTTAGAATAAAACAAAAGGGCATATCATGCTTAGTATGGCTCCCTCCTACCTTGGCCCTCCACTCCCCCTAACTTGAGGTTTTTTTAGGTTTCTCTCCAGAACCATTCTAGAGAGCCAAAGACAAAGAGAGAATCTTGAAAGGAGCAAGAAAGGAGCATATGGAGGCATTTGTGTGTGCACTGTTTTTTTACATAAATGGAAGTATATTATACATGCTGCTCTTACTTTGCACTTTTTCATTTATCTTGGAGATCTTTCAATGTCAGCCTTAGGGATTTAAATTCATTCTTTTTTACAGTATTTCATTGTATGGATATGCTATACTTTACCTAACCAGACCTCACTGATAAATATTTAGTTTGTTTCTTGTTTTTGCCCTTGCCCACATTTCTGTAACAAACATCTTTGTACTTATGTCTTCTCACCCATATATGAGTGTATCTGTAGAATAAATCCCAGAGTGTAATTGATGGCTCAAAAGGTGGATCCATTTAAATTTTACTAGATATTGCCAAAATGCCCTCCAAAGAGACAGGATCCCTGTACTTCCATGCCTGAGATATGAAAGTGCTGCTTTCCCAACACCCTTGTGAGACCGGCTGTTAGTCTTTTTACTGACAAACCTGAGGTGAAAATGGTATTTCATAGTAAGGAAATGGTATTTCTTTAACAACAAGTGAAGATGAGACACTCTTTTCTTTCTCTGAAATTTCTGTTTGGGTCCATTGATTGTCCTTTGTTTCCTTTTTTTTTTTTTGGTTTCTTGTTTCTTTACTTATTGCTTCATAACAGCTCTTAATATACTAGCCCTTTGCAATTATTTTCCTAAGTTTGTGTTTCTCCTTTGTTATTGCTTGGAGAAATTTTAAATTATTAGACAGTTGAACTGATCACATTCTTCCTATGTATAGTATAGGGGTTTGTTTTTTGGAAAAATCTTTCCTACTCAATGCCATTATAAATATTTTCCCCAAGTTTTCCTCTGGTACTTTTACTAGTTTGTTTTTAACTTTTAAATTTTTGATCAATGTCACTTAATTAACTTATTTAGTGTAAGGAGTGAAGTAGGGATCCAGCTTTTTGTTTTTTTCCCAGATGTCTATCCAGCTGTCTCAACTCCATTTCTTAACTAGTAAGTTTTCCTTCCACACTTTTGAAATGCCACATTATTTGGGTCTAAAAACTGCTTCTTGCATGGTAAATCGCTAAACTAAGTAAGGCATTCCTGGCGCATTCAAGGAACTGTCAAAACAATAGTATAAATAGAGCACGCCTATCATGGGCCAGGCCCTGTTCTGTGTTGCATGTATTTGCTCATTTAATCCACATAACCGTGCTCTTAGGTAGGTGCTATTAGCTCCATCTACAGACGAGGACACCGACACGGAAGCACAGAGACGTTCAAGAACTTCCGAAAGGTCACGCTGCTTGTGAATGGCAAAGCCAGGATTTGAACACCGGCAGTTTGCCTCCGGAATCCATGCTTCCATCCACACTCTCTGCTGCCTCCACAAAATGAAAAACACTTTTGTGTGTGCTTCCTACATGCCAAGCACTGTTCTAAAAACCTCACATGTAATAATTCCACTTATTCTTCACAACAATCCCAAGAAGTAAACACTATTAATACCTCCATTTTATAGATGAGCAAACTGAGGCAGAGTGTACCTGGAGGACAGAAGGGAGGGGAGAGTGGTGTGAGATGAGGCCAGAGAAGGAGGAATTTTGCTCTGGCTTTAGAGCAACAAGGAATCTCAAGAGTGTTTGAATCAGGGCTGACCCCGTCAGACTTGGTATTTGTGAAGCTCGTTAGGAGCAGGGTGGAGAATGGATGGGAGAAGGGTGTAAAGTAGGTGTGTGGGAACCAGGTATCAGGCTGATCGTGATACCCACGATCACCACCCACCGCAGGTGGCCATCCGGTGGTGAGTAGGCATTGTCCGCATGGCATGAGAATCACTACCATCTAGGGGCAGTTTCCACGTGCCAGACACGGACCTGCATCAACCCCCAGGCAGGTGCCTATTATCTCCATTTTCAGAGGAAACCAAAGTGTCAAAAGATTAAGTACCTTGCCCGTGCTCACCCAGCTAGTAAGCGCTTGCTCCTGACCACTAGGCACATCGACCCTCTTTATCCAGACCCACGGACTGAGCCCTTTAGACTCTGGGGGGCCGGCTGGTTACAACCTTGAAAATTGGATTTGGTGATTCCCTCCCCATCCTCTGCCTTCTCAGAGTTTGATCAAGGAGATTCTGTTGATGATGTTGATAGATGAGCTGCTGATATCAAAAATCTTTAGATCTTTTAAGGGTTTCTTTTCAGTTTTAGGTTAACTTTTCCTGGGACTTCTGCATATTCTCCTGAAGTTACTTTGTAAATTTTTACACTTGCTTTCTGCTTATCTGAATAAAGAGCAGGTTCAGGGCCTTCTGCCTATTGTGCGGCTGTTAACCACCCTCTCTCCCCGCAGATCCGAGTGATGGTGGACCTGTGCAACAGCACCAAGGGTATCTGCCTGACAGGTAAGCTGGCCCACGCTGACCAAGGGCTGCTCACAACGCAAACCTGTGTGCTGGCCAAAGGGCCGGGGCAGAATGAACACCTAGGAACACTTTAGGTTATAAAAATACATATTGGTTTACTTTTACCAGATGTTTTTAATGGGCTAAAAATCAATTGTAATATAATTATGAGAAATAGTGTTTTCAGTATTGCCATAGAAATAGAGCCATGGAAAATTACTAGGTCTTGGGTAATTAGAAGTGTGTGTTTCCTTGAACCAGGGCCATAGATGTTTTCCTTATTCCCATTAGTTTTTAAAAAGGAAAAGAAAGAAAGGAAAAAGACCTTGCTAAGTGGTAGAGTTCTCTTACCAGAGAATAGTGTTGTCTTACCAGAAGTAATTATTTCCCTACATCATACATATAGCATGAATGGGAAGCTCTAGAAGCAAACCACTAATCAGTCAAGAAAATGGTTTTTATGAAGAGTGCTCTGTGTGGTTCCTACTATGTGCTGGGTGGGACTGGAGGTTGGTCACACTCTGCACCCCTCCACACAATGATTCGAGAACAAATAGACAGGAGGGAGGAGATCAGCCAGGAGACACACGGAGCCTTGGGAGAAGGCAGGCTGATGTATGGGGCAGGGGAGGAGGGGAGTCGTTTTGATATGATTATATATACCTGGGTCTGACAGAGTTCTGCCTCTTGCCTGAGGGAAGGGGCACCTGCCTTCAGAAGCTGGGAGCAAGGAAAAACACAGACCCCAGAGCAGTCTCGCAATTCGTTGCCCACCCCAGGCTCTAGTCAGGCCCAGTGATTGGCCTACACAGCCTGATTTCAGACACTGCACTTCCTGCCTTTCCAAAAGGGGCATAGCATGCTGAGGAAACAGGGGGAAATTATTTTTGCATTAAAAGTTTATTATGGAGTAGATGCACAGCTCTCATGGGCTTTAAAAGATAACCACAGACTTGGAAGCCATCTGAAGATTTTGTGAGGCCTCCTCAGTCTATGGCCCCAGGCTCTGGGGAGGTCTGGGTCTTGCTTGACAGGACTGCCCTGGTGGAGGCTGAGAAACCCTGCAGTGTGTACTGAGTCTAGGAAACCTCGCCCTTCTCTGCTGTACTCTCCCCAGTACCTCTCGTTACCTGTGCATTAGGAGCGCAATGTGAGTGATTAAATGGGGGTGCTGGGCTGGTAAGGAAGACACTTCCCTGAGGAACCCCAAGTCCAAGTCTGACTTTTGTTCACTTTGTTTGGCCTCAGAGAGAAAAGCTGTAATTCGGTGGCTTCTTGGGAGATGCTAATTGAATTACTCAAGTCACATTTCTGCCTTCACAGAAAATTGAGTATCTTCAGAACAGCCTGGTCCTTTATTCTGCAACTCTTGTAGCTTAAGCACCTTTCTTCCATCTCTGGAAGTCCCTTTTCAGAGTTCCCGCATGTGACAGTAATGAGTGCTAGAGAAATGCTCAGATGGATGGAATTATAGGCACAAAAGCCCTGTCGAGAGGCACAGGAAAAGCCTCTTCCTTTTTGATTTTTATAGTAATAGAAGGAGAGCCAGGCTGTTTGGTGAATGCAGGATGGAGCTATTGAGACCACTCAGGGGAGATTGACGGGGGGGCGGGGGATCGCATCTGAGCTGGAAATGGGTTGAAGAGGTTATTCTTTGGTCCCTCAAAATGCTTTTCAAAAGCCAGCACCTTCTCCTTTCCTGCTAGCTTGAAATTGGGCCTCCTTTTATGCAGAAAGCTCTTCAATTAAAACTTAGGTGTGAAAAGTACAAGTTGCAAAGCAAGGTGGTGCCTTGGGATAGACCAGGCTGCCTGGATGGGGGAGGAGAGGGGACAGGACCCAGGACTGCACTGGCACTTCAGAGGGAGGGGCAGAGAGCCTGGATCCAGAGGCCCAGGAAGATGCCTGCATGAGGTGCTGCCAGGGCAGACTCTGGGCTCGGAGCCTGAGAACAAGATCTAGTTTTACACTGATTCACCTTTGAAAAAGCTGGCTCTTGTGGCTTGAGGTTAGTCCAGCTGTGACCATGAAACCCATTCCTGTTCTTTTCCCTGGACTCAGCTGTGGTTGCCATGGGGACAAGGACAGATGCCGTGTAGTTTTATGCAGACTGGGACATCTCAGGTGAATAGTGAGGGCAATTCACCAGCCAGAGTAGGTAGGAGTTTTCCCTAGTGCAGAGTTTGTCAAACAACATATGGTTTTCTGGATACATCTTACCCCTGAGCCCAGATTTCCTTGGGACCCAGAAGCATATCTCCTGGAAGACCAGGTGTCTTGAAGAAGGTAGGTTCTTGGGTTATTCTTCACTTCCAGTGGCCTCCTCATACAGGCTTGTTGGAAAATCTCTAAACCATCACCTTGCTGAACTGCTGTCGGGGCAGCTGTGCTTCAAGTCCACAGTGCCCACTCTCCTTGCAGCCCAGTGACTCCAACCCAGGGAGGGCACTTGTCACTACTCCTTATCTCATACCCAGGCAGACATCAGTAATGGATCACAGTTGCTGCTGAGCATGGCCTCATGTCATTCTTCTCTGGTGTTCCAGAAAGCTGTACTAATTGATTAGAATTGGCAGTTGAAATAAAACCTACCTTCCAGAATACTAATCTTTTAAGATGGCCATGGCCACAGTCCAAAGTTGAAATGCACCAAATAAATGGAATTGGACCAAAGCTGCAGTTTAATGGGGGCATGTGAGGAAAGATACCTTTCCAAGTCAGGTGCCTTGGGCCCCGCCCAATAGTTTAGTGGCAGGGGTGGCTGCAGAGAGTGTACCAGCAAACACAGGGTGGGAACTGAGACCTCAGAGCTATAGCCAGTACAACCTTTGGTAAATGAGTGGACAGGCTGTTCTCAGAAACAGCTAGTGCAGCTGATCATGTTTTCACTCAACTGGCCTTGCTGAGCAAACTAACTGGTTGTTTCAGTGCTGGTAGATTCTGGCTCCAAGTGTGAGAGCTTGGGCCGTCTCAGGCCATGCCTGAAGGAGAGCCAAGCATGCCTGACTCCCAGGGGAAAGAGAGACCACACCTCCTTTGGCCAGAGCTCCTGTCTGGCCCTGAAGCTGAGGCCGGAGGCATGACTCCATAGCCCCAGGGAGTCTTTGCAGGGGTAGGAGTGGGAATGAATCAGGACTACAGACCTCGGAGGTGCTCCAGGCCTGGCAGTATTGGAGTTGTGAAATTACATCTTTCACTAGCTCTTTCTAATGCAGCAGAACCAGACCTCACTTTCTGAAATGTTTCTATGTGGGTTTTTTGCCTTCTTTTTTTCCTTCTATCAGCAAGACTTTGGGAAATGTGTAGCCACTTCCCCTGTGGTCATTGCTGTGCTAACCAGGTGCCTCGAGTCAGGCAACCCCAGTTCTGACACTCTCCCAGGGTGAAAAGGGAGGCAACTAAAGGGAAATTAGAGATGTGGTCTTCCCCTATGATCTGGAATGGGCATGGTGGGAGGAGCCACGTGGGCAGGCTTTCCAGAGGCCTGTAGTGTTAGCTACTGGCCAGTGCCCACTCTTAAAGACAGGAGGTGAGCCTTATACTTCTTTATTATTCATTTACCATGACTGTGGTGCCTGTATTTCCTGTCTCAATTAAGACTCTTCTGTTTGCTAGTAGCGGGAACCCACTAGAGCTACGTGAGGGAAAGAAAGGAGCGAGGGGTTACAAATTATTATAAGGATAGAGGAACATGTTTGTCACGATAGGTTAGGCCATGCTCTGATAATAATTAAACAGTAAAATCTCAGTGGCTTAACACAGCAAAGGCTTACATCTCACTCCACCAAGTCCAGCAAAGTTTGGGTGACTCAGAGATCCACACTACTGCCATCTTGTGGCTCCATCATCTCAACACCAGGCATCAAGGTCACCCCCAAGGGGAAAAGAGAGGTCCAAAGGATGGCACTGGGTGCTTTAAAAGGCCAGGCCTGTAAATATCTCCTTTCCCCACAGTGGATCCCACTGGCAGAACCCAGTCATTCACACTGCCCCGACCTAACCACAAGGAAGGATAGGAAATGTAGTCTGTCTGTGTCAGTCCAGGAAGGGAACAACAAAACTGCGTTTGGTGAACACAAAGCTTGCCTCACCACAAGGTGTCTCACAGACAGACCAGGAGGGCAGGGACAGCAGCCAGGACCCAGGGGGGTAGAACCAGGAACTGGAACGCCCCCAGGAACCCACACAGCTCCCCTCCCAGGCTTTCTGACTCTCTGGGAACACCCAGTCTCTCACCTCTGCTTCTCTCTGCTTTGTTCCCTTCTCTCTGCAGACTGACATTTTTTAACTGTGCATGGCCATCCACCGACCTCTAGTTTACATAACTAGGGGCATTGTGGGTCAATTTTAGATTTCAAGAAGAAAAGAAAAAAAAAATCTAAGTGGCTCAGCTCCTATCAAGCATCTAGCCAATTCTAATCAACTCTGGCTAGGAGTGTGGGGTGGGGATAGTCAGAACCAGCCACGTCACTTGCAGTGCCCAGTACAAAATGGAAATGCAGGAAAACGGCTTTTTCCTTTCTTCCGAGGTCTCACTCTTGACCTGCTGTGGTGGGGCTTTTTGTTTGCTATTTAATGTCACACTCCCCGAGGAGGATACTTACCCAGCAATTACAGACCCTCACAGGCACAGGGGACCTCACCCTGTGACTTGGGCACCCAGGGCACGTGCCCAACCCTAGCCTTCCCTGCACTCACGTCTTGGCCCCCACCGGGGTGGAAGGTGGCAGCAGTCACTGACAGGGCGAGGAGTGGGGAGAATACATCGGGGGCAGGGGAACAGGTGATAGAAAACCTGTCCTGGGGAGGCAGGGAGGCAGTGGAGGCAGAACCACATATGAACCAAGGCTACAAGTCTCCTGGAACATGCTCCCTTGTTCCATCGGACTGCATTTACAAACAAGGATTCAAAGAATATTATTAAGAGTTTCGAGATGACAACTGCAGAGCATTAAACCCAAGTGTGGAGCCATTTCTAAGTGTGGGGTTCTGTCAGCTGCACTGGTGGCAGGCCCAGGAAACCAGCCCTGCATGCAGTGTTAACATGAACATGGCTGTCCATGCATATTCCTAGAGGGTCTGTTATTCAAGAAGGGAAGAAGGGTCAGGAGCTGAAAAAACATTCTGAAATACAGTTTTCTAAATGCCCCATTGGCACATACTGTTTAACATTTGACATTATTATAATGATGCATATTTGAGGCTTCTTCCAAGTACAAGGGGCCCTTGGGCAGTTCAGTTGGCATCCTGAGAGGACATTGGGACAGAGGCTTGGTATTGCTATAGCACTCTAGAGGTCTTTGGAACTCTTTGTCATCTGTCAACTCTTCTGTAATTCTTTTCTCCATTAGCTTCAGGACCCAGGACTTGCTGGATTCCCTCCTACATCTTCCCATCACTCTCTCTCTTTCCTGGTGCCTCTTCTATCACCTGCCTCCCTCCAGATGAGGTGTACCCCTTCTCTCTCTCCATCCCAAAATTTGGCCCAGACATTTTACTCTTGCCTCAAAACTAGTAGCTCTCAATGTTTTTAGGGTCAGGGACCCCTTTAAGGATCTGCTGATAGTGACTGATTCTTTTCCCAGAAAATTTTCCTATCAGGTCAGGGGAACCCAGGACCACCTGCATCCCAATTATCTGTGGTGTTTGGTAAAACTGCAGGTTCCTGGGCCTCACTCTAAATCCAAACTGAATTAGAATCTCCAGATGGGGCCCCGGTATCTGCATCTGAACAAGCATTCCAGGTGATTCTATGGATTCAAATGACTAAGAACTGTAGCCATAGGGTGTCTATGGACCTCAGGTCAATGCCAGGAAACCCTAATCTACACACCTCACCAAAGTGACACCCTTGGCCATGGCTAATGTGCCCTAAATATACAGCTCCAGCCAGGACCTCTCTTCAATAGTCCTGCTGCACAGAAATGGCTATGGGACTGTCCTGGGAACTCTCAACACCTGCTATACACAGTCGATTCTTGCTTGTTTGCCTTTTTTCTACAATCTGCACATCTTAATTTGACTCCATCTGGAGTTGGGGATGATGATTGATTGATTTCTTCTGGCCCCTGTCAACTGTCCACATCACCCCCTTTCCGCTGTGTGTGTGCATGCCATCTGGTAATGAAGTCATATCGCTACAGGCTATGCCAACCCTAGAAAATGTGTTGCCATTTTCAGCAAATCATGTTTGCCCAAAGTAGGACTGTATGTACTGAAAGCGTGTCTTCAAACACACATTCTCCCAAGAGTCCCCATGTCTGTCAAGTAGCCTCTCTCCATCAGTACCCGAGGCTCCCAGTCTCTGAGAGGCCTCCTTCTTTACCTCCTACCCAATCAGACATGGAGTCTTCTGCTGAAATACCTCTTGAATTTCTAGCTTTCTCTACAAGTCTACAGTCACCAACCACATTTATCCACAACCTTGTCCCTAATGTTAACTACAAAGATTCTCTGGGCATTTTCTCCTCACCTCCCCCCACCACCACTTCCTCTTTTTCTCTCCCATCTCATTTCCTAGTTCTATTCAACTTCTGTCCACAGAGAGGATCTCAAATGCACACTGATTTCTTGGTGTCATCCCCATGCTTAAGAGTCTACCGTAGCTCCCTACTGCCTCGCAGATACCGTCTATACCTCTCTGCTTGGCATTCGAGTGCTTCTGCCCCACGTCCACAGCACGGAGTGCTCACTCAGCCTTATCTCTATGCATGCCAGCTTGGACGGTCTTCTTACTTTGTCTCACCCTGGATCCTGCATGTGCACACCTTTGCTCCTGCTGGTTCCCTGCCTGGGATGTCCAGCCCTCAGCCCTGCAGCCACCTCAGGCCCATTGTTTCCTCAGTGCCACAGCTCAAGGCGCACCGTGTCTGGAGGCCTTCTCAGACTGCTGTGTGCCCAGACTGCCCCAGGCCTGCTTTGGGGTGGCTTCTTTGTAGCTCCCGCATATTTCATGGTGGTTTCAAAGTGTCTACCTTTCCCAGGTAGGTTGTAAAGACAACAGACACAGGGCCAAGATCTCTGCTTCTTGGTAGATTTTGGTGCATGTAGTACGTGCTTAGTAAATGATGGTTTTTCTGAAAGGTCACAAGCTTGGATTTATGGAAAGACCTTTCTATACCAATATTGGCAGTCATTATATATGGTCTGGAGAAATAAAAGGACCTCAACTGCTCATATTACAACCTCACTGGCTTGTCTGAGTGCTGAAATAGAATCGTTGACAATAAGACTCTCCTATTTGTGGAAGCAAAGTTGTTTTGTTGGATTATGTGTAAATGGTTCATCTGAACCCCTGAGATCCTTGAGTAATTACACACTAAGGAAAGTATTTGTTACCTGATCTGGGCCCTTAGTTTTTCTCAGGCTATTTCATGCTACAACACAGAGACTCAGTGAACCAGCTTCTGCTCTCAATTCGCCTCGGTGGCCTAGAGGAGACAAGCCGGCTATATGAGAGCGCTTGGGACTGCTCTTGTGACAGCCAGATCTCAGCCCTGCAGTGACAGCACTTCCATTTGCTGAGACTTGCCCTGTGCCAGGGCTGCACTGGCACCAACCCGTGTTGTCACCAAACCACATTTAATTAAGTTGATTGCTTAATTAAATGACTGAGTTATGAATCTATAGTGAAGCCAGCTCAGAAATTATTCTTGGTCCATTGAAACTTAAGCAAAAGTGGTTGTGATTGGCAAATGGGTCTTTACTGAATTGCTTTTAAGGATCTTTTGGGCAAATATACCGAGTTCTAAATAAAAGGCATGGGGCTGCTTCTCAGGGCCAGTAGGGGGTTAGTACATTTTGAGGAGCGAAGGTGCTCTCTGCTATTTGGGTTATGGTGCTGGCTTTGCTTTCTTCCATCTGTGGCTTATCATCTAAATTTCTTTTTCTGTTGTAGGACCACCGGGCCCACCAGGTAAGAGCCCATGGACCTTCCTAGTTCACAGGGAGGATATGGCTGGCTCCCCAGGATCCCTCAGAAGGGACTGGTTTGGGGAAGGGGGAAGAATCTAGAGGCAGCCCGACTACTACTAGGTCCCCCTCCTTCTCTCTACCCCAGTCATGAGCTCTCCTGCCCCTCCCACCTGAAAACCTGCCGTCACCATTCCCCTCCTGTCACTGCTTCAGGCACAGGCAGCAAAGGTGGAGAAGGAAGGGAAGAAGCAGGAGTGAATCTGGAAAAGGCATTGATGCCAACCCAATTTCGTTGGCTAAAAGTAACCATGTGAACTTCAGTGAAGATTTTTTTCAATATGTCCCTATTTCCATGTTTTGACACAGGACCTCCAGGAATTGGCGGGTTACCAGGACACAATGGATCAGATGGACAGCCTGGTCCCCAGGGCCCGAAAGGCGAAAAAGGAGCGAATGGAAAAAGAGGAAAAATGGGTACTTTGGCAACTCTTCTAATGAATTTTCTTGTTGCTTGTCTCCCTATTGCATTTTGGATGGGCTAAAGCTGTGTGCCCTGGAGATGAAGTGTTGGGTCTCTGCACGCAAGGCTGGTTCAACTCCTGCCTGGAAGCTCCCAAGGGCATGCTTTTTGGTTCAACTCTGACAAAAGTTTATCTCCAGCTAGAGAAGCAGTCTCCATGGGAGCTGATTCCCACCCTTCTGCTTGCTCTGATGCAGACCGACAGATGGCGGGCAGCCTGGGGAGGGGCACTCCATGGGCTGTGTGATGGCTGGACGTGCAATGCCCCACGTTCTTTCAAGAGTCAGTTCCTGTCTTGCCCTCTCACTCCCTCCTCCTTCCCAGCAAATCTGTGTGTTTGATTGAAATCAATTGACCTTTTTGGCCCCTAGGTTTTCCTGGCCAGAGGAATAGCTAGAGCAGTTTGAGTAGAATCGCAGCCTCCAGGCCTCCGGGCACTCGGGGTGTATGGTCCCAGCTGTCAGGGTCTCCTGTCCAGGGGTCCTAGGACAGTTACAAAGATGTGGCTGGCATCTCCAAGGGATTTGCTCTGCCCTGCTGTGAGTGGTGGCATTGCCATCACCCAGGCAAAGGCCCAGAAGCACCACGGTGTCAGATGTGTCTAGGGAGCAGTGAGAAGCAGGGGCTCGTGCAGGGCCTGGCAGGAGGCTGGAGAACATGGTGGGGTGAGTTCTGAAGGACTCTGAACACCAATCCTGGGGAGTCCGTGGAGAAGGACTGGGCAGATTCACTGAAGAAAGCTGCCACATGGCATGGTGGAGGCCCGAGTGCAGGGGGTAGAGGCTGCTCAGGAGGCTTCTAGGAAGGCCTAGCCCTTAGCGTCTGTGGGTGCTGGAGGCTCCACCACACTCTCTTGTTGATTTTCAACCTCTTGGCTCTGCTACCCCAACTCACCTGGACAGGCCCTGGGCTGAAAGAACTACTAGAAGGTTCTTCCAGACAGCACAATAACCCTTTCCAGCACGTCTGCCGTTATTCCTATAAGCAATTTAAGTGAGAGCCAATGGAGAGGGAGAAAATTGTTTACAGGCTCTGCCACTTGGCAAAGCCTACATACTCATGTTCCCAGGGGGCAGCCTCTCTGAAAATGGGCATACAGGGTCCAAGTCAGCTCAACCTCGGAGGGCCGGAAATTACAGCCAGACTTAAAGAGCAGGAGTGGATCGTTATGTGTCAGATAATAATTATAAGTGAACATCAGCATCGAACAATGATGACCATCAGTGTGCAGGCATTTGGTTTATCCTGGGAAGACCCAAAAATATGATCCAGTCCTCAGGATTCAGCAATGAGTAATATGAGGGCCCACTGTGAGGGGGAGGGGGCCACCACATTAGCACTGGGCATGGGGCAGGTGGGAAAGGGGTGATTTTCAAAACGATTTGAGACAGATCCCTGGCTTTGAAGAGATGTGCTTCGCATGCAGCCCACAACCCAGTGAGGGCAGAAAAAAAAAGGTTCATTCATTTATATAACATATAATTTACATGACAGGTACTGTTCTAGACACTGGGGATCCAGAAACGAAAAAGCTGACAAAATCCCTGCCTTCGTGAAACTTACATTCTCGTCTGGGCAGATGGATAATAAGCAGATAAATAAGTAGAATATGTTGTCTGTTACATGGTGCTAAGTGCTAAAGAGAAAAAAAAGAGCAAGGAGGCGGCTGGGAAGTGATTGTGGGGGTTGTGATTATAGATCGAGAGGCCAGGGACCTTTGAGCAAACACCTGGAGGAGGTGAAGAGGGAGGCCCTGGGGGGTCTGGGGGAGAGGGTTCAGCAGAGCGTGTGAGTCCAGCATGCCTGCAGAGTCTGAGGAGCCCCAAGGAGGCCAGGGCGGCCAGACAGAGAGGATGAGGGGTGAATGGGGTCGCATTGAGACCAGAGAAATAAGAAGGCCGAATCAAGTTGGCCCTGGGCATTTGAAGAACTGTGGTTTGTACGCAGAGTGAGATGGGGAGGATTTGCAGCAGAACAGAGACCTGCCCTTCTACGTCCAGCAGCTGTGCTGAGGGAGGCTGCAGGAGGGAAAGGAGGAGGCTTGGAGCAGGAGACAGCAGCAGACGGGTGAGAAGTTGCCGGCTTCTGTTTATCCATGGAAGTTGACCAAATCCTCGGTTTCCTGGAGCTCCCATAGGAACTGCAGCAAGGATGCAGACCCTCCTCTGCGACAGTCCGCCAGTGAGGGAGGCCTCCTGGGGTCAGCAATATTAGAACAAGAAGCTTCCACTGAGGTTGAGGATAGAACTTGAGTCACCAAGGGTCCCAGCAGAGAGTCCTGCCCCAAGGCCAGAGGAAGGGGAGACTAACCACTTTTCTAGATACATAAAGACAAAGGCTATTTGAAGGGCCTGGTTCTGTGGAAAGAGGTTGTTGGAAGCATTGCTCAGCCCTAGGCCAGCTCAGACTCCGGCCCGGACCTGTCAGACCCCAGAGCAAGGTCTGTGCTGTCCACAGTCACCCTGCCAAAGGCCCTGGGGCTGTGCTTTCCCTCCCTACCCACTTCCTGAGCCCTAGGTTGGGTTCCCATCCTACCCAGCACCCAACCTTATTGCAGGGA
This sequence comes from Tapirus indicus, assembly GCA_031878705.1. NCBI lineage: Eukaryota > Metazoa > Chordata > Mammalia > Perissodactyla > Tapiridae > Tapirus > Tapirus indicus. Next base: position 44,235,596 of record CM062918.1, read on the forward strand.
GTGGGAGGAGGGACCAGAGCTGGCAGGGCCACAGAGGGGGAAATGGCTTTATTCTGAGAGCTATGAGAAGTCACTGAGGGGTTTCAAGGAGGAGACAGTGACATGATCAGATCTGCCTTTCTAAAATACCACTGCAGCTGCTGCGTGGAGAACACATTGGAATGAGCACACAAGTGGAGCAAGACTGGAAAGTGGAGTCAAGGAGACAGTTCAGAAGCTGCTCAATGTGCAGGCAGCAGGGATGGCGGGAGGGGTGCGGAAAGACCAATGGAGTTGAGTGATGTTTGGGGTGAAGTCAGCAGTACCTGGTGGTGGGTGGATACAAGCAGGAAGGGGGAGGGAGGCACCAAGACCCACTTCGAGGCTCTGTCCTGCCTGACTGCTCTTCCCTGAGGTGGGGAGCCCTGCACTGACTCAGGTTCAGGGGGACAGTCATGGGCTCAGGTGGGATGTGCTGAGATTCAGATGCCCTGAGACATCTGGGAGGAGACATCATGGGGACTTGGGGATGCAGATCTGAGGTCCAAGGAGACCCCGGGGCTAGAGGTATACATTAGGGAGTCATCTGAGGCCATGGGCATGTGGGCGTGGGCATGGTCACTTAGGGAGGGAGCTACCGGGAGAGGACAGCCTGGGTCGAGCCCTGAGAAGCAAGAACATCTAGTGGCCAAATAGAAGAGGATGAGCTGGCAAAGGAGGCTGAGGATGGGACTGAGCAGCAGGAGGGACCAGAGAGGGTGGGGATGTCAGGGATGTTTGTCAGCAAATACTTATTGAGTGGGTTCTAGGTGCTAGTAGGGAAACAAAACAGATGTAGCCCCTATTCTAGAACTTTCCATCTTTGTTAGGGAGGCAGACACTAATAGTCAATAAAGGAATACATCTGTAATCACAATGTGAGATACACGTTTGAAGGAAGGAACAGGGTGTTATGAGACACAGTACAGGCGGGGGTTGGGGAGGTGACGTCTGAGGTCAGACGTGAAGGATGACACGAGGGACAGAGTGGCCCAGGTGGAGCACAGGATACCTGCAAAGGCCCTGGCAGTGCGGCTGGGGGAGGGGCTGTGGCGAGGAGAGGCTGGAGGCAGGGGCCAGGCCTGGGTGGTCTGGGTCTCCCTGTCTGCTCCCAGGAAGGCACTGCAGGGTCTCACGCAGGACGTGACCTGCTGGGCCAGGGTCGTGGCTGTAGAGATTGAAGGGTCTTTATTTAAGCTGAGAGTTTGAGGATCACGAGTGGTTTGCAGGGCAGGGGTGGGAGAGGGGAGGAGTAGGAGTGCATTCCAGAAAGAGGGAACAATAAGAGCCATTTCCCAACACAGGAAAAACAACTGTGTTCCACAGAGATGGGACTGTGCACTCCAGCCGTAAACAGCTAATGTTTATTGTCAGTCCCTACTCATCTCATGTAGTCTTCACAACAACCCTAAGGAGATGGGTATTTTTATTAGCCATATTTTTTCCAAATGAAGAAGGCTTATCTTCCTGTTTCTCAAACAGGCCAAGCCCATCCTTGCCCCAGGGCCTTTGCACTGCTGTGCCCACTGCCTGGAATGCTCTCTCCCTGCCTTTCCTGCGGCTGGTCCTTCCCATGGGGCAAGTCCCAGGTCACATGTCATCTCCCCTTCAAGATTGTCCCTGACTTCTGTCTGGCCCCTGCCTCGCCTGTTCAGTCACATTCCTTGCTCTCTTTCAAAACACGTATTCCACCCTGAAATTCTCTCCTTGTGCTCGCTTATCGATGTGCTGATTGTCTGACTCTCTAGGGAAAATATGAGGGCCACGAGAGCCAAGCCATGTGTGTCTTGCTTAGTCCTGACCTCCAGTGCCTGGAACACCCAGCGAAGGAGGGCAATAAAGTCACGGTTGAATGAATGGATATAACTTGTCCAATGTCAAAAAGCTAATAAGTGGAGGACTTGAGTCCAGGTCTCTCTGACACCCAGATCCCTGCTCTTAACCACGACTGCACTAAACTTTCAGACTTGAAGAGATTGGGCCCGAGTTGTGAGACCACGGTATTGGAGGTGCCACAGAGCAGGTGCAGGTGGGAAAGAAACCTGGGCCTCGGAGCTAGTGCCATTAACTGTTGAAGGGTGTGGGGCTGCAGACGCCCTCCAACCTGAGCCAAAGCTGAGTCTTACTGGGAGGGCTGGGAGGGTGGCAGCCCTTCAGGGAGGCCTGCAGGACGTGTGCAAGAACTCACAGTTCAATGAGTAATTACCTGCCAGGCAGTCAGAACTGATTTTGTGCCTCTTGTTCCCTACACTCGAGGCAGAGGCGAGCAGTGGAAGGAGGTCCAGGAGCACCAGCCTCCATCCCCAGCCGACTCTGAGGCCTTGGGCGAGTCACTCCACCACTGGGCCTTGGTTCTCATCTGCAGACTGAGGAGGCTGGGTTCCAACAACTCTAACACTGTTTCAGTTTTTAAATAGTCTGCTCCAGTGTTTGCCTATGAAGGAGAGACTATGTCTTCTATATTCTATTTGGCACAGCTCTCAGCCAGGGCCCACTGAGGCTCAATAAATGCTTGATGAATGAAAAGTGAATGAATGAATGCATGTGTGAATGGCAAGAATAGAACATAGTTTCCATCCATAAGGGCTTACGGTCCAGTTGAAAGGGAAGATGTATCTTACACATGGCACGTACTCAATAATTGGTTATTCTAGTTTGAAGTCTGCTTTATACTGCCCAGCAGGTAATACTGCCAGAAGAAAAAGCTAGACTTTTCTGTGCACATAATGAACAATAGGACCCTGCGTAGAGGATGGACTGCGCAGTAGCGCTAAGTGTAAAGGACAAGAGAGAGAAGTGTGGTGGACGCCTTGGAAACAAGGAGAGGGGAGGTGGGGCGGGCATTGCAGGGTGGGGGAAAGAAAGCACTTGCATGGAGGAACTGTTAGTGAGGTTGCCTCGGGGCAGAAGTGGCCCAGGCTAGAAGGGGTGGCGCCAGGGACTTCAGCTCCATGTCTCTGAGCAGCGGGCCCCACTGTGGGCTCTTGAGAAGGAGACTAACCTGATAAAATCAGAGTTGAAGAGCTCTAGCCTAACAGGAGATCGAAGTATGAAAGATAAGCCTCAGTTTCTGACCTTAGGAATGCTGAGAGCCAGGTGGAATCATTGCACAGAGCCAGAGCCTGAAGGCTTAGCTTGAGTCCTGGCTCCTCCACTTACTAGTTGCGAGCCCTTGGGCAAGTCACTTAACCGCTCTGTGTCACGTTTCCTCATCTGTCTAATGGGGACAATAAAATATCAACCTCACAGTGTTGTTAGGAAGATGAAATGAGTGAATGTACATAAAGCCCTTAGATTAGGGCCTGACACCTAGGAAGCGCTCTATTAGTGTCAGCTGCTACTGTTGGTACTGCTTCCGAAAATGGGGAAGGAGAATCTTGGTTTTAGACCAAAAGAAAATCTAAGTGGAAACGCCTATATTCTATCTGAAAACACCAACTCAGATTTGGAGAGAAGAATCACACCTAAAAGAGACTGAAATCTTGTCAGTTTTGCAAGTAGCATCTTCTATGAAGTTTGACATTCTATTGCCCGAAAACCAAGCATTTTCTTTCTCTCCGTCTCTCACTTTCTCACTGAAGAGTTAATGCTGCAGTGTCTTCTCTAAAATTCAAATCCCCATAAAAACTGAAATAAACACCCCCTCCTTATTCATCCTATTCTTGGGACTGGGTTTTGTGCAATACCCTCTGGTCCCCTTTCTCCCTGCCTCAGCCTATGACAGATGGTCCTGCCAAAAATAAGACATCCTCCCTCACCCCCTGCCGTGAAGTTGGTGGAGTTGACCCCAACAACATCACACAACCCCAAACTCCAAAGCTGCTAAAATGGTTTGTTTTCAGCGGGCGCCACCGGGGAAGAAAAATAGCAGAGAGAAACTTCTAGCACACAAATTAGGCGAGCAGAGTGCGGTCTTTCTTCTCTGGCAGAATGTGCTGACTCAAAGTCTACCAGGAGTCACAGGACAAACAACGCCGGGGTGCAGGCCACACAGTGTAAGAGTGTCACTGTGCATGGTTGAGTCAGGGCAGGGTAGAAAGTGCCACACATGGGTCCTCCAATGGGGAATGCGATTAGGTGGTGGTGTACTCTTGTCACCGGTGCATGGCCAAGGCGATTTCACCAACAAAGATGAGGGGAATTGTCGGAGGCGATGGCTACAGAGGGCAAAGACAGACTGTACATAGACAAAATGTCCCCACCCTTTCTTAATAAAAGCTTAAAAATGATCATGCACCCTTAAACAAAGCATTAAATACATCCTTAAACAAAGATCTTTGATAGCTTGAGCTTTAAATACCTGCCCCTATGGGGGCTGCCTTCAATAGCTGCGTCAAAGTATGAACATTTTCCTGTTTCACACATGGCCTTTTTGAGAAAGAAAATAAAAGACATAAGAGGAAGGAATAAAAGAAAAGAAGGGGAAATAGGATGATGATGGAGAAAGGCTCTTTGTGACTAGAATAAATACCCGAAAAAGAAAACCCTGAAGTAACTAGAAGATACCATTTCCCTGAGCTTTGCTAAATCTGGGCATGTGAAACCTTTAGAAGGTGTCAGTATACTTGGTGCATTGTGCCAGCTGGACTCTATGGCAACCTTCTCGTCTTTTGTGTCCTGGAGATAATGTGACAAATTGCCTATTTAAATACTGACAAAAGAGCATCTTCTCATAAAGAGGTCCCTGATTAAGGGCTCCTTGTAAGTGAACCACTTTCCAGCAAGATGTCCTGATGACTGTGGGTAGGGATGACCCAGACTGATGGGTTTTCAATGCTACTGTGAGAGATGCATTCTGAGTCATGACCGCCCTCCCCCCACCCCGCCCCGGCATGATTTGCCCCATCTTACTGAATCCACAGCAGAGCAAGTGCCAACAACGGAGGGGCTTCCTGCTCTCCTTCACATCCTCTTCCCTGTGTCCCCCTCTCCTCCATCAGTGTACACGCCCTCCCCAGATCACCACAGGCAGAGGCAGGGAACCCGGGGCCTCTTGACTCCCAGCTACAGATGAATTTCATGGTTTTCACTGAAGTGTTTTTTATGGTTGGCTGAAATCTAGCAAATTGTTCACTACATTTTAACAGTGATCAACACTTGAAGGTTCTTTCATACACTGCTGTCTATCCTTGGGATGGTCTGTGTAGGGTCCCTTGAATATGGAAGAGTAGAAACCATTTTGAATATTTATCACTCCTCCAGCATCAAGGAAAAGGCACTAAGAGCTCCCGATTTATGCTTGAGGGAATAATTGCCTTTGATGGCAGTGCACAGTAGACAAGTACCATGTGGTGTGATGTGATGGAATAACCTCCCTATTGCTGGAAGGGCTTGAGAAGAGCCAATAGGGTGATGTAGAGGGGTTTTAGGGTCAAATTAAATCCTATGGCACTGGCAGGAAGTGAGGGTGGGGGCAGTCCAGATTTGGTTTTAAATCTGGAGGGAAGACAATGGCAATGCCAGGAGGATGACAATTGGAGAATGAGGGTTGGTCAAGTCGACGGGGCATAGGAGAGGGGTGAATGGGCAGTGACTTAGCCAGATCCTATAAGAAGGGGCATGAGACTGGCAGGGTAACTAGAAAAGGAAATGAATTCTAAGCCCTCTTGGTTGTGGATGTTGAGAGGAACCAAAGGTTTGCTTACACTAAAACATGCCCCTGGCTCTTCCCTGTTGCCTGAAATCTCTGCCACTTTGAGCAATATTTCTATTGAGCAATATTTCCAGGAGGCTGTTATCAAAATGAGCATGTGGTCCCTGTAATAGGGTATCATGTTAGTTGATGCATATCTGGCAATTCCTTTGTACAATATTAGGCAATCACTTTCCCTTTCAGGGCCCCAGGGTGCTCCTGAGTTCTGGTAGTTCTTTTACAGATTCCTTGAGTTGTTTCTACATAAACAATCATGTCATCTGCAAATAAAGACAATTTTAATTCATCCTTTCTAATCTGTATGCCTTTTATTTCTTTTTTCTTGCTTTTTTGCACTAGCTAGGACCTCCAGTACAGTGTGCAATAAAAGTGATGGGACAGGGCCAGCGCGGTGGCGTAGTAGTTAAGCTCACGCATTCCACTTCGGCAGCCCAGGGTTTGCAGGTTCAGATCCCAGGCATGGACCTACGCACTGCTCATCAAGCCATGGTGTGGCAGGCATCCCACATATAAAATAGAGGAAGAGGGGCACAGATGTTAGCTCAAGGCTAATCTTCCTCAAGAAAAAAAAAAAGAAAGAAAGATAAAAAAACAGTAATGGGAATAGATACCTTGTCTTTTTCCTGATCTTAGGGGGATGGCATTTAGTCTTTCACCATTAAGGATGTTGTTAGCTGTAGGTTTTTCATAGATGCCCTTTTTCAAATTGAGGAAGTTTCCCTCTATTCCTAGTTTGATGAGAAATTTTATTAAGAATCGGTGTTGAATTTAATCAAATGCCTTTTCTGTATCCATTGAGATGATCATATGATGTTTTTCTTGCTTAAGTTGTTAATTTGCTGCATTATGTTGACGGAATCATTCAAATTTTGGGTTCTATTTTGGCATGCACTCAAACTACTTGCAGATCAATTTAATCCCTTTGGAGCTTGTTTTCAAACCTTGTTATGATGGATCCACAGCAGCCTTGACTTTTGGGCTAATTTAGCCCCACTGCTAAGATAAGACTTTTCCAAGGACTCTACCCGTTATCCCATCATTTTCTGAGATCTCTCTGCCTGGACTGGTGGGAATGAGAACTTTCCCTTTGCAAGCTCTGAGAGTTGTACAGTGAACCGCTTTCTATTCATTCTTTTCCCTGCCTTGTAGAGTTTCACAGATCATTACTCAGCCAAAGACCCAAGGAAACCCCTCTGAAGTTCTCCAGAGCTCTTTCTACACAACCACCTCCGCTCTCATATTCTATCTCACAAATTCTAGCCACCTCCATCTCCTCAAACTCTGGTTTTTGTCTCCTCGCCTCAGTGAAATTGCCAGGCTTTATTGGGTTCTCCTTCCCTGTATTGCTGTCTGGAAACTACCTGCCATCAGTAAGCTGGGGCAATCATATTATGAACCTAGTTTGCTTCCTTTCTCTCCTGGATCAGAATCCTGTGCTGCCCATAGTCCAGTGCTGAGATGAGTCATTGCGTAGAGGTTGACTATTTCTAGCTATGTGTGGCAGGATTGCAATTCCTGTAGTAATGGCTCCCCATGAGCAGAGGCAGAAATCTCACCCACTGCAATTTGTTCACACTATCACCATCCCTCTTAATGCCTCTCCTAAAGTAACCTTACCTGTTTTCCTATTTTGATTAAAAGCATTTTGCATTGGAACATCACAGAAAAGAGCATTGGCAATGGAATCAGAAGATCTTTGCTGCTCACTTAGCAGCATCAGTTATAACCACTGTAGGCTTTAGTTCCAATTTCTAGAAAATGAGAGTAAGGGTACGTGGCCAGCCTCCACTCCAATATGTTGTGAGGAATAAACCAAATAATGCAGATGACAACACCCACTGTTACAGCACTAAGCCAACTCCTCTGAGTAGTCCATACATCCTGCATGGGAGTGGGGCCAGACTTCTGCTCAGGCCTTACCTTCTTTCCATCCTTGCTGTGACTGTCATCTTGTGGTCCACTCCTCTCTCCAACCTGTTGTCCCAGCCAAATGTTTCTAAAAGCATTCCAGCAGAGCCACCTGGAAATACTATTTTTTAATTCATGACCACCATAATCCTAAAATGGTTATAAAGTGTTATGTATTTGGTTTATGAAACTGTTTTACCTTAAAAGTACAAAGTACGATACTACAAAATAGTGTACCAGAATTTCTTGCACAACAGGCTAATAAATCATTTTTTTCTCAGGACTACCTGGAGACATAGGAAATCCAGGGGAAAAGGGAGACCCTGGTGAACTGGGTTTGACTGGAAACGAAGGCCCCGCAGGACAGAAGGGTGAAAAGGGGGACAAAGGGGACGTGTCCAATGATGTGCTCCCTGCAGGTAAGAGGCTGGTGCTCGGGCCTCTCCCGGGGTCAACAGGCCCAGAGACCTGCCTGGATTTTCGTACAAGGGCTGCTCTGGGTCTTCTCTCCTCACTTGCCTTATGTGGCCATCTGTTCTGCAGCATGTTCTAGAGTTCCAAAGGTGCTTTCAAAAAGGAGAAAACTGTGCATGTTACCCCAATGTTGGCAAGACCAAATCTGGGATCTAAGCAGAAGTAGTTTAGATAATTCAGGTCTAAACATCATGGTTGGATTGCATTAGGATGAAGGCAGCTTCCTTTTTCCAAATAGCTATTAAATCCAGCACAATCTAGAACAAGACAAGTAAGCAAGCAATTTAAGATACCTCAGAGGGGGGCAGGCCCCATGGCCTAGTGGTTAAGTTCAGTGTGCTCTGCTTCAGCAGCCCAGGTTTGCTTCCCTGGGTGCAGACCTACACCACTCATCAGCAGCTATGCTCTGGCGGCCCACATACAAAATAGAGGAAGATTGGCAATAAACATTAGCTCAGGGCGAATCTTCCTGAGCCAAAAAAAGATACCTCAGAGGACAACTGACAGAAAGCACAGGCATTTTCTTCACAGTTGAGGTAGGACCAAGCTCAGGCCCTTATCCTAAGCCTTTTGACATAAAGAATTGGGGCACACATGGTTGCTGAGCTTCTTTTTCTGGTTTGCAGCCCAGGTTAAAAGCAGATGGCTAGTGTCTCAGGTGGAGGAGGTGGATGCACAGCGAACCACAGAAAGATAATCACATGGTGGAAAGAGTAGGTAACAGCTGATGGTCATAGAGGAGGATGAGGTAGAAGAATTTTAAAAGCACAGTGCTTTGGAGACCATTTATATTACAAAAACATAACTATCCTCTTAATGTATCCAAAAAACATTTATTGAATATTAGAGAGTACCATTTATGAATTAAGGACTTTGCTAATAACTGAGAATATGAGTGTGAAAATGAGTAAGACATGACATCTGTCCTCAAGAAGCTAAGATCGTAGATGTTCTGATTAATGACCCCGAATCAGTTGCCCATCCATCCATTCAAAATTTAGTGAGCACTGCTATTTGCCAGCCACTGTGCTAAGACCACAGCGTCAAGGAAAGATCAAATTATGTTTAGCATGCTTCGTTTCATAAACAGGGGAGGTTGCTATGCAAGATACATAAGATTGAAGGAGTGTTTTGACAGGGTAATGCATGTGAATATACTTTGAAAATTTAAGATCATGTTACACTTCTGTTATATGGGAAATCTATATATCCAAAATACTGCATTCCCCTATACTGCTCAACAAATGAGGGGTGATGACAGACCATTCAGAAAAGTAACACCCCTGAGTGCACCCCAATTCAGGAGATCAGACAGAGCTGAGTGTGTCCTCGGTCAGACAGCAGAGAAGGCGAAGGAGGGTTGGATCACGTCTGCCCTGCCTACAGATCTCTGCCCCTTCTGGGGTGGGTATAGACCCGCCTCTAGCCTCTGTGACCCCTGCTTGCCCACTCTAGAGAGACCGAAAAGGTTTATTTGGTCTGACTGAGAAAAGGCAGCTAAAGAGACCTTAGATCACAGTCTCAGCCCTGGACTGGAGAGTAGAACCAAAGGGCTGAACAGCCTAGCCTGGTGGCATCTTTATGAAAGCTCCAGAATCAAAATGGCCCCTGCAAAGGGCTGCACCCATATTGGCCACCTGAAGTTAGAGGAATGGCTGCCCGCAGGTCTGTAGGAATTCCAGCTGTCAGAGCACTCACCCTAGTGACCTCAGTGGATTCTCACAGGGTAGGGCAGGGAGTAGAAGACTCGATTTGGAGATGAAGAAACAGGCTTAGAAGGGTTAAGCTCCCTGCTCAAGGTCACAAAGCTGGACAGGAGCTCCTGATTTCTTCTACCACACAGAGCAGTGCTTCTCATACCTGGCTGCATATTAGGAGGCTTTAAAAAATACAGATGACCAACCTCCCAACCATTCTGATCTAGTTGGTCTGGGATGGGGCCCAGGCACTAGAATTGTATTCAAGTTCCTTAGGTGATTCTAATAAGCAGTCAGGGCTGAGATCCTCCAACATCAGCTAATGAAGAAAGGATGAGCTTTGGAGTGAGACGCACCCGATGTTGAGTTCCAGCCCTATTCTCGTCATGACCTTGGGCAAAACACTGAACTTCCCTAAGACTCAGGACACTAAGGGCTGCTACTACCTCACAGAGTGGTTGGGAAGAACGACTGGGAGGAGATTCTTAAAATTCTTAGCACAGTTCTTGGCACATAGTTAGAACTCAACACCTAATATGGCTGCTTCCTCGACTCTGTGTGGACAAGTGCTGGAGCACAGTTAGCTCTGGGAGGGGGTGCCCAGCAAGCTCCCCAGGAGCTGCTCATTCTCCTTTTCCCTGTGTGACACCCCGTCTCTGATCATGGCTCGTTAATCAGTCTCTCCCCCCACCCTTCTCTCTCTCCAGGTGCCAAAGGTGATCAAGGCCCACCTGGCCCACCTGGGCCCCCAGGCCCTCCAGGGCCCCCAGGGCCCCCGGGAGGCAGAAGATCCAAAGGCCCTCGTCAGCCAAACATGTTCAACAGCCAGTGCCCAGGTCGCCAAGCCCTGCCCAAGGGAATCCGCCTCTTTCGCTAATGACCCCAAACTCTTGGGCTTCACCCAGGCTTTATGACCAGGTTTTTTAAAGAGGGAGGAGATTTTGTCCAAAGGGCGAGTTCCCACTTGCAACGTGTTCATGGGAGGCCTGAGCAGTCTGCCCCGGGGATGAGGACTGGAGGCAGGTTCCCTCCCCTTCCGTCATCTGTCTCTCATTTATCAACCGACTATTCCTCTTCCTTGCCAAATCCACCATCCCTCTCCCCCGAAACAGTCTCAGGGGCTAAGCTGTTCACTTTTGGAGTGTGAGGGCTTGACTGATGCTCCAGGAGACAATGGGGAAGTTCAGGTTGGTTAACTCTGCACAAATACTACAGTACTACCATCACCACCACTAAGTTTGAGTGCTAACAGTGTGCCAGGCACAGTGCTAAGTGCTTAGTTCATTTAATTCTCACAATAATCCTATGATACAGGAATCATTATTGTCACCAATTTACAGATACAAAACTAAACCCCTAGTTGCTAACTAGCTTGCCCAAGGTCACTCAATTAGTAAGTGACAGAGCTAGGATTCAAACCCAGATGTGCCTGGCTATAAAGGCCCTGCTCTTAGAGCATCTTCTTTTGGAGATGGAAATTCACACTCTGAGACTAAGCCAACCAAGGGTGAGGAGAACCTGATCTCTGGCAGGCCAAGAGGGTTTGTTCTTGGCCAGTTTGTGGCAGGGGTGGCTGCAGGATTGAAAGCTAATCAGAAATCAAGGGCCACATTAATGGAAAAAACTTCTACAGTGAGGCTGGAACTTCTTCCCAAAAGGGGTGACCTGGATCCACTCACCTACTTGGGCCACGAGGAGGCACAACTTGATGCCGTGGCTTCAGTGGCAACAGAGAGGAGGCCCCTGACTAGAGTTTCACTCACACTTGCTGTGGATTCCCTGCCACTTCCCCAAATGGCCTTTTGTTCTGTCTGGTGCACTGCTCTTTCTGGAAGACATTTGAGGGGCACAGGGCTTTCAGAGTGGGCGAATATGTACTTTCAAAGATGTCACCCCTGCCCCATAAATGGAGCCTGATTATAATTCTGCCCAGCAGTTAGCAGGATGTTAAATCGCAGCAGAGCGGCTCCCTCGCTGGTGGTCAGCGCCGCCCCCTCCATTAGCATCAGCCATTTGCTCAGCTTCCTTGGAGAATGAGCCGAGTGGGAACCTTGGCCTAAGAGCGGGGGAGAGCTGACCCTAGCTTTTGCGGAATTCTAATGTTCCAGAGGCTCTGTCAACCAGTGACAGTGGGCGCCTGGAGAAGCTCTCTCTACCGCCTCACCTATCTACCAAGAGACTGGTCGGCAGGGGTTGGGCCCCAGAGTTGTGAAAACGGCTTTAAAAGAGAGGCCATTATCTTCCAGTCTGCCTCCGAGAAATGAGTCCTCAGTTGCCAGGCATCCTGCATCTGAACTTGGCCCTCTCTCCTGCTCCACTTCCATTCCTTTAACCGCCTCCCACCCCCACAGCTTTAGAAGCAGGTTGGTGCAACAGAAATTAATGAGAGCGAGAGCCTTTCTTCAGACTAAGAACAGGAGGGTCTCCCTCTCCCTTTCTTTGCAAAGCCCAAGTTCCTAAGGGGAAACTTCAGATGAAACTCAGAGATGCCAGGATTGCTTGTGGGGGAGTTGAAACAGGTCCCTAAGACAGCTCTCATCGGTTAACAGAGGGACTTCAGAGAAACACAGGCTCACCAGTTAGAAAGAAGCTTAGAGATCATGAAGGATCCCGCCCTCTTATTTCACTGATAAAGAAACTTCTCCAGATTGTTCTGTAAGATTCCTAGTGACAATGGAGGTGCTCCTTTCTATCTAGCAACCACAGGGTGATTTGAACCCCTCAGAATTTGTCTAGGCAAGTGGGCCTGGCCTTTCGCAGAAAGCCAGATTTGCCCCAACCTGCCCCAGACCAGGGCCCTTACCCCAGCCATCCACACCCTCTCATCTTCTCACGGGCCTTGTTCCTTCGCTCCTCCTGTCTTGCTTCTCCCACCCTGAGTCACCTCTTCACCAAAGGTCTGAATTAAGCCCATTTGTTAAGGGGAACAATTGACAAGCTGAGGGTGAATTCCAGCTCAGGTGTAGCCTCAAACCAACTGTGGATCAGGCACCCTGTATCCCATAGGCCTTCAAGCAGAGACAGCTGGGAAATGGTGGTGAGGGGGCCCAACGTCTCCGGGCCGGGCTGCCTCCAGGCTCCTTCTTACCCTGTGATTCCTCCCACTGGCAGTCCAGGAAGACAGGGTAAAGTGAGCCACCCCATCATGAGGCTGCTCCCTCACTCCTCCCCATCAGCTTCCCTGAAAATGAAAATCCTTCCAAAAAAGTGCAACCATGATAGTGATACCGCCTGCCCCGAGAGGCCAGGAAGGTGTCAGTAAGCCTCTCTTTCCCTCAGATTGCCGAGGGCTTGGAACAGACTGGCTCAGACCATTTTTTCCCTTTTACTGACATCCTCTTTGGATTGTATTATCTCAGCAACTGTGGTCAGGGAAAGCTTGTTGGGAACTCACCAAGCAGGGGAAAATATTTGAAGTGTATGAGTTGATGTTGCTTAAAAGCAAGCAAAAACATTGGTGGGCCTGCTATAAGTGACGCTTATTGGACTAGAGTCTGGAATGAGGTGGGGGAGCACCAGTTACCGAGTTACACAAATCTCACTGTGCCAACTGCATTTGCTCTGATTATTGCTGTTGTTTCAGGGGAGACATGTGCTATACCAAATGATGATACCTTGGTTGGAAAAGCTGACGAGAAAGTCAGTGAACTCCATTCCCCACAAGCAGGTAGAGAAACCAAGCATCCGATTTTGAAATTCAGAAATTGGACGTCTTAAAGTCATAGTTGGCAGCAGGTGAGTGACTTTCTCCTCTTCTGGTAGAATCCATGATCGCTTCCATTGGAAATCCAACGCAAGTATTAAAAGTGACGGAGACCTTTGGGACTTGGATACGAGACCCTGCTGACAAGAGTGATGAACGGATCTGGGTGACTGAACATTTCTCAGGTACTGTCACTTAGCAGATGATCTATATCTGTGTTGTAATTGTATCTTTCATCTGTTGGCTACCTTCAGGCCTATTCTATTTCTGTGTGTCTGAAATCCCTGCTAATTGGTGTAACAGAACTGCTTTATTTCAGGAAGTCCAAATGAGTGGGCAGAGGACTTTTCTCATTTGAGCACACTGATGACAAGCCTTGCAGTTCAGGTCACAGGGACATGACCAGAGCACCCCCACTGTAGCTTATCCAATTTTAGGCAAGGTTTTCAGAAGGAAATAAATAGCATGATGACTGATGGCCTCATAAACCCCCAAACCATAATGTGGAAGCAATATCAAAGACAGAATCTTTTGCACTGTCTCTGAGGTTGGCACCCTCCCAGGAGAGTACTTCTGGCCATGTTTCTCTGATGTCTGTTGGACAGAGCCCAGGGGAGAAGGTGAAGTGCCATCTTGCTGGTACACTGCATCTGAGCATGCCCCTAGTCATACTTCCCCAAAGGGATATGGTCCGGAATTTCTGGTGGTGGTAGCAGCGGCCTCATTCCAGAAGGGGTCTGGGCATACTCACTGGTCAGAGCAATAGCTGAGATATGCTTCTTCATCTCATCAAGGCTAACTGATCAGCTGGTGATGACTGCACAGATTACCAGCTAAGAAGGATTCTGTGGCTCAAAAGGAAAGAGGAATAATGTGTATTAGTGGCTGCTGTGGGTGTGGGAGGAGGCAGGAAATGTCTGAACAATTGCCAAATATTTGCTATTCCTGGCCGATGTCAGTCTGGTAGAGAGTTTTATAAACAATCTAGAGTGGGGTGGGGAGGGGGTGATACAGTTTTCCTGGGAGGAGCAAAGCCAACTCTGTGGTTACTGCATTTGAAAGATGGTTCAGGAATCCACAGAAGAGAACCGGACTTTGAGTGTGGGAGTCTGACACTTCAAACGGACAAGGACCCTTACAGGACATCTCACTCTCAACTGCCCTCCTTTAACTTCCTCCCCCGACTCACTCCCAAGCTGTGATTGCCTGACCTGATGGCAGGTAATAGCCTTTCCCCGGCTTCTCTCCTGCAGGCATCAGGGTGAAGGAATTCAAAGACCAGCCCTCACTGCTGAATGGCAGTTACACGCTTATCCAACTCCCATATTTTTTCCATGGCTGTGGGCATGCCGTTTACAACAACTCTCTCTACTACCACAAAGGAGGCTCCCAAACCATAGTGAGGTGAGTCCCTTGGGGCCCCGCAGCACCTTCTTATGCATCCCAGACAGCACCTACTATGTGGCACCCAGTTATCCGTGAGCTGCTTAAGGGTAGGGACTGTGGTTCATGATCTCTATGTCCCCAGGGCCTGGCACACAGTCAGAAGTCCATCAGGGTTTGCGGACCATATGAACCACAGGACACAGTGAGTGAGCCATGACCAGCCCCTTATTTATTGCTGGTCTGGATGCCAAGAGTAAGGATAGAGCCAGAGAGAAGTAGACCTGAAGTGCCGAGGGCTGCTGCTCTTTCATCCTTTGAGAAAGGAAGCAGCAGAACCCTGCGCTCCCTCTAGCAGGAAGGTGTCACATACCGAAATGAGGTGGAGGAGCACCAGTTTTCCTTCTGAAAAACTTTGGGTGTGAAGAATTTCCTGTCACAGCTGAAATCATTGAAGACAAGGGACTGCAATGCAAAGTCAGGGGTCTCTGCCTTCAGATTGATCTGTCATCCTGATGGAGCCCCCATCAGGCCACCTCTCCTCCCCACTCTGCTTTCCCAAGGGTAAACTGTGCCCAGGGCAGCAGTTGAGTCTTCTTGGCTCCTCACAAGAATTGCTAAAGTTTTCTCTTCATGGCTCAAAAACAATATCAAGTTCTGGCTTTAGAGGCAGAAGCAGGGCAAAATCATCTTGGGCAAATCAAGAAAGCAGTGAACTCAGTCAGGTTCCAACTCTTCCGCCTACTCACTCCATGGCCTTGGACAAGAGACACCACCTCCCGTGGTCTCCATATCCTCAATAAAAATGAAAAGATGGGACGAGAGCCTCCGCAGGCCCCCAGCTGTACCCCTATCTGAAATAACAAGTCCAGTTTTATGAAAGTCATGGTCCTAGTCATTCAAAATCAGACACAAGGACCTCTGGAGGATCTCTTCTCTCTCTCCCTCACCCTGCTCCTTCCCATATCGGCACTGGAGTGCTGGGTTAGGATGGGGACAGCTTTCCTAGTATAACGTGCAGTTAAACCAGTCACATTAGGCACACATGTCAGCCATGACTGGAAGTGTCCCATCCTTTGCCTCTCCTCCCTCTCTGCCAGACTCCCCCCTCATCTCACCATCTCCCCAGCCACTTCATTTGGGCAGAGTCTTGTGCTCATAGAAAAGGACAACTTCCCCACCTCCTGTTCAGAAGTCATCCCTCCCCAGACACACTTCTTCCTCTGACATTCTTCCTCATTAATCTTGGGGCTCCCTGCTGCCATTTACATAGGGCTGTTGTTACATGGGGATGGGGGTGGTAGGGGAGTTCTGGGGTGAAGGGGCCCCAGAAGGAGGATTGGCCAATCTAAGAAAGAGTGTCTTCTAATGAAGCTAAGCTTGCATGATGCACTGGTGAGGAGATCTGTGCTGAGGCCCTGCTCTATGCCAGGCCACATACGGGGAGGGAGGGAGGGGCAGGCCAGAATTAGACCCCTTTCTTGCTGGGAGAGACAAGCCTCATCAAGGATGCAGCCGCTAGGTGCCAGTAGCAGACAGGGACCAAACAGCAGGACTGAATCCCAGGCATTTGGGGGAAAGAGAATCCCGTGAGCTGAGATGGGCAGGCAGGGCCTTTCAAGCCCTCACTCCTCTGGTTTCTTTTCAAATTTACTTCAGGTTTCTTAACCGGCTTTGAGATTGGATATACTCCAGTGCACATTCACGGACTCATGCATTTCACATTTCACATTTGTTCTGCTGCTCAATGGCACCCTCTAGTGTCTGTCTTCTCTTTGAGCCTAATGTCCCTGAGTCTTCATTCCTGGTGTTAGGTACCTTTGAATCATAATCCACTTCTTGATATGGTCTAGATTTGGAGTCTGCCAAATCAGACAGCCTCCAGGAGCTCAGGGGCCTGGGGTTCCATGCCGCAACTTAATCTATCCAGTCACTTACCTGACAAGAAAATTGACTTCACAGCCATGACTTTGCTACATCTCTTCTCAGCTGGTGACGTTCTTCTTCATTTAGAATGCCGTGAAATTTTTGTCTTAAAATTCCAGCATGGAGTAGAGGAAGAAGCCCCAAACTTGGAGTTAGAAAACCTAAATTCAAACTCTGACTCTGCTACTTCTGCGTGTTCCTGGGCCAGTCACTTCTTTTTTATTTGTAAAATGGAATGACTGGGCTAGATCGTCTTTTAAGACACCCTGCAGCTCCAAGAATCTTTGAGAGGGCATTTCAGGAGGTCAGCAGACACCTGAGGATTCATGAGGTTGAGGAATTTCCCAGGGTCTCATGGCTGGAAGATGGACACTTAGATGTAGTCACCTTGCTGCTCATGGCATTTTGGGCAGACCAGTAGAATGGGCACAACCTGGGAACTTACTAGAAATGCAGAACCCAGACCCAGCCCAGTTTAATAGAGGAGCCCCAAAACCACCTTTGTCCACAAAAATGGTAACTCATATCTACATTTTTGCACATTTCAGATTTGAATTTGGCAAAGAAACATCCCAAACCCTGAAGCTTGAAAATGCCTTGTATTTTGATCGAAAATACCTCTTCGCAAATTCCAAGACTTATTTCAATTTAGCTGTCGATGAGAAGGGCCTTTGGATTATCTATGCTTCAAGTGTGGATGGCTCGAGCATTCTTGTAGCACAACTGGACGAGCGGACATTCTCTGTGGTACAACACATCAATACCACATACCCCAAATCCAAGGCCGGCAACGCCTTCATTGCCCAGGGGATCCTGTATGTCACGGACACCAAAGATATGAGGATAACATTTGCCTTTGATTTGTTAGGAGGGAAACAGATCAATGCAAACTTCGATTTAAGAACTTCCCAGTCTGTTCTTGCCATGTTATCATACAATATGGGAGACCAGCATTTGTATTCGTGGGAAGATGGCCATTTAATGCTTTATCCTGTGCAGTTTTTGCCAGCTGCATAAAACCAGTGGTGGGATGCACTCTTTTCCTTCCCCTCAGTAAATTTTAGATGTTCTCTGCCACTATTTGTATCCCAACAGAAAACTTATCTTTAAGGGTAGCCAGGTACTTAGCTATCCTTTCTCATGACATGAATGTTTATATGGTCAGTGAATCCCCTTTAAATTCAGATTCTTTAGAGGAAAATAGCAACAGATGGGAAGTCAAAATGGCTGAGATTTGGTCATCCCTCCACACAAGCTGAGCAAGTTACCTTTTGCTCTTTGGGCCTTGTTTTCCCCACTGGTAATATGAAAAGGCTGGCTAAGATGATTGGTAAGATTTCTTCTACCATTAGGGAATTCTGTGATTCTTGGCTGTTGCTGCTCCCACAACTTTTATATTTTCGGGTTTTAGCCATGCGCTGAACAAATTTACCTCTGAGTTGAGAAGCCCAATTGCTTGAGCAATGAATTCCTTAGGGCTGACTTATATTTGGTGGTTAGGCCGCTGAGGTACCGTATCATCCATAATGTGTTACTTTTCTCCACACCTGCACCTGCTACCACAGCTCAAGAAGGGCCATTGTCCTCAGCTCCTGATTGCTGCCCGGGATGAGCAAAAGCCAGGAATAGCTACGTGCTCAGGTTTCCTAATGAAACAGAAACAGGCCCTTCCAGGTTCCTATCAATTTCTGATCATGCTGATATGCAGCTATGAGTCATAAACATCGACTCCTCAGGTCACACTGGCTTCTTCTACCACAGCTATGGATCAGATACTAAATATTGTGTGAGTGGGCATTAATCTGACAGTTTTCAGAAGAGAGTCACCATTTGTGGTTATTGTCTAGAAAAGGGATGGGCAAACTATGACTCCAGTCCAAAGCCAGCCCATCGCCTGTTTTTGTAAATAAAGTTTTATTGGAACACAGTCATACACATTTTTTTATGTATTATAGTTTGTGCCTACTTTTACTCTGCAATGGCAGAGTTGAGTCATTGCGAGAAAGTTGTGGTCCACAAAGCCTAAACATTTACCCTCTGGTCCTTTTCAGCAAAAGTTTGCTGACCCTCGATCTAGAATATAAAGTGAGCCTGATTCTTGGAAGGGCTTATTCACCAGAACCTGCTTATTATATTTCGTTTTGTTCCAGACTAAGAAGTGGTCATTTCGATGGTTTGAGTTTTTGTTAAAGGGGAAGGGTGAGAACAGCATAAAATTAAGTGGCCCTCCCAAGAAGCAGTTAGTGAACTGTTCTTTCTAATACAGTGTTGAAGGATGTGCTCCGGTCCCCTTGGATGCCAGGAGAAAATCCAGTTAACTTGCTCCTAAATGCCCTTAAATACATATATTTTTTGCCAACTCAGTTCTTCAAACATTCTTCAGCCAGGCACTGAGGTCCAAGCAGGGCCACTGAGAGGGGAGAGGAATCTGGAAATTTCCTGGTGTCTTGCAGCCAAGAAGGGGACCTAGGGAAAATCGTATGGAAAGATTTTTCATCAATTCACCCTCTCTGAATTCATGTATGTGTTGGAGGAAAGCTTCTGAAACTTTTTCACTGGGTCGAAATCCATTCTCAGTGGCCCTAAGTCTTGGTTTTATACCTTATTAATAGAAGCATTTTAAAACTTACGGATGTATGGATTTAAATATTTAAATTTCCCCACCTCCTGGAAATACCTAGGCAGCTATTAGGGACTTTTTTGTTGTTATGTTCTCAAAATAATGTATATTTGAAACTTTTTCCCCCACTTTTCAATTAGATTGGTTGTCATGTCATCACCACTTTTAAAAAAATACTTTTTCCAATGCATGTTTCGTAACAAAGTAAAATAGTTTCATGTTCAAGACCTATGTGTCTAATGAACTCTGATCTTCAAGTATTTGTATGTGTTGCTGTTTCTGGACGCAGGGGACCAGGATATGAATATAATTTCATGGTAATAGTTATATTAGTAATAGTAATATGCACAATACTAATTATATATATGTGGTAGCAACCAAAAGAGGTTAGTTATTGAATTAGCACATATTACTTATAGAAAAAAGTTTTGGAAAGCCCAGTCTTGATACCTGAACTATCTTGGTTCTCTTAATTGTGGGTAAGGAAGCACAAACTCAATACTAGAGAAGCTCATACCAGGATTTTTTTTTTTTTTTTTTTTGCTATAGCAGAGTAATATAAGGACAACTGAGTTTGACCAAGGTTTAATGGGTAATTTTATAATGTGGCTGAAAGTTTGTCTTTACAGAGTGAAAGGAATTAAGATTTTACTCATTCTTTCCTGCAAATGGTACTTTATAAAAAATAAATAAATAAAAGTTTGGGGCTTACTGCTAAAATGGAATGTTTGTAGTCAAGATATCATTTTAGCAGTTTACACTCTCACTTAGAACCAAAGTCGCTTCAAAGCACTTTCCAAATATCTGCACTTCTGATGTCAGAATCAAACCAGATAATTCTCTAATTCTTCTTTAATCCAAAGTAGATAGCTTCCCTCTGGAAGGTACATAAAACCATCCCTCCCCACCTCAAAGGTGGGCCGGACCCTATTTCAAAGCATTTTCTTTCAGACTGAAAATGTGTCCTGTTGCAGCTGCACAGGTGGTTATGGTCTCAGTGTATCACCAAGCACGGGTGTGATGACAGAGGAAGAGTTCTGGGGTGAAAGTTCTAAAATGAGGAGTTCTGATTCTAGGCCTCTTCCCAGTCTTATGACCTTCAAGTTGCAGGGTGAAAAGTCAAATGAGACACCACAAGTCTTCAAGAGCCAGGTGTCCTTTTCCACCTGCACAGAGTACACTTGGGCTATGACTATCTGAGGTCCAACCATCTGAAGGAGAAGTGCATCACTGGGCTCTTCAGTTTTCATCCAACTGCTGGCACCTGGTGTATCACATCGTTAAAACCCATCATTTCCAATCTGTAACCACAGATTCTGAACAATTCTGAACCACAAATGAATAATGGTAAATATCTCTTTTTTGGTTGTAATTTATTTAACTTTAATCTAATTAGTCAATAAAATAATCATTGCTGAATACAATGACGTGTTGAAACAAGTATGTTGTTATTTTTACCTCTTGTTAATTTGCATGTAACATTTAAAAGAAAATATAACAACCAAGAACAACATTGTGATAGAATTATACTGGTTGCTCCTCTGTTGAAACTCTCCCAATTTGCTAGCTCCTTCTGACTACTGAAAAATCATTGGTGTGGATCATGTTTTCTCTACAGGAAAACATGAAAAATGTAAAACTAGCACCTAGAACTAGATGCTCACAGACATAAATACAGTGAAGATCTGCAAATGTATTTGCATGGGCAAGGCAACTGAAAAAGACATAACATTTTGGGCTAAAAACAAAAAAGAACAAGTTTTTTTTGGTGGGGAAGATTGGCCCTGAGATAACATCTGTGCCCATCTTCCTCTATTTTGTATGTGGGATGCTGCCACAGCATGGCTTGATGAGAGGTGCAGGTCCGCACCCGGGATCTGAACCCACGAACCCAGGCCGCCAAAGTGGAGCATATTGAACTTAACCATTATGCCACTGGGCCAGCCCAAAAAAGAACAAATTTTAAAAACTGGATTTGTATGAATTTGAACAAGTCTCATCTTAATCCCTCAGAGACTCTGTTTCACCTGTAAAATGTGGATAATAGGAATACTTAACCTCCTTTGATTTTTCTATATGATGAGAAATGCTCTGAAGATGATACAATTCTTGAAAAATTATTGCTGTTACTGTTATAGTTCATCCCTTCAGGGAACCAGAGTGACCCTGTTGTTCTTTTGGCCTTATTTAAGGGCTGCAGGAATGGGTCAGGGACACACCAACAACAGTTCTATCTGCTGATCTGTTTAATTAGGTCAGCAACACTTCACACCACCAAAAAGCAGTCCCTTAGTTATACCACAAATTTACAATGAAACTGCCCCCAATAATGAAAATGATGAAAAATAGTTGAAGAACCTGCTGCCTTGACTGATAGGGCTTCTTTTTGATTTATTTATTTATTTTTTTTTAATTTTTTATTGATGTCTTAGTTTATAACACTGTGGGGTTTTAGTTGTACATTTTTGTTTGTCCGTCACCATGTGGATGTAACCCTTCACCCCTTGTGCCCACCCCACACCCCCCACCCCCCGTTCCCCTTGGTAACTACCAATCAGTTCTCTCTGTCTGTGTGTTCATTTATATTCCATATATGAGTGAGTTCATGCAGTGTCTGTCCTTCTCTCTCTGGCTTATTTCACTTAACATGATACCCTCTAGGTCCCTCCATGTTGTTGCAAATGGGACAATTGTGTCTTTTCTTATGGCTGAGTAGTATTCCATTGTATGTATCTACCACATCTTCTTTAACCAATCATCAGTCGAGGGACACTTGGGTTGCTTCCACTTCTTGGCTATAGTGAATAATGCTGCAATGAACATAGGGGTGCATACGCCTCTTGTGATGGTTGATTTCATGTCCATTGGGTAGATGCCCAAGAGTGGGATTGCTGGATCATACAGTATTTCTATGTTTAATTTTTTGAGGACTCTCCATACTGTTTTCCATAGAGGCTGCACCAGTTTGCATTCCCACCAGCAGTGAATGAGAGCCCCTGTTTCTCCACAACCTCTCCAGCATTTGTTGTTATTTGTCTTTGTGATTATAGCCATTCTAACGGGTGTCAGGTGATATCTTAGTGTAGTTTTGATTTGCATTTCCCTGATGATTAGTGATGTTGAACATCTTTTCATGTGTCTGTTGGCCATCTGTATCTCTTCCTTGGAAAAATGTCTGTTCAGATCCTCTGCCCATTTTTTGATCACGTTGTTTGTTGTTTTGTTGCGTAGTTGTATGAGATCTTTATGTATTACTAAGATTAATCCCTTGTCAGACAAATGATTTGAGAATATTTTCTCCCAGCTGGTGGGTTGTTTATTCATTTTGATCCTGGTTTCATTTGCCTTGTAGAAGCTCTGTAGTCTGATGAGGTCCCACTTGTTTATTTTTTCTTTTGTTTCCCTTGTCCGAGTAGACATGGAATCTGAAAGGATCCCTTTATGTCCAATCTCCATTAGTGTACTGCCTATATTTTCTTCCAGGAGTTTTATAGTTTCAGGTCTCACTTTCAGGTCTTTGATCCATTTGAATTGATTTTTGTATATGGTGATAGGAGATGGTCCACTTTGATTCTTTTGCATGTTGCTGTCCAATTTTCCCAGCACCATTTCTTGAAGAGACTTCCCTCTCTCCATTGTATGTTCTTTGCTCCTTTGTCGAAGATTAGCTGTCCATAGGTGTGTGGTTTTATTTCTGGGCTTTCAATGCTATTCCATTGATCTGTGTGTCTATTCTTGTACCAGTACCATGCTGTTTTGATGACTATAGCTTTATAGTATATTTTGAAATGAGGGATTGTGATGCCTCCAGCTTTGTTCTTTTTTTTTAGAATTGCTTTAGCTATTGGGGGTGTTTTGTTGCCCCATACGAATTGCAGTAGTTTTTGTTCTATTACTGTGAAGAATGACATTGGGATTCTGATTGGGATTGCATTGAATTTGTAGATTGCTTTAGGTAGAATGGACATTTTAACTATATTTGTTCTTCCAATCCATGTGCATGGTATATTTTTCCATTTCTTTATGTCTTCCTCAATTTCTTTCAATAGTGTCTTATAGTTTTCATTGTATAGGTCTTTGACCTCCTTGGTTAGATTTATTCCCAGATATTTTATTCTTTTTGTTGCAGTTGTAAATGGGATTGTCTTTTTGAGTTCTCTTTCTGTTAGTTCATCATTAGTGTATAGAAATGCAATTGATTTTTGTAAGTTGATTTTATATCCTGTCACTTTGCTGTAGTTGTTGATTATTTCTAGTAGTTTTCCAATGGAATTTTTTGGGTTTTCCATGTATAAGATCATGTCGTCTACAAATAGTGAGAGTTTCACTTCTTTGTTGCCTACTTGGAGTCCTTTCATTCCTTTTTCTTGCCTAATTGCTCTGGCCAGAACTTCCAGTACTATGTTGAATAAGAGCGGTGAGAGTGAGCACCCTTGTCTTGTTCCTGTCCTCAAAGGAATGGCTTTCAGTTTTTCCCCGTTGAGTAGGATGTTTGCTGTAGCTTTGTCATATATGGCCCTTATTATGTTGAGGTACTTTGCTCCTATACCCATTTTGTTGAGAGTTTTTATCCTAAATGGATGCTGGATCTTGTCGAATGCCTTCTCTGCATCAATTGAGATGATCATGTGGTTTTTATTCTTTATTTTGTTAATGTGGTGTATTATGTTGATTGATTTGCGGATGTTGAACCATCCCTGTGTCCCTGGTATAAATCCCACTTGATCGTGGTGTATGATCTTTTTGATGTATTGCTGTATTCGGTTTGCCAATATTTTGTTGAGGATTTTTCCATCTATGTTCATCAGTGATGTTGGCCTGTAGTTTTCCTTCTTTGTATTGTCCTTGTTTGGCTTTGGTATCAGGATGATGTTGGCCTCATAGAATGTGTTGGGAAGTATTCCATCTTCTTCTATTTTTTTGTGTGTGTGTGTGAGGAAGACCAGCCCTGAGCTAACATCTGTCGCCAATCCTCCTCTTTTTGCTGAGGAAGACTGGCCCTGGGCTAACATCCATGCCCATCTTCCTCTGCTTTATATGGGATGCCGCCACGGCGTGGCTTATGAGCAGTGCATCCGCAGGCACCCGGGATCCGAACCTGCAAACCCCATGCTGCCAAGCGCACACTAAACCGCTGCGCCACCGGGTGGCCCCACATCTTGTTCTATTTTTTGGAATAGTTTGAGAAGGATAGGTGCTAAATCTTCTTTGAATGTTTGGTAAAATTCTCCAGGGAAGCCATCTGGTCCTGGGCTTTTATTTTTGGGGAGAGGTTTTTGATTACTGTTTCAATCTCCACTTGTGATTGGTCTGTTCAGTTTCTCTATTTCTTCTTGATTCAGTTTTGGGAGGTTGTACGTGTCCAAGCATTTGTCCATTTCCTTTAGGTTGTCCAATTTGTTGGCGTAAAGTTTTTCATAGTATTCCCTAATAATCCCTTGTATTTCTGTGGTATCTGTTGTAATTTCTCCTCTTTCATTTCTAAGTTTATTTATTTGAGTCTTCTCCCTTTTTTTCTTAGTGAGTCTGGCTAAGGGTTTGTCAATTTTATTTATCTTCTCAAAGAACCAGCTCTTTGTTTCATTGATTCTTTCTACTGTTTTTTTGGTTTCAATTTCATTTATTTCTGCTCTGATTTTTATTATTTCCCTCCTTCTGCTGATTTGGGGCTTTGTCTGTTCTTCTTTTTCTAATTCTGTTAGGTGCAATTTAAGGTTATTTATTTGGGATTTTTCTTGTTTGTTAAGGTGAGCTTGTGTTGCTATGAATTTCCCTCTCAGGACCGCTTTTGCTGCATCCCATATGAGTTGATATGGTGTATTTTCCTTTTCATTTGTCTCCAGGTAGCTTTTGATTTCTCCTTTAATTTCATCAAAGACCCATTGGTTGTTAAGTAGCATGTTGTTTAGTCTCCACGTCTTTGTCCCTTTCCTGGTTTTTTCCTTGCAGTTGATTTCTAGTTTCACAGCGTTATGATCAGAAAAGATGCTTGTAATGATTTCAATCTTCTTAAATTTATAGAGGTTTGCCTTGTTTCCTAATATATGGTCTATCCTTGAGAATGTTCCATGTGCACTTGAGAAGAATGTGTACTCTGCTTTTTTGGGTGGAGTGCTCTGTATATATCTATTAAGTCCATTGCGTCTAGTTTTTCATTTAAGTCCATTATTTCCTTATTGACTTTTTGTCTGGATGATCTATCCATTGATGTAAGGGGGGTTAAGATCCCCTACTATTATGGTGTTATTGTTAATATCTCCTTTTAGGTTTTTTAGCAGTTGTTTTATGTACTTTGGTGCTCCTGTGTTGGGTGCATAGATATTTATGATTGTTATGTCTTCTTGGTGAAGTGTCCCTTTTATCATTATATATTGCCCTTCTTTGTCTCTCATTACCTTTTTTATCTTGAAGTCTACTTTGTCTGATATACGTATGGCTACTCCTGCTTTCTTTTGTTTGCCATTAGCTTGGAGTATTGTTTTCCATCCTTTTATTTTGAGTCTGTGTTTGTCTCCAGAGCTGAGATGTGTTTCCTGGAGGCAGCAGATTGTTGGATCTTGGTTTTTAATCCATCCTGCCACTCTGTGTCTTTTGATTGGAGAATTCGATCCATTTACATTTAGAGTGATTATTGATATATGAGGGTTCAATGTTGCTATTTTATTGTTCATTTTCTGGTTCTTTTGCATTTCCTTCATTTCTTGTCACTTGTGTTTCAGACTGCAAATTCAATTTGGTATTTCTGCATGCTCATTCTCTTGGTTTTCTCTTTATTTGTCATGTGTGGTTCTCTTCTGGTTGTTTGTTTAGTGGTTACCGTGCGGTTTATATAAGCGATCTCCTGGATAAGAAAGTACATTTTCAGATGCCTCCTTTTTCCTGAGGCTGGGTCAGTTCAATCCCTTACCTCTTCCCCTCATTTGTTATCTCTTTATTCCAGATTGTGTCATGAATGTGTGTTTCCAGTGATGAGCTTGAATTAATTTTTGATGTTTTCCAACTGTATTTTGTTCTGGTTTAGTCTCCTTGCTTTTCTCCTTGCTGAAATCTTTGTATCCCCTTTCTCATTTGTTTTTTTTCAGGCCTAAGGGCCTTCTTGAGCATTTCTTGTAGTGGGGGTCTTGCGGTGACGAACTCTCTTAGCTTTTGTTTATCAGGGAGAGTTATTATTTCTCCATCGTATTTGAAGGATATTTTTGCTGGATAAAGTATTCTCGGCTGAAGGTTTTTGTCTTTCATGATTTTGAATATATCATTCCAGTCTCTCCTAGCCTGTAGAGTTTCTGTCGAGAAATCAGCTGAGAGCCTGATGGGGTTTCCTTTGTACGTTATTTTGTTATTTTGTTTAGCTGCCCTTAATATTATTTCCTTGTCACGGATATTTTTCAAGTTTGCTACTATGTGGCAAGATGATTTTTTATTCCTGTTTATATATTTAGGTGATCTATTGATTTCATTCACTGTTATTTCCCTCTCGTTCCCTAGGTTGGGGAAGTTCTCAGCTATTATTTCTTTGAACAAACTCTCTGCTCCTTTTTCTCTTTCTTCTCCTTCTGGAATACCTATTATCCTTATGTTGCTTTTCCTCATTGAGTCTGATATTTCTCGAAGAATTTCTTCATTTCTTTTTAGTCTTAGTTCTCTCTCCTCCTCTATCCGGAGTGTTTCTGCGTGGCTATCCTCAATAATGCTAATTCGTTCCTCCATGTTGTCAGTTCTGCTCTTTAAAGACTCCATTTTTTCCACTATCTCATTCATTTTGGTTTTCATCTCCAATATTTCTGATTGGTTTTTCTTTATGGTTTCAATCTCTTTTGTGACGAAATCCCTGAATTCGTTGATTTGTTTCTGTGTGTTCTCTTGTATTTCATTGAGTTTGTTTATGATAGCTATTTTGAATTCTCTGTCATTCAGGTTATCAAATTCTGTGCATTCAGGGTTGGTTTCTGGGTGTTTGTCATTTTCCTCTAGGCCTGTAGCCATAACAAATTGTCGCATGGATCTGACTGCTTTATTTTTTCCCCTCATGTTGAAGTTGGTCCTGCAGTTTCCACCTGCTGCCACTGGATGGAGATCGCGAGTGGTATGCTCTGAGCCCACTGCAGCCTCCAGAGGGATTATGCTGAAACGTGGGGTGTGTGTGGGGAGGGGTTCTCTCTTTCTCCTGCTCCACCCGGGGGTTTCCTTTCTGGCTCTCTTAGGGTGTTTGCTACACCCCCCAAACAGTCCATTGTCGCTTCCCGGTGGGGATCTCTCGACAGTCTGTGAGAGCACCTGGAGGGTGGTAGTTTTCCCCACTGTGGGCTGCCCACCCCCCTCTGTCTGCGAGCCATGCTGTCTTTGCCGATCGATTTGGGAGGGGGAGTACAACTCCTTACCTCTCCTTGTGTCCTTTTGGGCTTCCCACGTCTCCACCGTCCGACATATGGCAGCAGGGGTTTCTTAGAAGTCCTTTGTAGTGTTTGATTGAGCTCTGTTGGAATGTGAATGATGTTTTCATTGTGTCTTAGTGGGCAGAGATTCAAAGAGGGAATCTCACTCTGCCATGATGCTGACATCACTCCTCGATAGAGCTTCTTTATAAACTTCCCCAGAAGTGTCTCTGTTACTGGGCAGCCCAGGCATGTACTGCTGATGTCTTTTGTAATTAAAACATTACAAAGCAAAAAGAAAGAAAAGTCCACAAAGAAAAGAATAGTCCTGCCATATAATTGGATCATTCAGACCTGGCATGTGCTATTAAGATATCTAATCTTACAGCCATTCACTGTAAGATTTAAAATAAGAATATGAGACCCACCAAGTTCGTAGCAGTTAACCTCACACATTTCGCTTCAGCAGCCTGGGGTTCACGGGTTCAGATCCTGGGCTGGACCCACTCACTGCTCATCAAGCCATGCTTAGGCAGCATCCCATATAGAAGAACTACAGCTCTACAACTATGATACACAACTATGTGCTGGAGCTTTGGGGAGACAAAAAGAAAAATAAAAGAGGGAGATTGGCAACAGATGTTAGCTCAGGGCCAAGCTTCCTCAAAACAAAAAAAAAAAAGAAGAAGGTGGCTCTACCAAGGTGAGGACCTGGACAGAGAAAGACTGGGACTCTCTCATGTGGAATGGCAATATGTGGCTTCGCACCTTCCCAGTCGCAGTTTGGACAGTGTCTGTGCTCATTTGGAAATAAAGCAGAAATTTAAGGATGGGTTAAATCAAGCTTATTTGCAAATTTTTCCTGTAAAAGGCCTGATAATAAATATTTTAGGTTTTGTGGCCCACACAGTCTCTGTTGCAACTACTTAACTCTGTGCTGTAGCTGAAAAGAATCATAGACAATACACAAATGGGTCAGCATGGCTGCATTCCAATAAAACCTTATTTATGAACATTGAAATTTGAATTACATAATTTTCCTGTGTCACGAATGTTTTTCTTTTTTTTTTTTTTTTTGCCTGTTTAAAAATGTAAAGACCATTCTTAGCTTGCGGACTGTACAAAAACAGGTGTGGGCCAGATTTGACCTACAGGCCAGTTTGCCAACCCCTGGTGTGATCTTGTGATTTATAACAAGAAATATATATTTGGTCTTCATCCCCTTTTCTGGCACAGATATCAGGGGTGGGACTGAAAGTTTCAACTCTCTAATCACACAGTTGGTTCCCCTGGCAACCAGCACCTAGCCTTAGGTTATCTAGGGGCTTTGGAAAAGTTACCTCATTAACATGGGAGAAAGGAGAGGGGCTAGAGTTTGAATTAATCACCAATAGCCAATGATTTAATAAATCATGCCTATGTAATGAAGCCTCCACAAAAACCCAAAAGGACAGAGTTTGGAGAGCTTCCTAGTTGGTGAACACATGGAGATTTGGGGAGAGTGGTTCACTCTGAGAGGACATAGAAGCTCCGTGCCCTTTCCCCACACCTTGCCCTATGCATCTCTTCCATGTGGATGTTCCTGACTTATATCCTTTTATAATAAACTGGTGATCTAGTAAGTAAAATGTTTCTCTGAGCTCTGTCAGCTGGTCTAACAAATTAATCAAACCCAAGGAGGGGGGCAGTCATTGAACCTCTGATCTATAGGTGGTCAGTCAGAAGCATGGGGTGACAATCTAGACTTGTGACTGGTGTCTGAAGGGGGTGGGTGCAGTCTTGTGGGACTAAGCACTTAACCCCTGGAATCTGGCACTATCTTCGGGTAGATAGTTTCCCAACTGCATTGGATTGTAGGACACCCAGCTGGTGTCTGAGAATTGCCTGGTGGGGGAAAACCCCCATACATCTGGTGTCAGAAGTATTGTGAGTGTGGCAGTAGTGTGACAATAAAGGAGAGACACAAGTGGAAAACTGAGGTTTTCGTTACTCACCTGAATTAAGTCATGCTACCCCAAATGGTACTTACATTTAAGAACATTTTATTGAGCACTCCTAGAGGATGGGGGTCGCTGTGTCAACTTAGATTGTTGCACATCTAAGGTATCTAGGTAAAGGTTAAAGAAGGAGTTTATTCCATAATCAAAGTGAGGAATTCAAATCCCATCAAACAGTCCAACAGAAAATTCTGAAGAACTGCTCCAAGGTCTACAGATCTGAGTGTAGTTTATCTACCTTTTAACAAAAAGAAGTGTACATGCAGAAAAGGGCTTACACATCTAATAGTTGTAGACCTCAAGGATAACAAGAACTTTTTGGTTATACGTCCAACGAGGCTTGTAATGTCAAGTTATCTATGTGTGGAGAGGGGCAAGGACCAGGGTTGTCACTTTTTCCCTCAATTTCTAAGAAAGGCAGTTGGGCAATGTGCGA
Organism: Tapirus indicus; assembly: GCA_031878705.1. Classification (NCBI taxonomy): domain Eukaryota; kingdom Metazoa; phylum Chordata; class Mammalia; order Perissodactyla; family Tapiridae; genus Tapirus; species Tapirus indicus. The sequence goes on from CM062918.1 coordinate 44,265,783, forward strand.
GTGAGGTGCCTATTATCTCATCCTGTTGCTGATTCATCCTGCTGCTGTCTTCAGTCATGAGACGAGGGGTTGCAAGGTCAGTTAGACACAGGCTTACAAGGCCTGCGATGGCTGCTTCACAGTATAGCATGGATTTTTATTGTACTGACTGTAAGGCTATGCGGCTTGCTTGTTAGATTCACCTATTAGACTGGGGAGAGGGTCCCAATTTCGCTCACCGGTACAACACTTTTTTCATTTTCTCCAAAGCCTAGAAAGGAATGCCATGGGGGTGGCGACATCAGTGTCATCATCATCATCATTCACTTCTATGGAGTGCTTACTATGTGCCAGGTGCTGTACTAAATGCTCCACACGTATTAACTCATGTAATCCTCATGGGAAGCCCATAAGGAATAAATCTTATCACCCCCATTTTCCAGATTGAAAGAGATTAAGAAATTCACTCAGCTTGAAATGGTAAAATTAGGATTCACATTTAGGAAGTCTGACACCAGAGCCCACACTGTTAGCAATTAGTCTTTCCTTCCTCTCAGAGAGAATGCCTAGGATTCCTCCATTCTTTTTGGCTCCTTCAACCTTTCTAGAGAGTAACAAGTGCTAAGACACACCCACATGGAGAGGTTCATCAAGTCCTTTTCCGGTTTTGTCTTACTTGGTCTTTCTGTTTCCTAGGAGTCTGGCAATGAAATATTGGCAACTCGATCCCTTTGGCAGAAGATGCAGCCATCCTTCTATTTGTTGCTCTCTCTCTCTACTCCACCCCTCCTTTTGCTCTAGAATATGCCTTGGCTAATCTGTTTTTTTTAGGCCTATATAATCTTCACTATAACCATCATAATGTCCCAGTACTTACAAAAAGGAGAAAAAACACAATATATAAATTATGGGAAATATAATCTCAAATTTTTTGAGGTTTAAGGCCACTGGGAAAATGGATTACTAGTGATGTCATTTCACTGCATTACCAAAGAGTTTGTAACTGTCTGTTACCTACAACCTTGAATAAGTTGGGGTGGGTTAACGTTGGTGGCGGGATAAAACTTTATTCATTACACATCAGTGTTAACAAATTAAAAGCCATTAAGTTTTATTTATTAAAATATATTAAGTTCACACATAGACTAAATTAAGCTCTTCAAAATCAACTGTATGATTCTTGATCAAAATAGAGTTTACAAGCATTCAAGAATCTTTCTTGTTCTTCAGATATAATGATCTAAGACTTGTGCTTTCTATAATTTTCAATCTGAAGCTAATTATTTAGTAAACATAGATGTACAACAATTTTAGGCCCTTTTATGGAAGAGTTTGCTATACTTTTCTCTAATATCTATGAAGATTTCTTTATTTTAACCACATCAACTAATATTCATGACTTCTATGTATTGCTATTGTGAAGATATATCAAGATTTTAATGGACTGCCAGGGTTTTTTTCTTAGCGAGCAATTGGTAAAACTACTTATAAAATTTAGAATGTTTTTCTGTTACTTTAATGCAAAGAACAATGCCTTGAACACCTACATCAGGTGACTTACCTTAATGTTATAAGTCAACCACAAATAGCATCTCCATTTAGATTTTTCTCATACATTGTACATTATATTGTCCTCAATCTTCCATGGAAAAAACAGATATGAGTGAATCCCACCTCATATAGAAAGACTTCATATCTTTGAGGCAGCAATAACAACCACACAATTTCACAAACATACTAGTCATAAGGAATTAGCATGAAGTGATTTGAAAGTTGAATTACATTAACAATTTTTTGCTTTTCAAAAAATCTCTAATACTGTCAGTATAAAGAAGGATCCACTAAAAATAGTTATATCTGCCCAAACATCCATCCCCTTGATCCTTTGAAACATACTAACAAATAAATTATGTGTTTTAACTTTGAATTATTCTCTGTAATAAATATTCTGATTTAGAGTAATGGCTGAAAAGTGTTTTTGACTTACTGCTTTCTACTGTGAATTCTCTGATATTTATTTAAATTTGATTTTCAGCCAAGTTCTTTCCCGCCTTTTTTACATCTTTAAAGTTTCTTTACAGTATGAACTCTCTGGTGTTTTCTAAAGTGCATATTTTGGACAAAGGTCTTCCATCATTGTTTACATTTCTAGGGTTTCTCTTCCCAATGCACTCTCTGACGTTGAGCATGTCTGTAGCCCTGGTTAAAGGCTTTGCCACATTCTTTACATTTGTAAGGTTTATTTCCAGTATGAAATCTCTGATGTTTAGTAAGATGTGAACACTGGTTAAAGGCTTTGCCAGATTCTTCACATTTGTAAGGCTTCTCTCCAGAATGAATTTTCAGATGTTTAGTAAGATGTGAACACTGGTTAAAGGCTTTGCCAGATTCTTCACATTTGTAAGGCTTCTCTCCAGAATGAATTTTCAGATGTTTAGTAAGATAAGGATGCTGATTAAAGGCGTTTCCACATTCCTTATATTTGTACAATTCCTATCCAGTATGACTTCTCTGATGTTAGGTAAGGTTTGAGCACCGGTAAAGGCTTTGCCACATTCTTCACATTTGTAAGGTTTTTCTCCAGTATGGATTGTCTTGGGTCTACTTAGACTTGGTGAGTGACTACAGGCTTCCCATATTCTATACATTTGTAAGGTTTCTCCCCAGTATGAATTCTCTGATGCTGAGTGAGGTGTGAAGACTTTTTAAAAGCTTTGCCACATTCACTGCGTTTGTAAGTTTTCTCTCCAATATGAATACTCTGATGTATCATGAAATTTGAGCTTTGATGAAAAAACTCTCCCACATTTATTACTTTTATACTGGCTCCCTGGAAACTGAGTTCTCTGATGTTTATTAGGATCTGGGGGTTGGTTAAAGTTTTTCTCAGATTTAATTCATTCATAAGTTCTATCTCCATTATAAATCCTCTGGTAATTACTGAAGGTAGAACCTTCACGAAAGGCTTCCCTAACTTTGTTACACATGTAAAATTTTTCCCATGACTATTCTATGATAACCACTGAATAATGATCATTGGATAAAGACACTCTAATCTTTATGAAAATTATAAATTTTGGAACAAGGAGGAATTATTTCTTGGTGAAAGAATAATGAACCTTTGGTAAAAGGCCTCTTAAACTGATCATATTTAGATTTTTTTTTCCTTCATATTTAAATCCAATTTTCAGAAATGTTTGAATGAAATTTTAATCCAATCCTATATTTGAAATGGTTTGAGTGAATATTTGTAGCAAAGGATAGGTGGCTTTCCAGAGTTTTCAAATTTCCTGTTGGAGAATATGTTTAAAAAATTGATATGGGTCTTTGTGTTCAGAAACACATTGTTGTGCAAAAGTAAATGACTTGAGGTTTTCCTCAAGATGTTGTATATCTTTGACCTCTTTTGGCGGTAATGTTTTTATTGCAGATAATTGTTCCAGTTTGGTTATGTCCATCATAATAGCCTTTCTGGCCTTCACACTGCCCTCATGTTCCCAGTCTTTCATTTAGTGTAAATTCTTCCCAACAGCCAACAGCACTTTTTCGAATGAATCTTCTATGCCTGGCTTTGGCAACAAGCCCTGGGTGTCGTGAGAAAATATAGCTGAGTGTATGACTATTGTCTCCTTCCTCTTCACATCCCAGGGCTCTTTCTTTTGCTCCAAAAAGGTGACCAGGTCTGGCTTGGAGACAGCAAAACCTTAGAACAAGCCATTTCTTCCTCTTTTCTTCTCCTTCTCTAACTTTCTTTCTCAGGCAATATAAAGTCAAAAAATCACACCCCTATGCCTATAAAGGCATCATCACAGCCCCTTCACCTGCCATTCTGAGATGGAAGTCTGTATCTAAAAAAGGAACAATGAGCACAAGTAGTGGTAACTACATAGGTAAATCATATAAAGACTTTTCCCCATCTCAGAAGCAGAAGGATCTTGAAATGCATAAAAGGCCATGGTCCCCTGTCCTTTGTCACAGGAGAGATTCAGAAAAAATGAGCTCCTACATGGAGACCAAAATGTGATTTTTCTCCCTCCCTGTCTTCAGATGTGCTCCCCTCCCACAGAGGTCCACTAATTCTGCTATAGCATGAGGAATGTTGGCTGCACTGACCTTCCCCTTCCAAATTCATGCAGAAAAGACCCTGTTAACTCCCCTTGAACTGACTTTGGCTAATATTAACATGTGTACTCCAGATTTCTTTTGGTTCATATGAGCATGGTATATCTTTTTTCATTCTTTTACTTTTAATCTATGGGTATCATATTAAAGTATTTGTAGGCAGCACATATTTGGGTCTTGCTTTTTTTCCCAATCTGACTATTTCTGCGTTTTAATTGAGGTATTTAAATATGAGACTAGTAAACTATAGCCTGGCAGGCTGCCTGTTTTTGTAAATAAGTTTTATTGGAATGCAGTCACATCCGTTCATTTATGTATTGTCTGTGACTGCTTTTGCGCTATAACAGCAGTTATGTAGTTGCAACAGAAACTCTATAGCCTGCAAACATAAAATATTTACCATCTTGCCCTTTAAGAAAAGATTTGCTGACCTTTGGTTTAGACCACTTACATTTAATGTAACTATTGATACAGTTGGTTTAATCTACCATCTCACTATTGTCTCATCTGTTCTTCCCTGTTTTCTCTTTTTCTGCTGTCTTCTGGACTGATTTAATATTTTTTATAATTTCATCTTATTTCCTTTCTTGGCTTACCAGTTATAAATCATTGTTGTGTTATTTTACTTTAGAGTTTACAGTGTGTATCCGTGTCACAGTCTATAGTGTAAGAACCTTACAACAACATACTTCCATTCTCCCCTCCTGGCCTTTGTGTTATTTTCATCATACATTTTACCTGTACATATGTTATGAACCCAGAAATACATTTTTATTATTTTTGACTCAGTCAGTTGTCTTCTAAAGAGACTTAAATAATAAGGGGGGGCCGGCCTGGTGGCGCAGCGGTTTAGTCCGCGCTTGGCAGCCTGGGGTTCGCGAGTTCGGATCCCGGGCGCCCGCCGACGCACTGCCTGTCAGCCATGCCGTGGTGGCGTCCCATATAAAGTGGAGGAAGATGGGGACGGATGTTAGCCCAGGGCCGATCTTCCTCAGCAAAAAGAGGAGGATTAGCAACGGATGTTAGCTCAGGGCTGGTCTTCCTCACCAAAAAAAAAAAAAATAATAATAATAATAATAATAATAAGGGGAAAAGTCTTAATATGATTTACCTATGTAGTTACCACTACTTGTGCTCATTGTTCCTTTTTAGATACAGACTTCTATCTGGGATCATTTTCATTTGGTTTGAAGGACTGACTTCCTTTACATTCATTTCACATTTCTTGTGGTGCAGATCTGCTGGTGATGAATTCTTTCACTTTTTGCATGTTTAGGTCTTTATTTCACATTCTTGGTTTTTTGTTTGTTATTTTTTTTTTGGTCGGGCAATCAGTTGTTTATTTGTGGTTTTTCCCCCCAGTTTTGTTGAGATATAATTGATATATACCAGTGAATTAGTTTTAGCTGTACAACATAATGATATGATGTATGTATAAATTGCAAAATTACCACAATAAGTTTAGTTAACATCCATCACCTCACATAGTTACACATTTTTTTTTCTTGTGAAGATTACTTTTAAAATCTCTCTTAGCAACTTTCAAATATACAATACAGTATTGTTAACTATAGTCACCATGCTGTACATTACATCCACAGGACTTTTTTTATCTTATAATTGGAAGTTTGTACCTTCGACTATCTTCACCCATTTCTCCAACCCCCAACATCCCAGCTTCTGACAACCACCAGTCTGTTCTCTGTATCTATGAATTTGGTTTCTTTAGATTTCACATGTAAGTGAGATCATACAGTATTTGTCTTTGTCTGACTTATTTCACTTAGCATAATGCCCTCATGGTCCATCCATGTTGTCGCAAAAGGCAGGATTTACTTTTTTTAATGGCTGAATAATATTCCATTGTACCTACAAATCACATTTTCTTTATCCATTCATCTGTCGATGGACACTTAGATTGTTTCCAACTTAGATTGTCTTGGCTATTGTAAATAATGCTGCAATGAACATGGGGGAACAGACATCTTTTTGACATGGTGATTTCATTTCCTTTGGATATATACCCTGAAGTGGAACTGCTGGGTCATAAGGTAGTTCTGTTTTTAGTTTTCTGAAGGACCTCCATACTGTTTTCCATGGAGGCTGCACCAATTTACGTTCCCACCAGCATTGCATGAGAGTTCCCTTTCCTCCACATCTTTGCCAACACTTGTTATCTCTCATCTTTTGATGATAGCCATTTTAACAGGTATGAGGTGGTATCTCATTGTGGTTTAGATTTACATTTCCCTGATGATGAGTGACGTTGAGCACTGTTTCATGTGCCTGCTTGCTATTTTTATGTCTTCTTTGGAAAAATATCTATCCAGATCCTCTGCCCATTTTTTAATCAGGTTGTTTGGTTTCTTTCTATTTAGTTGCATGAGTTCTTTATATATTTTGGATATTAATTCCTTATCAGATATATGATTTGCAAATATTTTCTCCCATTCTGTAGGTTGCCTTTTCATTTTGTTGATGGTGTCCTTTGCTGTGCAGAAGATTTTAATTTAATATAGTCCCACTTATTTGTTTTCGCTTTTGTTGCCTTTGCTTTTGGTGTCAGATACCAAGTCAAAAAATCATTGCCAATAACAATATCAAGGAGTTTACCCTTTATGTTTTCTTCTAGGAGTTTTACAGTTTCAGGTCTTAAGTTCAGATATTTAACCTAATTTGAGTTGATTTTTGTGTGTGGTATAAGACAGAGGTTCAGTTTCATTCTTTTGCATGTGGCTGTCCAGTTTTCCCAGCACCATTTGTTTAAAAGACTGTCCTTTCCTCATTGTATATTCTTGGCTCCTTTGTCATAAGTTGACCATATATGCATGAGTTTATATCTGGGCTCTCTGTTCTGTTCCATTGATCTATGTGTCTGTTTTTATACCAATACCATGTTGTTTTAATTACTATAGGTTTGTAATATATTCTAAAGTCAGGACGTGTGATACCTCCAGCTTTGTTCTTCTTTCTCAAAACTGCTTTGGCTATTTGGGGTCTTTTGTGGTTCCATATAAATTTTAGTATTGGTTTTTTCTATTTCTGTGAAAAGCGTCACTGGCATTTTTTTCTCCCCCTTTTTTAAAATTGAGGTATAATTAATATATAACATTATATTAGTTTCAGGTGTACAACATACACCTGAATGTACATACAATATTTGTATATATTGCTAAATAATCACCACAATAAGTCTAGTTAACATCTGTCACCATGTATAGTTATAAAAATGTTTTTTTCTTGTGATGAAAACTTTTAAGATCTACTCTCAGCAACTTTCAAATATGTAATACAGTACTATAACTTCAATCACCATGCTGTACATTACATTCCCATGACATTTATTTTATAGCTGGAAGTTTGTACCTTTTGTCCCCCGCTTCATCAATTCACCCACCTCCCAACCACAACCACCCTCTCCAGCCACCTCTGGCAACCACCAACCTACTCTCTGTATCTATGCTTGGTTGTTGACGTCATTTTACCTTCCACATATGAGTGAAATCATATACTATTTCTTTCTCCATCTGACTTATTTCACTTAGCACAATATTCTCAAGGTCCACCCATGTTGTTGCAAATGGCAAGATTTCATCTTTTTTATGGCTGAGTAGCATTCCACTGTTTATATACACCACATCTTCTTTATCCATTCATCTGTTGTTGGGCACTTAAATTGTTTGCAAGTCTTGGCTATTGTGAATAATGCTGCAATGAACATAGGGGTGCAAACATCTTTTCAAATTAGTGTTGTCATGTTCTTTGGATAAATACCCCAAAGTGGAATAGCTGGATCATATGGTAATTCTATTTTTAATTATTTGAGGAATCTCCATACTGTTTACCATAGTGGCTGTACCAATTTACATTCCTACCAGCAGTGTATGAGGGTTCCCGTTTCTCCACATCCTCTCCAAAACCTGTTATTTCTTGTCTTTTTAGTAGCTATTCCAATGGGCATGAGGTGACATCTCATTGCAGTTTTGATTTGCATTTCCCTAATAATTAGTGATGTTGAACATCTTTTCATGTGCTTGTTGGGCATCTGTATATCCTTTTGAAAAAATGTTTGTTCAGATCCTCTGCCCATTCTGCCCATTTCTTTATATATTTTTGATATTAACCTCTTATCAGATATGTGATTTGCAAATATCTTCTCCCAGTAGGTTATCTTTTTTCATTTTGTTTATGGTTTCCTTTGTTGTACAGATGGTTTCCTTTGCTGTATAGTCTCATTTATTTTTTCTTTTGTTTCCTTTGCCTGGGGAGACATATTCAAAAAGATACTGCTAAGACCGATGTCAAAAAGCATACTGCCTATGTTTTCTTCTAGAAGTTTTGTGGTCTCAGGTCTTACATTCAAGTCTTTAATCCATTTTGAGTTAATTTTTTATGTATGGTGTAAGACAGTGGTCTACTTTTATTCCTTTGCACATGACTGTCCAGTTTTCCAACACCACTTATTGAAGAGACATTTTTTTCTCCTTTGTATGTTCTTGGCTCCTTTGTTGAAAATTAGCTGTCCATAAATATGTGGGTTAATTTCTGGCTCTCAATTCTGTTCCATTGATCTGTGTGTCTGTTTTGCTGCCAGTACCATGCTGTTTTGATTACTATAGCTTTGTAGTATATTTTGAAATCAGGGAGTGTGATTCCTCCAGCCTTTTTCTTTTTTCTTAGGATTGCTTTGGCTATTTGGGGTCTTTTGTTGTTCCACATAAGTTTTAGGATTCTTTGTTCTATTTCCATGAAAAACGTCACTGGGATTTTTATAGAGGTTGCATTGAATCTGTAGATTGCTTTAAGTAATATGAACATTTTAACTATATTAATTCTTCTGATGCATGAGCATGAAATATCTTTCCACTTCTTGGTGTCTTCTTTGATTTCTTTCAACCATGTCTTGTAGTTTTCAGTGTACAGGTCTTTTACCTCCTTGGTTAAGTTTATTTCTAGATATTTTATTCTTTTTCTTATGATTGTAAATGAGATTGTATTCTTGATTTCTCTTTCTGATAGTTCATTGTTAGTGTATAGAAATGCAACTGACTTTTGTATGTTGATTTTGTACCCTACAACTTTACTGTATTTGTTTATTCTAATAGTTTTTTGGTGGTTTCTTTAGGGTTTTCTATATATAAAATCCTGTCATCTGCAAATAGTGACAGTTTTACTTCTTCCTTTCTAATTTGTATCCCTTTTATTTCTTTTTCTTGCCTAATTGCTCTGGCTAGGACTTCCAGTACTGTGGACTAGAGTGGGCATCCTTGTCTTGATCCTGTTCTTAGGGGAATATCTTTCAGTTTTCCCCATTGAGTATGATGTTAGCTGTGGGTTTGTCATATATGGCCTCTATTATGTTGAGATATTTTCCTTCTATACCCCTTTTATTCAGAGTTTTTATCATAAATGCATGCTGAATCTTATTAAATGCTTTCTCTGCATCTATTGAGATGATCATGTGATTTTTATTTATTTTGTTGTGGTGTATCACATTGATTGATTTGCAGATGTTGAACCAAGTTTGCATCCCTGGAATAAATTCCAATTGATTGTGGTGTATGATCCTTTTAAAGTTATGTTGTACTTGATTTGCTAATATTTTGTTGAAAATTTTTGCATCTATGTTCATCAGTGATATTGGCTTGTAATTTTCTTTTCTTGTGTCATCCTTGACTGGTTTTGGTGTCAGGGTAACGTTGGTCTTGAAAAATAAGTTAGGAAGCATCCCCTTCTTTTCATTTTTTTGGAAGAGTTTGAGAAGAATTGGTATTAAATCTTCATTGAATTTTGGTAGAATTCACCAGAGAAGTCTTCTGGTCCTGGACTTTTGTTTTTTGGAAGGTTTTTGTTTACTATTTCAATATCCTTACAAGCGATCCATCTATTTAGACTCTCTGTTTCTTCTTGGTTCAGTTTTGGAAGGTTATACAGTTCTAAGAATTTATACATTTCTTCTATGTTATCCAATTTGTTGGTGTATATACATTTTTTCTATGTTATCCAATTTGTTGGTGTATAGATTTTCATTGTATTCTCTTATAATTCCTTGTATTTCTGTGGTATCCATTGTAATTTCTCCTCTTTCATGTCTGATTTTATTTACTTGAGCCTTCTCTGTTTTTTTCTTAGTTCATCTAGCTAAAGGTTTATCTTTTCAAAGAACCAGCTCTTAGTTTCATTGATTCTTTCTATTATCTTTTTAGTCTCTATTTCATTTATTTCCACTCTGGTTTTTATTATTTCCTTCCTTCTACTGATTTGGGTCTTCATTTGTCCTTTTTTTTTTTCTAGTTCCTATAGGTGTAATATTAGATTGTTTATTTTAGATTTTTCTTGTTTCTTAAGGTAGCCCTGTATTGCTATAAATCTCCCTCTTAGTATCACTTTTACTGCATCCCCTAGATTTTTGGTATGTTGTGTTTTCATTTTCATTTGTCTCCAGGTATTTTCTGATTTCTCTTTGATTTCTTCATTGATCCAATGGTTTTTCAGTAGCGTGTTGTTTAGTCTCCACATATTTGTGATTTTTCTGGCTTTCTTCTTGTAGTTGATTTCTAGTTTCATAGCATTGTGGTCCAAAAAGATGCTTGATATGATTTCAATATTCTTCAATTTGTTGAGGCTTGTTTTGTTTCCCAACCTATGGTCTGTTTTTGAGAATGTCCCATGTACACTTGAGAAGAATGTGTTTTTTGCTGCTTTGGGATGGAATGTTCTGTATGTGTGTATATATATATATATATATATATATATATAAAGTTCATCTGGTCTGATATTTCATCTAAGGCTAATGTTTCCTTGCTGACTTTCTGTCTGGATGACCTATCCAGTGATATAAGTGGGGTATTAAAAATCCCTACTGTTGGGGCCGGCCCAGTGGCACAGTGGTTTAGTTCACGCTTGGCAGCCCAGGGTTCACTGGTTCGGATCCCGGGTGCCTGCCGACGCACTGCTTGTCAGCCATGCTGTGGTGGCGTCCCATATAAAGTAGAGGAAGATGGGCACGGATGTTAGCCCAGGGCCCGTCTTCCTCAGCAAAAAGAGGAGGATTAGCAACAGATGTTAGCTCAGGACTGGTCTTCCTCACAAAAATAATAAAATAAAATCCCTACTGTTATTGTGTTGCTGTCAATTTCTCCCTTTAGGTCTGTTAATAATTGCTTCATATACTTTAGTGCTCCTATGTTAGGTTCATGTATATTAATAAACGTTATGTCTTCTTGATGGATTGTCCCCTTTATCATTATATAATGTCCATCTTTGTCTCTTATTATCTTTTTTGGCTTGAAGTCTATTTTGTCTGACGTAAGGATAGCTACACCTACTTTCTTTTGGTTGCCATTTGCTTGGAGTTTAATCTTCCATGGGTATGGGTTTCTTAATCTATCCAACCACTCTGTGTCTTTTGGTGAATTCAATCCATTTACATTTAGGGTGATTATTGATATATGAAGACTTTACTGCTATTTTATCTTTTGTTTACTGGTTGATCTATATTTCTGTTGTTTGTTTTTCCTTGTGTTTCTGTCTGTCATTTCAGTTTGGTGGTTTTCTGCTATGTGTTTCTCAGTTTCCTCTTTTTTCATGTGTGTGACTCTGTTCTGAATTTTTGTTTTATGATTACCATGTGGTTTGTATAAAAGACCTCATAGATAAGATAGACCTTTTTCTGCTGATAGCCTCTTCTCTTCATTCACCTATGCAGGTTCCATCCTTTTCCTCTTCCCCTTTTAAGTTTTTCTTGTCACAAATTATCCCTTTTTGTATTATCAGTTTGTTACCCAATTGAAGTGGTTATAGTTATTTTTAATGCTTCCTTTCACTTTAACCTTTATGTTATAATTAAGTGTATACTAACCTATTCAGATACAGATTTTCAATTTTCTGTCTATCACCTTGCTCAGAGCTTTGTATTCCTTGTCTTTTTGTTTCAGGTAGGAGAGCTCCTTTCAACACTTCTTGTAAGGCAAGTCTAGTGGTGGTGAATTCTCTCAGCTTTTTTTTTGTCTGAGAAAGCCTTTATTTTTCCTTCATATCTGAAAGATAACTTTACTATATACAGTACTCTTGACTGACAGTTTTTGTCTTTCAGTATCTTGAATGTATCTTTCCACTCTCTCCTGCTCTATAGGGTTTCTGATGAGAAACTTACTGATGGCCTAATGGAGATTCCTCTGTAGGTGTTTTTCTTTTTCTCCCTGGATGCTTTTAATATTCGTTCTTTGTCCTTGATTTTGATGGTTTTATTATCATGTGTCTTGGAGAAGGTCTTTTTGTGTTCTATTAGCTTCATGGATTTGTATATTGAGTTCCTTCCCCAGATTTAGGAAGTTCTTAACTATTATTTTTTTAAATAAACTCTCTGCTCCCTTCTCTCTCTCTTCTCCTTCTGGGATACCCATTACCCTTATGTTGCCATATCTAATTGAGTCAAATAGTTCTCGTAGAATTCCTACTTTTTTCAAAGTCTTAGTTCTCTCTCTTCCTCTACCTGCATCATTTCTAGGTTTCTATCTCTGAGCTTGTTAATTCTCTCTTCCATATGATCAGCTGTATTTCCATTACTTTCTAATGCATTCATCTCATTTATTGAGTTCTTCTGCTCCAGAATTTCTGTTTGGTTCCTTTTTAGAGTTTCAATATCTTTGACAAATGATTCCTTCTGTTCATTGATTTTATTTCTGAGCTCATTGAACTGCTTTTCTGAGTTTTCCTGTAGCTTGTTGAATTTCTTCATGACAGCTATTTTGAATTCTTTATCAGTTAGATCACAATTTTCCAAGACTTTATGTTTGGTTTCTGGAAAATTGTTTTCTTTTGGTAATGCCATAGTACCATGGCTTTTTGTGGTGCTTGCTGGATTATTCCTCTGCCGGTGCATTTGTTGTAGCAATCACGTTTTTAAATTTACGTATAGGTTTTGATTCAAATTTTTCAACTGCTTGGAGATTAGAAGACTTTCTTTTGATTTTTAGTAAGTAGCACTATAGCACTAGTTTTTGGTTTCTCTTCCCTCACCTCCCTCTGGCTATATTTGAGGATCTGCATGGTCCACCCTCCACCACCTCTGTTTGGAGTGTCACCGGTACTCTTATACTCACTGCATATGCTTCTGGGGGTCACTAATGCCTTGCTGTTGCTGTCGTCACTGGCCTTGCCAGTGGGGGCACAGAGGTGACTGATGCCTCAGCTGTGTCCAGGATCCCCTGAGTGAAGCTCCACCACTGTGGTGGGGGGAGGAAGAGGATACATGGGACAATGTCTCAGCTGTTGCTTGTTACTTTGTGGCCACAGGCACTGCTGCAGTTGTGTTGTAGGAGTCCTGTGCATAGTTTTGCCACTGTTGCTAGGCTCTCATCTGAGGCCAGGGGGCCCAGGATTATGGAGCTCTGCTTCCATTGCTGTTCCACTTCTCATGGCCACAGATGCCACTGCAGCTTGCTGACTGGAGTCATACATGCACCTCTGCTGCTGCCCACTGAGTTCTCTGGGGCTGGGGACAGCTGGCTCAGCCATTACAGCTGGGATCCAGGGTCCTGGGCTCTGGCTCTGCTGTTCCCTAATTTAGCCTCCTCTGTGCTCCTCCTTAGTGCTCCAATTCATCCACCTTTGTATGTACTGATGTATGGATCTTTCCGATGTCCTGGTGTGATTGTGCAATGTAGTCTTTGTTGGGTTAAGGATGTTTCACTCCCTGTAGATTGAAAGGGGGAGACAAAAACATGCTCTCACACTGCCATGATGATGACCTTATCCAGTTTCATTCTTTTGCATGTGGCTCTTGAGTTTTCCCAGTACCTTTTACTGAAGAGACTGTCCTTTTCCTATTGTATATTCTTGGCTCCTTTGTCATAAATTAATTGTCCATATATATGTGGGTTTATTTCTGGGCTCTCTATTCTGTTCCACTGATCTCTGTGTCTGTGTTATACCAATACCATATGGTTTTGATTACTATAGCTTTGTAATATAGTTTGAAATCAAGGACCATGATGCCTCCAGCTTTGTTCTTCTTTCTCAAGATTGTTTTGGCTATTCAGGGTCATTTTTGGTTCCACAAAAATTTTAGAATTGCTCCACTTCTGAGAAAAATGCCATTGGAATTTTCACAGGCATTGCATTGAATCTATAAATTGCTTTGGGTAGTATGGACATTTTAACAATATTAATTCTTCCAATTCATAAGCACAAAATATGTTTGTATCTTCAATTTCTTCCATCATTGTTTTATAGTTTTCAGTGTACAGATCTTTCACCTCCTTGGTTAAATATATTCCTAGGTATTTTATTCTTTTTGATATAATTGTAATTGGGATTGTTTTCTTAATTTATCTTTCTGATATTTCTTTATTAGTGTATATAAATGTAACTGATTTTTGTAAATTGGTTTTGTATCCTGCAACGTTACTTAATTTGTTTATTAGTTATAACAGTTTTTTGTGGAGTCTTTAGGATTTTCTATATATAACATGTGAGCTGCAAATAGTGGTAATTTTACTTCTTCCTTTCTGATTCAGATGACTTTTTTTCCTGCCTAATCACTCTGGCTAGGACTTCCAGTACTATGTTGAATAAAAGTGGGGAGAGTTGGCTTCCTTCTTTTGTTCCTGATCTTAGAGGAAACACTTTCAGCTTTTCACCATTGAGTATGATGTTAGCTCTGGGCTTGTCATACATGGCCTGTATTATGTTGAAGTACATTCCCTCTATACCCAGTTTATTGAGAGTTTTTATCATGAATGGATGTCTAATTTTGTCAAATGCTTTTTCTGCATCTATCGAGATGATTATATAATTTTTACCCTTGATTTAGTTAAGGTGGTGTATCACATTGATTTTTGCCAATGTTGAACCATCTTTGCATCCCTGGAATAAGGGTGTATGATCCTTTTATTGTATTGTTGAATGCTGCTTGCTAATATTTTGTTGAAGACTTTTGCATCTGTGTTCATCAGAGATATTGGTATACAATTTTCTTTTCTTGTGGCATTCTGGTCTGATTTTGGTATCAAGGTAATGCTGGCCTTATAAAATGAGTTTGGGAGTGTTCCCTCCTCTTCTATTTTTTGGAACAGTTTGAGGAGGATTGGTATTAATTCTTCTTTAAATGTTTGGTAGAATTCACTAGTGAAGCCATCAGGTAATAGACTTGCATTTGTTGGGAGGTTTTTGATTACTGATTCAGTCTGTATGCTAGTTATAGGTCTGTTTAGATTTTCTTTATCTTCATAATTCAGTCTTGGTAGGTATATTTCTAGGAATTATCTTTTTCTTCTAGGTTGTCAAATTTGTTGGTGTATAATCATTCATGGTCATCTATATGATCCTTTGTATTCCTGTGGTATCAATTGTAATGTCTCCTCTTTCATTTCTAATTTTGAGTCCTCTTTTTTTTCTTGGTGAGTCTAGTTAAAGGTTTGTCAATTTTGTTTATCTTTTCTATTGTCATTTTAGTCTCTATTTCATTTATTTCCATGCTGATCTTTATTTCCTTCATTCTGCAAACTTTGGGCTTCATTTGTTCTTCTCTTTTTAGTTCCTTGAGGTGTAAATTTAGGTTATTTGAGATTTTTCTTGTTCTTGATGTAGGCATTTATTGCTATGAAATTTCCTCTTAGAACTGCTTTTGCTGCATCCCATAAGTTTGGTATGTAGTATTTCTATTTGTCTCAAGGTATTTTTTGATTTCTCATTTGATACCTTGTTTAGCCCATTGGTTGTTCAGGAGCATGTTGTTTAATCTCCACATATTTGTGAATTTTCTAGTTTTCTTATAATTGATTTCTAGTTTCAAACCATAATGTTGGGAAAAATTGCTTAATATGATTTCAATCTTCTTAAACTATTTTTTTTTTTGTGGCCTAACATATGATGTGTTCTGGAGAATGTTCTATGTGCACTTGAGAAGAATGTGTATTCTGTTGCTTTGGGATGAAATATTATATATATGCCTGTTAAGTCCATCTGGTCTAACATGTTGTTTAAGGCCAATGTTTACTTGACTTTCTGTCTGGATGATCTAGCTGTTGATGTAAACAGGGTATTAAGGTCCCCTGCTATTATTGTATTGCTGTCTATTTCTCCCTTTAACTCTGCTAATATTTGCTTTATATATTTAGGTACTCCTCTGTTGGGTGCATAGATATTTATAAGTGTTATAATCTCTTTTTGGAAAGATCCCTTTATCATTATGTAATGTCCCTCTTTGTCTCTAATTAGTCTTTGTTTTAAAGTCATTTTATCTGCTATAAGTATAGCTACCCCTAGTTTTCTTTTGGTTTTCATATGCATGGGATATCTTTTTCCATTCCTTTCCTTTCAGTCTGTGTGTGTCTAACATCTGAAGTGAGTCTCTTGTAGGCAGCATATAGATGGGTCTTTTTATCCATTTAGCCATTCTATGTCTTTTGATTGGAGAATTTAATCTATTTACATTTAAAGTAATATTCATAGGTATGTACTTATTGCCATTTTGTTAATTTTTTCTGGTTGTTTTGTAGTTCCTCTGTTCCTTTCTTCTTCTCTTGCTCTCCTTTGTGATTTGGTGATTTTCTGTAGTGGTATGCTTAGATTCCTTTCTCTTTATCTTTTGTGTATCTACTATTGGTTTTTGTTTTGTGGGTACCATGTTGCTCACAACTTATAATAACTTATATTTATAACAGTCTATTTTACATTGATAATTTAAGTTTCAATGCTTTCTAAAGCTCTCTATTTTTACTTCCTGCCCACATGTTTTATATTTTTGATGTCACATTTTACATCTTTTTATCTTGTGTATCCCTTAACTAACTATTGTAGGTATAGTTATTTTTACTAGTTTTGTCTTTTAACCTTCATACTAAGTTTACAAGTGATTAATCCATTACCTTTACAATATTAGATTATTCTGAATTTTACTAAATATTTACCTTTACCAGTGAAATTTATACCCTCAAATGTTGTCCTGTTACTAATTAGGGCCTTTCTGTTTCAGCTTAAAGAAGCCCCTTTAACATTTCTTGTAAGGCCCATCTAGTGGTGGTGAACTCCTTTAGCTTTATTCTTATCTGGAAAATTCTTTGTGTCTC
The DNA here is from genome assembly GCA_031878705.1 of Tapirus indicus. Taxonomy (NCBI): domain Eukaryota; kingdom Metazoa; phylum Chordata; class Mammalia; order Perissodactyla; family Tapiridae; genus Tapirus; species Tapirus indicus. Next base: position 44,282,957 of record CM062918.1, read on the forward strand.
CTTCAATTTCGAATGACAACTTTGCTGAGTAGAGTGTTATTGGTTGGAAGTCGTTTTTCTTCCCCTTCAGCACTTTGAATATATCGTGCCTACTCCATTCTGGCCTGCAAAGTTTCTGCTGAAAAATCTGCTCATAGTCTTATGGGGGTTCCCTCATATGTAACAAGTTGTTTTTCTCTTGATGCTTTTAAGATGCTCTCCTTGTCTTTAACTTTTGACATTTTAATTATAATGAGTCTTGGTGTGGGTCTCTTTGATTTCATCTTGTTTGGAACTCTTCAGGCTTCCTGGATCTGGATGTCTGCTTCCTTTCCTAGGATATGGAAATTTTCAGCCATTATTTCTTCAAATAAGTTTTCTGTCCCTTTCTCTCTCTCTCTTCTCCTTCTGGGACCCCTATAATGTGAATGTTGGTCCACTTGATGTCCCCTCAGTCCCTTAAGCTATCTTCACCACCTTTCTTTTTTTTTTTGCTGCTCTGATTAGGTGAGTCTAGGTCACTGATCCTTTCTTTTGCTTCATCTAGTCTGCTGTTGCATCCCATTAGTGTATTTTTCAGTTCAGTTATTGTATTCTTCAAGTCTGTGACTTCTATTTGGTACTTTCTTATGTTCTCTATCTCTTTGTCAAAGTCCTCATTGTTCACCCATTCTTTTCCTGAGTTCAGTGAGCATCTTTAGGATCATTATTTCAAACTCTTTATTAGGTAAATCACTTATCTCCATTTCATTAAGGACTTTTTCTGTGGCTTTATCTCATTCTTTTGTTTGGAAAATATTCCTCTCTTTCTTCATTTTCCTTGACTTTCTATGTGTTGGTTTCTATGCATTAGATAAAACAACTACCTCTCCTAGTCTTGAAGGAATGGCTTCATGTAGGAGATGAAACTTATTATTCAAACTTGCCCTAGCTCTTGGTTGTCTCTCAAACCTTCATGATTGTCCAAACAGCCTATTTTATTTTTATTGGCTCCCAGGAGTTGAGGGTGTGCCAAGACCTGTCAGTGTCTCAAAGGGGAGGATCTCAGTCAGTACTTAGATTCAGGCTGATTGGAGGCCAGACCCTCAGGCAGCATCTTTTTAAAGAATGTAAATATATATGGTCTTGTGGGCCCACAAGCATCAGTCCATAGGCCATCAGAGCCAGGAGATCTAGAGGTGTTCCCTGGCAGTACCACAAAAATCAGGGCACCAGAGGAAGGTACAAGCTCCTTTCTGGGTGATACCAGTGAGCTAGAGTGAGGCAGAGGGAGAGTGCAAAGATGGTACCTGCCAGCCTGTATCCCTTCAGAGTACACCAGCAGGCCCCTAGATGTGAGTTAAATTAAATGCCTGACCCTCAGGCCAATGCTTTAAGCAAATCAGCCTCTTTCACATGCAGTCTGGATGCCTGTCAATTGGCTCCCTCTGAGCTGGGCCCTGGGGTGGATGAGTCTGAGTGTACTAGCCCTTTAAGAGCCTTTTGTCACAAGGCTATAGCCTTGTGAATCTCATGGACATGAAACCCATTGGTTTTCAAAGCTAGATGTTTGCAGGGCTTCTCTCTCAGTTGCAGGTCTTAAAATTTGGGGTGCCCAATGTGGGGTTAAACCCTTTGCTCCTCAGGGAGAAGCTCTGGGTTTTGAATTCCCTCTGAATTGTGGGTTGCCACACAAGGGGCGGGATTTATAGTCAGATTTTGTCTCAGCCTCTCTTACCCACTTTGATGTGGTTTTTTTCTCATTCGCTCAATGTGTAAAAGTCAGTCAGCTAGTTTTTGTTGTTTTCCAGAGGAAATTGTTCCATATGTAGCTGTAGATTCAGCGTGTTCACAGGAGGAGGTGAGCTCAGGGTCTTCCTATGTTGCCTTCTTGAACCGGATCTTGCCATTGGAATTTTGACAGGGATTGCATTGAATTTCTGGATTTCTTTGGGTAGTACAGACATTTTAACAATATTAATTCTTCCAATCCATAAGCATAGAATATCTTTCCATTCATGTGTATGCTCAATTTCTTTCATCAATGTCTTATAGTTTTCAGTGTACAGATCTTTCACCTCCTTGGTTAAATTTGTTCCTATTTTATTCTTTTTGATGTAATTGTAAATGGGATTGTTTTCTTAATTTCTCTTTCTGAGAGTTTGCTGTTGTATATTGATTTTTAATCCTGCAACTCTACTGTATTTGTTTATAAGTTTTGTCAATTTTTGGTAGTCAGAGTTTTCTATATATATCGCCTGCAAATGGAGACAGTTTCCTTCTTCCTTTCTGTTTGAATGTCTTTTATTTCTTTTTCTTGCCTAATTGCTCTGACTAGGACTTCCAGAATAAAAGTGGTGAGAGTAGGCATCCTTCTCTTGTTCCAGATCTTAGAAGAAATGCTTTCAGCTTTCACCATTGAGTATGATGTTAGCTGTGGGCTTGTCATACATGGTCTTTATTATGTTGAGGTACATTCCCTCTATACCCAATTTATTGAGAGTTTTTATCATGAGTGGATGTTTAATTTTGTCAAATGCTTTTTCTACATTGATTGAGATGGTCATATAATTTTACCCTTCATTTTGTTAATGTGGTGTATCACATTGTTTTTGCAGATGTCGAAACATCCTTGTATCCCTGGAATAAATCCCATTTGATCATGATGTATGATCCTTTTATTGTATTTTTAGATGCAATTTGCTAATATTCTATTGAGGATTTTTGCATCTATGTTCATCAGGAATGTTGGTCTGTAATTTTCTTTTCTTGTAGTGTCCTTGTCTGGCTTTGGTATTGGGGTAATGTGGCCTCATAAGATGAGTTTGGAAGTGTTCCCTCCTCTTCTATTTTTTGGGAGAGTTTGAAAAGGATATTTCACCTTCATTTCTGAAAGATATTTTCATTGGGTAGTTTTAGCTTGATAGTTTTTTCTTTCAGGACTTTAAAAGTGTTGCTCCACTATCTTTTGATTTTTGTTTCTTGAAGAAATCTGCTATGGTCTTTATTTTTTTCCTAGTATGTAATGTGTCTCTTTTCTCTTGCTGCATTTAATATTTTCTGTTTATCACTGGCCTTAAGTAATTTGATTACTATGTGACTTGATGCAATTTCCTTCATGTTTCCTGTGGTTGAGTTCATTGAATTTCTTGGCTACTGTTTATAGTTTTTAACAAAATCAGAAAATATTAGGCCACTATTTCTTCAATTATATTTTTTATTCTCCTCCTCCTTCAAGGACTCCAATTACACCTATATTAAGCTGCTTAAAGTTGTCCCTCAGCTCACTTAATGCTCTGTTCATTTTGTTCCACTGTCTTTTAATTGGTTCATTTTGGATAATTTCTATTGCTGTATTTTCACATTCACTAATCTTTTCTTCTGCAATGTCTAATCTGCTGTGAATCCCATCCAGAGTATTTTTCATCTCAGACATTGTAGTTTTCATTTCTAGAAGTTTGATTTGGGTTTATGTCTTCCATATCTTTAGTTAATATGTTTAATCTTTGCTCCAGATTCTTGGACATATAAAATAGTTACAATAACTATTTAAATATCTTTATCTAATAATTTTATCATTTGTGTTTTTCTGGATCACTTTTTGATGGGTTGATTTTTTTCCTCCTCATTATGGCTCATATTTTCCTACTTCTTTTCATGCCTGGTAATTTTCATTGAATGGCAGAATTTTACCTTGTTGAGCCCTGGATATCTTTGTATTCCTAGAAATATTCTGGAGCTTTGCTTTGAGTTGCAATTTAGTTATTTGGAAATGGTTTGATCCTTTCCTTTTTAACTTCCTTAGATGTGACCAGAGCATTGTGTAGGACTAATTTTGTCCCTTTACTGCAGCAAAACCCTTCTGAGTACTCTGCCTAAAGCCCAATGAATTATGAGGTTTTCTAGTTTGGTTGGTGAGAATGTGAACTACTCTTAGCTTTGTGTGATTAGATTGTTACTGCTAATCCTTTTAGGTTGTTCTTTGCCTGGCCATCAGTTTCCCCACACACATATGCTGATCTGTGTTCACCTGAATACTTGAGGAGGATCTTCTGAAGATCTCTCTCTAGGCAGCTCCCTTCTCTGGACTGCAAACTCTAGCTACCTTGTACTCTCCAGACTCCCAGTGCTATTCGACAACTCAGACCACCAGGCTCTGCCTGGTTTCCCCTCCCTGCCTGGGGCCTGGAAACTTTCTCCAGGCGGTAAGTTGGGACAATGCTCACCTCTCAGGGATCCCTGTCCTTCACTGCCTGATGTCCAATGTCTTGAATATAATATATTTTGTCCTTTTTTTTAAAGTTGTTTCAAGCAAGAAGATAAGTTTACAGCTTGGTACTACTCTTACCTGACAGAGGAAGTTCTCTTCCTCCCTTTGAAAGCTCTCTCTCTGAGCATTTAGGCATAAAGTACCCTGCCCTGAGTGGGTAGGTTGAGGCAGTTTTGCTTTAGGGATTGGGATAATAAACTTCCTCTAAAGTTTATTTCTCTGGCTGCTCTTGTCAGTGTGCATACTCTGACCTCCATTACTTTGAAACAACATGAGCCAAGACTCAGATTTGAGTTTGGGGTAGGAAGGAAGTCAAAAAGGTTTTTTGGATTTTTTTGCCTGCTTCAAGTGCTAAGCCCTTTGTATATGTATAGCATAAGTTAAAGAACCCACGATAGAGTCTAAAGATCCACCTAGTAACACATGCCTAGCATATATTTCTCTCAGGGACTTTATGGGAATTTGAACAGTATTTAGATGTCTGTAGGGCAATATTTACCATATAATGTAGGGCTAAGTGGGTGTGAACTCTGGAGCCACACTAAATTAGAATCCTTACACTACTGAGTTATATTACTTAATTTCTCTAAGTCTCAACTTTTTCTCACCTGTAAAATAGGGATTTTTAAATCTATTATCTCCAACAATAGAGACAATGCTTCATAGGTTTGTTTTGAGGGTTAAGTGAGATAATCTATGTAAGTTCCTTAACCTAGGGCTAGTATGCAGTAAATAATAAATGATCACCATCATCATTTCCCTGGAGAAAATACCATCATAATCTCATCCAAAACTTCCAGTGGAGCCCAAATACATGAGTACTCAAGGTATATAACACTGACTTACGTGAATTTAACTTTATATAATATATATATATTAGACACAGTAACATTTTAATTATAGAAATAGTTTATAATGCTTATAAAAACACAAAGTAGGATTTCTGGTTTCAGCCCCAATGTGTTAAGAGCTTGCAAGTCATCATTCCTGTCCTTACCCTAAGAAAAAAACCTAAACAAAATGAGAATCGGCTTTCCTCAGATCCCTCAAAGAACTGAAAGAAAAAGGCAAACTGCCACTCCAAACACTGAAGAGACAGGTAAATACAGAGAATCTCAGCATATTAGGAGCAGAAGCTGCTGGAGCCAGTCACTGGTAGGAACAGTTAAAAGGTAATAAATTACTGGAGCCTGAGTGTGAATCAGCTTGAGAGTTAAAAACTACTGGGGCCCAGTCTTAGGGGACCCAGACACTTTTGTGTGGTTTTTCCCTTAGAAGCTCTACCAAGTTCTCATGATAAGTAGAGGAACAAGGATAAGAGCTATATTGGACTTCTCTTCAGAAACCATGCAAGCAAGAAGAGAGTGGAGTTGAAATATTTAAAGTGTTTAAAGAAAAAAACACACCAATCTAGAATTTTGTATCCAGTGAAATTATCCTATAAAAGTGAAGAACAAATGAAGACTTTCTCAGAGAAGCAAAAACTAAGGGAATATTTCACAAGTAGGCCTGCCTTGCAAGAGATGTTAAAAGTTCTTCAGAGAGATGGAAAACTATATGGGTCAGAAACTCAGATCTACATAAAGAATGAAGGAGCATTAGAGAAGAAATAAAAGAAGGTAAAATGAAATCTTTTATTTTTCTATCATAATTGATTTAATAGGTAACTATCCAAAGTAACAATAGTGGCAATGTATTGGGATTATGGATAAGGGAAATGAATAACAGCATGTTATAGGGTTGGGAGGGAGAAATTGGGAATACTGTGTTACAATGTACCTGCACTATCTATAAAGCAGTATGATGTTATTTGAAGATAAATTAGTTGTAAATGTATACTGCAAACCCTAGAGCAACCACTTAAACTCCTTTTACAAAAAGTATAATTGATATAATAAGAGAAGATAAAATGAAATCATATAAAATGTTCAATTAAAACCAGAGAAAGCAGAAAAAGATTTTAAAAAGTGCAACAAAGAGAAAACAGTTGTGAACATGGTAGATATTAATACAACTATATCAATAACCACTTTAAGTGGTCTACATATACCAGTAAAAGACAGTCAGCTAGGACTTAAAAAAAACCCCAAAACCAAGACCCAACACCCCCTTTAAATATAAAGACACAGATAGATTAAAAGTAAAGAAATGGAGAAAGATAAACCATACTAACATGAATCAAAAGAAAGCTAAGTAGCTATATTAATTTCAGACAAGCAGACTTCATAACAAGTAAAATGATCAGGGAAGAAGAGAGGGCATTAAATGATAAAAGAGTTCAACTCTCCAAGAAGACATTCAATCTTTAACATGTATGCACCTAGCACCAGAGCACCAAAATATGTGAGGCAAAAACTAATAGAAGTGCAAGGAGAAAATTGGTAAATCCACCACTATAGTTGGAGACTTCAACACCACTTTGTCAGTAATTGACAGAAATCAGTAAGGATATAGTTGAACTTAACAGTACCATCAATCAACTGGATCTAATTGATGTTTATAGAATACTTCATCTAACAACAGGATATACATTTTTCTCAAGTTCATATGCAATATTCACCAAGATAGACCAAATTCTGGGCCATAAATCACACCTTAACAAATTTAAAATTATAGACATTATACGAAGTATGCTTTCAGACTAAAATAGGATTAAACTCGAAATCACTTACAGAAAGATAGCTGGAAAATTCTAAAATATTTGGGATTGAACACCACACTTCTATATAACAAATGGGTCAAGGAAGTCTTAAGAGAATATTTTCAACTAAATGAAATGAAAATACAATCTATCAAGATTTGTGGGATGCAGCAAAAGCAGTGCTTAGAGGAAATTTACAGCACTGAATGCATATATTAAAAAAGAAGAAAGATAGACTGATTATCTAAATTTCCACCTTAGGAAACTACAAAAAGAAGACCAAATCAAATCAAAAAGTAGAAGAAATGAAATAATAAAAAGTAGAGCAGAAATCAATGAAATTAAAAGCAGGAAAACAACAGAGAAAACACACAAAACTAAAAGCTAGCTCTTTGAAAATATCAATTGATAAACCTGTAACTAGTCTAACCAAGAAAATAAAAGAGAAGACACAAAGTACTAAGATCAGAAATGAAAGAGAGCTCATCTCTACTGATCCCATGTACATTAAAGGGAAAATAATGAAATATTATGAATAACCTGTGTACAAATTTGATAATTTAGATGAAATGGACCAATTCCTTGAAAGACATGATATACCAAAATTCACAAAAAAAGAAACAGGTATCTTGGAGGAAGTGATGTCAGCATCATGGTGGAGTGAGATTCCCTCTTTGAATCTCTGCCCATGAAAACATCATTCACATTCCAACAGAGCTCAGTCAAACACTACAAAGGACTTCTAAGAAACCCCTGCTGCCATACATCGGACGGTGGAGGCACGGGAAGCCCTAAAGGGTGGGAGGAGAGGTAAGAAGTTGTACTCCCCCTCCCCAATCGATTGGCAAAGACAGCGTGGCTTGCAGACAGAGGGGGGAGGGGCGGGTGGCCCACTGCAGGGAAAACTACCACCCTCCAGGTGCTCTCACAGACTGTCGAGAGATCCCCACCGGGAAGCGACAATGGACTGTTTAGGGGGTGTGGCAAACACCCTAAGAGAGCCAGAAAGGAAACCCCCAGGTGGAGCAGGAGAAAGAGAGAGCCCCTCCCCCCACACACCCCGCGTTTCAGCATAATCCCTCTGGGGACTGCAGCGGGCTCAGAGCATACCGCTCGCAACCTCCATCAAGTGGCAGCAGGTGGAAACTGCAGGACCAACTTCGAGAGGAAAAAGTAAAGCCGTTGCTGTCGGATCCATGCGACGGTTTGTTATGTCTACAGACCAAAAGGAAACTGACAAACACCCAGAAACCAACCCTGAAGGCACAGAATTCGAGAACCTGAATGACAGAGAATTTAAAATAGCTATCATAAACAAACTCAATGAAATACAAGAGAACACACAGAAACAAATCAACGAATTCAGGGATTTCGTCACAAAAGAGATTGAAACCATAAAGAAAAACCAATCAGAAATATTGGAGATGAAAACCAAAATGAATGAGATAGTGGAAAAAATGGAGTCTTTTTTTTTTTTTTTTTTTGTGGGGAAGACCAGCCCTGAGCTAACATCTGTTGCCAATCCTCCCCTTTTTGCTGAGGAAGACTGGCCCTGGGCTAACATCAGTGCCCATCTTCCTCCACTTTATATGGGATGCGACCACGGCATGGCTGACAGGCAGTGCGTCGGCGGGCGCCCGGGATCTGAACTCGCAAACCCCGGGCTGCCAAGCGCGGACTAACCTGCTGCGCCACCGGGCGGCCCCTGCAGATGATATGACCTTATGCATAGGAACCCAAAAAATTCCATTGGAAAACTACTAGAAATAATCAACAACTACAGTAAAGTGGCAGGGTATAAAATCAACTTACAAAAATCAATTGCATTTCTATACACTAATGATGAACTAACAGAAAGAGAACTCAAAAAGACAATCCCATTTACAACTGCAACAAAAAGAATAAAATATCTGGGAATAAATTTAACCAAGGAGGTAAAAGACCTATACAATGAAAACTATAAGACACTATTGAAAGAAATAGAGGAAGACACAAAGAAATGGAAAAGTATTCCATGCACATGGATTGGAAGAATAAATATAGTTAAAATGTCTATTCTACCTAAAGCAATCTACAAATTGAATGCAATCCCAATCAGAATCCCAATGTCATTCTTCACGGTAATAGAACAAAAACTACTGCAATTTGTATGGGGCAACAAAAGACCCCCAATAGCTAAAACAATTCTGAAAAAAAAGAACAAAGCTGGAGGCATCACAATCCCTCATTTCAAAATATACTATAAAGCTATAGTAATCAAAACAGCATGGTACTGGTACAAGAATAGACACACAGATCAATGGAATAGCATTGAAAGCCCAGAAATAAAACCACACACCTATGGACAGCTAATCTTCGACAAAGGAGCAAAGAACATACAATGGAGAGAGGGAAGTCTCTTCAAGAAATGGTGCTGGGAAAATTGGACAGCCACATGCAAAAGAATGAAAGTACACCATCTCCTATTGCCATATACAAAAATCAATTCAAAATGGATCAAGAACCTGAAAGTGAGACCTGAAACTATAAAACTCCTGGAAGAAAATATAGGCAGTACACTAATGGAGATTGGACATAAAGGGATCCTTTCAGATTCCATGTCTACTCGGACAAGGGAAACAAAAGAAAAAATAAACAAGTGGGACCTCATCAGACTACAGAGCTTCTACAAGGCAAATGAAACCAGGATCAAAATGAATAAACAACCCACCAGCTGGGAGAAAATATTCTCAAATCGTTTGTCTGACAAGGGATTAATCTCAGTAATATATAAAGATCTCATACAACTGAGCAACAAAAAAGCAAACAACCCAATCAAAAAATGGGCAGAGGATCTGAACAGACATTTTTCCAAGGAAGAGATACAGATGGCCAACAGACACATGAAAAGATGTTCAACATCACTAATCATCAGGGAAATGCAAATCAAAACTACACTAAGATATCACCTGACACCCGTTAGAATGGCTATAATCACAAAGACAAATAACAACAAATGCTGGAGAGGTTGTGGAGAAACAGGGGCTCTCATTCACTGCTGGTGGGAATGCAAACTGGTGCAGCCTCTATGGAAAACAGTATGGAGAGTCCTCAAAAAATTAAACATAGAAATACTGTATGATCCAGCAATCCCACTCTTGGGCATCTACCCAATGGACATGAAATCAACCATCACAAGAGGCGTATGCACCCCTATGTTCATTGCAGCATTATTCACTATAGCCAAGAAGTGGAAGCAACCCAAGTGTCCCTCGACTGATGATTGGTTAAAGAAGATGTGGTAGATACATACAATGGAATACTACTCAGCCATAAGAAAAGACACAATTGTCCCATTTGCAACAACATGGAGGGACCTAGAGGGTATTATGTTAAGTGAAATAAGCCAGAGAGAGAAGGACAGATACTGCATGAACTCACTCATATATGGAATATAAATGAACACACGGACTGAGAGAACTGACTGTGGTTACCAAGGGGAAGGGGGGTGGGGGGTGTGGGGTGGGCACAAGGGGTGAAGGGTTACATCCACATGGTGATGGACAAACAATGATGTACAACTAAAACCCCACAGTGTTATAAACTATTAAGACATCAATTAAAAAAAAACAGGTATCTTAATAGGCTTATATCTATTAAAGAAATTGAATCAGTAATTAATAACCTTCCAAAAAGGAAAGGTCCCAGGCCCAGATGGTTTCACTGGTGAATCCTACCAAACACTTAAGGAATAAATGAGACCTATTCTCTACAATCTCTTTGAGAAAACTGAAGCAGAGAGATCCTTCCTAACTCATTCTGTGAAGCCAGAATTAACCTAATACCAAAACCAGATAAAGACACTGCAAGAAAGGTAAACTACGGACCAATTTCTCTTATGAAGAGAGAATATATTTTACATAGGTGCAAGAAAGGAAAGAAATTTTCCTTTACATTATGAGAAAGGAAAACTATAAACCAAATTTCTCTATTTTTGCATAGATGCAAAAATCTTCAATAAAATATAAGCAAATTAAAACCAGCAACATATAAGAACTATATACCATGGTTAAGTGAGATTTACTTCAGGTATGTAAGGCTGGTTTGATATTCAAAAATCAATTAATGTAATCCATCACATCAGTAGGCTAAAGAAGAATCATAGGTCATATCAATAGATGCAGAAAAGCTTCAAGATTTACTATAAAGCTACGGTAATCAAGGCAGTAAGGTATTGGCAAAAGAATAGACAGATCAATAGAAGGGAATAGAGAGCCCAGAAATAGGTCTACACAAATATAGTCAACTGATCTTCAACGAAGGAGCCAAGACAATTCAATGGAGAAAGGTTAGTCTTTTCAACAAACGGTGCTGAAACAATTGGACATTCATATGCAAAAAAAATGAATCTAGACACAGGCCTTAGATCTCACACAAAAACTAACTCAAAATGGATCATAGACCTAAATACAAAGCATAAAACTATAAAACTCCAGAAGACAACAAAGGAGAAAAGCTAAGTGACATTGGGTTTGGCAATGAGGTTTCACACAGAACAGCAAGAGCACAATCCATGAAAGGAAATATTTTAAGTTGGAATTTTTTTAAATTACAAACTTGTGCCCTGCAAAAGACACTGCTATGGGAATGAAAAGATAAGCCCCAGACTGTGAGAAAATGTTTGCAGAACATTTATCTCATAAAGAATTCACATCCTAAATATACAAAGAACTCTTAAAACTCAACAGTAAGAAAACAACCTAATTAAAAAATGAGCAAAAGAGCTGAACAGACACCTCACCAAAAAATACATACAGATAGCAAGTAAGCAGATGAAAAGGTGTTTAACATCATATGTCATTAGGGAATTACAAATTAAAATGAGATACATCTTTTAGAATGGCTAAAATCCAAAATGCTGACAACATCAAACGCTGATGAGGGACCTCTCAGCTCAGGAACTCTCAACAGAACTCATTTGTTGCTGGTGGGAATACAAAATGGTACTGCCACTTTGGATGACAGTTTGGCAGTTTTTCACAGAGCTAAACATAGTTTTACCCTATGACCCAGCAATCTCACTCTTAGGTATTTCTCCAAATGAGTTGAAAACTTAGGTCCACATAAAAACCTGCACACAAGTGCTTATAGCAACTTTATTCACAATTGTGAAAAACTGGAAGCAACCCAGATGTCCTTCAAGAGGTGAATGGACAAACTGTGGTATATCCATACACGGAATATTATTCAGTGATAAAAAAGAAATGAGTTATCAAGCCACAGAAAGATATGAAGGAACTTTAATGCATATTACTAAGTGAAAAAAGCCAATCTGTGTATTATATGACATAGTATATGATCCCAACTATATGACATTCTGGAAAAGGCAAAACTATGGAGACAGTAAATAGATCAGTGGTTGCCAGGGGTTGGAGGGAAAGGGAGAGGAAGGAATAGGTGAACACAGGGGACTTTCAGGGCAATGAGACTATTCTGTATGATTCTGTGCTAGTTGATACATGATATTTTGCATTTGTCAAAACACAGGGAACACTACAACACTAAGGGTGAAATTTAATATAACCCATGGACTTTACTTAATAATGCATCAGTACTGGTTTATTAATTGTAACAGATGTATCACACTAATGCAAATGTTAATAATAAGGGGAGAGGAGTAAATGGAAACTCCTTTGCAGTATTGGCTTAATTTTTTTGTAAATCTAAAACTTCTAAAATGTCTAGTTTTTTAAAACATGCATATTAGTGTGACATACGGCAGATTACTATAAAGCAATAACTCAAAGAAGGTGGCAGCTACCGTAAAGATAAAATCTTTGAATTTTAGTTTGAAAATTTTATTATCTTACAGATTCTGACTGAATCAGCTGGTACTATTTGAGTATAATATATACAATGACAGAGAGAATGCACCATTCACAGGTTACCGTGCACTAACCTGTGGTAAGTGTATGTGTATGTTTGCAACTGTTGTCAAATTTGTGTTCTGTGCATTCAGACATCCTCCCTCCTTCTCTCCCCTCACCACATAAGCACCATTCCCAGCTCACTCCTTCACCAGTGTCAGCACCAGAATCAGCACTTAGTTCCATAAATAAGGTACAGGGAGGTTAGTTCTTACCCAACTAAATCCCAACACTAAGAGCCTTCTCTGTCTGGCTCCCCACTGTATCCGGTCTCCTAGAATGGCTTCTGATATAAAAGGTACTCAGTAAATATTTGTGAATGAATGAACTGCCTAATAGCTTTAAAATTCTCTAACAGTTAAAACATTTTATCAAATTTAAAATGATCTCAACTGTTAAAAATATCATCAAAGAATGCCAGACCAAACTAAGGTAAAACTCTAACAAATAACATTTATTCTTCTTTTACATATGTATTTCACAGCCCAAACATCACATTGCCTTCAGAGAAAGGTGCTTTTATGCCATTATATTTTACTATTTACTGCACAGGCATTAAACATTCTCATTAACATGATGAGACAATTTGCTGGTAAACATTTAAACACATAGACATTGGTTTCAATATTTCAAGAACATATTTTTGGTCATAACCAAGGAAGTACATCAAAATATGACAACATTGGCTAATATTTTTACAAGCAAATAATATTTAACTCTGCATAGTTTATACAATAGGCTGCGGTAATAAATAATATCACCAATCTCATCAACTATTAACTGGCCACAAAAAGCCTAACATTCATTTTAATTATGATATGAAAAGCTCTATTGGTATAGTTTCAACATAGCCTTAAAATGTTGTGGGTGTTTAACCTTGAATACGTGAAAAGAAAAAGTACTAAACTCGTATGTTTTTGTTAACTACAAATACGTTGTGTTCACGTATTACATTCCTAACATGAAGGCAAATATTTAAATAGAAAAACCAGCAGTCCAAAACTGTGAATGTGCAAATTGTGAGGAAAACATTGCATTTAAATTTGCACTCATTTGCAAGTTACAGTACTAGCTCAGTAGAAACACTAACAGGAAAAATATTCAGCAGGAAAGAATGGAAATGACCTCTCACGGCAGAGAACGAGTCCCTGCACACTGCTCCATAGCTTAGAAAGTGCTTCTGGTAATCTAGAGCTTCTAAACACTTTATGACTATCCTTCATTCAACAAAGGAGACTGCAGGCATGCTTCGATCAGTGGTAAGAGGAAGAAAAACCTGAATCAGCAACATGTTCTTCCTTAATTTGGTATAAGGGTCCTTCTCATTATTACAACTGACTAATATGCTAACTTCTAACCTCAAACATTTTCTGAATCAGGTTTGCTAAACGCGGTAAAGAATAGCTACCCTTCACGCAATACTAGGGTTGTTGCTGTTTGTAGTACGTCATCATGATAAAAGTACATGCACAGTCATTCCACCACCCTGCAGAGGCGACACTCAGCATAACGCTCAGCTTGGATCAGACTCAAATTCTACACAGAGATTCTCTGTATTGTTTTCAATGTGTTAACAACTGCCTGGAAAGCAGAAATGCCTAGTAATTACCGCAGTGTGCTTTTTACTTGAAATGTTTATAAAAATAAAGCCCCAATGTTTAAGTCTATAGAATGTCAAGAATTCTACTAGGGATGTTAAAAGCACTGGGCAAAACCCTCGTTTTCAGCGTGCCGTCTGCCCCACAGGAGAAGATCCGGTTGCCCTGGATGATGTCAATCTGCATGACTCCAGCCCCGAGGTTTCTGAATATGGACTGTTTAGCATGCTCACTTTTAAATGAATGAATGAGGCCATGGCCTGTCAATCTCCAAACCTAGTTTAAAAAAAAAGTGTATGTCATTAAAAAAAGAGAGGAAGAGACTAAAACCAAAAACATGGCCTTTACTTACTTCTGGTTCCGTTGGCCCAACTGATCTCCTTAAAGCCCAACTTTCCCATCCGCTGCCCCATTCCTAGCAGCTTGTCTAACTGGAAATAACACCATTCTCACAATTCATTTACTGTCCTAACACTTCACCGTCCCTTCTTTCAAATTTCTGTCTTCATGGCCTCTTGTAGTTTCATATTAACCATATATACCCCATCTCTAATTCAATTAAATATTTAAATCAACTCAATTAAACATGTTCCTAATGCTAAGCTAGGTCCTGGGCAATATAAGAACAGTACCATCTCACTTATCTGGAAACCTCAACTGTGCAAAACAGAATCAGGAACTGGGGCCAGGGTGGGGGCGAGGGGAGGAGGTTCTGAGGAGCCAAACTAATGTCACCAAGAATCCATGAGTTAATTAAACTCATACACTTTACTCAAAACAAGAGTTCTTTCAAGCTTTTTAATGACCTGAGCATCTAATGAGCTTGATTATTTGGTTTTCCAGATCATAACAGTTTAGACAGACCCACAGAGAAGTGAGGGAGGAAGGGTGTCTAGACACGTTCAACATCTCCACAAAGCTTCACCTCACGCCTCATTTCAAAAAGTGCCGTCAGTTCTTTTAATTTGGGGTTTTTTATTTTGTTTTTTTTTTCCCAGTCTTGACAGCAGATAGAGATAATTTTAACCCACTGTAACCTCTTGTACCAACTCACCTTTATGTTACCTTCTGCTGAACCTGTAGTGAAATATTCCTCACAGGGATCCAGAGCCAGAGCCTTAATAGCTGAGTCGTGCGCCTGGAACGTGTGAAGGAGCTGTCTCTGCCTGATGTCGAAGATGCAGACATACCCTTTCCTGCCGCCAGAGATCAACAGTTGCTGTTTTGGTGCATACTGAAGCACCGTGGCACCGTGATCATGGCATGTGAAACCTGAAGAAGCAAAACAGCAAAAGCCTTTCCAAAACAATTTCTATCTTGGCAATTCTGATAATGCTTAAATTCACATTTAAATAATATAATAATTACACTTTTTTCACTTTAATTTCTGTAATCCTATGATCAAAGTATTTAAAAAGATCCCAACCAGTGACAGAAAAAAATATTCTCATCCATAATCTTAATACAAAAACACATACATAGGAAGGTTAAACCTTAAGCCCAAACAAAGTTATGCTGCCTCAGAAGAGGTATGTAGAAGCACAAGTGCAGAGACCACCTTCTCAGTGATACTCAGCCACCTCATTAACGCCCACACATGACAAGTATTTACCGTATCCTCGCTCCTGCCCACACATACAGCCTCATCAAAAGTTCTTCTCAGGTAAGTAACTGAAATTCAACTACATAGTGTGAAATGACCAGCTACAAGTTTAGTTATCCTTCCCAGGTTTCTCTGTATTTTAATAGGGTTAAGGCCTTAAACTATGATGTGGCAAGTCTTTAAGCAATATTAACAGGCATTTACAGAAAAAATTTTGCAATCAAATAAAACTGGGAAATAACTACACCTTTCAAAATGCACATCAGCATAGTAAAAGAGTAAGAAATCTGACTGTAAAAAAATCCACCTAGCTTTGTTAAACCCAAACTTATTGGAGCATGGAGCATTCTTTCGGCAGCATTATGTGGAAAGGACGCCAATTTGGGAAATACTGTCTTAAACAGAAGGAATAATATTTAAATGGTATGGTTCAGATTTCTAGTTTTATCATAAGGTTAACTTTTATTTTATGGTTAGCTTTAATTCTTTAAAATATCTCATTTCTTTTGAGCTCAATGAATATTTTGCAACTAATTCCTTTGCAACATAATTCCTTAAACTCCTGTTAGTATCACCACTCTTCAGGCCATATTTTCTGAACAGAATATAACATAAAGACTATGCCAGGCTAGTTGGATTTCTATGACCACACATATCAGCAAGGTAGCCAGACATTCTAGTTAAATTTTTGAATTTTATTAATTTTAAATATTTCTCCATTTTCAACCCATGAATAAACACTCAACTGGGTTCACTGGTTAAAATAAAAGCAGGAAAGCATTCCTTCAGAGTGTATTAAAAATCATAGACCTGAACTCACTTACCATGAATGAGGCTGTTTCCAGGTGATATCAGTGTGTCCCAGAGGCATACATTTCTTATAAAGAAACAATAACAAAAGTACATCATAAACAATTGTTCTAAGTCACCACTAGGGGCAAACTGTGTCTTCAAGTAAAATATTTTTACGTATGGAATCTTATCTTTTTTGTTCACTCACATTTATAAAGCAGTGATTCTCAACTAGAATGAGGGTAGGCTGGGACTGGGGTTATATTTCTAGGTGTTTATCTTTTTCACACTACCCAGTTCTGTCTCACATGGTCCCACCTGTCTCTGTCTCCTCTCAGTCCCCAGCCCCATCTCCTCCAGTACTACTCCAGGGAAACTGAGACATGACTTCCTGACTAGAGGGATGTTTCTATACCCCCTAGGGGTAACCAACACGGGGAAATGAGAGACGCTATTCATGGGCATATGTTGCCAGTGAAAACAGCGTGAGGTCAAAGAAAATGTTGAGAATGATGACTGCAGAACGTCAAATGCTTATTAGTTCTCAAGAACCTGACAGTACTAACAGGAATTTAAAAAAAAAAAAAAACTGAATAGTTTTAACATAAAAATCACACATGGTTTATTGACAGACCTCAGTAGGAGTAATTTGTTTTTCTCTTTTTGGAAGAAAAACTACTCTAAGAATTATATAACAAAGAAAGTGTTTGTATTCCTAGGGTGAAAAGACTACTAAATAGAAATCCATACTTTCTAGCAAGAATATCTATTTGCCTAAAATTTGCTTATTTCTTATTTTGCTTCTCTGTCAACATACCTATTGTCAGTGGACTGTCCAGATGTGGCAACTAGACTTGAAGAGGTAATAAATGCAAAGTCACTTGTGGCTTTAGTATGGCACTGCCAACTCTATGGGAAACAAAGTACAGGGATGTTACCTATGAATCCAATAAAATTTGGTACAGTACACAGTTCGAATAACATACTATAGCATGAACTGACAACAGTTTTCAAAAACACTCTAGAATAAAGAATAAATGATAAGAGGATTAGCTGTCATTTGCATATTTGGCCAATATCCAATAATTTTTTAAAACTGGAAAGAGTTGGTAAAAACACGGAATTAAAGGTTACATCTTTTTAGATTATGTTTCAAAGAAATAGGATACCAAGTACATGAACTTAAATAAGCCATTTAATTATATTAAGGGCCCAAACAATTTTAGTGTTAATGAACTCAAACACATTTAATGAACTTTAAATAATAATATAAATCATAATAAACACCAACCGAAGGAGGGAAACTCTTCCATGCCCATCTGGTCTTAGAATGCAGTATGAGGACTTAAGTCAAATTAACTTTTTAACCTAAATACAAACATCCACCCTCCTTACCACCTCTGTGTTCCCTCCCCCACCCTCAGGTGAAGAGCTTTAACAATTATAAAAAGGAGGTCAAAGTGGTCCTGCAAATAACCCACAGATTTAAGGCTGCCCAAAACGGCTTCTAAGGCTATTCCAGGACTGTGGGAAACCACTTACTGAGCCAAGCACAACTTTTATTGTTGGATCAGGTGGAAGAATAGAAATTTAGAAGTGAGGACCCAGAAGAAGGATGTCGGGGTATTTTAAAATACAATAGATATTTTTCTGTTTGGCATTATCATAGTATAGATCTGACTGAAGGCAAAAGGATAGATTCAAGATCACTTCCATTTCTGTAAAGACTTTATGGTACAGTCTATAGTGTACTAATTTAAAAGATCTTATCTCATATACATAATTAAGAACATTTATATAGTCTAGAAAAGACTATTAAAATCAAAATATCTGAAGCCAGAAGTTAAGCACAGAAGTTCTACCCAGCCCTTCCCCTAACCATGTAAAGATACACTTGTCTGCATCACCAAGTGTTTTCATATGATTTGGATTAATGAATGAACTGGCCTATTGGGATTAGTTATTTTATAATCTAGTAAGCAGAATTCTGGAGCAAAATGGAATACAAGGAACCTGCTTAATTCTTAATATAGTATCTAAAATGAATCACTACAGAATTCTACCATTAAGAAGTTAATTTTCAGGGCTGCCCAGTGGCACAGCGGTTAAGTTTGCACTTTGGCAGCCCGGGGTTCGCGGGTTCGGATCCCGGGCGCCTGCCGACGCACAGCCATGCTGTGGCGGCGTCCCATATAAAGTGGAGGAAGATGGGCACGATGTTAGCCCAGGGCCAGTCTTCCTCAGCAAAAAGAGGAGGATCAGCAACGGATGTTAGCTCAGGGCTGGGCTTCCTCGCAAAAAAAAAAAAAAAGGTTAATTTTCAAAATGGATAAAAGTGTAACAAAAATGTAGGACCACACACAGGGAATGTCCCTGAAATTTTCCAAATAAAATGGTCTCCATTCAAGCTGTGAAAGGCAAGGCTTTTTGTTTTTTAGGTCATTTCAGTCTAAAACTGGGGCAATGATGGAGCTGTGCTGCTGGGCTGTGGATGCTGGACAGAACTGTTCCTTTCCCAACAGATCCACCAATGAGATTTGCTGTCTGAAGCAGACACTTAATAAACAAAGGGGCTTCTGTCCGTGCTCTGGGAGTGCTGAGTGATACTTACCATGTAAGGTTTAGGATTTGATGCAGTTTGGTTTACTTGCCAGATACTCAGAAAACCTTCTCCATCTGCAACACCACACTGTAAAAATGGTGTAAATATTCAACACTGGTTCTTAGTATCCATATCACAGGCAAAATCATTTCTGGAAAGGAGACCCATTCCAACCCCACTTAACTAACATTCTGCCTACACCTATGTTTCTGTTGCTGTAGTTCCCAAGAAAGTCCGAGTACTATAAACATTCTGCCACCTTTTAAATGCTTTTCCACGTCTATTTCATTGTTTTCCTCCAAACTTCTAGAATAAACTGGAACGTTCCTCTCAGGTGCTTGGCTGTGCTTACAGGCACCACCAACACACTCAACAGAAACAGAGTTGTTGACCCTGACAGAGCAGTCAGTATCTTTAAGTGGATGATTAGTTAATCCATACAAAATTTTGTGGATTTATGCTTTTATCGGGAGACAAGGGGTATATAAACAGATACCAACAAACTGCCTGGTTGGATTAAATCGAGGGTCAATGAATTTGTTTTTAGACGCAGTTTTACTAACCATTTACTCATTAGTATCCACAATTATTTTCAGATGAATTTAGCAGTAACCCCCAAGAACTAACCTTGTTGCCTTGTGAATTAAAATATAATCTAGTAACTCTTGCATTGCCGGCCTGGCGGAAACAGACAATTTGCTGAGGTCGTGTCCATTCAAACATTCGTACACTGCCATCCTGAGCACCTGTAAGATCTGAAATACAAAAGGAAAAGCAGAAAATATGAAATGAAAAATCTAAAGAAAGAGTTCCAGCATCTTCCATTCTACAAAGCAACTTCAAAATGACAGAGGCCACTTACAATCCTCGGATCATAAATACAATACTTACAGTATTGATGGACTGGGTGTGAAGTCATTCTCTTAACATTATGTAGATTCCTTTTCATAAGCTTTAAAAGAAGATAATAAAAAACTAATTTATTTTGTGCCTCACAGAAGAAATGAGGAAAGATATGCTCCAGGCTTTTTCTAATTCTGATAACATTAATTCTATTTCCAATTGAATTATTACTGAAACAAAGCCTGCTGTGGATTTTCTGAACATAACATACGGCACTTGCCTGAGCAGGCTGCAGAAGTAGAGTCCCTTACTGGTGTAGCCTGGCCTCTGCGGACTGTGAGGATACCAAACAGCTTCCTCTAGGGATAAAGGGAACTCTCCTCCAAGTGCCCCTCCCCGAGGACAATCAGGAGTATCTCCAGATTCCTCAGAGCAGAACATGAGAATGGGGCCCCTCTAACTATAGTGACTGACAACAATGTCACTGATGCAACTTTGCAAACACTTACAGTAGACATGAAGTCCTCTTTGACTCTGCTTTACCACTTTGTGCCTCTCAGTTTGCTCATCTATAAAATGGTAATGGGGGATAATAATAGCACCTACCACCTAGAGTTGTTGTGAGAAAAAGCATGCACACAACATGAAGAAACTCACAATCTGTTAGCTACTATTATTATGGTGTACTGACCGGTCACTGCCCCTTATCTTTAGGGTCATTCCCATGTCAAAGTGATTTCAACTTATTTTTGAGGGAGTCCATCTCCAGAAACCACACCTAATAGCAAATAACATACCACACTAGCTCCAGTGGTAGTCTGTCCACTGCCCAGCCATGGCAGAGATGAAGGTGGATGCACCTGACTTGCTGAATAGGATGTTGCACTGGGTTGATAAAGAGTTGTAGTGGAACCACGATAATCAATATCATCTGAACTGTGAAAAACATTCGTGTGTTACTGTGAAAGTTCCATTTTCTCTTAACACAAATTCCAATGACAGCACTTCTTATGTACCCACAGGACAGTCTTTATTTAAAAAAAAAATGAACAATATCCACGAGAAAAATTTAAGTACAAGTTCTAATCATAACCAATTTTAGTACCGGTTAAACTTTTTCCCTTAGGCAAAATATAAATTTAGTCTAATGTTGTTCAGGGGCAATTTTATTGCTGCACAAGTTGGAACAAATGTTTGTCTTGAAGTATTTAAGATAGATTTTCTTTTTATCAAGTTTAGAAAAAGATTATATGTTCTCTTCAAGTACAGATATCCCATGTAACAAATTCACACATTTTAAAGAAATTTGAGTTTCAAGATTTCTTAAAGTAAGGTACTAATTATCATCACATAAAAATGTTAAAGTAATTTTTATAATGGACTATACCATTTTACACGGTTACATCGACTCTGATGTATGATACTGAAACCTAGTTATATAATAACAAAATAGAAAATTCAACAGAACAAGGAGAAAGGGAGGCTAGGATGGCACCATTCCCAAGCACATAAAATTTCCAAGAGTCTGGAGAAAAGCAAAAGGAGGGCAAACATGGAGGAGAAATCCCAAAACAGGGAAGTGTTGCAAAACACTCTTGGTGCAGTGTCCATAGCTTTATAAAAAGTAAAGTTATCTACACTTTTATCTGTAGAAAAGGTAGACTTACATGGTGAAAATCAAGAAGAAACACTCAAAATTACTCACTAAATGTGACTCATCAGTCTAATTAATATATTGGTATAGTCTGCTTTTTGCTCTAATTACTCAGATCAGATTATCCAGATCAATATTTACTGACTATTGTGTAATACCTGACATTTCTTTGGGGTTAAATGCCAAAGTGGCAGTTGTTAGCCTTAGGCTTTGGTGTTACAGATTATTCTGACTCACACACTATGAAGAGTTCAGGGTCTAATGGAGGAAATCTGAATAATTTGTTCATTAATGTAAGTAGACCCTTTTATTGGCAGCTAAACCAATTATGTTTGTCTCCTACCCAGACAAAGGGAGAGAGAGACATATATATTTTCAAGAGAATTCAGATTATGTGCCTACCCATTTAATGGGTTCTTTTTGAAGAAAACTGTATTTAGGGGCCGGCCCGGTGGCACAGCAGTTTAGTTTGCACTTTGGCAGCTCGGGGTTCACAGGTTCGGATCCCGGGTGCCTGCCAACGCACCGCTTGTCAAGCCATGCCCTGGTGGCATCCCATATACAGTAGACGAAGATGGGCACGGATGTTAGCCCAGGGCCAGTCTTCCTCAGCAAAAAGAGGAGCATTGGCAACAGATGTTAGCTCAGGGCTAGTCTTCCTCACAAAAAAAAAAAAACTGCACCTATAATTAACTACATAAGATAAACAAACCTTTTGGATTCTCTGTCATATTCTTCTCCAATCCATATATATGACTGACAGGCCAATAGAGAAGTAATATCGAGTTCTTGCACATCATGTGTTGAAGCCAAAACAATTTCATTACAGTTTGCCTGTAAAGCAAAGGCAGAATCAATAATTTAAGCAATTTCACTAAAAAGAAGTACATTCTTCATAATGACTAAAGCTTTTACCTTATTAACAGCAAATGCCAGGATCATATCCGATTCCTTATGAATGATTTTTGCCTTTCCACCTGGATAGCCCAGATCAGCTTCCACCTACAAAACATTTGTCCACAGTTTTAGTTGTTGCAGCATAGCTGCATGTAGAGATGTGCACATCCCACAAAATATAAAAGAAGGATAAGAAGAAAACGTAGCAGCAGCAGCAGCAAGAGAAAAGTACCAGTAATTTTAGTGTGTTGACAATTAGCTTTGGAATTAGCTTAAATTCTCTGATGCCCTGTAATCACCCCAATTATAAAGATTTCCATTGTGATTATATGATACTGATTAACTGTCACAGAAGATGGGTAACACAGTTTTCATTAGTATTTATAACAGAAACGTGTCTCTTCATCTCTTCCAGAAGTGCACAAAGATACCGCAGTAAGAATGTGTATACACTGAAAGGCAGAGAGTGGAGGAAAAAGACATAGAAAGACAAAGGAGAAACATAAGAAATGAAACATTTTAAATAGGGTGATGAGACAGGAATAAGGAGAAGCTGGAAAGAACAGTTAGAAAGGAATGGAGATTGATGAGAGGAGGGTGCAATGGCTTAGGGTCAAAGGTGATGGGAAAGAAAGAAGAGGCAGCACCAAGAAGGAGAAAAGATAAAACCACTGTGTAAGAACAGACTGGAAAAAGGGACATAAGTGAGGATGGATCAGGAACCAATAGCAAGGAAGAGCAAGCCAGACACGGTGGAGCATCTCCTTCCCTATGCCACTGAGGTGTGTGGGAGCAAGGGGCACTCTGATTAGTTAGCCAGTCGGGCAGGTCATGGTTAGTATTAGAGATGAGGGGTTAGCTCCTTGACCTTTAAAGAACGAACTAAATGGAAGAGCTTGGAATACTACCTTGATGTGGCAATCTTCTGCTACGCAGTTTTGTTTGACCTGCTCCACATGTTCTTCTACAGACTAAGTAACACCACACCGTTGCAAACACAAAACACATGCATGAAATGAAATTATAAAGAGAACAAAAAATTTCAAACTGAAACGGTCACTCCATCACTTAAACATGGTAAAAACGAATTTGCAAGCTTTCCTTTTAAAAGCACAAGATCAAGAAAGAAATTATTCAACTAAGTAAAATGTGATATCATCAGATAAACACAACACAAAGCCATTTTAAAGTTAATTAAAGCAAAATTAAAGTTAATATGACTATTACATACACAAAATCTATTTCAAAATAAAAATTAGTTATTTGTAAACTAGTTAAGTAACAAAGTTCTAACCCATCTCTAAGAGCCTACTTATATGAACAGATGCATTCTATACTACATAGATTCCTATCCTATAGGGATTTTCAAATATAAATTAAAACTACTTATTTCTAAACACAGATTCAAACTACTGATAATTATTTCACGCTTACTCATAAGGAATATATCCATGAAGAGACAGTCAGGGATTAGAATTCACATCAACCATTTACTACAATCACAGAATTTTCTCATTACAAGTAAATACACATTTGATAAAGTGAGACGTGGAAAAGAAATCACAGAAATAACTTGCTCCTGGTTGATGACAGGGTCGTTTGGGATGGCTACAATCAGCCATAATATTTCTGCTCCACTGTGTAAACCTCTGAAGGTTTGATCAGAGCAATACACTCCTCCTAATACCTCTTGAAGTGACTGCTTCACGTTTGGCCAAAAGGGCCAGACTCTCTGACCTTGCCATCATGACTGCCCCCCGCTGCTCGGCTGACAGTGCAGGAATGGACCTGCATGCAGGGCCAACTCAGCAAGAGCCATGCTGCCCAAGAACCAAAGTGCCATTCATCAAGTAGCTGAGTTCACCACATTTATCAATTTCACAAAAACTTCTTTTGTGGAATATTCTTAACATATTCAACAAATAAAAGTATATTCTTATGAATATACCTAAAATTTCAGCATTTCTCAGAATTTTCTTTTTTTAAGTAGTTTTAAAAAAATTAGCCAACATTTTAGCATTTTTAGGATTAGTCTGCCAACTTTACTAATTAATCAATTCACTGAATTTACCAAATTTACTGATTGCCAAAATCTTCTTTAACTATTTAAAAAGATAAATCACTCTTATTGAGTGGGTAGTGTTAATAAATAGTGCATATTTCTGAGCTTAGTGACCAGCTTTAAAATAAAAGACAAAATAGTCTTAACAGCTTTGACATTTTTTCATTATTTTTTTCCTTAATGAAAACAATTTTTTAGATCTGTGCTATTCAATCTAGTAGCCACTAACCATATGTGACTATTTAAATTTAAATTAGAAATTCAATTCCTCAGTCTCACTGGCCACATTTCAAGCGCTCAGTAACCACATGTGACTGGTGGTGGTGACTACTATATTGTATAGAACAGATACAAATTTCCATTTTCATGGAAAGTGCTATTGGACAGCAATGGACAAGACAGCAATTTCATTCAATGATTTAAAATTCAAAAGGTACATGATACAAATTCTTCCTCCCATCCAAACTCCCAGGCATATACTTCCCTTCCCTGGAGCCAACCAATGCTTATACAGCACTTTAAGAAATGTTCATTTTATCTCTGTCCCACCTCCCTGTTCATGGAGACCCTCTGGTAATAGAAAGATAGAAGAGAACACACAGCTTAGTGTTAATCCCAAGAATGTAGAGGCTGAGGGGCAGAAAGAGGGAGAGGCTTGGTGAAGGAGGAGGGAAACCCAATAGGAGAGAAGAGATCCTGAAGGGCAAGACAAGAGTCAGAGGGTCCACGCAGCCTGGACGCCTGGCTTCCCACAGCACTCTTAGGCTCTGACCATCTAACCAAATCACACTGCTACAAACCTCATGAATAATTAAAGAATATTTTCAATAAATCATTATGTTTAATAATTTGAAGAACTAAACACTCAGAAAACTTACCCTTTAATGAACTGGCTTTCTGTGAATAACAGGGCCCTAACTGAGCAAGTAACTCTTATTTTAAATCTATAGATTTTGGTTTCTTATTTTATGGAATTTGGACTCAGCATCACTATAGGAAATGCTGTGAATAGTAGATTAAATGAAAGAGGAAAAGAATTTGGCTCCGTGATTTCCCTAACAAACACTACCTCAATACAATTTCAATACCATCAGGGTCTTTGTTATCAAAAAAAAAGCTTATAAGACTCAAAAGAATTTCTACAGCTCATTCCCCTACCTCCTCATTTAAGTACATAATTTTTAAATCCATGGAGAAAATGAATGACCGTTCACAAGGGCTGACCACAATCGCCATCCAGGTGAGTAGGTGACTAGTGAAAAGAATGCATCCAGTAGGTTCTGTGCCCTTGGTTCTGCTGAGAAGCAGTTCTATATTTTACCTTGGGAAATTGAGCCATGTAGACTGTCCCTCTCAATTTCACTTTTCTAAGTAAAATTCTTTTTTTGTCTCTTAGATTTTGTTTGCCAGATCTTTAACCACATCTGACACTCTACTCTGAACTGTCCAAACTGTACTTTACCTCATTACATAGCCAAATGGACTGAAATGCTCATATAAAAGATCTATGTACCCCTCATTGTATAAGGAAGAGATCATTTTAAGTTCTAAGGTGCCAGTCTCCAAAATTCCTGATTCATCTTGAACGCTGTATGGCATTGCATTACTAATATACATTTAGTCTAAAAATCATCATGCAGTACAGAATCTCTGCCTCACTTTGTAAAAGCAATCTTCCTTCATCTTGTATTCCATATTTATGTAATTTATTCTCTCTCACAAAATTATTCTGAATTTGTTGCTTCTAAAGTTTATCCTGTTCATTTTGAAATGCTAAATAAACAAAATGCTTTTAAAGGGCTATGTTGTATTTTCCATTAACTGATATTCAGAGAATCATAATATAGAGTACACTCATTTATATATTAAATTCCCCCAAACCATCCATCACAATGTTTATTACACATGATAGCCCAATGGCAAATATTATAAAGGAACTACCAACTTTCACTTGATTATACACGATTTGTCAAGGGACCTATGTTGTTTCATTGTTATGAAATGAAAATTATAGGTTTTTATCTTAAAAAGAAATTCACTGTACTTTGGTAAACTATTACCCATAATGTATGAAAGGTAATAAATAAGTTCTAAGCAAAAAGTAAATTTCAAAATAAATCAAGCACTGACACTAGAAAAGTTAAAGAAAACTAAACAAAAATCAAAACAAAATATTTTTTTCAAAATACCTCACTCTGCTTTCTTTTCTTAGTGAAAATATATCTAATAAATGTCTCTTGAAGAACTTCTTGTTTAACAAGGAAATGCCAAAGTCGTTTGACTGGAAGTGCAGAAGAATCCCGGGATCTATTAAAAAAGTAACATATTACGCTATTTTAGTCTACAGAAAACATGTTTCGTATTTGCAGATACTTTTTTTTAAAACCTCCATTATCTATTGCAAAGAAGATACAGCATTAAACACAACAAAATTTTATAATTTATTTCACTTTTAATCTTCAGTTCTAAAAATCATTCCTTCATGTAGCAATTACTTCTCTAATTACAGGTTCTCGGAATGAATAGGTTGAGCTGAGAGCCAAATGAATCTCTCATTATTCTCTTTTAAATTATGCTGTAAGTTGGTTATGTTGGTTTCAGCATATCACCAATGATAAAGTCAGAGGTTTTATTTTCAATAGCCTAACAAGCTAAAAAGCATTGCTCTTTCAAGCTCATGAGCAATACTCTTAATCATGGACAACTGCCTCAAAAAAAGCATGCCGCAGGGGCCAAGATGAGCAGGTAGAAGATCAAAACATCAATGAAAAACCTTAATGTGTTTACTGTTAAATTACTGCCAAAAGGTCAGGAACACCTTGTTTACATATGTAGATTATTATCCCAGAATATTTCTGTAAGAGTTCTTAAAATAACAATAATAAAGGTTTTTTCCTGATTATAAAAGTAACGTCTATTGAATTATAGGTAATACTGGAAAAAACAATTTCCTATATAGATTTCTGATGTTTTCCTCAACATATACTGCTAGAAATAGGATTGCAGTTTCAAAATTATCAATGTTTTGAAGGCTATTGGCAAATTTTGCCAAACTATCTTCCAGAAAGGTTAAACCACACTACACTCTCATCAGCATTATAAGAGCGTTCTTACTTAAATGGAGTATTTTCAGGTTCTAGCATTGCTTTATTTCGAAGAATAGCTGGTCCAGCTCCTACTGAAAGGTCGGTTGGATATGTGTTGATATAGTTAGGGGGTGGACCTTCAAATTGATCCATTTTCTCTTGTAAGATCTGTTCCCAATTCTCCAAGTTTTTAATCACAGCAATACCTAATGGTGATGTTACAGGCAACTCTACAAGGTGAGAGAATAATGTTATTTTATTTTGATAAAAAATGTTGATCATTATCGACTTATTTACCAAATCCAAACTCTCAGAGCCCAAACCTCAGAAAATACAAATAAATCTGAAAATGTTAATCTAATACTATTTGGATTCTTAACGCTTTCCACAAAACAGAATACCAGCTCTCTAAAATGAGCTGACATAATGTCTAGCTTCTCCAGTCTGGTTTCCTGCTTTTCCTTTCAACCTTCTAGGTAGACAGTATTTCTTGCTATGAATTAAAACCATAGACTGAAGCCTAAAATAAACAAGATCTCATAAAATCTTCAATGCATTATTTTTTACATACCCAAATGCTCTTTTATATAGATTTTTGTGAAAGAAACATTATGGTAATTTATTATATTTAATAACATTAATTTTCAAATTCCAAACTTACCAGAGAATTCCAATCCAGCAATGGGAAAGAAATTCTTGACATTGTGAAGCACTAGCTTAACCATTGTCAAATGCAGAAGAGCCCAGCTGTTCAAAGGAGACAAAGAAAAAATTCTCCTCAATTGAAAAATAAAATCATGAGAAATATAACATAGTAATGATCTCTGTCAACTGTTCAGCCCATCTCCAACCTAGAAAAAAAGCTGCTTTTTTATAACAGCTTACTATTTATATACAAAAACAGCATCTTTGTAGTCTCTGAAAAGAAAAGATATGCAACAACATACCACACTTGCAATATCTGAAAATTACCTAATGGAAAAAGATTTACCACACAGTTATATGGAATCTAACAGCACATCAATAAATTACATATTTTTCTCACAAAAATTTTTATGTTTACATTCTATTCTGCATGTAAGCTATTCTTTGAAACTGATGTGAAAGAAATATTCTACTGTCTAGAAATTTACCTCAAAGGTAGAGAATTTCTAACTTGGAAATATAAGTCAGTTCTTGTATAAATTCATGATAATAATGTTACTTAAAATTAGTAACATCAGGATTTTCTATAAAAAAGAGGCAAAGAGAAAAGCCTTATTTACCTATAGGAATTTGGATCTTGGTGCTCCTGTATTTGTGTATCTGAAAAATAAGCATCGTCGTCGTCTTCATCACTGTGAATGCTTTCATCAGAATCATATATAACACCACTATCAGACAAAGGGAGAAATGGCTGCAATAAAAGGTAAAGTTATTTTTTAAATACATAATTGGGTTATTTTTGCCCTATTTTAATATTGAACATTTTAAATGGTGCCAACCTAAATAAAAATTTTCTTTTGCAAATGATACTAGACCTAGAAAAGTCAAGAAAACCACATAAAACTCTGATTCAATAAAATAATTGAGTAGCTAGATACATCATAAATGCTTTTAAAAATCAATAGTCTTTTTCTTTTATATCAACATAACTAGAAAAGTCTAAAGAAAAAAGAAACCTTGAAAAAACATAAAACACCAAAGGAAAAGACATTGAGAAAACTGAGAGAGCTCTAAGTGAAGGAAATTACAAAGCCTTCTAAAAGCTATATAAAGGAGACTGAAACATGTAAAAACTATAATTCTTTATAAGTTAATTTATAGGTTTTAAGTAATTGCAATAAAAATCCCTATGGGGATTTCTTTTCCTTTTTTGACACTTGATAGTGATTCTAAAGATCATAGGGAAGAAAAAATAGAAAAGATTAGCTGAGAAATACTTTTAAAGTGAAAGGTACCATTTCTTAGTGGATATTAAAATAAGTAATTAAAATAAGTATAGTCTAGCAATTGATCAATGGAAAAATATAGTCCAAAAGTAGTATATACATAAGAAATTAATTTATGACAAAGATAACATCATAAGTCAGTTCAGAGGAAAAGAAAGACTAGTTAGCCATGTGTGGGGATAGAAGGTAAAGAGGGTGACAAAATCCGATCCTCACTTTATTCTAGATAAATGGGAGAGTTAAAAGTTAAGAAGAAGGAAGAAGAACAGGAGGAATAAACAGAGAAGGAATAGAATAAAAGTAAACATTTATTAGGGGAAAGGATTTTCTCTGCTTAAAAACAATGTAATAAGTCATAAAAAAAAGTACGTACAGATATGACTAAATAAACTTTTAAAAACTTCTGTATGTCAAAATATCATAAGCAAAATTAAAAGGCAAATAAAAAACTGGAAAAAGTGTCACAAGTAGAAAACATTGATGATATCCTTAATAAATAAAGAGTCCATAAAAAGTAAGGAAAAACACTACAATCAATAGATAATTTAGTTAAGAATATGAACAGTCAATTCCTGATGTCACAGTCAAATTTTTGATGTCACTAATAGGAAATAAAAATTATTTAATCTATCATATTAACAAGAATGAAAACGGAATACTTAATGAGGGCACAGTCAGATGCACTCTGTCACCATTCTCAAGAAAGTATAAATCAGTAATCTGGAAAGTAATCTGTAGGTATGTATCAAAAGCCTTATTTAGGTTTATACCCTTTGACTCAGTACTTCTTAATGAAATAATCAGAACATGAACAAAGCTTATCTAAAAAGATATTAATCTCAGCATTATTAACAAAAATGAAAAATTAAATAGAGCAAATATCGGATAGGCAAATGATTATGTAAACTATAGTACATCCATCAAACCGAATACTTATTTGGTCATTAGAAATGATGCTCACCCAGAAACAATGATGAACCCAGTAACAATGAGCACCCTTATACCCAATGGTGGTTTCTAAATATTATTTCCCACAAAAAGGAACCAGGTTCTTTGGAGAAATGGTTGTTCCCAGTCTGGGGCAGGAAATGTACAAGATTAGCCTAGAGTAACTTAAACTAGAAAGGAAGGAAACTTAAAGCCCACTGAAATACTTCTCAGAAAGATTCAGGAGGCAAGTGGAAGAGGCTCCCACTGGCAAAGATAATCTGAGCATCCATAGAATAATAATAACTGCAATGGATTAAAACACATAAAATATATTTAAATCCATAAGATCATGACAAAACTAACAACAAAACTCACTGGCCTCCTCTGAAGGATGGTAGAGAATCAACTCACCACTTTGAAAACTGGTCCATAAAAGTAAAGAATAAAGCATTTATCCTGTTTTTCTCCTTCAAAATGTATTTCAGGCTAACAAAATAAACTGATGAAGGGAAGTATTCCAGCAAAGAAATGAAGAATGAATGAGTAGATATTATCATATTTTAAAACTCCCATTGAAATAATGGATTTAGGCAAAGATCATCAACTAACTTCACAGAAACAGTGATTCCTGATGGAACTACACAAAATCACCTACGAAGTAATCCTGCACTCCCCTTTCCCTATCCAATCAGAATGGAATCTGATAAAGCTTCTAGATTTAACTTTCACTTTACAGGAAATACAGGAATCAGAAGAACATGTTCAGAAGAATGAAACAGGTGGATGCCATCTGCAAAATCCATTGAGAAATTCTACAGGACAAATTCTTTTAGGGGCAAAAAAAAGGGTAAACTTAAAAAAGAAAGAGAGAGAGAATATATAGATTAAAAGAGACTTAAGACATATCAATGAATTGCAATGTATGAATATTATTTTGGATTCTGATTTAACAAACTAATTGTTCAAAAACATTTAAGATACAACTGGAAAAATGTGAATACTTTCCGGATACCTGATGATATTAAAGAATTTTGCATGTGGTAATGAGTGAGAGAACACTAGCGCGGTTCTGTTCAAAATCCTTCATTTTAAAAATACTGAACTATTTATGAATGAAATTTCATGTCTGGATTTGCTTCCAAACAATCTGGGGAGTGGGAAGAAGTACAAATGAAACAAGATTGTCCATGAGTTGGTAATTTTTGAAACTGGATGATGATGGATAAGGACTCATATGCTATTATCCCTACTTTTATATATTTGTATGTCTGAAGTTTTCCATAATAAAGGTGTGTTTCTTTAATGACAGCTATGATACATTTTTAGAGGTATGAGAAATCATTTATCTTGTAATGTCAATTGAAAAAAATCAAATTTAAACTACATAAACCAATCCAATTATATAATTTTTAAAATATGAGGATAAAAGACTGGAAGAAAATTTGCCAAAGTGTTAACAGTTATCTTTGCACAGATGAGTGCTTTTTTCCTTCTTTATATCTTTTTGCATTTTCCAAATTTTCAAAACTTTATATTAATCAAGGAGAAACATTTTTTAAAAAAGAAAATTAAGTTGGCACATTATCATTTACAAATCTTATTGTTGCTATAATGCACACTAATGATGCAATGGGCTTTCACAATGACAAAGAAAATTTTCAAATTAGAAAGGTAAGGGGGAACTGCCTATATATTTTTAAGAGTACTTTATTAATTCCCTGGTTTATTAGCTAAATACCATTACAGTCATGCGCCACATAATGACCTTTCAGTCAACAATGGACCACATAAACGACGGTAGTCCCATAAGATTAGTACCGTATGGTCTAGGTGGGTAGTAGGCTGTACCATCTAAGTTTCTGCAAGTACACTCTGATGTTCGCACAATGACTAAATCACCTAATGACGCATTTCTCAGACTGTATCCCCGTCGTTAAGTGGAGAGTGACTGTAAATGCAATCCAATCAGCAGCCTCAAGGGACAAGCCTGAATGATCCCGGAAGTATAAACTGGAATCCTGATAGAGTGTAAACCTGGAAATCTGCACTTACAATTTGCCTAAACCAGAGGCCCTCAAACTCTGGCTTAAATCAGAATCACCTGGAGGGCTTGGTGAAACACAGATTGTTGGTTCCCATTTCCAGAGTTTCTGAATCAGTAGGTCTGAAGTGGGACCCCAAAATTTGCATTTCTCTGAAGTTCCCAGGTGATGCTGATGCTGATGGTTCTGGGGACACACTTTGAGAACCACTAGCATAACCAAACTCTTTAGATAACAAAAACAAAGCTTCAAAACTCACCTTGAAAGACTTTTTAAAGATGAGCTCAGCCTACCAAAAACAGAGTGAGACAGCACCTCAAAAACTCTAAGACGGGCCCTAATAAAAATTTTAACATGGGAGGAGACGTGACAGGAGATGTATTCCCTCATGTGCACACACAGCGAGGTGACAACAGTGTTAACCCATGTAAACATGGAAACGTTAAGAGAAGGAAGGTGATGAGCTTGAAAAGCCAAAGGGCAGAAAAGCAAGTATTAGCACACATTCAACACGGTATGAAATGGGACTATAACGGATCTAGTCTCCAAGAGTATTCTGAGTCCCAGAGAAGTTTTCTCTGCTTTGGAGAAACAGAGACACATCAGGCACCATGGCCTGATGAAACCCCCAAATAACCATCTATCTCCTTCTAATTCCACGCTGACCAAGGGAACTACTGATAATCGGATGAAGGGAACCTAGACGGCAGATACAAGTATTCCAGTCACTAAAAGAGGATGATGCTGAATATATGTTAATAAACTGATTTCTGGTTTATACCCAAATCCCATATAATTTTGTCTCATCCATATCAAGTATCTGATCATCCCTGAATGATCCCTTTAAACATCTAAACTATGGTGATTCAACCCAGAAGCTGCCCCATCATTCCTCTGTGATGCATACACGCGAGTTAATAAAACAGACACACACGAAGCTTGCGTTCCTCATGCCTCTTACCTTTGCAACAAAATAATCCCACATGCTAAGTTCAGGAGGAATAAATTTTTCTTTGTAGGACGGTCTTTCTGTAGGCACCGGCGGTGGGGTAGCATCTTTCACAGGTCTTCCAGGGACCAGCATTCGCATGTTAAATCTCCTACGGTGTTTATCTATGTCTTCAGAAGGAACAGGAAGTGCTGATTAAAGATAGAAGGAAAAACCCCAGCATTTATTTTCCATTATTAATCCAAAGAGTTAACCTTTCTTTCCATCCTACTCTTGCCATGCTTTAGTCTAGACTAAATTACTTACATCTGTGCTTCTAAACTTTTCTGGTTAGTGCATCAGTTTTCCAGTAATCATGGCAGAGATGCAGATGAGGATAGAGCATAAAAGCATATCTTGCCATGAAGCAGTCAATGTGCTATACAGAATAAGGATTAAAGTAATTTATATACAATGTATTAAATAAATGTCATATTCAGTAAGTAAAGAGAGTGCTTGAGGGATTACTTCTAGCTCTGTTGGTCAGGAAAGAGTCAGTGAATATGTAGGATGTAAAGCATGCCTTAAAAAAGAAGGGCAGAAGCTCAACGTGAAAAGAGGAAAGGACAACAGAAACAAATGACCAAAGGTTTGGGGAAATGAGGAGTAAACTACTTTAGCTGGACAGGCGTCAGGGTGGGGAATAACAAGGACAGTCGAGGGTTAGGCCAAGACTAGCCTGTGAATATGAAGCTGGGAGCTTATCCTACAGCAATTCTCACTAAAACTTCTTGAGCTAGTTACATGATGAGGTATGGTTTGCTTGATCAATTAGAGAGGAAAATGGAAGAAGTGACATAAGAAGGGCCTGAACTAGTTTGTTGGGTGGTAAAGACTGAGAGGAAGGGTTAGATGTGAGGAATACATAAGAGAAATATCAAAAGGATTCAGGAACTAATTGGATAGGGGAGGGCCAGAAAGCAGAAGTCAAGTGCTTCTCTCCTAAAACTCTCCATCACAGAAAATGATAATTCTATCTCAACTCTTCTTTCTCCCATACCCCACACACAATTCATCAACAAGTCCATCAGCAATAACCTCAAACTACATCCAGAATATGACCACTACCACCCTAAGATAAAACACGTTTATCTTTTTTTTAATTGAGGTGACGTTTACATAAAATTAAGATTTTAAAGTATATGATTCCATGGCATTTAGTACCTTCACTCTTGTGCAACCACCATCTCTATCTAGTTCCAAAGCATTCTCATCACCCCAGATGAAAACTCCATAACCATTAAGCAGTCACTGCCATTCCTCCCTCCCCCTAGCCCATGGCAACCACCAATCTGCTTTCTGTCTCTGTTGATTTACCTATCCTGGATACTTCATATAAATGGAATCATGCAATATGTGACCTTTTGTGTCTGCTTCTTTCACTTAGCATAATATTTTCAAGGTTCCTGCTGGTTGTAGCATATATTAGTACTTTGTTCCTTTTCATGGCTGAGTAACACTCCATTGTATGTATATACCACATTTTGTTTATCCATTCATTCTTGATGGTAACCCACAATTATCTTTTAAGTGGACTAGTACAGTAGCCTCCCACCTGGGCTCCCTACTTTTATTCTTGTTGCACAGTCCATTCTCCACACAGCAGCTAGAGGTGGTCTTCTGAAAAGTTAAATCAGGTTATGTCACTTCTCTGCTTAAAACCCTCTAGTAGTTTCCTATCTTTCTTTAGAACAACAACTAAAGTCTTTACCATAATCCACGAAATCCTATATGACCTTGCCCCCAGCTACTTATCTTATCTCATCTCTGACCACACTCCCCCTGGCTCATGACAGCCATTCTGGCCTCCTTTGTAGTTCCTGGAAAAGGCCAAACTCAGTCCTACCTTAGGACCCTTGTACTCACTGCTCCATCTGCCTGGAATCTCTGGCCCCACCAGGGCCCCATCTGCATGTGTGATCCCTGACTTCCCTAGGACTCTGCTCAAATGCTATCTCAACAGGAGTGTGTCTTCTGACCACCCTAACTAAACTGTTCCTATCCTCTTTCCCTCATCACTCTCTTCCTCTTACCCTGCTTTATTTTTATCATAGTCCTTATCATACCTGAAATATTATTTGTTAACTTGTTTACTGTGTGTTTACTTCCACCAGATGGCAAGGGATTTGTCTGTTTTGTTCACTCTCATATCCCCAAAGCCTAGAACACTGCCTGGCATATAGTAGGTGTTAAATGAATGCAAACATGAATGTGTACCCAGAGGTTTTAAGCATGGATGACTTGATGAATGTATTGCCATGAAAAAATAATAGAAAATTCAGGAAGAGAAAAAGTGATTTAGAGGGAAAACTTTTAAATTTAAAGTGGACTACAACTAGGTAGGAAGATGAAGATAGGAGTCATCCACATACAACAGGAGTGGAAGCAACGGCAGCGGTAAGATCTCCTACCTTACCTGTCTTACACAGACACCTCTTCATCTAATTCACCTTGGGCAGTGCAGACACAGGGTGGAACCTGCACCATGTAAACTCTGTGCCACTGATTCCTCATCTGTAATGTGACTGTTTCTAAAGAGGAATTAGATGAGTTCTTGTTTCAGCACCAAGATGGAAACCTTTCCTGTGACACCAGTCTACATCTCACTATATCCTACCATCTTAAAAAGTGAGATAAAAAATGTATTCTAGTCCAAAAGGGAAGAACAAAAACCAAAAACCACAGAAAATGGAATAAAAAAACACCACGTAGATGATTGGAACAGCTATCTTGTGCATG
This sequence comes from Tapirus indicus, assembly GCA_031878705.1. Classification (NCBI taxonomy): domain Eukaryota; kingdom Metazoa; phylum Chordata; class Mammalia; order Perissodactyla; family Tapiridae; genus Tapirus; species Tapirus indicus. The sequence continues at coordinate 44,319,499 of CM062918.1, forward strand.
ACCATAAACTGAATCTGAAGCCAACCGCTGGTATGCTCCGTAAAGCTTATAAGGAATTATTTAAATCTTCTTTCTCTAATTAAAAACTATCCCTTTCCATGACCTCATCCCTTAACATTGTCTCCTCACTTACTGCTACTCTTCCTCTACTTCTTTCTTATCCTCCTCAAATTTGTCCTGGTTGATTTAAAAATGTTAAACTGAAACTATACTTTTTATTCTAACATGAGTTTACCTACTATCCTAATGAGTGATTATACTTTAAACATCAATGATTTTTCAAAATAAAAATTCTTAAAACATTTAAAAAAATCTTTTATCTTAATATTGGAAATTATTTATATTTACACACATTATCAGTATCAAATTTTCTTACCTGAAATATTTTCTGATTGCCTTTGAGGTTTCACAACAAGTTTCACGCCTCCTCCAAAAACAGCAGCCCACATTCGATTATTTAATGGGTGGGCTGCAAGTCGAAACAATTCATTGGAGGAATTTGTGGCAAGAGCATGTATCAATAAACTTAAGTAAACAGCAACAACAGCTTCACACAACAAAATGTTCAATTTTGGCTGGTCTTCATCTTGGGCTGAACTCAAGAGATTAATAAGTGAGCTCACACCTGTAAGGGTATATAATATCATAAGAAGTGTATCAGCATAATGCTCCAGAAGAAAACAAAATCCAAATTTGCAATTCAACCAAAATTATGAATCTATATTATACAATATATATATCTGTAATTTGAGCAACAAAATAAATGATAGGAATGGATTATAACCTATATAATTAGAATCCTTTAGTCTATACTGATATAATAAATGAGCGAATAAACAAAAAGGAGAGAAGAGAAAGCTCTTCCTTACAGTACAATTTCACCTAATAAGTAGAAGGAATGACAGAATTAGAAAATCATCATCTAACAATCCCCAGAGTAACATCTGATTCAGACAAGAATCATCACTGGATGCTAAAATTAGTGGGTAAAAGTATGATATTTTACACAGACTCAAACTATCTCTTGAAAAGATATTTATTAATTGCAAAGGAAAAACTGTAACTTTACAAAGGAGAAATCTTGCAGAAACTACCTTACCAAGTGATCAAACTTAATAGCACCAGTAATGGGACAAACTGACATCATGTACCTCTTGATATTTTGCACTGAAAAGGGCACAATATCTCTTCTGCAGTAGCCCTTCGAAAAATACACAGCCTAAATCTAATATTAAGAAATCACCAGGAGTGACGTCAGCATCATGGCGGAGTGAGATTCCCTCTTTGAGTCTCTGCCCCCTACGACACAACGAAAACATCATTCACATTCCAACAGAGCTCAATCAAACACTACGAAGGACTTCTGAGAAACCCCTGCTGTCATACATCGGACGGTGGAGGCGCGGGAAGCCCAGGAGGACGGGAGGAGAGGTAGGAGGTTGTACTCCCCCTCCCCAATCGATTGGCAAAAACAGCGCAGTTCGTGGACAGAGGGGGGAGGGGCGGCCCACAGCGGGGGGAAAACTAGCGCCATCCAGGTGCTCTCACAGACTGTCGCGAGATCCCCACGGGGAAGCGACGACGGACTGTTTAGGGGGTGTAGCAAACACCCTAAGAGAGCCAGAAAGGAAACCCCTGGGTCAAGCAGGAGAAAGAGAGGACCCCCCCCACACACACCCCGCGTTTCAGCATAATCCCTCCGGGGGCTGCAGCCACCTCAGAGCAAACCTCTCGCGATCTCCATCTAGTGGCAGCCGGGGGAAACTGCAGGACTAACTTTCATCATGAGGGGTAAAAATAAAGCCGTCCCCGTCGGATCCTTGCGAAAATATGTCAGGGCTACAGACCAAAAGGAAAATGACAAACACCCAGAAACCAACCCTGAAGGCACAGAATTCGAGAACCTGAATGAGAGAGAATTCAAAATAGCTATCATAAACAAGCTCAACGAAATACAAGAGAACACACAGAAACAAATCAACGAATTCAGGGATTATGTCACAAAAGAGATTGAAACCCTAAAGAAAAACCAATCAGAATTATTGGAGATGAAAAACAAAACCAACGAGATAGTGGAAAAAATGGAGTCTTTAAAGAGCAGAACTGACAATATGGAGGAACGAATTAGCACTATTGAGGATAGCCACGCAGAAATGCTCCTGGTAGAGGAGGAGAGAGAGCTAAGACTAAAAAGAAATGAAGAAATTCTTCGAGAAATATCAGACTCAATGAGGAAAAGCAACATAAGGATAATAGGTATTCCAGAAGGAGAAGAAAGAGAAAAAGGAGCAGAGAGTTTGTTCAAAGAAATAATAGCTGAGAACTTCCCCAACCCAGGGAACGAGAGGGAAATAACAGTGAATGAAATCAATAGATCACCTAAATATATAAACAGGAATAAAAAATCATCTCGCCACATAGTAGCAAACTTGAAGAATACCCATGACAAGGAAATAATATTGAAGGCAGCTAAACAAAAAAACAAAATAACATACAAAGGAAACCCCATCAGGCTCTCAGCTGATTTCTCGACAGAAACTCTACAGGCTAGGAGAGACTGGAATGATATATTCAAAATCATGAAAGACAAAAACCTTCAGCCGAGAATACTTTATCCAGCAAAAATATCCTTCAAATACAATGGAGAAACAATAACTCTCCCTGATAAACAAAAGCTAAGAGAGTTCGTCACCACAAGACCCCCACTACAAGAAATGCTCAAGAAGGCTCTTAGGCCTGAAAAAAAAAACAAATGAGAAAGGGGATACAAAGATTTCAGCAAGGAGAAAAGCAAGGAGACTAAACCAGAACAAAATACAGTTGGAAAACATCAAAAATTAATTCAAGCTCATCACTGGAAACACACATTCATGACACAATCTGGAATAAAGAGATAACAAATGAGGGGAAGAGGTAAGGGATTGAACTGACCCAGCCTCAGGAAAAAGGAGGCATCTGAAAATGTACTTTCTTATCCAGGAGATCGCTTATATAAACCGCACGGTAACCACTAAACAAACAACCAGAAGAGAACCACACATGACAAATAAAGAGAAAACCAAGAGAATGAGCATGCAGAAATACCAAATTGAATTTGCAGTCTGAAACACAAGTGACAAGAAATGAAGGAAATGCAAAAGAACCAGAAAATGAACAATAAAATAGCAACATTGAACCCTCATATATCAATAATCACTCTAAATGTAAATGGATCGAATTCTCCAATCAAAAGACACAGAGTGGCAGGATGGATTAAAAACCAAGATCCAACAATCTGCTGCCTCCAGGAAACACATCTCAGCTCTAAAGACAAACACAGACTCAAAATAAAAGGATGGAAAACAATACTCCAAGCTAATGGCAAACAAAAGAAAGCAGGAGTAGCCATACTTATATCAGACAAAGTAGACTTCAAGATAAAAAAGGTAATGAGAGACAAAGAAGGGCAATATATAATGGTAAAAGGGACACTTCACCAAGAAGACATAACAATCATAAATATCTATGCACCCAACACAGGAGCACCAAAGTACATAAAACAACTGCTAAAAAACCTAAAAGGAGATATTAACAATAACACCATAATAGTAGGGGATCTTAACCTCCCTTACATCAATAGATAGATCATCCAGAGAAAAAGTCAATAAGGAAATAATGGACTTAAACGAAAAACTAGACGCAATGGATTTAATAGATATATACAGAGCACTCCACCAAAAAAAAGCAGAGTACACATTCTTCTCAAGTGCACATGGAACATTCTCAAGGATAGACCATATATTAGGAAACAAGGCAAACCTCTATAAATTTAAGAAGATTGAAATCATTACAAGCATCTTTTCTGATCATAATGCTGTGAAACTAGAAATCAACTGCAAGGAAAAAACTAGGAAAGGGACAAAGATGTGGAGACTAAACAACATGCTACTGAACAACCAATGGGTCCTTGATGAAATTAAAGGAGAAATCAAAAGCTATCTGGAGACAAATGAAAAGGAAAATACACCATACCAACTCGTATGGGATGCAGCAAAAGCAGTCCTGAGAGGGAAATTCATAGCAATACAAGCTCACCTTAACAAACAAGAAAAATCCCAAATAAATAACCTTAAATTGCACCTAACAGAGTTGGAAAAAGAAGAACAGACAAAGCCCTGAATCAGCAGAAGGAGGGAAATAATAAAAATCAGAGCAGAAATAAATGAAATTGAAACCAAAAAAACAGTAGAAAGAATCAATGAAACAAAGAGCTGGTTCTTTGAGAAGATAAATAAAATTGACAAACCCTTAGCCAGACTCTCACCAAGAAAAAAAGGGAGAAGACTCAAATAAATAAAATTAGAAATGAAAGAGGAGAAATTACAACAGATACCACAGAAATACAAGGGATTATTAGGGAATACTATGAAAAACTTTATGCCAACAAATTAGACAACCTAGAGGAAATGGACAAATTCTTGGACGCGTACAACCTCCCAAAACTGAATAAAGAAGAAATAGAGAATCTGAACAGACCAATCACAAGTAAAGAGATTGAAACAGTAATCAAAAACCTCCCCAAAAATAAAAGCCCAGGACCAGATGGCTTCCCTGGAGAATTTTATCAAACGTTCAAAGAAGATTTAGCACCTATCCTTCTCAAACTATTCCAAAAAATAGAGGAAGATGGAATACTGCTGAACACATTCTATGAGGCCAACATCATGCTGATACCAAAGCCAGACAAGGACAATACAAAGAAGGAAAACTACAGGCCAATATCGCTGATGAACATAGATGCAAAAATCCTCAACAAAATATTGGCAAACCGAATACAGCAATACATCAAAAAGATCATACACCACGATCAAGTGGGATTTATACCAGGGACACAGGGATGGTTCAACATCAATGTGATACACCACATTAACAAAATGAAGAATAAAAACCATATGATCATCTCAATCGATGCAGAGAAGGCATTCGACAAGATCCAGCATCCATTTATGATAAAAACTCTCAACAAAATGGGTATAGAAGCAAAGTACCTCAACATAATAAGGGCCATATATGACAAACCTACAGCAAACATCCTACTCAACGGGGAAAAACTGAAAGCCATTCCTTTGAGGACAGGAACAAGACAAGGGTGCCCACTCTCACCGCTCTTATTCAACATAGTACTGGAAGTTCTGGCCAGAGCAATTAGGCAAGAAAAAGGAATAAAAGGACTCCAAATAGGCAATGAAGAAGTGAAACTCTCACTATTTGCAGATGACATGATCCTATACATAGAAAACCCCAAAAATTCCATCGGAAAGCTACTAGAAACAATCAACAACTACAGTAAAGTGGCAGGGTATAAAATCAACTTACAAAAATCAATTGCATTTCTATACACTAACGATGAAACAACAGAAAGAGAACTCAAAAAGACAATCCCATTTACAACTGCAACAAAGAGAATAAAATATCTGGGAATAAATTTAACCAAGGAGGTCAAAGACCTATACAATGAAAACTATAAGACACTATTGAAAGAAATCGAGGAGGACATAAAGAAATGGAAAAATATTCCATGCACATGGATTGGAAGAATAAATATAGTTAAAATGTCCATTCTACCTAAAGCAATCTACAGATTCAATGCAATCCCAATCAGAATCCCAATGTCATTCTTCACGGTAATAGAACAAAAACTACTGAAATTCGTATGGGGCAACAAAAGAGCCCGAATAGCTAAAGCAATTCTGAAAAAAAAGAACAAAGCTGGAGGCATCACAATCCCTCATTTCAAAATATACTATAAAGCGATAGTAATCAAAACAGCATGGTACTGGTACAAGAATAGACACACAGATCAATGGAACAGAATTGAAAGCCCAGAAATAAAACCACACACCTATGGACAGCTAATCTTCGACAAAGGAGCAAAGAACATACAATGGAGAGAGGGAAGTCTCTTCAAGAAATGGTGCTGGGAAAATTGGACAGCAACATGCAAAAGAATGAAAGTAGACCATCTCCTATCGCCATATACAAAAATCAATTCAAAATGGATCAAAGACCTGAAAGTGAGACCTGAAACTATAAAACTCCTGGAAGAAAATATAGGCAGTACACTAATGGAGATTGGACATAAAGGGATCCTTTCAGATTCCATGTCTACCCAGACAAGGGAAACAAAAGAAAAAATAAACAAGTGGGACCTCATCAGACTAAAGAGCTTCTACAAGGCAAATGAAACCAGGATCAAAATGAATAAACAACCCACCAGCTGGGAGAAAATATTCTCAAATCGTTTGTCTGACAAGGGATTAATCTCAGTAATATACAAAGATCTCATACAACTGAGCAACAAAAAAACAAACAACCCGATCAAAAAATGGGCAGAGGATATGAACAGACATTTTTCCAAGGAAGAGATACAGATGGCCAATAGACACATGAAAAGATGTTCAACATCACTAATCATCAGGGAAATGCAAATCAAAACTACACTGAGATATCACCTTACACCGGTTAGAATGGCTATAATCACAAAGACAAATAACAACAAATGCTGGAGAGGTTGTGGAGAAACGGGGACCCTCATTCACTGCTGGTGGGAATGCAAACTGGTGCAGCCTCTATGGAAAACAGTATGGAGAGTCCTCAAAAAATTAAACATAGAAATACCGTATGATCCAGCAATACCACTCTTGGGTATCTACCCAATGGACGTGAAATCAACCATCACAAGAGGCGTACGCACCCCTATGTTCATTGCAGCATTATTCACTATAGCCAAGAAGTGGAAGCAACCCAAGTGTCCCTCAACTGAAGATTGGTTAAAGAAGATGTAGTATATACATACAATGGAATACTACTCAGCCATAAGAAAAGACACAATTGTCCCATTTGCAACAACATGGAAGGACCTAGAGGGTATTATGTTAAGTGAAATAAGCCAGAGAGAGAAGGACAGACACTGCATGAACTCACTCATATATGGAATATAAGTGAACACACGGACAGAGAGAACTGATTGGTGGTTACCAAGGGGAAGGGGGGTGGGGGGGGCACAAGGGGTGAAGGGTTACATCCACAAGGTGACGGACAAACAAAAATGTACAACTAAAACCCCACAGTGTTATAAACTAAGACATCAATAAAAAAAAAAATGAAATCACCAGAAAAACAAAAATTGAGGGACATTCTAAAAAATAATTGGCTAGTTTTCTCCAAAAGTGGCAAAGTCATGAGAGACAAAGAAAGAAGAGGAACTACTCCATATCAGAGGAGACTCAAGAGACATTACAACTAAATGTTACATGGAACACATTTGTGGGACAACTGGTGAAATGTTAGAAAGGTCTATAGATCAGAGAAGAGTACTGTATCAAAGTTAAGATGCTGAATTTGATAACTGTGCTATGGTTATATAAGAGAATGTCTGTTTTTAGGAAAGACACACTGATATATTTAGATGTAAAAGGGCATCATGTCTGCAACCTACTTTTAAATATTCATATAAAAATACACATATAAAACACACACAGAAAGTGAGAGAGAGAGAAAGAATGAATGACACAACGAGTATGGTAAAATGTTAACATTTGGGGAATCTGGGTGAAGGTTACACAAAAATTCTTTGTACTACTTTTGAAACTTTATATAAGTCTGAAATTATTTCAATAAAAAGTTAAAAACATTATGTTTCTAGAAACTTATGCATAAGTGAATTTTGAATATACATTTTGAGTTTATCACTTCTTTCTACTGCTACTCTTCACAACGATCATTAACGTGTAAACTTAGAGTTATAAAGCAAGTACCATAAAAATTAAACGAGGTGGTAGACCAGGAAAGGGTATGGAGAGAGTGGAGAAGGTTTGAAGTAACTAATGTGCAGAATGAGAAGGAAAGCCAACCAGAGAAGAGCAGGATGGGCACAGATCACGACGTGTGCCACAAAATGGTCACTCCTATCCTAACACATAAACTGACACTCTTGAGAATAATTGTATTCTCTCTGATATATCTATGAACATAGCTCTGTGATATTGCTCTCTAAGACTCTAATTCAGAATTTCTAAGAATAAGGAAGAGGATGTGTTCACCCTTATGAAGGATGTTGAGCTTTGCTGTTTTATGCTGGTCAACACAGCTGTTTTCTGAAGCCTTAACTTTCTAAGTCTTCACACAAAATTACTGTACTTAAGAATTCCCAATCCATGGCAGAAAACATCATCAAAAACAAACAAATAAAAAGCCATTCATCAAATCCACAAAGAACAACAATCAGGAAACTAGTTAGTAGCTTTTTAAAAAGGAACCGCCAAATAGAAGATTAAAAAAAAAAAACACTTAAATTCTCACCAGGCCATTGAGCAGGAGAAGAATTTGGTGTTGCATGTTCTTCAATGCTTTCTGTTCTTAGTCTTCGACGATCACTTAAAAGAAGTCCTTGATAAGCCATTCCTGTAAACTGGTTTCCTTCCGTCTGACTGCTAAAACAAACAAGGTTAAATTATTTATTGTCCTAACAGAGGTAATAAGCAATTGTACTTTATACATTTTTATTTCAGATGATTGTAATAAAAGCAAAATTCTTAAAACTGAATCCATAGCTTTAATAAGAATTTATTTTAGAAAGTTCTTGAAATTAGTTACAAATGTTTATTGATAGTTTTTTAAAACAAAATACCAAAAGACCAAATTTTACTCTGGTGGGCAGATGACATTTAGTCTTTTAAAATCTTTTCCAGATGCCACTTAATACTTTAAAATCTTTTCTATATTCACACATTTTTATAAAAAAAAAGTCTGAGGTAAGGAGATGACTGTTGGTACTAGGATATATTAGACAAAAAGTTTCGGGTACTATTTTGTTTCATTTCTTAGCTCTGCTAAGTTGGGCAAGCTTAACTTTGAATTAAAATATAAACTAAAATCTGGAGAATCATATTTTAGAAATACCGAGTCCTAAAGCCAAAAGTACCTAAATATTTACTTCCCTCATGTTTGTGGAGTTGGGGAAAACGCAAAAGCAGAAAGTAAAGCTGACTCCCTTGAGAGTCAATCATAGCCTAAAAACTAGAAAACATGCATTTAAAAAAAAAAAAAATTTATTTAGGGTCCGCCCGGTGGCGCAGAGGTTTAGTCCACGCTTGGCAGCCCGGGGTTCGCGAGTTCGGATCCCGGGCGCCCGCCGACGCACTGCCTGTCAGCCATGCTGTGGCGGCGTCCCATATAAAGTAGAGGAAGATGGGCACGGATGTTAGCCCAGGGCCAGTCTTCCTCAGCAAAAAGAGGAGGATTGGCAACGGATGTTGGCTCAGGGCTGGTCTTCCCCACAAAAAAAAAAAAAAAAAAAAAATTTATTTGAATTCTCATTTGGTGCCATTTTAACCAGCGACTGATATCAAACAAGTTGTCTTTGATCACAATATGACCACAGTCAACTAAATAAACTCTTTTTTTTCCTTATTTACATTTCCAAGTCTTTGGAGTTACTTAGACATGGCCTTATTAGGCTAAAATCAGAGTACAAGCCATCTAAAAAAAGTAATTCCTTATGAGGGAGTAATTCCTTATGCAATATCAAATCTTCCCACAAAAGGCTGCTGAATTTATAAGAATAAAAATCTAGACATAGGTTTAATATAAATTTAATGTGATTCTATTTATATTACCAACTTTTCACTTATTAATATAATTCATTTAAATCTGGGTCATCTTTCCAAGTGACTCGATTTCTTACTATTTACACCACCCTAGTCATTAAAATGCAAAGTATACACTGACAAAGGCTATTTGACATTCAGAAAAATTCAAACCATTACTTCTAACTGATATCACTTCCAAAGGCTTTTATATTATACGTAAATGGGTAAGTAAAATTGATTTTAATAATTCAATATTAGGAATGTACTTTTTAAAAGTATTTCCTCTTTCAACTGAAAGCCAGTTAAATAAAAAGATGGTAATCCAATGCTAAAATAATTCCTAAGGAAAAAAAAAATTAGAAAACTTCATATTATAATTTGGACAGTGAACACTTTTTTTCTTGAAAACAGAAAAGATGGTGATGATGATAATTTCCATTTACTATTTTGCATTTTCTGTATGTCTGTTGTTACTAGGTGACAGGTAAACTAAAAATAATTATTTTATTTCTCATTCTCTCTCATCTATTAAAGTATACATGGCAGTCATATTCAAGGGTTTCTCAGTTCCTAGGAAATAGAACCTTAATATAACTCCAGAACAATTTAATATTTTTGTTGTGTTAATGCTATTTGGGGTGTTTTTTTGTTGTTGTTTTTTTACCTGTAGCTATGACTGTCACATAATGCTTGGTAAATTGATGCAGAAAGTGATGCTGCTAGTGAATGAAGTGTGTGCACCTAAAACCAAAACAGCCACAATTACATTTTGCACTAACATTTCTACACAATAGTAATATCTTAAAAATTAGAAAATACCCAGAAAACTAGCAATATCATAAATAAGACTAGATACTATATGAGATCACTAACTCTATTTTAAAACTTCTAAAATAACACTCACTCAACTTAATATGCATGCCCACAACAAAGCTAATTGATTCAGACACATTTTTATCAAATATTTACTTCCTTGAGCCTGCCATTTACCAGGCCATGAGCAAAGTGACAATGTTCATATACTAGGACCACCCCAGCCTGCTAATGACTAGCTTCAATAGTAATATTCAGAAAAAAATCAGAACCAAAATTAGTATAGAATTTTCAGAGCTTTTATTTCAACTTGCCTTATGAAATGCCTCTTGATGAAAATAAAGACTTGACATTATCAATAAGAATGAATTAAATGTTTAGAAAATATAACAATCACTACGTGAAATGGCTGATTTTCCAGAAAGCAAGTAATTTACTTAGTACTTATGAGTAGTGCATAGTCTTAGAATTTTAAATTTAGCAAGTTTAAAAATTATCAATACAATAGAAAAACCGTATCCTAAAATGCCACACTGAATTCAATATTTTCAGAATCATATAATCTTAAAATTTGAAGGGACCTTAGAAATAGTTTCATACTCTGAAAACCTTATCCAAATTTCTAGGAACTGGAACTGTTTACTTAGAATTTATATGCATTTAATGCCATTTCTGTGTGTCCATATTCACCTAACAAATAATTTCAATAATCTCTGCTAACATACTGATACAGATTAATCCATTCTACGGAATAAAAGTCTCTAACAGGTTGATGTGACCAGTAAATCTTGGGCCAGAAGAATGTACTACCAGAGATTAAACACGTCTTTTAAACAAAAGAAATAAAAAAATAGTGACACTGGGGACCAGAAACGACATCAGCCACTGGAAATACCATAGCACAAATACACTTAGGCTAGCACAGTGGAAGTCCAATCAGCTCTCCAGATCCTGCCAAGCTCCCTAGTGTTTCTTGGAATCTATCTGTTTTTAAGTTTTCAGCACAGGGTATGGATTTAATTTGGGGTGGTAACTCTGCCAAAACTCTGATTGCCCCTAATTACTGCACAGCCACCAACAAACGCTATCCTCAGGGAAAAGTAACAAGGATACTTTCTCTGGGACTATTTCTGATCAGTTGTGGTTCTCTCTAAGATACTCCCCAAACATATTTTTATAACATCTTGGCACGTAAGCAAACAATCATAAACATTTCTAACTTAATGGTTCACATAGGGGGAAAGGAGGATCTAAAGGAAGATTAAGTGGCAAGAATGCTGTCTAGAAGGAAGATAATTAACTTTTCCAGAAGTAAGAACAATGTTTACTTTTAAATTACATTCATTGGACAAATAGCCTGGAACTGATCAGGACTGAGAAGGTAGCACATAAGAGCACTTTAAAATATTTCCTCTAAGTTCAAACTGGAAGATAAGTGTAACATATTTACCTTCTCAGTGTACAATATCAAATGATCATAAACTTTACATTACCTTCACATCTCCAATACTGGGATGAGGTGGTGTTTTCATCTGAACAATAGTATACAGTATATCATGGATGTGATTATTTAAGTACAATACAGGATTAGCTATGACCGTTTTTGTTGAAGCAATACTTGCTGACAGCAGAGGCAGTGTGGTAGGCAATGGTAGCGGAGACTGGAGCTGCTTCACTGTAGTTTCCTGAGGGGGACAGTAGATTATTTTTTTCAAAGTAGTTGAAATGAAGGAGAAAAAAATAAGTAATAGTTATATGATAAAAATACTGGTGATAAACATTTGAATAAAAGCAATATGTTCATGTACTTATTTACTCATTCTACAAAAATTGATTGAGCACCCAATCCATATCAGGTACTATGCCAGATGCAGAAGATATAAAGACGAGCATGACACAGCTGTGCTCTCAAGCTTTTAAGCCTGCCCCTAATTACCAAAACTGCAGTCTATAAAGATCCATGCAGAGCACAAATATCTGCCTCCTATGAATAGAGGAGCTGAACATATTTAGATTAACTAGTAAAAAGAGCTTTGTAGCTATAATGGAAGAGCTACTGAAATTATTAAAATAACCAAGATCAAAAACAAAAGTGGAAGTTCATACCTGCTGTGATTCTTGTAGCAAAAATTTGAGTTCCATCCTGACTGAGGCCAGACCACCACCTTGGGCCCCATGAAGGCTACAGTAACTAAGAAACACTCTCAGGAGATCCTGGTTTTTCTGCAACCACAACTTGCGTCTTTCTGCATGCTCTCGTTTAGCCTGCAATCTCCGTCTCTCTATCTGGTGGCGCTCATAGGAATCAATATCTGGTTTGTCCACCATTTCTTCCTGATCCAGAAGATCACTCTCTACTTTGGAATACGTTTTACTGGCATATTCTTTCATAACTGATTCATGATTGCATATCTCATGCAAGGCAGCAATTTCCTTTTCAAGCCAATTATAGAGCTGAAATCTGAGCTTTCCTCCATCTACTTCATAACCTGTAGCCAATGTTCTTAGTTCAGTCATAAGGATCTTTAAGCAAGCTCTGAATTTTAACTGTTCAGCAATCACATCAACTTCAGTGTCACCTTCAAGACAATCCTCTTCCTGAGGAGTTAATAACACATTAGGGTCTGAAGCTTTCTGATCTTGTCTATCTTTTTCCCTGACATCAGTACTTTTCATTACTAAACCAACAGCATCTTCTTCCTCTTCTTCTAAGGCACTATCATGCTCTTCACCCCAATCAAGATTAAGAGGTTCCTCATCAACTTTTACTATTGGCTGACTCCAATCAAACTGTGATGAAGTTACATTTGACCAATCAATGCCAGAACTTCTATTGCCATCACTTGGAGTTTTTGATTCTGAAGGTACATCACCCATGTTTTCAGAAATGGAGTCAGCCTGATCTTTTTTTGCAGGTAAGGCAGATATTTTGGTAACTTTTGGAATTTTGGAGAGTACCTCCAAGGCTAAAACAGGGCATCCAACTTTAAAATGAGCATTTGCAGTGGTGAAGAATAATTTTCTTTCTATGAGGTTAATTTTATCAACAAAGTTTTTCTCAGTTTTGAGACCTAAGGTTGCCAAAGTTCCTTCAGGGGAGGCAAGGTTTCTTCGAATAAGCAAAGGATGAGTTCGAAGGTAGTTGTAGAAACTAAACACCATTGGGTTACAAGATTTGATGATAACTGTAGAAATCAAACAGATACAACCACAGGGTGTTAGTTTGTACTTATATTACAAAAGAATAAAATATGTCAGCATTTCCCCAAAATAAAGGATACTTAACTATTAACCTAGAATAAGTTAAACTATGGTAATCCACATGATCAGTAAGACTATATAGCTGAAATAAAAAGAATTTCCTTATGTGTTGCTATGGAGTGATAACCAGAACATATTAAGGAGAAGAAGGTGCAGAAAAGTACGTATAGTAAACTACCTTTTATTGAAGAAAGTGGAGAGGGGATACAAACACACACATATTTGCTTACATTTTTTAAATGAAAGGAAAACACACACACAAAATTTTTTAACTGGTTTCCTAAAAAAGGAGGGGAGACCAGGGTAGAGAGTTCAGGAAAGAAGCTACATTTCTCTGAAAACACCTTGGTTTTATATATTTTATTTCAAAACCATGTCAACATTTTATATAATTTTTAAAGAAAATTAAATTTAAAAAACAGTCACAAAAAAGTAAAAGCGAAATTAAACAAATGATTCTGTGTATCAAGTTGGTAGCATAACCACGGAGAGAGGAACTATAAAGTGACTTTAAAATAACTGATTTGACTGTACATCCTTAGTGGGATATACCATAAAAACAAAAATTACTGCAAAAAAAAGTTCAAACTGTTCTCAGTAATAAGTTCTTATAAAAAATATTTGAATCACTATTCTAAAACTATTATATGCATATAAAATAGCAAATAATTTTGTTAATGCCATGAGAATGCAAGCTTTTCATTAAAAGACACAAATTTGAAATCTAAAAAGAAAGAATCTATAATCTGTATTTGAATTAGAAATTTCAGTGTGAACTCAGGAATTCTCAGGGAAAAAAAAATTTCCTAGCTCTGTTCACTGAAATAGCCTAGAAATGATGACCAAACCAACAGCAATTAGGATCCCTGTGTCCAGGCCGTGGTCTCTAAATATTATTGCCCACTAAAAGGAAGCAGGATTCTTTGCAGGAATGGTCATTCCAGGTCTGGGGCAGGAAATGTACAACATGAACCTGAAACATCTTGCCATACTAGAAAGCGAAGAAATTATCAAGGAATAATGTCAAAAGGATTCCAGAACTTGAAGAAGCTTCCTTTGGTTCAAGATGGAATACTCTGAGCATAATAACAAACTGCAGTGGATTAAAACACAAATCTATGAGTTCAAAATAACCTTTAGAAAATGAAAGATAATTGGTCATCTTTGTAGGATACTAAGGGAACCAAGCTATTATTTTGAAAACTGGTAAATAAAGAGAAAGAATCAAACACTTACATTCCCTTTCCTATACATACTACCGGACTTAAGAGTAACCAAACAGTTGCTGAGGGAGACTGCACTCTGGAGAAGTATTCCAGCTCATAAAGGAAGGATAAATGGCATAATGAGAATATCATCATTTTACAAACACTAATGAAATAAAGGATCTAGGCAGTGAGTACTGATAGCTGTTAACACCACATAAAGCAAAACAAGCTGACATTATGAGTTCCCTAATGGAAGCACTCCACACCACCTATTAAACATTTCTGCCATAAAATCTGATAAAGCCTCTATAATCTTAATTACCAATTTACAGGAAATACAGAGAACACAGGGGGGGAAAAAAGCACATTAAATGACACAACAGGGACACAACCAGCAAAATCCAAATGTGAGAAATGATAGGATAAACAACCCAACTTCTTTAACAAATAAATTCCAAGGAGAAAAAAGGGAAGGAGGAAAAACTATGGATTAAAGCAGACATAAGGGGCACCTCAACCAATCCCAATATACAGGGCTCATTTGGATCCTGATTCCAACAAATCAATTGTATAAGATTTTATGAGACAACCGGGGAAATCTGAACACTGTGTATTTCATGATTACTAACAAAATTTTGTTACAATGGTATGTGTTATTTTTTTAAGAGTCCTTATTTTTTAGAGATGCATGTTGAAATAGTTACAGTTGAAATGATATGCTGGAATTTGCTTCAAAATAAATCTATGTTGAGAATGGGAGGAGGTGGAAAGAACAGGAGTATATATGACACAAGCTCATAACTATTGAAGCTGGGTGACGGAGTCACAGACTTTCATTCTATTATTCGCTCTTTTATAGATATTTGAAATTTTCCACAATAACAAGTTTTTAAAAATTAACCTGGAAAACATTAAGAGATAAAAAGAAGCTTAGAACCTTCCTTCTATAAAAATATGCACATTTTATTAAAATTACTCAGATACTTATTTTTCTTCTAAAGTTTTTATTTCCTTTCCTTAAAAATTTTAATAATATTTATTAAAATATTATGTTTCTTCTTTGTAAAGAAGAAAGTAAAAATTGGGCCCTAACCCCTTTACCATGTAAGTGTCTGGGAGACCTGACACATGCATGTGTGTATGTGCAACAAGTGTAAAATGCAACAATAATCACACTGTTCTGCACATATAAACACACTGATCTACCTCACTTTTTAATGGCCCACTGTTTCTCTACTACAGATATATCATAACTTATTTAACTATTCTATTGACAAATACTTAGAATGTTCCATTTTTTAAACTATTGCAAACAATGCTGATAAATACCCTTCAGATGCTTAAAAAACCTAAATTATTTCAGATAATTAAGAATAAAGAAAGTTTGCCACACAAGAATCAAGTTTTTCCAGGCTCATGCACTAAACCAATATGTAGAACAGCCAAAATCTCTTCTTTAAAAAAAAAACTGGCTATATAATTATATGAAAAAAGCTGTATAATGTGGCAAGTATTCTGTATGCTTCAGTTTAATACATATAAAATTAGAATAGCATGGTAATCCTATCTTACGTACCTCGATATATCTGTCAGAGTAAAAAATGTGTGTGAAGTCTTCTTAGTACTATTCAAATTATGATAACAAAATGCTAGATTCAATTACAAATAGTAAGTTACTAATCCTTTAGCCACACAAGAAATTTTGATAATTTCTGAAAGCTGAAAAATAAATCTGATAATGATTTTTTTTTTTTTTAATCTAAGTGAACATTAGTTCAGAACTGTCATCTTTTTATTTTTTGGTGAGGAGGATTGGCCCTGAGCTAACCTCCATTGTCAATCCTCTTTTTCCTGAGAAAGATTGGCCCTGGGCTAACATCTGTTCCCATCTCCCTCTATTTTATATGTGGGACGCCGCCACAGCATGGCCTGATAAGCAGTGCCTAGGTCTGCACCTGGGATCCGAACCTGCGAACCCTAGTCTGCGGAAGCAGAGCACACAAACTTAACCGCTACACCATCAGGCCGGCCCCCAGAACTGTCTTCTTTTAAAAGAGAAAAAGAGAAACCCACAAAATATCCTACCTTGATGCTCATCATCCTCCTTCAGTGTTTGTTCCAATAACGTGTCCAAGGCTTGGGTATAATCTTTCATTACCCAATAGGCAAGACTACGCAAGAAAGGATCAGGATGCAATCTTTTGTAATCAAATCCTGAGCCATCCTTTTGGCAACCCAAAATCTTCTGATTTAGGATGGATATGTAAGTGGACGAAGTCTCAAATTCAGATTCATATAAACGGGCGATAACCATGGCTAGTTGAATATCTTCCATTTTTTCAAGACAAACCTGTAAATTTAAATATTAAGAAATACTTATTTAATGATAATTATTTAGAGATACAAAACATACCACCAATATCCTGAAATTATCTACCATTTACATTCTCATGAGGGAGGGGGGCCAGAGGTTGAAGGATAGTTAAAGGATGGCCTGATAGGAGATCAAGGAATAGCAAGAAGAGTAAGAAACTAGAACTTAGCAGCTTCCAGCCTAGAAAGATCATTTATAAAATAAGCATAAAACAAAGAATATCAACAACATCTCAGACTTACATCAAATTAAATTAATAACATCCATTGTTAAACTAAATGCCACTCACGACATTTGAATTTATATACATCGGTTGCTCCTAATTTCCAAAGATATTTCCATATAAACATAATTATTACTATTTTAAAAGGACCTTCTATCTACATAGCAAATAGCTTATGAAATAAAGCCACATATTCA
The DNA here is from genome assembly GCA_031878705.1 of Tapirus indicus. Lineage (NCBI taxonomy): Eukaryota > Metazoa > Chordata > Mammalia > Perissodactyla > Tapiridae > Tapirus > Tapirus indicus. The sequence continues at coordinate 44,337,204 of CM062918.1, forward strand.
ATTTTTACTCTCTATGAGGTTATTTTCTAATGTAACTACCAATCTTGAGAATTTGAGGTTATTCAGGCACTCGGAGCATCTCTCAGTCAATCAACATTTCTCTTCTTCACCTATATCTTCTAGGCAAAATTCCCATTTCAAAATTACCAACATTTTTTATTTTAAAAAATCATACACCTGAAATAATTTTGAAAATATAACTGATTCTAAATTTAAAGTAATTTCACTTTGTTGGATATTTCCTATCTCTTGTATCATGTATTATTTCCAATTCTCATTTTCCTTCACCTGTTTGGATTGTTCATGAGTGTTAAGTATCCTAAGAGGAAGATATCAAAATTAAACAGAAACATTCGTAATTACTCTCTTAATCAGCTGCCAGGATTATTTATCAAAAAATGCAAAGGTTTACCTCTTCACATTCATTTTCTAATATCTAAAACAACTACATTACAAAACAGTACAAATTGCAATTTCAGTTCCTGGTGTATAAATTTCATTCAGAAATTAGAAGAAAAAGAACTTAAAGTATCTGCCTTTCTGCACTGGGTAAGGAAGTTGTGACCTGTACATACTTTAAATAGTTCAGAATCACAAGATGGCCAGGAAGAAGACATTCATAAACCATTTTTTGCATTTTTTTCGTACGTTTATACTTGAAATGCATATACTTATCTTGAAATGCAATATTCCCTGTGTAGAAATTTTATTTATGTTTCTCAGTTGAATTTATTTATAATTTCATTTATCACAGTGCCACTATTCACGTTTGGTAACCTCTAGTTATTCTCTGCCCTTACAAACATATGACAAAAAATTACAATCTCCTCTACGAACTTTCCAGCTTTTCAATTTCCTACTAGTACTTCATAGCACATTTTCCTATTTATACCTCTATGGCATCTTTCAGTGAACCTGCTAACAAGAAAAAAGCAGCAGATTGTTCAAAGCGTTGTTTTCCAAGTAAAGAGAAAGCATTTTTCAAAGCGGCTTTACGCCATCTATCTTCATTGAAGTTGTGGCTGAAAAATGTTGTCATTTTTTCATCATGCTGTGACCTGGGAACCAGAGCACAAACATCAGTGGTTAAACTGATTTTCAAATATTTTGAATCCTTGACAGAAAATGTGAAAGTAGAAAATAAAAACCTCAGACATCCATCTAAAAGAACAATAACCTCAGTGACTGGAATTTGTTAGCAAGCTTCTCTTCACTTCCTCTAATAAGCTCAAATATGTTATGTAAACATAAATAGGAAGCAAGAGCATTTTTTACTTTCCAAAGTGCTTCTCTTTTTTTAACAACATCCCACTCTTTAAGTTGAAAAGATATTTTGCCCAGTTTTTGCAGATAAGGAACCAAGCCACACAGAAGTAAGTTCATCTGATCAAGCTCATACATCGAATTACTTTCAAAAGCATTAAGTTTCTGATTTACAGCACAATCTTCATTCCATTAAATTGTGTTAAGCGTTGAGGCAACTTACCGAAACAGACCCCACACCACTGCTTTCTTCTTCATTGAAAGGTAGAACAACGCAGCATCCAAGGCGTCATTGTTCCTTTGAAAAGAAGCTTTGGCAACCTACAGGTAAATAAAGTATTATATTAAATTAACTATGTGATAAAAGAATTACAACCAACAATTAATGTTTCCCTGCTACTTCCATAGCTAATAGAAACTATGCAGATGGGAAAAGTTGGCTCTATTCCACAATCTCCAGTAGCTTATAATACATGCTCCTAGAGACAACTATTTGCATAACACTAATTATAATCAAAATAATAATAGCCACTAGCATTTGTTGACTACTTACCAAGTACCAGGCACCAGTCTAAGCACCTTTTATTTATCTTACTGAATCACCACAATCCATGAGGTACTATTATTATCCCCATTTTACATATGAGGCAACTGAGACACAGAGAGGTTAAGCAAATTGCCTAAGGTCACACAGTAAGGGGTGGAAGAGGGATTAGAACCCACGTAATAATAAAACTGTCTAGCACAGGAAACAATAAAGAAGGCAGAGTATTCAATAGATGTGATATTTTTCTTGAAATTAACCACACTACATTTCTTAATGTTTTGTAAGAGTCAAAATGCTAACTTCTATACTATGAGAATTCACAATTTAAAGCTTTCTCAACTAATATTGATACAGACATCAGTGAATACATATCAATTATACAGACACATGCATACACACATATTTTAAAAACTACAGACAAAAATAAATGTTCCAGCTTTTTTACACATACTTTTTAGAAAGCATACTTTTCTGGTATTTTTCAATCAAACTTTGACAATTCTGAAGGACTGACACATTCTTTCTGGCATATAATTAAAATACAGAAGGTTGAAGCTCTGTTATTTTGAAGGGCTTACAAATTTTAGTTTTTAGAAATTCCATGAGAAAAAGTCTTAATGAGCACATAATTCTCCACGTATAATTGATAAACTCCTCTGAGCTATATAACCAAAGCTGCTGAATTTATACAGAACCAATCAACTCAGTGTAAGCTTAAAAATTAGTTAGCCAGTACATTATTGTATATTGAACACAATACCATACAGACCATATCTTATTTCTCAGAGATAGTGAGATAACCCCTGCAAATCACTAAGCTAAGAGGCATAACAGTAAAAAACAATGAACGTGTTCTTAGCTCACACTCACTGATGGTGAAGCAGGAAGCTACCACGGCATGGGAGTGAGGGGAAAACACACCTAAAATCACATCCAAAAACGCTTTACTCTTGATACTCTTATTTCTCGTGCCCTTTTTTAGTATTTTCTCTGCCCGTCATTTAACTTCAATATGTTTAATAATTTTTAGAGGAATTTTTATTCATATTCAGCTAAGAACCTCAAGGCAAAAAAATTTACATATTCCTTTGATTAATCTTAAGAAATAAATTACTTGTGGAAATAAATCATATGTATATATCAGAACTACTCAATTATAATGACACATACATTGTTGACAAGAAATTAAAGAGATCTTTTGTAGACAACATCCGAAACATTTCAGATAAAATATGTCCTCTTTTTTCCACTGCTTTGGAAAATTTAATGTAGATACTGTGTTATTTACATGCTATAACAATTAGCTTTGCCTATACTCTAGAAACTACATTTTTTGTTTGGTTTGACAACAAATTCCTTCCTACGTTGGCGCCTATTTTGAGAGAAGAAATGGTGGGATCTTATCGGCTGCCTTACATGTTGCAGGAAAATGACTCTTCTATGCTCACATTTCAAACTGTGATCTGAAGGCCATGAACACCAGAGTTGCAGCACGCTGATTCAGACGAAGACGGCACAGACCACCCCGCCACCTACCACCAAACGAAAATCTCTGGGAACGGGACTGGAGCATATGCATTTTAAATAAGTTTGCCAGGTGATTCTTCTGACACAAAAATTTGAGAACTACTATAGAGGAATAAAATAGAGAAGGCTCTCTGCATCCTTGGGAGAAACAAATTCATTACTTCCCAAATGTAGTATCCTTAATTGTACTTCAGGGAATTTCAGTGGACTCCTAAAAGTAAACAATAAATGAGAATTCCACTTTCCTAATCCAGACAGAGTAGAAAAGATACAAACTCAATCTAACACTTACAAATGATGGGAGTCTGGTCTGGTTACAACCTAATCTCTTTGAGTCTTAGTTCTATCAGTATAAGATGGAGATGGTAACAGGGGGTTAATGAGAAGATTCTATGAAATAATTTGTGAAAAGCATCTAGCACCAGACCTGGCAAATAGTAGGGGTTTAATAATGGTTAGTTTCTACAACACTGAAGAACTTTCAACTTCCACTAACAAATTTTTTTCTAAAGGGAATCTACCAGAAAACTGATTCTAAAAAACTGTTAAAAATTCATAGCATGTTTCATTTGCTACCACAGATATGTTCTTCAAGTGCATACAAACCAAAATTTTTACTGAATGTTATTTTAAGTGTGCAAAGGAAGTTTGCTATTTATTAACCTAGGCATGCAGAAAATCCTTTATATAAAAAGAATGACTTTTCTATGTAATGTATATAACTAACAAGAACTTAAGTTTACTTTCTGAATTTAGATTTTTGTATTTTCTTAAACTAGGACAAGCTTCAACTGATACTAGAAAATATTGTTATTCCATAAATGTATTATAAACTTAGTATATACAGCAAAAGACAATTGATATACTGCATAGACATTTTATAAAGGTCAAGTTTTTGGAATCTCCAAAAATTTTCATTTAAGAAATTCTCAAGATCTCAAGATGTACAAACTAATTCTCCACTTTAGGTTTTCTGGAAGATAATATCCTTATCCTTTAAGACTTTTTAATTTCAAAATCCAATGAAGTAAGTTACCTTTTCAATGCATCTTCGGAGAGTGTTGATATTCCTAACCCACCAACCTATTCCCATAGCTCTTAACTCAGACCACTGAGGGTCCCCTCTCTGAATTGCTGGAATCATATTAATCAGTTCTTCCTCAGCCTCAGAATGAAAAGCCCAGGCAAAATGGCAGGTAGACACACCTAAATTAGAAATACAAAATAATAATCTTCAGAACTATCTCAAAAAGAACAAAAACAATTTTTCACATAGTCATATATTCATTCATTCTGGAAAGAATTTTTAAGCAGAAGAAAAAGCATGAAAGGAAGTCCTTCATCATTCAGGATTTTATACTATAAGCTTCTAAATATAAGATCAGTGACAGGATACACAAAACCAAAATCTCTATCTTTTTCTGAAATGTATTTGCTTTTTTTCCCTGCAAAAATAGAGACACTAAAACAATCACTGGAAAGAAAGATACCTAAATATTGAGCCATTCATACATCCCCACACCAAACCCATCAACAGTGAAAACTGGTCAACTATCTTGGCCCACTTGCTTGGGTGCTTTTTCACAGTGCCACTTGCTTGGGGACCATATTCTTTAGCACTGAATACTGAAAACTGCCCCATTCTTCCCTCTGGCCAAGAAGCTAACTATCACTTCAAAGCAAGTGCTAAACTTCATAAGAATTCCAAGGAATAACAGGAGGCACATTCCTCTGTCTTTAGTGCCTGTGGTTAAAAGTAATTTAAAGCTGCCTGATACAGATGGTATATGGCAAACTATTTTTGGTGCTGATAGAAGACTGACAGGGAGCTAGGCTGTATTTAGAAGCAACAAAATGGGTTTAGTGACACCATCAGACTTGGGAGTACAAATGAGTTCATCAATAGTTTAACTGCTGATAACACTTTACTCCACTCAGAGCAGGTGAAGAGGAACCACGAGGGAAATGAACCACACGGAGTGGTGACAGAGAGTGGAAATGGTGAGAAGTACCCAGAGGAGCCTAAGGAAGGAACCAGATTAGTCAAAGTGGCCATCTATATGAACCCATTTTGGAAACAAAGAAATGTCTGGGGTCAATGACAGTCACATTACAATGCAGGCCTCTCAATGCTATAAGACCATCAATATTACTACAGATAATTTTTTTCATTAACACCTACCATATAGATATCACATGCAGTTGAAAGCTTTTCTAATAATTACAGCTTCACAATAATTCCTTCAGAAAGTACAAAAGGAAAAACTATTAGGACTACTTTGAATAATAAACTTAAATCTTTTAAATTTCTCATTGCTAGTATTTATATACAACTGTGTGTGAAGTCATATCACAAAATCAACACAACAGGCCTTGACTGCCACTATAAATACAGGGGGAAAAAATGCCAAAATTTAATAACATCAATTTGTAGTTTTTCAGAATCTAAAAGGCAGATTAATTTTTCTCACTATTTAAATCTTTGTCTGATTTAAGAAAAAATGACTACATCAGATAACTGACACTTTGCTTTAGAAATCACTATTATATAGCAACACAAAAATGCCTACTTTTACTGATATGAAATTTATAATATAAAAGAATAATATAAAATATGTTACATTCTATACCCTTAAATAAAATTTAATTAATCTTTCTATGATTAAGAGGAAACAAAAATACATACAGGCATGTCAGAGGAATTAGATTCGGAAAGCAAGATTAAGAGAACAGTGAATGTATTTGGAAACCTAACCATTAGAGGTGAAAAAAAGTATTAGGAAGAAAACGAAGAGGGGCACCAATAGCACTGATTTTTACTTGCCTACCAATGACAGGCTATTCTTTGCAGTTTCTCTCTGTTTTTCTTAGCTTTTCTATCTATATACTGGCTACTTAACTTTTTCCCTGAAAACTGTTCCCCAGAACCATCACCTACACCACCAGTCACTTCTCATCGCCAATGTTTTAACTGTACCCAAAGAGGAAATGGAATTTGACAAAGCTTTAGAAATTTGAGGTGTTTTAGATCTCCCTAGGCAATATACACAATTGTCATTAAGTGATTCAGTACCATTTGACTATCATTTAAAACTAAAATTTAAAAGAAACTTGCATACCAGTTTTTAAACCTATTCAATGGTATAGATTGTTTAAAGTATCAAATGTAGGCAATGTGTTGCGTGTTATGGCATCATCACACATTGCTTCTGGGAATGTAAATGAGCACAGTCTTTCCAACTGTGGCAACACTTACCAAGAGTTAACAATTTTCAAGCCCTTTGATTCAGTAATTCCACTGCTAGAAAACTAACTTGAAGAAATAATCAGATATATACATAAATATTTATATGCAAGGTTATAAGGACATTCATTACAGTGATAATACAAATAGAAGAAAATACACAACAAAATCAGTTTCAAAAATAAAGGACTGGATAGATGAAATATAGTTTATACATATGACAGTATATTAAACAGCTGTTTAGAATCATATTTTCAAAAGAACATTTATTGAGGAAAAGGGTGAGTGCTATGGGTAAGAATAACAAACTATCAGGCCTGGTATTCTAGGTCCTGCAGTATTAATGCCTATTTTAGGGGGCTGTGTCCACCATGCTGGTTTCAAAAAGGACGTTGTCTAATGAAAAGAGCACTGGACTGGGATCCTAATTCCAACTCTACTAATAAATAGCCCTATATCTTGGGCAGGTCACTTTAAACCATAGTTTCAATTTTTTAATCCATAAGTAAGAGGGCTGATATAAATCCTTACATCTCAAATAGGGGTGTGTAAATCGGAAGCATGCAAATCTACCAGGTTACTATGTGGCAGATAATCCCGAAACATCAGCTCTACTTGTGAGTAAATAACTTAGAACATAATGCTTATATTAACATAAACATAAATAATAACACATAGGGCAAAATTACATAATTTTTAAAGAAAAGACATTAGACGTCAAAGAAATTCAGGGCCACTTTGGGTTATAACCTCAGGCATACCAGGTTTACTCCTAAACTACTACAACTTTAGTGAGTAATGTCTGAGAAACTGAGATAGATGAGCACAAGTCACAGAACAGACACAGAGAAAAATGGTAAGTGGGTACCATGTGACAGGAAGATCTTAAGGCTAGTGACAAGTCGGCACAGAATGATTCATCTAATGCTTACACACAATGAATACACCAACCACTTCAATACCGAACAAAGTTGTGCAAAGGTTCAAACAAGGAGTTAATACCTTGATGAAGAAGCTGCACTCGGTATAAAGGAGGCAGTGAGGTCAAAAGGCATGTGTGCAAGCGCATAGCTAATAAGTATCGCAAACCACACTCATCTAATGTGTCTCGTCCTGTAATGTAAACAGAAAATCTGTTTAAGGAAAAAGGAATGCAACAGGTCACAAATCAATAAAAAGTTAGAAAATAAATATTAAATTTATAATAATAATTTACACAAAACATAAGATATTTTTGAGTGTATTCCTTCATGAACACTTTAATATCTTTATAAAAAAATACAACTTTACAAAAAATATATGTAAATACTAAAACTCCCAAATGAAAAATGATTTGTGAAATATAATCACCTATTAGTACAGGTAACAAAAGTATTTAAAACTACTCACAGTAAATGAAAAGTAAAGAAATCTTGAAATCTAATAAAAATATATTAACTATGGTAAATTAGGTACAATTTTTAAAAATATTTCCTACATGAATTCAGATGAGATTTAAAGACAAGAATTATATAACTAAAGTGAAATCATTCATTATATAATTAAATAGGCGATATTTTCTAGGTTGGCTAGCTCAACTGCAATATAGTACTATCAAAGATTTGAAATTTGATTCCCCAGGCTAGTGTTACAAAGTTAAGGTTGAACCTAAACCTTGATTCCACAAATTTACTCTTACTCAAAAGTTGAACAAAGGTGTGAAAAGTGTGGCAAGTTTAATCAAAACTATGGCCATTGCTGGATAAAAGCAATGCAAAAGTATTAAGAGCACCTAGTACAGTAACTGCCACTCAGGAAGTACTCAGAGTGTTGAATCAAATAATATTTTCTAGAAGAAAAAAAAATGTTTTAAACTGTCAAAGTTCAAGTTCCAGCTCTATGTCCCATTAGCTAAATTCATTCATCCATTCATTCAACAAATTAAGCATCTACTACATGGGAGGCAGAGTTTAGGTACTAGAGATTTGGCAGTTAATAAGGCAAAGTCCTTACCCCATGGAGCTTACATTTTAGGAGACAGAGACAAACAATAAATAAGTAATGAAGTGGAAATTAATGCTATGGAGAGAAATAAAGCAGGATTGAGAGAAACAGAGTACTGGTATAAGAGGGTTCTATTTTAATACTGAGGCCAGGGAAGAAATTTCCAATAAGATGACATGTCAGCAGCAATCTGAGGAGGTAAGGGAATAAGCCATACATAAATCTAGAAGAAGAGCATTCTATGCAGAGAAAACAGTATGTGCAAAGACCTTGAGACAGGAATGTGCTGAGTGTGTTTGTGGGACAGCAAGGAGGCCAACGTAGCAGAGCGGAAATGAGTACAGATCACATAGGACCTTGTAGATCTCTGTAGGACTCGGCTTTCATTCTAAAGTGCGATGGGAAGCCACTAGTCTACCTTGAGCAGAGGAGAGATTTAATGTGATTTTGTTTTCAAATAATCACTGGTTCCTATGTGAAGAACAGACTGAGGTAACAAGAATGAAGCAGTTTAGGAGATTGTGTCAATAATAAGGCTGGAGGTGACAGTGACTTGGACCAGATTGGTAATAGGAGAGGTGATGAGAAATGACTGGATTCTAAATACAGTAGAATTGATGGCATTTGCCAGTGGACTGGATATGGGGTGTGAGAGAAAGAATGCCTCTAAGTTGTCTCACCTGAACAAACAGAAGAATTCATTTACTTAGGCTCCATTTACTGAGATGTGCAACTTATTTAATCTCTGAGTTTCAGTTTCCCATCTGTGAAATGGAGACATTCATTCCTGTCTTATCTACCTCGTGAAAGTCCACTGTGACCAGGGTGAGGCATTTGTATAATGCCTAGCCAATAACATAGTTTTACATTAGAAAGTTTAAACTATTTGTCATGGGTTGTGGCATACCTACTTTCTTAATATCGCAGAGTAAAAACTCTAATATATATTAAGATTGCAACAAAGGCTTAAGGCTATTCTGGGGAGAGTCTTGCTCTGTTGCACACCTCATAATGATCAGGATTTTCTTAAGATTAACATAGGCTATAGGCAAAATCCTCTAAGGTTTCTAGTTCTTTTAATCTACAGAAGAGAAAACTTTGGGAATATTATAAGGTTAAAACCTATATGAAGATATATTCCCTATGGCTTTGAGAAACAGTCTTTTTTCCTCAAATTTAGAAATCTTGTGAAATAGTTAAAAGACTGCAGGCTTAGAAGCAATGATTTATCCACAAATGAACTCCAGTTCTGCCACTTAACACCTGTGTGATTAAGTCACTTAATCTCCCTAAGATCAGTTATCTTCATCTATAAAATTAAGTATAGTAATAGCTACCTACTAGAAGATTGTTGTGATAATTAAATATGATAAAGTACGTAAAGCACCTGACACATAGCAATTGTTCACTCTACAACATTTGTTGAATGAATGATCAACAATTTTCAGTTTCCTTTGCTAATGCCATCATTTACAATCAACATCATTACCTTCAACCATCTACATAAAAGAGAATGGAATCTAGTTTCAGGAGGCAGCCTAAAATTTTCTGGTCACAGAATGAATTAAGCAAGACACACATTACATTAAAATATACAAAAACCTCTGTCTCAATCGACTTTTTGGAGAAAATTAGGTAATTGTAAAAAATTATTTACACCTAGAACAAGGGAAGATGAACAAGTTGAGTCCATGAGGTCCCTTTAAGCCTCACGGTTCAATAGCAAAATTAACAAATAGGCCATTATCATCACTAAAAGTAAAAAAGTAAAAATAAAAATAAACCATAGGAATCAATCTGTTTGAAAAAAACGAAAGACTATAAATCTGAAATCATACAAAGGTTTCAGTATAAAAACTCATGTGAGAATGCACACGTATATCATGAGTCCGTGAAGTCATATGTGCAAGCCATGGCCTACCCCATATTCTTTTCTTTCACAACTAATCATATTACGTAATAGTAATTGTCTATTCGAGAGGTCTTTTCCCTGCAAGGTTTAAAAAAAGACTGCAATTTAATATGAGTCATTACATAGATAATACAAATAGTTCTATTAATGACAACTTTCTAAATTTTTAGTGAGAATATTTACCTGAGTAACTCTTATCTCTGTTTTCATCAAGCTCAGTACTGGTGGTAGCCACTGTATCAGCCAAAGCTACAAGGAACATCTGCTCCAGACGGGTAAGGCCTGGTAGACTTGAGTGCATGAGATGACTTGAAAGTACCCTAGCATGTTCCTGGCCAAAGTAAGCTGGTCCATATTGAGAAAGATTTATTACTTTTGATTTGTTTTCCCTCTTTTCTGGCTCTAAATCAATATCATCTGTTGTTATATCCTGGATTTGGAACAGCTCTGAATATTGATCCTCTGGTTGACTTTCAGTATGATCTTCAAAGCTCTGTGGTGTTTTTGTACTTTCTTCTGCAATTCTGTATGTTGTATCTTGATCCGCAGCAAGCAATGCATATAGTGGTAGTGGAGGAATAGAATCTATCTCAGTATAATCTCGAGTACCATCTTTTCCTATGGTGACTGTATCCTTTGCTGTACTGCCACTTACACTAATGGTTCGAGAAAGATGTCGTTTAGTTCCTTCTCCAGCATCAGGATCTCTAACTATTGCAACTTCACCTGCAATACATTTTACTAAATGAGAGAGAATAGCTTTAGCTCTTCGAACTTTCCCTAAATCCATCAGTTCTAACAGTTGAGTTGGATGATATTGCGGGAGAGTAGGAGAAAGTACATGTGCAGCCTCAAATAAGCCACCATCTTGAACTACAGTTGGTGAAGAGAAAACATCATCGGCAATAGGTGTTCCTTCAACAATACTTTTTCTTGACAACGTATTAGATTTAAAGGCAGAATGATCTTGTATTGCTGTCCCTTCTGCATCAGGACTATCAGCTTCAATGTCTCCAAATTTGACAGCATGTTTCCACTGTGCATATACATGCATTTCACAATCCATTCCTACCACCAATATCCCATCTCTTACCCAAGAGAGAGAAACAGGCAGTGAAGGTGTACCATCAACAGAAGACACTAAGTCTATAGATCTTAGAAGAACCCATCTGGACCTAACTCCTTGCTTGATACTACCACCTAGTGGTAAAGTAATGACAGCTACTCCATCCTTACTGTTGATTTGCTCAGTCACAATTCCTGAAAGCCGTCCATACATGAAGATATTAGCACCAACTCCCACTGTGAGAATGTGGGAGCCATCTTCTTTTGATACCCAGTCCAAATGTACTAAATGCTTGATATTTGGAATAAGATATCTATCCTTGCTCAGAAATGCATCTGATTTGCTGTATACAAACAGATTACTATCAACACTGACCCTTGAATCAAGTACACTCCCAACCTTGACCAAATCATCAAGATGAATTGTTTGTTCTAAAACCCATTCTGACCCTCCTGTAGATTCACATTCAAATATGCAAACGTGCATGGAAAATTCTTTAGAAACAAAACCATTGTGGTGGATGGGTTGTTTGTAAGCCACTGCAAGGCGACCTGTGTATGAACAGCTAACAGCAACTGGTCTTCCCACAATGCTCACTGTACTGCTATTATCTTCTCCTTCGTCATTCATCAAGGGCCATCTCCTCCAATGATAAGTTTCCTTCTCATCACATTGTAGGTTGGTTTCCACACTACATTTCCAGAAGCGTACTTTATTGTCAGAACAAGTTGTAACCACTAAATAAGGTGCAAGGCACACAGGATAAATTGAAGAGGAACTCAGATGCCCTTAAAAAAGAAAAAGAAGATAGTCATAATAATAGAACCACAAAAAAATATACTAATAATCAAATTCTAGAATGTGATAAATCCAAAGCCACTACGAGCTTCTTCAGAATAACTCTGCAATTCCCTCCTTCCCTAGTGTCCTACACTAAATGTCTGTTGACCAAGGTATCTATAGAAGTCTAAACAGCCCATTGATGAAATCAAAATATGCAGTAATAATCACTTAATTTGTTTTTAGGTAATTAAGTTTAAATGAGGCAAATATTTCATTAAAACAAAACTCAAAAGCAATGAAACAAGCCAACCCTTAATCAATAAATCTGTTGTCTGCTGCAATTTATATATGCCTCCCTGGACTTTCACTCTCTATCTTTTATCACTTTCATCATAGATGCTTAAGTAGTCATTACAATTTGCCCTTCAAATGCCCCTAACCCGCCCTCAAATAATCCAGACCCTAGATCTACCCCTACCATCCAAATGTTTTCAGACAGCCAAACAGAACGCTAGATCTCACTCTTTTTTACCAGGTTTAATTCCTGCTCTCTTAACACTGAACCAGAACCCTCATATTTATTCCTGACTGTCAAAAACTAACACTGCCTGTTTATCATTAACTATAAGATGAAGGGTAATTGCGATTAAGATTGGGGTCTGAAGACCTGGATTCAAGTTCCAGTCCATCAATACCTTCGTAACAGTGAGAAAGCCACTTAAACATCTGAGCCAGCTAAATAACAGGGACTGTGTTACTACTTCCTTTGGAGTGTTACTATCAAATAAGACATTTGAAAGCATTTTATAAAGCCCCTGCAAAATATAATTTATTATATTCAATTTCAATAAACTTACTTGAATATATCCCAAACTTTCCAAATATTTGAAAGATTCAAAAACTGGCCTAGATCTGCACCTGCCGCAAAGCCCAGAGTAAACTCTTAATGTGATCTTTCCAACTCTGAATTCAACCCTACCTTAGGGATGCATAAGAACCTTCATAGTTAAAATCATTCACCAGTAACTGGAATAGTCTTGAACCTCTAATTTCGGTTCCCCAAAAATACTATTCTAGGAACTCCTCAATTCCACAAGTGACAGATCATTTTAAATAAAGCTGCCAGTTCTGCCCTCCAAACTATCTTATCTACCTTGTTAAAGTCAGTATCATTCTAGGCTAGTCAAACTTGTATCCTACGTTTTTTTCCCCAAAGTATCTGCCAACTCTTGTTCAACCATACTTAATAAAAGTGAGACACAACTAGCACAATGTGTATGAAAAGCCTTAATTAAAAAAAATAAAAGCTTCAATGATTAGAAAATGAACATATTTGTTCTTTGCAATTTTACTATCATAGTATTCATATTTGTAGGAAACCATAATGCAGGCAAGAAACTTCACATTAAAATATTTACACAATTTTCTGTCAAGCTGATTACATTTATCACAGGAAACTATAAACAGATGTATCATTGCTATAAAATAAATCTTTATTTCAATGTCAACATAGCACCTACTTCCGAAGAGTTTATCCACTGAAGATTGCTCTCAACTACAACTATCCAGTCTTAAAGTTACCTTACCTGCTGAAGGTGTTGCTCTTATTACTTCAACTCCTTCTGGGAGATCAAGAGGTTGGCTATACACCAGTCTAGAACTCAGAATAAGTTTACTAGCAGTTTGAAGATTGGCAATTGATGAAGAATGTGGCATAAGGCTCACACTAGGAGAGGTTTCTGGAGAAGAGTCTACATTCTTCTGTCCAGGGACTGAAATTAGACTGTCTGATGAAACATCTTCTGAAGTTTTAGCTATGAAAACAAATCATAAAATTATGAAATATATTACTATCATCACTATGTACATGAGCTAGAATAATATCTTGTTATCATTTAAGAAACATGGTTTCTTAAAAGTACTTTGGAGACAAGGTCAATTTTCAGACTTTTGCTCAGTTACCTTGATAAAAATTTTTTTTTTTTTTTACTATGTTACTCTTTCTTAACATCACCAAGTCTATCACAGGGATACATCAGGGAAGAATCACAACACGTAAGAGCTAGAAAAAAACCTTAAGTTATTTAGTCCAATGTTCTCAACCTTTAAAACACATCAAAAGCTTGAGGAACTTGTTAACAGGAAGATTCCTGGGCCTAAAAACAGAGACACTGATTCAGCTGTTTTGGGGTAGATTGCAGAAATCTGCATTAATAAGCTGCCCCAGTGTTTCTGAAACAGATGGGTCACAGATCAAACTTTGAGAAATAATAAGGTACTGCCTCACTTAATAGATGAATAAATTTAAACTTGGAGAGCTTAATGATTTTCCTAAGGTTGTATAATTAGCTAGTGGCAAAGAAGACACTAAAATACCAGCCTCTTAACTATCAAATGCTGAAATAAGATAATGATTTCAAGAATAAACACAAAAAATACAAGTTAAAATAGAGCCAGCCTTGATGGCCTAGTGGTTAAAATTCAGCACTCTCACTGCTTCGGTGGCCCAGGTTTGTTTCCCGGTCACGGAACCACACCACCTGTCTGTCAGTTGCCATGCTGTGGCAGCAGCTCCCACAGAAGAACTAGAAGGACTTACAACTAGGTTATACAACCATGCACTGGGGCTTTGGGGAGGGAAAAAAAAAGTTTAAAACAAACTTATGATAGCATTAGTTGGCTGGATTTGTAAGGCATATTGACCTTGATCTTCCGAAGAATTTCCAGCTTTCACACTAGAGGGGAAGTGTAAACCTCTAATCAGACTCAGTAATCTGTGCTTCTGCTACATGTGAGGGATACTCTGCATCACATTTATTTATGTGTGTGTCCCCCCATTAGACTATGAATTTAACAAGGGCAAGAATGATGTCTTATTGCTTTGTATATCTCAAGGAGCAACAGAATACCAAGAGAGAATAATCATTCCCTTTTGCTTCTGGTGGATGTTAAATATGTCAATCTATTTTATAATGGCAGACCACTCAATGAGAAATATGAAAACATTTCTTGTAAAATGGAGTAAGACTACAAACTTGAATCAGCAGTTGGAAGACAGAAGTACTACTCCTGGCTCTATCACTAACTAGATATATTTCCTTAAGCAGGGCACTTCGTCTCTGGCTATTTTCTCATCCACAAAATAAGGCTGAACTACATCATGTCTCTTCTTGTAAACCGGGCAATTTTCTAATGTACATTTCACGCTAAGAAAGAAAATAAGAGCAGGAAAAAAAGCAAAGGCTTTGGAGCCAGAAGACCTGATTTTGAAAGTTGGTTCTGTGAAAAACTAGTTGTGGCACTTGGTCAAGTTGCTTAACATTATTCCATTAGTAAAATGGAGATAATATCTATCCCACATATACAAAGCACCTATCTCAGTTCCTGGCACTATAAAGTACTCAATATATTCCTTCCCCATCTAAATTTAAGCCTATCATTTCATCTCCTGCCAGAATTTTTAATACAATGATAAATTCAAGAATTAGCTGTAAATGGCCACATACACTATATTAAATCTGCTGTGAACATTAGAATCCAAAAAGAGATGCTTTCTGTTACAGTTGAAAAGAAAAGTTGAAACATTCTTTGTTTGCCTCTACCCTAATCTTAACGTCTGTGACCTTTTACTGCTCTCACCAACAGAATAAGCGAGCAGCTCTACACTGGCTCTGCTTCAGAACAGTAGCGGGACACTTCCCTCACAAGCAGTGGAGACAGAGAGATCACATGATTCCTGTCCTACCACAAGGATCTGTTACTACCTCTGTTAATCTCTTCAGAACCATTCCTGGCTCTGTGTCCAACTCTAGAAAATACTATGTAGTCTCTGGTGGGTTAAGAATTCTCTTCCTGACGAGCTGGTTTAGATCCCTCTACTCCTCCATTTCTGTGAAAATACATGTAACACCAAGGATTTGAAAGAACTTTTGAATTCCTGCTGCCTCAAGAAGATTAGGCACAGGTAAAGGTTCTATCAAATCATTAGCTTTTCTAATGCCAGTTCATGGCCCAGTTAGAACTGCTACTTACAGTTATGTGATAATGTGGATTATAAAGGGAAAAATAAATATTTATATATATTCACACACATATATAATTAGTGCACTGTACTAAATGTTTAATGTGTATAAAATCGGTTAAATTATATAATTACCAGAAATAATACAATATTTAAAAAACTCAAATATTTTGAGTTAACTAGTTTAAAGTAGAGTCAGTCTGATATGACTATTTGTGCAGTTCTTCATTTTAAGAATTCTCTGTCAGAAAGTAAGTTTGTTTTAAAAAGAAAGATCCATGATCAATTTCTTTGCTGCACATTACGGATCTTCTCATTTGCTAAGAAATTAATATGAATGTGTACAGCAAAAGCATGGCTGAAATAATTTTTTATCAATGTTGCATTTCCTAATGTTCTACCAAAACAGTTCTTCTTTTGAGCTTCAGATGCTCAGTCATATTTTTCTAAATAGCAAATCTGCTTCTCTTTGTGATGCTAAAGCTAATGTACACTGTATCAAAAGGCAGTGTGTATTAATCAACGGAAAAGTACAATGTTAATTCTATGGCAAAACTGATTTATAGAGACAGATATCTAGAACAGAGTCATAAGCATTCAATAAATATTAACTGAAGAAAATTAATTGATCAAGCTTTTATTTTTTTCAGTAAGTCTAATGTGCCCATAGACTGGTTTTAGATTAACCTATTTCATTAACTATTTATGACCTTGTAATTAAAAGTTTGGCATATACACAATTCAGTTCAGCAATCTGATTCACAGTTCATTGGCTCTTCATTTTAAAGAATTAACCAACCTAAAGCATATTCAGTAAAATGAATTTATTTCACACCATCTCTGCATAAAAATTGTAATATAATTACTTACCTAAACATGCTTGTACAGATTTAAGATGAAGATGCCACATATGGAGAATAGAGTAATTATTGCTGTCCTTCTCAATTACTACTAGAAAGAACTTTTCTGAAAATGGTGGTGGGCGATAGCCTATTATTCAAAGGAAAAGGATATTTAAGTTAATATGTTTCTACAGGGCTAAAAGAAAAGATACTTTTTAAAAACATCTCTTGATATGCATAGAAGTTGGGGGGAAAAGGGAAGAATAGATGTTTAGGAGTAGTTTTATATAATTTTTGTGCCGAAAGTTAGGTAGCTATCAAAGACTAATGGGTCTATGTCAAAAGTACACAAAAGCCATATGAAGGGATACCTATTGGTCAAAGATGGGACAATTTGAGCATCAGAGAATAAAAATAAATACAATATATTAAAACACATTGACTATATAAAAACCATGAGTTCATAAAAACACCAAAAGGGAAAGAAAGGGCACTTAGGAAAAAAGGAAAGGAAGGAATGGAAGGAAGAGAGAATGGAAGAGAGTGACAGAGAGAGAGAGCAAGAGAGGGAGAGAGGGCACAAGAGCAGAAGTCTGCCTCACTGGATGCCCCTTGAAGTAATTTGGGGCACTAACTCCTTCATTTGGAAAATTGACAATTAAAAGGAAAGAATGAAATAAACATTTATCCTGCTTTTCCTATTCAAAAATAGCATTTTTTTAAAATTAAAAGCCATGGGGGGACGGGCAGTGGTGGTGATGCAGAAGAGACTTTTTAGAAATTTTATGCATTTTTTTATGAAAAGACATTATTTATGGACATAATTTTCCCTGTTGACAATTGCATTTTTAATATATGAAAATGAGATCTACACAGGACAACAAAAACTTTCCTTAAGGGCCGGCCCAATGGCGTAGTGGTTAAGTTTACATACACTGCTTTGGTGGCCCAGGGTTCGCAGGTTTGGATCCCAGGAGTGGACTGAAACACTGCTTATCAAGCCATGCTGTGGCAACGTCCCATATAAAGTAGAGGAAGATGGGCAAGGATGTTAGCCCAGGGCCAATCTTCCTCAGCAAAAGGAGGAGGATTGGCAACGGATGTTAGCTCAGGGCTAATCTTCCTCACAAAAAAAAAAAGAAAAAAAGAAAAGACACAATGACAACTCATTGGCAATGAGCACTGCTAGAGTTCAAACTGTGGTCTCTAAATACCATGCCCCATTAAAAGGAACAGTTTGGAGGGATGACTCCATTCTTGCAAAAGATATCTACAAGATGAGCCTGGGATACCTTGTTGTGCCTGAAAGAAAGTAAACTATCAAGAATGACGAGGTTGTGTCAAAAGGACTCAGGACCAACTTGAAAGGGTCCTCACTAGCCTAATTTAGGGCAATGTGATCAATACAAAGGATAATGACTGCAAACTGACTGAAATATGCTAAGTACATAAAAATCCATGCGTGATATGAGTACTTCTCGGTATGTAGATTATTCTTCAATAAAGAGGATTTTAAAAAAAAAATGGATTCATAATGATACTTGAGAGAAAAAGAAAGCCTAACAAAAAATTCATCAGTACCAAAAGTTGGACACAAACTCTTTCCTCTGAAATTGTCAATTAAAAGGAAAGAACTTAAGCACTTACCCTGCCTTTCCTAAAAATTTTTAACTCTGTATTTCAAAGAAGCCAAATAGCTCCAGTTGATAAGGGAAAGCTTTTCTTTACACAGGCTTTCCACCTGATAAATAAATGAGAACTGATAAAATTTGCAAATCATAACTTTGCAATCCTTAATGAAATAATTGATTCAAAAGCAACAATATCAATGGAAGAAACCATGAGATAACAGATGGCTGGCAAACTTTACCTTGGAACCACCACCTGAATCTTCTGAATCTTAGCATCACTAAAAATGAGCGTAGTTCACTATGTTCTTTCTGGTGTGATACAGATGAAGGACACAGCACCACCTAGGAGGTTGAACCTGGATCTAACCAAGTCTGTAGAGCTAACTTGCACTTTACATGAAAAAGTTTAAATGACGTTACAGGTAACCAACCAGAGAAATTCCTATAAAATAACTTTCTCTGAAACACCTGAGTGGCATGATGAAAGTATAAAGGGGGATTACTTTAGATTAAAAAACTCTTAATAAACAATGAAACACAATGTGTGGCCTTTGTTTGACATGGATCCAAATAAATTAAAAACAACCTCGATATTTCTGAGACAATTGAGTGAAGTAAATAGGGACTAATTATTACACAATTCTGAGGAATTTTGTTATTTTATCAATGTGATAATAGTATACACGTAAGAAAGTCACTTTTAGAAACGCATATGGAAGTACACAGAAGTGAAACAACATGATGGCTGGGTTTGCTTTAAAATGCACTCTATGCACCCTACCTTTGTCTATAATTGGCATTTTTCTTAATTAAAAAAGTAATTAATTTTAATTAAAACTTAGAGAGTACAAAATAAGGCAGGGGCAGGGAAGAGGAGAAATATACATATCGAGTCCTTTAAGAAAATAGCTATAAAATCAGGAAGAATATCAGAGAAACCCAGCACAAAATCTAAAGTAAAGGGAAACCAAGAGAGGTACTGGCAAAATCTTTTGGCCTGATTTCACAATGATATAAAGAAATATCAAAAGAGGAAAATAAAAAATATTTTTAAATGCAAGTCTTTCAATTAAAAATACTGAAAAGAACAATAACAACTTTATACGAGCAGATTTTTCTAGTAGGTTGGCATGTATCTCCTGTTAGTAGTATCATGATAGAAGGTTGCTAGGTTTGTTGGAAAGTACATAAAAAAGTTTAACCCAAATAAAGGTGAAATACTACAGAAGAGCAAATTTTAAATATATAAAGCAGTACCGTTATGCTATAGTGATAGTGAAATAAAACTGAACATGAAAACTGAGTAAGTTAAAAAGAAGAAAAGTTCTGATATGTGAAGAAAGATACATGAAAAGAAAAGAAAATTACTAATCTGAGGACTGAAAAGATGTTTGAGAGCTAAGCCTCATAAGAAGACGGGAACTCATTCTGATTTTCCACTAAAGAAAAGGAAATTATCTGTATAAATCCAGTAAAAATTTTCTTTAAAGCCTTCTACATAATCCTGTGATAAAAGCTACACCAAGAAAATTAAATATGCCTATATAGATACTTACAAGCTATAACCAAATGAGATAAAGTATCTGGAAACCCTTCCTAAACAAAGAGTGTTCATCATAGAAAATGAATTCTTAAAGTGGGACATGTCTTTCCTGCTTTCAAAGAGAAAGTATTCTATTCAATAGGTTCTATGTTCAAATAAAAAAATGACAGTTTTGTAGTTACAAAGTTATAAATTCTAAAGGGAATGTTTTAAGCTAAATAATTTCAGTTAAACATCATATGGTTTGTTCTTGAAAGGTCGATGGAGGAATACTTTCTTTCATACACAAAAAAATAAAGACTACACTTCAGAGGGGAAACCTGTGAGATGGTACCTTTAGTTCACAGCGTACCTGAGGTTCCTGGTACATCACACAACACAATATCTGACATCCTATATTCAGCAATGGTCTTTAGCAATTAGGGGGAAACTTTTTAAAACCTATACTATAATTGGTTTGCTTAAGACACCACAGGGAACTTACTACCAATCAAAACAAATTAATTGTAGAGTTGGACAATTAACTTTTAAAACACTTGGACTAGGTTTCATACATGACATTTCTTGGCCAGTGAAACTGTCTTTCAAAATGTAATTTTCATCCATGTGCCTTCATCTACAAATAGGCAATTTTGACAGAACTGCTGTTTTGTCAAAAATTATGAGAGTGATGACTCCTGATATAAAGATCCATACTCAATGAAAATTTGGAGATTTTAAGATTGAGGTATCAGACTCAAGACTATTTTTTCAAAGTACCTTGTGATGGCTGAAAAAATATTTCTGTTTCCTTTTTCTCCATATCTTCCTTATGTGGTTTATATCCTATAATGAAGTCTTCTTGAAACACATGAAGCAACTGTGTATTTGTGCCACACTACAAATATAAAAAAATGAAGAGATTTATCTTTGAAATTCTCTATCATCCACCCACCATCTCCTCCAGAACACTAAAGAACACTAAAGTAGAAGAAATAATCTAACGATTTCTATTCTTTATTAATTGACTAATTAGAGAGGGAAAAGCAACAGAAAAAAATCATTAGAACTACACCTGAGCTGAGAAAAATTACTTTCAAAGATGCTATAGTCAATAGCAGAACTGAGAAGCTCTAATTAAAAACAAATCAACAGGTTTGCTTCTCAAAAACAAAAACAAAAAAACATAGTTAAGTGATCTGCACCACTTTGAGCTCAAAAATATCAGGTCTCATGCCTGGCTGGAGAAGGCCATGCTGACTACGTAAGGCATACTAGTATATCACTCCTTCAGTTTTTTAAATTATGATTGAAAACCAAAAAAAAAGGAAACCAGAAAGGTCCTCAAACTACTCCCAATAAGTCTGTCTAGTGGGAATTATGAGGGATCCTATAACAGCCAGTGGGAACGACACATCTCTGGAGAAATGTATGTGCATGTACGTAACTAGGGTTTCTAGAAGGATGGCTGAAACATCACTGTCAGCTGCTGTGCTACATAATCATGTTTTTGGACCACACACAGAAGAAGAATAAAGACAATCACAAATGGCTACTTAGAATCACAAAAGTGAACTGAAATTCAAGGAAAGGCTAGATCCAAACAAAAGCTTATTACATAAATGTGTCAACACAATTAGATGGTTGCCCCATAGATTTCAAGGAAGGGAAGCGGCTATGATTACCTTGGCACTGGATGGATAGCCATATGCTTAGAGAATAAAGGAAATCAGCCTCCTTACAAGTTAGAAGGAAATTAAAGGACTATAATATAAGGTTGACCTACAGAATTTTTATGAAAGTTATAGGGTATTTTTACATCTCTTCAGATAGAAACATAAAAAAAATCTTTTCACATTCATAGTATAAAAGGTCATCTTCCCCAAGGAAGAAGAACAAATGAAAGAAAAGGGAAGGTTGATGACTTCATGGATGCAGAAATCGTACAGCACATTGGGTACCTATGATACCTAGAATAAGTCTTAAACTCTGTCATTTATAAAAAGCCTAATTCATTTATTAGTGTCTGCATTTTACCAGCCCTGTGTTAAAGAGAGCCACAACTAGGAGGGAAAAAATCTCGAGCAAGTATGAAGTGACAAGCAGAATGCTAGGTGAGAGTGGACTACACTAACATCCCATGGTAAAGAGCGGAGAGGGACTAAAGTGGGGGATGAATTTAACACCCAGTCCATTAAAAATTAAGATATTTATGGGCATGAAGCCAATCCACTCTTCTCCCATATCCCTGTAGTAGAAAAAGGAAATCACAGGTTAGGGATTTCCTAGGAGGCATTAGTAATCTGGGTCTGGCGGCCACAGTTCTGTTGCCAAGGGCTGATGTGGTCACTTCTCTACATCAGTGGAAATTTTTACATTTTCCCCCCAAATACGTGCAAGGCACCATGGAAGAACAACGACACAACTATATATTAGTTTTTAAACATGGTTGGCTCTTTCTTCATTTCCCTGTTTGAAAATATTGGTAACTTCCTCACCAAAATAATCTTTTTTTATATTTGAAGTGAATATATTAGTTCTATCCGTTAATCCATAAACATGATCCTGAAGAAACAAATATCCTGAGGGCTAGAACGGGATTTACAAACGCCCTGTAGGGAGAAGGGTTCTCCTTCTTTCCTAGGTAGCAGCTAGGGAATAATACTGACTACACAAAAAGACCTGTGATTAGAAAGTATACACTTTGATCCTTCATTCATCTGCACTTTAATGATCTCATAAAAATATCTAATATTCAGCCTAACAAGGCAAACACTCTAAAGCTGAAGTCACCATCTACTGAGTTGAAATGAGTAATAATATGAAAAGAGAAACCATAAACAGAGCCTCAATGCAGCTGTACTGTATTTTCCCTCATGGCTTCCCTAACTGAATCAAATGACCAAAGCTTTAAACAGGAAATAAGGCACAGATACAATTTACCTGAAAAAGATTAATACCTAAATCATTAGATTTTCACTATAGGAATCAAGAGAAGTTGGCTGTATTTAGTACCCAACAAGAGAATTATTCTGAGAATGAAATATATCATATGCATACAAAGCACTCTAGAATAAAGTTTATTAATATCACCAATTCACAAGCATGTTTTTACTTGGTTGGTTATTGCATCGAGTTCAATAATGCAGCCAGGTCGAGCAGTAGACTGTTGGCTCACAATATTAAACACTTCTCCAATTAGTTTCTGTAAATAAAAAACACAGAATGTTAATGATTAACAATTTATGAATCTGTCAATATGACACAGATCTCAGACATTAAAGACCCCTCTAAATATTCACTGATTAACAATGGCAATTCATACAAAGAAATATTTCAACTTTCTACACTCATTCTTACCCTCATTTTTAAAATTAACTATGCAGTTAGAAAAACCTATAGTGTTTACATAGATAGTATATAACTTCAAGGCATCTAGTTCTTTTAACACATCTTCTTCATTTTGCAACATTAAAGCTCTAAGACAGACAGGGCTGAGGATCTGGCCTGATGCCTCAGTGTACGGTTTGCAGATCTGCAATGCCATTTAAAAGTAAACTCTGCCAGATGGAAGGTAAGGGCAATGGTTGAGAAGAAGTGGGACTCTCTTGGGATAAGGAGGTTTGAATTAACACGGGAAGCCTAACTTTGGACTCCAAATCCTTTCTGCTGAAAAAAGAAGTCTTCCTTCTCCCTCCTTCCAACCAGCCTTCTCTTGCATAAAAACCTTTCAGCATCTTCACCTGAAGCAGTTACATCACAAGAAGATGCCCATTCTCCTCAGCACCCACCTCCACTAATTCTTGCTGCCTCCAGGCCACTAAGAGGAGTTAGATCCCAGCTTAGTCTAGGGGTATAAGTACAAGGTCAGCTCTGGGAAAACTGTGTGTACACTGAAGTTGTAGGATCTTTCCAATTTGTATCAGCAGGATTTCAGAGAGCATGTATGGGAATAGATTTTAGGGTTATTAGATCAAGGAGGACAAAATATGGGGTCGGGTAGGGCTGAATTTATTGTTATGGGTACATTCACCCAAGATTCAGGAGTTAAAGTGTTAACTCAGACACAAGGAAGTGGTGTTAACAGTCTGCTGGGTTTGTTCACTGAAATCTGGACTCAACTGTGGCCTACAGTTGGTGAGGTTAAAACGCCGGAATTTCTCTAACACACCATGAAACTTTGCTCCTGAAAGTGTGATCAACAAACCAGCAGCAACAGCAGTATCTGGAAGCTTTTTATAATTGCAGACTCACAGGACCCAGAGCTAATACATCTGCATTTTAACAAGATCTTTAGATGATTCGTGTATATACTGAAGTTTAAGTACTGGTGTAGATCAATGGTTCTCAACCTTGGCCACACACTGAATCACCTGGGGAGCTTTAACAATCACTGATGTTTAGGTCCTCCTCACAGAGATTGATTTATTGGCCCGGGGTGCAATCTGACCAGCAGGTGGTTCAAGAGTTCCTCAGGTGCTTCCAATATGCAGCCAAGGTTGAGATACCCTCGCAGGACAGACACCTATTTCAGCTAAGGATTTGCCTTCCCTGCTCACAGCTCTCCTGCCAGCAGTATAACTAATGGACTTACCGAATGCCTTATTCAACACTACAGGATCCCACTCCACTTCACCTCCAACCAAAGAACTCAAACCAAGGATATCCTCCAACCAAGGATAAAGTGAGTAAAGCACTCACCCTGGACGCAAAACTTAAGGTGGTGCCAAAAACCTCGATAATCAAGATAATGCAGTATTTTTTAAAAATCAAAATTAAGGAAAAAATTCACAATGAACAAAATATCAAAATTTTAAATACAGGATCCAACAGTGTCTTGATGAGCGACACTGGAGCCTGAAGCAAAGTAAAACTGAAGACATGTTTTCATGTATTTTTTTAATGATTAATTTTTTTCCAGAACACTACAATGGTTGAAAAATATTGAAAAGCAGGTGTATTAAAACTCAAATTATTTTAAATTTAAATTTATTTATACCAAAAAATAGGATTAATTATAATTTACTTCCCTGGCTTTAATGGAAGCAAACTTTTCAATATTTTTAAAATCTTTTCTTCAATATAGACAACTTCCTTGTTTGACAGTCTCTTGACCAAGTGACAATCTTAAATAATTTTTAATTAACTTCAGCTTACTGAACCTCCTTTTGCAGAACAACACTGTGACTGGTATTATTTTTTTAAGTTCTCAAGTCTACTTCCAAATCTGGGTAAGTCTGCACTAAGCAAAATTTATGAATCAGTTTTAGAAGACCTAAACACATTATGTTGAATTTATATGACAAATTATTGACATTGCATGCCACTTAAAACTACTTCAGATGAAATTTCTACAAGACTTAAATTGTCAGAATATTTAAAAGCCGAGTCAGTGCTGCTTTTTGAAAACCAGATTTATCCACATAACATAACTTTTCTCAAGTTAAAAATTCAAAATCTAAAGCACCTCAGCTACTTTTTCATATCTCCATTTTGAATGTGAAATTAGTATGCTGTGGGAGTCAGAATAATGGCCCCCCGGCAAAGATGTCCATGTCAATCCCAGAACCTGTGAATATGTTACCTTACAGGGCAAAAGAGTGTTTGTAGATGTGATTAAATTAAGGATCTAGAGATGGGGAAATTACCCTGGATTATGTGAGTGGGCCCAATATAATGTGGGTGGGTCCTTATAAGAGGGAGGAAGTATAGTCAGATTCAGAGAAAGAGATGTGACAACAGAAGCAGAGGCCAGAAAGAGAGATTTGAAGATGCTATGCTCCTAGCTTCAAAAAGGAGGAAGGGGCCAGGAGCCATGAAATGCAGGTGGCCTCCAGAAACTGGAAAGGCAAGAGAGTAGATTCTCCCCTAGAACCTCCAAAGGGAATATGGCCCTGCCAACACTTGGGTTTCAGAACTTCTGACCTCCAAAGCTATAAGATAATAAATGTGTTGTTTTAAGTCACCAAGTTCGTAGTAATTTGTTACAGTAGCAGTAGGATACTAAATACAGATGCCCATAATTTCTTTAATTTTCATTTGATATGAACTTTTTCCAGTAATAATTAGCATTACATCTGGTAATTCACGTTTCCTTTTTTTCATTTATGTTCAGATTCACAAAGTATATTCATACCTCTTGCTAAAGTTCTATATTCATCAAACATACTTTCAAAGTTACTTTCTCTTATTTATTGTGACTCTCAACTGAAAATCAGATAAGCCCAAAATTCGATTTTGATATTACTGAAGAGTTTGCTTTCATTAAAGCCAGGAAAGTAAAATTATAATAAATTCGGGTTTTGGTATAAATAAAATATTTAGACTTAAAATGAGTTTTTTACATTTATTTATTTATTTTTGGTGAGGAAGATTAGCCCCGAGCTAACATCCATTGCCAATCCTCCTCTTTTTGCTGAGGAAGACTGGCCTTGGGCTAACATCCGTGCCCATCTTCCTCTACTTGATACATGGGATGCCTGCCACAGCCTGGCTTGATAAGCAGTGTACAAGTCTGTGCCCGGGATCCAAACCTACAAATCCCAGGCCAGCAAAGTGGAGCGTGTGGACTTAACCTCTATGCCACCAGGCCAGCCCCCTAAAGTGAGTTTTAATACACTTACTTTCAATTTTCAATACTTTTCAACTACTTTAATGTTCTGGGGAAAAGTTAACCATTAAAAAACTACAGAAACATATGATTATAGGGTACACATTCTTCCTTTTGCCTCAGGCTCCAATGTGGCTCATCATGGCACTGCTGGATCCTATCTTTATTTAAAATTTTGGCATTTTGTTCATTATGGATTTTTTGTGTTAATTTTGACTGTTTAAAATACTGCATTAAAATAGTATTTATCTTGATTACTGTTTTCTGGCACTCAAGTTTTTCACCTGAGGCGAGTGACTCACTCACCCTAATTCCAGCCCATCTGGAAGAAATATGGCACTAGGTCTATTCCCAAAACATTTATTTGGGCTTAACCAAGCGGCTCTTCACCTGGAAACAGCTGCCTTAACAGAACGGTGGAACGCCTACCGAAATTATAGCACCAGATGGAGGATAATACCCTACGTGGTTGAGGTGCTGTCAGCCATGCTGCAGTATATGTCTTAAACTAATGATCAAATAAGATGCCATTTCCTCCACAGCCAGGTCTGGGAACCAAAGGGTGGAGGTAGAGCAACCCCCTCCCTATTACACCTAATAACCCACCAACAGAATTTTTCATTTCTGTCCCCATAATCTTGGGTTCGATGTGTCTCGATGGTGCTAGTACTCAAGGAATAAATATTTCCATCAGGGAACACAGTCAGAGTTCCATTATATTGGAAGCTGAGACTGCCCCTTGGCTATTTTGAACTCATGCTATTTAACCAATTGCAGAGAAGAGTGATTGATCAGGGTGATTGACCCTGGTTTTTTTTTTTTTTTTTTTTTTTTTACTACAAAATGAGGACAAGAGAGACTGTGTCTGGAACCCAAGAAATTCTTGGTACTCCCACAAACTATTTTAAAAAAGGTTGATGGGAAACAGCAGCAACTCAAAGATAGTCAGGACCTCAAAGGACTAGGATCCTGTGGGAATGTTTGGGCCACTCAACCAGGTTTAAGAAGGAAAAAAAAGCAAACACCCAAGGTGCTGACAAAATGCAAGGGAATGTAGGGGGAGAAGGAGGCCACGATTATCGAATTTAGGCTCTGTGACTATCTATAGAAGAAGGGGCTATGACAGCTTTCCTTTATGTTAATTGTTTCTTTTTTCCCCAATTTCCCTGCTGTGACAAGTACTAATAGTGCAACAACTACAATTTATGTTCCAAGCGGGATTATGACTGAATTGGGGTCATTACACAATGATACAATGTCAAATGGGAATCTGTGTTTCCCTTGTGTTGGAGACAAAAAACTTTCTTCATCTAAATAAAGAACAGGAATAAATGCTAAGGGGCAGAAAGAGTGGACTTTGCTGGCTATTCTTTATTTGCATCTAACCCTTGATCACCACCCTCATCTGCCCTTATTCTGTGCCTCAAGAAGTTGACTTCTGACCTATATTACCTAGTTCCCAGGCCCTCTTCAGCTTCAGGTTGAATTCAGTCAATGGGAGGCACTGGTCAAAGACTGGAGAGAAGTTGGTGTATTTATTCCTACTTAATATGGACTTCCTTCTCAATTTAAATACTATATTCTCACCAAGAACATGAACAAGTAGTTCAAAAAGGAAATACAAACAGCCAGTAAAAACATGAAAAGGCATTCAATTTCTGCAATAATAAAAAAATGCACAAATAAAAAGAACTAGATATCAGTTCAAAATAGCGAAGATCTTGATAGAAGAAAGAAAAAGAGGGTGGGGAAAACCTGTGTTCACATACTCTGATGACGAAGTACAAATTGGTAGAATAGCTTCCCATCACCTTCATAGGTAATAACACTCTTCAGCATGATATTCACTAATTTATTCACTTATGCAACAAATATTTATTGAGTGTTTATCAGGTATGAGACACTCCAGATACAGCACTGCCCTTATCTTATACTCAAATGAAGACAGACAAATAGCACATGAATAAATAAGTAAAACAAATTGTCTATTCAATAGTGCTAACAGCTAAGGGAAAACTAAAGTGGCAAAGTGGACAGGAAGTGTTGGCAGGGGTGGTCAGGAAGGCCTCACTTGACTAAAGACATACAGGAGGCAAGAACACAAGCCATGTGTTATCTCAGGGAAGAACATTCCAGGCAGAGAGAACAGTAAGTAAAAGACTCTAAGATGGGAGAGTGTTAGGCATGTTCCAGGACCAGAGAAAAGGCTAGTGTGGCTGGAACCAAAACGAGAGAGGGGAAAAGTAGTAAAAATACAGTATCAGAGAGGTGAGGGGAGGCAGGATACAGGGTGGGAGGTAGAGCCTGTAGGGTCTTACAGGTCACTGTACAGACGTTGGCTTAGAAGAATGGCACGACATAAATGACACTTTTTAAAATACCATTGACTCCTATGTTGAGAACAGACTGTAAGAAAGCAGGGCAGAATAGGAAGGTGATATCAGCAAATGGTGGAACAGGAAGCCCTAGACCCACCTTCCCCCACAGAGACACAGATTTAACAGTAATGAAATTCAACATCCTTTCATGAGAAAAACACTCAACAAACTATGAATAAAAAGAAACTACCTCCATATAATAAAGTCACATATGAAAAGCCCACCGCTAATGTCATACTCAATGGGAAAAGAATGAAAGCTCTTCCTCTAAGATCAGGAACAAGGCAAGAATGCCCACTCTCGCCACTACTATTCAACATAGCACTGTAAGTTCTAGCCTGAGCAATTAGACAAAAAAAGAAATAAAAGGCATACAAACTAGAAAAGAAGACAAAATTATCTCTGTTTGCAGACAACATGATCTTATATGTAGAAAACCCTAAAAGCTCCACAAAAAGAACTATTAGAATAAACGAATTCAGCAAAGCTGTAGGATACAAAATCATCACTCAAATATCAGTTGTGTTTTTATACACTAATAATGACCAATCCAAAATGGAAATTAAGGAAACAATCCCATTACTATAGCATCAAAAAGGATAAAAAACTTAAGAATAAACTTAACCAAGGAGGTGAAAGACTTCTGAAAACTACAGAACACTGAAAACTACAGGACACTAAAAACTCCAAAACATTGCCAAAAGAAATCAAAGAAGATAAAATAAATGGAAAGACACTCCCTGCTTGCAAATTAGAATTTAATATTGTTAAAATGTCCATACTACCCCAAAGCAATCTACAAATTCAATGCAATCCCTATCAAAATCCCAGTGGCATTTTTTGCAGAAATAGAAAAAAAAATCCTAAAATTCATATGAAAACATGGGGGAAAGCTCAGGACACTGGTTTTGTCAATGATTTCTTGGATATGACATTAAAAGCATAGGCAACAAAATAAAAAATAGACAAATGGATGACATCACACTTAAAAACTTCTGCGTGTCAAAGTAAACAATCAACAGAGTGAAAAGGCAACCTACAGAAAGGGAGAAAATAATTGCAAATCATATATTTGATAAGGAGTTAACATCCAGGATATAAAAGCAACTTCTACAACTCAACAACAAAAAAATAAAATGGGTAAAGGACTTGAATAGACATTTCTCCAAAGAAGACATACATATGGCCAATAAGCACATGAAAAGGTGCTCAACATCACCAATCATTAGGGAAATGCAAATCAAAACCATAATGAGATGTCATCTCACACCCATCAGGATGACCACTATCAAAATAATAGAAAATAAGTGTTGGAGAGGATGCAGGGAAGTTGGAACCCTTGTGGGAATGTAAAATGTAAAATGATGTTGCCATTACGGAAAACAGTATGGAGGTTCCTCAAAAAATTAAAAATAGAATTATTATATGATCCAGGAATCCCAATTCTGAGTATATATCCATAAGAATTCAAAGCAGGATCTCAAAGAGATATGTGCCTACCTATGTTCATCAAAGCATTATTCACAATAGCCAAGAAGTGGAAGCAACCCAAATGTCCATTGCCAGATGAATGGATAAAGAAACTGTGGTACATACATACAATGGAATATTATGCAGCATTAAAAAAGGAGATCTTGTCATATGCTACAACATGGATGAACCTAGAGGACACTATGCTAACCAAAATAAGCCAATCACAAAAGGACAAATACTGTATGATTCCACTCATCTTAAGTATCTAAAGTAGTAAAAATCATAGAAACAGAAAGTAGAAAGGTGGGTACCAATGGCTAGTAAGAGGAGGGGGAGGAGGAATTAATGCTTAGTGGATATAGAGTTTCAATGCTGCAAGATAAAAAAGTTCTTATATCAGTGGGGCTGGCCCGGTAGCATAGCAGTTAAATTCACTCGTTCCACTTCGGCAGCCTGGGGTTCACTGGTTTGGATTCTGGAGGCGGACCTACTCACCACTCATCAAGTCATGCTGAACCAGCATCCCACATAGAAGAGCTACAACTCTACAACTATGATACACAACTATGTACTGGGCCTTTGGGGAGAAAAAAGAAGAAAGAGGAAGATTGGCAATAGATGTTAGCACAGGGCCAATCTTCCTCCAAAAAAAAAAGGGTTAAAAAAGTTCTTATATCAAATCATCATGATGTATACCTTACATATCTTACAATTTTATTTGTCAATTATACCTCAATAAAGCTGGAAAAAAAGGATTAAAAAGTTCTAGAGTTCTAGAACAATTCTAGCAACTGTTGCACAACAATGTGAATATACTTAACACTATGGAACTGTACACTTAAAAATTGTTAAGATGGTAAATTTAATGATATGTATTTTTACCCCTACCCCCACAAAAAAAAAAAAAAAAGCAGGGCAGAATCACAAAGAAAAAATATAAATTTTTTTTCCACAACCTAGCCTCTACCTTTCTATCCAGTCTCAGCTACTTCCAACAATTTACATTCAATGCTATGGCCACAATAGGAGTAGCATAATAAACTACTTAGAGTTTGTTGTGCACTTTTTTATACTTCTATGCATTTACCTGCTGCTCCCTCTACCTGGAATATTCTTTTCCTCCTTCACTTCCAATTCATACCCTCTCAATAAGTCTCATCTCAGATGTCATCCCCACCAGAAAGTCTTTCCTAACCACCACCATCTAGATTAAGTGTTCCCTCCATGTAAGTACAGGAGAAGCCTTCTTACCCAACACAGCTCAGACAGAGATGACCAATTACATGAGGCTGGTTAACCCAGAGAATATTTTTTAAATGATACACATAAACCTTTAATATTTTATTTAAAACATAAATGTACATAAATAAACTGATATTTTGGTGTAGCCAAGGCCTCTGAGTATGGGTTTGCTAACGTGAGTTAAAGATCTTTCTTGCATATCCCACCCCTGTAGGGCTCTGGCTACATTTTTTCAATTCTTTAAATTGAAGAAAACAACTGAAAGATACCTACAAACCAATGAATGTCGTTTCTGTTTTTGTACAATTTCCCCTCAAATTATTTTATAGTTGTCTCACCATACCTAATTAAACAGCAGTTATTTTTAGCAAAATGCTTCCAAAGCATTTAAGTTATTTTTATAAAAACACTCATTTTTTTACACTCACATTTCAGCAATTTATACAATATTTAATTAGAGAATTACAATAAAGTGTACAACTTCACAAATACATGTTTAAAAACAAAAGCAACTGGCTTTTGAGAGGCAGTACAACATAATGGTTAAGAGCTTGGTCTCTAGAGCCAGGCTGCCTGGGCTCGAATCCTGGCTCTGCCACTACTGGCTAACTAAACTGGCACAAAGTAATGACGTTTCTCTGTACTGCAGTGTCCTCATCTCTAAGGTACGGATAATAATGTCTTCTTCCTAGGGTTACTGGGAAGAACAAATGAGTTAATATATGTAAAGCACTAAGAAGAGCCTGGCACATGATAATCACTATATAAGAGTCTGCTATTGTTATTATTAAAAGGACTGGTATACCAAAAGTAGCCTACTATCCAGGAGCCTCAGTCTTAGGTTTTGCAGAGGGAATGAACCACACCAATGAATCCAGTGAGTTGGCTAAATGGAGGTCAAAACCCTGTGGTAGTCTTTTCTTCCCTCTGATATAGCACTTATTCATACTGTATTCACATATTTATACCACCCAATAGATATAGGGCTCTTGAGTGTAGGAACTATTTCTATTCATTTTAACACCCACAGCACTTGGTACAATTGCACATTCTTTCATGCCCTATGGCTTATGCACAGTAGGTCCTCATAAAAATTAAAGACTAAATAAATTAATGAATGAAAACAAGTTATACTTTAGATTGTTCCTACTTTAAAAGCTTGTTTTTAGTAATAGCAGCAGATACTAAACCATCCTACCTTTTAATACCAGATTTCCCTCCTACCATTATTCAATCATAGAATAATATACGATCATGCGTCACTTAATGACAGGGATACGTTCTGAGAAATGTGTCGTTAGGCAATTTCGTCGTTGTGTGAACATCATAGAGTATACTTTCACAAAGCTAAATGGTAGCCTGGTACCATCTAGGCTATATGGTACTAATCTTATGGAACCACCATCGTATATGCAGTCCATTGTTGACGGAAACATCGTTACGCAGTACACGGCTGTATAGAATACCTCAATAAGTACTCACTAAATTCTTGTTGAATGAATGAATCTCACTGACCTAACATCACTGGGCAAGAAAATCCGAAAGTTTATTCTTTAGGCACTGAAACAACTTTATCTTCAATATTTGGGATGGAAATTTTTTTTTAAATCTTAAATAAATCCTTGCTTTCATAAACTGTCTGCCAATCATAAATCTCCTCTTTATGACTCAGGGTCACATTTACAAACATTAATTATTACTCATGCCTTTAGAGGTCTAATGACTTTAAGTACTGTCTTCATAATAATAAATCCCAAATGTACACTGGTGCCTGATGTGGAAATTAGGAATTTATTTCCAATTGCCTGCAAAAGTTATCTAAACTACACTTTGCTATCTAAAACCTCAGTCACCGCATACTCCATGTATCTCAAACTTAAGTCACCATCAATACCTCACAAATATCTTGCCACAGCTAGTGGATCCACTATCACACACCAGAAACCTTAGAATCAACTCCTTTTGTACCCATATTCAAGCAACTACTAACGCCTACTTCTCTCTTTTGCTAACGTCTACCAAATTCCACTTGAGATGACCTCAATAGATTCCCTGCTGTCTCCATGCTTCCAGTACCTACCAACTATACTCCGTCCAGCAAATTAATCACTTTACTTCCCTGTCCAAAAATTTTCAGTGCCCCCTAAATCCAACTCTCGATCCACAGAAAAAAATTCAAATCTTTTCTCAGGTTTCTCATGGAATAAAAAAAAAAACTAGCCTCTACTCAGCATCTATTAAAAATCTCATTTGAGGAAGAAGACAGCATGTGAGAACTTCTTGCTAAAATTCAACTCGCAATTAGTAGAGAAAGGAACTAGGAGAATTGCTGCTCTGGCCTATAAGAAAACAAAAAAGACAGTAGAAATAATGGAAACTTGACAAAGTAATCATGTTATCTTAAGAGTTTAAGATGAACAATAAGCGCAAGGCTCTGCAGTCTATATTTTAGAAAGGCAAAAATCTCAGAACTCCTTATAGCTTCAGGCTCTGAAAGTCGATATGGCTCAAGAGAGTCCGCAGGCTCAAGAGACTTAGGAGGTTCCTGACTACGCAACTGCAAATATAACTGATGAGGAAAAAAAGGTGGTTCGTGTAGTGGGTTGAACAGCATCCCCTGAAAAATTCATGTCCACTCAAAATCTCAGAATGCAACCTTATTTGGAAATAGGATGTTTGCAGATATCATCAGTTTAAGATAAAGTCATACTGGATTAGGGTGGGTGCTAAGTCACATGTCTAGCGTCCTTATAAGAAGAGGAGAGGACACAGAGACATTCAGAGAGAAGAAAGCCATGTGAAGACAGGCAGAAACTAGAGTGTTGCAGCTTCAAGTCTAGGAACACCAAGGATTGCCAGGAGCCACCAGAAGCTAGGAAGAAGCCAGAAAGATCTTCCCCTAGAGCCTTCAGAAAGAGCATGGCTCTGCCAACACCTTAATTTCAGACTAAATGTATATGCAAACAAAAGAGCTGCAAAATATGTGAAACAAAAACTTACAGAACTGAAAGGAGAAATGGACAAATTGACAACTATAATTAGAGACCTCAACACCCTTCTCACAACAACTCATAGAACTAGACAGAAAATTAGCAAAGATCTAGAAGAACTCAATAACCATCAATCAAAACAAGACCAAACTGACAGTTATAGAACACCCCACCCAACAATAGCAGAATATATTCTTTTCAAGTGCCATGGAATATATACTAAGATAGACCACGTCCCACGTCCTGAGCCATAAAGCAAACCTCAATAAACTTAAAAGGATTGAAATCATAGAGTGGCTCTCCTACTACAATAGAATAAACTAGAAATCAGTAACAGAATGATAACAGGAAAATCTCTGAACACTTGGCAACTAAACAACACACTTCTGAATAACCCACAGGTCAAACAGGAATTCTCAAGGAAAAACCAAAAAATATAGTGAACTAAATGAAAATGAAAATACTGCTTACCAAAATGCCAAAGCAGTGCTGAAAGGGAAATTTATAGCACTAAATGCACACATTAAAAAATAAGAAAAGTTTCAAATTAAGAATCTAACCTCCCATCTCATGAAACCTAGAAAAAGAACTTAAAAAAAGAGCAAGTAGAAGGAAGGAAATAATTATGATAAGATGAAAACAAAAACAAAGAGCTCAATGAAACAAAGAGCTAGTTCTTTGAAAACATCAATAAAATTAACAAAATTCTAACAACACTGAAAAGAGGGAAGATACTAATTACCATGTTGATAGCAATGTACCCTTCCTATAACGTGATGAGAAGGGTACTTCACATCTGTGGTATCCTTCCCCAAAACTCACAACTCCAGTCTAACCGTAAGAAAAATAGCAGACAAGCCCAAATCAAGAAAAAATTCAACAAAATATCCAAACAGTACTACTTAAAACTGTCAAGGTCATAAGAAAAAACTGAGAAATTGTCCCAGATCAAAGAAGACTAAGGAGACGTGATGACTAAATAGAATGTGGTTTTCTGGATGAGATCCTGGAGCACAAAAAGGACATGAGTGGGAAAGTGAGTTGTCTTACTCAGTGTCTGGAGTTTAATGAATCCTATCATACCACTGACGGTTTCTAAGTTGTGACAAATGTATTCTGGTAATATAAGATGTTAACAACAGGGGAAACTGGCTGTGGGTATATGGGTACTCTATACTAAATCTGCAACTTTTCTGTAAATCTAAAATTAAGTTTACTTAAAGAATTAGCTAAGTCATTGAATAGTTATTGTTTTCAGAGTACAGTGATAAGGGAAAAGATAAGCTCATTCACAGAGGCTGATGGTTTAATGTTAATAAAGATCCAGAGAACAAAGAACTCCTAATTCCTACTTTGTCTCTGGTCTATTTCAACAATTTAGCTTGCAAAAGTAGAAGAAACCAAAAATTTTCTAGAATAAATATTATTTTTTAACTTTAAAAAAATTAATGGAAATGGAAGGTTTAAGAAAAAAAGTACCTTAGTAAGGGGGGAGTAGAAGAACAAGAGAAATAAAAAAATCTCAAGAATGTGTTTAACTGCTCTTAAATGAATTTATATTTTCTGGAAAAATAATGCCCATGTTATAGGGAAATTTTGCAAATGAGATCAATGAACCAC
The DNA here is from genome assembly GCA_031878705.1 of Tapirus indicus. NCBI lineage: Eukaryota > Metazoa > Chordata > Mammalia > Perissodactyla > Tapiridae > Tapirus > Tapirus indicus. Next base: position 44,373,858 of record CM062918.1, read on the forward strand.
AAAGGATGTTCTCTGAGAAATCATGGAGAATGCTATAGCCAAAAGACTAAAACCAGGCAAATGTTCCAATTTCAAAAAGGAAAACAACATATTTCTGGAAGCCAGACTAAAGAGCTTGCTGTCTATTTAGTATAACGTTTTAGTCATCAAGAGACATCAGGGTGCATACATTCAACCTCCTATACATTAAAACATCTCATACAAATTTGACTTCCTTTTTTGACTACTTGGCAGACGGGGTGTACTTCATTTCAGCAAGGTACACGACAAGCTGTCTCATGGAAATCCTTTGGACAAGCTGGAGAAATATTCCAGACAACAAAAATGGAGAAAGAATTCAAATGTATACTGCTAGGCTCTTTCTTCAGTCCTGTCCTGTTTAACATTTTTATAATTGACTTAGACAAAAATGTAGAAACAACATTCATCAAATAGGCTGGTGATATAAGTCATAAAGCAATAACACAAAAAACAACATCTGGATTCAAAAAGATAGTAAGAGGCTGTACTAATAAGTCGAGCCTAGCAAGCTGAAATGTAATAGGGAGAATAGGCCTACATTTGGGCCCTAAACTCAAATGCACAAATATAGGATGGCCTACTGGCAAAAAAAGACTCGGCGATATTTAATTCAGAGTCAGCTCAACATGAATCAATTACACACAAATAATGTGGCGTGACTGCCAAAACATAATTGTATCTAATGAGAGAGGCCGTAATACTGCTGTATTCTAGTGATCCTACACCGCCCAAAGTACAGACAAACTGAAGCCAAGGAGAGTAACCAGGGTCAAAGGTAAAACAGAGAAATTTATGGGGGAGCAGGTTTGGCCTGAAGAAAAAAGTTTCAGGGGTTACCAGATAATTTCTTCAAATATCTGAGGTACTCTCATATGCAAGGAATATTAGACTTACTTTAAATGGAACTAGGGCTAACCAGTAGAATTTAAGGAACACAAATTTAACTTCAATATAATAGTGAGGGTAATTCCAAGACAGAATGAGCTGCCATTCAGAGCTGAGCATCCCTCCTTGGAGGCCAGATGAAAAACTGGCAGGAATGTGGTAAAGGGAAATAAAGCATCAGATGGCTGATTAGACTGGCTGACCTTTCAAGCATCTTCCAACTCTCTAATTTTAAGATGCTACTTTTCTAAACTTTCTCTATGCCAAACCCTTGTCTCCAGTCCAATTGCTTTTCTCAGCTTCTGGAACAAGCCATCTTTATACATGTACTCTCCTGTATCCACACTTTCAGGTCATTCTCTCACTCAGAAAAAGACAATGGATTTGTCTAAGTCTTATCCATCCATCAAAAATGAACCCAAATACTGTCCTTAAAAAGACTTCTATGCTGGGGCTGGCCCGGTAGCATAGCAGTTAAGTTAGTGTGCTCCACTTTGGCGGCCTGGGGTTCACAGGTTCGGATCCTGGGCGCGGATCAACACATGGCTAGTCAAGCCATGCTGTGGTGGCATCCCACATAAAGTAGAGGAAGATGGGCACGGATGTTAGCCCAGAGCCAGTCTTCCTCAGCAAAAAGAGGAGGATTAGCAATGGATGTTAGCTCAGGGCTGGTCTTCCTCACACACACACAAAAAAAGACTTCTATGCCTATCCTAATCTGATCTCTCTCTCCTCTGATTTATGAAATACTTCTAGTGCCATCTGTTTGGCAATTAATTACACACCACCCTCAGACACCTCTTCAACTGTTATTTAACTTTTTATTAGTAATTTCTCTCCTCAACTAAATTATAAGCTCCTTAAAGGCAATCACTGAAACTGATACTCTGTATCCCCTATACATCTAGGGACACAAAGGAGATACTCAAAATAGTCTTTGGGGCCCAGCCCAATGGTGTGGCGGTTAGGTTCGCACGCTCTGCTTCTGTGGCCCGGGGATAGCAGGTTCGGATCCTGGGCGCGGACCAACGCACCACTTGTCAAGCCATGCTGTGGCAGCGTCTCATACAAAGTAGAGGAAGATGGGCACAGATGTTAGCCCGGGACCAATCCACCTCAGCAAAAAGAGGAGGATTGGCGATGGATGTTAGCTCAGGGCAAATCTTCCTCACACAAAAAATATAGTCTGGTTTTCAATACTGCAAACATTTTTATTAGAACAGTTGTTTTACAATATGGCACGTTTTTATAGGTCAATGGAAAATTCACTATTCAAATCTGAACATTAACTAACATACATGACTTCCAGTTCAGATCAGAACTACCAGAAGGAAATACTGCCACCCACTGATAACATACTCTAACTGCAGGATTTTTTAAATGGTGAATCAAGTTCAGAAAAATTCAAATTTTCCAACCTAAACATAGAGCTTGGTAAAGCTGCCTTAAAACCTTTTTTGAGCAAAGAAAGATTAACAGAACCAAACTAGAGAATGGAAAATGTCAATAAGATATCATAATACTTTAGGAAAAAAATCTTATATATTTATTTAAATGTAAAATGTATTGGTGTGTGATGTGTAGACTGTAATTTTGTTTCATGTACCTTCAAACACAAATTAAAGAAAAAGAAAATTTGTCATATAGAGCCCAGAACATATGTTCACTCCCTAAACACCAACCAACAAAAATCCTAGACAAAATAAAAAGAAAATTCCTTATCAGCTTAGATATATTAATAAAGACTAGGAAATACTTACTGAAGATTCTGGATCTGACAGTTCATCCAATAATTTCCTTGCATCTACCACAGCTTGATAGAGTCTCAGATTTCTGCCATCAGAAGCGACGAAGCAAGCACTTGCAGAATTGCAATATGTGCCTGAGGAAGTAAACACTTTGCATTACAATATATAGTTTATTTTTATTATTGGTTGAAGTATGAGAAACAAATATTCACTTTTCTTTTTAGGCATAACCATGGTCCTGAATCATAATTAAATAGACACTTATAAGATATAAAATTATTAACAAAAAAATTCAATAGAAAATAGGCTATGAGAGGGAAAAGATTAAAAACAAACTTCCAGAAATTCTAAACACAAGTCTGGTATTAAAAATTCTCCTAATAATGACAAATATAAACTATTTTGTGTATAAATAACAGTTTAAAAGCTTTTATTAATTTCACAATTAAAATGAACACTTACCAAGACAATAACTGGGAATAAGAGTTGGAAGCCAAGCGACATTAGAAAAGGCTGAAGTATGTAAAGAGTTAATTCGAGCCAATTCTGATACTCCTCCAGTGTACGACAAAGGTCCTATTGGGTCTACACGCCATAGAATAAGTTCACTGTAGATTGCATTTGGATCATGAAATGTACGCGTTGCTGCATTTCTTAGAGGTTGTTTCAAGGAACCTTTTACATGTCTTACAGGATCCATTAATCTACTTAACTTATTGTCTGAGTCCCATTGACAATCTGATTCAGGGGTCAACAGAGCATTATGATGAGATGATGTCAACAACAGTGGTAAAACTGAGTGACATGCCAGGTCATTGAGGTGAAATCGATGCCCACAATATCTGAACTTGTGAGATACAGTCAGAACGGTGGTAAAGGCAGACTTATCAGCAAAAGTGACTGCCCACTGATTTAGAGACCCATCTATGTGTTTAGAGACCATCATCACTGTGGGAGCTAAAACGTTCATATTTGTACTGTGTGACCTACAGTGTGGCTGTGATCTGTGAGGACTACCCACAGACATCATCTCTTGGTGTGACAGAGTGTGATGAGAATCTTTCGTAGCATTTATACAGGCATACATCATAATATTTTTACTAAGAGAGCTTGCATCACCAGACGGAAATGCAACAGGAATCCGAGAAGAAAAAGAAACCTGAAAAACACAATTAAATGATTCAGCGTAAGAAGTTTGCCTCCTCTCAAAAAGTCTTCCAAAAATATTTTCACTTTCAAAATGTCAAATCTCAGCTTCCTAGCAAAAAATATCATTTTCAACCTCTTTATGGTCTAATCCCTTTCCTCTATTTATGTAATGTAGTATCTCTATCCATAAGAGAAGACTAAAGAAAAAAAAGTTTCAAGTGCCTTGCTTGTACATCTAAATGACCACAACCACAAATCTAAATAAAGTTCAGAAAGATAACAGATAAAGGAAGCTTGATTTAGTTAATAAAACCAGGGAAAGGGGGGTTCATCCTGAGTCACATTTTTAGGGTAGTTTCTTAAGTTTATTCAAAATATTGTAAATTCCCAGAAAAAAAACCAACACACATATATTCAAATATTCAATATTGCATTTCAAAGCAAAATTCATCTTACTTTGAATTAACCAGGTTGATAAAATTTGTGGTCACTGATCCATCCCCTTTGGTAGCAAGAATAAGTATTCTTTTCTCAGTTGCTTATCCAAAAACAAAATCTTTCAGTATTTCTGAAAACCTACTAAATCTGAATAGCATCTTTTTTTTTTAAGAAATGTAATAATTGCTTCATCAGTAAAATATACCTGAACTTGTCTAAATATTCCAGGATTATATTCATCCAAATACTTTACATGCCACACTAGAAAGGTACCATCTACAGGGTGTATAGTAAAAAGCATGTCAGGATTCTTATTCCATTCAGTTAGCAGCATTTCAATCTTCCGATCAAGCAGGACTGTAGGCAGTGGCATTGGTACACTATGTCGTGCATAGGTTCTAGGACTTCCCTCTCTTTCTCCATCTTCATGTTCTGATGATCCTGTACCTGCCTCAGATTCTCTATCCAGGGATAATTCTGAATCAAAAAACAAATTTATCAGTACATACTAATAATACTATAAAGATTCATCTACATACTAGACTATCAATATATAGCATACTATCTTTAGAAACTATAAATCTCTTTTCCAACTTATGGCCAGGAAAAAAAAAACAAAGAAGGGAACTATTTTCTGATCTGAACTGAAAATTACTACATTTCTTACTTTTAGATAAATCAAAACTTCATTCACACTATCATTATTATTCCATTAGTAAAACCTGTTCCCCAAAAAAGGACATGGCTTCCAAAGTAATATATTACTCAAAGCAACATAACAAAGCATACTGAGTTAGATGGTAGATGGTCCATAGTAGATGGTCAGTATATATCTGTGGAATGAATGGAAAAGTGAAAAGGAAGGAGAGCAGGAAGAAAGGATTACAAACTAAAGTGGTATCACAAAAAGTTAACTTGGAAAAAAAGAAAAGTCTGAACAGAGGACACTCACCATGATCTAGTTTCATATGTAAACCCCTCTCTCTCTCCTCCTGTGAGTGTTCCTCATCTTCTCTATCTGCATCGTCGCTTTCATGATCTACCTGCTTTTCAGAAAGTTTTCGTAATTGCTGCATAAATATTTCAGTAGATGATGTAAAATGAAATTCCTTGTTGTTTAACCAATGAACTACAAAGCCACCATTTCCATCATCAATGTTAAATACAGTGCCAACCAAGATATTTGGAATATCTGTGGAAACAAAAAGATAAGATTTCCCTAGGAATTTTTAATGTCTTTAAAAATATTACAAGTGCTTATAAAGACTAATTCTACACTTACACAGAAAAGGTGCTAAATAACAAGTCAACATAACTCTAGCAGGATTTGTAAAGACATTAATTGAATTTAATGATAAATGTGAATATTAAGAACTAGTGACATAGACTTATACGGAATTAACTTTCTAATTTAAAAACCACATGCACAAACCTTTATTGAATCCTGGTTTGGGGACGGGGAAACAGAAAGATAAAACAGAAAAGCAGCTGCAAAAGACATTTTTGAGATACCTGAGGAAATTTAAATATGAACTGAATATTAGAGATTATGGAATTTACTTCTAATTTTCTTAGGTACGAAAATGATATTGTGATTATGTGAGAGAAATTCCTTACTCTTAGAAGATACTTGCTAAAGTATAGAAGGATGATGTGCCATTATGTGTGTAACTTACTTTGAAAAGATTAAGAAAAATTTCACCCTCACACATGCCCACACACACACACATACGTATGTGTATATGCAGACAGAATAAAGCAACTGTGGCAAAATGTCAGCAATTACTGAATCAAAATGGAGGAAATGAGTGTTCACTGTACTATTCTTTCAACTTTTCTGAATGTTTGAAACTTTCCTAAAAAGTTGGGGAAAAAATAATGCCAAGAAACAACACAGGAAGACAAGCAAATTTCTAAGTACAGCAGATTTTCTCCATTTGGGATAACTGAAATTCACAATATAGGTTAGTTCATGTAAAATAGTATAACTCAAAAAATTAATCTCCTCAATCCAGATTCATATTATAAATACCACATTCAACAGAAAGAAAAAGGGGAAAAAAATTATCTTCTGCAAAAAGAAGTGAAGTCTAAAAATAAAATGCCCAGGATATTCTAATGATGTTCTATTAACAAATATCAATGTTAAATAAAGCTCCAAGTTGTTCTTTCTTTCCAATTCCTGGATGACAGTCCTGATTTTCTGATGAAAATGAAACAAATCATATAAAATAGGATTTGTAAATTAACAATCCTATAAAACAGTACATTCCCTATGTACCTATGTAGTATTATTGCTAAAAATGTTTAACCTAAATCTTAAAATGAACAAATATTCCGACTGCAAGACATTCTAAAAGATAATTGAGAAATAATTTTGAGACTGGGAGACTTTTCGACAATTGGGAGACAGACTATTCTAGATTAGAAGAGTTTAAAGAGAAATGACAATCCTATGCACAAAAAAAGAATGTATATTGTAATACGAATTATATATTAGATAATATTATTTTATCCACGTTTCTTGCACGTAATAAGGTACTGTGGTTACAGAGGCAAATCCTCTTTTTCTTAGAAGATACATTTTGAAATATTTAGGTAATGTCATAAAATATTTAGGGGATGAAGGATAGTCGATGACAACTTAACTTTCAAAGGCTCAGCCAAAAATAAGGGAGGAGGCAGCAAAAACATATATGAGCAGAAGAGGGAGAATAAAAGCACAGATGAGAAGATGCTAATAACTGGTGAATATGGGTAAAGGGTATATGGGTATTCATTGCACTATGCTTTTGGCTTTACTGAAGGTTCAAAAGTTTTCCCAAAAGAAAGGTGGAGAAGAGGAAGAATCCTACAATACAAAATTATTTGCATTTAGCAATTAATTTGGTCAACGTAAATGCTGTATTTACACACAGTACCTATAAATCCATGATGTTAAATATTTTTACAAAATGATTTTTAAAATAGTATGTAGCTAAGTTAGGATAAAGATAGGTAAAACTGGCTAAAAGGTGAAGGTTAATCAACATGCTGAAGACAAGGCCCAATGGCTACATGAACATATCCAATCCTTAAACTCAAATGATGCGACAGAACCACAGGGAACAGTCCTGTGATCCTACTCCATTTGATTAGGATAGCGTACACACTTAAAAAGACAAGCCCTCTAAGATGTGTTGAATTTACTGAATACTATTACTAACTGCATTTTGTTTGATAGAAGTTAGATCTTCATCAGTTTTAAAAAGTTTAAAAATTCATAAAAATCTAAAACCACCATTTTGAAAACAAGTTAATATTACAAAGACAATCTTAGAATACAATTAAGATGTTAGATCAGAAAGAATATAAGCAAAATAACGTTTAATCAGCTAGCACAACACTGTCCAATAGAAATATAATGCAAACCACAAATACAAGGAACATTAAGTAATTTTTATTTTAGTAGCCACATTATAAAAGGTAAAAAAAAGGTGAACTTAATTTTAATGAGACATTCTATTTGATTCAATACATGCAAAATATTATCCTTTCAACATGTAATCAATATTAAATAAAATTATTAATGAGATGTCTTACATTCTTTTATTGTACAAAGTCTTAGAAAGCTGGTATGTATTTTACAGCATATCTTAATTTAGACTAGCCACATTTCAAGTGCTCAAATAGCTACACGTGGCTAGTGGCTACCATATTGGACAGCACAGATATAGAGCCACAGCTACAATACGGAGAAGCACCCTAAATATCACCCTTTTGAAACTGTATTTACTGAATATAATCTTTATGTAAACAAACATTTAAGAATAAAATCCTCTGCACTCTGAAGCAATAGACCTCCATTTCAATAAAACATGACTATAACTTTATATAACTCTAGTTCTACCAGCAATGTAATATGAAAATTTTAGGCCTTCTCATATGTTTTTCATGCACAAAGAAAGCAATGCGCTTATAAAAAAGTTTTCAATTACACTTTTGCCAACACTGAACCTGCCTCAAAATACTTCTCAATTACATGGGGGGAAAAAAGCAAAAAGAAAACATCAAGGTTAGAAGAAAAGAATATCATTCCCTAAGTATACGACAAGAAAGTCTCTGAGAGTAGAAAACAAGACACGCTGAAATATAAGGAAAACTATGCAAAAACATATTTAGAAAAAGTTATAAAGAAGAGTTGAGAAGAAAGAATAATAGTGAAAATATAAAAGGGAGAGAAATCACACTAATTAAGCAGGTTAAAGCTCTAATTTACTTAGAACCCGCGCTATAATCTAGACAAAGGTGCTTGAAAATACTTGTTTGAATATAATCAGAGAATCACATAGTCTCAGTCTAAGAAATGATACTTTATATTATATTCCTATTCCAATTAAGAAGTATTTTGAAAGGAAACGGAATATTAACATAAAATTAAAAAATAGGTTATAAAAGTAGTCCCATTTTCTATTTATTTACCTTATTTCGGTATATCTACAAGAAATGAAACTTCACTATCCTTTACCTGTGGCAGGATTGATGCTCGCTGCAATGTGAAAATGACACAGTGCATTTGCCTGGTGTGAGATGTGTCTTTGAACTTCATGCGTTGCCATCTGGTCAGGTGTTAATTCGGTATGAGTTACAAGAACAGAAGACCTCCTTTGTCCTTTTCTTAAATTTTTCAAATGGTGTATTGTCTAAAATAGAAAAATAATTGCTAAATCCAGCTCTGGAAAGTCTAATAAAACGCCAGTCAAAGTACTGTAGATTACTAAGGATTTTATGATTTTCCTCTCTGTAAAACCTGACCATTTTAAAGTAGAACTACAATAGAATAATTCCGAATATATTCTCCATAGTTCTTGAAAATTTTATGGTTTAAGGCAGAAGTAGTTGCTCAAAAATCCTTATTAATATTATCTACAGACACCCCTATTAAGATTAGGAATCCAAATTCTAGTTTTTTCAGGATATCCCAGTTCTGAGACGAAATTTACTAGTCATAAGAGCGGAAAAAAAAAAAATTTCCCAAATCTTCCTAGGAGAAGAATATTTCTCCCTAAAATTCTGACTTAGAACTGAACAGCCAAATAATTTATGATCTCTGTTATAAACAAGAATATAACAAGGGGAACCTACTTAGTTAAAAGCAGCCAGGAAAGACTTCATGCAAGTGTTGACCTATGGGATTTATTTAAATTGAGATATGTCTACATGATAAAAATTCTCTGCTAGCATACTCGATCATCTGAACCATTCTGACATGGGGTCATGTCACTCTTGGCATGATCTCTTCTCCACAACATTACCCCACCTCACAGTACTTCCTCATTCTGTCACTTAACCCACCCTCTCAATATCATGCTTTCTAATAATTTCCCATTCCTTTCCTTTGTCCCTCACATTCAATTAAATAAAATGTAGCATTCTCTTGATTGTCTCTCCATTAAAGGAACACATCTGGTCTTTCCTTTCTACTTTCACAGACCTTATCCCTTTTCATATGGAAAACAATATCAGTTCTACGGTGTGTCCTCTGCCTCTGGTCTCCCTGCTATGGAGTTACTTATTTCTTTGATAACAGGGTTAAGATGGCTATTAGAGACCTCCTGCTCCACCCTGCCTATCAAATTATTTTCACTTGATTTTTGACATTTATCATTATTTTAAATTAGATTGGCAAGGCTGGTATAATACTGGCTGGTTATTTTCTTCTAGGAACAAAATATGTAAGTGTATGTAGAAATACAGACCTTGCAGTTAGGAGTTTTCTAGGAGAGGATGTCAGAACGCAAAATAGCTCATAAGTCAGACAATTAGGATTTTTCTATCAAAACAATTCTAACATTATTAATTAATAACATTTTTGAAAGGTAGAAAAAATTTGTCAAATCATTGATTACATATGTTTACTTATAGTTTTGCTTTTATTTATGTAGCAGTTAGTAATTCTATTTAACAAGCACTTGAAAAGCAATATATAAGGTACCATGGAGGATCAAAGACGTCTAAAAGCTCTTAGTCTCCAAAAGCTCATATGTAATTTAAGTATAAAATGTTACATAATTATATATAAATGATGATAAACATCTAGTAAACTAAATACTTTGTCCCACTAAATTTCAATCAATATCAAAACAAAACATAACTTTAACTATTCTGACTTCTGCTTTTAATTTCATTTAAGCTTTAAACATTGAAAAAAAGTATAAATAGTGCCCAATCACAGATAGTATCAGAGCAGGCCCACTTTATATAAAACTTTAAGGACTATATCCTTAGCCTATCAAACCCCAAAAATATTTCTGCTTACTGAAACAGCAACGCCATTTTGGCTATGCAACCATTAAATTGTTAATGTAAATGTATAATGTGAAAGTATAATCAGTATAATAGAGGGATGTCTATAATACATTAAGTATAAAAAGCAAGTTGTAAAATATTATTGCATAATATGATCTCAATCTTGTAAATAAAGAAAAAATACACATACACACCTAACTGGAATAGCTGGATTATAAATTCCATATTTTTTTTTCTAAGCACATTTTAGAATAAGCACATATCCTTTGTGTAATAAAAACAGTCACATGAAAAAATCAAGAAAATTAGTAATCCAGGTTTACTACAATAAATTTCTAGTAATTTTCAATAATGTATTCATCTCATTTCATTCCCTAATCAGAATGGACACAACAGATTATACTATATTATAATCTAATTTCTTAGAAAGCACTTTTATTTCATATATAGTGTATTTAAAAATTGGAAAAGCTATTTCATTGTCAAAATATTAAACCATGGAAATTGTAAAGCAATTATGTAAGTTCACTTGTGTCTAATATCTTAACAGCATTTTTATTCTGAAGGATTAAAAGTCATTTTTAATTAGAATAAAAGTAAATTTTAATCCTCATAAAACAAAAGCAAAATATTTTTAATTATAACTAATTTCAAGTTCCTTTACATGTTTTACTAATCAAAGCTGCTTATTCCTATAGATTTTCATGTTTGACATGCAAAATGAAAGAATTAAAATTATATTATTTACCTAGACTACATGTCTGAGATCATTACTATCTGTAATCGGCTTCTAAGTGACATGAAATGAGTAGTCTTACAAGTATAAAATAAGTGAGGATGCTTTGCTATTAATTTCATCATTTCATGTACCATGTACACTATCTGCATCTTAGCTTATGAATTCCCACCACACTCACATATCTTCAAAATTCTTTTACCATTTAAATAACATAGTACCTCAAGAGCATGTTGTATTCTGTCTTTGTGTCTTCCAGCATGAGTAAGGTTGCTGGCAGTGCTGGAAGTGGTAGTCTCACAGATCTGCTCACCCAAAAGACAGTCTTCTGGTAATAAGGTTTCTGCCCAGAGCCGGCACACACCATCATGGCATGAAGTTAATAACACATTACAGACAGAACCTCTAATGACAAAGAGAAATAAACAAAAGTTACTATGAATATCAATGCCATCAATTAATTAAAGGCTATTAATTGCCGGTTCTTCACATGTAAAGATGACATTAGTACAAAACTAACAGTATGATCTATGTGAAGTTATTTTTCTAATAATGATAATGGATTTCCACTGACTATTTCCCACTCTCACCAAACCCCATTTATTACCTGCTCATACCTGCAAGGTGGCAGGCTAGACACACAGCTGCAATCAGTTACCATAAAATAGAACAAACTAACTGTCCCTGATGTTCACCTTAGTTCATTAAAATCATGCCTTGAACAGCTAAGCTAAATGACAATATAGTATGGTTCCAATTGCTTTAGAAATTACACTGTATGGAGAAAGAGTGGTCAATCATAGAGCTTGAAATCATACACAGTATTGCTGTAAACATCATAAAAACTAGGAAATGGTCTTGGCAAAGGAAACAGAAATTAATGCCAGATCACTCAAGTGCTGCTTGAAAACTAGGCTCTGGAGGAATATTAGTATCTTCTAAACAAAACAAACTAAACAGCAAAAGAAAACCCAATCATTGCAAATTACAGAATGACCATAATAAAAGATCATTAAACGTAATTAAACTATGTGGCTTATGGCAATAGTTGAATCATCTTGCATCATCCTTCTTATAAGCTAAACAGTTACAAACAGGTAAACAAATGAGCATCTTCATATAAAACTATAAGGAGAATATAATCTCAAACTATAGATCAATTTCCATTAAGTTAAAATAAGCAAAAAAGTCACAGCATCAAGCAGCTAAAGTGACTTAACTTAAAAAATCATTCTCCCTTTAAAAAAATGCTTACATAGTATCTGACTCAGCCAAAGGTAAAATGTTTTGCAAATGTTTTCAACAGATGCAAATAACTTAAGCAAATAACTTACTTATCTAAATAAAATTACTTTTATTTAGATTCCAAAATTCCCCGTATTATCATTTGCTGATCACCTCTATAACGTGTGCTATATTTCCCATCAGAGGTAAACAATTCTCAGTTATATTTAGCAGATGAAATAACTCTCCCTCAAGAATGAATACAGATTTCCAAGCAAGCTTTTTTAGGACTGCATATTTAATACAGGAATCATTTGTATGAGCTGTTTTGTAGTTTGTTTAATCCTCTAAATACTTCTAGGAGGTGCTGTACAACAAGGAAAAACTTATAATAATAAATCCTTTGAGAAGGTTCTGTTAATAGCACTAAGTTGGGAAAAACCTGGCGACTTTATTCACCGTATATGACATGCTTTGCCACTGTATTACTGACAGATTATTACTACGCTTTATTTCCCCCCAATGTGTGCTTTCCTGTTACTTGCAAACATTTCTTTCCTAGAATCTTCTCCTACTGCTGCTACTCCTAACAGTACCAGCTAACACTGCCTGAGCACACATCATGTGCAAAGGCCTGTACTAAGCACTCACATACTTTAGTCTCACCACAACTCTCTGAGGTGGGTACTACCACTACCCTCATTCTACAGAGAGAAAGTGAGGCTTAGAGAGCTTATGAAATCTAGTCAAAAGCTCACGAAGCTAGTAACAACAGCAGGATATGAATTCAGGTAGTTGACATCCAGAGCCTATGCTCTTAGTTGCCACCATGACAATGCAGTAAAAGGACCTTTGTTTTCATTATTTTTATAAACATGTAAGTATACAAACTGAAGTTACATGATACATTTGTCTAACCTGGGCATATACTTGCTAGTTTTACGCCATGAAAAACCTGTCACAGCTCGGGGATGTGCCAAGTAAACAAAGGAAAACTGGGTAGACGCCTGTCTCCTTTTCACTTCGTGATGATCCTGAGGTATAATTGAAGACTTCCAACCAGTCATAGGATACCATACTTTCAAAAGACAATCATCCTGCAAAAATATATAGGTCAATATAAAAAGAATTTGTACATACACAATTCAAAATTTAAGTGGGTTTGAAGAAGCTTTAAAAATTAAGCTATACATAAAAACTAACGTGCTACCTATATACAATACAAACCAAATCTGAAGTGATGTTTATTACTCTAAAGAATACTACTCTTAAAAACTAAATGGACAGTTTGTTCATTATCAATCTTCTCTGCATGATGGTGGTTTTCAAATAGAGATAGATGCCAAATTCCCCCATTTAAATATACATGGGTCACTGCAGCGAAAAGATTCTGAGACCTGATGCCAGCCCCTTGGATAAGACAAGAAAGGATAAGAAAGAGGCCATGGTATCAGTTACCATTATCATCCTTTCCTTTTTGAAGAGATCTGTAAGTGTAAAACAAAACCTTTTTAAATATGAATTGCTTTTTACTCTAAGTCAGGAAATCAGCAAACTTTTCCTGTAAAGGGCCGGAGAGTAAGTAAGTTAGGCTTTATGGACCACACAGCCTCTCACACTGATCCTTCTTGGGTTTTTTCTTACAACCCTTTAAAAATGTAAAAACCATTCTTAGCTCATGGGCCATAGTTTTCTGATCCCTACTCAAAATGATGAGAAGGCATTTAAGCAGTTGTCAGGAACCACCTCTACACCCACTCAAGATATTTACAGGTATAACAATAGGCACTGACTTTATCATTTTATTTAGTTCTAACAATTTTGTTGAAAGCCTAAAGAACTGTATCTTATTTAACAAAAACTACCTACTTTATAGTGCTTTATCCTCAACGGTAAAAAGTGCACTATGGGAAATAATAGAGTATTATCATTTATGCAAAAGTCTCCATCTCTAAGAAACAATGAAATTCTGTATTCCAGAAAAGGGTGTATAGTTTCAAATATTTTCATCTGTTTTTTTCCATCTTGTTACTCATTCTCAATTTATCTGCATAATGTATGTTTCCACTAATGTCTCATTTATTTGGATATTTGAACTATACAGCAAATCTCTTTAAGTGCTTAGTCTGAGACAACCACTTAACAATGTACTCGTTGCTTTCCTCCAAACACCTTTTTCACCTTAGCATCATCTTCATGTAACCAAATTTACTGCACAATCTATGGCAGTGGTTTCAGACTATGCACGATAAAAACCCAGAGGTACCTCAGAGCCCCTCAGGAATCATAAAGAAAAGGCAGAGAGCCTCCACAAGCAGGTGGCATTCTAGTCCCTTCTCCCACTCCCACCAGCCTCCCCTTCAAATGAAGCAATTCTACTTTCATCTGTTAATGCCTAAAACTCTAAAACCACACAGAATTAAATTAGAAATCATTAACAGAAATATAGCTAGAAAATTTCCAACTATTTGGAAACTAAACAAAACACTTCTAAATTACAAGGGAAAATTTAAAATATGTTAAACTGAATGAAAAGGAAAGCAAAACATCAAAATTTGGGGGTTGCAGCTACATTAGTGCTTGGAAGGAAATGTATAGCTTTAAATGCTTATATCAGAAAGGAAGAAAGGTCTCAAATAAATGGTCTAAGCTTCTAGCTGAAGTATCAAGTAGAAGAAGAGTTAAGTGAAGTGACAGTAAATAGATGTAAGGAAGAAGGAAATGAATGAAACAAAGTATAGAAAAATAAATGAATCCAAAAGCTAATTTTTGAAAAGATCAATAAAAGATAATAATCTATCCAGAGTGATCAAAAATATTTAGAGAGAAAACACAAATTACCATTATCAAGAATGAGAGGACATGACTACAGACCCTACAAACATTAAAAGAATAATGAGGGAATTGTGAAAAAATTTATCCCAATAAATTCAAATGGACAAATTATTTGAAAGACAATTTTTGAAAACTGACAAAGGAAGAAACAGAAAACCTGAATAGCTCTACAGCTATTAAAGATGTTGAGTTCATAATTTCAAATTTCCTCACCAAAAAAACCCCTAAAACTGCAACTAAAACTCTAGGCCCAGATGGCTTTACTGATGAATTTTACCAAATATTTAAGGAAGAAACAGCACTAATCCTATACAAATTTTTTCAGAAAACTGAGGAAAAGAACTCATTGTATAAGACCAGTATTATTACCCAGATACCAAAACCAAAGACATAAGAAAACTATAAATTAGTATCTTTCATGAACACAGATTCAAACATCTTTAATAAATTATTAGCAAACCTAATCCAGCAGTATATTTAGTATATAAATCATGACGAAGTGCAGTTAATCCTAGCAAAACTAAGTGGGTTTAATATTTAAAAAATCAATCACTGTAATTGACCATATTAAGAGAATGAAAAGAAAACTCATAAAATTATCTCAATATATGCAGAAAAAGCATTTGACAAGTCAACATTAATTCACAAGGGGAAAAAAAAGCTCTCAGCAAACGAGGAACAGAAGGGAACATCCTCAACCAGATCAAGTACATGTACAATAAACCTACAACTTACATCATATATAATGGTGAAAGACAGAATGATGTTCCCACAAAATTGGGAGCAATACAAGAATGTTTGTTCTCATCAGTTCTACTCAACATTGTACTAGATACCCTGGTACTCGTAATAAATTGAGTAAGGGAAAAAATAAAAGGCATATAGATTAGAAAGGAAGAAGTAAAATTGTCTTTATTAACAAAATCCTAAAGAATCTACCAAAAAAAACCCTGCTAGAACTGATAAGCAAGGTCATAAGACTAAAGATCAAAATTCAAAAATCAATTCTATTTCTACATGTTAGCAATAACTGGAAACGTAACTTGTTTTACCTTTTAAATTAGGAAGATAAACTGAACAAATTATGTACAAGACATGTACACTGAAAACTATAAAACATTGCTAAGAGAAAGAAGACCTAAATAAACAGAGAAATATACCACATTCATGGATCCAAAAACCAAATGTTACTGATGTCAATTCTTCCCAAACTGATCTATAAAGATTCAATATAAACACAATGAAAATCACAGTAGGCTTTTTTGGAGAAACTGACAAGTTTCTAAAATCTGTATGGAAATCAAAGGACCAACACCACCAAAAATATTTTTAAAGAAAAGAACAAAGTTAGAGGACTTATATTACCCAATTTCAAAACTTACTATAGAGCTACAATAATCAAGACAACATATTATTAGCATAAGGATAGATATATAGATCAATGAAACAAAATACAGAGGCCAGGAACAGATCTACGTATGTACAGAAAACTGATTTTCAGCAAAGCTGTCAAGGCAACTTAACGGAAAATGGATTACCTTTTCAAGAAATGCCACTGGAATATTTTGATATTCGTTTGGAAAAAAATGAACTTGAAATCAAATACAAAAAATCACCTCAAAATGTAAAAGTCAAAACTATAAAACTTCTAAAAGAAAACACAGTATAATATCTTTGTCACTCAGGTAGACAAAGATTTCTTAGATCTAGGACACAAAAAGCACAAACCAATAAAAAAATTGATAAGCTGCACATCTTCAAAATGAAAAACGTCTGCACATCAAAAGACACTGTTAAAAATAAAAAGGCAAGTCACAGATTGGGAAAAACATTTACAATGCATTTATCTTTTAACTGTACTAGAATATACATGGAACTCCACAACTCCAAACAAGGAGAAAACCAACCCAATTTTTTAAAAATGGGCAAAAGATGAATCAACATTTTACAAAAGAAATTATATGAATAGCCAACAAGTACATGGTCAACATCATTAGAAGTCAGGGAAACACATATTAAAACCACAATAAGACACCACTATACGACTATTAGAATGACTAATATTAAAAAGGTTGACGATACCAAGTGTCGGCAAGAAAGTGGAGCAACTGAAACTATTCAATTGCTGGTGGGCATGGAAAATGGTACAAGTTTGGAAAAGGTTTGACCCTTTTTTGTAAAGAACCATAGGACCTACCAATTCCACTCCTAGGTATTTTTTACCCATGAGAAGTAAAAACAAATGCCTACAAAAAGACTTGCAAATGAATACCTACATTCATTTAGGTTCATTTTAGACTAAAACTCCGAACAATCCAAATTCCATCAACAGGAGAATGGATAAACAAATTGAGATATATCCATATAATGGATTACAACTCAGCAATAAAAAGAACGAACTACTGATGCACACAACAACATGGGTGAATCTCAAAAACACGACACTAAGTGCAAAAAGCCAGACACAAAAGAGTATATATTATATAATTTCATTTATATGAAACCCTAGGGAAGAGAAATCAAATCAATAATGATAAAAAGCAGAGCAGCTATTATCTGGAACTAGGGACAGAAGTGAGGATTAATTGGAAAGAGGTAAAAGGAAACCTTCTGAGATGATGGAAATGTCCGATAACTTGATGAGGGTGGTGATTATATGGGTCTATAAATCTGTCGAGACTCACTGAACTACAGACTTAAAATATACATTTTAATTATATTTCAATAGTTAATTATAAAAAGGAAATAAGAGGACAAGATTTATGTACAAGGATGTTCATTTTTAAAAGCAACAGAAAAAATGAGAACCACTTGATGTTCACTAATAGATGTCTGGTTAAGTTAAATTACGGTACATTCATTCATATAATGGAGAATTATGTCACCTTTAAAAAGAATACAGGTATATGTGTATTGACACAGCAATCTATCTATAATACATTCAGTGAAGAAAACAGCTTAAAGAATATGATCTCATATGAGTATGTGTGTACATACGCACACACTTCTATGTGGTTTACAAAGGAATCAAAAAGTCTGAAAGAACATATGTTAAATAGAAAACAGGGGCCACTTTTTTATTGGGGGTACGGTTATTTGGCAGGGGATTTTCATTTTCTCTGCATGTTTTTTATAATAAATACACATTACGTTAAAAAAGTAAAGATATTTCCATTTTAAAGGGGGGGGGGAAGCTTGATAAGCCAATCTTTAAATAACCAAAACATGGAATCTAGGAAGAGAAAAATGCTCTCAAGAGGAGGAAAAGCTTCTGGGAACATTCTGTATCCTTCTCCTTCACTTCCTGCCAAAATCACCCTCCTCAAAAATTCTTATCGTAGTCCTTAGAAAACCCAGTTTTTTTCCTCAAAAGGGTAATCCTCTATTAAAGAAAAACATTTTTGAAGAAAACAATATTTTAAATCACTTTCAAATTTTATGAAATAACTGTTATAAAGTGTTCAGATATAAACTTTATAAATGTAAACAGAATTTAAATAAACATCTAACAAGCAAAATGAAAAAAATGGTTCTTGAGCTGAAGATTAATCAGGTATGTCTTGTGGGGGAAAAAGGCTCTTTAATAAGTAAGACTTGAAGCTCATAAAAAGTTAAAATGCTCTTAAGCCCAAGAAAAATTTACCACACTTATAAAAAATAGATCTTACCAGCAAAACTGCTCAATGAACTGAAATATTAAAAATCCTGAAGGTAAATGGATTTGAGTCCCACAACATCTCAACTGAAATCCTGTCATATGTAGCAGAGGCGGTGGAAAATGCCTTCTAGTGGTATATCATACAGATACCATCTGTTTCATCAAGTCAGACAAACTTGGCTTTATTAACAGAAGCAGAACAGATTGTGGGGGGAAAAATGTCAATATTACAAAGTTAGTTTCTGTTCTTTTTATCAAGAGTATCTTAATTAGATATGATGTCTTCTCAAAAATGTAAGGAAATAAGCTTTTGAAATCCATGACACATTTTATTACTAAGGATCCTTACCAGTAAGGCATTCTCATCTTTCCCAAAGAATTACGAAACATCTAGCTCTTAGGAGAATCGAATATAAGAAGCTTAGGGAAACATGACTAATACAATGAAAAAAAGTACACAATAATCAATTACTAAGGCTGTGCGCAAAAAAAATTCAAAGAAAGAAGATATTAGGCATTATGGAGGGTACAAACAGAACCATCTTTGAGGAGCTTAAAATCTAGTTGCCCCACTTAAGAGGATGTGCTCTTTAGTCTTATTACTTAGCTTTGTCTGAAGCACAAAGGCATCTTTCAGATGCATGAGGGATGAGAGAGTTCAAATATTCAGAAGATGTTCAGACATTGAATACTGATCATCTTACATGGGTCATTAACAGTTTTTAAAGTACCAAGTAATCCTGTCAAAAGACCACTTATCTTAAAATAGTCTCAAAGTTCAGCCAGTTGTGACACACACTGAGGCAAACATCACACACTGGGTAAGCAAAGGGAGATAATTAGAAACATTAAGAATATATGAGGGGGGCCAGCCCAGTGGCATAGTGGTTAAGTTCATGCGCTCTGCTTCGGAGGCCAGGGTTCTCAGGTTCGAATCCCGTGTGCAGATCTACACACTGCCTATCAAGCCATGCTGCGGCAGGCGTCCCACATAAAACAGAGGAAGATAGGCACAGACGTTAGCCCAGGGCCAATCTCCTTCACCAAAAAGAGGAGGATTGGCAACAGATGTTAGCTCAGGGCTAGTCTTTCTCACACAAAAAAAAGAATATATGAGGGAAATCAACTATAGAAAGAGAAGAATCTAGAAAATAGACAATATTTGGTAAGCCTTTCAAGAGTTCATTTGTCTCGTTTAGTGAGTGGTAAGCATCCTGTAATTTGTATCAATGTACTATTCTTAATTCAATTCAATTACATGTGTTTCAATATATTTCATAAAAACCAATTATTATATTATATTTGATCAAGTCCAGATACAGATTTATTAAAGAGCCAAGTTTCACTCTGAGAAAATTCAATGGCATCAATGGCTTTCAGACCATTTCAGACTTAAAATTAGTCTGTAACATACAGATGGATAACGATGTGCTATTAACTGCTACAGAATAGTCACATGATTCATTCAAAAAACAAATATTTATTGAATGCAGGCACTATCTGAACTGCTGGGGATATAGTTGAGGCAGGGGAAGAGACAGAGACAAAACATATTTCCTAACTGCACAGAGCTTATACTCTAGAAGGGAAGACAACAGTAAATAAGGATACAAATTATTGTTTTAATTATAATTATGATAAGTGCTACAAATGAGAAGCATACTATGAGAGTATTGAATTGGGAGATTTGACCTTGTCTGAGAGGTCAGAGGTTTCCTTTAAAAAGGTGAGAGGTCAGAGGTTTCCTTTAAGGGGCCAGCCTGGTAGTGTAGTGGTTAAGTTTGCACTCTCTGCTTTGGTGGCCTGGGGTTCACAGGTTCGGATCCGAGGCACAGACCTACATACCGCTCATCAAGGCATGCTGTGGCAGCATCCCACATACAAAATAGAGGAAGTCTGGCACAGATGTTAGCTCAACAACAGTCTTCCTCAAGTAAAAAGAGGAAGATTGGCAACAGATGTTAACTCAGGGCCAATCTTCCTCACCAAAAAAAAATTTTTTTAAAGCAATATTTAAACTGAGAGTTGAAAGATAGACAGAAGATGGCCAGTCGAAGAACAGGGAAGGACGAGCATGCCCTACAGAGAGAATAGTGCATACAAAGGCCTGAAAGCAGTAAAGAGCTCGGCATATTCAAGGCTCTTAAAGGCCATCAGTGTGGGAGGCGTTCAGGTGGGAACAAGCCAGGGTGGTACACAAGGGCCAGATCATACAGCAGAGCCTCACAGACCATGGTAAGGACTATGGTCTTCACCTTATGAGCAGTAGGAGTCATGAAAGGATTATGAGCAGGAGAGTGGTATGTTCAGGTGACCCTGGACACTGGGAGAAGACAGGATTAGAGGATGGTTGTGGACGTCCAGTTAAGAGACTACTGTAAGGGTCCAGAGGCAAGAAGATGCTAACTTGGGTAGAGGCAGTGGAGAGGCAGAGAAGTGGACTCTACCCCTACAGACCTCAGCTTCTTTCTATGATCTCTAAGATCACTAGAATCCTATGATTCTAAAAGTATTTACATTTATCCTTTATGCACAAACAGGTAGGCCTATCCTTTCTACACATATTCAAACTGCTTTCCCCATGTGTTACAGGTCATTTGACATAATTAACTACTCCCTCCTTCTTGAGTATTTTTTTCCTTCTGACTTCTCTAAGGTCACATTCTCCCGGTTTTCCTTCTGTCTTAGTGGTCAGTCCTTCTCAGCATCCTTTATAGGCATCTCCCCATTTTTTTCTTACACTTAAGAAGTTTGAGGATTCTGGAATTTCACCCTGAGCTGCATTCTCTTCTCCATCGCACATCTTCTCCCTAGTTAATTTCACCAGCCCCATAACTTTAAACACCATCTTTTAGCTAATAAATTAAAACTCCGTTTATCTCTAACCCTGACCTCACCAGGGAACTCTTGACAATCTTATCCTATTTGACACCTCAATCTGGACGCATCTCAAACTTTGATCTAGACACCACACTCCAGCTTTCTGCTGTTCTTTAACAAGCCCTGCTAATTCCTATGTCAGAGCATTTGCACTTGGCCAAAAATACTCTTTCCTCTGAACATCACACACTTGTCTCCTTCATATTATTCAGTTCTCAGTTTAAAGTTATCTCCCCAGAAAAGTCTTCTCTAAAGATCACCCACTCTAACAGACATCAAGTCACACTATTACCTCATCCTTTCTTAATTCTCTGGACAGCACTTATTAATACATGATGATTTTTCTGTCTTTTCTCACTACAAGTTAAGTTTCATGAAGACAGGAACCTTGTCTGTCTTCTTCATCTCAAGATTGCCAGCACACAGAACAGTTTGGGACATAATGGTAGAGTTCATAAAAGGGTTGTTAACTTCAGGTAAAATTTCAAATTAGTTTTTCCTCAAAAACGCACTATCAAATATAGAGGCAAATTTTATATATGTATATACACATGTATGTGTGTGTGTGAGTGTATATACATATATATGAGAGAGTCTATCATGATGTGAATACAATTACAATAGATTCTCATGTGCCTTACAAGCACAGATTGCTAGAATTCTGAAACTCATTTTCTTTGACCAGTTCTATGATAAAAAGTACATCAGACAATATACATGTCAAAGTACATGCTTTACGGAAAACTTAAGTATACACAATACCTGCTCATAATCATAGTGCCATGAATGCTGTTTGAAGGAGTGTAGTAGGAAAACAGCATGCACATCTCCAAGCTGATGTCAGAGCAACGACTGATGGGAATACTATGACACTGCGTTCCAGTATAAATCTAGAGTAGCTCTCCGTTCACACTGAATTGGTCCTATATTAAATCATCATGGCTTCATCTACTCTGGACTCGTAAATCAAAGGAATGACTAACTTTACTAATCATTCATGAGTATAAGGTAACCCTAAGAAATATGAGTAACAAAAACAGCAAATCTGTGGGTGTGGCAGGTTTTTCATGGTCAAGTTTAGGAGTAATGGGATGCTAGTTTTTAAAGACCAAAGCTTTAAAGATGACTGCCTAGTTTTAGAGATCAAAGGCAAGAATCATATTATTTTTCAAACTATTTTTCCTGTGATTCTAATAACAGTTTTCCCTTTACTAACCTTGCTTTTCAGATATTATAGAAAATTCTTCCTGCATCTCCACATTCTATCCAAAAATATTAAATATGTATTAGGTTTTTTTCATTTGTAGGTAATTGAACTGGCTTATCAAAATTTTCAGTGTTTCTAAAATCTAGTTTATTTAATTTTTTTCTTCTAATTTATTTATCTTTATTTATTTTCTGTTTTCCTTTGCTCCCTACTTTCTGTAGCTGAATTGTTTAGGTAGCTCTATTATTTGTGAGAGAGAGGAGGAAGAGGAAGGAGAGGCAGGAAGAGGCAGAGAAGGAGAGAAAGAGGGAAAGGGAAAGGGCAAGGGAGAGGAAGCCCCCATGGCAAGGAACGGCAGGCAGCCTCTAGGGCCTGAGGGAGGCCTCCAGCCTCCAGCCAATAGCTAGCAAAAGGCCAAGCCCTCAGTCACACAGCTACAAAGATATAAATTCTGCCAACAACCTGAGTGAGGCTGGCAGAGGATTCTGCCCTAGTCAAGTCTCCAGGTAAGAATTCAGCCCAGCTGATGCCTTTATTGCAGCCTTTGGGGTCCCTGATCAGAGCACCCAGCTAAGCCATGCCCAACACCTACCCGACAGAAGCTGACATAATAAATGTGTGGTTTTAAGCTGCTACATTTGTGGTAATTTGGTATTCAATAACAGAAAACTAATGCAGACTCCTAGTGATAAGTGTTAGGAGTAAAACTAAGGCAGGCAAAGAGCAAAGAAAAGTACAGGGGGAGGTGGGACGCAATTTTAAAAGGGCTGCTTAGGGAGAGCCTCACTGAGACACTGACATTTAAGAAGTTAAGGGGAAAAACTATGCAGGTCTCTGGAGGAAGGAGTTTTCTAGGTAGAGGGAAAAACAAGTGCAAGAGCTCTGCTTAGAAAAAACAACAATGAGCATATGGCTGGAGCCAAGTCGGCAAAGGGGGAGAGTAACAGGAGATAAGGTCCAAGAAGTGATGGGGATCTGGCAGGCATGGGGCCTGGTAAACCATCATAAAGACTTGCACTTTTACTGAATGAAATGGGAAGCTTTTGACAGTTTTGAAGGGAGGAGTGACATGATCTGACTTATATTTTAAAAAGATCATTCCAACTGCTGGTTTGAAAACACACTGTACAGGAGCACAGCAAAAGTTAGGAGACCAATTAAGAATTTAACACAATAACATGAGTGATAAATGATGGAGGCTTCAACCAGACTGTAACAATGGAGTTGGCAAAGAAGGGAGCAGACTGCGGATATATTCTGAAGGCAGAGCCACCAGGGGAGTGGCCTGGGGGCGGGGTGGAGAGCAGGAGTTTCACTGTAGACATGTCCATTTGAAGATGTGTATTAGTAACATATATAAACCTGGAGATCAGGGGAGAGGTAGAGGCAAAAGGTACAAATTTGCGTGCATTTGAAGCCATGACACAAGACGAGATCGCCAAGGGAATGAGTATGGTCAGAGGAGAGGTCCAAGAAATAAGCCCTGGGTTACTCCAAAATTTAAAAGTAGGGGAGAGAAGGTGATCCCAGCAAACTAAAGAGGGGCAGCCAGAGAGCAAAAAGAAAATCAAGAGAGTGTGCTGTGTCCTGAAAGTAAACTGAAGAAAGTGTTCAAGGTGGAGGAAGCAATCAACTTTGTCAAATCATGGTAATAGGTTAACTAAGAACTAACCACAGGATTCAGTAACAGAAACTCACTGAGGACAGTTCCAGAAGAGTGGTGGTGAGTGGGCACAACAGAAAATGAGGAGAAAAACCTGGAGACAGCAATTATAAGCAACCCTTTCAAGGTACTATAAGGAGGGCAGGGAAATGTGGCAGAAGCTGAGAGAAAAGGTCAAGAGAGGGTTTTGTTATTGCTGTTGTTTGTTTTACAATGGGTAAGATTATAGCACTTTTGGTATGCTATGCTGTATTAGCCAGCTCTGGCTGCCATAACGAAATACCAGAGACTGGGTGGCTTAAACAAAGAAACATCTTCTCACAGTTCTGGAGGCTGGAAGTCCAAGACCAGGGTGCCAGCATGGTCAAGATCTGGTGAGAGCTCTCTTCCTGGTTTGCAGATGGCTGCCTTCCTGCTGTGTCTTCATGTGGTAGAGAGAGAGCAAGCTCTCCGGTGTCTCTTCTTATAAGGGCACTCACTATTCCTATCATGAGGGCCACCCTCATGACCTCATCTAATCCTAATTACCTCCCAAAGGCCCCATCTCCAAATACCATCGCATTGGGGGTCAGAACTTCAACTATGAATTTGGGGGAGACACATTCAGTCCATAACATACGCTAATGTGATGACGCAGTGGAGAAGAGAAAACTGAGAAGAATGGAGACAAGTGTAATAGTGATGACCCTGAGTAAGCAAGAACAAATGGGATCCAGTACACAAGTGAAGGAACTGGCCTTGTATAAAAGCACAGACAGTTCATCCATGGCAACACAAAGGAAGGCAGCACATATAGGCACAGATGTAGGGAAGTGAATAGATACAGGTAGGTGGTAAGAGCTTATCAAAGTTCTCTTCTGATTCCATCTATTTTCTCAGGCAAGAAGCCATGGTAAACAAATGCTGAAGCAGGTGACTGGACTGTCGTAAAGAAATCTACCAATACCCAGTGGCACTGAGCTTCAGTTTTAAATAGCTATACAGAGACAACACATCGAGCCCACGCAAGGTGAGAATTCAGATCACAGGCACCTGCATAATGCCAAGAAAACTGCTAAGGACTATCCCTAAATCAAAGAGTGAAACTGAGACAAAACCCTTTCTGAAAAAAGATATGGTAAGGAAGGGTCCATCTGCACCTGGACTCTGAGTAGAGGAAAAGGACTGCACCGGGCATTTATAACCACGAAACAGGCCTCCCGAGACCCAAACTCACACTATCTGCATGGCACAACAACTTCCAAGTTGAGAATTTAGTTTGACCTCAGCTTGCCCCGATGTGCCTGGGAGAAGTTACATAAACCCTTTCTGGAAGAATGCACTCAACCCAAGCCTCAAAGAATCCCCACAAATGCACTTGCAATAAATATTTTTCTCGGTGAAATATAAGGCTAGCTGACTATGGTACTTTGATATCCAACACATCTGGATTAAAATCCCAGCTCTACCGTCTGACTAGCTCTCTATCCTCCGGGAAGTTCTCAAGCTGCAGAACAGGGAGAGCACTGCCTGCCCCACAGGCTTTGTGAAGACAATGGTATCTGGTACATAACTCTCAAGAATTAGTAGTTGCTGTCATAACAGTACAAGTAGTTATTATTCTAACTACAAATTACTTGCAAGTTTTACTTAATAATGTAAAATAAAACTTATCACCACCCATAAAGTACTCCTGCATCATTTATCCCCACCCCTCAAATAACTGAACCCATCTCTAATCCATTCTCTGGACAACCCACAGATCAAAGAATGAATCACAATAAAAATTAGGAAAATTTATGTTCAGAATAATGATGAAAATAATACATATCAAAACTTATGGAATTTAAAAACTTGTGAGATAAAGCTAAGCTTAGAGGGAAATCTCAGTGTGAAATATATACACTACAAACAAAAAAAGGCTGAACATCCACCTAAAAGAGTTTGACAAAAAAAAAAGCAGAACAACCAAACAGGAATGAATGAAACAGAAAACAAACACAACACATAGGTCTACAAAAACAAAATTAGTTCTTTAAAAAGACATAATATTGATAAACCCTTAGTGAGATGAATCAAGAAAAATAGAGAGAAGGCACAAATAACCAACATCAAAAATAAAAAAGAACTCATCACACATGTATTATAGATATTAAAAAGACACTTTACACAACTTCATGCCAATAAATTTGAAAATTTCGACAAAACTGAAAAGTTGTAGATAAATATAACTTACCAAAACCGACATAAAAGAGAAATATAAAATCTGATTAGCCTTGTAACTATCTAAAAAACTGAATCCCACAAAGAAAACTTCTGGTCCAGATGGCTTCACCAGCAAATATTTAAGAATAAAACTACATCGATCTTGCACAAATTCTTTCATAGAGTAGAAAAAAGGGAAGTTTCCAACCCATTTTATGAGGCCAACGTGACACTGATATGAAAATCTGTCAAGGACATTATGAAAAAGGAAAAATTATTAGCCAAATCTCACTCTAACACATCGATCTCATAAATCCTAAACAAAATATTAGCAAACCAAATCCAGTAAGGATAATACATTACAATCAAGTTGGGATTATTCCAGAAACACAAGGTTTATTTAACAGTTGAAAATAAGTCCATGTATTTCATCTTATTAAAAGAGTAAAAAAGAAAAAAAATAATAATCTCATTAGATGGAGAAAAAGTATTCACGAGATTCAACACCATTTGTGATTTTAAAAAAAAATTCTAAGAAACTACAAAGAAGAAGGAAACTTCCTTTATCTGAAAGAGTATCTACAGTAAATGCCTACAGTGAACATCACACTTAATGGTGATACTATGAAAGGTATCCTTTTGAGAGCAGGAATACGAAAAAGATACCTACTCTCATCACTTCTATTCAACACTATACTAGAAGTCCTAGACACTGCAGTAAAAAAAAGGAAAAGATATAAAACAATTGAGAGTGAGAAAAGATGAAACAAAACTTTCATTATTCACAGATAATATAATTATACATATAGAAAATCCGAAAGGATCTACACAGGACTTATTAGGATTAATGAGTTTAGTAAATTGCTAGGTATAAACCCACTATACCAAAATTAATTGTATTTCTATATACCAGTAACAATTATAAAATGAAATTTATATAATGATGCCATTTATAACAACATCAAAAATTTAAAATACCTAGGAATGAATCTAACAAAAGATGTTTAGGACCTCTACAAAGA
Source organism: Tapirus indicus (assembly GCA_031878705.1). Taxonomy (NCBI): domain Eukaryota; kingdom Metazoa; phylum Chordata; class Mammalia; order Perissodactyla; family Tapiridae; genus Tapirus; species Tapirus indicus. The sequence goes on from CM062918.1 coordinate 44,401,796, forward strand.
AAATTATAAAACATTCCTAAAATTATAAAACGATCTAAAATAAATGAAGGGGCATGTCATGTTTACAGATAGAAAGATTCAATCATAAGATGTCAATTCTCCCCAAACTGATCTATAGAGTCTGTGCAATACCAATCAAAATCATAAGGGGTTTTTTGTTTGTTTTGTAAAATTTATCAAGCTCATTCTAAAATTTACATGGAAATATAGAGGGCCCAGAATAGATAAGACAGTCTTAAAGAAGAAAAACAAAACGGGAGAACTTGCTCTACCAGATAGCAATTCAAAAGCTACAGCAACTAAGACAGATGGCATTGCTGCAAGGCAAGACCAATGGACTAGAGAAAAGAACCCAGAAACAGACCCACACAAATATGGACATTTGATTTTATGACAAAAGTGGTAATACACAGCAATGGAGAAAGAAGAGGCTTCTCAATAAAGTGTGCTGGACAACTGGATATTAATACGGGAAAAATGAAACTTGACCTCTTCCTCAAACCATACCTTAAAATTATTCCACATGGATTTTAGGCCTAAATGTGGAAGACAAAAAAGAAAATGCCCAGATTTTAGACCAGAGGTTCTTTGCCCAAGGTCTACCAACGCAAGGGGCCTGTGGATAGAATTCAAGACATAAAAGACTTTTTTATACATCAACTGTATCCTCTCATGCCTTAGCATTTTAGTGTGCCAGTTCCACCTAAGAGCATCTACATATCTTTGCCTGAAGTTTTCTAGGAGTTGTTTACGAGTGCTGAGAGTTACTGCCCTCCCCTCACCAGCCCTCAACCAATGACTGATGTGTGTGAAGAACATGTGAGAGGGACATGACGGTGTGAGGAACACTGGCTCCAGAGTTACCCAGAGATTTAAGCTTGTTAATCACCTGCATGATTATATACCCTTTATTAAACACCTTTACTTCCCTGCCTCAAATCCAGTATATTTCTTTGTGATCATTCCCCACATTAATTACTTACACTCGAATCCTTGTCTCAGGGTCTGCTTCTTGAGAAACCAAGAAAACTAAGACCTACAGTTAACATGAACGTGAGTGGGGAAAAGCAATTACTTCTCTATTTTCATAACTGCTAACTGAAGGAAATGCTGTATTTCGGTTATGAATATAAGCAATAAACCAAAGCAGTATTAGCAGCATATGTGACTTTGTCTCTAGCAGAAATCACAGATGTTTTAATATTACATGACAGTTGCTGCAGATATCTCAAAATATTTTTTACACTCCTCACTACTTTGAAATTGTTAGTTATTAGTTAGTTTACTACTAACCTGCAGATGCTTGTAGTCTTTCTGTCTGTAATGTTGTGCAGTCTTCCTGTCTATAATGTCATCAATTATTGAGTAACTACCTCTGTGCCAAGTAATTTCTCAGCCACAAAACAGTTAAGTTGAGAGATCTACAACTAGAGATTAACTCAAAAAGCCTTGGGTGAATTCAGGTGTTCTTGGAAATCCTGTCCTTGCCTTGTAGTGTAATACAGAAGTTTTAATTCCATATACAACAATTAAATACAATTAAACTTTAACTTGTGATTTTTAAATGTAAATTTTTGTTACTAAATGCATTAATACATAATGTACATAATGTACAAAATAGCTATTATCATAAATTTATTTTTTAGTATCTTGAAGCTGTATTTCAATAACTTTATGGTATCATTTTTATAAGTTCAAAACTGTGCAAAACTAAACATTATATTATTTGGGAATTTAAACATCTGAAATTATTGGGAAAAAAAAAGCAATGAAATAAAACATAAAATTCAGGATTCTTGTTGCCTGAGCAGGAGGAGAAGGAGGAGATGCAAGCAGGAAGATAAGGAACCCATTAGTTTTATGTTCTTTGTCCCAAATTGGATAGTGGGTACATGCATATTTGTTTAATCAGTATATCTTATATATAAGTTTCATATATATTCTTTTATACTTATGAAATATTTTATAATTTTAAAAGGTACATTCATAGAATAAGAGAAAAACTCTTGAAAATTAAAAATGTGATAGCAAGAAAAAATTGTTACAAGTTAAAGCTGAAAACCCCCCCAAAATTTAAAGAAAAAGATAGAGATGAAAAATGGGAGAGGGGGAAAAAAGATAAATTAGAGGATCAATAGAGAAGGATCCACATCTGAATAAGGGGAAATCCAGAAAGACAGAAAAGAGAAACGGGAAGAAAATAACAAAAGAAATAGTGTAACATAATCTCCCTGAACTGAAGGACATGAGTTTTCAGACTGAACAAGACCACCAAATTGCCTGCCCAAAAAAAGTCTTTATGCCTTAGAGATATATACTAAAATATTTATAGATGACTGACCCATACCACGACATCATCTTGAAATTTCAGAACACCAGGGATAAGGGGAAGATTCTTAAAACCTCTATAAGCTGGAGTTGGGGGGAGTGGGGTCATAATGGCACTGTACTTCTCAAACAGCAACACTGGAAGCTAGAAGGTAATAGAACCATGACGAAAAATTCTGAGGGGTGGGGCCGGCCCAGTGGCATAGTGGTTAAGTTAGCACTCTCTGCTTCAATGGCCCAGGGTTCGCACATTCAGATCCCGGGCATGGACCTACACACCACTCACCAAGCCATGCTGTGGCAGTGTCCCATATACAAAATAGAGGAAGATGGGCATAGATGTTAACTCAGAGCTAATCTTCCTCAGCAAAAAGAGGAAGATTGGCAACAGATGTTAGCTCAGGGCTGATCTTCCTCATCAAAAAAAAGAAATTCTGAGGGAAAATTATTTTCAATCCAATTCTATGCCCGGCCAAATCAAGATGAAAAAGCAGGAAAAAAAATCATTGTTCACATTTACAAGGCCTCAAAAATTTTTTTTCCCATTCATCTTTTCTTAGGAACCTACTAGAGGATATCTCTATCAAAACAAGGAAAGAAGATAAATGATGCTAAGGAACAGGGAATTTAACAAAGGAGATAGGTAAAGAGAACCTCCCAAGATTGGTAAAAGAAAATCCCAAAAAGACAACTCTGCTATTTTAGACTTGGAGAGCAACTAAGCCAGATGGGAGCAAAGAGAACACACATTTCCAGGATACCTCTTATGTGGGATTATACTGAGAAAAGATTCCAAGACAGTTAGAGGTTTGGGGGATGAATTAGGTATATAGAAAACCAAGCAAATAGTAAAACAAAGTAATTATTAACTCCAAAGTAATTATTCTGTGAAGAATATTTTACACAATCTTAATAATGTGAACAATAAATACTGATCTACCCAAATATTATGTGATACCTACATCAGGAAGACAGGAGGAAGGGAAGTGAGTATGTGTGTGCTAGAAGTGGAGAGGCGGTTGGGAACATCAGCTAGAGAACTAAAGTCTCAGCTTCCATGGTAGGAAGGCAAGAGACGATACATTAAACAGAAGGAAAAAAAAATCAAGAAATTGGAGCATAAGCAAGTTATTTAGGAACATGGAAGGAATACCAAAATATGAATTTGACAAATTACTTCCAGGACACAGGAATTAAGAGCAGGAAGCAGGGAGTGCTTCTTTCCACTGTGAATCTAGTAGTACTGTTTTATTTTTTAAATTACGTACATATGCAATTTTTTAAACATAAAAATTAATTTTTAAAAAAGATAAATTTTTCTAAAAAGGTCAAATAAGAATAATAATAATAGCCATTATTACCCAAGTGCCTACTACCTATGAGGAACATAGCAGATCTTTTTACAAATACTATCACTATTCCTCAGGCCAGCTTTGCAGAGTATGATTATCCCTGTTTTACAGCCAAAAAAACTGAAAATAAGAATGAACAAGGAACATTTTTAATTGTTTTGCTTCTTTTGTTTATGTTTTGTGTGGTCCTTTACCTTTCCAGCGGTGGCAAAATATTCACCATCAGGGGACCATTCCATCAAATGTACAGATACTGAGGTTCTATAAAAAAACAAAGTTAAACAGTCAGCATTTTTAAAATCTGGAACACTGTATATACAAATGGTCAAAACAAAATTTTCATAACATCATCAGAACAAGTGTTTTCACCTCTCTAAAAATGAAATGTTTCACCTCCCTAAAAATACAAATTAATTCACTAAAACTAATCCAAAATTCACTTCAGGGAGCCAAAGAATGCAATTAACATGGATAAATGATATCTCCACCTACATGTACCACCAACATCCTAAATATGACATGTTAAAAACTGAGCTCATCATCTTCCCTAGCTAATTGGTCGCCTTCACAGAGTCCATATTGTTAATGGTACAGCCATCCTTTCACTTGAGTGACAGGCAACTTTCACCACATCTTCCCCCTCCCCATCCATATCTCATCCATTAATGAGTAGTTCCTATGTGTCAACCTTGTCAAACCAAGTCCTGAGGTTATTACTATGAAAATATTTTTATCCTTTTTTTAAAATAATCAACTGTAGCACAGATTGAAAGATGATATTATAGTGGATTTTGGTTAGAAAGTCTACTTTATAGGCTTCTAAATGCAACAGTACCATCAGAAAATAAAGATCATTGTGAAAGGGAACATATTTTAGAAAGCATTTTTTTAAATTAATGAACATAACAGAGTTAGACACTAACTTGCACTGCCAGATGCACTTCCAATCATTTAAAACAGGAGGGATTTTATTTTCAATTTCTTCCTCCTCTTCCAGAATGTCATCTCCTGGAGGAGCCCACAACTGAATAGAATCAGTTGCTGTCAACAATCTGTTATCTGAAAATTAAATAATATTCTGATGAATAAGCAAGGATGATCTAGAGAAAGAAATGCACATGTGGGCTTCTATTTAGGTCTCTAAACTCTTCTATGAAAAATAAGCAATACTGTCTATGAAAAACACTTAGGGTATACCCATTTAAAAGTTCTAAGAATCCACTAGACAAGAAAGAGTAGTTCTTGGAGGAGACTTGATAACAAAAAAGAAAAGTTTACTGGCAAAGAGCAACTGTGTATCAAGTAAATCTTTTTCAAAAATAGCAGCAAAAGTAGAATAATAAAACAAACCCAAAAAACTCTGACACATACAACCACAGAATGTTCTCAGGATGTAAGACATAACTAAAGATTAATGAAATTTGTTTTTCTACATAGAATATAAAAATTACCCTAATTGATTGTGAATATAAAAAGGGACAACAGCCTTTATCATTAGAAGTTTCTAATCTTTCAAAATTAAAGATAACAATTTCCTGAAATACAAATAACAAAACGAGATAGGGTTTTTTTGGTCCTGTTTTATTTCTGTTTGTTTCTTAATAAATACAATAAAAGTAAAGTGCAGCACATGTTAATTAAGGAAACAAATCATCACTGTTCTTGGAATAAAACATTCAAAGGCAGGGGAAAGAAAGAAAGCACAGAACAGTAAATTAAGCACTGTACAAAGCAGTGTATATCAAGAAGAAAAAAAGTACTCTTATTCACTAGCAAAAAGAAAATACACCATTCATCATTTTCTTATTAAGGGAGATTATATCACATTGTAATCATACATTCAAAACAAGTATTTACTCTTCAAAATTTCTAAATATAATTGCTAAATACCTTGAGGGTCCCATGCTAAATTGTATGTCACAGAACTCAAAAAAAACTGCCCAGTTTTAAGCCACTGACACTTGAGTTGCTGAAACATATAGAGGGAAAGAAAAAAGAAAAAGATAAGTTTTAAAATAATATCCACAAACACCAACATTTTATCAGTTTCTTCAACTTAAGACCTTATGATCTAAAAGATGTAAATATTTCACCATTATTTTCAAAATACTGTTTTTAAAATAACTTCCAATGGTTCCACTTACTATTTATTCTACCATATCAAGCTGCTTGTGATGCCCGAACAAAGCATGTTCTCTCAGGCTTCCTTCCATGTCTATAATACAACACATCATTGGACTGAGGATATCCTTTCCTCTCTTCTCCACCCGCAAACTCCTCTGCTTACATCAGGATCCAGCTAAATCGTCACCTCTGCTGTGAAGCCTTCCCTGACATTCTGGCAGCACTCATGGCACTTTGTACATTCTACCACTGTAACACTGATCACGCTGAATTATTATTTGTTTATAAGTCGGACTCTCCTATTAAACTGCAACTTTTCAAGGGCAGGAATTATGCCATAATAAGTTTTGAGTCTTTAGCATTGTAATGGCTGGTACATATGCAGACACTCAATAAATGTTTATGAAAACAAAATAAATGCACATTAGAAAGAAGTGCAAATTATCATACTCCTATGGACTCAATGTCTAAAATAAAACTAGATATACCTCCCCAAAAGTCAACATATTTGAATTTTATAATATACAAAATCCACAAACCTGACCTATACGATATTTATTTGAATAATTTCCATACTTTTTTCTTAGTATTTTCATTCTAAAGGGTAGAAAGATTTAAAGTTGAAAAGTCAAAGGCCTTTGCCATGAAATACAGTATCTAAGTAAAAAGAAGTTTAGATATTTCTTTGTAGTACATAGTGAAAGTATAGTGCAGTGTAAAGCTGGGTCACCTTAGGCAAGTTATATATTAAATGCTTGCCAAGTAATAATAATTTAATAAATGGCAATTCCCTCTCTCTTTACAATATTTTTTAAATATTTAACAAGTAAATAATTTATTCAAGATTTCTTGACAATCTAGAGGCAGAATTTTAAAATATAACTGCAAAACCTGAATTTTATTATCCAAAAATAACTTATATATATTTGTGTGTGTGTGTGTGTGAGGAAGACCAGCCCTGAGCTAACATCCGTTGCTAATCTTCCTCTTTTTGCTGAGGAAGACGGGCCCTGGGCTAACATCCGTGCCCATCTTCCTCTACTTTATATGGGACCCCGCCACAGCATGGCTAACAAGCAGTGCATCAGCGGGTGCCCAGGATCCGAACCTGCAAACCCCGGGCTGCCAAGCGCGAACTAAACCACTGCGCCACTGGGCCGGCCCAACTTTATATTTTTTAACCAGGTAAAATGTTTTTTAAATACTACCACTGCTGACCAAACAATTACAATAGTATTTTAAATACTGTTCAACAGATCTATTTTAGAGTAATAATTAAATCATTCCTAAAACTATACACATCCCTAACATTCTTTCTTTGTATTTCTCAGAGTATCATCTGTGAACCAACTACGCAGCAGAAATTTTAGGGGTGAGGCCTGGAATCTGAATTTTTAATATGTACTCTAGGTGACTGTTAAGCATGCTAAAATTCAACACCCATTTCATAATACTACCATAGGGAAAAGACATTTTAATTTGTACTGTTTTTTAGAAATGCAAAAAGAAATATTTAAATACAGTATTTAATGAAAAATATCAAAACCACTTGTTTTAATGCATTTAAGAACGGACTTTTTCTTAAAAAAATTATTGGTAAATATATACTCTTGGCATTCAGATTTCACATTGGCAGTTTTGACTATTTGTGAGTGATGGTGAAGTTCTAATGCGTGTAGTAATTTTTAAAGGGGTTAACAATTCTAACCATACAGAATTTTCTGAATATTAAGTAAGATAAAATGTAACACAGCCGCCAGAATGAATCTGCATGGTTCTCGATGTGACATGCTAGACCTTTTGGCTGGAAAGTGAGTTACCTAAGCTCCTAACTCCTCATTCAACAAATTATGTTCCACTGTTCTAAGTACCTGCGATGCATCAGTGAACAAAAGAAACAAAGTTCACGGAGCTTACATTTTAAACAGTAAACAATAAATAAATAAGATAAGAGCTACAGAAAAAAGTTAAAAATAGAAGGATGAGGAGTTAGGATAAAGGTGGTAGAAGCAAGTGGCAATTTTTAAAAGGCGGTCAAGGCAGACCCACTGGGAAGGGATTATTAGCAAAAACTTAAAAGGATATGCAGGGGCTGGCCCTGGAGCCATCTAGAGAAAGAAGCACACTCCAGACAAGAGACAACCAATGCAAAGGTCCTGAGATGGGAAGGGGACTGTTCGAAGAACAGCAAAAATGCCAGTGTGGGTGGAGGGACATCAGAGAGGACAAAAGTAGTAGGGGATGAGCTCTGAGAGGTAGTAAGTGGGCACTTGAGGGAAGAAAGGCTGGTCTATTCTAAAGCTTTAATGGAGCCATTACAGAGTTTTAAGCAGAGAAAAGTCTTGATCTGCTCTGTTGAGAATAGAGAAGGGGAAAGGGGATAGAAAACAGGGATCAGACGGAGACTAATCTAGCAATCTAGACAATAAATAATGGTAGTTCAGTAATCTAGTAATCGAGACAATAAATAATAGTAGTTCAACTAGGGTAGGTCCCAGTTAACAAAGTAAATCTCAATTAGCAATATTCTAGAAAATCAAGTTTCTAAAAGGCCTAGGGATATATTCCTAGCAAATGTAAAAGCTCTTACCAGACCAACTTCACACTGATGTTCCAAACCCCTTCAGAACCAGCTCCTAAGGAGCCCTTTACAGCTATCAACTGAATTCCAAACTTAACTTAATTCTGAAAGTTTTCTACTATCATTTAATACTTACACAATTTCTCTTATGAGAATTTATGCCCAAGGGCTCAAAAATACAAACAGCATTACCATATGAAGCTGCAATCTAAAAAAGAATGAACAAAGCATTAATATTTAGGAAAAGAGAAAATAAAGATAATTTCCTTTTCACAAAGAATGTATAAACTAATTACACATAATACAATCCCAATACAGTATTCATGGTTTATTCCCTTCCATAAATATAATAGAAAAGTATTGGACTTAAGAATCTCTTCTCTGTTATCAAAAATTCAGCAGGCTTTATTTTACATATCAAATACAAGGTCAATCTATTCAAAGAAATCACCCTTTTCTATAAGAATTTTTTTAATATAGAAATAACTTTATTAACAAAGAAATAGTTCAGTGGTACATGTCAGAAATTTTATAATCCAGTGAAAATAATATAAAAACCATGAGAAGTGGAGAAAGACAACAAAGAGTAACAGGTATTAAAAATATATCAAATTAAATGACATTACTTATACCATCAAACAAAAAATACCTGTTGGGAAAATCTAGAAGAAAGACTAGAGAAAATGGACTGAAGAGAAATCAGAGAGACGTGCACTGCAGCTGGAGGAGAAAGACCTGATGTCGACATCTCCAGTGGACTGACCCTAGGGGGCCAGGAGGGCTTTGTTCCAGGTCACATACCGAATAAGAAGGGACATAAATCCCTCTGTTCCTAAAAGCTACCAGGGCCTGTTTTCTAATAATTCCTTGAAAGCCAGTTCCCACTTCATCCTCCTCTTGGCAAGAGGGAATCAACTACAGGGAACAGACCAAAACTATCCCTTCTGACACCTCTGGACCTATAGGTTAACCTATGAAACTAAATTAGGTATATATTCTTCTAAGGCCAGCCAAAAAGGTCTACTGTGATTTCAGGGCACTCTCATGCCAAAAAGTGATTTTAACTGTTACTTAATAGCTAACATTCCTTCCAAGAAAAAGCTTTTAATCCACAGTGGTAGGGGGAAGCTGGCTGAGGTAACACTTAGGCTAAAAGTGTTATGAATGATCACATTCAACATGTCAATCAATCAATCAATCAATGATTGTAATCGGCTAACACAAAAAGCTATCACCACAAGGACCAGGAATAAAGGAAATAAAAGACAATAAATCAAAGATGTCACAAGTTTGCCTTCGTTACCTTCAACCAGGTAAGGAAAAGTAGGAACACAGTTATGAACATCAAGGTCTTACATGTTAAAAAGAAAAAAACTTTGCTCCCAGAGAATTTGTTCATTGTGATTATCACCAGCACATAAACAATTTACCAAAATTCATCTCTGACAACCATCGTACAACTCTAGGCAGGTTTAAAGCTATCTTGCTTGGCCTAGGGAGATGAGCAATGAAAAGTTAATGAGAGAAATCTGACACTCTCAGTGTTCTCTAGAGTAAGCAATGCTTAGGGGAAAAAAACTGAGGAAAAAAATCAGAAAAGCAAGAAATAAGTAGCAGAAAACACCAGGAAGTTCAGTATTTCAATACCAGGTCAATTATATCACTGGACTGTCATATTGTGGTACATTTAAACAAATATTAAAGTTTGACATAAGCAGCAGGGTGGGACAGTAGAAATGGTATAATAATCATAATTTATTATTCAGTATAAATTTTCATGATTACTATTTATGACCATGAATATTCTGATTTAACACATCCTGATATGGTTATATGATTTGATAAAATTTATTACTCAGTAAAGAACAATTTCTAGAACACTAAGACTGTTTAAATTATTACAATTATTCTAGTAAAAAATCTCATTTTTATATTCTTGTAGAGATGTTCAACTCTGCTATGCAACACTGGCCTTACTGAATTGCTAGAGTATACAGCAAACATGCTACATTTACATACAATCAAAATTTGATTTATTTATGTTTGAAATTTTGGGGGAGAGGTACATATGATGAAATTTGAACTGTTCAAAACAAACCTTCTATTTTAAAGTTTAAAGAATGAATGAACTTTAAGATTCTTCATTCAACAAATACTTTCATTTAATTAACAGAAACTTTACATAACACCTGTTACATGACAAATATTAGACACTAACAATTGCTAAATTTCTTGATAAAAATTTGATGTTATTATAACTTGGGAGAGATAAGGGGTGCTAAGTGGAGAAGATAAAAGTTTACTTCCCTGCTACTGGCTTAATAGCTGCTAGAACCATCAACTGGCAAAATATCAGTAAGCACAGAATTGTGAAGCCTACAGAACTTTCAAGACAGTATACACCTATGGAACAATTAATTATCACATTATCAGCTTAATGGTTCTTTACAATTTGTATACAACCTATCACTTTACCCACTCCTATCAATAGCCATCTAAGCAAGGTATATTAATAAGAAATTGTAGGCAAGCCTTATATAAAAGGGTAAGAATATTCTGAGACTGTTAAATACATTAAAAGATGACATTTAATAAAGGAATTGAATCCCTTACTCTTCCATGTTGGTTAGAACACTCCACACAGCTGACTTGGATGTTTCCATGCTTAGCACCAGGAATGATCTGCACACATTCAAAGTCATTTGCCAAAATAACAATATCACAGCCTGATCCATATGCCTAAAAAGAAAAGTTTTACAATATGTAACATATGTAATTTTTGAATGATTATTATATAATAGTTTGTCTTAGATCTTGTTGCCATTGTAAAGTATATTTTGACACATTTTACAAAAGTAATTAATGTAAGAATATCAATTTCCAAATGAGAACATTAAAAGTCATATCAAGAAAAAAAGGTAATGACAACCCATGCACTATCATTCAACCACTGCTACTAATAGGAAAAGGGTTCTTCCAGTTCTTAAACACCACAGCCTCTGTCCCTGCAGGTCACAAATCATTTGGCTTAGAGTTTCTCTCCAAAGCTCATCTCAGTAAACCCTAAAGAATAAAACCTCCATCTGAAAGTCATAAGGCACTGAGGCTGCAATTGTGTTCCCAGGGATCAAACCAGGCTTGAGAAAGATCAAGATAGAAATTGGATGCATTTTCCAACACAATTCCACATGGCTTAAAGAGCTAGTTAAATAGACATGAACCTCCAAGGCAGAATTACATGCACTAAAGCAAAGACCAAACTTAAACTCATCAACTGCCCAAGTGAACCCATGATTCAGCCTGCCTGCCCCTCCCCTCAACCTTTCCAGGCATGAGGCAGAGAGAAAACCAACCCAAAGTGGTTTCACAAACAAAAAAGTTAAATAAAACAAAAAAAATGAACTGATTTATATTAAATGTTGGTAAATATAACTATATGGTCTGGAAAATAAAATATAACAAAAAATTAAGTTCCGGGAAAATTCCCTTGTTCAACATAACTGTAATGACTAAAACCACATATTTCTTCCTATTGCCACACTTCTTAATGTACGCTATTCCTGTTTTGCAACTTTGTGAATTTTATGATGACATACGGAGCAGAGGGTGGGGACATTTTTCTTTTTCTTCCATACTCGATTTATAATAAAATATTCAAAACAACCTCACAATCTAATACTCAAATGAAAAAGTCCCATTAAAAGCAACACATATATATATATATTTATGAGGTGGTATTTTTTCCTACTATTTCTACATCCTTAAGCAACATGGTGGTGTCCTGCAAAACATAGATATCCAATAGCCAGGGCTGACATCTAAGTCACTGACCTAAGCCCTGAAGAGGTCCACATATGGCTGCTCATCAAAGAGGGAACTGAAGATAAAGACCAGACAGAAAGATAAACATTACCTCTACTGGTTACTAAAACTTCCAACACTGCCAAAATCCTGCTGTAACTACTATAAACCATCTTCAACTCATGTATTTACAAATACCGGAAAGTTCACCAAAAGAAAAACAAAGACAGAATTTTCAGCAAGGGAAATATGGAAAAAGATCACTCACAGGAGAAAATAACTACTTATATTCTTATAGACAAGGCAGATTTGCTATACCATGCATTCAAGAAAGCTACACCGAAAGGGAATAATTGTGTATGGGCAGAAGAAATGTTTGTATCACCATGCTAATCTTTAAAATTATATTATTAATCACCATAAGAAAAAAAATTTCTGTAACTATGTATGGTGATGGAAGTTAACTGGATTTATTGTGGTGATCATTTCACAATGTATACAAATATCCTATCATTATGTTGTACACCTGAAATATAATGTTATATGTCAATTATACCTCAATTAAAAAATTATATTAAAATAACAAAAATAATCCTAAGGTTGAAAATTTCACAATTTCCAAAGTGCTTTATAGCATTGTGAAAATTAAAACAGAAAATCTATTTGCATAGTGCTTAGCTCACATCATTCATTTAAGAAACAAAACAGTGCACAATGTCCCAAGCCTGGGCTAGGAAGTTGGAATACAAAAATCACAAGATGTAGTCCCAGTGAGTCTAATGTGGAGATGACCAAGTGAATCACCAATCACAGCTAAATGACCAACTGCCATGACAGAGATATCCACAAAATACCAGCAGAAGACAGAAGGTACTCAATAAATGTTGTATTACTCCCCTTTAACCTTTGCAACAAACCTGGAAGGAAGATATTATCATTATCATTGTATAAAGAAAGATTCAAGGTCATTAATTTGCCCAAGGTTACAATTAGTAAGTGGAAGATGTTCAAATTCAGGTCCTTATGATTTTTAATCTCTTTTCCCCTATATTACATGTCAAAGAGACATAAAATATTCCAGACAAGCATTAGTATAGTTGCTTCTCTAAAGATGGGCCCCATCCCTAGTAACTGCTACTATAGACAGACACACTCCTACTGCTCAGTCAGCAAAAAGGTATTTACTCTTCCCGAGATATCCATAATTGCCCAATCTTTTCCAGAGGACGCGTACCATATCCTTAGCTATAGGGAATCTTGCCACTTTTCTCATCCTGCAATAGTTCTGGAACCTGGCTGCATCAAAATCACCTAAGGAACTCCTTAAACATACAGATTGCTTGGTCCCACCCAGACTTACTAAATCAGAATCTTCATAGATAAAAGAATTTGGCAATATCTACCAGAATTTTAAATACAAGATACCCTTCGATTGAACAAGTACCTATTTTACCCAATAAGCCTATTTACAAAAGTTCGTGGAAGGATACTGACTGCCTTTTACAGCAGCAAAATTGAAAATAATCATACCATCCATCAGTAGGGGAGTGGTTAAATAAATTACTGAATATCCCTACACTGGAATACTATGAAGCTACTAAAAGTTTAGAGACCACTACCCTAAAATGGTCTCAAATCCCTCATCAAACTAGTAACTCGCATCAAAATGAAACAATTACGTCTGGTATTGGTTTCCTATGGAACTACAACTAGGCAATGCCTATAATTTTACGTAATATCCATGGTCACGGCTAGAACAGAACCTCCTAAACTACTGCACACTAACAGCCTGCAAAAGTACAGAGAAGGAATACTTTTATTCTTCATCTTTCTCTAAAGAGTCTAAAGCACAAATACCCCAAGTATGGAAGAACAGGGGACTCAGTCAGTCAGTACTGAATCACGTGTATTCTACAACTGAAGGCTCACAAGATTTTAACGATTTATGTAAACATGTGTTTAATGTCTGTCCGGTTCCTACTATACTGAAAGGTCCATGTGCTGTTTACCATTGTAGTCCCAGCACCTAGCACATAAGCTGCCCTCAATAAGTATCTATATAACAAATAAATAATTCAAAATCTTCCTACTTTCTGGCTCCAGAAGTTTAAGTACCTGGAAACCTGGTCAAAGAACACGGAGTACAGACAGTTGACAAAACCTTACTGCTAATAATTAGGCCAAGTTTATGACAGTCGCTCTACAAGGAGAGAGAGAGAGAGATTTTGGCTGATTTTCCAGCCTAACAGTACGTATCATGGATTTAGAAGACCTACCAGAATGGAATCTACCAAAGCCTTCTTCAATAATTTACCATTTACTGAATACCTACCATGATCAGGCAGTCTGCCAGGGTCTTTACAAACATTATATCTTCACTGGTCCCCTCTTAAAGATGGAGAAATTGAGGCCCAGAAAGGATAAATAGTTTGCCCAAGTTCATAGAGCGAGATAACTCTATGCAAACTTCATTTGCTTCATAATGAAGCTCTTGCTCTTTCCACTGTATCACCCCACCTCTCCTCCACTAAGATGTCTTATTAGTGCTAGAAGGTCCATGTTCATCTCTGTAATCCCAAGTAATTTACCACAGCACCGAGCACAGAGAAAGTGCTCAGTAAAGACCAATAGCTGAGAAGGTTTATACAAAATCTGCAATTACTCAAGAGATTATCATTCTCTCAATTTTAGGTCAAAAGTGATTTTGTTCCATTCTTTTTCAGAAGGTCCCTGAACTCCTGGAAATTATATTTAAAGTCATGTGAATGTACTTGCTTTCCCTCATCCACAGATTTCATTAGTTTGTCTAAAAGAATCTCTTCCTTAGACAAAGTGCATGGTGTGTCACATTATCCCACAACAATTTTATGGAAGCTAAAAACTTGAGTATTTGGTATTACCAAGATTCTTTTCTATGTTTTCAGTTATGATACCCAAAATCTCATTAGAAGAGCCCTGCAAATTAGTTGAGGCTGAAAAACAAAGTTACCCTCTTCCTTTACCTTATTAAAATGTTACACTTGATGAAAAAAATTTAAATATCTTCTAAACTCATAAAGTGCTCTGAATTAACACACTATCATTATCATAATGAAGATATTGCTGCCTTCTCTAGAGAGTTTAATGTTACTGTGAACAATGATTAAGTGTATCTGAATAAGCATGACACACTCATCGTCCTCTCTAACTTCAGTTTTATATATAATTGCCTCGACTACATTATTTTCAGAAAAGCAAACTAATACTCACATCCCACAAACACTGTTCAAATTTCTCAGATTTCTTTTAAGTCTCAGATAGATTGAAGTGTAAAGAAATAAATTTTTTTTTAAATCTTACATAAACATGACCTTTCCTATGAAAATATAGAGTACAAACATTAATTATATTGGCATTTTCTATGGAGTAATTGGATGCTTTAACATCCTCGTAGTTACAAAGTTTGAGACCATTGACAACCGTTGACAGATGTGTCCACATTTAAAAGAAAAGTACTGATGAATCAAGAGGTATTAAGCATGTTGAGAGGTTTACCTAATTTAACAAGGTGGTATAGTCTTACCAACAATACTCTACCAAGAATGTTACTGTTAAACTCCCACCTCTCCCTGGGAGTGAGTTTTGACTCGTAAATATGTTCACTCTTCTACAAATGAGGGCACGTGTTATTAATAGTTAAAAAAAGAATTACAAGAATGAGATACCAGGGGCCGCCCGGTGGTGCAGTGGTTTAGTCCGCGCTTGGCAGCCCAGGGTTCGTGGGTTCGGATCCCAGGTGCCCGCCGATGCACTGCTGTTCAGCCACGCCGTGGCGGCGTCCCATATAAAGTAGAGGAAGATGGGCACGGATGTTAGCCCAGGGCCAGTCTTCCTCAGCAAAAAAGAGGAGTACTGGGGATGGATGTTAGCTCAGGGCTGGTCTTCCTCACAAAAAAAAAAAAAGAATGAGATACCATTTATTGAAAGCCTACTAGGTAACAGGTATTGTACTATGCATTCCACATTCCTACTCTTTTTTTTTCCAAGACTGCAGTAATCTTAGAACTTGGTTATTAATCCCACTTTAATATAAGGAAATGGAAGTTTATAGGATTTAATTCAATTCCTAAGTCACAAGGTAAATACATGGCTGGGAGGCAAATTCAGTTCTCTTTACACTGTTTTATCCACTTCACTAATGACCATCTTAAATCATTTTGTTTTCTACTGCTCAAATTTTTATTCTTATTGGTTACATAAATTCATTTAAATTCTTCAATTCTGCTGTGATCTTTGCTCTATCAACAAACAAAAAGGTAAAGAAAAAACAGGGTTGTCTGGGCTTTGAATGGTTACCTGGCTGTACCAAAGTATCTTCAGAAAATAGTCTTAAGAGGCCAATCTTGACCTATGAAAAATCTTACAACCAAGAAAACAAAGCACAGATTAATATAATTTCCCAAGTAAACAAAGCACAGATTAATGTAATTTCCTAAGAAAACTTCCTTTCCCTCTCTTCATTTTAGTCACCTAATTAAAATTGTAACTTCTTATAATACTCTCAGAATTAAAAACTAACTTCTAAAGTGAACAGATTTCTTTATTGAATGGGTCCCTTATTAAGCTAGAACTTTCATATATCATTAATGCATTAAATAAAGCTATCTACAACCTAGATAAACCATTTAAAATGTTTAATCTTAATGTTTTCAGTAACAAGATTTTCTTTTTTATAGAGAAAATAACACATGTACTAAATTAAAAACTAAAACGGAAAATTAAGTCCTCTTAGCCTTAACTACCTCTCCTCATTCCCAAGGAGCAATCACTTAACAGCTACCTATGAACCTTTTCTAAAATGTTTAGCGTATATACAACTGTATCTACGTATAAATATTTTTTAACATGAAGAGATTATGCTATACACAATTCTGCAACTTTTTTCCATTTAATTAACAATATATCTTGAGAATTACCTCATTCTTCTTAAGAGTTGCATAGTATTCCATTTTGTGGCATTGCCACAATTAACTTAGGTTGTTGCCAGTCTTTTACTATTGCAAAAAAAATGCTTCACTGAACATCTATGTATATGATATTATGCATATGTGTGCAAGTATACCGATAGGATAAATTCTAAGACATAATTTGCTGGGTCAGTGATTAAAATTAATAACTATTGCAAATTGCCCTCCAAAGAATACACTCCCCATGTACCTGTTTCTCCACTTCCTCACTAACCTAATCATTATCAAATGTTTTAATCTTTCCATTCCAACAAAACCTGGCATCTCCTTCTTGTTTTAATTTGTATTTTTACTAGGAGGAAAGTTGAGGATCTTTTCATATATTTATCAACCATTTATATTTCTTTCTCTGCAAACTGACTATTCATGTTATTGGTCCATTTTTTAACTGGGTCTTTAGTCTTGTTCTAAATGACTTATAAGAGCTCTTTACTGATTAAGGAAATTCACTCTTTGTTATATATAGCTAACAAGTTGGGATTTTTTTAAAACAAAATGCCTAAACTCAAGATATATTAAGGCCCAAACATATTAAGGAAAGGATAACAATAATTTTTAATTGAGATAGTGGAATATATAATACACAATTCCAATTTGAAAAGTTTTATAAATAGATCACAATGGGCTATGGAGTATTTTAAAGGTCCAATTATGGATTACCAGGCAACTTTATAGATTTACGTATAAAAAACACACATACTAGACTTAATGAGAGTTCTCAAAATGAAATTTAATTCTACAAAATAAGAGTACTTATTATCAGCAATATAGTCAATCAGCCTCATTTGTCTTTCTACAAGTTTCTACACCTAAAGTCAAACCCTTACCATTATCAACTACTGCCCACCACCCCCACGCCCCAAAATAAATAAGCCTCCTGTCACGCAGATAGAAGTCCACACTATAGTTAGAAAAGGGGAGAGAGGGTAGTATTTGAATAAGAAGCTCTTCTTTCCACATGACTAAGAACACAAGCAATCTAACAGCCTGAAGTTCACTCAAGAATGCTGAATAGGCAGAATAAATGAGAAAGAAACTACATAAGTATGCAAAAAGCTTAGAGCAAAAGTATTACCCTAAGTCAACGACAGCTAAAGCAATGTCGGAAATAATCTAATAATGACTACTTGTGTGGTAACCAAAGGGTCTGTTGCTTTTAGAAACAACTCACATCAGGAAATGCAAAACTAACAGACTACTTATAAGGAGAAGCAGAGAAAAGCCAAGTTGGGAGTGGTATGCTAAGTGAAACATAAGACAACACTTAATAATATGTAAAAACAAAAATCTACAGCAAACAAAAAAAAAAAACCAGAAGAAAATATTACGAGTGTTTGCGATTAAGTGGTAAGAGACAAAATGATTTCTGTTTTAACTTCTTCCTAATGACCCCAAAGAAGCAATGGATCTGAAAGTAGAACTTTAATTAAAATTAAGACTTTGAATTTTAAAAAGAACTGTTTTTAATATTAGTCAAAAACTAGCCTATTTTGGTAATTTACTAACAAAACAGATAAGGCTATAACGAACTTCTAAATACCAAGCTAAAGAGAACCACAGATACCTGCAGTCCAAACTAAGCCTATTTCTATAACCCCAAACATAGAACAAAAACATGGCTTTTTTATTTACTGATCCTAGTAATATCTGAAAGGAAAATGAGACCTTGAAATGAGAAATATGCAGTAATTAATTAATTTTCTCTAATTAACCATTACAAAACCAGCTCTATCTCCAGCTTGCCTGCATTCTCATTAAAAGGTAGGTCTGGAAGTGGAAACCAAAAATCATCTCTCTTATAAATAACTGTTTTATGTCAATGCTAAGAATAAACCAGCCAAAGTATTAATTATCAAAAATTTCTAAAGGAAATCATAGCAATACTGGTAAAAATAAGTTCCATGAACTGGCCAGCACATATAAAAACCTAGAGTCACATTTCAGCCTCAAATTTGTTCTCTAAAGCTTGGGATATCTAACAATATTATAAATAATAATGAAGTAAAATATTACTTTTTAAAATGGCTACTTCTAGAAAAACAGAATGAACATTTTTTGAACATTAAATTATTAGAAATAGACAAAGTGACCCAATATTTTGTTTCTTAATTTGTTCTTAATACATTTTACATTTGAAAGGATTTTAAAGTTAATAGCATATTATGTGATACACAGCAAAATTAATATGTAATGTTTAAGACAACTTCCAATTATTTTGTAACTACTGGAAATTTCCAGAAAATCATTTAAACTAAATGTTGATATTTTGAGGGAGATGGTCCTGTTAGTGTTTAAAAAAATATCTCCCGAATAGGATTAAACTATTAAATTCTAATTAAACTTCCAATACCTTCAATATGATGGAAAGAATACATTTCTGAGATTCTAGAGGTGTTAATACTGACTATAACAAGTCACAATCTCTCTATAGATATTTCCTTTATCAATCAAATGAAAGATTGTTACTGATCACTTTTGAGACCCCTTTCAACTTTTAAGCTATAATTCTGTGCGTGCTTCAAAAAGTCCTGATAAAAAGATTAAATAACCCCGTATGCACTATTTTACACAGAGCCCCAGCTAAATGCTCTTTATCTTGTGACTCTTCCACCTGCTCACAGCTGACAAGATGTGAGTATGGTCCAGAATAATGACCAGTGGCTAATAGCCAGCTGAAAAAAGATGAGCTAAACCAGTCAAAGTCCACTCTGGGGAACTTAAACCAAAAGACCCAGAGTTAGCAGGAAGAGCTGAGCTGAAGTCATACATATTCAGGCATAAAGCAGCCATTAAAAACCATGTGCAATGTGAAACTGAAACCACCAGTTTGAGAAGTGAATGGTTCAGATATCCAAAAACAAGAAAGAACTCATGAGAAAACAAGTATTTAAAATCCCTAAGAGAAGGTAGTCTTGATTCTACCAGTTTTTTAGTTCCAATCACTCTGAAGCCCTTGATGGTTCATTGTGTATCCTAACATAAACTTTGTTTTTACTCCAGTTCATCTATCCCTTGCCCTGACTAAAACAAAAACTGGTACAAAGATTGGGGATAGTCAGAGCAGGGCCTCAAAGAAAACGTGACATTGGCCATGATATTAGAGTAAGGAATGCATTGAGGATGGAAAGAATGCTAGGATGGAAAGCTAGCAAAACAGAATGTATAATAGTGATACAGTTACTAAAGCAGTCTCTGTGATCCTTTGGGACCCAAATATATACCAAAAGAGAGTAAGGCTTTGGAGTACTAGATAGCCAAATGTACTTTTTTCAGCCTTAAATAAATAACAAAAAGCAAATAAGAACACGGTGCACCTATCACTCTTATACACTACTGCAATATAAAAAACAACATGACTTTTCTGGAAAACAATTTAGTAATATGAATTAAGAGACTATAAAGAGATTTAAGTACTTTGATTCATTAAGTCTATTTCTAGGACTCTACCCTAACAAAACATTCAGACACGCAAACACTACAATTAGTACTAAGATGTTTATTGCAGCATTATTTAAAGTAATAAAAAAAGGAAACAATCTAACGATCCTATAATAGGAAAATTATGCTTTATCATGTCAAGTATATTATCCATCTTACTCACAGACCTTTCTAGGCAAAAGTGCCCCACCCACAGTCCTGAAAGATCCTGAAAGGGCACCCTTGGCAGACACATGACCAAAACCACTACATAGAATTGATTGGGGGGCCGGCCCGGTGGCGCAGCGGTTTAGTCCGCGCTTGGCAGCCCGGGGTTCGCCGGTTCGGATCCCGGGCGCCCGCCGACGCACTGCCTGTCAGCCATGCCGTGGCGGCGTCCCATATAAAGTGGAGGAAGATGGGCACGGATGTTAGCCCAGGGCCAGTCTTCCTCAGCAAAAAGGGGAGGATTAGCAACGGATGTTAGCTCAGGGCTGGTCTTCCTCACCAAAAAAAAAAAAAAAAAAGAATTGATTGGACCAGGGTTTGACACTTGATTCCAAAGGCCAAGAATTTAATACCAAAAGCTGGCCAGCAATCTAAGATGTGGCCTGGCTTTAAAAGGCTGGGCCAGATTCCACTTCCTGGATATTCATCTAGGAAATACCAAGAAATGCAGTAGGTAGTAACAGGCACTAAAGTCAAAGGGCTTCATGTACTCAGGGGCCAGGGCAGTCCTTGGGGTCCTCACGCAAGCCAGCTTTAATGGATCCAACACACAGAGAGGCCAAGACACTGTAAAAGCCACATCGCCCAGTAGAGACAGAGTAACCAGTCCCCAGAACTGACGAAGTTCCTGATACTGAGGCCCAGCTGTACAACTTGTGTTAAAAGATTCCTGGAAGATTTGTCTTCTACTCCTCTGCTATATTCTTACAATGAAGTCCCCATTACTTAAGGCAATTTGTTTCTTGACTTGTTCCATGTAACTCTCAACAAATATTTACAGCATGATGACTGTTGGGCATTCTAAGTCAACAAATGTTTACTGAGCAGTTTTTCTGGACCAGGCACACAGCATAATATGGTGGAAAACAGACAGGGTCTCTGCTACATGAAGCTGACATTTCACCAGGGTAGGGGAGAGAGGGAGAGGTAGACAATAAGTTTTTGTTTTTTATTTTTTTAATTTGCAAAGAAGGCTTGAGATTCTCATTAAAAATAGCAGACAAGGGGCCGGTCCTGTGGCATAGCGGTTAAGTGCTCACGTTCCACTTCAGTGGCTGGGGTTCTGCAGGTTCAGATCCCAGGTGTGGATCTACACACCACTCATCAAGCCATGTTGTAGCAGCGTCCCACATACAAAACATAGAGGAAGATTGGCACAAATGTTAGCTCAGCGACAATCTTCTTCAAGCAAAAAGAGGAAGATTGGCAACAAATGTTAGCTCAGGGCCAATCTTCCTCATCAAAAATAAATAAATAAATAAGAAAAACCCAGCAGACAAAAAAATAGCAAACATGCATCTATATCCACTCCCTCACAAAACTCTAAGCCAATTCTTTAAAAAATTGAGAGGTGCACATAAAACAAATATACATCACAAAGAATAAATTAAAATGAACATGTGTGTAACCACCACTCAAAAACGAAGAGAATTATTTCCAGCAACCCAAAAGACTTCTCTCCCTCAAGCAGAAGTAGCACCACCCTGACCTTTTGGGAAATCACTTCCTTGCTTTTCTGTGTAGTTTTCTACCTCTGCATGCATGCCTAAATGATAGTTTAGTTGTGCCTGCCCTCTGAACTTTGTGTAAATGAAATCATCCTGTATGCCTTGTGTCTTGCTCTTTTCATGAACATTTGATGTAGCTGTGATTCATTCACTTTCATTACCTATTAATATTCCCTTGTGTGTACCACAGTGTATTCATTCTAATGTCCATGGACAGTTTGCCTATTATAAACAATGCCACTCTGAACATTCCTGCAGAGATATCCTGCATATGTACATGCATTTCTCTAGAATATATATAGAAGAGGAACTGATGGACCATAGAGTATGCATATCTTAAATTTTGGTATATGATGATAAATCATTTTCCAAAGTAGTTGTCCCAATTAGTAGTCTCACTAGTAGTGTATGAGAATTTCCATTTCTGGACATCCTTGCCATCTCCAGACATGTCAGATTAATCTTTTGCAAATGTGGTAGGTATGCAATAGTATTTCCTGATTTCAATTTACTTTCTCAATTACTAATGAGGTAGAGTCCCTTTCATATGTTTATTGGGCATTTAGATTTGCTCTTTTGTGAAGTGCCTGTTCAAGACATTCATCCATTTTCTATTGTCAGTCATTTTCTTATTGATTTCTACATATTTTTATACTCTGGATACTAGTCCTTTGTCAAATATATGTGCTGCAATTATCTTCTCCAACTCCAGGGCTTGCATTTTCACTCTTAATATTATCTTTGAGGAAAAGAAGTACTTAATTTTAAAGTAGTCCAGTTTATCAATCTTTTTTTATGGCTATAGTATTTTATTTTCTTTTAATTTTTTATTTTGATATAATTTCAAGCTTACAAAAAGTTGTAGGAATAGTCACAAAGAACTCCTGTATACCCTTTACCCAGATTCCCCAAATGTCCATATTTTACCACATTTGCTTTATCCTTTTCTCTATGTACACATATACATATTTTTTCCAAACTATTTGAGTGAGTTGCAGACATGATTTCCTTGTATTCTTTAATACTTTAGTGTGTTTTCTTTAAAAACATTCTTAAATAACCACAGTATAATTATAAAAATCAGGAAATATTGATACATTACTATTATCTAATCTATAGAGCTTATTTAGATTTCCCCAACTGTTACATGAGTGTCCTTTACAGCAAAATAAATTCCCAGGTTATGTTTAGTTACCATGTCTCTTTAGACTCCTTTAATCTGGCAAAGTTCCTCATTCTTTCTTTGTCTTTCATGACATTAACAGTTTTCAAGAGAACATGTCAGTTATTTTGTAGAATGTCTCAAAATTTGAGTTCATCTGATGTTTCCTCATGATTAGATTCAAGTATGCATTTTGAGCAAGAATATCACAGAAATGTGGCCAAGTTCTTCTCACTGCATTTTATCAAGATTTTATCAAGATTAATACCATATAGCCTTGGTGTGCAGCAGGCTATACCACCTAGGTTTCTGTAAGTACACTCTATAATGTTCACACAATGACAAAATCGCCTAAGGATGCATTTCTCAGAACGCATCCCCATCGTTAAGCAGTGCATGACTGTATTACTATGATGGTTGCCAAACTGTAATTTTCTAACTCTATCCTTTCATTATTTATTAGTTGGCTTTCCCCTGTAAGGAAGAGTTTTCCTTATTGCTTTTTGTACTTACTTATATTAGTAAGGATCATGCATTCTTATCTCATTCAAAGGGTTATAACCCACTACTATCACTTATTTTCATGCACAAATTGTCCTAGATTTGGCCAGCAAGAATCCCTCAAGCTAGCTCCTGTGTTCTTTTGACATGTTCTCATCATTCTTTGAGCAATTCTTTACTTTCTGGCACAAGAGATTCCAGACTCATCTTGTGCTTTCCCTGCCGCAGCCTAGAATCAGCTATTTCTACAAAGAATGCTGTTTCCTTTTAGTGAAGAATGGTATTTAGAAACCAAGATCTAGATGTCAGTTGTGTTTACTCTGCTGGGGTATAATTGCTTCTAGGCCCTCTCAGCTGACAGACTAGGAAATAGATATGTGTTTATGTGTGCATGTATGTATGTATGTATATGTAGATACCCACACACATTTCCAACTCTCCACTGAAAGGCTTAGAAGCAATGATACCCCAGGACATGCACACATCCCCACCATATCTATACATCTCTATACCTATACATCACTGCTCTCTCGCTCGCTAATTACATACAAATATATACACAAACATATATACTCATTATACTATAAACACATTACATATACATGTATGGATACACACACATGTATATGAGGCCACAATGATGCCTCTAATCCAATTATATCCATCACAGAATTCATTCTAGCCTTTCTACTTTCCATATGTGTAACTCTCTTCTTTAGTAATGAGAAACCTGGCTCAAATCATCCAAAATACATTTATCTGCAATTGTGGTATATGTGGTGTTTTGTTTAAGAAATATTTTTCAACCTGAAGGTTATGAATAAATTTTCTACATTACCTTCTAAAATCTTTATTGTTCTTTCACATCTAGATCTATAATCTACCTAGAGTTCATTTTTGTGTATGAAGTGAGACAGGAGCCAAGTTTTATTCCTTTCCTATATAGATAACAAGATGTCCCAGAACCACTGATTAAAAAGATTCTGTACTACTCTGCCATGTAATCTTTGACATAAATCAAGCATCAACAAATATGTGAGTCTATTTATGGTGCTGTTTGTTACTTTGGTGTATCTGTTCTCAGGCCACCACCACAATATCTTAATGACTACAACTTTATAAGTCTTGAGCTGGCAGAAGTCCTCTCATTTTATTCTTCTTCAAGATTGCCTTATCTATTCTTGGCCTATCTATTTCCATAAAATTTAGCATCATTCTGTCAAATTCCACAAAATCCTCTTAAGATTTTGACTGGGAATACATCAAAGCTATAAATCAGCTTGGAAAGAACTGATATCTTTACAGAAATGAATATTCTAGTCCATAAACATGGTATTTATCTCCATTTATTTAGGTCTCTCAATAAAGCTTTATTAATTTTTCCCATAGAAGTCTTTTACATGCATTACTAGACATATTGCTATGTCCATGATATTTTCTGATGGTATGAAAAATGGTATCATAGTTCCAGTTCTGAGTAAGAACCACAACAAATTATGTCTCTCCCCCTGAATGCAATCATAAAACATGGACAGAATGCATGGAACAGCTATGTGAGGACTCTGAAAAGTAAATGGTAGAAGGTGAACTAGGTAAAAAGAACTGAATTTGACTCTCCACTGTACCAGCAGAGAGTTTTAAGTTAGTACAAAACCAAGAAGCTAAAGAAGAGAGTTCCATAAGAAGCCATTTACTTTTGGCTTAAGAAGTGGGAAAAGAGACTCTTAATGTTCAAAGAGAGGGAGGGAAAACTCCCCTTTTATTCTTTTTTTTTTTTTTCTTTTTCTTTTCTCTATTTTCTCACATCCCAGCCCCAAGCAATGCCACAGCTCCAGTATGAGAAACTAGGCTCCCAAGCCAGCCCTGGTGGTCTAGTGGTTAAGATTTAGCACTCTCGGGGCCGGCCTGGTGGCGCAGCGGTTTAGTCCGCGCTTGGCAGCCCGGGGTTCGCTGGTTCGGATCTCGGGCACCCGCCGACGCACTGCCTGTCAGCCATGCCGTGGCGGCATCCCATATAAAGTGGAGAAAGATGGGCACGGATGTTAGCCCAGGGCCAGTCTTCCTCAGCAAAAAGAGGAGGATTAGCAACGGATGTTAGCTCAGGGCTGGTCTTGCTCACCAAAAAAAAAAAAAAAGATTTAGCACTCTCACTGCTGCAGCCTGAATTCACTTCCTGTCAGGGAACCACAGCACCCATCTGTCGATTATCATACAGTGGCAGCTACATGCTCCTGTGATGCCAAAAGCTATGCCACCAGTATTCAAATATCAGCAGGGTCACTCACGGTGGACAGGTTTCAGTGGAGGTTCCAGACTAAGACAGACTAGGAAAAAGGACCTGGCCACCCCCTTCCACATGAAAACCCTATGAATACCAGGGGAGCATTGTCTGATATAGCACCAGAAGGTGAGAGGATGGCGCTAAAAGACCGGGCAGGGTTTTGCTCTGCTGCACACAGAGTCTCTAGAAGTCAGAATTGACTCAATGGCACTAACAACAATAATGATCCCAAGATAGTGGGGTGAAAACCCTATGAATAGCAGTGGGACACTGTCTGATATAGCACCTGAAGGTGAGAAGATGGCACAAAAAGACCAGGCAGGGTTCCACTCTGCTGTACACAGGGTCTCTAGGAGTTGGAATCAACTCGACAGCACTAACAACAACAGCAATGATCCCAAGAAAGTGGGGTGAACCCCCGTTGCTTTTTTTCTTTCTCTGTCTTAACCGCTACTTGGCACTGAACCCAGGTACAGTCACAGGAAGTACAGAACAGGGTAACAAAAGTCTCAACTTTCCAGCCAGAGAATCACAAAGGGAAACTCCAGGAAACCAGAAAGTACCAGGGAAATCACAGAAAGGAAAGAGCTCAGAAGAGCAACCAAATAAACTTGTTTATAAACTCCTGGGCTCATCCCCAGGCAGCACATGCATGGATCATACCTTAAATAGCAGAGCAAAGACCTCTGAGAACTGAATTACAGGCAACACCATTGCCCAGGTCCTCACCGGCCACTAGGTGGCATGTACACAGTATACAGTAGTCCCCCCTTATCTGCAGTTTTGCTATCCATGGTTTCAGCTACCCATAGTCAACCGTGGTCCAAAAATATTAAATGGAAAATTCCAGAAATAAACAATTCATAAGTTTTAAATTACACATCGTTCTGAGTAGCATGATGAAATCTCCTGCCATCCCACTCCGGACGTGAATCGTCCCTTTGTCCAGTGTATCCACGCTGTATATTCTACCCACCCTTAGTCACTTAGTAGCCATCTCAGTTATCAGATCAACTGTCACGGTATCACAGTGCTTGTGTTCAAGTAACCGCTGTTTTACTTAATAATGGCCCAAAGCACAAGAGGAGTGATGTTGGCAATTTGGATATGCCAAAGAGAAGCTAGAAAGTGCTTCCCTTAAGTGAAAAGATGAAAGTTCTCAACCTAATAAGGAAAGAAAACACATTGTATGCTGGGGTTGCTAAGATCTATGGTAACTTCTATTGCAGTATATTGATATAATTTCTATTTTATTATAGCTATTGTTGTTAATCTCTTACTGTGCCTAATTTATAAATTAAACTTTATCATAGGTATGTATATATAGGAAAAAAATAGTATACATAGGGTTTGGTATTACCTTTGGTTTCAGGCATCCACTGGGGGTTTTGGAATGTGTCCCCCACAGATAAGGAGAGACTACTGTATATCCAACAAGTACTGCAAAGCCGTTGAAAATGGAAGTGACATTGAAACTGCAACCCATAGAAGGCTGGTCAGAACCAAACAGGTTAACTGGCTGCTAAAACAAAAATATCAACATTCCCCACAAGGATTTACACAAGACCCAGAGTTTCATAACATAATATTTTTAAAAGCCCAGATTACAGTCCAAAATTACTCAGCATACAAAGAACTAAGAAAATCTCAACTCACATGGAAAAGACAATCAACAGACACAGATGTTGAAATTATCAGACAAAGACGTTAAAGTGGCTAGTATAAAAATGTTCACAGAAGTATGGGTGAACACTCTCAAATCAGTAATCTAAGCTTCCATTTTAATCAATTAGAAAAAGAACAAAACAAATTCAAAACATGCAGAAGGCAGGAAATAAACATAAGAGCAGAAATCAATGAAATTGACAACAGAAAAACAATAAAGAATATGGATGAAATCAAAATCTGGTTCTTTGAAAGAGATCAAGACAGACAAAGAGAAAAGACACAAATTACCAATATCAAGAATAAAAGAGGGAATATCAGTACTATTCTTGCAGACATTAAAAGGATAATAATGAAATACTATACATAACTCTACACACATAAATATAACAATGAAATGAATGAAAAAGACTGAGTCCTCCAAAACTAGAAACTAAAAAAACACACCCAAGATGAAATTTATTACCTGAATAGTCCTTTAACTATTAAAGAAATCAAATATGTAGTTAAAAACCTTCTGAAAAAGAAAACTCCAGGCCCAGATAGTTTCACTGGCAAATTCTACTAACATTTACAGAATAAATAACACCAATTCTACACAATTCTTGACAGAAAATAGAAAAGAAAGGAATATTTCCAAACTCACTTTACAAAACCAGTATTACAATGATACCAAAACCAAATGAAAACAATACAGAGGAAAAAAACTATAGATCAATATCCTTAATGAACACAGATGCAAAAACACTCAATAAAGTATTGGTAAATCGAATTCAGCCATACACAAAAAGGATAATACACACCATAACCAAGTGGGGCTTACAGCAGTAACACAAAGCTGATCCAATTTGCAAAACTCAGTATAATCTACCATATAACAGTCTGAGGAAGAAAAACCACACAACCATATCAATGGATGAAGAAAAAACATTTGACAATATTCAAGATCCCTTCATAATAAAAACTTTCACCAAAAAAGGAATAGAAGGAAAGTTTCTCAATCTTATAAAGGATATCTAAAAAAAAAAAACAACCAAAACCTAGTACTCGCCACTGCAATAAGTATAATAAAGCAAATTAGACATGACTAAAGATAGGATTAGCAAATGGATTAGAAGAAGCCATCCAGAATGCTGCAGAGGACACGTAGAAAATACAGAAGAGAGGGTATTAGACATAGAAATACAGTGAGAAAATCTAATTACCTTTAACATATTAGTCATATGAGGTCAGTGGGGCAGAGGCAATATTTGAAGAGATAATTAGCTGAAAATTTCCCAGATTTGCTAAAATACATCAATTTGCAGATTCAAAAATCTCAAGAGTTCCAAACAAGACTGAAAAAAAATAACCTACGCACACCTAGACATAACATAGTAAAACTTCAGAAAGACAAAAAAAATCTTGAAAGCAGCTAGAGAAAAAAATACAACTTTTAAGGAAGCAATACCGGCAGTTGACTTCTCAACAGAAACAGAGAAGGCCAGAGGACTGACATTATCAAGGTGTTGACAAGAAAATACTGCTATCCTCAACCTAGCAAAAATGTCTTTCAAACTGAAACAGGTTGGCCCAGTGGCATAGTGGTTAAGTACGCATGCTCCACTTCGGCAGCCTGCGGTTCGCGGGTTCAGATTCCCGGCACAGACCTACGCACCACTCATCAAGCCACACTGTGGCAGGTGTCCCACATACAAAAATAGAGGAAGTGGGCACAGATATTAGCTCAGGGCCAATCTTCCTCAGCAAAAAGGGGAGAATTGGCAACAACTGTTAGCTCAGGGCCAATCTTCTTCACACACAAAAAAAGAATGAAACAAAAGAAAGATATTTTCATACAAACAAAAGATAACATTACAACACCAACAGATCCACACCAAAAGAAATTCTAAAGGAGGTTCTCCAGGAAAAAAGAAAACAATCCCAAATGGCATGTGAGAGACGCAGGAAGGAATGAAGCACAAAGTAATAGTAAACAGGTAGGTAAATCTAAATAAGCATTGACTATGTAAAATAACAATAAGGTCTTATAGAGTTTATAAATATGAATACACTTATCACAGAAGAATAGATTATAAGCAGGAAGAGGGTAAAAACTGGTACAAAGGGTTCTTGTATTATCTGGAAGGACTATAAAGCCTCATCAGACTTTGGTTAAATGGTAACTTAAGAATGCATGTTATGATGATAACTAGACATATTGTGGTGATCATTTCATAATGTATAAAAATAACAAATTGCTATGTTGTACTACTGAAACTAATATATGTCAAGTATACTTCAATAAAAAAGAATATAAGTAATAAAAAAAAGAATGCATGTTGTAATTTCTAGCGTAGAAACTGTGTATAACTTTAAGACCACTAGAGGGAAAAAAATCGAATGAAAAAGAATACTCATTTCAAAAGGCAAGAAAGGAGAGAAAAGGGAGCAAAGAACAAAGGGGACAAATAGTAAGACAGTGGATTTAAACACAAACATGTCAGCAATTACATTAAATATAAGTGAATTAAAAGTTCTAGTTAACACAAAAGTTGTCAGCTAGAGTTAATAAATCCAACTACTGGATATTTCTAAGACACAGATAGGAAACGTAACTACATACAGGCATATTTCATTTTACTGTGCTTTGCTTTATTGTGCTTCACTTTATTGTGCTTCGCAGAAATTACGTTTTTTACAAATTGAAGGCTTGTGGCAACCCTGCATTGAGTAAGTCTATCGGTGCCATTTTTCTAACAGCATTTGCTCACTTTGTGTCTCTCTGTCACGTTTTGGTAATTCTCACCATATTTCAAACTTTTCATTACTACTATATTTGTTACGGTAATCCGTGATCAGTAACCTTTGATGTTACTATCGTAATTGTTTTGGGGTACCACGAACTGCACCCATATAAGATGACAAACTTAATCAGTAATGTGTTTCTGTACCCACTGCTCCACCGACCGACCATTCCCCCGTCTCTCTCCCTCTCCTCAAGCATCTCTATTCCCTGAGACACAACAATATTGAAATTAGGCCAGTTAATAACCCTACAATGGCCTCAAACTGTTCAAGTGAAAGGAATAGTTGTGCGTCTTTCACTTTAAATCAAAAGCTAGCAATGATTACGCTTAGTGAGGAAGGCATGTCAATAGATGAGACAGGGGGCAGGCTGGGTGGCATAGCAATTAAACTCGCGTTTTCCACTTCAGCAGCCCAGGGTTCACCAGATGAGATCCTGGGCATGGACCTACACAACACTCATCAAGCCATGCTGAAGTGGTGTCCCACATAGAGCAACTAGAAGGATGCACAACTATGACATACAA
The DNA here is from genome assembly GCA_031878705.1 of Tapirus indicus. Classification (NCBI taxonomy): domain Eukaryota; kingdom Metazoa; phylum Chordata; class Mammalia; order Perissodactyla; family Tapiridae; genus Tapirus; species Tapirus indicus. Next base: position 44,433,064 of record CM062918.1, read on the forward strand.
CTATCTACTGGGGCTTTGGGAAGAAAAAGGCAAAAAAAAAAGAAAGAAAGACGACACAGGCCCCAAAACTAGGCCTCTTGTGCCAAATAGTTAGCCAAGCTATGAAGGCAAAGGAAACATTCTTGAAGGAAATTAAAAGTGCTACTCCAGTGAACACATGAATGATAAGAAAGTGAAACAGCCTTATTGCTGATATGGAGAAAGTTTAGTGGTCTGGATAGAAGATCAAACCAGCCATAACATTCCCTTAAGCCAAAACCTTAATTCCCTTAATCCAGAGCAAGGCCCTAGCTCTCTTCAATTCTGTGAAGGCTGAAAGAGGTAAGGAAGCTGCAGAAGAAAAGTTTGAAGCTAGCAGAGGTTGGCTCATGAGATTTAAGGGGAGAAGCCGTCTCCATAACATAAAACTGCAAGGTGAAGCAGCAAGCATTGATACAGAAACTGCAGCAAGTTATCCAGAAGATCAAGCTAAGATAATTATTGAAGGTGGCTACACTAAACAACAAATTTTCAATGAGTCATAACAGCCTTATATTGGAAGAAGATGCCATCTAGGACTTTCACAGCTAGAGAGAAGTCAACATCTGACTTCAAAGGACAGGCTGACTCTCTTGTTAGGGGCTAATACAGCCAATGACTTGAAGCTGAAGCCAATACTCATTTAGTATTCTGAAAATCCTAGGGCTCTTAAGAATTATGCTGAATCTACTCTGGCTGTGCTCTACAAATGGATCAACAACACCTGGATGGCAGCACATCTGTTTACTATAGTTTACTGAATATTTTAAGTCCAATGTTGAGACCTACTGCTCAGAAAAAAAGATTCTTTTCAAAATATTACTGCTCACTAACAACGCACCTGGTCACCCAAGAGCTCTGATGGAGATGTACAAGATTAACGTTGTTTTCATGAGTGCTAACACAACACCCATTCTGCAGCCCATGGATCAAGAAGTCATTTCGACTTGCAAGTCTTATTATTTAAGAAATACATTTCATAAGTCTATAGCTGCCATAGATAGAGACTCCTCTGATGGATCCAGGCAAAGTAAAATGAAAACCTTCTGGAAAGGATTCACCATCTAGATGCCATTAAGAACATTCATGATTCATGGGGAAAGGTCAAAATATCAACATTAGTGGGAGTTTGGAGGAAGTTGCTTTCAGCCCTCATGGATGACTCTGAGGGGTTCAAGGTTCAGTGAAGGAAATAACCACAGATGTTGTAGAAATAGCAAGAGAACCAGAATTAGAAGTGGAGCCTGAAGATGTAAGTGAATTGCTGCAATCTCATTAAACTTTAACAGATGAGGAGTTGCTTCTTACGGATGAGCAAAGAAAGTGGTTTCTTGAGATAGAATCTACTCCTGGTGAAGATGCTGTGAAATTAGTGAAATGACAACAAAGGATTTAGAATATTACATAAACTTAGTTGATAAGGCAGTGGCAAAGTCTGAGAGGACTGACTCCAATTTTGAATGAAGTTCTACCATGGGTGAAAGGCCATCAAACAGCATCACATGCTACAGAGAAATTGTTTGTGAAATGAAGAGTCAATCGATGCAGTAAACTTCACTGTTGTCTTATTTTAAGAAACTGCCACAGCCACCCAACCTTCAGCAACCACTAATCAGTCAGCAGCCATCAACACTGAGGCAAGACCCTCCACCAGCAAAAAGATTATGACTCGCTGAAGGCTCAAATGATGATTAGCATTTTTTAGTAATAAAGTAGTTTTTATTAAGGTATGTACATTGCTTTTTCAGACATAATGCTATAGTAATAGACTACAGTATAGTGTAAACATAACTTTTATATGCACTGGGAAACCAAAATTCATGTGACTTGCTTTATTGCCATGTTCACTTGATTGCAGTGGTCTAGAACAGAACCCAAAAGACCTCCAAGGTATGGCTGTAGAGAAGTTGAAAGTAAAAGGATAGAAAAAGATAAACTTCGAAAGTGCTAACCAAAAGAAAGCTGATAAAGCTATATTAATATCAGATAAGGTAGACTACAGAAAGCATCACCAGAGATTAAAAAAAAGCATTACTTCATAATGATAAACAGGTCAATTCACCAGGAAGATATAATCATTTTAAATTTGTCAGCACAAATAAATAAAGCAAAAATTGACAAATCTACAAGAAGACAGGGATAAATCCATATTCATAGTAGATTTTAGTATATGTCTCTCAGTAAGAGAATGAATAAGCAGACAGAAAAGCACTAACGTTTTAGAAGATTCAAACATCACAGGATGAAAACATCATGACTTAGAATGAATTAAATTTAATGTGATTATTCCTGAGAGGGCTCAATTTTTAGAGGAAGGGGCCCTAAAGAAACATGTTTCCAATGATAATCTAAGAGGATATTATTAATGGCTTTCAAATTATCCCACCAAATTATCACATACAGTGTTTATGTGATAAACAGGGTCCAGTCTATTCAGCGACCCTTTTATACCTGTGATTTCTCTATCAGAGGGATATAAGATAACCATCTTATTTTTCAGGCATTTGGAGTGGGAGGAGAGGGGAGCATTAAAGAAGTCCTCAGCAATCATGAAATGAGAAGGTTTGAGAATAAAAAGTGAAGGCAATTGGTTTCACATATATACATCAAGTCCCAGGATTACATGAGCTATCTCTAAGAGAAAGAAAATACAGTCATACCACCTGTGTAAGATGCACCTGCTTCCTCAATAACAGGTCCTATCCTGTTACATCCTGAAATAGGATACCAGAGCAAAAATATAATGCAAAGATTCTACAAACTCAAAAAGATTGAAAACTCTAAAAATTCTACTGAAATATTTGGCTTCCAAACTTGTTTTAAAAAATAACCCACAAGCTAGAAGAGCCTTACTAAATCTGAATTACAGATATTCTCTATTATTATCTCCTTTTAAATACTGCTGTGTGTTCTATCATAGAAGGAATTAAATTGGTCAGGCGTGACTTGTTTTTCCACTGTACCATTGCTGTTGTAACCCAACATCCTGTGCTCTTTTTGATGATTAAATACTGAGACTCTGATTTGTTCTAAAAACTTCCCAAGGCAAGAGATCCAAGTTAAAATACTGATTATAATTTCTGAAGTCATCTTTCAAGTACCCAAATCCTAAGACCAGAAAGTAAAGGAGTGAATATATTTACGGGGTGGAGAACCTGAACACCATCACATTGGCCCCATCTCCCACTCCATGCTTGCACTGTGACAGTCTCAGGCAACTACCATCCACCAGACGCTGAGGATACAGCCATAAACAAGGGCCTCCTTCTCGGCTGTGAATCCAAAGAAGACCCACTACTTCATAAACGCTCTGCATGGCTTATTCCCTGAGCCAGGAAGGAGGTCAGGCTCCCCGACTGTAAAGTCTGACCAACAGTCGTATACATACAAGTGGAGGGGCAATATATAACAGAGACTCCAGACCTATAACCTCACCACAATCACTATATGTTTCTGATCCACTTTCTCTTTTGTCCCTTGGAAATCTCTAGAGAGGTCCATATAATGCTCATTTAAGGTCTGAATACTTAAAGAGAATCTAATTTAAGAACCTCATTTCACAGATGAAAAACCTAAAAAAGTGTAAGTGATTTAGCTAAGGTCATATAAAGTAGTTGGTCTCTGACCTCCCATTTCTGGGGAGGCATTATTCGGGACTGTACCAGAGTTTCTGGGTAGCTGCTAGGAGTCTTCTCACTATAAGCAGGAAAGCTAATTAGCCATCTACACAGGGACGTAAGTAGGAACTTACATAACCTCATATTCACCTATACGCTGACACCAAACGTAAGCCCACAAACTCTGAACGATGTCAATTTAAATAAAGAAGAAGCTACTCTCCAAGAACAAATGGGCGGATTTCTCTTGGAAGACAAGTCCATTCTAAACTCTTGACTTCTTTCCCTTTACTCTCAGTGTAGGCTGTCAATAGGTGTATGAGTTGTTACACCTACTGATAACCAGTACAGAAGCATTTCTCTGTCCAACTCCCCAATTCCCCTGGCCAAAAATGATCTCTTACTCCTCTTGAATTCCCATAAGGATTTAAGTGCCTCACACTATCACGTAGGGGGCCTGCGGTGGTTAAGTACATGTCTTAACACTCCTGGTAGATTACCAGGTCCCTACACTTCTTTAACAAACTCCCTGAAATCAGGACTGTTTTATTGTTCTTTTCTTTTCTTTTTTTTTAATCTCCACAGAGCCTCGCAAACCTATGTGTTCAGTAAACATTTGCTAAACGTATAAACAGGCTGATCATTTTCAAAGTTCAGTGTTGTCATAATTCTACGACTGGAATGTTATTATACAATAGCAGAATTAAAATATATCTAAATGCCAGAAAAAGTGGTCATATAACATTATATTCTAACTTTTAAATGAACGTTTTTTCATTCAATACTAACTTTTTGGTGGTACTTTAAGAAAAAACAAAAACAATAACAAAAGTCAAGAAATGTCAGAATACAAATGTTTTCCTAAAAAGCTATGGGTAGTTTGCAAATTATATTTTCCAACTTTCTAAGAGTGTTTGCTATTTAATAAATAAGCCCTGTGTTCTAAAAAACATCACTCTTGTGAAGGAATAGTCACCCAATAATTTATCCTTTGTCACACCATTCCTTGGCTTTTGTTGTTCTTGCCATCCAGAAAGTCCTAATACTTCTGTCTTTTCAAATGTCAATCTTCCATGAAATCTTTTTTTTTAATCTTCCCAACTACATGTGATCTCTTTCATCTGCCTTACCTTACAATTATATACATCATTTTTAATCTCTGCTAGTATATTATAAGCTCCCTGACAGTGGAAATGACTTACTAATTTTTGTAAACTTTGATCAATGTGCTGAATTCATCTGACTGGAATAATATCCACTGCCCTTATACTCCTGAAAATACAGTCTGCACCCCTTAAGGCCAAAATGTGAAAAACTTTATATTAATAATCTTCATGTACCATCACTATTTTAATTAATATTTAAATGTGTATAGAAAAGTTAAAAAAATCAATAAAGGACTATCTTTCAGGAAAGTAACAAACTACACAAATAAGAAGAAATTTACACTACCTGTTGCATTAAGCCTTAAAACATTCAGTTATCTATAAGAAAGTAGTTGGAAATGTCTCAAAGGCAAAATAAAGTACAACAAAGCTCAAACATGGTAGAAGATCATCTCCTTCGACTATCTGGGACCTGACTATATATCAGGATAACAGTATTTCCAGAACTTAGGTCTTACATTGAAAAGAACAAAATGATCAAAAGGTGATATATACAACTATATTTATAAAATCACAACCAAGTGTTTTTAAAAACTGCTCACTGCCAAAACACAATATAAAAACCGTCGCAGCTCACACATTAGCACTAAAAGTACACACATCACTGGGACTGTGACTACAAACTGCACTACCACGTCAACATAGCATAGATTGGGCCATGGTGACATAATCAAGCAGTCATTCACAGCCCAGCTGATCACACCACCCACCACACACAGCACAATATATAAACACACAGTTTTTCAATTACAATGTCATGAACATTTCAAAATCCCTTTAGAACAATTCCTTTTCAAAAACTTTCAGTTTATGGACTCCAAAATAAACAACCTACTCTGTTTTGAAATGGTCCTCAGGTTATCATGAAACACACCATTGGCTAAGAACCACTGGCTAGCTGCAAGACAGTCTTTCCTTCTACACTGGTCATATCTAGGCCTTACACACACACACACACACACACACACACACACACACACATACCCTTCAGAGAAAGCACTCTGATAGGAAAGAAACATACTACAGAGAAAAGTTCACCAGATGAGAAGTCACAAGACCTCCATTCCAGCCCTGGCTGGTCCCCTTTTTAGTCATCTGACCCAGAACTTAAGTTTTTTCATCTGATAGCTATACAAGTCAAACAGTATGCTCTACATAAGGAGCTTTACTTTTTTGTTGTTCATTTTATTTTTACTATATTAATATAGGTATTTGAATAATTGTTAGTTGATCCTAGAGTACTTGAAAACAGCTGTTATCTTTTTTAAGCAAATCTGTTCTTTCATAGAGTCCAAAAGGTCATTTCTAGTTCATGGCAAAATTATAACTGGATCAGTGCATTAAAACTAAGATAGTAAAATGAGATGACGTGCAACATGGATTTGTAAATGCCAAAGGACCAAAATAATCAGTGTCACTTGCAGGCATCCTAAACCAGGTAAATTTTGAGTCATATTTGGGAAAATGAAAAGCAAGGATTCTCTTGTTGCAACATAAAAATGTGGGCTAGAGTAAGATTATTATGTCTATAGCAGAGAGGCCAAGGTGAGGAGTAAATATAATCAAATATAAAGTCAAAGACGGCATAAGAACATCTGACAAGTTTAAATTTCATAATACAGCTATTAGGAACAACTACATATTCTTGAGCCAAGAATATGGTGAAATGGTATTGGAAGAAAATTATCCCAGTAGCCATGTGGAGGATGAACTGAAGTGATGAGAGATGAGTGTGGGGAAAACCAGTTTGGAAGCTTTTATATTAAGTAATACTAATAAGGTTCTACAATAAGGTGGTATTAAGGACATGCAAAGGGGTAAAGCTGATAAACACTGCAGAGAGTCAGCCAGACTTCGTGATAGGTTGAATTAGGGAGGTGGAAAAGATTTGAAAATGATTCCAAGGACCTCGTCAAGGGTGGCCTACAGCATAACCACACCTGCACAGCACTAACAGTTCTTGCACTGGCTTTTCCAGACTGCACTGCACCTGTTTAGCTCTATATACCAGCCCTGCAGTGAGACACTGCCCCACTTTAGATGGAAACAGAAAACTAGCACCACCATGATAGTGTGGTAATACTCCATACTCAAAGTTTCAGATTTGTTTCTTGATGGAGGAAGCCTGCTCTTCTAACCCTGGGGAACTACCTACACAACTGGGGGAGAGGGAAATTTCTTGTCTCTACGCCCCAAAGAGTCTCCACACACCTGAAATCCAAGCTCAATTCCATATGGATCTTTTAGGTCACATGTACACAAAACACAGATGACACCATTGATAGGGATAGATGTAACAATACAAGTCAGGCAAATTATATTTTTAAAGGATTCATTCTAAACTGGAACAAAGCCAAGTTGATTACATTTAAAAATTAAAATGGCCAGAAAGCAACCTTATGGGGTTATTTTTAATGTATCACAATGATATATAAATTCCATTCCAGAATGCACTGTGCTACATAATGATTCTGCAGTTTTGCTGGAGCTTTTCTTATTTCTGCAGCTTTAAAAACATGCTGTTGGAAAGCAGACATCAGATAAAGTGTTTCCCTTGTCTAAAAAGCATACCATTATGCTATTTCCAATTTTATCAAGCAGAATGGTTATCAATAATGTGTATTTAATCGTGATCTCATTACCTACAATTCCTTCTAAGGAGAACCATGTATAAATTTAACACAAAAAAGGAACTCACGCTAATCCATGGGAGTCCATCTACGGGTAAAAGCAGCTTGGTTTGAATTAGCTATACTACTAACAACATCCCATTCTCAAGAAGGACTAATCTGTCCAAGCTCGTTGAGAAACGTGTCTAGTTCATCTAGATTTTAAAGAGGTTCTAAATGTTATTGTTTACATACACTTTACTCGCACAAACAAGAAAAACAGTCATAAAATTTTCACACTGTCTTAGCTTAAAAACAAAGAGCATGCAGCCTACCTTGCAAACGGATTAAAATATTACCTAGGAAGGCTACTAAACCGTGATGTCGTGATAATAAGAGCTCTCCAGGCCACCGTCACTCTAACCCTTCCATACTAAATTTTTGAGGGGCAGAGAATGAATTTTTCTATTCTCTGGTTGGAATTAAGATTCCGCATATCAGGAGATACAGAAGGTCGGGTCGGGTTTAAAGCCACAGGCTCCAGCAGCTCCTCGCTGCCTTAATACAGCGAGCAGGCGTAGCATCGCCTCCACGCCCCGACACAAGAGCAAGTCTCTTCGCCTCCATGCCAAGAGCAGGTGCGAAACGGACGCTCTGGGGTTTCAGCGGTTGCAACCACCTTCCTCCACCGCAGACCCAGGGCCGCCCTAGGAGAGGAACCTTCTAGTCCAGTCACCCCCGGGGCCCGTTTGCTGAGGGCGGACAGTGCGGTGGATTCCTAATCCTTTCCCCTGACGGGTAATTTCCTACACCAGCCGCAGGATTCACATCGTATGCGCCCCCCCCCCCCGCTTCAATAGGGCTGCAAAGGGGGCGCGGGTAGGGCCCACCAACACCTCGCAACCCCCCGGGGAGGCGGGGGCCCGGGACAGGGAGTCTCGGCACTCGCGTCCCGACCCCAGTCTCTCCCCCTCGGACTCCCGGACGCCGCTCACCGTGAAGGGGACATCCCCGACGCTGCCCACGGAGTAGCAGTTGTCTCCAGGGTTGACAGCCCCGGTGAGGACCTGATGCAGATGCATCTCCGGAGCCCGGGCTGGCCAGGGGAATGCACGAGAACCCCGCGCCCGGCCCTCCTCCGGCCGCGAGGGCCGCTTCCCCCTCCGCCTCCCTCGAGACCCACCCCGCGGTGCCTCCGGCTTAACGCCTCACCCCCCTTTCGCCTTCCCCCCGTCCCGTCCCTGCCATGGGAGCTTCCCCGCCGCCGCCCGGATCGCCGCTGGGCTGCGGAAATGCCCGGATGCTCCCACTGCCTGCTGCACCGGCGCACAAATGCGGGAGGAGGGCAAGGGTGCCTGTGAGGCGGAGGACGCGTGGGGGGGTTGGGGGGAGCGGGGGAGCGCGCGAGCCGGGCGCGTGCTGGAAGGGGCGCTCCGCCTGAGGGAGATGGGCGGCGCGCGCGCCCACCCGCCGGGGAGCGACGGTCGAGTGGGAAGGTACACCCCTCCTCCCGCGCCTAAACTCTCAGCTCAGTTCTTCTTCCCCAGCCCGCTTTGCGCGTGCGCGCTCAGGGGTTTCCAGGGCAATTGCGCGCGCCGTGCGGACCCTCGTCCCGGGATTGCGCGCGCAGACCTGCGGGAGTTCCCTCGGAGCGTCCCGGCTGCGGCCGCTGGGGGCGGGAGCGGGGGCGGGGCTGAGGCCGCTCCGGACTGCGCAGCAGTCCAACTTTGGGGACACACCGCAAGTCTGTTTTGCTGTGTTTAATCCATTCCCGAGTACACTGTGTGATGATGGTCAGTGCAGTTGACCTCAGGAGGACACCCGTCACTGGGAAATTCCACCTCGGGAAATCTTAGATCCCTTAGGGCTTTTTTAAAGAACAGTACATAAGATATTTCATTTTACATAAACAATAAAGGCACCTTGCAACTGTCTGGAGAAGCCGTACTCCCCTGACAGCACATTATTTTGCTCCCATCTTTTGTCACGCATGTTCTAGACAGCGAAAGGGCCCCCTAGAGACGAGTGACTCCTCTAGGCTCTTTTTTTCATTCGTGCTATCATGGATTCACAGAATCGCCTGATTTTTCCAGGCTGTCTGCTAAACTTTGAGTGGTTGATATAGGGATCAGATCAATTTATCACAAATTTTTGACCCTATACTGTGTATAAGTCACTGGGGCAAAGAAGTAGAAGGAATACCAAGCCACAACTATCTCCAAAACCAGGCAAACGCCAAAAGTGTTATGATTGCGACGCAAAAGTCTATGCACCACAGAAGAGGAAGAACACTTCTGATTAAGGGGACGGGTAAAGTGTTATGGAGACGCTGACGTAAATGCTGGGCAGAATTTTGGCAGGCTGAGATGGACAAGAAACCCTGCATTCAAATAGAGAAAAATAGCGTGAAACGATGGGATGTGTTACAGGAACAAGGATTAATGTTTGAGGCAGACGATATATAAGGTAATGAAAGGAAATAATAGTTAAGAAGAGATAAAGGTATCCAAGAGGTAGCTTGTAGCCTACCTGAACATGGAGAGATTTTAATGCCCCACTAAGAAGCTTAGATTTCATTTTGCATGCAGTGGGGGTCCATCAAGTGCTTCTGAGCAGACTTTTATACAATCAGAGCTGCTTAAAAAGTTGACTTTGTAGCATTGTGAAGGAGAATTACAAGGGTGGGGAAGATAGGAGGCCTGGCAAAAGTTGGTCATCTGTTCAATGGAAAGGAGAAGGAATCAAAGATAATTTCCAATGACCTAGAAAGTTTTTCTTTTCATTTTCATTTAGTGGCATAACCGTTGCCCTAGTCACCCAGACCAGAAACCGTGGAGCCACTTTTGGCCCCTTTCTCTCTCTCTTGCCCATATCCAAGGGCCCCTTTTTGATGTCCCTAATTCATGCCCCTCATCATTCCCACTGCCATTTACCTTCATTTAAGACCTCATCATTTCTCACTTAATTACCATAATAGCCTCCTAACTAGCTGAGTGCCTTCCATCTCTTGCTCTCCAATCCATCCACCACACTGCAGCCAGAGAAACCTTTTTAAAGGAAAAATTCCTCTGCTTAAAAACCTCACAGGTTAAAATCTAAACTCCTTAGCGTGGCTGACAAACCCGTTCATTCTGGCTTCTACCTAATCTTCTCTTATCTTAGGCTGTTCCCTCACACTCACTACACTCCAGCCCCACTTAGCTATTTGCTGTTTCCAGAACATACTGTGTTTTTTCATGCTTCCTTGGTTCATGCTCTTGATTCTGCCTGGAATGCCCTTCCTTCTCTTGTTGACTTCACAAACCACAGTTTAGAAGTCACCTCTTCAGTAAAGCCGTCCTTGTCCACCCCCGAATACCTTGAGGCTTCCTCCTCTTGAGACAGACATATCACATAGCGATCTAAGTATTGGTTTGTGTCTGTTTCTTCTACTAGAGTCTTAGATATTTCAAGTCAGGATCAGTATCTTATTTTCTCTGTTTCCCCGGTGCCTAAATCATAGTACTTTATTTGCTGACATATAAGATTGAATGTGAATAAGAGCACCCAATTTTACAAGAAAACTGTAGGGGTGAAAAAGTCCTTTTCATTATACATGTATTATTTGTGTTTGTGAAAGTGTTTAAATGATTTTACAGTGGCTCTGTGGAGGGAAGTATTACATGGTCATGTTAATATAGTATGCTACATACAGTATATTGGATTCTAGGAAATCACAGGTTCTGTATATTTAATTATATACTACTAACCATAAACAAAAGTACAAAGCCATATAGCTAAAAAAAAGAAAAAACCAGTGAAAATATAGCAGACAACAAAATACACACACATACAAAAATGATCAGTAAATGAAGCCCATGCTATGCATAAAGTACCATAAAGGCAAATACTGGTGCTGCATCTTGATGCTATCAACTGAAAAGTGTGCCACAGTATCAAATAAATTTGAGAGAATTCCTGTATATATAGCATATATCAGGAAAACCAGTATAAAGCAAGTAGTTAAATACAATAAATTTAAATAAATTCCTTTACAAGAAGGTTTAATACATGTGGACAAACATTTCCCTAAAAACTGGAACAAAACATACGGCAAAATAATAAATTTGAAAAAATTCCAACATCATGTTCATACTTAGAATAAAGGCAAATATTTTACTAAATGTTAATACACGTTGTATAACAGGAAAAATTGAATATATGTTATAGAAGCTAGTGTTTTAGTGAATAATAGCTGCATAACAAGAAAGGAACACTTTCTAAGTGTCATAAAGATTTTAATCTTTACCCTCAAAACTTAGATATTTTCAGAGCTTGAAAACCATTGCTACTACTGGATCCTAAATGAGTCTGTTAATCTTCAAACTTTAGTGCATTAGAAAGTGAGTCAAACCATCATCAAACAATAAATTGTACTCAGATTGTCAAGAGGGTTATTAATTCCACATTATTTAAACCATTTCACAATTCACTCTAGTTTTACAGCATTCCATGAAGTTTTGACCCATTCATACAGTTGTGAAATTGTAAGCCTTTCCTTCTTACTTTGGTATCAACTCAAAATCTGAAGCCTGCATCTACCCATTCCTCTCTTCCTCAGGAATCCTTTAAATACCTTCTTGATAGCAACATCTCAGGGTTGCAGCTGACTAGTTAAGTCTCCTGGAGTTACAGCCAAGCCTTTTCTTGTCCAATCTGATCTACCAAAACTCATTCCTGACTAATAGGGCAAGTTTCCTTAGTAGCCACCCACTAGGACACCTGTACCACGTTTTGACTGTCCACAATTTCATTTCTTCCTTGTTCATCCAAACTTTTGCATGGACCTAAAAATAAAGCAGGGATTCTTTCTTCTGACCTAAAAATGACTTTCTTCAGAAAATTAGAAAAAGTGTCAGTTTTCTCTCATTTATAAAACAAGTCAATACAACTGTAAGGTATAATTTCTCACATCCACAAGTTGTAATAGTAACAAGTGTTGTACTTTTGAGGTTGGGTTTAATGGAACATTGAATGTCAGAGGAATTTGGTTTCCCAGTAGTAATTACATACCCGTTTTTATACTAGTTATCTATTACTGTGTAACAAATTACCCCAAAACTTAGTAGCTAAAATCAACAACACAGTTTCTGTGCATCAAGAATTCTGTAGTGGCTTAGTTGGGAGATTCTGGTTCAGAGTCCCTCAAAATGTCAGCTAGATACTAAATAAAAGAAGCTAGACACAAAAGACCACATATTGCATGATTCCATTTAGATTAAGTTTTCTGAAAAGGCAAATCTATAGACAAAGAAAATAGATTAGTGGTTGCCTGGAGCTGGTAGTGGAAGGGGAAGTAACTGTAAATGGACATGGGGTTTCTTTTGGCATGATGGAAATATTCTAAAATTAGATTGTGGTCATGGTTATGCAACTCTGTAAATTTACTAGAAATCATTGAATTGTATACTTAAAATTCATGAATTTTATGGTAAATAAACTATAACCTCAATAAAGCTATCTTAAAAAGAAGTGTCAGCCAGGGCTACAGTCATATGAGGGCTTAGCTGAGACTAAAGGACCTGTTTCCAAGATGGCACACTCTCATGGCTAGCAAGTTGACCCTGGTGTTTAATTGAAGGCCTTGATTCCTCACTATGTGGCCTCTCCATGGGGCTGTGGGAGTGTCCTCAAGACATAGCATCTGGCTTCCCCAAGAGTAAGTGATCCAAGAGAGAGACCAAGATGGACTACAATGTCTTTTACAACCTAGCCTCATAAGTCACACAGCATCACTTCCACCATATGTTATTGGATACACAAGCCAGCCATGATGGGAGAATATTTCCCAAGAGAATGAATACCAGGAAATGAGAATCACTGGGGGCCAACTTGGAGACTGACTACCACACCACAGAACTCAAGGCTTTTATCTTCAAGCATCAAGGGGCATCATTTGTGTCACTCTTCCTTACTTACAGAAGTAACTGGAATTTCTACTCATAAATCTAGAGTGCCATAATGCTGATCGTTGATATGTCTGTTATCAGTTCTTTATTGGTGAACTATCTAAATGCTTCAAATATTGAATTTCCCAAGTGAGTCCATTTGTTTGTTTGAGGGGTCTAATATGCATGTTTTTAAATGTTGCCTCTACTTGTGGAGAACTAACAATTTTCTTATAGATGTCTAACGCTTTAAGCTGCTATTTTCATCAGTTGATAGCAATGAAAACCCTGACTCCCCAATACTTCTTCATTTTGCAAAGTCTATTACACTAAGCCTGAAATTAATGTAATAGTTATGCCTTCATAGCTTTTGAGTCCTAAGCTATAGTGGTAATGTATTTTAATCTAAAACATTGAGGCAATGACCCTATTTCAGTTATATGTTGCTGCGTAAGAAACTACTCTAAAATTTAGTGGCTTAAAACAACAATGATTTATTATTTCTTATACTCTGTAGATTGGGTGAGGAGTTCCTCTGCTGGTTTCACTTGGGCTCACTCACGTAGCTGCATTCAGTTGGAGGGGTCACCTGGGATAGAAGGTCCAAGATGGCCTCATGGCTAGTGGTTGATGCTTGTTGTTGGCTGAGGTGCCTTGGTTCCCCTCTATGTGGCTTCTCATCCTCCATAGGCTAGACTGACTTCCATAGCAGTCTTGGGCCCAATCTTGAAGTTTACACAGAGTCACTTCTACTACATTCCTTAGTCAAAACAAGTCACCAGGTCAGCACAGATTCAAGGGCTAGGGAAATAAATTCCATCTTTTGATGGGAGGAACAGAGAAGTCACATTGCAAGGGATATAGGAGGAATTATCATGGCCATCTTTACAAACATTCTTTATCACAGACCCAAACTTTACCTCTGATCATCTCTATGGCCTCTGATTTGTTATTTTTGCTTTGTTTAAATTGAGAATACTGCTTATAGAATGAAAAAATTCATATATTTGCTATGATGTCTTTCTCTGCCAGAGGCAGCATCAAGTTACTGTCTTCTTGGTGACTACACCTCAGAATCTTAGCTATTTAACTCACATCTTAAGTCTCTGGGGGGTTTTTTGGTTTTGGTTTTTTTGTTTTTGTTTTTTTGGTGAGGAGGATTAGCCCTGAGCTAACATCTGTGCCAATCTTCCTCTACTTTATATGTGGGTCACTGCCACAGCATGGCTGATGAGAGGTATAGGTCTGCCCTCAGGGTTCTGAACCCACAAACCTGGGCCACCAAAGTAGAATGCACCAAACTTAACCACTACACCACAGGGCCAGCCCCAAGCCTTTGACTTTTTATCTTTAATGTGGATGCATTGAACACAGGGCAATTTTTAAATACTTTTGGGGGAGGCAGAAATGAATCTTTATGAATCTTATAAGCAGGTAAAGAAGGTAAGTTTTGACCTAATTGGATTCTTTTGTTGCTAGGGTCTGAGAAGACTGATCATCTTAGAGGAATTATAGCAAATGGTTCATATCTTTGCAGTCACTATATATGATTGTACTGTGAAAATAAGATGCTCTACAAATATAACTGATTTTCTTAAATATCAGTGTTTAGTGGTTTCATAAACTCATTTAAGTGAGAGCTTAAGTGGGAACTAATTTTTAAAAAATATTTTATCATTTAAATAATTATTATGTAGAGTAGACAAGACATGACATGAGCTGACCCCTGCTTATCTTTCCAACTTCATCTTTTGATATTCTTGACCTCTAAAGATATGTTGCAACCACACTGAAGTGTTAGTAATTCCTTTGATCTTTCAACTTCTGGAAACTCACTACTTCACCTACCTAGAAACTCCCTCACCACCACCATCACCACAACTACCACCACACCCTTGCCTGACTAATTTTTACTCTTCCTTAAAAATTCAGTTCGGAAGCCCCTATCTCTGGAAAGCTTTGCCCAGGGTGAATTAGATCCCTTAGTTGTGCATTCCTAGAGGTATTCCCACCCTTTATCTGTCTAGAGGGCAGGAATTGTGTCTTGATGACAGTTGCTAAATGCCTTCTCCATTATCTGTTTTCTCCTCATTAGAATCTCTAGTTTTTAGCTGAGAAATAGAGGCCTGGAATAGACTACATTTCCTGCCTACTATGTTGCTATTTGGTATTGTGGCTAAGTTCTGACAAATGAGATGTTAGCTGAAGATGAGATGTACAGCAGTTTCTGGAAATTTTCCTTAAAAGGTAGTTATCATACCCCTTATGCCTTCATCCTTCCTTCCTCCATTCTGTTTCCCTAGAACATAGTTGTGATGGCTGGAGCTCCATCTTGGAAAATGAGGGTGAGACTCAACTCTAGGGATGGCAGAGTAGAAAGTTGGAAGCTTTCCACTGAGTCCCAGACAACTGTGGAGCCCCCTTACCAGCTGTGGGCTTCTACATCTGAATTTTTGCATGAGAAAGAAAGAAACTTCCGTCTTGTTTAAGCCACTATTTTTTGTATCTCTGTTAGAATTGTTCCTAATCTTAACTCATATTTTTAGCTTTTTTTTTTTCATTCCTAAAGCCTGGCAAAGTGCCTGGAACACAGTAGGAACTCAAGAATTGTTTATTAAGCTAAGTAGTTATTAACTGTATTGGGAGTACACTATGTAAATCGAGTTAGTGAAAATGTCACAAATATTTTAGAACTCACATATCTTCCCAAGGCCACAGAAAATAAAATACTACATCCTGTGGGAGGGGCTGATGGTGGTTGTGGGGATAGAAGGCTGGAGGCATTGAGATAAGGGATAAGGACTGAACAATAGTTGAAATTAGTTACCAAAGCTAGGTGTGACCTGCTGAGTAGTAAACAGACCATTTTATGTCTCTAGAGAAATGAATTAGTTTTGCTGGCACAGTACTTGAGAAAAATAATATTTGAAATAGGGAGTAATAACTTAATTCAACCCTAGACTTAGAGAATAAAATGAATTTACTATGTTCTTCCAGTTGCTGAAAGAAAAATCAGTCTTACTACTAACCAAGCACTGTGGTATTGAGATCACCAAGTACTCTACAGTACTCTTAGGGATGGGCCAAGATGGTCAGAGGACTGGGCCCCTAACACCACACCTCTAAAAGAGAAGTGAGAGGGAGAGGAACCAGCACTTTCTCCTGGTGTCCCCTCC
Source organism: Tapirus indicus (assembly GCA_031878705.1). Lineage (NCBI taxonomy): Eukaryota > Metazoa > Chordata > Mammalia > Perissodactyla > Tapiridae > Tapirus > Tapirus indicus. The sequence goes on from CM062918.1 coordinate 44,449,577, forward strand.
CGTATGAAAGAACTCATACCTGGGGACAGAAACAAGAAAGAAAACTCAGGAGGGTCTGTCTCCAGTGGTGATGGAAGTGATGGCGTGCACGGGCCTGTGTGGGCGTACGCCTACACTCATTAGGTGTTAACAAAACTGAAGTTCTCATTTGACTCTCCTTTGCATCTAGTTCTAAATGTTTCAAGCACATTTGTATAAGCATTTTCCTGTGACCATGTATGAAGCAAGATTATAAAAACTGTTCATGGACAAATGTTAAGGATATAATAAGGTTTTATTGTGTTTTTTAGAAAGCAGATTGCAAAAAGAAATAGCTGTCCACCAGCGGGTGAATGAATAAATAAATTCTGATATAGACATATGATAGAATTATTCAGTCAGAATGAGGAATGAAGTACTGATCCATGCTACAACATGGATGAATCTCAAAAAAATTATGCTCGTGAAAGAAACCAGACACAAAAGGTCACATTTGTGACCATTTATATGAAATATCCAGAATAGATAAATCTATAGAGACAGAAAACAGATTGGTGGTTATCAGGGGTTGGGGGGAGAACGGAATGGGGAGTAACTGTTTAATGGGTACTGGGTCTCCTTATGTGGTGATGAAAATGTTTTGGAACTAGATGCCCTTCACTTGTTCACTTTAAAATGGCTAATTTTCAGACAGAGAAAGACAATCACTGCGTGATTTCACTCATATGTGGAAGATAAACAAACACATGAATAAAGAGAACAGATTAGTGCTTACCAGAGGGGAAGGGGGTTGGGGGGTGGGCAAAAGGGGTAAAGGGACACATATATATGGTGACAGATAAAAATTAGACTATTGGTGGTGAGAATGATGCAGTCTATACAGAAACTGATATATAATAATATACACTTGAATTACACAATGTTATAAACCATTATCACCTCAATAAAATAATTTTTAAAAAGGATGAAAATAGCAAAAATAAAGAGTGAAAAAAATTAAAATAAAATGGCTAATTTTATGTTATGTGAATTTCACCTCAATAAAAAAAAGAAAGCCATTTTTTGTGAATTAAAAGAAAAACAGTATGTGTGTGTGTGGACAAAGAAAAAGATTTGGAAGGTATATTAACAGTTCTCATGTCTAGTTGGTAGAATTATGAACAAATTTAATTTTAATCTTTTTGCACATTTGTTTCCAATTTTTTTCACAATGAATATATATACTTTACTTTTGTATTGAGAAAACGTAATGATTTTAAATTTTTAAACAAAGGGTAGCCTTTCTTTAAGTCTATGAAGAGGTTTAATTAAGAAACTAGGAAATCATGCTCATGACTAATATTGTGTAATCTATCTCAGTTTTCCTGTTGCAGAATTAAATTTTAAATGAGAATATAAGGGGTTTATGGAGTGTATGTCACTATTTTTAAAATACACTTGTATTTTAAACTGTGTGTATAAAATACACTTGTATACAAAATTTCCAGTATGAATGCAAATGCCATGCTTAAATTTGTTTAAAAAATAAGCATTTCTTAAGCCCGAGAAAGACAAACACCATATGATTTCCCTCATATGTAGAAGATAAACACACACATGGATAAAGAGAACAGATCAGTGGTTACCAGAGGGGAAGGGGATGGGGGGGAGGGTGAAAGGGACACATACGTATGGTGACAGATAAAAACTAGACTATTGGTAGTGAGCACAATGCAGTCTATACAGAAACTGATTAATAGCTAACGTACACCTAAAATTACACAATGTTATAAACCAACACGACCTCAATAAAATAATTTTTTAAAAAGAGCACTTCAGTGGGTTCTATATCCTGAATAAGTCTGCATAGAGTGTGTATTAGGTTACCTAAAGGGGTCGGACTCCCTGCTGGGCCTTTGATCTTGGCGCTGATGATGACTTCCATAGCCCGCTGCAGTGTCAAGAGGCCTACGACCCCAAGATCTCACCACGTTTGAAAAGTGGTTGGTAAGGAGCCAGTGGCGGTTCCAAGGTTTATGCCTCTAAAGCAGTGGGGGCCAAAGGAAATCCTGAGACAGACCCACCACATCGAGAGTTTCTTTTTCCTGTAGGTTTTTCTTCCCCCTCTCCTCCCCCAACCACAGCTGTACCTCAGTGCAACTCTCTTCAAACCTCAGCTTAAAAATTACCTCCTAGGCGAAATCTTCCCTCCCTAATAATATGAAATAAATTGGCCCCAGCTTGTGTTCCCACAAATCTTTGTGCCTCCACTATAGGATTTATCACACTATTTCTATTAAAGTATACTTTTTCAAAGAGTTGAAAACACTACTTCCATGCAAATTTAAAGTGAAATTGTGCCAAAGATTTTATTAAACTCACTCATTAATGAAGAAACCAGTAAGATGGAGACGAGGGAGTATTCTGGACTCTACCATCTAGTCCTCTTGGTCCATGACATTTCTCTTCACTCTGTAATCATACTGTTCTCGTTTCTTTCCAAAGGAGAATCCAAGTTTACTGAGAAGGAATTTAGATCTCATTCATTTATCCGGAACCAAAGAGTAATTCTAAAAGATTAAAGAAATATCTCTTATATTTCACCTAACCTAAGATGCCACAAATTCTAAGACTACTGTTATTGTTTAGACCACAAGAAAAGAACAAAAACTGCCAATTAACTATGACATGTTGCTTTCTTATTACTAGGGATATTTATTTTAAATTTATTGAAAGCTCTCTTTTGCTTTGTATCAAATTTAGCTCTCTTGGGCAGACACAAAAAAAGAAAGAAAGAAAGGAAATGAGGAAGGAAGGAAAGAAAGAAAGAAAGGAAATATATAAGCAAAATAATTGGGTCAAAATTTCCTAAAACTCACTCTTATTCAGTCTTAAAAGCTACTAACTTACTTTTCAACTCGGAATTGTCAAGGTTAGGTTTTTTCGCACCATATCATTCTCTACACCATTAAAAGCAATACTGTTGGGGCCGCCCGGTGGCGCAGCGGTTTCGTCCGCGCTTGGCAGCCCGGGGTTCGCGAGTTCGGATCCCGGGCGCCCGCCGACGCACTGCCTGTCAGCCATGCCGTGGCGGCGACCCATATAAAGTGTGGAGGAAGATGGGCACGATGTTAGCCCAGGGCCAGTCTCCCTCAGCAAAAAGAGGAAGATTAGCAACGGATGTTAGCTCAGGGCTGGTCTTCCTCACAAAAAAAAAAAAAAGCAATACTGTTGCAGAATTTCAACAAGAATGTTTCAGCATTGTCTCTGGGATTTCCTCCAAGCTTCTGACAGTCATTCTACAGAACTGATGCGCATGCACAGGCAACCATAACTATGTTATGATGGTTGTCTGAGCAACGGAGTCTTGGAAGAGGAAGCAAGAGAAATCTAGGGCTCTGGTTCCCAAATGTCAGCCCATTGACTGGTGCTGGGCTAATTGTAGTAGCAGCACCTGGAAAGCCAGTTAAAATCCCAGATCCTGGGTCCTACTCCTAGAGATTCTGATTGAGTAGGCGGATGCAAATTTCCTCTGGTGTTTCTAATGAACAGAATCTCAAGTGGGAGGCAATCTAGCACAAAGACTAGATAAACATGCTAGGTTCAAATCCTAGATCTACCACTTGCTAATTATGTGATCTTGAGCACATTAACCACGCCACACCCTAGTTATCTAATCTGTAAAATGGGGGTGATAGTAGCACCTACCTCATGGGCTGTTATAAGAATTAAATAAATTAACACATATAAAACACCTAGAACACTGCCTACCACAGAATAAGTGCTAGATAACTATTTCAGGTCAAATTTAATAATAACAACAAAAATAATTACTATTATTAAATTTCACCTAACGAATATATCTGTATCACTAAGGAGACACCATAAAGCCTAACAAGAGTACTGGTGGAAGTAATCAAAAGACCTTTGATTGAACATTTACTCTGAACCAAATGCTCAAAAGAATGGCATCTCTCTTTGTTTGGAGAATTCAGTAGAAATCTATAATAAAGCTATAATCTTGTTCCTGTCTCCTAATTAAATTAGCAGAAAAGGTATCCATGTCACTGAGCCCTCTCAGGCTAACAGTATATATCGTTAATAAGGATAAAATTTCACATACTAGGGCCCGCCCGGTGGCGCAGCAGTTAAGTCCGCGCTTGGCAGCCCAGGGTTCGTGGGTTCGGATCCCAGGTGCCCGCCGATGCACTGCTGTTCAGCCACGCCGTGGCGGCGTCCCATATAAAGTAGAGGAAGATGGGCACGGATGTTAGCCCAGGGCCAGTCTTCCTCAGCAAAAAAGAGGAGTACTGGGGATGGATGTTAGCTCAGGGCTGGTCTTCCTCACAAAAAAAAAAAAAAATTTCACATACTAAAGCACGTGATCAGGAGGCTTAATTCCAGTCTTCTTAAATAAAGGTCAACCCCCACTACTGGATGTGCTGCTGCTGGAGAGCAGGGACTTTTGTTTTTGGCTTTGGATTGGGATTGGTGTTTTTGTTCACTTCCATTTTGTTTTGTTTTTATTTTATCTTATGGTGTTTCCATTATTTCTCCTAAATTTACCTCAGAAATGTCAAGGGGTATCCCTTTGATTCTAAATTGCCATGGCTTGGTAAACAAACCTCCATTTATTGTCTTTGTTATGATGTTATAAGTACCATTTATTTATTCTCTCATTTATTCAACAAACTATCTGAGCTCCTCACTTGGCCCAGGACCTCTGTTAGCAGCTGGAACTATAGAGAGTCTCTGCCTTCACTGAGCTGGGAGTCTAGGGGCGTTGTAAACTATATTATTAGTGTCTACACCTGACACTAAACTAAGCACTTAATAAGCATTTTTGGCTGAAGAAGTGAAACTCCTTTGTTTTTTCTTTCAGGATTTGTACATGAAGAATTTCCCTCTGGTTCGTGAGACACCCCCGGCTCGGGCTAACATCTAGATACTAACAAATGGGGCTTGGAGAACTCAAAGATCAGTTACCACCTTAAACGAATGACTAACAGAATATAACTTTATGCTTCACACTGCAAATTTTTAATAAATACCAAAAATGAAAACGTCACTCGGCTCCACTTTTCTGTGATTCAAGACTTAGACATTGAAGAACCAGTGATCTTAAAAAAAATGGGATGGGCTATGGACAGCTAATCTTCAGCAAAGGAGCCAAGAATATAACAATGAAGAAAGGAAAGTCTCTTCAATAAGTGGTGTTGGGAAAACTGGACAGCCACATGCAAAAGAATGAAAGTAGACCATTATCTTATACCAAACACAAAAATTAACTCAAAATGGATTAAAGACTTGAATATAAGACCTGAAACCATAAAACTCCTAGAAGAAAATATAGGCAGTATGCTCTTTGACATTGGTCTTAGCAGTATCTTTTCAAATACCGTGTCTACTCAGGCAAGGGAAACTAACAAAAAAATAAACAAATGGGACTACATCAGACTAAAAAGCTTCTGCATGGCAAAGAAAACCATCAACAAAATGAAAGACAACCCACCAACTGGGAGAAAATATTTGCAAATCATATATCCGACCAGGGGTTAATTTCTAAAACATATAAAGAACTCAAACAACTCAGCAACAACAAAAAAATGAACAATTTGATCAAAAAAGTGGGTAGAGGATATGAACAGACATTTTTCCAAAGAGGACATACAGATGGCCAACAAGCGTATGAGAAGATGTTCAACATCACTAATTATTAGGGAAAGGCAAATCAAAACTACAATGAGCTATTACCTCACACCCATCAGAATGGCCACAATTAACAAGACAAGAAATAACAAGTGTTGGAGAGGATGTGGAGAAAAGGGAACCCTCATACACCGCTGGTGGGAATGCAGACTGGTGCAGTCACTATGGAAAACAGTATGGAGATTTCTCAAAAAATTAAAAATAGAAATACCATATGATCCAGCCATTCCACTACTGGGTATTTATTCAAAGAACATGAAATCAATAATTCAAAACAATTTATGCATCCCTATGTTCATCGCAGCATTATTCATAATAGCTAAGATGTGGAAGCCACCCAAGTACCCATCAATGGATGAATGGATAAAGAAGACGTGGTGTATGTATACAATGGAATACTACTCAGCCATAAAAAAGACAAAACCATGCCATTTGCAACAACATGGATGGACCTTGACAGTATTATGCTAAGTGAAATAAGACAGAGAAAGACAAATACCATATAATCTCATTCATGTGTGAAAGATAAACAAACACATATATAGATAAGGAGAACAGATTAATGGTTACCAGAGGGGATGGGGTGGGGGGAGGGCAAAAGGGGTAAAAGGGCATATATGTACTGTGAGGAATAAAAACTAGACTATTGGTGGTGAGCACAATGCAGTCTATACAGAAACTGAAATATAATAATGTCCACCTGAAATTTACACAATGTTATAAGCCAATATGACTTCAATAAAATAATTTAAAAAAAAATGGGATGGGACCTGTCTCGATGTAATGTGAAGGAAAGAATACAGGCTTTAGAATCAGAAGGATTTATCTTCAGATAATGCCTCTGCCGGTTCCTCACTATGTAGCCTTAGGCAGGTTTCTTCTGTGATCATCGCTATTTTCATCTGAATAATGAGAATAAAATTACGCTCCTAAAAATGTGATTGTAAAGACTAAATATGATATGTCAGTGTTTAAGATCTAGCACCCGTCATTGAATAAAAGTAGCCATTATACCTGTTTACTACCACTACCTCTATAAAGTAGTTGGAACTTTTTAAATGTCTTTTTTTTTGTAATATAAACACACAAAGACATTTTGAGCAGTAAAACAGTACAATCATATCCTTCTACCCCCACTTCTCACTCCTCACCACCTTCTTATCCAAGTGGTTCACAAGACGTTGATTGCCCTGGGAAACGAATTCATGAGGGGCTAGATAGCATTCCCACTGATGATGATGATGATTGATGATGATATGTGCCAGGTGCTGTGTTCAGTGCTTTACAACAAATCTCTTCATGTAATCGCCATGGTAATTCCCTTTACAGATTAGGAAAAAAAGGAGCTTAGAGAGGTCAAGTAACTTGCCTAAGGTGACACATCTAAGAGCTAGGAGTCAAACCAGGTCTAACTTGGAAGCAAAATTACCTGATCACTATTCTTGATTGCTTCCCTCAAAAAAAAGATCTACTTTGGATCCTTAATGAACTTCTCTAGAACATTTCTCTCCAATTCCATAAAAAAAGAAATACATTTTATGACTCAAACTTGCTTTTATTTATTTATTTATTTATTATTATTTTGTATGTGTGAGGAAGACTAGCCCTGAGCTAACATCTGTTGCCAATCCTCCTCTTTTTGCTGAGGAAGATTGGCTCTGGGTTAACATCCTGTGCCCATCTTCCTCTACTTTATATGGGATGCCACCACAGCATGGCTTGACAAGCAGTGCGCCTGTCCACGCCCAGGATCCCAACCTGCAAAACTCCAGGCAGCTGAAGCGGACTGCTTGAACTTAACTGCTACGCACCAGGCCGGCCCCTCAAACTTGCTTTTTAGTGAGAGGTGTCAGAAGGCTTAGTTTAGACAAACATTACCTTAATTTTCTTCTTCTTCTTCTTCTCTTTTTTTTGGTGAGGAAGATTGGCCCTGAGCTAACATCTGTGCCAATCTTCTTCTATTTTGTATATGGGATGCTGCCACAGCATGACTGGATGAGCAGAGTGTAGGTCCGTGCCTGGGATCTAAACCTGTGAACCCCAGGCCACTGAAGTGGAGCGCACAAACTTAACCACTACACCACCAGGCCGGCCCTATCTCAATTTTCTAAAGAGAATAGTTGGGAGACCTAAAACTACAAACTAGTAAACCCGGAAAAGTCTTTAATAGATAACGAAACATATCTTGTGGCAATTTTTAAAATTTTAAAAATCAGGAACCAACAAGAGTTCACTAACAACAAATCCTGTCAAATTTACTTCATGTCTATTTTTCAATAGCATAACTAACGCCATAGACAACTTTTTTTTTTTTCTGTGAGAAATGTGACAAAATCCTTCTTGGATTATCACACCAAAATATATATATGCTGACCATGGTCCCAATTGGTCTCTACAAAATGGCAGGTAGGTCCCTTGGTAAATTCACGGTTGTTGAAGCCCTGACCTTCAGCGTGGCCAGCTCAGAAACTCAATCTCTTCATGATTTAAAAATCCATAAGAAACTAATGACTAAAACCAGACTCTTTAAAAATGTTAATAGTACTATATTGAAATGTATATGCATATGGAAAAAAAGCACACATCTTCAGCGTACAGCTTGGTGAATTTTGACAAATGTATACACTGATATGACCATCGATCAGATTAAGATATAGATCATTTCCATCATTCCAGAAAATGTCCTCATTCCCCTTTCCAGTCAATACCTCCATCTTCCAGAGGTAACCTCTATTCTGATTTTTATTACCATAGATTACCATTACACAGTTCTTGAACTTTACATAAATGGGATTATACAGAAATCTGATTTGTTGAAATTTCTATTTGAGTACGTTTTACAAAAACTACCGTATTAATAGAAGCAACGCTTTATTTTACTCTGCATTGATTCAGACTGTATCTAGGGAATAATTTTCGATTCTGGCCACCAAAATTTAAGAGAAATTCTAATTCTAATAAGCAAATTCACAGAGAGATGACCAGCACTAAATTATTCATTCAACAAATATTTGAGTATTTACTTTGTGCCAGGCACTGTCATACTGGTGGGGGTACAGCAGCAAAGAAAACGAATAAGGCCATGCCTCCTGGTGCTTACATTCTAGAAGGAAGATAGAAAGTAAGCTAATAAGAATATATTTTGGGTCCAGAGAAGTTCAATGAAGAAAAATAAAGCCAGCTGAAGGAATATAGAGAGAAGAGAAGGGGAAGGCTATTTGGGATAGAGTGGCCAAAGAAGCGACATCTGAACAGAGACCTGAGTGATACAAGGCAGAGGTCGGCAAACAATGGACTGTGGGCCAAATTTGGCTGGCCGCCTGTTTTTCTACAGCTCAAGAGCTAAGAATGGTTTTTACATTTGTAAATGGTTAAAAATTTTTGAAAGAAGAATATTTTGTGATGTGAAAATTATATGCAATTCAAATTTCAGTGTGCAAACATAAAGTTTTATGGGAACACATCCACACTTATTTATGTATTGTCTATGGTTGCTTTTGCACCATAGACAATAATTGTAGAGATGTATCATCACGGTAGAGTTGAGTAGTTGCAACAGCAATGATATGGCCTGCAAAGTCTAAAATAGTTACTATCTGGCCGTTTATGGAAAATGTCTACCCCTGATATAAGGGAGCAAGCCCTGCCAATATCTAAGAGAAGAATGTTCTGGCAGAGAGGATGGCAAGAGCAAGGGCCAGGACTGTGGTTGGCTTGTGCTCGAAGGACTGCAGGGAAGGCAGTGTGGCTGGAGGGCAGGGAGTGAGAGGGAGACTGATAGGAAATGGTAGGAAATTAGATCAGAAAGGGAGCTACAGGCCAGATCTTTTGGGGCAGGGACCTTAAGTGAGATGGGAAGCCATTTAAGAGGTTTGAAAAGGGAATGACGTGATCTGACAGCTGGCTGGATAATAGACTGGAGGGCAGGGGTTCTTAACCTGTATCCCACAGATAGGAAAAAAAATGCATCTTTATTGTCACTAAGTTTTAGCTGCAATTTAACATTTGCTTCAATTATGAATATAGCCAACAAACACAGTGACTTTGTCACCAACAGAAATAAAATATTTTCATTTACAGTCAGACCTCTGTATCTGCGGGTTCCGAATCCACTGTTTCAATCAACCACGAACAGAAAGGCCTCCGATGGTTCTGTCTGTACTGAACAAGCACAAACTGTTTTTTCTTGTCATTATTCCTAAACAATACAGTATCACAACTATTTACATAGTATTTACATTGTATTCGGTATTATAAGTAATCTAGAGATGATTTAAAGTATATGGGAGGATGTGTGTAAGTTACATGCAAATACTATGCTATTTTACACGAGACTTGAACATCTGTGGATTTTGGTATCCACGAAGGTCCTAGAATCAAATACCTGCAGATACTGAGGGACAACAGTATGTCACAGTTGCTGCAATTATCTTGAAATGTCATATAGTAATATCTCCACTTAGAAATTATTACTACATCTTCTATTATATCTTATTTAATGCATTAATAAAGTATATAGATATATATTACTATATTATATATTTGTCTAGTTTATATATACATATTACTATATTACAAATTTGTTTTTTAGATATTTTAATAACTGTACTTCAATTGTTTCCTGTTTAATGCAATGTGTTTTATTTTATGTATTTGAAAACATCCTTCTGGAGTCCATATGCTTGTCCAGACTGCCAAAGAGGTTCAGGGCCTGAGAAAGGTTAGGAATGGAAGCAGAGGGAAGCGTTAGAAGGACTGCATTGGAGAAGAGAAGACTAGGTAGGTCCAACTAAGATAGCTATTTTAATCTGCCTGGCACATAGTAAGCACTGAATATATGTTAATTATGATTGTTATTATTAACATTTCGATGTATAGCCTTGTGGTCTTTTAGCTGTGTGTGACATATGCTACTTTGTGATCTGCATTTTTCACTAAAACAATATATCATAAACATTATATCACTTTAATGGTCAAAGAGTAGTTAATTGTAGAGATGTATCATTTATTCAATTAATCCTCAATCATTGGACATTTACATTCTTGTTTTTCTCGTTATGAAAAAAAACATGATAAGCACCAGTGTTAAATCTTTGAAACATCAGCATTAAATATTTGCACATCCATGGTTATTTCCTTAGGATAGATTCTAATATTGGCATCAGGACGCACTACTCAGTGTACTAGATGTGCGATTCACTGTCTTGAAGATTCCTACTTCAGCTTTCCTCCTAGTTGGGATTTCATCTTTCCTCCTTGGCTCACACATATATGAGCAACTGCCTGAGGTAACCCACCTGGTTCAACCGAAGCCCCCAAAGTTTCCCCAGATACACACACACACACGCACACACACACGCAAACAGAACCCTTTGTCTGATCTGGTCTGACTTTTCGTTTAGAATTAAAGCAACAGGAATCAAAACTAAATTCCTACCATCCACCAGATGGCAGTATTTCCTAACTGTTGGGTAGACTATCAGGGAGGAAATAAGTACCTTCTGTTATTTCAAGAGTACTTTCCGAGTAAACCCAATCCTATAAAGTGACGTCCAATGTCACATGAGTGGAAAGAGGTAGGATTGTTTCTGCAAATACTTACTGGGTCAGTACAGTCATATGGTAATTCTAGACGTTTTCTTTGAGGGTTGCTTCAACAATCAAATAGCTTCTTTTTTAAAGCTTGCAATGCTAATTTTTCTCATTAAAAAAATATCAGATTGAAGAAATTTTTAGAAATAGAGAAAAGAAATCACAAGTATATTTATTAACATAACCTGCTAGCATTTTATTATATTCCTTTCTGGTCTTTTTTTCCATAAGCACATTTTTATCATTGTACTCAAACTGTACATAAAATTGACTTCTCCTTTCCTCCTAGCATTAATCACATTGAAAAACCAATATATTGAAATAAAATATATTAAAATGTTAATAGTACTTATTTCTAGGAGAGACGGTTGCAGGTGGTTCTTATTTACTTCTTTAAACATTTGTATTTTCTACTTTTAAAATCAGAAAAAAAAAATCTAAAAAATTTCATTTGGTTTCATTTGCATCCTACATAATGCAACATTTCTACCCCTAGATGTATCCCCAACAGGCAGGCATATAAATGTGCTTCAAAACTCAACCAAAAAGCATGTACTAAATTGTTTATAGCAACAGTATTTCAACTCTCAGTTGATGACCTTGCTCCCTATTCACTGAGAAAGCTTAAGCAATCACAAGAGAACTTCCACAAGCTGTCTATCACCGCCCACCTACCCCCACCTGCACTCAAACCCTGGGCCTTCCTCCTGTTACTATAGATGCAGTGATCCTGCTTCAGCCAGCCTGTCTGCTTGTGCCCTGGCTGGATCTTAACCCCCTCATCTATTCAAGAACACGGCTCCAGCAATTCTCCCCTCTCTGTCCTACATCAAAATTTTTTGTTTTCTACTGGATTCTTCCCATCAACATACAAATGAATATGCGGTGTTTCTCCCATCTTAAAAAAACCTATCTTGACCCCAACTTCCTCTCTACCTTCTATCCCTTTCCCCTCTTCCCGTGACGAGAAAACTCAGTGGAAGATGTGTCTGTACTCATTGTTTCCAATCTCTCTCCTGCCATTCCCTCTTGATTGAACCTGTCCAGTCAGATTTCCCCCAAGCACTCAAACTGAGACTGTTCTCAAGGTCACCAAAGCCCTCTATGCTACTAAATCCTAAGTTAATTTCTCTGACCTCATCTTATTTGACCTATCAACATTTGTCTTAGTTGATTACTCTCTTCCTTGGAATACTTTCTTCACTTGGTTTCAGGGACACTCCACTTGCTTGGCTTTCTTCCTATTATTTTGGTGGCTCCTTCGAATCTCTTTTTCTGGTTCTTCCTTATCTCACTTGTAAGTGTTTGAGGGCCCCAGAGCTTGGTTGGGCCTCTTCTCTTTTCAGTCTACACTCACTGAGATGGTGATTTCGTTCAGTTTCATGGCTTTAAACACCATCCATATGCAATCAATTTCCAAATTTACATCTCCAAAGCTAGGCCTTTCCTCTGAACTAAAGACACATCCAGCAGCTTGTTGGACATCTCCATTTGAATACCTACTAGGCATCTCAAGCTTAACTGAGCTCCTGAGAGCCACTTCCCCCCCCCACCACACACACAACACACACACACGCACGCACATGCACGCACACACACCTCTTTCTCTTACCGTTTTCCACAACTCAGCTAATGACAATTCCATCCTTCCAGTTGCTTAAGTAATCTTTGACTCCTCACTTGCACACCACATCTGGTTAGTTCTGTTGGTTCTACCTTCAAAGTACGTCCAGAATTTGATCATTTCTCATAACTTCCAATGCTATCACCCTGGTCCCGGCCATCAGCTCTCTACTAGATTACTACTATGTCCTCACTTCTCTTCCTCCTCAATCAACGTAGATTTTTTGTTTATTTATTTTGAGCACTTTCTTACTTTCTAGTGCTACAAGATGCTCCAGGCTCATTTTGTATACTTCCTATCCCAGTCTTAGAATCACCCACTTCTCCAAGGAGCCCTGGTTCCTTTTATTGAAGAATGGTATTAGAAACCAAGATTTGAGCATTAGGCATGTTCATTGCTACCAGGGTATCATTGCTTCCAGACCCCACATATATAATTTTAAATGCCCTAGTAGTCCCACTTAAAAAATTATAAAGTAAAACAAAACAGGTGAAGCTGATTTTAATAAAATATCTATTCAACCGAATATATCCAACACATTATCATTTCAATGTGTAATCAATACAAAACTTGATTAATGAGATTTTTCTTTACATTTTTTTCACACAGAAAATCTAAAAAATCTAGTGTGTGTTTTACATTAATAGCACATCTCAATTTGGACTAACCACATTTCAGTTGCTCAGTAGTCACATGTGGCTAGTGGCTGCTGTATTGAACAGTTACCATATGGTCTATTATTCATCTTGAAATAATTTTTTGTGTATGGAGTGAGGTAAAACTTATTTTTTGATATTCATACTCAGCTGTTTCAGTGTCAGTTAAAAAGACTTTCCTTTTTCTACTGACTTGATGGCACCTTGGGTCTATTGCTAAATTCCCTATTCTGTTCCACTGATGTTTATCTGTCCTTAAAGCAATATCACACTGCCTTTGATACTGAACCAAAAGTGGGTTCACCTCCTGGTGAGTTAAAATCAGACTCTCGACCAGAAGTAGGTGTCACACAAAGTAGAGTTTTTGCAGCAAATAGGAGGCCACATGGAATCATTTCTGAAGTCGTGTCATTCGCTGAGCTTGGGACAGCAGGAGCCTTTTATTTCAGATGGGGAATGAACATTCAGAAGGGAGAGGTGGGTATTCGCTTGCACAGGCTCAGCTGAAAAACTTGCTTCCACATACACTGCAGGTTATGGTAATGAGGCCTAAGCTCATCCTGGAGAGATCTTAGCATTAAAAATGAGAAAAAGGCAGTGGCACAGTGGTTAAATTTGCACACTCCACTTCAGTGGCTCAGGGTTCGCAGGTTCTGATCCCGGGCATGGACCTATACCACTCATCAAGCCATGCTGTGGTGGAGTCCCACATACAAAATAGAGGAAGATGGGCACAGATATTAGCTCAGGGCCACTCTTCCTCACCAAAAAAATAAATAAATAAATAAAAATGAGGTAAAGCTCATAGGCGTTGCCCTTGTGCTAGGGCTTGGTCTGGTTCAGGATGGTTGGTGATTGCTTCTCTTAAGTAACAACAACAAAAAAAAAACAGTTTGGAGAAACAGTTAAATGCTTCTGAAACTTCCTAGTTCCTCAGGGCAATTAGTTGGTGACTTCTTGATTTTGTAACTTTATGGTAACTAAGTCTCAAACTCAGGTAGTACAAGAACTCTAACTTCGTTCTTTTTCAAGGTGGTTTTGGCTGTTCAATTCCTTTGCATTTCTATATAAATTTAAGACTCAGCTCATCAATTTCTTCAAAAGAGCCTGCTGGGATTTTGATTAGGACTATGTAGGGGAGAAAGACAATTCCTCGACCCTCTAGGTCCTTCTGGTTGGTCTAAGAATTAAATTGACATGAGATAGGAAAACAGGAGAAAATCAAACAAAGCTTAATAACATGTATACATGGGAGAAACCCAGGAAAACTGAATAACTCGCCAGAATGGCTGAAGCTGCCACCTTAAATACTATCGTCAGCTAAAGACAAAGGAGGATGTTGGGGGTAGTGGTTTGGGGCTTCAAAGGGAAGGAAGGCAATTTACATGGAGATAGAAATGCAAATATTTGATAAACAAGTGTTTGCTGGGCCATCTGTAGATAATAGAGACAGAACTTTGATAAAAATGGGCTTGCTGGTGCCTTTCTGTCACACCTATTTTACATTATACTATAGTTATAGGTATTAGCTTCTTCCTGGAACAGGCCTTCTATCTTAAATTCTTTTAGGCACTTTGGGGGAAGGTCAAATGTCCTTTCAGAGTTTTTTCTCCTTAAAAATAACCAAGCCAAAGAGACACATTTTGGAGTGGTCAATTCTGATCCTCCACAACTACATTGAATTTATAGGTCAATGTGGGGAGAACAGATATCTTAATATTGATTCTTCCAATACACAAACATGGTCTTTCTCTCCACTTATTTATTCAGCTCTTTTAAAATTTCTGTCTGCGATGTGTTGCAGTTTCAGCCAAAGGGTCTTGGACATTTTGTTAGATATATCCCCAGACATTTTATGTTTTTTGGTGCTCTTATAAAATGTACTTTTAAAATTTTTCATTTTCTAATTGTTGCAAATATACAGAAATACAATAGAGTTTTTTGTTGTTGTTGAGGAAGAGTTGCCCTGAGCTAACATCTGTGCCCATCTTCCTCCACTTATATATGGGTTGCCACCACAGCATGGCTGACAAGTGGTGTAGGTCTGCACCTGGGATCCAAACCTGTGAACCCCGGGCACCAGAGTGGAGCACGCTGAACTTAACCACTATGCCATAGGGCCAGCCCCTACAATAGAGTTTTAACTATTGACCTTGTATGTGTGTGGGATCAGAACTGGCCACCTCAAGACGTGTCTCTCTCTACCTTGCTCTGAAGGAGGCTTTGACCTTCACCTCCCCACCCCAACTCTCTAAAGGGATTTGGGATGGAAGGCCTGTCCCTGGGATGGGCCATCACCTTGGATGACTCTGGGTATTGATAGACTAGGAGGGTCTTTGCTATGCCCATTCCTATCAAAGTTCTGTTTACCAAACAGAACATTTGTAAGGGAAATCTCCATTTGTAAAGGTATCTCCTTCTCTGTACTGGCAAGAGGGGTGGATGACCCCATTTCTAGAAACTTGTCAGTGTGGAAGGTGAGGCCTTAAATCTGCATAATAACTTTACTGTGCTTTTCTTGTAATCCCTCATGGCTGACACTCCCAACTCCCCACAAAATCCTTGTTTATATAAGAGGAGAATCTCCACTATTTTGTCAAGAGAAACTCCCTAGTCTCTCCCATGTATACATGTTTTATAAAGCTTTGTTTGATTTTCTCCTGCTATTCAGCCTCATGTCAATTTAATTTGTAGCCCAGCCAGAAAGGACCCAGAGTGGGTAGAGCATGCTCTTTCTCCCCATCATATGCTACAACCTTGCTAAGCTCATTTATTATTTCCATTTAAAAAAAAATAGAACTCATTGGTTTTTCTACATACACTATCATGTTATTTATGAATAATATGGTTTTAGCCTAAATTAATTTGTATTTCATGTCAAGACAATGTGCAGTTTTCAGGTTGTCTGATGCAAACTCTTTGGAAAGAATTTTGGCACTATAAACAAGAGTCATAAAAATATTCATACTCTTTAAGTAAATTCTCTCCTAAAAATCTACTAAGGAAACTAATTCTTAAAACAAAAAGTATAATACGCACACTCAGTGTCTACTTAATTAGTAGACCTTAAAAATGAGATTATAAAATGTGACTGTTAAGATGCTTTCAGATGAACGTATCAGTACACTCAACTGATATATGTGGCTTAAACTTTAAACAATTTATTTTTTCACAAAACAAAAAGACCAAAGGAAAGGCAATTCCAGACTTACTAAATATTTTTTTTTCTAAATAACTAGGTGATTTTTATGTAGATTAAAATTTGAGAACACTGCAACCTGAGAGACTTCCCCTTAAACCACATCCACCTGGGTCGTCATCAGGACCAGAATTACTATTAGTTCTCAATCCTGGCTGCACAGTAGAGTCACCTGAGAGGATCTTTGCCAACAACATGGCCACCACAATTTTCTCTTATGTTTTCTTTGGGAATTTTTATAATATTAACTTTTACATTTAGGTCCATGATCCATTTTGAGTTAGTTTTTGTAAATGACGTGAGGTTCGAGGTATATTTTTTTTGCCTATGGCTATCTAAATGCAACTCCAAAATCACAAATTCTCAAAGAAGAAATTAATAAATTGGACTTGATCAAAATCAAAATCTTTTGCGTTTCAAGAGACACTATTAAGAAAATGAAAAGGCAAACCACTGGAAAAAAAAATTGAGAAAGCAATCAAACAAACCAGAAAAGGGGTGGGCTGGGTAATTTTACAAGACAGGTGGCCTGGTTTCTTTACAAGTCAATGGCATGAAAAAAGAAGAGGAGGCAAGGAGAATGCTCTAGATTATAGGAGTCTTAAGAGACATAATAATCAAATGTTTTGAGCAAACCAAACATAAAAGACAAACTGGGAACAATTGGGAAATTTTAATATGGTCTGGATATTAGGTTAGTGCTTCTTCAAGTGTGATGAAGACTTTTTTTGGCCAATTTATTGCAGACCACTACATTTGTAAAATAAAATAAAATTTAATTACTAGAAAAATGAAGTTAAAAAAGGTGTACAACAAACAAGGCCTCTTGTTTTTATTATTATTAGAGTCAATAGGTATAAAATTATCCTCTGAAATTGTTATACTTACTTATAAATGCTCACTCTCAATTTCTTTACTAATTTCTTCACATACAGGTAACAGTTTATAGACCAGCACCACTCACTCCATGGAACATGCTTTATGTAGCACTGTATTAGATAATATTAAGGAATTATTATTAATTCTGTAAGGTCTGTTAATGGTACTGAGAATAGAAAAAATTTCCACACTCCTAGGAAAAGACCAATTGCACTGAAGCTGTCATACCAAGTGGCCACCATAAATGGTTTTAAACCTGCTTAATTAATAAGTGATAGTTCTATAACCATGGTAACTAACACCAAAACTAGTTTTATATCCATTTAATCAATCAATTGCCATTTGCCTGAATCCAATTTGTAATCTAATTCATCTGTGACAATCTCTTGCTTCTGAAAGTCAGTCAGTTGGGAGTCACTCCAAAGAACATGGTTCTGAAAGCCAACCAATCAACAACAGGCTCACTCGAGTAACTTCCACGGCTCTGAAAACCCAGTCTCTAAAAATTCACCAATCTCTGAACTCCAGACAAGATCAGCAATCTGCTCCACCCAGATAGATTGTCCCTGACCAGTGTACCACTTGTTTACTTAAGCGAGTAATAAATATAGCTTTGCGTTTCAGATGTTCCGTCATGGTCTCATCCTTTGACAGTACATAAAAAAAAAGCCTTTATATTTCAGATATGCCTACTGAAGTAGTTAGAAAATAAAATGATGACTGAGAGCAAAAAAAAAAAAAAAAAAGCAAATACAATGAAATGTTAATTGTTAAATCTAGATGATGGGTATATGGGAGTTCACTATGCAATTTCCCCACATTTCTGTATGCATGAAATTTTTCATAGTAGAAATGATTTTTAAAAACTGGCACATTTCCTTTCTGAAACCAAACTAAAAGAACAAAAGAGAAAACACAGCACTGTCCCGTTCAGTTTTTATATTCAATAAATAATTAGAGAAAATTAAATCAAATTGCCTGGTGTTTCAAGTCTGGAGATTTCCCTGTCTTCCTGTTCACTCCTCCCCGTGCACTGAAGCTCCTGCTGCCCCCTCGTTCTTTGCAGGTGACCCCCCAAAAACCTTGGCCTCGTAGAGTAAGTTCCTTCAACTTCCCCCTTTTGTCTCTCCCATTTTTGTCTTTCTCCTTGTACCTTCATCCTTACCTCTTTTTTATTTATCTTCTTTATTCCTGCCTTAGAGGAAAATAATATACTTCTCCCTTTCCACGGCTAACTCCTTTGTGCAGATGATTCCGTGCCTTTTAGCCCCCACCTTTGCATTTTCTATATCTTGGCCTCCTTCATCAATCTAAAAATGTGCTTAAGACAAAGGTTCCCAAACTTACTGGGATTATGGTGCCCCAGTGTCTCAGTGCCTTTTTCACGATGCCTCTGGAAATACCGAATAGATCCACTTATTAAGTAGTTAGATTCAAATAACTTAAGTTTTAAAAAATTTTTTGAGGAAGATTGGCCCCGGGCTAACATCTGTCACCAATCTTTCTCCTTTTTTGCTTTTTTTCTCCCCAAAGCCCCAGTAGATAGTTGTATGTCATAGCTGTGCATCCTTCCAGTTGCTCTGTGTGGGACGCCGCCCCAGCACGGCTGGGTGAGCGGCGCGTCAGTCCGTGCCCGGGATCCGAACCGGTGAAGTCCTGTAGCCGAGAGGAGACTGCAGACTTCACTGCTACGGCACCGGGCTGGCCCTCAGATAACTTGTTTTAACTCTAACAATTTAATAGTTCTTTGAAAATTCAATAAACATACTTAAAAGAAATATTTTTTACTTCATTTTTAAGCAACTGCAGTTAATTACTGATGAGACATGTGTACCTGTTGGGCACTGCACAATTTTTCAAACCTTGAAACTGAATTGCACACGGCCACCCTCATCCCCTATTTCACAATGATTTTCATGTGGTACTCGGTTTTTATCACAACTCTGCTGAAAACCCAGATTCCCAAGGACATGACATCATTGGATTGAATGTAGTTCAATTTAATGTTGAAATTGTTAACCATCTGGAGCTACCAGTTAGTATGGTATCGGACAGATGTATGGTTGTATTTCTTTAAAATTTAAAATATCCTGTGGAGCTCCTGTGAGTTATGTGGGGCACATTGGTGCAGAGCTGAATCTCACTCATAGCTCTCTTTAAGTTAGAAACCCTGCAAATCTCCACGTACTTTTTAGAATAAAATACAAACTCCTTGCTCCCTCCTATAAGGCCTTGAATAATCTGATCCCTGCCAACATCTCCAGCCTCATCTCTTGGCACTTTCCCTCTTGCTCACTCTGCT
This sequence comes from Tapirus indicus, assembly GCA_031878705.1. NCBI lineage: Eukaryota > Metazoa > Chordata > Mammalia > Perissodactyla > Tapiridae > Tapirus > Tapirus indicus. Next base: position 44,469,496 of record CM062918.1, read on the forward strand.
CCACCCACACTGGCCTCCTTTCTCTTTCTCAAACTCACCAAGCTCCTTCCTACCTCTGGGCCTTTGCACATGCTCATCCCTCTGACTGGAGATTTTCTTTCACAGTCTCTCAACCTGACTAATTTCTCTACCTTCAGGTCTCAGCTGAAATGCTCCCTCTAAAAGAGGCCTTCCATTATCCCAGTTAATGTCTTTTTTCCCCATTCTCTATCACATCAACCTATTTCCTTCACTTATCACAATTTATAGTTATCCAGCTTATCTATTTGTTGTGTTAGTTCGAATTCTCCGAAAACGGGCTCTTAGTGTAGAGTTGTGTGCAGAAGGTTTGTTGGATTCTGTAAAGAAGAGAAGAGGACAGCAACACTGGGCGGAGGGAGAAGCTGGCTGCGATGTGGCTGCTACTGAGGCCTCAGCCGAGCCTGTCAGAGCTCTGGGGCTGGGATGGCTCTTAACCCGGGGGGCAGGGGTGAGACCTTTGTATGTTCACCTGAGCTAGTCACTGGCCATGGGCCACCCCCGAGAGGGGGCGTAAACCTGGGCCAGGCAGTTCCCAGTGAAGGGTGGGGTCTGAGAAGAGCACCTCAGTGCTCCTCTACATTTACTTAGTTATTGTTCGTGTCAGCCCTAAAATGGAAGCGTCATGCAGGCAGAAGCCTCGTCTGTCTTGTTTAGTGTGTTCCCAGTATTTGCTCATTAATCTATAAACATAAAAACAAATATAAACAAACCTTTGTTAGGATATTGAATGAACGGAGGCGTAGAGGGATTGAGGACTCTGCCAACGGTCTCCCGGCTTGCTAGGTGGAGCTGGGTCTCCACGTTTCTCACTCCAGTGCCCGTGATCCTAACAACCAAAACGCACAGGAGTTCCTGTTCACACTTAGAGCTTTCAGAAAGAAGTGGGGCCTCTAAAACCCGGAGATCCCAGAGAAACCGGAAATGCAAAGGACGGAGTGAGGCCTGCTGACTGCAATCAGCTGCTCCTACTGCCAACCCGCGGATGGTCCTTCTAGCTCAGCACTAGGGGTTCTGAGTTTCACTTTAGAAAGGAAGAAGTTCTGTGCTCTAAAAATGGGTTTTCTGCTTCCAAGACTGTCACACTTTGAAAAAAGTGAAAATATGAAACCAACTTTGGGCAAACGGGAGAGGTAACATGAACCTACTCAACTTCTGCAGGCATTCTGAGTATATTCATATTCACAGAGGGAGAAACTTGCGGCCCCGTTGTTAATAGTCACTGTTTGCCCTCATCAAATTTGATGAATACAATATAATGAGAATTCTAGGAAGAGCCTCTGGGCATGGCTTCAACAATTAGTGCAAAGAATTTCACATTTGTAAGTCTACACGAAAGAGTAAATATTTCTCTGAGGGGATGGGTCAGAGACTCAGCACCTTCTCAGAGGAATTGTGCTGAGCTGGATGCTCAAAATGACATAACCCGTTCAACCGTGAAAGCTGTTCAATTACATGTTTCAAATAAAATAAATGGTCTGAACTTGTTTCATTTATTATCTACAGTTCATTCATAGGCATGTGAGCAGCGAGGAAACTGATTTGTAAAATTTTTGAGGCCCTCTTAAAAAAAAAGGAAAAACAATACCAAATTACATACAAAGGTGAATATTTATTTGGATAAGCAAAGAAATCATAACAAATTACAGATTTTGAAAAGCTGACAAATACCAAAAACATCACAGAATCAAAAAAAAAAAAACCACATAACATTTTCATTAACTGCCTGACCTATCTATAGACTACCTTTCTTCCCCATATTTTTTGGCTGCAATTTTTCACGACATTGATTTTATAGTACCAATTTCTATACAGAGAATAGAAGGAAGACTCAGTCTTTCCTACAGCATGATGATCAAAATTTGTTTTTTATTATTGATTGCTGAGGTACTTAAAATGTACAATTTCACACACACATTCTCTCGGTTTGTAGGGCTGCTACAGACTTATGCCCCACAAACAGAGGGATTCTGATAAAATCTATTGTGTGAGATTCCTATCAATAAAGAAAAAAGATATATATTTAAAATTGTTCACGCAGCATTATCAAGTATGTTCCTGAAAAAGAGAGAACTTCCATTTTGACTGGGCGTGGAGAACTGAATCTTCCATTTACAGTTTTACACTTCTGATGATTAGAAGAATTCTCCACATACCAGCTCTGACTCAGAATGGTTCTATCTTTTACTTTCAGCCTTTCTATGAATTTATATTTAAAGTATGTATCTTGTGAGCAGCATATAGTTGGGTTATTTTTGTTTTTACCCAGTCTGATAATGTTTGTCTTTCGATCTAAGTATTTAGTCCATTTGCATGTTCTTCAGTTTGTTCTCTGCAGCAGCATCGATGATCCCCAAGTTACTCCATCACACCCCTGACTTTGTTTCTCATCCACTATTGACACACTTTGGTGCCGGAAGCTGTAGGACACGTTCATATTGTGATAGGAACTCTAGCCCTTCATGCCAGGACACCAGATGAGTTGGCACAGCTGGCAGTAGGTATGTTCCTGGAATCCGTTCCTACATCGGACAGACTAGCAGTAACTTAACTCTATATGGCAGTGACTATGCACCACTTAAATCATCCCATTAAACTCAGTGTATCCCCACCTCAACTTCCCTTTATCTGACTTCCAGAAATGCCCATGGCCATCGACCCAACATCCAACATAATGGGAAGTTTGGTCAGAAGTTGGAGTACAAAGACAAAGGCCTTAATCAATTGTGTTCAAAGGACTTACTTCAAATTTTACAAAAGTGTATGGCTATTTGAATAATAGCTTGGGCTTTTCTCTGGGCCTTGGAAGGGGCTTGTGTAGCTTCGCTAACTCCACAGTAAATCTGTTTCTGAGTGTAGCTTACAACGACTTGAACAGAAGTAGGGTAAGATAGCCATTCGTTTATGATTTTCCACCAACTCATTTGAGAGAATGTGACTACGTACCTCTGCTTCCCCAGATCATCTGAATGATAAGTAATGCCAGAAACAAGATAGAGATCTTTGAGTGGAGAGGACAAGAGAAGCAATTGACTATGGAACACTACATCAGTAGGTCAGGAAATTCAGAACTAGTTCCTTTTTTCCTACTGCTGCCTGTTGACCTCTGTTGAAATTTCAAGGATATAAAGCTTCTAAATTTTATGTATGGTTAAACTTGCCAGATTTTGTGATTCTAATGCAGGAATCATAACATCATAAAGGATTTTTCCCAGTTTATGAATTTATGTGCATGAAAAGTGCAATATAAAATTCATTATTGGGGTTGTCATATTTGTCATACACATGTCTGCTGTAGAAGTTGACAGCACTTGTACTTTTATATAGAACTCAGAATTGCTAACAATTGTTTATAATCCTTAATTTATTCAAATATCTCTTGGAAAAATCTTTGGATAATTCTTTTGCATTATCATTACAGATTTTACAATTTTCTGGCTCTGAAAGTTTTTTTAGTGAAAATTTTCACATGGAAAGGAGAGGAAATAGTAAGATGAACACCCATATACACACCTAGATTTAATAATGGCTAACATTTTGCCACATTTGCTTCATCTGTATTTTTTCTGATATTTTAAAGTAAATTACATACATCATAACACTTCACTCCCTAAGTACTTCTGTAGACATCTCTAAAAATTAAAGATATACATCCATAATCCCTAACAAGATTAACAATAATTCTTTAATATCATAAAATACCCATTCCATATCTAAATTTTCCAATTGTATAAAAAAATGTCCTTTGTAGTTGGTTTGTTCACGACAGCACCCAGTCAAGGCCCACACATTGCATTTGTTACATCTCCTAAGACTTGTGAAATCTGGAACTGTTTCTGTCCAAGACTTGTTGAGGAGGCCAAAAGAGCTGTCTGGTAGAATTTGGATTTGTCTCATTACTTCTTCATGGAAACAGAATTTATTCCCGGAATAATTCCCCTGGAATTTAGGTCTAAAGGCTTGATTAGATTCAAATTAACATTTTTTTTTTGGCAAGACTACTTCAGAGGTACTGAATTGCATCAGTAAATTTGCATCATAACAGGATGCCCATGTGTCTGGTTGTTCTTCTATTTGTGTTGTTAAGATTGATCCCTAGCTTTGGATAGTGACAGCCTGATTCTCTTTTTTTTTGTAACAGCTTCATTGAAATGTAATTCACATACTGTACACTTTACCTATTTAAGTGTGTAATTCAATGGGTTTTAGTATATTTAGAGTTGTGTAACTATCACCATAATTTTTTTAAATTTTCATCACCCCAAAAAGAAACACCAAACCTATTAGCAGTCACCCCTCAATTCTCTACCATCACCACCTCCAGCCCTAGGCAACCCTAATCCACTTTCTGTCTCTATAGATTTGTCCATTCTGGACATTTTGTGTAAACAGAATCATACAATATGAGGTGACATCCTGATTCTTTCCTTGTAAAATCGCATCCTCCCTTTCTCCATGACTAGCAAGTAATCTGTCAGTCAAAAGTTACTTAAATAGTGAAAATCTCCTTTTCTAATAGTATTCATACTGTGCAGTGAGAGGATAATTGCACACATTTTTTAAACTAAAACATTGTGCCAAAAATCCTTAAGTAACACTCAACTATCTTTGATCTGTAGAACTTCTTGTCTCATTGAACTTACAATTTCTTACTATGACATGATTTAAAGATACATATTCATTTAAAAGTTTATGATACTTCCAAAGGGGAGAGAGAGGATTTTTGGAAAAGATCACGTGATCGAGAGACTACTCAAATCAGGAGGATGGTTTCCTGCTGCCCTTGTGTTTTTTTCCTCAGCTCATTTCATTAGGACTTGAACATGCAATTCCCAAATAATTCATAGAGGTACTCAATATTTTCCCTTCAAGTATTTAAATTGGTGATTTTCTCTCTAACTTAATTGTGCGTTAGAATTACTGAGGGAACTTTTAAGGACTTCCAATGCCAATGCCCAGGTTCTATTCCAGACCACATAAATCAGCATCATTGGGAGTAGTACGAATACTTGATAGTGATGCTTAATTTTGCATCCCTTCAAGAAGCACATAATGTCAAGTTGTCCCATAATGAGTGATGCTAAGTTTCATCACCAAATTAGGCTAGTGACTACCAAGTCACTCCACTGTAAAGGTAATTAGCAAGCAGTAGGTGGGGTGATCTTTTAGAAACTTGCAAATATTCTGTTCCGCAACAATTTTTCACCTAATTGTTTTAACATTCATTGATAATTCTTGCAATATGAGGTTGCACAGTGATGATTTTCTAGTTCTAGTATTCTTTTCTCATCCGTTAGCTTGCATTCTTCTGTAGAGAAGGATTTCCCTGCCTCCCTTTTTTTGAGTATCTATTACAGACTCACAGATTATTTGTCCCGATGTGTAACTTTCAGTTATCTTCAGTCGTTACAATCATTATTTATTTTAATGCTAAAATTGTCCTGAATTTGTAATTGGGGTCACTTCAAGCCAGCTCCTCGTCTTAATCCCTAGAACCTGTGAATGTTACTTTACTTGGCAAGAGACTTTACAGTTGTGATTGTTAGGGACCTTGAGGTGGGGAGATTATCCTGGATTATCTGATTGGGTCCTTAAAATGGGTGACCTTTCCAGGCTGTGGTCAGAGGGAGATGTGACTACTGAAGAAGGGTCAGAGAGAGAAGCAAACTTACTGGCTTTGAAGCCAGAGGAAGAGGGCTTGAGCCAAGGAATGTGGTGCCATCTAGAGGCTGGAAAAGGCAGGGAAGGATTCAACCTTTAAAGCCTCCAAAAGGAATGCAACCCTACCTGCATCCTGATTTTAGCCCAGTGAAACTCGGGTCGGAATTCTGACCTGCACAACTGTAGGATAAATTTGTGACATTTTAAGCCACTAAATTTGTGGTAATTTGTTACAGTAGTTATAAGAAGCTAATACAATGGTGGACATTCAGTATTGTCGATCTTCACTAATTTGAAAGATCAAAAATGATATTTTACAGTCATTTTACTTGCATTCTTGATTATTAGTGGTTTTGAACATTTTTTCCAAATATTTATTGGATTTTATTCCTAATTTTTAATTTCTGTTTGTGTCCTTTGTCCATTTTTCTTTTAGACTGTTCTATTTTATTATTGATTTGTAAGAGCTTTTTATAGATTACGGAAATTAATTTTTGCAAGTATTTTTCCCAGTTTTTCAAAGCTATAGTATTTTGCTATTTTTCAAAATGTATATTTTAGGTAATTCATGTATCGTTCTTTCCCTTTATGTTTTGTGTTTTGTCTATAATGTTTAGAATAGTATTTCTCTTCTCAAGATTATAAAAGTATTCATATAATTCTCATGTTTTCATATTTAAATCTTTGATCCATATACAATTTATTTCAATGAAGGTGTGAGGAATACATCCCTCATTCAAAAACATTGCTAGACAATCATCCCAACATCACTTATGATGAATTATCTTTTCCCCACTGATTTTAAATGCCACTTTTATCATATACTAAATCACTGTATTGCAAGGAAACCAGTTATGAAGCTATTGCAGTGGTTCTATTTCTAGACCGTGGTATTCTATTCCTGTGCTAGGGTCAAAATATTTTAGTTACTATTGCTTTATAGGTTAATGTCTGGTAGGAAATTCCCCTTCATTTTCTTTAAGAATTTTCTTGGTTATTCATTTATTTGTTCATTCATTCAAAAAATATTTATTGAGCACCTACTAGATGCCAGACTCTGTTGCAGGTGTTGGAATAAAAAAAGGACAAGTTCCTGCCCTTAGAGAGCTTGCATAGTCTAGAGGAGGAGATGGACAATGAAACAAACTTATGAAGGGTTGTGATCAATCCTAAGAAAGAAAGAAATAGGATAATGTAATGGAAGATAACTGAGTGAGGATGCTGATCAGGGAAGGCCTGTCAAAGGCAGGGGGGGGACACATACCAGGATGAGAAGGAGATGGCTATGTGAAGGAACACTCCAGGCAGCAGGAAGAGCAAACGCAAAAGTCCTGAGTTGAGGGAAAGCTTGTCATATTCTGGGAATGATATGAAGGGCCATGGGAGTGGAACAGCATGAAAGAAGAGAATAAGTGGATAGCTTCAATTTTCTCCCTCCCTCCAGACCCACTATTCACACCACCTTGTGCCCCAAGAAGGCTGACTTCTAAGGGCTGTATCAGTGGCTCCCTTGCCCTCTGGTCTCTGGTTGAGTTCAGCCACTGGGGGCCACTGGTAGGAGATGAGAGGAAGAGAGGAGAGTGGAGTCAGATCTATTTCCTTGGCTCCCTCCCTGTTGGGTTTTCTCCTGTTGGCTGCATCCTCTACTGAAGCCTACAGCTCCTGTCAGCCGGCTCTCTTGTACAGCTCTCACCATACTCGGGCCCCAGATGGTGACAGCTCCCAGCTGTGACTAGGCACAGGGTGCTACATCTTTCCTTGTTGCTTCACCCGAGCTCCACCCTTGCCTTTGATCAGACACATATTTTTTAAAGATCACTCTGGTTGCTTTAAAGTATGAACTGGACCAATGGAGATATAGGGCAAGAGGAAGGGAGGCAGAGAGATATTGACAGCAATAGAGTTAAAATCAGGATTGACTTTAAAAATCTTGAATATATGAACCCTGTCTGAGAAACACAGGTCTCTGAGCTCCATTCATTCATTCAGTTTTTTCCGTAACTATTGATGTGCCAGGCGTTATTATTGGCACTCAGGGTAGACAGATAAGCAAGTTACATAGTATGTGTGAAAGAGATAAGTGGCAAGGAATAATGAAAAAGTAGAGCAAAGTAATAGGGTAGGGAGTACAGGGGTGGCAGAAGTGGGTGCAATTTTAAAGAACCCATCACCGAGAGAGTGATATTTGAGCTAAGGTTTGGAGGAGGTGAAAGAACAAGCCATGCGGAGACTATTCCAGGCGGAGGAAGAGGTCACCGTAAAGGCATCAATGCGAGGGCCTGTCTGGCCGTGTCAGGAGCAGCAGAGGCCAGTGTAGCTGGGGCTCAGGGGCCTGAGGGTGAGTGGAAGAAAACAAGGTCAGTGAGGCCACCAGAGCCGTATCATGTGGGGCTTTTCTTAGGAATTGTTTGGAGTAGAGGCAGCAGAGAAGAGGTGACTGCCTCTCTGCGTGGGTCAACGCACCCTCCACTTTGGGGAGAGATGAGTCCTCTCACAATGACTAATGGGAGAGGAGACCCAGTAATCACTCTTAGTTTCTCAGAATGCATTAGTCCCATTTAATTGTACCTCTGCAGTGTCTAGGAAGAAATGCTGGCTTAGTTCTCCAATGTCTACAAAATGTTGGCATCCTAGGAAAAGGAAACTGAAATTGCACCACTAACACCACAGGACCATTGGCAGCTAAGTCACTTGGGGTCCCCATGGCAGCAGCACGCCCCCAGGGATGGCTGGAGGATGGCTTTGGAGCAGCAGAGCAGAGCTATCGATTTTCTGTTCCACTGAGGAAGATGTTTAATTGTGTTTTCAGAATACCTTTGGGAGAAAGAAAAGAAAAACAGTCTCTCTTACTATTCTCTCCACTGGTGAGCAGTAAATTTAAAATAAACCTTTTTTCCTAACGCTTTTTCTTATGAAAAATTTCAAGTGTATACAAAATTAGGGAGGATAGTATATTGAATGTCTGTGTACGCATTACCCAGGCTCAAAAATTATCAACTAATGGCCAATCTCATTTTTTAAATTTATCTAGCTATATAGTTTTTTCTGGAGTATTTTAAAGCATAGTCTAAGCATCAATATTTGTTGAGTGCTTACTATATGTCAGACACTATTCCAGATGCTCGAAATATAGCATTGGAAAAAATATATATATAGACAAAATTCCCTGTCCACAAAAATCTCATAATCTAGTTGAGGGAGAAAGATAATAAACAAAAACAGTAAGTGAGTTGTACAGTATGTTAGGTGATAAGTGCAATGGGGAAATATAAAGCGGTGGCAAGGGGGAGTGCAGGGGCAGGGGTAACAGCTTTAAATAAGGGGGTCAGCGTACGTGTGGTGAACGTCAGGATGCACTACTCAGATCCCACTTCAGGACCAAGGGACTTACTCCTTCAGCTACTAAAAAGAACCACCTCATCCAAGGTCATGACTGCTTCCTGGGAAGGCCTACAGCCAATGACTGATCTATGCAGGCATATAAAGGCCTACACCTCTTGCCGCAACTCAGGACAGCTCTGAAGGGTCATCTCATCTTTAGAACTCCTTGTAGGATTGGTTAAAGCTTCCACTGAGACTGCACTGCAGCACAACTTCTCCTTCTGCCAAACCCTGCATCCTTCCCAGCCGTACCCTTCCATAGTGTTGATTCAAGAGCATACCCTAATCAACTTCCTGCATGCTAATCTCCATTGCAGAGTCTGCTTCCCAGGGCACACAACCTGAGACAGTAGGCCTTCCTAAGAACATGATTTTTTAGCAAAGATATGATGTATGTAAGGGACTGGGCCCTGGAAATATCTGGAGGAAGAGCATTCCAGGAAGCGAGAACCACAAGTGCAAAGGCCCTGAGGTAGAAGTGGGCCTGCCGTGTTTGAGGAATAGCAAGGAATCCAATGTGACTGGATTAGAAAGAGTAAGGGGGGGGAGTAATGAAAGATTGAATCAGAGATGTAGTGGGAAGCCAAAGAGTGTAGAGACATATAGGCCTTTCAAGGACTCGGCTTTTTCTCAGAGTGAAGTGGAGACCTTGAGAATTTCTCAAAAGATCCCTGTCACCCCCTTGTCCCCCAAGCTGCCTCAAAAGACTCAACTCTCTAGACAAGATTTCCAGATAATCCTCATCTCCTTCCAGAAACATGATTCAGATAAATAGATTAAACTCACATCCAGCAAGGAAACCCCCAGCCCCCATACCTAGAAGGAGCTCCTAACCCATCATTACCAGGCATATGAGAGTCCAGCTTTGGACAATGCTTTAGTTCCACTGGACCAGGGTCCCATCAGCCTCTAAGCCACCACTTTTCTTAGGGAAAGGCTTAGGAAGCTCCCTCTAAGGCAACCTAACATGGGGCCAAGGCAAGGAACAAACAGAACTGACTGTCTCCTTAGTTCATTGGAGAGTGGACACTTGCATTTGGATGTTGATTCTTCAGTCCCTGGTATAGTTCATGGTCAAGGAGAGGCTGACACAACTAGGTAGAACCTGCTTCCACTGTCTATGGTTGGGTTGACTTCTAGGGAGATCTTCTCTTGGAATCCTCTCAACTAAGCCCGAGATACTGACCTAAAGGATATACTCCATCATACAGACTGAAATTTAGAAGACTTAGACCTTCTTAGAATCCATAGATGAGAACTTAAAATGGGAATTCATCGGCCCTATGGAGCCCTCTCATCTTGTTCATAAAGAAGAGGAATGGAGAGCTAAGGTCTGCCATGAGTCCTGTGGCGACAGTTAAAGACTACTGCCCATTTCCACACATCCCTGGCCAGTCTATTTTAGTTCCTTTAATTTACCTGGCACAACCAGGCAAACCAGAGAAAGAATTGTGTAAAAAGCCACCGTCGGTGCCTATATGCCACGGCAGAAATTATTCAAGCCTGGCCTCCTTCTTGGCACTCTGGTTCATCAGTTCTCTGAGTTTCCCTGCCCCTTTCAGCTCTGAGCTCAGGTTTCTGCTTTTGGATCCCTTAGTTTGGTGACCTGGTTTATACTGTTTACCACGACTTTAATTACACCCCCCTTTAGGACGTGATTCTTGGTACTTGCCCATTATCTCCCCTTATGGTAACTGTGGGTCAGAAACAACTCATGCCCCAACCCCACCACACATAATGAGAAAGGGATTCCAATTCCTGTCACACTGAACAGTCACGGAGGCCCAGATAGCAATGATTTCATGGAGCCCCTTACCCTGGACAGAGCTACTAACTTCTTTAGCCCTGCCACAATCCTGTGCTACCGATCAGCATCCTGCATGACCTGCTGGACATGTGTAAGGGGGTGAGTGGGTGCCCATCTCAACCTTGTCCTCTACCTGACCTCAGATACCCAGACAAGATAAGTGGTATACCTGCTGGTCTGCCATCTCTGCACAAACTGGAGAAGGGTGACCTCCAGCAGCTCAAGGTCAAGCTTCTGATGCATACCCTCTTACCCTTTCCTCCTGGGAAACTGAAATGATCCTGACTGACATTTCCAAGGATTTGGAGTAGCTCACTCAAGGCCAGCCTGACTACCACACTAACTAAGGAAGTCGAGAACAACCTTGACTTCACGCAAGCTGAACATACCTTGCACGGCTAGTACCTTGTGAAGATCCACAAGGGAACACATGTCTTCAGTATTTTAGCAAATCCTCCAAAGCCGGACCCTACAGAAAGGAATCCCCGTTCATACCCTTTATCTCCCTTCCCCCCAACCTCCATACCTGCACCAGTGAACAGGGAGATGAGCTGGAATCATCCCCTATTTCTAATTCCCAGTGCCACAGAGGCCAGCTGCAATAACTGTTAGGGTGGAGGGTGGGTACTAAGCTGAAGACCCCTTGGGCAGCCTTAGCCCACCTCAAGCATGCCCCTGAAAAGAGAGGGGATGGGCAAAGCTGATGGGGAGGGATGGTGTCTGTTGCAGTTTGGCTACTTGAGGTACACCCATGGTTTGGAAAAAGGTGCCAAGTCTCCTGTAAGAGAATTGCCTGGGTAGATTCATAAAATGATAAAATTCCATTCAACAAACAGTTATTGACCTCTTCACTGTATGCTAGGCACCAACATAAAAAGATGAATCCTGACTAACTCCTCCCCTCAAAGAGGTCACAATAAAAAGGACATACAAGCAATGACAATGCACTGTGAAAATTGTTTAGAATGGCACTCAAGTAGTAGCAGAGTGTCAGAGAAGACAAAAACTCTCCCACCAGATTTTAATTTCCCCTTTGCTGAACTTATCACAATCCATTCTCATATCCCAGAAGAAAATAATTCATTACAATTGTCTGAAACATAATGGAGTATGTTTGTAGTATATAGAATTATTTATATAGATTATATTGCTTTATTGTTTTTTTCTGATTATAAAACCAATACATACTCACATTTTCAACTCATGTTTCAAGGAATTCAGGACTGCCTAATTAACAAAGAAAAAAATTGTAACATGGCAACCGCTGTAAATATTACGGGAAACAGATTTTTCAGATAACTCTCTTTTTATGTATGCACATACATTCACACACACACACACACAATTTTTATCATAGGAACCATACTGCTGATAGGCAACCTGATATTTTTCACTCAGTAAAACTCGATCCATCTTAAATACTATTCTATGGTGTAGTGAGTATCTGTCATTTTTGTTTTACTTATGCCATTACCCTGATTCCTTCTGGGAAAATGCTCTACCCTTGTAGTTCTGGAGGGAGCCCTCAATCATGGTACCTCATACCCTCTTCCCATGGCCCCTTGGGCAGGTGACTGATCCAGTCTGGTTCAACCACGGTACAAGCAAGGTAAGTAAACAACAAGAATAGTTAGCCATCCAGCTACCTTCTCCTCTGACCTACTCTCAGATTCAGTTCTGGCTCTTTCCACTCTGTAGGTAGCACATAACATCTTGTCATTTGGGCCCATTTTCTTTATTTGTATACTCTTTTCATTTCCGTGTCTTCACTTTCCTGGATTATTTTAGTCTTTTTATTTGCTCACTTCCATTATCCTTGGTTATTTTAACTTTCCTCTGATGCTGACTTTCCAGATTCCACACTTACTTCTTCTTTAAGCTATATCAGCAGCCATCTCCAGTGCTGGCATTCTGCATCATTCCTATAACTCTGTAGCTGTGGGGGCCTTTGCCAGCTCTGGCTGTCTATTCTTAGGCCTTTCATGAACACTTCTTCTGCAAGGCTACTCTTTTGTAAAGAAAATGTTGAGTGGAGAATCGTAAAGACAGAGCTCTTTAAGGATAACAGCTCTTTAAGGAACTGACAGCTCCTGGCACTACAAGACTGTCATGATCTTCCAATGTGGGACAGCCATCACAGTCTCGGCATTTGAAGACTAAAAGTAAACAGGCAATCCTCCATCACTTCATTCATTTATTTAGGCAAATGGGTGTCCAGATGCTGTAAGAAGGGCTGAGAAATGAAAGATGAGTAAGTCAATATCTTTTCCCTTGAGGAATTCACAGTTTAGTAGGATAGACAGCTATATATGTAAGCAGATAATTACAGTGAAAGATACAATTTTATAAATACATGTATAACATATTTTCTTAGAAAATACATGCACTAAAAGGATATATACCAAAAATTAGCAATGGTTATCTCCATCAGATGATTTTTTCTCTTTTTGCATATCTGTATTTTCAGAATTTTTCCTTCAATGTATATTTATTGTTTGTGAAATAAGGAGAAAAGAAGCATGTATGAAAAGCAGCACAATGGGATACACGCTGTGTTAGAAGTGTGCACTGTATTCTGAGGATGTCAGACAAAAGCTTGCAACATCTACCTTTCCAGTCTTACACTCATATGTGTCTCTCACATGCCAACCAAATACAATTCATGGCCTTGTTTGGGTCCTGGTCCAAGCAAACCAACTGTAAAAATATTTATAAGGCAAGTGGGGAAATCTGAACTCTGACTATATATTTGATGATACTAAGGTGGTATTATTATTATTATGAGTTATGATAAAAGTATTACAGTAATGTTGGAAAAAAAGAATTTTTATCTTTTAGATAAACATACTGACATACTTATGGATGAAATGATATGAAGTCTGGAACTTTTACGGGTAAATAATCCATTGTGGGGGCCAGCCCCATGGCCTAGTGGTTAAGTTTGGTGTGATCCACTTTGGTGGCCCATGTTCAATTCCCAGGCTCAGACCTACACCACTCATTGGCAGCCCTGTGGGGCAGTGGCCCACATACAAAATAGAGGAAGATTGACATAGATGTTAGCTCAGGGTGAGTCCTCCTCAAGCAAAAAGAGGAAGACTGGCAACAGATGTTAACTCAGGGCCAATCTTCCTTAGCAAAAAAAAAAAAACCATTGGGGTTGCAAAGTGGTTGGGGATAGAAAATTTAAAAAGTGGTCGTGAGTTAATGATAGCAAAGTTGGTTAATGAATTCATGGGAGCTCGCTTCAATGTTTTCTCTACTTTTGTGTTTGAAATTTTCTATAATAAAATGTACAATAATAATTAATATAGCAATTTTTCTATAATAAATTAAAACATCCTTCAAATATCTCTATCTTCAAGACTTAGCTCAGAAGGCATCTTCTCCACCAGTGAATGAGCACACAACAATCAATCCATGTGTGTGTTGAGACATGCACAAGCAGCAGTGACAAACTCACTGTGCATTGTATGTCGTCTATTTCATGCTTACCTGAACTGTGTCAATGACACTTGTTCTTATAATTTCAACATATATTTTTTATATAATTCAATGTTTACAGTGTGTTTACACACAACAATCAAATATTTAACCTTTGTGTTATTAAGAAAAGAGACATCTTCTCTTTGAAACCTTTCCTTCATTCCATTATTTGCGCCCCATCTGAACTCTGCACATGCAACAATGGTTAACTTCATTTCATCCTGAGCCTCTCCCGAATGCAGACGTATATTGAGAGGAGAGGTGAGTTAGGAACAGGACAAAGAATAGAGTGAGGCTGAGGGATTAGGTCAGCAATAGAGTGAGTTTTAGGAGTGGTGAATGGCTGTTTCACATAATATTGAGTAATTTTTATTAAAAGCTGAAAACATCTCATGACTTATTTTTAGGCTGCGTCAAAATATTCCTGGCATCAAAATGACTTGATCAAAACATGTACCCATTTGGTCTCCACAATAACATTATGAGGTAAGCAGAGCCTGCCACCTCCCTTTTAAAGAGGAAATTTACCCTTCACTCAGCTGGGATTTTAAATTGTGACTTAATTTTTTTTAATGCAGTATACTGTGATAATAATGCTATTATCACTGCCAAGAAACAACTATTTGTTTTGAAGTAGCTGTTAGGTTAAAAGTACTCTTTAGATTCTTAAAGGAAGTATTTGAGCGACTTCCAAACTCAAAAACCTCAGAACGAGGGAGATTTGTTTGTTAGCTTGTTTGTTTGTTTGTTTTTAGGGACTTGAATTGCTCCTTGAAAAGCAAGGCTGGAGAAATCAAAGGCCGGATTGTGCTGAGTCCTTCTCTTTGGTCTTTATTCAGACCGGTTCCCAGCATGCCACAGTCCAAAGGAAAGGATCCAAGCTCTATTTAAAAGTCAGACACTAAAGAACTTACTCAGCACCCTGCTCACATTAGTGTTGCTTGTATTCATCATTTACAAGTCTTTTGATAGCTCCTTTTATGCAATAATCTTAGGCTTTTGGGAATATTCTCAGAATATAGGAAGCACCCCCCTGACCTGGTTATGAGGTAAAATGACTTCATGACTATCTCGTCTCTTCAAGGACCCCTGGAACAGCCAGCTCCTTAGTCATAATTAAATTCTAGGGAAGAATTTTACAGAAGTACAGTTTTTGTTGTTTATTTGTTTGTTTTGGTAGTGGTGAAGGTGAAGTTTTCCCTTTTGTGGGGAAGGAGAAATTTTAGAATGAAACTGGCCCTTTCTGCTCAACTACCTATGACTGATGAGGACATTCACTCTTACGGGAACAGGCAATGATTTTTTAGTTCTCTCTCAGCATCTAGGAGAGTGAGAGTATGTTGCAGCAATCCGACTATTTGAAAGAATGTTCCCTGAATTTCTCAATTCAAAAGACTCCATAGAGCTGAGATACAAAGAAGAGCACCAAAGGACGCTTGGTAGGTCAACCCAAATCACAAAAGGCAGGGCTTTTCTAAGGATATCAGAATTATATCTACCTTTTGGGTGCAGGAGGTGGAATGGAAAGAAGGGATTCTGGAGCAGATATCCCAGAACAATCCCCAAACAGAACCCTTCACACAAGGTTATCTAACTCTCCTTGACAGGTGCCGGGCAGAGAAGGCATTTGGTCCTTGAGGTAACGTTTGCTTGAGAGGTTACGACAATGATGTCCAAGGTTACGGCAATCCAGGTGACCCTGAGCGCAGGAGCACCCCTAGGACTGCGGCAGGAAAATACGCCAGCCGGACTGTCCCCCCGCCCCCTTCCATTCCTGGGGGATTGGAGTAGCTTTGAAGTCGCTGACGCCATCCCTTCCCGCCTCTGGCTGTCAGCGAGCATGCGCTTTCTTCCTCACTTCCTCTCAAGGAGGGAGCGAGAGTAAGGCTACGCCCTAGCCGACCCGCGGCAGGCTCCGCGTCACAGGAACTTCAGCACCCAGGGCGCGGACAGCGCTCTCATCCACCTGAAGACCTGCCGCCCGAGCGCCCTGAGCCGTTCTAATCCCTTTACTCCCGAGCCGCACCGAGCTCCACCGAGCGCCCGGTCCCCGCCACTCTCCCTCCCTGCACCCGCCCTCCTAGCTCTTCCTGTTTTCACTCCTCCTTTTCATTCATAACAAAAGCTACAGCTCCGGGAGCCCGGCACCAGGCTGTTTCTGAGCCAAGCGTGGAAGAATGGGGTTCCTTTGGACCGGGACTTGGATTCTGGTGTTGGTGCTCCACAGCAGCCCAATTCAAGCTTTCCCTAAACCGGGAGGCAGCCAAGGTACGCGGACACTTTCCTTCCCTCCGCTCTTTTATCTCGCCACGAAAAGGTAAACCTTGGCATAATCTGAGAGCTGTAAATCATCTTGCCTCATTTTCTGATCAAATCATATCCGTGCATATTTACAGAGAAATCAGTCTGAATTTGGAGACAGAAGACAGGGTTTTTTCCTCTACTTTTTAGATGATAGAGCAATAACAGTGTTGTTTTAAAAATCTTATTTTGAAACTGGGGAGTGGGGGTTGGCTTTTACGCCTAATAAAATGGCTTTTTCCCCCTAGTTGTCTTACAACCTTTCTCTGATATTCTATTCATAACATGTGCAGTGTATTATAAAAGAGCTTTTAATTTGTGCCAATATGCCAATTCAAATTATGCTCTGTCTGGCTGAAGACAGCTGGTAAGCCAAGTGTTAGAACTATATGTTAGATTTCTGTTTAGAAAAAATAGTGTAATTCTATTAACTCAGGAAATACACCAGACAAATAAGGCAACACTGATAATCATCATTATTGTACAATCTTGATAATCTTTGTTCATATACATTTTTGTTCCACAGTCATCCAAAAATATTTCTCCTTTTTTATTTTATGTAATGAGACATATTGTGTCTTTCCAATGCACAATTAAATTTATATTTGTGTGTGTTTATTCTAGACAAACCCCTACATAATAGAGAATTAAGTGCAGAAAGACCTTTGAATGAACAGGTAGGTCAAAAGTAAAATTATAAATGTTATTTCATTTTACTTTAGTTATTATTATTTAATGTAATTATACTGTGACATTTTAGCCATTTTGAATTCACAAACCTCAGGAGCTTAATAAATTGACAGAAATTAGGATGGGAAATATAGTTTTGGTAATTGCTCTGTCCTGACAGTTATATACATAGAGTTTTGTATAATACACAGAGCTGACTGTATAATAACCCAGTGAACTCAACATCACATCCACTTTATTGTAATATTGTTTATCAAAGCTTTATCTTTCACCCATATTATAGGAGAAGGGAATTAATCTTTATAGACCATCTGCCCTTTTTAAAAAATCTCATTTAAACCCATGACAATGCTTTGAGGTAGAAATTATTATCCATATTTCAGAAACAAGAAAACTAAATCCCACAGAGATTAAATCATTTAGCTCTCATATGTGGTAAGTGGTGGAGCAATGATTTAAAACCAGGTCTATCTCCTGATTGTTTCACAGATTGCTGAAGCAGAAGCAGACAAGATTAAAAAAACATACCCTCCAGGTAAAAAAAAAAAATTATATTGATATTAATTTAAATGATGTAGGCTAAGAGAATCTTAACTAAAATGGATGTGTTGGGCTTGGGGACTTTTCTTCCAGAAAGCAAGCCAAGTGAAAGCAATTATTCCTTTGTTGATAACTTGAACCTGCTAAAAGCAATAACAGAAAAGGAAAAAATTGAGAAAGAAAGACAATCCATAGGAAGCTCCCCATATGATAATAAACTGAATGTGGAGGATGTTGATTCAACGAAGAATCGAAGAGTGATTGATGATTATGATTCTACTAAGAGTGGACTGGATCATAAATTTCAAGGTAAATGAGGAAAAAGAACTTTTGCTTTCCATTTTCTCTAACTTGGAGTTTCCCATTATGGGTTAAGAGAAAGTTCTATATTTTAAAAATACCTCTTATACACTCATAATCCTTTATTAGTCAGCACCAAAACTGAGATAAAGCCCAAATTTACTGATAATGTGTGACTCCCCAGCTCCACAAAAGCTCAAATTTTATTTTTTCTTTAAAGGTTCCTTTACTGATCCTTTGAAAAAAATTTAAATCTACTGTCTATATTTTATGTTATTGAACTCATTTTAACATTCCAATTCATTTTAACTATTAGTACAAACAAAATATAATTCTCAAATAATTAAAGCAATCAAATACCCTCCCCAAAAGGTGAAATATCCATTACTTCCTTTTCAGTGTTCTCTTCCTAGCCATAGCGTTTCTTTCTATGTCATTCTAACCTTTCCATGGCTTCAATTACCATCTATATCCTGATGTCTCATATCACTAGCCCAGACTTCTCTGAGATATATATCACATCTTCCCTTGGAAGTCTTGAAACCACCTCACATTTAACATGTCCAAGATTAAACTCATAATCTCTGTCCACCTTACAACCTAGCCCTCTTAGAGGGCTCTTTCTCTAGGAAAGGAACTACTACCCATCCAATATTTCAAGACAGAAATCTAGGAATCAAATTTTTCCTCATTCCTCAAATTCTAATCCACCAGACTTTACGTCCTCTGCATCTCTCAGACTTTTTTTCTCTTCTCCCAATCACCACCATCCTTGTCCAAGCTCCAATCATGTCTCATTTGAACTACAGCAAAATCTTCTAATGGATCTTCCAGCATCCCTTCTGCCCCTCTCCAACTTGTAGCAGCCAGAGTGATCTTTTTAACACAAAAATATGAACATGTCACTCTTTTGCATAAAATGCGTTAGTAGATTCCCATTTCTCTTGGAAAAAGAACCAAAATTCTTAATGTGGCTTCTACAGTCCTTCATGGACTGGTTTCTGTCTGCTTTTCTAGATTCATCCAGCACACATGATCTGATAGAAACCTTGTTCCTTTCCTTTATGGCACTTAATGCAATTTGTAATTTTACATTCCTAAGTGTGCCTACTTATGATTTTTGTCTTTCTCCTCCACTAAATTGAAAACTTCATGAGAACAGAGACAATGTAGCCCCAGTGTCTAGATGCTCATGAATTCATTGCATGAATTGAATGAATGAATGAACAAACAAAAGAATATATGGGGGAATAAATGAACTATTGTACTTAGGCATTGAGGAAGAGAGTGTGTTTCCCATTCTAAGAACCAGTTCTTAGGAGTGACTACAGATTTTCTTATATGTCCTTATTCTGTTCCATGTCCACAAGAAAATTATGCCGATTATCTCTGCCAGAAAACAACTACCAATTAAATTTGACTTTCATTGGATATCATAGCCTGAGGAGAGTTCAGAAGTGCGTCACACATGTATGGGGTGGGGGAGACGGTTTATATTTTGAAACATTTCATATTGCGTACTACTCAAATAAATTTGTTTTTTTTTTACCTTGAATTCTACTTTTTAACCAAAAATATTTGGACTAGTCGGGGGGCTGCCCGGTGGCGCAGCGGTTTAGTCCGCGCTTGGCAACCCGGGGTTTGCGAGTTCCGATCCCGGTCGCCCGCCGACGCACTGCCTGTCAGCCATGCCGTGGTGGCGTCCCATATAAAGTGGAGAAAGATGGGCACGGATGTTAGCCCAGGGCCAGTCTTCCTCAGCAAAAAGGGGAGGATTGGCAACAGATGTTAGCTCAGGGCTGGTCTTCCCCACACACACACAAAAAATATTTGGACTGGAAATAAATAGACACTGGGCATAGCTGCATACAAAACAGACTCAACCACTTTGACTGAACTGACCATTTGATTTAATAAAATTAAAAAATAGTCTACTCTTTGTTTGACTGAATCTTTTTGGTCAAACCAGTTGCACACGCAGGCAGAGGCACAGATCTGTTTGTGATCTGACCACTAACTTGAGTAACTTATTTCTAAATTGTTCAACATATTATTACCTTCCCAAATGGGTTCAGAAATATCAAGTACTAGTCCTGATGGCTTTAGGTTTATCCTAGGAGTCACTTTAAGTTCACTTGAGATTACAGAGAAGATTCTTGGAGAGAATGATCTATGAGTGAATTACTGGTCTCCTCTCCTACCCTGGAAATCTTGGAACCAAAAGGTTTGGGACCGCCAAGGTGACTAAAACCTCAGAGCCATGCAGACTTACATCCCAGAAGGGAGGGCGTGGGAGCCTAACTTCTGCAGGGTACTTTCCCGCCTTTAGGAAACCTCCAGATGGGCTTGTGCTATAGGGTCCATCAATTCTCCTTTTCAGTGTTTTCTGCAGTGTATGTGATTCAGGATTTTTCCAAGTTTCTTTTATGAAGTAGTGCTTTCTGGCTCCTGTGTGCATTCACCAAACGAATATTCATTGAGCAATTACTGTTTCCGACTATGAACTAGACAATCGGCTCTGTGCAGTTAGGGACCATGCCTCAACTATTTATTACTCTATTTCCAGTTTTGGTTCATATTAAGACTTTAATAAAACTGTATTGAACAAATGGATGTCAAGTGCCATATTAGATCCTGAGGATTCAAAACATAACCGGGAAGACGATGACTTGTAACATGACCCTTTACATCCACTTAGAACGTTGTTGCTGCTTTAAAAATGTTGAACTCATGTTTGGCTTTCCTCTGAGGATCTGTTCAGGAGGGTGAAATACCCCTTCATGAGTAGTAGAGAAGACATTCTGAGTAATTCTGTCCATTAGAGGAGCCAGGAGAAATCAGTGGAAGGCAAGGAGCAATGCCCTGGTGCTCAGCTATTAACCCCATCTAGCAAAGCTCTGCTGCGGGAGGCCTAAGTTCCTGGCTCAAGAGAATACAGCAGAGCAGCAGAGGAAAGAGGCTATTTCTTCAGAGCATCGCTAATGTCCTCCCCATTGTGAAGTAAATGAACTGAAAAACAGCCATGTCTGTTATTTTCCAGCTCCAGCAAGCGACCAATAGTCTTCCTTTTTCAGATCCTGAGGGATAAGTGGGAAGGGAAATAAATTCTTCCACTTTTGCATAGACCGGGCGGTTTCTTTTCCACATATTCCCAAGAGTCTGTGTTGCAACCCACAGATGGAAAAATCAGACCAAATTCATAGTGAGTCCCTGCTCCTGAAAAAAATAGATAATGAATCCAATTTTCAGTCAGCTAGGTGGGGAACTGATTCTATGGTTTTTGTTAGGGGCTTTTCTGCTTATCAGTCACTCTGGTACAGAGCTCAAAGGGCTCACAGCTCATGGACTGGCTGACAGCTCAGCAATAACATACTGTCAGGGAACTCCCAGTCCTCTGTGTGTAATCACTCTACTCATTTTCCTAAGCTTCTTTCCAACAAGATGTTCTGCCTGAGGCTACATATACCTCCATCTCCATAGAGTCTGGAAGAAAGGCCGTGAGAGAAATTCCTTGTTTGAACCCCTCAAAGCCATGGAAGAAAAGGACAGAATCAGAATAGAAATGCTAGGTTCTTCTTTCTTTGAGTGAATACGATCAGAATTATTTGAACAGAATCTGGCCAGGGACTCAATTTCTATTTTCTCTAGAAGATAATTGCAGTTCTTTTATTTCAGGTACAAATCCACTGTAGATAATAATAATTAGCTTTCATATAATATTGTACATTAGCTTTCATATAGTACTTTGCAATTTCAAAGTTGTGTTTACATCTTATTTCGTCTGATCCCCACAACAATCCCATGAAATAGTTAATCCTATCATCTCCCTTTACAGGGGTCCCAGGATATGTAGATAACAAGTGGTATCACTGGGGCTAAAATTCTGATCTTCCCAATCTGCCTAGAGATGACAGGGAGAGTTGAGTGCCTTGTAAACTTGCACGTATTAATATATTGCTCCATGTGGTATAGGTGAGAAAAGACCACTTGATTCCCGGGAGTTCTCTGTAGACGTGGTGCAGTGCTTCCTTGCCACCAACCCTACTGTACCCTCCCTTTCCCTCAGGATGGGCCCTTGCTTTAGTCTGAAGTAGTGCTGCCAAATGTATTCCCAGGAAAGCCAAGGATACAGATTTGCAAGTTTCTCTGCAGGGATTTCCATATGGCTTTGTGCAAATCTGTTGTCACATTTTAAAAGTTTAAATTCCCGGCACTTAAAATAAGTTCCCTCTTCTCTGGAGAAAGGGGCTTGTCACATTAATCTGTCTTACATAAAGGCACTCTGACACATGTTCAATTAGAAGTAAATATTTATTCCAGGTAAGTCATAAAATCTACAGTACACACTCTCTGGTTCTAGGTGTGAGGCAGGTTCCCCCACCCTCAGTCCAGGAATTTGCCAGCAAAGGGAATACATGTGCAGATATTACCAATCTCCTCCTTGGTTGGAAACAGAATATCAAATTATACAATAGATAGAAGGGTGCTTTGAATAATATGGCATACTATATAAGTAAGGCATACGATAATAATTAAAAGTATAATATTGTTTGTATTATCAGTGAGAATAAAAACTGGAGTGGCCTTTTGTATTGTCTTCAGATCTTCCTTCCTCTTATAACTACATAAGAAGCTTTCAGAATTTCCATTATCATCCTAGGTTCTTAACTTCAAGTCAAATTTTATTTCAAACCAAGAGTTTATGTGGACCAAGCAGCACCATAAATAAATTCCAAACATATTTGAGTATACAAGAGCAAGGTATAGATTGTATACAGTCACGCGCTGCATAACGACTTTTCAGTCAATGACGGACCACATATACGAAAATGGTCGCATAAGATTAGTATCATATGGCCTAGATGTGTAGTCAGCTATACCATCTAGATTTGTGTAAGTACACTCTATGATGTTCATGACGAAATTGCCTAATGACGCATTTCTCAGAATGTATCCCCGTTGTAAAGTGACATATGACTGTAATATGATCCATGAAATAGGTCTGTGATCACTATGATGTGAAACTGTGATGCTCTGTCTAGATGATCCAGATGGCCTTCATCAACTAGATGGAACTCCTTTAACTGCTGAAGACATTGTCCAGAAAATTGCTACCAGGATTTATGAGGAAAATGACAGAAGAGTATTTGACAAGATCGTTTCTAAACTGCTGAATCTTGGCCTAGTAAGTCATGCATGAGAATAAACCCACTTCTTAGTACAGTTTGGAATATGTTAAGAAGCTAAGCTATATGATTCAAGTAGCCAAATGTTTACAACACATCTACTTTATACGAGGCATCGTAGGTTTTGAGAACAAGTAAGGCCACATCCTTTCCCTCTAGAAATGTATAGTCTGTCAGAAGAACTAGACAAGTACACGTGTGCCCACAGTGAAAGCAGCATAAGATCCATAGGAGCAGCTCAGCATGCCAGAGGATCGATTCTGTCCAGCTGGGCAATAAGGAAAAGCTTCAGAGAAGGAGGTGGTTGAAGTCAGCTTACAAGGATGGTTAGGATTTAACTAGCAGAAGTAAAAGACATGTGTAATGTGAGGAGGAAATAACATGAGCAAAGGCAAGCAATATTTGGGAAACTCCAAGCAATCCAATTTTACCCTGCTCATCTTGGCCTCCAGCCTTAGCACAACCCTGGCAGGCTTTATTTGGACCCTAAATGTGTGTGTTTCAAATGTTACCTGACTATAACCTGCCACTGAGGGTTGAGAAACAACCCTCAAGATGTTTCTCAGAGTAAGTCTTCCATGGGTTCCAACAGACAGGACTGACCACTTGC
Source organism: Tapirus indicus (assembly GCA_031878705.1). Taxonomy (NCBI): domain Eukaryota; kingdom Metazoa; phylum Chordata; class Mammalia; order Perissodactyla; family Tapiridae; genus Tapirus; species Tapirus indicus. Next base: position 44,493,476 of record CM062918.1, read on the forward strand.
ACGGTGGGCCCAAAGACACCTTTTTCCCCAGGAGTGCTGGGTGGTCACTATAACAGCCAGCAACTAGTAAAGGCATAAACAAGGGTTGTCCAGAAAGAGAGACCAGAAGATTCTCTGAAAATATGTATTCAACTACAGAGTTTAGTCTACAATTTTTTTTTTTTTTTTGGTGAGGAAGATTCACCCTGAGCTAACATCTGTGCCAATCTTTCTCTATTTTTTTAGTATGTGGGCCGCCAGCACAGCATGGCCACTAATACAGCAGTGTAGGTCCATGCCCAGGAACTGAACCCAGGCCACCAAAGCAGAGTGCTGAACTTAACCACTAGGCCACTGGGGATGGCCCTAGTCTTGATTTTTTAATCACAAAAATAGGAATAACAATTATGTATGTTTTGACTCTTTATAACAGATCACAGAAAGCCAGGCACACACACTGGAAGATGAAGTAGCTGAGGTTTTACGAAAATTGATTTCAAAGGAAGCCAGCAATTATGAGGAGGAGCCCAATAAACCCACAAGCAGGACCGAGAGTCAGGCTGGAAAAATACCAGAGAAAGTGGTATGTATATGTGAATGTATATGTGTGTATGGTTGTGTGTATATGCATGTGCACAGATGTGTATGTGTGTCTACTTGTATTTGCATATAATTAATTCAATCTGTATATAATTAATACCTCACTTAGTCCCAAAGATTTGGAATATGTGACATTTTTAGCCCACTTAAAATATATATTCATGAAATACCAATAAGTTAACAATACAAATGAACTCTACTTTGAAAATAATTTAAAGATACATGTTATATTATATTACATAGTAAAGATTACGTCTTATACCCCACAGCAAAATAACATAATATTATGTGAAATAATTATTTTACATAACAACTATTTGTGTAATTCCAGTGTACTGGAAGCAAATATTCCACAGCTCTTTTGGTATCCAACTTCTGTTCACAGTGAATGTCATCATCTGCCCCCAGAATCCAAAAAAAAGAAACTTGGGTTGATTTGATCCTCTGCCACATCAGCTTTTCTGTTCCCCAGAGCTAGTTGCCTGTTGCTGCCTCTCTCTTCCACCCGGTGTTCTTCCACCTGCTCCTTCCTCTTTTCATCGGGTCAGAGGCCTATCTGTCATCCTTTACTTGGACAAGTCATTCACCCTTCCTTCTCCCTGCTGGGCTCTGTACCATTTCATCTTTTCTTTGGCATCATCCAAGCTACTGAAATCTTTCTCCTCTCCTTGAATTCCCTTTAAAACTCCAAATGGAGCTGACCGTAGGAGGAAATAGGATATCACACTCCTCACCTGTCCTTTGGTTTTCTCCACCAGAGCACCCAGACCCCATGGCTCCTCATCTCCTCCAACATCCTCTCCCAAAGACAAGGAAAAAGAGTATATAGACTTATGGTCCTGTTTTAGAGGAGGCTGAAAAACAGAAATTGGGTCAGGATTTTCTTTTTTTTTACTGAATAGCTTAAAAGCTCTCCTTTACTTTCCCTACTTCCAATCCCTACCAGCTCTCATCTTTCTAAACAGCTTTTGAAGATCCACCCACTCTAAAAAAACTTTCTAGATTTATAAAAGAACTCATGACTCTCACTCAAGCTTACCACTCTGAACTGAAAATGACATAGCTATTTTCATGATTCTTCACTCCCATTATGTATTCCTTATTCATCCGTCTCTAAAATGTCCATATGCTTGACCTGTTCACTCATGTCACCTAAATGCATCAATGCAAATGAAATATTCTTTCAATAAATATTTATTGAGGTACCGACTATGTACCAAGCACTGGAGAGACAATGGTCATTTAAAAAGACATAATCCCTGCTTTCATGAAGCTTACAGTCTAATGGAAGAGGTAGATGGTCTTCAAATAGTCATCTATTTTAATTACAACTGCACTAAGTGCTCTGAGGCAAGAAACATGGTTCTATGAGACCTCATGAAAAAGGAATGTGTCCTGGACTTGGGCTCAGGGAAGTCTTCCCTGAGGAAATGACTCAAGCCAAAAACCAAAGGCTGAATAGGAGTTAACCTGTGAACATGAGAGGCAGCATGTAGAGATGGACGTGTGGAGTATCCAAGTAACTGAAACAAGGGCAGTGTGGCTAGTGCAGAGAGAGCAATGGGAGATGAGACTGGGGAAGTGGACTTGGGCCAGGCCAGGCAGGGCCTTCTGAGCCATGTATGGATTCTGATCTTTATCGTAAGAGCCACAAGAAAACATTGACGGATTTCAAGCAAAGGAGTTATGTGATCATACTTTTAAAAAGATAACTGGCTACAACATGGAAAAGGCAGTGTTGGGAATAGATTAGAGGTGGGTCATGTATCAGTTAGAAGGTAAGAGATGAAGGCAGATTGACTAGAGTGGGGTAGTAGAGAAAGAAAGAAATGTACAAATTTGGGATAAATGTTGAAGGTAGGGCCAACAAGGCTACTGATGGATTGGATGGGAGAAAGGAAGACGAAGAGGCAAGAAAGGCTCTTAAATTTCTGTCTAGTTCACTGTATGGACAATGGATCATTAACTAAGATGGGGAATACTGGACATGAATCAGGTCTGGGGGAAAGAGTCTTGTGCACTTTTCCAGACAGCCCTTTAAATGTCACTGAGAAGTCCCCAAGGTGTGACTGCTCTGCTAGTGTTAGATATTCACTAGCAGATATCTTGGCACTATAGATTCTGTGACCTCAAAGCTCCCCTCCTTGGTGAAGGGCAGTTTTACAAGGAGACACTCATGAGAACTGATGAAGGGAAACTTGGCCAGAGCAGGAACCTAGAAATTCCCTGTCTAGTCTCCCCTGAGCGTGGGCCAGGGTCTTCAGGTGAAGCACCTGTCTCTAAGTCCCAATGACCTTTCCATGTGACTAGATGCCTACATGCCTGCAAGAGCTTGCAAAGGAGGAGATATTCTTGCACTTCACATTCAAGGGCACCCCAGAGGAAAGAATCAAGCTGGAGTGTCATTAGTTCTAACAAAATGTTTATTTCTTTATTGATTTTTTCCCCCACTGGAGACTCCAATGACAGCAATTCAAGATGGTTTTACTAATGGAGAAAATGATGAAACAGTATCTAATACCTTAACCTTGACGAATGGCTTGGAAAGGAGAACTAAAACCTACAATGAAGACAACTTCGAGGAACTTCAATATTTCCCAAACTTCTATGCACTCCTGAAAAGTATTGATTCAGGTAAATACTGTTTGTGACCATGTGGAACAGAAATAGTCATTCCAGGAAATGTGTGGGTGGGTTTCTTTTTCTTCCTGTTTTCAGTTTCCAAATGCAGTCCTCAATGACATATATTGTGGCCTCACGGAAAAGAGTTCACATCAATTTTTTTCAAGTGTACTAGTCATGGAAATAATTAGGAAAGGCTAATCAGGAAAGGTGTAGTTTCTGGATAATTTAATCTTGTTAACAGAGGGCTCATTTCTCTGTTAAACAAACAGTTATGGAACATGTGCTGTGTTCGTGGTCTTGGAGGGAACCTTGTACAGAAGTGGAGATGAATCAGTGTCCCTGGGCTGACCCTGCTCAGCCTCAACTCTTATTGCAAATCTTCTTTTAAAATGGCTTTATTTATTATCCTCTCTTAGTGGGAACAGTGTGTGGAACATAATTTATCATTTTTTAAATGATTCAGAATTTTCTTTTTAGACATTTTCATCTTCAGTCTTCAAATGAGTTAAAGTGAAATAAACGTTGGACTAAAGGAGGTCAGGAGCCCAAAACACATCTGAAAAACGATTTTTTTTAAAAAAACAAAGTCTCTAATGTGTCTCACTCTTTTATCTGTGCACCAAAATAAGTTAACTGAAGATTTCAATTCATGTTTATTTTTGGTTAATCTGCAAGGAGGATAATAATGGGCAAATTTTCTGTTGTTGTTATTGTCGGGACAGATGCCCAACACTGCCTTTTGGCTTTTCCTCTCCTTGTTCAAAGATTCAACCCCAGATTGAACATTTGTAATAAAGATTTCTGTAATTGTAACATATTTCCCCAAGAAGTGACCTTAGAGTGAGCTTTCATTTCTGCAGAACATCGTTTGTCTTTCAATTCCAGACATTGGCCAGATGGCACTGGCCCCTCTGCTGGCATCTGCAGGGCTTGTGCCTCTTGAGGGTCCATTCTGAGTCATCTTGCCCCCTTGGTTGGCAGATGCTCAGCTCAGAACCTCTGTCATCCTGTGAGTCATTTCTTGTCAGTGAAGAGCATCAGCATGATACCAAATACCTATATGGATGTAAGCCTGAGGGAATAACGTGCTGAAGTTATTTACCAGCCCTCTTCCAGAATCTCTTCCCTCACCTTTCTTCTCTCCCAACCTTGTAACTTTTATGGTACTTTTAGGATTCCACTATATGGAATGTTCTTTATTTTATTTGTTTTTATCTTTCAATTTCCTTCATCCCCTTCCTTGTTGCCTTTCTTTTCATAGAATTTTAATTTAAATACTTAAACTGAGGTCTTTGATAATACCTGTCTTTCTCACCCAAAGTCTGAACCAGTTGAGAAATAATAAAGCAGGTAGAAAACCAAAATATCTCTGATACTGATAAAAAAGACTGAGTTGTAGGGGCTGGCTGGTGGCATATGGTTAAGTTCACCCACTGTGTTTTGTCGGCCGGGGGTTCCCAGGTTCAGCTCCCGGGTGTGGATCTACACACTGCTCATCAAGCCATGCCGTGGTGGTGTCCCACATACAAAATGGAGGAAGATTGGCAACGGATGTTAGCTCAGGGCCAATCTTCCTCACCAAAAAAAAGGGGGAAAAAAAGAGATTGAGTTGTAGAATGTAGCTTAGTGTAAGAGCCAATAATGGGCTTTCTCACTCCCTACTGCTCAGTTTAGCTCTTAGAACAGCCAGTCTCGGGGATAATTTGAATCTGCAAAGCAGACACTTTTCTCAGATCCCTGCCTTCCACTGTTCCAGGGGAGCGGAAAGAAGGATTCCAAATCCGATGAGTCAAGAAGCATAGACTAATGGCTATTGCCTACCAACCACGTCTGTGGGGAGGATGAAAAGATGGGGAAAATGGCTAGGAATATTTAGAGAAAAATCCTTCAAGGCAGCTAAAGAATAGGGAAAATGGGCTCTCCTCGAGCATCTTAATTTTTCTTTTCTTCAAAAGTGGAAATAGATTTTTTTCTGATTTTAGAATTGATACACCTACCGAACTACTATGGAATCACTGGCCATCTGGTTTTATCAAGACGCAGAACAGTGTGTTAGATATGAAGACTTCCCAAGAAACTGTGAATGGTGGTTACCTATAGAAAATAAGAGTTGATGGGGAGGAAGAGATTGTTATTTTCACTATTATTTACTAACGTACTATTGGAATATTTTTACTATATCCATAAATTCTTTTAAATGAAATAAAGCTTAGAAAACAATATATACTATTGTTAAAAAATCAACCTGACATTTAAAAAATAAAGATACACGTGTGTTCTTATTTCAAATATTGTCTGATTAATGAAAACAGGTCATTCTTGCCTTCAGAAACATATAGCCTAAGTAGAGAAAAGTTGTTGGGTCACCAATCTTCTAACTTTCCTTTTGAGTTCATGTTATCTTGGGTTGCAAACTGTCTCTTTATCATCTACTCTATTAACAAAATATTTTCATGGGGCCAGCCGGGTGGCGTAGTGGTTAAGTTTGCATGCTCCACTTTGGCAGCCCGGGTTTCGTGGGTTCAGATCCTGGGAGAAGACCTATATACCACTTATCAAGCCATGCTGTGGCAGGCATCCTGCATGTAAGGTAGAGGAAGAGGGGCACAGATGTTAGCCCAGGGCCAGTCTTTCTTAGCAAAAAGAGGGGGATTGGCAACAGATGTTAGCTCAAGGCTAATCTTCCTCACCCCCCAAAAAATATTTCGATTAAAGTAAACCTTTTTGGAGAAATTATAATTAAATTGCCCGTTTCTGAAAAAGTTCAGTATATCTATGCATCGTCCTGTATTCCCAATCAAGTCTTAGGCTTTTTGTAAATTAAATACAGATCTTCCTCAACTTACGATCAGGTTACATCCTGATAAACCCGTCAGTAAATTGAAAATGTTGTAAGTCGAAAATGCATTTAATACACCTAACCTACTCAACATCATAGCTTAGCCTAGCCTACCCTCAATGTGCTCAGAACACTAACGTTAGCCTACAGCTGGGCAAACTCATCTAACACAATGCCTATTTTATAATGAAGTGTTGAATATCTCACGTAATTTATTGAATACTGTACTGAAAGTGAAAAACAGTGGTGGTGGTACAGGTACAAAATGGTTGTAAGCGTATCAGTTTACCCTCGTGATCGCGGGGCTGGCTGGGAGCTGTGGCTCGCTGCCCCTGCCCAGCATCACCAGAGAGTATCTGCTGCATATCGCTAGGCCGGGAAAGGATCAAAATTCAAAGTACAGTTTCTACTGAATGCATATCATTTTTGCGCCATTGTAAAGTTGAAAAATCGTAAGTTGAACCATCTTAAGTCTGGGACCAGATGTCTGTGTATGTGATTTTAGCTATAAATGAAGGGAGACATATTTCAGTAAGATGCTGTACTTCATAAATTGACATTGAAAGATGAAACTGTACTGTACTAGTTTTTTAAGATTATTTTGTCCTCTTCTATAGAAAAAGAGGCAAAAGAGAAAGAAACGCTGATTACTATCATGAAAACGTTGATTGACTTTGTGAAGATGATGGTCAAGTACGGCACAATATCCCCGGAAGAAGGTGTTTCCTACCTTGGTGAGAGTCCTGTCTGTTTTGTTTTCACTGCAGTTAGTTTTCATTATTCAAAGTGAATTAGGGGTTTGGCAATAATTACTTCGCTAATCTGATAATTTACGACAAAATAGCCTGAATCATCTGGGTAACCAGAATAGCCCAGCTTGATAATGCACATGAATAAAATTAACCAGAAGTTTTCAACTCTTCATCTCTATAGGTTCAGCTTGAGTACAAACATTTCACATTTATCATATTTTGTCTTAACATTTCCTAATAATCTCCATGGAGGCAATTAAAAATTTTTTTTCTCCCTAAAGCCCCAATACATAGTTGCATATCCTAGTTGTAGGTCCTTCTAGTTCTTCTATGTGGGACACCATCTCAGCGTGGCTTGAGGAGGGGTAAGTAGGTCCACGCCCAGGATACGAACCGCTGAACCCGACCGCGAAAATGGAGCATGCAAACGTAACTGCTACGCCACCCGGCAGGCACCCATGAAAACAATTTACTTAAAATTTGACTTACTATTTTTTTTTCAGTTGTGTTTGGATGGTCGGGACTAGAAGAGTCTTGATTTTAACCAGTGAGGTCTGTGTGTGGTGAGAAGGAAAGAGCATTGGACCAGGTGCTGGAAGTTCTGCCTCCTGGTCCCAGCTCTGCCAGGGAGCAACTCATCCTGGGAGGGAAGGCACTCACCTTGCTGGGTCTCCATTTCTGCATCTGTAAAATAAAGGACTTTGTTATCTATAACAGTGGTCGATAAACTACCGCCCATGGACCAAATCTGGCGCTTTGCCTATTTTTGTAGCACACAGGCTAGGAATGGCTTTTACATTTTTAAATGGTTGAAAAAAAACCTAAAGAAGAATAGTACTTCGTGACACAAGAAAACTACGTAAAATTCAAATTTCAGTTTCCATAAATGAAGTTTTAATGGAACACAGCTGTGGCCATTTGTTCTAGTGTTACCTGTGGCTGCTTTTGTGCTACAATAGCAGAGTTGAGCACTTGCAACAGAGACCATATAACCTGCAAAGCCAAAAATATTTACTATCTGGACCTTTACAGAAAAAGTTTGCCAACCCCTGATTCCCTGAACTTTATAGATAAACTTGGATGTTCTTTGATTCTGCATGTCAGTTGTTTAAAAAAAAAAAAAAAAAGCCCTTTGTTTTCCTGTTTGGTTTAGTTAATTAACAAATACCATTTGTCCCTGAGGTCCTATAGGCAGATGACCTCTCAGCCCCTCACTCTGATCTTTGATGGGGAAGGAGAATTAAACAAGATAAAATCTCATAAGACAGAGTAATCCAGAATTATTCTGTATGAACTCCCTTTTTTTCTACATGAAAATAGTTTTGCTGTGTTTTTTCTGATTATAAAAAAGCATATTTAATTTAAAAAAATCAGCCAACGCTAAAAGATGTTAAAAAGGAAGTGACAAAATCACTCATAATCCAGCACTCAGGTAACATTCTGGTTTATCTTTCTCCAGATGTTTTTCTCTGTGTGTGTGTGTGCGCATGTGCACGCACACATACACCTATGTCATTTTTTTCTTTCTTTTAACTTATTTAACAAGAAATAGGCTTGTGTTACACACAGTGCTTTGTGGCCCACTTTACTCACCTAACAGTAGATCAAAGACATTTAAAATCATACATTTTTCCATACCAATACCCTGTAACTCAGAAATTCCACACTTAGGTCATTTATCCTTGGAAATAAGTTAGAGATGGCACAAGGTTGATTTGCAAGGGAGGTGTTTTCACTACCATCTATAACTGTGCTGTCCAATATGGTAACCACTAACCACATGTTGCTGTTTAAATTAAAAGTAATTAAAATTAAGCAAAATTAAAAATTACTTTCTCAGTCACATTGGGCACATTTCAAGAGCTCAGTTGCCACATGTAGCTGGTGGCTACCATGTTGAAGAGCACAGAAATGAATATTTCTGTCATTGCAGAAAGTTCTATTAGACAGCATTGGTTTATAGGAACAAAGCAATGGAAATAACCTAGATATTCCACAAGAGGAGAATATCTAAAATTATTTATTTATTCTTATGATAAATCTAGACTATTTAAATTTTATTTTTAAATGTTTGTGTTTTTAATAATTGTATATACTTATTACATATACAATATAAATATTGTTTATAAAGACTAATGATAGGGGGAAATGGTCATGATATACTGCTGAATGCTTAAAGCCATTTAGAATATGACCTCAATTTTGGTGCTAAAAAATGGATATATGTATAGAAAGTTGGAAGGAAATACATCGAAACATGATTTGGGCATAATAAGTATTATTTTTTTTGTAATTTTCTGTTTTCTTCATTTTCTCATATATACATATATATATATACACACACACACACACACATATATATATATATATATATATACATGTATGTGTAACTTTTAGAACCAGAAAATGAGTCATGTTTAAAGAGTTTTGCAGTACAAGCACATTGACTTTGACTTGTGCTGCCATCAAGGTCCATCCTCAGACGCCAAGGGCTCAGGGGCATGGGTAGAATAGAGAGGATTGATAAGCCTCCTCTCCTCCCTTCTCAGCAAGTGACAAATAATAACCAGTCATCCACCTTTCTGTTCTGGTCCCAGTAGTGTGGGGTGACTATAAATGTTGCCAGCTATGGTCACTGTTTCAAAGAAGAAAACAGAACACATCACTCAACAGGATATACTGATTTTCTTCTCGCAAGAGGGGTGGGGTAGGGTGGAAGGAGGAGTTTACTTGGGAAGAAATAATACAAAATAATAATGGAATCTTTGTAGAGTAATTGCAAAGAAATGCTTGTTTCCAAATAGCAAAAAAGGGCTGCCTTATTAGTCAGATGGATATGTGGCTGGCTGAACAACTGAACACAAAGAGTGTGGATTCTAATTCATTGACTACCTAGAGGTGGTCACAGTCTGGATTCCCGTCTAGTAACACCTAAATGATGTTACTCCAAAAGGCAGAATTAGGACAAAGACAAGGATACAGATTTCAGCTTAATATGAGTAGGGAAATTCTCACCCTTAAGATTACCTAGCAGTAGATCTGGCTGCCTCATGAATTAATGAGGAAACTGAATGATGGAAATCCAACTGTTTGGCTTAAGCTAAAAGGGAATTTATTGCCTCATATAACTGAAAAGTCCCGGGCTAGGGGTGGTCTGGCTTCAGGCCACCAATGAATGATGGTGAAGTCCACCAATGGTGTGAGAAATCTATCCTTCCCCATCTCACAGCTCTGACTTTCCCTATGTTAACTCATTGCAGACAAGCTGCTCCCTTCCGGGAACAAGAAAGCTGGCATTGGGGCCGCCCGGTGGCGCAGCAGTTTAGTCCGCGCTTGGCAGCCCGGGGTTCGCGGGTTCGGATCCCGGGCGCCCGCCGACGCACTGCCTGTCAGCCACGCCGTGGCGGCGTCCCATATAAAGTGGAGGAAGATGGGCACGGATGTTAGCCCAGGGCCAGCCTTCCTCAGCAAAAAGAGGAGGATTGGCAACGGATGTTAGCTCAGGGCTGGTCTTCCTCACAAAAAAAAAAAAAAAAAGAAAGCTGGCATAGCCCCAATCTCACATCCTCACAGTACAGCAACCCCAGTGGGAAGACAGCCTCTTTCTCCCGCTGGTCTTAGCATTGACTCTCATGGGCCTGGTTTGAGTCATGTGCTCCTCCTTGAAAGGAAGAAGACCCTCAGGAGCCAAGTGGCAGATGTTGAGGAGCCAGGCCTGGGTTATTCAGCCCTCATTCAAGCCAAATGTGCTGAGAGTGAGAGAACGCAAAGGAAAATCAAGGTGTAGTTACTAGAAGGTGTTAAGTAGGCCAAAACCACAGGCATCCATTATAGGCCCCAACCCTGGTCATGTTCTAGCAGTGGCCACAGAGATATGGAAGGGACTTCTGCAGTTAACTGAGTAGGAGGCTGAACTTGAGGATCTCAAATAGTACGCCTTCCCATCCTGAAAGTCTATGATTGAGAAACAAAATGCACGTCAAAGCACCTTACTAGCAGTATTAATATTGTGGAATTGCTATTGTGATTTTTCTGATGAGATTTAAACATTTTAGTAAAAGTTTTACATCATCTTTCAGGAAATAAAATTAAATTTCATTCCATCTTCCCTCCAGAAAACTTGGATGAAACTATTGCTCTTCAGACCAAGAACAAGCTAGAAAAAAATGTCACTGACAATAAAAGCAAGCTTTTCCCAGGTATGAGTTACTTAACTATTTTTTTAGCTTTTAGTGCAATAGCCCTTTTGAGCGGTAAATAATGATCTTCAAGAAACATTGATAAAGAATTACAGATTTCATAAAGTTTTAAAATCTGAAATACAACCATAGGATTAAGTAGCTATTTTGTGGCCAGTTTCAGCAGAGAAATAGTATCCCAAGAAGTGTTGAAAAGAAATGTAAGTCTTTACTAAAGATTCTTCAGAGGTGGTTGGTGGGGAAAGGAGAAAACGACATCATAAAACTGAGCAATCTTTCCTAAAATTCTCCTTCAGGTATCTTTTTCTTTCCCCAGATCACCACTTTTCCAGACTACTGTCATCTGTCCACTATTTGCTGCCACCTCCACTTCCTCTTCCCTCCCAGGTCTTCTCTCTCCTATGGGATAGTCTATGCCCCTATGTAGCATGATTTAGCCCCTTCTCTTGGTTTCTTCACTTCTGCCTCTCCACTCATCCTCGTGCTCAGCACTGTGACCGCCACAGAGCCAAGCTGTGCAAAGGAGCCTCCTTCCAGGAGGGGAGGGATGAACAAAAAGAGAATAGATCACAAGTTCTTAGACCTTAATTTTGTGTCCTTATCTCAGAAGTTATGTATATATATTTGATGGCATAATATACAGCCCTTTAAAATGATGTCTTCAAGTAGTTTTTTAGTAACCTGGAAACATCCTTCTGTAATGATGACAATGACCAAAGCAAGGAATAAGATTGTACCACAACTATGAAAAAAAATGCATCAAAAAAAGAGATCATAGCGCTAGTAGTGGATGTGTTACATAATAAGACAGTAACTGATTTCTTTCTTCTTTCCTATTTTTTTCTGTAGTAATAACTCCTTTATTGAAAAAAAAAAAAGCCTATTGTTAGACTGCTTGAGGTTTCCTATTTTATTGATAACAGGGATGCTTACAATTGTTTTCAAGGGGTTGCCTACTTTAAGGTTTATGATTTTTTAAATTCAATACAGGATTGCTAGAAGGAAATATAGTTATTTTTAAGTGAGAAGTGAGCAGGGTTATCCCTTCTTGACAGCAAGTGTCCAATTCTCTTCTTCACATTGGGGTGACCAGGAGTAAGGGAAGAAGGAGACAGAAAGAGAGAAGTCCTGCCAGAGCCCCAACTCTGTAGTCCACTCTGAGTAATAGACTGTTCTTCAAAAACACAATGTCAAGGAGAGATTGGGCAACTATAGAATTATTTTCATTTGGAATCAAGACTTAAATTTGCTTTGTGGCCTGACATATCCCATTTGATTGCCTACATTGGGTAAAGAAAAGAAAATAATCTATGCTCTAATGACACAGTGTGACAGAAGGGAAAGAACACTAAGCCAGAATCTGGAAAGCTGGGGGGTTGGCCCAGCTCTTCTGCTAACTCAGTGGGTGACCTCAGGTGCATCTCTCCCCTCTTTGAGCCTCAGTTTCTTCTTCTGTGAAATAGAGGGAGGGAGTTGGATTAGATAGTCACTAAGATCCCTTTCTGTTCAAAAAAACGATCTGACCTCAAACTATATCTTTTCAGTAAAGTTTATTTCTACATTTGGATTTAATTAATAGGTAGGAAATAGGGTTATAACAACAGTACATAATCTAATTACAGTGCCATCAGAGAAGAGTCATGAAGAAACAGATAGTACCAAGGAAGAAGCAGCTAAGATGGAAAAGGAATATGGAACCTTGAAGGATTCCACAAAAGATGAGAACTCCAACCCAAGAGGAAAGACAGATGAGCCAAAAGGTATGGAACTGATAGCTCTAGATTGGCAATGAAATTGGGGAAGCAAAAACTTTCACCACACCTGGAAGGATGATCCAAAAGGCAAGCCCCCCCAACTCTGAGAAATTAGCACCATCTGTATTGACAAGATTCAGCATGTGATACCTTTATTTGAATAGCAATTTTTTAATGGTCTTGAGGCTCCTGAGATGGCAAATTAGTTTCTTCTTTTGATGGTCCTTAGTGTCCAAGAGGCTTTTCTGCTTGGGAAGGAATACTCATGACCATTTGGGCATTGTTTAATGTCCAATTTATGATCTTATGAATTTATTAAGCAATATTTCTTTAAGCATAATTAATACTCCTATAAATACACACTACCTATTCAACAAAGTCATCAAGATGTATGGATTTAAAGCAAATTTCCTTTTCATTTTAATCATTTATGATGATGGCAACCTGACAAACACTTTTAACGATTGGATTAAAAATCATAAATCCAATATATTAAACTTCCTTAAATAACCTAAATACCTTAAAAAGCAAAAAAGCACACATTAAACTAGCCCAATAATTACAAAACTTATGTTTTTATCTTTATTCTTACATATTCCTGGGTCCAATTTTTGCTCTGCCCTAGTAAGTCTGTGTGATATAAAATTTACATCTTCCTAAGATTTTAGAAACTTTACCATACCCTCAAAGAAAAGACCCTGTGATGTTGCAAGTTCTAAATTGTTAGCCCTTTGATTTCAGGTCAGGATATGGGATCCAGTTACACAGTCCAGTGGTTCAAGCCCCTTTTATTACAAAGTGTGTTAGTTATATCACGGAAAATTTACATCTCTCTCTCAGATAGATATTCTTTTTCTGAAACTCAGTGTCTTTACTAGAAGTTGTGAAGAGGTGGCTTAAACCTACCTAATTTTTCTGTCATTATGATATATTGACCTCTTTGGTATAATTGGAACCTTACTGATGTCTTATAGGTGTCTCATTAGTAGAGTCATCTAGAGGTTTTCTTCCCCAGAAGCTGAGGGAGTGAGGCATTGCTCTCTCTTGGGGCAGGGGAGAGGGGAGTGTGACATGCCACTAATTCATCATCTGAAAACACACCATTGGGGTCTCTTTTCATTGTTTATTATGTGTACTCATTAGTGACAATGAACTGACAGACTTTGCTTATTCCTCGCTGTAGTATGATACGAGACCACAAAGGCTGATCGTGTTCATGGTATAGCTCTTAATTTTGAAGAGACTGCTTGGCCCACATACAGGTTCCCAATTTCTCCTGCTCAGACGGATAGAAACAGGTTCACATTCATACTTAATGACAGATCCATGCTTAACAGTGTCTGAGTATTAAGTAGAAAACAAACAAACTAGCTATGTATTTAATACCTTGTACCTTAATAACAACAATAAAATTACGAACTATTTCCCTTTCTTAACACTTTATACATGTCAACTTTTCCCATTTACATGAGTTGCTCCAGTTGATGATGGTGATTTCATGCCTGAATTGGTATAGCCTGGGCAGTAGGAGCATCCCCTAAGTTTCTCCTTTGTCCTTTAGCACTGTGCCCAGTGGATTTTAAAGCATCTTTGCTCTCCAGCAACAAGAGGATATTCTAGACCCATTCTGAATTTTTGTCCCAAGACTTGAAATCAGTTCCCCTTCAAACAGTTCTGGTTCCTTTTTGTGGAAAATATAGAAAGTTGAACCTGGGTTATATGGGTTCAAATGAGTGGTGATATTGGCCAAAGGTACTGCTTCTATTTCAGTTATTGGGACATTTTTGAGACAGGGCTGAAAAAGAAATTTTTTCTATTATATCAAGTTTATGTTGATTTTTTCTATCATACGAAGTTTCGTATTTTTGTACCCTTCTTTTCTCTAGCATTCATTTCATAGATCTTCACAGTTTTCTCCTACATTGACACAGCTGACATATCAACTCTGATTGTTTGGTAGTGGCCTATGTTGAGAAAGGTTATGATGTTGCATCTGGACTCAGGAGGAAAGGATGTTGGAATGATTAATTAGTAATGTCTGTCATGGGCATGGAAAGGGGGAATTGGTGATATACGTGCCTTGTTTGCTGACCGGTCATAATGCCTTGATACTTCCACTCAACCCTAGATGCACTTTGGATGACTGGTAAACTTTTTTTTAATATGTATATTTTTAAATTGTGATAAAATGCGCATAACGTAAAATTTGCCATCTTAACCATGTTTAAGTGTACAGTTCAGGGGCATTAAGTACATTCATATTATTGTGCTACCTTCACCACCATCCATTTCCAGAACACTTTTCATCTTGCAAAACTGAAACTCTGTGCTCATTAAATAGTAACTCCCCATTCCCCTTCTCCCCCAGGCCCTGGCAACCCCCACTCTACTTTCCGTCTATGAATTTGACTCCTCTAGGTACCTCATATAAATGGAATCATACAGTATTCATCCTTTTGCAAATGACTTATTTCACTTAGCACAATGTCCTCAAGGTTCATCCATGTTATAGCATTTGTCAGAATTCCCTTCCTTTTTAAGACTGAATATTATTCCATTGTATGTATATACCACATTGTTTTAATCCATCCCTCTGTCTATGGACACTTGGGTTGCTTCCATCTTTTGGCTGTTGTGAATAATGCTACTCTGAACATGGGTGTACAGATATCTTGAGACTCTGCATTCAGTTTTTAAGGGAATATTCCCAGAAGTAGAATTGCTAGATTATATGGTAGTTCTACCTTTAATTTTTTGAGGAATCACTGCTTTCCATAGTGGCTGTACCCTTTTATATTCCCACCAACAGTGCACGAGAGTTCCAATTTCTCCACATCCTCACTAACACTTCTTATTTTCTGTCTTTTTGATGGTAGCCATCCTAATGGATGTGAGGTAGAAGATGAGTGGTAAACTTTTGAAAGATAGCTAACCAGGAAACAAGTGGTCCTGTGGCCTGAGATAGAGAACCAGGAACTGGGCATCACAAAGCACTACAGCTCACCCCCACAGAAACCCAGTATGCCCGAATAGTCTCTTCTGAGTGCAACCTGTGTGTAATGGTTCTCTCTTCCTAGAACACAGTAAGCCATCATCCAGGTCCTTGATTTGCTGAGGCAGCATGCTCAGTGCTTAAGACAACACCTTATATTGCTGTGCAAATATTCCTAGGAATGGGTGGTGACAGGTCTCTTTGCTTCTTTTAGGAAAACATTATGTAAAAAAGGAATATGAAGGAGTTGATTCTTGGTAGCCCACCATTGCCTAGTTAGGATGTCAGTGTTTGGAGATTAATGATGAGATTATATTTTTCTCATTAGGATTTCCATCAGATAATAGTGGGGAGAGAGAAGAGTAAAACTCCATCCATTTGGTGTTACTCTCTGTGATGGCCCTCCTGAAATATTAGGAAGAGGGTAGAGATTTGGGGCTAAAATTAGCCCCCCCCTCCATTATTTAGAGATTTAATTTATTCATGCTCCCCATTACTCTGGGATAAGAAAAACTGATTCTAGTACAGTTTAGAAAACATCAAACAGCTTAAGCCAAGGGCCAACATTTTTTGGAAAAAAGGTAATTAATCCCCTAAAGGACATATTACGACATATCTCTTTGTAGTCACAGTTGCTTTATTTGCACTTTTTTCAAAGGCTGTTTTGCTCCTCTGTTATAATACCAGTGAGAAAACACCTGTTGTCTCTAGGCAGAAAAATAAAAGCATCATGTCAGTGAAGAAAGGGTTGACTGGGTTTCCTGAGACATTTGTTCAGCAATAAATAAACTTTTATTCTGGTGGTGTGCCTGGCACTGTGCTCAAAAAGTAGAGCTATGGAAGGAACATAAGAACCAATGGCTGCTTCTGAGGACTCGAGGAAGTTTTGAAATGAGAATAGTTCTTCCCATATGTAGGCAAGTGTAACACAAGCCACATACGTGCATGCAGGTCTCTCTTACTGATGAGTCAGAAGTATGTAGAACAGGCTCCCTTCAGAGAGAAAGTTGGAGGGTGTTACAGAGCAGAGCAATGGATGAGGTAATGGCCCAGCCAGAACCACTTAAGGAAATAATTATAAGCAGGATGCATTGGCAAGAATATCTGTAGAGAGTCTATTTTGGTCTTGCAATGTGAGGTGATGGCCCCATCTAATGACAGCAAATATTTATTCACCATGCCAAGCATATGCTGGGTCCTGTGAGGAGTAGGAGTAATAATAATAATAATACCCTACATTTATATCATTCTTCAAATTACAAAGCATGCTTTCATGCATCTCATTTCAGGCTTGATGTAAAAAAATCCAATTTAATTGCCAATGATGAAAAATGACACATTTACCTTTGAATATAGTTTACTTAGACTATTTAAACTCTTGCCTTCTACAAGGACTCACATTAAGAATAATATTGTAAAATATTTTCTAACTGGTGCAGTTATTTGAATGATTCAATAATTATTGCTAAATTTAGGAATATGCCAATGAAATTGAATTTATTCTAATTTCAATCATATCTATAAAGTTGCTTAATTTTTCAAGTAAATTGCTCTCTGGAGACCAAAGAGAAGTGCTTTAAAACTTTATTCCATGATCTAAGTGTGGCTCTTTTTCCCAGTTCGATGTTTACTCATTCACTTCTGCTCTATGAGTCACTGAAAATCTTTTTTTAAAATCATCCAAGGGATGAGATAAGCATTGTGATACCCATAAACTCATTCCAACACTATTACTTGTCAAGTTTATGGCTAGATAATGGAATTAGGTTGAAAAAGGTGATCTCTAACATACCTTTCACCTAAATATCCTATTATGCCCATATCTTCTTTACAGGAGCCAGAAGAGAAGGTATCTTGTTTAATTAATAAATTGATAATAAACTGACTAACTCATGAGGATGCTCTTATTTTTAAAGCAACATAAGAGAAGAAAGTTCACGCCTTTATTCAAGCGCCAAGGCCTTCTGCTAGAAATGTCCAAAAATAGAGTCCAGTCTTCTCCCCTGTGAGTCAGCAAGTGTGCCAGGAGCTAAGCACAGGCACAGAGGCCTACCACCAACACAGGTTTTTTTTAAGGGCAGCAAAGGAGAATTTCTTCCCATATATAGAAACCGTGAATCTTCTTTTAGAATTCACTCTTTAATTTACAAATAAGTAAACCAAGGCTCCAGAAATAAGCGACTCACCCAAGATCTCATAGCCAGAGTGTGCCAAAGGTGGGCCTTGAACTCATGCCCCTTGACTCCCACTCAGTGCTCATCCCAGTATTCCATGCTGCATCTTATGCATGGGTAAAATATCATCATTGTGCAGAAATTCTAATTTTGTTTTTCTGGGAAAGATTCACCCTGAGCTAACATCTGTTGCCACTCTTGCTCCTTTTTCTTTTCCCTCCCCAAAGCCCCAGTGCATAGTTGTATATCCTAGTTGTAAATCCTTCTAGTTCTCCTATGTGAGCTGCCGCCACAGCATGGCAACTGACAGACGGGTGGTGTGGTTCCACTACTGGGAAGCAAACTGGGCCGCTGAAGCAGTGAAGTGCTGAACTTTAACCACTAGGCCAGCAGGGCTGGCCCAGAAATTCTTGAATTGAATGGCTCTGGGGCCCATGTTGGCATCCATGATACCAGTATCAGTTGCTTTGTTTTGTGCAGTTCAAAACTGTAATCATATAATCTATACTATACATAATTTTAAGCGTTACATCAAACAATTTTTATAAACACTCTTTCAGAAGATCTAGTGTCTTTAGTAAATGCAGTATTCAATAGGTTAACTCTATTGATTTCTACAGTGTTTTTTAAGGAGGAGTGGATCAGGATAGCATATCAGGGTCAGGACAAATTCATGTATAAAAAAGGATATTTCTCTCGCAATGCTGAAAACCAGAACAGCCAGAAAAGCAGGGCTGCGTCTTGACTCTGGCCCTCTTCCCATCTGCTTCAGCATATGTTTTAAGGCTTGTGCCATATTACCTCAGCCATGAGCTATTTTTTCCAAAGGAAGCTGAAAAAAAATAGGCCAGCTTTCCAAAGTGGACTCTCATGGGCTTTCAGTGCACACTGTGTAAATAAAAGATTTGCTTTACAGCTCCCGAGAAGAGAAAATGTAAATAGGAACCAGCTGCTTCTCTCCAAGAGCAGAGGGACACCTGATTTTATTTATTCCTGTTGTCACCAGTGCTCCAGTGTGGAGCTCTCAACACTGGTGGCAGCGGTTCCCAGACTTTGCCCCACATTGGAATCACCTCAGGATCATTAAAAAATACTGATGCTCGGTCCCCACCTCCAGGTATTCTGATTTAATTGGCATGAAGAGTGACCTGGGCATCAGGATTTTTAAAAACTCCCCTAAGTGATTCTAAGGTGCAGCCGAGTTTGAAAACCACCCACCACCTTGGTCAGTTTGGTAAGAACAACAGGCACGAAATCCCTCTCGTCTAAAAGGTGAATTTTACCCAGTTCCACTATTAGAGGCTCTGGCTTCATTCTCGTTCAAGACCGGGCTCTGACCGTTCTCGGCTGTGTCCCTTGGGCACATCACTTAACCTCTCTGAGCCTTAGTTCCCTCATGAGTAAAATAGGAATAATAGTGCTTATTTCAGAGGGCTCTGTGAAGATTAAATGATGTATGGATGTAGTAGGCCTAGCACATTTGTAGGTGTTTTAAATTGTTTCTGTTATAACTATCATTTAAATTCAGAATCCATCAAATTTCAAGTCTCTCAACTAAACAATTCATTTTTTGTAAAAAGAGAAGAAATCTATACCCTTTATACTTTTTTAAAAATTGTAGTTTCCCTTGTTTCTACTCCATGCTCACTGAGCAATCTTCTGATTACAATTGGCTTGTATGCAAGAAGACTTTGTCCATTCACTCATTCGACAAATGTTTACTGAGAGCCTGCTACATGTCAGGCTTTATTCTAGGCTTGGGAGTACATCGGAAAACAAGAAATATTTCTAAGGGAGGAAGACAAGCAATGAATTTCAATAAATTATATGATATGGTAGAAAGTGATAAGTGGTATGGATAAAAATAAAGCAGACAAGGGGAATGAAGGTGATGGGGGCTTAAATTAGAGAAACTGTCCTAATCATAGATGTTATGATCCACAAGATAGCTGTCTTTTTTTGTTTCTTTTTTTGGTGAGGAAGATTAACTCTGAGCTAATGTCCGTTGCCAATCCTCCTCTTTTTGCTGAGGAAGATTGGCCCTGGGCTAACATCCGTGCCCATCTTCCTCTACGTTATATGTGGGACGCCTGCCACAGCATGGCTTGATAAGCGGTGCACAGGTCCGCTCCCAGGATCTGAACCTGCAAACCCCGGGCCACCAAAGTGGAGTGCCCGAACTTAACCATTACGCCACCAGGCCAGCCCCAAGATAGTAGTCTTTTAATGGATTGCAGTCTAGTTTTCTTTAAGCTGCAGTAAACTCATTCTCTATTATGAGTTGATAATGTCAAGATAGTGAACAAAATTACTTTTCATGCATTTCATACTTTTTAAAATTCAAACACCATTTTTGTTATAGGTAATTGGTTCCTGAGCAAAAAGCAACCTAACAAGATGATGCTGAGTCCCCTGTTTCAAATTGTTTTAAGTTGGGTTCCCTCTGAAGCAGATCCTAGAGAAGGATTTGAGGTTGAGTAGTTTAATTGGGAGGTGACCCCAGGAAGCACCACTGGGGCGATAGGTACATGAGACAGGGAAGGGAAAGAAACCAACATAAGGTGTGTTAATGAGCGAGCTTCCGCTGTGGACAATTGGGACTCCATCCCACTGAGGACCTCTGAGAGATTGTGGAACGTGCCGGAGAAGTGAGGATGCTGGGATATTTATCTACCAATTTTGCCCATCATTGGGTGAGGGCCCCCCCTATGAGCATCTCTGGAATAGGGAAGCATGAGTGTAGGGAATCAACAGTGTCTCCTACACTAGGGCAAAACTTCATATTTATTTTTAGCTCTCCTAAATCAGAATTTTTAATACAGTATTTAAACAGAGACTAAACTCTGGTTTTCCTTTTCTCAAATAAGCTGTCTACATTATGATATGATATCATAGATAAGATTGTGGGAAGAATGCTTAAAATTATTTAAAGAACAAGACTATTTTCACACATGCTCAAAAGTTTCAGAAGCTCTGATTCCCTAATGTGCTAATGACAAATTATTATTTATTCACTAAAGCAAGCCCTAAGACCCACTAATTTGATTTAAACCCTTTAAAAACATGATGTTGCATTCTTTAGAAATACTCTACACTAAGATTTCTTTCCTTGTTCAAAATGCCTTTTCTACCTGAATTAATTTGAAATAGAGAGCCCTGTCTTTATGTTACCAAATCCAGCTGACTTTCTCAGCAAACGGGCAACAGACAATGCATATCTCTAAATTCATTGTGCTGTAATGTTATAGCAGCTAGGGAGACATTGGTGTTTCACGTGCTCTAACATTCTTAAAAACAAAGCACTGAAATCTGACTTTTTACACAGGCGATTGAAGTGAGTAGGGGCTGCAAATTGTGGATGTCTTCTCTTGTCCTCTTAGCCCTTTCTGCACAAAAGCTTCTGTGTGCTTCTTTGGGGACCAGAAAACATGGAGCCCCGGTGGTGAGGCAAGAGTGGGCTTACAAGATCAGGAAGAAAGATGCTCAGGAAGTCACTTAGGTAAATGCAATGGTGGAAATTGGAACATCAGCAAACCTTAAGGCAATGTTATTGTTCACGGACTGTAGTCAGGCGTACCCAGATTCAAGCCTGGCTCTACTACTTACTAGCTTTGTGATCTTTGGCATATTACTTTATCTCTCTACGCCTCAGTCTCTTCATCTGTAAAATGGGGGTGAGATAGGACTGCCTCAAAAGGTTGTTGTGAAGAGTAAGAGAGATGATGCATTTTGGAGCACAAAGCAGAGCCCTGGCACATAATAAGCACACAGTACAGGTGGCTCAACCAAGAGGTCTGGGAGGTAGATTAGAGGTAACAGGGCTAAAAGGGGGCTCAGACTGGTGGTCACCACACTGAGCTTTGGCAGCCATTGCATCTGCAGAGGCCCTGGACTTTGAAGGCCTCTCTTTTTAGGCCATCCAGTACTCTCCAGATCACCTGGTCTCTTGGTGCAGACACTCTGAGCACTAGGGACCTCACCTGGTTAAGGGGATGGTTGATTTCTTTGAGACAGAACAAGGCTACATCAGTGTCCATGTCTGAAGACAGATCTGGTCTCTTAGATAGTGCAGGAAGCAGAAACTTGGCAAGACCAGTCTAAATTCCACCTCTGTTATGTCCTGTGTGGCCTCAGCCAAGTCACTTAGCCTCTCTGAGCCTTAGTTTCCTCATCTCTAAATTGATGATAACACCCACTTGCAGACAACAATGTATGTAAAGGGTATCATGGAGCAGGTGCTTCAGTGATGCCTGGTATTCTCTGGCCACACTTGAGGACCCTCAGAGAATGTTTACATCCACAGGAGTTCTACTAGAACAAGTTCTAAGGTTCACCAGGCAAACTCTGAAATGAGGCCCAGATCACCTCTTCACTTGAGTTTTTTACACAATCCCTACCAGATTGGGCAGAAGACTTACGCAAAACCACAAATTGGGACTTACTTAACATCACTTCTTTGGTAATGGGGTCTTTTAAGTATCTGCCACTCTGATTTAGTTCTTGACCTGATAATGCTCCTCAGTTTAGAAGAACCATCCCTAACGAGAAATAACCCAGTGTAAGAATTGTAGGTACCCACTTATCCAGTGAACTGAATCAAAACTCTTCTCTGCCAGGACATCAAACTATAGTTATTTGTGTGGGGGGATAATGGCTCCTTGACGCTAGCAGCCTGGTCCTGCCTCCTGGAATCTTATCCCCACCCCCACCCCTCAGGGACACCACCTCACAAGTGCTCGGTAAGTCCAATATTTGTTGATGGTTTCAAACCGTAAGTATGGTCTTTAAAAAGAAATGCAGTGGTATTTTTTTATGAGTGTTTAATGTAGGTCTCTTTTCTTTTCCAGGGAAAACAGAAGCCTATTTGGAAGCCATCAGAAAAAACATTGAATGGTTGAAGAAACACAACAAAAAAGGAAATAAAGAAGGTAAGGATTTAGTGTGATTGTAAACTGCAAACTTCATCTGCAACTGCAAGCTTCATTTGTTAGAGGCTCTTGTTAAAGATTCCCACAGTCAAACTGGGCTAAAGTCGCCTCTCAGAGCCCAAAATACACCTCTCAGATGCAGAAGGGAACAGAACATCCATGTCTCTTATTTTTCACAACAGCCTTTCAAGCAAAGGCATTTTCTTTTCCGTTTTATTACGAAAAATGTCAAAGTAGGGAGAATAGTATATGAATCCCCGTGTGTCCATTACCCACCTTCAATAATTATTAACATTTTGCCAATCTTGTTTTGTCTACTTGCCTCCCTTGTCTTGGAGTATTTTAAACAAAGGCATTTTCTGAGCACATGTTATGCAGGGTGCACCCTGCAGTCACTCACTTACTTAAAACAAAACACAGAACCAGACTCTGTTCTGAGTGCAGAGATGTGAAGGAAGTAAGATGCAGCCCCCCACACTCCCTGCCAAGTCTCTCACAGCATCAGTAGAGCTATGGTCGGCCCCGTTCTGTGCTATCAGAGATAAGCGTGGTGGTGCAGAGGAGGTAAGAGGAGGGGGCACATCTCCTTACAGGGACAGGGACCAGTGGGAGAAGGGGCCGTAGGAAAGCCTTCGTTGGAAATGTGAGGAGAGATGGAGGCAGAGGGAACACTGGGTACACAGACATAAAGGGACAAAATAGAGTGATGCATTCTGGGAACTGGAGCCATTTGGTTTCCCAGGAACACTGTGTGTCTGTGGGGAGGACCCACAGACAGGGCCGGGAAGGTGGGCAGCCAGGTCGGGAAGAGACTTGGACCCTGCAAAGGATGTTAGTTTTAGCCAAAGGAGCCTAAATTCGGGCTTAATTAGCTTAAGAACTAAGAAATCTATTTGGCAGCAGTGTGGTTACAGACTGAAAAAATAAGACCCCAGAAGTCCGGAGAGAGAGAGGAGGCAAGGATTTGGAGCAGAATTGATGGGACTTAAACCAAGGCAAGGCAGAGGAAATAAAGAAGAAGGGAGAAACCCAAGAGCTATGGGGAGAGAGAGGATTCCAGTATGATTCCCTGCTGACTGGCCAGAGCAGTTACAAAGTGACGCTTTTAAAATGAGAGAAGCAGCGCTTTTCAACCTTGAAAGTGCATTCGCATCACCTGTGCAACTTCTAAATATCCCACAGGACCTCTAAATCAAACTTGAGGAGCAGGACCCAGGCATCAGTAGTTTTAAACCCCCCATGAGTCCATTGTGCAGCCAAGTTTGAGAACCACTGAGACAGAGCACGGTGGGAGGAAGAGGTATTTTCAGCATCCCTGTAGCCTGCGATCATGTACGTTGAGCGAGATGGAAACAGTTATCAGGTCTTCACGCATACTTCATTTTATTTGACTCAAAATGATGTGTATTTCCAGGCTGTCAGCTCCATTAAAATTCACATGAACTGTATTTCATCAAATCTGTTATTGATTGAAAAGTGCGCCATTGTTTCATGTACCACTAAGGACGAAAAATTATAACAAGCCATCAATGACTGCAGAGACTTTAAAATAAAAAAATGTTTATCTTAGAGGCAGTGTAATAATAGTGTGTACCAAAATGCATTCTGAAACCAATGTAAATTGTATGGTCCAACAATTTGGAGTATTTATGTCATTTCTTTCACTGATTAACGTATGAATCAGACTCCTGGTCATAACCAGCAACATCCTGCAGTTCAATCTTCTAGTTCCAGAAATGACCAACCTAGTGGAGCATGGAACTCTGGTGCTCACATATTGAAGGCTCTGTGACCAAACTTCAGAATGACAGTATTGTGTTTGATGCTCCCTTCTGCCTCCAGAAAGTGAGGGTAACAGGCAATACATCCTCCTGAAGGCAGAAACAGCTCTTTCTCCACTGCCTTCACAGGTCTTCTGCTTGACTTGGGTCATCTCTCAAAGCCTGTGGGGATCAAGGTCCTAGGGCCATGCAGTGGCTGCAGCTGCGTGAGCAAGAAGTCTTTCTATTAGTTCCGACCTTCTTTAACCTCTGCTGATGCCCTTTGACAAGGACCTGTGACCTGAATCTCCTTCCCAAATTTAGGAAGGGGAGGTCTATGTGATGTGAGAGTGAGGATGATGATAAAATCTTATGCAGCCTTAAAAAAAAGTCTGTACTTTTTAAAAAGTGAATCACAGCCCTTATCTCTTTTGTGCCTTACAGTCTTAAAAATCTCTTTTAAGGTTAGCAAAGTGGCCACTGACTTGCATACACTAACAGCCAGCTAAGGCAGAGCTGGGTAGACTCCAGCAGCCTTTCCTCTGCACTATGCGGGTTTTCCCATGGCACACAGTGACAGCTGTATCATAAAGATACAGTTTTTCCATTTCAAAAGAAAGCAAAATATTTTCCTGTTTGTCCATTCAAATCACCTGGACCTCTTCACATCTGTCCTTGGGAGTCTGCCTTTTGTCCCACTAAAGATGTTGACCCTGCAGCCAATTCTGAAGGGCTAGTATTAATTTAAACAAGGGATAATCAAGAGGCGCCTCTTCCTGCCGTATGAGTCAGTCAGGAATCAGCTCCTGAGGTGCACACAAAATGTCCGTTCAGCTTGTGCCTGAGAGAAAGGCAAAGTCAACAAAACAAAACAAAACACCCAGGCCCTTATTGAATGTTTGCTCTGCACTTGTCAGATGTTTCACATTCACTACTTCTAGGCCATGGAGTGGTCAAAGCGGTGACTCCAGACAGACCTGGGTTCAGAGCCTACCATGACCTGAGCAAGTGACTTACCTCCTCTGTCCTCTTTCTTCATCTCTAAAACGGGGAGCCAGTGCTTACCCCATGGGGTTTTGTGAGGAGCAAATAAGTTGATGGTTTTAAAGTGCTCAATACTGGGAGTTCTCTCTTTAATCCTCACGGCTGTGCCCAATGGGGAGCCAACGCCCTCCCTGGTGGAGAGGAAACAAGCTTTCTCTAAGCCTCAGCTCACCTTGATATGGTGAGAGGTCCTTCATGCTTAGTTTTCCTTTCATGCTGGGGCTTAAAAATGCCCAAATGACCCAGATTCAGATGACATTCAGGCTCGCTATAGGTGGCCATGGAATGCTCTGAGCTTTTGTACTCCACTCTCTCCTTTCTCTTCTCTTTACAAACTGACAGAAGGCAGTTTGCATTGGAAGGCTCTGTTCCAGGGACTTCCAATGGCCAAGATAAATGGCACTGTCCTCAAGGACCTCAGCCTCAGGCAACTCACAATCTGGAGGGTTCTCCTCAGTTACTCTATGGACCTACATGTCCAACTGTGGGGGAGGAGTGTCATAAATTTTGGTACTTCCATAGGATGTATTGTATGTAGCCATTAAAAATGGTGTTTCTGAAGAATATTAATGCTCACTGTGTAAAGTTAAGTGAAAGGAGCTAGTTATAAGGTTGTATATACATTGTGATCTCAATTTTGGATTGAGATACATATATTGAAAAGCTAGAAGAAAATAGAACAAAATACCAACTGTGGTTATGATTAATAGAATTCAGGTGATTTGAATTTTATTTTCATGTTTCTATATTTTCCATTTTTTAAAATAGTAAGCATATAATACTTAAAGAGTCAAGGGAAGACATGGGGTTTTTTTAAGCTTTCAGAAAGATGCCACCAGCAGCCTCCTTACTTGGGGATCCCTTTGTTTTTGGTGGGTGGTTTGATGGTTTACAAATTCGTTTAAGTAGGACAGAGGAACCATAAAGAGGTTATGGTTTGGCTTTTTATTCCATGCAATTCAAAAAGCATGAAAATCAAGGTAATTCTTAATATGGAAAAAAAAAGTGGGTTGTCACATCAACATTTACTTAACCAATGTAACAAGTTCAGGAATTCAAAACACTGGTTCTGATTGTAACTTTTACTATTTGTGTGACCTTGAAAAAAGCACCTAAGCTTTAGGATCTTGTTACCCCAAGTGTGATTCCTGGACCAGCAGTATCACCATCTCCTGGGAGCTTGTTTAAAATGCAGAATCTGGGGCCCCACCTCAGACATATTGAATACAAATCCACAGCTTCCCAAGAGCCCCGGGCGGTTGGTATAAACACTAAAGTCTGCGAGCCCTGGTCTATGAGCCTGCTCCCTCTGTGGTCAGATGAGGTGGTACTCCCCACCTGAGCACACTGTAGGGCTGTGATGAAGAGCAGATGAGATAACATAATGCATGTAAACATGATCTGAAACTGCAAAATACTCTACAAATGCCAAGAACTAAAATGTTTTCCAGTGTGAAAGACAATAGATGGCAGTTGTGTCGTCGTACAAAATGCTTCCTAGCTGATGGTAATCGCTGTAATGGAATTGTTCTTTCCTGATCTTTGCTGATACTCAACTGATATTTTCCAGATTATGACCTTTCAAAGATGAGGGACTTCATCAACCAACAAGCTGATGCTTACGTGGAGAAGGGCATCCTCGATAAAGAAGAAGCTGACGCCATCAAGCGTATTTACAGCAGCCTGTAAAAACGGCAAAAGATCCAGGAGTCGTCGACTGTTTCAGAAAACATAATATAGCTTAAAACACTTCTAACTCTGTGATTAAAGTTATTTTGACCCAAGGGTTATTAGAAAGTGCTGAATTTACAGTAGTTAACCTTTTAGAAGTGGTTAAAACATAGCTTTCTTGCCATAAAAACTATCTGAAAAGTAAAGTTGTATGTAAGCTGAGAGTTTGTATATAGAATCCTTATTTCCTTATAGATTTATAGTCAGAGAGATGTTGCTTTGGGAAAGCCTGTAAGGGCTGAACTTAAAACTGAAACTTCTTCCTGTTGTCACGCCCACGAGCACTCCCTGTAGAATTAGGGGATTCTGTTTTCAAGGCATGCGGGGTACCAAAGCACCTCGTAGAATATGTCTGTTACAAGATGTTGTTTTCACTACCAGTTCCCTTTTGGGAGTTAAAATAAATTCACATTTCCTTAAAGCCTCTGGAGCTTAAAGGATAGCTGTCTGCTTTGTTGGCTGTTCCTGCTGGCTCTTTATCAGGCCCAATGGCACAAAAAGGAACCTGCAAAATGGGTATAGGATTTGCTGGATTTGTTAACAATTTTCCCCCACTCTTAATATTTTCTATTAGAGTTTTCAGATATTGAGCTTGTTTATTAAGACGGATATCTATGTACTCTCCAAGAAGAAAAATGAGATCATAAACACTACATAAAGCAAGGTAAAAATTTATGCCAGATCTAAGTTATCTAAACTAAATTTGATCCAGGCCAAAGTTTCTCAACAGAGAGCAAGACGGCCAGACAGCAGGGTAGAAACAGAGAAAAAAATCATTCCCTTCTCTGAACCAAAGCTGGGAGATGACCTTCCCTGGAAGAAAAGGTTAATGTACTTTGGGTCCCTGCAACTCCCCTTCCTCAGCCAACCACAAACACAGCCCTGGAAACAACACTCAACGGCCCAAGGTCCTCCTAAAATGTTGATGGGCAATGTTCCCAAACCAAAGAATGCTTTGAAAATGTATTATTCAGTGTAAATTAATTACACAAATATTTTTCTATGTATTTCAGTTGGAAATCATAAAAATTATAATGCTTTGTATATTAGCTGTCACTACTTCAAATGGCCTTCTGATGCCTGTCTTGAATGCCCCTCCTCGGTGTCCACTTTTTGATGAGGGCTGGGCAACTCACAGAGAAGCTGTAAGAGGCTGTTTTTCACAGGTAAGAGACCACTGCTACTCCTCCCCATCCCTCCCCAACACAAATGAAAACCAAAGCCTGACAGAAACAAAAACTAAATTCAGCATATTTTAGAGAAGCCAGTACTCACTGGTGAGCAGTGAAAGGGAACTAGAAACACCTGTGCCCAAGCTGCACTTGTCAAAGCACCATGAGTCAGACTGTTCCAGAGTCATCTTTGATAACAAGACTGACTCCACTTCACTCATGTCCTGTAGTCCACACAGGCTGCTTCTACATCAGAGAGAAAAAACTGGCTGTGACTAAAGCATTTTATCCATTCGCTTTTGTATAATTTATCTAAAGATCGATGCAGTATTTTTAAAAATAAGAAATTTACTTAGGGAGTTTACTGTAGCCTTCTGAGCACATTGACATTCAGTAGCTCCTATTGATACCCAAGACAAAAGGGAGATAGATCATCAGTCCTGTTTTAGAAACGAGGAAACTGATTCACGGAGAGAACAGGGCACAGGATACGCTCAAACTCGGATGGCCAAGAAGTGGTCAAGCTGGGACTAGGGCCCAGGGTTCTTGTCTCAGCCCACTCCACCACGGTGATTCTACGTGCAAGGCAGGGACTAAAGTACCCTAGTCCGGGACAGTTCAACTGTGGCCACAACAAATTCAGTCTTTAATAACTTGAAGAAGGGGAGAGATGTTTGGGCTAGAAATTGCTAGGAGAGATCTTAGGCAAAAATAAAATATGCAGAAAAATGTTTTTGAGATTGTGGTCTTAATTTCAAATTTGAGCTATGTCTTTGGGATAGTTTGTGGATTTGTGTCTTTTGGATTACTCTCAAATTTCAGATTATTTTATGTGAAACAGCATGATAACTATATTTTTTAAAGTTCCTGGGCCTCCATAGAGGCCTGGGTCTTTGCTTACATACATAACTGTTTCACTTCCTTTATTTTTTTTAGTTTTCTCCTCTTCCAACTCACTCCCCATAGTTCAGGTGTAGTGGAAATAAGAAGAGAGCAAGCATGATCAAGAGTTCACCCTATATCAAAGATGATGATAACATGAGAAATAAAAACATGAGATGTTATTATCATGAGAAAAAATAACAAGAAAAAAACAAAACACAAGGGATTATGTACGTTATGAATAAACAAGAAATTCAAGACAAGGCAGACAGCTCCTATTTGCCCTTCTTGCCCCTGTTGGCCAGCTTCAGCGGCTGGATCTGTGAGGTTCTGGGTCTGCAAGCTCTGCAGTCTGAACACCCAGGGGCACTTATTCCCCCACTTACAGGGAGACCTGGTGGACCAAGGCAGGGAAGAGAAAATGAGGGGAGAGAAAAAGGGAAACAAAGGTCCTTTCTGCCCCACAGAAAAAAGACTCCTTTGGGGATGTTGGGGAGGGATGAATAAGGGGAATTTTTGTGGAAGCTTAAAGATTTATTTAACCTGGTACTTGAATAGAAATTGAGACCAAAAAATATTTAATTGTAAATAATATATTGCTGCTGTAAGGTTTACTGCTGTAACCTATACATATAATAAAAGACAAATTATGTGAATAAAAACCTAACCCTCAATTCAAATGAGCACAGTGACTCAAAACACTATAAAAAAAGTCTTAATGAAATCTAAACTAGAATTCACCACTGTGTCAGATCATGGTATTGTTTATTTCTTCTTCTGATCGTGTTCCATGTTTTCACTATATCCGAAACACATTAGGTCAAATATGAAAATGCAAAGGTTACCAATAACCATAATTGATTTGCTTTTAGATTACCGAAACTTTTTTTTTCAAAATTGCAAGTATAATAATAAAAACCATTAAAATAGAGGAGAAACTGTCACTATTTCAAAAAATATAATTTGAAAATCAATTTTATTTTCCCATTTGTTGAAAAAAATTGAAGACTCAAATATGAAAACATAGTTTATTTTCTCATTCAGACTTGTAGTTTCTTTTTACAAAATAGCAGACAAAATTTGGTTCTTTGTATTATTACAGAATATGTAATATATATCGAAATATATATATAGCACTTAAGTGATAAACACATAGCAAAATCAGCATCACTTAAACAGCAACCATGTTTTTCACATAATTAGGATTTCTC
The DNA here is from genome assembly GCA_031878705.1 of Tapirus indicus. Taxonomy (NCBI): domain Eukaryota; kingdom Metazoa; phylum Chordata; class Mammalia; order Perissodactyla; family Tapiridae; genus Tapirus; species Tapirus indicus. Next base: position 44,524,118 of record CM062918.1, read on the forward strand.
AGGAGATAAACATTGTTTTTAGCTTGAATACGTAAATAGTCTTTGATGCTTTATGTCAACTAGTGTTTACAAAAGCTAGTCTAAAAACTACCACCACTCACAAAAGTGAGGAGCTTTAGGAGACAATTTTGCTATCATGCCCTAATAAAGACTTAACATTATAGAAAGCAAGAGGGAGCTGATCACTTCAGTGCAATTGCGGTAGGTGGAACTACTTAATTGTGATTTAAAGGTGTACGCTATGAGAATCCAAAAGGGATGCTTTTGAATCTTCAGTTGTTGATTTCCTTAAGATCCAACCACCTCTCAACCCAGGTTAGACTCTGCCCCCGATCATCTAACTGTGATAGAGGGAAGCATAGGGACTTTCTTCATCTCTGAAAAAAAGAAATACAGCATAAATCAGTGTTTAAAAACTGTATTCAGAAAACTAACACATATACTTATTATATAACTTAGTATCCACTTGCCAAAGAAGGGCAAGAGTATATCAACTTATCACGCACGCCTTGAAAGTTATATGAAATACAAATATTTATTAAGGTGTACCTTATTGTCTCCATTTTATTGGTGTCTCAGTTATTGGAATAAATAGTACTTATATATTTATATTTTTATGTGACATTTAAATAAAAGATATTAAAATTATAAAAAGATTATATTTGTATTGATATTTGTTATATGTTTTATATTCCACCTCTTTCTCAAAAGGGTTTGAGGTGCCTACAACAAAGGGCATACATATAATAAGAGGAATAAAATAGAAATAAAAATCAGGACTAAGAAAAGGAGAAGGAGACAAATATATCAACCTTAAGAAATATAACAGTAGTAGAACTGAGCATCAATTTTAGTTGCAAGCTTCCTGGTAGCCAGGGCAAAAAGGGAATCACAGTAAGTTGTGCCATTCTTGGAATCATAAAGGAAGAAGGAAACCAATTCTACAGGAGAGAGAAAGGTTTGCCCTAGTACCAAATTAAAGAACAAATTAAAAAACTCACATAAGACCTTATGTAACACCCAGTAACAAATAATGGACAATGTCTTTGACAAATTTCATGAGGATCAGTATTTTACAAGTATTTTTTATGGCATTGCCACCTTTGAAGGGGTCGACTAGATGTCTCTGCTTGGCTGCTCTCCAGAATTGCTAGCTGGACAGTTATGCTACTAAGGCAAAGAAGCAAACTTTTTATAATAAATAACAGAGACAAAAGCATTGTGACAGATAAAGCCTTATGCAGAATGCTGTAGCTCTGTTCAGACTTCATATATTAAAAATGCCTTTCTAGAATTAAAATACAGTTTTTAAAGCAAAAAAGGAAAAGAAAAAATTTGACCACACAAGGACATCTTAAGAGTAATTTATTCAGCCTCTGACATTTTACCAACGTATTTTTACCTGCTCTCTTCTTTTAGTTTCTTGGCTGCCTGTGTTGATAACTTAATCTGCAAGTCTAGTCTCTGCAGGAAATCTCTGGCTGACACTTCCTCAGCCTGCACTGGCTGAACACCGGATTTTTGAGGACTGGGAGGAGAGAGGTCTTCTCCAGCCGCTACCGGCTCTTTTTCATGAGAAAAACTGTCAACGGTTTCATTTTCTGGAGAATCTATCGAGTTAAGTCCATTAAACAACAAAGGCTTCTCTGATATAACTGGGATGTTCAAAGTCTTCTTCAGAAATATACAATCATTGGTAAACAGTTTATTTGCCCTTTTAATCTGCTCCATCTAAAACACAGAAAAGGAAACACAGAGTTACATATAAATAAACCCAGAAGTAGGGCTTATTACACAACTAAAAATATTCATGAGCAAAATGTGTGCAATGCTTTCTCTGGATTTGAGATTCTTAATTCGGGTTTAGCCACCTCCCTAGATACCCCCAGTTACTTCAAGAGATGTCAGGAAATTCTATTTCCCAATTTTAAAAAAGGAAAGACTAATTTTTCCCCATTGTATTATTTCCCCTACAAGGCAGCTTTCACCAAGCAGCCTGAAATCCCTGAAATTAAAAATGTAGAATTTTTAGCACTTATTTCATAAATTCCATTCTTACTTTAACATTTCTATTATCTGATTAAAAAAAAAACTTACTAGTCTGTTATTTTACTTACGGAGCACTTCCTGTGCCTCTAGAATTGTGTTTGGCAAATATAATGGATGCAGGAAGTGTTAAGAGTAAGCACAATGAGAATTTGGAAGAATGGTGTAGACTGGGGCTGCAGTCATTAAGAAAGGCCTCTCGGAGAAGGTGGGTTTCTGATTTTGATCCTTTTCACTTTAGATGGGCTTTGAAGAATGGGTAGAAATGGGACAGGGAAGGAAAGGAGGTGGGGAGCACTTTACACACAGTATCTCTTTTTTTCTACCCTATGGAGTAGGTATTTGAAGAAGCACTTTACAAATAAAAGAAACGAAACTCATAGAGATTATGTACCATGGAATCATCATACAACTGGTAGATGAAGAAGCTAGATTTAATACAGGGTTCTATAACTTCAAACTCTTTTCTAGCCTGTGGATGCCTCCCCCAAACCACAGAGACGGGGATGGGAGGTGGAGGTGAAAGGGGGAATAGAATTTACATACAGTATCTCATTTAACCTTCACGATCATTCTGCAATGTAGATATTATCTCCTTTTCACGAATGAAGAAACGGACACTCAAGGAGTTAAGTGTCATGTCTAAGTCCACAACGCTGGTAAGTGCAGACAGGATGCAAACTCTGCCGGCTCCGAGCGTGTTGGAGAAATGCCTGCTCTTATGTTCATCACACTGTATTATAACGCAGCTGCAGACTTCTCCACCCAACTAGCCTGGGAAGTCGGGCGATGCTAGACTCTTCTGTGCACTGTATCACCTAATTTTCACCACAACTCTTTCTTGTGAGGTATGTAACCATGACAGTTTGGTACAATAGCTGAGCACACAGGCTTGGGAATCTGACAGACCTGGTTTCAAATCCCAGCTCCACCAGCACCAACTATCTGAACATGACCTTGTTACTTCTCTCGTTGAGCCTGTTTCCTCATGTGTAAAAAAGGTATTATTTACCCTTCACAGGGTTGTCAGAAGGATTAAATGAGAGTTTATAAACATACATGCACAGAGGAGATGGATAGAGAGACAGACAGAGATATAGGATATGCATGAAAGAGAGAGAACATTTAGCAGAGCCCCTGGCAGTAGATGGTACTTACTATTCTCTATTTTCCAATGAAGAAATTAAGACACACAAGAGATGACTGATTTAACCAAGTGCACATGGCTCCTTAAAGGTATGAGCTTGAATTTCTGTCTGACTCTAAAGTCCATATGACCCCAGGATAAACGTGCATGACTACATATGACCCCAGGATAAACGTGCATGACTAATGGGACCAAATTATGGAGATCCTCTAATGCCAAATTCATTATGAGTGAAAAAAATTACATTTCTACTTCAAAGAGCCTGAAAAAACAAGTCAAATAAATAGACCCTGTTCCTCCTGTTTTCTAACTATAAGCTGAATCCACGCAAATAGTACACTTAAAACTTTCTCTTTTTCTTTTAAAGATACTATATTAAAGTATCTTCTGTGTGTGGGCAGTGGTCTTTTGTGCTCTAGTTTCTAGTTAAAGGAGAGAAGGCAAGGGTGAAAGAGAGAACATGAATAGGCGGTGCCTTTTAGAGACAAAATTAAAACCTAAAACTCCTAAGTATCTCTGGTCTAGCTGAGGCTTAGAGTGGAGATTTAAGTAACGTGAACACTGTATCCACAGCAGGTTCATGTATATTCTAATCTGCCTTCAGCACCCCGTGTTTTTACCACCTAGCACCCACTTCCTCCATCTTTCTTCGTATGTAGGCTTCCAGTGGCACTGAGCCCTCCCCTGGCTCCAGGGTGAGCATGTGACTCATTCCTGCCCTTTGCAGCATCACAGTGCCCTGGCTTTTGTGAGAGGTCACAGACTCATCTCGGAACCATTCAGAGATGCAAGGAGACTTTTGCTGGGTTGGGAGGGGAAAGGTCCTCCATTTTTTCTGCTGAAAGGAGATGGGCCGGAAGCTGCCAGCAGCCATCCTGCCACTTCATGGAACTTGACAACAAGGCCACCTTGGAGGAGAGCAATCAGACTTCTGAATCAAAGCCTGAAGCCAGAACACTCTAGGACCTTTCAGTTCCACGAGATAATAAAATGCCATTTTTAGTTTGGTTTTTGTGTGTGTTTTGTATTTTGCTTAGGCCAATTTGAGTTAGGTTTTCTGTCACTCATAAATTAAAGAGCACTCATAGAAACAGTGCCTTTTGAAATGCTCATTGTCAGGGGCCTACAATTGCTAATAGCCATTGCTTTCTGGGAATAATGATGGAGGACAGAAACAGACGGGAACATCAGGATCTGATTGTTAAGGCAGGGATGGGAACATCAAATGTAAATTGAATTCCTCAGGACAGGAACTGTTATTTCTATAGCTTCCCAGGGTTCAACAAAGATCTAACACACACTAGGTGCTTAGGATGGATGGATGGATGGATAAATTAATACAGGTCAGAGAACAGGCATAAAAGATGAACCCAGAGAAGTAACCAGAAAGCAGTAGTAAGTTATCTGTTGTGTTGATTATTCTCCCTTTAAGCCGACCCTGACCTCCCAATCCATCCACTACTCTTCTTGAGCCTGTTCTGAACCCCAGGAGGCTGACTGCTTAAGAACTGCACCACCCAAGCCAGTTGGTATTACAAAGGAAGGCACCAGCAGAACAACCACACCATGACTCCAGCCGCTGCATTCCTCCATGGCAGAGTTCCTGCCAGGCAGCCCCTCGTTCAAGGCTCCAGCTCTCATCGGTGTTGGGTACACCACTCCTCCCTGGCCCTTCAGGCCTAGGGGAATGTCTCCCTGCTGTTGCCAGTCTCAGGTGCTTCACCATTCCTTGTTGGTTCCCTTAACCCTGTTCACACATCTGTAAATGTCCCTTCATTAAACTCTCTTAGGCCATACCCTCTGAGCCCACTGTCTGTTTCCTGCCAGGACCCTAACCAATACATCTATCATTCAGAGCAAGACAGGCCATCACAGCCAGGCAAGGGGCCAACGACAGGGAGCACAAGACAAGGTGACTCAGTCAAAGGCTGGACGTGGTCAGGGAGTCCACAGGGAGTGAAGGGCAGGGCTCTCCTGGCTCTTGTGCATGCTGTTGTACCATGGATTCACAGATAGAATTGCCTCTTTAACTGGTCTATGAGCTTCCTGAAGACAGGGACTGTGCCATCTCCATCTCAGTATCATCGGCAAGCTTTAAGGTGATATTGACCCTTATGGTCTAGACTCTGAGATGACACCCAAGGTGCCAGCATCAAGGACATTAGGGACATCCAGACATAGTTAGCATCAAGGTGGGAACCAATCTAAGGACAAGCAGATTGGAGTCTGAAGGTGAAAACAGGTAAATGAGTTTAATATAAGGTAATAGTTAGAAACACGGGCTCTGGGGCCACACTTTCTGGGTTCAAATCCTGCCTTTGCCACTTTCTAACCATTCACTATGTCTGTTTTCTTTTCTGTAAAGTAGGGATAATAACAGTACCTTCCACAGAATATGATTATTGTGAGGATTAAATGAATTAATTCACATAAAGCATTTAGAACAATGCACAGCACACAGGAAGCAGAAAAATGTTAGCAACTATTATCATTCAATTTGGTTAAAAGAGAGAAAGCAACAGGTAAGGGCAAATCCTAACCTGTATTCAGCAAATGGGAAGGAAGAAGGTAGGAATTTTCTCCCAATTAAAAAATGTCGATGCAAATAATCCATAATCAATCTACAGATCAAAATTGGGATGAGCTTTTTATGAGCCAAATTTGAGGACCATATAGCCCGGGGCCTTCCTTCCCCAAGGAAGGAAGGCACCAAAGAAGTGGGGTGTACAGAGTGGTATCACATATGATACAAAGAGCATGTATCACATATGATTGGAATGTCCCTTTTACAACAGTCACGAGATTTCCTAGCCTGCCTAGCAGGCACAGCGATTGATGGACATAGGCACAGCAAGTAGCAGGTCTGTTGTCTCGAGTTGGGTGGTTACAGGATGAGCACAGCAATCAAATCCTAGCTTAGGGAGAAATGCATATCCTTAAGGAAATGCCGGCATGGGGGAAGCTGCACCCTTATCTTAAGGCCATTTGTTCTTGTCTCTGGGACATGGTAAATGCTTAAAGCAGATATACAATGCATATTCAAAGGCCACATCAGGCCCTTTTGGAAAAACAAGGTCAGGCCAAATTAGTTTTACACCAAATGACTTCCTCATATACTACAACATATCCTATTGCTTGCGATTTATCTATCATTTTTCCCCTTTTGATTTATAATCTCTCAATAGAAAGCATTGATGATCAAAATATTGTCCCTTGGCGACAGGGTATTGGCTGCCTGCCCTGGGTCCCTCATGTCCCTCGGTGCCAGGCTTTTATCTCATTTATTTGCCCAGTTATCCATGTTGGGGGGAAATAATCAGACATAGTGGACAAGCATAGAGGTATATAAATATTAACAAAGGAAGCATTTCAAGGTTTTAGACTAATTTTAGGTTGTTGCACATTGTATATGTGCTTTTCTATGACTTCTTATGTCTACATTGTTTACAATGATAGAACAAATACAGTAATAATGATACTAATTCAATATATTTGAAAAGATTAGTTTAAAATGAGTTCTTAGGCATAGTCCTTATCAGAAAAGGAAATTTGTCCAGGGTTATAAGATCAATCGACCATCTCAAGTCTCATTACTCCAGTTTACAAGCCAGTCTTACAACACCGAGTAAAGAAAACAGCAATTAGTTTGAATATTATGACTAGCGCAAGAATTCCAGGAAGTAATAGAAATAGGAATTGCAATGGGGATCGAAAAAGGGAACCTATACCAGAAGGGAGCCAACCAAACAAATCAAGACCGGGTGTAGGATCGCTTAAGGCATTTATCTGCTTTTTCATGTGCTTGAGCAGAGATGACACATGGGAAGACTCATCAGGTATAAACACACAGCATTCAGTTTGAATGATTGCATATGTGCCACCTTGGGATGCAGTTAAAATATCTAAGGCCATTCTATAATGAAGGACAGTCTTTCTCATTAAAGACATTTCAGTATTTAATAAGGCTATTCCTGCTTGACTAGTATTAAGGGCTTGTTGAGTAAACTTAGTTAGGGCTTCTGTATGTGATATGACATCCTTTAGACCCAAAGAAGGAACAAATACAGCTAGTTGCTCAGCAGCCATACCAGTGGAACACTGAACGAACCCATCTGGCCTTAAAGATAGGGAGACTGGCAACAGGTGTAGCTGAATGAATCCTTCCCTGCATTCAAGGGAAGCTCAGGGTGCAGTGTTTTAGCCATCCAGGCAGTAGCGAAGGCCAGAGATTTGTTCCACATAACCATTGAGTTACCATTAGGAACCAACTGATAAATGCCTGGCCTTTAAGACCAGTCTGTTTCAAATCAATGACTTTCTTTAAGTATGATAGTATTCTGAAAACCTTAAATGGAACAATTATAAAATAGATATGCAGTTGAAGCATAACAAAGGTTTAAATGAGGAGATATAAGTTTGGGAATACAGGCCTGGTCCAGAGTCTTGGGACAGCTGTCTACAACAGATGCCGTCTTCTTCTCATCCTGGTTTAGAGATATTTGTATTGGCCAGTTGAAGTCGGGTATCAGAAATAGGAACTGAAACCCACTCAGGTGAAGTCTCTTTTTAAAACAAGAACTGTGAATCAGTGAGTTTGTGTCTTTTGATTCTGCAGTGCATGAATTGGTGAAAAGTACCTGGCATGGTCCTTTTCAACAGGGCTGCAGAGTGTTTTATTTGATGCCTCTTCTCATAAAGAATTCTCCAGGTTATAGTCCTTAGGCCTGGGAGCTCTCTGTGAAAAGAATCAGCTACCAATCTCTCTTTTTTTTCTATAAAGTGTCTCAAAGAGACCTTGACAATAACTAAGATATTTTCTTTAAGTAAAGTTGGTTCATACATTTCTTTGTCTAATTGCTTAGGCCATCCAGTTATTATCTTGAAAGGAGACAGCCGATGTTTACCAAAGGGTATAGATCTAGGATTGAGGAGCACTAGCAGAAGAGCTTTTGACCATGAGAGATTAAATGCTTCTGAAAGCTTTGCCAATTGAGTTTTGATTGTGCCATTAGTTCTTTCCACCAATCCTGAGGACTAGGGATGGTAAGTGCAGTGAAAATACTGCATTGTTGGCCAAATATTATAAATAAATTTATTTGTCTGGCGAAATGAGTTCCCTGGTCACTATGTAACTCAGTAGGAATTCCCCAAACAGGAATTATTCTCTCCAATAGTAATTTGTCTAAAGCCATCACTCTTTTGTAAGGAAAGGCCTCAACCCAACGTGAGAACACACTGATCATTACAAGATATATTTATATCATTGAGATGGTGGCATTTGGGCAAAGTCCAACTGCCATACCTCAAAGGGTCCCTCAGGAAGGGGAAAGTGGCCTTGTGAGTCATGAAATAGTTTCCCTAGACTATATTTTGGGCATATAACACAACAAGTATAGGCTTTATGGGCTGCTGTGGGAGAAAGCTTTCAAGAAACTTTCCCCACAAAATTACCTTTTCAGGTGCCCAGCGGGTTAATTGGTGTATATGCTAGAGCAGTGGCAATTGTTCTCCAGTAGGTACTACAGGTTTTTCCTTTATTGGGCCCAAATCACATCTCTGAGGGGGGCGTCAACAATTCCCCCTTTTGACTGCCACATCTGTTTCTTTTCTTCCATGGCAATTTCTTAAGCCTGTAGAAGGAAATCTTTTACTGGGTTAACAGAGTTAATAGGAAGTAGCAGGCATTCTCGAGGCTGGACAGCATATCCAGCTTGAAAGTGTCTTGCTTATCATTTAAGTAAGACCCATCTGTAAAGCAAATTAAATAGAATGCAGTCGTGATTTTTTCCTCTTGTGATGTTGGAAGCAAGGTAGCAGGGTTAAAATAGTGAATAATATTTGCCCATGCAATTTAACCTAAGAAGGTTTATCATCATTTACTTGGCAATGTTTCCCATGCAATTTAGCATACCAAACAAACCTAATTAATATCTCCTTCTTTATAGGAAGAGAGAATAAATTTGTTTGAGAAGTCTCAGGGCGCTTTGAAAATTCTCAAAGAAAAAAATCAAAAGAAAGACTACTTAGGATATGAATTTTGGGGAGCTTGTCAAAAATATCAAAAAGTTTTAAAACATTTGGTCAGGCAAGATCAAGGAGTTGCTGATATTGTCACTGTGAAACAATGCTTAAGTTATCCATTCAAACAAAGTGACAACAGAAATAGTCAAGGGCAAACAGAGCATTAAAACAGTCCAAAAAAAGCCTTAATAGGGGCCCCCCTGGTGGCGTAGCAGTTAGGTTTGCATGCTCCGCTTTGGTGGCCCAGGGTTTTTTGGGTTCAGATCCCGGGCACGGACAGATGCACCATTCGTCAAGCCACGCTGTGGCGGCATCCCATATAAAGTAGAGGAAGATAGGCACAGATGTTAGCCCAGGGCCAATCTTCCTCAGAAAAAAAGAGGAGGATTGACAATGGATGTTAGCTCAGGACTAGTCTTCCTCACACACACACACACACACACACACACACATAGAAAGCCTTAATAGAGAGACCTCAGTCTTTTGAACATAGAAAATTACCTTAACAAAACATAGATCTCTGTCTTTTAGGTAAACTTATCAAAGGTAAAGAAAAACCTTTTTACATAATAATCTCCTTATCAAGAGCAGACTAAGAATTTAAGAAAATTATGTTTGTAAGAGAAAAAGAAAACCAAATTTTAATTTTGCACCTGCTTACTTTTGACATTAAAACTCATTTACTTAATTGGATTTATTTTAATCTTAGCCAACTTGACCATGCATGACACTCCTCAGGGTTTTACTTTCACAGACTTTCTATCCCTTACTTTTTACATTCAGAATTTGCCCCAAGCCTTCTCTTTCCCCTTCTAGTACTTTAGGACAAATTTATCTTTCTTAACCAAACAAACAAAAATATTTCCATTCTTTATATCTTCTTTACTGAGAACATACATCTTACTTTTCTTGACTACAAACATATTTTCCTTAATTTTTAGTAGGTTTAATCACATATTAGAATTTTTAAGCCTTAGAAACCCTAAATTTTGAGTAAAAACTAAGTAAGCAATATAAACTTTCATTTACATTAGCATTCGGTGGCCTGACAAACCTACAAACACTTCACAATTTCTGGAAACATGCTACTTTATAGTACAATCTTAATAAAACACAAGACATGTTTACCAATAAACCTCAAAACACCTTTTAGTTTTTCTGTAGTAAGAAGCCAAAAGTAGATAAACTTATAATTAATGTCTAATATTTTATCTTATGTGGAAATGATCTAGATAGTCAATGAATTTTTATCATTTAATTTAACCTAGCAAAACTATCAAAGTTTCATGATACCAAAGAGATTTTGGAAGCTATTTAAAGTACATACACCATAACACATAATTATTGTTAAAAGTTCCCCCTGCCACTCATCTTTTTCACATCTATTTAGTTACTTGTTCCCAATAATTATTTAGATTGCCTATAAGACTTCATGAGACATTAGACAAAATTAGCCATCATTTAAGTTATTATTTTTGTTAACTACTTTTGTAATAGAGATAACATCAGATTATTTGACCAATAAATGTAGAATAAAGGCTGAATGTCTGCCTCATATCCAGTGCCGATACCTCTGAGGACATGCCTATTTTAGTCAAACCAACAAAATAAAATAAGCTTTTATTTACCAAAGATATTTCATATCACGTTAAAGTGAAAGACATTTGGGTTAGTTGCATTTAGAAATCATTTTTCTGTAAGCACTTACTTTAAGCCAATTAAACATAGCTCTTAATTTTAGCCATACCATCCAGAGGTAAAATATCACACATGTATACGTATAGACACACACATAAACAACAGACAGATGCAACAAAGATTTTATAGCCTCTGTTTAAAAAGTTTTAGCAGTTTGCGACTGCAAAAGCTTCTCTTCCCCTTCTTTTTCTTTCTTTCAGTCTTAGGCCCCTTTTGTTAAGCACTTGCACAAATCTCAGCATGAAGCCAACCAGAGTTCAGAGGGGGAAGCCGCCCATTTGGGAACTGGGCGGGCTTTTAGAAGCTCGATTTCCCGCTTTTCTTTTAGTTTCATTTTGCTACAAACTCCGAACAACTAAGGACAGTGTAGTGGGTCAAAAGTGTGCTGCTTGAGTGTTACACCCTAAAGAAAGGTTGTAAACATTCTCTTCCATGTGTCGTTTTTTCCCGCTGGCCATCTAAGACCGAGGTGGGGGCTCAGAGCGTGTGGGTGACCAACCCTCATAAGCACTTCCCCAGATGAGCCTTTAATTAACATGAATGATAGTGGGATTCGCCATGGGACTGCTACACCTCATGAGGATGGCCTCTGACACTCCCACTGAAGTTCCCAGTCACCTGAGAGCACCTTTCGGCCAGGAGGAGCAATGTCCCTTTTCTTCGGAGCGGAATACTTTGTCTCTCATTTCTCTATCAAGCAGTTTGTTCAGTCTTTATAAACACAATTCTTTCCTATTTAAAGCCAAATTTCAAAGATCAGCCCGCCCCGTTCACTCCAAAGTTCCCCCTAGGGTCCCCTGGCCTAGGAAATTCCCCCTAGGTTTCTCTTTCCTAGGAATTCCCCTCTAGGTTCCTCTGACCTGGGTAATGCACCGGTACCCCCTTAAGACACCTAGTCTTAAGGTTTGAACCAGCTCAGACAAACTCTGAACCATCAACTTAAATAAGGAGGTCCGGTTTTCAGGAGAACTCACTGGGGTCACCTGAAGAATGCAGTGATCCGGGGGCCTCAGTGGACCCCTATTCGTACCAAATGCCAGTTCAGTGTAGATTCCAGGTGGTCTCTGGTGGGTTTCTCTGAAATCCTGCCATGACTACACCAAGAAAAATATTTCTCCTCCAAAGTAAGAATATATAAAGAGAATTTCATATAAACAAGCCCAGATGAATAATATTATATGTTGTCACTGCCCTGAGGTGTGAGATTTAAGTTTTTTTCAAAAGGTAATTAATTCGATCTTAACTTGTTCTCCTTTATAAGCAATGGCTTGAACCAACTGCACAGGCTCCAAACTCTGTTACCTGTAGTCAAGTTCAGGAATGAAACCAGTTATGCAAAAAAGTCAGAAAAAAGCATTCCCGACAGAAAGAACAGGTGCAATGCCCCAGAGCAGGAAAAAATTGGTGTGGCCAAAGCGTAGGGAGTAACCAGCAAGCTCCAGGCAACGCAGTGCCTTGGATGAAAAGGTAAGGAATTAGATTTTATTTTAAATATGACAAGAAGCCATTGGAAGGTGAAGGAAGGGAGTGACACAATCTGATTACAGTTAAAGATCATTCTGGCCGCTTAGTGGAAAATGGACTGGCAAGAAAGAGGCATTAGTGGAAGAAGAAGCCCAGTTATGGAGGAAACACAACAGCACAGACAAGAGACTACAGATAATCCCAAACAGTGAAAGGGTGTTTTAGGAAGGTTTTATACTTTTATCTGAACATAGATGGGTCTAATGTTCTGGGAATTTCATCTCACTTAAAACTAAGAAAAGTCATGATCCAATCCAAGGAACAGCTAGAAAACTCTACAGCTTTCCCACCTGCCCTCGGGTCAACATTTCCTAATTGCCAATTAATGCTGAGAATAGAGCGTGACCTTTTCAAAGTGATGCAGAACTACCCTCTGTTTCTGGGAGCGGGTGAGTAGGGGGAGGGGGATATAGCAATCAAATGCTTTCATTTCATAAGTCTCTCCAATGAAGACTGAACAGCATGACTCAGTGAAATTTACTGCCTGGTCACTAAGAAACAGATTACAGAATAATTAAGTAAAAGCTTACAGGATGGCCACAAGGGCAACCATGATGAAATTAGGCAGAACAAGTGCCATCAATAACTTAAAAACAACTTATTTAAAATGACTGCTCTGTAAATATATTTTGTAAAAGTGAATTCACTCTGGAGGGAACTCACAAAACTTTCCCCCAAAATGTAACTCAACAGCAGCTGCTGGGCATGGCCAAGAATACTCCCCAAAGGCTACTCTGGTCAGCTTCATAAGGCCACCTGCCTGCTATGACTGTAACATTTCAAAATTGTTTTCTTTCTCTCCATTCCTTAAAAAAGACAAACTCTTCCAAAAACATTTCAGGATACATAATAACTAACATTTACACAGCACTGTGCAGCTTTCAGAGTGTATATGAAAATATACACATATAACTCTCATTTGATTATCATTTTACAGAAAAGAAAAGAGACTTAAATATTAAAGGATTCTCTTAAGATCATTTTCCAGTAAGTGCTAGATTCACTCGCCTCCCCCACCCCAACTATCTCCTGTTCAGTTCTAGGTGTTGGTGGCAATCAGACTCCTCCATTGCCATATGCTAATGGGGAAAGGATTTATTTCTTCTCCATGCTATCTCAGAAGAATATACAAGATTCCATTTATAGGAAATGTCCAGAAAAGGCAAATCTATAGATTAGAAAGTAGAATCGTAGTTGCTGGGACTGGAGAAGGGAACAGGAAGTAAGGGCAATGGGCACAGGGATCTTTTCAGGGTGATGAAACTGTTCTAAAAATGGCTTGTGGTGAAGGTTGCACAACTCTGCAAATTTACTAACAGTCCTTGAATTGTACACTTAAGGCGAGTGAATTTTATGGTATGGAAATTATACCTTAGTAAAGCTGTTTTTAAATAAAGAATACATGAGAATATATTAAAACTCCAAACTACCAAAGGCTACTTTACCATACCTCTCACTACAGGCGGCACTAGTTATTTATGGTTCTCTCCCCTTGACCAGCAAGAGTCAACAATTTCCACCAGCAGCAGGGGCTAAAGTTATAAATATGAAAGATTTACATACACTTACATTTCTAACTCACAACACTTGTGCCCCCGAAAATGACAGTCATTTCACCTTTTCTCAGCAAGGTGACTTCCGTTAGGGGAAGTATGAAGAAGCGACTGGGCTCAGAGAAAGAGAAAACCCTGGGAATAGAACTGGACAGGAAGTGACTGAAGGCACGGGGGTCAAAATGTGGCCTCTGGAGAGGGGAGAAGACAGACAAGTTGCCAGGGGACAGCGAAGAGAGGAAGAAAAGTTTACGCAAATACTAGGTCCCCTTGCTGCCTCCTATCCACTTTGAGTTTCCATACTATTCTCTGGACGTTTTCCCAGCGTTTCCAAACAAAAAGTTCACGTGGCTGCCTGGAGCTGGTCAGTTTCCTCCAGAGGCTTGAATCCAACTGAGAGGAGCTAGGATCACTGCAAAAGTCACAGCTATATCTAGAATACTGGGTTAGGGAAGGGCCCTCACGGCTCAGTGGAGATAAGCATAGCCAGGGAAATACAGCCCAAGCCAGTTCAGGTTCACGTCTGAGATCTGAACTGTATTTAACAGTTCTCAATTCAGCCCAGATGGTTTCAGTTTCCCAGACCCACTTCCTCAAATGCCTCTTGCTCTGGTAGAGATGCTGAAATCTAAACCTCTCTTTAACGCACTGTAAAGACCCCTGCTGGTGGAAGGGGAGGAAAGACGCAGCGAGCACCAGCAGCAGCCGTGGTGGTCTTCCTCTGCAGGTTGGAGAGCCAGCCTCAAGTCAGACTTGGCAATTCAAGTCAAGCAGCCTGCACTCCCTCACTCAGCCCCTACCCTGGGCCTCATCTTGCGGGGTCTGCTCAACTCCGGGGCCTAGTGATTTCATACCAGTCAGGCTTTCCTGTGGAATAAGTCCACACGTGTGTGGAGGGCCCACCATGCGCCAGACTCAGGCCAGGCGCAGAATATACAGAGATGAATCAGACAGCCAAGCTGGCTTCTCAAGTAGCTACAGGCTAGTGGGAAGTAGTGGCTGATAAACGCACCATGAACAAAAAGAGGACAGCATGTATTATCTTGTAGCCCCAGCATCTAGCACAGGGCCTCAAACAAACCAAGCTCAATAAAAGTAAGTAATAAAGTCACGAATGCCAGTTATTAATAACTATGAGTGACTTTAAGAGGGATGGTGGGGAGGGTCACCAAGATATTTTCTAAGTCACTGGCAGAAGAACTGGAATACATCACGTCAGACTTGGCCAGGTTCTTGAACGTCCACATTCTTCTTTCCCATAAAGCCTCCTGGATCCCAGGCCCATCTCTAGGGCAAAGATACTCAAATGAAACAGTAAACCAATAAGCAGAAAATTTATAGCATACCAACAAATCATCTAGAATCCAACCATTTCTCAACACTTCCTTCTCTACTGCTTTGGCTCAAGCTACTGTCCTCTCACCTGCATTATTGCAAAGCCTCCCTCCTATCTGGTCTCCCTGCCTGGACACTCACCCCTCTACAGACTATTCTCAGAGCAGGAGCCAGAGTGATCCTTTTAATACATAGGTCAGATCATGTCACTCTTCCACTCAAACTCCTCCAACGCTTCCCCGCTCACTCAGAGAAAAAGCCGAAGTTCTTACGATGGCCTTTAAGGCCCTAAGTGACCTGGTCCAAACACACCCCATTGCATTCTAAGCACCAACCACGCTATTCCTGGAGCTTGTCAATTATGCTCCCACCTCAGGGCCTTTGCACCACTCACTGTTCCTTCTGCCTGGAATGTTCTTCACAGATACCTGCACGGTTCCCTCCCTCACCTCCTTCTCTGTGAGGTCTTCCACAGCCACACCATTTTAAGTTGCAGCCACCTCCACCAGCCCCCCCATCTCTTTTCCATGCTTAATTTTTTTTTCATTTTGCTTATCAATACCTGACACATAACATATTTTGTTCGTTTACTTACTATCTCCACTGACTAAAATATAAGCTCCATGAGGGCATGGATTTTTATTTATTCACTAATGTATCACCAGAAAGGTGGAATCTGGAAAAAAAGAAAAAAGAAAAATCAGATGAATGATAAATACTGTTGGGAAAACAAGGCAGGGAAGGTGTGGAGGAGGGTTGCAATTTGACATAGAGTAGTCAGGAAGGCCTCATGGAGGAGACGCTTAAGCAAAGACTTGAAGGAAGTGAGAGAGCAAGTATAGCCAATATTAGCTATGTAATGTGCAGGGCCCAGTGAAAATTATTCAAAATTTCAAGACGCAACAGCAGAGCATTAAACAAAGTGGAGGGCTCCTCCAAGCACGGGGCCCGTGCGACTGCACAGGTCACACACTCATGAAGTGGGCTCTGCATGCAGCTCTCAGGGGAAGGGTTCCAGATGGATGGAACAGCCAGTGCAAAGACCGCAAAAGGGACAGGGCTTTGGAATCAAAGAGGTTGTGCTTGTAAAATATGAAGATTCCTGGGTTCCTTTTCTGGATATCCTGATCCAGTAGGTTCAAGGTCAGCTAGGATCCTTTATTTTGAGTCTGTCCCAGGGCATTCTCCTATCTGGGTAAGTCTGAGGTACACTGATCTCTTCTCACATCTTGGGGCGTACCTTGCTGCTAGCCATTGAGCACCACTTCACACAACCAGTTTCCAACTTGGTCCCCTGGTAAGCCAGGGTTGGCAACCAGGTCTCCACCTTCGCCCCTTGTTAGAGTCTCTGGAGACCCTTCTTGTACCTAAAATACTACTGGCTCTTCCCAGTCTCCCCCACCAAGGGACTGAAGTCCCCCTGGACTCCCAGCTGGGTGGCTGGGGAGCTGCCATTGGCAACAGGCTCCCCGGAGAGTTCCTGCTCCCCTAAGTAAGACTGCAGAGCTGTGCTGTGTTCTTGCCAGATGTAGGATGCTAAGACAACTGTTTGCTTGGACTGACTCTTAATTTCCAGGTGCACTGCTTTGGGTCTCTCAGTCTCCAACATCTCATCACCCACTCCTTTAAACAATAATTTAAATATGTTGTAGATGATCTTGGCAGTCAATATTAGAAACTTAACTCACTCAACTTCTTTCTGTTCAGTCATGGAAAGAAAAAAACTTTTCTGCCTCTTTAGCTTGCCCCTAAAATCTCAATTTACAATGAGTAAATCCAGTTAATATCTGCAGATAGTAATTAAAGCAAGAATACCACTTCCCTGTTGCAGTAAGTATTATCACTTTCACTGGTTCTATATAACCAGTGGAAGAGTCTCTAAAAATTTAATTAACTAGAGTTCAGAGCCCAAAGTAAATGATATATATGTACTAAACCAGTGGTTCTCAGTGAAGAATGAGTTTTTCCCAGGGAACATTTGGTAATGTCTGGACGGGGATGGGGGGGTGTTACTGGCATCTAGTCGGCAGAGATCAGAGACGCTGCTAAACATCCTACAATGCACAGTACAGCCCCCCACAATAAAGAATGATCCGGTCCATAATATCAATAGTGCTGAGGTTGAGAAACCCTCTAATAGACTATTTGTGACTACAGATTATAGTTCCCAATTCATTATATTTGAACTTAACATCTTAAAATCAAGTCTTTATAAAAGTAATGAAAAACCTGATTTACACTTTAATGGAAAGGGGTGAAAGGTTATGAGTAACAGGATCTATATCAGAGAAAACAGGGATTAGAAAACATTTGATCAAAGGTAGAGAACTGCAGTGAGCAGATGTTTAAGAGCTCTAAGCAATTCAAGTGAAACCGTGGAGGGCAGTGGGTTGCAGAGAGACTGCTGTGGGTAGGAACCAGGAAAATAACACTTCTCTGCATATCATGGATTCCTAGACGCAGTCACCCTGGCCTAGTATGTAAGACACATAGAAACCAGACAGAAAAGACCTTCCTTCTTCAGTAACCAAGAGGCTAAGAGAGCTCTCAGTAAGACTAGGATAAAAATAAAGTGGAAATTAGAAGTAATATCTAGAAAAAGCAAATGCTTTTCCACTGTGCAAATTCCAGCTGGAATAAGCATACATGGAAAATATCCTTCCCTCTCATCCATCTTCTCATCTATAAAAAAGGAGATTAATTACACCTATCTCCGAGGCTTATTAGGAAAGTCACATTGAATAAGAACAAGATGGAACAGGACAAATGCAATGCCTGGCACAGCAGAGATTCAGCAGAAGGTAGCTACTGATATTTCCCAACTCTGCTTAGCTCTGACTCAAACCAGGCCCTGTTAATGCACATTAGAACTGTAGCTTTATGTCCACATTAGAAACTCCCAAGAGGGCAGAGTGGGACTATCCGTGGCATGATAATGTCAGTACAGGCCTGCACAGCAAGATCCCTGCTTTCAGAATGTTAACATGAGAGAAGGACCTGCTAGGTAAACATGTACCAGCTTGAACGTGCAAAATAGATTACTCAGTCTCCGTCATTCGGTGAAGGGCCAGAAAGAGTTTCACTTTAAGAGAAAGACATAGATAAGATCACCTTTCTCCCCATTGCTGTCTAAGGTGCTTCAGGAAAGAACACTGAAAAGTGATATAGAACTCATATGTAAAAAGGCCATCACATCGCTCAGAGTTAATTTTAAGTAATTTTAATGAAACTATATGTTCCCTCAGGTTTCCACGTTCTTCCCAGAGGTGTAATCCAATACCCCCAAGATACACACACTTATAAATTTATAATAAACACAGCTCTCCAGCTCACCAAGACCACAGCTCTTGGCTGCTGCTTAGCGACAGGTGTCACATTCACAGTTGCCAGTGAGCCCAGGGGTGTAATTTCACTTCTAAATAAAGAAGCATAATCAATAGAACCAGAACCACCCTGCGGGAACAACTGTACATTCCTGACTCATCACAGCGCTTGCTTACACAGAAAACAAAATTCTCTGCCCTCGGTTCAGCTTTGAGTAAATATACGGTAGTATGATGCGACTGAAACTCGGGGGAACGCGGCTCCCGGTGTTGCCAAAGCCTGGTCCTCTTTGGTCTTCTTCACGCGACAGATCTGGTCCGAGTCCGGGCAGGGCACCGGGAACTCGATGCACCTACCTGGCGAGGGAGCCTTGGCGGCCCGCCCCTCTGGCTATGGGACCAGCTTTGGCGACCATCGCTGTCGCCAGCAGCGCGCTGAGCGAGCGCTGGGGGCTGAGCCGCCGGGGGACTGAAGGCTGCCTCCGCGACCCCCACCCTCGGGTGCCCCGCCCCGAGCCGTTCCCCCTGCCCTCCGCCCCGTGGCCGCCCGCCCGGCCGCGGCGGCGCGCCCCGCTCACCGTGACTCCGTACTTGAGCGCGATGCCCTGCAGCGTGTCGCCGGCGCGGACCCGGTGCTCCACATGGCGCTCGATGACGCCGGCGCCCAGCGGCGCCCGCACGCTGGCCGTGCTGCCGTACGAGCGGGTCTTGGTGCGGGCCAGGCTCAGCGACAGCTCGGCCTCCTCGGACTCGGACCCGGAGCGCGAGCGCGGCGGCGGCGAGGGGGCCGAGGGCTGGGGCGCGCGGGGGCCGCCTTCCCGCAGGGCCGGCGCGGGCGAGGAGTCCGCCATGGGTCCTGCGGAGGCCAACTGGTCGGGAAGCTGGCCAAGGGGGCGGTGCCTCCTCCGCCGCCGCCTCTTCTTCCTCCTCACAGGGGCCGCGGGCGGCCGTGCTGCGGGGGCGGCGGGCTGGAGGCCGCGGCGGGAAGCTGCCGGCCGTGCATGGCCGGCGCCTCGGTCCTCCGCGTGCCGCCTTCCCCGGGCGCACCTGCAAGGGGAAGAGCGAAACGAGCTCCCGCAGCTGCTCGGCCGACTGCCGCGGCTCCACTCTGCCGCCCGCCGGTACCGGGAAGGCCCTGCGCTGCGAAGTGGGGACGCGCACAAGTCCGCGGCCGTGGGGCTAAGAGGAGCCCGTCCTTAGGCGTGTCGGCCCCGGGGGGAACCCTGCGCCATGCGGATAGAGCCTGGTTAGAGCCCTGCCCTGACCGCAGACGAACACCCAAGCTTTGCTCTGCCTCCTTTATTGATTCCCCAGCAGGCGCCATGTTCCTCCGACCTTCAAGCTCTCCCATGCCAAGGGTACTTCCCTCCCCCCACCCGATTACCCCACGACCTCGAAGTCCACGTCATAGAAAACATTAAGACCATGAAACACACAGCTTCTCCAGGCCCATCTCAACAGCCTGGAAGGTCCAGTCCTTTCAACGTTACACCAGGAGGGACAGTGTTTCTAAGGCCCGGTGGGTGACCTCAAACTAACCCTCCAGTTGTTTGCATTTCACTCTTCATTGCACACCAGTGCCAGTTTTAGCCCTGGGCTGCCTTGAATGTCTGAGGAACTAGTCCATTGTCCTGGCTCACTACTTAGAATTTACTATCTGTTCCCATCTTTTTTAAAATCAGTTTCCTCTTTAATACCCTGAAATCATAACTCCCCAAAGTATAATTATTAAATCCACCAATGACCTCTTATCTGTATTCTTCGTCTGAACACTCTCCTCAACATTCTAGCTTTAGATAGTACTCTACATTGTAGGTGAGCATTTACTAGAATCTAGTGCCCGGGTTTCTGCTGTACTCTGGACAGCTCTCCAAGAAGAGGTACCCTATAGGCAGGTTAGGAGACTGGAAGTTTGATTCATTGGCTGAAGTTTGAAGGTGTTGCTGTGCTGGACAGAGGCAAAGGGACTAGAGCTCAGCAGACACGACAAAGGATGGGAGAGGAGCAGGTCATCTCCTTATCACTCTCCCACACAAAAATTCTTCAATGGCTCCCTGGGGACAACAGCATTAGCATAACTCACACTGGCATTCAAGCTATTATATTTTCTATTTATATTATTCATGCTCTGGCCATACCCCATCTACCACTCATCCTGTACACTCCATATGCTCCTGCCAAACACAGTCACTTGAACTTGCCCCTCATTCCTACCCTCATGCCTTGCATAAGCACCCGTAACACCACTCTTCCAATACTCTGTCTAAATTTTAAAAAATTTTAAGATCTATCGCAAATGATACATCCTTCATGAGATCTTTCTTGATTCTTCCCACCTGTCCCCCTCCCCCAACTGCCCAACTGTTTTTGTTTCTCCATTGAACTCCAAAGCGGTTTGTACCTCTTGTTTAGCATTTAACTTGTGTTTTGTGTCTTATACTTGTCTTATCTGCTCTATACATGCTCCTGGGAGGTGTAACTAGATCTTATTCGTCTTTTTAGCTCTAGCAGTGCCTGACTCAGTGCCTTGAACAAAGCATCAAAAGTGGTTGAACTGAGGTGTAGTAAAAAGATCCTGAAAGCTAAATTAGATTATTTAGCAAGAGTCTGCTATGCATAAACTCTTGGGTGGTATCCAGTGTGCCCAACCCAGGACCTAAGAGAGAGGCAGAACTGCAGAGTTTAAATATATAGATGAGGTTAGATAATACTTCAAGAAAATAGAAGGATTGCTCTCAAAGAGTTTATAATTTAGTAGTGAGACAGCATATAATGTGTCTTCCACTAAGGAAAATTTACTGAAGAACTGGAAGTTTTTATTTGAAGATGAATGAACTGGGTTATTAAGGTGTTATTAGGTGTTCTTTGGAAAGGGTTCCATGATCAGTTAACTGGGGAAACACTGCAAGCTGTATTTCTCTTTTGGAGATTCACAATGCATGTTAGAATACTGAAGGCTCTAGAAGTCCTGCAGTAAGTAAGCTATTGGATTTTTCTCAACACTGTATTTCCCAAACTCGTTGGACCATGGAACCCTTTTTTTTCCTCAGAATTTCTACAATTTGGGAAATACTGAATTAAAGGGAGGAAAAACAGGTCTAAACAAGGAAACGGGAAGGTGACTTTGAGAAGTCAGAAGTTACAATAAAACAGAACAGTAGGCATCTAAAGGGATAGAAAATGAGCCAGGCAGGAAAAAGGCTAGGTGATCACTTAATTCCCTTACAAAATGACCAAGGCCTCTGTAAAAGTGCAGGAAAAAAGTTACCACCAAAAATGTATAGAGATTTGAAAGCCATCCCACTTCACTCTTATGAGGGCTAATTTGTGAACTGTCCCAGTTATCTTCAGTTTCTCCAGGCATAGGAAATCCTGAGTCATAAAACTTCCATAACAGTATTAAAGTGCTCTGAAATAAAGCCTACATAATTCTCAGAATTTTCTCCATGATTCCTTTTTGTGATCTTCACTAGAATTTTCTCTAGATCTCAGAAATTTATCAGCTTGAATTAATACTTATTTGATATTTTATAGTTAGGATTCGTTGCAAGTTGTTTTCCCCTAGATATCTGGGCTATTTCCAAATATCTAATCTTCCTGTGACTTTTATATCTATTTCTCCTTAATCCAAAAAATAAAAGTTAATATCTATAATTTGTGGCTCAGATTGAATTTTTGCATGTTTACTTTTCCCTTTTCAACCGATATCAATTGCACCAATCAATCAGAAAATACAATTGTGGAAAAGATGACATTCTAGGTACCAAAAAAATATTTAGGAATAAACTTAACAAAAGAGAAGCATACTTTATATGGAAAAATTATAAAATCCTATTGAAGGATAGAAAAGAATATACATATAAAAGGAGAGATATACCACATTTATGGATGAGAAGATGTAAAATAATGAAAATATCATTTCCTTCCCAAACTAACATACAAACTCATTAAAGTTCCAACCAAAATTCCTATAGGATTCTTCATAGGACATGACAAATCTTAAAATTCATCTTAAAATCTTATCTTAAAATTCATATGGAAGATAAAGGGCTAAAAACAGCCAAGACATTCCTGAAGAAGAACGATGAGAAAGGGGGACTCACCTTCACAGCCATCAAGACTTATAATAAAGTGATGAACACTAAACCATTGCAGTACTGATGCTGGGGTTGACAAATATAACAAAGGGACAATAGAGAAAACCCAGAAACAGACTCATATATCAGAGAAGTTAATCTATGACAGAGGTAGAATTACATTCAATAAATGTTACTAGCACAATCAGTTATGCATGCATGTGAAAAAAAATGAAGTTATATCCCTTATACTATATACCCAAATCAATTACAGATTGATTAAAGATATAATTGGGAAAAGCTAATTTTAACACTTTTAGAACAATATCTTTATAACTTTGGAATTGCAAAGGATTTCTTTAGCAAGATACCAAAAATATAAACCACAAAGAAAAAAGACTGATGAATTCTATATATCAACATTAAAAACTTCTGTGCCTCAAAAGCCACCTTAAAAATTTGAATAGACAAGGCATAAAATGGGAGAATATATTTGAATACATATAACTGGCAAAGTATTACTATCCAGAATATATTAAAATGTCTACAAGTTATTAAAAGACAAACACTCACTAGGAAATGCTCAAAAGATATGAACAGGTAATTTACAGAAGATAAAACTCAAATGGCCAATAAACCTAGGCAAAGATGCTCAACCTCACCAGTAAGCAGAAAAATTCCATTTAAAACTATAATTTCATAGGCATGAGATTAGCAAAAATTAAAGAACCGGACAATTCTAAATACTGATAAGATTGTCAAACAACAGGAATTCTCAACAGTGCTGGTGGCAGTATAAACTGGTGCAATCACTTCGAAGAGCTATGTGACAATATCTAGTAAAGTTGAAGAAATACATATCTGGAATTCTGTTCTGGCAAACTGGAAGTCTAAACTGACATGAAAGTCCTCCCACTACAAGTATTTACAATTTAGATTAGTTTTTTAAAAGAAATTCATAATCAAGCTGGCAATAAGAGGGACAGCCTCATGGAGCAAAACAAGAGGGACCTGAAAGCTAGAACCACAAACAATTTGCCTAAACTAATATATAAACACATAAAAAAATCTGAATAGTTCTATTACCTTAAAGAAATTAAATTAGTACTAGAGTTAAAAATCTTGCTACCAAAAAAATATCAGCACCAGAAGACTTTATTGCAAGATTCTATCAATCTTTCAAGAAACATATCAGTCCAGTCTTATGTAAACTCTTTCAGAGAACAGAAGTAGCAGGAATAATCGCCAACTCAGTCCACAGTATAACCATACATCCAAGCCCACATGCATCATGCTATAACCATGACCAAAATCAGTTGGGGAAGGTATGAAAAGGAAAATTATGGACTAATCTCACTCATGAACATGGATATAAGAATCTTAAAATATTATTAAGTCAAATCTAGCAGTGCATACAAAGGATAATCCATCATGAACAAGATGACTTTATCCTAGAAATTCAAGATTGCTTTAATATTAAAATATTAATAACTTAAATGACAGAATAGATAGAACCAAGGAGTGAATCTAATAAAGGATGAGCAAGACTTTCATAGAAAAAAATGTTTAATTTTACTAAAAGACATGAAAGAAGATTTAAATGAATGAAAAAGCTATGCCATGTTCATGGACAGAAAGACTCAATATCATTAAAAAAGTGTAATACTCTACAAATTGTTCTGTATATTCTATGCAACAGTAATTAATATCCCAATATGGGTTTGCAAAAAACATAACAAGCTAATTCTAAAGTTGACATGGAAGAGCAAAGACACACAGAATAAGATACTTCTGAAGAATAAGGAAAGGGAAACTGCCCTACCTGATTTACTACGAGTCTCTAATAGTTCGGACAGGGTGATATTGAGGCTGGGAGACCAATGGATAAGAATAGTGCACCCAGAAACAGAATATGAGAACTTCCTCTATGACAAAGGTGGCACTGCAGATCACTGGGGAATGATCTGTGAAATACATGTCAGGACGATTGGTTATCCACATGGTAGGATCCCTACTTCCTATCATACACAAAAGTTAACTTTGGATGGATTACAGACTTACATGTGAAAGATAAAACTTTAAAGCTTTTAGAAGAATATATAGAAAAATATCTTTATGACCTCAGGATAAGAAAGGATTTCTTCAGTAAGACAAGAAAAGCAATACCCATAAAAGAAGATTGATAAGCATGACAACATTAAAATTAAGAAGTTTTGCTAACAAAAAGATACCTTAAAGAAAATGAAAAGACAAATTAGAAAGGAAGAGAAGAAACAGGTATCCCAGGAACCAAAAATATTTAAATAAAATGTTTAGGGGCCGGCCCCGTGGTGTAGTGGTCGGGTTCCGTGCTCTGCTTCAGCAGCATGGGTTCACAGGTTTGGATCCTGGACCTACACCACTGTCAGCCATGCTGTGGTGGCAACCCACACACAAAATAGAGGAAGATTGGCACAGATGTTAGCTCAGGGCAAATCTTCCTTACCAAAAAAAAAGTCTGAATTATCCCTCACTATCCAAACTCCAGCCAATTTTTATATAAAAATCAGGAACAAAATGAATTGTGAAAAGTAGATTTTCTTCATTATGTGAACTCCAGCTATCTGAATTCAGGAACTGCATAAATTCTGGTACCAAAGAATGTTTTATTGGTAATACATACAAGCAACCAAAGATGAATATCTAGAATACGGAAAGAGCTAATTCCTACATAAAAATAAGGAAAAGACAAATAGTTCAATGACATAACTAGAATTGTAAAGAAGAAAAAATCTTAGTGGTGAATAAACACATGAAAAGATATTCAATCTCATTAATAATCAGAAAAATCACATTAAGACCAGAAAGAGTGACCATTTTACACTCATGAGATTGGCAAAAATTAAGAAGTTTGGCAAGACCAGTTATAGGTGAAGACAGGAATTCTATGCACTGCTAGGAGGAGTACAGTTTGGTACAACCACTTTGAAACCTTCTGCCATTATCTTGCAAAACTGTATCTGTGCATTTCCTACAAACCAGAAATTCCAGTACTGGAAACCATATATGCCCTGTTGAAAATCTGGCACCTATACACCAGAAGACATGTGTGAGAAGGTACATAGCATCGTTCAGAATAGCAAAAAACTGGAAACAATTATTCCTCAACACCAGAATAGATAAATAGATTGTGCTATACTTATATAATTGCATATGTTAACAGCTTTATTGAGAAATAATTCACACACCATACAATTCATCCATTTAAAGTATGCAATTCAATGGGGTTTTTTGCATATTCATGTTATATTATTAGTTTTTTAAATTATGGTAAAATATATATAACATAAAATTAACCATTTTTAAGTATACAATTTAGTAGCATTAATTATACTCAGAATGTTGTGCAGCCATCACCACTGTCTATTTCCAAAACTTTTTCATCACTCCAAACAGAAACTGTAACCACCAAGCAATAACTCCTCATTCCTGCCTCCCCTAGCCCCTGGTACCCTCCAATCTACTTTCTGTCTCTATTTGCCTATTATAGACATTTCATATAAGTACAAATGTAGAATATTTGTCCTTTCGTGCCTGGCTTATTTCACTTAGCATAATGTCCTCAGGGTTCATCCATGTTTCAGCTTGTGTCAGAACTTCATTCCTTTTTATGACTGAATAATATTCCATTGTATGGATATGTCACATTTTGTTTGTCCATTCATCTGTTGATGGACACTTGGGTTGTTTCCACATTTTGGCTATTGCAAATAATGCTGCAATAAACATTGGCATATAAGTATCTGTTCGAGTTCTTGCTTTCAATTTCTTTGGGTAGATACTATCTAGGAGTGGAATTTCTGGGTCATATGCTAATTATATGTTTAGCTTTTTGAGGAACCACCAAACCATTTTCCACAGCAGCTGCACCATTTTATATTCCCACTGACAATGTACTAGGGTTCCAATTTCTCCACATCTTTGCCAACAAATATTCTTTCCTAGTCTATGGCTTGCCTTTGCATTCTTTTAACAGAGCATTCTTTTTCAGAGCAGAGGTTTTCAGCTTTAATAAAGTCCAACTTATCAATTTTTTCTTTCACAGATCATGCTTCTGGTGTTGTATGTAAAAAGTCATTGCCAAATCCAAAGTCACCTAGATTTTCTCCTATGTTATCTTCTAGAAGTTTTACAGTTTTGTGTTTGCATTTAGGTCTCTGATTCATCTTGGGTTAATTTCCATGAACAGTGAAAAGTCTGTTTAGATTCCTTCTTTTGCATGTGGATTCCCAGTTGTTTCAGCACCACTTGTTGAAAAGACTATCCTTTTTCCATTGAATTGTCTTTGCTTCTTTGTCAAAGAGAAGTTAACTATTTGTGTGAGTCTATTTCTGGGCTCTCTATTCTGTTCCATTGATCTATTCGTCTATTACTTCATCACTACCACACTGTTTGGATTACTGTAGTTTTATAGTAAGTCTTGAAACTGGGTAGTGTAAGTTCTCTGACTTTGTTCTTCTTCTTCAGTATTACATTGGCTATTCCGGGTCTTCTGTCTTCCCATGTAAACTTTGGAATCAGTTTGTTGCTATCTACAAAATAACTTGCTGGGATTTTGATTGGGATTGCATTGAATCTATAGGTCAAGTTGGGAAGAATTGACGTCCTAACTACATTGAATCTTCCTATCCATGAACAAGGAAGATCTCTTCATTTATTTAGATCTTCTTTGATTTCTTTCATCAGTTTTGTTGTTTCTCTCATATAGATATTATACATACACCTAAGTATTTTTTTCTTTCTTTGTGTTTTTGGTGTTAATGTAAATGGTGTTGCATTTTTTATTTCAAATTCCAATTATAGGAAACCACTGACTTTTGTATATTGACCTTGTATCCTACAACCTTGCTATAATCACTGATTACTTCCATGGGGACTTTTTAATGATTCTTTGGGATTTTCTACATAGACAAGCATGTAATCTATGAACAAAGATAGTTTTATTTTTTCCTTCCCAATCTGTATATATCTTCCCCCTCTCCTCCTTGTCTTATTGCATTATCCAGGACTTCCAGTATGATGTTGAATAAGAATGGTGAGTGGATACATCCTTGTCTTTTTTCCGATCAGAGGGGGAAAGCATCTAGTTTCTCACCATTATGTATGATATCAGCGTAGAGTTTTTATAGATGTTCTTTATTGTATTGAGGGAGTTCCCCTCTACTGTATTCCTAGTTGCTGGGGGCTTTTTATCATGAAGGAAGGTTGGATTTTGTCAAATGCTTTTTTCTGTATCTATTGAAATGATCATATGATTTTTTTCTTCTTTATTTGTTGATGTGATAGATTATATTAATTGCTTTTTTTTTAACGTTGAACTAGCCTTGCATACCTGAAATAAATCTTAGTTGGTCATGATAAAAAGATAATTCTTTTTATGCATTGTTGGATTCAACCTATATATTTTGTTGAGGACTTTTGCATCTATTTTCATGAGATATATTGGTCTGTAATTTTCCTTTCTTGTAATGTCTGTCTGATTTTAGTATGGTAACACTAGCCTCATAGAGTGAGTTAGGGAGTGACCCATCTGCTTCTATTTTCTGAAAAGTTATAGAGAAATAGTATAATTTCTTCCTTAAATGCTTGGTAGAATTCACCAATGAGACCATCTGGGTCATGACAAAGCTCATAAAGATTAGAGTAGAAATAAATGAAATAGAAACTAGAAAAACAATAGAGAAAATCAACAAACCAAAGGTTGGTTCTTTGAAAAGATCAACAAAATTGACAAACCTTTAGCTAGACTGACCAAGAGAAAAAAGAGACGAGACTCAAATTACTAAAATTAGGAACAAAAGAGGAGACATCACTACTGGCCTTACAGAAATAAACAGGATAATAAAGGAATATTATAAACAACTGTAGCCAACAAACTAGATAATTTAGGTGAAACAGATAAATTCCTAGAGAGACACAAACTGGCAAAACCAACTCAAGAAGAAATACACAATCTGAATAGATGTAGAACAAGCAAAGAGATTGAACTGGTAATTTAAAAATTTTCAAAAAAGAAAAGCCAAGGTCCAGATGGCTTCATTGGTAAATTCTACCAAACATCTAAAGAATTAATACCAATCCTTCACAAATACTTTCAAAAAATAGAAGAAGAAACACTTTCTAACTCATTCTATCAGGACAATATTACTCTGATACCCAAATTAGCCAAAGACATCAAAAGAAAAAAAAAACTACAGACCACTATTTCTTATGAATATGGACATAAAAATTCTCACCAAAATACTACCAAACGAAATCCAACAACATACAAAAAGGATTATACACCATGACCAAGTGGGGTTTATCCCAGGAATGAATAGTTAATTTAACATCTGAAAAATCAATGTAATATACCATATTGATAGAATAAAGGAAAAAAATCCACATGATTATCTTAACAGACACAGAAAGGGTCTTTGATGAAATCCAACACCCTTGCGTGATAAAAGCATTCAACAAAGTAAGAATAGACAGGAACTTCCTCAAACTGATAAATGGTGTTTTAGAAAGGATATCATCAAGAAAGTGAAAAAGAAAACAACCCACAGAATGGGAGAAAATGTATGCAAATCACGTCTGATAAGGAATTTATAACCAGAACATATAAAAAACTTTTATAGATCAATAATAAAAAGACAAATAACCCAATTAAAAACTAGGCAAAAGATGTGAGGAGACATTTGCCCAAAGAAAATATAAAAATGACCAATAAGCACATGAAAAAATGCTCAACATCATTAGTCATTAGAGAAATGCATATCAAAATCACAATGGGACATCACTTCACATCCATTAAGATAGCTATAATGAAAAAAAGACAGACATTAACAAGTGCTGGCGAAAATATGGAGAAATTGGAACCATTACATATTACTGGTAAGAATGGGAAATGGTACAGGTACTTTGGAAAACAGTTTGGCCATTCCTCAAAATGTTACATAAAGTTACAATACAACCCAGCAATTCCACTCCTAGGTATATACCCAAGAAAAATGAAAACATGTTTATACAAAAACTTGTACACAAATGTGCATAGCAGCATTATTCATAACAGTCAAAATGTGGAAACAATCCGAACGTCCATCAACTGATGAATAAAGAAAATGTGGCATATCCACACAGCAGAATGTTATTTGGCCATAAAAAAGAATAAAGTACTGATACATGCTACAACATGGATGAACCTTGACATTATGTTAGGTGAAAGAAGGCAGTCACA
The DNA here is from genome assembly GCA_031878705.1 of Tapirus indicus. Lineage (NCBI taxonomy): Eukaryota > Metazoa > Chordata > Mammalia > Perissodactyla > Tapiridae > Tapirus > Tapirus indicus. The sequence goes on from CM062918.1 coordinate 44,554,099, forward strand.
AAAGACCATATGTTGTCTGATTCCATTTATGTGAAATATCCAAAATAAGCAAATCCAGAGAAGATAGAAAATAGATTAGCAATTGCCAGGGTCTGGGAGTGTGGGGAGAAGGGGGAATGACTCCTAATGTGTACAGGGTTTCTTTTTGAGGTTTTGAAAATGTTCTAAATTTAGATTGGGTGATGGTTACATAACTGTGAATATACTAAAAAACATTGAATTGTAAACTTTAAAAGAGTGAATTTATGGTATATGAAATATATTTCAATGAAGCTGTATAAAAAATGTAAGGGAATGGTTTAATTAAGCTGCATCACTTAGCTTCAACAATTATCAGCTCACAACCAATCTTGTTTCATCTATACTGTCACCCTGCCACCAATCTCACACTGGATTATTTTAAAAGCAAATCCAGATATTATTTCTTCTGTAAATATCCAATTTTGGGGGGGGGGGTGAGGAAGACCAGCCCTGAGCTAACAGCTGTTGCCAACCCTCCTCTTTTTGCTGAGGAAGATTGGCCCTGGGCTAATGTCCATGCCCATCTTCCTCTACTTTATATAGGATGCCACTACAGCATGGCTTGATGAGCGGTGAGTAGGTCTGCGCCCAGGATCCAAACTAGCAAACCCTGGGCCGCCAAAGAAGAGTATGCAAACTCAACCGCTACACCACTGGGCCGGCCCTCCAATATATTTTTTAGTAATATTCAGTAGTATCTCTCCAAAAGATAAGGCCTCTTTAAAAAAATAATAATATGATACCATTATCACATCCAAAAAATTTAAAATAATACTTTAATATAACCAGGTATCCTAGTTCACATTTCCCCCAAATGTCTCATAAATGTGATTTTTAAACAGGTGTCTTGTTCAAATCAAAATTTGGTTGTCCCTTATGTTTCCATATATTTGTAAGCTCTCCCTCTTTTATTTTTCTTGCAATTTATTTATTGAAGAAATGGGTTGTTTGTCATGTCTCACTGGCCAGAACTAAGTCATGTGCCCACCCCCAATCTCTCACTGGCCAGTCAAGAGGATCCTATTCCCCTTGCCCATGATAGGTTTAGGAGTGTACCTCTGAAATTGTAATAGGGTCACCTTCCCTAATGGGTGAACACCTGTATAGGCTTCAGCAAAGAGGAAAGAAGAAGGTGGAATGGATGGTGAGTAGGCAAGCAATCATGTCTATCACGTGCTCCAAATGAGGTGTGCTACATTTTCCATTGTGAATAATGAAAATACTTCATTATAACTGCCACATAGAATATCTTACTTTCTACTAAGTGACATTTACTGTTGATGTATCAGCTTCCTTATCTGCACAGAGAAGAGACAAGACAAGATGATCTGCAAGCTCCCTTCCAGCTCTAGGAGTTCTGTTTCAATTTTACATTTTCATTTTCCAAAAAGCAAGTTGAAAAGTTAAACCTATAAGATATGGTTCAGAAATGGTGATGGGTTTCAACTGATAAGTCATAGGCATGGCTGACATCCTTTTCTCCCTTAAAAAATTTTAAACATAGACATGATTTAAAGAACTAAACAGACTAGAACTGATAATGTCTTTCCATTAAGTTTTAACATTAAAAACAGAAAGGTTAAGTGTTCTACCTTCCTCACTCATCTGTTAACACCTACTAGCTTCTAGCCCTGATGGTTTAGGCAGAGACTGATTACAAGTTCTTTTTTACAACTCTCTTTTTAGTTTGGCATCAACATCCTTCCAGAGCTTACATGTGGCTCTGGGACTGTCAGATAGCTCTTGTAACTCTGCTTTGGCTGCCGACTATGATTTTAACTCAAGAAATCATTTCTATGCCTGCTTCCTTTCACAGTCTTTGTCTGAAGTAATGCTCCATTCATTTCATCACACACAGACATTTTCCTTGTAAGGAACCACAAAGAAACAAAGAGAAAGATAGTACAACACCGAGCATCTTTGTTATATCAAACATTTGCTACTCTTTCTTCCAATCTGTATAAAATTGCTTTATTATTCTCAGCTTATGCCTACCATCAGCTTTCTCTAGAAAAACTGCTGGCTTGATCTGTAAGCAGTCCCATTCTTATGTAACAGAAGGCTAGGACTGTGACACATGCATGACATAAAAGAATCAAAGATATGGTGTCTTACACAGGACATGTGAAATAACAAAAGTGCAGGAAAACTTAGGAAGGTGATTTAAGCTGGTTTGGCCACACCTCCATTTCATTTAACTCTTTCCAGCTCAGATTTGTCATTCTGGAGAGGAGGCCCAGGGTGCGGTCCATTACCACAGTTGATGGTGGAAACCACACTGGTCCCTCAGTCAGCAGCTCCTGTGTGCCGTTGCTCATCATACTAGTTCCAAGAGCCTTAGAGAAGTAACTTTATTTTCTGATTCAGCCCATCTGCTAAGGAAGGTATGGCCCTGTTTTGAAATGTAAAAAGGAAACACAGTGCTGAGAGTACTCAGGGTGGAAGGGGAGAAGATAGGCTTAATGACCAGCTGGATAACCTTGAATAAGTCAAATCACCTCTCTGTGCCTCTTAGAACTCTGACTGGAGAAAAATCCTCACACTGCATCTCACCGGTTGTTGCAAAAATCAAGTGAGAATACGAATAGGCAAGTATTTTCACAAATGCAAAGTGGTGTTATTATTTTCAAATGTGGAATTTTCTCTGCAGCACCTTCTTTTCTGGCCACATGATTACTGCACAAGTCATGCCAGAGTACGATGCTGTTTCACCTCTATTCACCCTCTGCCTGTTTTAGACAGAGATTACACCAGCAATGCTGCAACCCTCCCTTTGGTTCATTTTCCTTCCACCACATCTCTAAGATGCAAATCTCACCCTAATGTGAAATACTGCAGAGTAACTACTTATAAAACTCAACATACCTTAAATTGTCGAGATAAGTGCTATAAGCACGAGTTACATTAGAAGTATGCAGCAAGGGTTCAAAAAGGAGAGAGACCAAACCTAATTAGAAAAAGCTTCTGGAAGGTAACCCCACTACACCATGTATTTTAGTAATTTTGGACTTCGTCCTATGCCACCCCACCCCACTTCCACTCTTCAGAGAGAAGACAGTATATTCTCTATCTTTGTAGCTCCCAAGAACCTGACAGAGAGGACATCTCAGTGTTCAGAGATGAAGTGAACTGGCTAAACGGCTGACAGTAACAAGCCCGGTGGGTTTTAACATTTATTTACCCAGCCCAATGGGGCCCAGTGATCTTTAGCTTAGCAGTAGAGGTAGGACTTTCCAGGCAGGAAGTGTGCCCCGGAACGCCCTTGTAACCCCCAAGGAAGGAATCTTTACTGAAGATGTGCTAAGGGCCAGACAGAGGTGCTTTCATGTATGCACCTAACATGCGTTTAGTCCTCACAAAATGTCTTCAAGCTGTAAGCCTATTTTACAGATGAGGATGCTAAGGCTCGGATAGGCTGAGTTGTCCAGTGTCATATCTAGTGCAGCCACTGCGTGTGCGTGGGCTCTCCAACACCCTCACCCCAAAACTAAATCAGCTAAATCCCAGCTTGCTTACCGCCCTGCCCCTAGGCATCTACCCTAGCTACTCCTCCTTCCCACGCCCCAGTCCCAGGCCCGCGGAAAACCTAGGTCTGAAAGCTTCCACGTAAAGATGCTCACTCACCCAACTGCTCTTCACGAGCTTGAAAAGCCTTTGCCAACCACCCTATCAGTAGCCCCGAGCTTCTCAAAAGATCCTGCACGGTTTTTTCCCAAGGCCGAGGTCCTCCTCGCCTGCAGAGCGGTCACGGGGTCGGCGCACAGATTCCGAGAGAGGACACCTGCCGGCAGAGCGGGGGGTGGGGAGCCCGGGGCGACGGCGACGTCCCGGGAGGGGGTCGCGCCTCCGCGCGGCCGCGCCGCGCCGCCCGGAACTACGCTTCCCAGCCTGCTCCGCTGCAGCCGCGCGCCCCGGCGCCGCGCCCGGCCGGGAGCCGCCTGTTGATCGCCGCGCTCGCCGGGCCGCGGCGCCGCCCCTGCTCGGCCGGCCGCGCTGCCTCGGGGCTGACGGACTGGCGGCCCGCACCGACGGCTCCGGGATGGGCGCACGGACGGGTGAGCGCGCGGGGGTGGGAGGGGGCCGGCCCGGGCAAGGCGCCGTCTGCGGCCCCCGGCCCGCAGCGCGGGGGCGGCCGCGCCCTCCCTGCGGACTGGAGGATGCTCCGCGGCGTCGGCGCTCGGCCGGGCGGGCGCGCGGAGCAGGGGTTGCCTCTTGCCTCCCCAGCCCGGCAGACAGCGCGGGGGAGAGCGCTGCGAGGGCGGCGCGGGCGGGAGGCGCCCGCCGGTGTGGGTCCGATGCCCTGCACTGCGGCTCCGCAGCCTCTGCAGCCCGCCGGGCCGCTGCGGTGAGGGCGCGGTCTCCTGTCCTCCCCGAGCCGCGGGGCTGGGTCTTTCCGTGCTGGGCTTTGTTCCCCACTTGCTCCTCTCCTGTGCACGTTTGACAAGCTCCTGGAGCCTAATGCCTCTCACTGCATCGTTAAAGCCGGCGACGGGAAGGGTGGACTCCGGCTGGCGTGTTTTTCTAAGATCCCTGGAGCTGTCACCCGCAGGGCGTTTCAGCCTCCGAGAAAGCATTCAGAGAGCGGCCTGAAGCAGGTCCTCGAGACCTTCATTTTTTTCCTGATTAAAGTAATGGTAGCATGTGATCTCCTGAGTCTTCCTAAATTTTCTCTGTTGATCTACAGAAATGAAGATTGATTTTAAAATAATAATATTAATAAAAGGCTCCTAATGGGCATTTTTACTTAAAGTATTCAAGGGTGGGAAGGTGATGCAGACAACATGCAAACTGGCAATGAAGGAGATCGTGAATGCTATGGCTTCATCTTGCCCGTTGACCGTCCGAATCACAAGGCACTTGGGAAGGGAATGGTTCCTGTCCTAGCTCTACCATTGAGGAGCTGAGGGAGTCTGGGCAAGTCCTTTCATCTCTCTGAGCCCCTTTCTCCATGTAAAATAAGGCGTTTGGGCTAAATGATTTCTAAACCTCTGTTCTTCCAAGATTCTTATATCAGGGAACTGAAGGGATGAGGGTGCCTCTGTTCAGCACCATTACAAAAAGCCTGATTGTGACAGAACAAGTGGCTTTACCTTAGTGAGGAGGAAAGATGTCTCAGGGTTTGGGCAATCTGATTTTTGAAAAAATACAACTGATTTCCTCTATTCTCTTCAATTTAACGCAACAAATATGCATTATAACCATTTTAATTTTGTAAATTACTAATTGGTAGGCAACAACATGTGTTTTTTGTTTGTTTGATTCTTGTTTTTAATTTGCTGAAGGTGATGTGATGAGCTCAGCAGGTAAACAGAGAAGCAAATGGCTCCTCAGGGCTGGGCAGGAGTGGGCAGATGTGGTCAGCAAGGAGGTGGGAGGAAGCCCCAGCTGGAAGTAACCAGAGAGTATATACACTGAGGAAAGAGAGGAGGGGCACTGATGGGTCATTGTTTCAATAATAGACAATAGAAGGAATGAGAGAACCAGAAAACCAGCGCTATGCAAACCCCACCATAACTGACTTGGGCAAGGACTCATCTGTGGGTACAAACCCTTTGAGTGAAAGGTTGTTGGAAAATGATTTTCACATTATTTCAAAGTATCTCACCACAGATTACCTAGGGAAAATGTATCCCTACCATGGAGAGATGAGAGGTCATCACCTTCGTTTAGAGGTCAAGCTTACCAGCACCTGTTATGAGTCTCCTGTTTGGATGCAATAAAAAGCTCATAACAGGGCCGGCCAGGTGGTGTTGCAGTTAAGTTCGCGACCTCCGCTTTGGCAGCCCGGGGTTCACAGGTTCGGATCCCAGGGGCGGACCCACGCCCAGCTTGTCAACCAATGCTGGGGTGGAGTCCCAGATGAAGTAGAGGAAGATGGACGCGGATGTTAGCCCAGGGCCAGTCTTCCTCAGCAAAAAGAGGAGGATTAGCAACAGATGTTAGCTCAGGGTTAACCTTCTTCACAAAAAAAAGGTCATAACTTTACCTGTGTAGTGTTCCTGCCAAACAGACATGGTGGGGAGGACTATTGTAGATTAAAATACTCAGGTGATATAACAACCAGTTGGGATGTGTGTGTGTGAACTTCGGATCCTAGATCAGAAAAAAATAGCTATAAAAGATGATTTGGAGACAAGTGGGGTAATTTGACTATGGACTGCATATTAGATAATATTATGGAATTACTGTTCATTTTCTTAGGTGCAGTAGTGGTACTGTGGTTCTGTAGGACACTGTCCTTATTCTTTTGAGATGTGGGTATTAAAGGCAAAGTGTCATGACATCTGCAACTTTCAGCTGGTTCAGGAAAAAAAAGATATAAGGTAGAGGCAAGCCGAGCAATGTAGCAAAATGATGACAGTTGGTGAATCAAAGAGAATGGTATATAGGTGTCTATTGTACTATTCTCTTACCTTTTCCATCGATTTGAACTTTTTAAATAAAAAATTGGGGTGCTCGCTTCGGCGGCACATATACTAAAATTGGAACGATACAGAGAAGATTAAGTATGCCCCTGCACAAGGATGACATGCTAATTTGTGAAGCATTGCATATTTTTGATGGCAGCTAGACTTTTGGTGGGGGACACAATGTAGTCTATACAGAAGGCAAATGCTGTACACCTGAAATTTATAGTGTTATAAATCAATGTTACCTCAATGAAAGATTAAAAAAGCAGCAGCAGCAGCATGAATGGGAGTGGAGGGAAATTAGTTGCCTGCTCTTTCTGAGAGGTGGAGGGGAAACACTCACACTGTAACCTGCAAGCCTTGCCCCTGCTGCTGAGGCTCCAGGACCCTACGGGCTGCCCACTTGGGATGTTAGCTGTCCCTAGCCTGGGCACTACGGTCTGAATCCATAGTATAAAGAAGGCGACTAAAAAAAAAATTGGCAGAAGATCAATAAGACAAATGAATAAATAAAGAGAAAGGATTGTAGAGGACTGTGTGGTTAGTGACAGAGAGCTGCAGTGAACCTGTGGGGAACTCACAGTGAGTCTGTGGCTTCAGAGTCCCAAAATTTGAATCCTATTGGAGATGTGAGTGGGGGCAAGGAAAATTCCCTTTTTTGGTTCATCTTGGCTACTGTCAATCATTTATTCATAAGACACTCCATCCCCTAACTCCAACCTCAAAGTATTAATAATTCCCAAACTTTAGAAATGCTAGCTATACCTGAAACCCATCCTGAAAGAGCAATCCCTTTCCTCTTTATGTCCAAGATGTGGCAGTGCAGAAGGAAGTTCCAGGTGGTGGTTCTTTTTATTTTGAGTTAGGGGAGATTGGGGAAAGAACAGATCCAGCTTTTTGACAGAAGAGAAGTTGTGGGGTTTCCTCTCATTCCCTTTATGTGTGAATCACAAACAAACAAATGTTTTCTGTGTAGACTATAAGTGGTTAAAGAGGTTCATAGAAGGCATGTGCAGAAGAAACTTCCTGTTACCAGACCAAGAAGACAGAATCAACTCTTAAGATAAACACTTAATTTTATACAGAACCTTTTGCTGCAAAGATGTTTTTGTTATACCTGGAATATCTATATTTCTGCTTTTATGTTTTGCCCTCCTGTTTAGGCATCATAGCTGCCCCATTGATGATCTCTTTCATGTTTGTTGCCAGTATTCCTGATTTCTCTTGTGACAGCTGGATGGAGTGGGAAGGAGATCAGTTCTAGAACTGTGGCTAACAGGAGATCAGGAAACAGGGCCAGGCATGCCAAGCCTGGACATGAGGAAAAAGGAGCAAATCTGGGGTACCAGTCCTAAGAAAGAACCAGGAGGCCTCTTGTGAGGACAGTTGGAGGAGTCTGGGGTCTAGTGAGCTGGCTGCTGATCAGCCAGTATCTGGGGAGATAGCCATCCCCGTTTTTATAGCTGGCAACCATTCTGATCTGGCAGTGCCCATTCCATACTAGGTGTTAAATATTTTGCATATCCTCTTGGTAAGCAGTCATGAGTCAAGGTGCACATAGCACCCAGAAGTCATAACAAAGTATTGATCACAACCTAGCTGAGATACAGATGCCAGAGAATGAGACAGGATAGGTAGGTCAAAGACCACATAAGCAGGCAGAAGCCAGGAGGGCAGGTGAATCAAAAGGCACAGAGCAGGGAACCCATGGTGCCAGTCAGGAATTGAGAAGCCCATCACTTCCCGAAGGCAAGATGAGGGGACGTGGCTAGAACCAACACACAGTTAAAAACTAGAAAGACACAGATACCCAAGTGGAAGGCAAGGAGGTAGACAGAGGTCAACAAACAGGAACTTCTCAGAAAACAGAGAATAGGTTAAGACAGAGGGATAAGGCAAAGGCAGGAAGTAGGGCCCACCAAGAGTCTTAGAAACCAGGTGGCAGTCTAGACGGACCATAAGACTTTCATGCGAAAGAGCTTCTGCTCAAGCCAAGAAGCTTCTTGGCTACTTCCTGCCCAGGTGGAAACCGATCTCATACTTTGGCCAGCCTACACATGGCGGCTTGCTACACCTGGCAATGCTGACCCAGGACTCTTATAGGATGCTGCCTGTCCATATTCAACAGATCCTGACAAAGATAACAGAAGGAACAAATACCCCAAATAGAAGATTATTCCCAGACCAAGGACAAAAGAGAAATAAATGGCTTTGACTGAGGGCTTGCATGTCCTAGTCACTGCGCCTAGCACGTACATTATCACGTTAAGCATCACCTCCACCTTCTGAGATAAGTATTGTTCTTTGCCTGTTTCACAGAGGAAAGAACAGAGGCTTGGAGAGGTTGTCACTCGCAGATGGGTCTATGCTTTTAGTCTTTTGTGCTCTTTTGAACCTGGAGAGGGATGGTCACTAGTGGGCACATTGTTTTAAAAGGGGACTGTTTTCCAGCTCAGTTTTAGCTCTGGCAGCTTTTGTGTTTTGAGATTGGGAAATTAAGAACAAACTCTTCATCCTGGTATGATCTGTTCCTTATCCCTGTTCAGCTTGCTCCTTCCAATTGCCTAGCCATATATTTTGCCTGAAATTCCTTCTTATCCCACCCCGTTTCCTGCTCTTCATCTCCTGCAAATATTTCCTAGAATGTGGCAGGAACCATTTGGTTGTTTGAAAAAAGAAACAGACTTGACTGGGCCTTCTTCAAATAGCTCGATTCTAAAACACAGGCTATAGCTGTTACATCTTTGTATTTGCCCACAGCTAGAAGGAATAAAATATATAGGATCAACTCATGTGTTGTTGGAGGATATATTGATATGCTGATTTTGTTCTAATTTACTAATTTTACAAAATGTAGATTTGCCTCTTGTGCAAATTGGTTCACTAATTATTTTAAAATTATTATGGAATATTGAAGATTTATAATGAAGAATAATAACTTCTCACTTACTGACTACCCCACTTGGGTAGTTGAAGCCCGAGTCCCTTCTCCAGTCAGTCCCCCTCTCCTCCCAATGTAGTGTCTGTCCTTCCCATGAGCGGTCCTTTGTAGCTTTCCTAGATATGTGTGTACTCCAAAGTTCATGGCACTGTTTTGCCCATTTAAAAAACTTTTCACTAGGTTTTTTTAGAGTATTTTTTGTTTACTCTTTTGTAAAAATGAGTCTCTGGTTTAGTTTGGGTTTAATAAGTAGGGCTGCTTATTTTGGCTTTGGTTCTAAGTCTTTGTGTATAGGCAGAGCCAAAGGCTGGGCACTTCGTGTTGTATCTGATTTTCCTCTTTCGTACCACAGTTAGACAAATAAGGTAGTGGAAAGAGAAGCAAATAAAGCCCCACTCCTTGTTTTTTCCTTCCCAGGGCTCATATCTTCAGATAATAGGAAGTTATTTGAGAGCCCAGGTCATCCTTCCTTCAGCTCAAGTCTTTACTCCTATTTTCCGTTTTCCTAACCGGCTTGATGTCCTTGCCCACCTGGACTCCTGGAAGCCTTGTTTGGCACTTGCTTCATTCAAGTGTGTGCATTATTGTTGCATGTTGAGTGCTTGCCATGGGATGGACACTGTGCCAGAGGTGAGGCTGCAACAGTACTTTGCAGACTTTCCACTGCGGGATCACTAACAGGAGGAAAGGACAGATGTGAACCCTTCTGGGGCCTGGTGGGGGCTAATGCAGGCCAGCCAGGAGCCAGAAATCTGTGATTTAACTTTAAAAGCTATGTGAATGCTATGTTCGTCTCCACAGTATATCTATATTTGTTATTAAAAAATAATAACTAGCTTCCCCCAAATCTTCAAGTCAAAGCTGTGCTCCAGGAGGATGCACCATTTTCTTTTTCTCCTTTGACTTTGAGACCCCCTGGTGCATTGGCACAACATATGCAATTTGTTTTAACAGGTACTGTTATGTAGTATTAACATGTTGTTGTAAACTACTCAATTCATGTCTATTTCCCTGCTAAACTGTAAGCTCGGTTGGGGCACAGGATATCACGTTTTGTTTACTGCTCTTCTCAGCAATGTCTGGAAAAGGGGGACTTTCAATAGATGTTTGTTGAATGAATATACAAACCTGAGGTGGAATATAAAGGATTACAATATCGTCCCTGTCCTGTGGGAGTTTGTGGTGTAGTTGGAGAGAGAGCCATATGTATAATGTGCATGAGAAGATAATGAGAGACCAAGGGATGAATACCAAATTGGTGGCATAGGCAATGCGAATTTAGGAAGAGTAGCAACTTCTGTGGACTTAGGTGGCCTCAGAAAGTTCCATGACAGAGAATGGAGATCGTGGATATAGTGGAATGAGCTCTGGACCAGGGGGTCACCACACCTCTCTGAGCTCATTTCCTTCATGTGACATTTGTTGCACAATATTTGTTGGACGCCTACTCTGGATCAAGACCTGTGCTGGAAACCAGGATTATAACAGTGACTAAACCTGATACAGTCTCCACCCTCACAGAGATTAGCAAGGAAGATAGAGATAAAACAACCAATTTTAATAAAGTCAAGGAGAGCTCTGATCAAGGGTGTGCCTTGGGGGCAGGGAGTGACTCAGACCTCATCTGGGGGTCCCAACAAGGCCTCCCTGAGGAATTGAACCTTATGTTGAGACCGGAAGAAGAGTAGGATAGTGGTCAGCCAGAGGAGGAGGGGGTAAGAGTGCTCTGAGCAGAGGGAACAACATAAGGCATGATCCAGGAATTGGAAGTGGTCCAGGAGGCTGGAGCCAAGAGGAGATGGGGAGCGCAGTGCAAGATGAGGCTGATGAGGATGACAGAGGCCAGACTGTCAATTTGAACCTTATCCTCAAGGCACTGGGAAACCACTGGAGAATTTTAAGTAACTAGAGCAGAGTTGTTTAAAAAGATCCCTTTGGCCATTTGTATGGAAAAATAGATTGAAAGGGGGTAAGGCTGGGTGTGGCAGTGCAGAGAAGTGAAGTAGGATGGGGAGGAGACAAGGAAGAGAAGATGTCAAGGATGGCTCCCTGGTTTCTTGGCCAACTCCCTGAAACTGGAAATTCTAGAGGAGGAAAAGCTGTCTGGAAGGAAGATGATGAGAGTACTTCTGACATTCAAGATGCCTGAGGCAGCCAAGTAGAGATGTTGGTTCAGCAGTTGGAAATATATGGGTCTAGCCCTCAGGAACAAAGTCTAGGATAAAGAAATGGATTTGGGGATCTTCAGGATATGGATTACAATTACAGTTTTGGAGGCGATGAGTTCTCCCAGGGAGAACGTATATGTGAGAAAAGAAGTTCTAAGAGAAGACCTTGTAGCATGCTAGTATTTAAGGTGGAGGAAGAGGAATTGCCAAAGGTGACCAAGAAGGAGTGATTAGAGAAGTAGGAGAAAAACCATCTATGTTGCTGGACTGGATGATCTTTAAGGCCTCACTCAGTCTGATATTCTGTGGGCCCACAGAGCTGGGATCTGAGCCAGGTCTCAAAAGCAGAGCACATGGATAGGCAATGAGAACAGAGAAGGGCATTCCAAGTAATATTACTGTATCAGCCAAGGTCCCAACAAGAAACAGAGGACACACTCAAACTGAATAATTTGAAGGGATTTTAATAAAGAGGCTATTTACAAAGATGTAGGGAGGGTTTAGGGAATCCAACAAGGCAGAAATCTGGCTCTAGCCACACAGGGACCCTTCATCACCCCCAGGCCTGAGGTCAGCAAGGGTAGGGCAGCTGTACAGAGAAGGCCCCCTGAGAGGAGATGTGGCCTCAGAACCCAGTCTCCCTCTCCTGCTGTCCTCCAGTGTCCTGCTGGCACCTCCTGTTGGCCAAACAGAAGCCAGAGAGCAAGGGGGCCCATTGATGTAGTGTAAATAGATCATCTTCCTGGGGCACAGAGCAGGGTGGGGGTGGATGTGTAGCCAAAAATGAGATAGCCAGAACAATTACCATGGAAAATGGAAGGGTAAGAGAGTGTGTCAGTTTCCTCTTGTTGCTGTCACAAATTCAGGGGCTTAAAACAACTCAAATCTATTATGTTACAGTTTTGGAGGTTATAAATCTGAAACAGATTTCACTGGGCTAAAATCGATGTGTCAGCAGAGCTGCATTCCTTTCTGAAGATTCTAGGGGACAGTCCATTTCCTTGCCTTTTCCAGCATCACAGGCCGCCCACATTTCTTGGCTCTTGGCCCCTTCCTCCATCTTCAAAGCCAGCAATGGCATCACTCTGACCCTCTGCTTCTGTCATCACATCTTGTTCTCTGATTCTTTTGGCTTCCTCTTCCATCTTTTAAGAGCCTTTGTGGTTACATTGGGGCCACCCAGTAAATCCAGGATAATCTCACTATTTTAAGATCCTTAATTTAGTCACACCTGGTCCCTTTTGCCATGTAAAGTAACATATTTCCAGGTTCTGGAGATTAGCCTGAGGACATCTTCAGGGGGCCATTATTCTGCCTACCACAGAGAGTGAATAAACCATTTTGACTGGAGTGGAGGGCTCCCTAGGAAAGTAATGAAGAGAGAAAACAGGAAGTGCAGATCAAAGTCAAATTATGGGAGCTTTGGATGCTAGACTGTCTGAATTTCATTCTGTAGACAAGAAGGAGCCATTGTATAAACCAGGGAAGTGGCTTGTTAGCAGTGTTAAGAAAGATGATCTGATCGTGGTGCTCTGGGGCAGGTTAGAGGAAAGAACAGAAACCTTTCAAGATGTGATTAGAGTAGCCCTAAGGAGTAGCCCTAAAACAAGAGTGACAGGAAGGGATGGTGTGAAAAGTGCTGTGCAGGAGGTGCTAATGGACTGGACATGGAAAAAAAGGGGAAGAATCTAAGGGTGGTCTGAGTTTTGGAAGTGACTAACTAGTAGATTAATGGTATGATCTAGAAAACCAAGAGAGCAAGTCTGTTTCAGGGGAAGATGAGGAGTTGGGTTGTAGTTGTAGAATCCTGGAATAGAAATACAAATAGAATCTTATCAACTCTAAGACACCATGAGTTGTGAAACACACCAGTGTTTTCTGTATCACTAAGAAAAAAATGCTGCCAGTTAGAATATGATACATGCCTTCTTAAAAATATAATTTTCACTTTATTGAAAGAGATGTTTTAGACTTACACTAGATTTTTTGAAATCTTTTAATTGATTTACAATAAATTGCACATATTTAAAGTGTACAGTTTGACAAGTGTTGACATATGCAGGCACCTGTGAAACCATCACCACAGTCAAGGAGGTGAACATATGCAAAACCTGCAGAAGTTTCCTCATGCCTCTTCATAATCCCTCCCTCTGCCCCTCTCTACCTGTCTCCCATCCCTAAGCAACTACTGATTTGCTTTCTGTCATACAGATCAGTTTACATTTTCTAGAATTTTAGATAAATGGAATCGTCCTGTATACATTCTTTTTGATGTGGCTTCTTTCGTTCACTATAATTATTTTGAGGTTCATCAATGTTGTTGTGTGTATCAGTAGTCCCTTTTTATTTCTGAGTAGATTCCATTATGTGGATATACCCCAATTTGTTTATCCATTCACCTACTAATGATCCTTTAGGTTGTTTACAGTTTTTAGCTATTACAAATAAAGCTGCTATGAATAGACATTGATTTTGTAAATCTTATGTCACCCCTGTGCATACATAAAAAGGGAAATGCAAGTGAAATGAATTGGTTAATATTCTTAAAACTTCTTCACATTCAGAGTCCAAGTTTTTGAATCACTTTTTGACTCATAGTCATCAATGTCTGGTTTTTTTCCACACAATATCTCCTCTTTGCCATCAAGAGTGGTAATTTAAAAAAAAATCTGTAAAAGAACTAAAAGCCCTTGATGCTGGGCTCTTCAGCCCACTCTGTTATGTGGAACTGGCCTAATCTGGACCTTCCTTCGGGAGTATTGCTAAACATACCTGAATCGCCACCTCCCCCACTCCCTCCCCACTAGGTTTTAAAAGAGTGTTCCACTGTTTTTTAAAGTTTTTCCAAACTTTTTTTTCCAAATCCCTGATAGCCATTCTTTTAGTTCTAAAGCTGGTGCTTTTGGTTTTATGCATATGTTGGCAAGGACAAGTACATCCTGACTGCTGCTGGGCCAACAGTAATTATAGGACCATCCAGTGTAAGACACATCTTAATTTCAGAATGGTAAGTGTGAGAAACTGCATCTTAGAATCCATTAAGTAGGCTAGTTCAGTCAGTTCATTTGATGGCTAAGAGCCTGGCAGATTGAGATCCTTGTCCAGTGTCACATCATAAATTAATAGTGGCTGGGACCAGAACAAAGTGTGTATGACCCAGTTGATTTCTCTGACTTTAGTGGGATGGTTTTTTTGTTTGTTTGTTTTACTGAACTATAGCAATTGAAGCTTAAAAGAGGGTGGGCTGATGAAAGGGAAAGAGAGTTACATTGTTTGTGGAAAAGACGCGAAATAGAAAACCACAAACTTAAACATAGTGAGCAGTTGAATTAACAAGGGAAGGAGAGCAGCACTCTTTTTTTTTTTTTTCCTTGTAAGGAAGATTAGCCCTGAGCTAACATCCATGCCCATCTTCCTCTACTTTATATGGGACGCCACCACAGCATGGCTGACAAGCAGTGTGTCTGTCCACGTCCGGGATCCAAACCTGCGAAGCCTGGGCCATCAGAAGTGGAGTGCAGGAACTTAACCACTATGCCACCAGGCCGGCCCCAGGGAACAGCATTCTACAAGCCCTCCAGTGGCCCACTACAACCAGTCTCTTTCCATGCCTATTCTTCATTCTTACCATTTGAATTACCTTGTTAAAAAACAGAGCGTCTCAGATCATTCCTCTACTTTAAAAATTTGTGGTAGCTCCCCATCTCCAACAGAATAAAGCCCAGGTTCCTTGGCAAGCCATGTTGGGAAGGCCCTTCACAGATGTTTTTTCCTTGTCTTCAGTTCTTTCCACTCTCCACCCCCTATTCTCCCCTCTAGCCACACCAACCATTCACCAACATATCATGAACTTTCTTATCTTATGCCTTTGTTTACACTATGCACTTTTCCTGGAATGACCCTTTCCACCATGTCTACCTCATGGCCTCTTCCTTCAAGGCTCAAACTCAACCTCTTTTTCACGGCTTCCCCTCAAGTCCCACCCCCCATCCAATGACTATTTCCTCACTTGTTTTTAAACCTACTTTGTGCATTACTTCTTTTATAAGACTTATCAAGTAGCGTTATCCCTATTTGTGTGTCTCACTGAGCTGTGATCTCCTTGGGGAAGGGGTCATATCTTGTTTATCTTCGTATTCCTGGTTTCTAAAACTGTGCCTGGCAAATAGCAGGCATACAGCAACTATTAATTGCCTTGAAAGATCTGATTGATGTTAACACCTCCTAAGGAGAAACATAATCAGTTAAGGACATTGCTATTTCCTAAATGCAGCATTATCTTTCCAGGGAAGATCTGTAAAATCCTCTGCAAGGAAGAAGAGCTTGAGTAAAATTTTCATTTTAGTGGAAGTTTAGGAGAGAGGTGGCATAAAAAAAGGGGGTTGTGGAGCAGGCCCAGTGGCATAGTGGTTAAGTTTGCACGCTCTGCCTTAGTGACCCAGGGTTTGCAGGTTTGAATCCTGGGCTGGGACCTGCACACTGCTCATCAAGCCATGCTGTGGCGGCGTCCCATATACAAAATGGAGGAAAGACTGACACCAATGTTAGCTCAGGGCCAGTCTTCCTCAAGCAAAAAGAGGAAGATTGGCAACAGACGTTAGCTCAGGGCCAATCTTCCTCACCAAAAAAACGAGGGGGGGGGGAGTTGAAAGGAGAATGGATGAGAGGAATAAAGAATTAGAGAGGATGGCTAAAGAAACAAAGAGGAAATGGGACTAGAAAGACAATGGGAGATGAGGAGAAAGAAAAGAGAGGAGAGAAGAGGAGAGAGTGATTATGTAGCCAGGATTTTAGAATCTTCCTTAGTTTAATTGCAGGGGAGTTACTGGACAATGCTTTCTCACAGGAACGTTCCAACCCTCTTTCCTGAATGAACCCCATTTTGTATTCTTCACATCACTCTTTCCCTGAAAAGACACAAGTGTGCTTCTTACAACTGCCTTACAATCAATGCTTTGTTCTTTATTGTTTTCTATGGAAAGCTGGAGGAGGCATAGTATGGTGGAAAGGCTCACTGCACTGGGAATCAGAAGGCCTGGCACATCCCAGCTCTGGGGCCTCAAGCAAGGCACTTAGCCACCTTTGTCAGACGCTTCATCTGTAAAATGGGATGTTAACACCTGTCAAGGCTTCCTTTCCGGGTTGTTGTAAAGATCTAAATAAGTGAAATAATACATATGAAAACACTTTGTAAGCTGTCAGGTTGCTCTGCAAATGAAGGTAATATTACCTTTTCATTGAATTATTCGTCCAATAGAGAGACTCCATGGGCAGCTAGCTTAGCCTTGTCTCCTGTTAATAAGTCCTGTTTACAGAAAGGAGATAATAGTATTTCTTTCTCATTAGTAGTATTCTGAAGTCTTGGGAAGCTGGCCTGTTTAGATGTTCACGGCCCATGAGGAAGGCATATAAGAAGCCATGGCACTCCCTTTTCAAAAAGAGCTGGAGAAATACAAGAACATTGATGAAGATGAGCTTCTTGGCAAACTCTCAGAAGAGGAACTGAAACAGTTGGAAAATGTTCTTGATGACCTAGATCCCGAGGTTAGTGTCCTGGAACTGAACAGCACGGTTAATGACACTATGGGATAAATGGCGTAGCTTGGTCCTTAAACAGTAATGTGGGAATCCCTTAGCCCCAAACGCAAATTCTGTGTTCTTCCCCTGATTGGTTCTGGGTCACTGACTTCTACAAATTCGTGGAGAACCTCAGGAGCCACATCTATAATAGGATATATTATATATGGTACAATATAATATGATATGGCAAATGTATTTCCCATACACTAGTTTGGTGTAAATGGGGAAAAACATTTTCCATTGGTTGAGGAAAGACTAGTCTCATGTAGGGAAGAAGAATGAAGTAGGGAAAGGGAACAAATCTTACCGAGTTTCTTCTGAATCATATACTCTGTTGTGCACAGAAGCCCTTGAAGTGAATTGTGTTATCCCCACTTCATAAATAAGGAGACAGACTAGGAGAAGTAATGTACATAAAACCCCATACTAGTAAATGTCAGAGATGGAATTTAAACCAGGTCTTTAACCCCAAATGCAGATCTTTTTTCTGTCTTGTTTCTTTGAAATGCATAAATAACTTGAAATCTTGGGTGATCCTACAACAGTGTATAGATTAGAATAACTTTAATCATAATATCAAGTACATTTAAGTGGAGCTTCTAATATTTTTATAAAAACTAAGTAGCTTGTTGCAGTGTTTGGTTAGCAAGCACTTTCTTCAGCTCTGTTGGTATTATCTTAAACTTAGAATCAGAGGCATCCAAAATAATGACTTTACTGTAAGTAAAAATGTCACTAAAAATTACTTGTATGATATTCTGATATGCCAGATACTTTGGATATTGTATTTACGTAAAAAAAATACAAGTATTCTGTTTTTATTTTTTAAACTTAAGGAATCTCTAAGCTTAATCAAGCAGGTATCAACGTCTACCATAATATTCACTAACCTGCTTGGATGCTTCTCCAGGAGTGGGGTTAGAAATAAGAGAGTGTAGCCATATTGGCTCCTTGTTAGAGTCTCCCTGCCTGAAAGCACCTGGAATGCAGACCTAGCCAAACCTAAGTGTGATCTACGAGGAAAGAGGCCGTCAAGGTGGCTGGCCTTTTGCCACCACATTCTAGAAGGCAGCTGCAGAAGACTCAGGGGCTACTCCAGCCATCTATGTTCTGCCTGACCTCATTGGGAGCCCTCTTCCCAGCACAGGATGTTAGAGCAAGTAGGGCCTCAGAGACCCAGCCCTCAGCCCACACCCACATCTCTGCACAGTATCCTTCTCCCTGCCTCCCCCATATACAGCGGGAGTGGGAGGGCCACAGAGAGAGGGAAGTAACAAAGTGTCAGTCAGGCAGACACCTTCTTTCCTGCTCATGCCTGTCTCGTCAGAGTGCGATGCTGCCAGCTGGATTCCGACAGAAAGACCAGACACAGAAAGCAGCCACTGGCCCATTTGACCGTGAGCACCTCCTCATGTACCTGGAGAAGGAGGCTTTGGAACAGAAAGACAGGGAAGACTTTGTGCCCTTCACTGGAGAAAAGAAAGGTAAGGACCACAGGGAGTATGACTTGGGCCAGAGGTACTCCTAATGTACTGTCTTGGAAAGTCGAGCAAGGGAACTGACCTGGAAGTAGAAAAGCAGCCCATGAACTGAATTCATTGTTAAAAAGAATTATGGGGGCCACCCGGTGGCGCAGCGGTTTAGTTCGCGCTTGGCAGCCCGGGTTTCGCGAGTTCGGATCCTGGACGCCCGCTGACACACTGCCTGTCAAGCCATGCCGTGGCGGCGTCCCATATAAAGTAGAAGATGGGCACGGATGTTAGCCCAGGGCCAGTCTTCCTCAGCAAAAAGGGGAAGATTGGCAACAGATGTTAGCTCAGGGCTGGTCTTCCTCACAAAAAAAAAAAAAAAGAATTATGGCTGGTGGATACATGTCAGTACATATTTGTCGAGGCCCATAGAATGTATACAACTAAGAGTGAACCCTAATGTCAACTATGGACTTGGGTGATGATGTCAACGTAGGTTCATCCACTGTAACAAGTGTACCACTCTGCTGGAGGGTGTCATTAGAGGGGGAAGTTGTGAGTGTGCGGGCACAGGGTATATGGGAACTGTCTGTACTTTCCTCTGTGAACCTAAAACTCCAAAAACTAAAGTTTATTAATTAAAAAAAAGAATCATGGCAGAAAATGTAGGCTAATTAAATGAATACTTAGAGTGTAATGGGATTGTGTCTCTCTTGCATCCTGGCACAGGGGAGGTACCCAATAAATACAGGTTCGGATGAATGTCATCTCTGAGCTTCTATACATGGCCTTGAGGAGCAGAGGCCACTGCTCAGCTGATGTGAGTCAGGGCACTGCTGCCTCCTCTTATGCAACCTTCTGGCTCTCCTCTGAATTGTGCACATTCAATGCATCATGCACCACTGATAATGTCATCTTATTAAGAATGTAAAGTTGAAAAGTGACAAATTGGGCAAATAACCAAGGATTACCATAGAAATATGGAGCTGTTTCTATGGCAGCATAGTTGCTGTTGGACTAATTTAGTTGCAGAAAGAAAAATAAATTATAATGTCAAATCTTCAATAAAATCCCAATTAGCACCAGTATTAGGGTAGTGACAGAATAATAAGAGGAAACCTGTTGTCTTCTGTTCTCAGAGTAGAGATCTGAGGAGCGGCAATGGTAAATTAGCTCTTAATCTAGGTTAATCTGCAGAAGGTTCACAGGGGAGTTAGGAATGCAGGAGCAGTCTGAGTAATAAACGGGGGATAAAAAAGGGGTGTGCAGTTGCACAGTGTGGCTTAGGAGAAGGTTGATAAGCAACACAATTGAGCAAAATGAGCAGAGAGAGCAAGTTTTCCAAGAAGAGCAGAGGGATCAGGGTGAGGAGTCTGCAGGGCTAGACTAGATGATCTAGATCTAGACTAGATGATTCTAGATTATTTAGAAGCAGGGGGAGGCTGTCGTGAGGGCCTCAGGAGACGGGCCACACAACCTCAGTTCTGAATGCCATGTGCCTTGGGCACTCAGTTCCTGAGCTGCATTTGGTTCTACGCTACAGCTCCATTCACTTAGAACTTGCTGTCTGGTTGGCCCCACAGGAATGACGTGCGGCAGCAGATGTCCTGAATGCTGATAGCTGTGGGCCACCCGTGCACCTAGTGTTTAGAATAATCCTGACAGTACCGGGAAGGAGGAACTTAGAAGCCTATTTTGACTGGACCCAAGATCATCTGAGCCAGAAAGAGAAGGCTTCAGGCTACGTGTACTGTGAAAATTAAGTCTGGAATGAGCCCCAGTGTCTGAGATGTTATTGATTGGTTGATTTTTTTATTCATTTTTTATCTTCTAGCCATTCTCCCATTTGTTTCCCAGTGTATTTTCCTTCTTTCTGGGAAATGTAGCAGCTTATGTGATGTCGAGGCAGGAAGCAGAATGATGGTCAATGGTGGTGACCTTGTGGCCAGGATACCCAATTCTGACCACAAGCAGTGGTTCCTCTTGGGGTGCCCAGCTCTACCTGGCCCCTGTTTACTTATCCTACCATTTGAAGATCTCGTAAACTGTCAGGAATTAGGCAGCCTGTAACCAGGACATCTCCTGGAGAGTTTTCATGAAGGAGAGTTACTGACTTTGGGTTGGACTCTTTCCATTCCCATGGGAGTGGGGAAGGGCAAGCTAGCCAAGGAGACCTGGACAGAGCTTGGGTCTCCATTGGCTGAAGCTGGAGCCAGCTGTCTATTCTACCCAAAGTGACAAAGAGGAGAAGGCAATGGAAAGGTCTTTAGGGAATTCCAAAGATAAAAATGGAGGAGACCAATTTCAAAGATCATGCCAAGAAGTAAGAACAGCTCCAAAAAAGAGAGAAACCAAGAGTCAAAAGCTGGGAGGAATTGGAAAAGAGTGTGAGTAGGTCTGGAGTATTGCTAAGGTGGCTCTGGAGTGTCCTGGGTTTACTTTTATGAACCACTGCACATGTGGGATATGGGTGTGGTGGCCTGGCTGGAAGTTAGGAGCAGGTAATGTGCCTTGTGCCATCCTCCCAACAATATGACCATCAGTCCAGAAGTTTGGACTGGAGAGGTAAGGCATAGATATCGGCATATTCAGAAGTGAGTAGGAGCCAAATAAATGGAATCTCACTGACAGGATGAAGTGGGAGATGGTGGCAGAGAATGCATGTGGGAAGCACAGAATGCTTTGCTGCTCACAGACCCCCACAATCTCTATGACAACTCTGATTTTTCCTTTTAGATTAGGCTTACTTTGGTGTGCTCTAGAGAGGTGGCTTTGTCCCCAGGTCACTACACTAGTCCAGGTGACCCTAGATATAGCATCTTAGTGATCTACAATCTCAATTTAAGGGGGAAAACACTGGGGGATCACCAGTTTGTCCCTCAGGAACCCCTGGGGCAATTTGGATGAATCTGCTCCCTATATTTGCAGGGCCCAAGGCAAGAACACAGATAGAAGCCCACATACCAATTTGTATAAATATTTGAAAACTCACAAACTGTTAAACTATTCTATCCTCCTGCAAATATACCAGAAGGCCAGTATTCTTGGACTTCCAAAGTTCCATGCAGGGACATGGGTCCATCCTACACTGCTGAGGCTTCAAGCACCCATATTTGACACCCTAGTCTACGTATCCAAGCTTCATCCATATCGCCCACAGAGAGCTTCCCCTTGGCCTGGGAGTCCACACCCTAGCTGTGTGACCTGCTCTCAGGAGGATGGACATAGATTAGAGACCCATGCAGGTCCTGGAAGCAGACTCAGGGCTCTTTGTGCAGGGAAGTCCAGGGTCCCGGGTGCCTGGAGTGTGATCTAGCAGGTGGCCTGTATTCTGGATGGGAATGTCCCTTTGGCCTCATGACTCCCCCTCAGTGGGTGGAGGGAGGGGGGATATTACAGCAGAGGAGGGCAGGAGTCAGGGCCTTGAAAGTGTGGGGCCCGTGGCAGGCCCCTCTTGCCCAGGTCTAAGGGCAATGCTGCTGATGTCTGTGTTGCAGAATATAGGATTCCTCCTCTCACTTCCCTTCTCTCTAATAGTCTACTAGTGGATTATTGATATTGGCATCATCCCAGCAATTAAGGAATCCCAATTGGATGTGCAATGGCTTAATGATTTGGTTTTTAATGGCCAGAGCTGCATTGTTCAGTCAGTCCACTTACTCTCCAATGAGGCAGCAGCACACAATGGTTTTTGTTTGTCTTCTGATTTAAAGGGAGAGTCTTTATCCCCAAAGAAAAGCCTATAGAAATCCGTAAAGAAGAAAAAGTGACCCTTGACCCAGAACTGGAAGAAGCTTTGGCCAGCGCCTCCGACACTGAGCTCTACGACCTTGCAGGTTAGTCCTTGCCTCTGGGAAACTTTCCTGTCTGGCTCTGTGACCTCTAGACATGACCTGGCACCCATGGCAGCAGCCTTTGAGCTTCTCCATAACTACTGTTTATGATCGTAATACCAGGTTGGCTTCGGCCACTGTGTAGCTGTAAGACTCAGTGCAGGTGACTTAACCTCTCTGAGCAGACATTTTGCTGTATCTCAGCTGTAAAATGTAAAACCACATCTCAGCTGTAAAATGCCCAAATAATACCCATCCTACAAAACTCAAGAGTTTGAGAAATCAAAAAGAATAAAGAGGAAGGAGTATTGAGAACTTAAACAATGAAATAACAGCCCTTATGCTTTCTAAGGAGCTTTTATATTTGGTGTTTTATCACCACAAAATTTCCATGAAATTCTTGCTCTTTCCCACAGTCACTGTTCCATTTTGATTCCCACTAAGAGGTCCATTAGCCTAACCATGGAGCAGGAGTAATCTACTGTTACATTCACCCTGTAAGGTAAATCCATATGTAGCCCAATCTGCTCATTTTTTTCTAGTTTTCTTAACAATAACAACAATATAATTATTATTTGAATTGGTTATACATGCCGATGGAAAAAGCCCAAATAATACTAAAGAATGTGGGATGAAAAGTCTCTCACCCTAATTACCCAAGCCCCCCTCCCATTTCTTGTATATCCTTCAAGAAAGATTCCATGTGTATACCAGCATATTCGTGTACTAATGGGATGCATTTTTTTCCAAATGAGATGGAGATTTGGATTATTAAGGTCATTGGCTCACCGTAGGATAGAAGTGCTTTAAAAAACACGGCTTTAGCAAAAATTCTCACATTTTTATTCTGTTGAAAGGCATATGTAATAACAATCTCCTTCCTCCCAGGAGAACCAGCTATGCCTTATTCTAGTAGCATGCCAGCCATCTCAGCTGCATTTTCATTCCTTCTCTGATGGTAATATCAGTGGTCGATATGAAGTTCACGTATTTGAACCCCTCTCAGACGTCACTGCAGGAGCTGAGGTACCTGCGTCACACAGTTAAGAAGGTGCTTTGAGGGGACCAGTCTTCCCAGCCTTGTAGTTACTGTGGAGGCATCTGTTATGGTAACTGCTCCTCCCAAGGGTTGCCTCATGGTCTCTACTGGAATTGCCCAAAGGGAGCTGGGCTTGAATTCCCAGGAAATGCCTAAGAAAGGAGAAAGAGAAAATTCCCAATCATTTAGAAGATACTAGATCCTGAAATTCATGCAGTAAAGCCAGGGGAATAATCCCAATAGAAAACTGTCTTGTTCATCTTTACTCAGCCTCCCTCCTTTGTCCAGTGCTCCCTCAGAACTCAGGAGGAGGCCCAGCCGAGGGTGGATGGCAGCATTTTCTCTAGGGTAGCTCTGGGAGATCAAGAGCAACCCCATGAGTCGGTGGGCTGACAGGATTTGAGGTTTAGATAAGAAAGAGTGTCGATGCCCTGCCGATGTTACTGGGCAGATCGAGAGCAGACGGACAGTCCATCAAGGGAGCAGCAGGTGACCTCCAAGACAGCACCTCCCAGAGTGGCCATATTTCAGTGTGGTCACAACCCAGAGTCTAGTTTTCAGCTCTGCTGGTCTTGAGATTTGATCTTGTCAGTGTACACAGGAGCAGTCAGATTGGGGCCACGTTTTGGGGACTGATCCACTAGTCAGAGTCACAGGAAACAGATAAAACAAAAATTAAAACTTGGCATTGGTAACCAAATTATAATTAGAGTTTGCTTAGTTAGTATGGGGCTAAAGCAAGAGATATTTGTTGGATGGTCTCAGTGGCCTGTGTTTATCAGATAGGGCATCTTCTCCCTAGACAATGCCAGAAACACAGTGACAATTTCTTATTTAAAGAATTTGTAAAGCACTTAGTGCCTGACACACATAGGAAGTCATTTAGTCTTTGTAATAGGTGAAGCATAATTATTATCCCTGTTTTACAGATGGAGAGACTGAGGCTCAGAGGCATTTAATAACTTCTCAAGTCACACAGGTGGTATGTGACAGAGTCAGGATTCAAACTCTGGCTCACTGCTCCTGAGTGCCACTCTTCACCCCTAGACTTCCGGGCTCTAAACATTTGCCCTTTCTTGTGCTGGCTGGCTGCCCCCATCCTCATAGGTAGATTGTGGGACAGCTGATGAGCAGCTCAGAGGTGTGCCTCTGCCACCTGTTGACAGATTATCTGTTCTGGGATCCTTCTCCAAGTGGCCACCTATAATTTCTCACGTGTGATTTCATTAGCAAAGGGAAAGCTGGGTGGGCAGGTGCATTTTCAGCCTGCTCAATCTTCATTTTCCCCCAGTGCTGTTTCTTGCATGCTATGCTGCCTCCTGGTGCAAGTTCCGTGTCATACAGGAGACTCAAAATCTCAGCATGCTTATCTGACCTTTTATTGCTGACATCTCTTCTTTTATTTCCCACTCTAGGGAATAACGGGGAAAGGACAACTCCTTTGGGGACTGAGAGATGGGGAGGCTTACATTGAAAGAGGCCTATGATCTTTCTGCACTTTGCCTCTGGAAAAATACATGCCTTAATCTATGTTAGATCTTAAAATATCCTTAGATTGAATCCTACCCTAACATTTTACAGATGAGAAAACTGAAGAGTTGGATCTACTTAACGAGGAAGTATAAACAGATTTTCAGTAATTTGGGACATAACTAGACCATTAGCCAGCCCTGGTGGTCTAGTAGTTAAGATTCGATATTCTCACTGCCATGACCTGGGTTAGTTTCCTGGTCAAGGAACCACACCACCCCTCCGTCAGTTGTCATACTGGGGTGGCTGGTGTGTTGCTGTGATGCTGAAAGCTCTCCCACCAGTATTTGCAATACCATCAGGGTCACCACGGTGGACAGGTTTCAGCAGAGCTTCCAGACTAACACAGACTAGGAAGAAGGACTTGGCTACCTACTTCTGAAAAGATTGGTTGTAAAAACCCTATGAATAGCAGCACAGCATTGTCTGATAGAGTATGGGAAGGTGAGAGGATGGCGCAAAAAAGACCGGGCAGGGTTCTGCTCTGCTCTGTATGCACGTCACTAGGAGTTGAAATTGACTCAATGACACTAACAAACTAGACCATTGTCCCTCAGAGCCTAAATGATTCCACATGTAAAGATAGAGAAAGACGTGAAGATTGTTAGTGGTCTTGGAAGGAGGGGTTTTTATAAGCTCATTTAGTGCTATACATGTACCACACATTATGAAAGGCAAGGAGGGTCTGGAGACTTATCTTTATGATGTGAAGAATTGTTCTTCGAGGGGCAAATTAACAATGTGGACATCCTAACGTGCTTTCCCAAACTTAATGTTCATTCACTGATTTTCTTTGCTTTCAGCTGTTCTTGGAGTACACAATTTGCTCAATAATCCAAAGTTTGATGAAGAAACGGCCAACAGTAAAGGTGGCAAAGGGCCTGTGAGAAGTAAGTTGAGGTGGAATCTGTGGTTTTGTGAAACTTGGGAGCCTCCAGGTGTTGGTGGTAGGAGAGAGGCCTGTTGACTGGACCTCCTAGTGAATCCAGACTCTGTCTTGCAGGCTTCAAAGGTGGATTTTGTCAGTTCACCAAGGATCGTTGGGCTCTGAGCAATCAACCCAGAATAGAGTAGCTGATCCCGGGAGCTCTGTCTGGCAGTATAACTAGTGTCAATCAGTGTGTTTGGTACTATTTTCTTGGTAGGTCTGTTCAGTCAAAAGATAAAATTTCTGATAAAAAGGTTGCATAGTCAGCACAGAACATAAACAGTTTCGTGTTCCTAACCACATTTTAATCAACTATCATATTTTAGGTAAGTTCCCTTCTCTGTTTGAGTGTCTTTTTGTCTCGATAATGGATGCTTGTCTTTAGAATTTGAATGCCCACTTCCTCTAGAGAGCATGAAAGACACACTGGCATGGACTTGCTGGCACAGAAAGTTCCAAATTACTATCTTTTTTTTTTTTTTTGTGAGGAAGACCGGCCCTGAGCTAACATCCGTTGCCAATCCTCCTCTTTTTGTGAGGAAGACTGGCGCTGGGCTAACATCTGTGCCCATCTTCCTCTACTTTATATGGGACGCCGCCATGGCATGGCTGAGAAGCAGTGTGTCGGCAGGCGCCCGGGATCTGAACTCGTGAACCCCGGGCTGCCAAAGCGCGAACTAAACCACTGCACCACCGGGCGGCCCCACCAAATTACTATCTTTGTCAACATTTCCTGGCGAAGTGTACAGTTCGTTAGACTCTCTCACTTACTCATTCATCAGTCATCTGCTAAATACCTACTATGTGTCAGGAATGTTCTAGGCTTAGATACAAAGATAAAAGATGATCCCTGCCCAAAGGAACTTATTTATCTGCAGTAGGGATGGACTAATAATCAGGTAATTTCAGTACAGTGTAATCCAGATGCTATGAAAACTAACAGAAGATCATAACTTTTCTAAGATTAATTATATTTTCTTCTCTTTGATGAAGACTTGGGAGATGCTTTCTAGTCTCAGCAGCATATTTGTACCGGGTAATTTACCCAGACAATAAGCAATATTCCTCTTATTTTCTTTGTTGTTTCTTATGCAACCAAATGAAAAATGTTCATCCTTTTAAATTCAATATCAAAGGGTAACATTTTGACAACATATTTGCTATTAAAATTCTGGCACTTAACTTTCTGAGCTTTTATACATACACATATACATACATATCATTAACTTTTTTTTTAGAGCAGTTTTTGGTTCGCAGCAAAATTGAGAGGAAGGCACAGAGATATCCCATGTACCTCCTGCCCCTCCACATGGACAGGCTTCCCCATTATCAACATCCTACACCAGAGTGGTACATATGTTACAACTGATGAACCTACAATGACACATCATCACCCTAAGTACATAGTTTACATTAGGGTTAACTCTTGGGGTTGTACATTCTATGGATTTGGACAAATGTACAATGACACGTATCCACCATTATAGTAACACGCAGAGTAGTTTCACTGTCCTAAAATTCCTCTGTGCTCCACCTGTTCATCTCTCCTTCCCCTCTAACCACTGATCTTTTTACGGTCTCCATAGTTTTGCCTTTTCCAGAATGTTGTATAATTGGAATCATATGTAGCCTATTCAGACTGGCTTCTTTCACTTAGTAATATTTAAGGTCCCTCCACGTCTTTTCGTAACTTGATAGCTCATTTCTTTTTAGTGCTGAATAATATTCCATTAACTGGATGTACCACAGTTTATTTATCCATTCACTTCCTAAAGGACATCTTGGCTCCTTCCAAGTTTTGGCGATTATGAATAAAGCTGCTATAAATGTCATGTGCAGGTTTTTGTGTGGACATAAATTTTCAACTCCTTTGAGTATATACCAAGGAATGTGACTACTGATCATATGGTAAGAGTGTGTTTAGTTTTGTAAGAAACCGCCAAACTATCTTCCAAAGTGGCTGTACCATTCTGCATTCCCACCAGCAATGAATGAGACTTCCTGTTCCTCCACATCCTCGCCAGCATTTGCTTTTGTCAGTGTTCCAGATTTTGGTCATTCTAATAGGTGTATAGTGGTATCTCATTGTTGTTTTAATATGCATTTCCATGGTGACATATGATGTGGAGCATCTTTTTCATATGTTTATTTGCTATCTGTACATCTTCTTTGGTGAGGTGTTTGTTAAGGTGTTGGACCCAATTTTTAATCAGATTGTTTTCTTATTGTTGAGTTTTGAGAGTTCTTTGTATATTTTGGATAACAGTCCTTTAACAGATATGTCTTTTACAAATATTTTCTCCCAATCTGTGGCTCATCTCCTCATTCTCTTGACAGTATCTTTCACAGAGTAGAAACTTTTAATTTTAATGAATCCAGCCTATCAATTCTTTATGTCATGGATCATACCTTGGGTGATGTATCTAAAAATTCATCACCAAACCCAAGGTCACCTAGGTTTTCTCCTATGTTATCTTCCAGGAGTTTTATAGTTATGCATTTTACATTTAGGTCTGTGATTTATTTTGAGTTAATTTTTGTAAAGGTGTAAGGTCTGTGTCTAGATTCATTTTTTTTCACTTGTGGATGTCCAGTTGTTTCAGCACCATTTGTTGAAAAGACCATCTTTTCTTCATTGTATTGCCTTTGCTCTTTTGTCAAAGGTCAGTTGACTATATTTATGTGGATCTATTTCTGGGCACTCTATTCTTTTCCATTAATTTATTTGTATATTCCTTCACCAATATGACACTGTCTTGATTACTGTTAACTTTATAGTAAGTCTTGAAGTCAGATAGTGTCAATCCTCCAACTTTGTTCTTCTCTTTCAATATTGTGTTGAGTATTCTGGGTATTTGCCTCTCCTTATAAACTTTAGAATCAGTTTGTTGATATCTACAAAATAACTTGCTGGGATTTTGATTGGGATTGCATTGAATCTATAGGTCAAGTTGGGAAGAACTGACATCTTGACAATATTGAGTCTTCCTATCCATGAACATGAAATATCTCTCCCTTTAGTTCTTTGATTTCTTTCAGTAGAGTTTTGTAGTTTTCTTCATACAGATATTGTACATATTTTGTTAGATTTATACCTAAGTATTTCATTTTTTATTAATTTTTTTTTCAAATTGTGGTTCCCTTACCAGTACACGTAGGTTTACCTCATTCTTTTTTTTTTTTTAATCATCTTGAGTCATTTATTATCTGAAATTGTTTTCCTGTTTAATAACCTTCTAATAGCATTTTTTACCTCTGTATTCCTTACTATGTAAATAACAGGGCTTAACATGGGAGTAGCAAGAGTATAGAATACTGCTATGGCCTTATCCCTGGAAAATTAGCTACTTGTCACAGGTACATAAAAATACACGACAAAGAACAAGACAACAGCTGTGATGTGTGAGCCACAGGTAGAGAGGGCCTTTTTCCTCCCAGCAGAGCTGTGACTCCTCAAGGAGCACAGGATGACCACATAGGATACCAATAGCATTGCAAAAGTGATCACAGGAATTACCCCACCATTGGCAGCAACCCAGAAACCAACAAGGAAAGTGTCAGTGCAGGCAAGTTTTATCAGGGGGAAAATGTCACACATGAAGTGATCCGTAATGTTGGAGCCACAGAATGGGAGCTAGAAAGTAACTAGAATCTGTACAACAGAGTGGAAAAAACCCAGTGCCCAACACACCCCCACCAGGAGGCAGCATATGCAGTGGTTCATGATAGTCGAAAAGTGCAGAGGTCTATAGTTTACCTCATTCTTTTAATGAATAGCATCTATTATGGGATTATGCTACAACTTATTTAACCATTTTCACATTGATGGACATTTTATTTACCAAGTTTTGCTGTCACAAGTAGTACATCATTGAACATCCCTGAATATATAACTTTATGTATTTATGCTATTTTTTTCTGTAGATTAGGCTTCTACATATAGAATTACTGGGTCATAGAGTATCCACATTTTAAATTTTGATAGGTAATACCTAATTACTCTCCCAAAAAGTTTGCTCCAGTTTACATTCCCACCAACAGTATATGAGGATGCTTTTTCCTCCACATTGTTGCCAACTCTGAATGTTATCTCTTTTTACATTTTTTCGCTAATGGTGTCTCATTTTTTATGTTAGGGTTTAATTACTTTTTATATTTTTTAGTTGGGTGACAGAAATTCTTCTGACCATATGACTTGTTCTTTTTTTTTTCGGTGAGGAAGATTAGCCCTGAGCTAACATCTGTTGCCAATCCTTCTCTTTTTGCTGAGGAAGATTGGCCCTGGGCTAACATCCGTGCCCATCTTCCGCTACTTTATACATGGGACACCTGCCTGGCTTGATAAATGGTGTGTAGGTCTGTGCCTGGGATCCAAACCCACGGACACTGGGCCAGCCCCCAACTTGTTCATTTTTAATTGGGTTGTCTTATTGATTTGTAGGAGCTCTGTGTATATTGGGATATTAACCCTTTATATGTTATATATATTGCAAACATTTTCTATTAAATACTTTTTAGAATTCTTCCATTCTTCTTTTCCATTCATTTCTTTTCCCATACCTTCCTCAAAACTAAAGCTCCAAAGTGGAAACCAGAGGAGGGTGGGATACGGTCAAGAAGCCAGAGGAGTATTAAGGTTTGGAAAATGAAGAGACTCATCATTTCCTTTCTTGCATCTCAGATTCTGTGGTTTGGTTATTATAGTCTGAAAGAGGTCCATATGGAGCAGCAATAACTGCCCATGGATGTTCTTTTCGGGGTTTGAGTTTGCTGTAGGGCCTCCTGCGCTTTGGGCTCCATGCAGTCTCAGCCACTGAGACTTCTCACTGTGGTTGAGAAACATCAGCCTTTAAAACTAACTCAGAGCCGTACCATTCCCATGACTGCTTACTATCATTGATATTAGAGTATTATTGGAATCAGAGCATACGAAAGAAAGGTGATTATGGAGGAAGTCGTCTCTGATTTTGAGAAGAGAGCCCTTACATTTTCTTTTTAAAATTAAAACTTGTGTCTTAGATGTGGTCAAAGGTGAAAAGGTCAAGCCTATATTTGAGGAACCACCCAACCCCACAAATGTGGAAGTAAGTCTGCAGCAGATGAAAGCCAACGATCCCGGCCTGCAAGAAGTCAACCTCAACAACATAAAGGTATTTCACTATGATTGTTGTCAGTCACTGGATTTATCATGAGTTCAGAAAGCTTAATGGAGATGACTGATTCCCTGCTTTCACACTTGTTTGCAATCCTTTGCATCACTGATTTTGAGGAAAGATATCCTACTCAAAAGAAAAAGTGGGTTTAAAAAAGAGTGATTTCTAGAATTCTTTTGAAAGAATCACAGTACTTGTGTTGAAAATAGTGTATTAGTTATCTATTGATGAGTAACAAATTACTCCAAAACTTAGAGCCTTAAAACAATAAACATTTATTATTTCACACAGTTTCTGAGTGTCAGGAATTAGGGAGTGACTTAGCTTGGTGGTTGTGGCTGTGTATCAGGTAAGGCTGTAGCAAAGCTGTCAGCCAGGGCTCCAGTCATCTGACGGCTTGACTGGGACAGGAAGATCTACCTTCCAAGATGGTGCATCATGTGACTGTTGGTGGGAGCCTCAACTTCTCACCAGTGGCCTCTACAGGGCTGCCTGAGTGTCTGCACATCCTGAGAACTGGCTTCCCCCAGAGCAGGTGATTGAAGAGAAAAAGAGAGCAAGCACAAAGCCACAAGGCCTTTTATGATCTATTCTCTGGAGTCACACATTGTCACTTCTGCTTTATGCTATTTGACAATGAGTCATGTCACTCTCAAAGGGAAAGGAAATAAAAGTATGTGTGTGTGAGAGAGAGAGAGAAAAAACACATTGCCTGACATCTGTTTGTTCATTCTTGCTGGGCCAATTTCTAGCATTTAATAATAATAACTGACTTTTACTGAGTACTCCCTACATTCTTTGTTAAATACTTGAAATTATCTCATTTAATCCTTAGTGTGACTTAGAGAGGTTAAGTTGTCCACGGTTACAGAGCTAGTCTGTAGCACATCTAGGATTCACGTCAACCTCTAGCTGCACCCCACATTGTCTCCCTCCCTGGTGGTTGGTACTATGCTAAGTGCTGTGGAAGAGGGAGTAAGAGTCATTCAGTCTTTATTCTGAAGAACTTATATTAGGAGAAAGACACTAAACAAATAATTACAACATGATGTGGTAAGCCCCCAACAGTTATGGAACTGTGGGCAAGGAAAATGTTGATCCTGTCTAGGAGAGCCAATAAACAAAGGAGGTGATATTTCAGCTGGGTCTTAAAAGGTGAGTAGGAATTAATCAGAGGAACGTCAAAGGAATTTCCAGGCAAAGGGAAAAGCGTATCTAAAGGTATGGAGGAGAGAAAGACCATGGTATATTAAAAGAATAGCAAGCAGGTCCATCTGGCTAGAATATAGAGAATGCAAGAGAAAAAGAGGGAAGTACGGTATGTGCATAATTTCTTGGTTAGCATGAACAGAAAGGCGGGGCCAGAGTGTCACATTGTGTTAGATTCCTTTGTGGGACACTAAGTGGTGCTGTTGGCTAGAGATGGATGATTGCTGGAGGGTGAGTGCTGAAGTCTCTTAGAGGGGACATCACGCAGTTAGCCATCTAAACAAAGTATTTAAAAGCTGTGGGTCCTTAGCTTGGAGTGGGGACACTGCAGAATGCTTCATCAACTATCTGTGTCTTCTCCATCTTAGAACATTCCAATTCCAACTCTGAAGGAATTTGCGAAGGCTCTGGAAACCAACACTCATGTAAAGAAGTTCAGCCTGGCTGCAACCCGCAGCAATGACCCTGTGGCGATTGTGAGTAAAATTCTTAGAAATATAACATGAAAATATTTAATTTGTTAGCAGTTTTTTTTTTTTCCTGAGGAAGATTTGCCCTGAGCTAACATCTGTGCCAGTCTTCCTCTATTTTGTACGTGGGTCGCCACTGCAGCATGGCCACCAACTAGTAGTGTAGGTCTGTGCCCGGGAACCAAACCTGGGCCACTGAAGCGGAGCGTGCTGAACTTAACCACCAGGCCACAGGGTTGGCCCTCATTAGCAACTATTTTTAATTTGCTTTATCAATTAATAATTTTTAGATCTGGTAAATTTATTTCCTACACAGTTAATAAACAACATTAGTTATAATGAGACAGTAGAACAGAGCCCAACTGTCAAGCACTTTGAATTAACTGGAATTTTGGTAGCACTGCACTTTTAGGAGAAAGAAACAATATTAGATTAGGCATTTAGCTAAATAAATGTTTAGATTTTGTTCTGCATTAATACAAATTTTCTGCAACTTTTGCATCTACAGTAACATTCTGTCACAATCAATAGATATTATAAGACCCCCAAATCCTACAAGAACTGAGCACATATAAAAATATTAAAGCATATTTCATTTTAATGTTTGAAATGGATTAATGTTTCAAAATATTTTAACAACCAAATCTTGAAACATTTTGTGTTTGACAGTGGTAACCAGAATATGAAAAAAATAACCAACCAAAAGCCCTGTTCCTTCTATGCATTTTAGATAATTCAGCCAAATAACGAAGCCCCTTGACTCAAGTAAATACTACTATCACCATCGTCAGTGTTATTCGTCCTACTAATAGCTAACATTTCTTGAGCAATTAGTAAATGCCAGCACTGATCTCTGTGCTTTACACAAGTCGCCTCACCTAATCCTCACTGTAATACTATGAGGTGTGTACTGTTATTAGTTCCCACTTCAACAACTGAGCAGTCTGAGGCTCAGAGAGGTTAATTAACTTTTCCAAGGTAACACAGCCAGTAAGCAGCAGAGCCAGGATTCACCACCAGTTCTTTCTGGTTCCACAACCGGGATGTTTAACCATCAAGCTATACTATATTTGCACACAATGCCTCACTGTCATACATTTGCTAAAATATGTCACTTATCAGGAGTCTGAGCATCAGCCTGTGGTTCTACAGCATCTAAGGCTCAGCCCTTGAATCGAGCTAGAAAAACAAAAGTTTTCTTGACTTGATGATATGATTCAAAGTCAGATGTCTTTTGGAAGATCTAAAATACCATTGAAAACAGACAGCATGAAAGTCGTGACTACTTATTATGGTGCTGGCACAGAGTAGATGTTTGAAGAACACTTGTTAAATGAATGAATGACTGTGCCCTCCAGCCTCCCAGCAATAGAGAATATGTCCATAATGACGAGAGCAAACTTGAAATAAGCACTTGTGTAAAAGAGGGACTAAGCTACAAAATTGATGTTTTCACCAGCAATTATTACATATCTAAATTTGTAGGTTGAAAGCAGTTTTGAATTTGAAACCTATCATTAAAATAGAAAAGAGCAGAACTAGATCATTGATAATGTGAAATTAGCAATTTAAAGATTCTTATCTGTATGTATATGATTTTGTATAATCTCTGCCTTTTAGTAGATTTATTTTCAATAAAGCAAAAATATTCACAATACATTTTGTATGTAAGTGACTAAAGGGATGAATAAAGAAAGGATTTGTCACTCCTATTTAATATATGACTTACAGTAAAATGGCAGGAATAGGAATAGTCCATTGTCAACACTACTAATAATCTACCTTCTACTCTAGGTCAAATAGATAACTTGCTAAGTGAATTAAATAAATTCCAAATATAATAATCTCTTTGATACTGTTTTTAATGTGACAGCTGTGTGTTGAATGCATGCCGTGTGACAAGCACACCGTACAATTGTGAGGAACAGTTACTGTCCTGAAGGATGTGAAGAGACAAGCCTCTCTTGGCCTCGTGCCTAGATGGTCCGTGCTCACCTGGCTGCCCCCAGATGGTTCCCCTTTCTCTGTGCCATTGGCAGGAAAGGACCTTTCTGTAGGTTGAAGATTGGTTCGTTACCCCAAAGGCAATAGAGATCTTCAGACTGTGTTTATGGCTGAACAACTTGCTTTTGGGAAGTAAAAATCAGCATTAAAGCAGAGCTTCAAGAGACTTTTCTATTTGAGGTTCAGAAACAGATTCAACTAGACGCTTGTGGGATTATGGTGCATGTAGACAAGCTATGTGTATGTGAGGTGGCATTATTGCCATTTTACAGATGAGGTGAGTGAGGCTCGGAGAGCTAGAGTAACTGAACTAAAATTACACAGCATGTGGCCAAGCCTGGAAGCAAATTTAAATGACCTGTAATCAACTTCAGTTCATCATGCCCCAAGCACTTCCATATAACCACATCTATAGCAGTGAGTATTAATGGAACTTGCCCCCATTGACTGCCAATGTAGAGAAAAGGCCCAAATATGTAAAAAATGCTATTGTTATTAACAATGATGCCACATAAAAATCAAGAGTTTAGGACAGCACTGTCCAACAGAAGTAAAAGGAGAGCCACAAATGTAAGCCACATGTATAGTTTTACATTTTCTAGTGTCAGCATTAGAAAACAAAATGAAATAGGCAAAATTAATTTTAATATTTTATTTAAACCAATACATCCAAAATATTTTCATTTCAAAATGTAATCTGAAAAGTCATGACATATTTTACAGTATTTTTTTCCTGCTACATCTGTGAAATCCAGTGTGGGTTTTACGTTTCCAGCACATCTCAATTCAGACCAGCCATTTTTCAAGGGCTTAATAGCCACATGTGTCTCGTGGCTACCGTTTGGTGGCACAGATCTGGACGGTTCAGGAAACTGCATTTCCATACAATACCGTAAAGTACAGAAAGCAAAACCTTCTCTTTAAAAATGTATTTCTAATTCCTTATATAACAGTTAAGAAATCTCGTCTTTGTTTTACTAATGTTATTATCCCCAGCACATGTAATAAATGCTCAAATATTTGCTGAACTGCAATGAACTTGGGCTGACAGCCCAGGGTTATGTTTGGCTGGGTCTCCCCTGTTTTGTTCAGTGTGAGAAAAGTGTTTTCTCAAGTTTAAAAGAAATTGGCAAGATCCTGGCTACTTGCCAGGAGGTCCTGCAACTTTTTTATAAAGGCCTAATTGCTCTGACATTTTGTTATTCTAATAGTGAAAGTAAATCCCAAAGCCTGGAGCGTCCATAAGGAAAGGCTGATGCATTTCCTTCTGGTACTCTAATTAAAATGTGTACATTTAATTCTATTAAAGACCTAGGGCTGAATAAATACACTTTAGTTTACATGGCATACAATAATGTCAGTCCAAATCCCTGAGCTTTCTTTGTAGTTCAAGCAACTGCTTGACTAACACGCAGGATTGTTCTTCTAGTCCAGTGGTTCTCAGCTCAGGGAAGTTTTGCCCTCCAGGGGATATTTGGCAATGTCTGGAGATATTTTTGGTTGTCATGACTGGGAGGGGTACTTTTGGCATTTGGTGGGGCTCAGAGTCTGCTAAACCTCCTACAACATACAGGACAGCCTCCCACAGCAAAGAATTCTCCTGCCTCAAATGGTGCCGAGGCTGAGAAACACAGTTCTTGTTCCAAGTTGGATTCCTTCTCCTCTTCCTTCTTCCGTTTGTGTTTCCACCATAAACACAATTAAAATAGTTTAGAAGTTCCTTGTTCTATTCCCCGGAGCGATCACTATTAGCAGTTTGTTGTTCATTCTTCTCATTGTTGTCTTTATGACTTTAATTAAAGTGGCTGTCAATCCTGGCTGAGCATCAGTCGCCTAGAGAGCTCTTCAAAAATGCAGCTGTCCAGGCCACAGCCTGAGGTTCTGATTTAATTTAGCTGGGGTGGGGCCCAAGTATTGTGTATTTGTTAAGGCTCCCAGGTCATTCTAATATGTAGCCAGGGTAGAAAAACACTAATATACATAAAATTTAATTTTTAATTTAGTGTCTTAGATAATTTTATTTTATTTATTTATTTGGTGAGGAAGATTGGCCCTGAGCTAACATCTGTGCCCATCTTCCTCTGTTTGTATGTGGGATGCCACCACAACATGGCTTGACGAGCAGTGCATAGGTCTGTGCCCAGGATCTGAACCTGCGAACCCTGGGCCGCCAAAGCAGAGGACAGGAACTTAACCACTATGCCACTGGGCCAACCCCATAGCATCGTAGATAATTTTTGATTCTCCATTAGAAAAGATAAGGGCAGTTCTGTACTCGCTTTACTTTCTATCCCTCCTTCTTCTACTTCCTAATTATAGTTATTATTTTCACAAATTTGAGATTTATACATTTTATGTCATTGTATTCTATGTTATATGTATAGATTGACTCCAAAAAATTAAAACTTATCACCAGCATTTACAGTTGTTTGGCTATAAATATATAAATCTCTATTCTCATGGGCCTTACAGTCTGGTGACTAATGCTGGTCTGATTCTTGTTCCTTTAAGAAACTTGTTTTTTTCTTGCTAGAAACTTTTAGAACCCTCTCTTTTCCTTTGGAGTTAGGAAATTTCACTTGTATATGCTCACTTAGGAGTCCTTTTTGTTCATTCCACTGAGCATCCAGTGGGTTCTTTCAGATAAAGACTTGTAGCTTTCTTCAACTTGGGGAAATGTTTCTCTGTTATTTTATAGTTTCTTTTTTTCTGTTGTCTTTTTGTTGTGGTCCTCCAGAAACTCTGTTAGATGAATGTTGAACTTCTGTATCTTGCCTCGATATTTCTTAACATTTCTCTCCTATTTTCTATCTCTTCTAACTTTACATTCTTGGAAATATGCTCAGCTTTCTCTTCTAACTCACCAGCTTGATCTTCAGCCATGCTCATTTTATAATTCTGGATGTTCATTACTTTTCTTTATTTCAATGTAGTGTTTTAAAATTTCAAAACATTTTCTTGTTCTTATTCCTCTTTTTCTTCATAATAGTACTTATTTTATGGATACAGTGTCTTTTCTTTCTTTTTCTTTTTCCTTTTCTTTTTTGGGTGGGGAGGGGAGAGGGGGAATAACAATCAGAATTTTTACATTGTTTCTGTTCCCTGGATAATCTCTGTTCCCTCTGTGGCATGTGGTACTGTTTGGCCAACTTGGCTTTTCTCCGTCATGATACCAGTTTTCGTAGATGTCTGGCAATCATTGGTTGCCCGTTCATATTTCTGAATAGAGAACAAGGTTGGTTTGTGTAAATCAGGATCACCTCCTCTGCAGTTGTGCAGGTCTGTTTCACCAACGGTCCTCTCCCTCAAAAGTGAGGCCCCCTTATCTTTCTCCATTTGTCACCATCTGATGGGCTATATATTTTATTAATTAATTACTAACTCTGCCCTCTTGCTCAAATATAATCTCCCTAGGACAGAAATGTTTTGTTTTCTCTACTGCTGGCATACAGTAGAAGCCGAGTAAATAGTCTTTTTTGAATGAATGAATGAATAAAGGAATGAATGAGTGCCTTTGTAAGCAGGCAGGTGAATTGACCAGCAGCCTCCTCTGCAGTGTGTGTTTAGGGAGCTGACAGGCAGCCTGGGAGTCCCCGCAACTGCTCCAGTTAGGAGGGCTTCCCTCTGGAGGGTCCATTACAGTAGAGTTCATTCCTGGGCGTGGCTGCCCCTCCCCTCTTTTCTCCCTCCCTGTATCTGGTGGATGGTCTGGAGGTGCCTCTGCTTCTGCACTGCTTCTCTCTCGGGTCCTAGCACCCTCACCAGAGGCTCCTCCTGGGAGATTTCCCACTGATCATTGTGCCCACGGTCTCTCTTTTCCAGGGAATCCTCAGGGAGGGAGGAGTGCTCTCCATCTGCTCTGGCTCTTCCATCTGTTCCTCAGGCTGTTCTTTAATGAAATCCCTCAGTCGGGACTGACCTCTGGCATCTCAGGCAACTTTGTGCTAATTTCTCCACCAATCTGTTTTCTGTATTTTAGCAATTCTTCAATGTAATGGCCCTCTTTTTTTTGTTTTCTTGCACCGTGAGAGTTCCAGTCACTTAAAAATTCCATCTTTTCTTCATGAAGTGGGGAACTTTGGGATCAAGGGGGCAGGCAGGCTGATGCACGTGTGCAGTCTGCGGTCAGGAACTGGGAGTCTCCAGTGGGTTTGCCCCTCTGAGGGGTGACTTCATTCCAAAAGTATCTTTGAGGAATTCTGATTTATAAATGACGAAATTATATGACGAAATCAGTAGTGCCCAAATGCTCATCAATAGTAGTTTTATATCCATTCATAGTGTAAAGGGACAAAATAAAATAATTCTGAGATTATATCCTTTCTACACTTTTCCTAATGTTGAAATGCCTTTTCTCAAAAAAATTGACAATGATAACAAAGGATAGTGGGTTTTTTAAATTTTTTTTTATTTTTGTGAGGAAGACCTGCCCTGAGCTAACATCCATGCCCATCTTCCTCTACTTTATAATGCCACCACGGTGTGGCTGACAAGCAGCGCATTGGCAGGCGCCCGGGATCCAAACCCACGAACTCCAGGCTGCCAAGCGCGGACTAAACCGCTGCGCCACCAGGCGGCCCCTGGTAATGGGCTTTTTTTTTAATGTCCTTGATTAAGAAAACAAAGTTGGTAATCCTATGTCAGTATCTTTTCTTTTTTTCCGTTTTGCAGGTATGTGAAATTCATAAGTCTGAGCTGCTGGACTAAACTATTTTTATTGCAGTTTTAAATGATTATCTTTGTTACTTGGAGGTGAAAGTGTGATTTAACTAAGGTTTTCTTTAAGTACTGTAAAAGGTATCTAATTAATTTGGAGGTGGGGAGTTCAGTAAATAAATCTTTAGAAACCCTAATGGTTATTTCTTTTTTTGCATAATAAGGCTTTTGCAGATACATTGAAAGTAAACAAGACCTTGAAAAGTCTAAACATAGAATCCAATTTTATCACTGGAACTGGGATCCTGGCCCTGGTGGAG
Source organism: Tapirus indicus (assembly GCA_031878705.1). Taxonomy (NCBI): domain Eukaryota; kingdom Metazoa; phylum Chordata; class Mammalia; order Perissodactyla; family Tapiridae; genus Tapirus; species Tapirus indicus. The sequence goes on from CM062918.1 coordinate 44,593,830, forward strand.
GCACTGAGAGAAAATGACACCTTGACGGAGATCAAGATCGACAACCAGGTGAGCTGACTCACGGGGTACGTGTGAAAGGGGGGGAATGCCACAGTGGATCGAGTTATAAGACAGCATTCTGTGACTAGATTTGATGCTCTGGCTTTCCTGTAAATTATAAGAGCTTCTGGCCTGTGGAGGGTGTGGGGAGAGCATGTTAATAATTAAACAATGCACAGTGGGGCAGCCTGAGACATAGCTTTCCCCAGCCCTGGGCTAGTCAGGCACCAGAGGAGAAAGGGGGGGGGTGGGGGCAGAGGGGTTGACAGCTGCTTTGTTCAGCCATCATCACTGTTGCCTCTTAGCAGGAATCTCAACCCAGTCCTGTCCCAGGACTTTCTGTGGCCTCTCACTGGGATTATGGCTACAAGGAGAAAGCAGAGTGGCCATGCCCAGAGACAGACTCCTTGTCCTTGGTGGAAGCTGCCAGAGCTGAAAGAAAGAGCAGACCTGGGTTCCTGCAGTCTGGTGCTGGCCACATAGTGTATTTAAAAGAATCCAGTTCTAGAAGATGGTCTGGCTTAGAGTAGCAGGCCACATCCACAGAGCCATCACAACCTCAGCTCTGTCGCTGCATTTCTCAGGTTCCCGTCAACAGCCAAAGCAAGCTGCTTTTCCCTGGAGCCACCACTTTCTGTACCTCTTTTTCCCAGCATCAGCCTGCAGTGCCTTTGGAGTTGCTCTGCTGGCTTCAGGTGGCTCCTGCCCACAGAGAGCAGATCTCAGTTCTCAGCATGATGCTGTGCCCTGCTCCTTTGACTACAGGGAAGTGAGTGCAATGGGATTCAGTGAATCTGAGGGGTCTACATACTATATAGTAGGAAGAAAGGGGCCCTGGAATGGAGCAGAAAGAGGAGAGAGCAAGTAGACTTGTGCTGTGAGCCTTCCCCTGTGGGGGTGGTGGGGAAAGTGCCTATTGAGAGTGCCCCCTGCATGTCTGGGGAATTCCCTGGTCTAGACCCTCCACAATCTGATAAAGCCCCAGGGTCCCACCCTGGACTTTTGCCTGAGCCTGAAGACCCCCAACAGTTCCCACGAACAGCTCTACTCTCCATTTTTGCTAACCAGGACAAGCAGGTCCTCTGTCCCTGGACTCCTTCTGAGGCTTGTGGCCAGGGGAGCAGGGGAGCCCCACCAGGAGACAGACGCTCCTTCAATCACACCCTCCCCAGAAGGGATGCATCACCAGGACCATACACACTCAGGGAAAGCTTGGTGCTGTGTACTGTGGTGTGTGTCCAGCTGCTAGTAAGTTAAGAAAGAGTCAAGGAGTGGGAGAGTAGAAAAACAAGCTAGAGGGAAATATGAACTAAGCAAAAAGAAGTGCTAACTCAGGGATATTTATTGAATGGACTAGTTTCAGGAAGAAGTTAAGAGAGCTCCTAATTAATATTTCCAGCAGATCTAAGACAGAAGTGGATGCCTTATTCCAAAATATATTTATCTTTTTGTGTTGGTTTAGACCATAGTGAAACCCTGTATCTGAAATAATGTTCCAGACACTCTGTTCCCAGTTCCTTGTAAGATACTACCTAATTAGAGTTGCTGAATAAAATACAGTTAAACTTGAATTTCAGATAAACAATGAATAATTTTTTGTATAAGTATGTCCCATGAAATATTTGGGACATATTTATACTAAAAAATTATTTGTTACTTATTGAAATTCATATTTAACTGAGTGTTCTGTATTTGTAATTGCTAAATGTGACAACCTTATACTAGTCAATGAGCTGAAATCCTGAAAATTTAGAATAGAGCAGCTTTTTATAATGCATGTGAAGAAGACCCTAAAATACAAAGTCTGAGTTTGCTTTCTTAAATCCCCTCTAAATCATCCTCCTTACCCCCTCTCAGTCATCTAGGAATGGATTTGTGTAATTTTTCAACTTTAGTCCCCCAATATGCCTCTGAAATGGCTTCTCTTTACTTGTAACAAAAAAAGAGGATTAAGATCTAGATCAACTGGAAAAATTCTTCACTTTATTCCAAGAATGAGGAAATTCAGAGTCAAAACTTGTCTTCCATCCAAATTTTGTTCACTGACTCATAGGCTGTTAGAAGTAAACCTCAGTTTCCTCATCTGTCTAATGAAAGGTTTGAAATAAAAACTTTGAAGTAATCTCTAGGACAGTTTCCTCGGGCAGGACGAGCAGCTGAGATCCTTGCAGCAGGTGGCTGCAGCAAAGTGAAGGCCTGCTGAGAATCCATCACTGGGGTGGGCTGCTATGGCTAGGCTCCCGGTGAATACGTAATGATTTCATCAGGTGCCCCGTGAGAAGAACAGTCAGTGATGCATATTAATGAAACAGATGGGTAACTGCTAAATAAGTTTGAGTAGAAAAAAGAGATTACTTTTTAAAAAAAGAAGATGATCTGAAGAAGTGTATGCTTAAATTTTTGTTCTTTTTTTTTTCTTTAGTGACTTAAAATAAAAAAGAGAAACATATCCAAATTATAAGAAATTTTGGTGCCCTGGTTTCATACAACATATAAGAACTCAAATAAAAACAAAAGACTCAGGCTAAGAAAGAAAGATGCCCTATGTTATATTACTTTCTCCTCTTCTTTTATATGCCCCCCTCCCAATATAATTTTCTTCAGCTCCTACATCCTTTATATGGCCAACAGCATGCCCATCATGCATATTACCCCAGTGCAGGACTTGAGATTTGTGAGGGGAGGTAAAGGGACCTTTTTTTCATCCCTCTCAATCAGCCCCATCCACCATGAGCTCCTTGGGCTCTTGGATAGCACCACTTTGGCCAACTCCAGGTGCATAAGTCATACCTATGGCAGCTCGACCTTAGCTCAGGTCTCAGTCCTTAATACAGTCCCACTGTTCTAAAGTGTGTCATGAGCTAAAGTTGCTCATGAACTGTGAGGTCAGTATCTCTTACTTTTTTCTGCTTCTCTCTCCCACAGACATACATTGCTTAGAATGCTAATCTCTACACTGTGGATATCCAGAATTGTTGTTGTCTGACTGGAAATACCACATTTTGTTAATTTCTTGGGGACAGACTTGTTTGACAGGTTGCTGGATGAAAAGAAAAAGAGCAGAGTTAAGCCCTGGAACTTGCCTAGGACACAAAAGTTCCTCCATAAACTTTTCTCCTTCATTACTCAATACTTAAATTTCCCAAATTTAAAAGGTGTATTTTTAAAATGTATATCATAAAGCAATCAAAATTGCACGGCACTGGCACAGAAATAGACTTGGCAGAGCAACAGAGTCCAGAAACACCTCTAAGTACATCTGAGAATTTTGCAGCGAAGTAATATTTCAAATCAATGAGAGAAGAATGAGCAAAAGATGGTGGGACAATTCACTAGCATTTTGAAACAAAAGTAAGTTGGGGCTCTATCTTAATTCTTATACTGAAATTCATTCCAGATGAAATGAAGGTTTAAATATTAAAATATTCAAAATCATAAAACAAATGGAAGAAATCAGAAGGAGTGGAGAAACTTCCTAAACATGATATGAAATCTAGGAGACTGATAAATTTAACCATATAAAAATGAAAGAAGTCTTTATAGTAACCAAAAAGGAAGTGAAAAGACAAGCTGAACAAAGTATTTTCAGCACATCTAACAAAGGGCTAATTTCTTAATATATAAGAAATTTACAAATCAGTTTGAAAAAAAAACAACAGGAACCCTAAGCTGGTAGAAAAATGGGCAAATGACAGAGATTGGTGGTTTCCAAAAAGAGAAATACAAATGCATAGGAAAATTAATTGTTCTGATTCATAACTTGGGAAATGCAAGTTAAAGCAATTAAATAAATACAAGTGAAATATAAATTTTCACCTATTGGATTGACAAAGATGAAAAGGATGACAATGTTGGCTAGGGTGGGGCAAGCAGTAACTCTCAAACACTGTTAGCAGGAGTAAAAATTGTCATAACATTTGAGCTAAGTCAGTAACATATGAAAATTTGAAACATGCCTACTCTTGAACTCAGCTATAATTTGCCCTAAAGGAACACTTGCAGAAATGCCCCCAGGATATACTGTGTGTGCAAGGAAAGCTCACGGCAGCATTTGGAATAGTAGAAATGGAAGGCAATGTAACAGTCAGTCAGTAGGGCCTAGCTAAATAAATTACTCTCCATGACTACAATGGACTGCTGTGCAGCTATTTATAAGGATGAGGTAAATGTATATTTACCTACATGAAAAAGCGTTCTTAATGTTGAATGAAAAATAGAAACATGTTTCAGCGCAATATGCTAGTATAACCCATTTATGTGAAAAAAGCATAAATGTACATGTAATTATGTAGACATGTGAATGTGTAGAAAATGTTTAAAAGACTACATACTACTTGCCAAACTGGCTTTCTCTATGGGGAATGAGAATAGTGGGGGAAGGGAGCTTTTACATTTTATACACTTTTTTGTTTGCTATTTCTAAACAAGACTATACTTTTTACTTAAAAAATGTAATGAATATATTATGAAAAAATATACTGTGCCCTTTAAATTTAATTTTAAATTGCTATATTTACATGCCCCGTTTCTTAAAAACTCTGCTTTTAATTTTTTTTATTCTATATGTCAACTTATAAAACAGAAAACTTCTTTCCACCAACTTAAGAAACTTAGAGCATTTTCTGTAGCCCGATAACCTGTTCACAGTTTGATAGTTTACCTGGCCGCAGTTGAAACCACAATACAGCCTCCTAGGATCTCCTAGTGAGACTCTGCTGAGAGAGAATGGCCCATCTGGTTGATGAGCTTTAATTATTTTTGGATATGGATCCCAGAGAAGAAAATTCAGTAGTTGGATTGATTGCTATAAAACAGTTGCACTATTAAAAAGCACCCTTTGTTTAAACCAAAGATACTGGGGTAAATTAGAAACACCAAATATTAGTTTTGCTTTAATTTTACACCTAGAATCATTTTTTTCCTTTGTAAATAATTTGCTTAGCCTTTTCAGTTTAGCATGCCAACAGGTTTGGCTACTGTTGAATTTTGCTTCTAGAGAACGAGCAGGTCTCAAATGACAGTAGGGGAGAAAATATCTCAAGTGACTTTGTCCCTCTCAAATTGGGACTTTTACCTCTTTGCCTTTTTGCCCAACAAGTAGACATGCATCTTTCCCATGCAAGTAACTGTTTCCTCTTCCTTCTTGGTGGTCTTGTTTATGTGTCCGCACCTGCAACCAGAGACAGCAGTTGGGAACAGCCGTGGAGATGGAAATTGCCCAGATGCTCGAGGAGAATTCAAGGATCCTCAAGTTTGGATACCAGTTTACCAAGCAAGGACCACGAACAAGGGTGGCAGCTGCCATCACAAAGAATAATGACCTGGGTAATGCAGCCTTAGTATGTGCTGTTAGCAATTAGAAGAGCGTGATGACCATTCATTTCCCCACGTCACATAAAACATCTCTCAGATACCATTCCCTTGGCCTTTGGTGTCAGCCCTACATGAAAGGCACATTATTACATGGTTGCAGGAATCCTCAGTGTCCTCATAATGTTTAAGTTTTATTGTAGCATTCTCTCAAAAAGAACTGTTTGTTCTTTTTTCCAGACAGCCTTTGATTTTTGCTTGGTTTCCTTTGTGTATTTGCTTCTTTACTTCTTAGGTGTAATCGTCCTTTGTTCTTTTCTGCACCAGAAGTGGACGCAGTGACGTGGAAATTCTCAGTTCACTTATATTTTACTCCTCACTGTGCTTTTCACTTAGGTTTAAACATGGTTATGTCTGATTTACTTGTGAAATAAACGAATGGAGCTATGTTATGAAGGTTGAACTCAGAAGTAGCTTTTTCAGCTAGCCTGTCTTTAATTTTTCCTGCTGCCCACTCTTTGCCGAGGATCTGTGGCTTCTGTTAGGATGAGGTGGGGCGTGAATGTGGTGAATCACAGCACAGAAGAATGAGACAGATTAGGAAGGCTTGTTCTGGGGACATCCCAGCCACCTGAAGCTGCATGGCAAAAGGACATCCAAGAGCAGACAGTTCACTGGCAAGCAGTCAGCCAGTACTAGACCTCGGTCCCCAATTTGAGGTTCAGGGACAGAGTGCAAGGCCTTGGGCAGGGGAACTGGGCAAGGTGTTCCACCAGGTATAGTGCTGGCCATGGGGAGGATTCAGATAGTGGACAAGATGGAAGCTAAGAGTTAGAACCAGAAGGGGGCAGGTAAAGGTTAGTGTCCAGTTCCCTGCCCAGACATGCTTAATCAAGACCCCGAGGTCCAGCCAAAATGCAGTATGTGGCCTCCAGAGGCTGGCCAGGCATATGACAGTGCTTGCCTTGGGGGTGCAGAAGGTGAGGCTCAGGGGACAGCCCAGCAAACAGGGCTTTGGGGGAAGGATGGAGGCAGCAGTCGGAAAGCACCTGGGAAAAGCACATTAGGTCCACAGCTGACAACACAGAGACCAAAGAAAAACAGGCAAAATAAAAGGTTTGAAGTAAACAGAGAGGCAATCCTGAGCCCAAGAGCAGCACCCTTGGGCAACAGCTTTGGTCAAATTTTCTGCAGCCTAGGCAGGAGCAGGCTCGGCTATTTAAAGTAGAGAGTTGGGGCAGGACCACAGCCAGGGTACCTTTTTGCCAAATCCAGGAAGGTTAGCGTAGCCGTCTTCCTCTCCTTCCTCTCTACCAGGAGAGCCTGCAGGTGGGGAGATGGAAGGGAGAAGAAATGGGTTGTAGAAACTGGGAACAGGCAGTGGGGGCAACTTCTTTGATACTAAGTACCCACTAGGGGAACCTTAATCTCTGAGTTTGCTTGCCATCTGAATCGCGCCTTCCTTGGAAGTTGATACTTAGGAGTTTTTATTTAAAACAGGTTTAGGAACTTGGAACTTCTGTTTATAGCTCCTCCTGGTCTTCAAGCCATCATCAGAATTAATAGATTGTGAGTGTGTCATCTGGGAGTTAAAGCCAGTTGTTGACTGAGTTGCACAGAAGCTGAGAACATGATCTGTGGATAAGTGACCATGAACATATTTAGAAGTTCCCTGTTTCGCCGGTCTGTTCTGGACCTTCTACTCCCTAGAAATGGGAAAGTTCTCACATTCAAATTCCCAACTATCAGACGTAGCTTTATTTAGATGTAAATTCCACAAGACACTGGATTAGTCTATCATTTCCATTTGTTGCCGTGGGTGATTGGGATTGGAATTTAAGACAACTGTATCCTCAAGTGTGTGGGATTGCTATTCTGTGTGATTAATGTTGTTTGTCTGAAATTTAAGGAATATTCCTGCACTTGTCTTCTTAAACCTTTCTTTCTTTCTTACCTAGTTCGCAAAAAGCGAGTTGAAGGAGACAGAAGGTAAACTTCACAAGAAGAGGCGAATTTCACCACGGCAGCAATTTAAAAACACTCTTCTCCTTCCCCATTGGGACCATTTTATCAAAGGTCGTTCATTTCCGTTAGTCACACAACTAATAATTTAATCGTTATTCTTTTTTAGCACTACTTATTTATCTTGGATTTTTTAACATATATAATTGTTTTATTTGCTCGTGGGCACCTCTGGCAACTTGCACCCGTGGACTTGTGCAGATCTTAGTGGGTGACAACAATCGAAGATGATGTAACCACTTTCATATTGGGTTCTCTTGCTTTCTTACATGAATTTTTTTTTAACCACTGAAAGGAATTTAGTATATAAATGTGTTGGTAACTGTGATTATGATAGAGGCCTATCTCTGTTTACATGCGTAGCTTTGAGTTAGGCTAAATACATCAGAAGTGTTCTGCTGGCCGCATAAGAAGTTAGTATTGCCAATCTCTCACTCGGTGAGAAAATGTGACCAACTTAGCACAAATTCTCCATTAGTTCCAGAAAAATCACTAAATGCACATGGCCCACTGATTGAAGATCAGTGGTGTCCTTTTCCTAAAAGCAAGACAGCATTATGATACTTTAAGACAGCATTAGCAATAAGTATAAAATATTTATTAACCCACGACTATAGCTTCAAGCCAGACTCACAGGTAGCAAAGTGAATCAGCACACCTACCGTTATTGATTATTCAGCATAAATTTGATCTTTAACATCACTCTATGAATAACTTCTTACAAAGCTGTTTTAAAGTTTTCCAGACATGATGGGAAATTTTTAAATTTTAGTAAGAGGGAGGCTTTTAAAACAGTACATTCCTAAATAAAACAATAATAATTGCACCTAAGGTTGTCTGATTCACATTGCGTCATTTTGGCAAATTTTAGAAGCATTTATTGCTTTATCTTTAGTGTATATAACAAGATCACAGAAGGAAATCTGAACATTCATGTTAATTGTAGAGATTTTTGTCCACATGGCGTGATCCATCCAGATATTTGCAAACACCAGGAAAAAATGTGAATGATCACTTATCCAAACGTTTGTCGTCTCAAGGATAAAGGCTGTAAAAGTACACCGAGATGACCGTATGGTAGTTTGCATTAATCTTTTCATCTAGCGGTGCAACAGCACAACAGTAAAGAAACGTGACTGCAGCCTGTGGCTCAGGCTCACAAGTCTTGATAACTGTCCATGCCTGAGGCTGTAATTGGTGGCACTGACACTGCCTTCGTCCCTTCTCCCTCCCTTCCCCTATTCCTTCCACCTCTCTCTCTTTTTCTTCTTTTCTCCATCATTGTGAGCCATGGAAAGGTGACATTTCTTGTGCTGGTGACACCTGGAGCTAAAGAGATCGCTGACTCAGGCAGAAGGTGGGCCCAGTCCAGAATTTGTTTAGTAGATGCATGTTCCTGAGTTGCTTGATAGCAGTAAAATGAGTTAATGGGAAAATAATTCATATATTATTCTAGTTTATGATAGATTGCCTTTATAAAATTGGCCGTTTGCCTATGAGTTCCCACATCTTTATCTCTAAAATGCTTTGCAACATCTCATTTTCTTGAGAATATTTTACATTTTTGGAAGGAATAATGAGCAGAACATGTTGACATTTTGGAAGCCTAATAATTCTTTAGTCTTCCACTACATCTCCCTATCTATATGAAAAAAATAGTAAATATTATTTGATGGTTTCAGTCTGATTTTTCCTTCCCTCTTACTCATTTAGGTGTGGTAGATTGGAGCTGACTCATACAGGCTTATTGATTATTAAATTTCAAGAATTTTGCAAACTGGTTGTAAACACAGCCATTATTAAAAATTAAATGACATACGCTTCACTTAAACACATTATGTTAAAAACAAAATTAATACTCAGAAATACATTTTACTGTTTTCTATTCTCTTGAGGTTATTTGCAACTATTTTGTCTGTATGGCAGAAATACTATATAATGGTATACTATTGTACATCTCTTCCCAACTCAGAAGTTCACTACTTCTTATTGGTAGTTTGAAATTGGCCATAGTGGGAGTATTTATACCATGGAAATTAGCAAATGTTACAAATCAGGGCTTTTTCCCCCCTAGGTTGCTGGTTGATCAACATTTGATAGCATACCACTGGGTGAAATGTATACAATTCTTTTTTTGTATACATATTTTGGTTACTATGTTGCCAAAGGGGAGAACATTTCTCTTAGGTGTCTTTCTTTGCTTTAGATTTGTTACAGATATGTTTCAGTGCTGAGTCCCTAACATGCCCCTCAAAGTAAGACTTCTTCCTTTCTTTTCTTGTTCACTCTCTTTCTTGCCTTCATCCCTAAGAAATCTTGGATCCCACAAAGTATTTCTTATAGCCCCAAGGTGCTGTGGACTGAGGCTAAAGCAGTTCCTACCTAACAAACCCTGGCAGAAAGCAAGGAAAATAAATCAGAGTTGGATAGTGACTGTGCTGCAGTTGTTGGTAGTATTAAAGCAAGATAATGGGACATTATCAAAATTTAGCACTGTTTTTAGCTTGTAAAATAGTTGGATCAGATGTTATAGAGTCTGTGAAATCAAATATTTATTACTAATCAGTTTATCTTATCATTATCTGTATTTTTAAAGTAGCTTCAAAGGTAGCATTTCCATGAGTATTCATATATTAAAGATAACTATGAGGAGATAAGCTTACATTTTTGGGAGCCTATAAATCATTTAACTAGCCTAGGACTTAATTTCCTCATCTGCCCAAAGTGTGTAAGTAGAAGCTCTTTCATGATCGTGAGCATGACTAATCCTTTACCATCCATCATAGTGGGGCATAACGTACATAAAATATTTTTATGTGTATGCGTTTTGCCAAATATGTCACGATATTTGGCAACATCTGGACAATTGATTGAAGGGAGATCCTCTCTCCCCAGACCACCTCCCTTCCCCCATTAGACTTACACAGGCCCACGCTAAGTGTATAACCACTCGCCTGGAGTTGCAGGCTCATATCACCAACACCCATCCCAGCATATGTGGAAGATGACTTTTAGGAGGTAGTTTTGGAAGTCTAGAGATCATGTAATTAGTCCAGCACTACATCTCTCCATCCGCCTGAAGTGTATAATGAAAGCTGTTTTATCCTAATCAGCATGATTAAATCCCTTCCTTTCATCTTGGTAGGGCATAATGTAAATAAGTGTGTGTGTGTATGTGTGGGTGTGTGTGTGTCTTGCCAAATATCTAAATATCTAAAGAGGTATTTGGCTACATCTGGACCACTGGTTGAAGGGAGACGCTGTCTCCCCAGCTCCATTTCCCTTATCCTTTTTCGAGTTGCTGCAGGCCCAGGTTAAATGTGAAATCACTTCCTGGAGTTTGCGGCATAGGTTATCAACCACCAAATTTCACAACATGTATAGAAGAGAACTCTTAGGGAATAAATATTAGAAGCCTGGAAATCTTTTCATTGTTCCAGCACCAAATCTCTCCATAAGCCTGAAGTGTATAAGTAGAAGTGCTTTCATCTTCGTCAACATGATTAAGGCCCTTCCTGCCATCTTTGTGGGGCATGTTGTATATAAATATTTTGTACATAAAGATCACCAAATACTGTAAGAAAGTATTTGGCTCAAGCTGGACAACTAATTGAAGGGAGATGCTGTCTCCCAGTCCCTCTTCCCTTACCCCTCTCAGAGTTGCTGTGGGCCTAGGTTAGATAGAGAATCACTAACCTGGAGGATCACGTGCAACTTACCCATCTTAGAGCACGCAGTTCATCTTACAATAAAAGCCCATCTCCATTTAAAAACTCAGAAATCATCCCAATGCCTATACTCCTCAAAACAATTTCCCTAAGGGAAGCCTGGCACACCAAACCAAAAAGAACAGCTGCTTCTCTTCCAGACAGAAATGTGGCCCCTGGCAGGGCACAAGCATCAGGGAAACCAGTGTGCTCTGAATAACCGCTGTGAGAACATTTCAGACACTCACACTTGAAACTGGTGTTAAGTATCAGCATGCTTTAGAGGTAAGAGAGCCCTTTAAATGTATGAGTTTGCAGATATTTCCTTTTATTGTGGATATGATGTACTTAGCCCTCTCCTAGGCACTGTGAAGGAGACAGAGGAAGTATGGGAACTCTGGATTGATATATTTTCTGGGTTTGGGGGTAGAGTGCCTTTTTGCAAAGTGGGTACCATCTTTAGTTCGAGTATTGTTAGCATCAGCAAAAATTGGCAGGGGACAGTAAGTTGTGAAAACTGGGTTCCGTGGTATGTGGTATGTTACCTATGCTCATTTGGAACTGTTTCTGGAGTCGGATTTTAGGTCATAATCCTGAAGCTTCCTTTCTCTCTTCCACCAGTGATGCAATAATTGTTATTTTCATTTTAATGAGCAGAGAACTAAGAGGAAATGTTTTAGCTCTGCCTTCCAGTAGCAGTTTCCCCTTACTGCTCCTCATTTCAAATATCCCTGCCACTCACCAGGCCAACCTCAAAGGTAAAGGACTGAGCCACATGCAAAGGAAAGGTGTGAGAATGCTGGGAAGCATCAAGCCGAGCCCTCTGGATGAAAAATCATGTGATCAGATCTCCCAGTAACAAGCGGGAGAGAGAAAAGTACTCAGAACATCATGGATATATTCATTGTTTTCTTGCTCCCAACTCTAGATCAGATTGAATCTTGTTCTGTGGTTCAGGAGTTTAGTAAAGTGGAGGGGCTGAGTGAGGTGGGGAAGAAAGATGGAAATTAAAGTTTTAATTTGCTTAAAGGCAGAAGTAAGCTCTGCTCAGCTTACCTCTTTCCTGTCTGCCTGTAACAGCAATGATTAAACATTCAGCAGGCGGATAGAGGAGGAGTTCCAAGGTTTAAATTTGTAACCTGCCTCTGCATACTGTTCTAGGAAGACCATACATTGCCAGAGGTTATCCCAGTTTTGTGATGCATCGTTGACTGGGGAGAGGGTGAGGAGGCTAGACTTTTCTCTGACATCTTCCATGGTAGTCATTCTGAGCACATTGGTTCTGCTAGCTGGTATGGTGGAAAGGCACCATACTAACAGATTTGGAGACCGACTCCTAATCCCATCACCAACACTTAGCAGGTATATGATCATGGGCAATTCATTCAATTGCCTGACAATTATAGACTATATAGGGGGAAGAGCACTGGATTTGGAGTCAAGAAACCTGGACACTTGGCTCCACACTTTCTTAGCTGGGTGACTTTGGGGCAAGCCACTTAGTCTCTCAGGCCTAAGGTTCTTCAGCTATATTATAATGGGAATAATATCTTCACTAACTACCTCACAGAGTTGTGTTGAGAATATCATCAGATAGTGGGATGAAAACACTATACTGGAAAGGGCTATACAAAAGTGGGAGATTATTTTCATTATCTATTCACTAATATTTTCCACTGCCTCCTGAATCTGTTTTGTTTTCTTCTGACCAACAGTTACATCTCTTGCATCTTTTTGAGTATAAGGAATTGAAGCATGGGTATGGCATAGAGGACTGGAATTATTTTACCTTGAACATAGAGGTGGGAGAGATGGCTGATGGGGGTGGTAGGTGTTATATACCAGTGATGTGAATGGTAGGGCATTCTCCTGGGACATGGTGAGGACCCTTGCAGAGAGCCTACGGCTGGACACAGAGGAGAAGTAAACAGTGATTAAGAATTGAGGGGAGGGTCTGGGCCACTGCTGCCCTGCTGTCCAGCTCTGTCACCCCTTGGGGGATGGGGTAGGCTATGACTTGAGGTGTGACTGAAGGCCTAAGAGAGGAGACTGTCCTTAGGGTTCCAGCAGCTGTATATCAGGCTCGAGCCCTGACAGAGAAAGGGTGAAAGTGTCACTTGCGAGGTCAGCTCTCCCAAGCAGCAGCTGCCTTGTTATCACCAGCAACCTTAGCCCTGGTCAGTATTATTTTCTGCTAAGAAAGATATCAAAACATGGCTTCATAGGACTTTCATAAGCACTTGGAGGCAGGGACTGTCTCATCAATCTTTGTATCTTCAGTAGCATCTAGTAAGGTGCCTTGTACATAATAGGTGCTTAATAAATGTTGTTTGAGTTGAATTGTCCTTCAGCCTCACAAGAATTATGCTCCATTTGCCACCATGTGATATTTTTAGAAAACAGTGCTGATTTGGATGTCAGCTGTGTGTGACTTTGGGCAAGACTTTCCATCTATCATGTCTTCATTCATCTGTAAAATGAAGTGAATGGATTAGATGCTCTCTAAGGTCCCTTCCAGCTCCCAAACGTTACAATCCTGTGATTCTAAGATGTTTCCATCGCCTCTGAACATGGGTGAGTAATGCCTCCATTGCAGCTCCATCTCTCTTCTGACGGCTTTGATGAGAGGAAGAGGTCTGAACGTTCCACAGACACAGTTATCTGTTCCTCTTCAACGGTTTTTACTGTCTTCAGAATAGTTCTGGAGGAGCAACCTTTTCTGAAAGGAGATTTTAAAATATATAATATTTTCTCCTCAAAATTGGTGGAGAAGGAGAGGAGGAAATGCAAAGAAGGAAACTGAGCACAGTAAACACAGCATGTTTTTTATAGGCTTTTATTTAAAATGTGTGTGTGTGTTTCTGAGCACATGTTGACTGGATAACAGAGAGAAGCCCATCAGAAGTACACTGTGCAATTGAGAGAAGCTGGCCCAGGATTAAAAATTTCCCATGGATAATCTAGATGTGGATAGATAGGAATTGGCCATATGGTGAAATAAGATGGATAGAAAATGTGCTTTTTAAGGAAATTTATTTTAGTCCCAAACATTGCCAGTGACAATCTTTAGTTAAGAAAGAAATTATTCTGACCTAAAATTCTTATATCTGCCACTTTGGTTTAAAAGAAAAAAACCCACCATATTCATGGAATAATATTTATATTTTGATTAAACTTTTATTTTAATTCTGTTTCATCTATTCAAAGAAAACAAGTAAGCAGCCTTTTTCATTGCAGTTAAAAATGTAAAATAGTTGCATGCCACCAATCTGTAATATTTTACCAGTTTAGATGCCTGTAATGTGTGACCTTATGTGTACCTGTATTGTTTTGAAGAGAACAAAGGAAATAATACTTTGTAAACTGTTTAAACTTAACATTGGCAACATTTATTTGGCTAAGCAGTTATTGGAAAATTCCACGTAGTTTCATTTTTCATTTTGAAACTTTTCAATCAAAGGTAAACATTTATTATATTCATTAGGGAATTAAAGACTAATTTGCCTTTTAAATGTGAAATTGAACATTGTATGGGAAATAAACATGTGATAAAGCAAAATATATGAAGCGTGAAATATCTTTACCCTGCTACTTAATAAGGATCCCAGTTGGCACAAATAGGTGCAATGTTTGACCCTTTGGAATTAGCCAGCCAGACCTAATGCTAAGGTGAATGTATACTGCTTTAATTAGTTAAGATCTTTCTGCTTTCAAAGATATGCTGTATTGTGTCTGGAATGCAGTTTCCAAGTGAAAATGTACAGAACGTTAGGAATGAATAAACTTTCCTTTTAAATGAAAATAAAAGCTGATTTAATCGGGCTAATTTTTAGACATTGTCTCTTTCAAATAAATGGTTGGCACTGTTTCTTACATTAGACAAGTATATTTGCAGAAAGGTCTATAAAGTGCCCTTATTATGAAGAAGATAAGAAGTAGATAGACAACAGGAAGTAGCCAGAGGGAGAAACAAGAGGTCATTATTAAAACAAAAATGCACACATTCAGCTAAACAGTTAAAATTTGTTAGAATAAATGGGAGCAGGAATATAGATAACCCAAATGGGCTAATTTTTTACCTTGAGTTTTTTATATTAACTTTGGATTTACTTTTTTTTTATGCTATGCGAGGATTGATAACACAGACACTAAAAATAATAAAGTTACATTGTAAAGGTTTATTCTGGAAAAACAAGAAAACCTACTCTTCCTGCCCTCCTGCTGAACTCTGCCCTCTTTGTCACTTAGACTGATGATGAGGTCCAAGAAGAAGCATAGCAGGCCTATGTCTAATTTCTATATTTGCTGTTTCACACCTTCTTGTGGACAAGGAAATATAGTAATTGTTTTGTTTAAAGGATTCTTTCAGTCTGTGGGGCTGTAATGAATAGGAGTTACAAGTGTGCACTTTGGGGTCAGACTTGCCTAGTTCAAATCTCACTTCTGTTAGTTGTGTGAATTTCTGCAAGTTACCTAGCCTCAGTTTCTTCATCTGTAAAATAGGGATCGTAATCATACTTTCCAGTAGTACTATTATGAGGATTAATGTGTAAAACACTTAGAAAAGTGCCTGGCATATAGAAGGCACTTAGGTATTACTATCCTGAATTCTAACCTAAATAAATGTCAACGAAGTTCTCCATTATGCTGACAGTGTCAGGAATTTAAGGAGGACTGAATGTTACTCATTTTGGTGTTTCCACTGTCCATTCCCTTCTGGCGGACAGGCACTCCCCTGTCACTCCGAGAATTGAAGATAAACAAGATAGAGCTGACCCAGGAGTTCCTCCTGATCCACCCTCTCATTTAGCTTGGCTCCTCATGACTTTCCTGTTGTTTAACTTGTTTGTGCTTGCTCTGCTTTCTGGCTGTCTCTTCTGGATTGGCAGTCCGGCTTCAGGAGCAACTCTTTGACTTCAGGGTCTGGTGTGTGTTAGACTGGACCCTGTTATGGGCCACCTCTGTCCATTTGATCATTCAGCCTTTCTCTATGGCTGTAAGAAGTGGTTCCCCACAGCCTCTGCCCCAGCTACCAACCCACTTCCCAGTCCCACCAGTCAGGGAACATGATCAGATGCCCACAGCCTCTAGCAAGTGTCCCACATGTCACAGGACCACAGTAGGAATTAGATATATGTTATGCTTGAATGAGGTAGGGCTGTGCTTTGGGCCCAATCAACCTAAGAAGGGAGATGATGTAGGAAAACCAGGCAGGTGCATGACTCAAAAGTTTGGTTGATTGGCCGGGGGAGAGGGGTGAGTCTTCAAATTGAAGACTGCTGAACTTATCAATCCTGAGCAAAATTTTAGAAAATTGTATTCTTCACTTTAGTGATTTGTAACCACTTAGAAGTGAAACAGTGATCTCAAAGAGGCAGCACAGATTCGCTTAGAATAAATGATAGGAAGTCATGTGAGTACAGTCAAAAAACCACAGTGATTTGGATTTCAGCAAGACATTTGACCAAGTCTCACAACATCCTTGAGAAATGTGGGCTCCCTAAATAGTGCAACTAAATAGATAAATTACTGATTTAAACAGTCTTTTTTGACTCTTGATCATAAGTAAATGCTGATGTACAGAAAAATTTCAACCAGAAGGGCTCTTTCCTTTGTATGTTTTGATCAGCAGTTTATCAGTAATTTGATTGTGATACTGATGGGATACCAACTGAGTCTTTAGCTGATGGGCAGTAGGGGAAACAAGGAATACATTGAGAGGTTCAAAAATATCTGGACAGGCCAAAGGACAAGCCTGTACATAATCAGATACAATTTAATAGAAGTAACAGTACAGTTTTCTACCTTTTTTTTGGTGAGGAAGATTAGCCCTGAGCTAACATCTGTTGCCAATCCTCCTCTTTTTGCTGAGGAAGATTAGCCCTGGACTAACATCCATGCCCATCTTCCTCTACTTTATATGTGGGATGCCTTCCACACAGCATGGCTTGATAAGCAGTGCATAAATCGGCGCCCGGGATCCAAACTCATGAACCTCGGGCCACTGAGGCAGAGCCCTTGAACTTAACCACTACACCACCAGGATAATAAAACACTGTAATAATTGCTGATTGTGAAAGGTTTATTTTATGTTCAAAATCAATTCAAAATAATTAAAAATTATTAAGAACTTTCAAGTAGATAAATAGGAAAAGAGTGATATTTACTACAAATATAAAGAGAGAATACATTAGCTAGATAGGAAGAACGGGTTATCTTTTTTAGCCAAAAAATGTTTATAAAAATTTTAATACAGTACAATAATAACACAAAGAAGGATAAGTAGAGATTATATCATATCGTAACTCTGTTCTTTGTAGAAATGTTTGGTGTACCTAGCATTTATGATTTAAAACGTGAATTTAATTCTTATTTAATTCCATTTAGGTCATGGGTCTTGTTTATCCACTCACCTCAGCTGAAATTCAACTCTCCGTAGTGACTGTAGGAGAGTCCATCAGCTAACAGTGCTGGGAAATTATTGTTCCCATACAGCACTATGATGTTAAACTTTACAATTTTAGCACTAATATTTAAAATAATATTAAAATAATAATTAAAATTTTGGTATAAAATGTTAGGTTTGTGTATCCTAGAAGTTTTTTTCTTTGATAGTGGTATTTGTCAGCAACCTTGGCTTCAGCTGAAAATTTAAATTCTCAGCTCTTTGGCATTCGGCTGAAATGTGTAGTCAGTGCACCTCCAGTGGAGGCATACTGAGGTATGAAGACTTGAGGAATGGCAAAATTAATTCCAGCTGATGGCATTAGGGAAGTTTGAGGGAGAAACAGGCATTTGAGATGGACAATGAAACAAGAGGAGGCTTCTAACAGGCAGAGTTGGGGTGATAGGGAAGGGCATTTCAAGCCAAAGGGTTTGCTTGAATCCTTTCTATACAGTTGTATGCCCCAGCCATGGTGTTTGTCTTCTCCATTTCCTCCCTCTGACTGCTTTCACCAACTTCAAGCTCCCAAAATGAAATCCTTACCTTCTAGTTTCAAGTTTATATCTTCAGCTTAAGTTTTCTCAGCTCTCCTATAAAATAAATGGTTAAAAAAAAAGCCAACTTAAGTATATGAAGGAAACTATTTCCTAAAGGAACTCTTTAATAACAAGAAAATTACTGCTGGCATTAATTTGCAGATGATGATTCAGTGTGGCATGCTTTATGAGTTCCTCTAGCTGAAAGTTTAAAGATAACACTAATTAGGGCCTGTAATACATTAAATACAATTACAGTGTCATATCAATCACTTTCACTCTAACCAAACCTTGAAAACTAATAAGAACCACACTCTGTCCTTTATTCAAATATTTCACCTAACAGTCTCAGATTTCTCCTCTGTAGTGTGTCTCCCATTACTTGAAGTGGGATTAAATGCATGCGGGAGGGGTGCCATCCCACTTCTGTCTCAGAGGATCACCTTTTGCTGGACAGGCGTTGCAGTAGTCAGCTTTTGCTAGGTCAGTCTACAGTAACAAACCAACCTAAATCTGTTTACTTCTTACTCACATTATGTGTTAGCCCCTGTGTTTGGCTGAGGCACTGACCCATGTGACTTCTCATTCTAGGACCCAGGCAGAAGGACCAGCCTCTGTTTGGGACATGACTTTCTCTTGGTGGAGGGAAAGAGTAAGCACACTTGTGGGAAACAGCAGTGACTCTTAAAGCGTCCGCTTAGAGCTGTGAAATTGTCACTTCCGCTTACATTTCATTGGCCAAAGCAAGATTCATGTTTGGAAGCTTTGTGATTACAATACAACAACATTTGTGTGAAGAAGGAAGGAAAAACTCATTACCAGATCATAGCCAAGCCTGAAAATATCTCTGGGGAGGCACTGCAAGTCACAGGGCAGTGGGTAGGGCTGTCTTTTCCTCTAGAGGAGAGCAAATATTTGGGAACAACATTTCAATCTACCACAGGCATTTAGTGGATTTACCTTTTCACTTATTTGTGTAAATAAAATTTTCAGGTTTTTCCTTTTTTTATCCTCTTCAAGAATTGTGTTCTAACTATAAGCTAATAATGGCAACTCAGTATGGTCTTTTTAAAAGAGAACTCTGTCCCCATTTCAGGATGTGTTTCACTGGGTCCTGTTGTCCTGTGGCACCAACCCTCTTGCAGTTAGTGTTTATATCCGCATAAGGTCACTGGCTGGCATTCACAGGTGAACCCTCTGGTTCTGTGTCCCAAAATGAGAGGATGAGGGGAACGGAATTCAATATTCATTTATTTGTAAATGTTTATTGAATACCTATCATGAGGAATCCAGGCATTGTTGCAGATGCTAGAGATAGAGGGGTAAACAACTCAAAGTACTCCTTGAGCTTGCACTAATAAGCAAGACGATGTTAGGTAGTGACAAGTGACAAAGTACAGAAAGGGGAGAAAGACAGGGTAAGGTGATCAGAGAAGGCCTTTCAGAGGTGACATTTGAGCAGAACCTTCATTAAAATGAGTGCATGAGCCATGAGTATTTGGGAGAAAGAGCATTCTCCTGTGTAGTGCAGAGACTTTGAGAGGGGAATATACCTGGCAGGACTGAGAAACCTGAGAGAGGCTGGTGTGACTGGAGCAGAGGAAGAGACAGTGTGGTAGGAAATAAAATCATCCCCCATGTAAGGACTTCGAAAGGTAGTAACTTGGGATTTTATTCAAAATGTGATGGGAAGCCATGAGTGGTTTAGGGCAGGAGGTTGACATAATTTGATTTGTTTTAAAAAGATCATTCTGGCTGCTGGTGTAGAGAACAGATTGTAGCAAGAGAGGGGAAGCAGTGAGGAAGGTTCTATTTTTTACAGTTTTATCCAATACTAGGGTATTATTCTGTAACACTTCTGGTCCCATATGTGGTATTTAATGTACATGGGTTTAGGAGATTCATGTTTGTAAGCCTTGTGATTACATAATGATAACATTTGTTTGAATAAAGGAAAAAAATCCAGCACCAAGTCACTTTATTTGAGAAAAAGGAACTAAAATAAGATGCAGACATTTGTTAGGAAAAACTTAAAATGAATAGCTAAAAGAGAAAAGATATTGCATGTATGCCTAACACTCCATGTTGGAAGGTCAGGGAGGAAATGTGTCATGGATGAAATCAGTCAGACATTGATTTAAAAGCCTTTCAGCCTAAAAAGCAAAGCAAAAGAAGCCATATTGCAGAGGAAAGTCCTTCTTAAAACAAACCATATCTGGATGGCCACAGTCCTCTGTTCTGCTTGTTCAGGAACTCCATTCTGTCAGTTTCCCAGAGTGATGCCCCAGAGGTGTAGCAGGAATTCACAAGAGACTTGCTGGTAAGCCAGAATACCTGTATATTAACTTGTAATGAAACACAGAACTATCAAATGAATCCAGATATTCATGTCATCCAGTTACAGTACCATTCCCCTGGACTGTGTTACAGAAATTTTTTCGTGTACCATGGGCATGGTCACAGATTATCTTACTTTAAAGAATTTGATGAAATTTAGGAGAAACATTAGTCTGATCAACAATGGAATTTGAGTCAGGGTACCTGCGCTTTATTTCTGGATCTCCAATTACTGGGTGTGTGACCTTGTGCAAATTACTTAACTTTTCTGAGTCTTAGTTTTCTCATCTGTAGAAATGGAGGATACTAATATATTCTTTGTAGGGTTACTTTGAGGATTGGATGAGATATTATAAATGAAGTGTTGGCACAGCGCTTTAAGTGTGGATTAAGTACTCGGTAAATATTAGTTGAACCTGAATTCTGTAGGAAGTCGCTCTCAGAAGGCTATCTCCCAGAATATTTGAGAAATTGATTCACACTAAGATGCTATAGAAAATAAGATGTAATGACCAGAAGATTTAATGTTGATGGTCTTCTAAGAGTATTTGCAATTTAGGAGGGTTTTTTTTTTTTTCTTAAAAACTCCAAATCATCAGTGATCTTCACTGCTGGGATTACTGGGTGCCAGTTGCATGAAATTCCAGAGTGTTTACTCTACTTAAGGTGCTCCCTGCTCTGAGGGGAAGAAGTAGATGCCAGGAGAAGTTTAACCAT
The DNA here is from genome assembly GCA_031878705.1 of Tapirus indicus. NCBI lineage: Eukaryota > Metazoa > Chordata > Mammalia > Perissodactyla > Tapiridae > Tapirus > Tapirus indicus. The sequence goes on from CM062918.1 coordinate 44,614,943, forward strand.
TAGTCGGCTCCCACTGGGTGTAGCTGGAATGTATCTCAAGCAGGCACTTCAGTCCTCTTCCTGGCTGCATTTTTGAAAGAAGGTGTATCAAAGCTGAGCATTACCCCTGGGAACGGTTTACCCCTGAAGAGAAGGCCAGGAAAATTCCCAGTGACTGACTGAATGAGTGGAAGGCCATCGCTGTTCCCTCTCCTCAGGGCCCTGCGCAAAAGTCAGCCATTGAACTGACCTCTGAGGTACTCTCATTCTTTTCATCCTCCCCTCCAGACTACCCATCTGTCCCAGTCCCCTTCTTTGAGCAGCACTCACTCACATTAGCCTAGCTCCACCGCCTGGTGTTGAGCTTGAAGCTGGAATGGGAAGATGGGATGGAGCCGAAACTACCGGGGAATATAGGGGCTATCGCTGCGACATCATCCCTGGTTGCATGCCTAAGGAAATCACTAGGGTCACTATGCCTTTGAGGTGACATCCACCTGATTTATGCCCCTCTTGTGCCTTAGCCTTTATTTGCTTACTTTTCTATCGGTTTTTCTTGACAAGTTTAAACGCCTCGATGTCATGTCCTCGCATTAGCAACCAAGGGCACAGTACAAACCCTGCCTTGTATGCCTTTTTAGTAAAAGTCAAAGTAATGAGGAAATCTATACCAAAGAGTTTCTAGCTGCTGTTTATAGCTCCCAGCGGGTGAGGGTAAATATTTCCACGAATAGATACCAAGCCTGGAGTAAGGCTTGGTATCCGCAGCTGCTTCCCAAATCCTGCAGATTGTAAAGACCAGGGTCTGCGCTGAGCTTCGCCCTCTTCGCTCGAACTACAGCTTCCAAGATGCCCTGCGACCTGGGAGTGCGCACGCGCGTCGGTGGCGGAGGGGGAACCAGCCGCACGGACAGCGCAGTCGAGTTGGGGGAGCTGCTGGCGGGCGGATCCGGCAACTCCCTGGGAGGCAGACGCGGGCAGACTAGCGGGCGCTGGGAACCCGAGCGGCAGGCAGTCTCCGCGGGTCTGTGAAGGAGGTCGGTGACCCCAGCAGGCGCCAGTCAGGTAAGCCCAGCCCGGTGCTTTCCAGGAAGTCCGTCTGCGGGCGCGGACAGGGAGTCGCACCGGCCATGGTGGCTGAGGAGGGAGAGGTTGCTGCCTTCCAGCCGGCCGGCTCCGGTCTCCTTCCTTCCCGGTCCCTCCCGGGGAGCGAGGGGACGCTGGGGGCTGCCTCGGGGCGAACGGGCCCGGGTGGGGGCCATGGGGCGCGCTGGGCGTCGCCGGCGGTGGTGGCGCGCGAACCCCGAGTCGCTGATGAATCACTCGGGGGCCCGGCCTCCCCGGGTTCGGGACCGGCCCCTTCCCCTCCCGCAGGAGCCCGCGCCGGCCGCGGCCGTGCGAGCTCGCCCTGCCTACCCTCCCCTTCCACCGCTCCGAGGCGCAGCCCGGGGGACGATCTTTTGAAGGGTTTTTTCACCAAGACTCCTTCAAAGACTTCAGCTTGTTGCAAGTTGGAAAGGAAAAAAAAAAAAAAAAGAAACCTTAGGGGCACACCCTTTTTTTTTTTTTTTTTTTTCAATTGAAATCTGGCTTGTCGTGCATTCGCCGTTTTTATCTGCTCTGTCTTAGAATAAGTTCCTGGCTCCTGTGCAGCGCAGCTGGATCCGGCTGTGAAGTTTGTGTGCTGGTTTGTTTTGAGGACGTGACTGGGTCGTTTTATTTTTGCTAACAGAGGTTGGTGTGTTTCCTCTGCAAGCCTGCATTCTGATTACAAACAAATGGGAAACAGCCGCAGATTTATTTATTTATTTTTATGTTTAGTTAAGAATCTCATTTCCAACTTGCCCTTGGCCTCTCTTAAAACCAAAAGTCGTCTGGTAATGAACACGGCAGTAAAACTTATCCCAGGAGGTCATACTTGAACAGGAAATAAGCCTGTGGAGATTTAAGTTCCTTATGTGCGGTCTCCCTTGGTTTGAAACATTTTCATGGAGCATATGTTTCTTTTTCTGAGAATCCTTTAGATTAATTTTTCGGCAGATTAAGTTGGTTAATTAATTGGCCTGTCAAAAAAATATGTTAGGCTTAGAAAAATAGTTTTGTCCAGCCTCATTTACCTTTGCTAGTCTCTTCTTCCTAGTCCTTGGCTCCTTTTTACCCTCTCACTTCTTTAAGAGCCCACAATCATTTTATTGTATTACTTAGAATCCCATTTCTAATGCATTCCTATGAAAGGAACAAAAAGGGAATTAAAGTGTGAGATCCAATATATTCTAACTCTTTTAGCTTGCTTACTTTTGAACATCTCAGGATTTCTAGTTTGCTCATCTTTAAAAAGAGATTGGACCAGATGACCCTGAAATTATTCCAGCCCTAAATATCTCTGATTTTTAAAATTTATTTCTTTTATTCATTCAGGAAACATTGGCCACATTTGTCATTCCTAGCCCTGTGATAGACATGAAGGAACAAAAATGATTTTTTGAGGATGTTACTGACCTAATGCTCAGTTTCCTTTAATCATATTTTTATGACTAGTTCCAAAGTTTTATGGTATACCTTACAGGCCAAATTACTCCATAATTAATAAGTTCACCTAAAGTTAAGTACGTACAGGTCAAATCCCCCATTACAATGATCGGTTTCACGCTAATCAGATTTTTCAAGTCTCAGCTACTGGTCCATTTAAATAAAACAGAGTTTCAGTACAACAGAAAGGACTTGAATGGTGTACGGTGGTGCTTCTCAAACTTCAACACACGGAAATCACCCAGGATCTTGTAGGTTTGAAGTGGGGCCCCAGAATCTGCATGTCAGATAGGGAATGCTGTAATTGCTGTGGGAGACCACACTTTGAATATCAAAGGTTGGGAGATGTTTTAAGGTGTTTGTTTATAAATGGCAGTTTAAAGACTGATGGTGATAGCTGTGATGTTAGATGCACAGCAATGGCTTTTTCCTACTCTCAATTTTTAAAAATAATTCTCTTCACTCTAACAAAAATAATTGCCTTCACAACAATTTTTTAGTGTTCTTTTTTTTCCCCTCCTCTTTCTCTCTTTCCTTTCTCCTTTCTCTTGGCTGTTTCCTCTCAGCTTTTTTTCTTGTCCTCTTCCACCCTCAATTGTTTCAGTCACGTTAATTCATTAATTCACCATATGTTTTACTCCGTCCTGTACAAGGCACTGTCTTAGGCTCGTGGTGAATACAGACATACAAGCCATGGTTTCTGTCTGGGAGCTTACTCTCTGAGATAAGGCATGTGTACTTGTTTATAGTTCACAGCACTGCAAGAGCCATCTGAGGGGTACAAACGTGTAGTAGGAGTTCAGAGGGAGCAGTCTTTTACAGTTGTTGGGATGGGAAACAAAAGAAGTCATTGTTTTTCCACTCACTGGTCACCCCTGTACCCCCAGGCTATACTCTCTGTTTTGTTTGAGTGTATGTGACATATCTACATAGAATACAGTACAATTTTGTAAATTTATTTATTTGGAACCTGGGGTGAGCGGGGTATATGAATATCAATTAGATCTGAGCAGTATCATAGGGAGGGTGCGAGGTGGATAGAGACAAACAGAGGGAGGGGAAAAGATGAGAAAGGAAGACAGGAGGACCTAGTAAAACAACAGAAAAGGGCTTAATTGGTTCTCAGGTGTCAGTTTGATGTACACTGCTCTTGCTAGTTTGGCTGTGTTATCATCTGTTCAAGTTCACATTAGCGGGCAAACTATTCTTCATGCTTTTTAATTTCTCTTAAATTTAAATATGTATGGGCTCGCTCTTGATTAGAGTAGTTGAGGAGAGCAGTCTTCTCTAGGCTGTAATAGTGGCTAAAGCGCTGTCATCCTCCTGTCACCGACCTACCTTGCTGACATTTGGTTCACATGCCTTACTTATTCTCGTTTTATCTCAGATTCTCTAACATCACGACTATAAAATCATATTGAGAGGAAAATGGTACAGAAAACAGAAAATTCTACTGGACCTCTAACAGTCCATTAGGTACATATTAAAATCGTGAAGAATCAAACTCAATTTGGTATTTATGAAAAATTAAACATGAACACACTTATATCTGTCTACCTATATGTGTCTCTAATCCATTAGGTTATTTACAGTAATGAAGGAATAGAGATCTGAATAATCCAAAGTGGCAAATAATTGAAAATGTATGTGTGGTATTCTAGAATTTTATTTGAAACAAAATCATTAACCTATGTCTTGAAGCAGAGTGCTACTTGGTATTTTTTTTACTGAGGTATAATTAACATTCAATAAAATGCACATATCTTAAGTGTCCATTTCAAAGAGTTCTGGCAATTTTATATACTGTAACTTCTACCAGAACAAAATAGAAAACATTTTTATCATAGAAGGTTCCCTCATGCCCCTTTCCAGCCATTTCCCTCACCCACCCTCCTCCAAAGGCAACCACTTTCTGACTCCATAGTTCTGACGTCGTAGATTTGTTTTGCCTCGTCTTGGACTTCACATAAATGGAATCGTACAGCAGAATGTGCTTTTTGGTGTCTGACTTATTTTGCGTAACAGTGTTTTTAAGATTCATCTGTGTTGTTTATATCAGTGGTTTGTTCTTTTTTATTTTTATTCCGTTCTATGAATATGCTCCAATTTGCTTATCCATTTTCCTCTTGGGGGATATTTGGGTTAATTTTCAGGTTTGGGCTACTAGGAATAAGGTTGTTATGAACATTCTTTTACGAGTCTCTATGTAATGTTTTCCTTTCTCTTGATAAATACCTAGGAGTGGAATTACTGAGTCATGGGGTAGATGTATGTTTACCTTTATTAAAAAGCAGCAAAACAGTTCTCCAAAGTGGGTTATATATGAGTTCCAGTTGCTCCACATTTTTAATGTCAAATTTCAGTGCTGTCAGCATTTTTTATCTTAGCCACAGTAGAGGCTGTAAAATGGTACCTCATTATGGTTTTAATTTGCATTTTCTTGAGAGGTTAAGGATGTTGAATGCTTTATCGTGTGCTAATTGCCTATACTGTATCTTCTTTTGTGAATTATCTGTTCAAGACCTTTGCCTATTTTTTTTACTGGGTGGTTCATCTTTTTATTGCTGTTTATAGGAGTTCTTTATATATTCTGAGTACAAGTCTTTTGTCAGATATATGTGTTGGCAATATTTTTTACCAAGTCTGTGGTTTTTCTGTTTATTTTCTTAATGATGTTGTGATGAGCAGAAATTTTTAATTTTTATGAAGTCCATTTATCAATTTTTTATTTTATGGTGTTTTTGTATGTGTATCCTCAGGGTTGCAAAGATATTCTGTTTTCTTCTAAAAGCTTTCTTGTTCTAGGTTTTACACTTAGGTCTGTGATCCATTTCAAATTAATTTTTGTGTTATAGGAGGTAGGGGTTTAGGTTCATTTTCCCTCCAAAGATATCTAGTTGTTTCAGCAACATAGGTTAAAAAAACTTTCCTTTCTCCATTAGATTGATTGGCATCTTAACTGAAAATCAACCGAACTACTTTGTATTTTAGTTGTGCTTATATTGTCAGTTTCTTAAGCACCCAGCCTGGATCTTTATAGAAAAACAGAAAAAAATTTTTTCACCTCTTCCAGACTGCAACTAGACTGAGATTGATTAAGGCTGGTTACTGTATATTTCCTGATGGAGGAATGCTGATAATGAATTTGAATTTTAAGTGGATTTTCTGTGGGTTAAGTTTGTGGGGGATCAAAATTGGCCACCTCAAAATATGTTTCTCTGAAAGAAACTTGGACCTCTCCCTCCCACCCCCAACTAACTGCCTAAAAGGATTTAAGATAGAAGGCCTGTCCCCATCACCATAGATAACTCTGGGTATGAATCGACTGGGAGGGTCCTTGCTAAGCCCATTCTTATCAAAGCTCTGAAAACCAAGTAAAAGTGGAAGTTATCCTTTGTAAGAGACATTTACATTTATAAGGGAAATCTCCCTTTGTCAAGGTCCCTCCCTCTCTGTACCAGGAAGAAGGGGGGATGACCTTGTCTCTAGAAATTTTTATCAGAAGGCGAGGACTTAAATCTGCATATTAACCTCTTGTTTACTGTGCTTTTCTGGTAATCTCCCGTAGCTGACTCTCCCTACCTCCAACATCCTTCTTGGTCTTTACCTGAATATGCTATTTAAGAGGAGAACCTCCTCCATTTTGTCGAGTTACTCAGTTTCCCTGGTTTCTCCCATGAATACATGTTATAAAGCTGTGTTTGATTTTTCTCCTGTTACTCTGTCTCGTGTCAATTTAATTCGTAGCCCAGCCAGAAGGACCCAGAGTGGGTAGAGGATAGTCTTCCTCCCCTTCAAGTTAAGGAAGGCAACCTCATTTCAGTAGCAATTGCACCCTGCCCAAAAGCCAGGCAGATTTGGGGGAGAAGGAAGAAGATTCAAACCCAGAGAGATCACCTAGGACTCTACTAGAGCAAGCTATAGACAGCTTAATATTTTCTTGTTTATTGATTTGGTCAAAATAGATGTAAATATATATAATCTATGAGTTTTAGTTTCCATCTTCTACTACACTACTCCAGTCCAATCCTTTGTGACACACAATTCCTGAATTAGTCTTGGAACAATTTCTAAGGAGACAGGTTGGTTATTTTTTCTTCCAGATTTTATTGGCTGATAACACAATAAAATGATAACGTTATTTTTAAAAGAATGTCACCTCATCCGTAACACATACTCTAATTTTTCCTCATTTCCTTCCAGGGTTTGTTCATCCACATACATATCTTTATATGGTTGTAATCATAGTGTACATGTTCTTTTCTGTTCAGACAGTGAGTGGCACCCAGTGAATGCTCTCTTCCATCTGTGGGTCCCCTTGTTAGGAAAGACAAATAAACCTAGAGACGGAGGAGAGACCACTAGGGAATTAGCAGTGGGAAATCCTGAGTCTAAAGCTTAATTAAAGTAGAATCAGAACAAAGTGAAGATTTTCAAAAACAGGTTTGCCCTTCTATGGAAATGCAGGACAACTTAGGTTTCCTTATTCTCTCTCTCTCTTTAATATATAAAAGCTTTATTTTACCCATTTAAAGTGTACAAGTCAGTGGATTTTAGTATATTCACAGAGTTGTGCAACCATCACCACATTTTAGAACATTTGAAACCAATCCATTTTAGAACATTTTCATCACACCAAAAAGAAACCCCTTACCCATTTGCAGTCACTACTCCCCTGCCGCCCCCCGCACCCCCCCCCCCCGCCCCCAGGCCTGGGCAACCATTAATCTGCTTTCTCTCTTTATGGATTTGCCTATTCTGGACATTTTGTATAAATGGAAGCATATAGTATGTAGTCTTTTGTGACTGGCTTCCTTCACCTTTATACTCCTAATAGTTCGTTTTGAGAATCACTGAAATACAGGCAAGTTTCCTCCACAGATGTGCACACCTTCTGACCTGTAAAGATATACACTCCCTCAGGTACATATGCTCAAACGCCTACACCCACTCACTGAGGAAGAAACACAAACAAAACGAGACAAACTTACCGACTAAGGTGACTGCTCCACAGAGATAACCTTTTACAAACGAACAGCTTCCTATCTGGGCATATCTAAGCTAACTGATATCACTACAAGTACATACACACGTCCTGAAGTGAGGTGTGTGAAAATGTGGTGAGCTGGGAGAAAATGAGGGCTGAGTGGACAAGAGTGAATGTAAGTGTGATGGCAAGTTGAGTTTATTTAAAGTGTATTCTCCTGGTGTTTAAAACACTTCCTAGAGCTTTTAGTTAAGTTTTTTTAACCAGTAGCAATTGTCTGATGTTTATGTATTATTTAATATGCATATAGACTTGTACGTAAGATTGTTGTGGCTCCTTAGCCTATTGCATAGCAGTCCTTTTGAGCAGGATGTTATTAATCATAATTATAAAGTAGGGGATTTCCATATGGAAAATTATAACCAACAAAAATATTTTGGTTCCCTGGGTGTGGTGTTATTTTAATGAGAAGTCATTAAGGATATTTCCTTGATATTCATATGACTGAAAAGAGACGAGGCCCCTCACATGTATACATTATAAGTCTGGCATCTGTTCAGGCAGCCCTTACCCTGGGGCAAGCATGGCAAGATTTGATATACCCCAAGATTTATTTTTGTTCATGGTGGGCAATTATTAACCCAAGTTAATATTCTTTTTGTGTGTGTGTGAGGAAGACCAGCCCTGAGCTAACATCTGTTGCCAATCCTCCTTTTTTTGCTGAGGAAGACTGGCCCTGGGCTAACATCTGTGCCCATCTTCCTCTATTTTATATGGGACGCCGCCATGGCATGGCTGACAAGCACTGTGTCCACGGGCGCCTGGGATCCGAACCCGCGAACCCTGGGCTGCCAAGCGCAAACTAAACCTCTGCGCCACCGGGCCGGCCCCCCAAGTTAGTATTCTTAAGTAATTGTTTTGTTTCCTCTTTACTATGGCCACTGGGGTGCTGGACCTGCTTGGCAGGAGGGTGGGAGTGGGTGGGTGGGGGTGGGGAAGTGGGGAAGAAAGCTTAATTTCATTGGGAAATATCAATAAGTATGTGATTATTTGAAAATCAAGCCCCGCCGCTGTTTTTCCACTCTTTGTCCCTAAGATCTACAGGTTTCTTGAAGAAAATCACAGAGCCATACACAGAAATGTGCAACCGATTGGTACTTTTTTTTTGGTGAGGAAGATTAGCCCTGAGCTAACGTCTGTTGCCAATCCTCTTCTTTTTGTTGAGGAAGATTGGCCCTGGGCTAACATCCGTGCCCATCTTCCTCTACTTTATATGTAGGACGCCTGCCACAGGTTGGTTTAGTGGAAGGTGCGTAGGTCCGCACCCAGGATCTGAACCGGCAAACCCCAGGCCACCGAAGCAGAGCGCAGGAACTTAGCCACTACACCACCAGGCTGGCCCTGATTGGCACATTTTCTCCTCTGCAAGGCCTTTGGTGCCGCTCGGCCCTTCTGTTAGTCATCAGCACACCCTCTACACCTGCACCTCCTTTGCCACTTTTTTTGAGCCCCCATTATTATTCCTCCTTGTCAAACGATCTCACGTCCTCCTTCCTAAGACATCGGGCAACATCCCAGGTGAACTCCTGTAGGGTTTGCTCTCCATCAGAGAAGAGCACTTGTCACCGCAGTCAGCCCCTTAGCCTTGCCTCCTGCCATAGCCTCTTTCCTTTCCGGTTTTTGCCACTGTCCAAACCTTAGTTCTGGCCTGTGTCTCCTTTTGAGCAGGATACCAGAGAAGCCTCTTCAAAGAAATGTTGTCTGAACTGGTCCCTGAAAGAGGTGAAAGGATTAGAACATGAGAAAAAGGGGAAAAGGGTATTTCAGGTGTAATGAGCAGTATGATGGAGGGCTGGAGGCATGGAGCTGTATTTACTTCTTTGGCTGTAATCTCAGGTGTGGGAAGATCTCTCCTTCCTCTTTAGTTTCTTCCTCTCCTTTTCCTGGCTCCCTTGCCATCCCTCCACCCCCCATTTTAGCGTGTACTTTGCTTGGTATATACTTCTCTTCCCCAAACTATCTAGCTAAATCTGTTCTTCTCTGACCACCCATAGTGATCTCTGAACTTCTGCAGCACTAATTAATTGCCAGCTCCATTCTTTTCTCATTTAATTATCTATTACCTTGATTTAAAAAAAAAAAAGCTTTGTGTGCATGTCTCATTTTCCCAAATAGAGTGTATTAGTCAAGGTTCTTAGGTCTCAGGGAACACAGCCTAGCCTACGAGAAGGTATGGTGGCAGGGGTGGGAGTTGCAGTGGGTTGTTATGGTAAGGTGACTGTGTTCCCTGAAAGGAGCTACAGCTAGAACCCCGAACAGGAGCTTGGAAAGCCCCTGTCCTCCCTCCTCTGTCTGCAGCTTGCATAGACTCTCATCAGCTTCTTTCTGTGCCTCTGCTCCATTCCAGGACATTAGTTTGGATTTTTAAAAATACTGTGCATTACAGTATTATCTATCTTGATTACTGAGTTTTGGGCATCCTCTTAAATCTTGCACCTGGGGTAAGTGCCTCCCTCCCTCCCCCTAACTCCAGCCCTGCTCCATTCTCTCCTTTGTGGACTGGCTTTCTCTTGGCTTCTGCTTTCCCCTTAGCTTCAGCTTAAATGTGACTTTAGCTTCCTATGATGCTGCCTCCAGATTGGATGATATATGATCTCTCAACTTAGGTTTTGTTCCCTAGCTTTCCAAATTCCTGGAGAATAGTTGGATTTGATCTGTCCTGCTTGGGCTAGGGGTACCCCCTGACCAAACATCTGTGAGGGTGGGGGCATTGTTATGATTGCTTAGGCTGCGTACTTCACAAAGCCTGGGGTAAGGGTGGTCCCAGACAAGGTGGTTTAGGGTTGGTCATCCCCAAACATGCTTACTTTAGTACCAGAGGTGAGAGGGAAGTTACCATGCCATATCTTTTTTGTATCTGCACTACATCTAGCAGATTAACAGCTAAAAAGTAGGTGTATCTCTTATTTAGTACCTGTTTATTTGCTATGACTCTATTGGGCCATTAGAATGAACTTTGGGGCATAACAGGCTATTCAGAGCAATATTTTTAGTATTTAAAATAATTTGCTAAAATTTGTCTTATTTGAAAGAGTTCTAATTTTAGGGCAAATTAACGATTTTTAAACGTTTTTGACATTTATTTCCTAGTTTAGAGAGAAGAGAGGAGTAGAATATTGATAATCAATTAAACGATAAGTAGTAATAGGTCTTTACTGCCTCTATCCCCAGCCCAATTAGGATATGGTGAAATCAGATACTCCCATCATTGGTCTCAAAGCTTACTGATCCTCCCTCCTTACTATTTTATGATACATTTGTTTAGTATGTGCCATGTTGTAGGCACTATATTGGGCTGATAATATAAAAGTAAGTGCCTGCCCTCAAAGTGCTCACAGCCTATGGAGAAGGTAGATATTTACACAACTGATTATAATACAGTGAGGTAAATGTTGATAGAAGTGTGGGCAAAGTGGTGACTTAACACCTCTCTTCTTCTACTACTTGGTGTACATCCATGTCTCACTTTTGTATATTTTCTTGTTTAGTCCTCATCTCTCTCACCCAATCTCTGCAGTTAATTGTAGTATATGGATCACAGTATGGTAATATCTCATTTACCTAGCATGAACTAATGAAGTATTCCTTACAAATGAAGTTTGAAGATAATTAATAATGATAATGAATTTATTCATTATTGATTATGATAGTAATGAATTTATCATAATCATTATTCATTTAATGAACTAATATATCAGCCCAATGAGATACGTACTACTATTATTCTCATTTTACAGATGAGGAAACAGAGGGACAAAAGATAGTTCACTGAAATCTTTGTAGGATTGAAATCTTTTTTTAAAGCTGTTTTAAATGTCATTTTTTTTTTGTAAAATGTATTATAAAGTTTTTCCTGGTCTTCTTAAATGGAGTCCTCCAAACTTAATTTAACCAAGAAGATTTGGAGGATGTGGAAGTTAGCCTTCATTGTGTGCACCAGGTATTCTGTGCCATTGAATTGCCTTCTGAGGTTGTTGCAGTTTATAGGTTACTGATAATTGCATTCAATTGTCCCACACTTTTGTGTTTTAGTTACTTCATAGTTTTTCCTTCTCTTTTGCCTCCAGCTGTGGCTTCTTGTTGCTGATTACTGTCACTTCAATAATTTGCTTCTGTTAATGTGTAGTGTCTAGTAACATAAAAGTAAAAACATGGTAGAAAGTGAGTATTTTATAAAAGCAGTGTGATATAGTGTAAAAAGCATGAATTTTAGGGTCAGGTACAAATCTCAGATCTACTGTTGAGAAAGAAGTTATATATCCTTGGGCAGCCTCCTTATCCTCTCTGAACCTCAGTTTCTGCATCTATGAAATGGGATAGTAATGTTTTGCAGAGTTAATATGGAGAAATGTGTATGGTAAAATACCTGGCATATTACAGGTATGCAAATAAAAATTGATTCCTTTCTTTTTCTCTTCATTATATTGGAATATGGCTTGTGACCTCTTTGTTAGTCTGAGAAACTCAGGTAAGTGAAAGAAATGTGTTTCTAAGATGTAACTAAAATATAGACAGTTTTATTCTATCACTTAAAAATAGTAGTTTACAGTTGGTATCATAAGTGTTGATTTTAGAAATATTATCCTGAACTCCTGTTTTAGGTCCTTATACTGAACTCTCAGCAACCTCCTTCCTTCTCTGCGTTAAATTAAGTGTCCTTTTACTTCCATATGGCTTTCTTGATTTCCCTTGTTTGCTATTAAAGGAAAAATGTCCTTTAGCTCTTTTTTGTGTGTGTGTGAGGAAGATTGACCCTGAGCTAACATCCATTGCCAATCTTCCTCTTTTTGCTTGAGGAAGATTGGCCCTGAGCTTACATCTGTGCCAATTTTCTTCTATTTAGTATGTAGGACACCACCACAGCATGGCTTAAGGAGCAGTGTATAGGTCCATGGCTGGAATCTGAACCTGCAGGCCCTGGGCTGCTGAAGTGGAGCATGTGAACCTAACCACTACGCCACCAGCCGGCCCCTCCTTTAGCCCTTTTTAAAGAACCTGTGTCAAGGCAGACCTTATGACCGTGGGCAGTAAACCAAGCTTCTTGGCTAATAGCAATGATTTCTAAGACTTCCTTTCTTTCCTCAGTTCTGTTTTTTTCAATTATCACCAGTCTTAAATATTAATTTTTCTTTCCACCTCCACCCTCTTCCATTTCTCCTTTCCTAGAAACTATCCCCACTAGCCATATGGTTCTCATTATTTCAGTAGATTTCTGTGGCTTGTTGTATGTGTGTATGTATTTTTCAAAGGCTATATTTTAGTAGATTTCATTATCATTTATGGGAACTCTTCTATCTTAATGTCATGAAAAATATTAGGTTTTGTTTCTTTTGTCTTGAAACTCCAGTAAAAACCTGTGAATACCCTCTCCTTACTAATCTGTCAGATGCTTTGCTACATGCAAATACTCCAGCTCAAGTCACCAAATTACTTTTTTTTAAAAAGAAACTATTTTATCAAGGCATAATTTACATACCATAAAAGTCATCCATTTTAAGTGTGCAATTCAATAATACCAAATAACTTTTCCTATCAAAAACTCTTGTACACCTGAAATTACACGTTATAAACCAATATGACCTCAATAAAATAATTGAAAAAAAAAACTCTTCAGTGCTGTCTTTGGTCTGTAAGAGGATAGTCATCTTGCCCTTTTCGCTTTTTGTTCCCAAGATCACTTATGGTGGGTTGTGTGGATGTTGCTCCTGGCTGCCATGTGGTTACTTACAAGTACCTCATCTGTTGGTTATTCTTCAGTTATTCATTCTGGATATTATAGTACCTCATTAAGAATGAGGTTCTCTATAGTTGGGACACAGGGTCAAGATAGTGGGGCAGTGCCATTTTCTTGAAGGATGGCTCCCCTTTGCCCAACTGTTAACTGAGGGAACTCATTCTCTTGTCTTAGATGTTCTCCACCTGATCAGAATTATACCCTAACTCCAGGGCCTTCCAAATCTCTTTCGTTGTACATTCCCCACTTCCCCCTTGAGACATCAAGACACATTGTGCAAATTATAGGCGTGTGCCTCTTCCAAGATTTTGACTGCTTCTCCATGTTAGTCTGAAAATTAATTTAATTGCTATAGCGAAGCTTGGTATGTTCCCAGACCCCTGAAGTTGATTAGAGTACTACCAGTGGTATCCCTAAAAGTCACAAGTGTGCTGTTTTCCTGAAGGGGCATATGAAATGCCTTCACCGTGTAGGAGTGAGGCATGGTCCGTTGGGGAGCATGTACTCACATCAGTCAGGGCACCAGACGTCTGAATCAATGGCAAGTCTTGGGGCTAGATGATGTGGTGCACCCTGAGCATTGTTGACCTTCAGAGGAGAAAGGGACTAGGTAGGGTTGGAGGAGCTAGGAAAGACTTTGGAGAGGATAGACTTGAGCTAGTCTTTGAAGGATGTGCAGAGTTTGGATAGGATGGAGAAGTGAAATTGGCGGCTGGGGTAGGGAGGATTGTTGAAGAGAAGTGCACACCGTTGTGGTAACCAAATGAGGCAAAGAGGTGAAGGTGAACTTAGGATATTTATTGAGGATATTGGGGAAGCCAGCTTAGTTAGAACAGAGGATTCCTAGTAATTCTTAGCAAAAGTAGGAAAGGAGAGTTTTATCAAAATCACCTGAGAAACTGTCAAAATACAAACACCTGACAAATAAGAAAAACTTCTAAGCAAAGGAATGAAATGTTAAAAGCACTGTTTCAGGTAGCATAGTCAGGTGACTATAAACAAGCACATTAGAGCAGGAAAACAAGAGCTTAGAGCAGGCAAGGAGTTTACTCAACCCTGGGAGAGAGAGCGTGGCAAAGCAACGTTTTTATTTTCTTTATGAGGCTCAAGAAGTTTCTCTAGATACTGGAACCTTTCCTGGGAAAGGGCAGGGCCCAGAGACGCAAGGCTTTGAAGGGCTGCACAAAACTTCAGAAAAGTTAAACTTGTTTCTCTTGATGTTTCCTTACAGAAAAGGAAAAAACACCCCCAAACTGTCCCTAATCTCAGTTTTAGAGTTTCAATTATATAGGGCCTTTGGTTCCAAGCTGTGGAACTTGAGAGAATATATAATTATATATCTCTTTAAGTGATTTTTACTATTAATCTCATAGATTATTTTTTTAAATTAATGTTCTGAAATTCTTTTAATAGAATTCTTTGATGGCTAATGCTTGTTGTTTTGATTTTCCACCAAAGCACTTTTTGCTTTACCTGGGTATGGCATGTATAATTCAAAAGTCAGAGACATTATTTGTTACTGTTTTTTCATGCACAGCATCAAGATGCAACAAACAATTGAGTTGTTCTTTAAAAATAAAATAAATGCATATTATACAAAATTCAAAAGGGACCACTGGATATGTAGTGAACACTCTCCCTGCATCTTCAGCTCTCCAGTTTGTCCCTGGTTCTTGTGGATTCTCCCAGAGTTATTCCCAAGGTTGGGTGGTGTTAGACTTTTAGATCTGGAAGGATCTTAGGTGTCATTTGTTAACCATTACAGTATCTTGTGGTAACAGAGAAAAGTGGGCCAGATTTGAGGAATGGACAAGGATGAATAATAGGGTTGGATGACCCCTCTAAAATTCCTTAGAATATCACCATCTGAGACTAAAGCCTTTATGAAGGCTGTTTCCCAAAGACCTCTCGCCTAAATTCCAAATCTGTTTTCATTGTTTTAAAGTCTTTTTTCTAAAAAACTCTTGCAGTATTGTCCTATTCTTGAGTGCCTTGGTTTTAAAATTTAATTAAAAGATAGACAATAGTTAGATACTTTTAAATTTGTTTTAAAAAGAGAAAATGAAATAAAGAAGGCAGAAATGAATGTGCTACTTTAGTATTTTTACTGTTTTAATAAAATTTATATTTAATTTTGTGATTAAAACTTTTTTGCACTCATTCCAATGATTTATGATGCATTGGAAATTCATGTTTTCATAGAAACATTTCTCATTTTATTATGGGAAAATAGGAAATGATCTGTAGAAATTTGCTTTATTTGGTGACTTTATAGGAAAGCATTTATTAATATGGTCATTCCACGTTAACTTTTTTTCTCTAATACTTAACAACATTGGCCCATTATTTACTGTTTTCGTTGTTTAATCTATCTGTTCTGGTTTTTCAAGTCACTTTCCTGAAGTATTTTACTTTATTGTTTTTGTAGTTATCTAGCATGATTCAGCTTTCATATTTTTCCTTTCTACTCATGCATTGTTCGTCTTGGCAGTGAGGAGGGCAAGTTACTATTTTTTTCCTGAGGTTGGGTTAAACAGCATTTCCTTAAGATCATAGACTATCAGAGCTAGAAGAGGCCTGAGGCACTGAGCTCAGGGGTCATGTGAACAGGCTTCAGCCCTTACCCCTCACTTCTCATTGACTATAGTGGCTGCCTAAGGACTGAGGGGGACCCGCACTCACTGGGGTAAAGGCTGTTTGATTGGCAGTGTCTGTCCTGGACATGGAGGAGTAGATCCTCTGGTGCCATATTTTGACAATTCCTCATCTAACCCAGGAAACTGAGAAGTGGAGTGACTTGCTCAAAGTGACAGAGCCCTTAAGTCCATGGATCTACTGACCTCCAGGTCAATGCTAGGAGCTCAGTGCCTGAGAATTCTTGTGTTCCTTCTGGATTTTGTTTGTTTTTCCTCCTCAAGTGATAATTGAATTCTCTTAGGTACTTAAGTTTGTCACAGTTTGTTGTATCTTTGGGAAGGAGTCAAGAAGTATTCATCAGGCAATAAAGATGGAGAGGATTCTCCTTATTCTAGCAAAGAAAAGGGCTTGAGTTACATAGTCTAGCTAAAATTGAGAACTTTCTTTTCGTTTATTTTTAAGACTAAAGGTTTTTCCACTAAATTTTAAAAACTTGCTACTATCTTATCCTCATTACAATCCAACCAGACCCACACTCCCCTAAAAAGGGAAAAGGTAGAATTTTATTAGAAGAGAGATTGTTGGTTTGAAACAAAATCTGTTCTGGAAGGATTTAAACACTAGAAGAATGAGACAGAGTAGGGAGATACTTTAAGAACTTTTTATTTTAGACATTTACCTACTGTACTGTTTGACATTTTGGCCAAGATCATGCATTATTTTGCAATTACAAATACAAATAACACGATATACAACACAAATAACAGTAGCACCTATATACTGTTGTGTATTTTAGTATTTATTTTTTGATCACTGATTTGGGAATCTTCATTTAAAAAATATCCTCTCTGACATTTTCCACATCTTTTGGGCCTATTTTAGTGGTTTACATTAGTTCTGGTAATCCGTTAGAGCACTTTCTCCCATGTTTTATCAAAACCTTACCTTTTTAAAGTCTCTAGAATGCTGAGACAGCTTTCTACAGAATACAAAATATTCTGATGCCTTATTCATTGTTAATCAGTGGGTCTGCAAGTATTGCTCAGGACAATCATGTACATCTTCATCTAGGCACATTTTATTGAGAATAGTTGATTTCTCCCAGGATAGTTTTCTCATTTGGAGGTATATTTTTCTATATAAAATATAAATTTTCAATTGAACAGTGATGTACTTCTTAATCTTTATTGTGGCACAATTGTTGATATACAGCATTGCTGCAGGATAGTGTTCTGCATACCCATGGATATAAAAAGAGAGCAGAGAAAGAGAAAAGAAGAGATGTCTCAGTGATGGATTCTTTTCAGTGCACCACTCGGGCTGTACTCTTATGATAGAAGGTAGCAAAAGATTTACTTTCGCTCTATGCCCAACTTTGCTGGTCACCACTTTTGTAAACAGAGAGCAACAGCATATCAAAAGAAAATTAAAAGTATTAATTTGTACCTATATTTAACATTAAATCTACAACTGAGTATTATAGTCTCTGTGTCCTATTTGTGCCATATTTTAATTCTTGTTATATCTTAAATTCCAGTTTGAGAAACATTTATAAAGCAGGGAGAGAGAACAAAAATCTGTTCCATGCAATTTTCTCAAATTCTTTTCCTTTCGTTTCTGTAGTCCCTTTCGTCTCCCCATGTCCTACCCCTCTAGTCCAATCCCTCCCAGAACAGTACATTAAATGTAATAGGCCCTTAATAAATGTGTACAAATATATATTGATTTGAAGATGGGGAAATTGGTAAGGTTGAAAAAGGAGAGTTTTTCAGAATGAAGACAAAAGTCTGGTCTGAAGTCTAGGAAATTCAGAAGGGATGAAACTGAGGAAAGATATTACTGTTTACCTTTTGTTCACTGCATAAAATTCTACTTGTTCTGAGCATGATTTCTTTTAGACCTAGCCTTGTTTATTTTAGGATTTTGTATATAGTTCAATGCTTACTAACTTGGTGGATTCAAAAAATTCTTGCAAGAGGAAGAATGAGTCATAGCGCTACTTCCCCTTGGGAGAGAAAGAGAAATAAAACCCTTAGATTAGTCTCTCCATTATATTCTTGGGATGGATTCAGCATTTTGATTGATGGCTGAGCACTGGTAAGCTTTCCTTGCAAGCCACCTCATATTATATTTGGTCTTGTCCACAGTATGGCTGGTAGAAGGGTCTCTTAGGTTAACCAGCAGAGATAAAGAGCTCTGTAACCTTATTACCCCAAGAGACTTCTTCATATGATGTCATTTCCATTTTAAGATTTTTTTGAGTTTGCAACAACTTTTGGAAAAGCTTCAGCATTTCCTAGTCTGCCCGGTTTATTAAACAAACAAACCAAAGAGAAGACTGAAAAACATTTGATACTGAGAAACTGGGTATGTTAAGGGTGTGGCTGTTGTGGGTTCCTCTTTGGCATGCGCAGAGTGGGTTCTGCTCTGACCTTGCATCCTGTCTCTGATGCTGCTCCTCCACCAAGAAGAATAAAAAGAGAGGAGGTGGGATAGGGCTGGGAGCTGGTTTGGCTGCTTTGAGCCAGAAAAGGAAGTGGGATATTCACAGGGGAGCCACAAAGTATCTCAGTAGAATCTTGTTGAAAGATTCTTTTTGAAGTGGTATGAGTAACCTATGAAGTATTTTCTTGTAATAGTCACAGAAATGATCTGGCTGCTTTCTACTTTAAGGTTGCCCTCAGTAACCTGCTTCCAGTTAAATCTCTTCTTTGTTCTGGCCCTAACAGGTTTTTCTGGGCTGCCCTTAGACTTCACACTTTATTTTTTTTCCTTATGCTTTTGAGATCTATAGATCTGATTTTTTAAAATTCAGTATGGGGGGGCCAGCCCCATGGTGTAGTGGTTAAATTTGGCACATTCTGCCTTGGTGGCCCGGGTTCGTGGGTTTGAATCCCCAGTGTGGACCTACACCACTCCTCAGCCATGCTGTGGCAGTGACCCACACATAAAGTAGAGAAGGATTGGCATGGATGTTAGCACAGGGCTAATATTCCTCAAGCAACAACACCAACAACAAAAAATTCAACATGGCATCAGTAGCAGTGGTGGGAAAGACAGGGATACTTAGCTAATCTCATACTTGGGTTTGTTAGTTTCCATGGAACTTTTACGTAGAATAATCAATCACCATTTCCTCAAACTTCTGTGTGCAAAGCAGATACCTCATTCAGATGTGCCCACATCTGGGTCAACTGTAGCTTCCCAAGAACTCCACAAAAATCATTATTTATTGTACTGTCTTTTTAGGCTTCATTGTATAGAAGAAGCAGTGAACTGAACAGAAGGATGTATTTCACATCTAATTTATTTCCTTTAAAAAGTGTCTTATTTACTATAAAAGTAATACATATTATATACAACTAAAATAAAATGCTTTTCATTTTTTAGAAGAAAAATGCTGTGTGCATCATGCTTTGGATGTGGTAGACACTAAGTACATTTTTTTGGTTATAATTATTATCTAGAATCATAAGCTCATAAAAAGGAAATGACCTTATGAGACTTTTAAAACTCTCTTGCAGCTGAGGAATATGCTGCACTCCATCCCTGACAGACACTCATACTCAGCCTCTAGCTCTAACAATGCCAGGAATCAGTAGGTGACTTACTTTGCTTCCACCTTCTCCGTCAAAAAGAATGGTCCTCAAACCAGCAGAGAACTCAAGCCTAACATTAAATAAGAGAGCATTTAGATGCTTTAAATGTTAAAATCTCCAGGCAGAGATAACTTATTTTAAACTTATTTCCAGATCAATTCAGAAGACAGGTCCAAACACAAAAGAGAAAAAAATGTTGATTTGAATTTTTTTAACCAAAGCAAATTGAAGCAAGTGCTTATGAAGTTATTGGATGGTGAAGTTCAAAAGATTACATGGTTATTTATCTAGAGGGAATATTTTGATCCTAACTGCTATAATCTAATATGTATCAGCTTGAAATACTTTTACTTAATAATAAACGTATATAATCACTAAAAGTTTTCTTTAGCATAAAAAAATGGTGAGATTACCAGTCAATATCTGAAACAAAAGACTGGACTGAATTTAATACTCACTATAATAAAGGAGAGCTGTGCTTGCAAGGCACAGTCTCTATGAGCAGAGGAGACCCATTTCTTATATAGGGTCTTTAGGAAGCATGGAATTCAGGGACTGCCAGACTTTCTGAGGCCACAGTGACATCATCTGTAGAAGCAGGATATTTGGGTGAGTCTGTTGATTGATTGGCTGGCACTCAGAGGAGTGTTACTGGAGTGAGTCTATTCCTGATTGGTTGACTTTCAGAAGTGAGTGACTGATGGGATGTCAAAGGCAAATTGTTGATCATTTTTTGATGACTACTTATTACTATGACTACAGAAGAAGCAGTCTTTTCTAAGTTTGTGGAAACTTTAATTCTCAACATCAAATACATATAATTACTTGCACAAAGCAAGCGTATATTTTAAAACTTTTTGAGGTATAACCTAGAGTAAAGGGAAAGAATCTTAAGTGGACAGCTTAATGAATTTTCTACATATGCATATATCTGTGTAACTACCACCCAGTTCAAGATACAGCACATTTTCATCACCCCAGAATATTCTCTGCTGTTCCTACCTAGTCAATACTCCCCAGTAGCTGTACTGATTTCTATCCCTATGGATTAGTTTTGCCTGTTCTTGAATTTCATATATGTGAAAGCATATGGTATGTATTATGTCTAGCTTTTTATATTCCTTTCTACATAACGCATGTGAGATTCATTCATGTTTTTGCACATATCAGTAGTTGTTCTTTATTACTATGTAGTATTCTATTTTATGACTATACCACAATTCATTTGTGTATTCTTTTGGTATTGGACCTTTGGGTCATTTCCAGTCTGGGGATATTATAGATAAAGCTGCTGTGAACATTTTTGTACATCTTATTTTATGAACATAAACACTCATTTCTCTTAGGTATATAGCGAGGAGTGAAATTGCTGTGTCATTACGGTACAAGTATGGTTAGTTTTAGTAGATACTGACAAATAGTTTTCCAAACAGGATGAGTCAATTTGCACTCCACCAGCAATTTATGAGAATTTCAGTTGCTCCATGTCCTTGTCAACACTTGGTATTGTCATTCTTTTTCATTTTAGCCATGCTGGTGGGTATCTATATTTTTACTTTTAAAAAGGCAAATTTTGAAGAAAAAAAAGTATTGGTATATGCCACAATCTGTTCTCTGTTGAGGATGTAGTAGTGAATAAAACAAATTCCCTGCTTGAATATAGTTTATGTTTTAGTGACAGGAGACAGAAAATGAATCAATAAATATATAACATGTCAGATAATGATATAGAGGGAAATAGAAGAAAATAGAGATTGCCTACTACAGCAGTGGGGGGGGGGCTGTGGGGTTGATATTTTATATATAGTGGACAGGGAATTCCTCTCTAATGGGTTGACATTTAAATAAAGACCTTAAGAAAGTGAAGGAGCAGATTATTTAGCTGTCTGCAGGGAGAGTGTTCAAGGCAGAAAGAACATCAAGTGCAAAGGCCCTGAGGCAGGAGTGTAACTAGTTTGTTGAAGGAAGAACAAGAAGGTCAGTGTTGCTGAAGTGTTGTGAGCAAGGGGGAGAATGGTTGGAGATGAATTGGGGCTTGGAGGGAGATCATGTAGGGCCTTGTAAATCATTATAAGACCATTGGCTTTTATTCTGGTTGAGATGAGATGCCATTAGAAGATTGTGAATAGTGGAATTAACGGGATCTGACTAGTTATGTTCACACAAAAACCTGTACACAGATGTTCATAGACATTTTATTTGTAATAGTCAATGACTGGAATCTTTCAACAACTGAATGATTAAACTGTGGTACCTACATACCATGGAATACAATGAAAAGGAATGAACTATTGATACACACAGCAACTTGGATGAATCTCTAGGGATTTATGCTTAACAATAAAAGCCAATCCCAAGGGTTACATGTGGTATGAATCTATGTATATAGCATTTTTGAAAAGACAAAATTTTAGAAATAGAGGGCAGATCAGTTGTTTGCCAGGGATTAGAGAAGGAAGTGGGTGTGGTTATAAAAGGGCAACACGAGGAATCCTTGTGGTGTTGAAACTGTTATGTGTCTTGACTGTGGTGGTGGATACACAAACCTACACAGGTGATAAAATTGTATGGAGTGTACTACACACACACACAAAGATGAGCACAAGTAAAACTGGGGAAATCACAATAAGTCGGTGGACTATATCAATGCCAGTGTGCTCGTTGTGGTATATGATAGTTTTGCTAAATGTTACCATTGGGGGAAGCTGGGGGGAATGTGCAAGGGATCCCTCCAAATTATTTCTGACAACTGCATGTGAATCTATAATTATCTCAATTAAAACTTCAATTAGAAAGAGTAAGATAGCTCTGGTACTTTGCGGAAGGTAGACCATAGACTGTACAGGCATTAGAGTGGGAGCACTGTCCCCAGTCAAGAGGCTATTGCAGAGGCCGGCCCGGTAGCACAGCGGTTCGCGGGGTTCGAACAGCCCGGGGTTCGCGGGTTCAGATTCCAGGCACTGGCCGTCACACTGCTTGTCAGCCATGCTGTGGCGGCGTCCCATATAAAGTAGAAGGACATGGGCACGGATGTTAGCCCAGGGTCAGTCTTCCTCAGCAAAAAGAGGAGGATTAGCAACGGATGTTAGCTCAGGGCTGGTCTTCCTCACAAAAAAAAAAGAGGCTATTGCAATAGCCCAGGTAAGAGATGATGATGACTTGGACCAGCATAGAAGCAGTGGAGATGGTAAGACATGATATTTTAAAGGTAGAGCCAACAGGATTTGCTTGATGGTTCAGATATACAGTGTGAGAGAAGTCAAAGTCAACTCCAAAATTTTTGACCCAAGCAACTAAAAGAATGCAGTTGCTGTTTATAAAATGGGGAGGACATGGCAAGAGCAGGTATGAGGGAGAAAATTAGGGGTCTGTTTTGTACATTTACATTTGCAATACCTGTTAGCTGTCCAAGTAGAGGTGTTACAAAGGTAGTTATTTTTAAGTCTGGAGTTCAGGAGAGAGGTCCAGATTAGAGTTATAAATCCAAGAGTTGTCAGTGTATGATATCACCTAGGAAGTATAGAAAGAGAAACTGTCCAAGGACTGAAGACCTGGGGGCACTCTGATGTTTAAAGAGAGGGAAGATGAGAAACCAGCAGAGGAGAATGAGATGGGGCAGCTGGAGAGATAAGGGGGACCAAGAGGAAATAATGTCCTTAAGGCCAAGTGAGGAAAATGTTTTAGATGAAAGGAGTGATTTGTTGTCAAATGCACCTTGTGAGAGGTCTCATGAGATGAGGACTAAGAATTGACAGTTCGATTTGGCACTGTGTAGGTCATTGCTGACAAAATCAGTTTGGGTGGAGTGAATGCTGGGGACAAAAGCCAGACTGGAGAAGGTTTGAGAGAAAAATAGGGAGAGCACTTGGGGTATTGAATTTTTCTTTCAAGGAGTTTTGTTGTAAAGAGGAGCCAAGAAGTAAGGTAGTGTCTGGAGGGGAATATAAAGTCAAAGGAAAGTTTGCTTTTAATTTGTGAGCTGTATGTATGCTGATGGGCATGATCCCATAGAGAAAAGGCACAATTACTGCAGCGATCTTGTATACATGAGCAAGGATGGGATCTGGTCACAAGAGATGGGATTGGCCTTAGATAAGAGTCTGAATAGTCTATCTATAAAAGCAAGAGGGGAGGTAGAGTATATGGGTACAGATGCAGATAGGTTGGTAGATTTAGCTTAGATGTCCTTTTATGATTGCTTCTATATTCTCAGTGAAATAGTAAGATAGGGTCTTTGAGAGCAAGGAGTAGGAAATATTAAAGGTTTGAGGGAAAAGACGAGGTAAAATAGTCAAATAAGAGAGTGGGAGAGTGACTGGACTAGAGAAATGCAATAGGATTACTAGGCAGCACTCTCTGATGTTAGTGGTGGTAAATTTTAAATATGGCAGTCTGTGCGTTTTTCTCCCTTTTCTTCTGCCACCCTGGTGCAAGTCAGGAGTAGGAAGGGAGGTTTAACCAGGGTTGGGGTTTTGCCAGAGGAGTTCCAGAGAGAGAGAAAGAGGATCAAAGACGTTAAGAGTTATGGAGGGGGACAGTTATTGGTAATGATAAGGACTAGGTTACAACATGGGAATGTAGAGCTGAGGTAGGGTGGAGGACTGGACTATCAGAAGAGAGAAAGTCAAGGAACTCAGAGAAGAGGTGTTGGAAGGGACAGCTATGTGGATCTTGAAATCACTGTGATTGCTGGGTGCTGAATTCATGACCATCTCTTCTTCTGCAGTTTGACTATAGGCATTGAAAATATTGCAAAGAAAGTAAGTTAGAAACAGTAATTATGTAATTTTTAAAAAAATTATGACATTATTTGCTTGTTTCACTTTTTATTCTCAGCTCTTCGCAAAAGATGATACCAGAAATGGTATTATCAGAGACACGTGCTTTCGTTTAGCCTGCAAATATATTAAAGGCCATAGCCAGCAATTGTTTTATTTTGTAATTTTTAATTGGTTTATTTATTTGTTTAGTTAATTGGTTATTATTATTATGGGTTTGTTCAAGAATTGTCATATTAGAACAGTTCACATTGTGGATCTCAAAACAAACCATTATGAAAGCATTCACTAAGAAACTTTTTTTAAATCCAATCTAGAAATATAAGTGGCATAGGACCATGTTCAGCTCTTCAGAAAAAAATAGATCTGGAACAAAAAATATTATTAAATACTAACAAGTTTACATAGGAGTCATCCCTTAGTGCATCTCTTGTCCTTGTCCCCTCACAAGCAATCTGTGAACAAGTCCTTTTGGCTTTGCTTTCAAAATATATCATGCGTTTATCCATGTCTCTCCATCTCCACAGCTACAACTGCGAGCAGAGCCCCGTTGTTTCTCACCTAGGTTGCTGCTGTTAGTACAGAGTCCTGAGAGAGCTGCTAGGGACCTTTGGGTCCTGGCTCAAAAGTCACCTCTTCATAACAGTCCTTTTGAACCACTTAAAGTAACCTTCCTGACCCTCGCCTCCCCCATAGCATTGTCCTGGGTTTTTTCTTATAGTATTTATTGCTATCTGATTTTATCTTGTTCCTTTGTCCATTGTTTTTGTCCATATGCCACCTTTAAAATAAATTAGAGCAAGGAACTGGTCTGTATTGTATGCTGCTTATGTCTGTTGTCTGGAACAGATCAGTTCCTGGTATAGGAGATGTTCAAAAATATTTGTTGAGGGGCCAGCCCCATAGCCTAGTGGTTAGGTTTGGTGCACTCTGCCTCAGTGGCCCAGGTTCCGTTCCTGGGTGTGGACCTATGCCACTTGTCAGCGGCCATGCTATGGTGGTGACCCACATACAACACAGAGGAAGAGTGGCACAGATGTTAGCTCAGGGTGAATCTTCCTCAGCAAAAAAAATGGTTGAATGAACAGTAAATGTATTGGAAAACAAATATTCATTTGGGAATCTTGAGACAGAAAAAAAAATCTCTGATCTTGTGGGTCAGGTTGGTTCTGTAGCCAGGGGTCCTAGGAGAAGCCAGTGAGGAGAAGATGCACAGTCTTGAACCTAGCACATCTGAAGAGTTAGGCTTGGTGTCTCCTGAGGAGGAAATTCATTTCTTTACCCAAAAGAAAATCAAGTTTCCATCAGGGCTTATTAATTTCAGAGGTCTGATGACCAATAATCAGATTTGTTTTGTTTTAACTGGGGAAGATTAGACAGCAGGGAACTCTGAATATTGAGCCCAAATGGGTTTACACTGAGGGAAGAAAAGGTGATTAGTGCAGAGGCTGCAAAGGATTAGCAGAAGTATCAAAGACTAATCATCAGTGCCTTGTTAGTTGTGATAAAGGGAATAGAGTTAGGGAACAAGAGGGACACTAGATGTCAGGGTGGGGAGTGGGGGCGAGGAAGAGGGAACTACCAAAGAAGGGAAAGGGGAGACTGAGATACGATCCCATTAAATCAAATTTGGCTTACCTATGTGCCACCAGGTACTGTCCTTGCTGATGGCAACCCAGTAAGGGATGAGATCTAGGAGAGAATCTCTGCTTTTCAAGGGGCTTACAGTGTCTAGCAAGAGAGACAGATGAAAAATGACCTCTAATCCAGTGTCATTGTTGGTTTGACATGAGGTAGAAGGTGTCTTTAGGAATAGCTGGCCAGCCAACCCTGGGATAGGATTTCACATCCTCAGCTTTGTCTGAGCAGAGACCTGATTTCAATCCACCAGTGGGTGGCTGATCTCTTAAAAAGTGGCCCATGCTAACCACATTCATCAAAGACTGATACGTAAGCCAAAATGTTGATTTGTTAATTTACAGTGAGGAAAGCTATGTGACTAGCCAAGTTTTAATTAGAAGACTACTTGGTGAGCATGGAGAAGAATAAGAGGAAGTAATTCGGTAATGTAAATGTTGAGTGACATCAGACTTTGGTCACCTGATACTTCTCCATACCAGGACTGCAGCTGCAGTGGAAACCAGCCAGTCACATCTGCTGGTCAGGACACCGTGCCTCCCTTGTGCTTAATGAACATGGCCAACTCTTGCTTGATGAACCCCATTTTCTTACACCTGTATGCTTACTGTCTTTTTTTCTTTAGTTATATCACCATCATTCTATAGTAATTTATTCTATCTGCTTCTTTGGGAAACATTCTCTTACCATTGTGTGTTGATATTACCAGTTGCACCCTTAAGCTTTGAAGATACTAATGAACAACCCATGGTTGTAAGGGAGGTATGTACAAGGATTATGGCAACATAGGTAAGGAAACCATTAATCTTGCCTAGGGGTGGGAATGGAGACCAGAGACCTTTTCAGGGAAGATATGTACAACATTTCAGCTAGGCCTTGAAGAATGTATAGGAGCTTGACTGAGGACAGAGGTAGATGAGAAAGAATGCCTTCATTCTAGAGAGAGGAAACAGAATAAGCAAAGGCATAGAGACCTAAAAGTTTTTGGCCTATTTGGAGTATAGGCTGTGATGGGGAGCAGCTGGAGATAATATTGAAAAGCTAGCTAGGACGAGGTTGTGAACTGTGTATCTCATGCTGAGGAATTTAGACTTTATCTTGTAGGTCAGGGGGGCTGGCAAACTTTTTCTGTAAAGAGCCAGATAGTAAATATTTTAGGTTTTACAGACCATCTGGTCTTTTGCATTTATTCAACTTTGCCATTGTAGCACAAAAGCAACCATCGACAACAAATGAATGAATGTGACTATGTTCCAAGAAAACATTATTTACAAAAACAGGAAGCCAGCTGAATTTGGTCTGCTGACACTGTACTTTGCCTAGCCTTGTTGTAGGTAATATGAGTCTGTATAAGGTTTTTGAACAAGAGAACGTGATCACATGTGTGCATTAAAGAGAGAACAGATAAGTCTGAAGACTGTGATCCTGCCCTATTGAAAGAGTGATGAAATGGGGGTTAACACCTCATATACTGAGAGAATATATCGCTGAATCATGTAATTCCAGTTTGTTTATTTGGTTTTTTAAAATATAGTCAATGTCAAGACCTTACTCTCCATAAAAAAATGTGAAACTGGAAGAAAATAAGTGGAGATTGGTTAGAGTACAGCAGTGTTTCTCAACCTTATGTAGTTTATATAGCCCTTTTAAAGGAAAAAATTATTCTTATGGATCCTAGTGTTAACTGATGATTTTCACAAAAACTAAATTGTTCTTGCTTGGGAATATGGTACTGACTGCTTCCATGCAAGCTCTCTTTGAGTTCAGTGTGCCTGTCCTACCGTCTGCCATGTGCAAACTTAACTCTCCCACCACTTTTCTATGTTTGAATCTCGGGGAAACCTTAGGTTACATGGTGATTTGTCTCCATTTTGTGCAGATGCATCACTTAGGTATTAAGACTGCCTCTGTATTAGTTTAGAACGATTAAAGCAGTTCTGCCTGGTGCCGGTGCAGTGATATAAATGTAAACATGGCATCTGAAATCTCACAACAGTGCTTCATTTTAAGTGATCCAAAAGATCTAGAATATGGCTATTCATTTTTTAAAATTATCCAGCTAGAAAGCTGAAATGTAAAACATCTCATGAAATGAGATGGCTGAGAATCCATCTGAAAGTTAGCAGGGTCCTGGAAGTCCAGTGTGAAAACTAAGGAGGATTCTAGAAATAAGTAATAGATGGAAAGGAGGTTGGTTAATGGAATGAAAACTTTTGGCCCAGAATATTCGAGGAGTTTCCTGGTGCCCTGAGTATAGCCTCCACTAACTGAAGTCCAGTGAAGCAGTGGCAGAGTGAAAAGGAGAGCATACCATGGCAACAGCCCTTGGAGTCTTTGGGGACTATCTTAACAAAGTTCTTCAGCCTGTGAGTAGGACAAGATAGAGTGCCACAAGAGTGTTATGAGACCTAGTTGTCAGAATTTAAGAAGTGAGCTCTTCTGGACCAGTGGCTCTCAAATCCTTGTTCTTGACCAGCTGCATCAGCACCACCTGGGACCCAGTTAGAAATGCAGATTTTCAGCCCTACCCCAAACCTACTCAATCAGGAAACTGGGGGTGGGGCCCAGGAGTCAGTATGGTAACAAGACCTCCAGGGGATTCTGAAACCACTGTTCTGAAAAGTGAGTTAAGGATGAAGAAGTAAACAGTGATCATACCAAAATTTCAAATTAAAATTTTTTCTACTTCTTCCTTAAGTTTTGCCTGACTTCTCTGTCAAAACTAACTTTTGCTTATATACAAACTTTTTTTAAAATTTTTATGACTATGCGAACATCATGCTTAAAAAATCTATTCCTGTGCTGTGTAAGTTATCTTTTACTTTTTATGAAATGTATTTTACATTAGCTTGGGGTTTAAGAAAAATTCCTGTAGACACAGTTTAAAATACTTTTCTAGCACGCTGTTTTCACCTCTTCACCATTCAGAATTTGTTCCACTTCCAGTAGACAGATGTCAAAGGACAAGCAAGAGAGAAGGACATATCCCTAGGGAGAAAGTAAAATAAAGCACTGCTTCTAGAGCCTCCCTTCTTATGGCATTTCTGAGCTTCTCTTGCTAACACTTGAAACATTGTCAGTAAACAGATATTACTCAGTAAAGGATGAGACTTGAGAGGGAAGGTGTAATCAGGTTAGAGACTCTGAGAATGTGAACACCTGATGAAAGAATGCTGCTGCTGAGTTTTGAGCAACGTTAGGTAGGATGAACACCAGTTGTTTGCTTTTTGTTGAAGCAGAATTGAAGCTTCTGGGAAACTGGTATATTGCCTGGAAGTTCTTGCCTCTTTGCAAAATTTCATAATCTGAATCTGAAGGAAATGCCTTTCCATTGCTTTGAAAAGGAAAAAATAAGCCAAAGAAGTAAATTTCTTAAAAAAATTAAATGAAAAACACTTAGAAACATTTCCCCCTAGAAAAATACCATAATAAACTAGGAGTTTAGAGAAAATGGAAGAAGAGATTTTTTACATATAACTGACAAAGATTAGTATCCAGAATATAGTAAGAGCATCTATTTTTAAAAAAAGATAACACAATATTAAAATGAACAACAGATTCTTTACAGAATGAGAAACACCATCGGCCAATGAACATATGAAAGGATGTTCAACCGCATCATCATTCAGCAAAATGCAAATTAAAACCACAGTGAAATAACATTTTACCAGAATGGCCAAAAATAAAAAACTGATAAAACCAACAATTAGCAAGGATGAGCAATGTGAATTGTCATGTACTGAATCTTCTAGGAAGGTAAATTGATACAACCACTTTGAAAATAGTTTGACATTACCTAGTAAAGTTGAGTAGTACCATACTCTTTTCCAGCAATTCCATTCCTAGGTTTGAACAACTTGGAGAAACTCTTGCACATGTCTACCAGGAAATAGCTAACAAGATTGTTTATAGCAGAAAAATAGAAGGGAAAAGACTACAGATAACTCAAATATTCATCTATACAATGGAATACTATGTGGAAATGAAAATGAGAGGAGTATAGCTCTAACCATCAATTCACGACAATATTGAGTGAAAAAAAAGCAGTCTCAGAAGGATACATACTGTATAAGTCCATTTATATAAAGTGCAAAAAGGAACAACTACAACTGTTAAGGATATGTACATTTAAGGTAAAATTGTAGAGGAAAGCAACAGAATGATTAATTCAAAATTCAGTACAATGGCTACTTCTTTTGGGGAGGGGGATGCAAGTGGAAAGGGGAACATGAAATAGTTCTTATTAGTGATGGTTTCTTCAGCTGGGTGGTGTGTTCATGGCAGTACAATAACATGCTTTGTGTGAGAGATTTTACTTTGGGATAAAGAGCAATCTATTGGAGTAAGCTATTTAGTCACTCCAAGGAATGTCATATTCCAAACCTATAGAACCTGTATGGCATATCACATTGCCTTTGCCCTCAATATCTCATTCCTATCATCTTGTCCATTATAGTACCTTGTTACTAGGATGACCATGGAAATTATGGCCTGTACTGGAACACTTTTGAGAGTAAAGGGAGGGAATGCTCAAAATAATTAAAATATGTATTTTTTGAAAGATTTATTAACTAAGAAATTAGCTTTGTTATATACTATAAACCTCAAAAATATTAAGCCACATTAAAAACTTTTTATGTTGATTGTCCAATCATTAAAAAATAGCATAAGCTAAATAATTACTCTTGGTACATATTCATATACTTTTATTAATTTCTTACCCTTATCTGTCTCAAATACCATGTCATTGGTATTTTTATGAAGGAAATATTTTTTCAAAATGGTTTTATTTTTTATTTTTTTCCCCTAAAATTGCCTGCTACCTTCTTTAAAATTGCATTTTATGGTTAATATATTTGAAAGTGCTGATAATTTCTATTGAATCTTCTCTGTAGACTGTATTTTTTAATTGAAAAAATACACTCCCAGGATACTTGATAAACTTACTGTCCTAAAACTGGAAGTAAATAGTGGGGATTTACCAGACTAAGTAATGACAATGATAATTTGTCAAAAAAAAACCAAACCCCCAAATCCAGGATAATTGCTAAACCAGATGAGTTGCCAGGTAGAACAGGTGTAAGCCAGACCTGTCTTGGGGAGTTACACAAAATGCCTGCAATTAACATCTGCATAAGCACAATTCTGTTAATTTGCTTGTTATTGGACCCAGGTGGTTGCTGGTCAAATCAGTAGCTGGCAGACCCCTATGGTGAGCTTTCCTTTCTTCTAAGGAGATGAAAACACATAAAAGGACCCATAAAATGTTACTGGTTTGAAGAGGAAAATATATGAGTTCAAATATTTAGTTGGGAAAACTTGGGAGAAGGAGGTAGTAAAGGAAATATATCCAAACTTTGATGTGCTGGGTGCTTTGCAGCCAAGAAAAATTGAGCCAAATCACTAGGGCTAAGGATTATTTCTTGTTCATATAGGAGTATTTTATGAAACAAATGATCCACATATATGGCTAGAATTTATGGAAATACTTTGCTTTTACTTCACAGTTTTGGTGGGACTTAAGTATCCTTTCCTATGGAACAGTCCTCTGTATCTGGAAAGACGTTGCTTGTTGAGTCACCTCCTAGCTGTGTGAGAGAGGTCCACACAGTGAGGAGATGGTGAAGGTCCTTTCCTGTAATCAGGCCCTCCTGACCAGCCTTGCCCATCAATGGTGACATCTCCCAGCATGGCTTTGAGTATTTCACTGAAACATTTTCAGAATGCTATATTTTTTCCTTTAAAAACACATATTATAGTTTCTTTCCCCCTAAAACTTATATATGAGAAATTCTCGATTCTATCAAGTAGCTGTTCTAATGGGTTTGAATTTTATTCCCTCCTCCCCCATTTTTTCCCAATTGATTTTTTTTTTTTTTTTGGATCAACAAAAGACAAAAGGTAAAGGTGTTGAATGATCCATAGACAAGGGTAGTGTGGATATATGGTCAAAGAATATATGACACATGGAAAGTACATTTTATTTAACCTAATAGATCTAAGTAGGGGGAGATGACTTAATATTTAAGTATGTTTGTTTCTTCTCTCCATAGCTTTAAGAAACAGTAATCACTTCTGACTGTACTGAATAGCGAAAATTAGGTGACTTCCTGCACTGCAAATCATGGCACTACCATTCCGGAAGGACTTGGAAAAATACAAGGACCTCGATGAAGACGAGCTCCTTGGAAATCTCTCAGAAATAGAACTGAAACAACTGGAAACCGTTCTGGATGATCTTGACCCTGAGGTAGGTGCTAGCTAATGCAGAGAAACAGAATAACTTTTCAAACCCTTTGAAACTAAGTAGCTGCCTTTGAGCAGTTAGCTTTTTCATGATTTTTCCCTGGCACCTCTATTCCCCTCCTCCTCTTTGTCCAAATGAAGTTTTTCTTCCTCTCCGATTTCCCCCCTTCTGCCTGCATATCTCTACTGACATGCCTGTTCTAAACTATTTTCTCCAACATCCTTATTTTCAAACATCTCCTGAAATTTTCTGTCCTGTAAGAAATCTTTTCTCTCTGGGCAAGAAGGAATGTTTTTAGTAAAATGCAGCAGATGGTTAGCTCTTTGATGTGTGTGTGCCTCTTCAGAGCTTCTGTACCATGATGGCTGCAGTGTAGAATGTCTCTAGAAGGTTCTTTGTGGCCTTAAATCTAATTGTTACCTTTCTGAAAGATACTGACCAAACTGAATAACCTTCTGTTTGACCCTTGAATTGTTATTCTCTGGTATGTATTGGGTGGGGAGGGGAGGCAGTAAGGGGAGAATCCTAAGGTTATGGCTACTTAATTTGAAGGTAATGGTTATTTGCTAGGCTTCTTTTCTTTACCACATGTTTCTTTATGCCGAGACATTGATTTTTAGTGCCTTCTAAGGACTGAGGCAGAGTTTATTTTATGAAATTGTTTTTGTTGCTACCACACATTTATTTCCTGCTGGAATGTTTTTTGAATTTTTTTTTTTTTGAGACTTATACTCCTATTCTCAGCATTACTTCAGCACTTGGATAATGTGTCTGTACCATAGAGGAAAACCCTTAACTGTAATTGTTATTATAAGGAAAAGTTTTTAGTACACCCAAGTCTGGGGGATAACTCAGAATAACAATGCTATTTTGATCCTATCACAACAATATCTTCTACAGGTAGTTCAACCTATCAGACCTATTGGAATCAAGTAGTTGTAGAACTGGGAGGAGCATAAGAGCTCATCTAGTCCAGAGTTTCTCAACCTTAGCACTATTGACATTTGGGGCTGGATAATTTTTTGTTGTGGGGGCATTGTAGGTTGTTCAGCAGCATCCCTGGCCTCTACTCACTACATGCCAATAGCACACCCCCCTGTTTTAAAATGTACCTGGGATTTTGTTTTCATCAGGTGTGATAAGATTACAGACATGGAGACAACTGCCTTGAAAGAAGAGTTTATTGCTTATGGTTTCCAAGAGTAGGAAGCACACTGTGCCACACAGGGCCACATGGGGAAGCACCCAGGTTGGTCCGGAGGCAGAAGGAATGAGGAGCAAGCGTGGCCCAGAACCTTTGTTGTGATTTCTGAGGGAAGGAATGGGCAAGGCAACGTAGGCAAGTTTGAGCAAATTTAGGATTGGATAGTTTGAATAATTTCACTGGGCCCTGGGCTACGGAGGAATCTCTAGTTGTCCAGCACCTGGCCCTGGGTGATTTAGGACCAGGTGAATATTGGCTTGGTATGTGAGAGATAAAAGAGATGGTTGAGGGTGTGGGTTCTGGATTGGTTAGTTTTTATATAAAAGGCACACTAGTGGTGAGGGTGGGAGGGAGGGGGGTTGTTTGCTGTCCCTGGGAATTAGCTAGTCTTTCCTAGGGGCAGTCTTTTCAGGATTAGCAACACCCCCACAATGTCAAAGTGTCATAAAATGCAGGAAATAAAAAACATGATTGATACCTTCTACCCCCGTGTGACAACCAAAAATGTCTCCAGATATTGCCAGCTGTCTCCTCGGGGAACACCCCTGGTTGAGAAACATTGATCAAGTGCTTGACCTCTGTTTTACAGATGGAAAACAAAAGTTAGATGACTTGCCTCAGTTATTACAATTAGGGAAAGGATTGAGACTAGATCCCTTACTGCCTGATTGATCCATGGCAGAGTCTAGTGGTCTCTCTGTTAAACTTCAGTTAGTTCCCTATTAACATTATACACTGTGCTCTAGGTCTAAATGCTGATGGTGTGTATTTTCTTACATATAAATCCATGGCCTGCTTCTTTTTTTTTTCTCTTTTTTTGGTGAGGAAGATTAGCCCTGAGCTAACATCTGTTGCCAATCCTCCTCTTTTGCTGAGGAGGATCGTCCCTGGGCTAACATCTGTGCCCATCTTCCTCTACTTTATATGTGGTGTGCCTGCCACAGCATGGATTGATAAGCGGTGCATAGGTCCGTGCCTGGGATCTGCACCTGCAAACCCTGGGCTGCTGAAGCAGAGCGCGTGAACTTAACCACTACACCACTGGGCTGGCCCTTTGGCCTGCTTCTTGTATGGGAAGGTTCTAATCTCTGGATATATTTTGCCAGCTCCCTAACCCCAGTTGTAGTTCCCCCAACCTCAGATACTCTTAGTTGAAACTTGAAGAAGGGTGATGTTTATGGACAGCATGCCACGTGTTGGGTGAAGTTTTTGGAGAGAGTGCCAGTAAAGGACCAGGAAAGATAAGAGGCAAGGGTAGTAGCAGCTGCTTCAGCCAGAGAAGCACCACTGTGCTTCCAGAGGCTCAGAAGAGAGAGAAGAGTAGAACAGAGGAAGGTTGTGTATGGTGCCTTGTTATATTTTGGAGGGCTATTTTATTGTCCTTATGCTGCACTCAGTATATTTATTTGCTAACTACATTTTCTCAAAACATCTATCTCCAAAAGACAGCCAGCCAGCCTAGGCAAAACTATTTTTTTATTTCCAACGCTGGGAATATATTACATCAAAATTCCACTGCAAGGGAGAAACATGTACTTTTTAGTGGCAGTCATTTAAATGAGATTTTTATCTGTTTGTTACGTAATTAAGATCCATTAAGTTGTTTAATTAAAGTATACTTCTAATAAAGCTTGATCCATGGGTTTATGGCCTCCAAAGCCAGTTAGCTGTCATTTATTTTGTGGTCAGAGACTGTATTTAAGGAGCCAGGATTCCAGCTAACATATCATTTAAAACCTGTATGTTTCCCATGGGCTTGAGCAGGCAGGTAGAATAGTGCCGCTCCATCACTACCACCATGAAATATGTACATGCATGCCTTATTGATGGTGAAGGAAAGTAACACATTAATTTGCCTTAATGAGAATTTTTCTTTAAAATCATTCTCAAATATTTATTCAATAAATATTTAGGAGGCAACCTATAGAGCCTAGGAATATATTGTGCTAGGCTTAGGGATACAAGAATGAGCAAAACAAATGTGGTCTTTGCCATCATGATGCAGCTGGTAGGAGTTGGGGGAGTTAGACATTAATCAAATAATCATGCCACGTTAATATAAGAGCATGTAATGGGAGGTCAGGAAAAGCCTCCCTTGGGGGAATGGAGCTGCAGTCTGAAAAATGAGTAGCAGAAAAGGATGGGCGGAGCATTCCAGGGAAGGCCTTGTGGTCGAAGGAAGTGTATGGCAAGCACAAGGGAGGAACAAGGGCGAGTGTGGCTAGGATGGAGAGGGTGAGTGATATGAGGTCAGGATAACAGATTGTGTGGTGGGAGAGAGGGATGAACAGTACCAGGCAACTGATCCAGGGAGACCAGTTGGGAGGCTAGTGGAACA
This sequence comes from Tapirus indicus, assembly GCA_031878705.1. Lineage (NCBI taxonomy): Eukaryota > Metazoa > Chordata > Mammalia > Perissodactyla > Tapiridae > Tapirus > Tapirus indicus. The sequence goes on from CM062918.1 coordinate 44,650,673, forward strand.
TTCTGTGCCAGCTTGGATCATGGCTTGGACCAAAGTATGGTGTTGGAGATGGAGAAGAGTAAACAGACTAATGAGTTTTTTGGGAAGTAGAAATGGATAGGACTTGATGGTTGATTGGGAATGCTTCTTCATGTGTAGTTCTTGTCTTGATTTCAAAGTCTGTGGATAGAAATCTTGTGTTTCTTTTTTATGTTCCCATAGACAATTCTGGGTTATAAAAACATTCTTGATGCAGGGTTAGAAACAGACCTCCTTTGTGTTTCATCTTTAGAGGTGAGCTTTGTGTAATGCATACCATTACGTGAGGAGAACACAAAGGTGAATTTTATGAAAATTACTGTAGATCTTAGCAAATGGCCAAAGTTGAAATGCTGTATTTTCTAGTTATAAAATGAGTATTTCCTATTATCATTATCTATATAAGATCTCCTTTTATAATAAAAAATTGTAACATCCATGAGATTCAGCATCACTGCCAATACTGGGAGGTATTGCACAGGAGGGTTGGCCCTTTTGTGTGCCTTCTCTGGCTGCCTCCCATTTTCAAAGCAAAGGAATACTTAGGAATAGTGAGACAAGGCAATATCACCTCTTTGGCTTTTGACGAAAGGATGGAGCTCGCGTTGTCTTGTCACCACTTGTTATTCCTGGGCTTGGTGAAAATACAGAGTAGGGGCTACAGAAGACAACTTTAATCCATTGCTGTCCATCCCTTCTCCACTCTCAGTCACTCCATGCACTCAAAAAAGACTGTATCCACATGGAGACCTGGAGACATAGCTCTTGCTGTGAGTATCTCGGGGTGCCTTGGTGCATGAAGAGCAATGACAGTGGTTGCTGCAAATATGTCCCAGTGCTGATGTAAACATATGTACGTACACGCAGAAGTTGAACTTTTCCCATTATGTTTAAAGGCAAATAAGTAAACATTAATCTCCTTATATCCTACTGTATGGTATGCATGTTTCTATCATGAGAAAGTCTTTACAGTGAAATAGAAGTCATTATGAAGGAATATGATATATATAGTCATTTAACATTCTTTGTAATAGAATTATTTTCTGTATATATATATATATATATATATATATATATATGCTGAGCAGTTATTAAGCATTAAGAAAACTATTTTTTATTACCATCTCAAGACATTTAAAAAGTAAAGAGTGTTTCCTTCTAGTAGAATACTTTCTGAAGAAAATGTGTACATGTCTATTTTAATAATAAAAGTGAATTCTGCCTCATAAAAAAAAAAAAACTTTGGAACACTTCTACACTGCTGCCCTAAAATCCTGTAATGAAGTGTTTAATGCCTTCATCACTTTCTAGTCTATAATTCCTTCTTATATGGGTAATCTGTGGAAGCATATAGTGTTGGCATTCTTGTTGGCCATAATGGCTGATTCATTCTCTTTGGCAGAATGCCCTTCTGCCTGCAGGATTCCGGCAGAAGAACCAGACATCAAAGTCCGCCACGGGGCCGTTTGATAGAGAACACCTCCTTTCATATCTGGAGAAGGAGGCATTGGAGCATAAGGACAGAGAAGACTATGTGCCCTACACTGGAGAAAAAAAAGGTAAACACAGAATTTTGAAATCATTATTTGATAGCACTTGATTTTTCTTTTTATGGGTAGGTCTGGAGAAAATAATATTTTTAGAGTTGCATCATTGGTAGCCTTAAAGATTATGACACTGTTGACTTAAAAATTTGTTAGGTAATTTGGCACTTCATTTACATTTTTCATCAACTTGGCCAATAAATTCCTTTTTAATGATTTGTTAGTGAGGTTTTCTTACACTGTGATTTTATGTAACATTCTTGAGTTCTCTATTATAACCAATTTGAAAGTGTGCTGAGGTAAAATTTTAAATTCACAGAATGCAAATGATGTAAAAGCACTGCTTATTCTAACTCCTATCTTTAAAGTGAAATGCCATAAAATAATTCAGGCCGTATTTTCAGACTCCTTATAGGATATCCTACAGCCTTCCTTAGTAATTCATAGTTCTAATCGTCAATGCTTCATAGTCATTATGTTTGGGAAATTTTTCTAGTCCAAGTCCCTCCCATTGCAGAGTTTGACCTTAGGTAGCCTCAGTGGAGACTGAATGAGGTATGTTTTTTAAAGTTCCATGTATAACAACACTTAGATGAGGTAGGTTAAGTTTCTCAGCTTTCAATACAGGCTGGCCTAAGAAGCCAGATTCTACTTGCACTCGTATTTAGGATATTATTCATGGAACACTGAGGAATGGTGGCAGCAGTAGTAGAGCTGAAGATCAGCTCTTGCAGATACTGTTTTTACATCTGAATCCTTAGTAGTCCAGGCAGGGAGAACAGTTAGAGCCCCATGCTTTCTCCTAGTGAGTTTAGCTTTTTATTTAGGAAGGAAGCCGTTCTCAAGAATTTTGGCCACAACTCTGTCACATGGTGACCCTTTCGTTGGTAAAATTTTACTTTGCTCTTAGTTGCAAGGGAAGCTGGAAAATTAATTTTAGCATTCCAGCCTCTGTAATGACTTTTGAGTAGATGTTCCACAGGTCTGCATCAGGCCTTTTTAAAATTATCTAGCATCCCCAACCCCTCTGCTCTTTCTGTAGACCCCACCTCCCCCTCATCTCTAGTTAAGCGTCACTGCCTTAGCTACTTGTATCAGTCAGAGTTCTCCAGAGAAACAGAAACAGAACCAAAAGGATGTGTGTGTGTGGAGAGAGAGAGAGGGAGATTTATTTTAAGGAATTGGCTCATGTGATTGTGTAGGCTTAGTAAGTCTAAAATCTTCAGGATAGGCTGGCAGGCTGGAGACCTAGGGAAGAGTTGCAGTTCAAGTCCAAAGCCAGTCTGCTGGCAGAATCCCTTCTTGCTCAGGGGAGATCAGTCTTTGTTCTATTGGCCTTCAGCTGACTGCATGAGGCCCACCACATTATGGCTTTACTCCAAGTCCACTGATTTAAAGGTTAATCTCATCCAAAAAACACCTTCACAGAAACAGAATAATATTTGATCAAATATCTGGGCACCCCACCCAGCCAAATTGGCACATAAAATTAACCATCACACAACTGTTAGAGATGGGAATGTCCTGTCCCTCAGGTGTTTGGGGCCAGAAGGACTGAAAACCAATGCATAGTTTTGATGTTTGGAGAATCACAAAGTTAGGCAAAAGCATCAGTTCATCAGTATTTGTCATAGAAAAGACTGCTGGCTATATTTCCATCTGTACAGCCATGCCTGTGACCCCGTGTTTATAGTTTCAATCCTGTTTATATAGGAAAACATAATTTTATGAGAATAAATATTGGTTGATCACCTTTTACTATTATGTGTGTTTCAGGTGAACTCTGGGGGTATAATTAGGAAGAAAAATGGAGGTAGAAACAAGAGGGAGAGATGTGAGAAAAAGAGATGGCAGAAAAAAACTATGGAATTTGAGGACAACAAGAGAAAATAAGTGATGTGAAAGAGCTGCATTTGTCCTAAACTGACCCAAGAAGCTTCCCACTATGCTCTTGTTTCATTTTATCGTACACTAGTAAATGTTCTGCTTTTAGTAGTGTGGTTTTATTAACAGCAAAAAGAAGGTGTTAGCTAGTAAGGCACGGCTGACAAAAGATGTATTAAAGATTGTTTTTTAGTGCATTATTTATGGTAGAATCCACAATATACATCTGTTAAGTTCATCTAAATCCAAAAGGCTCATGGTGGGAATGGTATCATGGTATTGAGTAATCTTGGCAAAGATGAGAGGAAATGTCTTTCCTATGAGTCTACTATGTTCACAATGTTGAGAAACTAAATGTTTAAGAAAATTAAAACAATAACATAATTCCAGTATAAATTCCTTTTACTTGAAGATATAATATAAAAATGTTGGGAAGCTTTTTACCTTTTTGCCCTTGAAATTTTGCAAAATATTTAACTGAGGCATAGACCAAGACAAGGATGAAGGGGAGTCTTCATCCAGTCTTTCTCATTCCTGAAAATAGTGAAGATGCAGAGTGCTGACTATATAGCTGATTATTTCCCATCATATTTTTACGTATCTTGAATATTCTGTCTCCAAGAAGATAAGGCATAGAGCCACTGGGGAAATAATTTGCCCCAGTCTTTAATATTTCCTGTTGACTCTCATCCTTACCTAGCCTAAGCTGTTTTTTTTCCTGAGTGTCCCTTATTTTATGGATGGACCAGACCCGGGCCGCACCTTGTACACACACTATGCCCAGGTGTGCCAGCGAATTCCATTTGAGCTGCTGACTCACCCAGGCTGGGCTCCTCTCTTCCTTGCAGAGCACACATTTCTCTGCACGTGGCTGGGGTGGGAGGGCTGGCGGGGAGCCATCTATGCTTTTTGTCGTTGTTTTCCCTACTCCTCCCTGAGAAAGGAATGCCCTTGTTTCCTCCCCAGGAATCTCATATGCCCCACCCTGTTTACTAAAGGTGAATTTAACTGGATTGCCTTAAACTAAGGATTTCTCATATACTTTCCAAGTTATTTTTTCTCAATTACCTTAGCTTTCCAGAAGACTTGTTGTAGTCACTCTTATACTAAAAGAAGCTCCCCTCACCTTACTGAGTACGTGATTTCTTTGGAGGAAAGGCAGAGCTGATCCCTTAGTAAACCTGAAAGATCATGGTTATAACCTGCCTAAATCTATGGGATTATGTAACTGCCAGTGGGCAATTGAGTCCCATTAAGTTCAAGATAAAGACTGACTTTCATTTTTGTACTCATATCTTATGACTTCTAAATGTCCCTTTTATACCTCTAAAAAGTGGTCTTCCCAGGCGCTGAAGCTGATATTTGAAATGGGCTACTTAGATTAGTCATGCAGATGCTGGCATCTCCTTTTCAGACTGGTCACTGTGTCTTTTGAATGATTCACTCATTACTCCTTTGGAGTAAGGAGTCAGCCAGATGGATTGTTCATTGCTCATGTTAAGATCTTGTTTTATGGGAAACTTTCCCTGGATAACCATACCCACTCTGAATATTCCTTTCTCTCCAACACTTCCGTGTGTAATTTACATACTATAGAATACTGCTTTTAATTGTTCCAGAATCATGTACTATGAGGCTCTGTTATTAGTTTTTATTCATTTAGGATTGTTATGTCCTCTTGATGAATTGATCATTTTGTCATTATGAAATGACCTTCTTTATCCCTGGTAATATTCTTTACTCTGAAATCTACATTGTCTGATATTAATATAGCCAATTTTGCTTTCTTTTGATTAGTGCTAGCTTGGTATATCTTTTCTCTTTGTCCTATCAGTTCTTTGTTCCCTTTTTCTTCTTTTTTTTTCCATATTGTCTGTGTCCCTACTTAACTTTTTGAACATATGGAATATAATTATAATAACTGTTTTAATATCCTTACCTGGATAAGGTAAGGATACCTTACCTTAAGGTAATTTTACGTCATTGCTAAGTCAGTTTTGATAGATTGATTTTTTTTTTTCTTCCTTATGGATCGAATTCTCCTGCTTCTTTGCATCCTGGTAATTTTTCACTGGATACAGACATGAATTTTAATTTGTTGGGTGCTGGATATTTTGGTATCCCTATAACTATTCTCGAGTTTCATTCTGGGACATGATTAAGTTACTTTAGGGTCTTGCTTTAAGATTTGTTAGGTGGGACTGGAGCAGTGTTCCATCTGGAGCTAATTATTTCTCCACTGCTGAGGCAAGACTCTTCTGAGTTCCCTACCCAGTGTTCTATGAACTATGAGGTTTTCCAGTCTGGCTGGTGGGAACAGGTCCTATTCCCAGCCCTGCATGAGCACTGTTCCCTATAATCTTTCAGATGGTTTTTTCCTTGGCCTAAGGTAGTTTCATCACATACATGTGCTGATGAGTACTCTGCTGAATACTGAAAGGCAGCCATCTGCAGATCTCCAGAGCTTGAACTCTGTAATTCTGTTCTCTGGTGCTCTGTCCTGCAAATGCTGGCCACCTTGGTCTTTCTGGACCTCAGCTCTGTCTCCTTGTTTCAGAATGTTCACTGGGCTCTGCCTGGGTTCCTGCTCCCTATGCTACAGCCTGGACACTTTCTCCAGGCAGTAATCTGAGCAATCATAGGACTCACTTTTGCTTCTCATCTCTCAGGGATCACTGTCCTTTATTGCCTGATGATCAGTATCTTGAAAACTTCTTTCATACGTTTTGTCCTTTGGGGGATTGTTTCAAGCTTATGTGTAAATCCTGTTCCTATTACTCCATCTTGGCCAGAAGTGGAAGTCTCCAGAACCATATATCCTCAAAGTAGTAAAGGATCTCTTATTTTCCTTAGTGTCTTTCTAGCTCATTATCTAGTGTACACAAATCCACTAAACATTTGTTGAAGAAATAAGCATTGGTGATCATATTAGAGTATTGAGCAGATATCATGTGTATCACTGGGTAAAAACAAAAATGCCTTTCCAGGCCCTGCCCCTCACCCTTTAGTCTAGTTGATTTGAGGTTTGTGTGCTTCCTGTCAAAAGGTGTATCCCAAAGCCCCTTGGAGGTTATTTAAGGCCTGGTTGCCTTAAGTCTTTTCTGAAACAAGGTTGCTTATAAACAAACAAACATTAAAATTAGCTAGGGCCTTTCACCTCTGTAGGAATGAAATAAATAAGAGCGTCTCTGTTTCTTGTTTTATACTTTTTATATACTCAGCAAGGATGGGAGCTATGACTAAGATAATTCTTAACATTCGCAGTAGCTGTCCCTTGATAGCAGAGGAGAAGAGATGAGGACTAGTGAAGAAAGGTTCTGGCAATAAAATTGTTAACATTGTTCACGATATCTCTTACTGATTTTGTAACAATAATAAGGATCTTGCCAAGATATTCCTTTTTTTCCCCTCTTGTCGCAAACATGGGTTTGGATAAATGCCATGCATTTAAGTTACTATTAGATGAATTCCTATCTTGGTTTCTTCTATTTCCTTAGCTGCCATTTTGTAGTTTCAGAAACATTACTGAACTATTTTAACACTCTTAGCAACCAAGAGTCATAGCTCTGTTTCTGTTTGTCTTGTTCATTTGGAAGTGGGGGGGAGGGGGTGTCATTTCATACCTGTCTGAGAGATTTTTTTTCTGATCTAGTCATTTCTTATTTTCTTATTTTGCTACAATGTGAAGAATTGTAATTTCATTTTTAAAAAATTCCAGTGTTGGACTTTGCTATGTTAAATAAGGAAATTAAAGTCATTTAGATAGAATGCTGTCTACTGAGGGATAAAAATGAGTAGCTGTTTTCTCAAACATTGTTATTTCAAATAAATACAAATATTAAAAGTTATAAGTCAGAGTTTTTGACCATATTTCAAGGAGAAGAAAAGTAAAATTAGATCACTCTGGGATAACTCATCCTAATCTTTTCAGAACTATGATTGTACAGATTAGTGCTTATCAACCTTACTAGGTAAGAATCAGAATCACCAGGGCTGGCCCGGCGGCGTAGCAGTTAAGTTCGCGCACTCCACTTTGTGGCCCAGGGTTCGCAGGTTCGGATCCATGGCGCGGACAGACACACTGCTTGTCAAGCCATGCTGTGGTGGTGTCCCATATAAAGTAGAGGAAGATGGGCACAGATGTTAGCCCAGGGCCAGTCTTCCTCAGCAATAAAAGAGGAGGATTGGCAACGGATGTTAGCTCAGGGCTAGTCTTCCTCACACACAAAAAAAGAATCAGAATCAACTAGAGAGCTTTCTCAAAAATATCCATATCTAGCCAATTCTCATTCCCTGAGTTGAAGAATCACTGATATAGATACTTGGGACTGTATGGTTTTTAATCCTCTTGGGTTGTTAGTTTGTTTTGGAAAACTCTCTCTGTCTCTCGTCTCTCTCTCTCTCTCTCTCTCACATACACACACACACTCGCAAGAAATTCTAGGGAAGATAAGAATAAAGATTTAACACGTTATCTATTATGTTTACAATATGCCAGTTCCTTTAGCTATGTTAAATCATTTTATCAGAATGAGATTGAGATTTCTTTAAAGAAATAATCTATGATTTAAAAAAAATACATCAGAATCAAGATGATCATAATAAAGTGAACTACTACTAAGTTTGTTAATAGATGGTTTTGGATAAAAGCAGTATCAAATTTGTTGTGCATTTCCCTGCTCTCTGCAAAAACAAACACATACCACCCTACAAAATATTTCTGTGTCTAATAGAAGCCTAGCATTTCACTCATCCTGCAAGACATTGAGGGCACAAACCAAACTAACCAATGTAAAGGAGATCTATTATAGTTGTCAGCATCTCATAGTCATGAAGATTTTTAAGTTAAATCTAACTGGTATAAGACCAACTTAAATTAGGACACATATTTAGAAAGGCATTCTCTGTTATATGGAACCAGTCCAGCAATTTGCTAATTATATTTCTCAGAAAACAGCTGGTTTCGACTAAGAAGCATAGCCATACTGTCTGATTCAATGTGTCTTGGAAAATTATCTCTTTTTTTCTCTTTACAATTATTCAGGAAGACAGAAAAACCCATATTTAATTCATTAGCCTCTTAGTGGTTTTTTTGAACATCTTTATTAATATGCAATCCACATCATAAAATTTACCCATTTAGAGTGTGCAATTCAGTGGTTTTTAGTATATTCCCAGAATTGTGCAACTATCACCACAATCTTCAGGTTAGAACATTTTCAGCACCCCAAAAAGAAACTCTGTACCCATTAGGTCAGTCTCCATTCCTCACTCTATTCCCCAGCCCTAGGAAACCTCTAATCTACTTTTTGTCTCTCTAAATTTGCCTATTCTGGACACTTCATATAAACAGAATCATACAACATATATTTATGATTGGCTTCTTTCACTTAGCATAATGTTTTGGAGTTTCATCCATGTTGAAGCATGTAACAATGCTTCATTCCTTTTTATGGCTGAATCATATTTCATTGTATGGATATACCACATTTTGTTTATCTATTCCTCAGTTGATGGACATTTAGATTGTTTCCACTTTTTAGCTAATGAATATTGGTGCTATGAACATTTGTAGACAGGTTATTGTGGAGATACATTTTTCATTTCTCTTGGGTATATATACCTAGGAGTGGAATTGCTGGGTCATATGGTAACTGTGTTTAAAAATTTGAAGAATGCCAAACTGTTTTCCAAAGTGTCTGCACCATTTTATATTCCCACCAAGCAGTATGTTAGGGTTCCAGTTTTTCCACATCCTCACCAACACTTGTTGTCTGTCTTTTTGATTATAACCATCTTAGTAGGTGTAAAGTCATAATGCATTGTGGTTTTGATTTGCATTTCCCTAATGACTAATGATACTGAGCATTTTTTCATGTGCTGTTAGACATCTATTTATCTTCTTTGGAGAAATGTCTTTTCAAATCTTTTGCTCGTTTTTAAATTGGGTTTTTAAAAATTATTGATTACATCAATCAATTGATTTATTATTGATAAAATTTATATATTCTGGGTACAAGTTCCTTATCAGATATATGATTTTAAAAAATTTTCTCTCATTCTGTAGGTTGTCTTTTCAGTTTCTTGATGGTATCATTTGACTCACAAAAGTTCCTAATTTTGATATAGTCCAATCTATATATTTATATAGTCTAATTTATCTTTCTTTTTGTCACTTGTGCTTTTGATGTCATATCTAAAAAGCCATTGGCTAACTCAAGATCATGGAGACTTACTCTTTTGTTTTTTTCTAAGGGTGTTATAGTTTTAGTTCTTACATTTAGGTCTGTAATTCATTTTGAATTACTATTTGTGTATGGTATGAGGTAGAGGTTTGACTTTATTCTTTTGCCTGTAGCTACCCATTTGTTCCAGCACCATTTGTTGAAAAGACAGTTCTTTCTCCATTGAATTGTCTTGGTACCCTTGTAGAAATTCAATTAGCCATAAATATAAGGGTTTATTTCTGGACTCTCAATTCTAATCCATTGATCTAAATATCTTTATGTGCTGTAACACTGTCTTGATTACAGTAGCTTTGTATTAAGTTTTGAATTTGAGAAGTATGAGTCCTTCAACTTTGTTCTTCTTTTTCAAGATTGTTTGGCTATTCTGAATGCCTTGAATTTCCTTTTGAATTTCAGCATCACCTTGTCACTTTTTGCAAAAAAAGTCACCTGAGATTTTGAAAGGGATTGTTTGAATCTATAAATCTATTTGGGGAGAGCCCCTTAGGTGTTGTACTCATAATACTAAACTTCAGTTCTGCCTAGTTTATCCTTTCTTATGAAATTAATTTTCCTTACTTTTAGCTTTATATAAGTAGATTTTGTGTATACACATTACAGTGTGTTAGTGTTAAACTAACCATGAAAAAATATGAAGTAATTATGTTTCATATTGTTAAAAACACAATATTGTATAGGCTAAATACCTCTGCAATAAAAATCTCTACATACACAGAAATATCTGTAAGTATTAGCAAAAGTTTGTGTATGGGGAAAAATTAGATTTGAACAATGCCTTTATGGAATGTAGATGAGGATTACAAAAGTAAGCATTTTAGATTTTTATAATGCTTTAGATTCCATTGGTCCCTAGAATAAGACATGGGCAGTTATTTGATAGCTTGTGTAGTTTTGTTTAGTAAGTGAATACCATAATCCAGTGGTTCTCAACCTTGGCTGCTATGCATTAGAATCCCTAGAGAGCTTTTAAGAAATCCAGATGTTCCATACAGCACACCAGACCAATTAAATCAGAATGTCTGGGGATGGGGCTTGGACATCAGAATTTTTTTAATGTTCCCCGGTGAATCTAATGTGCAGCCAATGTTTGGAACTACTGCCATAGACAGTTGAAAATGCAGGTGAGGTTGAGCTCAGGAAAATGTAGTTATCCTGAAATGGCAATTAAAAAGGCATGCCACCTGAATTGTATGCCACTTTAATTGTAATATCAACCACTGAGGAAAGTACTTTGGAATTATTAGGATGTAATGATTTGGATTTGCCTTTGTCTGTGAACCAATAATAAAAGATTATCTAATAATCATCAGAACTCCAAAATTTGATACGAAGGAAATCAGTTATACATACCACCATTTACATAGGTATTTGTTTGAGGGGAAGAGTCCGCTGCTAAAATGTTAAGTTTGAAAACCACCAGTTTATTGGAAGAAGCATTAGGTTAAGAGTTTAGGAACCATCATTCTAGTGTTAACTCTGCTGTGTAACTTTAAACCAGGGTATTTAAATTATGCTTTATAAAATGAGGTAGTTGAACTGGAGGTGATCGCCAAATTATTTATTCAACAAATTGGATTGCCTACTGTGTGCTAGGCAAGGATGCAGGGATGAACAGAACATAGCCCATGCCCTTGAAAAACTCACAGAAGACAAACATGCAGAATGTGTATGTGGAGCTATAATGAAATGAAAAGGGAATTAAGGGAGCACAGAAGTGTACTTCATCTGGTTCAATACTGGGACCAACTCTATAGTTGCCTATTCAGCAACAGTTCATGATCCCTTCTTCCTTACTGGCAGAACCCATCTCTGAAATAGACTGAAGGTGCCAGATGCTTGCTTTCCTAGCTGCCCTTGCAGCTGGGGCATGGACATGTGACCCAGGGCTGGTCCCTGACACCAGACATGGACCAGCACTGGTCCATGGACAGTTTTCCCTATAAAAGTTGACAATCAACAAAGTGCCCTTCCTTCCTCTCCTGACTTTGTTGAGTGAGGACTTGATACTTAGTGTGTTACAAAGATCATCTTGAGAATGCTGGCCTGAGGATCAAAGGCCTCCATGCTGACTGTAGCCAAAGAGAAAAATGGAAAGAGCCCGGATCCTTGATCTCAACATTGAGCTACCGAACCACCCTACAACCACCTACCAGTGGACTTATTGGGATTATAAAAATGCTTATTGTTTGAACCCTTGCTGCCTTAAAAGTGGTCTGTGCATCAGCAATATCAGCATCACCTGGGAGATCGGTTAGACATGCAGAACCTCAGATCCCATGTCAGACCTACTGCAGCAGAATCTGTACTTTCATAAGATCACCAGGTGAAGAAAATGCATGTTGAAGCTTGAGAAGCACCAGTTTAAACCACTCTTAATTGGATATTCTGTTATATGCAATTAACATTGTGGATTGACCAGGTGCCATTTTTTAAATAAGAGAATACTTAACCAGAAAGACTTCTGATTCAGATGTAGAAAGTTGCAAGAGACTATTATTCTCACTGTAAAAACCAAAACAAGCAGTATAAGTGCATAATCATAGTTTTTGGGTTTTTTTAAACTATCAGAGTGCTTGGGGACAAAAACTTAATGACTCCAGAATGTAACAAGCCCTCCATAAGAAGAGTGATCCACTCCTGCTGTCTTTCCTGACTGAAATGTAGGGAAAAGGAGAAAACCACCATAGAGAAGAGTAAGGAGAAATCAGCCTAACTTAACAAACTTTTAATGACCATGTATGGGCTGGCATAATAGAATAGAATCCAGAGAAGCCCTAGACCAGTGCTGTCCCCTAGAACTTTCTGCCATGATGGAAATGTTCAATATCTGTGCTAACCAGTTTGATAACTACTAGCCAAATGTAGCTATTGAGTACTTGAAATGTGCCTGGTATGACTGAGGAACTGAATTTTTAATTTTAATTTAAATAGTTACATGTGGCTAGTGGCTACCATATTGGACAGTGCAGCCCTAGAGACAGAGTGAGACTACACTCCCCGCCATTCTTTTCTAGAGGTCTTCATTTACTGCTTGGGATACTATTCCAAGAACAGAGGCAATGAAGCAGAGCTGAGAGAAAATTCCTGAGGCATAGGTTTTTAGCTGGGAGAGACTGAGGAAGAGGAAGGAGAGCTGAGAGAAATCCCTTCTGGGCCATCCCCAGCTTCAGAGTGTAGAGCAGACAGGGCAAGAGTGGGGCTAAAAGATCTGCCAAAGCCCAGAAATCAGAGGGTGGGACAGGAAAACAGAGAGAGCTCCCCAGTCATCCAGAAAGCTGGCAGCCTAGGCTACACATCAGAAGAAATCTCTCACACTTCACATCAAAAAAGTAGGCAGCTCAGGAGATCTCCAGAACCTCACCAGGGTTCTAATCCCAGGCCTTGCTGGAGACAAAGTCCTGATCCTCTCCTGCCCTTTGAAGCAGCGAGGAGCTGAATCAAGCTAAAGTTGCAGCAAAACCCAGATTCAGCTCAACTGTCGAGCATACTGATTTAGCCCTGACTTAAGGGGTGTGCTCCTTTCTGGGAATGAATATCATTTCCTCCAGTCTCTGCTATACTTTAATACAAAAATGCCCAGCATGCTGCCATATATCTTAAGACACATGTGACCCTTATCAAGAAAATAAACAGTCAATAGAAGACTCAGAGATGACTTAGATATCAGTGTTATCAGTCAGGGACTTTAAAATAACTATGACAAAAATGCCAAAGAATCTGGTGGACAAGGTGCACAGCACGTGTGAAGAGATGAGGAATTTCAGCAGAGACGTGGAAACTTTTTTTAAGAAGAACCAAGCAGAAATGCTAAAAATAAAAAATATAGTATCAGGAATTAAGATCCTTTATATGGGCTTAGCAGAAAATACCTAAGCAGCCTCAGCCAGATTGTTTTGTGGAAGGATTCTTATGGTTACACTGATTGATACTTACCTTGAACAGGAAGTACACAACACTCAATACGCTAATTATAAGCCCACAAACATTTCTTTTGACAGAGCACTGCATAGATTCTTCAGGCCACATATTCTCACATATTTCCCTGGTAGTTTCCTGATAGAAAAGAAAACAATTGGCGCTTCTGTGAATTCATACATAGGCCGTTCCATGTCATTTAATTAGAATTTTCACCTGTCCTGAGACAGAAACCAGAGGCAATCCTCGTCACCCCGTCCGCACCAGGTGCCTATTTGGTCAGCTTGTGCTGCAGTTGTGTCATTTTCATTTTCCATTCCCTTCATATGTTCAACCTTGCATTGAACATATTGTAGTAAAACACTGATTTTCACATAATAAAGGTTTCAGATTTCTAGAATAGTGAGTTTCTCAACAGGTAACCTTGTTAGTGTCCATGGAGGCTTAGAGGAACAGTGATCAGAAGTTTCGAATACCACTCAGGACATATAGGAATTTTTTTGAAATTAGAACTTGAATTTCGGGAATCATAATTGCCTCTGCCATCCCCAAGTGACTGTAACAGTTTGTTGCCTAAGAATAAAATAGTAGATTGCTTTTTTTAAAATCTCTTTGAAGTTTTATAGCTTTTTTGTTCACTCCTTCATTTACCTTTTAATTCAGTACTTGTAGAGCAACTCATAATTACTCCAAAAAGAGCCTGTTTTTATTTCACAAACAGGAAAATTTCTCAGTTGATTTTTTTCTTCATTCCAACTTGTACAGCAAAGTATTGCCCAAGAAACTTATAAATACATATCGAAGATGAAACAAAATTATTGTAAATATTTATCTTGACTTTTTCCTTCAACTTCAATTGTACATACTTTTAATAATTTTTGTTAGATGAGTAAAATGGTAATGAGTTCATAGCGGTAGTAGTGGAATTAACAAACTGCTTTATTTTACAGGGAAAATATTTATCCCTAAACAGAAACCTATACAGACTTTTACAGAAGAAAAAGTGTCTCTTGATCCAGAATTAGAAGAAGCTTTGACAAGTGCTTCTGATACAGAATTGTGTGACCTTGCAGGTATCTCCTAAAACAAATTAACTTGTGAATGAGTGTGAAAGGGTGGGGGATACCAGCCCACACCTATATACATTATACACATGCTTCCTTTGCCTAGCAAAGTGCTATTGAATCAGTGACCCTGTATTTGGCTTTGTTTTTTAAACTATAAATCTGACGTAAAGGATTTCATTTCTTTAAATTTTCTCGATGGTGAAATGTTTATGTTAATGGAATTTACTGCATTATTTGACATCTTTCCCCATGTTGCCATATTTGAAAGTCTTTATAAAAATCTTTCATCAGCTGATGCTCAGCTAGAAGCTGTCCCATCTGAGGACTAAAAAAGAGTCCCCAGGGTCAACGGCTGTCCCATTTTATCAGGAGACCCCAAGATGGGTAACTGGAAAGCTGATGAAATAGTCAGTTGTGAGCTATACTCAGCACTTTCCCAACTTTTCTGAAGTGTATATGGAATACTTCAAACCTCCCTGTTATTCTCATCATTGCCTGGCCAGTATCTCCCCCACCTACCCACACACATCCATTTTCCTACATAGAAAAAATATGATTCATGAGAAGAGCTTAGTACCCAGTTACCCCAAGAACTAACATGTTTGAAAGGAGCAGTGATGGTTCTTCGGGAAAGACCTGGGAAAGGGGCAGTCAAGGTGTGGTACCACAGCCAAAGCAGGTGCCTTTTTCCTTGGGAGGCTGAGGACTGATGGATTTGTAAATGGTGCATTCATCAGAGTGGAATGGGCAGGGGGCATACTGTAGCTTCTGCCTCATTTGTGCAAAAAAGGCATCAGAAACAAAAATCAAATTTGTTTCTCCTAAGTGTCATTTTTGAGAGATGCCACTTTAATCTTAAATATGAAAATTCAACTATACTTTTAGTTTTCTACTCTTAGCTAAAATACGAATGTAAATTAATGTGAGAGTTAACAAACATAAAAATAGTGAAGGTTAAGTTGAAAATCTGCCTTTTGTCGCATCATGTTCCTAAAAACCTTGTGAGAAGGGTGAACAGCAAAAATAAATCATTTCAGTTTTCTCTCTTAGCCACCAGATGGAGCTAAGCATGAGTTTACGTTTAGGGTTAGGCTGGCTCCAGCTATATGTCTGAATTCTGAAATGTAGGGAAATCTAAATTCAGAAATGCGGGGGAAATAACAAAGTATTGATGAGAAAGAGACTGTAGGTGATTTTTTATCATGTTGTCTTCTTTTTTGGCTTCAAAATCTGTATTTAATTAAGTAGGAAAATGTCCAGAGAATATTAAAATCATTGATAGAAAATTTAGTGGTAAAATTAATTCTTTATGTTTAAAACTGATGGAAATAAAAAATAACTTTTTTCCCCCTATATTTATAGCTATTCTTGGGATGCACAATTTGATAACGACTACACAGTTCTGTAATATAGTGGGAAGTAGTAATGGTGTCGACCAAGAACATTTTTCAAGTGAGTACTTAAAATGCTTTGTGACTTTTAATTCTTCGTTAAATATATTTTGTTTTCTCTATATAGCAACTTCAGTATATGCAGATAACAAATGTTATGTGTATGTACTTGAAACGTAAGATTCCAGTTAGATGATATTGACATAGAAAATCATTGAGAATAGAATATTAAGTATTTTGTGCTTAATGTGTCAGCAAATGTAATAGGAACAACTCTCACCTCACTAAATAATACTAATGGTAAATAGTATAAAAGCTAATCAAACTTGGTTTTTGTTGACATTTTATTTTCAATGTTACTGATTTTCAAGAAATCCATAACAATGCTAACAAAGTATATATAAAACCAGATTCAGGAAAAACCACAGAACTGTTCAGCCCCTAATCCTTTTAGTGTGTTGCAAAGTATTAAATAGCATAAAGCAAAGCTTTTTTAAAAATTTATATATAGGATGTTTTAAAATGACCAAAGCAATATATACTTTTGTGGGGCCAGCCTGGTGGCATAGCGGTTAAGTTCGTGTGCTCTGCTTTGGCAGTGCAGGGTTCACAGGTTCGGATGCCAGGCACGAACCAACACACCGCTTGTCAAACCATGCTGTGGCGCTGTCCTGTATAAAGTAGAGGAAGATGGGCACAGATGTTAGCCCAGGGCCAGTCTTCCTCAGCAAAAAGAGGAGGATTGGCAATGGATGTTAGCTCAGGGCTAATCTTCGTCACACACACACACAAAAACAAAAACAAAAAATATATATTTTTGTGGCACGTTTAAACAATACCTAAGTGTTTAAGGTCAGAAGTAAAAGTGTCTCTATTCACAGACATCATTCCTTCTACCCCCTGCACCCCCACCCCTAAGTGTTAACAGTTTGGTATATATCCTTCTAGACATTGTACTGTGTTTATGCAAACATATATGTATACATGTTATACATAAATAGTCTTTTGTTTTTTACAAAAATGAAATAATACTACAAATGTTTCTTGCAACTTAATTTTTCAGTTATAATACTATTGGCTGATTCTTTGAATGCTGACTATGGGTCACGTTCTGTACACAGCTCTTGAATGTGAATTGTTCTCGTTTAATCCTTAGAACAGTTCTATGAAATACCTATTCTTGTTATCCATAATTTGCATGTGAGGGAGCTGAGGTTTTAGAATGATTAAATAACTAACTTCAGTATCACACAAAGTCAGCGGTGAGGATTTTAATCCATAGTGATAGTATATCACTTAGCAATATATCATGTTTCCAATTAGTACACATAGATCTACCTCCTTCAGGCATCTGTATAACATTCCTTTTTATGAATGTTCTATAATTTGGCCATTCTCCCTATTTTTTAACTTTTTATTGTAGAAATGTTCAAGCATACATAATAGGAGAGAGAATAATATATCCACCACCCAGCTTCAGCTGTTTTTAACATTTTGCCAGCCTTGTTTCATCCATCATAGATGCCTCCCTCCCCTAACCCTTTCCACTTTTTTTTCCTGGAATATTTTAAAGCAAATCCTGTTCACTTGTGTTACTTCACCCATAAATATTCCCATATGTGTCTCTCACAAATAAAGACTGTTCCTTTAACATAAGCACAATGCCGTTATCAAACTTAAATATTAACAATAATTCCTTCATATCATCTAATACCCAATCTATGTTCAGATTTCCCCTTTCTCTCAAAAATGTCATTTCACAGTCAGTTTGTTCAAATCAGGACCCAAATAAGGGTCATATATTGCATTTGGTTGTCATTTGGTTTCAGTTCCTCTTAATTTCTTAACAGTTCTCCTTCTCAACCTCTTTCCCCCTTTCTTCATGCCATTTATTTCTTGAAGAAACTGGTTTATTTGTCATGTAGAATTTTCCACCTTCTGGATTTGGCCGAGTGCAACCTTGTCATATCATTTTACATGTTTCCCTATTTCCTATGTTTCTGTAAACTGTTGTTTTCTAGAAGCTTGATCAGATTCAGGTGCAGTTTTTTCAGTTTTTGGCTTTTTGGCAAGAATGCTTCCCAGGTGGTGATTGAATCACATCGGGAAGCATATTGAGTCTGGTCATTCCTCTGTGGGGAATGTGTTAAGATTGATCAGTGGGTTCAAGTGTCGGTAGCCTGATCCATCCATCTAAAGTTCCCCACGAACCTTTTTTAGTGGTTTCAGCACCCTGTTGACTGGATCCATTATTTCACTAGGGAGCAAGGCTCTTTAAATACACACATTCTGTGGAACGGGGAAAGAAATCTTTTGGTTCTATAAAATTTACAATTGAGGAAGAACATGTTCAATTTTCCATTCAGTGAGGAAGCTCTTCTCCAATCCCCATGATCTTGAAGAAGATTGCCTTGCTGGACTTACGGGAGAGGGAGCCCACTTTGTCCTTTTAGCAAAACTCTGTTAGGAAGCTTTTCCTCGTGTTGAACCAATTCTGCCTCCTGGCAATGTACACGTGTTCTGACCCAGCCTTTCAGAACAACATGAACTTTCTCTCTTCTCTTTCTACAGGATAAATCTGAAAACAGCGAGCATACTTCCTTTTAATATATACTTCCAGGCTAAATATATCCAGATCTTTCAACTGTCCTTAGGAAAATAATTTTGAGACCTTCATCTAAGTTGGTCTCCTCAGGATGCTGTGTGTGTGTGTGTGTGTGTGTGTGTGTGTGTGTGTGTGAGATATTTGAAAAAAACAAGGTACTCTAAGGGGGAATTTATTGAATGAGTATCAGTGTGCCTTGTCTTAAGATGAGTTTTGCTCCTAAAAGCTAGAGGAGGGCAGAAGCAAAAACTAAGCCAGACAGTGACCCTGTCAGTCTTTCCATGTTTGTTGCTCTTAACTTTTTTGTGGTCATTTGCTTCTTTGAAAATCTGAGGCTAAAGGTGTTCTCCCCAGAAAATTTATCCATAAATGTTTGCCTATTATAGGTATTCATAGACTTCCACATACATCAAAGCGCACTTGTATCTCATTAGAGGGCTCAAGGATTCTGGGTCATCTTTCAGCTTTGCATAGTTGTGTTCTGGCTGTGTGTGGGTATAATATGGTGAAGAACTGGGCGGGTAGGAGTGAAGGAGAGCAGTAATTTTGGGAATTTCTGTCTCAATTGCTCTTCCATGCACTGTTACCTCTCTGTCTCCCCACTCCCTGTTCCTACTCTTTTTCCTAATAGTCCTCTCCTCTCCCCATTGCGTAGTACTCCCTATAAGAGGTGGAGGTCATGTGTCCTTCCATCACCTTGCTCTTCTCATTGAGGCTATATTTCTTCAAGTCTGTGATTCTTACTGCCTTTACATATTACTAGTCAAATCTCAGAGGAAATGGAGATACAAGATGTTAGATTTGATCATATTAGAACTTCATCTTAAACGTTGCTAAAAATAAATGGGATCATTAGCTTTTGTTATCAAATATATTCTAGTGGTAAAGACATCTCATAATACACCAAGAGGCAGTGAAAATATTTATTTTTGAAGGCTGATATATTATAGACAAGTTAAATGCTGAATTATGTTTGGTGTATATTCAATAAAATTTTATTTGAGTGCTTTATATATGTGTTAATGCATAAAGGATCTTTTAGAAATTGTGGGGGAAAAATCTTTTAAATTAGTTCTACTGTGTGTGTGTGTGTGTGTGTGTGTGTGTGTTTTATGTGTTACCAAGTTAATGTATGCATCCACAGTAGTGGTATCAACCAATGAGACTCTTGCTCTTTTCATTTGTTACTACAGATGTGGTAAAAGGTGAAACAATTCTTCCAGTATTTGATGAGCCACCAAATCCAACCAATGTTGAAGAGAGTTTAAAGAGAATTAAAGAAAATGATGGTCGTCTTGTTGAAGTTAATTTGAATAATATAAAGGTAGGTGTGCTAATTAAGCACATAATAAAGTTTTGAATTGCTTTCAGTCAGCTGAAATGATGAGAGCTGGGCAGTTTTGATATCGTCTAACTCTTTCTACTTAAAGGTAAAGTTTTTGCTCTTAACAGTATGCTAACATAGATTCCTTCGTATTTTAGAAATTAAAGTACTATAGTATTTTTCTGATGTGCTTTTTAGAGAGTGTCACATAAAAATGTAAACCCTACAGGCTCAGTGTAAATCTCTCTGGCTTCCAGAGTACTGCCTACTTTTAAGAGCATTTAGTCTTTTGGGTTTTGTTTTTTTAATCGGGTTTCTTGAGGTATAATTCATACATAGTAAAATTCTCCCTTTAGCGTACAGTTCTGTGAATTTTGACAAATACATACAGTTGAACAAGCACCACCACAATCAGGTGCAGAGCATGTCACACTCCTTTGTCATCATTCTCTGCCCCCAGCTCTAGCCCCTGACAACCATTGACGTGTTTTCTTTCCCCATCATTTTGCCTTCTCCAGAACGTCATGAGTAGAGTCATATAGTAGTATGTAGACTTTTGAGTGTGGCTTCTTTGACTTAGCATAATGCATTTAGGATTCATTGTGTTGTTGTGTGAGTCTGTAGTTTGTTCCCTTGTATTGTTGAGTGGTATTCTGTTGTATGGATATGCTGTAATTTGTTTCTCCATTCACCAGTTGATCGACATAGGGGTTACTTCTAGTTTGGGATGATGATGAATAAAACCACTATACACATTCACATGCAGTCATATGTTTTGTGTTAACGTGTTTTCATTTATCTTGAGTAGACACCCAAAAGTGGGCTTTCTGGGATCTTACTGGGTTTTAAAAAATGCACCTCTTCGCTTGGAGTAAAGAAAGAAGAAATGAGTCAGGAGGACATAGGGGTAATTAATTACCAAAGAGTAAACTCAAATTATCTCTTGGGTATTGGCCATTATGTAATAGTTTCATTACAAATTCCTCATTTTATTATTATTTTTTTACCATTTTTTTTTATTGATGTCTTAATAGTTTATAACACTGTGGGGTTTTAGTTGTACATTTTTGTTTGTCCGTCACCTTGTGGATGTAACCCTTCACCCCTTGTGCCCCCCCACCCCCCTTCCCCTTGGTAACCACCAATCAGTTCTCTCTGTCCGTGTGTTCACTTATATTCCATATATGAGTGAGTTCATGCAGTGTCTGTCCTTCTCTCTCTGGCTTATTTCACTTAACATAATACCCTCTAGGTCCTTCCATGTTGTTGCAAATGGGACAATTGTGTCTTTTCTTATGGCTGAGTAGTATTCCATTGTATGTATATACCACATCTTCTTTAACCAATCATCAGTTGAGGGACACTTGGGTTGCTTCCACTTCTTGGCTATAGTGAATAATGCTGCAATGAACATAGGGGTGCATACGCCTCTTGTGATGGTTGATTTCGTGTCCATTGGGTAGATGCCCAAGAGTGGGATTGCTGGATCATATGGTATTTCTATTTTTAATTTTTTGAGGACTCTCCATACTGTTTTCCATAGAGGCTGCACCAGTTTGCATTCCCACCAGCAGTGAATGAGGGTCCCCATTTCTCCACAACCTCTCCAGCATTTGTTGTTATTTGTCTTTGTGATTATAGCCATTCTAACCGGTGTAAGGTGATATCTTAGTGTAGTTTTGATTTGCATTTCCCTGATGATTAGTGATGTTGAACATCTTTTCATGTGACTATTGGCCATCTGTATCTCTTCCTTGGAAAAATGTCTGTTCATATCCTCTGCCCATTTTTTGATCGGGTTGTTTGTTTTTTTGTTGCTCAGTTGTATGAGATCTTTATATATTACTGAGATTAATCCCTTGTCGGACAAACGACTTGCAAATATTTTCTCCCAGCTGGTGGGTTGTTTATTCATTTTGATCCTGGTTTCATTTGCCTTGTAGAAGCTCTTTAGTCTGATGAGGTCCCACTTGTTTATTTTTTCTTTTGTTTCCCTTGTCTGGGTAGACATGGAATCTGAAAGGATCCCTTTATGTCCAATCTCAATTAGTGTACTGCCTATATTTTCTTCCGGGAGTTTTATAGTTTCAGGTCTCACTTTCAGGTCTTTGATCCATTTTGAATTGATTTTTGTATATGGCGATAGGAGATGGTCTAACAAATTCCTCATTTTAAATCTTGACTTTTCTGAATTGGGGGTAGAAGAAGCATCTGGATTACAAGAACCTAGGGAATAAGACCTCTGTGCTCCTTTAGTGGGTGTTCCTTCCTGTGAGTGGAGGAAAGAATGCCTGGGGAAAAGCTAATATCCCTAGTTGATTGCTAATCTTCATTTTTTAAAAATTAGGTCCTCATGTATCTCTGTCTCTAAATCAACAGTAATGATCTGAAAATAACCAGACTACAGGGAATTGAAGTCTTGGTACTAAAGGGAGAAATTAGTGCCTTCTGGAACTATATCATTCCACATTTTAAGTTTTGTAGGGTTAATCTCTCTTAATACCTGTACTTAAACTAAGTGACTAAGAACAGTGTGTCATCTCCCTCAGGAACCATACTCATTATAGGCCGGCTCCCCATCTCTCTCTTTGTAGGAAAGTGGATCCACTTTAAATACTCAAGCATTGACTTGTTGTCATATGAATAATTAAAAGTAGAACAGTGAGAGTTTCTTTAACATAAATAGTAGAGAAATGGTGATATATACTCTGCTCTAGGTCAACAGTTTATACAGATGTACCATAATGGAGAAATCAAATAGATGTGGAGGAGGCTGAATTGTTTTCATTTGTAGACTAACTGTTGTGTGTTTATATAATTTCTGAATACATATTAATGGAAAAAAGTATAAATATATTTGATTAATGGACTGAATTTTCGGAAACTAAAATGTAATAATGTTCCACGTTATTTATCTTTCAAGAATATCCCAATTCCAACCCTAAAAGATTTTGCGAAGGCTTTGGAAACCAATACACATGTGAAACATTTCAGTCTTGCAGCCACCCGGAGCAATGACCCTGTTGCTGTTGTAAGTAAGCTACTATTGATAATATTGAAATTATGACTGTACCAGGGTATGTTTCAGAGGGGCTAAACTGTGATTTTATGAACAAGATTTACTCCTTTTTTGCAATTGATGTTTAGCTCATTTTTTACTGCCCTTATGTTTACTTTTTCCTGTATTTTTTTCTATGAGTTTTTAAAAATATAAATGGAGCCCTGCTGTTCTGCAACTTAATTTTTCACTGAACAGCATATCTTAGAGTTCTTTTCATATAAGCACGCTCAGTTCTACACCATTCTTTTAAATCTGCAGAGGATTCCATTTATGGATTTGTGGTGTTGGATTTTTGTCAAATGCTTTTTCTGTGTCTATTGAGATGATCACGTGGTTTTTTTCCTTTATTCTATTAATACGGTATGTTACATTGATTAATTTTTGTATATTAAATCAACCTTGCATTCCTGGGGTAAATCCCACTAGATGGTGGTATGAACCTTTTTCTTCACTTGACTTTGGGGACATCACTCCCTTTGATTCTCCTCTTGCCTCATTGGACATCCCTTCTCTGGTCCCTACACTGGAATGGCCCAGGGCTCAGTCCTAGGCCTCTTCTTTTTTCTGTCTACACTCACTTCCTGGGTGATCTCACTCTGTTTCGTTGCTACCTCTTATTTATGTGTGCTGATGACTCCCAGTGTTATCTCTAGTTCATAACGTCTCTCCTAAACTCCTTACTCATGCCCAGCTACCTACTTAACAGCTTTGCTTGGATGTCTAATAGGCATCTCAGATCAATGTCCCAAACCATACCCCTGACTTCTATCCCATACCTGCTTCCCTCACACTTGTTCTTTTCTCACTAAATAGAAACGTTATTCCTTCATTTGTTCAAGCCAAAAAAACTGGAGTCATCCTTGACTTCCCTTTCTCACAACCTTAAATGTATATCCAGCCCTGTCTTCAAAATATTTCTAGAATCCAACCACTTCTCACCATTCTCACAACTACCACCCTGGTCCAAGCCACTATCTTCTCTCATCTGGATTATTGCAACAGCCTCCCACTTGAGCTGCCTGCTTCCATCTTACCCACCCCAAAGCCAACTCTTTACAAGCATCAAATGTGATTCTTTTAAAACTTAAGCTAAATGATGTCCTTCCTATACTCAGAACCCTCCAGCAGCTCCCTATCTCACTAAGAGTAAAAATCAAAATCTTTCAGTGGCCTCACAAGGCCTTCCATAAGCCTTCCTTCTCCTCTCCTTGCCCTTTCATTCTACTCTTAGCCATACATCCTTCTTGCTCTTCCTCGCACATGCCAGGCTTGCTCCCAGCTCAGGGCCTCTACACTTGTTCCTCTTACCTAGAACTTTCTCCCTAAATATATTCCACATAGTTTCACATCATGACTTTATTGGAGTCTTTGCTCAAATGTCACCTTGCAGGTGAGGCCTTTCCTGACCCCTCATATATAATAGCAACCCCACCCTTACCCCCAGCACTCCCCATCTATCTTACTTTGCCTTTTTTCTTCCTCTACAGCCCTTTTTACCATCAGACATTACATTTTCTTACTTGTTCATTTTCTGGGCCCCCCACTAGAATGTAAGTTCTGTCAGGCAGGGACTTGTTTTATTTTTGAATCTATAGAGCAGTACTTATCAAATAATAGGCCATCAGTAATATTTGAATAAATGTAGGTACAGATGGATGGATAAGGGATTTGTTCCAGGCCACATAGCTGATTGTTGCTAATAGAAAATACAAGTGTGTAGATATCTGTCCCAAGTTCTTTCTAGTATCCCTGCCCCCATTGCCTTTTCTTTAACTTGACTTAACCTTTAAGCTTGATCTTATCCATATTTTCTGGAGTTTGACCTTGCTTTTCACTCCTCTATGGGGCTGTTTTCTATAAACTCACACTCATATTCTTCCTTCTCTCTCTCTCTCCGCCCCCCCCCCCCGCCCCCGTCCCCCCATGCTCACTTGCAGGTGTCTGTTAATTAATCAATATGGTGTTTAGTAAGCACTGGGTCGAATGCCTAGCGCTACCCTACCCTATGCGAACTGTAATGGGAGCAGATTGAAGACATATGACTCCTTGAGGAATTGAATATTTAGTTAGCCCCTATTCTCCATAGTCTTTGTGCTCTTGCAGGTCTAGTTACCTGTGATCTTTTCTGGCCTTCTGCCTCAGGCATTCCTTTTGTCTCTGCCTTGGAAATTAGCCCATAATTTACCCTCATTTTGGCATCACAGTAA
Source organism: Tapirus indicus (assembly GCA_031878705.1). Lineage (NCBI taxonomy): Eukaryota > Metazoa > Chordata > Mammalia > Perissodactyla > Tapiridae > Tapirus > Tapirus indicus. The sequence continues at coordinate 44,675,937 of CM062918.1, forward strand.
CCCAGCTGCAGCAGGACCCAAGTAAGAAATGATGTCCCAAAGAGACATTGATGAAGTTAGTCCTACACAGAAACTGAGAGAAAACACAAGAGACACAGGGGAAGGAAGCATGAAGTAGAATATGAATGAATGTAAAAATGTGACTAGCAGTAGAGAATGTTACCAACAGAGAATTACATGTGACAAAAAAATCTAAAGATTGTGACAAGTACATGTGAAAAGTAGATACATGTGAGACCTGTGAGGTAGTGTGTGTCGAGCTAAAACAGTCTAATGAGAAACATTAAGGCAGTCATGTTGATTAGTGTATTTGTTTATGGCATGTCCAGTGTGTCATAGGTGCTGTCAAATTTTAATCTCCAAATATTTTCTTTAATTTTTAGGCTTTTGCAGATATGCTGAGAGTGAACAAAAATTTGAAGAGCTTAAATATGGAGTCCAACTTTATTACAGGAGTTGGGATTCTAGCACTGATTGATGCGTTAAAAGATAATGAAACCCTGGCCGAGCTCAAGATTGACAATCAGGTTGGTGTTCTACAGCAGTAACTTTGAGGAAGCTACAGCCCACACTACTGTGTAGGGCGTGAGGACTCAGGAGGTGGGTGGGAGGAGGGCTTCCAGGGGGCCCTTTGGGAAGGTGGGGGCCTGAAAAGGGATGAGAGGACATTTGAGGCATCCAGAATATTAACTTAACATTTTTAGTGTAGGTTTTTGATATATTCATAGAGCTGTGCAACCGTCACCACTATCTAATTCCAGAACATTTTCACCACCCCAAAAAGAAACTCCATACCCATTAGTAGTCACTCCCTGTTCACCCCTCCCACCAGCCCTTGGCAAACACTAATCTACTTTTTGTCTCTATGCATTTGCCTATTGGCACAGTTCGTATAAACGGAATTATATAACATGTGGTCTTTTGTGTCTCCCTTCTTTCACTGAGCAAAATGTTCTGGAGGTTCATCCATGTTGTGGTGAGCACTGTATCAGTGGTTACTAATGTAAGCATGAATACACGCCGAAGCGTGTCTCAGTACTTACTCCTTTTTATGGCTGAATAATGTTCTATTACATTTGGGTTGTTTCTACTTTTTGAATATTAGGAATAATGCTGCAAAGAACATTCATATACAAGTTCTTATATGAACATATGTTTTCATTTCTCATGGGTATATACCTAGGAATGGAATTGCTAGGTCATATGGTAACTCTGTGTTTAACTTTTTTTTTTTAAGATAAGGATTCCTTTTTTTAAAAAAAAAATTTTTTTTGAGGAAGATTGGCCCTGTGCTAACGTCTGTTGCCAATCTTCCTCTTTCTTCTTTTTTCTCCCCAAAGCCCCAGTACATAGTTGTGTATCATAGTTGTAGAGTTGTAGCTCTTCTATGTGGCACACTGCCTCGGCACGGCTTGATCAGTGGTGAGTAGGTCTGCTTCCAGGATCCGAATGGGCAAACCCTAGGCTACCCAAGCAGAATATGTGAACTTAACAGCTACACCACTGGGCAGGCCCCTGTGTTTAACTTTTTAAGGAATAGCCAAATTATTTTCCACAGCAGCTGCACCATTTTACATCCCTACCAGCATGTCTGAGGGTCCCAATTTTTCATATTCTTGCCAACACTTGTTATTGTCTGTCTTTTTGATTATAGTCATCCTAGTGGGTATGAAGTGGTATTTCATTGTGATAATTCACACTTTTTGATGTCTGTATGATCATGTACTGAACTTTAAAATTTTGTTTCTCTTCTGTATGTTGTAAGAATTGGGAAAATTTTAAAAAGACCAACAGAATCCGCATGTACCTGAATGTCTTAGTCTGATTTATCTTGGAAAATATTTTGATCTAGTTTATTAATACTATTCTTTATTTCTAATTATTCCAGAGGCAGCAGTTGGGGACGGCTGTAGAATTGGAAATGGCCAAGATGCTTGAGGAGAATACAAATATCCTAAAATTTGGATATCAGTTTACACAGCAGGGACCCCGAACGAGGGCAGCTAATGCTATAACAAACAACAATGACTTAGGTAAGACAAATGTAGTATCAAATCAAATTTTTGAATTGTATTATGAAGCTAATGTATTGGAGGAACTTTACTTTTAAAATAAATTTTTCTTTGGAGGAAGATGGGTCCTGAGCTAACATCTGTTGCCAATCTTCCTCCTTTTTTTGCTTTTTTTCTCCCCAAAGCCTCAGTAGATAGTTGCATGTCATAGTTGTGCCTCCTTCTAGTTGGTCTATGTGGGACACCACCTCAGCATGGCTTGATGAGCGGTGTGTCAGTCCGCGCCCAGGATCCGAACCCCGGGCTGCTGAAATGGAGCACACAAACTTAACTGCCACGCCACCGGACCTGCCCCTTAAAATAAATTTTAACAGAGAGAGATTACTCAGCCTTTGTTGCTAAAGTCTGCATGGTCCTTTTTATACTGATTGAATTAGAGTTCAGTTTAAGTGAGGTTGTGGTGATTATTGGGTTAGTAGGTAAAATCTGCTTCCTGTGACAAACAGCTTGAAGTGAACAAACATTTTTCTACAATAAACATTATAATAAATGCTTCCTATAACAAACATTTTGTTCTCAGTTACAACTCACCCCTTGGAGATGTTAAAACAAAGATTTCAACATTATAGGAAAGTTTTTTGCCCTTTTTATCAAACAAGCCTAGATGGGAATTCAATTTTATGTGATAAAATATAGAAAATTATAGTTTTAACCCAAGTCTTGTAGCAGTAGTATGTAAATGTTGGCTCCACCTACCAGTCTCCCTCCCACAGCTATTACTGGCCAATGGGTCTTCTCTCTGCACACGTCCAGGGCAGTCGTTTCCCGTTCTTTCATGGCTCCTATGGAACTGCTGAGGCTTGTGGGTTCTGTTTGAAATAAATTTTCCAGCCAAGGCTGAATTAAAGAATATGATAGTTACAATTTTGTTCCTACATGCTTCCAAAAATTGACTCTTTTAAGTATGTTGATTGTCATTGAAATATTTTAAAAGATGTGTTTAGACAAGAATTTAAGTGAGACTTCTTAAAGGGAGTAACATTTCAAAGTGATGCAGTTCTTTTAAGCTTCAGCCGTATTTGAGTTTGCATTCTTTAAAGGTTTCTGGAGCAGAAAGAATACAGCTTCATTCCTTTAATTGAGATCACTGTGAAAGTATTAGTTCAAACCCTTTCTGTCCTTTGATGACTGTAGTTTCCCACAGAAGAATTTAGCCTCTTGCTTTTTAAGAGAAAATTGGTGTGTTTTGGTGTATTATTGATTCTGAATGTAGTCTGCCAAGTCATGCTAAGTGTTTTAGTATTGGTTCACTAGTTGGCTTCTATTTTTTTCCTTCAGGTATTTAATTTTGCTTTTTAGAGCAATGTTTCTCAAGTCTGACTGAACGTCACAAATAATTGGAGAGTTTTAAGGACATATAGATTATTGGCTCTAAACAAGTTAGTTTTTTACTTAGTAAATTAGTTATACTTCATTGTAATTGTCTGTTTTAAAGACTCCAAGCTATTTGAGGGCAGGGATCATGACTAGCTGTTGATTCCACAACTCTCTTAAAACCATGCCTGACAATAATAGGTACTTAAAGATTTATTAAGTGGATAAAGTGATGGAATTTGAACCCCGCTCAAAGTTACAATTTTCTGGTAACTAATTAGCCATAAATTTAAACCAGAAGTATCCTCCATTTTTCCTCTCCTCTGAAACTGCCTTAGCTTTCCCAGGATCTCACCAGCAAATTTGTAGCCCCAACCATCTCTGTCACCTGTGTCCCTCCCAAAGCTATCGTGCAGGAGCAGCACAGCGGGAGCCTGTGCCAACGACAGGGCCACCAGCCTTTGTGAGGCCTCAGCAGTTGTGCTCTTCCACCGAGCCAATCGTGGCAGGCACTTTGCCCAGATTTCTGTAAGAAAAGAAATGAGCAAGGGAGATTTTCACAGATGGAAGACGAGGGGACAGATGAAAACTATCTTCTAGGCTGCTTTATGCTGACATTGAGCAGTTGAGTAGCTGCCCGCGGCAGCACGTAATTGACGATGGGGAGGCCGTGTTGCACAAGTTGTGGTGGTCATGAAGCAGAATGGAGAGAAAGCGAACAGCTCTGTGCTGTTGGCTCTCTAGATGCTGCCCCTGTCCATGCTGTTTCATTCTGATCCAAACTAGATTTTCAGACATAGGTCTCAGGCATGAAATGAGAATAAGGACATTGCTGGTGTGGGGAATTACATGGATAAAAGCTCAAATGTGGAGCAGGCAAGTTATTTTTATGCTGAGAACAGCCTGCGGATTTCAAGACCTGACTCTCATAGCAGGGTGCTGCCTCCCGAATAAACTTTCAATAAGTACTTGTTGCTTGAAGTTAACAGAATGAAAAAGTGGTGTCAGCAGATGAAGAGGGAATGCTGGTAGAAGGCACTGAAATTACATGGGAAAGAACATAGATTTCTTTGGATTTTATGTGGGAGGCATTTGAGAGCCATTATAGGCCACTGAATGCGTGATTAAAATGATACTTCAAAAAAAACTATTCTTATTACTCTTCTAGTGATAGGATATGAGGTTTGTTAGGACTTATTCACAATTGAGTGATCATGAAGTATTGAGAACTTATATTAGTGGAGTGGACTTTGGAAAGAAATTGCCAAAGAATTGTTAATAGGCTACATTTATAAGCCTCTCATTTAGAGGGTGAACTGAGGAATTGCTGGAAGGTAACGAGTGGGCACCAGGTGAGAAAGAGGAGTCGAAAGTGGCCCTTTGCCCCATCTTCTGCTGTGTTGTGCTCATGGCCCTCTCAGTTTGATTTTTGTTTTTCAGCCCTACACTTTGGTCTCTGCCTATAAATCAAGGGGGCAGGTCTGAAGACCATGTTTTCTTACATGCACTTGAATATGTAGTCACCAGAAAGAGATATCAAAGAACAAGACTTGAAACTTGTACAGAATTTCTTGGGCATATAATTTTTCTTCACCTCGCAAATGGGGCTGTATCAGATCTTTAGTGTTCTGATTTTGATAACGTCTTTCCCTCTCTCATTGTTTTCTCATTGAAGTAATCCTACCTGTTCGCCATCTCTCCAGCTAAGAAGTGTCACAGCTATAACAGCAAGGAGGTTATATGGTGTCTATGCGATACGCGATCGAACCTTGAGTCTCATATTACTGTCTTTACACCAGCTAACCTCAGAATCAATTTTCTACACCTTTTTCGTTTGCTCCACTCTGTCCTATAGGTCTTGTTTATAATATGTATTTTTTTATAACATGCATTTTAACATCTGAAATGGTCTGCCAATAACATCCAAACCCTGCTGCAATTCAAAATTTTCTTAGAAGTGTTCTACCCTACAGAATTATCTGGTTTATCTTTCAGATATTTCTATATTTTTCAGACATCTGTATACAAGAATTAGGTTTGTATTTGAGGACTCAATTCTCCATTTGATTTTTTCTCTTAATATTCGTGTGTAAACACATGAAACTTGTTCTTTGTTAACATGGACTAAAATTAGTCAGGGGCATACTTAATTAGATACGTATAAAATGTTCATGGGAACTTGATACTTTAGTCCTCTTGGTTTTTATTTTCTAGCTAGCACCCAGCCTGTGGCTGGACAAGCTTTTATGCCCATCACTTGAATGTCTGGGCTCATCTACTGAAGGCCGGTGGACAGAAGCCAGCATCAGAATAGCGTGCGAGCAGAGCATCTGTAGCTTGGCCGGGAGGCTAGTGCACCTGTTGGCTTTTCATTCCTCTGTTAAATAGCCAGTTCAGGCTGAACAAAGGCAGTTGCCTTCCTACTGCTTCAGTAGACAGAAGGGAGTATAAAACTGATAGACCAACAATCTAACTTAAACAGAGGACCTTACTGGTAAGAGTGTCAAAAATCAATAACACGTAAATGCAAATCCTCTATAAAAGCTAAACTGGCTTTCCTCATCCCAAAATGATAGCTGACCAGGGCCTTGGACCATCCTGTAACCCCACTGTGGTAGGTGATGAAGCTGAGTACTCTAATGAATACTTACTGTATTCTCAGTACTGCACTAGGCAGCATGTCATGCCTTTAACTGCACAGCTGTGAGGTACAGATGTCATTATTCTCCTGTTACAGAGGACAAGTTGAGGCTCATAGAGGTTCACTTACTCGCCGAAGAACACACTACAAAAAAGTGACAGAGCCGTGATTTCGCACTCTGTTGCTGACTCCAGAACTTGTGCATTTTGTCCTCCCTAATTAGTTGTTAGCCACAACGCTGAGGAGCCCTGACTGGTGGCTCTCAGCGAGTGCTCTCTGGTGGCTGATCAGTGAGAGTGAAGGTAGCAAGATGCTGAAATTGAAGACCTTGCCCTGCTTCTAGTGAGCCGAGTGGTTCAGGGTCACCAGTCCATGAGAAGGCTGGGGGCCTCAGATATACGCGCCTGTCTTTACTCCCTCAGCTGAACTGGTTGGTTGCCCCCACTGGCAGCCAAAGTTTATGGTAGCCAGTGTGACATCACCACATTACCAGGGTCTGAGATTTTCATCACTCTGCATTTGTTGTTTTGTCAGAGCCCTGCACCAGTTCATTTTGTAGGATATGAGAGGAGGAAATTTTGGATAGCAATGGCAAGTCACTTCCCTGTAAAAATGACAAAAATGTTTTTAGGATGTTCCTTCACAGACTAAAGAAATACTTAGTAGTGCCTAATCAGAAGAGCATGCAAATAGTTACTTTTGTGTGTGTGTGTGTGTGTGACAGAGATTGGCCATGAGCTAACATCTGTTGCCAAGCTTCCTCTTTTTTTGCTGAGGAAGATTGGCCCTGAGCTAACATCTGTGCCCATCTTCCTCTGTTTTGTGTATGGGACGCTGCTACAGCAAGGCTTGATGAGCGGTGCGTAGGTCCGCCCCTGGGATCTGAACCTGTGAACCCTGGGCCACCAAAGCCGAGCACATGAATTTAACCACTATGCCACCAGGCCAGCCCCTCAAATAGTTACTTTTAATACTTTCTAATCCTAGCTACCTGAATGTCATTTCAAAATTTAACACAGTAATTTATTAACCATTTTTAATGGAGGTATAAATTATTTTAATAAACAAATGAGACAGGCACCGTGACTTGAAGGCAGTTGCTGACCATTGTGTTCTAGATTTCTAATAGACGTTGCTGCTGTGGCAGCGCAGGTGAGCGCAGGACGCGTAGTTCCCATTTTGAAGCTCCTCAGTTTTCAACAGGTAAATGACAGTAACGAAGGGTATGAATTTCTTTTAAATTATTTTATTGAGGTCATATTGGCTTACAATATTGTGTAAATTTCAGGTGTACATCACTATATTTCAGTGTCTGTATAGACTGCATCGTGTTCACCACCAGTAGTCTAGTTTTCATCCGTCACCATATGCATGTGCCCATTGACGTCTTTCACCCTCCCCCATCCATTCCCCTCTGGTTCCCACCAATCTGTTTTCCTTATCTATGTGTTTGTTTGTTTTCCATATATGAGTGAAATCATATCTGTCTTTTTCTGTCTGACTTATTTCGTTTAGCATAATACCCTCAAGGTCCATTCATGTTGTTGCAAATGGCATGATTTTGTCTTTTTTAATGGCTGAGTAGTATTCCATTGTATATATATACCACATCTTCTTTATCCATTCATCCGTTGTTGGGCACTGGGTTGCTTCCACATCTTGGCTATTGTCAATAATGCTGCGATGAACATGGGGGTGCATGTATCTTTTTGAGTTAATGATTTCAAGCTCTTTGAATAAATATCCAGTAGTAGGGGTCATATGGTATTTCTATTTTTAATTTTTTGAGAAATCTCCGTACTGTTTTCCACAGTGGCTGCACCAGTTTGCATTCCCACCAGCAGTGTGCGAGGGTTCCCTTTTCTCCAAGGATGTGAATTTTTTATTTTAATGGCCATGTGAACTAGAAATGGACATTTCATTTTTGTTCAACTATAACTGGATTATACAGAAACTTGTTTGTTACAAGCAAGTTAACATTGTACAAACTAACATAGATTTCCCACATACTTTCTTTTATTTTTCTCATAGTTCGCAAGAGACGAGTTGAAGGAGACCACAACTAAATCCCACCGAGTTGCAATCTTTGGGAGACTTCACAAGGTCGCCAAGGGCTTGTGTTGGTGATATCAAATGTAAAATTTTCCTGGGTAGAAGGGAAAAGACTGGAAATCTTTCTTTCTTTCCTTTTTTAAACTACATGTATCTTTTCTTCTAGTTTAAGTTGTTACCAGTTTCAAATTGTAAAATCAACGGTAGGTGATATTTTGTATTTTAAAGTATTATTTCTACTTTCTGCTAAAATCAGTTTTAATTTAGCTTAATTGAATGATTTATGATGAGTCTTGGGTAAAAAAATGCAATTGTAAAAAAGTTTAGGAAGTCACTTCTGTAGAATAATATGAACATTTTAAGGACCAAACTTTTTTCAATCAAAAAGGGACACTGCTGATACCAGAACAACTGTTGCACCTCTTAGGTACAAGGCATGTCAGAGCTTTCCTTATTCCATGACATGGAGACTTTTCCATGTTTTATAACACGTGAACTTGGCGAGAATATGCTTTTTGCTTCCATCAAGAAAGCAAAATACCAGAATTTTAAAACAAATGACTCAAAATCTGGTCATCTGTTTAGGAGTAAAAGCAGGTCTCTAGGACAGAGAAAATGCTCTTCTGCACATTCCAGATTTCTGCCCTTGTCTGATGTGTCCCAGCGACACCTAGAGTTTTTTTAAACAAAGTCATCAGCTTGGCCAGGTTACGTACTTTGTTTAAAAGTATAGTTATGTCTGAATTCATCACAGTTTTTCATTTTAATAATGTGGGCATTATTAAATTTTTGTGAAAGCTGATAGTAAAAAGCATCTGAGTAGGAAAGCAATTTTCCTCCCTGTAAAAGGCATACAGCCAACTCTCGGTTATTTAGAGTAAAAGAGAACTGTTGTTCGACACATGAAATCAAAGATGATAAACATGATAGAGTTTAAGTCTGAGGAGCGTGCAAAATGCTCGTTTAATCTGATGGTTACTGTAAATTAGAAGATGACATGAGTATAAATTGTGTTGCACAGTATAGTGAGAGGTTCCTATATGCAATGCAGAACTGCTTAAATGGTATTTAATCACCACTCACTACAAATTTTCCACCAAATAAGGAAATTGCTATTCTTCATAAATCTGATTTTTATTATGTTTCCATTCAGTTGTACTTTTTTGTCCATATCATATAAAAGTAATTTCTCATTACAAAAGTTGTCTTCCTATGGCTCAAAGTATTAAAGCGGAGAGTTGAACAGTGGTGGAAGACTGACTCCAGAACCGAGAGTGCGGTGGAGGATCTGGACCTGTATATTCACGCCTGGTTTCAGGGCAGCCCCTGGAGCAGGAGGTGGCAGAGGCTTTACAGCTACAGAAGTCAGCGGGGAAAGGAATCGGAGTAATCCTGGCCTCAAAAATTCAGGCCTGGCTGTATCATGTACAGGAAGATTTTTCTAAAGGGAAGAATTTTGTTTCAGAGTAGGGGAGAGGTCTGCAGTTATTTTTTTTTAACTTTATGAAATTGAATTACAAAATGTCAGCTCCTTCAGCTTGGGCTGGACAGTTTATCTAATGAGCTAGGCAGCTTCGTGTGTGTGATGGCAGTAAGCCTTCTTCACAGGTGAAAGCTTCCCTCATAAGAACAGGGTGTATTTGTCTTTTTGAATCAGTATCCAGTGTTTCTAAAGGGGCCAAAGATTGACTTTGCACTATTCCCTTATAGGTCGCTGATTTTTTTTTTAAAGTTAGCAAGTGTCTCTCTCTCCAACTCTCTCTCTCTTTCTCTTTTCTTTTCACATTACAACTTTGGAAATGTACTTGATTTTAGAAACTGCACGGTTCCAGCAGGGTGGGGAGTGAGCATGGGCATGTCTATGAGGCTACCGTTACACTTTGAGCAAGGGCTTCCTTGCTTGCACGGTCCTGTAAGTCAATAAATTATGTTACCCCTTCCTCCCATTGTTTTTTTTAAAATATAGTTAGGTGGGACCCTCCCTAGAATTGTGTATCATACATATGGGTAATGTCTTTTTCACTTATTATTTATCAAAGTATGAAGAAATTGAATGTTTTTCTTGTACGATTCTAGTTCTGAGCTATAATCGTTCATTATGTAATTGAAGAAAAGATTTCTTCATAAATAAGTTTAAAGATGAACATTCATTCAACTGAATACAGAAAATCTTTCAAGAATTGTAATTACGAGGGAGAAAACTCGTGTTTACTTTGATCTTTAAAAATCTGGCACCTTTTAACCTTTTTAGTAACTTTCAGTATTTCTATATTGTTCTAAAATTTTATAATAGATTAGGGTTGTGAAATAGTCTTGATTTTTAAACCAAAGATTTTTCTAAGATCTTAAGTTTTGTAATCTAACCAATTTAAACTTATCTGGTTATCTAATCAAAGAATATTCTTTGCATTTTTAAATCGCTGTTTTTAATTTCCCATTTTATAAAATTTGATATTCATATTTGTCTGAAGTTCTAATTTTTACAGTATGTCTACATGAAATTGTATGTATTAAAATATCAATATTAATAACTAATATTGATATTATTAAAATGGATTTTGGTGCTATAAACTTGTAGCTAAAGTCCAGTAGAAGTCTAAAGTACAGGTGAAATACATTTTCTCAAGGTGCCTGTCATTTAAAAGACCAAATAAACATTTTGTGTTTTAAAAAATTAGCAGATTGTTAGAGATTTCAAGGAGAATTACCTTGGTTGCTAAACTGCAAATTCTTGTTATTTGAATGAAATAACCCACACACTTTGCTTTGTGCGGTAGGTGCACTCTGGAAAAGTTACATGTAAATACAACTTTGTAAATTGTTTTTTCATTGACAGTATCTGATGTGTTTTCATTTAGAAAGGGGATCCCATGGTATAATAAAAATTATAAAAGAAAAAATATGTTTTGATAAAATGTTAGTCATGTTCTATTGTACATTATATTCAACCTTTGCTGCCATTAAAGTAAGATGAAAATATTCATGAGGTTTCATAAAATCTTATATTTTTGGCTCTGTGTTCCCAGGGCTGCCTCACTTTTTTCTCATAAAATCAGGAACCACCATCACCTCCCAGCGGATCCGAGGACCATGCTTTTTTTGGAGTCCATAGCAACTTCCATTCTCTGCAAGTTCAGTACTGCCCAACTTTGCTCCTTCATTACAATGCCACTTCACTTTTTAAAAAAAATTTTTTCTAATTTTATTGAGATATAATTGACATATAACATTGCATTAGTTTAAGGTGTTCAATGTAATGATTTGATATATGTATATATCGCAAAGTGACGACCACAATAAGTTTAGTCAACATCCTCACATAGTTAAAAAAAATTTTCCTTGTGATGAGAACTTTTAAGATCTACTCTCGTAGCAACTTTCAAATATACAAAACAGTATTGTTAACTATAGTCATCATTGCTGTACATGACACCCCTAGGACTTCTTTATCATATAACTGAAAACTTATGCCTTTTGACCACCTTCACCCATTTCCCCTCCCCGCCTCCCGTCTCTGGCAACCACCAATCTCTTCTGTTTCTGTGAGTTCAGTTTTTTTAGATTCTCACATAAGTGAGATCATACAGTATCTGTCTGACTTCTTTCACTCAGCCTAATGCCCTCAAGGCCACTTCACTTTTGAGTAGTATTAACTGAAGACATGGTGCCCACGAGAACCGAACACATGCATGTGCCAGAGCCACTTCTGCTGCTGCTCTCAGACAAGGGCTGTGCGTTCTCGGGTCTCAGCATCCGTAGAACTGTCTTCTCCATCAGCTTTCACGGAGCATTGTTTCTAGATGTCTCTCACCATGAGACTTGCTTACCAAACAAAAAGAAATTCTTCACTAATTATTTTTAAATAGAGAAAATTGCATTTATAAGCAAAGATTTTTATATTCTTTCGTCATTTTAATTTGGTCATTCTTCCTTATGTTGTATTGATTTTTCTGCATTATAATTCAGTTCCATAAATCCTTCCCTATAAAAACTAAGCAAATTGGAAAATTTTTATAATAAAACATAACATTTTATTGTTAAACTCTAACTTGCAGTCTGAGCATTCAGAGGAGCCAATCTTAGGAGTTACCTAGGAAAAAAAGACATTACTAAGTAAACTACTTGTAAGCCATTACCAAGTATTTTAGAAAGCCTTCATTGATATATAAAGAATTTTACTTAGGACACCTGCACTAGTGGCTAGAAAAGAATAGATTGTAACACTATGAAACACCACCAGCCATGTTTTGTTAACATCATTATACAAGTTCATACATTTTTAAGATAATCAGACACCCTTAGAATCCGTGTATATAAGGTTTAATTCTCTTTTCTACAGACTGTCAGTTTAATTGCTGCAAAGCAATTAATTGGCCTAAAATTTTTCTGTCAGATATTGTAGTCCATAGTTATACATTCAGAGAGTAAGGTTGAAGAACAAATTCCGGGTGCTTCTTGGTGGGTATGCATAGCAATTTTTAGGAGTTTAAATTTCACCTCCACTCAAAAAAGAAAAAGGTTTTGATTCAGCTGTTTCAACTTTTTAGATTTATCTTCTTAAGAATTGTAAAAAAGAAATTGTAAGAAAAAATTGCACACATACACATGCACACATACGTAGCGTAAAAACTTTTGTAATTTCAAATAAATGCCCACTTAATTTTTTTCCAGTCTTTTGGATGAATTATATTTGGTTTTAGTTATGTTTAAGAGCTTGAAAATCACCTTTGTAACAATGCATCATTTTCTGTCACATGAAATCAGGTATTTAAATACATTTTTTAATGCTAAAATATCCAAAATGCTGTAAATGCTTTATTTTTTCAATTTTTATAAATATAAAAGCAGTGAATTTTATAATACTAATATTTAAATATTTCAAAATATTATTAAACTGGTTCGTAATAGCACAGTGAAGTTTCTTTTGAAGAATATGTACGATAGGCATTTAGAACTTACCACTTCATACTGGAATAAATAATTTCAGTAAAGTTTATCAAATATCCTATAGACTTGGACTTTTTGAAAAATCTCTTTAGTTCCTATGTTCTAAAGTTCATTCCTTACATACCTCTTCAAGGACAAGCTTATTAATTTCTCTGAGTTATTCTATCCCACTCTAAATTACACCATATAAAATTGTCAATACTTGACCATTTTTACTCATAAAAATAGTAATTTCATATGGTTCAATCTCGTACTGTCAGCACTTGGTCGGGTCCGTCCACAAAATTGAATTGAGCTGACAGGTGTGAAGAAATGGGCTCCTCTGATACAGCGCATTCTGGACCCGATAGGAGCCAATCCTGCTAATGAACTAGAGATTATTTTTACAGTAAAGCAAAGCCACCTCTTACCAGTCATCTACCTCCACCAACCAAAAGGGAAAAATCAGTAAAACGGGTAATGGGTTTGAGGAAACTTTTAGGGATAAGTTCAAATCATTTAATTTAAAACTTTCAGAGTTCTGAAACAAGGGACTAAATTCTCCTTGAATCTGTAACGTTGGTTGGCCTTCGAGGATGGCTGTTGGGCTGACATTCACATGCAGGAAGCCTAGATGCCTGTCCCCTTGGGCGAGTCGCAGGCTCAGGTGCTAGATCTCTCAGGTAGCTCCAGCTTCTGTGAGTGAGTGGGTGTGGCACCAGGAACTGTGGCTGTGGGGATCCTGCCCTCATGCTCAGCCCAGTGGCACCCTGCTCTTTTAGGTACCAAATAATGGGGGTGGCTGACTACATGGAGGAGGGTCCACATGTTAAGCTTTCCTGCATGTTTGTAGGTTTGAGGGCCTGGAGATCCCAGCCTGACGCCCTGCCCCAGTCCTGTCGGCAGACAGCAGAGCCTCAAGGCCAGCAGCCCCTGTAAGGAAGGGCTGACCCTACAATTAAATTGTGTTAGTAGCTCCCAGTGTTCTCTGTGGATGAGTCTCTAACTTGCCTTTCAGGAGCTAGTGCTAATTATGGATATGTTGACTACACGACCATGAAATTATGCTGTAAAAGTAGAAAAGGGAGGGAAATACTGTGTAAATCCAGGTTTTCTACATGGTGAGATGATGGGCCATTTCTTTTTCTTTGACCATTTCTATTTAACAATAAAACATTTTTAAAAACATATGTAATTAGTATTTAAGAGGTAGGGAAATATAAACATTAAATCATGAAGGATTTATATGGTCAGATCCAAACCCCACCGAGTTGAGGAAACTGACTTCAGAGAAGTTGAGTGGTTTGCCCAAGTTAATACTATTGGTTTGTTCACTCAGTAAATATTTCTTAGGTTCCTACTGGGTTCCTGCTACTGCAGCAGCCACAAAGCTAGCAGTCAAATCTAGTATTTGGCTTACCAGTGTTCTCTGTGAGCCTCCTGGTGACTGTTCGTCACAGGTGGGTACTTTGGGTGTCTCTCTATAAGGTCACTAATGTACCTGCTTAGCATTGTGATGCTGTGCATATAAGATCCTGACCCTTGTCTCAAAAATGCTTGTGTTTTCACTTGGGAAGAAAAAGCTTTGGACAGAGGTCTTGAGTTTGTTAAACCCCAGTTTCCACGTCTGTAAAATGGGAATAAAAGCACCTGCCCTTCAAGTCGTTCTGAGGCTTAGAACTGGTAAGGCCTGTATAGCACTTGGCAAAGCACCCCGTATCCAGTGAGCCCTCCCGGGCTGTCCCTGCTCTGACAAGACCACAGGGCAATGTGGTCAATGGAAAGTGAGCACCATGCCAGTGGAGATGACGCAGCACAGAAGGGCCCCGAAGCCAGCTAGGCGGGACAGGGAGGACATCCCGGAGGAGGCGATACCTGCGCTGAATCTCAGCCCGCCTCGGCCGGGCCAGGGGGACAGGGTGGGGCAGAGCAGCAGGAATGCACGAACACCCAAGACCCAGAGCAAACAGTTCCCAAAATAAACCTCTCGTTTGTGAAAAATGGATTTTCTAAAGTCACAGACTTGCTTCTGAACATTTTTTATTCACAACTAGGATGATGCAAAAGCAACACAATTCATCATTTCAGTCAAAACAAATCATTTCATCGTTGTTTTAGAACAAACTGTTGAGAACAATATATACAATGAGTGCACATTTTATGCTTCAGTCGTCCTCTTCCTCTTCGCCCCCTGCTTTTCTCTTTCTGGAGGGTTCACCTCCTGAACAGATTGAGAGATAAGATGTAAAATTCATATGGAAAATTTCTGGAAATTTTGTTCAAGTAGTTCTGAGCTGACGGGAGCCAGCCCTGCACGCTAGAACTCAGACACGCTCTAGAGGTCAGGCAGCGAGCGGCCAGGGCGGAGGGCCACGCCTTCTCCCTCTACACTGACTGGCATTCCTGGTAGATTACTTGAGACACATCCCTCTGCTTCCTCGGCACTTCACTTTCTCTACCTAAAATTCAGTGTTTTAAAGCCTGTCGATTTTTAAAAAGGACTTGCTTGTGTGTTACATGCTTTTTCAGTATGCTTCTAATGTTTTAAATAGATATTTTTATGTGAAAAGTGAATGCCCCCCTTACACAGTGACCAGTGCTTAACTGAACATTTCTGTTACTGCAGTGTTTACTCTGACCTGTGACTCCAAAAGCTACAGTGAAGCATTGAGTGACTTAATATGGCATATGGGCAATGACATAGTGATTCACATATAGTGAAGACTTCAAATTTCTTTGCACTTGTGGTCTTACAAGTGGAAAAGGAAATAAAGGAAAAATATTTTAATAAGAGAAATGAAATAACCTTCAACTACCATTAGACCCAAACAAGAAAAACGCCCTGTTACCATGATGAACAGGACAGACCCCTTGCTCTACCACACTGAACTATTTCTAGTTCTCCAGGCGAGACTTGTTGTCTCGGGGCCCTGTGCCTTTTCTCACAAGCCTTTCCATCCACCTGGCATGCCCACCCTGGCTGGTGTGCCCTGCAAGCTAATGCTTTCTTCAACACCCAGCGAGGTCACCTTCTCCGAACAGCCTTCCAACAGCCACCCAAGCATGGGTGTCAGACTCTCCTTGGGGCCTCCCCTAGTCCTGTTACTGCCTTTATCCCGCCGAGTTTCAGTGAAGTGTGTAGACATCTGTCGTGTTCCCGTGCCGTGAACTCTTCAGTCCAGGAGTCGGCTCCTGGATACAGGGCAAACCTCTTAGAACTGAATAAATATGGTTTTACCTCATCACTGGGAGTTTCTTTGCTCTCAGTGATCTTGGATCCCTATCTTTTTCTGATCCTTCATCATTGTCTGAAGAATAGATTCTAGCCCATTCCTCTTAAAGCAAAGGAACTTGAGACGTGGGATTGACCTTCAAAGATGAAGACCTGTTTATTCCTGAATTTTTCTTCAGCTGAATATTGTTACTTCCCACTGTACATTTTTCCTTGAGGAGCCAACAATTTTTTTTTTTTTTTTTTGGTGAGGAAGATCTGCCTGTCCCTGAGCTAACATCTGTGCCCATCTTCCTCTATTCTGTATGTGGGACGCCTGCCACAGCATGGCTTGATGAGTGGTCTGTAGGTCTGTGCCTGGGGTTCCAAACCCACAAACCCCAGGCGCCAAAGCGGAGCATGCAAACTTAACCACTACACCACCAGGCCAGCCCCAGAGGAGACAATTTTTTTAAAGTTTTGATGAGAAGGTATATATAACTTCCAGACATCCTGAAATGACTTAAATTTGACTTTGTTCTCAGAGAGATTGTGTGATCACTTTTAAATACCCAAAAAGCTTTACGCACACATTTTAAAAAACTACAAAGTTTAAATATTGGGTCCTTAATTACACAAGCAGGCGAACTGCCTATTACATATTTTCCACCATAAGGACATAAATTATTTAATTGATTTTCTTGATTTTGCAGGTGCCGTACTTTCCCAGCTAAGTTTTTCTGTGGGAAAGTGGCCTGAACAAAAACAAAGTGAAAATAAAAGGCCTTTGTACTGTTGTCCCAAGTAAATAACAGCAGGGCAGGGAGCAAGAGCCTGCCATAGCAAAACTGGGCCCTGTGGCCTGGAGGTGATCACAGTCACCTCCACCCGACTCACCTTGGAGCTCCCCTGGGTCATGGTTTTTAATGGTTTTGTCACCTCCCTCCTCCTCATTGTCACTGCTGGGGTCCTGGTAGGGGGCACTCGGCCCCTGCTGGTTCTGCTTCTCCCGCAGATGGACTGTCTCCTGGTGAGTAGAAGCCCTCAAACGTTCTTCTTCTTTCTGTAAAGAAGCAGACAAACTATTTAACTTAGAAAATGAACTAGTTTAGTGCCCACATGAACCTACTTTTACCATATGGAACATGTAAACACCCAGCCCAGGACAACACCTATTTCCTGTCTTCAGAGCACACTTCTCTCCTTCCACACCCATGACCACACACAGTGACGGTCTTGTTTAGTTCCATTGTGCGAAGGCAACACCACGGTGAGGAGGCAGAGGCTCCCTCACACTAACCGCCCGATCAGAACAGGCACAGGCCTGGCCTTGGGAGCTGCAGCATCCCCCGTGCTGCCAGTCAGAGTCCAGAGAGCAGCGACCAGCCCGAGGAAGGCCATCCATGCCCAGTGGACGCCTGAGGGAGGCTGTTTCTTTTCACTCCTGAGACGGGCACCTGACTTGCCCAGGCTCCACCAAACTACCATGGTGCCCAGATATTCCTGTCCTGGCCCCTCAACCCAGAGAGCAGCCCACAGCTCCTGATGACAGGATGGGGAGGTGCTGGTGGGGGACGGTCCCTGAGTCCCAAAGTAGACCCCATTTGTCTCCATCTGCCTGGCATTCCACATATAGGGGTTCACAAGGCAGAGGCAGTGTTGAATGAGTCAGGAATGTCCTTTTGATCTTCCTATATCACTTCCTATCTGGCTAACACAGTTTTATGATATCTGAGGTTACATTTTTTAAATTAACAGTTTTCCTCTGAAATCTCATAGATTGGAGAGAGAGCACCTGAGTGCCTGATTTGCTATATCTCCCCCGCAGCCATTGACATTATGATGGTTAACCACACACTTAGAAAGTTAAGCTGGCTCCCTGATAACTACAAGAAATAAAATGGCTATGGCAATAAGAAATGGTGAATTAATATTCTGGAAAGCACAGCTCTTTATATCCAAAAACTCCCAGGATAAAGCTTAGCCAACATACCTTAATCATTTCTGTGCGTTGGTATTCAGGATCACGACCAGCTATTGGTAAGATTCTAATCTGTGTCCTTGAGCATCTATTAGCAAGTGGCAGGGTCATCTTTCTATGTGTGGCACTGTCTGTAGAGTGAGGTCTGCAGGAAATGAACAAAAATGTCTCACTCTTTACCAAGAACATTTGGAGGCAATCATCCCAACAGCAAAACGGCTGTGGACAATGACCACATCCCCTTCAGCAGAGCAGGGAGGCAGGGCCACGCGTCTTGGTGCTTCTGAACTTTCTCATTCTCTGGCTCTCCCTCTGCTCCACCTCCCGGGGAAAGTGATGGGGCTAAGTGGGAGTGGAATGGAAGGAGGAGAGGCAGGTGGCGGGGCAACGACTTTAACAAAGAAAACCCCTGACCACAATCAGAGAGGATATGAAATCTCATTTCTGTGAGGACAGCACAGAGGCTGGAAGGCACAATTTAAGAACTGAGGGTGAGTCCTTCCATCGGAATAAATTGGAAGGTCAAAGCAAGGAGGCAGGTCACAGTAGCAGGGGGGCCTCATGACAGCCCAGGGGGATGATAACAGAACAGGAGGCACCAGTGCAGAAAGCAATGCATTCCTGACTAAAGGAAGGTGGATTTTAAGTACGTCAGAGAGAGGAAGAGGACTCTTTCTTCCTCAGAAGAGAACAGCTGTAGAGAGATGGGACGTCAGGAATGACATTATGCCGGGCAGTCAACTATTACGTCACTGTGGAGCATGGGCACAGTGAAGAAAAGCACAGTGTAGAATTGTCGATCTTTTAGGATGCTATTCTAGAAGAGATCATTAAGAGGGAGGATTTGAGCAGCATTTATTGTGCCAGGTCTCTGCACAACACGATGTTTTATGTATTATTTGCCTTAATTGACACAACCTCCCTGTGGGGTAAATGTTGTTATCTCCACTGTATAGATAAGGAAACCGAGAATCAGTGAGGTTGAGACTCCTCCTCGAGCTGACACAGACAGAAGAGACGACCTCAGAGCTGTGGGGCATAGTCTTTAAAACAGAGCAACAGCTTTATGGAGTATAATTTACATACCTTAAAATTCACTCATTTTCATGTGCAATTAAGTGATTTTTTAATTTGCAAAGTTGCACAACCATTACCACAATCTGATTTTAGAACATTTCCACGACCCCGAAGAGAAACCTCGTGCGCACCGTTACGGTGTCTTAAGCGCTCCATTTGTCAAGGAAAGCCATGTGGAGGAGGCAGTGCGGTGTCCTTCAGAGGGAGGGTGTGAGGAGGAGGGAGTGTGGAGCTTCCAGAGAAGGGGCCGCAGCACAGATGCGCACAGCGCTGGGCCCCCGAGAGCATTCTCAGGACCGGCCAGCTTCCCAGGTAGACTTCACCACAAGGAAAGGACACGCTGACCAGCAGAGCGGCACAGACAAGTCTTCCAGGCCTCCTACCAGGTGCGCTGATCGATGGGAATTAACACACCTGCCTTCTGGTTCCGACAGCGGCCTCAGATCGGGTCTGATAGCGTGACTGGCTCCCTGAGAAATAGCAACTTGTAGTAGAGGTGAAAAAATAATATGGGAGCCAGACCATGGTCCCTGGTGAGCTGCACCTTGAGATGACATCAATCAGGGCCGAGTGGGGCATTTTGCACAACCTCTCTGCCTTGTTGCCCTTTAACTGCAAGTCACAATCCGTTCATGCGAATAGTTACCTAAAGGTGAGTTTGGATTTAAAGACGGCTTGTCCCTGTAGACCAGTGTCTTCTCTAACAAACAGGTGGCTGTGATTGTCCTGCAGTGGGGCTTTGTAGACATCAAACACTTCACTGCCCAAATGCAGGGACAGGCTGGGAATGAGAAATAGTTCAGTTATGAGGGTGGATATTTAATGACCCCTACAGCTTCCATTCTGCCCCGTTAGCTTTACTTAAAATGCTGTGGAACTGCAGGATCCTGACCCTGTACTGAAGTCAGAAGAAAAACAAAGAAAAGATACTGTAAATAACTAACTTATTGTTTTTCAAAGCAAAAGGTGGTAAAATCCATCCTCCTTTCAACTTGAAATAGAATTGTTTTGTCGTTTTCCCAATCTTGACCACTTTATCAGTAAAACAGAAACAATTTTTCAAAAATATCCATTTATAATGTCTAATGGCTCACATGTGGGAGCTAACATTAGACTTTCACCCCAATAAGGTAGATACCAGGAATCTGATCACACCTGGGCTCCATTTCTAAAGTCTCCCACCAGCCCAGCAGTATGACCTCAACCCTATTTATTTCTCTCAAGTTTCCTAGGTAATGCCAGAGGCCTAGATTTTGTCAATTCTTTAATGAAAGATGACCCCAAAATAGGTCCTACACAGAAAACTTCACTCATGCCAGGCCTCCTTCTGGGCATTTCAATACTCTTCAGGCAGTGTGTGCTCACCTTCCATCTGACCACTTCACTACGCGAGCATTGCTTTCTTTGATTTTATTTCCTTCTTCATCCTGGCGCATCCTCCAGCGTATGGTGTTTTCCACCTGGTTCGAAACACAAAGGCATTAGAAAACCAGCGTAACTAACTGCGTGTTCTTTTTTCCTCAAGTGACTTATAATCACGTGCCAAGAATTCATAGGTAGTGACAGAATAAGCTTACAACAAAATAGCTGATCAGGCCACACTGACACGCTCCTGCCACAAATACCTAAGTCATTAAACTAACCAGACATTTTATTTAAATCTTTTCTGAGCTCCAGTTTATAGCAGTGGAAGCAGAAACTAAACATGAAGCAGGATGGAGGTGCTATCAGACACAGTAAGAGCGCCATAGGACAGAGGGTGGGGCAGTTACAACAGAGACCTCTGCCTATTGCAGGGCCACTTGAAGGGCTATGAACCCAATGACAGAAAGACTGAAAATGCGCCCATTAGCCTAGTAAGACAGGGAAGCTCTGGGCATTAAATTTAAAAAAGAAAAAGAATAAACAATTAAGTAATAACAAATTAAAACCTGAGACCCGTGTTTTGCCCTGTTTTTTAGTTCAAATTTACCCTATCCATATGGTAGGGAACTCCAAATCATAAAAGTAGCACAAAAATGGATCCTGCCCTCTGCTACCACTGGGGCCCCTGGCAGAAGCTCATACTAAACCCCGTTAAAGAAGACACATCCCCGATGAGGAGGAGACAGAGCTAAGACTAAAAAGAAATGAAGAAAATCTCCAAGAAATATCCGACTCAATTAAGAAATGCAACTTTCGAATTATAGGTATCCCAGAGGGAGAAGAGAGGGGAAAAAGGGGCAGAGAGCTTGTTCAAAGAAATAATAGCTGAGAACTTCCCAAACCTGGGGAAGGAGCAGGAAATAAAAGTGAATGAAATCAATAGATCTCCTAAATATATCAACAAAAAACGCCATCCCCAAGGCATATAGTGGAAGACACATCCCTGTGACAGCGACAGTCACGCTCTGCCATCCCAGGCCTTCCCGAGAGGAGCCGCCCAGTAACAAGGCCTCTTTCTGTGCATAATCTGAATTTCCACAAACAGCCCGAGATATTTCTTTTGTAGGAAGTTGCTAGAATCTATCCAGTATAAAATGTGGAGGCAGTTCCATACATATAGCTACATTCTATTTATCCGGAAGAAAGTAGCTAACAATTTTCAAGAATTTTTATCTTTACTTCTGTCAAGAAATTACAACAGCAAAAAAAAAAAAAGTTAGAAAGTGGCAATTCTACAGGGATTAAAAAAGAATATGTACCTTATCCCCTAAAAATATTCTGAAAAAAACATTTAATTCCTTGTTCTAAACAGTTATTTGTTGATTGAAGAGTAAACATAAAAGATCATTTCATAAACTCAAGTCTCAAGTTGTTATCCCTGTGTTTTACTTGATGAAATGAATAACTTAAAAAAAAAGGAATGAAGTGTGAAATGGTACCTTTAATTTTAACCTGGTTCTATTTTCCTCGTCAAGCACTTTCTCATCTGCAAACTCATCTTCATAATACTGAGGATCAAAAGGTCTAAAAATTGTTTTTTAATGTTGTATTAGCCATATTTAGTAATGAATATGATTAATACTATAAAATTATAATCTTTACAACATGCACCAATATGTTGAAAAAATCTCAGTGGACAAATAACTTCATGTAAAACTTCAAGGAAGTATGAGAATTACTGTACTTTCTTGAAATTTGATTTCAAAACATATTACCTGAAATAAAATCCAAATGTGACTAATAATTCAAAGTCCTCTTTGTCTGAAGAAATAATGTCTAATAAAATATAGGTGACACATGATTTCTCTGTCTCTCTATTTTTTAAGAAAATTCTCATGTTTAATTGCACAAGAGCTTGCACTCCTGCACCTTCGTGAATAATACCCATCAACATTCACATGGCTTTTGCACTGAACATTTGTGATTTCTCTAGCAAACTTTCTCACTCTCTTTTCCAATTCTTCAGCTTTACATTAGTGAAAAATATCTATCTTTGTCAGCTGTATGTTCATTTATAAGAAGGTGCCAAAATGCTAGAAGAATTATTAGCATTAACACTCTCTCACATCAACCATCATTTTTTCTACCACAGCACATCCTAAATTTATTTTTTCAGAGTTACATGAGAAATCTCCCATCTTTGTGATTAGCCAACTCATGATAAATAAGAAAAAACATTTACATTCCACATATTTTTATTTAATATCCTGGAAGAAAAACTTTAATCAGTCCTCTTACTTGGGTTCTATGCTGAGAAATTTGGGTAGTTTAACAAAGTATAATTCATTCCCTAAATCAGAGTGGATATTGGGAATTTCTACTTCTATTCTGGTTGCAGAAATCGGCTCTTCCTCCTGCTGGTCCTGGGGCAATCCACGTTCATCCTAAGAGAGGAATCAGATTGTGAAAGCTTGAAGTGACATTAGAAATGCTCTAGTTCTCCTCCTGCACTAGGCAGATGCTTAGGTTTGACAGGAAGTAAATTTAGACCCCACTTTAGGGATAAAACAGTCAGCAACCCTTCCAGGCCTCTCCCTAAAATTTCATCCTCACCCCCTGCAAAAAACCACCATGGGAAACAAGATCTGTTAGCCTGCCTTACCAGAAAAAAATATCTATTTTGTTGACATATCTAGTTTGCATAAGACATTTAGCAACAGAAGTGTGAAATTATGCAACCCTCAACACTATGTAACTATTAAAATCAGAGAAGAATGTTAAATAGCACACACTTCTTGGCACAGGTTGAATAGAAAAACTTATAAATCAAAGGTTTTCAGACTATGAGTCCTCACAGTCTCACCCCTAAAGTTTGGCATCAACCTCATTCTGAGCAGTTCCTTTTACGCCCTCTAATATCCAGAGATTCCCAACTTGGCTAAGAAAGTCTCCCGTCCATTAGATGTTTCAGACCACTACTCACGTTATCCCTGTCCTCTCTCCACATGAGAGAGTCAGACCCGTCAGCTTCTGAAACTTTTTACTTAGCTTTGAACAATGGGACGAGTTAGGTTAGTGATTGTACTTACAACAGGCTGTCCTGGAATAGGTGGTTGATTGTCCTCATCACTCTCTGAAGAAATGTCATCTATGTCTCCAAACAGATCCATGATCCCACTATAATGTTCAGTGTTGGAGGCAAATGCACAGTATTAATTTCTCTGACTGAAGTTCTTCACACAGTTCTTAGCCTATCACTTCAACTTATTCCCAAGATTCATAAACCGAATCTCCACTAAACCAACCGCAAACTGGCTCCCTGAGCCTGGCCCTCAGAAGCCTGACGACAGTGTCTATGGAGAAGGGAGGTGGCAAAATTGGTTGGTGGAAGGCAACATTGCTGATAGTCAGCTTTCAAGATGGTTCCCAATGTTTCCTGCCTCTGGTATTCTTGCCCTTGTGTGGTTCCCTCCAACATCACATCATGGTTGGTCTATGTGATCAATAATATACAGCCTCACTTCTGAGGCCAGGCAACAACATTGTGGCTTTTTGCCTTGGGTCACTTTCTCTCTTGGGTCACTTGCTCTGGAGGAAGCTAGCTGCCATGACATGAAGACACTCAAACTGCTAGGGAGACATTCGTGTGGTGGGAAACTGAGGCCTCCCGCCACGGGCCATGTGAGTAAATCATCATGGAAACAGATCCTTCAGCCCCAGGTAAGTCTTTAGATAATGCAGTCTCAGCCAATATCTTGATTGCAGCCTCCAGAGAGACCCTTAAGCCGGAACCACCATACTAAATCATTCCTGACCCTCAGAAACTGTGAGACATATTAAATGTTTGTTTTAAGCTGGCCCTCTCAGGGGATATAGTTGGAGAAGGTGAGGGGTGGTATGCAGGTCACATAAGATATGTCTACCCAACTCTTCTTTCTCCCTAAGCCTTTGGATTCCCTCCACATAATGCCAGGGAAGCTTTGGTATCTCAACTTCATTAAATGTAGGCCACCATTGCGTTTGTTTTAGTTAACCAATCAAGTATAGAGCCATGTCCAGCTACATGTGCTAACACACCAAATCGAAAGTATATGATAAGTGCAACCACATCAGTAAATGTGGCCCAAGCTAGTGTTTTGTCTGTCTTTCATCTTACATTTTTGAGCCCACTTCCACACATATTCCTCAGGCTTTTGCCTATACTAATGAGCAAAATTTTGTAATTCTTTTGGTGTACAAGCTCTTCTTCAGAATTTGTGCTTTCTTTGCCAGAGTACGACGAGTGCCTAGTGATGGGTCTACTGGTAAAAAGTGGGTCAGACAGCACTCAGTTGGGTGAGTCTCGAGGAGAATGGAAACCACCTCAGGTGATGTTATTACAGTGTTTTCAACCAAGAAAAGACTAGTTTCCTCAGACATAGGGAGGCAAGCTTCTTCTCACAGGCAAGGGAGGCTCAAAGTGACTAGAAAATTTGAGTTTTTCAGCTTCATCTGAGTCCAAACAGACATCCCCATTCTTAGTTTCTTTCTCAATCAATGCCCTTTCCCAAGAGAGACTTGAAGAGGCTGTGAATTCAACTGAGGTTGTAATTCTGCAACCAAACAATTAAATGTTGTGTTTGATTTTCAGCTACCTCAGCCCTTTGACTAAAAGATAAAAGAGATTCTTTTAGGACTGTCATGAAAGCTCACTGGTTCTCTGACCATGACTTGAGCTGAACATTTAAAAACCTACACTTGTAATTTTCTTTCTGTAAGTGCTTCATGGCACTCAGAAATATCCATCCCATACCACAGACCTTATAGTCATCATTTCTGTCTAACAAGTGTAGCAGCTACTTGAGCCCTCAACCATAGGAGAGAATCTGATTCATCATGATGCCCTGCACACCATGGATCACAGCATCCTGTTTCCCATTGGTGAGGAGCTCAGACCTGCATTCAAACCAAGCCAATCTACAAATCTCATCTTTGAGGATTTGTTTCCTGTACTACCCAGTCAGGTCCTAGTTGGGCAACAGAAAACACACCAGTTGTCTATACCGATAGAACTTAATATTTAAAAAAATTCTAATTAGGTTTAAAGTTGTTGATTAGGTTACGAAAAGTATAAAAAGAGAACTGTAAGGGCCAGCCTCGTGGCAAAGTGGCTAAGTTCCACATGCTCCACTTTGGCGGCCTGGGTTTGCGGGTTCAGATCCCAGGCACAGACCTACACCACTCATCAGCCACCCTGTGGCAGTGACCCACATACAAAATAGAGGAAGATGGGCACAGATGTTAGTTCAAGGCTAGTCTTCCTCAAGCAAAAAGAGGAAGATTGGCAACAGATGTTAGCTCAGGGAGACTCTTCCTCAGTGAGGAAAAAAAAGAGAGAACTGTAAGGGAACACGGAAGCAGCAAATTCAGAGAGCACTTCCACCCCTAGGGATGAGGGAACAAAGGGGAGAGGTGGAGTTATTAAAAACTTATAGAGAGGGCCCCTTGGAGCTGAAACATACCTGAGGAAGAGAAGTGTCCAGGTGGTACTGAGGTCTCTCAGGGTAATGTAATAAAGCTGGCTCTCCAAGTTTTGGTAAAACTGCAAATTGGATTGAGCTGCTGCTGAGGTGAAGAAGGGTTGGTGGGCCCCCTGAGAAAAACTGCAAGTCAACAGGAAGCCCCCAGAAAGTTCCATAGTAAACAGGAAGGAGTAATCCTTTTTTCAGTTATCCAGGCTTCCAGTCTTTCTCTAGCGCCCCCTAACAGGGGGCAGCTGGCAAAGCTGAAGTGTGGCTTTGGAATGTTGGACTAGCATCGCTAAGCTTCGTATAGAAGGGTGGTTTGGAGAGGAGAGACAAAACTTAATAACTGATACACAAGTGTCTACTAGTAAAAAAAAAACCCAAAACTATGTTGCCTTGGAAAGGACAGGTTTTTGAGTGAGGAAAGTGACACAATGGTGATATAGGACCTCCTTCTCTTTTGATGTCACTTTTCTTTCTGTATAACCAGGCTTCAGGGTAAGCCTCCTGCAGCCACCACTCCCAGACTGTACTAACGGCACTAGGAAGGAAGTGAGGTAGAGTCTGTTCATAAGGGAAAGATGAATTAGCGTATGTAGAAGGGCACTGCAGAAAAGACAAATATGTGTGTGGTGGATGTAAAACATCTACAAATTCTTTGCCTTTCCTACCATCAAGGAGTCAAATATGGGCTCACAGTAGTGACGCACTTCTAATGAAAAGAACGTGGTGGGTTTTGATGTGACTTTCAATGCTAGTCATCAAAGATAATGTCAAAAAAGGTCATACAGCTTCCACCTGGCTCACTCTCTCAGGGTGCTCACCTTTGGAACCCAGCCACCATGCGGTGAGAAAGCAGGGCCAGGACTAGGATGTGACAGGTAAGATACCTTAGGCAAAAAACATAAGAGGTGCCAAAATCTCAGGGATCAAGATAAATAATATTGCAATACAATATTTTTTAAGGTCCATGCAAAAAACCATGAACAAAATATGAAAATTTTAAGTAAACAGAGGATCCATCCAGCTGTGTACTTGTGCAACTCTCCTTGCTTGCCTTACTCTAATCCCAGCCCCGTCAGATCCTGCCTTTATGTAAAATTTTGACATTTTGTTCATCATGGACTTTTTTTGCATTAATTTTAATTTTTTAAAATGTTGTGTTACAATATTATTTACCTCGATTACTGTAGTGGGCTGAGTTGGGACCTCCCTGCAAAACTCATATCCACCAGGAACCTCAGACTGTGATTTTAATTGGCAATAGGGTTTTTGCAGATGTACCTAGTTAAGAAGTGGTGGCACTGGCTCAGAGTTGGCCCTAAACCCAATGACTGCTGAGGGGGAGGAGGGTCCGAGGGGAGGTGAAGGCCTGATACTTATTAGCACACAGTTCCACGGCCCAGAATCCATTTTGAGGTGACTCTGATTCCCCACATCCTTTCTGGTGTTGGCGGAGTCCTTACAAGGAGAAGGAGATCTAGAGAGACACAGAGCGGACACCTGGGGAAATAAGCCACGTGAAGACAGAGGTGGAGACTGGAGTTACGCTGCCTCAAGCCAAGGATTGCCGGGAGTCCCCAGAAACTAAGATGAGGCAAGGAAGATTCTTCCCTAGAGCCTTTGGAGGGACCACGGCCCTGACACCTTGATTTAGGACTTTCAGGCCCCAGAACCGGGAGAGAACACATTTCTGTGGCTTTAAGCCACCCGGTTTGTGGTACTTTGTACAGCAATCCTAGCAAACTAATACAATTATGGAGGCTTCTGAGCCCCTTTAAACTCTGCACCCCAGAAGAACACCTCACTCGCCTCACCTGGCCCTGACCAGGTGGCTTCTTTTTGGGGGATGGGAGGAGGGGGTGGGGCAGAGCAACAGGAACTCACTAAACCTAAGACTCAGGGTAAGATGTTAACAAAATCAACTAGCTTTGGGAAAAGTTGATTTCTTGAACAGAGACTTCCTTTTTAAATTTTTTTATTACAATTAAAATTACACAAAAGCAAATGAATTCATCTCAATCAAAATAACTCATGTTTACATCATATTTATAAAACAAAATGTACAATAAAATATATAAAATGTTTTCACTTCATTTTGTACTTCAATCATCATCTTCTTCTTCTTCATCACTGATCACGTACTTCTTATGCTTTTTATTTGCTTTATCGTCATCCTCTGCTTTTCTCTTTCCAGAAGGTTCACCTTCCTAAACAGATAAAATTTTTAAAAATCTATAAGTCAATAGAGAATATTTCTAGGAAGATTTATCAAAAGTAGCTCTGAGCTTAATGATCCTCTGAAAATCCCAAATAAAATCACTGTTTTAATAAGAACATTCACCCGATGAATAAAACCAGTGGTCAATGTCATGGCCAGTTTCCAAATCTACAAGTACTAGAGGCATTCAAAAATGACAACTATACAAAGTAATTACAAACTAACTATAAAACCCAACTTCAGGACTGCAAGGGAGAGCTAAGCAACTGTAACTCCATCTCTCAGAGGGAAGACGTCATACACGGAGGAGGGCAGGCAGGAAACCGGCACCGGGTTTGCCCCAGGAAGGGCCGGGCTCTCCCGAAGATGTCTGCCGGTAAAACCTGTCCTGTTGAATAGTGTTACCATGATCAGGCAATTACTTAAACTTTTTTCTCTGCTTTCTCAGCATTTCACCTCTTCATTATCTAAAATTCAGTATTTTAAAGACTGCTGATTTTCTAAAATAATGATTTCTTGTTTGGGATGTACTAAAAACTCACATCACAAAGGTTTTTAAAAATATATTTGACGAATGTAAAAGCCTTCCATACACAAGTTTCCACTGCTTAAAATCATGTTGTATGATGTTCTAATAGAAACAAACAATTCAGGAAGTTATCTAAAAACAATTTTTACAGATAGAATTTGAACACATCAACACCTAAATGATATCAAATATTGATTAAAACGAACTGATACCAAATATGACATTCCCGAACTACCTTAACTAGCCTCCTCACCAAAAATTAAATAGGCTGAACAAACAGCTTGCAGGTTGAGGCTGGGGAAGGCCAGGCATCTTGGTGTCATGACCAGAGAATGCTTCTGGATGTAGAATACAAGCTGGCATACCCACTTTTTCTGATGGTCCTATGCCTGGCCCTCTGAGGAGAAAGATACCATCTCACACTTGTTTCCTGCCTTATTATCCCAAATGCATCCCCACAGACCTGAAGTGCCATAGGAGAATTCAAAGGGGAAACTTATGAATCCACAGTAGGAGATCCAGAAGTCCTCCTGTACTTACTTCCCAGCTGGCATCAGTCAAGTTACTCAAACAGCAATCCTGGAAGATGGATCCTGCCCCAAGGGTGTGACAAGGCTCCTTCCTTCTTCCCAGCCTGGAGCAAACCCAGGTACTTCTCTCCCAACCCCACCTCAGCAAAGGCGAAGAGCACAGTCAATCCTACCACTTGTCTTCTCATTTATTTTCAACTGAAGAATCTTATCTTAAACACTTTACATGCAAGCCTGTTTGTGGCAACTTAGCCCAAGTCAACCTCAGCGTGTATGGTCTCTTCAGCTCTAAAATTCTTTAATAAGTTTAAGTTTGAGTGAATAAAAGAACTGGCATGGTACTTCTAAAAAGTGATAGAGTCTGTCCTAAAGGACCCTGGACAGGGCCCAGGAGCCAGAAGACGGTCACGGCTCTCCCAATGAAGTCTAATCGGCACCAATCCTACTCCACTGTCTGGGGTAAGATGCTCCAGAATTCTGCTTTGGAAATCCTGCCAGGACTGACTTCCCTGGCGGCTACAGACAAGCACAGTAAAGCACAGCAAAGGCCTGCATGCCTGCCACTCCCAGGACGTAGAAAGTGAGTGGCATCCTTCAGGAGACCTCAGTCTGTGAAATTAGGAATGTGGGATTCTGCCTTACTGAATTTAGCCAGAATAAATCCCTGTGCCATGTATAGATGCAACAAATGACAAAAATATTCATATTATACTAAACTAAAGATTGCTAATATAGCCATGAATACAGGTCCCTATAGATATAGGAACAGGCAGCCCACAGTTATGAAGGAGTTGTCTTCCAACAATTTATTTTTAAGACTAATTATAAAACTCAGACTTTTTTTCCATACTAATAAACCAGCTCCCAGAGCTTATTTAACCCCAAATACACCTAAGAATATATATAAATAAGAATATGTCTTAAAGAATAAGAGACCAACACCAAGAATGTCAAGGATCCTAGGGAAATATGTTCAGAATCCCAATCATGGGAACCCCCACACTGGTGAGGAAGCTGGGACAAGCCTGGCTCCAAGGTGCTGACAGCTCCATATACAGAGGCAAAGGGACTCTAACAGTTAAGGCAGGGCTGCCAAGGGGATATGGAGGTTCTATGAGGGGGAACTGGGAGAGGAAAGAGAAACACGGAGAGGAACCAGACCACTGGGCACCACGTTCTAAGTAATCCTTCTCAGCAGGTCACCTCTTTCTTCTAAGAAAGCTGAGGACAGTCTGTGATACCTCTCCTTTCCATTGTCTTCATGGTTTTTTCCACTTGGCTCCTTCCCTTTTCCACAGTTCCTTTTCCTACCTCTTTTTCTACCTTGGAAGCAATTTAGGTTTCCTGAAGTTTTTAATGCTTACAAAAATAAGGAAGGGTAAAATCTCTATTTTT
Source organism: Tapirus indicus (assembly GCA_031878705.1). NCBI lineage: Eukaryota > Metazoa > Chordata > Mammalia > Perissodactyla > Tapiridae > Tapirus > Tapirus indicus. The sequence goes on from CM062918.1 coordinate 44,706,755, forward strand.
CTCCATTTTGTAACTTAGACCCTATAGGGGAAGGGAAATTAGCACTTCTTATTCAGCTACTACATGTCACCCACTTTCATATCTGTTAATTACTATAATATAACTTCACAAGGCAGCAAGCATGAATCCCACTGAACAGACGAGGACAGAGACTCAGAAACATGGGATGACTTGCTCAAGGTCATACAAGTGGTAAAGAGAAGCCCCACGATTCAATAATCCATTTCGTTCTAATCCAGACTCGTGCCCTTTCCCCCATATCAAGGAATGCTCTGGTGATAATGGTGTTCTCTGCTATGGGAACTTAGGGCTTAAAAACTCCCCTGTATCTCAGAGGTGTGCCCAGGCTCATGGCACTTGGGTGGGGTTTAGTGTGCAAATGAGGAGAGGGACCTAGAGCGGGTATGACCCTTTTCTCCTCTCTCCCATTGTAACCAACGGCCAGGACTTGAACTGGGGTAATATGAGGAGGCAGTGGCAGGGGGTGGGAAGTCCAGGCAGAAGTAAAATCTTTGTTGTCAGGAAAGGGGAAGGGAAGGGTACAGGAAGACTTAATAGAAAGTATTTTGGTGAGGCAGGTAGAAAATAGTTCCTATAATAGACAGTTAGAAGGAATTCACAAGAAGTATCTTTAAGTCAGGCAGTTATAGGTTTGCAATTGCCTAGCCTAGAAAAAGACTATTTGATGGATCACATTTAAAAGTATTCTCATTTCTGAGAATACTAGGAATAAACAGAAGTCCCATGGCACTTCTCAATTTCATTCACAGTTTCCGCTTGCCAAGAAATAAAATAGCATCTGCTTAGATGAGAATTGCCCGTTTGCCAACAGTTCAACACACTGTAAATGCATCATTAAGATGTCTCCTATCTAATAAGAAACAAATATGTTGCAGAATAATTTAACAATTTCTGTCTAGTTATCTTCCATAGCATGCCACTTCCACGAATGACTGGAAAATATTAAATACTGTGATTAACAAACAATAACACAAGTACACAATTCTGCTTCACATGAGAAAAGAGCTCACAGAAACTCATAGTTCACAGAAGGTCAAAATGATCAAAGTACATTAAAATCATGCACAATGGGAACACAGCATCTATTTCCTGCAATATAGCAGAACAATCCTTTGAATAACCCTCTCACTGAAAATAACTATGATGGGAAAATGTAAACAAATAAATGTAATGGCAACAAAATAAGGTATAATCAGAGGCCAAAAATTAAAGGATAAGCGGAGCACTAAAGCAGGCTTTCTCCTTGAAGATATTTACCAAAATGTGTGAACATGAGCCTTGGTTTTTATGCTGTGCAGGTGCTGAGGCCAGGAGACAAAGGCCAAGTGGAGCAGATTAATAGCAGACCCCAAAAGACTACATCTTTAGGACAAAGGTAAACCAGAAATAAGCCCAGGCCCATTTCTCTGAGGCAGGGGTCAGCAAACTTTTTTGGTAAAGGGCCAGATAATAAATGTCTTAGGCTTTGTAAAATGTACAATTTCTGTTGCAACTACTCAATTCTGCCACTGTAGTAGGAAAATATCTATAAAAAATAGATAAATGAATAAGCATGGGTGGGTTCCAATAAAACTCTCTTTGAAAAAACAGGTGGCAGAACAGATTAGGTCAGTGGGATGTAATTTGCCAACCCCTGTTCTAAATGACTGCAAGGATAATTTCTAACCTCATAAATTAGAACTAACTGGCAGGGGGTTAAAAACAAAAATAAAAAATTTCCAGGAAAACTCCCACAAGTCAGAACTCATACTTTCAGGTAGTCTAAAAAGACCTATTCGAAGAATATAATTTAAAGTGGTCCCAGGACACTGATGCCCAAGGAGTTAGGGAGTAGGAGTTTTAAAAATGACCAGTTTGAATAAGAAACTAAAACTAAAAAATTTCTAAATGGCCAATTTGAAAAAGAAATTAAACCTCTCGAGATGAAAACTAAAACAAAGTAAAAACTCAATGAGAGAGATTAACAACATATTAGACACAGCTGATGAAAGAAGCAGTGAAGTAGAAGAAGGATCTGAAGAAATATCCCAGAATGCAGAGACAAAGACATGGAAAATACGAAAGAGAGTGGGAGAGTCATGGAGGATAGAGTAAGAAGGAATAACATCCATCTAACCAGAGTTTCATAAAGAAAGGAGAGACAGAATGGTACAGAAGTAATATCTGAAGAATTGACGGCTGAGAAATTTTCAGAATTGATGAAAGATACCAATTTACAGATTCAGGAAGTCTAATGAATCACAATCCGAAAAATAAAAATAAAAAGTAGATACCAAAGTAAAATTTAAGAACACCAAAGATAAAAAAAGGATCTAAAAAGACTTAAATAAAATAAATAAGTCCTGGGGATGTAATGTACAGCACAGTGACTATAGTTAATAATACTGTATTGTATATTTCAAAGTTGCTAAGAGCATAGATCTTAAAAGTTCTTATCACCAGAAAAAAAATGTATAACTACATGTGATGATGGGTATCAACTAGACTTATTGTGGTGATCATTTCACAACATACACACATATCAATTGAATCATTATGTTGTACACCTGAAAGAAAATGTATAACTACGTGTGATGATGGGTATCAACTAGACTTATTGTGGTGATCATTTCACAACATACACACATATCAATTGAATCATTATGTTGTACACCTGAAACTAATATTTTATATGTCAATTATATCTCAAAAAACCCCACAAAATTTCTCAGCAGCTATACTCTTATAATTTGAAAATGATACTGTTAAAAACATAAATTAAAATATTTTAAAATTACTTCTCAACAATTTTTTATTATTTCAATAGTAGATTTTATTTTAATTTATTGAATTACTCAATACTATTTCAAATACTATTTCATCTAAATAAAAAGAAAACAGGTTTTTCTACCATAAGAATTATTTCTGTAATTTAAAAAATATATTGAAAATAAACAAAAAGAAAAAAAGAAAGAAGAGTAGACCCTCTGATCTACCTGCACTGAATTATTTCTAGTTCTCTAGTTGAGCCGTGGTATCTCAGGGCCATGTGTCTTTTCTCACAGGCCTTTCCATCTACCTGGAATGTACACCCTGGCCACTATGCCCTGCAAGCTAATACTCTTTCTTCAACATGCAGCAAGAGGTCTCCTTCTCTGAGCAGCCTTCCAACACCCGTCTGAGCAGAGGTGTCAGAGCCTCCTCAGGGCCCCTCCTAGTCCTGTATTTGTCTCACTGAGTTTCTGTGAAGTGTGTAGACATCTGTCAGTGCTCCTGGGCTGTGAGCTCCTCTTCAGTCCAGGAGTTGACTCATGCGTACAGGGTGAACCCCTAGAATTGAATAAATTTGGTTTTACCTCATCACTGGTGAGCTTCTTTGCTTTGAGTAATCTTTGAGCCTTATCTTCTTCTGATCCCTCGTCACTGTCTGACGAATAGATTCTGGCTCGTTCCTCTGAAAGCAAAGGAATAAGATTTGTGAGTGACTTTCAAAGACAGTGATCTATTTGTTCCTGGGTTTTTCTTCTGATGAATATCTTTAGTTCTTTCTGTACATTTTTCCCAAAGAAAACAAATAATAAAAATTTTCTGATTTAAAGATGAATGTAATTTTAGATATGTTGAAATGAAGCAGTTACCCTCTCAAAATACAAGAATGGTTCATGTGACCACTTTTAAATATTAAAAAGGCTTGTGTGCAAGGTGACTAAAGAGACAGAGACCCCTACTCTTCCCAAATAAGCTATTACAGCCAGAGTCATCCTTTCTAGGGATAACAGTTAATTCCAAAATAAGCTTTGAAGACAAAACCAAGAGGTAGTTTCCTGGTCCAGTAAAGAACATTTGTTGCCAGTGGGACATTTCAAAGGGAGACATAGAATCTGCTCTGCTGCCCCAGCCCAGGTGACCCTCGGGTTGAATAAGAGCAGCTGACTTTAGACCAAGCCCCCCCCCTCAGAACAGAAAGCCTTCCCCTTCTCCCCACTCCCTGCAGTCTGACTACAGGACAGAACTAAACATTAGTGAACTTGTCTGTTAGGTTTTTCATCTCTGGTAAACTGAATATCGTATAACTCTGTCCCTAAAAGCATCCTCAACTGTTTTTAGTTTTTATGTGGTTTTTTTTCCCTAAGTAATCTCGTTCGTGGGAAATTAGCACTAACAAAAAATAAAAGGTCTCTGTCCCCAAACAAATAAGAGGTAGGTAGGAAGAGTGTAACAGCTCACCAGAACAAATGCAGTCACTGCAAGAAAAGGAGAAAGGAGTTTCATAGGATGGCCAGAGAAGGGGAAATGTGGGTGTTCTCAAAATTTATCACTCAACAGGGACAAAACTAGGAGGCATGGTCGCCCAAGGTGTAGCTTACATTGTACAGTGATTCCCACAGCTCTATCAAAGCTAATGTGGGGAGGATTAGAGCCTCCTTTTACAGACGGAGGACACAATATTCAGAGATGTGAAGTCACGTGCCCGAAGCTGATGAGCAGTCAGAACAATAACAGTAGTTTTAGGTAATATTTATTTAGTACTTGCTATGTGCCAGGTGCTGGATGAAGCACTTTATATGTATTACATCATTCAATTCTCAAAACAACCTCATGTTGTCGTAAATACTACTGTCTTTTTCCTGATGAGGTAACAGAAGGGAGGTATTATAACTTTCCAAAAGTCAACCAACTAAAAAGCGGCAGAACTGAGATTAGAGCAGGCAGGATCAAGAGTCCAGCCCAAGTCTTCTACCTTCAGGTTCAGTTTGCCTCTCAGCATGTCATCTTGTTGCTGGCTGTGGGGAAACCTCCGGATGCAGTATTGTGGCTGAGACAGATGCCTCAGAAGGCAGATGACCTTGGTTCAAGAACCGTCCACTTAACAACTATGTGCCTTGGGGCAAGTTATTCAACCTCTCAAAGTCTTCATTTACTCAATAAGTACAAGACAAAAATAGACTTTGAGGGCATTATACTAAATGAAATAAGTCAGACAGGAAAAGACAAATACTGTATGATCTCACTTATATATGGACTCTAAAAAAAAAGGAAAAATAACAGCAACAACAAAAAAAACCAAGCTCACAGATACAGAGAACAGACTGGTGGTTGCCAGAGGCAGGGGTGGTGTGGGGGATGGGTGAAGGGGGTCAAAAGGTACAAACTTCTGAATTTAAATTAAATAAGTCACAGGACATAATGTACACCACGGCAACTAGTTAATAATACTGCAGCGCATATTGGCAAGTTGCTAAAAGAGCAGATCTTAAAAGTTTCCATCACAAGAAAAAAATTTTGTAACTATGTATGGTGTCAGAAGTTAACCAGACTTATTGTGGTGACCATTTCACAATATATACAAATAACGAATCACGTTGTAAATCTGAAACTAATATAATGTTATATGTTAATTATGCCTCAATGAAAAAAAGAACAAGACAATAATAGTAACTGGGTCATAACGTTGTTATGAAGATCAAATAGGATACATGCAAAGTGTTTGTTTGCCTGGGATTCAGTATGTACTGAATAAATGTTAACCATTATAAATTATGTCATCCCTTGGTATCTGCAGATGATGGTTCCAGGAACCCTTGCGGATACCAAAATCCACAGACACTCAAGTCCCTTATATAAAATGGCACAGTACAATGAATACAGTCGGCCCTCTGCGTCCATGGATGCGAAACCCATAGATAGGGAGGGCCGACTATACTTCTGAAAGGGAACATGCAAGGGAGAACTGTGAAAGGAAACAACATGTATTCTCTGAAAAATTCAACTTCTTGATTCCCAATTAGCAATAAAAAAAAGTTGAGAAAAGTTTCAAATATAATTGGCAGACTTCCAAACCAGAAAGCAGAAGCTCAAGGGACAAGCTGAAAGGGGGAACAATAAAGCTTTCTCCCCTTTCAGGCTCACCGGAAAGAATTCTGCAACAACTAGCTCATTAGAACTTGAAATGTATCACTCATTAACACCGGTTCCTTAAAGATAAAACAACCAGTGATTGGGCATTCAGAGTAGGCCAGATGCAAAGATAAATTCCTGAACCCTGAAATGATGAAATTTAATTTCTGCACAAACTCACCTCGAATGCCCCCTTTGTATCGGTTTTTAATGGCAGCCAAGCTGATGGACTCCTCGCCTTCCTCCTCCTCATCATAACGATCAGGTTCTAGGTAACTAGCACTCAGGCCCCGCTGGTGCTGTTTCTCTCTCATTCGGCGCTGCTGAGATTCCCTACGAATAGAAGCCCTCAAACGTTCTTCTTCTTTCTGTAAAGAAGCAAATAAACTACCAAACTCAAAAAAGTGAACTAGTTTAGTGCCCACGTGAACCTACTTTTACCATACGGAACATGTAAACACCTAGCCCAGGACAACACCTATTTCCTGTCTTCAGAGCACACTTCTCTCCTTCCACACCCATGACCACACACAGTGACGGTCTTGTTTAGTTCCATTGTGCGAAGGCAACACCACGGTGAGGAGGCAGAGGCTCCCTCACACTAACCGCCCGATCAGAACAGGCACAGGCCTGGCCTTGGGAGCTGCAGCATCCCCCGTGCTGCCAGTCAGAGTCCAGAGAGCAGCGACCAGCCCGAGGAAGGCCATCCATGCCCAGTGGACGCCTGAGGGAGGCTGTTTCTTTTCACGCCTGAGACGGGCACCTGACTTGCCCAGGCTCCACCAAACTACCATGGTGCCCAGATATTCCTGTCCTGGCCCCTCAACCCAGACAGCGGCCCACAGCTCCTGATGACAGGATGGGGAGGTGCTGGTGGGGGTTGGGGGAAGCCTTCATTCCCTTCCATTTGTCTGGCTTTCCACATGCCTGGGTTCACAAGGCAGACACAGGATATGAGAGGTCAGGGATATTCTGGCATTCCTTTGAATGCCTCATTTAATTGCTCTGCATTACTACATACAACTCTAATTCTGCTGCTAGACCTGTGCAGGGAATTGTTTCATTAAATAGTATGTGGTTGCACTGAGTACAGAGCAAAAAGCATTGTCAGTAAGACAGCAATTAAGAACAAACTAGCTGATTCCTGGCGTGATTTCACGGAAGCTGGGGAAGTGGAGGAGGGCTTGGGGGATCTCCAAAGGTGGTCCAGAAGGCTCTTCCAATAATGCTGAGCCTGGAGGCTGTAGGTCCCTCCAGCTCCCCCAGCTTGAGGAGAAAAGCGAGGGAAATGGAGCAAGAAGTCAGACTCCAAAGCCAACGTGCTACACACCACTGGGTTAGGCACTGCTACTGAATCTGGTTTAGTTAACCTGCCTCCATGAACAACATCCAAGCAGGAGGAAAAAGCAGGGGCCCAGGACCAAATCTTCAGCAGAGCCAACAGTGGGGTTAGTAAGAAAGGCCCTGAGGCAGCCAGTGTCTAGCCTCACTGCGCCCTGCACACTGAGGAAGGAAATCGTGTGAAGCAGGCAGGGCAATGGCCAAGATCTAGCAGGGATCAGAGAAGACGCAGAGCAGAGAGAACGAGACTGCACCACTATATCTGGCTTCTCAAAGCAAGTGCTGCACGAAAGGCCAACGCTGTCGATACAAGCACATACTCCATCATTTAGGGACAATGCCCCAGAATTGAATTTGTGCCTAATTGATAGTTGTGTCAAATTTGAAAACCTACCAGGTAGAACGTTAGAAAACTGACCTTAAAAACCACAATCTGCTTTTTGCCCAATTTCACTTTAGGCACTTTCCCATTCAAACTTCTGGTCTATTTTTTTGTTATTTTAGACTAAATCTCTACCATTTCCACTGATTTTTGGCATGAATTCTAAACCAGAAATAGATGATTTAATCATCTTTGAAATTATCTGTGGAAGTTCAGATTCTTTCAGCCCCCAGTTTGTTGCTGAACTCTCAGGACCTGGTGGGAGAGAACCCAAGCCCTTGTGTCTGCTTTATGACCATCGCCGTACCACCCACTGTTTGGCAAATGCTTAGGAAATGAATCCAACTTCCTGTTCATGCCAACTAGAAGGAGAAAAGGTGGGTCAATAAGAGATGATGAATAAATGTTTTGGGAAATGCTATTCTTAATATAGCAAAAATCCCAGGACAAAGCTTAGCCAACATACCTTAATCATTTCTGTGCGCTGGCATTCAGGATCACGACCAGCCATTGGTAAGATTCTAATCTTCTGTGTCTTTGAACACCTATCTGCAAGTGACAGGGTCATCTTTCTATGCGTGGCACTGTCTGTAGAGTGAGGTCTGCAGGAAATGAACAAAAATGTCTCACTGTTTACCAAACACATCTGTGAGCCAGTCATATTAACATCACAAAACCAAAAGGCCAATGACCATTTCCTATTCTTCAGAAAAAATAGGCAGAGGCACTAAACTGAATATAGTAGGTGGGGGATTCTGAACTTTGTTCATTCTGTGGCTCACTGAAATATTCTTACCTCACGAGTAAAGTAAAGGACAGAAAGCTGGAATAAAAAAAGCTTTGCAAAGCACGATCACCCTCCAGAAGCAGTAAATGGATAGGCTCGAGCAGCATTCATTGAATGCTAAGTGCCAAGCACTGTGCTTTATGTTTTACACGCTACAGAACTTCCTTGTCGCATTTACTCTATGAGATAACTGTTACATTTTATACACGAGGAAACTGAGGCAAAGAGAGGTTGAGAAAGTTGCACAAGATCACACAAGTGGAAATGGGACTCAAATAGAGGTCTGATTCCAAAGCCTATACTTCTGACCATTATGATCCTCAAAGAGCTAAGTCATAACCAAAATTATTGTGTTCTCTTTAAGCATTACCCAAGGAGGACAGTCTGCTTAGAATCAAGAAAAGAGAAACACGAACATTTCAGCGTAGCGCCTACATGGCCTAGAGAAGCAGAGCTCTCGCCAGCTGACCCGAGTATTCTGGGCTGCTGAGGTACACATGCCTGGATGGTACTGGATGCAGAAGGCTCAGGAACGGGACGACTCCAGCCTTCACACGCACCAACTCACTGCCTTTCCTCTGCCTGCATGCATACTACCAACCTCTAGTTATCAGTTAGTCTCCCAGATCAATTTCACTAAAAAGAAAAGACACACTGGCCAGCAAGTATTCTAGGCCTCTTGGCAGTTATAGTAATCACTGGAATTAACACAATGACATTCTGGTTTACATAACAGTCTCTTCTAAGTTTAGTTAGCATGACCTGGTTCCCTGTGAAACAGCAGCTTTTAGTGACAAAATAGCCTTTGAACCTTCAAAGCTGAGAACGAGATCCTGGTCTTTGGCTAACCAAACCGTGAGCTTACGTCAATCGGGAGTCAGGCGTTTTGGACAACATCTATATTTCACTGCTTTTACCGTAACAAATAGTAAGTTGATAAGAATAGTTACCTGAACGTGAGTTTGGTTTTGAAGACAGCTTGTCCCTGCAGACCAGTGCCTTGTCTTATGAAAAGATGATTGTGATCGCCCTGCAGCGGAGCTTTGTAAACATCAAACACTTCATTGCCTAAATGCAGAGACATGCTGAAAAGAAGGAACATTTCACATGTTAAAGTCGTAAAGCTTTCACTCCACCATTTTACTTCACTTAAAATGTGATTAACTGCTGCTTTCTCCCCTTACAAAGAATTCAGAAGGAAAGAAAAGAATAAAGAAGGCATAGTGTGAAAAACCTATACAGAAGTAAAACATGCTGTATGTTTATGTTTAGAAGTAAAGTATGCTTACAAATAAAACATGCTGTGACATTTACTCAGCCTCTACTGCTTTCCCAGTGAAAGGCAGTTTTTCTATAATGTCAACTTACAGTTAGCAGTATGCAAGGGGGAGGGGAGCTGGTTCAAACTATTTTGCTGTAGCCAAAGAGGATGATCACATTTTCAGCCTACTTTTAATGTCTTCCACCAGCCTGTGTGACCCTCAACTACATATTATTTCTGTCAGGTTTTCTATGCAATGCCAGGGACTAAGCAATGGAAATTCTTTAATAAGAGGTATCCCCAAAATAAGGTCTTATTCCAAAACTTGATCCCTCCCAACCACATTCTGGGTGTTTCAATACTCTTCAGGCATTTTGTGCTCACCTTCCATCTGACCACTTGACTATCCGAGCATTGCTTTCTTTAATTTCATTTCCTTCTTCATCCCGGCGTATCCTCCATCTTATAGTATTTTCTACCTGTTTTAAAACACAAGTGCCTTAGAACACTGTAGTTTATGCTTCTTTTCTCCTCAAAAGATACAAAATCATAGAATAAACATGCATATGTAGTGACAAAAAAACAGGCAACATTGAAATCCTCTTGTTTTAATCACTTAGAGATGTTGGATAAATTAACAACAGGAAAAAAAATATGCTTAAGTAAATTTCTGAGCTCCTAGAGCTGGAATCACAGAGGGAGCTGAGTGCCAAAGCATTTGAGCAGATGCTAAATCTGACACAGTCCTAAAATGTTTTAAGACACAGTAAGAGCTACGAGGACAGGAGGTAATGCTTGAGGCCATATGAGGTAGCAATTTAGAACTGAGACTCCCTATATATGCAGGTTCTCTCACAGAGCTAAAAATCCTATAAATGTGGGACCAAAAAACTCCGCCTACTAGCCTAGGGAGACAGGGAAGCTCCCCACTTAAGGGTAAGGAAAAAAAAGCATTCTATGAAAATTAAACCCCCAGGTTTGAGCAGGTTTAGAGTCTAACTTTATCTGAACTGCATGAGGGGAAAACACCAGGCAGACTTGGAAAACATTTAAGAGTTTCCTAAAAATGAAAACCATTGTTATTGAAATTAAAAACTCAATGGGACTTCTGGGAAAATACAGCACAGTAAAGGCATGTAGTTTATCACTGCTACATCCTGGAAACCCACTAAAATGACAGTGAAGAATTAAAAAAGGATACACTCACAAGGATAAAGAGAATGTGAATTAAGATGACAACAATGAGAAGCCAGTATTTTGAAAACTGACAGATCTAAGCCCATGCTTCCCTATGCCTATTCTCCCACCATCAACCCTAAAAGCAGCTGCTGCTCCCATTCCCACTTAGATTTCCGGAACTCCACTCTGTTAGCTGTGACCGTCTTTGCAACTGGGTCCTAACGTTCCCTTCTAGTTTTTCCCCTTTCCTTCTTTATTCCTCACTAAATAAACAAACAACTATGAAGCCAGCTGACTAAAGAACTCAATAATATTCATGAATTAAATATGATATCATATCTGAGATTTGTTTCAAAATAGTCTGGGTAAGGTGGGGTGGGGAATATAGATGAAATAAAATTGTCCAACTCAACAACCACTGAAAAGAGAGAGGGGTATGTGAGAGTTTATTATACTGTTCTCACTATATTTGTGTATGTTTAAAATATTCCTTAATAAAGGAAACAAAACAATCTGTCACTATTCCTGCCTTCCCTCTCATACAAAATAGGTTAGCTACATATAAATAGGCAAATACAAATGGGCCATTATTAACTGAGAAACCATTTTGAAAAATGCTTTCTATTATATAAGGTGATTCAAATAATAATGATGCTATGACAGGATACACTGCTATGTCTTACTGAGATGAAAGACACATTAAATCACTTCTAAAGATAGGGACCTCACACAGGTACATAAACTGTATCTGGTTCCTTGTTCGTTAAAGAATTAATTATACCATCAACTGACTCTTTAAGAATGGTCAGCTTAGTCTCAAGAACATCCCTTAAGAAACAAAGAATCCAGGGTTATTTTCCACTATACATCAAGATGTTAAACACAGCAGTCTGTCATACACCAACATTTTGTACTCTAAGCACCAAGATTTCAGAGTAAAATATTTATTTCTAAACTTTGATGCCTATACTAGAGTCTGGAATTACATGGTCTGAAAATATAATAGATACATTGATACTTGCCAACGCATTAATAGGAATTGAGTACATAAAAATCTCTCTCAATAGTCAACAAAAGCAATTGGAAGAATACAAAGAGAGCCATATGGTAAAGTGTTAGGTACTCATAATAAATCCTCCTTTTGTATATAACTTGCTTATCCATAGATCAAAGAGCCTGATGAATTTCCTCTTGAAGGAAGTTGCTAGAACTTAACCCACAGTAAATATGGAGGTAGTTGTTCTAAACAGCAAACCACAGCATTACTTATTCTGAAGGAAGTAGCTAATCATTTTTTAAAAGCATCAAAAAAGTGTAACAGTAAGAAAAGTACTGGAAAGTGACATTTTTACAGAGAAAAAGCTATATACTTTCTTCCTAAAAATATTCTGAAAAGGCAGACAATTCATTTGTTGATAAAACAGGAAACAAAAAATCATCTTCAAAAGCTCAAGTCTCAAATTGGTATCCTCAGGTTTTACCTTATAAAAGAAAGGAAGGAGTAAAGCATGGAATGGTACCTTTAATTTTAGCCTGGTTCGGCCTTCTTCATCCAGCATTTCTTCATCTTCAAATTCATCTTCATAATACTGAGGATCAAAAGGTCTACAAATGTTTTTAAAATAAAACTATTAATCATATATTGTAAGGAAGAGTATAACTGTTATGTAATAGAATCTCTATTAATACACTTCATTATACTAAAAAATCACAATATAATTAAAAATCATAATGGTCAAATATCTTCATGTTCAACTTCAATCAAGTATTCAAATTACTGTACCTTCTTGAAATTTGGTGTTAATACATACTGCTTGAAATAAAGTGCAAGCAAGGTTAAATATTCAAAATATTCTTTATTCTTATATAAGTCTTCCAACAAATAAGCCACACAAGCTCTAGCTTTCCATCTCATTTTGCTTGGGGAAAAAATTTAAATCGCACAAGAGCTTGCATGTTACTTAGTGAATAATACTCATCAATACTGTTTTACTGTCCAAAACCATTAGTGTTTCTAGATACACAATGGTTGCTACAGGTTCTCTAGCAAATTTCACCACATTCAATTTCAGCTTTTTCAGGGCTGCAATAGTCAAAAATACCCAGACTTATGATGTCTGTTAATTCATAAGAAAGTATCAAACTGCTAAAAGCGATTATTAGCATTAAAAGTCGCCTTTACCAATAGTCCACACTTTTTCTATCACAGGATATGCTTGATTTATTTTTTCAGAGATACATGACCAGGTTTTCATTTTGTGATTAGTCAACTCATGTAAAATAAGAAAAATGTCAACATTCAACGTATTTCTATCCAACATCTAGAAACACTTTTAACTGATCCCCTTACCTGGGCTCTACACTGAGAAAGTTGGGCAGTTTAACAAAATACAAGTCGTTTCCTAAATCAGTGTTTACTTTGGGTATTTCTACTTCTATTCTGGTCTCAGGAATTGGCTCCTCCTCCTGTTGGTCCTGAGGCAATCCGTTTTCATCCTAGTAAAAGAATCACAGAATTTTAGAGCTTGATGGGACCTTAGAAATGGTCTAGCTCAACTTCCACACTTAGGTAGACAGGAAGCAAACTGAGATGCCACTTTAGGACTAAAGCAGCCCTCAATCCCCACCCCTACTCACCCAGCCCCCCAAAAAACCTCACGGGAAACAAGATCAGTTTGGAAGCATCAATGTAAGAAAATAACTCTTTTGTGAGCAATCTATCTTCCACATATTCATCAATAGAAGTGTGAAATTAATCAACAGTTCAATAGGAAGTCATTCTATCAATTAAAATCAGAGAAGATTATCAACACAGTACACATTTCTTGGCATCAACAAGAAAAACATTTAAATCAATGGTTCTCCAATCACAGGTCCTCACAGTCTAGTCTCTTAGGGCGTGGCACCAACCTCATGCTGGGGGTGTTCTTTCTTTCTTTTTTTTTTAACCCAGTTTCCCCCAATGGTAACATCTTGCAAACCTACAGTACAATATCACAACCAGGAGACTGACCCCAATACAGTCAGATACAGAACATTTCCCTCATCACAAAGATTCATGTTGCCCCTTTATTAGCCACATCCACTTCGTTCTTGCCCTCATCCCTCCTTAATCTCAGGCAACCATTAATCTCTTCTCCATTTCTATAATTTCATCATTTCAAGAATGTTATGTAAGAGGAATCATATAGTATGTAACCTTTTAGGATTGGCTTTTTCTCACTCAGCATAATTCCCTGGAACTTCATCCAAGTTGTTACATGTATCAACAGTTCATCCTTTTTATTGCTGAGTAGTATTCCACGGCATGCACGTTCCAGGGCAGTTATTTCTACTCTTCCTTATAACCTAGAGCTCCCTACATAACTAACAAAGTTAGCTGTTCATTGTATTTTCATACTACAATTTAGCTATCAGCTTCCTCTTCCCGGCATAAGAGAGACCCTTAGTCTCTCAAATTTTTTACTTAGCCTTGAATAAGGGCTCAGTACACAGTGGTAATTTTACTTACAACAGGTTGTCCTGGAGTAGGTGGTTTATCTTCTCCATCACTCCCTGAAGATATATCATCTGCACCTCCAAATAGATCTATGGTTCCACTATTATCTTCGATATAGGAGGGAAAATGCACAGTATTACTATCTATAACAGGTTCTTCAAAGTTATCATTTCAACATATTCCCAAAGTTTCTGGATCAGGCACCAGGAAACCACCCAAACACAACTCTGAGCCTGGCTCTCAAAGATCTAAGTAGCATGTCTGTGGAGACGGAAGGGGGCAAACACAATGACAGGCAGAGCTGCACAGGAAGCACGTCCTTCTCCCTTCACTTACTGCATCCTTGTTCTTCCAATCCCCTTTATTCTCAGGAGCCCAAATGTCCTCCTCCAGTCTAGATGTTCAAATGTGGGGCTTAAGCACTCCATACAGACCTATTCTTTACACAGTCCCCCAAGTTTTAAAATTACAGTTCCATGTCCACCCAACCCCCTCCTCTCAAGCAGAACTTCACCTAGGTATAGGTAAAATAACAAAAATAATCTGTAAGAAACCAATAAACCAAGGTAGGGTAGTAGAGGGGGTGAATAGAAAGATAGGAGGGTGGTCAGAAAGTAGACCGCTGAAAATCGAGATTATAGAAGAGTTATAATTATTGGTAATGACATGATCTAGGATAAAACTATGAGAGTAAGTTGTGGAGACAAGGTGGAGAACAGACCACTGAAAAAGAAGAGGCAACCTATTAGAACGGCTAAAATCCAGAACACTGACAACATCAAATGCTGACAAAAATGTGGAGCAACAGGAATTCTCATTCATTGCTGGTGGGAATGCAAAATGGTATAATCACTTTGAAGACAGTTTGGTGGTTTCTTATAAAACTAAACATACTCTTAGCATATGCTCCAGCAGTTGTGCTCCTTGGTATTTACCCAAAGGAGTCGCAAACTTAAGTCCACACAAAAACCTGCCATGTATGTTTATAGCAGTTTTATTCAGAATTGCCCAAATCTGGAAGCAACCAAGATGTCCTTCAGCAGATGAACAGATAAACTGGTACATCCAGACAATGGAATATTATTCAGCGCTAAAAAGAAATGAGCTGTCAAGCCATGAAAAGACATGGAGGAAACTGAAATGTATATTACTAAGTGAAAGAAGCCAATCTGAAAAGGCTACATACTGTATGATTCCAACTGTATGACATTCTGGAAAATGTAAAACTATGGAAACAGTAAAAAGATAAGTGGTTGCCAGAGGTTAGAAGGGAGGGAGGGGTGAACAGTCAGAGCACAGAGGATTTTTAGGGCAGTGAAACTACTCTGTATGATACCATAATGATGGCTATGTGTCATTATACATTTGTCCAAACCCATAGAATGTACACCACCAAGAGTGAACCCTAAGTTAAACTATGAACTTTGGGTGATTATGATGCGTCAATGTATGGTCATCAACTGTAACAAATGTACCACTTTGGTGGGGGTGTTGATAATGGGGGAGGCTATACATGCATGGGGGCAGGGAATATATGGGAAATCTCTGTACCTTCCTCTAAATTTGCTGTGAACCTTAAACTGCTCTAAAAAAATAAAATCTTAATAATTAAAAAGAGGAGGAGGCAAGGAAGGTCAGGGATTAAAAAGTTCAGAGCTTGTTCTTCTGTTCAGCTCTCTCCTTTTCTCTCTAGTTTACTCTCTAAATGTTTGCTTTAATTATAATGTTACTTATGACACTTTATATAACTATTTAACATTAATGCCTATTTACCATTCAGCACAATAATGGCTGTGCATAATCAAACTACCAAAATTATGCTTGCTGTAACTTTTAAACTAACATCTTTTTTGCACAGTAATTTGCCATTTGAAACATAGTCTACATAGAGATGAACAGGTAGATCTTTTATCCTTACAACATACCTACCTTACCTAACACTGTTTTTATGAACTCTTCATCTAACCCACAGCTCAAAGAATCAAGTTCTTCATCTGGTAATAACCTGTTAAGAACTTAAGAACAAGCTGCCCTAGAACTGTCATTATTCAAACTGAAGAATGGATTGCCACTTTCACTTCAACCAGAGCCTCAGCCCCCTAATAACAGATTCACTGTAACTATAAATGAAGAAGCAGGTTCTTATTCAACTGATTAAGCATGGGAGTTTCTCATATCTGCACAACTTCCCTGTGTATACTAAGTGTATCCCCACTCTTTTCTGTGGGTCTTACAGTCTGGAGTAAATGCCCAGGGTTGGGATTGTACCACAGTTAAATGCAGAAGGAGGGTTGGAAATACATAAATATATAAAAAAAGTAATTGGAGTACCTTTTGGTACCTCAGTGTCACTATCCGCTTCTGAATCAGATGCAATTGCATTCTTGCGTTTCATTCGTAAAACTTCATCTTCACTATCACTACCTCTTGCAGATTCTGTAAGAGTAGAATTAGAGGTTCTACATAATCACAGTCATATCATAACCTGAATTTTGTGTTCTAAAGCAACATCGGGGATAAATAAACCGTGGTATACTCATACTATGGAAAACTACTCAGTAATAAATAAGAATCAACTATTGATATATGTAACAATTTGGATGAATCTTAAATGCATTATGCTAAGTGAAAGAAGACCAAATTGAAAGAAAAAAGGTTACATACTGTATGATTTCATTTATATGATGACACTCTCAAAAAGACAAAACTTTCGTTCATGACAGAGCAGATCAGTAGTTGTCAGGGGTGGAGAAAAGGGACTACAAAAGGGATAGTAGGAAGTTTTTCAGGGTGACAGACTATTCTGTATCCTGACTGTGGTGGTGGTTACACAAATCTATACATACATTAATATTAATAGAACTGTACACACACACAAAAATCAACTCACTGTAGTAAATTTAAAGATAAAATTAATAAAAGGAACATTGGTTTTTGTAGGCAGAAAAACAGCAGAATGAGAAAAGTAGTAATGAAACTTACAATTAAATTTATATGACTCATTACAGAAGAGAAAAGAGGCAAAAATATTGCAATGGAAAAGATAAATATATCATTATTTCTGGATGGTACAATTGTTTACCTAATTGTAAACTTCAAGATAATCAACTGAACCATTGTAGAACTCGTTAAGAGTTAAGCAGGATGACCAATTACAAGATTCCCTATTATGACCCCAGTGTTATGGTTAGTCTGCTAGTACTGGAGAAGTAGTGCATGAGCCTTAATGATTCTGGTAACAGTACAAATAACTCTACCCAGAACTAGTTACTGAATGCTCACTGCAGTCCTACAGCCTATATAGACCTATATCCATCTCTGAAAATTTTCTGACCTCCTCTCCTAAATAATGCCAAAATGTGGTCTTGAGTGTTATCCTATGAGGTGTGTATTACAAGGGAAAAGACTCCCTCACCCCATATTTAAGCTCTCTAAGAAGACAGGATCAATATATAATTATAATCAATCACCTATAGAAATGAAGCAATCCAGATATTACTTCAGAAAGACTTCCAACCTAATCAAGGTGACTTTTATATAATACAAAGAAACAAGATCTCTAAATTTTTTTAATATTCCATATGAAGAATGTGTTAACTTGAGCAGAATAGTGCCAATGGCTATTATAAAAGGGGATCCAGAAGCCAAAGTTCAGCTGTGTTTCCTGTAGTGTTTAGGGAATGAATATTCTGACTTGAGCACATCTCCCTAGAGTGAGGGTGCATGCAGCAAGCTACCATAGCTCACTGAGATCGTCCAGCCATGTTTTCATTTTCTGGATGTTGTGCTTCCCAGGCAACCTCCCCGTTATTATAAATTGGCATCCAATGTAGATTTTCCCAAGAGAAAGGATACAATGATAAGAGAGAAATAACTGATCCTCTTGAAACAAACAATTTTGCAATTCAATTTTTATAAATTAGTTTCTTGTGAAATTGATTAGTTTGAGTCAACTCCTTGGAGCCTGATTACCTCTGGATGATCAAATTTTGGATCTCAAAAAAGTAAGCTGGCACATGGTGTTCACACCTCAGTATAGCTATCTTATGGGGATGTTTCAATGGTATTGTTTTTCTTCTCCAGGTAAATCTGTTCTCACCTGAGGCATGCTCTTCAGTTACCCTTAGAAGTGGAACCAAATCTATTCATTATCTAGCTACTTTAGCACCATACATCTTTCTCTGAGACTGTCCTCTTTAAGTTCTTTTCTTCTTGATCTATAATCAATTAACAAATGGAAAGGGAATAGATAGAAATAATAAAGGAAAATATTTAAAAAGCAAAATGTGTAGAGTTAGACAAGGTTGAAATGGCATGACAGAAGAGAAAAACCAGGGTACTAAAGACCAGAATGCAAAAAGAATGAATGGGTCACTGCTATATCTGGATGCTTCTACCAAACCATTTTAATTCTCATAAATATATTACCTGACTTACGGTCCTGTTCCTCTTCATCATCTGAATGCCTGCGTTCTTCATCCGAGGCCTGTGGCCTTTCATCATCAGAATTTTGCATTTTCTCCTCATCAGACATCTGCGGCCGTTCTTCATCATCAGAATTCTGTTTCTCATCATCATTATCAGAAGCTGCTGGCTGTTCATCATCAGAATTAGCCTTCTCCTCCTCAGACAGTTGTCTCTCATCATCTGAAAGCTGAGGCCTCTCCTCATCATCTGTGTTCTGCATTTTCTCATCATCATCAGAATTCTGTAGCTTATCTTCATCAGATCCTTGTGCCCTCTCCTCATCATCAGAATTTTGTATCTTTTCATCATCTGACTGATCACTTTTATCTTCTCTGCCCCATTTTTCATCATCTGAATGTGCTTTTTCAGAACCTTCTGCATCTGAGTGATGGCTCCCTCCATCTGATCTATGACCTTCATCTTCATCGTCATTATGGGCTTCTGATCCACTGTGCTGATCTACATCTGAGGGGTCATTGTCTTCATGGTCAGAATGCTCAGAAGCTTCTGATCTGTTGTCTGATCTTTCAGAGTGATTATCACTCCCACTATGATGAGAAGCTCCCTCATCCTCACTGTCATCTCCAAATAGTTCCTTATTACTTGGTTTTCCTGGATCACCCCTTTCATCTCGATCGCTTTCACTTCCAGAGGCATTACTGCCAGAAGCAACATTCTCTTGGTCAGAATCCGAGTCTGATCCAGAATCAGAATCTGTGGGATCATATAAACACAAGGTGATGTCACAAAAAAAGGCTGAGTAAGGAACATCAAAAGTCCATCCCAATACAAAAGCAATGAAAAAAATCTGTCAAAAACTGTCAGAATCAATTCCCTTGGTACTCTGGAAACTAACCAAAAGTTTCAGCAACCAGAAGAACGCTTCACAAGAAAAACCAGCTGAATCTCAGTAAGAAAATAGAACTTTGTGGTGTTTTAACTTACCCTGGTCCCCCCCCCCCCCGACAAAAATCCACCCCCCCAGCTCAATGGTGCCTTGAAGATAACAGCCTAAATTTCCGGTACATGTATCACTACTGGAAGGAGCAGAAGGGACCTCATTCTCATAGAATCATGATTGTTAGCTTTGATCTGTCCGGTAGATCACTGAAGGACTGGTTCAAAGGGCTTGGCTTTATCTCACCTAACTTGGAACTCTCTCAGTGCGGAGGCAGCTACCTGGGGGTGTTTCTCAAAAGTATTTACAGGTAAATGTTTTAGTTGCCTCTGCCTGGGACAATGGATAGCAGTTGGGGTGAACAATAAACTAACCAAAGCTTGGAAGGAAAGGCTGGGAAATGACATAATATGGGGAGTAAGGGATTTGCAAAGCTCCCACGTATTCCTAGAGATCTAGAAGGCCACACACTTGCCCAGGGCTGTGCACACGCTCAGCAAAGAACTGAGAAGGCCATAAGCTCTCACTTCTAGCTGACCTTCAGGTTCTGCACAAGCAGGAAAGGGAGGCAAAGACAGACTGTAAACTGCCTAGTTGAGTGCTGAAAGCATGCCTCATGCCCCAACACACACAGAGAGTCAATCTGCAAACACTGGGAGGTTTTTTTCCTTTGGTTCTTGGCATTTAAGGAAATCTCTGCCTAATCTAGCTGACCACTAAACTAACGTAACAGTGACTTCAGTGGACACACACAACAAAGATTGAAGACTTTACAAAACTAGTTCAAAAGACTCACTGAACAATAACTACTATAATAAACAGCAACAACAAATCCTGGGGAGAGTGGAAAACATGATTTCCTGAGCTGCCACATTATAATATTCAAAATGCCCAGGTATCAACAAAAAAGTATAAGGCATGCAAGGAAACAAGGAAGTATGGCCCATACCTATGAAAAAAGTCTAGAAACTGTCCTTGAAGAAGTCCAGACAATGAAAATGAAAACAGCGAATATCAATAAAAAGACAGATATCATAAAAAAGAACTAAACAGAAATTCTGGAGTTGAGGGGCCGGCCCCATGGCCTAGTGGTTAAGTTTGGTGCCCTCCGCTTCGGCAGCCCAGGTTCAGTTCCCAGGCGTGGACCTACATCACTCGTCAGCGGCCACGTTGTGGCAGTGACCACATACAAGATAGAGGAAGACTGGCACAGATGTTAGCTCAGGGTGAATCTTCCTCAAGCAAAAAGAGGAAGATTGGCAACATATGTTAGCTCAGGGCAAATCTTCCTCAGCAAAAAAAAGAAATTCTGGAGTTGAAAAGTACAATGGAAATGAAAAATTAAGGAGTTAAATAGCAGACGTGAGCAGGAAGAAGAAAGAATCAGCAAGCTATAAGATAGATCAATTGAGATTATCCAGTGTGATGAACAGAAAGAGGAAAAAAGGAGGAAAATCTAAAAGACTTGTGGGATACCATCAAGTGTACCAACATATACATAACGGGAGTCCCAGAGTGAGAGAAAAGAAAGGGCAGAAAAGAATATTTGAAGGAATAATGGCTGAAACTCCCATATTTGATGAAAAACATCAGCCTACACATTCAAGAAGCTCAATGAATTCCAAACAGGATAAAGTTAAAGAGACCCACACCTAAACACATCATCAGCTAACTGTTGAAGAGAAACAAAGAAAGAATCCTGAAAGCAGCAAAAGAGAAGAAACTTGTCCCATACAAGGGATCCTCAATAAGGATAATAGCTATTTCTCATCAGAAACCATGGAAACCAGAAGGCAATGGGATGACATATTCAAAGTGCTTAAAGAAATAGACTGTCAACCAAGAATTCTATAACCAACAAAACTATGCTTCAAAATGAAGGCAATATGAGCAAGTAAAGAAAAAATAGATAAATTGGACTTCCTCAAAATGAAAAACTTTTGTACAACAAAGGCCATTATCAAGAAAGTGAAAAACACCCTACAGAATGGGAGAAAATATTTGCAAACCATATATCTGATAAGTCTAATATCCAGAATATATAAAGAATGTTTACAACTCAACAACAAAAAGACAATCCAATTAAAAAATGAACAAAGGATTTGAAAAGACATTTCTCCAAAGTCACACAAATAGCCAACAAGCACATGAAAAGATGATCAACATCATTAGCCATTAGGAAATGCAAATCAAAACCACAATGAGATACCACTTCACACCAACAGGGATGGCTACATTAAAAAAAGAAAAAAACATATAAAATAAGTGTTAGCAGGATGTGAAGAAACTGAATCCTCGAACATTGCTGGTAGTAATGTAAAATGGTCCACTGTAGCAAATGGTTTAGTTGTTCCTCAAAAAGTTAAACAAAGAATTACCATGACTCAGCAATTCTACTCCTATGTATATACCCACAAGAATTGAAAACATGCACTCAAACAAATACCTGCACACAAATGTTCACAGCAGCACTATTCAAACAGCCAAAAGATGGAAACAACTCAATGTCCATCAACAGTTGAATGGATAAACAAATTGGGATATATACATAGTGGAATATTATTTAGTCATTAAAAAGAAATGAAGAACTGATACATGTTACAGTGTGGATGAACCTTGAAAACATTTTGGAAAGTGAAAGAAACCAGACACAAAAGGCCCCATATTGTATGATTCCATTCATATGAAATATCCAGAACAGGCAAATCCATAGACATGAAAGCAGATTGGTGGTTGATGGCGGCTGGCAGAAGGAGTAAATGGGAAATAAATAACTGCTTAATGAGTATGGGGTTTTATTTTGGGGTGATGAAAATGTTTTGGAACTACCAGATTTCACAGATTGTGAAAAATTCAGATGTTAATTGTAATCACCAGAGTAACCACTAAGAAAAAAATTTAAAAAGAAACAAGGGAATCAAAACAGTACACTAGAAGAAAATCAGTCATAAAAGAAGACAGTAATAGAGGAATTGAGGAACAAAAAAGATATGACATATGGAAAATCAATAGCAAAATGGCAGAAGTCCTTTCTTATTAGTAATTACTTTAAATGGAAATGGATTAACCTCTCCAATGAAAAGGCAGAAATTGTCAAAATGGATTTTAAAATTAACCTATCTACATGCTATCTACAGGAGACTCACTTTAGAACCAAATACACAAATAGGTTGAAAGTAAAAGGATGGAAAAAGATATTCCAAGTAAACAGTAACCAAAAAAGAGCTATAGTGGTTATACTAATATGAGACAAAATAAATCTTAAGACAAAATTTTTACAAGAGGCAAAAAAGAACATTATAAAAATAAAAAAGGGTCAATCCATTATAAGCATATTATGCACCTAAAAACAAAAACTGACAGAACTGAAGGGAGAAATAGACAGTTCAACAATAATAGTTGGAAAATTCAATACCCCACTTTCAATAATGGCTTGAACAACTAGACAGAAGATCAATAAGGAAAGAGAGGACTTGAACAACACTATAAACTAACCAGACATCAAGAGAACACCCAACAAGAGCAGAATTTACATTCTTCCCATGTGCACAGGGAACATTCTCCAGGATAGACCATATGTTAGGACACAAAACAAGTCTCAACAAATTTTAAGAAAATTAAAAACAGACCAACTATCTTTTCTGACCACAATGAAATGAACTGAATTCAATAACAGAAGGAAATCTGGAAAATTCACAAATACGTGGAAATTAAACAGTGCACTCAAACAATCAAGGGCTCAAAGAAGAAATCACAATGGAAATTAGAAAATATTTTGAAATGAATGAAAATGAAAATTCAGCATACCAATATTTAAGGGACACAGAGAAAGCAATGCTCAAAGGGAAATTTGTAGCTGTAAACACCTACACTGAAAAAGAAAAATCCCAAATTGATAAGCTAACCTTTCACTTTTAAGGAACTAGAGAAAGAAAACTAAATCCAATGCAAGCAGAAGGAAAGAAATAATAAAGATTAGCATGGAGATAAATGAAATAGAGAATAGGAAAATACAGAATCAATGAAACCAAAAGTTCAATCTTTGAAAACATTAACAAAAGGGACAAACCTTTAGCTAGACTGACCAAGAAAAAGAGAGAAGACTCAAATTACTGAAATCAGGAATGAAAGTGGGGATATTACTACCGACCTTACAGAAACAATAAGGATTAAAAGAGAATACTATGAATGGCTGTATGCCAACAAATTAGATAATTTATATGAAATGGATTAATTCCTAGAAACACACAAACTACCAAAACTGACTCAAGACAAAATAGAAAATCTGAATAGACCTATAACACATAGAGTCTGAACCAGTAATCAAGAAATTTCCAACAAAGAAAAGCCCAGGACCAGATGGCTTCACTGGTGAATCCTATCAAACGTTTGAAGAATTAACGCCTATACTTCTCAAACTCTTCCAAAAACTTGAAACAGAGGGAACACTTCCTAACTCATTCTATGAGGCCAGCATTACCCTGATACCAAAGCCAGACGAAGACATCACAAAAAAAGAAAACTACGGACCAATAGTCCTTATGAATACAGATGCAAAAGTACTAAACAAAATACTAGCAAACCAAATCCAGCAGCATATTAAAAGGACCAAATAGGAGTTATCCTAGGAATAAAATGGTGGTTCAAGATCTAAAAATCAAAGCGAAACACCATATTAACAGAATAAAGAAAAAAAGTGATCATCTTAATTGATGCAGAGAAGGCATTTGACAAAGTCCAACACCCTTTCCTGCTAAAACCACTCAACAAATTAGGAATAGAATGAATTTCCTCAGCCTAAAAGGCATCTGCAAAAACCCCACAGCTAACATCACATGTAATGGTGAAGGTATGGATGCTTTCTTCCTAAGATCAGGAACAAGACAAGGATGGCCGCTTTCACTGTTTCTATTCAACAACAGAAAGTTCTAGCAGAGGCAATTAGGCAAGAAAATGAAATAAAAGGCATCCAAATTGAAAAGGAAGAGGTAAAACTATATTTGCAGATGACATGCTCTTATATATAGAAAATCCTAAAGAATCCTCAAAAAAAAGAAAAACTATTAGAGCTAATATAAGCAGCAAGGTTACAAGATACAAGATTAACATACAAAAATCAGTTATATATCTATACACTAGCAATAAACAATCCAAAAATGAAATTAAGAACACAATTCCACTTGCAATAGTATCCAAAAGAATAAAATACTTAGGAATAAATTTAACCTAGGAAGTGCGGGACTTAAAAACAATAAAAACTATGAAACATTGTTTAAAGAAATTAAAGACAATCTGGCACATTTATACACAAAAGAAACACATCGGGCCTAGGTAGGTATTCTACCCATGGTTATGCCAAGAAATTTGTCAGGTGTAGTTATTTTCCACAACTCTCTTAGGACAATGAGATAATGAAACATGCTAGGCAGAACAGGAATTACCCTGTCACATCCATACTATCTTCAGGACCAACAGCAACCTTCAAGGACAGATTTGGAAGTAAATCCTATAGTCCTATTATATAATGGTAAGATACAAGAAAGCAGCAACAGACTCATAAGAAGGTAAAACACGAAGCCCAGAGAAGCAACCATCTCCATACATCACTTCCCCATACACTGGATTTGGGATGGGAAGAAACTGCAGGGTACACCTTACTAAACTAGAATGCTTCTACCCATCCAACTATTTATCAAATATGCATTAAGGATCGATGTAAACTGAGGGGAGAGAGGCAGAGATGATCTTTTCATCATTATATCCCCAACACCTAGCAAAGTAGCTGGAACATGATAGGGGATCGATAAATATTTATTGAATGAATGAACAACTTCATGGAAGTGAGTCATGGGGAGGGTTCACATAGAACTGTACCTTGAAGGGCAAGAGGGATACGGACAAGGAAAAATGATGGGAAAATGAAAACATTAGCAAAGGCAGAGGAACAAGAGTTAGTATACAGAATTCTATACTTTCAGACTCATCCCGACTAGAACCTCCCGCATACCCATCCCAACAAAGCCCTCACTCTAGATTTACACCTGGTGCTCCCTTGACTACATTCTAAAAAATATGAATTGGAGTTGGAGAAAGGAAAAAAAAAAAACCCACAATAATGCACTTTGCTAAGGAAAAAAGTAGACACGTTACTTTGAGCCTGGAGGGTTGCAAGAATTATGAACCTGGTCTGGGCCCCCTCTCACTTCAAATAACTTCTATTCATATTTCAAACTCAAATACCCACAATCCTTGTGCCAGAAATACTTTCATGCACCATAAACATTCATTCATTCACTTCATCAACAAATCCTTCACCTCTCCTCTCCAAACACAGACCCCATATGCTCCCCAATCTAATGTCACAGACTGAAGAAATTCTCTCCGGTGCGTCACGCCTATGTGTAGCCCTATGTCGGTATCCTTCCCAATTTCCTTACCTGGATGTCTCAAACTCCCCATCGGGTTTCATTCAAGAGGGCATTCTGAGGCCCTCTGTAAATTCGTCCACCCTATCCTCATATTCCTGAACACCTACTTTCCATTCATTCACAAACAGCTCTTATTCTGCGCTCGCCTGTGCAAGACAGGACAGAGCGGGACCCCAAGGTTCCTCCCGGGCTGCGCAGGCTCGCCCGCGCCTCCACCCCCGCCCCGCGCCCCCTTCGCTCCACACGCTCCCAGGCATCGCATGCTCCACGAAGAACCTCGAGGCGCACACTCTACATCTGTCCCCCGATTGCCGCCGCCGAGGAGGCTGGCACCGCCGGGAGTGCAGGGGGCGCTGAGGCAGGAGTGGAGGAAGCGCCACCACTCGCCCATTGCGCCGGAGCGTTCGCAGACCCGGAACTGCACCACTGCCGGGCTCCCGCCGCAGAAGCCTCGCCACGCACCCCTCTCCCGAAGCCCGGCCGATCCCACCTTTACGCTCAGCATCACTGTCGGCGTCGCTCCCGAAGAGATCCTCCATATCCGCCATTGTCCTGCGGCTCCGCGGCTGCCTGGGCTAGGGGCTGCTCCGCGGCTGTGTTTACGGCACTGAACCAACGAAACGCGACAGTGTCGCAAAGATTCACTAAAAGGCTCCTTTCCTTCTGTGACCTACTTTTCGTATGCGTCGTGAACCTATGCTTGTCAACTCTTATACGTCCACTCGAAACCCCGCCCTTTCGTCAATATCTGTGCTTAGGATTCTCAATGGGAATGGGGGCGTTCCCCGTCTGGGTGTCCGTGGAGTGGGCGGTGCTTGGGGGGTTCTGCTATGAATCAGGCCTGAAGTCCTTTGTTTCATGCTGACCCGTGGTTGTCAGATTATCGGGAACTCCAAAGCCCCCTTGTTTATGTGGGTTACATCTATTGCTGTTTACCGTATTGGTAATTAAAGCAGAAAAATTTTAAATTCACTTAAAAATAAATAGGTTAACATAAATAGTATTTAAAAATTTTAAATGACTATATTTTTGCTAAAACAAGAAAATTAGAAGAGTGGAATTGTTTTAGTTTTGAAAATATCTTTAATGTCTGGCTTAAAAGAAGACAGCTGAAATTCTCATGCCTGCTTCTGCATTCAATCTGTTGAGAAATGTTTTGGTTAAAGCATATGAAGAAAATCTGGCCTCATCTAGATATGTATGTAATCTGGAAAGGGAGGACCTCAGACCCCTTGAAAGGGTCTTCCTCAGACCATTACAGCAGCTTTAGAGCAGCGTATCTCAAATATCATAAATTTTCCATCCTAATTCAGTACACACTTTATGTATAAAATTGAAATAAGTATTTCACAAAACAGTATATCCCTTACTACTAAGAGGCAGCCTGAGATTTCCTATTGTCTTCTATTTTATTCTGTTTCAGTTTTTGTTTTGTTTTGTTTTTAATGCTAGCAGACTGTGCACTCACTAAATTAATTTCATAATTTACTAGTGAATTGCAACCTGCAGCTAGAAAAACACTATTCAGAGGGTTCCGTTGGCTTATTTATTTTGCAGGGAAAAAGTTTGATTTTGCTAGGAAATGCAGCTACAATTGTATGTTGTCGACGCAAATAATCCATAATCAATCTATAAATCAAAGTTAGGGTGAGTTTATTATGAGCCAAATTTGAGGACCATATAGCCTGGGGCCTTCCTTCCCCAAAGAAGGAAGGGCACCAAAGAAGTGGGGTGTACAGAGTGGTTATATACCATCAAACAGCATATATCACATATGATTGCAATGTCCTTTTTACAATAGTCATAAGATTGCCCTGTCGGCACAGTGATTGATGGGCACAACAGGTAGCAGGTCTGTTGTCTTGAGTTAGGTGGTCACAGGATGAGCACAGCAATCAAATCCTAGCCTAGAGAGAAACACTTATCCTTAAGGAAATGCCAATGTGGGGGAAGCTACATCCTTATCTTAACGGCATTTGTTCTCGTCTCTGGGACATGGTAAATGCTCAAAGCAGATATATGATGCATGTTCAAAAGCCAAGTCAGGCCCTTTTGGAAAAACAAGGTCAGGCCAAATTACTTTTACACCAAATGGCTTCCTCATATAATCCAGTATGTCCTATTGCTTGCCATTTATTTATCAACATTATAAAATCAGATAGTACAGTAGTCCCCCTTCGTGGTTTCGCTTTCCATGGTTTCTGTTACCCATGGTCAACCAAGGTCTAAAAATATTAAATGGAAAATTACCGAAATAACTCACAAGTTTTAAACTGCACGCTGTTCTGAGTAGCGTAACAAAATCTCATGCTGCTGGGACGTGAATCATCCGTTTGTCCAGCATATCCATGCTGTATACACTACTTGCCTGTTAGTCACTTAGCAGCCAACACAGTTATCAGATCGATTGTTGAGGTACTGCAGTGCTTGTGTCCAAGTAACGCCTGTTTTACTTTATAATGACCTCCAAAGCACAAGATTAGTGATGCTGGCAATTCGGATATGCCAAAGAGAAGCCTTAAAGTGCTTCCCTTTAAATGAAAAGGTGAAAGTTTTCAACTTAATAAGGAAAGAAAAAAATCGTATGCTAGGGTTGCTAAGATCTATGGTAACTTTTATTATAGTATATACTATTTTATTATTAGTTATTGTTAATCTCTTACTGTGCCTAATTTATAAATTAAACTTTATCATAGCTATGTATCTATAGAAAAATACTTGGTATAAATAGGGTTTGGTACTACCCAGGGCTTCAGGCATCCACTGGGGGTCTTGGAACATATCCCCTGTGGATAAGGGGGGACTACTATAATAAAATTTTCATAATAGGTCAGTGCTAGGTAAACCCTCTTGAGCTCAAAGAAATGAAGTGACTTGCACATATTAAAGGACTACATCCTTTTTAGAAAGCTTATATTTTAGTTTTTCAAAATGTACATACTGTGTTAAATTGCTATCTGATTAGGCCAATATGAAAGTTTTGATCTTTGACAAGCAAAAATGGATTTTTAGTTTGGAGATTATGAGATACATTTTTGTTGCAAATAGGAGTGTCAGACAGGATTCAAATGGGCAAGAAGTGGGACTGTGTATGTTATCATCACTCCTAGAACTGTTGTGTATAAAGTGGATGATGTAAAAGTAGGTAAATGGGATCAATTTAAAATCTTCTAGAATACTGGAAAAACAAGTATTCTATTTGATTGTGATTCAGTTTCATTTTCTATCATTGTACTATCATTGAAAAGTGCATTGATTAAATCTTACCAAATTGAATTACGATGATGCTTGCCGAATCACCATACCCATATTCATGACTAGAGGAATTAATGTGTTTATCCCTTATGAATAGTGCAAAACAAATAACTCCTGGTAATTTGATTGTTTTGGGTTTTTGGTTGTTTTTTTTTTTTTTTCCCGCTATACTTTGTGCTGATCATTGCTCTTTTATTCGTTGTCTTTCTTCATACAGGATATAATACGTTTGATTAGATTTCAGCTAAATCAATCACAATGGTTTGCCAGTACTGCTTGCCTGAGGTTACACCCAGGTCACTTTCATTGGGTGTTCAAATACTCTTTCATTTACTACCAGAGACAGATAAGTGCATCCTGTTGGGTTTGTGTTTGACTAATTTAACTTTGGGTGTTAAGATAATCTCTTGATTTGCTCCCAGGGATGGAGAATTTCACCTATTAGGTGTGTGATTGAATAAAACAACTCCAGAGTAGCTTTATCTTGTTTCCCAGTTTTTAATAGTCTGTCTCTTTTTCCCCATGTTCTGCCTTCATAAGGCGATGGTAGATCCTCAGAATAGTGATCTTTGAGACACCACAATACCCCCCAGTCAAAGAACAGAGATTCACTTAGGTTGATTACATAACAGTACACAATTAGTGTATCATTGCAAACATTTTTATAAGGTGACAAAAATGCCATTAAAATTTATAAAATATATGCTCACATCAAGTTGCAAAACAAGAGTATGTGTTTTTAAATTTGTAGGACATCTTTCAGACTTAGAGGAAAAGCAACAGCTTAATTAAACAATACATTAACTAAAAATTCACTCCCTTTATGGTAAACTGCCACTCCACAGGAGGATCATGTGGCTTATTTCTGAGTCCTGTGGAAGGAGCTAGCCTGTAGAAGGGACGGGTTGATCTGAACTAAAGAGAGGAAGGGAGAAGTCCTGCAGTTTCTCCCTCTAGCAGTAAGTAAACAACGGGGCAGCTCATTTCTTGGAAGACACACAGCATTCACTCATAGTTTGCCTTTATTAGATTCTCTACTAAATTGGATCCCTGCAATGGGTGCTATAGGGATATAAAAATAATAGCAAACATGGTTTCTTTATATATATGTAAAAGAGTTTGGGGGAAATGAAACAAATAATCTAAAACATCTGAAGAATTTAAGTTTTAGAAGTAAATTATAAACTATGTACGGGTGCTGAAGAATGGAAAGCCAGAAAATGATACGAATGGAGGTTAGTCTGGAAAGGCATTTTAGACAGTGCTGTTTTCTAAATGTTTGTGTCCCCTCAAAATTCATGTTGAAATCCTAATGCCAAAATGCTGGTATTAGGAGGTGGGGCCTTTGGGACGTGATTAGGTCGTGAAGGTGGAGCCCTCATGAATAGGATTAGTACTCTTATTAAAGAGATCCCACAGAGCTCCCTAGCCCTTTCTACCACTGAGGACACAGCAAGAAGGCTCTGCTATGAACCAGGAAGAGGGCTCTCGCTAGAATGCAACCATTCTGGCACCTTGATCTTGGACCTCCCAGCCTCCAGAACAGTGAGAAATACGTTTCTGTTATTCATAAGCTACTCAGTCTGTGGTATTTTTTTGTCATAGCAGTCTGAATGGACTAAGGCAGACAGGATGATTCAAGCCAGATCAATGAAGTAGTGGGAGAGAAACCAGTTTAGGGGATATAAAATTGAACAGAACCTAAAATTCAACCAAGGAAAACTTTGGTTAGTTTATTAAATTTATTCCCTGATTCACATGAAGTTTTAGAACATGGGGTAAAAAGAGCATTTTAATAGCTTCTAGAGAGGAAAACACCAGCTGATATATAAAGGATCTGGAATTGAAATGACATTGGACTTCTCAAACAATTTTGAAAGTTAGAAAACAATGGAGAATTGTTAGAAAACAAAATTCTGAAGGAAAATGATCCATTCTAGAATTCTATACCCACCAAACTATCATTAAGTACAAGGGAAGAATAATGATATTCAGAGGAAGCCAGCCTCTACATAAGCAGTCTAACTTCCCTGAGGCTGCCATGCTGTAAAGAAGCCTGAACCAGACCAGACAAATGGAGAGGCCCAAGGGCTACATAAAAAGAGATTCCTGACCAGCCGTCAGCTGCTGTAGACCTCCTGTGGTTCCAGCTTCAGTCTGAATGTAACCTCAGTGAGAGACCCCAGGCCACAAGTGCCCAGCTGAGCCTTTCCTAAATTCCTATCTCACAGAAATCAGGAGAAAATAAGTGGGCGCTGTGGCATAATGCCACTAAGTTTTGAGGTGCTTTGTTACACAGCAAGAGCAATTGGAAGAGGTACTCAAAAATTATACAATGTATGAATCGTGGTCCACCAAAATGAAGGACTAAACCAAGGAAGAGAAAAGCTTTAGAGGTAGGAAACTCAAGATTAGAAAGAGGCAAAAAGAATTCCCAGGATGATAGTTGGGCCTGCAGGCCTAGAGGGCCGCTAGTCCAGATTGGAGCAAGAGGACAGAAGGTTCCAAGAAAGAGCAGGCAGAGAAGGAAACAAAGCTCATAGAATACCTGCTACATTCACTCTCCAATAAGGAGTTAAGTGCCTTCTCTGTGACAGAAACTATTCCAGGCACGGGAGATACAGCAGAGAACAAAATAGACCAAGTGCCTGTTCTCAGAAACTTGCATTTTGATGGAGGATGAGACACAATAAAGGAATACACTAATAAATTTATAAATACATACACTTTCAGTTTTGTGTGTGTATATATATATATATATATCTGATGTGTTTTAATATTTTGAATGGGTATTTTTCTGTAATAAGTACATAAAAAATTTGTAACTGCCACACTAAAACTAAGGAAACAGAAATCCAAGGCAATTATTAACTCCAAGAAAGAAAATGAATGTACATACCATATACTATGTGGCTTACCTGATTATAATAACAGCTAATACATAATACCTTGTGCCAGGCACTGTTTTAGGTGCTTTTTATATACAGCTCCACAGTCCTTTATTCAAAACCCCTGGATCCATATGTGTTTCAAAATTCAGATATTTCCCCAGATTTTAGAAAGATAACAGAGTGCATATGGTCTTTATTACCTAACACATCCAGTTGGGTCTGAGCAGCATCCTATAATCAAAACTAAATTTCTCTGATAAAATGTATGAAAACCCAAACTAAGAGGGATAAACAAAACTTTAAGCAGCTTTAGATCAGTTCTGGGCAGCATTAGCCACCAAATAAGTTATGAAAGAATTTTTCATTTCAGAGCTTTTTGGATTTCAGAATTGTGGATAAGGGCTTATGGACCAAAACTAACTTATTCAATCCTCACAACAACCCTCTAAGATAGATCCTATTATATTCCTATTTTATACATGAAGAACCTGAAGGAAGCACAGAGAAGCTGACTGGCTTTGCTCTATGTCACATAGCGAATAAGACTTGTAAACACTGAATATTTTAAGTTTAGTAGTATTATTTGAGTTTTAAAATGTCACACACACATAATTTTAGTGAGGAATATTTTTATGTTTTTATATGGAAGGATCCAAGATACATGAGTAAGGAGAAAAAAACATTCTGAATACTGTGTATATAAAGCTACTATTAAAAGTTAAATGTGCATGTGTGTGCGTAACATGTGAATGGCTGAACTACCTCTGGAAGACTGCATCAGAAGCTGGAAATGGTGGTTGCCTCCGAGGAGAGGAACTAGGGAACTGGAGAACAGGAGTAGGAGAGAAACACCACTTTGTACTGTGTACCTTTTTGTACTATTGGAATTTTGTACTATTTGACTATATTTGAAATTAAATTAAATTGAAAAGTAGTAAAAAGAAATACCAAAATGTCAGTACTGCTTAGTTAACTCTGGATGCTGAGATTTGATTTTATTCTTTTCTATGTTTTCTAAATTTTATACAATGAGCAAGCAACAGTTTTAGAATAAGTGGGGAAAATTTTTTCTTTAGGGAGTATATCCTTTATTTAACTGTATTTTTCCTACTAATTTGGTATCTAGGATTCAATGACCATAGAAGTCTTCAGATTCTGAAGAATGAGTACATCTGGGGTTCTTGGACTAATAAATGAAAGATATTGTTATTGTCATAATCCACGGTGGGCCTCAAATAACTTTTTTTATAGGAACTCTGTTTACTCAGTTGGGGTTATAAAAACTATTTGAATGTAAAGCTGGTTACCTCATGGAAGAGTTTTCAAGCCATCAAGAAAAAGACAGAAATATATATCTCACAATAGAATTGAAGCTGTTTTCTAAAAGGAAAGCAAGTCCTTTTAGTAAATATTTTTCCTCTCACCGTCCTCAATCTAACTCACTTTTACAAGACTCAAGCCAAGTCTTGTAAAGGCCCTCCAAGGCCCTAGTAAATAATTGTTCTCTAGGCAAATAAGCGTTTGGACAGGCAAATATGAGCTTGGAAAATGTCCTGGTACACATCCTATGAAAATTTGCCCTTATATTGAGAAAGAACAGAAGAAAAGTAATGAGTCAGAAGATATTTCTTAGGACTGAAGCAAAGGTTGTCCTTTTGAAACCTTTCCTCTTGAATCTAGGGTTAGGTTTGGGGACTGGCTTCTTTGAATGGGTAGGATTTAGGTTCCTCCCTGAAGTTTCAGGGTTACCAGGGAGCTCCGTCCTTAAAAGACCTATGCAGCCGGCCAGATGAGGTCAGCGCACTCAACACCAGAGGAGCCGGAACATCAACTTCCGGGGGAAGGAATTAGAAGGAACAAAGAAAGGAGGACACAGAAAGGGGAGGGAGGAGGGCACTGTGGGTGTGTTAGTAGAGAAAGCTAAATAAATAAAGTGATATGAAGCCAGGATACCAAGGACACTGAAAATGAGAAGTATGAGGAGGGAGAAAAAATAAGGAAAACATAGATTAAAGAGACCAAGGGAAAGGAGGAAGCATCTGCAAGAGAAGAGATGGAAAAAATATTTTTTTAAAAGAACATAATAAAATAGTACTAAAGTGGGAGAATATTGAAATAAAAATGAGAAAACACTCCGACAGTATAACCAAAGAGACAGAAAAAAGTGAGGAGATTTATAGATGCCCCTGCCAACCAATAGTTTTACAAATCAAAAGGAACCACTAAAACAGATTGGGCTCAAACACAAAACAAAAGGGAAAATTTCACTTTACAGTAAGACTACTCTTATTTAAATCTCTTCACTAGATTTCCTTATTCAGCTGGTTGTTTGGAATCATGTGAGAACACATCATTAACACAGAGATAACACCTCTGGGAGCCCCTGCCTGCAGGCTATATCTGGCCCTCAGCATATTTCACCTAATCCACAGAGGGATTACCAAAAGGAGATACACTGTATTTCATGCTTGCAATTGCAAAAAAAAAAAAAAAAGCATTATGGCGTTAAAACCCTTAACAGTAATATGGCAAAAGGCCACAAGATGGTGATGGTATACCCTGAAGAGACCTCGTTCATCTGCAAAATCACACACACACACGTCCCCTTACCAATTTTTCCTTAGCAAAAAATTGGTTCAGGGGAGTGGGGTTGGTGTGAAGGAGAGAAGAGATTTGAAAAACACTAGCTTTAGATAGTAATCAAAACACTTATAACAAAACTTAGAAGTATTGATCCATTTGGTTTCTCTTTTTTTCCCAATTAAAAAGAAAGCAGTGGCAAACACTAAGGAAATATTTTTCAGCTATATGCACTTTGATTTTTATTTATTGATAAAGTGATACATTTAAATAAAGTAACTGTTACCTTTGGGGGAAATGTAAATTTTTCTTGGGCTCCATAAGATGAAATTTCCCTGAAGAGTCCAGTGAAGATTTTTATTTCTTTAATTGCAGTTTATTTCCTTACTCATTAAGGAAATGACAGGCAGGGTTAATCCCTTACCTTACACGGGTGTGACATTTTAGGTTAATAATGACTCATGTTGATGTGTGGATATGTTTAGCTTTCCAACATGCAAACACACATGTACATACTTTCAATCTGCTACTTAAACAGAAACTAAATTTGGATGGGGGAATAGGGTAGAATCCTGGGCCTAAAATGCCAAAGAAGTAACTAAAGGGAAAACAGCCTATAGATTATTTGAGAGCCATAAGACTTTATTTCCAAAAACAGTATGAGGCATTAGAAATATTTTTTCTATTTAGCATAAAGTAAACTCTTAAAAATAACCTTAAGTTTTAGGGGCTGGCCCCATGGTATAGTGGTTGTGTTCGGGTGCTCCACTTCAGCGGGGCCCAGGGTTCACAGATTCTGATCCAGGGCACAGACCTATTCACTGCTCATCAAGCCATGCTGTGGTGGTGTCCCACATACAAAATAGAGGAAGATGGGCATGGCTGTTAGCTCAGGGCTGATCATCCTCAGCAAAAGGAGGAAGATTGGCAATGGATGTTAGCTCAGGGGCCAATCTTCCTCCCCCAAAAAATAAATAAAAACTAACCTTAAGTTTTAATTATTGGCCTGAAGCTGATAATATGTATCAAAATGTCATAAAAATATTCATACCTTTGACTCTGTAATTCCATATCAAAGAATTTATCTTAGGAAAATAAGAGATTCACATGAAGATGTACAAAGGTGTTTATTATAGCCTTATTTATAGAAATGAGAAATATTGGAAATACCATAATAGGGAATTGATCAAACAAATCAGACATCCATAAACTGAAATACTATGCAATCATTTAAATTATCTTTTTCAGGGCATTGTCATATTCTAGTGAAGGGATTATAAAAATAAGACAACCTTTTGAAAGGGCAATTTGGTATCATCTATCTAAATTGTAAATGGGTATACTCTTTGATTCAACATTTCCATGTCTAGAAATTCACCCTCAGAAGATAATTTGACAGATATGTAAATATGTATGGACAAAATGTTCACTGAAGGTTTGTTTATAATAGCCAGAAATTGTAACCAATCAAAACACCCATCAATGGAGAATTGTTCAAATAAATTATAATGTAGTCATACAGTGAAACACTAAGTAGCAAGGATTAGGTAGATGAATGTGTATTGAAGAGAAGAGCATTATGTATTGTTGGCTTGCCAAAGCCAGTCAGAAAATTGCATGTTTTCTACAGTATGGAGGTTCCTCAAAAAATTAAAAATAGAACTACCATATGATCCAGCAATTCCACTTCTGGGTATATATCCAAAGGAAATGAAATCTCTATCTCAAAGAGATAGCTGCACCCTCATGTTCATTGCAGCAGTATTTACAATAGCCAAGACATAGAAACAACCTAAGTGTCCATCAACAGATGAATGAATAAAGAAAATGTGGTAAATATATACAATGGAATATTGTTTAACCACAAAAAGAAGGAAATCCTACCATAAACAACATGGATGAAACTTGAGGGCATTAGGCAAAGAGAAATAAACAGGACAGAGAAAGACAAATACTGTATGATCTCCCTTATATGTGGAATCTGACAAAACCAAACTTACAGAAATAGAGAGCGGATTGATGGTTGCCAGGGGCCAAATGTGGGTGAGAGTGGGAGCAGGGGCTGGGAGAGAATGGGTGAAGGTGGTCAAAAGGTACAAACTTCCAGTTATAAGGTGAATAAGTCCTGGGGATGTAATGTACAGCATGGTGACTGTAGTTAAAAATACAGTATTGTATATTTGAAAGCTGCTAAGAGAGAAAATCTCAAGTGTTCTAACCACACACACAAAAACTGTAACTATTTGAGGTGATGGGTGTGCTAATTAACCTTATTATGGTAATCATTTTGCAATATATATATATACATATCAAATCATTACATTGTAGACCTTAAACTTACACAATATTATATGTCAATTCTATCTCAGTAAAGCTGGGGAAAAAAAGAAAATTGGATTTTCTATGTTTATGTAAACAAATATTTAAATATGCGGAAAATGTCTAGGAGGCTATACATAGTGATGTACTGGTAAAAGTTTAACAACCAGCTCTCCAGGAAAAAAAGGCCTGATAAGTGGTCTTTCCATGCCAATTTCCATGGTGTAAATATTCCTGCTGTGGCTGATTTCAAGCTACCAATGTATAGTTAGTGAACATGGATTTGGGAAGAGATGCACACAATTAGCTCAATGGGCCAGTGCGAGCAGTCTCCAGCACATCTCTATACTTCCGGGAGGTGAGATTATGAGAAGACTTTCATCTTCTACCTTACACACTTCTGTGTTTGTTTGCATTTTTTACAGTAAAATTGTATCTGTTGTAATCAACAAAAAGAATAAAAACGCCAATTTGGAAAAACAAAGATTTAAAAAAATATATTAAAGACTTAGCACATCCATTATCTCAATTTCATATATATATTCCTTTGCACAGGAAAATTCTGAAAAGAAATAAGCCAAAATGTATATGGTAGTTATAGCTGAGTGATGGAATTCTGAGTGATTTTACTTTTTTTTTTTTTTTTTTGCTGAGGAAGATTCACCCTGAGCTAACATCTGTTGCCAATCTTCCTCTATTTTTATATGTGAGCCGCCATTACAGCATGGCCACTGCAATGGCATAGGTGTGTGCCCGGGGACTGAACCCGGGCCACTGAAGCAGAGCATGCTGAACTTAACCACTAGGCCACTGGGGCTGGCCTGATTTTACTTTTCAATATTTTCCATGTTTTCTACAAATGCTTTTATAATTATGTAATGCTTTTATGACAGAAAGACATCATTATATATAAAATACTTAGGCCTGCTGTCACTACTTAAAAGGCAATTTCTTCTCTTTTTGAT
The DNA here is from genome assembly GCA_031878705.1 of Tapirus indicus. Taxonomy (NCBI): domain Eukaryota; kingdom Metazoa; phylum Chordata; class Mammalia; order Perissodactyla; family Tapiridae; genus Tapirus; species Tapirus indicus. Next base: position 44,744,905 of record CM062918.1, read on the forward strand.
TGCTATTACTACAATCAGAGTGTATGACTATCTTAAAATGTGGATAAGTGGAATCTTTTATCTTTTTCTCCTCTCTCAAAAGTAAAAGAAGAAATTAGTTTTTATTTATGTGGTCCAAGATCTTGAAATATATATACATATTTCCTGACCCTTAATAGAAAAATTTCCCAGTCTCTTACTTTATCAGCTACTGCCATAGACCCTACCCTAATTTTTGCCCAGATTATTGTAACAGCCTTAACCTACTCTCTCTCTCTCTTTGTTTCCATTTCCCTTCAGTACAGTCCATACTGTAATTAGAACAGATTAGGGAGATCTACCTGCGTGTTGCCAAAAGATTAAGCATCTTAAAATACGGTTTTTCTTTTCATTTGCTCAAAAGTCTTTAATGGCAGGTTGCAAAAGAATGTTTACAGCATGATCCCATTTCTGTAATAATTATATAAACATATTACTATATGTACAGAAAAAAAATCTGGAAGAATAGATACTAAGTTTTTAGCAAAGTTTCCCTCTGGGAGTAGTGAAATCATAGGGGAATTTTACATTCTAATTTTTATGTCTCTGAAATGTTTTAAGAAAAGCCTAGATTACTTTTATACCGCAAAAAGAAATAACAGTGAGGAGGGAATTCTTTACTGAATTCCCACTGCCGAGAGGATGAAATCTAAACTCCTCTCCTTTTGTCAAAATGCCTACCTTCGAAATCTATCTATTCAATAAAACTCACCCAATCTACTCCAGTCCCCTCACAGATTACTCACTTTTCTAAATTTCTACAGCACTTCCTGCTGTGGCACTTATCTTTGCATTTTATTATACATTGTGTCATAACATTATATAAACTTCCTCAATTAATTTATAGATACTTAAGGATGGAGTTTATGCTTATTCTTTATGTCCCCCCAAAGTCTCTAAATAATGCCAGATGCATAGCAGATGGTCACTAAATGTTTACTAAATTGTTTTGAAACCCAATATCTAAGGAAATTGAAGAGGATATGAAAGGTTGTTTTCTTAGAGACATCCACAGGAAAAATCTATTCAGAAGAAAAGAGAATAAAATGGAAGTTAAAAAATATATATAGGCTAAAGAAGGGGAGCAGTCAAAAGAGAGTATAGAAACATTTGAAATATAAGACATAGTATTAGTTTCCTGTGGCTGCTGTAACAAATTACCACAAACTTGGTGGCTTAATACAACAGAAACTTATTCTTTCACATTTCTGGAGGCCAGAAGTTCATCCGTTTCACGGGGTGAAGAAAGGTGTCAGCAGGGCTGTGCTCCCCTCAGAGACAGTAGGGACAACCTGTTTCTTGCCTCTTCCAGCTTCTAGAGGCTGCCAGCACTCCTTGGCTTGCGGCTGCATCACTCCAATCTCTGCCTCCACGGTCACATGGCCTTCTTGTTTCCTGTGTGTCAAATCTCCCTCTGTCTTCCTATTCTAAGGATACATGTAACTGCATTTAGACCCTAGCCAGATAACTCAAAATAATCTCTCATGGCAAAATCCTTAATCACACCCACAAAATTCTTTTTTGCCATACAAAGTAACATCCACAGAGTCCAGGGATTAGGATGTGAACATCTTTTGGGGGTCATAATTCAGCCTACCACAGACATATGTCAGAAGGAGTTCTATTAATATACAGGAAAGCTCTTCACACTCCCCAACCCTTCTTTCTCCATGCAGTTCTTCCAATTTCAAGGCATGATACAGAAAGAGAATCTTAAAATTCTTTAAACTGCCAACTCTAAAAACTTGGTGCAGTATCTGTCAGGACACTAGGGAGAAACGTAGATCTAAAAGCAGTAGGATCAAGCACGGGAAGAACACCAAAAGTTCATATTTTTGGCTACTGAACACAGCAAGATTAGTAGTGACAGCCTAGAGAAGTGAAGCGCTCTAAGACTAATATGGTGATCATTTGTTGTACATCTATAGTGTGCTATTATCACAAGTAAAAGAAGAATACAAAAGAGTTAGAAGACATCCCTGAGGCAAAGGTTTACTATTTAATGATTGCCCTTGCAATAAACAGTTAAATGGAGAAAAAATAGGACAAAACAGCCTAGATTTTCGATAATGTCCTACTTTGGAACAGATTACGAGAATCAAGGCTAAGACTAACACAAAAGAAGCTGGTCAGTCTCCTACTGTAGCTACATAATTCCTATGAGGAGTAAGGAATTGGGGCCATCTCTCTGCAGGTGAAAATATGATTTTATTCATTATGTAAAGTAATGCACATGTTCTAGAGACAATGTCAATATTTAATAATTTCAAAAGTTAGAATGGTGTACCATTTGGGCAGGATAAAAATACAGGCTTCCATAGGCAAATATGAATTTGCTTTGAGAATAGATTTTATCTCTTGGTATACTGACACAACCTATTGCATCATGTTGGGAAAAAGATAAACACCTTCACTTTCTTGTTCTTTAGATGATAAAAGTCAACATCTTTCTCTTTTATGAGGAAGAAAATTTAGGTCTCATACCAGAAAGGACTACTAAGGAGTTTAATTGTTTTAAAAAGTGTACTATGTAAAGAAAAATTAATATAAAATATGTAAACCTTTATTATGTTTCATTCAACAAACATGTGTAGAGCCTCTACTGTGTACAAGGCCTGCACAGAATAAAGAGGTAAAAAAGAAATGGTACCTGTACCCAAGGAACTAGTTTCCAGTCTCCTAGGAATGATAATTAGAATATGTCAGAAAAGGATATAGGTCGTGGAGGTATACAAAGTTCTATGGGGGTCCAGAGTTGAGGATATTGGCAAAGGCTTTGGTGGGAGGTAGCATGTGAAGTATACTTTGCAGAATGTAGGGCTTTGATCTTTGGAGAAGCAATGAGAGGATGGACCAGGCAGAAGCACCAGCATGAATTAAGTCACCCAGGTAGAACAGCTTGGGGCACATTTGAAGAGAAGAGAATAATCCATTCTTACTGGGATCTGGGGTCCATACAGCTTTAGGACATTCGAAGTATCTCCCTATGGGAAAAAGTCTAGCAGAAAGTTAGAGGCAACTGAGATTCCATTTAAACTAACCCAGCAAGATTAACAAAGTTCTGATAGGAAGAGGAAAAAAGGAAACAGAGAAAGAAGTTGAAAGTGTTGAAGCAAGATACCCTTTTCCCAAATATGCGTGCCCATATCTATATATTATCCTGAAAACCACCACTGAGAAGAATGGTGAGAGAGATGAATTTTCAGTTGAGCAACCTGTTATGTATTGACCTGTGTGAACCATATTGGTTCTCGGAGAGGAGATGGTGGCCACCATAGATAAGGAATGGGCTGAGCAGGTACTTGGGCTCTCCCAGCAAATATAAATTTAACAAACATGATGGCAGAAATAGATCTAGCCAAAAACCAAAATGGAAGTGAATCTCCGAAAAATGATTCTATTAAAAATGAACTTAAAAAATGAATTAATGGTCTGCCACTTCTTCCTCCACCTTCCCATTCTCTTCCCTACCCCTCTTGCACAAATCAGTCCAAAAGCCATTACATGGAGCCAAGCGAGGTGGGTGCCCATGGTAGGGGTGTGGACCCATGGTGGTCAAGAGGTGTGAGAAGGGTGTCCGGGTAGGAGGTCAGCCTGGTGCAGATGTCAGAGCCCAAGAGGGGTGAGAAGGGCATCTGTGTGGAGGGTGGCCTGGCTTGGATGAGGAGGGTATCCCCACAAAGAGCAAGATACCAGGGTGGTATTCTGAGAAGAGTGAGAATGGAGTCCCTGCAGAGGGGCAGCCTGGTGCCAGGTATTGGAGCCCACTGAGGGGTAAGATAGCTATCCCCCTGGGGCAGAGGAAGGGGAGAGGAGGGGAGGAGGCCTAATGTGGTTGCAGAGATCAAGCCAGGTGAGGAGGGCATCAATGAAGGCTATCTGGCACACTGTCAGAGTCAGACCAGGGTGAGGAGGGTGACTATGGAGGGGGTGGTCCAGCTTGGGGCACTGGAGCCCGAGCAAGATGTAAAAGGTATCTGGGCAGAGCAGCAGCCTGGTGCAGGATGAGGAGGGTGTCCACACTGGGGGGAAGGGCAATCACAGGAGACTTTATGGACAGAAGAATTGATCAAATAGTAGTCATATTAAGGATAATGGAGTCAGGTTTCTCACTGGTAGAGATGGCAGTTACGTATATGAAAAGTGAAAAAACTAGACTGAATTAGTTGGTATTGGATTGGAATTGGAGGTATCAGTGTGAATTCAGGACTTTTACTATATATACAGATCTTCCTTGATACGACGGGGTTACATCTCGATAAACCCATTGTAAGTTGAAAATATCGTAAGTTGCAAGTGCATTTAATACATCTAACATATAGAACATTAAAGCTTAGCCAAGCCTACCTTAAACGTGCTCAGGACACTTACATTAGCCTACAGTTGGGCTAAATCATCTAACATAAAGCGTATTTTATAATAAAGTGTCGAATATCTCACGTAATTTATTGAATTCTGCATTGAAAGTGAAAAACAGAATGGTTGTAAGTGTATCAGTTGTTTACCCTCATGATTGCATGGCTGCTTGGGAGCTGCAGCTCGCTGCCGCTGCCCAGCATCACCAGAGTATTGTATCACATATCACCAGCCCAGGAACATATCAAAATGCCAAGTACAGTTTCTACTGAATGCATATCGCTTTCACATCACTGTAAAGTCAAAAAATCATAAGTCGAACCATCATAAGTCAGGGACTGTCTGTAGATATAAAAATAAACATAGATGTAAATGTGTGTTTGTGTAAACATATATATAAATTTATATACAAATAGACATGTGTATTTATGTACATACATACATATATTTCATACAGTCCCTAGCTGTGTCTACTGAAAGGGCCCAAGAACAGTGACACCTCAATAGAAATGAGGACACCTAATGCTGAGATCTTAGTTTCTAAATGCTCTTCTCCACCCAAAGGAATCAGAGTTTCTTGGAGAAATGGCTGATTCCAGGGATGGGGCAGGGAAGGTATAAAATAAACTTGGACTATCTTGAGCAGCAAGCAACAAAGTGTAAAAGGAATGATGGCGATACGCCAAAAGGATAAGCATTTGAAGGGGCTCCCACTGGCCAAATATGAGCAGTTTGAATGTCAGAATAATGACAGTAATGGACTATAACCCATTGAATAGGGATTCCTTAGTCAACGTGGATGTAAATAAATAAAAGAATAAATAGGAAATTTGATGAAGAGTGGGAATATTTACACAGCCTCAAAGTATTTCCTCAAAGTACTTAACTACAAGCAGGAAAAAGAGTAACTTTGCAGTGGAGAAGCCTGGCAGACACCACTTTAATCAAGTTAACATCACCAGTGATGGGACGAATTGATGTCATGCGCCGCTTGATAGGATGCTATGAGAAGAACACAGTGTCACTTCTCTAACAGTTCTGCCAAAGATGCATAACCTGAACCTAGTCATGAAAAAACCTCAGACAAACCCAAATTGAGGGACATCCTACAAAAATAAGTGGACTGTAACTTTAAAGAGTGTCAAGGTTATGAAAGTAAAGGAAGACTAGGGAACCATTCAAGATAGAAGAAGACTGAAGAGACAACTAAATACAACGCATAATTTTTGGACAGGATCCTTTTACTATAAGAAGGACATTATTGGGACCATTGACAAAATTTGAATGGGATCTGAGAATTAGATAGTAACATATCAATGTAAATTCCTGATTTTGATAGCTGTACTGGGGTTATCTGGATGAATGTTCTCATCAGTAAGAAATACACACTAAAGTATTTGGGATGATGGGGCATTTTCACAGTTTAGGTTCTGCAGGAAGAAGACTCTGAGTCAGAGTTTAGTGTCCAGGATGTTTATTAGGAAATGCCTTTGGAGTCAACACCTGTGGAAGAGAAGAGAAGGAAGCAGGCTTAGACAGAAGGAAAAGCAAGCTGCGTGTAAGGAAGGCCCCCAGCCTCAACTGACCCCATGATGAGCTCTGGAGCTGAAATGGCCCTTCAGCATTGTCCCAAACCAGGCTGAAATTGCTGGGCTTTAAAACCATGCCTTGATCGGTCATTGGATGTGGGCTGTCCCCCAAAGGGCATGAGCTTTGATGAGGCAGCTCTCTGCAGCTGTAGGAGTTGGTAACTGAAGGCTATCTGCTGACAGTACTCCAAGTACCTGGGACAAGAAGTCCTTCTGCAAAGGGAAATCTCGGTGGCTCATCTCCAGGTTCATTCTCTTTGCTGCTCTTGGATCCACGTCTTCGTATACATTGAGGAGTAGCTTCTCCAGGTTTCTGATGAGGCTCTCCTCCTGGGAAACCACAGAAGAGGAAGGTTTGTAGGACAAACTACAGCCCTTTCTGCTGCAGCTGGTCTTGGGGCTGCAATTGAAACTGACAGCCTCCCTCCTCGACTGTCCTTTCTAAATTCCTCTCATTCTCAGCTACCACTTCTCCTGGCCTTGGTGTCTTACCCGGGGGCATGATCTAGATTCTTATCCCAGAGAGGTCTGAGTTTCTGGTTGCCATATCCTTACTGCATTATCCATTTACCATTGCAACAGGGCAAGGGAATAACAAGAAGCATCCAAGTAGATCGTCTGGGTGCTGAAACATCTTTCCCTACCCTGATTGGATAATAGCAGACCTAACTCCTTCTGATGAGCAAGGTTAATACCCCTGCCAAGATTGTTCCTCTATTTCCAGCCCACTTGTCCCTGGATGATAGGAGCCCAGAGTGCCCAGGCAACAGTTTTAGCTGGTAATTCAAAGGGACTTTTGCTGTATCCTCTGGTGGAAATATTCCCCTTTTAGGAAGCAAATCCTCTAACTCTGCAGAGTCCAGAATAGCAGGAACAGGAAGCATAAATTCCCCAAGGGGTCATCAGGAATGATGATAAGCAGGACCACTCCTACTTCCATATTTTCCTTCTCAGACCCATGTATTCTTCCTGTTGGAGACACAGCACCATATAAAGATCTTGGATTCAACATATCCTGGAGGATGGCACTCACAGGGCACCGCATTCGAGCTAACACTTCAGCTCTGTCTTCAGCAAGGCAATCCAATGCTTCTCAGGCCAGGCACTTTAGGGTGCTGCAGTAAGTGGTAGGACCAGCAGATACCATTGTCATGGGTCCACTCTTCATGCCTTTTCTGCTGTGAATTGGGTCCCCTGGTCTGATGCAATGTTATGTGAGGTCCCCCACTGGTGGATCAAATATTGTACAAGCCCAGGGTGAAGCCTGAAGGTAAGAATTTAAACTCTTACCCAGAATATGTGTCCATTCCTGCCCAACTGAATCACTGGCCTTTTCAGGGTAGAAGGATTCCAAAGTAGTCAACTTGTCGCCTTGAGGAGTGGTGCCGTATCAGGAGCTCAGCACTAATCTCCCTTGCTCTCAGATTGGACATTTGGCAGTGGCAATAACTAGATCAGCCCTGATAAATGGGAACCCATGCTATTGTGTCCAGAATAGCCTCAATCTCTGCCACCATGGACACATCATTCATGTATCCATTGTGCCAGTAATGGTGTGGCCAGTGACAGAGGTGGAGACAACTGGCTGGGTCATTTTATATATGAGGGATTTACATCTGCCATTTTGCTCTCTTTTCTATATGCCATGTCTTTTTTTCCTCTATTCCTCTATTGTTGCTGTCTTTTATGTTAAAAAGATATTTTCCAATGTACCATTTTAATTCCCTTGTCATTTCTTTTACTACAAATATTTTTGAGTTATTTTCTTACTGGTTGCCCTGGGGATGACAATGAACATCTTAATTTACAACAATCTAGTTCAGATCAATACCAACTTAATTTCAACAGTATACAAAAGCTTTGCTCCCAAATAATTCCATTCCTGCACCCTCTTTGTTTTCTATTGCTCGTACAGACCGAGTAATACCCTTATTGGCTACCCATCTATTTTTCAGCAGGCGACACCACGTTTTATTAACTATCTTCATAACTCTGCAGGTCAGGTGCCCCTGGTTGCCACTTTGATCTTGCCACTCATTATCATAATTGCATCCACATGGTTGCTGACAATTGTGTGATGCCATCTAGCTCAATTATTTTGGGGCTGTATTATCTCCATTACTAATAAGGAGCTCAGTTTTATAGCAGCATCTCCTACCATCAGTCCAGCCTGCAAAAGAGAACCACCACTGAACTTCATAATGATTCTGGTGCCCTTTCACTAGCCCTTCTTTATTGCTTTGGTAGACGGTGTATCCTCCAGGTCCTCCCATGGAACAGTTCCCAGCTGGGTTATGCTGTCACTTAACCCTAGTTATAGATTTAGTGGACAGGAGGGTAGGTGAGGACAGTTCCTGAGGGGGTAACATGTTTTGCAGGGAGAAGCCTTGGCATTGTCTCAAGCAAAGGGAATGTGTAGCTCTTAGTAGGGAAAGGTGGCTCACTTCTGCAGGCTTAGAGGGTCAAGAGAAATCTGGGAAGAATTCAAGATTTTGGGGGGCATTGACTCAGTTCTTCCCATCCCATGTGTCAGGGTCTCATTCTTTCCCAGTCACAGCTGTGTCCTTGGCATAGGAGACTTAGTTAAGTTAGTAGTTTAACCTTCTTTGGAGCTTGGCTGCACTGACGATTTAATTCAGTCTGGTCCTCAGCTTTCTCTGCCCTCCCACTGCAGGTTATGAAAGCCTCTTTACATGGTACTGAAGAGACCCTCTGGCTTTCACACTTGGCTTTCAGTTGCCTGCTAGTCACTCTCTCAGCTTTCTGTTTTCTTTTCCTAGGGCTTCACTAGAGCTAAGCAATAACCATCCCATCCCATTGTCCTTATAGTTACTGTTTCCTCCACGTGTTGCTAATACATTCTCTTTCACTAGTATACTATCCCAATTCACCACTGCTGAAAGTTTTAATAACTGGACTGCCGCCTTGTGCCAAGGACTATCTGTGCTCCATCTATCACTGTGATGAGGTCCTCCTACCAACTGGCTGGTGAGTGAGCATCTCCAAAACCCCACCTTATCGTCTGCTTTCTCAGACCTCTCCTGGCTCCAACTGTGGCAGTTTGGGTTTTCCAGGAAGCAGATTCTGTGACAAACTTTAATGTTCAGGATAATTATTAGGGAGAGCTCTTGGGATCAACATCTGTGGATGGGGTAGAAAGAAAACAGGATTGGGCAGAGGGAGAAATTGATCTGAGATGCAGGCCGATAGCCTCAGCTAACCCCATTGGGAGCTCTAGAGCAGAAATGGCCCATTGAAGTTGTCCTGCACAGGGATGAAACAGCCAGGCCCTTCTATCCTCGCCTTGATCTGCCATTGAATTTGGGCCACCCAGGAAAGGGGCATCTCCTTGGGCAAGGTGGCTCTCTGCAGATGAGGCAAACCCTGAAGGAAATGACAGCTGACAGCTGTGTGTTGACCACAGTCCCCACAGCTGGGCAACAAGACCTTCCTTGAAGGGCATCTGGTCAATGCATCTCAATGTCCACCACAGGTATCACGTCAGCAACTTACTCTCAAATTGTTCAGGTAAAAAAAAAGTTCATTATACTATGTGTACAACTTTTCTGTAAGTTTGAAAGTTTCAAAATAAAAATCTTACAAAAAAATACTTACATAAATTAAACGTGACTAAGGAAATACCTAAAAAAAGAGCCTCTTGTTGCTGATACAAGGAAAGAAGAATGATGTTGAAAGACAAAAATTCATTTGAATGAGTAAAATATGGATCACCAGAAGAATTAGTGACAAGGCAAGTTGAGGCTTCATCCTTGCTGACACAACATACTTCAGAACAGGGCAAGACCAGAAGCTGCCTATTTCATCACAGCTAGACTGGCCTTTCATTTCACCTCACCTCTTCTGAGTAGGTACAGTCTTTTCTGGATCGTCTTTAATAGTTACTGTGTCCTCTCTCCCTCCTCCTTTTGTTTTCTTCCTCTTCAAGGCCATCATGGAACTTGCAATGTGGAGATGTGAGTCTCTGCTCAGCTTCCCCATACTGGGATGAAGATTATTTTTAGGATTACTCTCTGAGTCACAGAAGGAGGAGGGAAAGAACCATTTTATCTCTTCCTTTTCCCTCCTTCATAACCTGCTGTACAGCTAAATCATTTAAAAAATTTGTCTTTTTCCCTGTTCCCCAAGAATCATTTGCTTTGGAAATGATTTTATTTTTATTTTTCCTTTGGAAACAGTATCTATAAACCTTCATCAGAGGCTTTTAAACACAGAAGAAGTTTTTCTTTGCTGAATGGACCACAGACTAAATTAAAGGAGATTGCCTTAAGCTGCTTTCATGTAAGTAAATCTATTTATTATAATACTGCTTGTTGGGCTCTGAGAGGTTGTATACAGCTACTCCTCATCCCCTTCTCACCATCCTCTCAGCTGTGCCCCACTCTGGCCTTTCCCTTCTGTCTCTCCTAGGCCAAGGTAGAAGGCACTCTTGCTTTCTGTGGGGAGACGCAGGCAGAGATTGTGTTCTGGGCTTCTATCTTTGCAGCCACACGCTTGAGCATGTCGCATGCTTCACTATCTGACTGCATCTTTGAGGGATAAATAAGCATGGAAACAGTGAACGCCACACTTTTTAAAAAGTTCCTACCAAGGTAGATATTAAACATTGAAAAAAACCCTACCCAAATAAATTACCAAGAAAGTGGAGAGAAAGTTCTATCTTGGGTAAAGTAAGCACTTAAAGAGTATCTATGGAATGAATTGAATGAAAGGAGAGAGCTGGCTTAACTTCAGGAAACCATGGTTTTAACAGGCAAGCTTCTGGACGGAAATATTAATAACACCCTTATTTATACAGTCGTTTAGCATTTTCAGAGGGCTTTCATACACATTATCTCATGTAATAGATAATGGAAGGAATAATCCTGCAAGGGAGGTGAGGCAGGTGTTATTTATACCATTTTAGAGATGAAATTAAATGACTTGCCTGGAGTCTAACAACTAGTAAGTGTCAGAACTGGGGCCAGTACCTGGTGCTGCTGACTACTGTTGGTGCCAGGATACCAGATGGATTCTTCTGATTTCAGAGTGGAGCCCTCAAAGATTCCTGCTGGGGGACTTGTCTTATTTAAAACTTTTAGGGACTGTCTGAAAGCAGGCTCATATAAGAAAAGTCACTGGGCTGAGATGTCTTTAAGCTCTCCATAGTAGTAAACACCAAGCTGATGGATCTAAACTGAAAAAAAGATAAATTGCACAAAGCTATGTGAGTGGACAGAAGTATGGCAAATGAGTTTCATTCTGTACTGATTTTGGATAATGCATTTAGGATTGTTAGTCTGAAGCATACTTAAAAGAAGATGAGCTTGGAGCTATGTTTCATTCCAAGAAAGAGAACCACGAGTTGTTGTTGACTGTTTCCTAAAGTCACGTAACAATAAAATGCTAGGCCTCATTGCTAAGGATGTGGAAAACAAAACTGAAAGCATTGTTTTGTCCTACATACAACAAAATGGTAATGAAGCTATAGCTGGAGTCGTGCATCTAATTGTGCCCCGAACCCTTAAGAAAAAGAGCCTAGTAGATACACCAGGTCATAGAAAAGGGCACCTAAAATAATCAAATAGATTCCCTAAGAAGAAAGCTGCTTTAAAAATAGGATTAAATAGGTGGATATTTGGAGGAAATCCTTATTCACCTTTCTGAAGTTTACATCATAGAGGGCAACTACAATATTCAAAAACACTTCATTTTCAACATTTATTGAGAGAACACTATACTCAGCACTATGCTCAACACTAGAGTTTACGATGAACAAAACATAAAAGTTGGCAATCATTGTCAGAGAATACCAGACTGGATGAATCTTTAGTTCAGCTCAGCACAGATTTTCTTGTATTCTTAATGGATTGGCATCTGGTTTCAGCTGCCGTCTCTTGGGTGTGGTTGGTGTGTGCTGGTTGCCAGAGACCAATCATCCCTGGTGAACCAGCAATCAAGTTCTTCAAGTCACAAATCTGAAGGACTGGACTCTTCATACCACCCAGAGGATAAAGTGAGGTTATCAGTATTAATAACCTTCTCATTGACGTTTGGTTGTTTATCTGGGACTTACAGACACCATCCTTCTCTGTGGTCTCAGCATTTCTGAGAAGGTACAGAAAGGTACAGGAAGTCCCTGTGTGACTGAGCTATGTTCCCAAACGTTGATTTCTAACTTGGTTGTTTGAAACTGAAAATGCATTTTTCCCAGAAAGACAATGTGACAAACACTGGTTAGGTCCTCAGGCCAACTCTTAGAAGCCCATTCAGCCCACATACAGCTGACTACAGAGGAGGAGAACTGTGACCCACAACATTGTTTCTACGGGAAAATGTGCACCAGCAGCGGAACAAGGTCTTCCTTCCTCCCCCACTTCCTCCCTCCATGAGTATGGAAGCCAGTGTGTTTACTACAGGAAACACAGTTCCTGCCTGTGGGCAGCTGGGCTCTGCCGCAACCTTGGATACCTTATCCACCAGCAGAGAGAATTCTTTGCCTCTCCTGCTTCAAGTCAGAGAAGACCTTGGACGTTATCACCTCCTTGCTGGCCCCTTTTCTCCCCAGCAATTCCTTTCATAGCATCCCTGACAGGTGGACATTGTTTTCTGATTGAATGTTTCCAGTGATGTAGAGTTCACTTCACCAGGAAGTCCTGTCCACTGTGGCTCAGTTCCAATGTCCAAAACTGTCCTTTCTTATGCTGAGCCAAAATATTTCTCTTGGTAACAGCCCTCTTGATGGCCTTAGATCTGAACTCCAGACGAACATGAATAAATCTACTCTCTCCTCTGCATAACAACCTTTAGCAAATCTCTTTTCTGCAGGTTAAGCAGACCCAATTCCCTCATCTTTTCTTTAGAGAACATGGTTTCCACACTCTTCCTGGATGTCTCTTTCTAATGAATTCTAATTTGTTATGTGTGGTAGCTCCTTCTATGTGGTATCTATATTTGAACACATAAGTTCAGAAATCCTAAGCTGAATAGCACAGATCTGGTACCGCTGAGACTTCAACACTGTTTTCCATTAACACAGTTTACATTTTATTAGTTTTTTGGTGGCTGCTCACATTGCATGAATATCTGTAACTTATTGTTACATTATCAGGTCAAGCCAAGTCTCCTGAATCCTGGCCATTTTCATATGATTTTTCTGAAAAGCAATACTATATTTTATATTTATTGCAGTCAAAAGTCATCTCTTTTTAAACAACTATGATTTTTTTTTTTTTTTGTGGGGAAGACCAGCCCTGAGCTAACATCTGTTGCCAATCCTCCCCTTTTTGCTGAGGAAGACTGGCCCTGGGCTAACATCGTGCCCATCTTCCTCTACTTTATATGGGACGCCGCCACAGTATGACTGACAGGCAGTGCATCGGCGGGCGCCCGGGATCCGAACTCGCGAACCCCGGGCTGCCAAGCGCGAACTAAACCGCTGCGCCACCGGGCAGCCCCAAACAACTATGATTTTGAATACTTGTCATCTATCATATTCTGATCTCTCTGAGTTCTGCATCTTCCTTAAATTTGGTAAGTATCAACTCAAAACATTGATAAAAATATTACTCAGGACTGGACAAAAGGGGAAAAATCTGTATCGATTGTCTTAAGAATGCAAGGCCTCAAAATGAGCATCTCTCCATTAATCGGCACTGTTTAAATCAATCTTTCTTTGCAATAATCTAAACTCATATCTCTCCATCTTATCCACAAAGGTGTCTTGACTTCTTGAAATGACTAACATCTTTGTTCAGTAATGTAATAATCTTATCAAGAAAGAAAGTGGTATTTCTTTGTAATGACTTACTTGAAAAGAATCCATGATGACCCCTATTAACTGTTACATTTTCCTTAACACACTGTTTTCAATGATTTCTATTAGAAAATTTCCAGGGGTTGGCATCAAGCTTAGTGGTCTATATTTCTAAAATCTGTTTTCCCCTCCATCTTGAAAATCACGATATTGGCAGTTTATCTTCCTAGGAAGATGGTAACCGAACTATAAAAAGATAAAATGAGTAGCCAGCCTAATGAGACAATTTAAACTCAAACAGGCAACGAGGGAGAAACTCAAGACTTATCTCTCACTCATCTAAGTATTCACCAAGTCCAGCTGATTCTGCTCCACAAATACTGCTTGTATTGTCACACCCTTTCTGTGCCCACTAGAGATGCATTCTCTCTCTCTCTCTCTCTCAATCTCTCTTTCTCATGCTTAAACCAGGGCTCGGATTGAGTTTTCTGTCACTGTGACAGAAAGAATTCCGACTCACACAGGAAAGGGTGGCTCTTTAAAGGACATCAGAGTATTGTTACCAGAATAAGGCAGATTGGATGCAGGGGCAGACAAAACAATGGATTCTCCTACTCTCTCTCTGTCTCTAATTTCTTGCTCATCCCATCCACGCCAGAACTACTGCTCTAAAATACTAGTTGTATCATCTAAATTCCTCTCCATTTAGCATAAACCCACAAGTTTTGGCATCCAATCAAGGCCTTCTCAATCTGGTTCTAACTTGTCTTCATTCCCCCAGGCCTGTCAAACTTCTCCCATTTTCCAAAGTGTGTCTGGCACATTCATGCCTTTGTATATTCTACTCTCTCGTCCAGAAATGTGTTTTTCCTGATGGAATCAAGCCCAGCTCAAATACTCTCTCTTCCATTTGAACCTTTCCTGCCTTCCCCCTCAGTTGTTCCTTCCAGTACAAGAACAGGTCATTTGCATCAAAGCACTCATCCCATGCTGCCTTATGGTGTACTTACCTGTTCCTCTCCTGCATTTCTCCACTCCAACAGTGGCTTTCCAACTCTTCTACCAAAGCAGAGCTCATGGCAATGAGCAATAAATAGAAATACTTTTACATTGTGATCCAATTGGCACATTTATATATATCTTATATTTCATCAATTTTAAGAAGTACTTCCTCCATTTTAATCTCTCTGAAATCAGGATGTAGCAATAGAGTATCTTATTTTGATAGTTTTCGCTTTCTTAATAGTATGTAAAATAATGGCATGTCATAATTGATGACATTTTAGATATGTGGAAATATGGCATATAAGTGAAACAAAAGTTTCACAAAACAGTGTTTACCCTTTGTTACGGGCAACTCTCTAGTTTTTTGCTCTATTTCATTAAGAAAAAAATGCAGGTCATAATCTACCCAAGTGAATTCACTACTAACAGATTGTAACCTGCAGTGTGAAAAACTACTGAGAACTGAGAACTATTTGCAGCCACACAATAGGATTAAGAACTAAGACTGACCACATTAACATGACTGTACAACTCCAGCGTCTGCATAAACATGACTTTAATTCCAAGAAATTCTTGCCCAAGAAGATGAAGTTGCAAATAACTTAATTGCAGCTTCAAGAACTTCCTCAAAGTCCATTTATCTGAACAACAGACTACTGACTGACTTAGCATTCATCAGGGCTAATAGCCCCCTCCTCAACAAGATTACTCTATTGGGCTTATCAAACAACTGTTTACTCTTCTAGGCTTGCTTCAAAACTCTCCTCTCCCTGTGTCCACTCATCCTAAACTAGTATATCACCATTTTAGCCCAATCTCAACCATGCTCTTTCATTGAAAAGACCTGTCTTAAACCAGATCCCCCAAATCTTTTAACGATTCTACCCTTGACCTTCCTCTTTGAGACACTACTAAGACTCTGTCAACATAGTGGTCTCTCTTAGTGCTGTAAGCAATATACTTGGCTTTGCTTGATCTATAGGTTATTTTGGTGGTCTCTGCTGGACTTCTGCTTGTTATTTATTCTCTTCCCCCTCCTCCTGGGTGATCAAACATTGATGGGTGGGGGAGGAAAGGTGTCTTAGGAATCTAAGGGGAGCCTAGAGCAGGGCAGTAGGGATGTATAGTGGTCACAGGTAAGGAGCTCTTGTTGATCTTGTCTGCATCCACAAATTTGAAATCTTGCAGTTGGAACACGCCTCCCCTTTCCCTTAGTATTATCTACTCACCATCTCCTCTTCACACCTGGTACTGATGGCACTGTTTTATTTATTTATTTTTTTGGTGAGGAAGATTGGCCCTGAGCTAACATCTGTGCCCACCTTCCTCTGTTTCTTTTATATGTGGGACGCCTGCCACAGCACGGCTGGATAAGCAGTGCACAGGTCCATGCCTGAGATCCGAACCTGTGAAGCCCTGGGCGCTAAAGGGTAGCACGCAAACTTAACCCCTACGCCACGGACTGGCCCTGGTATTGTTTCAAATATAAAAAATACAAAACATTCAAGCTCCACTCCAACCACTTAACTTCAAGCCACTACCGTGGTCTTTGAAGTGGCCTTAGCCTCACGTTTGAAGCTTAAAGATGTTCATAATAATGGATAAGGGGCTGCCAAACGTTTGGTTCTCATCAGGAATGGTGATTAAGTCATTGAAAAAATATGTTGACCTGCGTCTCTAATTTCATAAATACCTACATAAATTTTTACATAAACACTGGAAAGGCTCCTTAGACTCAATAAACCACGATAAGTAAAATAAGTTTGCTTTTTATCCAAGTGCCCTAGAAGGCACCGATCTATGTTTCCCACTACACCTCACGGTACATCCCTTCCCAAATTCTACGCTTCGGTCAAATTGGCCTAGTCCCAGTTCCTGCAACAAGCCAGGCGCTCTCCTCCTCCCTGTCTTTGCTCACACTGTTCCCTCCGCAGGAACACCCTCCCCCTCACCTCCTCCGGTTATATCGGCTCCTTCTGATTCAGCTGAAAGGTCACCAGTGGCGACCTCACTTAAAAGCTTTCCTCCATACCCTTAGGCAGATTTAATGACCTTCTTAGCACTTGGCCTCTAACGCGTCTGCCTTGTACGTCGGCTGTTGCCTTCTAGCCAATCCATCTTCAGGTCCAGCCTCTTGTTCCCGGCCCATTTCCGGGGATAGGGACGAAGGCCTATTCCTCTTGGATTGCCCAGTGCCTAGCACGTAGTAGGTGCGCAGTAAACGCTCGAGAGGACTTCGGTCACTGTGCTGTAGCGCTGGGGCAGGGAGCTGAGCACAGCAGGCCCCTCTGCCCACCTCCCGCCGGCCCCCGGCCCAGCCACCGGAGGCGACTCACGAACCCGCGTGCCGTTCCCGTCGCCCCCGCGGCACGCGGAGCCCAGTCACAGGCTGTGGAAATTCCGGCGCGTGCTGGCGCGAGGGGCCGGGCGGGGGCGGGGGAACCCGTGGAGTGAGCCTGTGACGTGAGGGGGCGTGGCTCCTGGAGGCCCCGCCCCATCTCCCTCGCCCTCTCTCTCGGGTCGGGGTTACATGGCGGCGACTGCGGCAAAGCGAGAGTCTCGGAGACGCCGCTGCCGTCAGCACAGCCGGAGACCTGAGCCGACACTGGGGGCTGTCCGCGGACCCCGCACTCCCTCGATGAGTCGGAGAAGTCCCGTGAGTGTGTGTGTGTACGTGTGCGGGGCGCGCCAGCGGGGCGGCTCGGGAGGGCGCCGCGGCGGGCCCGGAGGCGGCGGAGCCGGCTCCCTCCTCCATTGTGTGTGACCCTCCGGCGGCTGCCGCTCAACAAAGGCGCTTTTGTTCCGTCTCCCGCCCGCCCCCTGTCCGCCGGCCGGCCTGCCCCCTCGGGCCTGGCCGGCGCGGGCCGGCGGGCGGCGGGCCGGGGTCCCCGCGTGGGGCCGGCGGAGCGGCCGGCGCGCCCCTCCCACCCGGCACGCCCCTCGCCGGCCGCCCGGCCCGGCCCGGCCGCGCCTGCCAGCCCCGGGGCCCGCATGCCGGCTGCCGCCCCGCCGCCCGCGCCCGGCTCCACGGGTTCGAAGCCGGGCCGGGCCGGCGGGCGAGGGGCGGCGGCTGGGAGGGACGGCCCGGGGAGCGGAGGTGGCGCGGAGTCTCGCCTTCCTGGCACGCCGCCTTCCCAACTGCTCCCGCGTCTCCTCCCCCATCCCGCTCGGGTGACTCGGCCTCAGCTGACTCCGGCCGGGCAAAGTCTCCAGTGGACTCGGCACATTGCGCAGCGCGCGCCGCTTCCCCGGCTCGTCTCCGCGCCCAGGCGTCCTCTGCCCAAGTTTTGAGTCGAGCCGTAAACGAGGTACTAAAACTCGTCGGAGTGGGAATTCCCAATTTCCTCTCCCCTTCCTGCAACCTCTCCTTCGCTGCGTTCGGGACGTGGAGCGGTGGTCTGTGAAAGTACCCACGTGAGAACTTGTTTTTTCGGTTTCCTAAAAAGGGCCTCCTCGCTCGGCTGTGCATTTCTGTCTGACTTGGTGAGGGGCAATTGAAAAGCCAAGGTGTTTCGGCCGCCTTTTGTTTCTCGGCTTAGTAACACTCGACTGGTTCAGGTGTTATGTGGGAGCTCTGTGAGGCCGGATCTTTTTTATTCCTTTCCTGTTTTATTTTTTCTTTTGCTTGCTCATTGGAAGAGGTCCAGTGAAGGAAACTGGTGAGTTGGAATTAGAAGCCTACTGCAAAATTCGTGTTCTTTCCTTCAATGCTAAAAATGCCCTTACGTCAGGCTCAGTATTAACTTTTTTTACGGATACAAGATGATTTGTCAAGGGGAAAAAAAAAATTAGCAGGGGATAAAATGGAGCGCAGACAGCTTCAGAGTAATTTTCTGATTGCTTGATTCTTCTAGGCTTGTTGTTTTTTAAAGTTCTGATTGGACGTATCCTCTCTTTTCAGCGTTGGGAAACAGAGATGGAAAGAGTAATCTGACTAG
This sequence comes from Tapirus indicus, assembly GCA_031878705.1. Taxonomy (NCBI): domain Eukaryota; kingdom Metazoa; phylum Chordata; class Mammalia; order Perissodactyla; family Tapiridae; genus Tapirus; species Tapirus indicus. The sequence goes on from CM062918.1 coordinate 44,763,564, forward strand.
AATGTAAGGTCCAAATAGGATCTGGCCCGGAAAGGGAACTGCCTCTAGAGTTTCTTCTCAGAAATGTCACATTTTAATGTCTGGAAATAAAAACTGAATTGGGTGGAAGAAACTTTACATATCTTTAATGAGGAGTAGTTCAAACATGTTTATGAATGGCTTGCTGTGTGCTGAGGAGTGTAAAGTATATATGTTACTTTATAGATGTCCACATATATATGTTACTTAATAAGAATTGCTTTGTGAAGCGTGTAAAACTGCTTATTGGTCCTAAATTCAGTAATTGCAGTCATCTAGGAAATATGTCAGATTTGAGCAAGACATGTTTTATCACCTAAATATTACTATTCAGAAAAAAACTCTGGAAAATGGAGAATTATCAAAACCTTCATGTATGACCATGTTTTGGAGATCAGTTATTTGCAGAAGAGGATTAAAAGAACTGGCTACTTTCTGTGATTAAGGAAGAACCCAGAGAACATTGATTTGAAAATCAGGTAACTTTGCAATAGAAAAAAGCACGTGTTCTAATGACAAGTGTTAGCACTGAAAGTGTTGCGTTGTTTTGCATAAGTTCATTTAAGCATCGTGAGAATTCATAACTGACAAAATAGTAAGGTTTGCTGACTCAGGGTAGGTTGCTGAAGGGGATGGGGTCGGTAGGAGGAAGCTAGAAGTGCCGCAAGTTTTGAGTTGGGTGATGACTCATCCTGCCCAAGGACTGCTACGTGGCCCTTTTTTTTATACACTGTATTTTTTAAAATGATAGGCTAAAATGTTTCTGTCCACATTATAATTCTCTCTCAAGAGGAACCACAGTTTCTCTAAAAAAGTAATGGCTTCTTAAATTGCATTTAAAAAGGATATCATATATCCTACAGGTGGAATTTTGTAACATTTGTTGAGAGGAAAGATAAAATTAATTGCTGGTCAGTTGCTGCAGTTAAATGTTTGATAACATTTCTTTGGTTATTATTGAGAAAGATTTGTTACAGATTATTTACAAAGGACAAATAGTACTTTTATGACATGGGTAGAAATTAACCTTATGTTTTCATTGGTAATGTAAAAGTTATCTTCATAACGTCTAGATATTAGTTTAAATGACTGCTGTAAAGGTGCAGAAATATTTAATCAGATATAGCTCTGAACATGAGCATTTCACTCTGATGGAATTATACATAGTGCTTTCTCCTGATCTTTATGAATTTTCTGTTTTAATAAAGATAATTGGAAATAGGTATTGGTATAGGCACGTTTTTTCATCAGTCTTTTTTTAAGATAAGCTGAAAGTACAGTTCCAAATTTAGGACTTACATTGAAATTTGGTAATGAGATAGCTGATTTAAAAAAGCTACCATTTAGCAGATTGGTTTAAAATAAGGTTGAGGAAAAAAAAGATTGAGAATAGCAGTTTGTTTTGAAAGTGAGAAGAAAAGAAAAAACTCCCCATTCCCAATTTTTTTTTTTTTGTATGCCATTTATCTTCCCAAAGTGATTCATTTGAAGAATTTTGTGGGCAGTAAAGTATACTGTTACTGTGAATTAAATCTTTGGAGAGATTTTGGAAGAGCATTGCATAATTTATATAGAGGAACTTGAACAAAGTTTAATTCAAACTTTAAAATATATTTCCTACTAAAGGAAATATAAAAATACAAATATAAAACAATTGTAGATTTTCAAAGCATCCTGTCACTTAGAGGTTGAACATGTATTTTAGTGTTTTTTTTTTTTTAAGAATATAGGTAATGAGTTGTCATGCATAATTCAGAGTTTATAAACCAACTGGGTGTCGTAGCCTGTCTCCTTTCTGTGAGGTATTGCCTTATGAAACGGTGAGCCTCACCACTACTATCCAGTTCCTTGTTCACATTGCCCACTAGAACCGTGTGTGACTCTAGGGCCCCTGTTAAAATGGAAAGGAGATGTGTCAAAAGTAAATTGTGTGTGGCATTGTTGCCTGCCCCCTGTCAGCTCCTTCAGCCTGTTTGGTGGGCTGTTACATTACGCTACAGCCTGCTAGTGGTGTGGGGATTTTGGTCAGTTTTATTGCTCAGAGCCCTGACTGAGACTTTACAAAAACAACAATAATGTTGTTGTAGTTAATAGCTTTTTTCAGGGAGTTGCTTTTCATGTGGAGCTGATGCTTTTAAGGTAACAGTAGTGTGGGCTGAGTCCAGCATTGGTTTTTTCCTCCATGAACTGTGTATTTGGAAAATATAGTGTGCCCTTCTGATAGTTTTTAAAAGGTTTGTCTTTCGTACGTGTCAGCCTTTTAAATCCATTTCTGAAAAATTGTAGAGAGAGTGAATGTTTATATAGCAGATTACTTTTTCCCATTGATTTTCATTTAAATTTGGTATGTCTTTTCATAGGGAAAAAATGGTACCACAAAAATTGTTTGTTAGAATCCTAGCATGTACTTCAGGGAATAGTCTGCTTCTGCAGAGCACATGAAATCTCTGTGCATTTAATTCTGTACAACCATAAACTATAAAATATTAGTGTTTACAAAGGGGTCATGGAATTATCTTGCTCCAGGTACATTATTTGACAACTAAGGAAACCAAGGCCCAGAGAAATCTAAGACCTTGGTACTCAAAGTGTGATTGCTGGACCAGCAATATTAGCATCACGTGGAAATTTGTTAGAAGTGCAGAATCTCGACCCCATCTCAAGATCTACTGAATTAGAATCTACATTTTAACAAGATTCTCACGTGATTCAAATGCACATTCATTTCTAGAAGGACTGCCAAGTGATATATACATAGTTGCTTAGCTGGTTAGTGACTGATTTGGAAAACTCACATCTTGAGAGTTGCTCTTTCCATTGGCCCTCCTGAAAAAAGCCAAAAGGAAGATTGAAGATCTAATCACCTCCAGGAGAACTTTCTGTGGTGATGTAAGTGTTCTGTTCTCTGCTGTTCAATGAGGTAGCCACTAGCCACATGTGACTGTTGAGCACTTGGCAGGTGGCTAGTGCACCTGAGGAACTGAATTTTTAATTGTACTTAATTTTAATTAATTTATATTTACATAGCTGCGTGTAGCTAATGGCTACCATATTGGACAGCACACATCTAGATGATCTTTGCCCACACTAAATTTAAAATAATCTAGGGCCAGCTCCGGTGGCCTAGTAGTTAAGTTCAACGCACTCCACTTCAGTGGGCCCGGGTTCCATTCCCCGGGCACGGACCTATCCACTTGTCTGTCAGTGGCCTTGCTGTGGTGGCGGCTCACATACAAAAAAGAGGAAGATTGGCAGTGGGTGTTAGCTCAGGGAAAATCTTCCTCAGCAAAAATAAATGATAATGTAAGCTGTAATTTAAAGACTGATTAGGCTCAGTTTAATAATTTCCCTCTTCATTTACAAATTGGTAGGTTTCTAACTACCTTCTAATATGCCCAGATATTATTTTGGTAGTTATTATAAAGCAATGCCAGTCTTCTGACTGATACTCCTGTGTTTGATAGGTAGACAGTCTAAATTGCAAGAATGTACATTTTCCCGTTTGTCTCAATAAAGGTATCTTCACTTGGATTTAAAAAAATTAAAAATAGCTGTTAAATAAGTGTTCCTCAATTATGTTGTGGATAGCACTGGGGGGACAGAGTTTGTCTGTGGCCTAGTGCCTCCAGACTTATTGGCACTTGTTGATAGTTGCAGGGTTGATCTGCCATTTGTTATGTTATTTCCAGGTGCAGAAACATTGAGTGGTTTTTAACTTCCCGCCTTGTGCAGTGGGAAGATTCTAACCCTAGAGTAAGTCAGACTGGCCTGTGTCCAAATCTTGACATTTATTATATGTGTGATTTCAGTGAAGTTGCCTTACCTCTTGGAATGTCAGTGCTCTTATTTGTAAAATGAGACTTACAAGCTAGTGCTTCAGAGTGACGGAAATAATTTGTCTCTTAGAAAATGTCTGGCACTTCATAGATAGTAAATATGAAAATCCTTCCCTCCCCCTCCTGCTTAGCTTTTATAGCCTTCCGTAATTTAGTCTTAGGCTTAAGATTCCAACCAGGCTTAAGACATACTCTGATTTGAAGTCTTGTTAGTTCCCACCAGTTATTATAACTTCATACCTTGCTTTATTCATGTTATATCCCTTGTAGATTCCTCGTCTTGTGCTCTGGAGTCTGTTTCTTGACTTCTAAAGGACTCATCTCTTGCCTGCATCATAAATTTTTCCCTTTCTATTGGGTCATCTCTATTAGTATATAAATGTGCTCTAGAGCCATACTGTCCAATATGGTAGCCACTAGTCACATGTTGCTATTTAATAAAATTTTTTAAAAAATTCAGGTCCTCAGTCATGCTAGTCACAGTTCAGTTGTTCAGTAGCCATATGCCGCTGTTGGCTACCATATTGGACAGTGCAGATATAGAAATCTCTTATAAACCTTCTCCTGATTCCACATTCTTCTCCTCTAGCTACTGCCTCATTTTTCTGATCCTCTTTCAAGCAGATTTTCAAGAGTTGTCTTTGTGTGCTCTCTCCACTTTCCCTTGCTCTTCATCCTACTCCAGACTGGCTCCTATTAGCACCTCACCACTGAAATTGCTCTAATGAAGGTCACCAGTGACTTCCACTTAACCAAATCCGTCTTACAGGATCTTGTAGCAGCATTCATTATAGTTGACCACTGTTTTCTGCTTATTCACCTGCTTCTCTTGGCTTATGAGACACATATTCTTTTTTCTCCTGCCGCACACGTTGTCATACTTTTTCGCAGGCTTCTCTACTCTACCTGCTGCTAAGTATTGACATATCCCAGAGTTTAATCCTGGGCTTTTTTTTTCCCCTTCCCTTTCTAAATTCTTTCCCCAGGAGGTCTCATTCAATTTACTGTTTTTAATACTATCTACATGTGGATAATTCTCAAATTATATTTTTGGTTTAGACTTCTCGCCTGGGCTCCAGACACATTATCCAACTGCCTGCTTGATACTACCACTCAGTTATCTAAATAGACATTGTCTAAATAGACTTAACGTGTCCAAAAAGAACTCTTTCTCCCATAACGTGTCCAAAAAGAACTCTTTCTCCCATATCGTTCTTCTCACATCTTTCCCTTATCCCCCATATATAATCCATCATCCAGTTCTCTTGGTCTCGAAAATATTTGAATCTGTCTACTATTTTACATCTTCATTTCTACCAGAGCAGTCTCAGCCACCATCATCTCAACTGGCCTACTGAAATAGCTTTTAATTTGTCTCTGCTTTTACTCAACTGTCTTCTTCCGTCCATTCTCTTTCCAGTAACCAGAATCATCTTTTTAAGATGTAAGTAAAACCATGCCAATTGTCTGCTTAAAATCCTTCAGTAGCTTTCCTTTGCTCTTAGTTATAAAATTCAGAATCCTGCTTTATGTGTCCTTTCTACCTCTCCAATCTTTTTTTTCCTCCATTTTTACTGATGTCTTTTTTTTTTTTTTTTTTTGTGAGGAAGACCAGCCCTGAGCTAACATCCATCGCCAATCCTCCTCTTTTTGCTGAGGAAGACTGGCCCTGGGCTAACATCTGTGCCTGTCTTCCTCTACTTTATATGGGACGCCACCACGGCGTGGCTGACAGGCAGTGCATCTGGCAGGCGTCCGGGATCTGAACTCGCGAACCCCGGGCTGCCAAGCGCAGACTAAACTGCTACGCCACCAGGCGGCCCCTTTACTGATGTCTTAATAGTTTATAACATTGTGGGGTTTTAGTTGTACATTATTATTTGTCCGTCACCATGTGGATGCATCCCTTCACTGCTTGTGCCCACCCCCCACCCCCTTTCCCATTGGTAACCACCAACCAGTTCTCTCTGTCCATGTGTTCGTCTATATTCCACATATGAGTGAAATCATGCAGTGTTTGTCCTTCTCTCTCTGGCCAATTTCACTTAACATAATACCCTCTAGGTCCATCCATGTTGTTGCAAATTGGACTCTACCTCTCCAATCTTATCTCTACATCAGTCTCTACTCCCTTTTCTCAGGATACTGTGGCTACACTGACATCTTTTCTTTTCCTCCAGGATAACAGTTCTGTCCTGCTTTAGGCTGTATTTGCTGTGTCCTCTGTTTGGAATGCTCTTCTCCCATCTCTTAGCAATACTGGTACCTTCTTATCAATCAGGTTCAGCTCCTTAGATGGCCATTTCCCAGTCACCCAATCATAGCACTTGGCCACATCTGAAGTTCTGTTATTAGTTTACTTGTTTGTTAGTCTTTCCTCACTAAGGAGCCTTAACTGTCTTTATCTCCACTGTATCAACAAACAGTGCCTAGCTTGTGCCACATGCTCAGTAAATTTTTGTGGACTGTATAAAATGTTTGTTTGATTCCTTTGAACTTCTAAAGGGAAAAAGTATGTTAAAGATTGCATTGTAGTCAATGTAACATGTGATTCTGGATTGGGTTCTTTAGTTCTCAGGTATACTATTGGTACCATTGCAGAAATTTATATGGGATCTGAGTATTAGATGGTAGTACTGTACCAGTGTTAATTTCCTGATTTTGATTATTTTGTTTTGGTTATGCAGAAGAATGTGCTGTCCGTAGGAAATACACCCTACTCTCAAAGGCTGGGGGGATGCGTACTGTACTTGTCAATAAAAAATTGCATTATTATTTGAGAGAAGATCACGAGCTTTGGTTCATAAACCTGAGGTTCAAATCCTGGCTCTCTCACTGATGTGTGATCTTGAATGCATTATTTAAATTCTCCAAAGGTCTTCAGACCCATTTTGCAGTGTTAGGAAGATTTAGTGTAAGAGTACATGCCCACCACAATGCTTCACACATAATACGTTCTTAATCAGGCTTGCTATTGTTCCTTATATCCTCTTAAAATTCAAGTATTAAAAAAATTCTATTCTTGTGTTCAGTGTTATGACTTCCTTTATAATATAAACAAATACTTTTTTTCATTAATTGCTTTTATAATAGTTGATAATATAGGATAGGTATGTACCAAATATGTTATTTATATCCTCAAATTAGAACTTTGGGCCATATTCCATAATATAATTTTTTAATATCTTCAAGCTGTGTACTTTTAAAGCAGAAAGTAGAGCTTTCAGTTACAATATGTATGTTTATCTCGGTTAACATGGTTAATTTCCATTTCCTTTGGAATTGTCAATGAATTTGGTATTTAAATGTTAATGTCTGTTTGTATTATTATTGATGTAAAAGTACACAAAAACCCGCTTGGTAAAATAAATCATTACTTACAATTGGTGATTTATTTAGTTTCCTTCCTTTTACTCCACATTGATGGGCATGTTATTAAGTAAACATAATGACCAAAAAGGGAGGAGGTGTTTAAAGATTACCTGTGAGCCTTTCATTAGTTATCACAGTCTGTTTTAAATAATATAAACAACTTCACCAATACTGTAAACCTTATGATTGCATGAGTCAGTTTACCCCCTTCTATCACACTGTGCTCTTATTGTCTTATATTTTACTTCTACATGTGCTATAAACCCCACAATATATTGTTGTTATTTTTGCTTTATACAATCAGTAGTCTCTTAGAGACATTTAAACACATGGGTAGGTTTCTTTTTTTAAAAAAGACTTTTTATATTTTCCAGTTGTTTACTCTTTCTGGGGATTTTGTTCTTTTCTGCAGATCTGGAATTCCATTTGGTGTCATTTCCTTTCACCCTAAAGAACTTCTTTTAGCATTTCTTGTAGTGAAAGTCTACTGGAGACAAAGTCTTTCTGCTTTTGTCTCTTTCAAAATATCTTTATTTCGTCTTAATTTTTGAAATATATTTCTCTAGATATAGAATTCTAAGTTGATAGTTTCTTTTTTCTTTTGGCACTTGAAAGATGATGTTCTCTTGTCTTCTGGCTTTCCTTGTTTCTAGTAATAAATCAGCCATCATTCCTATTGTTCTTCTCTAGTTTTTCTCTTCTCCCTGGTTGCTTTTGAGGTTTTTTTTTTTTTTTTCCTTCCCCATTTTCAGTGGTTTCACTATGATGTACCTAGGTATGGGTTTCTTTGTATTTATCCTGCTTGCAAGTCACTGAACTTCTGGGTCTGTGAGTTGGTGTCTTTTACCAGTTTTGGAAAGTGTTTGTCCCTTATCTCTTCATATACTTCTGCTCCATCAGCTTTCAGAACCTTGGGACTCTCTGCTTTTCAGCCTAGCTGCCAGCTCTTTGGACTGCTTGGACATTTTCTTTGCTTCCCAGTACCACCTCGGGTTTCCTTTACCTCATGTTTTTGCCCTGTTTCTTTGCCTTAGGAATAATATCTGCCTTATACTAGAGTGCCTCGAAAGGGTTTATCTCATGCTTCCTGTCTTGTCCCCCAACTTCAGAGGGCAGCTGCCTTGGACACGGTGGATAACTGCTGTCACTCATATGCTGTATGAGATTCTCACTCAGCTTTGCTGTCTTGTCCTCTGACTTTCGCACTCAGTGAATACCCATGGAGAAGAGTTGGCAGGTGGGGCTTGTAACTAGGCCTCCTCCGGATCCTAATCTGTTATCTAAATCCACATGAAGCCATTAAAAATTGGTTGTAAATTTGGCTGGTTTCTGTCAGTGGAAAATTCCTTGTTCTTCTGCTACTTCGCCAGGAATGAGAATAGCCATGGTCTCTTCTCTTATGAAGGACCTTACATTTTGTGGAATTTATTGAGATTTCTTTGCATCCTTAGCTTTCTGATTTTTTTTAAGCTGTGATTTTGTAGCTTATCCCACTTGTCATGGTTTATAGGGTGAGAGTAATGGTTTCTTGCAACTTTCTGCATTCTAATCAGAAGTGGAAATCCTGAGCCTTTCATTAAAATTATAAAATTTTAGAACTGGAAGAGACCAGAGAAATCACGTAGTTTAGCTACATCATTTTCCTGATGAGGAACTGAGACCTCGAAATGGGGAATGCTTTGATTGCACACCTAAGTTAGTCACGGATCCATGACTAGACATCAGATCTCTTTAACTCATGTTTTTTCTTGATATGGGCTTAATGAAATCAGAGAGGAATTTTTCAGTAGTGCCAAACTCCATTGTGAATCTGATAGGAAACTTACACTGTTTTTTGTCTTGCAAGCTTTGTTTAGGTCTGGAGAAAATGAGAAACAAAGGAGGAAGGATATTCTAGAAAAGTTACATGCCATTCTGAATCATTTTTAAAAATTAGACTCTCCAGCCAAGCATGTGGTTCTTTCCATTTGGTGAGAGTACAGAAATGTTTTGTATAGTCTTGCATAATGTGGCCTTCTTCAGACCCTCACCAGGCTTAGCTCAAAAATGACAGCAGTTATATTTGACGTGTAGTTTGGAAAGCTGTGATGCTAGATGCCGTCGACCCTGCTAGGATGGACTGAAGAATAGTAAAATCAGAGTAATGTCAAGGACTTGCGTATCTTCATGATACCTACTGGGTATTACAAAGACCGATAGGACTTTTTACAGAATCCTGCTTGTCTGGTTGTATAGGACACCATTTCAGTGGCACAATCCCTCCCTACTACCTCAACAACACAAAACAGGAGCTATAACAAAGCTGAAGTGTTTTTGTTTCTTCAGTCTGAGTGGGATGAAGTCAATTGCTTGCTTCATGTGTTGGCAAACCTATGTGTTCGCCATAGGGTGAGGCTCCTGGCGGAATGCCTGGAAAGGAAAGTACCATATCTAGGAGTCATCACTGATATTCCCCACGGTAGGTCAGAATGTGATCAGATTCTAAAAAAATTGAGGGTAGAATTTGTCTTCTCCAAAACATCCTATTATCAAGTAGAATGTGCTATTTACGTTAATTCATTCACTACAGTTTTTAAGGTGCCTACTAAGTACCAGGTACTACACTCAGAAAATGTTGGTAAAGCTACTTAGTCTCAAATCTTTTATTTTAAAATAGAGCTACAACAAAGGGAAAGTGAATGGTGCCCTGGAAAATGTAGAATAGAGGATCTGAAGAACAGAGATCAGAATAGATTAGATTGGGCAAGGGTGGCACCAGACAGAGGAAGGAGAATGCTATTAGAAAAGAGAGGAATGTTATCAGAACAGGGAGGAATCTACTATAATGCTCTAGGAGTTTGCACTCCAGGAGATCAGGTTTATGTTTTTGTTTTTTTAAACTATTTTGACCCCTGCTATGCCTTAATGCCTAAAATAATGCCTGGCGTATAGTAAGCACTCAGTAAGGTTTCGTTGAATAAATAAATATAATGGATGGATAGAAGAATTGAAGCTGTTTTAGTCAAAGCTGTTTAAAACACCTTGGTTCTCTCTGCTTCGGGGACTGTGTTGGGATTACATTTCCCTACTCCCTTGAAGTAGGTTTGACCATGTTACCTGCTTTGGTCAATAAAATGTGAGAAGTGAAGTATATCATTTGTGGATGGAAGCTTTAGGCACCAGTGAGATATTCCCACGTCCTCTTTCCCTCTGGCACAGAGTGGCAATGGTAGCTACTTTGGCAGCTTGGATGACAGCTCTATTGGACTTTTTGCATGAGCAAGACTTAAATTCAGTCACTGAGATTTTGGGGTTATTTGTTAATTGTAACATTATCTGACCTATCCTGATTGCTACAGAAATTTATATTAATTTTCATCTGGTTGGAATCCTCAGATGTCCAAAGGTACTTGAAGAAGGAGGCTGCCCATATGTCCCCTGCTTATTGGTTAGGAGAGGAGTCTTAGAAATGAGGGCTCAGGCAGGAGGAAGATAGGAGAGGGGATGAAGTGTTTTTATAATTATTTTAAAATTTCCAACCATAAATTTGTAGAAGGGATTGTGTTTGTTTAATGTTCAGTATACAGCAATTTTGAACACATTTCCCCTGTTCTGGGCATACCACCATAATGAGTGCTTGGGAACAAAACCCAGTGAAGTAAAAGACTGTGCTGGGCTTTCAAAAACCATAGACTTTTAGAATTGGAAGGTTCTTTAGAGATTCTTTGATTAGTTTATCTGGTCTGTGAAGTTCTGATATTCCAATATGGATAGCCTAGAGTAAATAGCAAACTAGAGATGAGCATCAAAATAAACGTAATGGCATTTATTTTGTAATGACTTTTTTTTTGCGAGGAAGACCAGCCCTGAGCTAACATCCACTGCCGAACCTCCTCTTTTTGCTGAGGAAGACTGGCCCTGGGCTAACATCTCTGCCCATCTTCCTCCACTTTATATGGGACACCGCCACAGCGTGGCTGATAGGCAGTGTGTCGGCAGGAGCCCGGGATCCGAACCCGCGAACCCTGGGCTGCCAAGCGCGAACTTAACCGCTGCACCACCGGGCAGCCCCTATAATGACTTTTTAAATACTCAAAGGCAAATGAAAGTCCCTAATGTTAAAATGTATTTAGGCAAAAGATGGGACAATTTAAGAACAGAAGTTGAGAGTAGAAGAGGAGTGTTTTTTATGTCAGATACTTTGTTAAAAGCTGTGCGATCCTCTGTCTTTGACTTTGAAAGTTTGTCTCTATAGCTGATGGTAGTTACTGATCGGCAAAGCCTGTTTTCCTTTTGAGGTCCTTCCTCCCACTGCCGGTTCCTAAACTTGTTCACCGATACTAGTTTGCACTATAGGCCTCCTTGAGGTCCTCCTCAGGGATCCTGAGAGGGGTCCCTGATAACTCTTAAGGCTACCCTACATTAGGAGCAAGGGCTTTGTCAAGAATGCGTGTGAGCAAGCAGTTAAGCTGTAGCCTTTGGCCTTCTCTGCCCTGGAAACTTAGTAGCTTTGATGACTGCTTGAGACATGATCTCAGGGAAGGATGAATTTGCTGTAACAACACCTCTCTGTGCCAGGGTTAGGAGACAGTCCTAGGTGAATCTAAGTAGAGCTTAACCTTTCCCTTCTCTCCAAAAGCAGCTGGGTTTTGGCTGAGGCGATGTGAGGCTGGCTGGCTTCCAGTTAACTCAAATTACTCACTTGACCCTGGAGAAGAGCAAAATAGGCAAGAACCCTTGGGGAGGGGAGGACGGTTGAGGGGGAGAGCTGTCAGTGAGGGGGATCAGGTCAGATGACCCATGGCAGCATTTAACCTGAGAAGCAGCAGAGTGAAAAATGGAAGAGAAAACCAGAGAAGTAACCTTTATATTTAAGGCCCTCACCTCAAATCTGCTTTTTGCATCCAGACTCCCTTTCTGACACAGGCCAAAGTTGTTCCTGGATAAGAAGGGAAAGAAAATCCAGTTTCTATAGGATGGGGAGGTCGGGCAGAGTGAAGTTATTCTACTGTCTTCTTTCTTTCTCATTTTATTTATTTTTTTTATTTTTTTTTATGGGGAAGACCAGCCCTGAGCTAACATCTGTTGCCAATCCTCCCCTTTTTTGCTGAGGAAGACTGGTCCTGGGCTAACATCCGTGCCCATCTTCCTCTACTTTATATGGGGCGCCGCCACGGCGTGGCTGACAGGCAGTGTGTCGGCGGGCGCTCGGGATCCGAACTCGCAAACCCCGGGCTGCCAAGCGCGGACTAAACCGCTGCGCCACCAGGCGGCCCCTCTTTCTCATTTTATAACTTTACTTTATATACTTAGGCTTGACTCAGAGTACTTGTATTTCTCTTGGCCTGGGGGTAGGGTAAATGGCAGAACGCAGGAGGTAATTTAGGGAAGGAGTGCTTGAGGAGACAGTTGTGGCTAATGCAGTTTCAGAGAACTGCCTTAAAAACGTAGAAAGCTGGTACCCAGCCTGGGCTACATAGAGAGCTTTTACTTCCGTATTATGGTGGGTCACTGAAAGAAGACCAAAGGTAAAGCATAAAGCCAACTTCATTCTTACAAGTCATTCTCTGCACTTCAATTTATTCACAAAACAACATTGACCCAGCTAATTAAACCTTAATTAATGATCCGTCTTCATGCAACACAGTATCAGCACGGAGGTCGGTAGGAATGGGTAATATTTGGAGGCAGAGAAATTGGAAGGATGCTGGGGAGGGTCATTTTAAGTTACTATCCCATCTTAGTTTTCCTTTTCCTCCCTTGAAGTGTGTGGAAAATGCAAAAGGAATATGGAGCCCCAGATCTTTCCTGAGTCTAAACCTTGAACTTTGCTTTTATGAGGTTAAACATGAAAGATGGTGGAGAAAAGGATATAAATGAGGGATTTCAAGAGGTCGTTGATATGGATGGAGGATGCTCTGACCAGTAATCTGCTGGTCCAGTTGAGTTGTACCTGCATGCTTTAGTCAGGCCAAGGAGCTCCATGATTGATGTGAAAGATGGAGGAGGTTGGAGAGGTCAAGATTTGGAATATAACTGCCAGGAGGGTCAAGGTGATAAGGAGGAAGCTGTTTTCATGGTTACTAATAGTGAGTATGAGAGGCCTCTGCCTTTTTGTGGCTTACGGAAGCACACATCCTGACCTCCCTAATTAGGTCAGATCCCCTAGTGTGTAGGGGATTGCATCCTCTGCCATTCCTTGGTACCACTTGTCCGCTTGCATCCTTTTTCTTATTGTTGGTTTATTATTGTTTGTCTCCAACCATACTGTGAACTCCTTGAGGGCAGGGCTCACGTCTGTTTTTACTTACCATTTTATTCCCAGTGCCTAGTCCATTGACAGGTACATAATATATAATTAGCAAATACTTGCTTGAATGGAGCATGACTGAATTGGAAAGATCTACTGGATCCACTTTATCATGCAGAGGTATAACATTACCTCCAACTTCCTGAGTAAGGTGGGCTTACTTTCCAAGCTTCTGGATGAAAAGGTGCTCCAATAGCTTTTGGTCTAATGGATATTGAAGGACTTTGAAGAATACTGCTCACAGAGCAATGAGGCAGATCACTGGGCAAGTACCGCTATTGTTAATAATGGGTTCTTTTTTCTTTTTTTTTTTTTTTTTAGTTTTTTATGGGTGCAATCCTCACTGTCTAGTGGAATTAGTTTTGTTGATAAATGTTACCTTCTCTCTTTACAATGGTCTTATATTTCTGGAAAGTCTGTTCAAGGCTTTTTGTATAGTCATCACTGAATCTATAAGGAGGACTCTGCAGTTCTTAACCTAGGCACAAGTTCCTCCCTTCCCCAAGATGAATTTTTACCTGCTCTCTACCCCTGTAAGTGCTAACCGGTCACTGAGATTTCTGAAAAGGTGTTCTCATCCTTGTAGTCATTTCTGGTCTATGAAGCTTCTTGGTCTCACTACAATTTAAAGGGAGCAGATGTGGATGGAGGTCTTGGTAGAGATTTCTCATTCTCATGCCTCTCTAATAATCTGGCTGCAATTTCTACTACAGTGCTATTCTGTCAGATAATGGTGGTGTCGTTTTGGCAAAGCATTATTTGTGTTTGACTGTGATCACTCTATTAGTGAACTAGAAGCTTAAGAGTACTTAGAGATTTTACTGTTCTTATGTTAAGTCTATAGAACTGACTTAAAAGTGTACATTTATCAAAACCTTGAAACTTGACTGAGCCTTAAGGAATTGTCTGCATTAGGGCAAGAAGGTAGATGTGAACAAACATTCTATTTCAGGCAGAGACTAGAAATGTAAAGCTTCAGAAATACTGGAGCCTTTGAAAAATATTGTTTTTCTAGGATATTTGGTAGGGAACCAGAAGTGTCAAGATGTATATAAATAGAAAAAATTTGGCAAGGGGAAGGCACAGTGTTAATTAGAGCCCTTTAAAAATCTGAAAATTTTTTTTTTTAAGAGGCAATTTATTTTTTATTTATTTATTTATTTTTTGTGGGGAAGACCAGCCCTAACATCTGTTGCCAATCCTCCCCTTTTTGCTGAGGAAGACTGGCCCTGGGCTAACATCCGTGCCCATCTTCCTCCACTTTATATGGGATGCCGCCACAGCATGGCTGACAGGCAGTGCGTCGGCGACAGGCAGTGCGTCGGCGGGCGCCTGGGATCCGAACTCGCAAACCCCGGGCTGCCAAGCGCGGACTAAACCCCTGCGCCACCGGGCGGCCCCCTGAAAATTTTTTTAATTCAAAAGTTTATTTGCAGTCTTTCATTTAGCTTTTAAGTGTTTTACTACAGATAGACTGATAAGCTACAGAATTTTTAGGAGTCTTTTTTTTTTTTATTTCTGAGAAGGAGACAAAAGCTTGCAAACAGAAGAAACCATCTCTGTTATAGCAAAACAAAGAAAGCTATTATGCTGTTAATGTCCTTCACAATATTAAGCAGATACAAGAAGTGCTCATATTTTTAAAAAGAACTCAGGGATAGTAAATATCAATTGTTATTAAATAAAGCTGTTGCCATAGGGATCATTTATCTACTTAGTCTCTGAGTTATTAGTGTCATCAGTTTCTTTTCTTTCACTTATTATTTTTAATGTTTGTGAATTTCTCAGAATTGAAGATTTGCTCAGATTGAGGCAAGTGCTATTACTTTATTATATTTTTCAGAATCTTATATTTACACATGTGAAGTATGTAGGAGTATGAAGCAGGCAGGAAATAAAGGCAGATTCCCTGTTGTACAAAAGCTTCACCATTGTGAAACAACTGAGGTGTTTGAGAGTCCTAGCAGTTCTCTTAAGCCACATGTGAAGGTGATTGAAAGTTGTCACATCTTCAGGTTCAGAGTGGGCTGCTTTATTTCATACACTGACAGTTTCTCATTGCCTTTAAATGATTAGCCCTTTGAATAAAGGAATATTGCACCTGTCCCACTTACAATCCCTTCAGACCCATTCAGAAAATAACACTGTCTATACACCTGTACCAGCTTTTAGATCAAAAGTCAGCAACAGGAAGCCTTTCCATTTAAGGGTTAGGCTATAATACTTCCTTAGAGGCGTATATATTTAAATGAGCGACTGCATTGGTCTCCTAGCTGTTTTTCAGACACAAGACCCACACTTACTCAGTGGCTTTCAGGTGCACTAGCCCTTCTGTCTGAAACAGTTACTCCCACGTAGCATCCCTGAGGCCCATTTACTCCCTTGCTTCCTCTTTAGAGCTTTGCTCCAATACTGCCTTCTCAAAGAGGTGTCCCCTGACCACCCTCCCTGTCGCCTTTGTTTTTTCCATACCTCTTATTGCCATCTGACATCTGTGTGTTTTGCCTTTTTGTCAGCCTGTCTTCCTCCGCTATAATGTGAGCTCTTGATATACGTACCACCCGGCTCTGTAAGATTCTAATAATTTGTGTCAGACTTTGGTTTTTTTCAAAAACAATAACCTATTAGGATATACTTGAAGCATACTGTGTAACCCATCCTGATCCTAATCCCTTCCCTCATTCCTCAAGGTAATTATTATCATGAATTTCTTATTTATCAATCTCATTTTTTTATACTTTTGCTACACATGTAGGCACCCATAAAATAGCATTATTTTGCATGTTTATGAACCTGATATAACTGGTTTCAGCATGCACATTTTTATCTGTAATTTGCTTTTTAAATTTAGTCTATATTTGGTGATTTCAACCATCTCTATTCATTTTTACTTTTATATAGTAGTCCACTATATGAATATAACGCATTCTTCTGCTGTTGAAAGTTTAGGCTGTTTTTAATATTTTGCCATTACCAAAAAAAGTGAGCATTTGTATGTTCATTTGCAAGTGTTTCTGTAGGGTGTGTTCCTTGAAGAAAAATTGCCAAGTCATAGGTATGCTATTTATTTATTCATTTATGTATTTATTTATGCCAAATTGCTCGTTGACATTCTTTTGCTAGTTTAAACTTCCAGCAGTATTTTATGAAAGTTCCTGTTTTTCCACATTCCTCCTCAGTCTTGATAACAGACTCTTAAATGTTTTTCCAATCTGAAATGTTATCTTCTTGAGGTAATTTGATTTTTCTGATTATCAGTGAAGTTAAACACCTTTTCATAGGTTTATTCACTGTTCAAATTCACTCCTTTGTAAATTGAAGAATGTGCTCCATAAATTTCTTATTTGTACTGTTAGATTTTTGTTCATTGGGTATTGATAGGCATAGTTAATACGTAAATGTGTTCTTTAATGAACTGACACATTGCAGGCTTATCATGTGTTCTTTTAGAGAAATGTTACTAATGTTTTACCCCTCAAAAAATTCTAAAGAATTCTTGGGGCCGGCTTGGTGGCCTAGTGGTTAAGTTTGCATGCTCTGCTTCGGTGGCCTGGGGTTCGAAGGTTCAGATCCTGGGCATGGACCTGCACGCTGCTTATCAGGCCATGCTCTGGCAAGCGTCCCACATATAAATCTTCCTCAGCAAAAAGAGGAGGATTGGCAAGAGATGTTAGCTCAGGGCTAATCTTCCTCACCAAAAAAAAAAAGAGAAGAATTCTGTAAAAATATTATGAGCCTTCCTTCCTTCGCTTGTTGGCACTTAAGAAATGATACATAGGGCGCCGGCCCGGTGGCATAGCAGTTAAATTCGTGCACTCCTCTTTGGTGGTGGCCCAGGGTTCGCCGGTTCGGATCCCAGGTGCAGACCAACGCACTGCTTTTATCAAGCCATGCTGTGGCAGCGGCCCATATAAAGTAGAGGAAGATGGGCACGGATGTTAGCCCAGGGCTCCTCTTCCTCAGCGAAAGGAGGAGGATTGGCATTGGATGTTTGCTCAGGGCTAGTCTCCCTCACACACAAAAAAGACAAATAATACATAGGCTCTAATGAGCCTAAATATTATAAAGGATCTAGTATGGTGGGATCTGGAGTCTGAATCAACAAATGTGAATTGCTTACAACATGGATAGCTGTTTTTAATTTGGGATAATCTTTCCATTTAGTGACTATAAATAAATAAGTTTACTACATTAATTTACTACTACTGGTAGTAGTACTACATTAATTTACATTTAATGTACTACTATGAGTAGTAGTTTATAGCTAAATGCCCAGTTCGTGTTATTTTACAAAGTTGAGGAAGAGAGTATTTCCTGTAGTGGTGACTCTTTTCCTTCTTTTTTCTCATCCCCTAGGTTGTATCTGAGTAAGATGGACGGTAGCTTTGATTGTGATTGTGGTGAGCTGGAGCCACCTGATCACTAACAAAAGACATCTTCTGTTAACCAACAGCCACCAGGGCTTCCTGTTGAAATATATAGCAACAAAGGAAGAAAAGAAGCAAAACGGAAATAGTGCTTACCAGCACCTTAGAATGATGCTGCTCAGGACCAGTCCAACACTGAATGTATCTGCACTGTGAGGAGAATGTTCATAGAAGCCTGTTGTGTGCATATTTATTCACATTTTTGTTAAATGTTAAATCGTTTAGCACAGTAAATCTGAGTGCATAGTATGTCATTTCATTCCGTTTGAGTTCCTTGAGTGTTTTCTTTAAATGTCTGCAGAGTTGCTGCCCCTTTCTTGAATTATGAGTACTGCAATCTTTTTACTTCTCAATATGAGTAGAGCTTTTTGAGCTTTACATCTAAGGGGAACTCAACGGGCCTGGTTGGCGTATGCAATGAACATCAAGAAACCATCTTGCTGTGGAAGCAAAATTATTTTTTTTCTCCCTTTTTGAAAGATCTTTCCTTTTGATGCCAGTTTTCCTCCTTGTTTACACAAGTTCAAGAATTCGAAAGGAAAAGGCAATAGTAAGGGTTTCAAAATGGCAGAGAAATTTGAAAGTCTCATGAACATTCATGGTTTTGATCTGGGCTCAAGGTATATGGACTTAAAACCATTGGGTTGTGGAGGCAATGGCTTGGTTTTTTCTGCTGTAGACAATGACTGTGACAAAAGAGTAGCCATCAAGAAAATTGTCCTTACTGATCCCCAGAGTGTCAAACATGCTCTACGTGAAATCAAAATTATTAGAAGACTTGACCATGATAACATTGTGAAAGTGTTTGAAATTCTTGGTCCCAGTGGAAGCCAGTTAACAGACGATGTGGGCTCTCTTACCGAACTGAACAGTGTTTACATTGTTCAGGAGTACATGGAGACAGACTTGGCTAATGTGCTGGAGCAGGGCCCTTTACTGGAAGAGCATGCCAGGCTTTTCATGTATCAGCTGCTACGTGGGCTCAAATATATTCACTCTGCAAACGTACTGCACAGAGATCTCAAACCAGCTAATCTTTTCATTAATACTGAAGACTTGGTGCTGAAGATAGGTGACTTTGGTCTTGCACGGATCATGGATCCCCATTACTCACATAAGGTATGTAGAAAGCCAGCTGAGCTAGACCCTTAAACTGATGTACATCATCAGGAATAGGTACTTGTATTTCCTTTGTATATTGTGGCAGAATTTTTAGTTAATTGTATTAAACTTTACATTAGTACCTTTTTTCTGATACAGAACTGCTTTCATTCACAATCTCCCTGTGTTTGAAGTGAAGGTAGAGTGGAATCCTAATTAAATAAAAATTCTTAAAAGTGTATGGTTATTTATTATAACTGAAATTCTCCCTTATTTAAAAGTGGGATATATTCCTGTGTGTTTAGGGCTGAAGTGTGGTCCTATCTGAAGGTAAGAGGGGATGCTATTTCAACTTTTAGGTCTTGTTTTGTCCCTTTGAGTCTGTACTATTCTGTTAGGCCTTGTTTAGGCAAACTTAATTTAGTCTGAGATTTAAATTTTCATAAAGATAAAACAGGCAGTAAGAATAGCCAAAAGAGTTCACAGTAACTTTGCCTTAGATAACAACTTGCCTTCGTTCAATAAGTTAATAATATTTTCTGAGCCAAACCCTGCTTTTTTTTTGTTTTCAAATAAAATCATATGTGGGACCCTGATATTTAAAATATAAAAGTGGAGCTGCTTTGGTTATAAAGAACCCCTAGGAGCCCTGCTTAGCACATGTCTAAAACAAACAAAAAAATCTTTTCATTCACATGTGTCATCTCACAAAATTAAGGCAAAACTTAATTTTTAAAAAATGTTAACATAGAAATTGAATACTGAAATGAAATGGATGACCACATCCTCTTTATGGGTAACAGTGAGGTATTGTGGATAGAACACTGAACTAAGTTACACTATCTAAAACTATTCTATTTCTGTATTCAACTAAGCTATAAGACCTTAAGCAGATACCTTACTCTATTTGAGTGTTATTGCTCCCGTAACATGGAGTTAATATCTACCTTCACAATTTCTCAGGGTTGTTTTGAGGATGAAATAAGGCAATATCTGTATAACTGTTTCTGTTGAACGCTTTATAAATAAACGTGTAAAGTAGTAAAATTGATTAGAAATGGGATAGGTAGTAGAGCTAGGTCCCCTGGGTTTGTTTGTTTTTTAGCTCAAGGATTCTTTAATGAATGAAGGTTTATGTACTGTGCTTCAGTTAAAGTAAAAAATTAAAGTATGTTTTTGTTTCTTTTTCAGGGTCATCTTTCTGAAGGGTTGGTTACTAAATGGTACAGATCTCCACGTCTTTTACTTTCTCCTAATAATTATACTAAAGCCATTGACATGTGGGCTGCAGGCTGCATCTTTGCTGAAATGCTGACTGGTAAAACCCTCTTTGCAGGTTAGAAATTTAAAAATATATGGAAAAAATTTTCACTTAGAGAAATAATTTTTCATGTCTGTGAAGCAAGATTTATACAAGCTTTAAAACTTTATTGTAGTCTGGAATATTAAGATGAAAAGATAAAATTGTGGTTTTAATATTTAAAAAATTAAGAAAACTTACTTATTCACTGAATTGTTCCCTCAGTAAATTTAGTCAGAATTCCAGCGTTCTTTTGTATATATCTTGTTTCTTAAATATAATTTTGTATTTTGTAGATCCATAATACTTGTTGGTAATCTACGTTAAGTGATACCTGAGTTGCCCTGTTCTGTCAGTTTGTCACTTCCTGGTGTGATTTCTTGGCTATCGTTGAAAATCCAATAATTCTTTGCTCCCCATCATCCTTTTTAACTGAACTGCCATATCCTGTCGCCTGACTGTTGTGACCTTTCAGAAATAACCAAATAAGTAATTTTTTGCTGAGTAGTCTATGAAGTAGTCTAAAGAAGTGTGAGAGAGAGAGTTTAGTCCAGATGGGAAGAGGTGAATAATCCATGAAAAACCTCAAGTATCATAAAGCAAAGTATAAGTTAGTATAAAGTTATTAGTACAGACCATAAGAGATGCAAACTTAGAGAGGCTACATCAGTGACGGCTGGCATGGAAGGCATAAAGGAGTCAAAGCATTTTTCACTACAAAGGAATAATGAAGAATTTTGATAAAGGGGACAAAGAGAGAGGAAACATGGTATCTATTTAAGAGTATCTATACAAATAAGAGGATAATGGGGGCCAGCCTGGTGGTATAGTGGTTAAGTTTGCACACTCCGCTGCAGCGGCCCTGAGGTTCGCAGGTTCAGATTCAGGGTGCGAACCTATGCACCGCTTATCAAGCCATGCTGTGGCAGGGGTCCCACATAAAGTAGAGGAACATGGGCACAGATGTTAGCCCAGGGCCAATCTTCCTCGGCAAAAAGAGCAGGATTGGCAACAGATGTTAGCTCAGGGCTAATCTTCCTCACACACGCACAGAATCAGGGCATAACCGTGGTACATTCATGAATCAGGAAGAAAAGTTTGGTAAAAGCAAGGTGTCAAATAATGATGAAGATATTTATGACTAGTTTAGATGGGGCCAGAATACTTAGAAAGTAGGCAGAGGAGCTCCCATTTAAAAAACTAGGAAATAGAGGCCACCTGGTGGTGTAGTGGTTAAGTTCGCACACTGCTTCGGCAGTCTGGGATTCGTGGGTTCAGATTGCCAGTGCGGACCTACACGCCACTCATCGAGCCTTGCTGTTGTGGCATCCCACATACAAAATAGAGGAAGATGGGCACAGATGTTAGCTCAAGGCCAATCTTCCTCACCAAATAAACAAAAAAACCTAGGAGATAGTAAAGTACTGAAGATTTTTTAGTTACGGAAGTGGTGTGATGGTGATTTAGGTCTTTTTCTCTCTTTTGAAATTACTTTTTTACTTTTTTTCTTCTCTAACTAGTCTTAGAGAGGACTTCCCACCACTCCCAGGTTGTGCTAAGCGCAGAAGGAAGGGAGTGGAGCAGGGTGTGCTTACAAAAGAAGGATTAATAAAAGAAAGGTTAGGGTACATAGGAGAGCATTGTTGAAGAAAGGATGGTATGCATAAATACCCTTAAATTTTTTTTAGTGTTGATACTTATTGCAGCACTCAGATAACGTTAGCCAGACCTTTGTCATTTTTCCCCTAAATTTATCAGAAATTTCTTCTGTGATGTATGATAGTGATTGAATTTAAATTTAGAAAACAATGAGAAAATACCAGTGATTCTTGGAAACTAAATGGGTAAATGGATTGAAGTTTTTCCTAGAAATAATACTGTAATTGGAGGTTATATTCCTAATATTCAAGTACCTTCCAGCCTATATAAAATAATTACTGTGTTATTTGTTGCTACGTGACAAATTACCTTAAAACTTAGTGGCTTAAACAACAAACATTCATTATCTCATACTTTCTGTGGGTCAGGAATTTGGGAATGGCTTAGCTGAGTGTTGTAGCTCAGATTTGCTTAGTCAAGATGTTGGTTGTGGCTACAGTCATCCCAAGGCTTGACTGGGGCAGGAGAATCCACTTTTAGATAGCTTACTCACATGACTATTAGCAGGAGGCCTCAGTTCCTCACCACGTGGACTTCTCCATAGGACTGCTTGAGTGTCTTCACAATATGGCAGCTGGCTTCCCCCAGAATGAATGATCCAAAGGAGAAAGCTAATGTATCTTTTTTTTAAAAAAAGTTCTAAAAAGATATAATTCACATGCCATACAATTCACCCGTTTAAAGTGTACAGTTCAATATTTTTTAGTATGTTCACAGAATTGTATAACTATCTAATTTTAAAACATTTTTGTCCCTCCTGAAAGATACTCTGTAACCATTAGCAGTCACTTCCCATTTTCCCCTTCCTCTAGCTCCTGGCAACCACTTATGTATCTATAGATTTGCCTATTCTGGACATGTCATATAAATAAATCATGTAACATGTGGCCTTTGTGACTGGCCTCTTTCACTTAGCGTAACGTTTTGGAGGTTCATCCATGTTATAACATTTATAAGTACTTCATACCTTTTTATGGCCAAATATTCCACTGTATGGATATACCACTTTTTGTTTATCCATTCATCAGTTGATGGACATTTGGGTTATTTGCCCTTTTTGGCTATTATGAATGATGCTGATATGTACATTAATGCACAATTTTTGTGTGGAAGTATGTTTTCAATTCTGTTGGGTGTGTATATACCTAAGAGTGGAATTACTGGTTATATGATAACCTGTATTTAACTCTTTGAAGAAATGCCAGACTGTTTTCCAAAGCAGTTGTACCTCTTTATATGCCCACCAGCAATATATGAGGGTTCCAGTTTCTCCACATTCTCACCAACACTTATTTAAAGTATAATCTGTTTTATTGTCTGTCCTTTTGGATATGAAGAAGTATCTCATTGTGGTTTTGATTGGTACTTGCCTAATGACTAATGATGTTGAGCATGTGTTTATTGACCACATGTATATCTTCTTGGGAGAAATAGCTATCCAGATCTATTGCCTATTTTTTAATTGGGTTATTTGTCTTTTTATAGTTGAGATGTAAGAGTTCTTGACATATTCTGGATACAAATCACTTACCAGATATATGATTTGTGTGTATTTTTCTCCCATTCTGTGGATTATCTTTTCTTTCTTGAAACACAAAAGATGTTAATTCTAATCAATTTCAGTTCATCTATTTTTTCTTTTGTAACTTTTGGTATTATATCTATGAAACCATTGCTTAACTCCTAAGAGTTTTATAATTTTAAATGCTTTTAAATTTAGGTCTCTGATCCATTTTGAGTTAATTTTTTTGTATATGGTGTGAGGTAGGGGTCTAACTTCATTCTTTTGCTTGTGGATATCCAGTCATCCCAGCACCATTTGTTGAAAAGATTATTCTTTCTCCATTGAATTGTCTTGACGTCCTTGTCAAAACTCAGTTGACCATAAATGCACAATATCTTGTTGTGACCTAGACTCAAAAGTGTGAGACACACGGTCACTTCAGCTTTATTTTATGTATTGGAAATGAGTCACTAAGTACACCTCTCACTCAAGGGGAGGGGAATTGGATTCCACCCTTTGAAGGGAGGAGTATCAAGGAATTTGTGGACGTATTTTAAAGCTACCACAATAATGAATATTGTATCAGGAAAACAAAAATTTAATTTGTTTAATTTAAAATCATTAGATCATACTCTAAGTCCTATGAAATGAAATCAAAACTTACTGCTGTATTGATTATACAAAGGTACTGAATGTATTTTTAAATGTTTATTTGGCATATTCAGGCATTGTTCAATATAGCAATAAAAAGAATTGGTTTAAAAAACTACCTCTAAACACAATTTTGATCTTAAACCCATGTAAGCTTAAATATTTAATCAATAAGAATTGTTTATGAAATGACTTGAAAGATCCAGTTATAGTTCCCTTGTAATGCTTTATTGGTAGGTCAGTGAACTATTCAATAAAAGCAGCTTTAGGGAGAGATAAGTGTTTATTAGGTATAGAGCTCAAATGAACAGAGCAATAAAAGGCAAGGCCTAAGCATTCACTGGAAATCTGTGTATTTTTAATCTATAGGAAGTGTCCTAGCCTTATTTTTTGGTTCTATTTAATATCTCCAGTTGGATGTCTAATTGCATCTCAGATTTAACCTATCCAAAACCGAACTCCTGATATTTTTTCTGTCTCATACTTTCTCTTTCTGCTGTCCTCCTCATTTAATAAACCTGATCCACTTTTTAGTTACTTAGGCCAAAATCTTGGCATCATCCTTCACATCTGTCAGTACAGATCCTGTGGGCTCTGCCTTCAAAATAAATCCAGAATCTAACTGATTGTTATTATCTCTATCACTACCGCCTTCCCCTCAGTTCAGTCAACCATTATGTCTCTACTGATCTAATGCAGGACCTTCCTGCTTCAGTATGTGCTGTCTGTAGCCTAGTTACCACATAGTAGCCAGATTAGTTCTCTGAAAACATAAATCAGATCACGTCATTTCTTTGCTCAAAACTCTGTAATAGCTTCCCATCAGATTCAGGATGCAGCAAACCCTTTGTGTTCCGGTACCACTCTGACCTCATCTCCTATTACTTCCCCCCAGCCGCTCTACTTCAGCTACACTTATCTAATTGTTGTTTCTCACTTTCTCCCTTGAGCCTTTTTCCATCTTCCTGGAACTCCCTTCTTCCATATGAATTATGGTGTGTTCCCTAACTTCCTGAATTTTCAGCTTCTCAGTGAGGCCTTCCTTGGTCATCCTGTATAAATAAACGACCCTACTCTCAACAGTGCTCTCTGTCTCCCTTAGCTCTCTATTTTCTTCATAGCATTTGTCACCATTTGATGTAAATGTTTACGGTTAATATCTGTCTTCCTCAACTAGATTGTAAGCTCCGTGAAGGCAGGAATTTGGTCTGTTTTGTTTTGCAGCTGTATTCTAAAGTGCCTTGCTCATAGTAGGCTCTCAAGAAAAATTTGAATATTGAATGAATTTGCAGAAACTAATGGAAAAGCAAACAATGTCTTTTTTTAGTTGCCCATTTAGCCAAAAGTTTCCTCTTTTATTTCTTTAATAGTGTCCTGAAATGCTAACTGAACCTAACACATAACTATAAAACTTTTTGTTTTGCAAATCTAGTCCAACGCTCCATTTTATTGATGATGAAATCAAGTCATCACCATGTTAAGTATTCCCAAAGTTATAGTCAGTTAATTAGTGGTACAGCTAAGACTAGAATCTGAGTTTCTTGAATCCCAATTCATTGCTTTGTCACTACTTTTTCATACCTTACTATGAGGCTAAACATCGAGAGTCAGTTTCTTATGGAAACAGAGCAGCTAAAAATATCAGTGAGCAGAAATTGAAATAGATATGCTTTTTGAGCAGATTGATGATATTCAAAGCAATGAAATCTGCTGATTAATGATTCAGTTAAAACCATTTTCTGCCTAGTGGTCATTACAATATTTAAGTTAGTTTCCTATAGCTTTAGAGTGTTTATTGCCAAGTAAGTAAACTTTGAGGAATGTGTTTATTTATGTTGTATTTGGTGTTTTTTAAATCTCACTCAGGTGCACATGAACTTGAACAGATGCAGCTGATTTTAGAATCTATTCCTGTTGTACATGAGGAAGATCGTCAGGAGCTTCTCAGTGTAATTCCAGTTTACATTAGAAATGACATGACTGAGCCACACAAACCTTTAACTCAGCTGCTTCCGGGAATTAGTCGAGAAGGTATTGTGACTCAAGAGTAACCATCATGTAATGGGTGTGTGTGTGTGTGTGTGTGTGTGTGTGTGTGTGTCGTGCACGCACACAGGATCTGTGTGAAGAATCTTGGTTTTTATCCTCAGTTGTGCTTTCCTAAATATTAGTCTTTAGACAGTTAAGATATACCTAAAACTTCAACTCTTAACTTTTCCTTTTTGGGCCTGGTACTTAGGCTGTGATCTGTTTCTTTGTTCTTCTGAGTAATTTTCCAGATTCCAGAAAGTGTACCCCTCTCTCCTGGGTCTAATTCCATTTACTTTTCCAGCTTACAGCTCTGATTATCTACCATAGATGAGCATATTGAATTACTGGCTCTCACTAAACTGGAATGGAGTTCTGTGAGGGTTATATGATGAGTAAGTGTGGGTATGAATATGAGTGTGATTTAGATATGGAAGAGCAAATTGAGTCGGGGTTGGGGGGGAAGCAAAGGCTTCAGGGCAAGAAAGAGATGGAGAAAAAAGCAACACTCCATATGAGCAAACACATTACCTAAGAGTTTGCAGATTGGTGTTAGGAGTATAGGTGCTAAATGTGAGCATTTGTGCAAGCTTAAAAGTAGTAGGAAGTTGGAGACAATTAAAACTTCATTGACCACTTAAAGCAATTAATTTCATGTCTCAGAATAGAATGACATATCTTTAGGATTTGCTGATATAAATAAGATACAAAAGTCTTTAACTCTTGGTAATAGTTATCTGTAATAAGATAACATTTTTTTCAGGAAGAGCATTAGACATGAAAAATATCTTTCTTAAAAGTTGAATGTGTCTTATCTCTTTAAAAATTATCATACTTTATTAAGATACATCTGAGTCAGGATTGTGTACTTCTCTCATGAATCAAAAAGTTAGGGATATATAGTTTCCTAAACATCTTAAACTTCCCCTTAATTATACATCCATTATTCATATCACCCACTCTGATCATTATATGTGGTTCAGGTTAATGTGTTATCAAAGTGTTTAAAGTAGCAAGTGTTTTGAGAAATAGGCACTGGATGGCAAAACCGTGATGACATGGTCTTTTTTTCCCTCAGCTGTATTTAATTTTAACAGGTTTAGCAGCCTTCCTTTTCGATAGTTCTACGTTCCTAACTAGTCTTCAGGTCTGTCTTCACAATGAAATTCCATTGCTGGCTCTCTTGCTCCTAACCTTGTAGCCACTGTCATGGCATCCTTGTTCATAACTGAACAGCAGGCACATAGCACTTGACTATGCCTCCAAGTCGTCTGTGGGAGCTCTTTAAAAGCGCAGACTGTTACATCAGAATCTGGAGTTTGGGTAGGGAGCAGGGCTGATGTCTGTGTTTTTAAAACCCTCTACAGGTATGACCCTGCTCAGCCAGTTTGAGAGACACTGCTCAGGAATAACCTGGATGAGCTTTGGACTCATTGTTGCTATTGCTGTGTCTTATCAAAAGAGACAATCTAGTAATGAAGAACACTGCTGTTGAAGCTTTTGTAATCTAGCTAAATTTCAATCTTCTTTTTCTCTACCTTCATTAGGGTGGGGGCCGTATCTTAGCTATGAACCAACCTGAATATTGGCTGATGGCTGGGATTTATTCATAATGTGTTGAATGAATGTCTTTGATCGTAGATGCATTAAATTAACTATTGGGCAAAGATCCTTGGTGTTCATAAGTGACAGAACTCTGCTCACATACTAGTACAATGCAGAGTGTTTAAAGTTCCTGAGACTAAAGATTTATTACATAAATATACTCCACACCAATTTCTTCTTGATTAACATTGGAGTTTTATTTTTGGACAGAACACGTTCTGAGGCAAAGGGGACTTAGTAAGAATAATACATGTTCTTTTCTCACACTCTGTTCATGATCTTTGGAGAAAAAAAGCCAACAAGCTTAAGTACATGTGAATTATGCATTAAGACTACTAGGAACCTTACTCTGGTTAATGTCTTTAGATGAATACCCCCTTTTTCATTTCCCTCCATACTTACCTCTCATCCTCCCTTTCTCTGTAGTTCACCACATATTTCTATATCTTAGCGCACTTCAACACCATTGTAGCAAATAGACCAATTTCCTCTAGAGTAGTGCTGTCCAATAGGACTTTCTACAATGATGGAAATGTTCAATATATGTATACACTTGGGAGCTCAGCCTAACTAGTTTTTTTCTTAGCTCTTCCTCTTTCCACCTGCTGCATACAGATCCCAAATGCTAGGGATTTTAGGGCA
The DNA here is from genome assembly GCA_031878705.1 of Tapirus indicus. Taxonomy (NCBI): domain Eukaryota; kingdom Metazoa; phylum Chordata; class Mammalia; order Perissodactyla; family Tapiridae; genus Tapirus; species Tapirus indicus. The sequence continues at coordinate 44,791,996 of CM062918.1, forward strand.
TATTCCTCTTGTGTAGTTGGGTATATATTGCCCTTCCCTCTGAGAATGGCGTTTATGCTGGGTCAACCATCTGTAACTCTGTGCCTTAGAGTCTCTCTTGCCTTGAGACACATGGGCCCTGGGTTAATTAAGACTGACTCTTTTGCAGGAGAGCCAAGAACAGTTTGATATATTGTGAAATGACTTCCTATATTAGGGTAATATAATAGAGAGGAGTGGGGGAAAAGGAGGGAGCACAGGAAGGAACCTCAACCCTGGGCCACTGGAGGGCAATAAGCGTTAGGTTTCTTCTCTTTAGTCTTGATTGAACTGATTTGAGGATTAAATGAGATAATGTATGTGAAAGCACTTTGTAAAATATGAATGACTATAAAAATGTCAACTATTGTTCATATTAATGAGAGATTGGGAATTGAGAATAGGGTGTTTTCTAGAGTACAGCTTGGTTTTAGAGAGATGGGCTGTCTTTTCCTTTGAGACAGAAGATAAGGATAAGAGGATGTGTGACAGACCATAAAGAAGAAGTAGGGATTGAGATAATGTGAAGTGGGTTTATCTGTTGAGAATGATAGAGAAGATTGAAGAGATGGTGTGGAACATTACTGAGTAATAGCAAAGGCCAAATTGAAATTCCACAGTATGAATTTGTAGTGAGCCAGATGTATATGTAATATTGCATCTAGCTTTCATCAGTACTGGGTGCTAGGGAGCAGAGAAAGTAGATGGTGGAGATGGTTCAGAGTTGAAGCTTGGTATAAATCATAAGGCATACAAGTGGGTGGTGGCATAAGAGCAACTTGCAGGCTGGTGACAATGTGGTTCAGGCTGGGTAAGGAGCTTAGGAAGGCCTAAAGGACTGAGTTGGTGGGAAGAATTGGGTGTGTGATAGCTCCACCAGAGCCCTATAATGATCAAGTGCATTGTGTCATATGCTAGAGTGTGACGTGAAACAGAGATTACCAAATTAGTACAATAGCTGGTCAGTGAGATAAGGGAAGGAAAGGGGAAAGCACTTTTTATTAAGCACTGGACACTATGCTTTACATTTTAGTTTAAAATGTGATTATTTATATTTATCCCTATCTATGTGTCCATTTTATATGTGAAGAAATTGAAGTTCAGCTAGTTTAAGTAACCTTTCCAGTCCTACACAGCTAGTAATATAGTTAAGCTAGTGGGTTGCAGAGGTGAGATTAGGACCTATGTATTAGGTTGAGCCATATGCAATTGTTGTTAAGTGACCATTTTTGACTGACAAAATGGAAGTGTTGTATGGTTCAACTTAATATATTCTGTTTCTTTTTTTTATAACTGGCTATAATATGAGATTGGGGTTCATTTTAAATATTTACTATGTTTATTGAATAAATGTCTTTTCTTTTTAATTTACAAATCAGGTAAGTTAGTTTTATTTCTCCAACAGGACTTAATTTACCTTTTATTTGTACATATACATGTACATTTGTTTTCCTTTATGGGTCTGGTACAGTTAAGGTGTTTGATCCCTTTCTTTTGCAGCACTGGATTTCCTGGAACAGATTTTGACATTTAGCCCCATGGATCGGTTGACAGCAGAAGAAGCGCTTTCCCATCCTTACATGAGCATATATTCTTTTCCAATGGATGAGCCAATTTCAAGTCATCCTTTTCATATTGAAGATGAAGTTGATGATATTTTACTTATGGATGAAACTCACAGTCATATTTATAACTGGGAAAGGTAAATGAATCCTAAATTAGAAAAATATCATTTATTGTATTTTCAACAAACCATAATGCAGTGAGTTTTACTTTCAAATTATATATGATAAAACAATGTAGAAGTATTAAAAATTTAGTATTGGTCTCTCTGAGTTTCTGCTAAACTTATTAATATCTTTGAATAGCCTTTATGCAGTTTAAGTATTTAATAGCTACTGGTTAGCATATACGTAATGGGAAAAGTTAAATGCTACTTTGAAACGTTTTCAAAGCCATTAAGGTATGTTTAGTTAATAAAATTATAGAGTCTTTTAAATGTAATGGTTGAAGGTTGGAAATCTGAAACATTGTAAACTCTTATGAATGTCACAAAATTTTTTCAGTATGTTGGATGACAAGACTCAAAAATAATTTCTATCCTAAGACATAATGGATTATATGTAAAAATTTGAGACACTTTGGAGACACCTTACTGGATAAGGTTGATTCATGATATATGCTGTATTCAAGACTGTTTTCCTAATGACATAAAATTAATTTTGGGTTGCTTAACGTAGGTTCAGTATAAGAAACTTTTCTAGGCTGAACAATATAAACCATCAAAATGGATAACATTATAAATTTTAGTTAAAGAATTTCTTCCTTCAGCTTCCCTTTAGGATTTCTGACTTTCTGAGGAAGTTTGGATATAATTCTGCTTCGAAGTAGAATGGTAGCATATACTAATGAATCAATATTATTTAAAATCTGCAGATGATTTTGGTGTTTAGCTAGGTTTGGGAATCACTAATGACAATTTAAAACTTCAGTATTTCATATATTTCTGTGTTTAAAAGAAAAATGATTGCTAATTAATAATTAAAGAAGTAGTTAATGGTGAAATTAGCTTGTTTACTCGTTGCATTTTTTGCCTTCTAAATTGTTGAGGTATTTGTGAGTGTGTTTACACACATCTGCCAACCACCTGTTTTTTTCTCCACACGAACATTTCTAACACCTTCGCATAGTTCTTTCCCCACATACGGAAACATCTTCCATTCTCTACATTTTCTATTGTACTTGTGTAGTGAAGTCATCTCATCTCTTTTCCATTCCTTCCTCCTCATCCCCCAACCATTTTCTTGTGTGTCTCAATCTGCCTGTACTTGGGTGTGGTGTGATGTGTCAGTAAGAGGATATCATATTCAGTAGCACATATATATGGAGAATTTTTTTCTATTCATGGTGATGAGTTCCAGCAAGCCTTCCTCTTTTTCTAGTCTGTCTTATTACCAGTAGAGTGAAAATCTGTAAGAGACCTGATTGAGATTACAGATCTGCATTTTGTGGCCATAAAGTGTTTTTTCTTTGTGTGAAACTGTGTTAGAATTGAACTATAGATGTGCCAGCCACTCAGATATTTATCTGCAGCTGTGTTTGAGGTGTATGAAAAATAGAATAGAGAAAAGAGGGAATAAGTGTGAAATGATAATTGGTCTTATTTGAGAATGGAGGACTCAGAGTTTTATTATAATTATATACTTCATTGGTAGTTACCAAATATTGCCTCATATTGCTTTATATAGTAACAGATTTTACCTATCCATTAAGATGAGAAGTTCCTGGAGGGCAGGGAAGGCTCATAACTTATACTCCTATCATCTCCTCATAGACTAGCACAGTGCTTTCACCTAAAAGGCACTCAGTGAATTTGAAAATGAAATCATACATCTGGACTAACACTAATGTATTAATTTTTTCAGGTACCATGATTGTCAATTTTCAGAACATGATTGGCCTATACATAACAACTTTGATATTGATGAAGTTCAGCTTGACCCAAGAGCTCTGTCTGATGTCACTGATGAAGAAGAAGTACAAGTTGATCCTCGAAAATATTTGGATGGAGATCGTGAAAAGTATTTGGAGGATCCTGCTTTTGATACCAATTACTCTACTGAGCCTTGTTGGCAGTACCCAGATCATCATGAAAACAAATATTGTGATCTGGAGTGTAGCCATACTTGTAACTACAAAACGAGGTCATCATCATATTTAGATAACTTAGTTTGGAGAGAGAGTGAAGTTAACCATTACTATGAACCCAAGCTTATTATAGATCTTTCCAATTGGAAGGAACAAAGCAAAGAAAAATCTGATAAGAAAGGCAAGTCAAAATGTGAAAGGAATGGATTGGTTAAAGCCCAGATAGCTCTAGAGGAAGCGTCACAGCAACTGGCTGAAAAAGAAAGGGAAAAGAATCAGGGATTTGACTTTGATTCCTTTATTGCAGGAACTATTCAACTTAGTTCACAACATGAGCCTACTGATGTTGTTGATAAATTAAATGACTTGAATAGCTCAGTGTCCCAACTAGAATTGAAAAGTTTGATATCAAAGTCAGTAAGCCGAGAAAAACAGGAAAAAGGAATGGCAAATTTGGCTCAGTTAGAAGCCTTGTACCAGGCTTCTTGGGATAGCCAGTTTGTGGGTGGTGGGGAGGACTGTTTTCTCATAGATCAGTTTTGTTGTGAGGTGAGGAAGGATGAACAAATTGAGAAGGAAAACACTTACACCAGTTACTTGGACAAGTTCTTTAGCAGGAAAGAAGATACTGAAATGCTAGAAACTGAGCCAGTAGAGGATGGGAAGCTTGGGGAGAGAGGAAACGAGGAAGGATTTCTGAACAACAGTGGAGAGTTCCTCTTTAACAAGCAGCTCGAATCCATAGGCATCCCGCAGTTTCCCAGTCCAGTTGGGTCACCACTTAAGTCAATACAGGCTACGTTAACACCTTCTGCTATGAGGTCTTCCCCCCAGATTCCTCATAAAACATACAGCAGCATTCTGAAACATCTGAACTAAAACACTCAGCAGACATTTCTCTTTGTATTCTTCATGAAATGTGTTTTGTCTTTTTTATTACTAGTGTTTAAATCATTTTTTTACTTGAATCAGATGGTGTCATTTAGAAAGGATTTTATTAGTTCTTGGTTTTTAAAATCCAGACTTTTTTTCTACATGTGAGATGGTTTTCATTTTAACTGGCATGTCGTTTGCACACAAAAATAAAGAATAGAGCAAAATAATGCAATGCAGGAGGAGACAAAAGAAATGCACTAAGACAAGTAAAAAACATTCTCTCATAGAACAATGATCTGTTTTACAGGAAACAAAAATCTTGCCTTGAAATTTACACAGTGAGACTGTACATAATTGCATGAAAATATCTATTTTTTTCCTAAAACATTTTTCATTCATGAGTATTTTCAAGTTTTTCATACTGTACACATTTCTTAAAACACATGATACCAGCAGCAACTGAAAATGAATGCCGAATTTGGTACACATGTGTTATCTACCTCAAGGTAACAAAAGTATGTGGCAAAACATATACCACCCATAGTGCTTCACAATATGCACTTCTATTTAGCCAGCGTTTATTGTAGTAAACTATTCTTAATAAGATTCACTCACTGTTTATAAATGTTCTGGTATGCATTCTTTATAGTGAAGTGTTAACTACATCACATCTTATTTATTTTAGCAAATCAGTATGTTTTCTGTATTTAATTATAAAAAGTTACCTTAGTTTTTGAAATTTATTTGCAAATACACTTTTTCCATTTGGCACTATGGTTTGTTGCCTACTTAGCTGAATATATAATGTCAGCTTATCCTAAGGCTGTCCATGTACTTAATTTACTCAAGTATTCATTTTAAGTAAAGCGCTCACTGTGTATAGGAATTTGTATTTTGGAGGTGCTTGATCTATCTACAAAGAAAAATTAGGAATTACTTTATTATAAAATGCTCCTAGAAGTCTTAATTGTGTTTATTTTTAACAAAAAAAACCCCTGTAATGTTAGACCTTGTGTGCATGGAAGTAATTAAGGTACATCATTATTGTAGTTTAAAAGTTGTACATGATAAGACATATTTTGTTTTTACTGTATGTTTTTACTGAATGATCTATTCCCCATCCCAAGGCAAGCATGAATAAAATTAGGTTAAATGTAGCATGTGGCATCACAGTCTCTTAGAATTTGTTTCATCTATTTTATTTTATTGAATACTGTCTGTATCTTTGGTTATCCTGTTTGAAGAAAAAAGGACAAATAAAACATGGCCAGCAAATATGGCTCCTGTTTAACTCTTTAGGTAATGAAAATTACCTGCTAAAATGAAAATTACTAGCAGAATCTTTATCTAGTTCTACTTTTCAGCATCTTTCAATTGTGGCTGTAGTTTAAAGTGTGTTAGGTTAAAAGTTTTAAAAGAAAAAGTTTCTTTATGCCCACATAAAAATCTCTTGTTGACTTACTGTCACACATTAAAAAGGAATGAGACTTTATATATTTTAAAACTATTATATAAGATGTGTGTAGAAGCTTTGCACTAGCAGTCAGAGGACCCTCATTTAAATGTATTTGCTCTACAATACATCATGTTTCCTTTACTCAACAACTTAATCCTTTTCCCTATCCAGATATGAAACCATTTTTCCTTTAACCTCACTTTTCTGTTTGTCTTCCATCCTGTTTTGTATAAAGCCAGTTCTGTTAAGATCTGGACTTCTGCCTTGCCAATGACATATACATTGATTTCATCTGGATCACAAAGCTTTAGAAAATGCAAATATTTTCTGGATGAATATCACTGTTACATGTGAATTTAAATATATATGCAAGTTACCTTAAAAAGGCAAGCTTTTAGAAGGGAAACTTTCAGTTTTTCACCATTGGATATGATATTAGCTGTGGATTTTCATATATGGATGGCCTTTATTATGTTGAAGTAATTTCCTCCTGTTTTGTTGAGTTTTTTTTATATGAAAAGGTGTTGAATTTTGTCAAATGCTTTTTCTGCATCAATTGAGAGAATCGTGGTTTTTGTCCTTCATTCTGATTGTGTGTATTACATTGATTGATTTTCATGTATTGAGCCATTCTTGTATTCCAGGAATCCCACTTGGTTGTGATGTATAGTCCTGTTAATATGCTGTTGGATTCAGTTTGCTAGTATTTTTTTTTCTGAGGATTTTTGTATCAGTATTCATCAGGTATATTGGCCTGTAGTTTTCTTATAATATCTTTGTCTGATTTTGTTATCAGGATAATGCTGGCCTCATAGAATGAGTTTGGAAGTATTCTCTCCTCTTCAATTTTTTGGAACACTGAGAAGGCTTGGTGTTAATTCTTTTTTAACTGTTTGGTAGACTTCTCTAGTGAAGCCATCTGGTCTTGGGCTTTTCTTTGTTGAGAGGTTTTTGATTATTGATTCAGTCTCCTCACTAGTTATAGGTCTGTTCAGATTTGTAATTTCTTCACAATTCACTCTTAGTAGTTTACATATTTCTAGAAATTTATCCATTTCTTCTAGGTTATCGAGTTTATTGGCATATAATTGTTCTTCATAGTCTTTTATGATCCCTTTTTATTTTTGTATCAGTTGTAGTGTCTCCTTCATTTCTGATTTTAGTTCTTTCTCTTTTTTTCTTAGTCTAGCTAAGGGTTTGTTGATTTTGTTGATCTTTTCTATTCTCTATTTCATTTACAGATCTTCTTAGAACTTACAATGGGGTTATGTCCTGATAAACCCATCATAAGTTGAAAATGTATTTAACACACCTAACCTACCGAACATTATAGCTTAGCCTAGCCTACTTCAAATGTGCTCAGAACAATTACATTAGCCTAGAGTTGGGCAAAATCCTGTAACACAAAGCCTGTTCTATAATAGAGTGTTGACTGTCTCATATAATTTATTGAATACTGTACTGAAAGTGAAAAATAGAAAGATTGGGTACAGAATGGTTGTAAGTGTATCAGTTGTTTACCCTCATGACTTGTCGCTAGCCCAGGAAAAGATCAAAATTCAAAATTTGAAGTACAGTTTCTACTGAATGCATATCGCTTTTGCACCATCACAGAGCCAAAAAAATCCTAAGTTGAACCATCGTACGTTGGAGACCGTCTGTATTTCTGCTCTAATTTTTGTTATTTCTTTTCTCATGTTGACTTTGGGTTTAGTTTGTTCCTCTTTTTCTAGTTCTTGGAGATGTAAAGTTAGATTGTTGATTTGAGGTCTTTTTTTTTAAATAGACTTCATTTTTTAGAGTATTTTGAGATTCACAGCAAAATTAAACAGAAGGTACAGAGATTCCCCATATACCACCCCCAGCCCCACACATACATAGCCTCCCCCATTATCAACATCTCCCACTGTAGTGGTACATTTGTTGCAATTGATGAACTTACATTGACACATCATTAATACCCAAAGTCCATAGTTCACATTAGGGTTCACTCTTGGTGTACATGCTTTAGTTTTGGACAAATGTTTAATGGCATGTATCCACCATTATAGTATCATACAGAGTAGTTTCAGTGTCCTAAAAATTCTGTGTTCTGCCTACACATCCGTCTTTCCCTCTAACCCCAGGCAACCACTGATCTTTTTACTCTCCATCATCTTGCCTTTTCCAGAGTGTCATATAGTTGGAATCATATAGTATGTAGCCTTTTCAGACTGGTTTCTTTCACTTAGTAATATACATTGGTCCACTTGATTGTATCTCATAAGTCCCTTAGGCTGTCTTCACTTTTGTTCATTCTTTTTTTTTGTTCTTCTGACTTGATAATTTCCAATGACCTGTTTTTGAATTTGCTGATTCTTTCTTCTTTTGGATCGAGTCTGAGGTTGATCCCCTCTAGTGAATTTTTCAATTCAGTTCATATATTCTTTAGCTTCAGAATTTCTCTTCAGTTCTTTTATTATAGTTTCAATATCTTTGTTTTATTCTCATTTTGTTTGTGCATCATTTTCCTGATTTTGTGTAGTTTGTATTCTCTTGTAGCACATTGAGCTGCTTTAAGATGATTATTTTGCATTCTTTGTTAGGTAATTCATAGATCTCCATTTCTTTTTGGTCAGTTTATGGAGATTTGTTTCTTTGATTGGGTCACGTTTCCCTGTTTGTTCATTTGCCTTGTTATTTTTTTGTTGTGATTTTTGCATTTGAAAAAACAGCTGCCTCTTCCTGTCTTTACAGACTGACTTTGTACTGCGGAAGATCTTCACCAGTCATCCCAGCTAGAGATTCTGAGGGCATCTCAAACCTTTTATGGGGTTGTGTCATCTCTGTACTTGTGTGTGTAATCCCCCCCACCCCAGGTTTTACAGTTTCTTTTTCAGGAGGTTTTAGTCTCTTGCTCAGTCTGGTGTCTGTCTGAGGTACTGCAGGTTCTCTGGCACTGAAGCAATCAGCTTAGCTCTCTTTTGTTCTTAGTGTCCCCCCAGCGTCCAGAGTAGTGCTTTGAGTCAGGCCAGACTGAAATCCGTCTCTTGGACAACCCCCAAAAGCCTGGAGCATTGGTTGATGGTTCTATTCTTCTCTTTCCCTCCCAAGAGAGAAGCAATGAGGTGGACTTTTCCTCCCAATCATGAGCTATGCTGGCTGGGGGGAGGGGCTGACATGGTTGAAATGAAAGCTTGTCTTACCCATTTCGATGCACCTGTTCTTGGCTTTGAGGTTGTCTGGGATACTGCAACTTCTGACTGGCTTCTGGAATTCTCATAAATGCTTTTTGGACCATATATTAAGTTAGTGTTTCTGTGGGGTACTGAGGCCTGGGGCTTCCTATTCTGCCATCTTGCTTATGTCCCAAAATAATTTACTTTTTAAATGACTGATTCTGACTTAGAGGAATGTTCCAGCTGTTGTGCAGCTTTCAGAATTTTGGGATGATCTGGGTTATTAGATGTGTCACACCTCTGAACTGATGACTTGGCATCACAATTTTTAGAGGTATTTCTGAAGCTTAGATAATCTTAATTTGGAGTCAGTGCACCACCCCTCCCCCACTTCTTTGGTTGTTTTTTTAAATGAGATTTGAAGCATACAGAAGAAGTATAGAATTAAAAAAAAAAATGTATATACTAATTGTTTTGTCAGTTCATCTAATGTTGATTTGTGTCAGATAAATACCTACAGATAAAATTGAATCCCTCTGTTTAACCCTCCCACATTTCATTTCCCTGCCTTTCTCCTCAGAGGTAGACACTTCTGAATTTTATCATTCTCATGCATAGTTTCATTCTTTTACTGTATGTGATTTTGTAAACTTGTAGTAGTATTTTGCATGTTTAGAAATCTCATATGGCATAGTGTTCATATCTTTTTGCAGCTTGCATTTTTCAATCAACATGTCTCAAATTTATGTTGATACATGTAGCTCTAATTCCATTTTAATTGCTGTGTTGCAATATATTTATCCATTTTTAAAATGACATTTGTTTTCAAAATTTTGCTGCTACAAATTTGCAGGGGGATTCTTGTGAACATGTGTAAGAATGTCTTTAGAAGTAGATTTGCTGCATCACAGAGAATGCGTATCTTCAGCCATGAGATGCCATATTGTCCAAAAGTGGTTATACTGATTTACACTCCTGCCAGCAGTGTGTGAGCATTCCTATTCATCCACATCCTCCCAAACAAGAAACCAAATCCTTTCCACTCAATTAATCCTACCAGGCTTGCTGTGTTCAGTTTACTTTAACTGCAGTAGGAATCAGAATTTCTAATTCCAAACAACTGCATGACAAAGTCGTGACTACACCTTAGAGATTCTTATGCAGCCACTTCAATGATGATGAGATAGTCTTCCTATTGCAGTCGCTGTAGCTTGGGAACAGGTGGTTTAAATCTTAAAGGCTGAGCTGATTACAGCCATGCATCACTTAATGGTGGGCATAAGTTCTGAGAAATGTGTCGTTAGGTGATTTTTGTCGTGTGAACGTCATAGAGCGTACTTACACAAACCTAGATGGTATAGCTTACTACACACCTAGGCTGTATGGTACTAGTCCTATAGGACCACTATTGTATATGAGGTCTGTCTGACCAAAACGTCGTAATGCGGCACGTGACTATAATTTACACTGGAGCCTGTATCTAAGTAGTAAAAGTAGAGCATCATGAATGAAATACTGTTTTCAAAATAAAATCCAATGTATCACCTTTGCTTCTAGGTTAAAATAGTGTAGGTTCTGCATAGTATTGCTCCTTATACAATTATTTCATTTAAAAGCACCATTTTACATCAGATGCTGTGGTGTGTATTATATAACACGTTTAATTAGTGGTCTGGTTGTCATGTTCTTGGACTGAATTGCTCACCTCCTGATCTCCGCCTTTTCAGTTCCCGTTTACTGTTGAATTCATAACCGATAGAGGCTCTACCCTAAAAGGATTAATCATGTATCTAATATTAGTCAGTTGTAGTTCTACCCTATGCCTGTTCATATTAGGACTGCTTATCATTTCAAGTCTAGTATCTTGTATTAAAATTTTCTGGATAGAGAAGAAAAAGGACAAACAGAATTGAGAGATCTGAGTTCTGGATCCAGTTTCACCACTTACTCTCTGTCCTTTGGGTGTCACTTGTCTCTCTTAGCTTATGCAGCCACTTCAGTGATGATGAGATAGTCTTCCTATTGCAGTTCCTTACTAACTAAAAGCTGCAAATTACTTAGCCCTAACAATGCAGTCTACCCAGGACAATTTTTGAACAGGACAGTGCCTTGTTGAATTCTAACCCACTATAATACCCACAATGATTAGCCCTTACCAGTAGATACTGCTTAGAAGAATTATTTCTATAATAGCTACATTGGGCTGGGTGCGTGAGTGTGCCTTTCAAGCAGATTCAGAATGAAATTTTGTGTTCAGTGTACCTTTACCATTAGACCGGTGGAAGAAAAGAGACAAAAGTATTGGAGCCCCAAGGTTGTTATTAACCTTTGAACAAGCAGTGTGAACTCACCAAGCTCCTTCCTCGTAGTGCTGGGGTAGTCTCCTTAAATAAGCCAGGTGAAGAGAAGGATCTTTGTGAGCTGTTCCAACGATTGGTATGTAATAAGTATCTTACAGAGGAGAGGGATGTTTGATCACCATGTTGAAGCACTATCTCAGTTCCAATGCAGAGGTTTAACAATCAAATTCCATTGGATTTGCGTGTTTGTCTTCGATACCTTGGTATAATGCAGTGGCGATATTACAAATCTAGCTAAGCAGAATACTTAACCTTTCATTACAAGTGTCAGCATCTGCAATGCCTTGCCTGGCTCTTGGTGCTGCTGCAGTAGGGTGAGTGGTGCTGTGCCAGATCCTGGGCTCCTGGTTCAAACTCCAGTCCAAGCCTGCTTCTTCATGCCCAGCTTAAACCACAAACTTGGATTCATATTTGGCTGTGTACTTGGACTCTGCTTCTACCTGTGCTTACCATTCCCACACCCACCTAACTTGAACCTCTGAGATGACTTCAGCTGCCAGCTGGGACATTGAACCTTGCAGTATTGCATAGTCTTTAAGTACACATGCTTCAGAGTCAGATCGAAAACTAAACTTAAAACGCTTTCTACTGCTTGCTAGCCTTGTATAGGTTGTTTAATCTCTGATTTTCCTCATTTGTAAAATAGAGCTAATAACACCTGATTTATGAGGTTGTTACAAGGATTAAATGAGATGCTGTACACAAAGCCTTTTAGCAATGCATGCTGTTTCATAAATTATCTTTGCTCTTGTCCTGTTTGAGTTATTACCCTTGCCTCCCAAATTGGACTGAAGCTGAACTCTGACCTTGACTTTGTTTAGTATTGCATCCTCTTACCTAAGTATCTTAATGTCTGGCATTAACCTACAAATGGTCTTCTGTTCTAGCCAGACTGCTTATCAGCTCTACCCAACTCCTGGCTCCAGTTTTCAGTCTTTCCTCATCAGCCCAAACCCTTGCCTGAACTACATCATGGGTAGCTCTCAGACCCCTAAAGACTAGACTGAGTTCTTGTCCACTTTCTGTGTTTGCTGTGAGGAGTCTACGTTGCCTCCCCGACCCCACCCTGAGCAAGCATCTTCATTTGGAAGCCAAAAGTCCGGGAGTCATCTTGCACTCCTTTCTCTGAAAACCCACATCCAATCCCTCTGTGAATCCTGCAGCAATATCCACAATCTGACCACTTCCCACCGTCTCCACCGCTGCCATGTGATCTAATCCACCATCATACTGGACTGTGGCAATAGACTCCTAATGGGTCTCCCTGGCCCACCTACGATTTATTCTCAATACAGCGGCCAGAGTGATCCTTTTAAATCATAAATCAGACCACGTCTCTCCTCTAGTTACTCGAAATCTGAACAACTCCCCTCCTAGAGTACATGTAGAAGTCTTTAGCAAGGCCTACAAGGTACTCATCCACTATTTCCCGAGCTCACATGGCTCCAGCCACACTGGCTCCCCCTGGCTCCTACCTTAGGGTGTTTACTCGCTCTTCCCTGTGCCTGGAAAGTTCTTGGCCCAGAGAGCTGCATCATCTTCTCCCTCCCCTGCTTAGAAATCTGTTCAAATGTCACCTTATCACAGAGGCTGTGCCTGGCCAGTGTATATAAAATAACACACATCCATCACTCCTATACACTTGCCCTGCTTGGTTTTTCTTCCCAGCACATACACCGACATGTTATAACCTGATTTTATATTGTCTCTCTCCCTCCACTTAGAGTATAAGTTCCTTCAGGGCAGAAGACTTCATCGGTTTTATTCACTGCTGTATCCCCAGCTGTATCCCCTAACGCAGTGCTTGGCACATAGTAAGCACTCAGTGTTTGTTGAATGAATGAAGGCATGAAGGCAACTAATGATGACTGCTGTTTTCTAAATTCCTTCTGGGTTGATGGGGCTCAAGAGCAGCGAGGCTTTATCGATATTTCCAGGGTTTGCTTATTAAGCTGGTTCTCTAAACTTTCTATAATTTGCAGGGGGGGGGGTGTCTGTAACTTTGGGGTCCCTTAGGTGTGACTCTCCAGAACCAGCAAGCTCTAAGTTGCAGTCCCAAGAGCAGTTAGAAATTCTCAGAAAATGTAGTCTGGTTCGGCAGGTTTATTATCCTGAATTGCGTTGTCAAATGTGGATGCAGTTTAGGTTAACGACTGTATTGCTCCTGACTCAGCTGCTTGCCTGTTTTCCTATTCTCTTTGTTGGAATGACTGTACCTGTCAGGGTTGCACAATATGTTCACAATCCAGTTAAGACAGTGCAAGGTGCTTTGTTTTTTAACTGCCTCTCTACTATTCCTGTTAATTGTAACCCTGCCAAATGAGCCAGGCCTAGATTATACGTTTAGTTAAGGATCTTTGGCAACAGAAACCATCTCAGGCTAGCCTTTGCAAAAAGGGGAAATTTATCAGGATTCCAGAGTGACTCATGGAGTCCAAGAACTGAACCTCAGGAAGAACCAGAACTAAGCAAGAGGGCACGCGGCTCAAGCAGGATTGGGCTGTTTCTCATCTCTGCCTCGTTCTTTCAACCAGGCTTCCTTGTCCACAGATGGCTGCTTTTAGCTGCAACTTAAACGTAACTGTTCCAGCTATATAGAATACTTTTGTATGGCTGTCCATCCCTCTGTCTATTTCTCTCTCCCAATTCAAAGTTTCTCTAGAAGGAAATCATATTGGCCCACCCCAGTCCAGTTAACTGTGGCCAGATGGCAAGGTAAGGTTGAGGAAACACTGCTGCTGGAGTCAACCCTTGTTGATGGAGAATGGAAGGCAGGTGGGAGAGTTGTTTTTGGCTGGCAGTCCCCAAAGGGATCTGCAACACATGGTAATAAACCCTTTCCTCTTACTTTTCAGTCACTTCTCGACCATTCTGAAGGGCACTGCTTCTCCACTGGACCCATTGGGGTCCCCCAAGCATTGATTCCACTGACTTGTCTCTTGTTGGGTTCATCAGGACAATCTTTGTCAATCACAATTCTTTAACTTGTGTATAGTGTTTGATGATTTTTAGAGCATACTTCTACACTTAGTGTGAGTATCCCAATAACCCTATGTGGTCAAGTAGACCAGATGTTATTATCCCCATCTGCAAGTTAAGGATACATAAATATAGAAATTAAGTAACTTGCCCAAGTTTGAGCAGTGGTAGAATCAGGGCTAGAATTTAGGCCACCTAATTCTTAGGCATTTTTTCAGTTTTTTTATTAGAATAAAAATTTACTTAAATGTCTGCTAAGTGTCACACCATTCGATATATTTCTTTTTTGTTGGTGGTGTTAAATTCTAAATTACTGATTTAACCATTTTTTATTTTTAATTTTAAAATATATGTGTATGTTGTTTTAATTTAATTTTTATACATCTATCACATTATAATTAATTACAATTCTCACAGTTATATTTATTCATTGTGAGATAATAGAAAAAATATATGTTGGTCTCTGCCACTGATTCCTGGCACAGAGCTCCTAAAACCCTTGTAATTTTCTAAGTGATAAGAGCACTAGGAGCATCTTTTGTTCTAATATTTGGTCTTTGACCCCAGTTCCTGACACAGATTTCCTAAAACTCTTGGAATTTCCTGGGTGATAGCAGTGTCTTTTGTTCTAATGAAGTGACTCTTGCTGGGCTTCTGGATGGGGGCTGGTCACCAGAAAGACCAAACCATGATTAGCAGCTTGGAACTTTCAGCCCCACCCCCCATTCTCCGAGAGTGGGGAGGGGCTGGAAATGGAGTTAATGATTGATCATACTTACTTGATGAAGCCTCCATAAAAATCCCGAATAGTATGGGGTTCGGAGAGATTCCTGGTTGGTGAACACATCCATGTACAGGAGGGTGATGCACCCCAACTCCACAGGGACAGAAGCTTCTGTGCTTGGGACCTTCCCTGACCTCACCCTATGTATCTCTTCATCTGGCTGTTCATCTGTATCCTTCGTCATATCCTTTATTATATAATAAACTGGTAAACATAAGTGTTTCCCTGAGTTCTGTGAGCTCTTCTAGCAAATAATCGAATCCAAAGGGAGGAGATCATGGAAACCCCCAATTTTTAGCCAACTCGGACAGAAGTTGTGGGTAACCTGGGACCTACTACTTGTGATTGGCATCTGAAGTGGGGGACAGTCTCGTGAGACTGAGGCCTTAACTCGTGGAATATGACGCTATCTCCAGGTAGGTAGTGTCAGAATTGAGTTAAATTGAAGGACACTCAACTGGTGTCAGAGAATTGCTTGGTGTAGGAAAAACCCTTACACATCTGGTGTCGGAGTGTTCTAAATGTGGTAGAAGTGTGAGAGTAAAGGAAAGATGCACAGGAGAAGTGAAGATTTTCTTCTACTCATTCATTTAATGTTTTTATTTACTTAATTTCCTAATACATTACCACAGTTGTGTCATTTATGATTTCCCAGCATATCATGTCTATGGTTTATTATCTTCTGGAATGTAAGCTCTGAAGTGTAGGGATCTTTGTCAGAGTTGTTCACTGATGTACGTCAACATCTAGAACAGGGCCTGCATATAGTAAACCCTCAAATATTTGTTGAATCTATTTTTGATTTAGCACAAATGCATATATGTCATTTCACACATTTTTAGTGCATTTTATGTGTCTTCTCCTTCTCAGAAAGCCCCACCATATATGCCAAGTGATCATATGTATCCTTACCCAGTGTTCCGATTTTATGCATATGTATATACACACAACACACACACACACTTTAGAGTTTAAAAAATGATTGTTTTTCAAAAATGCTGTATTGTTGGGATAAACTTTCTTGTATGTATTGCTTTAAGACAGGGAGTCTACCTGACTCATTGATTTAGCTACCCTCATGCACAACAGAAGAAAAGACAAAGGAGTTCTAAGACTTCTAACAAATCAGAATGTTAATTTATATACATCTGGATTTACAGAT
This sequence comes from Tapirus indicus, assembly GCA_031878705.1. NCBI lineage: Eukaryota > Metazoa > Chordata > Mammalia > Perissodactyla > Tapiridae > Tapirus > Tapirus indicus. The sequence goes on from CM062918.1 coordinate 44,808,437, forward strand.
GTCATTTGAGTTCTGTTGTCCATAATGATCAATTAGTGTAATAGAACTTGAGAGGTTCAAGTCTGTGTTTCACAAAATATACATTAAAAATTTGAAGTCCTGATGTCTCAAAGAGACACTTTCATGATTACTAAATATATGACATAGGATTTCATTCTTATCAATGTTTCCATCACCAACTCTCTCTCAGCATTATCTTCTAAATGGCCTCATTGGTTAGAATCTGTCTCCTTCTGCACCCACATCACCAGTCTTTTCTTTATCTGTCCAGTGGGTGAGCAGAAAGGGATGAGGATGCTCTTTTATTTCTATTTTTTTTAAACAAGTAATAAAAACTCATTGTTGAAAAATTAGAAAATGTAGGTAAGCAAATGGGAAAAATTGCCCATCACCTAGGTATAATCACTGTTAAACACTATTCATATATTGCATGTTCCCTCTCACCATCTCTCCTTCTTTCCTTGTTTTCTCCCAAGCCAATTGCTTTATTTTTCCATATTTACAAAAGTGTAAAAATAATTCAAAAGTGCATAAACTAATTTCCTCTTTTCCGTTTCTACCCTCTCTTCCCTCCAAATATCCCAATCTCCACAGGTAACCACCGTTAATAGTTTGTTGTGCATTTATCCAGAATTTTCTCTATGCATATACAAACATATATATAATTATTTTTTCAAAATTGGGATCATATTATACATACTGCTCTGCAACTTACTTTTCTTCTCTAACAATACATTTCAAGCATCTTTTTTTTTTTTGTGGGGAAGACCAGCCCTGAGCTAACATCTGTTGCCAATCCTCCTCTTTTTGCTGAGGAAGACTGGCCCTGGGCTAACATCTGTGCCCATCTTCCTCTACTTTATATGGGACGCCGCCACGGCATGGCTAACAGGCAGTGCGTCCACAGGCGCCCGGGATCCGAACCCACGAACCCCGGGCTGCCAAGCGCAAACTAAACCGCTGCGCCACCAGGTGACCCCTCAAGCATCTTTCTATGTCAGTAATAATTGAGCTATGTCGTTCTTTTAAATGGCTGCATAGTATCCGATGGAGAACTTGCATCATTTATATAACCAATTTTCTATGAATGGACATTAATTTGCTGTTACAAATATTGCAGTAGTAAACATTCTTTTTGTGTCTTTAAAGCATTTCTGAGGTTACAATTCTAGAAGTAGAAATGCTAGGACAAAAGTCTACTTACACTGAACATTTCAATAGATCCCCATGGCTGGCTTTCAGCCTGTCCCCCTCAGGATGGTAGGCTGGTTATTCTCAGCTGGTGCTTCTGACTCGGACTGGGCCATACCCATTGGAAATGTTTTGCAGGTCACTCCTGGGTACCAAATTGCCCTCCAAATGCCTGCACCAACTTATACTCCCTGTTTTCCAACACAATTGCCCCTTCTCCTCACTCTGGCCAGCACTGCATGTTCCTGGGGAGTTGATCTTTCTCATGAGGATTTTAAAGACCATTCTCTAAATGCATTTGTTACACATGTTGCAAAAATACATCATGATTTACATATATATTTAAATTTTATAATGTCTTTTCACACTGAAGATGGTTTATTTCAAGGTACTCAATCTGTTAATATTGTCATTTATACATTCTGAGTTTTGTATCATACATAGAATGTCCTTCCATACCAAAATTATTGAACAAGTATTTTTAAGGTTTATTTTATGTTTATATCTTTAATCCACCTCAGACTTATTTTTTTAGCAGCTTAACTTTGATATAATTTACATACCATATAATTCACCCTTTTTAAAGTGTACAAGGAAATGCTTTTCACTGTTTTCACAGGGTTGTGCAACCATCACCACACTCTAATTGCAGAATATTTTCATCTCCCCTAAAGAAACCCTATCCCTCTCCATTCCCCTATAACCTACTTTCTGTCTCTCTAGATTTGCCTTTCCTGGATATTTTATATAATAAATTCATACAATACGTAGTCTTCTGTGAATGACTTCTTTCATTTAGCATAATGTTTTCAAGGCTCATTCATGTTGTAGCATATGTCAATACTTCATTTTTTTTTTTTTTTTTTTTTTGCTGAATAATATTCCATTGTATAGATATACCACGTTTTGTTTATCCATCCTTCACTTGGTAGACATTTGGTTTGTTTTCACTTTTGGCTATTGTGAATGATGCTGCTATGTATATTAGCATATGATCTTTGTGTGGAAGTATGTTTTCAGTTCTCTTGGATATATACCTAAGAGTGGAATTGCTGGGTGATATGGTAACTCTGTGTTGAATTTTTTGAGGAATTGCCAAATTCTTTTCCACAGTGGCCGCACCATTTTACATTACCACCAACAATGTATGGTGGTTCCAATTTCTCCACATTCTTGCCAATACTTGTTATTACCTGTTTGTCTCATTATAGCCATCCTAGGAAATATGAAGTGGTGTCTCGTGATTTTTTTTGGTGAGGAAGATTAGCCCTGAGCTAACATCTGTTGCCAATCTTCCTCTTTTTGCTGAGGAAGATTGGCCCTGAGCTAAAATCTGTGCCCATCTACCTCTATTTTATCTGTGGGATGCCTACCACAGCATGGCTTGATAAGCGGCATGTAGGTCCGTGGCCGGGATCTGAACCCATGAACCCCGGGCTGCCGAAGTGGAGCATGCAAACTTAACCACTATGCCACCATGCTGGCCCCTCTCATTGTGATTTTGATTTCCATTCCCCTAATTACTAAAGATGTTGGCATATTTTTATGTGTATATTGCCTATCTGTTTATCTTCATTGGAGATTTCTCTGGATATTTATCTATCCAGATCCTTTGCCCATTTTTAAATTGGGTTGTCTTTTTATTATTGAGTTGTAAGAGTTCTTCACATATTCTAGATACAAATCCCTTATCAGATATATGATTTGCAAATATTTTCTCCCATTCTATGGGTTGTCTTTTCATGGAATGAGTTGGGAAATATTTCTTCCTTTTCTATTTTTTGGAATAGTTTGTGAAAGATTGGTATTAGTTCTTCTTTAAATGTTTGGTAGAATTCATCAGTGAAGTCATCTGAGCCTGGGCTTTTCTTTGTGGGAAGCTTTTAAATTAATTATTAATTATCAGATTTATTTTTATGTGTGGTGTTAAGGTGGGACTTTAACTTAATTTTTTCCAAATAGATAGCCAATTGTTCTAACATCATTTACTGAATAACCTACCTGTTCCTACTAATTGTAAATGCCACAAAAACTTCTTCAGACCATTTTGGATTTTGATTGCAACCTTACTCCTGACAAAGCACAAAACGAATTTGCTTTATATGTGGCTATAGTATTAGAGCCTTGTGAGATTCTTTGTCCTGTCAGCATCTGAGGCTGGAAAACAGAAGGGACCATGAATGGCTCATGATGTGTCAGTGTGGTCTGGACTGCACACAGAGCCCACCAACACCCCCAAGCCTTTGTCCCTCAGGCTGGGAGCATGTCATTGGATGCCTGCCTGCCCACACTGTGGCAGAGATCCAAGCCAGGCCAGCCACCACCCAGTCTGCTGGCCTTGCTCTTGTGGCTTGGATCCTTGCCTTCGGTGACTTCTTGGACTTTGGAGTCAGCTTGCCCTGTTGGGCCAACTCATCTTTCATGCACCTCCCTGCATTTGTGTTCTTCTTAGACCTTGGACTTGGTCTTTTAGTGCACATGACAGTGTTCACCACTCCCTCCACACTTGGGAACGGTGAGTCCTGGACTCTGCTTTCTTTTAGATCCAGGACACTGACTACATTAATCAGCAACTCTCTTCCCCCTCCAATACATGCCTGTGCTTATCCCTAAACTCCCCATTCTGACCCTTTCCTCCCTGACTCATCCCACAATTGCTCATGATTCAGCATGAACATGCTCACTCAGCCATGATACCCAGGAGATATGACCCTATGCTTGATTCTGGACCTTCCCCTCTCCCCCGATACTGTTATGTATAATAGATGCATGTGAAGCCACGGGAATGAATCAAGTGGTTGAGAGCAAGTGTGAATGGTGAAAAGGGACCAAGACAGAGCCCTGTGGAACACCAACATTCAGAGGCCAGAGAGAGGAAGAACAGCCAGTGTGAAAACTGAGAAAAAGTGACCAGAGAGGTAGACAGAAAACCAGGAGAACACAATAACTGAGAAGTCAAGACATGAGAATGCTCCAGGATGGAGGGATAGGGCAGCAAGTACCAAATGTTACTGAGAGAATTCACATGAGATGCAGATTGAAAAGTACCCAATGGATTTGGCAACACAAAGATCATTGGTGACTTTAGCCAACTTCCATGTCAATGATCAGGTAACTTCACTGTTTAAAACCCTCAAGCCTTCACAGTACCCTCCAGATAAAGTGGCCCCACTTCAGCATCACCTCTCACCACTTCCACACACTCACCCCAGGCTCCAGCCATGATGAGCTACTTGCATGGACAAATGCCGCATTCTCTCTTGCTCCTGTGCTGTTGTCTCTGCCTAGAACCCTTTCCTCCTCTCGAACTCCCATATGTCCTTCCTGACTAGCTCACTACCATCTCCAGGAACCCTTCCCTGACCCCCAGGTTGGGTTGGGTGGTCCTCTTCTTTCTTCACGTCGCATCGTGTGCTGGGATGAGTAAGGTACATTTTGCCCCAGGGACAGATCTTGTCCACCTTCGTTCCCCAATCCCTTGGCCGGAGCCTGCCCCACTGTGTTTCCCAGCATCAGGGAAGCAAGCCTTAATGATAGAGAAGTGGGGGTGCATCCAGCTTCCCTCTGACCAGGTAAGTAAACAATTGCAAGCCAGATTGGCTGGAGTGACCAAGCGGCTGTGTTAGCACTGTTAGCCACAGACGTCTCTTTGCTCTTTGGTTTACATAGGTCGGGTTTGCTAAGAGACCAGGGCCAGGAGTGCAATTCTTGGTAACCTGGTCCTCAGGGTCATTAGTTTGCAAAATCCCTAGTGCCATCCAGGTCAGAGGCTTTTCACAGCACTGACTGTCACGTATACCCTGACCTCTGCCTCTTTCTCCCTCTCCACCTGCCCTCCTCCCCCCAGCGTCCTTCCCTCTTCTATACACTCATCTTTCAAGCATCTGATAACATCCCAGGGATGCCTATGTGCTTCTGCATCGATTAATCTCTGCTGGATCTTCCTTTGCCCTATAGGTCTCCTCCTTCTCTCCCAGCACTTACACTGTGAAAAGATAACTGTGAGTTTGGCCTCTCTGCTGGGGTTTTTAACTCCCAAGGACAAGGAGCCTTGTTAAACTGTACTTGCCAGCTGATTTTAGGGAAAAAGGACTTTTGTATTATTACTGACCAAGAAGGCAGGTGTTAGAGTGCCAGAAGCTGTCGAGCCACTCTGAGTGTGGTTCTGAGGTATGGAGGTGGAATTATGCCAGATTTACCCTTTACCCTTCAGACACGACTCCCTTAATATGCGGCTCCTAACTCAGGGCTCAGCCGGCTCCTTACTTCAAGGCAAGGCTCCCCCTTGTGGGAGAACGCTGTCTCCTCAAAAAGGTCAGACACCTCACCACCTTTCAATCACACCTTGCCCCTTTCAGAAAACCCTCCCTCGAGCTAAAGGGCAGGTTAACTCTGCTTTTTAAAACATGTAATATCCTATATTACTTTATTCCTGATAATAAAACTGGGACTACTCATGTTATAAAATTTAGCGAATACAGCAAACTACAAAAAAGATAAGAAATCATCACAATCCCGCCTTCCACAGACAGCCACTATTGACATTTTGGCACAGTCTTTCTATGAAAACATGAAATATGTAAAGAATCTACATAAGGGTATATATGTAATATAGAAGTTAAAATGTAAATTTCGCAGGTGAGGTCATAGATGTACTTGTGTACCTGGACGTACTCCTCCTCTTGACATCAACCTGGCTAAGCCCTAGCCTTCAAGTCCTTGCGCCCCTCGTTAGCGCTGCAACCCGCCCTCTCGGCACTTCCGGCTCTCCCGTGCTGCTCTCGTGTAGTTTTCTTCAACACATTACCTGTAACCTGCTATACAGTTTTCTTATTTCTTATGTTTATTGTGTGTGTCTCTCCCACACCCTCAACGTAAGCTCCCAGAAGGCAGGATCTTGTCAGTTTTGTTCAATGGTGTCTCCCCAGTGCCTAGAGCGGGACCAAGCACATGGTAGGTGCCACATAACGCTTCGTGGAAGGATGACTTATGATTATATGTCTTCCGTTTTTCATTACTAAAATTCATTTGTTAACGTATATAATAAACAAAAATGTATAATATTCCATTCTATGGCTATATCATGATTTATTTAACCATTCCCCTATTGTAAGTCATTTAGGCTGATTATAATTTTCCATCATGATAAATAATACTTTGATAGACCTTTTTGTACTTAAATCTCTGCTCATATTTCTCATTATTTTCTTAGAACCCATTCCTGGAAGGCTAATTTCTGGATTGTGTGGTGGTAATGTTTAAAGTTTTCCTGAAGACAATACCCAGTTGGTTTTCACAATGCTTGCACTATATGATAATATACACCCAAGTTTAGCTGGCTTTGAATATATCCTCTTTTTCAACTTAGCTAATTTCCAGGCAAAAAAAATTGTATCTCATTTTAATTTGCATGTCTCTGATTTTTATAGAGGTTACAAAAATTTTCACAGGTATTGGCCATTTGGTTTTTTCCCCCTGTGATATGTCAATTTATATATTTGCCCAATATTTTAGGGATTTGTTTTCTTGTTAAAATGTCTGAGCTCTTTGTATTTAATATTAATGTCTTTAGGTCTTACCGTTTGTTATATTTGTCACTCATATTTTGCCCAGGTTGTTGTTTAACTTTTAATTTAATTATGGCTTAAAAAAAATCCAGGAGTTAAAAAGTGTTTTTGTGCTTAGATCTATCAGCATTTTTCTTTGGTATGTGTTTTACTGCTTTTATACTTAGAAAGTTGTTCTAAATGCAGAGATTTTTTTGTGGTCCTAATCCTTACATTTAATTCTTAAATTGAAATTGGCATAGAGTGGAAGGTGGATATCTCAGTTGATTTTTCCCCCAAATAATTAACTTTTCAATGATACTTATTAAATAATTGATGCCTTTCCGGTTGATTTCTGATTATTTCATTATCATTTATAAAGTACTTCAGTATATTAGGATTTATTCTGTGGGGGATCAGAATTGGCCATCTCAAGTTGTGTTTCTTTACCTTATTTTCATGAAGGAGGCTTTGACCTTCCCCACCCCCACTAACTGTCTGAGGGGATTTGTCATGGAAGGTCTGTCCCCAGGATGGGCCTGTCACCATGGATAACTCTGGGTATCAATAGACTGGGAGAGCCTTTGCTGGGCCCATTCTTACCAAAGTTCTGTTTACCCTTTGTAAGAGACATTTACATTTGTAAGGGAAATCTTCGTTTGTAAATGTATCTCCTTCCCTGTACTGGGAAGAGGGGCAGATGACCTCATCTCTAGAAACTTGTCAATGTGAAAGGTGAGGACTTAAATCTGCCTAATAACCTTACTGTGCTTTTCTGGTAATCTCCCATAACTGACCCACCCTCAATATCCTCTTTTGTCTATTGAAGATGAGAACCTCCTCCATTTTGTCAAGTTACTCAGTTTCCCTGGTCTCTCCCATGTATACATGTTATAAAGCTTTGTTTGATTTTCTCCTGCTATTCGGCCTCATGTCAATTTAATTTGTAGCCCAGCCAGAAAGGACCCAGAGTGGGTAGAGAATACTCTTTCTCCCCTTCAATTCTTAGGGTAACTATTGATTTGCCAATTTGTTGCAGCATTAGTGCTATGCTGTTTTGATTATTGTAGCATTATAATAATTTGATATTTGTATTTTCAAATTCCTCATCTTTCAAAAAAAAATTTTAGCTACTCTTCCTTTCCCAAAATTTTAATGAGATACCAAGGAGGTGATTCAATTCATCTAACACTTAATTTCGAATGTGTTCAGGCTTAATGACACTTCCCATTTGCACTGCACTTTGCAGATTACAGTTCATGGCCACTGTCAGTGACTTTATTTTTTCCTTTTTTGCAAAGGTGAAATAATGTCAGGCTCCAGCCCCAGGAATGTCCCCTTGAGCTAGTGGAGACTAGATGGTGGGTGACTGGGGAATCTGGCTTCTGAAGCCACAGGTGTGGCTCTGCTTGCTACACCAGAGGGGGCCATGGACACACCCTCATGGATTTCCTGAGTCAAATTCTCAATTGGGTCAGTTCTCTGAATTTTCTCTCTGTTTTTACAGAGAGGTTTGGATACAGCTCCCAAACATGTTTGCCAACCTTGGGGAAAAAATCAGAAAATTTCACATAAAAATTCAGATTTCCAACTTTTCTTGAAAAAAAAAAAAACAGAAGACATAGGCGTTCCCACCTGGCAAAACTCAGGGGGAACTGCCCCTTTTAGATGAGTCATGTGTCCCTGGCCTACTTCACTTGCTTATTTTCTTGCCTGGCCTTGTGGCTTCTGAAGGGACAATTCCAGAGGCTTGGGGACCAGGAACAGAGCTATAGTTTAGTCCCCACTTCATTGACTCCATCAGTTTAAACAAGGGAACATGCATCTTGTAGAGAAGTGCCTTGTGAGGTTGTCACATCGCCTGCCTCTCCTTCCCTGGGCGATGCTCCTTGTGACCCTCCAGCATCCCGTCCCTGGCCTTTGCTCTGCTCTCCGCTAGACAACAGTGGGTGGGGCCCCAGGAAACACCCATGTTCCAAGTCGGGGCTTTCCCTAAAGTAAAGCAGTGGGAATTGCTGTGGATGTGCCACAGGCCTTTGGATATTTCCACAAAAACAAGCGTCTACTCCTCATGAGGGAAGGGGTTTGGGTGTGACAGCTGTCCCTGACCCTTAAACTCACAGAATTCCCTACTGTAAAAGTGCTCCCACTGATTCTTTGGAAATAAACAAAGACCACCCAAATGAGAACAAACAAAGGTTTTACACATTCAGAGCTTGCCATAGAAGGGAATCAGCCACCATCACGGCCCCCAGGAACCCAGAGAATACTAATGTCACTCTCCCTGGATCAATCAGAGATCTTTGAAGCTAAAAGGCTCCTTAGCAGTTACTGAAGCCAATCTACTGTCATTGTATAGATGAGGAAACTTGAGAACAAAGCAAGGCACGAGTCAGCTCCCCATTGCCTCAAAAAGATGTAAGCAGAAGGCTTTTTCTTGCACTACTATTTGTAAAACACTAGAAATAACCCATATGTCCATCAATAGAGGACTCATTGAATAAACTATGGCAAATCTACACTAGGGTGTGCTAATGATGGATAACTCCATATAATACCATAGAGTGATCTCCAAAATATATTAAGTGGAAAAACAAGGGAAAATAGATAAATAAAATGTGGTATATCCATATAATGGAATATTATTCAGCAATAAAAAGAAATGAATTATTGAATGAAGAATGAAGTATTTATATGAAATATCCACAACAGACAATCCCATAAAGAGAGAGAAAGTAGGCTAGTGGTTGTGTAGGGCTGGGACTGGGGAGTTGAGGAAGGTGGGGAGTAACTGCTAATGGATATGTCGATGCAAAATAACCAATAACTATTCGATAGATAAGAGAAATAAGGTGAATTTTACTTGAGCCAGTGTGATTATAACCTGGGAAGGCCTTAGAAAGTGTTCCAGAGAAGCATGGTTTTCAGTACAGTCTTATATCTTTTTAGAACAAAGAGCATACATTAAACACACCCAGGCTACATTTTCAAAGTTTCAAAGAGCTATTTAGTTGCAAATTAGCAGGTCAACATGACCCTGATGTCAGGAAAAGGGACTAATATGGGCATGGGTGTTACCAATAGGGCGTAGGAGGGAGTATGCATTCTTATCTTAAGAGAGTGCATTCTTTACTTTAATGGTTAAAGCACATATACAGTGTATGTTTGATAGGCCCTAAGTCAGGCTTCTTTAGTTCAAGCTGAATCAATTTGAACCCAAATAGTCAACCTATATACCTCTATATGTGAAAATCTCTTCAAAGGTTCATGGTTTCTTTTTGGAGTAATGTTTTAAAATTGATTGTGGTTGCACAACTTTCTGAGTATACTAAAAAAAAAATCATTGAATTGTACACTTTAAATGAGTGGATTGTGAATTATATCTCAATAAAGCTATTATATTAAAAAATTGAATTGGGAAAAAAGCAAGATAGAGAAGTATATAATATGCTACTGTTATCCTAAGAGGGAGGCTAAAACTATAGTAAAAAAATTGATACCAAACCTCTTAATCTCAAGTTTGTGTGCCCAATGTGCAGTAAGCCAAACACTGAGACATTGGTGGTTGGAGATGAAGAAAGTTTTATTCAAATTGGCCAAAATGAGAAGGTGGGAGGATAGGTTCTCTCAAATCCGCCTGCACAAGAGAAGAAACAGGTGGTTTTATAGAGCCAAGGGGCTTGGCAGGAGGAATTTAGGAGAAACAAAGGGGGAATCCGTGTTTCTTTCACTCCAGGTAAGCCCTTGGGCAGTCTGACTTCTGGGTGTCAGCTGGGGGCTGGTTATCCGGTGATTCTTAAAGGCATTCTCTTTCTTCTGTCAAACAAGCTCATAAATCCTTGTGACCCTTGAGTCACCCCTCAGGTTAAACAGGAACAGAAAATGTATGATATCAATTTCTTTTCATAATAAGGTGAAAAGGTAATCTTATTGAATATTCACAGTAACCCTCAGGTACCCAGCTTCAAAATCACAATGGAAGGATAAACCAGAGAATAAAAATAGTTACCTCTGGGTAGAGAAAGGGGATAGGGTCGAAGGGTCAGAGATAGAGCTAGAATTCTCTGAACAGCCTTTGTAGATTTGGCTTTGGAACCATGAAAATGCTTGTATAATTCTGAAACAAATTTAAAAAATAAATCCTTAAACAATTAAAAGCAACATGAACTTTGTGTCAAGTTTTAGTTGTTTACAACTAAAGAAGAACTCTTCCTAGTGACTTTAAAACAGACTTATTTGATTATACATCCCTAAGGACAAAAACAACTGCAAAAATATCTGAAACTGTTCTCAGTAATCATATCGTTAGTGATAGCATTGGTATTCTTATTCAAGACTGTTGGATATATATTGTGCAAAAAAGTAAATGAGTGTTTGTGTGTTGAGAACTGGGATTTTTAGCACTGGAGAAAGGAGGTGAAGATGATCAATAAAGTTAAATAAAAAAACTTATAATCCTGTATTGGAATTGGAAGTATCAATGTGAACTCATATGTGTTTTTTATCTATTATCTATCAATATCTATTTCTATGAATCATCTTTAACCATCATATCTATCTATCATCTATCTATCTATCTATGATATTATCTATCTATCCATCTATCTATGATATTGTGATTTATAACAAATATATATTTGGTCTTCATCCTCTTTTCTGGCACAGAGCTTCTAGAACCCTTGGAATTTCCTAAGTGATGAAAGCGACAAAGGTGTCTTTGATATGTTAATGAGGTGACTTTTGGACTCCACCTAAGGATGGGGGATGGTTGCCAGGAGAACCAACCATGTTCCATTGGAACTTTCAGTCCCACCCCCTGCCCTCCAGGGAGGAGAGAGGGGTTGATGGTTGAATCTGTTGCCAATGGCTAATGATTTAATCAATAGTGCCTATATAATGAAGCCTCCATAAAAACCCAAAAGGATGAAGTTCTGAGAGCTTCCGGGTGGTGAATACTTGGACATACCTGGAGAGTGGCATGTGTCCGAGAGGTCATGGAAGCTCCACTCCTCTTCCCATATACCTGCCCTACACATCTCTTCCACCTGGCTGTTCCTGAGTTAAATCCTTTTATAACAAACCGTTATATACTTACTGATATAGTAAGTAAAATGCTCCTCTGAGTTCTGTGAGCCACCCTAGCAAATTAATCAAACCCAAGGAGGGGATCATTGGAACCTCTGATCTACAGACGGCTGGTCAGAAGCACAGGTGACGATCTGGGCTTTCACACTTGAAAGGGTGGGGGAGGGGAGCGTTCTGTGGGACTGAGCCCTTAACCTGTGGGATCTGACGCTATTTCCCGGTAGTGTCAGAATTGAGCTGAATTGTAGGACACTCAGCTGGTGTCACAGAGAATCCTTGGTGTGGGAAAAACCTCCACACGTTTGGTGACCAGAAGTGTCAGAAGTGAAGTGTTCTGTGTGAGCAGTAAAGGAGACACACAGGAAAAGAGAGACGGTAGGGAAGAACTGAGTTTTTCCCTACACAGGTGGAAAACGGAGTTTTTCCTTTACACTATCTATCATCTGTCATCTATCTCTATATGTTGTCCTAGCTCTGACCACTGAAAAGGCCTGAAATGTAAAGGGCTAAAAGAAATCCTTTCTCATTCTCCATGGAATTTACTTTCTATAACTCTGTTCTCCTGGAAATCTGATAAAGGTGGAATGTCAGCTGTATTACTAGACAATATTGCTTGTGGTAAAAATGACCCACTGCATCTGGACAATAAGGACAGTGAATGAATTAGAAAGACCTGGTGGGAAGCTATGGCTTTGGAGTTCCCAGAGAATTATGACTCTGGGAACTAGACATGTCCCTTGAGAGGACACGGAAGCTAGACAGTCCCATAAAATTGTTACTAGAGATATTCTTTCCTAATTGGGATCTGAGGCTTTTATTCATTGTTATTCTGAAATTCAAGTTTAACTGGGCATCCTGTATTTTATCTGGCAACGCTACGGCGAGGTGGGTGTTGGTTCAGAAACCAGCCCCTGTACAGAAGGCAGGGTGAGACCCAAGAAAGTGGCAGACTGCTCCAGATTGGTAGGTGGCAGGTTTAATAAGCAAGGGAACTTACATGTGAGGCTTATCTTGGGTGCCTGAAAGACAAGTAGATCTCCACACCCACCCACCAGAATCTTAAAAGTTTATATAGAGGCTTTACCTGGGTTCAGTCAGGTATACTGTCCAGATGGCCTCCAAAACACCCTGCTCCCTCAAGGCTACAACCTTGGAACAGCTCCCATGTGGGAACGGTAGGCAGAGCGTACATTCCAAGGACAGGGGATGGGGTGAGGAACCTCTGGTTGCTTGGGTCCAGCTTGCAGGTCAACCAGTGGTCACATCTTCTTAAGACCTCCTCCAACAGTGTGTGTGTGAGGTGTGCCTAGAGAAATGCCTGCTGCTGCCTGGCTGGTGTGCTGTGTTTCCTGTCCTTGTATCCTTAGTCTAAGTGAAGTCAATGCCAAGTGCGGCCTATTGTAGTTGTGTGAGTCCGAATGTCTACCAGAGCCTGAAAAGAACACCAAAGTGGGCACTGTAGCCTAGACACAATGACCAGCACCCCAAGAACCTGATTGTGGTCTCCAAATACTATTTCTTATTTAAAGGAAATGGCTGATTCCATTGGGACAGCAAAGGTATAGGATGAACCTGGAGCATCTTGTCATACCAGAAAGCAGACCACGTGAAGACCAGTATGTTCGTGTCAAAGAACCAGGAGCTTGCATGGTGAGGCTGGGATTTGCTTATATGAAAAGATAGGGTGTAAGGGAGGGTATAGATGAAACAAGATTGACTGTGAGTTGATAATTGTTTAAGCTGGGTATTGGGTATGTGAGGATTCATTACATCATTTCCTCTAAATTTGTATTTTTGAAATTGTCTGTAATAAAAACAATAGAATAAAAAGTGGCTGTGCCAATTTCTATTCCCTCCAGCAGGAGTTGTAGAATCATAACTGTATTTTAAAAAGGCTACATACATACATACATAATTTACACACCCGTCTATTATTTCAAACATTTTAAAAGACAAATTGTTATTTAGGCTGGGAGTTTGAAAACTTTGAGTATAAAAAGGACCAAGTCATAAAAAAATGCAGGAACCTAATTGTACATAAAGTTAAATGAATAAGTAATTGAAATATCTAGCTTCAACAGGTAACAAGCTAAGGTTGAGAGAGAATTTCAGTTCTAGTCAGAAGACAAGCCGGAGGAACCACAGTGGCAATCGGGGGATGCGTGTGCTTCTGTGCGCCCTTGTTCTCTCCTCTGGGGGCAGAAGGGAGGCAAACCCAGCGCCCTGGGTCCCAGAAGGCCAATTCTGTGAGTCTAGGGGCAAAGGCAACCTTCCTGTTTCTGCATATTCAGGGCTCCTGGGGGCAACTGATTGCTCCGTCTCACCGCAAGGGGACCCTCTGAAGCAACAGCCTAGGGTGAGTTAACTGAACCCCGACAAAGAGAGAAGCCAGGATTACCAAGAATTACTGTTCGAGAGCCTCTTCTCATCTCTTCAGTACCCACAAGGAGGTCATGTTGGGACACGGGCAGTCAGCAGGGTTGTATCTGAGTGTCCTCCTCAGCAGCATAGACGCTGGCACGCCCCACACTGTAGCTCAGTCTGCCCCAGGTCACCTGGTGGCCCTTAGCCCACGAGGTTCCCTCTCCCTCCCTCACCACAATGCCACTTGCTATCTTTTGTCCCCCTCTTTTATCCAGCCCATCCCCACCTCCCCTTCCTCGTGGAGCAGGCCCTGGGCCTCAGCAGAAGGGTCTCTGTGGTTGCAGTCCTCCTGGGACAATTGCCAACCTTGAGGGCTGCTCACAGTTACTGGAAAGCAGCTTTAAAGATATAAATAGCTGCGGTCAAGACTGTGGTCAGAGCTGTCAAACCACAGTCAACCCAACTTTTCTCTTCTGAAAACTGATTTCTGAGAAATAGTCTTCTCCCAATGAATAGCTGGTTTGTCTCCAGTGGGGGGAACTCCAGTTGCTAAAGGTACACAAGATCCTGTGGTGGATGATGGCCCTGGCCCCCCTTTATCTGACCCTGCCTGACTTTTCAGCAAGAAACCAATTTCATAGCCAAATTGGGCCTTTTCTGGACGTGCAATTGGTGCTTAATACATATCTTCTAAATCAAATTTACTCTTGCTTTAGCTGCTTGATTTTTTGGGTGATGGAAACATGCAATTACAATCATGCTGAAATGCATTTGTTTCTAGAGAGCTTCAATGTCTGGTTTTTAGAATGAAATGAGCTTTATTTTTTATGTCATTCTTTTGCTCCCTGTGAAAACACTGACTCCAGGATGGTCAACCTCAGGAGCACAAATTACAGGGTAATTATTCTTTTGGTTCAACATATATAACAGGCAAGAAGCACAAATGGATATGCCTGTACTTTAGACAAAACCAAGTGTTCCTCTACCAGACCTTTTAACACTTTTTCTTCTCTTGCTACTTCAACAAATGTCACCCCTTACTTTCAAATATTATAATTCTCTAAGCTTGTGAGGAGAAAACGTGGTTTTGTGTGTGGTGGGGTTTTGCATGCTCCTTCACTGCCATGACACTGATCTCTTCTCGCTTTCCCCAAACTCCTGTGGTTTCTTTCTCTGCTTACTTTGACCAAGTTCCTCTTGGTCCTCCTAACGCTTTTCTGCAGATGTTCTGAAGACGCCAAGAGGGACGTGGGTGCTTTCCTTTATCTTCTTAGTTTTCTCCATCGGAGAAGACATAATTCACATATGTCATGTATGAGCTCAAATCTCTCATCCCCTCTATAGAATCAGCCAAACAAATATTGATTAAGCATCTGCTGTCAGCAGAAATCTATCAGTTAGGAATAAGTTTGGTTGCAAGTAACAGAAGAATCAACCTACAGAGGTTTAAAAAATATTCATTTTTCTCATGTAACAAAAATTCAGAAAACATGCAGCTTCTGGTACTGGTTCAATGGCTAAAACATGTCCGGGATAACATCTGTGGTTATTTTGCCTTTCTCTCGTGAGTTCAAGATAACTTTTACAGCTCCATAGTCATCGATATGAATCCATGTTCAAGGCAAGGAGAAGGAATAAGGGCCATGCTAACATTGTGCCTTAATATTAGGAAAGCAAAAGATTTCCCAGAACCTCCCACAGACCTCATTGGCCAGAACTGAGTCACATGACCACTTCTAGCTGCAAAGGTAGCTAGAAAGCAACTATTTAGCTTTTCCAATGCCAAATGTAGAGTCCAGGAAAGAAGAAAGTTGGGAATGGACATTGGGTCAGTCAGTCTACAGTGTCTGCAACGAGACCCTTCCAACTATATTTGGAAAAGTGAATGGCACCAAGGAAGTCCAACATCTGAATATTAGGAGTTCTAGGAAGAGAACAGAAAAATAGAGGAGAAGAAATCATGAATGAAATGCTTTAAGAAAACCTCCCAGAACTGAAGAACACAAGTTTCCAGATTGAAAGGGCTCACCTAAGTGCCCAGCACAATGGATGAAATTGTACTCACATATCATTGTGAAATTTCAGAACTCTGGGGTCAAAGAGAAAATTCTACAGGCTTCTAGAGAGAAAAAATGGGCCACAAAAAAATGATCAGGAATCAACACTGGAAGCTAAAAGAACATGGAAGAATGCCTTTAACACTGGAAGATAGAAGAAAATGGAGAAATGCCTCTAAAATTCTGAAGGAAAATAACATACAATCTAAAATTTTATACCCAGGAGGGCTGGCCTGGTGGCATAGTGGTTAAGTTCATGCACTCCGCTTCTGGAGGCCCAGGGTTCACATGTTTGGATCCTGGGTGTGGACCAATGCACCCCTTTTCAAGCCATGCTGTGGCGGCATCCCATATAAAGTAGAGGAAGGTGGGCATGGATGTTAGCCCAGGGTCAATCTTCCTCAGCAAAAAGAGGAGGATTAGCAACGGATGTTAGCTCAGGGCTAATCTTTCTCACACACACAGACACAAAAGAATTTTATACCCAAAGTATTAATCAACTGTGAAGGTGGAATAAAGACATTTTCAGACAAATGCAAATCTTCAAATTTTTAACTTCTCACATACTCTTTCTGAGGAAGTTACTGGAGGATGTATTTCAGCAAAAATGAAGGAGTAAACCAAGAAAGAAAAGGTAGGGATACGGAAACAGGAGACCCAAGAGGGGACGAAAGCAAAGGGAGTCCCAGGATGATGATACTGAGGGGATGTTGCAGGGTGACAATTGTGTTACAGGTACAGAGGACAGCCAGCCCTGATCTGAGCAGTTCAGAAGGCTCTGGAAGACAGTTCTTCACGAAGAAGGAATTTATAAAATACCTGATGTGAATAAATGTCTTGAGAAGAGATTTAAACAACTAGTGGAGAATTTGAGGGTGTATTACTGAAAAATTCATAGAAAACTAATTAAAAAACTAGTCAAGTGGGGCTGGCCCAGTGGCATAGCTGTAGAGTTTGTGCGCTCTGCTTCGGTGGCCCAGGGTTCACAGGTTCAGATCCCAGGCACCACTTATCAAGCCATGCTGTGGCAGGCATCCCACATATATATTAGAGGAAGATAGGCACTAGGGCCAATATTCCTCAACAACAAAAAAAAGAGGAGGATTGGCAACAGATGTTAGCTCAGGGCTAATCTTCCTTACCAAAAAAAAAAAAAAAGCTAGTCAAGTGAAAAATTAAGATAATTACTAACTCAAGGAAACAAAAGAAATGTACAAGAATGAAGAAGTAATCATAGTCTATTACACGGCTCAGCTCTGAATGGCATATAAAATCATAATAATGTGAAAAATGAATATTGGTTTAAGCAAAATTATGATATAACCATATTGGGTGGGGTAGAGGGACAGAAATCTGAGTGTGGCAGGAGATGGAGGGATCAAAGAAATAAATCTTCAGCTATTGTGGTGCGGAAACAAATAATATCCTAAACCAAAAATCAAGAAATAGTAATCCGAGCATTCTATTTAAAGTTGTAGAAGTAAATATCAAAAGAATCAGTTAAAGGAAGTTATCTTTAGGGCTGGGAAATGGAAGGAGGGGGAGTAGGAACTGGTTTTTTTCCTACCGGATCTTATTGAACTATTGGGCTCTTTAAAATATGACTATGTATAACTTCAAAAAAAAAAAGTAAAAAAAGAAAAAGAAAGTTGACACATCTAATTCAAGTGGACATCCTTATTTTAAGTATCTTAAGATTCAATTGAAATCTTCACCAGGTTGGTTAAGTTGATTGAGCTCAAATGGAACTGCTTTATCGTGAAAGGTTGATGATCAGGTACTCATTTAATGCGGTAGTTCTCTGCGCAACCCTGGCTGCACAACTCTGATCAATCAGTGGCACAGAATCTAATGAAGAGTTCGGTCCCATTTCCAGAAGAAGGAGGTGATATGGAAGACGTAAGTGGAGGCTGACATGCCGACACAGCTTGGAGGAGGGACTGGAGCAGGGTATCTAGGCTGTATGGAGAAGTCAAGGTCAGTGTCGCTACAATCCTAAGGTCAGAAGAGCAGTGGCCTCCATGGTCTCAACTCAGGATGAGGGTTGCAGTGTGCAGATCACAGATTTATTTACTTTATCCTTTTTGTATTTTCACGTCCTCCTGAAAACCAAATGCTGGAAGATTTCCTCTTCATCAGGTGATCAGAGCACAAGTTAGCCAGTGACTCCTGAAAACACAAACACATAAAATCAAGCCTTCAAGACGATTATTTTCAGCAGATGATAAGTGCAAACTGATGACCTCTTTACAATCCCATCCCTCCCTTTGGGCTGCCAGACCATCTTTTATTAGTCTTGGAGGCAGGATGACTTCATGGTTCATCAGGTCTGCATCCTATTTTTGTTTTATTTTATTTTATGAGGAAGACTAGCCCTGAGCTAACATCTGTTGCCAACCCTCCTCTTTTTAGCTGAGGAAGACTGGCCCTGGACTAACATCTGTGCCCATCTTCCTCTACTTTATGTGGGACGCCGCCACAGCATGGCTTGACAAGTGGTACATTGGTCCGCGACGAGGATCCGAACCTGCAAACCCCAGGCCACCGAAGTGGAGTGTGTGAACCTAACCGCTACGCCACCGGGCTGGCCCCTGCATCCTATTTTTAATAACACACTTTATGGACAAGCATTAGGTCAGCAGAAATGTCCTCCCCACTTGGCATTCTTTATAAATCGAATGCAGAAAACACTTGGAGGCAAGACCGTGCCAGGCTATCCAGGGCTATATCAGGAAATCAAGGTCACTATCATTATAATCCAAGTTAAGACAAATGGCCCATTGGGTCTCACCTCTTAGGATGTAGTTTTGGCAGGTACAAGGTGCCCTTATCTGAGGCATAGAATGGAAACTGGCTGGTAAATGAAATGGAGAGTCCCACCTCACTGAAACGTCAACTTCCCCTACTTCCCTCTAGGCATTGCTGGATCTCTCTGCGCTGGCCCTGGGATCAGAAATGGAGGAATAAAAGCAGTGTTCTAAGTGTGTGTGCATATTATCATCGCTGAGGTGTTTGGGATAGTTACAAAGAAGAGTCAGAATTCAAGGTAGAAGGCTCAAGCCAGGACAGCGCTAGGTTAAATATCCACAGGGTGAAAGGGACTCTGGAAATGAAGCCAGGATGGCTGCTGGGTGGTGGTAGAAAGTGAAGGTGATGGTGGTGCCAGGTGGCCCCCATTCTTGGCTTCTCTTTCCTACTTCATTCAACCCTCCCATCCCAGCTCATCTCTGCTGCTTGCTGTCTCATCCTCTCAGATGAATGGATAAACAAAGTGTGGTACCTCCATACAATGGAGTGTTGCTCAGCCAAAAAAGGAATGAGGTGCTGATACATGTTACAACATGGACACACCTTGAAAACATGATGCTAAATGAAAGCAGCTACACAGAAAAAGCCACATGTTGTATGATTCCGTTTATATGAAATGTCTAGAATAGGCAAATCCATAGAGGCAAAAAGTAGATTACAGGTTGCCAGGGATTGGGGGAGGGGGAATTGGGAATGACTGCCTAATGGATATGGTGTTTCTTTTTGAAGTGATGGAAATGTCTGGAAATAGATAATAGTGATGGTTGTACAACATTGTAAATATATTAAAAACCAAAGAGTCGTACACTTTAAAAAGGTTAAAATGGTGAATTTTCTCTAAATATTGCAAAAAATGGTGGAAGAAAAAACAACCTTAAAAGATAACTTGTTTTTTTCAGTTATACAAGTGATGCTCAGCAACTTTATTTCAGTAATATTTTTAATTTTGGAGAACTTTTATCACAGCAAGATTTTTAAATGGCTGGAGATCCATCCAAATCTGAGGTATTAATGTTGATTTTAAAGTTTTATTCTAGTTTATTCTCTGCTGCTGCTTCCTTGGGAATAGTCTTTCTGCTAAGTTTGTTACTTCTGCCATGTAAAGAGAGCTTTCTCTCAACGTTTGGTGATTTTGGGGGTGAGTTAAGAGTGACTGAGGAGGCTCCACATCAGTACTTATTAATTCTGGCTGCTGATGTGACACCCGGGAATGCTGTAGTTGGCATGTAGACCAACTACATCAGAATTTCAGGGAGGTGCGGAGTCTGAGCCCCTGTTTCCTAGCAGGGACTTTTACCTTAGGTGAATGTGGGGTAGGTGTTTGTTGGGAGCCAGGAAACTCTACCTTGGGTTAAGGTGGCCGGGAAATTCTTACTTATGTGATTGTGGGGGACTAAAAACTGTTACTTCAGGTGATTGTAAGCCCAGGATAATATACCTTAGGTGATTGTGGGGCCCAGGAAACCTTAGCTTGGTTGATTGAGAAGGGCCCAGGAAACTCTAACCCAGGGGATGGTGGGGCACAGGTTTCTCTACCTTAGGTGATTGTGGGGGCCTGGGACACTCTAGCTTAGGCGAATGTGAGGCCTAGGAAATTCCACCTTAGTTGACTGCAGGGGGCCAGGAAATACTACCCTAGGTGATAGTCAGGGGCCTGGAACTCTATGTTAGGTGATTGTGGTGACCCAGGAAAGGCTAGGTTAGGAGAAAATTGGGGCCCTATCTTATGGGATTGTGGGGAGCCCAGGAGACTCTTACCCTGGGGATTGTGGGGGCCCAGGAAACTTCCTTAGATGATTGTGGGGGGCCAAGTAACTCTACCTTAGGTGATTATAGGGTACCAGAAATGCTAGGTTATGAGATTATGGGGGCTCTGAAAACTCTACCTTAGGAGATTGTTAAGGCCCAGAAAATTCTTCCTTATGTGGTGTGGAGCCCAGGATACTCTACCGTAGGTGTTGCGGTGGGGAGGGGGGGGGGCAGTAAACTCTATGTGGTTGTAGGGGCAACTGGAACTCTAGCTTAGGTAATTGTGGGGCCAGAGACTCTATTTTAGGTGAACTCAGGAACTCTACTTTAGGTGAATATGTGCCCAGGAAACATTAGTTGAGGTGATTGTGGAGGACCAGTTAACTCTACCTAAGGAGACTGTGGGGACCCCCAAAACACTACTTTGATTGTGGGGCCTAGGTAACTCTATTTTAGGTGATTGTGGGCCAGGAGAACTCTCCATTCAGTGTTTGTGAGGGCCCAGGTTAACTCTACCGGGTGATTGTGGGGGCCTATGAAATGCTCTATTAATAGATTTTGAGTGCCCAGGTAACTCTGTGTGATTGTGGGGCCCATGGAAATTCTACTTTAGGAGATTGTGGGCCTGAGAAATTCTACATTAGGTGATTGTGCGGGGCCTATAAACTCTACCCAAGTTGATTGTGGGGGACCTGTAACCTCTTCCTTATGTGATTGTGGGGGCCCAGAAACTCTCCCTTAGAAGATAGTAGGGGCCCAGGAAACTCTACCTTTGGTTATTCTGGAGGCCCATGAAATGCTAGATTAGGAGATTATTGAGGCCCTGGAAACTCTGCTTTGTGTGATTATTGGAGCAACTGAAACCCTACCTTAGCCGACTGTGAAACTAGAAAACACTAGTTTAGGTGATTGTGTGGGACCAGGAATCTCTGTCTTCGATGTCTTTAGAGGTCCTTGAAACTCTACCTTACATGATGTGGGGGCCCAGGAAACTCTCCCTTTGGTTGTGGGGGCCAGGTATCTCTACATTAGGGGATTTGGGGGGTCAGGTATTTCTACTGTAGGTGATTGTGGCGATCTCAGAATCTCTACCTTGGGTGATTGTGGGGGGCACAGGAAACTACCTTACAGGACTGCAGGAGGCCCAGAAACTGTACCTTAGCTGATTGTGGGGATCCAGGTAACTCTATCTTAGGTGTTTGTGGTGGCCTAGGAATCTCTACCATCTACCTTAGATGATAGTGGGGGCCCAGGGAACACTAGTAGGTGATTGTGAGAGGCCAGAAACTTTTACTTTAGGTGATTGTGGGGGCCCAGGACTCTACTTTGGGTGATTTTGGGCTCAGGAAACTCTACATTAGGTGATTGTGGGGCCATGAAACTCTACTGTAGTGATTGTGGAGGGCCCCGGAAACTCTACCATAGGTAACTGTGGGTGCTCCAGAACTTCCACCTTAGATGATTTGGGGGGGGGCAGAAACTCTACCCTAAAGGATTGTGGTAGGCCCAGAAACTCTACCCCAGGAAATTGTGGGGGCCCCCAAAACACTACCTTTTGTGATTCTGGGACATGGGAACTCTACCTTATTGATTAGGAAACACTACTTTAGGTGATTGTGGGGGCCCAGGATATTCCTCCTTATGATTGTGGGAGACCAAAAACTCTTACTATACGCCATTGTGGGGACCCAGGAAACTCTACCATAGGTGATTGTGAAGGGCAGGAAATTTTCCATCTATGATTGTGGAGGGCCAAAAAATATTACTTTACATGAGTGTTGACCCAAGAAACTCTACCTTAGGTCATTATGGGTAGCCAGGAACATTAATTTAGGTGATTGTTGGGATACAGGCAACTCTACCTTCAGTGATTTGGGGAGTCAGAAACTCTACCTTAGGTGATTGTGGGGGGCCAGAAAACACTAAATTAGGGGATTGTGGGGACAGGAAATTCTACCTTAGGCAATTTTGGGGGCCCAGAAAACTTTTTTTTATTTAATCAATTTTTTTTATTGAGGAAACATTGGTTTATAACATTGTATACATTTCAGTTGTACGTTATTATATTTCAACTTCTGTATAGACTACATTGTGTTCACCACCAAAAGTCTAGTTGCCATCTGTCACTGTTCAAATGTCCCTGTTTACCCCTTTCGCCCTCCCCACATCCTCCTTCCCCTCTGGTAACCACCAATCTGTTCTCTGTACGTATGTGTTTCATTTTTATCTTCCACATATGAGTGAAATCTTACAGTATTTGGGTTTCTCCATGTGACTTATTTTGCCTAGCTTAATACCCTCAAGGTCCATCCATGTTGTTGCAAATGGCAAGCTTTCATCTTCTTTTATAGTTGAGTAGTATTCCATTATATACACATACCACATCTTCCTTATCCATTCACCCGTTGTTGGGCAATTAGGTTGTTTCCAAGTCTTGGCTATTGTGAATAATGCTACAATGAACACAGGGGTGTATTTATCTTTTCAAATTAGTATTTTCATGTTCTTTAGATAAATACCCAAAGTGGAATAGCTGGATCATACAGTAGTTCTATTTTTAGTTTTTTGAGGAATTTCCATACTGTTTTCCATAGTGGCTGCACCAATTTACACTCCCACCAGCAGTGTACAAGTGTTCCCTTTTCTCCACATTCTCTCCAACATTTGTTATTTCTTGTCTTTTTTTTCTTTGATTTTTTTTCTTGAGGAAGATTGGCCCTGCACTAACATTCATTGCCAATTTTCCTCTTTTTTCTTTTTTCTCCCCAAAGCTGCAGTACTTAGTTGTGTATTATAGTTGTAGAGTTGTTGCTCTTCTATGTGAGAAGCCACCTCAGGATGGCTGGATGAGCAATGAGTAGGTCCGTGCCCAGGATCCCGGGCCACCGAAGCGGAACGTGCCAACCTAACTGCTGAGGCACCAGGCCGCCACCTCTTGTCTTTTTAATAATAGCCATTCTGACAGGCATGAAGTGATATCTCATTGTGGTTTGATTTGCATTTCCCTAATAATTAGTGATGTCGAACATGTACCTCTTGGCCATCTATGTATCTTCTTTTTTATATTTTGGATATTAATCCCTTATTGGATATATGATTTGCAAATTCTTCTCCCAGTCAGTGGATCGTCTTTTCGCTTTGTTGGTGGTTTTCTTTGCTGTGCAGAAGCTTTTTAGTTTGATGTAGTCCCACTTATTTTTTCTTTTGTTTCCCTTCCCTGAGGAGACATATCCTAAAAGATATTGCTAAGACTGATGTCAAAGAGCATACTGCCTATGTTTTCTTGTAGGAGTTTTATGGTTTCAGATCTTACATTCAAGTCTTTCTTTAATCCATTTTGAGTTAATTTTTGTGTATGGGGTAAGATAATAGTCTACTTTCCATCTTTTGCATGTGGCTGCCCAGTTTTCCCAACACTGTTTATTGAAAAGACTTTCCTTTCTCCATTGTATGTTATTGGCTCTTTCATTAAAAATTAGCTGCCCATGAATGTGTGGGTTTATTTCTGGGCTCTCAATTCTATTCCATTGATCTGTGTGTCTGTTTTTCTGCCAGTACCATGCTGTTTTGATTACTATAGTTTTGTAGTATATTTTGACATCAGTGAGTGTGATACCTCCAGTTTTGTTCTTTTTTCTCAGGATTGCTTGGCTATTTGGGGTCTTTTGTTGTTCCATATAAATTTCAGGGTTCTCTGTTCTATTTCCATGAAAAATGTCATTGGGATTTTGATAGGGATTGCATTGAATCTGTAGCTTGCTTTAGGTAATATGGACATTTTAACTATGGTAATTCTTCCAATCCATGAGCACAGAATATCTTTCCATTTATTTGTGTCTTCTTCAATTTCTTTCAACAACGTCTTATAGTTTTCAGTGTACAGGTCTTTCACCTCCTTGGTTAAATTTATCCCTGGATATTTTATTCTTTTTGTTGCAATTGTAAATGAGACTGTATTCTTGATTTCTCTTTCTGCTAGTTCATTTTAGTGTATAGAAATCCAACTGATTTTTGTATGTTGATTTTGTGCCCTGCAACTTTACTATATTTGTTTATTTCTAATAATTTTTTGGTGGAGTCTTTAGGGTAGGAAACTCTAATTTTGGTGCTTTGGGGAGACCAGGAGGGCTATCTTAGATGAGTCTGGGGCCCCAGGTAACTTTGCAGTATGTGATTGTGGGGTTCAGAAAACTCTACATTACATGATTGTGGTGGCCCAGGCCACTCCACTTTAGATGATTGTCAGGGGTGAGCAAATTCTACTTTAGATGTTTGTGTGGGACCATAAAACTCTGCCTTAGGTGATGGTAGGATCCCAAGAAACTCTACCTAGGTGACTGGGCAGGGGGGACCCAGGACATGCTAGATTAGATGATGGGGGCCCAGCAAACTCTACCTCAGAGGATTGTGTGGGGCCCAGAACCTCTACCTTAAGTGATTGTGGGGCCCAGGAAACTCTACCCTATGGATTGGGGGCCTGGGAAAATTTATGTTGGGTGATTGTGGGGGCCCAGGAAACTCTACTTGATGACAATGGGGGCCCATGAAACACTAGTTTAGGTGATTGTGTGTGGCCAGGATAACTCTACCTTAGGTGATATTGGGGGCTGGGACAATCTTCCTTAGATTATTGTGGGTGCCCCAGAAAGACTACTTGTGATTGTGTGTCCGGGAAACTCTGCCTAAGGTGATTGTGGGCAAGGGACACTCTACCTTAAATGATTGTGTGTCCAGAAAATTCACCTTAGGTGATTGTAGTGCCCAGGAAATTCTAGCTTACGTAATTGTGAGCACCCAGGAAACTCTTCATTAGATGATTGTGGGAGGCCAAAAAGTATTACTTTAGGTGACTGTGGGCCCAGTAAACTCTACTTTCATGATTTTCTACCCAAGAAACTCTCCCTTAGGTGATTGTTGGAGGCGGGCCAGGAAACTCTGCCTTAGGTGATAGTGGAACCAGCACACTCTACCTTAGGTGATTTGGGGCCCAGGAATCTCTACCTCAGGTAATTATGGGGATAGGAAACTGTACCTTAGGTGATTGTGGAGGGCTAGGAAATTCTTACCTTAGGTTATGGTGGGAGTTGAGCAACGGCTCAAGGGGTCCAGGTGTCTGTCTGCATGTGGGGGCTCCTTGGACCCCCTTGCAGCATTGTCATCTCTAGCCCTGTTGCGTCTTAGGCTTCAGGGCTCACTCTGGGAGGCTCCCTTGCCAGAACTCTCATTTCAGAAAGCTGTAATTGTGCCTTAATCCACTGGGACACAAGCTAGAATAGAGGTTTGGTAGTGGGAGATTGGCCCAGCTGCTTCCCTCTTTATTTAATGCCCACCCACCTTCCAGGCACTGCTCCCTCCTTTGCTGCTTCTGATCTTGGCATTATTCCAGTCTGTGGGAGCAAAACTTCACTTTTTTTGGAGATGCTCTTTATTATCTAAGTGGGCTGACGATCCCTCAGCTTTGCTGGGTTCTACTGTCGATTTGTTCCCATTGACAGTAAATCTGGAAATTCCACACTGCTGATGGCAACCTTCCAAGTTTCTGATGCTACTATCGATGATTGCACTGTAATCTGTCTTTTCAATAGCACTTGGAAAGATAGGGGGAGGTTAATATATATGCAGTTGAATAATATGTCCTGAATACTATTTGTGCTTTAAACTAAAGTTTCCAAATACACATTCAATTATATGCTAATAAATTTTTAAAACCTTGAGTAGTTGATTTCCTATTATAAAAATTGATACTTTCAAGTAATTTGTGATAACAATAGAACATAAAAGAATAAAAACCTAAGTCTCATCCCATTAAACCTAGTCTTGCTAAAAAAACAAAAATTTTAAAAGTCAGATGAACACAGATATAAAAATTTAAAGTAATATGCAATTCAGCTGGTTAGTACCATCTGTTGCTAAAAGGAACCAGGTGTCCTTAGAGAAACGTCTTTCCCTTCTTCACTTGGTTATTTATTTATACCAGCATGGGCTCATGGTTTTTCACTTTATTCAATGGATTCTAATCCTTTACTATCATTGTTTATTTGATGCTCAAATTGTCCCAAATTTGGCCAGGGTGGGCCTCTTACAGACAAGTGAGCAAATCAAGATGAAGATAACAGAATGATGGGACTGGAATTTTAACTAAGTAGTTTTATGACTGTAGTAGTTAGAACAATGCCTTTAAGCATTTTGCCCTCAATATTTGTCTAAATGAAATATCCAAGAAATAAGATGTATAAGGAATCAAAGGACAGTTTTTTAACTGCTAATAACCATGTTGTATGGTCCACCGTTGGAGCACACTTGATACTTGAGTGAGGGAGAACCGTTTTCTTAGGGAGTTCGGGCGTGTTTGTTACAGCACAAACGTAGAAATGGTCAACAGTTTTCTCAAATGCCTTAAAATAAATTCAAATTTTTTCTCATTTTGAAATACTAATGACAAGTAGTAACTTTGATATGAGCTCATCTTAACAACAACAACCTGTGAGGAAACTGGCCCAGACAATGTAGGTAAACAGGTCAAAGACCTGGGGAAGTGGTCATGAACTGATGAACATCATTAGTTCTCTCTGTACATTTTCCCCAGAGGAACCAAATTTTGTGCCTTTGGATTTAAAGATGTCACTTTCAGACATGTTGAAATGAAGTAGATGTACCTCTCAAAGTACAAAACTCTTGAGCAGTTTAAATACCAAAAAGGCTTGTGTGCAAGGTGACTAAAGAGCCAGAGCCACTACTCTCCCCAAATAAGCTATTAAAGCCAGATTCATTCTTTCTAGGGGTAACAGTTAATTCCAAAATAAGCTTTGACGACAAAACCAAGAGGTGATTTCCTGCCCCAGTAAAGACCATTTGTTGCCAGTGGGACATTTCAAAGGGAGATGTAGACAAGTCTCCTCTGATGCCCCAGCCCAGGTGACCCTCGGGGTGGAATAAGAGCAGCTGACTTTAGACCAAGCCCTTTGCCTCAGAACCCAAAGCCTTCCCC
This sequence comes from Tapirus indicus, assembly GCA_031878705.1. Lineage (NCBI taxonomy): Eukaryota > Metazoa > Chordata > Mammalia > Perissodactyla > Tapiridae > Tapirus > Tapirus indicus. The sequence goes on from CM062918.1 coordinate 44,836,225, forward strand.
TTCTCCCCACTCCCTGCAATCTGACTACTGAACAGAACTGAACACTAATCAACTTGTCTAAGTTTTTAATCTCTGGTGAACTGAATTGATATCTCTCTCACCCTAAAAACATTCTTAATTTTTTTTTCTTTTTTTTTTTGTGAGGAAGACCAGCCCTGAGCTAACATCCGTTGCCAATCCTCCTCTTTTTTGCTGAGGAAGACTGGCCCTGGGCTAACATCCGTGCCCATCTTCCTCTGCTTTATATGGGACGCCGCCACGGCATGGGTGACAAGCAGTGCGTCGGCGGGCACCCGGGATCCGAAGCCGCTAACCGGGGGCTGCCAAGTGCGAACTAAACCGTTGCGCCACCTGGCGGCCCCCCAAATGTTTTTGTTTTTATGTTTGTGTGATTTATTTACAATTCTTTTTCTGTGGGAAAGTAGCACTGACAAAAAAATAAAAGGTCTCTGTACTGTGGTCCCATATAATTAATAGGCAGATAGGATGTGACACCTCACGAGAACAAATGCAGAACCTGCCAGAAAAAGAGGAATGAGTTTTGTGGGATGGTCAGAAAGGGAAATGTGTGTGTTCTTATAATTTATCATTCTAACAGGGCAAAACCAGGATACGTAGTCACCCACAGCATACTTTACATTGTACGGTGAGTCCCAAAGCTCTATCAAAGCAAATCAGGCAAATATCAGAGCCTCCTTTTACAGAGGGGAACATGATATTCAGAGATCACTTGCCTGAAGCTGATGAGTGGTGAGAACAATAACAGCAGTTTTAAGTAACATTTAGTTAGTATTTGTTATGTATCAGGTGCTAAGTACATTGTATGTATTATATCATTCAATCTTCAGGACTCCCTTATTTGTAAATACTATTAATAGGTATTTTTTCCCCTTGATGAAGTAATAGATATTACAAGAGGTTAACTAACTTGTTCAATGTTATTCAGTTAAAAAGTGGCAGAGTTGGGGGCTGGCCCAGTGGCATAGAGCTTAAGTTGGCGCACTCTGCTTTGGCAGCCTGGGGTTCACAGGTTTGGATCCCGGGCATGGATCTACACACCGCTTATCAAGCCATGCTGTGGTGGCATCCCATATAAAGTGGAGAAAGATGGGCCTGGATGTTAGCCCAGGGCCAATCTTCCTCAGCAAAAAAAGAGGAGGATTGGCAACAGATGTTAGCTCAGGGCTAATCTTCCTTATAAAAAAAAAAAAAGGTGGCAGACCTGACATTAGGGCAGGCAGGTCAGCAGTCCAGCCCAAGTTCTCTGAGTTTGCTTTTTAGCATGTCATCTTGCTGCTGGCTGAGGGGAAACCTCTGGGTAATAACCAGGTGGGTGCAGTATTGTGGCCAAGTTAGACGTCTCAGAAGGCAGATGACCCTGGTTCAAGAACTGCCCACTTACCAAGTCACTCAACCTCTCAAAGTCTCAGTTTCCTCAAATGAGTACAGCTCAGCATAGAGTCAACACTGAATAAATGTTAATTCATCATGATAACTTGATATTTGTGAAAGCAAGCAAGGGTGAGTATAGAGAGGAGAGCTTAGATAAAGGTAAAGGAGGAAAAAGGAGAGGAAAAATCATGTACCCTTTGAATAATTTAATTTTTTATTTCCAATTAGCCATGAAAAAGTTGAGGAAAATTCAAACTGATAGTGCACACTTTCAAATCAGAAAGCAGAAGCTCAGAGATAAAATGGAAAGTGGGGGCAACCGCAGCTTCTCCCTTTCAGGCTCAGATGAAAGAATTCTGCAATTACCGCTCACTGGGCCTTGAAATGGACCACTCATTAACACTGGTTCTTCAAAAACAGAATGCCCAGTGACTTGGCATTCAGATCATGTCCAAAGTAAAGAAATTCCAGAAACGATGAGGTTTTGCTTCTGCACAATTTACCTCGGAGGCTCCCCTTCCTTTTTTGGTGAGGGAGATTGGCCCTGAGCTAACATCTGTGCCCATCTTCCTCTACTTTGTATGTGGGACGCCGCTACAGCATGAACTGAGTGGTGCATAGGTCTGCACCTGGGATCTGAACCCATGAACCTTGGGCTGCTGAAGGGGAGCACACGAACTTAACCACTATGCCACCGGGCTGACCCTGGTATTGTTTTTTAATAGCGACCAAGTGGAGTGACTTGCCTTTCTCCTCATCTTAAGGATTGGGTTCTGGGTGTCTAGTGCTCAGCCACTGCTATTGCACACTTTCTCCTTCTCAGACCTCCAACACCTCCTCTTCCATCATTACCTTCAGATGAGGATTTTGCTTCTTATTTCAGACTGAGAAAATTATAGCATCTGAACAGAACCTCCACACACACTCTCCACTCCACCCCCCATGCTGTGCATCTGTGCACACACTCAGCCTTCTCTCCTCTCACTGTGGGTGAGCACTCTGCACCTACGTAAGGTCCACTCCTCCACAGGGGCACTAGGGCCCATCTCCTTTCCTTCTTGCATCATCAAGTGTTCCACTCTTGGATCATTCCCATCAGCATATACACATGCTGTTGTTTCTCCCTTTAAAAAAATCCTGTCTTCTGCTGGAAAAAGTTAAACACAGGTGAGTTATTGAGTTATATTGACACTATTGTTAATATTACTATTGTGATCATGGTGATTATAATCTTTTTTAAAAATTTTATTTATTTATTTATTTTTGCTGAGGAAGATTAGCCCTGAGTGAACACCTGTGCCCATCTTCCTCTATTTTGTATGTGGGACGCCGCCACAGCATGGCTTGATGAGTGGTGTGTAGGTCTGCACCTGGGATCCTAACCTGCATACCCCAGGACGCCGAAGCAGAGCGTGTGAACTTAACCACTACACCACTGGGCTGGCCCCTGTGATTATAATCTTTAAGTTTTCATCTATACATGATACATACTAAAGTTATCAGAGGTGAAATAATGATTCTTTAAAATACTCCAATCAAAAAAGGAGTGTGGTTATGGATGAAACAAGATTGTCAAAATATCAATAGCTGTTGAAACTGCTTAACAAGTCCATGTGGGTCTGTTTTACTCTTCCCTCTATTTTTATATATGCTTGAAAAGGTAAAAAAAATCTTCTCAATTCCACTTCCTCTCTGGCTTTCTTTCCACATTCTTTCTTTCCCTTCATGGCAATACTCCTTGAAATAGTTTCTATACATGATGACTGATTTCTTTCCCTCTCATTCTCTCGAACCCACTTTGTTCAGACTTTTTCCCCTACTATCCCAGCAAAATTGCTTTTCTTAGGATCACTAAGGACTTCCACATTGTTAAATCCAATGGCCATTTTTCAGTCCTCTTCGTACCTATCAGCAAGATTCGACAGCTAATCACTCCTTCCTCCTTGAAACACTTTCTCCATCTGACTTCCAGGATTGCAGCCTGGTGGGGAATTTGCAGTTGTCAGTAGTACTGATATTGTTCTTACCTCATTAACTCCACTGATAAATATTACTTCTGAAACTCAGACCATAGATTTGATTCCCAGCTGGTGTTAGTTTTGTACAAAGAAAGGATGTGTTCCAAGGCAGAATGCAAATGTCGGCATTGGTCACAAGAGTGAGGCTGGGAGTGATGTCAGCATCATGGCAGTGTGAGTTGTTCCTTTTGACTCTCCCCTTTGACTTACAACATCCATAACTAAACAAAAGTGCCTCTGCATGGCACACCAAGACACCTGAGAGACCCATCCATCTGTGCCTCCAAAAGTTGGTGGATTGGACCTTGGAGGAGGCCATGGAGCCAAGGGAGTCACGGCAGCAGCAGTGGTGGTGGCAGCAGCAGTGGTGGTGGCAGCAGCCTCTCTAGCAGAGGAAATGGGAAGTGAAAGGGGTAAGTGAAAGTTTGCCTAGCCATGTGGGCTGCAGCTGCAGGGTCCCATTCCTCTTCAGCAACACCCAGAGAGGCCTGAGGAGGGAGGCCTGAGGAGAGACCTGATGACTAGAGGGAGGGAAAGGAAAGGGAAGAAGGTGGACAAAGACAACCAAAGGAATGTGTTTCCTGCTCTCTGCCCTGGGATTCCAGAAAGAGGTCCACTCATGTTCCCCAACTCAAGGATCCCTCTACTGGGCTGTGGACATATCCAAAGCCCCAGGTGCCAAGCACATACCTTCCCCCACTCTGCCACCAGCTTTATTATTTTTTAAACATTTTTATTGATGTCTTAATAGTTTATAACATTGTGGGGCTTTTAGTTGCACATTATTATTTGTCTGTCACCATATGGATGCATCCCTTCACCTCAGCTTTCTTTTTTTTTACTGCCAGCTTTTTTATACAAGTGCTCCCAACTTTAGCAGCGAGCCAACGCCAGTAAGAGAAACCAAAAACCTGTGCTATAGTGCCACCTTCTGGAAAACAAAAGAAAGGTTTATTATTGCCAATCTGTTGAACTGTTAGATTCAAAGTAAACAAAGCCTTACCTAAATAAAGGTGTTCACTACTTCAAATGAGGTGGCAGAGGCACATTTCATCAAACACTATGAAAAATCATGGTAATACAGTATCACAAAATGACAATTCTCCAGAAACTGTGTCTCCAGACACAAAATACTGTGATCTAATTGACAAAGAATTCAAAATAACTGTCATGAAGAAATTCAATGAGCTACAGGAAAATTCAGAAAGGCAACTCAATGAACTCAGGAATAAAAGAACAGAAGGAGTACTTCACCAAAGAGATTGAAATTCTAAAAAGGAACCAAACAGAAATTCTGGAGCTGAAGAACTCAGGAAATGAGATAAAGAATGCATTAGAAAGCACTGGAAATAGAGCAGATCAGATGGAAGAGAGAATTAGCAAGATGGAGGATAGGAATTTAGAAATGATTCAGGTGGAAGAGGAGAGAGAACTAAGATTTAAAAAAGGGAAGAAACTGTATAAGAATTATCAAACTCCATTAGAAAAGCCAACATAAGATTAATGGGTATACCAGAAGGAAAAGAGAGAAGGGGGCAGAAAGTTTATTTAAGAAATAACTGCTGAGAATTTCCCAAACCTGGGAAAGGAATTGGATATTCAAGTCCCCAAAGCTAATAGAACACCTTATTATCTCAATGCAAAAAGACCTTTTCCAAGACACATTATAATGAAACAGTCAAAAGTCATTGATAAAGAATTTTAAAGGTAGCTGGGTGGGGTGGCAGCAGGGGGAACAGTAACCTACAAAGGGACACATATTAGGCTATCAGCATATTTCTCAGCAGAAACTCTACAGGCCAGGAGAGAGTGGAATGACATATTCAAAGTTAAAAGATAAAAATTGCCAGCTAAAAATACTTGATGCAGCAAAGTTATCCTTTATATATGAAGGAGAAATAAAGGAAGCTGAGGGAGTTCACCATGACTAGACCTGCCTTACAAGAAATGTTGAAAGGAGCTCTTCAAGCTGAAATAAAAAGGTGAAGGTGCACAAAACTCTGATTAAGATAATAAATAGAATTTAAAAACTATATTTTAGAATAGTATATTAAACACTTAATTATAAGACAAACATTAAAGGAAAACAGCATTGAAAATAACTATAGCTACTACAATTTGTTAACAAATTCACAGCATAAAAAGATAATTTGTGACATCAGAAGTATAAAAGGGGAGGAGTAAAGGGATGGAACTTTATAGGCAAACGAAGATGAAATAGTCCTTTTTCTGCTGATAGCAGTTTATTTATGAGATATTCTATGTAAATCTCATGGTAACCACAGAGCAAAAATCTAGAGCAGAGACACAAAACATAAAAAAAGGGGAGACTGAGCAAATCATTATGGAAAACTACCAACTTACAAATGTAGACAGAAACAGAAAGAAAAAAAAATGGAGAGACAAAATAACCAGAAGACAAAAGATAAAATGGCAGTGGTAAGTCCTTATATATCAATCACCCTAAATATAAATGGATTGATCTCACCAATCAAAAGGCACAGAGTGGCTAGATGGATTAAAAAAACAAGACCCAACTATTTGCTGCTTACAAGAGACTCATTTCAGCTCGAAAGACACATATAGGCTCAAAGTAAAGAGATGGAACATGATATTCCAAGCAAGTGAAAATCCAAAGAAACCAGGTGTAGCCATACTTATATCAGACAAAATAGACTTCAAGCCAAAAATGGTAACAAGAGACAAAGAAGGTCATTATATGATGATAAAAGGCCCAATACATCAACAAGATATAACAATCATATATCTATATATATATGCTTCCAACACCTGAGTACCAAAATATATTAAACAAATACTAACAGATCTTAAGGGAGAAATAGACAACAATACGATAGTAGGAGGGAACTTCAATGCCCCACTGTCAGCAATGGATAGATTGTCCAGACAGAAAATCAACAAGGAAATGCTGGAATTGAAACATACTTCAGAACAAATGGACTGAACAGATATATATAGAACATTGTATCCAACAGCAGCAGAATACACCTTCTTCTCTAGTGCACATGGAACATTCTCCAGGATACATCATATGATAGGACACAAAATAAATCCTAGTAAATTTAAGCAGACTGAAATCATACTAACTATCTTTTCTGACCACAACGGCATGAAACTAGAAAAAAAAGAGGAAAGTGAGAAGATCTACAAATATGTGAAAACTAAGCAACACACTTCTAAATGACCAATGGGTCAAGGAAGAAATCAAAAGGGAAATAAAAAATTATCAAACCAGATTAAAATGGAAATACAACATACCAAATCTTGTGGGCTGCAGTAAAAGCAGTTCTGAGAGGAAAGTTTATAGCAATAAATGCATATATTAAGAAATTAGAAAGTTCTCAAACAACCTCACTTTATACCTCAAGGAACTAGAAAAATAAGAACAAATTAAGCCCAAAGTTAGCAGAAGGAAGGAAATAAAGATCAGAGTGGAAATAAATGAAATAGAGGCCAGAAAAACAACAGAAAGGATCAATGAAGGTAAGGGCTGTTTCTTCAAAAAGATAAAATTGACAAACCTTTAGCTAGACTGACTAAGAAAAACAGAAGACAAAATTAGAAACAAAACAGGAGACATTACAACTGACACTACAGAAATACATAGGATCATAAGAGACTACTATGAACAATTATATGCCAACAAATTACATAACCTAGAAGAAATAGATACATTTCTAGAAACACACAATCTACCAAGAGTGAATCAGGAAAAAAATCTAAACAAACCGAATAACAGGTAAAGAGATTGAATCAATAATCAAACAACTCCCAACACAGAAAACTCCAGGACCAGATGGCTTCACTGGTGAATTCTAGCAAACATTTAAAGAAGAATTAACCCCAATCCTCCTCAAACTCTTCCAAAACATTGGGGTGGAGGGAACACTTCCAAACTCATTCTGTGAACCCAGCATTACCTTGATACCAAAACCAGGTAAGGATACCACAAGAAAAGAAAACTACAGACCAATATCCCTGATGAATATAGGTGCATAAATTCTCAGCAAAATATTAGCAAACTGAATTTAAAAACACATGAAAAGGATTATATACCATGACCAAGTGGGATTTTTCCCTGGGATGCAAGGATGTTTCAACATACACAAATCAATAAATGTAATACATGAAATCAAAAAATGAAAGATAAAAAAAGAAAAGATGATGATGATCATTTCAATAGATGCAAAAAAAGCATTTGACAAAACATTCTTTCATGATAGACACCCTTAACAGAGTGCATATAGAGGGAACATTCCTCAACATAATAAAAGTCATATATGACAAAATCATAGCTAACATTATACTCAATGGAGAAAAACTGAAAGCTTTTCCTCTAAGATCAGAAATGAGACAAGGATGCCCACTCTCACCACTCCTATTCAAGGTAGTAGTGGAAGTCCTAGCCATTAGGCAAGACAAAGAAATAAAACACATCCAAATTGAAAGGAAAAAGTAAAATTGTCGCTATTTGCTGATGATATGATTTTTTTTTTTTTGTGAGGAAGATTGGCCTTGAGCTAACATCTGTGCCCATCTTCCTCCATTTTGTATGTGGGATGCTGCTGCAGCACGGCTTGATGAGTGGTGCATTGGTCTGTGCCTGGGATTCAAACCTATGAACCCCAGGCTGCCAAAGTGGAGCATGCAAACTTAACCACTATGCCACCAGGCTGACCCCTGATGATATGATTTTATAGAGAGAAAATCACAAAGAATTGGTCAAAAACTGTTGGAACTAATCAATGATTTCAGTAAAGTTGCAGGATACAAAATCAACAGACAGAAATCAGTTGCATTCCTTGACACTAATGATGAAATATCTGAAACAGAAATAAAGAAAAGCATCCCATTCACAATAGTATCAAAAACAATAAAATACTTAGGAATAAATTTAACCAAGGAAGTGAAAGAACTGTACAATGAAAACTGCAGGACTTTGCCGAAAGATATCAAAGACGACACAAACAAATGGAAAGATATCCCATGTTCATGGATCAGAAGAATTAATATTGTTAAAATGCCCATACTACCCAAAGCCATCTAGAGATTCAACACAATCCCCATAAAAATATCAAAGGCATTCTTCAGAGAAAAAGAAGAAACAATCCTAAAACTTGTGTGGAACCACAAAAGACCCCTAAGAGCCAAAGCAATCTTGAGAAAAAAGAACAGAACTAGAGGTATCAAACTTCCTCATTTCAAACTATACTACAAAGCCATGGTAATAAAAACAGTATAGTACTGGCACAAAAACAGTTGCATAGACCAATGGCACAGAATAGAGAGCCCAGAATTAAGTCCAAGTGTATACGATCAAGTAATATTTGTCAAGGGAGCTACAAACACCCAATGGGGAAAGAATACTTTCCTCAACAAATAGTGCTGGGAAAACTGGAGAAACACGTGCAGAACAATGAAATTGGACTCCCATCTTACACCACTCACGAAAATTAACTCAAAATGGATCAAAGACTTAAACATAAGACCTAATACCATAAAACCTCTAGAAGAAAACATAGGGAAGAAATTCCTCAATATTGGTCTTGGCAATGAATTTGTAGACATGATACTGAAAGCACAAACAAAAGCAAAAAGCAACAAAGGGGACTACATCAAACTTAGAAGCTTCTGCACAGCAAAAGAAACAGTTAACACAATGAAAACACAACCTACAAAATGGAAGAAAATATTTGCAAACCATATATCAGACAAGGGGTTAATATCCAAAATATATAAAGAACTCATACAACTCAACAACAAAAAAATCCAATTAAAAAATTGGCAGAAGAACTAAATAGACATTTTTCCAAAAAGGATATCAAAAAGGCCAAAGGGCACATGAAAAGATGTTCAACATCACTAATCATCAGGGAAATGCAAATCAAAACCACAATGAGATATCACCTCAGACCTGTTAGAATGGCTATCATCAAGAAGGTGACAACAGGGCTGGTGAGGATGTGGTGAAAAGGGGATCCTTGTGCACTGCTGATGGAAATGTAAATTGGTCCAACCACTATGGAAAACAATATGGAGTTTCCTCAAAAAATTAAAAATAGATCTACTATACAATCCACCAATTACACTTTTGGGTATATACCCAAAGGAAATGAAGACAAGATTTTGAAGAGAGATATGCAATCCCATGTTTACTGCAGCATTATTCACAATAGTCAAGAGATGGAAACAACTTAAATGTCCATCAATGGATGAGTGGAGAAAAAAGATATGATTGATATATATACACAAAGGAATATTATTCAGCTATGAGAAAGGAGGATGTCCTACCTTTTACTACAACATGGATGGACCTTGAGCACATTAAGCAAAATGAGATAAGTCAGACAGAGAAAAACAAATGCTGTATATTACTTATATGTGGTATCTAAAAAAGTCAAACTCATAAAAAACAGAGTAAAATAGTGGTTACTAGGGGATGAGGAGTCAGAAGATAAGATTGATGTTGTGTAAGGGTACAAATTTGCAAGTAGTAGTAAATAAGCCATAGAGATCTAATGCACAGTATAATGAATATAGAAAATATTGTACTATAACTATGTAATGTGATAAGTATTGCTACAATGGCAATCATAGTATATCGAAGTAAAAAGAAAAGTGAGGCTGGGTCATGACCATTAGCAGGATGGCTCAGAAGCCAGGGCCAGCTAGTGATAGGTCAGCATAATCAGTAAGAAAGGATGTCCCTGTAGTCATCTGAACAGGGATCCATGACAGCCCCAGACAGAGCTACTTGCTTAGGATGTGGAAGGAGAGTATCTGATTTGCATCAGTATTCAGAATAGTCTCGTAGGTCCCTTCCTCTGTCTCATTCCAGGCACTGTGTGAGGTTCTTGGAATACAAATGGAATAAGTAGGACATAGTCCTTGGCCTCAAGGAGGTTACAGTTCAGATGGGGTGAGACAAGTCAAGAGCCGCAGTTTGAGCCATGAATACACACACAGGGTAGGATGTTGTGCAAGAGATGGTCCTCCCAAGAGGGCTTCTAGAAGACACCTGAGCTGACTGTTGAACAGCAAGTAAGATTCAGCTGCATAAAGAATACAATAGGTGGGAGAGCAGATGGAAGCCCACAGGACAAAACCTGAAGTTGGGAAGTTATCACTTCCATAGAGAAGGAACACAGCAGCGAAGGGGCAGGAAAAGGCAGAGCATGGGGTGGGGTGGCTTGTACATAGCAGGATATAAGGCCAGAGAGTTGAGCAAGATGCCGTTGGCATAGACCCTTATGGATTAATTTAAGCAATCTGAACTGTATCTGAAAGCTGGGGGCGCCAATATAGGACTTAAAGCTGGGAAGCTTGATACACCAATAGGCTGGCTTTTTAAGAAAGAGCTTTTTTTTTTTTTGGTGAGGAAGATCAGCCCTGAGCTAACATCCATTGCCAATCCTCCTCTTTTTGCTGAGGAAGACTGGCCCTGGGCTAACATCCGTGCCCATCTTCCTCTATTTTATATGGGATGCTGCCATAGCATGGCTGCCAAGCAGTGCGTCGGCGGGCACCCGGGATCCGAACCCCCGAACCCCAGGCTGCCAAAGCGCGAACTAAAGCGCTGCACCAGTGGGCGGGCCCCAAGAAAGAGCTATTTGGTGGAAACATGGAGGACTGGGAGGAGGAGAGAGCTGCTTGGGTCCCACCTCAGTGGGGATGAAGGATTGACAGTTGTTATGAACTGAATTGTGTCCCCTCAAAATTCATGCATTGAAGTCTTAACCCCCAATGTGACTGTTTTTGGAGATAGGCCTTTAAACAGGTAATTAAGGTTAAATGAGGTCATAAGGGTGGGGCTCTAATCCAATAGGATCTATGTCCTTATAAGAAGAGATACCACGGATGTGTGCACAGAGAAAAGTCCATGAGAGGACACAGAGAGAAGATGGCCATCGGCATGCAAGCCAAGGAGAGGGGCCTCGGAAGAAACCAATGCTGCCAACACCTTGATCTTGGACTTCCAGCCTCCAGAACTGTGAGAAATAAATGTCTGTTGTTTAAGCCACCCAGTTTGTAGCATTTTGTCATGGCAGCTCTAGCAGACTAATACAACAATGTTCACTCTCATTTTTAGAGGTTGTAAACTGATCATGGACATGAAGGCTAAGCATACTAACCAGGTGAGTGTTAGGTAATTGACATGTTGCAAAATATGCACAATCATTTGTGTGCTGCATTAGGCATTAGGCATGGACTATCAGAAGCCAATTTAGATGATTATAGTCAAATCTGCTTTTTAATAGATTTTATTTTGTAGTTCTCAGTATCTATCTGCACTGAGGCTTGTTTGTTCTAAGATGCCTCATTCTCACCCACCACTTTTTTTTTTTTTTTTGCGAGGAAGACCAGCCCTGAGCTAACATCCATTGCCGATCCTCCTCTTTTTGCTGAGGAAGACTGGCCCTGGGCTAACATCTGTGCCCATCTTCCTCCACTTTATATGGGACACCGCCACAGCATGGCTCTCAAGCAGTGCGTCGGCAGGCGCCCGGGATCCGAACCTGCGAACCCTGGGCTGCCAAGCGCGAACTTAACTGCTGCACCACCGTCACCCACCACTTTTGATGAGAAAAATCATGTGGCCCACTAAGGGCTCCTTTCTCCTGCCCATCACCCATCCATCTGGGGTCTAATATATTGGTTAAGGTCTTTTCAGTTGCAAGCTACAAAGACCCATCTGATGCATTTGAAAGGGACCAAAGTTTTCCTGGAAAAGTCCTAGAGTGACTCATTGACTCTAGGGTAGTGCCAATAACTAGGCCTTGGGAGAAACAGCACTAGGCAAGAGAACACCTTGTTCACTCCTGGTGGGCACACTCTGTCACTGAGCTTACCTCTTGTGCTTCCACCTGCAATAATTGATTATTCTTCAGGCCACTCTACCCAATTCAGTACATACTGTCACTGTAATTCCTGCTGCCATGTAGCAACTAGATATAGAGTACACCTGGCACCTCACCATGTCATTGCCCTGGTGGTGGGAGGAGGGATGGAGTAGGGAGTCCAGTCAAGAACCAGTGGGAGGAGAACAAGGACCTCCACTCCGGGCAGGAGCTGGGTGGGTCAATCAGAAAGCAATTCATCCCTAAATTATTGCTGCAGTTTCTGTCATGTAATGTAAGGAGTCCAGATTTCTTAAAGCACCACCTCCTCTTGGATTCCATCACACTCCTGGTTTCCTCCTCTCTGTTCCTTAGGGCTCTCCACTACTCCTGGGACTCAAACATTACCTCTACACGGAGGCCTTCCTGGAATCATCAGTCTAGGTTAGCCCTATCACACTCTCATAGCACAGCACTTCATTCCGTAGTTTTAAGTGCGCAAAGAAGGAAAGGTTTGGGAAAGACCACAGAGCTAAATATATTTGCATCAAGGTCCCAGCTTTTATACTGTGTGGTGGGTTCATGATTCATATTTCACTAAAAATAAATATGGGGGCTAGCCCGGTGGCGTAGCCATTAAGTTCTCACATTCCTCTTCGGCAGCCTGGAGTTCACCAGTTCAGATCCTGGGTGTGGATCTACTCACCACTCATCAAGCCATGCTGAGGCGGTATCCCATATAGAAGAGCTACAACTCTACAACTGTGATGTACAACTTTGTACTGGGGCTTTGGGGAGAAAGAAGAAAAAAGAGGAAGATTGGCAACAGATGTTAGCACATGGCCAATCTTCCTCAAAAAAAAAAAAGTGCCATTCCTTTAAATAAATAAATATGATATCCACGCAGGCATGGGTCAATAATGAGTATGTGATGAACTAACGATTATGGTTAACGTGATTCTGTGCACTTGAGGGCCATTAAAAAGCTAATGAAAAAGAGAGAGGGCTCAAATAAAATAAAATCAGAAATGAAAGAGAAGATGTTACAACTGATACCACAGAAATACAAAGGATCATAAGAGACTGCTGTGAATAGTTATACCCAACAAATTGGACAACCTAGAAGAAATGGATAAAGTCCTAGAAACATATAACCTTCTAAGACTAAATCATGAAGAAATAGAAAAATGTGAACAGACTGATTACTAATAATGAGATTGAATCAGTAATTAAACTCTCTACAAAAAAAAGTCCAGGACCACATGGCTTCACTGGTAAATTCTACCAAATATTCAAAGAATCACTACCAATCCTTCTCAAACTCTTCAAAAAAATAGAAGAGAAGGGAATACTTCCAACCTCATTTTACAAGGCCAGCATTACCCTGATACCAAAACCAGACAAGGGCACCACAAGAAAAGAAAATTACAGGCCAATATCCCTGATGAACATAGATGCAAAAATCCTCAAGAAAATATTAGCAAACTAAATTAGACAATACATTAGAAGGATTATATTCCATGATCAAGTGGGATTTATTCCAGGGATGCAAGGATGGTTCAACATCCACAAAATCAATCAATGTGATACACCACATCAACAAAATGAAGGATAGGGGCCAGCCAGGTGGTGTAGTGGTTAAGTTCATGTGCTCTGCTTTCGCGGCCCAGGGTTTGGGGGTTCAGATCCCAGGCACGGACCTACACACCACTCATCAAGCCATGCTATGGCAGCATCCCATATATAAAATAGAGGAAGCTTGGCATGGATGTTAGCTCAGGGACAATCTTCCTCAAGCAAAAAGAGGAAGATAGACAACAGATGTTAGCTAAAGGGCTAATCTTCCTCAAAAAACAAAAAAAGGATAAAAATCATGTTCATCTCAACAGATGCAGAAAAAGCATTTAACAAAATTCAACATCCACTTAAGGTAAAAACTCTCAACAAAGTAGGTCTAGAGGGAACATACCTTAACATAATAAAGGCCATATATGACAAGCCCACAGCTAACATCATACTCAATGGTGAAAAGCTGAAAGCTTTTTTCTAAGATCAGGAACAAGACAAGGATGCCCACTGTTACCACTTTAATTCAATATAGTATTGGAAGTCCTAGCCAGAGCAATTAGGCAAGAAAAAATAAATAAATAAAAGGCATTCAAGTTGGAAAGGAAGAAGTAAAACTGTCACCATTTGCAAGTGACATGATACTATAAGAGCCATCCATCACTCAATGATAAGGATACATTCTGAGAAATGCATCATTAGGTGATTTTGTCGTCATGTGAACATCATAGATTGTACTTACACAAACCTCGATGGTATAGCCTACTACTCACCTAGGCTATGCGGTAGAGCCTATTACTCCTGGGCTACAAACCTGTACAGCATGTTATTGTACTGAATACTGTAGGCAACTGTAACATAATGGTAAGCATTTGTGTATCTAAACATAGAAAATGTACAGTAAAAAATATGGTATAAAAGACTGAAAAAATGGTAAACCTGTACAGGGCACTTACTATGAATGAAGGTTATGGGACTGGAAGTTGCTCTGGGTGAGTCAGTGAGTGAGTGGTGAGTGAATGTGAAGGCTGACATTACTTTACACTAGTGTAGACTTTATAAACACTGTACACTTAGGCTACAATAAATTAACTTTACAAAAAATATTTTTCTTTCTTCAATAATAAATTAACCTTAGCTTACCGTAACTTCATAAACTTTAATTTCCTTAAACTTTGACTTTTTTGTAATAACACTTCGCTTAAAACACAGACATTGCACAGCTGTACAAAAATGTTTTCTTTCTTTATATACTTATTCTATAAGCTTTTCTGTTTTTAACGTTTTTATTTATTTTTTTTACTTTTTAAACTTTTTTGTTTAACTAAGATGCAAAGACATACATTAGCCTAGGTCTACACTGGGTCAGGATCATCAATATCACTGTCTTCCACCTCTACATCTTATCCCACTGGAAGGTCTCCAAGGGCAATAACACACAGAGCTGTCATCTCCTATGATAACAATGCCTTCTTCTGGAACACCTTCTGAAGGACCTGACTTCTTGAGGTCCTCTTCTTGAGGAGGTGTCACTCTTTTCAGAAATATGTCCATGATGTTTGCTTGGTTTCTTTTTTTCATCATATATTTGCTTGTAAGCAGATAATATTCCATGAAAATTCCTCTCCATTAATGAAAACCTTTTGGTGTCAGGGTCCACGTTTTCAAATTTTTTAAGGAGATTGTTGAAGTCAGCAAAAGCTTCTGCTAAACCCTTCACTGTGAATTTTCTTGGGGGTTGTTGTTCTTTTTCTTCTCCTGCAGTTTCCTTTTCTCTTGCCTCTTCTCCAGCTACGCATTCCTGTTCCAGTTCCAACAGCTCCTCATCCACACCCAGGTTAACGTTGTTTGCCATCTCTACCAAAACCTTGTTGATTTTTGCAACTTCCTCATCCTTGGGAAATCCTTTGAAGTCACGGATGAACTTCTTGAGTGTCTTCTTCCAGATGCCATTCACACATTCCTTGGTGACATCACCCCAAACCCAAGCAAGGTTCTCGATGCAGTCATAGTTGTTGTTCTCTTTCCAGCATTGCATCAGTGTCTTCCTAGTTGCAGCAATAGCCTGGGCAAAGTCCTCCTCAGGCAGTAGGCCTTAAAAGCTGCTGTAACTCCTTGATCCATTAGTTGGATCAAAGAGGCGGTGTTTGGAGGGAGAAACATTGCTTTGGTTTTGGGATGAAGACCACCAACAAAAGGAAGATGCCTGGGAACATTGTCAATAAGCGAAATCTTGAGAGGTATATTATTCTTCAAACAGTACCTCTCCATTTCACTGGCATAGCAAGTCAGGAGGGCACCTTGGAAGAGGAGCTGGGTCATCCACGGCTTCTTATTGCTCCTGTAGTACACTGGCAGTGTGTGCTTACTGATATGCTTACAGGCCTTAGAGCTCTCACTGTGACAAATCACAAAGGGTTTCCATTTGTAGCCTGCAACATTGCTCCCAAGCAAGACTGTTATCCTGTCCTTAAAAGGCTTGAAACCTGGCATTGACTTGGCCTCCTTATGGATGAAAGTGCTTTCAGGCATCTGTTTCCAGAATGGGGAGTTTTCGTCCATTTTGAATTTTTGCTCTGGCAAGTAATTTTCCTTCACAATCAGCTTAACTAGAGTTTCCAAAAATTCTTCAGCTGTCTTCACATCAGCACTCACAGACTCCTCACTCACCTTCACATGATGTAATGAAGAATGATTCTTGAATCATTTAAACCACCCAGAGCTAGCAGTAAATTCAACATCATTGTCTGGTCCAGCCTTTTCTTTCAACATGGCAAACAAACTTTTTGCTTTGGTTGTGATCATCATGGTGTGGAAGGGATACATTTCTGCGTCTGGTCTTCATAGAAGTTTCTCCATGTCTGATATACGCCTTTTTGAATTTTTGTTAGTCTCATTGCCTTCAATGAAACAGATCCTGTAACAGCTTCCATCACTTTGTTCTTATTCTTCAAGATCATAGCTATGGTGGGATGGGACATGCCTGACTGGTGAGTAATAACCATCACTGATTTTTCCACCTTTGTAGCTCTTAATCACTTAATTTCATTTCCAGGTCAATCACTCAACATGGTCTCTTACTGGCAACAGTAGCAGTGGATTCTGTATGGTTAGAGGCTGTGACAAACAAAACAACATGAGATGAAATCAAGCACACAAAAAAATGATGCAATCAAGGGACACGGTAAACATCAGATGTATGAGGCTACTGCTGGCCCCACACAGCATTCTGTTTTACAGTAAACTTTTTTTTTATAAGTAGAAAGAGTACACTCTAAAATGATAATAAAAAATATAGCTTACATAAAAGTTTACATAATATAATACAGTAACTACATAAACCGGTAATACTGTCGTTTATTATCATTATCTAGTATTACGTACTGTACATAATTATATGTGCTATATTTTTATATGACTGGCAGTGCAGTAGGTTTGTTTACACCAGCATCACCACAAACTTGTGAGTAATGCATTGTGCTACGATGTTAAGATGGCTATGATGTCACTAGGTGATAGGAATTTTTCAGCTCCATTATAATCTTATGGGACCACTGTAGTATAGGCAGTCTATCGTCGACCTAAATGTTGTTATGTAGCTAATGACTGTAGGGTTTTCTGCATAAAGAGTTCACCAAAAAACTGCTGGAACTAATAAATGAATTCAATAAAGTTGCAGAATACAAAATCAATATATAGAAATCTGTTGCATTTCTACACACTATAATGAACTATCAGAAAGAGAAATTAAGAAAACAATCCCATTTACAATTGTATCAAAAAGAATAAAATACCAAGAATAAATTTAACCAAGGAGGTGAAAGACCTGTGCAGTCATATTCTGCATGTCTCAGTCAACAACGGACCTCATATACAATGGTGGTCCCATAAGATTAGCACCATATGGCCTAGGTGTGTAGTAGGCTATACCATCTAAGTTTGTGTAAGTACACTCTATGATGTTCACACAACAATGAAATTGCTTAATGACTCATTTCTCAGAATGTATCCCTGTCATTAAGCAATGCCTGACTCTACACTGAAAACTATAAGACATTGATGTAAAAAATTGAAGAAGACACAAATAAATGGAAAGATATTCCATGCTCATGGATTGGAAGAATTAATATTGTTAAAATGTCCATACTACCCAGAGCAGTCTACAGATTCAATGCAATCCCTATCAAAATTCCAATGACATTTTTCACAGAAATAGAACAAATAATCCTAAAACTTGGATGGAACCACAAAAGACCCCAAATAGCCAAAGCAATCTTGAGAAAGAAGAGCAAATCTGGAGGCATCACATTTCCTGATTTCTAACAATTTTACAAAGCTATAGTAATCAAAACAGTATGATATTGGCATAAAACAGACATATAGATCAATGGAACAGAGTTGAGAGCCCAGAAACAGACCTATGCATATATGGTTGATTAATTTACAACAGAGGAGCCAAGAACTAGAAGTTCCCAGCACCATTTATTGAAGAGACTGTCCTACTCTTCAATAAATGGTGCTGGGAAAACTGGACAGCCACATGCAAAAGAATGAAACTGGATCACTATGTTATACCATACACAAAAATTAACTCAAAATGAATTAATGATTTGAATGTAAAACCTGAAACCATAAAACTCCTAGAAGAAAACATAGGTGGTAAGCTCCTTGACATCAGTCTTGGTGATGATTTTTTTGCATTTGACACCAAAAGTAAAGGCAACTAATGCAAAAACAAACAAGTGGGACTACATCAAACTAAAAACCTTCTGCACAGCAAAGGAAACCATCAACAAAATGAAAAGACAACTGACTGAATGGGAGAAAATTTTTGAAAATCATATATCTAAGGGGTTAACATCCAAAATATATAAAAAACTCATATAACAGCAAAAAAATCCAATTAAAAAATGAGCAGAGGATCTGAATAGACATTTTTCTAAAGAAAACATACAGTTGGTCAACAGGTACATGAAAAGATGCTCAGCATCACTAATAATCAGGGAAATGCAAATCAAAACCACAATGAGCTATCACCTCACACTTGATAGACTGGCTATTATCAAAAAGACAAGAAATAAGTGTTGGCAAGCATGTGGAGAAAAGGGAACCCTTGTGCACTGTTGGTGGGCATGTAAATTGGTGCAGCCACTATGGAAAACAGTATGAAATTTCCTCAAAAAATTAAATTAGAACTATCATATGATACAGCGTATTTTATTTCTAGGTATTTATCCAAAGAAAACAAAAACACTAACTTGAAAAGATATATGTTTATTGCAGCATTATTTACAATAGCCAAGATATGGAAACAACCTAAGTGTCCATTGATGGATGAATGGATAAAGAAAATATGGCTTATATAGAAAATGGAATATTATTCAGCCATAACAAAAGAATAAAATCTTGCCGTTTGAGGCAACATTCATGGAACTTAAAGGCATTATGCTAAGTGAAATAAGTTAGAGAAAGACAAACACCAAATGCTCTCATTTACATGTGGAATCGAAACAACCACCACCAAGCTCATAGATGCAGAGAACAGATTAGTGGTTGCCAGAGGTGGGGGGTGGGCAAAATGGGTGAAGGGAGTGAAAAGGTACAAACTTCCAGTTATAAAACAAATAAGTCATGGGGATGTAATGTACAGTATGGTGACTATAGTTATTACTGTACTACATATTTGAAAGTTGCTAAGAGAATAAATCTTAAAACTTCTCCTCACCAGGAAAAAAAATTCTGTAACTATGTATGGTGATATATGTTAACTAGCCTTATTGTGATGATTATTTTGCAGTATGTACAAATATTGTATACCTGAAATTAATATAATTTGTCAATTATATCTCAATTTAAGGAAAAGGTAATGAAGTTTCATTATTAAGTATTCTGAACACTTTATGTGCTTGGCTTTGTGTTGATAATGAGTTGGGGTAGTAGCAGCCAGGGATTTGTGCTTCTTTTAATAATTTACAGCCCATTTGAAAGATGAGAGAAGGGAATGGGAGTGGTAAGTAAGGTAAGAACTAAAATACAAAGCAGCAATTTAAGCCAGCTGTGGAGTACAAAGAGTGCTGAGCAGTAAGAGGGAAAACGTTCTCTTGAAACTTCATTTGAGATAAAATTTAATATGGGTATTGAAGTATTTCAACAAGTGATGATGGTAGATGGGAAAGAGTGATCTTGTTGGGGAAATGGCATGACCAAAATATGGTTCAGAGACAGGACGGACAACCTGAATCCAGGAGACAGTGGGATAGACTGGCAGGAATATGAGGAAGGAATGAGGGAAAGCCAGCCAAGGGGATTTGCACTGGTTCCACTGTAGGAATCCATAACGATTTTTGAGCAAGGATGTATCCCTGAGAAGTATTTTACTCATTACTGCAGGTAGCAGAGTTGCAGATGGATTTGGTGAATGTAAGGATGGACAGTGGTTAAAGAGAGCTAGAAGGAGGTTTTAAGGTCATAAAGGAAGGTGGGGAAGGAAATGGCTTCTAGAAGAAGAATAGAGAACATTGTGATTAAAGGATGGAAAGAATAGTCCCCGAAGTGATAGCTCTGTGGGTTGGGAAATGAAGCAGGAAGATGAGAGGGGTGGGGTCCAAAAGGACTCTAAGTTTACAGGGAAAAGTACAACTGGAAAAAATTGATGAGTATGAAGCAAACAGCATTTACCTAGAAGTGCCCAGCTAGAGGCTAGAAATGCAAGAAAAACATGAGAGAAGATAATAGGGATATTATCCTTCCAAGTAGACAAGGAATAGGGTTATCAGGCAAAAAGTTCCTGATCTCCAAGACTCCAGGACAGTCACATTTGAGAAATGCTACTTGAGGGACCTAATGCTTTATAGGCTAATGGGTAAGAATACTACTAAGAAAATGCACTTCAAGCCAGCACCCTAAGAGTGCCTTGAACTGTCACATTGATCAGCCCTACATCATACTAACCATCTTCCTCTTATGAGCCCAGAATACTTAACTTGTGGAAGAAGCATCCACATGCTAAAAACAATGACAAGATTACCACATTTTCAGGAAAAATATTTCTTCCCCTTATGGCTACATATTCTAGTCAAAAACACTCCTGAAAACTGGAACACCTCATCACTGAGCACTGTCAGTGCTGCTCACCTGTAGGATAGTAGTTCCTACCACAGAGGATTAACATAGGTGTGCCTAATCCTTAATTTACTCAAAGAACCCCAAAGATACTAGGTTTAATTATAGTCTGAGCAATGGTTCCACAACTCCTCCCTCCTAAAATGCTAAAGAAAAGGCCATCAACAGGATCAGAAATCAAGGGAATTCCTGGTAGATAGAAAACAACTATCACTTCCATTCACTAACCTATACAACTAACCAAGAAAAAGAAAGTGAGATACAAACATTAGTTAGAACTAATGAGAATTCAAAATAGCCACATTTAAAATCTACATTAAATTTCTTTTTATGGCAGCTGTGAGGGATCAGAATTGGCCACTCCAAAATGTGTCTCTTTGACTTGATTATTTTTAAAAACAAAAGACTCTGAAAGAAACTTTGACCTTCCCCCTATGCCTAAAAGAATTTAAGATAGAAGGCGTGTTCTAGGAAGGAGCTAATGCCATAAGATAACTATAGTATAATGTTAAATAGGTGTGATAAACACCAGCAAGTCCATTTATATCAAAGTTCTGTCTCTCGGGTCACTTTGTCTATACATGGCCCAGCAAACACTTGTTTATCAAACATCTGCATTTCCATCTCCATGTAAATTGCCTTCCTCCCCTTTGAAGCCCCAAACCACTACCCCCAACATCCTCCTTTGTCTTTAGCTGAAGATGGTATTTAAGGTGGTGGCTTCAGCCATTGTGGTGAGTTACTCAGTTTTCCTGGGTTTCTCCCATGTATACATGTTATTAAACTCGTTTGATTTTCTCCTGTAATTCTGTCTCATGTCAATTTAATTCTTTGACTGGCCAGAAGGACCTAGAGGGTAGAGGAATTGTCTTCCTCTCCTACACAACCATAACCAAATAATACATGTAACAGGGAAAAATTGATTCTCTGACTCAGAAATGGATTGAGTTTCACTTGTAACAAAAATCAGTTTAAGCAGAAAAAAAAATTTATTGAGTCCCAAGTAGCTTTAAGCACAGCCAAACTGTGAGACTTCAGCAGTGTCACCAGAACTATTTCTGCACACTCCATCCCATCCCAAATCTCTGACCTCTGTTCTTCTGTGAGGTCTTGCCCTCCAGGCAGCTCTCTCCATGCAGTGGAGATACCCCAGCAGAGAAGATAGTGTCCACAGAAATCCTGGAATTTGAGTCATGTTAACTCCACTTAGGAAGGGGTTCTGTTAGGCCAGGTCTGGGTCATGTTCCTATCTTGGGGTTGGGTAAAGTGGGGAGGAGTTGACCCCCCCAGAACCACATGTTCTAAGAACAAATGAGAGGTAGTTTCCCACAAGACAACTGAGGTGTTAGGGGAAATGGCTTCTGAGAAGGCAAACCATCCTCTCCAGATCCCATTCCCAATAGCAACAGAACCCAAAAGCTGGAATACAGGCGACAAGAACACAGGACTTATATGAAGAAAACCTTGAGACCTATACAAATGGAACAGGAGTGCACGTTCTTAGAAGGGAAGATACAATATTGTGAAGACACTACTTATCTCCAAATTGATTTATAATCCAATCCCATTCTAATCAAAATCCTATAGGAATGTCTTAATGGAATCTTTATAAACTGGTTTTTAGAATTCACCTTAAACAATTCACAAAAATAGACAAGGACTTTTCTTTTTAAAAAAAAGAACAACGGTGGGGAGGAGATTAGACTTAAGCAACTAGATATTCAAATATACCATAAACATACAATAATTGAGACAGAATGCTATTCATAGAGGAAAAGATAAGCCAACAAAATAGAGAATACATTCACATCAGTAGGGGAAAAAATGGACCATCTATAAACAATGCTGAAATATCTATCCCAACTCTTCTTCTAGAAGTGAGTCTTACTCTGTACTACACTAAGAATTCCAGGAGAGATCAGTGACCGAGGATAAAGAATACTTTCTTTATAATCTTGGGACAAGGATGACCTTCCTAGAGAAGACCCAAACTCCAAAAGCCATAAAGGCAAAAATTTAGGATGATTTAATGCTGGCAAGAGTGTGAAGAGCTAAGCATTCCCTACCCTGGTGTGAATTTGGATTGGTAGAACCTATTTTAAATAATAATTTGGTATTAGCCAAATTTTAATAAACTGTGACTCAGAATTCTCTCCTACAAATATAATCATGCATGGCTATGCGCAAAAAGATTCCATGCAACACTGTTTCCAATAGCCTGAAAGAGGAAAAACACCCTAAAATACACAGCAATGGAAGGTTAAGTCAGCTTATCCTGCCATAATGCAGAATGCACTGCGACAGTCAGAACAGTGAGGGATTCTGAAGAGGAAGGTCTCATAAGACAAGTCAAAAGATCAGATCTAGTTGTTTTGTAAAATGCAAGTGTATATCTGACAAGGGGTTAATCTCCAAAATATATTAAGAACTCATACAACTCAACAAAAAAACCTGATCAAAAAATGGGCAGAGGATATGAACAGACATTTTTCCAAAGAAGACATACAGATGGTCAACAGGCACATGAAAAGATGTTCAACATCACTAATCATCAGGGAAATGCAAAGCAAAACTACAATGGGATATCACCTTACACCTATTAGAATGGCTATAATTACCAAGACAAAAAACTACAAATGTTGGAGAGGATGTGGAGAAAAGGGAACCCTCATATACTGTTGGTGGGAATGCAAATTCATACAGTCACTATGGAAAACAGTATGGAGATTTCTCAAAAAATTAAAAATTAAAAATACCAGATGACCTAGCCATTCCACTACTGGGTATTTATCCAGAGAACTTGAAATCAACAATTTGAAGAGACTTATGCACACCTATGTTCATTGCAGCATTATTCACAATAGCCAAGACATGGAAGCAACCCAAGTGCCCATTGGATGCCCATAAATGGATGAAGAAGATGTGGTATATATACAATGGAAAACTACTGAGCCATAAAGACAAAATCGTCCTATTTGCAACAACATGGATGTAACTTGAGGGTATTATGTTAAGTAAGATAAGCCAGACAGACAAAGACAAACACCATATGATTTCACTCACATGTGGAAGATAAACAAATACATTGACAAAGAGAACAGATTAGTGGTTACCAGAGAGGAAGGGGGTTGGTGGGTGGGCATAAGGGGTAATGAGGCACATATATATATGGTTAACGTACAACTGAAATTTTACAATGTTATAAACTATTATGACATCAATTTTTTTTAAATGTAAGTATGATAATGGCCAGGAAGTCCTGGAGGGACACCACGGTTTTTTTTTGAAACCAAATATATAATATTTTCATTGTATCAATACAATTTCAAACAAATCCCAAATGGAAGACCAAGCCCAAGAATTCAGAGAGGAAACAATCTTCCAAACAATAAGGAACACCCAGGCTGTCATTGCAACCACACTGTCAGAGGCCATGACGGTGCCAGTCAACCAGTGGTATCCAGATTACCACGTGTTGACCACATCATCAATTTGCAGAACACTCTGGACAGTTTCAGTTGCTAGAGTCAGCTCACTGACTGAAACCAACAAAGACTGGACAACCAGTTCCTCCAAAACTGCAAATACCATCCTTTCGGACATTAATGCCCGTAGTTTTTCTCCTTGGGCGTGCCGGTTCCTTAGTTCTGTTACTGTGGAAATGAGATTCAGGCCAGCAGTTTCAGTGTAGATGGAATGGCCTCCATAACATCTGCAAAGGCACGAACTCAGTAGGATTCCATACCACTCAATGTTCATGAATACTCAAGTTAACCATAGTGCCAACTCTATTTCTGGTGCACCACTTCCTGCAATAAGAGCTCTCTCCTTCACTGAACAGTGAATGACACATAAGGCAGCCTGAATGGAGCTCTCAGTTTCTTCAGTCACCAATTTGTTAGAACCACAAACAACAACCGCAACTTTTTCCAGGGCTTGCACAGCCTGTAATCTTGAGTAGTTTGCCAGAACCATTTAAATTGACCCCCTCAGCTAACTCAGCCAAACCCAGCATGCCCACGGTGAATTGGTCAACATAAGCAACTGGCTTGGTTCCAACTGTCCTACAAATGACTTCAATGTCTTCTCTTTCAATATCCTTAACCACCACTATCTTCATTTTGTTCATGAAATGTAATGAAAGATCACTAAGAGCATCTCTTAAGAACAGAGTTCTGTATGAGAAGCATATTATATCCTGTTTTTAAAATTTGCTTCACTAAATTTAGAATATAGGCTCTCTCCTCTTGAAGCACGTGGTCCATCTGGGCATATCAGAAACTACTATTTGCTTATCCATATCTGTTTTGGGAGCAGCTAATCAAAACTGAATAAGCCCAATCTTAGTCTTTTCAACTCTGGTTTTGTCACAATTAGCTACCTTTTGGGTGAGAACCAGCCCTTTCACCAACTCAGTCATTGATAGTCTCACCAAGTTATTATTTTTTAAAATAATTTATTTAAACTAAATAATCACACAAAAACAGCTCACCCCTTTCTCCCAACCCCCAACCCCTGCCTCTGGCAACCACCAATCTGTTCTCTGTATCTATGAGCTTGTTTTATTATTGTTTTTAGATTCCACCTATAAGAGAGATCAGAAGGTATTTGTCTTTCTCTGACTTATCTCACTTAGCATAACGCCCTCGAGGGCATTACCAAGTTTCTTAACTATTTTAATATCTCTAAAATCTATACCAGCAGCTGTGGCTGGGTGACTTTCCTCACTGCATTTAAACTCATTGGAGAAACGAGACTTAAATACTAAGAGACAACCTTTGGGTTCAATGACGTGGCTGAAACTATTTCACAAAGTTTCTGTCAAGATTTCAATACCCTTTTCCAAATCCTTCTGGAATGACTCAGGGATGGTGATTGGATGAATCCCTTTCTGAAAGAGCTTGGTACAGGATTCTAAGAGAGAGCCAGAAACGATGACCACTGATGTGGTGCCACCTCCTGCTTCTTTATCTTGAGCCTTAGCTCCCCCAGCATTCTAGCTGCTATATGTAACACCTGCATTTGTTTCAGAATGCTAGCACCATCACTTGTAATGGTCACATCACCTTTTCCATCTTGAATCATTCTATCCATTCCTTTTGGTCCAAGGCTTGTTCTAATAGCATCAGCAAGAGCTTCGGCCATGGAGATATTGCTGAAGCTGATCTGGGCTGGCTTGTCGTGGTCCTCATAGGCATTTTTCCCATGACTGCTGGCAGCCCTGGCAGGCACCCCGCTCCAAAATACCACTTCTCCAGCATGGCAAGCTTGGCTGGGTCTGTGCTGGGTCTGTTCCAGAAAGGACAGATGGACACAGATTCCAGCTGGTCAACAAATAATGATGTGCACTCTTAACCACTGAAGGGGATCAAATATGTAACCCCAAAATATTCCACTTTGGCATATTTTGAACTGAAGGCAACTGAGAAATAGCACAACAGGAAGGGCCTCTCTGCCCTTCCGCTTTCTACCCATAAAGCAGGGCATAAATTTCCTGTGAGAAAGGTGCCCTCGTGTACCAGGAAGGGGAGAACACTCTTATCACTGGAGACAGGAGTCAATACCACCATAGTGACTGGTATTGACCATAGTTACTTTCCCACAGTATACCACCCCTAGAAGCCAAAATCCCTTTCCTGTCTGGTCACTTATGACAATTGATCACCCTTTGTTAAAATGCCGTATCAACCCCAAGTCTAACCGTTTCTTTGGGGCTTTCACTTCTTTTCTATGAAGACCCCTGTAAAAACACTAACATCAAATAAAATTTGTATGTTTTTCTTCTGTTAATCTGTCTATTGTCTGCTAAATTTACAGGTCTCAGGCATAAAACCTAAGAGGGCAGAAGAAAAGTTCTTCCTCTCTATCACCTGGCAGGTGATGGGCTGACTGCATAATGGAAGGTGGAAGAGAGGGACTTTTTATGAGCTTGTGCATCAATTAAATGTTTAAAATAAAGAATTGTAGGTGTTGTATTTAAAGAGGCAATAAAAAAGGAAATTGTCATTAAGTTACTCCTAAGAACAATGGCTGATTGAATCCCAAGGAAAACCAGCTAAGTTTTTTTTTAAAAGATGCATATATTTATTAAAACTTTGAAAATATTTAACAATTTATTGAAGGCAGAAAAATTCTTAATATATTAACCCTAGAAACCTAGAAGTCCCAGGAATTAGATTTCAACAGATTTAGAAAGAATACCTTATAAAAGGTTTTAATTCTACTTTGTTAAACTGGGACTTGGAACACTTTTGGCATCATTTCACCCTGACCCACTGCCTTGATAAGTTAGTCAGCAGGAGCACGTGAATCCGTGGAGAGATGAGACTCACATTCACTCTTATCCAAATGTAGCAAATAGCACCATGTTTCCTATTTAATGGAATGGGGTTTCTTCTGCAATTCTTTGGAGCAATAAGCCTTTAGCCTTCCCATTTCCCCCACTCCAAGAGGAGCCATTGGCGTCTTTGTCCTAACACCTCTGGGCACTGGTCAGGAGTTACAACACTGGCTGAATCATCACCGCAGGACTCCTTAAGTGGAGGCAGGTAAAGATGTCTCAGAAGGTGGTTTACGCTGTTCTGTTCTTTCACATCTCAAATTCACTTTGCCGGTCACAGTTAGGCAGGTAGAAATGGGTTAAAAACTTTAGAACTCATGATAATTTTATCCATAAGTAGAATAAGATTGATGCTGAAAAGCATGACAGAAGAAACTGGACCAGCAGTCTCCTCCCAAATGGCGGCAGGGCGGGTGTGAAGACGACACAAAAGCCATCCTACAGGGGGAGGGAGAAGAGAAAAATTAGATTGCTTCATAATGCTCAAAACCTGAGCTCAATAAGATACACAGGAGGTTCTAGATTAAACATAAGATAACTCCTGGATTTAAAAAGCAAAAAAAAAAAAGAAATACTGACCAACAGGTAACCTGTAATTAGGAACCTTTAATGAGTTAGGATTTATAAGAAGTAGTCCAACATAGGGGATAGAAGGACACAGGAGACACTTAACGTTGCCACTTAGAGCAGGAATACTCCTCTTTTGACTCACTTCTTTCAAAAGCCAAGAGGAAAGTAGACTACTATATCATGTTCTTGAGCAAAGGACCAATGCCATTTAGGAAACTGTCAAATCACTAGATTAAAAGTTATCACCTGAGACAATAAAGCAGGCAGCTCCATTCAGAAAAATGGAGAGGGAGGGAATTAAAGTCCAGACTGGGGCACTTGAACCGCACCTGGGAGAGGTGCGGGGGTGTCCTGTTTACTCAACTGGAGAATTCTGGCTTCTTGATCTTAAAAGATTATTTCTTAGTCAATGTTGATTAGCCAAAAGAGGAGAACAAGAACAATGCCCTCCTCCAATCAATTTCCTTTTTAAGTGCAGATGGTCCTCAGCAGCCAAATGCCTTGTTAAAACAAATGGATCAGGTGGGGTTCTTCAAGTTCACAGGCCTCAAAGGTTGAAGACCAACACACACACCCCCAAGAACTAAGAATGCAGGAGTTAACACACACCTCAAACTGTTCCTAGGGGCCTGGCAGGTGGCTCAGTGGTTAAGTTCCAGCACTCCACTTTGGTGGCCTGAGGTTCACAGTTTCGGATCCCGGGCGTGGACCTACACACCACTTATCGAGCCATGCTGTGGCAGTGTCTCACATATAAAGTAGAGGAAGATGGGCATGGATGTTAGCCCAGGGCCAATCTTCCTCAGCAAAAAAAGAGTAGGATTGGCAACGGATGTTAGCTCAGGGCTAATCTTCCTCACACACACACACACACACACCAAAAACAAAAAAAAAACCTGTTCCTATAGTAAGGTCAAGGTTCTGATTCAGATACCACCTCTCCCCTACAAACGGAATCCAATTCATCACCACGAGTCTAACAGGAAACTGCCAACAGGAGGCTAAATTTCCAGCAGCATCTTCCCTAGTTCCTCGGATCTTTTAAAAAAAAAATCACTGGTTTTAATAGTTTTGCTGTATTTATTCTACAACCTGGGTCACTGGAGTCCTTGATTCAGCTCCAGTAAGGAAGAGAGGAAAGAAACAGGAATCTGGCTCAGAACCTAAGAGGCAAACTATCTTCTTAAGGAAAGGCAGCAGGGCTTTCCTGATCATTAGCTGCGTTTGGGAGCTGTGGGCCAGGGGTGTGCTGCTGGTGCCTAGACTACAGAGATCAACGACCTGCAGCTGAAAGCCAGGGTGCCTGTGTACCTCCTGACTGAGGTCTCGCCGCCGAGGATTCGAAGTTCAGGAACTTGGAGTCAGCACCACCACCAGGTGCCGGCGTACCCTCTCCAATACCTCCGGCCTCGGCCGTATCTGAGAGGGCTGGACAAGGGGATGCCTTTTCATTCTAACGTTTTAGGCTGGTGCTTTCCGACCTGCAGAGCCGAGGGGGTCAGTGAGTCTCAGTCTCTCCAAAGGCGACTTTAACAGGCGCAGGAGAAAGAATCCACCTGGTCTGGGACACCCCGTTGCTGACTTGACCAGTTTGGGCATCTCTGTATCCTAAAGCATCCAGACCTAACGTGGGCGCATCTTACAACCCCGAGAGCCGGCAAGCGCAAGGCCAAAGAGCGCAAACCCAAGTCGTGCGCGGCTGCTTCAGAATGTGTTAACAAGAGAGCCGTCTAGCAAGGCCGCTATCCGCCAGTCTGACTCAGGCAAGAGAGGAGAAAGCCGGGCTTCACACCGAACGTCCCAGTTCTGAAACGAACATGCCACGGGGCTGCCCGCCCCGCCCCGGGTCCCCGCGCGCCGCAGCGCTCACCCAGCCGTAGTGCGCCTCCAGCCAGGCGCGGTGCCGCCCGGTGAGCCAAGCGCACAGCAAGGCCACGAGGCGCGGGCAGTCCCGGTTCACGCCGGCCTTCCACTCCTTCAGATCCCGCTTGTTGCCCCGCTTCGGGTTCCGGTAGGTCCCCGGCGGTGGTCTCTCCAGCAGCGTCCCCGCGAAGGTCACGAGCGCCACCACGCGGCCCCAGTTGGGGACTTGGCGGTCGCCGAGTATCGCCTGCGCCATCTGCGCCACCAGCTCGACGCGGTCCCCGTGGAAGCCGCGGTAGGGGGAAAGAAAGTGCTGGTTGCGCTCCTGTACCTGGGCGGCCACGCAGCGCAGCACGGCCGCCTCGGGCGTGGACGGTGCCTGCGCGGCGGTGCCGGGCTCCCGGGCGCAATATTCTAGGTAGTCGGTCAGCAGCCGCGCCGTGCGCTCCCTCAACGCGTCCGCCATGGCTCGGCCTCTGCTGGGCCCCCGACCCCGGCCTGTTTTCTAGGCCCGGCCGCGCCTCCGCCCAGGGAGGGGCTGCCGCGCCCCACCCCAGCTCGGCCCGGCCCGGCCTGGCCCAGTCAGTTGTTTTCCTAGGTCCGGAAAGGAGCCTTTGATGGATTCCGACCTGCACCTGGTTCACTCTCAGAGTCGAGGCCCGTAGGTATGCACGTGCTCGCGCAGCAATCAGGGGCGGAGACTCTTTTGGGGTTGTTGATTAGCTCTCGATCTGGACACTAAGACCCCAGAGGGAACAGTCCGGGAGGTTGGGCTGAACTTTTGCTCCCTCTTAAGGAGAGGTTGACAAAGGCTACAGACAGCTCTCCACTGGTGGCTCCCTTGCGAGGATTATCAGCATCTTCGATTGGACGGAAGCATCTGGGCCTATGTGGCAGGAAACAGGATAATTTTCCTGCAGGCTGCTGGAGTGCCAATATTGGCTTCATTCACTCACTCTCATTTATTCAGAGCCTATGGGGTGCTAGGCCTCCACCTCTTAGCACTAACGATATAATGTGGTCCCTGCTTTCAAGGACTCTACAGTCTAATATTGGAACAAAGAAACAGGCCATCACAGTAGAGTTTAATTATCACCGTATTAGGAGAACTTAGGGGAGTATTCAGCACTATGATAGTGGCTGCTGCATACGGCTACCATTCTTATATTGCTTAGAGTTCTCTGTTTACTGGCCAGTCCCTTGTTACTCCAATCCCGTTAATAATACTTCTTTTATTAATCTTTCTCTGTTTATGTTACTCTATGGCTTCTTTCTCCTGATTGGACCCAGACCGATATATAATTGGTACCAGCATGGAATTTCTGGGGGGTCGGCAGTCTGGGGCATATTGAAATATCCGGGCCAGCATGAAAGATGAGTTGGTGCATCTAGTATCACCTACAAAAAAGAAAGAGGCCCAACGTTTGGTAGGTCATTTTGGATTTTGGAGGCAATATACACCACAACTGAGTGTGCGACTTCAGCCCATCTACAGGCTGGTGGATTGGGGAGCAGAACAAGAGAAGGCTCTGCAGCACGTGTAGGCTGCAGTACAAGCTGCTCTACCACTTGGGTCTTAGGAGCCAACAGATCCAATGATACCTGAAGAGTAAAATAGGGATGCTGTATAGAGCCTCTGGCAAGCAACAATAGGAGAATTACAGTGCAGACCTCTAGGATTTTGAAGCAAATCTATATCTTCTGCAGATCACTCTTCTTCTTTTGAGAAGCAGATACTGAATGCCCAGCTGTGGGACATCAGGTGACCATGCAGCTTGAGCTCTCCTCATGATCATGGATGTTGTCTGACCTACCTAGTTATAAGGCTGGGTGTGCACAGCGGCCATCTGTCATCAAGTGGAAATGGTATAGAAGAGCCTGAACTCAGGCAGGTCCATTAGGTACAAGTCAATTGCATAGGCAGGTGACTCAGGCTCCTGCAACACCAACTCCTGTTGCTTTGCCTCCTCCTTCATCCCATGCCTATGGCCTCTAGGGGGTTGCTTATGACCAGCTGACTGAGGGAGAAAAACTCCAGCCTGGATTACAGATGGGTCTATATGATATGCTGGTACCACATGAAAGTGGACAGCTGTAGCATCACAGTCCCACTCAGGAGTGCCTGTGAAGACAGTGGTGGAGAAAAATCCTCCCAGTGGGCAGAAATTCAAGCTGGATATTTGATTGTCCACTGTGTTTGGGGTGACTGATGGCCAGAGTACAGATCTACACTGATTCATGGGCAGTTGCTGATGATTTGGATGGATGGTCAGGGCCTTGAAAAGAACAGGATTGGAAGATTGGTGACAAGGAAATCTTGGAAAGAGGTATGTGGCTGGACCCCTCTGACTGCACACTGTGAAGATAGTCATGTCCCATGTGAATGCCTCCAAAGGGCAACCACTGCAGAGGAGACTCTTCATCATCGAGTGGACAAAATTCTGTGCTCTGTGGATGTCAGAGGGCTTTTTACCCCGCCACCACAGTGCTTGCTCTATGGGTCCGAAGAGGCCACCGCAGCAGGGAGAGAGGGTGTGGCAACTATAGAATTCTCCTGACAACGGCTGAGCTGGCTAACGCTGCCGAGTGCCGGGTCTGCCAGCACCAGTGATGCCTTCATATGAGCCGAATGAATTTTGTTAGAAGAGAATATAAGTAAGTCTGTGTACATCACATTCCCATTTGAATTGGTTTTGACATCTTACACATTCCCTCATTAATTAATAAGTTAAATGAACGTTTTGATATATGTTCATGTTTTATTTGCAAGAGTCATGGTTTTACCTCTTTGAACATTGTATTTTAGCAGCAAACACACAGTTTTTTCTTAGATTTGGTGTAGCTTGGGGGGGTGAGTGATAAATCCTCTGGCCCTGCCATTGGTTAACTCTTAATAATTATCAGTTGAACTAAACAACAAATGGATAAATTAACCTCCACTCAGAATTTCCCATCCACACGATGCAAGGCGGCAGTTTGCAGTCAGACTTGGTTAAAATCCTGCCTCTGCCACTTAGGAGCTGTGCAACCAGGAGCAAGTTCCTCAACTCTCCTAGCCTCAATTTCCCCACCTAGAAAGTGGAGGTAACACACTGTCTGCATCACAGGGCTGTTACAAGGATTACAGGAGCTGGTGTGTGCAAAGTGCTAGCACAGTGCCTGGCACATCATAGAGCTCTTCACAGAGAACTAACCGGGTTACCATGCTCACTCGTCCCACTTTTAACCAAAAAGCAAAGTGTGACATTTTGGTGAGCCTTGACTATATGGTTTCTGTTTTTTTTTTTTAAATACTGGCAATAGCTAGAGACTGCCTACTATTTTTTCCATATATATTTTTAACAGCTTTATTGCAATATAATTCACCCTTCTAAAGTATATAGTTAAGTGGTTTTAAGTATACTCACAGAGTTGTGCGACCATCACCACTACCTAATTCCATTACCTCAAAGGGAATCTCGTACCCTTCAGCAGTCACTCCCCATTCGTCCCACCCCTCGCCCTAAGTAACCACTAATCTACTCTCTGTCTCCATGGATTTGCCTATTCTGGATATTTCATAAATGGAATCATACACAATGGTCCTTTGTGCCTGGTTTCTTCCACTTAGCATATTTTCAGGGTCCATCCAAGTTGTAGCATGAATCAGTACTTCACCCCTTTCTATTGCCCAATAATACCCCATAGTATGAATGAATACACCACATTTCATTCGTCCACTCATCACTTGTTGAACATTGAGTTGTTCTGCTTTGGGGTCCTATGAACATTTGTGTTCAAGTTTCTGTGTGGACATGTTTTCATTTCTCTTGGGTACAGACCTAGGAGGGGGGAGGTTGCCTGTTATTGGGGAGCACAGATAGGCTGGAAACAGTGACCCTGCTTCATGACAAAGTTAAGTGTTCACCAGTGGTGTGTTGGTTAGACAACCTTGGGGTCAAAGCTAGGCATCTCCTGTGGTCACATACCATACTCACATGTAGCCGTTCATGTTTATTTATGTGGTTAAATTAACCGAAGCATCATTCCTGATCTCATCTCCTCACTAGAGGGTCTGCATCCTTTTTATGATGACACAAATATATTCATTTCATTTCTTTTACCAGAAATAGCTGTAAGTCAGCCCGCTGTGGAGACTGACCAGTCCTGAAGGCCAGCCTGGCTCAGCCAAGTCCCGTCTAGAGAATGAGGGGCTGTGGTATGCCTTGAAGAGTGACCTGATTCTCTCCTATCATGGGTGGGAGGGTGAGTGGGTTAGCCTCATGTTCTTGCAAAGGATCCACAGAGACAAGAAGATTCCCTGAGAGGTTTCCCCAACTTAACCCCACACCGGCGTTCCTGGTCCACCTCAGTCCTGCCCAGTCCAGACCTCCAGGGGAGGGGCCTTAAGGATCTGCATTTGTAACCTGTTGTTGATGCTGATGATTTTCCTCAGCAGGTAAGTTTGGGAAACGCAGATCTACAAATCCCTGCTCAGTCAGCTCTCTGGGGCTTGGGGGGAAGCCAGCTGACAGCGATGTGGCTCCAATTCCAACCCAGCCAATGTAACCAACAGCTGGGTTTATCCCAGTATCCCAGTGTCCTCTTTCGAAAAGATTTTCCGTGGTTCACAGGCCCCAGTTGGTCTCTAGCCTTTCCCACTGCCTTTCTGTGCCCCTCTGAGTTTCCCAAAGTTGCCTGTGGTCACCCCAAAGCCTCCTGTGAGGGCCTCTCCTCCAGCCCCTCTCCTCAATTACCCTCAACTCTTCCTCCTCCTTTTCCAGAAGGCTTGAATGGCCTCAGGGAGG
Source organism: Tapirus indicus (assembly GCA_031878705.1). Lineage (NCBI taxonomy): Eukaryota > Metazoa > Chordata > Mammalia > Perissodactyla > Tapiridae > Tapirus > Tapirus indicus. The sequence goes on from CM062918.1 coordinate 44,870,741, forward strand.
TTTCACTCAGGGGTGCTTGAAAAGGGCTCATTAAGCCAGATCAGCTGTCTTCAAAGTATAGTTCCCACCCTGGAGGTCCCTGAGACCCTTTCAGGGGGTCCTCCAAGATCAAAACTATTTTCATAATAATACTATTTTTTTGTATGTGTGGCTTTTTAAACTCTCATTCTCTTAGGAGTTTTCCAGAGGCTACCGATGTGAGGTGAAAGTATCACCAATGGAACGTGTGCTTCTGTATCCGTTTTACAATTTTTCTGTTTTAATTTCTAATATGATAAATATTGATAGATATCCACATAAACAAAAAACTCTTTGGGGTCCTCAATAATTTTTAAGAGTGTAGAGGGATCCTAAGACCAAAAACTTTGAGAACCACTGGCCCAGATGAATCTCTAACTGATGATAATTACTAATTTGAAACATAAGTGGGGACTGCTGGGGGAGAGAAGAGAGGAAAGAACAAGGGGAAGGGGAATAGGGAGGGGGGAAGGGAGGAGGAGGAAGGGACAAGGAGAGAGGGAGGAGGAGATGCGGGAGGGGATGGGAAGAGAGAGAAAGGAGAGGAAAGGAACAGGGAAGGGAGGAGGGGAAGGGAGGAAGGTTGGATGGAGGGACGGAGCAGGAGAATAACCCTTGTTGAAGACGTGCCAAAGGCTGAAGTAGATACTTGACATACTTTAGTGCTGTCCCATTTCATAGATGAGGAAACTGAGGCTGAGAGACATTTAGATATTATATATCCTTTAAAAGTGACAGAGCTGGGTCTGAACCTAGGCACACATCCTTTGTCACCATGCTGTCCCCTTCTAACTTAGAGATGAGTCCCAGTTTCAGTGGTGCTACCTTCTAGGCAGCTGACCAAGCAACTACAAGAGCACAGCATGCAAAGGCCTTTACAACCTTGTGCTGCCTTTAAGCCACTTATGATCTAGGGAAGGTGTGGAGGAGGTCAAGGGATGGGAAGAGAGAATTGGCTATGGAGTGCCTGCCTCTGGCCTCTGGTTCATTCCAGAACAGGGCCAGCAGCCCGGCCTCACTTCTGCAAGGCCTGCTGCCTGCTCCAAAGCAGCTGCCCTGGTTTCGGTTCACAGGTATTTGCCATAAACACCCATCATTGCACGCCTCCTTACCTGACCCCCTCCTGCCTAACCCTTCTCTTCTTGGGCTGGGGAAGGGCTGTCCAAGGCTATGTATACCTGGGGGCACAGCCTTTTGGCCCCTTCACCACAGTTGGTTTGGTAGATTTGCTCCCAACTTCTTTAAAAAAAACTGATTAAAAAACTCCACTCAGCATTATTTTCAATATGCAAAATACAATTTATTACCTGGAGTTTACCCTTGAGTCTCCACATAGTGTAGCATATTCCCAACCAAGTATTTCATCAATAAATCCTAACCACCACCCACTGTGAGAGTACATACTTACAGGGGAGGTGGCTTACTGCCCACTGGGGCGAGCGAGTGTTCTGGGGAATACTTGCAGAGGGCCCTTAAAGTCTCTTTGATTGTAAAGTTGTGGGCTATTCTGCACATACACTGAAGATGCTCTCCGCCTCCCAGACATATAACCTTGAATTTGCTTCCCCTGAGTCTGGGTGACTTTCCCTTTGCTCTGTCTTCCTTCACTTCTGGGAGGCCCAGCTCAGAGTGCAGAGACACTAAAGGGTCTATGGGAGAGAGAGAAGGCAACATCATAACTAGGAGACCAGGAGCAAACTCTGGAACATTCTGGGAGTGGAGCTCGAGAATTCCATGGAACACACTCTGGGGCCTGACCCCTTCAGCAGCTGGCAGGTGCTGGGTAGACCCTGTGCCCATTTCCCTGAGCCGCTACCCAGACTGGAATCCACTAGGGGACAGGGGAGAAGGTGGCTGAAAGATGGTTCCTCTGGACCATGCTCCCTCCCTCCCTCTGGGCTCTTCGGAGGCAAGCAGGGGGTTTTATATCTCTCTCTTTACCCCAGGACCTGCTGTGTAGTAAAACCCTCGGTAAATGTTTGCTTGGCAAATGACTGAATATAACCATTATGTTTATTTTAAAAGAATTGATGGAAAAGATGGCCTGGGTGAATTTTGACTGACTGGCCCATTATGATACCTGAAAAGTAGTTGTGAGGGTGGGCCTAGCACACCCACTGATGTTTACCGGAGTGCCAACTCCAGACCTGTCAGATGCCTGTGCCCTGCCCCAGCTCTGGTAGGGCGTCTCTGAGCAGCAGGGCCTGGGGCTGGGCCTGCAAAGCCAGAACTACCACCAGGAGCAGGGCCAGGCTGGAGCAGGGCCAAGAGAGGAGACTGGATGATCCAGGGGAGTCACCACACACAGCCCTCAGGCACCACGAGGACCTGCCTGTCAGACCCTGGGCCACCCACAGGGCAAGCCTCGCATAGGAATAATTTTTGGTGTCTGAGGTGATCTTTTATTTCTCTAAGTAATGCATGCCATCTTGATGAATGAAGAGTTTTCTAGAACGGAGAATAAGCCTTGACACCTTAAAACAAAAAAAAAATGAAGAGACCCTGTAACAAAAGCATTTGGTATCTTCCAGAAGGAACTGCTGAATTTCAAATAAAGACAAGATATTTTTTATATTATTTTTCTCAATATAAGAGAAGCAAAGACATTATCATTTCGAGACCTATCAATTAATTTGTATATGTAATTACATTTGCAATGCAATAAATATGAGTATATTTTATATGGACAAGATCCATTCTAACCTGAGTGGATACTACTAATCCTAATATGTCTAATACTACTAATAGGTTTTTAAATAAATTTACTGTCTCGTGTTCCCACACAGAACAGTTTTGGTTGCTCTGAGAAGCATTTGTGTCACAAACAGCATTCAGCTTTTCCCTCAAATGAAAGAAAATGTCCTAAGTGAAAGAGTGATACATCACATCACATCATTTGTAAACCAAATACCCTGTCCATTTTATGCATATCTCTGCTTCATTTATAACAGGTCACATAGATGAAAATGTTTTATCTGAAGAAAGACAATAGAATGGGAGACTGAAAAAGATACTTTTACAATAAAAACATATTTTTTAAAAAGTGATTTTGTCCAATTACATTTGGAATTGGAATTTTCTTCTATCAGCCCAATGAACACAGTCCTTCTTATACAGTCCATTGAGATCAGGGATTCTAGAGGAAGGTTCCAGGAATCACAGGGCACACTGAGAAAAATCATATTTTAAAGTGCTCTGAAAACGAATTCGATTCAAGGACTCAACATGGGATATATTAAACGCTGAATTCTATTGGTAATAGAATGAGCTGAGACCAGTATAATTTAGAATAACCCTAAAAATGGATAAATTTTAAAAAGTGTTCAAAATGAAAAACACTGTACTTGAAGGTGTTCTCTTGGTGCTGAAGGCTCCCACGGGATTCTTTCCGGGACTGGTAGTTTCAACAGTGCTAGTGGAGATGCCTAGTGAAGTCACAGCCGTGGAGTTGCTTCCTGAAGCTAAGTTGGAACACACCCTCAGATCCTCTAGAAGTAAGTTCTAATTACATGTGACGATTTCAAATTCTATCCTCAGGTACCTACTGTGCTTTGTGAGAAGACAATTAAGCCCAGACCTGCAAGGACACGAACAGATAATTTTTAGTCCTTTTGTAAAACCTGAGTTTAAAGAGATAAAATCAAAGTCTATTACACACACACAAACACACACACACACATCCAAAATAGAGCACTCAGGGGCCGGCCCGGTGGCGCAGCGGTTTAGTTCGCATTTGGCAGCCCAGGGTTCGCGGGTTCGGATCCCGGCGCCCGCCGACGCACTGCTTGTCAGCCATGCCGTGGCGGTGTCCCATATAAAGTAGAGGAAGATGGGCACGGATGTTAGCCCAGGGCCAGTCTTCCTCAGCAAAAAGAGGAGGATTGGCAACGGATGTTAGCTCAGGGCTGGTCTTCCTCACACACACACACAAAAACCAAAATAGAGAACTCACATGCTTGGAAGAATAACATTGTACTCCTACCAACTCAAAGGTGCTTCTTTGGACCTGACGCCCCCCTCCCCTAGTTAATCTTCTGAAGGGCATCTGTGGCCTCTTTATTAGGACTGGTGACTTAGATCGAGTCCAAAACCATCTGGATCCACACAGCTCACTGGGTACATGAACATGACTTCACTAATTTAGGAAACTCTTGCCCAGGAAGATGAAGTCACAAATAACTTTATTGTTTGTTTCAGGAACTTTGCAAAATCCTTTCATCTATTTATCCTAAGACTAGACAACTCAACTACCCACTTTAGAAAAGACACTCACTTCTCGAGACAATACAGAGTATCAAATGGTGGCTTTTCAAGACTTTCTCTGAAATCTTCTCCCTCCTCTCACTGCATGTCCAGCAATCTTAACCTATTATGCCACAAATTTGTCCAATCCTACTTAAGTCCATCCATCAAAAGACCTGCCTGTGGGGCCAGCCCCGTGGCTGAATGCTTAAAGTTCTGTGCGTTCCACTTTGGCAGCCTGGGTTTGCCAGTTTGGATCCCGGGTGCGGATCTGCTCCACTTAGCCACACTGTGCAGGCATCCCACATACAAAATAGAGGAAGATTGACACCGATGTTAGCTCAGGGCTAATCTTCTTCAAGCAAAAAAAGAGGAAGTTTGCCAACAGATGTTAGCTCAGGGAGAATCTTCCTTACCAAAAAAAGACCTGCCTTCAACTAGACCCCTGAAACCTCACAAACATCTGTCTTTGCTCTCCCCTTCTGAGATGCTATGAAGACTGTCAAGTCTGTGATCCTTCACACCGAGGTATGCAATAAATATAGCTTTGCTTTATAAATAGGTTATTTTGGTGGAATTTCTGGGGAGCCAACATTCGACAAGGTCATGGAGCTCTTTGAGGATCTAATAAAAGTCACGAGGACACTATTCCCGGAAAAATGCACACACACACAATTTGACACATAATTTCAGGGGCTTCCTGGGCCGCCTGAAGCCCCTTTGTGAGTCTCACAGGAGTCTGTGACCACAGAATAAGAACTGTACACTACTGGGAGGTGAGATTGGCAATCTGTGGTTTGTCAAAGGCTAGAATCACAAGACTCAGACTTTTAGGGTCACAAGGAACCTTTTGGATCACCTAGCCCAACTATTCCCTCAACCACATGCTGATACATAGTTGTTTAATCTATGCTGGAACACTTGTGCTGACGGGGGACTCACTACTTCCCCAGGAAACTTATTCCTTCTGTGGTCACAGGCAGAGCGGGAATTAGAGCTGGTTAGCTGACCAGGCCCGTGCTGGCTTACTCTGACCCCTCTGCTTTCAGGAAGGCCAGTCACTCCTCTCACACACAGAGTAAAACAGAAAAACTTCTCTCTTACTCTGAGGGTATGATCCCATGATCCTGAGCAAAAAGCAGTCCCGTCAGGGGACACTCGTAGAGTACTAACGCGGTTTTCATGACCAAACAAGATGGAGACTCGGGATCCCTTGAGAACATCCCAGACGTTGATGGTATAATCGTTGTATCCGGCAAACAGCAGGCGACCTTGAAGCAGGAGGATATGATGGTTATTGAACCAGTTCCTCCCTTCCTGTTTGTCCTTTCATGACTGTCACTCATTCACTTGCTCACTCATTCACCCACTCACTTGCTCACTTGTTCACTCACTCACTCATACACTCATTCAATAAACAGTGATTTAGTACCCACTATGTGCCAGGCACTGTACTTTGCCCTGGGGATTCAAAGAGGAGAAAGCACGGCCACTGCCCGCTGTGGAGGGTGGCAGGCAGGCAGACACATAAATCATTGTAGCACCATGCGGTAAGGGCTATAATGGAAGTGCTCAGGTGTGTGTAAGGTGCTATGTGATCATACAGGAAGGGGGATCAAGGAGGGCACTGCAGAGGAAGTGACACTTGAGTTGGCTCTTGAGGGCTGAGTAGGAGTTTGCCATGAAGAGAAGGGAGGGGAAGGATATTCCAGGCAGCAGTAGCACCATGCATGCAGAAAGGCACAGATGCAGAATTGTGGTGTGTGTCTGGGGGAACTGAATGGTCCAGTGACGCAGCATATCAGCGCTGCCTTAACTTTCACTAGCAATTTCCCCAGCTGAGGGCAGAGGTGCCATGAATTTCAGGGCATTGAGAAAGGGACTCTTGCTTCACCCCCTCCTCCTCGGAAAAAAGTCCTTTTTTGAGTATGAAGTGGAGAACAGAAGGCTGGGAAGGAAATGCCTAATGGGACTGCAGATGTGAAGTTTTGATACATCACTATCTTGAAGAACAGCATTAGGTGGGCACAGCCTTCATTTCCCCTGAAGTGAATGGGCTGAGGGAGGCCGCTGCGGGCAGGGTGAAGCGGGGGCCAAGAAACAAGTGGAGGAAAACTGGCGCAAAGGTAGACTATTTAGCGTATTGGCCCACAGGAAGTTTAGCTGAGGGGAAGCTTGGTAGAGAGTTGGGTTTCATCTGGGTCCTGTTGTACAGTCCTGGGAAAGTTTCTGAGATGAAGTCTTACCACTGAGGGAGAAGTCCACGCTGGATGCTCCAAATATGATACTCTCTTTGGAATAGATGGCAACCTCCCTGTCTGCCCGGAGGTCATAGAGGCGACACTGGGGTGCAAACAGACAGACAAGGAAGCACTTTCAGCTCCAGTTTGCTGAAGCGATGACCCCAGAGCTATTGGCAGGCGCCAGTGGCTTGTGTAGTTTGAGGGATCAGGGACAACCTCTTTAGTTTCTCTCCTAGAATTTTCTCCCTCAATCCCAATTCCTATTAATCTCCAGGGATCAGTGGAGATTCAAAAGAACAGCAAATACAAAAGATTTCTTCGGGTACAAAAACAAGAACGAAATCCCCCCCACTTTTTTTAAATTATAAAAGATACATGTTCAGGGGCCAGCCCAGTGGCATAGCGGTTAGGTTTGCGTGCTCCGCTTAGGTGGCCCAGGGTTCACAAGTTCCTGGGTGCGGACAGACACATCTCTTGTCAAGCCATGCTGTGGCGGCATCCCATATAGAGGAAGATGGGCATGGATGTTAGCACACGGCCAGTCTTCCTCAGCAAAAAAAGAGGAGGATTGGTACCGGATGTTAGCTCAGGGCTAGTCTTCCTCACACACACACAAAAGATACATGTTCATTATAGAAAATTCAGAAAAACTCGGAAATGCATAAAGAAGGAAATAAAAGTCACCCCAAATCCTAGAGGTATTTACTAACAACTGGGCTATTTCCTTCTTATTTCTATTTTATGTGTGTATTTAAATGGGGCAGATGTTTCATTATTACTTCTATTTTCTCATATCATTAAATAACCTTCAAAAAAATCTGATTAACATGGTTGTCAAATATTCCTCATGTGGATATATCAGAATCTATTTAGCCATATGCTGTTAAGTGTTTTGATTGTGTCTAATTTTTCTCTTTTATAAATAAAATTATGATAACCATTCATATGTTAACATCTTCATAGATATCTCTGATATTTTCCTTAGAATAGCTAAGGAATAGAATCCTTAGAATAGAATTGTTTCCAAGAAATAGCATGACTGGATCAAAGGGTAGGGATGCTTTAAAAACTCTTGATTCATATAGAAAAACTGCCCTCCAGAAGGGAGGTACCAAGCCTCCTTTACCACACCATCTCTATCACTGGACATTTCTCTACTAATCCAAGAGGCAAATGAGCATTGATCACTTAAACTTGCGTTTCTTGGATTACAGGTAACTTTGAAGGTGTTTTTCATGTTACAGGTAACATCTTCAGGTGTTTATTTTGGATTTATTGCTTTGCAAAGTCTGTATTTTATCCTTTTTAAAAATTGAGGTGTTTATCTTATTGATGATATGAATCCCATTCATATCTAAAGGATTTCAACTTGGTCTGTCAAATATGTGGCAAGAATTTTTCCAAAATGTATGCCCTTATATTTTGTTATATATTTTTTGACATACAGAAGTTTTAAATTTTCATTATTATCAAAACTTTCAATCTATTCCTTTGTAATTTCTTCCACAGTGGCAAATGAGAATGAAACCAATTATTTAATAAGATAGTTGATATTTTCCGGGCAGAAAAACGTATGTTTTTTTCTCTTGAAAAATAGGTCAACATAATTTGGCAATTAGTATCAAAGGCCTTAAAACTAGGCCTATTTTTGACTCAGTAAGTCCATGTCTGCAAATTCTAAGGAAATAACAGGAGAGGTACCAACAATATTTACATATAGCAGTGTTTTTAACAGAAAATTTAAAAAACCTTGGAAAAACCTTACTGTCCAAAAATTGAAGACTGGTTAAGTAAATGATGGCATGTCCATAACATGGAAAATTATTCAATCATTAATAAAATATAATGTAGAAAAATGTTTATCGGCATGGGAAAATGTTCACAATCTATTGCTAAGTGAAAAAAGCAAATTATAAAGCATTTTGTTTAAAAAGAAAAATGACAGAAAGGAATTCACCCAGTGATTTTTCTTGGGTAGGGAGATTAAGGTAATTTAATTTTTTCCCCAAGTTTTCTTCATTGAATACATATTACTTCTGCAATCAGAAAAAAAGAGCTATTTTTAAAAAGTAAAATTAAGTCAGCATCTCTCTCAAATAGGAAAAGCTCTCAATAGCTTAGAAACATACCGTAGCATCATCTGATCCTGAAGCAAAGGCATCTCCACTTGGGTAGTACCTGCAGAGAGAGCACAGGGAGAGAGCTCTTGAATTGAGAGTGGTGGTTCCCAATCCTGGATGCCCATCAGAACCATCTGGGTAGGCTGTCCCACGCTAGGACCTCGGAATCAGAATCTCTGTCTCTAAGGTCACAAGCACCACTAGCTACAGTCCAGAAAGGGAGGCTCATCCGACAGGCCCAGTGGCCTGTAGTTTTCTTCCCTGTAAATAGGGACAGTGACACGGGTCTTGAAGAGTGTTGGTGAGAAGGAAATGAGATAATACGTGCATTTGCACCAGACATTGAACCCAGAGCAGGCCCCCCGTAACTGTACTTTCCCTTGATCACATACCCATTCCCCAGACTTAGCTCAGGGATAAGAAAGTGGTTATAAACACAGACACTGGAATCAGATAGAGCCACGTGAGCATCTCTGCACTGGCTACCTACTACACGTGATACTTTTGGCAAGTTCACCTTGCCCAGCCTCAGTTTCCCCACCTGAAAATGAGGGTGATAATGTACATTTCCTATTGTAAACACTGAACAAGACAGTAATAGGCAAAGAACTTGGCATGGTGCCAAATTAAAAAACCACATTTACTAAATGATGGTTATTACTGTTATAGTCATTCTCTTCTCAAGAATCAGGCTTCCTGGAGAGAGGGAAGCCCAAGTTGAGACCTGATGGAATAACAGACATTAGAGGAAGAGGGTTCAGGGTAAAGAGAGCAGCTTAGGTGAGAGAATGTGCATTTTTAAGCTGTATTTCATAAACATACGGGTTTAACTTATTTTTGTGCCTTATATTCTATCCTGCATCTTAATGACTTCATTTGCTATCTGTAGTAATTTCTGGATTGATTTCTTTTGATTTTCTAGGTAATTGCTACACATTTACAAAAACTGATAGTCTTTTTCCTTATCCCATATTTGAGGGCAGGGAGCTGGACAATCCTTACTAACATTCCTACTCCTAAAGTAAACAAGTATTCTCATTTTGTTCTTGCTCTTCAGGGGGACAATCTAGTGTTTCCCACTAAGTATGATCCTTCAGTGATTATATGTTATATACTGTCTAGACAGTGTCATCTTCCATATTTAAATGTCAAGTCCTGACCTCTCTCTTGGGACCCAGTTCAGAGATCCTGCTACCTACTAGACATCTCCACTTTGTTGTATAATAGGCATCTCAAACTTGCCCAGAACAGAGCTCCAGAATCCATGTGCAACAACTGCCTCCTACCTGCACTGGCTCCAGTCTTGCCTGTCTTAGTAAATGGATCACTGCCTACTGCCCCTTAAAAAAGATTTGGGTTCCCTAAGCTCAGGGTTCTTCTCCTACAGTGCAACCCCCCTTGTGTGTGCAGATGTCATTTGGCCCTTTTCATCTCCCCCTGTGGAATTGGGACTCAGGTAACCAGCACAGAAATTCTGATACCCTGGCTATTGCCATTGCTATGGGTAAAAAACCATTCTTCATCTCTAACCCAGGAGTCTCATGTCTTCTACCAGCATCCATGCAACCGTGGCAGCCTAACTTGATCGCTTGCAGCAAGGGTAAAATCTCAGACCCTTCTCAATTCTAGACATTTCTGTGTTATGTCTTCTTTGGTTCCAGCCACCACCATTTCTTTCTTCAACTCACACAATAACCTTCCAACTGGCTGTCACACTACCAGTGTGCTCCCCTACAATCTATTCTCCGCACGGCAGCCAGAGAGATCTTTTAAAGGCAAAACGTAGATCATGTTAGCCACCCCTCCAACTCAACTCTCTGGACTTTTGTTAGGGTCCTTAACACCTCATCTTCCCCCAGCTCTTTGCAAGCCTGGCTCTTTCATCACTCTGGCCTCAATTTAAATGTCACCTTCTCAGAGAGGCCTTCCCTGACCATTCTAAGAAATAACCCATCCCATCACATTTCCCTGTTTCACTTTTTTCCTGGCATTTATCAGTATCTTAAATTGTACATTTGTTTATTTGTGCTTTCTCTTGTTTGTCTCCTGTAGGAGAGTACAGACTTTGCCATCTTGTTCATAACTGTATTCCCAGTTCCTGGAATAATGTCTAGCATATAAGTACTCAGTAAATATTTGTTGAATGAATGAATGAGAAATACTGACTTGTTTTAGGGAGGACAATATCAATTGCTCCTCGTGCAATTAAATTAAAATTCTCCAAGAGATCTGGAGTGCTGTCCAGTCCCACCACAAACCAGCCATTCTTGCTGGGGAGGCCTCTCTCAGCCAAGTAAACTGAGCGTAGGCAGTTCCTGCGTTAAGTATGACCCCAGGCCAGGGAACACTGGAGAACAGAGAAGTAATAATGTGAACATTCTACTCACTGACCGGACACTGTTGATGTCAGATTCATGTGTTTCAAAGGCCTGCACGCACTGGCCGGAGCGCATGTCCCACACCATGGCTTTCTTGTCACATCCCTGCAAAGTCAAAGTTACCCAGAGTTACGGCCTCTGCAAGGACTGTCTATAGACAGCACAAGTTCCAGTCATGTAACAGAGATCGTTTATTTCCCATTAGAAAAAGGCTGACAACATGCTTTTCTGAGACCGGCTTCACCTAAGGCCACTTTCTTCAACCGATAAGCCCTTAGGAAGGCCAGAACCAGGTCTTGGGGTGGGCGCAGCAGTGGAAGGCACTCGGCTTCCCCCTTTAGTGTTTTCTTTTGCACCTTTCTGAGTGGGTGCAAACTCTCCACAGCCTCCTTCTCACCTTTCTCCTGGGCATTTCCCCTCTCTTCATTTTTCTCTTTCCTTCCTCGTCTTTATCTCTGCCTCCCTAAGCCCATAGAGGAAGGCAGGCAGACAGAGGGAGCATGGTAAGACCCCCCGCCCACACCATGATGTGTATGTGTATGTGGCAGCTCTGAGCAAAGGTGGAGAGCCAGGTGCCCCTGGGCCATCTGCGACACCCCCCCTCGCCCCGCCCAGCAGCATGCCAGGCTGGGACTCAGCAAACTCAGAACTAGTCGTGGCCCTGCCAGCAGTTAGCTGAGTGGCTTAGGCAAGTCACCTCCCTGGGCTTCTGCCTCACCCTGTAAAGGAAACACTCTCTCTGGGCTGCCAACATGACCCAGAGAGCCCTAAACACGAGGTTTCACATTATCCTATCACGGTTCCAGGGGCAGTTTGACAAATCCCTGCAGAGCAGTCCTGTTACCAAGCTTGGACGATATAAGGTGGACCTTCATTAGTCCACTAGAGGAAGTAGTGGCTTAAAAGTGGTGTCCAAGTTGTTGGTTTCAAGTCAGCAAAAGGTGGAGTGAAGTACCATAACTGGATCTCAGAAAGACCCGCCGTGGGGGTTCAGAACTCTGAGTATCTTTACTGAGAATGTGGACAAAGGAATCAGGAGTGTCTTCAAATCTTTAGAGGACACTAAAGCAGATGGAGTTTAGTGCTCTGAAAGAGACAATATAATCTACAATCCTATAAACAGTTTGAAAGAACAGTGTAGTTGAGGAGGAATAAATACAGTTATACAAAGGCACAGGAATGAAACATATGCAGATGGGGCCAAATACTCAAGAAGAAAATTGAGGTCGCTGCTGATTAGAGGCCACCCAGCCCTCACCTGATGCCCAGGACTGAGAGGTGGGCAGCTCAGAGCAAAGGGCCCTTTCTGTCTTCCAGCTGCAAAAGCCATTGACAGTTTGTGTATGATTGTCCTCTCTCACCACTGTCTCCTTACCGAAGTGAGACAGGATCTCGGGTCAGGCCAGCCAGCTCAGTTCTCCACTCTTATGCCCAGCTGTCCACAGAAATATTCACCCCTCCCATTTGTATAACACATTGTAAACTCTTCCATCTACTGCTCATAATATCCTGGGGAAGGTGTGGGGACAAGTACTAGCGTGCATTATGCCCAATTTATGGATGATGAAATTCAGAGTCGGTAGCAAAGCCAGGACCCAGGTATCTTGACTCCTAGTCTGGTGCTCCTCTGTGCCTTGTCTGCCTGACTCTAAGCCTTCAAATATGTTGTTCCCTGTGCCCTGGGGTGGGAGGGGGATGGCAGCTGGCAGGGGTAAGGGGTGGGAGAGAGGCCCACAGGCCCAAGCTCTGACCACACCACAGCGTTGCCTCGCCTCAGCAGCCATCTGACCTGCTCAGTGACCTTGCGGCTGTCTCTAATGCTTTCAGAGCTAACTCTGCTATTTATCTGCCATTTTTAAATGTGGCAGATATGCACCTTGAGTCACAGCGTTCATACCAGAACATTCCAGATCCCTCTGTAGACTGCTGGATGTCAGCAGCAGAACAGGAGACCCTCACAGCCCAGCACCGTAACTGCCCACAAAGTGCTGCCATTGCTGCGGGAGCTGTGGGTGCAATGGGGCGCTGAGGACAACTCTGGCAGCCCCTTCTAGGGAAGCGTCTAGTCTAGTCCCATGAATCGACAAGAATTACCACCATAAGCCTCCCTAGTGGACAAAGGACCCCCAGAGATTTTCCTTGGGTTACCCCAGACACAAAGGTGTTTCCCGTTTCCGAGGGGGCCAGGTCCAAGCAGAGCACGTCGGCCCCGTGCCCGTGGAAGCTCTGTAGCAGCTGCCCACTCTCCACGTCCCACAGGGCACACGTCCCATCGCCGCTCGCCGTCAGGATCTGCCCACAGAAAAGGACAGGAGGGGTGCTGAGGTCATCATTACTTCTGTCAAGGGGCGGTCAATCAGACGCTTCAAGTCTCACCGGGAAAAGGAGGCTCCTTAAACACACACGCAGACACACACCTCACTAAATCTGGATTCAAGCACAGAAATATTTCTCCTGTCCTGAGAAAACAAGTTCATTTCGACACCCTCACTGTCCTTGAGCTGTGTGTCTCTGCGCCCATCTTATTCCAGAGTACGAAATCTGGGAGGCCTCCCCGTCCCTGCAGGGCTCTACGCCTGCCTGACACGGAGGACGTGCTCCCTGAATGTCTGCTGAACAGAATCTTCAGCGGCTCCCACAAGCAGCTGAGCCCATGGCTGTGCTTCTCAGACATTAATGTGCACCCCAGTCACTGGGCTGCTCGCTAATATAGAGTCGGGGGATGGGGGAACAAGATTCTCTAGTTCTTACAAACTCCCAGGTGATGCCGACGCTGCTCACTGGACCCCACCTGGAGCAGAGAGGCTCGAGGCAGCATTTTGTTAGACACATTCTCCTGTTGCTGCTTTTCCCCAGGGGCTCCCAGGGCCATCGAGAGGTGCTGACAGTCACGCATGCACAGGTTCAACAAGCATTTGCTGTGTGCGATGACATCCTGGTGCTCGGCTAGGCGTTAGGGTTTGCAGAAAGACTGTGTCTTGGTCTCTGCTCTCTGGACTGGCAGCAAGACCTGAAACCAACCTAATTCCCTGTCCTTGTGTTAAACAATTCCGGGAGCAGGCATACTTTCCTGGTGCTATGTCAGACAATACTGAGACCGAGTGAAAACAACCTAGCTGCTGGCTCTGGGAAATACCTGCTCCTGCAAGAATAAGACTGTGAACAACTTACTTATCAAGACTAATAACTGGCTCATCAAGACTTACTTTGAGACCCTTGCCTCACTGGGCCCACCAATCCAAAGCTATTACGTCATAATTAGTTTCCCACCTTGAAAGACCCACCTTAAAATCACCCAGTCTGGACCCCCAAACCCTCCAAGTACCGTCCCTAATTTCTCCATTTTGAGACACTATGGAGATTCTGTCAAGTTGGGGTCTCCCTTACTGCAGCAGGTCAAATGAACTTAGCATTGCTGGATGGAGAGTTTTTCTGATGGTCTCGGCAGATGTGATCACTTACGACAGACAGAGCGTGAGAAGTGCTGAGACACAGGCGAGCCCACGGAAGGGGCACCAAACCTGCTCTGGCAGCATCTGGGCTGGACTTAGAGGATGAGTGAGAGCTGGCAGTGGAGGGGAGGGAAGGGGAGGGCACTGCGGGTGAAGGCCTCCTCTGCACCGAGTGGACGGGGCGCCTGTACGAGAGTGAAAACTTTAGCGTGTAGGCAAGAGGGAGCTATAAGATGGTCCCAAGCAGGTGAATGGTAAGATCAAGGGCATATTTTAGGAAAATCTGTCTGAGGTCAGTGCAACTGCCCGTCAGCAGCCTCTGTAGAGCTTACAAGGACAAAGGCTGGCCCATACAGTGAGATGAACATTGGGGGGGTCTGGGGAAAGGCATAGGGGCAGACGAGGGTTTTAATTTTTGTCACTGCCAGTGTGTGTGAGGCTTGGGCTCTGGCTGAGCACACCTTCATGGGGTTGGGAGAAAAGCAGCGGGGATCCAGAGCTCATGGCCTCACAGACCCAGCTGACTGCATCGCAGAGCCCTGGAGCCAGCTTGGTCCCAAGCAGCTATGGGGGGGATCCACAGGGTTAGCCCTGGACAGCAGAGCCTCCCTCACCCCACCTTCTGGCTGCTCTCGGGGCCTGGATGAAGTGATAAGACAGTGCAGGAAGTGGCTCATGCTGTGTAAGGGACCAGAACAGAGAGTCCTCTGTGGGTGGTGATTACGGATGGCTGAGGAAAGAAAACAGGAACCAGGCCTTAAGGACTGCTAGCATTCACCCACTGACCGCGCTGCACCTCCAATTTCCGCGTGCTGGCTCGTCTCCCTCCCCTCCCTCCTTCCTGTTCTCTTCTGTTCTCTCTTGCATGCCAGGCAAGGAGCGAATACATTACAAGGAGGGGAATCTGCTTCCACCCAGGGCCTTGTGCCTGCCACTGTGCCATCTTGGACTGGGTTGCCTGCCAGGCAGTCTGGGGAGGCCGAGGACCTCCATGCAGCCAGGAGAGGTGGCTTCAGAGGTCTTCTTTGGAGCAAGAACTGAGTGAGTTCCAGAGATCTCAGGCTTCTTGGGCATGGCCCCCAAAGCCCTCCTCCAAGCCCCAACTCAGGGGCAGCTCTCAAATTTGGGGAATCTCCATGGCTGCAAAGCCCCTGCAGCTGTCCATGGGACTCCC
This sequence comes from Tapirus indicus, assembly GCA_031878705.1. Classification (NCBI taxonomy): domain Eukaryota; kingdom Metazoa; phylum Chordata; class Mammalia; order Perissodactyla; family Tapiridae; genus Tapirus; species Tapirus indicus. The sequence goes on from CM062918.1 coordinate 44,886,368, forward strand.
TCCAGCCTCGACTTGCCTCGAGAGGGCTGTGTACATCCAACATGGTGACTGAGGCTGGTAAAAGTAACTTATGAACACACAAGACTTGGACCGCCTCTTAATTGGGGTACTCGCATTTTGTAATGTATTTCCCTAGAATTCCCTCCACTCTCTCCCAGTCCACACCCACTAATGCATGCTCCACCCCATTCCTGTCCCAACACTTGCAAAGGGCCCCAAATCTCCAATCTGTTTTGGGACATAACATCCCAAAACAATTTAAACAATTACCTCACTCTAGTTCTTTAATTTGGGAATTTTTCCATACCATACTCTTCAAAGAAATTAATAGTTTTTAAAACTTAAAAGTAAACTCTTAACATTTAAAAAAATATTAAAAAATTTTTTAAAATATTTTTGTGATCCTCATTACAATGTAAGTAAAAATAAATTTTAAAAAACATTCATTATGACAAATGCACTAAACAGAACCCCTAACTCATTGTCACTCATTTATTCTGGAATGTAGAGAATCTCCCCGTTTAAAACCATAGTCTTAAACCAGTCACCTGAGTTTTTCTTTTTCATCCTAGATCCCAGAGATGCAAAGAAGGTTAAGACTCATTAGTTCAGTGGCACCCAAACCAGGCTGTGCATCTGAATCACCCATGAAGCTTTGTGTTAATATTAATAATAATAAAATAATAAGAGCTGACACTTATTGATATATACCAGGGGCTGTACTAAGTATTTTAAATGAATCATCTCATTTAATCCTCAGAAAGCCTTATGAGGGAGAAATTTACTACCATCTTTACTAGCAGATGAGAAAAATGAAGCACACAGACTGACCAGCTAGAACACAGTGGAGAGAGGATTTGACCCCAGCTGCCTGACTCTGAGCTAAGACCTTTACCTCGCTCTGCTCCCCAGGCTCTTCCGCCGAAATAGCCATCAGGGACTTCCCTCTATCTTTAGCCAGCTGCTTGCTAGGAAGAAAGCACTTTCTACCTCACAGGTGTCCCCTTTAATCCCCACCTCCAGCACTTGTGGCAACAGAGTGAGGATGATGGGTCTCCACCAGAAGGACTTCAGATGCAAGTACACCATGCAAGACCCACCGTTCCTGTATTTTCTGAGCCTTCCTTCATCCGGACTAAACATCCTCTGTTGCTTTGGCTGCTTCTCAGGCTCAAAGACATCTGGTTCTGACCACCCAGCCAGTCGGGGCCACAGTGCCCCCTACTGTACAGGTCTGCAAGACTCCTGGTGGGATTCAAACAACAGGTGCAAACACTGCACTCCAGATCTGAACATCTCTCCAATCAGCAATCAAACAATTAGCCAGTCACCAGGTCTCCTTGCCACCAGCCTCATCTCCCCGCCTGACATCGGTCAGCTGAAGCCAGAGCAGGCCACGGAAGGCTTTAATCTGACTCAGATACTCTCCTCCTTAAAACAAACCCAAATCTGACCCAGTCCCTGCAACGGCTACTCCCTGTCTATAGGGTCAGCCCAGACATTCAAGGCGCCCTGTGATCTGGCCCTGCCCGCCTCTCAGGCTGCCTGCCTCCCACTGTGCTCCCCTCACACTTCACTGGCAACACCTCCTCTCCCTCCAAGGCTGGCTCAGGCAGCCTCTTGCAGCAAGTCTGTGACCACCTGCTCCTGCTCTGAGCTCCCAGCCTCCCAACTGGCTTCTGTGAAGATCCTGAGGGCAGAGACTGAGTGTGCTTCCAGCCCCAGAGCCAGGCAGGATCTGGCAATGTGGGTGGTGGGCACCTAGGGAGGTCTGCTGAACAGATGTGAACAAACTACAGATGCTTTTACGACTTAAGAAAACTTAGTCAAGGTGTTGAAGTTGTATTGTTTTCACTTTGTGGTTTATTCAGAGTAGGGCAGATTAACTACCTGCAGCTTTTTCTTTTTGCACTTGTTAAAACAGGAGTGTAAAGTAGGTACAGTGAGGTGTGTAACGTGCATGACTCCGAAGCTCAGCAGCTCATTGAAGTTTTACACACGTAAGCACCTTGGAACCACCATTCAGACCAGTAGATGGCAATTTCCACCGCCCCAGAAGGTTCCCTGCTCCACTCCCACCCACCCCCCCCCAGTCAGAGGAGGATGTTCAATATGGTATGTAGTTTATCTCAACTCTATCACAATTGATAGCCCTGACTTTTCCCACTTCTGATTTTATTAAAAAATAATAATAACCGATGAGAAACAACAGGAGCTTCCTCTTTAAGCCAACTACTGGAGCACACCCCTCCTGTGAGGAGGGACACGGGAAAAGCTTCCTCTCTTGCAACTCCTCTTTAGTTCTCTGCGACTCACCCTGCTTTCCAGCAGGCTGACGCATCACTTGGGCCACTCATTTACCTGCATGTCAGAGTTGGTGAAGCTGCAGGCCGACAGGTAGTTGGTATGCATAGCAACAGACTTCTTTTTGGCAGCCATGTTTTCATTTTTGTCAAACGTCAGTGGATACACAGAACACTTATTGTCCAAACCACTAGCATGGAAAGAAACAAGTGTCAAATGTTAATATAGGGCAACAGAATAAGTGTATACTTTCTCAGTCACACCAACTTTTCAGAATGTTTTCCTTTGGCAGTATCATATATTGTAACTTTTCCGCCAACTTTTACTTTGAAGATTTTCAAACATACAGTAAAACTGAAAGAAAAATAGTAAAATAAACACGCAGATTCACTAACTTAACATTTTGCCATACTTGCGGGAACAAATTCTGAATCATTTGAATGCAAATTGTGGACATGACATGCTACATCTAAATACTTTAATTTGCAGATTCACATCTCCTAAAAATAAGAACATTCTCCTACACGGCCACTAAATCACGATCACATCTGAGAAAACTAACAAAAATTTCATAACACATGTAATAAGCCATCCATATTCAATCTTCCCCAATTGTCTCCAGGATCCAGGCCCCAATCAAGGTTCACATACTGCATTTGGGTTTTATATATTTTTAAGATCTTTTAATTTAGAACAGACCCTCCACCTATTTTTTTGTTGTTCATGACAAGAGATCTTAGGTCAATTGTCTTATAGAATGTCACACACTCTCGATTTTTCACATTGTTTCTTAATGGTTAGATTCAAGGATAACATTTTTGGCAATGATGGTATAAAGGTGATATTATGTACTTCTTTCTTACTGCTTCACTTCAAGAGGCTAACGATGCCTGTTGTCTCAAGACTGGTGATGCCAACTTTGATTACTTGGTCAAGGGGGGCCTACCAGCTCTCTCCATGGTACAGGTGATTTGTTATAATTAGTAATAATCTGTGGTGTGATACTTTGAGACCATGTGAATGTCCGTTCCCCAACAACCTTTCACACAATGGCTTCAGCATGGTTACCCTTGTTTGAACCAAATATTACTTTAGGGGTACAAAATGGTGACCTTCTAATCTGACAATTCCTTCTACATTTATTAGCTGGCATTTTTCTGTAAAGAAAAATCCCTCCTTCTCCCATTATCACTGTACACCCATGGATTCTTTTTTCTCTTCAGCTGTATTATGACCTATTACTATCATTATTCCATGTGATGCTCAAATTGTCCCAAATTTGGACAGTGGGGCCCCTTCAAACAGCCCTGTTTCCTTCTGATATGACTCTCTCTGAGGGAGGTTCTTGAATGTTTCCTTGCTTTCTGAAACAATATCCTATGCTCACTTTATTCTCTTCCTGCCCCAGACCTACAATCAGCCTTACTCCAAGGACCCTTACTTCCTTTTGGTGGGGACTGACATTTAGGAGAGGGCACTTTCTTCTGAGGCCCTGGGGAAGCTAAGGGACCCCTCCACCTTTCACCTGCTTGGAGTTGCAGGTGTAGACTTGGGTCATCTATTTCCAGTAGCTAGCCTTGGCAAGTTTTTTTTTTTTTAATTTTTTTATTGTGGTAACATTGGTTTATAACATTGTATAAATTTCAGGTGTACATCATTATACTTCTATTTCTGCATAGATTACATCATGTTCCTCACCCAAATACTAATCACAATCCATTACCACACACATGTTCCTAGTCATCTCTTTCACCCTCCTCCCTTCCCCCTTCCCCTCTGGTAACCACCAATCCAATCTCTGTCTCTATGTGTTTGTCTTTTGTTGTTTTTATCTTCTACTTATGAGTGAGATAATACAGTTTTTGACCTTCTCCCCCTGACTTATTTCACTTAGCATAATACCCTCAATGTCCATCCATGTTGTCACAAATGGCTGGATTTCATTGTTTCTTATGGCTGAGTAGAATTCCACTGTGTATATATACCACATCTTCCTTATCCATTCGTCCCTTGATGGGCACTTAGGTTGCTTCCAAGTCTTGGCTATTGTGAACAATGCTGCAATGAACACAGGGGTGCATGTATCTTTACGTATTGGTGTTTTCGTGTTCTTTGAATAAATACCCAGCAGTGGGATAGCTGGATCGTATGGTAGTTCTATTCTTAATTTTTTGCAGAATCTCCACACTGTTTTCCATAGTGGCTGCACCAGTTTGCACTCCCACCAGCAGTGTATGAGAGTTCCCTTCTCTCCACATCCTCTCCAACACTTGTTGTTTCCTGTCTTGTTAATTATGGCCATTCTGACGGGGGTGAGCTGATATCTCATTGTAGTTTTCATTTGCATTTCCCTGATAGTTAAGGATGTTGAGCATCTTTTCATGTGCCTGGTGGCCATCTGTATATCTTCTTTGGAGAAATGTCTGTTCAGGTCTTTTGCCCATTTTTTAATTCGGTTGTTAGCTTTTCTGTTGTTGAGATGTATGAGTTCTTTACATATTTTGGATATTAACCCCTTATCAGATATATGGTTTGCAAACATCTTCTCCCAATTGTTAGGTTGCCTTTTTGTTTTGTTGATGGTTTCCTTTGCTGTGCAGAAGCTTTTTAGTTTGATGTAGTCCCATTGTTTATTTTTGCTATTGTTTCCCTTGCCTGATCAGACATGGTACTTGAAAATATGTTGCTAAGATCGATGTCAAAGAGTGTACTGCCTGTTTTCTTCTAGAAGTTTTATGGTTTCAGGTCTTGGATTCAAGGCTTTAATCCATTTTGAGTTGATTTTTGTGTATGGTGTAAGATAATGATCTACTTTCATTTTTTTTGCATGTGGCCGTCCAGTTTTCCCAACGCCATTTGTTGAAAAGACTTTCCTTTCTCCATTGTATGTTCTTGGCTCCCTTGTCAAAAATTAGCTGTCCCTAGATGTGTGGGTTTATTTCTGGGCTCTCGATTCTGTTCCATTGATCTGTGTGTCTGTTTTTGTGCCAGTACCATGCTGTTTTGGTTACTATAGCTTTGTAGTATATTTTGAAATCAGGAAGTGTGATTCCTCCAGCTTTGTTCTTCTTTCTCAGTAGTCCTTTAGCTATTCAGGGCCTTTTGTTGTTCCATATAAATTTTAGGATTCTTTGTTCTATTTCTGTGAGAAATGTGGTTGGAACTTTGATAGGGATTGCACAGAATCTATAGATTGCTTTAGGAAGTATGGACATTTTAACTATGTTAATTCTTCCAATTCAAGAGCATGGAATATCTTCCCATTTCTTTGTGTCTTCTTCAATGTCTTTCAACAATGTTTTACAGTTTTCAGTGTACAGATTTTTCACCTCTTTGGTTAAGTTTATTCCTAAGTATTTTATTCTTTTTGTTGCAATTGTAAATGGGATTGTATTCTTAATTTCTCTTTCTGCTACTTCACTGTTAGCATATAGAAACACCACTGATTTTTGTATGTTGATTTTGTATCCTGCCACTGTACCATATTCATTGATTATTTCTAGAAGTTTCTTGGTGGATTCTTTAGGGTTTTCTATATATAAAATCATGTCATCTTAGGCAAGCTTTTTTATAGATCGTGTGGGTGAGAATGATTGGCACTTGGCTGTGGTTATGAACCAGCATGCTATGGACTCTGGGCTTCCCTGACCCTCGAGGTGGGACATGTTCTCCCATGCTGAAGTTTCAGAGTCATTTCTGTAGCTCTGTTGGGAATCTCACTACTTAGGGTTATCTGCATTGCTGTGAGAAGCAGAGAAGTTCTGCAGAATGATTTGTCTAGTGTTGAATCGCTACTTTAGTACCTAACTCATTTTGTGATCCTGGTTATGTTTTTCTAGGTTCTCCGAGCCTCAGTTTCCTCAATTATAAAATGGAGTGGATCCCACCCACCTATCACAAGGGGCTGTTGTGAAGATTATATAGAGGTTAGAATGGCCCTTGACAGATCATAGAGGCTCAGTAAGTGGTTGTTATCATTATTTTTATATTCTTCTTGCACGGAGACAGGAACTAGGTTTAACTCATCTTTGAATTCCCCTAGGGCACGCAGTCCAGTGCCCTGCACACGGTTGCTCATAGCAAGTATACTACACCTGAATGAAGGCTTCTTGGGGATATGGCTCTCAAATGAAAAATACTTTATATATGAAATCAACTGACACATTTTTTGAGAAGGGAATTGTGTCAACACTGTTAGAGTTTTAGCTTTCAAGTTTGGAATCAGCTGAGAGACAGACCCAGTAATCAGGCAGATGGAGATAAAAATATCCCTTTTATTACCTATAAGGACATTCAGAGAATGTGGCACAGGTGTGGGTCTGTGTGATAATGGAGTTGTAGGGATGTCACAAAGCCATGGCTGGGAAACACTATGTTAGACTTCCACTAGAAACTCAAATTAATCCCAGTTGCTCTTAGCAGTTCTGGGAGAAGGTCTAAGTCTGGCAGATGGTGCTCTTATCCAAGATGAGGAGTCAGTCTTGCTCAGTTTAGTTTTTGATGCTCTCTCCTCATCCACTGGATCCCTACCTCGCTCCATATTTTAAAAAAACACCTTCAATACTCACACCTTAAACTTGCTCTGCTTTGGTTTTTATAACAGCCTGTGAGGCACCAGTATAGGTACTGACCATCTACCACATGCCAGGGCCCAGGGAACAGATGACAGAGATTAAGGCACCAGCCACCCCTCCACTCTGAACCCTCTCTGTACCAGGCTGTCACCAGAAAGCCGTCTACCTGGGCCTTGTAAAATTGGTCTTGTCTCTGACTGTCCCCCTGCCCCACTGCCCTCATGAAAATTTTTCCACTGGGTTCCATTTATTGAGGGTTAAAATAAGAAAAATAAGAAAATAAGAAATAGCCTATGGAATCATTTTCTAAACTCCTGTTGAAGATATTGATCACTATGTTATTATATTCAGTCATCCCCTCCCTGTGGAGTCATGGATGGCGTTACTTCCTCCTGGCCACGGTGTGTGCTAGGCTCAGTGTATTACATTCATTGTATATTGCAGAAGGATCTACCCAATATATTCTTTTTGTAATTCAGAACCAGATAACTGATATCTCAATATCAAATACTGAGACATTTATACAATGCACCCGACTCCAGGCATTTGCTAAAATTAACACCCAGTTAGAAACATATCACCCTAGAGTTTTTTAAAAATGTAGAGTATTAATCATTTCTAGTGATAGTGAAGAACTAACCTTGCCTGACAAGAGGTCTGGCCTTTGCCCTCGGCTACTGGGAGGGGGTCTCTGAGCCCTGGAATGTCCTGCCTGATGGGATCGTCTTTGTTTGCCTGGGGCTTTGGCCACTGGACAGTCTCACAGCGTGATATGTGATGGGGACTCTAGGACACGCCCTATGAGTTCTGACCTCTGGAGGAACTACAGATTAAAGGTATTAGTCCCAACCATATGAGATCGAGCCCCAGTAAAAACTCTGGACATCAAAGGCTCTGGCAAACAATACACTGAGCATAGCACACACCGTGGCCAGGAGGAAGTAACGCCATCCATGACTCCACAGGGAGGGGATGACTGGAAGTTGCACGTTAGACCCCTCGTGGCTCTGCCCTGGGTATCGCTTCCTTTGGCTGGTTCTAATTTGTATGCTTTCACTGTGAGAAAACTGTGAGCATTAAGCACAGCACTTTCCTGAGTTGTTCTAGTGAATTATCGAGCCTGAGGGCAGTTGTGGGGACCCCTGAATCTGTGCCTAGTATCTGCAGTGAGGGAAGTCTTGTGGAGACCGCACCTTGTAACTGTACAGTTGCCTGAACTCCTTGACACCTACCTTAAAGCTGTGGCATTTATATATACATATGTGTGTGTGTGTTACACATATGGCACATACATAAATACATATACATATCTAGACATCTATATCTCTATCTATATATACAGTCAGCCCTCCACATCCCCGGGTTCTGCACCCATGGTTGGTTGAATTTGCAGAGGCAGAACTTGCAGATTTGGAGGGCTGACTAAAGGACCTGAGCAACCCGAGATGGTATCTGTGGGGATCCTGGAACCAATCCCCTGTAGATACCAAGGGATGACTGTATCTCTGTGTCTTTTATTGTGGTCACCTCATATCCTTTTAGGAAGCAGATGAGGATGAATTTTATATAAATATTGCCATCCTGTCATAAAATGGAGACACGATCTACTTTTGAGTTATTTTAAAAATTTGAAAATATATAATACATGCATGTGAGCATGGGTTCCAAAGGCACATAGGGTCTCCACAAGTGGAGAGAGAGGGTGGGAAGCTGCCCCCAAAGCAGCCCTCAAAAGAGAAGGCACACCGGGGAAGATGGCTGGTGTGACTCTGGCTCAAGAAGGCGCCAAAGTTTTCAACTGAAGACAAATATTTGAAACAAAACTCTTTTCTCCCGATTATAAAAATAATATATGCTTATTTTTAAAAATTGAAAATAGAGAAAATTATAAAGAAGAGAAAAACACCCATAGTTCCACCATCCAGAAGGAACTACTATTGGACTTTTGATAGAGTTCATCACAGCCTTTATATTAATGCCTCTTCTCTAAATGTGGCTGAGATCCTACTGGTGAAATATTTTGAACGGTCCTAGAGTTGCTTATCACAGGGATAGGGAATTACGTTGGTTGCAGTTCTCACTGCCAGCTCTGTTAAACAGAGCTCCAGGAGACCAGAGAATAAGGCACAATTTTCCTGGTAACTTTGATGCCCTTTTCATTTACTGAAATTAAGAATTTTCCATTTTAATGGCTATATAGTATTCCATTCATTCACCACAATTCACTTAACAATTTCCTTTGATGGACATATTGTTTCCCCTTTTTTTGTTCCTTTATTTTAAATAATGCTACCATAAATGTTATTGTTCACATGGTTTTTCTATATTTTGGATCATTCCTTTCAAACAAGTTCTTAAATGTGGAATCATTAAATTGAAGATTATAAATTTTTCAAGGCTTCTGATGCACATTACCAACAGGCTTTCCAAAAAGCTTGCATCAATTCATAGTCCCCGCCAAGAGCATTTGAGAGTGGAGGGGATAGGTTTGAAACTTACACTATTGTCAGTCTGTAATAAACATAATTATGAAAGATATTTTTGTGTTTTTTTTTCCTTTGACAAAGTTTAGGGAGGAATTTAACACATCGCTTAACAAGTAAACAACAAAAATGACAAGTTCTTATTTGTTTGCTTGTTTTTGCTGATAGAACAGTATTTTATGGCTAACAGGAAATCTGAAAAGCTGCTGTGGGGAAGCCCCTACTTACCCACACGCAATGGCACATCCCGAGGGGGCATACGCACACGCCATCACCCACGTGCAGGGCATGGTGACCGCGTGCTCCTGAAACATAGCATGCACCATTCACGGAATGAATGAGGGGTGCTTTTACACAAAGGTCTTCACCTTTAATTTTTACAAAATAAAATCACTGGAGTTCCTACTCAGTCACATCAGCCTGAGACTGACAAGACTCAGCTCCTCCACAATCAATCTCTATGTCATATATGCTACAGGTTAAAAATCTCAACTAACAAAAAACATCTTTAACGTTTTACTTCTTTCTTAATGTTATACTTCCCTTGTTCTATGAATACTGGGACTCGTCTTTGCAAGGTCCATTCGAATTTCATTTCCGATATACAATTTAACTTACTCAGATTTCTCCTATTTTCAAAATATATTCTGGAACGACTTTTTACATGTATATTGTAAGTTTTTTCTACTTCTGAGTGTACAAGAGCCCCTGTCCCCGATGGGTCCTAAAACCATTCCCAGGGAGGTACGAGTGGGGTGGGGTGGGGAGGGTGATCTGGAGTCGTTCTCAGGGACAAAGGGGGCCCGTAAAACGGAGCATTAAGATCTAGGTGTAACAGTCCCTGGCTTGTGGCTGGTGGTCAAGTCACCCATATTCTCCTGCGTGCAGATGAGCAAACAACAAAGCTACAATTCAAAAACTTCTGAGGCTGTGGTCTTATTTCCATGGGAGACATGGGCCCTGGTCCTGGTCCTGACACCAGCAAGACATGCAACCTCATGCAGGCCAGCCACTCGTCCTACCTCAGGCTCATGCTCTAGCTGGGAAGGGAGAGGATGGGACTAGATGGTTTCTAAAGTACATTCAAGTGCTGATCTTCTTTCCCGTTATGATTCTCTGTGTTTTTGTGGGGAAACATGGGCCCTGATACTGCCTATCACAATTCTGTCGTCAACCCCAGTCTCACAGCCTTTCAGACACCAAGAATAATCTACTGCAGCAAATGGGTTGAGGTGCCACTCTCAGCACACAGCATCTCAGGCCCCTTTCCTTACAAGCAATGACTACATTCCCTGCCAAGAGCCACAAGGGACAACCATACAGCTCCCCAGAAATCAGGCAGTGTGTGCTCTATGCCACGCTAAGGTGTAAACAGAAGCAACAAAACCTCACACGCTCCTGAAGAAGCTGAGGAGTGCTGGGAGAGGCAGAGGCCTCCAGGGAGGTAGGCGATGTATAGGACAGCCCTATGCAAAATGTTAAGTCATTTTTATTATTCCCCAGGGGCCTGACCATTAGGGACTCTGCTCTACAAGATGGTTCTGGGGCCACACTCGATCAGGTTGTGTAACAGCTGCCTACCACAACATTTACTAAACACATTCAACAATGCTAATATGGACGCTGTTCAATTTGAGACAGATCTAGGTCTCCTTTTTTATGTAGTGAAAAGTAAGACTTTCTTTCTCAGTAAATATTGGAATTCATATTTAATATATAATACTTGTTATTGTAAATGCCAACACCATGCAGGCATGCGAGCACACCTACACATAGATTTCAGCCTTTCTCTTTAGCTAAGAGTCTAAATTTAGGTCTAATTTGGAGCTGTGCATGCCAGACTTGCAAGGGGCCCAGACTCCCCTGCATTCCTGGAGAGTGCGGTTCAATCCCACTGCAGCCTCAGCGTCCCCCTGACCATTTGCATATGTCCACAGCATTATGGAGTCTATCAAAGACAGAGGGGAGAGAAAACTGGGGGTTTGGGTACCTGTTATCATCACTCAGAAGAGAAATAATACATGAGCTGCACGTGTGAATGGAACAAGCTACCCAGGCCATGCCCTTTCCTGTTTTAGTATTTACACCCTCTACACTGGCCCCACACGCTCCTCTCTGGGCAAGGGGTTTCAGCTCGAGAGAGGAATGAACACATGAGTGGAATGCTGAGCTGTCTGAACACAGATGGGCTTTCATGGGGTTTCCACCCCCAGATGGGCTCCCCAAGAAGCAGGGAATGAGGACAGGCCTGAGGTTCTGAGGACAGCCCTACCTTGTTAGTAGTGAAGGAATCCCACACGATCACCTTCCCGTCCTGGAGGGAAAGAAGAAACAGTTCAGGAGTCGTCAACAAGTCCTTACAGGTGACTGCTGGGAACTGCTCCCAGAGGCTGTGTCCGGCTGGGTAAGAATCTAGATAATCAAGACCCTCCAACCCATCCTTGGAAAAAAGGCAGTGAGTGGGGACAGCATTTTCCAGCCTGGCTAAAGGCTCAGTTCTCAACCTTACATTCCTTGTATAGATATGACGACAGACAGCAGTGCTCAGACACTTCTTTTATACTATTTATAAACCAGCACAAATTGTTGGTAACCTGTCATCACCCACCATGCCCTAGACGTCAAAAAGTTATACAGAGGTAAGATAAATCTGAAATTGCCTTTAGGTACCTGACAGGTAACTAATGGTCTCTTACTTTCTCCCTCACCGTCCCCACTAGCCTGTCCTTTCTACATGTGCTCACTTTCCTGCAGGACTGTGTAAGAGCCCCAGCCCCATTCTTGGTCCACGTCTCTGGGTGGACAGCTGGGAGTGTTGTGGGCCTGCGATCAGTCTAACTTCTCCAGGTGCTGGCAGACATCACAGCCCCCCACCTTGACATTTCACACCTGCGCTGAGAACAATGTGAGGCTCTGAAAACTATATATAATGGTGGGGAACCCCCACGGGCAGTTGTTCAGTCAACAGAGAGCACTCCCTGTCCAGGGTGAGCTCTGGGCCGGTGACGCCACAGTGAACACTGCCACTTTCATTGTAACCACTGCTGCAGCCCACGCTGGGGGTGTGGGGAGTGACTCCGATGTCATCTATTTGTAATACAAACCCACCAGCGATAAATCCACATGAGCCCTGGTCCCGACAATGCAGTCACCTGCCCAGGACATGGTGTGCGCATTCTCTGGGCCCCCAGGCTCTGGCGACAGTGGAATGGGATGGCTGAGCCGACTTCCTTCAGCTCACGGATCCCCCGCGCATCCTCAGGTTGGTGAATCTGCAGCCTCTATGGCAGGCTTGACTTTTTTAATCGCTTAAGCCTTTGAAGCTGAATCTGGTGAATGAGTCCATGGGGGTGGGGGCTGGGAGGACGACACTTAGGGACACGGGCAAGGTCTCATTCTCTAAAGTGCCATAGTGGCTTGCTTCGTTTGATCTGATGGAAGATTTCCATATTCATGCTGCATGTGGCTGAGGGGCCCTGAAACAAGGTCAAAGTCGGCAGTTTCAGGCTTTTCAAGACTCCAAAGCACATAGGTTCTTCTAGTCTAATTTCTCTGACTAAATGCCCAGACACGACGTGTGGGGTAGATTAGGTAACAGAGCAGAGAACCGAGCAGGGGCTGTAGTCCTGTTCCTTGGGAGTCTGCACGCCTGGAGGCCCCGCTTGCTGGGTGCGGGTACTGACTCAGTGCATTGCCCAGGTCAGTGTTTACTTCAATGGCCTCCTCCACTGCACTGCCTGCCTGCCTGTCCCCACCGCCCACCGTGTGCTCTGGAGAGAAAAAGGCACCCAAGAGGCTAAAATCAGCTTCATAAAACTAAATGTGGTCCCTTCCATGAGCACAGATTTATACACCAGGGGCCCACGTACCTGGAGAGACTGTGCCTCCGCCCCAACCCCAACCCACACAGTCAGGCTGATTAAAAGCTCCTTCCTTTTAAGGGAGAAGGGCTGCTCTGAGTCACTCAAAGACTGTTCCAGAGGCTTCCTGATGTTTTCAGCTTCCTCCCACATCCCACCCCACTTTCGCCCTCTCCCTGCAGCAGAGGTGATGGATGGATCAGTGCTGCAGCATCCCTCCCTCCCCCTCCTCTCTAATAAGAGTAGTCCACGAGTAACAGAAGGTCCAACATACAGTATACTTTTAAGGATAAAAAAAGTTGAAAAGGGTAGGTAGCAACATATACATCTTGATAACCACTTTGTAAATGAGCATTCGGAAAAAAAGGTCTAGAAAGAAATGCTCTCAAATGGTAATAATGGTTGTGACAGGGTAGTGGGAGTAAAAACCTTTTGTTTGCTCTCTTTTCCAGTGTTTCTTTAATGTGGTAAAATACATAAGTGATATTAAATTAAATACATAAAAAAATCAAATGCAATGTGATGTACTGGATTCGTAGGTAATACGGCAGATTAATGACAAACAACACTGACATAGACGTTAGAACTTGTGGATTATTTAGAATACGTACAGTTTTTACACTTAAAAGGGTTATAAAAAAATTGTCCTATGAAACGCTGGGCTGAAGGCAGGGGTGGGGGAAACCCAAACTGGCCGTAAAAATATATGACTTTAGCTTATAGTTTTATGTTCAATGCATGTAACATCAAAATAGACATGAAAAGTACTAGGCAGTGGGAACAGCCTCCTGATATTCACACCCTTGTATAGGCCCCTCCCTCATTGTATCAGGTTTGGCCTCTGTGACCAGTGGAACACGGCAGAAGGGATGGAAGGCCCCTTCTGAGGCCAGGTCATAAAAGACAGCATGGCTTCTGCCTCTGTGTCCCTCTCTTGCTCTGGGGGAGGCCAGCTACCATGTCAGCCTATGGTAAGTCCACGTGGTGAGGAACTAAGGCCTCCAGCCTGCAGCCACGTGAGTGAGCCATTTTGGAAATGAGTTTCCACCTCAGCTGAGCTGTCAGATGACCGTCGCCCGGACCAACATCTTGACTGCAGCCTCATGAGTGACCCTGAGCCAGAACCACCCAGCTAAGCTGCTCCGGATTCTTGACCCTCAGCAACCATGTAAAATAATAAATGTTGGGGCTGGCCCGGTGGTGTAGTGGTTGGGTTCACGCATTCTGCTTTGGCAGCCCGTGGTTTGCAGGTTCAGATCCCAGGTACGGACCTATGCACCATTCATCAAGCCATGCTGTGGTGGTGTCCCACATACAAAATAGAGGAAGATGAGCATAGATGTTAGCTCAGGGCTAATCTGCCTCAGCAAAAAAAAAAAAAAAAAAAAAAGAGGAAGATTGGCAACAGATGTTAGCTCAGCGCCAATCTTCCTCACCAAAAATAAATAAATATTTGTTGTTTTAAGTTGCTAAATTTTGGGATAATTTGTTATGCAGCAATAGATAACTAACACATAAGATGTAAAATAAACTACGTCAACTACATAAAATGAGTGAAAAAGCTATACTTCACAAAATATGTATCTTAAATTTGTTCTTTAAGTCATAATAATTGCTAAACTCTTTTTTTTTTTTTTTTTTGGTGAAGAAGACTAGCCCTGAGCTAACATCCGTTGCCAATCCTCCTCTTTTTTTCTGAGGAAGACTGGCCCTGGGCTAACATCCGTGCCCATCTTCCTCTACTTTATATGGGACGCCGCCACGGCATGGCTGACAAGCGGTGCCTCTGTCCATGCCCGGGATTGGAACCTGCGAACCCCGGGCTGCCAAAGCAGAGCACGCGAACTTAACCACTATGCGACTGGGCCGGCCCCTAAACTCTTAAACTGAAAGAAGCCATGGTGGAATCTGAACTACTATGCCCTCAATTTGGAAAAAAAAAAACAAAACCCCACTCTTTTAAAAATGGTTTCACTCACAAATAAGACTTTGAAGTATGCTCAGGAAGAAATAATTTTGAATGGTTTATGAAATACAGTTTACAATGTTTCAGTTATTACCAATTCCAAATCTATCCAAATTAGTGACGTTCTACAGTATGCAAGAGAATTCTTAACTATGCTAACTCATGTCCTTTGGAGAATAAGCAGAGTCATAAAGATCAGAAAGGATTTTTTGAAAAGGACAGCTCTCTTTCCCCTTTAGCTGTAAAATCAGAAACACGTTCACCATCACACATCGGGTGCGACGTACCTGTGACGAGCTCACGATCCGCCTCTTATCCCTGCACCAGTCCATGCAGAGAACTTTGTTCCCGTGGCCTTTGAGGGTCCTTCTGGTCTTCATGACAAACTGCCCCAGGGCCTCCACCCGCTCCGCCACCTGGTGCACTGGAAGGACAAGGCCACAGTCAATTCCGTCACCAAGGACCAGGTGCCGAGCCCTATGCTGGCACAGGGAAGACGCTGGTCATTCTCTGTGGCCACAGCTTGATTCTCCCGGTCTTGACTACTATGCCCTCGCAGTGCTCATTCTTTTGAACTCAGTAGAGCAGGGAGACAACACTGTCAGTCTCTCTTTGTGTTCGAGACCCTATGTTTTTCAAAGCACTTCCATATATGCATGTTGAGGGATTAATGGCAAGACTACCTTGTATTTGTGAAGCAGTATATAGGGTTCTCCCATTGAAGGGCCACAGCTCTGCAAGGTGGGCAGGGCAGGCAGCAGAGGGAGAGTGCTATCCCCATTTAACAGGTGAGGAGACTGAGGCTCACAGAGGTTATCTGGTTAATACAAGTTCATACAACTAACTGGAGCTGGGGCTTCTGCCTCTTTTCCCTACCACTTTCCAGTCACAAAGAAAAGTGACTTTACAAAAACTGTCCCATCAGGTGTCATAACGTGCACCCATGCTGCTCGATAGCAGGCACTGTGAGCCCTAACTGATCCCCCTGTGCGTAGCACAGGCCTGGGACATGGCACGCGCCCCACTCACGTGCTGCAGGAAAGAATGACTGTGTGAACCACTAAATGGTACACCCATGGGTTTGTTTAAAACTGACAGTGTCGGCAGAGATCAACACAATACTCTAATAGTCTGAATGAACACATGATTTACAGAAGGTGCCTACACCAGGAAGGAGCTCCAATTATCAATCCCTCAGGGGCCAAGGCCACAGCCTCTTTCCAGGGGCTTATAGAGAGGCCGCACAGATGCCTCTCAGAGGGAGACAAGTTCCTATGAAGTAGTGGAAAGGGCCACAGAGACCGAGACCATCCAGCCTGAGTCTCTCATCGTGCAGGTGAGGAAACTGATGTGGGGGATCATGTGACTTCTCTCCTTGTGGAGTGCCCCCTGCTTCTAGTTAGAGGCTGTGCCAGAAGGAGCCCGGCCTTCTAACTCCCCCTCCACTTCTCCTTCCTCTAAGCCTCCCACCCAGGCCTTTCTCCAGGCAGGTGGGGAGGAGGGGGGTGCATTCTAGGTAAGGGGACAGCCCAGGGAAGGTGTGGCCTCTTAGCACAGACAGAGCAACACGGGTGGTGTGAGGCAAGGCATGGCCCTTGTTCCTTCCCAGGAGCCGCTGAAGCCTTCTGGGGAAGGGTCCACCTGCCTCAGGTCCTCGGAAGCCTGGGCTCTCTGAGAGGGGCTGACTCTGTGGCTTAAGCCGTGTGGTAACAGTGCCCCTTGGAGCGGGGGATCCTCCCTCCCTCCTCTCCTCCCCTCTAAACACTTCAGTGTGTACTCCCTAAAAACAAGGAACTCTCTTGCATAACCACAGTATAATGATCAAAGTCAGAAAATTAACACTGAAACAATACCATGTCTAAACTACAGACCTTATTGAGATCCGCTCCATGGCCCCAGTACTATCTGTCTAGCGGAAGAAAATCCTAGATCACGGGTTGCATTTAGTTGTCATGTTTCTTGAGTCTCCAGTTATTTTATTCCAATGTGGGCTTGTCTAACGCTTCCTCATGACTAGATTCGGGTAGTGCATGTTAGGCGGGAACATCACAGACTGACACTGAGTTCCTGTCATCGACATTATTGCCGCTTCCCCCAGGTCAGCATTAGGACAACCATAATTATTTCATGTCACTCTTACAAAAAAAAAAAAAAAAACGACTCATCCAACCAAAATAGGGCCTCCTTACACAATGTGAATCTGAACACATTCCAACTATTAATTATTTTTTCTCACTGCATTTTCCCTTCCCACATATAGATTCACTCCCAACTCACTCCATCTTGTTCTGCCAAATCTCACATCTGTTGAATTAAAGAGTTAAAAAGAAATTTATCCCAGAAAGAAAAAAAAAACTGGAAACGAGCTGAGAATGTTCTGTGAATCATTTGTGTCCTGTTGACTCAGGGCAGAGGTGGTTTCTCCTCTGCCTTCTGAGGGACCACACCCCAGGATTCAACTTTTGTTTTTTGGTCAGGAAGATCGACCCCAAGCTAAGATCCATTGCCAATCTTCCTCTTTTTGCTGAAGAAGATTGGCCCTGAGCTAACACCTGTGCCCGTCTTCCTCTATTTTGTATGTGGGACACTGCCACAGCATGGCTTGATAAGTGGTGCGTAGGTCCTCGCCCAGGATCTGAACCTGCGAACCCTGGGCTGCCAAAGTGGAGCCTGCGAATTTAACCACTACGCCACTGAGCTGGCCTCCACTTTTTTTTTTTTTAAAGAAACGATGAATACAACCAGCTGGTTTCTATAATAAGAACTTACTAGCATATAATGATAACCTGTTCAGAAATTCCACTAGAAAATAAGCAGCAGGAGGACGGGTGCTGTCTTGTTCCATCTCCTTAGAGCATAACTGGAGCGGGGCACTCAGGAACCGTGGCTCCAGGTCAGGCTGCTGGGTCAGAGCCCGGCTCGGCCGCACACCAGCTGTGTGTCCTGAACGAGCTACTCACCTTCTTGCTGCCTCGCGTCCCCATGGCGTTGTTGGGACAACCACTGGAGCCGGGCACAGAGGGCACACCTGATGAGTGTTAGCTAATATTCTCCAGCTTGGCACACAGTGGGTACCAGGTAAGTATTTATTCAAAGAATAAATGAAATGCTTAGTATTTATTAAATTTCAATCAACTGTAGCAATCCTAAGCAGCACTTTTTGGTGGACCAATATAACTTTTAAGCCCCCTTTTCTTCTTTTTCTGTACCTTTCCCTACCCCTAATCCATCATCTCTGCCTCAGCTGCCAAGCAGCTGCACAATTTACCTGGGCAAACTTGCTAGCATTAGGGGTGGGAGACACACCTGTTTCCTGATCCAAGGCATCAGAATCCATGGGTGCTGCTGGGGACCCTGCATGTCCACCAGCTCCCCAGGTGAGCTGTGCCCACTAACGACAGAGGCAGAGGCAGCTCTGAGAAGGTTCAAAAAGGCAGCTTCTTGGACGAGGTGGGGCGGCGGGGCAGATAAGCGGAGGATCCCAGAGTCCGTGGTTGAGAAAACGGTGATGCCCCAAATCCAAACAGACAATTTCAAAAGGAGCCGGTTGGGAGTAAAGGTGGAAAGTGCTCCTCTTGATGAATGAAGTGTAGCTGGGGTAGTCAGTAGAAATTGAAAGCCATGGCTGGAATTCAAGAGGAGGGACCGAGCTGGAAGTAGAGGCCAATGATGTTTCCTGCTTGAATGATGTTTCCAGAACCCCTCCTATGTGCCAAGTACCATGCCAGGTGCTTGGGTACAGAAAAAAAGACAGTCCCTGTTCTTACTGAGCGCGCAGCCTGCAGGGGCAGACAGGCCACATCACAGGTAACAACTACAGTGCAGCAGGGAGTGTCAGGGAGCTGAGGGTCACAGGGCTGGCCCTGCTGGCAGGTGTGGCCATCAGCGGAGACGTCACAGGAACCTGGTTTTGAAGGACACACAGGAGTTGGAGTAAGGGAAGGGGAGGAGGGAAGCTAGCTTCCTAATATCTATTTTTGTTTGTTGCTCGGTAAAATGGAAGACAACGACCTACTCCATGGGGCTGTGCTGAGGTTTAACTGGGAAAGCAGATTAAAGTGCCGAACAGGCATCTGGCAGGTCAGGAATCAAAAATGTAGAGGTGGGTACTAGGGGCTGCGGGCTAGAAAATCAGAACACAACCTGGAGGAAAGAGGGCTTCTGAAACGGAAGGGCTGTGAACACCAGAGATCGGGTTTAGGAGAGGAGAGAAGGGGGAATGAAAGAAGGGGTAATGGACAGGGAGAGGGTTTTTGCTTAATGTCTTTTCATATAATTATAGAAGTAAATGCATGCCCATTGAAAACAATCAGAAAATAGAAACACATTGATCACTTATAATTCTGCTTAGCCTGACCATTCTCAACATTTGGTGTATATCCTTCCAGACCTTTCTCTGCATATGTGTGCACATGTGTATATGTGTGTAAGCAGGTTACACTCCACATACAATTTGGGGGACCTTTTCTCTCACCTCATATTTATGGATGTCTTTCCACATCAAATGTAATTATCTGTCATTTTTAATGACTTCATAACATTCCACTGTATGGTTATACTATTATCCAAAAATTCCCTACTGGTGGACACTTACTATGTTCTGGGGCTGCCGTGACACTCTTATACTGCATTATCTCCTTAGATAAATTCCAATTCGTGGCATTGCAGAGTCAAAGGGAAAGCGCATTTTTTTTTTTTTTTTTTGTGGGGAAGACAAGCCCTGAGCTAACATCTGTTGCCAATCCTCCCCTTTTTGCTGAGGAAGACTGGCCCTGAGCTAACATCGTGCCCATCTTCCTCCACTTTATATGGGACGCCGCCACGGCATGGCTGACAGGCAGTGCGTCGGCGGGCGCCCGGGATCCGAACTCGCGAACCCCGGGCTGCCAAGCGCGGACTAAACCGCTGCGCCACCGGGCGGCCCCGGAAAGCGCATTTTTAAAGGCTTTCAATGCATGTTGCCAATATCCACCATTTATTGCATGTCTCCTGGGTAACAGGTGCTGGGCTGAGAGCTTTACACACAGCCTGAGGACAAAAGCTTTACCCCCATTTTTACAGAGAAGGAAACTGAAGCTCAGAGAGGCTGTGGGCCTTATACACATGCACTCAGACCCCCAAGACAGATAAATACCTCCCATAGTGGGGTAAACTCTGGGCAGATGGCTGTAATTCTTGAGAAAAATCAAGAACTTAGGTGAGAGAGTGGCAATGACTTTAGTCCAGGAGACACCCCACCCTTCAATCTCGCATACTTCCTGATGTAGCCAGAGCAATGGGTCAGAGTTAAGGATTCTAGACCAGGAGTGAGGAAACCCACCCTGGTCCTGGCTTGGCCACCACCTGGCCGGAAGAGTGGCGCAGACCTAGAGCCAGAAGAGACCTTAGTAACTCAACAAGTTGTGCTGAATACGACTGAGAAAAGGAACATGAGGCCTGAGGGGAGGGCACAACTTATAAATTAGTGGTAGACAAATGTGTCCTCTGAGCCTGTGCCCTCCTCTGTAAAAATGAGAGTGTTAAGAGTCTACCTAAACGGGGCCTTGGAAATAATCTGTAATTCTGGTTTCAGGCAAAGATGAGCTTTTCGTCAAGATGTGGCTTCCTCTCAACTTTCAGGGAATAATTTTGCAATTTATTTTACAATCTGTGCACACATGAACCTAAAGTAAAATATATAGCGTGCAGGTCAATACACAAGAATCCAAACCATGTAAATTCATAAGGCGAAAATGGGCAACAGGGTCCTTCTCATCATTCCACAAGGCCATGAAAAGAATGACCCGAGCATGGACAAGCTCTACAATCTCCCTAACAGGAACACTGTGAAATTAATTGGAAATATAGAAGACAAGTTCAAAGACAAGTGAGATGTCTTAAACAAGAAAATAGAACTATTTAAGAAAGGATCTTGAATCACCTTCTAAATTTTGCACTAATATACAGCCTTTTGATGGCCACCATTTGGTAGAAGATCAAAGGAATCAAGAAGGAAAAATGATCCAAAGCTAACTTTTAAAAACTCATTCTGTCTGATTCTACCCCAAGATAGAATGGGGAGAGATGTACACAAAACCCTCCAACACCCGGATGGAAGGAAAACATCTACAATCATATTACCTCAATGGTGCTTGTCAGAGATTTTTGAATTGCCTTAAAACCACGTCTTAACCACACACAAAAAATCCTACCCTGAATTCCCTAACTAAATTGGAAGGGTTAGGTGATGGTACAGCCTTTAAGATGGAATACTATATGGTTCCATATAATCATTTTAAAATATTGACATTAAAAAGAACCGTCAAATGGCATGGGGAGAGGCTGGCCTGGTGGCGTAGTGGTTAAGTTCCTGCGCTTCACTTCGGAGGCCCAGGGTTCGCAGGCCCGGATCCCGGGCGCGGACAGACGCACTGCTTGTCAGCCATGCTGTGGCAGTGTCCCATATAAAGTAGAGGAAGATGGGCACAGATGTTAGCCCAGGGCCAGTCTTCCTCAGCAAAAAAGAGGAGAATTGGCAACGGATGTTAGCTCAGGGCTGGTCTTCCTCACACACACACACAAAAATTGGCATGGGGAGCTATTCAATCCATTGTGTTAAATTAAAAACTAGGTTCAAACTCTTTATCTGGTACAATCCCAAGTATGCTTACAAATAGATACACAAACATAAAAACATAAGCTCTGAAATAAATCAAAATATCAAAAGTGGCTGCCTCTGGGTGGTGCGGTTATGGATGACACGTTTCCTATATTTCTAAATCTGCTGCAGTGGGCACTAGTTTATTATGACGGGATCCTAGAGACCCCTGTGCTAGCTGGCTCGTGTGTAATTACAAATGCAGAGCAACAGGAAGGGAGAGGAAGTGAAAGGCAGGTTTGCCCTCGGCTCCCTCTGACAGCTGCAGGCGGCACGCGGAAGGGCAGCTGGGAGGCGGATTACTCTGTAGGGAAGCTCACTTCTATGAGCCTCACTACACACAGCATATCTCCTTAGAACATGGAAAGGGTAAATCAACACATTTGATTCAGACTAATCCAGAAATCTGGCTTTTCTAGATTTCTCCCTACATCATAAAATCAGAAGAGTCCAAGGCTCCAGCCATAAAGCCTTGGAGAATAAAACTTTTCACACAGTTACATTTGGAACAGATAGAAAAGCGAATAGCATCTGATGATAAATCCGGTCATTTGCCCAAACTTTGTCTGGATTTGTACTTAAGGGAAATTACGTAAATCTTCTTTGAGTTGCTTTGTCCCTGGACAACACTGAATCTGCCCCGGAGGACCTGGGGATCTGGGTGAAGCCCCCACACAGCCCCACGAGGCTGCCGTACATGGTGGCTGCAGCGAACACAGCACCCTCCTGCTCTGTCTACTTTCAGCCTCTCTTCCAGATCATTCGTCAGTTTAATTTCAAGTTAAGGACTCTTTATGGTTGAACTCACTCCTTTTTTTCTTGATCTTGACTCTCATTCCAGTACTTATTCCTTCGTTTTTATTATAAAAGCAGTAAATGCACAGATGTGTATAAAGTACCTCTATTTCCCCCTACCCCCTGGACCCTTTGTTAGAGATGACAAGTTTCTTGTGTTTCCTTCCAGAAATTTAATGCATACATAAACATCTCTTGTTTAAATTAATGAGATCATGTTATATACACTGTTTGGCACTTTGCTTTTTTTTTTTTTTTTTTTTTTTTTACTTAATATTGACACCTTTTCATACACACACACACAGATTTACTTTTCTTCCTTTTAAACATAAATCTCAACTTTCTGAGAGGTGGCCTGGCATGGTGAGAGGGAGAGCTGTACTAGGAGCCTGGCATCCACTCCCCATTCTCTGTATAACCTTAGGGAAATCCCCGAACCCATCCCTGGATCTCAGCTGCTTCCTCAACCCCAAGCAAAGGGGATGGGTTGTTGGGAAGAGAAGAAAACTTTTTGTGCTTGAAGACTGAGGCTGAAGCAGGTGGTCCTGTGTGATAGGCCCTCCAAAGATGTCCACATCTTACTCTCCGGAATCTGCGAATATGTTACCTTACGTGGCAAAGGGACTTTGCAGACATGATTAAGTTAAGGATCTTGAGATGGAAAGATTATCCTGGATTATTCAGATGGGCCCAGTGTAATCACAAGGATCCTTAGAGGAGGGAGGCAGGGGATCAGAGTCAAAGAAGGAAAGGTGATGATGGAAATGAGGTTGGAGTGATGTGGGGCCATAAGCCAAGGAATGCAGCCTCCAGAAGCTGGAAAAGGCAAAGAATGAACTCTGTCTTAAAGCCTCCAGAAGGAATGAAGCCCTGCTGACCCATTTTAGACCTCTGACCTCCAGGACAGTACAAGAATAAATTTCTGATGCTTTAAGCCACTATGTGGGAATTTGTACAACAGCAATAGGAAACTATCACAAGCTATAACCTCGTGATTGTAAAATGCCTTAGAATCAAGCAAGGGAGCACTCCCCCATGGCAGAAGGCGAGCAGAAGGCGACAGGGGAAAGATCCAGGGAGAAGCAGGAAGCCCTGGGGGAGTGGGGGCAGGGGCAGGCTGCAGGGCCTGGGCTGTGGAGTCTGACGCAGGCTGGCTTCCTTGGACCCCACCCGTCTAAGCCACTTCCTGTATTTAATGTCCGCCAAAGGTCTGACTTGAGGATGAGGGCCCAGCAGAATGGATGATGGTCTGAGGGTCACAGGAATGGGAGCTGAAGAAGTGGGGGTCTGGAGGCGGGAAAATTTCACTTTTCCTCCAAGTTTATGCTCGACGATTTTGTTGTGTTGACTCTTTAAAGGCAAGACTTTGGCCAAGTCAGAGCTAACAGAAGGCTGACCAACTGTCCCCATTTGCCCAGCACTGAGGGTTTCCAAGAATGCAGGACTTGCCATTTTAAAACCAAGAGTCCCAGGCAAACAGGGATGACTTGGTCACCTTAGCTTATGGCCTAAAGAGGTTTCCCTGACTAGGGTGGGGCTACAGAGCCATCAATATGCATAAACGCACAGTCTCAGGAAGAGGCTGAGAGACTGGAAGAGAGAAGAGCCCAGTGATCCCAGATCATGGACATCTCAGTGGGAGAGACTGCAGTCAGACGAGGAGCAGCTCTGAGTGCTAAGAAGAAGATCCCAGGGGACTGTGATGGAGTGAGGGGCCAGTGTGTTAGGGGGGTCACCCTTGTGGACCCTGATGACACCAGGGATGGGGCAAGGCTTAGGGTCAAAAGGAAGGCTCAAGCCATGTGCCAAAGTCCTTAAGAAATGAGGGAGCTTGGCTGGGAGGTCAGGAGACAGCAGCACCATGGAGGAGGGGAAGAGGTAGGTCAGTTGAACAGGAGGCTCGGAGGAGCAAGGGTTTTATACGGGAGTGGAGAAGTGGTCCGGAAGCTGCAGGGGGAACATGACCACATGACTTCTGGTCTTTTCAACTCAAAAATTCTGACTTATGCAGGTAAGGATAGATCCTTCCACTGTGGGACCAAAATTTGGTCCTGGCTGCATCCTTGGCAGGAGAGTAGTTCCCTGTTGAAAAGCTGCATCCTGACTCTCTCTCTGCCTTAAGGCAATTCACCAATTCACAGAAAAGGCTGAAAAACATCCCAGTGGGCAGTCTGCCTTAGTCTGCCACTTTCTGGAGAAGGCCCTCTGCATAGAGCACAAAGGGTTCTGCATAAAAGCTGATGTGAGGCTGGGCTGGAATCCTGTCCCACCACTTATTAGCTGGGGTCTTTTGGCAAGTCCTTTTTACCTCTCTGTGCCTCACTTTTCCTCATCTGTAAAATGGAGAAATCAGACGGCCTACCTCAGAAGCACTACTGCCACGCTTACAGCATCATCATTATCATCTGCAGAGAGTAGGAATTTGCAAAGGGAAATGGGGTGGACCCTGTCCCATGCCTCCCAATATCCATTCCCTACTTCTTCCCTGAAACCCAACTCCCTTTGGCGATGGCAATGTGCCCAGCTCAGTTCTCCCTTTCCCAGCCTCCCTGGCAGTAGCCATGTCACCTAGTTCTGGCTAATGAAGTGCAAACAGAAGTCTGTTGGTGAGAAAGGTTTTGGGGAAAACTTTTGCTTTCCTGATAAGAAGGAGAAACAGAAGCTGGTGTCCACATTTCCCCTTCTTCCTGCCCTGGATACAGAGGTGATGTCTGGAGCTGTGGCAGTCATATTATAATCATGGGGCAAATGCCAGCAAGCTCAGGGTGGTGAAGAAAGACAGGAGCGTGGGTCCCTGATGGCACACTGGACAGCTGAACCAATGCTGGCAATCGCCTACCCCTGTTCTTGTTATGTAAGAAAAATAACTCCCAAATCTACTTCATTTGGGGTTTATAGTTAATTGCAGCTGGACACATTTCTAAATGACATAGGGGCTTAACGTGCCTCCTATTTAAAGGAGGCCCCTACACAAAACAGCATACTCTAGATTCAGGTCATCTCCTTCTATCAACTGATTTTCAGAGAAAGGAATCAGGTGCTAAGGGACCTAGCATGAACCCCATTTTTCTTTTCCAAATAGAATTCAAAGGGGGTGGTACCAAACAGGAATGGGAGGAGCACAATGTATAGGTGTGCCTGACGGCGCCATGGGGAGGCCGTGCTCAGAAAGGGGAGTTGCCACCCTCAGAGCTGAAAAGTCAGCAGATAAGGCCACTTCTCCACGCCTGGCCCCAGCCCAAGTTCCGCTGAGGACGAACCATCTGACAGAGTGGAGGGAAGCTGATCCCGCCACGAGTCATTTAACCTGGCTACTGCTCACTCATAAAAATCACAGAGCCCGTTCTGAATTATGGTAGTGGTCAATAATGTAAATTTAAGATGGCTATTGTTCTTTCATGCCAATCACACCGCATCCATCCAAAAAAGCTTCTTAAACAGCCTTAAATGAACTAAATGGTTCAATTTGGTAAGCGCCTCTGCTTCCCATCCCCCATCTGGCTGTCCACCCCCCAGGAGAGGGGACAGATTGGAAAAATGAGCTTTTAAATCAGAGTCTGGTTCCTTGGAAAGGCAAAACTGAGAAAAGGCACGACAGTGACGGAGAAAGCCAAACGATTAAAAAACGAAACAGGAGCTTACCCTAGGCCACGCCCACAGGAGCTCGCTGCGCTTGCCACCCCTGCCACCCACCTCAACCCCGCTCCGCCTGGGAAGGGCAGGGATGGGATCAGTTTGCATCTTGCAGGCAAGTGATGACAGTAACTGGTCTCACGATCCTTCGTCGGGAGGACAGACGCCAGGGGCTGCTACCACCAGGCTCCCCAGCCCAGAGGTGGCGGGGGCTCCGCAAGGTGCCCGGAGCCTCCGAGGGCCGCATACCCGCGAGCCCGCATCCCGGGCGGTGGCGCGGGCCTGGCTCCCGCCCCGGGGCCCAGGCCGCCCCTCCCCCCGGGAGCCGGGAGCCGGGAGCGGTCTCGTCTCCTCGGCCCGCCTCCCCGCGCGCAGCCCCCGCCCCGGCCCGCACTCACGCTCCACGTCGTGCAGCTTGGCCCGCTCCTCCTCCAGTTTGCCCTTGAGGCTCTCGGCCTCGCTCTTCAGCGACGCCAGCGTCTCGTTCTCGTGCAGCCCGTCGGTTGCCATCTTCGCGCGGGGACGCGGCGGGGAGGGAAGCGCAGAGCGGGGATGCGGTGAGCGGGCGGCGCAGGCCGGGCCGGCGAGCGGGCGCCGAGCGGCCGCGGGCGCAGCTCCAGCCGCCGTCTCCCCGAGCGCCGCCCCGCCCTCCGGCGCTGACGCGGGCCGCTGCGGGCCGGGCTGCGGCGGCCTGACTCCCCCTCTGCGCCGGCCTCGCCCGCGGGCTCCCGCGCCCCTCCGCGCCCCCCCCGCCCCGGCACCTGCTGCGCGCGCCCTGGCGCAGTGCTCCCGGCGACGTCCCGGAGAAGCAGGGAGCGTCGTGCCCATTCTACGGGTGGGAAAACCAAGGCTCAGAGATGATACGTGACTTGCCAGGAGGATGCGCACGTAGTGAAAGGCCAAACTGGGATTCCAACTCAGGACTGGCCGGGAGTCTGGTGAAGTCCCAGGGACACCGCCCTCCCCCAACGTCGTTCCCCGCCCCGCGGACTTGATACGCTGCCAGCGGCTTCTGCCCGCAGAGAGTGGAGGAGAGAGGAGAGGGCAACGAGGCCCGGCCAGCGCCACTGACACCCCGGCCTGATCCGGGGTAGCTCTGGTGCTCTGTCGACATCGAACCGGAAACTTGCCTCGTTGGTTGACTTAAATATACAAAAATAAAACTAGTTCTGGCTCCCGAGAAGCTCTGGGGTCTTTGTGGCATTAGGAGGCCCGCTCTTGGTTTTGCTTTTCCTTTCTTCGCTCGGGAATTAAGTCCCTGGCGGGGTTGGGGGCGCACAGGGGCCCAGACCCGGGGCTTCTGAGCCCACGCCCAGAGATCTCAGACGTGTCGCCTGTGAGGCAGCGTCCTCCGGCTTACAATGAAGGGCGGCTACATTCTCAAGGACGCGAATTAGTGACTTTACAGCAGACTCAAGCATCCCCTCTTCCAGTCCCCTGCATGGCGAGGCACTGTTCCAAGTGCTTTACCTTACTCGTTTAATCCTCACAACAGTCACCTTGAATGGGTACTGTTGTCATCCCCATTTTACAGATGAGGAAACTGAGGCACAGAAAGGTTAAATGATTTGCTCAGTTTACACCCCCAGAAAGAGGCAAAGGCAAGATTTGGACCCAGGCATTCTAGTTCCATTCAGCTACATGCCTCCGGACTTCTTCGTGGAGGACTCACCCCAGGGCTTCTCCCTCCCCATCCTGGCATGCGCATGTTTCTCTACAGAATGGGAAGGCAGATCAAGGTTACAAGTGAAACGTCGCCACTCAGAATCTTGGGTGCCATCCCCACCCTCTTTGTACTCCTCACTTCCTGAGGAATCCAGCCTTGACTTGTGTCCTAGGCCCTCCGTATCTAAGGAAAGTTGGAAGTAATCTATATTAATCTATACATAGTTGTCTGGGAGATTAGATTCTGAGCACCTCAGTTTCCTTATCTGGAAAATCTACTTCATAGGACTGTTATGAGAATTAAATAAGATTAAATATCAGTGAACCTCTTAGCCAACTTCTCCATCACAGCAGATGCTTATTAACTGCCAGTTCCTTTCTCCCTGCCCATCAATATGGGTTTATTCATCATTTATCCTCAGTATTTACGTAATAGCTGGTATATGGTAGGTGCTCAGTTAATATTAGTTTATTAAATGGGTGTATAAAACAGAATATATAAATATATAATATGTCATTAAAAATAAAACAAAGATATAAAATGAGATACAAAATTTATAAATATATAAATGTTTTAGATACATTCAACTACTCAGAAAAGCAAAAACATTAGATCTGTTTCAGAGGTCGTAGAGCAAAAAGTTAAGAGCATAGGCTCTAGCTAGATCACACTGCCTGGGGGCAAATCCTGGCTCTGCTGCGTGGTCTCGCGTCATTTTAACTTCTCTGCGTCTCATGCTCCTCATCTGTAAAGGGAGATAACACCTTCCTCATGGGTTCCCTCATCAGGAGTGACTGCATAGAGCATTCAGAGCCATGCGTGGCACACAGTATGTGCTCGATATTATTATTGAGGCTGCCTGATACCCTTGAGCAATTCACATGAAGTAATTTAAATGAGACACTAGGTCACAGGGGACACTTCTCACTTCATCCCAGAAGGCCCGGGCAAAGCAGCATCCTCTCCTCACCTCCTCAGGCTGACACGTCTTGGACCACTGTGGGGTGTGTGCGCCTGCCTCAGGGTCAGCCTGTCTCTGAAGACCTGGGGTGAGCAGAGCTTCACACTGCTGTGTGCCCTCCTCTGGAGGTTCTCTGTATAAAAACAAACCCCAAACACCCTCCCATCTGGAGAGTCTGCCATCTAGAGAGGAGGCCATGCAACTTTTTAATGGCTGGAAAAATTTGCGAAGTGCCTTCCTGTACTTTGGTGTTCACTACTTTTTATGAGTGAGGAAGCTGGAGATCAGAAAAGTTGAGGTCTACTGCGTTTCAACAAATGGTGGAGGTACAGGGTTGCCCCTATTCATGAAAAGGGTCCCCTGGGGGCTGTGTCTACACAGTCCCAAGCACCTGGATAAAAAGTTAGCTGTCAGTCATTTGGATGTCTCCTCAGCCAAAGAAGTCTGAGTATTTGGGAACCCCCAAGTGCTGGTGGTGGAGATAGCCAGTGACAGTCCCCTGAAGAATCTCTCCAGGCAGAGTCTCTGACCTGCGGAGAATCTATGATGCTACAGAGGAGGCGATGTCTGGCATTCTGGGCTCCTTCTGTCCACAGAGGAAGTTGTTTAAAAAACAGAAGAGCTAGATTAATAAATAGCACTGCTCCAGATGGTAGGGCCACCAGAAAGCAGGCTTATTTTAAGAACTGAATGTCCTCAGTTTGAGAATTTGCAGAACCAAGTTTAGAACACAGTGTGCTGCAGGTAGAAGCCCATCCCCTGAGCCTGAATCCTGTGACCTCAGGATTACTATGCTGTACCAAAGCCTGTGGGCCGCCCTGTCCTGTCTACCTGCCATTTGCTTTATGGGAATAATTGTTTTAAATGTAATCACTATCAGGGGTTAAAGTGGGACCAGGAGGATGAATATTGCCTTTCCTCTTCAGTTGAAAAAAACGTAAAATGTCATCTTTCCTCTCTTTAACGTATATGTTTTTAATGTGTTGATAACTTGCGAATTTCCTATTGGCTTTTGGGGAAGACCGCTTTACCGCTTCTGACCAGGTGGGAGCTCCACTCAGCCTCACTACTGAGCACAGTTTTGCAAATCCTCTGAGACAGAGCTAATACTTCCCAGGGCTTCAGCCATGCTGTGGGCATTTTTGCTGCAAGATCTGAAGTCTGTGCATAGCCACCTCTGGTGAGGATTGATTTGTGTGCTTTGAAAAACGCCAGGATTTGTGTCCTGTCCCTAGCCTTCGTTGAAGGCCTAGGCCCAAGGAGCACTTTTCCTTGAGCTTAATTTTGCTCTCCACTGAGGCCCTGTCGGGTTCAATCTTGAATAGAGCTGTTCCTCGGGACAGCTGACACAGGGCCTTTGGAAAGGGGCTCACAGGCTATTTACTTGCCGGAGTCCCTTTTAGCTTGGTTGCTTGCCAAGCAGACTAGTAGAAGACAGAAGAAAAAAGCATTAGCCCTAAAAAATAATAATAGCTAAAACATTCATCAAGCACTTCCTGTGCTGGGTACTGTTTTAAACACTTTATCAAATGAACTCATTTGATCCTCACAAAACCCTATGAGATAGACGCTGCTATTCCTATTTTACAGATGGGAATACAGATCTCTTGAGGGAGGTGAGATCCGTTGGCACACTGCCACCAAGAAACATAACTAGGATCTGAACCCAGGCAGTCAGAGACCAGAGTCCACATCCTAACCCCCCAGGCTCTGCAGCCCCACCCGGCCCAGGTGTGCTGAAAATGTCTGTGTGCAAACTGATTCTATGGCAACTCGTCTGTCACAGGGCCCTCACATTAGACATGGTTTTAAGACAGGTAGCTACTTAAATTTTTTAAAAGTGACACTTACAATTTCTGCACATATTGAACAGTAGCTGAACTGTTGAGATTTCTTGAAAACTGATCTCAGAGCCCTTTGTTTGAAACATTTGTCACAGGAGCCAAATACATTAACTAGAAAGGTCTGATCACACATCTTTTACCCAAGATGAAGCTGAAAGAGAAAGAGAGAAGAAAAAAAAAGGTATGTGTGAGAGAGAAAAGCCAACAGAACCAGCTTTCTAAATCTCATCTTCCTTTATCATGTAGTTGCTCCGACTGCTGCATGTGGGATAAAGGATACGCGGTTAATTTGTAACCTGTGGTTTATTACAACGTGCTGGGTCAACATCAGCTCACTTATTTAATCAGTTAGAAAGCGTCAGACAGTAGGTTTTCTGAACTTACATTTAACTGGTTGTCTTGGCAGCTTGCAGACGTGGTCACAATTGATCTTTGCAGCACAATATTAATCCTGTGGGGCTTCACAGTGGAAAGTGTTGTTGTAACGGATACTATAATTTAAAACTTAAAAAGAAAATTCCTCCTCTCAGGGTGAATTTTGGAGTAAAAACAAGAGTCAGAAAATGGTGGAGCCTGACCCCAACCAATGCCACGAGGCCAAATAAAGACGGTGTTGGTTCCCTGCAAGGAATGCAGCCCATTTATTAAACATTTGACAGCCACAGATCCAGGGTCCCTGCCTGTCCACCCACAAGTCAACAGACGGGCCCAGGCCACAGAAGGGAGGGCAACCTCGAGGAAGCAAAACCATCTAGTGGCTAAGGTGCTGGCTCTGGCTGATCAAACTGGGCCCCATTGCTTAGGCAGGTTACCTGACCTCTCTGAATCTTTGTTTGCTAATCTATCACACGAGGATCTTAAAATCTACCATCATAGGGTTGTCAAGGGAATTATAGGAGACAGTGCCTAGAGCTCTGAGCTCAAGGCCAGAATAGAGTGAATGCTCCACGATGTTAGGCTGCCCTGTGAGTGGCTGCAATAGCAGCAGCAGCAGCAGGGAGGAGGGGAGGGAAGGGGGATAAGGCTGGAGATGCAGAAATAGCAGAGAGGAGCCTATGGCCACAGCTCAGGCAAGACATGATGAAGGCCTGAACTAAAGCAATGCTGTAGGATGGATTTGGACCACACGTACGAAGTAGAAGGAGCTAGACTTGGCGACATGTGGGGATGAGGAGACAGAGATGTCTACGTCTCCTAGGTTTCTGTCTGGGAGGCTGAGGGGTTGCGGGGCTACTGTTGGAGAAGGAGGACAAGGAGGTCAAGGTGGGAGGGAGCAGCCTTTGTAGCTGTGGAATTTAATAGGTGTTCCAAAAAGTGGGCCCTGTCAAGGTTCAAAGAAATGACCCTCTGAGTATTTTTGGAGCTGTGGTCTGAATATTTCAACAGAGCCAAATTTGAGAGGGACGTATTTGCGGGGTGGGGTGGGGGGGGGCAGTGGGGACATCTCTGAGGGGGAATGTCCACAATGCAGAGGTCACCACGGAGCTGGAGAGAGAATGGGGAGCTCATGAATTGGGTTGAGCTCCTACAGCAAAGGTGCAGCTGGCATAGTTCTTGAGATCGCTGGATAACAAAGGAGTAGAGGGCAGTCCCTTAGGGACGAGAGATCAGAAGGGAGCCAGCTACTGACCACCATGGAGCGCTGGGCCCTCACCTCTCACCGCCACCCTGGGGGGAGCAGGACGTCTGCGTTACTACTGAGGAAAAGCCGAGGGATTACACAACTAATTCAAGGTCAGAGGTGGAGCCTGAATCTGTACAGAGTGAAATTCTGCAATCCTTACTGTGGAGCTAGCATGATCAAGCTGCTCTGCTTTGTCACAACAAGTGAGTTAAAGAACACGAAAGGGCCTGCCCACAGAGCCTGGCCGGGGTGGGGGCTCTGTAATGTTGCCCCTCACCCCCCAGGCCTGCCAAGGTGGCCAGTCCTCAGGTGGTGCTGAGGACTCCAAGTAATAGCATTAGGAAGGTGAGCCTTGGGTATTCAAGTGGATTATTCCAGCATTTGTGCTTCCAGAAGTAGGTCAGAGAGAGAATGTGCAGCAGGAACATCAGCTAGGTTAAGAGACTGTTGTTATGTTCTGGGGAAGAGGAAGTGAGGTGTGGAGAGAGTAGCAGCTGCAGGAATGGAAGGGGAGAGGAACCCCAGGGACCAAGTGGAGATGGAATAGAAGGATGGCTAGGGGTTGTGGGAAATCAAGAAAAAGAGAAGTAGAAAAAATTGCCGATATTCCAAATCTGAATAGAGACAATATTTTCCTTCCCAGACTGAATTTTAATTTTTTTCAAATTGTAAAAGCTATACATGTTCATTATAAATAATTGGAAACAGAACATGAAGAAGGAAAACTAACCACCTACAAGCCCCATGCCAACAAATAACGGACCTCTGTTAGCATTTTATATTTTCTTCTAGTACCTTCATAAGCATATATGTGTATACTTTTTTAAAAAATTGGAATTATATGCCATATACAAGTCTGAACTTTCATTTTTTGCCTAACAGTGTTTTCTTCTTCACATGTCATGTAGATTAGAGGTTGCAGGGGTGTGGGGAGGGGGGAATTGGGAGTGACTGCTTAATGGGTATGGGATTTCTTAATGGGGGTGATGGAAATGCTCTGGAATTAGATAATGCGCATCCTCGTGAATATACTAAAAACCACTGAAATGTATGCTTTAAAATGGTGAGTTCTATGTGCATTATACCTTAATAAAAATTATTTTTAAAATGGGCAAAAGACTTGAACATACGTCACAAATGCAGATATTTAACATCATTAGTCATTAAAGAAATGCAAATTAAAACCACACTGTGATACTGCTACTTACCCACCAAAATACCTAAAATTAAAAGGACTGACAATCTGAAGTGTGGGCGAAGATGTGGAGAACCGGAACCCTTTCCTTGCTGGTGGGAGTATAAATTGCTACAACCACTTTGGAAAACTGGCTGACAGGACCTACTAAAGCTAAACATATATATAATCTATGAGCCTGCAATTCTACTCCTGGACGTATACTCAACAGACAAGAATACTTATATCCTCAAAAAAAAATCTTGAATAAGAATGTCATAGCAGCTTTATTCATAATAGCCCCAAACTAGAAAGACCCAGCTGTTTACCAATAGTAGACTAGACAAATAATGATATGTTCCTGCAATAAAAAAGAATAAACTACCAATACACATAACAATATGAATGTATCTCTCAGACTTACTTTGACTATAAAATGTTCCAAGACCTCTTTCTTTCTATTCCTTAAGCTGCACTCTGAGGCTTATGTTGACATGTAAAGTGCCACCTGGATCAATTTTTTTAAATTAAATGATTGTAAAGATGTTTATTTTTTTTTTTTTGCCTGATGCCAATACTAAATATATTTTTGAAACAAAACACCTGATTTCAAAATAAATGCGTGTGAAAGGTGGAAAAACTGGAACAGATTAACAACCACCACCCCTCACGCGTGCTCCCACCACACAGAAATACCACTGTTAACACCTTGGTATACACATTGGGACAGTTTTCTGAGCATTTAAGCAAGCCTGAGAATTCTAATTTAATGTTAACACCTACATACCTTCCACAGAGTCAACACTTGGAACTCATCAGCAGAAAGGTGAGACGTTGGAGCTGCTGTGTGAAGGTGTAAAAGTGAGCAACACATCTAATCTCCTTAACTGGCATCACAGCTCAGCGGCTCCGTCCCTCCCACCTGCAGTTCCGTGTTCACTGCTGGGGCCCTCACTGCCCTTCGCATCACTCACTCACCCCTGGAACTTCCGCCCATCCATGCTGCCAGGTGCGCTCAGAACCCCTGCCAACCAGTTTCTTGGGCCCAGTTCTCTGCCCTCTGGAGGCAGAGTTCGGCAGGTTTGACCTCCCATGAATCCACCCCGGCTCCACTGAGCAACCCTGACATTCACCTGTGACTGATTATCGGCAGCTCCTGCCTCCTCCCAGTCCTCATCCCACCAGCACCACCTTCCGCTTTGTAGAACGACTGTGGAGTGAGCGCTTCTCTCTCCTCCCTTCTCCATGCATAAATTTCTCGGCCTCTGCAGGTCCCCGTCTTGTCCCCAGACAAGACCTACTGCTTCCCAAGGTTGACCAGCACACCCCGCCCCACTGCACACTCCAAATCCCGCCACTCCCAATAGGCCTTTGCTCCTGTGGTTCTCTCCCATCTCGACAGCATCGGGATGAATGCGGGGAGGAGGGAGATGAGGACCTGCCCTCCAGGAGCTCACAGGCTGGCAGAGGAAACGGGCAACGTGACTGGCTTATAGCCCAGGGTAAGTGCTGTGAAACAGGCATGAACCCTGCGTTACGGGGGCTGAAAAGGAAAGGTGATGGGCTCCTCATGGCGTAAGGAAGGTCTGGAAGGGGCATGAAGAGGCCACGGGTGCGGATCAGAAACCCAGCCAACTCCCCACCAAGGAGTCCTGCATTCTGGCACAGTCTGGGAGCCCCACGGAGACACAGACATATTTACTTCCTCTCTAAAAATTTTTATATATTTTAATGAGATATTATGAATCTATAAAGATTCCAGCATCTTTAAGTATGACCCTTAAAGAAAAGCATAAAACTTGTGCACTTAAGAAAAACGTCTTAGCAATGAAATCTTAGCAATGAAAAAATCTCTAGCAACAAAAAGAACCTGACCCAATTCATTTGGTAATTTATTTTATTGATTACAATATTACAAAGTTCTACTTTTCATTTCTTCCTATACAATGTATCTAAATGAACTAAATTAAATCATTTATTATATGAAAAGACATGATTACATTTTAGTAGGGTGATGCTGCTTTATAATCATGTAATATTACCACTCCTAAAATACATGTCCTTGTTATAGAATCATAGCTGTTGCCTGTGGCTGTCAGAGACAGAAGGGCCGACTGGATTCTTGGGGTGCTGCAGAGAAGTGCTGGGTCCACAGGCCACAGGCTAGCAGTGCTTACCAAATGACGTTTTATGTTCTGAAAGGAAGGAATGAGATGGTTGGGGGGAAAGGAATACAGTCACTTCCATAAAACTTGGGAAACACAGGTTTCTCAAAAGGAAGAACTGACATAATTCATCAGTTATTTTTATGAGAAAAATTTAAAATATATTTGAATGTTAATAAGATAGAGAAAATCATTTAGGTTGCCTTTTTAAACTTAGTTTTTAAAAAAGTTATTATATAAAAGATATCAATGAAAATTTATGGCAAATACATTGGCAGATAAATTTAAAGGAATGTTCTTTTTGAGGAGATGATAAATGGCATGGCAAGTAAGCTTTAATAATATTAGTTTTAAATATATACATAAAAATACTTCATGTGATTCATTTCAGATTGACTATTCTCTTAAAAATTAGAGGGGTCTGAAATAATAAATACTTTTTTATGCAGGAGCATTTTTAGCAAAAAGAGTCAGTGAAACACTGGGCACCCCCAAGCAGGCATGGGGTAAGAGGACTTTTGACAGCCATTGTGGCCAAATGGGATTATTTCCTGGAAGAATCAGCCCTGGAACCCAGTTGTGGCTTTATACATGTACCTGGGTTTCACATGAACCTCAGAAAACTTGGGGGAGACTGTGTCCCCGGATCTTGCTCCCTCTGGCTGAAGCCCTGTTGCAAGATAGATCTAGATAAGAAGCAGCTGGAAAAAAAATGAGCCTTCCAGCAATTCTAGTCAAAGTTGGCTGAGATTCCAAATCTGGATGTGGTGTTTCCAACCACAACTGGTGTATGTTAATTCTTACAAAATGGCAGTGGCAGCAGCAGCACCATCATTCTGAGTGAGAAAAGATGTGGCCCATGTGGGAGAATCTTATTTTCTTCCTTAAATCACATTCCAAAGCATTTCCAGTTCCAATTAATAAACCACATCCCTCATATTTGACCTTCAGTTAGCTCTTGAGGAACAAGTGAATTTACTCTCTTTTCTCCTGCTACAATCTATTGAGAAAGCCTAGTTTGAAACTGCTGGGGATCTGGATCATTTCCAGAGCATGTGGAGAGGGGGTAAAAGGAAACGTGACTTGAAAGAGATATTTGGTATCCAACATCAGCTGCGATGAATCCTCCCGGCTATTTAGGAGAGCCTGAAATTAGAACCACAGGAAAAACGAATGAGGACACCAGTGCATTCTGCTTTATTGCTACCTGCAAGTCACGAGTAAAGGAAAACACACCTATCTCCAGTGAAAAACTCCTTTCAAAATCATGTGAGATAACACACCAAAGAGCTTTTTAACAGCACATTTCCAAGGGGAAATAGTCTATCCAGGACTTCAGATCAGCTCTCATGAATACTTACTTGCTCCGTTTCACTTCAGAAGTTAATTTCCCACAGGATGGACTGACTGTAAATCGATGTTTTCCATTCTTATTTATTCTCATAGCATAATTCTGAGACCAACCATGAGTAGATCTCAAGTATTAAATTTTTATTGCACTCATCTTTCTTTTTAGTTTAGTGGTTAGCAAACTTTTTTGGTCTTAGGAGCCCTTTATACTCTGAAAAATTATTGAGGACCCCAAGAGCTTTTGTGTATATGGGTATATCTATTGATATTTACCATATGAGTAATTAAAACAATAATTTAAAATATTTATTAATTCATAAAAATAACAAGAACAAACCCAATACATGTTAACATTTTTATTGAAAAATAACTGTTTTTTGAAAACAAAAATAATTAGTGAGAAGTGGTATTGTTTTACATTTTTGTAAACCTTTAAATGTCTGACTTAGTATAAGACAGGTGGAATCTCGTATCTGCTTCTGCATTCAACCTGTTGTGATACGTTATTCTGATTGAAGTGTATGAAGAAAAGTCTGCCTCACACAATACATATTTGGAAAAAGGAAGACTTTGCAGACCCCCAGAAAGGGTCTCAAGGACCCCCCCGGGATCCTTGAACCAAACTTTGAGAGCTACTGCCTTAGTTCACTGGGGAAGAAATTTTAGGGATTAAAATAAGAAAAATGGGCACAGGGTCTCTGTTTCCATCCAGCCTCTGCTCACTTGCAGGGTACCGGCTGCCTGACAAGAAACAAGACGTGCTCAAGGAACTTTGCATGTGAGTCACCGTCGTGGTATTTTCATTCCCTCCCCACCAGGGCTAGAACGGATCCTGAAAACTGGGGGAATTTGACAAGGAAAATTGCTGCTGTTTTGAGTTGGGTGCCTTTCGTTTGCATGTTTGGTAAGTACACTTTAATCCTGGGTTTCTATCATCTTAATTAAATATCAATTTCTTATACTAAAAATTAAAAGGCACATCCTTAAGGATCTTACCTGTACTTTGCGAACAAAGGACGGAGTCACTCTTTTCTCGAAGTCATCTATAGGTGTGTATGAATTAAGGATCTTTATGATCTGCAAACAGTACATAAGATGGTGTTAGGCCATGAAAAATGACAACTCTATCCATGAAATAATAGTTCTGGCAGTTTGGGAAGAGTTGGGAACCACAGGCTGTTCTTTTATTCTGTAATTTGGCTCTAGGAACCATGTGTTATTTATTCCCAAGAAAAGAGAAAACAGGGTGAGAAGAGCATAGAAGGGAGCAAACACAAATCACGTAATTAGACGACAGTAAGACAATTCCCCACTCCCAGTCTTCCCCCTGCACCCCACCCCCAACACATACACATCTGTGAGTTTAGTGGGCAGGGAATGTGTCATATGCACTTTTGTGTTTTTTAAGGCCATGAGTTAGTATTTAATAAATGCTTACTAGATAAGAAGGTGGGCCGTGAGAGACAGGTATGCTCCCCACAGGGCACACAGAGACTCAGGTGCACCCCACAGCTGGCTATGCCAGAAAAGGCGACACCAATTACACGATCTGTCAGTGAAGATTAGGGAGACACCCAGCAAGCCTGGTCACCTGCACAGCAGACAGTGAGGTACAGCGTTCGTAGATCTCCTTGGCATCGCTGTCTGTGGTCTTCTTGACCTGAAGCAACCAGGCTGCCTGAGAGAGAGGCTCCAAAGTTTCCTTGGCCAAGCTGTTCTGCAAATTCTTATCTTTAAGCCATTCTTCTAAGTAACTGATGTTGCACCTGGAGTAAAAGCCAGAGGAGCAGAGAACAGAGAATGGTCCCCTTAGAATACTTTTGGGGAGGGTGCCGAATCCCCCAGTGTGTCCCGACAGGGTACGAGAGTTCACTGAGAGCCTCAGGACCACAATCCAGCAGTTTCTCCATTTGTAACATGAGGGGGTTGGACCAGATGATCTGCTCTCATGATTCATGGTTCTAATGACCATGGTGGTCTAGGGTGATGGGTTGTAACAGCTATAAACTTTGGGGGAAATCTGAGCAAAGAACAGTGATTGCAATAATTTACAAAGCAGAGTTATAAAATCTACTAAAGGAAAAAGTCATAGTGATATTTGAAGAGAAGACTTACATTGGTATAAAAAATTGTTTGATTTCTTTTCCTAAATTGGCAGAAATTTTTCAATTGGTAGAAGACTTTCTTTAAGTCCACTGGGGGTTTTATTCCTGTTTCTGTCACTAATTATCATAGGTTTATGATAAGTTAAGTTAAGAGTCATGGGTTTTAGTCCCATCAATTCACTGTGTAATCTTGGAAAGTTACTCAACCTTTCTGGGTAAATGAGAGTGTTGAGAACTCTCATACATTGCTGTGGGAATGTAAAATGGTACAGCTGCCAAGGAAAATAGTTTGGCTGAACTCAAAGCGCCTGAAACTCAGTGGTGGGCACTGATCCCAACAAAGAGCTGCAGGAAGAGCCCTCTACTTCTGGCTTGAGGAGCTGAAAAGGGGCATCCTAACGCTCACAGAGAGGGTGGAAGTCCCCTGTTTTTTCATTCTTCTCCTTTTTCTTCATTCTCTCACATTCTCTGCCCATGGTGGCAGCTAATGGTGGCAACAGGGTCCTGCAGAACCTAGAGTTCTGAGAGGGGGAACCTTCTCCAATTGGAGGAGCTGTGGTTCAAGAGGATGGGGCAAACCCCTCTTGCTTTATTTCTCTTTCCTCTCACCAATTGGCCCCAGATGGGACATTTGCAGGAAGTGAGCCATAGGGAGAGTTAAGTAAAGCCCCACTTTTCTGTCTGGAGGACCAAAGAGGGAGGGGATCCCCAGGGATCTGGAAAGTACCAGGGGTATTATGGAGAGGGAGGAGCTTGTGAAAGCAAACCCCCTAACGTTATTTTTGAACTGCCAGGTGCACCCCTGAGCCCACGTGTGGATCTGACCCTAAACAGCACACACTGACTTTGAGGACTAAACTGTGGGACAGAACACCACCCAAGTTTCAGACTGGCCGCTGTGTATCACACAAGAGACAAACCAAATAGCATTATAAAGCCCTTGAAAACTGAACTGACACGGAAACCACAACCCACAGAG
Organism: Tapirus indicus; assembly: GCA_031878705.1. Taxonomy (NCBI): domain Eukaryota; kingdom Metazoa; phylum Chordata; class Mammalia; order Perissodactyla; family Tapiridae; genus Tapirus; species Tapirus indicus. Next base: position 44,926,488 of record CM062918.1, read on the forward strand.
GATGGCCAAAACTTGCAGCTTGAACCCAAGTGGGTTGATTATCTGATAAAAATATCAACATTTTCCATAGGATTTAAAGACCCAGAGTCTCATAGTATAATGTTATATACTTATAATATAATATTATGAGTATAATATTAAAAGTGTCTAGGATACAATTCAAAATTACTTGGCCTATGAAGAATCAGGAAAATCTCAACTTGCATTAAACATGACAATCAACAGATATCAACTCTGAGATGACACAGATGTTGGAATTATCTGACTTAAAAGTCTTATAAGACTTTAAAGAAGCTATCGTTAAAATGCTCCAGAAAGTAAAGACACACTATCTTGAAATAAATGCAAAGATAGAAAGTCTCAGAAAAGAAATAGAAGATATAATGAAAAACCAAATGGAAACTTTAGAACTGAAAAATACAGTAACAGAAATAAAAGACCTCACCGAATGGGCTTAGCTGCAAAATAGAGATGGCAGAGGAAAGAGTCAGTGAACTTAAAGGGATCAATAAAGATTATCTAGTCTGAAGAGCACAGAGAAAAAAACCTGAAAAAAATTAACAGAACTTTAGGGACCCATGGGACAAAAATGAAAGGTCTAACATTTGTGTCATTGAAGTTCTAGAAGGAAATATGATGCAGAAAAAATATTTGCAGAAATAGTCGCTGAAATGTGCCAAATTTGGTGAAATGCACAAACCCACAAATTCAAGAAGCTCAGGGAATCTCAAAGAGGCTAAACCCAAAGCAATCCATACCCAGGCACATCATAATCAAACTGTGAAAAACTAAAGACAAGGAAAAAAAAACCTTGAAAGCAAACAGAGAAAAACTATGCATTACTTGTAGGGAAACAATAATTCAAATAACTGTGCATTTCTCATCAGAAACCACGGAAGCCAGAAAAAAGTGAAACAGTTTTAAAGCAACAACAAAAAAAAGGACTGTCAACCCCAAATTTTACACCCTGCAAAAAATATACTTCAGGAATGAAGGTGAAATGAAGACATTTTCAGATGAAAGAACATTAAGAGAATTTATTGACAGTGAACTTGCTCTAAAAGGTCTACTAAAAGAATTTCTTCAGGCAGAGATAAATGATGTCAAAATGAGATTTGGGGGAAAAAAATGAGACTTGAAACATTAGGAATGAAGAAGGAGCAATAGAAATGGTAAATATCTGGGTAAATACAATAGACTATTCTCCTATTGAGTTCTTTAAAATATGTTGGATAGTTTAACACAAAAATTATAACATTGGTAGAGTTTTTGATGGATGCAGATGTAATATGTAAGACAACTACAGCATAAAGTGGAGAGGGTAAAGGGGCCTACGTGATGGTAAGGTTTCTACATTCTGCTTGATGTGGTAAGATACTGATTCCAAATAAACTGAAAAAGTTAAGTATGTATACTGTAATCCCTACAGCAATCACTAAAAAAGACACAAAGATATAGTTTAAAACACAATAGATAAATTAGAAAGGGGTACCAACAAATGTGCAAAGACTTAAATCTAAATATATCAATAATTACATTAAATTAAAATTGTCTAAACACCCTAATTAAGAAGCATAGATGGTGAGACTGGATAAACAACAACAAAACCCCTCCCCCCCCAACAAAAAAATAAGACCAAAATATATGCTGCCTATAAGAAACTCACTTCAAATATGATAGAGGTGGGTTAAAGGAAAAGGATGGAAAAAGATACTATGAAAATACTAATCAAAAGAAAAAGTAGACTTTCAGACAAAGTAGACTTCAGAGCAGAGAAAATAACCGGGGAGGAATAAAGAAGGACATTACATAATGATAGGAGGGTCAACTCACCAGGAAAACATAACAATTCTTAACATGTATGCACCTAACAACAAAGCTTCAAAATACATGAAGCAAAAACTGACAGACTGAAAGAACAGATCCATAATTATAGTTGGAGACACTCCTCTCAGTAATCAATAGAAGTAACAGACAGAAAGTCAGCAAGGACACAGAAGAACTGAAAAACACCATCAACAAACTGGGTCTAATCAACATTTATAGAACATTCCACCCAACAGCAGAATATACATTCTTTTCAACTGCATGTGGAACATTCACAAAAATAGACCATATTCTGGGTCATAAAAGCAAATCTTAACAAATTTAAAAAGAATTGAAATCAAACAGAGTTTGTTGTGGTTTGTTTGTTTGTTTGTTTTTTGGTGAGGAAGATTGCCCCTGAGCTAACATCCTTGCCAATCTTCCTCTATTTTGTATGTGGGATGCCGCCACAGCATGGCTTGATGAGCAGTGTGTAGGTCCATGCCTGGGATCCAAACCCGCAAACCCAGGGTCGCCGAAGCAGAGTGTGTGAACTTAACCACTGTGCCACCGGGCTGGCCCTGAGTTTGTTGTTTTTTTAATGTAAAAATATTTAGAAGTTTTTATTTTAAAAATAAATCTGGAAAAGTCTCAGGCAAAGTGGGACAGTTGGTGACTCTAATATCATAATTTATGGTATATTTCAACCTGTATGCACCTTGAGATTTTCTTTTCATTGTGGTAGAAAACACAAAACATAAAATTTACCACCTTAACCATTTTTAAGTGTATAGTACAGTAGTGTTAACTATATGTACCATGTTGTATAACAGATCCCTAGAACTTTTTCATCTTGCAAAACTGAAACTCCATATATTGAACAACAACTCCCCTTTCCTTCTACCCTCAGCCCCAGGCAACCACCATTCTACCTTCTACTTCTAAGAGTCTGACTGACAAGCATGTTCTTTGACCATAATGGAATTAAACTAAAAGTCAGTAACAGAAAGGTAACAGGAAAGTCTCTAAACACTTGGAAATTAAACTAACACACCTCTAAATAATCCATGGGCCAAAGAGTAAGCCTCAGGGGAAATTAGAAAATATTTGTAACTGAACAAAGATGAAAATACAACATATCAAAATTTGTGGGATAGAGTTAAAATAGTGCTTAGAGAGAAATTGATAGTATTAAATGCTGTGTTAGAAAAGAAAGGTCTCAAAGTCAATAATCAAAGCTTCTATCTTAAGAAACTAGAAAAAGAAGAGCAAGATCAATCCAAAGTAAGCAGAAGGAATGCAATAATAAAGACAATGACAAAAATCAATTAAATTTAAAAAATAGAGAAAAAGCAATGAAAGCAAAAACTGATTCTTTGAAAAGATCAGTAAAATTGATAAACTCTAGCAAGACTGGCCAAGGAAAAAAGAGCAGACACAGATTACCATTATAGGAACTGAAGAGGAGATGTCACTACAAATTCTGCGGAAGTTAAAATAATAATAAGGAAATGTTATGAACAGCTCTACACACAGAAACTCAGCAACTTAGATGAAATGGACCAATTCCTTGAAAACCAAAAACTACCAAAACTCATCTTAGATGAAATATATAGGCGGACAGTCCTACAACTATTAAAGAAATTGAATTCATAACTTAAAGCCTTCTGAAAAGGGAAAAAAAATCTGTGGTGGCTGCCATTGCTGAGGGACTAAAGTATGCATTTCCAACGCTGGCATTCCACTTTCTCTTTCAACCCAGTCTTCCTAGGTTCCCCATCACTCCTGGTGCTCCTTTCGAAGGGGGCTATTCACACGCTGCCACCAGTGCTCCTTCAGTGAGGCTGTGCTCACTCCTCTGATTCTTGGTCTGCTGAAATCCTACCTGTCCTTCAAGACTCAAGTCAACGCCTCTCGTATTCTTCCCAGAGTCCCTCAGGCCAGAGAGCAACACATGTACTTGGGCCACATTCTTCCGGCTCCTAACAGAACCGTCTCCGCGACCACTCCCTAGGCTTTTATCAAAGGTCATCGGGCAAAGCCGCCACGAGGACACTTGCTGTAAAAATGCTATTGTGCAGATTGTGAGATAAAGTCCACGTGAGATATTATTTTTATAATTCATGACTAGGAACAAAGAAGAATTAGGTACTAGGAAAATCCTTACATCTTCTCAGGAACTGGTCTGCCTCACCAAACCCAAACCAGAGAGCTGATGTTTAGCTTTTTACCCCGGCAGCCGGAAAGCCTGGAGGGAGTTTTCAAGCCACTCTGTCCACTGTTCCTAGTTTTCTTTTCTTTGGTCTTGACTTTCTACTTGTGTTCATGTTTTATTATTGGGTTGCTCATGCTTTCACTGTAAAGCTACCGAAACCCTGGTGGGCTTTGCCTATGGCAGGAGCTAAATAAATATCGGAGTGAGTGAACGCTTCTAAAATGCATGTGCCATTCAGTGCAACGCCTGTAAAGGCCTTACTTCTCTGATGGCCACTTTCAATCGGTGAACGGAAGGAACACTGAGCACCTGTGGGGACAGATGTTGCTTATCCTCAGTTGTTATAGGATCGCTCATGCCCCTTTTCACTCACTTCCCATGTTCACTCATCTCGGGGCACCCACTGACGGAATGAGAGTTGGTTAGCAAAGGCTCTGGTGGCACATTTAGGTTTATGACTTTACTTTAAATTGGGCTAAAACCTACCTCAGAGGCCTACCAGGCATCTGCTCAGAGCCTGTGAAATGAACAGAACTCTTTCCTTTTTCAATGAAGAGAAAAAGGTCCTCAAAGCCCAGTCCTTCTGAATAATCCCCTATCTGAGAACCACAACCTGGCGTCAAGGGAATTTGCCAGACTGGTTTGTGGGGATGTCCAGCTCCAAGTTTCCCTAATGCTGAAAAGGTGCAATGGATGTCGCATGTTTCTTTCTTGGCTTAAGATACTTTCTTTGTCACCTCCCTTACTTCATTGGCATCATCACCACCCCAGGGTCTCATATCACACACAGCTATCAAATCCCTGTAAGTATTATAAAAGTCTTCAATATCTACACCATATTATGTGTTTTCTAATCATTTCACAGCATTAATTCAACCAGTAGCTCAGGATTCATGTTTCCTCAATTTAGAGATAAAGAGGAGTGGACTTACCTTGGAACTGTGGATTGCCATGTCTTCAAGATGAATTCCAAACGCCTTAGCCTGGCATTCTAGACCCTCCCAGTCTGGACCAACCCACCACTCTACTTGGTCCTGCTGCTCCAAACAAACCTCTTCTTAATCCAGACAGAGCTGTCTACTGTTGCCTGAGGAGGAGTCATCAATTCCACCACTACGCCTTGGCTCACCTCATTTCCTCTGCCTGGAATGCTCCTCCCCCTTTTGAAAATCACTCAATACACAGCCATCGGGCTTCCTTAACTTTTCCGTCCACAATAATCTCTCTTCTCAAGCACTTCCTGCACCACTTGTTTGTGACCTACTCATAGCTGCCTTGAATTGGTATTAGCTGCTTGGAGCTTCTCAAGGGCAGGGATCCTTTGTCTCCTGTGTCCTCCACTAAGTGGTGCTATTCACAGAGGTGGTAACCATAGAGTTATGTATGGTAACCACAGAGGCCAGAATTTAAAGTATACAATGACTAGTTTCCAGTTAAAGCCACTCTGCCCAAGTGTCAAGTTAGCGTGGTATGGAGTGATGGGAGGAGGGGCTGGGCATCAGATGGCAACATCTCCAAAGTTCTAGAGTCTTTTTGCGCACATCCCCCCAGCAGTGCAGTTCTTGTGGAGGGAAGGGCAGGAGTGTGTGGCCTCAGACTTGAAGGCCAGCCTGTCCAGGGTAAGCGGTGGTTTATGGGTTTTACCTGATCTGCATCCCTTTTCTGCAGGAGCACATGTCCTTGCGCAGGAAGAGGCTGTTCAGGGTGACCGCCCCGATTAGGAAGAAGAGCTGCTTCACGGCCTGCCTCACGAGCTCGGGGTCCAGGCCGTTCTGGCACATGGTGCTGTAGAAGTAGCTCAGCTGCTGCAGGACGGAGGTCATCGTGTAGGCATCCGTGTCGTCTATGCTGGATGACCGCTTCCGGAAGCCTGTGGGCTTCAGGCCGGAAATGCCCTGCAGACTCTCATACTCCAGCATGCCTGGCACTAAGGAGAAAAATGGAAACTCTTCTTGTGCACACAGTGGGGACACCCATAGAACATTTTCCACTGCTTTCATGTGTCTGTTTCAGGAGGTGGGACATTTTCTACAAGAGTTTGTAGTGGATGTGGCTGCGATAAAGCAAAAGAATCAAGGATTGGGGAGCACCAGGGTGTAAGAGGTGGATGGGGATGGAGGGTCGTTTACAACAGCGCAGCAGCTCCTCTTCTAGGCTTGAAGCACCCCTTCTTTCAACTTCACAGGAAAGAGATCAGGTTAGCATGATAACTCATGGTCTGGAACTATTTAAAGGCTAAAGTATTTACATTTCAGAAAGTTGAACAAAGTAGACAACAATTTGAGTGGGACTTCAGCATTTCAAAAATACTTGCCTAAGACCCAGGATTAGCCATATAAGTAGCAGCAGTTCTCCCAAGTCTTTCCCTTCAGGATGAACCACCCTTATAGGGAGAAAACCAGGACCCATGTACTTGTATATATGCAGTCATTTTAAGCAATCAAAGAACTAAAAAGTGGACATTTACACCATTAAAGCTTCTTGTTTTAAAATTATGTTCTTTCTAATCACACAATCCATACACCAGATTTATTTTTTAAGGTCTCAATGTTATTATAAATACATTTTGGTCATCAATTCTTTTCTTACCTATTATTGGTTGAATGTTATTTTCCATTACAATAACAAACTGATGGTATATTCGTATAGCCACATCACTAAGAATCTGTCTGTATTCTGAAAGGTCAAAATTGTTCAAGCAATTCTTATTCTGATGTGGACTGTTATGCTTCATGAATTCCTGAAAGTAATTTTGAGCATATAAATATTAGAATTATATAGACATGTAGGAAATTAAAATGTCTCTATTAATGATGTTATAATCAGCTTCTACTTTAAAACTTAATGTCTGTTTGTATCAAATGAGTTCTTGATGTTTGGGGCAGCATTTATTTTCTATAACTAAATGTCACTGTACTGCTTACTCCCCCTACAAGTATGTGCCCCCAGAGCCTACAGACTACAGTGGAAAACAAATCCCATGGAAGCTCACAGAAAAAAACTGCAAAGCACCCAAGGAAACAAACTGCTGTAAGAGGTCAGTAGATGCAATAAGTGAGATTTGTAACTTTATAACTACAGAGTGTAGACCAATCTGAATATTTGAAGATGTGTGTTATGGATTGAATAGTTGTGTCGTTCCCCCCCCACCCTCATTCTTGTGTTGAAGCCCTAACCCCCAGTGTGACTCTATTTGGAGATGGAGCCTCTAAGGAAGTAATTAAGGTTAAATGAGGTCACAAGTGTGGGGCCCTGATCTGATAGGATTAGTGTCCTTATAAGACATAAGAGAGCTTACTCTCTCTTTCCACCTCCATGCACCAAGGAAAGGCCATGCACTCCATGCACCGGCAAGCCAGGCTGTGAGCTGTCACCAGTGAACCAGCCATGCTGGCACCCTGATCTCAGACTTCTAGCCTGCAGAACTGTGAGAAAATAAATTTCTGTTGTTTAAGCCACCCAGTCTGTAGTATTTTGTTAGAGCAGCCCAAGCAGACTAATACAACATGTTTAACATGTTCAAAGAGATAAAAGAAAAAGAAAACATGAAGACAAGAATAGGCTATTATAATAAGAGGCAGAGATGAAAAAGAACCATTGAAATTTTAGAAATAAAAATATAATCATTGAAAAAACACTCAGACAGGGACAAGAACATGATATACATGGCTGAAGGGAGTAAAGACAGGATCAAAAAATAAACGGTGGGGCCGGCCCAGTAGCGCAGCAGTTTAGTTCACACTTGGCAGCCCGGGGTTCGCGGATTCGGATCCCGGGCGCCTGCCGATGCACTGCTTGTCACCCATGCTGTGGTGGCGTCCCATATAAAGTAGAGGAAGATGGGCATGGATGTTAGCCCAGGGCCAGTCTTCCTCAGCAAGAAGAGGAGGATTAGCAACGGACGTTAGCTCAGGGCTGATCTTCTTCACCAAAAAATAAATAAATAAATAAATAAAAATAAAAATAAATGGTGTTGGGGCCGGCCCAGTGGCATAGCGGTTAAATTCGCACACTCTGCTTGAGCTGCCCAGGGTTCGCAGGTTTGAATCCCGGGCACGGACTGATGCACTGCTTGTTGGGCCATGCTGTGGCAGTGTCCCATATAAAGTAGAGGAAGATGGGCACGGATGTCAGCCCAGGGCCGGGCTTCCTCAGCAAAAAGAGGAGGATTGGCAACTGATGTTAGCTCAGGGCTAGTCTTCCTCACAAAATAAATAAATAAATAAATGGAGTTGAATAATATCCTCTTCCATGAATGTCTCACAAATGCCAGTTTGTGTTCAATGGACTGGTTTGTGCCCTCACCCCTTTTGGTATTCCTTTTAGTCAGAGGTAGGATTTTCTTTACTTATTTCTCCTTTTGTTCTATAGTACTAGGAGGATTACTTTTATATATATATTTTTTGTGTGTGTGAGGAACACCAGCCCTGCGCTAACATCCATTGCTAATCCTCCTCTTTTTGCTGAGGAAGCCTGGCCCTGGGCTAACATCCGTGCCCATCTTCCTCCACTTTATATGGGACGCCACCACAGCATGGCTGACAGGCAGTGCGTCGGCAGGCGCCCGAGATCCGAACCTGCGATCCCCGGGCTGCCAAGCGTGGACTAAACCGCTGCACCACCGGGCGGCCCCTACTTTTATATTTTATTTTACTTTCTCTCCATTGGGACAATTGGCTATCCATGTGGAAGAAGGTACGAGATCATTACCTCACATGTCAATCTGGGACAAGTAATCACTCCAATTCTGGATAGATAAAAGCACAACTGTAAACTCTAAATTTGAATTATAAGAGTTTAGAAGAGAATAAGAGAACAACTTCATAATCTCAGGATAAGGGAGAATTTCTTGAGCAAGACACTAAAGCATATATATTATAAAAGAGCAATCTTGATAGATTCAAGTACATCAAAATTCAAAAACTGTATATGACAAAGAACTCCATAAAGAAAATTAGAAGACAAGCCATAATCTATCCATAATACGAGAAGACCTCTTACAAATCAACAACAAAGCAAAGACCTCTAAGAAAAATGGAGAACAAATGTGAGTATGCAATTTAAAAGGAAACCCAAGGGGCTGGCCCGGTGGTATAGTGGTTAAGTTCACGTGCTCCGCTTCAGTGGCCCAGGGTTCACAGGTTCAGATCCCAGGTGAGGACCTATACACTGCTTATCAAGCCATGCTGTGGCAGGTGTCCCACATATAAAATAGAGGAAGATGGGCACCGATGTTAGCCCAGGGCCAATCTTCCTCAGCAAAAAGAGGAGGATTGGCAACAGATGTTAGCTCAGGTCTAGTCTTCCTCACCAAAAAAATAAATAAATAAAAGGAAACCCAAATGACCAATAAGCATGAAGTGATGCTTGACCTCACTAGTGATCAAGTAATTGCAATTTAAGTCAACAAGGTATCATTTTATACCAAGAGATTGGTAAATAATAAAACATCTGTCAATACTTAGTGTTGGTAAAGGTATTAGACACTGAAAACTTCATACACTGCTGGTGAGACTATAATATGGCACAACCATTTCGAAGAGCAGTGAAAACCCTAAAAGCCATTTTGGTATTTTAGGTCAATGAAATTTTGCTCTGTGAGTACTTGAAGGTGGAGAACTTTATCACGGTTAGCCCCTTGGAAGCAGAGTCAGAATGGCAAAGGATTTACAGATTATGGACTAACAATCAGAATCTGGTAGAGAGAACAGCTATGAAGAAACATGCATGTAGAACTAAAGGCTGTATTTTAGAGTCATAATATTAAAAATTTCAGAATTTTACAACCAGAAGGAAACTTAAAAATCATTGCATCAACCTTATGGATTTAAAAGTCAAGGAAACTGAGGTCCAGTACCATGTTCGAGGTCTAAGCCTCTTTCTAGAAGTTTTCTGCCTGTGACTTGTGTTCAACTAGTGATTGAAGTTGCCCTCCTGGGTGGGGAGGAAGCCAGGAAGCTAGGTGGAACAGAGGCTGTTCTTGGAGCTGGGTGTCCCGATTCCTAACCCTTACAGTGAGCTCTGGCTCATGAGAGGATTGTAGACCTACAGTCAGTACAGAACACAGAGCATACAGGCATCCCTACCTCTTCTCCACTGTACTGCTTTAGGCAGTTGAGGAAATGACAAGTATTGGCAAGCCAAAAGGACAACATCTCAAAGTCTTCTAAATGTTCCTTTAAAAAAAAAAAACACAAAAGAAAAGTTGGACTCGGTGATTACTCGTGCCTTTGAGGCAAGAACAGATATATCTTACCTGTTTGGTTAGCTGGTAGCTTTTGACCAAAATGAAATCTTTTATTCACTAAAGCCTTTATTAAATTTATACTACAATGATAAGCTCTTATATTTACATAGCAGGTTATGGTTTGCAAAGTATTTCTGTACAGGTTATGGCACTTGTTATGAAACTTGAAGCAGATGCTGCAAGAATGCCTGAAAAATATAAGTTTCGGTTTTTGCCCTCCAAAGTTCACATTCTGACTGGGAAGACAGACATAACATAAATAGGACACAGACAATAGGTGGCCAAGTGTCCACATGATGGATGTAGACTGTGCCACAAAAGCTTAGAGGATGGAGAGACAATGGGGAATCAGGGTAGCTGAGAAAACCTCATGAGACAGACTGGAGGATGTCCTCCTTGAAAGGGATGAATAGACAAGAGCTCAGGATAAAGGACTCTGTTGGGGAGAACACCCCTGCTTATAGGGTAGGAAGAAGAGGAACAAGCAAAGAAGGCAGAGGTGTGGTGATTAGAGAGCTAAGAGGAAAACTGGGAAAGTCCTGGGATTTGAAAGACTAGGTAAGAGGGTTCCAAAGAGATGGTCCTAATGGTTCATTTAAGGCGAATAAAAATTAAGGAAATATCATTGGCTTTAACAAGAGGAGTTACTGGTGATCTTTCTGTGAATGATAGGGGTAGAAGCCAGATTGCAAGGGGTGAAAAAGAGAATTGGTGGAGACAACTAGTTTAAGTGCTTTGGCAGTCAGAGGGGTAGAGAAAAAGGCACCATGGCTAAGGGGTACCAGGGCCAAGTGAGGGTTGCTTTAATGTGCTGTGCACTGGAGGGGGGAGGGGCAGGTCCTGGGCACCAACACAGGCAGAGGGCAGGGAGTTGCTGGAGAAGCTGAGATGGAAGATGCTGGTGAGAAAGGGGATTTATACTCCTCATGTCATGCATCTTTCAGTTTTTAAACATTTAAACACCCCAGAGCAGCAAGATGGGGCAAATACTGTCTGCCTATGGCCTGAAACACAATGCAAGTTTGTCCTAAGAAAAAACAATTTATGAAAATATGGACAGGGAAAGCATCAATTTACGGGAGTCCCTTCCAAAAACACTCTGGTGGCTCCTGTGAAGACAGTGACTGTAAAGCACCAAACAAATGCTAATTTTCTACTCCTGATGAATAATGAATTCTTGGTGCCAAATTTTTTTTGGAGGGGAGGGGGAGAGAAGAATTACTCATACTCTGACCTCTCAGGCATTCATTGTTTAAATTCTTCTCTTTTCCTAGAGTATTTAAAGTAGAATCTAATTACTCATGACTCTTCTAGAACATATATTTTACTAAAAGTGAGATAAGACTTTCCCAACTAAAAAATTCAAATATATCCCAACATCAAACATTCCTCCTCATCTGGAAGGGGGATGAAAACTATTGGACCTATATTTTATTTCCCCCAGCTAACATGCAGCTCATCTTCGTTTTTGGGCTGGGAATAAAAGTATGTAATGTGGTTTTAGAAGGGAGAATTATATAAATGCCAAGGAAAGAGTAATTTTTCAGTCCTTCCCATTCCTCACCATTCACACTTGTTACACCAACACAACATGTATTCCTCATGGCCAGGAATCTCACACCCTGAGGGGATAGAAGTGGTGGGGGAGGTGGTGATCAGGTTGTAGTCTCCAAGTAAGGCTTTGAGGTCTGTTGGCAGGTCTGTACCCTTGGGGGTCCCTGACCTTGCTTGTCTTTTCCTAACAGCTTGCCTTCTTTCACCAACTGGGCCTCAAACTGGTTTGAGCAATCACGTGGTTCACCAAAGACTGGAGATAAAGAATGGGCAAAGTATGGGCCTCTGGTCATTCCCGCAGGTGTTCCTAAAGTAGCCACAATACCAACGGCCAATGTCGAAGCCGGTTCCTACCTTAATCACCTGCTTGATGCCATTAATGGTGCTGTTCATGAGGGACTTGACCATGTTGGCGTCATTTAGAGAGTCTGCGTAGCGTACACACATGAACAGGATGTGAGCTGGCAGCCCGGGGATCATGTTCACCACCACACCGCGGGGCTTCAAGTCTGGAGCAGAGAGTGGCAATGATGATTACAGCTGATGGTCAGCTCTCCCCCTAAGAAACCTCTGACTATGGGGCAGGGGTTGTTTGCCCTTCTGTACTTTATGCAGTGCCTGAATGCAGAGGGACCTCGTTTCTCTTTGAGGAATTCATTCTGGCAAAAACATACAGTTGCCCCCTGCTCCTCTTCTCATTTGCAAAGTACTTTCTCTTTTTTAAAAGGCTGAATAAGAGACAGAATTTGTACTTCTCCCTGGTGTGGAGACCCTGGATTTCAGATCTCCATGGTAAGAGAGGAACCCCAGCTCTGTGCATCCCAACCCAGCCTCTACGATGGGGATGGAATACGATCTCCGCGACCACATGCACCTGCCGTGAATTGGGAAAACAGGTACACACCAGTCCTGCAGAGGGGGCCTCGCTGGAGACAGATGCGGATGAAGGGGAGAGAGAAACTTTACAGAACGAATTAAGAAAAGCAAACAAAGACACCAGCCCTGCCAAGGCTGCATGAAGACAGAAACAAAGAAGAGGCCCCATAGCTGTGCCCCGGGGAGGGTGGAAAGGAAAGGGTAGGTGCGTGCACGTGCTCTGAGGGGGGGTCACTTAGAAAAAGAGGAAGCAAGGCTACACATTGGCTTTCTGCTTTGAGATCTTGGGACCAGCTGATAGAGAGGCAGCTTTTCTCCTTCCCTCTGGAAAACTATGTGGTTTTCAGGGTGAAGATAGTGTAGTAAGATTAGTTCTAAGACCACCAACCCTTAAGCATGCACATTGGGACAGCCCTGTAACTGAGGTGTGGCTGGGAAGCCCCTGTCATATTGCCTGCAAAGAAATTTCTCAGCAGAAGTCAAATGGAGCACAGAAGCCACAATTACTTCTGCCATGGCTCCTGTGCTGAGACACAAAGATGAGGAGATGTGTTTTCTTTCCAGATCCTGTGATTAAACTTGGGAAGAGTTTAGGGAGTGCTTCTCAACTGAGGGCAATTTTGGCTCCCAGGGGGCATTTGGCAATGACTGGAGACATTTTTTATTGACTAGGGCTTGCTATTGACTTCTGGAGGGTAGAAGCCAAGGATGCTGCTCCATATCCTCCAGTGCACAGCTTCCCACAACAAAGAATTATCTGGTCTACAGTGCCGAGGTTGAGAAACTCTGGGCTTGGGGATAAGCAATGGAGGAAGAGAAGCAACTGCCCCTGCCCAGGACCATGGCAATGAATCATGTTCAAGTTTTCAAAGATAAAGCAAAAGTTCAGAGTTCCAGGTTTCACTACCAAGAATGAGGTTTTGAATGAGCTTGGCCTCATCTTCTCTCTTGTATTCCAGCATTCCAAGGTACTCCTTGGGTCCTGAAGACAAGTGCACATCATTGGCTGCAGACAGAATTAAACAATCAGCTAAAGACACACACAAAAATTCCACAGTCTTTATAATGAGATTACTCTGTATCTTTCCACCCCATTCTGACTGGTTTGCACTTGGACTCCTGTGACTTTCAGATAGATGAAAACTTTAGTGAATCCTGAAGGATTTCTTCTGGTGGTGATTCTTATCTTTGAGTATATCAATGAGTATGGCTGTTGTTGAAAAGGCTGTTATCCTTGGAGGAATCCTTCTGAGGGCCTGGTATGCATCCAGCACAGTGGGGATATGAAAGCAATCCAAGACGTTGCTCCTGTCTTCAAGATGCTGATGCCACAGTTAAGGAAGCAAGATTCGTGAAACATTTGGTGTGTGAAGTTTCAAACTGCATGATCCTAATGGGGCTGTATAAGTTTCTTATGTGCTTTAACAAGTTACCACAAACTTAGTGGCTTAAAACACCACAAATGTGTTTTTTTTCTTACAGTTCTAGAGGTCAGAAGACTGAAATCGATCTTACAGGGCTAAAATCAAAGTGTCAGCAGAGCCGTGTTCCTACTGGAGGATCTAGGAGAGATTACATTTCTTGCCTTTTCCAGCTTCTAGAGGCTGCCCACATTCCTTGGCTTGTGGCCACATCACTCTGATGTCAGCTTCCATCATCATGTCTCCTTCTCCTCCTCTGCTTACATCCCCTTCTCTCTTGTGATTACATTGGGTCCACTGGGATAATCCAGGATAATCTCCCCATCTCAAGATCCCTAATTTAATAACTTCTGCAAAATCCCTTTGCCAGGCAAGTCAACATACTCACAGGTTCCAGGAATTGGGATGTGGAGATTTTTGGGGGGGGGGGGGCACAGTCTGCCCTCTGGTCCCCAAAGATTCATATCCCTTCTGAGAGAAGGAGATGTAACAACAGAAGCAGAGGTTCGAGAGTCAGAAAGATTTTGAAGATGCTATCCTGCTGAATTTGAGAATGGAGGAAGGGGCCCACAAACCAAGAAATCCAGATGGCCTCTAGAAGCTGGAAAAGGCAAGGGAATGGATTCTCCCCTAAAGACTCCAGAAGGAACACAGCCCTGTTGACATATTGATTCTAACCCAGTGAAAACCATTTTGGACTTCTGACTCCAGAACTGTAAGATAACAAATTTGTGTTCTGTTAAAGCCACTAATTTTATGAGATTTGTTACAGCAGCCATAAGAAATAAATACAGGGGCCATAAGAATTCACGCACAGGTGGGTTAGAACTGTTGAAAAATGCTTGTTGAAGGAGGTAGCACTGCAGTTGGGCTCTAGTGGGTAAAAAAGGAGGTAGTGTAGATAAAGAGTTAACAGAGCTCTCTTACTACTGCATGAGAATTTGTCCTGTTAATTTACTAGCTCTGTTCCCTTGGAGACTGATAAAGGTAGAATTCACCTTTTTTACTAAGCAACAATGTTTATGATAAAAATGACCTCTGATTGGTAAATTACATTTAGACGGGGAAGAACAATAAATGAAGCAGAAATACCTGATAAGGACATCATACTTTGGGTATTCTTGAGTGTGATGACTTGTATCTGGGCATGTTTTTTGCAGGGACCCTGGAAACTAATGCCAACTATGGAGTGTTCAAGAGATATTGGCTTCCTGCCAACAGCCACGTGAAAGAGCTTAGAAGCCGATGCTCCAGCCCCAGTTAAGCCTTCAGATGACTGTGTCCCTGCTGACGACTTGACTGCAATTCAAAGCCAGAACCACCCTGGAGCTAAGCTGCTCCTGGATTCTTGACCCTCAGAAACTGTGCATTGTTAAGTGTTTGTTGTTTTAAGTCGCTAAGTTTTGGGTAATTTGTTATACGACAAGGGATAATTAATACACAGGAATGGAAGCTGATGCATTCCGATTTAAACATGCTGAGTTGGAGGTGATAATAGAAAGGCAAAGGAGGTAGTCTTAGAGGCGAAAAGGGACTAGGACTCAGGAAAAGAGGTGAAGAGTGGGAGGTGGCTTTTGGAAGTCCTTGTGTAGAGATGGCAGTTCATTAATTTCAACAATGGGGACACAAATGGGGGGTGGGAAGGACAGACATGGTCCCTGCCTTCATGGGGCAGATTGACATTTATTGTTTATTATTGAATGGGAGAGCTCCTCATTTTGGTTTTGGACATTTTAAATTGGAGCTAAGGGTTGAAGAAATAAAGGAGCTCAAGGAAATGAATATAGAAACAGGATCAGACAGTTGAAGATACAGCCTTAGTGATAAAGGCTGGGAGGAAGAGGAAGCAATATGGAACAGAAGAGTGAAGAGTGTTAGAAGAGAGAAGTCAGGAAAGTTCAGTGACAGAAACAGACGAAGGAAAGAAAGGCGAAGGGTCCTTTTCACAAGCGCTCGAGGACACTCAAAGTGTGACGTTCAGTCCGTGTTCAGGACTACTGTCTGGCTTCTTTCTTCTTCTTTTT
Organism: Tapirus indicus; assembly: GCA_031878705.1. Classification (NCBI taxonomy): domain Eukaryota; kingdom Metazoa; phylum Chordata; class Mammalia; order Perissodactyla; family Tapiridae; genus Tapirus; species Tapirus indicus. The sequence goes on from CM062918.1 coordinate 44,942,631, forward strand.
TTTTTTTTTTGTGGGGAAGACCAGCCCTGAGCTAACATCCGTCACCAATCCTCCCCTTTTTTGCTGAGGAAGACTGGCCCTGGGCTAACATCTGTGCCCATCTTCCTCCACTTTATATGGGACGCCGCCACGGCATGGCTGACAGGCAGTGCGTCGGCGGGCGCCTGGGATCCGAACTCGCGAACCCCAGGCTGCCAAGCGCGGACTAAACCGCTGCGCCACCTGGCGGCCCCTGGCTTCTTTCTTCTAATGGAAATGGGATACTGATCCTATGTAAGTGGGAGAAGTGAATTTCAAAGGAGTTAAATTTGAAACTTGTTCACAGTTTTAGTTTTAAAAGGGGAGAGCTAATGGAGGAAGAGTATTCGTTATTCATCACATTCATTACAGGGTGAGCCTTGCAAGGACATGAGCATACCTGGTCTTATCTGAGGGGTGGTGAGCTACCTCCCTGCCTCGAAGGGTCTTTCCATCAGCCCATCACTGAGCCCTAAACCCCACCAGTCGAGAATCATTCCTCTGGGTTTCAAAGACTTTGAACCACAACAGGAAATAAACACTTCAACGCATGTTGACCTTAGCTGAAAGTTCAAAAAAATAGGAAAGAGAATGTTATTTTTCCTACCTTTTTCAATTGTCTTGGTTAGAGTCCTGACTTGATCTTGTAGCTTTTTAATCACTCTATCCTTCATGTCTAACTCTTCTTCAAGATCCTACAGAAATCAAAAGAAATATGGATATTAGCTTAGAAGCATCTTAATCTACTTTTTGGTAACAGCTTTACTGAGCTGTAATTCACATACCATACAATTCACATAGAATTTCTTTAAATTCTATGTACAACTCAATGGTTTTTAGTATAGTCAGTTGTGCAACCATCACTGTTATCTAATTCCAGAACACTTTCATCACACCATAAAGGAACCTGTAACTCTTAGTCATCATCCCGTGTCCCCATTCCCTTCCAGCCCCTGGCAACCACTCATCTACTTTCTGTCTCTATATATCTGCCTATTCTGGACATTTAATATAAATTGAATCATATAATATGTGGCCTTTTGTGTCCGGCTTCTTTCACTTAGCATAATTTTTTCAAGGTTCATGCTGTAGCATGTATGAGTACTCCATTCCGTTTTGCGGCTGAATAATATCCTACTGTATGGATCTATACCACATTTATCTTGATCTATTTTTCCCTTAATAAAGTAATACCCAGGGGCCGCCCGGTGGCGCAGTGGTTTAGTTTGTGCTTGGCAGCCCGGGGTTCACGAGTTCGGATCCCGGGCGCCCACCGATGCACTGCCTGTCAGCCATGCCGTGGCGGCGTCCCATATAAAGTAGAGGAAGATGGGCACGGATGTTAGCCCAAGGCCAGTCTTCCTCAGCAAAAAGAGGAGGATTGGCAACGGATGTTAGCTCAGGGCTGGTCTTCCTCACACAAGAAAAATAATAAATAAAAATAAAGTAATACCCATTGTAGATAATTTAAAATATGAATGTGCAAAAATGGGCTCTCTAGATGTGAGAAGGTGGAGACAGAGAAACTTCAGAGATTTAGGTCTGGCTCTGCCTTTCCTTCCTGACAAGGGGTGGCCTTGCCCATGCTGAATTTGGCTCAAGAACCAGACAAGTCCTGGATGCCTATAAATATTTCCTCTCACGGGCATAGAGTGTTTAGGTTCTTCCTGAATTCCAAAGGCTTTGACACAAAAAAGATTCAGGTTTCTCTGATTCAGCAATGCCCACCATGCAGAGTCGCTGCAGCGTGTGCCCTCTGGGGACTCCTGGGGCCCAGGGAAGTTGTGCTGTTTCTACTCTGTGGCCACCTCTCTGCTGTTTCTCCTCTGTGTCCCTGACTAAGTACGTTAGGAACTTTATCTGACCTTACATGTCAGGGTGTGGGTGCAGTTTCTTCCCTCCAATTTGAGTCCATCCTATTACACATCTAATAATAAAAAAGTTACCCATCAACCCAGAACCTGGAAGAAACCATTGTTCAAGTTTTGATTTATTTAATTCCCCTTTTTTTCTAATATGGTGTATTACATTTATAAAATTGGGATCATATTGTGTGTAAAGTTTTAAATCCTATATTTTTCTCTAATTATATTGCAGACATTTCTCCATGTCATTGATAATAAACCCAAACAATCATTTTAATGGCTAAGTCATATGACATACAATAATTTAACCTACCCACTGTTGTTGGACATCCATTTTGTTTCCTTGTGTTTTTTTTTGCTATGATTAATAACATTATGATGAACACTCTGAACAAAAATCTTTGTCCACATATCTGATTACTTACTTAGGATAGAATCTTAGAAGTTGAATTACTGAGGCAAAGGGAATGTGCTTCCAAAGGTTCATGATATTTTCTTCCAAATCACCCCTGAGAAAGTTTATATCAATTTATTCCCAGAAACCATGTATGACACTGCCCACTTCAAGACATTCTCACCATCACTGGAAGATCTCTATTGGTTGAGAGGCAAAAATAATATCTAGTTTTTTTTTTTTTTTTTTTTTGCTGAGGAAGATTCACCCTGAGCTAACATCTGTGGCCAATCTTCCTCTATTTTGTATGTGGGTCGCTGCCACAGCATGGCTGATGAGTGATATAGGTCTGTGCCCAGGAACTGAACCAGGGCTGCCAAAGAAGAGCACGCTAAACTTAACCGCTATGCCACCTGGCCGGCCCCATAATATCTAGTTTTAATTTTGAATTTCTTTGATAAATAGTGAGATGATTGCTAAAATTTTTTTTTAATTTCTTTTTTTTAATAACGATTTTCTTTGGGGCTGGCCCAGTGGCGTTGTGGTTAAGTTCGCGCGTTCCACTTCTGGCGGCCTGGGGTTCACAGGTTTGGATCTCGGGCATGAACTGACACATTGCTTGTCAAGCCATGCTGTGGCGCTGTCCCATATAAAGTAGAGGAAGATGGGCACTGATGTTAGCCCAGGGCCAATATTCCTCAGCAAAAAGGAGGGTTGGCAACAGATGTTAGCTCAGGGCTAATCTTCCTCATAAAAAAAAAAAAATAATGATTTTCTTTGACTCAAATGATCATGTAGTGGGTTGAACAGCATCCCCTCAAAATTCATGTCCACTTAGAACCCCAGAATGGGACCTTCTTTGGGTCTTTGCAGTTGTAATTAAGCTAAGGATCAATATGAGATTGCACAGAGACACACAGAGAGAAGACCATATGAAGACACAGGCAGAGATCAGGGTAATGCTGTCCCAAAACAAGAAATGCCAGAAACTGGAAGAGGCAAGGAAAGATTCTCCCCTAGAGACTCTGGAGGAGTGTGGCCCTGCCAACACCTTGAATTTGGACTTCTAGTCTCCGTGGGCATGTCCAGGCTGACCACTGCCCTGGTGAGCCCCACCCCTGGTCATGGTCTTGCGGGCGCCAGACCAGGAAGGGGCCTGAGAGTGTCTGACTCCTAGGAAAGCACCCCAACTGCTACTTTGGCACTTCTCAGTCTTGGCGGTTTCACACACCGATAAAATTTCAAAAGAATTGCTGGGGACTGACATAGAGTTGCCGAATTTCATTTTGACAAGGGCATTTTTGATGAAGACTCTAACAATTTAAAGAGTTTGTCATTGGGCCGGCCCAGTGGCGCAGCCGTTTAGTTCACACTTTGCCAGGCCAGGATTCATGGGTTCGGATCGCTGACGCACTCCTTGTCAGCCATGCTGTGGCGGCGTCCCATATAAAGTAGAGGAAGTCGGGCATGGATGTTAGCCCAGGGTCAGTCTTCCTCACAAAAAAATAAAAAATAAAAAAATAAAAAGTTTGTCATCTACTATCATGATCATTTCCTGGAAGAAAATTTTGACTCTAAAAACTGCAGGCAAGATGTATCCCCAGAAGCAAGTATGGGCCTTTCATGGGGTAAGTTTTGCTCACAGAAGTTCACACATCAGCTTGTCATCTTCAATGTGCTCTACACCAGGGCATTGTCATCTCAGGTGGGTGCAGTCCATGGGACAGTGCTCAGGACCACTGCACCTCTGTCCTCCCTTCCCTTATGAGGCCTTTCCCTGTGTGGCCTGAGTAAGTCCCGGAGGCTCCCCTGCAGTGGGCTGTAACCTCAGAGACCACTTCTCCTTTGAGATAAGGAAACAGACAGCTCTGATGGAAGGCAGGCGGCTTTGGGTCCATAGCTGTTCATCGTATGCATTAGGGGGCATGTCCCCCCGTTCACTGACATCTGCACACAGACAATCATTTATCAACAAGTTGAAAAACTACCCACCCTGTTTTCTATAGTGAGACGAGATGCTTCCTGCTGGAAACTACTCTTGACTTCACTTTCAAATTGTTTCTTCAAGTGTTCACTGGCCTCTTGCATTTCTTGAATCTTATCCATCAGCTTCTCTTTCTCTTTGGTGTGTATTTCATTTTGGGCTTCTATGGTCCTGAGAAAAGGATAGGGAAAATTCTGGTATCAGTTTGACCATCATGGAGAAGTCACTCATTGCCATAGCAAGCACTGATATTTCCAAAGATGGAAAAATACTCTGGCCAATTTATGTGTAACGCAAATAGTAACCGAATAGTCCTTGAAGAGGGGGAGAGGCCAGGGTTGGCTGGGTAGAAAACTGTCCATGGACTGCCCAGTCTCCTTAACCTGATAAGAGATTCTTGCCCCCACCCCACCTACACCCCTTGACTGCTTCCACGGGGCATCCACACCCACTCGCACCATTATGATCAAAAGCCTGATGATTACCTCCTTTGTAAACAGCCCGGGGACCAGACACTTAAAAAGTCAGGGATCAGAGAGAGAAGAGGGAGCCGGTCAAGAGAGTTCCAAAAGGATGTCACATCACTTTCCTACTGTTTTGGGCCCTCATCTCATCCCAATCCTACCAACAAAGTCATGGGGCTAAAAATACTCTCTGGGATGTAGGGTGTCCATTTACTGTTCTCAAAATTAAGTGTCTCAATCCACTGGCAGAAAAACAGAACATTTTCCTCACAAGGCTCCACCAGGGCACCAGGCCCTCTGGTGGTCAGGATGTAAATTTGGGGGGATTATCAATGGAGATTCTCTATCAACATGGATGTTAAACCTTCCCCTAAACGGTCTGCTAAGAGAAAATCTGTTCTCTCTCACACAATCTTATTCTATCAAATTTTTGAACAGATAATCCACGCTTATGGTATAACATTCTAAGGGTACGAGAGGGTATAAATACAGTGGAAGTAAGGCTCCTCCCCTCCCCTGCGCACCAGCCATCCAGTTACCCTCCCTGCAGGCAACCAATGTTTTGTTTGTGCTGTTTTTTTTGTATATTCTCCCACACAGGGGTGTGTGTGTGTGTGTGTGCACATGCACAGGTGCATATGTATTTCTTTTATTCACATTTGAATACAAATATACACCTTAATTAGCACCTTGCTTTTTCAGCTTAATAACATATCTTGGTACCTCCCACAACTTCAGAAAAGAAAAGCATGACATGAGCATGAACCTCAGGTACACACATGTTAACACTTACTTTCTTTGTGTTCCTTCTTCTTCTCGATTGCGATACAACTGATTAGTCAATTCTTCTAGTTTTCCTATAATAAGAAGAACTCAGTACTTTGGGGGCCACATCACTGCATTCTGATTTGGATTTGGTCGTATTTTCAGGTATCACGGGTCCTAAGCTGTATCCAGCTAGAGATTAGGTTTTGTTTGGTCTAAACAATGTTTACAACTTTTTTAAGCCACTATTTAAAAATTGTGATATTTCATATAAAAATCTGAATTACTGGCTTTTCTTGAAAAATAGGAATATCAAGCAACCCTGGGGCCCGTATTCCTACATGGCAACAATCAGCAGAGCTTGGAGGAGCTGCCACCTTCAAATGCCCGTGCATCTTACTGTACCCTCCACCCAGCACACTTCTCACAGTAATGTCACCTGCCTGGCCCCACAGAGCATCAGAGTTTGAGACCCCTGGGAAAGACTTTCCTGTTATTTCCTGAATACAGGGAAGCATTTTCCAAAAGCTATGGGTTCCAGTTACCTTTCATGTTTTCAGTTTGTTCATTCAGGCGAATTTCAAGATCCTGCTTTTGTTTTTCCAGTTCTGAAATTTGCTGTTTAAAGTCTGGGATCATCTTTAGAGAAGAATTAGAAATATTAGAATATAAAATACTTTCATCTATGAACTTTAGAATCTCAGAGCTACTCAGAAGCAAATTCAACTGTCTAGGAGTTTAATTCCATGGAGCATATGTCCGGTACAGCTGTGTAAGATGGCCAGCCAAGACATTAGACTGGACTGGTGTTATGCTTTTTTATTTCAAGACCTGTAGTCACAATACTGGCATGCTCAGAGGGAGTGGTTCTCACATAGCTACAACCCCCCACATCACCAAGGTCTCCTGGAGAGAAGGGAGTGTACTGTCTAGGAGGGCATATGGGAATTCTATGCTGAGTTGAGGGAAGGGTGATGTGAGGAAATGGCAGCCGGCCTCTTTGGTCTAGGCCCAGAGACATCATCTCCTCATCCAAGAACAGGAAAATCATCTCAGAGGGGTCCCACTGTGCCCTTTGAATTCCAGGCTGTGCACTGTTCTGTTAGTGGAGGTCAGGAATCATCCAGTATGTTTCACAATCCTTTGTCCTTGCCTATCTGCATATTTCTTTAAATGTCTAGCACCTCCACTCTCGGTCAGGTAAAGAGTTTTTCTGTTGTCCAAGTTTATAAAAACATCTGTGCCTCTGAAGTTCAAATGAACAATAGTTGTTTGATTGTGCAACTGGATCTCACTGCAAATTCCTCGTTCAAGTTTCACCCAAGGAATAAACAAGGTCATGCAGGTCCTTAACTACTGTTCCACATGTCTGCTGTGCCCAGAGTCACGTCTCCTCGCCTGTTGACACAGCCCTGAGATTTCCTAATACTCTCAGGTTAGGCAGAGGAGGAGGAGACAGTAAGAAGCTGAGAAGGGGGAGTCAGTGAGGCGGGTTGAGAAACCTAGGAGAGCTTGGTGTCCTGGAAGCCCACAGACAGTAGGGAGGGAGAGGGAGTGATTAACGTCATCAAACACTGCTGAGAGTCTAAGATGAAGGTGGAAAGGAACCCTTTGTGCTCAGCCCTGTGTAGGCGGATTCAGTCAGTGGTAGGGGCACCCGACAGGATGGGGTGGCCGTAAATGTGAGATGAGCGGAGAAATCACAGTTGGATGGCCATCGACAAGTCTGGCCAACTCCCCCAAAGAAATGGGGTGGTGGCTTGCAGGGATGTGTTGTTAAGGAAAGGAGGTTTTCTGAGTGAGGAGATTCTTAAAGCATTTCCCTATGCCTGTGGACATGAGTAAGAAGAAAGGGTGAGACAAACGCGGTGGGAAAGAACAGGCACCAGGGAAGAGGAAAGTCCTTGGAAAGGTGAGATGAGAAGCACAAGTCGAGGGACTGCCCTTCTGAACGCACGCCCCTCTCAAGAGTTCTCCTGTTACTTTAATGTTCTTTGTCACTTTCCAAGGGGTTAGGGATAAATTTAAAATACATAGATCTAAAAACCTACACACTCATACACAAATCACAGAATCTGGACTCATTCTACGGTACACAAACACACTTACAAATCAAAGTGCTCTCTAGCCTGTGGTAATTTTACAGTTTTATCTTCTGATCCAGTTATTTCACTCCTGGAAAATGTAATTCTGATCCATCATTTTACTGCTAAGAGACTGCATTTCACTCCATTAACGAATAACATCTCTAGAATGACAGCCACAATTGGAGCCCGTGGCTGCAATCATACCATGTTTTCTGATGTTAGCCTGGTAACTTCGTGACGGATACTTTCGTTGATGTCATTCTCTTCTCTAAATAACTTCTGCAGGTGGTTGATTTCTTGACTGAGATGCACCACCTTGAAGTTCAAAGCTTCGATCTCCTTTTCATAGCAATCCTTCTGGGACTGGAAATGGCTCTCCAAAACGCTGTAGAGGAGGGTCAAGAAATTAACCACCTGGTCTTTATTCTGCTGTGCTGATGGCTGTGAGCGTGTCCACGTGCAGCAGTCATGAAAACCCACAGTTAGAGCCAGGTGCTGAGCACAGAGAGTTTACTTATGTACACATGGTTACAGGCTATGGAATTAGAAACATACAGTTATAAAATCCTTCCCGTGAGTTAGGAAGCATGTTCTGTATGATGCAACAATAGAAAAGATATATGTCATTTTACATTCGTCAAATCCCATGGAATGTATAACACCAAGAGTGAACCCTAAAGTAAACTACTGACTCTGGGTGATAACGATGTGTCAATGTAGGTTCATCAACTGTAACAAAGGTGCCATTCTGGTGCGGGATACTGATAACGGCTGTGTGTGGGGAGGGGTAGGAGATATATGAGAAATCGCTGTACTTTCTGCTCAGTTTTGCTGTGAACCTAAACCTGGTCTAAAAAATAAAGTTTATTGGGGCTGGCCTGATGGCATAGTGGTTAAGTTGGCGTGCTCCGCTTCAGTGGCCCTGGGTTCATGGGTTCAGATCCTGGGTGCAGACCTACACATCACTCATCAAGCCATGTTGTGGCAGGATCCCACATACAAAATAGAGGAAGATTGGCACAGATGTTAGCTCAGGGACAATCTTCCTCAAGCAAAAAGAGGAAGATTGGCAACAGATATTGGGTCAGGGCCAATCTTCCTCACCAAAAGAAAATAAAAATAAAGTTTATTAACATTAAAAAATGCAGCAAGCTCCTTAAATTTAAACCTATCTATGTATCTATAGCAACACTGGCTAACTTATGTGATATGATCAGTTTCCACTGTGCATGTTATGGGTTTTATTATTCAGCAGTTTATCCCATAAACAGTCTGTTCTTCATTACTAAGATAATCACTTAATTCTTGCAGAAATATTTCCAGTGACTATTAGATTATTCTACTGAAAGGAATTTACTTTCTGTATCGAATCTATATAAGATAAACTTTTGACTCTCCAATAGTCTATTATCTCTGAAAAATCAAAAGGAACCCTGAGGGGAATTTCTCACCGTGTTGCTTTCTTTAGTCCTTGATAAGCAAACCAGAGTTCTCCATCCTCATTTAAATGTTCCAAATCTTCCACAGAGAGCCTGGAAAATAAGGAGGATGAGAAAATCTGCCATCTCTTTCATGTGTTACATGTTTCTAAATGTTTGTAATGCAAAAATGATTACCTGCTTCTTACATCTTCAACGTCATAGCTGTCAAGAAGTTGTTTGGTGATCTCTGACATCTTTTCTGAGAGGAAAAGGCAGAGCTGGTTTGAATTACATTTTTGCATGATTTCTCTTCTTCCATTCCCTTTTTAGGGCCCAGTTTTCTAGCTTCACATAGAGTCTCCAGTTAACCATCTCATCAGCTAACTAACTTACCAGCTGTTCAACCAATCAGCTATTCAACTAACCAACCTACCAGCTATGAAGCCAACCAGCTACTTAACCTACCATATATCCAACCAACCAGCTGACCAACCAGCCTCATACCAGACAAAGGACACATTTCCTCAGAGGTGACACCTATGATAAATTCAGTCTGCACCCATGGGCACAGTGACCCATTTTTGTTACCTCTCATTTCCCGTTTCTGTGACTGCACATGTTTTTCCACGTCTATCTTCTGTGTCTGAAGTAGCTCTATCTCCTTTTCAAACTCAGAGATTGTCTGTATCACAGCAATGACCATACCCGGTGAAGAAAAAATAGCTATTACAATTTACATCAGACAAAGGGAATACTATTACAGTATTGAGTATATGTACAAGGCATCCTCCCTGAGTTTCCTAGTTAGAATCTTCTTAAACCATCACTGCCCATACAGCATGGCCTACTTATTCCCAGATCCACTTAGATGTATCAATAGAGTTAGTTTCCCTACTATAAAAAGGGAAAAAGTAATTACTTACTACAAGCTTGGGGTGGGGTGGGGAGGAAAGGGAGCCGAGAGAAGTAAAATTTCAATAAATTCTTTCATTGTATGATGAACTCTTGGATGCAAGGATGTGGGTGAGGTCTTTGTAAATGCAGGTTTGGGCGCCAACTAGGATTAGATGTGGTACAGCAGCAGGGCCAGGGTACACCCAGGAGGTTGGGAGCTGGCCATGGGGGCATGACGGGGGTCTGTGGAGGGGTAGCTCTGGTTGTGGGGAAGAGGCTGTATTCTGCCTTTATTTACCTTGTGAGCTCAGCTTGATTAAGGATTACAGGTTTGTGCTTTTATAGCTACAGGAGATATGCAGAGGTGAACAACCCCTCCTTGATATTTTTTCAGTTAGTCTAAGTGTTTAAGGGCTACAGCTCCTCTTTCTACAGGGGGTGAGAAGGGAGAGCATATTGACATTTACTGATCACTTTACATACACAACCTAATCCTTATAACAGGCCCATGAGGTGAGCAGAGCGATCTTCTATAGATTAGAAAGCTGAAGCTGGTTGGATTAAATGGCATATTGAGGGGCACATAGCATCCTGATGGGGGGGCTCTGGACTATCCAGCCTAAGAGCCCTGCTCTTTGTAAAGTTTCAATCGATGCTCCAAGTCATGTGTGTATTTACTTACAGACTGATTATAACTTGTATAACTTGATGGTGATGGGTTTATTTTCCTTGAAAATCAGGCTAATCTCCTAAATATACCATGTTGGAGTGTTTGGACCAGTGTCAGCTACCAAAGAGGAAGTGAGTGACAAATACTGATGCCTCACTCCAAGTGCCGCCATAGGATTTCCCAAGATACAGACTGTGGCCAGGTGACATGACTCCCACAGATTGACACCAGTCTTGTGTGACTACTAAGAATGAAGCAGTCGTAGGAATACATGGTCCTTCCTAATCCCACAGTCCAATCTCCTACTTTTAAACAACAGGAAACCAGGGCCCAGAGAATATGGACAGCTCTGCTATGAAGTTCAGAAGCGACTCAGATGTGATTCCTAAAGCTCGTCTAAACGATGCATGGCCATTCCATGACAATTACAGAGAATATTTGCATAATCTTAACAATATTCTACTAACACGTGTTTCACATATCTAGTGGAAGCTTAAAAGCTTTCCAACCTTACACTGAAATGTTTTGCATTTAAGAACAGGGGGACACACAGATTTGTTTTTCTGGTGGGGAAGGAATTCAACAAGCCTTGATTGTCCCAGCATGGATCATTGTTTTTGTGGATTTCCTGATAACAGTTTAAGATGGAAGTTTCTGATAATATGGTAATTTAATTTTAATACAGGTGTTTCTGGATATATAAGAACATGATGGATTGTATAATACGGGCTCACATCAATTTAGAATGTAATTTGGAAGTATTCTCTAGATCAACATATTTTAATAACTTTATATAAATGCAATTTCAAAAAAGTTAGAAAGCTGACTTTTAAAATATGAAAAACAATTATTGCAAAGTCAAAGGCAGCTTGGGGGTTTACACTTGGGAGAACTGAAGGAATCAAGGTCCTTTTGACTTTGGCCTTTGCACAGATGTTTTCAGCTGTCTGATCCTGCAGGAATGTGAAACAGCTCCCTCCATGCAGGTCAGATGACTCAGCCAAAGGGCTCGTGGAAAAGCAAGAAGTGGCTTCTACCTTTGCCTGCTTGTTTAGTCGGGCCACGTCCCCCCTTAAGCCATCAGAGGTGATGCGCTCTTCCTCCAGTTGGTGCTGCAGTAGCATTTTCTCATCTTTGAGAGCTTTAATTTCTTCTTTCAAAGACCAGATCTGCTTCTCATAGTCTTGTGTTTTCAGTTCAAAACTTTTTTCAAGAAGTCTAGGCAGCAAAAGAAAAAAACAAGAATTGTCTCTAAAGTCTTTATTCTGAATTAGAACAATGCATCATTTTGAAAATAATAAGAGGAGACATGGAAAGAAAGGAGGAGACAAGTTAATTAGAATCTATTGTGACAGTTCCAATAGACAACAGCCATATTTTTAGCTATCTGTTTCCTGTCCCCTTAGGTTAAGGAAGCTTTTTACACCTTCTGATCTGAGAAGTGTGACTCTACAATGGTCATGCACAGGAAATACAGGATAGGAATGCTGAACTTAAAGACTCAGTGGTGGTTGGGGTACTATATTCCTGAAGCCACCCTGGTTCTATGTGGTCCCCTGGAGGGACCACTTCCCTCAGTAAAGACGTTGGCACATTCTGCCAAGTCTTGGCCCCTGCCCAGTTGCAAGGATCCTGGAGGAGTTTGGCTTGTTCCTAAACAGGTTAATACAGCCATTTAATATGTCTAAGGGTCCAGCCCTTCAAACATACTAGAATAAATTGAAGCAAATCCAGGTGCCCAAAAGTCCATGGAAACCCAGTTCCTGTGAGATGGTTGCTCAGTTAAATACAGGATGATTGAACAAGAAAATAACCAAAGAGAGGGGCCAGCCTGGTGGTGTAGCGGTTAAGTTCATGTGTTCTGCTTTGGCGGCCTGGGGTTGCAGGTTTGGATCCCAGGCGTGGACCTACACACTGCTCCTCAAGCCACGCTGTGGTGGTGTTCCACATACAAAAAATAGAGGAAGACTGGTACAGATGTTAGCTTAGTGACAATCTTCCTCAAACAAAAAGAGGAAGATTGGCAACAGATGTTAGCTCAGGGCCAATCTTCCTTACAAAAAATAAAAAAATAATAACCAAAGAGAGATACATGACCTAGACCAGCCCAAAAGAGCCACAGGGGCCCACTCAGAATTGATGCAGTCCTAGAGGCTCCATGAGTTTACTAAATCATCATTCTACTTGCTGGGCTGTCAACTCAGTTCATTTTATGACTTGTTTTTATAGCACAAAGGGGAAAACCCCAGAGAGGAGAGTCACATTCCCAATAGGTTTCATTTCCTTTTATAGATAATAACAAACTTTTTAACTTTGTTTTCAGGTTTTTCAAAAAAACAGTGCTCCTAAGAGGCCAGTAAAGTACCTTTGAAGAAGCAAATTGCAACCAGAGTCTTATGTAAAGACTCTTAGACTTGCAGCCTAACTGGTCAGGAGGGCACCAACAGATTGCAGGCATTTTTGTCCCTCTCGAGGGTTGTGACAGAGGCCAAGACTTCTCAGCCACCTAATCGGGGACCAGCCAAGCTACAGGTGAATGCTGATGAGGACTGTGAAGAGCTCAAAGCGACCTGGCCTCAGCCTGGCTCTCCAAGCCCCCGACTGAAATGATGACTCCCTAGTGGCCCCAGTACCTGGTAAGATGCCAAGACCTGAGTTCCTCTCCTAGAGTTAAGAGTTCATTGAAAAATCGATTTTTCAAGGTAAAGAGTCAAATATCCCTAATTTAAAACTGATGTAGGCTCATGAAACACTTTATGTATGTGTTAACTCCTGAAGCTCTTCAAAGACACTCCTGCCCCTAACTTTCCAGCATCCTGCCTCCTCACCCAGACCCAGACTCTCCTGTTAACTAACTGCATGGGCAAGTTGTACATCCTCCCACTGCAGGCAGCCCTGAGCCTTCCATCCCCCAATAGAGATATGCCAAGAATGTTCCATCTCCCCAGTACCCCACCATGCATCCCTACTTTGAGATCTAAAAGCCTTTGAGTTGACTCCTTAAGAGAAGGGAGCAAGACTGGAGTCTTTGAAGATTAGCAAAGATTCTGATACTGAGGTAGGAAAGGTGGGGCTGGTGCAGTACAAGGTCACGGGGACTTGCCTTCATTTTTGTGAGGAGGGTTACATCCTTTATTCTCCGGGGCAAGAGTCAAGTTAACAAACACAACACGTTGGGGAAGGAAGGGAGGTTTATTTCCTAGGCAATAATCTTACTTCTTGGAGTTGATGGAATTTGAAAGGGGTGGCAGCCTCTAAACTTTTCCCTGTCTTAGCAGTGAAGGGAAAGGAAGACATTCCCAGGGGTCCCCGGCCCACACCTGCAGAATCTGTGCAGTGTCTGAAAGGGGCACACTGTGGGACTTAGCTCTCACAAATCTCGAAGTCTCTCACTTCCCAAAAGTACTCACACCCTGCTCTCCCGTATCTGTGACCTGCTATCTGCAAGCTGAGAAGCAAAACATAAAACAGCAGAGAGAGAAAGAAGCAGTAACTTTAAGGAATACTAGATTTCATACATTCTTTGTCGTTCTTCTTTTTGTACATCATCGAAGAGCTGCTTGGTGAGGTCGTCCATCTTTTCTGTGAAAAGAATGCTTTTTCAAATATGTCTGCAAACCAATGCCTTGACTATTTCATTTCATGTTTAAGAAAGTGAGGATGTGAGAATGATCATGGGATATTACTAATAGGACTTAAGATGAGAATGTCATTTTTATAAATTAGAAATATGGATAAGGGGGGTTCAAAATAATAATTCTCACAAATTTGTCATGTTAGAATCTATGAAGAGTTTCATTTATAGTACTTTTATTGGTCTGAATATCATTTGTTTGATTAAAATAGGCATATTGGCTTTGAGACAATAAATATTATTAGAAGGAAACAGAAACACTTTGGGAAGAAAATGATCGGTTTATGATAGGGTCTCTCAATCTCGGCACTATTGGTGCTTCAGGCTGGATGATTCTTTGCGGTGGAGAGGGGCCATCCTGTGACTGGTAGGATGCTGAGTAGCATGCCTGGCTTCTGCCCACTAGAGGCCAGCAGCACCTCTGCTCCAGCTGTGACAACCAAAAATGTCTCCAGACATTGCCAAATGTCCCCTGGGGGGAGAGGGGGACAAAAGCACCTTGGCTGAGAACCACTCATTCATGATGACCAAGAAAATAATAAAGTGTTTGCCTTCCTCTGGGGAAGAGGAAATATAAAAGAGCCGCTGTTGCATTTAAACACAAGTCGTTAACACAAAGTGTAGGTTAAGGGGGCACTGGACAACTAGGAAAGAGTCCCTGGGGTTCTGGCTAGTCTGTATTATGACACCCCCATGCTCCCAACATGTCCACATACAATGGGTACAGCCTATCAAAGCCTGACAACCCTCTTTGTACTGAGCTGACACCTCATCCTTGAGTTCTACCTCATTCCTGAGTCCTGCCCCAGAGGGGAGCCCTGGGATGAGGTGACGACAGCAATTACTTAGTTAGCAAATTACTCGGTTAAAAAAAAAAGGCCAACAGTTTAATAGTTTGTCTAATGCAGTGTCAAATATCCCTGGATCAAAATGATTGCTTTAGAGTATCATGACAGCCAGAAAATACTAGAGAAAATGCTTATGCTGTAATGTATCAGACATGTACCAGCATGTCTGATACAATTTCAACTTTCAATTCACTCACAGAGTTGGCTTCAGTTCTGGTGCTTACCATCTTGGGCCATTTGCAAAGGGGCTAAAGAGGCTGCCCAAATGCGACTTTCTTCCCAAGAGCAACAGGATGGTGTCCAAGTTGTAATCTCAAAAAAGGGGAAATGACACTTGATAACATCCCTTAGTCATGGGTCACAGGATAAGCAAATGATGACGCTTTTCACATAACATGGTTTGCCATACGTAGGGAGACCCACAGGATAGGCAGTTTATAAACACTGGGTTTGAACGTTTTCAGGCACTTTTTAGGAGGAGGTATAAAATTATCCACCCAAACATGTCAACAATGCTGTCAAATATATAATTTTCAGGACACACTTGTGGGAATTTAAATTTTCTTGTGGGAAATTCCACTTAAAGTTAGAAAAAAGAACAAACTCCTAAGAGGAGGGTATTGTAATGAAAAGGTGGAGGTTAGTGAGCCCGTCCCTAACTCAGGTGCGAGGTTTACTCCCAGACCTCCGACCTCCTCCTGCTCATCAGTGCCCACACCATCAGTCCTTAGAGACAGGCCGGGGAGCAGGCAGGATCTGGGGCAGGAGGTCACGCTCGTCCTTGGCATCATCTCAACAGCTTTTCCTGCTCTGCTGGCCAGGACTCAGGACGTTTACTTCCTCCTACCAACATGTGCTTCTCCCGCACTCTGACATGAACGCCCAGGGCTCCTGTGCCCCTCTGGATCCTGCTGTATCCACCGCCTGCTGGGCCTGAGGTGAGAGCTAGATCCCCAGGTCTGAACTCTCACGCCCCAGCTGCCCACAAGTCAGAGCTTAAGGAAAAGATCCCTGGACAAGATAGATAATCGAGTGTGATGATTTAAATTACCTGGTCAGGAAGCACCAGGCTCATGCTCCTGTTGGAGGTAGCAAGTGCTTGTGATTAGAATTTGAGCTGGAACGTTATGGATGGACAGAGCTAGGCTAAGGGTGACTGCTCCATACCCTGAAATGAAAGTGATACCACTGGTTCCAAGGGTCTGCATCTGACAGCCTGTGGGTGACATGGCTCCGGCACTAAGCAGGGCCTTTCATTCAGGGCCAGGGCAGTGATGGAGGATATGGGTACCACTTAGACCAAGTAACTTGGACAGATTTGAAATTTGACTGCAAATCCTTGGCAAGCAACAAACACTATTCCAACATTACCCCAACTGCACCAGAATCGCCAGAAAGTTTAAAAAAAACCCAGACATCTGAACCATCCCTGCCGCCACCACCCACAGACACACCCACGCACACAGACAGACACACGCCCCCGTTTCCTGATGGAAAAGCTCCAGGCTGATGGACCAACAATCTGTACTTTGCAAATGGCCCAGGAAGTCCTGAGACAGGGATTGCTCTGCAGTCTGACAAAAGATGGAAATAAAACAGATGAATCTATAGGGTAAAGTTACCACAATTTAAATACAGTTATTTTCTGTGGAGCAAAAATTCTCTCGTTACACTACGTATACACCAGACAGTCCTGATTCTGCCCAAAACTCGGTTCACCCCCAAGGAGTTTTTTCCCGAGGGACTAGACAGAGGACGTGTGAATGTACGTATCAGGCCACCCTGGGCTTACCTTTCAACTCTTCCGTCTTCTCCTGGAGCTTCAGCTGTATTTGTTCTTTTTGTATTTCCAGTTCTGAATTATGCTTCTGAAGCTTTGCCAATTTCTAGCAAAGGGAAGAAAAAAAAAGCTGTTTTGAAAACCTCACTTCAAGTTTTGTCATCATTGCCTTTCTGGTGAATTGTTTTTCTGGTCACCACTCCTGGCCGTTGACAACAGCCAGCGCCAGCCCCTGCAAGATGCTGTTCAGTTTCCCATGCCAGGGCTCCGTGTGACTTCAAGCAGACGCTAGTTTCCAACCTGCCAGCAATGGCTGAAATCAAGGAAGAGGAACCAAATCCAAGGTCTCCTCAAGGTCATGGAAACTCCTCTATCCTTTCCTTGAACTTCTCAAAAGCCAGGGTATTTATATATTTAATATGATATAAATAACTTATGATATAAAGTGGATTCACACTTTGAGAGTGTTACGATTCAGGAAGGATGTGTGATCGTGACAGAAGTTCTATTATTCTAGCTTCTCTTGGTAAAGTGTTTGCTCAGCTGGCAGCTGGGGGCCCCTTGGTGCTGATGGTTGGTGACTGGCAGTACAGGCAATGCCAGCCCCTGTGTGGGTGCAGCTGGGCCCCAGGGTACAGGGAGGGCAGAGGGATGCCCTGGGGCTCCAGACTGCCACAACCCTGCACACTGCGGGACTTTGGAAAGTGCAGGAGAATGGATGGTAATAAAGTCCACCTCCTGAGAAAACATTAGCTCGTGCTTGTGCCAGGCTCTATGATAGGCATTTGGCTAAATTATCTCATCTGACAATTTTATCCTTACAACAACTCTCCCAGTCCCTTTTTGTTATTCCCATTTTACATATGAAGGAACTAAAGTTCAGAGAGGGTAAGGGACTTGCCCAAGGTCGCCCAGTCAGACAGCTGGGCAAATCAAAGACAAGATTTGAACCTGGGATTTTTCTGTCTACTGCTGTTTTTGATGCACCATAGAGATGAAAACCTGCCCTCAGCTTTGCACTGCTGTTCTGGGGAAGATGCTTCAAGGCACATACCAGAGGGACAAGCGACAGGGGACCAAGGTCATCCTGGAAGAGAGGGAAGCAGTCAACCAGCGCTCCTTCTCAGGCCTCTCATCACTTTACAAAAGTTGGAAGGAAGAGGAAACCTTATGTTGCGCTTCTTGAAGCATGATCCCCCACCTCTTCCCCCAGACTCTAGACCTCTGATCTCCCCTCCCCTAAAAGGCAGGCTCCCTCTGGTAATGGAAGCCAAAAGCAAAACCTGATTTGCTCTGCAGAAATCTGCCTTGTGGGAAAATGCTGTGCTATGATCTCTTCCATGGAAAGACTCACAACGTAGTTCCATAGTCACCACCAGCACCGACCTCTTCCACGGCAGCCTTGTATCTCTTCCCCTTCTCCTCATAATTGCGCCTGTGGGTAGCTGCTCTGTCCAGTTCTGATTCCAATTTCTGAATCTTCTCCATGTCAACAGCTTGAAGAGCGGCCAGGCTGGTCAGCTTCTCCACCAGCCCGTGGTTCTCTTTGTTCTAGAGAAAAGAAATAGCAGATGCTTAGGGGTTTATCCAAAATAAAGAAGCTGTTCCATTTGCTTCTCATAACCTTTAACATGGCATCTAAACCTATCAGAGGTTTATTTACACTGATCACAGTTATCATTACAATGACATGTTCGAGCATCTTCATCCCAGTGAAAATAGTGAGGCAGATCTGGTCAGGCAAATGTCTTCCTGAGCTGGCGGCTCTTTCTGTGTGGGACCAGCCCAATCCTGGAGCTCCAGGACAACCCTAGAGCTGTGGGCTGAACTTGTCCCCCACTGCCCCCTCCCAAATTCACATGTTGAAGTCCTAACACTCAGTACCTCGGAACATAACTATATTTGGAGATAGGGTCTTTAAAGACTAATGAAGGTAAAATGAGGTAAGCCCTAATCCAGTTTGACTGCTGTCCTTATAAGGGGAGATTAGGACACAGACACACTCAGAGGGAAGATGGTGTGAAGACACAGGGAGAAGACGGCCATCTGCGAGCTGAGGAGACACCTCAGAAGAAACCAACTCTGCCAACACCTTGATCTTGGACTTTCAGCCTCCAGAACAATGAGAAAATAAATGTCTATTGGTTAAGCCACCTGGTCTGTGGTAGTTTGTTATGGCAGCCCTAGCACATGAATACACCTAGAATGGAACCCAGGCAGTGTCGGGACTCCACGGGCCCTGCTCCCAGGTAGCCATGGCTGTTTTTCAGTGCTGTTCTGCACAAGCCATATAACATGCAGGTCTGTTATACAACCGCACAAGGAGCGGAAAAATACATCAAAACCTTAAGTTCATGTGTTTACACATTCATCCATTTACCAAGGACTCCTATGGGCTAAGGGCTAAGTTTAAAGTTTACCTTAGGAGAACCTCAGTATTATTTGAGACAGGCCCAGGAGTGAGTTTTATAGATCTCAACACTGCATATTCCACAGCCCTCTCCCACCAGCTGAGGGTAAGTGGATTTCTTTTTCCTCCCAGTGGGAATGGTAGAGGGACTCTTCCCAAACGAGGCAGGGCTGCAGCTAGACCACATTGACTTTTGAGCAGATCTGAAAATGGCAGCTCCTCTGGGCAGACGCAGCCCTGAGGGACCATGGCTTGGCACACAGACAGCATCTTTGTGCAAATTAGAAAAAGGCCCCCCTGCCTCAAGGAGATACAGCTTTATGCCAGCACACATGGGCTGTCAAGTGAAGCCAGGCTGGATGTCAGCCTCAGTTGGGCTCTTGGGCAGGTGCCTTTGTGCAGTGTACAACCTACACAATCATATGTGGCAGCCCTTGACAGTGTGATTCTGTTTTCTAGTCCAGGTGGCCCATGTAAATTGTTTAACCTCCTGACATGGGCATAAATCTTAACAGCATAGCTAAGGAATTGGCTCCGAACAAAATAAATCTGTCAGAAAAAGTAAATATGAAAGATACATAATGAACATCTACCTGATCTTCTAGCTTTTTCTGCAAACGCTGGACCCTGTAAGTAAGCTGAATGTTGAGCACGAATCGTCGGATATTCTGGAATCGGCGTCTGGCCAGCCACGCCCGTGCATATTTCTGAAGGATCACAGCCTTGTGTTCCTTTAGCATCTTTAAAACAAGATTTTGTGAAATGCAAACTGGATTTCCACTGTTTCTCTCATCAACTTCTGCAATGTTGGGAGATGCAACTACTAAAATATTCCCACAGTGTAAAATATGAATTTCTTGTAGTCAACCTGCACAGACTTCTTATACCTAGGCTTTGAAACAATAACCAAACTCTACCTGTAGCAGACATGTACAAAGAGACATCCACATACCAGAACTCCCTGCTCTCCAGTAAGGTCTTCATGCAGAGAGACTCTCTACTATCGGTAAGAAATAACACGAGCCCTGGGAAACCTGTGTCCCAAGAAAGCACGTGGTCTCAGCCGCACCTTTCGATACCTCCTCCTCGCCAGGAAACCTCGGGTGTAGGCCTGGATGGTGACGGTGGCCAAGCGAATCAGCTGGTACAAGTTGCGAACAAGATATCCACGACAGTACTTCTGAATGATTATGGCAGCCCATGCTTCTTTTAAGGCTGTCGCGGTAACAGCTTTCCTTGGTTAAAGAGTGTAGAGTAAATCTGTTATTCACAGAGCACTGACTTCTACAACAGACAGACAAGCTTGTGCAGTACTTTACTCAGGAATATTCCAATGTTTTGCAAATCTACACATTAAACTCTGTAAGTGGCTTATTTTAGCGCCAACTCGAGATCAGTCATCATTACCTCTCCTTCACCCTGATCTGAATGTGGATCTGCTCCAGGCATGAGGAACCACCTGGAAACCTTCACACTTTTCATATCAGGCTGATCAATCTGTCACTCACATACCCACAGAGACCTTGATCACAAAACCATGCTTTGGCACTGCACACTGCTCATTCATCTGTTCATCCATTCTTGTGGGAAATCATGCTGGAGGCCCCAGATCAGGGGTTTGCAAACTCTGGCCTGGGGGCCAAATCTGCATCCTTCCACCTGTTATTGTCAAGTTTTATTGGAACACAGCCACACTGATTATCTACATATTGCCCATGGCTGATTTCATGCAACCATAGCAGAGTTGAATAGTTGTAAGAGAAACTGCATGGCCCAAAAAGCCCAAAGTATTTGGCCCTTATAGAAACAGTTTGTCAACTCCTGTCTAAAGGCCTGGAGGTGAAGACAAAGCTCTCACCTTCAGAGTTTACAACCTCATGGAGCAGACAGACTCACAAATGGCCAAGTGGGATAAGAGGAAAAAAATAAAATAACTACTAGAAGATCTGTAAGAGAGATCTTATAGAACTACCATTCTGCTTGGGAATGGCTGACATGGGAGCCAGCCCTTGACAGAAAAGGATTTCTTTAGAAAATGAAAGAAAAGGAATCTCAGGCTGAGTGACCAGCGAAGGCTTTGAAGCCTAGCAGTGTCTGAAATATTCAGGACAAAAAGAATCTGTCTGGAATTGCTAGACTATAAGATACATGGAGAAAATGAGTAGTCAGTGAGGTGAGAAAAACAGACGGGGACCATTTGTTATTCAAAAATTATATTTATTGAACATCTACTATGTGACAGCCACTGTTCTGGGTCCTAGGTATGGATGCAATGGGAACCAGACAAGTACGGTCTCTGTCCTCACAGAGCGTCCATTCTTATGAAGGCACATAGGCCAGGGGGGCCTTGAACATCAGGTCAACGACTGAGTGATTTTGTGTAGGAAACAGGGGCCACTGGAGGCATTAACGGCAGGAGCAGGGCAGTGGCTCCATCAGGTCCTGCTTTAGGGAGATGTGAGAGAAAGGTGGCAGGTGGTGGGCTGTGCCGTGCGACAGTAAGGCAGCATGCGCTGATGAGGGCCCCATTTAGGGCAGGGGCGCGGGAATGGAAGGAATGGGACAGACACAAGAGGCAAGTGGGGGCAGAATTGTCGTGGTCATTCTCAAATGGAAAGGGAGGAGGAGTGTGAGGAAGAAGATAACTCTGGTTTCCTGCCCTGGAGACTGCTGCTATGAACTGAACCAGAGGCATGGGAGGGGAGCCTGGCTGTGTGTGCATGTAAGACGGTCGCCTGGGGGACTGGGCGTGGAATGGCAAGTCCAGTGTGGGTCGTGCTGAGATGAAGGCTGTGCTGTGCCAACCACAGGAGAAGCTCAGATGCTGCTGGGGGTCAGGCCTCAAGCTCAGGAAGAGGTCAGGCTCAGCGGCACAGCCTGCCCTTAAACACCTGCCTTCTCCACTACCGTCATAGCATGCCAAAGGAAGGAGGCAGGGTGGACACACAGAAACACACAACGCTCTCTGGGAAGGATGCCTGGCTCACTGGCCAGCCTGGCGTGGCCTCTTGAGAGCACTCAAGGAGGGGCAGGATGGAAACAGCTGATGGAACTGCCCTCCACTCAGCCACCCCTTGGGGCCACAGTGGCAGCCCCACCCAGGGGGTTCTGCATCTGCTGGCAGGGCCTCACCATGGATCCCTCAGGCACGGTCTGCCCCCCACCCCTGCCACCACCTGCAGGTAGGCTGATCAGTGGCTATTCATGGCATCTCTACTCAGGGGCTTCACTAGGACCCTGAGCATCTTAGGCATTTTCAGTTCCCACAGACAAGGGACCCAGTTCCTCTACCTGGTCTCACTGGGAATTCTGACCTTCTTCAGCAACACCCTGATCGGGGCTCCTCTCTTCAGGGTCCTGGTTGTCACCTCTGCCACATGGGGACAGCAGGCAGAGTCAGCACTACCTGCCCCTGATGACACTCTTCTCACCCCAAGGCTCATGGCCACCTTGGGGACCCACACACACACCTGTACTCCAGGTCCCAGGAGAAAGGCCCTTTGTCCTTCACAGGCCCCTCCCCCTGGAGGCGATGGGCAAAGAAAGCTGTACAATTCCACATACCTTCCTTGGTTCCCACATACCTCACCGTTTGTTGACCACGGAAGTACTGCTGGATTATCAGGGCAGCTTGTCTCTCTCGGAGAAATTTTTTCCTCTGGAGCCAGCCACGGATGTGCTTTTGTATCACAACACAACCCTGCCTCAGTTTATCCAACCGGAGTTTCTCTAAATAAGCCACTTGTCCTGCTCTGAAGAAGATTTTGGTTTTACCAAACTGGTATTGATTAGAATCCTGGAAGAGAAAAATGACATAATCAGAAACAAAATCTTTCAGATCTTCTCCAGTATTTGGAAAAGATGTTCAGAGATTCAAACATGCCAAAAACATTGTTATTTTGACATATCTGTTCTTTGGCATGAAGCAGAAAAATTCTCACCATGACCTAGAAATTTATATTTTGACTTGTTTGTTTAAAGCCACTTTGGGAGAAAGAAATGGACTTGAGGCTGAGCGGTCCATCTGTGGGGTGAGAAAGGGGTGTGCATCTTCGGCGATTCTTAGCCTTTCCTATGTGGTCTCCACAAAACAGCAGAGGCACCTGGAAAGGCTTGGTTTCTATCTTCACTTTGGCTTCTTTTCATCACCTCCTTTCCTGGCCATCAAAACTCCTTCTCTACTTCTTTTCCATCATAACCTATGGCTTCAGCAATAACCTAAATCCACACTGAGAGCCATGTCTGGAACCCCCCTGGCTTACTGACCCTCTAAGTTGACTGTGTAATATAAGCCAGGCCCGCAGAAGGTCCTTGATTGTGGAAGAACTGAACAGACAGGAGGAGACTGGGGGAGGCCAGGGTTCAAATGTGGGTCCCTAAAGGAGACTCCTGCTGTCAAGAGATGATGCCCCATGGGTGCATCTGCTCTGATTTCCTTGGCACACAAATGCTGGGGCACATTTCATGCCAACCATGGTCCTGAGACTGAGGCAAAGATGCGGAAACGCATCTGGGAGATGTACTTCTCAGCAAGAGCCCCTGATTCCAGGAGGCGAGGAACACTGACCTGGATGAGCCTGTGTAAAACCACTTTGCACACCTCCTTTTTATCATGTAACGAAAGCTCCTGCTTGGTCATGAGGATACCGTAGCGACTGTAGAACTCAATGTATGTCCACCTGGAAAGTCAAAGCAGGATCTAAGGAGGTGTGCAGCAGAGGAAGCATGTCATATCTCTGGACCCCTTGGCCTTACCTGCCATTGTTGGTGGGGTGGGGTTTGTTCTGGGGATGATGGCCCTGACCTTTGATACATCTCTCCCCAGGACACCACCCAAACCTCACCCCAGCACACCTGGCCTGTTTTTGTTAACGCTCTGCTCCAACAACGGTTCTCTTCCTCCCCCTCCAGCTCCCTTTCCCAGGGGCACTGGGGAGGCAGCAGGCAGCCCTCACCAGCAGTGGAGACAGGGGATGGGATGGTGGTGATGGTGGCCTCTGTCCCACACACTGCCTGTTCAGCACCCTCTTCCGGTATTCCCACAGCACAGTGAGAAAAATCTTGGGGGCATCTTACAAAAACCATCTGACAGAAAACATGGCAGCCACTCCCTTGGTTCTCAGCATGGGCCTGAAGTTGGATGCTTTTCCTCCAAACAAAGATTGACCACATACCTGGAAGGGTAGCTCTGTGCACTGATGCGAATTGTTTCTAAAACACCACAGGCTCGCAGCTGCTGAACAATTCTTTTGGAGTCAAACCTTAAAGAAGATGATTTTGTACAGTCATGTGTCGCTTAAGGATGGGGATACTTTCTGAGAAATGCATCGTTAGGTGATTTCATCATTATGCAAACATCATAGAGTGCACTTACACAAACCTAGATGATATAGCTTACTACACACCCAGGCCATATGGTGCTAATCTTATGGGACCACTGTCGTTTATGCGGTCCATTATCGACTGAAACATCATTATGCAGCACATGACTGTGAGCCATCATAATTGATAAATATGCCCCTGAACAGTACAGCAGACCTGCCCAGACTGTGAACTCCTAGGGGCAGAATCCACCTCTGTAATTCCCAGGCCAGCCACCCCACAGATACTTAATAAATATCTGTTGGATGTCAAATGAAGATAGCACCTCTGAGACAGTTCAGGAAGCTATACTGAGGATACGGAGAAAGGAGCAACTGCTTCTGATGGAGGCAACTGGGAGAAGGACTGTGGGGGGACCACGGCCTTTGGGTTGAGCTTCAAATGACTACAGAGAGGAAGAAATGTTCAAGTTCACCACATCCAAGCGCCCACTTGATGCCTGAGTTCCCTTTACAAGATACCCTACAGGTGGTCCTCTGGCTTACGTCTGACCTCCTGGTGACCCATGGGCACATTCCCCACCTCCATGGACAGCATATCCCCCTTAGACCCCTCTTAGCTCGAATCAGCTAAAAGAGACTCTATAACTTCCACGCAAGGGTCTGGGGCCTTTTCCTTGGGGTCCCAGAGAAGAAGTCTAATGTCTCATGCGATGTTTGAGGGCAAAATTTCTGACCTGTCCACAGCCTTTCTCCTACAAACATACAAATTCTTTCTATAATCAAGGAAAGTGTCCTGGCTTTGTCAGTTACATAAGCTTCAGTTGTAGACTATTCTTTCAAATCTGGCCCCTTTGCTTATCCTAGAGATGAAGTGGCTTAGCCAGAGAGGTTGTGCTAACATTGTATGCAAAGGGCAGGATTATGATGAATCATTTAAAAATGCAGAAACAGTAAAGCTCAAGCCAATTATAAGCAAATTCTCCAACATCATGAGAGAAACTGCTTCCTCAGTGCATTCCCTCTCTGCTGCATGAGGACACTTACTCAAAGGGTAACTTCTCATCATTTGGCTTGATGCATCGAACATAGTGGGGCGTGGTTGCATTGAGGGTCTCCATGAGCAAGTACAGAGAGCTGCGGAACTAGGGAACAAGGTCAGAGAACAAATGTCATGCTGAAAGTTAAAGCTTAGATCAAGGTGAAAAAAAAAAGGTCCAACCTCAGTAAGCTACTCAAGAAGAGGAAAAGTTAACTTCATGCATTAATATCTATTATGAAAGCTTTTAGTCCATGACTGTGTTTATTAGCTTTTCCAACTGTTCCAGACAGACCACAGCTCTGTCCAAGAATCCCAAATAACAGAGAACTTAGTGAATCACGTTATCGGGCAAACGTGCGGTTTGCTCAGGTGTGTGCAGCCTTAGAGGTTGAGGGAAGATGATGACAAACTACTGCTTTTCTCTGCATTTGTATTTGTTAGATTTGAAGGAGCTCAGTGCCCATGTCCAGGCCTGGAATGGTCCTCCCAGCACCTGGCTCCCTGAGGGCGGGCCCTGTGCCCCCAGCCCCTCACCCTCAGACCCTTTCTTGGTACCTTGCTCCCCACTGTGCTCCGGAAATGCTTGTTGTTTGGCTTGATGACTTGCTTTGCAGATTTTACTGTGATCCCTGAACCGAAAGGGGAAGAAGGAACTGGAATTTCTATAAAAAAGTTGGCGCAGAGATGAAACTGGAAGGAACAGAGAGTGTTTCAGTCAAGTGTTAGCCCACAGTCCTCAGATGGAATAAGCCAAGTAAATGGTCACGACAACCCCCCCTAAACCAGTGAGGGATAAAGTAACAATCTCGGCCAAGTCTCAGTTCCACAAAGGGACCGTCCTCACTGGGGATGACCTATGGTTTCCTTCCTAGGAATGGGAGCTGAGAGGAGAATCGAGTGAATGTCTGCATGTGGGTATCACTCAAAGTGTCAGAAAAGCGGAAACATTCACTCTTCCTACCTCCGTGCCGCAGCGCATATTGTGTCTGAACCTGGAATCCCCTGCCTCCTACCACACATTCTCATTCCCGCAGATCCAAACCCTTCCCGTTATTCAAGATTCTGTTAAAATATTTTCCACCCCCACCCCCTTCACAGTACCTTCCCTGGTGCCCCAGCATGAATTAATCCCCACTTCCCATGAACTATCTTAATCTCTTATTTGTCTTAAGACAAATCTTAAGACACCCATTACTTTATATCTTGCATTGGCTATTTCTTTAAATGTCTTATCTCTTAGAGTGAACTCCATATTTTTTTCTTTTAAATCAGACATTGAGAATCTCCTTTGGGGGAGAATCCCTGCCCAGTGCATCCTTGTGTGCCCCCATGGAACAAGTGGATCTGAAACCCCCACGCCTCTGACAGCTGTGGTTAGTAGAGACACCCATCTGTGCTTCAACATGATCTGCCTTCATCTTCCAGGCTGGACCCCAGGGGAAGCCTGGGGTTAAGTAAACAATTGGTGAATTAAGTCAACTAATTTTGTACACAAGATACAGGCCATTTCCACATTGAATTTTCTATCATAAATCAGGTGTTTTTTTGTTTTTTGCTGAGCAAGATTTGCCCTCAGCTAACATCTGTGTCAATCTTCCTCTATTTTGTATGTGGGTCACTGCCACAGCATGGCTTGACAAGTGGTGTACGTCCACACCCAGGATCTGAACCCACGAACCCGGGCTGCTGAAGTAGAGCACGTGGAACTTGAACTACTCGGCCATGGGGCTGGCCCCCATAAATCAGTTTTAATAAGTGAAGTTGTCATGGCCTGTGATTTATCTGTGATCGTTAGCAGAAGTGCTCATGCTCATTTGGGAAATTGTCAAAATACTTGAACATCAACAAAGGACTGGGGACCTTTTAAAAGAAGGAAAATAAATATGATAATCAAATCTTCACAAAAATGAAGGCTCACGTATGAAATAACCCTATTCTGAAATTTTAATAAAGAAATATTTAAAAAGGAAAAGAAAATGCCAGAAGTCATTCTTTTGGTGACACTTCATAACACAGAACTGTGGGCGTGAGCTTACACACCTCAAGCAGCACTCCCTCCCTGTGTTGCACTCTCTCTCTGTCTTGCTTCGTTTTCCTTGCACACTTAGCACCACCTACCACTGCTGCCCTCCTCTTTAAGGCATGTCGCTCCCTCTGGAATGTGAGCTCCTTGAGGGCAGGAAGGCTGTCTGCCTGGTTCACTGCTGTATCCCCAGAATCTAGGGCAGTTCTCCACACAGGGTAGGTGCTGTATAAATATTTATGACTGAATGCATAAAATGTGAGTTGTGGTTCTTTCAGTGGTTATATTAGCTGTCCTTCCTCTCTGTTGTCTGCACTTTCGATTTCTGATTTTGAATAGAGTGAAGATTTCCATGATTTTGGGAGCTAGAGACATATTAGTCCCAATCCTAAAATAGTTATTTTTTGTAGGTAGAAGCTACAATTAGCCACTGCAAGACAGTTAACAGACGCACACACTCTTACACACGTTCACACGCACACTTCTTACTCTTTCCTGACACACATCTAGATCCACGTAAGGTACATAACGAAGAACATAAATTACCCCTAGGACTTTACAAACCTTGCTTGCTCTCAGGATTTCAACCAGCACGTCATAGACGGTGTCTCTGTTCTTCTCAAGGAAACCTTCACACTTATACTCTACCTATGCAGAGAAAGGAATGAATTATTTGCAAAGAGGCAAAAGCAGACAGCATCTAAGTGCCACAAGTTCCTTTTCTTTTCTAAGAAAGATTAATGAAGGGGCTACAGAGGCAATATTTCAAAAAGAGATTCACTTCTGTTGATCACAGCAATTGCATCACAGAAAGCTTAGAAAGCTGGGAATAGGTCATGTGATGGAAAGAGCCAGGCTCTCCCACTGCCTGGATTTCCCACTAGCCGCTGATCACTCTGTACCCACCTGTTAGTTTCCTCTGGCTACTGGTGACCAGTGTTTCCCGCAATGTGTGCAGTCAACACAAGACCTGGCTTAGGGCTCACTTTGCTTTTGAAGCCACCAGGAAGAGGAAAAAGCTCAGTGGTGTCTTTTGGGTTCAAACAGAAATGTTTCCTAAATCATTGATGTGGTAGAAAGGAAAGAAAAATTGACCAGCTGACCACAGAGCTATCCAGAGCATCGAAGCCCTTAAGAGTCAGGGTTAGAGTGGGCCAGGGTTTGCACTGCTTGAATTTGGCTTAGAAAAACCCTCCAGGCAGCCCTTTCTGATTTGTAAGGCTTTTCGAATCCCTCAGACAACAACATATCTAGGGTGGCTGCTTAAACATTCAAACCTCTGGGTTGTATATTTTAATATGTGATATATATTCTTCATAAATTAAAAAAATGTTAAAAAATAAATTTTAAAAATTGTGAGCAAACAGGCTTTTTGGGGTGCTGGAATCTGGAGGCAGAGAGAGTGTTCAGGGACCCCTGGGCAAGGACTCTGCTTTGTCCCCCTGGGTAAGAAAGTGTCCTTAATTGGTGCAGAGTTTGGGTTAAGAACCAGGAACCCTGGCTGTCTGTTAACACACTCTTGTGAATGAAGTACACGGATTGTTGTATAAATTCTTCCGGGCTGGTGGTGTGAGCCACTAGTATAAACGGGCAAATGTGTAACAAATAGAGAGCTTTCCCCATCCAGGGAGACCATTTACAAGGACAGTGTCACAGGCAGCTGAGTGCCTCTGTTGGAGGCTCTGGGGACTGAGGGAAGATGCGCTGACTTGCTGCATCTAAGCATAGCTGCCTTGCTTTCAAAATGATTTTATTTCCTTGGCTAATTGAAAACCTAAGCTAACCTTATTGTGTGTATGGTTTCTTCCCACCAAGCATAGTCCATACAAAATGCTGCACTGTTGGCTTGTTTCAGAGGGCCTTCTTGGCAGTGCCAGGTGACAGAATTAAATGCACAGAAACCATGAACTATAAAGAGGGTATCTTGAAGTAAATCCCACTTGTGTTTTGTATGAAGTCTGATCCTTTTTTCTCTTTTCCCCATGGGATCCCAACTGTGAAATTACAAAGGACAACAACCAGAAAATATAACGATATAGCATCATTCATTTTCTCTGCATCTTTTCAGGAACCTATCTGAAAAACTTTAAGTACTGAAAGGCTATCATATTTTACAGGATTCCTCTGGCCCATAAAGATTATTACAACTTTGCAGCTCATTGTCCCCTCCTCTGCCCCCTCTGTCACTTAAGCACGACCAGCAGACTCTGACCCCCAGCACTAGCCTCTGGGACAGACAAGCGCAGGCCATTCCCACGATCCCCAGGCCCTGGCCAGGCCGTTGGAGTAATACCCATCCAGGCAATGGCACAAGGGCAGGAGTTTCCTTAGGGAAGAAACCAAGATGAGAACATACGTTTATGGCAGGTGGTTATGGTGATTTTTCTTTTTTTCCTTCTATTTTCTAAGCTTTCTGTAATGTGATTTTTTAAACAACTTTTTCTTTTTATTAAAGTAATATTTGTTTCATAAAAAATAGGAGGTATATAAGGAAGAAAATAAAGATCACCTAGAAAACCCATCATCTTGAGTCAACTTATGTTACCAACATAATAAATATATTACAATTTAAAAAAGGAAACCCTCAAAAAAAGACACAGCTTTCAATATAGGAAACAATTTTGCTGATTATAACAATTTCATAGAGAAAATAAATTGATAAGAGGTTAATGAATTCACAATAAATCCAAAATCAGAAATGAGGTCCACTAGTAACATGTTTATCTTTATAGCAGCATAACAAAAACTCATGTATTTTGTGATAAAAACAAATTAAGAACTGTTAACACACGTGCACACACACAGGTGTTCTTCATCAAAGCTACATGCTAAGCATGACTTGAATCCACCAGGAAGGCCCTGGGCTGCTCTGTCCAGGAAACATCTCTGGCTGCGGGACAGACAGCACTGCTCCAGACTTTCACGGTACCTTATCAGCAAAGTGCTGGATGATAAAGGATGTATTTGACATTCTGGGTTTTTCAAACAAAGAATTCTTGTTGACAAAATTATTATACAGCTTTTGAAGCCAGTTTTCATCGGTTCCATGTGGTAACTGGAAGAGAAAAGCAAACCAAACAGCAAGTAAGAAATAAGGAAAAGTGCAAATTCTAAGAAACCAAGATGAGCTGGTACCTCAGAGTGAGTTGCTCTAGATCCATGGCAGGTGGTTATGGTGATTTTTTTTTAATGCAAATCTAGGCATGAATCTCCCCTTGATCTTAACAATCTTTAGAATGATATTTAAATGGATATATCAATGCCCTTTTAGAAGAACAAAATGTTATAAATGAAAAGGAAATGGTCATATAATGACTTAAGAATGAAGAATTTTATTTCTGCAAAATAGGTAGTATTTTAGTATTTCCTCCCAAAGAAGTCCAAAGGTTCAGGAAAAAGCACGGATTCTGTTACATGAATGTGACTTTTATTCTCAGCTGAATTGGGGAGACTGGCACCCAAATGCAGTTCTCCCACCCCCTGCCTCAGGAAAATAGTTTTTCTTTTGTTTTACTGCCTCATTAATAACTACCTCCTTGAACTAAGCTAGTTGCAAAACCCATTCTTGATCTTGGTGATTCTGAAGCTATCAATTATATTCAGCCTGAACCCCGTGAATCTGATATCCCACTTGTCCAAATGACTCCTGCATGCTTCTTTGTCATGCTGGGCACCTACGAAATGTCTGTGCAGAGGGGGTACAAATATTTCCTAGAGGCTCCCTTGGCCTCTGCACCCTGCCCCCGTAGATCATTCCAGAATGCTTGGCCCTGACACTTGCCCTTTAATCTCATATCAATGCAGGGGCCAAAGCACAGGTGGCACCAGAAAGAATAATCTGTGAGAAGAACCACGGAATTGAGAATTCTAGGGAGAAAATGCCAATAAGTCTTCAACGTTACAAGAATTTTTTTTTTGGTACAGATAAATCTCCGGAAAAGAAACAAAATACATGTTTAAACATCAAAATACAACCTTTAAACCAAAATAATGAATACTATCCTGGGGATTATTTGTTCTTGTGGCCCCATGAGGGACACTGCTAGTCTGACTCACTGTAAAGCTGCTCCTCCCAGAGGGAAATAATAATAAGAAAACTCCTAGAGACCTCTTCTCTCAAATCATATGACGATTTTTCAGCTATACCTCCCAATGGATGGATGACTCAGAATCAGGAAGTAAAAAAACCCTCAATTCTCGTTAGTCATTAACAACTGGGGTGTGGTCACTCATTGTTTCCATGTCCATTGTACATACACTTAGGGACAGCCTCAAAAGGCTCCTCCTCCTAAGAGGTCATGCATGTTACCCAAGGGTACACTACACATGCTGAGGGTGGGGAGTTCCCCCAGCCCTCTGGGGTTCCTGCTATAGTCTGCTGTCCCTGCATTAATATCTAACCAATTGGTAACACGTCAGGAATTTACACGTACATTAAAAAGAAATCCACTTTGCAATATGCTCATCTGTTACTACTCAGAAGTTAAAAAAAATAATAATTGTTTTTAAAAGTTACCAAGCATTCTTCATCCAGTAACTCCAAAATGCCCATTTTTGCTTCAATCAGGTCAATTACTGCTTGGTTGTCATAAAAATCTATCAGAGTCCAAGGGATATCTTCCTTCATATATTCTTCTTGTTCAAGTTTAAAGACATGCTGGGAATCCAGAAGTTAATACAGAAAGTAAAACAGAGTATTAAAGTGTGCTTCCCAAGAACAGGACATAAGCATTTGGAAAATGTAGACACATGACTGATTTGTAATGTTTATGGCAGACCCTCAGGTGCAGGCAACCCCCCTTACCATGACCGACGCTGCTGAGTTCCTAATGTGGGTCTAGTTGTCATTCTCCCGCCCGGTCTGAGTGGGTCCCCACATCCTATGGTGTAAGGCCTGGGCCAGCCTGTTACCTCCAGCGTGCAGAGTGGTCCCAGACCCCTCCCTGCTCACGGCCGCTGCTGCTATCCAAGACAGATCCAGCCTCTCTAGCTGGGTGGGAGCCAGCCCGCCCAAGAATGCTGGCTGTGGGGCCAGTGTGACAAGCCAACAACTCAGAACACATTGTTCACTACGGATCTTTGACTTACGACGGGGTTACATCCCACTAAACCCATCATAAGTCAAAAATTAGGTAGGTTAATACACCTAACCCACTGGACATAGCTTAGCCTAGCCAACCTTAAACACGCTCAGAACACTTACACTGACCTACAGTTGGGCAAAATCATCTAACACAAAGCCTAGTCTATAATAAAGGGCTGAATACTTCATGTAATTGGTTGAATACTGTACTGAAAGTGAGAAACAGAATGGCTGGATGGGTACAGAGGGTTCTAAGTGTATGGTTGTTTATCCTCGTGATCACGGGGCTGACTGCGAGCTGCGGCTGGCTGCCACTGCCCAGCATCATGAGAGAGGACCGTACTGCATACCACTAGGCCAGGAAAGGATCAAAATGCAAAATTCAGTGTACCCTTTCTACCAAACGCCCTACCCTTTGGCACCATCATAAAGTCGAGCCACTGTAAGTCAGGGACCGTCTGTACTCCTTCGGGCCACAAGGGTGTCAGGGAGGTTTCCTACAGGACTGGCTCAGGCTCCTTCTGGCTGCAGGTGGTGGGAGGGGGAGGGACAGTGAGGAGAAAACCTCCCACAGAAGAATCCCAGTGGGAGCAGCATGGAAGCGCAGTAGGTGGTTGAGAACGGACGGGCGGCGCTCATACAGGCCAGAGAGTGAGCACAGGGGTGATGGTGGGCGAGGACTGCAAAGGACGGCAGAGGGGAGATCATGCAAGACCCTCATGTCTCCTGCCCGACCCCCCTGAGAATTCCAGTCCTGTGGCCTTTTCGTAGGGGCAGTGAGGACCCACAGAGGTCATGACGAAACCTGCACTCAGGAAAGATAACTCGGCGTGGGTAGGGGATGGCCTTGAAGAGAGGAGGACTGGAGGCCCAGCGTTCTGTGGCGGCTGGATGCTACTGGGAGTGAAACAGAGGACCCTGGGGGAGGAAGATGAGCAAGAGCCAAGAGGTTAGGATGGATGTTAGGCTCAGGACACTGGGTCAGTGGTGGTGGTTTAACCACAAAAAGGAGCATAGAGGGTAAGGAGGCCAAGAGGGGAAGGTGGCAGGTTTGCTTTGTCACTGTTGAGCTCCCTGAGGCCACCCAAGTGCAGAGGGCCAGCAGTGGCCAGATCTATGGGACAGGAGCTAGGAGAGAGGCCTCACTAGGGCTTTTGTGCTGATATTTTAAGGTGTTACCCCTTCCAGGAGGATCTTCACATTAACAGATGACTCAAAAAAAGAAGAGGAAAAAGGAGGAGGTGGAAGAGAAGGAAGAGCAGGAGAAAAGAAAAGTTGGAATTGCAGCCTCATATGCTATTTTCAGGGAGGTGTCTTGCATGTGCATTATTTTGAGGTTGAGATAAATGTGTGTGGTGGGGAGCAACATGCTGCTGGAGTCCTGGGGGAGGGCAGGATCCACAGATATTGTCTGACTTCAGGAGAGTTATGCTGCATATCTACTTGGAATAAACCTTAGCTGTAGTTATTAAGTGCTAAACTTCCAGAGAATCCTTGAGAATCCTAACAAAACAAAAATTTGCAATGGGATGAAATTTAATGCTTATACGTGGATTAATTCTGAGGCAAGGAAAAGGAAAGAAAAGAAACACTTATTGAGTATTATTCAATGTTAGGTCTTCTCCTCACAACAATATTAGGCGGATACTATTGACCTATTTCTAAAATGAAGAAATTGAAGCTCTGAGCCCAATACCGCAGAGGAAGGAAGTGGTAGAGCTAAGATTCAAACCCAGCTCAGTTTGGGCAAAAGCCTATGCTCCCCATGGCGTTATACTGTCTTTTCCTCAGAGGTTGTATGGGAGAAGGTGAATTTCAAAAGACAAGCAGGAGTTCGCCAGGTGAGGATGAAAGGATGGAGAAGGACAGGAGCAGGTGGGTTATGGCAGAAAGAGCAGCAGGTGTAAAAGTACAGAGGCTCACGAGGAGTGGAGCCTTCAGCAAACTAAATCGTTCGGTCTGGCTGCACAGAGGGTCTGTATTCAAGAATGGCAGGTGATGAACTGAATCTGAAAAGTTGGCAAGTGGCTGACAAAGATGAAACAGGATGGGAAGGTGCGATTTCAAGATATGGCCACAAGAGGGTGCAGTGACCCAGCATGTGACTCAAAATGGGAAGGTTTGAAGAGGGAAGAACACACACACACACACACACACACACACACACACACACACACACACACACACACACACACACACACACACACACACACACACACACACACACACACACACACACACACACACACACACACAGCTGAGAACAAGTTTCAGAAAGGCAGAAAAGTCACCTACCAGATTAAACTGTTGTTGCAGCTTTTCATTGGCATAATTGATGCAAAATTGTTCAAAACTGTTCACATCAAAGGTTTCAAAACTGAAATACAGTTTAAACAAATTAAAATATAACTTGAAGGACACATTCATTTATAGGTAAGCATTTTGACAAATTTCATAGCTTAAAAGTTTGTTTTCTGCAAGTTTTAAATATACTTCAAAACTTCTGGTTTTACTATGCAGTCAGTTTATAAATCACCCTTTTCCAGGCTGCCCCAGGAGGAAACTGGAAAATGTACACAACACCTACCCTGAGGCATTCAAACAGGCGTATCATAATATGGGGCATCATTTAATCCACACGACACTGACATCAGCATTATTACCTCCACTTTATGGATGAGGAAATTAGACTCTGAGACAGTAAGAAACTTGCCTAAGGTCACATGGCTAGTGTCAGACAGACTGCCTGCAACACCTATGCTTTCGGTGAAAAAGCATTGCTGTTTCCTATGCCCCACTGTTTGCCTGTTGAAGGGAGAGGCAGCACACTATTGCCTCCCTAAGGGGTGCTTTCACAGTTCCTGTCGGAAAAGGGCAAGGTCATTTAATACCCATACCCAGCAGCCCCCATCAGGTCCAAGACAGACACAACCCTGCCTCCATGTTCTGACTTCTGGTGGCTGTCTCTGGAGTCGCCAATTCAAGAGGCGAGAGGAAGCCGGCAGGTGACAGAAACGGGGAGCAGACTGGAGTGAGCACTAGGGCGAGCCGTGCAGGCTGTGGCAAGCAGGACTGTCCTACGGGGCAGCTGCCACTCAGCTCCAGCCAGCTGTGGCCATGCATTAGTGAAGGTCAAGAGGTTAGATCGCCTCATTCTCAGGAGAAGCCAGAAATCTGGACTTCTATGTGAATATCCCACTGTGTAAACCATAGGTGGACTGAACAAAACTCAGACACCCAGTTCACCACTGGGCCAGATGAGCGCACCTGCCAGGGGGAAGCTAAACACTTTAGGTGTCACCTCACTTAACCCCAACATGCCCCAGGTGGATGCTACCGTCACACGAGGGTCAGAGGAGATGGTGACCATCTCAGAGACCAACAGTCAGCAAGCGGTGGCAGACATGCAACTTGACTCTAGCTCTTGACACCTCCAAAGCCTTGGTTCTTCATCACTGTAATCCCAAGGGCTTCCTGCCAGCTCCAACCATGGGTCCCCTGGGAGTCTCACTTGACTGAGCCAGTTTGGCTTGATTCAGAATTCCTGGGCAAGTTAAGAAGCCAGGCCCAGCCTCTAGACATCTCCAGGGTGACGTGGAGCAGGAGCAGAACCCACAGAGCTCTGCAGGCCCATTCCACAGGCACTCTGGCTGGTCCAGGGGCTCGGGGCCGGTCTGGACATTGCAGACGGGCGAGGCTGGGCCTGGGGGAGAGTCAAAAGGGCCTCATTGTGCTCCACAGTCCACAGCCGCTGCCAAAGGCCTGGCTTTCTAGGGCAGGGGCGGGACATCAACCATCAATGATGATTTTCCTGCCCTGTCGCACCCTCCTCAAGAAAGGGCATGCAGAGCTAAAGTTCAAAACCCATGGAAAGACCTAAATCTGTGACTTAAATGCCAGAAGCACATTAGCTATGACAATGCTTTACATCTGAGTAATGGTTATGGCTCTTGGGTGCCTTCACAATTTTTTCCATTTGATCTTCATAACAACCCTGTGAGAGAGGCCCCATCCCACAGAGGCAGAGACTAAGGTTCAGGAGGTTCTGTGACTTCTCAGGGCCATACCACTGCTATGCTGCAGGGCTCACTCCCAGGGTTCTGACTCCCAGCCCCAGCCTTGCACTCTGCGTCCAGAGAACATCAACACCCGGCTGGCTGGGGAACCACACGCCTTCATGTCGTTCCCAGCTGAAACCTCACTGCTCATTCCCTGCACAGGAACCATCCCAGCCTCTAATTATCCGCCTGCCTCCTCCACTGAAATTTAAGTCCCAAAGGGCAGGGGCCATGTGTCTATTCTGCTCAACAATCGAACCCAACATAGCTCCTGGCACATCAATATTTGCTGGATGAATGAAATAACACATTCTTAAAATAAAAGGCTAGTTATTTTTAAGACATTTTAAAAACACTGAAAAGAATATAATACATATATATATAAAAGAATAATATAACAATCATGTATTTCCACCACAATGAAAGAGACTGTTATTAAGCAGGATTATTCCTTATTAAAAGTCAACTTAAATTATTACTGGCTGATCAAACCCTATTTTTTAGAACAAGACAAGGTAAATCATTTACTAGACTATCCCAGCAATGTATCAGTGTTTTATAACTGATGACATATACTATTAATTGGGAGTCATATGCATTAACAGAATCTAAACTAAACAAAGTAACTCCCTTGAGGCATTGTCTCACGGTAAACAGCTGTGGGAAAGGCTGATTCTCTGCAGCTGGGTGAAAGTTCACAGCATCCTGGTGGCCCCTCCGCCCCTTCTATCCCCCCTCCCCCAGCAGGTGGCAGCAGGCCACCGAGGCCCAGAACTGGCTCTCCCCTCTGTATGGGGCGGGGAGCCTGAGGTGCTTTCACAGAGTATGGGGGAAGACTCCCCAAGTCCGGGTGGAATACTCGATGATGCCACTTTTCACAGAACAGTCCGCCCCTTCTCCCACGGAGAAGCCAGGGTGGGTCCTGGCAGGGGGAAGGTTGGGCATCTGAGGCCAGTTGCTAACAAACAGAAGTCTGAGTGCTAACAACCCGCAGAGGCTGCCTCCACGCTGGCCTGGCTCACTCACCCACTCGAGCTTGTCTATAAGCATCTTGACCTGGAATTGAGAAAAGCAGGACTGTGCAAAGAGGAGGAGGAACAAAACTCCACTGTGGGAACTTGGAAGTCTCCCGAATTATTAGAATTCTTGGAGAAGGGCTGGAGCAAGTACAAGCCTTACTATCCAAGAATGGAAGAGGATTTAGGTGTGAAGAGGGAGGCTGGTTGGTCAAAGGCCTGGGTTTGAGTCTTCCTCTGGCCCTATGAGCGTGGGCAAGGTGCAGGACCTCTGGGACCGTCACTCCCCCCAGGAAGGGGCAGAGGCAGGTCAGGGCTCCGCACCTCACGGGCCTCCTCAGGGAAACAGAAGTGGGGAGAGCCTGACACAGCGCTGGGTTCTCACACGAGCAGAGCAGCCGTGAACAAGTTACTGAGTCTTTCTAAGCCTTGGTGGTTTCATCTCTAAAATGGTGATAATTACAAGGCTGTTTGAGGAGTGAGAAAGTGCGTGGAAACCACTCAGCACGGTAGCTGGCACACTGTGAGCTCACAATGTTGGCCATCATTAATTTAGCATTTATTTAATACACTCTAAGTAAGACTGTAGCCCAGAAGACTGTACCTAACATCCACATATGCGAAAACAGAGAACACCATCTTTCTGATGTGAAACACAAAAGAGAAACCAGAACAAAACGATCTAAAAATAACAGGCATTTGACATTTAAATGAGGAAAGACAGGCTCACTGAAGAGAATCTTACCCATAAATGTCCAAAACACCAATAAAAGTGTGCTGCTTGCCTGAGAACTGCAACGCTTGGTTAATTCTCTCCACAATGAAGTCGAACAGGTGAGCATAGATCTTCTTGGCCAGAGCGTCCCTGGCATTGACCGCCTGCGGCCTGGTCATGGGCTTCACCACTGTCTCAGAGGTTGTGATGATTTTGCGATTGCACAGCCACTGAGCAACTCTGCCGCTCTCCAGGCCTAGGAGCTCACAGAACACCTTCAGGTGACTGTCGTCCTCCTTCAAAAACAAGCACAAGCCCTGTCAGGGCTGTCCGGCCATCTAAAGCAGCACCAGCCCACCCGGCCAGGGCCCCTCGGCCTCCACACTCGGGCCTGTGCGAGACAGCCGGTGTGAGAATGACCAGGCCTGGCAGGACAGAGCCATGCCCGGGAGAAAAGCAGGAGGGGCGCAGCAGCTCTGAGTCTGCACCTGGCCCTTGGCAGCACAGCTGCGGTGACGCCAGGTGGTCCTGGGCTGGATTTTCATTTTGGGCAAAGAAAGCCACTAGTAAGTAAGGCCACAGAAGCAATCCTCCACCCCTCCTGTGCATGTGGACACAGCCTCAAGGCCTCTCTTTTCTCTATTCTTCACACCAAGGCCACCTGTCAGAGCATGTACTCGCCATGTCCTCATGTGGTCAGGGTTTGCCTGGGTGGTGTGGCCCTGAGGTACCTAGGTGTCACAGTCAGAGAGCACCTGGTGGGCCTCCCTGACTGAGCCAGCTCCTTAGCTGACACGAAGGCTATGGTGGAAGACTTTTCCTGGACGTACAAAGTGAATTTTGCTTCCCTCCCAAGCCCGAGCATGAAAGCTGCCCCACTGGCCAGCAGAGAGGAGACGTCTGCTCCCGTCTGTCTGCAGTTAGCATGGACAAGGGGTGTTTGTCCCTTGGCAAGGAGATGTGACCCCATGTGACTGAGCATTGTCATTCCTCTCAGGCAGGGGAACTTTCCAGGCAGGCTATCTGTAGACACCATCTCAGCCAATAGAGAAAACCACGGGATTGCACTTAAAAACCACCAGATTATGGTGGAGCAGATAATCTAAAACATCCTGCCCCCTCCTTGCTGTCCACTCCCACCCCTTCTGACCAACAGCTCAATAATACGAAGCTTGTCTGTGAGGTGCCTGGCCTCCTCATTGTAGGGGGCCGGTGAGGGGTTGGCAGAGCCACTGGTTTCCTTCCTTCTAAGAAGGAACTAAACCTTCTGAGTCAAAAACATTCAGCTACAGGTGCTGCTACAGGGAGAAACACAAAGGGGCAGCAATTTTTAAAAAGTAAGATGGTTTCATTCAGATTGAATTTGCCCAATATTTCAAGTTCCTGATGCAAATGAATGGTATGTACGTTCCAAAGCTAGGACCATAATTATAGAACTGGTAATTTCCTACAAAGATTCTATATCTTTGTGGAATTTGTCTACAGAGATTGATAGACAAAGGATTTTCAGTCTATCAATTTCAATTCCTCCTCCAAAGTACTACCTTCATAACAAACTGGACGAGACAGAGTTCAATGCAAGGACACTTGTTGGGTGGAAACCACATCTTTAGCTTACAGGAGTTTGAGAAAACAAGGTGCAGAAACCCATTTCTCTGATGTAAAGGAAGCAAGGACACAGAGGGGGAACTGCCACTACATGCACACTACATTCCTACCCCAGGTCTACCATCACCTCTGTCCAAACTTCCCAGTCCTTTGTGAATTGACTGACTCTGTGAGGGCTGGACATGGTCAGGAATGGGAGGGGCACTTAGTGTGAGAGTTTGAGGAGAGGAAGGAGAACTACTTCCTGGTCATAGGGCAACAGAACTGAAGCACTGAGCCAAAAAGCACACGTCCACTCTGCTTGGTTCTCTTTCCCCCTAAATTACAGTTACTAGAGAGCCGAGAAATCACCAGGTTTACAAAATTATCCACTGTTCCCATCAGTTGTTTGGGGGGACAGGAAAGTAGACATTGTTATGGACTGAATGTTTGCTTTCCCCCAAATTCCTATGTTGAAGTCCTAACCCCCAATGAGATGGTATTTGGAGGTGGGGCCTTTGGGAAGTGATTAGGTTTAAGTGAGGTCATAGGGAAGGGGCCCCCATGAAGGGATTAGTGTCCTGATAAGAAGAGACCAGAGCTCTCTCTCTCTCCCTACCACGTGAGGACACAATGAGAAGACGGCCATCCACAAGCCAAGAAGAGGACCTGACCATGCTAGCACCTTGACCTCAGACTTCCAGCTCCCAGAACTGTGAGAAAATACATTTCTGTTGTTTAAGCCACCCAGTCTATGGCATTTTGTTATGGCAGCCAGAGTGGACTAAGACAAACATGTTAATACAAAGCTTCAAAGGTAAGGAGATTTTGCATTTCACAGAAACATTTTTTACTACGTGTTATTTTCTTCTTTACATGGATATTGATGAGAGTAACCAAACACATGCCCCCTACCAAGAATCACCACTCATAACATTTGTCGCAGAAGAGAGTCACGTATAAACTTACCTTGTGTCCATTAAATAAAGAAATCTATCACAAAACTTAATGAGAATTTATCTCCAGAGAGGAAGCCAGCACCACTGATGTTTGATCTGAGCTGGTATTGGGAGGTAGAAGGTGTCCTTTCTGCTTAAAATGGTCCAGTGCCCTTAAGGCCCCAAATGATCTGCACCCTCCCCTGCCACACACACATTTTTGGCCTCATCCACCCCCCTTACTTTCACTCACTCCTCTCTGGATGCACCGACATTCTTGCTGTTTCTCAAACAACACCTCCTGCCTGAGGGCCTTTGCACCTGCTGCTCCCTCTACTTCGAATGTTCTTCCCCAAGATACAGGCATGATTCACCTCCTCATCTCCTTCAGGCCTCTGCCCACTGCCACCTTACCAGAAAGGCTTGCTCTGACTACTCTGTACAAAAGGCACAGCCCCTTTCCACCTCTGCGCTGCTTAATTTTCCTTCCTGACAGCCATCACCAGCTGCCAGAGCCTATATTTGTCTATTGGGTCTCCTCCCCTCCACTGTCCTCCCCCAGATCATAAGCTCAGAAGATCAGAAGGGCTTCTTGTTCTGTTTTGTCCACTGCTGTTTCTCCAGAGCCTACAACAGCACATGGCACAGAGTAGGCGCTCGATAAATATTTGTTGAATAAGGGGCCGCCCGGTGGCGCAGCGGTTTAGTCCGCGCTTGGCAGCCCGGGATTCGGGAGTTCGGATCCCTGGCGCCCGCCGACGCACTGCCTGTCAGCCATGCCGTGGCGGCGTCCCATATAAAGTGGAGGAAGATGTTAGCCCAGGGCCAGTCTTCCTCAGCAAAAAGGGGAGGATTGGCAACAGATGTTAGCTCAGGGTTGGTCTTCCCCACAAAAAAAAGAAAAAAAAAATTTGTTGAATAAAAGAAAAACACACAGAGAATGCGCTCCCCCTCCTCTACTATTGCAAGGGGAAGAGGCTCT
This sequence comes from Tapirus indicus, assembly GCA_031878705.1. Taxonomy (NCBI): domain Eukaryota; kingdom Metazoa; phylum Chordata; class Mammalia; order Perissodactyla; family Tapiridae; genus Tapirus; species Tapirus indicus. Next base: position 44,984,630 of record CM062918.1, read on the forward strand.
CCTCTTTGAAGTTAACCCATGGAAATCCTTGCTTCCTCATTCCCGTTAAACTGGTCTCTGCAGTAGGCTCAATGTGGCTGGTGCTAAAATGAAAAAGCAGGGTAACCATGATCCGCTGATGAGCCTCCAGACACAGGAAGGGTGACACGAACAAGTATCTTACGTTAACTAAGGATCTCTCGTTGCCCACTGCTGTGATCTGCACATTGCCCAGATGTAGGATGGCTGCCAGGATCTTAAAAACATCCATCTGAAAATCCTCCTTGAAACCTGAAAATAAAAATTTTCTCAAATTAGGAATATTGCATTTCTTCTCTTAATCACTAGTAAGATAAGCACCTGAATTCTTTCAAGACACTCTAGTACCATCAGTGCCAAGAGGGACTGGGACAGGGAACGTGAAATGGACCCTGAGGAGAACGTGGTTCACTATCTTTCTAGTTTGATTTCTGCAGACACACAATGTGAACTCTACAACCCACTAGGTTTCCACTTTTGCCATGGCTACTAGGGAAGTTCATGTCAAGTTCCTGAGAAAATCAGCTCTCATTTATTCTACATACTTTCTTTATTTTTAATCTTTTTCTTTTTTGCTCACAAGCTCCCTGGATTCTTTCTTTCTTTTTTTTTTGTGAGGAAGACTGGCCCTGGGCTAACATCTGTGCCCATCTTCCTCTACTTTATATGTGGGACACCTGCCACAGCATGGCTTGATAAGTGGTGCGTAGGTCCAGGCCTGGGATCCAAACCTGCAAACCCTGGGCCGCCGAAGCAGAGCACGCAAACTTAACCACTACGCCACTGGGCCGGCCCCCTGAATTCTTTTTATGGTGGGGTGCTGGCTGGGTTCCATTTACCCCTCCAGATTTGCACCTTGCTCTCTGCCCCAGGAGGCTGACCTGGATCAAAGCAATGGGCTCTCATACCCTCTGGCCTCTGGTTGGGTTCGACCAGTGGGGAACCTGGAAGAGGTCAGAGAGCAGGAGAGAGGTTCTGGGTATGTCTTCCCCAACCCTCCTTTCAGGCTCCAGTAACACGCCTATGCCCAGACAGAAAGAGCAGTGAACAGCTCTGTTGCTGTCCCCAGTCCCCGACTGCCCCTCGTAGCTCCCCTAGACCCATCCACATTTTTGTAGTTGTTCCCTTCATAAGTAAACCCTCCTCCTCCTTTTATCCTAATTTGAGTGTGCCCCATGTTTCCTGTTGGGACCCTGACTGATGTAAGTGGAGTATAAATTATGAATATACAACATATTCGGTCATCATGACGGGATTAGCACATTTCCTGAAGCTGAAAATAAACCAAACCAGCTATTAGGAAGGACTTTGTGTGCAAGTCCCCATAAATCGCAACGGAGAACCTGCCAGTTGTGAGCAGAGCTTTGCGAGGTCAGGACCCCGATGCTGGAGTGGGACGGCGGGGTCAGCACCAGCTGGTGGTGACGGCACTGCAGCGAGTCGAGGAGCGTGGGTTATGCTCGGGCAGGTGGAGCAGGCTCACTCGTGGGATATCCATGCTCCCTGGTCCGCACCAGAATGGCAACTGGAATGGAGACACCCCCCTCTCTCCCTCCAAGCACAAAAGGAGCAGGCCCTAAATGCCAAATAAGAGCCACTGTGGCCACCTACTGCTTCTCATCTGAGGACACCTGGAATATTTCAGCATCAGCTAGGTCATACCCTTAAATAATTTCAAAACCTAGAGAGTCTTCAAAGATTAAACAAAATCAAAGTCACAAAAGATTTCAAACCAAAAATATATGGAAGACTCCAGCTCAGTCCGAGTCCAGCCATTTGGAGCTAACACTTCCATTTGAAGGACAGATGCCTCTAACAGAAATAACCCCCCAGGCCGCCACCATGATAAATGACAGGTTCCCATTTCACAGAGGGGGAAACTAAGGCACAAAAGGGTCAGGGAACTTGCCTGAGGTCACACTGGGTATGTCATATCTAAGCAGTTTAACGCCAGTGACCACTGCAATATATGAAAGGCCTGTGGAGTTCAGGAAGCCATCCTCACCCCAGTGTGTCCAAACGTGGAGGCCCCCTGACAACCCTGTGCCAGGCAAAGGGGAAGCGTGAGCAGGCCCCAGAGGTCCATTCACGGGGTGTGTTGTGAAGTGGATTTGTGTATTGAACTAGATAACCTCGCTGCCAACCTTGCCCATTTCTCTATTCCGTCTCCGTAACAAACCACAGCAATGGACAGATCCACCACCAAGTAGTGATTCAGGCATTAAATTTTAAAAAAGAATGATCCACCAAGTGTGTTAGAAACCTATGCACGATTCAAGTCAAGCAGTCTTCCCTTGAGGAGATCTCCATCTAAGAAAGATAGCACCGAGACACAGACAAGAGGACACGGCCAATGGGGCAAGTGGTATAAACAAGGCATTCACACTGTTAGGAGACGCAGTATTGGACAGAACTTTCTGTGGTGAGAGAGATGCTCTACGTCTGTGCTGTACAATACAGTAGCTATTAGGCATATGTGGTTAGAAGCACTTGAAACATGCCTAGTACAACTGAAGAACTGAATTTTTAATTTTATTTAGTTGTAATTAAAGTGAAATGTCACACGTGGCTGTTTTGGATGGTGCAGGTTTAGAGACCATGAAATCAACACACAGCATGAGATCAATGGTTGGGAGGCGTGCAGGACGATGTCACTCTCAGAGTTACAGTGAGGTCATCTGATTCCACGCATAAATCCACTCTACAACAGTAAAGGACCTCTGGAGTCCGCTCAAACTCCTCCTTTGCCTGGCACGGGGTCATGAGGGGACTTCCATGTTTAGACACACTGAGGTGAAACTAAGATGGCTTCATGAACTCCACCCATGAGTCTCTTCACCTACTGCAAGAAAACTTGAAGGACCTCATCAACTGTGCTCACTCTATCATCTAGGACAAGGGTCAGCAAATATTTTCTTATTAGGCTTTGCAGGCTATATAGACTATGTCACAATTACTCAACTTGGCCACTGTAGCATGAAAACAGCCCTAGACCATTCTTAAACAAATGAGCATGCCTATGTTCCAATAAAACTTTATTTACAAAAACAGGTTGCAATTTGCTGAGCCCCAGTCTAGGACATTTTTAAGTGATTCATGCAGTGAGGTCATGCTTTCATTACGTGTGTACTGATCTCTCACACTGATACAGCATGCCACAGTTCATAAACCATTTTAGACATTCTCTCTTAATCCTCACAACATCCTTAACAGCTATTGTGGTGGCTGCTCTCCAAAGATGGCCCTAGTGCACCCCCCTCCCAGTGTTCATGCCCTGCATAGTTCCTCCCCATGAGTCATGAGTCTCAGCTGGCCCCATGACTTGCTTTTGACCATTAGCACACAGTGGTAGTGATGCTGGGTTACTTCTGAATCTAATTCATAAAAAGCCCCACAGAGTCCACCTGTTGGACCTGGCTCTGGGAGAAGCTAGCCAAAACATGTGCAGTCCATCCACCCTGACACCAGTGTGCTGTGAGGAAGTCTGTGTGGAGAGAGAGAGAGATGCCCGCCCAGCTCATATGAGAAGAAGCCTTCAGTGGATCCAGGCCCTGCCACCACCATACGAAAGTCTCCAGGTGAGAAGCGCCCAGAGAAGCCCAGTCAACCCAGAATCACAAGAGATAATAATAAACTGTCATTTTAAGCCACTAAGATTTGGGAAACAACAATATATAATTGGAACAATGGAATATTTTCATTATTACCCCAGTATACAGATGGGGAAACTGATGCCCAGAGATAATAACTGACCTGTGAAAGGCCACAGACCGATCTTATGACACACACAAAAAATGAAGCAAATACATGGCAAGAGATAATTGAGTATGTACTAAATTGTGAAGTTTAATGGCCAATGCACAGGAAATCCCAGAAGAGAGAGGTCATTGGGGTAGGATCTTCAAATAACAGGCCTGTTATTTGTTGTTTAAACTTGTTGTTTAAAATAACACTGGTGGAAAGTAAGCAGGTGCAGATGCCCTCCTAGTCCTGGCATTCTGCCAGCCATGCCCAGTCATGTGCTGAGATAGCTCCTGGAAGGAGAGAGGTGGGATTGTCCCAACCTCTTTCCACCCCACCTACTTCACACAGCACAGCAGGCAGCATCACCCTTAGGAGCCACGGGAGGCAGTTGACTGCTGTGCTCTATCTCCCCAGCTCTGGGGAGCTTTGTCTAGCACATCTAGGCCTGTGTGCAGGGCCTGGACCAGCGAGAGGCAGCTGGCGCCCAGGGCCAACCCTGCATTCGCGCCGCCCTGAGAGTGAGCGCCAGAGCGCCTCCTTCAATTTTGCGCCCTGGTCGCCTCTCTTGTCTCACCCCAGTCCAGGCCCTGCTGGCATGGACATTTGTGAAAATAATCTAGTTTGTGTGATACAGTGGAAAAAATTGCTGCTGCTGATATCTGACAACTAGAGAAGGTTTCATGGAAGAGGGGATGGTTTTGCTCGTTAGCGAGGATCGTTAGGGCTTGGACAACAGGGAATAGAGAAAGAGAGGCACAGAAGGCAGGCAGTAATGTTTAGCAAGCACCTGTTATCTGCCTGCCCTGGTTCACATATATTTCCCTACCAGCTGTCATGAGAGCCCTGTGCGTAAGGAATATGGCCATTCTACAGATCAGGAAACTGAGTCTCAGAGAGGGTAACCTCCTTAGAGTCATGCCAATCAGGTTTTGAATTCATGTCTATTTGATCCCCAAATCTACTCTATTTCCCCTATATCATTTTGCTGTGAGGAAGACATTATAGAGGTGGGGGGGATATCCAGAAGGGTAGAGGTGGGAAGGAAGGACAGGGCACGTGGATCAAGGCCCCTAGGAGCCCTGCCAGAGTGAGGCTGCCTGTCCCCTCTCCATATGCCACGTTCCCTCTCAATGGAGTATGTTATGCAGAGACTGAAATTACAACTATAATTATTTTAAGAAAATGTTAATCAGTCACAAAAGTGTTTATCTCATTATTATAAAATGTTTAAATTGCTACTCTCCTTGAAGCAGTTTTGAAGGGGCAGAAGCTGATGGTAATTTTCCTTAGGAAACCATCCCATTTTTATTCTTAATTATCCAATTGTGCTCAGCTTGTCTATTACTCTGACATACTTAACCTCAAATTCTTTGCCTTTTACATTCAAATACAGTCAACCAGGCCACAACAATGAAAACCACTAGGTCTGAGATGAATATTTTCTGTAAGCTGTAAAAATGGCCTATCATCTCACATTGATCCAAAGCTTTGACTGGCAGTTACATGTAGATGTCTAGACTAATACAAAATGGGACAGAGAACACTATTTTTATAAATGCCATTTGGCTGACAGTCTTCCCAAACAGGACCTCCATGTGGAAAAGGTCAGGTAGAGAAAGACTGGGAAAAGTATCTGCTTCACGTGTGTCAGCATCTGAGCAATCAAAAATTTGGTATCCTGTATAAAAAGGAGGTATTTTAAGACCCCGGGTGTAAATTCCAGTTCTGCTCCATACTAACCATGCAACCTTGAGTAAATTCCTTACCATCTCTGTGCCTCAGTTTCCCTATTGTAAAATGGGGAAATACCAGCGCCTACCTCATAAGGTGCTTGTAAGGTTTAAATGAGTTAAGAAGGGTAATAAAGCGCTTAGGATAGTGCCTGGCCCACAGTAAGCTCCACATAAGTGTCCGCTATTTTATCATCATCATTGGGATACCCGTGAAGGCCAAATAGGGTCAACACTACACTTCTGGACTGATTCAGACCTTTGCTTTCACCAGTCTTCTCTGTAGCTGGCCCAGAAAAGCTTATGAGCACCCACAGGGCTTATAGCCCAAGCCTCTCACAGCAAGCCAGCGAGCCTGAGGGCAGTGGAGTTGATTTCTAGATCTTTTAGGGAAAAGCACAGTCTTGACCACTTGGCCTCCAAATATGTTCTGACTGGCTCATCCTAAAGTTAGCATTTATTAGGAATCTCCAGAAGATAGGCAAGCTGGGCATCCCTGCCCTTTTTTTAAGAGAAAATGGCCACAACTTGGATAGGATATTTTCACCTACCCAGGAGCGTGAAGGTCTTCTGAGTCTCCACCATGTCGGCTCTGTCATTCACGCCCTCTATGACAGTACTGCCGCCCATTCGCGTATAATTAAATTCCTCCGCACTCCCTAGAATCAAAAGTAAGATTGTTACGTCTGTAACACAGAAATTTGGACATACATGTTCATCAGAAGCAAAAGGGAAGTTCACACTTAATGTACTGTATTAAGAACTTTACACACATTATTCCATTTATTCCTTAGAATTCTACGTTACACACACACAAGCTGAGGCTCAGAAAAGCGAAGTGATTTGCTCAAGGTCCCACAGCTGATGGCAGGGCAAAAATTTAAACACGGGCGTGACTCCAAAGCTTACGGTTTTTGTCCCCACACCTAACAATTTAATACAGCTTTCTGTGACAAATTTCTGTACAAACTTTTGTGTCACAGATATTTTTACTGAGGTTTAATGAATGTACAATAAACTGCACACAATTAAGATGTACAATTTGACAAGTTTTGATATACAAATACCCTTATAAAAGCGTCACCACAATCAAGATAATGACTAAATGTACATCTAATATTTGAATAGTAGGTGACCCTTCAGAAAGCTCTTCCACATTCACTATTCACGTTCTGTTTGGCAGACAAGGCATGGACATTATCTTCATGTGAAATCTGAAGAAACATAGATTCCACAAGTGCAAGCAACTTCTCCAAAATTAGGGAGTGGGCGTTCAACTCCAACATGCTATAAGTGACCTCTGATGAGCTTATCCACCAACATAGCACGAATGACCAGGACAGGAGAGCTGAGATAGCACAGGAGCTGGTCCATTTGCATTAAAGGACAAACAGCTCTACATCTTAGCCCTCCCTGAAGTATAATTAATCATAACTACAAATAATGATGACCTTGAGTCATCAAGGAAGTTCAAATTACGATAGCAGTACTCTGTCTCCAAAGACAGGGAAATACGTCACACATATTAGAGAAACAACCAACCGAGGAATTCAGATAAAAAGTTTGGGAACTTACAGCAGGAAGTTCCAGTGTCAGGAGGCCTTATTCAGGTGGTTCTAGCTGGATGACCACAACCATCTAGGAGCTTTGAAATGAGCCCTAAAGGGCTCCCCCTCCTTGAACCCACCTCACCTCTCAGCCCTAATCTATCTCCTTAGTTAGAGGCATCAATTCCACCCTGAAACCCAAGGATCTTATGTCTTTGGACATAAGATTTTTTAAAAAGTGATGTTATTATGAGAAGAAGAAATTAACCCAGAATTTAAACCCTTACATGAAAGAGACTCTTCCACACACACCATTCATCACGTACCCAATTTAAGATGTTTAAATTCTGACTGCTGAGCAGATGCACAAAGCTGATAGAAAATGTGGTAATTTCGTTCATTTTCTGACTGTAAAATAAAGAAAAGTCCTGAAATTACACCAACCCTTTACATGTCAGGTTTTCAACAGAGTAGATGGCTAATCTGGATTGACAGCTCTGCTCTCTGAGACCCTGACATTTACATGTGTTTTGCTGTGATCAATAATGCTTTGACCCAACCTGCCCCCTCTGCTGGCCCTTCCTCCCACAGCGGGAGAACTGATGGCCCACAATCGCCTTCCGAATAAACACCCCAGAGAAAATGTCATGAAATGAACACATTCTACAAAATGGGAATAATGTAATTCACACTACACGAAATTGTTAAGAAACTCCCTACAAAACAAAGCTTACTGTTACTTTCCCCGGGCCAAAACTATGAGAATTTTCTCCATTTTACTGACAAAAGAGCCTTTCTCTTTTGTCCCCTCACTAGCTCTAATCCCATTCCTTTCCTGATAGGAAAGCCAGTCTAACAGCTTTGTCTATTTCAAGTAGTTTTTGTGTTCTAGAAAGATAAACTTGATTGTTAAACTCTAAGGATCTTTTCAGCGCCCCAAATTAAAAGTTGTAATCTTTTCCCTCAGCGGGGTCATATAACTCTGCTGATGTTGCACCTCTCCATCAATTTTTTGTTTTTAAGCAACAGACAAAAATAACCCAAACTTGAAATGAAAGAGGAAACTATTCTTCAAGTCAGAACCATGTAGGTTGTCTAATGAGTATATAAATGTAAACAGTACTTAAAAAGTTGGGAAAAAGGAAATTTAACTGATATTTTTATCCTTACTTGAAAGACAACTCTGGATTTCTCCAGGAGGTAAGTTCTCATGTTGGCTCCTATAATTTGATTTTTCTCATCAAAACTGATTTCTGTGTATTTCCCAAACCGACTACTGTTGTCATTGCGGGTGGTCTTGGCATTTCCAACAGCCTACAAAACAGAGGACTCTCTTGAAATAACAACATTAAAAAGGTCTTTGCATCAATATGATTGGAGCAGTTTTAGTAACATCCAATCCTGTACGCTGGGGGAAGGTCTGATTAGCAGAGGGAGGTCGGGGGTGGGGAAAGCAGCCCTAGGCTTGCAGGGAACATGGCGTATCCTGAGCCTGCCAATTGAGGCTCTCCTCAATCTTGTCGGGAAACACTGAGAGGATCAGAAAGGGCATGGGTTCTGAAGTTACATGGCTCTTGGTTCCTTTTTTACTATCTGTGTGATGCTAGAAACACGATTTCATCTCTCCAACTTTCAATTTCTCTACCTGCAATATGGGAATAATTTCATCTTACAGAGTTGGGAGGATTAAATGAGATACAACAAAGTGCTCCAAATATTATAGATGCTCAATTAAAAGTCCACATCCTTCATCCAACGTTTATTTCTAGCCTCATCCTTTACCACTTCCCTACTCAGACTTTCCACTCAACCAAAAAACTGCCCTCTCCCATCCCTTCCACTCTGAGCATGATTTTTACTTGTGACTTCTACTCTTGAATTCTGTCTCTCCTCTGCCCATTCCCTGCCCCTTCCTGAGCACCCTCCATCTACAAGTACCCTTCTTATGCACACATGCTGCACTTCTTGCCCAGGTGATTGCGTTTTCTGACAACATACATGTACTGAGCACCTGCTGTGGGACACATGCTGGATAAGCAAAGATGAACCATGCAGACGTGGTCCTGCCTTCATGGAGCTGACAGTCTAGTGGGCGAGACCAACCCTAAACAAATAATCACACACATTTATCCTCTGGGCATTTAACTGGGCAGTGCCTCTTGCCAACCTTCCTCTTGCTATCTTAGATTGTGGTTTATGTGTCCATTTAACTTTAAAATATGCTATGTTAGAGGAGTCTTAAAACTTGGGGACTGGGTCTTATTATTCTTTTCCACTATTTCCTCTATTACCTGGCACAGTGGCTTAAACAAATAGGTGGTTTGATAAATATTCACTGAGGATTTTGATTTGAGAAAACAGGGAAAAGAGGTCTAGGAATCTAATGTTCTTAATTATTTGCTATGTTTCCAAATCAATTCTCTTCTCATTTTGTGATGCAGACAGAGCTGGCCTTTGGGCCCTCCCCTGAGCCTTTCAGATGCTCCTCCTTTCTTCCTTGAGGGTTGTCTCCTTACCCCTGGTGCCATCGTGGCTGGTCTTGCCCACATCTCTGATCCAGTCAGGGAGGGGAGGAGGAAGAGCCATGACAAATGGCATTTGCCAATTTGTAAGGTGTAAATACTCCCACCATGACTGATTTCAAACTACCAAAGGTTTAGCAATCAGCTTGCAAAAAAAATCCCTGAATATTTAACAATCAGCTCGTGAAGGTTGGTGCCAGTCAGCTGGAGGACACCACGGGTCTCAGTGCACCAGTGGTGTCTGCGGTTGAAGATGTTTCCCCCGGGATGTAAATGTGAACAGGGGACTCCTGAAATCTGCCAGTCGAGTTTCTAGCCCAGCACATGGAGGAGAGGCTTGCAAGCAGCAATCTCTGCCTCAACCTCCTCCAAATCCCACTGGAGAACAGACTTCCTGCCTCTTTCCTGCCCTCACTTCCTTGGTCTTTAAAGGGTGGGAACTCGAGTTAGCCAGGACAACACCTACACAGACCACCTCTCCATCATCACACACCACTGCCTCCGACTCCGCTCCCGACAGGTACACACCTCAGTTATGGGGTTCGAGGCCAGAACCTTGTCCTCCACGTGGGCGTTACTGCTCGACTTGCTGACGGTGGCGAAGTACCTCATGGCATAGCGAGCAGACACTGTCTTTCCAGCACCCGACTCCCCGCTTACAATTATTGACTGGTTTTTACTGTTTCTAAAGCAAAAAAAAAAAAAGTGAAAGGAATTTTCAAATGTCATTTCTTCCTATTAAAAAGCCGATATATAGTCATTAAGAAAAATGCACTCGAAAGTAACTGTTGTTAGCATTCCAGTGAATTTCCTTCCAGTCTCTTTTTCTGTGTGATCGTACTGAACACACAACTTTGTTTCCTGCTATGTCCCCTGTGTTGAGGGTTCCCCAGACCAATCCCAGGTCAATGATCTGCTAGGAGGACTCCCAGGACTCGGCACATAGTCATACTCATGGCTAAGATCTATTACACCTAAAGGATACGAGCAAATCAGCAAATGGAAAGGCACACACGGCCAAGTGCAGAGGAAGCCAGGAGTAAACTTCCAAGAGTCCTCTCCCAGTGGAGTCACACAGGACGCACAAAATTCCTCCAGTGATGAATTGTGACAACACATGTGAAAGGCTGTCTACCGGGGAAGCTCTTTCGAGACTCAGTGCCCAGGGTTTTTACTGGGGGCTGTTCACGTAGGCATCCTCTGCCCAGCACATACCCAAGTTCCAGATGCCGAAGGAAAGCAGGTGTTCAGCATGAACCACATCATTTATGCAAACTGTTTAAGTTTAGGAGCAATGAGCCACTCTTATCAATTAGGAAATGGGGGGAAAATTCCTGAAATCCATGTTCCCAGAGGTTAGCCATGGCCAACCTTACAAGCAGGACTCCAAGGAGAGCCGTCTCATGCCTATGTCGACTCCTTTCTGCATATCCCCACTTCAATATAGAAACATTTTAAAGACATTATTTGGAGAGCAATTATTCAAAATATGCTCGGGAACATATGTGCTCAGTAAGCCAACATGCTCTGTTACATAATTTAGAGATTTTAAAAAATGCATTAAACTTCTCATGTCACAAGATGATGACGGTAGAACTATAATAATGCCATTATACGTATCTGGCACTGCTTATGTACCAGGTGCTCGGTGAATACTTTACAGGGATTCTCATTTGAGCCTCGCAAAGATCGTATGCCATATATATCCATCTTATAGATGAGAAAAAGGTGATTCAGAGAGGAAAACTGACTTGACCCAGGGCACACACCCTCCTTGTGAACGCTGGGGGGGTCTTAGAGATAGAGATCCTGGTCCAATAGGGGAAGCTCAGACCCTGAGGCAAGCGACACCCATGTCCCTGGGCCAGCTGGAACGGGGCTGGGGTGACTACAGCCAGGCTCTCCTGACTCCCAGTCCAGCATCAGCAAGTTCAGCACAAGCTTGTCTTATGTTCAGTTCTGCTGTTACAGTTAGACAGACCCCCAGGGAGAAAACGGGCTCTTCAAGCTTGAACCTGGCTCAGCCCTCAGCTCCAACGAGCTCATACTGCTGACGCCCAGGAGCAGCCCTGGCCCATCAGGCTCTGAGCCATGGACTCTAATCAGGCCGATGCCCTGGACACCTGCAGGGAGCCAGGGCAAATCCTAGAACCACGGGTTTTAAGGTAGGAAGGAAACTTGCTGCAGCAGAAATGAAGGTAACTGGTTATTAACTAGTAATTCTCTACCCAATATTCACCCTCCCCTTCCTACTTAGGGACTATGTGCCAATTTTTAGCAGGCATGTTGCTGCTCATATAAAAGACTACATATCCCAGCTTCCTTGAGGCTAAGCACGGCTGACGAGCTTTGAGCAGAAGTGCTCTGTGGGGCTTCTGGGAGGTCTCCTTAACAGGGAGGGGCACACTCTTGCCCTGGGACACTTTGTCACCTAGAATATGGAGGCTTTGGCTGAACAGTAGCTTGGCCCTGAGGATGAGGGTTCACCCCCCCCGCCCCCCGCTCAGGGATGGGGCAGCTGGAAGGCACCAGGTCCCTGATGACTTGGTAGGGGTGCCATGCTAGCCCCAGATTGCCCATCAGACTTCTCTGCAAAAGAGAAGCACACACTTCTACTTTGTTTAAGCCACCATTATTTTTTTCTGATTATAAGCAGCGGAGCTTCGAATGGGTGCTCTCTGAGCATCTAGCTCACAGACAAGGACACAGGCTGAGGGAGATCAGGTACTGTGCCCAGGGTTATGCAGTAAATAATTAGCAGGTCTAGGTCCTGGGCTTCAGGCTTCCATCTGTGAAACAAGGGCAATGATGATGGCTCAGTCGACTTCACAAGATTCAAAGGACACCACTGTCTGTGATAGTTCTTTGCAAAAGTAAAAGGATCTACAAAGATAAGACAGTGTTTTTATTCTTCATATTTTATAGATGAGGACATTGAAGCCAAAAGAGGATAGTTACAGGAAAAAGAAATTACTTGTGGAGTCAAAAAATCTGAGCACGAATCCCAGCTCTGCCTTTTACATGCTAGGTGACCCTGGGTGGATGACTCTCAAATCTCAATTTACTGCCCAGGCATCTTCATCATGGGCTAGGCTGAGGGTACCCAAGATGATGTATGGGAATGTGTGCACAGTGCCCAGTCCACAGCAGGCTTTTAATAAACGTTTGCTAGCAAGGCAAGAACTCCACAAGGCCATACAAAAAACAAGTGGCAAAATTAGGACAAAACCCCAAATCTCCTACAGCTAAAACCTGTGCTCATCTATCATTAGATTCTGCAGCCTTGGATGGGTGAAAAAGCGTAAACATCTCACAGTGGAGAATAAATCAACATTCTTCCAAGCAAAGACACCGCAAGAGTATCTGCTATCCCCGGATTGGTAGGACCGACTTTTGACTGCCTAGAAGAACGAAACCAGGAAACTCGGTTCAGACAGGTCAGTTACATGCAACAGTCATTTGCTACTGGGTACAGGTGGTCTGCTCTACCTAGTGCCCACCCTGGTCTGATGGTCACTTTTAATGAGACCAACCCAGATGTCTCCCTTCCACTGTGAGGGCCCAGCAAAGGCAGGCAGCTTTGGGAGAGCAAGATCAAGCCCCGCCTGGCAGGAGGCTACCTGGCCATCTGCTTGTACGCCTCTTCCGCCACGGCGAATATGTGAGGGTCCATATCACCCATGTTCTGCCCGCTGTAGGCATGGATGATGGCATCTCCATATATCGGCAACTGCTTGTAAGGATTCATGGCCACCAAGATGATTCCTGAGGAAAGACATCAGACGCAGTGATGGGATTCTTACAGCCACTCACTTCTCCAGGTTCTTTTGAGAAACCCCAGCTCTGCTACTTATTAAACCTCCTGTGTGACTTTGGGCAGGTCCCTTAATGTTCTAGATCTCAGTTTCTTGCCAATGTCACCTACATCTCTGGGCTACTCTGAGGGTTAGATGAGATGACAGATAGGAATGCCCTAAAACTGTGAGGATTTCGCAATTCTCAATGTAAATATACTATCATTGCCCAAAATAAGTAGTAAATTTATCATATCCAATGAGAAACTCAAACACAAGCTTTATCCACATATATTTTTCTTGGTCCAATCTTAGTTCTTTGTTGAAGATTTTGAAGCTGTTCAAGATTCTCCCCACCTAGATACTTGTGTTTATAACAAACTCTACAAGATCAAACGTCTGCACCTTTTAGACAGAAATTTGGGCAAATATTTAGGTGTGATTACATATTTTGACATAGGTCAACATTTCTAACATAAACATAATACTAAGCATAATCAGGGTGCTCTAGACAGCAGGCATTCAGTTTCAGTGTCATTTCTGCTCATCTAGAATCGCTCTCCTTACCACTGTAGGTGTAAATGAGTTTGGATTCTGCAAAGCGGACTCTGAGATTGTGGAGCACCGCGGGCTCATGCAGATAGCTGAGAGCTGTGAGGTCATTCTCACCCACGAGGATGTCAGGGTTCCGAAGAGGAGGCAGAGATTCTGGATCAACAGAATAATCCAGCTCCTGCGGACAACGATGAAATTAAAGTTCTGGAAGTAAAAGATGCTTGTGTTTCTGAACCACTGCCCTCTGTCCTATTCACATCCCTCCTCTTATTATAGTGGTGGCAAACTTATGTATAGCAATGAGAAAATAATCTTCATAGCTGACTACTGGAAAGTGGGAGCCAGGGGACCAGAGTATTGGCTGTGTGCCCTAGGGTGAGTTACTCACCCTCTCTGAGCCTCTCTTCTCTCATCTGTGAAAAGACTGGCTGGAAAAGATCAGAGGTCCTCAGAGCTACAGAGGTTTCAATGAAGGACTATAGGAAAGTCATGTGGGCAGAAACCTGGGCTCTCCACCCCTGATGCTACCACAGGGGCTCCACTTGTATGTGGTTTAGATGCTGGGTGCTATGGAAGTTTTTGTTTGAAAACAGGATTCTGCTAAAATGACACAATGACCTAAGGTCCCTTGCAGCTCTAAGGTTGCCAAATCTCTGTTGGAACTTGACATGCTTGGTGGTAAGTGTCTGAAGGAGCACATGTCGGTGATGGTCTCTCTGGGAGAAGTCCCAGAGCAGGTGACTCCTGTCTCAAGCCGCCCGTGCTCCCCCTCAGGGGAGCCTGCTCCCATCATCCTCGGCCCTGGACCAAATAACTTGCCGGTTGGCCTATTCCTACAGCAGCTGCCGGAGCAGGATGAAGGCGAGGTTAGCACACCTTTTGGTGTTGGTACCACAGAGAACTGGCCCTCCAAACATCAGAGCATCGAGGGACTTTATTATATTACCTCTGGTTCTAACTTTCTTCACTTTCATCTCACAGCTTGGGGAAGTGACCTGAGCAAGGTCAACCAGCAAGCTGTTTCCCTTCCACCTTCCAGACTGTCTTCCTTTCGATACCTAGTCCTGGACCCACTCCACAAGGTGACCCAGCTGCCCCACAGCCAGTGCCCACTGCACAGACCCCATCCTAAGCACTCAGCACTAGAGCACTTAAAACCAAGAAACATGCTGCTCAGATATAATTTTTACTTTCCCTGCCTCAGTTTTTCTATTATCTGTTTTAAATCAACAATTTCCTTTTCCATTTCAGCTATTTTGTGTGTGTGTGATGTGTGAGAGAAACAGACAGAGAAAGACAAATGGAACAGTCTTTGGGGGAGGTGGGGAATTGTGAAGAACATCAGATCGACAGTTGGAGGCAGAGATGACATTTTCCTACACAAAGCAGGCTCTGTCCTTGGCGTTATAGACAGAGGGTTAAGTTCAAGAGCAGTCTGGCTGCCTGCCACCTCACCTGCCTCACCCCTCCTCCCGGGCAGCCGGTTCAGGGCCAGGAACGTGGCCGTCTGAAGCCCTGCTGATATTACTACAGCTGCAGCTGCTGCCTTGAGATTTTTCTCCCCAGACAAAGCCGTCTGATCCCTAACCAGACGCCAACGGTACACAGGAGGTGCTCGACAAAGGCTGCGAGGAGCGGCTGATGGGAAAGGAAAGGCTCAGTGGAAACACAGCATCCTCTCGCTCGTCTCTCGCATTTGCGCATGAACATGTAGATTATTATCTCACTTGATCTTCAGCTACCCTGTGATGTTGCATGGTCATTAACTTCATTTTACATATGATGAAACCGAGGCTCACTGTCACAGACTTAGAGAGTGGCTTCGGCAGGATGTGAATCCAGAGGTCTGAGTTTGAGGATGTGCCCTTAACTGCTTCCCAAGATTTCAGGAAATGACTCTCAAATCCAGGACAGTCTGACTGCAAATACCGCGTCCTGCCTCTACAGAAGCCATTTACATGCCTTGGAAATTCCAGCCTTTTAATATGCATATGATATTCCCCAACCACCTCTGGCATCCTGAGGGATCACGAATCCTCTGTCCAGCTCTGCATCCAGATTTTTGATTCTAAAAATGTAAGGTCACCCTAGCTATGGATCCAGTGGGGTGTCATTACAGCCATGGGGAGAAAGGATGACTTACGACAGACACTCACAGCAAAGGCAAAATCTGCAGAAGCTGGTAATCAAAGGGCACAGGCAGCCTCTGAAAGAACTCCTCACCACACACTCCACCACAGGAATAACTGCTGATCTTCCTGCTCATCCTCTGCCTCTCCCTGGCCACACCAGCACTAACAGAGGCTCCTCCTAACGTCACACAAAGCTGGGCATTCCTGTCCTCTTGTCCCATCTCCCTGTTGCTTCTCTAATCACCCTGTCATGCTCCCTCCTGGGGCCCCAGTTCATACATGTTTCTATCCATCCACAGACTGACTTTCTCTCCCTCCATTCTCCTCCCACACCTCCCTCTCCCTGCCTATTTTCTATCTCCCTCCTTTATTTCTCTTCCTCTTCCCATCTTGATGTTTTTCTCTACCAGTCTAAGCCTTGGGTTCAAACTACTTCCCTCCAAGTTTTTCTTATCTTCACCCAGTCTTGTGCTGAGACCCATGAAACCAAAATGGCTAACCATTTTTCAGCATTCTCCCAACAATGCTGAATCCCCAGAAATGCAGCACAGGGCACAGATCTGTCTACAGCATCTGGACCCTCATTACAGAGGCCCAGTTGATGTAAGGCACCTTATATCTTCATTGTAGGGCAGTGTGGGGTGGGGTGGGGATGGGGTTGATGGGAGGGAAGAAGAAGTGGTACAAACACATCAGTGGATCCCCAGCACCAGCTGGCCATTTGGGGTGCCCCCTCATGGGCCCTCCCCTGGGCTGCTCCCACAGGGGCATCTGCCCCTTCCTCCCCAGTTACCCCTTGACACATCATGGCAGCTGCAGCCAGCAAGGACTCTCACCGTTCCATCCTCCAGCAGGAGTCGCAGGACTTTGTCACCGACTCTGTAGTCCTTTGCTATTTCCGCAGACTTCCAAACTTCTTCAGGATCAGGAATCCAAACCCTGTTGTACTAACCAACAGAATAAGACAGGCTTAATTTCAGCACTTTAAAGACAAAAGCACAGATCATTAGGTGATTAGACAGGAAGATGTGTTTCTGTCCACTGCGTCAGTTTCTTCATTAGGAACACTTTGATGTAACTTTTTGCTTATGAGGTAATCTTTAGTGTATCTGCAATGCACCAGGCCTGGCTGCTTCATTTACAGGAAATAGAATTCCCAAGGCCTCCTAAATACACCTAAAAACTGAAAGTGGATAGGAAATCTTGAGTCCCTTACTGGGAAGGTCTGAGTGCTGTCTACAGGAGCTGGAGCAGAGGGATTTGGTTCACCACTGATGGACTATGGGGGTCTGGGCCAGATGCTTAACTTCTCATCCATAAAATGGACACAACAACACCCACTTCATAGGTTTGCTGGGGGTTAAATTAGACTGTGTACTTGAAAGCACTTTGCAAAATATTATGGAGGTATTATTATAGCAGCGTTATCGTGGTCTTATCACACTGGTCAGCAGCCAAGGATTCCTACTGTGGGAAATGCGGAAGTCCAGATGTAGCTGCCAGCTTGATTCCCAACAGGCAGTTGGTACACCTGGCTCAGTGCTGATATGTAAGTCTTTAGGCACAACCATGTTGCCATGGACTAAACTGTCGTCGTCGTCGTCCTCGTCGTCGTGTCCGTCCTCCCCCCACCATACACACATACACCAATTCATATGCTGAAGCTCTAATCCCCAATGTGACTATATTTGGAGATAGGGTCTTTAAGAGGTAATTAAGGTGAAATGAGGTTATAGTCCCTGATCTAACAGGATTAATGTCCTTACAAGAAGAGACACCAAATAGCTTGCTGTGGCTCTCTCTCCACCTGCATGCACCAAAAAAGGGCCATGTGAGTCCACAGTGAGAAGACAGCTGTCTGCAACCCAAGGGGAGAAGTCCTCACCACACACCAACCCTGGCAACACCTTGATCTCAGACTTCACAGCCTCCAGAACTGTGAGAAAATAAACGTTTGTTGTTTGAGCACCCAGTTTGTGGTAGACTGTTCTGGCAGCCCAAGCAGACTAATACAGACATCTAATATTCACACTCACATACTGGGAAGGGGGTGGTCTCACTCTCCAAAATTCACCAGTGGCACCTGAAAGCTGCTCAAGATAAAGACAAAATGACTGCCATGTCCTCATACTGCAGCTGTCACCATGATGCATTCTTCTCTCTCCTCCGGGCATGCTGTCTGCATCACGCACTGACTATGTTCGCTCTTTCACCCAGACCCCACATCTCATGGTCTCCTGTAGCCATCTGTTTGTTCATTCACCTGGTCATCCATCCATCCATTCATTCATTCAATAAACACTTGCTAAGCATCTATTATGTATATATTGGGCACGGTGCTGGTTACTAAGAAGGAAAAGCATCTCCTCTTAGTCATCATGGTCATCCTACTAACCCAGCCAATCTCTGACCTGGAGCTGCGTGTGTATATGTGTATATTTGCATCTCTCTGCTCATGTATCAGTGGTTTCTATCAATGGGGCACCCCTACAGGACGCCCCAGTGTCCTGAGACATAACCAGGCCAACAGGAACAAGAGTCCAGAAGCACTCCCATGGAGACATTACACAGAACCTAGGAAAGCTCCTGAATCCACAGCCTCAATAGCCCAGGATTCCAGATCTGGATGAAGCCTGAGAGGCTGTCCAGCGTCTAACCCTCATTTCCCAGAGAAAGCTGGCCCAGGGCCTCCAAGTTCCCCAGGAGCAGAGCTGAGATGAGCATCACAGTTTCCAGAATGGCCAAAAACTGGAAACATACTAGCTGTCCAATGATATAAGAATGAATTAAAAAAAGAAATAAAACTGTGGCATACTCATACAATGGAATACTACTTACCAAAAAACGAATCAACTACTGATACAAGCACGAACATGAATGCATCTCCAAAACACTGGGTTGAGTCAAAGAAGCATTACACAAATGAGTGCATTCTGTATAAGTTCCTTTAAATGAAGTGCTAGGATAGGTAAAACTAATACCAGGTGGAAAAATATCATAGTAGTTGTTGCCCGGGGGTGGGAGTGGGGCAGGACTGACTGGGAAGGTGCTGAAGGGAATGTTCTGGAGTGAGGGCAACATTCTGTACCACAGTGGGGTTTGGGTTACACAGCCGTTGAGCACTTTTTAAAACTCAGAGAGCATAGACTTAAGATTTGTGTGTTTCACTGGTAATTTTACACAAAGAACTAAACAAATATGGAATTCTTAATAATAGGCATACTAAAATATTTAGGAGGACATGTACTGACGTATGCAATTTACTGTAAAATGCTTCAAAGAATAAGATAGGCTGAGGGCTGGATAGGAAGATGGGTAGACATGTGATACAATAAATAGAGTAAAATGTTCATGCTAGAATCTCGGTGGTGGGACAGATGCTCACCGTAAAGTTCTTTCAACTTTGCTGTATGCTTAAAATTTTCCTAACAAGATGTTGGAGGAAATAAAGAATAAGTATATACACAGTTAAAGTGCCAGTACTAGATGAGGGTAAAGTTGGTTGAGGAGCATATCTATTAATCTATTAGTTACTATAAATTGGCTCACTTAACTAAAAAAAAATATGTATATGTACATATATAATATATATATGTGTCATGACTCCCAAAGTTATTTGGTTGCTTTAATTGTTGACAGGTAGCTAAGAGTAGGAGCTTGCTGAAATGAGGCATAGGATGGGCAAGATTTGAGAGCGAGAGAAGGAAAGGAAGATGACCTGGGGGACAATGACACACTCTTAGCTACGGACACCCATGCAAATAGGTGGACAGAAGCCTCACAAACAAACACGCAGACACACACCTCTCAGACACACCCCAACACTCCACACATCCTTGTTGCCTTAGGCTACTACTTCCTACCTCAGGTCTGCTTTTGAAAATATTTATTGCTAATCTCATGAAGCTGAAGTTGTTAACGGAATATGTCAATTTATCAAGAATTGGCCACTATAGAATTTTAGAGCTGAAAGAGTCCTGGAAGATTATCTACTCCAACTTGTTTGTCAAAGTTCTTTTAAAGCCACAGAAAGCTCATCTGAAATGAAGTGGTGGCAGGCCACTATGTGAGACAGGTAAAAGTGGAGGTGTTCTGGTGGGAGCCGAGCTGGGGGCTACAGCTGAGGTCCCTCAGGTCCTTCCATGGAAGTCTGGGGCTCTGAGAAGTAATGTTCAAGTCACTAAGCCAATCCAAGCCTTTTGCTTTACTGATCCCCAAATGCAAGCCCAGAGAGGTAAATAACACCAAACACCACACAGTCTCAAAGGCCAGAACTGCAGCGGAGCCAAGGCCTGCGACTCCTACTTTGAACAACTTGTTAATCAAATGAGTCTGGCCCTGAAAGTAACCCTGAACTCTCCACTGCAACCATCTCCTGGAGAGTGCTCAGGGTGACTGCTCCATTGGTTTGTTCCAGCTGAAAGTAGCATTAAGTGGTAAGCAGTGTTAGGACACATGGGACCCGATGTCTGCTTCTCTTCTGGAGTGAACACAAACGTCCTTCTTTGCCCCTGGTCCCCCAGGCCAACCACACCCCGCCGGGCCTGGTGCCTCTGCCGGCAATGCTGCCAGTCATTGGGGCCCTGCAGCTGAAACCCGGCCTGGTAAGTAAACACGCCCAAGTTTACCCAGTTCCACACAAGTTACACCCATTCAGTACCCTCCCTCCTTCCTCACATTCCTCGACCCACAAGGCAATGCTTCAAACCTGAGGAAGAGCTCATTTTGCATCATGCAGACAAACAAACGCAGTCCCTGCAAACAATGTGATGAGCTCTCATGTGACCTCCCCAGTGCTGTTCCTTCCCGTGAAGCAGGAGCCTCCGGACTCAGACGGCCTGCCAGGCCCTCCAGGGGCAGGCCCGCGGCGGCCAGGAGAGCAGAGAGGCCTGCGGCCCACACTTTTCCTGAGGACACCCCCCATGGAGGGAAACGGTGGTGCACCTAGGCCAAGGGAGGCGCCGGATTGAGGCAAAGGCTTCAGGAGCACTGACCCCAGGAAGCCATACGTCCCCAGGAACATGCCGAATCCGCCCACCCCACACACTCAGAGATGAGAGAGGCCTTTTTGAGGGGCTCTCCTGGCGTCAACCACAGAAACGGCTTGAAGACTTTACATGGAATATGGAATGACATTAGCTTCCTTTCTAGCCACTTTCTGGACTGGAAGGGAGTCTCCACATTCTCGGTCAGCCAGGCCAGAGCGGAGACACCAGGCTCCCTCTCCTCCTTCTCCTCACTCCTTCCTCCAGGCCCTCCCTGGTCTCCTTCCATGCCTCCCAATGTCTTTCCTGGCCTCTTCTCATGACGCTGTTCTGGAGAGTCTCACCCACTCTCACAGCTTCTGAGACTGCCCTGGCACCTGTGCACCACTGAAACCTCCAGCCCAGATCTCTCAACCGGTCTAGACCACATTTCCAATTGTGTCCCAGATGTCAATCCCTACACGTCCTCAGACACTCACAAAATCCAAGCTCAAGTGATCACTGTGCCTACCCCAAATCCGCTCCTCCTCCTCAGTTCTCTTGCCCCTCAAGTTAGAAATCTGGGACAATGCTGGGCTCCCCGTCCCTCCCTCCACCCCCAACAGTCAAAGGGTCCTCAGGTGCTGGAAAGCCTACCTCTTTAACAGGTCTTGCCTGTCTGTCCCATCCACCCCAATGCCATGGCCAAAAATCAGCTCCCCGACCCTGCCTACCCATCCTCTCTTGACAGGTGCCATAGCCTGCTGAATGCTTCCTCAACCAGGCCGAGCGTCAGGCTTCTGTGGACATACAGATTCCCTCATCCACACCTGAATCAGAAATTCCACAGGTGGGACCCGGCAAGATGAAAGCTTTAAAAGTCCCCCCTTATGGATTCTGATGAACGGCCTGGCCTGAGGAGCCACCATCCCAGTTGGTTTTCCTACCCAGGCTTACTCCCTTTTTAATCCACGCTCTGCCTGCTGCCACAGAAACCACTAGCAGTTTCTAGAACATGCCAAGCTCTTCCTTAGCTCTGTGCTGTGCACTTCTGTTCCTTCCACCCCCCAGCACCACCAACCCCTCCCCATCGGAGAGCAAACTGCAGTCAAGAGTCAGCTCAAGACCACCCTCCTCTGTGGCATGTTCCATCCCACCCTCACCTCAGGCAGGACCAGATGCTTCCTCTTTAGAGCTCTCTCTGCCCCTTCCCCAGGTATCTGGGTAACTTCTCATCTCCTCCCACTGGTATCTGAACTTCAAGAGCCTCACTTTTGTGCCTTGGAACCCAATACAACGACTTCGCCACAGCCAGCACTCCATAAACGTCTACTGAACAAAAATTCAAATTCCCAGTAGCTCAGTTGGACCAAGTGAAGACTAAACTTGCTATTTTAGCCCTTATGTCCCTTTTTTTACTCTTTTGAACTACCTATATATAATACAATGGATAAATCTAGTTTTCCAGAGTAGTTAATGATATATGGAAGTCTAAAAGCTGCTTAGAATAGCCAAATGGAAAGTCACTAAACTGAACTTTGACTTTATTTCAGACAGAGACCTTGGACTGCTAGTCAAGAATCTTCTTTGATCTTGCCCATCTGAGTTTTGGCAGAATTTGTGTGAAGCAAGAGAAACAGACAGTTGAGGGATAATACAATTCACAAACCTGTGGCTAAAAAGTCATAACCTGAATCCTGATTAATGAGCAAGAACAATTTAAGAACAGTCTCTAGAGGCATGCCACAGAGCTCCACTGCCTCACCCACCATTCATCACTTTCATCAACATCTTAGATGAGAAAACAGAACATGTGTAACAAATATGCAGATAAAATGATTAATTAACGACGATCAAGATTCCAAAAGGTTTTGACAAGCTGCACAACACTAAACAAGATGGAAAATTTAACAGAAAGAAATGTAAAGTCCAATATTTAGGCACAAAAATCAACTGTATTATAATAGCATCAACATAAGAAACAACTAACTCTTATTAAGCATTACGTGTCAGGTACCATGCGAAGGATTTTACATAGACTATTTACTTTTACAATGACTGGGAAGACTTAAATCCAATGCCAGGGACTTCCTAGTGCCAAATCTAATGACTCTTCCTCAGCCTTCACCCTCCTTGACTTCTCTGCAGCTACAGAACTGCCCAGTCATTAATTATCACTATATCTGGTCTTCTTCCTTTGTTTGCATATTTTATATGTTTATGATCACACAGCATATACAATTTTTGTACCCTCATTTTTCACATAATATAAGCATTTCCTCATGTTGTTATGAACTCTCCATAAGTAGCATTTTCATGGCTTCATACCATTCTACCCTGTGGGTCTTCTATAATTCACTTAACTCTACCCCTCTTGCTGGACACTGAGGTTGGTTCCATGTTAGTTATTAGAGGGAATAATCTGATAAAGAACCAGGTGTCAGGGGAGGCAGCTATGAAGTGGATGGACTTCCCAGGAGTCCTCTATGTGTGGGGAAAAGGTCAGATCCCTTGAAGAGGAGGAAGATGATAAGGGAGGTTGAACTCAAGTGGTGGTAGTGGGAGATATTAAGAACATAGGCTTTTAATCCTGGCTCCATCACTTCTATGTAACTTTAGGCAACTGAATCTGTGTCGTTTATAAAACTGCAACATCTAACACATAGCATTGTTTATTCAGATCAAATGAAAGAAGGCACATAAAGTTCTGTGGATGACATCTGGCACATAAGAAGTACTCAAGGAGAGTGAGATAAAAGTAACCATCATCAACATCATCTTTATGCCCATAGCTTTTTCTGAAAACAGAAAAACTCATTCATTCATGCATGTACACGTCAAACATTTATTGATGTTTCCTGCTCTCTAGAAACTCTTGGTCAGTGGGGGAGACAGAGAGTTAATGAGCTGTTATGAGTCAATGTGAAAGGTGCCCAGATGGAGGAGCTGGCTGCAAAGCTTTCTCAAAAGAGGTGCTGCTCAAAACGAATTTGGAAAGTGCAGGTGCTGGTGAGCAAAGCAGACAGATATTTCAAGCAGGGTGAGCCCCGTGTGCCAAGGCCGAGAGTGGCGACACTGCGGGAATGCACTGGGGGGCTGCAAGAAGTTAGGCAGAGCATGAGCCAAGGTAGGAGCCAGCAGGCTGTGGGGAGATGATGCAGAGGTGGGACCTCGTGGCTGGTCAGTGAGTCTGAAAGTGACAGGAGCCTCCAGAGGGGTTCAAGTAGAGAATGGCCAGACTGGTTTTTCTCAGAGAGATTTCAAGTAGTCGAACTGCTGGGTCAAATGCTCTGAACGTTTCTAAGGCACGATGCCAAATAGCTCTTGAAAAAAGATGGGTCGTGTTACACTTTAACCGGCCGCAACTGCTACTCTCACCACACTTCCTCCCAGGAGTCCCCTCTTCCTTCGTGGAACCTCTCTTCTGTGGTTCCTGATGCCGGCTCTCCCGTCTCCTCCTTCCTGTGATAGTTCCAGCTCAGTCCCCTCCGCCTCCTCTCTCTCCATGAACAGATGCATTCCCCAGTGTCCTGTCTTGGCCCTCTTCTCTTCCTTGGAGAGGTCCTCACTGCCTGGGCTTCTACTATCACCTCTGGGCAGAAGAGTCTTAGCCCATCCTCTACACCAATGTCCAACCACCCAGGGCACTGCCCCCAGAGGCCCCCTCACCACTTAACCCCTGCAGGTACAAAATTCACCTCACGACTTTCCTAAGAAATCTCCCCTCCTTCTGATGTCCCTAACCGTGTCAAGGGCACCACCCTGCTCTCAGTCATCCAGATGCTAACCTCCATGTCATCTTTGGCTCATCCCTCTCCCTCACACTCCCCAGTCCAGTCTCTCATCATCTACCTCCACTCACTCTCCGGACTCTGCCTCCATCCTCCACGTCCAATAGCGCAGCCCTAATTCCTTCCTGGACACGTAGGACGACCTGAGAATTCACATACCTGACTCCAGCCTCTCGCCCCCAGGCACAGAGCCCCGTGGGCACTGCTGGCATACCCGACTTCCTAACACACTGCCCTTGATCCTGTCGTCCCCCACTCAAAGCCTTCACTGGAGTATAAATCCTGAACCTAACTCTTTGGCAGCCATGACCCTCACCTTCTCAGCTCTATCACCCAGCAGGCTCCTCCATGCCCGCTAGTCCTTAGTAGATTGAATTACTTGACATTTCTCACTAATCAGAAAACTCCTTGAGAGGCAAGACAATCACTTTTAAAAAATATCTTTCTAACCTCCCCAAGCATAATGTTTTACATACAGAAATTCCTATATAAAAGTTTTATGAGAGATAATACACCTATCTTCAAGTACTACGCAAGAAGGGAGATTAGACAGGGGCCAGGCAGGTAACAGCAGTGTAAAGTGGGTGAGCAGGGCAGCATGGAGCTTGTGGGGTGGGTGCAGCTGTCACATAGGAACTGACTGCCACACAGGGATCGTGGAATGGACAGCCCACCCATCACTCTGCAGCAGGGTCACTGTTTGCCTCTGGGTGTAGAAATGTGTTTCAGCTTGTTTTAAAACACTGTGTGGCTAAGACTGTGCAAAGAAAGAGAGCACCCCTGGGGAATAAGTGTGGCCAAATGTGGTCCCCAGTCACACGCTTTGACTTAGGCCAGTCCTGTGTGCTGGCATTCCAGGACAAGCAGGCTGGATCTACAGAGGCAGGGGTGGGGTGAGGGGATAGGAGGGTGGGAGGAGTGGAAGTGAAGCAAGGAAGAGGGTTTAGATTTTGTCTTAGTTTAAGAAAGAACTCTTTAACAAAGCAAGCTCTCTAAAACCTAAACAGGGAGCTACACAAACGGGGGAGCTTCCCATCTCTGGAACTGACAAAGCGGGGGCTGACTGACCACCTGGAAGGGAGGTGGCAGCCAAGGAGCACAGGTGTCTACCTGGACACAAGGTGGGTAGGGACGGCCATCAAGGCTCCTTCTGGCTCTGGGATTCTCAGAATCTCTATCCATCCAAGCTCATCTCTAGAAAACTCTTCCATATCAGTTTTCCTACATTGTGCCTGGTACCTAGTTGGTATTTAATACATATTTGTGGTGTGAGGCATTTGATGAAAGGGATGTGCACACCTGTGTATTTTTGCTTCACGAAAAATTGTTGCTTAAAATAGGTTAATCCTCAACAATTTTCTCTGTCCTCCAAAGTATCTTCCAAGAATAGTTATGTCCAAGAATTTTCTTTTAACCCCAGTAAGCTGAAGACACGAAAAGCACTGTTGGATATCTGATGGCTCACATTCTTACCGGTAAAACTATTCTAGAACAGAACTAGGGCAATTCAAACACTGTCCATTTGGAACTCTAGTTAATGGAAATGCATTGAGGGGAAAATACTGTTTGGCTGATTTATATTTGTGCTGTTACTAATTAAGCAAAATAGAAGGAAAAAAGTTTGCTTAAACCATTGAAACATAATTATTTACAGCTATCTTTTACATCTACAGCAAACGTGCCTTTTTAAATATAAAGCTAGGGTATGTGTCAGGGGAAGTGGATGGATTCTGATCTCATTCACCTGAATATTGGGGACCATAGACTTCCCCGCCCCCCCCCCCCGGGGTGTAGGAGGATCCTGCTTTATGGCTATTCAAATTGATTTTTTTCAGAAGGGCCAACGCTTTCACACTCTTTATCCACATAATTAACCAAGTTCACCTCAAAGGGTCCCGGGCACCGTGTGGGAATGTTGCCCTTCCTAGATGAGGCGGGGAGCCCTCAGCCTGGGGGAAGAGAAGGTTTTGGAAGAATGCTCTAGAGGGTCTCCTGGAGTCAGAATGTATGCAAAAGGCGTTTTATAAGGCCTTTACGGTGTAAAGCACCGTATAAACGTTAAGTGAAGAACCTGTGACTGCACGTCAGGACCCCCGGGTTCCCAGAAGCCCTCAACTTCTACCACGGGCGAGGTTCTGCAGCTTAGGGCACCAGATGAACTTTAAAGCATGTGCAGGCATTTTGAAGACCCAGGAATTCTAGAAAGCATCCTGAATATTGCGGTCCTAAACTTCTGTGCCAAGTTGTTCAAGGGGCTCCCAGATGGGTCAGGAAGATTGTGGATGCTGGTATTCGCCTGCGTCTAAGGTATCTACGTCCCCGTGGGCAACTCTGATTCCACTGTGGCGCGGGAGACGGGGACGGACGCGCGACCCCTGGGCACCAGGAATCTGGGGCCCAAAGAGGTATCCCCTCCCACTGGATCTCCCATCCGCAGGGGACCCAGCCTCCCGGGGGGGCGCCTTCTCCGAGGACAGGGACCGGAGCCCCGCGGGGGCGACACTCCGCGGGCCACCGCCCCCCGCCCCCCCGCGGCGAGCGCCCCAGGTGCACAGGTGTGGCCCGGGCGCCAGGTACAGTCAGCATTCGCGCCGGGCCCGCTCCCTCCCGCGCGCCACCCTGCCTACCTGCGTGTACAGCTCGGCCACCGCCATGGGCGAGAGGAGCCGGCGCAGCTCGAGGACCACGGCGGTGCGAGGCTCGGGGACCGGGCCTGCAGCTCTGAGGCCCAGGCCAGCAGACCGTTGGCGCGGGCGCCGAGAATCAGCGCGGGGCCGTCTCGCGGGAGAAGTTTCCCAGAGATCGCCTAACTTTCCCGAGGGCTGGCGGCCCCGGGAGGAGAGCGTCGCGGATTGGTCCATCCCAGCCCAGCTTGGCGAGGCCTCGCTGCGATTGGCTGGGACGGCGGCTGCGGGCAGGGCGCGACCCTCCTCCTGGCAAGTTCTCGGCGGTCAAGTAGGTCCACCTGGCACCCGGGCGAGAGCGCTCGATCGAGAACCAGCCGCAGCAGGGATTCGCTGGCTCTCGGAGGCAGCAAACAGGTGTGTTCTGAGGCGTTCCTGGCTCAAGTGCTAGCTCCATTAGGTCTCAGCGTGTTTACTGGAAAGAGCAGAGGATATGACCATGTCCACAGAAAACCTAGGAAAATCAACAAACTACTAGAACTTGTAAGACAGTTCAGCCAGCTGACCATATGAAAATCAAATACAGAAATGAGAATTTTTTCTTTATATGAGCAATAACCACTTACAAAATACGATAAAAAGTAAGATAGAAAGTAAGATATTTACAATATCAACGAAAATATGAAGTGTACCAGATATTACACTAACAAAAATGCACTTGGCGTTTGTGGAGAAAATGTTTAAATTTCTCTTCAAGGGCATAAAAGTAGGCCCGAATAAATGGGGAGACATACCATTTTCATGGATGGGAATATTTAATATTGTACAGGTGTTACTTCTACCCAAATTAATATATAAGCCTAATATAATTGGAGTCAAATTCTAACAGGACTTTTGGAGAATTGTTAAATGATTTTATATGGAATAAAAGACCGTGTATAACTAAGACAATTCTTAAAACAAAGAGGAAAGAAAGGAGATTTGCCCCACCATGTATTAAGGGGTATCACAAAGCCACAGTCATTAAAACAGTGTGATACTAGGATGGGAATGGATAAATGAATAATGGAACAGAAGGGAGTCCACCAACAGGACCCTGCATTATATGGTGGCCTTGAGGACCACAGGGGGAAAGAAAAGATTGTTTAATAGATGGGCCCATTATGTGGGGGAAAAAGTAAAAGTAAATCCATGGCAAACACTACATCCAAAAATAAACTCCAGATGGATTCATGATTAAAGCTTAAAAGTAAAACCAGGAAATGATAAGGAAAAAATGAGGGATAATATCTTTTAAATGGTGGGTTAGGAAAGAATGTTTTAAGATACAAAGCACAGCCATAGAAGGAAAAAATGATGGATATGAGGTCATCAAAATGAAAGATTTCTGTTCAGTGAAAAACACCATTCACAAGAAAGACAACAGAGTAGGAAATATATCTGCAATTTAAACAACCAACAAATGATTAGTACCCATAATATTAATCTAGAATATGTAAGAAACTACTGTAAATTGGTTAAAGAAGATAGGAAGTCCAATTTTAAAAAACTGGAAATTGACAAAGGAAATTAATAGGCAGTTTGCATAGGGGGACAGTCAAATGGCTGGTTAGCATATAAAGAGATGTCAACTTTGTTATCAGAGAAATACAAGTGAAAACAATGACATATCACTTTATCCATCAGATTGCCAAAAATATTTAGGTTGGACAACATCAAAAGCTGCCTAGGATGTGAGAAAATAAGAACTATTTTGCTGACACAGCTGGTGGGAACTAGACTGATACTGCCATTCTAGAGAGCAATTTGAGAATATTTAGTGAAAATAAGTTTAGGCAGAAAAATTCTCACATAGTCAGCCAAAGAGACAGTGAAGTAGATGTTCATCACCACACAGTTATATGAGTTGGAAACACTTAAATGTCCATCAATAGGGGAATGAATAAGTACAATATACATACAATGTACAACTCTACAGCTGCTAGTAGGATTGGGCATGTTCTACCTGTATCACTCAGAGAGAGAGAGAGAAAACAATGTTGAGAGGATGTCTAGGACAAGTCTTTATATACTTTTAAAAACTCAAAAAAAAACCCTGCAATACTGTGTATTGTTCATGGATACAAGTGTATGTAAATAAAAGTGTGGGTAATAAATTACAAAGTCATCCATTAAATATGCAAAAATTGAGATTGGGGATAAAGAAAAAAGGGGAACCAAAACAAATTTTAAAAGGTCGTGGCACGGACCAACAGTGATAGGTGTCATAAAAAAAGGATTATGGTAAATTCAATTTTGTGCACCTATTGTCCAAAATAAAAATATAAAGAAAAAGAAAAGTAAAGTGGGTAGGGACAGTTGCCTGGTTGCTCAGAGTCAAGAAGGGAATCTGAAGGTCTAACTGCTTTTTCTTTAAATAAAATTTTTATTGAAGAATAAGATTATATACAGAAAAGTGCACAAATAATAAGTATACAGCTCACTGTATTCTTACACATGGAACGCATCAACACACCCAGGTAACCACCACCCAGATGCAGACATGCAACATTTCCAACATCCCCAACCTTCCATGTCCCTTCAAATCATTATCCCTCAAAGATAACCACTGTTATGACTTTTATCACCACAGGTTACTTTTACCTGTTTTGGATGTTTCTACAAATGGAATCATGTGTGTAACTTTTTTGCATCTGGCGTTTTACCTGATATTTATCCATGCTGTTGCATATAGCTATAGTTTACTATTTTTCATCCCTGTGTAGTATTCCATTGTATAAATATTCTACAGTTTATTTATTCATTCTCCTATGATAAATATTTGGGTTGTTTCAGTTTGTGGCTATTACGAATAATGCTGCTATGAACATTTTTATGTGGGTCTTTTGAGACACAGATACATGCATTTCTATCGGATATATAAAAGGAGCAGAATTGGTGGATCATAAGGTATGCAATGTTCAACTTTAGTAGATATTGCTAAAGAGTTTTAAAAAATTATATCAATTTCTACTTGTATCAACAGTGTATGAGAGTTTCAGTTGCTTAATATCCTCACCAACACTTGATACTGTCAGTGTTTTAGATGTTAGCCTCTCTGATGAGTGTGTTGTGATATCTCACTGTGGTTTCAGTTTGCATTTCCACAATGACTATTGACCACATTGGTATTCTCTTTTGTGAAATGTGTGTTCGCCTTTAGTTTATTTGAACTGCTATTTAAACAGATTTTCAATGAGTTCTATTTTCAGTGCTATGCCACTTTCAGTGTTACTGCCTCTGAGTCCTATTCTGCAGTTTTTCAGAATTCTGCCATGTGACCTGGATTACTTTGGGACTCCCTGCTCTGCCAGTTTAGATTTCAGTCTTCTTGGGTCATGAAAGTAAATGACACTTGTCTGACTCCTCTTCCATTCTCTGCCTCTTATTGAGTTTATCATCATTTATTGGAGCTTCTGGAGGAAGGGGAGGTAAATACAAACATTGAATCCATCTTCCTTTATATATTTTGGTCACAAATCATCAATCCTTTATCGGATATATGATTTGCAAATATTTTCTCCCACTGTGTGGATTGTCTTTTCATTTTCTTCATGATGTCCTTTGTAGTGCAAACTTTTAAATGTTGTTCAGCCAATTTATCAATTCTTTTTCTTTTACGGATCATGCTTTTGGTGTTGTATCTGAGAAGTCTTTGCCTAGCTTAAAATCAAGATTTTCTTCAAGACGTTTGGTAAGTTTAGCTCTTACATTTGGGGCTATGAACTTTTTTGGATTAATTTTTGTGTGTGCTATTGAGGTAAGGGTCTAAATTAATGGTTTTTTTTTTTTTTTTTTTTTTTTTACATTTGGATATTCAATTGTTCCAGCACCATTTATTGAAAAGAATTGAATTGAATTGCCGTGGTAGCCTGGTCAAAAATCAACTGACCATAATTTCTGGATGTTAAGTTCTGTTCTGTTGATTTTTATGTCAATACTTAGGCCAGTACCATACCTGTCTTGATTACTATAGCTTCACAGTAAGCTTTGAAATTGGAAAGTGTAATTCTTCCAACTTTTTTTCTTTTTCAAAATTGCTTTGACTATTCTGAGTCCTTTGCATTTTCATATAAATTTTAGTTTCAGCTTGTTAATTTCTACCAAAAAGTCTACTGGGATTTTGATAGGGATTGTGTTGAATCTATAGATCAATTTGGGGAGAATTGCCATCTTAACAGTACCAAGTCTTCTAATTCATGGAATGCCTCTCCATTTAGATCTTTAATTTCTCTCAGCAATGTTTTATAGTTTTCAGTGTACAAGTCTTACACTTCTTTTATTCAATTGATTCCTAGGCATATTATTCTTTTGGGTCTTAATATGAATGTATATGAGTGTTTTCTTAATTTCATTTTCAGATTGTTTATTGCCAGTATATAGAAGTATAATTGAATTTTGTATATTGATCTTCTATCTTGTGACCTTTTCTGGATTCGTTTATTAGTTCTAGTAATTTTTTTTGTGGATTCCTTAGGATTTTTCACATACAAGGTTATGTCTCTTGTAAATAAATACATTTTTTACTTCTTTCTTTTCAGTCTGGTGCCTTTTTTTTTTTTTTTCCTTTGGTGCCTTATTGCATTGGCTAGAACCACCAGCACAATGTCAAATAGCAGTGGTAAGAACAAATAGACATACTTGCCTTGTTCCCAGTCTTAGGGGGAAATCATTCAGTTTTTTGCCATTAACTATGAGGTTAGGTGTACGTTTTTCCATAGATGTCCTTTGTCAGGCTGAAGAAATTCCTCCTACTCCTAGTTTGTTATGAGATTAAAAAAAAATCTTGAATGGGTGTTGGATTTTGTTAAATGCTTTTTCTGCATCTGTTGAAATGATAATGTGGGTTTTGTCCTCTATTCTATTGATACGGTATATTACATTGATTTTTTAATGTAAAACCAACTTTGCATTGCTGGGAGAAATCCCACTTGGTCGTGGTATATAATCCTCTTTATGTGTTGCTGGATTCAATTTGTAATGTTTTGTTATGGCCATTGCATCTATCTTTATGAGGGATATTGGTCTGTAGTTTTCTTTTCTTGTGATGTATTTTGTCTGGCTTTGGTATCAGGATAATGCTGGCCTCAGAATGAGGTAGGAAGTGGTCTCTCTATTTTATGAAAAAGTTAGTAAAGAGTTGGTGCTATTTCCCTTTTAAATAGTTGATAAAAGTTACCAATAAAGCCGTCTGGGCTGGGCTTTTCTTTATGATAAGATTTTTAATTACTCATTTATTGTTTTCACTTGTTATAAGTCTATTCAGAATTTCTATCTTATTGAGTCAGTGTTCATAATTTGTGTCTCTCTAGGAATTTGTCCATTTCATTTAAATTGTCTAATTTGTTGGCCTAAAGTCATTCATGGTATTCTATTATAATCCTTTTCACTTCTGTAGGATCTCTGTAGCAGGCCAGGACTAGGGTGAGACATGAGGTGCCTAGAGTACAAAATTCAAGAAGGAACCCACTCTCAGGTGTTGATCCTGTATTTGCGTGCCCCTGAGAGTGAGAGCGTCCTTAATTTACATCCCACGTGCCCTGCTAGCCTTATCCTAGTCTTGGTGCTGCTCAGGAATGATGCTCCCTCTTTCATTCCTGATTTTGGTAATTTATATCTTTTCTCTTTTTGTGTGGTCAATCTGGATAAAATTTTGTCAATTTTATTAATTTTTCATTAGTTTCCTTTTTTCCTGTTTTCCATTTCATTGATCTCACCTGTAATCTTTATTATTTCCTTTCGTTTGCTTGCTTTGGGGTTAGTTTACTCTTTTCTCCCCCTAGGTTCTTTTTTTTTTTTTTTTTGGTGAGGAAGACCAGCCCTGAGCTAACATCCGTTGCCAATCCTCCTCTTTTTTGCTGAGGAAGACTGGCCCTGGGCTAACATCTGTGCCCATCTTCCTCCACTTTATATGGGATGCCGCCACGGCACGGCTGACAAGCAGTGCATCGGCCGGCTTCCGGGATAGAACCCGCCAACCCCGGGCTGCCAAAGCGTGAACTAAACCGCTGCGCCACCGGGCCGCATCTCTCCCCCTAGGTTCTTAAGGTATAATCTTAAGTTATTGATTGGAGACATGTCTTCTTTTCTAATAAAGGCATTTAAAGCTTTCAATTTCTTTCTATGACCTGCTTTGGCTACATTCCAAAGCATTTTTGTTTTCTTTCATTTCAAAATATTTTCTGATTTCTTGTTATCTGGAAGTGTCTTATTTAATTTCCAAGCATTTGGGGATTTTGAAAATTTATTTCAGTTGTTGATTTCTAATTTAATTCCATTCTCCATTGTGGTCAGATAACATACTTTGTGTGATTTCAATACTTTTAAATGTACTAAGACTTGTTTTATTGTCTTGCCTATGATTTATCCTGGAGAATGATCTGTGTATACTTGAAAAGAATATGGATTGTACTGTTCTATAAATGTCAGATTAAGTTGGTTGATAGTGTTTTATTCTTGCTGATTTTCTGTCTAGTTGTTCTATTGAGAATGGATATTGATGACTCCAACTATTATTGTTGAGTTGTCAATTTCTCCTTTCCATTTTGTCAAATTTTGCTGTCTGTATTTTAGGGCTCTGTTAGGTGTGTACAGATTTTTTTTTTTAAACAACAGCTCAGACAAGGCTTCTTTCTTTCTCACATAGAAGATGGGCAGAGGAGACATGTTGGGGCTTCTTCCCAGACCACTTGACAACATCTAGCAGCAAAAAAGCCTGGGAAATGTAGTTTTGGGCTGAAAGAAGAGAAATGGATATTGGAGGACAAGGAACAATCTGACTGCCTCTCTTTGGGAAACCCTGGGCAAGTTGGGGACTGGGCAGACACTGTAAGGGAATCATGGTGGAATGGGAACTGAGAAATAACACTCAGTAAGATCTAGATCTGGTAAGGAATAACTCTCACCAAGATCTGGGCCAGGCTCCCCACTGAGAGTCTCTGTGGATCTACATGTGGCACTATTGGGCTCAAGTACTGTCCCCATTTCTTTTTTCTCCTTCCACCACCAACTATTGGCTTCTCTTAATTTACCCAGTATACATTTATAATTGTATATCTTCCCAATAAATTGACTCTTTTTTCATCATGAAATGTTACTTTTCTGTAGAAATTTTGACTTCAAGTCTATTTTGTCAGATATTAATATAGTCACTCTCACTCTCTTATGGTGACTGTTTTTAGGGTATATCTTTTTCTCTTCTTTTTTTCCCAACCTATATGTGTTTTGAATCTAAAGTGTGTCTCTTATAGATAGCATATAGTTGTCTTGTTTTTTTTTAA
This sequence comes from Tapirus indicus, assembly GCA_031878705.1. Taxonomy (NCBI): domain Eukaryota; kingdom Metazoa; phylum Chordata; class Mammalia; order Perissodactyla; family Tapiridae; genus Tapirus; species Tapirus indicus. The sequence continues at coordinate 45,019,370 of CM062918.1, forward strand.
TCGTCTGACGATCTCTGCCTTCTGATTAAAGCTTTTAATTCATTCACTTTTAATGTAATCATTGATATGGTTGGATTTATGACATTTGTTGTCTTCTACACGGCTCATGTGTTTTTTGTTCCTGTTTCTCCTTTACTGACATTTTTGGTGATAGTTTTAGTGCACCATTTTAATGCTCACGTTTAAAAAAAACTATTTCTTGACTTAATTTTTAGTAGTTCCTCTAAGGGTTAAAATATGCCTCTTAACTTATCACATATACTTCAGATTAATACTGTATGACTTTCCTACTGCTGCTGTAACAAAGTACTACAAATTGGGTATTCTCTCACAGCTCTGAGATCACGACTGCTACTGCTGGGTGTGGAGTTCTACTGCACTCCGCTCCAAATCAAGTGAACCCCTCCAAAAGCAAAGCTGCTGGTTTTCACAGCTTGCCCTACTCTGGTAGAACTGCCATGCCAGCTGAGATGGGAGCAGATCCATGCGAGAATGTCAGGCTCCCACTGTTCTTACTCAGAGTTCAGTGGTTTTTCATGGATAACCACGATTAATTTTGTTTATGCTCTTCGTCAATTTTCAGAGCCCTAAAATTGTTGTTTTTGACACTTTGTCCAGTGTTGTCCTCACTTTTTTGAGGAGAGAATTTGCTGAGCTCCTCAGTCTGCCATACCAGAAGCAAAAGTTAACTCTTTAAAAAAATAGATTTATTGAGATATAATTCTCATACCATACACTTCACCCATTTAAAGTATACAATTCAATGGCTTTTAGTATATTCACAGATATGTTATATTACCATCATGGTCAATTTTAAAACATTTTCATCATCTCAGAAAGAAATTCCATGCCCTTTAGTTATTGCTCCCTATCCCCTCCTCCCCCCTCATTCCTCTCGGCCCTAAGCAATCATTAATTTACTATATGTCATCTTTTTTTCTTAGTTAGTCTGCTAGAGGCTTATCAATTTTATTGATCTTTTCGAAGAACCACCTTTTGGTTTCATTGATTTTATCTATTGATTTCCTGTCCTCAGTTTCATTGATTTCTGCTCTAATTTTAATTTTTTTCTTCTGCTTACTTTGCATTTAATTTTCTTTTCTTTTCTTAGTTTCCTAAAGTGGAAGCTTAGATGATTGATTTTAGGTCTTTCTTCTTTTCTAATATATGTATTCAATGCTATAAATTTCCCTCTAACTACTACTTTCACTGCATCCCACAAATTTTGATAAGTTGTATTTTCATTTACTTCAAAACATTTTAAAATTTCTCTTGAGATTTTTTCTTTGATCCATGTGTTATTTAGAAGTATGTTGTTTAATCTCCAAGTATTTTGGGATTTTCCAGCTATTTTTCTCTCATTGATTTCTAGTTTAATTCTATTGTCACCCAAGAGCATACATTATATGACTTCTATTCTTTTAAATTTTAAACGTGTGTTTTATAGCCCAGAATGTGGTCTCTGTTGGTGTATGTTCCATGTGCTGTAGGTTTATTCATAAGACACCAACAAAAATCCTTTATATCCATATCTTTATTTGAACAATTTTCTATAATAGCTAGGAGAATATCGCATTAATGATGCACATTTACTAAGTACAACATTAGACAACTACAAATTTAGAGCATAAATGTCAACCTGATATTGTTTTGGTTTTCATCTTAGCACTAGGTGATATTTAGTGAAAACCCATGTTTCAAAGGCTGTTGTTGATATGAGGTGAATTATCAACTTATTTTTTAAAATTTCGTGTGAGATATGCTGTGATGGGTTCAGATAAAACTAGAGTTGGTTGATAATGCCTTTCACTTCTCAGTACTTCTGCTTCCTTTTTAATGGATGAATATTTTTACCTAAAAGGTTTTCAAAGATTAACTATATCATGTTTTTCTACGTAGATCAAAGTAGAATTCCTTTTCCATATCGAACAATGAAAAATATTTGGAAAACTGCGATGTTCAATTTCACTGTAGTTAAAAGGCATATCCATTTCACAGTAAATTAACAATTAAAATTAATAATTAAAATACAACTTGTTAAATGTCATGATCACATTTCTGTGCAACACTGTTAGAGCAATTTAAATTTTCCAAGGACACAAAAAAGTCAACGTTATTTCAGGATTCCACAAAAATACATAACGAGGAATTGTAAATTACAACACACACATCCACATGGAAAAGTTCACCATTTGTTGGAAAAAATTAAATGGCTCAAGTGATTTAGAGAGCCTGAAATGTAGGCTAAAATTTTATAACATATGGTAACAATAAGATACTTGAAACTGTTGACTCTGAAAAATGTATGAAAATATACCAACCTACCAGGCTTTGAATTATACATACCAGTTTCAACTCAAAAAACATTTTTCCTTCAAATATTTCAAGCAATGTTACAATACTAAGGAAATGTTAGTGATTTTCAGACATTTTATGAATCTAATAACATCCATTAAATTAAGCTAATGAATGTTTTAGCTAGACCAAATTATAAAATAAAAAAATGTATAAAATTCATTTTGGTAGATACTTTACATAGTACTTTTCAGTTCCTGACCTATTGAGAAATCTACTGTAACTCCAGGTTGATTTAATTTAGAGTAATACAATGGATTAGAACTTATAGCACTCTTTTCTGTTTTCACTCAATCTTTTATAGTACAGGGTTCTTAAAAATTTTTTTAAAGAATGTCCATGAAAGATTTTACCATTGTACCCTTCACATTTATTAAGAAAAGGTCAGTGGAAAAGAAGCCATTTAAGTATTACCAAGAATCTCTTATCTCTACATTTCTTCCATGTGTTCCTTTGCTTACTTGTGACACAGAGCCCCCCAAACTCAGGAACACTAACCCCACATTTCACTGCCTCTGAGATCATTGCTGCCTCAGAGTTCTAATACCTGTTTAGAAATAACAGGAAAAAAAAAAAGGAAAAAGTAACAGGAAGGAGGGTCATGCAGGAAGGGAAGAAAGGAATTAATGGTTGGAGGCCACACCTAACCAAAACCCTCACAAAACCTTGAGAAACAGGGCACGATATCCTCTCCAGGCAAGATGGCCTCTTGCAGAGGAAAAGTTCCAGAGAACTTAAGGCAGCTCTAGGAGGGAAGGGAGCAGGGGTTAAGGCGGCCCTTATGGCACAGCCTGAGCAGAAATGACAACGCACTTACCCATGAACAGAGGCCACAGCAATACACAGCCTCTCTAGCATGCATGCACACAACACACTCCTAGCTCCAACGAAAACACCGCAGCATGCACACACTGTAATGTTCAAACACACACTGACTTGTATATGGTCTGCCCGGGGGACAGCCCGCAGAGGGGACCTAGGGGTTGGCCTGCAGCTGCAGGATCTCCGCAGGTTGCACAGCTCACCTGGTGGCTCTCACAGGGACTCTGAGGGGTGTGTGCTGTGACCTTCCTCATAACTTTAGGAGGCTTTCACTGCTTCCCATTGGGCTGAGACAGCCTGCTACTAATTAATTAGTGACCTAAACAAAGAGCATTGCACCCCCCAGGGAGCACTAACTCATTACAAAAGTCACACCTAGTATAGTGGGTAACTATGACAGAGAGAAAACCACCAGGCTCTGGGCGCTTCTTCTTGTAGCACCGAGAACTGGGTACCGGGCACTCGCTCAGTCCCCATACGCCAGCTGTCAACTCCAATAAGGAAAAAGAGCCCCTCTTGCTGACCCAGGGGCACCCCACAGGCACTGGGAGGAACAGAAGGGAACCTTATGGCTTGTTCAAGTCTCCTGCCTGGCATCTGCCCTCACGGCTGCTGCCACCTGTGGGAAAGCCGCACACTGGAGGGCTGGGCAACCTCAGGCTCTCACTGACCTTCTTTCCCTCAAGTTATCATCACAAGTGATTGTAGTAGCTCCCTTTCTACCTGGCCAGTGCTGCTGTGAGGACACAATGAGGCGACACAGGGAAAGTGCTGAAGTAAAGCAGAGCCAGACACAAGGGACTGTTTCTGCACTGTTTTGAACAGGAGAATTTGAGGGTCACACACTAATTTTTGCTTTCTGTTTTATCCTAAACAGTTGAAGTTACCCCGAGGATCCTTGATTATGCCTCCTGGGGAACTCAGCAAACTCATGACTGTGTGTGTGTGTGTGAGAGAGAGAGAGAGAATATGTGTGAGGACGTCTCAGGACAGTGGCCAGTGCCCCTTTACCTAGGGTTACCAGGAAAGTAATTTCTCACAACAATCACTATCCTGAAATCCTAATAAAGTGTCTTTATTAGCCTCCCCTACTGTTATTGAAAGATTTGATCTATATTACACATAATTACTCACCGAGAGTCAACTTTCAATTATCCATTGAAATGAAGGAAATAAAGCAAATCTTACAAACTGACCCAAATCTCCTTTCAGTTGGCTTTGGAATATATATTTTTGTACCTTTGCACTTGCCAAAGGAATCATGAAGCTACACTTTATGGATCTTATCCCATATTCATCTTCCCCATCTCTATAGTTACTCTCAGGCAAATCAGAGCCTTAACCTAAGAAAAGCTACAAGAAAGGAAACTGCTTCTAATTTTTCAGCTTTGCATCCCAAGGTGTGAGCTGAGTCTGTATGTAAGGTGAGTGGGGAGGAGACTATTGACAAGGGGCTATTGAGACAATGACCTGTTCTTTTAAGACCTTTCTTTGAATTCCTATTGTGTGTCATAGAGGAATTATGAAAAAGCAAATTCATGATAATGTTAAAGAATATACTGCAGAGAAGTGAGAACAACAAGAACTTGTGCAAAGATTGGCCAGAAGGTAAGCCACCAGGCAGGCCAGTGGTGGCAAATGAGGACTGACTGCATCCACTGCCTTCAATGCAGTCAGGGCGATGGGATCTGATTCAGCTGAGGGAAGGGGAAGAGAGAACAGAAAAATGGGTGGGTGGAAGGCTGCTAGAGGTGTGTTTGAAGCTGGGTGAGAAAGTGTGGATGGACAGCAGGAAGGTGAGTAGTCCTCAAAGTGGCCAAAGGATACCGAATATTGTCGCATCCTCAAAAAGTCAGACACAGAGTCATTTATCAGGTCTTGGGGTTTGCTGGTTGCAAGGTATTCTTGGTATGACTAAAGATCTTCAGACTACTAAGAGAAGTTAATTTAGATCCCCGTCTGGGGTTCTCGATAGGCCTTGGAGGAAGCTGGAGCCCTGCAATAGCATAATCTTTGTGTGGCCATCCCTGAACAGGAGAGACTCTATTCCAGGTGTGGAACAGAGGCTCCAGCACTTTACAGCAGAAAGATAGGAGATGGGAGAGAGAGAGAAAGGCCCAGACCAGAGACGCTTCAGGATATGGCTGTCTAGGGCTAAGATCAAGGACTGCAAGTGGCCGGGGGAGCTACAGCGTGATCTTAAAGACCTGACAGGATTCAGGCTGTGTGTGGGACAAACTACACGGGACAAAGCTGGGGAGGGCCTAGGAGGATTTGGGGGTCTGAGGTGGACAGCCTGTACCATGGTGGGGTTGTTTTTAGCAACACCCTCACCCCCCAGGCCAAGTCCCATCTATGCTCTTAGACTCAGACACATTCAGTACTAACCAAATGGTTGTAAGAGTGCACTGAAAACCACATTGACAACCAGGGAAAACTGAGAGAATCTGATTGAACTAGTAGTGTTTTTGGTTGGTTTTGCAAGTAAATAAATGTATCCAAACTGAATACAGCTGTACATGATTCAGTAAAAATTACTTTAACTTTCTAAGAGCATGTATGTAAATCATGTGCATTTAAGAAAGGTTATAGCTACACAAACTTGTGATTTTATATTTTATTAATCCCTCAGAATTAACAGGCACCAAACAATGATCTTTCCATCAGAGGGTGAACTTACTGCGTAACTGCAGCTCGTTTCTCTAGGATCCAAGTACTGAGAGAAGTTTAGATGTGGAAGGGAACTTAAGAATTGGTTATCAAACCCTCTTAATGTATAAACGAGGAATCTGAAGCCCAAATAACTTGACTATTTATCTTTTAATAACAGTCTTTAGCAATGACTTGAAACTGTTCGATTTCCATTAATAATATTGCACATATTTTAAGATGGCATGTTTTATAGACTAATAGTTAAATTATATAAATCTATGATTGTAATTCAGATCCAGAGTTTCTAATGAAAGCTAAGAACTTGCTTTTGCACAACCTGAAAGATTAATGTATAAGATTTCTAGAAAAATGGAGAATATCTTTAATCAGAATTTCAGAATGAAAACTTATAGAATCTGGGTCTTATTGAACCAAATCCTCTGTAAAATTCAGCAATCTTCTTATATTCTTACACAAATCTTAAAGTATTTCTAATATGATGCTTTTTAACGTATCTAGTGGTACTGAGAACATTTATAGAAGTTGTAAAGCCTAAAAAAATGGAATCATAATTATTTATTATACACCTTCTTTTGCATAACTTATAAGATAATCAAGTTTCAAGACCTGAATCATGAATATTCTGACAATCCCCTCTAGATAGTGACTGAGATTAATTCTTAATAAAGTAAGAAGAAAGAAAACCTGTCAAGGTTGAAAATGTGCACTGCAGGCATCAGATCTGGGAACTAAAAATAAGTCACTTCACAAAACACTGTCCCCTGATGTGATAGCCACCCAGGGGAAACTAATGAGCACATCGATGTCATACACCCTGAATAAATAATGACAACAACAAGAGCCACTTTATCTAATCCTACCCCTAAATGTCAAACATTTTGTCATATTACTACATGACGTCCCAGGGTCTGCTACTTGTGCAGGTCAATCTAGATATTCGCACATACTCCAGTTAAAACTGTGATCGCGTTGAATTGTAAACAGAGTTGATAAAAGAGAAGCTTATTGTTGTAGTGCCTAATAAGAATATCACTAACATTTTAAAGAACACAGTATGTAGCAGCAATTTAAAATGCTCAGTTAACTACAGTACAAATGGACTTCTATGCTATGCAGCAAACCGACATTCTCTTAATATCTCTATATCCTAGTGACACGTATAAGGAAGTTACTTGACCAATTACTTTACATACTGCCAGTTTATTTCTTTAATCCAGTTTGACAATATCAGCATAACTGATTCCTAAACTGATATGATATGGACTCCATGGCGATTTTTCTTTCCATTCTTCTGGTTAGTGCAGAGGAGGTTCTTTGTTGGTGCCTTCCTAACAACAGCTCATATCTGGAATTTATGTTTTTTTATACCATTTAGATGCTGGCATCTGAAGACACATTTTTTTCCTTCCTTCTGTCATTCACCTGCATGTCAACCCGGGACACCTAACTGATCAAGGATGAGTGTTGCTATACAGGTAACTCAGCACAAAGGAGCCTATCTTTCTGTCAAAGGTGATGAAAGTATTCTAGTTTCCAGTTAATCTAATATCCAGTTAATAACCTCTTGTTTAGGAGATAATCAGTACTTTATCTTTAAAAATGTATTTTCAGTAGCTCACTGGAAATAATGGGTTATTTCAGGCAAGAAATGTACTGTCACTATTTGCCTTGACATCACTTTCAGACCCGTGATATGAATCCCAGGCCCAGGCTGGCTGGAATCTGGATGGTTTCTAGTGCGAGGGAGGATGGGTTAAAAGGGAAGGTGACAGGAAAGATGTGTTTAGCATCCATGAGCAGCTGAGGAGAGTCTTTCCTGTCTCGTAAACGCATCTGAGAAGATTAAAAAACAAAAAAACCAGAGCATCAGTTCTTTGAATCTATAAAGATTTTTTTCTGCCAAAAGTTCTACCAAAAAGTCCTCAACTAATGAAGAATGTTTCACTTAATTTTTCTAATAAGCTGTTATCAAAAAAGTTAATGCACTGTAAAAATAAAATAAAACAATATAATAAAAAACACACCACCCTTCAATAAATTGTAAAATTTCCATTCAAATGACAGTGTTGGTGAATCAAAGAAAAAGAAAGTCTGGGAGATCTTACCTGTATAGTACGAATAAATGATACAGAGACTCTTTCTTCAAACTCATTAACTGGAGTATACAAATTTAACACTTTGACAATCTGTGAGAAATGAAATGATCAAAGTTTTCAGCATATTATCAAATATACACTGGTGCTTATAACCTGGAAAACTAGAAGGATCTGTGCATATAGTTTTCAATTCTACTCAGGGCCGGCTTGGGACAAGAGGGCAGAGGGAGCTGATCTGAAGGCTCCCTCCGTTTACCTTTATTATTTGAATTTTTACAATAAGAATGTATTAATCTAATATTTGTACATTTTAAGAAGCAATATAAATTTGGAAAAGCATCCAAACTGTACAAAAGAACACAACGTGAAAACTAAGAGTGTCCCCATTCCTATCCTCCCCATCTCCCAAAGTGGCAGTTGTTAACAGTGTCCTGAGTATCCTTCTAGCTACTTTCTATACATGTTCTATGTATAATCTATATAACACTTCTATGTTATGAGATATGTGATGAACATTAAGCAAGTCCAAGAGTCAGCACAGAAATAACTGGAAAAAGGGCATGTTTATGCCTATGCCTTGCCTCATGCTGCCGACACTGTCCTCAACTGCCCTTCCCATCATCTCACTTCCTTCAATTCAATGCCCAGCTTAATGGGACCTTCCCTGAACATAGTCAGTTATTGCCCCTCAGCACTTCCTTTAGATATCTTACTATGGAACTTACTAGAACACTCATGGTTGAATCAGCTGGGTACATCTGTCTTCCCTATTAAACTGGAAGTTCCTTTTAGGCAGGGATTGTTCCTAATTTACTGAAGTATATCCCCCAGCAACAAGTATGGCGACTTGAGATAGGAACTCAACTGGTCATTTACCGAACTGAAGGAACAATAATTATCTGTCTTAAAATAGAGAAGTCTAAAGAATCATTCAATTATCAAATAATATGGAAAATTATTTTGTGGAATACAAGCTCCATGGTATACACACCCTGTGAGCAGGGACTTTGTTTAGTTCGTGGTCATATCTCAGTGCCTGGAACATTACACAGGGCACTGTAGACACTCAATAAATATTTCCTGAATCTTGGATGTGGATGACTGTGACCAGCACTGAAATGTATTACTTTCTTCAAGATCTGTACAGATACATATCTTCTCTGACACAGATGAAGTCAGCTCAGAAACAAGAGCAATAGCTAGAAGCCCTCTTTACTTCCCTAAATATCAACCTTGATGAATGTTAAATTATTTCATAATAGGGAAAGTTGCTTTACCTGAGCAGTAGTTAATGCATTGCACATGGAACAAATGGCTTCCGCATCATCATCTGTTTTCTTTTTCACTTGCAAAAGCTGAGCAGCCTGAATGAGAGGTTCCAGAGTTTCTTTAGCCCCACTGTTCATCAGATTCTTGTCACGCAGCCATTCTTCCAGCTGACTGACATTGTACCTATGCCAAAAAGAGAGAGAATGCAAATCTACTGAATGTTGTCATAAATGTCTTAATTTTTTATGTGTGGCTTTGTCACAAATTTCAGTTAAAATGACATGGAGTATTTTTGTTCAATTTTCTTAAATCAGCTGTGCTTAAAAATTTACCATTATAAATAGTCATGAAGTTTATAATCATAATTATATAAGAGTAAATGACTAGAGAATATAATTATCTTTAATGGAAGACAGAAATATAGCCATTATAACAAAAGTTATGAAATAAGATTTGCTAAAAGACAAAATAGAACACATAGTATGGAACAGCTGACCAGAAAACACCTAGCTTTTCTTACAATTTCAGAGGTAGGAATCAATAATCTTTTAAGTACTCTCTCTTCCTTAAGTCAAACCCCAAGTCAGTGAACTGGATAACAAGATCCCCTCACGTAGACCTGTGCTCCAGCCCTCTTTAGGGAAAAGCCCAGGTGATGGAGATAGTGGCCTGAGGAAACTCACGGATGGAAGGAGAGAAGAGCAAGTGGGGGCCACTGGAAGAGAAAAAAACCCCAAATATAAGACACAGAAACTACACAGATGCTGAGTTTTCAAGAGGTGGTCAACCAAGTGACAGTGGTTCTCAAACTAAAATGAGGAAGATGGACACACAGTCAGAACTTAGTAATCAGGCAAATAGGAGGCATTATGACATTGACAGGTTGCTTCACATGTGTAAACAAAGCTTATAGAGAAATAGATTCTAATACCTGAGTGGAAGGCATTATCTTAACATTAACTATAATGGATGTTGGTCAGAATGGAAAATTTGAAAAGAATGCTGAAGTTTCCTGTGACTGAGTAACTAAAGACTTTTATAGGAGAAATCCTTTTTTTCCCCTCTTGGTGAATATTCTAGCTGTTTTAAAATACATTATGTGCAAAAGAAATCAATTCTATTATGATAAGAGGTTATGCTGAGGAGCAGTTGGGCATAAAATTGCACGCAGCTTTTCTTAAAATATAAAGGGGCATATTTCAAATGTTAGTAAAAGATCTATTAGACATGTTCTTGTCGCCATAGGTAAAAAAGGTATTTTGTCAAAATAAATTTCTAAGAGCAAACATTAGAAAATTTCATTACAATTTGATATTTTGTTATTGTATAATTAAAATACACAAAAGGAGAGGAAGCAGCTATCTCATCTTTATGTATTTTTCACCATCTCTCCACTCCCTCAAACGAGTTTGCATCACAGTGGAGTAGGGTTCCTAAGGAGCAGTGAGTAGAACCTGTTGAAAAGCACGGCCAGGAGCAACAACGAATGAAAGTGGAGGAGTGCAGCCAGGCAAGAGAAAGTGGCTCCATGCCGGGTCTTCCCCTGCTGCTGGGCCAGTGGCAGCAGACATCAGGTGTACTGACCTCGAACGCCATCATCCCTGGCAGTCTGGGTGGGCAGCGAGAAGAGGCCATCACAGGTGTTGGTGTTTGCTCACCTGATCTGCATGCCTTTACTCCAGGAGCACATGTCCTTCCGCAGGAGGAGGTTGTTCAGGGTGATGGCCCCCACGATGTAGAACATCTGCTTGACCACCTGCTTGATTAGTTCGGGGTCCATGCCGTGCTGACACATGACTGAGTGGAAGGAGTTGAGCTGCCGGAGGATGGAGTCCAGTGTGTAGGTGCCCTCGTCGGCAATGCTGGAGGTTCGCTTTCTTAGCCCTGTTGGCTTCACCCCTGACACGCCCTGAATGGTTTCATGCTCCAGCATGCCGGAGACTGCAGGAGTAGTTCAAGTGTTAGAAGAGAAGATCTGGAAGGAAACTTGTTTCATGTGCACACACACACATACTCACACATATATACACATTCAATTTAGGAAAATTATCTGAGCATCAAAATAGAGGGGAAAAGAACTTCACAAAAAAGGGGCTTCTGGATTTTAAACTTTAATGAAGGAATAATTATTAAATACAAAAATTTATCAAGAAATTAAGAAATCCTAATGGTATATTTTCTGAAATATGAAGCAGTAGCCTTGTAATAGCACAACAGGGAGGTAGGTAGCAGTTAGGGAGAAGATAAGCATTCTCCAGTGCCATCTGGGCCCCAGAGGCAAACAAATCAAGTAGCAAGAAAGGCGGGAGACTGGGCAGGTCTTGGAGACAACTTGGGCGGGGGCAGTTGTGTGGGGCTGGAGCTGGGCCTGTCCTTGCCCTGAGTTTCCCACAATAGCAGGGAGACCTTGGGCTAGCCTCCGCCTCCCAGGACTCAGTCTCATCTGGGGCACTGCTGCTCCCTCTATTGTGCTCTCATAGTATTTGGCTTACACCTCCTCTAGGCTGGTTTTGGGATGCCCTCTCCCTGGACTCGGATCCCCTTGAGAGCAGGGGCCATGCCTGATCATTTTTATATCTCCTAGTACTACACTCAGCTTCCACAGAACCTCATACTGATTCAAAACATTTCTTGTTTTTAAGTCACTGGGAGATAGAGGTAGTGGTTTAAAGTGGGACATCTTAGAGGCAAACTTCTTGTTTAGCCAATAAAAACAGGTGAAAATAGAAGAGAGGTTGGCTGAAGCTGACCTTCTTTGCATCTGTTACCTCTTGCATTGTAGCTGACCTAGGTTGCTTTAAATTCATGACCTTTTAGGGAACAACTGAAGAAATCACTGCCATCTCCCATGGCTTCCTCAGCCTTTTGTGTTTCTAGTTGTTTAACTATGGGCCTATGATAGAAAATGGAATACCATGAGCCCACAGAAGGGAAATGAAGAAGTTGTGGAAATGTGGAAAACACATGGGTGGGGAAAGAAAAGGTAGCTGGGAGTAGCCTTCAGAAGCTGCTGATAATTTGCCTGAGGATAACAGAGTTTGGTAACTTAAATTTTTGTAATTCAATGCATTCAAAATTAGCAGCCTGCAATTTGTACATGCCTCCTAATTCCTACCTCCTTCACACATGATACACATTCCAAAGGAATATAGGTAGCATGATACATAAATAAACACCCAGAATGACTGCACACATATAAAGAGAGGTGCATGGAATCACACGCTTAGCTGAATACATATAGAAACACACACACACCAGTCGCTCATCCAATGAAAGACTGCTACTTTAAACCAAATTGCCTTGAACAATTCCCTAGGGGCCGTGAGATGTACAACTCAGCATGGAGTGTCTGAGACCTTTTCTTGTTGCTGTGGCACCCTCCCAACCATTTTACTGTAGCCTATTAGGCAAAGTGCAAACCCTCCTCAGCCTCTTTAGTTTTAGATGGAGTAGTGTAGTAGTGTCCTAGACCAAAGTTTAATATGTTTTCGAAAACTGGACGAGGTATGAGGTCTATTGCTGGGTATAAAGCATAACCCAATCTTCAGAGAGAGGCATTCAGCACTGGGGAGGGAATCTGGATACTGTTTTGATCACGTGGAAGCAGTGATTTTGGTGTATCTTAGTCGTGGCTAACATCCCATGTTCTGGGATTCCTCAGCTAATTTTAGAACTGAGTCTTACTACTTTATGTTTTCTGTATGAATACATGCCCTGAAACATGTGCCACTGGTGGTCATCTGCTAGCGGGCACGTGAGGTAGGCAGACCTCCATGTCAGCAATGCCCTGGCCTTACCGATCATTGGCTGAAGGATGTTCTCTAACACCCGCACGAGCTGCTGGTAGATCTGAATGGCCAAATCACTTAGCACCTGCCGGTACTCAGCCAGGTCAAAATTGGTGAGGCAGTGTTCATTCTGGCGAGATGTGTTGTGTTTCATAAAGCCCTAGAGTCACAATGCAAAGTTAATGATATACATTAAATAAAATGTCTCTTCTGTTTAACTATCTTGTTTTAATCAGCATCCTCGTGCTCTCTTTTCCTCTTTCCAAAGAAAGAGTTTCTATCCATCCCACACATAAATGCCGGGATAATCATTCTCAAATGCTGTATGTGTTTGTTTCCATCATATCCCTCTTCTACTTCTTACTAGCTTTTGAATAATATCTAAACTTGGCAACCTAGCATTTAAGCCTTTCCAGTAGCAATGTCGATGCAACAAGATGGGGGGACTTAATTTGAAAAAAAATGAATGAGTGTTTTCACTTATCAAACAGGAGGTTTACTGCCAAACACTAAATTATCTAAAGTACTAATCTCTTAACTTCAGTTCATTAAATATAGTCCTACTTATAAATATTGCAGCCAAAGGGCATACATAATCTTCTTAATATAGACCAATTTCTACAGAGACTGATGAATAAATTAAAATTTTCCCTTTACTAAATTTCATGGTATCTATACATGATTTTCAGTCTGAACTTAGAATGGAATCTTTTGGTGATATTTGTTAAAATGGAAAGCCATCCGAACAGGCAGGTACTTTGTCAGACACTGCTTAAAAAAGGCAATTTTCTACTTAGTGGATTCTGCCCATATGCAAGCATCTGCCTCCCTACAACCTACTTAACAGCATGGTCTATAAGTGGGGCCCCTTTGGGGGATTCTGGTCAGTCCCGCCTCCTCTGGGACCATGTCTTGCTCATATTTGTATCTCCCATCATTTGCCAGGACAGCCTCCCACCTCTAGCCTCTGGGTGCTCACGAAGTGCTACTGCTCAGCTTCTCTGGCTGCTCTCCCAGCAAAGGATGGGGAGGCACGGAGAGCAGTGGTTAGGGGCACAGACTCTCGGAGGTGGGCAGACCCAGAATCCCAGCTCTGCTCATGGCTGAGAGGACTTGGGCAAATTGATGAACTTCACTGAACTTCAGTTTCTTCACCTGTAAAACTGGGTTATAATTCCTGCCTCAGAGAGATGTTATAGTATAACATATATATATATATATATATATATATAATATAACGTATAGTAAGTGCTGTCTGATACATACTAAGCAGCCTTTAATAAACAGCAATTATTAATATTACATAATTTTGAAATATGAAGTCTATCAAACAATGGATGAACACATCACTACAAAACAAAAGCAAAACAGATTTTTGGACAAATATAAAGAGATATGTCTTAATTTAATCACCTTTCATGTATTATGGCAAGACAAAATTGATTAATTTCTTTAACGAGCTCAATATTCCTATATCAGTCCTTGAAAAGCCCACTTCCACACATATTGACAAAAAGTTTCATTGCTGGTAACTACTCATTGACCAATGCTCATTTTATTTCTGCTGTGCTTTCTCAAAATACAGTCTCTCAGAGGGAAGAAACTATGTCACTCCCCAATTCACTGTTTAGTAAATAATGAACATCAAACAAAGCTATGAACTTCCAAGCTACCTCTGAATTCAGGTTTCTAAATAAACAAATGGTTAAACATTTTGTGCTTTAAAATTTTTCCATAAAAACGTCAGAGAAAGTATAGCAAGCTGGTTTTAAAATCAAGGTTTTCTCACCTCTTCTCCACTGTATTGCTTCAAACAGTGCAAAAATCGGCATGTGTTAGAGAGCCAGAAGGAGACAGTTTCAAAATCATCACCTCTTTTCTGAAAGAGAGAATAAGTCTAAATTCACTTTTTCCTTAGGGAAATAACAACCTGAAAAAAACTGAACAGATACCAGAAGGCCCATTTCTTTCAGTTACCCCTACAAACAATTATAAAAATAAATCACATTGCAATTGTAAAGTCTTACATCATTGCTAGAGAATTTCAACCAGTGGGTTTATTGGTTGGTTGTTACTTTGCTTGGCATCCATTTTCTTGCCATTAGAAAATGATGCCCAGTCATTCAGCTGAAGTGAGTTTAGCAGTCCCCTTACACAGAAAAGAATTCATCAAGCCACAGCTTACCCAGACTCACTTCCCTCCAGGTTATGAGGAATCAGAAAAGACTAAAAAGCACAAAAGGAAATCACAAGGATTGTGAGGCGCTGAGAGCCAGATTACGTTAAAAATCTTGTCAGTGACAAGATACAGTTTCTGAGCAATGAATCAGAAACGGGACGGAGGAAGTCCCGTGCAGACCAGTAGAGACAAGGGAATCTGCCGGGCTCTTCCTCAGGACTGGGCCACGTGTCAAACAACCAGCTGCCAAATCAAAACAGGGACGCAAGACAAATACACTTCAGTTCAAAACAGGGATATGAGACAAACGGACATCAATTTTAAATGGTATCAAAAAGGTGTTATGTTCTCATACCCACTTGTTTTTAATCTCTATACAATTTGGTACAATAATTAGTCAAATTAGATAAATGTCTTCTTGCAATTAAGATGAGAGGGAGAAAACTTTATGATTTGGCTTAGTTATTTTTGTGGGAACTGACTGAAGAAGTAGTAAAACTTGTAGTCTATGTAAGTGCAATAGAGCATCAATACGCCAAAAATTAAATGAGTTACATTCAGAAGACATTCATCAATTTTTAAATGTTAAATCTTCAGAAACTCCACACTTTAGTAATCACTGCAGAATGTAACTACATAGAGTATCTATCTGCACAACAGGGACTGAGAACCAGCGTTTGTCAAAAGTTCACTACCAAGGGCCGGGGGAGGGAGTGTTGAATGGGTACAGAGTTTCAGTTAGGGATGATGAAAAAGTTCTGGAGATGGATGGTGGTGACGGTAGCACAACAATATGAATGTACTTAATGCCACAGAACTGTGCACTGAAAAATGGTTAAATGGTAAATTTTATGTTATTTATATTTTACCACAATTTAAAAAAATAGTTCATGAAAGACATCTTAGACCTGAGATAGTCCCCTGGGCATGTTAACTATTCACTTATCTCCATCCTAAAAGTTCTCAGTTACACCTGAAACTAATGTAATGTCATGTCAATTATAGTTCAACAAAAAAATAAAATAAAATGAGAGAGTATTTTGATTCGAAAAACGAGTTCTCATTAAGTTAGATAATCAGAAAGCAAAGTACTTGGAGCACATTCTCTTAGCTCCTCACAGAAACACTTGAGTTAAAACTAAGAATAATGTTCATTGTTTTTCCAGAGAGTCAAGAGGAGGATTATGCAATGTGATTCAGTGATTACTGTGTTATGTAGGGCTTGCTCTATTATATAATTTTGCTCTCTTTTGCAAATCTTTCCTCTCTGATTAGTATCTGTGTGTTGCTTCTTACATGGAACCAGGCATTTCAGGTAATAAGGAAAATTATGGGGTGACTTGGAGAATAATGGGAAGAAAACTTGGAAGAAAAATTTTAATGTTTTATCAGACATCTTTTTATATGAATGAGCCATATATTATTGAACTTATTTAATACCTGTTTTAACTACAGCATCATATTCCCTATACATATATGGACTCCACTACATATTTTTAATTTAGTTCTAAGACCTCAAAGCAGACTATTTCTATGAAGAAACTTAATTTACTCTACAATTAAACACAATTATACCAAATTAATTTTGATTACTGTTCAACCTGAGCCCTGTTTTGAAAGAAGGCATACAGACATGTGGCAAGAAAGAATGTTTCTTACAAAGGAAGGTATCCATTAAGACTGGAAAGTGTTCATAACTAGCAACTAAGGTCAAGTCTAAGGAAGGAAAAGTACCTCTGTGCAGATTCTCTCATCAATATTCATTATGAGAATTTTGTTGACACAAACTGACCTTTAATACTTTTTTGATGCTGTTAATTGTGGATGTTAGCAACGACCTTACTTTCTGATCATCATTCAGGTAGTCAGCATGTCGAACACACATAAATAGGATATATGCTGGTAACCCTGGAATTAAATTGACTGCTACACCACGTGGCTTCAGTTCTGAAAAAAGAAAAGATGAAAAATAATCTCATACAACACTGAAACACTGATCTTCATGAGAAATGCTTTGTGAGATTTAAAAGCACATGTCTCATGTAAGAGTTCAATCATTCAGGGTAAAGAGGTCATATAAAAAAGCATATCTTAGCTCATTAAGTGGAGAAATTCTTGAGGGTGGGGACATGTTAATCTTAGTTGTCTGTACAATGGCAACTCCTAAATTTATATCTCCTCCTCTAACTTTTCCCTTGAATTGCAGTCTCGTGTATCAACAGCCTTTTGACATCTCTGCTCAGGCACGTCAAACTGAGCCCATCCCAAACCAAACTCTTGATTCCCTATGGAACCTGCTCTTCCACGAATTGTCCCAATCTCAGTAAATGGTAGTTCCAGTCTTCTAGTTTCTCAGGTTATAAACCTTGTCATCATCTTTGACTTCTTTCTTTTTCTCACACCACACATCTATTTCATCAACAGATCCTGTTGGGCCTATCTACAAAACATATCCAGAATCCAACTATTTTTCCACTAGCTACCCTAGTCTAGGCCGCCATCATCTCCTGGATTCTAGTGAGAGCTTCCAAACTGGTCTCCCTGATTCATCCCTTGCTTCCCAGTAGTACATTTTTCACACAACAACCAGAGTAATTCTATTTAAAAAAAATGTAAGTCAGATCTTGTCACTTCTGTTTGGAAAATCTTCCAAGTAGCTTCTCACCTCATTCATTTATAACACCCAAATCCTCACCAGGGTCTGTGTAATCTGTCCCTGTTCCCCCTCCCCAGTTCACTGTGCTCCAGTTAAATGGGTCTCCTTGCTGTTGGTTGAACATGCCAGGCATGCGCCACCCCCAGGGCCTATGTGCTTACTATTTTCTGCCTGGAATGTTCTTTCCTCAGATCAGCATGACTTGCTCCCTTAATTCCCTTGGTCTCTGTCCAAAGATCACCTTATCAAAGAGGCCTTTCCTAACAACTTTGTATAAACTAGTACTCCTGCCTTGACTCTTTCTCCTTCTTCCCCATTACATATTTATTTTATTCCCCCCACCCCCCTCATGTAAACTCTATGAGAATAGGGACTTTACTCTGTTCATTACCCAGTACCTAGAAAATACTTAGCACATGGTAGGAGCTCATAAATATTTATCAAATCGATGAACCATTGTTAACTCTAATCTTAATAACCAGTGACTCCTTAACAGTTTTGCTAAATGACAGTCATGTTGAAACTTAAGCACCTCTGCACCTATATATAGTACTAAGTTTAATGCCACGAACCATGGGAACATTAAATCAGGTATAACTGCCAATCACATTGCTGTCACCCTGGCATCTGGGGGTGAGGGATGCTATGCAAAGGTTGAAGGGAGAAGTTTTTAGCTTTTTCAGTTCACAACTTCGGGTCTGTGTGCACTCCCTAATCATTTCCCACCCTCCCCTAAAAAGTCTTCTTGCAGAGCTAGTGGGTTCACACCCAGTCTTAGGGGCCTTATGCTGCTCTGAAATGCTTCTTCCACTCCCATTTCATTTGTCCGGTCCTCTCCTTCCATTGCTGCAATCTTTTCCTTAATTCTTTTGTTTCTTCCCTATTACTGAACTGTTGTTCTTGATAGATTTAGTCATCCACTTTTCTAGGGAATTAAGGAAAAATAGAAATTCAGGAACTTAAATGGCCCAGAGCTGTGGTGTTCGACTATGGCTACACTTCAGAATCCCTTTAAAGGTTAAAAAAAAAAAAACTACTAGATATGGCCAGGCTCTTCCCTTTAGAGATTTGATGTAATTAGTCTGTAATGGGGACCATAAACCAATACTTTTCAACAGCTTTCCAGGTTATTCTAACGTGCAGGCAAAGCTGAGAAGGCCTGATCTCAAGGGATCCTTACGGGTGGGTCCTAGGCAAGTGTCCCTGCGGTTTGACTGATAATGGCTGATGTGATCGGGATGCTACTGCAGCACTATAATTCACAGTCTGTAATGATGACAAAAGAAATTGGTGTTGACTGTTTCAAAAATCAGTGACTAGTCTTTCCCACCACCCACACCTGTACCAGAAAGACCTTTTGTCCATGCAGAAAATACTTGCCCAGAATCAGGTTCTTAACAAGTTTTTGCTCATCCTCCTTCTTGTATTCCAGCATTCCTTGGAAATCCTTTTCTTTCCTGGGAATGTTGACTGGACGGATGGGTTCATCAATGATCTGTCCTGGGGATATGTTCTCCATCTGGCCCACTTCACAAGAAACAAAAAAGGAAAAGAAAATGTTTTCCAGGTAGAAAAGATGAGAGGGTTCCATGTTCCTGTAATTTTAAATGAACTCTACAACAGAAACTTGCTGTATTTGCCACTTAATTGTCCTTTAATTTTTTTTTTTTGCTAAAATTGGATGGATAGATAGCAAAATTACTTGGTAATGTCATTCTACAGCCACTAGTGCTCGGTACTATCAACACCAGAGATGCAAAAGCATTTTTTTGTAATAAGGTGTACTTTGTAATAAGATTAAATGTCCCCAAAGTAAGTGATTTAACTTCTTAGTTAACTAATCAGAACCTTTAAATGGTTAAGGATATTTAAGCCTTAATTCTGAGAAGGAAAAAACAATATTCTACAAAGAGATAGCAAGAGTATACAAGATTCTCCCTTACCTTTAGTTCTGAATCTAGTCATTAAAGAAAAAGAACAATTTATTTTAAATGTATGATTGCAGTCACTTTAAACCACATCAAGATAGCTGCTAGAATAGAATTTCTTCCCACTAGTTGATGTGAAATGTTTATTTTTCACAATGGCTTCATAAGGCAAAGACCTAACTTTCCCCTGCCACCCCTCACTCCCAAAGAAATCATGGGCAGATAAAACAGCCTTTATTTAAAATGATTTCCTAAATATTACTCAGTTTTTTGTTTCTTTGTTTTTAGTAAAATGCTAAAAGTCCTACCATGAAGTTGCAACCACTAAAGTGCAACCACTGTTAACAAATCTTTCAGATGTCAAAAATGGTCACTATTGTCAATGGCAGCTGCTAGAGAAAAATTATGCTAAGGTAAAGTTTCCAATTTCATCTCAAAATTGAGAATTAAATGGGAAATGCGAGGGAAGGTAAGGGAACACACGAGTTATGATGGTGTTTGTGGAGATATATGCTAGTAAGCAGGTTTTTTATTCTTTCATCTACAGGAAGGGGGGCAGGTGAGAAATCTATTTAGGTACAGATTAAGTTTCAGTTCAGAGACTGTAGTCAAACAAACAAAATGCAGATCAGATGCATTAGAAAGTTTAATGTTGCTGACTCCATACAGTGTCAGTAGTGCTTCTCCTGTCACTCTGGGCAATTTCCTGTGTTAGTTCTGGGAAGCCAGTTCCACAGGACGAGGTTATCACAGAGAACACCAATACCTGCCAGTGCTCTTGCTCATGTGGCAGAGAGCCTGGTGAGAGCCCGTCCACCTCATCCTGCAGCATCACACACCGGAATTATCAGCACTGACAAACACCACCGTCCAGCAACACTGATATCTAAAGAGTGATCATATTGTGATTGGACGAATCAGGGCTGTGGCATCTAGTGTTTCATATGCACGATGCAGTCTGGAAGCCCTAGGGCTAACTGTAAAATGTATGCCTCTAGACAAGAGATAGGAGAGTCAAGCTCTTTAGTTTTACATGAATTATTTCTGGAGTCAGTTTAAACACACCACCACGAGGACCTCGGAATGAGCACACAGTGGCTGTCACAGCTCATGTACATGGTGTATGTAAAATACAAAATAACAAAATCCCTGCCATCTGTATTACTAGTCACTTTAAGCCACAGAAACAATTCTAAGAGGGGAAACTGGGAGGAAACAGATTCAACATATTAAGTTTATCAATAAATGTACATATTTGGACTCCATATAATCCAAAGAGAATGTTTTAAACCTACTGATCTCATCATATCTAAGGTGTCATTGATTATGAGATATACCATTATTTTATATAACACTGAAGAAGGACAAACACTGCCGATTAAACTACAACCCACCAGCAGTTGTAAGACACATACTAATTTCAGAGATGTTAAAATGTGAAAAATTGTGCACCTGAGAATTTATAAAATATGGTGAATATTTTTACTAAGAGTTCATGTTTTAAAAGAAACCTTCACTTTGCTTTTGCAGAATCTCTAACCAAGATATTTTTGATTCTGAACAAAAATGTCAGACAAAATTTGCCATACTTTCATTAAAATCTTTCTTTCTGCCTTTGAATTCTCTCCAGAGATGTGAGTCTACAAAAACTCACAGATAAAAAATATATATCAGCTCAACATAACCTTGATTTATTTAGGAAATCATCTACTAACTGAAATAAAATGTCAACCCTTATGCAGGACCAGGAAAACAGAAAGAGAGAAGCCAGGGTATCACTCCAGGATCCAAAGACTCAAGAGACTTTGGGGATGGTTCAGTCCAATGTTCCATCTCATAATACAGACATCCTTCTAGAAAGACCTGAATCCCTATTTCCATTTTCTAGATTCTTTATACTTGAGGGAAAAATATTTCTGAACCTTTTTGTCCTGGAAAAGGAAAGGAAATTGGAAGATTTTTAAAAATTTTATTTTTCTTCACTTTAGTGCCAGGAAGATCTTGATCTCAGATTTAATCAAGACAGTCAAATAAATTTCTATAAGTAGAGAGATTCTGTTGGAAAATGTGACACAAAGGAGAGAAGTCTTCAGAAGGCTTGGGTTCTAGTCCTAGTTTGGCCACTAACTGGCTGAGCCCTTCGAAGCCACTTATGGTTTCTGGGCTTCACTTTTTTTCTCTTATGAAATAATTAACTGATTTCTAGACTTCTTTTAGGTCTAAATTCCCTGACTCTATGAAAATTGAGATAGAACACCCACTCCTAGATTAAAATATAGCACAAAGCAGATCAAATTTTGAAACACTCTCCTTTAGCTATATAATTTCTGCTAAAATTTATATATGTTGCAGTTAAAAAAAAAGTCTTCATTGGCTTTTTAAAAAGTCTCCTTAATTAAGTGTAGCCCATAGGAGGAGGCAAGAGTCTTGCTATTCTAAGCCAGAAGAATTTAAGTACAATAAATTTAAAGAAAAATACAAGAAAACTTTTAGATATAATAAGGTGCTTTGTTTTACAAGGTTCCCAGTATTTTCTGTATAATGGGGGGTTAAGGAGACAGGAAGAGAAAAATGTGGGAGGAGCTTGTCACCTTTATTCACTAATTTGGGGGAGGGGTGGGTATACTGCCCTCAGCAAGTACCCAAGTCACATAGATCGATTTCATTTTATTCTTTAGACATACATCACTTAACTCAACTTTTCTTAAGAATATTATAATGTCTTTTTTGTTTAATCTATGAATTGCCTTCTCAAATGCTACTTAAAGGTTTAAGAACATAGCTGGCAGGATAGTTTAACTGATGAGGTTGATTTATGATTGATAATGGCTTAAAATTGCTAACATCTTGAAATATTTTAACTTATTTCTTCAATTAAAAATATACATATCAAAGAAAGCTGAGTAAAAACTTAAAATAATAAGTAGCTTTTCTATTTATCAAAATTTACTAATGTATAGCATAGGAACGATTATGAGGTTTAAAAATAATCTCACAAGTTAATACCCTTAAAATCATTTTCTTTTTAGTTGTTGTTGAGGAAGATTTGCTCTGAGCTAACATCTGTGTGACTCTTCCTCTCTTTTGTATGTGGGACGCCACCACAGCATGGCTGACAAGTGGTGTAGGCCTGCACCTGGGATCCAAACCCATGAACCTGGGCCACCAAAGCGGAGTACACCAAACTTAACCACTACACCAGGGGGCAGGCCCTAAAATAAGTTTCTTTCAAGCAAATATTCTGCTGTCTAATTATCATCTCATGATATAATCAGTGCAGAGTTAAGTGCAGAAAGGTTCTGTGAATAAAGATTTTTTCACTTCTGCCAATAGACATTATAGCCCATGTGTGTGTGATTTGGAGGTTCAAATTTTTAATGTAATATATGAATCACATAATGCTAAAGGATTATATATAAAATATGATGGCAAAGTAATCTGTCTGATTTCTAAACAAATATTTCAGCATTTGCACTTCCAAGGGAATATTATCCTCTTCAAAGTAAGCATCCATGTTGACATTCTAAATATTTCTGAAACTTATTTATTCATTCAACAAACATTTATGGGATGATTATGATAGGTTAGACACTGCTAGGTACTGTGAAAACAAGGGGAAATAAGAGGTGATCCCCATGCTTAGGAAGCTCATAGTCCATTGAGGAAGCCAGTAATTTAAACAGAAAAATTGCTAAAAATATGACAGTGAAAACCACAAAAGATGTGAGGCAAACTGCGGCACACAGAGGGTGCCATCAGATCTGCCTGAATGATCAGGAAAGGCTGCTCTTGAGGATGTGATATACGACTCTGTTCTCAAAGGATGAGCAGGAGTCGACCAAGAGAAGCAGAAAGACCAAACAGAAGGAACAGCTATGACAGGCCTGGCATGTTGGAGGAATGAAAACTACACTTAGAGTTAATCATGGCAGATTCTTTTGAACATTCCCAGTGACGGGGAATCTTCACCCTCTGAGCCAAGTGAAAATTATGCAGAGCGACATTGAGAGAATAGATGGGTAGTCAGACTGCATGGTATCATTTTTGGTCAAAATAATAATAGCTTGCATAGGTTGAAGGCAATCCCAAAGAGGGTCTCTAAATCTCTGGAACAGTGAGAGCACTGCTGGAATAAGCTTAGAATTTGGCTTTAGCCCTAGTCACTGCTATATCCCTGGCACCTAAATAAATACTTACTGAAGGAGCAAACACACTAAGCCACAAGACAAGATTCATTTGTATATAACAACTGATATCTGATTATTTCTCAAGGTGTTTTCCCATCATCATCATATATAAATCATGAGATGTTTAAAAAAATCTTATTTCTTTATAATCATAATTCATTTTTTCTTATTTACTTCTTTTTTTTCTCTTCTATAGGGTAAGTTCTTTGAGGACACAGACTTTGTCTTACTTATCTTAGTATTCCTAATAATAAAACTAGCAATAATAATAATAACTGAGTTGTATATAGCATTTACTGTGTGTCAGGAACTATACTAGATGCACTGCACATATTAACTCACTTAATCCTTACAAACCATGTCAGGTAGACATCATTATCATTTCCATTTTACAGGTGAGAAAACTGAGGCATAGAGAGGTTCAGTAACTTGCCCAATATCAGATGAGTAATAGAAGAGTCAGGACTTGAACCCAAGAAGCCTGGCTCCAGAATCCATGCTCTTAACTTCTATGCTATATTGCCTAGCACAGTGCTTGGCATATAGAAGACAGTCATTAGATGTTTGTTGAATGAACTCTCTCCCTTTGTAAATTATTACTACCATGAAAAGAACATTTTTCCCCACCTAGCAATGGAAATTTCCACTCCACAGAGGCCAGGTTTGCTAAAAGTCATTTTTGTTCCCGTCCCTAATATTTGCATGCAAACCTATTAGGCCACTAGTATAGCAATACAAAACCAAGATTCAGCAATTGGCATAAAAACATGTTTAAATACCTTCTAGTTCACCAATTTTTTTGGCAAATACTTTCAGTTGTTTTTTCAGTTTCCGAACAGTCTTATCTTGTTTTTCAAGTTGTTCCATCAAATCCTAAAGATCAAAATGAGAAATATAAGAGAAAGATCAAAATAGGCAGTCTAAAATGCACACAAGGAAAGCAGACACAAAATCACAAAAACAGCACTGTTAGTTTTACATAAAAGCTTGTTGGTGGAGCCACCATCTGGCAAAAACTGGCAGGCGTGGGAAATGCAGCTATGATAAAAGTCAAATGTTAAATATACATAATGCAGTAAAATCCTTTACAGCGTGATGGATAGCAGGCTTACTGGGGAGTCTTTTCCAGTAAACTCCATGTGAGTAAAACAATTAAATGCTCATAAAATGTATACTCTTCCAGTGGAAGGTTTTCTTTTAAATGAGAAATTGGCAAAATAAGTTTTTTTTGTGTGTGTGAGGAAGACCAGCCCTGAGCTAACATCCATGCCCATCTTCCTCTACTTTATATGGGACACCACCACGGCATAGCTGACAAGCAGTGCATCAGCAGGCGCCCGGGATCCAAACCTGCAAACCCCAGGCTGCCAAGTGCGAACTAAACTGCAGCGCCACCAGGCCAGCCAGGGTAAAATAAATTTTGATGAACGCACAAAAAGTTCTGTGGGCAGTGTTAAGGATGCGGGAACTTAGGTAGGAGCTTTGACTGACACCAACGTGTGTGAAGCACTGTCTCTTTGAGACCTGCCCTTTGGAGATGCTAAAATTAGTTCTG
Source organism: Tapirus indicus (assembly GCA_031878705.1). Taxonomy (NCBI): domain Eukaryota; kingdom Metazoa; phylum Chordata; class Mammalia; order Perissodactyla; family Tapiridae; genus Tapirus; species Tapirus indicus. Next base: position 45,044,878 of record CM062918.1, read on the forward strand.
TAACCTAAGAAAAGTTAAGAAGTCTTGGGAATTAAAAAGTAAGCTGAATACTGAAATTTGTATGGGACAACAAAAGACCACTAATAGCTAAAGCAATCCTGAGAAAAAAGAACAAAGCTGGAGGCATCACAATCCCTGACTTCAAAATATACTACAAAGCTATAGTAATCAAAACAGCATGGTACTGGTACAAAAACAGACACACAGATCAATGGAACAGAATTGAAAGCCCAGAAATAAAACCACACATCTATGGACAGCGAATCTTCAACAAAGGAACTAAGAATATACAATGGAGAAAGGAAACTCTCTTCAGTAAACGGTGCTGGGAAAATTGTACAGCCACATGCAAAAGAATGAAAGTAGACCATCTTCTATCGCCATACACAAAAATTAACTCAAAATGGATTAAAGACCTGAAAGTGAGACCTGAAACTATAAAACTCCTGGAAGCAAATATAGGGGAGTCATAATTATATATGACATCAGTCATAAAGGGATCCTTTCAGATTCCATGTCTACTCAGACAACGGAAACAAAAGAAAAATAAACAAGTGGGACTTCATCAGACTACAGAGCTTCTACAAGGCAAATGAAACCAGGATCAAAATGCATAGACAACCCACCAGCTGGGAGAAAACATTTGCAAATCATATATCTGATGAGGGATTAATCTCCCTAATATATAAAGAACTCACACAACTGAACAACAAAAAAACAACCCGATAAAAAAATGGACAGAGGATGTGAACAGATATTTTTCCAAGGAAGATATACAGATGGCCAACAGACACATGAAAAGATGTTCAACATCACTAATCATCAGGGAAATGCAAATCAAAACTACAGTAAGATATCACTTTACACCCGTTAGAATGGCTATAATCACCAAGAGAAAAAACAACAAATGTTGGAGAGGTTGTGGAGAAACAGGAACCCTAATTCACTGCTGGTGGGAATGCAAACTGGTGCAGCCTTTATGGAAAAACAGTATGGAGAGTCCTCAAAAAATTAAAAATAGAAATACTTTATGATCCAGCGATTTCACTGTTGGGGATCTACCCAACGGACCTGAAATCAACCATCCGAAGAGGCTTATGCACCCCTATGTTCATTGCAGCATTATTCACTATAGCCAAGAAGTGCAAGCAACTCAAGTGTCCCTCAACTGATGACTGGATAAAGGAGATGTGGTATATATATATATATATATATATATATATATATATATATATATACACACACACAATGGAATACTACTCAGCCATAAGAAAAGACAGAATTGTCCCATTTGCAACAACATGGATGGACCTAGAGGGTGTTATGTTAAGTGAAATAAGCCAGAGAGAGAAAGACAAACAATGTATGACTTCACTCACATGTGGAATATAAACTAACACATGGACAGAGAGAACTGTTTGGTGGTTACCAGGGGCAAGGGGGGTGGCGTGTGGGCACACGGGGTGAAGGGATGCACTCATATGGTGACTGACAAACAATAATGTACAACTAAAACTTCACAATGTTATAAACTATTAAAACATCAATAAAAATTAAAAAAAAATGTAAGCTGAAAAAATAACCACAGAGAATAGGATAAAGAGCAGTCTGCTGACCTAGGACCAAGTGGCAGGTGACATAAAACACCCATAAAATCTCACAAGGGATATTATTTTGCTTATAGAGAAAAAAGGGGGTAATTTCAAATGCTTTATGCAAAAAGAGAAAAAAAAATACATTCAAGGGGAGGGGATAAAAAGGTCTGTGATGATTGACTATTTAATCAAGAATTCTATCAAATGACGGGCATAGTTAAAAGATAGATAATTAAGAAGACAGTGGAGCATCATGGCGGAGTGAGATTCCATCTTTGAATTTCTGCCCCCTAAGACACAATGAAAACATCATTCGCATTCCAACAGAGCTCAATCAAACACTACAAAGGACTTCTAAGAAACCCCTGCTGCCATACATAGGACGGTGGAGGTGCTGGAACCCAAAAGGACGTGAGGAGAGGTAAGAAGTTGTACTCCCCCTCCCCAATTGATCGGTAAAGACAGCGCGGCTTGCAACCAGAAGGGGGAGGGGCGGCCCACAGCAGGGGGGAAACTATCGCCTTCCAGGTGCTCTCACAGACTGTCGCGAGATCCCCACCAGGAAGCGATGACGGACTGTTTAGGGGGTGTAGCAAACACCCTAAGAGAGCCAGAAAGGAAACCCCTGGGTAGAGCATGAGAAAGAGAGAACCCCTCCCCCCAAACACCCCACGTTTCAGCATAATCCCTCTGGGGGCTGCAGCGGGCTCAGAGCATACTGGGCGCGATCTCCATCCAGTGGCAGCAGGTGGAAACTGCAGGACCAACTTCAACATGAGGGGAAAAAATAAAGCAGTCGGATCCATGCAACAATTTATTATGGCTACAGACCAAAAGGAAAATGACAAACACCCAGAAACCAACCCTGAAGGCACAGAATTTGATAACCTGAATGACAGAGAATTCAAAATAGCTATCATAAACAAACTCAACAAAATACAAGAGAACACACAGAAACAAATCAACGAATTCAGGGATTTAGTCACAAAAGAGACTGAAACCATAAAGAAAAACCAATCAGAATTATTGGAGATGAAAAACAAAATGAACGAGATAGTAGAAAAAATGGAGTCTTTAAAGAGCAGAACTGACAATATGGAGGAACGAATTAGCATTATTGAGGATAGCCATGCAGAAACGCCCCAGATAGAGGAGGAGAGAGAGCTAAGACTAAAAAGAAATGAAGAAATTCTTCGAGAAATATCAGACTCAATGAGGAAAAGCAACATAAGGATAATAGGTATTCCAGAAGGAGAAGAAAGAGAAAAAGGAGCAGAGAGTTTGTTCAAAGAAATAATAGCTGAGAACTTCCCCAACCTAGGGAACGAGAGGGAAATAACAGTGAATGAAATTAATAGATCACCTAAATATATAAACAGGAATAAAAAATCATCTCGCCACATAGTAGCAAACTTGAAAAATATCCGTGACAAGGAAATAATATTAAGGGCAGCTAAACAAATAAACAAAATAACATACAAAGGAAACCCCATCAGGCTCTCAGCTGATTTCTCGACAGAAACTCTACAGGCTAGGAGAGACTGGAATGATATATTCAAAATCATGAAAGACAAAAACCTTCAGCCAAGAATACTTTATCCAGCAAAAATATCCTTCAAATATGATGGAGAAATAATAACTCTCCCTGATAAACAAAAGCTAAGAGAGTTCGTCACCACAAGACCCCCACTACAAGAAATGCTCAAGAAGCCCCTTAGGCCTGAAAAAAAACAAATGAGAATGGGGACACAAAGATTTCAGCAAGGAGAAAAGCAAGGAGACTAAACCAGAACAAACTACAGTTGGATAACATCAAAAATTAATTCAAGCTCATCACTGGAAACACACATTCACGACACAAGATGGAACAAAGAGATAACAAATAAGGAGGGGAAGAGGTAAGGGATTGAATCGACCCAGCCTCAGGAAAAAGGAGGCATCTGAAAATGTACTCTCTTATCCAGGAGAGCGCTTATATAAACCTCATGGTAATCACTAAACAAATAACCAGAAGAGACCCACACATGACAAATAAAGAGAAAACCAAGAGAATGAGCATGCAGAAATACCAAATTGAATTTGCAGTCCAAAACACAAGTGACAAGAAACGAAGGAAATGCAAAAGAACCAGAAAATGAACAATAAAATAGCAACATTAAACCCTCATATATCAATAATCACTCTAAATGTAAATGGATTGAATTCTCCAATCAAAAGACACAGAGTGGCGGGATGGATTAAAAACCAAGATCCAACAATCTGCTGCCTCCAGCAAACACATCTCAGCTCTAAAGACAAACACAGAATCAAAATAAAAGGATGGAAAACAATACTCCAAGCTAATGGCAAACAAAACAAAGCAGGAGTAGCCATGCTTATATCAGACAAAGTAGACTTCAAGATAAAAAAGGCAACGAGAGACAAAGAAGGGCAATATATAGTGATGAAAGGGACACTTCACCAAGAAGACATAACAATCATAAATATCTATGCACCCAACACAGGAGCACCAAAGTACATAAAACAACTGCTAAAAAACCTTAAAGGAGATATTAACAATAACACAATAATAGTAGGGGATCTTAACACCCCCCTTACATCAATGGATAGATCATCCAGACAAAAAGTCAATAAGGAAATAATGGACTTAAACGAAAAACTAGATGCAATGGACTTGATAGATATATACCGAGCACTCCACCCAAAAAAAGCAGAGTACACATTCTTCTCAAGTGCACATGGAACATTCTCAAGGATAGACCATATATTAGGAAACAAGGCAAACCTCTATAAATTTAAGAAGATTGAAATCATTACAAGCATCTTTTCTGATCATAACGCTGTGAAACTAGAAATCAACTGCAAGGAAAACACCAGGAAAGGGACAAAGATGTGGAGACTAAACAACATGCTACTGAACAACCAATGGGTCGTTGATGAAATTAAAGGAGAAATCAAAAGGTATCTGGAGACAAATGAAAAGGAAAATACACCATACAAACTCATATGGGATGCAGCAAAAGCAGTCCTGAGAGGGAAATTCATAGCAATACAAGCTCACCTTAACAAACAAGAAAAATCCCAAACAAATAACCTTAAATTGCACCTAACAGAATTAGAAAAAGAAGAACAGACAAAGCCCCGAATCAGCAGAAGGAGAGAAATAATAAAAATCAGAGCAGAAATAAATGAAATTGAAACCAAAAAAACAGTAGAAAGGATCAATGAAACAAAGAGCTGGTTCTTTGAGAAGATAAATAAAATTGACAAACCCTTAGCCAGACTCACTAAGAAAAAAAGGGAGAAGACTCAAATAAATAAAATTAGAATGAAAGAGGAGAAATTACAACAGATAGCACAGAAATACATGGGATTATTAGGGAATACTACGAAAAACTTTACGCCAACAAATTGGACAACCTAAAGGAAATGGACAAATTCTTGGAAGCCTACAACCCCCCAAAACTGAATCAAGAAGAAATAGAGAATCTGAACAGACCAATCACAAGTAAAGAGATTGAAACAGTAATCAAAAACCTCCCAAAAAATAAACGCCCAGGACCAGATGGCTTCCCTGGAGAATTTTGTCAAACATTCGAAGAAGATTTAGCACCTATCCTTCTCAAACTATTCCAAAAAATAGAGGAAGATGGAATACTTCCCAACACATTCTATGAGGCCGACATCATCCTGATACCAAAGCCAGACAAGGACAATACAAAGAAGGAAAACTACAGGCCAATATCACTGATGAACATAGACGCAAAAATCCTCAACAAAATATTGGCAAACCGAATACAGCAATACATCAAAAAGATCATACACCACGATCAAGTGGGATTTATACCAGGGACACAGGGATGGTTCAACATCCGCAAATCAATCAATGTAATACACCACATTAACAAAATGAAGAATAAAAACCACATGATCATCTCAATCGATGCAGAGAAGGCACTCGACAAGATCCAGCATCCATTTATGATAAAAACTCTCAACAAAATGGGTATAGAAGGAAAGTACCTCAACATAATAAGGGCCATATATGACAAAGCTACAGCAAACATCCTACTCAATGGGGAAAAACTGAAAGCCATTCCTTTGAGGACAGGAACAAGACAAGGGTGCCCACTCTCACCACTCTTATTCAACATAGTACTGGAAGTTCTGGCCAGAGCAATTAGGCAAGAAAAAGGAATAAAAGGACTCCAAATAGGCAATGAAGACGTGAAACTCTCACTATTTGCAGACGACATGATCTCATACATAGAAAACCCACAAAATTCCATCGGAAAACTACTAGAAATAATCAACAACTACAGTAAAGTGGCAGGGTATAAAATCAACTTACAAAAATCAATTGCATTTCTATACACTAATGATGAACCAACAGAAAGAGAATTCAAAAAGACAATCCCATTTACAATTGCAACAAAAAGAATAAAATATCTGGGAATAAATCTAACCAAGGAGGTAAAAGACCTATACAATGAAAACTATAAGACACTATTGAAAGAAATCGAGGAAGCCATAAAGAAATGGAAAAATATTCCATGCACATGGATTGGAAGAATAAATATAGTTAAAATGTATATTCTACCTAAAGCAATCTACAAATTCAATGCAATCCCAATCAGAATCCCAATGTCATTCTTCACGGTAATAGAACAAAAACTACTGAAATTCGTATGGGGCAACAAAAGACCCCGAATAACTAAAGCAATTCTGAAAAAAAAGAACAAAGCTGGAGGCATCACAATCCCTGATTTCAAAAATACTATACTATATACTATAAAGCTATAGTAATCAAAACAGCATGGTACTGGTACAAGAATAGACACACAGATCAAAGGAACAGAATTGAAAGCCCAGAAATAAAACCACACACCTATGGACAGCTAATCTTTGACAAAGGAGCAAAGAACATACAATGGAGAGAGGGAAGTCTCTTCAAGAAATGGTGCTGGGAAAATTGGACAGCAACACGCAAAAGAATGAAAGTAGACCATCTCCTATCACCATATACAAAAATCAATTCAAAATGGATCAAGGACCTGAAAGTGAGACCTGAAACTATAAAACTCCTGGAAGAAAATATAGGCAGTACACTAATGGAGATTGGACATAAAGGGATCCTTTCAGATTCCATGTCTACTCGGACAAGGGAAACAAAAGAAAAAATAAACAAGTGGGACCTCATCAGACTACAGAGCTTCTACAAGGCAAATGAAACCAGGATCAAAATGAATAAACAACGCACCAGCTGGGAGAAAATATTCGCAAATCGTTTGTCCAACAAGGGATTAAACTCAGTAATATATAAAGATCTCATACAACTGAGCAACAAAAAAACAAACAACCCGATCAAAAAATGGGCAGAGGATATGAACAGGCATTTTTCCAAGGAAGAGATACAGATGGCCAATAGACACATGAAAAGATGTTCAACATCACTAATCATCAGGGAAATGCAAATCAAAACTACACTAAGATATCACCTGACACCCGTTAGAATGGCTATAATCACCAAGAGAAAAAACAACAAATGCTGGAGAGGTTGTGGAGAAACGGGGACCCTCATACATTGCTGGTGGGAATGCAAACTGGTGCAGCCTCTATGGAAAACAGTATGGAGAGTCCTCAAAAAATTAAAAATAGAAATACCGTATGATCCAGCAATCCCACTCTTGGGCATCTACCCAGTGGACATGAAATCAACCATCACAAGAGGCGTATGCACCCCTATGTTCATTGCAGCATTATTCACGATAGCCAAGAAGTGGAAGCAACCCAAGTGTCCCTTGACTGATGATTGGTTAAAGAAGATGTGGTATATACATACAATGGAATACTAGTCAGCCATAAGAAAAGACACAACTGTCCCATTTGCAACAACATGGATGGACCTAGAAGGTATTATGTTAAGTGAAATAAGCCAGAGAGAGAAGGACAGACACTGCATGAACTCACTCATATATGGAATGTAAATGAACACACGGACAGAGAGAACTGATTGGTGGTTACCAAGGGGAAGGGGGGTGGGGGGTGGGCACAAGGGGTGAAGGGTTACATCCACATGGTGACGGACAAACAAAAATGCACAACTAAAACCCCACAGTGTTATAAACTATTAAGGCATCAATAAAAAAAAAAAAAGAAGACAGTAGACAACAGCAGCCTCGAAGCTTAGAATGGAAATGAATCGGTGATATTTGTGGTTGTTATTCGGGTTACAAAGAAGAAAAGTGTTTACAAATACAAATATTCATTCATTCTCCAGCATAGATAGGACTGATTGAGATATGAGTGATTCAAAGGGAAGAGTTGCTGACATCTCAAAGTGTTCAGTTGTGCTTCTTGGATTTTACTTTATGTTTCAAATCACATTTTGCTTCCATCACACTGTAAGCCTAGTGTTAATAACAAACCAAATGTGACAACAGACGCAGGACACTGAGAGAGGTGACACCACTGGCTAAAAGACAGCTGCGGGGAGAAATAGGTTTCATGAAAGAGACTTCTGGGGAGGGGCAGGCAGCAGTGTGCTCTTCAGTTATAGAGGGCTAGAAGTAGCAACAGAAAAGCACTCTGAGTTTACATACAATCATCCGTTTGTAAAGTGAAATCCGATATGATTGATACTTCTTAGGGTCATCTGCATATAATTCCTCAAAATACTGAAAAAACAGGCACAATGGATATTTGTTTTTTTCTGTGTCTTTGAGGGGAATGCTACCTCTCAGCAAAATCAATTAAAAAATATTTTAAAACACAAATAATGAAACTGTATATACTCAAAAGGCTCTGATCTGTCATCTGCCATTGCCCTCTGATCTTTCTAGTATAGATGATTCTAAGTATATACACACACACGTATTTTCACATGCTCAGAGGAAACAGGCTATGGCCAGGGTGCCATCATTTAGCAGGTAAACAGAGCGGTGGTCCCTATTCCACAGATACGGCTGTTGTTTCACTCCTCAGACCTGTTCACAAGCTGTTGCACTTTTTTGCTGCCAGCAGCAGCAGCAAGGGAGGGGCAGGCAAATAAAATGAAAGTGAGAACAATGGCAATGCTGGCACTCTTGTGTGAAGTTGGAAGGGCTGGTGAGAGGCTGCGTGCCTTCCTTCCCTGAAAGGCCGCACGGGGGAGGCCTGTGAAGCATGTTCACTAGCCGAGGGAGAAAATCCATCTTTGTGTTGGGGGGGGGGGGTAGGTGGTGATGGGGTTATGCAGGTAGAGTTTCCAAGAACACCAAGCCCAGGTCCACTACTGCTTTAATATTCTGCTCAACTGTTCCCTAAAGAAATACACAATTAGGATTGAGAAACTGTAATGATTTTGAAAAAGTGCATCATTCCCTGTACTTAAGTTAGAATCCATTCTCCTGAATTAGTAGTCAGTGAGGCAGGAGACGCAGCTGACCTACGAAGGGTTTTCCTAAAACTCAGATAAACTCATTAACTAGACTCTACCTTTGGGAGTTTAGTTTATTTTTGTATTAGCTATGGAAAATTGCCAAGAAAATTAATACTGCAGACAAGGTTGCAAGGGAAATGCTTAATCAACTTAGTGAAAAAACTCTGGGAATCTGCCACCCAGAAGCATCTTTATTTCATGGTTTCACCTTGTATTTTAAGACAATCATTTATAAGCACAGAATTTATATGCTGATCAACTGTTGTTATATTATTCAGTATATTTATCAATTCGTAGGCATTAAAGCATTGTTAGTTTAATTTAAGCAACAATATACTTGAGAGTAATAAAACAACCTTTCAAAAATATTCTATGATTCAGAAAAATTTTCCCCACAAATTAGTGATATTTCAGTCACTTTGGAAAGAGTCCAAACACTTGCTTTCACCTACCTCTCCCATTCCCACAATGGAGCATCACTCAGTAAGCTGTCCTCAGAGGGACAGACAGACTGTGAAAAGAATACCTTTGGGTTTTGCCTCTAATTAATGTAAAAGATGGTTGAATAGATGACACTAGAAAACTATTTGTAATGTAAATGATCACTAATGGAGTAATGAAGGGATAATTCAGATTGTTAAATCCTCAGAGAAAAAATCCAAACTATTTTATTATAGGTCATTAAAACCCTGAATTAAAAAAAAAAAAGACAAATCACCACCAATCTTAAAGAGCTTTTCTCAAAACCAGACTGACACTACAATATAGATTTTCTATACAAATGTGGAATTATAACTTTTGAATGACTTAATTTAATAAATATATTTACCAACTTAAGTAGATAAAAAATCTATAAATCTATAATAAAAGTTATTTTGAGACTGAGAAAAAATATCTTCTGTAAAAAAAAAGAAAAAAGAGAAAGAGAAAAAGTCAAAGAAAAAGAAAAAACTTGGACTCTGTGCTAGCGCACAGAATCTGGGAGAAGGGAAAAAAATCTCATTCATTGCACAAGTTCTGTTAAAATGAATAAAAAATGTATAAACTTGAATCCTGATGTCCCTCCTCCCTGACCTGGGAGCTCCATCCAATGTCAACCAAAGCCCCCATTGGTTCTGCCAACTGCCTGTCCTGACCATAAAGCTGATCCCACTTGTCTGCTAGACGTGGAGGCTGGCATGGCCTTGGTAGCTACTTAGGGACCAAAGGTGAACAAAGCTTGTCCCCAATCTCTGTTGTGACAACCACATAACAAACCTCCTCTAATGGCAGAGAATCAGCAGCTGAAGTGGAGGAAGTAGGCCACCTGAGTTCTCTATCAAAAACCCAGCATAGTTTGGGTGACATCTTCCAGACTATCCAAGTTAGATCTGAGAACGCTCAGATGCGCCAGGGCCTTCTGTGAGAAACAACCTGCTCACGTCTTTTTCATCTCTACTGCCATAGTCATATTTTCCTCACTCTGTCTCTGCTAAAGTGAAAGCAGTGAGTTTTTCTAGCCATGAAAGATGTGTTGAATCAAAAAGAAACTAGGACCGTCTTGCAGGACTAGATGCTGCTTGCTGAGCAGTATGAGGGCCCAGGCCCTTCTTACCAAGTTCTCGTTGGTCAGCCGGGTGATCTCGTGCTGCAGGCTGGCCTCGATGCGGGCTTCCGGGGGCAGCTGCAGGTTCTGGGCCAGCAGCTGCTGCTGCCGGTTGTTCTCCTCCTTCAGGCTCTGGATCTCCCCGCGGAGGGCTTCCGCCTCATTCTCATGGCTCCTCTTCTGCGACTGGAGCTGGGATTCCAGGAGCCTGTGGAGAAGCCACACAGATAGGAAAGGGAGAGGACACCAGAGTCCCTGCCTGCTGGGTGCGAGGCTTCGTGCTCACTTGCAAGGGCAGGAAAAGTGGGTACTCTTTAGCGTCTGTGTAACTTCTGACTTGATTAAAATCAAGAAATTCAAACAAGGGCCAGAAACGAATGCTCTCATATTTGTGTCTTTCTGAATTGTGTCTTTCTGAATTCCTGCTACAACTATAAAGTTCTCAAAGGCCCTGAGAAACAGGAGCATTTTAGCTCTTTTGAAAGGTTCACAGGAAATGATGACGAAAATAATCAATTAAAAGACATAGCTTTAATCTGGCTTACTACAGTCACAAACTAACATTTAAGGTGGCAAAGAGTACCTGTCCCACAAAATAACTCTGCACAATAGAGGGCAAGATTACAAACTCCACTTCTAATTAAATATGCCTTTAAGAATTTCAGCGTTATCAATTTCAGACAGAGGGTGCTATCAGGGCCCATTTTTACTTTCTGCTCTTATCTCTGAAGTACAGAAAGGTTGGAGTGGTACTCTGAAATATACACAGATTTACCCAAATCAGATAGGTAGTTCTGAAATTTCATATGTATATATTCTAAATTTGTCATCTTTTCTTTCCCCATAAACTTCCATATTAGTAACAGAATCCTAACAAGACGTGGTTTTAGAACATAAATATTAATAAGACCAACAAAGTATTTACTGCTTCTCTGAGCAAACATACAAGTCAGCTGTACCCCTAAGGAGGCAGTGAGAATACAGAAACAGCATCCTCCCTTTACCATGCACCCCCGCTTCTACAATCACCCCTCTTCCAAACACAAACAACATTATGGTTAGGAATTAACATACATGAAGAGAGAAAGGACACTCTTTTATTCTAATCCACTTGGTTACCAACTGCTGGGCAAAACTTACTGATGCCTTTGCAAGGAAACTGTTAAACAGCAGACTAAAAATATTTTACTGATTATAAAATTTCAAAAGGATTTGAACCAATAACACCACAAAGTTAATGACAATGGTTTATGATTAGAACAAAGCAGAATAAGCAGAAGCCCCTTGAATGAATAGTACATTAAGTATTTTTTAAAATTTAATCAGTAAAATGGTATTGTTATGAGATTTTGTGTGTGTGTGTGTGAGGAAGATTAGCCCTGAGCTAACATCTGTTGCCAATCCTCCTCTTTTTGCTGAGGAAGACTGGCCTTGGGCTAACATCCTTGCCCATCTTCCTCTACTTTATATATGGGACGCCTGCCACAGCACAGCTTGACAAGCAGTGCGTAGGTCCACACCCGGGGTCTGAACCTGCAAATCCCAGGCCGCCGAAGCAGAGTGCGTGAACTTAACCACTATGCCACCGGGCCAGCCCTTATGAGATTTTTAAGACACAAATATCACTAGAGCAGATGAGTGTCTGTGTTGGAAAGGTGTTGCTGTTTCAATTTTATTTGCTTTTCCCTAAACGTATTGAACATATTGAGTTTGGGTCATTATTCTGAACTGCAGCAGTGCAGGGTTCCTGATTTGCTGTTTCACAAATTTGAATTTCACGATAACCACATAGAATGCCAAATCATGTACTTACTACTGCTGTTAGGCAGCATGATAACAATATATAAGAATGTAGCCACATTGCCACAGGCACATGTATCCTTTAGACTGATCATAATTATAAACAAGAAACTGCTAAGTAATAGGTATTAATCTCTCCCACAGTAGTCTAGGCTCTGGTTGAGAGGTTTCGCTTTCTTCCAACTCCTAGTGAGATAGTCACAAATTTTAGTGTCTGAAGGGAACTCTAGATAGCATCCTTCACTTATAGGCAGCAACTCTTATATTCACCATCAATCCATTTCAGCTTTAATAACAACCCTTAGTGGAGAAAGTTTTTAAGAAGGTTTTTGGCTGAATGTTCTAAGTTTTACTGAAATTTACCCAGGAAGACAGTTAATGTACAAGAAATACAGAAGTTAAAGTCAGGAGGCCACTGTTAGTAAGAAAAACAACAAATTAATAACATTCCATTTTGAGGAGACAAATATAACCTGTTGGCTTGTTTTAACCCTTCATAAACCAGCCACAGCTCTCCATCCTCATTCAACTCATGGCAATCCATAGCAGATGATCTTCCATGCAAAAGGAACAACAATGCAAAACACAAAGGAATACAGGATGGTAATGAGATGATGATGGTCAAGAGCAGCACACGGTATTTCAATATTTTATTAAGTCAATAAGATTGTTTTTATTAATTACAGATGACTTTAAGACATTACCACAAAAATTATTTTTGGTTCATTTAAAAAAATGGGTAAAATGTAACATCACACATAAATGAGAAGAAATTAAAACAAAATAATCAAGAATCTAGAGCTCCTTTTCCTGCAAAATAAGAAATGACTGAAAAGGTGAGAAAGAGGTTCATTTTTAACATTTTATTCAGCCAGCAGAGTGATCTTATGTCACATATTATATTAGAGATTAACCGCAACAGTCACACATATGGAATGAAAACCTCAGCCTTTGTCTTCGTGTGGCAATCTTCACCATCCATTTCAAAATGAACTTTTAAGTCTTCTGGGTAGAAACTTGTTTTAGCTTAATAAAATCTGATTTTCTACTTTCAAAATTGTTTTAAAAAATTCTTGTAGGAGTAACTTATAAATAAGAATATGTCCAAAGTTCTCAACTTTTGCGACATGACTTTTAAAAGATTTTTGCATCAAAAATTAATTTTAAGACCTGGGGAAACTGCTTTTATATTAGAGATGTGACACATTTTATTAAAAGTATGTATAATTAATAAATAATAATGACAAAGTTGACTATAGGCTTTTTTAACCTAGGGTATAAAAATCATATTTGGATGTTTGCTACCTGTCAGACACTGTTCTACATCCTTCTACATGTATTATTTCATTTAGTCCTCCCAGTAACCCGATATATATCACTTGCCACATTGCAGAGGAAGACTCAGAGGCTCAGAAGAAAGACACCTGTGGAGGTTACACAGCTGGCAAGTAGTGGAGCCCAGGGCTATCTGACTCCAGAGCCCAGGTTCTTACTCCTCCTACTAGACTTTTGTTGTTGATACAATGTTTACATAAAACAAATTCCAGAGAATGCTCTTCTATTTTCCATCTACCATCTCTCTCTGCGGAGTTGATCTATTTGCATGGTCTCAATTGTATTATTATATGCTGATGACTTCAAAATTTATATTTCAGCTCACATATCTCTTCTGCTCCAGATTTATATTTTCAACTGCCTGATGGATTTCTTTCCTTGAATGTCGTTCTAGTTCCTTAAATTCAATATTGGTAAGTCTACTGATCATTTCTACTCTGCACTTCCCCACATCCCAGACTCAGGATCACGAAATAGCATCAGCACATCCAACCAAGTATCCACAGCAGACACTTCAGAGTCACCCTTCATGATTCCCTATCCCTTGACCACATGTCCAACAAACCACAAGGCTTATTAACCTCATCTTCCTATGTATGTTTCAAAGTGTCCCATTTCTCTCAGTCCCAACTGCCACCAACCACGTCAAAGTCACCAAAATCAGTCATTCGACTACGATAATAGCCTCTTAACTGGTCTTTATGCTTTCAATCTTGTTCCACTACAATCTATTCTCCAACATAAAAGCCAGGGCTAGCTTTCTAAAGTTCAAATCTCATCATATCATTCTCCTACTTAAAACCTTTCAACAGCTTTCACTATCATTGGAGTGAAGTCCAAATTCTCTTGGCTGTCTCCCCAATGGCCTATAAACTCTGTCAAAGTAAGGACTGTATTTACCTTGCTTACTGCTATAATCCCAGTGTGTGGCACAGGGCCTGGCATGAAGCAGGCACACAGTATATATCTGGTGACTGAAAAGCTGAGTGGATGGATGAACAGTGTAATAGAGCCCTTTCTATATTAATACAGTCTTTGATAAAAAATATTCTTATAATTTACGCTCTTAAATTAAAATTTAAGTTTAACCAAGTACTTGTATAAAGCATTCTCCACTCTTGCCCATAAAAGAAGATAAGTGCCTTACATTTTGCACAACAATATTCTTTAGTTTGTGAAGTATTTCTGTATACCAATCCTGATACTAGGCTTCAGGAGACCTAGACTGCACACTGATAATACAAATCTCCAGAATTGTCTTTCTCTGTGATCATCACTGGCCACATTCTTTTAAGCATGCGGTCTCTTAAGTTCAGAGTTGAATAGCACGGAGGCCGTGTTGGGAAGTAGGGGGTGGTAGGAAGGCTGAAGGAATTCCAGAGATGAGCCTTTACTTTGTGATAATCTCAGCTATAGGGAAAGCTTTTAGGAAAGTTCAGTCAGTGACTGTGCAAATCCTGCACTCTTGGTCAGCCCACCCAAGGCTCATAAGTGTATAGTGAGCAAACTAAGTGCCATCTGCAACTTCATTCATGTTTACAGTAAGTGGGATAAAACTAGAGTTAGGATTTTCTCAGAACACCTTAAGAAACATGGGAAAAACCTGGTGTCAAATATCAGGGTCCCTAAAATCATGGTACCCTTTTAGAATTAATTATATAGCCAACACTGATGTGATTCCAGATACTTCACTTCTCTTCACACTAAGTTTCAATTACTGAAAGCTGCAATTGTCCCTACAAACCTTCACAAATAACCATCCTGAATAATAAATGAAAGTGACTATCCAAGACAGTCCAACAGTGAGCAACTGGTTTTCTTCTCAAGGCAGCCTCTCAAGGCTAAGACCCTAAACATACAGAAATATATTCCTTTGATGTAAAGAACATTTTCTCTGACACCTCTCATCAATAATGCTACCTTATATTTTGAGATTTTAACTAGAACTATATTGGAAACCTTGGATTCCCTGTGAAGGTCAGTTGATGTCTAATAATGCAATGCATAAACACTTTGTACAAGAGGCTGGCTTGAAGACTAAAGATCGATATGATTACACATGAATTGATGTAATTATTGATATGATTACATGAATAAAAGAAGGATCAACTTACCTGTTTGTTTCTTTCAAACCGATGTATGCTTGTGCTATTTCACCTTTATCTTTCATTTTCTGCACATCTTCCAAAAGTATTGTGGAATCTGTCATTGTATTCTGAAGGGGGATATGACACATTTCCACATTAAGAGTCAACTCAAAAGCTTGGGACCACATACAACATTTTTCTTTCCTCCAGAATAGGGGGGTTTAAGTACTCCAACACACCTCTGCCCCACCAGAGTGTCAGCCCCAGCTTTGTGCAACTACAGAGGAGAGTGGGGGACAGGCAGTTAAGAGAAAGAGGCACCTTCATTCCCTCTCCTGCGAATCCCTAATGCTCTACTACAAAGGTGGTGAGATTCTAGAGTACCACTGCCCTGTAAATAAAATCACTGATGGGCTATGTGTGTTTTACATATATACGCCATTAAATAGTTCCTTGGTGTCCTTGCCTGGTTATTGTTCTAATGTTGTATATACTATATACATTATATATAAAAGTATATATATACAGCATAAATATATATATTTCAGTGTGTGTGTGTGTATATATATATATACACACATATACACACTTTATATATAAATATATATATTTCAAAGTATATATCCAGCATCTATATACTGATCATACTACTTCCTGACCAGTTATAATAAAATAAACGCCCCAATAAAACACTAAAAGTTTGACATAAAGCCCATTTTTCCATTAAAAACTCAGTACAAAAAGGGTGGTGTTCAGATGATATGCTTCAGAAAAATTAAGTTTTTTTCTCACATCTTTAAATATATATAAATGGGAAGGATTTAGCTCCTTGTAAATATCTACCATCTGCTGTTATTTAATTCTTCTTTGTTTAGCATGGTACATAAGCTTTTGAAATAAACATCTGGCAGGTCAGAATTACTAATGATTTTGTATAAAAAGGACTATTCTGCTAACATTTCTACTTCATTTTTTATTTTTCCTTTTTGGTCTAATCTGTCTGACAACCAACATAATTTCAAAATCTTGCTTCTACTCAGCTATTCTCTCTCTCTCCTAAACCAGGGCAAGAACAGACAATAAGAACCACTGCTTGATAGCCTCTAAAGAATAATACACTTGAAAGCCCAAGGGCCCATTCTATTTGGCTAAATAGTATATGTCTGATTCTTTAGTCAATGTTTGCTCTGAAGCCGGGTCTCACAATGAAGTGGAATTAATAGAATATACTTCAAATATCATGATCTTAGAGACCAGTTCCAAGATAACTTTAATGCCAACTAGAGGCCTATAAATACTTGCTTTTCAATTTCAGTGTTTATAAGAAATATCCTTTAAAAAAAATCCTGTCCTTTTGTGAGTTTATAAATGCATCCTTAGAGAAGACCAAATATAATCTGAAGAAAGCTATTAACAAGAGCTCATATTTTACTGAATTTTAAAAATCTTTCCCATGAACACCACATATAGCATTTCTTTAGCTATGTTTTACAAATATTTTAGTACATATTTCACAGAAGATTTCTTTTTCTCTTTCCCTGAAAGGCAGAAAATCTTTCTATTCTATAAAGGGCCATACTCATATTTTTAAGTTTTAAGTAATAACTCTCAAAGACTCAGTTTCTATATTAAATAATGCTACATATATTTCCTGATATCTGAGGCCCTATACGATGTGGCTTTGAACTTTTAGTAAATTAAGTACCTTGATCTAATTAACCAATCCAAACAAAAGACAGGCTTCTTAGTCTGCTGTTGTCCTGGTAGTAAGTAAGCAGCTAGTCCTTTCCTCATCTGGCCTATCTTAGCTAAGAAGTGGTGGTTGGGGCATGGGATCAGATTTGGACTGCCAGCATTAGGAAGTTCCTGGCTCACTGCTCAAAGTCTGTCTCCCCCAAGCCAGTGACCAGAAGTTCTGAAAGGGTTGCACCACGTAGGAAAATCCCACCCTTTCCAGGAAGGGTATGCTCAGCTCCTCACGCTATTCCTCACCCTTGGCCAACAAACCCACAGCTCGTAGAAATGAGATCACAGGAGAGCCTGTGCTTTTGAGTGTACTACAATTTAAGGGCTTCCCTCCCTCACTTGTGGATGGCCTACCATAACTACCATAGTGAGTCACAGAGCTGACTATGACTAGATCACACCAATCTGACTAGATCTAGATTGGTGCCTACGGCATCCATTATTTTCTCATTGACTTCCCAAATAGGAAGGGGTCAAATAGGATATTAATTTGTAAATATCAAAATAGACTTGGTGGCCAGAAACCATCAATTGCGTATACTGGAGGATACTTATAAACTAAAAATTAGGATTAAATAGAAGTATTTACTAAAAATTTTTTAAATTTTATAATTACCTTGTCATCCTGAAAATCACAAGTCAGCAAGCACAAAAAACAAATGGAGAAAACAATAAACCCTTAGTTCCATAAATAAATTCCATCAATGAGTCCCTACCATAACAGATAAAAGCTTACTGTAAAAAAAACCATGAGTTGTTTCTCCTAAAACTAACTCTGTATATAAATTAGTATTCGTGGAACTGGCATAAGGTGGACGTTAATATATATTTGGGTGATGGCAACTCTTAATTCTCAGGAACAAGTGATTGAAATTCTTTTTGACTTGTTTTGGTTTTTCTAATTGTTAAGTGTTTGTGAGTATGTAAGAAAATGACCCTACTGTTAATGTATATGGGTGAAATTCTTATCCTAGGTCTGTGAGAGTTAGAGTAATGCCCTGATAGGAGATCATTCACCCAAGTGAAGCCTCCCGGGATACTCATGGAGGTGGAGCAGGTAAACTAGATGTGGCTGGGCTGGATCATCACCTAGCTCACGGGGTGTCACTCACCACTGCCCTGCAAAGGAGCTGTGAAATGATGTGTCTCTGTCTAGAAACTGACTGGGACAAACAGCCCTGGATCTGAAAGGTCTCAATCAGTGTCATGGGCATTTTCTTAGGAGAGAACAGCTGTGCCATGTGTAGGCTGGGAGCTTGGAGAGCAGGGACCTTGGTTAGACAGAACCAGGGGTTAGACAGTCCACAGGGGCTGGAGAGCAGTGGTCCCACGGATTACGTGAACTGGGTGAGTAAGAGTGTGTGATACCAGAACTATGTGCTCTGTTAGCTGGATCATTTTTATGCCCCTTGGTTCATTGTCCTTTTCCTTTTCCCTAACTTTTACTGAAGTTTCTGTGAGTATACCAGTTTGTCACAAGGGGACCAGAGAAAGGAACCTGGTTTTGGACTCTGCTCCCATTAGCATGCAGAGGGAGCAGTGGCAGTCATGGGAACCAAACTGAGACAGCCTCAGGGAAGGTGAGATGTATAGGGCCAAGCCAGAGGAGAGACTCTTCTTCTGAGCTCTTCTCATTTCAGACTTAAAGGGTTTGTGATTTGTTTTAAAATAAGGAAGCCCATTTCTTTATATAACTCCACTTGTTACTGGGATTTCCGCACCTCCCTCCCCCACATTATTTAGTCAGATATCTTGTTTTCAGAATTTGATATTTTCTGGATCAGGGTTGATCCCAGGTGTGAGCTGCCTTTACCAAATCCAAATGCTAGGTGCCAGGCTGAGTATCTTAACCACATGCAGAACCACTATTTCTAAGAGAAATATTCTCAGACCTTTCAGGCATCCAGTTCATTATATATCATAGTCATTTTTTATATGGCATGCCATGCAGCTGGGATACTTGATTGCCTAATTCTCGGTAACACTTTGCTGTGTGAACATGGGCAGGGACACAGGCCAGGTTTTAAGATGATTACTCAGATTCCCTCTGATGCAAATGACAAAAAGGCCCATTTCTCACCAGCATATGACAGCTTTGGGTCTCAAATTACCTGAAAGTAGAAGAGTACTTCAAGGGGCAATCTACATTCTCCAACATGGGTTCTTTCAGTTGAACCTATAACACAGCCCCTCCCAGCAGGGACAGCTCCCCTATTAAACAGAACTCCCTGAAGTGAGCAGAAATCATCTCCATGCAACTTCTACTCACTGATGTCATTTCTAACCTTTTCATATGTTACCTTTCCAGTTAAACAAGCTTTTTTCAACAAATAATTTTAAAGTTGTATTTAATACCTTTTCCACAGCAAGACAATTTATGTATTTTTGTGTTCAATAAAATTTTATTTTTGATTAAAATGTATCGTGGCCAGATTACTACAAAAAATTAATTTTAAAAGCCCTTTGCTATGAGGGAGAGATGAAACTTTGAAGATCATTTGGGATTTCACTTGTTTTTTGCTCACTCTAATTGGCATTGGCAACAGTTTTAAAACACTACTGAAATTTAAAAAAAAAGATGATATCCTCAATTAGACTAAAAAATGCTCTCAAGTGTTTGCTTCATTATATATTGGCAGGAAAGGATAGGAAGAAATAGAGGCCAGTCCCCAAACACCCACTTTAGTCACCTGCCCATGGTTACCTTGGGTTGGATGGCCTCTTTTTGGCTCACCAGCTGAGACCTCAAGATGAGGACTTCCTCCTTGCGGACATCGAGCTCCTCACTCACAGAGGTCAGCTGCTCCATGAGGACACGGTAGGCTGGTGCACCTGGAGCGGTCACCTCTGGGGCACTTTTCTCACTAAGTGCCTTGCGTAACTCATTTAGCTCATTTTTCAGTTTTTTGTTTTCTGATTCTAGTTCTTGACGCTGCATAACAAGACAAAGAATAGTTCATTGCTGTCATCCTCAACTTTACATTGCAATACTCATCTTCACCCAAGATGATAGATGAATTCTGCTGGAAAAGATCGTCAGAGCTACCCTAGTGAATGGCTTCCCAGGTTCTACTGGGAACTCTGTTCTGCAAATTAAGAAAGTCATCAAGTGGAATTGAGCAAGGTGAATGGTAGTTTGCTTCATCAATCCAAATTCCAGAGTCAACTTTATTACAGGCCTGCCCTGGGTGTGTTCACAGGCCTGGAGAGACTGCTGAGTCCCAAGGGTTAAGTTTAGCTTAGTCCTAAGAAGCCCAGGTTTTGTTTGTGGATAAATATAAGGGCAAGTATGAGGGTCCAACTGGTCGGGTTATGTCCAATGAATGGTTCAGATGAGTGGATTCCCGAAATCTTGAGTAGCATCCTCTTATTTTCTTTGGAAAGCAAAATAGACCATTGAAATCTTAGGCTTTTAACTTCTAATAAAAAAATTACATATCATTTAAACTAATAAAATTCCCTTCATGTTTTGATGACAATAGAGAGTGTATTTTTCAAACTTTTTTCCTGTGTGACATGCTTGTGAAGTTGCTGGCAAAAGCCACGGGAGGTGGGAGGAGAGGACGAGCCACCTCTTCCTTCAGCCATCATACACATCCTCTAACACTGCCATACTTTCCACTTACTACCAGTACAGTTAGCACCGCCCCCTGTACACTCTGCTCAAACAATGGCAATGGAAACCCAGAATTGAGTTCCGACACTAAACTCTATTTACTGACACTAAAGCACAAATGTCACAGGATACCCGTTGGGAAACAGGGAAGTAGATAGTAATTTAAATGGACCATGATGCCTTATTTAGCACATGACATAAGGCCTTATGATAGTGTAAGTGAGATAATTCTGTATAAAGATAAAATATTTTATTGTTTCTTCCAGAGAAGCAGTCATGGGTTTGTAGCGCCATGTCAGGCTTTTCAACATGTTATAGTAAAACTATTTCAAGTTCTTTTTTTCTCTCGTTTAAGAATATATAACCCTTTGTTTCATGAATTAATCCATTTTATATGAAAATGAATGCTCCTTCCTATCCCCAGTCTCCTACCAATTGGTAATCAGAATTGTACTGCTCATTTCTGCAATAGAAAACACACGAATGTGTGTTTCCTTTCCTTTGTCAACTAAGCTCTCATGCAATGCTTCCCAATGTGCATCAGAATCACCTGGAGGACAGACTGCTCGAGCCACCCCCAGAGTTTCTGATTCAATAGGTCTGGTGTGAGGCCAAAAAATCTGCATTTCCAACAAGTTACCAGATGATGTTAATGCTGCTGGTCCAGGGACCACATTTTGAGAAACACTGAGCTAATACTTGGGAACTTTGTGATCTGGGATTCATTTTTAACACACTACAGAGAATGTCTTTATCTGTTCATTTTTGTGTGAGGCAAGCAAAGGGAGAAGATTTGAAGATCAGATTCCTACCCCCATTCCTCTGGCCTATCCCATCCCATCCCATCCGATTCTTGTCTTGCATGACCTATAACATGATTTGGTCTTCCAGACAAAGAGCACAAAAGGCAATGGACAGTAAGAATAACAGAGACAACCCTTTGCTACCACCCTTTTCTTTTTCCATAAACATAAATCCTACCCAAGTAGTCCTTTCATTGAAGGAACAAGAGATTTATTCATGTTATAATTTAGCAAGGGTAAATGGGTCCTTTAGAGTAGTTTAAAAGTAAATACTATTTTGTAAAAATTAGTTTTCAAACAAGTGATGATAGGAACCTAGGGTGTTTAGAAAGTTTCCAATTGTCTAGAGACCTGGATTCACGATCAGACTCCACCACCTGATAGTATATCTCTTAGCTGTTCTAAGTCTCAGTTTAATAATCTTTAATAAGGAAAGAAACATCTCAGAAATTGTAACAATGACTAAATAAAATAAGCTGTAGGAAAAACTTTTCAAACTGTAAAGTAAATACAAAGTAATATTATTCAAGTGTTTTTAAAATATCAGTGAAAGGGTTCTAACTATCTCCAGGAGAAGGAGCTGATAAAAGGATTATGGGTTTGGGCAGGGTAGAGGACTGGTGTTCTCTATACCAAGATGCCATATAGGCTAGAGAAGAAGCAGTAATCAGCAGTTCTGGACCGTAGGAAGTGGCAAATCCACAGAGACTAGGGTCTTATTAACGTATATAAATTTAGTTCCAAATCATAGTATTATGAAATGACATATCAGGACTAGACTTGAAGTAATATTACTGGAAAAAAACCCAAACAACTTCATGACAGGTTAGAGAGACCCTAGGAATTCTCAAATATACATAAAGGCTTTAAAATAATATGGGTTTCCTTAAGCCATTTTTTGGCTTTTCTAATTTTTAGCTTTGTTTGGTTATAATTATAAACCTTACTATAGTTTTCCAACTATTCTAGACTATAATTTGCTAAAGCAGAAAACAGTAAAAAATTGACATAAACTAGAAAATATCTGATAAAAGTAAATTTGAGACTAATAAGTTAACTAATAACCTAAAAACCTTTTGGAGCTGGGGGTGTCTTGATAGCTGATAGCCTAATAGCTCAGACTTCGTGGGGCACAAAATGTTCTGATTCTGGAAAGCAGAGGAAGGAGCCAGGTAGAGCCCAGCCTGCTCTGTATCAAGGAACGGGTCCTTTTTTTTTTTTTTTTTTAAACTTCAACTCTTGTGTTCCCCAGGATGCCTGTATTTCAGGAACTGCTGCTCTTAATCAGTGCCTATTCCCTTGCTCAAATGCTCCAGGACATACAGTGGCAGCGTATCACTGTCTAGTTAGACATTGCCTTTAACCATCAAAAAGACACAATTCTCCACATCCTCCCCCTCCTCCCAACTGTTTTTAAAAAATAAGAGTATGTTTCTACTCTGTGAACTAATATCTAGTTTCCTTTCTCTATAAACACATGGTTTCGGTGGGGTTGGGTGGTTAGAGCATGGGGTTTAGAGCAGATACCTATGTTCAATTCCTGTTCCTGTCAGTTTCTAGTGGGGTGAGTTTAGAGAAGTTATTTATATCTTAGCCTCAATTTCCTCATCTGTAAAATGGGAACGAAAATACTTACTTGCAGAATTGTAAAAATTAGAGCTGATATATGTAAAGTACCTGTATTTAAAAATGATGGTGATAATGATAGCGGCCAATATTTGTTGGGTACTATTCTATGTGCTAGGCACTATTCTAAGCAGTTTACATGCATTACTTCATATAATTCTCATGAGAGTCCTATAAGATAAATATTATCATTATCCCCATTTTACAGATGAGAAAACTGAGGCACAGAAAGGCTGTGTACCTACACACAGCCATATAGTGGTGGATCTAGCATTTGAACCCAGGCAATCTGATGCTAGAGTCCTTGTCCTTTACTACCTTCTACAGCCTCAAATGGCAGCTACTGCTCCTGTTTCTGTTTAGACCACAGTCTAGCTTATATGAAATAGAATCTATAAAAGGAGACAACACAAGGCTAGAAATAATGCCTGAATAATGCTTAAGCTAGGGCCTCTGGTGTCCTTAGGGATGTTCTCTGAGAAAAAGAGAGACTCTGAGCAGGTCTCTTGGCAAAACAAGATATTCACCGTCTTGGGCAGGAACTTCCCATTACCTTGAGTGACTCATATTCCAGTTCTGCACCTCTAATTTGTGGTCGTTCTTCTTCCTAGGGAAAATATAGTTAAAAACTGTATAAGTAAGTAGTTATGTATTAATTGTCACATTTTTTTTCTCTTAGATATTTACTTGCTCTGCAGAAAACATGAGGAAGGTTAGCTCTCACTACGTGAACCAAATGCTGCTCGGTTAAAGCACTTCTGGGCTGGGTTCCCACCAGAAAAGGGACTGCAGAACTGGACATGAAGTCCCGCCTCCATGCCCAGTCTGCCCACAGCCCCCAGGTGGGTTAGCACCACGCACCTTGGCCTTGCTGCGCAGCACCTGCTCTTCCTTGCGGTCCAGCTCATCCTGCATCACCTGCTTCTCCTGCTCCAGCTCTGTGACTCGCTTCTGGAGCTTGAGGAACAATGACATGTCCAGAGGTACCTTCTTCTCGCTTGGCTCCTAAACCCCCCAAATTATAAGATGGTCAAGATAATCCAGAAGATGTAAAAGCTAATGAGAAAATGATGAACACCCCAACAAAAAAATAGGCAAATGTATAGAAGAAATATAAACGACCAAAGAATATACAAATAACACGCTCAATCTAGCAAATAAATGAAGAAATGCAAATTAAACAACAGTAAGGTAACTGCTTTCCCCCTATCAGATTGGCAAAGACTGAGAAGATTAATAATGCCATGTGTTAGTAACAGTGTCTTATGTGATATCAGTGGAAGTAAAAGTAGACCTTTTAAAAGGGCAAGTTATTAGCTGTATGTATTAAAATTTAAATGTGTATACTCTTTAACCTAGCAATCTATGTTTAAGAATTAATCCTACAGAAATACTTACACAAGTAGGCAAAAATATATAGAAAAAGATATTCATTGCAGCATTTTTTATAATTGTAAAAAACTGAAACGAACCCAAATGTCAGTAAATAGGAGAGTTGCTTAAATAAATCATGGTATAGCCAAACTGTGAAATATTTTATAAGCTGTTAAAAAGAATAAAGTAGATCTACATGAGTAATAATAAGTTCTAGATAAAAGAGACAAGTTACAGGACTCTATTTATATTATGATCTTATTTTTGTTAAAAAACAAATATATGTGACTTTTAAATACACCTGGTACATGCATACAAAAATGTAGAAGGCAAAATGGTTATCTTGGAGAATGGGAGGTACTATGGGATAGTTTCATTTTCTATTTCACACATTTCTATAATTGAATTGTTTAAAATGAGCATACATTACTTTTGTAATCAGGAAAAATGATTTTTGAAAAGATGAAGTGCCAGCATAAATACACATATTTTGATATATTGAGATATACTGAGATCAGAGAGAAAACTGAAAAACCGAAATATATATAGCCCTTAATAAGCTGAAGGATAACCTAGTAGTATTTTAAAAGTATATCAATTGGTTCCAAAACAGAATCACAGTGAGAACTACTGGGATAAATAAAGTTACACTAATTAAAGCTAAGCAGATGGAAAGATCTAACCACATCATCAGGGAAGTTCTGAAAATGCCATAATTGTTCTATCTTGTTTACTTCAGGTTTGAACTTTTAATGAGGTAAGAAGAGAAAGAATTGTATCATTACATTTAATGGAGAGGATAAAGAGTCTCTTTTTGTTAGAAAGAGAGACCAGTAACAATAACTTATTTACTTAAATGGTCAAAGTGTATTTCTTAACTGATTAGCAGATCTCATATTTCTAATTGTCAATTTTTTAAGAGAATTTTTTTCTGATATAAAAGCAAAATAAACTTTTATAGAGAATTTAGGAAATTGGAAAAGTACAAGAAAAAATGCAGGCATAATCTCATATTCAGAAAAAACCCACCATTTTTGTCCAGTCTTTTTTCTATAGATTTAAAGATTGGAATAATATTTTCATTATAATTTTGTTTTGTCTTTTAAACTTAGCATCGTATTACAGATGTTTTCCAAATTTACAATATTTTACAATATGATATTTACAATATGATATTTAAAATCATAATTTTAATGGTTTTATTAACAGGTGTACCATCATTTGCTTACCTATTACCTTACTGATGAGCATTGAGGTTTCTAGTTTTTTGCTATTGAAATATACTAAAATAAACATCCTAGTACATAAATATCTAAACATTAACCTCATTAAGTCTGTTAAGTTAGTTGGGCTAGTTTATACTTCCATCAGCAACCACCACCTTGCCTGGAACAGCAATGACTTATCATTAAAAAAAAATTGGCTCAGTTGATAGAACAAAAGTGCTATTTCATTGTTGTTTTAATTTACATTTCTTTGCCTTTTGATGAGGTTGAATAATTTTTGTATTCATTAGCTATCTTTGGTCTTTTGTGAATTCTTAGTAGTGCCAAGATCACTGTTATTCCAGTTCTAAAAAAACATCTAAGAAGAATCAACTAAACTAAGAAGTGGGGCATTTATAGGCTGTCAGGGTCATTTACCCACAAACTAGTTAGACCTGGACTTTTTCTTACTGTCCACTTTTGTAATGCTCAACAGTAAGAAAAAGTTTAGGGATATGATCTTCACCATAAAACCTGTCCTGACTTAGCAGAACAGAGAGAATATCCCGCCTGAACATGAAATTACTATAGAATTTCATTCATATAGAAACTCATTTCTATACATCCCACAAATACTTATATTTTAGCTTATTTACAACATAAACATTCCATCTTATGTATTTTTAATGTTTGTTCATCTATTAATCATGTTGCTGAAATTTTTAATTATTTAATCTTTTTTTACTCTATAATAAAAGGCCTTATCCTATGAATGAATATGATACTTTGTTCACTGGACCTAAAATGTCATCATTTGGGAATCATTCCTCTCAGCCTTGAATGAACATTTTTGTTTAAAAGGAATCCTCTTATTAAAATGGGATGGGGTAACTCCTTAGCTATCAGCTAATACTACCTTAAGAATTAGTTGATTGCTAGATAAAGAGCAAAATTCTATAGATAGGAATATTAAAATAGGAGATGGAAGAACACAAAAAAGTAACATTTGACAACTGCAAAATTGCTTGAGGCATAATGATTGGTAATTAAGAGTGCTCAGGATGTTGCCCATTCTTACCCCTAATGACACATCTGATTAAACAGAGAGCATTTGTCCTCTCTCTACCACATGAGCAAGAAGGAAGACTGGGCCATCTGGCTCAGGGAAGCTTCTGGGATTTTGTTTTGCTTTCCTTCTTTAGTAAGGATTTTGTCATCCAGGGCTTTTCCAAGAGAGTGAAGCTTTGAAACTGACCTAAAAAATAACAAGTCTCTCATCTGAGGAAAATCAGGAAGATAGAATGTATTCACAAAATTACCACCACAGGCCTGGAATTACTGCTAATAGCTGAGAAAGTTATGGTGACCCTCTCCCTGGGTTGACAGGTATGAGGAAGCTCGGGAGCAGAAGCAGAACTGGGATAATCAGTCAATGGCTAGTAAGAAAGGTGCATGACAGGGCAGGGAGAAGCAACGGTTCCGAAAAAATGTAACCCCGACTATGAGGATGATGAAGTGTGGGAGGATGCAAAGCAGTGGAGCTGGCAGGTGAGTTCTCCAGAGAGAAACGGCAGCAGAGGTGCCATCGTGACTTGTGAACACCAAATCCCAGGTTTGGCAAAGCTACGAAGACGTTAATTCTTTTTTATATCAAATTTTGGTGTTATTATATGACTGAGGTTGGAAATCTGTGTTCCAAAACAGTCTGAAAGACCCCTCTCTATTTTAATTTAAAAAAAAATCAATTCATTAACAAGAATGGGCCCATTATTTTTCTGGCACCAGATTCTAAAAGAGCTACTTGGGAATATTACACATAGGAGTTGAAAGATTTCCTTCAGTTTGTTAGGAGCAATTTGTAAACCTGGCCATTAATTACAGAGGTAGTTGCAGTAAGAAATGCAAACCTAGAAGTTGTTAAGTAATTAGAAGTATAAATTCACAGCCATAGTCTTAGTCTCATATGTCTCTCCTGCCCAACTTCCCTTCTGATAACCAGTCTCTCTTTTTCTACTACCAGTTATACAGATTTCCATCTTTCTGATCCTGACCACACCCAGTCAGAATTGTAGGGTGGTCACTCGAAGCCTGTTTATTAGAGCAAAAATATTTATTTATTGAACACTTACAATGTATCAAGCACTGCTGCAAGTGTTCATTTAATCTTCAAAATATCACTCTAAAGTAAGATAGCATCACCATTTCACAGATGAGGAAACTGAGGCACAGAGAGATTGAGGCTAAGGTTATGGACCCAGTCCCAGGGAGGAGAATTACTGTAGTCTGTCCCGTGGTAAAGGCAGCACTCCTAACCAAGATCAGTCACATTTCAGATGCATGCACTTTGTCACAAGGAACAAGTATGACTACTTCAGTGGAAAGCCTTCCCCATTACTGAGAGAAGACTTCCAGGTGCATTACCTATTGCTGGTGGTCAGTGTATGTGAAGAACAGTACACAATACTCCAAGATCTGTCTGTGATTTGTAGAGCACAATTTATACTTCATTATTCAAAAGAGATGAGAAATGTACTAAATCCCACTCTAATCTTTCTCTTAATGTGAGAAAAGATTCAGCAGAAAACAGGTGAGAATTAGAAACAAAAAGGTTACCCCTCCCCTCAAATCTGTAAGAATGTGAAGAAAATTTGAAAAGAGTAGAAACCCTGACAACTACTGTTACTAGTAAAAATTGGGTAAAGCATATAACAGTTTTTGAGTTTAAAAATTTAATGTCCTCAATCAAAACTACCAACAAGAGGCCTCTTTGCCTTGAGTTTAATACAAAATAATTTGCAGCAAACACACCCTTTTTGTAATGGCTTTCCCCGTCCCATGCAGGAGCTGCCTCTGTAGTGTTACACTGAAGTGGACACTTTGTAAACATACTTCCCTCAGACTACTAGGAGTGAGTATTCCCATTAAGACCAACAGGATGCAATCCTAAAACCTTCATATCCACTAGAGGCTCAGAAGTCATAATTCTGAAATCTTCAATGTCTAACATGGTGGTAGTCTACAAAGATGGCCACCAACGATTCCTCCCAACACATATGCCTTTCCTCCCTTAAAGAGATGGAGTCTACTTGGGGCTGGCCCAGTGGCACAGTGGTTAAGTTCAGCACGCTCTGCTTCAGTGGCCTGGGTTCACAGGTTCAGATCCCAGGTGTGGACCTACACCATTCATCAAGCCATGCTGTGGCGGTGACCCACATACAAACTAGAGGAAGACTGGCATAGATGCTAGCTCAGGGACAATCTTCCCCATCAGAAGAAAAAAGAGATGGAGTCTATTTCCTTCCACTTGCATCTGAGCTCGCCTTGTAATTTGTTTTGACCACAGAATGTGGCAGAATTAACACTGTGCCAGTTCTAGGCCTGGCCCTAAGAGGCCTAGAATCTTTTGCTCTTGCACTTTTAGAACCCACTGTTGGCCCAGGGCAGGCCACACCAAAATATCTCACAATAGGATATTGATTATTTTGAATTAAAGTTACTTGAGAAGCAAAAAGGGCATGCTGACACTCCTGTCTGTTCCCCCTGAAAGCAGGAAGTAAACTTCCCATGTGGAAGGTGCTCTCCTTGCATCCTTATCACCAGAGCTAGGGAATTGAGGACTGAGAAGCCTGCATAAACAAACCTTGCTAATTTACTACCTGATGCCTAAACTCTGCTTAAATTCCTCACTATTTACTTAAGTATCCTTGTCCTGTCAATTTTTCACAAATTTATTGTTTCTTTGTGTAAAAGATATATTTACTGCCTGCTTTGTTCACTCCCCAAGCATCATGTCTCTGTGATCTCCAGTACGTACATATTAACTGGGTTTTTCTCCTGTTAATCTGGTCTTTTGTCAATTTTATTATTAGTCTAGCCAATAGAACACAAGAAAGGTAGAAAGGGGATTTCTCCCCTGCATCGACACCGCTCACCATGCTGCTGAAGAGAGAAGTCACATGGAGAGGTCCAAGGAAAAGAACCTAGGCACACCAGCTAGAATGCAGGGAAGTACTCCAACCAAAACCATGTAGGGCAGAAGAACTGCCCAGTCAAAATCCAGAGAATTTGAGCAATAACAAATTGCTATTGTTTGAAACCACTAAAATTTGTGATGGTTTGTTGCACAGCAAAAGACAACTAGAACAACCTCTATCCTGCTATAAACTGGCCATACTGTTGTATTGATGGTCCCCAGTCTAATGTTGGCCATAGACAGAAATGGGACTGGAGAATTGCAGTGTAGAATCCCTGGGTGGGAGGAAGTAGAGTATGGCGCTCCGAACAGACAAGCCCCAGTTAGAATACTGGCTCGGCCACTTACAAACTGTGACCTTGGACAAATAACTTCACCTTCTTCTATGTATGAGTCCAACTATATGACATTCCAAATATAGGACATTTTTCTTTAAAATGAACAGAATGAGATGGCAGAAACTTTTCATTCCTAAGTAAAACTAAGACAAGAAAGGAAAGAATCATTCAATTTTTTTCAGCTGTTCTGCCAGAAAGAGTCTATTTCTGACTTGGCCATTTTCTCAGAATATGATATAAAAATAGAAGAGTTGTGCCTGAATTACCCATTACTGAAACTAATATCATATTTGAAAAGAATGTCTGAGAATAGGTTTGGGAACAATCTAACTTAAAGTCACTGTACTCTTGGAGTTACAGTAATGTCATTTTGGTTTCATACCACATAACACAAAACACTAAGGCAGATTTATAAGCTATTTTTCATGTATTTTTGTGGAAGAAAATTACATCAGTAAAAACTGTCATCAAACAGAGGCAGCAGTTTTGCTAAATTCTTGGGCATTAGTATTTATAACATTCAAGGACAAAGGCTTACTTTTTAACTTACTTCGGTCTGAAATAAATTCATGACAGGCTATATTTTTTGTACACAGAATATGTTAAGATGTAAAAGGGAATTACAAAAGTGAAAATCTGGTCATTAAAATTACATTAAAAATTAAAACTAAAATGTCTATTGACAAAATATATATGCAATAAGTATGTATGTATACAGCTAACTAAGCACCTATAAGTCACTTATAGAGAATAAACAGTTCAAAACAAATGTTACATTTATGGGCAAATAGGGTTCGCTCTGCAATGGAAATGTTCTCTGTTAATAATAGCACGGTCACATCCTACTTTTAGTGATAGGTGTCTAAAATGTACCTCTGTCCTCGATGGAATGTCTTCAGTTTCTGCAATTTCAGAGCTAAAGGTGTATTCAGACTCATTGCTGCTGTGGGTAGAGTCTGTTCTCTTGTGTCCAGGCTTAGGCACATTCTGCAAGGCAAGTAAACTGCATATAACTAACACATCATAAATAAATGAGGCATAGTTAAGACAGTGTCCACCTTAGCTTGGTTCTAATCCTCACTCACTGACTTGCTGTTCTCAGGCCCAAACGATCTGTTGCATGTTGTCCTGACCAAACCCTTACAAAAGGGTCACCTTCTGAGCTCCTCAAAAAAAAGAAAGATGCACCAGCAGGGCATGACAAGAACAGTCACAAAATGAAATGTTCAAATGAAAATCATTGGTGATAATCAGCAGTCTCCTTTGGGTTGTTAAAGCTGTGAGTGACAGTCACACTGGGTGACGCATAGGTATAAGGCCTCAGCATCCAAACACTGACTTTAGTGTTGCAATCAAACAAAACTTACTAAAATGTTCATAAGAGATGTTTAATTATAGCATAATCATTTTACTGCATTGTACTTGGGCATAAATGATAAAAAAAAAAAAAAGAGAGGGGAGTTCCACATAGGCGATTATAATTTCTATCACTTATATGCATGATGTTGAATCTCTGGAGTTGGCAGTGGGAAGGATAAGCAGTGCAGGAGAGGTAAGACAGTTGCTCTAGGAATCCTCTGAAGATCGTTGGGTTATTAATTCAGGGCATCCAGGTGACACTTTTATGACATGTGGTACCTATGAAATTAGTTCCGAAAGTTTGTGGGGAATAGAAAAGTTAAGCAACTGCAGTCCCTACCTTTCTGTAGGAGAAGGGGTTAGAGAATGATCTGAAGGAAGAAGGAATAAAAAGACTGGGTTGGTGCCCCTCACTCATAGGGTGCCCCCAGAAGAGGTGGAGAGGTTCAGTGGCCTGGATCTCACACAGTTACAGATCCTGAGAGCTTCATAAAGGTCCCTGAGAGCTTTGAGATCTGTCAAATTTCCTTTACTCCCTCCCTCAGCTGCAGAAAAAGAGTCCGAAGCCACAAGGGGCTTCTTTGCCTCTTTCCTTCCAACATCCAGGCTTACAGAGAGCAGACCCCTTGGTGCAACCAAGGGGAAGCCAGCATCCAGGGGCAGTTGAAAGTCTCCCAGGCCAGCCCAACCTATACTCACAATGTGTAGAGAAGACCCAAGAACACCAGAAACTCTGACACTATCTAGCAGCTGGGGTGCACACTACAGGGGAGCATCGCCATACACAGAGTCAAAGGCACTCAGGTTTCTCTATTTACATATGCAGGCACTCTTCCTTAAAGCTCCTAGCCCAAGCCAGCAGCTGTATGGGATGGTGTTTATTTAATAAATTGATGTCATTAAGAAAAACAGGTCCATACAAATGCTAGGACAAAGATTTTTAATAAGCTTATTAAAGATGAGTGAGGGGCTGGCCCAGTGGCGTAGCGGTTAAGTTCGCATGCTCAGCTTCGGCGGCCCAGGGTTTCACAGGTTCGGATCCTGGGCCCGGACAGACGCCTGTCAAGCCATGCTGTGGCGGCGTCCTAGATAAAAAGTGGAGGAAGACGGGCACGGATGTTAGCCCAGCGCCAGCCTTCCTTGGCAAAAAAGAGGAGGATTGGCAACAGATGTTAGCTCAGGGCTAGTCTTCCTCATAAAAAAAAAAAAGTGAGATCCCTATTTTCTCACATGTATGTATAATTAAACAATTATACCTTAAGGTATGAATAGAAGCAAACTATATATTTGCTATTTAATGTAACTTTTGGATACAGGGCAGTAGTTAAATGCTCTGAGTCTGAAACAGGAGAGAGCTGGGTAGGAATCCCAGCTCTGCTGCTTACTTATCTCTTACCCAACTTTTCCAGGCCTCACTTTCATTATTGGGGAAAGGGGAGATAATAATATTATCTACCTCATAGGGTTTATGTGAGGATTAGATAGTACAAGCAAAGAGTTTAGTGTACACCTGGCATGTAACAAGCATTCAATCAATGTTCACTGATGCTGCTATAATTGTTAGGACTGTGCAATAATTAACAATTCCCTTGTTCGTGGCCTTTCAGTTCTCCAAGTTTTTTTTTTTTGTGTGTGTGTGGGGGGAAAACCAGCCTGAGCTAACATCTGTTGCCAATCATCCCCTTTTTGCTGAGGAAGACTGGCCCTGGGCTAACATCCGTGCCCATCTTCCTCCACTTTATATGGGACGCCACCACAGCATGGCTGACAGGCAGTGCGTCGGCGGGCGACCGGGATCCGAACCCGCGAACCCCAGGCTGCCAAGCGCGGACTAAACCGCTGCGCCACCGGGCGGCCCCATAGTTCTCCAAGTTTTTAGTCCGTATGATATTCAATTACAAGGACAAACATTTGACTTGACCTTCATGTTCTCCTTCAAGATCTGCATCTTGCACCTCCTCTTCTCCTTATCTATCATTTCTCCCATAATTCCTTCTTTTCTTGAATCTGTTTTACTCCCTTTGTCAAGATTAATAACCCCATTGTTGACATGCTGGATTCCTTCCTTACTCGGAATTAATATACCTTCAAACACTTCACAGCCTGGATTCCCTTGCCTCATTATCTTTTCATTGTTGGCTTGAAACTCCTTAGCCCTGGGTCAGTCTTTCTTCATTGCTTCTGCCCTACAACTGAATGTTCCTGGAAAGAAATTCGACAACACTTCTTGGTACCAGAGCCAACAAATCTAGACCCTAGTAATCAGTGGCACTATCTCTGGCTGTGTATCACATAGATTACAGGAAGCCCTGAGGCAGTCTGTCAATTCCCCTCCCTAAAGTTTCCTGCCATCCATTTGAAGAGTCTATTTACTATAAAATGCTTCTTAGCATTGTGGCAGTTGAGAGCTCCATGTGCAGAACAGTGTAAGAAATATTAGACAAGTATCCATCTGTTAGTTTCAAAGTTCTATCTAAATAGTAAAATAAGATATTGCTATTAATATTTTAATTAGTCCTAAATTATAAAGTCAAATTTTTTATTCTTTGCAATTCTTGGCAAACATTTTCTGCAAAGACTGTGATCTTGATTCCTTCTGGAGCTTGGAAATGAGCCTAATGAAGAGCTGAGTAGGAAGCAAGCAACCTCTGATCTTTCCTCTGCTATTTTCCTTTTCCCTTCCTCTGACCATTCTGTTACTCAAGAGGAATGACAAAGAGTCATAGGCATACAATGGAGAGGGTTATAGGTTGAGAAATGGAAAAAAAATCAAGCAACTAAGGCCAGCCTCGGTGGCCTAGTGGTTGAGTTTGGCACGCCCTGCTTTGACAGGTCTGTTCCTGGGTACAGACCTACACCACTTGTCTGTCAGTGGCCATGCTGTAGTGGTGGCTCACATACAAAAAGAAGAAGATTGGCAGTAGATGTTAGCTCAGGGAGAATCTTCCTCAGCAAAAAAATTTAAACATTTAAATAAATAAATAAAAATTTAAAAATAAACGACTAAACTACCCTTGGAATTTGGTTACATCTTTCTTTTTCCACAGCACTGCTGGGAACAGAATGGATAGCAGGCAGAGACTTGCTCAGCAGGAAGGGATAGCCCTGTTAAGTTGCTGGAGGATGGCCATTGCTGGAGGGTCTTTTCTAGATATGGCTACCTCTCTGACTAAGGAGACCCATTAACCTCACAGATGTCTCTGGAACATGCTCAGAGAGTGATATATACATGGCACATGCTTCTCTCATTTTATTTTCTGAGGTTCACAAGGTCCACATTATTAAAGAATTCAAGACATTCTGTAGGAAAAAAAAAATCTGTGTAACTCTTTAAATGGTTGATTCCCACATTTATTTGACCTCAATCATTTCTTTTCCCAGTGCCACTTCTCAACATCCCAAGTAACTAGTGGCCTCAGAAACACACAGTGGGATAGAAAGCTTAGCTCTAACCATAACCAAAGCATAGATTAACCATAAATGTTGGTGTGGTTATCTAAATAGAATAAAAATACACCCAAGAATCAAACTCTGGGGAACATAATGTGGAAAGATAGAGGAAAAGGACTCTAGAGAAAGCTAAGAATGAAAGAATGTGAACGAGGAAAGGTTTCAACAGGGCCAAGTGCAGCAGGGAGATCAAGGAAGACAAGACTTAACGAGGGTCCTTCCAATTTGTCAATTATAAGGATAATGGTGACCTACTCCTACTTCTGATTTCTCCGTCACATATAAATCAGGGTAGAGTAGTGAGGCTTGAAATAACAGTCCAACTGTGGGATTTAAATTAGCTTTTTAACCTCCCTGAGATTTGGTTTTCTCATCTGCAAAGTGACAAATTCATTTCATTTCTTTTGTATTACATAATCTGTTTTATTTTGACTTTTTAAATGTCACATTTTAAAGAATTTTGTCAAAGGATCCAGATAGAAGCAAACTTTGAAGCAAATACTCTACCCCACAGATATCAAATTATCTTGTTTTTCATAAGAGAGATTTCAAAGCATTTGTACCAGTAGGTCACCTTCAAGGCTGACACTTGTAGGGAACAAGAGAGCTAGGGAACTCTCTGTTTCCTGATATCAGGATAAGTAGAACAGGAAGGGTGTGCAGAACTATTAAAAGTACAAAACGGGGGCCGCCCGGTGGCGCAGCGGTTTAGTCCGCGCTTGGCAGCCCGGGGTTCGCGAGTTCGGATCCTGGGCGCCCGCCGACGCACTGCCTGTCAGCCATGCCGTGGCGGCGTCCCATATAAAGTGGAGGAAGATGGGCACGATGTTAGCCCAGGGCCAGTCTTCCTCAGCAAAAAGGGGAGGATTGGCGACGGATGTTAGCTCAGGGCTGGTCTTCCCCACAAAAAAAAAAAAAAAAAAAAAAAAAAGTACAAAACGTACATTGGCAGATGCAGAAGAGTCCTTGAAAGAGATAAGACAATTTATTACAAATAGAGGCTGAATTTTCTTTCTGTAGGAATATGTCTTTGAAATTATAATAAAAACCAGTGGAGGAAATACTGAATTATATAAATATTTGCTTTATATGCAAATTTTACATTAAGACATTCAATACATAAAGTCCAGCTACATTGACTTTATACTATCTGACAGTCCAGTCTTTAAAGTGACTTTACAAAATATTTATGAATAAAGCTATTTGAGTTGTGGGATTTGCTTTAAAACAATCCAATCCCTTGGATGGAGTGGGATGGAGGGGTAAAACGGGGCCTAGAAATGTGTTGACCATTTTGGAACAGAGTGATGAGTACATGGGACGCACAGGGGTTCATTTTACTAGTCTATCTACTTTTGCATATGTTTAAAATTTTTCATTTAAAACAAGCAATAGTGTTTGACTCACCACCATCAGAGTCATCTCTTCCTTGAGGTCATCATATCGTTCTTCTAAGCGACTGAATTCATTCAGAAGGTTCTGATATCTCAGCCTTTCATCATTAAGATCAAGTTCCAGTTGTTTTGTTTCTTCTACTAACTTCTTCTCCATAGTCTCTGAAAGAAAGAAGACAGAAAAGCATATGAAAACGGCTCCATAGAATGCAGAGTACAAACATGTACACTGACTTCCAGCTTCTCTGCAAGTAGTTTTAGCACCACTATGATCGATGAAGGGTATCTTAGTGAAAGTAGTGAAAGAGAAAATATCATGATCAAAACATGAAATAACTTATTAAAAATAACAACAATCATCTGCTGAGTTCTTCCACGTACTACAGACTTAGCACACTAGTTCATTCACTGGATATAGCACGTCCTTGGTGAACGTCTACCAGTCATTTTCTAGTAACTAAAGTATATATTTTTTATTCCAGTAGTATTCTGTTTCCAGCTATTCATAAAATTCTTTTGTCCAAATTAGTGTACTCTGTCAAAATCAGAAATATCCCTCAGGTCTCTGAGGGAATGGCGATTTCTCAGTGGACCCAGCTGTTCTTCTCTAGAGTCTCTCTCAGCTCATCTCAGCCCCGGGTTCTATCTTACAGTTTCCCAGCACTCTGAGCTCCCCCGCTGCCCTATTACTCCCAGTTTCTAACCAGATAGGATCCCCAGCCCTGGCCACCTGTGGCCATCTCACATGTGCTCCTCGGGGAACCCTGATCTATCCATCTATCTACCGCACTCTGCCCATCCTGTTGCCAGTGGCTTGCATTTGGCTAGGACATCATCTGGAGAGTGGAGGGGAGCCCCCGACTGCAGATAGAGCAAAGTTAAAAAAGCCTCAAGTCTCGGCTGTGTATTTTAACTCAATGAGCCAACCAGTCACATTTATAATATTCAGCTTCCTACCACAGTGGCCATTTTATTCTCATATTTTGTGGCGAAATCTTAATCTGCCTTGCCTGCTTCTGTTGCTTCTTCATTTCTTTCTCCGTCAGCTCCATGAGGGCAAAGGCTGCAAGTGTCTTGTCACAACTGGTTCCCTGGTTTCCCTATTGTAGGGCTTTAATAATTTGTAAATGAGTGAGTGAAAGAATTTCTTCTCTCTTTAACATTCTATAAATTGCCTTGTTTTCTCACCAGTTTGCAGAAGCTGCCCAAGGCTACCAACAAATTTCCCCTAAGCAAATCCTCTGTTATTTCTTTGTTTTTATTGTTCAATTTCAAACAACATTTTATATTTTCCTAGAAGTATTCTCATCATTCTGGATCCTTCCACTATGTTCTGCATCCTGGCAGCCTTCTTTCCCTGTCTTCAGTGACTGCATTCTCCTTCCCGTCCATATTTTCTTTCCTGGCTTCTTTTCTTCATCTTATCCCTTACTTATGGTCATCCTACAAGGCTTAGTTCCAGATTTTCTTCTCTTTCCTCTACATTGTCCTTTTAATTGGGAGGGAGGGGGCGGTGTGGGGAAAAGCACAGAGGGCTCTCATATCATCATAGCTTTAATGGATATCTTAAGGCTCATTTCTTTCTCTCTCTAATCTTTAATTTCAATTTGCTTTCATAACATCTCTATCTCGAGGACCTGGCTGACATCCAAATCTTAACACTCTAACAACTGATCTCATCAATTTGTCTCATAATAGCTCATCTCAAAACTTTAGAACATTTTTATTCCTTTTTTGAATACCACATCAAAAATGATTACATTCTATTGATTCTGGTCATATAATATATCCTCACTCCACCTCTTCCTTTCCATTTCTACCATTTACTATAGTTTAGATCTATATCTTCTTATCCCATATTTATGTATAGGTGACTTCCTTGTAAATTATCTTCATTCTAATCTATCACACAAACAACACATAGAATAAACGTCACATCTAATTAGTTCTCTATGCAAAAAATTAGAGTTTTTTTTTTAGTTTGGTGGCAAAGAGTGGTTGATCTTGGAGAATAATATCCATTGGTTTAGCAAAGAATAAACAAACAAACAAAATACACACATATACATATACAAACTAGCTCAAAAATTCTTCGTAAATCAGTAGAAATCCTATAAGCCATACTGATGTCATACATGCAGAAGAATTTTTTTACATTACATATGATATCAACTAAACATGAATTCACATTTGCACATGGAGAGACCAGATTTGCAAGTTCATCAACTAATTCAACCAAAATATTTAGAGCACTTGCTTCTTGGAACTTCGTAAATTTACTGATAACAGCCTCAACTTTTAAAAATATTAAGCTCTAAGCAAAGTTGTGACATAAAACTTTGGTCTGAGGTTGGCTGGAGTGCAGTACGTTGGGCCCACGTGAGCCTTACCTGTCATTTCCTTAGCCTGCTCCACGATAAGGTGATTGAGGGCCTCCTTTTCCTGCTTCAACAAAGTATTTTCTTCCTTCAGATTTGATACCAGCTATAAAATGAAACAATAAACTGAGATGGCTGCAGTAGACAGAGGGAGCCCGATACTAAGGATAAAGGCCACACAGCAGTCACTCCTTATTTCCACATCTCTGTGCCTCATTTGTTTGCCTAGACATGTCTAACCATCTTTCAGACTTGTTTCAAGCACGACCCCCTTCAGAGAGCCTTCCTGGAAACCCCCTCCAATTGTATGTCTCTCCTCTGGGCTAGAAAAGGACTCTGTATATGCCTCTTTATAGCCTTTATAAATGATTTACTTTTACTTCGTTAGTAGACTAGAAATTCCTGGAGGACAAAGATGATTGCTGTTGTTGTTTTACTTTGTACCTTGAGCATTTAGCAATTGCCTGGCACCTGGTAAGCATTTGCTCTTGAAGCAATGACAATGCCTTCTCACCTCAACACTCTAACGCAAGGCTTATGTGTACCCATGATTTAAGAAGAGAGATTAAGGAGGCTAAGAAAGATATGAAGGGCATTTTGATTCGGGAAATTCACTGAAGACCTTCTGAAGCTCCTGATTTGTCTTGAGAAACAGAATTTCCCTTACATCTCCTTTTAAGAGTTTTGCAAGGTTGCAAACTAGTTCTTTTATTCCATGTTTAAGCATTGACCTTACAACAGTGTAAGTGAATGCACTTAATGCCACAGAACTATACACTTAAAAATGGTTAAAATGTTAAATTTTATATTACATATATTTTACCAGTTTTAAAAAAAGCATTAACTTCTAACTTTCTAGTTCCCGGTTGGATAAGGGCTCCCAGAAAGCAAAAATCAAAATCAAAAGTAACTTTGCAAAGTTCATAATTTACTCAGTTCATTCTTTGGAATAAAATGTGTGCTTGTGATGGGTGCAATTTAAATTTCTTTCTCTAAGCATAAGTTCAAGGAACTCTTAAAGTGACAGCTTTAATAATAAAGACAAAGTGTCAGGAGTTCAGAGATAGAGAAAGAGGGCCCTGTGACTAAGGATCCCTGAAGACCAGTGCAGTTAGATAACCACACTGCCACAGCAGAAGTCAGTCCACAGGTGTTCCTTCTGCTGGATCAGTCTCTTCCCTCCATACTGATATGGCCTTAACATCCACTGTCAGTAGAAAGGCCCGAATTTTCTATGTGCTCTTGAGAGAAGCTTCTCTTTGCCAGGCGTGTGCAACCAGTCACCTGTGGTGCTTTTTCAGAATATATGTGACTAGCCCACACTCCCAGAGCTTGGGCAGGTATGTTTTTATGAACTCTTCAGCAGATTCTGACATGCACTCCTGGTTAAGAACCACAGTTCTAGTGTCCCTTCTGGGCTCCTTGATCAGGCTGACTGGGAGTGTAGCTTTCTTGACCATAAAGCTGGCTATCACAGTGAAATTTTTTCATTCTTCCCCATTACCACACTCCATCCAAAAGAATTAATGGTAGTGCCTATAGCACTCCCTGTGAAAAGCAGAAGATAATGAAATGAAAAGAAAGGAGAAATCTGAATCTGCTCACGTGCAGTATTCTATCAGACTAGAAAGGCATGAACTTGACTTTGAAGAGGAAAAGAGAATACTCCTACCAAGCTTAAATACTCTATAGATTCAGAGGGATCTGAAAAGCTCCCATGGACTCAGGAAACAAAAGAAACAAACAAACTTAAATCTCAAGAGTATCCCTTTGAATGCATATTTGAATTGAGACAGAACAAGTTTGTTACGTAAAAATAACATACATAATAGCACTGCTGTTTCCATTTACAGAGCCCAGATCTGCTGGAAATATAGGAGGAATTATTTTATTAGGACCCTGAATATCATAGAAGAATTGCAACTTTATTAGCTACACTACCCTACCTGAACTGTATCTAGCTCCTTCTGAGGTTCTCAGTGCATCTGCTGCTGTTAATATTCAGAAGTCAGTACAGAAAAAGCATATTGGGATTCTTGCCAGTATTTACAGCCGTCGTCTCTGTTTTCACATGAAGATGATAATACTAGTGGAATCTCTGAAAATCTACTACTTTTTCCAGTAAGCCTCATGTTCAGGTACTTTTATTTTGTTTAAACAATACATCTCATTACTGCTTGAGGACCTTAGTGTTTTCCGTACTCAATCAAGTTCTGACAGAAGTTAATACATATTTGTAGTGTGGAAGCGCTGATCAATCTGTAAGCATTTTGCTGTTGTTCTATCTGCATAGTAGCTCTTGGCTGCGGTAAGTGTGCAGACATTTAGATTCTCCCTCTTGGACTTCTTAACACAGCCTACATGCAGGGTTCCTTAAAGATCCCAACTATTAGCTATCAACAGTTCACTGTTGATTTGATTCTTAATCATGTTAACCCTACTGAAGAAAAAGGAGTCTACACTCCATCCAGACCTACACATTTAAAGAAAAAGAGTGGATAGTAGGTACTTGGCCATTAATTCTCTTCTTAGAATACTGCTTTACCTCTGTTCATATTAGAATCAAAAGGTTCTACTAAAAGACCTACAGCTACTCATCCATCATGTGGGAGAAATGCTTGGGAAACACTAGTAATGAACAGTAAACCAACTGAAATTTGTACTTCACCTTCAATTGAAACCAATATTAAGCTACATGGGCCAGGTCAAGATGACAGCACATTTCCTTTGTGAAAGGAGTAGGTGGAGATACAAACATTAGTTCCTACCTGCTCAGTTTCTTGTTTGTATCTATCTGCACGTTCTTCAATGGATTTCTTCTCTGACTGAGTTTGTTCCAGGTCTTTCCGGAGCTTGGCAATTTCTTCCTGCAGACTGAGGACCCGTCCAGTGGCAATCTTAGCTTCCTCCTCACTTAGCTGAAGACGTTCTAAGTCATTCCGTAGTTTCTCAGTCTCAGAGTTATATATTCCTTCCAGATTTGTCAGTTTTTCCATGAGGCATTTGTAGTCTTTGTTCTTTAAATACACACATAAGCAACAAGTAAATATACACATCATCAAATGTATTTAGTGAGCAAACCATGCTTATTCATCATAGTCATGCCATATCATCATAGCATTGATATCGTATCTAACCAAAATACTAACCACAACATTTACAATAACACAATCAATACCTTCTTAGTGACACAAAGAGAGAAGAGAAAAGGCACAATCATTTCTGTTTTACATGATGGGTAACATAGATGTGATTTTCTAATAGGCACAAGGCGAGTTACTATAGTAAATTCTTAATTTCCTGATTCTTAATCTAGAAATAGGAAAATCCATCCTTGCTTTTGAAAACAAATCAGTGTGTTACTAAAAGCCATGTGCTAGCCAGGCTAGCCATAAGAATGATAAAATGTCCTCAAAATCACAAGTTTCTTACAGATCTCTTTGTTTACTACCTCAAAACTCCTCCTCCCACTCAGAAAACTTTTCTGATGAATCCTATTTCATTCAGTTTTCTGTTTTCCTTTGCCCTCCTTAGTATTAATGTATTACTAATTACCTTTATATCATTTGCATGTGCTAAGACATTACTCAGTAACTATCTCTAAGAAATCAAACTTTTATCTCTACAAATAGACTGTAGATTCCTCAGAACCATGGACATCTTCCTGCTTCTTTTGCCATTTCAATGCTAAACAACTCATCCGCAAAAAGAACATTACACTACATGCAAATGAATGACGGTGGGTGAAAGAGCTTTGTAAAGTATAAAGTACAATAGGACTCTTGGTCATAAAGGCTTGGAGTGCCGGTAAATGGGACTGTGTTCTCAAAAATAATTTCCTGCCTTAGTCCTTGCAATTATAATCTTACCTTTGATCCTGTTACTATTTCCCCCACTCATTACTGTCATTATTATTTTACTTTTTTGCTAAGACTGAAAGGTAAAGTCAAGGGGAGACAATGCTGAAAATAATCCCAGTGGATTTCTTTAGGCATGCTCCACTTTCAGGGCTCCCATTTAAAACATACCTGCTCGTCAACTTTGCGCTGCAGCTGCATGATCTTGTTCTCCATGCCAATGTGGAGCTTCTTATAGCGCTCCACAGATCGGGCCTCGATCTTGAGCTTTTTCAGCTCGCGCTTGGCCATCATCCGTCGGAAGCAGCACTGAAGGTAGATGATGGCATGCATGCTCCTCTTGTAGTAGGTGCGAGCCAGCCAGCCCCGAACCCACTTCTGAATGATGACTGCTTTGTGCTCACGGAGTATCTGCAAGGAAGGGTAATTGCAAGTAATGTCAGACCCTAAACTAGACTCAGGGTTCAACTCTATCAACCTATGTATGTCAGGCTGAGAATCCATACATCACCTAAAGGGCAAGATACAAAAGTTGAAGCAACAATGTATTATGTGGATTGTACATATCACAAATACATGGAGGCACAAAATTATTTCAAAAGGTGACTTGAAAAGTGGATTTAAAAGGCAATTTGAGAAACATATATAAAAACACGTGTTATATTCATATGTTATATGTATGATTATATGCATATGTATGATTATAAGCAGAGTATACACATAGAAGCTACCTAATTAAAAGGCACCAGATGACTAAAAAGAAAGAAAAAAAATGCATTAGGTTTCTTATTAGTATATGATTTCTGTTATCAACAAGTGATCCTCTATAAAATGAACAGAACCTGGCACCCTGTAAACTATGTGCTATTAAAATAAAAGTCTTACCCACCACCCTTACTGCTGATACCACCTGACTATGCCTTAGGTCTATGCTTGAGGACATGGGTATGGCCAGTAAGCTGGCTGACAAGGCCAACACTTGGGTCACTGCAAAGTTTGTTACTGGTATTGATTTTTTTTCCCCCAAAAATGACACTCTTGTTTGCCATAGTTGAGGAATACCATTCTACTGAGGATTTCCCATTGCTGTTTCAAATGTAGCAGGAATCCACTCATGGGATTCAAAGGTAGTAGTCATGGAGCTTTAAGAGGAAAACTTTAAGTAAGATGAAGTGAAGTAAACTAATCTTAATTTTGATTTTACATTGTATTTTCTAAAAAAAAAAAAAAAAATCATATTCCCCTAAACTTACAAACAACTTATAACAAAAAGGTCACCTTATGAGATGAATTTCTTGTCACTAACGACCATCAAACAAAGATTGCATAAACAATTTCCAGGAATGATGCAGAAGAAATTCTTGAATTTTAAGAAAGGTTGAACTAGCAAAACGTTGAAGTCCTTCTAAGTTGACGATTTTATGAAATAACTCGGTGTGATAGAAGTGATGTTTAAATGTATGCACTTGGTAAGTACTTATTAGTGGTTATTACAAATGGACACAACGAATCTCTTGTGAAACTTTTTAAATGTAAAAATCTCTGAAACCGCCTATTTAAATAGACAGCAGTTTAATAAGACCATTAAAAGAATAGTTTTTATTTTTAGGTTATGTACCTGAGAAAAACAATGAAAAAAATGTGCCATTCTAGAGGACCCATTTAAGAAATAAGTGGTTAAGTTTTAAATCATCAAATACAAAATCAGCATGGGTGTTTAGGACAGCTTAACAGTATTTTCAGCCAACTCAAGGCTGCCCCTTTT
Organism: Tapirus indicus; assembly: GCA_031878705.1. Taxonomy (NCBI): domain Eukaryota; kingdom Metazoa; phylum Chordata; class Mammalia; order Perissodactyla; family Tapiridae; genus Tapirus; species Tapirus indicus. Next base: position 45,089,584 of record CM062918.1, read on the forward strand.
GGCTGTGTTCCTAATGCTAAGGCAGCCTTCAGTTTCCACTAAGTGCAGTCACGTGCATCACGCTGCAATGGGTTGGGCATCCTGAGCTCTCACTGAACATCACAATCCCGAGGGAGCCCCTTGTCTTATATGGATGACTAGTAACCAACTGGATAAGACAGTGATGGCAAATTGAAAGCTTTCAGACTTTAAAACCCAAGCAGCACACAGTGGCAAGGTTATTAATGCCAGTTTTCCTATTCCATTTCCTTCTGTCCATGTAACTTCAGACATTGGCCCATTTCTGTAATTTCAGCCAAATGGAAACAGCATATAATTAGAGCTTCTATTCTCAATCTCATTTCCATTGGTGAGTCAGAGAAATTAAATAACATGTGCTCTCCCTTTAAGATCCCCAACCCCCAGTAAGGGGAAGCTTGGACCAGAAACACAGCTAGAAGGAGCACTAATGGGATGCGATTGGCCTATACGTGAGCTAGCCTCTAACCTGCCACCCACTGTGTCCAGTCACAGTGGGAGCTGAGCTGGCCAGAGACTGCTACTGCTAAACCAATGGCCTCAAAACCTAGTTCAGATGTTCCTGAGGAGAGCAGAGAGGAAAATGGGAAGGTAACCAGTTTGGTGTATCTAAAAGTCAAGTTCAATAAGGCTTTTACCACCCCTCGAAAGCTCATGCTTGGAGAGAAAGAGCACCTGATTATAAAGCAGGTGTGGGCAGAGAGAAGGACCTAGAGTAGCTGTCTTCAAATTTTCTTCAAAACATAGCTATTAAATATGCTCATTCAAGCCTCATTAGCTTTCCATTTTTCCTTGTTGTCTAAAATTACGTCAAAATAAAAAAGTAAACTAAATACATGAATAGGGCCTAGTTCATGCCTACGTACTTTGTGATTAGAGACATAACCCTCAAATCACCCTACTGACCCTCCTTCTAACAGTGCTGCTCAGAGAGCTCTAAGATCCAGACTCTATTTCTGGCTTATTAGGAATATATCCTCAAGGACAGACTCAAAACCTTGCCAAAATGAAAAAGATAAAAATATTTCATCAACTAGATCATATACTGTCAGAGGTGATGATTAAGATTAATCTGGTGATCCATTATCCATAGTCATGTTGATTATTGCTAGATATAAAGATTATTTGTCAAAAACTTCTGGAGCATCATATTCCAGTCAATGCAACTTTAATCACATTCATGCTGTAGTTTATTTCCTTTTCACCATGGTAAATTCTTTCAAGGTTGTTTCATTCTTGGAACAATCTTCTACCCATCTGTCATATACTCTACTGATTCAAATCAGTGAGCTGAATTAAAGGCTCCCAAAGATATCAGATCCTAATCCCTAGAATCTGTAAATGTTACCTTATTTGGGAAAAGGGTCTTTGCATATGTGAGAATTCTGAGACGGGGAGATTATCCTGGATTATCTGGCTGGGCCCTAAATCCATCATAAGTGTTCTCATAAGAGAGACAAAAGAAGCTAAGTTAGACACACAGAGAAGTAATGTGAAGACAGAGGCAGAGATTGAAGTGATGCGGCCACGAACACAAGGAGTACTAGTAGCCACGAGAAGCTGGAAGAGGCAAGGAATGGATTCTCCCCTAGAGCTTCTGGAAGGAGTGCTGCCCTGCTGACACCTTGATTTTGGCCCAGTGATTTTGGACTTCTGAACAGTTCCCCAGAACTGTGAGAGAATAAATTTCTGTTATTTTAAGCCACCAAATTGGTAGCAATTTATTACAGCAGCCACAGGAAACTAATATACTCACTTTTTTTCAAATTACACAGACAAGAAGAAAAAAAGGAGGTAAATTTTCTTTTTCTATTGCCTTGTTAATAAATATATGTACTTATTTAATATTTTAAAATATATTTCAATTGGTGATTGTCTCCATATGGCTCCTACGACCATAGGAGCCCCTGTGATACTTTGCACGGATGTGGAATTTGACTGATGTTAACAGAATGAATAAACAAAGTTGAAAATAATGCCTCACCTTGCGATACCTATTTCTGGCTAAGTAGCCTCTCAAATAAGACTGAAGAATGATAGTGGCAGTTCGTTTAATCTTGTACTTCTTGTGAACTATGTACATGCGCCAGTACTTCTGAATGGTGGTTGCTGCCTTGGTTCTGCGCAGGAACTTAGCATAGCTGGCCAAAGAAAAGAGTGGTACATTGTCAGTAGTCAGAAAAACCCAGGAATACTTTTGTAGAGACTTAAAGCACCAGTATCTTCAGCATAATAAGTAGTGCTTCCACTGCATTATTCTAATAATGTACAGGTTAAGTCAACATTTATATTTCTTATATTTGTATAGCAACTTAGAGTTTCCCAAAATATTTTTGCATTCACTATCTCATTTGAGCCTTCCCTAACCCTGAAAAGCAGAATGTCCCATGTTACCTGATTTTATAATAAAGAAAGTGAAGCTCATAAAGTTTCATCCTTTCTAAGATAGTCCTCATTGCCCCAGGGTATGTCCCCTTACACAGACCAGCTGTACACAGTAATCCCACTCTTACTTATCATCAGCTTTCTTAGATCTCTCTCTTGCTAATGTACAGATATTTTTCTTTAAACTATCTGTTTGGGTATAAGTTCTTTATCATTAATTCATTTCTACAGATATTTCTCAATTAAAATTATCCTAATATGTAATCACACTGGAGTGTAATCTCTTCCAGACTTTCTCAATTAATTGTTCCTGAAAACTCCTCAAAGGAGTCATGACTAACTAACTCATATTCATGATTGTTTTAATTTATGGATGATTTCTTCAAGCCCATATAAAACTATTAAAAATAAAAAATACAGGGGCTGGCCCAGTGGTATAGTGATTAGGTTCGCAGGCTCCGCTTCGGCAGCCCAGGGTTCGCAGGTTTGAATCCCGGGTGCGGACCTATGCACCGCTCATCAAGCCATGCTGTGGCAGCATCCCACATACAAAACAGAGGAAAATGGGCACAGGTGTTAGCTCAGGGCTAATCTTCCTCAGCAAAAAGAGGCAGATTGGCAAGGGATGTTAGCTCAGAGCCAGTCTTCCTCACAAAAATAAATACATAATTAAATAAATAAAAATAAAAAATACTGTGGAAATCAGTAGGCAGTAATTTTTAATTTTTTTTTGAGGATGAATTTGAATCATTCATGAGGGTATGTGAAATTTTATTCTATTTAACTGTCTTATGAGTTAATTTGTTATTCCTTGAAACTAAGAGGAGCTGAGGTGTTACCTTACCAGGTAGGGTGACCACTCAAAACTGTCCTAAGTTGTACAACAAATCAGATGAGCTCTCTGATCTCAGGAGCCCGTGACCTGAGTGGACAGGTCCCCAGGAGACCTACCATCGGGCCTGGTAGCCTCGCACATATCTCTGCACAGTGATGGCTGCCTTCCGCATGCGCAGGTACTTCTTCCGCATCAGCCACCCTCGGATCGTCTTCTGGATCCGGATACAGGCAGCTCTGAGCTTGTCTGCCCTCAGTTTTTCTAGATAGGCCACTTGACCGGCACGGAAAAAGATCTTTGTCTTACCAAACTGGTATTTGTCCTTGTCCTATTTTTGGAAGAAATTGTATGCTCAGAAGAAGAAACGATGACCATATAAATGAAATTTTAAAAGAGAAAAAATATGTCTAAAAGCAGAATCAGTAAAGAGATGAATCTATTAGCTAAAACTTGGGCTACATCACAATTAACTAATGGAGCCAGATTTTTGATCCTATGCAAGTTAAGCAAATAGAAGGGATTTTTAAGGAAAACTGCAGTTTAAGAGTTATTTTCCAGAATTATTCTACCTGGAATTATTATCTGAGGCCAAAAACTTGGTTGTGGGATATAAGCAGCTATTATTTGCTTGTTTGTATTTTAAATATCTCAAGGAAATGGAGATGCTGCCACTCCCTCTGACTGACCCAGGCTGTAAGGGTTACATCGGGCTGAATATTCCATGAGAAAGCTGAAGGGACAAAAACACCAGTGTGAAGAATAAGGCAGGAAGTAACGCACACAAAATAGAAATTAAAAAACAAAAAACCTTGCACATTCATATTAAGAGTTAAGTTTCTCAACAGTTATCTCTTGGCTTTATCAACAGTATCTGAAAATAAACAAATCCCTATAAATGTGCTTAAAATCCTTCTAAAATTTCAAAACTCCTTTTATAAAAATATAATTATTTATATTGCTCACTGACTTTTGATCATAGAGTTGAGCAGTAAACACAGATATGTATGCTATTTTTTGCTCTATTACACTGTGATCCACCTTATCTAAAAGCATGCAAGTTATTAACCATTCTGATATCAAAAGGAGAGTGGAATTTATTTATAATAATCATTACTGTGATCTGAAATACTACGTGAAAACAGAGAAAAATCGCTTTTCACTGTAAGCAGATATCTGCTATTTTGTACATGAAACTAGGAAATCAGAAATCTCCATGTATGTCTAAAACATCTAACATTATTTCAATTTAAAACAATAAAGTTTACATAGGAAGCCTAGTTGGAGATATAGAAAGACCTAGAAAGTGGTTCCCTCTCCCTCCCTTCTTCTGTCCCTCTCCCTGTCCCATCTCAGCTTCCCCCACTCCACCCCACACCAACCCTGCACTCCCCTCTCCTGTAGTCTCCTCTGTCCATCTGCCCTGCAAAAGCCCTAGACCAGGCCTGGAGTGGTCTGGGTGAGGAGGCCAGGCATAGGACAGTTCTTACTTTCTGCTCTATATTCCTATCTGAACCCAAGTTAGAAAGGAGTTGGGCCAAACTCAAAAAGCACCAGATTCTTTTACACATTACTAAGAAAGTAGCCTTAGTGCTTTCAAAGGAAAAAAAAGTTATTACCAAAGAAGAGATATTATATTTAGTTAACAGCTAGTAATTATGATTAATTACCTCAAAGTGAGGTAATCCATCCAGACTAGGGTCAAACAAGTGAAAATATTTTATATAAAAACTTTTCATGAATCAAATTCTCTATAACCTAGATCAGTGGGTCTCAAAGTGTAGTCCTCAGACTAGCATTAGCACCACCTGGGAACTTGTTAGAAATGCAAATTCCTAGCCCCACCCCAGACCTACTGAATTGGGTAGGGCCCAGCAATCTGTTTTAACAGGCCCTCCAGGTAACTGACACATTCTAAAGTGTGAGCACTCCTTGGCTTGGCATGCATGACTCCCCAAACACCAACCTACACTTCCTTACCAGTTCCCAACTGTCCCACACAGGAATCTTGCACTGCAGAAAAACTACTTTACTGTTTTCTGTAGGAAAGCAAACTCTAGGCTTTCCTACTTCTTCATACATTGCTCCCTATTAGAATATTCTTCCACTTTTATACAATTTAATCCACTCCTCAGGGCCTGACTCAAAACACACATCTTCCATGAAATTGTTCCTCCTTCCCCTAGCGGATATGGCTTTGCCTTTCTCTGATTTCTTACGTCTGATTTACTCAGCATTGACAGACACTAAAGTATATTATATTTATCTTTAAAATGCATTAATTTCCAAGATAAACTGTTACAAGACTTATTTTTTCTTAATCACACAGCATCTGGCCTGGTGTCTTCCATAAGTAAGTACTAAGTGAATTTTTATTGATAATGATCAAACTCTAAAAAGAATGTGTCTCGAGGGTGGCTCCAGGCCTCACCATCCTGTTTCCTTATAGTGGACCATCAACCTCACTAGTGCTAGCATCCTAACTACAGTGAGCCTAAACCTCCAAGAAAATGTGCCCCTCTACCCTCCCACTCCCGAATAATTTGGATTAGTGGTATTTGGATGTTCCTAGGGCTTTCAGAGGTTACAATCAAAAGGCCTTTGGCTGATATCTGTTCAGATAAAGGCAAGTGAAAATCTTCTTACCAGAATCAGTTTCTCTAATACATTCTTGCATGTTTGCTTTCTGTCACTCAGCACATCTTTTTGCTTCATTAGGACACGGTAGCGGCTGAAAAATTCTTGGTAAGTCCACCTATAAAAAGTAACTCACATCAGCTTATTTAAAGAAGTAGGAACCTCTCCCATCAGAATCCCTTGTATTTGAAAACTGCCAGGCTCACCGTGAGGGGAAACCCGCTGCGCTGATTCGGATGGTTTCCAGGACACCACACGCTCTCAGTTGCTGCACTGCCCTCTTCTCATCAAACCTACACACAAAAATGAAAATCATTAATACACAAAGAAGCCTGGCAGTAGCCTCAAATTACTCCCTCAGTCCAGAGGTTAAATTCTTTTGTAAAGAACCAAATGAATAAATTAGAAAAGAAAGCGTTCAAAAGTTTGAGCAGTAATCAAAATGAAAACTCCATGTGGAAGTCAGGGGAGACAACTAGCAGTAAAAATAAACAGCCAAAAATATTATCTGCGGGTCACACCACAAACTCATAAGAAATATTGTTAAGTGTATTTAAAAAAAAAAAAAAAAAAAAACTCCCCTGCACTTTGCCCATAGTCATTACATGGCTTGGCCTGACTAGCTAGTCCCTTAATTCTTTAGCTCACCATGCAAAGCTCCCCCAGAATAAAGACTGGCCAGCCCTGGAGACTTGTCTAACAAGAAGGACAAATTAAATACACCTGGTTTGTTTATTATAAAAATAAATTATAATAATTTATTATTAAAAAACTCAGTTATTTATTTATTTATTTTTGGTGAGGAAGACTGGCCCTGAGCTAACATCTGTGCCAATCTTCCTCTATTTTGTATGTGGGACACTGCCACGGCACAGCTTGATGAGTGGTGTGTAGGTCTGCACCTGGGATCCGAACCAAATCCCAGTCCACTGAAGTGGAGTTTGCAAACTTAACCACCACGTCACTAGGCTGGCCACCATTCAGTTATTTTTTAAAAAAATAATTAGTGTTCTAAAAGCTATTCAACTCACTGTGTACATACTAAGCATTTATATTATCCACATCAATGAAAAATAGTTTCATTTTCTATTATACTTTATATACTTACATTTATTTCATTGTAGACAAATGGCATCTTAATGTTAAACTGACACTAAAAGAGGAAGTAACTAGGTCTGCCTCTTGCCAGATGATCACTCCTCTTATTCCTCCAGTTAAGCCCTGACTGATCTATCCTAGCTTTCTGATGTGCTATCTTCTCAGGTGTTGTGTTGGTGGTGGGAGAGGGGTTGGCAGGTAAGGCTGCTAGGGCTGTCCAGGACAGCAGCCCAGGGCTTGGCAGCTTCTTCCTGCCTCCCACTTACTCCAGAAAGGGCTTCTTGGCAATGAGGAGGATATAACAGTGTTTCAGAACTGCCCTGCAATCTAAGGCAGAATCAAGTGGCAGGCGTGGAGGGAAACGAGTTCTCACACACTGTGGAGTGGGAGTTCTCACAACCTTTGGTAAATGTACCTAGTCTTTGACTCCCAAATTCCACTTCGAGAAATACATTATCCTAAGGAGATAATCAGGCAAATATACAAAAATGTTTGGCAAAAGATGTTTATCATAGCATTGTTGGAATAACCTATATGGCTATCAACAGGGAAAAATTTAAATAAATGGTAGTATGCCTATACAGTGGGATACTGTGTAGCCATTAAAATGATGATGCAGATTTTTATTTACTAACAAGAAAAGCATCCATAATTTATTAATTCAAAAGCAGATACAAAACAGCAATTACAGCATAACCCCCTCCCTTTTGTTAATGTCTGTCTCTTGCTCTCTTTCTCTCACACACACACACAACGGAGCAGGGAAGTAAGGGATGCTGGTTGGTCAAGAAGGATCTATGCCAGTTAATACTAGTTATCTCTCTGGGTATGATGAATGCTTTTTCATTTATTTTCTTACTATTCTATATTTCCTGAAAGTTGTTTTTAAAATGTGCATGCATTACTTTTAAAATTAGAGAAATATTTCCATTTTGAAAAAAAAACTCCAAAAAGATTCATTCTCCCTCACACACGGCATTTGAAGCAGGACAAGATGTTGGTAAAAGGAGACATTCTCTGATGGTTTCAACAGTTGGAAAGTAGCAGGAATAACTATGAGCCTTTGCCAAAGCAGCCTTATCCCACCCAACTCTGGGTTTAACTAGTGCCCAAATTAACAAAAACCCAGAAAAATCTTGAACTGAAGTAAATTCAGAACAGAAAATAGAACGAGGAATGCTTGGTTGACCTCAACTTTTAAAATCTTCAGAAGGCCAACTGCTACTTTGTTCTCACATTCTCAAAAGGGAACAAAAACTGAAAAAATTCTATTAACTAGTAGTTTCCCTCTACAAGACACGAAGATTTACCCCAGTGTTTTTTTCCTTCTGTTGGTTTGGTAATCCTGATGAGATCTGGACATTTTTTAATCAGTAGTTGAGAAATACTCACGTGAATGGGAACTTGAAGTCATTTGGCTTAATACAGCGCACATAGTGAGGGGTAGTGGCATTCAGGGTCTCCATAAGCAGGTGAAGGGAGTTTCGGAACTGCATGAGAAAGAGCAGAAAAGGGCATCAAGGTTTTGTCAAAGTCAAAGATGATGTAAAACAATTTAAAATTTTCTTTCAATGACACTAGTGGAGATGACTTTGCCACCTATGAACTTGACCCACCCTCAGAAGGGGAGTTGCTACTAAACAAGAATGCTAGGGCTTTAGGTTAAAATTTGCTTAAACTCTACCATTTACTTGCTTATTCTGCTAAATATACATTCGCTCTCCTCCCACCACTTACCCCCCCCTTTTATAGACTTTATATTTTAGAGCAATTTTAGGTTCACAGCAAAAGTGAACAGAAGGTACACCGATTTCCCATACTCCCCTGCCCCCACACAGGCACAGCCTCCCCCATTGTCAACATTCCCCACCAGAGCAGTACATCTGTAACAACTGATGAACCTACTTTGACACATCATTATCACCCAAAGTCCATCGTTTACATTAGAGTTCACTCTTCCTGTCCCCCTTTTAAAACAGGTTTCTGTAGTTTTCTGTTGTGAGCTCAGAATTTTCACTAAAAATATAACCTCAATTTAAGAATATTAAGGCCATTTAATCGTGTACAGTGGGAATTTTGCTGTAAGATACTGAAAAAAGTAGCAGATGACTTAAGAGTATAGGAAATGAGTGGGACAATGGGAAAGTACAGTTAGGGTGGGGTTTCCATTAGGGACATGGAATTGGGACTGGAGGCTGTGGACCTGTATCAGGCCCTGCTTCCTATCTAAACTGGGCACAGGGTGCTACACACAGGAAAACAAGCTGACAAGCGCTCAGCCTTCCGTCCAAAGCCCCAGCCCTTGTACAGGCCCTAAGCACGTGTGTAATGTTTCCTACTTCCCACAGAGCTCAAGCTATCACACAAAGGAGAGGGCACTGTTCCTGCGCTGAAGGAGCTGATGCCGAGGAGGCTTCAGCCGAGCCAAAGGGGAAGGAGTGCCATGGTAGTGGCTCCCTGAACTCACCTGGTGCCCCACTGTTTTCTTGTGTTCTTTGGCCATCTGGCCTTGTCTGCCTTTGGTGGGCTTTACAGGAGTGCGGGTGAGGAGCGTGCGCCCTGAAGAGGTGGCTGAGGTTGGACTGATGGTCTTCTCATCATCTTGAAATAATTCTGGTAGCATCTTAAACTGAGTCAGAAACAGTAAAAGGAAATTACACTCTAAACCCAAACTCAAATGTAAACCATCACAGAAATATTTTGAAGATTTGCAGTCCATAGTGATTCCCTTCCTTAAGTAACTGCTTTCAGAGTCACATTCCAGAAATAATCAATATCTATCTCAATATCAAAAATAGGAGAGGAAGGTGACATAAATGCTACAAAAATATAGGTGGAAAAATACAATAATTCTACAACCATGTTTGGGGGAAACAAAATCAAAACTACTCCACTAAGACTTGAACTCCTAATCCACAGGAAACGGCCACTCTAAACATGACTGGCTTTGAACTATAATTATTTTATGAGAAAAATACTAATTGAAAGTCCTATCTTATTACCTCAGTTCCACAAAATATTTTATCATCATGCTTCATCTGTCTACCCACTAATTCAAATGGTGAGTGCCAGCTAAAAAAAAATCACTGAAAACCTCAGCAGGCAGGGTGTCATGAGCTAGTTCTACAACATTATAAGATTAAAAAATAATCATGAATTAATAATAATTTCTAGAAAATAATTTGGATTATAGGAAAAAAAGGTAAAAACCCTCCCTTTGTCCTGTAATCTTTTATATTTGTTTTCAAGGGATTTATAACTTGATTGTATAGTTCCTATAATCAATTTTGTCTTCTACCAGGTTAGCAATATGAAAGACTATTAAAAGGTCTGATACTTAATAAGTGGGTGGATGGTATTAGTCAATATGGTTGGGAGAAATTTTGTGGAACAAAAGAGACTTCAAACTAATCCACAGGAACATCTTGATATGTGTACATATCTTTTTAACAGTGCCACATGCCATATAAATAAAATAAATCCTTCTTATAAGTCAAATTATAATTGCAACTATCAATTATTTGTCTAATAATCTCAGCATATGACCAGAAGAAATAATTTTCTTAGGAGAATTCTTTCATTAAGAAACAAAATCAGATAATTTCATTTGCTCTTAATGTGTATATCAATCATAAGGATAATTTGGGAAATAAGTCACGATGTATAACAAATTGTTATACATAACCTACCAACAATGGTTGCATGCTACACAAATGAATGTATCCCTTGCTTTACAGAATAAATAATATATTCTAGCTTGGTTGGCTATAAAGAGGAAAAAATATTTTATCATCACTTTGTATTACAACGTTAAAGCTGTGTTCCAAAGGGGAAACATAAGAATTCCTAATAGATTTGATTTGAAAACTCAGCACACGGTGAAGATGCCAGGCTATTCAACGACAGGCCATTTTTTTTTTCTTTTTTTTTGTGGGGAAGACCAGCCCTGAGCTAACATCTGTTGCCACTCCTCCACTTTTTGCCGAGGAAGACTGGCCCTGGGCTAACATCCGTGTCCATCTTCCTCCACTTTATATGGGACGCCGCCACGGCATGGCTGACAGGCAGTGCGTCGGCGGGCGCCCGGGATCCGAACTCGTGAACCCTGGGCTGCCAAGCGCGGACTAAACTGCTGCGCCACCGGGCGGCCCCTACGACAGGCCATTTTTGTCTATGCTACTCTATCATTCTCAAATCGCTAGCTTTACATTAGCGTTGCCTACCTAAACTTTGTTTTTCTCTCTTCTGTGTGAAATAGTTAAGAGTTGGCCTGCAATATCATATTCACCACTAGGCGCTACAACTTAATATCTACAGTATCTACCAGAAAACTGCTTAGTGTTCAAAGTTCAGAATACATACACATATATGTGCATATGCATGTGTCTGTGGCTTCTTCTTCACAGAAATTATAAATTAAAAATTCTCTATATTGAGTTTTCTTAAAAAAAAAAAAAGAGGGCTAGCCCGGTGGCGTAGCGGTTAAGTCTGCGTGCTCTGCTTCTGGCGGCCCAGGGTTCGCAGGTTCAGATCCTGGGTGCGGACCAATACACTGCTTGTCAAGCCATGCTGTGGCAGGGTCTCATATAAAGTAGAGGAAGATTGGGCGTGGATGTTAGTCCACGCCCAATCTTCCTCAGCAAAAAGAGGAGGATTGGCACGAATGTTAGCTCAGGGCTAATTTTCCTCACACACACACACACACACAAGAGTACGTTTTACGTTGTTGTATTAGAAACTGCTCTGCAATTTCTTCTTAAGGCAGTGTTCCTGCTTTCTTATGGGCCATTTTTCTCAGATTTCTTTCCTGGTTCTTCCTCAGGCCAGCCTCTAAAAGTCAGACTCTGGCCTTACTCTCTACTATTTTTTATCTCTTTGCTCTCCCTAAGCAATCTCATCCAGTCCCATTGATTTAAATACCATCTAGTTCTCATGACTATCAAATTTATATCACCTACTCTGACATTCCTCCTGACCTGCTGACTTTCATTTCCAACTTCCTATATAACATGTCCAGTTGACTATCTAACTGCCATCTCGGGCAAAACATGTCCAAGACAGAACTCTTGATCTTTCTCCCAAAGCCTGATCTTCCGTAAGTCTTTATCTAGTAAATGGCACCATTATCCACCCAGTATCTCAGGCCAAAACCACAGAAGTTATCCTAATTTCTCTCATTCCCTCTCTCTCAATACACCATCCACCAAGAAGACCTATCAATTCTACCTATCAATTATATGCTATCTCCACTGCTATAATCTCAGTATGTCAGTCCATCTCTCTCCCCTAGATCACTACTGCCCCATCTCCACACAGCAGCATATCATTCCCCACATGAAAACCTTCCAGAATTTCCACTGCAACAAGAATAAAATCCACACTATCACACTTCGCTCCAGAAAGTGGCCCTCGTCTACCCATCCAACACATCCTATTCACTACCATGCTCCAGTCACATTGGTCTTCTTTTTGGACCTCATCCATGACCAGCTTATAGTCTCAGTGCTCCTCACCTGCCCTTCCAACTGCCTTGACACAGCTGTCTCCCATTATTCAGGGTATAGCCTAAATGTCACTTCCTCAGAGAGCCTTCCCTGACCACCCCAGCTAATGCAGACCTCACCCCTGCCCAAGCTTAGTCACTCTCTACCTTGGTAAACTGTTTTACTTTCTTTATAGCACTTGCCACTTTATGATATGATATTATCTAAATATTTGATTAAGTGGTAATTGTCTAACTCCCCACAAGAGCAGGGACCTCTGCCTATCTCATTTATCTTGTTTACCTTGCTAAATTCCCAATTTTCTTAAATCATTCATTGAAGAATTTATTAATTCTCCAGTGACTGATGATGCCAACTTTATTTAAAGAGAGATAGATATATAAACAGACAGACAGATATATAAATAGGTAGATATGCCTAGAACATTCCATCTTGTTTCTCTGATCTGTCTATTCTTAAGACAGGGTTTTGAATTGCTTAACATTGAATGTATATGTCTAGGAAACAGTTTTAAAGAAAACAGAAGAATCCAAGTAACAATTTCATGAAGATGTGGGAAATCATCTCAGTAACAACAACGTTATTCACTAAGAGCTTTTTATGCATGAAGCACTGTTCTAAGGGCTTACTACAACCTATTTAATCCTCATAACAACCCTTTAAAGTAGATACTATCATGATTCTATTTTCTAGATGAGAGATCTGAGGCATAAACTCAGTAGATGAATTGTGCTTCCCCTCATCAATTAGCAACATGGCAAGTAGGGGTTATAACTCTTTTTAATGGTATTTGGTAGAGTTGCAATTTAGTAATATTTAGTTGAGTTGCAATTCACTTATGTGCTTCCTGATATTAGATGTGGCAATAGAAGATTTCTTCATAGTGAAAAATATACATTAAGACAACTTTCTAAGTGTGTAATACCTTAATTCCTTCTCAGGGAGTAAATTTGGCTAGAGGGTGCAAAATTAAAAAAAAAAAAGACAAAACACATACATACACAAACACAACCCCACACTGTATTACCACAAAAATAATTCTATTCAAAACACATAACACAAATATTAATCTTCTAAAATTAGTACTTATAAGAGAACAAATCAACACTGTGGAAGCAATACTTGCTTCCTATCAGGTGCAGAGAAATTAAAATATAAAGTTCACACCCTCAGGTTGGGTTTCTGCTGACTGGGAGTAGGGGAGGCCTTTAAGCTATGTAACACACACACCGTCTCCACTCCAACTGCAACAACACTACATAGACTGGCAGACTCTCCAAATGATTCCTCAGAACGCATAGCTAACTTCTAATAATTAAGGATCCACTAGCCAATCAGAAAAGTTAAGTCAGAATAAAGACACAACTGATTATGGGTACCTGGAATGAGAACCTGCGAATGTTCTATTTAAGCTAAATCACTTAGGCAGAGTAGTAACACTAGAATTTCATGGTTTTCATCACTATTCATAAGTCAAAATGATTTATAGTCTTTAAAAGAATAATACTCAGGGATTGGCACTATGAAGGAATTTTCTCTTAAACATCAATTTTATACACTATAAAGTATTAATGCCCAGTGCCTATGAGAATAAGTAAAAAACTAACTTTTTTAACAGATAATTCGACTCACTGTTTTCTGAGGGTTAAAACTATAATTTGGTTTTTACATGATCTTTCTATTATCAAAATAATTGAAAGTAAAAGTTTTCACTCCAAAGACAAGTTAAAATGTTCATATAATAGGGGCCGGCCCGGTGGCGCGGCAGTTTAGTTCACGCTTGGCAGCCCGGGGTTCACGGGTTCGGATCCCGGGCGCCTGCCGACGCACTGCTTGTCAGCCATGCCGTGGCAGCGTCCCACATAAAGTAGAGGAAGATGGGCACAGATGTTAGCCCAGGCCCAGTCTTCCTCAGCAAAAAGAGGAGGATTGGCGACAGATGTTAGCTCAGGGCTGGTCTTCCTCACACACACACACACACAAAAATGTTCATATAATATTCTATTGAAGTTAAAAGGGTTGTCTTAGAATAAACTAGAAAAACAAAACGTGCTAGTCAGTAACCTAGAAGAATTCACATTAATATTTTTAGGTTTTTACTAAATATTTGAATATTCACTTTGCTAAAATAAGTAACTGACTTCCTGGTTTGCTCCCTATAGGGTGAAAGTGAAATGTGTTCCCCTCCCATCTTTTCATGATGAGAGTCAAGGATGGAAGTTGGGATCAACCTAAAAATCAATTTAGTGTAGCATTATAGTTCTTTCCAATCTGAAATATTCTTTTCCCATTAGAAAGCAGTGTTTCTAGTATCTGTGCCCAAGAAAAATAATTTCAAAGTGCTTTGGGCCACACCTAAAACTGCACTCAATTATTCAGAGATCAATCTCCATCCGGATCGACTGCATAAGGCCATGTTTCTCATGCATCCCTTCAAAATGACACAAGAAAAAAACTGTTTTCTCTCATAGTCTCTCACAAAGGCACATGAGAGTCTAGAACTGCTGCAGAGGCGACAATTTCACATAAAACTGAAAGACAACATTGCACAGGGGCTAAGACCACAGACTGAGCCAGACAGCCTGGGATTTAATCTGGCTTGAACACTCACTAGCTATGAAGTCTCTGTGCCCCAGTTCCCTCATCTGTAAATGGGAGTAATAATAATATCACCTCATTATAAGGATTAGGTGAGTTAACATTTGTAAGGCATTTAAAACAGGACCTGACACACGATACGTGTTATGTATTTGATAAATTAAAAACTAACAGTGAAACTGATTTTGTTAGAAAAATCATTATTGTTAAAAAGCTAATGCTTAAGTAAATAACATTTTATTGAATATATCCTGACTGGAGAAAGCCTATTCATGGTTACCTTGCTTGATTTAAGAATTTTAATTTGTTCTTCAAAAACAGTGTCTTTATTCTTTTCCAGAAAGCCTTCACATTGGTATTCCACCTGAAAACACATGGAAAAATCTCCTTAACTAATAAAACTTTTGAATAGACATTATCATCAACAACAAAAATATTTATTAGACTCGGGCTATATGACTGGCTTTCAGCAAAGTGGTATCATTAATTTTAGTTTAAGAAAATAGTACCATTCTTGGTAAGAAGCATGTTAACTCTAGAGTAAAACTCTCCAAATATTGTTTTTCTAGGGAACAGTGGTAGTGATGATTCATTGTGGTCTAAAAGATCCTCCCAATTCATGGGTAAGCAGACTCATAAGAAGTTGATTCTCTTCTCGCATGCTGGCCAAAGAGAGTTCCTCCAAGGCTGACCCAATGTATCTCCTTCTAACCTAGTTCGCCATCTGGCAGGAGTAAATCTCCTCTTGGGAGAGAAGAGATTAAGTGGAAGGGAGGATCAGAAGGAACAAATGGCCATCTGACAGAAAGTCAATGAGCTGACGATGGATGGAGGTGGAAGCTGGGTAGACACCATACAATTTGGTAAATGGAACTGTTCGAGAATGGACTATTGCTGACTCCAAAACAGCCATCCACCACTCAAGGGGCTTCCCATACTGTACCAAGAAGCCCTGAGGTGGCCCTAAAGTCATTTCAAGCTTTCCGGCTAGGATTAAGGAGACTCAGAAAGCCCTCAATTCCTGAAGGAGACCCTGGAAAGTTTACTCCAAAGCCTATCCCACAACTTCCTTGAAATATAAATTTGTCTCATGGCTCCTGATTTTCTGATTAGACTGTAGAATTTGTGAAGCAGCAAGTCTGCATGCATTGTTAGTGGGACCTGATGAATCAATCACAGAGGGTGACATAAGTCCACAGTCTCTATTCTGAAGCCCTTGGCATCAGCTATGCTTGAGAACTCAGAATTTTTCAGCAGAGTCTGAGGCAGCAATCTGTAATCAAACACATTACTATTTCTACATTGAAATATGTAAATATCCAGCCTAACTGGGATAAATGAAGACTATAAATAACCTCACGTTAGTTCAGGTCAGAGATCAGGAATAGCCACTAAATGAATTATGAAAAGACTTATGGTTTTCAGAGTTCCTTGGATTTCAGAATTATAGATAGAGGATTGTAGACCCATATTTATTTCATAATATAATTCCATTTAGGCTAAAGGAAGAGAAAACCAACAAGCTAACACTTTCCAATAAGGCCTTAAAGACTGCAAGTTTCAGCAAAGAAAAAGATGTTATCTCTTGATTATTGATTTTCCTCTTTGAACTTAAATATTCAAAAAGAAAAAAAATAATAAAGTTTTCTTACTTTGTCAGCAAAATGTTGGATGATGAAAGCTTTGTTTGATAGACGAGGCTTTTCAAAGAGTGCACATCTGTTCAAGTGTGTGTTGTACAATTTTTGGGCCCAAGTGTCATCCGTACCTTTAGGCATCTACAGTCAGGGTTAAAAAGAAAGAAAGAAAACAAGGTGAATATCGTTCTGAGACTCTTCTGATGCATCAACCAAGGGACCATGTTTTGCTTTTCCTAACAACTTTTACATTCAATTTAGGAACTCATTCCTTCCACATTTCTCTCTTAGAGGCCAAAAACCAATTACTAACAAAGAGCAATGACTGAGATCTTCCCATGGGTGACTCAGTCCAGTCTTTGGGCAACTCAATTTGCCCATACCAGGAGTCATCAAATAACTATTTGATTTGCTTTTAAAACAACAAAAGCCTCACAAATGAAGATGAAATATCATGACTATCATGTAGTTTTTAATTTGTTAAATAAAGGTAACACTTGCACATAGTGAAATATTTATATAATTCAGAAAGGTATAAAATGGAGAGTAGTCTCCTCTAGCTATTTCCACCAACCTCTTTATCTTTATTTTAGTATTATTATTAAGAAGAAATGGCCACCAGGTTGTTATTGATTTTTGTTATTATGAATACTGCCACAATGACTTCTTTTACATATATACCTTGAATACTTCTGCAAGTATATTCACAGAGTGAACTCCCAGCAGTTCCACTGCTAGGTCAAAAGGTATGTGTATTTACAGTTCTGATAAATATTGTCACATTTCCTCTAAAATACCTTGTACTAACTCACGCCCTTCATCAAGAGTATATATGTAATAAATATTCATTTGGTATTACCAAATTTAAACTTGCCTATCTGATAGGTAAAAAGCAGTATCCCATTTTTGTTTTGATTTGCATTTTGTTTAATTTCAAGTGAGGCTGAGCACCTTTTCATTACACGCATTTTTAAAGTTGTAGGAAATCTGGATGCTTAGGAGGATCAACCTATGGTAAGTTGTAACTTATGGCATATAAACTAAAGAGAAATTAAGAGAAAGGATAGATTATTTGTCTAAGATCACTCACTTAGCAGTAAAGCTGGGGATCTGATATTTTCCCAACATGATGCATCTTCAAACATTAAAGCTAAAACTCCCTCCCTACCACATATATCAATAATAAAGAACAATGAGTCAATATTTAAATTGTAAGTATTTAGAACTATTATTCAAAATGTCTTGTGCACAATTTCTTGCATACCACTGAACAAAAAGTACCAAATATAAGCATATTGATAACAAAAGTGGCTAAATTGGTAGTAGTTGTATCTAATGTCAATTTTTCACATAACTTAGAATCAGCTGAAATGAGAAGGAAAATTCTCCTACTGTCAATTGTACTTAGCACTGTTTGGGTCTAGTGACCCTTCAGAATGCAAATAGGGTGACCCTACTTTTTGCCACAATGGCACCTCATTGTATACCAATGGTTCTCTGCTTAAACCCACTTACTTTCTGACCTTGATATATCTATTTTGATAGACTAAGTACATCAGAAAGTCATACTTACCTTGCATTCCTCATCCAACAAATCTAGAATGCCCAGTTTAGATTCTATAAGATTAATGCAAGGCTGATTATCATAAAAATCTATGAGCGTCCATGGAATTTGTTCCTTCATATATTCCTCTTGTTCTAATTTGAAGACATGCTGAAATGAAAAAGAAAAACACTGCATTACTGGATCATTACCATATACAATGTTAGTCAAGAAACAACATTTATATAAAACACTCTAAGAGGATACCAGCATAATTTGAGATACTCCATGGCTTCCAGCAACAACAATCTCGTAGGAGAAATGTGATTTACATACAGAGAACAATAAAAGAAAGCAAATAAAAACCACAGACGGTAAAACCTCAGCTATCTAGGATTCTTGTAAACAAGTAAATCCAGGTATGTGAATGTTTTAAATAGCTGATAAATGTGGCAGTCTTTTTGATATGTATACATCCAAAACTGCACTACATACTTTTTTGCCTCTTAAATTATTGCACAGTGCTGATAACAATATGGGCACAGAAATGCCTTAGCTGGTCCTGAACAATCATGCAGAACAGATGCCCTCCAGACTACTGAGCCATGCTGGGCAATGCTTACAGCATAACAAAGTAATTCTCTTGAGGGACTGTGGTGTTGAAGTTCATGTGCCTCAGAATTAGATAACAGTCAGTCTTTTGTGTTTGCCTTGATTATTCTCCACAGTCAGGGAGTCTACAGCTTACTTTTCTGGATTCTATATCCAATTCTGCAAGCAGTTGCAACCACTACCTATTCATTGCTATTTCTGCTAAATGCTTCAGCCACCATCCTCATCATTGCTTCTAATTACCATTCACTCATTTAAGCAAAAATATGTATTGACTGTCTACTATGTGGCAGTCACTGCACATCATTAACCAAACAGACAAGGGCTCTGCCCTCATGGAGTTTGGAGACTAGTGGGAGACAGATAGAAATCAAATAGTCACAAGGAATATAATTACAAACTGTAATAATGTTACAGAGGAAAATAATGCGAGCTATGTATGAGAGCAAGTCCTCATCTAGTTTGGATACAGGCTGGTGAGGGAAGGCTTCCCTGAGGAAGGGCTGATGATCTGAGCTCTGCAGATGAACAGTAGTTAAGTTAGTCCAGTTGGGAAGGGCAATCCAACCACAGCTCCTGCTGCAGGCCACCCAGCCAGGGTAGCCACCCAGAAATTCTAGTCTCTACAGATGCTACTGACCTCTACTCAGTTGTTCCTAGGGGTTTCTGCTTTCTTTGACTTGTCTCTTTTGTCTCCCTTGGTTCTCTCACACATCTTGCTACTTTTCTAGGAAGATTAGCCCTCTATGGCTATGACCAGACAACACATATTTTCGAAGACCCAACACCCCATGAAACTTCAATGTCACCAAGATTTCTGATATATACTCTTCTCATGCACCTGGAACTTTCCCACTTTATTCTATACTTATTATAATGCCACTCTTGGCTCATTTGCAGCATTTACAGTCTAACCAACTGCAATAAGCTTTAGTTAAAAAAATGGTCATTGTATGAATATTTATGTCATGCTAATTAGAAAGCAAATTTCTCCTATTCTTTTCATCAATGAGAAGGCAAATAGGGTACCATGTGTAAGCAGTATGCCCCGACTGATGGTACCAATATTTTCCAAAACATTGAGCCCCGTCTTTTTTAATTCATTAATTTATATGCATTCTCCACATTGACAACAGAAACAGTGCTCCAGACTTTAAAGAGAGCTTGTTTCTCACACACATCTCTATGTCTAGTTTGGAAAAGTCCACGAGGCCTCAAAAATTTTGGATGCTCAATTGTCAAAGACAATGTGGGCATGAGGTTCAATATGGCAAGAGATCCTTGGTCAATACGGTAATGCCTCCAAGCACCAAACACGCCAATCACCATGTTTCTCCTGCCCACTGCCCTACCCACAGCTCCTGCTGAGCGAGGAGCCCAAAGCAACCAAGTTCTTTACTGTGAGACCCTATGCTCCTAGTCACAGAGAGTCAATTGCCAGAGATCTCTGATGAAAAATGAACTGGGTTAATCAAATTCTCTTTCTCAGGTATAAGAATTGGGGAACAGGCAACTAACAGTGGAAGCTGAAGCTAAAAGAAGTCAACATGAATGGGAACTAAGCAAATTAAAAGGATGGAGGAGCATTCCAACCACTGCTGGGTTCACAGCAAGTTTGAAGTGAGGAAGCAGAAACCTTGAGAAAATATATACAGAATAGAAAGAAAGAGTATGCCATCTGATAGTAAGACGGAGTGGAGCAGTTCTGCAGAGAGAAGCTAAGATGCAGTATGGGTGCGTGTGTGTGTGAGAGAGAAAGAGAGACAGACAGACAGACAGACAGAGAAGGAGAAATAGATGAATAGAGACAGAAAGAGGAAGAAGAGAGTCAGAAACACACATGCAGAAACACAAGGCCCTTGAGAAATAGACAAACTAGCCAGTCCCTAAGGAGGCTGGCGTTGGTTCCTTATATTTCCAGTCACCTTGTGCCAAAATATACTGGGAAAGAGCAGAAGGCCATGGCACTGATTAAAGTGTTAAGAAACTCAGAAAAATCTTAGAAAAGTTAATGCTCAATGTAGTCTCTGATAGGTTTTTATTAATGTTCCTTATGCAGAGATGAAAAATAGACCAATCACATTCTTATGGAAAGTCATAAGCCTAAGGTTTTAAGACGGCCTCTACATTATTTCACTGTGTTAAGTAGATCAATTTGCTAAATAAAGATGGTCCAAATTTTTATCAAAGTATATGCAATATTTTTTAAAAAATCAAACAGTCTAAGGGTTTTATGATGACAAGCAACAATCCCTTGTTTCATCCCTCCCCAACCCCAGTCTCGCACCCTGGAGGCAACCATTTTTAACTCCCTTAACTATTTCTTCTGATATTTATCTCTGAAGAATATGCTTATCAGCTATTTTTTGATTTACTCATTTGAAACATTATCTACTGATTTCTTGATAAGATAGATGAGGCTAAATTCACATACACCACGTCACCACTGCTCCTCCCCTATCCTCCCAATATTACTATTTTTATATCTTCTTTTGGTTTTTATTAATTTTGTAATAAAATAATATCTTTAAACTTCTATTTTTTTGTTCATCAACTATACAGTATACCATTTGACGTCTCTCATTGTAAGATGAAGATATTAAGGACTTTTTTCCTGTCCTTCAGCTCTTTTCTCTTCCATCTTCCAATTCCTATCAGTGACTCATTTTTAATATTCTCTTCCATCAATACTAATAACCACTCCTAATCTTGCACTTAGAACTGTGATAAGCATGTGGTGAGCACTTTACATATCCCAACTCATTCAATCCATACAACAATATGCAGTAGGTACTATTATTTATCCCATTATATAGATAAAGAGACTAAGGCCCAGGAAAGTCAATTAACTTGCCCAAGGGCCTCCGGATGATCAAAGCAGAGTGGGATTCCAACCCAAGCAGTTCACCTCAGGGGTCTGTGCTCTTCACTATTACAATCTGCTGCCCCTCATTATTAGGTACCTCCAAATCCCCCAACACTATGACAATGCTCTAAGATAGCTGATATTACTACTTCACAAGAGCCACTCTCAAAATATTCCCATTGCCAGTGTTTCGGTGAATGTCTCAGACTGTTGAAAAGAGAATATGCAAAATAGAATACATAAAAAATATATAGAAAAGAGAATATGTTCTGATTTTTCATTCTGACATCTTGCCAACACAGCAAGTAAGAGTTAAGATAGTCATAACTCCACATATAATTAGCCTCAGGAACAAGAAACTGAAAGATATCCCTGGGCTCAAAGCTTCATACTCCCTATGTTACCACCTAACACACTTCCTGCTTCCCTCACCTAATTTATTTGGACCAAATTTTCACCATTCTCAGATAGCAATCCAAGGATGACCTTGAATCCTATCTAAACCATAAACATTTTTCTCATTGCATCATTTATTAATCATAAGTTCCTCAGCAGTTTAGCTATTCTCAACCCCAGATAATAATTGTAATTCACAACTTCATTTCAAGAAGCAGACTTTAAACATAGACTAGAAATTCAAGAGAATAATTCAGAGCAGAATATTATTCAAGAGAGAAAATTCTTACCATATTGAATTGTTGCTGTAGTTTTTCATTTGCATAATTTATGCAAAACTGTTCAAAACTGTTTATCTCAAATGTTTCAAATCTGTAAAACCAAAAATAATATGGGAAGGGGAGAAAAAGGAACAAATAACTTTTTAAAAATATTCAAAATTTGCACATTAGAAAGAAATGGGTGATACCCCAACATTATGAAACTTTCTTTCCACATCAGTGAAGATAAGAGTTTAAGTCAGTAACATGGAAAATGCATCCAGCAGATAGGCATCAGCCAAGTAGCAGAGAGATTTTTTTTAAAGGCTCCAGAGTGCAGAGGTGTTCAATAGTATGAGTTTTTGAGGGCTAATTCATCCCAAGTAGGGAAGAATCAGAATTATGATAGAGCTATTGCTCTTCTCAATTTACAGATTCACAGTATCTACATACACATAGAAAGGACTGGGATAGTCCCTTCTACTTCATAGGTTCTTTGAAAAATTGAACCAGATAATGAAAAATTAGACATCAAAAGGCACAAATGTACAGGAAGGGTCTTAACAGCTAAAAAATGGTACCCAGAGAAGGCAAACTAGCAAATGAACTAGATTTTTAGAAATTCTTTTCTAATTTCTCTTCTCCTCACCAGTAGGCGACAGAATCAAATACCCACTCAGAGTTACTATATAATCTCTAGGAAGAAATGCTCTCTGGCAGACCACTAAGCCAAATATACTTACCCATAAATGTCCAGCACGCCAATAAAAGAGTGCTGTTTGACAGCAGAATGGAGAGCCTGATTGACATGATCTACAATCCAGCTAAAGAGCTTGGCGTAGATGTGCTTGGCCAAAGCATCACGGGCATTTGTGGCCTGCAGCTTGGAGATGGGCTTGATGTATGTCTCCGTGGCAGTAGCCAGCTTCCGATGGCAGAGCCAGTGACACATCTCCTCATAGTCCACGCCCATGAGGTCACAGAAGATGCTGAGAGGTTCATGCTTGGGCTACCAAAAGAGAATGGGTTATTTCCTATGATCAGATCAATCAAAGAAGAATTTACTGAAAAATACTAAGAAAGAGGTAACAAATAAAACCCAGCAATTTCTTTGTTATAACAAACACCAAAATCACTGGAAGCTGATCAATGACTATAATCACAATCATCTATCAAACCAGCATCTAAGCAGCATTTTGCAATCTCTTCTACAGCTCATTTCAAAAAATTATCTCTTCCTTTGTCTCTTCATAGTATTTGTTAATACCCCTCTTTAGGCACATTCATTTAGTTAGTCAATCAGAAAATCAGTCAGCTTGTCAACAAATATTTACTGAGTGCCTATTATATGCTAGTAAACAAAAACAGACATGATCCCTGTCCTCCTAGAACTCATAGTCACTAGGGGAAATGGATATTAATCAAATGATTCCTCCCTAAAACATAAAATTACTCCAAAGGAGAAGGACACTACACTAAGATTCCACATAAGAGGAGTATGCCCTTACGTGGCAGGAGACAGCTGCCTTGAGAAATGGAGCTGAGATCTAAGGATGAGAAGGTGTTAACTCAGTGAAAGGGAGAGGGGCGTCTTCCAAGCTGAGGGAACAGCTGGTGTAAAAGTCCTGTCGTGGGAGGGAAACTAGCAACATGAGGGACTGAAGCCGAGTGAGAGAGAAAAGGTATGAGATGAAGCCAGAGAGACAGGCAGAGACTATACCATGGCTGGTCTTTATCCTGAGAACAATGAGAGGCCACTGAAGGGTTTTAAACAGATAACTTGAGAGTTATTTGTGTGACTTCTTAGATTAGAATCTCTTTAATGACGCCTATATCTCTGTATCCTCTACAATGTCTTCCATAGGCCTTGCATGAGTAGGCATTCAATAAATACTTGTTTAATTTAATCCATGTTAGTGCATTATATTTTTCAACATCTTCACTCACATGTTTCAATTGAATCTGATAACATTCCTGGAGAATAGGCAGGGTGAACATTGTTATCTCTAATTGACAAATGAGGAAATAAGATTCAAGAGAATAGCTTGTCAAAAATCACATGGCCAATTTACTTCAGAGTTGTCATTAGAACCTGAGTCCCCTGACACTCTCATCCCCTGACCCTTCCCACGGAAGCAGTCCCTTCTTTCTTTCATCTCCCCTCCTCCCAAATAATCACTTCAGATACAAAGCAGCACCATTTGATATCATTTAGAAGTGGACCAGTACTCTCTAAACATATTCTATTTGAATAGCGTTACCATATTGTTCTATTAGATCAAGGTTGTTAACTGTTCTGTACAAATTTTCTATAAGTTTACTAATTTTTGGACTTCTTCAACTATCAGTAATTGAGAGAAGTCAATAATCTCTCACTATGATAGATTTGTCTATTTCTTCTCATGGTTTCTGTTGATTTTTGCTCTATATATTTTGAGGCTACGTCATTAAGTACACACAAGTTTAGAACCATTACATCTTCCTGGTGAACAAAATCTCTATCATTACATAATGACTTTATTTATCTCTAGTACTGCTTTTGGCCTCAAAGTCTAGTATCTATTTTGTTTGGTATCAATATAGCTCTGCCAGTTTTTTTCTGGATATTATGGTGTGTCTTTTCTAAACCTTTTATTTTCAAACTTTCTATACCTTAATGTTTTAGGAATGCTTCTTTCAAAAGTATATACCTGAATTCTTTTTTTTTTAAACCTTCAGTGAATGCTTGTGTATCCTAGTTGTTAGTTCAGTTCTCCATGTGAGCCACCACCACAGTATGACAACTGACAGATGGGTGGTGTGGTTCCACAACCGGGAAACAAACCCAGGCTGCAGCAGTGAGAGTGCTGAATCTTAACCACTAGATCACCAGGGCTGGCTCTGTACATACCTGAATTCTTAAAACAATCTAACAACCTATTTTAACTGATACATTAGTCCATTTGTAATATTTATTTCTATCTTATTTTGTGCCTTTATTTGTCCCACTTTTTGTAAATTTTTCTCTCCCTTTCTTGCTATATTTGGATTATTTTTTTTCAGTCCATTTTTCTTCTATTAGTTTGAAAGGCTTACTTTCAGTTTCTATTTTTATAATAGAAGCAATAACTTGCATTCGTTAATTTAGTGTAATTAAATAACACTAACTCCAAACACCCCATCCCAATCTAAGAGCTTTGTTATCCAGAACTTCTATCTTTTCTGTGGGGAGGTGGGTCTGGTGATTCACTTCATTTTTTTTAACTTTTTATTTTTAACTAATTTTAGACTAACAGAAAAGTTGCAAGAATAGTATAAAGAATTCCTTTACCCAGATTCCCTAAATATTAACATTTTACCACATTTGCTTGTACCATTCTCTTTCTCTCTCACTCTTTCACATATATATAAATACACATTATTTTTTCAGAACCTTCTGAGAGTAAGTTGTAAACATGATGCCCTTTTAGTCCTAAATATTTCAGTGTGTATTTCCTAAAAACCAAAGACATTATCTTAGGTAACTATGGTATAATGAACAAAATCAGAAAATTAGCAATGATACACAACCCTATTATGTTACCTACAGATCTAATTCAATTTTTGCTGATCGACCCAATGACGTCCTCTGTGGGAAAAACAAAACAAAACAAGACACCTCTATCCTAAAAGTGTCCAGGATCCAATCTAGGTTCATGCATTGAATTTAGTTATCATGTTTCATTAATCTACTTTAATCTGAACAGTTCCTCACTCGCTTTTTTTTGTCTTTTGTGACGTTGACATTTTTGAAGAGCATGTCCCTCAATTTGGGTCTGTATGATGTTGCCACATGATTAGATTTGGGTCATGCCTTTTGGGCAAGAATACCAGAGAAGTGATGCTGCACTCTCCTCAGTGCGCCATATCAGAAGTTATGTGATGCTGATTGGTCCCATTACTGGTCATGTCAATTGTGGTCACTTGGTTAAGGGAATGTCTGCCAGTTTTCTCCACTGTACAGATAATTATCTTTGTAACTAATAAGTATTTTTAGGGGAGTTCTATCTTTTCCAGCCCAATAAGCCATTTGTTGTTATTAATGTTTTAATTAATCAAATTTTATCTACACTTGCCTGTACTTTATTAGTTTATTGATTCATCATTTCTTCTCACATTTCAGATCTTCTATCTGGGATCACTTTCCTTCTGCCTAAACCATGTCCTTTAATATTTCTTTTAGTGAGGGTCTGTTGGTGACAAATTCTCACAAGTTTCTATTTGTCCGAAAACACTTCTATTTATCCCTTATTCTAGATGGATATTTTTACTGGATATACAATTCTAAGTATATAATTATTTACTCTAGGACACTGAAGATAGCAGTCTACTGTTTTCTGGTTCCTACTGTTGCACTTGGGAAGTGAGCTATTAGTTTAATTGCTATTCTTCAATAGTAATATCTTCTCTCTCCAGCTGTTTTAAGATTTTTCTCTCTGCCTTTGGTATTATTACGGTGTACCTAGGGGTGGCTTTCTTATTTATTCCGAGATTTTTTTGGACTTTTCAAATCTGTGGTTTAGTGTCATTTTTCACAAGTTCTGAAATTTTTTAGTAATTATCTCTTCAAACATTACGTCTGCCTCATTCTCTTTTCTCTCTCCTTTAGGAATTCTCATTTGATTAAAATTAGATTTTACTACCGTATCCTTCATCTCTCTTAATTGTTGTGTTAAGTGCTCCATCCCCGGGTCCTATCTTGCATTTTGGATAATTTCCTCACATCTGTCTTTTAGCTCATCAGTTCTCTCCTCAGTTGTGTTAAATCTGCTATTAATTTCTTTTGGCATTCTTAATAGGTTTAACTCTGGTATCTGTTATTTCACCTAGCTCCATCTATTTTGTTTCATCATGGGATTTGTGATTTTTGACTGTGAGCCAGGATGTCTTGGAACTTTTCTCATGGGACTCTGTTGAGGCCTAGACTGAAGGTGGATCCTCCAATGTAGATTTGCATTTGTTTCTGTTGGGAATCTAGGGCACTACCAATCCAGGACCAATTTAAGCTAAGTTTCTGTATGTAGCTTTCTGGGACCGTCCAGGAATTACTAAATTAGGCAGGAGTTTGTATGAGAGTCAGTTCATTGTTATAAATTTTTAGGGAACTACTTTTTCCTTCTCCACTTAGCACCAAGGCTTGAGCCAGATTAACTTTTCTCCGTACTCTTGGAATGGGTGGTGGGCAAGTTTATTATTAGTTCCCCATTTAGGGTCTCAGCTTTAAGCAGGGGTTCCCCTATTTACTCCCCTGTTTATATGAATCCTAGGCTTTATCTTTTGTCTTCTGCACTCCACTTGGCTATGAAAACCAAAGCTCAAGGTCACTGGGTTCAGCAAATGCCCTCGAGGTGAGTCCTAGCTTCAGGGTTCTGCTTCATTCTCTGAGTTCCTGTTTTCACTTAGTTTTTGGCCTCTGAATTCTCATGTATTTATCAAAACAATATTTTTAAATATATTTATCCAGCATGAAGGTCACCAGAGTACCTAGTCCTCAATTGCTGGAAAAGAAAGTACCTTTCATTTTACAGATGAGGAAACTGAGGTTCAGAGAAGCTAAGCAACTCACCCAAAAACAGAGTGAGTCAATAGTAAAGTTGGGATTGAACCCAGGCAGAGATATTGAAACATATATTTCAAAACTCAAGTTTAATTTACCCAAATTTAAGTCACACAAATTAATCTACACGTAGATTTGCTAATATCAATTTGGGTATCTGAAGAGTAAAACATAAACCTCAAGATTGTTTCCTATTACAATCCTTGAGGAAGCAGGATGGGAAAAAATAATTATATTAAAACTTCTTCCATTTTAATAAAGTTAAAAAATATCTAATAAATATATGCGTGTGTGTGTGTGTGTGTGTGTGAGATCTTTGATGGTGGTGATCAGCAAATACTGCAAATCACAAATGCCCAATGAGGACAATCTGGGACTGTCAAGTTTTGTTACAGTTTAAACAAATGTTCCCACATACGGAATTGGGTTTTAATTCCCACGGTGCAGTTATCACTAAGTGTGGAAGATTATGTAAATCATAGTGAAGACACTCCATCCCCCCAGACATCTAGTTCCTCTTCCCAGGAGTAACCACTGCTAACAGTTTCTTCAATAACTTTTAAACCACATTACATTTCCACAGCAGAAGAAACAAATAAAAATATAGATTCTTGGTACTTATGCCAAAGACCAAATGAACCCTTCCCTCCAGACTCACCAATCCAACTTTCACATCTATTATTTCCCTCCTCTGTTATATAGATCAGACATGTAGCAAGTTCTCTCCTCTCCCCTCTATACACACACAGATGCACACACACACACACACACACACACACACACACAATCATTGTGCACCACGGATTAGAAACCATATTTCTTTATTTTCAGTTCAAGATTCTACTTTGGATAATATATCTCTCGGATAATGTTAATAATGAGACTTTAAAAATATTGCTTCCATAAAGAACAAACGAAACTAAAACACAAATCAACTGCTATCACACTAAGCTTGTCCTAAACTTACAGGTATTGTGCAGCTGTCTGCATCTCGAGATGTAAATCCAACATTGCCTAAGTGAAGGATGCCAGCAAGTATTCGGAAAATTCCCATCTGATAAGATTCACTAATTCCTGAAACACAGAGTAAATGAACAAGTGACTGATTTCAGAACAGGAACTAAACATTATGGCAATTTTAAGCCTATTTTTAATTCTTGAATATTGCAATATGCTGTGTACATTATAATGTGTCATAGTTGAGAACATTTTCATCTTTGTTAATATTAACACATAATGCAGTTCAGCATCGTGGTTGGGAGCATGAGCTGTGGAGTGAGAGAGACCTGGGCTTGAGGCCTGGCTCTGCTCCCGACCTGCCATCTCACATGGGCAGGTAACTTCACTCTTCTATGCTTCCATTTCCTCATTTGAGATATGAGAATAGTAGTGACTAACTCAAAGGGTGTTTGGGAGCATTAAATGAGAAAATGCACTTAGCATACTTAACACACTATGTGACACATGGTAAGTGCTAAACAGATTATCATCATCATTGTCACACACTAGATTTAAGTATTTTATTAACATTATTACCTTTTCTATTTATCCCTACTCCAAATGCAAGTTGCAGCCCAATAAGGCAGTTTTAACTCAGATTATTTAATTACTTCTTCTACCTAAAGATCAAGTATAAGTCAAAGAGACCCCAAGATTAGAAGAGTTCAGGCTGGTGTTGTATCCCAGCCTGATGAGTGAGTATCCAAATACAGCATTAGAGCAGGACCTGAAAGATAAGACAGGATGAGAAAGCTGGATGGCCCTTGGCTTTTTATCAGATCTGGCTTCATTTTCCAATAAGGTAAGAATTTCCAGAATATTAGATATAATTGTATGCAAGTAAAAATAGTAAAATTATTTCCAAATATGTTGTAGGGGAGGAAGAAATTTTCCTCTACCCTTCTAGGTTCTTCCGGCTGGTCTAAGAATTAAATTGACATGAGACAGAATAACAGGAGAAAATCAAAGTTTAATAACATGTATACATGGGAGAAACCCAGGAAAGCTGAGTAACTCACCAAAATGGCCAAAGCCACCACATTAAATACCATCTTCAGCTAAAGACAAAGGAGGGTGTTGGGGGTAGTGGTTTGGGTCTTCAAAAGGGAGGAAGGCAATTCACAAGGAGATGGAAAAGCAAATGTTTGGTAAACAAATGTTTGCCACACCTTGCAAAGACAATGAGACATGGGGAGGACTTGAATCAAATCCTTACTTGTCTACCACACCTAGTTCATATTATACTATAGTTATTTATGGTGAGAGCTCCTTCCTGGAACAGGCCTTCTAAAATCCTTTTAGGCAGTTAGAGGGAAGGTCAAAGTTTCTTCCTGAATCTTTAGTTCTTAAAAATAATCAAGCCAAAGAAACACAGTTTGAGGTAGCAAATTCCGCTCCCCTACAATGTAATCATATACAGGGTAATTGAGAGTTGATCTTATAATGAATGTTTTTGCCATCTTTGCATTATGGCTTTTTCAAATTTGTAATTTTCTATTTAACAGATTTAGCCCTAGAAGTAAAGCAGTGTTTTTCAAACTTTAATATGCATATGAATCACTAATGGATCTTGTTAAAATGCAGATTATGATTCAGTAGGTCTGAGATGGGGTCTGAGATTCTGCATTTTTGCAAGCTCCATGGTGGTCCTGGATCATACTCTGATTAGCAATGCTCTTAAATTAACTCACTTTAGGGTACTCCTCAAAATACCAATGTATGATTTTAGAGTTATTCATATTCTGTGGTTTTTAAATAAGCAATTCATCACTAAAAGTTGTACACTACAGTTCTAAAAATTTATTTATATATAGACCCAATATTTTTTAAATCCCACAAACAAGACAGTGACATCTGAGCCATTTCAAAAATAGAATAAACTACATGTAATACATTGTTTTGTCACCAAGCTAGCTCAGCCACATTTCCCAGCCACAAAAAAACTCCCAAAACAAAAAATGCTACAAAATGTGAGTTTGTACAGAAACTCATTTCATTTAGCTCTAGGTTTCAAATTTTGTAAAAATTTGAGCAAAGAGTTAGTTAGTCCTACCTCCTCTGATGCCCCAAATGTGTGCTTTAAATAGCTTTATTGAGGGATAATTTGCACACCATAAAATTCACCCGTTTTAAATACACAATTCAATTATTTTTAGTAAATTTACAAGGTTGTGCAACCATTACCATAATCTAATTTTAGAACAGTTCCCATCACCCCAAAAAGAAACCTCACGCCCATATGCTATCCAAATGTGTTTTATAAGGAATATTAAATCTCCCAACAACACTCACCACTTAATACAAAGCTAAGCCAATATTCCAAACAAAGGTTGCTTGAGTCAAAAAGCTATTGCTCATCTGTCACAGGACAAATGTGCCCTTTTACCCCTTTGACCCTTCCCCCAGCCCCCTTTTGGTGGTGAACACAATGTAGTCTATACAGAAGTTGAAACATAATGATGTACACCTGAAATTTATATAATGTTATGAACCAATGCTACCTCAATAAAAAAATAAAATTGTGATTATATCTATATATTTATGTATGAAATATAAATGTTACAACTTCCACTAAATATAGGAGTTTCTATTTTTAGACAGATTTATTTGTTCCAGTTGCTTATCAAGCTAATACAAGATATTTTGTTTGCATTTTGGATTATTCAGTTTACATTAGGTAACAGAATACAATAAAAAGGTTTACACTTAAAAAAAAAAAGCTATTGCTCATAAGAGCCCAAGAATAAAATTACATTACCAAGCAAAGTGCAGGCCTGCCTGGTATGTGCCATCTCCTTGGCATCATCCACTCCTTCAATCACAGGACTGCCACCTTGCATCGTGTAATGAAAGTTATTTGCATCTCCTGCAATCAAGGAAAATAAAAGATTTGCAGTCTATGAAAAAGTCTTGATATCTACCCTCATGTCCACTCTGAATTAGAGGGAATGACAGCACAGTTAAGTTTACAGAGCCTGGACTTCAGCTGCCTGTGTTTTCAATTATATTTTAATATAAAACTCAAAATTAAATAATGGAGTATAATGTTTGTAGTTTATTTATCTTAATTGGTAGAATGAATAGTCCTTTCCTAGAGGTTTTATTCCAATCTACATGCTACGATAATTTCTTCAAACACTTTACTCTCCTTATCTCAGTTTCCTCACAGGCCTCCATCACATAAACTCCTTTAAATTTTTTTTCTTTTAATGAAAGCAAATTTCAAACATACACAAAAGTCAAGAGACTAGTACAATGAGCCTCTATGTACTCATCTCCCATCTTAAACAATATCAACTCAAGGCCAATCTTGTTCCGTTTGTACAGCCACTCACTCCTTCCCCTTCCCACAGGTTATCTTAAAGCTAATTGCAGACCTCTTATCATTTCATCCATAAATATTTCAGTATGACATAGTCTTCTTTTAAATAAGTAAGTCTGAACTCAGAAATTAACAGAAAACAATACCAGCACAATAAATCTAACGCCATATTCATACCTAATCGCAGCATTTTAAATTCAGGTAACTTCGCTGAGGCACAAAGCTGATAGAAGATATGATAGTTTCTCTCCTCCTCTGCCTTTGAAATAAGAAAAGTTTTCAATTATAGCATTTTAATCTAAAACTCAGAAAATTCAATCATGAAATAAATTTTAATATTTAATTATCTTAGTTGGTACAATTATCCTTTCCCAAACCTCCTAGTACACATTTATGATTATTAAATCTTATGATTTATTAGCTATGTGCACATGTGAGTGTGTATCTGTTCGTCAGATTCAACATAAAATATCTGATAGTAATGCTTTTTCAACTAGTGAACAGCTTGATATATGGCATTGTCATAAGAGATCATTGCCTTTGGGGGGAAGCTAAAACCATTTTTTTAGAGTACTCAATATTTTCTCACAGTACCTCTTAGATTCATGATCTTCCTAACATTTTGAATAAAAAAGAATATCCCATCTTTGCCAATTTTAGACAGGACCATCTACTGTGGTTGTTTGCAAGAAATCCACAAATGCACTATATCATCTATATCACTTTAGTTTATATATTTTAATATCAATAAAAATATTTTATAAAATAGAAAATAAATCACGTACAATTCTAAGATCACTTCTTAGTATTTCATGACAGTCCTTTTCCACATGTATACTTTAAAAATACAGTTGTAATAATATTGTTCATACAAAACTGGATCCTTATACTCTATCATCATATCCTTGAATTCTGCACTGTATTCAGCTGACTAAAGAATGGTACACATAAGGCCAAGGTCAGGTTTGATGCCCAAAGGGGGCTGATGTCTGGTAAAGAATACCTATTGCCAGGATAGTAGACACTGAACAAATTAACAACATCCCAATGACCACAAGCATTATTAGGCAAGAGATCAGCCCGTTCAGCACAGAGACAACTAGAAGAGCAGGTAGGTCTGCAGAAATGCTTTGGTCATCTTTGTACATGAAGGACAATATCAAGTATGCTCGGACTCATTTTGACTTATTAAACATCCTCAATATTATGTAGCCCTGGGGGTTGGGAAACATCTAGAACTGCTTCAATGTCTCTAGACAAGACAATAAGGATTAGGCCTTAATGTGTTGTCTTAAGCACTACTAGCTTCTGGTCACCATACCCACTTCACCTTTAATTGTTTACCTCTCAATCAAATTTATACTATTTAGACTCAATCTTCTCTTAGATCTACGTATATTTCCCCCATTCTTTCTTCTGGCTACTAAACTTTTTTTAAAAAAAAAAACCTATACAAGTATACATGTGTGCATAGTAACATTGCTCTGTGTGTACCTGCATATTAGAACAATGGAGGAGAGCGACTACTGCTTTACTATACAAATCAACTATTATACTTTAGGGGGCCACCAATCAGGTACACTCCCAAAGTCAAAGCCAGGGCAGCTGCAGGCTGCCCAAACTCATGACTCTCAGTATATCCCAGATACTTTCAAAGCCGTAACAGACTTAGGCAATGGAAATTGTAGACTCTGCTACATGGCAGTGCCAGAGGTATGTGAACCTCAGTGCAGTGGGCATCCAGTTAAGGGGCTACAGAAACCCGGTCACACAGCATGTAGAGGGTTACCAGGAGCCCTACACTGGGAGTTTTCCAATGATAGGTCCACATTCTCTTAGTATACTTGTAAATATGTAAATGCATGCCTACCAGCATGCCATACTATACATCTGTAAATGTATAGTATGACCCACTTTAGATAAAAAAGGACCAAAGGCATATATGTGAATGCAAATCCTGCACAGACACATAGACTAGAGTGTATTCTTTGACAGTAGTTTGTAACTGGGTTGTGAAGATTTTTTTTTAACTCTCATTATTCTGTCTAAACAATGTCATATTCTAAGAGAGGAGAAGGAAGGAAAGGGACAAGGATTTTGTTTTCTTGAACTTCATTCAAATTGTAACTCACTGAAGGCATAAACCAATGTCTTCCCTATCAATTGGGAAATATGAGAGACCACACTAAACTAATAGTACCTCTTCGTAACGAAGCTTTTCCTACAAGCACCTGTAAGGAAAAGTCAAAACCATTAAACTTAAACCAGTTCCCAATCCCCAAGACTATTAGTCTAATGGCTATTCCCCTGCCTCTGACAGGCACCATTCTACACGTTTCAGTCCAAGTGTAGTTTGTAGTAATATTGTCATAATATGCTCAAGAGTATCTGGAAATAAAATGCAAACCAGCAAGCAGGAGGTCTAGAATTATACGGCAATCTAACATAAGTATACATGTGTGCATGCCTGGCTTACCTGGAACACCACCCTGGATTTCTCTAAAAGGTAAGTTCTCATATTGGCACCAATGATTCGATACCTCTTATCAAAACCAATCTCAATATACTTCCCAAAACGGCTGCTATTATCATTCCTGGTTGTCTTCGCATTTCCAATTGACTAAGAAGCAAAGGAAAAAAATAAAATTTTAGAAGTGCAATTCATGACATGACATTTACAGAGTCTGTTCAGAGAGAGAAAGGACAGAGTAGAACACAACCCATTAAAACTGATTCTTTTTAAGAACAGAACCAATTTTGTCCCTGCAAGCACAAGTGTATGCTTTGCCCACTGCGCAACCACACAAATATATACTAATAGTTAGTACCTGCCTTGTTATTCTCACACAAATTATTTTCAGATACAGCAAATCTGAACCCAGCAGCTGGGAGGTTTTCATGCACCATTTGTGGTATCTGAACACACTCATTCAGACCAGCAAAGAAAGAGAACGGATGGGACTGGGTGCTGCCAAGTCACAAGCCCTTTTAGTCAAACATCAGGGTTTTGATTTCTCGAAAAACTCAGTCTGTTTTATGTAAATAACCTGGTTAAGACAAATAAATATTTTCCTGGAAATGCTGCTCTGGTGTTCAGGGTCTCTTTAGCCAGAAGTTTCTATCATCTTATCTTGTGACAACAAAGGCCCACTTGGACTACTTATTTGCGGAGTATTAGTAATTACCCACTCAATTTAAAGCCATTTTCAGAAACCAGGGACAGTAAAATTTGCTTCGGATTTTAATAGTGGTATCTAACTTGTAAAACATCTGCTACAGAATACAGAGAATGTAACCTTCTGCTAAAGTTTTTATATAGTCTTAAAAATTAAAATGGCGTATGTACTGCTTTCTGATTCAGGTAACATGCTTCTATAAATTTTTCTCGCAAGGCAAAGCAAAAAACATGGTGTAGTTAGAAAAGCAAGTGTTCACATAATGCATATATTAAATATTTAATAAGATAATTACATATAAGATTAATATCTTTTACTTGTGCAAAGCCTATGACTATCAATATTAGTATATTGAAACCACAGCAGAGAGAAAGATGTGAAAATGCTCTGGAGTGTTTAAAAAGCAATACAAATATAAGTGATGAAAACAGTAGTAACATAGGCAAAAAAGTCAACACAGATTCTCTGATCAAAGAAAATGAATTTTCATTTTCTGAAATACAGGGCAAGCACTGTCCTATTTTGTTTTGGCAATGAGAACACTGCTATATTTCAGATTAACATTTTAAATGTTAAGAACGACTGAAAGCTATCTTCCTAACAAAATAACAGAGTGATCTAATGTAGCCTAAGATAATTTAACAACACAGGCATTTACTCAGATATTCCCCTTCTTTATGTTACAAAAAGCACAACAGAAAATTTCCACATAGTCCCGTTACTTTTATTTTGTTTAGAAATTAATGATAAATGCACAATTTTCTTTCAACACAACATTCTGTCAAAGAGCAGATGAAGGGTTACAGCTAGCAGCAGTGACAGCAGCAGTAACAGTTATTGAGTGCTTACCAGGCACTGTCCTAAGCACTTTCCTGGTAGCAACTAAGTAAGTTGAGGAAGGGTGATCCATAGCTTCTCCTCCCTCCCTGACTCATATCCCACCTTCCATATGTCATCTCTCCTCCTTCTACTCAGAGTGGGAGTCAGAGTGGTCAACCTGCCAAAACAATACTACGCTCTGTGAGAAGCAGTGAGTGGGCCAGGGCTGAAACAGATCCCTTTGTCTTTGAGTAAAAGGTATTTAAACATAGAGCAAAGAATGGTAGAAGGAGCAAATGAAATAGAAGTCTGAAGATCTGGGTACCAGACCAGGCCCTACTACCAAGTGGCCATCATTTAATCCTCTGAGGAGCATTAGTGTCTCAAGTGTAAACTGAGTAGGCTGGATAAGCTCGAGTATTCTTTTCAAAAATAAAATTATATGATTCTAAGCCTTGAACCTAATATGGAAAGAATGTTCTATATATAAACAGTACCTTTTGTCCACTCCCCTTAACTGCTTCCTCTGCCTTATAAGTACTGTATTTACAACAGCCTCCCTTAATGCTATTTTCCTTTCAATCAGCAAGAAATTGCTAAAGGAAAGAAGTTTTATGGTCTTGATTTTACTATTGATTTCAGTGAAATGTTGACGGAGTTACTCTTTAATAAATGGAGAGGAAAATCTTCAACTATGATCATTGAAGATAAAAAAGAACTATTAAGACCCAGTGTGTCCCAAGAATCTTCCCTGTCCCCATTTTAGTATGCAAATTCCAAGAGAAAAAAGAAAACGTGATAAAATAGAGCAAAAAAAGAAACACTTCTCTGTACATCATTTGCATTTTGCAAAAGGAGCCTATGCTGAGGATGAGAAGCTTGCTTTCTAAAGGATAATGTACAAAATCCCATTAGCCACTGGGCTGTGATGTTAACCGTGCAGGATGTTCATCATTCAACGAGGAGTTTCAGCAGATCACTGGAGACCTGAATGTGCCTTTTTTGACATCACAGTAAAGGGCTCTGATATAGAGACATAGTTTTGAGGCAAGTTTAAAACTACAGGGGGCCGCCGGGTGGCACAGTGGTTTAGTTCGCGCTTGGCAGCCCGGGGTTTGCGAGTTCGGATCCCGGGCGCCCGCCGACGCACTGCCTGTCAGCCATGGCGTGGTGGCGTCCAATATAAAAAAGTGGAGGAAGATGGGCACGGATGTTAGCCCAGGGCCAGTCTTCCTCAGCAAAAAGGGGATGAGTGGCAACAGATGTTAGCTCAGGGCTGGTCTTCCCCACAAAAAAAAAAAGTTTAAAACTACAAATTTTCTAGGCCACATATTCAATATTTTACCTATGTTTTCTTCCTGTAACTGTAAACCATTTGTCACCACTCTCCAGCCCCATATTCCATTTTAATCTTTCAAATTAGGATGCCCTCATTTGTAGTTGTTGAAAATTAGTTCTCTCTTTATCAAATTTTCTTACTCCAAATTCCTGTAGAGAAACTAAGCAATAATACAGAAGGAAGTAGCTAAGTATAGCTGATGCCTTTATCTTTTTTTGTTCATCCTAGCAAACAGGGTAAATTCCTTATAACTGCACATGAAAAAGTAGTATCTGTGGCCATTCCAAATTTTAATATCACTCCTACTAACACAACTCAAATTTGTGTTGTAGAAAAACCAATGTAGCTATTTTTTGAAAGATAATATAGCAAGATCATAAAAATATTTCATTCAACTTGACACATTCTAGAACGTTCATTCCAGGCTTACATTATTATATGGTCCAGGCCTAGAAGAAATGGGATTCCCCGATGCCATCACAATCAACACTTCAGGATATTCTAACATTAGCGACTAAGAATGGTCTAAACTATTGCCAAATACCAAGAATTTGTCGTCATGACCAAAAACAGTCAAAATATTGGTA
Source organism: Tapirus indicus (assembly GCA_031878705.1). Classification (NCBI taxonomy): domain Eukaryota; kingdom Metazoa; phylum Chordata; class Mammalia; order Perissodactyla; family Tapiridae; genus Tapirus; species Tapirus indicus. Next base: position 45,127,787 of record CM062918.1, read on the forward strand.
GGAAGCAAAGCCCTTTTGTTTTCTGACCCAAAACCAAAATTTGGCTCTACAGATTGTATTTCCCCAATACTAACACCAGTGGCATCCACCACTATATCTGCAACTTAAATTCTTTCAAAATTTTAATATTTGCTCAAAATCTTTACTACTCTTTTTGGCACAAATATCTTTTTCTTCCTGTCTATGCTTTTTCAAAAAACTTTCCCAGTTCTCTTTCTATAGTGCACCCAGCCCAGTAGTCCTCTTGACTTCCCCAGCATATCTTGTCCTCTCGATCCAAGTACAGAAGTCCTGCTGCTCTAGGGGGGCAGCCCTGTGGGCACTGTAGGGCTACTGGGGTCACAGCATTCTGCTCTGAAGTGTCACACACAGCACTGCAAACCAGGCACAGTTACCTCTGGACTGATTATTGCAAAAATCACTTGTACCACAGGTGCACCAGGCCAGTTTTAAACTCCATCTGTGTTTGGGTGACAAATAAGGCTTGACAAAGGAAAAAAACAGGGAAAAAAAAGTGCTCATTTGAATTTTTAATAAAGTTTGTTTCCGCATGTCCAAACTAATTTCCCTCCATTTAATGAGACATTTTTCTCCATTTAATGGGACTACTTATAAAAATGTAACTTAAAATCATACTAACAAACAAATTATTCTCTAGTTATAAATCTTAAAATACTCAAATTCTCACACAAATAAGTCCATTTTCTTTGGCATAAGCATTTCTACCTCATAGATATATTCCACTTCTGAAAGAATATCTTTTCATAGTTCTTCCTTTCTCAAGAATTTATAGTTATTGAATTACTTTTTCTAACCTAAAGCTCTGTGATGTCCTTGACAGAAACAAGAAAAATGTTTACAAGACCATGATTTAAGTTTATTGTTCAAATCTGGAAAAAAATAAAAACTTATAGCTAAACAGGTTGGACCAAGTACAGAAAATGAAATGTGGGCGAAGGAATAATGAAACTCATTCATGTTTGAGCATGGTGAATCTTGTGTTTTGGAAGGAGCTTAAATAAGAACTCAGGATTGGGGCGGAAAGAGTAACTTATATTTCTCGTACCAGGAGCAATAGATACGAGTCAATTAACTAGGAGAAGAGAAATTTTAGAAAATGAAGTACCACTGCCAGCTATTTAGAGGCAACCATTCAATGGTAGGTTAAAAATGCAGGATTACAGAATAAAGTAGATTCCTCTATAGCTGAACTTTACTAAAAATGTCTACCTTACTGAATTTTCACTTTTACTAGATCTCTTACTAACATGTGGAAAAGCACTTTCCTACTTTTAGTGGCTGGGAGATCCCACACTTTCTGACATGTGCTGTATCAATCAATTTTTTTGAGCACTATTCTTAACAAGAGAAAATAGTAAAAGCGCCAAGGCTGCTGCTGTCTTACCTCCATGATGGGGTTGGAGGCCAAGACCTTTTCCTCAACATTGGCTTCACTGGCAGAACCACTTACAGTTGCAAAGTATCGCATGGCATACTTAGCTGAGACTGTTTTTCCTGCCCCAGACTCTCCACTTACAATGATGGACTGATTTCGTTCATCTCTGTAAAACAAAGAAAAGTGAATGACGGTGCTGCCCACTACTGAATGTGATTGACATTATTTCCTCTGTGTTCTCCTCAATGAGCTATGGTGAGTTTCTGCTGGTTCATACATGCAACAATGTGGGAAGGAACATAAGAATGATATTTCCTAATAAAAATAACTACTTAGGGGGGCCAGCCCAGAGGCATAGTGGTTAAATTCACGCATTCCGCTTTGGCAGCCCAGGGTTCACTGGTTCAGATCCTGGGCACAGACGTACTCACCACTCATCAAGCTATGCTGAGGCAGCATCCCATATAGAAGAGCTACAACTCTACAACTGTGATACACAACTATGTACTGGGGAGGAAAAAAAAAGAAAAAGAGGAAGATTGGCAACAGATGTTAGTGCAGGGCCAATCTTCCTCAAAAAAAAAAAAGTTGCCAAGTTCTCACCTTCATTTCAAAAAAATAAAATAAAATAACTACTTAGGGTCTGGGCTGGTGGCATACTGGTTGGGTTCACATGCTCCAATTCAGCAGCCTGGGGTTCGTGGGTTTGGATCCTGGGCGTGTCCCTACACACTGCTCATCAAGCCATGCTGTCGCAGTGTCTCACATACAAAATAGAGGAAGATTGGCACAGATGTTAGCTCAAGGACATTCTTCCTCAAGCAAAAAGAGAAAGATTGGCAACAGATATTAGCTCAGGGCCAATCTTCCTCACTAAAAAAAATAATAACTACTTAAACAATGAACAGAGAGGGAGAAATCAAGCATTAAATTAGAGAGTATCACATCTAAGGATGAATCTGTAATAGAGGGTCTCTGAATTTCTTCTGTGTATATATCTCAACCATATTATTTTATTCCTACAGAATTATTTTGGTATATTACAGCACTATTGTCAATCACCTCAGAAGAGAAAGGAACCACAGCAAAAGAATTTAGAAGAAAATCCTATTTAATTAAAATTACAAATTGCCTACCAGCTAAGATTCCATAAAGTAGTGTCTCACACAAACTCCAGCTCCTACTGAAGTATCCTCATTACCAGAGAAGGAATGGTTCATTTGTTGGCTGATTCGCTCAAATACGTCAGAACTCTAAGACTACATCTTTAATTCATTCACACAGTGACTCAAAAACTCTAAGTGATGAACTTGCTCACAAGACTATCATTTCTTTGAGGATATGGACCCATGCCATGTTTCTCTTTAATATCCAGCACTTAGTCCAGATCCTGACACATCACAAATGCCCAGTAAATGTGTATGGATTATAAGTGAACAGAACTTCAGTGAGCAACCTAGCCTAGGAATAAATCTCTCTACTTTGGCTATGATTTCTACTAGGACAGAAGCAGGGAACTTCCACTTCCTGAGATGAAACCAGCAGTCAGCTTTAATTCATCAAAATAACTAAACTACATAAAGGTGGTATTATTTGTGCCCTTAATTTACAAAGAGACAAGATGACTTCAAAGGTTTTTAATGGAACTATCCTATAAGGCCACAAGATGGGGAGGTTATTCCACTACAGAATACGATCTTTTTATCTTTTAAAAGAGATTTATTTATCCAACAAATATCTTTCAAACACCTACTACATGCCAAACATTGTGCTAAATACTAGGGATACAAGTTAAATAAGCCATGATCTGTGTCCTCAAGTAGTTGATGGTCTAATAGGAAAGACAGACTAGTAATTCAAGGTTATAATATATGTGATGAGGCACTGAGAGGAGGAAGAGGTGATTAGGGAAGGCTTCCTGGAGATGATACCTGAGCAAGGCCAAGAAAGATGAGTAGGAAAAAGTAAGCAAGGGATGAGGAAGTTAGGAAGGGAATACTCCAGAGAAAGAAGATAACATAAATGAAGGCTCAGACATATGAGAAGTTAGGAAAAAGCAGATAATTCAGTTTGGTTGGAACATGGAGTAATGACAGATAAGGTTGCAGAGGTTAGCAAGAAGCGGATTATAAAGGTCTTACACGAGATGTTAAGGAATTTGAAGTTTACCTAAAGGTCATGGAGTGCCACTGCAGGGTTTTAAATAGAAAATGACACAATCCAATTAGTAAAATCACTCTGGCAGCAATGTGGAGTATCAGTGGCAGGGAGTCCAAATGAAAAATTATGAAAGTTTGAACAAAGATTGTGGTGGTCGTGATTGAGACAGGCAGATGAGTTTAAGACACCAAAGTGGTAAAATCAACAGTACTTGGTAATAAATTTCCAAAGTAGAAATTTAGGACATTTCAAAGGAAAAGGTTCTTTTTCTTTGAGAAATGAGGGTCACTGCCTTATTCTACAGACTTTGAAAAATATAGTGGGAGTACCCAATTCAGGCCTGGTTGAGTACACTCACACCACACTACCAGGGCCATGTAGCAGACTGTTCCTGACGTCTGACTTCTATATTGTGGGGAAAAGCAGGAGGACCTAGGTGACACACTAAGGAATGTTTAATTCTTACAGTACAAGCTTGCACATAATCCTCATTTTTATGAAATATATTTGAACCTCATACTCACCATCTCATTTCCTTTTTATTTGAATTTCTAGACTAAACTGGATACTCCCATTGCCTCTGTTCATTCATGGCTGATTTCAAGATAAATCACTCTAATAAAATAGTTCTCATTGTAGTGCCAATGTCCTTTCTTTTAGTCATAAAACGTCCTCAGAATTTATCTTTTTCTATACATTAATCAAAGGGACAGTATCAGCAGTCTTTGGATTCCCTTCTACAATATGATTAGAAAAATGATCTCTTCCTAATTCCTGCATGATCAGTTCTGTCGCTACACCTGTGTGATAGCTAACATGACAAAATTCTCCCAGCACTCCTCCCAACTGCAAACAACCTGAGGAGGCTTCCACTAGTCTGATGAAAAAAAATATTAATAGGAACTGCTATCCTAAACTGTACTGCCTTTGAAAGGCTATTTCAGTCTTAATGACAAAATGTTGTATCAACAAATCTAAAAACTCATATGTAATAGCCCTTTCCTATAATATGAGGAAGAAGAAAATTATTAAAAGCAGTAAGATCAAGGACTGTTCAAATGAATCACAAAGATCTGTACAAATAACACATATATACACACTGACGTCAAGGACAAATCAGATACATTTTCTTTTCCAGGATTCGGGATCCTGGATCCATATGACCAACAATTTTAATTTTATTTTTATTTATTTATTTTTTTGGGTGAGGAAGATTAGCCCTGAGCTAACATCTGTTGCCAATCCCCCTCTTTTTGCTGAGGAAGATTGGTCCTGGGCAAACATCCATGCCTATCTTCCTCTATTTAATGTGGGATGCCTGCCACAGGCATTGATGGCTTGATAAGCAGTGCATAGGTCCATGCCCGGGATCCGAACCTGTGAACCCTGGGCTGCCAAAGCTGAGCAAGCGAACTTAACCACTACGCCACCAGGCCAGACCCCTGATCAACAGTTTTTAAATGTTTTTAAGGGACTTTATTATTTCTTACCTCTCTCTGACTTTTTGCAGAGAGGCCCCCCTTGTTCCCCAAGCCAAGCAGAGCATTCCAATATATTAAAAAGTACCATTCTTCCATTATATAAACTTCTCTGAATCCAGATTCTAGCGCTAGATCTGTCATTTACCAGCCTCATGGCTTTGAGCAATTGCACAACCTCTCTGGGTGACAGTTTCCTCATCTTAAGATTAAATAGCATCTAAAGTCCCTCTAAAATTGTAAAGTACTCTAATCTAAAAGTCTAACTCTGGAGTTGATTTTTCAGATGTTGGATTGGCCATACCCTGCACTCTAAGCCAGGGTAAACTCTTGGGACCAAGGACAATTGGAACAGGACAGGCCTAGAGATACTCAGATAGTCTTGAATGGCTATATTTGAAATGGGCAACATTTCTTCTCTGGAGGACTCCTGAATCTGAGATGGCCAAAATCAATAAAGGGCTACAAAGAAAAAATGTAAAATAATCCATTTACCTGCTTTTAAATTAAGAACAGGAAATAGAAATCTTCATAAAATAAGTACAATAAAGTCTTTAAAATGTCTTTCAGTTCTATGTGGCCATAGGAAGAAATGTCAAAAAGACAGGACAAGAGCAGAGACAGGTAGAAGTAGGGAGTCAAGCAGAAACACAGAAGGGAGAAGGGTAATACATAATGAGACACACAACAAGGGAAGAACAAGAAGAGTATGATAAAGATGAGGAGATAGACAAAACATCAGAGACAAAAATGTTATGGTTTCAAGGTGAATATCAGAGACTACCCTCTTCTATTCATTTGAGCTGTGGGCTTTAGATTGTTGCATAAATGTAAGTAATAATTTATTGTTCTTTGAAATTTTGATTGGCTGATTGGCCACTACTCACAACCCTTCGGGCGCTCTTGTCCTTACATCACAAGAACATTCTTTTTACATTTTCTTTTACTTTTTACTAGGTATCACTTCAAGGACCCGACAAAACCAGTTAAGAAACAGATATTCTCTCTTTATCAAAGACAGATCAATCTGGAGCATCCTAAGGAGACATGAATCAAAGATTTATGATTCCTGGCTTGGCCAGTCCTCTCAAGGGCCTCTACAATCATCCTAAATAGCCTGGGTACTGGGAGCCTTGGAACAGAGGTGAGGTCTTCTGACCTGTTTCAGTCAATGGTGGTTCCAGAGCTCTAATGTGAACTAAAAGCCCCCACCTAAAAATACTGCTTCGTTCATTCATTCAACATGTAATGAGCAGCCACAATGTGCCAAGCACTTTATGAAGACAAAAGACTCTAGGGTTATAGCCTATTGAGAGAGACTGAAAAGCACACAGTTAAAATACAGTGGAGTAATTGCTAGAAAAGAGGTCTAACCAGGATAAGAAGAAAGCATGGAGGAAGGGTATGGAATTAGATGTGAGGAGGGGATGTTAAGAAATGTTTTCTAGAGAAGGCGATGCCTGAATTGACTCATATAATTAAGAGAAAACGAGGTTGTAGGAGAAGAAGGCAATGAGAATTAAACTATGTAGAGGCACTTGAAACCCCAGGAAAAAATTATTCAAGGATAGAATACGCACTCTGGGTTGATGAAAAAGAGAGGTGTCACATTTAGTCTATTTTCCTTCTGCGGTCCTCAGTACATCTACTTAGTATCTATATCTACATCTGTTTGGTCTGTCCAGGCTTTCTTCATCTTATGTCTATTAAGTTTTCATTTTATATCAGGTGTATTATTTTATAGATTGTCCTTCTGAACTTTACCCTTTAAAAAAAGTAATCTCTCTAGTTTTTCATGGTCATATTGAATACTATTCATATCTTCCAAGACCATCAACCTGTCCTCTGCAAACTTAATGAGCACACTTTCCATTCACATCCAGGTCATTAATGAGGAAATTAAGTAATGCCAGCCTCAGACTTGACTCATGAGGAACACAATTTAATATATCCACTCATGTTGAAGTTGACTCTCTGATAACCACCCACTGGGTGTGGCCATATACTTTAGTTAAGTGTACAAGCATCTAGGTCTAATTTTCAGCTTATAAGTAAACATATTCTTATGAAACAAAACCAAGACTTTTACTTTTTCACAGGAAATCAATCTAATTGTGTCTCCCTTATTTGATCCCTTGCTTAAAAGAGAAAATATTGTTAGTGTAATATAATGCTTTCTTCCAAAGCTGTGTTTTTACTCTGGTAACTTAAAGATATGGCTTCACTTGAGGGTCTAATCTTTCTCTCTTGTTACAGAAGTGCTCAGTTTTTTCTACATTATTATCACTTGTCCAAATCGAGCTGTCTGCTCTGTCTCTCTAATATTTCTGCTTTTGATCAGTCCCAAGAAGAAAAGATTTAAACTCTAAAGTTGATACTAGACAATGAGTTCACAATGACAATATTTAGTATTATTTTTGAAGTGTAACTATTGACTATAAAAGGTACGCTGGCACTCTGGTGAAAGCTGTGCTGTAGAGAGGCAGAGAGACTCTTCAGGAAACGAAAATAAGTGTTCCCTAGAGACAATGCTGAGGTCTTTCAACTCCTGCTGAGAAGCCTGTCCACGGCTATCAGGTCCTCTCATGTCAATCTGACTTTTCTGTTCCATCAGCACAGAGCCTATGAGACTAATATAAAAATGCCATAACAGAAATAGCCAATTATATTTGTTTGTAACTTTTATAGACTCCTACTTACTGTATTCTATTCCTACTACAACCTTATGGGGCAGATAGTACTCAGTAAGCCCCAAATTCATATAATGAGAATTCTGAAGAGGAATCATTTACCAGGAGCTGAGGTGGTCTCAAAGTAAAACTTGAGTGGGATCATGAAGAATAAACAGAAATCAGGCAGATAAAGGAGCATGTAGAAGGACGTTCTAAGCTGAATAAAAGATGCAGAAATAGAAATATGTAATATTTATTTGAGGGAATAGACATGTTTGAATAGGGCTGTGTAGTTAAAAGTAAGAAAATTAAGTGACAAAGAAGAAAGGCTTTGGCGTCTCAGCTGGATTCGAATCTCAGCTCCCAGATACCATTTATTAGCATGATAGCCTGAACAAGTCACTATCCTCAGTTTCCTCACTTGTAAAACAGGGGGGATGATGTCTGCTCCCAAGAATGTAATGAAGATTAGAGGTAACATGCCTAATACCATGCATGGCACATAGTAGGCATCTAAACATGGTAGCTATTAATTAATATGTTAATCCACCTTTATATAGTATACATAAAATTCCTCATCAGTTAGCATGTACTACTTCAAGTCTACATGCATAAATAGGATACTTGGTACCACATGGCAGCTGAGTCACAGTTGGTAACAGGAGAGATTTTATAATCTATAACAGCCAGCATCTACTTGGCCAATGAACCTTAGGACAGTGAGGCATTCGGAAACTGCGTAACCAAATGAAAGAAGGGGCCACCTTAAGGAAAGGTCTGGCAATAGAGTCAGGAGTGATAAAACCAGATGAGAGGCTAAAGTAGATGAAGAGAGCATGCAGAGATGCGACTCCATAATGATGAAGACTATGATGATAGTAACAGCTTATATTTGAATACTACTTAGTATTTTTCAAAGTGCTTTTATGTTTATCATCTAATATAATTTTCACCTCTGAAGTAAGCATGACAGATATTATCTTTTCCTCGTTGGGGGAAACAATAGCACAGAGAGGTTAGATGGCTTATCCAAGGTTAGAGCAGAGCTGGGCTGTTACACACGCCACAGCTCCTGGTTTACAAGGGAAAGTCTACACTGTGCGCCTTCTGCTTTGCTACACAGCTCCTTACTATATATAGTCCGCCCTCCACTAGAAAGAGGAAAATGCCTATGCATTAGTCTCCATGAAACACAAAGGTAACAAAGATATACCACAGAATACTAAATGTAAAGCTAGACCATCCAGTGTAAAGCCCCATTCTATAAATGATAACACTGAGACCCAGGGAGACCAGGAGATATATGCTTACATAGTTATTTATTGATGGAACGGTGACTAGTACAGACATCTTTTTCATCATACCAAGGTTATGCACATAACTATCTAATTTATTTCAAGCAAACTCATAAATGAAACTTAGCCAATAAAATCTATTTACTCTACCATTCACAGAAATATAATATACCATACACAGGAAATATACCAAATTAAAGCAATCAATAGTCCCTGGTTTTAAGAAAACAAAAGGAAAAACAATGATGTTTTAAGGAAAATAATACCGTGATTTGGTTATAAGAGAGCAATCAGTTCCACCATGAGAAAAAACTGGCAAGAATGTAAAACAAGAATATCAGAAGAAAAACAGACACATCAGCCCACTAAAGTTTTCTCCTCTGTAAGTCAACAAGACCATTAAAATTAAGAGGCTAGTCTATGAGGGCACTGTTCTCTGGAAGGAACAGGTTTAGAAAGGAGTCATGAGTCAAGGATCCTGGTTATCACTACTGTCACTGGACATAAATCTACTGGGGAAGAATCACTTGTGTCAGCTCTGCTTTGAGGATAGATGTCTGCAATGCCATTTCAACCTTGAAAATCTAAGATGAAACTCCAACCCCCTCCCCCTCCTGCCCTCCCAACCCACATACACAACCTGCTCTTCCTGAAATCTCCTCGCTGTCAGTAAATAGCAACTCCAACCTTTTAGGTGCTCAGACCAAATACCTTGCTGCCATCCCTGACTCCTCTTTTTCTCTCATACCCCCACATAAACAAGTCTTTGTCCATTCTATCTTAAAAATATATTAAAAACAAAAGCATATACAACTATGCACTAGGGCTTTGGGAAGGAAAAAAATATAAATATTTCAGAATCCAGAATCCATCCACTTCTTACCATCTCTGTTAATATCCTTCTCAATTAGACTATCATTGCCTCCTGCTTGGATCAGTGCAAAAACCTCCTAACTAGTCTCTTGGATTCCACCTTTGTCCCACTACAGTCTGTTCTTTTTGTTTTTGTTTTCTAACTTTACTTTTGATATGATTTCAAATTTATAGAAAATTGAAAAAATAGTAGAATGAACTCCCATATATGCTTTACTCAGATTCACCACTTGTTTAGGTTTTGCCCATCTGTTTTATTAATCTCTCTGTTTCTCTTATTCTAATATTTTCTGAAACATTTGAGAGTAGCTTACAGACACAAGGACTGCTACATATTTTAGAGTATATTTCCTAAGAGCAATGACATGCTCTTACTTATCTACAGTGATCAAAATCAGGAAATGTAATGCTGATATAATAGTATTATTTAATCCACAGTCTATATTCTATCAATCATCTAGCAATGTCCTCTATATAGCTAGTCCCTCCTCATCATCAAGGATTCAATTCAGAATATTCATTGCATTTAATTGGCATGTATCCTTCATCACCTTTAATCAGGAACAGTTCCTCATCCTTTCTTTGACTTTTTTGACCTTGACAATTTTGAAGAGTATATACAGTTATTTTGTATTTTCAGTTTTTCTAATGTTTCCTCATGATTAAATTCAAGATATGTATTTTTGGCAGGAATCTATGGTCAATTTTTAACATAGCTGCCAGATCGTGCCATTCCTCTGCTCAAAACCCACACTCAGAGAAAAAGTCAAATTTGCTATAATAGTTCACAAGGTCTTGTAAGGTCCTTGCAATTGCTGATCTCTCTGCCTGGAATATTGTTCCTTCAGATATCTGAATGGCTTGCTTTCTCCTTTCCTTCATATTATTACTCAAAAAACAGCTTTATTTTTTTATGGAGTTAGATAAGTTGATACCAAAGTCTATATGGAAAAACAAACATCCAAGGAGACCCAGGAAAATAATGAAAAAGACAAACTATGAGGGGGTTTAATGGTACCAGACATTAAAATATACTATAAAGGTGCTATAATTAAAGCAGTGCTGTACTGCGACATAAATAGATAAAGGCAGCTAAAAAGAATAGAGCCAAGAAATTGACCTGAGAACATAAGAAAATTTAGGATATAATAAAAGTGGCATCTCAACAGGGGAAAAGATGGGTTTCCTAATAAATGATGCTGGGATAACTGGGAAGTCATTTTGAAAAAAGATAAATTTAGATCCATATCTCATGTCATACAAAAGAATAAACTTCAGTGGGGTCAGGGATCCAAGGGTAAATTATAAAACAATACAAGGACTAGAAGAAAGCATGGATGAATTCATCTTTTACCCTGATGTAGGGAAAGGCTTTCTAACAATGACTCAAAATCCAGAGCAATAAAAGAAAAGACTGATAAATTTGAAGGGGAAAAACACCATAAACAAAGTCAAAAGAAAACTGACAAATTTGGGGGAAATATTTGCAATATATACTACAGGCAGAGGGCTAATATATCTAATATATTTTTAAAAACTCTTAAAATTGAGGCTCAACGGACCAGAAACACAACAGAAAAATGGAAGAAGACATGAGTGGATAATTCACCCCACAAACAAAGAAATAAATAAAATGGCTCTTAAACATATGAAAAGATGTTCAAACTCACTCATATTTAAAGAAATGCAAATGAAAACAACATTGAGATACCATTAGATTAGCAAGAACTAAAAAGAAAGACTATACATTCTGTTGATGAGGCTTTGGGGAAACAGGCACTCTTGAATACTTTCGGCAGGAATGCAAACTAGTACAGCCTTCTAGAGGACATTTGGCAATACCTAATAAAACTACATTTACACCTATCTTTTGACCTAGCAATGCCACTTTTAGCAACTTACCTGAAGCTACATCTCTAAAAACACAAAAGTACACAGGCATAAGATTATTTATTGCAGCATTGTTTGTAATTGCAAAATGTTGAAAACAATCTAAATGACTATATATTGGAAAGCGGTTGAATAAACAAACAAAGTGGGTAGGGAAGAAAAGAACTAACCTAAATAACTTTGGAAATCAGTACTTTAACTATATTCTATCAGGCTAAAGACAAAATGAATTGGACACAAATATCGTACTTGAGTGGTAAATTCGGTTTTCACAGGGGTATGGGTTAGCATTTCTGAAACTACTTTATGAATATTCTAGGATTGAGCAAACAAGTAAATATATTGTAGATAATGAGAGCCAGGTTTCTCAAGATCAAAGAAAGGAGTTAAAAGAAGGAAAAAGAGAGCAAGAATAAAAACTGTGGTATTGGATTAGAATTGGAATATGAACTCATGGTCTTTAACATGTATACAGATAAAGAAATACACATAGTTATGAGTGTGTACATATGTGTGTGTGTGTGTGTGTGTGTGTGAGGAAAGAAGTGCAAACTCTTTCATATTCAGAGAAAGACAAATTAAAACAACACTGGGTTACCATTTCTCACCTGTCAGTTTGGTGAAAATTTAAAAGTATGACAACACATTCTGTTGATGAGGCTGTGGGGAAACATATATTTCCTATCTCTGTGCACGGAGAGAGCTTAGAGGCAATAATACCCCAGTAGGAATTAACACATCTAGCATCCAGATCTTCGTTTCTAAGCACTATTCTCCAATAAAAGGAACCAGTGCTCCTTGAAGAAATGGCTGATTCCAGGGTTGGGGCAGGGAAATTAGAAAATGAGCCATGTGGTGCTAGCAAGTAAGAAAATTCTCAAAAAATGATGGAGGAATGTTGAAAGGACACTTGAAAGAGCTCCCAATGGCCAAATCTGAGACAGTTTGAACAAAATAAATAATGACAGTAATGGAAAATAATCTATAGAATGAAATAAATATCTTTAAGTCTATATTGATACAAATAAAAAATGAATAAGTAATAAATAAATAGGGAGAAAAGAACAGCTCTTCCCTAGAGTAGAATTCCTATTCATACATGTAGAGGAATGATGGAAATAGCAAATAACCACTTGGCAAACACCACAGTAATAACTGTTGCAGGCAAGAATCATCAATAGATGTTAAATTAGTGAGGGAAGGTATTACAAGAAACAGGATATTTGCACAGTCTGAAAGTATTTCCCCACAAGATACGTAATAATTTCAGTTTACAAGAGTAACTTTATAACAGAGAAATCTGGTAGATACCACTTTAACCAAGTGATCAAAGTTAACATCCCCAGTAATCGGCATCTTGTATGTCCTTTATATGATGACGGGCACATCACTTCTTTCCTACCCAAAACGTATAACCTCAATCTAATCAGGAGAAAACCTTAAACAAACTTTCATGAGGGTAAGATTTTTTTAGGTCTATTCTGTCTAATTTTCCCACTGCTGGTGTCCTCAGGGCCTACAAGATAATTGGCTAGTATTCTCCAAAAGTGTCAAAGTCATGAAAGAAAAAGAAAAACTAATGGATGGATCTAGATTGGAGGAGCCTAAGGAGACAGAACAGAGTGCAAGGTATGATTCTAGATTGGATCCTAGACCAGAAAAAGGACATTAAAGGGGAAATGATGAACTGTGAACAAGGTTTTTAGATTAGTTAATAGTATTATATCAATGTGAATTTTCTGGTTTCAATAATTTACAATGGTTACATAACATGTTAACATTTGGGGAAGCTGGATGTAGGGTACACGGTAACTCTGTGTACTATTTTTCCAACGTTTTTGTAAGTCTAAACTTATTTTTTTTAAGTTTGGAAGAAAAAAAGAAGGCAGCTTTACAATGAGGCTTGCCCTGAGCCTAGTACATACACCCTCCGGCCCACCTAGCATTTCTTACCTCCTTTTCTAACTTTATTTTTCAGGATAGCACTTATTAATATGTGACAAGCTGTATATCTCATTTATTTTGATTGTTTACCATGCTACACTTCATGAAGGTAAGAATTTTTGCCTGTTTTGTCTAATTTAATTTGTTTGCTGCTGTGCCCCCCGTGTCCAGAACAGTGCCTGGATGGTAGTCAATAAAGGTCTACTGAACAAGCAATGAACTGTACCTTCCAGATGATGTGAGGGGCCTCTAGGAGCACTGGTAATGTGAAACACCAGGATTCACCTCTGGTAAAGATGGCATATCTTCACTTGATAAGGAAAAAATGGCAAGAAATGATCCTGCAACATCAATTCTCCATTCTCAAAATGTTAGGGTTCCATGGTTAATATCAAAAACATTTTGCTGATGCTGTTCTGGATCACTGATGACTCAGCACATAACACTAAATTAAAATTCACACTTGAATTTTAATTCTCTAAGACACAGATTTCTTCCATCTCTTACGCCTTTTTGTTCTGGTCTGCCACTCATTAGCTGAATGATATTGGGCAAGTCACTTAATATCACTAAACCTTGATTCACTAATCTGTAAAACATAACATCTGTCCCTGCATAGTCATAAGATCATAATGAGCTTCCAAAGGCATACTGTTTATTTAATAAGAACTTACAAGTTGCCATTCACTGTATTTTAAAATATCTGTCTACTCAGCAAAGAAGAAATTATCACATCTAATAAGAGTCATGAAATAATAAATACAGCTTCCACCAACCTGGCCATTTGCTTGTAAGCTTCTTCAGCTACTGCAAAGATATGTGGATCCATATCACCCATGTTCTGACCACTATATGCATTAATAATATCTTCTCCATAAATAGGCAGCTGTTCATAAGGATTTATAGCTACTAGGACTATACCTGGGGGAAGGGGTAAAAAAGCAAAAGAAGAAGTCAGTGATATCCTACGGGGCATATCAAACTTGGTTAAGTGAGAATCACTGTTAACACAAATTTCCATTTCAGTTAATATTGAACTTAACAAATTGTTAAGGATCAAAATATATCATAGTCTTGCCTCTGAACCCATTATACCTACTCCTAATTAAAATACCATCTAAAAACCGCACTAGGTTATTTAAAATAATGAAAATTGTGGCAATGTTAAAAGAACTTTAGATATTTTCATAATATTTAAACCAAAAATTCCACTTCTAGAAATTTATCCAAATGAAATAATCAGAGATTCATGCAAAGGGTTTTTCACATAACGATGTTTATCATAATGTTATTCATAACAGTGAAAAGTGGAAACAAACACAATATATAATAAAAGGAGAGTGGTTAAATACATTTTATTATAACCATACGACAGACTACTGTGCTACCACCACAAATCATGTTTTAAAGGAATAGTAAATGTCATAGGAAAACATGAGACAAAACTATATATAGACTGATTCCAATTTTATACCTATTTGTACTCTCTCACATATATACACAGACAGGATATAAGTCAACATAACACTGGTTATCTTTCAGTGGTGAATTGCATGTAATTATTTTTCCTCTTTTATACTTTTTTTGTATTTCCTTAAATTTTACAGTAGGTGTATATTAAAGTAATAGTCATTCATTCAACAAATATTTATTCAGCTCCAACTATGTTTCAAGTCTTTTCTAAGTGCTAGGTTTACAACAGTAAACAAAACAAGGCAAATATTTACCCTCATGGAACTTATATTCTAGTGGGAAATTCAGACAATTAACCAGTAAAAAAAAATATATATATATATCATAGGTTAGACAGTAGCAAGGAAAGAGGAGAAAATCTAAACAGGGAAGGAAGATAGATACTAAGGAGGGGAAGTGGGTTTATGATTTAGATAGGGCGGGCAGGGAAGGCCTCACTCAGAAGGTAACATATGCACAAGAAAAAAATACACTGAAGAAAAATGAAACTTGAGAAAGAAATACTCAGTTAATAAAGAAGAAAAAGAGCAAATATCAAGGATATAAAAGATATAAATTCTTTTAAGAAGAAAAGACGGCTGTCCTATCCAAAACAGGAGAATAATGAAGAAATGATGAGCACTGAGTGGGGTACACCAAGCAGATAAACCTAGAAGGAAATTAATGGAAATCTCAGATCTGAGTCTCAGAGGAGAGTGATTAGTGAAAGAAAGACAAGAAGTCAGTAGAGAAAAAAGAGCCAGGGATGAGGGAGAAAATAAAGAATAGGGAGAAAAGAGAGAAAAAAGAAGGTAAGGGGGAAGGGAACCCAAATGCACACACACGTGCACGCTTCATTTCTGAGAGAGGAAAAGAATCCTGAGCTGGGTCACTGGCAGCTAACAGTGCAACGAGCAGGGGCCCAGGCAAGCGGATCAAGCAAGAAGAGTTACTGTGAGTCAAGGCAGTCCTGCATTTCCAAGTAAATGAGAAAAAGAGAACACTAAACTTCTTGAACCTGCCCCAAAGATAAGTCTTTGGACATCTACTCTTCATATAGGAGTTTGTAAGAGATGAAAATAACTGGCAAATTGGCATTGAATTGGGCATATGACTTTTGTGGGGGAAAAAAATCCAAAAGATGGGCCTACTTCTTTTATTTTGAGCAAAATTACAAAAGTTCACAGACGGACTTATTCAGCATAAAATGCAACTAGCTAATGAACACTGGTAAATCTTTTTGATAACACTGACGTGATATTGTCTCTAAGAGAAAATCTGACCACAGCCTTCTTTCCCCATGCGCAATATTTCCACAGCTACATCCATTAGAGGAAAGAGTTCACAGTCCACTCAGACAGCAAGGCACACTTACCACAATATGTATAAATAAGTTTGGAATCAATAAAGCGGACTCTGAGATTGTGGAGCACAGCTGGCTCATGAAGGTAGCTGAGGGCCGTGAGGTCATTTTCACCCACAAGTATGTCAGGGTTTCTTAAGTGAGGCAGTTCCTTGGTCTTTGGATCTAGACGATATTCCAAATCCTGAAAATCCACAAGATATAGCATCTGGATAAATCATGGCAATAAATGTGAAACGGGTCTGTGCATTTTGCTTATTTCCTATTCCTGATTTGCTTCTCAGCTTTAAATGCATTCTTTTCCTGGCACCTTCCAAAACCACAGAAACTGGTGGAAATGACAAAAAACAAGGAGTCTTCTTTTTCACTAGATGTATTAACTTGTATTAACAATTTTTGCTAATCTATCTTGAGAAGTCATAGTCTAGACTTTTTTTATCCAGTTACTGGATCAGAAGTTTTTAATCTTTAGTTAAATAAGCTTTTTTTTCTCTTCACTGGTGATAGGTGACAGGCATTATAACAGTGGTCAAGAGCTTGCCTCTAGAGTCAGACCAACCTGGGTTCAAATCCTGAAACTGGTACTTAATTCTTCTGTGGTCTTGGGTATGTTATTTAGCCTAAATCCTTCATTTGAAAAAAGGGCATAATAGAAATAGCTCGCAAGGTGTGGTAAAAATTAAATGAGGCAATGCCTGGCATGTGGCACACACTTGGGAACTCCTGAACCCTGAGAGGTCCAAGAATCTCCTGAAACTACATGTAATATTTTGTGCATATGTGCATATGAGTAAATATATACATATATGTGCACTTTTTTTTGAAAGAGAGTCCATAGTTTTCATTCAATTTTTAATGAGGTGCTTGGCCACCAGATTTAAGAAGTACTATTCACTTTAAAGCAAAGGGAATATGGCTTGATGGCAAAGCCAAGCATGGAAATTGTCACTCAATTACGTATTAAGGGTAAATAGCATACAACAAGTGAAAAGGGAAAAAAATGCAATATAACTGTAGGGAAGGACAAGCTGGTTTTGTAAAAAGCCACTTTTGTTAATACTGAAGCGATATACAGAGGTCATATACTCAAATCAGGTTGGAACAAACTATGCTAAATGGGGAGGAAAATTTACAATCTGTCTCTAGACCTCTCTCTGCCTATTTATTTGGGTATAATGTTCTTCCCCAAAGCTGACTGGTCCTTGCATTGGCCCCTGCAATACACAAAAGCCACTTCTGGCTGTGTGATCTCAGGCAAAACTACCTAATGTCTCTGAGCCTTGGTTTCCTTATTTGGGAGCTGGTTATAATATCACCTACCAACCCACAGGGCTGCTGTGAGAATTAACATAAGAAAATATAGCCCAAACTGCCCAAGGTCATGCCTAACACAGAGTAGATGATCAATGTTGAATAAATTAATTTCTTGGTTTGGCATTCAAGGTCCTCCTAATTCTCCTCCTATTTCTGGCCTAATTCTTCCCTGCCTTCTTCCCAACTAATCCCTTTGCCTCTATTTTGCTCTCCTGAAATTCATTCTCCATGCTGTCACCAATGAGTCCTTCCTCAAACACAAACCTGGCATCCTTCCTCTGTTTAAGGACACTATAATCACTCCCCAGAGCAAACCAGCTGAAGTTCAAGAGTTTTAGCATGAATACACGAACACCCTCTGTGATCTGGTGCCCACCGCTATCCTCTTGCCAGTTCTGCACTTTCACTTCACATCCCAACCACGTGGGACTTGTGTAGTTCCCCAAACGCACATTACTGTGCACATCTCCTGCTTTTGTACGTGTTTTTCTGGGTCCCTGAATGCACTCTCCCTCATTTACTCATTCTTCAGACAATACCTCCCTGACTCCTTACATTCACCAGCCCCTGACCACTTCCCACCGTGTTCTACTTTTGTTTCTCATTTATATTTCTTATATCATGGGTCACACTATTCATAAGTACATGTTTCTCTTACCTGACATTGATGTCAGAGAGCATACCTTTTGCCATCTCTTAACATGGTATACAGCAGGTACCTTAATAGGAACTAGAACACAGACCTTTCTAAATCTCCATTCCACTTAACTTGTTACATTCACTATATTGAAAACACATTCCAACTCTCACAGGGTCTACCCCCTTTCTCTCTGTCAATCCAAATTCTACCTACCTTTTAAGACCCAGTCAGAATCCTCCTCCTCCTTGAAGCCTTCCTCGACAAAGCAGCCCATAATATGTCCCTCTGTTGGGATCCTAATGTCCTTACTGCCCTTATAGTACAGGAGAGTAGTTATGAGCACAGACCATGAAGGCAAATTTCCTGGCTTTAAATCCCAGCTTCATCTCTTAATACTTGTGTAACCCCGAGCAAGTCCCAAACTCTCAGAGCCTCAGTTCTTCATCCATAAAGTGGTAATAATAATAATAATAGTCCCACCTCATAGGATTGTTGTGAGGATTAAATGAGTTACAGCACATAAAACACTTAGAATGATGCCTGGCACACAGTAAGTGCTCAATACATGTTAACTGTCAGGAGAGTGTTATTCATTTGGTAGTTAATCAGAAACTTACCTTTTGACATCTTTAGTACTGTGGCGTTGAACTACTCTTTATAGCCTGTGTTTTATTTAACTTTTCATATATTTATATCTAGTTCCCCTGGTTAGACTATAAGTTATTTAAAAGAAATTCGTGTCACAAAGGTTTTTAAGAAAAAAGTGTGACATGCCCTGTCAAATGCTGCGGGGAGATTAAAAAGGATGGAAATAAGACAAGTTCACCCATGCAGTGAATGCAGACAGGAAAGGAGAGAGACACACTTGGTTTTAAGTTTTTCAGGTCACTAGTGAAGTGCTTTATACATAATAGCTTCTCAGTAAATATTTTTCAAATGATTAGTTCCAGCAAATATTAAATCTCAGAATGGCTCCTTAGATGATTTTTTTTTAGTTAATATGAAATAATTTTAATGCTAGCCTAAACAAAATACAGATAAACAGGCAGATCTTTGGGAGGATCAGATGGAAATCTAAACTTAATCATAACAAATTCATAGACTAAAATAATGGATTTTTGAAGTATCTGCTATTTTCACTAACCCATTGGGACAGAAAATTGAGTTTGCCATTTTTATCAATTTAGTAAGTAAAAATATTACATTAATTCAAAATTTAACTTCCAACTGAAGTAAGTCATAGTAAACTTACACTTTTGAATTCCCTTCATTTTATGCCAAAAGCAAAATTCTTACCTTTCCTTCCTCAAGGTGAAGCAGGAGGACTTTATCTCCTGGCTTATAATCTTTGAGCAGCTCTGCTGACTTCCAAACTTCCTCGGGATCAGGTATCCAAACCCTGGCAAACTGAAAGACAAAAAGAAAAAGATTTTAAACTAACAAATTGATTATTTTATAATGATACATAAAACATATCATGGATTTATTTATAATTAACAATTTATGAAAAAGTAAATCTTGGCCAATATGAAATTTAATTTTTAAACTAGTAGATGAAAGTATTTTAGCCCCAGTAGTATCATCTTGTCGACATATCACAGAAAATATTCTCTGTATTGTGGTAATAATTTCACAATATATGTAAGTCAAATCATTACGCTGTACACCTTAAACTTATACAGTGCTGTTTGTCAGTTATATCTCAATAAAAACAGGGGGAAAGTACGCTCTGAAGAAATAGCTACAATTAAAGTCTGACTTTGCTTTATTTACTAAATACTGCCTGAAAATATAATTATAGGTAAAAATATAAATCTATTTTTTCACTGAATGTGGACTTTCATGGTTTTCAAAACATGATTCTGAAGCTCTCGTGTAATGGCTTGCCAGTTTCAGCAGCACAGCTATCTTTTTACACCAGCATTTTTGTGTGGTTTTCATCCTGTGCTCTGCAAAGCCTTAGTGATTTCTCAGGTATTCCTCAGGGGCCATTATGGTGTAGAGAAGAGGAGAGTAAGCTTATGGTTTGAAGCCACAGCTGTTTTACATACTGGGCATCTGGAATTTTCTTTGAAGAAAGTTCTGTCGCTAATAAAAAAAATTGAGAAACTACTGTTGCCTAGTATTTTGCTTTTATTATTTTATAAAGATGAGTAAAAATGGTATATTTGGCCAGCAATAAGTCTGGCTCTCACAGCCTCAATATCATGAAAGAGGTATGATAATCATCAGGGTTTCCTGAAACAACCAATCTTTTAGCCTCAACTAGACACTTTCTGGAGTTAAGACAATTTTGGACTTCAGGTCAATTTTGAAGAAAAAGAACAAAATATATTAACATGAATGAATCCCCCAAGCACCACACTGAAGAGATGTTTTATGATTGTTTGGATTCCTCTGGAAGGAATCTCCCTTTAAGACATATGTACACTAAACCTTGATGCTCATTTGCAGGAATATATCACATATGAAAATACCACCACCACCAGCCTTTCTCCACTTTATTTTCTTCAGTGCTCTTATTACTACCTGAACTTACTTACTGTTATGTCATTGCTTG
This sequence comes from Tapirus indicus, assembly GCA_031878705.1. Lineage (NCBI taxonomy): Eukaryota > Metazoa > Chordata > Mammalia > Perissodactyla > Tapiridae > Tapirus > Tapirus indicus. The sequence continues at coordinate 45,148,824 of CM062918.1, forward strand.
TTTACTTATTTATTATTTCTCTTCCTTCATTAGAACATAAGCTCCATGTCTGCCTTTGTTCAACACCATATATATCTAGTGCCTGGGCACCTGGTACACACCTGGGCACTTAGTATTTGTTGAAAGAATCTCAGAATAAAAGGCATCTCCTTAAACTGAATAAAAATAGTATGGTAAAAAACTCATCCATTCTTCATTTTTCTCTTTTTATCACAGACTCATGCAAATTTTTTGTCTGAACAGTTTAAAGAGGAAAGAGCACTGAACTAGGTTATGGGTTCTAATCCCAAGACTACCATATGGCCTTTCAGCCTTTATTTCAGGCATCTATCTGTAAAATGGGGATGACAGCAGTACTCATCTAGTTTATCTCAAGGACTTACACACATAGAAACCTTGTGAGGAGGCCAGCCCGGTGGTGTAGCGGTTAAGTTCGCGTGCTCTGCTTTGGCAGCCCGGGGTTCCCCAGTTTGGATCCTGGGCACTGACCGATGCATTGCTCATCAAGCCATGCTGAGGCAGCGTCCCACATAGAGCAACTAGAAGGATGCACAACTATGACATACAACTATCTACGGGGGCTTTGGGGAGAAAAAAAAAGCAAAAAAGGAGGAAGATTGGAAGATGTTAGCTCAGGGCCAATGTTCCTCAAAAAAAAAAAAAAAAAAAGAAACCTTGTGAGAAGCACAAACTAATATATTAGTACAGATTGAGATTGTTACTAAGTGTTTTTTCCATAAGAAGTGATTGCTTAATGTTATATGTCAAATATGTTACTGAAATTTGTTTTATAACTTTTCCCCAAGTTACACAGTCTATAAACTGAGCAATATCTGTACACAATACTAAAATCTTACTCATTCAATAAACATTTCTGTGTACCAACTGCTGTCACTCTGAAGCTCACTTTAGAAAGCCAGTATTTCTGTAACTTTCTCTAGAACGATTTACTGGTTCCAGAAAAGATACGTAATATACGAGATTCAGAGTCACGAAATGACCTGCTACCCTGACTGATGAAAGCACAAGGAAGCAAAATGAGTCCAAGTGAGTTTGTAGAAGCATGACTGACCTGCTCTAAACATGAGGAGATTTTCAATTAAATCTAGAAAGAAGTGCCTTTGTGTTCTTTGTCAATAGGCTCCAGCTCAGATTTCCACAATTATTTTGGAAACGGTAACGAGTAGGTACTTTGCCAAAAGTTAGATTTCCAGGAGCTAGGTGTTAACAACACTTACAGATAGTAGAGGGAAGCTAAGGCCCTTACAGTCACTAGAGGCAAGATATTTAAACACCAAATATCACTCTGATATAACAACTTCTTTATCTTATCTCTGTCTCTTGGGAAAATATCCAAGGAGAAATAGGTCAGAAATTAGTCTATTATTACCATTGTCTTTTTACGGTTCTTTTCCATCTTAACTGACAAAATCATCAGTGACTCTGAAGAAACAACTATACCAGAATTGGGTCAATTGGGGAGGTATATATACCTTAGTTGCTGAAACCAAGAGGAATCTCAACCTAACTATGCCCTTCCTATTGCCTCTGTCACTTCCAACCCTACTTTCCACCCTTCCTCTACGCCCCCAATGAAAATACACATGGCAGCCCTGAGGAATAGGACTAAATTTGTCCAGCCACTTCCAGTGCAAAGACTGCGGGAAAGATGACAAGAAGACAAGGCCCCAAGATCACATGAGGAACCTAGAAATGGGACATGGCAGCAAGAGTCAGGCAGGAATCAGAAATAGAAGTGCATGCACATACCTACTAAGTCCATCAGGAGCTTTCTGGTGAAACAGAAGCAATTAGCAATAGCAGATAACCCTGGCCAAAGTGAATCAGACTGGACACAGCTCCCAGCAAGACAAGGCAGGGCCCAAAGTCATGTAACTCAGCTCTGTCATGATTAGCTAATAGAGGGTGAGGCTTTCCTGCAAGGCTCCTCATTCCCTTTTTCTACTCACACTACTTTACTTTTGTCCCTCATCTTGTGAGTGACTCAAATATCTCACTTATGATATCTCAGGCCTAATTTTAGTTATTTATGGATTTATCTACCTCCCACACTAGACTGCATACTCCTTAAGCCATCTTTGAATCCCCTGTAAGGTTGGCCATGTTCCTTGCCCACAGTTGGTAGGCAGCAAATTTGTGTTGATTTTATTTAAGACAGAGGTAGGGCAAAGGAAGGAAAAAAGATGGAGAGCTGGGATGAGAGGTAGCAAAGGCAAACTTCACAGCCTTACCTCAGAATTTTTCCTGAAGCCACAAAGCACAGTTGAGATGGAGGAGGAGTCAGAAACTTAGAGAAGAGAGGTTCATGAAGTAGTAGGCAAAGAAAGAGTCAACACTGATGTAGGAACTGGTAGGAGAAGGGAAAGCAAGGATTTGGGATCTGAGGTACTGAGACTAAAGCCAAAAAACTGTAGGAGATGAAGAAAAGAGAAAAGGGCTTAAAATAGGTAACACTAAAATGTAAACACACATCAGAGAAGTTTTATGACAATCCACAGGAATATCTGATTAGAAAGGAGAGTAAGGACAAAACAGAGATGGGCTGAATTTCATGATAACTGTCAAAATCTGAGAAAATAATGCTAGCACAGATTTAAGTTGCATAATAGCTTGCGAGGAAAAGAAAAACCATCTGTCCTTCTACGATACAATTTAATGAGACCTGCCTGGCAGTGATGAGGTAATTCTGAGTCTAATGGAAAGGCGGGTTCAGTGGACATGCTTGCACTGGCACTTGCCAGAGAGGGGCACCAAACAGCGCTGCCTCTGCCTAGCATGGCCCTCACACCTTCTCAGGGGTGACACCCATCCCTGCACACCTAAGGAGGCACCAGTCATCTTTCTTTTTGTATCCTACCACAGTGACAACACCCAAGAGGTCCTTGATTAATGCAGATGACTCACTGGAAGTTTTGCTAAGTTGCATTTTGTCAGTCAAGGAACCCTGAGGTGTGGGCACCAGGAGCAGTTGTTTCTGATGCCTTAGACACTTCAGGAACAAGACTGACAGCACTAACAGAGTAAACGACCAGTCCCCGAATCCCAAAACATCCGACCCACGCAGTTCTCTCTCTCTCCCTGAACTCCCACATACATTATTCGCTTTTCATACAGCACATATGCACATCTTTCCTACCTTCCCTATTAAATCATAAGCAGCTTGGCAACATGGAATCTGCTTTGGTTCATTTTTGACATTCCATTGTGAATGTTTGCAAAAATGAACGCTTTATTCAAAATGAATGCTTAATTCAAACTGTCTCTCTAGGCTACCAACTGAAGCAGAAGAGAAATCTTGAATCATCAACATTCCCTCCTCTGAACCCTGACATTAACATTGATACTCCATACGATTACTAAGTAATCCATATAACCCTATGGCATGTTTTTGGTGTAAAAAAATCAGGAACTACTAACCTAAAGCACATACAGGCTTTCCAGAAATTTTATTTATATATACATATAAATTTATACATATATGTATATATAAATACACATATACACAAAACAAATATTTGTTGAATGAAAGAATAATATAATGAATTCCCATATGCCTACCACTTAGGTTGAGAAATAGAACATTATTAATACTACTGAAACTCCCCAATGGAATACATTCTTAAATATTTCATTTTCCCTCACCACTACTCTTCATCAGTCATACCAAACTATAGGTTTGCTGTATCCTGAATAAGCCCTGTTGCCTCACACTTCTGTGCCTTTGCTTTAGCTATTTCCTCCATCTGGAACACAATCTCTCCTCTCTTTCAGCCAGCAGACTCCTATTTATCCTTCAAATCTGTGTTAAAATACCACCTCTTCTAAGATGCCTTTCCTGACTTCTCATCATCATTTGGCACTCCGTTCTCCATGTCCCCATTACCTCACACAGTCTTCCACCAGAATCCTCATCCCATTAAATGATGACTTTGTGCGCCTGTCTCCCTCTAGAGACTGTGAGCTCCTTGAGGGGTGACGTGTATCTTACTCATCTTTGTCTCTTCACTAGTTAACACAGGGCCTGCCTAAAATAATTTCCTAATAAACTCTTGTTATATGAATGTGTTTGGCCACAGACATTAAACTTAAAGGGGGTAGACTAAAAGAAGTATTGGCAAGAAGCTCCCGGAATCTTCTGAAAGGGTCTGTAATTTCCAGAAATAGAGAAAGATGCAAGCAAAATCAGACAGTTGAGTTAGGTAGGAAATCTTGGTGTGACAGAAGGAAAAAGAGCCAGGCATGTAGGGAGTAGAGAAGTAATGAAACATCCTTTCCTCTCCCCCACACACCAACCCACACCTCCATTCCTTCATAATTCATGTGTTTAGAGTGAAAGCTACCCCTCACTTGTAGAACAGAGAGCCCCACTCCCAACCCTATCACAAATTCCTCACTCAGAAGGCACAGTGTTATGACCACCACTTCCACCAGCCATCTCCTGGGGCAGCAAAGCAGGGAACAGATGGGAAGAAAGGTAAGCCAAAGGGTTAGAGCAGGGTAAGGGGTCACACTAAAACGGGGGGAAAGAGAAAAGAAGGGCTCAGGTGAACACACAGTGCATTCTGGGTAGGGCTGGAAGTACAGAGCAGTGTCCTATGCCCCTGCTGCAGCTTCACAGCAATGCTGCTGATGAGTGAAATGACAAACACCAACCCCTCTTCATGGAACTTGACAAAGGTTGTGAGGAATGAGAGCCAACATTTATTGAGCACTGTCTCTGTGTCAGTAGAGGCCTAGGTATTTTACATGTATAATTTCACTCAATCACCACCATAACCCCATTACTAACCCATTTCAACAGATATTGAGGCTTAGACCTTAAAAGTGGTAGAGCTGGGGTTTAAATCTATGTCTATTCTAAAAGCCAAACATTCTTTCCACTCTACCACATTTCCCCCTTGTTAAAACAGTAGATTTCATTAAGAAGAAACTCCCCTCCCCCACTCCAAAATTGTTCCTCTAAACACTCCTCAAAATTGTTCTAACAACTGCAAACAGCATCTGGTTCCTCCACATCTACCTATTTACTAACATTATCCCCAAGCCTGGCAAACCCTTTCCCCATCCTCATCACCCATTTAATGCCTATGTGTCCTTTAAGAGCCCACCTTTCAGCAGCATTCGACCGTTGACCTTGAAAACCTACCTGGAACACTCTGCCTGGCCTCTGAGACACCCCATTCTCATGGTTCCCTCCTACCTCTCAAATCAGTCCTTTTCAGTTTCTTGTGCCAGGTCCACCTTCTCTACCCAACTCTAAATGTTGGAATTGCCCAAATCGCTGAGCTGAGTCTCTTCTCTCTTCTAAAGTAGTACTAAGAGTTCAGACTGTCTGAGCTTTGTTGTTTACTAGCTCTGTGGCTTTCCTGTGCCTCATCTACAGTGAGAGTAATAATAGTGCCTACAACATAGAGTTATCATGAGGATTAAATCAATTAATATACGTAAAGTACTCAGAACAGTGCTTAGCACACAGAATACAGTCAACAAGTATTAGCTATCCTCATTAATATTACTATTATGATTAGAGATCACTATTATTATTTTTATATTTACACTGTATCTCACCCACCCTTATGAGTTTAAATGCCATTTTTTTCCAAATTTCTGTCTCTCGCCCAGACCTTTCTATTGAACTCCAGATCCACAGACCCACATAACTACCTAAGATCTCAATTTAGATGTCTCATAGGCATCCCAAATTTAACAAATCCAAAACAGAACTCTTCTTCCACCTCCCCTTAAACCTGTCCTTCCTGTAGTATCCCCATCTCAGTAACAGACAAGTATCTCTATCCAGCTAGTTAGCTGTTCTTGGGAGAAAACTGACCCTTAGCACCACCCTCTCCTGAACCCCTTTATCAAATCCATCACTAAGTCCTACTGAAGCTGGCTACCTGAGGGTTACAGTAGATATTCAATAAGAACATGATTGCCTTTTGACCTTGTTCCCAACAAAGACATAGATGAATCTTGTCAATTTGCTATTTTCTTTAACTTTTGGGTGACTCAGGTCTTGAAGATCTGTGAGTTTGCAGAAGAGAATGCCTTTGGGGAAGGTTGCAATCACCAGTAGCCGGCCCCCAGAAACCACTGCAGACTGCCTAGGGGCTTATCAGGAGTGACCCCTTTGTTTCTCCAAAGCTCCCCGTGCCAAGCCCCTTAGTTCTACAAAACCCTCTGTTTTCTGCTCTTGTTAAGGCAGATTTGAGCAAACTCATGTTCCCACCTTCTCATCTTGGCCAATTTGAATAAACCTTTCTCCATCTTCAAGCACCAATGTCTCAGTGTTTGGCTTACTGTGCATCGGGCACACAAACTTGAGATTAAGAGGTTCAGTATCACTCCCTCCAATATACAGCTAGCTTCAGTACACCTCTCTCCACCTCCATGGCTACCACCCAAGTCCTAGCACCATCATCTCTCATTCTGACACTGGAAATAGCTCTCTATCAAGCTTTCCCTCCACCATTCTCTATTCAGCAGCCAGAGTGATCTTTTGAAATGGAAAAATCTGATGATGTCTCACTCTTGCTTAAAACCCTTAATAACTTGGGATAAAACATTCACATAACCCCCTAGAGCCTTGCATTACTTGGCACCTTCCTCCAGAAGGTTTTGGAGAGCCAGCCTCATCTCATGACAGTCCCCTCTACCCAACTGCGTAGCCCCTCTCTCCACCCCACCAAGGGCCATCTGCATTGGTTTTCCTTCATCCTTTTAAACAATCCATGCTATCTCAAGTCTCAAGACTTTCTCTCATGCTTTCTCTTGGCCTGGAACCCTTAGCCTCACTGGTTGTGTGACTGATTTCTACTTATCTTTCACATCTCAGGTTCAACATCTATTATTTGGAGACTCTCCCTGACCTCTCCATCTAAATTAAACCCCTCTGTTAGGCTTTCTCATACAATCCTGCACTTTTTCTTCACTATAAAAAAGACCATGAGAACAGGGACTATGTCTATTTTGCTCAAAACTAATGCCCAGGGCTAAACATAGTGTCTGATCTATAGTAGGTGCCTAATAACTACCTATTGAATAAATGAATGTCTTATTTCATCAAATCTAAGACACCATCAATGATAAGATGCATTCCTAATGTGAAAAAAAAAATAAGCATGTCAGAATTGAGGCAATACTAGCAGATCATTATTGTACACATTATTCTCACCCACATCTAGGACTCCATTTTATTATGTCTCTGCATTTTTTTCCTTCTCTTCTCTTCTACTTTTAAAACTTTTGTCTAAAAGAAACTTATAGCCTTTCTTGAATAAGGCAGAATTTTAAACTTAAAACAACCCATTTAAAAAACTCAGTTTAAGTGTTTTGACCTCCAGAAAGCCTTCCTTGACCAACAAGTTACGGTAGAGGCTCCTGCTTGGACCTTCTACAATATCTGGTTTTTATCTCTATCTATGCACTTGCCACATTCCATTATTATTATCTCTCACAGGTTTGTCTCTTTAGCTAGACTGTGACCTCCCTGAGGACAAGATCTATGATTTGTCCATTAGCATCACCCCCATACCTGGCCCAGAACTTAGCAGAGCGGATGCTCAAGAGACGTCTGTTGAGTGAATGAATAAATGAATGGATGCATCTCTAGGAGCCACAGAGCTTCCACAGATTTGAAATCTGAAGGAACGCTACGCTAAAACAGAAAGCCAGTCACAGCAGAGCCATAGAAGAGAACTGAAATAATTTAATTAGCTACCAACTACAAGCCTGAGTGAAAAACAGTAACTCAGTCACCCACGATTAAAATTACAAGGCCAGTTTGCCCAAAGAAACAGCATTTTTCAATAGGAAGTTACTTTAAAGATGATGAACAAAACATGCATAAATATGAAGGGCCTCTAAGTTAGTAAAAAGTATTCATATCTTATGGCCTACCTATCCCTCTGCCCATAGCTTGGGGAGACTTTTGATCAACAGAATACCCATATATAAAAACTGTTGGAAGGGGGCCGGACTAACGGTGTAGTGGTTGAGTTAGCATGCTCCACTTTGGTGGCCTAGGGTTCGTAGGTTTGGATCCTGGGCATGGACCTACGCACTGCTTATCAAGCCATGCTGTGGCAGGTGTCCCACATATAATGTAAAGGAAGATGGGCACGAATGTTAGCCCAGGGCCAATCTTCCTCAGCAAAAACAAGACGATTTGCAACAAACGTTAGCTCAGGGCTAATCTTCCTCACACACAAGCACAAAAAAACCTGTTGGAACAAAACCCACTATTTCTACTTTGTAGCATTAATATTCTTAAATGCATATACAACAGGTTAGGCTAATGATATAAGGCCGTAATGTTCATTTGATATATCGAAGGCACAACTAGATGCATGCTGAGTACCAAGGAGTCAGGCGCCCCCAGAGTTATCCTAAAGGAAGAGGAGAACCACAGAAGAAGTGGTGTTTGGACCCAAGCCAGATGCTGGCCATGCTTGCACCTTGATCATGGTGAGACAATTACTAGAAAACCAAGAAGCAGAAATAATTAGATACTGAGGTTATGAAATCTCTGACTCAACAATTCCCAACTTCTAGAGAGACCAAGAGCACACTCTTCTTTCGTCAACTGTGACAGCCCTAAGGTGCTAAATGGTGTTACTGAATTGTTAAAGAAGATCTTCCAAATTGAGTGGTTGGGGGTTCTCAATATGACTGAGATTAATTGACAGGACAATGAGGATAACAGAAAGATCAAAATCAATTGTCACTCTATTTTAGATTGTAAAAATCTCATAGCTCATGAAAGAAAAGACATTTGTTCTTCAGCAAGAGTTAGTCCAATTGTATACACTGAGAGAGTATTTTGAAAGACAAATGCAGCACAAGGAAGCAGAGATTCTGAAAGAACTTGTGCCCCAGCCTTTTCCTCAGATGCCAAGCTGGTGTTCCGGCACTGACTTGACCACACCCTTCTAGCAGATCAAAATGGATTTCTCTGGAAATAAGAAATTCATTCAGTCTGTGATGACTAAGAAGGATATTATTTCCTCCTGTCCTTCTATAGTGGCTTCTCACTTAAAAAAAAAAATCCAAGAGTTTACGTATTTCTTAATACAATAAAAAACTAAAATGTTTAAATATTGCAAATTTATCACACCTAAAATTGCTTTCATTTTTTATTATTATACAGAGCTATTTCCCCTTACTCACTTTTGACTGATTTTCTTAGTTATTTAAGCTTCGATTACAGACAATTTCATTGGTATTTTAGTGTGCGTCATACAAAAAAGAAGTTCTGTTTTGCTAACTCACTCTTACAGCCGTCATAAAAGCTACTCTAAATTTATTTTATTTTCAATCTGTATCTGGAATAATCAGCTTCTTCTATTTACTACCCACTGTGTAAAAAGCACTTCCTTTTATTTGACCTGTAATTACTTCACTGAAGCTTCAAAAGATGCCCCTGAGTTCTTATTTATGTATGAATAAGTCCATGTTGCACTCTTCAAGTGCTTCACAGCTTTTTGAGCTTCCACCAGATAAAAAGTTCATTCTTTATCATTCCAGATTGAAGGGTCCAATTTTTTCGAGCAATGTCTCACATCCTCTTACTCATTCTAGCTTATTTTTAATCTCGCTGAATTTCAATTTTCTCACTTACAAAATAAAGAAGTCAGACTATAGAATCCAGAGTCGAGGTTCAGAGCATGGGCTTTGGAGTCAGACAGATCCAGTCGCTCCAATACTTTCCAACCGTGTGGCCTTGAGAGAATTACCCAACTTCCTTCCTCAGGGTCCTCACCCATAAAACCGGTTACTAATAATACCTATGTCAGAGAGTTATTATGCAGATAAACGAGGTAAATTGTAAAGACTGTTACATTATATTGTCACCACCCTACCCTACCCCAACCCCAGATTTAAGTATCTCATGGTGCTTAATCTGAATTCCTTTACTGTATTCCACAGTGCACTGTGCAATTTGGCCCTTGCCCTGGGGTTTAATGTCATCTCACGGGGTAATATTAATATCACCCTTCCTCTGAGCCCGGGCTGTAACAGCCTTCTCTTGTTCCTAGAACACCTCAAACTCTTTCCGACTTCAAGGCTGTTACTGTGCCTCTGCCTAAAGCATCCTCTCCCATCCCCCAACTCTTTTTACAGCTGGCTCCTTCTCACTCTACAGGGCTCAGTTTAGATGTCTCCTCAGACAAGTCCTCTCTGGCCACCCTATAAATTGCTTGGTTTACTTGGGATTATCTGTCTTCCCCAACTAGCCTGAAAGCCCTATAAGAGCAGGGACCACTACTAATTCTAGAACCTAGAACAACGCCTGGTAAATAGTAGGTATTCAATAAATACGTGTGGAATGAAAGTGCTTAGCATAGTGTTTAGCTGGCTGAGAAGATAGGTTAGGACCAGGATGAAAGACCTCACATGCCATGTTGGGCAGTTTGGCCTTTATCCTACAGAAGATAGGGATTCATCAAAGGCTTTTAAGCAGGTAATGAGTGACCAGATGTTTCCAATAGCCTAGTTCTAATCAGCAGTTCTCTAATCATAATCAAAAGCACACCTTGTACAACTTCTGCTTGTGATTAGTTGTTTTCCCCACCTTATGTGTATACTACTGTCACCTCACAGTTTTTCTGTAGACAGGATCTATCTAATATACACATAACAGGTTCCAAAATGTCATTCATATTAGGCAAAAGAGGTTTGCATTGGAGGGACTGGGAATCAGCCTTTTCTAAGGGCAGGGGCTGGGAGGTCAGTTCAGCTGGTATCACCTCATGAATGATGGGAGCTAGAGGGGAGATTCTTGCCCTGGAAACAAGAGCCTTGGGCATAAGATTGGGGGCCAGGGCAAGGCGGGGTGAGGATCCTGCAATGAGCTGGCGTTGAGAGAGCAAACAAGCAGGGCACCTTGCTGGCTGACTGAGTCACCTTAAGGAAAAGAACCCTGCTGGTCTGCTTCCGAATTGAAGCATTTACCTCTGGGCTCCAGGCTGCTTCCTTATCCTATCCGCCATTCCTTTTTTTTAAGCATCCTTTTAGCTGAATTTTAGCTGGGAAAAGCAACTATAAAAGTTGACATAGGCCCTATATTTGGAAGAAAGGCTGGCTCAAAAGCTGTTTAAGAAAACTTAAAAACTTCTGGGTGGCAAAATACATTATAAACAAAGTCAAAATACAAATTGGACAAAAAAATGTTTGTACCAACGAATTCCCTTAATGTATGAAGAGCTCTTACAAATTAATAAAAAAGAGATAAAGAACCCAGTAGTGAAATAGGCAAAAGAAAACAATAGGCAACTCACAGAACCCCCACTAAAAAAATATTCAACATAAGATGTCTGATCTCACTAATAATTAAAGAAATGCTCATTTAAAATACAATATTAAAATTTTGTGTATCGGATTTGAAAAGATTTAAAGGACTGATAATAGTGTGTTGGGAAAAAAGTAGACAATCAGGCATTTTCATATATTGGTGACAGGATAAACAGGCACAACCTTTTTAGACAGCAATTTGGTAATTTCTTCTATAATGTAAAATGTATATTTCAGGGATGCACACCAAACTAGAAGGAGGACAGACTTTTGATTTTGTACTGTATGTACTTCTATATTTTACATTTTGATAAGTATTATTTTTATAATAAATTCAAAAGTTTTAAAAATATGCATATCTTTGACTCAGTCTACATCTGGGAAATTCTCCCATGAGAATCTCAAAAATACAAATAATTATTTCCAAAGATGTTCTGAAGCATTGTTTGTAAAAGTGAAAATTTAGAAATGAACAAAGATTGATATATAGTCTGTGTGTGTGTATATATATATATATATATAAAGGTTAATATAACTATAGTAATATATAGTTAATAGATTATGGCATGTCTATACAATGGAATACTAGAAAAAATAAGGCAAATCTATATGTACTGACATAGAAAGACTATTAATTGAGACAGGGAAGTTGTAAAACAGCATCATTTTATGATTCTATTTTTATTCAATGTATATTCACATATCCATATAATATAGTGGCTTGGCCGTAACAGATTTTCATTTATGGTTTCTACTCTTTGTGTACAAAGCTGAAAGCCTATGGCGTCTGAACAGTTATTCTTTCGCCCAGTTATAAATGAGTGACACCCTCTGTGAGACCTCTCTGGGGAAGGGAGACCAGGCTGGACAGTGGGTCTGGCCCCGCCCTGGTCTCCATCTCAAATTTACTCTTTGATCTTCTCCATTAGTCTGTGTGTGCTCCTGAAAAGATAAAAACTGTTTCTTTGTAGGGGAGCTGTGAAAGAAAGCCATCTGTTTGCACCTGTGATGGAAGTGAAGCTTATGTAAAGAGGTCCTTGAAAGTGACTGTTCTAAGCATACACTGTCTCCTCTACCCCAATCCCCACATCCTGGCCCAGGCTTGGCCTACAAAGTCACTGGTCCCTACCCTTCACTCCAGCCTCTCTCTCTCCACACTGCCCCCTCACGTTTTTGTGCCCCAAACTCACTGGCCTTTTTCAGTTCCTCCAAAGACTCTCCCCACCACAGGACTTTTCACAATCCTTGACCTCTGCTCGGAACTCTCCTCCCCTCCCCTCATTAACGGCTAGGCTTCTTTCAAACCTCAGCTTGGCCTTCACTCTTTCTGAGAAGCGGCCCTGATTGATCAGCTCCTGCTGCTCTGTGTGCCCTTACAGCACTATCAACTCCCCTTTTGGGTGCTTAGCACAGTTATGAAATGACATGGGTCTCTCTCCTCCCAGTAATCTCCAAACTGTCTATTTTTGTTCACTGTTGCATCTCTACTATCTAGAACAGTGGCTGGCATATGAATGAATGGTATGTGTATATGTATATATGATTACGGATACTATATCAAACATACTACATGAAAAGTTACCCCAGCAACGAACAAGTGGAATTTGAAATTAAAAACACAATACCATTTATATTAGCACCCCCCAAAAATGAAATATTTAGGAATAAATCTAATAAAATATGTATAAGATTTATACGAAGAAAACTACAAAACTGATGAATGAAATCAAAGGACTCAAAAAATGGATATATATTCCATGTTCACAATTAGGAAGATAAAATATTGTCAAAATGTCAGTTCTTCCCAACTTGGTCTATAGATTCAATGCAATCCCAATCAAAATCCCAGCAAGGTATTTTGTGAATATTGACAAACTGATTTTAAAGTTTATATGGAGAGGCAAAAGACCCAGAATAGCCAACACAACATTGAAGAAGAACAACATTGGAGGACTGTCTAACTTCAAGACTTACTATAAAGCTATAGTAAGCAAGACACTGTGGTATTGGTGAAAGAACAGACAAATAGATCAGTGGAACAGAATAGAGAGGCCAGAAATAGATCCACATAAATAAAGTCAAATGGCCTTTGACAAAGGAGCAAAGGCAACACAACGTAGCAAAAGATAGTCTTTTCAATAAGTCGTGCTGGAATAACTGGACATCCACCTGCAAAAAATGAATCCAGACACAGACTTTTAAACCCTTCACAAAAATTAACTCAAAATGGATCCCAGACCTAAATGTAAAATGCAAAACTATACAACCCCTAGAAGATAACATGGGGAAAACCTAGATGACCTTGGGTATGGTGTTGCCTTTTTATTTATTTTTTGTGAGGAAGATTAGCCCTGAGCTAACATCTGTTGCCAATCCTCCTCCTTTTGCTGAGGAAGATTGGCCCTGGGCTAACATCCATGCCCATCTTCCTCTGCTTTATATGGGACACTGCCATAGCATGGCCAAACAAGCTGTGCATCAGTCCGCGCCCGGGATCTGAACCTGTGAACCCCGGGCTGCCAAAGCAAAGTGCGCGAACTTAACTGCTATGCCACCAGGCTGGCCCCAGTGTTGCCTTTTTAGATACAACACCAAAGGCACAATCCATGAAAGAATGAATTGATAAGCTGGACCTCATTAAAATTTAAAATTTCTGCTCTATGAAAGACAATGTTAAAAGAATGAGAAGACAAGTCACAGATAAGGAGAAAACATTTGCAAAAAACACATCTGATAAAGGACTGTTATCCAAAATAACAAAGAACTCTAAAACTCAACAATAAGAAAACAACCTGATTAAAAAATGGGCGAAAGACCTTAACAAACACCTCACCAAAGAAGACTTACAGTTGGCAAAAAAGGATATGAAAAGATGCTCCACATCACATATCATCAGAGAAATGCAGATTAAGACATCAATGAGATACCACTATATACCTACTAGAATGGCCAAAATCCAGAACACTGAGGACATCAAACACTGACAAGGGTGTGGAGCAACAGGAACTCTCATTCATTGCTGGTGGGAATGCAAAATGATACAGCCACTTTGGAAGACAAACCAAACATACTCTTAGCATAAGATCCAGCAATTGCACTGGCTCTTACCCAAAGAAGCTGAAAACTTATGTCCACACAAAAATCTGCACACACATGTTTACAGCAGCTTTATTCATAATTGCCAAAATTTGGAAGCAACCAAAATGTCCTTCAGTAGGTGAATGGATAAATAAACTCTAGTACATGCAGGCAACGGAATATTATTCAGCACTAAAAAGAAGTGAGCTATCAAACCATGAAAAGACACGGAGGAAACTTAAATGCATATTACCAAATGAAAGAAGTCAATTTGAAAAGGCTATATACTGTATGATTCTAACTATATGACATTCTGGAAAAGGGAAGGCTTTAAAGACAATAAAAAGATCAGTGGTTGCCAGGCATGGGGGCAGGGGAGAGACGAATAAGCAGAGCACAGAGGATTTTTAAGGCAATGAAAAAACTCTATGATACTATAACAACAGCTACATGTCATTATACATTTGTCCAAACCCATAGAACGTACAACACCAAGAGTGAATCACAATGTAAACTGTGGACTTGGGTGATTATGATGCATCAATGTAGATTCATCAATTGTAAGAAATGTACCACTCTGGTGGGGGATGTTGATAATGGGGGAGGCTATGCGTGTGTGGGAGCAGGGGGGGTATATGAGAAATCTCTATATCTCCCCCTCAATTTTGCTGTGAACCTTAAACTGCTCTAAAAAAATTAAGTCTTTAAAAAAAAGTTTTGTCATTTTATATAAACAAGGCCTGTCTTTTCATATCAATCACAGTGTTGGTTCTAGGAATTAATAGTGATTATGACAGGAAAAGAATTTGGCTCCTTTAATTTTCCACAGCAAGTCTACTTTATTTTTCACGTGTGAAGGAAGAAATAAGAATTTAGTACTAATCACCACAGAAACTTGATTGTCAAACAACTGCAGTCTTTAAAACTCAAAGAATCTCAACTGCGTCATCTACAATTTTATCTATTTATATTTAGCTTTTAACCCACCCAGGAAACACCAGCAGAATTTAGGAAACACCCTATTTCAAACACCATAGAGTGTGAAATTTTGGAAGAAGAAGAGAGTTTAAAGATGATCTGGTACAAACATCTCATTCTCAAGGAAGCTTAAAGCTCCAAGGGCAATACATCCAGACTACAAGGCTGGCTCAGACTAGACCCAGCACTAGACCCAGGATGCCCTGAGCCCCAAGTCCCAAGGTTCTTCCTCTTCCCCTTCCCCCTCTCTCCTCTGAGTCAGACCTAATAGACCTGTAAGAAACTGCACAGCTGCACAGACAGCTAAAGGAAAGCAAAAGCAAGACTCAGCTAAAATTCCACTTCATTATTGCAACAACTCAGTTTCCCACACCCTTTCTCCCTAGTAGACAGAGTTATCATTGGAGACTGTGCTGTCCAGGTGTCCCAAGAGAAAACGTTTTCCTTAGCACAATCTCCCCCTAGTTTCAACTCTTAGCTGTGCCTCCAGCACAATCAAAATCTACGGAGCTACAAAGTGCCAAATAATATATAACTAAATCCATTTATCCAAATGTATTCGTTCATTCAACAAGTATTTACCAAGTACTGATTCTATACCAAGTGCAGGTCCAGGTCCTGGGACACAGCATCTGCCCTAGCAGCTGGGCTTATGCTTGGGTTTCCTTATACCCATCCACTTGGGGTACTGGAGCGTCTGCGAGACCAATGGCATTTGGTCATGTGCTGGACCACACTGTACATACTCACTGTATTAAGAATCTTCATAGTCATGTCCACTGACTGACCTTGGAGGTCAGGAGTAGCACTAGATTCAAGTATATTTATCCACACTGCCAAAATCCCGGCCAGCCCCTGTAGTAAAAACCAGGTGGTGTCCTTATAGCTCATGATTGACATATTGCTGCAATGGATGCTAGGGACATCCTTGCTGGAGATTTGAGTAAATGATCTCTAGCAATGAAAAAATAATGTCTAATGCAACCATGGATTGCCTGGAGATTCTACAAGATTTTCTATTTGACATTATACCATGATTGATTCTGTTTGGTTCCACAAGTGTTTATTATGTGTATATTCTATTCCATGCACTGTTCTAAGAACTGCAGAAACAAAAATGAGTAAGATACTGTCCCTCCTCTCAAGGGTCTGCTGATGAGAGGGACACAAACAGGTACAGTCACTAGGAAGAAGTAAGTGTGGTGGCAGAGGTATGCACAAGGTGCTGTGGGAGTCCAGTGGGGGCAAACCTTACCCAGCCTGGGCAAAGGAATGGAGCACACAGTGGCTTCCTGAAGGAGGGGTTACCTGAATAGGGGCTAGAACGAATAGGAGTTAGCTAGGCAAATGGAGGAAGCCTCTCCCCAACAGAGACAATGTGAGTAAAGGCATGAAGATGAAACAGAATGAAATATGTGTGAGGAATAACGAGCAATTTAGAATCACTATAGCAAGAAATAAGAGGAAAACAGAGAGATACCCAGAACTCAGATCATGAAAGACCCGGCACATAGTAGGTGTTCAATAAATACTTGATGAAAGAATTGCTAGAGCTTTCATCAAGGAAAATGAGCATATGGTTATGCATGTTGGGCATGTTTTGTACATTCATTCTGTTAGTAGAAGCAGAATACAATGCATCAGTAGAATTACGAGAACACGACACAGTCAGCAAGAACATGGCTCACTCAGCAGGATACTAGAAGATGCAGGCATAATAAAGAGGAAGTGGCTGACAGTTCTGATATTCTTTTGACCACAAGAGAGAGAAGAGCTAGGGCGGGGTCTCTACAGAAGACACAGGCTGAGATCATACAGAGAAAGCATCTGTGACTCTACCTGTCTTTCCTCATGGCATTACATGGAGGAAACTCTGAACTGGGAAGGAGTTGAACTTATTCCTGGTGGTTGTTTCTTGTGAGTGGGCTTGAGTCCTTTGCTGAAGAGGGAAGAGGACACCCAGAGCTGGGAGAAAAGGAAGTCAACACGATCCATACTCTAACAATTCCACATTGAAACACAGGAACTCTGGGCCAGGGTAGATTCTCAATAAGTATAAGAAAACAGAAGCAATGAGGTTATTAAGGGAGGCAGATACGATAACTACTTGTCATAAATTCTAAAAACTTGTCATCATACTCACAGCAAAAACAACTCAACAAGGTGAAATGTATCCTTTTGATATCTCTAACATTGATTTTCTGTTCATATGTACTTTTAAATAAAAAGTGAGGCTGTGCATGTGGAGGAGCAGGGGTGTATGGGAACTCTCTGTACTTTCTGCTCAATTTTGCTGTGAAGCTAAAACTGCTCTAAAATATAAAATCTGTTAAAAAAAAAAATGAAACTGGCCCATTACTATAGAAGTTGAAGCAGCTCAAGGCTGGGAGCCTGAGGCCCAGGTTCCTAATCTCCTGGCCCTCACCTGTGACTCTGACACCTGACACCTCTGGACCATGTACCTGTTTTTCTCCTCCAGGCATTTAAGGGCCTATGATTGGGCTCCTATGATTACAAGGGGCTGAGATTCACTTAAGCTCATTCAAGTGAAGGATAGGAAGAGCACATACATATTAAGCATACAGGGGAAACAAAAGGACAAGGAACCAGAGAAGAGCTGAGTCTCACAGAGACCAAAACTGAAGCAAAGTGTTGATTCCAGGGCAAGCCCAGGAAGCTCAGAAGTAGGGATTTGTGGCCTTTCTGAAATACCACTGCTAATGGGGTCACTACTGTCCATGTGTCTACACCACTCTTTTCCATATTGCTTCAGTTGCAATTTCCAAAACAGAACATCTGAATGGCTCTGTTAAATACTATTGCCTCTGTTTAGACAGAACTTTTGAGGCTAGGCAACATCATAAGACCCTTGCCAGCCTGTGAGTGAGCAATCCTTGTGTCATGGCCTCCACTGGTCCAGTCAGTTTGGTCAGAGGGTCTGGGTCATGTGGTTCCTCAGCAGGAGTCCTGGAGCAGGGGACAGTTACCCTTAGAAGGGACTGTGGGTATTCAACTGTGAATTCATTTATGATATACCGATGGTAGCAATGCCTTGGCAGAAGTCTTAGAAGTAGGTGATGGAAAAAGTGACATCTGGGTGGTAGCAGAGACTTAGCAATATAAAAAGTATGTATGTTAGGCCTTTAGCAGTCAAGATACACCTAGACATTCCTGAAAAATCCATTCTCAGCACTCAGCATTCCTTCCCCAACCACTGCAATCCCAATTTAGAAAAACATCTGTCTCCCATTTTCCAATATCCTAGGTTCTGAAGCCATTTTAATTGAGCAAATGAGACCTTAAAAGACACAGCAGTAAGGATTTAAAGGTCCATTCCGAAGCTAGATGAATCTTTTCTTTAGCTTCTGGCTCTGCCTGTACCCTTATCATAGCATTAACCGTGGTTCTTCAACCTTTATCATTATAACACAGCGATTCGGAAAAATAGTCTGGTCTGACAAGTAATGTCACACTATAGAAATGAATAATTCTGATCAAAAGCCTTGCTTTTGGCAGTGCTAATCCCTTCTTAGAGCAATTACAGGCAGCCCTCTCCCAATCAGGAAGCATCTGGGGTAGCCTGGAAACCTCTCTAGGAAGTCAGTCAGAACTAGACACCACATTCTTTATCGCTCCTCAAAGATTTGTTAGTATACACTGGAATTGCTGAGCTCCAACATACAAACAAGTGTGCCAGGGGAAAATGTAACTAAGCTTTGAAGTCCTATCTTAAGAAAAATTAAAGTGACTAGATTCATTCAATAAATGACTAGATGACTACACAAGCAGCATCAAATGTATTCTATGACAGTTGTAGGAAGTTGAACATTTTATAGATGTGCCTTGCTTTTTTACATATTACATTTTCCTCAAGAGTATAGTTGAATTAGAATGCAAAGAACTGGAACACAAGAGGCCCTGGCGAGTTAGGTAGCTACAAGAGAACACACATATACACTCACACACACCCCTTTAAAAAAAAATAAGAATGTGGAACTGTTCCAACAGCTGGGGAGGGAGGAGGTGAATATTCAGGAGAAAAGCATTTCACCCTCCTAGTTCTTTTTATTACCAGAAAAAGATGGGGCAAGAGATAAACTTTAACCCTGACCACTGTCTCAGTTTTCACAGGCTTTTGCAGATCTAAATATTCCAAAGTGATCATTACATAAGGTGCCATAGAATACAGAGTACATTTTTACGTATAAAACAACTTTATAGACAGAACCAAAAATTGCAGCTATTTCCTTATTCCTCTTAATATTATCTTTTTTAATTGAATAAACTGTCAGTTCTTTTGAGTAATCATAATAAACAGAGAGTCTGAGTTGAACAATTACAGAACTTCTCACAGCTACAAAGTACCTAGGTCACTAAGAATGATCTTCATTTTTAATCAGTCTTCAACTGACACAGAAGTTCCTAATACTTTAAATTATTCCTCCTTCACTAATGATCTGTAAATGATAGAACACTAATCTTTAAAAGAGAATAAAATATAAGAGTTCACTACGTGAAAAAAGATTGGCAGGTGATGAATCAATTCAATGTCAATGTTTTGGATATTGAATTTGAACAAAGTAGAGCACATTCACAAATACTATAGGAATTAAGGGGACTCCTAAAGCGTTGAAGTTTTCTGTCACATGAGTTAAGTAGACTGTTTAAAAGAAGTCAGTTGACCTCTACAATGAAACCTCTGATTAGATCACAAGATACTGAATTCTCGAATAACAAGGTCTCTTTTTAGAAATTCTTACCCTAGGTAGTACTGACCAATGTTACTGAAATGAAATAAAAAGACAAACATAAGACAGCATAATCTTTGCACTTTCTCTTTTTTTAGATTTATTAAGCATCTTCTTCCAGGCATACTAATATACACGTTTCTACTACACAAATGTAATTTTACAAACACCACAGCCAGGAAGTGGAGTGGTTGAACTATTTAAAAAAAAAAATTTTTTTTTGGTAGAAAAAGCCCCACAACTGTAACAGAGAAGACAAGAACAAAGACTGTCGCCCCGTTTTTTAGCATTATGGTAATGCTAAATAATTGAATTTCTTAAATCTTTCCTATAACAACAAGCAAACCTATTTGTCAGCTCTGAATGTTGTTCTTTTGAAAACACTATGGCAAATCCTTTAGGCTGACCCTCAGAAATGATTTCAAGAGCCTGGCATTAAGCAACTATATAAAACTATTTTAAGTTGCTAATTATCACCATAAACAAGCAGTCAGGAGGACATAGTTCTACCAACATTTCTGTGGTCAATTGGTTTTCATTTTTACAAATTATCTAAATCACATCCTCTTCTATATTTTTCCCATTCATTTTCAAATAAAATTTTAACTCAATACGTATTCACTGAGTCTCTCTTATGAACAACGTTCTGTATTAAACTTTGTGAGGGGGCAGTGTGGATGAGGGTGGGAGTGGAATAAGGAGGATGACAGCATAGTCTGTTCTCTGCTTGCCAGGTCCAGGTCTCTCTTCCTGATCAAATGTCAAAAGCAGGTCAAAGAACCAAGGTCCATTTTAACCCGCATAGGCCTATCACTGGGCATCATCCCTGTTTGGGGTTAGGTAAGACAGCTTGGCCAAGATGACACAGCTAGTTATGTGGAGCCAGGATTTGACCCCAGAATGTCTAGCCCTGAATTTCATCCTCTCTCCATTCCATTGTGCTAGTAGGAGCTTTCTTATTCAAACCTCAGCTCAAATGTCACCTTCTCAGAGAGGCTATCCTTTTATAATTAGTAGTTTTATTTTCTTCACATTTTTAAAGAGAGGGGACCCACTAATAAATCATGAGACTCTTTTCCTGTTGAAAATAAACAAAGGAAAGCCTTTTGCAGATTTTTTTCAAATAGTAAATTAGGTAAAATTCTTAAAAAGAAGAGAAAAAAGGAAATAACACACAGGCAGAGAAAAATAAGGATGATGTTAAAAACAAAAACAGAATTACACTTTCTCCCTTGTCACTTCACTGACAGGCTAAGAGAAGTGGGGGCCGATTCTAAAGGCCAAGTGTGCACACCTGACCAGCGTCATGCCCCATGGAGTCATCAGATGCTCACAATCAAGGTTCTGTGAAAGATTTCCCACAAAGATACACCCCTTTAGGCACGTGGATGAAGTAGACATTCAGAGTTTGAAACGTCAGCATGGGGAATGTGGGCTTTCTCAAGAAAGTAATGAATTAGTATTTGTGTAATGTATGAATGCTTCTTAAATACCTTTTCAGAAGACTCTGCAATAGTTTTTACCTCGATACGAAAAATTTAGGGGCTCTTAGAGAAGAGAAATAGGTTATATGACGTACAACTATTTATCTGAGGCATGTATGGAACAGTGCACTAAATGGGTTTTACATTTTAGCTTTTCCTGGTTTTAATTTTGTATTATCCTTGACCATCATTCTTGGGTTTCGAGACCCTGTATATAGTCTTAATTCCTTCCTGATTGAAGGAACTAACTTACTTGTACAATAAGAACTCTCAACACCTCCAACACCCCCTTACCCCCACCCCTCAATTACCAAATAGTCCTACTTCAAATAGCCTGCTGAGATGACCTATCTGGAGCCCACCTTTGGGTTCTAGTAGCACTGGACAATCAAGCAATACAAAGACTAAGAAGAAAACTTTCTAATCTTGGATGAGGGCTCTCATTATTTCTCAACTCTATGGTCATGTGTTTTTGAATTCTTAATTTCCACATAGTACTTCTTCTATAGCAAAAAGTCCCCCACTTTATAGAACTTTATTAATTTCTCCAGTTAAAAAAAGTAAGGGGTTGAAAGAACAATGGATCAGGTGGTTGGTCCCATCACATAATATCCAATAGCACTCAAAACACCAAGGGAGAAAGTAAAAAAAGAGAAGCATAATTTTGCAATTTTTCCTGTGAGTTCTCATTATAGCAGTTTATAAATATATGTAGCTGATATCTGTAAATAATGAATTCTTGGAAACCATATTCTAACATGGAGAACTGTAAAGCAGTTCATATTTTCCCAAAAGAGCAATGTTATAACTGAGGTTTGGGTTCCTGAGGCTTAGGCAGCATATTAGTTACAGATATGATTAAAGAAATGCCATAAAGCAAATATGCAAAATTATAAAACTCTAAAGCAATTTCAGATGACAGAATTATGCTGCTGGTCCTAGTCCTAGGGTTTAAAACAACACGAATCGATTATACAAGTATTCTACTGGCAACAGACGTTAGCTCAAGGCCATCTTCCTTAAAAACAAACAAAAAAAGAGTAATAGAAAAAGCTTTAAAAAAATAAAATAAAAACATAAACACTACCTCTGTTGACTCTCTAAATAGCTATCCCATGAGGTAGATATTAAAAATACACAGAAAAGCACACTGACATAATACATATTTGATCAGAAATCTATATGTTTACATTAAACATATAAGTAAATATGAGCAAAATGACAAAATGATTGGAATTTCCCTTAAAATACTCCAGAAAGAAAAAACATGGGAAAGGGAAGAAACAAAGCAAGATGTGCAAAATGTTGACATTTGTTGAAGCTGTGTGCTTGGGGGTTTGTTTTAACTATTCTCTTTTCTTTATGCATGTTTGAAAACTTTTCATAATAAAAAGTTTAAGAATCTAAATTAAAAGTTATAAATAATTACTACTTAACAATTAATAAATATTAGACTCTTTGGGAAAAAATGAGATAGATCAGAAACAACTGCCTATGGGAGGAATATTAAAGCACACTTCCCACAGTAAGCAGTTGTCAACAGCATAACTGACTTGACAATCCTCCCCCCACCTTTGAGATGGTGTGTTCCTGCATCATTAAACTAAAGTGTAAAAGTGTAACCGCAGAGAACGAAGTTAGACTCTAACCTTACACCACATATAAAAATTAACTCAAAATAGATCAAAGATCTAAATATAAGAGCTAAAAGTATAAAACTCTTAGAAGAAAGCATAGGGAAAAGCTTCCTGACATTGGCCATGATTTCTTACATATGACATCAAAAGCACAAGCAACAAAAGAAAAAAATAGATAAATTGGACTACATCAAAATTAAAAACTTGTGGGCATCAAAGTACACAATCAACAGAGTGAAAAGGCAGCCCAGAGAATGGGAGAAAATATTTGCAAATCATATATCTGATAAGGGGTCGATATCCAAAATATATAAAGAACTCCTACAATTCAACAATAACAAAAATAAACAATCTGATTTAAAATGGGCAAAGGGTTGAATAAACATTTCCCCAAAGAAGATATACAAATGGCCAACAAGTATATGAGAAGATTCTCAACATCATTAATCGTTAGAGAAACACAAATCAAAACCACAATGAGATCCTACCTCACACCCATTAGGATGCCTACTGTCAAAAAACCAGAAAATAGTAAGTGTTGAAGAGGATATGGAGAAACAGGAACCTTTGTAAACTGTTGGTAAAATGTTGTACCTGCTATGGAAAACAGTATGGCAGTTCTTAAAAAAATTTAAACAGAATTACCACCCCATCCAGCAATTCCACTTCTTGGTTATACCCAAAAGAATCGAACGCAGAGTCTCTAAGAGATATTTGTACACCCATGTTCACAGCAGCATTCTTCATAATATCCAAAAGGTGGAAGCAATCCAAGTATTCATCAACAGACGAATGGATAACCAAAATGTAGTATATACAAAGCGGAATATTATTCAGCCTTGAAAAGGAAGAAAATTCTGGCATATGCTACAACATGGATGAATCTTGAGGACATTATGCTAAGTGAAATAAGCCAGTCACAAAAAGACAAATACTGTATGATTCCACTTATATGAGGTACCTAGAGTAGCCAAACTCATACTCAGATAGTAGAAAAGTAGATGCCAGTGGCTAGAGGGAGGAGGGAATTGGGAGTTGTTGTTTAACAGGTAGAGTTTTAGTTTCACAAGATGAAAAGAGTTCCAGAGACTAGCTGCACAATATGAATGTAATTAACACCACTGAACTGTACACTTAAAAATGGTTAAGATGGGAAATTTTATGTTATGTGTATTTTATTAAAAATAAAATTGTTTAAAAACTGTACATTTGTATTCTAAATGTTTATTAAATGCCCAAACATAGTCATTTCAAAAAGGCACATCTCCAAAGATGACCTATAATAGCTACATTGGGCCCTTGCTGTCAGATTATTCCTACAGAGTTGAAGTAAGAGGAACTCAGTAACTCATTAATTAGAACTTAGTTACTGAGATACTGAAGGATTCTGTTGCATAGCAAATTAATGCATGTTGGGGTTTACAGATTTCAGCAGGGTTCTGATGATTTCTATTTTAAGTTTTAGGGTCTTAAAAAATAGTAAGATAGACTTAAGAAAACTACATTTCCACCTACATCATAATATCTGGTCACCATTGCACTGAACGAACCGTAGATAATTAAAGCCAGTTTCTGCCGCGGTTAGTACCTGAAAAGACAGGGAATGAACACTAAGCCATGTACTTTTGATTGGATTCTCCAAGCGCAGTGAGTCAGGCTCCAAGTGTCAGAAGATCTAGTCTCATGCTAATGAAAACAAAGATAGTTACTGTTAGAGCCCCTTTTATCCAAGTACCTCTGTGCTTGGCAAACATTAATCAAATGGAAATTAAGGCATAGCCTCAGGACACATGAAGGCATTGGGCTCAAAAACTCACACAGAAAGCCTCTGGATCCAGCTACCAACTTACAGAGGCATACGCTCAACTACACCATGGCACTATAATCAGCAAAAACCAGGCTGTGGGAAATTCTACAGGACATATGACCAAGTTACTTCAACAAATAAATCTGAAGGAAAAAAAAAAAAAGAGGAGAGGGAACCTATAGATTAAGAGAGACTTAAATACTAACCAATTGCAATATCTGAACCCTGATTCAAACAAACTGTAAAAAAAGATGATGACATTTATGATACAATTGGAAATACAAACACTGACTTGACATTTGCTGATATTAATGAATTATTACAAATATTTTATGTATAATAATGGTATTGTGGAGCTATATATATCCTCTATATATAGGTTTTCTTTTAAGTGCTTGTATTAGAGATACTGTGTCAGGGATGCCCAAGACGTCTCCTAGGTTCAGTGATTTCCTAAGAGAGTTCAGAGGACTCAGTATACACTGTACTCATGGCTAAGGTTTAGTACAACCTTACAAAAGAATACGGAGCAAAATCAGCAAAGGAAAAAGTTACACGGGGTGAGGTCTAGAGGAAACCAGGTGCAAGCTTCCAAGAGTTTCTCCCAGTGGAGTCACACAGGATGCGCTCAATTCCCCCAGCAACGAGCTGTGACAACATTGTCTACCAGAGAAGCTCATGAGACACTCAGTGTCCAAGGTTTTATTGGGGGTTGGTTACATAGGTCCACTCTGTCTAGCAGGTACAAAGATTCTAGACTCCCAGAAGGAAAGCAGGAACCATATTGTTTGTACACAAAGCTTAGGCACAGGGAGGCACCATCAATTAAGGTGGTGAGAACCCTCCCAAAATCTAAGTTCCCAGATGCCAGCCAAGGGCCAAGCTTGTAAGCAAGCCTTTCAAAAGACAGCAGTCAGGCCTGATATGGTAACTCTTTTCTGCACAGAAACATACTGAAACATTTGGGATGAAATGACAGTATGTCTGGGATTTGCTTCAAAATAATACAGGAGAGCAGAAGTGGGTATAAGTATAAGGTTGGCCATGAGTTGATATTGTTGAAGCTGGGGGTAGATACATGGGAACTTACCGTACTGTTCTTTCTACTTTAGTACGTTTTAGATTTTTCCATAATAAAAAGTTTCGTTTGGTTGGTTTAATCATAGGAGAAAACTCAGAGCCAGCACTTAGGCTGTGAATCAACAGGGCTGTGGGCTAGTGGGGATGAGAACTAGAGCTTGTAGACAACCCTTGGTCTGCCACCAAGGTCTGGGGGAAGAGAGGTTGTCCCAGGCCATGTGTGAATAGGCTTTGAAGCTTGACACTCAAGAGTCAGTTAACATGTTCTAGAAGACCAGAATAGAAAGGGTAGCCTCTCATCCATGGCAAACTACATCTCAGAGCCAAAAGTTTGAGAGTGACTTAATTGTAGCCACAGACTAAGTAGCTGGCAAATGATCTTAATCTATAAAGTTTTGCAAATCAGATTTATTACACTTTGAGTCATTAATTGCTGAGCCATTAAAATAAATATCTAGCCACTCTTTCCTACAGCATATTAACAAAGAATGGAAAATGTTTCTTTCATTTCAAAAATGTGTCCTTCAGCACTGACACATGGTCCTCACATAATATTATACATGGAACACATGAGCCTCAGAGTGACTGGAACCTTGTCAACAAGTTCCAAACACTAGAGATACTGAGCATTCTGACACTGCTACACAGCCTCCACAGATATCATTAAATTTTGGTTTGCTTAGATGGGGCATACAGGAGAACCAAAGGAGACAGGAGGAAATATGGACAAAAGTATATCCATTCCTCTGAAACTACAAATAATCTGTATTTAATAATAAATTATTTGTAACACAAACATAATGAAATCATGTTTTGCCTTGCATTATATAATGGTGGAAAAAACAACTAAAAGCCCAAGGGTGAAATGCCAGCCTAACAAGCTTCACCACCTGGCCCCTCGCTCCAACACCCCACAATATGACAGCTCAACCTGTAATAGATGGAAAAGAATGAGGCAGGGAGGACCAGTCCAAATTATCAATACAGACTCACATATCTTCCCTCTCTTATGTGAAGAAAACATGTGTTCATCACTGAGTGGTGCCACCCCTGGTCTCCAAACAAAAAGCATTTGTGACTCATCATCAACAAAACATTCCCTATTAGCGAGGATGACTTTTCACTAATCTATCCACACTCTCATCCAATTGCCAATATGACCAAAACCACAAGATGAAATCTCGGCTAGGGACCAGAACAAAGCCTACAGATGTACAAAGGGCCAAGGGTCTCCTTGATTCTGTACTAAAACCCAAAATCTCTCCTGCCAACGGAAAAGCATGGCAACTGCATGAAGCACATCGACATCATGTAGCAGTGGGTTACAAATATAGTACAATATTTAGTCACAGAGTTCCTCTGAGATAACTGTCATCAAGATAAAAGTTATTCTGATTAAATAAAAGGTAGAACGTTATTTCTGGTTATCTGTTATCTAGGTGCCAAGATCCAGGCAAGTACTAATGATTCTGCTGAATTTATCTACCTGAGCACTTCAAGACCTAGGAAACTAACCATTGCAGAGACTTTTAAACAAATGTTAAAGGCTGACAATTACATAGTTCTCAACAATATCCAATTGGTAAGTTAGTTTTCCTTATGCTATTTACAAAACCCAATGTTAGTAATCAGTCATTCTTGAGATCTATGTATAAAAAATATATAGAACCCTAAAGTACTAAAAAAAATTTAAATTGACTTACAAGTGGCTACAGTTCAACTATCCAGAATACTATTAAGAATAAAAGGCAAAAATGACCTCTGAGTGGTCAAAAGAGGCGCAGCGGTTTAGTCCGCGCTTGGCAGCCCAGAGTTCGCTGGTTCGGATCCCGGGCGCCTGCGGACGCAGTGCCTGTCAGCCACGCCGTGGCGGCGTCCCATATAAAGTGGAGGAAGATGGGCATGGATGTTAGCCCAGGGCGAGTCTTCCTCAGCAAAAAGAGGAGGATTAGCAACGGATGTTAGCTCAGGGCTGGTCTTCCTCACCAAAAAAAAAAAAAAAAAGAGAAGACATAAAGCCTTTGTATGCACTAAAGCTTTACTTGGAGGAGAATCAAATTTTCATTTAAAGACTCTGCCTCTAGTCTTATTTTACAATTCTATCTGTTCCAAGTTTGTGTCAGTTTAAAGACAGAAAAGTAATGCTGTCCTAAGTAACAAACTAACTTGAGTTAATTTAGGCAGGTAAGGAGGATTTTAAGGATATGGGGTTCTTCATGAAGCCTAAGAAGAGGAGCAGGGCTTCAGACAGAACTGGAAGCAGGGCTTGGAAAGCTAATCAAGTCCCCCTCAGTTTCTCATCTTTGCTCCCATGTGCATATCTGCAACCTCTGATTTCTGGGCCCCAGGGCTGGTGAAAGATGTCCACTGAACAGCTCTTGTGCTTCAAGTCTACAGGTCTAACCCCAAGGAGTGACCTTCCCTCCTCTGAGAAAGTCTTAGGAAATGGACATGGAATGGCCAGTATAGGATAGGTTGCCATCCCTGGTCTAACCACATGTGGCTAAGGTGAGAGAGTTATACAAAATGCCTGGGGATTAGAGAAGATTCATCATAATCTAGGAAGACCCTCCAAAGACTACCCATTGCAGAAGAAGAGAAGCTGCAAAAATACTGGGAACTAGAGAGCAGCAAAAAGATTTTATGACCTCATAATGAAGAATGCAGGCCCTCTAAAAATTTTGACTTGAGGTAATTTAGTATATGGGCAAATATCCCATAATACTTTAATAGACTAGGAGAGTTTCACTGTACTATTGCACTATTAGTCACATTTATTATGATGACTCATCCCTTACAAAAGTTTAAACTGTATTCAATATCCTCTCTTTGGAGAGATAATACTTATACTAATGGGACACTTGGTGAAGGACAGTAATATACTGCTGATGGGAGTATAAATTGGTAAACTCTTTCTGGAAAGCAATTTAGCATTATATACAAAGTACCTTAAAAATATTCAGTAACTCTATCTTTAGGAATCAATTCTATGAAAATAGTCCAAAACATACATAAAAATGTACCTTACAAATATTCATAACAGCGTTATTTATAATACCCACACTGTGGAAATAGCTTAAATGTCCAGCAATAGAACAAAGGTTAAATAAACTATGTCCAATCCATATGATAATTTTAAAAATAAACAATTTTAAATAACAAGGAAAAATGCTCATGTCATAAACAGGGAAAAGAACTGCATAGAAAAAAATATATATATATAAAATAATCTTGACTATATAAAAAAATATGGATGGAAAAAAGTAGAAACGGACTGTAGTAGTTTAAGTTTCCCAGAAAGCACACTCTGAGATGGAGATTAGTATATATGCAGTTTATTAGGGAGTGCTCTTGAGATCTACATCTACAGGAGGAAGGGAAGGAAGCATGATTGGAGAGGGAGAAGCTGAACTGCAATGTAACCTAACAAAGACCTCAGTCAACCCCACATGGAGCTGTGAACCTGGAATGGTCCTTCAGAGTTATCCAGAGTCGGCAAAAGGAGGCTGGGCCTTTATACCTCTGCATCAACCAGTCATTGCATGTAGGCTTCCCCAGAAAAGAGCATGACCTTGGGCAAAATGGCTCTTTTAAGCTGAGAAAATTCCCAACAACTTTGCAGCATCTGGGAAAAGGAAGCAGGGAAGTTCTGAAAGATAGGTCTGGGCAGTGCAGCACAGCATCTACAACAGAGACTACATGCAAAAATTAGCATTGGTTGTCTTTGGAGGGTAGTTTTTGGTTTTGTTTTGTTTTTTTTTAATTCTTTACCAGAGTCTTCTGTATTTTCCAAATAAAAAATAAATTACATCCTATTTTTTTAATGTGTTTGTGAGGAAGATTGGCTCTGAGCTAACATTTGTTGCCAGTCCTCTTTTGCTGAGGAAGATTGGCTCTGAGCTAACATCTGTGCCCATCTTCTTCCACTTTGTATATGGGACACCACCACATATGGCTTGATGAGCGGTGCATTGGTCCGCGCCCGGAATTTGAACCTGCGAACCCCAGGCTGCTGAAGCGGAGCATGCGAACTTAACCACTACACCACCAGGCCGGCCCCTACATCCTATCTTTAATTATAGATTTTAGAAAGATTTATACCCAATATACTCACAATAGAAAAATAAATTTTCTTAATAGGAGTAACTGTTAGTATACAGAAAATTTAGTTATAGAAAAAAAATATATATAGTATGGACAGCTAAAGTTTAGTCATTTCAAAAATTTAAACAAATTCAAATTTATCTCTAAGAAGCATTATTACAAAAAATGCAAAAACTTTTTCATAAACAGAAAATAAACTGAATACCAGCCAAAATTAGGTTTTCACTTTGTATACCATACAACCAACAAAAATATGAAAATTCCAAAAATAATAGGAAAAAGTAGTCTGCCTTTTAAAATAGAAAGCTATTTTAGGGTTTACTTCACACCCACATGCACACATATGCTGGGTTACACATCTTTGGAATGATTGATAAGATGTCTGAAATAAAATTTTCATAAACTGGGGGCCGCCCGGTGGCGCAGCGGTTTAGTCCGCGCTTGGCAGCCCGGGGTTCGCGAGTTCGGATCCCGGGCGCCCGCCGACGCACTGCCTGTCAGCCATGCCGTGGCAGCGTCCCATATAAAGTAGAGGAAGATGGGCACGGATGTTAGCCCAGGGCCAGTCTTCCTCAGCAAAAAGGGGAGGATTGGCGGCGGATGTTAGCTCAGGGCTGGTCTTCCCCACAAAAAAAAAAAAAAAAAAAAAATTTTCATAAACTGTTACTTTAGCTACCAGAAAGGTTCTTTAAAATGATTTAGAAGAAAGTTTATATTAAACCATCTGAATAATTCCTACATCTGCATAAGATAAGTGCTTATAACATACAGCTTAGGAAAGGACTTCTGGTTCTAGATATGATGGAGTAGCTTGCATCAGACTAACATTCTTACTGAGAACAACTAAGAAAGCTGGATAAAATGCAAAAAGCTCTAGCAGATTGAAAGTGTTGGAGAGCAACCAAAGAATCATAATTTGAGGGGCCAAGATCCCAGAGAGAAGGGAAATGCACTTAGGTGAGTCCTGCATTTGCTACTACTTTTTTTCCTTAAGTCATTTCCTAATTCACCTTATGGAGTGTGAAGGCTGAGCACAGAGTGTTGACCCAGAACTTGTGGCAGTCTCATTGGTCTAAGAAGACAAAAACTGGCTGCACCAGTAGCTGAACTCCAAGATTGGAGGGGGCCAGGATCTTAGAGCAGAAGAGGTGCTCCCAGTTGCTCACAATTTTCCCTTGGAGCATTTTGTCATAGTTTCTAAACTGTAGATATGCAGGGAAAGTGGCTGAGAAACCAAGCAGAAAGCAACCATTAAGAAGCTATATAGCTAAGTAGAAATATTGGCAACTCAAGTACTTAGAAACAAAAATTAGAGTTCAGGGTCAGAAAGAAAGAAAAAGTCTGGTGAATATATCCCAGCTTTCAGGTGAAATCCTTAAAACATTATATACTAAGGGCCGGCCCGGTGGCGCAGCGGTTTAGTCCGCGCTTGGCAGCCCGGGGTTCGCTGGCTCGGATCCCAGTCGCCCGCCGACGCACTGTCTGTCAGCCATGCTGTGGCGGCGTCCCATATAAAGTGGAGGAAGTGGGCACAGATGTTAGCCCAGGGCCAGTCTTCCTCAGCAAAAAGAGGAGGATTAGCAACGGATGTTAGCTCAGGGCTGGTCTTCCTCACCAAAAAAAAAAAAAAAAAAAAAAACCATTATATACTAAGATTAAGGCCAAACTGGAAATTGACTGCCCTTACAAAGCCCATTACACAGTGAAATATCTCAATCCCTAATTGGATAAGTTTATCAGCCTGGCTTCCAGAAGACAATTAAATCACTTCTGGAAGAAGATATCATCCAGAGCCTCTATACTTTTTCATACAGAATGTGCTCCATTCAATAAAAAATCAGCAGGCATAACAGGAAAAAAAACACTAACTGACCAAAAACCAAGAGAATAAATACCTAACAGAAAAGGAGCTACAGGTGACCCTGATATTGCAATGATCAAACATAGACTTTAAAATAACCATGATTAAAATATTCAAAAATATGCAAACATGGATAATTGTACCAGAGACCTTGAATATTTTAAAAAAAGCAAGTATAACCTTTAGAACTGAAAAATACAATAACTAAAATTAAGACTTCAGTAAACAGATTAGATACAACAGAAGACAGGATTTGTGAAGTGAAAGATAGGTCAGTAGAAAATAATCATATGAACCAAAAGTAGAAAAAATAGTCATAGAGAAAAGAGGATCAGAGACATATGGAATAAAGTGAAATAGTCTAACTTATATGTAATTAAGCCCCAGAAGGACAGAGAGAATGGGGCAGAACTAATATTTGAGAGATGCTGGCCAAATGTCTTCCAAAACTGAGGAAAAACATTAAGCCATAGCAAAAAGCTCTAAGGACCCATTATAGAATAAATGAAAAGACAACCATATGTAGATACATCATAGTAAAACCGCTGAAAACAGTAAACAAAGAGAAAAATCTTAAAAAGCAGCTAGTGGCAGGTGGAATAGGGGGTTGGGATGGCAAGCCTCAACAAATTTCAAAGAACATACACAGATAACAGAGTATGTTCATTGTCCCCAGTGGAATTATGCTACAAATCATTATCAGAGAGATAACTAGGAAACTGCCAAATTTTTGGAAATGAAGCAATATACTTCTAAATACCCATGAGTCAAAGAGGAATTTTCAAGAGAAATAAAAACATATTTTGAACTGAACAATAATAAAAATTCAACATAAAAACCAGAAGAATATAGCCAAAGTGGTGCTTTGAGCAAAATTTATGTCCTTAAATCATATATTACAAAAGAAGGAAGACTGGAAATCAGTGTCTGAGAATCCATCCCAAGAAGCTAGAAAAATAGCAAATTAAACTCAAAGAAAGTAGAAAGAAATTAAAGACAAACATGAAAATAATCAACAAACTAGAAAATAATTGTACAATAAAGAAAAATCAATAGAGTCAAAATTAACTGATTAGTGTTTATGTCCCTAAATAACAAGTATAATTTTTAAAAATATTTATCAATCTGATTGGTAAAAAATATTTCATCATTTTAATTTGCACTTCTTAGGTTACCAATGAAGTTAAACACCTTCTCAGTGTTTATGGGCTGTTTCTTCTTTTGTTAATTGCCTATTAATGTTGTCTACTTTTCTACTAGGGTGCTAAGTCTCTCGGAGATTTTATTACTTTTTTATATATTAAGGATATTGAGCCCTTAATTAAAGAATTGAAAATATTTTCCTTTTCTATCAGTTTGCCTATTAATGTCATTTAGAGCATTTTTTGTTGTTGTTGTAGAGAAGGTTAAATTTTTTTATTCTTGTCAATTTTTTCCTTTATGGTTTGTCTTTCATTTGGTGTTTACAAATACCAGCCCCACACCAAGATTACTAAATATTACTAAATATTCACCCCTAGTAACTCCTAATGGAAAAGCATGGGTAAAGATTTGATGACTATCTACCAATATCTTGCTGGCCCAGGAATGTAGTCTGAAATTCTATAAAGCATATCAAAGGTAAAATATATTGAAGATTCTTAAAAACACTGGAGATACTACTGGATTCTGGGCTTTGTGGGGCTGCACCAGGGTAAGGCAAAATTGTGATGTAACTGAAATTGTTTTTAGTGGCCCAAAGTATCTCCTTTCTTTGCCCTTTTAATTACTGAAGCAGCTTTTCCTCTATCCCCAGGTCCAGATGTGTCCTCCAGCTACCTATCGCATTCTCACTGAAGAAAGGACTGACACATGTTCACCATGAGACATTAAAGACATTTATGCTCTAAAAATAACTACTTGCAAAGAGAATGCCTAGGAATAGTTTTAGAAGGGAAGATTCCAAGGCATTAAAGGGTTTTCTTTTTTTATTATTTTTAAATGTGGTAAAGCACATATAATATAAAATTTACCGTCTTCACTAGTATTAAGTACATTCACACTGTTGTGCTACCATCACCACCATCCATCCACAGAACTTTTCCATCTTCCAAAACTGCAACTCTGTACCCATTAAACAATAATTCTCCATCCCTCCCTCCCCTCAGTTGCTGGCAACCACCATTCTACTTTCTGTCTCTATGAATCTGACTACTCTAGGCACTTCATATAAGTGAAATCATATAGTACTTACCATGCTGTGATTGGATTATTTCACTTAGCATAATGTCCTCCATGTTCAGCACAAGGTTTATCCATGTTGTAGCTTGTGTTAGAACTTTCTTCCTTTTTAAGGCTGAATATATTCCATTGTATATATACACCACTCATCTGCTGATGAACACTTGGGTTGCTTCCACCTTTTGACTACTATCAATAATGCTGTTATGAACATGGGTGAACAAATATCTCTGTGAGATCTTGTTTTCAATTCTTTGGGGTATATATCCAGAAGTGGAATTGCTGGATTGTATGGTAATTCTATGTTTAATTTTTTGAGGAATCATAAATACAGTTTTGCATAGCAACCACACTAGTTTACATTCTCACCAACAGTGCACAAGGGTTCCAATTTCTCCACATTTGTTATTTTCTGGTTTCTTGACAGCAGGCAACCTAATGGGTATGAGGTGGTATCTCAATGTGGTTTTGATTTGTATTTCCCTAATGACTAATGATGTTGAACATCTTTTCATGTGCTTATTGGCCATTTGGATATTTTATTTGGAGAAATATCTATTCAAATTGTTTTCTATTTTTTAATCAAATTGTTTGCTGTTGAGTTGTGGGAGTTCTTTACAGATTTTCTTTTACTTGTAGCCTCTCTCAGTACCCTCCAAATCACACTGAATAGACAGCCTTTCTCTTTTCTCTCCTCTCCCCTAAAAAATGCTTTTAGTTCATGCCTAATCCAAGATGCTAATTCCAACACTAAAAAAGGATCAGGAGTGAAACATCTCAGTTCTGAGAGCATCAAACAATCCTTTAGATATACTATAAATTATCTTAATATATATATTATACACACACACAGAATCAGGAGACTTTTCTTAACTCAAAAAATATTTCTTTGAAACATCTTTGTTTACGCTACTTAAAAATAGGAAAAACATTTGTTTTTTCTGATTACAAAAGAAATGCATGATTATAAAATTTCAAACATTATAGATATGAGTAAATTAGAAAGTGAAGGTCTCCCATAATCACACCTCTAGAAGTAACTTTTCAAATAATCTGAACAGTCTAGTACAAATTCTTCCAGAACATAGGCATATACACACACACACAAATATAACACATTTTGCTTGTTTTACTTAACAATATATCCTGGACATCTATCCACATCCATACAAAATGCTGTTAATTATCTTTTTAAATAGCAGTCAAGAAGTATGTATATATAAACTAAAATTGAATTTTAAAATATGCAGAAAACACAAGACAAAATGGATTCTAATAAGATCAAAAGCACTCAGAGTCTAATACCGAACAACAGAGTGAGGAGAAAATGGAAAGTGGAGCCTGTGGATGACTCTGTATCACTTGTACATAAGATCTAAATCTAACAGTGCTGCAGTTGTGCCCTCCCATATCTACGTACAGTGCTTTTAACTCTTTCTTACTCTGTACCAGAAATAATATATCCTCTTACCAGGCTGCATCTACAGAAATGTGTGATCAGTAAGGCTAACCATTTCCAAAACTTATAATGAGAGAACAGAGAGGCTATCAAGCTTGTTGATCAATGTGAAAGACAAACGAACATGTATAGGAGTTTGCACGTGTCAGTCTCCATCTAAAGTATAATTCTCTCATTGTGCCATTGGTAAATGATATTGTAGTTTATTTCTTCATTTACACAAAGAATTAGTGTTTTCCTTTATGATTAACTTAAAAAGATGCAAAAGAAGCATTGCCTTGGGAGTCTCAGCAAATGATAAAATTTAAGTAAGAACAATTCCTCGATGGAAAATGTTACTATCATGTTCATCTCATGATACGGTCAAATTTTCTTGATTTTCTGACTGCTTTTTTCACATGAGTTTTCTGTATTTTCTCACCTGTATTCCCTTCCTTGCCTATGTCTAAAATTTTCTCCCCAAATGGACAAACTTACAAACATCTTAACACCATTAGATAATCTAAAATTTAACAGGATTGGGTTAAGCATATGGTTAGTGTGAATTCACCATAAACTTCACAGAAGAGTTGAAACACCAAGTGGAAGTGAACTCCAAAGCTGAAGGGGCTTTTAATGCTTGCAAAGAATTTTTCCAGGCTTTGGATGACTAGTACTGCTGCTGCTTCTCTTCCTTCTTTTTCTAATATCTTGTTCTCTTTTCCCCCGTTGAAATTCAAGAACAGAGAGCTTCAGGACATCCTAGCAACAACCCTGGCTGGAACACTGGTATGGTCTCTACATGCTCATCTTTTAATTGATGTCTTCCACCCACTCACTTCCACTCACACCCAGCTTTTCCCTTGTTATTGAAACTTCAGTCCTTGCCTCTGTCATGTTCAGGTTTCTAAGCCTGAGGAAAGCAAGACTTCAAAAAGCCATAGGTAATGTGGGAAGGGACTCACAAGGTAGCCTAGACGTTATGACTAGGACTGGATTATTTGATAGTACCGCCCATGTTGGGCAATGTCAAAAGCAACTAGAATTCGCCTTTCACCTCTTCAATTCTGTCATATTCCCATGTTATCTGTATTTATTTTGTGTATAAATAATACTATACAAATTGGACAAATCTCTCAAATTTATATTAACTTTATTCACATTAAAGCTGCTACATCCTGTTTAAGTTAAGAATGTTTTCAGCTACAAGGAACAGAAAAGTCTAAGTAACTTAGACTCTTAAGACTTTAATAATATATGAAACAAGAAGACCAGAGAAGGGTTATCTCAGGGTTGTTCTGACAGTTCAACAATATCACTAAGAACCCAGATTCTCTCTCTGCTCTCCCACCTTAACTTCTCATTCTTGGGCCTGTTGCCTCATGATTGCAACTTTGCTGCCACAGCTCCATACATCACATTCCACACTTACGAAAGGAAGAAAGAAGGACATATGCATCCAAACTGTTCTCTTGCTTCTGTTCCTTTTATCAGAAAAGAGTTTTTCTCCCTGTAGAGGCCCTCCAGAAGATTTCTGGTTATATCACATTAACCAAAACTGAATCATACAGCTAGCTCTAACTGCAATGAAAGCTAGAAAAAGGATTATTTGTATTTCTATACAAATATACCGACAAATACATTTCTAAATATATTCAAATATACTTCTAAATAAATATATTTCTAAACCTATATATAAATATAGGTTTAGTTACATTTATAAATATAAATATATACTGGCAAGAGAAAAGGGGTTGGGACTGTCTTTTGAGATTCAACCAACAGTTTATGACACATGTCTATATTATGCATAAAGTGCTAGTTATGCTAGTTAATTATAACTGGGTGCAGGATTTTTAAGAGCCCTGGTTTAGAATAAGTTCCTCTTTCTGGCAGAGGAAAGGTTGAGAATGCTGATGAAGGAGACATTACAAAGGGACTGGGATGAAAGCTACAGCTCTGCCAGATGTGCTGACAATGCTGAGCTGCAGACAGATTATAACTGAAAGAGTATCTCTAGCCAAACCGGATCCAGAATGAACAGAACATCGTGTTAGTGTACATAACTCACGTCCTGAAACCTGCCAGAAGCTTTCAGAGTATGATAAGGAGAGATCCATCTAGGACTATAATTTTGTTTAAGGAAATAAATTTTTACAAATCATTTAAAATAGATCAACCAGTAACACTAGCTAGGAGTTAACATTAACAGACTCCATTAGGATATGCTAAGTACCGAGCTAAGTGCTTTATATATATACACACACACACACACACACGTAACCTCTCAGCTGCCCTATGAGGTGAGTACATTCACAGTATTCACTGTGTTGCCTGTAGGCACATAGCAAGAAGTTCAACCTAACACTGGAGATGATGCTTTTAACCATATCACATTACTGTTTGTTACTTTATTTGTTCTCAGTATTTCCCATTCATTTTATGTATTTGTTATTTAATCATTCAGATTCATAAAGTTTAACTCTTGTTTATATATTGTAAATGGTCTTTTCTCTGCTTTCTTTTCGTAGTATATCTGGTTCACACCAATTCTAAAGTAGCAAAGCTGTTTCAATCACATCTTTCAAAAACCTAGAGTCAGGTCATCTAAACAGATTTTGTAGCTCATTTTAGAGAGTTTGGATAAAAATTAAAACTAACCTGACAAAACAACCAAAAAAAAAAGACATCACAACCCAAGGACAAGTATAAACAACCAAAGCAGAAACATAACTATCCATTTATACTAGTCCTGTTTGGTCTAATCCCTCCTCTGTTCATCTCCTCTGTGTTTGCTACCTCTACAGCACAATGGGCAATATTATTTGTAGAAAGTCATTGGTTCCCTGGGTTATTGTGCCGTTTCCCTTCCCAGGACATAACCCTGTTTGCCCCACACATACATGGGAACACACGTTTAGGTAACCATACCCAAATCTCCCAGTCTCAAACCACCCTTTCCTCAGCTTTTTATGTTTCCTTTTATTTATCTTTTACCTTTTACTTTACATCTTTATTATTATGTGCCCAGAAATTTAGCTCCTGAACACACATAGTATCCTGAGCATATTTTCAAAAATACAATGAAATCTAAACCTTTTTATCTGTCAAAAAACTGCAAACCATGCATTATAAATTAATTTCCTCTTATTCTCTTTTCATCTACTGTTAAAATTAGAAGTAGATTAAACTTTTCAGTTTGCTCAAAGGCAGTGACTTCAAAGGTTAGGTCACATGATGGAAGCCTCTACTGATTACAAAAATGTTGGGTTGGAAAACCAAGATAATCACATATGGGAAAGGATCTTCCTACTTATCTCTTGACCTGGTTTTCCCTAACTCTGGCTATCTCTGTCCAATAATCCTTCTTTCCTTAACTATTTGGAAGACAAAAGAAAAAGAAAATGAGCCTCATAGTAGCAAGATCAGCTGATAGTATGATTGGCTGAAGAAGACAGTGATGGGAACATACACAGCCTCTTCCCTCCAATAACCCAGCAGGCAACCTGACCTGGTATTTGCCACCCTACTTGTACACACAAATGTCTGCTTGCTAGGTCAACTGTATTTAAACTAAAATATGACAGCTATAAATAAAACAATAAAATGGAGGCCATTTTTAGATTCTGACAAAGCCAAAGTTCATGGACTGCTCTCTTGAAAACTGTCACTGAAGGCAAAAAGAGAGCTTCAAGAGAAAATAAGACAAAATCACTACATGGCCTGAATGATTTATGTTGAAACCAGAACCATCAGATGAAGACTGTAAGATGGATCAATAGCTTAAAATGGTCTCAAGTGAACAATCTGCGCCATTCTCCTCTAGTCTTTGAAAAAAAAAAGAGCAGGAAAAAAGCTCTAAGGTCTTTTAATGAGACTGTTATTCCATTAATTATTTGAGGCAGTTTTTGTTTCACTGGAATGAATTAACATGACCCTTCTTCTTTAAGCTCCAGCTGCATCTGACGTCACTGTGCTATGGCAGTGAAGAATGAAAACCAGAGGACAACTGGCTACTTACAGAATGCAGTTGACTAAAGTGAAGAGCATACACAGAAGCAGTTCTAGGGCTCTGGCAGAGACTCTACTTGTCTGTATATTGACCACATTCTGAACTAACTCAATCTATGCAATTTCAGACTCATAAAACCTTAACTACTGCCCAACAGAAGGAATTTTCAAGCTGGAATCATGTATAGTGGCACTACTCCATGTTTTTCACCATACATATTTTAAAATAATTAATTTGGCCACTACTTGTTCAGATTTATTAAATTTCACCATAGTCTATGATAGTTACCTTAGAAAATCCTGAAAAATAACCAATAGATAAGCAAGCCAAATAAGAATATAGGAGATGTTTAACCTTAAGAACAAAATTATTTTAGGGGCCAGCCCCGTGGCCTAGTGGTTAAGTTCAGCATGCTCTGCTTCAGTGGCCCGGGTTCAGTTCCTGGGCATGGACCTATACCACTCGTCAGTGGCCACGCTATGGCGGTGACCCACATACAAAATAGAGGAAGACTGGCACAGATGTTAGCTCAGAGTGAATCTTCCTCAGCAAAAAAGAACAGAATTATTTTAAGAATCTAGGTTTAATGAACAGAATAGCACAGATTACAAGTGAATCTTACAAATTTGTTAAATTGGCACTGACTTTCTTTTAAATGTTCCCATGGCTTAAATTTTTCATGAACTCACATGAGACATCCCAGTCTTCACTCTAACCAGTTAAGTTGGACTCTACACGTTTTGTCCAGATCCTTGTTGAACACATCATAGTAGAGGCCTCAGTTCCAAAAGACAAACTGGACCTGGATAACTTCAGCAGGCAGTGACCAAGGAGGCAACTTCACATGGTCCACAGATTACTCTAACTTTCCAGAGGCTAAGGCACTGCTCCCGACACAGACTCAGAAAACTCTTAGACCCAAGGAGATGCCACCTGTGCCCCAAGAGAATTGGACATCTTCTGAAGAACCGGGTGCCTAAGGACCCCTAACCAGTTTCCCAGACATATTTCAGCTGGAAACTTGTTATAGGAAACATTTAATTACAATATTTGTAAACCTGGGGGGGGAGGGCGGGGGTGCTATCTGAAATACATTAACAAAAAGACTCCTTTTCAGAGCTTTCAAAAATCTCAATCTTATGTCTCAGAGATTATTTCCCACATTACTTCTCTTGAATTAGTAAATGCGTTTTTTTCTTGAATGACTGCCTCTGCTATACTTCTCCTTTTAGCCTAAGCCAAACTCTTCATTTCTAAAGCCAACAGTTTATGAGCAACCAGGCTATCCTGCCATTAAATATGGATGCAAGGGCTTGGCAAATTCTGAATGGCTTATATTAGTCAGGGATAGTCTCCTTGACTAACAAGAAAAGGCAGGTATATTAATGTGTTGATTACAATACAATTCATCCTACCATGTGGCTTCCAAAATACTGGAGGAGGAAAGGATCCATTGTCCTCTCAAGCTGGAGTTAACCTACAGCTTGATTCGCCTGGCCAACTGATTGATAATCTTGATCTATCTACCTCTATAGTCTAGAGAATTTCCTTCTAGTGGGCTGTTGTGGCTGACACCCTCTGAGATCCCAAACACGTAATTATATTTAAGGATTTATTCCTGAGTGTTTTGATATTCCTGTGTTTTTACAGTCTTTCTCAGCTCTAACTAGATTAATCTTCTTAACATTGATATGATAATCACCAAGTTTTTTGTACCAATATTATTATTGTAGAAAAATGGGATGTTTTGTAATTACAGTCAAATTCATTAACAACTACAACTGCTCTTTTTTAAAGGAACACACAAAGGCTTTTGGTTCTCTTCAGTTTAAATGTAAACTGTCAAAAAATTGGAAGTACTTATCCTAGGGAACTGAATAACATATAACTAATTCATGCAATATAATACTTTGAAGCCACTAAAAAAACATATTGTAGAAGAATGTGTATTGGCATGGGAAAATGTTCACAATATACTACTAATACACAATATATGTATAGTAGTATACACAATATACTATAAGAAAATAATCTTGCTACAAAATAGTACACACAAAATAAACCATTACGCTAAAGAAAATATACACAGGGGAAAAAAAGACTAGACTTCCAACAAATATTAAAAGTATCTGAGGACGGTAGGATTACACGCAATTTTTTCTTGTGTATTTCTGAATTTTCCAAGGTTTTGCACGGAACACTATTTTTGTAGTTTTTTTAAAAGCTTTTTTTTAAAGGAAAATAGCTCCCAAAGTAATTTTGCAAGTCATTTCTTACAGTATTTCACACCTATTATTAGTAAAGGTAATGGAACATCTTTCACCATGGAAGACTCTTAATTAAGTTTTAATATAAGGGAGGCAGTTTTTCCAGTTGCCTTTAAAAATAGCAAAAAGATTTACTGGGTCACTACCATGTGCCAGGTCTTCTCACATATTCTATTAAAAGTGAAACATTAAGGATAGTCAGGAAAAAAAACAGTAGCTGACAATATGTCTACAGTAATATCATACAATTTTAAAGAGACTTACCACCACCACTTAACAAATAGTTCAATTCAACTAACTTTTATTGAGCATTTACTAGGTGGGGGATCTGGCAAGAGGGAAGTATGGTGAACAAAGTCCAAGGTCAAGCAGAGCTGGAACACAGGCTCGGGCAGCAAGGTTGGCTCAGTGTCTCAGAGTGGGGCTCCACAGACCACCTGCATCAGAATCCCTTATGGCATTGGTTAAAAACGCAGATTCCTGGGGCTCCCAAACCTACTGGCTCAGTCTCTGGAGGTAAGACCCAGGAATTTACATTTTAAAAAGCATTCCAGATGATGGCTACATATAGTAAAGTGTGAGAAACCCCAATGTTGTGAAAGATCAAGCCAAGAGAATAGGGTTAGAAAAGGATCACTAGTCTTAAATGTCAGGCTAAGGAATGAGTTAATTCTACAGTAGATAGTTACGGCAGAGGGAGCAGCATGTTCAGTCTGGGTTTGGGGTCAGTTCTGCTCATTACAGCATGGGTTGATAAAGTGAACTGGAAGCAATGGAGAACTGAGGAAAGTGGTCTATAATGATGCATTAAAACTGACCAAGAGAAGAATAAACTGATTCCCATCCCTATTGCCAAAAAGAGGGGTGGGAGGAGGAAGCTCATGAGGAGTTATTGATGAATAAAGAAGATGATGTGAATGCTGAAATGTTAAACTCAAAAAATACCAATATGAAGAAGAAGATTTGGAGAAAACTTTCCAATGGTACTTTAATGGCATTTAATTCATTCATTCATTCAATCATAACCTTGTTATTTATTATGTACCAAACCCTGGGCTAGAAGCTGGGTCAAAAAACAGATGAGAACTATTGAATTACACACTTCAAATGGACAATTTGTATAGCATGGGAATTATATCTCAAAGTTGTTATTAAAACAAAACAAAACAAATGAGATCTTTCCCCTGTCCTTAAGGGGCTCTGAGAAGCACATGGGAAATAGACAACTGCAATGCAGTGTGGTAAGTGTCAGCAGAGTGGTAAACAGAGGGTTCTATATGAACACACAGAAGAAGCATCTTAGCCAGACTGGGGTCTCGAAGAAGGAATTCATGAACAAAGAGTGGAGAAAGCTAGGCAAGGGGAATGCTGCAGAGCAGGAAGAAGGCAACCTAGAGAGCTCTTGACTTACAGTGAAGATCTGAATGCCAGGGGGCCGCCCGGTGGCGCAGCGGTTTAGTCCGCGCTTGGCAGCCCGGGGTTCGCGAGTTCGGATCCCAGGCGCCCACCGACGCACTGCCTGCCAGCCATGCCGTGGTGGCGTCCCATATAAAGTAGAGGAAGATGGGCACGGATGTTAGCCCAGGGCCAGTCTTCCTCAGCAAAAAGGGGAAGATTGGCAACAGATGTTAGCTCAGGGCTGGTCTTCCCCACAAAAAAAAAAAAAAAAAAAAAAAAAAGATCTGAATGCCAGGTGGGAAACATGAGAGACGAGGTCGGCGCAGGGTGCAGGTAGGTCAGGGAGAGTCCTAAGTTTATGGCCTCACCACTCAAGGTGTGGTCCTCAATCCAGCAGCACTGGCATCACCCCTAGAGTTGTCAGAAATGCAGAGTCTTGGGGTCCCATCACAGACCTACCTCAGAATCTCCATTTTAACAAGATTCCTAGGTGATTCTGACGGACACCAAAGTTAGAGAAGCATTACACTAACAAATTTATTCTCAAGACAAAATCCTACAGGGAATCACTGAGGAATCTCGAGCCAGAGAGTGGCATGATCAGATATGTGCATTACATAAAGATCACTCTGGTAGCAGAACAAAAAACAGATTACAAGAAGTAAGAACAAAAATTGCTTATGAAGCCATCTCAGAATCCAGTAAAGAAGTGATAAGGGCTCAAATAGAGTAAAGATAGTACCAAGAAATGGTAACTGATTAGTTGGGGTACAGGAGTAGGGACAGGAGGGAGTAAATCAAGACAATTTCTAAGTTTTTGGTTTGGGCTAATGGATGGATGTTGATGGACATTCACCAGACAAGGAATACAAATAACGACAACAATTATAGCAGCTAACA
This sequence comes from Tapirus indicus, assembly GCA_031878705.1. Taxonomy (NCBI): domain Eukaryota; kingdom Metazoa; phylum Chordata; class Mammalia; order Perissodactyla; family Tapiridae; genus Tapirus; species Tapirus indicus. Next base: position 45,193,149 of record CM062918.1, read on the forward strand.
TTTCTTAAATATGTACCAGGCATTATTCTAAGTGCTTTGCATGAACTATCTCATTTAATTCTCATAACGACCCTATGAAGTAGGTATTACTATTATTCCATCCTATAGACGAGGTAACTAAGACACAGAAAAGTCAAGTAGGTAGAGTGGCATGAAGGGAGGAGATGACAAGTTCAATTCTGAGTATCCTAGGTTTGAGGTGCTTGTAAAGATGTCCATAAGGCAGTTGATGGGAGGGGTCTAGGTTTGCAGGGAGAGCAAATAGTTAGAAACAAAGATTTGGAAGTCATCAGCACAGTACTGGTACCTGACTCTTCAGGAGTGGATCAGGCCACAGTGGGAAGGGAATATAGGTCAAGGACAGAGCCTAGGAGCCCCAACATCTAAGGAGCAATAGGAGGTACCTGAGCTTATAAAGAAGAAAAAGCAGCCAGAGAGTAAGGAGAATGATAGCTATAAGTGAACAGCAACAATCATAACAGCTAACATTTATAAGCACATACTGTGTATCAGTGATCATTCTAAGCATTTTTAATATATTAAATAATTTAGTCATCATTAAAACCACATGAGGTAGGTATTACTATCCCCATTATAAAAATGAGGAGGGCTGACCCAGTGGAGTAGTGGTTAAGTTCATGCACTCTGCTCTGGCGTCCTGGGGTTCACAGGTTCAGATCCCAGGCATGGACCTGCACACCGCTTGGCAAGCCATGCTATGGCAACGTCCCACAAACAAAATAGAGGAAGACTGGCACAGACGTTAGCTCAGGGACCATCTTTCTCAAGCAAAAAAAGAGAAAGATTGGCAACAGATGTTAGCGCAGGGCCAATCGTCCTCACCAAAAAAATTAATTAATTAAATTAAAATGAGGACATTGAGGCACAGAGAGGTTTTAAGTAGCCTGGTCAAGGTCACACAGAAAGTGAATAATGAAACTGGCATTCAAACTCTTAAGTGTAGAGTCCATGCTTTGACTGTAATGATTCACTGCCTCTGTTTTAGGCACCGAGAGAGGTGGAAGCCAAGGAAGGAAACAGTTGTTAACAAAGCCCTCAGAATAGCATCTGGTCCACAGTAAGGCCTTAGTAAATATTAACCATTATTATTTGATAATTATACTACCATGGATTTATGCAAGCCACAGTTTTTAGAAGAAAACAAATGACAACTAAACAAGGTAAAAATCAAAGTTTTAGTGGAGAAAGAAAAGCAAAGAAACTTTCAAGGAATCTAAGGCTTCAGCTCAGTTTCTGATGCCTTCAATATCTAAGTTTCCACACAACCAATCTTCAACCACATTTGTGGTAACCAGTCCTCAAGGAGAGCTGCTATACACAGCAACGACCTGCAGGCCTCACAAACCCCCAACACCTTCTGAGCCCTATAGATTCCATTCTAGAGGGCTGTCTTTAGCACTGGGTGCATTTTGCTCCATTCTAATTGTTTTGAAGCAGGCAGAGGATGCTGAAGGTCTCTCAGATTCTTGACTGCCCACTGAAAGCAAACTCATTCTCTGACCACTCCAGACAAACGGGAGTTTGCTCTAATTAGGAGGACATGCCATCTACAACGAAATGATAACACACTTTCAGGTTAAAATTATGTTGTTTATACTCTAAAGACAGTAGTTTCATTTTTTTTTCTCTTTTTAAAATCCTTTCTAATTCAATTATTCTATGTGGCCCAGATTCCCCCAAGAACAAAGAGAAACAGTGAATAAGAGCAACAATGAGCGAAATAGTCAGAAAAAGGAAATAGTTTAGATTACCAAAAGGCTAAGCTTTTGAAATAAATTTATATATTTCTACTCCAAGAAGAATTCTCAAAGCAGAACAAATATACTGTGAGGCAGAAAGCATCTCACAGGAGTGGGACATCTGGTCATCTTCTGCCTGAAGCAATGTACATAAAAAGTACTATCTTTAAAATGAAATAAATGTGAATATCCTACCCTGCATAAATGGAAATGCCAACCTCTGCCAGGGAGACTTGGAATCTAAAATTGACTAAAAATGACTGATTCAAGCAAAGATTTATGTACAAAGATGCTCATCATAGTATATTTCTTATAATAGTGAAAATGCCCAGCAGTAAATACACCATGGTACATCCAGATGATGGAATATCATGCAGCCATTAAAAACACTCTCAATGAATAGTTAATAATATAAAAATTCTCACAATATACATTAGGTTTAAAAAATTATAAAAATTACCATTATGAATATAGATAAAAGACTTAAAATCTCTTTCTGTTTTTAACTCTTTCCCATTTTTTCTTACCCTAGTCTAAATCTTAAGGTCTAGGGCAGAAGTTCTCAAGCTGGGGGGGGGGGGGGACGGACGCAGATTTGGCTCCGGGAACATTTGGCAAAGTCCGTAGACAATACGGATTGGTTGTCACAAGTTGGGGTGGAGGATGCTACTGGATCTAGCAGATATAGGTTAGGGATTTGGCTCAACATCCTGCCACACACAGGATAAGCCCCCAGAAAAAAAAGAATTATCTAGCCTACTATGTCAATAAGAGCAGAGGCTGAGAAATCTTGGTTTAGGATGAAAAAAATGAGTATAAACAGGAAGAGTGGGTTAAAATACAGTATTAGCTCTAGTGCCTTTAGCTTTTCACTTCTAAAATAAAATTTTAAAAATATATATTCTGAATTGATGAAAGTTTAATCCAGATTTTGACCCAAATTCCTTGTTATTAAGATAAAGATTTCCTGATTTTATGGAAAACATCTCCAGGAGTTCTGCTCCCAACCTGAGCATGATGCTTGTCAAACTAGAAGTAAGATTTTTCTCACCTTGAGCATATAGAGACCAACTCTGTATAAAAGTTTTTTAAAGTACTGCTACAAAAATGTTTTATTTATTTTTTTATTGTGAGGAAGACCAGCCCTGAGCTAACATCTGTTGCTAATCCTCCTCTTTTTGCTGAGGAAGACTGGCTCTGGGCTAACATCCGTGCCCATCTTCCTCTACTTTATATGGGACGCCGCCACAGCATGGCTGACAAGCAGTGTGGTGGCAGGCTCCCGGGATCTGAACCAGCGAACCCCGGGCTGCCAAGCGCGAACTAAACCGCTGTGCCACCGGGCCGGCCCCCCAAAAAATGTTTTAAAGTGAGATTGTATCTTTAAAGAAATAACTGATCATCTTACTGTATATACTCCAGTGTGGCAAGATGAAAAATTAATTTCTAACTAGTATAGTCTAACTAATCTAAAAACTAGTCTAACACAAAAGTGTTTATTTAAAACGCATACATATTAACATACACAGAAAATGATTCATATAAAGTCATGCAAAATTACTTCCTATTGTGATGTCAGATTCAGGGAGTGGTAACAAAGCAAAAGTAAGTAGATTTGAGGAAAGGAAGTACCCTCCTCAATCTAAGTTACTAAACAACAATTCACTCCTAACAATTCACGCCATAAGAATTCACTTTATTCCATTTTAGCGGGGTCTGTGTGTGCATGTGGTTATAACAAAGCACAACAGAGCATTAGGGGTGGGCAGATGAAATAAAGTAGCAGGGATCAATAAGTAAATGACAGGGTGGAAGATAAGAGAGCAGAAAAAGAACAGTGAAATTGAATAAGGGATGATTTGGACGGTCAAAAGAGGGGAATAAGAAAGTTTGCAACTTATTGTGGGGTGAAAATGGGGGAGGAGAATAATGTATGCAAGCAAGGATGTAAAGAAAAGGGGAAACAAAATTCTGAGGAAATATGGCAGAAAGAGATCACAGGAAAGGTGACGTACGGTTCACAGCCCCCTAATTAAGACTGAATGAAAAATACTTTTCAATCCTCAATCTCGGATATGGTTTTAGTAACAGTTGCTTGTATGGATTCTCCATGGCTTTTTTTTTAATTCAAAATTATTCTCTAGGAGAAAGATATCCAATGTCCTCCTGGTTATGCAAAACCTTCCCATTCTTCTGCTCAAAGATCAGAAAAGGAGGGACAGAATTCATTCAATTTGTTATTTTTGGTGACTTATTCACAGTGGACATTGATCGAGGGTAGTGGTTTTGTCTATCCAGCACTATTCCTTCTGATGGGGAAGAGCTTCAGCCACCCCACCAGGTCTGAGAAGGACTGTCAATCATGATGCCCTGTCCTCCCCCTGGCCTCCGAGATGAGCATGACTTGACTACTCATGGTTTCCTCCCCCACTGCCTACACAGCAGAGTGAAAGGAAAGGGCACATGGCCCCAAGCAAGGGCAGTCAGACTTCCTCTACCAGGCTCTCCTCCTCCAGGCCCAGAGCTAGAAGATCACGTGGTCTGCAGGTGCCACTGAACATCTTTTTCAACCCTAAAAGAGCTGCCCTGAGGATGAAACCAACACCAGACAGCACAGTCTGACAGGAGAGACAGTGACAAGAGAGCCCCAGAGACCACGTCTGAGACTTAAATCCAACCATGCCTGGGCTTTCAGGTCATATATGCAAATAAAGTCCTTTTTGGATTTGAGTTGGGTTTCTGTGACTTCCCACTAAAACAGCTCTGGCTGGTAGACTGTTTAATACCATCAAAAAGAGATTTGGTAAGTCGCTGTGTCAGAACTACGATCTATGAATTATCTAGAACCTTTCTACTTATCTACGACATCTTGGTTGATACCATAACTTGAGGTAATGAGTTTCACAAATATAAAACTTGATGGTTAAAGTAGAAATTCATTTTAAGTGACATTTATTCATTTCCAGATCTACCAAGTATCCCTACTAAACTGATATGTATTTATCAAAAATTAGAAACCCCAACCATACACACGGGATTCCTGGCCAGGACAATGCATGTTTTTGTATGAGTAACCAAAGATAGACAAAACTTGTCTTTTTTGTGTCTGGTCTCCTTCCAGTCCAGCAATGTGCTCACATTTTTGGCCACTGCAGCACATGAGGCCAAAGGAGGCAGATAAATGGTCTTCATGAACACTTAGGAGTGGATAACACATTTCTCCCTTGATTTCAATTAAGCTTGGAGCCATTATTTTGAAATCAAAATATAATTACATCATCCCTAAGTTCTACAATTGCCAAAAAGCCTCTGTTGTACAAGGAGATGTTTAACGCTAATGGCTGCTGGTTAAGGAGACTTCCAACTGAGGAAGGCTTAGAAGAGAAATGGAGAATGTCTGAGGCATGAAGAAGCCAGGGATAAGTTTCTGTCAAGTTTAAAAATCTGTATCAGCACAAACCCAGAAGGACATTACAACCAAGGTAGATGGGACAGGAGAACTGTTAAAGAGCAAACTAACCAAAGGGCATGTTTGCACACTAAGGACCTACGGAAACAAGGCATCAAAGGCGGACACCATTAATAAAGGAAAAGGGGTAAGTGTGTGAAGCAAAGTTAAATAAACCCCTGAACTCCTTTTCCATCTACTCCCACCTCCCACTGTCAATGAAACTCCACAGGAGTGACACCCAAGGTCAGGCTTCTGTATTGAGTAACTCTATTGGTTGGGCTAAGGTGGAATCATAACATACATTTTTGAAAACAAACTAATAACAGCTCTTCTCTCTGCCCGGGTGAGCAAGCGCAACTCCAGTAGACTCTGAATAAAGTAGGGAAGAGAAGCTAAGCACAAGGGAACTTTTGAGGGTGATGGAAATGTTCTATATCTTTTTTGTGGTGGTGGTTACATGACAGGACATATTTGTCAAAACTCATTAAACTGTACACTTAAAATGAGTGAATTCTATTGCATGTAAATTATACTTCAATAAAATTGATTAGGGAGAGACACAAAGAGGCAGGCACTGGAGAGAAAGGAGAGGACAAACTCCCCAGGTGAACGAATGGAAAGTCTGGGAAGACCACTATGGGACCAACGACGTGCCAGTCAGGGTGGAGCGGGAGGACTGGAGTTGCCCACACAATATTTTAACTAGGGCCAGACCTTATTCCATAGATCAGCCAGGAGTTTATACTTCTGATAATAACTTATATTTCATTAGGAATTGCCTAAAGTGGAGACAAATCCAAGTCTATCCTCCAGTGGGCCATGTGCCCCTAGATTCTCCTGATGGAAGCAAAATCCACCATAAAATGAAAAACAGAGAAGCTAAATTACCTTCTGAGATAAGACGGAAGGTAAGGAGGTTCATCTCTCCTCTCCCACACTCTCCTACAGAAAAGCTAGAACCCTGACCCACCTCAATCCTTTGGAGGTTGTAAATAAATCCTTGGAACCTCATTCATAGACCATCCTCCAGTGTTTCTCTATTTTAAAAAGCTAAAAGCATCAGGAAGCTTTAAACTGCTCATCTGGCAGTAGCAACTCCCATTAAAATTAGAACCTCTTTGTCATCTTTCAGCCACTGGGCAATACAATGAACTTTCACACTTCAAAAGACAGTAACAGGGGCTGGCCCTGTGGCACAGTGGTTAAGTCCGCACACTCCACTTCGGTGGCCCAGGGTTCGCAGGTTCAAATCCTGAGTGCGGACCTATGCACCACTCATCAAGCCATGCTGTGGTGACATCCCATATACAAAATAGAGGAAGATGAGCACAGATGTTAGCCCAGGGCCAATCTTCCTCAGCAAAAAGAGGAAGATTGGCAACAGAGGTTAGCTCATGGCCAATCTTCCTCACCAAAAAAAAAAAAAAAAGACTAACAAATTTCGAGAGGAAATCATGAGCATTCTGCTTTGCTCAAGCAGTCTAAAAAAGTATTTCTGAGTAGCTTACAAGTTCCACAGAATCAGCAAAAAAAATTCACAATATAATGGGAATTAACTTCCAGTTCCCAAAGCTAGAGCTACTGGTGTCAACTTACACTATTCCCTCACCTTCCCATCCTATACCTAATCCATCATAGAGACCTGCCTCTCAGATTTGTCCCCTCTTTCCCACACTGTCTGCCAGTGCCTCAGTCTACCAGACCTTCATCACTTCCCATTTTGTTTCCTGCAACACTTGCCTTGGTCTCCCCGGCTCCTAGCTCTCCTTTCGATTACTCATCCTGTTCAACAGGCCTGCAAATGTGCTTACTTGTTAACCACTTCTTGACACCCTGCTTCATCCCTACAAGTGGACTACTCATTCCAAACCATTATTTTTAGTCTGTCTCCCTCCCGTTTAAGTATTCTTTCATTCATCCAACAAATATTTAATGAGCACCTACTTATGTGTAAGACATTGCTAGGCTTTCAGGAGGTGAACAAAACACTGATCAGATTCCCAGGGGGCTTACAGTATTGTGGGGGTGGCAGATGTATACACAAATAACTATAAGACAGAAATGTGTACAGGTCATTGAGATGGAGAACTGTCAGCTGGCTGTCAAGTAAAATCAAAATTGTTACAAAAGGAGGAGAATATGAGAGACAAGAAAAAGGTTGCTGAGGTTTCCAATCTGAGGGACTAGGAGAAGAGCAGTGCCATTAACAGGCTTGGGGACATCAGTGGAAAATACAGATGGAAGGGGCATGTCAGGGGACTTGAGGAAAGTGAATGTACTTGCCAAATCCCAAATCAGGGCAGTGATCAGAGCTGAGATTTCTGTCCTGCTTTAAGATGTTGGAAACAGCCTGAGAAATGTAATTTTGACACCAAAATACTAGAATTTCCAGGATTGATGGTTTAAAGGGACAATGGCATAAAATATAAAACTGGAACAATCCCAGAAGAAAATCTAGGCCATGTGGCTTCAGTAGGTATAAGGCAATATGGTGGGAAAGGAAGATTACAGATATAAAATCTACTGGCTTAAACAGCTGTTTCATCTAGGAAAGTTTACATGGCTTCTCGAGCAGGGGTTTTAGATCGTTTCTGTACTGATACACAACTCAGTACCCTGACACAGTATGGGACTCCTAATTAAACAACTTCAGGTAATCTTGGCTATTCTACAGCATTTATGGTGCTATCCATGGTGTCTGGGAACCTAGTGTAAGGACTAGCATGCCATTTTATTGCTGCTGGCGATCCATTTAAGTCTAATTAATAAACCCTGCTCCACAAATGCCAACTCTTTTGAATTTGCTGAAAGCATCTATGGGTGATGTTATGACTCAGATATCCACTGGCAAGTCAAGACTAGCAAATATTTTCAAAATCAGAAGCAATGAGATATCACAGCCACCTTCAATTCTTTTGGGAACAAGCCAGATGAATCTAAAAACAAATCGACACACAACTCTGTGAATATACTAAAAACCATTGAATCATACACTTTAAATTGGTGAATTATATGGTATGTGAATTATATCTCAATAAAGCTGTTATTTTAAAAACCAACAAACATGTTTTAACCAGAATGTTAGTTTCCAGATATGTTATATCCTAGGAACCCAACTATTGCCCTTAAAATGTTTATGCTGCCGGAAAAATTTTCAAAATGGAAGCCCTGCTAAACTGCTGTGACAAAACCATTATCATTTTAGCTAAAAAGAATAAACTGAATGATCTCTTGTCTTTCATCATAATAAGAGCTGATCTGTATCACACATCAAATTCTGCCTTTAAGCTCTGAATGACTTTTTTAAAGGGCACTTTTCAGATTTAACTAGTAAGTTGAAAACCATAATTACGGCATGTCACTAATACATCTTTCGTTGTAATCTACCCCACAACTTCCATCCCTATAATCCTCTAAGGGAAATATCCTTGTGTTTATTCATTGATATTACTTCTAATGAGTTCCCTCTTCCTCTAATAATCACTATCCAAGCTTTTATCTCTAGAACCATTCCAATCTTCCCCATGTCCCAACCCATTCCCTAACTTCTTCTAATAAATACCATACCAGCTGTCTGCCTGCTGTTGAGGTAACAGCAGGTTATTTATGCCCTTGGAGATTCAAAGTGGGTCAAGAAATATAAGAAGCAGATTGTGAGCCCTTTGAGGGAAAGGACTGTGTCTTGATCATTGTTAGAACCCCTCATCTTTAAGCAAAGTACCTGGCACCTAAGAGGTGCTCAATAAATATTTTTGCCCACCATTAAATTAAGGCCCATTCACAAAAAGAATTAGCCAACAAATAGTCAAGTGACCACATTATTCTTAGGCATAAGTGTATTTAGGAGAAGGCAGCTTAAGCTCAACTTTACTTTTTTTTTCTTTTTTTTCTGAGGAAGATTTGCCCTGAGCTAACATTTGCTGCCAATCTTCCTCTTTTCGTATGTAAGCCACAGCCACAGCATGGCCACTGACAGACGAGTGGTGTAGGTCTGGGCCCCAGAACTGAAACCGGGCCACCAAAGCTGAGCACACTGAAATTAACCACTAGGCCACTGGGGCTGGCCCTCAACTTCACTCTTGATGTCTAAACCAGTCTGTCTTTACAACGACTAGAAGGTGAATTTTAAAACAGGTTGTGATGAAGCTATGACTGAAGCCCAAAATCTTACAATTTAAAAATCAAAGTATCTTTTTTATTTTTTTCTCACAAATTATCTTGGGAGGAAGAAAGCAGATCCAAAATCCAAGCACAATTTATTATCCAATCAGTCTCTAGTTAAGTGGCCTACAGTTAGGCAGCTCAAGGATGGACTCCTCACCACAGTGAAAAGTAGGGGGCTATACAAGGTAACTAAGGAGTGTTTACAGATCCCTATCTCTTCATGTGAAAATGACTTGGATATTTCTTGGTACCTACCTCATACGTTTATTACAAGGATTAAATGAGTTAATACCTATAAAGCACTTAAAACAATACCTGGCACATAGTTCGCACTATATAAATGTTTCTGAGTAAAGTAACTTCAGATCAATTTCCAGTTGCATTCATTCATACATTAGAGATCTACAATGCCTAAACAAATCACCAGGTTTAGAGAGAAGTTCCAACTGTGCAGTCTTTAAATATGGGGCTGGAAAGAAAGAGGTCCCACGGAATTCTTTATACAAACTCACTTCATGGTTGAAGAAATTAATCATATACCGCATATTCATAGAGAAATTTACAGGTTACAAAAAGCTTTCCCATCTATTATTAAGTTTGTTCCTTACAACAGCCTTGTAAGAGATGCAGAGCAGGTATAATTAACTCCATTTACAGATGAGGAAACTGAAGCACAGCGAGGTTAAATGACTTGCCCAAGGTCACAGAGTAAGTGAAAAAGCTGGAGCTACAATCCAGGTCTCTTTACGGCTGGTCCAGATCTCTTTCTTCTATAACATGATGCAACTTGGGCCCTGGGCTTAATGGGTCACATTTGGAATCAATGATTCTAGGAGTCTAAACAGAGATTCTGCTGCAAATGCGAACTTGAAAAGTTAAGGCAATTCTGTTAACTGGAATTAGAGGTAATTAATAACCGGCAAAACACCTGACCTACACAGGAGTTATAGTGTAAAATGCCATGACTACACACATTCACAAACGGCACCACACACTGCCCAAGACAAATTTTCAGAACAGTCTTCAAAGGAACACTTCTCCAAAATATACCATTCAGAGATTACCAGACCAAGAGAATATCGGTGTCAGTATAAGAAAAAAAAGGCTGCCACTTCTCTTAAACTAAATCCAGAAGAAAAAAGGCTCGCCCCAGCGGATGGTGAAGACATGGAGCCTAACGAGGCTCTAAGGGATTACACGCAGGTTCCAAACTCCCAGCGACAAATGAGTACCGACCCTCCCGGCCGAGCCCGTGAATCAGCTCTCCTTTATCCCGCTGCGTCTTCCTCAGGGGCTCACCGCCCCAGGTGATTTCCGATTCCACCCATCTGAAATCGGGCAGCGAAAGGTGAAAATCGACTGGCGACCGTTTGCAGGATTCCAAATAATCTCACAGAAAGGTTGGCTGGCGGCAGTAGTGGCACCGCATACCAACAGACGTTATTTTAAGAGCGTGTCCCCAAGGGAGGGACCATCTGATCTACAAGATCAAGCATCTCCCACCAGCCGGGATTTTTCCTAAAGCAACCCGAGGGCTGGGCAATCCCGATCCAGGCCCGCCCTACCAAATCCACACGGGCCCCCTTTCCACTCCGAAACACACTCTGCTCCCGGCCCAAGAAGCGTGGCAGGGGCCAGAGACCCCCGAGGCAGGCCTCCGTCCGCCGCATTCTTCATCATCAACGCCCGAAAGAGGAAGGCGCCCCTGCGGGCGACAGGCGGCCCGGGCCGGGGATTTTGAAATGCTCGGAAAGGGGGTGGTGCTGGCCGGGCCCTCGCGCCCCCGCCCCTCCCCAGCCCGACAGCGGGCGGCGCCGGGCCGCGCGCCCCCTCCCCACGCGGGCGCCTCACCTTTGTGTAGAGCTCGGACGCGGCCATGGCGGGCCCGCGGCGCCGACGCCCCCCGCCCGCGCGGAGGCCGCACCTAGCCTGGGCGGCAGCCCGCGCCGACTAGGAAGCGCCCAGGCTGCCGCCGGCACGGAGCAGGGCAGGGCCGGGCGGGGCGGGCCGTGCCGGACGGGGCGGGGCGGGGCGGGGCGCTCAGGCGCGGGCGGCCCGCGGGGGCCTCGCCATCACTCCCGGGCTCGCCGCGAGCCGTCGCGAGCGCTGCGCGTGCCCGGGGTCCTTGGGGTCGCCGCCGCCGCCACCTCAGCGGCCGGTGATGTTGCCGCCGCCGCCGCCCTGTGCATTGTGGGAGCGGGAGGAGGCTGCGCTCGAGCGCTGCCACCGCGGCTGCTCCGGGCTCTCTCGGGCTCACGCTGCCTCCCATCGGCTGCGGGCACCGAGCATCAGCACCCTGCCAGCCAGCGCCGCCGCCTCCTCCCGCGCTTCCGAGGCCCAGAAGCCTGCCCCAGGACCCCCGTCAGGGGCACCCCAGCCCAGGGAGCTCTTGTCACCCCGGACGCTCCCTACTCCAGGCGAGCCCTGGACCGTGCAGAATAGCCCAGCCCCTGAGGGTGTCCAGGTAAACGACTGAGAGTCTCCAGACTGTTTCTCCTGCCCTTCCAAGCATTTCTAGGGAAAGGAGTTGGGGAGGGGGCTTCTTGGAAGGCCATAGAATAACCTAGAATTCTAGAAGAGCCTTGTTAGCAGCAGAGGTCTGGGAAGTGAGTGAGGACTGGAAATTTGAGATAAAGGATCATCAAGGTCACCCTCAACTCCTCGGCATTTGCAGCAGGGTGGTTTCGTGATGCTGGAGCGTGGGGGCCTGTTTTAAGCTACAGAAGTTTAAGTGAGCCTTGAAACAAGATGCCCCCAGGGGGAAGCCCAGGAGCCTACCTCCTTTCTAGGCCTATGGATTTGTGGAGGTGCCACTACCCTTCTGCCCCAGCCCTCTTCTTCATCCTGTTCCTCCTGGTGATTACTGGCTCCATGGTGCCACCTGAAGCTGATCCGGATGCCACCTGAGGGCTTTGGTGGAACATCTATACCTGCAATTTCGCTCTGTATCAAAAGGTTCAAGGAATCTCAAAAGCAGCATTCAGTGTACTCACTGTTACCCTTGAACATAAAGTGCAAGAATGTGGTCTCCCTGCCTCCAGCCCCATGCTGTCTTCACTCTCTACTTCCTCCCCACCCACACTTTCATTCTTGGTTGACTAATCTCCATATTTTTTCATCCCAGCCTCTTTTTAGTGTGCTCATCTTTCTTATTTCTTTGAACTCGAAGTGGTGCCCAGGGCCTGTCATGGGAATCTGAGATGGTTTCTAGCAAGACCATCTCTAGAGGCTGGCACCATTGGTTGTGTGTGTGTCTTGCATGTGTATTTGAAGGAAGACCATTGACTGAGGGGGACACTTGGGGCCAGTCCTCATTCCCTGGAACTCTCCTCCCCTTGCTTCTGCTGACAATCTCCTCAGAGATGCCAAAGGTAATAGCTACAGAGTCCAAAGCCCTGCAGAATTCTCTCTGTTCCTCCCAATCCTGAAACCAAATCTCTTTCATATTTTGCTTCCCATCCTTCCTTCCTTCCTTTGCCCACACATAAAAAGAGAAAACATGTGCAGTTATGACCTGTACAACAGAAAGGGCACTGGATTGAAATTTCAGCAGCTTGAATTGTACCCCTTGCAGATTCTTCATGCCTTGTGTAAGGTGGTAACCACCAACTGTTTTCTCACCCTTTGGATAATACCTACCTCCTAGGACTGTGGAGAAATGCTGAGTCTGCTGATGAAGGAGTTCAGGGCATGTCACCCCATGGTATACTGCTTTGGCATACACCAGTCCCCCCTTTTCCGCAGTGGATGAGTTCTAAGACCCCCAGTGGATTCCTGAAACTGCAGATAGTCCCCCACCCTATATATACTATGCTTTTTTTCTATACATGCATACCTATGATAAAGTTTAATTTATAAATTAGGCACAGTAAGAGATTAACAATAACTAATAATAAAATAGAACAATTATAACAATATACTATAAGTTATCATAGATCCTAGCAACCTCAGATATGACTTTTTTCTTTCCTTATTAAGTTGAGAACTTTCACCTTTCCACTTAAAGGGAGCACTTTACGGCTTCTCTTTGGTGTATCCGAATTGCCAGCATCACTACTCTTGCGCTTTGCAGCCATTATGAAATAAAATAAGGGTTACTTAAACACAAGCACTGCGATACTGCAACAGTCCATCTGATAATCGAGATGGTTACTAAGTGACTAACAGGCGGGTAGCGTATACGGTGTGGACACACTGGACAATGGTTATGATTCATGTCCTGGGTGGGATGGAGCATGCCAGCTTGAGATTTCATCGCACTACTCAGAACAGCCCTCAATTTAAAACTAATGAATTGTTTATTTCTGGAATTTTCCATGTAATATTTTCAAACTGTGGTTGACCACCCATAACTGAAGCTGTGGAAAGTGAAACCACAGATAAGGGGGGACCACTGTATTGGCTATTTTGAGCTAAGGGCACCTGAAAAACAGCAAATTCAAGAAAAACTCTGACCTTCCTTCTTTTTCTTGAAAGCAGGAGATGAAATTTGTATGTGAGAGCTGTCCTTCCTATACTAGAAGGAAAGTAACATTCTTATCATCAAGGAGAAGTTGAGACCAAAAGAATCCTATATAAACTGACCTTATTAAAATAATTCTTATCTTCCTTTAGCCTTCCCACATAGTAGTCACTTTTCCACAATTGCTTCGCTTTGTTCAACCTAATATAAGAGCAGTAAGTTTTGCCATTTCTTTGGGTCTTCATTTCCTTATGAAGGCTCTCATGTCATATAAAACTTTTCTCCTTTTAATCTGTCTTTGTCAGTTTAATTTTCAGGAACCCTAAAAGGGTGGAGGAAAACTTTTTCTTGACTCCATTTCTACACTGAAAAAAACTGAAAGGGTCGTGTAAACACGAGGGCTTTTGTTTTGTTTTTTAGTGACAGGGAGAAAAAGAAACTAGAATTATTCTCTTCTAATTCTTGAACACATGCATTCAACCACTCAAATATTTGGGGCCATGGTAGAAGGAAGGTAGTGGGGATGAGGAAGAGGAGAAGGGTTTCCTACCCTTGAACTTACTTGACCTTATTCAGAAGAGTAGACTTAAAGCCAGAAGGAGCAACAAGGAAGCCCTGATGGCTGGCCTCCCTATCTTAACCGTGTATATACACAGTCCCAGGCACTTGGTCATTAGTGAACTATGGAAACCAGCAATAGCTGCAACTTCTGAGAGTTTAGGATTCCCCCCTCCCAAAGGGTAGCCAGCAGATATTGTATATTTTATTTTAAGTTGATAAAGTTCTCAATTATTGCTTTATAATTGAAATCAAATGAAAACAATATCCAAGTTAATGTGGAGAATTCCTCTCATCCAAAGCATTCATGGATATTACTTTTCTCAACAAATATTGAGAGCTACGATGTGCCAGAAACTATTCTACATGCTGAGGATTCATGAGTGAACAAAACAGATAAAATCCCTGACCTCGTGGAGCTTACATTCTAGTCGAGGAGACAATTATCAAGGTAGAAGGTGAAGGTGGTAAGTGTATTAGTTTTCTAGGGCTTCCATGATTAAGTACCATGAACTGGGTGGCTTAAACAGTAATAGACTGTAGGATCTGGAGGCTAGACGTACCAGATCAAGGTGTTGGCAGGGTTGGTTCCTTCTGGGAGCTGGTAGGGAGAATCTGTTCCATGCCTCTCTCCAACAGCCTAGTGGTTTGCTAGCAATCTTGAGCATTCATTGGTTTCTACTGCATCACCCCAATTTCCATCTTCATCTTCACATGACGTTCTCCCTGTGTGCGTATGTGTCTCTGTGTCCAAATTTCCCTTTTTTATGGGAATATAATCATATTGGATTAGGGCCCACCCTAATGACCTCATCTTAACTTGATCATCTATAAAGACCCTATTTCCAAATAAGGTCTCATTCACAGGTGCTAGGGGTTAGGCCTTCAACATCTTTTGGGAGGACACAATCCAATGCATAACAGTATGCAATGGAGAAAAACTAAACAGAGAAGAGAGAATGTAGGGAGGATAGCAATTTTAGTGGGGTGGTCATTGCCTTATTCAAATTGAAAAAAAAAAATTGTTGAAGGGCTATTATGTGCCAGCACTCAAGATAATAAAGATACACATGAATGAAATAGGATCCCTGGCCTGGGAGAGCTCACCGCAATGGGTGGCTGCAGGGGTAGGGAAAGGGGCAGTCCACAGTCCATGTGGGATGGTCATATAAAGTAGAAATTTAATTCTGTAAGATTGGCTCAATTCTAGAGGCAGAGGCAAAGAACTGTGTTACTGGTTATAGTATGTTAGCATTTATGTATCTTAATATTTAATGTTTCAGAGAACTAGGCACTGGGCATAGGTGACACTTGGGTGCGTGGGGAAGAACCCCAAATAGTTCCTTGAAAGATCCAAATGATGATATGGATGAGAGATCATTTATGGTAGAAGGATATGTAAAGAAACAGCATGAGGGAACTAAGCTATGAAGCAGAAAAACCAAAGTTAAGAATAGAGAAAGACCTAAAAGACTGTGAAAGATGGAAGGCAGGCATCAAGAACTACTGGCTCTCCACCCGTTCACTTCCTCAACTCCAGCCAGTTATCCCAGCTCCCTCTCACCTGTGAGCTTAGGCCTACCCACACTTTAAGCCTCCCTGGGCAAGGAGGATAAAAAGTACAGTAATTAACTCAAAAGGTACAATTATTTTTATTCCCAGTACCTATTACTCTAATTCCAGATTCTAATCTTGTGTTTCCTGAAATATCTATCTGATCTCTGGCCCTTTGTTCCCAGTCTTCTGCCTGTGTCCTAACCACCTGCTATTTGACCAGCCTCTGTATCTCTATGCCTGGCTCTATGATACCTGATTCCCTCTATCAGTTGATTGTTCTGGATCTTGAAATACTTTCTGCCCAAATCCACAGCACTCACCTGCTTTATATTGCTTTGATCTTCCTGAATTGCTTGACTTTAAGTACTTACTAGCCACTCTCTTCCTGTACCTCCAACAACCACAGACACACACCTATCTTCTATGTGGTCGTGGTAGAAGCTCCTCAGTAGTGAAAATGACTTAGATTCAAATGACCTGGATTCAAGTCTCAGTTCTAGCCTGAGGCAAGCCACCTAGCTGAGGTTAGCCTTCTTTTGTTTTGGTTTTTAATAAACTTTTAAAACTTTAGAACAGTTTTAGATTTATAGAAAAATTGCAAAGATAATAGTTCCCATATACCTTGTGCAATGGACTGAATGATTATGCCACCTACCCCCGATCAAATTCATATGGTGAAATCTTGACCCCCAAGGTGATGGTAGTAGGAGGTGGAGCCTATAGGAGATGATTACCTCATGAGGATGGAGCTCTCATGAGTGCGATTTGTGCCCTTATAAAAGAGACTTCAGAAAGATCTCTCACCTCTTCTGCCACATAAGGATACAGTAAGAAGACAACCATCTATGAGGGAGCCAGCTCTCACCAAACATTGAATGTGCTGGTGCCTTGATCTTGGACTTCCCAGCCTCCAGAACTGTGAGAAATAAATTTCTGTTGTTTATAAGCCACACAGTTCATGGCATTTTGTTATAGCAGCTGGAACAGATTAAGACACAAGACACTCAGCAACCAGTTTGCGTTATTATTAATATCATACATTAGTATGGTACATTTGTTACAATTAATAAACCAATATTGATATATTATCATTAACTAAAGTCCATACTTTATTCAGACTTCCTTCGTTTTTACCTAATGTCCTTTTTCTGTTCCAAGTTCCCATCCAGGATACCACATTACATTTAGTAATCATGTCTCAGTCAGATCCTCTTGGTTGATAGTTTCTGCCTTTTCTTGTTTCTGATGACAGTTTTGAGTAGTACAGGTCAAGTATTTTGTAGACTGTCCCTCAGTTGGGATTTGTCTTGATTAGCCTGGGGTTATAGGTTTTTGTGAGGTAAAGTGCCATTTTCATCACATCATATCAAGGGTCATACTATCCACATGATATCACTGTTGATATTGACCTTGATCATCTGGCTCAGGTGGTATTTCTCAAGTTTCTCCATTGTAAAGTTCCTCTTTCCACCCCGTTACAGGCTGAACTGTGTGTCCTCAAAATTCTTATGTTGAAGTCCTAACCCCCAGTAACTCAGAATGTGACTGTATTTTGAGATAGTGTCTTTAAAGAGGTAATTAAGTTAAAATGAGGTCATTTGGACCTTAATCCAATGACTGGTGTCCTTAGAAGAGGAGATTAGGACACAGACATGTACAGAGGGAAGACCATGTGAAGACACAGGGAGAAGAGGGCCAACTGCAAACCAAGGAGAGGGGCCTCAGAAGAAACCAAACCTGCCAACATCTTGATCTTGGTCTTCTAGCCTCCAGAATTGTGAGAAAATCCATTTCTGTTGTTTAAGCCATCTGGTACTTTGTTATGGCAGCCCTAGCAAACTAGTACACACCCCCTTTCCATACTCTTTTGAATGAAGTCACTGTATGCAGCCCACACTCAAGGAGTGGGGAGTTATGCTCCTACTCCTTGAGGACAGAGTGCCTACATAAATCATTTATTTCTATCAGTATAGACTCATGGATATTTATTTTATACTTTGGGTTATAATCTACTACTACCTTATTTTGTTGCTCAAACTGTTCAAGCTTTGGCCATTGGGAGCTCTTTCAGTTGGTTCCTGTGTCCCTTTGACATAACCCCCATCATTGTTTGTGGGGTTTTTTTGCTTTGTTCTTTTTCAGAGCCCTTCCTTACTTTCTAGCACTACAAGATGCTGCAGACTCATCTTGTATATTTCCTCTTCAGTCCTAGAAGCAGCCATTTCTCCAAGGAACCCTGATTCCGTATTGGAGGAGGGTGGCAGAAACTAAGATCTGGGAATATTGTTGCTTCTAGGCCCCTCTCAGCCACAGAGCAAGGAAATATGTGTATGCTAACCTGTGTATGTACACATACCTATAAATATTTCTATATGTAGCCACCTATATTTATATTAACTAAACATGAGTTCATACGATGTTTCCAACTCTAATCCATTACCACATAGATCCTTCTAGCCCCTTCCCCTGGCTTATCTGTAAATTCTCCAACAATAAGAAACGTGAGTCCATCTTCTTTTAATCAGCAGGAAAAGTACAACTTATATGTG
Source organism: Tapirus indicus (assembly GCA_031878705.1). Classification (NCBI taxonomy): domain Eukaryota; kingdom Metazoa; phylum Chordata; class Mammalia; order Perissodactyla; family Tapiridae; genus Tapirus; species Tapirus indicus. The sequence continues at coordinate 45,211,650 of CM062918.1, forward strand.
TATTGTTGTTCAGGGGTTCAAATGAGATAAATGAGAAAGTGTACTGGAAACTGGACTGTGCTATATGATTTTAAGATATTATTAGTCAAATTTTCAGTCCTATCTCTCCCTTCATATTCACTCCCTACCCTGGACTGCCCAGTTCTGTCATTTTGCAGGATTCAACAGAAGCCGAATCAAGAATTGACTGACTTCTGAAAGAGCATTTTTGATGGGGAACAAAATGAGCTTAGGAGTCAGCCAGAAAGGATGAATAGCTCAACGATTAGGACAGTACACATGTATTGACTTATTTGGGTATATGCTACCTGGCTGTATAGTTTAAGAGCCTCTTTTAATGCCTTGAGACACATCAAATCAAAATGAGTAAGGAAATACTGAACTCCCTGAAGTTCTCACACACTAATGTAGACAACGCTGCAGGTTGTATTGAAAAGGCATATTGGAAGGTATGATGGCATCTGTCATATTTGTTTGCCTGTCATCTTTTCTGTATTTTGGGAAAATTTCTACAGTAGTCCTGCTTCCTGAAAGAAAAATCAAGATGCAAATCCCCGCCTCTTTTGCAGCTCAGATGCAGTCATATGACCTAGTCTACAAAGATCTGATTCCTCTGCACAAGACTTAGGCTATGGGAGTGAGCAAATGTGAAGAAATAGGCTCTGTCTAGAACTTCCATTTGCCAATGAAGGTAGCAGCAGAGGTGGCCAATTTTGGGGGACAGCAGTGCTTACATCAAAGTTGGGCTCCTGGCTTTCAATGTTTGGTGGTGGTGGTAGCAGTGGCAGCAGCAGAAGTGGCAGCAGCAGTTTCCATATCAGGCCATTGCTGTAGCATGTTTCTGGGGTTGTTCCTAGAAGATTTATAGCAAGACTGTTTCTCCAGCCTTTCTAACAATTTTGTAAGTGATGTGTTATCTTTTGATAAATCCCTTTTCTCCCGTAAATGAGACAGAATTATGAACCCTGATCATTATAGAGTGGAATAGCAGGGGTGAAGGAGAATGTCTACAATTCAAGGGTATAATTTCTTTCAGAAAATATTTACTGGGCACTTAAACTATGGTTAGGTACTGGGCTCAGTAAGTGCTAGAGTAAAATATTAAAATACCTTTCCTGGATGGGAGGATAGCTGAATAAAGGCAATTAGAATGCATTGTGATTAAGTGCTAAAACAGTGTTATATGGAAATGGTTATTGTGTCTCAGAGGATGAAACAATTAACATGATGTAGGGGAGGGGAATATTCAGTTTTCACAAAGGTATGTTTGAATTAAGTTCTAAAATGTAACTAGGAGTCTATCAACAGATATCACCAACTAAGATAAAACAAGCTACAGATTGGGGAGAGATATTTATGATGCATATAACTATCCACAAAATTTTTTAAAAATAAAGAACTTCTACTTCTTTTAGGGAACTTGACCTAAGACACAGGCAAAAAGCAATGGCTACCATGCATGGAATCTAGAAAATAATGGATTCAGTTCAGGAGAGCAGCTAAGTCTCAAGTGACACCTGTGCATTAAGATAAGAAACCAACAAGTTCAGACTGAAGCAAGGGAGAAGTGGCCTCCAGGGGGTAGTTTTCTGGAGCAAAAGGAAGACTCTATAGAATACCTGACATGATGAAAGATGTTAACATAATTGTGGCTATGATAAAGGCCAAAAGTACAAGGGGCAAAAATAATTAGAAACAAGTAAAACAAAAGCTATATAGGGAAATGTAATCATAGTATGAACCGTGATCTGCACTGAACTGTATCTATCAACCTATAAAGCTGAGAGGACGATTAACAATGATTATAAACTAGAATGCAAATGTCATCAACCTTGGTGATATAATTGTAAGAACACAGATGACAAAAGTTGAGAGAAGCCAGGAGAGTCGAAAGGAAGGATGGGGCGTTAATATTGTGATTTTAGATACCAGAGAGCCAAGAAACACTGTTGGCAGCCAATAAAATAAGAAATAAAGGTGGAAATATATTATTAGACATTGTAAAGGAAGCCTATAAAGGAATCGAAAGTAGTGATATTATGGTCGATCACTAGAAGGAGGGTGGGAGGGAGGGGAGGTGGGAAGTGTTATAATCTAAGTCCTCATTTACCAGTCTCCAAAACCACTAATTTATGTCTAAAATTAAGAAATCAAGAAACAGTAGTATAAACATACTACTGAGAAGTATGGAGGCAACTGCCAGAAACAACAGTTTTTTGAATATTTCAAGTATTCCTCTAGGGAGCTAAACTTGGTAGAAGTTTAATATCACACACAAGTATAATTTTATTTTAAAAGAGCTGGAAGGAGCAGGAAAAGAAGTCTAACGATTCAGTTTAGAACCAAGTTTCAGTTCTATTATTCCTTTCCATATTTTTACGCTATGATTGATGCTCCACTTGATGGCATTTGCTCCATTCAGTTCTCTTAAAAAACAAAGTTATGAATTTAAGCAACAATCCCAAAGATACCACTTTTAAATTTCTAGATCCTTTCTGGATCTGTGTTAATGTACATACATGCTTTTACAAAGTTGTTAAGACTCTTCTGTGTCTCAAACTTCTATCCTCTTCTCTTCATACCCTCCAGGAAAATGACCTCACCACCCCCTCTCTTATGGATGAGACTAAGGTCATTCAGTGAGCCCTCTCCTCCCGTGTCCCTTTTCCCCACCTGAACTCTAGTCATTTGTCCTCTGACTCTTTGAAAGACATGCCAAAGCTGATCTCTTCACTCATGCTCTCCATTCCAGTTCTTGCCCTCTGTCTTCCTCTACATCTTTCATACTTTTTGTCTTGTCTATAATCATACTCAAATCTTCCCTACATTTAAAAGCAAACCAAAAACTGTATCTTCTTTCATGTACCAAGGAATCTCTGAAAAGAAACACATCCTCATCACTAATTCATCTTCAGTCGCTGATCATTCCTCTTCTATTCCTCTGCCTCATACCCATACACACCTGCTCCACTGAAACTGCTCTCTCCAAATGATCAGTGACACCAGCGTCCAAATCCACTAGTCTTTTCTCAGGCCCACTCTTCTCACTGCTCTGCCACACTCCACACTAGACCATCTTCCTCTCACTGAAACTTTGCTCCCTTTGCTTCTGACACTTGTAGAACAAATCTCCCATGGGAATGTGAATATGCTGCAATCAGCTGGCAATATTGTAACAGAATATACCCAGGAGTTACAAGACGTGAAACAAGTATAGTGAATAGTTCCTTAAAGTTTACATATAAACCTAACATATGAGAAAATAAACTTGGTAGGAATACTACTATATATATCTTAAATTATCCCAGCTGGCAACACTTGAGCCACAGACCTAACTCATATAAAGATATTCAAGACAGATGTCTTACATTTAGTAGTAATGGCCAACTTAAAAAAACTAATATTTTTAGTTTTTCTTTTAGCAATTACATTCACAGCTATTGGGGCTTCTCATAATATTGATATTAAAGTGGGTGAGAATTAAGGTATGAAAGGTTTGTGTTCTGTAACCTATAAGTGTGGCCTGGCAGAAAGCTGCCCACTGGCATCTGCCTCTCATCTTCATTAAAATGTGGCTGCTCTATAGTGATCATTTCTGCATTAATTCAAACAATTGTCAACCCACATTTACACACCAAGTCTTCAGAAATATTAGCTTGTGTAGATGCAGAAAAGCGAAAACCTAGAATACACTCATCAGCCTTTTATTGGTAATAGGGCAGATGCAGAACGCTTGCAAGGTTATGATCACAAGCAAGAGCAGAGTAGTGAACACTTACTAATTCCTCTCCATGGAAAGTCAGGTATACCACTTTCAGTGATGTGATGTTTATGAGAGTACAGCTCTTTGACATTTCCTTATTCAGAGAAACACTGGGTGTAAAGGCCTACTTCAATGAAGGGTAGACATGGCTGAGACTTGAGAATCAAGCATTCTCTCTGCATCCATGTACTTAATCTGGTTTCTCTTACATTTCCAACCCAATCTTTCCTTTCACTTTATTCATTCAACAAACAATATTTGAGTATGTATAAACTTCCTAGGTGCTAGGGATACAATATTGAATTAGACATCCCTCTAAAGAAGTTAAAAGTTGAGCTGAGATCAGAATGAAAAAGAGCCAGCCAAGCTATGAACCAGGGCAAATGTTTAATGGAAAAGAAATGTGTTGAACAGGGGCAGGAATGAGCTCGTTACATTTTAAGAGGTTATGTGACGTGTTAAGAATGGAAGCGGGGTGGGGCAGGGGGATGGGTGGGGCACAGCATGCACAAGGGAGCAGAAGTGAAAAGTGATGTGTTAGGAACTATAGTAGTTGTCCAGCTAAGAAATATTAGTGGCTTGGAGTATGGTGCCAGCAGTGGAGAGCAATCAACAAATTCAGTGTATTTTGGTGTCTGTTGGTTGCAGCCTCTGAGTAATCAAGGATGACTTCAAGGTTGGTTTGAGTACCTGAGTGGGTAAATGCACGGTGGTATCATTTACTGAGTTGAAGGCTGGAGCAAAGAACAGTGTTGGGGAGGAAAATCAAGTTGCTTCACATGCTATGTTCTCCAACCAAACTTCCTTACTTTGGTCCACATTTTGCCAACTCCTTGCCTATTTGAAAATAACATTCCCTCTACCTAAAATGCTCTTCTTCCTCCCTTTCCCCCCACCCATGCCTACAGCAACCCATCTCTCAAAGCCACCTCTAAAACTTCCCTGATCTACCACTCATCCCATTTATCCCCTAAGTTGAATAACTCATTCCTCTAGACTTCCTGGAACTTTATTTCTACCTCTCTCAAGAAATGTAATACTTCCTACCTTGAATTAAATTATATATATATTTCAGAATGTGAGCTCCTGTCTCATCCATCTATTTCAGACAGTATTGTACTAGAGTGTTTTATACATGAGATGGAGAAGACTCACAATTGGCAAACATTTAATGTTACCTTAATCACAAAGCCCTTATAAGTTAGACTGCTAGGATCTCATTAATACACTTTAAATTAAAATTTAAGACTATAATAGTCAAATTCTTTCTTCATATAATAATAGCTGCAATCTAAAGGGATCAACTTCAGAAAATACACTGAAAATCAATACTTAAATGAGACAAAAACTGCAAATTAAATCAATAGAAATTAAGTAGATCAATTTATTTTTTTGTATATTTCACAAGTATAATTTTGGAAGGGCTATTTGACAAACTTCAGCATTAACTGCCAACTCTATAGACATGTTCAACAAAAAAGGCATTTACTCTTGGCCCTTTTAATACAGGCAAAGTGTCCTATTGCATCACAAATGATAGAGATGCAGTAACAGATTCGAGGGCATATTAAAACAACTAGATGTTTTCTTTCAAATGCTGTTTAGATGATAAGTAACATATTACAAACATACGTTAATAGTTATCATGACCACCAGTGATTTGCAGAATAAAACCCATAGGCCTACCTACTTAACAGGCTGACGCTAGTAAAAGTTTTGAAATCAGTGTTTTTATCCTTAGATGAACAATCCCAGAATGTGATTTCTTTGATTCCAATTTTACAAGGTGTGGTGAGGAGTCAGGGAGAAGGGATATGGAGACCAGCAGTGCATGCTGAGTTGCAGTTAGGACAGTGGCTCAAATCAGTCATATCCAGGTTAGGATAGTGTTTTAGAAACTGCTTTAGTTGCCAGTCAGATGTGCTCTTCCTACAGACTACCCCTGTGGATCACCAAACACCAAGTTTAGAGCACAATTTAAGTAGAGATTATATTTTGGCGTTGAGAAAACATCACTAATTTGGATTGAGAAAGAATACATGTCTAATAAAAAGTATAAATAAATATTCAGAGGTATAGTTTTGTTACATCAAGTAAAAAGAGCAACTAATTCCAATTGTTGAAGTAATAACAAGTAGAGGCCTTACCAGGCCTGCCTTAATGAACAGTTAAGAGTTATTTTTAGGTCAACAGCCAAGTATTGAATAACTTGTAAATAGACTGCCAAGATGCTCCTTCTCGTACATCAAAAACAATCCAACAATCCTTACTATCCCAACATACCAAGAACTGTCATTGTTTTAGTCAGATGCAGCCTTTAAAAATGAAATGTTTCTTAAAACTCTTCTATCCAAGTAGGAGCCACTAAATGTGAAACAGGTAACTTATTTCGGACTTCAGCCAATTTTCATGAAGTATTTTTTATCTCCAACTTCAGTTTACTCCACCATTAATTTACAATGAATGGGACAATGATTAAAATTCGCCATTTCTCAAACCACAACTCTGAAATCATAGAAATGGACAATTAAGCTCATCTAGTCAAACTTTTCATTCAAGCAATGGTAAGACAGCCTGCAAATATGTCTTCAATAAACTGAGCTTTGAGGCAGAACAGAAAATAGAAAAATTTAAAACTTCTCTATCCCAAGCACCAATAATGGAGGTTAAGCAATTATACCTACAAATCCTTAGTGACAGGTCTTTCCTAATGGAGAATCCTGAGATTTTAAGCACTGTGAATTTACAGAAGGCAGGTTGGTTTAATGAGGAAATTTAACTTTAAAAAAAGACAATCAACAATATTTTATTTTGGGCACTTACTCAGTATTTCACAGATCCTCAACAAGTTTTGAGGTAGGTTAAATATTAGCATTGTATTTTATAAACTAAGACTCAGAGGTTACAGCACTTGTCGCAAACCACAGTAGGAGTCCTATCGTGGTCAAGAATAACATGCTCTCTGATCTTCCAGATTAATCTTCTCTGATGTGTGAATTTAATGGTGATAGCTTGCAAATATTCATTAAAAGAGGACGAGATATTACAGAAATTCTACTTTGGGCTATTTTTAAATTCTTAAATCGATCCTACAATGATTATACAATATTGTGGAATAACCTACTTGCTCCCATTACAAATATATTTATATATGTAACTGATTCTTAAAATGACAAATTAGCACATTACTGATTTTGTTGTTTTTCTGCCTTTTGGGATGGGTGGAGCAGGAAGATAATCAGCAAGCTTTCCTCAGAGCGCCAGGCAGCCTTTAAGTGCAGGTGCTATGCTCAAGGCACCATCTACGATGATTTGGGGTCATAGGAAAGCAGGTGTACAAATGGAGTCAAGATCCAGAAAAGATGCCTGGATCCACGAGGGGAGGCCCTGTGCAAGTCAAAGACGAAGAGAAAAATACTATCACCTCAGGCTACTGATCCTCATTATCATGCTACAGCATTACAACAACTTATGGGAAGAGCTCCTAAAAGAGCAGTAAATTTGTCCCAATAAAGTCTGTTAAAGTTCTAACTAGATAAACCACAAGTAAAATTAAACTGATATTTTATTAAAGTGACATCTATAGAAGCAAAATATCTAAATATTTTAATATGAATATGTTCCACTAGCATGTAAATTACTCTAACTGTCACAAGCCTAATTCACTTAGCTCATTATAATCACTTAAAATTATTTACCAGAATTCAGCTCATCCTGACATAGGTTCCTGGGCCAGTCTTCTCAAGTATTTGTTTCATTATAAAGTTCCTTTTATTTAAACAATTGTCAAATATTAGTAATAATACAGGATTAAGAGTAGTTAACAACTGAGAATTTATAAGGAAAACATCATTGTTATAAAATACAGCATTCAGCAGAGCAAATTTCAAGAGTAAGGATCCAGACACCTATGCTTTTGAATAGACTGAACAGTACAGCCCAAAAAGATCTGAGTCAAAGAAGCAAGAAAAAAAGGAGGGAGGGACCACAGGGGACAGAGCCTTTTATTCTAGTGTCCCCAAAATTTGACTGTGGAAGTAAAAAGTTTCTACATTAAAAAAGTTTATAAATTACATGAATTGCAATTTTCATAGAAGTCAAAATAAAATGTTCTGCATAGGACAAAAGATATGCCTAAGCAACATATCATATTTGCACAAGGCCACTGAATGTCATGGATATTAGTAACAAATGAAAAAGCTTAAGACTATGGCAGACTGAACAAAGATTTCCATTTGGTATTCTATAAGCCCAAGATTGTAAATTACTCTTACTATACAAAAGCTCTAATGACATACAGTTTTGTGTAGGAACTCTTGTGCTTCTGGTTGGCACATCATCTACTTCTTAATATGTGAAATTAATACAGACATTTGTGAGAGGTTGTGCAAAACTATTGTATTTACAAAAATGGCACAGAAGTGAATTCAACAGTCGATGCACATGCACACTTCATTCACATCTTCAACAACAAAAGGTATTCTAACACTATAGAACTGAATAAGAATACAAGCTTCAACGGCAGCTGTTAAGCACTAGAGTCACATAAGGTACACCAGAATGGGCAAATATTGCCCAAGTAAAATTCTATTGTTAAAGCTGAAACAGGTTTAAGGCCATTCAAGTTCAAGCACAGAAATACAAATCTTTTGGAGCCCCATCTCTTTGTGTTTAAAATATGTGACCTTTCTTCCAACTTGTGGTCTTAAACTTCTGTTTTACAAAATCCAAAAGGAAAATACAGAAGAAATCAATACGATAGAGGTTATATTAAATAAGAGTAACATACAAAGCTATAATTAAGATGAATTAAAGAAAGCCAAAACATTAAAATTGTAAAACTTGCTTGTTACTTGTTGGAACCAGCCCTACACTAGGAGTTAGGTAATATATACAATTATTTTCAAGTAGGTTACTTTATGTCACTCTAACATGTTCTTTTCATCAGTGCACTGTTAAACTAATCAAAAATTCTACACATGTATATTCCCTCACAATAGCAGCACACACTACCGCTACCTGCAAAGCTGTCACTCTCAAATGACTTAGTGAATGAAAGGAAATAAAAAGCAGAGAAGTAACATATTAAGGAGAAATAAAGGGAATTAGAAGATTCATGCAGTTCAGCTCTTTTAATCAGCCAGCCAGCTTGCTGGCAACAAGGGATGGTTTCCGTTGAGGAAGGTCCTGTGGAGTGGGAATGTGGTCACCAGTGACCTCTGTCTTATCTGGAGCTGCAGTAGGAAGTTGCTTGTTCTTCATTTTTGCTTTAGCCATGTTGTAATCCCCAGAATCGAAATATTTTTGCTACAAATTAAAAAAAAAAAAAAGAATTCAGACTAGAGTTTAAAAGCTTTCATATGCAATTACATTGATTTCAGATGAAGTGTGACCCTATACTGTCAGTATTAAATAAGTTAGTCTAAAAAAAAAATTTAAACAAAACCATTAATTAGACGAAATAGCTATGTTTCTGTAGTGAGCGCTAGCACATCAACAACTGAGAAGTCAGGCAAGAACCTCCTCTTCAGGTGTACTTGGATCATTCTGTTTCCAGTACGAAACCCTTAAGACTGACATCAACTGCCTCATCAATCTATCTGGGAACGAATAGTAAAATGCAAACCTTTCATTTACTAATGAAAAAACCAGGCTGAAATTCTTGCTTAAATGACTTTGAAAAACACATAATTCACCAACTTGCATTTAGGATGTGCCACCCACTTTCAATCAACCTTACAGTTATTAAAACTATTATTTATAGTTGCTGGTACTCTGTCATCTAGGACAAACATTTCTGCAAGGATTTAAATCATTTATTTGAATTAGAGCAGTTCACAAATCAAAATTCAGGTTAAAATATAAATGCTAAGGTAATGAAAGAAATAAACTCATTATAAATTAATTATCACTTAAAATACGCATCCCTATCCTACACTTCCATTTTTCACTTAAGACACTGAATAAGTATAACCATTGCTTTTTTGTTGAAGGGATAAATAAGGTAACAGTCATACCCTTTATCATTAAAATAGAAATTGTGATGAGAGCTAAAAATCAACCTTAATATAGCCAATCTACATGAGTAATCTGTTTCAGAGTAAAAACAGATGAATTTGCCTGGGTTCTGACTTCCACCTATCATGTTTAGCCTACCTTTACTGAGTGCCTGCTATATATGAGGCACTGTGTGAATCCTGGAGAGAGATACAAAGATGGAAAACAGTCAGGTAAATCAACCATTATACTGTTTTAAGTAGACGAGGTGTCATGGGTGCTCAAAGGAGGGGAACCTCCATCTGGGGTAGGCAAAAGGGAATAATCCGGATATGAGACGAGGGCCTGGACAAAGGGTGAAGGGGAAAAAACTATAAATCTTCTCTTTGAGACTTCAGAGATGCCTCATGTGGTAAATGAAGTAGCTGGGAACTCACAGATGAACATAAAATTGTTGAGTGGCCTGGAAAAAGGTCTCATTGGCTGCCTCCTACCAGGGACTATTCTTTGATAAGCCAGATCTGGCCTAAGGCCAAGGGATCTAACATTAGAAATAGCTTTTCATATGTCACTATACACGTAACACATTGAACAGTAACAAAGAAACTTGGACCAGGCCCTTTTCATTTCTGCATGTTTTAAAATGAATGCAGTAAAAAAAAAAAAAAAAAAAAAAACTCAGAACTTCTGATGTACTGTATTATATGAGAGATCTACTTCTGAAGTTGAGTAGCCTCTAGAGAACAAAGCAGGCTGCCAAATGTTTTACTGAGTCAAAGGCACAAAATGAGAAATTTAACTCACAGTGCAAATTTTAGGCAGATTTTTCCCAATGTAATCAAGTCAGTTTCCAATGATACCTATTTTATAGAAAGCAAAAATTCATCATAAGGGGATCTCACTTAATTGTAGATTGGGCTACTCTGCTTGGGAAAAAGGAATTAAATTTAGTGTGGCTAGAAACAAAACTAAAATCAATGCTTAACAATTATTAACTGCTCCAGGGACAGGAGTGAACATTAATGTTGCTCATATTAGGACAGATACAGTCTAAGAAGGCAATATTAGTTGTCTTAAACAATTTTTAAATTTTCTATTTTTCGTGTGTGTGTGTGAGGATGATCAGCCCTGAGCTAACATCGGTGCCCATCTTCCTCTACTTTATATGGGATGCCGCCACAGCATGGCTTGACAAACGGTGCGTCGGTCCGCCCCTGGGATCCGAACCTGCAAACCCTGGGCCACTAGAAGCAGAGTACACGAACTTAACCACTATACCACTGAGCCGGCCCCCAAAATTTTGTATTTTTAAGTGGAAGTCTTTAAAAATTAACAAAACATTCTGGATCATCTAGAAGACATTCTTCTAAAAGCCTCCTCCCACCCAAATTTAGGGGCCACAATTACATCAGTATTTATAATTACAGTGACACTAAGTGATCACCTAAAGTGACAATATTTAACTTTTAAGGCCATGTTTCTTAAAACTGGATCCTCAGTTTTCTCCACAAATACAAAAAACCATGGGCCAGACTGCTGCTTGATATCTCTCTCAGCTTTGACAGTCTATGTCATTGTATACACGTTATATTATTAAAAGCCTAAAAGAGGTGTCATAATAACAACTATAGTAAAACAGAAAGGGACCTAATACAAATAATATCCAACCAACCCTCTCAAATGAAGAAGAAACTGTTTAAAGATACTAAGGTAACTTGCCAGCTTGCTCTTATGACAGAGGAAAACTAAAACCCAGGACCCTGCACTCCAGACATTAAAAAACAAAAAACAAAGAACTCTTTTAACATAGTAAGAAATGATACAATTAAATATAAGATTTCATTTCTCTAATATAAAAGTGCTTATTCATTGACATTTTGGTATAAAACAATCATTCAAAAGCTCCCTTCTCAAATTCTATGTAATTATTTGATTCAAGTGGCACTTTCTTATTTGCAACACCAACTCTAAGATACTTAAAATGTAAAAAATAGTTGAAACTAGAGGAAAATTACAAAGACAACAGCCCAAATGTTGGAAGAAAGCCTATTAGCATAAATTATGCTAGTGATGAGCAAAGGAAAAAAGTTTCCTAAAAACCAACAATCAGTTAAATCCCAAATCCAAATAATAACTTAATAGTCAAAGAAGACAATATAATTTATTTCGTAACCAAAACCACACCTGATGGGACCATTTCAAAATTAGACTCAGTATACCTTTTACATAGTTAGATTTGTAATGAACATGTTTCTCATTTTGCTTTTTCAATTATTATGGTTTTTACAATTATTATTATGGTCTTTATAATAATGCTTTTAGATGACCATAAAATATTCTATTTTGTTGGCTTATCACAATTTATTTATCTGTTTCTCTGCTACTGAATAGGGGTGCTGCTTCTAATTATCATTAACGTTACAAAGAATACCTTCAAACTTGAAGACTTTTCCTTATATTGAATTATGCTTAGATTAATTTACAATGGATTATTCATTCAAAAAATATGAACATTTTTATAAATCTTGATCATACCCCTTTCCAAAATGAGAGTAACAATTTTAAATGCTACACACAGCAAAGAACATATTAGCAACATTCAACTTCAACCTCACCAGTGGGTATTACTTTAAACATTTTTCTAGATTAGTTTTATGTATAATATGGTATGATTGTTCTAATTTACATTTCGTTGATTTCTATCATGGATAAATATTTTTCTCTGTGTTTAATAACTGTATTTCCTCCGTTAAAATCCTTTATCTGGGGGCACCTTAATGTTTTTCTTGTATATTTGAAAGATCTCTTTAAGTATTTCATATATTAACTATCATTTTTATAATAATTTCCCCACTGAATTACTTCTCATGGAACAGAGGTTTTACATTTTTATATATTTGGCATAATTCTTCCTTGTCATCCTATTATTTCAAAGCTGTGACTGTTATTCTTTCACGTAAAATAAAAAGATAATTCTATTATTTTGCCACTTTAAAAAATAATTTGTTAAACTAAATAATTTGTTAAAATATTCTTTTGGTAAAAAGACAAATAGCGTATGATCTCACTTATATGTAGATCTAAAAACATCAAACTCATGGAAATAGAGTAGAATGGTAGTTGCCAGGGGCTGAGGGGTGGGGAAAATGGGGAGATGTTGGTCAAAGGGTACAAACTTTTAATTATAAGATGAATAAGTTCCAATATTGAATTGTATACTTGAAAGTTGCTATGAGCAGGGCTATATTGGTCCTATCATAACAACAAAAATGATAATTATGTGAGGTAAAAGATGTGTTAACTAACCCTATTGTGGCAATATGTACATGTATCAAATCATCATATTGTATACTTTAAAATTATGCAATGTCATATCTCAATAAAGCTGGAAAAAATGTCATTTTGAAATTTGGTTTATTTAAGGAAATAATCCATATATAACTATAGCTAACATATACACAGATAAACACACACACATACACACTGACATATTTTTGTAAGCAAGCAGCAGACACCAGTATATTTAAGGTACTTATTTAAGGAGAAACACGATTTGGCATCTGACTCAATAAATAATTCTCTTCCATAAGTAATATTTCATCCTTCCCTGCTCCTTGTATGGTTAATGACTTAAATGTGCTTAAACTGAAGATGGAGCCTTTTAATTTTTTATAAACAAAGGAAGGGGTTAGAAAAGAAAACCTAAGGAACAAACATGTAGCATTATGTCAATTCAGATCTCATTATCGAGAAATAATGGTTTCTACCTCACAAATATGGTAAGATTTTGAAAAAATGTTTTCAGTAATTTAAACTACTAAAATTACAACGTATAAATTGTATTAGAGTAACTCTGACTGTGAAATATATTATGTAAAGGAGACAGTAAGCTATGCTTTTATAAGTGATCATTTCATCCAAATAAAAAGTATTTTAAGCCTTTGGATATTGTGTGGAAATCATCTTTAAAACAGGTGAAGTTAAAAAATACAGGCAGAAGGATAAATACCAGCTTCTGGATAGTGGTTGCTTTTGGAGAGAAGGGAGAAAGGGGATACATGTACAAATGAGGTACATTTCAACTATATCTACATTTTCTTTCTTACAAAGATAAAACTGAAGTAAATATGGCAAAGTATTAACATATTAAATCTGGGTGGTGAGTACATGGGTTCTGTTATATTATCTGTACCTTTCCACATGCTTAAAATAGTTTATAGTTAAAAGTGTAAGAGCTATAGATTCTTATCATACATATTTATAGAATGAACAGTATAAAACATTGGAAAAAACATTTTACATATATATACAGGGTAAGGTACACAGCTAGATATGCAGATACCCATTTCACGATCGCTACTGGCACACCGAGTTCATAGGGCTTAGGCATTTGAAGATTACACCTGAGAACTTACCCCTTTCTGCAATCGTTTCCTTAAGAAATCTGAACCTCCAGGTTTTTGTCCCAGATGAGGATACCTTGCTTTTAATTTTGCTTCTTCAGCTTTCTCTGGACTAGTCACTTTATCTTCCATTTCCTGAAATAATTTTAAATAAATTACTTCTCTATTACAACTCAGTAATTTAAAATAAATCACTTTTTAATACCTGGATTCTGACCTTAGTTGTCGAATGCCAAATAACACAGCATCTGACTAAGAAATCAAGCACAGAAGCTTTTAAAACACTTCTATCTTGTTTTTCAAAAGATCCATGTGATAGCTCTATTATAGCTGTGATGCATGTGTAACACCCCACACACTGGATAAAAATATCAAGATAGCTCAGCTCTGAAGTCTTGCTTGCCATTGCTTTCCAGTTATGTATAATACATTTATAGTTAGTCACCTTCTATGGAACTCATCAGCTCTTTGCCTATATTTAGAGAACCATCTTAATACTGTTAAAATACAAAAGATCTTTTTGATTTCCTGTTTAGCCAAAATCATATGATTGGAAGCTCCTGAGATTCTTTAATGGAAATTAACAGCAGCTTACTTCCCAGCACATTTTCCCTGAATAACTCAATACAGAAGACCTTGATATTTGTAAAGGAGAGAAATATTTTCATCAATCTTCACATCTGTGTATATTATTACCTAATTTTCCCCCATATTTAATGACACTGTCCATGCCAAAGATTCCATTCTTTAATGTATCAAAAACATATTTCCTGACCAAGGACTGTCAATATCTTAAGGCTATTCACTTTTTTTTTGTTTTTTGGTGAGGAAGATTAGCCCTGAGCTTACATCTGTTGCCAAGCCTCCTCTTTTTGCTGAGGAAGATTGGCCCTGGGCTAACATACGTGCCCATCTTCCTCTACTTTATATGTGAGACGCCACCACAGCATGGCTTGATAAGTGGTGCATAGATCTGCGCCTGGGATCAGAACCTGAGAACCCCAGGCTGCCGAAGCAGAGCACGCAAACTTAACCACTATGCCACTGGGCCAGCCCCAAGGCTATTCACTTTTAATACTAGTCTTGATATATAGTCTACTTTCTTCCCAAGAGCCACATTTTGTAGGGAAGCAGTGTTGATTGCTTTATGGCAAGTACTGCAGAAGAAAGAATGAATCAAGAAAAACAGAGCTGCCCTGATAGGGAAGACTGGGCAACGACAAGGCACACTTTCAAGCTAATGCGCTCATTTCTGCATACAGCTCAGCAAAATCACACACTGCATATCTCGATTCTTCCAGGTTATTAACGAATAATCAAAAACCAAGCATGCTAAATCTGTAAATGCCGAGCCTACTGTTCTTGTACAGCAAGTAGATCATTTATCAATTTAGGAACCGAAGAAACAACTTCATACGTTTTGCATATATTTTCCTCAAATTATATTCATACATGTTTTATAATCAGCTTTATTCACCTTACATAGTCAATATCACTTTCATCTTGAATAGCTTCCTCATATGTTGTTACATCTCCTCATTTCTAGTCTTGGAGGATTTTGAGAATAAAGCTGCTACTGTCAAATATACTTTTTCGATGGGGATTCTTTTACGTGTATGCTCCCTTCTGCTCAAATGTTTTACTTTCCTCCTTTTGTGCTACACTTTCATGCATCTATTTTGATTTTCAGTCTCTTTACAGTGGTCACATCATTCACTCACTTGATGTACACAAAGTTCAACTGTGTGTTCAGCCAGAGATAGAGACACTAAATAGCAACAGTGATTCTGCCAGTCATTCCACTCAAGAAGGGTATGCCTCAGAGAGAGCTCGAGTGTGAGGTGTGTGATGCAAATCTGATGTTACCATGATGGTCTCAATCCCTGGGTATCTTTCAGAATGTAAGCACATCAACATACTGTTTATCATTCGAGTGTTTTAAAATTCAGCCCCCACAACACAAGTCTACTACCCCAGCTGCCAATCAACTGAAGAATCAGCCCAGCCGCCTGTTCAAACACAAGACAAAAAAGTGACTACTTGACCTACTGAGAATTGATGGGGCAGTCTCCAATATAATCGTTAATTCGCTGGAATTTTTCAAGGGTGATTTTAGTTGTATGCAATTTTTGCCTTGCTAATTTTAGAACCTAACCCCATGTAAGATATGACTACACTGTACTGATCACAAAAGCTGGAGAAATAATATCAATTTAAGCTTACCTGTTTAATGTAGGAAGGTGGGCTGGGTCACTGCACAGTTTCTTCTCTGGGGCTCAGCCTTCACTGTAGGCATCTACTATAGCCCCAGGGCATTCGCAGTGCTGCAAATCAGAAGTGGAATTGGGAGGATGGACCTATTCTGGGGTTCCCCTGCACAGTTGTTTTTTAAATCGGTTGACATTAAATTTGGACGTGGGTTGAAAAGGAATCCAACCTGATTACAGCCTTCCAGTCCCAGCATTTAAAATTAAAGAGTATTAACGGAGTCCTGCATTTCCACTAAAACCACCCAGCTTTCTTGGGCCTAGGAAATGAGGGCTCTCCACCTCTTCCTTTGTTTGATTTGAATCATCAGTTCTCTGTATCTAAGAGAGATTCCTGAAAATTTCTGGTATAGTAGTAGCAACTTTCCCTAGTTTGCAGTGTTTCTTCAGTTTCCCCCATTTTACACACGGGGGTAGGGGGGGAAACTGTACACAATATACCATCTTATCTGGCATCCTCTTATTTTCTTAATAAGGAATACATTTATGTATACATAATACTAAGTATGGTCAATTAAGCTAAAATAGTTTACCACAGAAAAATGTTTTGGGCAAAACAGCAACCACTGCTGAAAATATCATTTAGGTTTATAATAGATTTATTGTGTCCTAGAAAAAAAACCAATTCTTGAACTCTCTTGCCAAATACATGGCACAACAGAAAGTACCTGCTAGTTGCAACTTTGTAGCTGAAATCAGAATTTCAGCTGCATATGACACCAAAAGGGGGAAAAATATGACCAAAGCTACATTTTTTTAAACATAGCAAACACCATCAAGGTATCTACAATACCTTTCATGGATCACACAAACATTCTTAACCTTCTGCACATGTAGACAGTTCTAGGACCTTACTGATAAGTTCACATGCTTGGATATTCACCAACATTCTGACACAGTTACACTCCATTTGCTTGTGGAGTGAAGTATAAATAACACGTCAGGTGGTGGACTGTGTCCACTGGCATTCAGCCCACACTCACCCTTTTCTAAACACTTCCCTGAATCACTAGTTAGAAGCCTGAAACTACATCTCCCAGACTGAATTCCTATTAGGTTCTGCCAAGGGCACCTACATCAGATTAAAAGGCATGGGGAAAAGAATCCATTCTGTTCCTGGTGACACCACCACCAATGTGCAGACAGCAGTAGCCCCTGTGAGCTCCTGTACGGGGCATGGGGCACATAATCAGAGGCTATCATTGTAGCAGCTACATGAGAGTGGGGGTAGAGGACACTGGGCTCAGAATAGCGCTCACTCTTGCAGGGTCAACAGCCTTCTGCAATCCCTCACCTCTGGAAACATCATCTTCCCTCTTTTGCTCCTCCATCCCTTCTAATAATTTGTAACCTAATTCCCCAAATCACACCCTTTTCTATTTGAAATAGCCAAAGTGGTTTCTATTTTCCAGACAATGATAAAAATCAGGAAAATAAGCAATTTATCCCTATAGTCATGTTAAAAAATACAAAAGAGGACACAGAATTTGGTGTGATTGCATGCTTCTGGACATCCTTCAAAGGAATTCCTAAACATTTAATTCAGCTAGAATGAAAATAAATCCCAAAAAAGGTTTGAGATATAGAATAGTAAACAAAGAAATTGGTATATATGCATGTATACTGACAAGCAAGCCACTTTTCTAATTTTTTTCCCAGCTTGAGATAGAATTGACATACCACTTTTCTAATTTTAATGTCTTAATATATGATGTTAAAAATGGGCAGAACAAAAATACTGTAACAGTACAGGATTTTTAGAGTTTAAGTGTTCTATGGTTCTGTATCATTTAGAAAAGGGTTTACGATAATAATTTTACATTTTATTTAGTTAAAGATGCATGATAAAATTTCAAGGAGAACCAATTAAATAACAGAAATAAAACATATAACTTCTAAACCAACAGTGGAGGTAAAATGGCAGAAGAAAAGAAAATCAATTGGGGGGAGAAAAAAAAAGAGGGAGGAGGGCAAGAAAGGAGAAAAATAAAATTAAGAACAAAAAGAAGCAAAGGGCCCTCCTGGTGGTGTAGTGGTTAAGTTCGCACGCTCTGCTTCAGCAGCTGGGGTTCCGTGGGTTCAGATCCTGGGTTTGGATCCTGGGCACGGACCTACGCATCGCTTATCAAGCCATGCTGGGGCAGGCATCCCACATATAAAATAGAGGAAGATGGGCACAGATGTTAGCTCAGGGCCAACGTTCCTCAGCAAAACAGAGGAGGATTGGCAAAAGATATTAGCTCTGGGCTAATCTTCCTCACAAAATAAATAAATAAAATAAAAAAATAAAAAGAAGCAAAATGGAAAATGGGAGAAACAAATCTCATTATTGTCAATAACCACAATAAACATAAATGGACTGATAAACTTCCATTTAAATCTAGCAACTGGATTTAAAATAAAATCCAGCTACTGGCTGAGTACAAAAAAAAATCTAAATATGAAGACACAGTTGAAAGCAAACATACGGGAAAAACAAAAACAACATAGAAGGCAAATGCTAACAAAAATAGAGCCAGTGCACCTATATTGGTATCAGATAATACAGGCTTTGAGACCAAAAGCAGATTAGGGATACAGAAGATCTAAATATTAGTGCCTCTAATAAAAAAATCCTCAAAATATATAAAGCAAAAATTGACAGAATTACAGGGAGCAATTGACAAGTCTATCAGCATAGATTTCAACACATCTTCCTCAATTATTGATAGATGAAAAAAAAAAAGTAGCTGAGATACTTGATTTTAATTCTACACCCAACAATTAGGAAATGCATATTTTTCTAAAGCACATATAGAAAAACTGACTAAATACTAGGCCATAAGGCAAGTCTTAACCATTTTCATCCAGACCACCATCTAGGACGGCAATGCATTACGTTAAAGGTCAAAAATTTTAAAATGTATATATCCCTGCCATTTGGAAATTAAAACACACTACTAAATAATTTATGGTTATAAAAGGAATCATGGGAATTAAAAAAATACCTGGAACTCGCTGATAATAAAAATTCTACATATATCAAACTTGTGGGATACAACAAGTGTCCCTTAAGGGCTTAGAGAAGAAAACTAAAACTCAATGAGCTAGGCATCCAACTTAAGAAGTCAGACAAAGAACGGAACCCAAAAAGAATAGGAGAAAATAAAAAGCAGAAATTAACAAACAGAAAACAAAGATAAATGGAGACGATCAACAAAGGGCGGAAATGACAAGCTCAACCTGAAGAAAGTATTTTTTAAAATTCAAATCTGGTTTTGAAATTTTATTCTCCAAGAAGCCTTTGTATTATACAGCAATTTTACTACTTTTTAGATATAGATGCTGGAATGTTAAGTGGATTCATTTAGCTGAGTGGTTTCTATGCTGATAATAACTTGGAGGGTGGGGTAGGAAAAGCATCATTAGAATCCTGGAACTTTTGACTATAAGCTACAAACTGGGTAGGCAGTAACCCAGGATATCTTAACAGAGCTAAATGCTTACGATGTACAAAAAAAACCTTGAAAACTATATTTTAAATGATAGTTATCCTTTTGACAAGTACATATGCCCCAAAATAATCTTTGTTGTAGACCCTATTCCTAGCACAGGGTCTAACATTTATTAATGTTAGGCACTTGCAGTTCTTGTGAACTATTCTATTGAAATACATTAGATATCCCTTCTGTAAGTAGGTGGGGTATAAGATATAAATACATACATATAAAAAGGATATTTAAATAATCAGGGATTATTTTGTAGTCTGTCATGGACTGATAAGTCTTAATGATTGATACCACTTTTCAGCCTTCAGCAGAGAAGTTACACAGCAACATCAGCAATAACAATCTGACCTCTCTAAGCAAATTCTCCTCTATCTGCTCAGCAATATGTTCATTGCTGCACTGATTGACGAATAAGTAGAAAAGATTAATGAAAGCCAACAAATCCTTTGGGATATGCCAGGAAGGTACTAATACTGTCAATCTTCATGGAAAAATACTGTAGTCCTATTAAGTCCTTGCTGTTGCCCAGTGCCTGGCATTTAAATAACCGGTGTTCAGTAAGGTTCCTGAAGGAACAAATACAATGTACTCCAACTGTTTCAACTTAACACCTGATAGTTTCACCATTAGCTTATCTTTGAAATATTTCATGTTATAGTAGACACTTACTGTTGTATAGCAAACTGTTAAGATAGCAAGGAGAAACATTTTAAAACTTTTCTGAGGGTCTACCTCTAGATTACTAACAATCAATGACTGCACACAAACCAAACTACCACGCTGTGCTCTGAACTGAAAACACTCGAGCTTTTTAGTTACCAAAGGTAGTGTCAAAACAGCCCCAGAAAACGCCAATATTAAATACTGCAAATTTTTAAAAACTAGGAAAATAGGAAAGCAATTTATATCCATTCTTACTGATGAAAAATGGAAGTAATTTAAGTAATATTTCTCTTCTTCTACAACTCACAAAAGCACTAAGCATAACTTTTAATCTGACAAAATATTTTAGTTGAGAGCTCTACCTGAGTTAGTCTCCTCCAAGACATCTTACTAACTTAATTTGATGAATCTTGTAATAAAATCTCTAGAAAACCTGCTATTGAGATCTTCTTTAAAAAAACTTAAAAGCCATAATATATATGAAAACACAAACACACACACCCCTCTACTTACATTCAGCTTTCCTAAGTGGGTCTAAGCTAAAGTTTTCACATTACCATGGTCTACCCCTCTCTTTTTTTAACTGCAGTACTAGCTTTGCCATTTGTATTGGAATAGTACTTTGGCAATGGTTTTAAATGAAAAGTTCCAAGAAAAATTCATTCAACCAACATCTTCTGAACAATGCCAGGTGCTATGCTAGGTGCTATGGGATAAAAGATAAATGAGGGTCTCTGAGCTTGAGATGCTCAGAACGAAAACAGAAATGTGTTTTAA
Source organism: Tapirus indicus (assembly GCA_031878705.1). NCBI lineage: Eukaryota > Metazoa > Chordata > Mammalia > Perissodactyla > Tapiridae > Tapirus > Tapirus indicus. Next base: position 45,233,008 of record CM062918.1, read on the forward strand.
GTCTCCACATGCCCCCAGGACCAACGCCCATGCCTGTCTTAGTTTAGTGTTATTCAAAGTGGAATTCACAGATGATAGGTCCATGAGGTCTCTGCTAAAATTTTTGTAATGTTTTGTTTTCACTTCAGTGATAATCTGAAATAAAAATATAAGCATACTCCAGGGCATCTAAATTGCCATCTCATATTTAAGTAGTGCTATGTGATTTCTGCGTCTGAGATCTCATTTATGATGACAGAGACTTAGCAGTACTATTCCAAATGTCCAGGATAATGAGAAAACAGAGCTGAATTTAAAATGTAAATGATCTATCTATGACTCTAGAGTTAAATGACCACAAAGCTTACTTTTAAAAAGGAGAACTGAGTCATCAAATGGCCTAGGGGAGTGTTAACTTGCCATACTCAAAAAGCTCTGCACTTTAACAATCCCTACCATATTCTCAATACATTGGAAATTCAGTTTCTGCAAAATACCATGCCACACTGAATAATTTAGACATGGTTTTGTTTGTATTTAATTTGCTTTAGTTTTAAGAGTGGTATAAAAGAGATAGTAGTTTATACTTCTTTTTATGTTTGTACATCTTTAATTAATATCCCAATAAAAAACAGTGGTCTATACAGTTTTCTTCTCTTAACAAGGGTGCACACACTACTCAGGTAGAGAAATAGTAACTTAGCTCTTACTTCATGCAGGGCTCATCTCTTTACCTTAATTTTTCAGAGGCAACAGGCTAATGTACCATAAAACTATGAAGGTATTTTAGCTGAATACTTTGGCTTTAACTAAAAGGTCAATTGGGTATACAGACAATAACCCAGTTTTTTAGGTCATCTAACTATTCTTCCAAATAGAAGAAACAGGTGATTTGGCCCATAGGAACACAGAAGTGACTCTGCACATTTTCCTCATGTTTAGGGATGGTATCCATGCTACTGGCACTTAACATCTACAGCCAATCTTTAATTCAAGAAGGGACATTATATGACTAACACACTTTGGTATTAATGACAGCAGCCCTAAAACCAAAGGCTCTGACTTAAATTTTTAACGTAGACTAGAAGAGAAAACATTCCAGATATCCTTAACATTAAGAGACTTTAACTAGGCTGTTCCAACTAAAAGCATTTACACTGCAGAAATCAACACTTTACACTTTGGCAACCTACTAACAAATCCCATAAAAGAAAATTACATAGCACAATACTGTACATCAGAAGTCAAAACTGAGGTTGATTTCGGTGTTTAGGACAAAACAGCATAGGGTTTGTTGTTTTTCTGGGTTCCTAAATCCCAAGCAACAACGAACATCACACTAAATAGTTTACAATAAATAAATGATATTTAATATTATGGTTAAGATTGTAATCCTTAAACTATATATATTTTTTGCCCCAAAAGTTCATTTTTTTGCAGAGTGTGAAAAATATTCAATATAGTTTTTATTGGAATATTCCCAAATAATGCAGTAACCTGGCCTACTATTTATGTTATTGCTTTTTTCCTCCAGTTACTTTACAAGTAATATAATAGAACCACCTAACTCAGGAAAAGTTAACATGGTTAAGAACATATGGAATGGGTTTAGAACACTAATCAAATTTCCAACCTGATTAGGATCATGGGTGCAACATTAAGCAGAAGCCCTTATAAAATCCAAGCATTAGACCAAATCCTGTTTATGATAATCCCGTCTGATTTTTAAAGAAAAAGTGTTGGTAACTCTCCACAAACAATTTAGGAAACAAGATATCATGGACCTTTGTACTTTGTAGGCCAGCCACAAGTACCCAGGAGGGCAGGGCAGCAGAAATAATCATGGTGGAAGGGACAAGCACTAGCCTAGATATAATATAAGGCCTCCATCTTCTTCATCTGAATCATATTGATTCGTGGGCATATTCCCTACATCAGAAAGATTATTACAAATGAGTTTACAAAATAGTCCCGTTTCCACGAAAAACCTGATCAACTAAGTCGGTAAAAATTTTTTAATTTCAACCTTTCGATTTTTAGTCAAGTACCATATGCAAATCCCATTGTCTCAGTTCTGAGCACACACTGCACTAAACACTGTAAATTACCCACCTCATTTAAGCCTCACCACAACCATATGAAGCAAGTGCTATTCTTATTTCACAGGTGAGGAGATTGAAGCCTAGAGAGTTCAGTAACTGACCAAGGTTACACGGCTAACAAGGACTGGAACCGAAATTCCAACCCAGATCTACCTCACCGCCCAAACCCGAGACACCGCCTTTGGAGTTAACAGCACGCAGACAATACAAGTAGTTGGAGTGTGAGTTCTTCAAGGGAGAAATAAAACTTCCTAACCAGAGTGAAGCTCACAGGAAGCCTTAGGTTCCACACATAAGGACGGAGTCCTGGGCACTTTTGTATATTTCAGTGATTACGGGAAAACGCCGACACACCGAGGCGTTAGAAAAGGCACGTTTCAGGAAAGACGTAGAGACGGTTCAAACTCCCACCACGAAGGCGCTGATGACCAAGAGTCCGGGCGGGCAGCCGCGGCGGGAGTGTCCGGCCTTCAGAGCCGAGGCGCCCTGGAACAAGCCGCTCTCTGCACTAGGCGCACCCTCCGCACGCGGCGGGAGCAGGCCGCCCGCCAGGCCCGGCCCCCGGCCGCACGGCGCTGGGCCTTCCGGGCTCCCGGGGCCCGCTCCCCGCGCACACTCACCTTCTGCTCCTCCGCGGAGGCTGCCTCGGGGACTTCCGCGGACATACTGCTCCCTCTGCAGACGAGACGCCGAGAAAAGATGCGATTACCGGGGGGCCGAGGCCGCCGCCCGCCGCGCCGCCTCAGGCCCGCCCGCCCCCGCCCTCCGAGCAGCCGCCCGGGCCGCCTCCGCCCGCGAAAATGGCCACCGCCTTATGACGACACGGAGTCTCCCGACGCTCGGCGGGCGGCGACTGCGGCCACCCCGGGCCGCCCCTCCCGCGCCGCGCCGCGCCCCTGTCTACCTTACCGCGCTTCTCCGGCTCTGCGACGCCGGAGCACTTCCTTTTTTCCTTCAAAGGTCGCGGCTCGCGCCTCACCTCACATCCGTCTGCCGAGTGCTTCCTGGGAATTGTAGTTTGTAAGTGGAGCCGCCTCTCCCGCCCTTTCCTACTTATTCTGGTCTCTTCTGTTCCAGGAGCTTTACTACGTGTTCCCACTTCCCCAGACTCGCCTAGTTCCGCTCTCCGCTCTGCAGCCACACAGACCTCCTTTTGGACGCTCCGAAGCTCGGTGCTGCTCCCCTCCACAAGTGTCTTCTCTCTGCTTCGCCTACTTAACCCTGTTCATCTTTCACATCCCCAATCGTATGTCATTGCCTCACCAAAGCTTTTCCTGAGCCCCTACCCTAGGTCAAATCCACCTCTTGAATGTTGTCATATCTGTGTATATTTCCTCAACAACACACACTGTATTATTAGACAGTAATTGTTGTAATTACTTTATTAATGTTAGCTTTCCTGCTCAGACAAGCCACATCAGGGCAGGGACCTCGTCCATATTTGGTTATATTTTCACTCCCAGAGCCTGGCATTTCCTCGATTTTCAATAAATATCTAACAGAGGAATTCAACTTCCATTCATTTGTCTACTCCCAGGGATCCAATCCCACAACTTTACCAAAACTGCTGGCACCAAACTCCTTCAATGACCTTCTTAATTGCCAAATCCGTTGGCTTTACATTTAATCCTTATTCTACTTTACATCTGAATAGCTACTGGCAATTCATGGTGGGTCCAATGAAGAGTCTCTCAGAAACCTGGAAATAAGATTGCCCCCTAAGAGCTGAACTAGTAAAAAGGAACAGGTAATGAATGCAATTCTGTGGGAATTTGGAAACCATCAGAACTCAACCAAGGTCTCCTGGGTAGAATCTCAGACATGAAGAATTGTACTGGGATTGCAACTTGAAAAACAAAAAGTTATACTGCACTCCTTTTCAAGAAAGGAAGGGGTTTGTTGGCAAGAAAGTATTTAAAATGCAAGATTTCCAAGAGGCCAACTCTTTGACAAGGATATCCTTTGACAGTGCCTTAAACTGGGCCAGCTGAGAAACTTCACAAGATCAATTAAATATTTGTTCTCATTCCATACTCCCTAAGTAACCTACTGAACATTTGCCTTCTCTTTATGCAGAACTACAGAGAGAAAGGAGAATGCACTAGTTACGCTAACTGGAGCATCTAATAGTTGTATTTTTATTAATAAATTGGCATTCTGGTATCTATTCTATATCAATGTATTTGGGAGCTTGGGTTAAAATCTAATAGACACACATAAATAGAAAATCAGTATATGTGACTTTGGATAAAGAGAATCTGTTCCTGAAAGACAGTGACACTCAAATGAGGGCAAGTTTGAATTTCTGGGAGGCAGACTTGGGACAATGGAGAATTCACAAAGGCCAATGCCTCTTTGTGGGGACCTGTCTCGGAAGCCATCCTTCTCCAAGTAACACCCTCTGCATCATCAACTATGTACCTTAATGTTTAAAACTGCACACTGACCACCAACACCCTGTTTCTCAAAACTTCTCTTGACCTCTAGGATACCACTCTCTATTCTCTCCTACTTCTCTGGCCATTCCTTCTTTGCTGAATCTTCACCTGCCTCTTAATGGGAGGATTCTAACAATTCTGTCCTTGGATCCCCTTCTCTTCTAGTTTTACACTCTCCGAGAGATCACTTCCACCCTCATAGCTTCAGCTGCCATCTATGTATTCTAGATCAGTTCTGTCCAATAAAACTTTGTGATGATGGAAATATTCTGTGCTATCCAATGCAGTAGCCACTAGCCATGTATGACCACCGAGCATTTGAAATGTGACTAGTGCAACTGAGGAACTAAATTTTGAACTTCGTTTAATTTTAATTAAATTAGCCACAGGAATTAGAATCACTGGGAAACCCTATTGACAGATTCTCATTAGGTCTGGGGCAAGGTCCAAGAATTAATGTTTAACCAAAGCTCCTCATGGTATTTCTGATGCACACATGCACAAAAGATTTTTCAGGCTTAGAACTTGGTAGGTGTATAAAAGCTTTAAGAAGATCAGGGGTCTTTTTGAGGTTTAGGTGCTCTAGCTCAAGAGTTTATAGGAGTGAGTAAAGGAGATGAGATCATGTCTCACCCCAACCATTCCTCAAACAGCTGAGAGAAAGTCCACCCGCATCATTGCTGATGTTGTAGCAAATATCAAGAACAGAATACATTTTTAATGAAAGGAAGAGACTGGAAAACCAAGTCAGGGAAATCAAGTGAGATACAGAGTGCCAAAAATCCTGAGGATGAATGGTGACTTCTGTGAGCAAAGCACAGGGAACTTCACCTGAATAAGCAGGTCAGATAACTGTAAAGAGAGCAGTTTCAACAACTTGAGTGTTGGAAGTAGAACGCAGAAAGTGGAAGATGCCACTTCTCTAAGGGACTTAGTGAGATGAGAGAACTTTATATAAACTGAAAAGGTTGGAACAGGAAAATTTTGAATGACTTAAAAAGAACAATAAACAGTGGGGTCTGGAAGAGACTTTTAAAACTTACCTTTAAAATCTCATAAAATGGGGCTGGCCCAGTGGCGTAGTGGTTAAGTTTGCGTGCTCTGCTTCAGTGGCCCAGGGTTTGCCGGGTCGGATCCTGGGCGCGGACCTACTCACCACTCATCAAGGCATACTGGGGCAGCGTCCCATATAGAGCAACTAGAATGATGTGCAACTATGACATGCAGCTATCTACTGGGGCCTTGGGGAGACAAAAAAAAGCAGAAAAGGAGGAAGATTGGCAACAGATGTTAGCTCAGGGCCAATCTTCCTCAAAAAAAAAAATCTCATAAAATATTTACCACAATATGTTCCTAAAACTTCCCTCAACTGTATTTGCATGCCTTCTGATAGTATACTAACTTGAATGGCATCTGAGTTGCTTTAGAACATTTCTTCCTAGTTTTTTTTTAATCAGTCTTTTTTGAAGCCTGGGTCTTCTACTTACTGAGAGTGTGACCTTAGGCAAGCTCTTCAAGCCTCCTTTTCTTTCGTTGTAGAATATATCCATTCCCTCTGAAGTACGGCTTTAAGTACTAAAGAACATATAAATTCCTTCAGAGCCTGACACATAATAGGCATTCTTACGTTCTCTTTCTGCTCCCACAGTGTCCAAGTTTAAGACGCTTATCTCTCACAGATAATCCATGATGGGGTAGAATGGGCTGATTCCAATGCTACAGAGAGACAGTCTTAGAGAGTGAGAGTGAATTCCTACCAGTAGAAAAGCCTACTTCCCGTCTAGACTGATCCTGTGTTCCTAGCTCTAGTAGACCCAATGGAATGTTATATACCAATATTTTAACAGTGACAACCTCTGTAAAGTGATTGCTAGAAGGACAGACAGAAGGAGGGACTTTCACATTTACTTTATATAATTATGTAGTATGAAAAGTTTTTCATAATAAACATGTATTACATAAATTTTAAAAATTAAACTTAAAAAAGAATCACTGCTTAGAAAGATGGAAAACCACGTACTAGAAAGAATTCTGGAAAGACTACAGTGTGGTATCCATGTAAAAAGACATACATGGATACCTGCATACAACATACATCACTAATTTTTGGATTACTGGAGAGGTCAAAGAAGCAATAACTTTTTTTCATTAAAAAAAATTCTGGTGTTTTAACTACTTGGTGTTTTCCAAGTTTTATATAAAATTATCAATATTATAAATGTATAATGTATAAGAAGTCTAGATACATGTATTGAAATACTTATTCCCATAATTTGATGGCAGAATTTAAGAAGAGAAGGCACATTAATGATACTCTCATCCCATTTTCTCAATCACACAGACCCAGAAAGGGCAGAGGATTCCTGGAGTCAGTCCCATCAGGTACCATTAGAGCTAGGACTACAATCCAAACCTTTTGAATCCTAGTCCCATGTTTCCACACAGCCTGAAGATTAAGAACAAATCTTCATAAATTTGTGCCACTGAAAACCTTTTTTTTTAGTTTTATGAAATATAAATAGCCTTTTCTCTTTTAGCTTGTATTTTAAAAGAAATTTATAAGAGGCATCTTGCTGGCCATCCCACAGCCTGCAGTCACGCATTTCATCACCTGTCCAGATTCTCTTGAATAGTCTATTCATTAGCTGGGTCCCAAATTAAAGATCTTTCCCTCTCCTAGACTGCTCACCTGGTTCTAGACTCCCGGGTCTCCTGGGTCTGGCCTACTCAAGTGGTATGTATTTTCTAACCTGCACTCACAGCTTTGTCCCAGCATTCCCAGTATTTGTCCCTTGTTATCTGATCTACTGTTGCCCACTGTCCCTGCACAAACATCTAAAACCATTTTCTTTCCAAGGGGGTTGGAGGGAAGGCTTTTGATGCACTCAGTCAAGTTCCCTTGCTCGGTGGTTTTCCCAATTGCCAAATGCCTTCCATTGTGACCTTGAACAAGAAAGCGACAAATTGGGACAAAGCTCAAGACATCTTCCCTCTCCTCTTGGCAACTGTAAAGCTAGAATGGAAACTGCCTGATGGCTACCAGAAATTCACTCAAGCACAGAAATCTCATCTAAAAATAAAAGCCAAATACACATTTCTTAGTTTCTTTGCATATATTTACAATATAAATACTAATTTGTTTTCAAATTACATATTCTTTTAACAATTTGCAAAAGTTACCTAGCATGGGAGAGCAATTTAATGTAAAGCCTCTGTAGTAGTGATTGAGGAAAAATAGAACTGTTTTGGGGATAAGGGATTCTAGAAGGAATATGAATGGGCATGATGATCTGAACTGGCCAAGGGAATGGAAAGCAGCTTAGTCTGCATTGCACTGCCGACACAGCATGTCAAAGGACGACTATGTGAGACAGCAACCTAGATGGGGTGTTATAAAAACTAAACTCAGGAAATATAAAAAGTACACATGCTTGCATAGTGCGTTAATCTTAAAGAAGCTCAACATTTCATTCTCATTTTCAATAACTTAAATGAATAGTACTTAAAACACATCACACAAAATTAAAGACTTGTGCATATATTTCAGATTTCAACATTAATGTCAAAAATACATAGTATGATTTTACATAGGATTTGTGCTACATTAGAACACTAGAGACAAACATCACTTGAGTATTAAGGAAAACATTAAATATTAAATAACTGAGAAATAAAATGTGTAAACACTAATCTAACTGGGGGGGTTTGCTATTGCAACATGTCCAATGAAGTGGTTTCAACAGTACAAAAAGGATTAGGACATGAGTGTTTCCAGTCTACTTGGAATACGTGGATCTCATTCCAGGAATCCTTTAATAAAAACTGGTCCAGGATAACAGGAGAGGACCCACTCTCCTGGTTGTTAATTTGGTACACTCCGTTCTACACTAATTTTTACTCTCAAATTTGGGTACTGAGCAAATACTTTAAACTGTCACTCCTTATCAACATCTCGGTGAAAACTGAGGGTTTGTTGGCGATTCAGTGTATGATTTGAGTTCATATGCAGCACCGCTATCAACTTCCATTGACTTTCTAGAGAACAGGAGCCGTACATCTCTGTGGAGGTAGATCTTTCCAGATTTAGAACTCTGGAACCTAAACAAACAAAAAGATGCATCATTTCAGGGAATGAGTCTTTAAAACAAACAAAGCTAATTAATTTATGAAAGCAGGAAGAATTAATCTTGCTACAATATTAATAGTAACTCATTAACAAGATATTTAAAGTCTTATATTGCCAAAGCATGTGCTTCTGTTTAAGCGCCTCTGCCTTACTATTCCCTAAACACCCCATACTCCCTTCCCTCTTACAATGCCAGAGATGCTTCTTCCTGTAAATCTGGGTTTCACATGCAATCCTACTTTTCATCCCTGACACCACAGCACGTGCACCTTTCCTCACCGACAGTGTCAAGTTTCAGTTCACGTCAATCAATTATACTACATGTGGGCTTTGCAGCCCTAGCGTCTTCTAGCCACATTTCACACAACTTGCCCTCCCATAATTTTGAGTAGATTTAAATGGATTCCACACTTGAAAAGTCACCAAAGAAAATAACCAAGTTTTGAGGACAATCACAGGATGAGAAAGGACTGCTATCATCAATAGTGGCTAGCTAAATAAAGCCTATCATCATTAAAAACCGAGAGAAAAGTTAGCAGGGAAGTGAAAACAGTTATCAAAACTGTATATGGAACTGTTTCTATCTCCTGCTAATATCTATAGCATAATACAGGGGCTGGAGTCTTTAACCATATTAACTTATCTGGTATATAATCAAACACACCCTGTAGTGCTAATTTCTCTGTTGTTCCCTCAGCATAGCATAAATATTCTCTGGGTTTGTGGATTTTATTCCTAAATTAGAAAGGTCTGATGGGTCTGTTGTATATATTAAAGCAGACCTCTGACTGGCTCACTCTTTTGTTCTTGCTGAAGCTTATCACCTTCTCAATCTGAAGGAGAACATGGTGAGCTTTGGGAAGTATACCATAACTCCCAAAGAGGTTTCTTTATAGCACTTAAGTATCTAATGATTATGGGAATTATAAAAGCTGCAGTAGTTGGTTTTTACTTTGTGAATCTTGGTTATACATGGTTAAGGCTTGTTAAACTTCAAGACGAATGGTGCCAAATAGAAGTTTAAAGAGAATTAAATCTTTTCCTGGGTTGGGCTGGGAGCTATTCTTATAGTCTGATATTTCATACCATTTTTCTTTTTAAAAGTCTTCCAAGTCTGTTTTTGGTAGATTTTTTATTCCCACAATCTGTGTAACATTTCCCACGAGGCTCATATCAGTTAGTGTTAAGTTGGATTTAAATACATTGTGCTGGTTCAACAGGTCCTTAGGATGCAGAACACCAGGCAGAAGACCCCAAGATAAGAGCACCAATTAGGCAGGGCTATGGGGGGAACTAATTAGCTTAACAGATTTTCAAGTACGGGACTTGAGTGCACAGCTCACTCCTTATTCACTCCAGATCACCACTGCAAGGCCGATCTATGGAAAGATAGCTGGTAGTCACCATCAGTAACTGATTCAAGAGGTCCTCTGCCTGGGCCCTGGATGAAAGGTGCTTCCTACTGATGAATAGGGCTCCCTGGAGTACTGAGTTGGGCTAAGATGAATTACTGTCACTGATGTGATTGAGGACTCGCTGTGAAAGGCACCAGAAAATTATTAGAAACAGAGTTACAGACAAAAGGCTGTTGAGCTCTCTCTTCACCAATTGACTTGCTTATTGATCCTGAGAGCTACGCTAGGATTTCAGGGCTGAAAACTTTACCCTAGGATGCAGGCAACTTGGACTTCAAGGGCAAACAAATGATTTCTCACAACCTAGAGCTGTGAGTTGGGTAGTAAAAGTTAGAGGAAAAGATATTTCTGATGGAATCACTAGACTATAAGCTCTATGAGAATAGAGATTTTTGTCACTGCTGTTTCCCTAGTATCTAGAAGCATGCCTGACACATAAATATTTATTGAATGAACTTCCCTGTCTGATACAGCAGCCACTAGCCACATGTGGCTATTGAGAACCTGAAATGTAGCTAGTTCAAATTGAGTTGTGCTGTTAGTGTAAAACACATACTTGAACTCAAGGATTTAGTACAACAAAAGAATGCAAAATATCTCATTGATAATTTGTGTGTGTGTGTGAGGAAGATTAGCCCTGAGCTAACATCCGTTGCCAATCCTCCTCTTTTCGCTGAGGAAGACTGGCCCTGGGCTAACATCTGTGCCCATCTTCCTCTACTTTACATGAGACGCCACCACAGCATGGCTTGACAAGCGGTGCACCAGTCCGCGCCTGGGATCCAAACCTGTGAACCCTGGGCCACCGAAGCAGAGTGCACAAACTTAACCACTACGCCACCAGGCCGACCCCTCATTGATAATTTTAATATTGATTATATATTCAAATTATAACATTTGGATATGTTGGGTTAAATAAAATATATTAATCTTTCCTGTTTCTTATTAATTTTTGTGTGTGTGGCTACTAGAAAATACTGAAATACATATATGGCTCATATTACAATTCTGTTGGACAGCATTGGTTTAGAAAATGTGTTTCGCTACCGCAGACATATCAGCATTTGTTTTGATATACAATATTTTACATTACACAGCTATAAATGAAAACTCCCCTAATTCAAGTAATAATGACTGCAGGAAGATATGCCATGTGTTTTCTGCATCTTGGCTTATCATCAAGAGTTTCCAAACTAAGCAAACTCCAAGGGGCACTGCTCTAGTTAGAGTGAATAGTTAGTTTTTAAAAATAAACAAAAAATTTTAGAATTGTTCTTCTAAAGTAATATATATTCATATTCATTTGAAACATTACCTCAGATGTATGAGGTAGCGTAATAACCGTTCTTCTGTATGTCGGATGTTCTCTTTATTAACACTTCTCTTCATTTCTTGTTTAACAGGTACAGAAAAAGTTCTTTGTCGTAGGAATGTCTGATGATTGGCTGGCATATCTCGTAAATCATATATCACAACAAACATCTTCACCACAGTCTTATTAGGATTAAATAAGGTCTGAAGAAACAATACAGAAATGAGTCATTAAAAACAGTGACATGTTGATTTAACTCACAGTGATTGTGCCAATATTAAAATACGTTTTTTAATAATAAGGTAATCCCAGTGGATGTAAGTCAGTTTGGGGACTGAAGTTAATAAAATTTCATAAGTTTATGGAATACTATTCAACATTTTTAAAAACAGCTCAATTTATTTCACAATAATCCTACAAGTCAGAATCTTTAGTCACAAATTTTATATTAATAATAGATAATACATAACTTTTATTCCTTGTTCAGATTTTAAGAAACAGTTCCCCTACATTAAGCAAAATACACTCTCACTGGGTTAAAATGTTCAGTTTAATTATTTCAAACATTAAGTTCATAAAATGTATCAATTGCAAAATTCTTAAAATAGAATCTTCCTCACATTTTAATGATGAATAAAGAGAAGTTTTTAAAAATAAAAATTTGGTAAAACTAGACTTTTTGGTGTTTTAGGTACATAGGTTATTGTAAAATTAAAAATATGTTCTCAAAAAAGAGATCGTTTCCTACTTGGAAAATTTTCCAAGTTTAGAAAATAAAGTTATTATTATTTACAAAGAGGGCTAAATAATATCTCATGTTCTCACACTTGGATTCATTTCAAAAACTGCAGTGACACTAGACTTTTGTTTTTATCATCATCGATATCATAATAGACCAAAATATGTATCCTTAGTGAAGACTAAATTAAATTCAATTGATACTTGGCTATAATCGAAGGAATATTATTTTTAAAAGTATTAATTTTTAAACAAAATCCCAAGCTGCTGAGCTGACTTTAACCAAATTACCAACACATCAATAGGTAACTTGGTGCCCATGCTTTCAGAAGCTCATCCGTGGCACTGGACATCACTCACTGAATCAAAATGAGAAATATATCAATATTATGATCCAAGTTTTGAAATCTAGTGAGTCTTAAGATTAAGGCTAATACATTCAACAACCACAACAACTAGCAAGCCAGGAGTTCAAACTATGTTTATACATAATTAAACTACATAGGAATGAAAGACATACCCAAATTTCAGATTTAAAGTTAACCATTAAAGTTGGCAGTCTTCAAACAAGAGGTGAATGTGCTGCCTCTGGGTTTATGCCTCATTATTATGACAACTGATAGCTAGCTTTCCAGTGACCCACAGTTACTCATGAGCTATACAGCCAGAGGCGAGAGAATAGAAGATTATCAGTCTTTTAGTTCAAGAAATCCATTCAACACAAAAATCTTATTTTAATACGTAGTGATTCTTCCTCATATGTATATATTGCAACACACACATATATATTGCATAGTACTATGTTTCATTTCTGTGTGATGTGAAATAAATGTACAGACTCCTTGCTGTATTGGAACAACAGTGATGAATCAAAGTGGTCTGGCCAAGCATTGATCACATGGAGGCCAAAGGTCATAAAAGGGCTTGTTGAATTAGACTAGATACTGAGTGTGAGGAACTCAAATAGACTCTTTTTTTTTATTTTTAAATTTTAGCCTTATTGAGGTATAATTGACAAATATCAGCTAGATTCTTTTCAGTCTGCAAAAGCCAACTCTGTAATAGACTTCTGGGCTTGCAGGATTATCCTGGGTCTGACTTGGAGATAAACTCAGTCACAAATTGGCCTTGACATCCAATTACTCTTCTGAGAACTCTAGACCAAGGATGATGAAGAATTACTCTGGGCTAGAAGAGTTCTCTTGAGCCCAAACTAGATCAACACCGAGACCAAAAGGAAAGATGTCTTCTCTGCCCTGACATCTGTCAGACTACATTTCTGATTTGTATAACTACCTCATTAGATCAATTTTAGAAATTATTACACAAGGGATAATATAATTTGTTCCCCAAGTTTCCCGCCAAAGCAATACTAATATTTGGGGGGGGGTCTCCTTTTAAATAGGTAAATCTAAATCTGGCTTATTATATTAAATAGAAGGCACTGGTAATGCTAGGCTCTAATTACATTGAAAAATAGCTCTATTTAAGTTATATAAACTGTCATATACTATTTTTCTAAAGCATTCACCTTGATTAGCTTATTAATGCTTTCCTTTTATGGAGGTCCCCAAATGGTCATTCCTGGGGCAGAGCAGGGAAACTCCAAACAAAGCTGCAGCCCCACTGTTACTTACCAAAGTTGTTGCAGCAGCAGTAGCAGGAGAAAGGGCTAAGTTCTATATGTATGTGAGAGAATGATTATTGCAATTGTAGGCTATAAAACACATACCACTTGTATTGTTCCTGAAGGAGGTACTCGATAACCCCTTTTACCAAGGGCCTCTAAAGTAATCACACCCTTGAAATAAAAGAAGACAAATTGAGTACAAACTGATGCATATGTATATAAAAGACTAAAATAAGAATAATAAATCATGTAATTAGTAAGATTTCACAGTTTTACTTGTATGAAAAAACATTAATTATTGTATAAAAACATTTATTATTGTATAAAAAACATTAATTAATTCAATAATAGAGAAACGTTCTATGAGTATGAAATAGTTGACAGTCCCACCTATAAGGAAATAATTTGCTATTCTTCCTGGAGATGCTGCAATAAATCATATATAATATCAATGGCCATACTGCTTGAAATTTCTATTAGGATCTAAGATACAGAAGTAAGAAGTTCCTTAGCTAAAAAGGAAATAAAGGGACATGATAGGATTTTTCCCTTATATCATGTAGGAGGAGAGAAATGAAGAGGCAAAACAGTTTACTGGTTTTTAGTCAGCGAGTTAAGTTATATAAATGGATTTTGACTAGAGACAGACCAGCATCAGCAGCATCACCTGTGAACTTGTTAGAAATGCAGAATTTCTGGTTTCTCCCCAGACCTAGCAAATCAAATCAGCATTTTAACAAGATTCCCCAGATGATATCATATGTACATTAAAGTAGTTTCTGAGAAGGATGTTCCAATCACTGCAGAAGTCCAAACAATGGGAAACAAGTTTGGAAGGTAAGCTAAGATGGGATGTGTGAAAGTTTCTCAATAACCAGGATGACCAAATAGCTACAGGTGGTGTTTGTGATACACAATTTTTAGATAGCGTTAAGAAACAAGGGCTGGGGACTGCCCGGTGGCGCAGCGGTTTAGTCCGCGCTTGGCAGCCCAGGGTTCGCGAGTTCGGATCCCGAGCGCCCGCCGACGCACCGCCTGTCAGCCATGCTGTGGCGGCGTCCCATAGAAAGTGGAGGAAGATGGGCACAGATGTTAGCCCAGGGCCAGTCTTCCTCAGCAAAAAGGGGAGGATTGGCAACAGATGTTAGCTCAGGGCTGGTCTTCCCCACAAAAAACAAACAAAAAAGAAACAAAGGCTGATTTATTTGCTTTAACTGGGCTAATTTTTTTTTTGAGTAGTTAAGGTAGTTAAGTAGAGTAATTGCATGCTCTACATTCCATATCCCATCATTTTATGCTGTACTTGCCAAAACATGTCAACCTTAGATAAAAGTAAATATAAAACAGGACTGTCCCATCAGGCAACATCTCTGTTGGGTTTGACAGACAGACCAAGGCTGGAGGTAAGAAGGGGTGGACAAAGGTCAAAGGGAGGACCAGTCTCCGATACAGGAATATCTCAACTCAAAGTGAACAGCACTTGACATTAGACTATTAAATTAA
Organism: Tapirus indicus; assembly: GCA_031878705.1. NCBI lineage: Eukaryota > Metazoa > Chordata > Mammalia > Perissodactyla > Tapiridae > Tapirus > Tapirus indicus. The sequence continues at coordinate 45,248,251 of CM062918.1, forward strand.
CACGTTAATATTGGGAAATGTTCATGGAAATGGGCACTGAAAAGACATACGTGGCTCTTGACAAATCTGATTTATCACATGGTCATTTAAAGCATGAAAACAGCATATCAACAAACTGCATCCCTAACCAAAACAGCCACAAAGCTTTAACAATTTATCTCTTACAATCTACTCTATATGAAGAATCCTATGGTATATAATGCCCTTCTTCTTCCTAATTCTAGAAAGAAAAAGTAAACTATATCTAAATAATAGCTACCTTTATAATCACATTGCTACAGGCAATACATCACTGTTTTTCTGTGCTACCCTCCCCTAAATATACATAGGAAAAATAGTGAGGCAAAAACTACTACCAAGCATATTATCTCCTTTAATACATAAATTCTGATAGTTTTTAGAACACGTTAATAGTAACTAAATCAATTTATAAAGAAAGAATAAGATTTTCTTAAAACTTGAAAGTTTAAGGCAACACTTTACAATTTCTAAGCAATGTTTAAGACCAGTAGTGGCATTGGCAAATTAGAAACTTTAGAAAAGGATTGGGAATTATTTGGAATTTTATTAATAATATTAAATTTATTATTTTAATAATTTCATTATTTTAGTTGGTCAGCATATTACTATTTCTACCTAGAAAAAGTTACTATATTTAACATAAGAAGAAAAATACATTTTCTTCTGGCATTTTAGGATGGAGTAGAAAGGCTAAAATAAACTAAATTGGGTCAAAATCATACACAAAACTCCTTCTCAAATTATTGTGGAATAGACAGTATGCAAAGCTTAGTAAAACTGAAAGAATCTCATCTTAATTTTGTTAATTACAAATAGAAGAAAATATTATATGGCTCTGTTAATATAATGATAATGCAAGTCATACCATGAATTTGCCCCTGGCCCACCTGCTTTAAACCTTTCTCCCTGGTTCCAACCATGCAACTGTTTCTAAACAGTGAAATGTCATATTATGGAACACTTGGAGAACATTTTCACCACTGACTTCCAATTGGAGAGAGATATTATATGGCTTTGAGTTAATCTTTAAGGAATTATTTAACAAAAAGTCCTATACCACTTCTACACCGCAAAGACACGATTTTCTGTGCTAAAATTTTACCTTTGTGAGTCATTTGTATAATTTGTGATAAGAGGTCCCAAGGTTATTACTAGAGTAACAAATAGAAGTTCTGGTGTCTCAGCTCTACTGGTCTGTAATGTGTATTATCTTATCAAAACATGATCAGTTGTTTGAAAACAGACTAAACTACCAAAATATAAGATTCCCTGAAGAACAAGATTAATTTTATTAATCTACAGTAGGAAAGATTTGTGATCTAAGATTTGGACTAGGTCATCTGCAAAGGAAACTCATTCCTAATGAGTAAACTAACAGAAAAAAAGTTACACAATGGAAAGTTCATTGAAGAATATTATCAGGGAAAAGTTAAGTCAGAGATTCTAACTCAACTCAGTATCCTGATTTAAACTCTTTCCAATATCTATCTAAAATCGGCAGTCATTTGTGTGTACTTTCTGGAGACAAAGTGACAAAATCCTTTATCTCTTAATCCTTCATTTTTTAGATGTCAACCAAAGTCAAGGATTAATGCTGTTTTGCTCTTTTAAAGCATAGTTCAAATTACCTCTTACTCATGAATTTCACTCAAAGATATTTATTTGAGCTGATTTTTAGCCAATTTACTCTTTTATCTTGTTTCTAAGCCATCCTAACTGACATCAGGAACTCTACACTAATGACAGATTACAGTATTTTATTTATTTATTTTGGTGAGGAAGATTGGCCCTGAGCTAACATCTGTGCCAATCTTCCTCTATTTTGTATGTGGGATGCCGCCACAACATGGCTTGATGAGCAGTGTGTGGATCCTCACCTGGGATCAGAATCTGTGAACCCCAGGCTGTAGAAGCGGAGCATGTGAACTTTATCACTATGACACTGGGCTGGCCCCCAGTTTACAGTATTTTAGACCTTATCTTTCCATTCTCTATTACTACGTGCCAATAGTATATGTGAAACTGATGAGACTTCCTGATGTCCTGATAAAGTAAAGTGGGCATCTTTACAGCTATATTCTAATATTGTAAGCATTCCAGTATGATACACATTTATTCTGATATTGAACTTATCTCAATGGTACTTTCCATTTTATTAATTATCCAAAATTAGCAGTTTTTTCAAAATTATACTGGAAAAGTGGATACATCTTTCTATAGTAAATGAATAACAGGTGATTTATGTGATAACTGGGCAAGTTTGTGAAGGAGTGGGCCTCTGTTTTTGATAATAACCAATGTTGTACATCTTTATGATTATGACCCACAAGTATAAATATTATTGGGAAAAGAAAACTTTAAATAAATGAGTAGACAACAGTATGCTTTTTCTATCAAAGAATGAAACATCAATCAGGCTCTTGACTACAATTTTCACCCTTAGAATAAGGAGTAAGGCTTATCCTCCTTATTCTAGAAGGAGTAAGGCTAAATAACCTTCCTTGAGCAAACTGGACCAATAATGAATATGCTATATTTAGGTCTCTAAAAAAGTATGACTTCCCTACCTCTGTTGTTTCTCAATTACATAGAATTCCCTTTCACAACTTTTATTAATAACAAAATACATCATTACTAATGTCCTTGAAAACCTAGCATGTGGAGGAAAGGGATATTAGAAGAGGAAGCAATTGGGCCAGGTGGTAAGCCAGGAAATTCCAGCAAAACCAAAGCTGTATATTTCTATACCTATAGCAATTTGTATTTCTCAAAGTAAGACCTAACATGAAAACTCAGATCTGACTTCATATTTGATAACATCACTGTAAAGTTACTATAGACTTGCATTGCTAGCCACTTCTCCCTCTTTGTCTTTTGGAAAAGTGTGGATACTGATCATACACCAGAACTTGGTATCTTTTTTGCAGTTGAAAGCCCATTTTATCCTCAATCCATTGGAATAAAAAATGCTCAAAACTGTGCTCTAATTCCCCTTAGTTATCTTGTTCTCCACTAAAACATAGCATGGAGTCAGAAATAGCTAGTATTCTAAAGAACCCTGGGATAAGAAAAAAAAAATAGTCCAAAGACAAACCGAACAGAAGAAAGGGAGTGAAAGGGCCTCGCAGAAGCCTTCGATCACCAAATCTTTACCTACACTCTACTGAGATGAGGATCACACGTGAAGGTGACCCTGTGGGACGAGAGTGCACAGTAAGCACTTGAGAATTTGTGTGAACTCAGCAAGATATGGAATTACAGTGTCACTGATCACATTTTTATCATTTTTTCAAATCACAGAGAAACAAGGAAATTTTCAGCACCATCCTCAAATGCAAAAGAGAATATCTGTTGTCAGAGCAAGCTCAAAAAGAAGCTGTAAGATAACCTTTTGGTATATTAGTCTCTAATCGGCCGTCAATTTTCTCTTAGGAAATGCTTTCTATTTTCAAGCATTGTGTCAAAGCAGTCCTGAATCTCTTTAAACTTAAAGACATTTGTTAGTAAGTTGATTTTAGCAGAAAAAGACAATTTAAAAAATACTTGCCATATAAGGAGAGGGAGCATTATCATCTGAAACACTGTAGAATGACACTTCAACTGGAAGAGTCAAATGTGTGGGGCAGAAAACACCACTTGCCCCTACCTCGGCAGTAAAACCATCAACAATGCCGAGAGGATCTAAGCGATAGTTCAAGACAGATTCCTGGAAAACAGAATAATTTTTAAGAAATAAATTTAAAAAGTTAACACATCCACGCTTTTTTTTCTATTTAAAGAAATACACTACTATGCTTTCTGGCACTAGAGAAGTGGTTACTACCACATCCATGCCCTCATTTCAGATGTCCATCTGACCTGAAATCAACTCCTCCTGCATCAGTCTTCTACCATCCTATAAAGTTTGGTCTCCTCTCCCTATTTCAACCCATGCTGAACTCTCCTTGAACATCACCGTTAGTTAGACCTAATTGTTTAATATGTTATTCTTATCTCTGTAAATAAAAATGTGCTCTACCAGAGCTGTTATGCCATCAGAGATTCTCTTATCCCTCACAGTGCCTATTCATGGTGCTGGCCACAGAGAAGCAGTTGAAAACTTGTTAACAGGTCATATACAGAAGTTCCATCAAAACACAAAGCCAAGCATTTCTAACTTTAACTGAGAAATAATTGCTTCTTAAAAAATACTGTTGTATGTGACATGTTTTATTGTTTAGCTTCATTTAAAAAACAGTAAATGAGCATTAGAAAAAACCTTAGAAGTACAGAAAGGCAAACAGTAGAGAAGCTCCTTATTCATCTCTCCCAAGCTCACTGGCTGAGATAACTACTGTTAACAATTTAGTATTTACCTTTCCAGGTATGAGAAACATTTTAAGACTTTCACAAGCTCTTTCTTGTATACATATGTCAATACATATATGCATATATCATGAAATGTGAGTAGCATTTCTTTGATTCGGTAATTCTTTGAAAAGAAACACTGCAGGCCCTCATGAGTCTAGCGGTCTGTGTACTCTAAATTTGAAACAGAGACACCAGCAATTCTAAAGTCGCCTGGTCAAAAAGATAAGACCAACAGACGCGTGTTACAACCAACCTTCTTTATTCTCCTCCTGCCCGGCAATCAATCCAATCTACAGCCTGTTGATTTGACCTCTCAGTCTCATGGCCTCGGCTCTCTCCCCCACCATCACTAACTTAGCGCAGATCCTCACAGCCTCTGCTATGAACAAATGCAACATCTTCTAATTACTCATTCCATCTCTAGTGTATCCTCTGTATTACTGAGAGTTGTTTTTCTTTTTTTAAAAAAAAGTCTTATATCACTCACCAGGTTAAAAACTTTGTTTCCTGCTGTCTATAGGATGAAGTCAAATCTTCATAGCATGGCATATAAGCCCCTCCCTACCTTTCTTGTCTCATCTCTCCCCACTTGCACATGAAGTCTCATGCTCCAGTTCCAGTTGATGCTTTCCAACATCACCACACTCTTTTACTACTTGTGCACATGTGCCTTTGTACACGTAGTTCCCTCTGTCTAGAATCCCTTGCCACTCCCTACACAAATTTACTTGGCAAATTCTACTCATACTTTGTAACCAAGTTCAAGTGACAGTTCCTCAGTAAAACTTTCCCCAATTCCTTTAGCAGAAATAGTGGATATATGAGGAGTGAGGACATTTCTATTATGGTGCTAATTACTTGCCTTTATAAATTATTTACATGTCCATCTTCTCCAGTAGATTGTAAACTTCTCTAAGGCAAAAAACTTAATCGTTTAGCTTTGTATTCCTACCATACAGCATGACACATAGTAGGTACTCAATAAATGTTTCTTAAATAAGAAAAATACTCTAAGGATGTTCAAAATTTTCATAGTAAGAACACATACAAAAATGCTTATGGATAAGGCCAATGACCCATATTGGTTTCTGATTTTATTCAGATTTTTGTGACTTTAAGTTAATATACTAGGATGCATGCTAGGTTCCACTCAATGCAAAACAAGAAAAGGAAATAAAAGGCATACAGATTACAAAGAAATAAAACTCTCCCTATTTGTAGATGATATGAGCATTTATGTAAAAAATCCCAAAGAATCTAAAAGAAAATCAATAAAATAAATAAGCAAGTTGAGCAACATAGGCAACTACATATATGTGTGTGTGTATATACATACACATATATATATATACACACACACACACACACACACATAAAATCACTTAAATATACAGTGATGCAGAATTAGGAATTAAAAACTTTTTAAGTATAACTTACAATATCACTGGGAAACATGAAATAAATATAAATCTACAAAAATATGTCTAAGATCTGTATGCTGGAAACTACAAAACACTGATGAAAGAAATCAAAGAATAGCTAAATAAATGTAGAAATATACTGTGTTCATGTATCAAAAGGTTTAATATTCTTAAGATGTCAATTTTCCATGAATTGATCTATATCAATGCAATCCAAACAAAATCTTAGCAGGCTCTTTTGTAGAAATAGACAAGTTAATTCTAAAATTTATATGAAGAAGGGCAGGAACTAGAATAGTTAAAGCAATTTTGAAAAAGAACAATACATTAGAGGACTCATATTACTTGATGTCAAGACTAGAACAAATGGACATTTATATTCATAAAAATGAACCTTGATCACATACTTCATATCATACATATAAAAATAATTCAAAACAGATCACAGATCTAAATGTAAGACCTAAAACAATAAAACTTCTAGAAGAATATTTTTGTGACCTTAGGTTAGGTCAGTGGTTCTCATCCAGGGGACATATGTCAATGTTTAGAGACATTTTTGGTTGCTACGACTAAGGGCAGGGTGTTACTAGAGTCTAGTGGGTAGAAACCAAAGATTCTGCTAAACATCCTACAATGCACAAGACAGATTCTATAACAAAGAATTATCTGGCTCAGATATCAATACTGCCAAGGTTGAGAGGCCTTGGGTTAGGCAAAGATTTTTTAGATACAACATCAAAATCAAGATCCATAAAAGAAAATAATAAACTGCACATCAACAAAATTAAAATCTTTTGCTCTTCAAAAGACACTGTTACAAAAATGCAAACCTAAGCCTCTGACTTGGAGAAAATATTTTGGAAAACATATATGTGTTTTCTTGGGAAAGCAAAGCTAAATGAAAAAGCACAGAAGAGGCTCAACAATATTAGTCATTAGAGAAATACAAATTAAAACCACAGTATGATACCACTACACACCTACTGGAATGGCTAAAATTAAAAAGACTGACCCCTGCAAACATTGGCAAGGATGTGGAGGAACTAGAGCTCTCAAACACTGCTGGTGGGAATTGAAAATGGTATAACTACTTTGGAAAACAGTTTGGCAGATTCTTAAAAAGTTAAACATACACTTACCATCCATGGACATTCCATTCTTAGGTAGTTACCAAAGCAAAATGAAAACTTATATCCACACAAAACTCATATATGAATATTCAAAGCAGCTTTATTTGTAATAGCCAAAAACTGGAAATGACCCAAATGTCTATAATCAGGTGAATAAATATATTATGGTATATCCATATAACAGCAATAAAAAGGAATGAACTCTTGATACACAGGACAACATGGACAATCTCAAAATAATGATGGTGAATGAAAGAAGCCCCTCACCTCAAAAAAGAGTCAATACTGAATGACTCTACTTAAATAAAATTCTAGAAAATGCAAGTTATTTTATAGTGATAGAAAGCACTGGGATGCCCTCATGTGGGAAAAATAACCCATTTCTAATGGCTGTTGGTATTGTGCTGGACTGAAGTGATGGAAGAATAGAATCACAGGACAGGTGAGTCAAATGGATGAGGACAAGGTTTTTGCAGAAAACTTTAAATGGTACCAAAAAAGTTAATAGTGAGTCACAGAAATCTGATAGAGAGCCTTCTACCTGGGTGTACTCTGGGTCAATGTTTCTAGACTAAAGCCCCACAAATAATGTCAAAGCATCATGATTACCCTCAACAACATTACAGGGTAAGACTTTACCCTGTTTCATGAAACAAGACCAATGAGTCAGTTTAGTAACTGAAGTCTATCCTCTCCTGCATTTTTCAATTGCCATAGCAAGTCAAATTCACTGAGTAGAATACAAACCTTCTGTAATTTACTGGAGAAAGCATCAAATTCACAACAAATTAAAGAGAATCTATGGGTTGGACAGCCTCAGAACTTCCCTGTATTTTTCTACTTAAGTCACGTGAAAATGTATGCATATTTGCACAAATAGAATCCCATGAAAGATCTTTTAACCACCTTCCTTTTCCTAAGAGTCTCACATATCAGATGCTCTCTTTTTCCCCTTATAAATTTTCTTGTAATACAAAGGTTGTAGATCACCCGACCCTCACAATAGCCTTATGCAATTTTAAATTGATGACGAAGAATAGAGTTCGACATCTCTGAACTGATGTCTCGAAAGTGACACCGAAAAGAGATCAACTTATCAGAAAATATCTTTTCTTTTTACTTCCACTAAAATTTTGAAAGATAGCCTCAAAATTAAAATAGGTTTAAATAAAGCATACTGTTAACATATCAAACCACAACTCCAGTAAAGCTATTTAAATTAAAAATACAAATATTAAATTTTTTCCCGTAAAAAACTCACCAATTAAAATCACTTTTAAAATGTCCCTTTACAGGTTCACTTTTAAGGTTGTTTTCTAATTAAAGACAAGTAAACCCATAATACTTGATCCCAAGTAGAAATATTCATATTAAATAAAGTAGCACATGTATCAGAGACCCTTAACCATTTGGTATTTTAAAAATAATCTTATCTTACAATAGTTAAGTTTTACGGAGAAGTTGCAAATATAGCACAAAAAACCATTTGATTTTGAAAATAAACCTCCTTGATCATGAAGGGGCTGCTATCAGCCCACCAGCATCCTTCCTGGGTCCCAGAGCCAATTTTACCAGGTAAGAAGATGTAGTCAAGTCAATTCTCTGGTTAGAATAATGGATACCTCAGTCCAACCTGATTTCACCAAGTCCTCTCTCTCCTCTGCCAGCTACCCAATTGTAAGATGTCACTGCCAACAATTCTCCCGACTTAACTTCTCACAAAAGGGAAGGGGAAAGGGAAAAGGAAAAGGAAAGAAAGGAGGTGATTTCAAGGCTTTGGAAAAATACAATCCATTTATTTATTTCCCTTTCACACACAGATAACATAAATGACACACTGGATTTAGGTTAAGAAATGTCAACTCTTAAAATAGTTTCAAAGAACATTACCTCAAAATTTCCCAAGAGGCTAAGACTTGTTATAGGCGGAGCACTAGAACTCAGAAATGGTCTTTCATGAATATTTGGATCATCTTCAATGTTTAAACATGGTTGAGGACTATTAAAAAAAAAATCAGCAAGTGGGCACATTAACCACAATATTTTCTAATTTACTTTCGTACAAAATTAAATTAGGAGAATCTGATCAATTTTACTTAAACTACCATAATAATTTAATCTGACCAAATTTTAAGATATGAAATATCTAGTTTAAAATTCCTTATTAGATTTTATAATCTTTCTTACAATATTTAATAAAGAATATATATAATATCCTAGAAGTTTTCAAGGTGAAATTTATAACATCACATAGTGACATCTATTGAAAATATATAATAATGCAGTCTTCTATATCAAACTGTATTTTCAGTTAAAAATGAGAATCCAAAGGCAAAATTATGTGACTAAAGACTATAATGAGAATATTATTTGTCAACATGGAACAGATTGCCAAGGCTTTTTTGCAAAGGAGTGTAAGGCAAAGGAGGAGGTGAATGACCAGAAATATGCAAACCTACTCAAATATTAAAACCAATGTAAATGTTTGTTTATTAGATGATCAATATACAGTAGCTACTCATTGTCTTAATTTCTCACTCACTCATCTGTAATAACTCCGTGTGTGTCCATGTGTGTGAAATCACATTGAAAATGAAAACCAACTGGAAAATAAGATTCCTGTTAAAATTTTGGTTTTTAGAGTCAACATTATTTATTGTGAAAGATCAGAATTTTACGTAATACTGTTTCATATCCACAAATGAATTTTACAATAAATACCTTCTAGATGATAAGCTTTTCAGATGCAGTAACGAAGAATCCAGATCAAAGCAACCTGATTGTGTCTTTCTCTGAGGAACCTAAGGTCAAAACAATCATTTGTGATATTGAAAAAGACTATAATTTTTCCTTGATAGAACACTTTTTAAATGAAAGCTAAGCATATCTTAAAAATCACAAAATTCTCCCATAATGGCTTGTTCTTATGTTCTCATTTTATTAACGAGCATGGAAAAAACATATGATTAATAATAGCACTTTTACTATGTTTTGATTTTTTAAGAAGCAGTTTTTTTCTAAAACAAAATCTTACATGGAATCCCAGCATAAAATATAGTAAGACTTTTACTTTTTTACTTTATATATCTGTATTTGGGAGGGTGGGGAATAAAAGATTTACAGCTTTAAAATAAAAAGGGGAAAAAAGAATTAAATAGTGATGGGAGCCTGGGGTCCTGCCACCTCGGCTGCGCCTTTGCCCATCCCCACCCCACTGCACACTTCCAAGAACCCTGGGGCTTCACAAACAATAGGTTTGAAAAATACTATTCTGGATTTTCAACCACCATTGTATATCAGATTGCATTTAAGACAAACTACCATCTAGCTCAAAATATCATAAAAATGAAAGGCCCAAGTGTAAATTAAAGGTAAAATCATATGCAACATGCAAGTTAGATTTGTTTCTAGAATTAATATTAAATATGTATAAAGTATCTGAGTGATTAGTCTAACTGGTGACTAAGAAAAAACAGATGATACTAAAAGTCTAAACAACCTCAATATTTTTGAGAGTTATACAAGTGCACCAGTGCTATTTTCTTGCAGTCAGAACTTAATGTGAAATTTTCGATCTAAACTCTAACGTCTTTAATTCTAGAAAGGTCTCTACCTTCATTTCTTCTAATATTGAATTTTCCTTATTCCATCTATTTCTCCTTTTCGAATTTCTACTAGACTTATATTGAACATCTCATTTTATCCTCAATGGCTCTTTCATATTTTACCATCTCTTTTCTTTTCCACACTTCATGCTGGGTGCTTTCTTAATATCTGTCTATCCATTTACTAAATCTCTATTCAACTGATTGATTCTAGTCCATTGTTTAATCCATCTCTATGTGTATACACACTGGTATGTGTGTACACTTCAATTATATTTTTCATATTTAGAATTTCTATTTAGTTCTTTTTCAAGTCCACGTGTTCTTTCATCTCTATCTCCTTCTTCACTTTCTTTTATCTCTTGGAACATTTTAAAAACAGAATGATTTTTGACTCTCAAGTTGCTCTGATAATAGGATTTCTAAATGTGATTTCTCCCATTTCTTGCTCTTGCTGATTTTTTTTAAGGTGCACTGTAATTTATTTTTCTCTGAGACCATCGTCAGCAAGAGTTATCTTCCATGAAAATTAATCCTTGGTGCCACAGGTTATAAATGTGGGATAGTTTCGTTTCCTCTGTTGAGACCCAAAGGATTTCACAGGTTTCAACTTAGTTTTATGGTTATTTCTTAGCTAGATGTTTCTGAACCTCATAGACAGTACAAATTCAGAACGCCTACCATGGATGGCTTAGGCTTAGATCCAAATTCTTTTGGGGGCTTCTTTTCCCACCTACTCTACACCTCTCTGTTACACCCTTGAGTTAATAGGTAAAGTTTTTTCTCCTTTCCTATTTCTAGAAGGGCAGTCTTCCCCTGTTTCTAGTCTTATGAAGAGTTTGGTTTTAGGCCCCTGCTGTGATTGGTACAGACCTGTAGCCTTGACTCCTGTCCCAGCAGGGGCATTAAACCCTGGCACTATATTAAGTTCAGATATCCTAGAGGGCCATAATTTGCCTCAAATTAGTATTTCGAGATTTACCTTTCTTACTCTTACACTATATTATGTATTTAGAAGTTCTGTTATATTTTATCCAGGATTTCTGTGTTTGGGAAGCAGGAAGGGTCTTCCTGTATCATCCCAGTCTACCATATTGAACAGAAGTCTGTAGTCCTTTTCACACCAGCATGACGCTGATACTTTTTTCCTGATCACTTGGGCATTTTGAAAATACCTCATAGGTAGATCAAACATTTGGGGTTATTTTAAATTGCTTGGAATTCAACTCTAAAACACCTAAAGTCCACGTTATAAATTTAAATTCTATATCTCTTATTCAATAATTATTTTTTGAACATATGCCAGATACTGTATCCTTTGAGTTTATTTTAAAAAACTGACATAACACAACAAAAATAATCTTATGTCAGTAGCAAAATATATATGTTTTTAGTTCTGCTATGATATTGGCTGCTTACCTCAGGTTTAACTGAAAGGGCAGCTACGGTAACTAAGTAACTATACAAGAGTGCTTACTATGTGCCAGAAATGATACTAATCATCCTCAAAAGACTAAGGTAGACATTATCACCCCCTTTTTACAGATGAGGAAACTGAGGCTCAGACAGATTATATTACTCACCTAATATAACACAGCAAGGGTGAGGTCAGTGTGACTCCAAAGTGACGCTCTTAACCCTTGCACTCAGATCTATAAATCTATTTGTAAATGTAGAGCGGGGAAATGTATATGTCTCAAAATAAGATTAGTAAGTGTCTGGGTTCCAAGTCAAAGACAGCCAGGAATTTGATTCCCAGATGACTCAACTGGTGGTGTCAACCAGCTTCAGTACTAAGATACAAATTTATTTATAGAAAATCCACTTGACACTATTTTCCTTACATTTAGTAACAATTAATATGCTAGACAAAAGAATTTCAGAGAAATTTTATAATCCTAATATAATAAATTTCATTTTTATTCACTTTTTTTCAGCCTTTTCTCATATTAAACTATTTCCTAGCTGTTGACTATATCAAAAAAATAAAATGTTTTCCAACTAGAAATTTATCTTAAAGGTATTTAAATTTTTTTCAGTTAAAATTTGGATAAAATGATTTACAAACATTTTAGATGTTTGTAATTTCTAAATATGAGATAAGAGAAAAAACACTTACGGGACTTGAAAGAAGAGGCAATCCAGTTCGAGGATGAAAGGCTCTGGTGGAGGTTCCATCCAAGGAATGAAAATTATGCTTCTGCCAGACACTTGAATGTTTCAGTGGTATAGTCCTCTGCTGGGAAAAATATTAGATTTTAATGGTAATATTTAAATATTTTTTGATTTTAGACTTATTCCTAATATGTACTGAGGTATTACATCCTTGGTGGTGAAGCTAATGATCTATATATCTTTATCTCTACATATATGCACATACACACACACACACACACACTTTAATCAGAAAACAGTGTCTAAGAGTTTTTTTCTAACATGCTGAATAGACTCAAATATTCTACAGAAAGTATGTCCAAATACAATTGCCTTATCAACATATGGTCATATTTCTTATTAGAGTCGAGAATCTAATGAGCTAATATTTGATTCTTTTAATTTGTGGAAAGAAACTACTCACAGGTGGAAAAAATAGCATAATATCTAAAATATAAAACTATATCAATATCAAGAGCCATCCTCAGAGGCTCTAATTTGGTGGGGCATGATACAGAAATAAACATGAATTTAAAAATATATCTAATGCAGTCACAGTACCATGTTTTTGAAATGATACAGGAAACAGGCTAATTCTTAGGAATTTAAGCAAGTTTATACTCAAAGACTAGAAATTCACAAAAACACACGAACAAAAATCAGAAAAGACTAATTTGGGTCCTGGCTCTACCATTTACTAGCTTTGTGACCTTGCGTAAGTAAGTTACTCAACCTCTCCAGGCCTAGGGTCCTCATATGTAAACCAGAGTTAGTAAAAGCACCTAACCTCATAGTGTAGTGGAAGAATTAAGTAAGCCAACATGTGTAAAATATTCATAAGAGTGCCTGGGTACATAAGCAGATGCTGTATGATTACATTTAAAACAAGTGCATGAAAAAAGGAATCTTAGTGGCTTGAAAAATACTATAGCCAAATTAAGCCTCCCTATTAGGTACTAGAAAAGATCATGAATAGCTAATATTCTTAAGGCCAGAGTAGGTTTTTGTGACAATTAGTTTTAGGAAATTGGAAACTACGTTTGATTAAACCCCTATGTTAGAGAGACGAGATCTTCTGTTGAAAAATATAAATTGGAAACATGGCACAATTTTAAAATTCTAATGGCCAGCAAAGTAATCTGACTGATATAGAAGGTGAACCAAGGTCATTAAGATTTGGATCAAGATAGTTAAGAAGTAGTTTTCCATATAATTGAGATATAAATTTGTCATACTACCTGGAGAAATAAAGAAAATTTGAGCCTAAACATTTTCTAAAGTTAAAAAGTGGTTTGGTAGAAAGTCAAATAAAATGGGAGTAACTTAAATATCTTCTATTTATATAGTGCATTAACGGTTTACAAAATATTTTTAAATCTATTATTTGATTGTCACCACAACTCTGAGATAGGCAGAAAAGGTTTATCATTCTTATTTTAAAATTGAGGAGACTGAGGTTTTTAGAAGTTACGTGACTTATTCAGAGTCATTCATGGACCAAATTGGGAAGTCAGGACTGGAACCCAGGTATTTTGACCAACAGCCTAGTGATTTTGCTATGGATATTCCTAAAATCCCTGAGTACTAACACAATGGGCCTACTGCTTGTACTAGGCCGGAGCTGCTAACAAACAATATGTTAAGCTAATGTGAATTCCATTTCTGACTCTTATTTATTCTCCAGCAATTGTGCATAGTATTGAAATAAAAAAGAGCAACAGGAAGAATTTACCTCGCATTTGCTCTCAAGTGGGTGAGTTATTTGCAAGGATGTCAATACTAGTTCTGTAGCAGGTTTATTCTATCAGGTTGTGTGTTCTATAGGTAATGGGTACCTTGGGCCTTTATAACTAGATCTCCTATACACAAAATTCAAACCACAAATGTTTGAGAATTATTAATATTGGAAACATTAACTTTTACCTACCAACACCTCTGTATTTTTCAGCCGTTCACACGTAGACAAACAGTCTTTTATACTCTTTCTCTGAGAACAGTTTTGAGATTTTTCATCAGTTGGATCTTCTTTTTTATCCTGTTCATTTTTTAATTGGTCTGGCTTTTTGCATTTGAAACTTTCATTATCTTTACTGAGATAATTTTCAATACTATTAAGTTGAGTATTAGGCCATTTTGAGTCTTTATCTGAGCACTTGTTTTCATGTTTGTTCAAATATCCAGACTTTTTCAACACAGTAACTTTTATTTTGGAGTCATTTTTTTTTGAATTATCAAATTGGTGATTGTTAAAAGATTCTAGATTACAATGTTCATTTATTATTATTTTTTCCTTACAGTTATTTGCGCAAATCTGTCTGTCAATACTGTTGCAATTTGAATACTGTTTATCAATTCCACTGCTAATTTCTTGCTCCTTAAATTGACACTTGGAAAGTGTATTTTCCAAACTGATTGTCAAATCTAAGTTATTTTCTTTGCAATGAGACATATTTGAGGGAGTCAATAAACGAGTGGCTTTGCTCTGTGTCTCCTGACATTTATTTTGGATGATTTCACCAGGATTTCTCGTTTGGGATTTCAAAGAGGACTTGACTTTACTACTGCATTTAAAAGAACTAAAAGATTTATTAGGGATTAAGTTTCTCCCTTCACTGCTATCTACTAATGAGGAAAATTTTGCATTAGAAATGGAAACAGGGACGTCATCCTTTTTCTTCTTCAACAAATTTTTGTCTTCATACGAACTCCTAAACACTTTAGAAGGAACGGAACTGGAGCCATGCATTTTGAATGACTGCCGGGGCATATGTGATGCCGCTGGATCAATATGCTCCAAGTGCTGAGCGATCCTTGCGATAACATCTTGCCTCTCCTGGAATAAAGAGTCTATCAAAGGATTAGTCTCACCAACAGGTTGACGAGAATAAAGGCTATTAGAAATGCAAGTCTCACTTGGAGGAGTTTCTGGTTTTACTCGAATTTTCCCCTCATTGGTGTCTTCTGAGGAGGTAAGCTCTGGACTACCAAAAGAAATGGAGAAAGTTTCTTTGTATTTTCTCACATTTTCATTTTCTTGTGAAACCCGGAAAAATTTTGAATTAAGTGAACTAGATTCTTGCGTATTAAATGGATGTCCAGAAACATGTGAAGTACTTGGATCACAGTGAATCAAATGCTGAGCAATTCTTGCAATAACTTCTTGCCTCTCCTGAATTAAAGAGCCTATTAAAGGATTTGTCTCACCAACTGACTGCCAGGAACTCTGGTGGCTAGAGACGCTGGAATCAATCATTGAAAATGATTTTAAAGTTCTCACTGATGTTTCATGTGACTTTTTGTCTCCTATACCATTGAAGCCCAGAATACTGGCTTGAGACGTTCCATAGTCAGATTTACTGCCAGTGCCCGGATATAGTTTGACATTTTTGACAGCTGCAGTATATTCTGGAGTTGTACCATTTTTTGCTTGTAGTACACTTTCAGGTGCCATAGTCCAAGTTTGTTTGCTACACAGACGTTGTGAACTGTTTGTACCACATTGTTCTGCTTCATTAGAACCGCGGTGCTGATGGGTTTTAAGTTCATGCTCTTGAATTCCTTTCTCATAAAGGCCAATATTAGTGTGAATACTACAGGTCAAAACTGGGTAATTCGATTGTCTGGGCAAGGACTGAACGCTGACTTTCAAGGCCACATTGTGAGAAACATTGGGAACAGGAAACACGTGTTCAGTTGGAGTCTGTGAAAAATTCCACTGTAGGTCTACATCAGCAGCACTGATCCTAGAATCACACAGAAAAATACTGAATCAATGGATTATAAAATTTATATCATTATTGTATATTATTAAAAAATTTTTAAACAGTTATATACTTATCTTTGTTTGCATTAATTACAATTGAGGTTTTACTTTTAGCTACTTTACCATGCAGGTCATTCGGATAAAACCAACATAAGTAGTACAATAGATTATGCCTAGAATAGAGATGATCTTTTTAATAATACTAGATCACTTAAGCATTAAAGCTAAAGAATATCATGATTTAAAATTATTTGTCAAAACAGAAAAAAAAAGAACTTTGTATTTAGTAGTAAATAAAGGGATTCAGCTAATTCTATTGTGCAAAGTGGTTAAGAGATACTCTCTCTCTCATGGCCACCTGCCTAAAGAGATAATTAGTTGTTCAGTAGCCTGTATGTTTATAGTTTTCAAGATGCCAAAAACTAAGTCCATCATTATGGAAATTCAACAGCCCAGAAAGTTTTTCCACTTTATTTATAATGGTAGCACCAAGTCCATTGTTGGTTCTCTAAAGTAAGCTTAAAAGTCCTCTGAAAACCATTCTACACCAAATTTAACCCAAGAGGCAAAATTCATACTGATTCACATCTAAATTTCTCTAACTTGTTTTGAGAAAAACTTCAGTAAATTTTATCCATTTATACTTGAAAGGAAATGAACTATTTAAAAGGTAAAACATCATTCAGCAGCTAACCAATGTAGTCAAATACACATGGTCTTTTTTTTGCCCTAGACATACCTGTAAAGAATATTTCGTGGAATAGCACCATGAGAAACACTCAGCCAAGCACTTAATTGAGAAAAAAACACAAATGACCGGACAGCTAATAGAAGAGTCTTCTCCTCAATAAATCGATCGCCACTCCTAAGGGAAGTCAAAAAGCATCATCTAAACGTCAGCAAGTACAAAAAAGACTGAATTTTAGAAAGACAGAAGCTGAAATAAACACATCACTCAGGATGTGTGCTTTCAAAAGCATAGAAATGCGTATACCGGTGTCACTTGATGTCACTTAAGTACTAAATTTCTAAATTTTATTACATAAATAGAAGGATTCAAAGATATGATATAATATTAAAATAATTTATAGAAAGTAAGGGAAAACCTGATTTACTAAGAACAACTTCAAAGAGTTCAACAAGGGGCCGCCTGGTGGCGCAGCAGTTTAGCCTGCACTTAGCAGCCCGGGGTTCGCGAGTTCGGATCCCGGACGCCTGCCAGATGCACTGCTTGTCAGCCACGCCATGGTGGCGTCCCATATAAAGTAGAGGAAGACAGGCACAGATGTTAGCCCAGGGCCAGTCTTCCTCAGCAAAAAGAGGAGGATTGGCGATGGATGTTAGCTCAGGGCTGGTCTTCCTCACAAAAAAAAAAAAAAAAAGAGTTCAACAACTTACTGTCGAGGAACTGGCTCCAATATCCATCTCTCTAGTAGTAATGCATCTTGCTTAATTGCAGGATCATTTAGATCCATTCCTTCTGTGGTGGGCCCATCATCGCTGTAGCAGCAGTCTGGCAGGAGCATCACTTCCACCATGATTGGAAGGTTATTCTTCCACAACAACGTGACCTCAGACCTGGTTCGTCTGGCTTGGCGACACTTAGAGAAAACGAATATAACCAAAATGTCTCAATAACCCACCCAATTTTATGTTTAAATTGGAAAATTATAACTGTAAAGTACACACATCTGTATGAGAAATGGGTCGTCCATTGGGGAGCTTTGCTCAGGCTTGTCTATTTAGGTTTCCTCATTAAACAATGGATTAACACCAGAGAGCCCTACAGTGCGGGGATTACTATCGAACAACATTTATGATGCAAATTTGCTTGTGGAGGATACCTTTGCTCTAACTTGTAGGGAAAGAGCAGCCATACACAATGTCTGGCAGGCCTCTGGGCGGCCCAGTCTAGCCTCGTTTGTTAATTACATCATCATTACAGAGGAGAGATTCACTCTAAGTGAAGACCAAAATATTAAAAACTCATTTTCATTAAATGCTCAAAATAGACAAGATTTTAAAAGTTTGAAATTTTGGACTATATTTAAGAAACTAACTGGGAGAAAAATCTTTACAGCAAATTATACACTACCTACAAAATAATTATTTTTAACAATATTATACAAAAAACAATATGATAGCAAAAAGTATCTTCCCATGGAAAAAAAAGGAATATAAGAAGGAAATTGGTTATGTAGGGAAAATAATCACGAACATCAAGCTACTAGATAAACAAGAACATAAAGTGGATGAGCCAGGACTAAGACTCTAAAAATAAAGAAAGCTAAATCACAGTAGCAAAGATAATTTTAAATCTGGTGTGTGAGAAGGCTGGTATGAAATTGGCTGCCCACCTGCCTGCTGATCAGCAAAGCTACCTACTGTGCGTTTAAGAGCAAGTTATTAGCTATCATCCAGGATTAGGAGTTTTTCTTTATGGTTTTGACCAATCTTATGCTTAAATGTAAACACTGTAAGTGTGATGTAACAAAGGTAATGACAGCATTTAAACTAGTTTATATAAAGGATAAGTAAAAAGCCTTCAACACACAATTCTCACCTGGGCCAGCTTGTCACTACATTCATGTTTGGTAGTTACTGGGTAACAGGACTGTGCTGGAGGACAATGGAAACTTTCCGTGCGACCTTTCACAGAACATTCAGGTGTTCGTCCTTCTGTTATTAACAAGGCCAAAGAGACCAAGAACTCTTCTGCATCATATTCAAAATATTCATCTAGAGTATCTGGTATTTAAAAAGAAAAAGAGTCCTTGCTTTAATGTATTCTTGATAAGAACTCATCTTTTACACCTAAACTAACTCATGTCACATTCCATATTCAAGTAAATTCACTAACAAAAAGTGAAAAAGAGAATAAAAACGAAGCAATTAAAACATAGTAAATCTTAATTCACGAGGTATACAGAGTCAGGAGATGATGGATAATTCCAAATTCCAGTTAAGACAAAGCTAGTTAAAATTATGGCATAAAATTGTTTTTATGTAAACTTCAGTTAAAATATCTAAGATTTAGGAATACACTTATAATCCTATAGGTAATTATATTTTTGGAAGTCAAGTACAATAGTTTTCAGACACAAAACTTCACCAATAGCCAAAAGGTTAAAAGGTCTTATGTCATATATTTTTAGGTAAGATGTTTTATTACTATTATTAAATACTAGGAAAAAAAGCACATCCAAATGAATGTTTCTCCCTTTCTCTCCCTTCTCCCTTAACTAGTTCCTTGTTCTCACAGCCCTAATTCTGTGATGTGGACATTCATAAGCCACGGGGGCCTTCTCTGTCTTTGCTCTACAGTTGTAGTAGTTTCAGAGGGAGAAATGCTGGAATAATCCAGCAGGACATGCCAGCCCATACTGCAATATATGAAGTGTCATATTTTTTGGTTACTACACAGTTCTAAACAATCTAACCTGCAGATATTTTCACTTGGTTGTAGTAATGTTTAAATTTCTCAAAAGTGCTCTAATTTTTAAAAACAGTTTTTAATTCTCAAAATTGTTAACCTGCTGCACAGGTTGAATATGTGTGCACATGTACACACACATGAACACACAAAATTCAATTTGTTGTTCAATGCAATTAAGCAACACATATGTTAAGTGCCTACTACACTGTATTAGGTGATGGGGGACAGAGAGTGGCACTGCACATACGTCCTAGTCTCAAAAGGTTTATGATTCAAGGCGATTTTAAAAACAAATAGAACACTGCAGCATAATACATTCCAAAGAAGTTCAGATGACGTGGTAAATTTTTGTGAAAGAGGCAGGTACTGAGCAGAACCATGAGAGAGAAAGTACAACTTGCATGGAGAACCTGTACTGAGAAAGTATGAAAAGGGCAAGACTGGAGCCCAACTGTGAATAGCCTTGAAGGGTATGATGAAGAGTGCCTGTTTCTAGGCTCAGGAAGGCATTTCAGAAAAAGGAGGCTTGAGAGTTAACTTTACTGAGCTGGCATTTTAAGACTATTCAGAAAAATTTGCCCTAAAATGACCATTTGCAACACATAAAATAACAGCCAACACTTAGTAACATTGTCAGGCATTGCCAGTTCTAAGCACTTTCCACATATTAACTCATTCAATCCTCAGAGCAGCTCTAGAAGGTGGGGATTATTACCAGCATTTTATAGATAATCATGGCATAGGCAGGTTAAATAACTTGCCAAAGATTACCAGCTAGGAAGTAGCCAAGTTGGAATTCGAACCTACACAATCTGGCTTCAGAAACTGGGTCCTTAACCACCCCATACATGCTTTCTTCCATTGTGGCTACACATTTTGCTTTTACATACTTTAATATGTTTGTAAAAATATAAATGAAAATAACATATATTCAACATATATTTTAATAATACATTTTAGAATATTTATGGCATTGAATTGGTTTCCAGGAATAGGATCCTAATTTATAACAATGTCCCAACTGGAAAAAAAAAGATGGGTCTCAACTTTCAACCCTCCTCCAGGAATCAATTAGGCCATAAGTCAAGGGTCTCCTGGGTTCTCCTGGGACTTACTGAATTAAAGCATGGTGTCCCTCAGAGGGAAGCAAAAAATATAAAAAGGAATCCATTCAATCCCTTCCTCTGGTGGTTCTGTGGGTTTTCAAGGCCGGCTCAGGCTTGCCATAGGCTACATGGCATGATTTTGGCTCCCAGAAGATTTCTATGGGCTCTTCCTGTTCCCTCCCTCAGCTAGTGGGATAATCCTAGAGAGTTAAGAATTGTGGCAGAGCAGTGGCTCCTAATAGATTGAATGTTAAGTGATACCAAGATGTCAGCTACTTCATGTGAGTACCAAGGATGGTCCACAGCCTAAGTAATGTCTCATATTTATGTGCTACTACTTAAAAAAAAAGATATATAGTGTTTCTGCTATTGAGAGAAAACTACCAGGTCAGATTAGGAAAGGGTGAAGGGCATAAGAAGCGGGGAATATAAGAGAGAGTGTTTTGTTATCATTTGGGCTACCAGGACTCCATGACTTGTTATCCTCATGCCTGCAAAACTATACAGTCATGTGTCGCTTAACAACGGGGATGCGTTTTGAGAGATGTGTCATCAGGCGATTTCGTCATTGTGCAAATGACATAGAGTGTACTTATGCAAACGTGGATGGTATATAGCCTACTGCTTCTAGGCTACAAAGCTGTACAGCATATTACTGTCCTGAATACTGTAGGCAATTATAACACAATGGTCAGTATTTGTGTATCTAAACATAGAAAAGGTACAGTAAAAATATGGTATAAAGGCTACAAAATGGTACACCTGTATAGGACACTTACTATGAATGGAGCTTGCAGGACTGGAATTTGCTCTGGGTAAGTCAGTGACTGAGTGGTGAGTGAATGTGAAGGCCTGGGACATCACTGTACATTACTGTAGACTTTATAAACACTGTAAACTTAGGCTACACTAAATTTATAAAAAAATATTTTTCTTTAATAATAAATTAACTTTAGCTTACTGTAACTTTTTTACTTTATAAACTTTTAAATTTGACTCTTTTGTAATAACACTTAGCTTAAAACAACAAGCACATTGTGCAGCTGTAATAATATTTTTTCTTTATATCCTTATTCTATAAGCTTTTTTCAATCTTAAATTTTTCTTTTTTTTTTTTACTTTTTAAGCTTTTTTTGTTAAAAACTAAGGCACATACATATTAGCCTAGGCCTACACAAGGTCAGGGTCATCAATATCACTATCTTCCTCCTCCACATCTTGTCCTACTGGAAGGTCTTCAGGGACAATAATGTGCATGGAGCTGTCATCTCCTATGATAACAATGCCTTCTTTTGGAATACCTCCTGGAGGACCTGCCTGAGGCAAGTCTTGTCAGAAATATGTCCACGGTGGTCTGCTTGGCTTTTTCATCATTGATTTGCTTGTAAGCAGATAATGTACCATCAACATTCCTCTCTATTAATGAAAACCTTTCAGTGTTGGGGTCCATGTTTCCAAACTTCTTAAGGAACTTGTTGAGGTCTGCAAATGCTCCAGCTAACCCCTTCACTGTGAATTTTCTTGGGGGTTCTTCTTTTTCTTCTCTTACAGTTTCCTTTTCTCTTGCCTCTTCTTCAGCTATGCATTCCTGTTCCAGTTCCAGCAACTCCTCATTAGTTAATTCCTCAGGAACCACTTCTAGGAGTTCCTCAATGTCATCCTCATCCATACTCAGGTTAAAGTTGTTTGCCATCTCAACCACAGCCTTGTTCATTTTTGCAACCTCCTCATCCTTGGCAAATCCTTTGAAGTCATGGACAAAACTTGAGTGTCTTCTTCCAGATGCCATTCATGCACTCCTTGGTGATATCACCCTAAGCCCAAGCAAGGCTCTTGACGCAGTCACAGATGTTGTAATCCTTCAAGAATTGCATTAGTGTCTTCCTCAGTTGCATCAGTAGCCTGAGAAAGGTCCTCCTCGGGTAGGAGGCCTTAAAAGCTGCTGTAACTCCTTGATCCATTAGTTGGATCAAAGTGGTGGTGTTTGGAAGGAAAAACACCGCTTTGATATTGGGATGAAAATCACCAATAAAAGGAGGATGTCTGGGAGCATGATCAACACAAGCAAAATCTTGGCCAGAGCAATTAGGCAAGAAAAAAGGAATAAAAGAACTCCAAATAGGCAATGAAGAAGTGAAATGCTCACTATTTGCAGACAACATGATCTTATATATAGAAAACCCCAAAAAATCCATTGGAAAACTACTAGAAATAATCAACAACTACAGCAAAGTGGCAGGGTATAAAATCAACTTACAAAAATCAGTTGCATTTCTATACACTAACGATGAACTAACAGAGAACTCAAAAAGACAATCCCATTTACAATCGCAACAAAAAGAATAAAATATCTAGGAATAAATCTAACCAAGGAGGTGAAAGACCCATACAATGAAAACTATAAGACACTATTGAAAGAAATCGAGGAAGACATAAGGAAATGGAAAAATATTCCATGCACATGGGTTGGAAGAATAAACATAGTTAAAATGTCCATACTACCTAAAGCAATCTACAGATTCAGTGCAATCCCAATCAGAATCCCAATGTCATTCTTCACGGAAATAGAACAAAAAATACTGAAATTCGTATGGGGCAACAAAAGATCCCGAATAGCTAAAGCAATCCTGAAAAAAAAGAACAAACCTGGAGGCATCACAATCCCTGATTTAAAAATATACTCTGCAGCTCTAGTAATTAAAACAGCATGGTACTGTACAAAAACAGACACACAGATCAATGGAACAGAATTGAAAGCCCAGAAATAAAACCACACACCTATGGACAGCGAATCTTTAACAAAGGAATGAAGAAGATACAATGGAGAAAGGGAAGTCTCTTTAATAAATGGTGCTGGGAAAATTGGACAGCCACATGCAAAAGAATGAAAGTAGACCATCTTCTATTGCCATACACAAAAATCAACTCAAAATGGATTAAGGACCTGAAACTATAAAACTCCTGGAAGAAAATATAGGCAGTACACTAACTGACATCAGTCATAAAGGGATCCTTTCAGATTCCATGTCTACTCGGACAAGGGAAACAAAAGAAAAAATAAACAAGTGGGACTTCATCAGACTACAGAGTTTTTACAAGGCAAATGAAACCAGGATCAAAATGAATAGACATCCCACCAGCTGGGAGAAAATATTTGCAAATCGTATATTTGACAAGGGATTAATCTCTGTAATATATAAAGAACTCACACAACTGAGCAACAAAAAAACAAACAACCCGATCAAAAAATGGGCAGAGGATATGAACAGACATTTTTCCAAGGAAGAGATACAGATGGCCAACAGACACATGAAAAGATGTTCAACATCACTAATCATCAGGGAAATGCAAATCAAAACTATGCTAAGATATCATGTGACACCCATTAGAATGGCTATAATCACCAAGACAAAAACCAACAAATGTTGGAGAGGTTGTGGAGAAACGGGAACCCTAATTCACTGCTGGTGGGAATGCAAACTGGTGTAGCCTCTATGGAAAACAGTATGGAGATTCCTCAAAAAATTAAAAATAGAAATATCTTATGATCCAGCAATCCCACTCTTGGGCATCTACCCAACAGACATGAAATCAACCATCACGAGAGGCTTACGCACTCCTATGTTCATTGCAGCATTATTCACTATAGCCAAGAAGTGGCAGCAACCCAAGTGTCCCTCAATTGATGATTGGATAAAGAAGATGTGGTGTGTGTGTGTATATATATATATATATACACAATGGAATACTACTCAGCCATAAAAAAGACAGAATCGTCCCATTTGCAACAACATGGATGGACCTAGAGGGTATTATGTTAAGTGAAATAAGCCAGAGGGAGAAGGACAGACACCGCATGATTTCACTCATATGTGGAATATAAACTAACACACGAACAGAGAGAACTGGTTGGTGGCTACCAGGGGGAAGGCGGGTGGGGGGGCACAAGGGGTAAAGGGATGCATCCGTATGGTGACGGACAAATAATAATGTACAACGAAAACTCCACAATGTTATAAACTATTAAGACATCAATAAAAGTTAAAAATTTTTTTTTTAAAAAGTAAAATTTGAAAGGCATGTTATTCTCTAAACAGCACTTCTTCATTTCACTGGCATAGCAATTCAGGAGGGCATCTTGCAAGAGGAGCTGGTTCATCCATGACTTCTTACTGCTCTTGTAGTACACAGGCAGTGTGTGTTTACTGATACGTTTGAAGGCCCTGGGGTTCTCACAGTGCCAGATCACAAAGGATTTCAATTTGTAGCCTGCAACGTTGCCCCCGAGCAAGACTGTTATCCTGTCCTTAAAAGCCTTATGAGACCCCCATCATATATGCAGTCCATTGTTGACCGAATTGTCATTATGTGGCTCATGACTGTCATTCATCTCCAAAGCCCTAGTAGGGCAGAGCTTACTCACACGCTAGGAATCATCAAGTTTAAAGTGATAAAAATTAAACTGTTACGAAAAAGTACTTCTGAATAACATAACATTTGACTAAAATTTGGTTGCTTTGGTCATTATCTCCTTAGACAGTAAACTAGAAAACTCTGAAACCATGATCAGAGTCTGCAATTGGATGTCTTAGAGCACTTAGCCAGAGTATTAAATATTTAAATGAAAAATTTGAAACAAAGATTAGAGATGACAGGGGCCGCCCGGTGGTGCAGCGGTTTAGTTCGCGCTTGGCAGCCCGGGGTTCGCGAGTTCGGATCCTGGGCACCCGCCGACGAACTGCCTGTCAGCCATGCCGTGGCGGCGTCCCATATAAAGTGGAGGAAGATGAGCACGGATGTTAGCCCAGGGCCAGTCTTCCTCAGCAAAAAGGGGAGGATTGGCAACGGATGTTAGCTCAGGGCTGGTCTTCCCCACAAAAAAAAAAAAAAGATTAGAGATGACAGTAATTAAATATTAGCTATCTACGTAACTATTATGTAAGTATTGCAAGGAATAGTATAGATTATACAATAGTATTATGAAATACATAAAATACTACCTAAGTGCACATGACTAGGTGACAACAATCTTTAGGAATTTGTCAGGAAAAATTTATGGGTCTCTGAATTTTAAGAAATGAGAATACTAAATCATAGTAGTAATTAGAACAGTTACATAACTAAAATTTTGATAATGTCAACTTCTAAAACACTAGAGAGTAGAGTTTACTGTAGTAAAGAGTATGACTAGTAACTGGGAAATATCATGTCATGCTAAAGAAAATTCAATAGATATAACTTGTTATTTTGAGGACACAGCTTACTCCAGAAATAAGGTCTGATTTTAGGGCCTCTGGAAACAATACTTTTACGAAAACAAAAAGTGTTTCAAATCTATATAAATATGGACTGCTGGGCTTACCTATTACACATTTTAGAAGAGATAAATTATTTGATGTAAAACATAACATTGAAGAGAATAGAAAGGATGTTATAAATTTTCACAGGCTATGAAAGACAGATCACTGGAAACTGTGGATCAATCATTCAAAACATAGTTCTAGAGTCCCTCTACCTCCAAGACCTCAGTGAGGATTGTGCATAGACCACAGTCTGACTGGGAGCCATGACCAGACTGGCTGCTTTTTCAGCAGCGTGCTTTTCTGGCTCTGGAGTTTAGCTATTTTCTTAAATTTCCCCATCTGTTCTGTTAAAGGAGGTGAACAGTTGGCCACTGGGAAAACTTTGAATAATCAGAGTGATCCATAGATAAAACGGACTAACTTGGGATGTAAATTCTTCACCACCAGAGATGTTCAAGGACAGACTGATAAACACTAGCCAGGAGCGTGGTTGAAGGGATTTAGCCATCAGGTGAAGGCTGAATTAAACTTGCAGGAGTTCTTTCAACCCTAAGTGTCCTTGAATGTCTTCTCTTCAGAAAAAAAACCCAGGGGAAAGGCCAGAACCACTACCTCCTTCTTGGGGGGCCCTAACCAGGGGCCCCTCTGAACCAGTACTCATCATATACACTTATTGCTGGTATCTCTAGATCCTTGATTCAGAACAAAGAACCAGGATAGTTCAGAGTGACTGCCTAAAGGGAATGGAAGAAGAACGTCTTTGCGATCATTGGGCTGCTGTATGTGCTGTTCAGTTAACTTCTAAAGCCTGCCAGGGTAGTAGAAAGATTCCACACCCCTCGTGACATGGAATAAAATGGCAAGAGAAGCATGAGAATAACCTGGGGGATTGCTAATAAGAAAGTTTCTCTAAAAATAACATTCTTTCAGTCTCACGCAGGACAATCTAGTAATATGAATCGAATGAATCAAAATCCTCCTTCTATGAATTTATCCCAAGGAAATAATAGAACAAGTACACTAAGCTGAATATTCAAGGATATTTATTAAAATGTTTGTACCAGTTAAAAAAAAACTGGAATCAACCTAAATGTCTGACAATATGGTACTGGTTAAACATATTGTGGTACAGTTATATCTAAAATAATGACATAAATCTACTTTTGACAAGGAAAGAGTATCTACACCATAAGTGAAAACACAATGTTTTAAGAAAGAATGTTATGATTATATGTTTGTGGGCTCAATGTGCCTACATGCATAGAAAGACATATATGCAACAAAATTATCAGTCCTATGAGCAAACACACTAACACATAAACTAAATTTTAAATAAATTACTATGCTCTGACTGGTATCCAATTAATGATAAGGCCTACTAACTGACAAATAACATGTAAATAAAAGTATTACCTAGTGTCATGCATTTTAATTAATTAGAGTTATTGTTTGTAGAACCCCTACTGAGTAGGTCATAGTTTGGTTACTTAATACAGGAATTTGTGAAGACACACAGATAACAGCATAGTGGTTATGGTGTTGAAAAGTTGAAACTTCACAGTTTGAAATTCTTTTCTTTCTTTTCAAAAACAAACTTTTTAAAAAATTAGGTGAGAACTAGAATCTCACCCTGATAATATGAGAAACATACATGGATCTGAGGATGGGTGTTAAGAATTAGTGGAAGAGGTTATGTTCAAAGAATTGGACTCTCAGTTGACATAACCAGTCTACAGGTATTAAGACTTCATTTATTCACTTATTCAATAAATATTTATCATACACCTACTGTGTGCCAGGTACTCGCCTAGATATTGGGACTTGGAGCTTATATTCTGGTGGTGGCAGAGAAAAACAAAAACAAATTAATAAGAAAAATATCAGATGGTGCTAAGTGCTATGCCACAATTGTAAAAAGGGTGATGTGAGAGTGATTATGTGTATGCTTTACATCAGGTGTTCAGAAAAGGCTTTTCTGAGCAGATAACATTTAAGCTGAGATACTGAACAAGGAGCTAGCCATTCAAAAATTAGGGGAAAGAGCATTCTGAGCAGAGGGTCTAAGGTGAAAATGATGGGGTAACGTCCCAGGAACTAAAAGAAGGTGAGTGAGGCTGGAATCGCAGTGGTAAAGAGGGAAAGTGGTATGAGGTGAAGTTTAGAATGGTGGTCAGGGACTACATCATATAGGATTTTGAAGCTAGGGCAAGTAGTTTAGATTTAAGGGTGGTTTTTTTTTTTTTTTTGTGAGAAAGATTAGCCCTGAGCTAACATCTGCTGCCAATCCTCCTCTTTTTGCTGAGGAAGACTGGTCCTGGGCTAACATCCATGCTCATCTTCCTCTACTTTATATGTGAGATGCCTGCCACAGCATGGCTTGATAGGCGGGACATAGGTCCACGCCCAGGATCCAAACCTGTGAACCCTGGGCCACCGAAGTGGAGCCTGTGAACTTAACCACTATGCCACCAGGCTGGCCCAGGAGTTTAGATTTTATCCTAAATGCAATCGGAAGCCATTGAAGGGTTTTAACTAGAGAAATGACATGATCTGATTTACATTTTAAAATGAGCACCATGGCTGCTATGTTGATAATAGAATAGCAGAAAAAGAATCAAAGTAGGTATACTAGTTAGGAGAGTATTGTAGTTGCAGATGTAGGGTTGGGAATATAGTTTTGGGAATTACTGGCATTTGGGTAGTATAGGCATACCTCGTTTTATCGCACTATGCAGATATCGCATTTTGGTGGGGGGCAGTGAGGAAGATGGACCCTGAGCTAACATCCGTTGCCAATCCTCCTCTTTTTTGCTTGAGCAAGATTGGCCCTGAGCTAACATTTCGTATGCAGGATGCCTCCACAGCATAGCTTGACGAGCAGTGCACAGGTCCACGCCTGGGATCTGAACCCACGAACCCCAGGCTGCTGAAGCAGAGTGTGTGAACTTAACCACTATGCCACTGGGTGTAGATATTGTGTTTTTTATAAGACCCTCACCCAGCAAAAAGATTATTACTTGCTGAAGGCTCAGATGATGGTTAGTATTTTTTAATTAAGTTTGTACTTTGTTTTTTTAGATATAACACTCTTGCACACTTAACAGACTACAGTCTAGTGTAAACATAACTTTAATATACACTGAGAAACAAAAAAATTCATGTGACTCGCTTTATTGCAATATGTGGTTTACTGCGGTGGTCTGGAACCGAACTCTCAATATATCCAAGGTATGCAAGTATTTAGAGTTAAGAGTTACCTAGAAGAATATGGAGGGAACTCATGTCAGAGCCCTGGGGCATTCCAGGAAGTAGAAATCTGGTAGAATATGATGAACCAGCAAAAGGAGCTGTCAAGTATGGTATAATGAAATCCACAAGAAAAAAAAAATGTTCCAAGGAGGGGATGGTCAATGGCCTCAAACACTGGTGAGGTTTAATAAAACATAAAGAAGTGATCAGTGGATTTGACAATAAGGAAGTCATCGGTGACCTTGACAATAGCCATCTCAGTAGACAGTGATGATGGAAGATTACACAGATGTGACATACATTGTCAATTATTCTGAAGAGTAGAGACAATAAATACAGAAGCCTACTTTCCTAGTCCTCTCTTAACACAGTGGCCATTCATGGATCACAACAGCCCTTTCTATAAAAGATAAGTTAAACATGCAATATCATTACTCATACAAAATTGTCTCTAAATTCCAAAATGAAAATAAAAGAAGTTCCCTGTTAAGTTTATGGGACAGGAGCAGGAGATTCTCCTGCTTTGTAGTCCTGAAATCCAGTCACTAAATCTTACTAATTTGTTCTTTTAAACTTCTCTTGGAATTAAACTCTTCCTTTTTAACCTCAAAACAGTTACCTAGTTAGAATTACTTTACCTGAATTACTACAACAGTCTCCTAGCTGTGGTGTAGGATTCTAGGCCCCTTCTTATTCATCTTGCACCCTAATGCAGATTAATATTCTTGAAAAGCCATTCTATCACATTCCTCTCAGCTAAAATTTTTTTGCGTTTGTTTGCTTTACTGGCTCCCTAACTGCCTGTTGAACCCAGTGTAAACTCTTAAGCCTGACATTCGGGTGAGGGCCACCATACAGTGCCAGCTACTCTGGCTATGCATTGCCAGATTTTGATGTGATTGCTGCCTTTGAAATTATACACCGAAGTGACCCTGCTTAAGACTCCACCTTTGCTTCTTCATCTCATCTTTCTCTGCCTCCTACATGGTCTCTCTGTTTCAACCAAACTGCTCTCTACACCATGCTCTACTCTCACCTTGCACCATTTCTCGTTCTTTTTTACCTATCACACATGCTTTCCTCCTCTCCTTTCCACCAAACCCGAGTTTTCTGAAGAGCTTTCCTGACTCTCTATTTTTTCCCCAAAAAAGCCCTTTCCTAACTCATTTCCACACAGACCTTTCACTTACTTTGTACTCTTTCCCAGAACTTATGTAAGCCATCTAGCCTATGCATGGTTACTTCAGGGTGCTGGTGCACAATCCTAAGGTCAAGAATTTCACCTCTGCCTGGGTAAGTTTCACCCTGTTTCATGGACAGACTGCTAACTTTAGCCAACCTTCTCCCAAACTTGGTGCACTGACCACAAATGTGACCATGGAAAAGGAAAGGACAGATCAGTGCAAATCAACCATCACTTCAGGAAAAACTCAGCACTGTCTTAACAGCTCTATAGTTACACTAACCCATCTATTTCCTTAAAATAATATTCTTAATATTTCATGGAGTATATCTCCTAATGGGTTACATTCTACATACGTTGAATATTTTTGGCTTCTCATCTATATGTTCCAGTCTCAAAGGTATGTGTTGCGTGTTTCTGTTTTAAGTTAGAATTGTAAAGGATCTTAGAAATCATGTAGCCTAAACTGTCTTACTCCCAGATGAAGAAAATAAGGTACAAAGACACCAACTTTCTTGCTCAAAGTGATATACAGCTGCAAACTGAATCCAGGTTTCTTCATTCCTACTGCAACTTGATTTATACACCAAGAGAACAGAGAACAAAAGGCAAAGTTGACTTTAGTGCAAAAAATAGTGGCTGTGACTGTAAACAAAAGAGCAATCTTATATGTGCACTATTATTTTGTTAATTAGTTACACATAAATATTTTCACTCACAGAATAGTATCTTCCAATACAAAAATATTCTTTATTTTTGTTGTTAACCAACAACAAAACTTAAAGTGGAATTTTAAAAATCCTCAGCATTCTATTATGAAAAAGGCAAGTAATCTGTAAACAAACTTATTACGGATTCACTTTTAAAAGCAACTTTCTGGGCTTACATGTAGTTTGTTTAAATTCAACCAAATATTTCTATACATCTACTTTATACAATAACCACCAAAGTTCAAAATTATGACTAAAGTGAGGCAATATTCTGAGGTGCCATCTGAAAAGGCAAGTCATATGTATGTTCTTATAATAATTCAGCTCTTTGAAAACTGGCTATAAACTTTAATTGTCACATAATCCAAACATTCAATTGAACAAAGATGATCATGATCATCTTGGGTTGTGAAGTATTTTATCAGGTGCCTCCTCATTTTAATTCTCTTGATGTAGCATACAGTACTAGTTAAGAGCATGAACTCTGAGCTCAGGCAAGCAGTTCTGCTACTTGCTAGTTGTTTGGCCTTGTACTAGTTATACAACCCCTCTTTGCCTCAGTTTTTTTATGTAATTAAGTGGGGATAATAACAGTACCAGCCCTCAGAGGGTAGTTACAAGGATTGAGTTATTATTTGTAAAATTTTTAGAATATTACCTGGCACATAGTAAGCACCGTATAAGTGTTTGTTAAATTTAAAATAAAAATTAATGCAATGGCCTAGGTCTTCCTCCCATTTCACAGATGAGAAAACTAAATTTGTAAAATCATTTGCCCAAGGTCACACACATTATCAGCAAGTGGAGAACCATCTCTAAGTGCCTGTTTTCCACTACCAACAGTTCTTAACAATTCTCAATTATGGAAGCTCATATGTATTTTCCATTTCACACAAAAATGACTCAGAGGCTACCCTCCCAACTCAAGGCATAGATTCTAGAAAGCTCCTTAGACATAGCTTCAAGGATTCCTGGTATTGAAAGAATTTGGACAGCTACTGCTTTCTTTCCTTATGTCTGTCCTTTTAAAGCTCTCTCAATTTAGAAGTTACGGGAAAGGGCTGAATCATGTGGTTCCAGAAAGAGCAAGAAGACATCCTACTTAGAAACAGTATCCTCATAATGCCTGGCAGAACTGCACAATTATATCTGCTTCTAAATAAAGTGTCTCAATGTTTTGTTTTGTGCCTTCAAAAACACTTCAGTTAATTAAAACCAAGGTTGGTCCCTTTATTATGGAAAAAAATAAGTAGCTTCTGTGGGCAAAAAGACAAGGGATAAACTTTTTAAAAAAAGGCGAAGTCTTGGCCTTTGTATAAAATTTAGGAATTAAAGAACTCAAAGGAACCTTCAAGAGCATATATTTTTATTAAGTTATAGATGAAAAAAATTGGACTTCAGAGAGGTAAAGTGACTGCTCAGATACACACAGCAACATAAGTGAGGCCCTAACCCAAGGTCTCCTGTGTGTGTATAATGTTAGAAATTCGAGGACTTATTTCCAAGCCTCATCCAGTGTGCCTACCTAAACTCTACTGCCACATTAGTCCAATTCCAATTCTGGCTCAGGGAAGAATCATGGATGCAGACTCAGTCTTTGGTATTTGCTGGCTTAGTATCAAGGTCATTCTTGTTGCTCATTCTGTATCAGTTATCCAGCCCCTGAATGGTGATTCTGGTCCTCACTGTAAAACATCTTGGTGTCTAATTGCCAATCCCTGTTTTCCTGGGAATTTTAACTGGACTTTCCAGTTTACATGGCTACTATTCTGCATTCTTACCAGAATGTTCTGTTTCTCTGCCCATGCCACCACCATGAATCCGACTTTTTGCCACTGAGACATAAGGTGCTTACCTACCACCTCAGATGTGTTTCCTCGCTATCTATTATATCTGATATGGATTTCTGTATGCCATGTCCACCCAAACTCTAAACCCGACACTTTGAACTTTGTGAAAGAAGAGATGTGAGTTAGAAAATACCAAAGAGGGAAGGGAAGCAGGGGTTAAAATGCTTAACTAAAGAGTGCACTGTTATAAACTGCATATTTTCCAATGGAGAAACTGAAAATCTGCCAACTTCTTTCTAGTCCCTGATTTCAGTTAAATTTCAAGTCAGGTTGGAAGCAGAGGCAGAGAGAAATCCTCTCATAAGCTTTATGTGGTTCCACCGTAATTATCACACTACTATAATAGCTCTTTGTCTCTAACAGACTATGAACTCTAGGCATACAGGAGCTGGGTCCGACATATCCATCCTTGGTTACCAGCACCTGGGACAGGGCCTGGCATACAGGAGGTGCTTCATGAATACAAAGAAAATGAAAGAGGGCTGAAGTGTAGTCATTTAGTTAATTAATAGGTTTGGACACTTGTAGTGTAGATCACCTTGGGATCTGTGTTAAAGTATGACTGACTCTGAATAATTCAGATATTATAGGACAGGGACGCTCAGACTATTAGCCCTACAAAAAATGGCAGGCTGAAAGCGGTCAGGACATCAGGCAATGCACACGTCCTCTCAACTTCTATTTTAATATATTTTTTCAAACAGAATTTAACTTATTCACATTGATATTTTAACAAAGAGTTGTTAACACACACACCAGCAAAATGATTATACTCATGTATGTTTCTGGGCCTCAGTCATCAGTCCTCAGGAGAACTTATTTCCTTAATTCCAACTGGATAGCCAGTTCTGCCCTCTGATAGTGTCTTCTCTCAAATCCTGAAAGCAGGTAATTTTGAGGGGTAGATTTTATCACCCTAAATCCCATAGAAACCAAAGGAAAACCTTGGCTAATTCTCTAATCACTAATTCTCTTTCATTAATAATTAGCACAACTAGCAAACCAATGGAAATGAATGAAAGAAAGGCAGGCTTAATGATTTGAAATATGGGAATTAGGAATTTCAGTTATTTTCAATGCTTTAAAATATTTCTTAAATTTTTCTAACACTGCTGCTCATGTTTGCAGATATTCTATCAGCCCCAGAACTAGTGTTTTGAAAATTTTATACATATACAAAAATTTAAGATGATTGTGAACAAAATCAGTATAAGATATTCACTTAATCATTCTTAGATATTTTAAGATTAATAGTATTTTATAAAGCACTTGAACTTCTTGAAATAAAGAATCTAAACAATGTTAAAAGCCAGATATTTCTAGTCCTAAGACTGAAAAAGAACCCAAGAGAATTCTGGAAACATAGAAGGTGCCCTTTGATGTGAGCTATGACAGGCCTGTGTACTCGGAACTCAGGCCATACTGAGTTGCTACATTCTTTGAGTTACTTATAGCCAAGTAATAAAATAAGTACTAACCCTTCCCCCACCCTTGCAAATACTATATAATCTAAAACAGCAATTACCTACCAATTTCAATTTGTTTACCATAACTATTTACCAGAGTAATAAGAAATACAATGCTATACAGTTTTTTAAAACACCTTTGTAGATTATAGCAAAACTTTTAAAAAGGTATATATTTTATGTTATTTAAACAGCTCAGATGATTATATTATAAATAGATTAAACGTGTGTGTGAGAAAGAAATATGGCATTTATGATTAGTATTTACCTAACTTCCACTAAAATAATTTTAACCAGAATTGCTACAAAGGCATAGCACAAAAGAAACAACTTTTTATAGTAGTAAAACAATTGGTGAATTCATAAAAAATTTCAATCTAACTTATGCAACTACTTATTGTTGGATTTTTCACCCAATTGTTAACAAATCTGATGTTTTCTAGGCCACAAATGAGTAAATAGAGTTCATCAGAAATCAAGGAAGGTAAAGCTTCTACTGCATTCAATTCTGAAAGGCAACTCTCTTCCCAGAATACTGTAACTGGCTGTCATAACAGACATCTCCTTTTCCTCTCCAATCTGAATTCCAACTACACAAAGCCTCTAATATATGTGCCATCCACATTCCCCTCCTGGCTCCTTACCAACTCAACCATAGTCATTTGTGTGGCAGTAAGGGTATTTTTAAAGAAAACAATCAGAAAAGAATAGAAAGATAAGTAACTAAGAATTGGAATCAAAATAAAGAAAGAAAAGAGGGCAGAAGAGGCTGGGAGAAATACATGAGGACAGAACATATAGGAAAATAAGAAGGAGGAAAAGATAAAAAGAAAAATGAAGAAAACAGAGTAAGAGTACAGGTGGACGAAGCTGAACAGATGAGGCAGAAAAAACTTTTAAGGAAAGCCATTACTCTGTTTCCCGATTGTTCCTCAGGCTCTTTTCCTAAACTCCCATCTTTCAAACATCCCAAAGTAGGCCTGTCTTCTCACACATGTTCTACCAGCACCCATAAAAAAGGAGCCCCAAACTTCTAAAAGGATTGTATCGGAAACTGTTTTCCAAGTTGGTTATTGAGCATTCAGAACAGTTGTCTTTATTAAATGGTAGGCTCTAAGAAGTTTCTGTGAACTAAGGGAGCAAAGCGCTACACCAAAGGCACCAAAGAGACTGAAAAAACAAGCCAAAAACAGGGAGAAAATATTTGTAACCTAAATAACCAACAACAGATGAATATCCAGAATATTTCATCTAAGAATCCTGAGAAACTAATCAACATAAGATGCTGAACTTCTCTAATCATCACAAAATACAAATTAAAGCCACAATGATGTACCATTTCACAATTACCAGATTTGGGGGGAAAAATTAGTCTGACCAAATTAAGTGTTAGAAAATGTGTACAGCAACAGAAGTACTCAGAGACTGGTAGTAAAAAGTATATACCAGTACAACCACTTTGAAAAATGATCTGACATTATCTAGCAAAGAAGTGCATGCCCTACAACTCAGAAATTACTCCCCTAGGTAAATAACCCAGAGAAAATTTTGTGCATGAGCACCAGGAGACGAACATAAGAATGTTCAAAGAAGCATTGTTGGCAACAACAACAAAGATCCTAGACACAACAACAAATGTCTATCATCTACAGAATGAATAAGTTGAGGTATATTCACACAGTGGGAGACAATACAACAGTGGACATAAACATAAGAATAAGTGATGGCTATGCAGGTTATAGAAGACTATAACTAGGATCATTCTATTTATATATAAGTTTAACAAACAAGCAAAACTAAACAACATACTTGATGGTTACATACATATGTGGTAAAAGTATAAAGAAGTTCGAGGGAATAATTAACAGAAAATCCAGAACAGTGGATATTTTGAGTGTGACTGGTGGGGCTGTAATTGAGGTGAGGCACACAGGAGTCAGGGCGCAGGGGACTGATAATGTTCTTGGGTAGCAGCTGTGTGGGACATTGTTTTATTATTACTCTCTAAACTGTCTTTAATGTATACACTCTTTGCATGTACAATGTGCTCCATAATTAAAAAAAAAACTTACTACATTGTCTTAGACATACGACAAAAATTTTTTAAAATTTCAGCACATGCATTGAGAGCTGACATCTGGGAATTCTGCACCAGATCTCACTCTTGCCCAGGTCTCATTATCTGTAAGATGCTACCATCTAGTGAAAAATAGACACTATGCTGGGATTCATGAGGTCTATATTCTTCTATATTAACCTCTTTTGTTCTAGGTTTCTTTGGCTATTGTCAGACTACACCTTCTCTACCCCTGACAGGTTTAAAATTCTAGAAATTGATCAAAATATTAAAGTGAAGAATTGCAGTACAAAATAAAGGGGAAAAAAAGACAATACTCAATTTACAGTATTAATTTTTTATAGGATACAAAGCCAATAAATTCAAATAAGACAAACATCTATGCGTAATTTGCCATATATATTATTTCTAGAAAGAAATTTTTTTTTTCACTTAAGAATTGAGCTTTCAAGCGAGACTTATTTTGAACACCAAAACTGAAAGCTACTATTAATGGAAAGTTAGAAGAGTTCCTTGTCAGTTAAAATGTTCTTAAACACAGTGCTGACACAAGTAATTGCATGGCTCAAAATGTTTTCTTTTGAAACTGAATAGGCAGTCCTTTGCTTTCACATGAGCACAATAGTTGCTTTTGGGGTAAGTAAATGTCACTAAATATTCAACAGACCCAGTCTACGACAAAGTCGTACAACTACCATTTGCTTCCCTAGGGTACCGTTTGCATCTTCTGATGTAGTCTGCTAGAAGTCTTGAACTCTTTTCTGATTGTGGCAGAACATAAACCACTTCTATTAGCAAATCAATCCTCCTTAAAAACTATATGATTTACTTATTTATGTGGTTACTACCTGTCTGCCCCACTGTAAACTCCACAAGGGCAAGGATTTTAGTCAGTTCTGTTGACTGACATAGTCTCAATACCCAGGAACCATGGCTGGCACATAATATGTACTCAAAAATATTTGTGGAGAATTATTTAATTCTACATTGTGAAGAAGCTAATTAAATAAATCAATATTACACCCACCCAAGAACTGTGTCAGTATTTCCTAAATAGCTTTCTCTTCATTATAAATAGCTTTCTCTTCATTATAAGAAGTTGGCTGTATATCCATTGATTAAAACATTTTAGTAGAAGAGATCAATTCAATCTGAATTTTAGTTCATGATAGTGTTCAAAAGGTACAGTGCTTCAATTTAGTGAGCACAAAATATTGACTGTAACTTAGGCAAGCAGCTCTCAATTATTTCTCTGGTATCTAAGAGATGATTTATTCTTTGATAACCATATTGCTCATAATAATTTCTTCTCTTGGTTTTAGATAAATGATCTTAAAGATTAATTTTGCCAAGAGTTAAGTAAGATGCCAAAATTACAACTCATTTTAAATCTGAAATATTGAAATTTGATACTCTTCTATAGAACTGTCATGGTTCCACAGTTGTAGCTTAATTGGGAGATAAAATAGGCTTTATGATCAAGTAGATGTAAGTTCAAAATCTGAGTGACTCTAGGCAAGTTGAAATAATCATCCTTACCTCTGAGCAATTTCTGAGGAAAAAAAAGACTCTGCCCTTTGATTTTTGCCATACCTTGCTCTGGTAGGAATTATCAGATTCGATTTTCAGTTATTATTTAATCTTAAATAGCAAACCCAGTGTAGTAGACAAGCATTTAAAAACCCACTATAAATGCATTGCTCCTTACAGTTAGAAGACATTATTGGTTAAGTTTTCATACA
The DNA here is from genome assembly GCA_031878705.1 of Tapirus indicus. NCBI lineage: Eukaryota > Metazoa > Chordata > Mammalia > Perissodactyla > Tapiridae > Tapirus > Tapirus indicus. The sequence continues at coordinate 45,286,820 of CM062918.1, forward strand.
AAGAACCAGAATATAAATTAAGAAGTTATTGATTTCATGGGGTTATTTCCTTCATAATGTATTTGATTCAAGGAATGCCATGAAGCAGAAAATCTTCTCATCTTCAGAAATGAAATGAGAGTATATACAACATAAATGATGCCCAAAGAAGAGTAAAAATTAAAATTCATGTAAAGTTTTGAAAATAAAATGACCTCGTAACTATTTTGTAACTGCAGTAAGTAAAACATTCACTGCAGAACTCAATTTTACTATTTTCACAACAAAGGCAGTAAGATCCAGTGAGTCTAATCCTGGGCAAGTTCAGGCATGTAACTTAATTTCTTCATTTATAAAGTGGTAATGATAAGTGTTAGGGGAGAAAGGAATGTCTTCCCTTTACTCAGGTTGGGCCTCTGTACACAGGGAGACCAAGACTTTACCACAAGCCTCATCTTCCCACCACAGGATATACTGGAGGGAAAATGGCTGATGTCTATATTCGTCCATTTTATGAATTCTTGCACAAGGCAGGTGAAGTGGCTAACCTGACTGGTTTGATTTTGGTAGTCATTGGGTTATTTCTAGTCAAGATGGAATAATGGAGACCTGATTTACCTACACACCTTAAACCACACAAAATATGCAAACAACTGTTTTCAGACATTGGACAAGAGACAGTGCAAGACAGTAATTCCTCAGAGGGAAATAAACAGGTGAGCCCTACACCTGCCCATCCTTACTGCCTGAAGTAAGTTTCCAGGCTGAAGCACAGAGAAGGGGAAGCTAGACAGAACCCAGCAGTCTCCCTGAATCAAGGACAAAAGAATTAGGGGAAGGAAAGGTCAAGGTGGCTAGAGTTGCAGGGCAGAGTACCAGACAAGAGAGAGTGGCACACAGAAACAGAGCTTTGGAGAATCAGAGAAGTAGTGAAAAAAAAAAAACAACCTGTCAACCTAGAACAAGGCAGTTGCTTTTTAGACATAGAAAAGCTGAAAAAAAAATTCATCACCATCAGACTGGCCCTACCAAAAATGTTAAGGAGAGTCTTTCTGTCAGAAGGAAAATGACACCATTTGGAAATCTGGATCTACACAAAGAGCACTGGAAATCAGAAATATGTAGGTAAATATAAAATAATTTATTCTTGGTTTTAAAATCACTTTTAAATAGAATTGACTATTTAAAGGAAAAATAATAGCAATATACTGTGTGATTTAAAACAGTGTAGAAGTAAAATGCACAACAACAATAGCATAAAGGCCAGGAGAGGGTGAAATGGAAGCATACTCTGTAAGGTTCTTATACTATATACAAAGTGGTATAATACTGCTTGCAGGTAAGCTGTGACAAGTTAAAGATGATTATCACATACCTTAAAGTAACTAGTTAAAAAAATCAAAAACCAACCAAAACAAAAAACCTCCAAAACTTAATTATAATTAATAGGTTAACAAGGAAGATAAAATGGAATTTTAAAAAATCCAAAAGAAGACAGAAAAAGAATGAAAACGGAACAAAGACTAGATGGGACAAATAGAAAGCAAATTGTACAATGGTAGATTTAATCCCATCCATATCAACAATAACTTTAAATGTGAATGGTCTAATTAAAAAGCAGAGATTGTCAGATTGGATAAAAAAGCAAGACACAACTATATACTATCTACAAGGAACCCAGTTTGAACATAAAGATACAAATAGGCTAAAAGTTGGAAAAAGATATATTATGCTAACACTAATCAAAAGGAAGCTGAGTGGCTATATTAATAACAGATGAAATAGATTCCAGAGCAATGATACTGCAAGTGATAATGATGGCCATTTCAAAATGATAACAAAGCCAATCCATCAAAAGAGCATAACAGCCCTAAACATTTATGCAACTAATAAAATAGCTTCAAAATGTATAAAGTAAAAACTGATAGAACTATAAGGAGAAACAGACACATCCACAATTATATTTGAAGATTTCAACATTCCCTTTTTTGATAATCAATAGAACAAGTAGCAGAAAATCGGTAAGAATAGAAAAAACTTGAACAGTAGCATCAACTTGGCCTAACTGGCATTTACAGAACACTCCACTTAAAAGCAGAATACACACATTTACTAGGTATACACAAAACATCTACCAAGATGGACCATATTCTGGGCCATAAAACAAGTCTCAATAAATTTAAAAGGTTTTAAATCATCCAAAGGGTGTTCTCCAACCACAATGGAATTAAATTAGAAGTCAATAAGAGAAAGATATCTGGAAAATCTCTAAATATTTGGAAACATAATGACTGGTGTGATTTTAACAGTCAATGGACCACCCCTTTACTCTGAAGTAGGTTAGCAAGTGCTATGGACTGAATTATACCCCCCCCCTTGCAAAAACTCATGTGTTGAAGCCCTAACCCCCAACATGACTGTTATTTGGAGGTAGGGCTTTTAGGAGGTTATCAGGGTGGGGTCGTAATCTGATAGGATTAGTGGCCCTATAGGAAGAGAAAGAGATCTCTCTCTCTTCAGGCATATGTCCCAAGGAAAGACCATGTGAGCACACAGTGAGAAGGCATCCATCCGTAAACCAGAAGAGAACCCTTATGAGCAACCGAATTGGCTAGTACCTTGATCTTGGACTTCTCAGCTTCCATAACTGTGAGAAAATGAATTTCTGTTGATTAAGCCACCTGGTCTATGGAATTTTGTTATGGTAGCCCAAGCTGACCAATACACGAAGGCTAAAAGCCAGGAATTTGGCTCCATATTTTATGTCTCTTCCTGAAACTCAGAGGAGGGAATCATGCACTTAGCTCCAGACTGTTGGATAAGGCATGCCAGAGCCTGTGCCTAGAGCCTAGATGTTCTCAATTAATAAAAGCAGGGGTGAAAATACAAGGCATAAATGGGTTTCCAGAAGCTTTCCACTTGGGGGATTATAGGGTGTGTGCCTGGTTTAAAAGTGATACTTTCTTTCTTATTCTACTATCAGTCATGTGTGTACATACTTCCAGTTGAAACTCTGAAGGAGAAAAGGTGAGGAGTACCATGAATCCCTAGCAATTACTTGCATAACTATCCAGCCACCTTACATAATTGTTGTGGTGATCAGAAGTGAAGTATGTCAAACACTGAATCATTACATCAGTCTTACTTAAAAGAAAAAAAAAACCCTTCTGTTCTATGGCATGACTACTTAATGGAGACAAGGTGGGGGCAAGGAGCAAGGGGTGAAAATTAAGAGAGAAAAGAGTGAGGAATAAAGGGAAAAGAAAAACAAAAATAATGATAATACATGTAGAATTCACTAAGTCCAACATTATATCCTACTCCCTCCCATCCATGCTCCTCTAACTCCAAATTTGCTCTTTCTCTTGAGTTCCCTATATAGTCCAACATTATCTATGCTCAACTGCCCAAGCCAAAACCTTGGCAATTGAGTCCTATAAAGTGTACCTCCTAAATAGCTCTAGCCACTTTTCTTCCTCATGCTACAGCCCCTGCCAACATGACTAAGGCCATCACCTCTTACATGGATAATTACAATAGCTCTGTGATTGGTCTCCCTGTAACTAGTTTCTTACCTTTACCCTTTGTTAGAATTCTATCTGAAATATAAATGTGATTATGTTGGCTTAAATCTCCATAATGGCTCTCACTATTTACCATTTAAAACCCAACCTCTTATTCTTGAAGAATCAATTTTAAAGTCATTTAGTAGAGAAGTCAGGCAGATATTTCTTATGATACTATTGTATTGAAGACAGAGGCTAGCTCATTCATTCCTGTATCCTATATATAAGGATTCTCTACATCAACAATCATGTCACTGCAAATGGTTTTACTTCTTTCTTTCCAGTCTTTATGTTTTTATTTCTTTTTCTTACACCTTATTGCAATGGCTAGGTATACAATGTGGTATAGAAGAGGCCAGAGTGAGTGCCTTCTCTCTGATCTTAGCAAGAAAGTGTTTGATATTTCACCACTAGGTATGATTATTAGGTATATATTTTTCATAGAAGTTCTTTGTCAGGTTGAAAAGGTTTATGAAGTCATTTTGATTCAATAAATAAGCATGTAAAATAAATCCCTTAAAGAAATGCCATCTTTTACTTAATGTAGAATGCCTCATGAATGCTAAATAAATTTTTGTTAAAAACCTCTGGACAAGAATTGCTGAAAAACATGCCATTTATCAATGTATATCACTTATTTTTAGTTAAAAAATTGCCATATGTTAAAAAATATTTACCTCCTATAGAATACCAGGGAAAAAAATCCTTATTCACCAGAAGTGAACTCTAATGTAAACTATAGACTTTGGTGATGATGATGTATATGTTCATCAATTGTAACAATATTCATCAATTGTAACAATGTACCACTGTGGCATGGGATATTGATAGTGGGAGACATTGTGCATGTGTGGGGAATAAGGCATACAGGAGACTCTGTACTTTGTGCTCAATTTTGCTGTGAACCTAAAACTGCTCTAAAAAAAATAAAATTTATTAATTAAAAAAATTTTACCTCCTATAAAATACGTGAAAAATATTCCTCTTATTTTTTTTTAAATTTTCACAGATTTAAAAAATAAAAACCAATAATGAAAGTAATCTGTTCACTTACCCTAAAATTGTATTTTAAGAAGTTTTCCTCGGGGCCGCCCGGTGGCGCAGCTGTTTAGTTCGCGCTTGGCAGCCCAGGGGTTCGCGAGTTCGGATCCCGGGCGCCCACACTGCCTGTCAGCCACGCTGTGGCGGCGTCCCACATAAAGTGGAGGAAGATGAGCATGGATGTTAGCCCAGGAGCAGTCTTCCTCAGCAAAAAGGGGAGGATTGGCAACGGATGTTAGCTCAGGGCTGGTCTTCCCCACAAAAAAAAAAAAAAAATAAATAAATAAAAAGAAGTTTTCCTCAGGGAGCATGAATTATGAGGAAGAAAAATTATAGGAGAAAGCAACTATACAAGCAAAAAGGAAAAGATTCAAAGTTCAGATGAGTTTTTACTGTCCCAGGACCAAAAAAATGGCCTTCTGTATAAACTTAAATTGACAATCTATGTTTTATATTCAAGCATTTTAATGCCTGATAAGTATGAATATACTTAGAAGTCTTCAGGGCTTGAAAAAAAAACAGGTTAGTTACTGGAAGAAGGGAGAAATGCTACTTCTCTAACACTATTTGCTGCTGGACTTGTATTATAAGTAAAAAATTGTTAAGTGACCGAGGGAAGTACAGTCTTATAACAACTGACATTCTCAAAGTCTACTGACAAAAACCTTGTTTCTCATATAACCTCTGGTGCTGAGTATCTTGGACAAAATTCCCCTGGACTAGACTATTGAACATCTATGTTAAATTCTGCATTTTGTGGGGGCCGGCCCGCTGGTGTAGTGGTTAAGTTCGTGTGCTCTGCTTTGGCGACCTGGGGTTCGCAGGTTCGGATCCTGGGTGTGGACTGATGCACCGCTTGTCAGCCATGCTGTGGCAGAGTCCCATGCCGGGTAGAGGAAGATGGGCACAGATGTTGGCCCAGGGCCAATCTTCCTCAGCAAGAGGAAGCAGCGGATGTTAGCTCAGGGCTAGTCTTCCTCACACACACACACAAAAATTCTGTATTTTGTGAATATTCCAGAATAAGAGTCCCTAATAAGCAGTACACTATATTGTATAATGATGGCTTTCAGCATCCTGTAAATACAGCAGTCTGGGAAATATCAATTTAATAGCATTCAGATTTCTGTTTATAAAAGTACTTGTCTAAAGAAAACAGCTGAAGGAATGGTTGATTTCTTTCATTTACACTGAAGAAAAGATTGCTGGACACTGCTCTCTGGTCTGTGGTCATGGGTCCATCATGCAGTTATAACACTAATAGTTACGTGTTATAACAATAGCCGACACTTCCTAAGCTCTTATGGTGTGCCAGATCCTGTGATGAATATTTCATCTTATTTAATCTTCACAATACTAATAATATATCACACTGTTTGACCTCCCAAAATAGGCTGATTATATATGGAATGGTCATTCATGTACTATTACCATCGTTAATTCATCGAATCTAAGGTGTCATCAATTTTAAGACATGACTATTTCATCTTGAACTAAGAAAAAAAAAATCTGCCAATTGAACTACAATATGCCATCAAGTGTAAGAAACAACCTGATTTCAAAGATTTAAAATGTAGGAAATGTGTGTGTTAAAATCAATCAATGTGGTAACCCTAAAATTATCAGTTTTATCAGATTCTGCTTTAAATGAAATATATCTTAATGGATATGAAAACAAAGTGAGCTAACTAATTGAATGCTTCTCAGCCTTTTTTGAAAAGAAATCCGGTCTTGGAGAATAAAATAATTTATCCGAAAACTTCTTAATTGAAGGAAAAAAAAAGATAGCTACAGCTGCAGGTGTTCATACGAACTGCATTCTTACTTTACGCTTATACATTTCTACTCAAAAAGTAAAAGTACTTTCATCAAAGTGTATGTTTAATAATGATTAGTTAAAGTAAATCTATGCTGTAATAATGGGGCAAAATAAGACTGCATTATAGTTTCATGGTTAAGAGTATGGTTAACAGACAATCTGAATCTTGGTTCTGTTGCTAATAACTATGTAGCCCAAGGAACCCCACTTAGTCTCTTAGCTACAAGCTAGCCAAAGGAGCTTGCCAGAAATTTTCAATAGTTCTAGAATCTTGTGGTTTTGAATCCCAGCTTCACATTGAACAAACTAGAGAGCTTTAAAAACAAAAAACAGAAACAAAACTCAGGGACCCATCCAAGACTGGATACTATATTCTCTTAAAAAACTCCTTAGGTAATTCTAATGTGCAACCAGGATGGGGAATCACTGCTCTAGATGGAAGCTTTAGACCAAGCAATGGAAGAAAGTGAGCATATTAGGCAGGGGGGCCATACAGAGAAAGTGGCAGTGATATTAGCAAAGCAAGAGACCCACTTTAACATGTGTACACTAGAGCTGGGTTTTCAGGTATAGCCATGAATTTGAATATATCCATTCATAATATGTAGCTGAGGTAGAACTGGTTCCCAAACTGGGGTCTGTGGACATTCTGAGGATCTGACAGCTCTCTCTCTCCAAATTTAATTTGTGATTTATTTTCAATGAAAACCTCAAAAAATAAGCACAAACCTATTCTGGATTATGTGGGTGGACAATGATAATCAAAGATTGCCTTACAATTTCAATGGCATATTCACATTTACAGTTATGGTCTACATTTACAGTTTTGCTAGCATTTAAATAGCATGTGTTTAATAGCTCTGGGCTAAATAAAAGAGGTGGACTTAAAACACAGATGATGCTTTTTGTGTTGTGTACAAAATGTCACTGTTTTGCTGGGGCACCAACAAAGCTGACGGTGGGTTAAATGACAAGCAAGTATCAAGCCACAGTATCACAGGCATGCTCAACTCAAAAGGACTTGGCCCATCACACTAAGTACTATGTTCACATTTCAACCAGTAACTTTCTAACACAACACAATAATTTAAAGTTTTACTGGTTCTACAGTTTTATTTGCATTTAGTTTTTAAAATCATTTTTGTTTTATAGTTGTATGAGGGCTATGAGAATAAGGAAATTATACTGAGTTCATTTTTCTACATTGTAATAAAAACATAACTTATGTCAGCTGGTCCAAAAATTTTTTTTTCCTGAAACAATTGTGGAGAATCTTGGAAGAGAGACTGAATGGATTCAAATCTTAGTCCCATTATATAATGGGGAGGTTTTCAACTTTACAAAATCTTTAGGTTCTCTCTCTCTCTCAGATATTATCTTGAAGTTAGCAAAAAGTCATACTTGGCCTTTCTAAATACATGACAGAGTTTCTAAAACTGAGCCAAGGTCCATTATTAAAGTGATTTTTCTTACACCTACATCTTAAAGTGCATCTCAATGTCATATTTATTACATTTTAGGCCTAGTATTTTTAGAATCAATCATTTTAATTGCATTAAAGTCAATACAGCACTTTTTATTTATTCTCTCCAGTGAAAGATTAAAGAAGTATCAAAAAGAGTCTAAACAAGTTACATGATCTTCCCAAAAATACACAGAAAAATCTCTAGAATTGACATCTCTTGGTCCTATGTCAGTACTTAGTTCCCTAGCCAACACTGCCTCTGCAGAGTCAAATGCAGATCTCACTACCAATTTTCTTGTTTGTCTGTTGTTTTAAATAACTTTTTGTTTTTAACAATTGAAACAGAGTTGGCCCAGATGAGGTCTCTGTAATGTCTTAAGTATTTAGAAATGGGTTAATCCTAAATGTCACTATTATATTTTGAAACCATTGAAAATATTTCACTCAGCATTTAAAAACATGGAGATGTCTACTTTTCCACAATTTTACTACTTATAAAAAATTTTAATTGATTATACCACTAAATATTGCTGATATGAACTAACATGAAAAACTGCCACGATATATCAAGTGAAAAAAAGAAGTTGTAGAACACCGCATACAAAAATGCATATTACACTTGTACAGTTATACAACTAATATTAATTATTTACAGGAAAACAAAAACACATACCAACTTGCTTGTTAGAATTAACTCCGGCGCTGTGGAACGGGGTTATGGGGAGTCATTTATTTTCTGTGCTTATGGCTGCCCGATTTAGCAAATAAAAATACATGATGCCCAGTTAAATCTGAATTTCAGTATAGGACATATTTGTAATAAAAAATTACTCATTTATCTAAGATTCAAATTTAACTGGGAATCCTATATTTTACCGAAAAACAGCAGAGCAGGACTATGTTACACATGTCTAATGTCTGAATTCAGGCATTTACATGTTGCATATGTTTGCTATTTTATACATGTCTGTATAACAAAAAATTAAAAACTATGACATAAATAAGTCATCTATTCCCTAAACGAAACAAATTGAATGATCAAGACTTAAAAAAAAGTCAAAATCATACATTTCTACAATGGAAAACTATGCTGAAGTTAAAGAATGAAGTAGATATCTCTACATCTCCCTAGAAGGTGCTCACGAACACTGTTGCGTGAAAAGATCAAGTTATGGACGGTATATAGAGTATGATCCTATTTTTGCTTAAAAATAGTTTTAAGATAGACAGTCTTATGCATGTGTATATCAGGATGGGGAAAGAGTGGAGATACACACACAAATCTGCAGCACACAGTACCCCCGGGAAAGGAGGCTCAGGAGGAGGTAGGGAGGAATCGGCAGTTCTCCCTATTTGTTTATACACTTTTTTGTTGGTTTGAATTTTGTTTCAAACACCATGTACTAGCTCTGTAATTTTTTAATCAAATTTTTCAAAACTGGGGTCAGGGGGTATCAAACCAGACACATTTAAGGTACATGTGCCTTTAAAAGCTTTTAAAATACCAGATAAAAAAATACCAGAAAACTAGAGGAGGATTACCAACGTTTTACTTTGCTAGATAGCTTTTTAAAAAGTACTGAAATAGAATAGAGAGTTCCCAAAATGACTAATTACATATAAAACTTTAAGGACTCTATCTTATATAAGCTTTCCAAGACAGAACAGAATATTATTTAATAACAATTTGAGTATATATAGTGATTGATGGGAAAAAAATTGAGTATCTACCATACACCAGTGGCTCTCAAATTTTAATTTGTCTGAGTATTGTGGTAGACGAAATAATAGCCCCCCAAAGATGTACATGTCCCAAACTCTGGAACCTGCAAACATGTAACTTTACGTTCAAATGGAATTTTTCGGATGTGATTAAGTTAAGGATCTTGAGATAGGGGGATTTTCTTGGATTATCCCAGTGGGCCCAACACAATCACAAATCCTAATAAAAGAGACACAGGAGGTCAGAGAGGAGAGAAGTTGCTACACGCTAGCTCTGAAGATGGAGGAAGGGCCATGAGTCAAGCAATATACGTGGCCTCTAGAAACTGGAAAAGCCAAGGAGATTTTCCCCTAGAGCCCACAGAAGGACCATGGCCCTTCGGACCTATGTTAAACTTCTGACCTCCAGAACTGTGAGACCATAAATTTGTGCTGTTTTAAGCCACAAAGTTATGGTAATTTTTTACAGCAGCAAGAGGATCCCGACACAAGTTATCATCTTAGGAGCTTGTAGAAAATGTGTACTCCCAGGTCCTACTCCCCGAGATTCTGACGCAGGTCGTCTGCAGATTTAACAAGAAAGCGCTATGCCTCTGATGCAGGTGATCTCTGAATCACACTATGAGAAAAAGCACTTTAGATCGTACATCAAAATAAACACCTCGCAGATAAAGAGTGCCATCTAAAATATGATTTTAATGGGGAAAACTAGTAGGATATTCAATAATGTATTTACTTAACGTATGGAATAATGAGAACTTTCTTGGCTTGGAGATAATAGAATACACACAAGGGAAAACATTGGCAGATTAAAATGTATAAAATCTAAATATTTCTGAAAGATAAAAAATAGAAGGGGAAATATTTCTGTAATATGTGGGTGACAAAGTATTCCTATTTCTATTATATTATTCGATATGCTATTTTAATTAAATGATTACTATTTCAAAAGTCAAATGAAAAGAGAAATAAATTTTTAATTCACATAAGATGAAATAAAAAGAGTAAATACATAGAGAGGAATGTTTAATCTCTCTAGAGAGGATGTTTAATCAAAGAAATAAAAATTAAAACCTTATTGTAAATCCATGTCATATCTACTATAATAGGAAAGTTAAAAAAATTTCTTTTAATTACCTATGGAAAATGGTTTGAGTGACATTATGTCAACATGATGGAATATCATACAGCCATTAAAATGAGTATTATTTAGAAAAATGCATGATAAAGTCCACTAAATTAAATAGCAACACATACAATTTTATATTTATGATTTTTTTCAATAATGCATAAACTTATATGATCTGTATCAATGACAATACAAAAAAATGGAAAAAGGCTTGCTAAAGTTTGCTAAAATAAGATTGCTAAAGCTCCTTGCTAAGGAACTTTGCCACTGAAAAAATTTTAATATTTCACTTCTTAAATAAAAGCAAAATTAGAAGAAAAAAGAAAGTACCACTTATCTATCTTTTACTTTCACCATCATTTCATAAAAGAAAAGGCATTTAATAAAAAAAAAACTGGAAGGCATGATCAGAGAAAAAGGACAGTCCCTCTTGAGAAAGGCTGCCATCTTTGCCATGGACAAATGAAAAGCTTATGTTAGACTAGCATGGGTCTGAGGCCCGGCCTTTGGGAGCCAACATCGTAAGGTACTAAGCTGAAAGCTACTTGACTTCAGCATCTGTGTGAATAGTAACCAAGAGCCCAACTACAGTTCTATGGGGTCCTTCCCCTCTCTCCCTACTGCTCCCACTTCAATCAGCCCCAGAAGTTTATCTATCATTGGAAGGAGCAACGATGAGGATAGTAAAGAATATGTTCCACAGAAGTAGAAAACTGCCAATTCTAAAAAAAGGGGGCAATTGACCAGAAGTCTATGAGAATGATAGCTTGCCAAAAAGAAAATAAGATGATATAATAGCACCAAGCAAGAATACCCATCAGTTCCTTCAGTGATTCAACCAGTTGAAGCAGGCAGACAATGCCACCCTTGTAACCATTTGTTTGTTCAAGTGGATTCATTCATTAACCTCTGTGTAAATGTGGGGAGATCAATTATTCAGGATGAAAACTTACAGTTTAATTGTAAATGGCTAATTATAAAGATATCACCTTGTTATAAGGTTGATGAGAACAGGAACAATACTTTTTTCTCTCTAATTTTTTTTTTCCTCAAAGGCAGATTCATATTGTTCTATTTCCCCTTTAAAATGGTAACTCTGCCAAAGGAAGTATCCTTTGATAAAAATAATGATCAAGCAGTGGGATTTAACGCTAATGCAATGCTTTTAATTAATGTTTTATTGGATGACTCTGTGGTCATTATTGACAAATGTCAGCTGAGTATAGACTATTTCCTAGAACCAGATTAAACTGGTTTTGGATCAGTCAATTCACATGATTAGAACTAGAGTCAACTGAGCATAGCTATTATGATCAAGTAATTTATTGTTATATTATTCTAAAATCATCTGTTTAGAAAACAAACTTGCCAATCTACTTTAATTCCATATTTAAGATAGATCTTTTCCCTAAATTTTGATAGCTAAATAACAGATCTTAATATCAACATTTATACTTGTAATAGATCTTGAAATTCACAGATCTCTCAATAAAACAAAAATCACATGAAAAAAATGTTACAACAACTTGCAAATAGTATAAAAAATACTGTACTCGATGCCAGAAGATCTGGATTCTAATTTCAGCTTTGTAATAAAGTAGCCCCAAGGCCTTGGGAAAGGTCAGTTAAACTCTGTGACCCTCAGCAAACTCACTTGTAAAATGAAGGTGTGTAAAACTAGACGGCCCTTCCAATTTAAATAATACCTGATTCTACTTGCACCAATTTTTGGAGTTATAAAATCCTACCATCCCATTTATTGTTTGTACCACTTTCGCCACAAGCACAGACTGATCCTGGAACATCTAGCCTACCACAAACTAAAAATAATCATGGGGATGCTGGTCAAAGTACAAAACTTATTCCAACCACAGTTGTTTTTGCTTTTGGTGACTCAAAATCTTAGAATCATCGATGCCTCCTCCCCTTCTCTTGTTCCCAGTAAGTCATCAGTGGTGACGTCTGACTGCTTCTATTAACAACCTCCCATATCTGATCCCTCACCATTTCCAGTTTGGCCAGAGCACTAGATGCACAAAGGTGAGTAATGAGAGATGAGGTGAAAAAAGACCTTATCTACCTTTTCCCCCCTCTTCTCTCATTACTGCCCTTTATGCCTCCAATGCTCTGGGCCAAACTGATCTACTCATTCTCTCCTAGAGCCACCTCAAGATACCCCACCCTCTGTATTCCACTGAATCACTAGAGTTCCTCCTGTTCCCAGCACTCCCCTCCTGGCAGGCCTCATAGCCCCACCTCAGTTATTTTAATCCTTCTCTCTAACTATGCCAATATTCTTAAAGCCACGCCATGGAAAAACTTTGTAATAAAGAGGCAATTCATCCTTTTTTGCATTAGGAGAGCACTCCAATTCCTTAAAACTCTTACTGCTTTTCCATTCTTCAGACACCTCACTAATTTATCAAAGATTCCCCAAAATTACAGCTAGTGGCTCAAAAATTACTTCAACTAACTTTTTAATAACTGCATTTTAAAGGTTCAAATCTCACCATTTACATAAGCCTTTTAAAACATTCTTTGGTACAGTTTTAAAACTTTCTTCATAAAGATCCTGAATATTTCTATTAAGTTTATTCAAAATTAGATTTGTTTGTTGCTCGTGTATGGGATTTTTTCACTACATTTTCTGACATAATTTCTACACTTATGAAGCGAAAAATTTAACTTTACCACTTGATCAAAGTTCTACAGATTAAAAAAATAGGGCATGAAATAATGAGATGATCTCTATTTCAGCTTAGACACATAATTCTTCATTACGTTTTATCCCTTCTCATCCTGTCCCATTACACTCTTCCATGGCTTTTTATTGTTTTTTTAGGAGAAGAGCTCACGCACCTTATGATTTTCCTTCGTAAAACTTTGCACAAATAAAATTAAATCATTATCTGCATCTCTCCTTTAAACCATTAACCTCGATGAGAACAAGGAACAGCTCTCTTGCTGTTGCCCAGCACAGTGATTGGCATGAACAAGCAGTTGAACACTTGTTGAAATAATGAATGGTTAATGTTCCACCAGGTTTGTATTCTTATTTCAGCCTATTTTGGTTAAAGTGATAAAAACTTTGTTACACTTTCCAGATAATTATTATTTTATTCTTCTCTTGGATTTGATACTTTAATTGCCAGCTGTTTTCCTATTTTTTTTCAAGTTTATAAAGGCAAAGTTCGAAATAAAATTCTACAACTATATCACCTGAAACATTGCACTAAACCTAATTAGAATCTTCCCACCTTTCTTGGCTTTTTAAAGCAGTCTTAGTTTAGCCAAGAGAAGTCCAGTTCTTGTCTTCTCTTTTGCACTAAAATAGTTTTGTGAGTTGTTTTTGCCCTTATCAATATAATTCTCTTAAATGAGTAAGGAAACATTTGCTTTTAAAATAATGAAATTACAGGAGGCCGCCCGGTGGCGCAGCGGTTTAGTCCACGCTTGGCAGCCCGGGGTTCGCGAGTTCGGATCCCTGGCGCCCGCCGACGCACTGCCTGTCAGCCATGCCGTGGCGGCATCCCATATAAAGTAGAGGAAGATGGACACGGATGTTAGCCCAGGGCCAGTCTTCCTCAGCAAAAAGGGGAGGATTGGCAACAGATGTTAGCTCAGGGCTGGTCTTCCCCACAAAAAAAATAATAATAATAATAATGAAATTACATTAGGTAATCTAGCCTAGGGCAAAAAACATTTAAATTATCAAAAAAAAAAAAAGTGCACTTTCTGAGTTCTAATTTCCACAACTGATTATTGGAATTTCTCAGCCTCAACAGTCTTTTAAGAGATTATAGAGAGAATTTGTCATAGCTTGATGAACAGACTGCTTATGTGATGAGTTAGGGGCAACTCAAGCTCTAGAAAGAAAACTAAATTTAAAGTAATTTTAAAGATTGGATAGAACATAGAGCGGAAAAAGAAATAGCCTCTACATTTCAAAAAGTGCAAGTGAAATTCAGCTCTTCTCCAGAAGGCAATGGGAGAACAAGGTGTGCTGCTTTCAAGTAGAGGAAATCTTACGGAGAGGATACAGATAAGACTAATTCATGTGATGTGATAAATGATAACAGGGGGAGATTAGGGTGCTGTGCGAATGTTAGGAGGGAACTCAGTCATGGACATCAGAAATAGCTCCCAGAGGACTTGATATTTGAAATGCAAGAATTATAACTAGTCAGTGTTATTGAAGAAATTTACTGGTGTCATTTTGCTTTGCCTCCTCCAAGTTCAGGCTGCCAGAATTGTGCTTTTAGCTACGCCATCACAAATGCATGAGCACAAATTTAGAGCTACACAGATTTTATTCATTTCCCTCTTACTTGTACTAATTCTACTTAATTTCCTTTCTCTACGCTCTGTGTAAACCACGAGACCTAATTCACCACTGTTTCAGGACCTGAAAATCCCCAAGTAGAAAATATTGTCCTTCTACTGTCCTTTGTGGGAACATCCCTGACTGTATGCTGTTATCGCTCCACACTCCATGCAGAAAGAACCGTGGGACAAAAAGCTACGAAAACATTGTTGCAGAAGGAAACAAAGTCTTGTCTCTCAAAACCCCAAGTTCTAGATTTAGCTAAACACTCAAAAGATGACCTTGTGCTAAAAAAGCAACAATCCACTGTTCTAGTGCTGTTTTGTTTTGTTCCAGCTTTACTAATGCCAGATAACTGGCACATAACTTTCCAAAATTATCCTCAAGCTTAACCCAATTTAGTCTTACATTATACCTCATGGGAATATGGTTACAACATAGGCTGGTCCCCAAAAATACACTCCATCCTTTCAACCTCCTTCCCTCTACCACATCCATGACCCCTACTTCTCTCAATTCATATTTTCCACTGAGTAGTGTGTTTGTATGTGTGAAACCTAAAACTCCCGCAGAAATAAAAAGTAGATGGAATAGAGAGCTGTTTTTAATTACGAGTTGAGAAACTTGAGCACACACAGTAAGATCAGTTCTGCTCAGTTCTCTTGAACAAAGATGGAACCAGGTGACATCCATTGCAGTGGACCTGTCATCTCTAGTGCAGAATAATTTCTAGAAGAGATTCCAGGTGGTAGCCTAAAGGCCAAAGGAGGTGTCTTCTAAATCTCCTTTAATCTCAATTTACAACTCAGAGATGGCATGTAGGTCCTGTGTACATGGAAACTGCATTCCAGGCCTGGTCCTTTTGTGCAAGGTTCTCTGTCAGCAGCCTTTCCAGAATACAGAAGTCAGTGCAGGAATATGGGGTACTCCGCAGGGCAAATCCATCTCCAACGTATGGAGTACATGTTAGAACATTTTACCATCTCTCTAGAGGCTATAAAACAGCGTCCCATGCTCACTACTTAACACTTTGCTTTCATACATTTCCTGAAGTTCTTATCCAGTCTGTTTTAAGACTTATCTTAAAAAATTAATGCTTTTATTTTCTGACTAAAACCAAATTATGTTTAACAAGATTTCTTAATCTAAGAGAATTCATGAACCTCTGGATATTTTCCACAATATTATGTGTGTATATACATGGATGCATTTTTTTTCCTAGCAAGGGGGTTGACAGTTTTCAGCAGATTCTCAAAAGGGTCAGTACCCCAAAATGAGAAACACTGACATACAGCAATCTCTCTTGTTCTTTTTCTTTTTGTGAGGAAGACCAGCCCTGAGCTAACATCCATTGCCAATCCTCTTTTTTTGCTGAGGAAGACTGGCCCTGGGCTAACATCTGTGCCCATCTTCCTCTACTTTATAATATGGGACACAGCCACAGCATGGCTGACAAACAGTGCGTCGGCTGGCACCCGGGATCCGAACTCGCGAACCCCAGGCTGCCAAAGCGTGAACTTAACTGCTACATCACTGGGCTGGCCCCTCTTGTTCTTTTTCTGTGTGGATATTTTTGAGAAAAGTGATTTAAGGTAAGTATGTATTACCCAAAACAAATACACCAATGAAATGCAATCAGGTAAAACCAAGATACTTATTTCTAAAAAGGTTCTCCTGCCCTTTTGTCGCGTCTCTGGACCCGATGCAGAGGCTACTTGGCAGTACTAGTGAACGCATGACAGTGGAAAAATGGAGTACATTTGGGAGAGACGGTCTTTTCTTTACATTTGCTTGTTCTGTAATTCTCAATAAACTAAACTATCTTCAGCAAATTGTAGGGCTAAATAATATAAGTTTATGTAGGAATCACAAAATCTTAGCACTTGATGAAAATATGAAAACCAGAATGGGAACCCAGATTAAACCTCTCTCCCAAAATAACATAAAATTATGACCACTCAAAGCAATGAAAATACTGTGGCCATTTGCAAAGAACCTGAAATTTTATGTATTTATTAAAATGATAAATAAAAGCATTTTCTGAACTTTTCTGGCTTGGAAGGTTTGAGTTTCAAAATTTAGCCCTATACGACCAGATTTTTATTCTGGAAATTTTTATATTTCAAGAAAGTTACATTCATCATGTATGTGATGATATTTAATTTCTGGTTCCTAGGTAACTGGCTTGTCCTTTGTCATGAATATGGGTGGCAAATACAAGGTCACCCTTAGCCCAATCCTAGTTGAGGAATTCAAAAGAAGAGCCAGAAACAAGTTACATCCCAGTAAACAAATCCCCGCTGGATTTAGCAACCCTAGCCAGTCAGCTCAGCATTTGTGGGCACTCTCTGTGCATATACACACGTGCACACACACCCCAAAAATAACACTACATCAAACAGAACAAATGTTTTTTCTGCCTTCTCTTTTTTATCTTCCCATTTTACTTATTATTTCCTTACCATTATTGATTTATCTTTTTTCAGAGATTTAGTCATGTACTTCCCTATGAACCCTGCTCTTCCTCCTGCCCAAAACCCCTTATTTCCATGACTTTCCAGATCATGAAGTATCTTAGAAAATTGAGAAACCTAAAGGTATACCTGCCTATGCGAAGCTCAGTGGGAAAGTCTAAAAAACTATATTTAAAATTCTCAGAATTTTAAAAGGTAGAATAATTTAAAAGGAAAGTTTATTATAATAAAACCTCACATTTTACTGAGCGTTAACTCTGTGTACACTAATCTAAGTAGTTTTCATACATTCTTTCATTTAAAGAATTACCCCAAGAGCTCATCATATGGATAGGGAAACTAAGGCTCAAAGAGGTGAAACCATGCCCAATATCACATAGCCAAATAATAATAAATCATAAGGGATAATAAGAGAAGCTATCCAAAATTTAAACCTCAAAAATAACCCCGAAAAACAAAAACAAAAAAACCCCTCAAAATATTAAGAAAAGAGAAACCAACTTAAATTTTAATGGCCAATATTTAGCAATAAAATGTTAAGTAACAGGGACATATATACATGATTGGCAGTTTCCCTTTCATACTCTGGAGGACAAGAAGCAAATCTGAGGCCCAACTGTGTATGAGCCTTAGGGCCTGATTATTTTTTCTACTCTATCTTTACTACTTCCTGTAATTTATAATTTTAATGTCCCTGTGCTTATCAGAAACCTTATAATTCAAATCCTTTGATGTTCAGAAGTCCTTGGATGAGTAAAATTGAGGAGACTAGTGAAGAAAGAACAAGAAGATTATTTCCAGTTTCTCAATTGCCACCACTTTTAACTCGGTCTCAACACAAAGGATTATATAATCAATTTCAAGCAATACTACAAACAACTATATTTTTAAAACTCAGGTCTTTGATCTTAGATACAGTGACATCTGAAGATTAAAAAAAAAGATTTACTATACACTTGCAAAAGCAATACAGTTTATGCAATAGCACTGTTGCTACATGAAAATGCCTGACAAAAAGTTGTCAAGACTAAACTTCCCTGCCTGGCTGACGATGATAATCAAATCTTTTTTGGATTCAGAATATGAACAAGTAAGGGAATTTCCACAAGAAAGAGTCAAATAAACACTGTGTCACACAGCACTTGCAGTATACATATAGGAATCAAACATTTGGTATAATACCTGAAGTAGGAATGATTTTAAAAAAAGATTTCACAGAAGACCTAGAGAAAAAGAAAAACTCAGACTGTTACCCCTTCCCAACTTGAGGTTTTAAATTATAGAATTTTTTGGAGAACTGTAAATGAGATACTATTTACATATTATTGGCTGGTGATTTAAAAATAAACAAAACAATTTATTTTATTTAAAATAAAATCAGTTATAGCCATCACTGCATCTGATAAATATTAACACTTCTATTTGCTATTCTTTGTCAGGTGGCCAAGACAAAAAAGAAATCACTATTTTTGAGAACTGAAGTATTTTTCTACCTGGAAGTACAAAAAAAGTATAGCTAATTTAAAGATTTGACATAGAATAAGACAACAAAAATTCTATTGTCAAATAATAGATAAATTCAAAGAGTTGAAATATACTAGCAATGGTACTATATTTGACCAGATTATAAACATCAGTTATTACCCTGAGGCTTTGATGGCAAACAGGAACTTTCAGATGTTCCAGTATAAAAAACACCTATAGGTGCTAAGCCCAGGAATAAAATCTGGGATTCTGCCAAGACTATTCCTCTTGCAACACAATGGCAAAGCTTTTGTGCGACACACCAGTAGACCCAACTTTCTTGCCAATATCATGTTCCTTTATCTTTTGCAGCATATGAATGAAACCAGCCTGCTCTTGGAAATTCTAGTAATTTTCAAGAAATAAACCAAGGCGAAAGGGTGGCAAACCAATTCAAGCAAACCTTCGTTTTGTTTGTGGTTCTATAATTTAAAAATAAAATTAGCAATTGATGAGAGTGATAGCTAAAAAAATGGAAATGACTAGATTGGCCTCCATGTGGGTAGAGTTATATTTAATGAACTTGGGTCCTCTCAACATACCTCTGCCTCCCATCCCTGTACCCCTCACAGCTCCTCTTCTGCAAATGACTGCTTTATATAGTGGAGCACACCAAATCTAAAGAATATAATAGCTTTCTTCATTTTGCTATAATTTTTATGATAACTCCTATCAAGTTCAAGTTTGGGGCTACACCTCACAAACTGGAAAAACTAAGAAATGCCAGTCTTTTAAAGTCCACCAACATGCAGGTTCAAGTGAAACACTTTTTTAATGTTTAAGGACAATTTATTTTATAAATTTGCATCTACTATTTGAAGTCTTTAACTTAATATAAATATTATATATGTGTCATTAAAAAAGATCAGTAATGGGCACAAAAGCATGAAATATATTTTGAGTTCTTTTCAAAGAAAAGAAACCTCTCTTCTCACTTATCAAATAATGCTAACATTGATTGCTTAGCCCTCCTAATTACAGGTACTTCTTGAAAAGAACAACAACATCAAAAACAATCCTATTCCAAAATGTATCATTTGTAGAGATAAGAAATAAAACTCAAATATTAATTTTGAATTCACATTATACTAATTTTATTCATGAGACATAAATTACTGAATGAAAGAAAAGGAGCCATTTACACAACCAGGTGAAACTGAATAAGCAAAAGAAAATTGTTCATAAATGGGCAACATGCTAATTAGTCTTCTGATTTAATCAATTTAAAAGAATTATTAGCTAAATCAACTATGTAAACTCTATAATTTCACAATATTTGAGAATATGTAAAAGACTTTTATCTAAGATATTTTAAAACTTTCCTATAATCAGTTGGATAAACCGGTTTTTCCAGATCCTGTAGAAACAAACTGTAACCCATATTCTGTACAATTATTACAAATACTGAATTAGTGAGGTTTAATTTAATAAGATTTTACTATATTTGCAGTATTAACTAAGTCAGATATGGAATTATTACATTTAAGAGGTCTACTTTAATTTTAAAATGCTATCAAACATTTGTGATATGTTGTCTTCAAAATCCTTTATTTTTCAATTTTCTATATGGATATTTAACAGAACATGACACTGACTTTGCAGTTGTATTATACTACTATCCTTTATCTGAACTGCACAGAACTAGTCATCAAATAATTAAGAGATTGTAGAATTTCAGGTAGCATCTTTTATAAATCCTTTATAAAGGATAACACATCAATTCCTTAAACTGTCAAAATTCTCACTAAGCTAAATTCTGACAATCTGTGAAATTCATAAACAATGAATTTCAGTTAAAAATATATATTTTAAATACATTCTCCTTACCAGCTTTTATTAAAAAAAAAAAACACCTCGTGCCCCTGAATACAATTAATGCTTCTGGCTAACCCCCATTCTCTTCCCAGTATTCTCATTTTTATCATATTTTCCCCCCACTGAAGTGAGCACATTGTATTTTGGTTTCTTCTCTTCCTACTCATTGTTCAGATCGGCATTTTAATAATCTTTTAAGCAAAGCTGTTCAAAGAAAACAGGCTATAGAAAGCTAAAGAAAATTCCCTAAGTTCCATGATTTTCAAAGTGAGATTTTTCTAGACCTATTTATTAAAAATCCATGCAGCGCAAACACCACAACTGGTAAACAGCTACAGAAGACTGGAAGCTTCAAAATAAAGCCGTTAAAAACACTTCATTACACACCTTCTCTGTGAAGCCCTTTGTTTCCACTGAAAACCATACTGGAATCCTCGTGTAAAAGAAGTTGCCTTCTGGCTGTCAATAGCTATACAGTCAGTAACTGAGGGATCCAGATGTCTGCAGTGGTTAAAACAAATGTTCAGCGGTGGGTGCTGATTCCTCTCCCCTCTGTGTGAGGTTTTTCACAAAGGCAGCAGAGCCAGAGCGCACATAGCAACAGCACTCTCAGCTGATTGGACGGAGGGTGTGCTCGGCCGCCCCTGCTCGCTAGGTCCACTCCAGCTTCCTGTCTACTTGGCAGCGCTATCGTGTTGTCTTCGCTCCTCTTACCAACTCGGCTGCGTTTAGGCCACTTGAAAGGAAAGACCAGTACAACGATAATGACCAAGTACTCTAGCATGAGCTCCTAAAATGTGTGTCTGCGGTGCATTTAAAAAAAGAGAGAAATTCATAAGGCAAACATTTATCTCAGTCGGTGTTTCACATAAAACTGAGGACAAAGAGGGGTGGTGGAGGGAATCAATTTATTACTTCGCATTTCAAGTAAATCAGGTTCTACCAAGTGAAACGCTCTGAAAACAAAGAAATACAAAAATTTACAATTCGAACGAAGCATCAAGCTCCACCTACCTAGAACTACGAATTACTTTACAACAAACTTCACAAATTCCTAGAAAAGCACAACCAGTTCGATAATTAAAATGGGATCGGGCCTAAAATAGTCCCCCCTCAAATTTATGTAGTGTCTTTTAAGAGGGCAAGAAAAAAAAACAGGTTAACGGATTGTTAGAAAAAGATTAAAAAAAAAAAAGTTACTTAGTAAACTCTGACAACAATAAAAGATTTAACTAGGTATTCGCATTAAAACGTCTCTTCTTACATGAAACAACGACATATAGCCTGTATTCATTTATTTTCTTTATCATAAAATTGTCTGGAGATACGAAGGCATAGGAGATTTTTTTCAGGTTTCGAATATTGGGCTTCAATGTATGGGTCTACACTATCTCCATAAGCTTTAAGAACAACAACGGGGCGGGACGGGGGGCCAGCCCAGGGGCGCAGCGGTTAAGTTCGTGGGCTCTGCTGTGACGGCCAGGGATTCAAAGGCCTGATCCTGGGCGTGGGCAGACGCACTGCTTGTCAAGCCCACGCTGTGGCAGCGTCTCATATAGAGTAGAGGAAGAAGGGCACGGATGTTAGCCCAGGGCCAACCTTCTTCAGCAAAAAGAGAAGGATTGGCAACGGATGTTAGCTCAGGGCTAATCTTCCTCACAAAAATAAAAAAGAACAACAGCAAAATCTCTCCCCAGTTTACAGATGTTTGGGGGAGTCAATGTAGGTAGTAGGAGATAAACAGATATGAAGAATCAGATATGAAAGAAAGATTCTTCATTTAGAAAATATTTCCCCCAAACATCACATAAACTAGGGTAGTGTTTTCAAACTTTTAAAGCAATGGAAACCTTTTATTTGCATTCTTCCAAAAAAATGTATTATTAGTGGTGGCTTTGGGATTTCAGTACAGGAGAGGTTTGTGGGAGTAGGCAGAGGCTACAGCAGAAGCATACTGTTTATTACCCAGATCTTTATCTGGAGTGTCTTGAGGGTAGGGAGCACAGGCTGATGGAAATGTTGGTACTATTAAAGCACCCCATGAGCCTATTTTTAAATGCGAGGCCACAAACAACACTGCAGTTTCCTCTCAGCTCCAGAATCCACAAGACTCCTACTCCTGAGAAAGCTTCTAGGATCCTTGGAGTTCTACAGTATACAAGTAAGAGTACACAGTATATAGCCTGTAAGAGTTAAATCTCATTATGACCTTAGTGTAAAGAAACAACCTGATCACTGGCTCCACAATTAGCCAGAGGGAGAGCTGCTAAGCCCTCTGAGAAATATCAAGAGGGAAGATGTGTTTGGGAGCACAAGCAGCCTACGAGGTAAGTGACTCAGAGAAAGAATGACATTGTACAGAGAAGGATTTTGGAGTCACTGACCACCCTGGGTTCAAAACATGAAACTGCCATTTACAAAGAGTAAGACCCTATACAAAATCACTCTACTCTGTAAAACGAAGTTAACTCACAGGGCTATTGCGAAGGCTAGAGGGTGTTCCCTGCTAGCCAGACTGGGCTTTTGGTTACTAAGGACCCTTAAGTTCTTCAAGATTTGGGGTCTTTGCACAATGCTTTCAGTTGCTAAGTCTCAGCTTAAATTTCTCTTCCCTAGGAAAGCTTTCCCTGATCCAAGACTACTCTGATTCCCTCTACTTTTTTCTTAGTACTTAGCTCATAGAATGTTAATTATTTGTAAAATGACTGGTTTAATGACATTCTCCTCTACCATACTGTAAGTGCTTTAAAGGGAGGTATTGTTTCTGTCTACATTATTGCTTACCTAGCATCATGCCTGATTTATATCCCATATACTATTTGATTTGATTTCACAACCATGAGAGGTAAATAGAACAAGTATCATTATCTGCATTGTTCAAATAAGAAAATCAGCTCCAAAAAGTTTATTTACTCAAGTCGTACAATTAGAAGTCAAAGGAAATAAATTTTTTAAAAATTTTTGGATGAATAATTTTATAATTCAAAAATAACCTCTTCCTATATCTTTCAAAAAAGGAATAATATATAATCCCTAGATTGCTTTGGAATATTTCCTTTCAGTTATAATCCTTAAACTTTTTAATTAAAGGCTATTGACAGCCTATAGTTATAATCTAAAACTACTGATTAACATCATATACAAAGAGAAGTTATAGAAAAATACTAAATTTAGTCAGAAACATGTAGTCATAAATTAGTAAAATGCACTCCAAGAAACATGCCATTTTAAAAAGTAAAATCCAACCAAGAGATTTATTTAGTGAAATGTTTCCTCTGTGCTGCCAGTTTTCCAATAAATTTCAAAATGGCACTTTATATAATTTTGAAGAATGCCTGCTTTTCCCTGGTTTATTCATATTGGTACACAAAGCTACAGATGTGTATGCTATAACAAAACAGCACATTATCTACTTTGTAGATCTCAACAGTCTACAAGTTAATAATCTGAATAATATGAAATTCTATATAAGTGCTAGTTCCAGGTTCTCAATTCACAACCCCCAACCATGAAAAATCTCCTTTTCTTCTGCACCCTACCTAGCATGGTCATAATTGTACTCTCCAAATGGATCTGTTCAAGAAATATAAATTACTTATATTTTCCTAATGTAAGGAAATAAATAAGCAAGCAGATATACCATAAGTTTTTTTAAAACTACATATTCCAAATATAAAATGGAAAAATTTCAAATGTCAACTGTTTCAGCTCATCTATGCTCTCTGTCAGCAGAAATAATTGGAAACTACCTACTGAGAGTAAGATACTTTAGAGAGTAAGATACTTTAGAGTATCATACTTTAAATAATCATGCTAGCTTGGACACTTTCTAAACAAAAAGAAATATTGCTAGTAGAAAAAGAAGAACCCTTCAAAGGTAATGATTAAATAGCTACTATATATATGTAGGCCCATGGGCCAGACATGGTGCTAACCTCTTTACATAACCATCTCCTCTGACTCTGGTAGTTACTATCCCCACAGATGAGGAAACTGGCTTGGTACCAGCCTAAGTAATCAGAACTAAGTGGGCAAAGCCAAGATTCAAATTTAGGTTTTCCTGAATCTAACATGCGTGCTCTTAACTACTACTATCTTTCCCTAAACAATTCCTTTCTTACATAAATTTCCCTAAGGCAAATATGGCATTAAACAAAAATAAAGTTTAAATATGGAAATTTCAAGTTAACATTTTTCCCTCTATTACTCATTCAATAACCACAACTACAGCCCCATTATACCTCAAAACTGTCATTGATACACTACTTATAACACAGGAAAACAGGATTTGACTGCTAAAGAGGGACCAGGCTATAGCTGTAGTGTAATCACTACACGAGGACACAATGAAAGATTCAAACTTCACCACTTCATGATCACAGATAACATACCTAATCCCGAGAAAGTAAAGGAAGTAGAAAAGAACGTTGACCCAGGAACCACGGTTCTGGGTTCTAGTCTGAACTCTACCTTTAATCAGCTTTGTGATCTTAGGCACTTCTCTGAAATTGCTCATTTCTAAGTCAGGAATCATTCTTTATTTTTTTTGCCTGCAACGTTGGTATATTGTAAGGAACAAATAGGATAGGATAAAATTATTTTGAAAACAGCAACGTGCTACACAAATAGGATATCATCATTCCTGATGGTCTTCTAGGGGGTAGCAGTGTAAACACGTTTGCATAAAATCCAACCTCCTTATTGGAAAGATCCCTTGAAGCAGCAGGACATGATGGAGAAGAGCCAAGTAGTCCAGAGGTTCAAGTTATTTCCAGTTAACTGGAAGTTATTTCCAGTGCTATCAAATTATTTAACCTCTGAGTCTATTTCTTCATCTGTAAAGTGGGAATAATAATTTCTGTAAGAGTTATAAACCACCTAGCCCAGTACTTGGCTTTCAAGAAATTTGAGTTTCCTCTTTTCCTTTGCAAACATCAGGTCTGCAGGATGTTAATAAAACATGTGCATGTGTGCGCACACACCCCCCCCAAACAAATAAAAGGCAATACATTAGTAGTATCCCATGTTAATAACAACAGGGATGAAATTTAAACCTTGACTACTAAAGATATTTATGACACTGATATTTTTAAAGTTTCTTAAATAATGCTACATTTAATAACACATTTCACAGCTCAATAACTAATTTTTAAGAAAGACTAAACAATAGCTAACATTTAACATTGTTAACAGTTTTGGAAATAGGGAAATTTATGGGTTTTCTCATTAAATCAGAGTTTTTATTCAAAAACAAAATGTTATGCTGTTAAGTCAGTACTGGGATAAATTAAGCCATAATAAATTACGTTAAATTCCACTCACATGGAGATATTCCTAGCAATCATTCTTGCTGAAATAATTACCCAGTGATTTGTATTCATCATAACATGGTACAAATAAGCCAAGTGGCCAAAGAGCAATACAAAAATACTGTGTTTTCAAGAGCTAAAATACTTCTTAAAATTAAAATATTAAAAAGTACCTAAGAGACCTAATTGAGGTTCTCATCTTTCAAAAGATTTTGGGTTATGATGACCTAGATTGGTTCCAGGAGCAGAGCCTTGTTTACAAAATCTCAGATCTTAGAGAAAATGTTCCAGCCTGTTTTTTTGGCATCATTCGTACTACATTGTTTAAAATGAGCTAGAACAGGGGTTATTTATAATCTAAGCTACTGCTACCCGTCAAACACGTTGTCTAATAATATCTTGTACACACACTAG
Source organism: Tapirus indicus (assembly GCA_031878705.1). NCBI lineage: Eukaryota > Metazoa > Chordata > Mammalia > Perissodactyla > Tapiridae > Tapirus > Tapirus indicus. The sequence goes on from CM062918.1 coordinate 45,313,401, forward strand.
TCAGATTTAATAAGTATCAAGATCAGCTATAAGAAAAAGAATTCTTTTTTTTTTTTTTTTTTGGTGAGGAAGATCAGCCCTGAGCTAACATCTGTTGCCAATCCTCCTCTTTTTGCTGAGGAAGATTGGCCCTGGGCTAACATCTATGTCCATCTTCCTCTACTTTATATGTGGGACGCCTGGCACCCTGTGGCTTGATAAGCAGTGCGTAGATCTGTGCCCGGGATCCAAACCCATGAACCCTGGGCTGCTGAAGCAGAGCGTACGAACTTAACTGCTACGCCACCAGGCCGGCCCCAAGAATTCATTTCTAATAACCTATAATACATAGTATTTATAAATTAATATCACCATTATTACATAAAATGTGTGGCAAGATGCACATGGGTTCCCCTTTACCTATACCCATTTTTCTTAAAAGACATGTTCTGGGATGTTAATCTCCTATTATTACATTATAAAGACTGCTGTGTTTGATTCAGTCTTAAAATTCTAGAACCAATCATGAATTTTTTATTCTGATAAAATAATGTTTTACTAAAAGTATTTCCATGGAGATAATGTGTCTTACATTTACTTGTCCCTTTGACAATTGCAACTTTGTGAAATAAGAGTATTTTGTACATGAAGAAATTGAATCATAGAGATTAAAGCAGCTGGTGGGTTACATCATTGAATCACGGAACCCAGGTTTAATTCCAAGTCCTGTTTTCTCCCTCACTCCAACAACCTATCACTGGTAGATGTCACTGCCTCTACTAATTACGCCAATAGTCATACAAATGACAGATTCTGCATTTTAAATTTTGGAGAATGTTAGCAGAAAGCTGGCAAAGTGAAATAGTTGTACAGAATTAAGCAAACCTCACGCAGCTTTAAGAAAGACTCAATCATTGAGTCCTCAAAGCTTTAATACTCTGCTTGCATTTTAAAAACGTGTGCTAATTTCACATTCCTTGATATAGTCTTGTTTTCAAATGACATGACTAAACTCTTCTGGCTACCTATAACACTTAAAACTCTAGTGCATCTAAAACAGAATTAATTTTCCTCTGAATAAGATTTACCATTATTATCACTGGCATCCCCCCAATTCCCTCAGCTAACAAACTTTGGAGAGAATCAAAATAGCCATTGATGATGTGTTTATTAAGTGCCTGGCACAACCATTTTACTCAAGTTATGTCATTATAACAAACCTATGGAATGAATACCATTATTATCTCAATTTCAACCAACGAGGAAACTGAAGTTCAGAAATGTTAGGTCATTTGAGCAAGTTTACATAGAGCAGGTGACAAAAATCAGAATTTGAACCCAGGTCTTTCTGGTTCTTTGAACGGCTAAAACAATCTGTAGGATTAAATGTGCTGCAAAATTAATTTAAGTGGTTGGAACTATCATTTTCTTTCTAAATAAAATAGGAAAAAGAAAATATCAGCCACCATTGCACGAGCAAGATTGAGTAATGACTTTTGTTTGCAGGGGCAGGAGTGTTGTTATGGGGCAGCAACATCAACTGTCTTTCTAACTGTGGGCCATCGAAAAAATTTTTAAGTCACTACTCCATGTCATACTGTCTCTCAATTACCACCATCCCCTGCACTGTCCCCAGTAGGTATTTGGTTCTACCATACCACATTCAACCAAGATGAACTTTGGAAGCACAAATAAAAGGCTGATACTAAGTTTTATTTTACTAAATAGAGTTTGAGAAAGAAGTAGTAGCTAGAGATTTACAGCCAAAATTCACATATCTCACAGACTGCCACAACTCAGTTCTACAAACCTTTCTTTACTAGAGGTGACACTACACAACTAGAGACAGAGATGTTTAGAGATCCCTAGGATTCAGAATGTACAAATTCTGTAATTACTGAATATACCTTTCTGTGTAGAGGGAGACAGTTGTCTTTTCCTCACATAAATGGTAGAGTCATCTTATTAGAGATCAAAGCTCTCCATTTTCAACACAATTTCAGTTTATACAATTAGTCATGCACCACTTAATGATGTTTTGGTCAACAATGGACCACATATACGACAGTCATCCCATAAGATTAGTACCATATGGCCTAGGTGTGTAGTAAGTTATACCATCTAGGTTTGTGTAAGTACACTCAGTGATGTTCACACAAGGACAAAATTGCCTAATGACACATTTCTCAGAAGTATCCCTGTCGTTAAGCAATGCATGACTGTATTTCACCCAGCAAGCCAGTGGAAAGTACTTATCACTTGAATACCTCAACAGTTTCTGACTTTTTAGACCAGGAGGATTTTAGCTGCATCACGTAGAAGGGGAAATCAATAAGGCCTGATAAACGGAGCACCTCAATTGAAACCTGCACTTACTAAGAATAAATTCCCTTCCTCATTCTCAAAAACAAAACAGAACATCCAACACACACACACACACACACATACACACACACACACACACACACATACACACCCCTATATTCAAACCAAAAATATTTGAGACCACTACAAATAGACAAGCGTAGTGGAATGTAGGAGTCCTCTAAGTCTGTGCAGGCCACCTGATACTCCTTCCTCTGGGCCAGGTCCCCCACTCCCCACCCATGCCTTCTCCCAAAAGACACAAGGTAACCTCCAGTGCTGACTTGTCTGCTGACTCAGGAGAAGAAGTCAGGAAAGATGACATTTGACTACAAGTTCCGGAGGCCAGGGGCCATATTAGTCTTTGCTCATCACTGTATTTCCAGGCACATACCAGGTGCTCAATGTATGTTTCAGAGAAGAGACGGAAAGAGATCCAAATGTTTAAAATTTTACTCTCTTTAACAGTAAATTCTAAAATGATAAGTCATTTTACCAATATACAATCACTAATTTAACATTTATCACAGAAGCATTGTTCATAAGAATTCAGATGACTTTGAATAAAAAGAACATTTTGTCAAATGTGTGTGTTTTGGTAGAAACATTTTAGAGATCAAGCATTTCTGAAACAAAGTCCAAGTATTTTGTACTAAATCAAAAAAAGCATTCCATGTTGTCCATCCCTTGACTTAGTACAAGAGCCCACATAAATTATCAAATATTAGATGCAATTTCCTACAGAACACAGCTGGGGCAAACTGTCTACCTCAGCTATATTTAAGCCATCTAAACACAGAATGAAATACAAGTTAATGGAAGACAAGATTTGAGTGCACCAACAGGACAGCAAAATGGCTAATATTTAGGGTGACCATAAAATTCTTTGTCCAAACAGTGCTACATTTAGAGTGAAAGGAGACAATTATGAAATAGGATTGGACACAGGGACAGCAGGTATAAACCAGGACCATCCCACGTAGCATTTAATCCATCCCATCCCCTAAGAAAATCTGAACTTCATGATACAGTTAAATAAAGAGACAAAACGGTTAATTCAATTTTTAAAATGTGAATTTTTTTACTTCATGAAACTCACTGATATGGGTCAAAATATAAAATTTATGGTATTTTATGATATTTGAAATACTTTACAACTGTGTCAGGCTTTTTCAAATGTCCTTTCTTAAAAAAAAAAGTTACCATATGCACTCACTGCATCCTAGCTTCCTCTCGTCTGGAGGGAGGGGTAAGAAAGAGCACGGCCTCACCCACAAGGCACTGGAAGCGATTAAGCACGCAATAGGCACTTAAATGTTTTTTCAGGTGTCTAATAAATGCCAACTCTGCCAAGCACCATGGCAGGTGTGAGGGATACAGCAGGGAAGAAGTCAGATGTTGTCCCTGCCCTTGGAGAACAAATATTCCAGTGAAGCAGACAGTCCAAAATGAGCGAATGAAGGAGGGACAAATTGCGGTATGTGTCCTGGTCTTCTTTCAGTTCCCAGAGCACGCCAGGCTCTTTCTAAATGCAGGACCTTTGCATGTACTACTCCCTCGGCCTGGAATGTTCCTCCTTTCACTCCTACCACAGTTGGCTCCTTGTCCTCACCTCACTTTCTCAGAAAGGTCTTAGTCATCATCCTAACCGAAGGGGGATTTTTCCCTGTCCTCAGTCACCCTCTGAGCCTTTGCATGTTTCCTTCAGAGCACTCAGAATGTGTACTTATCTCCCTTTTTGAAAAATGTTCATATATTAACAATAATAGGTAACATTTACTGAATATTTCTTCAGAATCGAATACTATTCAAGCACTTTACATGGATTACCTCATTTATTCATTATGACAGCCCTTTAAGAAGGTACTATTACTAGCCCTGTTTTTCACATGACAAAAGTAAAGACAGATTTCCTCTATATTTCTAAATAAGCTTACACTGCTATTTCTTGATTTTTAAAATTTTAGACATTATCTCTACTTTCTCTTTTAGTTCCTCTCTTTATGTTCCTTTCTCTTTTAGCATCGTAGTTTCAAGGATAAAATATGTCTTTCACTTTGAGTCTATTTATTACCATTTGACTCTCTTCCAAAAGTGTGTATATATATATATATATATATATATATATATATAGTATTTGGAGAACAATGTTCAAATATAATCACCTAGCCTTTGTTTCCTTCAAGCTCCTTCAGGAACGCTGGGTGATCATTATGTCATTTCTGGTTCCAGAACCTAGAGGCAATTGTGCCCTTGCTAGAAGTAGTGTAGTATAGGAAATACTCAACTGGCTAACAGGAAATTTGAGTTTTACTTTTGTAGTTGGATAGGTTACTTCGTTTTTCCTGGGTTTTATGTTTTCTCAACTGTAAAAATGAAAGTGACTCACACTTTCTGAGGATCTTTCCAACTCTGATTTCTAGCAATAGCATGATTTTGAGAGTAATTTCAGAATAACAAAAGCATGTTCATGTCCTGAGCTCTTCATAATGGAATTTAATTCACTATGTAACCACTATGCACCTGTACCACTATGTAACCTGAGGATTGTTTTTTTCATTGTTAGCCATTCAGAGTCCCCTGGCAGACAGTGAACTCTGCAACATAAGCAATAAGAAAAAGCACAGGCCAGGGTTGTTACATGCTGGACTACAGAAATATGTCTCCAGGACGAGCATTCAATCCACACAATAATTACCAAGATTTGAATAAAATTCCTCAAAGGCAAGGTATGTTTCCTTCTGAATAGCAAGTATACCAACCTAAGAAGAACATGCATGCCCAGAGAAACAATTTTTCCTCTTGCTCTCATACAATCTCCTTACTCTTATAGCTCACATGACGTTGGAAGGTATAAGGGTCTCTAATTTCACAGAGTTTAAATTTCTGCCAGCAATTGTCTGGAATGAGAGAACGAATCTCCAATTTCATCCTGTTTTTCTCCCCTCTATTTGTTTTAACTCACAGCTACTTTTAAAATAAATAGTGCGGTTTATTACTCCAACAAGAGTATCATAAAACAATAGCTATGATATTGTCAGTATTGTGTGCCATGTTAATATTCCCAAGAATTTTCCTGAAAGAGAACACTAGGGGCTGGCCAGTGGCGTAGTGGTTAAGTTTGCGTGCTCTGCTTCGGTGGCCTGGGGTTCACAGGTTCAGATCCTGGGCGCAGACCTACACACCGCTCATCAAGCCATGCTGTGGTGGCATCCCATATACAAAATAGAGGAAGACGGGCACAGATGTTAGATCAGGGACAATATTCCTCAAGCAAAAAGAGGAAGATTAGCAACAGATGTTAGCTCAGGGCCAATGCTCCTCACCAAAAAAAGAGAGGGGGGAAACACTAATCCCTCATATAACACAAGAGTGGTGGCAAGGAGAAAACCGATGGAGAAGAAAAAAGATTAGCCAACAGTAGTGATGAGTGTCAGGTAATTTTCATAATGCCAGGTCATAATGTAATTTTGAGAGCTAAAAAACTGATTTTTAAGACTGTCAGATATTCAATAATATCTCTGTGTTGGTTTGTAATGAAATTAAATAGAAACATACTGCCAAATTATTCTTCCAAAAAGTTCTCTTTAATCACACCAAACTACTTAATAGTGCCCCACTATCAAGTGAATGAAGCTCAAACTCCTCAGCTTAACATTCAAAACCCTAATCATCCCCATTCCCAAGTAACCCCTCCAATTCACATTAGTCTACCTGCTATCCCTGGACCATCTTAACTGCTCAGAATGTCCTCTCTTCCAGTCCTCTCCTCTCAATCTCTGTAAATTTCCAACTATCCAAATCATACCTGTCTTTTAAAGTTCAGGACAGCTGCTATCTCTGCCAAAAGACAGCTTCTGCCCGGAAATTAATCACCCCAGATGAAATTAATTATTCCCTATGAACTCTGATAGCAGACATTATTTTACCACTTATTCAGTTATCAAATGTCTTGTATTATGTTTCTTTGTGTAGTTATTTCATTTGATCCATTAACCTTGAGAAGTGGGCATAAATATCCCCATTTAGAAAAAAAACTGATATTGGAGAATTAATTCTTAGGGTCACCAAACTAAAAAATCACAGAAAAAGAATGCATAACATTTTCTAGTTATAAGTTTTATGCTACATCACAAAAATACTAAAATGCATGCAGCAGTTCATTCAACAATATTTATTGAGCAGCTACTAAATGCCAGGCACAGTCCACACATGGGGAAACACAGCAGTGGACAAAAGCCACTAAGTCCCTGCCCTCACGAAGCTTACATTCCTATTGGAGAGAAAAACAAAAAAGCAAATAAATAAACATAGAACATCAGGTCAAGCAGTGATAAGGGCTATGAAGAGGAGTAATGTGTAAAGAGAGACTAAAAGAGCTGTGCTCTTTTTGATGGGATGGTCAGGGAAGGCTTCTTTGAGAAGGTGACAACTGAGCAGAAGTCAAATGAAGGAAAGGACAGAGTCATGAGACTTGTATTCCAAAAGGGGACAGCAAATCCAAAGTCCCCATGGTGTCAACGTGCTTGCGGTGACGGAAGAACAGCGAGATCAAGGTGCCTCACGCGCAGGGAACCTTAGAAGAACACTAAGAAATGAGGTCAGACAGGCAGCCTGAGGCTTTAGGACTAAAAATATAATCCTTCCCAATGCAAATATAATTCTTTTCGAATTGAAAAAAATCTTGGAATTTCATCAGTACTCATTTTTCTCTTAAATCCACTTTGTCCAAGTAAATATTTTTTAAAAGCTAAATAAAATAAGGAACAATCTGTTAAAATCTTAATTAATTGTCCTATTTACATAACCTAATTTTTTTTTCCAAAAGCCAATAATTTTACTCACTTCTACCTTTACAAATTTTTGTGTGTGTAAGAGGAAGACTAGCCCTGAGCTAACATCCGTTGCCAATCCTCCTCTTTTTGCTGGGGAAGATTGGCCCTGGGCTAACATCCGTGCCCAGCACAGCCTGATAAGCAGTGCATCGGTCCCCAGCCAGGATCTGAACCCACAAACCCTGGGCTGCCAAAATGGAGCATAAGAACTTAACCACTAGACCACCAGGCCAGCCCCCCTTTACATCTTCTTATGGTGTACTCTAAAACCATTCTAAATGTTGTCCAACATCAGGGTCTAACTCCCTTTCTCTAACAGGGCAATGTGACTAAAGATGATATTGGGATGACTATGGAAACGTGAATATAAACTGTACATTTGATATTAGTATTGTGCCAGTGTTAGATTTCTTGAGTGTGATAACTGTATTGCAGGTATGTAGGAGAATGTTCTTATTTATAGGAGATACACACAGTGGTATAGTGGTAAATGCTTAACAATTGGTTCTCCAGAGGAAAAAAGCTCTGGTTTGTAGCATTGCCAGTTTCCATGGTGTGAAGACCATCACCATTTCTGATTTCAGGCAACCAACTTGATGCAGAGTTGGGAAGAAATGTATGCAATCAGTTTGCACATGATGATACCAGCCAGCTCTATGTTGAAGTATGCAGGGTTGAAGTGTCATGATGTCTGCAACTTATTCTCAAATTCTAAAAACAAAAAATAAAAAACCAAAAAAATCCCCTGCTGTCTGTCTATCTAATCTACTTACCTACCCACCTATCGAGAGAGAGAAAACAGAAGTGGTAGATGTTCACAATTAATCTATGAAAAGGTATTTGGTATATGATTCCAACTCTTCTGTGGGTTTGAAATTTTAAAAAATTAAAATGTAAATTAAATTACAGAGTAAGCAATGTAGGGAAGTTTGAAGAAATCCTATGGCCAATTCTTTTCTAAAATGAATAAATGAGAATTTTTTGTATATCAGCTTCCTTTCGTCAAGTACACTAAATATGATATAGAGCTTGAACCTAAAGTTATTTTTAAGACCAAAACCTCAAAAAACAAAAAGCAATTGGCCAACATTAAGTGCTAAAGTTACACATTCTCTTACTATTATAAATTTAAGTAGAAATGACCCACTAGATAATGTGACAAACCATGATATCTCTTCACAAAAGAAAATTGCTCATTTGGTTAAAAAGTGTAAAAGAATTTTCTAGATGTCAGGATAAAGTTTTGTAAATGGCCGGATTTCAGATATTGATACCAAATTTTAACTCCATTCAAGAATATATAAGTTTGGTTAAGTAGGAAAATAAAAAAATGGAAACTTCATATAAATTTAAAATGTTAATCCTCAACTATAAATGGTTGTGCTCCCAAAAAGGGATACGTTTTTAGATCAAAATAATGGTCATACTTGGAATAAATATTATTATGTATAAATAATGCGAGTTATGACTGGATTCTCAGGCCAGCCTACTAAAGGTTTTTTAACCTATAATGGTCATTACTTGCAGCATCATGGAACAAGTCTAAATTCTAGGCCACAGAAGCAGAACGGCCATGTTCCAAGCACTAAATCAACCCTAGGTAATATTCTGAAATAAAGAAAAATGAAATTTTGGGCACCATCTCACCACTCTAATACTTTCCATCAACCTCCTTCTAGTGCTCATCCCTATCCCAATGTCCTTGCCCTAATGCTGCTCTAAGTGCTCATTATGGTATATTATCACCCAGAAATAGTTGGTGTGCTCCAATCACCTACTTTCCTTCTCCCATTGCATGTGCATTACAGATGTGTAGTTCAAGGCTGGTTTTGAGTTCTAGTTGTATACTGAAGAATACAAGGTTTCCGAGTGACACAATAAGGGTCTGTTGATCTCTTATGCCTGTTATGACTAGTCTGCACAACAGAGCACTGAAACACTCATTTCCTCAGTGCAGCTGATCCAAGCTATGTATCCTTGGAAGTAAAACAGCAATCCCTACCCTGTGCCAGGCATATGCTGAACCACAGGTTCTCAGTTCATCTTTCCCACAGTCCTTTAGGTTGATGGTGCTAGAACAAAAAGAACTGAAGTTTAGACAAGCTATGTAATTTGCTCAAGATCATTTGGCTGGTAAACGTTGAAGTGAGAATTTCTATCTAAGCTTTAGGGTCTGAACTCTTCCTGCATTATAGCATGCTGCTAAGCTAATTTTATCCCAAAATATGGCCACCATTTCAAAATGCCTCAAAAATGTATAATTAAATACACATTTATTCATCTAAATGCATTTCCAGTTGGTATAATTTCAGTCCAGATAACAAGAGGAAACTATAAAAATAATAAAAATCAGGCACCGTGTGAATGGATATTTTTAGACAGAGTGGTCCCAACTAAGATGCAGCTGACTGGGCTCTGGAGCACTTGGCCTTCGCTCATGTACGCAAACGTCCCTGCCATAGGGTAAACTAGTCAACACACATGTAGCACTTCACGGCCTACAAAGTTCTCTGACAGCTTAGCTCACCTGAAGCTCAGAAGCAACACGTTGAGCCCAGTACATTTTACACAGGGGAAAATAAGTTTGGGACTTGACCCAAGTCATAGAATCTCTAAGTGACAGAATGTGTCCCAAATCTAAACTCTAAATCCTTTGAGTCTTTTTCCTACTAATCTATCCTACCATCTTGTACTCATAAACCTGAAGTTCTCCAACCCATTTAATCTCTCTCTCTCAGAAACAGCAACAGGAACAAATTCAGCATGGTGGATGCAGGGCAGAGAGCTTCCAGCAAACGTCTGTGTGGATCCTTTGTTCATCAGACATATATAAACTGGGGACCACCTATACCAAACAGCTTTTGCCTACTCCTTAGTTATTTTACAGTGTTTTATTTCAATTCAGTAAGATTTAACCAATTAAAAAATATAACTTTCCTTTAAGTAAGTTATGGGCAAGTGTATTTTAAATCTATTTTTTAAAAATTGGGTATAAAGTTGTGATGATAGCCTAATAGTCAATAATTCAAACAAATCCGTAAACTGGCAGAATTTCAGTTGGTGTCAGTAAAACAAGCAATGATTGCTAACCATCTGCTTCTACTTCTATTTGCTCTGCAAACATTGAAGCATACTAGTCATTCATTCTTTCAACAAATATATATTAAGCGCCTCCTATGCACCTACCATGTATAAGGCTGTCTGCTAGGTGATGGGAATACAGCTGTGAATAAGAGACAAGGTACCCGGCCTCCTGGAATTTAAAATCTAGTTGTTGAGACAGATAATAAACAAACAAAAATTACAAAATGTACTAAATGCTATGAAGGAAACAGACTGCTGAGACATAGGACAACAAAGGACACTAATTTAATAAATAATAACTAACATTAATTGAGCACTTTACATAGGGCAGTCAGAGAAAGCCTCTCTGAAAAGTGACATTTAAGCCAAGATCAGAAAGATGAAAAGGAGCTACCAATGTGAAGACGGGGGAGAAAGGCTTTTAGGAAGACTAGTGCATGTAAGGTCCTGAGTGTAATCAAAAACTTAAAAGGTGGTCATTGGGGCTGGGCATGGTGAACAAGGGGAAGAGATACAAAAGGCCTTATTATAATTTCATTGGATGAGTATCTTTTTATATGGATAGCAAAATATGAGAAAACTCAACTCAGATTATTGCTAGGTGTCTTTGGTATTACACATGGATTATTGTCTATATTTTTACTAGCTACTGGCATTTTTACCCAGTCCATCCTGTTTCAGTTTAACAAAAAAGTCTGACTCAATCAAGGAACTATTCTGATTTTTCACTCATTTCAGCAAAGACAGAATTAACTGTTGACAAACTGACTTTGGTTTACCTTCTGAGAAAAAAATACTGTTTCCAGGTATTGGAATTCTGCTTTTTCATTACCAAAAAAAAAGTCAGTAATAAGTTATTCTAGGTTTAATATTCCCTCAGGTTTTAAAATCCTCAGCCTCAAATGGGGGAAAAAACATTACCATAATTAGATACAAAGTTGAGAAGGGCAAAAGAATAAATATAAATGTTCTTTGTTTGAAGGGCAAAAGAATAAATAAATATAAATGTTCTTCATTTAACAACTAATTTTTTTCTATACTTGTTCATAATGCAGAATCCTCAGGCCCCATGAGTTTCTTCCCTTTTTGAAAAGGAAATCAACTTTTAAGTCACTCTCCCTATATACACATTACCCTCTCAGTTCTGCCTTCCAATTATCTTTTTTCACATCCTTTAAAGAAAATGACAGTGTTCCATCCACTGAATCATTTCCTTCTTACTGGAAGACAGGCAAAATCATAGACAGGGAATCTCTATGTCAATCCTTTTAGTATCTGAACCTCAGAAGTTTCAAGCCAGCAATTATCTGACAGCTACTGATGTGTCAAGACCCATCAATGTAAATGGATGATAGAGCAACAGTAGCCAGTTTTTGACTTCAGATTACAGTGAATATACAAAACACGTACAGCTCAATTAGCCCCTTTCTTTTGTCCTCCCCAGCTTTCCCTAAATGATTGACTTCTTCTTCATTTAGTATATGTGCAATAACAACAATAGCAGTTCACATTTGAATGTTTACTGTGTGCCAGCCACTATTCCAAGCACATTACATACGTCAATTTATTTAATCTTCAAAATAACTCTAAGGCAAGATAGTATTATTCCCCTCATTGTAAAGATGAAGCAGCTGAGGCACAGAGAAGATAAGTAGCTTTCCAAGATCATAATACTTACCAAATCTGTTCTGAATTTTCCTCAAGCCTATTTTTAAACCAATTTGGTCCCAATATCTTATAATATTTTAACATAACTTACTGCTACCAGTTAAGAGCATGTACTCAAGCTTACTTCAAATCCAGGTTAGCCCTCTTATTAGGTGTATAACCTTGGATAAGTCACTAAACCTCTCTCCATGACTCAGTTTCATTTATCTATAAAATGGAGATGACAATAGCACCTACTTCCTTGAGCAACTGTGAGGATTAAATGAGTTATATATGCAAACTACTTGGAACAGTGCCTGGCAGAGTATGGACAAATGTTGGCTATTATTACTAATACTACCACTGCCACCTCCATCTGGGAATTTAGCAAAAGGCTGCTCTATTTAATCTAGTCAATATTTCTTTTCTTTTCCATCATCTGTCATTTCTATTGTTTGATTTACGCTGGCTAACAATGAACTATTCTTAACAAGTAAGCAACGCAGCTAATTCCTTTGCTATTTTTTTTTCTAGTCCTTACCACTTCTTTCCTCCTATTTCAGTTGCCCAGGAAGGAACTGTTTGAGGTTAACAGGGCTGCATTATACCATAGGTGAGTTCATAAGCCACACAATAGTAAGGCTACAGCCTAAATTAGTAATGATCAAAAAGGGAGTGTCTTAGTCTGTTTGGGCTGCTATAACAATACCATAAACCAGGTGGCTTATAAACAACAGAAATTTATTTCTCACAGTTCTGGAGGCTGGGAAGTCCAAGATCAGGGTGCCAGTCGATTGGGCGACTGGTGAGAGCTGGCTTCCTCACAGATGGCTATCTTTTCACTATAACCTCAGATGGTGGAAGGGATGAGGGAGCTTTCTAGGGTCTCTTTTAGAAGGGCACTAATCCCATTCATGAGGGCTCCACCCTTATGACCTCATCACCTCCTAAAGGCCCCCACCTCCTGATACCATTACCTTGGGGGTTAAGATTTCAACATATGAATTTTGGGGGGACACAAACATTCAATCTATAGCAGTGGGAAAAAACAAAGACAGACTCCTCTCAGTTTTAACCTCAAAAAAATCAAACCGTTTGGTATTTTGTTTGTGGAACAGGTTTTGAACTAACAGTTTTTACTTAAGAATCGTAAATAGCCCACAATATGTGTTCAAATATGAATTGAAACACAGTATGTTTAAATTATTAATTTATTCATGATTTACTAGGAAAAAATTGCTTCTAACCAAAGCATAAAGCACAGCAAACTGACATTTATCTTTTAAATTAAAAAGATTTTGGGGCCACCCGGTGGCGTAGCGGTTTCGTCCGTGCTTGGCAGCCCGGGGTTCGCCAGTTCGGATCCCGGGCGCCCGCTGACGCACTGCATGTCAGCCACGCTGTGGCGGCGTCCCATATAAAGTAGAGGAAGATGGGCACGGATGTTAGCCCAGGGCCAGTCTTCCTCGGCAAAAAGAGGAGGATTAGCAACGGATGTTAGCTCAGGGCTGGTCTTCCTCACAAAAAAAAAAAAAAAAAAAGATTTTGATTCTACTCAGATTGTCGTACAAACCACAAACTTAAGACTTCTGAAACTTTTGGGACTTTTGAAATCAAAACATAAGCTTATATTCTATTATTCTGAAATATGTTCTTATAGGAAAAAAACAATCACTCATTCAAAAATAAACAAAATCAGAAATACCACACATTTATAACATAACATTTTAATTACTTCCACGTAAAGATCACACTTTAGACTTCTCTTGAAACACTGGACATTCAACACATGTCTAGGACCAGATCCATACTTGACATCCTGGAGTACAAACAAGGCGGCGTAGCATTATTTAACCTCCTCAGCACCCAGCTCCAGTCAGCAGTTAACATCATTTAAAAATCTACTCCTAGGAAGCTCAGTCCACCCATGTCACCACCTACATATACAAATTAAGCTATAATTCTAACAAATGACAGTGTAAAGAAATTACATGTACATCAAGCATTCTTTTGAAGCTTTTGTATTTTCTCAGATAACTATATATTAAAAGCCTATTAAATCTGCTTGAGCCTTAGCAGGTTGAACACTATGAACATGAAAGAAAATAGTATTAGGTTACTGCATATTTATTTCCTTCCCTCTGCTGAACATATTTTGTAACCGACCAACACATAAGCATCTGTAATATCTTATTTAACATGATAAGTTATCATATTTAATATCTACTATGTGCCAAGCACTGTCATATTTCATTCTAACTATGAGAAGTTGGAATTATCCCCATTTTATAGACAAAAACCCGAGACTCAGGGATTAAGTAATTTGATGAAGATTATATAGCTAACAAGTAATAGAACAAGGATACAAATACAGGTCTGATTCCAAAGCCTGTGCTAACGATAACATCAAAGACTCATCTTTGGCAGCATTGCCCAAGTAATGTTATGTAACTGCTTAAAAATTAAAAAAAAAAAAAAAAAGTTTTAGGGCCACCCGGTGGCGCAGCGGTTTAGTTCGCACTTGGCAGCCCGGGGTTCGCAAGTTCGGATCCCGGGCACCTGCTGATGCACTGCCTGTCAGCCCTGCCGTGGCGGTGTCCCATATAAAGTGGAGGAAGATGGGCACGGATGTTAGCCCAGGGCCAGTCTTCCTCAGCAAAAAGGGGAGGATTGGCAACAGATATTAGCTCAGGGGTGGTCTTCCCCACAAAAAAAAAAAAAAAGTTTTACCTCAGACTATGGTAAAATACTATTGACTACTGTGAAATGTAGGCATTGCACTATACAGTAACATCTTAATTATCTGCAGGTACAGTAGAAGCTCTCCTAACTGACTTTCACTTAACCAACTGGCAAGATTGACCAATGTTTTCCATACCCTCCATAAAAGCAAACTGACAGACATTAGCAGCTAATAGAGTACTTTCTAGTTGCCTGCACACTTCTTCTTCTACTAGTTGAGTTGTATGCTTAACTAACATCTGGTGTTTATTCCCAAACCCGTTCATGCCACTCTTTAATAATTAATTTATTTAAATATTATATAAACCAATGAAATGAGTGCAAAAAAAAGAGTTATTCCTGTGAAAACTATGTTGAATGTTTTGGGAAAAGCATATTTTGAGGAACATAATTTTGATGAACTTTTATTCCCTCTCCCCCCAAAACAAATTCTTGTTATGTTTACACAAGACACCTACAAAATTATGTGAAACATTAAAAAATAATTTTAAAAAATTTAAATATAGGGGCCGCCTGGTGGCACAGCGGTTTAGTTCGCGCTTGGCAGCCAGGGGTTCGCGAGTTCGGATCCTGGGCGCCGGCCGACGCATTGCGTGTCAGCCATGCCGTGGCGGCATCCCATATAAAGAAGATGGGCACGGATGTTAGCCCAGGGCCAGTCTTCCTCAGCAAAAAAAAGGGGAGGATTGGCAATGGATGTTAGCTCAGGGCTGGTCTTCCTCAAAAAAAAAAAAAAAAAGAAAGAAAGAAAAAAAAATTTGAATATAAAAGATTCTACCCTCAGATTGCTCTGCAAAGTCTTATTCCACTTTAAAGAAACCAAAACTAGAAATCTTAGGTAGTACATTATTGGTGTGCTTTATACAAAAAAGATCATATTTAACTCTGAAAAACGGAATACATTTTGCCCCCAAAAAGGGCCTTGAGCCTACAGCAAAAGATACGTGAAATAATTAAAGCTGTTACCTTTTATGATTCCTCACTTAAGCTGACTTTTTCAACCAGCCAACCAACTACCACACCCAATCACGGAGAAGAGGCTCCTATTGTGCTTCTGTAGAAACGCTCTGAAGCACAGCTGTTTCCCACTAAGCAAATATCTAAGAGCCTCTACACTAGAATTCATACACTTTACTCAGATCCTGAGTATCTGAAAGGTTCTCCTATTAACTTTCATTTTATAGAGAACTCAGTGTTGAGCACGGGTATCTAACTCTCTAGCCCAGAGACTAAAAGCAGTAAAATTGAAAGGAGGCAAGAATAAACATATTAACCACAAAGACTGTTGACAGCATGGGAATTTAAAAATCATATCAAAAAAAAAAAATAGGCTGAAGTGGTTCAAGCTAGAGGCAAAAAAAAAAAAAATCTCATAAATGTAAATACTTCCTTAGGGCATATATAGATTATGACAGAGTACAAAGTTGAAATTCATAACAATGCCCCTTTATCATCAAGTAAAGGTTAAACTACATTAACTCTGTATATTCTTCTATTTTTTTAAAGGGCAAGGAAGCATTACTATTTTAGAGGTCTGTCCACATATCATGATTACAATTGAAGTTACTTTTGGCATTTAAAGGGTAAAGTTTCAATTATCCAGAAAATTCACTCATATAGAATAGTTTCTTAGACACCAACATAGGAAAAAGTGAAGTATTACTGTTGTCTAGCTAAGTGTTGCCCGTAACTGCCTTTCCAACTGCAGGTCAACAAATCAATTCAATGGGTCGTGACACCAATTCTTAAAAATAGAAATAAAACAGAAAACACAAGACCACATTGCACACGGTAAGGGTAAGTATGTTTTGTAAAAAGTTTATTTCAGTATTTCTAGTTTACTTTGCAAAGTAAAAGATATTACTCTGGGTCCTGGTCAAAAGAAAGCCACAGGCCTAAAGATTCATCTTATTATTATTATGAAATATAATCACAACACTAAACTTGCAATCCCATCATTTTTATATCATAATGCTAATGAAAGCTACAATTTTAAAGGAAGAAAGTCACTTTAGGAGTCTTGAATAAATTTATTTATTTCCTCTAGTAATTCTATATCAGTATATAACATTTTATTGTGTTTAGTACTAGTTTGGGCTAAAATAGAGATTGTGTGCAAATACTGTTTTTTAAACAGCTTACAACCTTAAAGCAACTTTTAACAGCAACAACAAAACCCAAAACAAATAGTGACTTTGATTTTATTTGCTTGTTTATTCTGAGATGCAATTACTGACCTTGGTGCTATTTTTCCAAAGTCACTGATATCATCTAAAAGTCTGAACTTGGCATTCTACACAAACAACTTGCTTAGTAGCAATACACTTGCTAATACTTCATGTGTACATAGCTGATTTTAAGAAACAAACACTTAAAACTAAATTAAACCACTAAATTAAGTATGGCTTTCTCTACTTCTTCCTAGTGCATTTTACAAGATACTATTACCAAAGACATTTTAACTGGAAAAGAAAATTTGTCTTTCTAATCCACTTTGAAAAAAAAATATGGAAAAAATAACCAGTTTAATACATCTTTTTAAAAATAAGCATCTAATTTATATGAGGATATATTAACATTTCCAATTCTACAGTCTCAGATTTGGAAGGAACTCTGTCATCTAGTCCAATTCCCTACCAAATACAATAATCTTCCTTCTACAATGTTCCTTAGAATCAAATCCCCATCTGACTGAAAAACCTTCACTCCCAACTACTACTATATTAAAATCTTCTAAACTTGGTCCTTGCCATTAATCAAAAGAAGATTGATAAATGAGCTTTCAATTTCCTTAAAGTCCTTGAAAAATACAGCATATACATTATTCTCATAAGTCCTGAAAATACAGGTTTAGAAAGGAAATGACACATTTACTTATCACTAGGGATTTCAGTGACCCTAACTGTCCATATATTGATATACTGAATAAGGCCCTGGAGTACTTTGCAAACTTTTAGAGTTTGCCTAAAGCACAAAAATCAGCTAAGGAAAGCAATAATAATAATAAAATATTTGTCAGCTCCATCTTAAATTTTCTCAATTTATCAACTTCAAATTCTCAAGTTGAAAAATCTCGTAAACTTCTTCAAAACTGAAGTTAGATTGACTTTATCTAAAAATGAGTAATGTAACTAAATGAAACCAACTATTGTGGCAACAGATGCAAATGCTGTTCTTGACAATTTCATCTTGAGTTACACTAGAGTCTATCCTGAAACTACTTTACTCTTTTGAAGAATTATCCTCCCGTCTAGATCCTCACTCTCTTTTCCAAGTCCCTTCTCGACCTTACCAGCTGGAATCTGTAACAGAAATAAGTAATCACACGTAATACACAAAGAGTTGATCCTGCCGCATAATTAGGTTAACGCTTCTAAAATGGGGCACAGAAAAAAAAAATCCTACTTAAATAAATCATTTACCTCGGTCTGGCTTCATTTTCACATCCAATTTCCACCAAGGGTGCTGTGAAATACACGCGTGGGTTCTTTCAACACGCTCGCCGCTGATTCTGTGGCTGCTGTTCCGTTTTCAAAATCCTAAAAGAGATCAAAATAAAATTAATCTGGTCCTGCTCTAACACCGGGAACTTGCAAGAAAACTACTGTTAACAGTTAGGCCTCTTTCTGGCACCAACTGCGGTGACAGCACCATCGCAGGTCTGAAAAAAGCAAAACTCTCTCTGCACCGCCTCCCCCACCTCCTCCGGACCGAGCACCCCTCTTCCCCGCCCCCTTGCTCTCCAGGCCAAAGTGTCCTTCTTTGACACTGCGTCTCTGAACCAAAAGTAAGATCTATTTATAACCTGGAGGTACAGGCAAGGCAAAAAAAAACAAAAACAAAAACAAAAGAGTCCAGCAACACAGGCTAACTAACCCCTTTGTAAAAAAACGCCGCTGGGAACAGTGGCACCTCCGCAGTGGCTGGTGTAGAAATTCTCCGACCTGGTGCCCGGGCGCAGGAAACTCTTCAAGACCCCTAGCTCTCGGCCAAGAGCTCCGCCCGCCCCGCGGGGCCTCACCTGTGTGATTACCCTCGGGCTAGCCTGCCTGCGGCCACCGCGGCCAAGTTTACACAGTCGGGATCAGAAGGAAACGCGAGTCATCTCCTTGCGCCCAGTCCCCAGCCCCAAACGAACTCTAGCCGGCTGTCCCGGGGCGCCGGTTCCAAGCCCCAGCCCCGTGTGGCCGGGCCTGCCTGGGGTCAGCCCCGGGAAGGGGTTCACAGCCGGGCGCTCGCCCCTGCCCTGCGGAGCCTGCCCGCTGCGGGCCCCTTCCGTCCCGCCGCGGCCCCGGATTTCCTTCAGCCCCGCCGCCCGGAGCGCCGCGCCTGCCCCTCTCCCCGCCGGAGAGTTGTTTTCATGGCTCCCTCGGCCGACCTCTGCTGACTAACTCGCTCTCCTCTCCAGTCCCAGTCCCTCCTCCTCTTGGCACGTCTCTCTGCCGCTCGCCCAGCGGCTCACATCACACTCCCACCGCAGACCCGAGGCTCCGAGAGGCACAGGGCCGGCGAGAGTGGAGCGTGACGCACAGCGGGCCCCGGGGCTGCGTTAGGGGACCATGGGGGCCCGAGACGACAAGCCCGACACGGCTCCCCGGCGCCCCTGTGGCCATCCACCCCCGCCTCGCTCTGCTCCCAGCGCTCAGCCCCTCGCTCTGCCCGACTCGCACCCGAGCCCCGCGGCCCCCGGGCTTCGCCCGCCCGTCGCCCCGGCAGGCCCGCTTGCCCCGCGCCTTTGCCAGCTCCTCGCCCGCCCGCTGTCTCTAGCTCTGGAGCCCCAGCTCCCGGTCCCCCTCGCTCGCCCAGTTCTTTCTCTGCTGTTTGCCCTGTCAAAACACTGCCCGGGTCACGTGTCCCAACAACAGCCAACCCACCGCTCGTCACTTCCTCCCTGGCGGCCCCCGGGGCGGGCGCCCGGTTGTTATGACAACGCCCCGCGCGCCCCGGGCGCTAGTTTGGGGGCCTGGGTTTCGGTGCAGGTGCCGGGAGGCTGCGAGGGCGCGGGGGATGGCGGCTGCGAGGGGCCGGCGGAGCCCGGGAGGCCCGAGAGGCTCGGGGCGCTGCGGCCGCGCGCGCCTCCTGCCTGCGCTTTGGGCCGGCTGCGGCGCGTCTGGGACCAGGAATCGGACCTGCGCTATCAGAGCACAGGGTAACTGGGGAGATGTCATCCGAGGGCCTGCCCCAGACGTGGATAATTATAGTCTCCTCCTCCTCCTCCACATGGGATGCTGGCTCAGAGTTGTGACCGAGCCCCAAGTGGATTGCAGCGCACGGTGGAACCCGGGTCTAATGTGGCTGGGACAGGAGAGTGGGCAGCCATGTGCGTCAGGGATTGTTAAGATGAACAAGAAGCCCCCCTCACCCTAAATTTTCCCAGACCACTAGGGATTTTAGTAAGATTCGGAACCCAACCTCCTGAAGCACTCGCTGTGCTAAAAATAACTTTTATAACATCCAAAACACTGACTAATGGCAGGAGCACACTTTTGACACCGTGTAATTGTTGGGGAGCTGTAATTTTGTTGTTGTGCTATAACAATGTGACATGATGACATTTGGGGTTGCGATATTGTATCATCACTTGCACACAAACAGATGACAAGGATCTGCTGTAATTTAAAAAAGCAATCCTAACAAGGGCTGAAGCTATTAGCTACTCGGTTTAAAGACAAGTACATATGGGGTTGTGAGCTCAAAACAGAGACGAGGAGTACATAATTTGCAATGCTCTTTGGTTTCATTAGAGAAGGCTTTTTTTTAGAAATAATTTTGCATACAAGAATCACAACAGGAAAGAACAAGGATAGGTCTAAAGGTGATTTTCTTTAGCCTTTGTACCCTTCTGAGGCTTACAGAGTTTTACAGTGAGTAGTATTACTTTTACATCAGAAAAGTTTTTGGAAAGTACAAGATTGGGAATTGCCGTTTTTTGCCTCAAACACATAAAATTTCTATTATAAAAAAGTTGTAATATTTTCTAGATGTTTTCATATGTACAGTAAAATTTCATGTGCAATTGCAATTAACCACCTTAACTCTAAGATCATATTTAATCAAAACAGGGCAGAACATTCAGGAGGGTAACATTTCATTTTCATGGAAATGTTCTGGCATGTGAAGATGAAACTTCTGACAAATGGCAACAGTTCCTTAATCTATGTAATGGCTACAAATGTTAACTCCCAGTGGATTTCACTTTGATATTATTGAATACTATATTATGGAGTTTCTTTCATGAGATGAAGTTTTACTTATTCTACAATCACTTCTCAATTAGCCTTGGTAATGGGAGACAGAAAGCACAGTTCCATATAATCCAAAATCCTAAATTTAGCACAACAGCTGGGACCAGATAACAGCCATTGTAAAAGCCTTACTGGGTGAACAAGTAGCGAGATCTGTGATTAAGCTCCTCTTCCTCTGCCTAGTTTGCAAGAGATATAAAGACCAGAAAAATGTTGAGAGCAGAAGCTGAGGATATTAGATAATCTGGAACACAAACTAAAGAATTCTCTTTTAAATAATTAAGTTTAACAGCACATGGATAAAGGATGATGTCTGAACATTTGTTAAGACTACCTTGAAGTTTTTTATTGTGAATCTTAAATCTGTTAAAAAATTGGAGATCATTATGACCATGGAAAAAGTATTTTAAAAGAGGTGTATTTTTGGTTCATTCATTATTGAAATTATTGTTTCACTCAGCACACATTTATGGAGCACTCAGTATCTGTTAGGCACGCGCTAATCTCTGAGAATACAGAGGTCATAGAAAACAAGGTCATTACTCTCACAGACCTTACAGTACTGACTACTATTATTGCATAACCTTGGTCAAGTAGCATTCGACAGCCTTCTTTCACCTATAAAAATGGGGTGTTCGACCTCTGAGAGTAAATAATCTCTTTCATTTCTAATTCTAAAACAATCCTGGGGGCTGGCCCTATGGCCTAGTGGTTAAGTTCGGCGTGCTTTGCTTTGATGGCCCAGGTTTGGTTCCTGGGCGCAGACCTATACCACTCGTCAGCAGCTATGCTGTGGCAGCAACCCATACACAAACCAGAGGAAGAGTGGCACAGATGTTAGCTCAGCAAATCTTCCTCAAGCAAAAAGAGGAAGACCGGCAACAGATGTTAGCTCAGGGCCAATCTTCCTCAGCAAAAAACAAACAAACAAAAACCAATCCTATAATTGTATAGAACATGTCCAGAGTGGTTGGAAATAAGAACCTACCTACAATGCCAACTCTAAGTGTTGGTGATAAGTGTGTTTGCACCTTGGGACCCACAAGCAAAACAGACATCTCTGGTTTCTACTTGGTGAGGGGTGAGTGTGGGTGAAGCAGGTAAGTTAAAACAGCTGGCAGAAAGTTTACCCTTTTTCTATCTGATTTACTCTCCATTTTTCTTTCCCCTAGTGTTCCAAAGACGTATAAGTAATTAACTTCAAAAAAGTTAACTCATCTTCAGCAAGGCAGTAATCCCCTCACCTTTTACAAGTTTTGCTGAAATGGGCCATGTACACCAACACTGTGTATTTAATGGAGGTCTCTATAGGTTCTTTTACCGACTAAGGTGACAAGGATAACTGGTTTGCTCACTTTATTAATACAAGGCTGCCACTGCTACCAGGGTCATGGAACAAGACCACCAGAATGAGGCTACTAGAATGAGCTCTACCAAAGCAGGGACTGGTGCCTTTTTCTTCTTCTATCTCTAACACCAAGCAAAGGACCTGGCAGAGTAGGAGCTCAATACCTGTCAACCTTTGTATTGACCAGTAAAATTGTCTTGTACTTGCCCACAAACTGTACCCCTAACACACTAGTTGGCATTTCCCCCTAGTGGGATAAAGCTAGAGAGTTGGGAAATGAGTGGGTGGCACAAACTTCATATGTGAAGGATACATTTTCATTATTCCTTTGGTGTTGTCTCATAATAGTAGAAACATGTTGTTGGTTGAATTATGCCCCCCAAAATGATATGTTGTAGTCCTAACCTCCATACCTGTGAATGTGACCTTATTTGGAAGTAGGGTCTTTGCAGATGTAATCTAGTTAAGATGAAGTCATACTAGATTTGGTGGGCCCTAAATCCAATTACTCGAGTCATGCAACACATAGCATAATGATGTTTTGGTCAACAATGGACTGCATATATAATGGTGGCCTCCTAAGATTAGCACCATATAGTCTAGGTATGTAGCAGGCTATATACCATCTAGGTTTATGTAAGTACTGTAGGGGAGGAAGAAATTTTCCTCTACTCTTCTAGGTCCTTCTGGCTGGTCTAAAAATTAAATTGATATGAGACAGATTAACAGGAGAAAAACAAACAAGAGTTTAATAACATGTATACATGGGTGAAACCCAGGAAAACTGAGTAACTCACCAAAATGGCTAAAGCCCTCACCTTAAATACCATCCTCAGCTAAAGACAAAAGAGGATGTTGGCGGTGGGGAGAGTCAGGGACTTCAAAGGGAAGGAAGGCAATTCACAGGTAGGTGAAAAGGAGCAAAATTCTGGAAAACAAGTGTTCGGCCACACAGAAACAGAAGAACACAGAGGGGACAACAAACAGGCTTCTCTAGGTTCCTCCCTGTCTACCACCTATTCCATGTTATGCTAAGATGATAGCTCACTTCCTGAGACAGGTTGGTTTTTATCTGAATTCTTTTAGGCAGTTAAGGGGGAGGTAACAAGAAAAACTTTCTGAGTCTTTTGTTTCTTAAAAATAATCAGCCTAAAATAATCCTCATGTTAAAGAGACACATTTTGAGATGGCACATTTTGTTTCCCTTAGTACACTCTGTGATGTTTGCACAATGATGAAATCGCCTAATGACACGTTTCTCAGAATGTATCCCCATCGTTAAGCAACACATGACTGTACTAGTGTCTTTATAAGTGAGAAAGATTTGAAGACAGAGGAGACACAGGGAAAATGGCCATGTGACAAGGCAACAGGGATTGGAATGATGCAGCTGTAAGCCAAAGAATGCAAAAGATTGCCCGGAGCCACCAGAATCTAGCTAGAGGTAAGGAAGGACTCTTCCCCAGAGACTTCAGAGGGAGGATGGCCCTGCTGATACCTTGATTTCATCCATTTAGCCTTCAGAACGGTGAGAGAATAAAATTCTGTTGTTTTAAGCCACTCAAGTTTGTTGTATTTTGTTACTGTAGCCCTAGGAAAGTAACATAGAACTCCAGCAAAAAATATTGCCATACTTTTTTCTTGGCCTGTAAGTTGCATTGGTGATATTGCAAGTTTTCTAAAAGTTCCAGGTTCCGAATGGTCACCAAAACATGGAGATCTTTAATTCTGTAAAATTACAGTAAATCCGTTGCAAAGGTGAAGAAAATCTCTCAAGTGTCACAAAAGAACAACTTTATGACCCACAGCTAAAGAACAATCATGAATAAGTGGTTGAGGATCATCAAATGAAACTACATTATTTTAAATATGGTGATTGGTAGATCTTTTTCATCATAAAGTATTGTGGAAAGAAAGAATAGTAAAATTAACTAAAATGTATAGATAAATCTAGTCTTGCATAGTAAGTAAAAGAGTATCAAACTGTGTACTTTTAGTTCTTGAAGCAACAAGATGAAAGGCAATCTTTTCCATAGCTGTTTCCGATTGTTCATTTAAATTCATTGCAGTTCATTTTTTTCTAAGGAGAAGGACCGTGGAGTGTGGAGTCTTTGCTAAGGTATTGCTTTATGTAAACAACCCTCCACCTTCCCTTAAAGTGGTTGGCTGGTTGGTCCTTTTCTGAGGCTCCTGTTTGTCTGCCTTCTATAACCACAGGTATAAGGAAGTAAAAAACGACTCTTTCTGGTTCCTGCCTGCAGAAGTGACTGTAGTATGTACTTAGATACACAAAAGCCTCTAAACTTCAAGCCATGGAAACCTTTAATCTGAAGGTTTGCTGAGCTGGGGGAGGTCTCTGAGCCATCAAGACTTAAGATCTTTTCAAAAAATAATAATAATTGCTAATTTTTATATATAGTAATTGTGCTCAGCACTTCAGATATATTATACATTTGATTCTGATATCAGCTTCGTATCTTGTGGATTAGGAAACTGAGGCTCAGAGAGGTGAGTAAGTTTCCCAAGACTACAGTTAGTAAATGGAAGGAGCCTGCTTCCTAAATGAGCTTATTTAATTTCCATTACAACATTATGAAGTAGGTTAAATTATTCCAAAAATTTCAAATGGGGAAATTAAGGCTCAGAAACATTGAGAATGGGTGTACATTTAGAATGCAAATTGGTTTCTATAAATTTAGGCTCAAAGCTTTAAGATACAAGTTCTAAATAGAATGGCTCTGGTTTGTTTATTATATGTAAACGCCAAAGAGCAAATGGTCATGCTTAACAAGTAACAGCAGCTAACATTTCTTGAGCACTTAGGTAGTAAGCACTATTCTGAGTGCTTTATAGGTATTAGTTCATTTAATCCTCACGACATACCTATGAAGTATTATTATCCCTATTTTATAACCGAATAAACAGGAAAAGGGAAGTTAAATAATATGCCCAAGGTCAAGCAATTAGGAAGCAGCAGAGCCAGGATTCACAGCCAAGGATCATGACTTGGGAGCATAAGTTTTTAACCACCACCTGGTATTGGTCCCATTTAGTTTGGTTTTCCACCCAAACCTTGCACCTTCTGCCACTGGGCTTTTCCCTTTTCCCCCACGTACGGTCCCTCCCCAGTTCCTATCTAAACCCTTCTGGACTCTCAGGGCCCCAAGTCTTACCTCACAATGCCTTCTAGAGCCCACACTCACACACACCCATCTGTCTTTTCTTTGAATGCATATTTTATTTATGATCTTAAAACCACATATTCATTTTATCTTTTGAGGGCAGAGATTAACTGTGACCTCAAGTTCCTTTGTATTTCTTGTGTTAAGTGGCACCAGCCTGGGCACAAAGACTCAAGTAATTACTGCTGAAGACCCAAGGCCATCACTTTTCTCTAGAATTGCTGCAGCCAATACAGTAGCCGCTAGTCACATGTGGCTACTGAACACTTGAAATGTGACAAGTGAAACTAAGAAACTGAATTTTTAATTTTAATTAATTTAAATATAAATTTATGGACTGGTTCTTGATTCCATTATTAGAAAATTAAGTATGTTTGGAACAACTTGGATATGGGAATCTACTTTTTCCAACTGTAACTTGTAGAAAATCTAAATACAAATCAATTATTTCTAATGAGAATTTAGCATCCAACTTGAAATGTGCTGAAAGTGTAAAACATACATCAATTTTCAAAGATTTAGTATGAAAAAAGAATGTAAAATGTCTCTATTAATACTTTAAAAATACTTATTACATGTTGATATGATCACATTTTAAATATACCAAGTTTCTTTCTAAATTTTTTTAATGTGGCTACTGGAAAACGTAAAGTTACATATATAGCTCACATACTACTTCTATTAGACAAGACTGCTCTAGGCTTAGCAGCAACAACACAAAAGACATTTGAAAATCAGCTCTACTCCTCAACCAAGTGATGCCTTCGAGCAGTGCAAATTTTGGTCTAAGGGAACTTGCTACTTGCCCTAATCCTATCAAGAGCTCCATGCATCCTAATGAGATTTGAATGCACCACAAAATGGGGAGAGCACACCTTCGATATAGCAGGCACAGCAGTGCATGACCCTTCAGAACACACACACACATTAAATGCAGTACGGTTTTCATAGAAATTATTTTTCTCTTCATGCCTGTTAAAGGATCACACACAGAACTACCTACCTTACCCCCAAAAGTGGGAGCTATTTTCAGAAGCAGTGATGGGTGGACTTCACTAAACAGTTAAACTCTTCATGCTCTGGTAAAGACATTAGTCTATTATAAATCAAGTTGCCAATCCTTTAAATCTTTTCATCATAATATATCAGTTGATTGCATCCTAATGAGAATTCTATGATAGTGCTTTCCATGGTTAAAAAAAAGAATCCATAACATTTGAATTGAAAAGTAGGTATAAACAACAGTAGTGATCTCTATTTCAAAACGTACATGATAAATTAAATAATCAGATATTTCAGAATAAAATTTTGAGTAGAGTTTTACCCTTCAAAAACGTTTGAAAGAAGAATCTTTTTTTACGTTATGTTGTTATTATCTTGGGTTTTTAAGAGAGAAAAAAAGGTTTGTGAGACTACACAAAAATAATGCAGAAAATCCCCAACTCCTTTTCACAAATGGGAAAACTCAGAATTGAAACTAAATTCTTCATATGTACTACATAGAGCATCATAGAGTAATCTGTAATATATTTTTAATAAATCAAATTTCTGCTGCTTCTATTAGACTCCAAAAGCTCAATGCAGCATAAAGAGAATTCTAGAAGTGATTCCTTTATTTGCTTCTGTGTATATCTCAATAATTTCATACTGCCATGCTTCAGAGAGAAGGGAACATTAGCTGCCTTCTAATTCCAAATTGCACAGGCAAAATTCTGTACTTGCAACTCCAAGTAATTGGTCTTTATTTCCAAAATGTCATTTCTGACTAACATAAGCTTAATTCAATTCAGTATTCAATGAACTTTGTATGCCAAATACTTTGCTGGGCCCTAGAGAGACAGAGACCAGAAGAGCAAGTACTTAACCTCAAAAAATTTGTTAATCTAAAAGAAGATTGCCATGTAAATAAATAACTGCAGTTTAGTTTGATAAAGGCAAAACAAATCATGCATAAGGAAAACAGGTAGCACAAAGAAGGAAAAGTTACTTCTCTCTAGGAGGGGTTGCTAAAGAAGGAAGAGAGAACATACTGGCTATGTTTTAGAGAATGAAGAGGAGGTCACAGACAGGGAAAACTGGGTGGGATGGAGATGGGGGAAATTGTTCTAACAGATGAAACAGCATGTCACTGAGGCATGACAGAACATATTTTGTTCAAGATGCCATATTAGAAGGTCAGATTTAAGGAAGTTAAATGCAACTGATAGGTACAACATTAGACAGTGGGGTTTTTGTTTGTTTGTTTACCATTGGCCCCAGTTCTTCATCCCTCCCCATATCCATGCCTTCCCCATGTAATGTGCAGTCTTTCCCAGTAATGGGTCAGAATACATTTCCCAGCTCCTGGTTCAGCAATGTAACTTGCTTTAATGAATAGAATGAGGCTGAAGTGACAGTTTTGAGCTAGACCTTAAAAGGTCCACGCTGTTTGCTCTATAGCGGCTCTGCCATTACCATGTAAAACAGATGGCTGGCCAAACCTGCTGGTCTCTGGAAGCTGAGAGACAAGTGGAACGAACCTTAGCTGCCTTAGCTAACCCACAGTTCAACCCAGCTTTGATTAGCAGAAGCACCACAGCCAACCCATACAGCCATGAGTATAAATTGTTGTTTTAAGCCAGTAAGTTTTGGAGTAGTTTGTTATGCAGCATTATTGCAGCAATAGCAGACCAATACAGCCATAGTAGTGAATCTGGATTTTATCTTGGTGACAGAAAACTATAAAGGATTTTAATAAATAAATAATTAGATTATTTCCAAAAGATGACTTCACAACAAAGTGGAAGATGGAGATGGAAAGAAGATGGTGGGAAAGGTGGTGGTGAAGAAGCTATTCGAATAGTCCAACCCCAAGCATGTGCAGACCTGAACTAAGGCAATGACAGTAGGAATGGAGTAGAGAAGACAGACTGGAGAGAGATTTAGGAGGCATTTAGTTTCTTTTTTTTTAAATTTTAATTGATATCTTAGTAGTTTATAACGTTGTGGGGTTTTCGTTGTACATTATTATTTGTTTGTCACCATAAGGATGCATCCCTTCACCCCTTGTGCCCACCCTCCCACCCCCCTTCCCCTTGGTAACCACCAACCAGTTCTCTCTGTCCATGTGTTAGTTTATATTCCACATATGAGTGAAATCATGCGGTGTTTGTCCTTCTCTCTCTGGCTTATTTCACTTAACATAATACCCTCTAGGTCCATCCATGTTGTTGCAAATAGAACAATTCTGTCTTTTTTATGGCTGAGTAGTATTCCATTGTATATATATACCACACCTTTATCCAATCATGATTGAGGGACGCCTAGGTTGCTTCCACTTCTTGGCTATAGTGAATAATGCTGCAGTGAACATAGGGGTGCATAAGCCTCTTGTGATGGTTGATTTCATGTCCGTTGGGTAGATGCCCAACAGTGGGATTGCTGGATCATAGGTATTTCTATTTTTAATTTTTTGAGGAATCTCCATACTGTTTTCCATAGAGGCTGCACGAGTTTGCATTCCCACCAACAGTGAATTAGGGTTTCCGTTTCTCCACAACCTCTCCAGCATTTGTTGTTTTTTTGTCTTGGTGATCATAACCATTCTAACGGGCGTAAGGTGATATCTTAACATAGTTTTGATTTGCATTTCCCTGATGATTAGTGATGTTGAACATCTTTTCATTTGTCTGTTGGCCATCTATATCTCTTCCTTGGAAAAATGCCTGTTCATATCCTCTGCCCATTTTATGATCAGGTTGTTTGTTTTGTTGTTGCTCAGTTGTGTGAGTTCTTTATATATTACGGAGATGAATCCCTTGTTGGATATACAATTTGTGAATATTTTCTCCCAGCTGGTGGGTTGTCTATTCATTTTGATCCTGGTTTCATTTGCCTTGTAGAAGCTCTGTAGTCTGATGAAGTCCCACTTGTTTTTCTTTTGTTTCCCTTGTCCGAGTAGACATGGAATCTGAAAGGATCCCTTTATGACTGATGTCAGTTAGTGTATTGCCTATATTTTCTTCCAGAAGTTTTATAGTTTCAGGTCTCACTTTCAGGTCCTTAATCCATTTTGAGTTGATTTTTGTGTATGGTGATAGAAGATGGTCTACTTTCATTCTTTTGCATGTGGCTGTCCAATTTTCCCAGC
The DNA here is from genome assembly GCA_031878705.1 of Tapirus indicus. NCBI lineage: Eukaryota > Metazoa > Chordata > Mammalia > Perissodactyla > Tapiridae > Tapirus > Tapirus indicus. The sequence continues at coordinate 45,342,956 of CM062918.1, forward strand.
ACCATTTATTGAAGAGACTTCCCTTTCTCCATTGTATCTTCTTTGCTCCTTTGTCGAAGATTAGCTGTCCATAGGTGTGTGGTTTTATTCTGGGCTTTCAATTCTATTCCATTGATCTGTATGTCTATTTTTGTACCAGTAACATGCTGTTTTGATTACTAGAGCTGTATAGTATATTTTGAAATCAGGGATTGTGATGCCTCCAGCTTTGTTCTTTTTTTTTCAGAATTGCTTTAGCTATTCGGGATCTTTTGTTGCCCCATACAAATTTCAGTATTTTTTGTTCTATTTCCATGAAGAATGACATTGGGATTGCATTGAATCTGTAGATTGCTTTAGGTACTATGGACATTTTAACTATGTTTATTCTTCCAATCCATGTACATGGAATATTTTTCCATTTCTTTATGTCTTCATTGATTTCTTTCAATAGTGTCTTATAGCTTTCATTGTATAGGTCTTTCACCTCCTTGGTTAAATTTATTCCCAGATATTTTATTCTTTTTGTTGCAATTGTAAATGGGATTGTCTTTTTGAGTTCTCTTTCTGTTAGTTCATCATCAGCATATAGAAATGCCACTGATTTTTGTAAGTTGATTTTATATCCTGCCACTTTGCTGTAGTTGTCGATTATTTCTAGTAGTTTTCCAATGGATTTTTTTGGATTTTCTATGTATAAGATCATGTCGTCTGCAAATAGTGAGAGTTTTGCTTCTTTGTTACCTATTTGGAGTTCTTTTATTCCTTTTTCTTGCCTAATTGCTCTGGCCAAAACCCCAGTACTATGTTGAATAAGAGTGGCGAGAGTGGGCACCCTTGTCTTGTTCCTGTCCTCAAAGGCATGGTTTTCAGTTTTTCCCCGTTGAGTAGGATAGGATGTTAGCTGTAGGTTTGTCATATATGGCCCTTATTATGTTGAGGTACTTTCCTTCTATACCCATTTTGTTGAGAGTTTTTATCATAAATGGATGTTGGATCTTGTCGAATGCCTTCTCTGCATCGATTGAGATGATCATGTGGTTTTTATTCTTCATTTTGTTAATGTGGTGTATCACGTTGATTGATTTGCGGATGTCAAACCATCCCTGTGTCCCTGATATAAATCCCACTTGATCACGGTGTATTTAGTTTTAGACACATTAAATTTGAAAAACCTATATGCATCTAGACAGACATTCTGAGGCCAGAGAAAGATTCTGCTCTGGAGCTTGGGGATGAGGTCTCATCTGGATGTATATTACTTAGAAATCATCAGCATACAAATGGTGGCTACTCCATGGGAGTAGATGAAGATATCATGGGACACAAGAGGGAAAGGAGCTCAGCAATGTAGGCTGTTGCAGAGAAGTCAAATAAGGGAAGGACTGAGAAATAGTCTTTTGATTTGGCAATCATGTCACCCATTAAGAAAAGGAAAAATTTTGAAACTTTTACAAATGGACAGCAGTAGCCTGGGCCCAATTGAATTCACTGTATATCCAGAAAATAATCCACAATTGGGAAATTCACAGTGCCATTGCTTTGACTCAGATCACCACTTCACACCAGGTCAGTGTGGCATAATTCTGAGACTAGTCGACAGATTTACCCTGAGCACATATTTTGGGACTTCAGCATCCTTTACTATATCCCAGAAAAACCATCATCCATGATCTCATGAAGTAAACCAGCAAAATCCAACAGGCAGAGATTTTGCAGAAATTGTTTCTCTAAAAGTAAGGTACTTCAGAAATGTTTTCTGATGTATAGGACTGTCACATATGAAAAATTTTTTAAAAACCCTCCCCAGCTCTTATTCATAAGAGCCCATGTATTGAATTTCTCTCAGCGTGCTATACACATGACATCTTTCAATAAATCATGGCTCAGTTCTCTCTCTTCATCAGGATACACCATGATGATTCTAGGAAACATGACTGGATATTGATGGCTTGTCTAGCAAATGAAATCCACACAGATGATGAGGCAACATGAATATAAAATAAAACCAGTATGCTGTTTGGATTGTTAGATATTGACATAGGACATACCCCAACTATTGCTTTTAATAGTAAGGTAGTACCAGGCCATGCAAGGAGCCTCAGAGTACCTGCCTCATTTGTGGGCCCCTTTTTGCTATGTGATCCCACTACCCTGACCACAAGAGATTGAACCAATGATCAATCTGACCTGAAGGCAACCCTCCATAGGCTGGTAAGTGGCCTGTGAAGTGGCTCAGTGCTAGAGAACTGAGCCCAGCAGAAGTACATTATATTGGTTAGTGACTGGCTAATCATATTCTTCTTTTTTTTTTTGGTGAGGAAGATTGGCCCTGAGCTAACATCTGTTGCCAATCTTCCTCTTTTTACTGAGGAAGATTAGCCCTAAGCTAACATCGGTGCCCATCTTCCTCTGTTTTGTATATGGGATGCCACCACAGCATGGCTTGATGAGCGGGGCATAGGTCTGCACTGGGGATCTGAACCTGCATACCCTGGGCTGCCTAAGCTGAGTGTGTGAACTTAACCACTATGCCACCAGGCCGGCCCCTAATCATATTCTTTATGATGGTGGTGGTGGGAGGGTAGTGATGTGCTTCAGACACACAGAATTAGTAGCAGCTGGAGCAGACACAGAAGCCTTCGTAATGGAGAGCAGTGGAAAAGGAAGGACAGACACCCAATTCTGAAAGAGCATTAAGTACTCTTAAATCAAGAGCTTCAATTAGGCTGCTGGAGGTGCTGCCAGTCCCAAATGATGGGAATGATGGTCCATTTTTCTCTGAAGCCTGGCTGTATACCTGTTGAGAGTTTTCTGTCTTCCTTTTATGGCTCCATGAATCCTTCCAATAAACCCCTGTAACAAAGCCAACCCGAACATCTCCGATACTTGAAACTTGAAAGCATCCAACACAATTTTACATTGCTCTCAAATCACGAGTGAAAATGTTAAGATACATTATTGAATTAGATTCCCTATATATGTCAATTAATTACTTAATCAACAATATGTACTGATTACTTACTATGTGCCAGACATGTAGTAGCATTAGGAATTTAGTAGTGAACAAGATTGACATGACTCTGGCCTATATGGTAATATGGTCTAGCCTGGAATACTAAGACTACTTGGGTCTCAATATGTACTATATGGACAAACTTATGAGAAGCTTGTGACCTACATTTTTTTTCTTTTGTTTTAAATATTCATGGTTTTCCCACTATATTACATTGATAAGAGTATAGCATTAAAACCCATGTGTTAACACTTTAATCTAAGGATATCTACATTTATATTAGAATAAAGTTTAGTTCAGAGCTTTCTAAGATTTACCACATCTCAAACAAAGCAAACAAAAGAAAACAGGATTAGCAAAACTATAAACTATTAACCAGAACAAGGCCCCTGAGTAGAGCCAGAAGCATAGTAACAAGATGAGGTTTGCAGAAATCAACAGAAGAGAATAAAGTGATGACATTTGTATGCCAGCATTTTGCCACAGTAGTAATGTGGTATCTACAAGTGAAAGTGAGTCCTGAAGTAAAAAGGCTGAACATTTTTCTTAGCCCTAAGTAAAAGATAAACTGAAAATTAATGACATGGATTGTCCAAGATAACAAGGCTGAAAATAAAGATATAGGTGATTCATTAAACTAGATTGAAGAAAAATGGAGAAGATAGAATCTGGCGCTTCGTGAAATTGAAGTGTCAAGGAATTGACATTGATGCATCTTGTTGGTAACTCAATAGCCAAGCAAAAAATGTTAATGCTATATTTCTTAGACCAACTAAAATTAAGAGGAAGTGTCTTTCTCAGTGGAGATAAGATGGTCCAGTGAGAGTAGAGAGGTGGGGGAACACTATTAAGCTCCTCAGAGTCTCTCAGACTCTCTAGCTATTATTTTACTTGGAGCCTCAAGGGATTGAAATGCTCTTAGTTATATTCTACTATTCAGATTTCTTCAGGCTTTCCTTCCAAGATACCCAAATCCCTAAATACCTGAACTTCTAATTGCTGTATGAGACTTAGTCTGGTTGCTACAGTACTACTATGGAAATTATCTCTTTTTGTTCTCAATTCAATAGGTTGTGGTTTAAATGTCTGCACCTCTCTAAGCAGAGGACAGATAACATTAAAAAATAGAGGGACAATGTAACTACAGCTACAGAAGATAATTTTAATTGCCACAAAATTTTATTTATATAATTTTATACAAACGAATTTCAAAATTATCAGGAAGTGGATAATCTTATGGAAAATATAAACCATAAAATGGAATCAAGAATGAATAGAGAACTTGACTAGACCAATCATCATCTAAGAAATAGAAAAGTTAGTCAAAGATCTACTCCTAAAAAAAAGATACCACCATGACCAAATGAAGATCCCTGTCCTCATGAGGCTTATATTCTAGTGAGAGGAGATAGACAATACATTGAATAAGTGATACAGTATATAAAAGGCAGGAAAAAAATAGACCAGGGTAGGTGGGACTTGAGGAGAGGATGTTTTAAATAGGATTAGCAGGGTAGGTCTTATTGTTGTGCTTTGAAGGAGGTTAAGGGAACAAAAACTTGAAGAGGTTTGAGCAGAGACTTGAAGGAGTTAAGGGAGTTAGCACATGACTATCTAAAGGAAGACTGTTCCAGATTGAGGGAAGAGTCAGTGCAAAGACCCAAGGGAGGAACATTTCCTTGTATGTCTAAGAAGAGCAACTGTGGCTGGAACACAGTGAAAGCGGGGATGCTGGTAGTGGGGAGGAGGGCGGAGATAGTAGGAGATGAGGTCAGAGAGAGGATGGAGGTCCAGATCACACGGAGTCTTAAGAACTACTGTAAGGACTTTGACCATTGCAGGGCTTTGAGCAGAGACATTATGTAATCTTATTATTTTTAAAAAGTCCACTCTGACTGCTCTGTTGAAATTGCCCTCTAGCGTAGCGAGGACGGACACTACTAGTCAGTTAGTAGCTATTACTGTGATTTGGGTACGAGCCAGTGGGGCTTGGACAGCCATCATCCTCTTACCTAACTCAGAACCTCAGTGAACTCTCCTAGTCATTCCTCTTTCCCACTTCCCCAACCATTGCCCCCACCTACTTCCAACACACACACCTCAATTCTATTTCCAAATCCCAGGCACTGCCCTCAATTCCACTTCCACAGCCTCCATTCAAGCTTATCTGGACCTCCCTGCCTCCAGTTTATCCCTTCTTCTAGTTTATTCCATCAGTCAGGGTATCCTCCTAATCACAGGGAATATTAAAATGGGATACACACATAGAATTCACTGAGTCTGTGACCTTTGAGACAAGTACATTTTTATCTTCACTAACATCTCACTAAAATATAGTATTTCCCTCGATTATGAATGTAAACAACAAACCATAGTTTTAGCAGAACCCGTGACTGTCAGCAGAAAGAATAGATATTTTCATATCACATTACAGTTGAAACACATATCTCAAGACATCATTTATACTCATTATTAATTTGAAATTATGATAATTATTAGACCTACCACTAGATTTTTTAATGTGCTATTTTAATAACAAAGCAAGTATTATAATTAATATTTTGTATTTTCAACATAATTGGATTCCTTTTCATTACCATACATTTTAATTTATACATTTAAAATTATTATTCTTAGGAATTCATAGGCTTTTTTAGGATTCAGACTTCCAAAGGGGTTAAAGTCAGGAAAAAATTAAAACTCCTGTTCTAATCACATCTAATCTATTCAGACTTGATCTTATTCTATACTTTCAAAATCCTCAGGCAGCTTACCAGCATAGAGGACAAAATCCTAAATTCTAACAGTTACTGACGAGGTTCTCCACATCTTTGCTTGGCTAAATTTTTCTGCTTTATTACAAGTCATTCCTCCTCTCCCTCACTCTACATTCTGACCACCCCTGACCCCTGCTGCTCCTTAGCACTTGGCCCTTTCATTCCTTTGGGCATTTGCTTCTTATGTTCCTTTTCCCGGCAAAGCCTACCCAACCAAGGAAAACTCCCGCTCCATCTTCAAGATTCACCCGTTTCCAGTACTGCCTCCTCTCAGGTCAAATTAGTTTCTCCTTCATGCATACTCCTAGCACACATTATTCATGCCTTTTCACACCCTACGCTGGTCTTGGCTGACTTGCTTGCCTTTCTTGCTCAACAGTAACACCTCATGGGAAGAGACTATTTTATACATCTTGGAATCCCTAAAGGGCATTAACAGATGTTCCATAAATGGCTAGTTGAATTGAACTAAGTTAATATCTTTTTAGAAAATTGATCTGAGAATATGACTCACTTCTTTAATTCATAAGAACATGATGAAATATGTTTCAGAATTTTTCCTCAGTCTTCTTATAATCTTTAAGAACACGAAATTCCATTTTCTTACAAGCAAATTTGCTTGCAAGTCACAGACTAGAAGAAGATATTTGTAATACATACACCTGATAAAGGATTCAGAACCACCATTAAAAAAAAAAGACTCCTACAAATCAATAGGAAAAAGACAACCAATCCAATAAAAAAAATTGTGCAAAAAACTTGAACAGGAACTTGGAAAAAGAAGATATCTAAATGGGCAATAAACATATGAAATAAAGCTCAATGGGACTTTATATGACTTGTCAGGGAAATACAAATCAAAAAAATGAGAGGTCACTATTTCCACCCTAGAAAAGCTAAGATTTAGAAGACTTACAATATTAAGTGTTTTCAAGGATGCTTCAGAGAGTCTCCCCTCTCCTCCCATATGAAAAATGTTGTGAGCTTACGTATTTTGGTAGAAAGGGAGTACATAGCTTTCAGATTCTCAAAGAGATCAAAGACCCCTTTAAAAAAGTCTTAGAGTGATTAGGCTTATTATTTATTTATTATTCATACCTAGAAGCAACTACCCCTCATATTTACCCAGAGCATACTCAAAGAAGTGATATCTAGCAAATTTGAATGCTGCAGACCAAGATGCTTACAATTTCTGAACACAATTAAAGATGATCGAGCAGTGTATTACTATGGTTTTAAAATCACTGCTTTCCTTTATTGGAAAAAAAGCAAGACAAACTTCTTGTTTTTTAATCTATCTCATGGAATTAATCTCTGGTTCAGTTTTTTAATATACTTACCTCAAACATACCTTTGTTTAACAAAAGAAAACTTTAACAAAAGGAAAGATATCCCTTGCTTGTGGTTAGAACATCTAATCATCATCAAAATATCAGTTCTCCCTAAATTAACTTATAAATTTAACATGATTCCAATAAAATTACTAACAAGCTTTTTTTTGCCCCTGGAGCTAGATAGGTTGATACTAAAGTTCATGTAGAAAGGTAAACACACAACAATAGCTGGAAAATCTGGAAAAGAAGATCTATTGTTGCAGGTAGGCAGGAAGGACTAGTCCTATCAGGTAATTAAAACACAAAAAAGCCTCTATTCTTAAACCAATGTGGTGCTAGCACCTGAACTGGAGTGACCAATGGAATAGAATGGAAAAATCCAGAATAGTCCCACATACATACGGAAATATAGTATATGATAAAGGTGATTTTTCAAATCACTAGAGCAAAAAGAAATTGACTTTTGATATCTCAATACAGCTGGACAGCCATTTAGAAAAAAATGAATTAGATCCTTTCTTCATGCCACACACAAGAATAAACTTTAAATGAATAAGGAATCTAAATGTAAAAAATGAAAGCATAGTAATACTAGAAGAAAACATAAGTGAACTTCTCTACAATGCAGGTATAGGGAAAGAATTTCAAACTATGATTCAAAATCCAGATGCAATTAAAGAAGAGACAAATGCATTTGACTACATAAAAACTTAAAATTTTGCATAAACACACCTTAAGAAAAATTAATATACAAATGACAAGTTGGGAGAGAATATCTGTAACACATATAAAAGAAAGGTAATATCCCTAATATATAAAGAATTGTAAAAATAGAGACAGAAGACCAAAAATCTTGTAGGAAAATGAGCAAAAGACATGAATGGACGATCACAAAAGAGAAAAATGGCACTTAAAAGATACTCGATCTCACTCATAATAAGCCATTTTTCTTCCAAATGTTTACCCAAGGGAAACAAAAACATATGGCCCTATGAAGACTTGTACACAAATGTTTATAGCAACTTGAATCGCGGTAGTTCCAAACTGGAAAAATCCAAATGTCCATTATCATGTGAATAGATAAACAGTTTTCCTTTTGTTATTTATTTCTCACTTCATCCCATTTGTAGTCGAAGAAGATTCTTTGTATGATATCTGAATTTTTAAATCTATTCAGACTTAAGTTGTGGCCTACCATATGGTCTACTCTGGAAAATGTCCCATGTGCACTTGAGAAGAATGTGTATTCTATTGTTGGGTACAGTGTTCCATGTATGTCTATTAGATCTAGTTGGTTTATTGTGTTGTTTAAATCCTCTATTTCTTTAAGGAGGGGAGGGAAGAGTAACGGGTGAGGAGTTGAAAATGGAGGAGAGATGAAAGGAATACTACTGGAGGAGGAGGATGGTAGAGGGAGCATAATTGGAGGGGTGGAGGATTTAGAGAAAAGCAAGTAATTTCATGGCTTGTTATGATTAACTTTTTATTTGGCATTGTTACTACTAATCACAACTATTATTAATAATAATGCAGTTAGCACAAGTTTGGTCCATAGTAAAACCTGATATACAATATTCAGTATTTTCTTTTAAACTGATATGATGACTTCTCTACACAGTGAATTGCTCATTCACCGGCTCATCCATTTGTCACACTGTGCTGGGTGACGCTGAGGACACAGTGGTGACAGAGACAGCCTAGGTCCCTCCCTCACAGTTCACCATCCAGTGGGGAGACAGACCTGTCCCTGGATAGTGATGACCCAGAGTGGGCAGGTCTGGGATGGGGAAGCCCAGGAGGGTGGGACAGCAAAACAAAAACAAAATATGTACATATATGTATATATACAAAAATAGAGAGCATGGCACAATCGACACTAATTGACCCATCAGCCAGATTCAGAACCCTGAAAGATTCTGACACAAAAGGCACAGGTAACAAAATAAAAAATAGACAAATTGAACTTCATAAAAATTTTAAAATTTTGTGCACCAAAATACACTATCCACAGAGTAAAAAGGCAACCCACAGAAAGGGAGAAAATATTTGTAAATCATAAATCTGATAAGAGACTAATATCCAAAATATATAGAGAACTCCTAAAACTCAACAGGAAAAAGACAAACAACCCAAGTCAAAAATGGGCAAAGGAACTGAATAGACATTTCTCCAAAGAAGATATACAAATGAGCAATAAGCACATGAAAATATGCTCAACATCACTTACCACTAGAGAAATGCAAATCAAAAATTCCATGAGATACCACCTCACACACATTAGGATGGCTCCTAAAAAAAGGAAAAATAAGTTCTGGTGAGGATGTGGAGAAATTAGAACCTTTGTGCACCATTGGTGGGAAAGTAGAATGGCATAGCTACTGTGGAAAACAGTATGAGAATTCCTCAAAAAATTAAAAATAGAATTACTATATGATCCAGCAATTCCACTTCTGGGTATATACTCAAAAGAGTTGAAAGCACTGTCTGGAAAAGTTATTTGTACACTTATGTTCATAGCTGCATCATTCATAATAGCTAAAACTTGGAAGCAACACAAGTGTTCATCAATGGGTGAATGGATAAGCAAAATGTGGTATATACATACAACAGAATATTTTTCAGCCTAAAAAAGGAAAGAAATACTGCAATGAGACAACACGGATGAACTTTGAGGACACTATGAGAAGTGAAATTAGCCAGTCACAAAAAGACAAACACTGTATTATTCTACTGAGAGTACTTAAGAGTAGTCAAATTCATGAAGACAGAAAGTATAGTAGTGGTTTCCAGGGGCTGGGGGAAGGGGAGAATGGAGAGTTATTGTTTAATGGGTATAGAGTTTCAGTTTTACAAGATGAAAGAATTATGGCGATGGATGATGGTGATGGTTACACAAAAATGTGAATGTATTTAAGATGGTAAATTTGTATTATGTGTATTTTACCATAATAAAAAAAAAAGAAAAACTACTGAATTGTACACTTTGAAAGGGTGAATTATATGGCATGTACATTATATCACTAAAGCTGTAAACAAACAAAAAACGGCATAGAAGGGAAGACTCTTCCTTACAGCAGATGTCATTTGATAAATGTAGAGGCAGTGATGGGATAATTGGAAAATTACCATTTTTCAACCATCATGGAAAAGATTGGTTTGAACAAGAATGGATGCTAAACCCAGTTGGGGGGAAGTTGGACGAGGAGCAGGGTATTTGCATGGTCTCATTGCCTTTCCAAAGATTGCTTATTGGTTGCAAGGGTACAAGTAATACCTATACAGTGAAGAAATAAACGATGACTGGGTGGTTAAAATTAACATCACCCAATAGATGCAGACAGGTATCATGTGTCTCCAGATGTGATAGTCTGGGGAGAAGACACAATCACCTGCATAATAATCCAGCTGGACATGCATAATCTGAATCTAATTATGAGGAAACACCAGATGAATTAATAATATATAAAATTATTGGCCTACATTCTTTAAAAATGTCAATGTTATGAAAAGCAGAGAAACTATTCCAGATTAAAGGAGACTAGAGACATGATATAATCTTATACAGTGGGGGAGAACGTAATTATTTGGACAATTGACAAAACTGGGATATAGACTGTAAATTAGATAAAATTATCTTATCAATATTAAATTTCTGGAGTTTCTTAATTATATTGTGGTTATATAAAAGAATATCCTTGTTCTTAGGAAATATACACTGAAGGAGCGTGATATTTGCCACCTACTCTCAAATGGTTCAGAAAAAAATAGTAAAATAGTAGGGGTGGGTGAGGGAAGTAGAGAAGAAAGGAAAGAGAATGATACAGCAAATATGGCAAATGTTGAAAAACTGGTGAATCTGGGTACAGGGCACACAGAAGTTCTCTGTACTATTCTTTCATTGTTTCAGTAAATAAAAGTTTAGTAAAGTGTTTTTGTAAGAAATGCTCATTAAAGACACAAAATGATATTGTTAAATTTGTTTGCCTTTCAGTTGTGAGCCCCAGAGAGCAGTTTTGCTTTGAATACCAGGAAAATCCTTGTCCGGAATCCACACTATCTCTATGTCACAGAAACCTTGTCACCAGAGGGCAGAACCACAGGAGGCTTAGGAATGTCTTCTGGAACTTCAAGAAAGGAATGGAGTTACCCTGGGAAAATTGCAGTGAATGTTAAATTAGAGCAGTAGTAAACACGACAAAATGAAAAATGAACAAAACTAAGGGAAGGTCAATCCCTTTGAGTGAAGCTGGGGTCAATCCTGCTTTCAGCAGCTTGGAGGACTGTGACTCTATAACCAGAACAGCCTACCCCTTCCAGAACCTTCTCCCCCTCTCACTCACATGCCCCAATTCCTCTCTTCTCAACAGAATAGGGAGGGAAGAAGGAGGACTTTCTTTTAGGTTCCAAAAGGTGAATCAAGTACTTTTGAGTCTAACCTTGAGAGTAAAAGCGGCTTCCTGATTACCACTCCCTACCCAAAATAAAGGGTTAAGACTCAGGTGAGTTTAAACAGAAAGCAAAGCCTTTCATTTGCAATAAAGTCTTCAAGTGCAAATAAACTGGCCAGAGTAACACAAACACGAAAATGCATTCATGCTAAAGCGTACTCAGCAAACAAATCAGTACACTCCACAATGGTAAAGAACTAAGAAAAAACTAGGAAAGATTTTCTTGTTTTGAAAAAGAGAGCCACTGAGAAAAAGAAAAAAAAAGAAAGAAATTTCTGGGATGTAAAGAGAGGGGGGAAGAAAGAGGAAAAGAGAGGTCCTTACTACTTTTATAATTTGCTGGAATCCTAGGATTCCTAGTGAACCAAAACACCTGACAGGATCATTGTTCTTCAACTGCAGGACACAATCTTTCCTGCTCGCATGATTTATGAAGTCTGCCTATCAGATTCCTTTATAACAGAGCTTAGATTTTGGAGAAGTTTTGAACCAAGGTACAGGTGTTAAATTAAGGCACTTTGCCTCCGTTTCTCAGTCAGTAAAGTGGGAATAGTTATATTTGTAAAATCTACCTCACAAAATTGTTGAACTAAACAGAGAGTTTCTGTTAAACTCCTTTAGGAAAGAAAGAATACAGGACAAATTTAAAATTGTATAATTTTTTTTTCTATTCCATTTGGTCTGAACAAATTCTCCTTGAGTCTCTTACTTTAACCCTTAGGTCACTCACCCCAATTTTATCCAGTTGTTCGCAGATAGCTGTTTCATTAACATATTATGGGAGTCTTCTCCCTTCCTCCTTAGTAAAAGGAGGTTTCTTAGTTGACCAGTGGTCACAACCTCACATGCCTCCAGAACCCAACCAGGTAACACAATCTGGGAAGCCAGCTGATATGAGGTGAGCATTAGGGAGTGGTGGGGACTGGGCCAATGGAGACAGCATACCCTGCCCGAAATACCTCACATTAAAAAAAAAAAAAAAGGTGAACACTGTGCAGACCAAACAAAATACATCTAGGCGAGTGGGTCAGTTTTGCCTCTTCTAGATTAGAGGATGTCTAAATTCCTTTTACCTCCCAAATCCCACGACTGATTATTTTCAAATTTCACATTTGTCATGGTAACTGACCTGAAACCCCTTTCCCAGCATTTATTAACCTGCACGGCTCTTGCTGGTCACCTATCATTGCAAAATCATTGGTGTTCACATAGAGTGGTTACGACTGAATGAGAAGTTCACATAAAATGTTTCACATATTTGCAGAACTTTGTCCCAAAGCTTGAATTCTATTGTCTTTCTTAAAGGACCAAGCTACTGGTTACAAAACGACAAGTTACGGATTATTTTTCACATTGACCTTTTAACATAAAATGCATACAAGTCCCTTTCACCCTTCCCAAGATTGCACCCAATTTCCATTCTAAACCCCTTGAATCCTCCAGGTAACTCTCTTTCCTCATCCAATTTCAAAGCTATGTGAGCCCTTCAGCTTGCCTAGTCTCTTCAACCCCTTCACCCCCACCAAGGACCCCCATACGCCCTTTTCCCACCTTTTATCTCCTTACCCCCCTTGCCCCTTCCCACTCCCCACTTTCTCCAGACACATACCTACTAGGTCTTGTCCACACGGGCCAGAAGCGGTGCCTGCCACAGAAGATAAGGATCTGGGAGTCTTGAGATAGCAGCAGCTGCCTAGGTTGCTGCTTCAACTGTAAATGGGTGGAGGGCAGAGTCTGTGGGAGAGGCAGCCCAGAGGGAAGTTCTCTAGAGAGAGGAAGCGGCGGCCGGGAGCTCTGGCTTGCTGGAGGAGGGGGCCCGCGGACCGTCAGAGCCTGGCTAACCCCAGCGAGTTTTGTTGTAAGGCCTGGTTCTAGATACTGCAGTCTGATTCCCCTCACCTACAATGAAGCAGCTTGGGATGTTTTTCATTGTTAGAAAGATAATGATAACGATATTGAACCGGGTTGACATCTGCCTCACAAGAACTCAGAACTCCAAATTTCTAGAGCTAATGGGTTGCCAACCAGTCCCTGGTGTGCCGTATTGCTGGCAGCTGATCCCAAAGAAAGGCAGCAGCGAGGTCAGGTGTCCCAAAGTTCAGAGGCCTGGTGTGACAGTTGGCACCTGGAAGATTGCAGCTGTAACTAGTGAACTTTCTGGGCCTGTGGTATGTGTACTTATACGTTATTTTAGGTCCTTGAGGGACAAGCCTGGGCCTACCAGCTCCTTGGTTCGTTACAGCTTGCTCTCTGCACCCTCTGGAATCAGCCTCTATCATGGCCAACAAGGCCCTCCCTGCTCTGCCCCTGCCAACATCTCAACTTTATACCCTACCATGTGACCGTCTTTCGCTATGCTCCAGCTACACTGTGTTCTCCATGTACCATAGCCCTTAAATAAGCTAACGAGTGCTGCTGCAGGACCTTTGTACTATTTCTGCTACTGGAACATTCATCCCACTGCTACTGCTCTCTCCCCTTTACATAAACATCTGGCTCCTCATCATTCATTAGTCAGCTCATTGAGTAACAGTCTTTCTAAGTTTTTCCCCTGACTCCCTTCAGTCACAGGACACTGTTTTGTCTTCTTATAGCTGTTAGCACTACCTGAAATTATTGCATTTGTTTACTTGGGTATTTCTCCATTTCCCTCCCCTCACTGGATTGTAAGTGCCATGAGGGCAGAGTTGGGCCTGTATTGCTCATAACATGATCCCCACTTCCAAGATCAGTGCCTGACACATAGTTGGTGTTTAATGTATGTACATTGACTGAGTGAATGGGACACCATTCATTCACTGACTAAGTATTATTGTGTACCTGGCACTGTGCTGAGCGCTGGAGACATAACAGCAAACAAGACTGGCAAAGGCTCCTCCAAGGAGATATCCGGTTTAGGAGGGAAGACAACCATTAAAATAATAATTCATTGAAATCATGTCTTAAAAAACACTAAACAAATAGGACATCGCTTGTTTGTTCAAAGATTGCTATGAACGTACATACCAGAAGTGTTGGTGGGGGAGGTGAGCTGTCAGTCACAGAGCCCAGAATTCTCAGGAATCTGAGCCACGTTAATGAATTGATAAAAGGATTTTATTCCTGGAAACCTGATGGGATCCCATGGAGTGAATGACCTATTTCTAGTTCTCAGACTAATTTCCTACTGAGGAGTCTAATCAAGGCTGCCCTGTGGCACCAGCATATTTATCAAGCTCAGTGACTTTAATTTGAGAGTAACCTTTGAATCTGTGTTTCAGCATCCAAAGAACTCAGATTCTGGGGAAGTCCTGGGGCTCTGAGTGTCCTTTGGAGCTTGCAAAAGATCTGGCATGAGCAGGGATCACAACAGGCCAATAGGGCTTCCATTAAAGTTTCAGAAGGGAAGTTGGGACCAGGTCACTTTCCTCTAGGAGAAGTCTCACACCACTAATTTTGTTGGAAACTTCTAGCTTCCCCCAGGCCCCTAAGTCTCTACTTGACTCATTTCTTTTAGCTGTCAGGCCCCAGAAGGCATTTGATTTTGTGAGCCCTGCTTCTAGACATTGGGCTGGACACGCTGAGAATTTTAGGATTCTGAAGTCGCAGGAAATTTTCTGTTAAACTATGATTTGGGGAAATTCAAGTGCTAAAATGCTGGTGATTTGGGTACCAACTCCAAAAACCTTCAATACAAAGAGGTCCAAGATGCTAGGATTATAAATCTCAAATCCTAACGATTCATAAAATAAAACTTTTGTGGCACACTCTTTTGAATTTCCTCAGCAGGAACAAATTTTATCCTTTGGTGGTTGTTTAGTTACTATTGCTGCCTAACAAACCACGCTGAAACTTAGGGACATGAAATAATCATGTTATTATGCTCATGGATTCTGTGGGCTAGGAATTCTGATGGAGCAGAGAGGGGACAGCTTGTCTCTGCTCTGTGATTCTGGGTCCTCAGCTGGGAAGAAGGCTGGGGTGATTCAACGGCTGAAGGTTGGAATTGGATGGAGACATCATCACCCATATGTCTTGCAGTTGATGTGGGCGATTGGCTAGGCTCACCGACACATGGTATCTCAGTGTGGTTTCTCTGCACAGGCTTGTCTGGACTTTCTCACAGCATGGTAGCTGGGTTCCAAGGATGAGCATCCCAAGAGAGCAAGAGGGAAGTGTATGATATTTTTATGATCTGGTTCAAGATCTCTTGTAAGAGCATGTGGGATGGGATTATTGCGGGCATCTTTGGAAAATACAATCTGCCACAGTGGTAGATTTGACTTTTAAAAATAGCTAAAAGTCATTAGGAGTTAAGTTTGACGAAAAATGTAGATGAGTGAAGCTGTTCTTGGATTCAAAAAATGAGTCTGACCATTAAATAATAAGAACATTTCCTTCTGTTGATCACATTGAGTCCAGAATTCAATTTCAAAAGACCACTTCTGGAACTTTTAAAACAACCAGCATCATTCATCAATGACCATGGCAGATTTGATTGGGCATTGCATTAAGTATATCATCTCTAGGGGAGTATTTGAAGAACTGCCATGTAGACAGGTAAATCCTTGCATTTGGGTTTATTAGAAAACAAACAGCCTGATCATCTTATATCTCATTTAGTACAGACAGCCATCTCCAAAAGCTACACTTTGCTTTGGGGATAAATTCTGAGATGCTGTTAACACTTAGTAGATCCCAAGTGCTTTCTAATGGTGTTTTCCAAAACTATCTTCTGAGCGCTAGTTCCTGGAGATGAGAAAACTTCCTCCTGGAGATTCATAATTAATAATCCGCAGAAGTATTAAAGGATCTCCACAAGAGAAACCTGTTTGCCATTGTTTAACCCAGTGACCAAAAAGCTCCCTTTTCAAGGAGATCCTATTAATATCCCTTGGAACTGGTATACTGTGGAAAATACTGCCCTGTGGTCTTGTCCCTAAAAATGTTTGGAAACAGCAACAAAAAAAGTACTGTTGGCTTGCCATTTTGTTCCCAGTGTTCATTTTTAACTTCTGATTAAACTGGTGCCAGTTGATCTGATTAACCTGGGGGGATGTCGGACACCTGGGGCCATTTGATAAAGACTCATTAATATAACACAACTGCGTTGCCTGGGTTTCAGGGTCACTTTCACAAATGTGAAAAGCAATCTGGGGTATAGACTGTAAAAGAACCACAGAGCTGGAAGAAACCTTAGAGATGATTAAGTTCAACTCCTTTATCTTAATGATGGAAACTGAGGCCTACTTCTGTTGGACGACTTCCCCAAGAAACACTGGTCAGTGCCAAACCAGGACTGGATGCCAAATGCTCTTTCCTACAGTAGTTTTTTCAGGTACAAAAAGTGCATCTATATGTCTTGGAGTAAGGCTGGATCCTGTACCCCTCAGAGGCATGAATTTGGAATCAGACCTTAGGAGACTCTGCCATGTATCAGCTGTATCATTTTAGGCAATTTACTAACTCCCTCGCCTTCTCCAAGCCTGTTTTCTCATCTATAAATGGGAACGATATTGTACCCAGCTGCCCTATGGCGTAGTTGTCAGGGTCAAATGAAGTAACATGCCGTATGGAGGCTTATGCAAATACAGGCTGTTTGGATTGCTTGCTCTCTGCTAGTATGTAGCTCTCTCCGTTGGTAGACATGGGACTGGGCTCCTCAGTAACTTGATTGGCTTGAGATGTTGATGGACTCACCAAAGCAGTTCGTCACTTAAACTAGCTGCTTTCTTTTTTACCTCTTTGTAAACAACACAAAATGAATACTTGAGGGCAAAACCTCAAAGCATATTTCCAAAGATTCTTAGAGATAAAACCTAAGATACCACTGCTGTCTCCCCATTGTACTTAGGAGTTGGAGGATCTACTGTTCATCTTGAAAAATTCTGGGTGTAGGGAGACCAGTTAGGCAGGCGTCTCGCTAACGCTAGTGGGGCTCCAGCAAGAGTATAGAGAGAGGCCTATACACTGTATGTCTAAGTACTTAAAAATTGTAAATAAAGCCGACCAGTTGTTCAATAAAATCTGTTTTATCCTTGCTACCTTGACAAATACACCTTCACAACAACGTGGAGAGCCAGGTTTGAATTTTAAATTCTCAGAAACTCATATCAAAATGTGGCATCACAGAGAGAGCTGACCTTGGCTCTCAGCCCCTGCCCCAGAGCCCACCCCTTCTCTTCCTCTGACACAATCTAGCTCTGTGAAGGCCTCTTTCATATGTGAGTAGACATCCCACCTCCCACGTCGGAACTGCATGTCCATACCCCCTTCAAACAGCCTCCCCTAGGCCACCCTTTAGGCCCAGGGCTGTGCATACTGGTTCTAATATTCACTGGTGGGAGGATGGACCCCAGGAAAAAGGCCTCACAGGCTGTGGAAGCAGGCTCAGGACTATTTGGACAAGAAATTCCAGGATCTTAACAATAGTATTCCAATAGTGGTCTACAAGTGGGGACTTGGACTCCAAGTGGCATGTCCCTTGGCTCTGCAGTATCCTGGCTTTGTGGAGGAGGACACAGCCAGAGGAGGGCTGGGGGGGAGGGGGGTGGCGGCCCTCTTGCCTGGGTCTCAGAACAGCACTGCAGTTAGGAGGATCTTGCAAAAGACCCAGTGAATGTTGAGAAGGCTGTGACCAAAGGAATGAAAAGGAGCCAGTAATTGGGAAAGTCACACAGGGAAGATTTCGTAGTAATTAGAAACTAACAAGATGTGGGAGAAGAAAGAATGCAAGAGAAGATGCCAAATTTTCAATCCTGGGTTATTGGTGGGGTCGAGGGGAACCCTCTGACATAGGAAATCTCAGATCTCTGTTAGCCTGTATGATTTTTTGTGACTGAGCAACACCCTTTCTCAAATATTTTCAAACAGAATTGTCATCCATTCATATGTGTTCAGAATAGTGCAGGTATTTAAGCATTTGCTCCAAGCATGAGATATTAGAACATTTTTGCTTAAAAATGTTTAACAGCGATATCTTATAGCAACATACTTTAGGAAAATTGGTGATTTCTATTTAAATATTATGTTACCTCAAGTCATGCAAATGAACTTCATTCTGTAGCCTTTATGGCTAAGAATTTGACCAGCTGCAAAATAGGGCTATTGAAATTGCTTTATCACTAATTTTTAAAGTCTGCTTCTAGAGTGGAATGGGGTGACATTTTACTAAGCCTGAGTCCTCAAAAGACATGACTTTTCCTATTACAGGTCAATCCAGCTGAATCATAGGTGGAAAATATGTAGATGGAATATAATTATTCTAATTGGAATAGGGCCACAACAGCTGGCCAGCCAACACTCAAGTCATAAAAACATGGTTATTTTTTCATTTCATTGCTTTTTATGAGACCTTGCAATAATAGTTTGTGCCAGATAACTCTGACAATGTAACTGAATTCTAGCGTTATTGTTCTAAACCCACTTGTACTATCAGAAACAAAATTGTGTCTTTCTTTAAAAGTAATCCATCAAATGTTTGCTTTAAAGATAAAAATATTTAGTCTTATGAAAGGTCCCATTGATAAATAATAAAAAGTATTCCCACAGTGGTTCTTCCTAAAGAATAGTAAGGATTTTGAAAATGGTCCACTCTTTCTCTTAATATTGATAACAGTGCAGGGAAACGACATAGATTTAAGTGTGTCTTGGGATGAGGGCCTTTAGAACAATCCACATACCCTGGTAATCCACAGAGTGCCCCAAAGCAGAGCCCGAGGGACACTAAAAGGCAGGGGAACAGGATATAACTTGTGGGGGACTAGGTCCTCATCTCCAGCGTTAGGTGTTCTCCAGCCTGTGGAATACATTTGACAAACCCCAGGTCTCAAATGGCGGTGGGTGAAGGTGAAGGCTAGGGGTGGAGGTGAGGATGGGGGCAAGATCTCTAAGAAAATATATCAGAATAGATGCTTGTTCTTCAGAGGGCACTGAGAAACAAGGGAGCAGAAGTCTTTGCTAAGCAATTCTATTCAAGTCATTGTTGACATCTTAGGGATGCTGGTCGATCACACGCTTCCTCCCTTGTGGTTCGGAATCAGTTGAGAAATAGACACACAAGCCTAGTGGGAATAAAACCACATCTTTATTAATGGTAAAGCTAGACGAGAGAACACAGCTTGCACCTGTGGCCTAGGTAGGTCTACTCGGGGGTGGGGAGAGCACACTTGACTTGCCTCTGCAGGAAAGGGAGTTTCTGCCTTCACTCCCTATCAGACTCAGAGAGGAGGCCCAAGAAGACATCAGCCTCCAGAAGGTAGGCCCTGAGCCCCCACCCAGCTCTGGTTGCTTCGTGGGAACAAAATCAGAGAGAAGAATGTGCAGGCAGGTCTCAGCCAGAGAGTGAGCAAGCGGAACGACCTTTACCCCCATCTGCCGGGTCATATCAGTCGCTCCTCCCCAAAGGGCAGAGTAGGGAGCAGCTTTCTTGCTTCCCTGAGAGGACAAAGTGTGGACAGAGTTACTATTTTAGGGGTCAACGATAAAACACGAGAAGGAGAAGTATTCCCTCGCTTGTCATGTGATTCAGTCTTATACTCTCAGAAGAACATTCCAGAACAGGTGGGTCCTGGAAGTTATATTTTTAAATGAGCCCAGGTTTTAATCAGGGCAGAGCCGGGTAACATTCACTCCTTGTTGCTCATGGGTGGGTGAGTGGGGGGAGCAGATGTAATTCGCACTTCGAGCATTTGCAACTGAAACTCTGAGATCAGTCCTAAAAAGAAGCCAGGGATTCCCTCCTGAGAACCCCATAGGATTTGTTTGGAGAGGAGAAAGTAATTTATGGGTTTTTTTTGAAGTCGCCCTGAGGAATGAAAGGTATCTCCCCTTTGGGAGTGGGGGAGAAGAACTAGGGAGCAGGTGGGGGACCTAGATACGTGTGCGCAGGCAAGGTCGAGTTTCGGCAAAAGTCTGAAAATCAGGTTCATCTCTGGTATCCTCAACTGCTCTTCATTTGACCAAAGCCCTCCCACGTGATTCCCTCACCTTCCACATGACCTTTCTTTCCAACTAAACTTGTCAAAACAAGCATTCCTTCATTCCTTCAAGTGCAGCTCATAGGTAAATGGTAGGACAAAATAGATTAATTAAAATAATTAACACTGAAATGTGAATCTTCTCTCTTTTTAGCCACCTTGGATGCATCTGTATTTTAAAAGAAAACACTGGTTTACAGATATAAATATCTCAGTGGTTTAAATTTCAGGCAGAATTCTGAAGTTATTTGCCTGGGAGTTGGATATGGAATTGTTCCCAGCACCGAGGAGACAATACAGCCTTCTGTGAAAACATGCAATGATAAGGATGAGGCACAGATTCAGCAGAGGTCAACAAGGATGAAGGCAAAGAAATGACCATTGATTGGCACAGACTGACGTCATTGGAACTTACAGGAATTGGGGAGCAGCAGCAGCAGTGATGATAGAAGATAATACAGGTGGTATGGATTCAATTCAGTCAGTAGTTTCAGGGTACTTATTATCTGCTAAGCTCTGGTCAGGATATAACCAAAGCCACAGGAAAGGAATACACTCACTAGGGAGCACCGGACAGTGCGTGGGAAGGGAAGTAGAATAAAACATTTTAATTCTCTGGACATCTAAACTGGTAAGTATACTTTGCTTTTTCTAAGCAAACCTCAGTCTTGAACAAAGGAAATGCCAACTTCTTCCTTTCTAGCTTCAGGACTCATTGCAAATGCTCCACCTTGATGGTGAGGTCTGTCCTGGGTCAGTCTCCTTATCATCCAAATATATGTTCCGTTCCTTCCCCCTGGCAATCCCTCCGCTCAGCCACGAGGGCACCGACTGATGCCACATATCCTTCACGCTCCTCTCCTGGCCTCTGCTGCTCTCTTCTGCTCTGTCTCCGCCACCTCCGGAGCCTTCTGAATCCTGTACATCCTTTGAAGCTGGCTCAGGTTTTCAGACACTTCCTTCTCTGGGCAGGCTTCCCTGAGTACCAGGATCCCTCCCCTCTCTGAACTCCAAGTATCGTATTAATAATCATAATGGCGATGATCACAGCAATAATAATGCCTCACATTTGAACGGTATTAAGAATTTTTCAAAAGGCTGACATTTTGTTACATTTGTACATCACAGGATCCTTCAAAAGATAGTAAGGGATTAATATTATTCCTACCTAAAAACAAAACAAAAATCAGCAAGAAAAGTGAGGTCCAGAAAGAACAAATGCTTCTCCCAAGGCCACATACCCCAGGATGCATGGTATCTGCCATTTTGGTCTCTCTGATTTAAGTTATGACTTCGGATTAAATGTTATCTTGCATTGTTTTCAAATTATTTCCTGTTGCTAGTCTTGGCTCTCTAATAAGATTATACTTTTCTTCAGGGCATGTAAAAATCTCTTACGCATTTTGGTATTTCCTCAGCACCCGGAATTATACTGAGTACACAGTTTGGGTTTAGCAAACACTGCACTGATGACAGGGAGGGTCGCGTGTTTATATTCCTGCACATCGTGTGAGTATGGACATTTGAGTTTGCTGGAAGCACCAAGGCCCTGTGATCCCATTTGAAGTGCTGGAGATCCTGGGGCACACACAGACTGAGAGTAGCTCTTGGAGATTGTGGCCACCATTATAATCTAAAAAGACTTCAGTGTTGTATAAAGTGGGAAGGAATGAAACATCTCTGCTTAACGTGTCACCTCCATAGCCCTACAATATTAACTTTAATTTGGAAACATGCATCCTGCCCCTTTGAACCATCTAATTAGAAATTCCTTGCCTCCCTCTCTCCCATCAACAGTGGCATCTGGCCTGTACCAGGTTCAGTGGGGAAGGGGAAAGCCCAGACTCTGTGATTGACACGGTAATAATCTAGCAAAGAGAATATGCTGGGAGGGTGAGTGAGTGTGCTGGTGGCTTCAGTCATCTGAGAGGGAAACTGGGGAGGCACGAGCTGATTCTTTTTCTCCAGGGCTCTGGGAGGCAGGATGGTCCATGAGTTACTGCTCTGGCTCAGTGGTTGACCCCCGAGGGGGAGGAAAGAGAAGAGACCTGTGCAGACTCCAAACCAGATTCCTCAGAGGGGAAGTCACTGAAGATTGCCCTGGCGACAGGGTAAGGAGAGTTTGGGGTTCAGTTCAGGATGGGCTGACCCCACTTCCCAGGAGTGGTGGATCCATTGGTTGATGTAGCTACTGGCTTGTTGCCATGTAGATCTACATCCCACAGTCCCACAGTTAGGGTGTGCAATCTAAGAATATAATGACATCATGAAGATTTGTTTAAATTTACATTGCAGTTTCAATACTTGGAGCAAATCTTACCAACTATTGATCATTGTATAAAAGATTAATTTGAACTAGCATTCAAATTCAAGTATGTAAGCATGCCAGCAAGACTACCGAGGCAAAAAATGTCAATGTATGCCTCCTGGTTTCTGAATCACTCTTGTGGATCACTTTTAATAAACATGTAACACCTACTTCATCTCTAAATAAAGACGTCAAATGTTCCAGGGAACCTGACCTTCCCTAGAGGGAAATCAATCAAACCATGACAATATAGCAAACATCCTGAAACAAACATAAGAGCAAGGGAAATAAAAAGAATATTTAGTATGATAAGAATTATTTCCTTTCCAGAATTCTGACCCTCAGACTTATCAGACTAAGAAGTCCTACAATTGGCTGTGAAATAAAAACAAAGAGTAGTTTTGAAATTCTGGGTAAGAAAATACTTGCTTTATACACATTAAAGTATAAAATCTTATTAAAAAGCCAAGACTAGCAACAGGAAATAATTTGAAAGCAGTGCAAGACAACATTTAATCAGAAACCAAACTTAAATCAGAGAGACCAAAATGGCAGATACAATGCATGAATGCTGGTACATAGTTGGAGTTTAACTCATGATTGAAAGTAAAAGAACAAATACTCATGTAATGCTAATTATACGCCAGGCACTGTTCTGATTTAAATATATTAACTGATTTAATTCTCATAACAACCCAATGAGATAGGTCTTATTATACTCATTTTACAGATGAGAAAACTGCGGCACAGATCAGTTAAGTAATTGACCCAAGGTCACACAGCCAGAGAGTGCTGGGGATATGACCCCAGGCAGTCTAGTTCCAAAGTCTATGATCTTAATCACATGGCACCTCATACTTCTGCTGCTAGTATTATAGTCCTCCCTTATCCGTGGTTTCGCTTTCCGTGGCTTCAGTTACCTGTAGTTAATCACAGTTTGAAAATAATGTCACAACACATATGTCATCCACCTCACTTCATCTCATCATGTAGGCATTGTATCATCTCACATCATCACAAGAAGAAGGGTGAGTACAGTACAATAAGATATATATTTCTTTTTGGTGAGGAAGATTGGGCCTGAACTAACATCTGTTGCCAATCTTCCTCTATTTTGTATGTTGGACGCCACCATAGCATGGCTTGATGAGTGGTGTGTAGGTCCGCGCCCAGGATCTGAACCCACAAACGCTGGGCCACTGAAGCAGGGCATGTGAACTTAACCACTGGGCCAGCCCCCAGTGAGATATTTTGAGAGAGAAAGAAAAAGACCACATTCACATAACCTTTATTATAGCATATTGTTATAATTATTTTATTTTATTATTAGTTATTCCTGTTACTCTCTTACTGTGCCTAATTTATAAATTAAACTTTATCATAGGTATGTATGTATAGGAAAAGACATAGTATATACGGGGTTAGGTACTATCTGCGGTTTCAGGCATCCACTGGGGGTCTTGGAATGTGTCCCCGCCAAAAAGAGGGGACTATTGTAATAATGATAACTTTTTAATTGTTGTTTCCTATGTTAATACCTGAAGCTTTACTACACCTTTACTTCAGGTGTTAAATGAAACACATGCATGCACATCACCAGCCTTTGTTACATAATAAGCCACATCCAGAATATCCCATCTTCCCATCTCCCACTATAATGGACAGATTGTATAAGGAGCCGGCTCATTACTCAGCTCACTTATGCGAAGGCTCAAGTTGTTTGTAGGCCCACAGTCCATTCTGAGGAATTCTTTGTGGTTGCTCTAATTTGTACCCTGGAGACATGACCCACCACCCCAGGCCTGAACACCTGTTCCAAAGGCAGCCATTTAAAGGCTGGCCAGTGACCCATGGGTTGGCCTCACCTGAGACCTTTGGCCAACATGTGGTAACTGGACCAGTCAGATTCTCTCCCTTTGCAACTTTTAATGTGAGGCAGAGAGGGGATGATGAATGAGTGAATTGGAGCTGAATGAGAGAGAAACACAGAGAAAGCAGCAGAGGAGTCATGAGGCAGTAGAAATGGTGAGTAGCAGGAGCAGTAAGGTGGACAGAGAACGTAGGGAGTTGGTCCACTGTGGGGTAGGAGTGAAAAAGCAAGCTGAGAGCAGGCTCTGAGGAACTGAGTCACACACTTGGCATTGAGGAGGCTTGCAGTCGAGCCTTGGGATTACCAGAGCCACCAGGTATCTTGAAAGGTCAAGAGTGACATTTTCATGAAGCCAGCAATGCAGTCATGGAGATGGTTCCTTGTCCCCTGTAAGCTTCCTCACATCCTTACAACACACTCCCATTCACGGAGGTGTGTTGATTAATTTTTTGGTGTCTTGCAACCTGAAAGAAACTGATTATCCCAAGGACTTACAATCCTAGCCTTCTCCTCTTTGTTCCCTCTCCTGTAGGCCATTACCCAATCCTGCCACATCTGTCCTCAGACCCCTCCTTTCTCCACCTTCCTCTTGACAGGAGTCCTCCAACCTCCTACCCACACACTGCAGGGGCTTCTTGGCACAGACTGCTTAAAAACCTCAGAAACATAATTTTCTATTTTGTATAAAAATTGTTCTGATGAAGAATTTCAATGGGTTTTGGACTCATTTGTTAAAAAACCCGTAAATCAGCCCGTTCTGATTAGTATGCTATTACCACTGATTGAAATCAGAGAACACGGAAATTTCCTAGGTGAATTTCAACAAAAATGCCTGCATAATGAGTATGTGGGATTGAAAAGATAATAATTATCATGATTTATAAGCACCCTTCTTCCTTCGGGTCTGCTTTACTCTGGTGAAGTATTTTGTGTCAGCCATGACAGGCACTAAAACCCAATATCAAAGTACGCCCATCCTCTGTAAGTCAAGATTCCAAAATAGTGAATCATAGCCCATCTTTTTGCTCACACCTAAACTATTAATGTTGTTTTTAGGAAGAACAGATATTAAAAATTATTTTTAAAGGCTTATTTAATCTATCTCATTAAAAATTCTTTTTGAATATATATTTTATAATGTACATATTAGTAAGATAGTATGAGTATTATATATAGGGCGAGAGGCTCAAAACACAATAATGGATGAGGTGTGTGATAAAAACAATTGGGGACCCCTGGCATCCAGGATAAAACGTTAGGTCTTCAAGTTTCTGCTCCAGTCACCCTCCCCTTGCCTTCCATCTCCAGCCACTCCCCACCACAGGTCCTCCACTCCAATCAAGCTGCCGTTTCTGGAAGCTCGTGCTACTCCAAGCTCCCTTCCATGGGTCTGTTCCATCAGGTGATCTGAGTTGACATACCTTTCTTCTCCTTCCACCAATCCAGATGGTCAAATTATTCTTTTTTAAAAATCTTATGGTTCCTAACTTTTAACTTCTTGCCCAGGATAGTCATGCAGACTCTAATTTAAAATAGGCTAGTATCCAATATTTTAGTTATGTTCTGTTTTCTGTTGGACTACAAATTAGATACTAACATTATAACTTTATACTAACAGTGTTTGTTTAGATGCACCTACGTGGTTGCCAATTTATTGACTCATTATTCCTTACAGCACACCAGACCTTCCCCTTCCACAATCATTTTGCAGTTTTCCTGCAGTACGTGGGTAGTGTACTTGGCCAGGGGCCCTTCATAGCCCCTCAACAGTTACCATTTCCAAGCTCAGCCGGCTCTACTTCCAACTCTTAGCACCTGCACCTCAGCGGGAGGACTCTATCTGGCTGCGGCAGCCCCTCTGCTTTGGCCAGGTGCAGGCAAGAAGCGGGGGTGGGGGATGAGGAAGGTGGGGGTGGTAATGCCTCCTGGGAGCAGCTCCTAACCACGGTCTGAAGGGAGCTGGTGCACACCTCAGCTCTCTTGCCCTCCAGGAAGGAAAACTTGAAGACTTTTTCTACACTGGCCATGGTTCTTCTCAGCAGGATGAGGCTCCAGGTGCCCACGGTGGTGACTTGCTTCATGATGTATCTTTTTTTTCTTTTTGGTGAGAAAGATTGGCCCTGGGCTAGATCTGTTGTCAATCTTCCTCTTTTTGCTGAGGAAGATTAGCCCTGAGCTAACATCTGTGCCCGTCTTCCTCTATTTTTGTATATGGAACACCACCACAGCACGGCTTGATGAGCACTGCACAGGTCTGCACCCGGAATCTGAACCTGCAAACCCCAGGCCGCCAAAGCAGAGTGCACAAACTTAACCACAACGTCACTGGGCTGGCCCCTTGATGATGTATCATTTCTGGCTTCTTTTTCTCCTCCCTCATGTCCCCACTTTCATACAAGTGTTTCATGGGATCACCTCTCAAATAAGCTACTTTCACTCAATTGGGGTGTACTTTTGGGGGACCCCCAACAAAGACAAGATCCTTTAGAAGTTCCCTTAGTGCAAGTTTATTGGTGGGAAATTCAGTTTTTGTTTATCTGAAAACATCTTCATTTCATTCTTATTCTTGGAAAAGAGTTTTGCTGGATACATAGTGCTAGGTTGTCAGCTGTTTTCTCTCCAACTTTGAAAGTGTTATTCCACGGTCCACTGTCATTCTGATCACTGTTTCTTTGGAGGTGATCTGTCTTTCTCTCCGAGAAAAGATCTTTTCTTTGTCTCCAGTGTTCTGTAGATTTCACTATGATATAACCAGGTGTAGATTTTCAAGAAATTTATCTTCCTTGGCGTAGATTGTTCTTACCGTATCTGTAGATTCTTGTCTCTCATCATTCTGGAAAATCCTCAGCAATCATCTCTAACTACTGTCTCTCCTGCATTCTCTCTGATCTCTCCTTCTGAGACTGATTAGATAGCTGCTAAACATTGTCCTTTTTTCCATGTCTTATCTTTTCTCTTTGTGCTACATTCTGGTTAATAAGATTTCTCTTCAGTAGCCAATTTTTGCTTCAACTGTTTCTAACCTGCTATTTAATCTCTCCATTGAGTTTTTTAAAATTTCAGTATTTATATTTATTTTAAAAGTTCTATACGGATCTTTTTCCAATCAGCCCCAACATTTCTGATTGTCTCTTTTTTTTCCATTTTGGTGATTCCAACTTTTATTTATTTAAATATTTCATATATTATTATTTACATTCTTTATTTGCTAATTCTAGCTTTTAAAGTTTTGGGGGGTTCTAACTCTGTTGTTTGTTGTTTTTGCTGATGCTCACTCACGGTGCCTTTTTTCTTTATTGATCTTTGGTAATGAGTGCATATTTGTTTGATCTGAATCTGTAGGAACTCTCAGGGCCTAAAATTTCAGAGGAACTTTTCATGTGCATCTGCATAGAGGCTACACTAATCTTCTGGGACTTTTGGCCCCTTCCAGGGTCCTTGGCTTAATCCAGTCTACAGTTCAGCTCTGTGACTCAAGGCTTAGGCTCTTTTGTGGGCTGAATGGTGTCCCCCAAAATTCACATGTTGAAGTCCCAATCCCCAGTACCTCAGAATGTGACCGTATTAGGAGATAAGGTCATCAAAGAGGTGATAAGGTTAAAATGGGACTGTTAGGGTGGGGCCCTAATCCAATAAGACTGGTGTCCCTATAAGAGGAAGAGACACCAGAGAGGCCTGAGCAAGAGAGGAACATGTGGAGAGGCAGGAAGAGGGTGACAATCTTCAGGCCAAGGAGAGAGGCCTCAGAAGAACCCAACCCTGTTGGCACCTTGATCTTGGACTTCTGGCCTTCAGAATTGTGAGAAAATAAATGTCTGTTGTTTAAGCCACCCAGGCTGGTGTCCTGTTATGGCAGCCCCGGCAGACTAATAGTGGCTCCACAGTGCAGTTCCTCAGGATTTGCCCTCTGGGTAATGACAGCTTTCCTCCCGTGTGCTTATCACTCACTCCTCTGGTTCCAGCTCACATTTTAATCTTTGCCCCTGGGAAGTTTCCCTTACTTCCTACAAGCTCAATGATGCAAAGAGAAATGAGTTTCTTTGCAGACCTAGTTGTTTTGTTGGGGAATCTATTCAGAGTATCTAGTCCACCAAGCTGCCAGAAGGGCTTCCAATTCTATTACCTTCTTAGTTATCAATTTAACTCTTCCTTCTTCTGTGATATCCTCCTGAGTAATCTCCTCCTATGGCAACTTCCCCTCTTTAAACTCTTAGCATTTAGACACACATTATTTATTGCCATTTAGGCTACCTTACAAATAGTTACCAACTATTTCCTTGGAAACAGAGGCCAAATCTTACTTTCTTCTCTCACACAGCTCAGACAATCCTAGGCACCATAGGCACAGATTTCATGTTTATGAAATGAGTGAATATAAAATGAAAAACAAAGGGCCAAAACTCTGTTAGCTGTCGATACTACATTGAACTGACTGCATGAACCACAGAATGCATTGTAGCTATTAAGTGGCCCAAATATGTTATAACAACAAAAAGATCACATCTGAGCCCCGATTCACAGCCTTTGAGAAGTTACTGAAAAGATCTTCCATTATTGGTCAGAAATACTCCCAGAGGAAATGAAAACTGAGGTGAATCAGATCAGTAATCCTAACTTATTTTGCAAGTCCTGCTCTTCCTGAGAAACAACAAAATAATAGAAACTAAAATTATCTTGCACTGCCTCACACCAAAAAGGAAAATACAGTCACCTGTTGTGACTCATGCAGTCTATTTGGCAATGATTTCCAGGTTCCTCTTCCAATTAAGAAGCAAGACAGAAGAACAAAGATTGTTTAGTTAAGTCTGTGTGGCAACAGATATTAGGCCATAACTACATGAAGTCACTTACAATATGGGGACTTAGTCTGTAAATGAATTCTGATTTTTAAAATTACCAAGATTTCAGGTTTCTTCTATTGATTGTGCCATTTCATATTGCTGAAGAAATAAAAAGGAATTAAGTAGAAAATAAAGATTTAGTAGTTATATAGCCACATGGTCAGAATTATTTGATTATTTTGGAGTTTGATTTTTAAAAAGCTAACAGATAAGATCCAAAAGGAAAAAGAGGGATGAGTAGTTGGGAAGCAGGAATGGAGATATGAGATGGAGAAATGCTACAGCTGAGAGGAATTATGTAAATATATATCCCTGCAAGCCACTAGTGACCTGGGCTAGAGAGTAACTAGTCTGGGCCTGTTTGGGGATAATTGTCTCTTCCCTTAAGCGAAAGGAAGGTAAACTTAAGCCGGTAATGAGTTTGTTTCAAAGAAAGAAACAATAGGAAGATAAGTCTACAGTCACCATCAAAATTCTGATTACGAGGCTATATGATCCTTTAATTCCATGGCCTTCCAGAAAATAGAGCCCACTGAAGAATCTAAATCAAATTCAGTCCATGTGTTTTGGGTGCACACTGGTCTAAGAATAAGCTTGCTCCCAGCAGGCTCTCAGATCACCGTAAACTAAGAACTGGCTCCTCTTGTATCACTGACGTAGAATGCTCTCAGTTGCGAGGTAGGACAGGGTAACGTATAGTTTATAGCTGTCTCTCTTGTTCCAGATTCAAAATACCTATTCGGAACCTCTCAAAGAGCCCCTCAGGGCTGGAAGAAAGGAGGACCACCTCCACATTTCTGAGTCACCCCCAAAAGGTAGAATTGGTACCCAAGTGATAAGTCTGCATTCCTCTTTTGTTAATTAATCTGTAAATCAGTATCCCTTCACTCTCTCGTTTGGTGAGAAAAAAAATCCATGATTCCCCAATTTCCTAAGAATCTTCTGTGTGGCACACATGCTTCAACTTTGGTCTTCATCTCATGGAAACATGATCAATTTCCTGTTGACCTGATTTGCCTCATGCACAGGCCACTGGATCTTATGACTAACCCAACCCACCTTCTGAAGAGGATGGAAATAACCTACCCGTAATTCTAGTTCTTTTGTAATAGACCCACATCTGGCTTCTCTTCCTGGTCTAGCTAAGGCAGGCAATATGGAGGTAATTTTTCTACCCACTTCCCCACGGTGGTAGGGGGTGAAGTTAGCTGCCCATCCCTGCACTGTGCTTCTACATCAGAAACAAAAGTAAGATGATACCCAAAGGGTTTCTGGGGAAGCATAATAAATAGTTTTCACTTATTACAGCTTTTATAGTCCAGTTCTCCAAGGTGCATAAAACCAGCACACTGAGGTAGGGCAAATGAATCTAAGTGTCTACTCTCAGCTTTCTTGTCTCATAGTACACCCTGGAGAACACCTGAACCTCTGTGTGAGCCAACACCAGGTTAAAAATACCTCTTTCTGCTCTGGCTGGGGGAGAGCAGGACTTCACGTTGGAGAGGGGAGGTAAAGGCCACAACCACACCTGCTTGACCAGGGCAGCCTGTTGCTGGAGAGCCACCCAAATACAAGTATAGCCCACCACACGCTTCCCCCAGAAACATGGTGGGGACAGTCGTGACCTGTCATCACAATTTCAGAAGAGTTGGGAAAGGATTTTTCCCGGGGAACATACTTTCCCTACCCTGATAAGCAGCCACCTGAAATTCTATTGCTGACAGGCGCCTTTAGCTAAAGACATGAGAAAATGCAAATCCTCCCAACAGTGGTAACACTATAGATCAATGCATTAAACAAACAAACTATAAAAAAACACCTGGTGGTTGTTGAAAAAGTCACATGGTAAAAAATCCAAATAGTACTAAAGGTTATACATTAAAATTAGTCTTCCTCCCACGCCATACCCTCGGTGCCCCCACCCCTCCACCAGCACTCATCAGCAATTACAGCATTACACTCACCAGCAATTACACTCTTATACAGCATCCCAGACATAGCCCATACATATTTGGGCATATGTAAGACAGGTGTCTGCTTATAGCCCTCACCTTTGTTTTTTACCTGCATGTGGGCACACAGTTGTGGCTCTTTATTTTACTTTTTATTTTTTGCTTCCTTGCTTTTTTTTAATGGACTGACTTACTCTGAGGGTAACAACACTCAGAGACAGAGCTCACCCTTCCCAGAAGCTGTCCGGTGTTCCACGATCACCACAACAAAGAGCAGAGCTGACTTGTCCTAAGGATGGTCAAGAGGTGTCACATTTCCTTGAATAGAAGAAATGGCTAAAATCACTTAAGATGGCTTGTATGAGTAAGACACAAGCCCATAGAACACATTAGTTATTCCACGAAACATGGTAAAATATTTAGAATTTGGGATAAATTAAGTTTTGAAATTAGAAGCTCTTATAAACTTTGAGAACAAGGTAGAACTTCAAATGTCCTACCTGGATTTGTTGTTGCTGCTCTAGATTTCGTCACTTATGGATTTAGGGCTGAGGTAAGGGCCTGGCAGAGCAGGTGTGCAGTAGGTGGGTTGGACTGGGAACAGAACCACGAGTGGGGTCAGGGTAGGGCCGTGAGTCAAAAAAGTGGAAACAGATCTAGTGCCCAAGAGAAAACACAGGTGTTTCCTGTAAAAGGTTTAAATATTTGGATTTTTTAATGTCAATTTCTTCCAAGCCAAATCAGATCACATATTTGTGACTTATGAGATTCTAAAGGTAGAATTATGAGTCGACTTCCATCCATATAATGAATAAGTAAGTAAATTTTGTGTTTCATGAGATTAAGATAAATGTGGTCTAACTGAGCAGTACCAGTCGATACATGTGGGACACCTTATGTCATTTATGTAATTCAGCTTTTCTGTGGGATACTTTCAACATGTATAAAATAGAATTCTGGCACTTTAAAAATGTTGAACCTGAATCTAAACTTTTAGATCTAACTTCCAGGTTACAGGAAATTCAAAGGATAGAGAAACGACCTAAACCACCTGTGGAAGAAGCCACCAGACACACCCAGGAGGTGGGCATTCTCCAGGTCAACTGACCCTGGTCTTCAAAGAGTCAGTAGCATGAAAAGAGGGAACGTTGTAGAGGAAGATATGACAGGGACAAAAAAACAGGTGCAACATATGGTCCTGTCATTGGATCCTAGTTTAGATGAACCAACCCTAAAGGACATTTTTAAGGACAATTTGGGAAATCTGAATTTTAACTAGGAATTATATAGTAAGGAATATAATCATACAGTTTAATTTGGTTAAATGTGAAAATATTATTTTGACAAAAGAAAAATGTCCTTATTTTAAAAAGATGTACACTCAAGTTAGAAAACAAATTGTGTGTCTTTTTAATTTTTTCCCCCCAGAACTTTGAGTTCTTAAAATGAAGGTCACCAGATCAGGTAGGGTAACAAAGCTGTGCAACATTTTCATTTTCATTCTGGTTAAAAGCAAGTGTCACCACTGACAGCTGGGGGTGGGGTGTGTGGGGAGGACACAACAGCAAATCAAAATGTTTGCAGTCCTGCGTGGCTGTCTTTCTTGAGCTGCTTCTTTGTGGGCCCTGAGTTCAGGTATTAAGTTTTGCACGGTCAGCAGAGCAGGGCATGTATTATGTAAAGCCGTGGATTCTTGCATCATGGTATTTAAGCCCTCTTACCCACATCCTGTCACATTCAGCTGCAGATGTGGCAAGATGCTCCAGAGCACCACAAAAGGCCTGCCCTGAGCCTGCAACCTGTGCTCTGGGCCTCGGTATATAGTGGGGCAAAGTGAACTGCAAGGACTCTGGTTGGGAGAGAAGGCAAATGGGAGTCATGTGGAACATCCACGTCTCCCAAGCATACAGACTTCGGAATCGTGTCTGTGCCTCTACATTCTAAGGAGTCCTTTCTCAGGAGGAACCAGGGAGAAGAACCATCTATTATCTGGGCCCTCCAGCTCTCTGGGCTGGCTGGTTTGGACCAGATCTTGAGACTCCCAGAGATAGGTGACCTCAGTGGCCCCCACCTGGGCCTGCACAAGAAACTCAGGAACAGCTCCCGTTGGAACTGCTTTTTAAGCTCATTCCTGTCAGTCCTCATATCTCTCAAGCCTAGGCCCCAGGGATCCCTGCTGGTTCCGCTGATTCTGAAGGCCATGTTCTTCCACACGTCCTTCCAACCTGCCGCTTTGCTGAATGGGCTCGGGGGGAGTCTCAGGCAGTGAGTGTTTTAATACTGCCGGGGTACTCTCTGAGCAGGCACCACAATGCCCATCTGTCCATTAGCAGTAGGCTATGGATTAGGAGTGGCAGAAAGGATATCTTTAAATAGATTTCTTTTTTTGTTTGTTTGGTTTCAGGCCTAGTGATTGAGGTCACTCTAGGAGAAGCTTCAGAAAGAGCAGGAAGCTCTCGGTTTTACATTTCATGACCATTATCCTTCCACTTCAACGGGGGAAAGAAAAGGTTCGTCGGGTGGGGTTGTGGGATGAGGAACAAAAGTTCTGTCTAGGAAAATCACAACATAAAACATTATTAACACATATTTTATATGTCGTAATCATTGTGGGGAGGGTTCGGCTTAGTTAGCACAACTCAACCTCATCAGGGCAGTTGAGCGCCCACTGCCGTCATCAACCTTCGAGCCCACTCCTCCACGAGCAAAAACCTTTCACTTAGAATGGGTTTCACTCCATGGTAGGAGGACTGGACTCATCCAAAGACTTGGCTTTAAGTCCTAGTTTGAAGGCAGAAGAGAGGAGAAAGAGAATTCAGCAGACTTCCTTCCAGGCCCACAGTTCTATGAAAAAAACTAACTAAAAATTTGGTGGTAGTCTTATTTAAAAATTATTAAACTTCCTATACTACTGCTGATTTATAGTTTCTTTGTAACTCATTCTTTGAACGTCTTTAAAAATTTGCCAGTCCCCCTTTGTTATTCTTTCAACAGTGTGGCACCAGCACCAGTGGAGGCAGTGCCTGGGGCTCCTTCCTGATGCCCCAGGCTGGGGGCGGGGCAGGGTGGGGATAGGGTGGGGTGGATAATTTTGCCTCCAAGCCTTACATCACTGTTTACAAGTTCTTTCCTCCTGCCTCATCACTTAAGTGCTCATAAAAATGGCATCTCCCTGTAGTGACTATACATCGAATAATGACATTGTTACCTTCAGCTCCTGTGTCTCATTGTTCTACCTCCCCTTCCTTCAGTCTCATCTCTCTTCCTGGGTTTTGCTGAGGAGAAACTGGTCACGTGCTGCCACCTACTGGCCAAAATCTATATAACTAAGGCGCTGTGGCACAGAAAATGTTAAAACCTTAGGTTTCTAAGACAACATGCTGTGTTATAAGTCACTGGCTTGCTGCTTTTCACATTATTCTGTTAAAGCAACCTATAAAGCAAAGAAGGGGTCCACAACTATACTTTCAGAGAAAAACGAATCTGGATATATTTGTTTAAAGTTTTTAAACTTTTTATGTTGAAATAATTTTAGACTTACAGAAAAGTTGCCCAAACAGGGAGTTCCGTTTACCCTTTACCCAGCCTTGCCTAACATTAACATCTTACACAACCCTAGTGCAATTACTGAAACTAGGAAATTAACATCGATACAATACTTTTAGCTACTCTACAGACTTAATTTGAATTTTGACTGTTTTCCCACTAATGTCCTTTTTCTTGTCCAGGATCCAATCCAGGAGCTCTCATCGTCAAGTCTCCTTAGTCTCCTCCAATAGGGACAGTTTCTCAGTCTTTCTTGACCTTAACACATTTTCTTTTCCCCCTGAGGAAGATTGGCCCTGAGCTAACATCTTCCTCTGCCAATCTTCCTCTGTTTTGTATGTGGGACGCCTGTCACAACATGGCCATCGAGGAGTGGTGTAGGTCCATGCCCGGGAACCAAACCTGGGCTGCTGAAGTGGAGAGCACTGAACTTAACCACTAGGCCACAGGGCCAGCCCTTTGACCTTAACACTTTTGAAGAGTACTGGTCAGCTATTTTGTATAATGTCCCTCAGTTTGTCTGATACTTTCTCATGAAGAAATAGAAGAGATGTATTTTGGGTAGTGCATCACATCAGGGGACACGTGATGTTGATATGTGTTAAACAGTGATGCTAACTTTGATCTCTTGGTTAAGGAGGTATCTGTCAGGTTTCTCTGCTATAAAGTTACTATTTTCCCCTTTGTCATTAATAAGCATCTTGGGGGGAGATACTTAAAGATATTGCACATATCCTATTTCTCATCATACTTTCACCTACTGATTTTAGCACTTATCAACAGTTGCTGCCTGCAGCAATTATTACTGTGGTGTTTGCCTGGTGGTGATTATCTATTTCTATCTCTCCTACATTTTTAAATTGGAATTCCACTGTAAAGAACCGTTGTCTCCCCCCTCCCCCTATTTATTTATTTATTTATTTAGTTATGTATCTATATCAGTATGGACTCATGGATATTTGTTTTATTCCATGAGTTATAATTCAATACTATCATTATTTATTTTATTGTTCAAATTGTCTAAGCTTAGGCCTTTGGGAGGTCTTTTAAGTCTGCTCCTGTGCCCTTTGA
The DNA here is from genome assembly GCA_031878705.1 of Tapirus indicus. Classification (NCBI taxonomy): domain Eukaryota; kingdom Metazoa; phylum Chordata; class Mammalia; order Perissodactyla; family Tapiridae; genus Tapirus; species Tapirus indicus. Next base: position 45,379,055 of record CM062918.1, read on the forward strand.
CACGCCTCATTTTTTTCTGTTTTTGGTATAACAGTGTTAAAATATAATTCACATACCATAAAATTCACTCTTTTTTAACGTGTACAGTTCAGCGGTTTCTAGTATATTCACAAAATTGTGCAACCATCACCATCGTCTAATTCTAGAACATTTTAATCAGCCCCCAAAGAAACCCCATACCCATTAGCAGTCACTCCCCATTTCCCCTGTCCCTCAGCCCCTGACAACCACTACTTTACTTTCTTTTCCTATGGACTTGCCTATTTTGGACATTTCATATAAATGGAATCACATAATGTGTGGCCTTTTGTGTCTGGCTTCTTTTACTAAGCATAGTGTTTTGGAGGTTCAAACATGCTGTAGAATGAATCAGTTCTTTTTACAGCTGAATAACATTCCATTATGTGGACACACCACATTTTATTTATCCATTTATCCAGATAATGAACATTTGGCTTGTTTCCGCTTTTTGGCTATTATGACTAATGCCACTATGAACATTTGTGTACAGATTTTTGTGTGAACATATGTTTTCAGTTCTTTTGGTTATATACCTACTAGGAGAATTGCTGGGTCGATGGTAACTCTACGACTTACTTTTTGAAGAACTGCCCCATTGTTTTCTAAAGTGGCTGCACCTTTTTACATCCTCACCAGCAATGAATGAGGGTTCCAATTTCTCTACATCATCACCAACATTTGTTATTATCTTTTTTATTATAGCTATCCTAGTGGGGATGAAGTAATATTTCCTTGGGGTTTTGATTTGCATTTGCCTAATGATGCTAAGCATCTTTTCATGTGTTTATCTGCCCTGACATTTGTATATCTTATTTTAATTTACTTAGATCACATTTAATTTCTTTCAATGATATGATACAATTTTCAGTGTACAAGTCTTGCACTACTTTTGTTAAATTTACTCCTAAGTATTTTTTTGATGCTAATGAAATGGAATTTTTTCTTAATTTCATTTTCAGACTGTTCATTGCTAGTGTATAAAAATTGAGCTTTGTAAAATGATCTTGTATCCTGCAACCTTGCCTAATTAGTTCTAATAAGTTTTTGTAGATCCTTTAGAATTTTCTATATACAAGACCATGATCACATTATCTGTGAATAGAGATAGTTTCACTTCTTCTTTTCCAGTCTGGATGCCTTTTTATTTCTTTTTCTTGCCCAATTGTCCTGGCTAGAACCTCCAGCACAATTTTGAATAGAAGTGGTGATACTGGACATCCTTGTCTTGTCTCTGATCTTGGGAGAAAAGAATTCAGTCACTTGTCATTAAGTATGATGTTAGCTGTGAGTTTTTCATAGATGTGTTTTATCAGATTGAGGAAGTCTCCTTCTATTTTAAGTCTGTTGAATGTTTTTTATCATGAAAAGGTGTTGTATTTAGTCAAATGCTTTCTCCGCATCTAGTAAGATGATGGTGTGGATTTTGTTCTTTATTGTATTAATATAGTATATTACAGTAATTGATATTCAGATGTTAAATTAACCTTGCATTCTTAGGATAAATCCCCCTTGATCATGGTGTGTCATCCTTTTTGTATGTTGCTGAATTTGGTTTGCTAGTATTGCCGTGGGCCATATCATCATCCCTCCTTGAGAATCACTGTAGAGGAAAGACTAACTTATCTTTCTATTCTCTTTATAGTGAACATCTATGTAAGGAGGTAATCTAAGAGTATGTAACCAACACCTCCTGATGGAAGGAGACTTTATACGAAGAAAAAGGCTTCGCACAACTGTACTTCTGTTGGGCACAGCTGTATATGGCAGCCCTAGATGCTATGGAACTGAGAACAGATGGGGCAATCCTTGAGTCAGGCATAGGCTGAGAAGTCAATCAAATGTTTGTATAGAAGGCACCTGGAATATAAGGTAGACTTGCAGTTAAGGGGAAAAAGAGTCCCTTCTTATGATTGGATGGTCCTCAGGCTGGTCCTAGGCCTTCCCAGAGGATCATAATGTACAGGCATCCAAGAATTTCGGGTGCCTTGAATGTTTTGGGCATACAGCAGGAGATACTCTGAGCCTGCCAGCTGACTGGGCTTAGAGCTGGGTTACCACTAAAGTGGACCAAGCACATACTTAAGGTACCAGCAATGCAGGGGCACCAAAATGTGAGAACACATTTTGAAGAGACTATGATGTTTGATCTACGAGGAAAAGCATTAAGGTCGTTATCATGGGAAGAACCGACAAGATGGCGGAAGTGGAGCAGAAGAAGAAGTGGACCTTCTGCAAGTCACCTACCGTGGTGTGGACCTCAGCCACCTGCTGGACATCTCCTACGAGCAGCTGATGCAGTTGTACAGCACCCGGCAGCGGCGGGCCGAACCGAGGCCTGCAGAGGAGACAGCGCTCGCTGCTGAAGCGCCTGCGCAAAGCCAAGGAGGAGGCGTCGCCCACGGAGAAGCCCGAGGTGAAGACGCGCCTGCGCTACGTGACCACCTGTCTGAGACGCTGGGCAGCATGCTGGGTGTCTACAACCGCAAGACCTTTAACCACGGGGAGATCAAGCCTGAGAGGATTGGCCACTACCTGGGCGAGTTCTCCATCACCTACAAGCCGGGGAAGCACGGCCGGCCCGGTATCGGGACCACCCACTCCTCCCGCTCCATCCCCTCAAATATCCTGCTGGGCCAGTAAAGGCACAGGCCTCTCATAAACAAATGAATGTAGTTATCATGGGGAAAAGGGAGAAATTTCCTTCCATGTACTTTAGGTTTAGTAGTGTTTTGATTTTGAGTTACACATCAGGGGTGTGGGGCGGGGGGGTGGGGGAGGTGGGTGAAAGGAGGCCCATCGTAATCTCTCGGTGCTTAGTGCCTCTGACGGTCTAGCCTGTCTGTGGGTTTATCAGAATGTACTCTAGTGGGAAGGGCCTCCAAGTCGTATCCCCTGATTTTGCAAAAGAGGAAGCTGAGGCTCAGAGACGTTAAGCCCTTGCTATTCAAAGTGTGGTTTGTGGACTAGCATCGTGGTATCACCTGGGAGCTTGTTGGAAATGCCAAATCTCAGGTCCCACCTCAGAGTTACTGAATCAATATGCATTTTAACAAGAACCGCAAGTGATCTGCGTGCACATTAGTCTGAGAAACACCGAGTTGAGAGACTTGTTGACTCCTGATTTCTGCCTGTTATGTATTTGGGTGTGTGTTGTTTGTGGGTAGCCATCGTGGATTTAATTAAAACCACCAAAAATGTATTGAAAGCCTACCGTGTATCAGTTAGTATGCTGGTGCTGATAAAAAAGACCCAAGAGGCTCACAGACTTGTGGGAGAAACAGATGTGTCAACAAAAAATTAAACTGCAATATTGTTAGTGCAATAAGGAAGGAAAATAGCACAGTGTGCCATACATGTGTGTACCTATGTGGTTACTGAGGTACATGCATATTCGGTGCATATATATGTTCAAATCCATGTATCTATATTGTTGAATGTCTGTATTTATGCTTGCATATCTGTGTGTAGGATGCCTAAGAGGATGTTTTAATAATCCAGTTTTTATCATTGTTTTTTGTTCAGGTTTGATTTATACATAGTAAAACTCACAGATTTTGAGTATATACTTTAATCAGTTTTGACAAATGCACACACTTGTATGCATTGTATACAAGTAACCCATACTTCTGTAAAGAAACTGGACATTTCCATCACCCTAGAAAGTTCTCTTGTGCCCCTTCCCTAATAAACACCTCAAGAAGTAACTACTGATATGATTTCTATCACCAAAGACCAGTTTTACCTATTTTATAACTTCACATAAATAGAATCATGAAGGCTGTTCTTTTTCAGATGTGTGGCTTCTTTCACTAAGCAAAATATTGTGTGTATCCGCAGTTTTGTCTTTTTTAGTGCTGAGTAGTATTCCGTTGTGTGGATATACCATGGTTTGTTTGCCATTCTCCTGTTGATGGACACCTGGGCTGTTTCCAGTTTTTGGCTATTTTTAGTAAAGGTGATGTGAATGTTCTTGTACAAAGATTTTTGTGGACAGTTTTTAAAAAACGTTTTATTTTGAAATAATTTCAAACTTACAGAAAAGTTGCAAGAATAGTGTAAAGAATTCTCATATTCCTGTTAGCCAGACTCCCCAGTGTTTAACATTTTGTCACATCTGCTTTATCATTCTTTATGTATATGCTTTCATTATTGGGTTTTTTTTTTTCTGAAACTTTGGAGAGCAGTTTGCATACATCATGCCAATTTATCTCTTAATACTCACATGTGTATAGTCATGAGTCAGCTATGGGCCTACCAGTGTGATGGTGGGAGGTAAGCTGAGCTCTGCCCCAAGGATGATTAATACCAACTTTATTTCAATAGTGTATAAAAACTTTGCTCCTATATAGCTCTGTTCTCTCCTGTGATGGTCAGTTTTATGTGTCAACATGGCTAGTCACTAGTTGCCAGTTATTCAGTCAAACACTAATCTAGGTGTTGCTGTGAATGTGACTGTGGATCTGATTGCTGTTCATGATTAGTTAACTCTAAGTAAAGGAGATGATCCCACACAGGTGCACCTGGGTGTCCAGATTCCCAGGAATATGTCAGAGCTTGTCAAAGCCCTTCATGGATATCTCATTCCCCAGCTTTTCCTATGTTTTTTGGTCAGCTTCTTGTTTTTCCCAACTGTTGTCACTGCCTCAGGCAGCTGCAATGTTAAACAACTGTCCCTGATTGTTTTCAACAAATACCCCGGGGGAAACGTTGTTGGAACTGAGTGAGCTCTGAATCAGGTCAAATGAAAAAAAAGCCTTGTGAAAGGAAGTTTCCAGGGAACTTCCAGACAGGTCAGATAATGATAATTCTCTGAGAATGGTGTTTTGGGGGAGCTCCAACCCCTTCTGCCCCCTCCAGTGGCTGCTAGGCTGTTGGTTTCCACTCTGATGGCAGGACTGTTAGTTTTCAAGGCTACTGCAGAAGCGGGGGGGAAGAGGGTGGATGGGAATAGCACATGTTAAAATGCCACAAATCTGGTGTTCTTACTGAGTTTCAGCTGTTTTCTTAAATAAACATTCTTCAGATTATTGCAAGCCTTTAGTTAACTTCCAGAGTTCTGAAAAAGTTGTTTTTAACAGCGTTGTCATTGCTTATATGGAGGAGTGGCTTTTTGCAGACCTTCACTCTGCCATTTCCCCTGCCCTAAGGATGAAGGCACAGAGCTGATGGCCAGGTGCCCTCTCAGCAAGGAAGCCAGCAACCACAGGCCAGTGGTAACATCTTTAGAACTCATAGATTTTTTTAAACATTTGCAACTTCTTCGTGTTGTTACTTTTGTCGTGCCAAGTCTGTTTCTCCTCAGGGTAAAATGCAAAGGCCCTGAGAGCCTGGGTTGGGCATATGATCAGGGAAAAGGATTTCACGTGCCTTTTCTGAGTTCACTCTTTGATGATGTGTTATGTGAGGTTCCTGAGAACGCTAACAGACATTTCAACTCTGAAAATGCTTTTAGGTTAGTTCAATGCAGATGGGGCAATATAAAATAGATAGTTGCAAACGTAAAATCTGAGCAACAGGAAAGCATGATGATGGTCATGTCACCGTCTAGTGCCCTGAGGAACTCTAGGGTGGGTTTGAAAGCATTTAACTATTTTTCCAAGTTGTTATTTTATGTTAAGGAGACACACCCAGGAACTACCCTGAAGCTAACCAAGCCTCCCTATAAGAGCTACGCCCATGACCTTGCCTTATTTTTAATAAGATCTCTTCAAGAGGAGATTAAGCCTCATTACCATAATCTGCAGTGTACCCGCCTCTGCTTCATAATATTCATTCCCCAACCAAAATAAAAGTCCCGGCTTCCCTTTGTTCAGGGAGGCCATGACTTTGGAAATGATTCCTCATGGCCTCCTATTTGCTGCAAACACACTTTACTTTGTGAGACAACTTCCTCTGGTGTAGAGTCTTATTTAACTCACCAGGAAGTGAGCCCACTTGGTTTGGGATCAGTCAGATATTTTGTGAGGAATGATCTCACAGGCTATATGCCCAAGTGAGCAAGACATGCAGTATCCATCTGCCTGGAGTGAGTGTGTGTGTGTGTGTGTCTGCTGGAAGAGGGGATAGGCAAAAGCAGGGAAATAAATACATAGTTAAAAATTAAGAAAAGTGTTGTGGAGATGATGGACGGGAGGCTTTGCTAGAAAATCAGAGGGAGGGAACCAACTATTTCAGGTGGTCAGGTATGAGGAGAAAATAATATTTCAGAGACTTAAAGGATGAGGAGCCAGCAGCATGAAGATCAGTGAGCAGTTTTGCATGGTGAAGGGAAGGAAAGCATTGCAGACAGAAAGGATGGCCTTCAAAGTTTAAGGCAGGCTGGGGCTGGGAGACCAAGCCTGGGGAAGATGGCATGATGTTTAGGAGGTCAGTAAGGGGCCAGCTCCTGCAGGGTCTTAAGTGACTGTGTGTCCTGGCTTGCTGAGCATATTGTTTAGATGATAACTTTTATGGTCACCTTACTGATTGGCTATGGTAAGCAACATAAATATAAAGAATATGTATTTTATCCTGTGTGCAATGGAGAGCCATGGGTTTGAGGGAGGAGGAAAATCTCAATTGGGAAGGCTGATTCAGCCACAACGTGAGGGAAGGTTATACCCAACCAGCTCTTATCCAGACTGGTCTACAGAGCTCATCAAATTGTTGACAGTGGGGTATTGAATTTCCTTACTGTTATTGTAGTGTTGTCTATTTCTCCCTTCAGATTTGTTTAATATATTTACATGCTCCAACGTTGAGTGCATATATATTTACAATTGTTACATCCCTTGATGAGTTGACCTCTTTATCATTATATAATGACCTTCTTTGTCTCATTACAACTTTTTTTTTCACTTTTTTTATTGAGGTCATATTGGTTTATAACACTGTAATTTCAGGTGTACCGTATTATGTATCAGTTTCCATATAGACTGCATTGTACTCACCACCAATAGTCTAATTTTTATCCATCACCATACATATGTGCCCCTTTACCCCTTTCACCCACCCCCCTACCCCCTTCCCTCTGGGAACCACTAATTTGTTCTCTTTATCCATGTCTGTCTACTGCATATTAGTGAAATCATATGGTGTTTGTTTTTTTCTGTCTGGCTTATTTTGCTTAACATAATACCCCTAAGGTCTGTCCATGTTGTTGCAAATGGGATGATTTTGTCTTTTTTACAGCTGCATAGTATTCCATTATATATACATACCACATCTTCTTTATCCATTAATCAGTTGATGGGCACTTGGGTTGCTTCCAAGTTTGGCTATTGTGAATAATGCTGCAATGAACATAGGGTTGTGTAAATCTCTTTGAATTGTTGATTTCATGTTCTTTGGATAAATACCCAGTAGTGCAATAGCTGGATCATGTGGGTTTTTTTTTTTTTTTTGCTGAGGAAGATTCACTCTGAGCTAACATCTATTGCCAATCTTTCTCTCTCTTTTTTTTTTTTAAGTGAGCCACCACCACAGTATGGCCACTGGTGTAGTCTGTGCCCAGAAACTGCACCAAGGCTGCCAAAGCACAGCACACAGAACTTAACCACTAGGCCACCAGGGCTGGTCCTGGTACTTCTATTTTTTAATTTGTGAGAAATTTCCATACTGTTTTCCATAGTGGCTGCACCAGTTTGCGTTCCCACCAGCAGTGTATGAGGGTTCCCTTTTCTCCACATCTTCTCCAACATTTGTTATTTTTAGTTCTTGGTGATTATAGTCATTCTGACAGGTGTAAGGTGATATCTCATTGTAGTTTTGATTTGCATTTCCCCAATAATTAGTGGTGTTGAACATCTTTTCATGTGCCTGTTGGTCATCTGTATAACTTCTTTGGAAAAATGTCCATTGATATCCTCTGCCCATTTTTTGATTGTTGTTTGTTTTTTTGTTCTTGAGTTGTATGAGTTCTTTATATGTTTTGGAAATTAACCCCCTGTCAGATATATGATTTGCAAATATTTTTCTCTCATTTAGTGGGTTGTCTTTTTGTTTTGTTCATGGTTTCCTTTGCCTTGCAGAAGCTTTTTATTCTAATGTAGTCCCATTTGTTTATTTTTTCTTTTGTTTCCGTTGCCTGAGTAGATATGGTATTCAAAAAGATGCTGATAAGACTGATGTCAAAGAGTGTACTACGTATATTTTTTTCTAGGAGTTTTATGGTTTCAGATATTACATTCAAGTATTTAATCAATTTTGAGTTAATTTTTGTGTATGGTGTAAGATAATGGTCTACTTTCATTCTTTTGCAAGCAGCTGTCTGGTTTTCCCAACACCATTTATTGAAGAGACTTTCCTTTCTCCATTGTGTGTTCTTGTCTCCTTTGTCGAAGACTAGCTGTCCACAGATGTATGGTTTTATTTCTGGGCTCTCAATGCTGTTCCATTGATCTGTGTGTCTCTTTTTGTGCCAGTACCATGCTGTTTTGATTATTATAACTTTGTAGCATATGTTGAAGTCAGGGATTGTGATACCTCCAACTTTGTTCTTTTTTCTCAGAATTGCTTTGGCTATTCAGGTCTTTTGTTGTTCCATATAAATTTTAGGATTCTTTGCTCTATTTCCATTAAGAATGTCATTGAGATTCTGATTGGGATTGCATTGAATCTGTAGATTGCTTTAGGTAATATGGACATTTTAACTACGTTTATGCTTCCAATCCATGAGCACGGAATATCTTTCTATTTCTTTATGTCTTCTTCAATTTCTTTCAATAATGACTTCTAGTTTTCAGTGTATAGGTCTTTCACCTCCTTGGTTAAATTTACTCCTAGATATTTTATTCTTTTTGTTGTGATTGCAAATGGGATTATATTCTTGACTTCCCTTTCTGCTAGTTCATCATTAGAGTATAGTAATGCAACTTATTTTTGTAAGTTGATTTTGTACTCTGCAACTTTGCTGTAGTTGTTGATTATTTCTAATAGCTTTCTGGTGGATTCTTTAGGGTTTTCTATATATATATAGAATCATGTTGTCCACAGAGTTTCAATTCTTCTCTTCCATTTTGGATACCTTTTATTTCTTTTTCTTGCCTAATTGCTTTGGCCAAAACCTCCAGGACTATGTTGAATAGGAGTGGTGAGAGTGGGCACCCTTGTCTTGTTCCTCTTCTCAGAGGGATGGCTTTCAGTTTTTCACCATTAAGTATGATGGTGGCTGTGGGTTTGTCATATATGGCCTTTATCATGTTGAGGTACTTTCCTTCTATATCCATTTTATTGAGAGTTTTTATTGTAAATGGGTGTTGGATCTTGTCAAATGCTTTCTCTGCATCTATTGAGATGATCATGTGATTTTTATTCCTCATTTTGCTAATGTGGTGTATCACATTAATTGATTTGCAGATGTTGAACCATCCCTACATCCCTGGCATAAATTCCATTTGATCATGGTGTATGATTCTTTTAATATGTTGCATATCGATTTGCCAATATTTTGTTGAGGATTTTTGCATCTGTATTCATTAGCGATTTTGGCCTGTAATTTTCCTTCTTTGAGTTGTCCTTGTCTGGTTTTGGTATCAGGGTAATGTTGGTCTCATAGAATGAATTAGGAAGCATTCTGTCTTCTTCAATTTTTTGGAGTAGTTTGAGAAGGATAGGTATTAAATCTTCTTTGAATGTTTGGTAGAATTCTCCAGAGATGGGATGTGGTCCTGGGCTTTTAATTTTGGGGAGTTTTTTCTTTGTTTTTTGGTGAGGAAGATTGGTCCTGAGCTAACATCTGTGCCAATATTCCTCTATTTTGTATGTGGGATGCCACCACAGCATGGCTTGATGAGTGGTGTGTAGGTCCATGCCAGGGATCTGAACCAGTGAACCCTGGGCCACTGAAGCAGAGTGTGCAAACTTAACTACTATGCCACCAGGCTGGCCCCTGGGAGGCTTTTTATTACTGTTTCAACCTCTTTTCTTGTGATTGGTCTATTCAGATTCTCTGCTTCTTCTTGATTCAGTTTTGGGAGGTTGTATGATTCTAAGAATTTATCCATTTCTTCTAGGTTGTCCAATTTGTTGGCATATAGTTTTTCATAGTATTCTCTTATAATCCTTTGTATGTCTGTGGTATCAATTGTAATTTCTCCTCTTTCACTTTGAATTTTATTTATTTGAGGCTTCTCTCTTTTTTTATTAGTGAGTCTGGCAAGGGTTTGTCAATTTTATTTATCTTCTCAAAGAACTGGCTCTTAGTTTCATTGATTGTTTCTATTGGTTTTTTTTTTTTTTTTTTTTTTTTTTAGTTTCTATTTCTGCTCTAACTTTTGTTATTTCCCTCCTTCTGCTGACTTTGGGCTTTGTTGGTTCTTCTTTTTCTAGTTCTGTTAGGTATAGTTTAAGATTATTTATTTGGGATTTTTCTTGTTTGTTGAGGTAGGCCTGTATTGCTATAAATTTCCCTCTTAGCGCCACTTTTGCTGCATCCCAAAGAGTTGGTATGTTGTGTTTTCATTTTCACTTGTCTCTAGGTATTTTTTGATTTCTTCATTGATCCAATGGTTGTTCAGTAACATGTTAGTTGGTCTCCACATATTTGTCACTTTCCCAGCCTTTTTCTTGTAGCTGATTTCTAGTTTCACAGCATTGTGGTCAGAAAAGATGCTTGATATGGTTTCAATCTTCTTAAATTTGTTGAGGCTTGCCTTGTTTCCTGACATATGGTCTATCTTTGAGAATGTTCCGTGTGCACTTGAGAAGAATGTGTATTCTGCTGTTTTTGGATGGAATGCTCTCTGTATATCTATTAAGTCCATCTTGTCTAGTATTTCTCTTCCTAAAATGAAATACTCTTTCTTTGTTGGCTTTCTGTCTGGATGATCTATCCACTGATGTAAGTGGGGTTTGAGGTCCCCTACTATTATTGTGTTGCTGTCAGTTTCTCCCTTTAGGTCTGTTAATAGTTGCTTTGTATACTTTGCTGCTCCTGTGTTAGGTGCATGTATATTCATAAGTGTTATGTCCTCTTGGTGGAATGTCCCTTTTATCATTATATACTGCCCCTCTTTGTCTCTCATTGTCTTTTTTATCTTGAAGTCTGCTTTGTCTGATACAAGTATGTCAACACCTGCTTTCTTTTGCTTGCCATTTGTTTGGAGTATCGTCTTCCATCCCTTCACTCTGAGCCTATGTTTGTCTTTAGAACTGAGATGTGTTTTCTGGAGGCAGCATATTCTTGGGTCTTGTTTTTTAACCCATCCAGCCACTCTGTGACCTTTGATTGGAGAATTCACTTCATTTACATTTAGAGTGATTATTGATGTATGAAGGCTTAATACTGCCATTTTATCTCTTGTTTTCTATATTTCCATTTTTTCCCTTGTATTTCTGACTGCCATTTCAGTTTGGTGATGGTTTTGGTTTTGGTGATGGTGAAGGTTTTCTCTTTATTTATGATTTGTGGCTCTGCTCTGATTTTTTGTTTAGTGGTTACTAGGAGGTTTGTATAAAAAATCTCATAGATGAGATGGTCCATTTTCTGATAGCCTCTTATCTCCACTAACCTAAGCAGGTTCCATCCCTTTCCTCTTCCCCTTTTGAGTTATTGTCTTCACAAATTGTTCTTTTCTGTGTTGTGAGTTTGTGACTAAACTGAAGTGTTTATAGTTATTTTTGATGCTTTCCTTCCCTTTGTCTTTTATGTTATAATGAAGTGTTTACTGACCTATTCTGATATAGAGCTGCAATTTTCTGATTCTATCTATTCTATCTGTCTATTTATCTCTTTGCTCAAGGTTTTGTAAACCTTTCCTTTTTGTTACAGGTAGGAGAGCTTCCTTCATCATTTCTTGTAAGGGAGGTGTAGTGGCGATAAACTCCCTCAGCTTCTGTTTATCTGGGAAAGCTTTTATTTTTCCATCATATTTGAAGGATAGTTTCACTGGATAGAGTATTCTTGGCTGAAAGATTGTGTTTCTCATTATGTTGAATATATCATTCTATTCTTTCCTAGCATGTAAGGTTTCTGCTGAGAAATCCGCTGAAAGCCTGATAGGGATTCTTTTGTAGATTATTTTCTTCTGCCTTGCTGCCTTTAATAATTTTCTTTGTCATTAACTTTTGCCAGTTTTAATAGTATATGCCTTGGAGAAGGTCTTTTTGCATTGATGTAACTAGGAGTTCTATTGGCTTCATGTAATTGTAAGTCCAGTTTCTTCCCCAGTTTGGGAAGTTCTCAGCTATTATTTCTTTGAACAAGCTCTCTACACCTTTCTCCTTCTCTTCTCCCTCTGGAACACCTATAATCCTTATTTTGCTTTTCCTAGTTGTCAGATATTTCTCAAAGAATTTCTTCATTTTTTAAAAATCTTGGTTCTCTCTCCTTCTCCACCTGAAGCAGTTCTATATTTCTATCCTCTAAATCACTAATTCTGTCCTCCATAATGTCAGCTCTATTTTTTATGGATTCTAGATGATTTTTTATCTCATTAATTGTGTTCTTCATCTTCAGAATTTCTGTTTTTTTTTAGAGTTTCAATTTCTTTGGTGACGTATTCCTTCTGCTCATTAATTTTATTCCTGAATTCATTGAACTGTCTCTCTGAGTTTTCTTGTAACTCACTGAGTTTCTTTATGATATCTGTTTTGAATTCTCTGTTATTTAGGTTGTAAATTTCTGTGAGTTCAGGATTGGTTTCTGGAGACTTGTCATTTTCCTTCTGCTCTGAAGTGTTAACATAGTTCTTCATGGTGTTTGATGAAGTGATCCTTTGCTGGTACATTTGTGGTAGCATCAGGTCACAGATTCCACCTCCCACCATTGAGGGGGAACAGGAGCTGTGTTTTCTGATCCTGCCCCATCTGCTGGAAGTTTTGGAGGTAGGGCTACTCTGCATTTGCCTGGGCTGGCTGCAGCCACTCTGCAGGTTGTGCTTATGTGGGCAGAGCCACTGTGCTGTGTTCAGCAGGTGGGCACCTTTGTGGGGGCTGAGCCACCACTACTCCGTGTAGAGCTTTCCTGCCAGCAGGGCTGCTGTGGCATGGTGGATGCTCCTGGGGGCCAGGCTACAGCTCTGAAAGCATTCTCACAGGCCGGGCTGTCCCTATCTCCTCTTATAGTTGTGTCAGCTGCTGTGTGAAGATCCATGACCTGGCTTGCTGCCATTGGGGAGGGGGAGGGGTGTACTCACCTAGTTCCACTGCCTCCCAGGGATCCAGTCCACCCACCTTCAGATGTATAGCTATGTGGATCTCTCAGACATCCTGTTGTGCTGGGCAGGGAGTCCTTTGCTGGTGAATGCATGTCCATTTAGTTGTATCTTAAAGGGGAGAGACTACAGGAACAACTCACTCTGCCATGATGCTTATGTTACCTCTACAACTTTTGAGTTAAAGTCTATATTCTCTGGGGCCGCCCGGTGGCGCAGCGGTTTAGTTCGCGCTTGGCAGCCCAGGGTTCGCGAGTTCGGATCCCGGACGCCCGCCAACGCACTGCCTGTCAGCCATGCCGTGGTGGCATCCCATATAAAGTGGAGGAAGATGGGCACGATGTTAGCCCAGGGCCAGTCTTCCTCAGCAAAAAGGGGAGGATTGGCAACAGATGTTAGCTCAGGGCTGGTCTTCCCCACACAAAAAAAAAAAAAAGTCTATATTCTCTGATATAAGTATAGCTACCCCTGTTCTCTTTTGGTTTCCACTTGTATGGAATATCTTTTTCCATCTCTTCACTTTGAGCCTACATATGTGCTTAAAGTTGAAGTGAGTCTCTTGTAGGCAGCATATAGTTGGGTCTTTTTTTTTTTTGAAACATTAACATTTAATTACTTCTTAAAAACCCTTTAAAAGCCTAAGGGACCAGCACAGAGTGGACAGGAAGAGGAGGGAGAGCTTTTCCTGGCCACTCAACACTGCCTCCCTCATGCTTTTCCTCTGGCCCACAGACAGGACCCATGAATCCTGTAGGGATCCCCCAGGTTCGAGGTGGAGCTGGCGCTCCATAGGATGCCATCTCCTCTCACACCTGGGCAGGGAGTGGAGCAGGGGCAGAGGGGCAAGGGGTGGAGCAGGGGAACCAGCAGGCACAAGGCACCTGGAGGCAGCAGTGCAGGGTGGCAGGGTGGGCCCTGCAACCAAGTTGGCACAGAGGCCAGGGCCTCCCCATTGTGGCCTGCATGCTGTGGAGAAGGCCCTGGGGAAGCCCCCACAGGCCCGCCTGAAGGCCTCACCCCAGTAGCACAGCGCAGGCACCATGGCCTGCCCCTCCTCCGCTGTTAGCCTGACTCTGGGTTTTGTTTTTTTATGCATTCAGCCACTCTGTGCCTTTTGATTGGGGAATTTAATCCATTTAGAGTAATGTTTGATAGGTAAGGACTAACTAATGCCATCTAATGGTTTCATGGCTGTTTTGTAGTTCCCTTGTTCCTTTCCTCCTCTCTTGCTGCCTTCCTTTGTGAATTGATGATTTTCCATAGTGGTATATATTGATTCCCTTCTCTTTATTTTTTGTATATCTATTGTAGGTTTTTGCTTTTGGTTACCATGAAGCTTACATAAAACATTTTGTAGATATAAACAGTCTATTTTATGCTGATAACAACTTAATTTTGATCACATACAAAAGTTCTACCCTTTTACTCCCCCCCTTTTATGTTTTTGACATCACAATTTACCTCATTAACAAATTATTGTAATTATAGTTATTTTTAATACTTTTGTCCTTTAACTTTTATACTAGAGGTAAGTGATTAACCCACCACCATAGTGTAGTATTTGGAATTTGAATATTTACTTACCTTTATCAGTGTGTTGTATATTTCCATGTTACTAGTTAGCGTCCTTTCATTTCAGCTTGAAGAACACCTTTCCGCATTTCTTGTAAGGCAGATCTAGTGGGGATGAACTCCTTTAGGTTTTGTTTGTCCAGAAAAGTCTTTATCTCTCCTTCATTTCTGTAGGACAACTTTGCCAGATAGAGCATTCTTGATAGGCGTATTTTGGTCTTTCAGCACTTTGAATATATCATCTCTCTCCTGGCCTGTAAGGTTTCTGCTGAGAAATCCACTGATAGCCTTACAAGGGTTCCCTTGTAAATTACAAGCTTCTTTTCTCTTCCTGCTTTTAAGATTCACTCTTTGTCTTTGACTTTTGATGGTTTTATTATAATGTATCTTGGAGAAGACCTCCTTAAGTTGAGTTTGTTTCAGGACCTATGAGCTTCATAAACTTGGATATCCAAATCTCTCCCCAGATTTGAGAAGTTCTCAGCCACCTATTTCTTTAAATAAGCTCTCTGCTCCCTTCTTCCTCTCTTCTCCTGAGACTCCAATAATTCACAGATCGTTTCTTTTGATGGTATCCCATAGAACACATAGGCTGTCCTTACTCTTTTTCATTCTTTTTTCTTTGTTCTCCTCTGATCGGATAATTTCGAAAGTCCTGTCTTCTTTATTTTTTTTATTTTTTATTTTTTATTTATTTATTTTTGTGAGGAAGACCAGCACTGAGCTAACATCCGTTGCTAATCCTCCTCTTTTTGCTAAGGAAGACTGGCCCTGGGCTAACATCCATGCCCATCTTCCTCCACTTTATATGGGACGCCGCCACAGCATGGCTGACAAGCAGTACGTCGGCTGGCGCCCGGGATCCGAACCCACAAACCCCGGGCTGCCAAGTGCGAACTAAACCGCTGTGCCATCGGGCCAGCCCCCGAAAGTCCTGTCTTCTAATTCACAGATTTTTTATTCTGCCTGATCCATTCTGCTGTTGATGCTTTCTATTCCATTTTTAAATATTTTATATTTATATTGCATTTTATATTTCATTCATTACATTCTTCAGCTCCAGAATCTCTGTGTGGTTCTTTTTTATGATTTCTATCTTTTTGTTAAACTTCTCATGTGGTTCCTGTGTTGTTTCCTGCTTTCATTGAATTGTTTTTCTGTGTTTTCTTGTAGCTCATTGAGCTTCATTAAAATAGCTGTTTTGAATTCTTTATTAGGAAAATCACAGATCTCCATGTCCTGGAGGTAGGTTACTGGAAGATTATTGTGATCCTTTGGTAGTCTCATGTTTCCTTGATTTTTCATGTTCCTTGAAGTCTTGCATTGTTATCTTCACATTTGAAGGTGCAGTCACCTCCTGCAGTCTTTAATGAGTGATGTCAGGAGAGATACCCTCCGTAAGCCCCGCTAGGGATTCTGAGGGTTTCTCAAACCTTCTATGGATGTGTCTGCTCCACACTTCTTGCTCCCTCTTGTGGCAGAATTCTTAAGCTTATGTGCTTTCTCTTGATCTTGCAACACACCAGGCCAAGTGCTGACAGCCTCCCTTTTGCTTTCTGAAGGGTGGTGCTAAAGGCCAAGTTTGTGGTCTCTCCCTGGCCTGCAGATGTGGACTGTCTTTCTGTATGTGCTCACTAGCCATCTGCCAAAGCTCTCTCACTGCAGTCCGGAGCATGCACAGGGAGCTTGCCACAGGATGTGGGGGGTGTAGGTGAGGCTCAAGGAGTGCTGGGATGCCTGTGACAAGTTGGGGGATCTGCAAGTGAGGCAGCCGCTTTAGATCGTGGATGAACTTCTTGATGGACTCCATGACAAAGGATCTGCATCTCTTAATGCCCTCTGAGAGTCCTATCTGTCACTCTCCCAGCCACTTCCCACCCCCCAGTTGTGAGCTCACAATTCAGTATTCTGAATGGGGTGAGAGAGAAATGGGCCTCTTTGGCAGCATCCTGCACAGCTAGGGAAGCTGGGTACTCACTCACATGCTCTCACTTTCCCCTATGGGAGAAATCATGGGGCAAGAAGATCTTTCTTGACCCTGAGCTGTGCTGCCTTGGCAGAGGGATGATGCAGGTAAAGTCAAACTGTTTTTCTTACCCTCTCCAGTGCATCCAAACTCATATTTTTTTTTGCTCCAGTAGTGTGCTGAAACTTCTCTGCTGGACTCCACAAAAGCTCTCTTGCCCATGGGTAATTGTCTAAGACAGTGTTCTCCAGGGGCTCCTGGACATTGCCAAGAGGGGCTGGAGCCAGTTCACGGTCCATTGCAGTGTCCACAGCAGGGTCTATAGCCAGGACTGAGGTCTGTATGCCTAGCACCTGATGCACAGGTGGGGAAGACTCCTCTTGAGTCCCTTGGCATATGGTGCTGGATCCCACAGCTCCCACAAAGGCACTTTTGTCCATGGGTGGTTACCAAATTGTTATTGTTGAAGAGGGGATAGGAACAAGGGGCTTCTTATTTGCCCAACTTGCTGATATCATCCCCCAGATGTCAGTTTCAACAGCTGTTTCCTTAGGCTGCTGGTTAAGAAAAGATGCCATATGCTGTGACTGAAATTCTTGTTGTTTTGGAGCAATGGCTTTTGAGACCTAACCCTTTTTCCCTCCAAAACAAAAATCCTTAAAGGAGACACCAAAACATAAATACTCCTGCTTAATGTTTTCTAAGGATCTGGCTGATATAATAAACAATGTGTGGTCCTGACCATGGCAACTTGTCTAAAATGTAAGGGCAGGGAAGTGAATGATCTGATTGTGGAGACTTCTAGTGGTAACACATCAAAGGGCTGGAGGTGGGAGTAAAGTTTTAACACCTGAAAAGAGAGCAAGGTGAACTCTTTCCCATTACCTTCTTCACGCTCATGAACACATCTATTGAGTGCATCACGTTCTTCATGAAGGTAGTCACTGGAAGTGAGGACCCTGCCCACTAGGGTGGAAATAGGAAAAACTACTTTGGAAGAAATTGAAGTTGAAATTTTATAGATACTTATTTGCCATCTGCAGTCAGTAGGTACACTATTTTCAGTGCTTTAATGAAATAGAAGAGCAATACGGACCCTATCTGGAAGGCTTCCATTTTTCTTCTGGTTTTCCTCCCCTGGGCTTTATTTATAACATCTTCCTCAGGTATTCTTAGCCTCTCTAAGATCTCCCTGTGGAGCTTTCCAGATCTACCCAAAATAGCTCCACTCTCCTCTACACTCTACAACTGAAGCCTTCAGGGGACAGTGTCTGGGATGCCTCCAGGAGGCATCCTCCATAAGGTTCAAAGTCAACTCACCCTTCAAAAATTTCTTCTTGACAGATAACTGCTTCTTCCTTTCTGGTGTCCTGGTACTTAGACATTAAGCTAGAGACCTCTTCAGAGTCAACCCACGGGACCACTTGAGAGGGCCCCATTCACATTTTATTCTATAGCTTTTCCCCCTTGTGGAGAATAATAATGTAATTACTGGAATTGTGTCAAGAAGGCCGCCCTGCTCTTATATTTAAAAAGTGAAAAATCTGACTTAGAAATTAGTGCTTTTTTAAGTTGGAAGAAAATCTGCATTTAAAGATATTTACCAATAATAACAAAAATAGCTAAGATTTATCATATGCCAGACACTGTGCTAAGCTTTACTTACTTCTAATTTCTAATCTTCACAGCAACCCTGTAATATAGACATTTACCCCCATTTTACTGATGAGGAAACTGAGATTTAGGGAATTTAAATAATTACCATTAAATCACTTGCCCAAGGTCACACAGGTAGAAATCAGCACAGCAGGAATTCAAACCTAGTATCCCTTTTTCCAGAGCCAGGTCTCTTTTTTTTTTTTCTGAGGAAGACCAGCCTGAGCTAACATCCATTGCCAATCCTCTTCTTTTTGCTGAGGAAGACTGGCCCTGGGCTAACATCCGTGCCCATCTTCCTCTACTTTATATGGGACGCTGTCACGGCATGGCTGACAAGCAGTGTGTTGGCAGGCGACCGGGATATGAACCCATGAACCCTGGGCTGCCAAAGCGCGAACTAAACTGCTGCGCCACTGGGCCGGCCCCCAGAGCCGGTCTCTTGATCAGTCACTACACTCTATTAAATACAAGAGGATCCTAATTTCCTGGCTTACCTCTAGTTCCTGAGACACACACACACACACATGTTATTTTACTGGAGAGGACTTTTAAAGGCCATCCTAATAATAACTTTTTTCTTCTGAGAGTCA
Organism: Tapirus indicus; assembly: GCA_031878705.1. Lineage (NCBI taxonomy): Eukaryota > Metazoa > Chordata > Mammalia > Perissodactyla > Tapiridae > Tapirus > Tapirus indicus. The sequence continues at coordinate 45,397,996 of CM062918.1, forward strand.
ATCAGGCTAACACTATAAATGGTTAACATCCACAAATAGAATGTCCCACTTCCATTTAAAAACATCCTCCTGCTCCACTAGAGAACACCTCCGTCTTTTCCCCCCTTAATTAATCTTTTTTTTTCAATGTTTTTTTTTTTTTCTTTTTTGTGAGGAAGACCAGCCCTGAGCTAACATCCGTTGCCAATCCTCCTCTTTTTGCTGAGGAAGACTGGCCCTGGGCTAACATCCATGTCCATCTTCCTCTACTTTATGTGGGACGCCGCCACGGCATGGCTGACAAGCAGTGTATCAGCTGGTGCCCAGGATCCGAACCCGCGAACCCCGGGCTGCCAAAGTGCGACCTAAACCACTGCGCCATCAGGCGGCCCCAATTAATCTTTCTTTAAACCATGGCACTGACTTTAGTTCTCAAGCATGTTGTCCTCTCAGCTTCACCCTTCCTCCAAAGAAAATCCATGAGCTACTTGCTGAGGATTGCACAGAGAATAAAAACAAAAGAAGGCAAGAATTGTCTAAATTTAAAGTGCTGGAAAATCCAACATTTTATTTACTACATTTTGGTGACTACATAAATGCTGAAACATTTTAACACTGAAAAGCATGATGGCATCATCACTTGCTTTTTTTTCTTTTTTTCTTTTTTGCTTAGCAAACACAGCAGATGATATTGCACGGCATAAAGTGAGAACAGTAGCGAAGCTTAAAAAAAATAAAAGAAACCTTAATGCGGTACAGGAAATACTCATAAACAAACCAGAAATAATGCCTAATGCATTACACTTTTTGTTGCTACACACAAAAATACAGAAGAAGCATTGGACAGAGAGAAAGAGAGAGAGACAAAATATTTGCAAACAACCATAACGGTACAATAATCATTTAGTCTGAAATGTAGATGCAACATAGAAACTACCACTGCTTTCTAATTGACAAAGAAAATGACAGCAACATTTGTCTTTTATCAAAAAATCTTCTAAGCCCCTCATGGTTAGGTTTTTAAATTAATTATTTAATTATGTATTTACCTTTTTTTTTTTTTTCTTTTTCATTGCTAAGGAAGAACTCCCTCTGCTCTTGGAAGATTTTTCTACTCTACTGATCTTTTTAAAATTTTATTTTTATTTTTTACCTGATGATTGTCTTAGGCACCCTCCTTACGTAATATACCATCAAGCTAACTTGAACAGGGAAACTAACTGAGTCACACTCAAACAATAGCTAAGGTCAAAGGTGTACTGAAAATAGAGGGGGAAGGGATAAGTCTAAGTGAGTGACAGATGGGCTGACTTCAGAAGGGACAAGAAACACAGGGAGATATGAAGACAACTACCAAAGGAAGTGGAAGACAATGTTTTAAAGTTTATTTTGTTAGACAATACTTGTCACTTGGTTCAGACGACAAATCTAAAATGAGCCCACAATGATTATGTAATAAATGCAGAACATACCACAAAAAAATCGAGACTAAGAGAGAAACAGAAAATATGACCTTGTGAATACAACTCTGTTCAGCGTTTCATTGCTGATGGTAAAAGTCTACTCCCTCAACCATTTTCCTGGGCTTTCTATAACTCACTGCACAGCATTTGTATTAAAAACAAATAATTAGTCAATGTTTACCAACAGAGCACTGAATGGTCCTGTAACTCAGAGCAGATTTATTGCCCTATTAAAATACATAATGAGTATAAAAATGTTTTTAAGAAAATGTAACATTAGACCCAAAGTCTAAGCCCTCCCTTTCGTTCCCCACCCCAAACACCCTTGCAAAAGAAAATCAGGTAAAATTCTTGTATTGGGAGGAAAAGTATTTACATCTACGGATTTATGCCATGTAGTTGAAGCAACTTATTTCAGCAAAATAAAACAAACTAGTGGGCACCGGGTATTCTGAGGATGCCACCAGGCAGCTGAGAACTCTGTGTGTGTGCTGATCTAAAGCAGGGCCAAGTAACTGAACAGCCTCCACTAAGAGGGCCTGGGGCAGGGACAGTCTCTAGTGTGGAAAAGAAAACTAGTGGGAGGATGAAGAGTGAGAAGAGAGAAACTCTAGGTCTGGGTACATTCACCTGGGGCTCTGACGTTTGAGGAGAATTCTTCCAATTTTGTTGGGGAGGGGAGGGGGTAATTGTGGGTAGCAGATTTCAAGAAATAGATGTGGGGAGGAATATGTAACTTTGAAACATTTTCCTTAAACTCAATTGATAATTAGGGTCAAACAACCATGTTTTGCTTCTCCCATGGGTTGACCAGACAGGCAGAGGCCAGGTCAGCGGCCCGCAGCCTGGACTTTCTCTGAAGGACCTGGAGCCATTATACTCTCCTCTCAGCTCTGCAAAAGGAACTCGTTTCTGTGCCCCCTGCCTTGAAGCAGTTCAGAAACTTGGTGAAACCTAAGAGGATTTCCAAATTCAAGTTAGCTTGTCTCTTTGAGTTTTTACACTTTTGACTTCTCATATCCGTGTGAATGGTTAAAAAAAAAAAAAAAGTAGCAAAGTAGCTCACAAATGCCGTTGCTTTGAAACGTGAAACGAGTCTTAAATTCTTTGGAATTTCAGGTCTAACCTGCAAAGTAATCTTTTCTAAAAAAAAAAAAAAAAAAATTAATAAATTAAAGGAAGAGCACGAATAATGAATGCCTTTCTTCTTTCTGAGTGACAAAAAGGATTACCTGGAAACACTCATTTTGGCATGTACAGAGTTTTTGAGGGGGGACCCGGCAGTGTTCACAACACACATTGAAGTGCCTGCTAAGAAAAAGCTAGAGATACACCCTGCAGTTAAGAGAAGCTCTTGCCTTCAGCTTGTCTTAGCATTGAGAACAAAAAGATTGTAACATAAAGCTTTGGCCATTTCAATTCTACTATATACATTTTAAAAACTACACAGTCATAAATTAAAGCAGTGATTAAATAAGCTCATATAAAATGTAATTAAATTAAAAAAATCACAGCACATTATAGAGAAAAATAGGAACCAGTTTCACAAAAAGATTATATATATATTTTTTACCCTGTGGAAACAAATTTACTACAAAACACAAAAACTTCGTAAGTAACCACCAAAATGAAAATTATTTCTTATTCCATTCCTGCATTTTTACACAACCCTTAACCCACCTGGGGAACATTTCTGGAAATTAAGTCTTCCTTGAGCAACAGAGCAGTTCTGCCAAGAAAATAAACCCCAAACTGAAGGGAGGGGGGCGGGGGACATCCCAAACATACAAACTACAAAATAAATAAGAATTATAAAGTTTCTTTTAAAAGTAACCTTAACAATTATCAAACTAGTAAGTTCTGCCTTATCACATAGACTCTCTATACAACATAACCCTAAAATTTTATTACTATGAGGTATTTGGAGGAATTGGTAAAAGTGATGCACGGCCTGCCTGGTGAAGGGACTCAGTGAAGTGGGGGAGACTTGAGAAGGACCGAGGAGGAGGAGCTTTGGTTTATCAGCAAGAAATTGGGAACAAAAAGTCATCCTTTGGTATCAAAGAAAGTTTCATTGCATGGTTGCACGGAAAAAAGCACCACGGTGAATAATTATTCGTTTTTTTTTTTTTCATTAGTGGCCTTTCTAAGAGGCTGAGGTATTCAAAGAGTATAAGGTGAGAGAGGTCAACAGCGGTTTAACACTTTGGTTCAAGCAAGGCACTCGTCCTGGGAGTTTACAAAGTTTGCAACATGTTTGCCTAGAGATTTACAAGTAGAACTAGCAGTAATAAGAGTAGTATTTCCTAACCTTGTTGTTATTGTCATATCATTATTATTAAGAATGAAGACAAGTTTACACACTGAGTGAAGAGTGAGGAGGGGAGAGGAGGTGGGAGAGGGGAAAGGGCGGTGGAGTTCCCTCTGCAGACCAAGGCCGTGCATGAAAATATCTTTGGTATTCTTTGGTATCATCAATGTGATTAAAATCACCAATGGAAATCGAGTGAGGTAGCGTCTTTGGTTCACACTATAAATAGTAGATCTTTACACCTTTTTTTTTTTTTTTTTTTTAACACGTGGAAGTAGCTATTTCTTACCTTCTGCTTCTTTGTCCTTACTATTTAGGAAATAGTTACCAAATGTACTGTAAAGCTAACCACACCACAAGAATAGTCCAGAAGGCCAATGTGTCTCAAAACGGCCTCTGGGGTTTGAATGCACCCTAAATGACTAGACAGGAAAGGGGGAAGTGCTTTCTCTTTGTTTGCTAAATGCATAGTTTTCATCCTTTATGTACAAAGAAGGGAGGACCTTTCTTAGGGAAAATGCCTTTATAGCTCATGTGAAAACGTCCTAGGACTCTTTGGTATAGCGAAGTTTGCATTTAACCTGCAAAGACGGTCATTCACCTGGGGTAGCAATGGGAGAGGCGTGAGTCCAAAAGTAGCATAATGCTTTTACTTTTTTTCCTGGAAAATTAATTATGCTTTTTTGGGGGCAGAGTAAGTAACATGTTCAGTTAGAACTTCTGAATTTCCCCACGTATTTTCTTTGGTTTTGGGGAATCTATTCCAGTCGCATCCAGGGACTGGAATACTCAGTTCCTGACGTCCAGAATTCTTTTACCTGAACATTGACTGAAGCCTGGGCTTTGGGGGCGACCAGACGTCGCATCTCTCACTGTTTCTCTTGGCCCCCTTTCAGGGAAGCTTCTGTTCATGAGAGGACCTGAATGGTTTATGGCCAAAACAGTCTAACTTCCATTCTACCAAAAAAACCCCAAAACTTGTTATTTGCAGTGCAGTTTTGGAATAAACAAACATACAAATAAAAGAGTGACATACCTTTTAAGGTGAATTTTGCTAAAAGATTGAGAAATAATGGGTGAACAAATGGCACATGATCTGCTCTGTTGAACGTGGCAGGTTAAGAAAGCTGAGCCATTAACTTAACGCCAAACGAAATAGGAATGGAAGCATTTTCTCTCTACGCGCCAAGTCAGAAGCAATAAAGAACCAGTCATACACGATGTAAGAAGTGTATTGCTGGTGAGAAGCTGAGTTCATCCACTATGATTTCTAAAAAGCAAAGATTGTGAGTATGCTTAAACAGTCAAGTAAAAAAATTGCTTTTCAGGCTCTGATTTGTGCATCTGTTTATGAGAAAATATATCTCTAGGCCCTGAAATTGCATAATGGGTGCAAATTCAATGCTGGTATGAAAATTATCTTTGGTGTTAGCAAATAGGATCACTGGTTATTTTTCAAAAAACCATTATGGTGGGAATATTAAAAATGTAGTAATATTCTTTGAGACTGTGTCTACACAGTACTAAAATAATTGGTTGAAAATTTAAAATGCAGTTGGATAAATCTGAGGGAGTAATATAGTAAAAAAAACAAACAAAAAAAGAACCATGGTTGTGTGAATTCTACTTTTTTTTCCCTGGGGTATTGAATTTGGTAAGATTGTGTGTAGACACAGCTTGAGTTTCCCTGCATTTAAAATTCTCATGTTTTAAATAAATAAGGCTTTCCTCCCTCCTAAATTATAAATATGTTATATAGCTGTACCCCGGGTCCCTCCATTCCTGGAGAGAGAGAAAAAGTTAATCAGTTTTTTCCTTTTTGTTTGTGTCATTAAGATTATATTTTTAGCAAATCTCGAAGGGTGGCCATTTAAATAGTCTCTTTTAATAGCTAAATTATAATTGTGCCATATTTAGAAGGGAAAATTTTAAGCTGGAATTTGGGATGAGATAAAAAAAATACGAAGACAAAATGTGTCAAGGCAAATGAGCTATTTCATCAAAGGAGAAGGATGTGTTGGTTTCCTTTTCTCATTCTACAGCAAACATGAAGGAGACGCAGATGGCTTGTTGGTTTGGCCTCCTCCCTCCAGGTGCCTGCCTCCTCTAGACCTAGACAAGATGCTGAGATTTGATCCTAAGAATTAGGTTTTGTGCCAAGATGGTTTAATTTTTTTTTCTTTAGTGTTTTAGTGAATCTCAATAAACAACTTATTGTTCTAACATTTAATTTTATATTTCTGGTTAGGTGTGTTAATTGACCAAGAGTATCCAATTCTTTACCTAATAGTACAAAAGGTATCCACTTATATGAGTTACAATTCAATTGAATTCAGAGTATTTTTCTGGGAATCAAGTGATTCACTTGGGTACTATGATTACAACTGTGTTATCTTTTTTTTTTTTTTTTTTCCGCCTTGATTTCTAAAGCCCTGGTTAAGTGATTTGAAAAAATGGAAATTTAAAATGTCATATTTGGAAGCTCAGGTCTAGTTTTTCATCTGTCCCTGCTAGAGAGTGGAATCTGTGTTATAAAATTTACAGCTTAATGCAGTAGCAAGAAAGAATGTAGTAAGTTTTAGAGTAAGCTAATGCTTGTAGTAAGCTATGCTTAGTGAAATAAATAGCTTAATACCTATAGAACTCAAAGTCTTGTCTTTCACTAGAACTCTGGCTTTTTCAATGCAGTTCCATCAATTCTACCATATCTTGGTTGCACCTGCTATTTTTATTGATGTCCAAGTCATAAAATGTCTGGGACTGGCATTAAAATCAGTTTGATTACATTTTAAGGATGATTACAAATACTGTGTAATTAATTTTAATAATGTTGGTCTACTCACTTTATTTGTGTGTAAAATATTTTAAAAAGGTATTTGGGGGGCCGCCCGGTGGCATAGCGGTTTCGTCCGCGCTTGGCAGCCCGGGGTTCGCCGGTTCGGATCCCGGGCGCCCGCCGACGCACTGCATGTCAGCCACGCTGTGGCCGCGTCCCATATAAAGTAGAGGAAGGTGGGCACGGATGTTAGCCCAGGGCCAGTCTTCCTCGGCAAAAAGAGGAGGATTAGCAACGGATGTTAGCTCAGGGCTGGTCTTCCTCACCAAAAAAAAAAAGGTATTTGGTTATCAAATGCATAAAGCAAATTTAAGTCAAATTAACCTAAACATGGAGTCCTTTATTCAGTGGTCTTTTACTAAAAGCATTACTTTGAACAAATTTTCTAATTTAGTTACCTGCCCTGTTAAACTTAGTTGTCTAATTTACAAATGGGCTCCTATTTTGGAAGAATCCCCAGGTTTTCTCAGCTATGAACAGATTACAGAATCAGGTCTATGTCTACTGTGTGACATTTATGGATCCCAAAAGGGAGTGTGCCTGTATGTACATGTATTCTGTATCGACCTCTCTGTTATGCTATTAATTGCTTCCCTGAAGCTACATTCTTTCTTGCCAGTTCTGAAAACTAATATTTTAAATGCTTCAAGAGTCATAAATAATAGTCATGATTCTATGTGGCATGTGTATTACAGCTAGATCAGTTCATACGTATAACTTTACATAGTATCTTGTGTAAAAATAGCTTTGGTTATTAAAATCATTGCAATAAAATACCTGCACTATAATATTAAGTGTGTTCTTTGGTACCTAGGTGATTTTTTTTTAATGGATGGACTCTTGTTTCATTTCTTAAAAAATATCTGAACATTCCTTAACAAACAAAGAGAATGCACTGGTTTAGGTGTCATTCAAATTTCCTTTGCTGGGTTTGAATCTGCATTTAGGTTGCGGGCCTGGCAGGTTCAAACACTAGGCTAGGCGAGCGAAACCACACCCCTAATCCAATGAACTCAGACAACCCCACACTGTGTTGGTTGCACTCCTACAGCACAACCCTTCCTGAAGACCAGCCCTGCCTAAGTCCCTAACCACTGGTGGTGTGTGTGTGTATGTGTACACACGCACGCATGCACACACAGTACTGAGACACCATACACCTTCGTGGCATGGTGGAACAGATGAGAAAGTTCGATCTTAAAAGATGTCCACTCAATGGCCCAAAACCACTGTGCTCCAAACCACGAAACAGCCAAGCACAGCAAGAATGATCATGGATTGAAGGTGTGAGATCCAGTGGTGTTTTCCTGCTCATCATTTTTCTTGCCAAGTTGTCGCCCCGCTGAAGTGTGTGTCTCCAAAGTCAGAATGCAGGTGAGCTCAGTCTTTGGTTTCTTTGGACTATAAATAACACTTTTTCTTTCTTCAAATATTTCTAAGTATAAACCTGCTATCTTGAGGTCCTGGTCTTTTAAAAATTTTTTTTTTATTTAAAGCTTTTCCACCGAGGTTTTAGTTCGTGGTTATTCCTTCATGCTTTGGTACAAGTGCTTGATGAAGAAGATGAGTTGCCTGAACTGGAGCTGCCCTCGTCCTGCCACTTGTCCAGACTCCTCCTCCTCGCGTTCATGAAGAAGTTGCTGACGGTGCTCAGCTCCAACCCCAGCTGCTGGGAAATGGTGATTTGTAATTCTTTGGATGGACGCTTATTTTCCTTGAATATTGCATGTAGAGTTCGACGCTGGACATCTGTGAAGACCAACCTGGGCTTTTTGGGTGTGTTGCCTCTATCCTTCCCGTGTTCTTGCTCTTTCCTTTTGCATGCTGCAAAGAAACACAGAGGATGTTAGGACAAACGGCCTGGGAGAATCAAGAGTAGAAAGGCAGAGCCAATAAAATTTGTTAGTCATCCTTCACACCCGCTTCCTGTCTGCTGACTTCTGATTTCAGTGCCATGGTGGGCTGGGAGGGAAGTGGAACAAAAGGTTGGAGAATTAGGAGGAGTGGAGTTCTGTGAGCCCTGACTGGGTTCTGGCTTTGACAAGCATCTGTATTTTGTCCGTGGTAAATCAATTAGCCCCACCTGGGCCTCAGACTCCTCACCTGCAGAATGTAGGGTTCTGGCTAAACAAATTTATCGTTTGAATTTTTATATCACCATCTGCAAAATGGATATGAGAATACCTACCTTGCTGGGTTGTGGTGAAGATATGTGAAATAGTATATGTAAAAGCTTCTGTTAACTGAAGTGCTTTACAAATGTAAAATCTTATTAGCTAGAAGTGGGTGTAGCCTTCAAAGGGTTTACAGTCTGCTGCTGGTAGAATAGTAAGAACGTGAGACTCTAAAAACCAAACAAAAAGAAATTACATTTGTTTCCCTTCTGATCTTTTTTGCTTTCCAGGAAACTCTGTACGTAAGGAAACTCTGCATATGGTGTCCTTCCATGCCCATCAGTCCTCCACTAACTCTTCAGTGGCCCTGGGACTTGCAGAGGCATGAAACCAGCTTCCTCACCATGGGGCTAAACCTGTCAAGTCAGCCATGTTCGCCTTTGGGGTCTCTCTGTGCCTCCTTTTCGTTCTTGTGAAAGTCTTGCTCTTGGAGCCCCCTCTTCCCTTACTCTTCTCCCACTGGGAAGGCCCATTCCCTGCTCCTGCCTTCTGGTCCTGGATCAGGAAGCTGCTTCTTGGCTGCTAGAGCTATTATGGTGCGTCATTGTCACAACGTGGCCCTTGGGCCTCCAGGGCTTGGTGCTGGGTCAGGGTCTTTCCTCACCTCGAGGCCATACTTCCCTTTCTAGCCTAATGTGGCTCACTGGCTTCCACCTGCCAGAGGGGCACTAAGGGCTGCATTGCTAACAACACCCTCCCCTTCCCCTCATCTCCACCATCATCCCCACAGCCATCTGCAAAGAACCATACAACCCAAGTAAAAGCAACGCTCTGGTTATGCGAATGCAACTTTAAGACAAGGCTCCCATGCCCTGACTCCAATCAGATCGCTGCCTCTTGGCCCCCTATGTAGTCATTCTGGAGCAGCCACTGCCATCTTCATATCTGGCTGGCTACACTCTGGCATGTGCTCCAACCACAGTGGGAGGCAGATGGGGCATCTTCCTGGTGGAGGTAGAGACAGTTGCTCTTTCATATCTCCCTAGACTTCCAGTTGGCTACCCTTCCCATTGCTATTTCCTGTTCTCCCTCCTGCCTCTGTATATTCCAAGTTCTCGGTTCCTCACCAGATGGTTCGCCAGCTCTCTAGGTGCAGCCTTTGCTCCCCAGGTAGCGCTGCTCCCCTGCCTGCCCCTACCTTTCCTTCCTAGCTGTCTGGGTCCTGGATTTCAGACTTCCCCCTAAGGCCTTAGGTGCCCAGGAATCAGATCAGCTGAAAAACTAATGGGTGAAGGCTGAAGAAGTCTCCAGTCTTTGGAGTCCAACCTAGGGGTCTCCAAATTTTTCAATGATGTGCTACTTAGTAAAAATGTTTTGAGTGTATACTCTCTTATATTATTTGTTTATAAATTATATATATGTTATTGTATTACTATATTATGGACATTACAAAGCATTCATAAAATAAAAATAAATAGACATAGAAATTCTCTTCTACAGATGAATCAGCTTGCCAGGCCCTAGAGTGCATTCACCCCACTCACAGGACCACTGGTCCAACCATTAGGAAAAATGAGGGTAAGAATTTCAGAATGGACATGAAGGGAGACCTCAGTCATAAAAGAGAGATTTTTAGGCAAGTCAGGCCTTGTGGTACCTTTTATACCATATCCCACAGGTCATTGGCTATGCCCCTGGCCCAACACGAGGGGCAGCATCAACATAATGAGAAGTATTTATTTGATGCCCAATTCCCTCAAAGCATTGAGCTGTATACACTGAACCAGATGAGATTCCCCAAATAGAGTTCAGGGACCTACAGCCCTCACTGAGCAACTAGATTAAGTCCATGAAAAGACAGCTGACTAGACTGAAATCAACTTCAATTAGTTTGAGACAGCCCAAGTAGACACAGCTTTATACAATACTCATTGAAATGGCTGATTGATTCATTCATTCACATTCAGAAGTGACTATAACACAGGCTTTGCTCTTAAGGAGGTCAGTTTAGCGGTCACATAAGCAAATAACTATGAGAGTATAAAAAGAATATACAGGATATTAGCTCTGCTTGAGGATATTAAGGAAGGCATCACAGAGGAGGGGGTGCATACATTGGGCCCTAAAGGATGACTAGGAGTTTGCTAGTGAGAGAAGAGGGAAAAACTCATTCCCAGCAGGAAGAGCAGCATTTGTGAAGGATTGGTAAGTACCAGTAGATTGGTATTAGTGGGGCAAGAGTGCATGCAAGGAGGAAAGCTGTGGGAAACAAGGCTTCACAGGTAGATGAGACCAGATTTGAATTCCTTGTAGGTAAGGAGGAGTCATGGAAAGGTTTTGAGTGACGGTGTATTGTGATTAAATTTGGGTTTAGAAAACTCCACTGATGGTGTTACTGAGGATGAATTGGAAAGTAACAAGATTGGGGACAAGGACACTGTGGGACACAGCCCTGATCCTCCTCAGAACTAAGGCACTCATTCCTCCACCTGCTGGAAGGGTTGGGGCTGGTTGAGGTCCATTCTGGGGATTGCCCTTGGCCAAAGGTTATGCCACTCTGGGATGGGATGGGGAGCTTCCCACATCCAGTGGGGGTGGGAGGGTAGGGAATGGGGGTATGGAGGGTGGAGGCTGAAGAGGGTGGTAATGTGTTGTTTTAAGGCCCTCACAACCCAACCTCTTGCAGCAAGTTGGGACAGCTCTGAAAGGTCATCCAGTTCCAGAGCATTCCATAGGATTGGTTGAGGCTCTCCTTGCAACTACATCAAAGTTCAACTTCTCCCTCTGCCTGGGCTGACTTCCTCCACTCCCCGCGCTGGGGTTATTCTCCATAGCTCTCTCCAATAACATTCCTGCATGCGAGTCTCAGAAATCCAGAGTCTGTTTCCCAAAAACCTGACCTAAGATAGAAGCCAATTAGAAAACCACCATAGTAAGGACCCCAAAATTAAACAACAGCAGTTGAGGATGGAAAACAAGGAGCAAATTCAAGAGCTTCTTGGAAGGTAGAATCAGGAAGACTTAATGACAGCTTGGCTGGGAGGGTGGCATTCAGAACATCTCCCAGGTTTCTGGTTGGATGGTAGTAATGGGGCCATTAGGGGATACAGATGGAGAAATGAGTTTTTTGAGGGCAGTAATCACTTCTATGTGGGACAAATTGCATTTGAAGTGCTTGTTGGACATTCTGTTAAAGATCTCCAATAGGTGGTTGCCCAGCAGATAGCAGAGTATATGTGGTCTGGACTTCAGGGGAGAGGTCTGGTCTAGGAATATAGACTGGGAAGTCATTTAGGGCTCTAGATGGTAAGTTGCACAGAACACATACGTATGGAAAGTAAATAAGTGTTGGGTGCAGACTCAACTCATCTGTCATCCAAAAGGCAGAGCTAAGGGAAATCACAAAGAGACATCCATTTTTTACCTAACCAGGATGTATGTTTGAATGACTTCAATTTGGTCCTTGGCATTTGGCAGGACTGAGTGGGCTGAAACTACTCTCGAGCCAGCATTTCCCAAATGGTGTCAGAGGAATGATACTGTCTCAAACAGGGGTTCCTTGAAAAGATGGTTTGCAAGTCAAGTACATTTAGAAAATCCTGTGTACAGTCTCCTCCTCAAAATTCAATATATATTAGCACATGTACAGTCATGCGTCGCTTAACGACAGGAGTCTGTTCCAAGGAATGCATTGTTAGGTAATTTCGTTGTTGTGTGAACATCATAGAGAGTATTTACACAAAACTAGATGGTATAGCCTACTACACACCTAAGTTATCTGGTACTAATCTTATGGGACCACCGTCGTATATGCAGTCCATTGTTGACCAAAATGTTGTCATGCGGTGCCTGACTGTAGTTCTGTTTCCCAAATTTATCTAACCCCAGAACCCTGTTTGGTAGGGACTGTCTATTAATGTCTCATACAACACTAATGTTGGGGAAACACAGTTTGGGAGTTCCTGTCTCCAGCTCTCAAGCACTGTAGACGTCACAATGTCTGAACCTGGGTCGTGAGATTCTCCCAGAGCAGGGAGCCTGGCTGACTCATGCTGTGTCTCCAGGGCATCCTGGCATAGTGCCTGGCTTTAAGGGGAGCTCAGTACCCAAGTAGGTACTGGAGGGGGGTGTCTGTGACTAAATGCATGTGGTATATCTGGAGAGAACTGTGCAGAAGTTGACATTGCTGAATAAGAAAGCTGAGATATCAGTAGAATGGAGAGTGGAATAAAGTTTGTTGAGGGTCTCTGGGTGATCTCAACAAGGAGGCCAGGAGAAGTAACCTACATAAATAAAATCATGCTTCTAAGAAGGTTGTACAGAATTATAGTTGTTAGAACTGTTAAGGGAATATGAATGAGAGCAATGTTTTAGACTTTCCATGGAGTTCATTTCAGGGTAGAGATTATTCACTATAAGGTAGGAAACCACCAACTGGAGGACATGAAAGTCCACACAAGTGTGCGTGGTAGACAGAGAGAGTAAGGGAGCGGGAGTAGAGCATGATAAGAGCTACTGCTGCTTAGGGAACAGTATTACATGTGTTTTATGTGAAACTTTTTGTTTGGGTATGCAGTTTCCACCAAGAATAAAGTATTTATTACAGAACTGGGCTACAGGGAAGAAGATTCCTATTGTTCGTGAATGGTAGTACTGAAGAGGAAGATGACCTGTCATGAGTCACCTCCATGAAGGTGGGCAAGCAGATATATTTGCAGGATGCAGTGGTGAAGTGTCATGGCGGCTGTCTCAGACAGGTGACTTCAATCTTCTCCATGGGTGAGGTCACCCACAGTCTACGTGGGAGGTAGAAATAGGCTTGGATGATCGTAAAAGGTAGAGCATGACTTTGTGTACCACAAGAATAAAAGATTATAAGGAATTAAAAAACAAAAGGCAATGCATGAGGACATGGGCAAAGGACAGAGGCTTTCATTTCAGGCATGCCTGGGGCCTGTGCTTTGCCCATAGTTGGCAACACAGAGGCAAGCGTATTTCAAGAAATATGAATTCTGTAGGATATTGAAAGATATTGCATGAACAATGAGTTTTGAGGTTAGTCAGTTTGGGAAATGCTGAGTTAATTAATGATTAAACAAGCTTCTTTAATGCAGGACTTCTCAGAGCCTTTAATATGCTAACATGCACTGATACTTTCTAGTTCATAGAGTCTCCCAAACTTATTTGATTAAGGAACTCTTTATTCAGCGAGTTTCTCTCAGGAATGGCATTGCTTACAACAGTGTTTCTCAAAATGTGTTTGCTGGACCCAGGCTGGTCTGTGAACTGTTACTAGCAAGATCACTACAGAAAATTGAGAAAAAGCAGTTAGAAATTTTTATGGCAGTTTGACATTGCTGCAACATTCAAGTGTGTGATTACTGTTCTAGTATTACATTTTTTATTGTATTATCAAAACTATTGGTCGAGGACAAATGGAGTTTAGAAACAAGCAACTAGTCCTTCACTCCGTAGAGTTTAAGAAGCCCTGTCTTAGAAAACACTTTATAAAACATGGTATACAGTAACATCCCAGAATCAGCTGTCAGCCAAGCATTCGTGTATTAACTTATATCCATTTTCCTGATTTAATGACACAAAGTACTTTACAACATCGAAACTGCTGATCGAGCTATGCAAACGTCTGCCAAGAATTTGTCTGGGAATATGTAGGCACAGACACATTGGCCTGGGAGACATTTATAAAGCCAGAGGGATTTATAATACAACTTCTTAGATGAACCTAGGCTCGGAGGAGACAAGCTCAAGTTCCCTTCTATGTGTGATCTGGGGCAAGGCCCTCACCCTCTTTGAGCCTTAGTTTACCCAGTTGCAAAATAGAGGACAATGGTCTTCTATCCTTACAGGATTGTAATAGGAATTAAATAAGATAATGTTGAAGTGATTGTTAAAACTATAAACCCTTAAGGAGTATTCTAGATGTTGGCAAGTTAATTTTCTGATCTTTCCTTCCTTCTTCAGTCAAGATGCAAGAATAAACATTGAATTACACAGCAGCCTTGAATCTTCGCTGTCTTCAGCCTGTGGTATGAACTTGGACACATCACTTGATCTCTTTTCCTCATCCTTCAGATGAACAGGCTGTGCTCTAAGGCCCACGTGGGCTCGAGAGCCCTGGGAGTCAATGAATGCACGGCTGCAGTGTGTCTCTCTGGCTTCCAGAGTCTATTGTTATCTCAGTTAAAAATGCCCAAGGTAACCTCACTCTGTCATTTAGAATATATCGCCACTCTGTTGACTTTTCCATTGCATCTTCTCCATTCTTATGGCTTCTCAAAAAGAGCAGGTAACGGCTGTGCAGGGACATCAGCCAGTCCTGCAAATTGTCCAGACCCATGTTCATCTGACTAAAGGTGATAAAACATAAACTGACACTCCTCACAGTTGCTTGGACCTTATGAGCTTAGAGATTAAAACAACCACCACCACCCCAGACCCTGTGAACAGTAACACATTTACCCTCCCAGGACTCTGAGTCATTAAACAATAGGCACTTTATATTCTCACTGAGTTTCTACTTTTCATTAAAATTGCAGGACAATTTCTTTAACTTGCTTCATGAAGTTATATTAGTCCCAGAGTTGGCTGCTCCACATCGGATGGAACTGTGGATTAGAATAGGCTGTCTTCTTGGGGGCAGAAGAGCTGTGTATGTTCCAATGTGTACTTTCTGGAGGTGTGCCTAAAGTCCAGCTATAGTCAGAGGGTGCTCTACATTCCTGGTCTGTGAGGGAGGAAGATTCTGTAAAATGCATCGCACTAGTTGTCAGAAGTTCTGGGTTCTGGTCCTGGCTCTGTCATTAATTAGTTGCATGACTGGGTTAATGCCCTTAAGCAAGCTGGGTCTACGTTCTTTAGTTGTATAATGAAGGGATTGGGCTAAATAACTTACAGTCCGTTCGAGGTGCAGCTCTACGACTTGATGTGTGTGAACAGTTTTCAGCATCACCCCGGGGGAAGCAGCAGGCAGTAGAGTACAGGCAGGACTACTGCTTTCTACATCATAAATGGGCACCTGCAGGAGCATGAGGGCTGAGCTGTTCACTCTAGGGGTAGCTGGGCCTGCCTTCCAGTCCAGCCCCTCTTTGGTCAGACTACCCACGCACCACCACCTCCATCTCATTCCTGGCAGGCACAGATGGGCCGGGGGAGGCTGGGGAGAGAACACCTTCAGATGAGGGAGGAAAGGGAACAAGACCTGTGTGCTTTGCAAACAATATTATCAGGTAAGATCAGAAAATTGGACTTCATAAATCGAGTGATTCTTAGACATAATTTGTAAAATTATGTAATTTTGTAAATCTTTAGAAAATTCCAGCTTATTTTAGTTACACTAAGGAGGAGAATGGAGAAGTGTATTTTTTGGGGGAGGGGTTGGTTGCACAAACAGACAAGTAAAAACTGGGGATTGGCACACTTCTAGGGAGCCACGGTATCTGATAGAATAAGATGGGAACGGAGCCAGATGAATGGTAAACCGTGTGTCTCCCGCTTTAGAGACATTATTTAATTTTGGCAACGGCTCTGTGAGGTATTGCATTTGACAGGCTAAAGGAAATTTAGGATCTTAACCTGAGGAGAAGACAGTTTCAGCCTCGAAGTGTGGATGGAGAATCATCCCCTAGGGACGGGGTGAAAGGATTGAGGGGGCTGGGGAGGAACCAGGCTTGATTGACTGAAATCAGACTTATTTCGTGGCCTGAATCTAACGGGATCGAGAAAGGAGACTGTTTGCCTACAGCTTCCCCATTCATGAGTGGCTTGTACTCTGTGGGTCCTTACACTATGGCGACGTAGTTCCTCCCTTCAAACTCCCAAGTGTCTGCTGTCCTCAAATGACTGCAGGGGAGAGCAGTAAAGGAGAAAGGCTGAGATTTCCAGGGCACTGTGAAACTGCCTTGCCTCCTAAAGACAACATGGCATTTTATTTATTTATTTTTCTCTCTTTTTTTCTTTTTTTGTGAGGAATACTAGCCCTGAGCTAACATCCGTTGCCAATCCTCCTCTTTTTGGCTGAGGAAGACTGGCCCTGGGCTAACATCCGTGCCCATCTTCCTCTACTTTATATGGGATGCCACCACAGCATGGCCTGACAAGCGATGTGTCTGTCCGCACCCGGGATCTGAACCTGCGAACCCTAACGACTACACCACCGGGCTGGCCCACAATTTGGCATTTTAATAGGGGCCTGCTAGAGACCCAGTGTCTTCACCCTAAAGGCCAATGCCAGTGCTGAAAACTGCAAGCCACCAGGCCAAGTACTTTTGGCAGGTAAGCCTGTGATGTCCCAAGTCCCAAGCCTGGATTTGAAGGAGGTATGCCAGGCACTGCCAAGGCCCTCAGCTCCTTTGCTGCACCAGTGCCTCTGGGGGCAGGAGGGGTGCACTGGTAAGGCAAAAGCACACCCCAAATTCTATTCGGACTCCTGACGGGCTTGGCAGGGACATCCCTGCACACCCTGCTCAGGGGAGCTTGGGGCTTCAGGGGCAGGAAAAAAGGATAAAAAAGCAGCTGGGCTAGAATAGGCAAACCCATAGGAACAGAAAGTAGGTTGGTGGTTGCCTAGGGGCTGAGCAGGTGGGGTGGGGGGAGTGGGAGTGACTGCTAACGGGTATAGGGTTTCTATTTTTGGAGGCAATGAAAGGCTCTAAAATTGATTGGGGTGATGGTCGCACAGCTCCGTGACTATAATAAAAGTCACTGAATTATATACTCTAAACGGGTAAATTGTATGGCATGTAAATTATATCTCAATAAAACTGTTTAAGAAAGAAGTAGCTGCGCATGCGCACAGGGTGAGCCCTCTGCTCTCACCCCCGCCCCCCATCTGACCCCGAGAGGGACCCTCTCTGCACTGTGGCAAGGACAAGAGGGGGCTGACTGTTCATGTCTACTGAGCCCCCAAAGACCCTTTCTTGACAGCTGAAGCTGCTTTTCAAGGTAAACTCTACAACACAACATATGTGGAGGAGCAAATATAACAGATTTCAGTAAAACAAGGTACGGGTCGGGAGAGACGTAAAGGGAGCTAGGGGAGTGACTGTGGCAGCTTCCTGAGCCCATTTTACAGCCCAGCACCCACACTGTGGAGGTCAAAAGCCACAACTTCAGGATTAGAGCTCAGACTCCAGGAGCCCCGGGTCATAATGTTACCTGCTTTGCCTTGGATTATTTTGCTGCACTGTGCATATATTCATAAGCTGGGCCCCCCAACTGTTTTTGGAATGAGGTAGCTCTTAGCTGGCAAATTTAGAGGGCACAGCACAATGCACAAACCGAAAAGCAACTCCAGCGAGTTCTAACTGATACGGCGAGGGGCGGCCTTTGGACGGGAAGCGAACGCCCGCACAGAGTGTCTGGAAACTGAGATGCCCCGCAGAGGGAGGTGAAGCCATTACAACCTGCTGGACACAAGCTAGCTCTGCTCGTGTCTGTGAGCGTGTGGGGAGCCAGAGCACCTATGGAGATGTTTCTGGGCATGCAAGTGAAAGGCTTAATAAAAACACACCAAGAGCAGACATTCCCGTTCAGGAATGAACCCTGTACTCATCCCTGTATCTTGCTTTACAGTGCTTAAAACACCCCCATAAAACCTTCCCATGTGATCCCCCACAAAACTCAGGTGAGCTAGAAATGGGTCTTATTTCTTTTTCTGTAGATGAAGAAACAATGTCAGAGAGGTCAGGTAACTTGTCTGTGGGCACACAGCTAGTTAAGTGGGGGACCTCCAGCTCCACTGTGCCCTGGAGGCAGATGTCAGCATAGTGAACTCATCATGAAAACCTTCGCCAGGATGGTTAAACGGGCAGGAGCAGCTGGTGAAGGGGAGCCCAGAGACCCTGCAGCCAAGGTGAGCAGAACAGGAGCAGTTGGCCAGCCGGGCAGCAGGCCAGTTGTTGGCCAGACCTGTCTGGCTGTGGCTGAAAGGACTGCATTGGCCCACCCAGGAAAGTGGGCTGCATGGAAGCTGAGATGGAGGGAGTTCAGTGGCATAGGGGACGGCACACCCACACTGGCCTGGGAGAGGGACTACAGTAAGTCTGGTTTCAGAAGGGTGCGGAGGTGCATGGGACAGCTGTCCTGATGTGGCTGTCGGCTTTGAGAGGAAGCTGAAGGAGACTGAGCTGACCCAACGGAAAAGGAAAGAAGGGGAATGGTGGCCTTTAGCTAAAGCCAGGAGAGGTCTGCTCCATCAAATTCAGGTGGGAAAAGTCACCCAAACCTCTCACCATTCCACTTTGTTTGCTTTTGTAACAGAGCTGTCCAGGACAGAGACCTGCTTTCCCATGCACCTGCTGCCTGGAGTCCCTCTGGAGTCAGCATATAAAACACTTCCATCAACCTCTCTTCTCCAGGTAAAGCTCCAGAGCTGCAGCCCCGGAGAGGTGGGCCTATTGGACTTAATGGTCAAAGGAGGGCAGAGGCTGCCTGGGCCTGGGAGGGGTTGAACAGGATCAGCTGAAACGTATGGCTGCTTCCCCTGTGCTAAGCCCACAAGCGTATCACCTTACAGGCCCTCATGACAACCATGGGAGGTAGGTACCATTATTATCTCTAGTTTATAAGTGGGCAGCCTGAGGCTCAGAGGTTAAGGGACTGGCCCACTGTCACCCTGCCAGTAAATAGTGGAGCTGGGATTTGAGCCAGTGCGGGACCCAGCGATGGCACTGGAGGAGACCAGGAAGTGTGGCCTTGATATTCGTCAGGCATGGAGGGAAGTCAGGGAATCACACCAGCTTTCACTTTTCATGGCTCCTCAAACAGCCCTTTTTGTGTGATTCTAGAGTATCTTAGATCTTCTCTCCAAAAACTTTGTCTTCTCTCATTTGTTCTATGTTCCCTCTGGCACAGGCTAAACCTCAGATAGAAAGATGAACTGGGAATCCTTGTTGAATGAATGCATGTTCATACCCCTATGATACTTGCATCATCCTCTTGCTGCCCATTCACGCTCACAGGGACACATTTTCCTGAGCACAGGCTCAAGCTTTCTTCTCTTCTCCTCTCCTCTCTTCTCCTCCCCTCTACTCCCCTCCCCTCTCTTTCCCTCCCCTCCTCTCCTCTTCTCCATTTCTTTCACTTATTTTGTGAGGAAGGTTGGCCCTGGGCTAACCTCTGTGCCCATCCTCCACTACTTTATATGTGAGACACCACCACAGCATGGCTTGATAAGCGGTGTGTAGGTCCACACCCAGGATCCAGGCCTGCAAACCCCCGGGCTGCTGCAGCAGAGCGTGCCAACTTAACCACTACCCCACCAGGCCAGCCCCTCAGGCTTAAGCTTTTGATACTCACAGGAAGAGACACCCACTCCTGACCTTTCCCTCATGAAGCCCTTTCCCTGCATTGCAGCTTCAAAGGAACCTGTGGGAAGAGAAGCCACTGCCTTGCACCTGCTTGTTCAGTTAGTAACAAGAGGTAATGTGGCTCTTTTCGGAGAGGTTGGCTCAGGAATTCTGATTTTTAAGTTCCTAAACTGCTGTTAATGCCTGGTCCATTGGGGTTTTATTACATCAGTATCCCTTGTCTCAAAGAGCCCCTCAATAGTAGACCCCAATCATTGGAAATATGAGATACTGAGGCCCTAGTTATGAGGTTGATTCAACAAAACAGTCAAAACAAATGACTCCCCCAATGACTTACATGGTTATTACTCATTATTATCTCATATAGGCCTATGTGAATTGTAAGTTTTAGTTTCTTGATCCCATTTCTTTAAGAGCCATATATAATACTTTATTCACATCAGTTGAAATTTATAAAATGGAATTCCTTCAAAAATAACCTGCAATTTTGACTGTTTACTAAGTCATCAGACATTTTCCACAATTAATTTTAAATTACTGGTGTTCCTTGTTTGCACTTCTAGAAAGTTGTCAGTAGAGTCAAATTGTAAATGCTGTTCTCCCAGTGACATGTATCATACAATTAGCCTCACAAGGGTCTCCCAAAAGCCTGAGAGGACCATCCTTGGTGGCTGCTCCATCATGATATTCAAGGACCTTGACACTCTGACCCCAACCACCTTTCCCATCTCACTTCCCACTACTGCCCACCCATCACCCCCAATGAGCCACACCGCTTAGACGTCAGTCCTAAATACACAACGAACTTTCATGCCTCAATTCCTCTGCTCAAGCTGTTCCTTCCTTCCTTTTCTTTGATGTCCTTCCTTCTCTTTCTTTTCCATACAAAAGGTTGCCTATGTAATCAAGGCCCAGATCAAGAATCTCATTTTCTGCTAAGGTTTTCCATCTCCTCTCCTATCCAGGGAGAACTGCTGTCTCCTGTGCCCATAGAGCCCCCTGAATAATTAGTTATCTACCTACCCACCTCTCTCACTAGACCATGGGTTCCATAAGAGTAGACCATGGGTTATTTCTTTGGCATACTCAGCATCCTTGTTGGATAAATAAGTTGGATGTTGCCCCATAGAAAATGGAGACACCCAAGACACATGCCTTTATCTTTCAAAAATGTGTACATAGAATGAAGCTCCATGAGATCTCCTTATTCCTTTTACTGTATAATTATTTTGGAACAGTTTAATGGCTTGTGGGGGATATTTCTGAATTGTCATTGAGAAGTCAGTGAAAGGAGGCTGAGCCCCTGGTGGAGGAAGCTGGTATTGCCACCACTCCTATGATTGAGTCAGAAGGTGCTTCAGAGCCAGGTAGGAAGGAGGCTGCAGTATCAGAGCTGGAAGAGCAGAAGGTTCAGAGGGACTGAATTTGGCCTGGGGCACTGAAATGAGCTGGGAATAGGGCAATCAGCCCCAGCCAGATGAGGTGCCCAGGTGGAGGCACTGGCTACCAGAGGGCAGAGGGATACTGTCTGTGTCTGCCCTTGCTAAGTGTGGGTGGTGACTGGTCCATATATGCCTTAGTGAAATACAGAGTTTATAAGGATCCGATTTATGGATAATGTCAGCAAATATCCATGCAGAGTCTGTGTGGTGGCAACCATAACAATAAATTAATGAGATCATCCTAGGGGAATAATCTTGGAGAAATTCAATTCAAGGGATGAAGGACTCAGATGAAGAATGATTTATACATGAGGTGAAATGAAATGCCATTTTGTTTCTTTTTCTTCTGGCAAAAGCCAAGTCATTGGACTTTTTGGGTAGGGCCTCTGGTTGTTGGTGCCCTGGATCCATGGGCAAGGGTGTCATTCCTTCCCCCTGGGTTCAGGACTGGCCTGAATTCTGCAGTGGGAGAGGCTGGAAGGACTCTCAGAAGTTCTTAGCCCTCACTATAAATTGGAATCACCAAGAAACTTCAGAAACATTGATGCCTGGGATGGATCTCCAGAAATACTGATTTATTCAGCCTAGGGAGGCCTGGGCCTGGGATTTTTGAAAGATCTCCAGGAAATTCTAACACATAGTCAAGGTTGAGAACCACTACTCTAAACCAGTGCTTCTCAAACTTGAGTGTACAAACCCGAGGCGTTTGGATGTCTTGTTAAGATGAAGATTCGGATTCAGCAGGTCTGGGTGGGACCTGAGATTCTGCATATCCAATGAGGTCCTAGGTAATGTGTAGCTGCTGGTCCAGGACCACACTCTAAGTAACCAGGGTCTAGAGTCCAAAGCAGAAACTCTAAGGTGTGGGCCAAATCCATCAACATTACCTGGGAGCATGAAGGGGAGGCTTGTTCAAAATGCACATTCCAGAACCCCATTCTATCCCTACTGAATTAGATTCTCTGAAAGAATGGGATCAACAAACATACATTTTAAACAAGCTTCCCAGGTAAATCAGATGCCCAATAATGTTGGAGAGCCACTTTCCAAGACCAAAAGAATCACCCCATACACTTGTCAAAAATATAGATGGGCTGAATTAGAATTTTAGTGGCCTGGGAATCCATATTTTAAGAAGAGCAGCAGGTGATCCCTCTGATTTCAGGTTTAGGAAAGCCTGCTTGGTGGGATCTTTCGGTGGGGCTGGGGAAGGTCCAGGTAACCCTTTTCCCTCTCTCCACCATAGAACGGTCCCTGTAAATCCAGCTACACTGATGGTCGTAGACAGTCAGCAGAAAAACAGAAGTGGATGGCGGGGTTGGGGCAGGCCCAGAGGTGGAAGCATCCACGGTGTTAGTGCTGGAGGCAGAGAGTTTTGTTCTGTGATTCTTAGAAAAGAGGAAGTTGGGTGAGAACAGGGGAAAAGGATCAGATTACTGGCTGTGATCTTTTCAGAACTGACAGAACCTCCTCCACCTTGAGTTGACTGCCTACTGCCCAATGCCTAGAGCAGAGGGATGTGGGGCTGCAGGGCGGCAGCTGCTGTGGAGCTGGAAAGCGCCCCCTCCAGTAAGAAAAGGTACTTCACACCCACCCCCTCACTCTCCCTCCTGATTGTCCACCGGCTGGCACC
Source organism: Tapirus indicus (assembly GCA_031878705.1). Lineage (NCBI taxonomy): Eukaryota > Metazoa > Chordata > Mammalia > Perissodactyla > Tapiridae > Tapirus > Tapirus indicus. Next base: position 45,421,101 of record CM062918.1, read on the forward strand.
GGAAGGAGAAACAAAAAACTGGGGATTTATTTTACATCTACACCTCTACACCCATACTGTGACAGAGCACCCCTATGAGTCTGCTCTGGGCCTGTTATATGGCTGTTACATTTAGAATATGTCTAAAGTATTATTTTACATAATAACATGTGGGCACGTGCACATACACACATACACATATGCTGCATATTTTGGGCTGTCCTTCCCAAACTTTATCATACTTTAAAATCAATTCAAGAGCTTGTAAAAACACAGATTACTGGGCTCTACCCCAGAGTTTCTGAATCAGTAGGATTTCTAACAAGTTCCCAAATGATACTGTGGGGTCTGTATGGGGGAAGAATTGCAAATAAGTTCTAAATTTTTTTTAAGCAGGTTTGTTTATTTTATGGGTATGGGTGAAGCAATTTTGAAATTATTTTATGTGTATTATAGGATGGAGTGAATAGAGTAAGTGTGCGTGAGAAAGAGAGAGGTGATTGGGTGCCGGGGTTCTCACTGCAGAGGAAGGAACACACAAATATGGAGTGGGGCATGGCGAGGACAAACCCTCTGGCAATATATTGCAATTGGATGTCGAGGTCTTGGAGTGAACTCATGATTTTAAAAATATGTACATAAGCATGTTTGTGTGCACATGTATATTTTGTATGGATGAGTGTATGTATATTTGCGTGTGTGTAAACATACATGCACATTTTTCCTGGATTTTTCTGAGGGGGCCAAAAAACAAAGTCACCCTAGTAGCCATGAGCTCACCCAGTGCCTCAGTCTTCTCTAATACCATTTCCCATCAAAATAAACCTCATCAAAAAAGGGGCAGATTTTAGGGCTGGGGCAAGGTAGGTAAGAGATGAGCTTGGAACATCTTATTATAATGCCAGAAAGTAAAAAAAAAAAACAAGATGGGAGCATGTCACAAAAACATAGGAGCCAGATTAAAGGGCCTCCCACTGGTCAAATCTGGGACAATGTGAGCACCCAAGTAGGTAATTGCAGTAACGAATTACAAACCATTGGAAAAGAAGGAATGCATGAGTCTCCACCAATAATAAATGGATAAGTAAGGGAGAGGGAAGGGGGCTCTTGCTCACAGAAGAAAGCTGAGAGCTGACTGTTAACCACAGCAGGGGTGCTGGAGATGGAGAGTCATTTTGAAACCATCGTGATGAAGATTAGGTCAGGCAAGAAACAACAGATGCTAAATCTATGGGGAATTTTGATGCGGAGTAGAATATTTGCATGATCTTAAAGTGTCTCTCCACAGACCTCTGCTTATTAGTTGTAAGGGATAACCCTCCTTCCCCCAAACAGTGGTTAAACAGTAGAGGAATTAGGTAACACCTTGACCAGGTGATCAAAACAACTCACCAGTGAAGTGAGGAACAGACAGACTTCCTAGGCCTCAAGATGTGATCCCCTGAGGACACACCTCGCCCAGAAGGCTTTCTCAGCAAGAAAGCATCACCTCAATCTAATCACAAGGAAACATTAGATAAACACAGACTGAGAAATAGCTTTTATAAAAAGTGGGGACTGTATTCTTCAAACACGTCAATGTTATAAAAGGTAAAGAAAGACTGTGGAAATGTTTCAGATTAAAGAAAAAAAAGAGATATGACACCTCAACCGGAGACTGGATTCTGTATTGGAGGACATTATCGGGTCAACTGACAAAAGTGAACTGTGGCTACACAGGGAATATCCCTGACTCTTAGAAATGCGTTCCTAAGTTTTCAGAGGTTAGGGGCCATGATGTATGGAACATGATGTTACATACATATGTGTACCCTCAAATGGTTCATGAAAAAATTGCTGTGCATGAGAGACAGAGAGCACTCAAGCGTGTGTGCACAAATGATAAAGCAAATGGAGCAAAATGTTAACAATTGGTCATGTCAGCAATTGGGTAAAGGTATATGGATGTTCTTTGTACCATTTTATTTTTGCACCTTTAAAAAACTTTGAAATAATTTCCAAATAAATATTTTAAAAATCATGCTTTTGAATAATATTTAATGGCATTGAGATATGTTCAAGTGGAAATTCTCTATGAGCTCAATTTTGTGAAATATAAAAATTTGAGATACATCTTATTTGTGTACTTTTAAAAAGCTAGAAGGAAACAAACCAACATATGAACAAGTATCATCTCTGGGTTATGGAATTATGGATGATTTGATTCTGTTGTATTGTTTATAATGTTTCACATTTCCCAAAGTTTCTACATTGAGCATGTATTACTTTAATAATTAGAGAAGATTTTTGAAAGAGGAAAACGAAGATTCAGTTAAGTTTCATGTATAATGTAGCAGCCATTCATTAATAATAGCAAAAACAAAACCAAACAAAAAAACCCTGAAATCATTGAAATGTCCAAGGATAGGAAAGGTTATTGGAGAGGTTATATAAATCATGATGTCTCTAAAAGATTATAGAGTCATAAAAATTTATGTTTACCCAATGCATTTATGGATAAACCTAAGTGTCCAAAAATAGGGGATTGGTTACATTATAGCCCAGCTGTAAAACAATATTTGTAGATTTTTTTTTTTTTTTGCTTGAGGAAGATTATTGAGAAAAGATTGGAAGGATATTCACAAAAAAGGGGGGGTTATCTCTGTGTAGGGGGTTATGGGTGATTCATATTCAGTAGGTCTGGGGTGGAACCTGAGAGTCTGCATTTCTTATTAGTTCCCAGAGGAGGCCAACGCTGCTGGTCTAGGCACCACACTTTGAGTAGTAAGGGCCCACAGAACAGTAATAATTTTTTAGATGGAGGAGAGTATGGAAACAATTATTCTTATAGGAATCTTGAATTTTTGAGTGAACTTTTGATCTCAAAAGAGATAAAAAGAAGAGAAATATTATATAATGATATATACTATCTAATTATACATTATATAATATTTTTTATATATATTAAACTATAGAACGTAGGTTATTCCAGGAAAAGGGTAAAATAAATAAATAATCAAGGGGCAAAAATAAAAGTCATCTGCTCTTAAATTCTCAGTATGAGCATTCTGATTCTCAACTTGGAGTTTCATGAGAATCACCAACATATCTCCTCTCCTTACCTCTTCTCCACCAATCTATTTGCTCCCTGAGAGGAATCTGAAGCCCTCTGCCCAGCCCTCCCCACCACTGAGAACCACAGGCTGGAGAAGGCCTTTGTTATTGATGGGAAGGTATTGTGTCACTCAGCTATGCGGGGAAGAAAGAAGCTTCCAGCTATATAATAATTTAGATACAAGAAATCTTCTGCAAGGGGATTTCAGCCTGTGCCTCCACACATGCTTTTGTTCCCTTTGCCTAGAAACAAACCTCTTCCTCCATTTCTGGCCCAAGTCCTACACATTTTCCAGATCTTCAAAATTGTCCCCTCATTACACTCCAAACTTCTTTTTGGCACAAAAAAACAACCAAGAAGAAGGATATGAACAGCTATTTGTCTCTCTTCCCTACTAGACTGTGAGTTCCAAGGGACAAGTCTGCTGTACATGCCATCACCAGTACTGAATGAACCCCTCTTTCCATATCTAATGAAATTTTCTCTTTCACTTCTTATGCTTTGTCCGCAACTGGCTAGATATAATTCCTAAGAGGGCTGACATCTAGTGCAGGGCTAGGAACTGGCTAAATGACAATACCAATGCCATGGGGTGTGTTTGGTCCAAACTATTTGGGTAGGGGAGCCAGAAAAAACCAATTTTTTCCTCCCCAACACTAAAATTAAATAATATTTACCTCTTACAAAACAATATGCATATTTAAGATAGGAAGCATAGTAACAAAACAAACATCTGTGAAGGCAGCACCCAACCAAAGAACTAGAACATCAGCGACCTTGTGAAACTACAACAAGGGTTCTCTCCTCTTATCTCCCTGTCTTCCCCCACGGGAGGTAACCACTCTCCTGAATTTGTGTTTATTATTCATTTTTTTAAAAATAGTTTTTACTACATACTTATGCATCTCTCAACAGTAAGTTGTTTAGCATTGCTGGCTTTTGAGTTTTGTAAAAATGGTATCTTTCTGGTGTGATCTTCTCTAGCTTGTTCTTTTTTTTAAATTCAACGTTGTTGCTAAGACTCAACCATGCTGTTGTGTATAGCTGTGGCTCATTCATTTCCAACGCAGTACTCTATTGCATTATATGAATACATCACAATTTATTTATGCATTCCTTGTTAGTGGACATTTGGGCTGTTTCTGGTTTTTTAGCTCTTATGAACAACGCTGCTACGAACAGTCTAGTGCTTGCCTCCAGGAGAATCTGTGAGTTTATCTAGGGTATACATCAAAGAATAGAATTGCTGGATAGGTGTAGGTTCAGGTTTTTAAGACAATGCCAAATTATCTTTTGAAGCAACAGTGCCAATTTACAGTTCCACCAGCTGTGTATGAGTTCCTGCTGATCCATACCCTTGCCAACAGCCTGTATTATGAAGACACAGGAGTTGTAATCTCAAACTGCAGCATTTTTGTGCCAGAACACAGTGCTCCTGACTGGATGGGCTATTTCCTCCTGGCCGCCTGACAAGAGAGCCTGGCCTGAGACTCTGCTCAAGAGATGGGCCCCTGGGCCTTACACCTTGTTGAATCCTGACTTCAGGAGAGAGCACTAAACTGAGATAAGAGACTTTGCTGTGGATACACGGTCATCATAGAAGGTAATCAATCATAGAATGTGGGACCTGGAAGGACCCTAAGGCTAAATCCTTCAGTCTACATTTAAGGAGACTGAGGCCCAGAAAGGTTAAATGACTTGACAAGTTCTCAGTTAATTAGTGGAACAACCTGTCTCCTGGGCTCTTGATTCTCAGTCCAGGTTTTTTTTTTTAATTTGTCCGTTTGTTTTAGTAATTTAAGATGGCATAACATGAGCTGTTAAATTCATAATGACTCTGTAAATACTCAAATAACTGCCAATTTATTTTTTAAAGGCAGTTGTTTGACTTAAGTGACTGATGAATTTGATAACTTTAGCTTCTTTGCTTATGAAGTAAACAGGGATAATATTAAATTTCAAAGGATAAATAGGGGAAAGATGTAATCTCCACAGTTATGGTTTTCAATATGCAAATTTAACAAATATTAAAAGACACGGATCTCCTGGGGAAAATAATTCCCAATTTTCTGACTGATCATCCCTATCCTTGGATCACCCCCCCCAAGCAGGTGCCAGGCACTGCCTTAAGAAGACATTTTTGCGAGGAAGGCAAACCTCCAATTCAGTAAGTTTAAATTCATCCTCCTCTTATGAGCACTCGGAAGCTGGGAGCTGTTTGTGGACATTATGGCAAAATAGCCTCAGTAACCTGATAGTTTATAATCTCAGATGGCCTTACATGTGAATGTAGAAAAACCCTGAAAAGAGACCAATTTGCAGCTGAGGTACTTAGCACTCTTCAGAGTGTGCATAACAATCAAATGTAGTGTGATCCTGTGCAGAGGGGTCTATCCCCATGCATCAAAGGTAATGAAAGTGGAAGTGGAGAGGGGAGAAGGACCGCTTAATAGGAGGGGTGTCTTGTTTGAAGGGAAGTGGCTTGGAAGCCTGCAGTGGAAAATATTCTGGAGCTGTTAGCTTCAGGAATTTGGCCCCCTCCTTGCCCATCTGCCTCAGTCCTCTACTCCAGGAATGCTTTCACCGTTTAAAAATATCTTTCGGTTTAACAATGTCTGCAGGCTGGCAATAAAAGCTTTCTGTGAGCCGTCCCTCTTTTAACGTCAGGGTAGAACTCAGGAGCTATTTATTACTTTAGGGTGGTGGGGCGTGCAGAGAAAGAACACCAAGTAATTTTGCTAAGAATGCTGACCAAAGGTACTGAGGCACTCTTGGTGCAGGTTTTCCTCTTAGCTGTCATTTTAATCAGCACTTCCCCTATTTAATGAGCTTGTAGTGCCATTACATAATCACCCAGCTCACTGGATTAATGATGAAAAGAGGAACTGATTTTTCCAGTTGCATCATTTGAAGTAAATGTTAACTTTCTTTCTGAGTCCTTAGTTAACCGCATTAGTGTGACAAATATGTCTTTGTCTAGCATAAGTAATTAGAATTTAATCACTTTAACTGCATCTTAATTACCCCAAATGAATTGAAAGGACATTTAATAGCAAAGATTAAATTGCCTTAATGAACGATTTTTGTGACTCCATCAATACTTGAATCGCGTTAGCCACTCCTCTCACGCACTTCACCTGCACTGAGAACGGGGGTCGCTAGGTGGCGCGCTTCGCTCGTTTATTTATTTAATTTTCCCCATTGATCTGTTTTAGAAGACAACAGGAAAGAAAGAGAAAAGCACATAGTTTATCGTGTTCCTTTGATAACCTCTCTTTGGGACGATGAGATCATCATCAGATGCGAAAACGAAAGCAGTGATTTCAGAAACTGTCGATTCTGAGTACCCTATGGCATATGCAAAGGAAGATGAGAAACACATGGATAACTGGAAATATGCGCTGTTTGACGGAAATTGTAAGTTGCCTTCTGGATGATTGCCAACAGATATACAGAGTTTTAGTCAATTTATTATTTTTTAGTGCAGAGTCCTAAAATATGAGTAACAGGCAAGACAGGCACTGATGTGAAGCCAAGAAAGGTAATTGCTGTGCAAGTATGGATCAGAGCACCAATGCCTGAAAGTATGTGAGGTTTGGGCCTTTGGGCCCTCCTCCAGGCGTGGGTCCCAATGGACCAGTCCTACCCACAGAACACATCTAATGAGATGGGTCTTGCCCATCAATAATTGTTTAAGTGAACAAATGGATAAGAAGACTTAGGTTCCATGTCTAGCCCTGTTACTGCCTTATATTCCCTCTGGCTGCTTCTTCAAAAGAGAGCAATAAAAAAATCTCTCTTATAAGTCTTGAGTAAAACAGAAATAAGTTTTCATAAGTAACTCTTTGAGAGTCCCAGAGGGAAGATCTGCCTTCTCTAATTTCAAGACTTTTATTATGCACAGATTTTCTAGACTGGGTGTTTATTACAGTGAATCAGACATTTCTACATTCTGGGTCCACTGACCCGGCAGACCTATACTAGTAATAGAGGCACAGGGAGGAGGATAAGAGGATTCTGGGCTTTGAGCTGTGAAAGCTGAGTTCAGGGCATCAGTGATTTCCAGCTGTGTTTCCACAGGTAAGTTATTTAACTTCATTGAACAGGGAAAATAATGGTAACTACCACATAAACTAGTGGCTCCCAAACTTTGCTGCACTTTAAAATCACCTCAGAGCTCTTAAAAATTCCAAAGCCCAGGCATGCCCTATATAATTACAACAGAATATGTGGGATTTTAGCTGGGAATCTTTTTTTTTTTTAAGATCCCTAAGTGATTCCAGTGTGTAGCAAGATTTGGGAACTACTGGAATAGATGATAAGTATTAAACGAGAATACCTGTGTGCCTAGCCCAGTATCTGACAATAGAACGTGCACAACAGACTAAGCTCCTTCCTTATCATGACAAATCCGATGGGTTGTATTTCAGGGTCTGGTTCCATTCAGCTGTTGTCTTATCAAACTGTCACCTAATGGAGAAGATTCCTAGAAGCTAATTTGTTCCAACTTTATGACAATGTAACATCTTTGGGGAGAAACATAATGTAGATGGTTCTATAGCTAGACCCTGTGATAAAATATAAATTCATGTGTTTGTATCAAAATAATCAGATTGTCTTGTGGTTGGTCTAGTCATCTAACACAATCCTATCATTTCAGGAGGAAATTAAACTTCATTAGTATTAACACACTTGTGTTAAAATAAAGACCTGTGCAAATCTATTGAAAGAAAATAGGAATTTATGATTGCGCATTAAATTCATTCTCATTAGAAATAAGTTTTTTCTTTTTACTGAATTCTGTGAGGCTGACACTTTTTATGTGGAAATAATGTGACTTTCTTCTCCCAAAGGTGCTTCCTCATCTTATTTAAATAGAGACATAATGAAAATAGTGTTTAATGAACACTTGTTGAGTGCTTTTATCCAGAATTATAAGAAATCTATCCTCTAACTACTATGACTTCAGTTAAGACCCTCCTTCTGTTGCTACCCTAGGTTGCAACCATTCAATTTTACCAAAAGTGGAAATTCTGTTGTTTTAACTGGGACTGAAATGAAACTAGTCATTTGTCATCCAATCCATCAAAGCTCCTTGGTTAATTTAAAATACTAAGTTGGTGTTTATTCCAATGTGTGGAGTTTACAAAGAGCAGTGAGCCCTGTTACTTCAAGGACAAGGTTTCTGACTATGGATTTTGAGGAGCAAGACATCCGAGACCCTTCTTTTTAATTACTCACCTTCATCACACTTGAGGATTTTCTTTCTTACAAGGAAATCAAGAATAGATTTTACTGATACACTCTGTAAGAACTATTTCTTCTGAGAACTTTGGGTAGCAGCGTCTGTTTGATTAGCTGAATTTGCCATGAATGTGGAAATGATGACATCAAAACAGCTCGTGTAACGACCTCCTTAAAGACCTCGTAGATTAGAGATGACTATAGATTTTCCCCAGCACGGATCAAAGGGAGTGAATTGAACGTTTTCGCTTAATGATCCAACCCCTGTCACACCCATAGGGACTCGAATTCCGATTTTATAAGCAGGTGTTCGTGTGCACTCAGATGCACACAGAAAGCTGTGGTGGAGGGAGGAAAGATCAACCACCTGATCGACAAGGATAGGTTTGATCTTTTCGATTCCTTAACTGTGGCGGTGTATATGCCTGGCGGGGCCTCATGATTTCTCATAAACCTTGGAATATTAGCTGTTAGTTTTCGTTTCCTTGCTACAACTCTTCAAAGGCATCCTAGCCAGCTTCAGGAGCGAAGAGAAGCTAGACCAGGCGACACGCCGGCGGGGCCCTGTCCAGGGTCCTGACGCCGCACCAGGGCTCCAGGCCTGTCTGCGAACGCCCTTTCACCATCCTACACGAGAGGAAACAAAGACCTCCACGCTCAAAGCCTCAGGGCAGCCTCCTAACTCCAGTCAGTTAGCTGGAAGGGGAAACAACAAAACAAAGGAACCGCTAATCCGCCCTCCCGGTATAAAATCCCTCAGCCCCAACCTCCTACTTCAGAGTCCCCTTCTCTACTCTGACCTTGCTTTTCTCAAATAACAACATGCCAGCAAAAGTATAATTCAGATAGAAAATCTAAACACGCATCTTGTTTGGAGACGTTAGAGCAGGGGTGTACTTTCTGGGGATGGCAATTTTATCTTATCAGTGGGGTAACACCCGGGCATTGTTGGGGACCAAGATAGATCCACTTGGTATCCTTTTCTTCCTCCTTCACACCCTCTTCTTATCAAAATAGTTATCGTTTTGAAAATCACTAGGACAACGATGTTCTAAAAACAAAGCCGCAGCAAGCATCCCTTTCCCCTCGCAGTGGGTTGAACCACCGAGGCTGGCCCGGCGCCCGGACCTGGCGTCCCGTAGGGGGCGCGCGCTGCTATCCCAGCCCAGCCCATTCGGCTACCGGGAGCAGGTGAGCTCAAATGCAGGGCATCTGGGAGGGCAGGAGTCCGGCTCCCCGCGGCGAGCTGAGGGCTCGGAGCTTGAAAATAAAGACGCACGCTGAGCTTTGAGTTGCTTTGCTGCTACAGCACAACTGTGCTATTGCTGGCACAGTCCTCCCAAGTGCCAGTTGCAAAACATTGATGGCAAAGCCGGGTCTCTAGGGACTGCCGCAGCCCTGGGCCGGGTGGGTCGCTCTGGCCGACCCCGATCGCCTTCCGGGCGCCTCCAAGGGGCTCGGGGCTGCACCCGCTGGCAAGACAGCCAGCTGCCCTCCGAGCAGGCCCCGGGGTTTATTTGTCTTAGGCGGTGGTCCTCGATGCGCTGACACAGGGGTCACCACACAACAACCGTCAGGCCTCAAGCCCCAGAAGCAGGTCTCCCCCACTCTAGTCAAATTATCGGCTCCAATCTTCACCGCACACACTTCTTCTTACCCCCATGCTCTCCTTCCTCTCGTCACTGGGGTTTGTGCTCCCTAGTGGAGACTGCAAAAGGGAACTATTGTTCCACACCCTCGAGGGGTCAGACGGACTGTGAGAAAGGCCCACGCAGAGCCTTCTGGTGATTGTCTCCAAGAGGCGACCTTTCGGTTTCCTGCTCGGCTGGTGTGTGTGTGGGGTCCTCAGGAAACTCCTCGGGCGCAAGGCCACCATTCGGCTGGGGGGAGGAAAGGACTCTGGGACTCCTGGGCCTCCGCCTGACAACTGGCCGGTCCCTCGGCCACACTAGGAGAAGGCCACCCCAGACCTTCGGAGGAGGAGCTCCCCACGGGCAGCCCCCCTTGCCCCTGGGCTGCGAGGCGGACGCGGTCGGCCGCTCCCCGCCGGCCCTTTGTTCGCGCCGCAGCCGGCTGGGAGCAGCTGCACGGCGCGAGTCCGGCAGCGCCAAGACGCGGGCGCGACGGAACCAGTCCGCTTGGCGCCTTCTCCTCCTACTTTCGGGTACAGGAACCGTTCCAGTTCCCGCGTCCCACACACCCAATCCTGGCCTTTATCCCAGCCCGGTGTCTTCGAGGATTGGGGAAGTGGGGTTCCCAGGGCCCAGCATCGCACTCCTGCTTGGCTCCCGTGGCCCAGGGAAGCGAGGGGACAGGTGAAATGTCACTGGCTGGGATAAATATTAACAAAAAGCAAATGGACTTGCGCGGGGGCCAGTTATCAATCAACCAGACCACAAGGCCACTTATGGCAAACACAGCCCAGGTTGGTCCGGGCGAGACTTTCTCATGGCCACCTCCCGGCCGGACCCCTCCCCCCGGGCTCAGGCTCTCCTCCAGGTCGCTCTGAGGCAAATCCCGGACAGGAAGGGGGCGCAGAGAGTGCGGAGACCGGGTCGGCTCCCCCGCGCGCCGTTTGGAGGTTTCCTGCCTCCAGGTACCGCCGGGTCGGAGTAGCCCAGCACCCACCCCTGCCCGAACCTGGGGCCTGTGGGCCGCGCCTCCTGGGTTCGCGGTGCAGCACCCGCTGGTGGGTGCGCATAGCAGCCTCTTCCTGCGCAGGCAGCTCCCCTTCTGGGGCCAAAGCCTTCTGGAATCTTTAATTGGAAACTAATCTGCTCGCATCTTAATAGGCGCCCACGTCAGAGGCGGGGCCCCCACCCACAGACGCAGCCCAGCCCGCCCACCCCACCTGGGACACGACGCGGCGCGAGTCTGGTTGAGCTGCACTTTAATGGGGCAGCAGCAAGTATTACATTGAGGGAACATATATTGATTTTTTTAAAGGTAGTTAATTTGGTGAGAATTTCCTCCTGTCTCCCGTCTTCCACCAGCCGATGTAATTTCGTAACGGGAAGGCACCTGCCCAAACACGCTGCCACGAACGGAGGGTTTCGACACTCCACAACAGGCTGAGCCGTGCCTGCGGTATAGGGAGGGCACGGAGGAGCCACTCTCCTGCCACCGAGCGAAGGAACCGATCTCGGTGGCCCGGCCTCGGATCCGGTAGGGACGAGGCTGAGCGGTCTTTGAGTGCCACAGCGAGTAGAGCGGCGGGGAGGAGGCGGCAAGGTCCCACAGCCCAGACCAAGGTGCCCTGCGATCGTTTTAAGTCTCCTGCAGTCAGGCAGGGCCAACTAGAGATCATTTGGAGGGTACAGGACAGCCTCACTTTTTTTTTTCTAAATGAAAATGTTAACCGACGGTTTGATGTTCTTACGTGACTAAAAATAGGTCGCGGCTTTTGCAGCACAATGGGATCGCTCCGGGTTCGCTCTGCCCGCACCCTCATCCCAGCCGTCCTCACCCTTTAATTAAATTAAAGAAAGGAAAATGAAAGAGATGACGCTCCATCTTGGTCTTAGGACGCGGAGTCCGCTTGGGGTTTGGCGCCAAATGAGTGTCCTGACAAAGTGCCCGTTTCCCTTTTTTTCTCCCCGGGGAAAAGGCCACGTGCCTTGGGCAGAGGGCTGGGCATGACTGGCCACCAGCTGCTGGGTGCTAGGCAGGCGCCCCTTCGCTAACCTCTTGGGTCCGGTGAGCCCCGGCCGGCACGCCGCTCGCGCCTCCCTTGTGCGGGTCGCAGTGCTCGGACTCTCCCCTCTTGAGCACTGTGGAGCCCACGCGGGGAGGTCAGAGGGCGCTCGCGCAGGGCAGGGCCGTAGGCCGGGTTTCCAAGGCTCGGGAGTCGTCTCTGAACAAAATCTGTCAACCTGTCTTTCTAGAGGGCGACAGGAGGCTGCGGAGGAGGAGGGTCATTGAAGTCTCGAGCAAGCGCCTTCACGGGGTGGGGGGTGTGGACCGAGCTTCCCTGGGGGCACCCGTCTCCATTTCCACCCCCTTCCTCCATTCCTCCGCCCCTCGCCCGACTGTGCGGGCACTGCCTCTGAAGCCGGGGTTCGGGGCCGGCGTGGGCGTGTGAAAGGCACTGACGACCTCGGGCGCCGGTGGAGGCGGAGCAGTCAGGGAGAGGAGCTGCCGTTTCGCCCACCCCTTCTGGAACTTTAGCCCACGGGGGGGGCGATATGGTGGCTGTACACAGGGCTAGAGAGTGGAATCGCGGGAGCCCCAGAGGGCACCCGGTCAACCTCTCCCTTCCCCCCGCCGACCCCCACCCTCGCCTCGCCTGGCTTCCGGGCGCAGGCTGCAAGAGCCCGCGTGAGGACTTTGCTTGGAGCGAACAAGCGCAGAGCCGGGCAGAGGCTCAGCCAGCGTGGCGTTGCGGCGGCGAGGCCACAAGCGTCCAGACCCCAGGAGTGCTTTGGGTCGCATCCGGGCTCGAGTCGCAGGCTTGCGGGCACGCTGGCACCTGCCTCCCTCTAGCTTCTCATTGGCCCGCACGAGGTGGGGGAGGGGGCTCTGGCCTCTAGCTTTGATTTTAGACTGTGAAACGGCTCAGTGCCCCCGGCTCTGTGTCTCTCGTTCTCTAGGGACGAATTAATGGAGAACGATCAGTTAATTAACAAACTCTCATTCCGGCTTTTACCTTTCTCTTCGCCAGGACTCAGGCTAGGGCGCAGGGCTGAGATTGAAGGGAGGGGGACATGGACCCAGGAGTCAGTCAACCCAGCCTGGGTCTCATCAAACCCAGCCCGCCCTCGGCTGTCCTAGGCTCTACCTCCCCTGTGTCCTCCGCCCTCAGGGTCGCCGAATCCGCTTGAAATCCCCAGTGCAATTCGGGCTGGGCTCAGCTGTCCCCTCGGCCGCACCTTGGCCTAGAGAGGCTGGAGGAGCTAGGCGCTGTGTCTGTGCAGCGCCGCCGGGACCCTCCCGCTCAAATCGGAAACACACGGGCCTTGGGGTTTCGGGCTCGGGAGACCTCTGTTCGCTGACTTGGGGGTCATCTACACTCCCACCCCCTGCATGGGGATTCAGACGAAAAATCACGCAGAGGAATAAAACGAAATGCGAAGTCCTAAGCGAGTCGGCAGCGAAGTCGGTCCCTGGTTTCGGCTGAAACCTCCCTCACCCGAACCTCGGCACCGTCTGTCTCCCTCTCCTTTCCACAGCCAGTTACCAGCGCAGAATGCGTGCTAACACTTACACAGCGTCCGCGCCACACACCCACCGCCCCGCGGCTTTGAAACCTTTTGCCGGAACTCTCGGAGTGCGCTCCCTCCCGCCCCGCCCCGCTCCAATAGAGTGAACGCGGGACGAGGTCACCGCAGTGATTTCAGCCAAACGTGGGCGGACAACTCCGGCAAGCTCCAGCCCAGCTCCCGGGTATATGCCAGGGGTACTGGCTCGCAGCACCTGCACGCAGTTCCACGCGCTCGTTGCTTCCCTCTCCCCAAACCCAGAGTGCCCAAACGGGAAGCGACGCACAGACCGTGTCCAGCCGGGTACCGGGATTTCTCTCCGCCTCGGGCCAGGCGAGATTCCAGCGCTGTCTCCGAGCTCAAATGCGACCCTGCAGTCGCCGAGGTCTCGCCGCTGAGCTCCCGGAACCTTCCACAGCCCATCGTCCTGGAGGAGGCGATCTGCTCCCGGGAGCCGTGCGCTGGCTCTCTCAGGCCCAGGGATTCCACCCCCCCCCGCCCCCCCAGGGAAAGGAGGACAGGATGAAGCGTGCCCAGCCTTCCTTCCCTCCCTCCTTCGGTCCCTTCTGCTTCCCCATCCCTTATCTCCCCGCGCGCCCAGCTTCTTGGCCCGCTCACCTGCTAAGCGGAGCGCAGACATGCGCTGGAACTCTGGCTCCTGCAGCCACTTCCACATCCTCCGGAAGGTCTCTCGGCCAGACTTGAGTTTGCTCCAGGGTTTGGGGTTGCGCAGCAGGTCCGAGAGGGTCCCTTGGGAGCGGCAGAGCACCCTCTGCGCGAAGATGGCCTGTGGGATGCTGTAGCGCTTGAGCTCGGTGGTGATACGCTGCGCCACCTCTTTGGTATTGATCTCTTCCATCTGCCCTGAATTACTCCCATTGCTAACCTGTGCACCGGTCACCGAAGGGTTGGGCTCCCGGGCCGTGCCCAGGAGCTGCCCGTGGCCCTGGGCGTTCAGGTGGGCGTGGGGGTGGTGCGGAGGAAGGCCGTTGATGGGCACCATGCCGGCCGAGGTGGGTGTGAGGTGCTGCTCCCCGTGACGGCCGAGCATGGCCGGGTGGTGGGCTTCGAAGCCGTTGGGGGTGAGCATCTTGTCGGTGGGCATGGCGGCGCCCGGGTGAGCATAGTGAGGGAGCCCTTGCTGGGAGTTGTGGATGCCGCCCAGACCGGAGCCAGATAGGGGCGAGAGGCTCTGGCCCATGCCTGCCACGTCCTTGTGGTAGGGGGTATAGAGGTTATTCATGGAGGCCAGCCCGCGCTCATCCCGCATGAGCGTGAAGCTACCGCTCACGTTGCCCGCCAGGCGCTGGTGGTGGTGCGGGTGGTGGTGGTGATGGTGGTGGTGGTGATGATGGGGGAACTTGTCCGAGACGGTGGAGATGGGCGGCAGCGGCTGCAGAGGGGTTAAGGTGGTGTAGGTGGTGGGCATGCTCATACCTGGGGGAGTCTCGCAGGCCATGGTCATGGTGGGGTGCAGGGGGCCGGCCAGGCTGTGCTCAGGGGCCCGGTGGTGGTGGTGGTAATCGCTGCCGCCGCCGCCGCCGTCCAGCAGGGACGCCATGCCCATGGAGCGCGGGTGCGCAGGGGGCAGGTGACTGCCGCGGTGCGCCACGGAGCTTCGCGCGTGGGGGCTGCCGCCCAGCAGGTCGGCAGAGGCTGGAACCGGCTCATGGCTCACCCCGTGCAGCTCGCCGATCGCCTCCATGGTCAGCTGTGCGTTCATCGTGATCCGGGCGAGCGGGCGGCGGACACAACATCGATGAGGCCGGGCAGAGGCGGCGAAGGGCGCACGGAGTCCGGTGTTCACAGCGGCTGCCGGCGACTGTTGCCTTCCTTCCTTCCTCTCACTGTGGGGCTCTGTCTTCCTCTCTGTGTGTCTCGCCTTCCCTCTTGCCCCCACCTTCCCCTCTGCGTCCTCGGCTTTTTTTTAAATATTAATTTCCAAAAACGATCCGCGCCGTTGGGCGAGCGCGGTGCCCCCAGCCCGCCCGCCCCCGGCCCCCTCTCGCCCCTCTCCTTCTTAGAATTGTGAGGCCCCCGGCTCCCCTGACGCAGCCCGCGCGCCTTCTGCGGCTGCTGCCTGCCCGCGCCGCTGGCCAGCTCGAGCCATGGCTAGGTTACTGTTGCAGACTCTGTGGCCGCGGTTCCGCCGCCGCTGCTGCCGCCGCGGCCCGCCCTCACGCCCGCCAGGCGCAGCGCGCAGGCGCGCGGCTCGGCCCCACCCCCTCAGCCCCCGCGCGCGCGGCTAGTGACGTCCCTGTACAAATTAAGGAGGGGGGCCCGCGCCTTAGTAGCGGCGCCCGGTGGCGAGGAAGCGGCGCTCACCTGGGGAGGCCCAGCGTAGAGTGCAACCTGGGGCTGCCGCCGCGACCCCGAGAGACTTGCGCCCCTCTCGGCTCCCTGGGCTGGGCTCTCCTCCCAGCCCCGGGCCGCACTTGTCGGGCTCCCATCCCGGGTGGCACGCAACTCCAGTTGCTGCCTCCCGGCGCAGGTCGCCCGAGGAGCTGAGGACTGTGTCATCACTCCTTCCACCCTGGTCCACTAAGCTTTATTTCCCGGAGGGTTTCTGGGCGTCCGCACTCTCCCCTTCCTCAAGTGCTTGTCCTTTTGCGGGGAAGGGGAGCAAATATTTTAAAAGCCTTGGTCAGCTTGGTACCTGGCAACTTCTGTCTTTCCTGATAATCATCTGCCCACCTTTCCTCTCCATGCGCTGGGGAGAGGAGTGCTCAGTGCCAAGAGTCCAGGCCCAGGCCATACCTCGCTGTCTCCCGCCGCCTGGGTCCTTCTCCGGCTCAGTTGATAATTAAGGCGGCTCGACTTGTGTGTGTGTGTCTGTGGTGGGGGGAGAGCCCTGGTAGGTTCCCATGTTAACTTCTGGGTGCTGGTGGGGCCGCTGAGGCTCGGGCGGTTCCTGCGGTTGCTCCATGGCCCTCCAGGTAAAGCACCCAGAGGCCGCTGCTTGGGGGAAGGACTGACGCCGGCAGAGTGGAGCAGGCGCGCCGGTCTCCGCTTGGCCCGTAAGGACGCCCTCTTCCCGGCATCCCCGTGAGAAGCCTCCAGATTTGAAAATCAATTCAGCTTCGGGCATAATTGTCCGCTTTTCACGATTACGCTCCAATCCGGAATCGAACCTGGTCCTTGGGCCTGGTAGAGACGCATGGGGAGGCCCCCAGTGTGGGACGTACACTCGGCCACCACATGCCGCGGCTTTCTTTAATTTACAAAAGAAAGGGGAAAAAATCCGTAACAAAAGGCAGAGCCGTGTCCGCTTAGGTGCTTTCATCCGTCAGAGAAAGGACAGATGTGCCCATTGTCCAGCCCTTGGCAGTTACGACCCTGTCAGCGACGAGCCTCAGCCCCGGGCAAGTGTTGGTCACAATGGGGGACTGCCTCTTAGAGCCTGGGTATCTGGACCCGGATATGGAACAGTGTGTGTGGCCTGCACTGGGCCAAACTCAGACTGTCTGTTCCTTTGCTGGGGCACTTGGTTGGAGGCCACCAACAATGTCCCTACTGAAAATGTTCCCAGACCCTAGAAGAGGCCAGGGCTGGGGTGGTGGTAGTAGTGGTGGCTGGGTCCCCTAGGCAAAAGCTTGAACCAGCCAACCTTAAGGCGTGAGCAGGCCCATCTCTTTGCCCCCGTCTCTGCCACCACCAGGGCAACATCACCATCCAGGTAGGTCAAGGCCAGTGGGTACAGTCAACCTGACTTCCTTGAAAGTGGTCATGTCCTGGGTTTGGTTAATCTGGCTGGTTTCATCACCAGAGACACTCCTATCTTGTGCAAACAATGCTTATGGAGGCCCTGGAAATGAGAGTCCATCTCAATGGACTTAGCATCTACTTGCACAGTGAACATTTAGGAATTTAAGGCCCCCAGAGAGGAAAAGGTCTTTGGAAAAAATACACTGACATAAAGGAACTCACAAAACAAAATTATTCTATTTAAACTTATATCTACATCTGTCTATTCAGACAAACATACACACAAGCATGAAACATTTATCTTCAGCCTAGTGGATCACAATATGTTGATGGGAAGCTGCATCCTCGGTTCCTTATTGTTTCTGTTCTCTTTTCTTACAAGCATTGAGCATGTGGCTCTCATATGAGACCAAACAATGGGTTAAAGTAGCAGGCAGCCCTTGAGCTAAACTGATGTCCTCCCTATATTTTAATCCCCCCGAATTGATTGATTTGCCCTTATGACAACTCTCTTCCCAAAAGGCAGTTTGTTAAAAGGAAGAAAGAAGTAAATACCACCAAGTGCACAAGTTGTTCATGGTTTTCTCTTTGTGTAACTAATTAGGGACTTGATCCTGGAAACCCTCCTTCAATGTGAGGCTCCCACCTGAGCTCCTGGAGGCAACCTGAAGAGGGCTGGGATCAGGTGAGCTCAGCACCCCTACCCCCCCTTATGAAAGGGGGTCCTGGTTCGGTGTTGGTCCCTAAAGGAAAAGTCAGTCAATGGAAAGATCTAGATAAGTATTATATATGTTGGGCTAACGTGTGTGCAGGACTTGCTTTGGTTGCAAATCTCCCTAATCTTTCTGGCTATTCATGCCTTTTATTTAACCATTGTTTTCCTATAGTTGACTGAATTGCAGCGATTTCTCAGAAACATCTTATTCTTACTCGACCTCTTGGAAAATTTTCCTATTACTCAGGATGTGTGATGAATGGGAAGAATGCTCTTAGGTCTAGTTAAGGTGAGTGTGCATGTGTGCGTGTGTGGGGGAGGGACACTAGGCAGATTGCAAACTGCTGGAAGGCTGGGATAGCCTTTTGTCATTTTATCCCTCTCCTCCCTTCCCCCTTCCAGTGCCCAGCACAATGCCTGACATCCATCAGGTGCACTGTGGGGATGAAAGAATTAAAGCCCAAGGAGGGGTCCCTTGAAACCCTGAAACGATTATAGGATGCTGCACAACTTGTTATAACAGCCAAGAAGTTTGAGGGGAGGGCTTATTGTCACCCGGTTAGATTTTGAGTAGCTGCACAGAACTTAAAGAAAAAAAATAGTGTCAATCACCACCACAAAATTACATGCATGTATATATTTAAGAAAAAGGAAAATAAGACTATCCACTGGATCCTTGTTTCTGGCAATATTTTCACTGTGGAAACAAGGATTTCAGACTGCTTATTTTGTAAATGTCAAGGTGGTGGTGGTGGCACTGGGGCAGGTACAATCCTTTCTTTGCTGGGTGGGCTAGAGTTTGCCAAGTGACCCCACCAGGCTTAGAAAAGAGAATGAGAATAAGGCCATTCCTTCAAATGCTGGCCACACAAGGTTCTCTGAGAACCTTCCATCGGTTTCAGTGTTATTGCCTTAGTTCTTTTTGTGAATGATTGGAGATGTAACATATGGCCCAGTCCCAGTTTTCAGGACCATTCCAAAGAAATGTCTCTAACCCCTCTGAGCCATCAAATGTTTACTTCCCATTTGATGACCACCCAAACAGCAGGCTTGAGTGTCAGGGCAGATTCCCCCACCTAGAGCTCCGGGGGAGGCTGACTCCTTGGCCAGAGCCTCAGAAGGTAATTCACCAGCATTTCTGATGCCTGTAGCAAGTCTAGAATTAAACTTCTGGTGAGGAATTAAATTCCTGGTGAGGAACTATTTCTTTGGCATCTGGCAACAGTAGGGCACTTGATCTGTAGGGTGAAGGATGTGGGCCTGGGTTCTTCCTGCCAGGCTCTCCTGTCTTCCTCCTACTTATGCAGAAATTTTATTCAGAAAATTATTATTGGCTTAAAATAGAACACCAAGAAATTCAGAAGGAGGTGGCCTGGTAACTCACTATGGAAAACTATTTTTTAAAATTAGTCAGTGACTTCTCTTCATTCTCTGGGGTCCAAGGAAGTGGTAACAAATTATTCTAGCTTTCTTTATCCAATTATTCTAGCTTTCTTTATCTATCTTTGATCTTCTATTTAGCATATAGTTTTTATTCAACTGTTCAGTTAACTTTTTTCCTTCCAAAATTACAGTTTTTGCCCATGACAATATTTTTTTTTACTCTGTATTTCTGCACTCTCCTTTGTCCCATCCCCTACCCACCCCTTCCAAATCTCAAAGAGAAGATGCTCTGGTGAAGGGCTCTTGCCAGCTCATGCCAACCCCAGCTGACTCCGGGTTCTAGGAGACGCCAAGGGCGGCCAGGGCAGCGGTCCCAGGACGTCAGACCCCTCTGCGAGCATCTCTGGTTACTTCTCCTGGGCCATCTAGAGGCGGCTTCTCTCGGGCTTAAATCCGTACCGGCGGTCCCCACTTCGGCGAGGGCTTTTCAAGACCTCAGGCTGAAATCCCTGAAGGAAGAAGGGGGTATTCTGGTGCCGTGGGGCTGCAGGAGTGGCCCAAGGCGTGAGGGGTCCCAGGGTGACGCTCTGGCTGCAGGAACCGGCGCTGGACGCAGCCAGCTCTGTTCCCGGGGAGTTGGCCTTCTCTCGACAACCCTTCGGTGGATTTTCTTTCTTGGTCTTATCTTTATATTGTTGAAGTGTATTACAAAGGAGATCTGTGCGGGCCAAGGCAGGCAACGAATTTTCCACATTTGGGGTGGTGGTTAAGGGTCCTCTTCCGGTGCCTCAGAATCTGGGTTCCCTCTTTGGATTAGCCGCGCGCGGGGGTAGCAAGTGCCAGGGCTGGGGGTGGCGAGGACGGGGAAGGGAGAAGGAGCCTTCG
The DNA here is from genome assembly GCA_031878705.1 of Tapirus indicus. Taxonomy (NCBI): domain Eukaryota; kingdom Metazoa; phylum Chordata; class Mammalia; order Perissodactyla; family Tapiridae; genus Tapirus; species Tapirus indicus. The sequence continues at coordinate 45,441,304 of CM062918.1, forward strand.
CGCGAGTGCAGGTCAAAGTGAACCGAAGTGAGGAGAACTCAGAGCAGTGGGCAAAGTCGGCTCACGAAGGTCTCCAGGTGCACTGTCCTCATACCCTGGAGGACAGGAAGGGCGGACGTCGCGGGTCGCCGCCCGGCCGGGAGCATCAGGCCAGCGGGGCGTGGGCCAGCCACCCCTACCCGGGCCGATTGCGGGCTCCGCGGCCGGGCGCGCGGCCCACTTGGCGAGCTTCTCCGCAGCCTCGCAGGATAACGCCGACCCTGGCCCGAGAGCAGCTGCAGTTGGGAAGGAAAACTCTTTAAACAAATCATTTTGGTGTCTAATCAATTAGTGTTTGCGCAGTCAAGTACCATAGATTTAACAGAATAATCGTTACCGCCCTTGTCTTTATTTGACCCACAGACACCTAGAAGATTTAAAAATGAAACGCGAGTGTTCTCGGCTCCCCACCCCCTTTGCCTGAGAATCCCTCCAGGCCTACTCGGCCCCCGCCGGGACTTTTGTTCTCTCCAGGCCGAGCCTCCTCTTTCCCTCCTTCCCTTCGTCTCTCCTTTCACGTTCACACTTCCCACACTTTTCCTTCTCTTCTTGCTAATCTGGCCCTGTCCGCCTGCTTTGCACGTTTCGACCTCCTCATCCCTGCCCGCTCCGTGGCGGCATGAGAACCAGACTCCGGCTGTGGGACCATTCGGGCTCTGGGCGAGCGCGCCTGCCCTTTGGCCCGAGCGCCATCCGGGCGCGGGATTATGGAGTTGTCAGGCGCCCAGAAGTCTTCTCCCCGGACCCTCACCCTCTAACCCTGAAGCTCATCCTCTCGCCCCCTCTTGGACCGTCCAAGGCCCAAGGAGTCCTGTACGTGCCCTTTAGCTTACGTAGAGTTCTGAAAAGACCTTCACCTGCGCAGTGGGGCCTGCGTGCGTCGCGGGGTCTTGCCCCATAAATGCGGTGACCTAGGGCGCAGGACCAGGGAAATGAAGAGAAGCTGAGAGTGCGGCTTTGGCCTCTAACCCCCGAACGCAGGGCGAGGAGGCAAGGCTTGCGGGGGAGCGGCTTCCCTGGGGACCGATGTGTGGGGGATGTGTGTAGTCTCCGAGGTACGGTCCTCTGGGTCCGGCCAGCACCCAAGGTCCAGGAGTAGGGGCCAGGAGGGTCTCCATGCGCTCATGAATAGCTGCTCCTGTGTCTCCCTCCCCACTCCATGTCTTTTTTTCAGGCCTAACCGGTGTTGGTACGTGTGTACGTGTGTGTGCTTGTATTTGTGCAGGGGTGCCGGCTGCGCACCCCGCCTGGCGTCAGGCCACCAACGCTAGGATGTGGGAGCCCCCAGCCCTGGGTGGAGACCCAAGAGGGTTATAGGGATGGTCAGCGGGGCCAAGAGACCTGGAGGCAGGGCTGGGAGGCTGTGGGGAAGATGGGCCGGCACGGTGAAAAATTTGGGGGGACCCGGATGGCCAAGAACACCTCCACCTCTCAGTTTCTCTAGTCATCATGCAACCCAGCAGAGAGGTGGAGCCTGACGCATATGGGTAGCAGGTTGGTTAAATAAGGGTCTGTAATTCTAAAAGAGGGAGGAAGAGTGAGCTGGAGGGGAAGCCGCCTTCTCTTTCCCACACTGCCAGCCCCTGAGGGCTCAGGCTGCCCCAGCATAAGCCTGGATGTCTCGTCATCCCTGGAACTGCCTCAGTCCCAAGTCTGAGGCACTCACCTGAGAAATTTCTCTCTCAACAATACATGATTATAATATACTTGACTAATGCCTGTATTTTCCTGTTTAACATACATTAATCTAAGTAACAAAAAAAAAATCAATATTGCTAACGATATTGCAAGCAAATCCTAGTCTCTCTCACACAAAAACTGTGCAATTTCCAGTCACTCCTACTTACTTGAATTTTGTTATTTCTAGCCAAGTGGTAGTTCCTGGCTAGCCTAGAATTCAGTCCTGGCTTTCAATAGCCTTTCTCTAAAAATCCTATTTTTTTTTCCCCTTGAGGGGTGACCTGGGACCCTCCAAATCCCAGCCTCCTCCCTTCCCAAGGCCCCTTGAGGATTTTGAATTTACCTCAAACTCAGTCCCTTCTGGCACCAGCGAATGCCTAAAGTCACTACCCAAGACTTTGGATTTTGTTGTTTTCCCTTCTTAACAAAACCTGCAGTATGGCAGCCCCCAGCCCCTCCGGGGGCTGGAGACCCCACACTGGGCTCTCCTCTCCAATCCACACCCACTCTTGCCACCCGCAGCTAATCGCAGCTGGTGGTTCTTGTTGGGAGTTTATGATTCTTATTAGGATTATTTTTAAAAATTGGTGTTTTCCACCTGGAAGGAACAAACCGAAGGGGATGGCTAATGAAGGAACTTAGGTTTGCAAAACACTGTAAATAATTTAGTATTGTATTTCAAGGAAAAAAAAATAGCTTTCTTAAATCATCCCCATAATATAAATTGCAGACTTACAGTATGGTCCTGGTAAGTCTAAATTTTTAAAGGAGCAATATTCAAAGAGACATAGATGTCTGTATTAATTATTTATTCGCCGGTGCCTTCCTTCGTTTCTAACTTATTATTAATTAGGCGCCTCTAGTCTTTCGCAGAGCGCTCCACCGAGCCGGTTGCAGCTTTAAATATGAATTAAAAGCAAATCCAAGCTACTGTAATGCGAAAATTATTCCGTGTCTTGCATGGCAGAGATGAATAGCCGCTTGGATCAATACCGTGAAACTCGGCTCGGAACGACAGGGTTATTGATAGCTTATATTAATGATGTTAATGATGGAAAAAGGAAAACAACGGCCCACCCGACTTAGAAACTTTTTAGTCGCTGAAACCCCGCAATAAAAACGGGAAGGGGGCAGGAATCGGGCTTAAGTGTAATAAGAAAATTATTTATGAAACCGGATAAATGACTTCAGAGCCTTGATGCATTTGAACCTAACGCTCTTGGCTCCTGGCGGCCCCGGCTCCAGCTGGGGAGACCGCGAAAACCCCAAGCCGCGGGGAGCTGGGGGGGCGGAGGCGCTCCGCCCGCCTCGGACGCCTCCGGTTTGCCGCCCGCCTTCCCTCGTCCCCGCCGGGAGAGTCCTCTGGGGCGCGGGTCGCAGGTGCTTTTGGAAGTTAGTGGAGTGGGGCAGGAGCGGTCCTGGCGGGGACGGCGAGGTGGTCAGCCGGGCCGGGCAGCCTGGACTTTGGCCGGATTTCTTCACTGGTTCTCTAGGCACTGCTCCCGGAGGAGTCAAATGCTTCGGGCTTGACTCTGCACTGTCGCCACCTGCCCATCTGGCCAAGGCTCTCAGGATCCCCCAAATGCAAACGAATGGCTGGTGTCTGGGGTGGGGGTGGGGAGCTTTGGATGAAAGGAAACTGCCCTAAAAGGTCAGGGAAATTGGGAAAGTCACCCACTCTGCTCCTCCGTACCCCAGCGGGCTTTTCTTTCTTTCTTTTTTTTTTTAACCAGGCGCGGGGTTAACTGGGCCTTGGCATCCAGCGCCAGGCAAGCGCCGGATCCTCGAGGCTCGGTTTTCTGGGCGTGGGAAAGGCAATGAGCGCGCTGGTTTGGGCCCCATCCTTGCGCAATTCGGCCTAGGGGTGCCCGCCCCCACGCTGGTCCCAAATATCGACCCACTCTCCCTTTCTCCCTACCGAGGGCCACTGAGTGGCAGAGGTGTGTGTGTGTGTGGGGGGGGGGCAGGGAGCAAAAGGTTAAATACCCTGGAGGACGGCGGGAAAGGTCAGAGCCCGAGAGTCACTCGAAGGCCCAAGGTTCCATCCCTCTCTGCAGGGCATTGATAGAGCCACCAGGTCCCCTCCCCCAGTCAGGGTCCTCGCCCATGGAATCGGCGAGTGGGGAGCAGGGATGGTGACCCCTACCAGCCACAGCCCTGGTCGCGAATGCTAGGGTAGCGGGTGGGTCCCCGTCTGGCATCACGGTCCCGCGCGCCCTGAGTCTAGTCTTTTGGATTGGAGTAGGAAGTTGGAGGCTTTTACTTTAATGCTCGGGACTATCATTTGTTCTGAGTTTCAGGAGGGATGAGAAGCCACTCGAAGCTGCAGAAAAAGTCCCACGTAGTCCGCCAGGGCAATCGAAGTTTCCCTCCGAAGGATGGGGTAATTTTGTATTTTTTCATGAGGTATTTTAAAATCTGTTTTTCCTCCTTTCTTTCCTCCCTTCCTCTCCTTCACCATCCTTTTCACTTTTATTTCTATCTTTTCCCCTTCCTTCCTTCCGTTTGTTCTTTCCTCTCTACCCCTCCTTTCTTATTTTCTCCTCCCTTCCCTTCTTCCTTCTCTCTCTCTCCTTCCTTCTCCCTTCCTTTCCTTCCCTTCCTTCCTTTCGCCTCTTTCTTATTTTCTTTTCTGCAGCTTTCTTCCCTTATTCCCTCTCTCCTTCTCTTCCTTCTATAGCTAGTTGGAGGCCCGGCCCAGCTCTCTGCACCTTGAGACTTTCACATGAAAGGTGCTAACTCCATTCTTCATGGACATCAAATAATCTTGTTTTTTTTTTTTTTTTTAATGGGGAAGACCAGCCCTGAGCTAACATCTGTTGCCAATCCTCCCCTTTTTGCTGAGGAAGACTGGCCCTGGGCTAACATCCTTGCCCATCTTCCTCCACTTTATATGGGAGGCCACCACAGCATGGCTGACAGGCAGTGCGTCGGCGGGCACCCGGGATCCGAACTCGCGAACCCTGGGCTGCCAAGCGCGAACTAAACCGCTGCGCCACCGGGCGGCCCCAAATAATCTTGTTTTGAAAAAGGAAAGAGGTAAGTGAGCACCAGCATGTGGAGGGAGCACCCGCACCTCTAGGCCCTTTTGCTGTGGCGTCCCCTTGACACTTCTCAGCTGGGCCTTTGCAGGGTCCATGTCCCCTCTGGCTCAGGGTTGCGCCCCTTTCTCGAGCTTGGGGCTTGGCATCCAAAGGTGTTCTCCCCTTGATAACGCTCCCCATGGCGCCATCTGGGCCCCAGACATTAGTAAGATTTTTGGGTTGTTGTTTTTATTTTCATTTATTTTGAAAAAGGAAAATTAAACAAGGTGAATCTCCGAGGCCGTAACTCCTAAAAGCTCTAGCTGAGCCTTAAATCTATCCTGGGGCACCAGGGACGGCCCAGTTGAAACCATTATCTAGATAATTAGACAGAAACCAAATGTCCTGCCACCCAGGAAGAGCCCCTTCTCAGCTATCCGGCTTCAAAGTCCACAATCAACTACCTGTTTTAGATAAGTGCTAGCCATCATAGACGCTGCCTTATAGCCACACAATTTACCAGCAAACGGCCCTTCCTCGGAAAGGAAACACAACAGACACTCCACAAAATCACTTGATTCTGGAAAAAAATCAATATCGAAATTAGGTTTATTGTCAGCTTATATGATTAAAAATGACGAAGTGTTGCCTTTTATTTTTATAAAAAGACGGAAGGCTGAACAAAATAATTTACTATCGAGTTCTGCTCGTTTCATTTGCCTGGCAAAACCTGGAGGAGGCCGAAAGGGCAGCTGGGAAGCACGGTGGCAGAGCCAGAGGCCCTTTGCATGGGGGTGAGCTCGCCTTCAGAGATGTGTGCTGCTGTGTGTGTGAGGAGAAGACATTTCCTAATGTCCAGTTTTTGGCAATGTTAGTCCAGCTGGGTAGTTCTCAGTTCTGCCTCATTCCAAAGAAATGCTGGGCCATCTGTCCCTTGCCCCTAACATCTCTAACTCAAACCCAGGTCCCAGGTCTTTTTCCCCCAAAATAATTCTCGGGATGACGCTGCTTTAGTGGTAGCACGCCGCAGCACCAGAGCCTTCCTGGCTTGCTCACCTGTGGCCTCCCAAATCCCTATCCAGCCACCCTGGATCTTTGATCCTATGAAACACTGCCTCTGTCCCTGTGTACATGCGTGTGTGTGCGTGTATGTGTGACCCGCTGCTTGGCCTGGATCAGGCTCCCTTCCCTGAAGGCCTGCGGGGTTCCAGAGTCTGGGCTGCAATCAGGAAAATAGGGTTTCTGAAAACACTGTGGGCTGGATTCTCCAAGTGTGGCGGGCGGTGCGCGCATTCGAGGAATATGGTTGCATTGGGGGCACGCTGGTTACGCCAGTGCCGGGGTTTTTTAATCTATGTTAAAAACAAAAAGAAAAACCAAAAAAATCCACGTGTGAATCTCAGCTTAAACTTCTCTTCCCTATCCTCCCACTCCCAAAAGCCGAGTTAGAATCTACCCCCATCTCTCAGTTGCTGCTCTTGGGTGAGAGTCGAGTGTGCACAGAGCCTGCTTCCAACCATTCCCTGCCTTGTTCTAGAACAAACACGCGAGGGTTCATGGAGTGCGGCCTGAGAGAGAGTGCGAATAGCTTCACACACACTTAACACCATTAAGAAAATAAGTACCAAGCTGGTTCCCTTAGAGCCCCAAATGTGCCTTGGGATTTGGAGCTGGCACTGTTTAGAGGGCTGCACACACCCAAGGACTCATTTGTTAAAGTAGTTAATTGGTCCTCCTTTTGTTCTGGAACTGAAAGGGCTTATCTCCTGGTGGTTGCAGAAATGAAATCCAACCAAACCTTCTCTTCCACGGAGTCCCCTGGGGCCTGGCTCCTTCAAGGTCATCCTGGCCTCCTGGTAAAGCAGTAGTGGATTATTTGTTACTTGGAAATCAGACAGGCCCACCTGGGGGCCGACGCAGGGCTAACAGTGGTGGAGCCCCACCAGCTCAGTTGCCACCCGCTGTGGGGCTCCATGTTTCCCTCTTCGCTCCTGTCGTGCCAGGCCAGCGCACCCTCGAGTTGGGTCACCTTTCCCATAGATGACGGAAGGGAGGTGGCGAGGGCACCTGGGTCCTGAGAGGCAGGCTTGAGGAGGCTGCCTTGGGGAGGAGGAAGGCAGCCGGAGAGTTGGGTGTCGGGTGGCCCCCGCTGTGAGGCAGCTCTGGCTCCTTTCTGCGTGAAGGCAGATACAGCCACCAGCTTCCCCAGGAACAAACCCGGCCTCTCTTTTCCCCTTCCCGTCCCTCTCTCCAGCCTCTTTTCCCGACTGGCCTCCCTCCCCAGCCTCAAGAGCACTGGGAGGTGCTGGCAGAAGGTCAAAGGTTAGGCCTTCACTAGGCCTGGGTTTCCTCCCCACACAGCTGCTGGCGCGAGTGCGGGAGTTACCAGGCCTGTCATTCTGGTCAGGACGCCCATTGCAAACCAAAGAGAGAACAGATGCCGATCTCAGAGCTCCCTCCTCTCCTACTCAGCCCTCTTTGATGACATGAGGTCTTGGGGGGGGGGGGGAACAGTTTAATTCAGGAAATTATATCAAGACCATAAAGTCACTCATCTGGATATTTTAGGATTATTTTTGGGGCAGTTAATGATTTCTGTAGGTGTCCAAATTGGGGTATTTTGAACACAGGATTGACCACAGGAGCAGGCTTCCATTGCGTCGTTTCTGGTGCTCCAACCCTGGCCTGAGCTGGAAAGAAGTTGCCAGAAGGAATCCAGGAGAGGCAAACGAATGCTCAGCCTTCCAAAGAGGCAGATCTGTTCCAAAGGGGCTGACCTTTTGCACGAGTAGGGGCAAGGCCGGCAGAGTAAAAAGCAGATTTCTATGCATGTTCACGTGGCCCAATGTAATGAACACATCTCCATCAATTCCTGGAGGCAGAGGGCTCAATTTACTTTGGTTTTAGCCGAGGAACGTCCTCAGCCTCAGCTCTGACTGACTACAGAGCAGCACAGTAGTTAGAATTCTCTCTCCAATGAAAGCAATAGTCAATAGAATTCTTGGTATCAAATGAGCAATAATTTGCTGTGGCTACATGCTGGATAATGAAAGATGTTAGCGGGATCAATAAAAAATGAAAACACTTTTACTTACATCTTGAGTTACTGTTTTAAGAGAGCAAGAGGGATGCAACAAACCCAAAGCTAGGTTCAGAGCCTCCCCACACCCACCTCAGACCACCAGAATGAGGCTCCTTGCCACCACGGCCTCTACCTTCCTTCTTCTGTACTCACAGGCATGTAGGTTGTTTACATCAAATTACCCCCTTAGAAACCAGTAATAATTTAACTATCAGGGTTTTTAATTTTTTCTACAGTCAGAAATAAAATTTAAATTGTTTTCCGTGAGAACTAAAAGTCAGCTAACTGGTTGTAGTTTACCGAAAAAGTAGGAAGGCGTCCCAAAGCTGAATTGTCCTTTGAAATGCCTCAAAATGTGCACTTGACCAAGATACCTAGGAGGGCCTGTGTTCTTTGGTTGCCCATGCACAGGCAAAGGAATAGATTTAATTTCTTTCGATTTGTAATAGGTGGCCATTAAATCTGGAAAATTCAGACCTTAAACTCGCTAGTTAATTCCCTTATCTTCTTTCATACTCATTTCCTCTGTTCAATTTGTTTTCAGTTTGCACTGGATCTATTTGTACCTTTCAGTCTGCTTTACTCACCATTCCATCCCAAATGCTCCCCTACATATTTGGTCCTTAAGAAACCTATTGTGAAACGATCGGGAAAGCATTCTATATACTTTTTAAGATACCAAGACTTAAAAAATGAGAAAAATATCCCGAGTGCTCTGCGTTAAACAAGAAAAAGCTCACAGCCAGACAGCTTCCAGCGCACGAACCAATATAAGCAAAGACCATTGGGAAATGTGTGTTTGGCTGCTTTGGGTTTAAGAAGCCTACATTTTCTCACCACTTAAAAAAACAAAGACACGAATTTAGCCACCGCTTTATGCTCTCTGACCAGAGGAGTTGGTTCTGTTACCGAGATAAGGTCGGTGCTGTAAGGGCAGTGGCCTGTGATCTTTAGCAGGTTTGGGCTGGATTTGGAGAGAGAGCCTAGCAACCCAGGAGACTGAGAAAGCGGGAACCAGCCTAGGGAAGTGCAGACAAGTTTCATTTTGGGCATTTCCTCAGGTGAATGAATCTGGCTAGCCCGGTTCTACAACGCGTCGGAACGGAGGTGCGGTTCTGCCGCGGCACGCTGCTTCCCGGGAGATCCGCGCACAAACCGCAGACGCGAGCTCGCGTACCGACTACCGCGCTGGTCACTCCCGGGTATTTACACCTTGTTCGGGAGGTCTCCTCCCCGCCCTCATTTGCTACTTTAAACTGGCCAGGAGGACCCGTTAGCCGCGGAGGCTGGGAGGGGGGCGCCCCCCCTCGGCTCACCGGCCGTGACGCGGCTGCTGCCCTCCGCCCTTGGCTCCCACTCTGTTTGCGTGGCCACAGGCTCAGCAGCGGACCAGCGTGGCTGGGCCCCTGGAGCCCCTGCCCCGGCCTACCCACCTCCCGCATGCGCCTGTGAGACTGGCTTACCCCGGTGGGCGAGTCGCGGCGCATTAGCGGATTTCATGGCAAGTTGCTTCTGTGACCAGCCATCAGGTTCGCGTTTGAGGATTTGCCCCCTAGGAGGGAGGGAAACGAGAGTCAATCTGCATAATTTCAAATGCGAAAAAGATCGGGAACGGGGGAGCCTAATTTTAAGTCCCCTAATTCCCCCTTCCTCTGGAACCTGTAAGACCCCCACCCTACCCCCACCACCCACGCCAATGCACAGTAATTGTAATCCGCACACGTCGCAGGTTATACCTTTTATTGCGCTCATTTTAAAGACGGGGACGCGACGGGCCCCTCGATGAAGTCTTTCTCGGCAGCCAGGCCCGGGGCAGATGGATCAGTCAGGCCGCTCCTGGGCCCTCGGATTCCTGCAAGGTCGCGAGGTGAGGGGCGCGGGAAAGAAAGACCTCGGGCTCCGTGCCAAGAGGCCCCCTTCGGAGCCCAGGGTCTGAGCCAGACGCCCAAACCCAAATTCCAAAGCGCCTTCGGCTCCATCTTTAAGTCCAGGCAAAGATCAATTCTCCCTCTCTCTTGCACACACACATTTGTAGCCATAAATAAACAGCTCCCAGCTAAATCAGGAACCGGAGAAGAGAAAGAGAAGAAAGAAGAGAGAAGGATGAGAACCAGAGGACCGGTCTTGTTTCTCCCGGGCGCCGGATGGCTCTTTTTGGTCAGGCCAGCCTCTCATTTGGGGTTGCAACTTGCATTTGAATAGCTGCCTGGGCTTGTTATGGACCCGGGAAAGCTCTGAAAGGGAATCACTATGCAAATTGTCCCGGTTACAATCGAAAGGTTCGATCTCCAGGAGCCGCCTGACGGAAGTTGATGTCAGCTATCTGTGCATTAGGGTTGTATTACCGCCTTCGCCGGCCTCCTCACCACCCCCGCTCGCGCCTGCCGGGGAGCCGTGTTTTTTTTTTTTTTTTCTTATGTATATATTTTCCCTCAGTAATTAAAAAAAGGATGAAAAAAGGCTGAAGGTAGCGGCGTAGCTGGCTTGGGCCTGGGAGGCCCACGGGCGGAGGGGAGGAGGTGCGGCCGCTCGGGCGGTGATGGGGGGTGGGGGTCATTCTTTTGCAGCAGGTGTTGATGGTGCGTCTGAAATCAAACATTTAGAAACGGTTTCTTTAGCGCTTTGCAGGACTAGGCGGCGGCGAGGGGTGGGGGCGGCGAAGTCTGCCTCTGCCCGCCTGCTTGCTCCTACAATGCCGGCTGCAGATCAATACCCGCTCACTGTAATCCCAGTAATTGTAAGGCTCGCAGCTTTTATTTTAAAGAAATAGGACAAGGGAGCGCGAGAGGCCGGCTGAAGCAGCGCGGCTGGGCCGCGGTGTCTCCGGGCGCCTTTTGGGGCGCCTATCTTTTACCCTGGAGCCCTGGAAGCTCCCCGCAGTGGGGTGGTTCTGGGATTCCTGCGCGTGGGCCTCAGACGGGGCTGGGGGGGCCGCCGGAACCGTGAGGTTCGGGGGCTCCGGGCCGGGAACGGCGCTCGCGCGAAGGCGCTCCTGGCGGTCAGGGCAGGCCGCGTGCTGCAGGGCGTGCGGCGCGGGATCCGGCCTTTCCCGTGCAGGCCCGGACCGGGGGTGCGCATCTTGGGCGTCGAGGCGGCACACGCTCCAGACCACGACGCTCGGGGCCGAGGATGCTGGAGCCTCGGCCTTCCGGCATCGAAGGCGAGAAGTTTTGTCTCTCCTCGGCCGCCAGGCCCGGTGGAAGCCACGCTGCAGGCCTAGCCTGGGCCTGCTCTGCGCCGGGCGCTGGGCCTGGGAGGCTGGCAGGGGAGCTACGATCCGGCCATTTTTCGCCGGCGCGGCCTCTTGGGCCCTGGTTTCCTCCGGGAGCGCAGGGCGCGCGTTTGGCCGAGGCCCGACGACCCCGCTGCGCCCGGAGGCCGGGCTTGTTCCGCAGGCCGCCTGCCGCCTCTGCCGCCCGCCCCTTGCTGGCAGAGCCGGGGCAGGGCCGCTGGGGCCTGGGGCCGCAGCCCCCGCGCGGCTGGCAGCCCGGAGCTTCTGGCGCCCCCGAAGATGACCATCTGTCATTCAATTAAGGTTTCAGGGCAGCTGATGGGGGAGCCAGGGTCAGCGACCCCAGGACAAAACGTCCTGCTGCCTCGGATAGGAGAAGTTCAAATGTTAAATGCAGAACATTGTGTCCCGTCCCGGTCCAGGCCCCCACCCGGCCTCAGGTCCGGCCGGTGGACAGCAGCGGGGTGAAGGGCAGCGGTCATTAGCACTTAGATTTCAGCTCTGGGCCGGGCTCCTTCTGTTGGGTCATTTTGACCAGAGAACCTTTAACCCTTTCACGCCAGCCCTCCCTCTAGAGAAGGCCAACTTGTCCGAAGGAGGAAAGAAAGAGAGGGAGATCAGATGCACCCATGTAAAGAGGGGTCAAACTATATTTCTGGTCACTTCTCTGTAGGAGAAGAAAACCTGTAAGATAGAAGAAAAGCAGTTCATTATAGCTAAAACAAACTAAAAGTTCTTCATAAAGTTTTGTTTTTTAATTTTTAGTTTTGGGGGAAGAAGTGCATTCATTAAATATGATTTTGGAACTACTGGGCTAGTGTGGGGAGAATGGGTTTGTAAAAAGTTCCAAACTTTCCTCCCGTAATTAAGTGTGTTTACCCAAACGTGTGTGAGCGGTGATGAGCCTCAACCAGCTACAGACAACTCCATGTAAAGTGTTGGTGATGAAAAGTCTGCAATGCAGCCAGCCTCATCTACAGTCGAAAATAGGTTGGACAGTGGGCCTTTCCCTTTCCATTTTATTATTATTCCCATAATAAAATGAGGTGAAAAAGGAATTTTAACTAATGGAATTCATAAAATACATTCATTAAGCATCCACATGCTGTGGCCATTTAGGTATTAATATTCTTGGCTTCCCTACACCAGACAGAGGGAGAAGCAGCCACATAGCAGTTTTCAGTGGAAGATCCAACTATTCCTCTCAATTATTAACCATGAAGCCTGAAAACAACTCTATTCGCAAGATATCACTTCAAGGCTTGGCAGTCTAGGTCCTTCGGCAGGCTAGTTAGTAACAGAGGAAGGACCCAGGGTGTCTGGCTTCCAGCCCCAGTTCTCACACATTAAACCTAGTCCCTACTTTTTGGCAGTAACTATCAAGAAATCAATTCATCAATCAGACATTCAGCATTGAAGCACCTTCACAAATTTTTCATTGGATACCAATGAATAATGCATGGCCCTCCAGTATATTGACTGTGGTAAATGGTCTTTAAGGTAAGGTGCTTCAACAAGTACTGCCTTTAAATAAAATCAAAATAAAAAGTTTACCACAATCCTAATAAATTGTTCAGTCATCTTCCTATTGACTCATGTAGCATCTTTCTTCAGGGGCATTTGGAGTTATTTTTTTCTCCCCTTACAAACAGACCAGAACAAATTGATGAATTGAGCTTTCACTATGCTAATTTAGACATTATAAATATTTAATTAACATCCCTAATAGCCAGTCATAGAGGGCCCCGGCTCTACTTTACACTGTTCTTAATCTAAAGTAAATGCTTTTCCCATTAATAGCCTGATGCCATATTAGCAGCTTCCTCGGTAAAAGGGCCCCATTTAGTCCAAAAGGAGGGGGCATTGAGTAGTCTGCATTAGATGGGGGTTTGTTCCTGTTTGTAAAGGATGCTGGGAACAGTATCAAGTCTCTACAAGTTCCACCTTTCCCAGTTCTTTCTTAAGTGAGACTCTCCTGAGAATAGGGGTGGCCTCTCGATTTCATTTTTCTAGACAAGGCAATCTTTTGAGGTTGTACTAGAATAAAAATGAATTTATTTTAGTGAGGCTTACATTAAAAAGTGGATTATAGATAATGCATGACAAATTTCCAACCATGGAATGTACTAGTCTTTTCAACAGAGTGGTGCCGTGGAGAGATTTCTGAACTAGGAGTCAAAGGACCTAAGTTCAAATCCTGTGACACTTACTAGCAGTGAGACCCTTGGGCAGGGGATGTAACCCCGCTGAGCCTCAGTTTTCTCTTTTAATATAGAGGTAATTAATGTCTATGCCATGAGGTTACTTTAAAGATCAAATGGGAGAATATATGTGAAATTGCTTGGCGTACAGTAGATAATTAATATTGGGTTAATTCCTAAATGCTTGCCAAATATTCATTAACCTTTTTCTCCCCTTATATTTATTCTTGTCTTCTCTGAAATATCCTGTTATCATAATCTAACAATATATTTGCAAATGTTGTTTGTCTCATCAATTCTTGGATCTGGTTTATATAACGTGAAGTGGGGAGAAGCCTCAACGCTGACCAAGAGACAGTGTAAAAACAGATACTAGAATTCAGACTTTCAAAAGCTCTGAGTCATAAACTCTGATCACTGAAATGTCCTTACACAACAGTCCTTGTGTGGTTTAGAAAGATTCCAGAAGCAGCATTATATTTCCCATGGGGCAGGAATCAGGCCAGAATGGAGAGTTCAAGAAATTAGAAACTCCCCAGGCTGATCTAACTGTGGGACCAGAATCTGCAGATGCCAAACATTAAACAGCTGAAGAAAGGAAAGGAAGCCTCACACAATTTAAATTTAAAACATTGCAAAGACAAACCATCTTATTCTGAAAATATTTGTCAAAAAATTTGAGGAAAAAATTGAATTGACTTGTTGGATGTTGCTGGTAACAGAGACAATAGAAACCCTGAATTATTCTTATTTGCCAACACAAAATAAATACTGCTTAATGTAATATGGGCATTAATATTGACAAGATAGATATTTATCTAGATACAGTAAATATTCTAGTAAAATCACATCCCTGATTTTTGGTACAAATCAAATTTTCCTTTTTATTTTTGGTTAGCAGTAGAAAGGTCCAGACAGAAAGATCAATGGGAAAGGGGCAAGGGAATGGCTGGGATAATTTCCCAAGTGGCAGAGAGTAGTAGGAGGTAAAGGCAGACAGATGGCAGAGGCTGGCATTGGATTGCTCACTCTCTCTTCCTTGTGCTGCTCTTCCACTCCCCTGCTCTCTGTCTCTTCCTCTCTCATTTTCTGTTTCTGCTTTGTGATGATACTTTAAATAGAAAGGGAAACATTTTTTGCATGTCCCCTTCCCCACCAGATACCCATGGGGAATGTTTTTGACAAGTGACTCCCGGGGCTGTGTCCCAGAATGTTACTTCCTGAGGACACCATTCCTTCTATGGGAATACTTGGTGTGGGCTTAGAGAACTCTCATTACCCACTTTTGGGTCTCCTGAGTGAGGGCAATGGGCCTCTTGGAGTTAAGCTATGGAGAATTGCCCCTGTTTAGGAACAGGGTAGAAAGTGATTTGCAGTATGGAAAACTTCATATTTGCTAAGCCATCCACTGCCCACTGTGTGCCAGGCACCTCGCTGGGCACAGGGGTTAAGAGGAAATAAGAACTGGTTCCTGTTACTGATCTGAGGGAAGTGACAGATATTTAGATGCTATTTCAGAGATCTGAAGAAAGCTGTGAGAGTAGGGAGGAGGGGTAGCTGCCTGGGGCGGGGAGTTGGTCATCGAAAGCTTTACCCAAGGAGGCAACCCCTCAAACTGAGGAGGAGAGATGGAGTTGGGCAGGTAAGATGAGGATGGGGGAAGGACATAGAGGCAAAGAGAGTGAATAATATGTGCAAAGGCACTACAGTCTGAGTGTTCAACCTAGTAGGAGTGAGGGAGTACAGCTCAAGAAGAAAATCAGCTGGGGCCTGTGAAGGGCCTTGTTGCCAAGTTGGGTTTGGATTTCAACATTTACTCAACAGGGAAACAACAGTTTTTAAGCAGGCAAGTGAGATGATCAGATTTATTGCTTAGGAAGATAACTGGTGGCAGAATGAGGAGATTGGTGACAGGCAGGCCAGTATAAAAACGACAAAACCAGAACACAACTGGTATCCATACTCTTGGTGTGTATAAAGCCCTAATTCATCCAATGATTTTCCAAATCTCCATTTTTCTTATTTAACCACAGAGAAATCATAGTATCAAATTTATTTGAGGGAATAAGTGTAATTTTTTTTCTGTTTACTATTACCTTTGGTTAATTTTCCCTTATATTGCTATATAAGTACCCCATAGCTTTGCCTCTGAATCTTGTTGTTGTTCTCTGCTGAACCTGATATGCGTGTTTTGGGTGGACAACCATCGTCCCTGGATTGGAAGCTCGTCTTCAGTGGCAGTGCGAGCTGGTCATATTCAAACACAACACAAAGCAACTCAAAAAGCCTTGAAGACTAAAGTGGATCTTCACTATCTATCTTCTGGAAAGTGTCTTAAAACTCACACTGCCCTTTCTCATATGGCATTCCACACATTAAATTTCCTAAAGTTTGTCTTTAAACATGTCTTTATCTGCCCCCCACCCCAAGTTTCTCCCCTTCTTCCTTAGTAATGAAATTCCTATATTGTTGGGTAGCAATGTGCCCAGATATGCAACTGTATCTTCCAATCTCTCTTGCAGAAAAGGGTAGTGGTCCATGAGAGGTAAGCAGGTGTCTCATGGTGAGACTTCCGGAAAAGTACTTTATTTATTTTTTGAAAAGTTTTAATTCATTTTTATTTGTTTTATTTCAGTAAGAACTTTTTGTGAAGATGCAAGCTCAATTGTTATGTGCTTTTTTTTTTTATTGCCACAACTGGTTTATAACATTATATAAATTTCGGGTGTACATCATTATATTTTGATTTCTGTGTAGATTACATCATGTTCACCACCCAAAGACTAATTGCAATCCATCACCACACACATGTGCCTAATTCTTTTTGCCATCCTCTCTCCCCGCTTCCCCTCGGGTAACCACCAATCAAATCTCTGTCTCTATGTGATTGTTTGTTGTTGTTTTTATCTTCTACTTATGGGTGAGATCATACAGTATTTGACTTTCTCCCTCTGACTTATTTCACTTAGCATAATACCCTCAAGTTCCATCCATGTTGTCACAAATGGCTGGATTTCATCGTTTCTTATGGCTGAGTAGTATTGATTGTGTATGTATACCACATCTTCCTTATCCATTCGTCCCTTCATGGGCACCTAGGTTGCTTCCAAGTCTTGGCTATTGTGAATAATGCTACAATGAACACAGGGGTGCATGTATCTTTATGCATTGGTGTTTCCATGTTCTTTGGATAAATACCCAGCAGTGGAATAGCTGGATCGTATGGTAGTTCTATTCTTAATTTTTTGAAGTCTCTCCATCTTGTTTTCCGTAGTGGCTGCACCAGTTTGCACTCCCACCAGCAGTGTATGAGAGTTCTCTTCTCTCCACATCCTCTCCAACATTTGTTTCCTGTCTTGTTAATTATAGCCATTCTGGTGAGAGTGAGGTGACATCTCATTGTAGTTTTGATTTGCATTTCCCTGAAGTTAATGATGTAGAACATCTTTTCATGTGCCTGTTGGCCATCTGTGTATCTTCTTTGGAGAAATGTCTGTTGAGGTCTTTTGCCCATTTTTTAATTGGGTTGTTAGTTTTTTGTTGTTGAGATGTATGAGTTCTTTATATATTTTGGATATTAACCCCTTATCAGATATATGGTTTGCAAATATCCAGAAAAGTACTTTAAAGGAGGCTGAATCAGCTGGGATGTGTGACTTTTGGTCCTTGATGCCTGGATCTTTTCTTTTTCTTTTTCTTTTTTTTCTGATGCCTGGATCATAGGCTTGACGGTTGGAGCTGCAGTGATCATCCTGCAACTATGAGGCAATTTTGAGGATAAAAGCTATGTGTTGAAGATGGCGTGGCAGAAAGATAGAAGGAGCCTGGTTCCTGAAGGAGCCATCATTTCAGCCCTTAATTGTGTACCTCTGGATTTTTTTCACGAGAGAGAAATAGGCCTTTATTGTATTTAAGTCAAGGTTATTTCAGATGTGTTATTAGCAACTAAATGTATTTCTAAGTGGTATAACCTCCACAGATTTTTGTAAGTAGATTCTAAAATCTGGTACTTCTGGCAGGGGTGTATTAACATTATTAATCAATCAAAAGAATATCATATTTCCTCATTTTCTTCACTTTGACAGTCTGTAACTTGTCATGGCATTTTGGTTATTTCCCTTTTTGTCTTACTGCATACAGGTACATTTTGATTTTTTGTTACTTATCCTAACACCAGTTTTTATTCTGTGTCCTTCCAGTCATATGTCTTCTTTTATTTATCTCTGTTTCTCATATGAAATAGCTTTGGATTTTCTTATATTTCTTAAACTAAACTTATTCATTATTGATAGTTGTAAGCTTCCAATTATTCCCTTAGATCTTCAGTGAACTCATGTCTGAGCACTTATATTTTGAAATATATATTCTTAAATGATAAATTGCTTTATTCTTCTTTAAATCACTATTGGAGCCTTATAAATGTGTGCATCAGTAGGTTATATTATTACTTAATTTTACTTTAGGATAGTAAAGGAGACATAACAAAATATTTGTTAGTAAAGGGGGTATTGGATCTGATTGGGTTGAGCAATGCTCTTCCAGACCCATGCTACACAAAATGTCTGCTTACTCAGGCTGACATGGGCTGATCCCTGAGGCAGGCCTGCATCCAGGTGGGGCTTAAAGTGATGGGGACTATTATGCATCTACCGAAAAGAATGAAACATTGATTAGTGAGAGGATGCCCTAAATGACCTTGTCCACAAGGCATGCAATTAAGGGTTTCTCTTGAGTTTGAGTTTGATTTATCTATTCCTGTCTCCTTTGAAACTTATAGCATTATTATTTTTTTCTGTTGTGATATACCCTCTTCCATTCAGATTTATTGATACAAATAGCAAAATCCCCAAATCTGTAGAAATTTGTGTTCACGTGCCTTTTTCTGTTATTGTTTTTATTTCACCACCAGGCATTTGGCTTCAAACTACTGACTTTTGTTGTTATTACTGAGCATGGTGCCCGGTTACACAGTATAATGGCCAGTGTCTTATGGCTCACTTGATCTAAAGCTCCTAAAACAAAATATTGATACATGAAAATGCTGAATCTATTCCTTGAAATATATGTTACTTCCTCTTTGTGTTTTAGAAATTCAAAACTCATAGTCACTACAAATGTAGGTCTGGAAACAGAATAAAACCAAAATGAATCATATAAGGAGAGAGAGAGAACAATAGGCAATTTGAAATAGGAATAGAAATAGAAATAATACTTTAAGCCAAAACCAAGCTATGATGCTTAAATTTGTTATAAAATCCATCATTTTCAATAGGACCAAAAGTAAAATTTCAGCAACTTCTGTGGATTATAAAGTAGGAAACTTAACCCTGGGTTCTTCTTAGGAAAACGGGTGAGAGGGTGGCTCTGCAAGTGGAGCTCTGGGTTTTTATCCTCACTCAAATGAGAGTAGCTCCATTTTATAAAATATTTTGGGTATGAATTAGTTTGGGTAAAGAATTTACCACCAAAAGCTACGGGAAAGCATTGTTTATTACTCTTTTTGTTGACCTTAAGTAGGCATATGTAATCAGTATTTTGAGTATCTGTGGGTAATTTAGTTCTCATTCTTAGGAAAATCTATGATTACATACAAATGAGAAAATACAATGAAAAATTCTCTTTTTAAAATTAATTTTAGCATTCAAATAAAAATAAATCTTGACTCATATTGGTAAAAATATTCCACTTCTTTTTCTGAGTTTTTAGTTTTGTTTTGAAATGTCAAAGATCCCTAACTAGAATTTTTGATGTTAGAAAATTAACGATAGTCCTTTATTAACATGGGTGGTTTATGTATTTCAAGACTTTTTTTTTTGTCATAATGACAATACAAATGCAATTTTGCTTTATAGATATAATCTGAATTGGAGTAATATCACAATTTTCAGAGATAGAGAATAATGCAGATGTTTAAAACATGGTTCTTTAAAAATGAATGTAAGAGATGTAACATTATACTTAAGAATTTTGCAATAGGGTGTGTATTTGATACCAACTTAATATTACTTTGCAGGATGAATTATAGTCTGAAATTGCATTAACATTTAATTTACATTTAAGTTGAAGTAGATATGGCTATTTCATGCATTATGACTTCTCTGTATGTTTCAGTTTTCCAATTGTCAAAAAAGAACAATGACATCTTCCTACTTGTTTCAAATTTTATTTAAGAGGCACAAATAAGGCAATGCAAATGTTATAGTTTTTAAACAAGGACAGAGATGCATTAGGATAATCATTTATTTTGTTTGGTGATATAGATGGTATGCCACCTTCCTTCTGTTGACTCCAACAAAGTTGAGATATATTTGCTCAAATCAATAAATGTGTCTGTTAAGATGGACTAATTTGATAGTTAAAGAATAGTAGTCGAGTGCTACAGTGGCACAAGATAAGACTGGAGACGTGGGCGGGGACTGGACCACAGAGGGCCTTGTAGGTCGTGATAAAGATGTCTGCATTGTATTCCAGATGCAATGGGAAGCCACTGAAGAATTTTTAACAGAGTGGCATGATCTAATTTGTGTTTTAAAAGATTCCTCTGGCTGCCCTATGGGGAAAGAATAGTAGAGGTTCAAGAGTGGAAGGGGTGAATGTTTAGGGGGCTATTGCAGTTTCAGGTGAGAGAAGATGGTTTGGACTCAGGTGGTGGCTGTGGAACTTTTGAATGCCAATCATTCTCAAATTCCAAAAAAATTGGAGAGGAGGGGATGCTTCCAAACTCATTTTAAGAGGTCAACATTACCCTGATACCAAAACCAGACAAAGACACCAAAAGCAAAGAAAACTATAGGTCAATAACCCTGATGAACACTGTGATATTGTGATTTATAATAAGAAATATGTATTTGGTCTTGGTCCCCATTTCTGGCACAGAGCTCCTAAAACCCTTGGAATTTTCTAAGTGATGAGAGTGATAAAGGTGTCTTTTGTTATGTTAATAAAGTGACTTTTGGACCCCGCCTAAGGATGGGGGCTGGTTGCCAGGAGAATCAACCATGTGATTAGAGTGTTGGAAGTTTTAGTCCCACCACCTGACCTCTGGGGAGGAGAGAGGGGCTGGAGGTTGAATCAATCACCAATAGCCAATGACTTAATCAATCATGCCTATGTAATGAGGCCTCCATAAAAACCCCAAAGGATGGTGTTTGGAGAGCTTCTGAGTTGGTGAACACATGGAGATTTGGAAAGACCAGTATGTTCAGAGAGGGCATGGAAGCTCCACACCCTTTCCCCATACCTTGCCCTCTGCACCTCTTCCAGCTGGCTGTTCCTTTTATAATAAACCACTGATCTAGTAAGTATTATGTTTCCCTGAGTTCTGTGAACCACTTTAGCAAATTAATTTTACCAAAGGAGGAGGTTCTGGGAACCTGTCATTTAAAGCCATTGGTCAGAAGTACAGGTAACAACCTGGACTTGAAACTGGCATTGAAAAGTCCAAGAAGGGAGTTGTGGGAACCTCCAATCTATAGCTGGTTGATAACCTGGGCTTGTGACTGGCATCTGAAGTTGGAGAGGGGATAGTCTTGTAGTACTGAACCCTTAACCTGTGGGATCCGATGCTATCTCCAGGTAGATAGTGTTAGAATTGAGTTGAATTGTAGGGCACCCAGCTGGTGTCAGAGAATTGCTTGTTGGATGTGTTGGAGGACCCCCAACCTCACACATTGTAACTAGTGACCAGACACCTTTTAAACATAAATGGTAAAATCTTCAACAAAATACTAGCAACCCAAATTCAAAGGCACATTAAATGGATCATACACCATGACCAAGTGGGATTTATCCCTGGGATGCAAGGATGGTTCAACATATGAAAATCAATTAATACGTTAACAGAATAAAGGATAAAAAATCACCTGATTATCTCAATACATGCAGAAAAAGCATTTGATAATATTCAACACCCTTTTATGATAAAAACTCTCAACAAACTAGGAGTAGAGGGGAATTATCTTAACATAATAAAGGCCATATGTGAGAAGCCCATAGCTAACATCACACTCAATGGTGAAAAACTGAAAGCTTTTCTGTTAAGATCAGGAACAAGACAAAGGTGCCCACTCTCATAACTTCTATTCAACATGGTATTGGAATTCTTAGCCAGAACAATTAGGCAAGAAAAAGAAAGAAAAGGCATCTAAATTGGAACAGAAGAAGTAAAACTGTCCCCAAATTGTTTGCAGATGACATTATCTTATAGGTAGAAACCCCTAAAGACTTCACCAAATAAAACCTGTCAGAACTAATACACAAGTTCAGTAAAGTTGTAGGATACAAAATCAACATACAAAAATCAGTTGTATTTCTATACACTAATAACAAACTAACTGAAAAGGATTAAAATTAGTAAAACAATCCCATTTACAATAGCATCAAAAGGAATAAAATACTTAGGAATAAACTTAACTAAGGAAATGAAGGACTTGTATACTGAAAACTACAAAACATTCATGAAAGAAATTAATGAAGATACAAACAAATGGGAAGACATTCTGGTTCATGGATAGGAAGACAATATCCTTAAAATGTCCATATTACCCAAAGCAATCTATAGATTCAATGCAATCTCTATCAAAATCCCAATGGCATTTTTTTTTGCAGAAATAGAAAAAACAATTCTAGAGTTCATATGGAACCACGAAAGACCCTGAATAGCCAAATAAATCCCAAAAAAGAAGTTAAAGTTAGAGGCATCACTTTTCTTGATTTCAATATGTATTACAAAGCTATAGTAATCAAAACCGTATGGTACTGGCATAAAGACTGACACGTAGATAAGTGGAACATGATACAGAGCCCAGAAATAAACCCAAGCATTTATGGTCAACTGGTCTCTGACAAGGGTGCCAAGAATACACAATGGGCAAAGGATAGTTTCTTTAAGAAATTGTGCTGGCAAAACTGGATATCCATATGCAAAAGAATTAAGTTGGACTCTTATCTTACACCTCACACAAAAATTAACCCCAAATGGATTAAAGACTTAAATGTAATACCTGAAACTGTAAAACTCTTAGAAGAGAACATAGGGGAAAGCTTCACGACATTGGTCTTAGCGATGAGTTCATGGCTATGACACCAAAAGCACAGGCAGCAAAACAAAGAAAGACAAGTGGGACTATATCAAACTAAAATGTTTCTGCATAGAAAAAAAAAGACAATCCATAGAGTGAAAAGACAACCTATGAAATGGGAGAAAATATTTGCAAACCATATATCTGATAATGGGTTAATTTCCAAAATATGTAAGAAATTGCTACAACTCAATAGTAAAATAACTAATAACCCCATTAAAAATGGGCTAAGGACTTTTAAATTTGTGAAATTCAATAATTTTTGACTTAAAAATGGCAATTTCATATTATTCAACCTAATAGAAGGTTCAGATACATCTTAAATACCTTCCTTTTCTTTTTTTCTGACATTAATTGGTCTTCAAGTACTGGCTATTCTGCTTCCGAAATAAATGGGCAAAGGACTTGAATAGATATTTCTCCACACAAGATATACAAATAGCCAATAAGCATATGAAAAAATGCTCAACATTATTAGTCATTAGGGAAATGTAATTTCAAACCACAAAGAGATACTTCTTCACGCATTAGGATGGCTATATTCAAAAAGATGGACAATAACAAGTGTTGGAGAGGATGTGGAGAAATTGGAACCCTCATACATTGCTAGTGGGAATGCAAAATGATGCAACTGCTTTGGAAAACAATTTGGCATTTCCTCAAAAAGTCAAACGTAGAGTTACCATATGACCCAGCAGTTCTGGTTCTAGGTACATATCCAAGAGAACTGAAAAAACATGTCCACACAAAAAATTTGTACATGAATGTTTGCAGCAGCATTATTTGTAATAGCAAAAAAGTGGAAACAACTCAAACATCTATCAACTTATCAATGGATAAATAAAATATCCATACAATGGTTTATTATTCAGCAATATAAAGGAATGAAGCACAAACACATGTTATGATGTGGATGAATCTTGAAAACATTAAGTGAAAGAAGCCAGACAAAAAACCCCACATCATTTATGATTCCTTTTATATGAAATGTCCAGAATAGACAAATCCATAGAGACAGAATATAGATTAGTGGTTGCCAGGGGCTGGGAGTAGGAGGAAATGGGGAGTAACTGCTAATCAGTATGGAGTTTCTTTTTGGGGTGGTGAAAATATTCTGGAATTAGTGGTAATGGTTGCATAACTTCTGAACATAGTAAAAATCACTGATCTGTACACTTTGTAAAGGTGAATTTTATAGTATATGAATTATTTTCAACAAAAAATTAAAAAAGAATGCATAATATGTCTTTTGCAGATAGTTAAACATGCCAAAGTTAGAAACATAAAAAAATCAGTTGGGCATATTTGTTTGGGTCTATTTCTGTGCTATTTATTCTGTTTCAATCATCTGTGTCTATCCCTCAGCTAATACCATGCTGTTTTGACCACTGTAGCTATATAGCGAGCCTTAATATTGGGTAGAATAGTTCCTCTCACGTTATTATTCTTTGTTAATATTGTTTTAGCTATTTTAGGGCCTGTGTTTGTTTCCATATAAATTTTAGAATAAGCTTGTCTTTTCTAAAAATCTTGCTGGAATTTTGATAGGAATTGCATTAAACCTGTATATCACCTTTGGAAGAATTGACATCTTTACTTTGTTGAGTCTTCCAATTCACAAATATGGCATTTATTTTTTTTTCAGCTTTATTGAGGTATAACTGACAAATAAAATTGTAAGATATTTAAAGTGTATATCATGATGCTTTGATATATGTATACATTGTGAAAGGATTCCTCCCATATACTTAATTAACACATCC
Source organism: Tapirus indicus (assembly GCA_031878705.1). Lineage (NCBI taxonomy): Eukaryota > Metazoa > Chordata > Mammalia > Perissodactyla > Tapiridae > Tapirus > Tapirus indicus. The sequence goes on from CM062918.1 coordinate 45,465,404, forward strand.
ACCACACACACACACACACACACATTATTTTTTTTTGTGATAACATTTAAGTTCTAATCTCTTCACAAATTTCGGTTATACAATACAGTGTTATCAACTATAGTCACCAGTTTATACATTAGATCCTCAGACCTTATTCATCTTATAGCTGCAAGTTTGTACCCTTTTACCAACCTCTATTTCCCCTACCTCCCACCTCCTAGCCCCTGGCAACCACTTTTCTACTCTCTGTTTCTATGAGTTTGACTTTTTTTTTTAGATTCCACATATAAGTGATACCATGCAGTATTTATCTTTCTCTATCTGGCTTATTTCACTTAGCATACTGCCCCAAGGTCCATCCATATCGTCACAAATGGCAGGATTTCCTTCTTTCTCATGGCTGAATAATATTCTACTATATATAACCTCACACCACATGTTCTTTATCCATTCATTCATTGAAGGACACTTAGGTTGTTTTCACATCTTGGCTGTTGTGAATAATGCTGCAGTGAACTTGGGAGTGCTGATATCTCTTCAATATCTTGTTTTCATTTCCTGTGGATATACACCCAGAAGTGAAATTGCTGGATCATATGGTAGTTCTATTTTTAATTTTTTGAGGACCCTTCATACTGTTTTCCATAGTGGCTGCACCAATTTACATTCCCACCAACAGTGCACAAGGGTTCACTTTTCTCCACATCCTCGCCAACACTTGTTGTTGCTTGTCTTTTTGATAATAGTCATTCTAACAGGTGTGAGGTGCTATCTTATTGTGGATTTGATTTGCATTTCCCTGATAATTAGTGATGTTGAACACCTTTTCATGTACCTGTTGGCCATTGGTGTATCTTCTTTGGAAAAACATCTATTCAGTTCGCTTGCCCATTTTTTAATCGGATTGTTTGTTTTTTTTTGCTGTTGCGTTGTGTGAGTTCTTTATATATTTTGGATATTAACCTCTCATCAGATATATGATTTGCAAATATTTTCTCCCATTCTGTAGTTTGCCTTTTGTTGATGGTTTATGAACATGGTATTTCTTTCCATTTATTTAGATCTCCTTTGATTTCTCTTATCAGAATTTTATAATTTTTAAAATAGAGGTCCTGTACATGTTTAAGTTTATACCTAAATATTTCATTTCCTTTGGTGTGATTATAAATGGTACTGTGTTTTAAATTTTGGTTCCCACATGTTCATTGTGAGTATATAGATACACAGTTGATTTTCATGTGTTGATCTTGAATCCTGTGACTTTGCTGAACTCACTTATTAGTTTTAGAAGGTTTTCTTTTTTTTAAAAATGTATATTTTCTGGGATATTCTACCTATACATTCATGTCAGGTACAAATATGAACAGATTTATTTCTCCCTTTCTAATCTGTGTATTTTTTATTTCTTTCTCTTACCTTATTGTACTGCCAGTGTTATGTTGAATAAGAGTGGTGAGAGCGGGTGTCCTTGCCTTGTTCCTGATCTTAGAGAGAAAGGATTCAGGCTTTTACCTGTAAATGTGATATTAGCTGTAGCTTTTTGTAGATGCTCTTTATTAAGTTGAAGTTAAAAGAAGTTCTGTTGTGTTAAATTTTATAAACATATTTAATTTGAGATATTGTCAATTTTCACTGAAAAGAGGTTGCTTCAGTTTACATTCCTACCGATGACTGAAAATGTTGCCCTATATTCTTTCCAACACTATATTTCTTTAAACTTAATGGTCTTTATCAGTCTGATATGTAAACAATCGTGTCTCATTATCAGTCTTTTTCACGTAAGCAAATTCACCTGTCTTTTTCTTTATGGCTTTTGGAATTTATATCATTTCCAAAAAGCTTTCCTCATTCCAACTTTATGGTTTTTTTTACATGTTATCAGATCCCCTTAAGATTTAATTTCTTTTTAGACCTCTGTCAATGCTTCATCAATTGGTCTTCCTAGACACAGGTAGAATATCTTTGACATGTACTTTCAGTTATGTCTTCATCCTTTTCTGTCAGCATAAAAACACTTGGAATTTGTTTTAATTTCCATCTTGAAGAAATTACTTTTATAATAAAAATATCTAAGGCCAATATAGATAATCATTTAGAAAAATACATTACAAATGTTCTGAGACCTGCAGCATATTATGGTGAGACATAGATTTTGAGTCAAAAGTCCTGGGTTCAGGTACTATAATCACCTCTGGAGTTGTATAAGGCTTTAGAAGAGCTGCTTGTGTACTTGAATTTGTACTTTGTAAAAGGAAGGAGTTGTATCAAACAGTCTCTAAGTTTTCATTTTTTTCTGCACGTCTTTGAATCTGTGCAGATGTGTATTGTTAAATCCTTACGTTTGCAAGTATAAATGGTGTAGAAAATTTGAGTATATTTGCCTTTCTCCAGTGCAGTATTTAATATGCTGATGTGAAAAAGCTGTAAACAGTTTTTTTACATTGTAGCACATGTTTTCCTATTCTAAACACCATTATTTTGCTAATGTTTTTGTTGTCTATTGTTCTTGCAAAATTTGACAATTCAATACAAAATCAGTAGAGCCCACCATCTACATTTTAACTAAGCCAAATCATCTTATTTTTGTTTTCTTCACCCCTTGGACTTGAATGGAAATCATTTATCTGAAATGTCTGTGTACCTGTGGTTTGGTACATAGATCAATGAGCTAATCTCCCAAAACACACATGTGTCCACTGGGGTCTGAAGAACATTTGGGCTTCAATCATCTTATAGAATGTCTTTTATGAAAATCAGCAGTAAAATGCAAACAAGTAATACTTACTTTATTTGCTCTCACTGTTTACAACATGGAAATAATTTGGTAGAGGATATTATGGAACTCCTGGAGGTGGGGAGCTTAAGTGGGTACAAGGGCTTCAGATGGAAAAATTTTTACCTATGGGAATAATGGTACACAACTCAACAGCTTTACTTCGCCTGAGAATCACAGTGTATTTGTTTTTGATGTAATCCCTATAGAGCAAGCACCCATGTGGCTCCTTCTTGGAGTATGACAATTAAACATAGTCCAGTAACCAAAAACCCATTCAGAATAGCTCAAATCTTTTGCTTGTATTTCTCAAAAATGTGGAAAAGATTCAATATATAGTCCACTGAAACACTTCTTAAAATCTTCTTTCCTTTCCTACCCACTTCTTTCACGACCCCCAGCTGCAATAGGGCATTTTCCTCCACAATTCACCTCAAATCTCCTCTTAAGTCCAGCTTAATGTTCTTCCCTCCCACCTCATTTCCAAAATCTTTACTATGTAGATCAATCTTTCCTCTTTTGGAATGGGGAGCAGGTGAAATTGGGCTGGAAAATAAAGTATTTTCTTTGGCAGGATAAGGTTAGAGAAAAGGCTGTGAACATTCCTACAATTTTGGTTGTGTTATATTAATGATGTAACACAAACTAGATGCTCAGTAAATATTTGTGAATAAGTGAATGAACTCTGATAATTCTCATATGCCAGAAATTGCCCTACCTATTTAAAAAGAAAATCTAAGAATATTATGAAGTATCAGCTCTATCCTGTTATCAATTTGGATGGAAACATCTTAAATTGACTCGACTGTAATCATCTTGACTGACACAGTAGGAATTTTCTTCTAGGTGTAGAGTATGCAGAATTTCACTAAACCATGCATTTTGCTTCAAGGGACAGAATATGGAGGTGGCCTAAACAGTGGCTGAGTTGAACTTATATTGTTTTTATTAAAAATTTAATTTGGGAGACCAGCCCAGTGGTGTAGTGGTTAAGTTCATACACTCTGCTTTGGCACCCTAGGGTTGGCAGGTTTGGATCCCAGGCACAGACCTATGCACTGCTCATTAAGCCACGCTGTGGTGGCGTCCCACATACAAAATAGGAGGGGATGGGTATGGATGTTAGCTCAGGACCAACCTTCCTCAGCAAAAAAAAAAAGAAGAAGAAAAATTTAATTTGGAGTTCCCCAAAATGAAATACTTAGATATAAATCTAGCAAATATACAAATACATGCAAGACCTATGGGAGGAAAACTACAAAACTCTGATGAATGAAATGAAAAAACCCTAAATAAATGGAGAGATATTCTGTGTTCATGGATAGAAAGACTGTCAAGATGTCAGTTCTTCTCAACTTGATCTATAGATTCAATGCAATTCCAATAAAAATTACAGCAAGTTATTTTGTGGATAACGAGAAACTGATTCTCAAGTTTATATGGAGAGGCAAAAGATTGAGAATAGCCCACACAATATTGAAGGAGAAGAACAAACTTGAAGGACTGACATTACTTGACTCCCAGACTTACTATAAAGACAGTGTGGCATTGGTAAAAAATAACAAATAGATCAATGGAACAGAATAGAGAGGCCAGAAATAGACCCCCATAAATATAGTCAATGATGTTTGACAAAGGAGCTGAAACAACCCGATGTCCACATTGCAAAAAAATGAATCTAGACACAGACTTTACATCCTTCACAAAAATTAGCCGAAAATGGATCATGGTCTAAATGTAAACCACAAAACTATAAAAATCCTACAAGATAACACAGGAGAACAACTAGATGACTTTGGGTATGGTAACGCCTTTTTAAATGCAACATCAATGGCATGATCCATGAAAGAAATAATTGATAAGCTGGACTTCATTAAAATTAAAAACTTCTGCTCTGTGAAAGACAGTGTCAGATTATAAGAAGATAAGACACAGACTGGGAGAAAACATTTGCAAAAGGCACATCTGATAAAGGGCTATTATCCAAAATATTCAAAGAACTTTTAAAACTCAACAATAAGAAAACAACCAAGCTAATTAAAAAATGGGCTAAAGACCTTAACAGACACCTCACCACAGAAGATTTACAGATGGCAAATAAACATATGAAAATATATTCCACGTCATATGTCATCAGGGAAATGCAAATTAAAACAAAGGTGAGATACCACTATATACTTATTTGAATGGTCAAAATCTGGATCACTGACAAAACCAAATGCTGGCTAGGCTGTGGAGCAATGGCAACTCTCATTCATTGCTAATGGGAATGCAGAATGGTACAGCCACTTTGGAAGACAGTTTGGCAGTTTCTTACAAAACTAAACATACTTTTATCATACAACCCAGTAATTGCTCTCCTTGTTATTTATCCAAAGGAGTTGAAAACTTATGTCCAAATAAAATCTGCACATGAATGTTTATAGCAGCTTTGTTCATAATGGCCAGAACTTCGAAGCAATCAAGATGTCCTTTAGTAGGTGAATGGATGAATAAAATGTGGTGCATCCAATGGAATATTATTCAGCACTAAAAAGAAATGAGCTATCAAACCATGAAAAGACATGGAGGAAACTGAAGTGCATATTACCAAGTGAAAGAAGCCAATCTGAAAAGGCTACATATTGTATGATTCCAACTATATGACATTCTGGAAAAGGCAAAACTATGGAGACAGTAAGAGGACCACAGGTTAAGGGTGGGGGAGGAATAAATCAGTGGAGCACAGAGGGTTTTTAGGCAGTGAAACTACTTTGTATGATACTATAATGCTAGATATATGTCATTATACATTTGTCCAAACCAAAGAATGCTCACCATCTAGAGTGAACCCTAATGTAAACCACGGACTTTGGATGATAATGATGCATCAATGTAGGTTCTTCAATGGTAACAAACATCCCCTGGTTGGGGGTGTTGGTAATGGTGGAGACTGTGCTTGTGTGGGGGCAGGGGGTATATTGGAAATCTGTGTACCTTCTGCTCAATTTTGCTGTGTCTCTGTACTTTCCTCTCAATTTTGCTGTGAACCTAAAACTGCTCTAAAAAATAAATTCTTAAAAAATAATAGGAGCCACAGCAATAATCTTAATTTTTTTGTAATGCTCTACAACATGTATCAGAGACCTTCATGTAAGAGTATCTATATTTATCTATCTGTCCATTCATCTTTATATCTGTCTATCTATCTCTGTGTCAGGATGACCAATTTGTCCCCAGTTTGCCTGAGACTGTCCTGGTTTTAGCACTGAAAGTCCTGCATCCCAGGAACCCCTTAATTCCAGACAAATTGGGATGATTGGTCACTGCACTTTGTACGTGTGTGTGCACAGGCATATGATCCCTATTCCAAGACATCTTTAAAAACACAGCAGACAGGGGCCAGCCCGGTGGCATGGTGGTTACGTTAGCATGCTCTGCTTCTGGTGGCCTGGAGTTTGCAGGTTCGGATCCAGGGCTCGGACCAATGCACCAGTTGTCAGCCATGCTGTGGTGGCTTCCCATATAAAGTAGAGGAAGATGGGCATGGATGTTAGCCCAGGGCCAGTCTTCCTCAGCAAAAAGAGGAGGATTGGCAACGGATGTTAGCTCAGGGCTAATCTTCCTCACCAAAAAAACTAAAAAACACAGCAGACAAGCATCTGTTTTTGTCTACTTCTAACTAAAATGGCTTTTACTGAACTACTCAGGGTATGGATTTATATTCTTATGATGTTGAATTTTGCCTCATATGTTTTCAGTATCTTATATCATCAAATAATTGCTGTTATTTTCAAGACTGTGGGAAATCTCTTGGAGTTTCTTACAGCTTTATGATTTTATCTGTCCAAAGCTAGTCTATTCAAACTCTGTCATATCTTAATGTCCTTCCTGCCAAGTTTCAGTTACAAAGAAACACCCCTTCGCTCGTAATCACATTTACGTCTCACAAATATCCCCAACAGACACAGAAATATTTTCTTGTCTAGCTTTTTCTTTTCAGTTTTTCACTTTCTGGCCTAAATATTCTCTCTTCCTCCTACAACTGCCCTCCTGCTTAGTCATCAATTGTTGTTCTGAATACTCCCATTCTTCAAGAACACTCCATAATAATAGGTATCTTGTGGGTTCACAAAGGAAACATACTAAGATATGATTAATTTGGACTATTTATTTGAAATTTGTAATAGTTGGATTTGGCTTTATATTATCCATTAGAAATATTTTGTCATTCCAACTAAAAGCACAGACACAATGTATGGAGGTGGAAGGAAGGGAAGTGGAAAGAGTGTTTAAGAAATAGAATTGTATTTTCAAGTTTTTAAAGTCAATATCATTTAACGTCCACAACGATGCTGTGTAATATTTGTATGTCTCAGTGCAGATCTGGTGAAGCTTCTTTTGTCTGTTTCTTATATATATATATATACATACATACACATATATATGTACGCACATATATACGTATAAATATATCTATACATGTATTTGACTAAATACAATTACAGCTACTTATTTCTAAACAAATCAGAGAAACTTATATAAAATAAAAACAATTTAGCTGAAACTAATAATACATATGTTAAAAATTCAAAACTCGGGGCTGGCCTGGTGGCATAGCTGTTAAGTTCGGGCTCTCTGCTTCTGGCATCCCAGGGTTTGCAGATTTGGATCCTGGGCGTGGGCCAACATACCACTTGTCAAGCTGGGCTGTGGCAGCGTCCCATATAAAGTAGAGGAAGATGGGCATGGATATTAGCCTAGGGCCAATCCTCCTCAGCAAAAAAAAAAAAAAATCAAAACTCAATAGGTCATGAAATGGAACTGAAACTCTTTCTCCCATATTCTCCTCACCCCCAGGAATCACTGTCAACTATTTCTCATGTAGTCTTTTGTACATTAAAAAAATCTTAAATTCCTCCATGTGTATGCAGGCAAATGCTTTTAAAACATTTACACAAATGGAGCATACTACACCTACTATTGTGAATTGTTTTTGATTTCACTTGATAATATATTTTAAACACATTTCCCTTCCATTTCAACAAGATCTACCTAATATCTTTGTCAGGCTGTGAGGTATTCCATTGTACAGATATGCTATAATTTAATTATAATTAAATGATGGATATTTATTTTTTTTCTGATTTTTTGTTTTTTTTTGCTATAGCAAGCACTATTGCTGCTCATCGCCTTGTGTGTGTGTGTGTGTGTGTGTGTGTGTGTGTGTAGTCCTAGCAGTGGAAGTGCAGGGTTAAAGAAAAAATTTTTAACAGATTTACCAAAATTTCTCCACCCAAACTGTACTGATTTATCCTTTATAAATGACATAAAGAGAATGCCCTTTTCCCTCACCCATCATAAAATACGTGTGTACATTCAGTAAAAAAACTTTTGCCATTCTGGCAAAAATTCAAAGACAAGTATTTTGCTGTTATTTTGACTTTCAATCTTGAAAATTTTCTTCATTAAGCACTTGCAGCTCCCAGCAAGAGTCCCTTCCTCCTCTGGGGTTGACTGGAGACCCCTCAACTGAGGACTGGCCTCCTTTCTCGACCTTATCCCCCCAAAATAAGCCACTTGAACAAATGGTGATGATTGGTGAGGTGGTGGGGGCTGGGTCCTGGGCGAGTCAGTAAGTGGTTTTAGGTCAGGTAAGGCTCACAATCTTTGGTTACTCCACAGGAAGTGGAGAAGGGTCATATTATTGGGTTCAGGTTGGCAAACTCTGGGCATACAAGAAGCGGTGAGGCCCCCGTAAAACCAATGGCACATACAGACTTATTTCTATCTGGCTATTGACAGAACATGGATTTATATTCCTATTCCCTACGAGCTCGTGTGCGTGGGGCAGCAGTCCAGCACTGATCAGTAGCCTGGATTCTGCAGCCTAGCTGCAGGGTCTGACTCCTGGTTCCACTACCTGGCAGCTATACGATCTTGTGCCTCAGTTTCCTCATCCATAACATGAGGTATTAATCATACCTACCCCATAGGATTAATTTGAGGTCGAAACATGTTAATATCTGTAAAGTGCTAAGAACTATACCTGGCACATGGTAAACAGCATGTAAATGTTTGTTCAATCAGCTAGTTGGTGAGTGGTTTTTTCCTTTAAGCAAGTTTGGAAGTACACGCTTTTTATTTTTTCCTCCTGTTCTTCAGAGGCCCTTTGGCTATTTTCAGAGCTCTCTCTTTGTAAGCTCACAAGTGACAAGAAATAGTTGAGTAGAATTGATGAAGTCTAAAGCTGGATGCCAGTGGAGACGAACAGCTGGTGCTCTGGAGGTCCGTATTGATTTGGTTTGCAAAAGAGCTCAGAGTGGAGTGATATGAGGTGGAGTCTCTTTCCACGCACTACTCCACTGGGTAGAGTCAAGTACATCTTGACTCACTAGGTTCTATCTCAGGACAGGGCCGGCCTGATTAGTTTTGGAAGGCACCTGGGGCAGATTGGTAGTGGCCAGAACAGAGCCTTTAGTCTAGGGTGGGTGGTACAGGGGAGAGACCATCCAGGGTCTGTTCTATTGTGCCAGGTCATTGCAGGCCTTCTACATATGTTTGACCAACTGAATGGAGTTCACAGGACATGCAGTAAATGGCTGTGGTGTTCTAGGCTCAGTCAATCTGAGCTGACTGAGCATGGATTACTCAGAGAAAAGGGACTCGCCAGTTGGGATCCAGGAAGGATGCCCTCTCATTGTCACTTTGGTCATACTTCCCTAAATGCCCACTGTCTCTGTAGTTCCTGGCTCTGACTGGCACCTTCTCATCTGTAAATAAGTTTCATATTTTCCAGGTTATACTTGCTTAGCAAATAGTGAAAAGTAGAAAGAAGAATAATCTCATCTCTATCCCATCATAGAGAGGTAGCCATCGTATCATCTGGATGTAGTTAATTCCCTTCTCTTTTGTGTCATGTATTTGTTTATCACATAATTTAAAATAGTTATGTGCAATTTAAGATATGCCAAAAGATATAAAGAATAATAAAGCCAACACCCAGGTACCCACCATCCTGCTTAAGAAATAAAACATTCATTTGCTCTATGGAGTCTCCCTTTGTGCTCTTTTTCTGTCAAGTCTCTTTCCCTGTCCCTAAGAGATAACCATTATACTACATCTCTTTATATTCTTATATTTATATGCATCTATCATTAAGTAATGTAAAATATTTCTTTACATGTCTTTAAGATTTATATAACTATTTTTTTGGCAATGTGCATTTGATGCTTAATATTATGTTTGTGAGAGTTAGCATTGTTGATGTAGTGCTAGTTCCTCCATTTTCATTGCTGTATAGTATTCTGTTGTATGACTTGACTACCATTCATTCATTCTCTTAATAATTAACAAGCTGTTTTCATGGTTTACTTTACAAACAGTAAAAATTTCTGTGGTTGTCTCTTTATGTATATGTAGAAAGTTTCTCTTGGATATATACCAGGAGAGGAAATTCTTCAATTTTACTAGATATTGCCAACTTGTGATACCAGTTCCCATTATTCCACAGCCTCAGCAGCACTTACTGTTGTTAGACTTTAAATTCTGCTGATGGGATGGTGGTATCTCATTGTAATTTTTATTTTGATTTCCCTTAGTGTAATTGAGCCCCTTATTTTTATGCATACATTTTTATATAGTTAAGACCGTTCTATATACACATATTTTTCCACTTATAATTAAAACATAAGTATTCCTCCTTGTGACGTGCTTTTCATAAATAATTTTTAATGGCCATATAATGTTCTAATATGTGAGTGGAATAAAATATTCTGCCAGTATTAGAAATTCAGCTTGCATCCAGATTTTCACTATTATAGATGAGGCTCTGAATGAATTTGACTAGAAAGCCTTTTATGTATTTTGGATGATTTCCTTAGGTTGGCTTTCCAGAAGGTGAATTATTGGGCCAAATGGGATGCATGATTCTAGAGTTCTTGCTAGTACATAACCGGCTTGTACCAATATTCTTGCCAACTAGAAGTATACTGGTTGGAACCTGGAAGCTGAAGGGCGTTGCTTATGTCTTTTCCTGATTCTGGGGAGAGTGGTTCCAAATACTTTCTATAAGCAATTCAGAGTCAGTCCTGGACCGGAGGGCACAGAGAAGTGACGGGCACTAAAGAGAAGGGTCAGAGGCTTGCACATTATAAGATTCCTTGTCTGAAGGACAGGATGGCTCCTCATGCTTTTCTACAGAGGGCTGACTACAGGAAGGAGAGGCAAGGCTGCTCGCAGTGTCTTTCTTCTGATGGAGCCCACCTCTGACTCCTTCTCTGCTTCCTTTTTTCTTTTTTGATTTTCAAGTAAATGATGATATCAACAGATAAAAACATATGGGAGTCAGAAATCACTTTTCAAGAAATTAAGTCTTGAGGCCCGCTGGGTGGCACAGTGGTTTAGTTTGCGCTTTGGCAGACTGGGCTTCCTGGGTTCGGATCCCGGGCGCCTGCCGATGCACTGCTTGTCAGCCATGGTGTGGCGGTGTCCCATGTAGAGGAAGATGGGCACAGATGTTAGCCCAGGGCCAGTCTTCCTCAGCAAAAAGAGGAGGATTGGCGACGGATGTTAGCTCAGGGCTGGTCTTCCTTACACACACAAAAAAGAAATTATCTTTTTTCTTGGAAACAGGATACTATATTATCTATCATATTGTATACAATACTCAATTAGATTCAACAAATATTAGGCACCTGCCATATCCCAGGCTAGTCTCTGGGGATACAATGGTGAACAAGATATATTGTGATAGTTTATTATTGTTAGCATGAATCACATGGCAGTGTATTTAGTATATCCACTCTATAATAACCACACTGGTTGTAAAGAGTAATAATAGTCATGTCTATTATTAGCAATAATACTTAAGATTATTATAGTGACTAGCAGTGCCTGAGAATTTGTTGGTATGAAAAGAGTTTTTCCTGGCACTGCTGGAAATGAGGTGTTATAATATAGGCAGATATTTTTTCCTGAGTTTCCAGATCTTTCATCACTGAGCAGCCATGCCAGATTGGTTGCTTATTAAAATTGGCACAGTGCCCTGAGGGGCTAATGTGTTAATAATAAGTAGTGCTTCTCTTGAGCACTAGCCCTGCCCCTCATTAGCGTCCCCGGGATCTGCTGCTGCAGCATGGGTCTCCATTCTGCCCCCGACATTCCACTGAGAGGCTCCAGAAGTGGGGTTTCAGTGATGCTCATACATCATAGGTGACTCTTTAAAAAGGGATCTTAGAGATGGCAGGATAATTTACTGGCCATGAGTAACATTTGTAGCTCCAGAGGCTAAGATAATGATGAAAGCAATGAAACCTTGGGGTCCAGAGCAGGGTCTTTTCACTGGATGGGGTGAAGAAGGCACCTGGCAGTCCACGCACGCTGTGGAAGGGTTTCTTTTAGTTTTTTTTAATCTTCCTTTGAATGTTCATGTATTTGCTCATGGTCATAAGGGAAGGAAGGATATAGAAGCAGCTAAAGAGGCAACTATGGTATTTTGAGTTGATATGATAGAGTGAGTGCTTTCACTGTATGGAGGAAACTAGAAGTAGGATGACCTTCTCCACAGACCTGTGCAAACCTGACCACACAGCCCAGTCTGGGAACGTCTTAGCTACAAATACCATGTTTTTCATGGACAGGGCTTTCTTAGGCTATATCATACCTTGAACTCTAAGGACAACTTTTATTCCCTCTATGCACACATTTCCAGCAAGGATTTACTGATACAATTTATGCAATTGTAAGATTTAATGATATATTTATTGCAATGTTTCAGCTTTTGCTATTTGGCAACACTTTCCAGTAATACTGGGTGAAAAAAAAAATGACTGCTGAGAGCTCACATTGTTAGTGAACTGATTTTCTAAGCTGATAGAATTTAAACACTCTTGGATAAAATTTCTCAATATAAAAATTATATCTCATCTATTAATTTTATAAGCATATTCATTATTATTACTATTATTAAAACTAATGAATTCAATTTGGCATTGGACCGCCATATAATTAGAGGAATAAAATTCTCTCCCTGAATGCTGAACTCATTGGGAATGGGTAATCTGACTACTCCAGCCAGTTCTGTTATTAATTTCAGGGTTGTTCAGTTCAGCTTCAATTAAAATCAAACATTTATTTTATTACTTTGAATTGAATTGAATTGTTATCTTTGAATAGGTAATGTGGGTAGTATATGCACAACGTAATATATGCAATGGTAATAAAATTCAAACAGTATAAATGGTACACAGAGAAAGTAAGGCTCAGTCCCACCACTGACCCTGTGTATCTGCCCCCTCCTCAACGGCAACCACTGTTATCAGAGTTTGTGTGTGTGTGTGTGTGTGTGTATCCTTTGAGAGATATATCAGAGATCAGTCTATTTATATATCTATATATGTCTATCCATATCTGATTTTATTTTACACAAATGGGAGCATAGTATAAACACTTTCCTGCCTTTGGTTTTACTTAATATATCTTGTCCACAGTTTCATATCTTTTTTGAATGACTGACTAACATTTCACTGTAACCCCAAAATATATGGAACACCTACCATGTGCTAGGTGTTTCCTGGGAAGTAACGATGAACATGACAGGTCTCTGTCTCCCAGGGCTCACGTTCTGGTGGAGGAGAAGGTAGGTAATTATAAAAAAATATAGGCTTGGGGCCGGCCCGGTGGCGCAGTGGTTTAGTCTGCGCTTGGCAGCCCGGGGTTCGCGGGTTCGGATCCCGGGCGCCCGCCGACGCACTGCTTGTCAGCCACGCCGTGCCGGTGTCCCATATAAAGTAGAGGAAGATGGGCACGGATGTTAGCCCAGGGCCAGTCTTCCTCAGCAAAAAGAGGAAGATTAGCAACAGATGTTAGCTCAGGGCTGGTCTTCCTCACACACACACACAAAAAAATATATAGGCTGTAGGTGTTCTGTAAGAATGGTGTAAGCAGAGTTAAAGAATGAAACTAGGAGGAAAAGATTAATTCTATTTTGGAAGATACGAGAAGTCCTCCTGGAAGTGGAAGATTTGAACAAGGTATGTGAACAAGATTTGACAGGTGTGGATATGCACTAAGGACATCCAGGCAGGGAGGAGTGGAAAGGGATGCATGCTAAATATGTTCAGGGCCTGATAACCATGGGATATGGTTTGGTTGGGACATCAATTTCGTTGGTGGGAGGAGGGGAGTGGGGACAAAGCTGGAAAGATGGTCTGGTGCTTTGAATGTTAGAGTGAAGAGCAAAGCTCTGTGTGTGGGGTGGGGTGGGGTGGGAGGTGGGGTGTGGGTGTATGGAGGCCCAGAGAAGTGGGTGGAGATGGAGTAGGAAGGCTTTTATATAGGCCAGATGTAGGGAAGGCCCAAATTACAGCAAGTTTTGTGGAAGGAGAAAGGAAGAGATGAATTCCTGAGACATCACAGAGCTAGTTTTTCTTATGAATAAGGGTTGGCAGCTTCGTAACATCATTAGCCATTCTAAATCTATTCCCTGATGAACTTAGAGTTTTGAATTCCTAATGAGGACAATCTGACTGACAGCCCATTTAGGATAATACACGTTAATAGAAAAGTCAAACACACTTATTTCAACTGAGACATGTAACACCATTAATTTGCAGAAGAGAAAAATAACTGTGGGGTGATACCCCTTGCTATGCAGTTATCATGGACATGGCTGATTGGAAAAGTCACTGAATAATTGTGTGTGTGGGATTCTGAATTGAAACACGGAGCACACTTCTATGTTCAATTGTGCCACTACTAGCAAAGGTGATTTTTACGAGCAAAAGTGCTAGAAAACCTTTAAAGGGCAAAAAGTGAAGGAAAATAAAATGCTCCAGATAACCTTAAGAGCAAAGTACAAATGACACTTTGCAAGCCAACTTCATTAGTCTGTCTCCAGCATGAGCGCCATAGTGACAAATGGACATTACTTGTTTTTCCTCATTATTTGGAATCTCTCACAATTCCAAGTGGTTCTCTATTAGGAAATGGGGAATCTAGACAATTAGCACATGAATTTGTGTGTGAAATTCAAATCGACTAGATTCTTAAAACAGCATACTTAAAAAATTATAGGTTCTTCTTAGCCCACAATAGCTTTTTCTTTTTCTTTTTTTTTCAAACCTAGATCTCTCCTTGCCCTCCAGGGACAAATACATGTAGCACAGTAAGTGAAATTAATATCCTTTTCTATGTGCCCCTAATAAATAGTTTCTTGCCCTGAGCAAGTGGCTATTTGCAAGGCCGGTCAAATATTTCAAATTGCCGACTGGTGAGACGCTCAGGTGAGTGATCCACTGCCTTTGTTTGGCACAAACCACTTTAAAAGTTCAAAGCGGGTGGTGAGTCACACTACAGGTTCAATGAGTCCTTGCCACACTCAGGGCTGGGGATTAGAGATTCTGTAACATGGGAGTCGTGACTATGTTGAGTGAGGACAAGTGGCTGGAACCTGGCAACCTTCATGTCCCTTGGAGATCAGGGTGGACAGGAATGGTGAGGGGAAGGCACTGGAGTGGACAAGCTGTTGGCTAGATGGGTCATTGCCCAGCCTCCAAAACGATGCAGAAAGTCCCTCTGCAGCTTCCTTTACCCCCGACCTTCCCCTGAGCACCCTCAGAGTCAGATATGCTAACTGTTAGAAAGCTTCTGAAATATTGAGTTGATTTCTGCCTCCTCATGACCCACTTATCCTAATGCTACCTGGAGAGCACAACTTTAGGATGTATAAGAATCACCCAGAGGTGCTTTTTCCTTTTCTCTTCTCTTAATAATTTTATCGTGGAAAATTTTATACACAATATAACAGTAGAGAAAATTGGATAAAAAACTACATCCTTGTCACCCACTTTCAACAGTTATCAATTATTTTGAAAACATGCCATCTATCCCTCCTGCCTTTTTAATGGAGTAATTTAAAGCAAATCTGTTGTCATATTATTGCATCTGCACATACTTCAATATGCATCTCTGCCAGGTGACAACTTTTTTTCTACGCATTCACAATGCCATTATCACATATAATAAAATTAACAATAATTTCCTAATATTAGCTAGTACCCAATCCGTATTCATATTGTCCTGATTGTCTCCAAAATGTCTTTTAAAGGTGGTTTCTATACAGTATACATTTCATTGGATTTTATATTTCGTGTCCTTTAATCTATGACAGTCCTTCATTCATTTAAAAAAATACCACTTACTTGTTGAAGAAACCAAATCATTCATCTGATAGAACGTGCCACATTCTGGATTTGGCTGATTGTATCCTCATAGAGATGTTAATTAGTTTGCCACTATTTCCTGTTAACTGATAGTCACTTAGATCTGAGACTTGTTTAGATTTAGTTCCATTTGGGGGACAAGAATACATGATGGGTGGTGCTGTGTGCTTCCTACTGTGTCACAGCAGGGAGACTTCCACTTTTAGTGGTGCTGAGATTGATCCATGAGTTCAGGTATTACGGTCCTGAAAGTACTGATTTATGGTCCAACCCAGACCTCTGAATCAGAATCTCTAAGAGGACGGTCCAGGTGATTCTGACACAGGTAACCCAGGGACCACCAACGTCTGAGAAACACTGTTCTAGAGAGGCATCCTGAGGGGGGGACGTTTTGGGAAACACTGTGTGATGGTTAATTTTATGTGTCAACTTGACTGGGACATGGGACGCCCAGACATTTGGTCAAACGTTATTCTGGGTGTGTCTGTGAGGGTGTTTCTGGAAGAGATTAACCTTGAATGAATAGACTGAGTAAAGCATACTGTCCTCCCTAATGCAGTGGGCCTCGTCCAAGCAGTTGAAGATCTGAATAGCACAAAAAGGCCGGTAAGAGGGAACTCTTCCTGCCTGACTGCTTGAGCTAGGACACCAGCCATTTCCTGCCTTTGGACTTGAACTGAAAACTTGACTCTTTTTGAGCCTGCTGTCTTTTGGACTAGAACTTACACCATTGGTTCTCCAGGTTCTCAGGCCTGCAGATTCATTCTGGAACGACACCATTGGCTCTCTTGGGTCTCCAGCTTGCCAACTATAGATCTTGGGACTTCTCAGCCTCCACACTGTGTGAGCCAATTCCTTGTAATAAATCTCTTTCTCCCTCTCTATCCCATTGGTTCTGTTTCTCTGGAGAACCTTGACAAATGCACTGTACTAAACAGTGTAAAACATGTTTTTTTACTGCAGGCCTTCTCAGATTCTTTAATATACGCTAATGTGTATTGTGATTTTCCAACCAGCGGGATGGTTTGTAGTGCTTCCCAAACTAAATTGACCAAGGAACCCTTTGTGATCGTGCATCTTGCAGGTCTGGTGTTCCACAGAACCCTTTTGTAAACACAGGTTTGGTGTAACATAGAATAAACCTCCTTCATTTTCTACCTAGCAGCCTTTCAAATATTTGAAGGGAGCAGTTTCTGTCCTTAGACTTCTCTTTCTAGGGTGAAGGTCCCAAATACTTCCAAGTTTTCCTCATATGATTTGCTCCAGCATCTTGTTTCCTTTTCTCTTCTTGAGGTATTCTCTGTTTAGTCTGGGGGCCTCTTAAGTTGTTGTGACTCATCTCTCATATGAGGCAAGGATGATGAGGATGTCCTTGGGCAAGGCCTTCAGAAACAGCTGGTGTTTACCTGGTCCAGAAAGAGAGGGCCTCTAACTGGTTGATATAAGCTTTCAGCACCTCAGATTTTGTGCTCCTTTCAGACCCATCCTTAGCAGTTTCTGCTGCTGCTTTCTTTTAAATTTTTTAACGACAAAGGGAATTTATGGTTTGATCTCGGGCTCAAATGCAGAGACCCAACTTCTCTCCATTTCTCTGCCCTCCCTCATTCCTCCATTCTCAGGCAGACTCTCCTTTGGTGGTTACAAGATGGCTGCAGCAGCCCCCAAGGCCATGTCCTTTTTCATTCATGTTTAGCAGGAAATAACAGATTCAGCTTCTTGTGATACTTCTAATCTTCAGATACTTCTGACTGCTGAGAGTTTATCTGGATTGAAACACATGAGCCTTCACTTTACTTTATTTCCTGACTGAGTGTATTTCCAAACACCCCGATTCTTACACATGTTGCAGTGCTTAAAGGCATCTGAAGCTGGTGGGAAACGAGAAATCCAACATCAGTGGGTGGAGAGGACCGCAAATTTTTCTTGGTCAGCCCCTGGTCTTAGTAGTTCAATAATATGTCTCTCTCTCTCTTTTCTTAAGCTGAGGCCCAGAGAGCTTAGGTGATTTTTCCAGAGGTCACACAGCTGGGGACAGAGCTGTGTCAGAAGCTCTCGTCTGCCAAGGCCGAGGCTCCATGTTATATGGGCAATCCCACTCGTGGACTTTATTTCTTGAGCACATGTTTGAAGGTGGTTTTTTTTTTGTGTGAGGAAGACCAGCCCTGAGCTAACATCTGTTGCCAATCCTCCTTTTTTTGCCGAGGAAGACTGGCCCTGGGCTAACATCTGTGCCCATCTTCCTCCACTTTATATGGGACGCCGCCACGGCATGGCTGACAGCAGTGCGTCGGCGGGCGCCCGGGATCCGAACCCGCGAACCCGGGCTAAGCGCGGACTAAACCGCTGCGCCACCGGGCGGCCCCTGAAGGTGCTTTTTAATTCTGCAACATCTGAAACTGATTTCCTCTGTCAACCCTGAGTGTGCTCTTTGTTTTGGAGGCCAGTCAGAAGAGGCAGCAGCTACTCAGCATGGCCCGTCTTTTGAACCTTGATGGGGAGCTGCTAGGCTTTCTCAGCGGGCAAGGGTTTTGATCTTGTGGATGGTTTTATGTTGAACCTTTAAAAAGGACAGATCTTAGGGCCGCCCGGTGGCGCAGCGGTTTGGTCTGCACGTGGCAGCCCGGGGTTCGCGAGTTCGGATCCCGGTCGCCCGCCGACGCACTGCCTGTCGGCCATGCCGTGGCGGCGTCCCATATAAAGTGGAGGAAGATGGGCACGGATGTTAGCTCAGGGCCAGTCTTCCTCAGCAAAAAAGGGGAAGATTGGCAACAGATGTTAGCTCAGGGCTGGTCTTCCCCACAAAAAAAAAAAAAAAAAAGGACAGATCTTAGAAATCTCAGAGTAAGAAACTCTGAGGTGCAGTATATAAAAGACTTACCCTAAACATTATATATATATATATAATGTAATATATACAATATGGAATGATATATATGAGACAATATGTGTACTGTGTAGATGAGTTTTTGATATTTATTGGGCAAATACGATTAAAACAAAAATAATAAAATTAAAGTAATCCATAATTTTTCTACCCTTTCCAGCTCATCTACTTTAATTTTTTCCTTGCTCCCTCCCAGTCCCTTTACATATTTATTCATAGAGCAAGAGTGTTGAAGAACGGTCAAAGGCAATACCTCCAGCATTAGATAGGTTTAGGTTCAAATCCTGGTGCAGCCACTTACTGGGTGATCTTAGGCAAACTGCCTAAATT
Source organism: Tapirus indicus (assembly GCA_031878705.1). Lineage (NCBI taxonomy): Eukaryota > Metazoa > Chordata > Mammalia > Perissodactyla > Tapiridae > Tapirus > Tapirus indicus. Next base: position 45,484,575 of record CM062918.1, read on the forward strand.
TGCACACTTTTGTTTTTGAATCTGTAAAATGAGAATAATAAAAATACTACTACATATATCAACTGATTTTTCTGACTGTTAATTGGGATAATACCTGTAAAGGGTTTAGTACAGTGCATAACCCACGTACTACTCTGTATAGACATTAGCTATCATAATACTATCATAACTATATTTTGTATATAGTTATAATTGTAGTGTAGATATGCCTTTTTCTGTGCTCATGTAATATGTGATCAACACAAAACATTTCATCTGAAATAATTAAAAAATTTCTACAGAAAGAATTTCTTGGGAAATCCAGGATGTTTTACTCCTCTGCTCTCCAGCCCAAATTTCCTGTCCTGACGTCACATTTCGAGTCCCTTGCAGCCCTTGATTATCTTGGGCCCACTCACAGCAAGTGGGCAGCAGCTCCTCCTCTCCTTTCTTTGGCAGCTGGGCCAGCATGGGTCAGGATGCACAGATACCATCTGTGGCCAGTGGCCTCAGGGGGCAGCGCTTGGCGGGACAGAGCCTTGGCCGGGCTCAGTCAGGCTGACTGAGTTGGCTCCACTTCAGTTTTTGGAAGTCCCAGTTGTTCCCTTCACACTGTAGCTGGGCAGGTAAGATTTATGGTATGTGATAACAATAGGATCTCGCGTTTAGAGTCTCTTTTTCTTTCTAGTATTTCAGGGTGCTCTCTTGAAAGGGCAAAGATTCATCATTAAAAGGTAAGCATTCCTGTAAGGCAAAAGAGGCAAAGAGAGAATGGTAATTCCACGATGGCTGGACCAGGGTGTGGCTGGGAAGTTGGGGATAAGAGGAAAGCTGACTGTCAAAGGCTCCTGCCCCTTTGTTCCCCCAGCATCCTCTCTTCTAGAAGATGATATCCGAGCACTTAGAGATGTAAGGCCTGGCATCTCTACTCGAGCTTAGTTCCAAACCTAGGCAAAGTGGTTAAGGTGGGAAAACTTGTCTCTTGCATTTTTCTAGGTCCTGTGGGTGCCTCCTCACCCTGCCTCTACCTACCTACTCACCAGCCCAGTCATGGACTGTTCTGCTCTTCCCTAGGTTGTTCAGATAAAACTAAATCACAGATGATAGCAATATAACATGTTACCCTTCCTGGGAAGTTCATGTTTGTAAAGGGGCAGCTGGAGAGAGGGAAATGCTTGCTACTCAGAATCAGGGGACTTGGACTAAAATCCTGTTAACTGAGGTTGATCTTGGGCTAAATCTCAATATCTTTTGGCCTCATTTTCTCATCTTTCAAGCAAAAAAACTTAACTAGATGATCTTAACATCTGGAACTTAGCTTTCTGTGAGTATCTGTATGTGTGAAGCAGGTCATGGGATGGGGAATACTTTTGAGTAGAGGGCCTTTCTGGTACCTTCTAAATCAGTCACAATCTGAATCCTGCTCCATGTTCCTCCCTGAGAGCCTCCAGGAAGCTGGGGGTGGGGCTCAGGTGAGGGAAGCGGGTGCCACGGTTGTAATGTGTACTCTCTGTGACCATCAGCTGGGCATGACCAGATGGATTGCTCTTGGAAAGGTGTAAGGAGCAACCAGAGGAGTGAACCAGGTGCTGCCAGCTGCACACGGCACTGTTCTGGGGCAGGGGGACGGCATGCGGACTATCATTTCATATATATATGAATACATGTATATTGTGCACAAAACTTAGCTCTTTTAATACTGAGAAACAGGATTTTCTTAAGTAATCTCATCTTTATTTTATTTGGAAATGATCTAGCCGTAAACGGGGTGCAACTCACATTCTGTCCAGCCATATTTTTGGGACCCCCCCCAAACTGACAGTTGCCAAGTTAAGTTCTCATGATGCGAAATGAGACAAACAAGAAGGCAACAGCCGTCCCTGGGAGAGAAAGTCTCCATAATCAGTGTTTTTCTCCTGCCAATCTGAATTTGGAGAGGAAGGGACGACGTGGAATTTTACCTTCCTCTCTCAACCAGGCACCACAGCTAGAGATCTGGGAGAGCTGAATTTGGTTAAGAATTCTCCCGCTTTGCCAGTTTTCCCAGAATGCTGTCTGCAGGCTCTGGAGTGAGTGGGGTGTCCCAGCGGGTTTCATTCTGGTCACCAGAAACTGTAGAGGAGGAAAAATAATTTTCTCTCTGCCCTTTGTAGTGTGTGCCTGGCTGAGACCCCTTATTCTCTAGAGCACCTCACAAATGGATAAGCTTGTCTAGGATGGTTAAAAGTTCTCCACCGTGGCCTTGGTAATTCAGAATTCTCTTTGGTGAGGTTAACATACTTGTTCAGCCTTAAAACAAAATTTATTCACCTGAGGCCTCACACCGGATGCAGCTGAGTTTAAGTCAGACACAGTCTGACCCCGGACCCAGTCTGATTTCTAAGTCAGAACCAATCTGACACTGGACTCAGTCTGGTTTTTATGTTGGAATCAGTCTGATTCCAGCAGACTTCCAGACCCAGTCCGGAAAGAGAAATACTCACATAAAGTCTGAAAGCTCATAACGCAACAGCTGCAGAGCTAGCATCCAGGATCCAAGAGGGACTTAACCAGGACCTCCAGAAGCAGTGAGAAAGCAGCGAGCTCAGGCTCAGCAGGTACCCACACCTGGTTGCTTGGTGCTCCTGGGAGCCACTGGGGGTCTCCTTCGGTTCCCTCTTCTGACACCAGAACTCTTAAAAGATCAACTGAGGCATATTAAAAATTTTAAGAGTTTATCTGAACAAAAATCGATTTGAATCAGGCAGTGCCAAACCAGAAGTGGTTAGGAGTGCTCCCCATTTCGTATTTATTTAATGTGCATTGGGCTAGATCCTCTGGGAGAAATAGGTGGCAAGGTCTCTGCGTTCCACCAGCTTTGAAGTTAAAAGGCACCACTTTACCAATGGAAGTGTGGATGTTTTTGAAAAAGATTTGCATCTTTAGTGACATCTGCTTTTCTATCTGTTTGATGATTTTGGTCTTCTCTCGGGCATTGCATCAATGGGGACATGATGAGCTTAGTCTTTTGACTTGACTTCTGGCTTCCATTGCTTCTGCTCTTTTTAACTTTTTCATAGGTTTGTTTTGCTAGATTTTCTCCCTTTCTTTCTCTCTCTTCTATTCTCTGACTCTCTCTTCTTTTATCTCCCTTCCTTCCTCACTCCCTCCCCTCCTTCCAATACTATTTTATTCAATTCCAATACAATTTTTGCTTTGTATTGCAATGCAATTTCACCTACCATGTGAAAAAGGGTAAATAAGCCACAGAAAGTCATATATAGACAAATAGTTAAAATACACGGCAATACATGCTATTGTAAATTTACATGCACAGTGATTTAGTTGCATAACAATAAGAGAAACTGACTTTGACTCAGGGTTAAGGGAAATGTTTCACAAAAGAGGTAAAATTTAGTGGGTCTTGAAGGATGTGTAGGAGTTTGCCAAGTGTGTAGTGAAAGGAAGAGGTATCTGTATGTGTAATGGAACCAGCAAGTCTGGAGAACAGCAGGAAGTCTGGAGTTATAGAGAGCATCAGGTATGTGAAAGAGTGACTAAGGTAGAAAAGATAGGTCAAACCCAGGTTCTGAAGAGTTTTGTAGGCAATGCTAACGTGTTTAGAACTTTATTCTGGCCAAACGCTTCCAATGACATTGCAAAATTTCTAAACGCGGAATATACATGGTGAGCTCTGAATTTTATTTAAAATTCAAAATTATATTATCAAAAAAGACAATAATGATAATAGTAATAGTTGACATTTATTGTGCATTTACTATGCTATACTATACTATGCTATACTATCCTATGTTAGCCACTTTATATTCATTACTGCATTTGATTCTTACCATCACATCACAGTGTGGGAGTATTATGGGCTGACTTGTGTCCCCCCAAATTCATTTGTTGAAGTCCCAAACCCCAGTATCTCAGAATGTAATAATATTTGGAGATAAGGTCTTTAAAGAGGTGATTAAGTTAACATGAGGCTTTTAGGGTGAACCCTAATCTGATCTAACTGGTGTCCTTATAAGAAAAGGAAATTTGGACCTACAGAGAGATGCCAGAGATGTGCGAGCACAGAGAAAAGACCACATGCAGACACAGGGAGAGGGTGGCCGCCTGCAAGCCAAGCAGAGAGGCCTCAGAAGAAAATGACTGTGCCAACACCTTGATCTTGGAGTTGTAGCCTCCAGAACTGTGAGGAAAAAATACTGTTGTTTATGCCACCCAGTCTGCGGTATTTTGTTATGACAGCCCAGCAAGCCGATGTTATCCCTATTTTGTAGCCACGGTGACCAAGGCACAGAGAGCCATTTTCCCATGATCGCCAGCAAACTCATGGCAGAGATGGGATGAGCCCTAAATCACTACACCTCAAGGCCTTCTCAGAGTCCCAGAGGGGCCTGGAGACTGTGGGGAGGATGAGGCATTAATCCACCTGGGGTTTTAAATATAAAGGGGTAGTAGAAGGAGGAGCTGAGGGACGCATGCTTAAGGCTCACTGGGTCTCCCAGACACGCCTGTCATTCAAACTTGACGCCTAACTCATCTCTTTAACCTGTCTTACATTAGTAAAATCACAAAGAAATTCTACAGTTTCTCTTTAGATCAATGGTGAGAATCTGGGGGTATATTTTAAAACTCAGGAAATAGTCCATATTAAGATAATCAAGAAAGATGCATAAGGTGGCCTCCCTTGCTGTAAATTACGTACTTTATGTTAAAAATGACTACTGCCTTCCTTCACGGGGCAGTGGCTGATGGGCGTCACCCTATGTCTGCAGCTCACTGGATCATCCCGCTGTCGGGCTGGCTTTGCAAAGTGCACAATTTTGGTTTTCCAGGGTACAATGTAGTGGCAGAAGAGTTTATGTGCTGCTTAAGCCCCTGTAGCCTATAGACAGGAAACACGCTCTAAATGCAGTAATTATATTTTTAGAGTGCTGGGTTTGTGCTAATAAATCAGAGGGGAAAGTCTTGCAGGATTAGGGACTAGTACTAAAGGCAATAATCTCAAGAATCTGGCCTCCCACTCTCATGCTCGGTCCACCCAGATCCTAGCAAGGAGGGCTGGGGGCCCATACGTAGCAGGGGAAGCCAACCATTCAGCATCTGGATACACAGTCACTCGTGAATTCCATGTTTTTTTGTCCTTTTTCATGAAAACACAGGAATTTACAAAATCTTTCTACTGATTATGTTGGGGGATCATTGGAAATATGACAAAGATTTATGAATGAATATTCCTTTTTAGTTCCCCTTTCTCTGCCTCCTCATCCTTCTTCCTCATTCTTTCATTTCATTACCATTTCTCTTATGAAAATGAATGATAAAGGGATGGGAAGAAAAGACTATAATATTAGTAAAAAATGTGCACATGTAGTCAGGAGACCTGGGTTTTAGTTCTGATGTTACCACTAATTGGCTATGTGATGTTGGGGAAGTCATTTGACCTCTCTGAGTCTCCATTTCTGACTGTAAAATGAAGGGGCTAGACCATGTAATTCTAATATTTGATGATCCCAACTTCTCTTAGGTCTGTGAAAAAAAGTTGAAATAAAAAGGTCGAAGGATATCAACTAGCATGCATTGGTGGTGGTGGGGTCAGACCTGAGAGTCAGTGATGTGTTCCTTGGTTTTCACTGTTGCCTTTCTCGCACTCTGTTCCTCCATTTACTCTGTTTTCTCTGGTTCCCACTGGTGGTGAGGACCTTTCATGTCGGTGTCCCACAGACCATGCTTCAAGCATTTCCCAATCCTAACCTTGTCTACCAAACCTTGTCAGTTCTGGGTCCTATTCCCCGGGAGCACCTTCAGGTGAAAGAAACAAAATAGATAAATGATTCATAATAAGGCATAAATGATTTATTTTCCCCAGGCACCATTTTTTAGGTGCCTGTAGCCTCTTCAATCCAATAACCACTTACTGAGCACCCACTGTGTTATTGACAAGAGGGATTTAGATAAATAAGATGTGGTCCCTGCCCTCCAGGGTGCACACTTTATGGAGGGACACACACCACCGACTGTGACGTAATCTGGTCTGCGAGGAGAGAAGGAAAGGCATTGTGTTGAGCTGGGTCTTGCTGGTTGATGAGCTGGATTTTGAAAGGAAGCAGTGGGTGGTGGGGAAGGCAGGTCAGTTGTAGGACGCTATTAGGATAAACGCCCATGGCAGGGAGCATTCAGAGTGTGTTTAGTGAAAGGCAAGTAGTCTGGGAGGTGGGTGATGCTTTGGGTGTGGGGACAGGATTGGGAGAACATCTTCTCCCGTCAGGTGGGGCACTGCAGTGGAAGTAGAGTGGCTGGGGCTTTGAATGCTGTGCTGCAGAATCTGGGCTGCATTGTGTAGGTAGTTGGGAGCCATTGGAAGTGGGATGGGTCCTGCTGTGAGCTGAAACTATGTTCTCCCTAGAATGTGGCATGTTTGGAGGACTGTGGTAGGGAGTATAGACCCAGCCAGGGTCTATTTGCATGAGGGATCCAGAGTCCTAGACGTTAGGAGGCATTTAGATGCTACTTTTGGTGCCTGCTCTAATGGGAGACACCTCCTATAAGACCCTAAGTATGGAATAGGGGTCATTGGTAGCCCAGAAGTTTGGTTTTGGAGCACCTAGGAAATGCCTCTGGGGATTCTTGGGATGAACTGGGGGAGTCTGCAGGTCCTGCAGAGTGGGTGGGGGTATAACCAGAGAAATGCTTTTGTGTGAATGTCACTGTCCCACTGGGGAGCTGTGGTTAAGAGAAGAGGAGGGGTGTTCAGAGGGCAGTGGACAAGGGCAACAAGAAGGGGACTGATGACAGAGGCTTTGTGGAGCCATAGCGACAGAGATGTGCCCTTTGGCACATCCCATTGTGGGGCTTGGTGTACTCGTTTGGGCTCAGCACGAGGCTGATCTAACCAGGCTCTCTTTCTTTCCACGCCTCCAAAGACTGGTGGGCGTGGGGGCAAGTACAGTGAGCTCTTTGCCACTTTTGACTTGAGCAGCAACACCCTAGGAGACACCATTGGTACGGCAGCTTTTTAAACATTTCTTGAATCTTTCAAAACACAGAGATTAGCCAAGGAGCTTCTTCATGTCACAGGAAGGACTAAGGGAGATTTGAAGGAAGAAGAGCTGGCCTCTCCACTTTCCTCCTGGGTCTGCTAGAAAAGCAGATCCTGGCAGCTTGCTTACCCACCTTTGCCCCGGAAACCTGAAGAATAAGCACAGGCCGAGTGGGAAGACCGTTTAGTGTCAGATAGTAACTAGAGAGCGATGTGGAGAATGGGTATCAAAAGGCTGAGGGCTTATTATAGTCGAGGTAGAGGCATCGTCCACATTTCAGCACCCCTGATCTCGCATTCTCGCAGCAGCACCCTCTCAGACACGCTCAACACATCCACTTAAGTAACTTGATTACTCTCGCAGGCGCTTTTACATAATGCACCTCCCATCAGGTGGGGCGCTCAATCATTCAGCACAGGACCCGGCGTCTCTCCTCTAATATCATTTTACACACAGCTAATGAACACGGGTTCCCAACAAGTGACTGCACCAGTCAATAAAGGACGGCGCAATCCTACCTGCCCGCGCCGCCTCTGGAGCCAATTAGCCTGCTCCTTCCCCGGGTGCTGCGGGAATACATTTCCCAAAGTGGTTCTCCTGCTCACACTGGGGTTATCTTTCTCTCGTTCTCTTTCTTCACAGAGGGCATGCAAAACAGGGGAGGCTGTGGCAGCTCCCTTGACAGGCTAGACAGGTTAGCACTGGGAGCTGGGGATGTAATTTAAATTCACCATCCAACTCGATTGCCTTGATCCAAGCAAAGGGGTTCAGGGTGATTTGGGGGCATGGAGGAGATGTGAGGAACCCCCACCATTCCTGATGCTTTGAAAAGCAAGTAAGCTGCTGAGAGAACAGGCTGGTATGTATCTCAGCTCCTCTCCAGTCTCACGGTTTGAACTGTTACTTGACAGGTACAGATCCAGGAAGAAATGAAAGTGCATGTCCCCAGTGTGCACTAGCCCTTTCTCCTGTGCAGCTCTGTGGTGAAATCACAGTTAGATGGAAGGAATGGTCCCCGTGCTGGGAGTCAGGATGCACTGACAATCTCTGGTTGGGTGACTTCAGGTGGGAAAACTCACCAAGACCTTTGTTTGCACTCCTGTGGAATTTCTGCTTCGCCTCTCTCATTGGGCTGCTGAGAGGACCAAACGATAAAATGTCTGTGAAGATACTTTGTAAAGGTAAAGCTCTGCACAGGTATATGGTGTTGAGTGATAATGTGGGGATGTGGAAACAGCCATGGCTAGAAGTCAGCAGATTTGGGCCCTGAATTATTTTCTGTTCAGCTCTGCCACTTACTAGCTCAGGGGCCTTCGATACGTCACCTCACCTACGGGGGGACTCAGTTTTCTCATCGAGAAGCTGAGGAAGATAAAGTCTACTTCATAAAATTGTTTGAAAATTAAAAGAGGCAATGGGTGTGAATATTTAGAAAACTGGAGTATCGTACAAATGGAAGGAATTATTGCCTATGTTGACTTAATTGTGGCCTTAATCCACCTTGCCCTGGTCCTTTGGTATTTCATTTGCATTTTATTGTTTTCCACTAGTTTTTATGCTGTTTTTTGTTTAGTTTGAGATATACCTCTGCTCTGTTTTAGGTCTTCTTAATGAGACAATAAGCTTCTCAGGTAGAGTCTGCATGGCTCAGGTCTGCAGTGAGTTCTCCAGCCACAGCTATCCCATTGAAGGATTTGTATACAGTCAGTGCTTAATGAATGCTACAGGACCACTGAAGTCACTTGAGCACTAAGGTCCACCTTCTAAGTGTTACCTCGTTTCAGAGAAAGCTGCTAGTGGTCTGACTCAAGGAAAGAAAAAAAAAAAGTCAGCCCAGAGACTTCTTTGACCATCTCTTCTTTCCTTGACATCCTTTTTCTTTGATTCAGTGAATGAGTCTGGTTCCCTCAGCCAAGTGTGGAAATCAGCCACTCATCTCAAGTTCTCTCTCAGCAAGGGAGTAAAGTCTTTAATGATGGGGCCTTGTTGTTACTAACAAAATGAGACTAGAAGAGATATCTCTTGGGTAAAAGTTATAATCTCTGTTTCAGTCTAATACACTATTTTAAACTGAAAGATGCAATGGGATAAAATACCTTAATTTCTCCAGACTGGAAATATCAATGCTTTTGAAACTTCAGGGCTACAAAACCATTGTACTTGTATATAGTTGTGAGCAGGATGAATTTCCATAGGCACCAGCAATGGTGAATCTTGTGAATTTTGTGAGATTGCTAACAGCAACTCTCCACTTCAATCTATTAATCACTTATTGAGTTCTTATGAGGTGCCAAGCACTATGCTGAGCTTTGTGGGAGATACAAAGAAGGGGGAGATATGGTACCTGCACTCATATTAACTCCTACCCACACAGGGTCTGCATTACAGGGAAGCAGGGGGCTGGAGGTATGTCCTTTGCAATTATTAATGAATGTTTTCTTTCAGTATGTGGGGGCCTGGAATCAAGTCCTATGACTTCATGCTTCCATGCTTTATTTCTAAGAGTCCAAACCTTGGTACAGAGAATCATGTTTTTCTTCCTGTTTCTTCCACAATAACATTGGCAACAGTAATATTTGGCAAGTTTCTGACTTGTCAAAGGGATCTCTATGATGACTGACAGCATCATTGATCATGGACTAGAGAGATAACAGGAATTAAAGGAGATGGGGATGGTTAGGACTAGGAAAGGAGCAAACGTGACAGGATCAAGGTATATTTTTTTTGGTTGAGGGTAATTAATGTAGTCCTGATTATTTTAAGAAATTTCCCAAGGCTGAGTTGTGGTTTTTTTCGCTTTGCCTTCCTCCATCTCTAATCTATTTCATCACGTCACTGGGTGGAGGCCTGTGAATGCCTTTGGATTCACTATTACAAGCTATGAGATTGAGATTCCACTGGTAAATAGATTCAAGTCCAAAGCTATTTCAAATGTTCCCACGAAGACACAATTTCCAACTTTCTCAAGTCTCTTGAGAGAACTACCAGGGGAAGAGATGCAGTCCAAAGCAAAACCGCACTCTGAATCCATATTGCAGGCAAGTTTCCATTTGGATCCAATGATCCTTGTGATTAATATGCAAACAAACTGGGTTCCTGCACAGTCAATGGTTCATGCTGTGTGTGTGTGTGTGTGTGTGTGTGTGTGTGTGTGTAGAGGAAGACACACCACAAAGAGAGGGTCAGAATTGGTGATATGAGCAAACTGTTGATGAGCTTAAGACTGTGTCTGATTTAACAGGGTATTGTGCATGGGATGAGTGTGAGGGTTTCTTAATTTAATTTTTTTATTTTTTAAATTTTAACAAAGCGTTAGACTCTGGAAAATACAGCACAGGCCTACTAAGTTTCCAGTTTGCTGTTAAATAATGTATGGATAAATACATATAAAGCACAATATGACTTCCTGCCCTGGTCCCTACCTGGCATCTTCAGTGAGGAGAAGATTGAGGGGTGAGTAAAGAGGCCCAGGCCCTCTCCCCTACTCCCACTCCCGGAGCTGCTTGACTGGAGACTGTGGGAGAGACTGTGCTTTCAACCTGCTCAGCCTTAAGTCTGGATTAGTAATTTTTTCTTTTAAACATTTTTAAGATGGGCATTTTCAAATATACACAAAGATAGTTTAATAAGCCCATGTGTACCTGTTACCCAGCTTCAGCAATTATCAACATTTGCCAATCTTATTTCATCCATGACTACCTCCCTTTATTTTTCTGAAGTATTTTACAGCAAATCCAAGACACCATGTTTTGTAACTTGTCAATACTTCAGTCTGGATTCAAACTGATAAGAACTTAAAAAAATGTTACATACACCTGATGCCATTATCACATCTAATAAAAATTCCAATAAATAATATTATTTAATTCCTAGTTCATATTCGGTTGTGCTAATTGTTTCCCAAATGTCTTTTTCCAGTTGGTTTTTTTGAATGAGAACTCAAACAAGTTCCAACCAGCACATTTAATTGATTCTCTTAAATCTCTCTCTCTCTTTTTTTTTTTTTTTTGTGAGGAAGACCAGCCCCGAACTATCTTGTGTTGCTAATCTTCCTCTTTTTGCTGAGGAAGACTGGCCCTGGGCTAACATCCGTGCCCATCCTCCTCTACTTTATATGGGACGCCACCACGGCATGGCTGACAAGCGGTGCGTCGGCAGGCGCCCGGGATCCGAACCGGCGAACCCCAGGCTGCCAAGCGCGGACTAAGCCACTGGGCCGGCCCCTCTTAAATCTCTTTGAATCTATTCACTTCCCATGCCATTGATTTGTTGGAGAAACTAGTATTTGTATCCCCACTGGATAAAAATGGTCTTTGTTGGAAGAAAGACCACTGGATAGGAGACCAAGAGACCCATTCTCAAGGCCCAGCTCTGCTAGTAAACATCAATATGACCTTGGGATACACAGTTGACCTTTCTGGGTGTCAGTTTCCTTATCTAAAAAATGAAGGTGGTCTGTGAGACTCCTTCCTTAAGAGCAGAGGAAATAGGACAGAAATGGCTGTTATTCTCTGTACGTGGTGGACCCTCAAAATCTCAACCTCCCTACAAGGTAGGTATTGTTTCGATATCTGAACCTGTAAAAAACAACCAGCCAAATCCAGTCAGATTTGCAAGAAGGTGGACCTTCCTCACCAGCACTGTCTTCTGACTTGAAGCCTCTCTGAAACAAAAGGGAGAAAACCTGGAGGCCTGGAGAGGCATTGTAAGTGGCCCACTGAGTCATTTTCCTTATCTCCAACTTTTCTGCTTCATTGACCACAAGTTTACTCCTCACCCATGGACAGGACATGTAATGTCTGAAGTTCCTTCATAATTCTATAATTCATTAAAGTTTAAATGGAGAAGATTCCAAGACCATGGAACATTAGAGTGGGAAGGGACCTGAGCAGTAATTTATTCCAGCTCCTTATATGGTGAACAGATCCTTTTACAGCATCCCCCAAAGCACCTAGCCTCCCTGTGGAGACAACTCATGGCCCCCTGAGGCAGCCCCTTCCAATTCAGGCTAGCTGCTAGAGAAGTCTTCCTTACCCAAGATTTTCCCTTCTGAAACTCTATTTGAGCCTTGCTCTGTTTTTTCGTTCTTTTTTAGAAACTGTTTATTTTCCGTCAACTTTACTTCCCTTTTCTGTTTAAGAGTCTGTGAAAGGACAGCTTAAGGCCACTCAGTGGTTGTAACTAGCCGTCTGGTGGCCTGAGCAGTGGGAGTTGCAGACCAGTCCTCAGTGGCGGCTGAGCTCTCCAGTCCTCAGAAGGGAACTGCTGAGTAGGCTCAGAGGGCACCTGCGCCTCCAGACCAGCCTGTGACCTGTGGTTGAGTAGCAGTAAATTCTGGACCTGGAGCAGAACATTCACCCTGAAATTCCTCCTGGTCACAGCCTTTTCAGCAGAGGCCTGCTCTTCCTTCACAATTTCTTCGGGATCTCCGTAGAAGTAGAGATCAGGCGCGACCTCCCAAGGGAGCGCACGGGATGGCACCACGCATGCGCAGAATTTCCTGGGCCAGCATCCACCACCCCAGACTCGCTGAGTGAGCTCCCTGTTGTTGCACGGGATGACACTGTCCACGTGGTGCAGAGGAGAGTCTGTGTTACACAACAGTGGTAGGCAGGTTAACATAAGGCATCCTCTGTGAGAGGCTGGTGGTCGGCCCGGGACCAGTAACCAGCAGAAGTCGCGGCTCCCGGCAGGCTGCCTGGATCTGGTGAGTGAAGCATCCAAGAGTGAAGCTGCCTGCAATAGGAGTGGCTCTAGCGTTGGCAGCAAACTTCAGCACAGACCACTGGCCAGTTTTCTGGAGGATATGACTCTCATATCAGCCGAGTTTTCAATGGCAACAATGTCATGAGCTGCCAACAGAAGCTTCTCCCAGGTTCTCTTCAGATTTATGTTGTAGATGCCATCACCTTTCCATTTGTAGATGTACTGTTCCATTTGGAAGTCAAGTTGATGCCACCTAAGTGGGTTCCTGTTGTAAGGAATTTGAGGACATTCTCCTCCTTTATCTGCAAGACATCAAGTGTTCCAGACATTGTAAAAATTTCCGTTTGAGTTATGATGGGAACCCAGAACAATGCATATGGACCCCTTTATGGGTAGCGCAGAAAGGCCTTGCTCTGTTTTTTATAAACATCTCTTAGCTTTCACAGGACAACTCTCTGACTGATTGAAGACTTAGACTGTACTTAGTCTTGTCTTCTTTGGCCAAGGACCTTCAACCACGCACTGTGTGTGGTCAACTCCTCACCGCCCTGGCTGCTTTCCTGTGGATGCACTCCACTGGTGAATACCTCTTGTAAAGTGTGGCTCCCGCAATTGGACACGATGTTGCAGGTAGGTCACCGGCATGGAGCGAGGACTCTCACTGAACATTATATCTAGGTACATAGACTGATATCCCTTACCGGCTCTTTCTGAAACTTTTATGAAGATGTCAATGGATGGGAGATGGTTTCAGAAAGCAGAACTTAGTGACATAGGACCCTTAGAATATTAGTGCTAGGATCTTTCAAGTGGAGAAATTTTCACAGGAAAAAAAGCCCCATAAGAACACTATAATTGTGAATTTGCATCTCCAAAGACTTTAAGATTGGAAAGTCATTCTGAGGATGTTCTTTTAAAATGTTTAGTTATCCCAGACATTCCTTGTCTATATAGAATTCCTTGGACTAACGTATGTATTTTCCTCTTTGAAATTTACCCAACCCTTCGACCATGGAAAGTCTGGGTTATCCTATTGTGATGGTTTTGGATTGGTCAGCTCCATGGCACTGGGTGAAATTCTCCTGGAATATGCAGCTTTCTTCCCTAGAGGGGAAGAATGTGAGTAGAAGCTGGAGTACTGGGAGAGCTCAGAACCAGAGGGTGGCCTCTGATAGTGGCTTCAGGAAGCCATGGAATGACTGAGGCTCAATGAGATAATGGTGATAAAAGCCATAGACAAGTATGAAATTCCATGAAAGTATAAGGAGCACGGTATCGTGAGCATGCTCTTGTCCAGTGTGGTAGGGCAGGTCTATTGTAGTCTGCTCTGCTTCTTATAATACAGAGCTCCTGCAGTGTTTCCTCTTTGCCCTACTGTGATCCTAACTGGACAAACTTTAAAGTTTGAGCCATGTTTTTCTTGTTGCTACAGAAATTATTTTACTACTAATGACTGAACTCCCTCTCCATGTTTTTTCCAACTGCTCCCCCACTCTCATAGACAGTTCTGGAAGGAGCTGGTCATCTTTATCACCTTCCTGTGGTCTCCATGATGTGAGGACTGGGACATCCATCTATGGCAGTGCTGTCCCAGGCAGAGTGGAGGAGAGAGTATCTATTATTAGTCTTTGGCCAAATTCCTTGAGTCAATGTCAGGCTTCCCTTAGGTAGTGTGGCAGTGCCAGGCCTCCCTGGCCTGCACCCCATGCCTTCCCACCCTGCCAGCAGTGGCTTGGTGTAGGGGAGGGAGGTAGGGTATAGGCACTGTTTTTCTTTCCTCTGGAGAAAGGGTAACCAAGGAAGGTTGAAGTGTCCTTGGGTACACTGCCAAGGCCTGCCTTTCCCATAAGCATGGGGTCAGGAGAATGGAACTGGACTCATTGGGTGACACCCAGAGGTCAGAGCAATGCACCAAGACCTCCTTCCTGAGCGAATGTGGTGGTTTCACCGGGACCGATGTAGGGAGAGTACTTCCGTGATGCTAGTGCACTCAGTAGCTTCTAATTCAGCTAAGCCAAACCTTCCACATAAATCATCCTTACCCCAGATGTTTGTTTTTTACCTGACAAGGCCATCAGATTCTTACTTGAAATTACGCAAGGGAAGTTTTAGGGGAGCCCTGTGAAACGAGTTCCTTTTCTCTCTGTTTCCTCCCCCTGCTCCCCTCTGCAATCCCCACTGTTCAGCAAAGGATTACTGTGCAAACCAGGCAACCTCTTTTTCACTCAACAAAGAAATTTAGCAATCTCTGAGGCTGTGTCACCTTGCCAGCAGAAACATTGAATGGCAATAGCGCTGAGAGTCAACACTAATAGCCGACACCAAATTAAACTGCCAGACTCCATGTGATGTAGCTCTGTCACCTCTTGACACTTCTGATGTGAGTACAGGGGCTTCTGCAGGAAATTCATCAGCTGTAGTTCATGACGCATCATCTTTACATATCTGTCCATCTACATTTGTCAGCAACAGGCAAGCCTCAAATGACTTCAGTGATTGGTATATAGATTGCACTACACCCAGACATTGTAAACAGGGTTTTAACTCTTGGGGCTCCTCCAGCTCTGCCTTCCTCGCTGACAAGGCCTGGTAACTGGTGTTGCCATTTGTGTTGTGTTTCAGGTGGTGATTGACAAAGACTGATTAAAAAGGTCTCCTTTCTTTTTTCCTACTAACCAGTATCTCAAATGCGTGCCTCCTTTCCGAGTTAGCTATTCTGCGGACACACATTCTCTGATGTGTATTTCTAGAATGTCATCTAAAAATGTATATTTGCTCATCAATGGCTCCATTTACCATTGCTCTGATGGGGAAGATCAGAAGTTTAGTACAGGCTCGTCTTGCTAATCAAACTTGTTTGCTTCCTAGTGGAGAATGTCTTTGATTTTTCCATGCCTTCCAGGCAGATCATTTTAGTATTGTAATAGCTGCTTGTGTGCCAAGATCAGGGGCTTGCTGATTTAAAAAATATTTTCAGACCCTTAAAATTCTTACTGGTCATTACCACCTGAGATATTTATTTTGTACATTTGTCAACACCCTCAAGCTCATATATACTCTAGGAGTAAGTTAAGTATCTTTCCAGGGGATGCAAATATGGTTTTTTTCCTTCCATGTTTTTCTAGTGTGATTCCAGAAAGAATAGTGTCAAATATAAAAATAGTGGTAGGACATGGGGGTCTCCAGCTTTTGGTGTCATTTTACAAGCTCTATTTTAAATTTTTCTGGGAGGTTCGTTGCAGTGATACCAGTCTCCATGTGCATTTCTGTAGAATGAATGCTGTACCTGTTCACAAACCACACATGTGTCTCTATCTTTGTTTTTGTTTTTAAGGAAACTGAGCTTCTCTGTAGTAAGGACGATTCTTTTTTGTTTTTAATTCTTTGATAATAGAGCACCTGATGTTGTTGCCTTAGTGACAGGGAAACGCTGTCCTATGCTGGCTCATGTGGGCCGCTCTTGGGCCATGGGTAGTGCTGGCCCTCAGGTTGTGAGATTCATCTGGCAATTGCTCTTACTTGGGGCATCCACTCACTTCCTTGAATTCCGGGCCATGGATGGGGTTCATAGTACTTTTGAAGACACCCCTGCGAGGACATCTCTGGTGGTTGAGGTCAGTTTTGAGGCCTTCTGAAGGGTGGTAGGGGTGTGAGAGTGTAGTGGGGGTAGGTCCAATGCACTAACTGGAGATGGCAGTCCATTGCAGAATTGACTCTCTAAGGCAGTGAAATGCCTGTGCAAATTTCTTAAAATAGTCTGAATTTAGTGTTAAAATAATCTAGCGGTAGGTGGGTAGAGGAGGTGATAGTTAGTAGAGATGAAATAAGATTTTCCAAGAGTTGATAGTATTGAAGCTGGGTGATGGGTATGTGGGGTTCATTAAACTATTCTGTCTGCTTTTGTATATGTTTGAAAATCTTCATAATACAAAGCTAAAAATGCTATTAAATTTCTGGAAATGTTGGATTATGGCTCTGTGAATTGAAAAGACGCTAGATTTGACTATTGTTAATGATCTTGCATTGTTTAAGAGATGAATTCACATCTAGTATCTTTAATGTTAATTTTACCTGGGTTTCAAAAAGGATTCAATGTGGGCTGTATTTTCTTAGTACCTTTTGGATTTCTTTTGTTTCACAAAAAACACTGGTTTGGGAGTCAGACTTGAGCTTAGGTCAGCTCCACACTGCCTAAGGGAAGCCTGACATTTGATATACTTACTTAGGGTATTGTCTGGTACTTCAAGAAAATAAGGCTTCCCTCTCCCCATCCCTTCGCCCTGGAATTCTCCTGACAATTGCGGCTATGGAGAAGGGGCTTGCCGAGAAGGGAGGCAGTGCTCACAAGACTGCATCTACGTGAATTATGTTTTTACACATATATCATCCCGTTTGAGTTTTATTCCTGTTCTTCAAAATGCTCTCTCGATTCAGAATGCAAGACACCCAATTACTTTTAATAGGACTGGTCTATACATCAAGGCAGATCATGTCATGTAAAGGTTTATGGCATAACAGTAAGATTAAATATCTAACACAGTCCAAATTCCACATGGGTTTCATGAATTAATGAACGTTAAGGAGAGCATGCTTAGGATGAATTCACAGAACACAATCTTTGACTGATTAGTATGCAAGACTACAGTCTAATATAGCCAAAAGCAGGAAGAAATTTCTATTTACTCAGAACCACTGTGGTGAGGTCAAGATCCAGTGTATGGGGTCAGCATGAGAGAAAACAGTGAACAAAGTAGTGAAAGAAGATGCTTGGAATCTAACTTATATCTCATATCTGGGAAACATTTGGAAAGAAGGTGCTTAGAGAGAACATTTTTGTAAAATGATAGACATCTCAGCAATGAGACAGCTCTGGGAATCCCCTTTGTGTGAGACGGCTCTGCTTAAATATACATTTGAGATGCATGTGAAACATGAAGATGGTTAGAATAAGTCATGGGGTAAAAACAAATTGAGACTGGCCACTCAAGGCTGTGTTTCAGAGGCTGTGACTTGAAATGGCTGAGATCAACACTGAGCTCACTCAGCTGGGGATTATAATGGGCGCGCTGACAACCCTCCCTAATTAGGATGATCTCAGGCGGCGCTGTAATAGCTGCAGGGAGCTGCTGTCAGGAAACAGTGTGATATTCGGGGGGTCATTGCATTGGGCATCTCTCTGCACTGCAGAGACTTCTCTTGTCTTTCTCCTAGCAGTCATCTTGTTCCAGCTCTTCCTCGAACACCCCAAGGATCTCAGTGCCCTTCTCCAAAAAATGCAAAGGATTCTGAGCTTACCCACAGTCTCCTCTGCAGGCAGAGGGTGAAAGATGACACCTGCAAACACACAAACTAATTATAACCCTATTTAGTTCTTGTGGGTGAATCTCTCTGTCCATCTCCTTTGCCCTTTCCCACATTTAATTCCTATTTGGTGAGGAGGGAAGGATTATTTCTGGAACCCAGCGCTCCCCCAGCCACCAAACACAGGCGAGTCATCCTGTGGTAATTAACAATCTCATCTTGAGGAGTACATTTTATGGTACTCTTGGTCAGGTAAATTTTAAATTAGCTCAGCTAAATCGGGTCATAAGACACAATACTGCCATCCCTATTAGCTCCTGGACCTCCGCCAATGTACCACACTATTTCAGGAGCTGGGCTTCTGGCAAGAGGAATCATTACCCAGAGATTATGTGCAGGAGGGGCAGTGTGGAGGATGCACAGTAATGGCAGTCTTTTCTCCTTCTGGCTTCACTCTACCATTCTGGGGTGATAAATGAAGAGTTAGAAAGGATTGATTGTGGGGAGGGCAGGATATGGGGATGCTGAGGGAGTGCTCAGGGACCTGTCACTGAGGTCACTGTCCTGACGTCACCCAGGAATGCTGGGGAAAGTCTGCTGCCTGGTTCACTTTTGGTTTCTCAATGGCCTTGAAGAGGATGGAAGTGCTTTCCAGACACCACCAAGAGTGGTTTGACCTCCTTAGTCCATGCAAAGCTCGTAGAGTGGGATCAAGTGGAGAGAGGCTGGGGACTCCAGGCCCTTCCTGGGCAGAACATCTGGATGCCCTTGGGCAAGTCACTTTCTCCTTTCTTGTCCTGTTTCTTCACCTACCCATTGAAGGACCCCCTGAGGTCCTTCTTATCTCAAATATTTTGTGACTCTATGGAATTCTCTGCAAACCAGTGGAGTCATCCTGGGATATGTGCCCAGTTCTCTGGAGACAGTTGTGGGCTCTCTTGGCCCAGATCGGGTGCCCCCACTTAGGGTAATGTTTAAGGTATGGTTGCCTCTGGTTCTGAAAACACATCTTTGTAAGATTTTTTTACTGGTCACTTTTGATGTTCCGAGTTTGGAGGGAACAAGGAATTCAGCCCCAAATAACCCATTGTGTTCTGAATGCAAAGAGACGATTGCTTAACTTTAAAAAGATGTGCAAGCAAATATTGTTTTATAGGACCTACAATGTGCCAGAGCAGTTTTCCAGGATCGTACATGTGTGTACTCTGGGGAGGGGTAGGGGATAGTTTACTGCCGTGAACAAGATACTCTCTTTGTTCTTAAGCAGCTTGCAATCTAAGGGAGACCAATGTGGGCTCAAAGAATTCAAGGGAGTGAGAAGAAATATAGAGAGAAGGTTGAGTTTGAGCTGAAGTATCCAGGAGAAAAATTTGAAATTTGAATGAGAGTGGAGGAGCAATTTTTAAAAGCATAGTGGTATTAGGATCCTACCTAGATCTGGGATGGGGGGCATTTGGTGACCCTTGACATTGGGGCACTGGTATCACTAAGGATTCCACAGCTTTACTTCCTCTGGGTATAATTTATTAAGCAAGGGAATCTGAGAAATGTAATTTTAAGCCTCCCAGACTCTGTGATACACAGTTGGGGAATGGGAGAAAGACCATAGGATGGAGATAGAAGTAGTGCTTCAAGTGATAAAGACTTGAATTGGATCAGCAGGGCAATAGAAACCACTCTGGCACATTGAACTGTGGGCTGGTGTGCTCATCACATCGTCAGAAAAAAGAACTTTGGCAACAGTCAGAAGGTATGATGGAGGAGACGGTCATCAACACAAGAGTTCAATAAAGTGGTGACAACAGCTCAGATCACAAAAGATGAGATATGCAAAATTTTGTCAAATTTTGAAGCCAAGAGATAAAAGAAAAATTTCATCCACATTGAAATATATGCAATATTTTGCATATTTTATTTGAAAATAATCATGTACAGATGTAAAGATGCACAGTTAAATTAAGAAGCAAAAGAAAAACAACAGCTACCATTCACTGAATTTTTATTATGTGCTGGGCATGTTTTACTTACTTTACATATTATCTCATTTAATCCTCACAACACTCTGAGGTGATAGGTATTTTGACCCCACTTTACAGATGAAGAAACTAAGTCTAGGAGACATTAAGTGACTTGCCCAAGGTACCTAGTTAATTGTGGGAGATCAGGTTATAATTAGGGGAGTGTCCTTCCTCAGAGTCTAGGCTTGTCTGATTCCAAGCTTTATTCCCTGTGCGGTATAACCTGATTTGTTCATGAAACACCATGATTGTTATGTTATATTTATAGCATTTCCCAGTAATTTTTAAGAAAAATATGAATTTCGAAGTATTTTAAGGTTGAGGAGGAAAACATTTAAGGTAAAATGTTAATGCAATACTACTGAGACCCAGTGCCCCCAAATGACTTCTGAAAATCACTGATAGAGATGTAATCACCATCATCATAACTCTTGCCATTAAGTGCAAACATCAGAGGACAGACGTCCTTTCAGATCTGGAGGAAGATGAATTTACACCCCTGCAAGAGGACTGTCATTTTCACAAGGGAAGGAAGGCATTCAGGCGGACTTCCTCGTGTTGACTTTTGATCTAGAGATTTGAGGAAGTGTTCCTGACTTCCTCCTTTGGCCTAAAAAGGCTAGGAGTGGAGGGGAAACTGGAAGTAAATTCCTTTTTGAAAACAAGTGCTTTTCATGCCCATGTGACATGGAAATAGTTTTCTTTTATATTAAATATAATATTGATGTCTTTGTCTCTTCTCAAGTTTTTGTCTAACTCACGTTAAACTGGAAAAAATGGAGATGATGATTCCCTAATGTTTGGCAGTTGGCAGCTCCATGCATAATAAAATTAAAACCATTAAAGGTAAACTTAGAGAGAAAGTGGGTGATTTAAACACATTTTCTTTGAAATGACTATGAAAACTTCTTGTATTTCCTTGAGTACTAAGGGAGAACTTTCTGGCATTGGGTGTTGTAGGTTCCTGGAATTATGTACTTCTTTAGGTTGTGCAGAATTTTCTCCCTGGAGACTTGAAAACTAGTTTCTTGTTTGAAGTGGTTTATAGGTAACTCTCTTTATGAGGGACTGGGGAGACCAAATAGCCCCTTTGGGTTTCTTTATGCTTTTATAAAATGATACACATGTCATACTGTGTCCTTTACCATTTATCAGTCATGGGCTTAGTCAAGAAGAACAGAGTCCACTCTGGCTAGTTTAAGCAAGAAAGGGGTTGACATAAGGATATTAAAGTGGGGAGGAAACACACGGGGTCAGGGTTCTAGGAGGATCTCTCACAGCCAGCTGCAGAAACTGGCCTGACGGGAAAGCCCTGAAGCTGTTGAGCATCAGATGCCAGGAAACCAAAGTCACTGCAAGTGCTAAAGCCACCAGCTTTGCTAACACCTTTGTGCCAGAAATTCTATCCTGAACTACCAGTAAACCTCCACAGGCATTGCTGCCTCCACCACTGAAAACTGTATGCCTCTGCCACTCCTCTCCCCGGTAACAAGGGATGTCCCCCTCAGCCCGTCTCATACATTGCACACTTCCAAAACACAGTGTCACCTTTGTGTGCCTGACTGGCAGAGCCTAAACCTCATGCCTGTGTCCTAGCTGTGGGGAGGCTGGCTAATTGTGTTCTACTTTAGGGAGGGTGGATTCATAATGTGGGGCTGTTCCCAAAAGATAATGGTCCCTGTGAATGTGGCAGATGTCACTACTCCATCCCAGGCAACTTCTAGTTTCCAGGGATGTGAGAAGTGGCATGTGAGCAACGAAAGACAAGAGGAAATTTTACTGGGAGGATCTGTAGTAGATGTTGTGGGGGTGCCACTTGTATCCGTTGGAACTCACCGTATTAAGGTCCTCCAGCCACTTCCTGCTGCCGGTATCTGCATCTCTTTGCTCAGGGCCGGAGTGCTGGGGGAATTACCACCCGGGGCAGCTATCAGTGACTAAGCCCAGATCCCTTGCCTTTTGGGTAGGATAACCCAGAGGTTCTTGTTTTACATTGTGTCCCAGAGTTTCTCCCTGGGACTAAGCCACGGTCACCCACAGTGGTAGCTGGCTTGATCTCAGACCCTTTCTTGATTCCTTCTCTTCCTGGTCTCACTTCCTCACTTGCCTACTCATGTTTCCTGTGCCTCTCAAATATATGATCTGTGCCTCACCCTGGGTCTGCCTCAGGGGGGATCCCACACAATGTGACCTGTTTGCCATGGGTGCTCTTACATTTATTGTGAGTTAATTCTTTCAGTACCGTCATGCAATAGTGTTTAATGAGGAAAGCAGGGCTCAGTGACCAGCGTGGCTTCCATCAAAGACTTCTCGTCGCTGACTCACTCTGTAGTCTCCTGGGCACCCCAGGCGGGGTCGTGCTTCCCAGTCTTCAGGCTTGGCCGCAAAAGCCCTCACAGCTTCTCTTTGCTGCCCCTGAGGGTATTTCAGCATAAAAAAAATCACTCCTGGGATGGTCCTCTTGCACAAATTGCTGCTAAAATACTTTAAAAGGGTTCTACTCACTTCTCTCAGAGCTCCTCTCTGCTCCTTTCAAGGTGGCAGAAGACAAAAGAGGGGGTGAAGCAGAACACTTTTGAGCCCTTACAATGCCAAAAAACATAGGCTCTCTGCCTCCTAAGACTAGATTCTCTCTCAACAGAGGGAAGTAATTTCCACTTTGTTCTACAAGAAGAAATAAAGCAATCACCGTTCTGTCAGTTTTCTAGCTTGGAATTCTTTCAGGTGATTTTATATCCAGCAGTGCTGCCGTTGACAGAGGCTTAGCTGGGCTGAGCTACCTGCAACTCTTTCCAAAGTGCCTCCACAGGAGCGCTGGTGGGAACTCTTTTTCTGAGAGAGCCTCCATGCTCCATAAAGATCAGAAAATTGTGTACATAGTTTTTGAATACAGAACGGAATAGAGTTTCAGGAGCCCTTCAAAGCAGGCTCTTCTAAGAGTAGCTTGAACACATGGAGGAAGAAGTCCCTTTTCAAAAGTTGCCCTCTTCCCGTGGGCCTCACTCCCCGCTGGCTCCGGTTGCCGACCGGCCCTTCCACCCTCCATGTGTATGTGGACTTCCCACACTCCTGCCCTTTTGCTTTTTCCAGATATAAAAGTCAAACACTCCTACTGCAGTACCTTTTCTCTGAAAACACTTGACCCACGAGTTCCACAAACACTGTTTTCAAGTTGTGGAAAACGGAGGCACAGAGGAGAGAAGTGATGTCTTTAGAGTTATTCGTGGCACGGAGGGAAGGAGAGCTGCCTCAGAAAACGTTCCCTTAAGAATCAGACAGAAAGGCTTTATACCACTTAGGGTTGAAAAGAACCACTAGAAGGGGCCAGTGTGGAGGGCGCTTGAGGACGCATTCAACAAATATTGCAGAATATAAGGTTTTGGTTTTTTCCTTTGTCTAAATTATCCTTTAGAAAATAAGGCGTCTTATAGCCATTTAGTCAATACCAAGTTTTTGTTGAGTGCCTACTATGTGCTAGGCAATGCTCCAGGTGTCTGCAAACTTTTTCTGTAAAGGGTCAGATATATTTTAGGCTTTGCAAGCCGTATGGTCTCTGTCACAACTGCTCAACTCTGCCTTTACAGAGCAAAAGCAGCCATAGATAGAACTCAAATGAATCAGCGTGGCTGTGTTCCAATAACACTTGTTCACAAAATCTTTATCCACAAATTCGGCCCACAGGCCATATTTGATGAGCTCTGCTCTAGGCGCTGGGATACAGTAGTTAAAGCAACACCCCTGCCTTTAAGGAACCTACATCCTGATGTAAGTGCTGCTTTAAAATCTGAATCCTTACCAATGGGTACTTGTGGCTTGGGATAAACATTCAGCTTCAGTGTTATACATGGATTGAAAACAGGCCTAGCTGGAAGTGAAGATGGCATGCCCTGGAAATTTGTGTGAAGTGACCCAAAAAGTGTCTCTAAAAGGACACTGATGTCAGACATGCTTGTGATGAGTTTGAGTAAAATTACCTCATGTAATGTGAGATTGACAAGGAAGAAATATTTATAAATTGACATTTCTACATCGATTCTGTAGATGTCATTTAAATAGGTGTGTGAATGAAATTAAAGTACTAACGTCCTAAGTAGAAATTTGACTATCTCATACACATTCTGGAAATCGTATAGTTATGTTGGCCAAAATACTCTTTGGGGACCTTCCCTTTGGGGAAGGGAGATTGCCTTCTATTTCGTCTCCAACTTATCTCACTCCTTGACCCAGCTGTCTCCCAGCTTCTACTCTTGCTTTCCCGTCCCTCACAGTCCACTCTCACAAACTTGTCAGAGTGGTTATTTTAAACTGGAAATCAGACCATGTGGTTCTCCTGCGTAGACCCTCCGGTGGCATCCCCCCATGTCTGGAGTACTATCCAAAGTCCTTCCCATGGCCCACAAAGGCCACCACAACCCGGCCCTCAATTCCCTCTCCAGACCTGTTCCCCACCCCTTCTCTCGTCCCTCACTCTGATCCAGCCTCACTTACCCCCTTGCTGCTCTGTGACTCAGGGCCTTGTGTGTGCCCTCTTTCTGCATGACACTTCCTCAGATACCTGTGTGGCTGGCTCCCTCATTTCATCCAACTCTCTGCTTCCCTGCCTGCCCAATCTAAAGAAATGTCTAGTTACTCTCCATCTCCTTAATCTGCTTCTTTTTCTTCGTAGCACTTGTTACTCTTTGCCTTTGTTATGTATATATTTACATATTTGCCACTCTCTTCCACTGGAATGTAAACTCCACGAGGGCTTTGTCTTTTTTTTTTTAATGCTGAATTCTCAGTGCCTAAAACAGTGCCTAGTGTATAGTAGACGGTCAATAAATACTGATAAATGAGTAAATCAGTGAATGACTATATGCTATCTATCGAGTACCAGTCGTGGGCCAGACATCATTCCTACTTCTTCAATATATGTTATCATGTAACTTCTTTTGCATGTATTAGTCCATGTGTGATAATGAATAGACCCCACTTTAGTGCAAATAGATTACAAATATCATTTGAGGGTATAAAATCAATTAAAACAAAAATAAACTTAAAAAAATTTTAATTATTTTACTGACATCCTATTGGCTTACAACATTGTATAATTTCAGGTGTACATTATTATATATCAGTTTCTGTATAGACTGCACTGTGTTCACCACCAAAGTCTAGTTTTCATCCGTCACCATACATATGTGCCCCTTTACCCCTTTCGCTCTCCCCCCTCCCCGTTCCCCTCTGGTAACCACTAATCTGTTCTCCTTGTATGTGTATTTGTTTATCTTCCACATATGAGTGAAATCATACAGTGTTTGTCTTTCTCGGTCTAGCTTGTTTTGCTTAGCATAATACCCTCAGGGTCCATCCATGTTGTCGCAAATGGCACAATTTTGTCTTTTTTTATTGCTGAGTAGTGTTTCATTGTATATATATATATATATATACCACAACTTCATTATCCATTCATCTGTTGATGGGCACTTGGGTTGCTTCCATGTCTTAGCTACTGTGAATAATGCTGTGATAAACATAAGGATGCATAAATCTCTTTGAATTGTTGATTTCATGTTCTTTGCATAAATACCCAGTAGTGGGATAGCTGGATTGTATGGTATTTCTATTTTTAATTTTTTGAGAAATCTCCATACTGTTTTCCATAGTGGCTGCACCAGTTTGCATTCCCACCAGCAGTGTATGAGGGTTCCCTTTTCTCCACATCCTCTCCAACATTTGTTATTTTTTTGTCTTGTTAATTATAGCCATTCTGATGGGTATAAGGTGATATTTCATTGTAGTTTTGATTTGCATTTCTCTAATAATTAGTGATGTTGAACATCTTTTCATGTGCCTATTGGCTACTTGTATATTTCTTTGGAAAAATGTCTGTTCATATCCTCTGCCCATGAAAAATGAACTTTTATTTGCCTAGTGAGTCTCTGTGTAGCTGTGGTGTGACCTTTGTTTTATCTTTGGTTAAGTCCAGGCTTTCTCTTTCTCAACATCCGAGAGCTGATCAGCCTTCCTCCCTCTTCTCTAAGGGTAATAAGAAAATGTATGAGTTCTCCTTTTGCTTCCTGTCTTCCATTTGCAGACCTCTTTTTCAGCCCTCTGTAGAAATGGAATTTCCTTAATACGCTTTTCAGGGATTTTCCATTGGTTTGGACAGGGCGATTCCACAGTGACCAAGCCCAAAGCTGTAGTATGACCCCTCCTCTGACCTACAAAACCCTTTGGATTGCTAATCTGTGTTTCCAAGTTAATGTTTCCCTGAATGTTTACTACTTCTTTTTGCTTTAAGACTCAGACATATGGCCTGAATCTACTGACTTATTTTATTTCAAAATTTCTTGATGTGTGCTGGTCCAGAGCACCCAGTTGAAAGCTTAGTCATGAATGATCACACTCACAGAGCTCAAAACTGGCAGATAATTTCTTCTCTGTCCTGAAGAATTGTTGGCTGGTGGCAGAGTCCCTTCACAAAGAGGGTGGCACATGGTATCATGACCTCTTCATTTGATACTCCTTTTCCTCTGCCCCTGTGCTCACTTCATCCTTCATCCAGCTCTTCCCAATGGCAGCTCTTCCATCTCACCGTCAACCTTTGCCTTCTCCACGTGTTCACTTTGAATGATCACATGGCCCCTCCATTGTCTTTTCACTTCCAGTCATTGTTTTGTCACTTTTTAGGCTCGCTCAGGTATTTCATGATGTTGCTTCCATCTTCCAAATGATGCCTCAGACCCTCCATGTGAATTGGCATTAATCTTGGTGATGATTCCCAAGTCCATGAAGGATTTCTTTTATCCCGTGGGCAAGGTCACATTCTAACTCTATGGCCTCCTTTTTCACACCTCTTTGAAAGCTTTCTTTCTGAGAAGTGCATCATTTTGAACTCGTTCATTCCTCCTCCAGTGTGAGCTTCAATTGTTTGGAATCTCCAATCCAATTTCTTTTTTAGGTACTCTCAGGAACTAGCCTGCAGGTGAGGTTACTTGCTCTTTGCACATGAATACCACTTCTTTCTTGATTTACCTCCTAGAAGATGTATTTCTGGGATGAAGCAAAACCCCCTATGCCATGCTGCTTGTTTCTGGCTCTTGCTGAGATTTTTCCGAAGGAATATTTATGCCTCTGCGCCCTCATCAACGCTTGAGCATAGACCAAGGAGATAACAACTCTTCAGATTTTGATGCTGACTTGGTCATTGCCATTCTCTGCAATTTTTGAGAGGTAATGTTTTTGGGGCTGAATTACCTTCTTAGTTAATGTGCCGTTAGAGAGTGCTAAGTTTGCTAAATGAAGACTCTTTCTTTTAATTTGTTTCCCAGGATCTTCCATAGAGTTTGTTTTAAGAATTAAGAATATTGTAGCAATGCTTTTCTTTCAATTTGTCATACAATGGTAAATGCTCCTTGCAAAAAAATTTGGACGCGCAGAAATGTATAAAGAAGTGGCAATAACAACAACAACAACAACAACAACAACAACAACTCATCCATAATTTTGCCGTCAAGAGGCAGGCACTCTTAACATTTCCACATTGTTTCCTTACATCTTTTTTCTAACCTGAGGACATGGCTCAGTGCAACAATTTCTATCAAAAGTTAGCAACCTACAAAGTGATATAAGACTACAGTGAAAACCATGAAAGATTTGCCATCACTTATCACTTTAAATACACATTTTAATTTGAATCACTTCCCTTATAGGAGTAGATGTCAGCGCTGGAAGGGATCTTCTTCACCTTCTAGTCTGACTGCTCCTAATTGATGCAGGAATCTCCCACGATTTCCCTAGAAAGTGCTGTAAAGTTTCAGTTTGCTGGGCTCTGACCTTTGCTCTTTGATTTCTTTCACATAGAATGAATTTCTTCTTTCTCTGTAGGTTTAAATGATCCCTTCTCTCAAGTCTCTTTCCTAAAGCCTTTCTTAATCCCTTCATGTGGCTATTTTGGGTTTATTCTTTCATCCATTTATTTATTTATTCATTTCAGTAGGGGCCAATACTCTGAGCCTAGAATACAACGTTTGTGAAAGCTTGAGAGTTAGTGAAATTTTCTATTGCAAAGATAATAGCAGTTTTGTTTTTCAGAGGTGGAGATTTTATATTGTGGAGGACAGGAGGGCTGTTCTCTCTTTTTCTTTTGGTCCAGGGACTCTGACATTTCACTATGCCTTTGGTAATGCAAAGGTCAAGTGCAGAT
The DNA here is from genome assembly GCA_031878705.1 of Tapirus indicus. Taxonomy (NCBI): domain Eukaryota; kingdom Metazoa; phylum Chordata; class Mammalia; order Perissodactyla; family Tapiridae; genus Tapirus; species Tapirus indicus. The sequence continues at coordinate 45,512,801 of CM062918.1, forward strand.
ACTGCTTGGAAAGAACAGTTTGAGACCATGAGAAAGAAGCCAAACTCAAAATGATGTAACGTGTTGCTCATTGTGACAGAGTTGCATCTCTGCAGAGATTGTTTTGATATTGACTGAGAGATGAGGAGAGAGTTCCTCCTCCAGCTGGAGTGGAGGGGGTGTCAGGCGTTGGTTTCTACGTGGAAAGCTTCTGTCAATGGAGGTAGTAGGTTGGCTTTGAAACATGGTGGCATGTGTACTGGGGGACTAAGGAGAGAGATGCCTCCAGAGGCATGACTCCATGGACTCTGGGAGCAGTGATCACTCACACCAAGTTTTGTGGGTCTTCCTTGGGTTATAACTCCTCTCTGGTACCCCCAAGCCTTCAGTAAAAGTCTGCTGAACACCACAGCCTGCCCAAGACTGTGTGAAGGGAAATTAAGGGGGAGTCAGTGTACTTACTTGGAAAGAATTTGTACTGAGAGTTCTCAGGTGACCTGGAGAAGTTGGCTATACCAAACAACGAGCCACAGAGATGCCTAGAGTAGTATTCCAGATCTATATGTGACAAGTGGCAGCCAAGATGACCTCTGGGATACAAATGTATCCTTGAGATACGCCAGAAATACCTGGGGATGGAAATCAGGGTAAAGACTGGACTTTACAGGAAGCAGGATAAGATGGAAGGAGGAGCCCACACCGTTGTTTTGAAAACAATGAAAATAAAAGGAAAGGGCATTCCCAGGGCTAGAGAATGGAAGACTCCTTGGTTATACATGTACTCAACAAATATTTGTTGGGCACCTACTCTCTGCTGGCACTGTGCTAGGCACTGGGGATATAAAGATGTCTAAGACAGTCTCTGTCCTGATAAAACTCACAGTAACGTGCACTGAATTATCTTGATGTAACATGGAAATACAACACACCAGGGCAAATATGGTGATAGAGGTTGCATACATGATACCACTTGATTATGAAGGACCAGGTATCTGACTCTGCCTAAGAGGGTAGGAAGGCCTCAGGAAGAGTTCAAGGAGGGGGTGATGTTTAAGCTGAGTCTTACAGGATGAACAGAGTTTAGACAAGATGGTGAAATGAATTTCAGGCAAAGAGAACATGAGCTTCTATAGAGACTGAAAGAGCATGGCTTTTGTGAGAAGTGGAATGGTTTAGTAGAGAAGAAGGCTAGAAGGCCTGATTGGAGTGGGGAACTTGGGACAAGGGATACCTGGGAGAAGTGTCTGGATAAATAGGCAAGAGCTTATATGATACACTGAAAGTTTTTGGATTATATGTACATAACGAGCCATAAATTTTAAAAATGAATGCCAAAGAGTTACATGATCAACTATGCCTTTAAAAATAAGGTATTCAGTGTCAATATAAAGGATGTCTTAGGTCAGACTCTCTAGAAGCAGAGCCTGAAATGGGGATTCTTGGGTAAGTGATTTATTGAAGGGGTGCTCTCAGAGTAAAAAAATACCTTAAGGGAGTGAGGGAAGTGGGACAGGGCAGGGGCAAAGATGTGGTTTCAGGAAGAATCTAGCTTCTGCTTGATTTTGAGGGGCCTCTGGAGCGTGAACTTCATCTCAGAGGTTGTTCTGCTGCCTCCAAGGACAGGATGACACCCCAGGCATCTCCAGGTAAGGTGGCTCCATCAGCTGTGGATAGTCTTCCAGAAAAGGGTGTAGATGTGAGCTGTTAGTAGCCTAAACCTGTAGTATTTAGGGGCTGAGTGCATCAGGCAGTAAAGAGGACTCGGGTGGGGCTCTAACAACGTTGGCTATAGAGGATGAGTCAGAAGATCAGCCTGCTGGAAGTGGAGGAACAACTAGGAGTTGTTAGGAAAAGTGTGATATGTGACAATAGAGAGAGAGAAGGGGGGTGGATTTAAGAGATATCTATGAGGTAGAATTGATGGAACTTGGTAACCAATTGGATATGATGGTGGTTGAGGAGGAGAGAGGATTCCAGGTACCCTCTCAGTTTGGGGCTTGGGTGACTGGGTGCCTATTGTCTGGGTGCTAATCTCTGAGTTAGGGGTCCAGGTGAGGGGCAGATTTGTGAGTAATGATGCTGAGTTTGGATTTGCTCTCGTCGAATTACGGTTTCTTGCCAAACATCCATGGAGCGATGATCAATGGACAGGCGGAAATCCCCTGCTGTAGCTCAGGGAAGGGAGCTCAGCTGGAAGGTTTTAGACATCATCAGAGTCTGGCAATCAAAGCTGAGGGGTAGATGAGATCGCCCAGAGAGTGGAAGACAAGACAGACAATGCTGAAGACAACTCCCTCAGTGACCTGTACCCACCACAAGCTTAGAAAATGTTGAATTGAATTGTATATATTAACAAGTGCTCATTCTAGCTCCTAGACTCAGTTTCCCATCAGATGTCATTGACAAAGAATTAATGGATATGAAAATTACAGTGGTTATCCTTCTTGAAATTATGACTTGGTGGTGTGTCGCATGAGAGACATCAGTAGACTATTGGTTTCCTCTTTCTATTCCCAGCCTGAGGTTTGAACAGGGGTCTGAGTGCCAGGCCCCTGAACTAAGACCTCATCTATCCCTTCTTCTCAGGGCTGGCTGTGTGGGATTCCAAAAGAGGTACGCAGGTATCCCCACAGACTTCCTCTCTCCAGGCACTTCTGGGTGGGTCTGAGAGGGGGGCACTCAAGCAGATCTTTAAAAAGGATAGAGCAATACATTTATCTACACAGCCTTAGATGCCTCACCCCGGGGATAACAGGGTATGAGAAATTTCTTCTACTATCACCAGTCTCTGTAGTCTCCAACCTTATGGATTCCCAGAGAATTTGGGGTGCCACTTGGCTGTCCCTTGGTAAAGCCAATGAGTAAGGCAAAACATTTGGGCCTCAAGTTTTTGATCTGCCACATAAATATGAAAATGGTGTTAGGATAAGGCTCTGGCATTACCACATGTTTGGGCTATGGAAAGGCAGAGTTCCATGTCGACTTAAAACCCTTGCCTTCTTTTTCTAGTGTACCAGACTGCCTTACTGATTGTCTACCCGTGGAGTGCTAGTGCCTTTAACTTCTAATGGGTTAACTAGTGCTCCTGGAGGATGTGAGGGAGAAGCATACACTCTGGCCATGTTCACTGTTACATGGCTCCACCTCAGGCAGCTGACAGATGGTGATTTATACCATAAAATATTGACATATTCTGATGAAGTACCCTGTTATTGAGACATTTTGGCAGACCTAATATTTCCATCTCTGTGTAACAGAAACATTTTCACTGACATTCTTAAGTTATGCTGCTCTACTGTGAAAAAATGACATTTTTCAGCTCTATTGAGTTACAATTTACATATAATAAAATTTGGTAATTCTGTGTGCACAGTTTGTTGAATCTCCCCCACATCAAACCCTAAAAACTTTCCTCCTGCCTCTTTCCAGTCAATCCCCTCCCCTGACCCCCAGTTCTAGGCTGATCTGCTTCTGTCACTGTAGTTTTACCTTTTCTAGAATTTAAAAATGGAAAATATAAAGGGAAGAATGATCTGTTAAGTGAGGTGAAATATTAGCATGAGTAATCTCAAGAAAATCTGCAGATATACAGGATTTTATATGCTTATATGGATTATGTCTTTTAGAAAGTAAACGAAGAGAGAATAGTCCATTCAATAAGATGTGGCCTTTGGTCAGCAGAGGAGCAGGTTCGTCCTACACCCCTGAAGTCAAGTAGACAATTTGGGTTATTATCAGGATAATTCAGGTCAAAAACATCTACGTCATTTGGGTTTCAGTGGTTTTTTGGATCTGGAGTTTCTGGCTGATTGGCCTTCTTCACTTAATGAAGGTTGGTGTAATAACTTGTCTTATGGGGTCCTAGGGCCTAGGGAGCATGGTTATTAACCAAACACACATGCTGGAGATGGAAATACAGTCAGTTCCCAACTTTGATCTCTCGAGTTGGAATGTCTGTTAGAAACAGAGGCCTGGGTTGCGTGGCAGGGTGGCCACAGGATTCTTCTTCCTTTCTCATTCACCCACCCCCTCAGCACGCAGCTGACTAGAATCATCTCTCATCTCATTCCCATCATTTCTGCATCTCCCATCACCCAGGGCATGAATGGCGAGTTAGGTGGGAAGAGGGAGAGGTAATGGGAAGGTGGCTTACCTGCCACTCCTCCACTGCTGAGGCGGGTTGTCTTGGAGTTCTCAGTTTCATCCTTTCTCCTGGAAGACTCTGCTGCAACCAGGTCCCACTTGGGTTTCTACTCCAGGGTATCCACCTCTGCCCCAGGCCGAGCTTCTGTGATGATGAAATACTCACGAAAGTTTAAATCTTGGCGATCCCTCAACTCTTTGAGAATGCAGAGATTGTACCTCTGTCTGGACCTATCTGGACCAGATTAAAAAAAGGATGTGTTTGTGTGGACTTGGCAGGGGGAGGGGAGGGAGGAACAAGAGGAATGCATTTATTATGCGTGGGTTTTGAGCTAGGCTCGGTTTTGTGCTTTAATATAATATCTGTAATTAAAAAACAATCTCTATTTGAGCCAGCAGTACAAGGGAAGCAGGTAATATTTAGTGAGAACTGAGCATTGTGCTGGGGCTTTATTCCCCTTTTATGGATGAGGAAACGGAGGCTCAGAAAAGTTGACTTACTTGAGGTCCCGCAGCTGGTAAGTGATGTCTATTTTCCATCTCTTTTAGGGGAGAGACCCTGTTTGGAAGTTGTAGGTGGTGACAATGGAAAGGGCCTCATTCCAGAGTCCAAAGAATTACAGAGAGAGGGTGAACAGCTGTTTGCCTGGGAGTTCATGTGAGGACTTGGAGCTGCAGCGTGAGGGGCGGCCATATTTCCTCCACCCTTTGCCCTCTGGAGACCTCTCACATTCTCTCAGCTTTCCTCTCATTCCCTCCCCCAGGAACCATTGTTTTGGAGCTAGGAGAGGTGGGTTTCCAGTCCCACTGCCTGGCAGGTGGATAGGGGAGCCCCTGTCTCACTGCTTCTGGGGCACTGTGTTCCTGGGAACACATGGAACTCTGATTCCACTCTCCCGTGGCGTCATCAATAGACATGGCTATTACTAGGTTCCATAGAATGCAGTTCCGACCTGTGCTCAGTTGGTTCACACCATCTGAGGTGTTCAGGCTCCACCTGGATGTTTGTTTGAACCCACTGATTCCATTTGCTAAAAATACAATCTGGATCATCTGAACGCTGAAACATTTCTTACCTCTGTTCCCTTCAATGACAGAGCTAGGATAACCTTATCCACATGGGGGTGGTGTGGAAAGGATTACTGTCTAACATGGACACATGTCTGATCATTTCCTGAGTTCATGAAACACGTTTGGTTGTATAGCAAGTTCTCACCTGTGACTTGGTGTTGCATCAGGCTGGGGGTTCTAACTGTGTGATCTGTGATGGAAGCTGGGCAGGCAGGAAAGTCCTTCGTCATGCCCTCATTCCTGCCTCTGAGGTATGTTGGAGCTCAGAGGTGGGGAGGAGGAAAGTCAGGCTGCAGAGACACATAGTTAGCCCTGCTCTTCCTTCTTCCTATGGCTCAGAATTTGGGATACTGGAAGGGTGGGGACCTGAGCAGTAGGGTGTATCTCAGGGTCTCCAAGTGCTGGGGTAATAGCATTGTCTGGCCCTTAGGCATTTCCATATATTGGTGTCTCTTGCCTTGTAGTTTAGAAAAATGTATCACTGGACTCGTGGAGGCATCAGCAACATTCTCTGAGGGCAGCTATTCTCTTCTGAGAGACCCCTGCTTTCTTTCATAGTAAGGTGCCTGTGCTGCTGCTAGGAAATTCAGGTCCTGCATTAGGGTGAGCAATTGAGGTGCCTGGGGCGCAGGCTTTAAGGTGGCGCTCACTCTCAGGGACCTGCAAGTACCGGGTCGGCACTTGCACAGCCCAGAGAATGAGTTCTTTAAATTTTGAGGCTTGCTTGCCTCACTCTAGTCCCAGACTTGTTAGGAATTTGTATATCACAGAAATGACCCTCAAAAAAGGCGCACATTTCATTAGGACAGGGAGAGAGCCCACAGCACTTTACCCCTTTGACAAAGCGGGCCTGCTTCTGTTGTCATTGGTATGGAAAATAAACTGTAATCAGCTGTCTTGGGTCCGATTTGAACATATTAGTTTTCCTGAGGGACATGTCAGCAGGTACAACCCACATGCCAGGGGCTGGGGAGACAGCAGCTACGATGCTAATTTGAAAATACTTCTGTGGCACTTAGCAGGGTGTGATTTTAATTCATTTTTTGTCCCTTGGTAATCATAAAGTGCTTTCAGCCTGTGAATATCCATTTTTGACCAGCATGCTCATACTTCATCTGGGGACCACACTTAATGGCCATGGTGATGACGGGGTTCACAGGGGAATTGTGTAAGGTACAGATATTTGCTTTGTGGAGAGAAACATGCCACTGATACTAATTCACATGGTTATTCTGGACAAGGAACTGTAGATCTGAACACTTGCCTGTATGCAAGTATTATTTGTACACATACGTGCCCACAGAGATAATATTTGCATAGCGCTTTGGATTTATCCAAAGTTTATCAGCAATTATTTAATTCTTGAAATAATCCTGTGAAATTTACTGAAGCTACTTAGTGTAATGGAAAGAGCATAGTCTGTGCTGGATTGCTCGAATTCTGCCTTTGCTGCTTAACTGGCTGTATGACCTTGGACAGGTTACTTAGTCTCTGAGCCTCAGTTTCCTCAGCTGCAAAATGGGGATAATCATGTTGGAAGGGAGGATTAAATGAGGAAAACATATGCAGTGCCTGGAACAGTAGCTGGTACATAATGGGAACTCAGTAGATGTTGGGTCTTTCCTCCCCTGTTCCAGACGGGGCCAGTGCTATTTTCACTACAGCTCAGCTGTCCCTGTCTTGACAATCACTGAGTTTCGAGGGGCTGATTATATAAATTGTTCTCCCACAAGCCCAAGTGTGGCAGGGTGATTCCTCTCAGCTGGAAATCTGCTTTGTTTGCAAGTAACCCAGGGTAAAGGGTATTCTCTGAGATTTTTAGATTGAGGTCCCGAGGGCTTGTGAGGGGATGTGGACCAGGCCAGGGCACTCCCTCAAGTTGTACCTCTGGGCTGTCTCTCTCCCTCCCTCCCAACAGTGCCTGTATCAGGCTTATCCAGAGGAGAGGCAAATTCCTTGCCTCCTGTAGCCACCATATGATTCCTGGTGGCTCCCCTCTCTGTGAGTGGACAGTTTCTATTTTTCTTTTCTTTTTTTCCCACCTCTTTGCCTCCATCCTCCCTGCTCTTTACTTGGTATCAGGGACCGTCCAATTGCTTCTTGAGAGTCCTGACTTCCCCCTGGCGGCCCTCCACCCACCAGGACTTGGGGCACGAGGAGCCGGTTCTATGTTCCTCTTGTCTCGTTGCCTCCCTTGGGGCTAGGAGACTCTGTCTGATTGCCCAGTCCAGAGAAGACTCTGGAGATTCTGTTCTCTAACCCAAAGCAGTGTCAAACAGTGGGAATCGCCAGCACCATCTCAGGTCAATTAGGAATTTACTGTTTAGATTGAAAGAGCTTTTCATACCCCTCAAGCAGACCCAGTCCTGGCTCTGGGACAACTGGACTTGGAGTCAGGGGATCAGAATGTCTGTCCTGGCTCTGCCATTCACAACCTTGGAGCAGCCATTCAGCCTGTCTGAGCCTCAATTTTCCTCATATATTAAATGGAAGGATAACTCAACAGGATTTTTATTCTATTTGAATAAAGAAAGCAGGTAGGTGAAAAGGCTTTCACACTGAAGAAAATGAAGGCATTAATATTATGGGCCATTGCAAGCTCTCTCAATTATTCTCACGCCTAGAGGATAAATTTCGCTCAGACAACTTCTGGCCCACGCTCTTGGATGCCGACATTCTTTTCTCCCTACAGGAGCTCTGAGGGGCATCATAGGATCACCTACTGTATTCAGTAGAAATGTGAAAATCCAATCACAGACACACGTGTGTGTGTGTGTGTGTGTGTGCTCCTTATCTCTGCTGGTTGCTCTCTGAGCTGAGGCTAATGAGGGGGCTGGCCACGGGAGCCTGCCCTGGGGATTTGAACATGGTGTTCTCTTGGGCTTGCAGGGACTCTGCAATGGGGGCCACAGGATGCAGGGCTGGAGTGCAAGGAGAGACTGGCTGCAGAATGAGCTCAGAGATAACATTAAGGGCGGTGACAACACCACTGTGAGTCTGCACTTAGTCTGTCTTGTTCTAGAAGCCCACCAGCTGCCATTGGGGAAGTACCAGGCTGCAGCTCTTAAAGATTGTTTTTAATGAATTTTCCCAGTGACTAAAGAACTGCAGTTCACTCTATTTGAAGTGTATTGTTCCAAACAGTAAAAGCCTAGCTGTTACGGGCAGAGGATCCAGCAACACTATTTCTCTCCTCCATGCCATCACCTCACGCTTTCCCTCCCATCCTCTCCACTCACGCCATCTTCCTCCCAAACTCCCTTCTCTCTCTAATGATCACAGCTGCTCGTGACACCTCTGGGGAGAACATAGGAAGTAGCCTCTCTTTCTGCCAAATCCAACCTCTGGGTCATTTATTACTTCAGAAGATACCTTGCTATTAAAGCACCAAGGCTCATGTTTCCCCTTTTCCTTAAGGAACAAATTCCATCATAGCTGAGGCCACAAAATTAGGTGTACAGGAGCAGAGCAAATACCTGATAAGACTGGCCCTCATTTATTGGGAGTTCTTACAGATGCCAGCGATTGCTTCTTGGAGCAACAGCCAGTGCAGTGACGGATTTCTTTCTCTCTCTTCTCTTCCTCCTTTCCTTCCTTCCTTCCTTCTTCCTCCCTTCCTCCCTCCCTCCTTCCTTCCTTCCGTTCTTCCTTCCTTCCTTCCTTCATTCCTTTTCTCTCTCCCTCCCACCCCGCCCCCACTTCCCACCAGCAGACATTTCATCTAAGCATTGGAGACAGAAAATTTCTGGAAAAAATGTAAAGAGCAAGAGGGGATATTCTTTTTGCCCCTGTAAGCATAAAATGACTTAAATAAGGGTTTCTTTTAAAGATGTAATGATAAGAAAATGCAAGGTCATTCATTATATTAGAGTTTAGACATCACTCAATTAAAACTACTAGAATACTGGGAGTAATCACACTTTTCCTTCAGAGTATTAGCTACGTCTTCAAGACAGAGCAGTTATTAGTTGTACTCTTTTCATTTATTCCTCATTAGTGTTAGAATTATTTTTATCATTGGGCACAGAGCTCACTAGCATGGCCAAAGCAGCAAGAAATTGCTGGTGTATTCTCCCGGGGGCTGTGTCTACCTTGACCTCTGTGAGATTTCCATGGCTACTCTGTGCCCTTAATGGCTGGTCATCCAGGGATGGGTCAATCAAGTCTCGTGCAATCATGGGGGTACAAAAACCAGCTGGGAAGCCATTTGTATCATTTTACAGAGGAAAGAGTTAAAGATGGCCAAATGTGAGGGCTTCTTAAAGACAGCTAAGGGAATGTTAGGCCTGTACTTATCTGACCTGGCCTATGCCTTAAGGCCTCACTAGATACCACCCCTCCTCTCATGACAAAGCCCCGTTCTGCTAAACACCTCATTCAAAGTAATTATTGTGGACCTTGTATTTTTCATCCACCCTTGCTCTTTGTGTTACCCTATTCCTGCATTTATGCAGCTCCTGACTTTTTTGTAGCTCCCTTCCGCACTTCCAGGATCGATTGGTGGATGAGACTTCCCTGGTCTTGACCTTTGGCACCGCTAGAACTGGCTTGTCCTCTGGGTTGGCATTGTGCTGGTGATTCTGATCGCAAGTGGGCCCAAGACTCTCTTAGCATTGGTCCAGCCTGCCCTGGTCTCCCTGACAGGCAGGCCAAAGAGTGGTGTTTTAGTGTTAACCATTGCGTTTCTTTTTCTGTAGTGACTGGAGACCTGCTTATAGTAACTTCCACAAGGGATTTCAACAGTGAGCAATACTGAGCTGGGTGACTGCTCTTCCATATTCTAGTTGTATTTATATCACATAGGCACGTGAAATTTAGGAGTTTGTAATTTCTTGCTCTCCCAGCATCATTTCACCTGGTAATAGCTACTAGGTCAGACCTAACTACTAAGATCTCAACTCAACCAAAATCATAATCTCCCCAAATTTTGTGCCTTCCTCTTATGGTTTTTGCAAGGGGCTCTTAATTAATCAGTGAGGTGTTTGTAAAACCGAGTTCTCTCATTGCAGATGAGACAAGCCATAATTCGTAATAACGGAGCTACCTTTTCCCGCTTGTCTCGGCCTGGAGTGAAGGGGCTCTGCTGTGATTTATTACCTCACTGCAAAACCTTTGATAAGTGGCCACCAAATGGCTCCTCATTACTCAAAACTCTTCCAATTTCTTACACTAAAGTCCTCCCCAAACCCCACACAAGCCACTTGTGTTCGGAGAGAAATGATTCAGGGACTTTCTCGCTAAACTATTTTGGCATAAAAAAATATCATAAATGAGAGAGGAGAAAATCTTGTTTGCTAAAGGGCTGCTGGGTGAACTGCCTCTTGGCCTTTTGATAGCATCTTTGAAATGGAAATGGCCAGCTGCCTGACCTTCTGTTCAGTGACCCTTTTTGTACAAAGTCAAATTGCAGCCGCCTCACAGCAGCGATTCACCTATGGACATAAACAGGATTTCTATTTTTTTTCGAACCTTTTTTTTCCTGGTGCATTTGTTACCGTGAACATTTTTTTGCTATTCACATAAAAGACTTCTTGGTTAAAAGAGGAAGCCCTTTGCATCAAAAGGATTGTAACTCATAATGATTTCAAAATACTAGGGAAGTGTCTATAATTCTGCTTTCTATCTGAGCCTTTAAATGTATTGTTATGTGAAAAGGCCAGTGAAAAGACTATATTCTGGAACAGTTTGGGGTTGTTAATGTTTCTACTCTTTTCTTGCATTTGTAGGAAAATAATAGTCTTGACCATACTAAGAAGGGGGAAATTATCTACACCTCGCTGTGAAGACAAGGAAAGGCAAGTTCTGTTTATGCGATTATGGTGGATCTAAGAAAATAGATACCTTTATGTGTTTTCTTTGGAGCAATGTTGAATTGGGATTAGGAGTCTCTTTTAAAAAAGAACCAGAATCTGGCTGCACTGTTCCTTTGGACTGTGCTGAAGCCTGTGGCTTTCTCTCCAATGGGGAGAAAGAGGGAGCCCTTTGACACCTCCCTTACCCCCTCAGTGCTCCCACTTCCTTTTCCTCCCCGACTCCTCTTTCTGCTCTAACCAGGCAGTGCGGAATTTCTCACCTAAGGCTGCACATCAGCACACTGCTGGGCTTGGAGAATGCTCAGGACCAGTGCCCTAGGGAAGCTGCTGGGTGTCCAGATGCTGCCTTGCCTTGGATACCTCCACCAACAGGACCCTTCCAGGTTGCTGTTCTGCCAGGGCAGAGAGAGGCCCACCTCTCACCCACCAGAGGCACGTGGAGGTGCCTGTTCCCTGTGGGATGGGTGGGCAGAGGCTCACTTATTGGCAAAGGGGAAACTTCTCTTTCCTGGGCTGTTCAAGGGAGCTGAAGAAACTAGAGTGGGGGCTCGTAGGGTTTCAATGGTGATAGTGAGCTTCTGATTCAACAAATATTTATCAGGACCCTGCTGTGAGCCTAACCCATTAGCTAATTCAATCCCACAATAACCCTGGGAGGTTGCATCTGAAGAGTGAAAGGACAAATTCTGGGGACAGACAATCCTCAATTTGGATCCTGGCTTGGCCACTTACTAGCTGTGTGACTGCAAACACATTATTTTATGTCTTGAAGCCTCAGTGTATCACCAGTAAACTGTAGGCTAATACTTGTCTCATGGGGCTGATGTGAAGATTAGATGAAAAGATGTATGAAAAATTGCCAAGCTCAGAGCTTGGTGCATAGTAAGCACTCAGCAAACCTTCCTTCCTTCTCCTTCTTCCCACTTAACAGGCAAGGAAATGAAGGAAAGGGCCAGATTGGGATTTGAATCCAGATTTTTAAAAACTCCACAGATGCTCCCTGTGTACATGGACCCAAGGACGTTAGCTACTCCCTGTGAGATTTTCATCAAGACTTCAGGTACGTGTCTTCTGCTTTGTTACTGGCTGAAATTGGACAAATATTGATTACGGTCACACAGACAAAGAGAACAAGTGAGAGTACTCCATTCTATCACCTACTTCTTGTGGGGACTATTTCTCTATACCATATGGGGTTCACACCCTGTCACAAAAAAAATTTAAAATAACCTTCAAACAAACCACAGCAAACTGAAAAATGTTCCTTCTCCCCTACTAATCCTTAATCCTTTCATCTTAATGCAACACTGTCATTTACAAACAACAATGTGCCATTTACTTACATATCTAATCTTACTGGACTCAAACCTTTCACAAGTCACAATCAGAACATTTATGACAGTTTGCATTCTTTTATTAATATTACATTAAAACATTATTCAGGTTGCTGTCTAATCTTCATAATGTTAATTTTCATGATTACAAAATATCGTATCCATTTTGTATTGTCAGACTTACCCTTTTAGGTCTCAAATTTGTGTAGGCAGTCCATGCATAGTGAGAATGTTAAAAACATTCGTGTGGGTGAATACTCCAATTTGCCTTTAGTCACAACTTAAATGACGGTAAATAAGTAGTCCAGTGCCCTACACGGTGGGTGAAAGGAACAAAGAGTCTGAAGTTTGTGTAAAACACAAACTCTAATGGCAAGTTTAAGGTTTGGAAAGCCCCAGTTTATCTTTTCCTTTGCTATTCTCTTTTATTCAGCTTTTTTCAGGTGACTCTAAGCAGAACAGCAATAAAGACTCCTTGCCTACTGGGGCTCATCAGCAGTATCTAAGCCAGAAGTCCTGTTTTCATCCCGATAACCAGATATCAAAAGGGCTAAGGATACGTCGGGCTTTTCCTGATAGAGATCTGAACTTTCGGAGGCCTCGTTGAACTAAATCTATGACCCTCATGAAACAGGGCCATTGTTACCCGTGAAAACAATCTTTCTGATCCCACACAAGGAAGCATGTCCCTTGCAGAAAGCAGGTAGGAGTCATACCTTTTATGTGCTCTTGCCCTGTGTTAAAATCAAATCCCTATGGCTATTTGAGCTTCTGTCCCTCTGGCTTCATAATGGCAAATCATTTGATGAAAGTCAATTCTTGTGTGGGTCTTTGGCAACTACCTTTAGAGAGCTGAAAAATGTTTTTGAATTTCCACAAATATTGTTGAATTTTCACAACTTTGTATTTCATCTGTACAGTCAGGCCATTTGCCCAATCCTTGGATTAACTAAGGTCTGAGTTTATACCAGCACTTCTCTTTGGCGCTGTGTCTGAAACTTAGAAGTTCTCAGTGTGTATTTATTGAATGAATAAGTGAAACTGGAAGTCTGGACGGGGGTTAAGTACGTGGCTTTGCTAGTACCTCTTCCATGTACTCATTATCATAATTGTGGATTTAAAAGTTTTTGAAAAATTGGAAATGCTGCAGTCTTGGGAACATGTGGATTTAGGCAGCCCTGCAACTAACTCCTTTTATAACTTTAAACAAGTCATTTCACTTTGAGGGGCCTCAGTATTCAAATCTGTAAAATGAGGTCAGCAGAGTATTAGTGGGCAGGACAATTATCCAGCATCCTTTCTCTGAGGCCAGCATCCTCTCTATCCAGCTGTCTGCATCCCGACACAGCTCCACATGGACGTGTAGCAGCATTGGGTGAGCTCTACGTCTGCTTCTAGAGCTAACCTTCTATGATTTCGGGATTTCTTAGCATCCAGATTCTGGGCAAAAGCAGAAAGGACAAGTATTCTTAGTGTGGGTAGGCATTTGGGTAGATGTTGGCACTGCTGTAGGAGTTGTGTGTCTAGGCTGGGCTGGGAAAATCAGCTGGTTCCCTCTTTTCTCAGTGGTCTTGGGGAGGGGGACTTTTGGGACTATGTAAGAGTTCATGCATTGATTAAGCACAAGACTGATTTTGAACTCCATTATTTCATCTTTAATTTAGATCCTTCTTGTGTACCCATCTATCTTTTTAAAACTTTTACTTGGATCTGCAAATCTTCTGCCACAAAAATACAAAGCAACCCCCCCAAATATCTTGTCTTCTTTGATGTTCACTTAGTGAACATCTTAGTGAATGCCACTACCATCTGCCCAGAAGGCTAAGCTAAAACCCCAGACATTATCCTTGATTTCTCCCTAAATTCATCACCAAGTCCTCCTCAATTTTTTAACCTTTTGTAGATCTCTGAATATTCTCCATTTCTCCCAGTCTCCAAAGTTCCCTCCCCAGTCTGACTTACTGCATCTTTCCCCTGAGCACTGTAGACGTCTTCCAACTGGTCTTCTCATCTCACCAGTAGTCTCCCTCTGATATGTTTTCCCCATAGGAGAGACAGTGGAAATGTCTTCCAGATTGGAAAATGATCACATCACCCACCCTGCTTAATCCTTTGTATGGTCAACCATGGCATTTTGGTTAATGACCAAAATTCTTAACATTTTTTTTTTTTGAGGAAGATTGGCCCTAAGCTGACATCTGTTGCCAATCTTCCTCTTTTTCTTTTTTCCTCCCCAAAGCCCCAGTACATAGTTGTATATCCTTAGTTGTAGGTCTTTCTAGTTCTTCTATGTGGGATGCCACCTCAGCATGGTTTGATGAGTGGTGAGTGTGTCCGTGCCCAGGATCCGAACCGGCGGCTGCTATGCCACCGGGCTGGCCCCTCTTAACATGTTCTAAAAGGCTTATGTAGTCTGACCTGTGCCTGATGAGCCTTTGATCTCTGTTGTCCGTCCTCATGGACATTCTCTCATGCAGCATTCTCCTCCCCTGCGGTGAGAGTGCTCTCGTCCTCCCTCACATCTCAGCCGAAGCGCTCCCTCTTCAGGGAAGCCTTGCCTGACTCCTCTCAGTCCAAATATGTCCCCTCACCTTAAGCTCTCGTAGGAACATGGACTTTTCCTCTGAAGAACAAATGAAGACATTGAGGCATAGAGATATTTAGTTAATATGTCCAAAATTAAACAGCTAATAAACAGTGAAACTGGGACCCAGGGTCTCAAGGCCAGTAATGACCTTGGATTCAGAATTGTGTTCAATTCTAAATGCTCTGCTGCTAACTACTATGCCAGAGATGGGAAATAGGTTTCACCTCACCTGGTAATTTTGATTAATACTGTTGCCTGAATTGCTGTGATGAAAAGGATTCTGAGGTTGCATCCTGATGCAATGGAGAAGTTGCCCATGATTGATTAGTGATGCCTTCCACGAGTGAAGGATTGGAGAGAGAAGGTACATAAGACAGGTATTTGTCCCACGCAAATGCTATAATGCACAGTGTAATACTGCTCATTTTATTTTAAAAAAAAATCAACAACAGAACCTCCTTACAGGTCAGAAAAGTCAGGAGCAGAACCCAAGACCCCTTAAGAAGGGGCAGAGAGATTTAGATCACTGGGCTTTTGAAGTTACCAATCGAACAGTTGTGAAAATCCCTCTTACTTCTTATAGGATGGTCTCTTTACAGACTCCTTTATCCTCCTTACTGTCAAGGGAGCTTTGATTGGCATGCTACTGTGCACTCTTGTTGCGGGAGACTAGGATTGTCAGATGCAGGAGATGGAGATGGGATCTTGCTCCAGGACTTTCTCAGGCACACACCTCCACGATGCCTTTTAACATGGTACTTTGGAAAACCCAACTTACTTTTGACAGTGGGATTCCAGGAAGGTGAAGGTGGAGGGTGATGTGGGGTGAGGCTTCTTCTCCCACATTTCAGGACTAGGTGTCCAGCTTCTAGCCACTTTCTTCTCAGTCCACTTGGCTGGCATCTCTTTGAAGATCTGGGATTTGTCTTATACATTTCTGCAGCTGCCCTGTAGTATCCAATACAGAGCTTGGCCCACAGCATTTCGTGATGGTTGGAGCCATTTTACTTGTGGAAAGTCTCACCTTTCCCAAAGCAAAAGGCATTGCCTTATTCTCCACCTAATGAATTCTTTTCCTTGCCCTCATCTGCTGCCTATGATCTGGCACTGGGTGTTCATGCTGAAGGCTTGTTGCTGTAGTTAAGAGCTTCCTTTCCTCTTGGACAGGAGGCCGTACTAAGGGCATACAAACACACTCAGCTTACCTCAACTGAGAAAGCACGTGTAAGTGGATCTGTATCCCCTCCCATGGCCCTTGTCTCTGGATATTCACAAGAAATGGATAAAGGCTGTACCATTTCAGTATTCTGGTTCAGGATTCTGGGTTCCTGGTTCAAAATTCTGGCTGGTGGGGATTTGAGTTCTTGTCTGTCTCTTTAAATCCCTTTTGCTTCCACATTGGTATGTGACTTCTAGTCACTCTAAATGTTGGCATGCTCCTGGGCACAGTGTTCAGTTCACCTCTCTTCACTTTACTATCTACTCTCACTGGTCACCTCATCTAGTCCCATGGCTCTTGATGCCATGTATAAGCTGATGATTCCCAATTTTCTATCACTAGCCCTGAATCTTAGATATTTACACCCAACTGCTGATAAACGTTTCACCCAGGTGTTCAACACAGCGTTTCAGACTTAAAATGTCTGGAGCAGAAACTGTGATTTCACTCCAAATCTGTTTCTTTCTCGATCTTCTGTTCTCAGCATCATCAGGTCAAAGATGTGTTTTTCCTTCACATTTCATATCCAGTTCATCGAGTCCGTCAGTTCTACCTTCAAAATATACTCCAATTGAGGGGCTGGCCCGGTGGTGCAGTGGTTAAGTTCGCATGCTCTGCTTCGGTGGCCTGGGGTTCGCAGGTTTGGGTCCCAGATGCAGCCCTACACCACTCATCAAGCCATGCTGTGGCAGCGACCCACATACAAAATAGAAGAAGATGTTAGCTCAGGGCTACTCTTCCTCAAGCAAAAAACAGGAAGGTTGGCAACAGGTGTTAGCTCAGGGCCAATCTTCCTCTCTCTCACACACATACAAATATATATATATAGATAGATATACTCCAGCTGGGACCCTGTCTCACTACCTCCCCGACTGCCACCTTAGTCCTGGCTTCTTTTATCTCTTATCTATACTAGCAGTAGCCTCTTCACTAATTTCCCTACTTCTACATTCATTCCTCTCTGTTTTATTTTCCATACAGCTGCCAGAATGATCTTTTTTTTTCTTTGATGAAGAAGATTCACCCTGAGCTAACATCAGTTGCCAACCTTCCTCTTTTTTGCTTGAGGAAGATTCGCCCTGAGCTAACATCTTTGCCAATCTTCCTCTATTTTGTATGTGGGTCATCACCACAGCATGGCCGCCGACGAGTGGTGTAGGTCCATGCCTGAGAATGGAACCTGGGCCGCCGAAGTAGAGCGTGCCAAACTTAACCACTAGGCCACAGGGCTGGCCCATTATCTTTTTTTTAAAAAATAGGCTTTGTGTTTAAGAGCAGTTTTAAGTTCACAGCAAACTTGAGTGGAAGGTGCAGAGATTTTTTCATATACCCCTTGCCCCCATGCATAGCCTTCCCATTATCAACATCCCCTACCAGAATGGTACATTTGTTACAACTGATGAACCTGCATTGACACATCATTATCACCCAAAGTCCATAGTTTGCATGAGGGTTCACTTCCAGTGTTGTACATTCTATGAGTTTGGACAAATGAATAATGATGTGTATCCACCATTAGAGTATCATACGGAGTATAGTTTTACTAGAAATCCTCTGTACTCCACCTATTCCTCCTTCCCTCTCCCCAACCCCTGGCAACCACTGATCTTTTTACTCTCTCCATAGTTTTGCCTGTTCCAGAATGTTATATAGTTGGATGCATACAGAATGCAGCCTTCTCAGATTAGCTTCTTTCACTTGGCGATATGCATTTCAGTTTTCTCCACGTCTTTTCACAGTTAGATAGCTCATTTGCTTTTTGTGCTGAATTACATTCCATTGTCTGGATCTATCACAGTTTATTTATCTATTCACTTATTGAGGGACATCTTGGTTGCCTCCAAGTTTGGCCATTATTAATAAAGCTGTTATAAACATCTGTATGCAGGTTTTTGTGTGAACATAAGTTTTCAACTCCTTTGGGTAAATACCAAGGAGCATGATTGCTGGATCATGTGATAAAAATATGTTTAGTTTTATAAGAAACCACCAAACTGTCTTCCAAAGTGACTGTACTGTTCTGCATTCCCATTAGCAATGAATGCGAGTTTCTATTGCTCCACACAGAATGATCTTTCAAAAATGTCATTAAAGCATGTCACTCCTATACTTAAGATTCTGCATATAGTTTCCTATCACACTTAGAGTGAAACCCAAAGTCTATCATGACTTACGTGGACCTAAAAATACGGCCCTTTTCTATTTCTTTAAACTCTGTTACTCCTTGTTCACCATGGTCCAATGACACCAGTCTTCTCTCAGTCTATTAAGCACACTAAGTTCATTCTTGCCTCAGGACCTGTTCCCTTTCCCTGACGTATTATCTAAAGTAACATGCCAACCCTACCACCTCTTTACTCCCTTTTTTCTTCATGGCACTCATCTCTACTTGAAATTACAGCCTATATTCATTCGTTTACTTGTTTATTGTCTTTCTCCTCCGTTACAATGTAGACTCCATGAGAGTTAGGACTTTGTCAATTTCCCCAGGGCCTGGAATAGTGCCAGCATGAAATAGATGTGCAATAAATATTTATCAGATAAATAAGTGGATGGATTTGTAATCCACAGATAATTTTCTCTCCTGGATGGCAATTTGCTCATCTGGAAAATGAGAAGTTGAATTAGTTGACTTCTGAGGACCTGTTTGGTTCTAAAAACACCAGGAGCATATAAGAAATAAGCAATTCGATAGGAAGCAAAAGCAGCCTAACTTCATCATGAGAATAGGAAGAATATTTTAATACGAATTCCCCTCTTTCCCCATTTATAATTGCGTTTTCTTTATTACTTTGTTCAAAATGTCTTTAAGGTCCAATTGTGTGCCCAGGATGGGGTTGAGAAAAAACTCTGAGATCTAAAACAGATTTTAGTACTGGTGCTGAAGTCATCCATCGTTGAGGAAAGACAGCTGTGAACTGGAGAGTTTTATACAGGAGAGAGGTCATGCTTTGGGCTAGAAGGTAGATAGATTTTACATTTGATTTGAGAATAGGTAGGCAGCCTTTAACAATTCTTAAGAAGGGAGTAGCAGGCTAATAGTGTGCTATCTGGGAAATTATCTGTAAACTCCCTACCAGAATTGAGCTCCCTGACCAGATTTTTGAACTACTTAGGGGTAGAGATGTGCTTTTTTGACTGTGTTGAAGCACAGTTTTTAGCGTATGCGAGGTACTAGAAGATTACTTATTGGATAAGATTGGGGAGGAAGTTGAGCCTAAATGGTTAAGAGATGGAAGCCCAGCAAGGATTGCCTGTTGCCTTGGCTTCTACACACTGTCTTGCTGAGAGAAGGGCAGCTCCAGTATCTTCCTTGGCTAGGGAGGAGACTGAAGGTGAGGTGGGTTCACATCTCAAACCCTGTAATCACAGCTTAGACTTGAATCCAGAGCATCCTGCATTCCATGAGGGCTTGATGCGATAGGACCTGGTCGTGCAGCCAACACACATGCTCAGCACACAGACACACTCATATGTCAACCCCCTCCTGAGTTCCTAATTACAACATAATTCAATCTGAAGTTTTCTCCCATAAGGAATTAGTATTCTATTCAGTAGCCACCAAGATTCCAAACAGTGAAAGCTCACCATCAAGAGCTTGATTGAATGACCCACCTGGAATTGTTTATACTTCATTAACGCTTTTCATAAATCATGAGTTTGACAGGTTACTGGCATGGACTTTCCAAATCTCATAATTGTGTTTTGTTTTTCCCTTGCTTCATCAGTTTCCTTTCTCAGGCTGACAGCTTAGCAAATGTTACTAGAATTACCAGCTACCGCAGTGATCACTTCTGGTGTGAGCACCTACTGTACACCCAGCACTGCTATAGGGGTCTGAAAATTTGGGCTATATGTAGCCTTGGCTCTTCCATGCATTAGCTGGATGACCTTGGCAGATCTCTGCTGTCATATCTGTAAAAAGAAAAAACAAGATAATATATGTGATGGTAACTATTTTATAAGGTTGCTGTGAAGATGACATGAGATAACGTGGGTAAAGAATTTGGGGCAGTGTCTGACACACAGTAAGTGCTGAATAAATGCTAGTGATTATAGTTCTACTATTAGTAAGCCCCAAGAAGACTTGAGCATCCAGAGGCTGGAGGGATCTCAAATGACCAGCCCCTGAGTTATAGAGTGACAGTTATCCCCCTTATGTCTATTCATAATAGGTGAGTTTGGGGGAAGACAAGGAACTTGAATTGATTGGGGTCATTATTTGAATTCTTCATCTTGCTTGGTTGGGAAGCCAACCCAAGATTATGGGCTCTAATAGAAGTGTATACAGAGGAGTGGTGTTTCTTACCACTAGATTATAACCTCTATAAAGACTTGTTTTTGTGTTCTCAGAACCTACCACAGTGGCACTCAACAGATCAACAGGCTTTTGATAACTGTTGAATGGATGAATGGAGAGAGAAATGAGGCAAAATGGAAGATAATTCCATTGTTTAGGTTATGCTTTACTACATATATATTTATATTTATGTGTATATATTTGCTGATTAGAAAAGTAGTATATGTTTCTTATAAAAAATTAAAAAATACCAAAATATATAAAGAAAAAAATTCCCTTGAAATTCCACCCCCAGAGATAATTATTGTTAAGGATTTTGTATCTATTTTCCCTGATTTAAAAAATACATATACTAACATATGCATTTTGTAAAAATGGGTTCAGACTGTTAAATCTGTTCTATGATTTATTTGTAAATTTAGCTGCATCTTAAGAAAATTTTTCTGAATCAGTTCACATAGATGTACATTTCTTTTGAAGGGTTGCAGAGATTCTATCACACGATTACATCATTTATTTATCCATTCCGCTCTTGGTGGAAATTTAGATTGGTTATACTTTTTTGTCTATACTATACAGTATTTCAAGAAATATTCACATATCTATCTTTGCCTTTTTGGGAAAAGAGTTCTATTGGAAAAAAACCTCTAATAATGGAATTGCTAGATGGAAGGATGTGCACATTTAAAATTTTGGTGTCATGCGCTGTGCTTTCATAACTTCCTTTGAATTTGGAAATGTGGTCTGAGGCAGCCCTGCAGTGTCCCTACCCAGAACAACAGGATGAACTCTTCCATTTTTACAATAATAAAGGATGCTGAAGGTGGGTTCATAAGATGTTTGTAGGTTGTAGCTGAAGAAGATTCTTTTATTAGCAGTTCATCCTCTTGGACCAAGTAGCTTTATGGGGCAGATGCATATAGAGGGGTGAGGAAGGAAGGAGTTGCCTCTCAGGAGTCTAAATAAACGAGAAGATGAATAAAGAGCAAATATTTCCTATAAGGTAAGACACGTTTCCATAATGTGTCAATATCAGAGTTGAGAAACAGAAAAAGTATTCCCCATTTGTTGGGCAACTGAGCCACATCCCCCTCAGCATCTTTTTCCTATTTGCCCTTGACCCCAGACCAAGATTGTGAAGTTTCATGTCTGGAAGGATGAACGCTTCTGGAAATCACTACGAAACTGAACAATGGAGACTTCCTTATTGTGCCGAAGATGGAGGGGGAGAGGAGGAAGGGCTGGGGTCGGGCTGGCTCTGCAGCGCTGGCGGGGATTTTCAAGGTGATTTAGTGTGGATTGATTTGCAGTTTATTCTGCAGCCATTGTTTGTAATGCGCTTTGCCAGCTCATGTACCCTGAACCTTAATTGTTCTAAATTAAACTATAGGGACCAGACAGCACACATTTCAATCAGAACAACAAAATATTGCACCAAATCCCATAGGGATACATCAGCCCCTGCTAGGATGGGCTTGTACACAAGGGAAGAGGGAGAAGGGGCTCCCAGGAGGACATTTGATTAGAATCGAACAGGCTCTGCACTCTTTGTACACAAGGTAAAACCCAAGTGGGCCACCCCACCTTGAATGTATGAGAATTTGAATAGTCAAAGACCATAACTGTTATTTGTACTAGGCCATTTACCTAAATATTAAAGAAATGTAGCTCGAACTTAATTGCCTTGTGTTTTATACGTTACTGTTGATTAAAAAAAAAAAAATGAGTTGAGGGGCCGCCCGGTGGCGCAGCGGTTTAGTCCGCGCTTGGCAGCCCGGGGTTCGCCGGCCCGGATCCCGGGCGCCTGCCGACGCACTGCCTGTCAGCCATGCCGTGGCGGCGTCCCATATAAAGCAGAGGAAGATGGGCACGGATGTTAGCCCAGGGCCAGTCTTCCTCGGCAAAAAGAGGAGGATTAGCAACGGATGTTAGCTCAGGGCTGGTCTTTCTCACAAAAAAGAAAAAAAAAAAAGAGTTGAAGTGATACCTGGGTTTGGGAGAGTTCTGATTAGTGTGGAAAAGCTGCAAGGAGTTCTCAGGGCTTATTCAAATGCACAGAAGTGCAGTTTCTTCTGGCAAGAGGCTGTTCGTTTTCCTCTTACTATTCCTTGTCGAGATGTGCTGTTTCAAGTCAATGTGGAGCCTAGGAAATGAGCTGGAGTCTGGACAGGAAGCTTAGGCTGCAGCATTCCTGTTGACTGTAAGAGAGTTACAGGTTTTTTCACCTCATCCTCTTCTCAAAATGTAACGACAATCATAGCTGTTAAGATGGATAAACATCACAACCTACCTCAAGTTATTCATTTTTTTTGACATTTACAAATATAAATAAATAAAAGTAATACAGCATACACATAAATTCAAATAATACCAAAAGGCATGAATGAGCAGTAAAAACTAATTCTACTTCCTATACTCTTCAGAATCCAAAGGTACGACTCTTGATTTTCTAGTGTCTTTTGCAGCATATATACATTTTATAGAAATGAAATCATACTTATTTATACTGCCTTATTCTGTGTTTTTTTTTTTTTTTTTGGTACAACAGCATATTTTCGCAACTTAACACACTGTGTAAGCTCTTTTTCCAGGAGAAACTCTAACTTATTCTTTTTAATGGCCATATACTATTCCATTTGGTGGATGCCTGATAATTTATATAGTCTTCTGTTGTTGAGCATTTAAGTTGGTTATGGCTTTCCCACTGTAATTGTTTTATGATTTTGTAAAAATATTTATTCACAAGACAAATTCTAGCAGTGGTGTTGATGGGTCAGAAGATGCTCACAATTATCATTGTGCTAGGCATTGTCAAATAAGGGTGCACCAATTCACACACCCGCTAAGAAGATCTGAGAGTGTATGCTTACCCACAAAGCCACACAATTGAAAAATAGACACATTTAGGGCAAAATTAAGACTTAAAGACCTATAATTACTTAGATATCCTTCTTAGCCTTAACTATTGTGATCCCTGGTCCTTCCTCTATCATCTATGACCTTGTGCCTTAGTTTTTGCTTCAGGCAAATGTTTTCGTTGCTTTTAGGACTATTTTCTTATTTGACCAATGATGGGGTCCTCCAAGGTGTTGGGCTCAACTAGTTTTCCTTTGCAATGTGACCCAGAAGTGGCCTGGATTCATTTTCATGTTCTCCTCAGATTTTATACAGTCTCTTTTCTGCTAACTTCTTGGTTTGGGCCCCTTCTTGGACTTATGCACAGCTCCCTGGATGGTATCTGTGCCATGTCCTGGAGTTTATGTTGTCATTCCCATAACTTCTGACCCAGCCAAGGGCCTTCTTTTGTCAGTTAACTTCAATTTTTATTCAGCAAGCACTGATTAAGAACTTACTGTGTGCTAGGCACAGGATCCCTGCCCTCTGGGGGTCATGGCTCACTTGGGGAGACAGGCGTGCAAGCAGATGGTTACACCCCTGTGATGAGTGCAGGACAAGATGGAAGTGTTTGCAAGGGAAAACACTTAACTTGGCTCAAGCAGGCCAGGGGAGGCCTCTTGAAGAAGGTGACAACTGAAATGAGGCTTTGAAGACCAAATCTTGTCTATACTCAGTAATTCCACTTCAGTTGTCTCCTAAAGGAAGTCTTGAAGAGGCACACGATGAGATGAGCACAGGATGTTCATTATAGTATTGTTTGTAATAGTGAAAACTTGGAAGCAAATTTAATGCCCACAATAGGGAAATGAATAAATGTGGTATAGCCAGGTAATGGAGTAATATTTAGCCTTTAAAATAAGCAAACCAGGTATGTATTTATCATTATGGATAGATCTTGAAAACATCATGTTGAGGGAGAAAAGCAAACTGCAGAAGGATGAATATAGTATAATATATGTCATTATAAAAACAGAAAATAATACCATGGGTTTAGGGAAATACACCTGTAGAATAAAAGAAGGAAGTTGTTGATAGCAAGAATAAACACCAGCCTCAGGATAGTGGTTATCTGGGGTGGGAGAGGCAAAAGGGATTTTCAACTGCTTCTGTAACGTTTTATTTCTTTAAAAATGATGTAATCAAATATGGCGAAACGTTCACATCCATTAAATATAAGTGGTGGGTACCTTCATGTTCACTTTATGATTCTCTGTATGTTTGAAGAATTTAATTAAAGAAGAATGAATAGGGTTTCTGTTGATGGATAAGCCAGGGCCCTGTGTGTTTGTTTGAGGAGGCAAGAGAATATTTGCCCTTGTGGGTTAATTTGAGCAGCACTCTTGGAAATGTTTTACAAAAGGGAGAGAGAAAGCATCTCTTTGGGGGTAACTTCTAGTGGTTTTAAACTTTGCTTTAGGGACCTCTTGAGGTCCTACAGAGTCCATCCGTGAGCCACTGCTAGAGTGGGAGTGAGGAGAGCATTTACCAGGTGGGGCTCTGCAGCTCCCACACTCTTTCTCAGCCAGAGCAGACTCACTTACACTTACTGTATTTGTTTGCACGTTTGTGGAAGATAGCCTTTGAACAAAGGTTCTGAGCCTAAAAAAAAAAAAAAAAAGAATTTGAAAACACCTGACTTAGGCAATCCCTTGCCTGTGGTGGTTATTTTCATCTTTTCATTTTGCAAAAAGAGACTCCACCAAGTTTGCTGTGGGTAAGCTTGCACTAAAGGGAATGGTTGACTCTCCATCCTCCATCCTTCTGATCTTTTTCCAGCTCAGGCAATTTCTGCTCTGTCTGCATGTTCTTTGGTCTCTGAGATCTCGTCTAAAAAGCATCTCCAGTGTCTGTATGATTTTCACAATGGTGGAGTCCCTTTAGTCTGTGCCCTGGATTCATCTTGTTTTCCTTTATAGCAAAAGATGCAAATTTCCTGGATTCACCATCTACTTTTTTGTTTTTGCAGGGAAAGATTCACCCTAAGCTAACATCTGTTGCCAATTTTCCTCTTTTTTTTTCCCCTCCCCAAAGACCCAGTGCATGGTTGTATTTCCTAGTTTTAAGTCCTTCTAGTTCTTCTATGTGAGCTGCTGCCACAGCATGGAAACTGACAGATGGGTGGTGTGGTTCTGTGACTGGGAAACAAACCTGGGCTGCCTAAGTGGTGAAAGTGCTGAACTTTAACCACTAGGCCATCAGGGCTGGCTCCCTCTACTGTTTTTTTAGGAGTAATATTTTATTCTTAATATATAAGTAGTTCTTTTTTTAGCTTTATTGAGATTAGAATTGGTATACAAAAAACTGCACACAGTTAATGTATACATCTTGATGAGTTTGGACATATGTGTATATCTGTGATACCATAACCATAACCAAGGTACTAAACATATCCATCACCTCCAAAAATCTCCTTGTGTTCTTGTGTGTGTGTGTGTGTTTGTTAGAACTTAACATAGTTCTTAGAGATCTGTCCTCTTCACATATTTGAAAGTGCACCATACCCTATTGTTAACTACAGGTACTATGTTGTACAGCAGATCTCTACACCCTCCACTTCTTGCCATCCTCTGCTCCATTGGCTCTTTCTCTGGAGCTCTGCCTCCATCTATTCCATCTGATCTGCAGCCTGATCTCATTGCCTCTGGCCCTTGCCCTTTATTATCTGTCAAACACACTCTTGCAAAGTAATTTTCCTCTGCCACCATCTTAATAACATGACGGTGATCAAGACTATTACCTTGATCCAAAAACTATTAACAATTTCTCATCTTCAAAATAAAATTTCTTTTAAATAAGTACCTCTACTAGACAGGCTTGTTTACATGATTTCTCCTTCTTCCCTTGACCCCTAAATTCATTCTCCTCTCAGCTACCTTGCTGCCTCCTTTATCTAATACCCAACAGTCTGGTCCACTTAACAGGCAGGTTCTTGTGTAGTGTTAACAAAGCCTTCTGAATCTATTGAGGCTGCTAAACTATACTCCAATATTTGTCACATAATACCCCTACATACAGAAGATATTGAATTAGTAATTAAATTAAATTATTATTTGCAGTTGTCCATTGTACCATTGTGTGCCATTTGTCCATGTGAATGCAGTCTATTGAGATTGTAATCTCTTTAGTGCAGGAGTAGTGGCTGACTTGTTTCACAGTGCCATTTGCTTGTGGGGCCTTAATAAAATAGTCTCAAGTAATGAGAATAAGTGTTGTATTGAAATTTGTAGACCAGCAAAGTTTTACTGCACTTGGTGAATCCTGGGAAACAGAAAACTCCGGGACAAATTTCTTTACAGTGGAAATTATAAATATAAAGTCTCCTTGGCATAAGAACTATTTGTCTTCATTTCTCCAATTGGTGAAAGAAGTCAATGTGACTTGGGCTACTTTGGAAATTTGCTAAACTTTCAGGATTCTCCGTTTAGAATCACTTAGGTTATGAAGAATGCATTATGTATGTTTTCATGTTTATTGACCTTAACATATGACATGGTGCCTTGGCTGCCTAGAATAAATCCCTCATTGACATGACTGTTTGTTTGGATTAGTAAATTAGGGATTACCAAAACTAACATGGATTTTACCAGGTACCATGTTGAATGAACTTTAAGGCTAGAATGGATTTCTTAGATGCCTTAATGGCCAAAAAGTTTGTCTACGGACATGGTATGTCAGTTATGCACATATAAATCCCTGTTCTTCACCCTCCCTCCCTCCCTCCCTCCATTCCTACTAGACAAAGAGGCAGAGTTCGATAGCTCTACTCCTCCTTTTTCATACTAGTTGCAAGGGGCTGCCTGGCCTAGCATATCCTCAAAATGATATGGGTACAAAGATCTTGATTGTAAATTCTTTGTGGATGGATTTGGGACTTATCTATGCATGCAGTTCTATTCAACCTATGGCAACAGAGAATGTTGCAGGAATTTCAAATCTATGATCACAAGCTTATATTCTTCCTAGCCCACTTTTTAATTAAGGTATAATTTGCAAACAGTAAAAGTCTCCCTTTTTAGTATATAGTTCTATAAGTTTTGACTAATGCATGTCATGTTACTACCACCACAATCAAGATGTAAAATAGTTCCATCATTCCAAATAATTCCTCTTGCCTCTTCATGATCAAACTCTCCTCCCAGGCCCTGGTAATCACTGATCTGTTCTTTGACCCTATATTTTGCCTTTTTGAGAAAGTCATGTAAATGGAATCATACAATATGTAGCCTTCTTTCATTTAGCATATTGCATTTGATATTCACTCATGTTGCTGAGTGTATCAGTAATTCTTTCCTTTCTATTGCTGTGTAGTATTCCATTGCATGATATACCAGTTTGCTGTCCTTTCAGAAGTCAAATTTCTAGTTTGTGGCAATTATGAATAAAGCTTCTTTAACCATTCAAGTACAGTTTTTTTTTTTGTGAATATACATTTTCATTTTACATGGGTAAATGAAATGGAGTGGGATTGCTGTGTTGTATGGTAAGGTACACTTAACTTTATAAGAAACTACCAAACTGTTTTCCAAAATTGCTGCACCATTTTGCATTAATATCAGCAATGTATGAGGGTTGCAGTTATTCTGAATCCTTATCAGCATTTAGCATTATCAATTAAAAAAATTTTTTTAGCTGTTCTGATAGGCATACAATGGTATCTCATTGTGATTTTAATTTGCATTTCCCTAATGACTAATGATGTTGGTCATTTTTTTTTTCGTGTTTCCACAGTACTTTTGTTTATTGCCAGTGTTATTTTTTTTTAATGGTATCATAATAGTTTATAACATTGTGAAATTTTAGTTGTATGTTATTATTTGTCAGTCACTATATAAATGTGTCCCTTCACCCCTTGTGCCCACCCCCCATCCCTCTTCCCCCGGTAACCACCAAACTGTTCTCTCTGTCTGTGTGTTAATCTACATATGAGTGAAATCATGCGGTGTTTGTCTTTCTCTGTCTGGCTTATTTCACTTAACATAATACCCTCCAGGTCCATCCCATGTTGCAAATGGGACGATTTTGTCTTTATTCTATGGCTGAGTAGTATTCCATTGTATATATATACCATATCTTCTTCATCCAGTCATCAGTCGAGGGACACTTGGGTTGCTTCCACTTCTTGGCTATAGTGAATAATGCTGCAATGAACACAGGGCTGCATAAGCCTCCATGGATGGTTGATTTCAGGGTCTTTGGATAAATACCCAGTAGTGGGATAGCTGGATCATAAGGTATTTCTGCTTTTAATTTTTTGAGGAATCTCCATTCTGTTTTCCATAGAGGCTGCACCAGTTTGCATTCCCACTAGCAGTAAATTAGGGTTCCCGTTTCTCCACAACCTCTTCAACATTTGTTATTTTTTGTCTTGGTGATTATCACCATTCTAACAGGTGTAAGGTGATATCTTAGTGTAGTTTTGATTTGCATTTCCCTGATGATTAGTGATGTTGAACATCTTTTCATGTGCCTGTTGGCCATCTGTATATCTTCCTTGGAAAAATGTCTGTTCATATCTTCTGCCCATTTTTTGATCAGGTTGTTTGTTTTTTTTGTTGTTCAGTTGTGTGAGTTCTTTATATTTTATGGAGATTAACCCCTTGTTGTATATATGATTTGCAGATATCTTCTCCCAGCTGGTGGGTTGTCTTTTCATTTTGATCCTTGTTTCATTTGCCTTGCAGGAGCTCTTTAGTCTGATGAAGTCCCTCTTGTTTATTTTTTCTTTTGTTTCCCTTGTCTGAGTAGACATGGAATTCAAAAAGATCCCTCTATGACTGATGTCAAAGAGTGTACTGCTTACGTTTTCTTCCAGGAGATTTATAGTTTCAGGTCTTACTGTCAAGTCTTTGATCCATTTTGAGTTAATTTTCGTGTATGGCAAAAGAAAATAGTCTACTTTCATTCTTTTGCATGTGGCTATCCAATTTTCCCGGCACCATTTATTGAAGAGACTTTCCTTTCTCCATTGTATGTTCTTAGCTCCTTTGTTGAAGAGTAGCTGTCCATAGTGTTGAAGAGTAGCTGTCCATAGATGTGTGTTTTATTTCTGGGCTTTCAATTCTATTCCATTGATCTGTGTGTCTGTTTTTGTACCAGTAACATGCTGTTTTAATTATTATAGCTTTGTAGTATATTTTGAAGTCAGGGATTGTGATGCCTCCAGATTTGTTCTTTTTTCTCAGGATTGCTTTAGCTATTCGGGGTCTTTTGTTGCCCTATATGAATTTTAGTATTCTTTGTTCTATTTCCATGAATAATGTCATTGGGATTCTGATTGGGATTGCATTGAATCTGTAGATTGCTTTAGGTAATATGGACATTTTAACTATGTTTATTCTTCCAATCTATGTGCATGGAATATCTTTCCATTTCTTTATGTCACCACTGATTTCTTTTCATAATGTCTTATAGTTTTCATTGTATAGGTCTTTCACCTCCTTGGTTAAATTTATTCTAGACATTTTATTCTTTTTGTTGTGATTGTAAATGGGATTGTATTCTTGAGTTCTCTTTCTGTTAGTGCATCATTAGAGTATAGAAATGCAACTGATTTTTGTAAGTTGATTTTGTACCCTGCAACTTTGCTGTAGTTGTTGATTGTTTCTAATAGTTTTCCAATGGATTCTTTAGGGTTTTCTATATATAAAGTCATGTTGTCTGCAAACAGCATGAGTTTCACTTCATTGCCTATTTGGATTCCTTTTTCTTGCCTAATTGCTCTGGCCAAAACCTCCAGTACTATGTTGAATAGGAGTGGTGAGAGTGGGCACCCTTGTCTTGTTCCTGTTCTCAGAGGAATGGCTTTCAGTTTTTCCCTGTTGAGGATGATGTTGGCTGTGGGTTTGTCATATATGGCCTTTATTATGTTGAGGTACTTTCCTTCTATACCCATTTTGTTGAGAGTTTTTCTCATAAATGGATGTTGGATCTTGTCAAATGCTTTCTCTGCATCTATTGAGATGATCATGTGGTTTTTATTCCTTGTTCTGTTAATGTGGTGTATCACATTGATTGATTTGCCAATGTTGAACCATCCCTGTGTCTCTGGTATGAATCCCACTTGGTCATGGTGTATGATCTTTTTAATGTACTGCTGTATTTGGCTTGCCAATATTTTGTTAAGGATTTTTGCATCTATGTTCATCAGCGATATTGGCCTGTAATTTTCCTTCTTTGTAGTGTCCTTGCGTGGCTTTGGTATCAGGGTAATGTTGGCCTCATAGGATGTGTTAGGAAGTGTTCCATCTTCCTCCTTATTTTGGAATAGTTTGAGAAGGATAGGTATTAAATCTTCTTTGAATGTTTGGTTAAATTCACCAGAGAATCCATCTGGTTTATTTTTTGGGAGGTTTTTGATTACTGTTTCAATTTGTTTACTTGCTGTTCGTCTATTCAGATTCTGTACTTCTTCTTGATTCAATTTTGGAAGGTTGTGTGAGTCTAAGAATTTATCTATTTCTTCTAGATTGTCCAATTTGTTGGCATATAGTTTTTCATAGTATTCTCTCATAATCCTCTGTATTTCTGTGGTATCTGTTGTAATTTCTCCTCTTTCATTTCTAATTTTATTTATCCAAGCTTTCTCTCTTTTTTCTTAGTGAGTCTGACTAAGGGTTTGTCAACTTTGTTTATCTTTTCAAAGAACCAGCTCTTTGTTTCATTGATCTTTTCTACATTTTTTTGGTTTCAATTTCATTTATTTCTGCTCTAATTTTTATTATTTCCCTTCTTCTGCTGACTTTGGGCTTTGTTTGTTCTTCTTTTTCCAATTCTGTTAGGTGTAGCTTAAGGTTGCTTATTTGGGATTTTTCTTGCCTGTTAAAGTGGGCCTGTATTGCTATGAGTTTCCCTCTCAGGACCACTTTTGCTGCATCCCATGTGAGTTGGTATGGTGTATTTTCATTTTCATTTGTCTCTAGATATTTTTTGATTTCTTCTTTAATTTCTTCAATGATGCACTGGTTGTTTCATAGCATGTTGTTTAGTCTCCACATCTTTGTCACTTTCCCAGTTTTTTTCTTGTAGTTGATTTCTAGTTTCATAGCATTGTGGTCAGAGAAGATGCTTGTTATGATTTCAATCTTCTTAAATTTATAGATGCTTGCCTTGTTTCCCAACATATGGTCTATCCTTGAGAATGTTCCATGCATGTTTGAGAAGAATGTGTAATCTGCTGTGTTTGGATGGGTGCTCTCTATATATCTATTAAGTCCATCTCATCCAGTTTTTCATTTAAGTCCACTATTTCCTTATTGACTTTCTGTCTGGATGATCTATCCATTGATGTAAGTGAGGTGTTAAGATTCCCTACTATTATAGTGTTGTTGTTAATATCTCCTTTTAGGTTTGTTAATAGTTGCTTTATGTACTTTGGTGCTCCTGTGTTGGGTGCATATATATTTATAAGTGATATGTCTTCTTGGTGGAGTGTCCCTTTTATCATTATATATTGCCCCTCTTTGTCTCTCATTACCTTTTTTATCTTGAAGTCTACTCTGTCTGATATAAGTATGGCAACTCCTGCTTTCTTTTGTTTGCCATTAGCTTGGAGTATTGTCTTCCAAACTTTCACTCTGAGCCTGTGTTTGTCTTTAGAGCTGAGATGTATTTCCCAGAGGCAGCATATTGTTGGATCTTGTTTTGTAATCCATCCCGCCACTCTGTTTCTTTTGATTGGAGAATTCAATGCTTTTACATTTAGAGTGATTATTGATATATGAGGGCCTAATGTTGCTATTTTATTGCTCATTTTCCAGTTCTTTTGCATTTCCTTTGTTTCTTGTCCCACGTGTTTCAGACTACCAATTCAGTTTGTATGATGGTTTTCTTAGTTTTCTGTTTATTTATCATATGTTTCTCTGTTCTGATTATTTGTTTAGTGGTTACCATGAGGTTTGTATAAAAAATCTCGTAGATGAGATAATCCATTTTCTCATGGCCTCTTATTTCCTTAGACTAAGTCAATTCCATCTCCTTCCTCTTCCCCTTCTAAGTTATTATTGTCACAACTTATTCCATCTTGTGTTGTAAATTTGTGTTTAAAGTGATGAGGGTATATTTATTTTTGGTGTTTTCCTTCCCTTAATCTTTGGTGTTATAATTAAGTGTTTGCTAACCTATTCTGATAGAGAGCTGCAATTTTTCTGATTTTGTCTACCTATTTTTCTCCTTGCTCAAAGCTTTGTATCCACCCCCCCTTTCTTTTTCACATGAGGGCCTTCTTGAGCATTTCTTGTACTGGGGATCTTGTGGCAATGAACTCCATTAGCTTTTGTTATCTGGGATGGTTATTATTTCTCCATCATATCTGAAGGATATTTTCACTGGATACAGTATTCTTGGCTGAAAGTTTTTGTCTTTCAGAATTTTGAATATATCATTCCACTCTCTCCTAGCCTGTAAAGTTTCTGTTGAGAAATCAGCTGAGAGCCTGATAGCACTTCCTTTGTACATTGTTATTATTTTTTTGTCTTGCTGCCCTTAATATTTTTTCTTTATCATTGGCTTTTGCCAGCTTTACTACTATATGCCTTGGAGAGCGTCTTTTCATGTTGATATATTTAGGAGATCTATTGATTCCATTCACTTGTATTTCCAGCTCCTTCCCCAGGTTTGGGAAGTTCTCAGCTTTGAACAAGCTCTCTGCTCCTTTTTCCCTCCCTTCTCCCTCTGGAATACCAATAATCCTTACATTGCATTCCTAATTGTGTCAGATATTTCTCAGAGGATTTCTTCATTTCTTTTTAGTCTTAGTTCTCTCTCCTCCTCCATCTGGAGCATTTCTGCATTCCTATCCTCAATATTGCTAATTCTTTCCTCCATATTGTCAGCTCTGTTCTTTAAAGATTCTAGATTTTTCTTTATCTCCTCCATTGTGTTTTTCATCTCCAATATTTCTGATTGGTTTTTCTTTATGGTTTCAATCTCTTTTGTGAAGAAATTCCTGATTTCATTGAATTGTCTATCAGTATTTTCTTGTAGTTCATTGAGTTTTTTTTTTTATGATAGCTGTTTTGAATTCTCTATCATTTAGGTTATAAATTTCTGTGCCTTCAGGATTGATTTCTGGGTGCTTGTCATTTTCCTTCTGGTCTGGAGATTTAATACATTTTTGCATAGTGCTTGAGGGCGTGGGCTTATTTTTCCTCATTCCAAAGATATCTGGTTGCAGCTTCCACCTGCTCCCACTGGGTGGGGGTCAAGAGCTGTGTATTCTGAGCCTGCTGCAATCCACAGGTGCTCTGGCCAACCAGCTATGCTGGTGCTCTGGGTGGGGGAGGGGTCTTTCTTTCACCTATCCAATCCTGGGGTTTTCCTGCTCTTCCCTCGCTGTCTGCTCTCCTAGGGTCCTAGCTTGATGAGGTCACCCCTCTGCAACAGTTCAGTCCCCTCCATATGGAAATTTCCCACAGGCTGTGAGAGAACTTGGGGAGGAATGGTTTTCCCACAGAGGGCTGCCCCTCCCCCCCAATGGCATGGTCCTGGTCCCAGGGTCACTGTCACTGGGGAAGGAGGGGAGGTCTCCTTACCTCCTTCCACTTCCTCTGTGGGTACCAGCACCTCTACCCTCAGCTAACAGGCTACATGGGTCTCTCAGGTGTCTTTTGTGTTGTGCGAGTGTCCTCTGTTGGTATTTGAATGTCCTTTTTCTTGTATCTTAGGTGGGGAGAGTCTCAGGGGAAAAGCTCACTCTGCCATGATGCTGACATCACTGTTGGTCATCTTTTAATGTGCTTATTTGCAACCCCTATATTGTCTGGTAAAGTGCTGTTCAAATCTTTCACTTGTTTCTTTTTTCTTTTTTTTTTGCTGGGAAAGATTTGCCCTGAGCTAACATCTGTTGCCAATCTTGCTTTCTCTCTCTCTTTTTTTCCTCCCCAGAGCCCCAGTACATAGTTATATATTTTAGTTATACATGTGAGCTGCCACCACAGCATGGCTATTGACAGATGAGTAGTGTGGTTCTATGACCAGGAACTGAACCCAGGCTGCTGAAGCAGTGAGAGTGCCTAACTTTAACCACTAGGCCATCAGGGCTGGCTCTTTTGCTTATTTTTAAGTCGGGTTATTTTTTCTTATTGAGTTTTGAGACCTTTCTATATTTTCTGTATACAATGTCCTATATCAAATATGAGATTTGCTAGTACTTTTTCCAGGTTTGTGGCTTATCTTTTTGTTCTTGCA
Organism: Tapirus indicus; assembly: GCA_031878705.1. Lineage (NCBI taxonomy): Eukaryota > Metazoa > Chordata > Mammalia > Perissodactyla > Tapiridae > Tapirus > Tapirus indicus. The sequence goes on from CM062918.1 coordinate 45,547,329, forward strand.
ATGTCGTCTTTTTGTTTTTATTTATTTGATTATTTTATTGAGGTCATATTAACATAACATTTTATAAATTTCAGGTGTATGTTATTATATGTCAGTTTCTGTATAGACTGCATCACATTCACCACCAATAGTGTAATTTTTATCTGTCACCCTACATATGTGCCCCTTTACCCCTTTCACCCTCCTCCCACCCCCTTCCCCTCTGGTAACCACTAATCTGTTCTCCTTATCCATGTGTTTGTTTATTTTCCACATATGAGTAATAGTATCTTTTGAAGACCCAAAAATTCTTGATTTTTAAGATGTTCAGTTTATCAATCTTTTATGGATTGTGCTTTTGCTGTTGTATCTTTGCCTAACCCAAGGTCACAAAAGTTTTCTCCCCTGTTTTCTTCTAGAATTTTTGTAGTTTTAAGTTTCACAATTAGGTCTGATTCATTTTGAGTTAATTTTTATATGTGATAGGAGTGTAAATTGAAGTTTATATTTTTGCATATGGATACCCAAATGGTCCAGCACCATTTGTCACAAAGACTACATTTTCTCCATTGAGTTGCATTTGCACTTTGTTCATAATCAATTGACCACATATATGTACATTCTCTGTTCTGTCCCATCTATCTATATGATTACCCTTCTGCCAGTACCATACTATCTGTGGCTTGATAGTCTATCTTGAAATCAGGTAGTGTGAGTTTTCCAAGCTTATTCTTTTTTATCAAGATTATTTTGTCCATTCTAGTTCCTTTGCCTTTCCATTTAAATTTTAGAATCAGCCTGTCAATTTCTACAAAATATCCTGCTGGGACTTTTATTGAACTTGTGTTAAACCTATAGATCAGTTTGAGGAGAATTAACGTCTTAATAATATTGAGACTTTCAACCCACAAACACAGTACCTCTCCACTTATTTCATCTCTTTTTATTTCTTCTATCAGTGTTCAGTAGTTTTCAGTATACAGATCTTGTGCAAATTTTGTTAGATTTATGCTTAAGTAGTTCATGTTTTTTTGTGCTATTTTAAATGATATTATGTTTTGATTTTCAATTTCCAGTGCTCATTGCTATTATATAGAAATGTAATTGATTTTTTGTATATTGATATTGCTCAACTCACTCATTAGTTCTAGTCGATTTTTAAAAAATAGACTTTATTTTTTAGAGCAGTTTTAGGTTCACAGCAAAATTGAGAAGGTACAGAGGTTTCTCATAAATTCCCTGCCCCCACACATGCATAGCCTCCCCCATTATCAACATCCCCCACCAGAGTAGTACGTTTGTTATAGTTGAAGAATCTACTTTGACACATAATTATTGCCCAAAGTCCATGGTTTACATTAAAGTTCACTCTTGGTGTTGTACGTTCTATGGGTTTGGACAAATGTATAATGATATGTATCCACCATTAGAGTATCATACAGAGTAGTTTCACTGTCCTAAAAATTCTCTGTGCTCTGCCTTTTCATCCCTCCCTCTCCCCAACCTCTGGCAACCACTGATCTTTTTACTGTCTCCATAGTTTTGCCTTTTCCAGAATGTCTTATAGTGGGAAGCATACAGTATGCAGCCTTTTCAGATTGGCTTCTTTCACTTGGTACTATGCATTTCAATTTCCTCCATGTCTTTTCATGGTTTGCTAGCTCATTTCTTTTTTGCACTGAATAATATTCCATTATCTGGATGTACTCATTTTATTTATCCATTCACCTACTGAAGGACATCTTAGTTGCTTCCAAGTTTGGCCATTATTAATAAGGCTGTTATAAACATCTGTGTACAGTTTTTTGTGTGGACATAAGTTTTCAACTCCTTTGGGTAAATACCAAGGAGTGCAGTTGCTGGATTGTAGGATGAGAGTATGTTTAATTTTGTATGAAACTGCCATCTGTCTTCTGAAGTGGCTGGACCATTTTGCATTCCCACCAGCAATGAATGAGAGTTCCTGTTGCTCCACATGTTCACCAGCATTTGGTGTTGTCAGTGCTCCAGATTTTGGCCATTCTAATGGGCATGTAGTGGAGTTGTAGTAGCCCTTTTGGAAGATTCTTTAGGATTTTTCTACCTAGACAGTCATGTCAACTATGAGGAGAGAGTTTTATTTCTTCTTTTTACAGTATGTGTGTTTTAATTTCTTTTTATTGTTTTATTGCAGTGGCTAGAACCTCCAGTATGATGTTGAATATGAGTGGAGAGAGTTGACAACCTTGCTTTGTTCTCAATCTTAAGAGAAAAGCATTTAGTCATTCACCATTAAGTATGATATTAGCTGTAGATGTTTTGGAAATGCTCTTTGTCAAGTTGTGAATGTTCTCTTTTATTGCTAGTTTTCTTTTTTTTTTAAATCAGGAAAAGATGTTGGATTTTGTTGATGGGCTTTTCTGCAATTATTGAGATGACTATATGGTTTTCTTCTTTAATCTGTTGATATGGTAAACTAGGTCAATTGATTTTCAAATGTTGAATGAACCTTGCATTCCCTGAGATAAATATCACTTGGTAATGATGTATTCTTTTTATGTTTTGCTGGATTCAATTTAAGAATGTTGAGTATTTTTTTATCTGTATTCAATGAGGATATTGGTTAGTAGTTCTCTTCCTGCTGAATTCTCCATCTGTTCATGTATGCTTTCCATCTTTTACACTTGAGCCTTTAATGTATTAATCATAATTATTTCAAATTCCATGTCTGATAGTTCCAACATATGGGTCATATCTGAGTATGGTTCTGTTCGTTGCTTTTTCTCTAGACACTGTGCTGTTTTTTCTTGCTTCCTTATGTGTCTCATAATTTTTGGTTGAAAGCTGGATATCTTCTGTAGGACATTAGAGGCTGAAGTAAATATATGTATGGCCAACGTGGAAATACCTCTTTTTTTTTGTCCCAGGCCCTTCGCGCACGCGCGTGCGCGTGTGTGTGTGTGTGTGTGCGTGCGTGTGTGTGTGTGTGAGTCAATCTAGTCAGGAGTTGATCAGGGTTTTGTTGTTGCTTTGGTTACCCTCAGTGCAACATAGGCTTCAAATTTCTCTAGTGTGAATTTGTGTGTAGATTGGAGCTAAGCTTCTGGAAGTTTTTTCCCAATGCTGTTGTTCCATCCTCAACCTTATGCCATCCAGTGAGCCTGCACTTCAGAGGCTTTCTCTCTCATGCTTTTGTTTCTCTGCTGCTGCTTACTACTTGATTCTTGCTAGCCTGGTGTTGGAGAGGTGGGATGAGAAATGTTATGTTTCCATCATTTGGCTTTAGTCTTTGGCAGGCTCTGTGCTCCTGGGTCTTGATGGTGGGGTCTTCTCAGTAATCTTGTCCCTTCCCAATGTTAGGGATCTCTAATGGTTTGGGCCTGTCATGTTTCCTGCCTCTCTCCAAGAGATAGAAATTTTTTCTCTTTCTTTTTCCCAGCTGCAATGAGTCTTCACCTGTCCCCTGAGGGTGACTGGGCTTGTTGCCCTTTCCTCAACAGCTTAAAGTTTTTGTTCCTTTGGAGAAGACTGTGGTCAGGACTTTGTGTCTTTCCTGTGGTGGCAACTGTGCCCCTTTTCCAGGCATATACCACTGAGGGTGGTTTTCTCTGGTCTCCCACTCGACTCCCAGGGAGGGAGCACCAAGGGAGCACCCAGTGAAGTCTGTGAATAACCTGTGAATGGGTGTGGGTTTCACTGTGTCTGTGTCTTCCAGAGGTTCTGTGGTCTCATGCTGGCCCACTCTCAGCCTTTAGCAATTGGTTAATAATGTTAGATGAATTCTCCTTACCAGCTTGTATAGTGGCCATTGTCTATCCTAGGTAAATCAGTGTTTGTGTCCTGTTTCTTCTTGATGAAACTTGTCTTTCCTTAGATGTCAGGTTTCTTATTTGCCTTGCAACCTCAGCTCTTGAATGGGTTCAAGAAAAATTATGATTTTGAATATTATTTGGCTTTTCTCTCATTGCCAGTGTGGGGGCAATATTCTTTCCACTTTCTACATCTTAAGTGGAAGCTAGAATTCAGCATGTGTTATTGATTAAACTTCAAACCCTCTCCTATATAGCCACCACCTAATGCTATTACTTATACTTACTATACAATAGTTTTTATTTTGTGACCAACTTACTAAGGACGCTAAAAGAGCAAATCTGTGTCTATTAAGGTATTAGGTAGTCGATTTTCACCTGAAAGCCATTTTCTACTGGATTGGTGGTAGTTGTCTGAAATGTTGTGTTGAAAAGGATTGTGAGACAAATTTGAATTTTGTGTCTGATTGTTTATGTCTGCCATAAGCACAGGATGGCCAAGGGGAGCTTTCATGGCATATATTTGCTTTCCCTGATTAGGCCCTAGGGAAATGGGGAGAGTGGGGGTGATGGGGTGAGAAGTTTCTCTAGAGAAGCAATAGGTATAGTTCTTAACCAAAGGAACTTGCAACCTAGTTGGAGAGGAATGATGTGAGCTGGTGAAACAGTTGCAGACAGTATACAGTAAAAGTTTAAACTGTGCAGGTATGTGAAGATAGATTTTGGAAAGGGGAGAGGTCCTTGTGGGCTTCAGTGATCCTGGAAGAGGGTCCAGAAGGCTAGCCATGGCCAAGAAAGTGAGGTCAGTTCTGAGACCATTGAGTTCTGGGTTATGGAGCATCTCACAAGTAGAAATGTCCTGTACAGAGGGAAAGACCATAGGAGAGAGGTTGGGCTGGCATCATCATCAGAAAATTGATAATTAGAGGCAATGAGAGGAGATGAGCTAACAGAAAGAGCAAGTATATATGGAGAAGAATGAAGACATGAGGAGCAGAGCTCGGAGAGCTACCCTTAGAAAGGGGAAGAGGAGTTGCTGGTGAAGGAGACAGTGCTGTGATGGCTGCACAGTAGCTGATATCTCAGACTCCTCTTCATTCTTCAAGTCCCAGGAGAATCCTTCATGTCAAGGCTTTCCTGATCTGCTCTGGACAGACTTAGCTGTTCTCCCCTTGGTTCCCCAGGCTCTTTATGCGTACTCTTTGTGTAGCACCTATTATATTACATTATAGTTAGTGGGATGTGTGAGAGTGTGTGTGTTGACTTTTTATTTTGTAAACGACTTGAAGCCTTGGGCTGTGTCTTATTCACTGTCTCTCACCATTGACTCATATAGATTTTTGCACATCATCTATGCCCAGCAATGCTTGTGGAGTTGAATTTAAAAGTGACATATCTGGCAAGGGATCAAGAGAAAAAGACTTGGGTCTGACAAGAAATAAGTGAATAGTGACTTTCAAGGGAGCAGTTTCAGGACAGTGATAGAGACTATTTTGAAGTTCTGGTTGAAGGGTTTTAGAAACCACAGAGATGTGGTTATCACTTTGAATCATCTCACTGCAATCTTTCCACTTAAGCAAAAAATATTCACATCTATTTGGAAAGTGCAGCAATTAAAAATGCTAATGGATTTCAAATTTCTCTTAAGAAAATCTTAAAAACAGAGAACATAAAATTTTTTGATATGTTATGAGCAATTAAGTAAAAATATTTGCAAATGAATACTAATGTGTAATTGTGGAAGAAGGGAACATGCTCTGCTGGTTGGAGTAAAGTGAAATATAGTACAAAGATTGAAATGATATCTAGAGGTACGTTAAACCCAAGAATTTTCTCCATTTTATAGTGGTTTGACCTGGAATAACAGTGTGATCAGAGGAAACAGAGACCAACTTGTTGGAACTCCTTCAGCTTCTCCCTGCACACAATAAACTGTCGCCAGATACAGCATTTCTCCTCTTGTGAAAGACGAGTCTCTCCACTGTTTCCTGGGTTCAACTCCCTGCAGTCTCCTCAGGGATGTGCTCTAGTGGTTGTGCACTCTACAATCTTTCCATCTCTGTTGGCCCTTTTCTCTCAAATTTAGACATGGTCAAATTTCTCCCCCCTTTAAAACAAAGGCCCAGTCATCTTGGATCTTCTGTTCTCCTCCAGGCCCTATCTCTCCTCAGCCCCCTTGCTGGTCAGCCCCCTTTCCAGGAGAAGGAATGCCCTACACTCGATGTCTTTATTCCTTCCAGAGTAATCACTCTTCACCAAGAAATGGGAGATCTCCTCTAGTCAAGATATTTACTTGAGTGAAGACAAGTTACTGAAGTAAATAACCTCTCAAGGATATTTAAACATCGCAGTTAAGTGATACTAATATGCTTATGAAGTTCAACGAGACATTTGGATATAAAACGACTTTTAAGAACAAACTCCAACCTAGGTAGCAACAAATGGTCATTACATATATTGAAATATGAAATTTCTAAAAATCAAAACCTTTCTGTTGGTCTAATTTTATAATTAGAGCATTATGCCTAAATTAGACATTCAAAAGAGACTGACACCTAATTCAACTGGAAATCATTATTCTCTAGACATATGTGGTATAACAGAAGTCTTGCTGGTTTAAGACATTTGCAATTACACAATTAAAGAACTTGAGAAACTGAAACTCTTATAAGTTAATTAGTTTTGATGGTAGAAGTGTACATAAGGAAATAAATAGAATTTGCATTTGGCTAGATGAGAAAGTGAAGCTAAAGGGAAAAGTGAAAGCTGCTTGCTTGGAGTGCTTTCCAATAAAAAGGTATGCTCTTTGGGCTTTGAAGAAGCATCATTTTGTGTTTTTCAGGATAAGAAGTGCTGCTACCAGGACCAAGGTCTCAGGAGAGGGCTCCCCAGCCAGAATATTAGAACCATGAATAGATCTTGTTGCTAAAACTAATAGGGCTCCAAATTCATGATTTCATCATCTCTTTGAGATTTGCTGGTGTTCTCTGCAGGGAGCAAGACTTACCTTTCATTTTTCCACGTCTATTAGGAATTTCACCAAAAATAACTTCTCTCCTTCTTTCTGCCCAAGTGGTTTATGGAAATGCAACTAGGTTCTTCTCACAAAGTGGTTGACTCCTCTTGCTAAAATGTCTCCTGAACTGTAAGAAGCTATTATGTACAGCTGTGCAGGTTGTACATTGAACATCACCAAGAGGGTTGAACAAGTCCATGGTTGAACTACATAGACCATGATGTTTATGGTACCCCTGGGGTTATGCAACATGTGGCCTTGCCAAAGGTGTGGAATGGAGATTTAAATGTAGGATGAACTTAGGGATGGGCTATGAATGTAATAGTGAAACAAAGTTCAGATCATGATAACTCTTATAAGCTTTTAATTGCCATGTAGAGGGGTTTCAGGGACCTATAATCAGCTTGATGTGGGTGTTCCTTATTAATTCAAATGAGGAGGACAGGAAATTACCCTCAAAGGCTGACCTAGAATGGACTGCCAGATGTCATGGTCTTTATCACTTATTTAGTGATTATATGCTAAGTGCCAAATGCTGTGTTAGGCATGCTTAGATTTCTCACTGAGGTAATGCTCTACTGAACCTCTAACAAGCTTCATGGATTTGGAAAATTGTAATAGAAGAATGACCAGAAAAGTATAGGAATTGTATTGAAATATAAGAATCGAATTTGAAAAAGCTTAATTTACATATATGAAAATTAGTTTCTTAAGGAGCACAATTTCTATTTATCTTTTCAACATGTGCTGAAGAAGATATTTAGCTGCAGTGTAATGCCTTCTTTTTTCAGAAGATGCCAAGTTGCTAAGTGAAGTAAAATGGGCTCTGTCCCTCTGGATACAGAGGGATGGCTTGTGTGACCTCTGGAAGTCCCTTTGGTTAAGCTCCATGGTTTAATGATTCTTTGGCTCAGGAACAAACTCACATAATGTTCAGACCATAAGCCTCCATTAGTTTTAAATTTAGCCCAGACTTATGGAGTCATTATCATTCCTTTTTTGAATTCTTCAGGTACGGACAATCTTTGTACCTGAGCCACAGCGATAAGCCCAGGAAGCCAACAGGAACAAAGTTTAGTATTAAAAAGAGTAAGACCGCTAAATTATTGTGATGTGTTCAATGCTTTGTGCATTGGGCAGTTATCTTTAATTTGGAAGAAGCTCACTTCTAACCAGTTAAACTAATTTTTGAAGTATTTCTTTTTTTACTTTGACAGTTCTCCAGTCTAGACTTTGAAGCTGGAGAAAACTGAGTTTGCTTCCTGACTCCTCCACTCACTAGCTTTGTGATAACAATAGTAATTATAATAATGGCTAACATTCTTAGAGGGCTTGCTATGTGCCAGGCACTGGATAAGTGTTTCACATATTATTTAATTTATTCCTCACAATTACTTTATGAGGTGGGCACTTTTATTATCCCCATTTTAGGCTTAGAGCTTCGAGCATGCACACTGATCCCGGGTTAGAGTACCCTTGCCTCGATACTCCTGGGTAAGGAGCAGCATGAGGCCAAACAGCAGCAGTTGAGAGCTCAGACTTTGGAGCCAGATTGCCTGGATCAAAATCTTGTCTTAGCTGCTTACTCACTGGGAAAGTTACTTAAACTTCTTGTGCTTTAGTTTACTTATGTGTGAAATGGAGATGATAAGACTAATAATTTTATCTTAAGGTAATAAAGAGATTTGACTAAGAGAATAATTGTGAAGTGCCAAGAACCTAGTCTATGGGACATGTCCAATAAGTATTAGCTTCTGCTAAAGTAGCGCACCATAAGGTTGAAGAAGACAACTTCTGGGGTTGGCCACCAGCAGTTCCAGTTGGACCTGGAAATCCATTTATACCCCACTGTGGATGATTGATACTGGATCAGTCTTGGAGCTGATGTGGACTGAGAGAGTGCACACTGTACACCTGGAATGAGGTTCTTTGTGTTTTTTTTGTGCTGCTGTCCCTCTTGTCCAGGACACCATTTGCCATTTACTTGTTCTCCCCCTCAGCTGGCTCCATAGACCCCTTGCTCCTAGAAGGTGGGGCTTATGGATGGTGGTCAGGGGAAGGTGTGAGGGCATAGGCACAACCAACCCTGAATGACTGCTCTCCAGAGCAGTGTGCTAGGCTGCTGAGGGTGGAGGGATGAAGTGAGAGTCCTTTTCTGTGTCTTCACTAATGGATCCACATTTCTGGATTGATAAAGGCAGCGCCTAAAGGACCGTGTCTCCTACTCTTTATGACTTAACTCTGTCTTGCCAAAATTTGGGAAGGAACCAGAATGCATTGTCTGCAGGGTGAGAGAAGGCCTGTGAGTCTGAGGGAGCACATTTCCCTCTCCAGAGAGATGCTAGGCTGCCACTCTTCATTCTTGCTCCTTGTCTGAGGCTCTCCTCTTCCTTCTCCTCATCAGGCATTGAAGGCTTTCTGCTTAGTCCTCTGGCTACTTTCTTGGAAGTGAAAGGGACTGATATATGCCACCTTTTATGTCTCTGGAGATGGGGGAGAGGACAAGGAAAAAAGAATCTCTGGGTAAAAAAGACACTATTCACAAATTTCAGGATATTTCCTAAAGTTGGCCTGGAGCCTTCTTGTTGTGTATTGGTGGGGAATCTTAAGATGCATCAGAGGTGACCACTTGAATGTAGGATGATTCTTTGTTGTGGGGAAGGGGGGCTATCCTGTCACGTAGGATATTAGCAGCATCTCTGGCCTTTACCCACTAGATGCCGGTATCACCTCCCATGGTTGTGACAACCAAAAATATCTCCAGACATTACCAAATGGCATAGAGGAAGCAGCGGTTCTGAATTACTTTCTCTGAGGCTACAATGATTCAGCATGAAATGGGTTAAGGGTTTCAGTCTGAATCTGAAAACTTACTCAACAGTTTCATTCATTCAACAGTATTTATCCAGATATCCTACTGTCTGCACGTGGAAGTTGGTCTCAATCTAAACATGTGTGTATGCAAGCATTTGTGTGTGCATGTGCAAATGTGTGTGTGTGTGTGTGTGTATAATGCATGGTACTCTCTGGGAAGAACCTCACATTCTAAGGGATAACATGGGACTACAACTAAAGCTGTCCTACCCACCCCATAGGGCTTTGGATCAAATGTGGAAATATTTGTGATGGAACTTTATAAACAAAAGAACCATGTTATGCATTGAAATCAAGGATTCCATCATGGATGCATTCTCTTCAGTAGCGGGAACTATGTGGGCTGGTGCCAAGTCTGACCACTTCCAGTGAATGCTGATTATGATGTCTTTGTAGGGAAAATGGGACCATGGTCTTCCTGTAAGTTACAAGGGTCTCTACCTTTGCTCTTATAGCATCCAGGGGCATCTTCTTTCCTTTGAACAGCCAGAGAACCTGCCTTCCCATCCTTGGAGTAAGAACTGGGGTGTAGTAGTTCTCTCTGACTGGCTGTGACACTTACAGTGGTCCAGGGTGGGTGATATGGCCAGGGAGTGAGTATGAGTGGGAGGTCTGGTTGTGGCAGCACTCCCTGCTGTGGAGGACCAGGTCTGACCTGGGAAGCATCAGTCAAGAGGGCTGCCACCTGAAGTGGATCTAGGGGGAATGTAATTCTAGGGAGGGCGGCGGCATCTAGCTGTGGAGGCAAGGTAGGTATAAAACCGTGCTTGGGGTAAGCCTGGAGCTGCAAAATCAGACAGTCCATTCTGACTTGGGGTTGGGAGCTGGGACAGCTCTGACAATATTATTCCAATATCAGAGCCAGGAAACAGGGCTTGAGGAGGAGGCAGGAAAGGTGGAGGAGCAAGAAGCTCCCAGATGGTTTTGGTGAATAGGGACAGAAGCCCAAAGCATCTTCTTGCTGGGTGCTAGGTGCCTGAGTGTGGGTGTGATGGTTGATTTAGAGGCCCAGAGATGGGACAGGCAGACTGGAAGAGGAACAGGAGCTGGAGGAGATTTTCTGCTGCGAATTTTTGATGGCAATACTTAGGGACGAGGCCCTCATATATTCATTCAATCAATCAGTCATTCAAGAAAAATGTGGATGTCTACTATATGTGAAGCACACAGCCAGGAACCACAGAGAGTATGAGGAAGGAAAGGCCTAGACCAAGCCACTGAGAGTGGAAGGGGAAGGTGTGGTTTGCACATAAATCATGACCATAGGAACTAGAAAGTGTTAGGGGTGTCTGGAGGAGGGAGAAGAGATTAAAAGAAACATGTAGTGACTCACAGTAGGATTATTATTATTATTATTATTTTTTTTTGTGGGGAAGACCAGCCCTGAGCTAACATCCGTTGCCAATCCTCCTCTTTTTGCTGAGGAAGACTGGCCCTGGGCTAACATCCGTGCCCATCTTCCTCTACTTTATATGGGACGCCACCACGGCATGGCTGACAAGCAGTGCGTCGGTGGGCGCCGGGATCCGAACCCGCGAACCCCGGGCTGCCGAGCGCGGACTCAACCGCTGCGCCACCGGGCGGCCCCTCACAGCAGGATTATTAATCATTTAAAGTACTTATTGCCCAGGAAAAGCCCAGGAAGATGGACAGGCAGTGTGTGAAGGTAGCTGCTGAAGCTCAAATCTCATTCTTGTTTCATTTCTTAAACTTGATGAAGGTTCATGGTTTGTCTCAATTTCTCATGACTTTTGGTTGTTGGTTGGGACCCTCTAGAAGGCACTGGCTTCCAACAGCTACTGGTGGCTTGTTGTACTTCTTTCTCAAAGGTTACTTTCTTCCCAGTGGGTGCTTTTACCATGGGTGTGCCATTCAGGGAAGCCCCTAAAGTATGGAAGTTGTGGACAGGCTAGGGTTCTTACACAGAGACCCACCTGGATGTTTTTACACAGAGACGCACCTGGCCTACCCCAGTGACACATGCTTTCCACACGAACTGCCAAAGAATTGGATTAAACCATTTCTCTTGGCCCTCATTCTTAATAGCATTTGTCTAGACTTCTCCTGCAATCTCGCCACAAAATAACAAGAATATTGACAAAAATAATGGAAAAGATGGCAATTACCCTGCCTCTAACCCCTCCCTGCCTTAGGTTGTCACCACAGCAGATAAAACCTATTTTATGGGAGACCAACCTGCTGCCACAATTCCTAAAGTAAAGTTTATTTGCACAGAAAAATAAAGGCAACTTTTTATTTGTCACATCGCTGAGAAGAAATATGATTCCTGTCCTTTTTCTCCATATTAGCCTTCCTTTTTCCTACATGTTTTCATCCCATGGTGTCCGGTCATTTCACAGAAAGGAGGATTTCTGCTTTGACCTTACCTCTTGCTGTGGTAACATTCCAATTTTCAAGTGGTTGGTCACCATTTGCCATCTTTTTTTTGGGAGGGGGCATGTTCCGAAGCTTAAGCATACAAGACTCTGGCCCATTTTTTAAAAAGCTTGCTAGGTTTCCCATGCGATAGTGGATCCTCGGGAAAGCTATTCTTTCATGCAGCAGCCACGTCGGCATTGATCAGTGGAAAGTTCAAGGCAGCCACTCATCAAGCACAGCTTCAATACCAGATTCCAGACAAGGTCTGCAATAAATAAAAGCAGCAACAAAGAATCATATTTTCTTCTCGCACAGAACATCAGCAATGACATAGTTCTAAATTTCAGGGTTCAGGCAGGAGGTCTTCTCCCTGCACTGCAAGTTGAAAGCAGGATGGCTCTCCTCTCGGGGAAGTTACGTCCACGCGCATTTTAGCCATCCTTTCCTTTAAAACAGAGTCAAAATGTAATTTTGAATTTTATAGGTTGGTTGGGAATGTTTCAGCTTGTTTGCTGATTATCGTTTGGGCTGTTCAAATAGAACCTGTATTGTTAAAAACATGTATTTAGATTTTCTCACATTTATTTTAATTGACTCATCTCCCTTTCCCTTCTAACTGCTCCCCCCCAATAATAATGTCGAGATTTCCATGTGAACATACAAAAAGAACATCTTTTGCTCTAAGTAGATAGGGACTTTTTTTTTTTTCAAATGGCAGTGTGATAAAAAAATATACACCCTATGAGTCCCTCACGGATTATTGCTATTGATTTCTTTCCTTGAAACGTGGAAATGTTACCAGATGGGGTGTTAGGAGTAGGTGTGTGGGTGCAAATGCAGGTTATTGCTTGTTGACTAAAAATCAGTGAAAACCTTCACCATTTGGGTGCTTGTATTGCATGTAAAGGGGACAAACCAGTCCTTAGATAAAGCTTTGTGCAATGCGATAAGTGACATATTTAGGGTAAATTTATATTTGAAAGAAATAAGCTTTATGGCAGATTCAAAACACATACAGATGTCAAGCATTTGTTCTCTCTGGCTTATTGAAACACCATCATTGTTTTCAGTTAATTCAATGAGTGAAATTTACTTATCACAGTCAGGCTTCTATTGTGTCTGTTTTCATCTCCACACCCTCTGCAGGCTGCTCCTTTGAGCTTTCTCTGCTCTGCTGCTCAGGGAAGTGTGAATCGAATTACTGCAGGTTTCTGGAAGCTAGGTGCCTCTGTGCAGCACTCAGCCACTGAGCCTGACCCTCAGGGACACACCCATTAGGAAAAAAAGACGCTGACCTTCTGTCACTTCCCTTCTCCTCCCTTTTAATGATTCCTTCTCTATCCTTTTGAGAAGATCTTTCCAGCCCTTTGACCCCTGTTAGAAGAGGATGGCTTAAACAGCTAAAAGTACCCTCCATCTCAAGGCTTGCCAAAGAAAGCTCAAGAGGCCTTTTAGGAAATGCCAAAAGACAGGAGGCTCAGTTTGCAGCGCATTTAGAAGGCAGATCCCACCCCAACACCATTTCCCTCCTCATTTATTTTATAGAAGCCACCGGTTTATGTGGGGGGAGGCCCCCTGCCTCCCACCCTCACTTGTCAGTGCCACCAGAATCGACACGTTCGGAGAGCGGCTGACTTTTAATGATAGCCCTTGGACACTGTGAGAGCTATTGTGCAATTTGAAAAAGAGCAAGGAAAATGTGTGTCTGAGGAGGGTCACCAGGTCACTACTTTGTGTGCTCCAGATCCGGCTTTAGTTTTCACGGAAAAACAACCATTGCTGGGTAGGTTGCTGTCCTACCCTAAAATAGTGAGTACAGATTTCCGAAAGGAGGACAATTGTGGGTCTCCAGTACCTGCTTGTACTTTCTGATGTGAGTTGGAGTCATTTTAATTAAATGGCAGCTAACACTAATAATATGGTGTTCTCAAGTGGTAGGCATTGTTCCATATAATAGGACATGATATGTATACTCAAAAATTTAATTCCCACTACAACTGTGAAGGTAGGAACTAGGAAACTGAAGCAAAGAGAAGATAAATGCAGTCTTACCATGATAACAAACTTTGTTTCAGAAGTTCAGCTCTGCCACTTATCAGCTCTTTGACTTGGGTAAATTGCTTAATCTTTCTGAGCCTATATGTTCTCATTTGTAAAATGGGGATTGTTAATTCCACCCCAAGGGTTATCATGAGAATTAAATAGGATGCTATAGAGTCCTTGGACCAAGGATCTCCACCTCCTTTCCACTGTCTTATCTTACCCCTGACTCTTCTCCAGGTGCCCATCTTTCAGAGGTACTGATGGGGAACAGCAAAAATGGGGTAAATTTTAGGCCCAGAGAAAAGAGTGATTTTCAAAGGGATAGCTTACTTTCTCCTCCTTCCAGGAGAAGCTGTAGATAATCTTTTATCTGTGTCTCAGAAAAGAATCCAAACCCAGTTGCATCAGTCAATTACAGTTGAGTTGGGAGTGGCTAAAAGGATTAGGTATTTGACCCCCTGTTATAAGGTACTTGCTGCCATCTCTACCGTAGGAAAAAGGAGGAATATAGGTAGGATTTAAAGGCTCACGTTCTCACTCAGATTAACCAAGTGTCCCCTTCCCCTGTTCCCTTTATTTTATCTTCAGCATGCACGTCTGTGCCTGTGTGCGTGTGCTCCCGACAGGATGCATTCATATGTCTTCTGCAATCATGATTTATTTATCAGCAATAGTATCTAAACAGCTTAAAATATTTTCCCTGATTACAAAAGTAACGCATGTATACTGTATAGACTTTGGAAATACAGAAAAATGTAAAGAAGAAGATTTTAATTTCCTTACCCAGCACACAGAGATAACTACTTTATGCCGCATATTTTGGTGACTCTGAGTTTTTCTACGTACACACACACATTTAGACTATAGACTACTTTTTCATTTAATATTATATTCTGAGCATTTCTCTTTATCATTAATGTATTAGTTACTTATTGATGCATAATAAATCACCCCAAAACCTAATGGTGTAAAACAACAGAATAATTTTATTATCATCTTCCAGGGTTCTGGGAGTTGACGAGGCTCAGCTAAGTTGTTTTTTCTCAGGGTCTTTCTTGCAGTTGGAGTCATGCGGTGGCTTGGGCTAATTATCTGAGCTTTGCTTACTCCCTCACAGTCTGGCGCCTGGGTGGGAGAGACTCAAACAGCTGGGTTTCTTGGACATTTCTCCCACCTCTAACGTGGTCTCTCTTGCATGGTGGCTTCAGCATAGCCATGCTCTTTACATGGCAGCTCAGGGCTCCACAAGTACATGTTCGCGACACATGTCAGGCTGAAGGCAACCCACCTTTTATGACCTAGTCTTGGAATCACACAGCATTCCTTCTCCCACATACCATTCACCAAGGAAGTCACCAAAGCCCAACCTAGAGCCCACAGGAGCTCTCCCCTTGAATAGACCTCTTAAATGGTTTATTAGTTTCCTATCACCGATGCCACAAATTCAAAACAACACAGATTTATTATCTTACAGTTTTGTAGGTCAGAAGTCTGAAATGGGTTTCATTGGGCCAAAATCAAGGTGTTGGCAGGGCTGCATTCTTAGGAGGCTCTAGGTAACAATACGTTTCTCTGCCTTTTTCAGTTTTAAGAGGCTGCCTGCATTCCTTGGCTCATGGTCCCTTCCTCCATCTTTAAGGCCAGCAGCCTAGAATCTTCAAATCTCTCTCTGACTGAGACCCTCTGCTCTCAACACTACATTTTCTTCTTCTGACTCTGATCCCCCTGCCTCCCTCTTGTAAGAACCTTTGTGATTACATTGGGCTAACCTGTATAATCTAGGATAATCTCCCCATCTCAAGATCCTTAGTTTAATCACATCTGTAAAGTTCCTTTTACCATGTAAGGTAACATATTCACAACAGGGATTAGGACATGGACATCTTTGGGGGACCATTATTCAGTTTGCCACAGTAGGAAATGGCGAAGCTTTGGAAGAGCACATGTGACCAGAAATATTGTTGCAGTTGTTTTTGGAAAATACAATCTGCCACAATTAAATAATTTCAGTGGTTGCATAGAATTTTACTGAAAGACCATTACCATTTACTTAGCCTTTCTTTATTGTTAAGCATATAGGGTGTTTCCAATATAAAAAACCCTATACAGAACAATCATTACTGTAAATAAGTATTTGTGTAAATCTCTGATTATTTCCTTTGGATAAATTACTAAGCATGAAATTATTATATAAAAAATAAGAATATGTATAAATTGCCAAATTGCCCTCCAGAAAGGTTACACCAGTTTTCCAGCAGCATTACATAAAAGTGTTTATTTTTCTGCATCTTCATTAACATTGAATACAATGATTTAAAAAAATCTTTGCAAATTTTTAGGCAGAAAACATCATCTTGCTTTTGTATATGCCTTCTTGATTATTGGTGAGGTTAAACATTTTTTCATATGTTTATGCATGATTTTTTATTTTCTTTTTTTGTTCATTGGCTATTAATGACTTCATTTATTTTTTTCTACAGAGTGCTCATATTTTTCTTATTGATTTGCAGGAGCTCTTTACGTATAAGATATGTTAAACCTTTTTCATCATTGGATGAAAACAATGGTTACAGATTTATATTTTATAAAATAAAATATCTTTCCCTTTGTTCTTTTTTTCTTTCTGTGATTAAATATCCCTTCCTTTACATAGATCAGATAAGTATTTTCTTCTTGTTGCTTTATGATTTAATTTTATGCTTCTGGCTGTTTAAGTGGTATATTTACATATATATAATATATATGTCATATTTTATCTTAGCTAACAGTATAAAGGAGTGGATGGGAAAGAGAGGAGTATAAGCAGTTGGTTTGATTTTATTAGAGATCAATTGCCAGCCTATTTACTATCCATCTGATTTGGTCAATTCCTAACTGTCTATGGTAAATGGGAGCTAGGAAGAACAACGATAAAATATACATCTACTAATAATCTCACATTTCAGGACATGATCAGAAACATTGTAATGGCATTATGTTCTCAGGGCAGAGCACTTTAGGTGTCTCTCCATGGTCACATCACAGAGATCAGTGATCCTGTGGTCTCTCTGGGCAATCTTGTTTTTATGACGGAAAAAAATACTCTCATATGGCATGTAGATGAGCTGCTTTTCTCCCGAGGAACTATGGCTGATGGTGTTTCAGGTGTGTATGCTTGGCTCATAGGCCTAATCTCTAGCCATTAGAAAGTTATTCCTATAGGATAAATCCTTGTCTCTGTGGGAAGTCCTTTAAGAATAACCCCAGACAACACCACATTGCACTATTAGGAATCAGTGGAACTGTAGACTGAGTGTATCAAAAGTAGGCAAAAGGGTTACCTCTTTCTGAGAGAGTGACAGAATGTGTTCAGATCACTGGAGAGCATGTGAGGGAATGAGGGAACCCAGAATGGTTATAGGGTGGCCCGGGGAGGGGAGGTGAGCAGATGCCTATACAGGTAGGAGGATCTTGGGGGCTGAGTCAGACCAGGGACAGTGCTGCAGTATGACAGAGTGAAAAAAAGAAAATATATTACATGCTGAGTACTCTCAGCTTCCCTCCCTTCATCTCCCCCACCGTCCTCAAATTTGCCAATTTCTTTTGGTCCTTTATTTTGCAGAGTAAGAGTAATGGGGGGACACAGAGTTTTGAAGGCCCACTATGTACCGGGCACTGTGCTGAGGATATAGCAGTGAACAAAACAGACAACAACCTTTACTTTTATGGAGCTTGCACTCTGGTGAGGGAGACAGGAGATGAAGAAGTAAAAGATATAGTATTGCAGATGGTGGTAAGAACTATGGAAGTAGAGAAAGCAGGGGAGGGGGATGGAGGTAGGGAGTGTGCAGTAGGAGCACACAATTTTACCTGGCGTAGTCTGAGAAGGCCTCACAGTGAAGGTGGCACATGAGCCAGAGGCCTGAGGGAGGAGCAAGAGTGGACCAGATGGACATCGAGGTGAAGAGCGTTTCTGGGCAGAGAGAATAGCCAGGCCAAGACTCTGGGGCTCGAGGGCACCTGGCTCATTGAATGGGCCCTGGAGAAGTGACAGAACAAAAGGATAGAGGGGAAGGAAAGATAAGAAAAAGGAGTCAGTGGGGGCTGGATACCTGAGAATTTTGGGGGGAGTTTAGGGTGAAAGAAAGGAAAGAAATTTTAGGGACAGGTGCCATGTATGTGGGATGAAGAGAGAAGATGGTGAAAGGGATTTTAAAAAGCTCCCCTGTGTGTTATGGGTAGAATCTTTGGGTAACTTCAGGAACCATTTAAATTTCTTCATGTAGGACTGGACTGCAAGGTACCTTAACATTACATGGGTTACATGAAGTAGTCCAAGAATTTATTATTGGGATGGAGAGACAGTATTTGCTGTTGGACCAGCAGAGAATGTAGTCAGCAGAGCTGGGGTTGTGTATACATACAAGGTGAGAGTGTGGTGATAGGAGAGATAGCAAGAAAACTGTAGTAGAGAGTCAAGATAAATGGGGTAGAAAGTGCTGGATGATTTAGGAAGTTATTCCAGTGATGGCCACATGTCAGAATGGTCTTGTGGTGTTTGATCTTGGCTGATGGAGGCCTGAGCTGCTTTAAGGTGCTGAGCTTGCTGACAGTGGAGGAGGGCTTGGGGGGATAGGAGTCTAGGTGGTCAGGTCAGGCAGGGTGGGGCAGTTAGATGGCAAGGAGTGCACAAAGGAAGGGGCCCTCAAAAGGATCTAGGAAGACACAGCCTGTACAGCTTGGCTTCATTTAACCAGGTGTCACCTGACACTGACAGATGCCTATCTGGGATGGCAAGCCTGTCTTTCTCCAGTTTCTACCACAGTGTTTAGTGCATTGTGGGTTTTCAATAAATATTTTTTGAATGATGAAATGAATGTGTGTTTGCTAGACTTCTATCTGTTGTTTCTACCTCTGGGCATCCCTCTGTCCTAGTTTATAACCATGTCTCTTTAATCTATTGCTGTTTATTGCCACTATAACAATGTTTCCTTATATTGTCTCTTCTAGTACCTGGAGGGTAGCAGGTGAGTGAAAAGAATGTGAACTTTGGAAAAATATAGGCTAGGATTCAAATCCTAGCTTTGCATTTTGGGCAAGTGACCTCAATTTTCTTGTTTGTAAAATACAGATCACACTCCTGTGGTTGATTAGATTATAGTTAAACAAATATTTGCTCTCCTCTTCCTCTCCCTCCCCCCATGGGAGGAGTATACTTTCCCATCCCACTGTTGTTGGGCTTGGCCATATAACTTGTTTGGGCCTCATGGTGGGTGGAGTGTACTTCCCTGCACTTTGATTTTGGGCCGGGTTATGTGATTTGCTTTGACCAAGTCTTCAAGAAAAGGCTTAAGAAGTCCTTCTGTAGTTGTGCTTGCCTTCTTGTGCTTCTTATTTTTGCTATGAGAATAATATGTCTGAGTAGCTACTGTCCAAGGAGGATGAGACAGGTGGAGCAGACCTGAACCCAACCTGCAGTCAAGTCCAGCTTAGATCAGCCAACCTGCAGCTGACCCACTGATTCATGAGTGAGCAATAAATCTTTGTTGTTGACTGTGACTGAGTTTTAGGGTGGTCTGTTACACAGCAGTATTGGATTTAACTGACTGAGACAATGCCTTTTCCTTCAGGTTACTCAGTGTCAGAAATCCTGTAAAATGACTAACTAATCCTAAGTGAAGCATTCTGTTTGCTTCCAAGTTAACCCAAGGAAAGACTCCAATTTCCTTTCTAGTACTACAGATTAACCAAGAAGGTTTGGATCCTTTCCCTCTGATGTGCCTACAACTGAAGAAGGGAAAATAGTTACACCTGGTACCTGTATGGCCACCAAGAATATGCAGTTCTATGAGATTTGGCTTGCCAAATCTGAAAAGCCTTATCAAAATCTTTACTTTTCTTTAAAGCTTCCCTCCTTTCCAGATCAACCCCTTACTGGAGAAGAATGACTTTACCGTCTTTGTCTTTAGGCAAAGAGTTTGCTCCCAGTAACTAGATGGCTGCCAGCTTTTTCTGATATAAACCATTCCCAAATTCTTTCAGGAAGGGTCTGTATCCCCTGCTTGGAATATATGATTATGGAATATGGTGAAGATAACTCAAAAACAAGGTTTTAGAACAGACATCTGAAATTGTTGTCATTTACCTACAGTGATGCAGTGGTGCCTGTGCAAGTTCACAGCCTTCCTATCTGGACAATCTCCACAATTTTTTTTCCCCCAGGCCACTCTCATTTCTTCCTCCTAGGTACCAGAGCTAGGAGCAAAGTTGTGCAGTTACTGCCTTTGCAATACTCATATACAGCCCCATTACCACTTCTTATGCATGTACTACACCTTGCAAATTTTCTGTTTTCATATCTTCATTAGTCACCTGGGCTGCCCTAACAAAATACCACAGACTGGGTGGCTTAAACAACAGAAATTTATTTTTCTCACAGTTGTGGAGGCTGAAGTCCAAGATCAAAGTGCCAGCAGATTTGGTTTCTGGTGAGACCTCTCTTCCGGGCTTGTAGATGGTCGCCTTCTCACTGTGTCCTCACGTGGCCTTTCCTCTGTGGGTGGAGAGAGAGCTCTCTGGTGTCTCTTCCTCTTCTTATAAGGACACCAGTCCTATTGGATTAAGCCTCACCCTTATGACCTCATTTAACCTTAATTACCTCCCTAAGGGCCCTGTCTCCAGATACAGTCACATGGGGGGTTATGGCTCCATCATATAAATTATGACACAATTCAGTCCATAGCAATCCATGTATAGAAAAATAGTAAAAGGAAAGAGAGGACACAGAAGGGAAGGGATTGTGGAGTTTTGCATGGTTTAATGTGCAGAGGGGCATGTCTGACTCAGTGTGAGGAGTCATACAAAGAGAGAGGACAGGGAAAGAGGGATGATCAGTGTAGTAATTGTCACACTAGCTATAATTTAAAATCAGACTTGGCAGAAAATCATCAGTCATGTCAGTCAGGCTGCCTCTGACCTGCCAAAGTTACACATATACAGGTCTCCAAATTGTCAATGAATTAGACTGGGTAAGTGCTGAATTAAGGTTCAGCCAGTAACCGTTATGGTAGTCATGACATTTGGCTAATAAATGAAGAGAAACCAAGTGGGAAAGAGCCTTAAGGGTGGAGGCAAGAATGGAGAATTCTCTTGGTTCCCTGATGTTTTTGCCTTGTGATTCTTATTCACTCATGCTTCAAATCTCAATTTAAATGTCTCATCCTTAGAGAGGTCTTCCTTAACTCCTTGGGATTGGTCGAATCCTCTTGTAACACTCCATCCTCAAAACTGATCTTCACTTATATCAATGGTAGTGAGATGATTTGTCATGACATTAGTTGTTTAACTCATCTGCACAAATTTGAGCTCCACGAGGGCAGGTCTGTTTGTGTCTCACTCACTGTTGTATCTTAGTGCTTGGCATAATGTTGGCCTGGAGGAGGTGCTCAGTAATATCTATTGAATGAATGAACAAATGAATGAATGAAGAGGAAACCCCAAGTATCTGTTGAATGAATGAAGAGGAATGAAGAAAGCCTTTCCTCTTCTCCAATGTGTACTTAAAATTTATTGGATAGAATAGCTTGTTAAACCTCATACTCTGGAAGTCCTTTCTCTACACTCCTCCATACTAGCATTCCATTTCCAGAAGTCATTGGTTGCTCTGAGGTCCTGATGTTTGCCTGAACTGCCCTTTAGAGGGAGGGCTGATGTTTCCCTGAATATTGGTGCATTGCTTTTAGAAAGCACTTGCTCTAAATACAATAAAGGCCTTGGTAGAATGTAAAGAACGTGGACAGTTGAGCCAAAAGTCCTCTCTTTGGATCTTATTTTTGCTACTTGGTATCTTTATGAACTTGGACAAGTCAAGTAATCTATTTCCTTACCTGAACATGGGGTTGTTGTGAGGATAAATGCAAGAGCAGTGAAATCTTTAGAAATCTTTGTTATTTTAAGTGGAAGTGGTAATGAGCGCCTCCTCTGATTGACTAGAGCTGGCTTGGGAAGCTCTCATACCAAGACCATTATATACTCTTTTACATGGTTTTATTGTGTCAGCTAAAGGGCTGCTGATTTACAAATCTGACGAATTTGTAAATTCTACCTAATTTGGCTCAGTGTTCAATGACAATAGTGAAATCTACTGAATAGCATGGAAAGGACATCAACGAGGAATCACACAGATGCATTGAAGCTATTAACTCAATTAAGATGTCCCTGCTCTGAGAATGTGGTACCAATACAGTCTAAATAGATGTATTAGTGGTAAGACAAAGAGTTTCTGCATCTGAAATCTACTCATACCTCTTGGTTCTCTGAATATATGATGGTTTTATTTGGGGCTGGCTGGAAGATTTGATTCTTCCTTCTGTAGTGGAATACCTGCTTTGGGAGTTTTGTGGAATGGAACATTCATGGGTTTTGGAATCAGAACCGCTAAGTCTGAGTGCTGGTTTTGTGACTCATTAGCTGTGTAGCCTCCCTGAACCTCAGTTTCCTCATCTATTAAAGCAGAGAATGATTCTTATCTTTTGGGGGTTGTTGTGAAGATTAGATGAGATGATACATGTAAGCATACCCACTGAGCCCAGAGCTCAGTGAACGATAATTTTCCTCCTCTCCTGCTTTCCTTCCTTCTTCATGAGGTGCTAGACGAGTTGTACAATGTTTCTTGAGATCATCCAAGTGTATTTTAGACTTAGTGTATTTAGGACTGGAATGTGAATTTGTTCTAGCTCTACTCTGTTACTCTCTTTTGTCAATGAATCAGAAAAAAAAGAGCTTCTAAAGAATGCAGGTTTTAGTTCTGGGCTTAGACAATGAAATATTTCCACTTTTCAGAAGGAGGGGAGGAGGAGAGTCAGGAGGCTAATATATGGAAATAAGTGCCCCATGAATGATTCTTATCATTTAGATCAATTAGTGTTCTATGATTACCATGAAACAGCCAGAACACTGTACTCAGAACTCACTAGACAGATTGGAGAAGCACAGGCAGGCACAGGACAGAAAGGGGTTAGTGAGAGTTCATGAATGAATTGCAAGTGGATATACTTAATGCATTTTCGTGCTTAAACTCAATAGTACAAATACATTCTGCAAAAATTCTTCTTTCTAAAAGTAAAACTTTTATTCAAAGGGGGGGAAATGGCCCTTGTACCTTTAATGAGCTTTGATTCATACGGATTTTACTGTTAGCCTCAAGCAGATATAAGGGATTAGACATTTGAAGTTGCTACTGAGTTCTGTCTGTTGATGGGGTTGTATTAGAATTCTGAAGGAGCCAGTGAAAATTACATGCAAACATTATGGCCATTTGTTATCATTATAAAATGTGATAATGTCATTGCTGACTTACCAAGATGATGACCTGAAAGGCCATGACATTATGACATTACATTTTATCGATAATGAAAAATTGCTGCCTTTGCATGGTGGCTGGTGAGCTCAGGCGACCACGGAAGGGGGCTGCAAGCCTTTTTGTTCATGCCAGACTGAAAAGGGAAACAAATCAGCAGTTAGTGATTCATCAGGTAGCCAAGGAAAAAATGACATCTTTTCTTACTCTATCTGCCAGGGAAACTGGAAGACCTCATTGACCCAAGAGATTTAATATTCATTAATGGGGGGCTTGCTTCCAAGCACATTGAATGGTGCTGTAGGCACCTTAATAACAAGTTTTAAGGCTTGAGGGAAAATGTGTTACCCAAAGAAGCTGTGATGTGTGGGCATCAACAGAGAGGGTGCCTTTTTGGGAAAGGATGCTGGACCTAGCAGATGGGCTTTCATGCCAGGAATCAGGAACAGCTGATGTGAAGACATCAATTAGCTTATTAGCTTGTTGTTCTTAGATGGGAACTAGGAAATAGATTTCATGGCTGCTGAAACAGTTTTATTCAAACTTTAGAGGGCATGATGAGGACAAAAGAGTGATTCCAGATCATTCAAAACTTCACATAGCGTAGCTGTGTTTTTCTGACTATGAGGGTGATAAATGTGGTACCTGTAGATGAGCTAAGAAAAACTTGAGTGCGTATGCCATGGCTGAATGGTCTGCAAAACCTTTGGCTTCTAAAGCCTTCCTAGTAAATCATGCAGAGTTTGAGGCTTTTGTGAGTCTTCGAAAAGATAATTTTCACAAAATATGAGGAAGGGGCAATGTGGTAACTTGTCTAGACTGCTTTTCCCCCTCGTATTTATTTTATCAGAGTTATAAAGAGTGGGCTACACAAATAAAATGCCAAGTCCAGCCCTTAATATAAAAACTTGAAGGGAATGTAAAATCTTTAGATTTGAGGTGTAAAATAGATTTTCCTCCCTTTTGTCTTTTATGCAGGTGTTTCATGGCAGAAACATAAAATACGTATTTATTTGTAGCATTTTCCCCTTTTCAGTCTATGCTTCTGCTAAGGTTTGGGGGAAGTTTACATCAATATCACTTTCTTTGGAGGGAAATAAACTGACCACCCTTGGTCAGGATCCCCTTACCCAACGGGATCGCTTCCCTCTGCCTCCTCTGTTTTGTGCAGTTTCTGAGGGCTGTGTGTGTGTCTGTGTGCACTGCCTCCGCCACCCGGTCTGGGGTACCCCAGTGGAGGCCATGTTTCTGAGCAGCAGAGTTCTCTCCCTGTCCTGATGCTGATCTTACTCTCCATATCCCTGGGGCCTCCAGCTCAGCCTGCCTGGCGAGGCTCGCCCAGTCTGACTCTGCAGTGTCTGATGGTCTGATCCTTTCCTGGTGGGAAGCTCTTCCCAAGGCCACTTGGCTACACTAACTCTTATTCATCCTGCAGATCCAACTCCAGCCCCACCTGCTCACCTCCCTGAGCATGACACACTGATGTCTATCTGCCTCACTGTGGCTCCCTCGATGCCTAGCATAGTGTTTGGCACATTACAGGAGCTCAGTACATAATTGATGCTGAGAGCTACCTTGAGAATCACTGCTAGAAATAAACCTCTACTAGCTCCCTCCTTCATCCCAAAACACCTAGGGAAACATTCTCTCTCTGCCCTGGCAAGCAGCATTTGTTCTCAACGTGTGGTCCCTGGACCAGCAGCATCAGTGTTACTGGGGAACTTGTTCAAAATGCAGAATCAGAAGCTCTGATTTGGGGCCCAACAATTTGTGTTTTAACAATCTTTCCAGATCATTCTGATGCAGGGAATGTTGAAAGGAACATTTCAAGATTTTTCTTGTCAGCGCAGCATTAATGGGGCAATTCCTAAGGATCATCTATGCATGGAAAATAAATAATTATGTTTCATTTCCTAACTGTTCAATTATGGTTTTTATGTCCTTTCTTTCTGAAAAATCTGGAAGCAGGGGTACAGCAGTGTCGAGTCTGACCTGCGTGTTTTGTGTTACTTCCACCAAGTAAGGTTTTGTATGTAGATGGAGAAATGGTTATTTGGTCTGGCATAATTAGAAAGGATACAAACATTTCTCCTTTTTTGCAGAAGGGTGATGCCTAATGTTCAATCTTTGAACATTAATGCCTCTGGTTTAAGATATTATTAGATGACAAATATCCCTGGGAGGGATAACACATTAACTGCTTAATGAAATATTTTTTATTAAGAATGGGTTTGTGGCAGAACCCTGGTGTTCCACAATTTGTCATTCTAAGCTTCAGCGATTTGCAAGTGATCTTGAAAATTCATGACATTTGGTAACTGTACATTTTGCGGTGGGCGCCAGTCATACCCTTCCCCCTTGGGTGAGCCTAGCAGACTACCCAGAATCTTTGTCTTAAGGCAGCTTAAAAAAAAATCTTTGCCATTTTGTTGTTTTCTGTAAAAAAAAAAAAAAAAGGAGAGGGGGTAAAAATGACATAAGCCTAATGATATTGTTATGAAGATTAAATGAGTTAATACATGTGATCCATTTAGCATAAGCCCAGATAAATCCTTAACACATGTAAGATATTATGACCATCGTCTCCTTGTTCCTTTAGTATTAATTCTTGTGATGGTTTCCCACTGCTCTATTTGAAGAAATTATTGCTGTATATTTTGCAAATTGGTACTGGATTTATACATTTGAAGAGTTAAGATTTTGAGGTAGACCCAGATCTTCTCAATATCAGCAGTGTGGATTCTGATCAGCCAGCTAGTTTTAATGGGCAGTGGGGAGGACAGGGCAGTCTGGGTACTTCGGGAATGGGGGTGGAGGATGGGATGTTGCCTGAAAGGGGGAGGTAGGTGCTGCAATGGGCAGTGAAATGGAAGGGAGTGTTTGTGTTGAAGATAAATTTTGCCTGGGTGAGGTAGTATTCTCGCCTTTTCAGGAAGAGTTCAAACAGTCATTTTCTACATTATCAGCAAATATAATTTCAGCAGAAGGAAGTGTCAGATGAGAGGTATGTAGAAAACCAAGCACAAAGTCCAGAATTTTAGGCTAACATATTTAGAGTGGGGACCCAAACAATAGGGGATTTTTCTACACAATATAGGTAAAGGTTGTGCAGGTATCCTTTCATATCCCCAGAATTCTTTCAGTGAGCTTAGGGTGGCTTCCATCCTGGTAGGAGTAGAATCCCAGGACGTCTGCCAAGATGTATTACTTAATGTTCTCTGCTTCTCAAAGGTTCAGTAAGCAAAAGGGGTTATTCTGAGCAAGCTACTGGGATGATGACAGGAACAAACACCTCGACATATAAATTTGAGACCTTTAACCTCTCAGCTGTCAAATTTCAATATTTCTGGTCACAATGTTAAATGCACTCCAGTATCCATTTCAGAGAGCTCTGATGGAAAAATCAAAGTTTGCTTTTATATTTACACACTGTTAGTAAGTTGTTAAAAGAAGAATAAAGCAAAGTGACTGCCAGCCATATTTTGTATTCGTGGCTTTACAGCTTCAGCATAATAAACCAGAACCTCTATTTTTTCTGTACTTATAATGCGTGCTCCAAATGACTGAGTGTTATTGCCAGCTCTATATCCCCTACCTTTTAAGAATAACAAACACAGTATGTTGAAGGTAAAGTTCAAAACTAGGATTATGAAGGGTGTAGGGAAATATGGGCTAAAACATGACTTTAGGACCTTTTCACTTAAAATCAAATGTGTGGATGGATGTGAAGGACACAGCATGTGCCTGTACAGTTTCTCTCTCATTCCATCCTACAAACGGGTGCATAATTACCTTGGGCACACTATGGGGAGGGAGAACAGGGACCTCACATTCTCTTATGTGAATGTACTATTGCCTTTTGGTAGCAATGCTGTGTTTCGTTTGTCCTGTGCAATTCTGCAGACACGTCTTCCATCATAATGACCTTTCTGACAGCAGATGGGTGGGGGAAAAATGGTTTGAGAAAACCATTTTCCTTTCCTGCGGTAAGTAATAATTACTTAAAGCATGTGACAACGATGGAGTGGACAGACTTACCCAAGGACCCATACTGGAAACTTCTTTCGACTCTCTCATTTTATTCCTCATCAATACACTTGTACACAATGAAATGTTTAAATGTTATCTTTTTAGAACTCTGTGAAGCTTGGCAACTGTTCAGTTCCACAGATGTTCTCAGGCGTCTTTCTGGAAGTCTTTCAGCCGGACTGACCTGGGCCCAGGCAGGCTCCACGCATATTCATTTCACATGTATCTCTGCCCTGCTGGGCACTGCAGTCATAGCACCACGGAAAGGGCCACCATGGGCCACTGCAGAGAGAGTGGACAGTGACAAAGGAAGCTGTGCTCTATGTCAGGACATGCATCATAGGATCCAAGGAATATGAGTAATGACCATGTGCCTCATGGGCCCGGGGATTTAAGTGTTCTCCATCCACACATATTGGAATATTTGCCTATTGACATAGAAAAGTCCAGTTTCTTTATGTAAGTCCATTTCAAATATTGGTAAACTAAAGTTTTAGAACAAAAATCAATGTGAAAATGTGTCCAAATTTGTGACAGTGGAAATTATCCATGCACATCATGCTTCTTGTAGAGATGAACAGTAGTGGGGATGGGGTCTGAGGAAGTTTCCTGGTTTTTCAGTGCTGTTGTTTTCTTCTAGATGTAAACAATAGCTTCTGATAAGAATATCATGAGATCAAAGCATATCCTCTCTTTTCTAACCTGTTAAATATTTTTCAGTCAGTACTGCCATCTGCTTGGTGTATAACTTCTACCACACAGGTGACTTGCCATTCACGTTAGTACGTGGCGTCTTCTCTTCTTGTGTTAATATTTCATGTGGACACATACAGTTTCCTTGATAAGACTGTAAGCTTTTTGATGGCATAGTCTGCTTATAGGATCTTGAACAGTGTCCATGTTCCTATGGCTATCCCAAGGGACTTCTGTCACTCTTGCTTCAAATTCCTGCCTCTGCTTGACTCTCTGTTCCCATCCAATGTTTTGCATCCTGAAGCTTCTGTTTTCTGTCAAGCCCACATTGCTGTAACAAGGGAACAGAAGTGCTGTGCCCAAAGTGCCATCAACAAAAGGTATTACAAGTCATAAACTTTGACAGGAGGTTTTGGGGAGCCTGAGGAGCGGCACATCACTGCACAGACAAGTAAATATGTTAAATAAATGTGCTCAGCACAATTGACCTGAAGTTTTCCAGTCTTCTCTATAACTGGAACCTCTCCTTGGCCATCTTTCCTTTCATTCCTTCCTGCTGCTAGATAACTTTCCATTCCAGGCCACTTATCTCTTCTATCCTCTTTACCCAGGTCCAGGGCTGGCAGCCTCTCTGTCTCTTGAGGATGTTCCAGGAAATTGGAAAAGAAAAACTCAGTTAGTTTATTATGTAGAGCAAATTAGCCTTCTCTTTGTCTTACAATAAGCCTGAGTCAATAAACATGGATATAAATGATTTCAATACTTGTGGAGGTGATATTTTGAGGCAGGAGAGCATTGTGGTAGCTATCCCGTTCCACTGAGCTGAAAGCTGGCCCTGCTGCTGCCCCTTCAATATTTAAGCTATTCTCATTGCTTTTCTTACCTCACTATTTTATTTAACTGAAGATTTAGGAATTACAGCGAAGAGACACTGGAATATCCTATGACCCCTTCCTCTGTATGCGTGAAGTTCAGTCAAGAAGGGAATGAGAAGGCATTCTTTCTGAGTTGAAGGGATAAGGGTGGACCATTCAAACAGGAAGGATTATTTTGACTTCTAATATATGTGTACATGCGCACGCATATACCGCATGTACCGTAAAATCTGGCTCATCCAACCTCCACTTAACCCGCTTCTCCATTCCCTCTGGAGAACATACTGACTGAGCCCAGGGCACGTTGAACACCTGCAGCCAGTAGGCTGGCACTCAGGACACTCACACCAGGTGAGCTAATGCTCACCAAGAGGCAGTTGTGTTTGCTCCAAACCTGTTTCTGCTACTCATACTCGTTATTGTAACTATATAGTTCAATTAAATATTCCATAAATATTACGTAAATCAGTGAAGTGTGAGTATAAAAACGAAAGAATTGTTTCTATCAGAACTAATCTGAATGCTTTGGAAAGACTTGATAAAGTCAAGTCTCTAAAATTTTTGCTGTTGTATAAGGTGGGATGAGATGACTATAAATAATTGGAAGAAACTATAAAAATCTACAAATCAGATGCTTTGTAAATGCCTTTAGGCTATTGTTCTCCTTTAAAGAAATGGAAACTAAAAATCGTAGTCAAGGCGTTATGAGGGTAGTGAACATAAGCAAGACTACAGAGCCCCAATCAGAGGACCCACACTCAGGTCTTGGCCCTGCTTCAAAAGATTAACAAATGAACATATACATATGTTTTAAGATTAAATAACAAAGGTTAAAGTATGAATCCGTCACTATTTTTATTTCTTTCTTAACCTACTGTTTCATTTAGCTAATCGGCTATGGGACTATTGTAATGGTGAGAAGGCTTCTCCTCTGTGTGCATGTGCATGGAACACGAAATGCCAAATACAAGTAGAACCTCGCTGTGTTTTGGTATTAATTCTCACACCATCTCACCAGGATATTGGTGGTGTTTTTAGACAGGAGTATCCAGGGAACTACTGTTTAGTCTAGTTTTTGTTCTTCCGTTTATGTATCTTAATGTCTCAGGCTGACCTTGGCCTTTCCCTGATCCAGATGACCTTTGCCATCCGTGGTCCATGTTATAGACTGGTCACTTCTTGTATCAGAACTAGCATACCAACGATGGAGTACACTCAGTGTCTACTTTGGTAATTATTCCAAGTTTAGTCTCTAAGGGACAGACTTTTGGCTTATGCTACA
Source organism: Tapirus indicus (assembly GCA_031878705.1). Lineage (NCBI taxonomy): Eukaryota > Metazoa > Chordata > Mammalia > Perissodactyla > Tapiridae > Tapirus > Tapirus indicus. The sequence goes on from CM062918.1 coordinate 45,577,624, forward strand.
CAGGCTTATATACTACATTCTTAGATTCCAAGCTATTTATGTGCTTAATTGCTAACTATAAAATCCAAGTAAATGTGAGAGGTGTCTTTCCTTTACTTTTAATGAGCAGTTGTTGGTGAATCTCTTCAAGGACTAGGGATTTTATAGATTTTCTTGACTTTAAGGGGGAAAAGAAGCGTTGCATGGCATAGTCTCTCACAGTGGCTTTGGAATTTCTTGTGGACTCCTGTTTAACCTTTGCATGCCTACATGTAAATGGGTTAATCAAGCTCCTTAGCAAAGTTCCATTAAGATTTACTTTTTTCACAGCACTTATCTCCCTCTGACGTTATATTTTTCTCCATCTATCAATCTTCCTTTAGCAAATATGGAGTTCAGTGAAGCAGGCACTGGTAGTTAAGCATTCTTTTAAAATATTATAACTTAGAATAGTGCCTGGCACAGAGTTGACACTCAGTACGCATTTGTTAAAAGAATAAGGTTATGTTAAAAGACTTCAAATACTTGCGACTAGGTTGTTCCTAGTTATTAGTTAACCTTTAAGAATTTCCATATATTCTCTTCTGTTGTAGTTTTTAGATAACGTTGTCTGGGTGACATCTGTCTGCTCTTCTTAGATTTCTTTATTTGCATAATTCTTTATGCAACAAAAGGAGAACATCTTATTAACCAGAATTCTTCTTAGGAAAGGTGCCATATTTGTTTGAGGGAAATGCTTTGGCGGCAGCTTGGGGTAAAAAAGAGACCTCCAAGAGGGGCCCTGAAGGTGGGCATGGGTGTTCTGCATGAGAAGACAAGAATATCCTGTCTGTTGCTCTGGGGAGATAATGGAAGAAGAGAAGAAAAGGAAAGCACGGTGGAGGCCATGAGAGGCAGGCTAGAAGGCTGTAAGTTCTCTGATGTTACAGGACATAAGGTCCCTTCCTCTGACCCTAATCCAAAATCTTCAGTAAGATTAATTCACCAAATGCTTAGGTTTGAGTGAATATTTTTTGTGTGTTTGTGTGTGTATGTAAATTGGCTTTGTAAAGACATTTGTGGGCTGAGATTTGCACTAAAATCCACATGAAGTGGGAACTGAGGCAGCATGTGCTGGTGCTGGTCCATGAGACAGAGTGACTCTTTGGCAGAAAGTTCTGGGAGCTCCCCAAGGCCACAAGAGGGCTCAGGACATCAGGAGACCAGGGACCGAGGCTGGGTCAAGTTTAGCTAGCTTTCCGAGGAACAGGGGGATTCTTACATATCTGGTGTAGAGATGAGCACATACTGACTACTACGTTCTTTGAGAATGGATATTTGGGTGAATGAAAAAAACTGTCCAGGTTACAGTCCCTCTGTGCTTCATGTTGGACCTATCATCAGTCAGGAGGCTAATGAATGAAGTTGTCAAGGTGTGGCTCCAGGGATTGGTGCCAGTCAGGTGAAGGAGCTACTAGTGCCAGCCCCTCCATTCCCCCAAGGGGCTGCCCTCTCTGGCTGCTAAGCCAAGGTCCACATGCCCCTGGGGCAGCCTCTTTCAGGCACTTCACCAAGATGATGATTTTTCAGAGATGTGTATTTTTAAAAATTGGAATGAGTGCCAGTTTTTCTAAATTTAGTAGAGAAGGCTGATTTTCTTGATGACCCTTTCCTATTGGCTGCTAAGAGTGAAGCGAGCATTTTATTGAAGAACCGACTTCAGTGAGCCAAAGTTGGGGTATTATTATTTAGGGGAAGGCTTTCCTAAGGCCAATGAGTGGCAGGTTTTGCAGACTGGATTCAGAGGTCATAGAGTGCTAGAGCTGCAAAGATACTTAGGCATGGTTTCCTCTTTTGTCCCCTCCAGAGCTTTGTTCTCATCTCTATTATTGTAATTATCACATCATATTATATGTAATTAACAAGCCATCTCTCTCAGTTTATTGCAAGCTCCTTGAGAGCAGGAACCAAATCTTATCCTTTCATCTTCAGCACATTGGACAGGGGCCTGGACCCTGAAACATGCTCATTATATGTGGGTGGAATGAAAGAATGGGTGGATGGGCCTTAGTGTCCTCATATTTTCACATGAGGACACGAAGACTTTCCCAAAGACAGACAGTGAGTTGGTGGCAGAGTTAGGACCAGAAATAACTTTTCTGATTTAAGGGTTCTTTCTTACGTTCCCCTTTCAAGAAATTTACTTGGAATGGGGTCCATGCCTTACACATGCACAGAGTAGCACCTAGTGTAATTTAGGCTGTCTAAAGAGGCTGGGCCACTTATTGCCTAGGTAACTGGAGAAAGATAAAAAGATGGTGGGAATTGTCTGTTGGCAGCACTGGCCTCATCTAAGGATCTGAATTGTGGCTTTTCTTGCTCACTCCGGAACAATAACCTTGAGGGAGAAGTGCATTCAGAAATCAAATGCTTCAGGGGCTGGTCCCATGGCCTAGTGGTTAAGTTCAGCTCCTCTTTGGTGGCTGGGGTTTGGTTCCCGGGCGTGGACCTACACCACTCATTAGCAACCATACTGTGGTGGCGACCCACATACAAAACAGAGGAAGATTGGCACAGATGTTAGCTCAAGATGAAACTTCCTCAGCAAAAAAAATATAAATCAATCAATCAATCAAATGCTTCTCTAATGCTGCCTAGTGAATCTTTTAGAACTATTTTATGTGGTAAAGAGAGCAATGCCACTGGGGTGAGAGCTGAGGGAGGCAATAGGCTCCCTGACTCACGTCTGCTCCATTGGGAGACTCGGAAGTTACTGTTGAGGCTGATTGTCCCCCTTACATGCTGTTTTCTACACAGCAGCCAGAATGATCCTTCCAAAACACAAGTCCAATGATGCTATGTCTGCTCAAAACCCTGCAGTGGCTTCCTCAGAATAAAAGCTGGGGTTTGACAATGGTCTACAAGGCCCTGCATGATCTAGGGGTAACCCTCCCTTACATCCTACTGCTCCAACTTTGTCTCTGACCACTGCCCCCTTGCTTGCTGTGTTTCAGCATAGGGGTCCCTTGCTGTTTACTGCACACGCCAAGCACACTCCTCACTGCCTCTGCACTGATCATCTCCTCTTTCTGCTGTGCTGTTCCCCCAAGTATCTGCATGGCTTGCTCCCTCACTTCATTTAGGGCTCGGCTCAAGTGTTTCCATAGCAGAGTCTTCCTGGATCACCTTATTTAAAATAGCAGCTCCTTATTCCCATCACCCTGTCACTGTCTATCTTATTTATTTTTCTTCATTTAACTTATCACCACCTTTCCTTCATCCCCCCGCCTACCTCCCTCCCTTCCTTTGTTGTGTAGCTTCCCCCACTAAACTAAAGTTTTATAAAAACAGGGTTTGTCTCACTTGTGAACTGCCATATCCCAAGCATCTAGAACAGCGCCTGACACACAGCAGTACTTAATAAGTATTTGTTGAATTAATTGAATGGCTGTGACTGTATGGGTTCAGGGAATGTAAAATAATTCAATCGAGCCCAAGTTTAACATCAATAGAAGGGTACATCTGGTGCATAGAGTTTGGCATTAGAAAGCTTGAATTCAAATGATGTTGGCATGCATTCTGGCTGGCTTTGGCCTGGGATCCCTCTGAATATGTATGAGTGGGCATTGGGCAGACTGTTGCAGAATTATTGTTGGGTTAAGCCCTCTGTGCAGTTAATTTTAGGGGTGGAGGTCACTGAAAGCAAAATTGAATGTCAGATTAGCCTTAGTCTTCACATATTAACAGCATCTGCAGAAGATGAATGATTTACCTTCTTTTTTATTGTAAATGTTTTTTGTATTTTTTTTTTATCATTCTGGTAGAAAATGTCAAGTAGCAAATACCACTCCTGACAATTTTCCTTATGCACTGCACACCAAGCTGGGTGGTTGATGGAGAGAAATTGAAGCCTCAGGGATAACTTGAAGCGAGTGGAAACAAATAAAAGCCGGATGGAAAGCAGGTTTGCAAAGAGAAAGTTACTTCATCTCTCTGCCATTTGTACTTGACAGAGCTACGGATGAGGAGGAATTGCCCCATTTCTGTCCTCCTTTCTCACTCTCTGCTTGGTTCCGGGAGATAATCACTCAGTTCCACAGCTGCCAGGCCACTGGGCTGACTAAGTGGCTCTAAAAGCTGTTGAGGAAGCCTTGGGGGTGGGGTGCTGCAGTGTACCCAGCCTCTCCGCCCACCCAGACAGACTGAGCTGGGATGTGGGGCCTCAGACACAGTGAAGCTTCCTTAGCATCATTACACCAATGTTTAATGATGAGTGGGTGCAGGCCATCTCATTCTCTCTTTTGCCTCCATCCCTAAAACCTGGCAAGGATCTGTTCTTGAGGCTTTGTAGACTAGTTTCTAGTGCTTTGTCGAGCTTATTATACTGTTACTCATTAGTTAAATTTGGTCTTCACATATGCTAACAATAGGATATTGTTCAAGGATAGTTTAATCAATATCTTTTCACTGTATCTGTAAGTAGTTGAAAGTTTTGTTGTCCAAATTTATTTTAACAAACTGTGAGTCTCCAGCACGTTAAGACCACAGCATTTAGGTGATGTTTCTCAATTGCTGAGGTAACTAAATTAATCCACAAGTTTTTTTAAAATTTACCTATTATATGTGTCTTTCACTGTGGTAGGAACTTTAGTATCCCATGAATATTCCCATTTGGCAAAGGGGCTCAAAAGCTGCCTCAAGCTCGATGTATCCCTCTCTGTATTCCCCACTGGCATAGGGTTAACCTCTGTCCGTGTTGTGTACCTGAGAGAATACATGTACCATCAGAGGGCCTTTTTTCTTACCATATCTTTTTGCCTGGAATACCCTTTTTCTCTGCTTTCCTCTGGCCTCCAACAGAGATTATACAAACAGTCATTAAAATGCTAGCTCAAAATCCACCTCCTCTGGGAAGCTTTTCCTGGCATTCCAAGTAGGTAATCTGACTAGAGATGCTAGGACCACCCTCCTTCCCTGTGGGCTGCAATTTGACAATGTGTCAAAGTTGCCCAGTTGGTTAAAATCCCAACACTCTCTTGGGCAATGACCAAGGCAGATGTTACCTGCTAGGTCTAAGGATAGTCTAAGGTCAAGCAATAGCTTGGTTCCACAGATCAGGTCAATAGGGCACAAGGTAGGCTAAGGGGAGGGGAGCATCAAGAGGCTCAATTAGACTAGTGAGAATGCAGCCTCTCAATCCTTCTACATGGGACCACAGTCTTTGTGGTATCATAGCATTTTGTGCCTCAATAATTAGACATTTCAGCTTCAACTTAATCTTTTTCCCAGTGGATCAGAACTCCTTGAGAAAAGGAACACCTTCTTAATGTTTTTCTTCTTCATAGTGTTTTATACACAGTGGACACTCAATATTTTGTCAGAATGAATAAAGAAATGAATAAATGAATAAAGAAATGAATAAATAAAGTAGTCAGGATCCAAGGATCTGCGGAGATCCTTTGGTATCCCTGTCTGACGGTTGAGCACATCTTCTCTCCTGGATTGGGTGTTAATAAGACCTGGACGCCTTAGAGCCATTGTAGAGTTGGGTGTAGTGGTGAGGCAAGCTTATAAGGAAAAGTATTGTCCTCATTTTCAGAAGCTCAGCTTCTGAGGTTTTATCTTTGACTCTGAGACAGTGTTCTGAGCAGGAAATGAGGTTCTGTCAAGAGTGAAAAAATCAATGATCTAACCAAGCCTTTGAATAGACTGGACCATGATATGAAGACTAGTTCCAAATATAACCTCCAGACACTTTTAATGAGGTAGTCCTAATCTCTTGAACATGTTTAAAGGGACCTTCTATAATAGCTAGAAAATGATGCCCCATTTCTTTGATCACCCTGGATACCAAGTCACTGAAGCTCAGATCTTCTGAGGCCCTTGCTGTTCTCAAGTCAGAATTAGTCATGTTCTCTTCTGCTCTTACTTACCACTTTGTAGCTCTGTTACAGGCCTGCTGCTGACTATATGCCCTTTCCCCCACCTCAACATTAGTTTTAGCTCCTATAATTGTCCTACTTTATAAAGTCCTGGAAGAGACTTCAGTCCAACGTATTGATTTTATAGGACTTGACCAAAGTCAGGAAGCATCTGGGGCCAGCACTCAGACATTTTTAATCCTGGTTCTAGTTTTCTTTTTTTATTCTGCTATAGACTGTTTGTGTCCCCCCAAATTCATATGTTGAAATCTAATCCCCAATGTGATGGTATTTGGAGGTGGGGCCTTTGGGAGGTGATTAGGTCATGAGGGTAGAACCCTTATGAAAGAAATTAATGCTTTTAGAAGAGACTCCAGAGAGCTCCCTCATCCAATCTACCCTATAAGGGCACAGGGAAAGACAGCTGTCTATGAACCAGGAAGTGGATTTTCACCAAACACTAAATCTGGACTTGATTCAATCAGGTCCACTTGATCTTGGACTTCGCAGGCCCCAGAACTGTGAGAAAGAAATGGACTAAGACAGAAATTGGTACTGAAATTGTTACTCCCCAAGGGGGGGTCATCTGCCTGCTGCAAGACATGCCAATAGTCAAGAGGCAAGGAGGTAGGAGAGAAAGGACTCTTCACTACAGCTTGTTAGCAAGGGGGAAGACGGCTGACTAATGTCCAGAAAACCTGTCTTACAGAGCAAAGACTACAGACCAGTTATGTAGAGGGCTGGTCTCCGGGTGGGGGAGGCATCTGGTCTCAGGGTGGGGACATCAGAGACCAGAGCAATGCCCTATACCCTGATCTTTCAGTTGTCCTTAATGTGGGCTATCAGCATAGACTCTTTGCCTGGGGGTCATCACATTCCTAAGGAACTCAAAAGAACAAAGTTATGGACTTATTGCAGCTAGGAGGGGCCATTTAATCCACTGAGCATGTCAGTTAATCAGAGATCATTCAAAGTTACAATATGGTTTCTTTTCTACAATACGACTTCCCTCATGTCAACCTTGTGTTGAGCTGGTATCAAAAATGTGGAAGTGGCTTTGGAACTGGGTAATGGGTAGAGGCTGGAACAGTTTTGAGATTCATGATAGAAAAAGTGTACATTGCTGTGAATGGACCGTTGAAGGCAATTCTAGTGAGGGCTTGGAAAGAAAAGAGGAGAGCTGTAGAGAAAGCCTCAATCTTAGAGAATACCTAAATAATCCTGAACAGAACCTTGGCAGAAATATGTTCGGTAAAGACCATTCTGATGAGGTCTGAGACAGAGATGAGGAAATGTTATTGGAAACTGGAGGAAAGGTTATCCTTGTTATAAAGTGGCAAAAAACTTGGCTGGATTGTGTTTGTGTTCTAGTGTTTTGTGGGAAGTAGAACTTGTGAGCAATGAAATTGGGTATGTATTTAGCTGGAGCTATTTCTAAGTAAAGTGTTGAAGATGAGACTTCGTTTCTCCTGACTACTTATAGTAAAATGCAAGAAGAGAAAAATGACTTAAAGGTGGAATTGTTAATCAAAAAGGAAGCAGAACTTAAAGATTGGAAAATTCCCATCCTATCCATATTGTAAAAAATGAGAAAGTGCGGTTGGGAGAGAACACTAAGGGTGTGGCCAAATTGCCTTTTGATGAGGAGATTATTCAGCCACCTCAACAGAAGCCAGGAGCTATTGTTCAAGATAATGGAAGAATGCAAAGGAGGGGCAGCCAGTGCCTATGGGACTTCTGCTGGCTGCCCAGCGCCTCCCTTCACAATCCGCCCCCACACTCCTCTGTTCTCTTTGGCCACCCTGTGCACCTCTCTGGTGGGCCCCAGTGCCAGGTGGGCTGCACGCAGCAGAGCTGTGGGGGCATGGATGCCTTCACCTAGATTTCAAAGGATGGCGTCTACTGGCAGAGCCTTGGGCTCTGGGCTCCGGTCCTGGAGAGCTGCCGGGCTAGGCAAAGACCTGCCGTAGGCCAGGGCCCAGGTATAGTGTTGCCTCAGGTTGGGGCTGCCCTAAGCTGTGAGGGCCCAACTCCTGCCTGGCAAAGCTACAGGGGCAGAACCACTGCCTCAGTGGGTCCAGAAGGCAGGACCTCTGCCCCAGTGGGCCTGGAGGGCAGAGTATCAAGCCAAAGAGATTATTCTTCAGCCTTAAGATCTCGTGGAATTTGCCTTATAGTTTGGATTTACTTGAGATCTGTTACCCCTTTCTTTCTCATTTCTCCTTTTTGGAATGAGACTATGTATCCTATGCCTACCCCACCGTTGTACTTTGAAAGCACATAACATGTTGGTTTCTCGGGTTCACAGCTAGAGTGCAATTTGCCTCAGGATGAATCCTACCTTGAGCTTCACCCATATCAGATTTACATTATATCTAGATGAGACTTTGGACTTAGACTTTAAAGTTGATGCTGGAACAGTTAAGACTTTTGGGGCTATTGGGATGGAGTGAATGTATTTTGCATGTGAGAAGGACATGGATTTTGGGGGGACAGGAGTGGAATGCTATAGATTGAATGTTTGTGTCCCCTCAAAATTCATATGTTAAAACTTAATCCCCAATGTGATGGTGTTAGGAGGTGGGGCCTTTGGGTAGAGCCCTCATGAATGGGATTCATGCCCTTATAAAAGAGCTTCCACAGAGCTCCCTTGCCACTTCCACCATGAGAGGACGCAGCAAAAAAGACCACCATTTGTGAACTAGAAAGCGGGCTCTCAGCTGACACTGAATATGCCAGCATCTTGGTCTTAGACTTGCTAGCCTCCAGAACTGTGAGAAATAAATTTCCGTTGTTTATAAGCCACACAGCCTATGGTATTTTGTTGCAGCAGCCCAAATAGACGAAGACGTTTTCTAATATGGACTTCTTCGGTGCTCCCATTAACTGTGGGTGATGTTCTCAAGGATCTTAGAGTTTTAAGCCAGCCCACGTGTAATTCCTTGACTTGTGGCTTTGAATAAACTTCTGGAGTCCTATGTTGGAAGAAGAGGGACAGAGGAGAAACAATGCTTCTTCCTTGAGAATCCCAAATGCCTGAAGAAGAGAGAAAAATGACTGAGAAGTTGAAATTTAGCTTTGTAAAAATCTTGTTTAAAGTCAGCTATTGAATACAATTAAGAATTCACTTCATTAAAAGAACTTGATTTTTCAATGCAGTAGAAGTGGTATAATATTACCTTGTTGTTTTTATTTTATCCTGAATAAAGTATTTCTTCCTGCTCGGATGAGTTCTGCCCACAGAGTTTCAGAAAGTTCAGCTTCTTTGAAAAAGGGCTGTATTCTGTGTGTGTGTTTTGCCATATAGATGAGCATCTTGTACCATGTATTTAGCTTAAGAGCAGCATGTGTATATTTGGTTTTTGAAGAGAACCCTTGAACAGAATTGCTTCCTGAGCATATGCATTTAGCTGAAAAGATAAATGTGTGGTCAGAAGCCCTTGCCCACCTCTGGTTAAGAGTTTTTGTTAATGGTGTTCCAGGTAAGGGTCCTGTCTGCTTCAATAGCTCTGATCACAACTTAAAAATGAAAGGCAGTTGAGTGTAGTCCATACAGAAAAAGCAGGCTCTTTGTGATGAGTACATTTGGGACTAAGATGCATCTTTATCACCCTCGTTCTTTCCCCTTCCTCCTTTAATGGCTCATTGAGGTGTATTAGCCCAGCTCTTGAAGACCACCAATAAAGTTATTCTGGATTCTTCTCCCACTGTGGGTTCCATCGAATCTTTCTGTGCTTTTCTGTGGGCTCCTATAATTGGATCAGACACATTGCTAAGACCTCTTGTCTTTTTTTTCTAAAATGCAAAGTATTCTAACACTCAGACACATATCTACATGCGTGGATCGATTAAGCAGCAAACTGGGAGTACAACTGACAGACCACAGGGGACAAAGCCTACTCCAACAGCCAATTTAGAATGAGCAGGTCAGAACATCCCAGGTAGAATATGTGAGCTCTTGAACGTTTTAAACATTCAGAACATTTTCTGAGCCTTCCCCACTCTCTTTTCAGAGTTGAAATTATACTCAGAGGTGAGATTATAATAAGAAAGCCTTTGGAGAAAAGCTCTCAAAACAATAATTCAGAATGTTAAACTACAAGTAGTTCTGAATTCTAATTACTATGATAATAAAACACTTATGAAGTGCCTACTTGCCCATGTTAATGTGCTAACTGTTGTGTCTTCTAGAAAGACTGTCCAGATCCCTGGAATTTCAAACAACCTATTGCTTTCCTTTCCCCTTTCAGATAATATATTTACCCCACGTTATTACAAAGTTGTAATACCATCTTCATTTATTCTCATGGGGGTTGAGATTCTTTACGGAGCTTTCTTTGGTGGTCTGTGTATCTTGGGTAGCTATCTGATTTGGATTATAAATTCCTCCAAAGTAAATTTACTCCAAGACCTCAACTCTCTATTTGAACCAAAGAATAGAATTAGCTCCCTTGGCTTGATGCTTTCTGATGCTGTAGGGTGTGTGCAAATTTGATGGCAAATTACTGACCCATCAGAAAAGAGGGTCCTTTAGATCTATCTTATCATAGCTTCTTTCCCTTGATATTTGTCCTAATTCTCTATACAGTCATGTGCCGCATAACGATGTTTGGGTCAATGGACCACATATACAAAGGTGGTCCCATAAGAGTAGTATCATATAGCCTAGGTGTGTAGTAGGCTATACCATCTAGGTTTGTGTCAGTACACTCTATGATGTTCACACAACAGCAAAATCACGGAATGAGGCATTTCTCAAAACATATCCCTATTGTTAAGCAATCTTGTATATATAATGAATTGAAGACCTGTGTTTAATAGCATGTATCAGATGTATTATGGAACCACATGGGTTGTTGAGTATCACTGACAAAAGTAGCAACTAGGCATATACTCATCTATGCCAACAGGTCTAAGGACCAGGCCCTTGTCTTTCTAGATGTTGCATAGTAATGATAATTATGATGATGATAAAAAAATAAAATTTAATGTACTACTTATTAAACACTGAGACAAGCCTTGTGCTATGTGTTTTCAATCTGCTAATGTCATTTACTCCTTGTCACAACTCTGTGGTCTAGGGACTTCAGGAGAAAGTTAGCTGAGATTGATCAAGGTCCAGTGCCTTGCCCAAAGTCACCCAGGTTGTGAGTGAAGGGGCTGAGACTGGAACCCTGACTATGGCTCCAGAGCCGTTGCTCTTAACTGCTTGTCAACATAACTCTGTTTTTGCTAGCAGCATTGAAATTATATTATCTGTTTCACAGAAATAAAAACATGCTTGGGCTGCTGGTAAGTTCTGGGTTGGACAGTGTGGCAGGATTGTTTAAGAGCTCAGGCTTTGAGGACAGGCCACAGTGCAATCCAGCTCTGCCTCTTAGGAACTGGATGGACTTGGCTAAGTTATGAAAACTCTATGAATCTTCATCTTGGAAACAGGGAAGAAAGTAATAGTGCCTGCCTCACAGGGTGCTGCTGAGGTTTATATGAGATAATGGACACAGGGCATTAGGACAGTGCTTGGCACAAAGTAAGTGCTCCCTAAATAGTAATGATGATTATTATTACTATTAGAGTCCTTGGATTTGTCAAGTGAAGCCTTAACATCCGGGAAGAGGAATTAGCTCAAAGTTCCCTGTGTGGCCTAGGTGGTAGGAAGGGGGCATTAGTTCTCCTTGCTCCCAGTAAAGCCAGGACTTTCTCAGCAAACGGTGCAGGCTCAGCCTAAGGGCGAGTTTGCAGCTCTGCTCAACGCTGGCTCCACATTAGAATGACCCGGGGAGCTTTGAAAACTCCTGCTGCCTGGCTGCACCCAGGTGATTAAATCAGAATCTCTAGGGGTGCAGCCATGGCATCAGTACATGTTAAACTCCCCAGGTGAATCTGAGGTGCAGTCAATGTTGAGAACATTCCTGTGACTGAAAGATGTTCCCAGATGCTGTCCTTCAGAAACAATGAGCCCAACACACCTGGGAAGTGCAGGGGTCAGAGAGGCTGGTGAAGAAAATGAGACCTGTTTGTGGGCACTCCACATAGGACTTCCCGGTATGCTTAGTGAGATAGTCTGAATCTCGTGGACAGATCTTGTAGCAGTGGCACCACTTAGTAATGCTATGCTCTGGATGGAGAATTTGAATAAAAATACCTAGATTTTAGTCCAGTTCTACATGTCCAAGCTTGAACATATCACATGACATCTTGGGGCCTCAGTTTCTCCAGCACGATGGGAATAACAATGCCTGGGCTGCCTAAACAAGTATTAGTCCACTCTCTTGAGTACCTATCAATGGGAAGGGGATATGCCCACCCTTCCGTTACCCACTTCGTAGATTCTGCCTCTGGGAGAAGGAGCTAATAACACGATTGATCAGAGTTTCACTGGGCCATGTTTCCCTGGGGGAGGGGAGTGCTATAGAGACAGACACCTAAACTTCACCTGTTCTTTAGCATTTCCTGCTCCCACATGGAAAGGACTTCTATATAGTCTTTGCCTCTGTGGCCAGCAGAGAGGGTGGACCTCTCTCCAGTCCTGACATCCCTACTTGATGGGCAGTAATTTAAGCAGGTTCTCAGCACAGTTTACGACACATTTGGAGTGCTTTGTTTCCCATTTAGCTACTGTTCTTGCATTATAGCTTCTCCAGGAGGGAACACTGAAGGAGAGGGGTTAATGATAGGATTACCCTACCCCCATCTTGAACCTGTAGCACTGTACCAGGAGGAGCTCTCTGTGTGTGTGGTAGTTGGGGGGAGGAAATAGATATGAGAGAAACCTAGAGTTTAACAGAGGAGAAAAGGCATGCACTAGAGTATTCACAGTGCAAGTATGGAGTGATGACAGGAGCATGGGGCACGTAGAGCTTTTAGACTCCAAATCTTCCATATTCACTTGGCCCAGGCAGTAGCCTGTCATCATAGCTGCCCCTAAACTGCCCAGTTTTCTCTCCTTTGGGCATGGCGTCCCACAAGGCATCTATTCAAGTCATCAGGAGCTCACTGTTGTAGGAGCCCGAGTCACTCTGTGTAGCCTGCATGTGTAGGAGTGTTGCAATAAATGGTCAAATGAAATAGGATCCCCACACTGAGCATGTCTACAGGGACCAGGCAACAAATATAAACGAGTGAAGTGGGGCAGGTGGGGACTGTGTTGTACTGGAGTGTGCGGGGTCCTCTGAATGGGCAGCTACTACTGTGGTCAACTGTTGCTGTACAAGAATGTTGAGACCAGTGTGCTCATACTGTCCACTTTCTCAGAAGCCAGAATTCTATATTTCTGTGCAATAGTCTTTATTTTTAAATGTTTCCAAATAATTCTAATTTTAAAATGCAGATGTATAATAATTTCTTAGTTAAAGGCTTTTCACCCTTAATGGCTTTCAAAAAGTTATACCTCCTTTTGGCCTCCTCTCTTTTTTGGTGTGTGTATAACGACTTTTTCACCTGTATACACACTACATAAATGCATTTATAGGAAATGATATTTTTATATTATGGTTCTAGGCAAAAATACACTTACCAAAGTATTCCACATAGTAGTTTCTAGTCAGAGAGTATCATATCAAGTGAATGTGAATTGCACACGATGTGTGGATAAACACATAATGTTCTGTTTTGTGTATAGATGCCGTGTCAGGAATGACGAGGTAGCACCTTCTCATGACTCTCCAGCAGTTGCATGTGTGTGCTAGTTCCACATTTTGAACTGCTCTCTTATTTAGCTTTTAGTTTGCCTGGAGGGTGTTTTTCTGTGTTATAACTTTATTTTCAAGTGCAGTTTGAGTGCAAGATGACCATGAGCCCCTAAAAGGTTGAAAAATTGATGAAGAAAATGATGCAGAAAGAAGGAAAAAAATGAGTACAATAAACCTTCATCACATTCACATTATATTTTAGTGCAGACTGTATTTATTCACTTTGAAATTGTTGTTTATTACCTATAGACTTGTTTTCGTTGTTCAATTGCTATACCTTTTTTTTTTAACCTGAGAAAGTAGTTTGGGCATCTTGATTTGGGATAGAACACATCACAATTTTTCCCATTTAAATGGATGGAAATATTTTTTTATTTAATGGCTTTTCACTTTACAGTCAGTTTTTCAGGAATGAACAAAAGCCCCTAATAAGGATCGAGGTATCAGTCTGTGGGCCAATGCACAGCATGTGTGTGGACTAGATTAGGCCAGCAGGATGCTAGTTCGTGACATTCAATGAAGAATGGCTGCAAAAGTACTGTAAACATGTTAAAGTGCTGGACATGAATGAGGGTTGTTATTCTAGGCCTTTTAGGGTGCAGGGTGGGGGCAGTGCTTTTTCATCCCCATCCCTTTTCCCATGGATTTTTCTATCCCTACCCCCCGTGATGCACAGGATCCAGAATCGAATTTGGACTTCCTGCTCATTTCCTTTTCAGACCAGTCAGCTTCGTGAGCCTCCTGGTCAAGCTAAGAACCTGGACATGGACTTGTTAACTGCCGGGGGACTATGTGGGGCAGTGGAGAGGACAGCAACTTAGAAGTTATGAGGCTGGGGCGGCGCTTTGGCTTTGCTGCAGATTCACTGTGTGACTTGAGGAAGTCACTTAACTTTGCTGTACTCAGCAAATATTTATTATTATTATTACTACTATTACTATTACCATCATTATCAGTATTTTCTAAACCTCAGGCTAGACTAGAACACTTCTAAGTTTTTTTCCAATTCTATCATTCTGTGGTTCTAGAAACTTTCCTGTAAACAGCCATGTATGTTGTCATAGAAGCAGCACCCTCCAAAGTCAGGCATGGTGTTATCATGGCCAACATTTGTTAATTCATTCAATGTGTATTTACGGAAGGCCTACAGAACACCAGACATTGTTCCAGGCACTGAGGGCTGAACAGTTTGCGAAACAGATAAAATCTTTGCTCTCACTGAGATCACCGAGTCCCATCAGACACAATCTTTCCTCCTTGTTTAATACCTGTTACTATCTGGATAAATGGACTCTGATACTCCGTAGGGAGCCACATAAGTATTAGGGAAAGAAGGCATTCTCAGTGGCATATAGGGATCAAAAGGAGGTATTTTGAAATGTCAACATGAACTTATTTGGGCTTGTGGGTGAGGTTGATTGGGAGTTTCTGAGACACCAGCTTGTCAGTTGGTTTGCTCTTTGGTGGTGTTTACAAGATGCTGCCATTCACAGAGGGACGGCTAGCATCAGGCCCAGACAGTGTTTTCACATGGAACCGAGTGGTGGCAGACAGATGAGTCAGGCTGGGGGATAGAATGCTTGTGTGGGTAACCACATCTGTAAGCTGAAACTGGTCAAATCACAGAGAAATCAGTAGTATTTCATTTATGGCTGATTCTGTCTAAAGGATGTCCTTTCTCTCCTTTTTAGGCAAGCTTGGCAAAATGTCTTTCCTTGGTGAAAAGAGCTCATCCTCACTCTTGCTTAAGGTGCCCTGATTTTCCTTGAGGATTTTGCCTTTTAAATATTTTGGGAATAGTTATCTCCTCCTTCTTTCTAGCCTCTTTTTCCTCTTTCCTTTTTCCGTCTCCTCCTCCTCCTTCAATTAAATAGAAAACAATTACAAGAATCTGTGATAAATTAATGTTCCTATTGGGGATTTAAGAGATAACTTTTCTGAAGACTCCCAAGAAAACAAAGCCAAGGAAGCCTTGACATAAAGGGACCTGGGCATCGCATCTGCTTTTCTAACTAGAAAACAGGCCACCGATGCCTTGAAAAAGAAGTGATAAATGCTCCTGTGTTGCTTTAAACCAGACCAATCCCTTTTGAAAGCTAAAACAGGTAAATGCTTACCACCCTCTAGAAATAAACCAATCATGAGAGCAAAACTTGTTAGAGCAATTGGGGCTGTCTTAATGGCCCATTGTTAAGTGGTCAGAGAAAACCATCAACAAAAACAACAAAAATCACTTAGATTCATAGTCAGGAATTTGAGCAGAAGCTGTAATCAAGAAATGGCAGTCACTTAGTTAAGATCTCTGAGGTGAGTCAATTGGATTGTTCTTTTCCTTCTTAACAGTTGATGTACCATTGGCTTGACAGGGTCTCTCTGTGCTGACTATGTGTTTGTTTCATTGAGGCCCTCCACCAGAAATGCCCTGAATAAAGTTGCTCCTCCACTTACACTAAGGATGCTGCTGAGAGCATCGTGATGACATCCTGCAGTGCCTCCTAGATGGAAGCTCATGTGAAATTTGTTTTTCTTTTCACTGAGTACTTACAAAGGCTTTGTTTCTTTTAAAGAGCCATTTTTAGGTATTTTATGTTTTCGGTCTATTTGGACAATAAGAACTACCTACGTCTCTATTTTCCCTTGGTTTCCAGGATGTTCAGAGCCAAATTTGAGATTCAACCTGTCACGGCATATAGATCCTTATGGCTTGCAAGTTGGTATCCATTCCCCATCCTTGGTCTTGCTTTCTACTCTTATTTGTATTTTCTTTCTGGTCTGGATTTTTTCCTATAACATGTTGCTGTATTTTCATAGGGCACAGCCTCAAATCTGTTGTGAAATTCCTGTCTTTCTATCCAAACCAGCATTATCTGAACTCAGGTTCTCCTATCTCTCAGCAGAGTTTCTGCGCAGCCTTCCCTCTGAGCTCTCAGCCTCCTGCCTTGTCTCCCCTCGATCCGTTCTGTGGAGTTCTATCCTGAAGGCTCAGATCTAAGCAGGATGCTCCCATGCTTAAAACCTTGCCAGGACTCCCCTCTCACTGTGGGCAGACCAAGCTGTGATGATCTGCCCTTACTTATGGCTCTAGTCTTAATATAAGCTCCCTTTCATGCGCTTCGTACTTCTGTAAATTTTGTTGACTGAGTAATAATATAAATATAATTTTCACTGCAGCAGTAATTTTTGTGCACAGCAGCATGGGGATTTAGCAAATTTCCTTTATCACAAAAGTAGATTAGGGCTGGCCCTGTGGCCGACTGGTTAAAGTTCCATGTGTGGAACTGATCTGCCTTGGTGGCCCAGGTTCATGGGTTCAGATCCTAGGCATGGACCTACACCACTCACCAGCTATGCTGTGGTGGTGACCCACATGAAAAACAGAGGAAGATTGGCACGGGTGTTAGCTCAGGGCTAATCTTTCTCAAGCAAAAAAGAGGGAGATTGGCAATGGATGTTAGCTCAGGGCAAAACTTCCTCAGCAAAAGAAAAAAAAAGTGGATTAGTACCGTGTCTATCTACCTAAAATGAAAGGGAGTAAACAAGGGATTGAAGGATGGGAAGATTGTTAATCTACTGAGGCTACATGGTGCCAGTCTGGCAATTTAGTCATTTCCAGAAGCTAATTTACTGTACTGCAAATTTGTCAGCCTAAATATTCTCTAGATTCCTCCTTCAAACTCTGTCTTTCAAAACAGAAGGGAACTGAGAGCATAAATAGCTCCCTCTTAACCTCATTTCCTAATTCCAACTTCCCCCCTAAACCTCTCTGTCACCTTCTTTTTGGTAGAAGCAAGATAGGTTTACATAATATAGTTCAACTGGGGTTAAATTTTTTCACGTTCTCTGGATTGACTTGCCATGCAATTCTGAATAATTTGGGCCTTAGCCTTCTGGATAAAATAAGTGTTAGATTAGATTGTCTCAAACCATCCTTCCAGCTCTCTGAATCTAAATGGAGTGTTCTTAGAAAGAATGAACAAAGATACCAGATTTCCTATTCATTCATTTATTAGCAGATATTTATTAAGCACCTATTGTATAACAAACATTGTGCAGCCTGTGGGACACAGAGAAGACACAGAGTTCAAGAAACAATTATTCTGCCATCACGGAGCTTGAAGTTTAATTATGGATTTAAATAAATATGCATAGCACAATGTAAAAATGTATTGATGTCGTCAGAAACACACAGATCATAGAGCCGCCATGTTAGAGTGAGGTAACCTCAGATATCGTCTGGTCCCTGCTTTTCAAAGTGTGTCCATGAGCTGGCCTCTTCAGCTTCACCTGGGTAGAATCTCAAGCCCTATTTTAGATCCACTGAATCAGGATCTGCATTTCAACCAGATCCCCAGGTGATTCATATTCCCACTAAAACTTGAGAAGCAGAGATCTGATCCAAATCTATCCTTTTCCAGGTGAATAAACAGGCCCTGAAGAATGAAGTAACTTGGGTGTTTAGTGGGGGAATCAGGACTTGAACCCACAGCCCCCGATTCTTTGTGGGGTATGTGTACAGTGTGTCACCCCTTGTTGTGAGGTGCTATGGGACTTCAGAGAAAAGCAATGATTTGAAACTATGCTCACTTCAGTTACGACATATTCCAATGAACCTAAACTTTGCAACTCAAGCCAAATTGAGGGATCCAGCCTGATGTAGCCTGGTGTACGTTCCATGGATCACATTAACTGCTGTTTCTCACTAGTAAAATCAGTGCTGTCTCATCTCTACACTCCCTTTGAAATGCAGAAATGTTGGCAATCACCAAAGAGGAGAGGAAACTTCCTGCCCCTGTGGAAGAAATTCCCAGGATAGGCTTAATGCTTTGACATCAAATCCATCGTCACCAATGGGGAAAAACCCCCAAACACCTCCTAGCACACACCCTACTGAGAGAGGGTCACGAGAGTCATCTTCCCACATGGGCAGCCTGTGGAATGGACTCCCTGCAGGGCCCTGTAGGCTAAGTGGAAGGCAGGAAAGTGAAATGAGATTCCAGTTTCTCAATGAGCCTTTCTATGTTCTGCTGGGTAGAAATAGTCCTACTTGGCTTTGGTAGAGAATTCACAGGGTTAATGACTAAAGAATGGAGTTCTTGTAATCAATATAGTCCTCTGGCTTTATTGATTAGAATCACCTGCTTATTTTGCAGCTAAGATTTTTTTTTTTATCCCATTCAAAACAAAGAC
This sequence comes from Tapirus indicus, assembly GCA_031878705.1. Lineage (NCBI taxonomy): Eukaryota > Metazoa > Chordata > Mammalia > Perissodactyla > Tapiridae > Tapirus > Tapirus indicus. Next base: position 45,596,381 of record CM062918.1, read on the forward strand.
ACCCTAGGGGACCATTAAGTAAATAGGCATTTAAGACTTTTTTCATTGCTAAGAAAGTAGTTAATTATTATTAGTGCCTAAAAGTCTCAATTCAGACAGAACACCTGAATGAACACACTGCTGAAATGGTAGTGACATGTCTGCTATGAATGGATGCCAATTTGCAGTTTATTGAAAAAATGCTGCTTCCTCCTTAGAGTGTGGGAGGGGTGTGACTCCACATTTAACTCCTGAAAAAAAATGAGAGTTGGCAGAGTTCTTCTTCAAAGCAGCTGAGGTGAAGCAGCTTTCCCAAATATCGCGCGTCCCTGGTGGACACCACTGTTGTATGCACAGGCAGTTCGCTCCAGAGCCTGTCTGAGGAAATAGATTGCCAGTGTGGAAACCCTTTAAAGACATCAGGTCAATTTTATTTTCTTTCAAGAACACATTCATTGTTCTGCTTTAGGAAAACAAATCAAATGCAGACTCATAGGATTCACGCTCCTGCTTGTTTGGGACAATACTCAGGATTTAATACCACCTAATGATCTATTTTTTTCTCCTTGTTTGTTAATGACACAAATCAATCAGCACCCGTGTCTTTATGGAGCGTCTACTATGTGTAAGATGTTGTGCACAGTGCTTTTAAAGTAGGATGATAATACCTAGAGCTTGTTAGTATTTTAGTGTTTATAAAAGACTTTTATATTTGATGCTCATAACATCCTCCTGGAATTCACAGGTCAGGGGGACTAGTCACCATATTTTACATATAAATAAACTTAACAAAGTTCTGTGGAACATAGAATTGCCATAGACCCAGCAATTCTGCTTCTAAGGATATACCGAAGAGAATTGAAAAAATATGTCTACACAAAAACTGGTACAGACATGTTCATAGCAACATTATACATAATAGCCTAGAAATGAAAACAACCCAAATGACCATCAAAGGGTGAATGGATAAGCAAAATGTGGTATATCCATACAATGAAATAATATTTAGTAATAAAAAATAATGAATTACTGATACATGCTTCAACAAGGATGAACTTTGAAAACATTGTTCTAAATGAAAGAATACAGACACAAAAGGCCACACATAGTATGATTCCATTTGCATGAAATATTCAGAATTGGCAGATCCATAGAGACAGGCAGTAGATACACTAGTGATTGACAGGGGCTGGGGGTGGAGGTGGGGGTGGGGAATTGGGAATGACTGATAACAGGTATGGAGTTTCTTTTCAGGGTGGTGAAAATGTTCCAGAATTAGACAGTGATGATGGTTGTACAACCTTGCAAATATACTAAAAACCATTGAATTTTACATTTTAAAAGTGGATTGTATGGTATGTGAATTATATCTCAATTAAAAATAAAAAAGGTTTTACCAGTGACTTACCCAGTGGCAGAAATGTGGTAAGTACCCATGTTTTTTGAATGCCAGACAAATGTTCATGTTCTGTCACTATGACTAATAAATATTTCCTGAATTGAATGAAAATACAGTCCTTGTCTTCAAGAACTTTGCATATATGAACAGAAAAACATAAAATACTGGGAAATATATGGTAGGCCAGCATGAGTGGGATGAATGAAGGGTTCTCAAAGTGGGGACCCACTCCCAGAAGTTTGGATTTGATAGGTCTGTGATGTATTCCTGGGACTCTGTAATTTTAGGAAGGACTTTAGGTGTTGAGGAGACTCATTCATATCCTGTTTTCTTCTTCTTCTTATGTCTTGAAAAGATTACACTTCCCCAGCCCCTTCCAGTTGGGTGCACCATATGATTAATTCTGGCTAGTGGGCTGAGAGTGGAAGTTATGTATATCACTTCTGGGTTAAAACATTTAATTGCCAGCATCAGAACCTCTACCATTCTCTTCTGTTGCTGTGCCGATCAGGGAGGCCATGTATTCCAGACAGGTCAGGTTCAGGCTGGTGGAGTCTTCATTAGCCTGGATCTTTGAGTCACTGCAGGGAACAAAATGGTGCTAGAAAGTTGCCCAGACCTGCACTGGGTTTTGCATCAGCAATAAATAAACCTTTGTTGTGTTAAACCATTGAAATGTTGGAGTGTTTGTTATTGTGGAGTAATCTAGCTTGTCCTTAACCAGGGGATTTTGATGATGACCAGGTTTGGGAAGCAGTAGTAGACCAGGTTTGGGAAGCAGTAGTAGAAATAATAAATGCTAAAGAATTGGGGAGTGAAAAGATCTTCTAGGGCTGGGAGTGATCAGGAAAGGCTTAATAGAAGAATTTGAACTGAGCCTTTAAAGATGGATGAGATCGGGATGGGGAGAAGTAAATAGGACATTCCGGATGGGGGAGATATCACAAATGATAGAGAAGGAGTCATAGCAAAATAATAGTTCCTCTAATTTTCTTTTCTCTTAAAAACGAACTAATGGTTCGTGGCCACCCAGGGACGCCAAAAAACCAAAAAAAAACCAACCCCACCCCCCCAAAAATAAACCGAACTAAGACTTCTCTTTATAATGTGCATGGAGGGCAAATGCTTCAACTCTCTTATGCCAAATATTTATTTTCTGGTTGGACAAACTGGAATAACAATTCATGTGCAGTGTCATGCAAATGAATCTTTCAACAAACATTGAATCATTTCAGTGCTTCACTTGTTCTGATGGACAGTTGTCCTGAATTCTCCTCGTAGAGAGAATGTAAGCATATCATTTTCAATGGAATTAGGGAAGGTTAGAAATGAAAGACTGGAATGCCAGGCTGAAGTTATCCTCCCCTGATACAATGGGAAAGACCCACATGTTTTCCTTGGGTATTTATATCCAGGTGATTTTTTTTTCCGTCTGAAACAGCAACCTCTGCTGCCAGCAGGCTCTCATTCCTCCATTCTACCCAACTGTCTTTGTTCCCTCTCCTGCTTGTTCTCAGCTTCCTTTCTCCCATCCCCCAATCTTCAGGATATGAGATAAGTGAGGAGGAGGGAAAAGGAACTGATGTTTACCGAGTGCTTTATGTGTGCCATACCTGTGTTTGACGTATCTCATCTAGTCCCTGAAGACAGCTCTGAGAGGTACTGTTTCCCCACTGTTTGTGGATGAGAATGCTGAGGCTGGACAATTAAGGAGATTGTCCCAAAGAACACAATTAGAAAGTGGTGGAACCAGGACTCAAACCGAGGCCTCTGTGATTCTGATATCCTTTATATGATACCACACTGCCCTCAGTGAGCTGGAAGCACTGCAGTTTATTAATCCACCTCTCTTTGGACCAAATTGCATAAAATCCTTAATTTGAAAGAAAGGGTTATAGATGTAAATCCTTCCCTCTTTCACAATATATACGCAATCCTGCTTAAACCAGTCTTATACTATGTAGCAAGAAATTGCTAAAGGAAGGGGGATACTAGTAAAGCTTGATTCCAGTTCTACTACTGCTTTTTCACTGAGAGTAAATAAATAGATGTGAGACATTCAAACATTAACAAAAATGCTCTTGCCCTATTTTAACTCTTGAGGAATTTTGAGTAATTACGGCATTAGTACACATATATAGAGGATGATTTAGGTGGACCCTAAACAATTTACAGCAGGATAAAAACTGTGGGGCAGCAAAAGATTAGACCAAATAACTTATTCCATACACAGGGGACATTCATTTATTTGTTTACTTGACAAATATATACTCAGTGCCCAACACGTGCAGTGCACTGTTTTAGGTGCTACAGATACAGTAGCAAATGGCTCTGGCTGCCACGGAGCTTGCAGCCTGTGGGAATCAGATGATAAACAAGAAAGAAATAAATGACTGTTACATGTAGTAGGCAGAATAATGTCCACATCCTAATTCCAGAAACCTGTGAATGTATTGCCTTACATAGCGAAAGAGATTTTACAAATGTGATTAAGGATCTTGAGATGGGGAGATTATCCTGTATTACTCGGGTGTGCCCAATCTAATTGCAGAGGTTCTTAAAAGTAGAAAACGTTTCCTGGCTGTGCTTGAGAGATGTGACTACGGAAGAATGGTCAGAGAAATGCCATTTTGCTGGTTTTGAAGTTGGAGGAAGGCGCCGGGCTTCAAGGAATGTGGGTGGGCTCTAGAAGCTGAAAAAGATGAGGAAACAGATTTTCCCCTAGAGTCTCCAGACAGGAATGCAGCCCTGCCAACATCTTGATTTTAGCCGGTGAGACCCATGTCGAGCTTTTGACCTACAGAACTATAAGATAAACTTGTGTTGTTTTAAGCCACTGAGACTGTGGTAATTTGTTACAGCAGCCGTAGAAAACTAACACCTTATACAAATGTATTAATAATTACTCTGAAGAAGATAATGCTGGAGGAGGAGATAGCTGGTGACTGCTAGTGGGATGGGATTTTTTTTTTTCTCTAGTGCTGTGGTCAGGGAGGGCCACTCTGAGGAGGTGATAACTGGCAGAAATCTAAATGAGGAGGAGCCAGCCAAGTGGAAATCTGGGGAAAGAGTGTTCTAGGCGGGGAAACATCACATGTGTCTGGCGGGTGCAGTCCAGTGTGCTATGTTGGTGATGTAGGAGTTTATCAGAAACAAGGCTTTTGTTCATTCACTCATTCATTCAACAGATATTTATTGAGCAGCTCTGACGTGCCAGGCCCTGTTCTAGGTGTTGGAGATACAGCAATGAACACATCGTTTCCACGCTGGTCTGTCCCTCAAGGCTTGCTTTCACCTGTATGTGGAATTCTCGATTCCAGAGGAAGGCACCGGATGCTCTTTTCTTAAATGATCCTCTTAGATCCTAGGGAGAGAATCGAGCCTGTTAAGTCCATGTAAAATCTACTCAAAACTGGGTGTGTTTGCCCTTCCAGATGCTGGGTAACATCAGGGCAATTCTTACCTCTGAAGTTTTCTAAAAGTAACCAGTACAGAAGTAATACTGCACAATTAATTAATACTGCACTATATTGCTCCAAAATATTTAAGTTGTAATAATAATTCTTTATTCACTTTTAATGTATTACATTTTGGTACCTAATATGCCTAGCATGATTCATTCTTTAAATGACTTGAAGTTTCCTATAAAGTCAGAATATACTCTATCTGTGAGGTCGTAGACACATACACACATGTAGTGAACATTTCAGTCAACACTTTTTGATCTACGTGATTCCACCCAAACATTTTTCCTCACCAAATCCCTGAAGTTTTTTTTTTTATTGTTAAATTTACTAATTTAGTCAATGAGAAAGATAAGCAAGAATGTATTGGCGAAGTCACCTATCTCTTCAAACAGCTGATGTTCCTGCAAATCAGAATTGATTTGAATTAAGGTGAATGATAAACGTGCACTGTCAGACCGCCTCCTGGGAGCCGACTGGGTGAGTTTTCAGGGTGAGTTTTCTTTGTCCTCCTGGCCTCAGGCTGACTCTAGCTCTGCTTTTCTCTCTTCACCAAAGCTGACTTTATTTCCCATCATCTCACCTCCCACCCCATTTCCACCTCCAGGCACTGAGGCAGAGGCCGAGCTCTGCTGTGCCAACCTCAAGCCTAGGTGACCCTGAGCACTCACTGATAGGCTTTGTCTTTCCAGATACTCTGTTAGGCCATGGTCAAAATGCCCAAAGCCTGCTGAGGGAGGCTGAGTTTGTGTGGAAAACTTATAGGGGTTTAGAACCCTCAGATTCTAGCCTGTAGGTGTGTGACACACCGTGTGCAAGTGTTGGAGGGAATCACTGAGCTTTGTGCTGTGTTGAGCTGGGGAAAAACCACAAGATGTGTGGCCTTTTTTCTCACCACTCCTCCCCAACTCCTGGGCCTGGAAGCTTCCCCTTGCCAGCACTGTGGCATTTTGGGTGTTCCTCTGACAGCTCAGGGACAGCCTCGGGAGTGAACACAAGATAATACCCCTCTGGAAATTTAGGAACAAATTTCCTTGACTCCCAGAGGCCTTTGCATATGCTGCTCTCTTGGCTTCAACTTCCTTTGCCCTTAGTCTTATGCTTCCTTCACAACTCAGCCCAGAAATGCCTGGGAAGGATTTTCTGGCCCATGCCTCTTACCCCAACTGCAAACCATCCTCTAGCACCAGGCACAATCTCTATTATGGCTCCTGTCAGCCAAATCTTGACCATTTGCTTGCATTTGTTTCCACAAGGGTCTCTAGGACATATCTCTGATATGTCCTGGATGCTTAGAAAATGCTTGTTGAATGCACATTCCTCAGGGCCAAAGGCAGAACTGAGCAGAGTATTTTCTGCCCCAAGTAATTATAATACCCATTTTACATAAATTACCTAAGAATAGTACGCTCTGGAATTAAGAACAGTCTAAATTGACATATGTTCCTTGTGTGAGTAATGGCTTTCACAAATTGACTAGACCTTTTACTGAAAAACAGCAGGAGTGCATTTTATACGTATTAGCGTTTTATAAGTATTGCCATTTAAGCTTATAATTCTAGCTCAGCTGTTGGAATTATGTCATATGCCAAAAGTTAAACAGATATTCAAAAGAATGACTCACTGCCCAAATGCAGAAAAATGGCAAGGGCCATTCAAAACCAACTTAAGTGTCAATAAACATTGAAAGAAGTATTCTCTTGAGATTCAAAAAAAAAAAAAATCAAACAAATAAAATGAAGGGGCCGTCCTTCCTAGAGGACACTTTGAGACAGGATCAGTGAGAAACTCAGATGAGAAGCCTTTCTTCCGCCTCCACTCCCAGCTGGTACAGCGAGAAGATACTAGGCATTTCTCAATTGTAAAATTACTCCTCTCCCATGGGTTTCTGCATTCATGTCTTCCAAACCTCAGGGAACTACAGAGATTTTTCCTGGGCTCCAGACAAGAGCCTTTGAATTTCAAATTGTAGCTACCCTTGAGCACTGTGAACCCAAATGTGTCACGACTACCTACCTCTTAGCTATGATCATTCCCAAAGGAAAGCAGATGCCTTTGCAGTTTGCTTATGGAAGGACCTGGAGCAGAGCTGACTGCCTGACTGATTGGGACACTAACTGACTGGTTGATCAACATTCATTAAGCACCTATTATGTGCCAAGCACCTGGGATGAATGAAAAATAAGAGAAGTTTCTCCTTTCCAGAAACTTAAATGTCATAGAGGTAGAGAGGTGTCTAGTCTTTAAGATCACCAGAAATCAAAGCGGTGTCCTTGTGCTACTTGGCCTCTCCATGTACTTATAATAAGTCAAACTTATTGGCTGAACTTGTAATATTTTCAGGGTTTTTCCAGGGAACCTGGATTTGATGTGTCAGACAAAGAACAATGTGTGTTATTTTTTGTGCATTGCTTAAATTTACACTTAAAATGATATGCTATTTCAAATTATTTTTTGGAACTAGACCAAGTTGAAAACAAATAAATATACACGTGAGTTTTGAATAGTCCCAAACTTGGACATAGAAAATGAGCCGTTTGGCAGACAGATCTGCTTAAGTGCAAACCTCTACTGCATACTAATTATACTTATAATCAGATACACATGTAAACATACACACACAGATAGGTAGTTATTATTGATCATGGATTAAAGAGTCTGAGAGCTGGAAAGGACCTAAATTCATGCAGCCCAACCCTTCCATTTCCAAAACATACTACTGCAACTAATGATAATCATCATAATATAGCAGTCGTCTTGAGCATTTGCTACTTGTGTGATGGGCACCAGGCTGTAGTCTCCACGAAGGCAGGAACCAGCTGTTTGATTACTGCTGTGTCCTTAGTGCCTACCTGGTTGCCTCCACATAGCAGGTAAATGCTCAACAACTCATGCTGCACAAAGGAATGACATGTGCCAGGCTCTCTGCCAGACACTTCACATACATTATCCCACTGAACCATCAAAACCACCGGTGGTAGATATTACCATCTCCATTTTGCAGATAAGGAAACAAGACCAAGAGCTGTGTAGTAATGGGTTCAGGGCTAATGGTTTGTTGTCAATGGAAGAACGAAGATGAAGATTCAGGTTTCCTGATTTCCCACTCCAAGAGAGTTTCTGTTGAATATCCTACTGTCTCTGTGAACTTGTACTCTTGTGTGTGCCAAAGATCAAACTTGGATTAATGTCTATAAACAAGGTATGAATATCACCAAATTAATTAGTGAAGGTCATATTTACACTTCACGGAGTGTCACCTCGAGCTATTTGTTTGAGTGAAGATTTCCTCAATTTATTGCAGTCAGTCACGGCTGCCCCTCGGTAATAGGCAATGTGCTTGAATTTCACGTCTGTGTGAATTGCTGTCTTGCATTTCTTAGTAAAGGCTGAGCCTCAGTCAATATTTTCACAGTAGGACAGTTCTTTGGAAGACTCTGGGTGTTACTTAAGCTAATAAATGACTATCCTTCAAGCAGAATTACAAGCAATGCCCCAATTAATGAAGGTGGTAACAGCCGCTCTTGGTTTACAACGGCCCCGTTGCCCAAGTTGGTCACTGGCTGGACTTTCCCAGTCCCCTGTGATTTACGAATCTGAAGGAAAGTGGAGAAAACATAAAATTTATTTTTCCACAATTTGAGGCATGAGCTTCCCTAGCATTTCAGAGCCCTACATTTCTGTGATGGGCTTTGATTCAATCCAGCCTGAATGAAAGACATTTCATCACCCCAGAATGCATTTCTTTATTTGCCTTGGATCTATGATTCTGTCAGTATTGAGAGAAAAGAAAAATCAATGCTGCACTATAAACCTCGGGCCGCCTCTGGCCAACGTGGTCAGCATGGTGTGAGCAAAGGAAATGGCAGGGGAAAAAATTGACCGCTCAGCAAGAGTGTGGCCAGTAACGGACACAGCTCACGGCTAATAACAGCTTGCAATTACACATGGAAAGCCAAAGCGTGTAGGGCATTCAGTGCGAGGGAGATGTAATACAATTTATTGAACCACCGGTTAGAGTTCTGCAGCTTCTCAATAAAAAAAGAGCATTGGGCCTATACTCCTTAAAACACAGACTTATATGGTGCCAACAGGTGAAGGAGACTTGGAAAGTCTTGTCTTAGTTGGAGAGAAATCAGAAATATGGTCTATTTACATTTAAAATTAGACATCTATGTATCTGTCAGATTTGGTGCATACAGTATCAGTATATTTGGAAATACATGTATATTTCCAAAAAATTCTGGTTTAGGGTTCTGTCTGTAACCATATCAAAAACCACATTAATGATAACGAGCTGGGCAAATCCATGGATGCTGAATGTATGCATTTTGCAGTAAGGTGTGCAGGGTTCTCTCTCCATGCTAAATACCTTACTAGCAGCATTACTAATGCATTCTGTCCTGGTCATCCATTTTCTTGACTCTCCAGTGAAGGGTCCCTCTCCTGCTGGTCTTTAACAAACAGTGATTCAGAGACAAAGAACTAAGAGTGATCAGCATGGTCTGATTAGCCATTAGGGTCCTCTGAGGGAGTAAGAAGGAAATGGCTTTGAACACTGAGGCAACTGTTCCTGTCTTATTGGGCTTAGCAGGGGTTCATGTCTGTTGGGTGCTAAGTTCTCCTGCTGGAGCAGAAGATTCTCTGGGTGTGAAAAGATTTCCAGGGCTGGCTGCTTTTCACCAGCTTTCCTATCTTTGCTCTTCCGCAGACACCTCTGCAGATAACCCCAGGAGCCTCTGAGTTCTCCTTTCTGGGGCAGGTGCTGTGGACTCGCTCTTTCTCTGAGCACCTCCGCAGCTGCTGGATGCCTGCATGCTCTCTGCAGGCTCTCCTGGTTCCCAGACTTTTCTGCCACTTCCTTTTCTGTAAGTAGAAATTGTTGTGAACCAGGTGGAGCAAAGATATACTAACTAATTGAAATCTTCACGTAAATAATTTTTGTTTACTTGTATCACCACTAGAGATTTTAGGTAAAACCCTAAGCAGTCCCCAGGCTTTCTGTTGCAGGGCTGTGTCGATAGCATTTTCTAAAGGAAGGCCTTGCAGCCATGGGAGAGGTGTTTACTTGGCAATGAAGAGAGCATCCTTTAAACATTCTTGCTCTTGAAATGGAGAATTTACGTTGGTGCCAGGTCCAGGAGGGGTAGAATAGCTCCCCAGTCATTTCACAGGTGGGGTGGGTCCTTTAAGCTTGGGAGGGTACCACTTGGTTTGGCACATTTACCTAGGGCACAATACTGGCTTGGGCAAGCCAACATCAGCTTTGGGGTGGGAGGGGGGAGAGTGGGCACCCGTGAGTGGGCAGAGAGCCATCTGTGAGCTCCATATTTGCTCTGGGTGGTTAAAGGCTGTATGAAATTAATTGAACCAAACTAGGTGACCTGTGAGCTCTCTGTCTCCCTCATAGCAAGGTCAAATGTGGGTGGGGAGAGGGGAGAGGAAAGGGAAATGGAGCGCTCAGTCCTGGTCCCTGCAAGTGGCTGAGCTGAATTCCTATTGTCCACCACTGCACACAGCCACCCCTCAATCTCTGAAGGAGCCAGACCTTTCCTTTCCTTGGTTCTGTCCAGCATAATCAGTCTCACCCTGACACACACACACACACACACACACACACACACGATCCTCTCACTTCTCTCTTCTCCACAGCACAAGACTCGGGGGTGTGTGCGCACACACACACATGCACACACCCCCCTGCCACACACAGCTGCTGACCTGGAGGTGTTAGCCACTCTGCAGCTGCTGTTCTTCTCACATTAATCTATAGGAATCAATGGACATTTCATTAGAGTAATCAAGTGCGGATGCATCCTGCATTTATATTCTGTCACCCCTCCCTGCTTCTTTCACAGACTAATTGGTCCTACAGCCAAGAGTACATGGATATTTTTCCCTATAGATGAATGTCAAGAATGGTTTTTTACTGCTGGTTGAAATACCTATCAATACGGCGTCTGTATAAAAGCCTTCGCCCATCAAAGCCGCAGAGCTGTTGATAATACATTATGCACTCCTGCTTCTAATGCATCTCGCTTCCTCTTTTACACCTTATTGCACATCCACGCACCATTTATGTTTGTCCCATTTGAAGAATTAACTAGCTCTGGGCTGCCTTTGTTTCAATGTTTAGCCCCAGAAATAATTTTTCCCCTTTGTGTGTGTTGTCCATTGTTACAGGGCAGCTGTGGGAAGGAGCTGGAAAGGGAAGTGGCATGGCGTTCATGTGGGGCTACACCTTTCAGCTCTCTTGCTTCCTATCTCACCATTAAATACACTTTTTCTTGCCAGGGCAATGTGCCAGGTGAAGGGTACAGAGAATATCTTTGTTCTGAGTGGACTTTTTGTGACTGCAGTTTGATAAAACAGACAAAAGAGATTCCTGCTTCCCTCTTTTGTAAACGTGTGTCTAGGCATGGTAATGTCAGAGGCTGATGGGAAAAGAAAGGTCAAACACATAAAAAAGAGCCTCGACTTTAAAATGTGCGCATGACCAGAAGCGGTGGCTGAGTTGTGTAGTGCGGACTGGGATGATGACCGCAGGCTCTGCTCATCCCTGACCCCCCTCCGCCACCACGTCTGCCCTGCGACACTGGAAAAAGTCAAGATGAGAGTTTGTTCTTGGAGAAATTAGGTGGGCTCTGCTGACTTTCAGAAAGCAGGGAGGGGTTGGACTAGCCAATGGCCTCTTTTCTGAAGCTTTAGCTTGCTGGGAGATGGAAGGAAGGGGCGTGGGTGCTCAGATAATGAGTTGGCTTGTTCCTGGGAGCAAACAGGAGGCCAGTGAGGGGAGTGTCAGAGCCAGTTGTCCTTATCCCCATGTAGGGAATTGGGGTAGATGAAAAATAGAGGTCAGAGGGCCAGGTTCTCACAGATGTCTTTGTTCCACTTCTTCGTTCTTCTTACTTATGTCTGCTTTTTCCACAAGGCAAATTTGTGGGACTCAGGAGAATGGCGATTGCCCAACCCATCCTTGCTTTGACACTGAGAGGTTCCATGTCACTGTTTCCAGACATTGAGTAGTGAGCCAAGAAGTCTGTGACTGACTCCCCTATAGAGTAGAGTCAGAAGTCCCCAGACCCAAGGCGTCGTTCTACCACTTTCACTGTGTGTGACTGTGGGCAAGCCATTGAATTGTCTTGAGCCTGTTTTCTCATTTGCAAAATGTGAACAATATTAATGTTCACCCTAAGACTGTTGCAAGGATTGGAGTTCAGATATTCAAAACTGCTTTATGAAATGAGAAATCATGTGCAAATCTAAAGTATTATGATTATAATATAGAGATTTCCTTTTGCAATGCAAATATGCTCCTATCAAACATGTGTTTGGTGTAGACCAAGTGCCACATGCCATGCTAGGCACTTTCAGCTCCACTGTCCCATTGAATCCTCACAGCAGCCTGTAGGTGAGATATTAGTCTTTGCCCACGTTTTGTGGATGAGAGTGGAAGTCACCCAGCTCCAGTCGTGCGGCTCTCAATTCAGGACTCTTTGTATGGCCCCTCAGGTGCATCCACACCATGTGCCAAGGACAATTGCTCCCCACGCTCTGCTCTGCTTCCAGTGTTTGTTCTCACAGAAGGTGCCGCTGATGGACCCTCTGGTGAACCTTCAGTCCAGGGTCAGATCTCCTTGGGGTGGTATTGCATGGGACTCCCAACTACAGTGCCCAAGTCCCATCCTGCTTCCCTCAAGGCCACCCCCAAAACCTGCCCCTGCACTTGTTCAGTGCGTTTCTGCTCTGGGAGAAGTGTCAGTGGAAGGCAAGTTCTCATCATCCTCAGTGGAAGTACAATACATGATGGGTTAAGGTGGCATTCATGGGCTGCCCTGGAAACCCTTACTCTTAACAATTCTGTGTCCCCAGGAAGTGCAAGTTCTGAATCACTTCTTGAGGCCCTTGAAAGTCCAGCCAGATTGTAACTTGGGGTCTGCATTAAATTACAAACCAGAGAATGGTTCAAATGACTAGGGTTATAAGCTGGCGATGACCACCATGACTGAGGCCTTGAGTGTAGTGAGGAGCCAGAGAGCTTTGTTTTTAAATTTTTGACCCAACAATGCCCCTTTGGATCATTCTTTCTTAAGTCGTGTGCTACCTGCTTACCTTCTGTCATTTGTGGGCTCTACCGATTAGAGTCAGGGCTTTCTCGGGGGTCAACACAAAACAGCCTTAGCCATCGGTCCCTCAGATGAGTATGTCTCTCCTAAGGTGGATGTGCATGTTGGGCCTTCTCGTGCTGCCCTCGTTTCCTCTGAAGTCAGCTCTGCTGACTTGGGCCCAGTGTTGGGAGCTAGGTACAAAGTTACTCCTGATTCTGCAGACCTCAGCCTGGATACAGCAGGAGGTTGTGGTTTGTAGAAGTGGAGGAAATGATTTCTTCTCACAGATTCTTGGCCCTAGTGGGATTGCAATAGTGACAGTGAAGACCGGAAGGTGACCCTCATGTGTGTACAGTCTCAAAGCCTCAGATATTCATGGATGCCAGATCCATGGATTAATATAGGAGTGAGGCCTTGGGGACATGTGTCCCAAACTTTTTGAAGTTGACATTCTTGAAGGTAATCATATTTCCTTTTACCTCATGACGCTGGAGCCACCATATAAGGAAGATCCTGGGTGGAAGACCACTGGGCTGCCTCCATGACCGTGTGGTGCAGTAGAAACCGAATGGCTTATATAGTCAGGCAAGTGGTATGTGGATCCCAGATCCAGCAGTTCCAAGTGAGCTGTGTGACTGGGCAGATATAGAACATTTCAAAGCCATGGTTTATGCATGAGTAAAATGAGGATAATAATTGTATATATCTCATACGGTATTGTGAGGATTGAGCAAGGTAATATATTAAAATTGTTAGCATAGTGCCCAGAATACTGCCTCAATAAATATTGCCACTTATTATTATCCATGTTTTTATTAGAATTAAATGAGATACTGTATAAAGCACTTGGCATAGCTTTGTACACAATAGGTACTTCTTAACTATTAGGCCCCCTCAAAAGAAAAGATAATTAAAACAATTCTTATAGCTGTTTTTGCATGACCTTTCCCCTCCAAAATCCTTACAGTTTGTCTAAGAGGGAAATGGAGGATGATTTCTCATTTCCCCTGACATCTTCTGAGACAGATTTCCCTCCCTGCACCTTATTTCAATGTCTGTGCAACTGTGCACTGAAGCAATCTTGCTACACTGTGTACATTACTGAGATAGCTTCTTTGAGGGAGATTGGAGCTGGAGGAAGGTTCTGGGAATTGCACAGTGCTTGGGCATGAGAATTCCAAGGGGCTTTTTCTCTAGTTTTAACAACAAACATCACTGGAACTCAGCTGATTCCTGAGGGCTGTGGTGTCTGTCTAATTTTCTTCAGGAATTGGACTGAAAGTTGCTATGAAATTCTCAGTTCAGTGTCTGGCCTCTTCTCCTCTGAGCACTTCTGGCAGCTTGACTTAGTAATGTGGTGATTCATTGATTCACTGAATCTTTTAAGCAACTATTCTCTGTTGTTATTCAGAAACAAATTCCAGCTTATTACCACAGATGTTGGGGAGAAGATGGAAAAATGGAAGACATTTGGAGGATGGGATATGAGGCAGAAACTCCAGTTTTGGGGGCTCTGAGAGTGAGACAACAAGATGGAGGGAGCTGCTTTGGTGGGGCTGGAAGGGGGATGTTAAGGTAGCCAGGGAGGGGTCTTGGAAGGAAGAAATTCTTCAGAGGAGCCATTAAGGAGGATGCAACCTAAGAAGGTGGCAGAACAGAGAGGTGACGAGGTGGAGGACGTGGAGCATATTGAGTTGCTGGCTATGATGGGAAGCAGGGGAACAGACAGTGCTGAGAGCTAAGGCCATGTGCCATGGGGAGCAGCACCTCCTTCTGTACCTGCTCCTCTACTGGGCACACACAGCAATCACTTCTCGTGTCGTCTTTCTTCTCTAAACCTGCCATCTTTGTTCTGTATTCTAGACTGTCTTCTAACGTTAGATATGTTCTTAACAAGGCCTTAAAGCCTCATAGCAGAAGCTGTCAGTGCCCTACTCACACCTGCTCCACACTCACAGTTTCTGCAAAGGCTGATGGTTTCCTGCTGCCAGCATCTGCAACCCTCTATCTGAGGGCCATCTGTGACTGCAGGAGTGTGCTTGTTTGCCACACAGACAAGCAGAGGTGCTGCTTGTGTGCCTCTCAACCAGTGATGGATGGGAATTGGTGGCTAGATACCTCAGCTTCCTTACCTCTTATTGGGACAACCTGAGGCGTGTTCTCGCCATTTTCCACACGTCCCCAATGATACTGAGCCCCAGTTGCCCTCCGCAGCAACCTGCTCACTGGCGCACTCTGCATGCCATTCTTTCCCTTTCCTCTCTCACTTCTCCTCTCCTCTACCAGTGCTTACTGGCATTACCTCCCAAATAAACTACTTTCACTCAAATCTTTGTCTCAGGATGTCTCTGGCAAAACCACACAGAGAATAACCCTTATATGTAAACTTTTGTTCATACATCCGTTCTTATTTATTGACATTTCACTATACCAGGCTGTGTGTTAGATGCTGAGCTGGGAGAGTTTCTCTTTCTTCTCCTTGTACCCACTCACCCACTTCTATCACTACCACTACTGCTACCACCACCACAGGACCTGGCAGAGTGTCTGGCTCACAGGAAGTACTCAGTAAACACCTGGTAAATGAAATGAAATGAAATGCCTCTGTGAAAGAACACTGCAGTACAGGTCCGGGGACTTCCTCATCAATCTTAGTCATGTTATTTTCTTACTGTGTGACCTTGAACAAGACACTTTGCTGGTGTGGGCATTAGTTTTCTCATTGAAAAAAAAGAGGGGGGTTGAATGACATGATCTCTAAAGTTTCATCTGGGTAGGAATATCTATAGTCAGAGTATGGGGTATACGTGGCCATTCTTTCTCAAACCTATGTGTCTTTGTCCTCTTCAATAGATATTCCAGTATTGTGCCTGTGGCTCTGGTTGAATTCAGATCATTTATTCTGCAGCAAAATCTATTACAGTCAAGCAAGTAGAAAACATCATTCAATAACATTTGATTTGCAAACTGAATATTCATATGGCTTTGCTTTGGTGTTACCAATTCCTATTTCTCTGAACTGAAGAGTTGAGAACTGAAAGTTGATATAAGCAGCATTCATCACTGGGAGGCTTCCATGCCAAGAAAAATGAAAACAAATCCTGGCTAAAACCCCAGCCATGTTTTTTATTCTCGGTCCCTCCCAAAGGTGATTGTGGAAGAACGAGATGGATTGATGTCCCGGAAAGCGATGAGGGAGATTGGGGCCCGGCTTTACACATCACAGTCAGTGCCCTCCACTCCGACCCGGAGGGCACTACCTCCCGGTGTGAGGGGGGCTCGGAGTCCACGTCCATTAACTCCTTGGCTTCTCATTTGAAACTGACAACAAGGTGATGTGGGCAACTGTCCATATGGAACAGGACAGAGACCATCAACTCATTCCACATGGGCCACCAGACAGCACCTAGAGGTAATAACATTCTGTCAATAGTGACCTGGGTTGGATTCAAATCAGTGATTTAGGGGTGAAAGGCTCTGGATTCTATTATGAAGTGCCCTTAGCTATCTAGAGGCTGAAAAACCATCCCTTTACCACAGTTAATGACAGAATCAAAAAAGTCAGTCTTGTTCTTTTCTTTCTTTTTTCTTTTTAAAAATTGAATATAATTTTGGTTTGAGCTATGGATCCACCAATAGAACATGGTGGAGAAGAGTGGTTAATATGCTTCAACTAAGTATATTAACTGTTGATGTTCATAACACACCTTCACATTGTTTGTCCTTTTACTTCTTTCCTTCTTTCTTCCTTTCTTAGCATGGAGTTTTCTGAGCTGAATATAACTATGGTTTGTTTTTTGAATCAAATTTTGCTTTTTCTTAAGGCCAAATTTGTAACTCTCCAAGGCAAACCTCCATTTTCAGGGTTTGCTATGGACTCACCAAGAATAGGGCATTCCATATGGTCAGTCTAACAGAGAGAGTGCTCCCAGAACAGCACCCCAAAGCTATTCAGCCCAAGCCAGGGTAGGAGAGTTGGACAGACCCTAAACCTTGGGATGCTGTGCAGCTGAAAGTGAAGAGATCATTCTCCACATCTGTTTGTTTTCACCATTAGCTGGAATGAAATGCGTGCTTTGCAAACAAAATACTTACTAAAGATCAAGGGGTCCGTTTTTCTTACCACCACCATGTTTCTTTTTCTTTTCCCCTGCCCATTCGAGGTTAACCTTGTGACTAATGGCATGATCTTGGAAATAAAGGAGCAATTCAGCTAGGACTACTTGCAAATTAAGATAAAATAACTAGAAAAGCTGTGGCTCTCTCTGAAAGACCAGAAACCAGGATGGTAATAATGTTTGAAATTGTACATTAGGGCTTTGTATCCCTTTGTTCTTAAACTGTACAATCCCTTTAATCTGAGGGGTTCAAAGCCTTTCTGAGACAAGCTTCCACTGCCTTCTGCAGGGCGCTGTGTGATGAAGAGTTAGTAATGAACATCCTCATTTTTCGGATGAATTTGGTGGAGTTGGGGGTGAAAGTTGGCTCTCACTCCCAGCTCTTTTACCTGCCTTATTTCTCCAGGGCCGCGTTTTCACAGGGCTCCTGGACCAAATATTGTGCTCAAGATAATTTCCGAGTTAGCCATCTGCTTGGCTATGTAGAAAATTCTTCAGTCATGAGGGAATGATTCTGGGGGCACAGCATAGAACAGGGAAAGTGGTGACCTCTAGCAGGGTAGGACGTTTAGGGATGTCAGAAAGGCTCACATGACCCTAAATCCTTCCCTGATCAAGACCTGCGATTCCATCCAGAGTTTCCTCTCTTTGATGTTTACCTCAATTAAAATATAACTGAACTCAGGAGAACTGTCATATATTTTAGTGTGAATAAATGGTCTAAGAGGATAAAATTAAGGGAGTGACGATAGTGAGGATGGAGGTGGGGAAAGAACAGATAAAGAATGAGGGAACTCATTCTGAACACCAGCTGAGAGAAGATAGTGGGTAAAGGCTCTGGAAGCCTCTTCTGCCAAAGGGAATGTAACGTACTTTGCAATTTTGCCCCAATAGATTTCAGGTCAATTGACCCTGCCTCCATGGGCTAGCACACCAGTGTTAGATGGTTCTTGAGCTGCTGCATGGGTTACTTTCAGAACATTCCTCTGGGCTTCTCTGTCCATTGATTTAACTCTTAGTTAGTGAAGCAGCTTACATGTGAATGCCTGGCTAAAACTCAGCTCTCTTTGCAAATGGGTAAAGACATTGTGAAGAGCTGAGAAAGATTGGATAGCAGCACTCAGAGAGGCCCTCAAATGCTAGAGAATGACTGTTATTTTGGCAGAAACTAGAGGGAAGGCCTCTGTGGTCAGGAGCTCTTTGTAGATGGGGATTTACTGTGGCCGTTTCTGTAAGACAGTCCGACAGCGGGGTGCGTACTCTCACCCTCTGACTCTTCCCAACCTTCTCCCACTCTCCCTTTCCCTCTTTTACGTAGTGTGTACAATTCACAAAGCATAAACACTCGTTATCTAATTTTAGCTCTACAGCTTCCCTACAAAAATTTTGAAGAGATTTAACAAACAGATAAACATGAACATTCCTTTTTTTCTTGCTTTGTTCCTCCCACAAAGAGACCTGGTCTATCTGTTCAGAGCCAAATGGATGTAATTAGGTGAAGAATCGCTTTCTCTCCGTATCTGAGCAAATATGTTTTGCAGCACACCAATTTCTCAAGGGCAGTGGGCTGGGACGGCCAGTGACTGCTGGGGGATGGCTGCTGACCTTCAGGCCAGGCCGACTTTAATTTGCAGAACACTGCTGGTCCCAGGAGGCTCTTCAGCCTGAGCCACACAATCAAACTGAACCAGCAGCCTGCCGCTGTCCAGCTGCACCCACCACCCTGCAGGACATGAAGATGTAGCTAACTGGACATTGCCGCTGCACAGACTTTGGAATTATGAATTGGGAAATTAGGCACCATAAGAATTCAGCCCTTTATGCAGGAGCCAGAAAGCCTTCTTTCCAAGCGCATTATTTAACAGGAGAGTCTCTGTAGATGTAGCACATATATTCCAAGTTTCGATTGCACATCCTGTGTGCTCGTTTCAAAAAGTGATGCTTTAAATGAACTAGATAATTAAATCCCAATTATGTGAGTGGCCTGAAAAAGAAATGCCGGTTTAACACAATAAATCTACCCGGGGGTTGCAAAATTTTTTGATGTGGGAGACTCCTGGCATCTCTGGTTGAACAAAGTAACGGTCTCCCAGCTGATCTGATTATCACAACGGTCTTAATGACCAGGTTGGATTGCCACATGATCAGTCTAGTCGATTGCAATGATGAAAAATAATAGCAGATTGACTGGGCTGGGGTGGATTCAGTTATGGCACCAGGCACCTCCTTTGTGTGCACATAGGTGCTTGTGCGTGTGGTTTGTTTGCATGTGAAAGAGTGTGTACTCTAGTGCTAACATTATGTTCTCAACTTGGCAAAATTGAAGACAGACAGCAATTGAAGACAGTTATAGCTTGTGGGCCAATTTAAGCCATATAGTGTTCAGGCAACATAAATGTCAGGGACAAAATACTATAATCGTTGCTATTACATATGGGCAATTAGATTAAATGTCAATGAACTATTAACTGCCACATGTTGTTAGATGGAAATTCGAGGAAGACAATTTTCTTGGATGCACGTTACGTATAGAAAGTGACAAGAATGTAAATATATGGGCAGTGCACTATTTTTGAATGAGCTGGTTGTCAAACACAGTGGCAATGACACTGTCCTTTGCACCCTTGACAGTTTGTACCTGTCTTTGTGTAGCACTTATTTCTCTTAAAAAAAAAAACCTGTTTATGTATCTGTCTTCCTACTAGACACCCAGATTCTTGGGACCAACAGTTGTGTCTTCTTTTTTGTTCTTGATCAGAATAATAGCTAACAGAGAATCTGCTATTGCCAGGCACTGATCTATAGTATCAACTCACTTGACTCTCATAACAACCCTTTGAAATGAGTGCTGTTATTAAGCCCATGATACAGAGGAGGAAATGAAGCACAGAGAGGTTGAATAACTTGCTTAAGGTCACAGAGCTTGTTCCTGGTAGATCCAGGATTCACACCCAGGCAATTTGGCTCCAGAGTCTGTGTTCTGAAACATTCTACTTGCTTTTTGTTCTTTGTAGTACTTGCACTGCAAACAGTTTGTGCTCAGTAAATGTTGCTGGATGAAGGTGTCTGCCAGTAAAGCTTAGTGTCTGCCTTTACAACTGTAAAGTTTAAGATACAGGAAGGGTTGAGTAGTCTGATTATCAGTTTCAGAGTGTTCTCACTTTCAAGTTATGTGGACAGGCTCTGGAGAACCAGAATGACAAGTCTTCTGTTGGTATAAATTCATAACACTTACTTTTACACTAAAGGTGTTTGATAAATATTGGTTAATTTTTCATTTCTTCCTGACTTTCTTACTTTTTACTTCACTTTTCAGAGATTTGATGTGGGTTGTAAAAAATTTAATAAAAAATTAAAATTACCCTATATATGAATACAGTGGAAAATAAAAAGTGAGTGAAAGTTAGTGTACAAACATGTAGATCTTAGAGTTATATATGAATATTGTACTTGCTCACTGAAGTTAACACTAAGCTTCCTGGAAGCCATGGCAAAGAGATACCTCATCAGTTACATGCTCACATTGCCCATGGAGAGGAAGGATTGAGAGTGGGGAGGGAAGAGCACACTTATTCCTTATAGGAAACACAGCCTTTTCATACTTTATATCTCAAAGGTAATTCTCATTCTTGTCTACCTATAGATGTCATAGAGTGATTAAATAGATAATGTCCTCAATGGCTTTCTGGAAGAAAAAAGTAATAGATTTCACAAACTTGTTTTCTATAAGGCGTCTTTATTTAAGCCAAAGGCAAAGGCCATAGCACAATTCAGTGAAAGCAATTCTGTGAGAGGCTAAGAAGTTAAGAAAAGTAACTTTTAGATATTGTGGCTTAACCCACGGATGCAATCCTGAATAGCTAGATTCATGGTGGGATGGCTTATAATTCAGTGGAGGTGACACAATGCTAAAAGAGAAGTAAGTGCAATGTCTCATAATTGGGCTTGTTGTAAAAGTTTATTGGTTGGAAGTTCATAGTTGTATGCTTTGGCTGGAGCCTGGTGTGCACATATTGTGAGTTACTGATTAAGGAACAATTCACATGCTCAAAGATCAACTGAGCAGATGGTAGATCTACTTTCTTCCATGAACATTGTATAGCCTAACCAAAAAATGCTCACATGACTGGCAAGTCTTCTAATTCTACATGGAGGTGATGTGATGATGATTTAGCCAGGATTCTAATTAAAAGGAAAAAAAAATTAAATTACATGTGGCCTCTCGTATTTAGTCTACATTGACATATTCACTTTCTCTTTTCAACCAAAGTCTTTCTTTGTTCATCATTTCACAGGGCTACCTTTTCAGGGACAAAATACAGTTTTTAAAATTTGAGGAAACAACTGTGAGTTGCACATTTTTAATTTAGGTCTCATGCTTTCCAGGGCCCTGGATTAAGCAATGATACCCCAAGAAGCAGTCTGGGTGTGGTGGGAGCAGGATGGAGAGAGATGGTTCTGGGCTTGGAGCTAGATACAAATAAAATTTGAACTATATTTGAACAGTCATTGATTCTCTCTATAAGGGGCTTCTGGGGCATGATTGGCCTTACCTGTCAATCATTTCACAAATATCCAATGGGTTAGTCTGAAGTTAAAACCAGTTAAAACCTACTTCCAAGGAAAAAATAAAAGGTCACATCAGTTTGGCTCTCTTAATATGAATGATGCCTCTATTCTCTCTTATAAATCTTTTTGCTTGTGCATAGTGGTCTCAGTCCTCTTCAGATTAGGCCCAAGTGTTCCTTGGGGGGATCCATATACAAAGGTTTTATTCTATTTTCCTTTTTGCATTTTGTCCTAAAGTTTTCATTGTATTTAATTCTGGATCACAGTATATCTTCCTGAGGTCTAGTGGCATAAGCATATTGCTTTCCTAGGTACTTTCTAAACTTCCATATGAAATGGAATAAAGCTTAGAGCTACTGACTCAGAATTTCTTGGGAGACATGAATGGTTTCTACACACTTCTTAGGGAGGCAGAGACAGAGAGATCTCTGCAGAAAGTTGCTGAAACTCTCACCAGATGAGACAATTCCTCCCGCATCATGCATTTTTATGTGCTACTATGTCTAATTAATGTAGAGAGTGGGAAGGTAGGTTAATTACAGAATTAATTAACTTTGAGTGTAATTATACAAGCAAAAGCACAGTTAGTAAATTAATAGTTACTTTCTCTTGCTGTAGATATCTATGCTAAAGGACTAGATACTAATGATCATGGTATTTTTATTATAAAAGATAATCTCTTTTCATATCAAATTTAAAGGGAAGAAGCTTGCCATTCAGCAAGTACAGGAAGGTAATATAGAGTAATACATTGTACTAAGATTGCCAAAAGCATAGTAGAAAGGGCACAGGGCTTGGAGTCAACAAAGCTGAGATGGAATCCAACTGCCACTATTTACTAGCTGTATATCCTTGAACGTGTTACTTAATCTTTCTCACCTTGCATTATCATCTCTAAAGTTAAGATAATCCTGTGTGATATTTGTGAGGAGTAAATGAGATAGTGTGTTTAATTTGTCCAATATAGTGAATGACACATAGTAGGCACTCAAAAATTGATAGCAAATGTTGTTCCCCACATATTTAAAAGGCATGATGATATCCATCACTTGATCTATTAAAAATACTGCCAGCTATATAAAAATAATAATTTTCCCTCCAAACTACTTGATTATTGCTCACTGAGCTAGCTCATCTACCCAGGTCTTTGTCATGGAGCCCTGCGCAGGTGGCCTGTCCCAGTCATGGATGTCCTCTACTGCTAGATTCACCCATGTTTCTTGGAGACCTGGTAGATTACATGCATCTCTGTCCCCTTTCACTGCTGGAAACATGCAGTTTCCTCTTTGGCTTCTTTTGCCCACTTTCAGCAATCTACCTGCGTGGTTCCTCAGTTTCATCACTACCCTTGCCCCTGCCCCTTCTACCTGCCTGCATTCCATTTCTCCTATTTGAGTAATTGGGCCGAGGCATGAAGGGGATACCTCCAGGGTCTCTGTACCTTCTTTCAAGCACTAAGTTAGGGAAGGTCATCATCACAACTGTGGGGGCAGGGCAACTGTGGCCTATTATATCAGCTTTATAAATGCCTACAAAATTGGTTTGGATTCTGAAAAATTGGCTTACCTTCAAATGATGTTCTCATGGGAAGGTGGACAGCTAGAGAGGATCCTAAGAGGTTTGTGCTGGGTACTTTCCATTTTCCCTTCTATATCAACTCTTCACCTTTCTTTACCCTGGGCTTTGCTCCAAAAGGCTGACCTCTGTGAGCTGCAACCATCTGGTTCTCTTGCCCTGTGGCTTCTGGTTGGATTTGGCCAATCAAAGACACTATTAAAAGAGGAAAGAATAGGAGGAGAAAGAGAAAAGTTGGGGCATTATTACTCTGCTGCCTCATTGTTGGGGCCTTGGGTTCACAGTCCTTGTTTGTCTCCATTGAAGTCCATGTCGCCTATCAGGGAGGCATTTTAAAGCTACAACTCCTGTTCTGGAGTCGGCGCCCTCTCCTTGCTGTGTCAGGCCTTGGGCTATTAATGGTCTATCCCCTGGGTGCTGTACCAACCCATGATGGTTTCCCTTAAGTAGTCCCTACTTTTATAAACAGTTCCTTCCTTAAGGTCTTTCAGTTACCGCATTCTGACTGATAGAGAAAGAAGTGGTGATTCTCTCAGCAAGGGCAGAGAACCTAAGTTCTCTAGACACAGGTCAGAAGGGACTTCAGTTTATTCCATGGCAACCAAAAGGCAGAGTTGAGGGAGGGCTTGTATGCTGTCTATCAGCTGAGCCTTGGCAGGCAGAGGGCATCCAGCAGGCAGTGACAGGCAGTTTTGGTGGTCAAAGCAAATAAATTGGAGCCCAGAATGTTCTAAACAAAGAAACAAACAACTGGTTTGATGGTGGGTACTGCTTGCAACAAAGGTTGAGATCTAGTGATAAATCTTGTTTGACTGCCCAGCTGCTCAGTCTTAACTATAACCAGAGGGAAGAGGCTGTAGTTAATGCTGTTGAGTTTGCATTCAGATTTAGTCTAGTAACATCTCAGTAATTTAATTGAGCAAATGACGGTTCATAGTGTTTGCGAGGGACAGCTGGATTCTCTTTCAATAAAAGGTTTATGTTTTAAGGAAAGAAATTGTTGAGTCAAATCCTTATTTTATTTTATGGCATTAAAAATATTTTTAAATTCATGAAGGAAGTCTAAAGGAGCTTCAGAGGGCGGATAGTCAAAATTTTCCCAGGACTAGTAGAAATCTCAGTATGGCTCTGCCAAAATTTGTCCAAATAGACCAATTTTTAAAAATGCTAATTTAGAGCAACAGTTTAGAATGTCATTGACATACATACAGTCTCTTGAACTGGAATGTGGATAACTGAAGCCATTATTTGGATAATTTAAGTAAAATATGACTTTGCAGAATTATCCAGGATATTTAATTAAAATAATATTTTTGGATTGAATTTAAGAAAAACATTTCATTCACTTACTAATAAAGTATCATAAATTAGGTCCTGGATTATGAGTATGCTACTTATAACTTAACATGTCATCATACTAGCCTAAAAGAACATGAAGATGACTCCTTGTACTGAACTGAAGTATAATAAATACAATAATAGTTAATGTGAATATGAATAATACATCTGTCAGGCACAATGCTAAGCTCTTTCTGCACATTATCTTAAGCCCAACAGTCCTATGAAGTAGTTATTATTCCCAGTTTATAGAAAAAGAAACTGGAATTTATATGTTAAGTAACTTGCGAAACCCTCACAACTGTAAATGACAGAGCTGGATGGAGCACAGGTCCGCCCGACTCGAGAGTGTCTGTGCTTAACCACTATGCAGCACTTTCTGTATGACCAGGACAAATATCAACAGCCAAATCCCTGGGAGAGAGTAATTTTCCTAGAACCTATTTTATCTTTCTCATAAAGATGTTTTTCATGAGGAGTGCTCTGATTCATAGTGTAAGTATCTCAATTAGGATGCCTGGAGGGATGGTCCAGATTGGGATCCTCATCCTCATGTTTAATGTATTTTGCACCATTGCCCCATTCTAAAAGTGAAAAATGCCTTTGAGAAAAAGGGGGGAAAATCAAGGCACCAGGGCTCGCTGGAAAATGCATTCTGATGTGAGACACAAATCGAGCCACATTCAAGGCTCGCAGCCACGCTTCCAGCAGATCCACGTTTTCACATGCCCTCATGCTTCGGCCACAGCGTCACGTCAGCTCCATAACATCTTCAACTCTCCAGGTATGGGGTAAATTGTGGTCTTTCTTGAATATCCATGGCTGCAGTTGAGGCATGACTGAACCCATCACACGTGGCTTCCTCTGTCTTGTGTCACCAATGTGCAGGGGGGAAAGCTAGATGCCATAGACATGGTTGTCATGGAAACTGGCAGTTGTCCCTGCAAAGGTTTTGAAGTCGATACAAAGTTTCTGTTAGAGTGCATGCAATTCTGCTGGTAGAGATGTGGTCGTAAAGCCCTGGTTTCTCTCTCTGTTCCTCAAAACAAGAGTATCAAATTCTTTCCCTGTTCACACCTTTCAGTAGGTTGATTGCCACAGAAGCCCATAATCCCGGGGAAAGAGGTATGTGTTTAAAACACATTTGGGACCAAATGGTATACATCTAAAGCCAGTCTCGTGGAGAGCAGATAAAAACATTTTGAAGAAAGGGCGCTAGAAGGGGGAGTGGGAAAAACAGACTTTATTCTTGTCCCATTTTATAGACCCGTCTTTGCCTTCAAAAAGGTATTTGTGAATGGAAAAGATGAACATATTTGTAACCTGGGATCCTCTAAGAGGCTCTTAAGGGGCCTGGTTAGGAGCAAATGGATCTGGTTCCTTTCATCTACTATGGCTACTCTTGTTCTGTTTTGAGTGTGAGGGGTTGTGAATGTACTAATAGCGAGAGGGCAAGGTTCTGGGAGACACAAGAAATAAGCTGCATCTTAATGCAAATACACTTAGGGCTGGAGTGACATCTAAAAAGCTACCTTGGATAATAAAAACCTTTCATAGGAGGTTTCTAGGGAAAATACACAATAGAGGAGGGAACATATTACTTGTTTCCTTTTAAAAATCCTCTTAAGGATCCGTGATCAACGTCCATTTTAGTCTTGAAGTGGTTGAAGCCTTGTGAAAGCAGAGGGCAAGGGCAGTTAGTCTCCTGCCTCCTCAGGGCAGCCTAATGCTGACCACCTTCTCTTTGGACAGTCAAGTGGACAGAACCCTGGATTAGGAGGAGATGGGAGACTCAATTTTAGGCTCATTTCCGGTTCCTAGTGGCTATGCTGGGACTGATATCTTCCCTTTTAAAAAACTGAGGGTCACCACTGGTTAATTTGATATGGAAATGGGGATATGCATGTTTACTGGCAGAGGGCCTGTTTTCAATTGATATTGGAAATATGATAGATAAGTTCTCAAAAATGCTTCATGGCTGAAGAGAAGGGCACTTTGTCTCCTCACTTTCACATTCTCGGGATATGAGTGGATGGTGGGATACAGGAGGTTGGTGGTGGGGGATGAGTTGGGTGGTGACTCAGTAAAAGGAGGCAGCAATGTGATTCTGAGGATTGACTCTGTTTTGGAACTCTTCCTCCAAGCTGTCATTTTCTCCATGCCCACTGTCACTATGTTACCCAGGCCAGCACCATCTCTTGCTTGGGGTATTGCTGCAGCCTCCTAAATCCCCTCCCTGACTCTATCCTTCCCTTTCCAAACAGTTCTCTTTGTTGCAGCCAAAGCAACCAAACTTAAGACTCATAAATGCCTTCTCACTGCATGTAGGAAAAAGTTCAGAATCTTTACCTGGCCTTCTAGGCTCTGAATTACTTACATTTCCAGGCTCACCTCTCATGGCTTCCATCTTGTTTTTGTACCTTTGGCCATCGAGGACATCTCAGTTTCTCAAACAGGCCATGCTTTCTTTTATCCCAGGACCCTGGTGCATGCTGTTCCTTCTGTCTGGAATGACCTGTCTCCCTTTGAACCCCCACCCACTTTCAGGCCCCAATTAACCTAGTCAACTTCTACCCATTTTTCAGGGTTCTGTCTAAATGATAAGTCCTTAAGGACTACTTTCCAGGCTAGGTTAGAACTGGCCAAGTGTCTATGGCACTTTTTACTTCTAGGCTCCCGCCATCATAGCTGTAGTGACTAGTTTAAGATCTGTCTGGCCCACTAGACTGAAAGCCTCTGAGGACAGGTACCATGTCTGTCTTGTTTCCTGCATCTGGCACATCATGAGACATTTGCAGACTCTGTGGCTGGCTCACCATGGAGGCAACATCTGTGAAGTTTTGTTGTGATCTGTGAATCAGCCACTGGACTGGCCTTTGTACTCTTTAACCCTTCTGTTGGTATATACACCCCTTGATTCTAGGGCTTGCTTGGGGCACAATTACTCCTATGGCAAAGTTGGCAAAAATTATACCCATGGTTCATTTTTTGATAAGCCATGAAAAAATGACTTCCCTATAACTGTTCTGCATTGTAGATTTCTGTGTCATCAGAAAATCTAGATAAAAAGCAAAAGACAGTTAAACTTGCTATTTGGCATAGTGTAGAAAAAAAACTCCACTCCATTTAATTTACTGAATTTGCTCCTTAAAAAACAATCTCTGAATTCAGGCAATCCAGTTTGCGTAGACCCAGTGAGACAGGAATCAATATCTGATTTCTGAGAGATGAGACTGTATGTACTGCAGATTCAAAACTAAAAATCCATATAGTCGGCCACGATTCAAGGCAGCCACTGCAGGGCTATAGGTCACAAAAAGGAGCATCCTTCCTGCACCAGCGTCCTGATTCTTTGTTGGAATGAAAAATGGAGGCGAAGGTGGCTTACTCGTGTGTTCTCTTGTAACTGGGAAATTGAAGAAAAGTGAATTTACCCGTGGAACAGATTTTATTAATCCCAGCCTGAACAGGAAACTAATTTATTCATTCAAAGTCTTCTGGAACACCTGTTTTATGTGTCACACAGTTACAATAGGACAGTGAAGACCACTTCTTGTGATCCAGCAGGGAGAGGAGACAAGGCCATGAGGAGCAGCTCATTGGCAGGCAAGAGCAGGGAGCAAGCCAGGGTCCAAGGGTGGGGCCACAGTCCTCGCAGCAAGAGGTGAAAGAAGTGGGAGTCCAGTGAATTGGATGACTGGGAAGGATCTCCAGGGGAAGGTGGTTCTGGAGCTGGTCCAAAGGGTGATGGCATCAGGTAAAGAGTAAGTGGGGCGCCTCCTAGCAGGAGGAAGTCTGTGAATAAACACTCAGAGGGAGGAAGGGGTATGGTAGGTCATATGAATGGGAACTAATGTTCCCTTTGGGAAATGAGAGTGGGCCCATGACTGTTTCAGCCACAGTCAATCTGGATTCCTATCCAGGCTGACTATAGATTCTCTTTGTACATTCTCCCTTGAAGGGTCAGGCCTATGCAGCCATGTGAAATGGTGGTGAAGCTCACAGTTCAGGCCTCTTTGCTTGCCTTCTCTGTCCTTTGCTACCTGCTGCTCAAATCCCAGAAGCGTCCCTCCTGTCAATAGGGGAAGTGTATCTGTCTTTTTCCTTCTGTAAAGGTGATCTGCTCTCCTGCTCTTTATGAGAGTTTTTTCTGGAAGAGGAATTGTGGGGATTTGGCAGGAGGGAAAGGGGACTGATCCTTGCAGGAAAGAGACTGTTCCTATAGCAGAGGAATTAGGGGATTGGTAGTAATAATAGCCTAATTTGAGGATTTACTATATGCAGCCAGGGTATGAATGATATAATCATTCCAGTAACTCTGTGGGTTAGTACTGTTATCATCCCTTTTCCAAGGAGGAAACTGAGCTCCAGAGGGTGAAGTATCTTACCTAAAATCGCAAAACTAGAAAGGGCAGAGCTAGGACTTGAAACTACATTTGCTTAATGCCAAAGAGGGCAAGGGTTGGTGAGGAAGTGTGCACTGGGAATTCCAATTTCAGCAAAGTAGATCAGTGGCCAGGAGGGTGGAGGAGATCCTGGGATTGGGTGTGGAAGAAGAGTGTACAATAACCACTAGGGGAACTGTCATTAGGGACATCACCAAGATCCCCTCATTTCAGCTTCCTGAAACTTATATCAGATTGGAGCCTGCCCAGTGCCATCTACTGCTGGTGGTCTGACCCCATAGCTGGCAGCAACACAAATTGATTTTAATGAAAACAGAACATAGAGACCGAACACAAGCCTGCATCCAAATGCTGCCAGATATCTGGAGGGAAATTGAAAAATTCATGCAACCATGAGAATGCTTTAAATTATCAGATGTTAGGCAAGTTGAGCATAACCTGAATTTTTCATTTTCCTTTTCTTTCAGGGCTAATGGTAGGGAAAAGATGCTTCTTTAATTTCTCTCTGATCATGGTTCTTTCTGAGTTTCACAGATCTTTTAATATGTAAATAACTGATCAGTGTAAAAGGTCTTATTATTTGTGGTTAGTGCCAGCAGCCAGCAGCTCAGTATTTAACCCGTATAATTCCTGTTAATATTTTATTCATGCTCACCAGAGAGGTTACAAGGGCATTGTTAATTGCATAATTTTTCCTTTGTCTAAATACATACACTTCTGTTTATTTCTGGCTTGGAGAAGAGCTCATTCTTTCTTTTCTTCCAGCTTTTCAGTTTGGGCTCATGTCTCAGAATTAAAATCTAGGGTCCATTAGGTGTCATTCATCTGTGAGATGAATTCTATATTCCATCTATTGATTCCATCGTGGGTGAACATTTGCAGGGTTTAGGCAAGCACTAGCGAGTGCCCTAAATAGGACTTACATTATTCCTTCAATATAGGGTGAAAATGTAGGGAAATATCTTCATTTGAACATCATGGGGAAGAATGTTTCATATATTAAGAGCTGCTGTATGTAGTACATGCAGTTTTCTGATAAGTGAAATGAAAATAAGTATTCTCCATGATATTGATCCAATGGAATACATTGAATAATTCCAAGCCCATTTTCCTTTGAATGATGCCTTCTGGGATGTAGATATTTTTCAAATCAGGAACATTTTATGATTGTAAATAGCAAGTAGATGTATTTTTTTGTAGTGAGTTTGCCAGAAGTTGCAAAAAAGGTGTTAAGGGAAGATTGTGGCTCCATTATAGCCCTGAAAAGAATCTTGACAGCCTCTGTCCTTGGTAATATCTGTACCTCAGGGTGTCTTATGTATATGGATACCTATTATTAGTAAGCTATCTACTAGCCAACTATCTTTTCATTGTGTAATCTGATAGCCTTTGCTCAGTTCTTATCCTTGGTTTCTCTATGCATTTTGCTCGAAGCCCGTGCTATCTGTGACATTGCACTATCCTAACTTTATTCCTCTTTTTCTAGTCGTTTCTTCTCTGTATCCTTTGATGGTTTCTTCTGTTCACTAAATGTGAGTGTTCCTCAAGGATCAGAGGAGGCCTTCTGCTGTTTCCCTTCTTAATTCTCTGCCTCAGTGAGCTCCTTCTTTCTCTTGGCCTCTCTCAACATCTCTATCTAGAAACTGATCTCAGAGCTCTCATTCCATACGTCTTGGGAATTTCCACTTGGATTTTCAAACTCAACTTACCTAAAATCTGTTGTCTTCTCCAAAATGATTTTCCTCCATTTGTTTCTCTTTCATTTATCATTCTTCTGCTCACTTAAACTTCAATCTTGCAGCCAACTTTGGTTTTTCTTTTTCCATGGTCCTTCTATGTCTAACCAGTCACTATTTGTTTTTATTCTACCTTCATAAATTCTCTATAATCTTCACCCTCCTTTCCCTTTCCACTCTCACTACCTTTCAAAACTGGGTCTTAACGACCCCGCATTTGGATTGTTGCAGTAGCTATAACATAACATATTGAGATAATAACCTTTTCCTCACTGTTATAAGAGTTTTTCTTTCCCCCATAACAAGATGGCAACCTAGTTTTTGTGTTCTCTGCCTCTGGAAATTTTGTGAAGGGGAGTAGATATGGCAAAAAGAGAAGTTTCCAGATAACACCCAACCAGGATTTTGTTTGCAAAAGCCTAAGCTCACCGAGGAGAATTATCCTGGATTATTCTGAGGGGTAGGGGAGATAGAGGTGAATGATTAAATTTGGGAGGAAGAAGTGGGCCAAGCTAAAGAGGAGGGAGGTTTTTTAGAGAATTCCTTTTGAGAAAAGGAAGAGTGTGGGGTTTGGTAAGTTTCATGGAGTCAGGAACATCACTGTACTCCCTTACTGGGAGTTACTGGGACTTCTGTTGGTTAAGGCTGGGGTGATGGATGGCCCAAACCTTAAGAGCCATTGCCCTAGAACCAGCAGGCATTAAAAGGTCCCAGTGCTCACTGTTGCCTGTCTTCTAGGGACCATGCAGGCTTGGACAATGAGCTTATCAGTTGTAACAGGGCAGTTTGAAGACTGGAGAGTCCTTCCCTGAGTGCTTTGTACAGCAAAGGGCTCCACAGGACTCTGGATTGACTTTAGGGAGGGGATGTTAACTCAGGTATAGGCTCAGCTGCTGTAACACAGAGACCTCAATATACAGAGGCTCAAATAAGTTAGAAGTTTCTTTCTCTCTCATCTAACAGCCTGGAAATAAGTAAGCTGCCCAGGTCTGGTATGCAGATCTGCACCACAAGGACATTTAGGATTCTGTATTCCTTTATTTTGGTACCTCACCATCTCCTAGAACGGGATTTTAAAATTTTATGCCCTGGCCCTTTTGAGCAATCTGGTGAAGTGTGTGGACTCTGTCTCAAAAAAGTGGTTTTAAATGAATAAAAAAAATACATAGGAGGATTATAAAGGAATTAAATTATAATCAAATACAATTATTACAATATTGCAAAGACAATTTGTGATTTACTAATGCATATGCTTCTTTATTAATTATTAACAAGATCCAGTGGT
This sequence comes from Tapirus indicus, assembly GCA_031878705.1. NCBI lineage: Eukaryota > Metazoa > Chordata > Mammalia > Perissodactyla > Tapiridae > Tapirus > Tapirus indicus. The sequence continues at coordinate 45,628,358 of CM062918.1, forward strand.
GTGTCCAATAAGTATTTTAGTTTCAAAATAGTGATGAGCATAAACTTTTATTTCATGATATCTGTATAAATGTAGTGTGATATGAAAATATCTATGGTTTCTGCTGGTGACAAGGTCACAGGTACTGCGAATACCACTGTGGTTTGTTGCCTACATTCAATAACAGAAAATGCTGAATTTCAATTAGCGGTTACTGAAAATAAAGATGTAACTTCCCATCCAAGTTGTGCCCCCCGAATTCTATCCATGGACCCTTTGAAGACCTGTCAATCCCAGGTTAAGGACCCTGTCCTGGAGTGTTGAAGCTGGCTCACCTCCATGTCTTGCTCCAGCCCTAACAAAAGAGAAAAAGAAAAGTCCAGGGCAAGTGATCTTGTCTTTACGGAGATGAAGTAGTGCCCAACACTTCCCACATTCCACTGGCTTGAAACTAGTTTTATGGCCACAACTAGCTTCTAGAGAAACTGGGTTGGGGGTTTGTAATCTGGTGGCCATTTGCCCTGCTAAAACTAAGGAGTTTTATTACTAAACAGAAGAAGGAGAGAATAGATAAATACTTAGTAGTCATTACAGGATTCCCAAAAGTATGCCTGAAATTCAATTTCCCACCAGCCAGGCTCAGAAGAGATTGTGAGATTTAGAGAGGATTATTGTGAGGATTAACTACGGTGTGTTCAAGTGGCTGGTAAAGAGTAAGTGCTCAATAAATATTCACTGAAGCTGACTTGCATGTGACCAGGGTCTGACAGAGGAATAATAAACTATGGGAGATAATATATGGGACCTCCTAGGATGAGAAGGGGTCAAAGAGACTTATGTTTAAACTCATTCATTCATTTGTTCATTCAACAAATATTTATTGAGCTTTGATTATATGCCACACACTGTTCTAGTTGCCAGAGAAATGATAGTGAGCAATATAAAGTCCTTACTCTCAGGGATCTTTCATTCTACTTAGGGGATGTAGAATAATAAATAAACAAACAAATCACATGTTGGGGGCAAAGGATATAAAAAGAGATGGAGTAAAGGTTATGGTGGAAGGTGCTATGATAGGGAGAATTCTAAGATGCCCCCAAGATTCCTGTTTCTGGTTACACTCCCTGTATAATCACCCCTCACCCACTCCCCCAACTTAAGTGTGAATGAGGCCTGTGAATATCATGGAATGCCACTCCTATGATTAGGTTATGTTATATGGCAAAGGTGGAGGGATTTGAAGATGTAATTAAAGTCCCAAATCAGTTGATTCTAAGTAATCAGAAGGGAGATTATTCTGGATGGGCCTGACTTAATCAGATAAAAGCCCTTGGAAGAGGACCTGGGCCCTGCCTGAGGTTAGAGAGAAATTCTCCTGTTGGCCTTGAAGAAGCAAGCAGCCATGTTGTGAACTTGTGGAAGGGACCACATAGCAAGGACTTGAGGGCAGTCTCTAAGAACTGAGAGCAGCCCCCAGCTTTCAGTTAGTAAGGAAATAGAAATCTCAGTCATACTGCCATAAGGAAATGAATTCTGCCAAAAACATGAATAAGTTTGGAAGCAAATTCTTCCCTAGTCAAGTCTTCTGATGAGAACACAGCCCAGGCAACACTTTGATTGCAGCCTTGAGAGAATTAGCTGTGCCCAGACTCCTGACCCACAGAAACTGTGAGAAAATAAATCCATGCTGTTTTAAGCCACTACATTTGTGGTAATTTGTTACACAGCATAAAACACTAATATAAATACTATTTTAAATGGGATGGTTAGGAAAGTCCTCTCTTTAGTGAGTTTGATTGGAGACTTGAAGGAAGTGAGGAGCAAATTATAAGGATATCTAGGGGAAGAACAGAGGAGAGATTATTCTTGCTGGTGTGTGGAGAATAGTCCAGGGATGAGCACAAACGAAGGAGGAGGCACCAGTTAGGCTGAGAGAAGATGGATGCCTGGACCAGGATGTTGTAGTGGAGGACATCAGATTATGGGCATATTTCAAAGATAAGACTAACAAAATTTGCTAAAGGATTAGATTTGCAGTGCGAGAGGACGAGTATTCAAAGGAAAGCTCCAGAATGCAGTTGCCATTTACTGTGATGAGAAGACTGGGGTAGGAATGGGGTGAGGGAGAGAAGCAGGCTTTAGGAAGAAGGCAAGAGTGGTTTGGAATGTGTGAAGTTTGAGATGCCATCCAAGTGAATTTGCCAAGGAGGCAGTTGTATGTATAAGTTTGGAGTTCAGGAGAGAGGTTGGGGATGGAGCTGAAAATAGGAAGTACCAGCATATAGATACTATTTAAACTGTGAGACTGGAAGAGATAACCCAAGATAGAAAAATCATAGAATGTTGGACCTGAAAGTCACTTTAAGAGATTATCATTTTGTAGATGAAGAAATTCCAACCTAGAGAGGTAAAGTGACATTAGGCCTGCAGCTAAGGTCACAGAACTAGTTAGTAGCAGAGTTTAACTTAAACCCAGTCTTCTTGATTCCCAGACCAGAAGTTCTTTTTTTGTGTGAGGAAGACTAGCCTTGAGCTAACATCCGCTGCCAATCCTCCTCTTTTTTGCTGAGGAAGACTGGCCCAGGGCTAACGTCCGTGCCCATCTTCCTCTACTTTATATGGGATGCCGCCACGGCATTGGTTAACAAGCGGTGCATCTGTCCGCACCCGGGATCTGAACCTGTGAACCCCGAGCCACCCCAGTGGAGCACTCAAATGTAACTGCTATGCCACAGGGCTGGCCCCCCAGAAGTTCTTTTTACCAAGGATCACAGGTTCCAATCTTTTGCTTCCCTAGAGTATTTCCTACACTTAGGAAAGAGCCTTACAAAGTCAACAAGGCTTGGCTCTTTTCCTTCATGGGATTGCAAGTCCCAGATACAGACCTCTGAGGCATTCCGCCTCTCACCTTGGGTGTCACCCCACGAGATGCTGATTAGGTTTGATGGCTGTGGGAGGCTGGGGTTCATGCAACAAACAAAAATGTATGCTGTGGTCTCTATAAACCTCACCCCATCAAATTAATAATGAAAAGCCTCCCATCAAAGTCCTCCTTGTGCTCAATAGCCTGTGGCACATTTGGACTCATCAATAGATGTTCAACATATTACAACTTGCTTAAATCTTGGTAAAGTAGTGTTATGTACTATTGTTATTGACTTTCCTTTTCTAATTACCACCCAAAGGTGACGGATGATATAGCTCTAATGACCACATTCTTAGAGAGTGAGTGGCTTTGGATCTCAACTCATTGTGTCTTAGCTGTTCTGAAGGATGAGACCCCACTGGTGAAAGCAGGTCAGATTTATTAAGGCCACCATATTGAGGCCTAGGCAATGTTTGAGACCATTCACTGAGGGACCTCTGTGACTGGTTTGAAACCAGAAAAACAGAGGTTATTGGGGTTTTTGATCTAATTCCAGGAAATCATTTGCAGGTGGAGTTAGAGTGGGAGAAATAGTTTCTGTTCTGAACAATAGAATCCTATAGATAATGGGGGTTGCCATTTATTAAGGTAACTCTGAACTAGGGAGATATGCTGGCTTCAGAGCCAGCTTTGAAATGTGACTCAAAAGTTGAATTTTACCTGTGACTTGGATCCACCCATGAACTATTTGGACAGTGAGCCAGAAAGTACAAAAACTTGTTTTAGACTGGAAACAACTCACTAAGTGAAATAAGAAAAAAATCACAGCTAGAAATCAATAATAAAAATGAAGCTAGAAGATTTCCAAATATTTGGAAAGTTAAAAGACGTATGTTTCTAAATAATAACCCATGCATTAAAGAAGAAATTATGATGGAAATTTGAAAATATTTTGAATTGAATGACTGAAAATTTTACATATCAAAACTTTATGTAGCAAAACTGGGATACATTGGGCCTGGCCCCATGGAGTAGTGGTTAAGTTCAACACACTCCGCTTCAGTGGACTGGGTTCATGGGTTCAGATCCCAGGCATGGACCTACACCACTCATTAGCCATGCTGTGGCCATGACTGACATACAAAATGAGGAAGATTGGCACAGATGTTAGCTCAGGGCTAATCTTCCTCAAGTGAAAAAAAAGAGGACGATTGGCCACAGATGTTAGCTTAGGGTGAATCTTCCTCAGCAGAAAAACCCCAAAACCAAAAAACAAACCTGAGATACATTAATCTATGACAAAGGCGGCAAGAATATACAATGGGGAAAGACAGTCTCTTCAATAAATGGTGTTGGGAAAATTGGACAGCTACATGCAAAAGAATGAAACTGGACCACTATCTTACACCATATGCAAAAATAAATTTAAAATGGATTAAAGACTTGAATGTAAGACCTGAAACCCTAAAACTCCTAGAAGAAAAGCTAGGCAGGCAGCTCTTTGACATCAGTCTTAGCAATATTTTTCTGGACCAGTCACCTCAGGCAAGGGCAACAAAAGCAAACATAAACAAACGGGATTGCATCAAACTAAAAAGCTTTTGCACAGCAAAGAACACCGTCAACAAAACAAAAAGGCAACCTACTGAATGGGAGAAAATGTTTGCAAATCTTACATCTGATAAAAGGTTAATATCCAAAATATGTGAAGAACATACACAACTCAATATCAAAAAAACAAATAACCAGGGGCTGCCCGGTGGCGCAGCGGTTTCGTCCGCGCTTGGCAGCCCGGGGTTCGCGAGTTCGGATCCCGGGCGCCCGCCGACGCACTGCCTGTCAGCCGTGCCGTGGCGGCGTTCCATGTAAAGTGGAGGAAGATGGGCACAGATGTTAGCCCAGGGCCAGTCTTCCTCAGCAGAAGGGGGAGGATTGGCAACAGATGTTAGCTCAGGGCTGGTCTTCCCCACAAAAAAAAAAAAAAAAAAAAAAAAAAATCAAAAAAACAAATAACCCAATTAAAAAATGGGCAGAGCAGTTGAAAAGACATTTTTCCAAAGAAGACATACAGATGGCCAACAGATATGTGAAAAGATGCTCAATATCACTAATCATAAGGAAAATGCAAATCAAAACCACAATGAGATGCCACCTGACACCTGTCAGAATAACTATTATCAAAAAGACAGGTTATAACAAGTGTTGGTGAGGATGTGGAAAAAAGGGAACCCTCGCAGACTGTTGGTGGGAAAGTAAATTGGTGCAGCCACTATGAAAAACAATATAGGGGGTTGCTTAAAAAATTAAAAATAGAACTACCATACAATTCAGCAATTTCACTTCTGTGTATTTTTTTGTGTGTGTGTGAGGAAGACCAGCCCTGAGCTAACATCCATTGCTAATCCTCCTCTTTTTGCTGAGGAAGACTGGCCCCGGGCTAACATCCATGCCCATCTTCCTCTATTTTATATGGGACGCCGCCACAGCATGGCTGACAAGCAGTGCGTCGGCAGGTGCCTGGGATCTGAACCCACAAATCCTGGGCTGCCAAGCGCTAACTAAACTGCTGTGCCACTGGGCCAGCCCCACCACTTCTGTGTATTTATCCAAAGAAAATGAAAACACTAATTCAAAGAGATATAAAAGTACCCCTATGTTTATTACAGCATTATTTACAACAGCCAGGATATGGAAGCAACCTAAGTGTCCTTCGATAGATGAGTGGATAAAGAAGATGTGGTATAGATATATAACGGAATATTACGCAGCCATAAAAAAGAATTGCGACAACATGGATGGACCTAGAGGGTGTTATGACAAGTGAAATAAGTGAAATAAGCCAGACAGAGAAAGATAAATACCATATTATTTCACTTATATATGAAATCTAAAAAACAAATGAATAAATAAAACAAAACAGAAACAGACTCATAGATACAGGAAACAAACTGGTGGTTGCTGGTGGCAGGGAGGGGTATGGGGTTGGGCAAAATAGATGAAGGGATAAAGAGGTACAAACTTCCAGTTATAAAATAAATAAGTCATGGGATGTACTGTAAAACACAGGGAATGTAGTCAATAATATTGTAATAACTTTGTATGGTGACAGATGGTAACTAGACTTACCTTGGTGATCATTTGGTAATGTCTAATAAATATCTAATCACTATGATGTACACCTGAAACTAATAAAATATTGTATGTCAATTATACTTCAATAAAAAAACTTGTGGGATATAACCAAAGCTTTGCTTATAAGGAAATTTGTAGCCTTAAGTGCATATGTTAGAAAAGATGGGAGGCTGAAATCAATGAGCTAAGCATCTATCTTAAGAAGTTGAGAAATAACAGCAAATTAAGCCAAAGAAAGCAGAAGGAAGGCTATAATGAAGATAAGAATAGAAAAGAATGAAGAGGAAAACAAAAAACAAACACATAATAGAGAGGATCATCATAGCCAAAAGTTGGTTTTAGAAAAGTCTAATAGAACTGAGAAGTCCCTAGTGAGGCACAGAGACAGAGAGAGAGAGAGAACAATGTCAAGAATAAAAAAATGATTATCTCAGATCCTACAGATATTAAAATGATAATAAGAAGCTACTATAAATAACATTATAGCCATCCATTTGAAAATTTAGGTGAAATGGACACATTCTTAAAGAAATACAATTTATTAAAAAAGAAACCAGAAGAAAGAGAAAATCTGGATAGTTTAATGACTATTAAGGAAATCAAATTCATAGTTAAAACTTTTCCTACAAAGAAAACTCCAGATCAGGTGGTTAGTCAGTAAATTACATCAAACATTTAGGAAGGCAATAACTCCAATCTTACACAAAAGAGAGCACATTCCTAAGACATTTTTAAATTTGGGTATAAGGCCTACGTCACCTAGGCATAGAAATTTTAAAAAGACCTAATCAAAATATTAGCAAACCAAACTCAGAAATATATAAAAAGGAATGAAATATTGGTTTAGTATTTGAAATCAATGTAATTCACTTAGAATAAGTGATAAAAATGTGACCATCTCAATAGATTTAGAAATTACATTTGATAAAATTTAATACTGGTTCATAATAAAAACTCTTAGCAAATTGGAAGTAGAAGAGGACTTCCTTAATATTATCAAGGGTAGCTACAAAAAAACCCCCCTATATTTCATGGTTAGAAGCTTTCCCTTCGAGATCAGGAATAATATAAAGACCCCCAGTATTACCATTGTACTGGAAATGCTATCCAGTGCAAAAAGTCAGGAAAAACAAGGAAAAAAAATGTATACAGATTGGAAAAGGAGAAATAAAGGTGTTATTCAAAGTTGATTTGATTGTATGTAAAAAATCCAGAATAATCTACATAAATTATTATAATTAACAAATAAATTTAACGTCTACTGGATCTAAGGTCAATATTGAAAAATCAATTATACGTCTATATATACCTGCAATAAATAGCCAGAAAGTGAATAAAAATATATCATTTACAATGGCTGAAAAATGTCAATTTTCAAGGAACAAATCTAAGAAATGATGTGTAAGACATCTATGCAGAAAACTATAAAACGTATGTGCTAAAAACTATAAAACATATAGTTTATATATATAGCACATACGTTTTATAGTTTTTATATAAAACGTATGTGCTAAAAAGAAGATATAAATAAATGAAAGGACAAACCATGTATATAGATTTGAAAACTCAATGTAAAGATGTTAATGCTTCCCAAACTGATCTTTCCAATTTAATCCCAAATAAAAATCCCAATCCCAATAAAAAGTCCATTTTTTTTGGTGGAAATAAACAAGCTGATTCTAAAGTTTATATGAAAATTCAAAGGGTCAAGAATAGTCAAGGCACTCTTGAAGAAGTCAGAAGTCAATGTGGTATAAGCACATAGAATGGTGGGATATAATAGAAAGTTCAGAAATAGACCACATATATATGAACATTAAATTTATAACAAAGATGGCACCCCCAAATAGTTGTAAAGCTCCGTCTTATCAATAAATTATACTGGGACAGATGGATAAAAAAGACATGGAATAAAGGATACTTGACCCTTATATTACACCATATACAAAAATCAGTTCCTGGTAGATTGAAGACGCAAGTGTAGGAGGGAAACAATAACATTCTAGAAGATAATGTAGAAGAATGTCTATATGGTCCAGGGTAGGAAAAGCACTAACTATAGAAGAAAAAGACAAATATGGCTACATTAAAATTCAGAACTTCTTTTCATTATAAGAGGGTTAAAAGGCAAGAAAGTATTTGCAACAAATATTACTTATGAAGAACTTAAATTCAAAATGTAAGGAAAAAAGAGAAATTTAAAAATAACCTAAAAAAATAAGTAAGAGACTTGAACAGACACTCCACAAAATGTAAAATTCAGATGGCCAAAACATATATGAAATGTTCTTAATTTCCTTAGTAGTCAGGGAAGAGCAAATTAAACCATAAGAAGATACTACTAACCATCTTTCTGAATGGCTAAAATTAATAGGACTGACAAATGCCTAGTGTTTTGGGAATTTAGAGCAAGGGGAATGCACATCCACTGAAGTGTACATTGATATGATCACTTTGGAAAACAGTTTGGTATTAACTATTAAAGTCAAAGATACGTGTATTCTATGACCCAGCAGTTACAATCCTAGATATGTACCCCACATTAATGTGAGCACATGTGCACCAGGAAACTTATACAAGAATGTTCATAGCAGCATTATTCCAATAGCCAAAACTGAAAACAACCCAAATGTCCTATCTAGAATGGATACATAAATTGTAGCATATTCATTTAATGAAACATTACACAGCTATAAAAATGAATGAACTACATGTAAATGCAATGACATGGATGCCAGTTATAATTTTTAGTGAATAAAGCTGGATTTCAAAGCATACCTGCCCTGTGACTCCATTCGTGCAGAGTTCAAAGAACAGGCAAGGGTGGGCAGTGGTGTTTGGTGAAGTATTCTTGGTGGTGAGTCTTGTAAGGAGGGATTTCCATGGAAACCAGGGTAGAGGTTGTCTTTGGGGGGATATAAGTGTTGGTGATGAGGAGGAGGGGGCTTCTGGGATTTTGGCATTGTTCTGTTTCTTTGCCAGGGCAGTGGTAGCATGGAGCGTCATTGTGATAATTCTTTGAGATGTGCATTTTTTATTTTGTGTACTTTCTTGAAAATGATTAAAAAAGAAAAAATATATGCATATATCCTTTGACCCAACCCTTCTACTTTTAGTTATTTCATAGATACAATTGTATGTGAGTGAAATAATATATGTCCTAGTATACTCTTTGTGACATTATTTGCAATATCAAAAGATTAGAACCAACTGAAATGTTCTTTAATAGAGACCAGTTAAATAATTTATGAAAGAGTCATATAATAAAATATAAAACAGCTGTTAGAAAAAGAATGACACAGTGCAATATATACTTATCTGGAAAGCTCTTCGAAGTTAGGTGAATGAAAAAACAGGGTTCAAAATAGTGTATAGAGTGCAACATTTGTGAGTAGGCAAAATGCATTGTATATTTCTAAAGCTAATGACAGCGATAACTAATAACAGTGTCTCCTTTGGAGACAGAACTATGTAGCTAGAAGACAGGGAAGGAAGAAGAATTTCTTTTCGTTGAATACCCCTTTATACACCTTTTTGTATTTTGCACTATGTATGTATTATTTAGTCTCAAACTTTTAAAATAAAATATTGAAAAAACAAACAAGGAAGAATCACTCCACACCACAGGCCAGATAGCTTTACAGATGTGAAAATAGACTTAGAAGGTTAAGAGACTTGTTTGAGGTCATTTAGCTAATATGGAGTAGAGCTGGAATGCAAGCCGAAGCTTGTGTGAAAGGAGATTCAGTCCATCAAAAATAAATAAATAGGGGCCAGGCTGGTGGCATAGTGGTTAAGTTCACACGTTCCACTTTGGCCTCCTGGGGCTGGCCAGTTCAGATCCTGGGAGCGGACCTATGCACCGCTCATCAAGCCATGCTGAGGCAGTGTCTCACAGAGAGGAGCTACAACTCTACAACTATGATATACAACTATGTACTGGGGGGGTTTGGGGAGAAAAAAGAAGAGGAAAATTGGCAACAGATGTTAGTGCAAGGTCAATCTTCCTAAAAAAAAAAAAAAGAACTTGTTGAATATAAAAAATAAAATAAAATAAAAAAGGAGCTTGCTGGCTTGTTTTGCTCAGTGTGGGGCCATTTTGGAAATCTGTAACGAACCAACAATGCCAGATGGTTCATGCTAAAATTGTGTTAAAAGTCATTGTGTGTTTTTATAGTTCTTTTGGTTCCATTAAAGTTGCCTGGTGATAAATGCCAAGTGAAACAAAATTAAAATAGAGGTAGAAATATAGAAATTAAGATATCCTATAGAAAATTCTAATATATAATATTATTCACCTCTGTTAGTTGTCTGACTACCTGATAAACTGGGCCCATTTGTTGGATAGTGCTTTGACTGTATTTTACTTTATGGACATATAATTTTTTTAATGTTATAATTCCATCTCTTGGATGATGAAACTTAACCATGACCCCTCTACAACTTTACACTTTGTTTACTTCATTCATAGCATTTATCAGAGTCTGTCTCCTACATCCTCCACAATTGATGCCAAATTCTAGCCATTCTGTTTTAAAAATGTTATTTGAATATTCCCCACTCTCTGCCTCCCTATTGCCACTCTTCTGATCTAAGCCTTCTGGGTCTTTAGCCTGGAATATTGCATTAATGTCCTCACTGGATTTCATTCATTCATTCATTTATTCACTCCATGTGTATTGAGCACTTACTATGAACCAGATCTTGGGTATAATATGATTAATAAAACATGGTCCCTCTTCTTAAGGACCTTATGGTTAACTGAAGAAAAAGAAACATGAAAACAGAAAATTATAGCGTAACGTGAAAAGTGCTTCAGTAGAAGTATGTACAAGATGTTATGGGAGCCCAGAGAGGGAAATGAAGAATTCTGGGTGGGAAGTCAGGGAAGGCTTCACAGAGGAGGTGATGTTTGCGTGGAATCTGTGGGGAGGAAGACTTTTCACTGGATGGGCAAGAAGAGTTGCAATTCAGTGAGAAGAAATAACTTTAGTAAAGTCAGGGAGATGTGAGAGAACCTCCTCTTCATTCTCCATCCGATATGTGGCATACAGCCACCCAAGTTATTTTCTATAAAGAGAAATTGGATATATGACGTGCAGTTACAACCTTTAATGACTCCCCAGTTTCTTCAGAACAGAGGACAAATGACATGTTCTTAAAGCACTCTTCCCAGTTTTCCCTCTTACAACTGTGTTTTGAGATTAGGCTATGTCAACTTGGTTAAGCTGGGAACTATATTTCTTCACGTATGGTTCCCAGCTAGAGTTGTTCAGAAGAACTTGAGTGAAATTTGGGAGGTAGGAGAGAAGCACAAGGTATTTCTCTTGGAAGTTTGTCCTGGTCAGATGCAGAGCCCAGTGGGTTCTAGCTGGTCCTTGCTTTCCTCCATTCTGAGTCTAGCTAGTCTTCCTAATTGCTGCCTTGGTGACCAATAATGGACTCAAGCCCGCTATCAGACTCTTTACTATGGATGTGCAGAGGTGTTGGCTCTTTAAGAGGCAGTAGCTTCCCTTAGTCCCCCCACAAGCTCCTCTTCTGTGCTTTCACTTGGGTGGTTGACTGGATTGGTTTCTTGCAATTGCCGGTAAGCCGTGACTTGTCCTCCCTTGCCAATGCTCCAGGTGGACTGCTTAATGACTTCCTCAATCCCCTGACTGCCCCCACCAGACCTTCACTTCCTCAGCTCCTCCCACATTTGTATAAGGTCTAATTCCTAAGATAAATCCCTTATTTCCATAATATGCATGGTGGCTGTGAACCCTGACTGATACAGGGAGGTTTCTTGAATAGGCCACAAACTTTGACCAGAATACTCCCTTCTTCTTACCCCATTTCTAGCATGGCAAGTCTTGCGTGTTTTTCAGAGTTCAATTTAATGTGTATTCTATTGTGAAAATTTCTAGAACCTTCCTTCTTGCACAAATAGTGGTCCTGAAACACTGTGGACACTTTTTCTTTACTTGCCACTTGTATTATAGTTTGTTGCTTGTTAATCTGCCTGTCCACTAGATTGCGAGCTCTTTAAGGTCAAGGAACACGTCTTAACTATCTTTCCTGTTCCTCTACCTCCTGCCTCATACAGTGCTGTGCACAGCTCCAGTAACTGATTTGAGCTTATTGACTTGCATATACAAAATAGGCGTTGCTTCTAAATCCGTGAGGATTAGGTTATTGCAAGTCCCCAGATAGGAGGATTCATGGTTGAGAATCAGATGATCTTAGAGGCAAAAGAGTTAGGGAACTGAGAAAGAGGATGGACACACAAAAAATCATTTTAACTATTTAATGAGATGAAGATAAAACAGCAAGATTAATCCACTAAATAAAGAGAACACCAATGACGTATTACTTATTATTAGTTGGTTATAAAAGTTACATTGTAGTTAATTTCTGTTTGCCACTTTTTGGTTACTGCAAAATATTTTACGATTCTCTCTACCATTGATTTAATGCTTTTTAAAAAATGAGTTCATCTCCTTCCTCTTTCTTCCAGATCACATTCATATTGAAAGGACTTTTCTGTGTGTCTTCCCCACTATTCAAATATTTAGTGCCTTTTCGGATGTCATGGCTTAGAGTTGCTGCCCCTCAAGTCCTGCTTGTATTCAGAAATGCAGAGTGACTTGGATGTTAAAGATGGAAAAGGACAGAGACACAAAAACTAACAAATAAGCAAACCCTTTGCGAAAATTTTATTTAGCCTATTTGCTCTCCCTGAGTAAATATTTCTCACCTCCTATCTCTAATACACAGAGATTTGGAATCTCTCTCTGCTCAGCTAGCTTCATGACCAAGTGTGCTCAGCCCCGACACTCATCTCTCTGCTGCCTGCCTTCGAACAGGCACAGGAGTGCAGTTCTGAGGCCAGGTTTGACCTTCTCTCAATGTTCTGAGAGAGAGAGAAAAACATTGCAAAAACGCCCGTCCATGTTCTGCTGTCTTTTTTTTGCTCCTTTTCCTATTCCCTACACTACTTTCTCTTTTTCTAATTATCCCCAGTCGGAGGGACTCATAAATCTCATACACTGTAACTGAAAGTGAAATTCTCCTAATTGCTGCAAAGCAGACCAGAAGCAAAGCCACAGATACTGGAATTCTGTATAGTATGCTCAGGGCTAGAGGAGGAGACTCTATATCCAATTTTAATATTCGTGTGCTCATAGATTTGCCTCCATTTGATATCCCAAACAAAAACGATAGTGATTCCTCATAAAATTGTCTTGAACTTCTGTTAGAAAGGTGGAGTTTATCTTAATTGTTTTATTTTAGGGACTTTGTGGCAGTTCTTGATAGTTAACCTGATTGGCTAAGGGAGGAAGTTGCTGAGAGACCAGTCAAATTGCTTCCTGTTTGAGAACTTGGCCATTTAAAGATAGCTCACTCGGATTTCATAACTGGATCCCGAAATGGTCAGCCAATAGATTTTTTGCGTTTCAACAACTGAATGGGATGGCCCATTGATTGCCCATTCACTGTGACAGCCCAAAGCCCATGATTGACCAGCATCTGGTTAACTCAGTTGACCTGGATACCCAAGGCCCCAGTGATTGCTCTCTGAACCTGAAGGGGAGCTTGAACTGCCAAAGACTAGTCACATGTCTGTTTGCAGAACTGTCATTGTCAGAGAAGAAAATTCACAGTCCACTTTTGTTCTTTCATAGCGCCAGGCAGAAAAAACAAACAAGACAGAAACAAAACACAAACAAAGAACCCCACAACATTTTGAGAAATTGATTCCATTAAAGAGATGCTTCATCATATCTACCCTGAAAAGCACAATAAAATAAGAAAAATTCTAATGCTATTTACATAAGTGGTTTTATTTGGTTTGTAGATGATTTAAAGGTGCTCTAAACCAGCAGTCCTCAAAATGTGGTCCCCGGAGCAGCAGCAGCAGCACCACATGCCAACTTGCTAGAAATGCAAAGTCCAGGGCCTCACCCCAGACTGACCAGATCTGACACTCGGGGGTGGGGAGCAACCTGTGTTGAACAAGCCCTCCAGGTGATCCTGGTGCTGCTGAAGGTGAGAATCACTGCTGTTAACTCTTAGTATCTGGGATTTTATTCAAACCATGGTAGCAGGGATCCTAATTCTGTCTGCTCACTTCTCTCACCCTTTCCTCCCAAGTCCTCCAGAATCAGAGTCACTTTTCTGGTTCCTCAGTCCTTTAAGGCTCTTTGAAACCTGTTGTCCTGGGGCCTGGGTGGGCTGCCTGATGTTAGAATGTGCTGGGAACACTCTGTCAGCTCATTGGAACTTGGCAGTTAAACCAGAGCTGTTACTGCACAAAGGGCACGATCTGCTCGCCGCAAGACAAAAGCCAATCGTCAAGAGGCAAGATGGTGGAAAAGAAAGGATAGTTTATTGCAGCTTGCTAGCAAGAGGGAAGATAGCTGACTAATATCTCAAAGAACCATCTGACAGAACAAAAACTACAGGCCTGTTATAGAGGGGGCTGGTCTCCAGGTCTGGGAGGTATCTGGTCTCAGGGTGGGGGCATCCATCTAGTCTTAGTTCCTGAGTCTTTTGTTTTCCTTGATATGCATCAGAAACCGGAGCAATGCCCTATAGCTGGTCTTTCTTTGTCATTGATGAAGGCTATCAGCCTAGATTCTCTGCCCGGGGGTCATCACATTCTTAAGGAACTCAAGAGAACAAAGTTATCAACTTATAGTACCTGGAAGGGGCCACAAAACCTACAGAGCATGCCTGGGCTAGTTAATCAGAGGTCATTCAAAGTTATCACACAGTTTCTTTTCTACAGGATGCCTTCCCTCATGTCAACCTTGTGTTGAGCTGGTGTCAGAGCTTCCCCTTTGGTTTGGTTATGGTGCACTGCCAGCCTTCTGGGCTGGCCTAACTTACTGCAAAGAAAGCAAACTATTGGCTTTCTGTCATCCTGGCATTATAGGAGAGAGGTAAGGGTAAAGCCCCTCAAAGTATTAGAACAGCAGCCTGGCAATTTTAAGCTTTCATTCTGGAAGAAAATTTCCATTTGTTTTCTCTACGAGCCTGGTGTTCTGGAAGTCCACAACAAACAAACCTAGAACTTTAAAGATCCATTGTGTTGAAAGAAGTGTGACCATCTTCTATGCTATATGTGAGATTTGGGGGCTCAGAAAAACATCAGCTTGCAGTGTGGCCTAAACGTGGGAGCCTGCCCAAAGGCTTTGAGATGGGAGAGGGGAGGTTAGAGACACAGACTCATTGGTCCTAACCAACAAGGTTTACTGGAACCGAGTCTATCTAAGAAAAACACATTGATGTAGTTTTTTTTTCCCCACCAGAGCTGCCCTCAATAAAATGTGGGTGTCATTTGAAAAGGGCATCATTTCCAATGAATTCTGAAAGTGTCACACAGGGTATTGATTGATCAGTCTTGCCGTCAGCATGACTGGGGCCAGCGTGGAGCTGTCCCTGTGATCCAATTTTCAGAACTCACAGACACCTTCACTCTCTGGCAAATAGCATCAGCAAGTGGCAGGGCAGAGGGGGCCATAGGGCTGGGGTGTATGTGCACAGGAATAGTCTGGCAGAAAGGTGGCAAGAATGAATGATTTTGTATCATTGTCAGCTTGTCTAACTAGTACATGTTGAAAGCTGCGAGTATCACACCTCGGGTGTGTTGGATGGTTAGGAGTCTGATTTATTTTCTTTAACAAGCAATATTAGGCCATGAGTAAGTCAAAAGCAGGTTCTAATCAATGAGGAATACCAATACCAACGTTGGTGAAACCATTTTAAGATAGCATTATTGTCTATGTTTGTGTTTGCTTTTATCCCAAAGTTCATTTTCACAGTACAGAGATGGGAAAGAAGTACCCGCCCAACTGTATTTCCTTTGCAGTATAAACCATAGTTATACCTAGTGCAGGTGGTCCTTAACATGACAAATACACAGTCTAGGCATGTGACTTCTAAGTGTGCTACTCACTTGCTCTAGGACTGCATGTATGAACAGATGCATGGAGTATATGAGTAAATAGGTCTTCCTTGGCCCATGTCACAGAAACTTTGGAGGTTGGCTGAGTGGTCTTAGGCAAGGTGTGATCTCTTAGGCAAAGTGTGGGCTCCCATTTTTCTATTTATAAAATGAGAGACTGGACAAAATGATTTCCAAGGTTCATTCCAGTTCTGACATAGTGTGCTTTTTTTCCCATAGGTTTTACTCAGGGGCAGGAAGATTGAGGCAGCAAGATGGGGAGTTGGTTTGAGCAGAATGGAGATGGTGAAGCGCTCTCTGCCTCCTGGAAAAATAGTTTCTTGGTGTGTGAATTCTGGACTACTTGATGGGAAAAATAAGCACCAAAGTTGTAGCTGGGTGGGTCAACTCCACGGCTCTTCCTTGGAGCTTCCTCTTACCAACTCCCAGTTCTCTGGACCTCAGGACAGGGACTGATGTTTCTGGAACCCCACAGCCAGAGGAGTTGGGCAAGAAGTACTAGTAGCAATTACAGGTACCCTCCCTTCTGAATGGAGGGTCCCAAGGGACTTTGCTTCTCCTTAGCACTCCTACCTGGGACCCTCAGGGCACACTGTGGTGGAGAACGTGGGAATGTGTTTCTTTGCTCCTTTGCACAAGAGAATAGCATGCTGTGATTGATCCATTCTAATTCTTACATACTCTTTCAGCTTTGTGGGCCTGCCACATTCTGTGCCCATTTTCTCCTTGCTCTTGGGATATTTGCCTATCCCAAACATGGACACAGGAGGCTCTCTTAGTCATAATTGTGTCCTTTCACCAGTCTGCCAGCCTATGCCCATCATGGACTGCTATATTTTTGCATGGCATGAGACACAGCGCTGCTGGGAGGCTAAATGCAGCACTGCATGGAAAGCACCAGATCTTGTACAGGATGCTAAGTGTGTAACATTTGGTTATGATTTCCAGTGGACTGCAAACTCCTGAGAGACCTGAATTGTGCCTATTCTTTTTTGCATCCTCTTTGCTTTGTACATTGTGGAGCTTGATCAATGCTAGTTGGATAAAGGAATCATTTCAAGACCTGCCTCTGTGGGTCTTACAAATGACTCGGGCATCTAGACTTTTAGAGTAGCTCAGGGAAAAGCACTGGTATTTGTTCTTAGCAAGGAAGATGGTCACTTAGACTTCTGGCCATTTTTGTGGAGAATGTCTTCACGTAATGCTTGGATCTGATGACTGTGACTCTCCATCATAAGAGAAACTCAGATAGAAAATTCTGTCCAACTGTTGACTTAATCTTGTTAAAGGTATGCCTTGCTTCAACCTTTGTTCTCTTGCTGGGACATCTGGGCTTACAGTTCACTTTTGTTTGTTCTTGCAGCCCAGCTCCAGATATATGCAGTTCAATGGACTTGCTTAGCCTGTCCTCCTACCACACCCCCCTAGGAGCCTGTGCTATTGGTCAGCACTTCCCTCAGAAGGATGGGGCTTACCATCAGCCTAGGTGTGTGCAGTGGAAATCAGGACAATCATCCTGCTACAGGGGTGAGAGACATCTAACTGACATCATTCTAGATGACGAAACTGAGGGGCTGCTTTATAAAGTGTCCAGTCCAACTAGAAGAAGGATGAAAAAAAATCAAATAATTATTATTCTAGAGGGAGAAGTGAGAGCTGGAACTGATGTCAGGTATCTTGCCCATTGTCAGGTATTTTGTGCAATGGAGCATCATTACTTTTTAGTTTTATTGGTTAAAAGTGATTTTATCTGGGGGCTGACCCGGTGGCGTAGTGGTCAAGTTCACATGCTCTGCTTCAGTGGCCCTGGGTTCACAGGTTTGGATCCCTGGCGTGGACCTACACACCGCTCATCAAGCCATGCTGTGGCAGCATCCCATATACAAAGTAGAGGAAGATTGGCACAGATGTTAGCTCAGGGATCACCTTCCTCAAGCAAAAAGGAGAAGATTGGTAACAGATGTCAGGGCCAATCTTCCTCACCACCCCACTCCAAAAAGTGATTTTATCTGTCTGAATGGAAAAAATACCGAAGTGTGAAGAAGTTCAGTGGTCTTTTTTTCCCATTAGTTAATGGAGGTATTGGATCCTGAATCCGGAACATTTGACCAAAAGCCTTTTGTTGTGGGCACCACCCCATCTCAAGATATCTAGTCATTCCTATCTTACTATTGGTTTGCTGGCTCTCCACTGCTGAAAAGCTTTCTACAGCTTATGGGAAAAAGAGTCCAGCTACTTTCAAAACCATTTTACTAGAGCAAATAGCTCAGTTCCTCACCTCTGTTCCATAGGTGACTTCTTAGTTAGGAAAATCAAAATATGAAACTTTCATTACATGTTTGAAAACCATCCCAAATGATTTCAAAGGCAAGTTATTGTTCTACTTTTTCCAAGTTTTTGTGTTTATTTTTATTAGAAACATATGTGCAAGTTGAAAGAACATTTGGGTAAGGGAAAAAAATGATTATTTATAATCTCATAGTTCCAACCTGACATTACTGGCATTTAGAGAACTTTCCAGTCTATTTTCTCTGTACCCACTTTCCTCTGTCTAGTTATAATTACATTGTTGATGATATTTGGTAGTCCCCTCCACTTAATATTACAGTAGAGGAATTTCTCCTTATTACATATTCTTCACAGCCTTCCATGCTTTATAATGGCTTGTCACATTGAGTAACTATATTTGAAATCTAGATTGTTTTCTCTTTTTTTGTGCTATTTTCATGCACTACTGCTGTGAACCTCTTTAAACATAAATATATTTTTTATTATTTAAAATTATTTCTTTAGATTAGATCAAAAGGATGTATTCATTCTAAAGACTATTGATATATGCTGTTCAATTATTTTTTAAAATGGTTTTACCAACTTAAATTGCCTACAGTATGTTTATTTCACCAGTCTTATGAATTACCGTTAATTTTTTTTGGATAATTCATAGCTAAAAAATGGTAACCTGTTTTAATTTGCATTTTATGATTTTGTTTTTAATTGTGTTTCCTTACTTTGTTTATCTCTGGACTCTTAAGCTAAATTCAATTAAAAAAGATTAAATATGGGTAATTAGAAAACACTTAAAAACCTGTAACACATGTATAAGTAAATAAGCAGATGGAAACATAGGAAATTAGCTTATATTGGTCAGGTTAGGTCTCTTGGACAACTGATAGCTCCAAGTGGAAAGAAAAGGTTTATTCTGGGGGTAGGGATTAAAATGGGGGGGGGGTTTGCAATCCCTCCGTACACTTTCAGAAATTTTTAGAACACTGAGGCTGGGTAGCCGGGATTTGAAACAGCCTTACCTTCCAGTGTGTCTATTTGGGAAATTTTGCTCTTGTGAGGATGATTTGTTTATTTCAAGCATAGCAAATTATAATTTTTTGAGAAAATATATTAGTGAATGAAATGTGATCTGGGCATCCAGTGTCCAGATCAATGCAATATTTTACTCCTAAGACACCATCGATGTCTTTCCATCTAATTACTATCAGGAGATAAATGATTCCTTTCACTGAGAACTCCAAAGGCAGTGAGGAACCGTGGGATCCGGAGGTGTGATTTGTAGATCCCGTCTGAGATGCCTTGGAAGTAATTACCGCTAAGCATAGCCATGTGGTCTGCTTATAAGACACGCTAGCTGTTGTTCCAATGATTTCTATTGTTGCACCTTATACCTGGTAGATGTGTGGTGTTTATAAGGATTTTGCACTTTCTGTCTCTCCCTTGAAGAAAGGGATTTGCTTCATAGGCACTTTCTTGACCTTGCTCTGCTGATTAAAAAGCTTAAGGACCACACAGATTTCGTGACTTTAGAATGCTCATTCATGAAATTCCAATAAGGATGAGAGTGCTGCAAAAAATTTGTTTTTCTAGAAGAGAAACCGGTACAATCAGAATGACTCCGAATTGAATTATAAATGATTCAAAGCAACTGAATATTGCTTATTCAAAAGCCAAGGGTGAGGAGGAACTCTTGTGTTTTTGGAAATAAGGTGCTGCCTGTAATGGGATGTGACAGCAAACAGACAACAGGAAAAGCCTACTATGTGAGCTTTCCTCGCCCCCTTCTCTCCACTTGTTCCATGTGGGATTTAAGAACTGTCTCAAAGAAAGGTAAGGGAAAGGAGGGACTCACAGGACAAAACAAGAATGAGTGAGGGACGGGTATTTCAGAGAGTTTGGGACAGAATCAAAAAGAGGGAAAAGGAAAGAAAAGATAAGCAGACTCAACTGACCAACAGGAGCTGGGCACATTCACAACCGGTAAATTGGCTCCTGCGTGCTCTAATTCCTGCTGCACCCTGGACTGCTAACACGCCTTGATAAAAAGGAGAAAAGAAAGGAGGGGAAAATAATCCATGCGGGAGGCTGTGAGTGCACACAGAGTCTGTTCTGAGCTCCCTCCATAGGCAGACACGGATCAATAAATCAATAGGGAATGTTCACTGGCTGTAAAATGGGTAGAGAATCCAGTGTCAAGCTGCTCCAAGATGGATGGACAGTGGGCTTGCTGTCTGTGGAAGGCCAGAGGTGGCTATCACCTTGAGATGAGATCAGTGACCAAGAGCCTAACAGCCCTTTGAACCCTGAGTCTATGATTGAGGACCTGGGCATGGCTTAAAACAGTCCCAGTGCGACCCACGGTGACATCCCCTCCACTTTGCGCATCACCCCCCAACACTCACACCTCTTGGCAGGGCTGATGGTTTGCCACGCGGAGCCTGGCTGCTGTCTGCCCCTGGCCTGCTGTGCCCTGTCATTGAAGTAAAGGCTACAGCAGACTGAATCAGAAATTACTAGATGCCCTAGTGGTAGGAAGCATCGATCGGAAAGGGTAGGGATTTTCTGCACAACAGT
Organism: Tapirus indicus; assembly: GCA_031878705.1. Lineage (NCBI taxonomy): Eukaryota > Metazoa > Chordata > Mammalia > Perissodactyla > Tapiridae > Tapirus > Tapirus indicus. Next base: position 45,649,144 of record CM062918.1, read on the forward strand.
TGGATTTTTCCTTTTACATAAAGGGGGTTTAACATAATACGGGTGGTGCTTTCACTGCACAGCACTGTATGTTAACCCTTGCTTTCGTGACTTAACCTGAGGCTACCGCAGGGGTGGCTGCAGTCGGTCTCTCTGAAATTCAGAAAAGCATTTCTTTTTGAAGGGCATTTAGGTCAGGCCAGCCTGGCTGTGTGGGGGTGGCCACTGCTGCCCTCGTGGCTGTGCTGGGGGCTCTATTGGAGCGGTGGGTGGCTTCTCTTCAGCTGCTGCTTGGCCAGCGGGCTGCATCGTTGGCTGGGTTTCAATAAAGAGCAGAGGACAGCCTGGCTCCAGAGTCCCTGCTACTGCGGAGGGCAGGGGATGGTGTACTTCTTGTCCTCTTTGTGACCCCAACTTCTTCTCTCTTTTGAGGACACAGGGCTCCTAACCTTTTGTAATGGAGATCAAGTAGTCACTTTGGGTTTAAACGCTGTGCCATCAACCGCCTGCTTAGTTCTTAGAATGTGGCTCTGTCCAGAAGACACAAATGCTCATCCTGGAGAAAACGTAAAAAAAAAAAAAAAAAAAAATTCTGGGTGGTATTTCAGCTCATCATTCAGATAATTTATCAACGTCTGGCCACATGCCTATCTCTTATTCATTTCTTCATTATTTTATTCAATAAATGCTTTTTGATTTCCTACTACTTGCTGATCCTACTATGTGCTGGGCAATAGGCAGGAAGATCAAGAAAACACAGTCCTAGCCCTTAAGAAATGAGGGGGTCCCTGAAAATGGTTTCTAAAACTTCTGTTTCTAGGATGTCTAGAAACTCTTATTTATTTTTATAAAACGACTTTTTTTTTTTTAAATCTTTAAGGTTTTCTTATCAATGTTTCTGGATAGACAAAAAAGGCAATTTGGGGGGATAGGCAAAAAAAGTAAAAATGATAATATTGGATATATAAATAAATGAGGGCTGTATGGTATAGTGGGAAATGCAATGGAGAGGATTCGTTCACTCACTCACTCATTTATTCACTCATTTATTCTACAAGTGCATATTTGACTACTATGCATATTTGTGACTATTCTGTGCCTGGCAAGCTACTATAGTGGAGAGTCCTGGTGGAGAGCAGACATTCAACATGGAGTCCCATAAACATACAAAGGTATAGAGTACTATGAGGAGGGGGATCGGATTTAGATGGGAGTGGAGGTCAGCAAAGGCTTTAAGTTAAGAACTGAAGGAGGAGAAGGAGTTAGAGTGGAGAAAAGTGGGGACATGGGCTGGGCCTCTCATTCTGGTCCTGTCACCAACCAGACATGTGACTGCAGACAAGACCCCTGTCTTCCTGGGCCTGTGTTTCCTTATCTGTCAAATAGGGGGGTGGGCTAGATAATTTATATGAAAGCTTTTGGCTCTGAAGTATTATGATTCTTCAAAAGGGTCCATTTACATGAAGGCTAAGTCTGTTAGGAATAGCTGTCTCAGGAGTGATTCAGATTATTTCCCAAAGAATACGGAGTTGTGGTTGTTGCTCTGCAATCTCAGTGGAACCAGCCATAGGGAAAACCGTTAGGTAGTGCTATTTACCATGGCTTCTTGCTATGGTCCTAAAAATGATGGCCTGAGTCCTGGTCCAAAACAACTCATGGGGCCACGGAGAAAACTGTGGTAGATTAGATTGTGTGTGATTCAGACGTGAGATTTGATGACCACACTTCAATTTCTGGTTAAAAAAAAAAAGGAAAAAGTAAGCAATAGGCTGCATTTAGAAACACTAGCAGGTTTCTCATTTATCAATATCTGTGTGCCAGGTTTTGAGGTTGGTAGGTGAGGGAGGAAAAGGTGAATCAGACTACAATTCTGTCCTCACAGAGCTATTTAACTGAATTTAGGGAAAAAAGTTGTATTTAAAAATGTAAATAATTGAGGATATTTGATCCATGTACACTAAATACAGGGCCAATCCATATAAAAATTTACATCAGGATGGCAGAGCCTGGTTGCCTTGTTTCAGCCCATTATGGCTGCCCATCCCTACCTACTTCCTTACCTGTACAGATGGAGACACACTGGCCTAAATTCATACCTTGGCACACGATATTCTCAGTCTGTTCGCTGGTATGAAATGTCATCTTGCATGCCTACCTAAAATCCTGGTCTCCTGATCCTAACAAGAGATCTGTGGATTGGGACAGCTACTCTACATTGGTCAGGGGGAGCAGGAAGTGGGAGCAGACAGGTAGAGAATACACATATGTAAGAAGCTGCTGGAAAAATGCCATTTGAACCCATACCTGTCTCTCCTGCTTTCCTCCAGTCCCAGCTGATACAAGGTATCACAGACTCCAAATAACTCTCGGTCATGACCAATATTAAAGGTGGTGACCTGGGAACCTACAGTCCCCAGGATCTGATGATATTAGGAGGTCTACACCAGGATCTCTTGAGAAGGGTGATAAATAGAATCACCTTGAAGGGTGTCCCGACTGGCTTTGTGGGGGTTGCCAGTGTGTCTGGGAAGCCCTTTAAACATTGCCTCCTTTTAATCTGGGCTGTCTTTGATGCTGGGTATGTTGCTAGAGTTATTCTATCAAACACAGGCTTTTTGATCGATTTTTCTTTTCAGTTGTAGCTGATTTAGAAACTGCTTTTAGGTCCATGTCTGGATAACCTGACTGTTGCAGATGCTCCTGGCAAGATGGCTCCTGAATTATCACATAATTATCTGGAAAGCCCTCACCTCTTGGCCTTGCTGGTGCTTCCTTCTTGCATCACCCCAGAAAAGCCAACTGTCTCAGAGTTTGGGCTCTGGCTCTATAGAGACTTGGGCTCAAATCCTGACTTCCCACTTATTAACTCTTTGATCTTGTGAAAGTTAATTTTAATTTTTCTAAATCTCAATTTCCTTCCCAGAAAATGGATAGTTGTGAGAATTTAATGAGATGATGCCTTTAAAGATTCTGGCAAATAGAAAACACTCCAGAGGTGTTAACTCATTATTAATAATAATAACAACATAATATAATGTCAACTTGATAATATATAATATAATAATATCAATAATATAATAATATCCACTTGAGTTTAACATACATCTAGTCTAACCTTAGCTGTCATTAGATCTGAGATCTAATGAATCTGAGGTCCGAGAATTGCACATGCCTCACATGTCCCTCCCAAGGCCACTCTTGGACAGTGGGTGAAACATAAGGCTTCTCTCTTGTCCTGAGCCTCTGTCAAAATCTGCACGCTCAGATCTCTGGCTTGACTCTTCCTCAACTCTTTGCTAGTAAGTCATTCCAGTGCCTTCTTTTACTTCGTCACTTGATATCAGCTTTGCCTAAGCATATTACTGGTCACTACATTTTTCATGCCTCTGGGGTCCCACTGTCATATATGTTTACTGGTTCTTCTTGAGGCTCCTGGAAGGCAGAGGAGAATAAACTCCAACAAGTGATGTTCTTCCTTATTTCTGATGGGACCACTGCTCTCCTCAGTGTGCCCAGCCAGCCCTCCTCGGGGGCCTCTTTACCATTTTCTCAAAGACCCATTTCCCCCCATGGTCCCGCTCCAGGAGTTGTGCACCAGACACTGTCATTCCAAGTCTCCGAAGGTTATGATTGGGATTTGAAAGCAGATCCACCTTCCTCTCCTACCTCATTTGAGCCTTGGATCCCCTTCCATGTGTCCATCTCAGCCTCAACAGCCCTCTGTGTCCTGAACCTACCATGACTTTCTACTGGCTTGTCAGACATTTCCCAGCCCTGATCCCTCCTTGCTAAGGGACTGGGCTCCGTGGCATTAGCAGAACCAGTTGCTGAGTCCTGTGAGCCTGACCCACAGCCAAATCTAGCTGTCTGACCCTTGATTCATCTTCTGTTTCTCTGAGACTCTTTCCATACTGGTGCTTCAGATGCATTCTTTTCTGCTCGATCCTTCCTCCCCTCCTTGCAAGGTGGGCGAGCTCTATAACCCTTTACAGCAAAACCAGAGATGATCTGATGGCATGTGAGCTCACAGTCCCCACTTCTCTCTGTCTCAGAACATCGCACCTTCTTATCTTTCTTTCAGTCTCAGAGATGGGGTGTCTTTCCTTTCCTCTGCCTTACTCTGGATCCCCACTTTTCCTCTCTCCTGGGATATCCATCTCAATCATCCTACCTATCCTTCATCTTCAGTCTTCCTCTGCCCATTGACTGATTCTTTTCTACCTCCAGATCCCCACAGCACTCCTTCCAAACAAATGGAAAACAAAAAATACCTTCCCCCCACAAACTCAAAGTCCTTGGCTGACCTTTCTGCCTACACAGACTTCCTTTTGAAATTGCTTTCCCCCTTGAAAGATGCTCTGGATGTTTATCTTAACCTGATTTTACCTCAGTGGAAAAAAAAAGGTGAGGGTACACAGTGCTTTCCCTGGGCCTGCAACCTCCTTGGGCTGCCACACTCAATCTCTAAATCCGATTGATTCTTTCTTCATAGTCTCTTACATCTGTCTTTGCTGTCTATTTCTGCTCCTCCCCTCTCCTCCCTGGTCCAGGTCTATATCACCTCAAAACTGAGATGTTGCCTGAGCTTTCTAACCAATCTCTCCAATTCAAGGCCATGTACAAGTAGCTGACAAGTAAATCTTTGTAAAACAGCACTTTGGCCATGCCACACCTCTGCTAGCAAAATAAAGATAGCTCTCTACCACCCACAGGACAAAGCCCCAAATCTAACCTTCCACAGGCAGAGCCACCTACAGTCAAACCTCTTTCTAGTCTCATTTCTTTTAAAGACCCGGGGCTGCCCCAACTAAAGATCACTGAAATCTCATCTCATACATCTCAGTGTTCATGCCATTATTGGTCTTGTCTCCCCTTTGAAATGAATTTTCCTCACTGTTTACTCATTGCAAATGCACATGTCCTTCTAGAGCTGTCTCCAGCAGCACCTATTCTTGAAGCTCTCTCCCGACCTTACCATCTAGCCATAACCTCTCTCTCTCTCATCATTGTACTTTGTGTCTCTAGGGCCCTCCTTCTCCCCACAAGTAAAAAGGGAAGTTTAAGTACTTTATCAGGGAATTTTAAATAAAATATACTTGGGCTAAAAATTCACCATTTCACTATATACATCTAGACTCACAGCATTTCCTCTCCATCCATTACCTTAAAATTTTTGTTTAGTACAAATAGTACTATTCATTAGAAAAAATTCTAGAAATGCGGATTAGTAAATATAAAAATTCTTGCAAGACAGAGATGATCGTTGTTAATATTTTGGTGTATAACTTTCTGGTCTTTTTTCATGGCACATATTCTTAGTCATTTATCAAATATTTCTAACCATCTATGTGCTGAGCACTAGGGATAAAATGACAGATCAGATACACATGAAATCTGCCAGGTTGTGCTGATATTCTATTGTATATAATATACAAAGATATGTATAAAATATATAAATGTAAAATACATGTACATACAAATACATAAGCATACATATGCAATTTATGTATATAAATACAATATATTTATTGTATATAAACATATATAGAATATACATATATTTACAAAAGTGGGATGGTATTACATATCCTGTTTTGTAACTTTCTTTTTGTAGTAATATATCATCATCTCAACATTAATAAGTATACATATATACTCCCTTTTTTTCTTAGTATCTTTACCATTTTAAAGTGTCTAGTAAAGTAGTGGTAACTATATGCACCTCGTTGTGTAACAGATCTCCAGAAATTTTTCATCTTGCAAAACTGAAACTCTGCACCCATTAAACCACGTATCCTCTTTTCTCCCTTCCACAATCTCCTGACAACCACTATTCTACCTCTGTTTCTAAGAGTTTGACTATTTTAGATATCTCATCTGAGAGGAATCATGCAGTCTTTGTCTTTTTGTGCCTGGTTTATTTCATTTAGCATAATGTCCTCAAGATTCATCCATGTTGTAGCATATGACAGAATTGCCTTCTTTTTTAAGCCTGAGTAATATTCCATTGTATATACATACCACATTTTCTTTATCCATCATCTGTCAATGGACATTTAGATTACTTCCACTTTTGGGGTATTGTGAATAGTGCTGCAATGAACGTGGGTGTGGAAATATCTCTTCAAGATCCTGTCTTCAATTCTTTTGGATATATACAAGAAGTGGGGTTGCTAAATCATATGATAATTCTATTTTTAATTTTTTGAGGAACTTCTATACTGTTTTCCATAGCAGCCACACCATTTTATATTCTTATCAAGAGTGCACAAGATTTCCAATTTCTCTGCATTCTTGTCAACACTTGTTATTTTCTGACTTTTCTTTTGTTTTGTTTTTGATAGTGGCCATCCTGATGGAATATGAGGTGATATCTCTTTGTGGTTTTGATTTGCATTTTCCTGATGATTAGTGATGTTGAGCATCTTTTCATATGCTTGTTGGCCATTGTATATCTTCTTGGAGAAATGTCTATTCAAGTACTGTTCACTTTTTATTGTTGAGTTATAGGAGTTCTTGATATATTCTTGCTATTAACCCTTTATCAGATACATAGTTTGTAAATATTTTCTCCCATTCTGTAGGTTGCCTTTTAATTCTGTTGATGTTCATCTCTGCAGAGAAGTTTGTAAGTTTGATGTAGTCCTATTTGTCTATTCTTGCTTTTATTGCCTGGGCTTTTGGTTTCATATCCAAGAAATAATTGTCAAATCTGATGTCATGAAGCTTTTCCCTGTTTTTTCTATGAGTTTTATAGTTTTAGGTCTTACGTTTTGGTCTTTAATCCATTTGAGTTAATTTTTATGTATGATGTAAGATAAGGGTTCAACTCCTTTTTTTTTTTTCCATGTGAATATCCAGTTTTCCCAACACCTTTTGTTGAAGAGACTGTCCTTTCCCCATTGTGCAGCCTTGGCACCTTTGTCAAAGATCCTTTTTTTTTTTTTTTGTGAGGAAGACTAGCCCTGAGCTAACATCCGTTGCCAATCCTCCTCTTTTTGCTGAGGAAGACTGGCCTTGGGCTAACATCCATGCCCATCTTCCTCTACTTTATATGGGACACTGCCACAGCATGGCTGACAAGCAGTGCATTGGCAGGCACCTGGGATCCGAACCTGTGAACCCTGGGCTGCCAAAGAGTGAACTAAACTGCTGTGCCACCAGGCCAGCCCCTCAAGGATCCTTTCACAATATATGTGAGGACTTATTTCTGGGATCTCTTCTGTATTGATGCCAGTACTGTAGTGTTTTGGTTACTGTAGCTTTATAATACATTTTATTATTATTTTTTTCTTTTTTTTTTGTGGGGAAGACCAGCCCTGAGCTAACATCCGTTGCCAATCCTCCCCTTTTTGCTGAGGAAGACTGGCCCTGGGCTAACATCCGTGCTCATCTTCCTCCACTTTATATGGGACGCCGCCACGGCATGGCCGACAGGCAGTTCGTCGGCGGGCGCCTGGGATCCGAACTCGCGAACCCCGGGCTGCCAAGCGCGAACTAAACCGCTGCGCCACCGGGCAGCCCCTATAATACATTTTAAATCAGGAATTGTGAGGCCTCCAGCTTTATTTTTCTTTCTCAAGATTGTTTTGGCTATTCAGGGTCCTTTGAGATTCCAATGAATTTTTTTTTTTTTTATTTCTGCAAAAAACGCCTTTAGGATTTTGGTAGGGATTGCACTGAATCTTTAGATTGCTTTGGGTTGTATGGATATTGTAACAATATTAAAGTCTTCCAATCCATGAATATGAGATGTCTTTTTATTTATTTGTGTATTCTTCAATTTCTTTTTGGAATATGAAGTCTTTTACCTCCTTGATTAAGTTTATTTCTAAGTGTTTTATTCTTTTTGGTGCTACTGTAAATGAGATTGTTTTCTTAATTCCCCTTTCAGATTGTTCATTGTTAGTGTATAGAAATGCAAATGATTTTTGTGTGTTGATTTTGAATCCTGCAACTTTGCTGAATTCATTTATTAGTTCTAATAGTCTTTTTGCTGTGGAATCGTTAGGGTTTTCTACATATAAAATCATGTCATCTGTAAACAGAGAAAAATCCATATGGAATCTCAAAGGCCTCTGAATTTTACTTCTTCTTTCCAATCTGGATGACTTTTCTGTCTTTTTCTTCCTTAACTGCTCTGGCTAGGACTTCCAGTACTATGTTGAATGGAAGCAGTGAAAGTGGGCATTCTTGCTTTGTTCTTGCTCTTAGAGGAAAAGCTTTCAGCTTTTCAACATTTACTGTGATATTAGGTGTGGGCTTTTCATATATGGACTTTATTATGTTGAGGTAATTTCCTTCTATTCCTAGTTGTTGAGTTTTTTTTTTTAATCATAAAAGGGTGTTGAATTTTGTCAAATGCTTTTTCTCTATCAATTGAGATGATCGTGTGGTTTTTTTTTTTTTTTTTTGAGGAAGACCAGCCGTGAGCTAACATCGTTGCTAACCCTCCTCTTTCTTGTTGAGGAAGACTGGCCCTGGGCTAACATCCGTGCCCATCTTCCTCGTGTGGTTTTGTCCTTCATTCCTTTGAGGTGATGTTTTACATTTATTGATTTCCGTGTGTTAAACTATCCTTGCATCCCAGGGATAAATCCCTTTTGATGTGCTGTTGAAGTTGGTTTGCTAATATTTTGTTGAGTATTTTTGCATCTATGTTCACCAGGGATATTGGCCTGTAATTTTCTTTTCTCGTAGTGTCCTTGTCTGGCTTTGGTATCAGGGTAATGCTGGCCTTGTAAATGAGTTTGCGAGTGTTACCTCCTCTTCAATTTTATGGGCAAGTTTGGGAAGGATTTGTATTAATTCTTCTTTAAATGTTTGGTAGAATTTATCAGTGAAGCAGTCTAGTTCTGGACTTTTATTTTTGGGGGTTTTTGATTACTGATTCAATCTCCTTACTCATTATTGGTCTGTTCAGATTTTCTGTCTCTTCATGATTCAGCCTTGGTAGGTTGAATGTTTCTAGGAACTTATCCATTTTTTCTAAGTTGTCCAATTTGTTGGTATATAAATGTTCATAGTAGTCTCTTATGGGCATCTGTTAAAATGTCTCCTCTTTCATTTCTGATTTTTATTATTTGAGTCTCTTCTCTTTTTTCTTAGGTAGTGTAGCTAAGGGTTTGTTAATCCTTTCCAAAAACCAACTCTTAATTTTGTTGATTTTTTTGTATTCTCTATTTCATTTGTTTCTGCTCTCATCTTTATTATTTTCTTCCATCTGCTAATTTTGGGTTTAGTTTATTTTTCTTTTTCTAGTTCCTTGAGGTGTAAATACATGATCTTTTAAAATAACAGCAGAATATTCTATCCTGAGGATATACCACAATTTATTTATCAAATTCTCTGTTGATTTAGTGCATTTATTTAAATGCTAAAAATATGGCCATTCAGGGCTTCACAAATGACTTTTCTGAACAAATAAAACAGATCTTATATTCCTGGCCAAACCTGGTGGGAGCTGTGCTCAGGAGGACGGCTTGTGTAGTTCTCCTGCACAGGCTGCTGACCCTGGTCTGATTGTTTGGTTGTCTTGAGGCTGTGTTTTAGCTGCCTGGGCATCTATGATAGAGTAAAAAAGAAGCCTAGTCACTCCAAATGCTCCCATTATACCCCATAAAAACCAGGATTGAATTGCATGACAGGAAGCACCTGCTGCTTTGAGTGGAAAAAGGAGAAATAGCTGAGATGGAATTTATAAGGTCTTTATTTTTATTTCTTTGAGTGGTGAAGGGATAGCCATTGTTCCCCTCACTTCTTCACAGGCAGGGATCTGCCCTCAAGAAATGAGATACAAATGTGGCTTCATGCCCATGAAGGCTCACTTTAGACATCATGTATCGAGCATCCACTACGTGCCAGGCATGATACTGGATACCGCAAAGGACACACATGTGAATGAGACATGGGCCCCATTCTCCAAGATCTAGTAAGGGGGTTGATTTGGATAAATAGAACAAAATGCCAAGTATACCACCAGTACCATAATGGAAGGTACAAAAGACATGGAAATCTGAGGTGGGAGAGATTACTCCCCACAGAATGGATCAGGGAAGACTTCATAGAGGAAGTCAGAATTGGGCTGGGCTTGAAGGAGTTGTATTGATAGGTACAGGGAGGAAAAGGCACTCCACATAGATGGGGTAGTAAAATCAAAGGCACAGGAGTGGGAAAATGGGAGGGAGGATATGGTATATTTGGAGAAAGCCAAGAAGAATCTAAAGTGTCAAGTCAGCAGATGAGATTTTTGAGTGAGTGGCAGAGATGTTTAGCTATCCACCAAGACTTTTTGCTCCCATACTCCCCTTTCATAATATAAAGTTGTTCCTAGGAAGTGGCTGGGAAATCAAGGGCTATGTATCCCAGTCTACCCACTCTCTCTGCCCATCTAGGTGGGACCATATGACTAGTTCTCACCTAAAGAATGTGAGTAGAAGGGATGTATATAACACTTCCAGATTGAGATGTTTAAGAATTGACTATGTGTCTCATCCACTCTCTGTCTCTTCCTGTCTGCCAACTGGATATCAATGCTGTGTACCTTGGCAGCTACATGTTGAAGATGACAGAGCCACAGGCAGCCTGGGTCCCCAAAAGACTACCTAGAGCACAGCACCCATCCACTCCATCTTCCTCCTGCCTGGACCCGCATTGGATGATTACATGATCAAGAAAAAAGCTTCTGCAGTGTTAATCCACTAAAACTTTGGGATTGGTGTGTCCCAGATGTTGGCCTATCTTACATAGTACACTACCTATAAAGGAGGGATGGGAGTGGGAGCATGGGGGATGGAGTTTGGAACTGGTTTGCCCCAGATGCTTTGCATCAAGTTGATTTCATTGCTATAGGAACTACAGGGATGAGGAGAAGGAGCTTCCATCCCCTGCATGATATTGAGCATATACACTGATAAACAGATATCTTGATGACTCACTCTGAACTGATTTTATAGCCAGAGCTAGGAAATAAAATTGAAATGATTTTTGATTCTTTTCTCCCCCTCATGGGAAGAAAGTGTTAATGTTAGAACTTTTCATTTCACATAGCATTTTCAGACACATGACTTTCTTTCATCTTATTCACAGCTGTGTAAGGTGATGGCATCTTCTTAATTTGGGGCTCAGAGAGATTTAGTGAGTTGTCCAAGGCCACATAGCTCCAGGATTCAAATCGGACTCCTTGGCTTGTGCCACCCTGTGTGTATCTATAAACTCTCCTTTTCCATCAGGAAAAAGTAAGCTGAAGAACCTTATCCCAGCCAGTTTCTCCCTTGAAAAGATGAAAGGAAGGCTAGAGGCATTCGTGGCTTAGGCCACACTGATCAGTGGAGGCCTTTGCAGCACGTTGGAGCCTCAGTTCATACCTTCAGGAATGAAAGAAAATGTCCACTTCTTAATTTTTCCTGAACTCAAATCAGACTCAGAACCTCCATCTTGGTAGGCTGCTGGAGAATTCAGCCTTAGTCATTACCTGGACCTCTCCTCCCTCTAAGTAACCCAGGAGGCTATGTGGTGTGTGGAAAATGGGAACAGGGTCTTTTACATCTAGCCGATTCTTGTTGCCACTGAGGGTCTCAGTGGGTAAGACTTGACATCAGGTGACTCTGCTTTGCTGCTACGTTTGGGGTATAATCTGTTTGGTTTCATCTCCTTAAATGTACCTTCAAGACCACTGAGATCTTGCTACCTTCCTTGGATGCTTTCCACAGGGTGCAGGCCTCTGCTCTCCCCTACTAGCATTGTTCCTGGAGGGAAATCTCTCCCTTTTCTTTGGTTACTTTCAAAGGCTCAGTGTGTTGTCACTTTGATGAGTTGAAGATTGTGCCATAGAAGGGAAGAGGCACTGCCTTCCTGCATTTTGGGATTTTGCAAAAGTCCCTGAGGCAAGGATTACTAAGGAGTAGGCATCTTCTCTGGAACAGGGGGACCTGAGTGTATGGGTTATGCACAGAGTGGCTTAATACAAAATTTGATTGAGTCCAAGTTGTCCATCATTGCATTGGAGACTCATTCATTCAACAAGTACTGAACACCTTCTGTTTGCCAGGCTATGATCCAGACAGGGGAGAGATGATGGTGGACAAGGAACTTGTAGCCTAGTAGGATAACTTCTGATAATGATAAGTGCTGTAAAGGATAGAAAACAAAATAATAAAGAGACAGTGAGGGATGTTGGAATGGAGGGGTGTCTCTGAAGGGATGATGTTTGAGCTGAGACCTGAATTGTGAAACCTTCAGGATGATCATGAGACCAGGCCACGCAAAGGTCTGTGGGTAATGTACTCTAGGCAGTGGCCATGCAGGCACCAAGGCCTTCAGGCTATGGAAAGAAATCTGGATTTTATTTCAGGCCTGTGAGAAACATTGGAAGGTTTAAGGAAAATGAACTAAAAGCTAGTCTTGGAACACCAACTTCCTGTATCAGTCTCTACCTCTCAAGAACTTAGGATTTAACTGGTGAGACAAAAGCTGTGCACAATAATAATACAGTGAGGTTTGCCTAAGAGTTTCTGATTTTCCTATCATATTTGAATTTCAAAATAACCTTGTGAACTGAGCACGACAGATAAGGAAACTGTAAATTATTTATACAAGTCAGTCCTTCATTCTTGTCTTAGTCTTCTTCCTACATGACTGCCTTGGGTACTCCTATTGATTCATCAGGAAGCCGATCCTGTCTGGCCCCTGCCCCAGGTCGAGCTGTTCACTAGCCTCATCCCAGGATGCCTCTCTACCTTGAAAATACTTTTTTTACTTCACATATTTGATGGTGTGAGTTCTTATAATAATGAACTCCTTGTGGTCAGAGACTATGCTTTTGTCTTCTCCTGTGCCCTAGACGAACAAAATGGGCATTCAAACCTGTGTGTGTTGGATGAGTGAATATCAACTATATGGCACTGACTTGTGAAAGGGGGGCAAGATGGGCATGGACTGGTGAGGGGGAGGAGAGCCTCATGGACAAAGGGACTTGGATTTGCCTCCAGAGATGAGAAGGGAACACTTCAGGTGGGAGGCCCAGGTGAGCAGAGGCACTTCTTGGCTCCTGCACCTGCTGAGCATGGTGTGTGTGAGCAGGGCGGGTGAGGGGCAGTGGAAAGAGTGTGCCCAAGGGGGCAGTTCATGCCTAGGAGCAGGAGTGGTATGGCTGGAGAGGGAGCTGGGCCCACATGGTGGAGGGCTATGAATGCCAGGCTGTGGAGTGAGAATTTATTGGGTAGACAGTGAGGGGAGCCAATGAGGGTTTCTGAGTTGGGGCAATCACATGATGAAGGCGGGGTTTTAGGAAGCTTGAGACGACCCTTGAGGGCCTCAAGAACAAAAGAGAGAAGTTGGCATGTGTGAGAAAAGCCAGGAGGAATTTTTCACAATTTGGGCTTCACGTAATACATTCTTCAGGGAAAGTGGTGGGAATGGGAGGGGAAGACACTGACAGGTGACAGAGCATCGGGCGGGTTCCCACGCCAAAGGGAATCTTCACTGCCACTGAGGAAATTGGTGTGATTTACCAGTGGATTCAGATCCTACTTCTGCCACTCACTGGGCTGTTTTGAGGGTTGAGAGAAATAACATATTTAAAGTGTCTGAATGGAGTGTGTTGAGCAAGTGGCATCTATTGTCTATCACCAGGTGTAGAAGTCTGAACACTTCTGCCCATGGCATCTTGGTATCAGAGTTGCCAAGGAAAACCACACAGTCAGGCACTGGATGCAATAATGTTTTACTCACATAGAAAAGAGGCAGAGCAAGATCCGCTTCAGCATCAGTCCTCCATGGCCAGAGAGTCCCTCTTTGCAGCCAATGCAGGGCCACTGGCCTGCACACACCCCTCTTGTGCTGCAGCAGAAGGACCCCATCCCCTCCTGCAAGGGGGGGGGGGCAAGTGCCATATGAGACACACCCTTAAGCAGAACAAAGGAGCACACATTGAGCCTGAACAGGGAATGATGTTCCCATACAAGGTGATAAGTCCAGCACAGGCTGTGAGGGCTCCATATCTCTTGGTAAGGAGGTGCTCCTGGCCCAAGAAAGCCTGCAGGAGTGAGACTGCCTTTCCCAACAAAGTGAACCATCACTACCACCTGTGGTTGGGTTGGTTTTGTGGTTAAGAGCAAGGACTTTGAAGTCAGAACTGGGACCGAGTCTAATCTGTAAGCTTCACAAGAATAGGAGTTATGTCTGCCTTATTCGTTATGGCTCTCCAAGAGGGCCGGCCCCAGTGCCTGGTATGTGGGTGACATGTAAGGAAATGAGCCCAGGCTATATTGCTTACTAGCTTCATGTCTTTGGGCAAATTACTTAATCTCAGTGCTCATCTTTAAAATGAGGAGAATAATAGTAGCTAACTGATAGGTTTTGGGTGAGGATTAAATGTAATTAATAAATGTAAAGCACTGAGCAAAGTGCCTTGTGCACAGTAAGCCTTAATGTTAGCAGCTTTATTACTATTAATGTTATTTTATTAATCTGGAACAAGGTTTGGGGTTTATGGGAAAGAGAAGGAGCTAGCTAAATCAGTTTTGCTAAGAAAAGTTGAAATAGAATGTTTTGAACACTGTAATGACCAATGAGTCACTGAGTCCTGCATGTCTCTGAATTCTGAAAACATTTTGGGATTCACATGGACACCCAGTTTCACTTGCAAATGATGGAGTCACAGATTATCTAGTCAGAGTTATAAAGGGTCATTACAGTTTTTCGCATTGTGGGTAACTTCCCAACTGCAAATAATGGATTTTTGTGACAGATCTTTTGGCAGTGACTTGACATGTTTTTGTTAGCTAATTCAAGTAGTCATCACACTTCCCTGGGCATGTTGAAAGCTTTCAACATCATAATTACCTACTCATTTCAATCACTAGTGCTTCAAAAATCAACCACCATGGTAGCTATTTCCAGGGAACTTTAAAAAGAGGGACCACATTGTCCTAAGTTCTCTGGGCATTTTGTGAAAAATGAAGTACACATATGGGCAACCTGAAGCATGACATTTTATTGACATTTTGGGGAAATGTGTGAAATTTGGCAATTCGATATTGCAAAATTATCTTTGAAGATTCTAAGGAAATGAGTCTTCATGGGTGACATATATCACACTCTTGGTTTTGACTTACCACCTGCTTATGAAGTACACACAGGATGTACTTATAATGTATTTATAATGCATTGATCTTTCACTGTGCAGTATTCCTTAACCAGAGGACCTGTTGGGAATTTATTAATGAACTGTATCTACATAAATATCCCAGAATTAAATATGCTTAATAAATGCTTAATAAACTTCATAAATTAAAAGTAACTTTCATGCCCATTTGAATATGACAGAATCCTTTGTGAACTAAAGACTCGATCAAGTGTAATTTTCTGGTCATTCCAACTACTGCCAATAGTGAATCTGATCAGCTCCATTCCACCTAGGTGGTGGTACCATCAACTGAATGAGCTAGTGGTGTAGATATCAGAATCAGACAGAAATGGGTGTATAACCTGGCTCTACCACTTAGCTGTTGTGGCCGTGCATGATTATCTCATCTCCCTAGGCCTTCTTTCTCTTCTGTAACGTGGGGATAATACTACCTATATCGTAGGTTTGTTGTGAGGATAAATGAGATCAGGTTTGTAAAAAATGCTAAGCACAGAGAGCGTGGCGTGTAGTAAATGCTCAGGAAAGAGAAGCAAGTATTATGTGATTTTTATTACTAGAGACAGAAAAGTACATCGTTCTTGTCACAAAAGTGTGAGCAGATGAAAGAATACTGGGGAATCTGTGAGGTGAGGGTAGCAACAGTCTGTGAAGGTTTCTACCACTTGCTTAAACAGAACCTGAGTGTACAAGACTGATCCCGGGATCTTATGGAAGAGTCCCCGGGAACTGGACCATCCATATCTTTGCATCCTGCCAGAAAGCAACTTACTAACAGTGTAAGAAGTTGGCTGATCAGATAGTTATTGAATATGCTTTGACTGCAAAATATATGCCAAACCAATGGTTTGGCAACCTTTTTTACTTAACTGACTGATTTTTGTGGGTTGAATTGGCTGCCATTGCATAGATGTAGTCATCAGCCTGGGTATTTATTTATATAAGAAATGTGTATTTAAACTTATGGTAGAGGGACAAATAAGGAATTGTAGCAAAACTATAATTTTTAAATTCACACCAAAGTCTTATCAAATAACAGATGGGGCATTGATATTTGGGGAAAAAAAAGAAAAATAAATACATTAATAAGTAAAATAGGTTGCTACCATTCCAACTATCAGTCTATTGCATTTATATAGATTTTTGAATCTCATAAATCTATCTATTCACCAATTGTTGTTACTGCTATAAACAATTGAAGATATTAATTGATTGATAAGACAATTCTCTATGTTCAAGTCAAAAAAAAGCAAACAAGTGCCAGATAATTTCTGTTTATTTTATTCAAGGTCTCATGTTTCTTTATCACCTTTATTCAATATAGGAAAAAATGTTAAATAATTTTTGGAAATATAGCAGGCTTGGGTCTATGTACAAAAATAAACTACTGCTTAAGGGGCCAGAAGACAAGGCGATATTATGTGTTTAATTTGCTCAGTTATGAAAGAACCTCCAGGGTATTGGGTTATGAAAAACAATGGTTATTTTGAGAGAAAATGGAGCCAAATTGGGTGGATTTTAAACACTTTCCAATGTATTTAGCATTGGCTGCGATTTCCAGGTTGGGGTGGGGGCAGGAGGCTCCGTTTCATTGTTCGCTCTTTCCGCTTTGGGGAAATGCTCCTTCCTCCGACTCTGTTCTGAACACGAGCGTTTCTCTAGATTGCTTTCTTGGAAATGGCAATGCAGAATGGTAGCAATAATAGGTTTTAAGGTGCTTGGCGGTGAATCATGCCATTTTATAAATTCATCTCCTTACACTTTATTTCCTTGCTGTGAGATAATTTAGACGAATGTCAGCAAGGGAAAAAGAAAGTGATTGGTGATTCCACCTCTCCCAATAAAGCAAATTCCTAATTTTCTGTCTTTTATCTTTTGCCATTCTTTTGTGCTCCTCTTTGGCCTTGTCAAAACATATCGTTCAGTTAGAGACTAAAAATATTTTCTCATCGATTGGGGTTATTGATTTTTTTTAATCTGTACTTTGGCTTGAAGAGCGCGGGTGAAGGGTGAAAGTTCACCAGCTTAGTCTGCCGTTTTATCTGGACAGCAGAAGAATGTATTGGCAGCAGATTTGATTTACCTTGTTGGGCAGTTGTAGACACTTCAGCCACTGAAGACAACCCTCTAGCATGTCCTGCTGCTGCTGTCTTTTTTTCTGTACCCAGGAACTCTTGAAAAATCCACTTTCCTGTTGATTTTATCTCTCTGTTTCCAAGGCAGAGTATTTTTTTCTTCTTTTTAGGGTTCCAAATCAGGCCTTTTGGAGATGTCACAATGCTTTCTGGACTCATGGTAAATAAAACAAGATTGCATGTGTCTACTGGAGTTTGTCCCCTCTGCCCATTTGGCTTACAGGGTCGGGTCATGTCCATCCATGATGTCACAGCAGAACCCAATGTGACTGGATCAAATCTGCTGAGATCTTCCCGCCTCCTCATCACAGCTGGTCAGACACACGTGCTCAGGGCAGTGTTTAAGTCCTAATTGTGTCCCAAGATGGCACCTACATCTTCCTAATGAGCACCAGCACGGAAGGTGGCACCATAGCCATTGTGAGAGAGAAAGAATAGTGTTATGACTAAGAATATGGCTTCTTTCCACGTTAGAATTCCAGCGTTAGCATTTGCCACCTGGGTGACCCTGGGCAAGTTGCCTAATTTCTTGGCACTTTAGTTTTCTCATCTGCAAAATAGGGATAGAAATTGCACCTATTTCATCACATGGTTGTAGGTTCACATGGCTAAATACACATAAAAGTCCTAGAACAGGGCCTGGTACACTGCAAATTCTCAGTAAATGTCAGCTATTTCTATCATTATAGAAAGAAAGCTGAGACTGGTGTGTGGAGGTGGGGGAGTGTTAAGAAACACAGAAAAGTTTGCACAGAGGAGGAAAGAACTGAGTCAGTATCAGGGAGTTTGGATCCAGTGCCACAGCTGGCCTCCTGATTGCCGCCACAATTCTGACCATGTGGCCTCGACCACCTGGCTGGTTCCTTCTTGTGTTGGGTGTGGAGACTCTGGGGTGAAACCCGAGGCTACTGACCGGTGGGGCCACTGGACTCACCACGCTCTGTGAAGAATCTGGAGTTTCAGCGCCTGCCATTGTGTAGCTGGGGCACTTCCCCTCACTGCGGGCTCAGCCCTAACCAGAACCTAGACCATCGTTCAACCTGAGGCAAATGTACTTAATGGCCAGAGGACAGGCTTCCCTCAGGGAGGAAGCACTGTGGTGGGTACAGTCGTTCTAGGACTTCAGTTCTACATGGAATCACTTAGAGAACCTGACTGAGGAGTGCTGGGTCTGTGTTTTTACAAGCATCTCAAGGGACTTGGATGCAGGTGGTCTCAGCCCACACTGTGAGAAACGTTGATACAGTGGAAAGAGCTTGTGTTCAGGACATGGACAGACCTGTGTTTGAATTTGCTTATCAGTTACATTTATATGGGCAAGTCATTTAATCCCTCTGAGCCTCAACTGTAAAAGGGACCAGCGAACTAATAATATATCCAAAGTGTTTAGCACAGTGCCTGACACCTAGAATGTGCTCCATAAATGCTAAGGTTCCCATCCCTCTCTCTGATTCAATTTGCCTTCTTGGACTCCAGAAAATTTTACACTCTGTTGGGATTAATTTGTCTTAACTTCTCCTTCCTTACTCACGCCTGTCGTTGATTTCCTGTCTGAACTGCACCTGCTCTTACTATCCCCTTCTAAACACTTGCCTCTTTAGATAAGGTTGACCTTATTCCTACAAGCCTTTGCTCTTTCTTCTAGTTATCTGCCCTCAGTGACATGCTGGTGGCATTCCATACCTGGGTCGGGTCTGTGAGCAGCTTTGCAGACTAGAGTTTCCCTTGCCTTTCCTTGGCCAGCAGGACTTTGGGTCTAGCAATGCTGAAGGCTGTATCTTGCTGTCTGTGGTGCAGCTAAAGCATCTCTTTCCTCAGCCCATTTAGTTCCCAGTGTTGGCATTTCTTGTCTGCTCTATCCACTGCTCAGTAACACAGCCAGGAGCTCCCATGATTTGACTGATGGAGGACAAATCAGCCAACCACCCCGAGTTAGCAGATGTATCAGCCTGTGATGGGCCAATGACTTTTTTTTTTACCCTTAATATTTAAACCTGGCTAGATGGTCAAGGCTGTGTTTTATGTGGAACTGAAGGCACTGAATTAAACTGATGTCAAAACAGTTGTTCAGCTTTGTGTCTTCACTCAAACACACAATCAGTTGTGAGTGTGAGAAAATGCCGTGTCATCTGTTTCATTAATTGTCTAAATGGTGGTTTTCTATAAACATGGTCTTCAGCTTTAATAGACCTGAAGATCTATTAGCCAAAGAAAAGCAAGAGGAATGCTGGTCTTATAAGCAGATACCCACGTGGGTATGCCACTAAAACATCAGCTAGGGAAGAAAATGAAAGAGACAAAGCAAAGGCTTGTAGGAATAAGGCCAACACCACTAAAACAAGAATAAACTGTCAACTCTCAAAAATCTAATGGAGAACTAGAAAGATATCCTGGAAATATGTTTACTATAAGGCGTGCACAAAGGGATATGCTCTTACTTTACATTAGCTAAACTTTATATTATCTCTAAAGGGAGATAATAATCTCAATATGTCATTTGTTTTAGGGACTACCCTAAATCTAGAATGATTTCATCTCAAAATCGTTGACCAATTACATCTTCAAAGACGCTGTTTCCCAGTAAGGTCACATTCTGATGTTCTGAGTGGTTACGAATTTGGGGGGAACACTATTCAACCTGTTATAGCACATAGGGCCAGTAGGCTTGATACAGCTCCAATATATGATGAAAATCCAGAATCTGGGCAGTGTGAGGCTCTCTCTTCCCGCCTCTGTTCCATTCTACTGTGAGAGTCTTAGGAGCAGGGACTCATGTTGAGAGGCTTGCATGGCAAGTGCTCAGTAGTTATTGTCTGAAAGAGTAAACTAGGGAGGCAGATCAGGATCAAGAAAATGACCCCGAGGATGAAGCCGTTCACAGAAGTATCCATTTCCACCTCTTCCACAACCAATTTAATGTGCTGTGAATAGTCAAAAGTGTGAGTCCACTTTTATGGCTGGTTGGATCATTTGGATCACAAATATTTAACCTGCTACAAAACCAATTTCCCTGTTGGAGACAGATAAAAACAGAATTGCAAGCAGTGTGGTGGCATTCCGAGAAGAGAGGACATCCAGATATACCTTAGTGAAAACATGCACTGAAGCAGTATTAACAATATTATAAAGAATGAGTTGTGTCATTGAGCAGGGGGAGAACCAGTGTGGTCAGTCAAATTCATAACAAATTTAGTTGACTGAGAGTAGTTGGGAAGGATGCTCAAAATGAATAAATTCTGTACTGGTTTTTAACCCTTTGAAAACAAGATAGATTCACCCATCTCGAGTGGTTTCAGTCTATAGTCACAAAGTGACAGGCGCATAAAGACAGAAGCATTCAGTCTATTTGGGTATGGACCTTCTTACTAGTCCTGGAAAATTGACCTATTTTATTGCATCCTTTTTACAACCAATTCCAGGTGGCTGAATTGAGTATATTTTTCATTCTGACTTGTTGACTTCTGGCCCATTAAGGCAGCCAATCCAATTAGGCAGGTTTTCTCTTGCTGTGCCTCCTGACAGAGCATCTGATTGGCTCAGAGCTCTTGCTAAGTGACAGGCCTTCTACAACTGCGGATTATCTTTCTTAAAGGGATCTTATCTCCTGTTCTCTCTTTAAAATGCCTGTATTTTTTCCAAGCTTAGGCTTGGGTTTTAGGGTGTTTCTTTTTCAAGTACTTGAATTTGGGTGTTTGCGGTTAGGACCCATGGTGAGTGATGAGTTGGCTGGGTTGCCAGGGTGCACATTTTGACACAGTCCTTGGATTACCAACTGTGGTAGGCTGAATAAAGTTCCCCCAAAAGATATCCATGTCCTAATCTCTGGAACCTGTATTACCTTATATGGCAAAAAAGGACTTTGACGATGTGATTAACCTAAGGATCTTGAGAAGGGGAAATTATCCTGGGTTGTCCAGGTGTGCCCTAAACGCAATCACATGTATCCTTATAAGATGGAGATTTGACACAGACCCAAAAAAAGAAGAAAGCCATGTAAAGGAAGCAGAGGGAAGAGTCAGAGAAAGAAGATGCTAGGCCACTGGCTTTGAAGATGGAGGAAGAGGTCATGAGCTAAGGAATGCAACTCCAGAAGCTGGAAAAGGCAAGAAAACAGATTCTTCCCGAGAGCCTCTGGAGGGAGTGTGGCCCTGGCAACACCTTGGTTTGGGCCCAGTGAAACGGATTTTGGACTTCTGGCCTCCAGAACTATGACAGAATAAATTCCGTTGTATCAAATTTGAGATAACCTCATACAGCAGGCACAGGAAAACTTATATATCAAACCTGACCATCACTGCCAGGACTAAATCCCTGGTTCTGAATGTACTTTGCAGGTGGCTTGATACCAGCTATGCTATTCTTCATGTATTTGTCTACACTGGTGTTTTCAAGGATAATATTGAATGTGTTTTTTTTCCCTTGAGGAAGATTCGCCCTGAGCTAACATCTGTGCCAATCTTCCTCTATTTTGTATGTGGGATGCCTCCACAACATGGCTTAATGAGTGGTGTGTTGGTCCGTGCCTGGGATCCAAACCTGTGAACCCTGGGCTACCAGAGTGGAGCACCCAAACTTAATCACTACGTCTCTGTGCTGGCCCCTTGAATGTGATTTTTTTTTTTTTTTGTGAGGAAGACTAGCCATGAGCTAACACCTATTGCCAATCCTCCTCTTTTTGCTGAGGAAGACTGGCCCTGGGCTAACATCCATGCCCATCTTCCTCTACTTTATATGGGATGCCGCCACAGCATGGCTTGACAAGAGGTATGTTTGTCTGTGCCCGGGATCCAAATCTGCGAAACCTGGGCTGCCAAAATGGAGCACATGAACTTAACCACTATGCCACCAGGCTGGCCCCCACTTGAATGTGATTTTTGACCTTCAACCTTCATCTGAGATATTGTCTGAAAATATTTGATGAGATTTGTTGAATTAAAATGAGAGGTTTTATAAACCTCCTATGTAGCAATCCAGTTTCCTTGGTCTATTAAAACTTTTTATATCAAGGTCACCCAACCCTGAGGTTGCTTATTGACTCTCATTTTCATTTAGCTATATGGACACTTAGCACATCACTTACCTGCTCCTTCTTGAAATTCTCTCCTTTCTTGGAACTTCGTTCTTTGTATTAGTCAGTGTTCCCCAGAGAAAAAGAACCAATAGGATATCTATCTATCTATCTATCTATCTATCTATCTATCTATCTATCTACCTACCTACCTACCTATCTAATTTTGTTAGAACTTAACACCAACTCCTGGCGACCCCATGAATGGGTGACGTCCACATTGTCCTGCACTCAACAGCCCTACTCAGTTCTGTAGACTCATGCCTATGGCTTTCTTTATGGAGTTAATCCATTATCTCATATCTGGTCTTCCTCTTTTCCTGCTGCCTTCTACTTTTCCCAGCATTATTGTCTTTCCAAAGAGTCCTGACTTCTCACGATGTGCCCAAAATAGAGCAGCCTCAGTTTTATCATTTTTGCCACCAGTGATAGTTTAGGCTTAATTTGCCCTAGGACCCTCTTGTTCATCTTTCTGGCAGTCCAGGGTGTCCGTAGGGCTCTCCTCCAACACCATATTACAAATGAATCAACTTTTTTTCCTGTCAGCCTTCTTTACTGTCCAGCTTTCAAGCAGTACATAGTAGTTGGGAATATGAGGATGTGGATCGTCTTGGCCTTAGTCTCTAATGACACTTCCTTACATTGATGATCTTTCCTCATTCTTTCATTGCTGCCCTTCCGAGGCTATATATCCATATAAATTATATATATAATTTATATATATATATATATTTATTATAAGAAATTGGCTCACATGATTATAGAGGCTGACAAATCCCAAGATCTGCAGTCTGCAAGCTGGACACCCAGGAGAGCTGATGGGATAGTTCCAGTCTGAATGCTGGCAGGCTGGAGACCCAGAAAGAGCTTATGTTTCAGTTCCTATCTGAAGGCAGGAAACAACTGATGTCCCAGCTCAAGGCAACCAGGCAAGAGGAGCTCCCTTTTACTTGCAGGAGGGTCAGTCTTTTTTTCTGTTCAAGCCTTCAATTAATTGAATGAGGGGCTCGACATTAGGAAGGGCAATCTGCTTTACTCAGTCTACTGATTCAAATGTCAATCTCTTCCAGAAATACCCTCACAGACCCACCCAGAATAATGTTTGATCAAATATCTGAGTGGCCTACTCAAGTTGACACATAAAATTGACCATCATATTCTGTTGTAGCTGCTTTTCTGTTTTTTCCCCACAACTTTATTTTTATTCTCATTCCTAAATGTAGACATCCTTCAGAGCTGAAGTTACCTACCTCTCTTCTTCCTCTTGACACTGTTCCTTGACACTCTCCCTCCCTCACACATCCTCAGCTACATCTCCATCCCTAACTTGACGCTGAGGAAGTACAATATCTCAAAATTGTACCAAATTTCCTACCCTTTAGATGTCCATAATTCTTGCAGTGGTGTCACCATCGTTCCAGGCACCCAGGCTCAAAACTATGAAGGAATCATTGAATCCACCCATTTCCTTTCCTTTTCATAGAAAGGAACCAACTCCTCTTGGTTCTTTTTTAAAAGCTTTTCTTACAGTGCTCCCTTCCTCCTTTCCTCCCCATTCCTCCTGCATACATGATAATCCCAGCCCACAGCACTTGGCTATTGCTGCTGCTTTGGATCAGATTTCATTTAATGAGCACTTTCTCTGTGCTAGGTGCTGTGCTAAGTACTTTACATATATTATCTCACTTATTTGTCCCCCCAAATCCTTAAAGCAGGTATTATTATCCCATATTTTACAGTTGAGAAACTGAGGTTTAGAGAGGTTAAGTGATCTGTGCAAGGTTTCCTAGCTGGTAGGTAGCATAATGAGAATTAAAACCCAGGCCTATCTAAGTCCACAGCATGCATTCTTAAAAACCCTTTTACAGTGCCTCTTTGGACTTTCTAAAATTTCTTCCAACTCATGTTTCTACCTGGAACCATTCCCAGTTTCAATCTTTTCTATAATCACTCACAGTAAAATCTGGAAACATGACAGTTGTCAGTGTCTTTCCCTGCTCAGAAATCTTCAGTGGCTCCCCATTGCACAGAGAAATTAATTCCAGTCAAGGCTTCCTTTTGGACACATCTTCTCACCTCTTTCTGCTTCACTGCTTACCCCTATTGGACTTACTCAGTTTTTTGTACATACTTCCATTCCTTGCTTCATGCTCTTTCTTCCATCTGGTGTAGTCATCCCTGCCTATCCCAGCTGATACATTTCAATGCATCCTCCCACATCCAGTTCATACATCTTCAATCTGGAAAAACCATCCAGAGCCTCCACATTTTCATTTTTCCACTCATAGAAGTCAACCTTCATCCCATAACTTTGGTGAGCACGTGACTCATTGTATTATCATTTAGTTACCAGCCTGTCTTCCTGATGGAGGAAATTTTTAATTCTGACTTGTTGACAAGTGTGAGTTTAACAAGGACAGAGGTAGCATCTGACTCATCCCTGAATTGCAACTCCAGATCTCCTCCTCTCCTCTTGAGGACTAGGTCAATCATTCCTCCCTTTGCAGGGGGTGTTGTGATTGTCAGTTCTCAGCTGAGTCCCTCTTCTTGAATAGCCTCTAGCTGAAGAGAGTAGCCCACATCCAGTGATTGGTCAGTGTGGGCATACAAAGGTCTGGCTGCTTGCTTCAATTTGGGGCAACTCTGAAGAGCCATCCCAGCTCCAGAGCGTCCCATGGGATTGACAGAGTCCTTTGTTGTCACTACATCGCTTTTTGACTTCCAGCACTTCCAATACACTTTCTGCACACAAATCTTCCCTTCAGCATTTATTTCCCAGGAAGCCTGACCTGTGACAGGCAGATCTACCATTGGCTGCCAGCAGTATCTCAGTTGAGTAGCAGAAGGAGGCTGGGGGCTTACCATTTAGGATGTGAGCTCTTTCTTCTTCTCCTCTGTTTTCACTACAGTGCTCTTTCTTCACCTCTGTCTCACAAGTTCGGATTTTTTTTGGTCCAGTTTCTCCATAGAATAAACCTCTCAGTGGGCTAAGAGATGGCTGGTTGGTTGGTGGCTTGGGAGGGAGCCTGGGAATCTGAATGTCTTTTATATCGACATTTGTCCACTTGTTCTGTTTTCAGTCCCACCTCTCATTTCTTCAGTGGCACCAGGGGCCTCTAATTCCCAAGCCCTCCCAGGATGCTGTTAGGGGAACTGGCTTATTTCTTATTCTTCTCTGCAGGTATTTAGTTGTCAAATTTTCACCTCTGTTAATTTCTCTGTTTACTTTTTGATTTCCAAAAATTTCTTGCTATCTCTCACTTGCTATTGTCTCCTTATCATTTTTTTTTTACAAACTTGAAGTTTTGTAATTTTTACATTCTTTCACTCTCATTTTAGTGAAGCTTTTAGAGGAAGCAGGGTTGAGCACAGTTGTAAAACATGCCCTGTTTAACCAGGAGTATGGGAGGTTTACATTTTGTTGCCAACTTTGGAGCATCTTGATTTTATTTTAAAAGTAAGGCAATGGTTTCTTAAGACATATGTGGCATTTTATTTGAAAATATATGTTTATTTATTAAGAGGAAAACTTGGATGCTATGTGGAGTACTGGGTTAGTTAAAGTCAGCATATTTTCACTCACCAGGATAGTGGGAAGGTCATTATCAGCCCCTGTCTCACCCAAGCACATGCAGGATGAGGGTCCTTGGCTGAGACTGAGACTTCCCATCAGTATACCTAAGCATCTAGAGAAAAATGAAACCTTGATCAGTCACCCAGATGTTTTATCTGCATGTCAGGAACCATCCAGAGGCACCTAAGTATCTGAATGTTTGATGCCCTGTAGACAACATATCTATAGGACTGCCTGAATGTCTCTCATCTAATTTTGATGTTTGGCCTCATGGAAATGCAGCCAAAGGCTGACCAACTGCATCACTGGATGTGTCAATTACAGTGGGATCTGAGGGTTGTAAATTAAAGATCGTGCTTTTTTTTCAGTCGGTGTTTGATGTCCGCAGTCGCATTTTGGTTCATGTTTAGTCCATGTTTTGGGAACACGAGAGTGTTTTTGAAAAGATAAGGGCAAATTTCTGGAGAGTGGGCATGTGTACTGGAGGTGGTCTGCTGTGTTGCAGCCTGCCAGTCAAAATCTGCCAGCAATGTCATTCAAGGTCAGAGACCCCGTGAACCACCAATCAAAGTTGGCAGGGCTGTTCATGTTCACTTGTCAGTGTTGGAAAGAGGTCACTCTCTTTGTGGTGTGGCTAGTGTGTGAACAATGAGAGTATTTCAGTGGTTGGAAGCACATTCTGCTGCCTACCCCCTGGCGATTTCAGGATGCTTGCCAAGGTTTTTCCTATCCTACAGGGATACAAGGCAGGATAGTGGAAAAAGCTGAGTATTTTTAAAAATTGAGTTATGGATTCTGAATTCTAAAAGCAAACATGGTAGCTAATTTAGTACATAGCTTTGGTTAATATTATTTTCTTAAAATCTCTGTCTATAAAAAAAGGGTAATATAAAGAAAAACCAGAAATATAATTTTAGATATCTAAAAAAGAGATATCTCCCTTAAACATTTTGTGCTTGGTACTCAGTTTGCTTTCTTTCCTTAACTCAGCTAATCATTATCTTGTTAATTTTCACCATGCAAAGATAAGCTTTGCATTTATGGGAAAAAATGGCAATTTTCAGAATGTGCTAACATCACAGAATAAAGCTTTGAAAATTTCAGTTTCAGGGTCTGGAAGACAAAGATAATAGAAACATTAAATTTTGTATTTCAGTAGGGTCTTGATGGATTTTTGAAACTGAGCCCTCTCTGAGGGCAAAGGAAAAATTAATAATAATCAAAAATATTTGCCATTCAAAGTAATTTCAGCAGCAGCAAATACTGTGGTGGGAAGATGTTCAAAGTTCAATCACAGTGTCTCGCTGATGGCAAAACCTCCCAATGAGTCATGCTCTGAATGTTTTGTTTCCCCACGGTAAAATGTCCAGATATTTAAGTGTATCCACACGCTCAGTGTTATAGACACAGACTATTTGGCTAAAATGTTCAGAATTCATCTGGGTGTCATATAAATGCAAGTGGAGACAACTGCTTTAGTCATATTCTTATTTAATTAAAAAATGTATGAACAATAGCATTTTAAAAGGCCACAGAAATAAACACTAAAATGAGGCAAAGAGTATGTGTACTAGGTGTGAGCACTACGTAGAGATTTTTCAAATTCATAGAATAGTCGATGGAAAATACATATTTAGAGTGGGGCCATAGAGCATGAAAGTTTATGGTTGGAAAAGTGTTTGGGGTTCAGGCTTCTCATTTTGTGGGTGGTTGCATCTGAAGGACTTGTGGAGGAGGCACAGACAGCTAATGGCAGAGACAACTCCTGGACCTGCCTTTGAGTCCTGGCCTACTTGTCCTCTGCCAGGTGTGTGGGACCCAGTCTCTCTCCTAATCCATCTGGGAAGGCTTGTGGCAGAGGTGAGTTTTCTGAAGCTGCTTAAGAGGTGACAGAAGGAGGCTTTAGGAACTGCAGGGAGAGTGCACATACTGAGAAAATGCTCAGCAGAGACCTGGGCCATTCAGGTGAAGGGAGTACTGGGTAGTTTACACTGGAGAATCAGGGTCCTGGGGTTGCAGAAAGAGGGGGTAAAGAAAGACGATGCCCAGAATTATCCAGTGAAGCAAAGCATTCTCTTTAAAATGGGCTCTGCCTGCTCTCAACTTTGGATGAGAAATATTCTCAGCTATTAGCAGCAACAACTTTTTACCAGTAAGTCAATGTTTTGAGGGTGACACACTCTAAACATAGAAAATACCCGATTCCAGCTTTCAGCCTTGGCCGGCTTGTTTGATAGTAGAATATGGGAGTGAGATGTGTGGGCAAGGAGATACAGATCATATTTTCCTTCCCTTTCTCTGATATCCTTATAAACACCCTGAGGTTTGGAGAAAAGATTAAAATCCACGAAGACAAAAGAGGAGTGATTCAAGTGTGACCAGCTTCTTTCACAGATGTGACGGGGGCTGGTCAAGAGGCACAAGGCAGCCAATTTCCAGCTCTGACAGCTGCTGAGGTCACCAGCTTTCTAATGGCACCCCTTAATTCCTCTGAGGCTAGGGTGTCCTTTGAACTCAGTGGTTGTTACACTTCCAAAGCTAAGCTGAGAATGGGAGAAACCTGCAAGTTTTGCTTGCCCCAGAGTACACAATTACCAGACCATTAAAATCTTAGGGCAAGGACTTAGGAGTTCTCTTACCTTCTCTGACCTACAAACCAGTAGTTGCTCCCAGATGACTTATACATACACAATGTGTGTGTGAGAGTGTGTGTGTTGTGTGTATATATATGTATGAATCTATATAGATTCATATATGTATACGTGCATCTATTTATGAGATAGAAAAAGGGAATGACATTTATATGCTAGGAGCTTCTAAGGTGGCAGTAGGACTTTTCCAAGAAAGCCTAATGCCCTAGTTCAAAGGATGCTTATAGTGAGAGTGAGAACTGTTGAGCTGGGAAGGATTTTCTGTGAGAGACTTTTGTCATGGCTGGATCTAAGGGCTTGGTGAAAGCAAGCAGCCAGAGAAATGCAGGTAGCCTTGCAATCTGCTTTTGAAGGGTGTTTCAGTTCCTGGGGATTCACCGGTCCAGCACTAGTGGAGCTTCAACTTTAGTGGGTGAGAGAGAAGAAGTGTTGTCCTCACTGCTCTGTATCCAAGCCACTTGGCATGAGGTAATGATGGGGAGATTCACGCTTGGGAAGTCTGTGTAGTGGGAATGCCCCAATAGAAACAACATGGTGGATAAGGAAGGTACTTGGAAAACTTCAGTATAGTAGGATGGGGCATGGTCCGTTATTTGAAAATTGTTTATAGAAAACTACATGACATCAGCAGTAAGCTATGACTAGTGAGCAACATGTGAATGGTGTTTAGGGTTGTTATCAGATAAAGCCTGGAACATTTAAACTAAAACGAGTTAGAATTTTCAAAATCCTTAATCTGCTGAGAGTAGTTTAGCTTAAGTGGTAGGCGATTCCTGTAATAGATACAAAATAATATTGTTCAACCAAACTTTTAATTTTTCTTCTTTTCATTGTTAACTTACCGTTATCTATATTTAGCTGTGATACTACATGAAATTGAATACTTATCCTATATACAAGATACACCCTGGACTCACTCACAGCTAGTGAGAAGCAAGAAGTCCCACCTGGACTATAGCAGCTGGATTCCTTTTACCTTTGACCTCATGGTCCAGGAGTGCTGAGCTCCCTTTCATTCTCTGTCCCCTATGCAACTGTTGTGGGGATGGAATATGGAAGATGGTGCATCATAAAAGCCACCTAGGTCACACTCTGCCTAGTACAGCATGAGGGTGCCCTTTGCAGGGAGGCTGCTATTCTCTTATCTATGTGTTCTCTTGTCCAGTCCGAGGCTGTGTCCCCACTGTCCAGTGCAGGCAGTCAGGGGCCTGACAGGAAACTTAATAGGGAACTGGTTCTTGGATCAGGGACTAGGAGGAGATACAGCAGGTGTTAGTGGTCAGGTTAGTCAAAACTTGAGACAGGGAGCTAGTCTGGAGCTGGTAAGATCAAGCCAGTTAAGTCAGGGAAGTAACTGCAGAATGACCAATGCCAGGAAGGTCAAGTGAGCAGAGGCAGCTGGTGGGGGTGGGTGGGAGTTACTGTCAGAGGCCAAAGCTCCAGTCAGGCTGAGGTGGCAGACCAGACATGCCCTGGGCAGAGAGCCCTTTTGGGTTAGTGATGGAGTCAGACCAGCCATCCCAGTACCCTGGACAGCTCCCAGACGCAAGTCTCCTGACAGTTCCCTCTGCAGCTCCATCCTCTTCCTGATTGTTAAAGAGGCTTTATACTAGATTTCTTGCTTATACAAGACAAGGGATTGTCTTCAGAGAATTACTCTCAAACTCCACCCTAGAAGAAAGAGGCCACATCTTCTGGCCTGACAGGGAGTTCTCCAGTTTTTTGCTCATTCATTCATTCATTTATATTCAGCAAAATTATTAAATTCCACTATGTGCCAGGCCCTCTCCTGGCTGCAAAAGATATAACAATAAATGAGATACAGCCTTTGAACAGGAGCTGGCAGTTTTGGGGAAAGGTAGACACCTGAAAAAATAAATAAAAATCAGTATCATAAGGGCAGTGATAGAGATATATGTAATAAATTATGGGAGCACATGGGGGTTACACATAATCCTGAAAGATAGTCATGGATGGTTTCCTGGAGGAAGTGATGCCTGAGTGGTGTGTCTTAAAGAATGAGAAGAGTCATCCAGAGAAAGGAAGGGGAAGTAGCAGGGAGAGAAAGCAAGGGTGTTGCAGACAGGGGAGCCAGCATAAGCAGTGGCTAAAATGCAAAAACAGCATGGAGTGAATGTAAGATGTTTTTGGAGCAAGACTTATAAGATGTGGAGGGTTCAGTGAGCTCATCTTGGCAGCAGGGAAGATCTATTTTTATCATTAATAGTGTGTTCATCTTCTCTCTTGGATCATGCTCAACCTGAGACCAGGACACCAACATCACATTAGGAACATGCAGAAGCTCTTTTAAATCCAGATGAGTTAGTGAAACAGATTGAGCCTGTGTGGGTGGCCCTCATTTGCCCCAGCATCAAAAATGAACAGAAACTGCTCATGTACATCTGGGAGCAGTTCCTGTCGAAGGTCTCTATTGACTGCTATAACCACTGGCAGGCTCCTGGAAGCACCACTGGCCTGTTCTTGGTGTGACAGGGAAGGAACAGAATTTCAGTTAGACTTTGGAGGGTAGGTAGGGTTTCTGAGTAGGAGGAAGGAGAGGAAAGACAAGCTCTGTAGGGGCAATATATGAATAAAGAAAAAAATGCAGAGAAAATACAGTGTAAGGATAGTGAGGAGTTTGTTTGGCTAGAGTGGAAGGAAAGCCTATCTACTGCCTCAGGGTAGAGAAAACCAGAACTTTGGGTTGGGACCAGTTTTATGGTTGGGATCACAAGTGCTAGACAGTGTTGAGACCATTAATAAAAACCAGTTGCTACTGCTGTCCAATGCAGCTATCTAATTTATGATAATATAATTGCTACTTGTGATGCTTCTTTCCTTCTTCCTAATCACACATCCCAGGTTCATTTGTTCATTCATTAATTCACTCATCCATTCATTTGCTTCTTTTGTGAAAAGAAGCATACGTCAGAGAAGACTCTTGAGAGGGAGATAACTTGAATCGCTGTACTGTCTACGCATTTTCTTTCTTTATTAAAAATAGCATTTATCTTCTTTTTTATGATTTATTCTTATACAAAAGGCTGTAGGAGGCTTTAATTTGCTTGTATTCCTTAGCTTTAGGGCAGGTCAAATTTGGGACCACGAGCTAGGCAGAGTTACAGGTCTTTTTCTGCCTGTAGCTTCTTGTTTTGCCTCACCTCAACCCCTAGTAGTTGCAGCTGTCCAGGCAGGCAATATCATGTAGTGGTTAAGTACAAGTGCTCTGAAAGTAGACAATTCTGGGTATGAATTCTTCTTTGCCCCTTACTGGTTCTGTGATCTTGGACATCACTACCTGAGTATCAAGTTCCTTGTCTGACCCTATGAGGTCATTGTGAGATGTATATGAGATAATGAATGTTCAGGGCTTAATTCACTTACTCAGCCTATAGAAAGTTCTCAGTAAACAGTGGCTTGCTATATTATTATCAGAAATCATAGAATAGAACCTAGAGAAACCTGCAAGATGATTGAGGTGGAGGCAGAACAATATTTAGAAACTGTAAACAAGGTCTGCTGGCTCCCGGTCTGGAGCTTTCTCTAATCACACCATCCCACAGCCTCATCTGTGGTGAGATTTCAACACTACTGTCAGTGGTGTGGGGAAACCTCCTTTGTTATATATAGACCTCTGTTCTAGAGCAAATGAGTATCTACAGCAGCAAAAGATGAATAATTAGCCCAGTCCTCCAAATGAAAGAGCAAGTATGAATAAAAGGGAACCATTGTAAAGATTGTAAAGATCCCCAAATGATATAAAGATTGTAAAGATCCCCAAATGATATAAACCTCCACAATAGACTTTCACTCAAAAGCTCCCAAATTACACTAGTGATTCTACAGCTGTCACAATAGAGGATGAAAGAACACTTGAAAATCATTGCTTCTGTCAGAGAAGATAAGGAATATTTGTCAGTGTTTCCTTCTATGGTTTCTCTTTCTCTTCTCTCTCTCTTCTGTCTCCAATCCCCAGCTGGCCAGCTGTGTGGTTATGGAATGAGTATATGCTCATCACATGCTTTCCATTTTCCTTTTATCTCTCTCTCTCTCTCTATCATCTATCATCTATCTAAAGGTTGACTGACCTGGGTAACAGCCATTTGGATTTCTCAGCTACATTTCCAGTTGTTTTTTAGGTCAGCTCAGTCCCTGGTCTTGAACCAGGGCCACAAACCCCATAGCTGAGGCTGGCCTAGCTTTGAGAAGTGGAGCATGATCCTTGATGGAAATGACTGCTCCCCACCAGATCCTGGAGCTCGTCTCCAACCCTCACTTAACATTGACTGCCTGGCCTGGTGGATTTCCCTCAAGACGTTCATATCTTCACAACCAGATTCCAAGCTTTTGAAGAGCACAGACCCTGCTTTTTTGATCTCACCAGCATTGCCTGACCTAATGTCTCATATATGCTGGGGCTCACTACCTGGAATTGGCTTAGATCAGGGCACTTGGTCATCATTGATGTACAGACAGGACCAAGGACACTTCAAGACAGAACAACGATGGTGTTGCATTGCATCTTTAGTGACCAGCCACCCCCAGAGGAACTCTTCCTCACCAGAATAGAAGTATTTATCCCACCTGTGTAGGGGGAACAGTTGTCTCCAGTGAGGAATGTGCTCTTGCAAACTCCTTTCTATCCATCTCTGCTTATCCTAAGAAAAAAGCAGATACGTTATTTCTAGTGATCTACAATGATAAATAAAATTCCTTATGCCCCCTGCCTCCTTCAGGATGTTCACTTTAAATTCTTTTCCCAGTTTTCTTGAGAAATAATTGGCATGCATCACTGTGTAATTTTAGGTGTACAGCATGATGGTTTGATTTATAAATATTGAAAAATGATTACACAATAGTTTTAGTTAACATCCCTCATCTCATACAGATGCAATAAAAAGAAAAGAAACAATTTCTCCTTGTGATGAGAACTCTTAGAATCTACTCTCATAACAACTTTCCTGTATACCATACAGCAATGTTAACTATAGCCATCATGTTGTACATCACATCCCCAGTACTTATTTATCTTATAACTGGAAGTTTGTGCCTTTTGACCACCTTCCTCCAATTTCCCCTCGCTCAGGATATTCACGTTTTAACTGGTGAAAAATCCCCTGTTAAAATGAGGCAAACAGAATGGAGTGACAATTATGGGAATTTCAGGTATCAGCGATGTTTTTCTTTTGGGAGTGGCGATGTGTGGATGTAATGTGGGAAAGACAGCTGCACCAGATGGCCAGGGAAAAGATCTTTCTGTGATTTCTGAATTTAAACCTGTAGGTGACCACTTTCTCTGACAAGATATCCTGAGGGGTTTCCCTTTTGGATCATGGTTTGGCTGTCTTATGGCCCTCTCATCCCTTGCAATTAAAATTTCTTGATCTGTTGCTGGCTAAGTAAGGGATTGAATGGGAAATATAGGGTGGAGTCTTTTTTTAGTATCTGTGATTATTTTTTCCTTCCAGGGATGCTGCTCCACTCTTTGTTTCTCATTCCATCCCCTTCCTTAGCCAGTGGTCCTCAGCTTTTGGCTGCCTTGTCCTTTCTGGGATCATCATGTTTCCTGGGGCAGGTCGAGGAGCACTTGATTAGGTCTAAGATAGCAGCTGGCAAAGCACCCTGAGCATAGTCAGTTAATTTCAGAGTTTGAGTTATTTTGTTACCTACTCTGAGCTCCGTCTTCTTCTGGAGGGAGTTCATGATCTCTATTCACTGACTTGACATTTCCCTGCCCTTTCCTTCATTCCCAGCTCTTCCTTCTGTCATTCATAACTCTGATTCCAGAGTGACCTACTTGTGTTTGGGTTTTTATTCTTGCACACTTTACAGTGACGTTTTTATTTTGATACATAGAATCATCTATCTTTAAAGAATTTCTCTAGAGTTCCTGCCTCTTCTGTGGAACATAATTCTCCAGGCCCCCTTCTTCCCTCTCTCCATTTAGTCTTCTCACAATGCCTCTCTCAGGATCTCGTCAGGAAAGCTTTGCATTTCCGTGACTGCTGACCACATTTCCACCTTATTACCTGATTCTTCTCATCCCTGCTCTCTTGATGGGAACCATGCTACTGCCATTCTAAATTATTTGAGGATCCCTGCAAACACCAAACCCTTTCATGACTCTGAACAGGCTGTCTATGTGCCTGGAATTACTTCTAGGACTCTCTTCTTCCTTTGTTCTGAAGACATAACTTGCTTCCTCACCTGATCCCACTGGGGCATTGCCCTCTCTGTGAATTCCTATGTAACCTGCAAGTCTTAGCCGGTTGTCTCCTCTGAGCTTTTTTTTTGACCCTGTCCTTATGCTATACTATTTCCTTGACCCTTGGTCCCTGGTAGAATATACCTCTACTAGCACTTATCCTGGGATATTTTAATGACTTATGTGCCTGTCTGCTTATGGAGCAAGGACCTTGCCTTCTTCAACTCTGTACCTAGAAGGCTGGTCCATTCAAGTTCCTGAATGAATAAATGAACGAACTAAGGTAGCACACCAGCTAAATCTGACTCTCTTGATGGCTTCTTAGTGATGGAGTGAGAACTGTAAGGGAGAAGGAATCTTTGAGTCTCGGATCAACTCCCATTAATTCCATGTGAGTTTTTCTCTAGGGCTAGAAGCAAAAGACTCTGGCTCTCCAGAAGCAGACAATTTGGTAAAAAAATGGATGAGTTGAAAACACAGTGGACAAAGTAACAAATTGGTTAAAATTGACCACATGAACAAAAAAAAAGAAAATTTCAGTTCATTGGAATTTTACATGTTGGCAAAATTTTGTGCACCATGTAGATAATATTGCAATATTGTATATACTTTTAAGCATTATTATCAATATTCAGGAATTTTCAGGGATTGTGGGTCAGTTTTGTGAATTTTGAAGAGTTCTTACAACTTCGTGTTGCAGGTTTAAAATCATTCTTGGGTGCAGCATAATTATCAATATATGATCTAGTAGTTGGAAACATTGGAACCATGCTTTTGCCCCATTTCTGTTGAAAAATTAAATTTGAGCTTTAGACTAGAGTTACATAATTAAAATATTTCTAAACCAGTAGAGATACATTTGATTGAAAATTAGTTAGAAATTTTAAATGTCCAAATTTGAAAAATGAGCAATATGCTAAAAATAGATGGGAAAGACTAGGGCCCTAACTGGGCCTCCTTCCTCTCACTCCTGAGGTGGGCCTGTGACATTCCTGTGGAACCCAAGGGCTCTGGGCAACCTAGTATGAAAACCAGTGACCAAGCCTAATGATGCCTTCTGCATCATTTTACAGATGCAGAAACTAGGATCCAAAGAAGGCAAGTGAGCCACAACTCAAACCTAGGTTTTCTTACTCCTAGGCCAGTGATGGAAGGAGGAAACCTGCCTTGACTCCAGACTCACTTTTTCTGATAGGGAAAATGTGGTATCTTTATTTCACTGGATGTGAATAGAGTAGAATTATGTCTGCCCAGAGATTGTTCTTCAGGCCCATCTGAAACTTGTTGAGTAAGTGATCACTCTGTATTGGAGGCATGCCATCTTGGAGACAGAGAAATGCCCCAGTTATTGGTAAAATACATCCTTGGGAATCCACACACATGACTTTTGTTTTCAAACATGTTCTTAGCTCAACCTCATAGAGTAAAGTCATGTGAGTCATGTCATCTGTCTGGGCCTCAGGCTCTTCATTTTTAAAATAAAGAGTTAGAAGATACTGTTTCTGGGGTCCCCTCTGGGTTTGGCATTCTGTGATGTTAGGGGACATGAGACACTTCCTGTATCTGAGTAGTCTCTTTATAAAGGGTCCCATCCCATTTCCCCAGCACAGAGAGATGCATAAGCAATTTTCTCAGTTCTAGACTGTCTTATACAGAGAGGTGAAAATTCATCTTGTTATAAAGAAAATTAAGAAGAGTTGATTTGTAAAGGAGGCATGGGTTTCATCTTTTCATCTTAGGCTTGCTATGGAATTCTCTGGGACTTGAATCATGCTTTCATTCATTCAATAGATCTTGAGTGGATAATTGTGCTAGGCTCTGCACCAGGGACTGGGGGTTAAAGAGGTGAATAAGACTTGATGCCTGACCTCAGGGAGCCCACATACTTGTGGGAGAGAGATTCTTACAAACAAATGTAATCCTTAGAACCAGGATAGGATAGTCACAGGACAGTGACAAAAATGACCAAGTACTTTACATGCATTCTCTCTTCAAGTTCTCTCAACTATTATACCAATTTAATAGATGAGATAGATAAGGAAACTAAGGCTTAGAGAGGCTAGAGACTTTCCCAAGGTCATTACCGCTATTGAGAATGAATTAAATGGGACAGGCTTTAGGCACTGGGATCCTAGTAAGGAAATTGTTGCAAAGGTCTAGGTAGGTGATGGTGTGGGTTTGAATTCAGCAGAGGCTGGGGGCATGATGGATAGGACAAGCCTCAATATGCTGCCTTGCCTGTGTTTCCCTTTTAAAGGGTTCCTGCTACAACTCTCTTCCATACAAATTATCGTGTTGATACAGACTGTTATTTATTGGATCAAGAATGGATGCTTAACATTTGCAACAACATGGATGAACCTGGAGGACATTATGCTAAGTGAAATAGTCCAGACACAGAGGGCAAATGCTGCATGATACTGCTTATAAGAGGTATCTAAAATAGTCAAACTGAGAGAAGCAGAGAGTAGAATGGTAGTTGCCAGGGGTTGAGGGGAAGAGAAAATGGAGAGGTGTTAGTCAAAGGGTACAAAGTTTCAGTTATGCAAGATGAATAAGTCCTAGAGATCTATTGTACAGCATAGTGTCTATAGTTAATAATACTGTATTGTATATTTAAAAGTTTGCTAAGAGTAGATCTAGGTTAAGTGTTCTTATCATACACACAATCATAAATAAAGAGGGTGAGAGAACACTTTTTGAAGTGATGGATATGTTTATGGCGTAGATTGTGATGATGGTTTTACAGATGCATACTTACCTCCAAATTTGTCAAGTTGCATACGTTAAATATATACAGTTTTTTATATGACGGTTATACCTCAATAAAGTGGTTTTAAAAAACAATGGGTGCTTAATCTAAGAATAGCCCATCTATAGACTTGACTAGTGGCTAATGGGATAGTCTGGCACAAAAGCCATGGCCAGGGCGATGGTTGAACAATTAGATCTTGTGACTTGAGGTATGTGAACCTGGGAAATAGAGAAAAAGTTAAATAGTCAGAAGCTAGAGTGAAGGTGCAGAGGACATAGGGCGAAGCAGAATCACTGTGTGGTGGAACAGTGTAGCTGTGACCAGTAAACTTCTAATGGCAAGGTACCCTGGTCTCTAGAGTCGTGTTGGATCCTGAATGAACTTCAAGATCCCCAAACAAGTTCTGATCACTTTGAGCCTTGCTGTGGGGCCAAATCTCTATGGTCAAGATTCCCATCATCTTTATACCTACATGTTATCCCCCAAATCCCTTTTGCCTAAAGTAAACCAAATTATATTCTGTTCCTTGCAACCAAAACAGCTCATCTAAAATTGAGGTTGAGAGTAGGAACCAATTTTGGGAAATTTTCCTGAGGAAAAAGCTGATGGAATTTGATGACCAATTTTTATCATCATTGATTATTTTCACAAGCTAGAACTATTGGAAGAGAGAAGGTCACTACATTTTACAACAAACCACACAAAACAAATCTGACACATGTGGTTTCAAACCATTCAGAGTCTGAATTTCCAGCAAAATTAGGAAAGCAATAGACTAAAGAAATATCAGAGGATATAACAACCAGAAGCAACATAAAATGGAAAATGCATCACAAGAAATTAAAAGACCTGGTATGGTTTGGAGCAACCACAATTGAACTCTGCAGGAGCTGCCTTTGTTTCTCTACCTTAACATGTATTTATTACTGCAGATTAATAGCCTCCATTCGGGGAAGAAATGGCCCTGGATCACTGTTCCATTTTAGGAACTACAGGTGTTGTTGTACACATTTTGTTTATAACCTTAGGGGCGAGGGAGAAACGAAACCTAACCAAGAAAACAGCGACCGCGGACCAGAATGAGCTTTGCCAACATTTCCTTCCTAATCATTCCTGCACAATCAGACCCATAATGGCATAATAACAAGCACGAAGTTCCACTGTCTATGCGGAATGCCAATTTTAAATAAGAGTGAGGACATGAGTGTGTGTGCGTGTGTTTGTGAAAAAGAATTAAGAAAAAGTGTAATGTGACTAATCTACCCATGTCTTGCATATTAAGTAACCTTCCACACTCACCTCATTGAAGGGGCCACTAGTTTTGAAGAATATAGATTAATAAGCCTCCTTGCTTAAAAAATGAGCTTCAATATTTGTGCAAATCATAGAGTCAAAAGAAAAAATCGATGGGGTATCGACTACGGGGATGATCACATTCATTTTGCCCTTTGTGGTTGGTGAAATCCATGCTGCAATTACAGACCCAGGCTGGCAGCACAGCCTCAGTCCGGCTTTCAGCTCCACATTAATCCCAAACTCCCCATTTTAATGCAGATATAGATTGCCACGAGTCAATAGCTGACTACTTGAATTGTGAAGTAGCAGCTCCACGCGGCTCTGGCAGGCCTGAGCTTACAGTATTTGGGAATTTCAAAGCTTTGCTGTGTGAACCAGCGTAGCTAAGGCTCGAGGGGAGGTGCAGTTGTGCTGACGCTTTTGAAAAGGTTTGTCTTTGGGATCTAAAACACAGATTATAGCAAATTCAAGGTGGGCGGGTCATAGAATCATAGGATTGTGGAGCTGGAAAGGACCTCAGGGATCGCCTGGTCCAGCTCCTTCCTTAAGTATGAGGAAACTGAGGTCCTTAGAGGTTAACTAACTTGCATGTGGTTACACAGCTAGTCAGCAGAGGACCCCGTACTAGAAAAAGAGGTGTGTCCTCCTGGGCTTTCCACTGCTTTATATAGGTTATAAAAAAATCAAAATTTGCTTTATTTGCTAGATCACATGTGTGTGCATGCAATAGGTGCATCACTGATTAGGTTTTATTATTCTGTGTTTTGTATTCAAGGATCCATGAAATGGGGTAGTGAGGAAGTCCTTCTTATCACCGGGAGTGTGTATGCAGCAATGCCAACATAAAAATGGTTACAACTGAGGGAAAGGCGAGATCCTGTGTTTGAGGCATCAAATGGGACAAGGTTTAAAAAACATGCTTTGTAAGTAGTAAGGCAGTATATCCATGTTAGAGTTAAGGGTTATTTTAAGGCACACTTTTTTGGAGGCACTTTTCTATTTCATGCAGTACTTAGATCGTTACTCATATCAAACTAGACTGTGAATGCACTGACTTGACGACTAGTGTCTTTCATCTCTCTATCATCAGCAAATAGCCTAGTGCTTGGCACGTAGCAGATACTCAATAAATATTTGCTGAATGTTGAATGTTGTATATCTAAATCCATATAATAAGCCCTTGCTCTCAAAGAGTAGTCTGTGGTCCAGCAGCATTGACATCACCTGGGAGTTTGATAGAAATGCAGAATTTCGGCCCCCATGCCAGACCGACTGAAGCAGAATTTTAACAAGATCCCCAGGTGCTTAGCTGGCTCATGAAAGTTTGAGACACTTTGCAATAAGGTATGCTGAACCTAGATTCTAATCATTCAAACCCTATTATAATGAGTTTAGGTGTCGAGTCTGCACATGAGGTGAGTGGTCAAAATTATCCCTAAATGAATCGCCTAAAATCATCCACACATCACGAGAGGACAGTTGTGTGTGTGTGTATGTGTGTGCATGTGTGTGTATTGTCCCTTAGTCAACTGAAGGAACAGTGGGTTTACATCTCCCTTCTCATTCCTGATAGGAGCATGTTTTCAAGCAGAATGGCACCATTTAAATAATGATTTCTCTGTCCCTAACTTATTTAATATAATTTGAGTTAAATGCACTTATGATGAGACTCCACTGTCTGTGGAAAATATTTCTTTTAAGTACAGTGATGTGCTTCTTATTATTATGACCTGAATACATTTGCCCAGTTAAGCATGTTCAGTTATAACAACTAGTCACATTGAAATCCAGGGTTTTCACCCAGTTATGCTGCACTTTATTGGAGAATTGTAGCTATAAACACTCTTCAATTGAAATTTTGAAACAAGGTGATGGGGCATGAATCATCAGTCTCTCTCACAATGCCCTTAATACCAGTGGGCTTTGTGGGTTATTTACGGCCTGAGTAGCTAGCTCCCTGGATGCCACACATATCTCAAAAGAGGCAGACAGTGGCCTTGGTCTGGGGAGTTTTGATTCTGAATTCCATGGTCCTTTTGTAAGTGTCTGTAGGACCTGAGCTGATGCCTGAATGACCAGACCTGTGCTTCAGCGAAGAGCTTTATCATTGGGTTTTTCTGTCTTCTTTCATTTTGACATAACAGAAAATCCTAATTGAGCTGAGGCTGAGCCCAGATGTACATATGGTGAAGGTGTCCCTTGCTCTGTTCCTGCCTTGAGTCATCTTCCACTGTGTTGAGGTTGGCTTCATGACCTCTACTGAAATACTTTGAGAAGGCAGGCACGTGGCTGATGGAGTGGGGGTCCCCTGTCTTAGCGATACGGTGGTCAGAATTCAATCACTTAACAGGGACGTCCTAGCAGCAACCAGCTTACTTTTACTAGCTTTAGAATGAACTCCAAGACTCTCTGGGCTCCCATGGAGAGAAGTGAGTTTGCCCTGCAGAGAAAGCACTGGAAGGATTGGTCAGGAATAAAAGGGATTCTCCAAGGGCATGTCTGATCTCTGTGGCTGCTGCCCCCACATTTCATCCCTGTGCTGGTCCTCCCTCTCTGCCCTGCTCTCTGATGTGCCTTTGCCTTTTCCAGGCTCAATCACTTTGTAAAGTCTCCCTCTTGTCTTCCCTTCTCACACCTGCCTTTTAAATCCTCTAATGAAAGATCTATGCAGTCCAGGCTGAGCATGCTCAGTAGTCGCAGGCAGGTTGTGTTTGTAAGGGGGTAGCTACACCTCTATTTCTCTGTGGTGTTTCTATTGTTTACATGAGAGTCATTCACCAGATCAGCAAACAGATCAGCTGGAAATCTGTTGCCTTATGACAGAACAGATCAGTTCAAACCGAACAATTTACTGGAACATATAGCCAGGCAGCCTAGCTTGGCTTTGAAGAAAGCCGCTTCTGTTCCCACTGGTGCTGACCAGTTCATCTCTACCACTTGCTTTTAGATACCAGTGAATATCCTGAAAAAAGGATAACAATTGGACTTGGCCTCCACGCTGGCTTGTAACCAACCATCACTCTGTGAGTGGACTGCCTGCTTTAGGGAAATGATCTGCCCCAAGTGAAATTTGGACATCTTTTTGATTGAAGCAAAGGCAATGCTACATAATGACGTAGCTGCAGTCAACTTTTTTGGCTGTAGTTCCTATAAACAACATCAATATCAATGTCATTATTTGTCTTTTTTTCTACATACCACTCTTGTAAAATTATGGTTAAAAAGCAAGCTGTTTAAGATGGAGATAT
Organism: Tapirus indicus; assembly: GCA_031878705.1. Classification (NCBI taxonomy): domain Eukaryota; kingdom Metazoa; phylum Chordata; class Mammalia; order Perissodactyla; family Tapiridae; genus Tapirus; species Tapirus indicus. The sequence goes on from CM062918.1 coordinate 45,691,200, forward strand.
GAGTGGTGTTTAACTTTTTTTTTGTGTGTGTGAGGAAGACTAGCCCTGAGCTAACATCCATTGGCAATCCTCCTCTTTTTTTCTGGCCCTGGACTAACATCTGTGCCCATCTTCCTCTACTTTATATGGGACGCCGCCACAGCATGGCTTGACAAATGGTGCGTCTGGCGCGCCCGGGATCCGAACCTGTGAAACCCTGGGCTGCTGAAGCCAAGAGCGCAAACCCAACCACTATGCCATGGGCCAGCCCCTGTTTAACTCTTCCAATCCCAAATTTCCATGAAAATGGCCAAAAGAATCCAAAAATGGTGGTGTGAGTGTCAATAGCAGCATTGGAATTAAGGGAAAGGCTGGAAACTTGAAGGAGTTTCTTCAAGCCGTGCTTGTATTACTGGATTGAGGGGAAATGTAATTGATCTGCGATTGGCCTGGGAAACAACTGGAAGGAACCCTCCAGTAGATGCACCCCAGAGTGGCAGGGGCTGCAGGTGAAGGCGGGCCTCAAAGTGGTTGTTAGGGGTCTTGATGTTAAGAGCATCTTAGGGAAACGCATGATGTCCTAGGGTCCAAACAGGGTGGAAATACTGTCGACTGGACCATGTGTATTCAGTTCTATTTGGCCCTCCTGGGGTGGGAAGCAAGCAGTGGCACTTCTTGAGGGCTCCAATGAGAGTGGGCATGCCAGTGTAGAGCGGGGACCTTGTATTAACAACCTTCAAGCTGCCTCGACAAACACAGAGGAGACTCTTTGACCTTGTGGTAGAGTATAGCTCTCTGTCTCCTTTCTGGACTGGCAAATGGACTGCTGATCTAGCAAAGTAGGATTTCTAAAGTTTTCCCTCATTCTTTCATCTGGGTCTGAGACACGCAAGTAGAAGCCAGCAGCATCTCTGCCAGACTCCATTTCATTTACATTTACATATGAAAAGATGAATTTGCACCCTCAGCTCATACCATACACAAAAATTAACTCAAATGGATCATAGGCTTAAAAGTTGAAACAATAAAACTTTTGGTAGGAAACATAGAATAAAATCTTTGAGACCTTGAGGTAGGCAAAGATTTCTTAGATGTGACACCAAAAGCACTGCCCATGAAAGAATATATTGATAGGGTGGGCCTCATTAGACTAAAAACTTCTGTTTTTCACAAGACACCATTAAGAAAATGAAAAGACAAGCAGTAAACTGGGAGAAAATATTTGCAAAACACTTATCTAAGATAGGACTTGTATCTAGAATTTACAAAGAACTCTTAGAACTGAATAATAAGAAGACAAACAACCCAAACAAAAATGGACAAAAGATATGAACAGATATTTCAACAAAGAAGATATATGAACGTCTTCTAAGCACATGGAAGACTGCCCTGGTGGTCTCATGGTTAACATTTGGCACTGTCACTGCCATGGCCTGAGTTCATTTCCCAGTCAGGGAACTGCACCACCCATCCGTCGGTTGTCATACTGTGGTGGCTGCTTGTTGCTGTGATCCTGAAAGCTATGCCATCATTATTTCAAATACTAGCAGGGTCACCGATGGCGAACATGTTTTAGCAGAGTTTCCAGACTAAGACAGACTAGAAAGAAGGACCTAGCCACCAACTTCTGAAAAAATTGACCATGAAAACTCTATGAATAACAGTGGAACATCATCTGATGTAGCTCTATATAGCGCTGGAAGGTGAGAGGATGGTGCAAAACAGACCAGGCAGGGCTCTGCTCTGCTGTACACTGGGTCGCTAGGAGTCGGAATCAACTGGTGGCACTAACAGCAACAATAAGCACACGAAAGCGTGTACTTATCATTAAGCATTAGGGAAATGATTCACACCCACTAGAATGGCCATAATAAATAAGAAGAGAATAACAAATGCCGGTGAGGATGTGGGGAAATAGGAGCCCTCATACATTATTAATGGAAATGTAAAATGATGCATACACTTGGATAACAGTTTGGTATTTTCTTAAAAAGTTAAACGTAAAACTACCATATGGCTCAGTAATTTTACTCCTAGTGAAATTAAGAGAATACACTCCAGAGAAATGAAAACATGTCCACACAAAGAATTGCATTGAACATTGCTATGAACATTGCATACGAATGTTCATAGCAGCATTACTGGATAAGAACCCAGTTGAAAACAACCTAAATGTCCACCAGCTGGTGAATGGATAAACCAAATGTAGAATACCCATACAATGGAATGCTACTCAGTAATAAAGAAAGAATAGACTACTGACAAACACTGCATTGTGGATGAAAATCAAAACTACTATGCTAAGGGGAAGAAGCCAGACACGAGAGACCATGTATTACACGTTTCTATGTACATGAAAAGGCAAATTTATAGAGACAGAAGGTAGACTAGTGGTTGCCTGAGCCTGGATGTGTAAATGAGTATTAGCTGTAAATAGGTACGAGGAATTTTGTTGGGGGAATGAAAATGTCCCAAAACTCATTTATAGTGTTGGTTGCATCACCGAAGAGTTACTAAAAATCATTGAATTATATAGATGAAGTAGATGAATTTTGTAATGTGTAAAATATACCTCAAAAAAAATTTAAACTGCTTTACTATGGGTAGATGGTGAGAGAGGGTGACATGGAATTCTGGTTCTGGGAGGTGATAGATATTGGAACTACCCTGCAAAGTGGCTGCATCTGCCGGGGCAAGGAATGAATGAGGGAAATCGAAATCCACAAACTCTTTGATTTAAAATAACCCTACTCTTTGATAAAATCCCATCAAATAAATGTATCCAAGACCTCAGAAGTGACAAAATGATGGCAAATCTCATAAGTGAATTTTGAATCCACTGTAAATTTAGAACCAAGATTAAATGGCCGTGAAAATTATGATGTCTGAACAGGATGTCAGTGTTATAAACTGTGGACGATGTACAATTCAATGGGGACAGTAACAGACCCTAACTCTTATTATTGTTGTGAGGATTAAAAGAGCGAATCTCCAGAAAGCCCTTGGAATAGTTGTTGACACATAGGATGTCCTCAAATACTGTTAGTTGTTGTTTTTCTTTGGGGAAGAAGACCTGGAGTGTAGTATAAAGAGCATTAGTCTGGAGGTCCGGGTTCTAGACCCACCTCTGCCCGTCAGTAGCTGGGCAATCTTGGGGAAACCCTCTTGAATCAGTCACTCTGTGAATTTGTGTTCAGGATGGTTAGTCCAGTTAGCTGGTTAAAATAAATTCAGGCTGAAAAATGATTGATTTAAGTTATCTTGATTGTGTTTATTACCCACAATAATGGATGTCCCAGAATAATTGTTCTTCCTTATTTATTTTGACAGCATAAACTTGGCCTAAAAACATGTATTTCTCTTTCTCTGTTCCTTTCATCCTTCCTTAACCTCCATCAGATTTTTCTGACCTGTTCATTTCATGTTCTGATCTTCCGACTTAGGATGAAATTTTGTTACTCTAAACCTCTCTCTTTCCAATATGATTTACAACCGAATCCACCACTTAGAACAATCCCCGATTGGAATAAGAAGATCCTTATAAACCCTGCTTTCTTACAGTTTGTACATGGGACCTCATTCTGTAGATTTTCATTACTCCTTGTTGTGATTTTTTTTATTATTAGTTTTAACAAAACAGAAGGAGGAAGAGAAAATTGTTATCATCCCCTCGGGCATTTCTTAGTTACGGGAATGGAAGTTTAACTATTGGCGGAGACTCCCTGGGAATTTGAAATAGTTTTACTATTTATCCAAACTACTTCCTATTGAAAAAGGCAACCTTTGCCACTGATTTAATAACAGTTGTTCATCACAATTATGTAAACACTTGGCACTTTTGATTCTTCTGGAGTATTATTGAATTTAAAAAATGCCCTTTAGCATACTAAGGCTAAAATTTATCCTGTCTGCCTATCTAGAAGCATAATATAATATGAAGGTAAGAAATGAGATATGTAAACAACCTGATTTTCACCTTCAGTTATCAATTTCATGTAACTGTGTAAAATAATCAGTTTAGCAAAAGTCAGGTCTGCTAAGCTATTGCATACTTTGGCTATAGTAGCTGGTATTTGTAAAATTTACTATATGTTGTTTTGATGGGTGGGAGTACATTTCACAGGCGTGAACTGAACACCCACTTTGGTTACCTGCCACTAGGTAAACTGTGGCATCTGTTCTTGAGATAAAAGATATTAATGTCTCGGCCAAAGCACATGGTCCATTATCTGCATTTTTTCCTACAAAAATATTAATTTTTAAATGGAAAGAATACACTTATATACTTTGAGTCACTGCATAAACAAGAGTTCCAAAAATGCAAATTCCTTTGTGTAAATTTATCCCTGATCATTTTTTCACTATAAAGAGCTAGTATATTGTTAGGTAGTTTTCCTCCACTTCTGAAGGAAGGCCATCCAGTTTGTTTCCAGCGGCCAGCAATGTCCTCCATTCCTCCTCCTTGTTCTTGAGGGCTCAAACTGTCTTAATTTTTCTTCCGTGAGCCTTGATATTAGGGCAGCCTTAGGGAAGAGAAATGAAAAGCAGTTAGGGTTGTCTGTCTTTTTCAATGACTTTAAATTGCCCTTCTCAAAACACACCTGGCTTACTCTGGCTTGGCTTTTTTCCTTTGCTGCCTGTGTCTGAATTTACCCATTCTTGCTTCCTGATGCCTGATTTCTCTGTTTTATAATCTGGATTCTTAAAGAGGTTGGGCATTATTATTATTATTATGGGAATTTATAAAGTCACAATATAGGTTTGCCACCTGGCTATGCAGGTTTTTAAATTTTTTTTTTTAACTTTGCAGATAACCTAAGCTATGAGGACACAGGTTAAATTGTGAAATCCTCTTGGATTTAACTTTTAATTTTCTTTCTTGTGACTTTTAAATTAGTGGTTCCCAATGGGATTGTATAACAGATTCATGTATGCAGATTTTAAAAAGTACAAATGGTAAGACCTTCCCATAGAAGTACTGAACTGGAAACTTTGGGGTGAGGCTGTGTCTTGAGGATATAGCCCCAACATGACAAATGAGTTACTCTAGTTAAGTTCTTGTTCTTGGGAACATGATCCAGAAAACATGGACACTGAGGCAAAGCTACCATAAATATTATTGAAATAAGGGATTTATCATAGGAATTGGACCTTAGACAAGTGTGGGAGGAACTGGGAAAGTGAAGTCTGGAAGGAGAACTTGGAAAGTCAGAGAAATAGTCACTAAGCAGTTGACCTCAACACTGGCGAGGGCAGACAAGCCAAGGCTTTCAGGGAAATCAGAGGCAGTAAGTCCATCTGGCTGTAGAGTGGGCTGTGCAGGGGAAGTTTGTGGAGAGGTCTATGGAAAGGCTGCTCTGGGGAAGCTGTGAGTCATCAGTCAAGTTCCTGATAATGGGACACTCTGGGACTGCTATTGGTCAGCAGGACCAGCAGCTGGGAAGATGAGTTAGAAGTGTTGCAGATGAGAGCAAGAACATGCTCAATTGCATCAGGCTTCTCTGAACGATATCTGACTATGATGGGCCTCCAAGAGTAATGGTTTCTACTTCACTTCTTCCTTCCAAATCTTACTCAGACCCACACAGGGGAGGAGGTTCTGATAAATGTATCTCCTTGCCTTAGCGAAGTTGATATCATGCAATGTAGCACAGTGGTCACATATCAAAGTTGTGAGGGAGCAAGAACTATGGGTGAGGAGAGGAACTGGGCCAGCAGAGAGAGGGGAATGCATCATATTTATGAAGAAGCAGAGGATCACATTCCCAATGAGAGATGGCAAGAATGGCTGGTCCTCAGAGCCACCTTGGTTTTCAATGACTTGTCAGTTTCAGACCCTGTATATCCTTAAAGTTCATCTCCCTTTTTCTGAGGTATTTGATTGCATTATCTTGCAAACAAAAGAGACTGTTTATCTAAAACTTGTCCTCAAAATAAAGTTGAGTAAGTAGTAAAGGGCTTTTAATTGGCTACTCAAAGATTTGTCCTAACTGACAAGAAAATGTACTGTCAGGGTCTAGTAGAGCATATGCTGGCATGTTGTTAGTACTCAGAAAGTATCTGTAGAGTGAATGAAGAAATGAATGAATGCATGAATATAGGCCATGGGCTGCTCTGCCAATTTTTGTACCCAAATCAATAAAACTGCGTATGAGAACCTAATGCTTTAGACCCTCCATCAAGCTAAGCAGGTGCTGTGAGTCGATTTGTTAAGAACAGTAATTAACTTTGTTGAGTCTTCTTTGATATTCCTTGGTGTCCAGCGTCACACTTTAGAAAGGAAGGCTCCTCAGAGTTAAGTGAGCTGTGTGGGCCCCAGAACATTCTGAAGATGGTGGCAGACACTGTGGTTAAGTCTAAGGTATTAGTTTCATTACTGTATTAACTTGGAGTAGTTGAGCTAACTGATTCTCGAGACTTTGGAATATTTTTAAGTTTGAAATGCCTTATCAGAGCCTTTTGTTGAGATGGCCTTTTAACTCTAGGGTGATCAGTTTTCTTTACTGAAATTTTACTGCTTAATTGGGGATATAAAATGTGAACCCATGTGAGCAAAACACCTACTTCTAGGTACACAATTTACACATTCTTACAATTACCTGAAAGGAACAGACTTTGAGCCTGTATATTTCACATCTTCCCCTTTATTATTTTGGTACAGAGGAGCGTGAGAGGAAAGAGAAATGTCCCTGTCTGGAATGGTGTGGGGAAAGATCTGCTAGCTTCCCTTTCTTCATCAAAGCCTTGATGAAACCTGGCTGGACTTGTAGAGAAATGTGATCCCAAATATAAGGCTGAAATAAAAATATATTCAATTCTTCAATGTTAAACCAAAACTAAATTTTAATGCCGTGAGTGTTCATAAGAAGACCAACTTTTCTCTTCTCACTCAGCTCTTGGCCTGGGAGCATAATGGTAGTCATATTGGACTATATGTGTCAGGGCTGGTGAAGGGAATTTACCAAAAAAGTTTCAGATTCTACTCTGTGTGGTATATATTCTTTCCAGAGAAAGTTCTTAAAATGCTTCCTCTGAATTTTTCCTTGCATTTGGATGCCTCTTCATACAATTAAAAGCGCTTTAAAATTCCTTCCATAAATATTAACTCATTTGGATCTTACAGAATTAAAATATAAAGGACATTTAATTGCAATTATTTTTCCCAAAGTCAAGCAAACAAAAGTTTACAAACATTCAATCAGTCACAGAATTTCCTTGTGAGTACAATAAATTCATGTGATCATTTCTTTTCTCCCTCCTCCTATTCAGAGTTTGTATCTTGTGTCATAATTGTGTATTCCAAGAATAATGGAGAAAGGCTGGAGGGACAAGGGTAAGACTTAAGGATTCCAAAGGTAATGTGTCTGCAAAGGTTCTTCTCAGGTGGAGCAAGGCTTGGGCTCCATGGGATGGGGCTGGAATTGAAGGGATGGATATCCTAGATCTCTTAATTTCTTCTTATTTTAGTTCTTTAGTTTCCTCTTTATTCTGGAATGCTTTTCTTTGCCAGATTCACCATGTCTTGCTAATGTTTCTCCTAGGTTGAGGTGTCCCATATGGGACATAATATTGTAGATGTGACGATGCAGAAACCAGAGGAACTAGTAGCAACTTTGATATATCTCCTGCAATTCTAAATATGCATTAGGCATTTAAAATTTTTTCTATGCCAGAGTAATGGCCCACACTGCAATTACAATTTCCTCAGCTCTTGGGAAGGATATTTTTCAAGCAGAGAAAAGACTGTGCAAAGGCTTGTGGGTGAGAGACCATGGCGTGTTCAGGGAGCATTATGGTTACTGCATTGACTGAACTGACAACTCCTTTCATTCTGTTACAGATTTGTTGAGTATATTTAATATGAATATTTGTTGAATATGTCTAAAATGTTTTCATCAATGTTGATGACAAAAATATTGATTACAATAGGCCAAGGACATGGCCTAGGCCCCAGGCATATTGTTAAATATTCCTTTCCTGGTTGATTTTAATTCTGATCACCACTTTGTGAAAAGAAGTTTGTTCAGATATAAGTTTTCCTAACTATACTGTCATAATCCCTAACCTCATTATCTTTTACAGGATGTATAAAAATCCATCATATATTATACTAAAATCAAGATAATAATGCCCTATACCTATCCATGGCCCAGCAATTCCACTCCTAGGTATTTAATCCAAGAGAAATGAAAAAATGTTTACTAAAAGACTTGTACAAGAGTGTGCATAGAAAGTTTACTCAAAATAGCCCCAAACTGGAAATGACCCATGTGTCCATTAGTTAGAGAATGGATAAACAAAACATAGTATACAAATACAATGGAATACTATTCAGCCGTAAAAAGGAACAAACTGTTGATATGTGCAACATGAATGAATCTCAAAAACATACTGAATGAAAGAAGTCTTATACAAAAGAGTACCTACTCTATGATTCCATTCTAGAACAGTTGAAACTAGTCTCTGGTGCAATAAAAATAAGAACAGTAACTACCTCTGGGAGTGGGTAGGATCAGGTATTGACTGGGAAGAGGCACAAGGAACCTTCTGGGATGATGGTCATGTTCTCTATCTTGATAATGATTTGAGTTAGATGGGTGTATGTATGAACACATCAATGTAACCAGCACCCTAATCAGGAAATGGAATGTCACAGTGTACCTGAAGCATTTTCTTGTTCTTGCTTCTAGTTACTACCTCCCAAGGTAAACACTGTCCTAATTTTTTCTTTTTTTTGGTGAGGAGGATTAGCCCTGAGCTAACATCTGTTGCCAATCCTTTTCTTTTTTTTTCTGAGGAAGACTGGCCCTGGGCTAACATCCGTGCCCATCTTCCTCTACTTTATATGTGGGACACTGCCACGGCATGGCTTGATAAGTAGTGTGTAGGTCCATGCCCAGGATCCGAACCTATGAACCCCAGGCTGCCGAAGCAGAGTGTGCACACTTAACCACCATGCCACTGGGCCAGCCCCTTTCTGATTTTTTTACATCATCAAAATAAGACTTGCCTTTTTAAAAATTTCATAGTGCCTGACAAGTAATGGATGTGGAAATATTAGATCTCTTCTCCTAGCTCTTTCTTCTTCCTAGTCACAACAACCGAAGAAGATATTGTAATACTTAATGTATCAAGTGGTTTAATGAAGCAAGTTCTGTTTACATGACCTCCACGAAAAGTGAACAATCCAGCTCACTGACCACCCGATCTTCCACATATCTGGATCTTTGAGCTGTAGCTAAAATAGCTATTTGCCTGACTGAGATGTCCATTCTCCATTCAGATATTTAGACTTTGGTTAGACACCCACTAAATGAGGTGTGTTTGTGCAAAAGCGTTCTAAACTGAGCAAATACAAAGAAATATTATCCTTTAGAACCTATTTGATCCCTTTTTTTAACCCAAGAAAACATAAATGCAACAATAGATCAATTTGACTGTAAATATTATCTAAGTATGTCCTTTAAAAGCCAAAGGAATGTCAGATACAATTTATTTTCCACCAGTGCAAGCTGAGACATTAAGTGGTAATTCTACTTCCATTAGCTAAATCTGGCAAATATGCAACTGTTTAAAGGCATTGTCGATAGCCATTGCACAATTAAGTATTTGTACTGATGCCTTATTAAATTACCCTTTTCAAGTAGGCATAATAAACTAGGAGTTCACTGTACAGATTTTCATGGGGAAAGTCAGATCAGTATGGGATTTATTTAGAGAGAATTTAGTGCACTGAGCAATGAAGTAAATGTCATATGTTTTGGCCAAATAAATCTTAATTTCCTTAAAAAAGTTTTTTTAGGGTCAAGAAACAGCAAAATAGAAATCTCTGCAAATATAATTGTTATGATTTATAATGTTATTGAAACAACTTTATAATTGTGATTGTCTTTTTAATAACAAAATCTATTTTGTTTTTAACTGGGAGCGTTGCCCTACACAGAGATTTCTAATCTTCCTGTAAAAAGCTGATATTTCTCCCAAACTTTAAGATCCCTACAGGGGCTGAATGATAAACGGGTGAATGGGGAGAGGGATGATGGAGGAAGTTGGTGGAGACAGAATTAGGACAGGGAAGCTATGGAGGAGATGAAGCAACCCGCTAAAGAAGGCTTTGAGATCTACTGAGGGATCCTAACCTTCTGGATAGATCCTTCTGCATCTTGTCTGCAGAGCACTGTTAACGAGAAAATTTTCTATTTAGTAATGCATTTGGTCTCTCTTTTTCTTTAGTCATTGAATGTAGTTCTCATCACGTAATTCTTAAGCAATGATTATGTCTTTCTGGGTCTGGTACCACATTAGTTTCTATATAAAAATGATCTGACTCCCATTTTTCTCCTTCCCCATCTACTCACCAACTTTAAAGTGTTTGGTTCCTGATTGGCCTTTAGTTGCTGAGTCTGTCAGATACCAAATTGTCTAGCACAATGGTTTGTTCATAGAAAACACTTAGTGATTATTTCTAATTCAATCTGAATGAAATAAGTGAATTTTTGAACTCTCCTAAAACATCAGATGATGATATAGCGTATAACAACTATTTGGATACGTGGCTGAATCTTTGTAGTTTTCACCTGGCTGTTTGACATCACATAAAGACAGTCTCTGCCTTTCTTGTGGCTAAAATTGCTGAGAAGAATACTTTCACTTTCTAGTTTGCCATAATTTAGAACATAACCCTGGGACTAGTTGCTCTAAAGGAACATTTCTATAAGATAAATCATATTTGGGATATTATAGGGGAGGTTCTTCAAGGAATTGGGGTAATGGAATCACTTCTATTTACCTCTCCCGAACACCTTTTGTTTTCATTTGTTGAAGGTGAGAGTATGTTTGTATTTTGAATTTTTTGAATGCTGAGTATAGTCTTTAATTGTTTTTATCATGTTTATCTGGGTTGATGACAGATAAGGAAACTGAGGCACAGATGGATTTCTTTTGGCGGGGGGCCTCCTACACAAGGTAAAACTAGGATTAGATATCAAGACAGCTAATTTTAAGCCACCAAACAGACACCTTTTTACTTCTGTATTATATTTCTAAAAAAGCTGTGATTCTTTGAATCTGTAAAAATCTGTCTTTTATAGTATTTTCTAATTTTTCAATAAATAGTGCCTTTTGATATGCAAATATACAAGTTTTATTATTCTTACCATCTATTTTCTTATTCAAAATACCTCAGAGGAGGAAGATGGTATGTGATAGAGGAAAGAACTAGAAGATGGGAAATATGTATTCTGGTCAAGATCCACACCAACTTTGAAAACTTGAGCAAATCCATTGCTTTCCCTGGCCTCAGTTTCTCCAGGGCAGTTGAAGTAGATAATGTGTTAAGAACGAGTAAGGGTAAAAAATTTGTTGTTTTGTTTTGTCTTTTCAGTCTGTTCTGGGTTCAGGGACACAGGCTTATTAGTCAGGGGCAAGTGTTGAAGTAGATACCAGGAAAAATCACAGAGCAGTCTCTCTGGAAGTACAGTCATTGGACTATCTTTTAAACAATACAAATCCCTGGGCCCTATCATTTTGAGGAAGAATTTTCTAGAAGGGAATGGAAGTGAGGTGAGTCTGTACTTCTAACAAGCACCTTTCAATGAGGTTATTCTGATGCTCATTGAAATTTAAGAACCACTTCTATGAGATAAACATATAAGATAAACATTCTATTTCCCTGAAGATAATGTTTTAAAAGCCACATATAAAAATTAGTCTTTTTTTCTTTTGGAAAACATAGGCATAATCTCCAGCCCCTTTTAGAGTGACAGTGGTTAGGAGGTGCCCTGTATAGGTCATGAGGCCAGGCTGGCCAGGGTGACCAGGGACACCAAGGACCTCTTCGACTCTCAGGAGGGTTCCTGGGGGATCTGATCAAATGATAATGAGGGTGGAGCGTGCTTAGGAGGTTCTGGGCCTGAGACCTGGCTCTGGGAGATGATCTTTAAAGAGACAGTGCAGGGCCGGCCCAGTGGCACAGAGGTTTAGTCCGTGCTTGGCAGCCCGGGGTTCGCGGGTTCGGATCCTGGTCGCCTGCTGACGCACTGCTTGTCAGCCATGCTGTGGCAGCGTCCCACATAAAGTAGAGGAAGATGGGCACGGATGTTAGCCCAGGGCCAGTCTTCCTCAGCAAAAAGAGGAAGATTAGCTACGGATGTTAGCTCAGGGCTGGTCTTCCCCACCAAAAAAATATAAATAAATAAGGAGACAGTGCAGTGTCATAATACACAGTTAACACAGAGCGTTCAGACAGGGACCAGCATCAAGTGGGAGGCTGAGGGAGACAGACCCTAGGTCAGGGTCATGGAACATAGAGGGCAGAGCAATTCCAGTGGCACCTCAGCTCTTTCCTGCAGTTAGATCTGGCAGTCAGTGTCCTGTAAGTAAGTCCCAGGGTGTCAGGGACCCTGCAGCCAGTGAGCCAAGCTGAGATCCTGCCTGTAGCTTCCATGACTGGAGCACTATAAAGCTCAGCAAGGAATCGTTGGCACAAGACCTTCTGTGTCTACATCATGTGCAATTGGATCTCTCCTCTTCCTACCTATAGAGGTATAGAGTTGCCCCTAAGTATTGTTTTAGACTTTCCCAACTAATTCTTTTTGTGGCTTTAACAACATTCAGAGTGAGAACTATCCTTCAGGGAGTATAAATCAATAATTTCTGAAGTAGGTGGTCCCTAAAATAAAAAGTCACTACAGGAGTGTCCAAATTGGGGCAGCTTCACAGTTGTCTTCCTGCTAGAAACTGTCCACACGTATGAACTCAGAGCCCCTTACGCTGTGACAGTTTACAAGAGGCAGCTGCACAGCAGTGGTTGAGACTCTAGGCTTTGGAGCCGGACTGCTTGGGTTTCACAGTCCTGCCCCAAACTTCCAAGCTGGGGAACCCTGAGCAGTTTCCTCACCTGTACAATGTAGGTAAAGGGAAGACCTAACTTGTAGAGTTGTTATGAAGATCAGAAGACCGATATGTGTAAAGCGCTTAGAACGGCTCCTGGCACTATCAGTGAGTATGTTTTGGTTAACCCTCCTCTGCCTGTAGTAAAACTGGCAACTGCTGTGACGTGGAGCTTGAGGGATCCCCAAGCCTCATTCCTACTGAGTAACAATGGGGCCCGGAATTACTAGTATTGATACTCTGGGTTAAGATAACAGCGATTCTAGAATTGTTGAATATGATTCAGAAGGAGTACATGTGAAGCCATTACACCGTGATACACTTTGGCTTTGTCAGATGAGACAGCCAGGCCCAGAGGGACCCTTAGATTAGCGCGAGTGTGAGCAATTCAAGAAAGTTTCAGCAGGACACACCAAGGTGAGGACCTCTGTGGGCAGCGCAAGGATGCATGGAGCGAGAGGTGAGGAGCGGAGCATGCTTTCTATTTTGCCTCCTCCAGCCAGCCTTGCCAATGGGAGAAATCAAAGAACAATGACACAGGTGTTCTGACACTTAACCAGAATCCAGGTGGCTTTGTGTCCCTGTTGAATACTCACGGTGCTTCTTCCCTGGTTAAGGAAGCCTGCGTCCCTCTGTCTCTATTAGTAGTTCCACACAGCACTAGGCTGAAGTCCTCTATTGATCTCCAGATAGCATAGCCAGGCTCCCAGCTGCCTTGACACTTGCCTCCGCTCAGAGCCCGGGAGCCAGGCGAACATTGCTGCTTTGGTGTTCACTCGGAAGGCCTCTTGCTCGCACAGACACTGTCCAATCCTGAGCAACGTGGAGTGAAAAAAAATGGCTCCTGAACAAGAGCTTGCAGTTGTAGGAGGAGTGAGTGGAGGGAGGAACAGCGGCCATCTTATCCAAGGGTAAATGAATTTAGGATTTATTTGAACCACTTAGTCTACTTCTTGTCTACATGATCTTCTGTCACATTGAAAGAAACTGATGCTTATTAATGCCAATAATGAGCAGCATCTTGACTTTAAATCAGAGAATCCACAGGACCTTCTTTCATTTGTTTAGTGTCTTTATTCTATTTTAGACAACATATTCTTGCCTATTATAAGATCCATAACTCTATATTCATATATTTAAAATTATAACTTGTTATATTTAGTCAGTTTATTTTACATGCAGCATTTAAGTGGAATTCACTTTATTGACATACTATAATGCCCCCCTAATATTCTTGTTATTGATTTTAGTATTTCAGAAGTATTATTCATGGTGACACCTACTGGGAAGCAAATTTCAGTTATATCAATAGATGTTATTATAATATAGAAAACATTAATATTTGATGGTGACATAAGTGTGACACAAAGGCGATAAATTCATTAATAAACACACGCATGTCATTAATAAAACATTCCAAGACGGCAACCATGAATTTTCAGCCCTTGTTCCTAAAGTTCACTATTCATTTACCAAGTGTGTTTTGCTTGTTGCCCATTGTTCAGAAAAGTTATTCTCAATTAATAAGGCTGACTTTTCTTTAACATAGAGCTTGAAAATAATTACAATGATATTTTCTAGAAATCCATGAATTTTCTAGAAAAAAAGAGATTTATCAAAACATAACAAAGCTTCCCTACCTTTTGCTTTTTCTTTTTGTGTGTGTGTGTGTGTTGCTTGGCAACCAACATTGATCTGTCCGAAAAAAAAAAAATCACATGACTTAAGAATTGCTAGTGGCAATATTACTCTGTCATTTTTCTTTCTCATACCAAGCTGATGAAGGTACAACTAACTGGAACAGCTATTAATTGTTGCTTCTTTCTTTGAAGTTTAATTTTAATGTGTTTACTATGCATTGAGAATGGTTCTGCTAAACACAGTGGCCTTGAAGAGAGGGCCTGAGAGAGAGAGCTGAGTGGGAAAGACTTCTTTGAGATAAAGGAGAGCAGTATCACATTTAATTTTTCATTCACGATTCATCAGGTCAATCTCACCTCCCAAAATACCAATCATAGCAAAATCTAAAGTCAGGCAGCCTCCATTTCCCCTCACTTGTATTTTGAGACTATAACCAAGAAACCTGCTAATTGCCCCCATGAGGCCGATGGATGTTCATGTTCCTATGTGTTTATTAGAACCATCTCCCTGATCTGTTCTAGCATCAATGTGCCCCACTTTGAATCTTTGGATCTTCCCATCGGTCTGGTGTGTCCTACTCCCCTCTATGCAGTTCAGTTCCCTGCTTAATGTTGCCTTCCCTTGAGTGGGGCATTCTACTCTCAGATGAAATTTTTGATCTGCATCCTACTTTTTTTTTTTGGCTAAAAGCTGCTGCTGACAAAGCATCCAATATTTTGGGGTCACCCTTTCATTGCTATCAGAGTGTTTTGTCAGAATTAAGCAAGACTCAGGACATGGGCAATGGGAATTTTACTCAACTCCATAAATTATTTTTATAAAGTATTTTTTCTTAAAAGAATCAGCCTGGAAGTAATTGTGCTTTGCCTGCAGGTAGGGGGCAAGTCGCAATACTGACATGTCAATGAAATGGTCAAAACTGTGTCACAAGTAAGAAGAAGATATTTTCCTTTTCAAATCCTGTCTTTTATCTACAATTACTTGTTTATTTTGAAAGCCTTTGAAACATATTCCCCATCTGAAGTATATCCGGTTTCATGCTCTCTCTGTATTACACGCTCATGTTTATGAGAATTGATGCTGTTTGCTCATATTGCTTTTGTGGCTTCCTCTACCCCACCCCGTGTAAAAGTCTGAAAGGCAGAAGCTTCAGAGACTCTTTACTGGCTAATACCTGACCCCTTTCTCTCGCATTACAGCTCCGAGTGACCATTTTCAAGGCAAAAGGTCATCCTCATCCCCATCCCTTTGGAACCAAAGTGCATCAACCTTCTAACCTTTGCCTCAGAGACATGATGGCTGTTTGGGCTGCAATCCCTTCATTACAGATGGTCCATATTTTATATTTAGTATGGGAGGTCAAATTTAGGAAAGCAATTTATCTTAAAGCTAAAGTTCTAATAATCCAACGTCTTCTATTGGCTTATGGGTGAGTGGGCAGTAATGGGTTTATGGGAAGCGCCCGCTGGTCTGTCTTTTCCAGGGAGGGGATTATTCCTGTCAATCTAAATTTTTGGAATTGGTGGGCTCCCATTGTTTATTATTCAGCAAGCTTTTATTAGATTGTCTCTAAGCACAATGCAGCAAGTGGGGCATCTTTCTGAGCAGGCTAGCAGGCTGGATCAATATCTCTAGGCATTTAAAATCTTGGATAAAATAATTCTACATTTTCATCTGAACTCCAGAAGAGAGTCCTGTGTGTAGGTCAGTTGCAGAGAGAACATACAGACAGACACATGATGACATTAGCACAGACAATAATTGTCTAATGATGATAGAATCTATGGGTAAGGGGGTGAATTTTTCAGGTGAATGTACGTTTAAGATATTTTACTCTTTTGTGACAGCCTAAATCTACAAAAAAGCACAGTATGACTGGGCTATACAAATGCATTTATTGTGCTAACTTAAATATAATACCACAGAAAGACAGCATTAATTTTAAAATTGACAGTGTAAATGAATTTTATCTATTACAACATGTTCTATGAATAGAGTGAGACAGAGACTAAATTAACTCACTTGTGTGTAGCAGATGAATCAAATCAAGCACAGTGACTTGGGACCTAAGAGATGCCACATGACCCCAGGGCCTTTGGTTGTGCAAGTCCCAGAAGGCTAAACTATCCTAAGGAAATGTGGTGGGGGAGATGGGTCACAACCTCCATGTCTAGATTGAGCATTCTCATCCTTAATGAACTCTAGAAGCAAAGCAAAGAAAATATCCTAGGCTTTTGTTTTTGGACATCAGGCTTAAAAACTCCTTTCCCTGGTTTTCCAATTTACCTGATCAGAATCTAGGCTGGGTGTGGAACAGACTCTAGAAAGGAAAGTCTCCTGAGAAGTAAGCAATGTTGAGATAGCCATGGCCCTCTCACCTGCCTGCCCATTCCCTCCACTAGGTATAAACATGTGAGGACACACATGTGTCACAGACAGAATTGAATCAGGTCATCATGCCTTGAAAACATTTTAATAAAAACAGCAATTATAGGTCATGATGGTGATGGTAGCTGCTAGTGTAATTATTTTTATCATTATTGACTATTTACTATGTTTTTGATATTCCCACAATATTTTCTCAAAAGTTCCTTTGAGACAAAACATTATTATTACCTAGTTACTTTACAATCAAGAAGCCAAGTGGCAGGAAGGAAGTGAATGTTTATTGAATATCTCAGATATCAGGCAATATGTTTGGAATTTTCACATATATTATTTGATTTTATTCTTAAAATTCTTTTAGGTGCATCTTAATTGTAATTACAGAGGTGAGAAGTCTGAGACTGAGAAAGGTTGAACAGTTTGCTCAGGGTCACAGAGCTAGCATGTGGTGGAGTTGGGTTAAAAGTTCCTAAGTCTGTTTTCACTCGACTATGTTGCCTAGGAGAAAGAGCAAATGCCATCCACATTTAGGTCCTCTGTCTTATCTTTCAGAATGTTTGTCTCACCACTGTCTTACGTGCACTCAGCTTTCAAGATATTTGATCCTGAAAGTATTGGGCAGATGGAGGTGTGAGGACCCATGAGTTGAAGCCGCATGTTGTTATTCTCTGGCTCATAGAAGGCCACAATGTCTGGAAGTCTCCAAAGAAGATTTAGTGGAACCAAGATGCTGGAATCAGGAGAGAAGAAGGAGCAGAGCTCAAGAAAGTGGTTTAATCCCAAAGACATATAAACTAACTCCCTCTTTAAAGTCTATGCTATTAGCTCATGTGCCTAAAGCTCCTGTTCAACACTGAGCTAAATTCACATTGTTTTTGTAGAACATTTCAAAGAGTTTGTATCTAAGTCCTGACTGTAATCTTTTAATGGGGCTCAGGCAGTTGCAAAAATCCACCTGCGAGTTGAAAATGACTCTACCTTGAGGACACAGAAGAGGCAGGTGTAACATGGCTGTGGATATTTAATTCCCCTCTTCCTGTGCTTGAACCGCCTGAGAAATCACCACTACCATGACCCCTGTGGGCCTCTGTGCCTCACTTCCTCACATGCACAATAGGATGATGACATGGCTGTCCCACGACCTTGTTGATTAAAGAACAACCTGCAAACAAAGCAGTGGAGAAATGCCCAGGTGTCTGAAGAGAAATATTGTCCTCTTTGTTCAAATGCTCTTTAAAATGTTCAGGAAAAAAGACAAACAGGATGCTAGTGAAAGCAGGTGGTCAAATGCTGAAGCCACAGCACTTGGGCAACTATTGAACATGAACCTGTACTAGGTACTGATGCTTACCTTTCAGGATGGAGAGGGAGAGAAGCCCAAACTGGGAGAGTGCAGTGGAGAATCTGACTTCAGGAACACAGCACTTCATCTCTGCAAGTTTTCTCCTTCTCTCTGCTGTTCACGAAAGAGCATGCAGGAGATGCGAAGTTAAAACTGGTGACTAAATTCCAGATTGCATTTCCTTGAAAGAGCATGAAAGATGCCTCTCTCTGATTCCAATGAGCTTGAGGGAGTCCATGAAAATAGCAAAAGACAGCGACTCAGAGGGAAGTAGACAATTAATTGGCCAATTATCACCTTCTCCTCTCATTAGCTCTAAGTAGTCAAAGAAGGAATCAGAATCTAGCCTCTTGGAGGGCTTTGGTTGGTAAAGTGCTTGCATGAACACAGAGGCAGCCAAGATGGGGGAGCCTCTGAGAGCAGTACATACGTCTACATAGTCATAGCAATGAGGACGTGCCCCCAGTGGCTATGGTATGGACCCTGGGGTGTGGAGACATGGCCTGGAATCTTGGCTCTGTCACTTACCTGGCTGAGTTACTGAAGTTGTCTAAGTCTCAGTTTCCTTAGTAATCATTCCCACCTTGTAGGATTTGAGGCTTAAATGAAGAGCTGCATTTAGCCCAGTCCATAGAACATATTAAAAACTCCCACAGGATAGCTATAATAATTATTATTGTTCACTCTAAAAAAATTTTTAGGGAGAAAGTTAGGTTAGGCTTGATGAACAAAAGTTGATGATGGCCAGAGAGTTTTTGTAGTGCCTAAGAGCCTGTTTCTGTTTAAGGTATTGAAGAGTTTGTTCTGTAAATGTTTGTAATGAGAGAGTCATTACATTTTATGACATTATTTATAGAAAAAAACATTAAAATGATATCAGCATCCCTCACCCTTGCTTTCTCCATCACTGGTGTTTGATAGGTTTGTAGGGAAGCCTAGAGAGTCAGATTACAAGGCAGCATTTCCCAAAATGCATGTTCAGGACACAAGTCCCTAGAGAAATCCTGTGAGGTTCACGGTGCGTGCTATCGTGTTAAAGGCTCTGTGAAGTGCCTGAGTAAGTTAATTTGTCTAATTTTGTTAAACTCAGTATTTTCCAAACTTATTTGACCACAGGAACTGCATTCCACATATCACCTGTTAACATTCCCGAAACACTTTGTACTTTGTGAGTTGGGAAAGTTTGGGAAAAGTTGATCTAAGACAACACTTTCCTCCGGAGTGGAATCGGGAGGATTGTAGGCATAGAACCAGGAGGAAATACTGAATTTTTTACATATGGAACTAAAAACCCCAACCTTAAATTGCCATGAAAATCTGTGCCAGTTTTTTGTGTGGTGCAGAAATGAGCACTATCAGGGTACCTACATATTTATTATTATGTAGGTATGCTCCATGAACATTTCTGGGTGCACAGAGTCAAAATTTGACAGTGCCATAGAACTACTTGCTAAATATTGGTTATATTTTTGCTGAGAGTTAATTTTGCTTCTGCAAGGAAGACAGGAAAGGGCAGTGAAGAGTAGGCTAGTGTGAGAGGAAAAGGGAAACAGCTTCACCCGGTAGCCTGCTCTATTTTCCCTCTGCCTGGACATAAGAAGTGCTTATAAAGAACAAGGACTCTGATTATTCGGTCATTGAAAAAGCAGAAAAGATCTTACTTTTCCTTTAGGGGTCCAGAATTGGAAGCTAATTCTAAGTCAGTATGCTTTTATTAATCCTAATTCATATGTAAATTTCTTATAAATCAGATTTTTTTCTTCCACAAGACAATGTTTTTAAAAAGTGATTCATTTCTAAGCTAGACTACAAAACCTACTTCAGCAATATTTTTCTAAACTGTCAGGACCCCTCCATCCTAACCCTAGTAGTAGAAGTGACAAATTTCACCATTTGTCCAGTCAACAAATATTTCATGACTTGCAATGTCCTGGGATGCAATGATGAAAAATATCTAGTACTTACCCTCAAGCTGCTTATCTGGTATGTGATATGAGACATAAATAATTAGTAGACAAAGGAGTTTTTGATAAGCGAAATGGAAGTAAAGTACACTGGAAGCATTTCTGGTTGGGATGATCAAGGCTTTGTGGAGGTGGCATTTAAACAGCCTCACAGAATGGGTAGGAATTTAACCGGCAGAGAAAAGGGGTGGGCACTTAAGACAGAATGCTTTGAAGTTACCTCTTAAAAACAATCCCCAGGAGCCTGGAAACTTAACTTATTTCTCATGCTCTATGGTTTCCTCATGCCAAGATCTACAGAAATGAGATAATTTCTGAGAGTCTGACACAGCAACTCTCTCCCTGATTAGGATGTGTATAGTAGAATTGCAGTTAACAAGTCTTTGTGGTCCCAGGGAGAAATTGATATTTGCTGATTGCACTGTGCTGAAGTAAAAGTACAAGAGTGCATTAAAATCTTTTGTCAAGAAGGTTGAAGACATTACAAAAATGTGTGGGCATCTTGGGCATTAATATTTGATTCAATATCTTTTAGTTGCATATGGCATATTTTGATGGAAGAGGCGTGCATAGCTGTAAACACAAATTGGAGAACCACCAGGCCAGTGCTGGCTCTTAGTAAGACTCCTGGCTGGCGGGATCCACTGGACCTCATCCCATACCTGGACTTTTTGAGGCCATGTCCTGAAGTAAAAAGAATCAAGAGAAGCTTTTTCCTGTCTACTCTGTTGTCCACAAAGGGAGGAACAGGGAGCTTCTTGCAACCAACAACCGTGACACAGCCGGTAAGGATTGCTAGAGCACCTACTAAGTCCAAAGCACTGTGCTCAGACACTGAGATGGGTGGCAAAAAGATAAACACCATTTCTATTCTTAAGGAGCTCAGAGTCTAGTGGAGGGACAGACACATAAATAGCCAGTGAACGTAAAAGCAGCAAAATAAGTGATTAGCGAGGAGAGGAGGGAAGGATGAGAGTTAGGTTAAGCAGTAAAGGATTTATTACAAGGTATCAGGCAACTTACAGATTTTGGGGGGCAAACAGAGAACCAAGCTTGTGAGCAGCCAGGAGGAATGCTCGATCATTTTACGGGACTGTCCCAGCAGAAAGTCCACTGCTGCAGCCATCTGTCAACCAACACTCATGAAACCACCACCCGAACAGCAGAACCTGTGCTACGGCTGCTGCAGATGAACTCAACAGCTTCGTGGCCGTGCTTGCCGGAAGGGGACTGTGGCCTCATAGAATCTACCTTGCTCTTCCAAGTCTCACAGGGTGAGTCTGCTTGGTTGAAGCTAGTCACATGCCCGGGTTGCTTGAAATGGAAATTTTTGGATTCTCCTTGGGAAAAGTGTAATCCGTAGTGCAGAAAATTACCAAAATAGGGAGACAGGTTAACAAAATCATTGGCAGCCAGAAATGAGAGAGATCTATTGCATCATCCCTCAGACTTTTTGCCCTTCAAAACTTTGATCACAGATTTTAAAATTTAATGATATTCACAGATTGGCTAGATAGAGAATAATATTTCAATGTCTTACCAGGGATAGCAGTGCAGCCTGGACTTTCTTGGAATGTGTTGAAGAGAAGCAAAGATGGCCAGGAGCTGAGCTCCTCATTTGCTTTACTTCTGACTGTCCCTTGTGCCCCTGAATTCAGAGGCCCTATGCCAGACCTTATATTCCTGAATGACTTATAATTGTGTGTACTTCTTCCCTGCGGCCATGTGATGGGGTAGCCTCTACCGTGTTCAGAGAGTACATTTCTTTTCTCTGGATGAACCAGGTAGGACTTAGCTAGAGGCCAAAATTAAACATTTTGGGGATTGTATCTCTATATAGTTGTTTTAATCAGAATTTGGTGTCAAGGAGCACAAATCCTATCTAACCGGCCAAACTTAAAGGAAGCTTGATTGTAATGATACTGAGAGGCTTAATTGAATGCCCAGGCCTCCAAGAGGGTTAGACAAGGGTAGCAGAAGTCTGTGAATTTACCACCAATAATATAAATCCAGTGCATGTTTGTTTGTTTCTCTTCTGCCACTACTTGTTTCCAGGACAGGAACCTAATTGGCCCAGCCAATTCCAAGCCACAGGCTGCTAACCAGCCTTGGGAAACCCCCTCTTCAGGTCAGGTGTTCACTTTTGGTCCAATCAACTGTGTCATGGGCTGGGAAAGAAGCTGTATGACCTACTGCCCAGCGTTAGCAAAGGCTGTGGGTGGCATCAGATTCCCTGAGAAGGGACACAGTCAGGGCAGTCCATCAGAACCTGGCTGATAAAGAGCAAAACTCTCCAAGCTCTTGAGTTGGCCCTCGCACATGTCTGGCAGGCTGGTAGGGAAGGGCAGCTAAAGGTCTGTTTGCATGAGGACCTGAAGGGCCACCAGAGAGGGAGCTTCTCTTAAGGTAAGAGAAAGCCAAGCATGTGACACCTGACCAAGTGGGGCCATTGGAGGGGCAAACTGTGTGGTGACTGTCACTCACTCACAGTCTTTCAGTCTGCCTTATTGTCAGGTCAGGGCCCTATCGGAGAACAAGACAGAGGTGAAATTGGAAAGGCCTATTGAAACTCGGGCAGCCATATTTTGAATTCTCTCCAAGAGGACATAATACACAGAGGGGAGACGGCTATTCTCTCCCCTCAGCCTCAGAACACAGTGGCTCTTTGGTCCTCATGGGCATCAGCTATTGCCAGCAGAAGAGGCCTGGTTAAGATAACAGGCTGATTGCACCTATTCTTAAGAGAATTCCTGGGATTCCAGTCAAACTTAGGAGCCATTTGCCAGGTGGCTTGGTCTTTGTGACATGTTGGGAGAAAGAGCCAGTGACACCTGGGCATTATCATTCACGTGATCCCATTTGTATCTGTAGGCTAATAGGCTAGTGGTATATGGAGAGATATGTAGTGCCAATTTAGTTAAATTAGGTTATAGTTGTTTATGAACAATTTAAATCACTTGTTAGTATCAAATGAGATTACTTTATTTTATAATTTCTACCTGTTTGCCTTCACATGATATGCCTGAACTGAGTAAGTTTGAATATTCTTTTTTTTGGGTGAGGAAGATTAGCCATGAGCTAACATCTGTTGCTAGTCCTCCTCTTTTTGCTGAGGAAGATTGGCCCTGGGCTAACATCCATGCCCATCCTCCTCTACTTTATGTGGGACGCCGCCACAGCATGGCTTGACAAGTGGTGCGTAGGTCTGTGCCCGGGATCCGAACCTGCGAACCCCAGGTCACTGAAGCGGAGTGTGCAAACTTAACCTCTATGCCACTGGGCCAGCCCCTGAATATTCTTTTTTTTTTTTTTGGTGAGGAAGACCAGCCCTGAGCTAACATCCGTTGCTAATCCTCCTCTTTTTGCTGAGGAAGACTGGCCCTGGGCTAACATCCGTGCCCATCTTCCTCCACTCTATATGGGACGCCACCACAGCGTGGCTGACAGGCAGTGGGTCGGCGGGTGCCCGGGATCCGAACCAGCGAACCCCGGGCTGCCAAGCGCGGACTAAACCGCTGCGCCACCGGGCCGGCCCCGTGAATATTCTTAAATATTTTAGGAGGAGCACAATTTTATTAAAGCATAGGAATGACTTTCTCATAAAATCTATATACATGCTGCTAATTAATGAACTTACTGAAGCTATGGATGGACGTTTGGATTTCTTTGTTAGTATTCATCTGTGCTTATTTAAACTCCTTAAGAGTTTCTCTAGTAGCTGTCTACAGCCGTTGTCCAACACTTTCAAATGCCATTCACACCAGCTCTCTCTGACCATAGGTTCCCATCCTAACTTCAGTTAAGAACGATGGACTAAGTTCCACATTCTTTATCCATAGCACTGAACATTAAAATAATGATCGGAAAACAAACAAAGCTAAGCAAACATATGAACAACAAACAGTTGATTTAGATGAGCGAAGCCCTCTGTACCTCCAGCCTTCTCCCAACAACTGCCAGTCAGCTACTCAGGGTGAATATTTTCAGCAAGATTGGTTGATTTCTAATCAATGAACCTATCAGAATCTGATTCATATTCTGTCTCTCAAAATCCCTTATGTATGTAAATTCATCAGCTCAAGTCTTTTTTGGGGAGAGGGGATAGGGTTTAAGGATTTTGCCATAAAATTCTCATCTTTGAAATTAGAATTAGGCCTAGAGGCAGATAAACAAATGCACTTCCTTCTTGGACTCAAGATCTGAATTTCTTCCTAACTATCTTCTCTTTCATTCTTTTATTTTCTCTTCTCATATTTTGTTTTCTTTACCTCTCTTCTTCCTTTTGCCTCTCTCTTCTCCCTTCCTTCCCTACTTGCTCCCTTTTTTCTCTCCCTCTCTCCTCCCTCCCTCCCTCCTTCCTTCCTTCTTCTCTAGCAATTTTTCTGGGGAGTGGGGATTGTGGTGGAGGGAAGATGGTCTTTTAAATCAGTGGTTCTCAACTAGAGGCAATTTTGCCTCTCAAGGGACATTTGGCAATGTTTGGCGATCTTTTCGGTTATCACAACTCGGCAGGGGGGGCATGGAGCATGCCCTGGTATCCCCCAGTAGAGGACACTGGGTGGGGGCCAGTGATACTGCTAAACATCCTACAATGCACAGAGCAGCCCCCTACAACCAAAATTGTCCAGCCACAAGGATCAATAGTGCTGGGGTTGAGAAACCCTACGTTACATGAAGATGACTATATTCTTGAAGAACACAGAGGTCAGGAGTGGAGAGAGGGCCTTGTAGGGTCCCACACCTTTCTTTCTATCTGTGATTGCTGGCTGGTCCTTTAATTTAATTCTTCATCTACCACAGTGAGTCTAAAGTTCCTGTACGTAGACCCACCTCTGCTGGTAGCAGTGATTATAGTTCTGAACAAGCAGACAGAAACCCCATTAAAGCTGTGTAGGTGGGAAATGTGAAAGACAAACCTTCCTCTTGATTTATTTTTTCAAAATGTGTATATGGCAGAGGATATGCTAGGAAATATAGATGTAAATAAATGTAATTATGGTGGAAATTTTCATCTAAGCATCTTACGGAGTAGGAGAGATGACATATTCTCTGGGTACGACAATTGTGACAGATAGGTTTAAGGGATTAAAGCTCAAGTTAATAAAGAGAACAAGGAAGTCTATAAATATTGTAATTGAGATGGTTAATCATAAAGCAGTGAAAGAAAACCCATAGAAAACATTTGGTTCACAAGTGGCAAAAATAGTTAAACTTACATTGGAATAGGCAGGGAAATTAAGATGATAAGTACTTGTAGCACCAGTTCTAATAACTCTATTTAATTGTGGACCAAATACGTAGATGCCATTGCACATAAGGTGTGAATATTAGCGGCCCAATTTATCTGGGTCACTTGACCATAAGCACATAGTGGAAGAAGGGAAATTGACATCTAAAATTTATTTCCTTCCCAGATTACAAAACAGAAGAACTACTAGCCAGGTTGTAACCTAAGTAAATTGATCAGTAAAACCAATCATAGTTTTATACACTAAAACTGGGAGAGATAAACTACAACTCAGCAGAAAATTTACCAACATACTAGAGTTAAATAAGAAAAAATAAGTTGCATGATACTTACTGATAACAGCTAACCTTAATAAAATTGGCCATAGCAGTTGAGATGCCCAGGCCATTGGGCCAGATATTACCAGGGGCCCTTGGACAGTTTCTGCACAGGACTAGAGTGGGGAGCCGCTGCAGTCAGGGCTCCACACCCCTCTGGCCCTTGGCCTCTTCTGGGCCCTAACAGCGTTACCCAGAAACTGGAAAACTTGAGTCCAGTTAATTCAATCCAAGTCCAAGATCTTGGACATCGTAGATATGCTGACTCTCTATTACTAATCTTCCTTCAATCTTTTGCCTCCATGTTTCCCTGGGGCGTCCTCTCCCTTGACTCCTATCCACACCCCAGACCTTCTTATTCATCTTTTCCACTGTGTCTCTGGTACTGCAGCCTCTCCTCACAACACTCCTATCTTCTGGCCCCAACCATGACCTGTTTCTCATCTGAAGACGTCACTTGTCTTGTGGGCCTCTAGACTCTGCACATCTCCCATTCATGGCATCTCTCACTCCCCACACCTTCTTTGATATCACTTTTCTTGATTCAGCAAATATTCCCCCTGTTTTGAAATTCACATTGAGCTTGCTACATTCCTCTCCATGCTCTGTTGCTCTAACCTCCTCTCCCTCTGATCCTCCCTTTGTGAGTGACATGCAGATTTTCTCCTCTCCAACTTCTATCAACACCTGAGTGAATTCTTATATCATGTAGGCAACACATTTAGCACCCTTCTTCTAATTCTTTGATCTCCTCAATGCCGATGTCTTTCATCTCCAGAAAAACAATTCTCATCTGCAGCGACACCTCACCATCATGCAGACTGTCCCATATCTAATTCTCAAGCTCAATGACCCTTCTCTTTGGTGACAACTTCCCATCCTTCCTGCTCTCTCTGTCACTCCAACAGTACCTACTCCTCAAGCTTCTCAGTTTGTCAATCTTCTTCTGACTTCTTTCTGTACCAGTCTTAAATGGCTGCTTTTCATTGTAATTACTCTCTCATCAATCCCTTTATATCTCTTTCCTGCTGATGTTTTTTGACAAGTGTCCTACACACTTCTAGCTGCACAGCCGGTCTGTTGAATACTGTTGGAGAAAGTCACAGATTGTGCATATTTGTGTCAGTCAGTACAAATTCGTGGCTTCTAGTATCCTTTGGGCCTCAAGATCCCATACTACTTCTCTTTCTTTCTTTTCCGGTCAGTGTTTCCATTTCCCTCAACAGCTCTGTCCCCTCTCCAATGCCTGTCCTAATCCCTCTTAGTGGATAGTCAACCTCATTTAGCTACTGTAAATCATGTATGGAACCTAATGGCATTTAAATATAAATAAACATCCTTGGTTTCTACTTTTGAGAAGTTTGAGATTAATTGGGAACTCTTTAATTTCTTGTCTGCAAACCTATTTCCCTCTGTATCCATTCTCTGGACCCAACGGAGACATTATCCTGCCTCTTCTGTTCCTGCTGTCCCATCTGGAACCCTGCTTTATCAACAATCTCCTTTTTCTACTGTATCTTCAGCTTCTTTCTCTCTTCTGCTCCTTCCCTTAGACTAACCTATGATCAAGTTCTCGCATTCTAGGCAAAACCAGAACAAAACCTTCCTTTTATTCTATGATGCTTTTGAGTTTTTAGACAATGTCTGCTTTTCCCATCATAGCTCATTCTTTTTACGTTTCAATGTCCCATTTACTAAACTCACAGCAACCTGACCTTGGCCGCTGATACCGTTCAGACCAAGATAGCTGGTGACTTCCACATCAACAGATGCTCTGAGGGACATTCTGTCCTTGTCTTATGTCAGATTTCCTGGAGTACTTGACATTTATGGGCCCACTCCTATTTTTAAGGTTCCTGCATCCCCTTCTTCTTCACAACAGCGGCATGATAGGATGACATGAATACATCGTGAGACTGTACACATCTTTGCCTGGCACATGTCATTCTCTCTTCTTGGGATGCCTTTCTCTCCATTCCCTTCTGTCTTCTCTGTCTGGAAAAATCTCATTCATCCTTCAAATTCCAGCTTAGACATCATCTCCTCTGCACTGCCTTGGCAGACTTAATTTCTCAGCATGGATCTCTTATTACTAGGTGCCTTGGCTGAAGACCTCTTTCTCCAAGTTGGGTTTCCAAAATAATCTTTCAGTCACAAAGTCTCCTGTTTTAAATCAGAAACAGAAAAGAAGAGAAAAACTTACATCTTCTTCATTGCTAATAAAACCTTGTTACGCGTATCTTTCTATTTGCATACGGTGGCAGCGTTGACATTGTATAACTAGTCATTCCTCTCTCTACTTCTCCATCTTCTTTATCTTTCCCCTCCATTTTAATGCATTTTTAATTAGCAGTGACTGGCTAATTAGCACTGACACTAGTCTAGTAGAAGTATTTATAGTGTTTGTTTCAAAACTCAAACTAAAATTTTAATTTTTTTTTAACCTGAGTTATAAGGAGGTCATTGGTTTTTTTCCTTAACAAATAGAATAATTTTTAAAATATATGGTTTTCTGTATAGCAAGGTACATGCCTATGTTTTGTAGGAGAAGCATAGGATGTGGGTTTAGGTTCAAATATAAACATGTAGTTATATTAGGCAATAAACAAAGAACAATATTGTCATTTTGAAGACCAAAAATTAACTCTCAAATATGAATTATGATTCAACACAACCAAATATTTCATCAAGCACTTTTGTTAGATTTTAGTTTATAATTTTTCAGGGAAAAGTATTAAGTAAGAAAATGGACTGTGATGACACTGAAGTCCTGTCTATAATCGGGTTGGAAAGATCTCTCCAGCTGTGCTCTGGGCTGGCTTGTGTCTCTTCTGTTGCTTATGTGTTAATGGCACTGGTGTCACTGATACTTCTGGGCCCCATTGCCATGCAGATTGATGGCAAAAACAGTTCTGGACAATATGGCTTTTAGATGTCGCCTGTCTAGACACAGTCAGGATTACTGGAAACCTGTCTCTTTTCTTTATTTCATGGATACTTTACCCTTTTGCACTTAAACCTCAGTCTCTAAGGGGACAGGCATATCTCTTCAGCTTTGATATTTCACAGGGATGATGGGTTTTGTTTTATGTTTTTATGGTTAGCTACATTTGGCCCTACTCTTTCCTCCTCATATCCTCATGAGTTAGTGGAATAGGTTTACCTGGAAGGATACCCTGAATTTTTTACATGTTATCATTTGTAATAGGTATAATACTTTTGAAACAACTCCCTTTAATGCTCTTTTATTGGATTTCTTCCTCCCTACACTCCATCACCATTATGGTTGGGGTAAGGGTGTATAATTTAAATATTACCTCTGAAGGAGGAGAGCAGGACATGGGGGAGTTCTGTCTCAATAGGAAGAGTGAGGAGAAAGCCCACTGCTCCTGGCTCCAGAGAGATTGTGGGGAGAATGAGTGGGTCAGAAGTAGAGTGGAAGAGTCAGCATGTCCTTGAGGGGCCCTCCAAGTGAAGGACACCCAGGATGGGTGGTGGGAGGATGCTGTGTGGACTTAAAGCTGCTGTCTCCTCTCTGCAATTGGGTCTTCCTATGTACTCAAATGTCATTTTGAAGAAGAGTAGAATGAAATGTGAAATACTGAGTATTTAAACCAAATGAGATGACAAGGTTACCTAAAGCACCTGTTTGAACTATAATGGTCCTTCTGAGTTCACTAGATTGGGCCAAATTTAACCACTCTTAACTCTGCTGCCCTGGGTGCTGTGGGCTTGAGAAAAAGATTGGTTCAAATATGAAAAGAAAGAAATTACATTTTTCTTTGAACATATTACATTTGCACAAAGTACATTTGGGACCTTGTTATATATAGATGAGAAAGCGTGCCTTTCTCTCCCTAAAGCATTGAGTCAATGGTCATGAATGTAGGTTGAGGGTATGAGATAGGAAGGCCTTGTCGCAAGATAAAAATCGGTTAACACACCCTGAGAATGGAAAATAGCTGCATGCATTTTAGGTGTGGGGAAAGTGTTTGGTGGAGGCAAGGGCCCTGACTGGCTTCTGTTGGGGTATTGACCCTTGCTGGGGGAAGGTGGGAAAAATTCTCTAGTCATTTTCCCTGTCAGGCTGTATGACCATTGGGGTTGACTCTCCCACCTCCATTCCGCACCAGCTGATTATTAGAGACAATTACAGAATTTTCAGTCTCGTCGCTAGTGATCATTTCAGGAATGGATAAGTTCACACTTATTTGAGCCAATGAAAGGCATGGAAAATCTTTCCAAGGCCTTCTTGGAAAGAAGTTCTGTCCTTAAGAGAGAGAAGTGACAGGTTAGCCTAATGATCTGGATGGCAGAGTGGAGATGATGAAACGGGGTCCCAGATGGCAAGGTTGAACCATTGGATCAATTGACCTGAAGCGTGCCTCACTTCTGGACTGCTTCTAGGATGAGCTAATGTATTTCTTTATAGTTTAACTCACTTGGAGATGAGATTCAGCTATTTGCAGTGCCAAGCAACTTGACTGAGACGTAGGCCATTGGCATTTTTCTCTATGGCAGAGAGTGGAATTATCCAAAGAGATAAACTAGTTTGATCATTGCTTTGATGCCGAGTATATATTCCACAGGGCATTTTCTAAAAATCTATTTGTTATGCTTCCAAGTAGATGAGAAATTTATTAGTTTGGTAGTCTGGATGTCTAATTCCCTTCCTGATTCTTCTA
This sequence comes from Tapirus indicus, assembly GCA_031878705.1. Classification (NCBI taxonomy): domain Eukaryota; kingdom Metazoa; phylum Chordata; class Mammalia; order Perissodactyla; family Tapiridae; genus Tapirus; species Tapirus indicus. The sequence goes on from CM062918.1 coordinate 45,721,652, forward strand.
GTAACTAGATAGGCAAACATTAGTTTCTTTAGGTTTATCTTTCCTCAGTTGTGGGATGGAGGTGTTAGACATGAATCTCATTGGTTCGTAGAGCTTAGTGTGCATTTTTTAAAATATGTAGGAAGAGTGCTTAAATGCGGATTCTTGGGTCTCCTTTAAAAATTCTAAGTAATTTTTAGGGGCCAGCCTGGTGGCATAGTGGTTAAATTTGCATGCTCCACTTCAGCGGCCTGGGGTTTGCAGGTTCAGATCCTGGGTGCAGACCTACCCACCACTTATCAAGCCATGCTGTGGCAGGTGTCCCACATATAAAGTAAAGGAAGATGGGCACAGATGTTACCCCAGGGCCAATCTTCCTCAGCAAAAAGAGGAGGATTGGCAACAGATGTTAGCTCAGGGCTAATCTTCCTCACCAAAAGAAAAAAAAATTCTGATTAATTTTTAGCAAGTGTAGCATTAGAGATAATTCTAATGCAAGGTGGTTTAAGGACCACATTGAGAAAATCTGAGCTAGAGATACAGTAAGATCCTTTCAAGGTAATTTGGATTCCAATTTGTCTTACCCATCAACAATTCTTACCTGTACTAGTCCTGTACTTTATTCTTTTCAGTTGTGAAGAAACCATGGGTTCTAACAATGAAGCTTTATTGGGATGGATGACCAAATGTAGGGGGTTATAGAATCATCATGCGGGAAGGAACCACAAGAGGTCAATGCAGTTCACCTCCTTGCTTGTGGGCTGGGCTCCATCAAAAGTGCCCAGACAAATGGACGTCTGCTTCTGTTCACAGGGATCTCGAGAAAGTGATGGCACATCCCCCTGGGTTGTTGCTTTATGTGAACTCTTTCTAAGCAGACAAGTCAGGGAATCATGTAGTCTGACTAATCGTGTATTCTCATTTGAGGATTTTCATATTAGCCTGGTATAGGTGCCTGATTATCAGAGAATTGGGAAATAAAACAAAATATTTGAAACTAATATTATCCTGAGTACCATTTAATCATTGAAGATTCGAAAAGAAATTCTTTACCTCATTAGGAATAATGCCTGAACTGGCAGTATAAGGCAGCCTGGTTACATTGAAGTTCACACTTGAGAGAATGCTAACTAATGGAAGTTCTTCCTTATAGTTGGTTTAATTTCCTGCTGCTGTGATTTAAGCTGGTTTTCTCGTACATTCTTCTCTGTGGAGTGGGAATAAACTCTGATTACCATTCTCTCCATAATAATCCTTCATTCTTTTGAAGAGTTATTAACTTTCCCTTCAGACTTCTCTTTATAAGGTTAAAAAGTTCCACTTCTCTTAACCTTTCCTCATATATTCCATTTTTCAAGCATTAATAATATTCATTATGTATTCCTGGACTCACTCCAAATTTTCCATGCCTTTAAATGGTGATGTTGTAAATAGTACTAAAGTAACGGCTCTGGCCATTGTAGGGTGTGGTTTCCATGCACTTCTTTTGTGTAGAGTGTGCGGTGTAGTGGGATGGAACAAGAACTTGTCGGGCTGCCTGGGTTCAAGTCCTCGGTCTGACACCTTGGCAGGTTATTTAACCCCTGGCCTCGGTTTCCTTGTCTTTGAAATGGGTGTAATAATAGTGCCTATCTCCTAGGTTACTCAGAGCATTAACTGAGTCTATATACATAAAGAACTCACAGCTACGCCTGGCATGTAGCTATTATCAGAGAGGGGTAAGTCATGGAAAAAGTGAGAATGTAGAAAGAATATTAGCTTTCTAAAATAAAGCTAGTTTTATTCATACAGAGTCCACGTTGTACGTAAATGGTATAAGGGACACCAGCTATGGAACAAGAACTTTCACTGGAGTGAAAGCCTTTAATGTTGCATATGCTGCTGGCTCTCAGGGACAGGTTGCAAGATACCTGGGTTTCAGGCTCTTCTCCGTTACTTCCTGGCTGTGTGATTTAACAAGGTTCCCTTAAATGCCTTGGGACTCAGTGGATGCATCCATAAAATAGGAATAACAACAACTCATCCTCCTGAATTACATAAAATGTTGAATCTATTTTGGGGGTCTAGCACGTGGGTTTCTAATACCAAGTTTTGGTTAACAGCTGGTGGGTTATTGGGAGAATAAAGCCACAATTCATGACAAGTAACAATCTACTGAAAAAGAGGAGAAAACATGAAAATAAACAAGGCTTCCCTCTAAATACCAAAATCCAAAGGCAAATCCTGAATCCAGGTTGGTTTTAAAAGCATGACTTTCCGTCTTATTTGGAGACAATATGGTGTGGTGGTTTAGCATATTGGCACTGGCATTGACTTGAATTTACATCCTGATTGTGGGATACTAGTCAGGTTTCTTATCTTCCTTGAGCCTCAAATGCCTTACCTGTAAAATGGGGATATTTGTATTACAGGGTTATTTTAAGAATAAAAATGAGATAATACATGTAGGACACTTAGCAGAGTGATGGCGCGTTATAATTGCTCAACAAATGGTAGCTGGTATGATAGTTCTCTAGTTTGGGGCTACCAGAATTCCAAACAATGAACTCTTCTTGGTCTTTCTGAACACGTCTGTCTGAATGCTGCACCTGGAGTGACCCGTGAAAGCCTCGAGTTTTGAAGAGTGAAGGTTCAAGTGATGAAGTAGGAACAGGGAATGGGATGGCACTGTCTCCTTTCCAAATCTGAACACATCTCAAGTGCAGTGTTGGTGGAGGATGAAGGGCAGCCCAGAGAAGCACTGAGGTGGGGGAGGCAGAATGGGAAGCCACATATGATAATGCAAACCACATTTCCTGGCTCGACCACTTAGTTCTTTCCCTTGGGAAATTTTTACTGGTATTTTGCCTTACTGTGAGTCTTTGCACTTCCTGTTATGAACTGGTTAAGAAGATAATTATAACATGGTTATGGGAAATGGTAATGAAATATACTTCACTATACAGAAAGAGAACAAGACCTCTGCCATTTGGGAGAGACAGGAAAAGCAAGCCCCTTTTTTTAAAGTAACAGTTATTACTTTTAAAATTATAAAATAATATTATCTTATTTTTAAAAATTAAAAAACACAGAAATAAAAGGACTATTAAAATGGCAAATATGCCCACCATTCAGTAATAATTGCTGTTCACATTTTGTCGACTTTTTCTTTTCCTTTTTCCCAATCTTTCTGTGATTGTATATGTATTTGTGCATTTGTTATATATACAACATATGATATTTAAACATTTTATATAATGTTAAAAAATCTGAATCAAAATACACATATATAAAAATATACATGCATACGTACATATAGATGTATAATTTTTCGTCCTGCTTTTAGTAGTATTGTATGGTAAACATTTCTTCATATAATTACGTATTTTTTTTAAAGTACATAGTATTTTGTTTTGTATTTGTAGTATAATTTATGTAGCCAGATTGACGTTTAGGTTATTTCCAATATTTTTGTACTATAAATGAAACTGCAATAATTATTCTTCCACAAAAATTCCTATGCATCTGTGGATATTTCTTTGGAATAAATTTCTCCTGCAAATATGTTAAGATTCCCTACATGTTGCCAAGTTAACTTCTAAGAAAATGATGGCATGTTACAGTTTGCTGGCAATGTATGAAAGTTCTTATTTTACTTGACCATCACCAAACTAACAATTATTTTTTTGAATTTTTGTTAGTTTGCTACCTAATAAGTAGTTTCCCATTGTTTTTGTAATGTGTGTATGTGTGTGCACGTGTTGGGTTTTGAAAAATAGGTGAATTTAAAAGGGTTGTTGCCTATTTATAGTTCTTTAATTTGTTAATTTCTATTAATGTACTTTGACCATAAATGGAATATTTTTACTCATTTTCTTATGAGTTTATATAGACACTTGTATATGTATGTTTGTGACTATTTGACTACTAAGGTTACATTGTCTATTATAAATGTTACATTTCCCCCCAGTTTTTTCATTTGTATTTTGTTTATGATATATTTGATATGACTTTTTCAAATTTAGTATATTCAACTCTATCAATACTTTTCTTGGTGTTTTTAATGCTTAGAAATTCCTGAGATCAATATATTGCTTTTTTAAAAAAATCCATTTTTATGGTTTATTTTTATTTGTGAAATGAAACCATTTAATACATGGTGAATTTATTTTGGTGTAGAGTATAAGATATTGTGCAAATTAACAATCTTTTCTTTTTGCATAGACCTAAAGGTTTTTTTTCTTTTTGGTACGAGACAAAGATTTCCCTAAGCCAAGCAAAGACTGCAGAAGCAAAGCAATCTGTCTCTGAGCTGCTGCAGGCCCTGTGAGGTGGGACAGAAAGGGTCAGTCCCGGGCTCCTGGCTCTGGGGGAGTCTTAAGCCACAGACCAGTGTTGCTATAGCCGAGCTGGCCTGCTTCTGTGTTGAGAGAGAGGCATTTAGACGCTTAGGCTCTCAAGGTTCTTAGTAAAGTCATAGAGGCAACAATCTTCTGTTGATTGAATTTTAACTTAATTTAATTTAATTTCCTTGGCAATCACAGATGGTGTCATCCAGCAGCTAGAGGCTAAAAAGGGACACTCTACAAACCGAATGAAAACATATTGAGTTATAATCAGAAGCACAAGCAAATGGAAGCCAAAGTGTGACTATCAATAGTGAGTTGCGGCGTGGATTCTCCATATAGCAAGGGGCGGACTGGTCTCCATCGAGTGCTTTGTGCGAGTTTAAACAGCAACAGTGATATCACCTAGGAAGATTCTTCTCAGGGTCAGAGTCTACAAGGCAGGGTTCAAAAACAAACAAAATGATGAAGGAAAAGTATTAGCGTGTTCTTACCTGAGTAGAATCGATATGGTTAAAACGACATTTGATTGGAAACAACAGATAAATCTTTAGCTAAGAGTAGAATTTTTATCTCAGTCCAAAGCAGGGAGGGACAGACACCTTGGCTTAGTTGATTGTGCTTTGGCTTTGTCATATTAAAATATTTACCGCAAAATTGACCATTGTTTGATGTTTGATATTTCATGTTGCCTGAAATTACAAGACCCTGTTTCTGATGAAAAGATTAGGGTGGGCGATACGTGTCTCATGCACAGAGAAGGCACTCACCCCACTGAGTTATGCAGGAGAGTCAGACACGAGGGGGTTCTGAATCATCTTAGGACCTCTGCCTCCAGATGTGTTATTTATTCACCCAGTTAACAGCCATTTCCTGTAATCAGTAAAAGCTGATCAATCGTCCCTGATGAAGATGGAGCCAAGAGGTTTCTGGCCAGGGAAACGTCTGTGTCAGTTCTAATCTACCCACACAACGGATTGGAAGGGAAGCAGCTACAATTGTCTGTGCTGGAAAACAGCCCTGAGCCCTCACCCCACTGTTGTGGTCCTCTTGATGGCAGGGCGTCGAAGCTCAGGCCCGGGCCATTGTCTGATGCACCGGCTGATGCGATGATACTCTTTTCTGTCCGTCTTTGCTCTAAATTTGGATGTTTCAAGCCATATTCCCTGGGATATGAACTCACCATTGTTTATTTTTTCCAGTTTTGGTGAGTAAATGGTATGCTTTCACAAAAATTTGTTAAAACGCAACCTAGATAAGCAAGTGGATCTAAAGGTGGCTGTCAAATATCTTTTTTTTTTTTAATAGAAAACCGGCACTTTGAAATGCTCAAATTGTACTATTTTCTATACCCTTGTAACAGGTCAGGTGCCAAAGCTTGATGAACGAGATAGAATCGCACAATGGGATCAAAGGGACAGCCAGCCCAGTTTATTTCCAGAGGAAAAGCTTTCCAGTACACAAAGGAGAAAAAGGGGCTCGGCTTGAAACCAATTCTTCCCCGAAGTACAAATGTAAGAGAAAGGACATCACCAGGAGCAGTTTTCCCTGTGGTTCTAGTGGTTTGTCAGCCAGGCCTGCCCATGGAGAAGTAAATTATTTGATGAACTGGGGAAATATAAGCAGTTCATGTGGATGAAAAGGAAACCCTCACCCAAACTGTATCTTTAAAAATTATCTGGATAATTCAGGTGAAAGCAGCCTTTTCTCTTTTCTGAATTATTTAGGTAATTGATTATGTCCATCCGCTCCTCTTCAGAGAACTCAAGGACCAAATGCTTTTTTGGTGTCTCCTTTTCTATTCCTCCCTTTTATGTGACTTACTCCTGTCTGAATCAGGAGTTTCTGTGAATAATCACCCACCAGCTGTTACTGGTTCTATTTTCACCTGTTCTATTTGCACATCTGAGCAATCTGAACCTGCTCGGGTAACATTCCCCAAGTGGCTGAGAGCACCTAAGTGGCTCTGCAGCTGTGAGATTGTCTTATCATTGGCCACTTTAAGAGTCGTGATTACTCTGCCTTTTGGGTGTGTGCAATCTAATTGGTGGTGCAGATAGAACTTTATTCGCTGGAGAGAGCTTATTACAAGGCTGCTTGTCTTGACACATGGAAATTCAGGAACCTTTTGTGCCAGTCTCCATGTGTGGTGATGCTGGCAGAATGGTCATTTGTGTTCAAGTTGGTAACTCCAGCTTCCCCAAAGCTGTTTTTGCCTGCTGCCTTTGGTCCTATCCCTCGTGGCGGTGGAGCGCTTCCAACTCAAGAGAGCAAATGGAAAAGGGACAGGATCTGGCTCCTAGAAATGGCCTGCTCCCTGATAGGGTGCCCCCCTCAGCTGAGAGCTGAGACCCCAGTGCAAATATGTGAGCCCACCGGTGGAATGAATAAACCCCAGCTGGTGTACATGAGTGGATGCAGTGTTAAAATGAAGGTTCTCATTTTAATGTAATTTTATTTTCGAGCCAAAATTATAAGTAAGCTGTGCAAGTAAGCTGATATGTAAACGCAGGGTCTCTAAACTTGAAACCCAAACCGCTGGGTCCTGGTCTCCCCTCTGATTACTAGGTTCATGGTCTTGGATAAACCACAGAGGTTCTCTGAGCCATGGGTTCTCCATCTGTAAAGTGGGTGTAATGGTACGTGCCAGACCTCCCTGGATTGTCATGAGATTTGAATGAGAACCAGAAAAACTTAGTAAGCTGTAAATCGGCTGTGTAACTATAGGACAAAGGGGTACCTGGCTTAGAATAATATCATGCATTGAGCACCTACTATGTGTCAGGCATTGTTCTAACTACTTTATATCTAATCACTCATCTAATTGTCACCACAACCCTGGTGAGATGGGTTCTATTATTATCTGTTCCACTTTTCAGTTGGAGACAGTAAGGCACAGAGAGGTTAAGTAACTTGTCTTAGGTAACCCAGCAGGGAAGCATCCTGCAGTCCGAGCCCTTAACTTCTCTGCCTAAACTGCCTCTTGAGGGGCAGTGGGCTTTGGTAAGGGGGTGTGGGTCTTCAAGACCTGGGCTAAATTGTTTTGGCTAAATTGGCTGACTAACTGGTCTAAAACGGAGGCCTTCTCTTTCAGAGGAAGCCTGGGCAGGGTAGCTGCTGCTGGGATCAGTGTAGCCATCTGAGCCCCACTCCGCCTCCCTCCCTGCTCTCACCCACTCTTCTGGCTCTGCCATGGCAGGCTGTGTGGGAGGTGGGGAGGACAGTCAGGGAACCCTATGGGGCACCTTTCCAGGGCCTCCTGGAATTAGTCCTTCTGCCTTATTTTCAGGATTCAGCCATGAATACTGCCCCCTGGGGGAGCAGGAATCAGCACACCATCGTGTGCTCCATGTGTGGCTCATACTGCCTTTTCGTCTTCAGGAGTTCGGTGGCGATTCTTCCTGGTCAAATCCAGGCCTGCCTATTGGGGCTTATCAGTCCAAGTCCAGGAGGCCCAGTGATTGACTGTCCCTGCTCCATCTTCCTCAGAGGGAACAGACAAATCATCAGGAATCTTGAACATATGTCTCTTAAACCCACGTTACCTTGCTGCTTGCTGTGCATGATGAAATTTCACACGATAAATCATGAGATCCCGGCAAGATTCTGCTTGTTTGCCAATGAATTTTGATTTGGCTTTAGAGCAGTGGGAAGTGCAAATACAATTAGGTTTGAAAATTATTCAAGAATCGTTTTAATGCTCCCAGGAGATTGTTCTGCTAACCCACATGGATTTCTTCTCCCTATCAGAATTTAACCACTTCTGGGCGGCTTTTGATTAGAAAGAAGATGTAAAATCTTTTAGATTGAGATCATTTGTGAACTGACGTAAATTATTGGACAATTGCTTATATTTGCTTAATGCTTTGGAGAGATATACAAGGGTATGCGAAATTTTAAATTTCATATAATGTGACATCTGAAATCTTATCTTGGTTTTCTTTATGCAAGATTTTTACTTCATTATAAAAATAATAGTGAATAATAATAGCTACTATTTATGAGTCACCTTCTGTGCGTTAGACACTTTATATAATCTCTACGATTCCTCACAGCCATCTTAGTAAGGTAGAGATTATAATTTTTTATTTTACATGTGATAAAAGTTTGTTGTACTCTCAGAGTGCTTAAGTAACCTGCCAGAGTCACAGAGTTGGTTATCAGTAGCGCTGGAATTCAAATCCTGGACGTTATAACTCCAACCTGACAGCATCTCAGACCTGCTGTCCCTCAGAAGGGAGGAGAAGGCACGGAACTTCAGTCTCGTCCCTTCTCTGACATCACTAGTTAGTAGCTGAAATCACAGCCTCAGCCTGGGCTTGGCCAAGTGCAGCTAGGATCAGCCAGGAATCTTAAAGAGCCTCAAGAGAGAATTCCAGACTAGGCTCCTTTCACTCTGGATTAGTGAATAAGCAGGTCTTTGGCAGTTTGAAGGGTGGGATAGCAGAGCGTATGGTTAAGAGCTCAGGTTTGGAGTTACCCAGACTTGGTTTCAATCCCAGCTTTACCAGTCTGGGCAAGTTTCTTACCCCCTCTGAATTTCAGTTCTTCAGTTATAAGTGGAGCGTAATAATTGTATACAGTTTATGTGGTTAAGTAAGAGATTGTAGGTAAAGCACTTAACGCAGTGTCTGGCATGTGGTGGGCTTAATATTGTCTTTTATTATTATTATTCTATATTGCTCTGGAGGGAGAAAAAGCTCACAGTTGGCAGAGGTCATCTCCATTGCTCAGATTGTAGCTTTATTCACATCTTTTCCTTGTTTCTCCTATGCACTAAAACCCCTTAAATAGTTAACATTATTGGAAAGCTGTGTACCTGTGAAGAAGATGAGGTGGATTTTAGCTTATATCTGTGTGTAATTTTACCAAATACTCTCAAATACACTGTGCATGTACCATTCATGTAATCTTCACAATGACGTTGGATGAGCAGGTGTCATGGTCCCAATTTCATAGATGAGGAAGCCTGAGATCAGTTTAAATCATTCATTTAAAACCACATTGCTAACCAATGGCAGAAACAAGACTTGATACCTGGTCTTCAGACTCTACTTCCAGGATTCTCTGGAGCACACAAAGGCAGGGTTTTGTGGAACCCTCTAGGTGTCTGGTAATACCACCAATATAATGACAACAAATACTCATGTTGCACGTATTGTGCTAAGCACTTTACACACATGATCTGATTTAGTCCTCAGCACAGCCTGGGCAGTAGATACTGCTGTACAGGTGTGGACACTGGGGCTTGGAGACGTTACATAGCTTCTGGTCCCACATTACATGAATGTGTAGCTGTCTGTCTGCAGTACTGAGATCTTGGAGTGGGGCTGGCTCCCTCTCTCAAACAGGAGCACATGAAGCTCTGGGGGCATGGGCTGGGGGCTGGGGGCTCAGAGATTTACATGGAGATATGGGGAAACCTATTCTTTTTGTATTAAAACCAATGTGGGGATAGTGTGGAATAAGAAGCTAAATTTACATGAATATTAAAGAATAAACAGGAGACTTTGGCTACATTTTGGGCTTTTTGGTTCTGTTTCTGAATCCCTAGGGGCACAAGATTACTGGCAACTGCTATCAGGGGCACTTTGGTGGAAAAATTTTGGAAATTCTGACTCAGCCAGTGCACAAAGTCCACTCCCTGCTCTGGCAAATGATGAATGCAAAGATCACTGAGATACGATTGCTTTTTGCAACTCATTGCAGCAAAAAGCTGTTGGCCATTGATTAGCAATGGGCACATTTTTCACCAAAGGCTTTGCCCTCCCCTTGCTCTGCTAATCCTGTTTGCAAGCATTTCCCCACAGAGATCGCTACTTCCTACTAATGAATAAACTCGGACTTGTGAGTTCAAACTGGCAAATTGCCACCAGACATTTATTAGCTCTGGATTAATGGATCAAGACTCAAACTTTCTAGTTAAAAGAACAAGACAAGCCCTCAGGATTCAAGACTCTTTAAAAAAAATCCCTATTCACTTGGCATTACCATTTCTTGTAGTCCTGGCAGTTAGCTGTTTTTTTTTTTCTTCTTCCTCTCTGTTGTAGAGTTCGATTTGTAAGCAAAGCCATGAGGAGGGCTTATTTTTCCACCATTTTGGAGAAGGGAAAATTATCAACCCCAGAAAATGTTCATGTTGCAGTCTTGGGGCTGGTGTTCTGGCAGAAGATACTGCTTATTGTGTAGGATATTGGAATATGTTAGGAGACTAACATGGCCATTACATGGTGGGTTTGAAAGGTCAGGAGGAGTCAAGATGGTCAGCCTGGAGAAGAAAAAACTCCAGGGGCTATGTGAATTGTCTGAGGATTGCTGGCAGGCTGACTTGGGGGAAGAAGGTCATTCTTATTCTTAGCTCTCCAGACAGCTGAGCAGGGACCACTGGGTGGGAGCCCTGGGAGACAGATTTTGATTCAGAAAAATGATGGAGTTTCTAGAATAGTCACAAAGGCTCAAAGTTAGAATGGTGGCTTCAGAAAGCATTAGTTTCTCATTCCTAGAGGGAAAGGGGAGAGAAGGAGAAGCTTGCTTTAGCAAGCACATACTATGAGCTGGGACTTCCCTAGATTACCTCTCTTTATCTTCTCAACACCACTGCAAACTCCATGCTATCACTCTCATTGTACATGGAAGGAAAGACCCTCTAAGAGCTGCAGTAGGGATAGCTGATGAAAGAGATAAGCAGGTTCACTGAGAGAGAAAGTGATTACATGGTGGCATGTGGGGGGAGACCACGAGACATTTCAGGCTTTTAAAATGTATGGGTTAGTTAGTAGGGCTAAGTGATGATATTTAGACTTGTCAATTGGCAGCTTAAATGACATAGAATTGAAGGTTGTTCATATTGGAGTAATCAAATTGCTGTGACCCAGGGTCATCTATGTGGATGCTGAAGCCATCAAGAAAGATGCAGAGAATTATGAGATCAGAGCTAGAATCATAAGGGAGAAGGTATACTTACCATCCTGAACCTTCCTGGATGGCAGGAGAAAAGTGGATAGTGCTGGCTTTAGAAGAAGAAAGATTGTTGCTACTTGGCGGAGGAACAATGATCTGGAAGCTGCCTCAAGATTTCAGTAACAAGCTGTCTCCCTCCCACCGATGTCCTAAACATTAATTGTCTGAATGTGCAGAACTCTTATGCCTAGAGATAGTGGGGAAAAAAAAGGGGCAAAGAATATCACTTCTGTCTTTAAGGGTTTGCATTCTGATTGGGTAGATAAGACATGTATTCATGTAGCAAAGGGTGGAGTCTTAGGTTTAGAGGAGTCCTTTGTACTTTTGAGTTTGGGCCTTGAAGGAGTTAGTCAAAGATGAGGCAGATGGGCATTGAAGTTAAGGGTCCCTCAAGGATTCCATTGGAGGGAAGTGGTTCAAGAAATATCACTGAGGGGGTGATCAGCAAGATATTCTCAGAGGGTGGTCAGAGAGTTTCCTGCATCAGAGGGGACTGAGTTGGCCAATAACATGACCTCAAGGAGGGCCTTGAATCCTACCCAAATGAAGCTGAGAAGCTTGAATTTAACCCTGATTCTGTGGTAATGTTCCCCAAATGAGGGGAAAAAAGATGGAAAGATCTTAGTCAAAGGATAATTGCTCATTAGGGTGCAATTGAAAGGAAAATTCATCTTCTCTCAGGGTCTCAGCTACTACTTTCTGGCAGTTGATTTTCAAATCTGTATTGTTACTGCCCACATTTCCGTCTCAACAACCTTCACTAGCTGTTTCAATGAAACCCACCTTACCAAGTCAAATGCTGGTATTCTTCCCTGTAACTACTCCTTCCATAGTCGTCTTATCCCCTGTGGCCCTGCTACTCTGTGACACTCTTTAAGAGTGAATCATCTGAGGTAATTCCCAAACTCCCTTCCTTCCTACTTTTGACATTGAATGGTTGATTATTCTGTGTCAAGCGCTGTGTTGTGGAAACCAAGTTGAATAAGTCTTGGTGCCTGCCCTAGATGAGCTCACGAGAAAGATGGAAACAGTGAGGAAGTATTCATGGTTATGGTGACATGAGACCTCTGGGGAGCAGCACCTGGCAGCCTGGGGTGAGGGAGGTGGGAAAGGCCACCTGAAGGTGACACCCAGAGCTGAGGGTGAAGAGTTGAGTAGGAGCTAACAGGGAAGATGGGAGGGTCATTTCAAAAGGAGGGAAATGTACATCCAAAACACAGAGATGAGAACAGTGGCTGTATTTTGGAGCATCAGGCGAGGCAGGGAGTGTTCAGAAATGAGGCTGGCCTGGTAGCCCTCATCCAGGGATTCTAGACTGATAATATTGATCCATTCTCCCAGATATTATCTTGACAGATCTAGATTATCTTATCACTAAGGCCTCCCAGAAACACACGTTTAACCAATTTCTATGCTCATTCTAGTCTTTAGTTCTCACAACGCCAAACAATGTCACTGAAAAGAGTCCCAAATCTCTTTTGAATTACATATACCTTCCCATTATGGTTTCAAGACCCTTTGCTGAAAATGTCTCCTCTGCCCACTCTGTGTGCTCTCTAGCTGTTAGTGTGACTCAGCTTGGGGGGACCTCAACAACACCGCCTTCTTGTGCCTGACACCACACCTGCAGCATCCGCTACCCAGCTCTCATCCAGGATGTTGATTGTCCTTCTCTTCTGGCAAACCATGCCCATCCCTTCCTTCCAACACCATGGAGCCTCTCGTCTTTCACCAACTGCTTCTGCCTAGAATTTAGTTGGTCACTGCTCTTGGATTTTATTTTATTGAGGCTTGATTAAAAAAATCCAAAAGAAAGAACATTTCTGTGCTTGTTTTTTAAACTACAGAAGAAAATATCCATATTATTCAGTGTTACTTATGTACTATTCACATGGAGAACTTCTCTGGGAAAATGTTTGTTTTTCTTAATTAAGTGGTATACTTTCTTTTATCTTTTATTTTTATTTTTATTTATTTATTTTTTTGTGGGGAAGACCAGCCCTGAGCTAACATCCGTCGCCAATCCTCCTCTTTTTGCTGAGGAAGACTGGCCCTGGGCTAACATCCGTGCCCATCTTCCTCTACTTTATATGGGACGCCGCCACGCGCCACGGCATGGCTGACAAGCAGCGCGTCCGCGGGCGCCCGGGATCCGAACTTGTGAACCCCGGGCTGCCAAGCGCGGACTAAACCGCTGCGCCACCGGGCGGCCCCCTTTCTTTTATCTTTTAACTGTTTATTCTTTTCCCTTTAGTTTTCTTCCGGAAGCTCAGAGCTAACTTCCATGTTTAACTGTAGTAACTATATTAGCCAAAGGTTTGGGTATAAATATTCCCTCCCTTCCTTTATACAAGGTATTTAAAAAAATTTTAATGTCCCCATTTTATACTTTTTATTGTGAGATATCTCAGCTTACTTTATTCATTCATTCAATGAATGTTTATTCTACTATCTCTATATCTGGGTCCTGTGGTAGGTGTGGGAGGGGTCCACATTTGATTTCTATACAACAGGAATCATTAATAATAATAATTGTTACCCTTACTGTTGCATCTGTTCTGTGACAAACCTAATACTAGGTAATTTGGTTATGATATTTCATTAATTATGCAAACAAGTGAGACTAAAGCATAGTGAGAAGATAGGGATGAGTACTACTAGCCTCACAGGAGGGCTGGAAAAGCTTTCATTGCAAAGAAATCGTTTGAACCAAGGCTTACAGGACGAGTGGTGTTTGCCATGGATGGAAACAGGGGTGACATGTACAACAGTCTGGAATCACTCAAGGGTCTGGTCTCCTTAGGGCAGAGGGAGAAGTTCCATGTAGTTGTGCAGAGGTTGTACTAAGGTGACTGGCCAGAGGTGGCACTGAAGCAGAAGGTTGGAGTCAGATCATCAGATAACTTGTAAGCCAGGCTAAAGAACTTATCTCTGAGTAGTCATCAGAAGTTTTTTAAAAGGAGATTGTTATTATTATTATTTTAGGATTAACTTCAGACAGGAATGAGGAGCAGAGGTTGGAGCAGGAGAGGATAGAGGCAGGAGGTGGATGACATAGACCTGATGAGAAATGATGCTGTGGCAGGGGGGATGGCAAGACTGAGAGAGATTTAAATCCATGATTGGGATAAGAATGGCAGAATTTGGTGTCTGATTAGAAATATAAGATAAGGGAGAAGGGAAGGTTAAGGATAACTTCAGGTTTCCTGTATGCCTTGAAGGTATTTGACTCATAATAGGGACTCAATAAATGCTTATTAAATAAGCAAATGAGATTGCCTTCATTCATTAGGAAGAGATGGTTTCGGACCAGCCAAGTTTAAGATGTCTTCTTGATACATAATGGAGCAATCTAGATCGTAGACTATAAATGACAGTGATTCCAAAAGTAGTTTGCTCTTATTAACATATCCTTTAAATATTATCTGTATTTTCTCATTTTTCTTCTCTTTCCCTCAAAAGCAGTCATACTTCATGTGCCTGGAGATCATGTCTTAAATTTCTCTTCTCTTTTCCATTAACATCCAGGAGAGTGGCTTATTTATATGGTAGCAAACATTTGTTGAGCCCTTGGTATATGCCCGGCACTGTTCTAAGGGCTTTCTATGTAGTAACTCATTTCATCTTCCTGGCAGACCTTTGAGATACGTGCTATTATTATCTCCATTTTCACTGAAGAAATAGGGGTCAGAGAAGTTAAATAGTTTGCCTGAGGTCCCTCACTTCTTCCAAGCTTGAGCTGGAATGAAGCCAGGCAGTCTGGCTCCCAGAGTCCTTGTGCTTTTCCCACCAAACTGAGCTGCCTCTGCCACAAGAACCATTGGACTAGCTGGTTGAGAAGTCTGCTGGGGCTCACACTGGAATTCCATTGACTGAACCTCATTGACAAATTTCTGTGAATGCTGCCCGAAGACATTTTTGCAGAGAGTCAGATGTGAAGGATGGCAAAAGTTTCAGGAGTGGGGCAACATATAATTTATTTTTGAAATTATATATGGAGAGACAAAAATAATTGCTGACTGAACTATTCAGCAGGCTAAGGATAAAGTTTATTTGCATATTATTTAGAATAATGAGATTTTGGAGTTGGAAGATCCCTCATTGTTACAGACAACACTACCAAGTGATTAAGAAAGAGAAGATGTAGAAAGAAGGTATGTGAAGGAAAGTAGCCATATGAGGGAAAGCAGCCCCAAATGAGCTGCCTGTCTACATCGTTTACTTTGAGCAGAGAGAGAAGATGCTGCCACCTTATTAATTATGCACATTGAGTTGGTTCCTGCTCCAGTGCATACAGTGAGGTAAGGTGAGAAATGTCCCACCTGATGCAACGTAGGTACGATGCCTGGAATGTATGTATATACAACCTACTTCTTCTGAATCCCGAAGCATTCATAAGGCAAAGAGGACATAATTATTTTGCTCAAAACTGGCAGGAAGATAGCAAAAGTTAAAAAAAAAATGTTTGGGAGGGAGCCGGCCTGGTGGTGTGGCGGTTAAGTTTGCGTGCTCTGCTTCTGGCGGCCCAGGTTTCGCAGGTTCAGATCCTGGGCATGGACCGATGCACCGCTTGTCAAGCCATGCTGTGGCGGCGTCCTATAAAGTAGAGGAAGATGGGCACGGATGTTAGCCCAGGGTCAGTCTCCCTCAGCAAAACAGGAGGATTGGCAATGGATGTTAGGTCAGGGCTAATCTTCCTCACACACACACACAAAATGTTTGGGAACTTATGTGGAAGAGGAAGTTTGTATTCCCCAATGCTTAAAGGGCTAGCTTTAGGATCAATCCTTGGAAGTGCCAGAAAGATGGATTTTTAGCTCAATATTGTATACAGAACTTTGTAACACAGGATGCTCTTCAGTAAAGAAGCAGACTACCCCAAGTAATGAACTTCCTGTCGTCAGAACTGTGCAAACTGGGTTGGAGGATCACATGCCAGAAGTTTTTATAACATACTTTATACTTGAATGCCTTCAGTGGAAGATCCAGAAAGGTTAAGTAACAGCTAAAGTAGTAAGCAGTGGAGTGGAGATTTAAGTCCACACAATATGGCTCCACAGTCCCTTTTCTTAACTTCTGTCCCATGCTGCCTTCCCGGGTGGTCAAAGAGAAGGTTCCAAAAGTAGTAATGAGATGGAATAAAAACCACAGAAAGAAACTCTGTATCTGAGTGCATATTTGAGTTTAAAAATGTTTAAAGTGTACTATGTACTGTGTTTCCCACTCTATTCTATTTACTTCATGCTGTTAATCAAGCACCAGTCTTGTAAAATGCTCCCTCGGGTCATATTTAGAGTATCTATGTCATAAGTGGAATGCTCTGCTTTCACAAAAAATGAGAAAATCAGCTAGCTACTGTCTACAATGGTTATGGGTCACATTCTAAAATCCCTTCATAAGTCAAGGCATTGAGAATGCATTTCTCAAATTAATTCAATTAGCTCAGCAAATGTTTATTGAGAACTTTCTATGTGCCAGGCAATGTTCTAGATATAAGGAATGCAGCAGTGAACAAAACAACAAACATCTCTGCCTACATGGAGTTTAGATGGCAGGGAGACAGGCAATAAATATTAAATACAGCAAATAAAGATTATAGAGTATATTAGAAGATGAGAGGTGATATGGATACTGAGATGGTCAACATAGGCCTTATTGAGAAGGTAACAGATGAGGAAAAACTTGAGGGAGGTGTGGAAGTAAGTTGGCTATGTGGATATCTGGGTAAGGAGTGTGCCTGGCAGAGGAAACAGCCAGTGCAAAGGTCCTGAGGTGGAAACATGTCTGCTGTGTTTGAGAAACAACAAAGAGACCAGTGTGGCTATAGCAGAGTGAATGAGTGGGGCAGTGGTAGGAGATAAAGTCAGAGGGAGAATTGGGCCCAAATCATTCAGTGTCTTGTAAACCATTTTAAGAACAATTTTTACTTTGAGTGAAATAGGGAGTCATTAGAGGGTTTTGAGCTGAATAGTGACATAATCTCTTTCTGGTTGCTGTGCTGAGAATAGACTGTTGGGGACAAGAATAGAAGCAGTTAGAGGGTTATTACAGTAATTCAGGAGAGATGATAGTGGCCCGTAAGGTGAGGTGTTAGAAGTGTCCATATTCTGGGTATACTGTGAAGCCAGCAGAATTTCCTGACAAAGTGGATGTGGGGCGTGAGAGAAGAGGAATCAGGAGAGATGCCAAGGAGTGAATGCACTTGACATTGTCTAAGGTGAAGGAGGTCTGTCAGGAACGGTTTTTAGACATTTTGATTTTGAAATATCTATTAGATCAAGATGGCAGTTGATCACTGAGTCTGGAATTCAGAAAAGGTCTGGCAGTATAGTGTTGGGAAATAGTGTGTAAAGAAATGGGATCTGATGATATCTACAAGGAAGTGAGGGCAGATAAAGAATAGGAAATAAGAACCAGGTTACTTGAACATTACAAACTGGGGGAGAACTGAGAAGGAGCCACCAGTGAAGAGGAGAACTGAGAACGTAGCATTCTGGAAACCAAGCAAGTACAGTGTGTCAAGGAGAGGATAACCAAGTACGTCAAATACCAATGGTAGGTCAAGCTGGCCACTGGACTTATCAACATGGAAGTCATTGGTGACTTTAACAAAATTATAGGAAGAAAATATGCGTAATGGTAACAGGGTCAGGCAAGACTACTTTATTTAACCTTTAATGAATTTGCACCACAGCAGTGCTATGCTATTTACAGCCATATCGCTCATGGAAAATGTGCTTAGCAATACAATGAACGAGTCTTTATTGACCATCTGCTGTGTGTTCAGTGTTCAACAGAGCACTGCTGAAGGGGTTCAGGAGTTGTGTCTTTTTCTGCACCATACAATGGAGACCAAGGAGGAGGCATGACATAGTTGAAAATGGAAAGCTACAAGAATGCGAACTATTATCAGTCTGGAGAAGAAAGGAATTCACCTTCAGCTCTCCCGGCCTAAGGCACATCTTTAGGCTTCCTCATCTTCCCAGATGAGGAGCAACGCACCTGGGAAGATGAGAAAGCCTAAAGATGTGTTTTCCCACATTCTTGTTGTGCACTGTCCTTCCAGGTAAATATATTTGAGCAGTGAGTGGGCAAGCTTAATAAAGCACTTAGCCTCATGGACGTCTTCTTGGTTGTGTAAGTCACAACTGGTCTGATTCTGTTTTTCCGGTGTGTTTAAGACCGTGGCTACCGGTGGAGCAGTGACGGGAAGGCCAGAAGAAGACAGACTAGAAAGGGAGGTGGGGCAGAATCACGAGGCAGATGTCCGTGTAGTTTCTCGGCAGGAGGGATTCTAGGAGGAAGTCCAGGCAGGCATTTTAGGCCATGTCAAGAAGCTCTGGTATTAGGCAAAATCAAACATTTCTGAAAAACTGAAGTGATAAGAGTAGCATATTGAGCACTTATGACGTAGCTGGTACTATAGAATTTTAAACTTTTAATGCATTTATACTCATATCATTAACCCTACGAGATAGGTATTATTAATATCCCAGTTTTTAGATGAGGAAACTAAGGGATCAAATGACTTGTCCGAGGACACAAGACTGTTAAGCGTAGAGCTCAAATTCAAACTCAGGTGATCAGCAGCCTTACCACCATTCCATTCTGCCTCCCAAGAGGCTGCCTGTGTTTTGCCAAAATACCAACAAAATATTCTCATAACATTGTTTAAATATTCTAATATATCTTATCTCGCTCTCTTTTTTTTTTTTTTTTTTGCAAAAGAGGAAATGGAGGTCAACTGTCTTATCTCAGGTCACACAGCAGGTAAGGAGGCAGAGTGGACATTTGAGCTAATATCAGTCTGGTTCCAAAGCCTGTGATGGACTTGCTGTGACAGCCAGCTGCTGCAAGCAGGAGAAGAATTGATTTTGGAGTTTCAGGTAGGGACAGGCCTGCAGGTGGCCCTGTCTGCAGAGATTGGTCACCTAGTGTGAATGACAGAGCCTTTAGGATTAGATGGACCTGAGCATGAGTCCCTGAGCTGCCCCTCAATAAAGACTTGCCCCTGGGCACTTTAACCTTGCTGGGCCTCCAGGAGCTCCTATTGAAAATGAGAATAGAATATCCACATCATAAAGTTTTTGTACAGAGTAAATGAGCGTAGTGAAAATGTGAAAGTTTCCTCAATGGTGGTGGATATTCTTATTTTATAGCCAAACTGAATTGAATTACTGTGGAGGTGACTATATCATCCAAGTTCCAGACAATACCAAGTTTCGGAATGAAACCCATGGAGTTCTCTGGAACATTCTTCTCTGCAACTGAACTTGATGTAGCAATTGCTGCTCTTTTTCTTGTGTTCAAAAACTTCAAATTTCAAATGCTAAGAATGGAAACAAACACAACATTCTCTGATAAAGGAAGAGAGGAAAAAGGCCTATTGGTTGTTTTGCTTTTCTGAAGGCCTGTTGTGAATTTCAAAATATAGCAAATCATTTGCCATGGGAGACTCCAAAGTGAAATTGCAATGATTACTGACTCAGGGAGTTAAATATCAATTGACTGTTTCTGTAACCGGCCTCTAATTGATCAGAAATTGTGGGTTTCAATGTCAGAAGGGAATATGATCTCCTTAGCACTAAGCAGTGTTAATTTGGTCCATGTGGGAGACTGGGGAATTGGTCATTCCATAGAGAAAGTCTGCTTCTGGAAACCATGACATAGTTGCACTGGAGTTAGTAAGGACAAAGAAGGGACTTATGGAGGGAGATCATATTACCCTTGTTTCAAGGGCAAATAGGAAGACTGTGTTCTCCTAGTGTCACAATATTTCCTGGGAGATTCTGTTGTGCTGTTCTCCATACGAAACGTGGGACCAAAGCCACAGGATAAAGATGAGTAGTGTAGAAGTTTGCATGTCATGATAGCTTCGTGAGCTTGGGAAAGTCACTTTACTTCTGCGAACCTCAGTTTCCTCATATGTAAAAATGGTTTCATGACATGCTAATAGCCAACATTGAGCAACTGCTTATGTTGTTCCAGGAACTGTGCTAAACACTTCATACGTGTCACTTGTTTAAGCCTTATAATAACCCAATGGGATCGATACATTTTTCACCCCCATGTTAGTCCTTTTAATTCCAAATTTGATGTTTTTCCCTGCAGCGTATTTGACTTCAAAGAGATCTATGGGAAACAGAATTGCTTAATCCAGAAAGGATTTCAGGGACCATGAGTGATAACATTTTCCCATTTTTGTGTGAACGCCCTCATCCCCACTTTGATGCTTCCAGTGGAAGAGCCTTAGCAGGGTGCACTCCTTTGCATTTTACTTTTCTATTTACGCTGAGATGGTTTATCTTTGATTCAATGTGCATTTGAATAATAGCCATAGTGCCATTTTCTTTCAGTGTGTACCTTTTACATAATCAACAAACAGGCTGAATTTTAGAGATTGAAGATTACATCTCAAATTCTGTTACTTCCCCTTGGCAGTTCAAGTATTTACATTTTAACTTACAACTCGAAAACTCTATTCCCTTAATTAATAAATAGATTTGGTGAAATGTATTCCATTTTCCACATTGAAACCTTTTCGACCAGAAACTGGGAGACCAAAAGGCCTTAGTTCTTATAATTATTTCTATAACTATCACCTTAATCATCACGAGTATATTTTGAGCATTATACTTAAAATCACGAGTACGCTTTGAGCATCCATTCACTTATCACATATGTGTCAAGTATCTATTGATAAATGGGCAGGATCTGGAGCTTATAATACAAGTGCTTGAAAGACGAGCACTTATTTCCTATCTTCAGTGTCAACCCTCCCAGGAGGTTCCCAATACACTTTTAATTGCCTCTAACTTGCCCTACTTTTTTCTCCTCTGCCTCAGGTGCCGGCAGGGTCTCTGTTCCCTGCTTCGCACTCTCCCACAGCGTCTGTCCCTCCTCTTCTCCACGTATATTATAAATTCTCCCCTTCCTTCTTGCTCTCCCCTAAGAAGGATTCTTGATTCCCAAACCTCTCTATTTCAGCCCTAGTTTGGTGGTTCTGAAAAAGAATTTGAACAACTCCTGGGACATCTTTGACCAGGTAAGAGGGCATCTTCCACCCAACTGGTTAGTTTTTAAATGTCTTGGCTGCTCTTTCTTCCCTGTCAAGCCCCTTACTCCTCTCTCCCCAAATCATCGTCTCCATCATCTCTGTGCTCAGGAAGAGCCTGGCCTTGTGCTTCTCAGATGTCCTTACTCCAGCCACCCCCTCACCTGGAAAGCCCTTCCTCTCCCTCTCTAGCTATTACAATTGTATCTGTGCTTCAGGCCCCACCTGAAATATCAATGTCTTCTAAAACTTTCCTGGTTCATCAATTGGGTGCAATTTCCTTTTCCTTTGAGCCCTGTGGTACTTTGCCCACATCCTGCATCTTATAATAGTAGTGATGATGGTGGTGGTGATGATGGTGGTGGTGATGATGGTGGTGGTGATGATGAGAAGGAGGAGGAGGAGGAGGAAGAGGGGAAGCAGGGGATGAACGAGGGGGGAAGGAGAAGAAGAAGATGAAGATGAAGACAAGAAGGAAGAGGAGGAGGAGGAGGGAGAGACCTATGACATGCCATGCACTTCACATGCAATATCTCATTTAATCCTCACAACCACCCTAGGGGTGACCTAATGTTATCACCTTTTACAGGTGAGAAAATTGAGGCTCAGAGAGGTCATGAGCACGTCCATGTGCTATCCCATTTAGGAGATGGTCCTCTCTGACTACAGGAACTGGGTCGTCTCTACCTCAGGGTCCCTTCAGTGCCTTTCACAGGGCCTTACATTCAGTAGGTCCTCATTGGATATGTTTTGATTGAGTGAAGAGGTAATTAACCAATTGACTGAGTGCTATGCCTACTATTCCTAAATCCAGGGGTTGCTTTTCCATGTTTCCTGTCCCTTCTCCTGATCTTACTCTTTGGACTTTCATGGTGTGGCAGAGACAGTGTTCATACAGAAAGGCTACATGTTCTCTTGCTTTCAGTGAGGTTGCGTGACTGTGTTCTGCCTGGTGGAATATGGGTGGATGTGATGTACACTAACTCCAGGCCTGGCCTCTAAAACTCCACCAGATCCCTCCTGTTCTCCCTCCTCCTGAATGTAGAGCATCCAGCAGAGAGTCCTGAGTTCTAGACTGAAGGAGCCTGGATCCCTGACTAACTGCATGCAGCACCCTCACCCACCCAACCAACCTGCCCTGGACTCGGCGTGAAAGAGACATAATCTTTATTATGCTAAGCAATTGAGATTTTGGGATTATTACAGCAGCTACCATTACTTAATGCACTGATTAATGCACTGGATGTGGAATCCAGGCATGTAGGAGGGCGAGTCTGTCCTATGGTTTTGAATGAAGCCTCTTAGGTCCCACGGTGGCCAGATGACTGGGTGTCAGTGTTCTTGAGGTAGCAGTCAGCTTCACATGGCCCTGCAAGGAGTGTCTGTCTTATTATTTCAGATTCCTGACTGACAGAAGAGGTCCATTTGAGGATTTTCCAGATCCTTACCTAGTGGCATAAAATTTTTCAGGTAAAACAATAGCAGCAGCAACAACTATAGCAATGAAAGAACAAAAAACTTACCGAGGTTTTTTTTTTTCCTTTTCCACCATTCTGTCCTTTCTTCCCAAATTAGATCTTTTTCTTTCCAAACTGTTTATGATGCTGGAAAATCCTCTATGGCTTTCCCGGATGGCTCCAATATCTAAAGATGTCCCTCACCTCTGGATTTATTACTGGGCCTCTCTGAGTGGGGTCAGAGGGCATCCCAAGCCCTATATTCTGAACCTCCTCCTTCTCTTATGTGCTCCATAACTCTCCTTTGCCATTTATTGACATTTGAGACACTTGATCTATGACTGCCTTTCTCTCCCTCCCCGCTGTATCCATGCCTTGGTTTCCAGGGACAGCAGGAATATATTATTTCAAGAGTGAGGACAAGGCCAACTTATCTAGGCTCTGTGAGCAAATCATGGGCAGAATTTTGCATAGGCTGACATTGCATTTAAAATTTAAGATTCAGCATGGCATTGAACACATTATTTAGATTCTAGATCCAGCAACCTAAGACTGGAATCAGAAATGAATTGAAGATCCCCATAGTTCTGTCCTAACTCTCAGCTTGCCTGGTCATCAGCTCAGTGGTCCTGTGAGGTAGGTGTTATCTCTGGGTTAGGAGGGACCAAGCCTCAGAGACTGATTGATGATGGTTGGGGTAGAATTGGAAATGGGGCCGGGTATTCTGTCTCTTTTCCCTGCATCACGGCAAGCTTGCCCCTTTATAAAGGACTATTTCTAAAAAATATTAGCATTTATGTAGAACATAAATTAGGAAATGCTTTGAAAAAGACTGGATCTGAAATTTTTCAGTTTCTTAGGAAATCAACTTGGCCTTACTGCCAGGAGAATCTGCAGTCCACACAGTTTGGGCTGGGGATGGGGGGTGACTTCTTGCTGATGCTGGCCCTGCTCATCAAACATCATACCCTTGTCAGCTACGTGCTAGGCCAGAAGGGGCTGCTGTGGACTTATGCACTTGGAAGGCTTGGTTTCTTTATTCTGATTCCAAATCATCCTTTAATTTTACAAAATGACTTAGAATATTGACTTTAAAAATCATCAGCTCCTGGGAAGAAAATAGCCTAGCTCTGTGGTCGCTAAGCTCTGATCTTTGGAGGGGTGCCTGTCCACGATGGGTCCACTGTTGGTGCAGGGAAAATGGGAAAAATAAGGATGATAGTGAGTTTTCTTAATAAAACTATTTTCATTTAATTTAAAGGCCTGCCATTTATTCCAAGATTATATATTTTTTTCTAGTTTTTGATGGTAAAATGATTCTGAGGATATATTTTTCTTTTTAGTGAGTTTTCTTAATAAAACTATTTTCATTTAATTTAAAGGCCTGCCATTTATTCCAAGATTATATATTTTTTTCTAGTTTTTGATGGTAAAATGATTCTGAGGATATATTTTTCTTTTTAAATTCTTAATTGGTAAAATAAAAAGTTGGAAATATTGTATCTTCTATATATTGTTCCCTAAATTACCTATATATATGTGTAAATATATGAAATACTGGTCCATGAATCAAGTTTGGAAACTACTCGTTTAGCAGATATTTTTCCAGACATAGTAATCTCTGTCAGTGGGGGAGGGGCGTCCTTTTGATATGTTATCAGTCTTGGGCAATCAGTCTTTATTTTATCGGGGCAAAGTAAAACTTTTATCTTCACCTTCATATCAATCAATTCGTGTGTGAAAGAGCTTTGGTCTCCTTTGGCTATAGGGACTAAGATCTCTCTCTCTTTCTTTGTGTGTGTGCTTAGGGGACGAGAGTTGGCCTTTTAAGGCTAGGGCACAGGAACTGACTTAGGGCAGTTTAGGCTTTTTGACACACAGGAATAAATGAATTTGCTATTGGATCAATTTTATTTTTATACCTAACGCAATATTTTTAGTAAAGTGATTGAATAAATTATTATGAGACCAGAAAGCAGAGTTTAGGGCTCTGTTATATTTTGTAGAGCACCAATAGTTAGTGTTCCATTAATAAATATGCTTCATTAATAAATTAGATCAGATATATCGAGTTAAATTTATGTTTACTTTTACATTGTCTGTTTTTAATTTTAATAAAAGACTTAGGACTAATTGTTGCCAACTAATTGTTGATAGGGTTCCAGGCAGGAAGTCACTGAAGTGTTCTCTATAGATTGTTGCAAATCTGAATATATAATAGAGGGGGAGCTGGGTTCCAGAATCTGTCACCGTTGTAAAATAAAACATCACCAACATGCACTTCTCTAAGGCTCACTGTGGTCCTTCTTTGTGACATACAGGGACAATCGGGAGCGTTTTGGTCTTTATTTATTGGGGCTGCATAATCTAATTATCTCTCATTAGTCCAGAGCTGATTATTTCATTTATCTTTGTAAATGTGACAACAAAAGGCTCACTTTAATTAAGCAGATCAGCAATTAGGTCTTGTTTTATAGGAGTTTTAAACATCCCTGTACTAATAGCAGGCAGCATGATTATAATCAGAGGCCCAGGGAAGAGTGGTGGCAGAGGACAGTTTGATTTAGAGCTCCATTTAAGTGAAAGCCATGTAGGCAAAGTGGCTCTCCAACGACAAAGGTCCAGAAAGGGCTGGCCCAACCAGAGGATGGACTTGAGAGGCCCAGGCCACGACCTTCTCACCTCCATTATGATGCAAGCAGTGACTGCATTCCTTTTTTCAAAAATTTTATTCATTTGTAATAGTAATTGTTATTATTTAATCAATCACCTACTATGCCCCAGGCTTTGCATGTATTACTTTAGCTATGTTTATCTTTTTAAAACCTTACAATAGCCCTTGAAGTAGGTATTATTAACTTACCCCATTTTACAGATGAGCCAACCGAGGGAGGTTTAGAGAGGTTAAGTCACTTGTCCATGTTTATACACAGCTAAGGATTAGAACTCTTATCTGATTTTGCTACTCTGCAAATTAGTTTCTTCTCCTCCATCTCCCTCCTTCTTCTCCTTGCTTCCTTTTTTCTCTCTCTCCCCCGCTATTCCTTTCCCCTTTCTTCTTTCACTCATTTTCTTGTGATATGCCAGACACTGTACACTGGGCTGGAGATAGTAAGATGAGCAAGACATGGCCAGGACCTTGGAGAAACTTACTGTGTAATGGAAACAGATACATAAACCAACTATTGCAATGCCTGAGACAATGCTAGGACAAAGCTGGATAGAAAGGGCACAGTCTGGCACGATTGGCACTTCTGGGTGCTAAATCAGTGTTTATTAGGCTGAATTGGCCTGGCCTCTTTCTTTACTGTACATTAAAGTTTCTCCTCTTCTCCTAATGAGGAGCTGCTTCTGACTGCTCAGAACTCTTCTTGATTACCCATATTGTTTACACTCTAAAGTTTAATGTAAATGGGACTTACCTTTTAGCTGAAGTCTGGCATGGTCTATCATATGCTAACTTCCAGTCTCATTTAGTTTTTCAGGAATAGTGGGAGGAAGGATGAGGTGAATAAGGATTTTTCAGAAGAAGAGAGAAGAAAATGGGAAAATGAAAGGATGCATGGAAGAAGGAGAGGGACCTCTGTCTGCTTGGAAAGGAGAAGGGAAAGAGTGAGATGGGGTGACTGGAGGACGGACTCCTGCCTTCCTTGGGGATGTGCTGGTGAGCAACAGTGCAGAGGAACAAACCTCTTAGGACCAGGGCAGCTTCTCAGCTGGGTGGTCAGGCTCATGGGCTCTGGTCCCTCACAAGATCCTCACGAGGTCTGACTACATCTCCTTGGAGACCCAGACTGTGTTGCCAGCCCTACCCCATACCTGTCATCACTAACTACCTAGTCCTAAGATTATCAGAACTTCTGCAAATATTTTAAATTAGTGAGGTTTTGAGTGGTTTTTTTTTTCGTACCAGGCACTATGCAAAGCACTTTACATACGGGCTCTAATTTTATTTTTACAATTATATTGTGAAGTAGGCATCATTATCTTCGTGGTACAGATGAGGAAACTGAGGCACATATAGGCCCATTAACTTACCTGGATTCACAGGCTAGTGGAGCTTAGATTTGAACCTATGATCTGAACCAGTACTTAATCACTGCCACCCTACTTTGGACTTTGTGACCCATCAAGGGTACCTGGCCTTAGAAATTATGAAAAAATTTTATTTAGTTATTACTTCTGAAAACCCTTCTTGATCTGTTTCATGAGCCACAGATTGAGGACTCTTACGTAGGCAATGGGGAACCACTGAAGGATCTAGACTGAGGTATGACACAATCAAAGCAGTGTTTTAAGATGTGTGGAGGATGATTTGGAAAGAAACAACCCTGGAGTTAGGGATGTTGGCTAGGAGGGTATCCCAAGCACAAGGGGACACAAGTCTGGTGGCAATTGGAATGAGGGAAAAAGGCACAGATGTGAGAAAAATTAAGGAATAATTGACAGGTCCATAATTATAGGAGGAAAAAATAGAGGACAATTAAAAGGTTACTGTGTTTTTGAGTCTGCATGACTAATAGAAGTACAGAAGTCATGTGCAGTTGAGTAGATGAACTACAGAAAAAATGTTGAATGTGGTGGTGGGTCTTTGGTGACCTAAGAAGTATGGATTCAATGGGGATAGAGCCAATCTGGAGTGGATTAAGGAGAGAAGGGATGGTGAGGAAGGTGATAGAGAGAACGTAGGATAGTTTTCAGGCCAGGGGACACATGTCTATTTCCAGGTAGAGAGTGTCTGATTCCTCCCTCAGCCCACCCCTGCCTAAGGAAGGACCTATGAGATGGTAACCAACGCCTCTCCCATTCTGTTCATGAGACTGAGAGATGCAATGTAGGGGTAGGGAGCTGATTTATTTCATTCACCTCTGCATTCCCAGCACCTACAAAAGTGTCTGGTGCAGAGAAGGTGCTTAACAAATAATGGCTGACTGACTGAATGACAAATGAATGAGAAACTGAGGCCAGAATTGCTGGCTCCAGAGTGAGCTTGGGTGGCAGAAGCCTGAAGCAAGGGAGGTCAAGGTGATCACATAAGGCAACTGGGAGTGAGAAAAACCAGGAGACTGAAGCTGAGGGTCACAATGAGAGGGTTGAATTTTATCATGAAGTTGGAGGGATGAGCATTGCACAGGGGAAACAGCAGGGACTAAAGTTCTGTGATGTCAGTAGTACAGGAGCACTGTTAGGAAAAGGACTCCTATACCTGAGGCCATATTTATTGGTACCAGTGGTTTGGCATGTGGATGGGGTGAACCTAGAAGCAGATTCTTCTGTCTGTAACTGAGAGGCCTTTACAGAGAGAGACAGACTTGAAGGGTATGAGTAAAAAATGAGCAAGTCTAATTGCCACCCCTCTTCCCCACTAAGAACCACAGGGAAAAGGTGGTGGCGGGGGTGAGGGGTAGTGGTGTTGGGGTAGTGGATCTTGGCTAGTCTTAAGGAATAATGGACTTAATGTATTTCTCACCTCTCCAAGTAGGATTTGGAGTAGGGACAGGTGGAATCAATCTGACGTTCTGTGAGTGCCCTTCTTTGTTGTCCTAGGGAAGTCAGATAACCAAAGCAAGAAAGTCTCATTCAAGGAGGATTTTGCTGGGAACCTCAAGCCCTGGGTGCCCCTTACCAATATATTAGTTTTGTCAATTTAAAGGTGTAGATTTGGGGACATCAGAGAGAAAGACATTAGTGAAGTAGGAGAGATTTAAGATACTGGCTGGAGAGACACATGACCGTGGAGTCACAGACTGTTAAGGTTGGAAGGGAATCTCCCTATTTTGTACACAAATATCTGTAAAAAATTCCAGAAAAATAGTCTTATGAGAGCTGGGAGAGAATGGAGCAGGGAACAGGGAGCAGCATTCATTCTGATGCAGAGAAGGAACAGCTGCCTCTCTGAGAAAGAGTGGTAGGTGAGAGGATAGGGATCTAGACAGAAGTTATTTTGAGGTAGAGAGGAGGAACATTCAGCTTTTTATATCAAGAAGTAGAAGTTTTACCTCTTTCCCCCCAAATATTATTTGTTTTTTTCCTCTCCTTCCTTAGAGAGTTTGAATGGCCTGGGGGATATACAGACTGTCACCTGCTCCAGTTCACCTCTGACACCGTGCAACATGTAAGAGGAGGCTTGCTGGCAAAGCTAAACCAAAGCTGCTTACATTCTGCAACTGAAACTCGAAAGGAAAGGAAACCCTAATTGTAGGCACTTTTCAATCTCTTGAGCAACAGTTCTCTTACTCTGTTCTTCAAAAAAGAGAAAATTATTAGCTTCCCACAAAACAGTATTTCTCCATAAGTGCAACAATAAACAAAGGTTTTATATACAGACTGAATGAATAATGAATGAGGGAGAAACTGAGGCCAGAACTACTGACTCTAGAGTGACCTTGGCTGGCAGGGGCCTGAACCAAAGGAGGTCAATATATATATATATGTTTATACTTATATATTTATATAACATAAAATATATATATTATTATATTATATATGTTAAGTATATATAATATTGTATATTATATGTATTTATGTTGCACACACACACACACTATATATATATAGTCCAGGTGATTTTGCCACAAAAAAGGTTCAACAATTAAAATGTTCATGATAACCCTGAGGTTGATTCAAAGTCTTTGTTTATACCAAAGCATAAAGACAGAGGTGGTGTGAAGGATGGATCGTATGTCCCCACAAACACCCAGAAGGCCAGACTTTAAAGGCTACATGAAAGGGATAGAAGTAGCTGTGTCCACAGGCACATCAAGGACCGGAGTCTCCGGGACCGGAAGACCAAGCCAGTGGCTTTGCCTGGTGCCTAACCGAGGAGGGTGATCAGTGTAAACGGTAAATGTGTCCACGGGGTGGGCATGGGGTGGCCATCAAGCTGGCAGCGTAAGGGCCTTCTCTGGGCCAGGATGTTGATATTTTAATTTAATCCTCACAACAACCCCGCAAAGCCATTCAGAGATTGTAGATAAGGTTCAAAGTGGTTAAGTAACTTGTATGAGGTCATATGGCTTCAAAATGGAATGACAGCCTGTAGCACCTTGGGCTCCTGCTCCCAGAGTAAATCTTCTTTCCTCCTCACCATGCTGTGCTGCTCGACATCTCTGACCACGCCTGTGGCCCGACCTCCAGAGACTGGGCAACTGACAGTTTAAAATCCACCCGGCCTTTCTCACTTGCTTTTGTTCGTTTGGCTGCTTCCCTTCAGATTAGTTTTTCAGCTTAATTCATTTTGACTTTGGGGCTTTTTATAAAACCACTTATTCTCCCTACCTTGCTTAAGAAGTTGTATTCCATTTGATATTTTCTGACCTTACACTTGGGTGGAGGAATAATAGAGTATTTTACACAGGAATGGATTGTGATGTCGTAGGTGAATGTGTGGGAGCTCATAAATCAACAGTGATCCCTGGGGACCATGGAGGGCCTCCTGGCCCGGCCAGTGCTCTTTAGACCTCTTTATGCTAATAAAACAGAGATTTCTCTCTGAAGGGCTCCACCTTTGCAAATGACACTCCTAATCAGCTTGGAGCTGTGTTGCAGCAATAGACTGTTTACCTGCTGGTAATTGGTAATTTAGCCCGTGTAAAAGAGCTAATGGTCCATCTTCTCCTTTCAGAGAAACAAGAAGTAGAATTTTGTCCAAGTAAACTGCATTTGTCTGTGGAAGGCCCTGGAGAGAGCCACAAACAAGGAGTATGTTTTTCAAGGGTATCCTTGCTGAAAATACAGATATGTGAAGACATGTAGGATTATTCATTTCCAGATTTCTATATAAGTTACTGAGTTTCTGTGAAGGAACTGTGTTTTTTATTTATTTGCCCATCTTGGTAAGTGGAAATGGGGCAATTTATCTAAATGGCAAAGAATTGATTATCCTGATTCTTTGTTCAAGGAATTATGGCATGGAACAATGATGCTAGTTGAAGACTAGCATGATCATCTAAAACTTGCTTATTTTAGTCTGTATAGGGTTAATGTGGATATTTTGTTATAGGGCTTGAGGGGAAAGGGAGGAAAAGAATGCTACTTTTCTTAACTAAACCATCAGAAATAGGGATTTTTAAAAAATGATGATGGCATGTCAATACAATGAGGAATTCTGGAGATTAAAAAATGATTACGAAAATATTTAGAAATAAGGAAAATTTATATGATATGTATGTAGTGAAAAAAAGCAGGACACCAAATTGTGAGTGTTCTCTGATGAGATATAAGTAAAGTAAATGTGCATATGGACAACTGCTGGGGAGCAAAACGCAGCTATGAAAATACTTGGGAGAATGTGGGTTTGTAAATCTAAGGCAAGGTTCACGAGGTACAAGATTCATTTTGGCCAATGGGACTCAGTGTACGGTCTCATTTGTTTTACCACTAGTGAGAACAATCATATTTTTCTAGTGAGACAATCTTCGTCTTAATTCATTCTAACAGTAGGATTCCTATAGGCCAGTGTAATCACAGAACAGAATAGTTTGTTGTTTTTGGAGCTCAGAGAAGACACCATTTCCTTCTGCCTGGGCCTCATATAATGTTTTTATGGAAAGAAAAGAATTCACAAATGGTCTTGATATACACTGAATTTTTTCAGATGGAGAAGGGGCTGAAGATATTTCAAATGCAGGAAGAGCATGACTGAGGGCCCCAGGTAGGAAAGTGCTACGTATGGATGCAGAGAGATGATAAAGCACTTGGTTTGGCAGAAGTCTAGGCATGAAAGGGAATGGGGAGAGGTTCTTTAAAGGTAAATTGGGGGCAGATTCTGGATGGCCTTGAATGTCTCACTAAAGTACTGTACAGTCCCCCTACTTTGCAGGTTCCCTCTTTAGGAATGATTTGTACCACATCTCAAAATGCAAATTACTGAATATCCTCATCACTTTGCAAGCCAGACTCTTGCAATGTGTAAACTCTGCCCTGGCATTAAGCAAAATACTCTTGGCAATTGTATTATCTCATTCTATTCATTTTTTTTTTTTTTTTTGCGAGGAAGACCAGCCCTGAGCTAACATCCGTTGCTAATCCTCCTCTTTTTGCCGAGGAAGACTGGCCCTGGGCTAACATCCGTGCCCATCTTCCTCCACTTTATATGGGACGCCGCCACGGCATGGCTGACAGGCAGTGCGTCGGCGGGCGCCCGGGAGCCTAACCGGCGAACGCTGGGCTGCCAAGTGTGGACTAAACCGCTGCGCCACCGGGAGGCCCCTCATTCTATTCATTTTTCAGCACATTTGTGAACTGAAACAGTACATGCTATGTGGATGGTGCATAATCTAGTGGTTAGAAAAGGTATTGGAATATTCATATTTTTAGCTTGACAAGCAGTAATATTTTGGTCAAGTCACTTACCCTGATGATCTTGCTTTCTCAAGTGGAGGACCATACTCTTCCATTCCACTGAGGTGTCCTTCCCTCAACTTTGCTGATAAACCTTCTACTGGGAATGCCTCTTTCTCTTCATCGGTCCAGACACTTTTTATTCTTTGAAGTAAAGTTCAAATTCCATCACCTTCCCAATCTTCTTGCTCTTGCCCATCTCTCTATTATCTTCTTTGCACATTTGCATATTACCTTTATTTTTTTTTCTTTGCCTTTACCAGATACTTGGTAACTAAATTCTGTCTCACATTGCCCTCCACATTTTATAAGAGTAGTTTGTTGTTGTTCTTTTTTTTTTTTTTTTGACTCAGGCAAAATGGAAACATCTTGGGTTTAGGAATCATCCCATAGGTGTCTTATGTATTTGGTGCACATGGCAAGGTATGTAACTTGTACATATTAAATATTGGTGAATTCAATTGCTTTCAAACAATCCACCTGTCTATGAAGACATTTAACAGGCCTTTGTAATTTTTAATTTTCTTGTTGTAACTCAAGTGCCTGGAATGGAGTTGATTATATTACATAGAGTTCATGGCATGCTATCAGCATTGGCCCACAAAAGGCTCTGTTGATTTTTATTTTATGATTTATTTCTCCTGTATTAATTATCCCCAATTTTAAATTCCACACCATTCCACGGACAACCACTCTTCAATTTTTAACATTTGCCACCTTCCATATGTTTATGTACATAGAGGGGTATATATAGTACTATTTTGTGTATGAAGTTTTAAAAATTACATAATAGTATTAGGCTATACATTCATTCTATTTCTTGTTTGCTTTTAATTTATGTTTTATCTATGTTGTTTTTTGTAACTCCAGCTGCTTTCTTCTGCAGAGTAGTCCATCCTCTGTGTATTTACCCTTTTCTTCTCCATTTCCTTGTGATGGACACTAAAGTAGCATAGCCCTGAGATGAACATCTTCTAGAGCAGCACTAAGAGAGAGATAATGCAAGCCACAGATATAATTTAAAATTTTCTAATAGCCTCATTAAGAAAGTAAAAATAAACAGGTAAAATTAATAATATACTCTATTTAACCTAATATATCTAAAATAGTATTTCAAAAAGTAATCAGTATAAAACATTGAGATATTTCACATTAATTTTTAAGACTTTATTCTTTTAGAGCAGTTTTAGGTTTACAACAAAATTGAAAGGGAGGTAGAGAGATTTCCCAAACACTCCATGTCACCACATGTGCATAGCCTCCCTCGTTATCAACATCACTCACCAAAGTGGTACATTTTCTACCAAGGATGAACCTACGTTGACACGTCATAATCGTTCAAAGTCCATAGTTTACCTTAGGATTTACTCTTGGTGTTGTATGTTCTATGGGTTTGGACAAATGTATTAGGACATATATCCATCATTATAATACCATACAGAGTATTTTCACTGCCCTAAAAGTCCTCTGTGTTCTGCCTATTCATTTCTCCTCTTCCCACATCCCCTCCCACCCCAGCAACCATTGATCTTTTTATTGTCTGTATAGTTTTGCCTTTTCTAGAATGCCCTATCATTAGAATCATACAGTATGCTGCCTTTTCAGATTGGCCTCATTCACTTAGTAATATGCACTTAAGATTCCTCCATATCTTTTCATGACTTGGTAGCTCACTTCTTTTTAGGGCTGAATAATATCCATTGCCTGAATGTGCCACAGTTTATTTATCCATTCACCTACTGAAGGACATCTTGGTTGCTTCCAAGTTTTGGCAATTGTGAATACGGCTGCTATAAATATCCGTGTGCAGGTGTTTGTGTGGACATAAGTTTTCAATTCCTCTGGGTAAATACCAAGGAGTGTGATTGCTGGATCATATGGTAAGAGTATATTTAGTTTTATAGGAAACCACCAAAGTATCTTCTAAAGTGGCTGTGCCATTTTTGCATTCTCACCAGCAGTGTATGAGAATTTCTGTTGTTCTACATCTTGGTCAGCATCAGGTGTTGTCAGTGTTCTGAATTTTGCCCATTCTGGTAGGTGTTTAGTGGTATCTTGGTTTTTTTTTTTGTGAGGAAGACCAGGCCTGAGCTAACATCCCTTGCTAATCCTCCTCTTTTTGCGGAGGAAGACTGGCCCTGGGCTAACATCCATGCCGGTCTTCCTCTGCTTTATATGGGACGCCACCACAGCATGGCTGACAAGCAGCGTGTCGGCGGGCGCCCGGGATCCGAACCTGCGAACCTCCGGCTGCCAAGCGCGGACTAAGCCGCTGTGCCACTGGGCCGGCCCCGTATCTTGTTGTTTTAATATTCATTTCCCTGATAACTTAACAAAGCGGAGCATCTTTTCATATGCTTATTTGCCATCTGTATGGTAGTCCCCCCTTACCTGTGGTTTCACTTTCTGGGGTTTCAGTTATCCATGGTCAACCATGGCCCCAAAATATTAAACGGAAAATTCCAGAAGTAATTTATAAGTTTTAAATTGCACGTCATTCTGAGTAGCATGATAAAATCTTGCACCAACTCTCTCTGTCCCGCTTGGGACAAAAATCACCTCTCTGTTGGATCCCAGCCATTGACATTGTCTGCTCCTTACATCCAACCATTAACATCATCATGGCTCAATGATCCTCCTTCTGACATATCATCAGAAGATTAATAGTAGCCTAACATTGTGTCATAATGCCTACGTCATTCACCTCACTTCATCTCATCATGTAGGCATTGTATCATCTCACATCATCACAGGAAGGGTGAATACAGTACAATAAGATATTTTGAGAGAGAGAGAGAGAGATGGACCACATTCACATAATTTTTATTACAGTTATTGTTATAATTGCTCTCTTTTATTATTAGTTATTGTTGTTAATTTCTTACTGTGCCTAATTTATAAATTAAACTTTATTATAGGTATGTATGTAGAGGAAAAAAACAGTATATATAGGATTTAGTAGTATTCATGGTTTCAGGCATCCACTGGGGAGCTTGGAACATATCTTCTGTGGATAAGTGGGGACTACAGTATATCTTTTTTGGTGAGGTGTCTGTTAAGGTTTTTGACCCGTTTTTTAATTGGGTTGTTTTCTTATTGTTGAGTTTTAAGAGTTCTTTGTATATTTGGGATAACAGTCTTTTATCAGACGAATTTTTTGCAAATTTTTTCTCCTAGTCTGTGGCTTGTCTTCTCATTCTCTCTTGAGACTGTCTTTCACAGAGCAGATATTTTAATTTTAATGAAGTCCAGCTTATCAGTTATTTCTTTCATAGGTTGTGCCTTTGGTATCGTATCTAAAAAGGCATCACCATATGCAGGGTCTTCTAGATTTTCCCCTATGTTATCTCCTAGGAATTTTATAGTTTTGGATCTTCCATCTAAA
The DNA here is from genome assembly GCA_031878705.1 of Tapirus indicus. Lineage (NCBI taxonomy): Eukaryota > Metazoa > Chordata > Mammalia > Perissodactyla > Tapiridae > Tapirus > Tapirus indicus. The sequence continues at coordinate 45,757,154 of CM062918.1, forward strand.
TCTATGATCCATTTTGAGTTAATTTTGGTGAAGGGTATAAGATCTGTGTCTAGATTTATTTTTTTGAATGTGGATGTCCAGTTGTTCCAGTGCCATTTGTTAAATCTTTGCTCCATTTTATTGCCTTTGTTCCTTTGTCAAAGATCCGTTGACTATATTTATAGGGGTCTATTTCTGGACTTTCTATTCTGTTCCATTGATCTATTTGTCTATTCTTTTGCCAATACCACACTGTCTTGATTACTATAGCTTTATAGTAAACCTTGAAGTTGGATAACAGCAGTACTTCAACTTTGTTCTTCTTCTTCAATATTGTGTTAGCTATCCTGGGTCTTTTGCCTCTCCATATAAACTTTAGAATAAGTTTGTAGATATCCATAAAATAACTTCTGGGATTTTGATTAGGATTATATTAAATCTATAGATCAGGTTGGGAAGAGTTGACATCTTGACAATATTGAGTCTTCCTATCCATGAAAATGGGTTCTCTCTCCATTTATTTCTTTGATTTCATCCATTAGAGTTTTGTAGTTTTCCTAATATAGATCTTTTTACACATTTGTTAGATTTGTACCTAAGTACTTCATTTTTTTTGGATGTTAATGATATTGTGTTTTTAATATCAAATTCCACTTGTTCACTGTTGGTATATAGGAAAGCAAATGACTTTTGTATATTACCTTGTATCCTGCAACCTTGCTATAATTGCTTATTAGTTCCAGGAGGGTTTTTTTGCTGATTTTTGCAGATTTTCTACATAGATGATCATGTCATCTGTGAATAAAGACAGTTTTATGTCTTCCTTCCCAATCCATATATCTTTTATTTCCTTTTCTTGCCTTATTGCTTTAGCAAGGACTTCCAGAATCATGTTGAAAAGGAGTGGTGAGATGGAACATCCTTGCCTTGGACCTGATCTTAGTGGGAAAGCTTTGAGTTTCTCATCATTAAATATGACGTTAACTGTAGGTTTTTTGTAGATAGTCTTCATCAAATTGAGAAAGTTCCCCTCTATTAGTTTACTGAGAGTTTTTATCATGAATGGGTGCTGGATTTTGTCAAATGTTTTCTTCTGCCACATTAATTTTTGCATTAGGTCTTCCATATGTATTTTATACTTAAAGAATGTCTCAATTTAGACTGGTCACATTTCAAGTGCTCTATAGTTGCACATGGCTAGTGGCTACTATATTGGACAGTCCAGATATAGAACATAGGCTTCTTGTCTGTCTTGTTTAGTACTACCTTCCTAATGCCAAGAACAAGTCTGTTCTACTAATAGGCACTCAACCAAAACTTTTACTGAATAAATGGATGTCTCTCTCCCAATTGTGTCTACACAAATTTATACTCTCAGCAGAAGTGTATGAGGCTTTCCATTTCCTATTTTTTAATTTTTGTCAGTCTAATGCATATGAAATAGCATTTTGTTTTAATTTGCATTTTTCTGATTATTAGTGAGGTAGAGCATCCTTTCATATAAAAAACATATACACGTATACTTTACCCATTTTTCTGTAGAGTTCCGTATATTTTGGGGAAGGGGTCTTGTTTTCCTTGTTTGTTATCTATTCCAGATATTAATTCTGCCTTGGTTATAAACATTTAAGATTTTTTTCTGTCAGTCATCTGTTAAATATATCAACTTTGTGAACAAAAATCCTCATCTTCAATGTAGTCCACCCAGCAATTCTTCGCTTCGTAGCTGTGTTCTCATTTTGTTGGATATTCTCCTGTATTTTCTTCTACTAACTTTACTATTTTGTCTTTATCATTTAGGTTTTCATTCCATGTGGAGTTTATTTTTGTGTGTCTTCTAAAGCACTGAGCCAATTTTATATTTTTCTATAAGGTGAACCAATTATTCCAATTTTATTTACTAAATAGTCCATCTGTTCCTCATTGATTTTTGTTGCTTTTTCTAAAATATAGCAAGTTTCCACGCAGAACATATAGATATGGCTCTATTTCTGAGCTCTCCATTTTTTAAAGACAATTTTTTCCTTCTTGCAGCAATACTACTCTGATATAATACTAATTTTGTGCAGTTGCTCTAATATCTGGTAGCATGATGTTTCACCTCTTGCTCTCTTTTTTCAAAAATTTCCTATTTTCTATTTAAATTTCAGATACATTTTTACAATTCTCTACCTTCTCTCTATAGTCTTTTGGAATATTGAATGGGATTACATTTATTTGAAAATGAATCTAGATAGAATTGATATTTTTGTAATGTGAAATTATCCCATCTATTAATATGGCATATCTCTCCCTTTATTCAGGTTTTCTTTTATCGTAAAGGTTTGTTCATTCTTGGTTAGGTTAATTCCTAGATTTATTACTGTAATTGTTATTCTGATAGCTTATTTTCTTTTGCATTTTCTAATTAGTTATTGCTGATGTAGAGGAAAATTTTTGATATTTATGTATTTGTTTTTATCCAGCAACCTGGATAAACTTTCTGATTAGGTCTAGTAGTTTATTCTTTTCAGTTTTCGATGTAAATAATTATATCATCTGCAAATGAAAATTTTGTCTATTTCCTCCCATCTTACATAATTTATTTCTTTCTCCTGTTACTTAATTGGTCAAGAATCAGCAGTACTTGGTTGCACTATAACAGTAATAGGAGACGTTGCTGTGATTTTTCTCTTTTGGTTCATTGATGTAGTAAGTTGATAGATTTTTAATATTGAACTCAGAAGGAATAAATTATATTTAATCATAATGTGTTACAAATAACACACTGTTCGTTTTAGTTAACTGATGTTTTATTTAGGTTTTGGCATCTATTTGTATAAGTGAAATTCTGTAATTTTTCCTTTTTTTTTTTTTTTACAGCTCTTTCTTGGTTGTAGCATGAAGGCATTATTCAAAAAATGAGTTAGATGACTTTCTTTTTCTCTTTTTTGTAAAATCTTATATAAGATAAAGACTATTTGTGTTGTTACAACATAATTGTAAAATCATCTGTCAGATCTTTTTTATAGGGGAAGGATGGTGGTAGAGTGAAGATTCTGATGGCTGATTTCAGGTTCTTTATTGGCAATTCCATGTGTTTTATGTCTTCCTGCATTAATGTTGATATTTTATTTTATAATTTTATAGAAACTTATCCATTCCATGCAGGTTGTCAAATTTTCTAGTGTGCATTTGCTAATGACGTTCTTCTGTTTCTTTTTTAAATTTCTGAATTTTTTAATTTGCTGCCTTTTTCTATATCTTCCTCTTCTAGATCAGTCTTGCCGGCAACTTGTCCATCTTATTGGTCTTTCAATGAACCGTTCTTGGAGATTTGTTAATGACTTTTACTGTTTTGTTGTTGTTTTTGTTCTTTATTTCACTGATTTTAGTCTTATCTTTACTATTTCCATTTTTCTTGTTTTTCTGAGCCTATTCTGTTGCTGCTTTTTTCTAGATTTTTAAATTAAATAGTCCTCATTTATTTTCATTCATTCTAGCTTTCTATATAATCATAATTAAGACTCTAAATCTCCCTCATAGTATTGCTTTAACTGCAAGCAATACAATTTGGCATTAAATGCTTTTATGTACCTCATAATTTCCCTGATCATTTCCTCTTTATCCTAGGGATTATTTAACAATATGTATTTAGATTTTTAGCTGTAAAAAAATTTTAAGGTATGCTTTTGTTACAAATGTTTCATTGTAGATTAAAAAAACACATTGTATATGATGCCCATCTTCAAAATTTATTGAAGTTTTCATTGTGACTTACTACGTGATCAATTTTTGTGAATTGTTATATATGCTGTTAATGAAAGTTTATTCTATGCTCATTTGCTATAAAGTTTATATATTTAGAACCAAATTATTTATCATTTTATTTAATCTTTGATCTATCAGTTCCTGAGAGGGGCAATTTATCTGTTACTCCCTGTAATTCTATCAATTGTTTTATCTATTTTGAGGCTATATTATTGAGTATATATTTACTCATGATTGTTACATATTCTTGTTATATTATTTCTTTACCAGTATACAATGATCATCTTTGTTCTTTATGAACTTTTTTCATATTAAGTCTATTTTGTCTGATATCAAAAATGGCTTTCTTTTTGTTTATATTTGTTTGATATATATTTTCCACTTTATTTTCAACTTTCTTTGCATATATGTTTTAAAATTCCTGTTATAGACAATACATATTCTTAAAATTTTGATTTTTGATTGGTGACTCTAAGTCATTCACATTTGTAATAACCACTGTTTTTTATTTGTGCATGTGGTTTCATGTTTTCTGTTTGCTATGATTTCTTTTGTTTCATTTTTTTGTTTGTTTTTCAACTTCCCCTCACATACTCATTTTCTATCATCCAGTGGATTGGCTGAATTTTATTTTGCTGGTTTGAGTTATGCTACCAACCCACACGTTGAGATCTCTATCCTAGAAAGTAGGTGTTTCTACTAAAAGTCAAATTGGTTTTCTGTTTTTTCTTGCTTCATGTTTCTTACAGTCTTCCTAATCTCTCTGAGATGATCTATACTGTATATGTTAGCCTCTTATTCCCTTTTATGAGTTTTGCTTCTTCTAATGTAAGTTCATCCATCCATCAGTTGTCTCTCTTTTGTATTTCTCATATTCTTGAAATGTTTCCATTTTATCTGATTTTATCATTCTGAGATGCCAGCTGACTTGATTGATAATGTCTTCCTGGAAGATGCACAAAAACCTAGTCCTTAGTCTGAGCTCCTTCAGGTGAATTTAGGGGGGCATGGGTGTGCTTTAAGGAGGAGAGACTCAATTTTTTTAATTTCTTTTTTTTATTGTGGTAACGTTGGTTTATAACATTATACAAACTTCAGGTGTACATCATTATATTTTGATTTCTGCATAGATTACATCATGTTCACCACCCAAAGACTAATTACAATCCGTCACCACACACATGTGCCTAATCACCTCTTTTGCCCTCCTTCCTCCCCCCTTTCCCTTTGGTAACCACCAATCTCTCTGTCTCTGTGTGATTGTTTGTTGTTTTTATCTTCTACTTATGAGTGAGATCATAGGGTATTTGACTTTCTCCCTCTGACTTATTTTGCTTAATACTCTCAAGGTCCATCCATGTTGTCACAAATGGCCAGATTTCATCATTTATTATGGCTGAGTAGTATTCCATTGTGTATATATACCACATGTTCTTTATCCATTCATCCCTTGATGGGCACCTAGCTTGCTTCTAAGTCTTGGCTATTGTGAATAATGCTGCAGTGAACATAGGGGTGCGTGTATCTTTATGCATTCATGTTCTTTGGATAAATACCCAGCAGTGGAATAGCTGGATTGTATGGTAGTTCCATTCTTAATTTTTTGAAGAATCTCCATACTGTTTTCCATAGTGGCTGCACCAGTTTGCACTCCCACAGCAGTGTATGAGAGTTCCCTTCTCTCCACATCCTCTCCAACACTTCTTGTGTCCTTTCTTGTTAATTATAGCCATTCTGACAGGAGTGAGGTGATATCTCATTGTAGTTTTGATTTGCATTTTCCTGATAGTTAATGATGTAGAACATCTTTTCATGTGCCTGTTGGCCATCTGTATATCTTCTCTGGAAAAATGTCTGTTCAGATATTTTGCCCAGTTTTTGATTGTGTTGTTAGTTTTTTTGATGTTGAGATGCAGGAATTATTTATATATTTTGGATATTAACCCCTTATCAGATATATGGTTTGCAAATATCTTCTCCAAATTGTTAAGTTGCCTTTTCATTTTGTTGATGGTTTCCCGCCTATAAGCAGAAGCTTATTAGTTTGATGTAGTCCCACTTGTTTATTTTTTCTATTGTTTCTCTTGCCTGGTCAGACATGGTACTTGAAAATATGCTGCTAAGACCGATGTCGAAGAGCGTACTGCCTATGTTTTCTTCTAGAAGTTTCATGGTTTCAGGTCTTACATTCAAGTCTTTAATCCATTTTGAGTTAATTTTGTATGTGGTGTAAGATAATGGTCTACTTTCATTCTTTTGCATGTGGTTGTCCAGTTTTCCCAACACCATTTGTTGAAGAGACTTTCCTTTCTCCATTGTATGTTCTTGTCTGCCTTGTGGAAAATTAGCTGTACATAGATGTGCGGGTTTTTTTCTGGGCTCTCAATTCTGTTCCACTGATCTGTGTGTCTGTTTTTGTGCCAGTACCATGATGTTTTGGTTACTATGGCTTTGTAGTGTATTTTGAAATCAGTGAGTGTGATACCTCCAGCTTTGTTCTTTTTTCTTAGGATTCCTTTGGCCATTTGGGGTCTTTTGTTGTTCCACATAAATTTTAGGATTTTTTTGTTCTATTTCTGTGAAAAATGTTGTTTTTTGATAGGGATTGCATTGAATCTGTAGTTTACTTTAGGAAGTATGGACATTTTAACTATGTTAATCATTCCAATCCAAGAGCATGGAATATTTTTCCATTTCTTTGTGTCTTCTTCAATTTATTTCAACAATGTTTTATAGTTTTCAGTGTGCAGAGCTTTCACTTCTTTGGTTAAGTTTATTCCAGGGTATTTTATCCTTTTGTTGCAATTGTAAATGGGATTGTATTCTTAATTTGTCTTTCTGTTACTTTATTGTTAGTGTATAGAAATGCAACTGATTTTTGTATGTTGATTTTGTATCCTGCAACTTTACCATATTCATTTATCATTTCTAAAAGTTTTTTGGTGGATTCTTTAGGGTTTTCTATGTATAAAATCATGTCACCTGCAAATAGTGACAGTTTCACTTCCTCCTTTCCAATTTGGATCCCTTTTATTTCTTTTTCTTGCCTGATTGCTCTGGCTAGGACTTCCAATACTACGTTAAATAGGAGTGGTGAAAGTGGGCATCCTTGTCTGGTTCCTGTTTTTAGAGGGACAGCTTTCAGTTTTTCTCCATTGAGAATGATATTAACTGTGGGTCTGTCATATATGGCCTTTATTATATTGAGACACTTTCCTTCTATACCCATTTTATTCAGGGTTCTTATCATAAGTGGGTGCTATATCTTGTCAAATGTTTTCTCTGCATCTATTGAGATTATCATGTGGTTTTTATTCTTCATTTTGTTAATGTGGTGTATCACATTGATTGATTTGCAGATGTTGAACCATCCCTGCATCCCTGGAATAAATCCCACTTGATCATGGTGTATGATCTTTTTAAGTATTGTTGTATTCAATTTGTTAGTATTTTGTTGAGGATTTTTGCATCAGTGTTCATCGGTGATATTGGCCTGTAATTTTGTTTTTTGTGTGTGTGTGTTGTCCTTGTCTGGTTTTGGTATCAGGATAATTTTGGCTTCGTAGAATGAGTTAGGGAGCTTCCCCTTCTCTTCAATTGTTTGAAAGAGTTTGAGAAGAATAGGTATTAAGTCTTCTTTGAATGTTTGGTAGAATTCACCAGGAAAGCTGTCTGGTCCTGGACTTTTATTTGGGGGGAGGTTTTTGATTACTGTTTCAATCTCCTTACTGGTATTGGTCTATTCAAATTCTCTATTTCTTCTTGATTCAGTTTTGAAAGGTTGTGTGATTCTAAGAATTTATCAGTTTCTTCTAAATTATCTAGTTTGTTGGCATATAGCTTTTCCTAGTATTCTCTTATAATCTTTTGTATTTCTGTGGTGTCTGTTGTAATTTCTCCTCTTTCATTTCTGATTTTACTTATTCAAGCCTTCTCTCTTTTTTTCTTGGTGAGTCTAGCTAAAGGTCTGTCAATTTTGTTTTTCCTTTCAAAGAACCAGCTGTTAGTTTCATTGATTGTTTTTCATCTCTATTTCATTTATTTCTGCTCTGATTTTTATTATTTCCCTCCTTCTACTGATTTTGGGCTTTGTTTGTTCTTCTTTTTCCAGTTCCTTTTGGTGCACTGTTAGATTGTTTATTTGAGGTTTTTCTTGTTTGTTGAGATAGGCTTGTATTCCCATAAACTTTCCTCTTAGAACTGCTTTTGCTGTATCCCATAAATTCTGGCATGTCGTATTTTCATTTTCATTTGTCTCCAGGTATTTTTTTTACTTCTCCTTTGATTTCTTCATTGACCCAATCGTTGTTCAGTAGAATTTTGTTTAATCTCCACATATGTGTGATTTTCCTGACTTTCTTCCTGTAGTTGATTTCTAATTTCATACCATTGTGGTCAGAAGGGATGTTTGGTATTATTTCAATCTTCTTAAATTTATTAAGACTTGTTTTGTGGCCTAATACATGATGTATACTGCAGAATGTTCCAAGTGCATTTGAAAAGAATGTATATTATTCAGTTTTTGGATGGAATGTTCTGTATGTATCTACTAAGTCCATCTGCTCTACTGTGTCATTGAAGGCCAATGTTTCCTTACGGATCTTCTGTTTGGATGACCTATCCATTGGTGTAAGTGAAGCGTTAAAGTCCCCTACTACTATTGTGTTACTGTCTATTTCTCCTTTTGTGTCTGTTAATAATTGCTTTATATATTTAGGTGCTCCTATGTTGGGTGCATAGTTATTTACAAGTATTATATCCTCTTGTTGGATTGTTCCCTTGATCATTATGTAGTGTCCTTCTTTGTCTCTTGTTACAGTTTTTGCTTTAAAGTCTATTTTGTCTGATATAAGTATTGCTACAGCAGCTTTCTTTTCATTGCCATTTGCATGGAGTTTCTTTTTCCATCCCTTCACTTTCAGTTTGTGAGTGTCTTTAGGTCTGAAGTGTGTCTCTTGTATGCAGCGTATATGGGTTTTATTTTTTCATCCAGTGAGCCACCCTATGCCTTTTGATTGGAGCATTTAGTCCATTTAAAGTAGCTATTGACAAGTATGTACTTATTGCCATTTTGTTACTTTTTTCTGGGTGTTTTAGTAGTTCTTCTCTGTTCCTTTCTTCTTCTCTTGCTCTCTTCCTTTTTGGTTTGGTGGCTTTCTTTAGTATTATGTTTGAGTTCCTTTCTCTTAATTTTTTGTGTAGTTATTATAGGTTTCTGATTTGTGATTACCATGAGGTTCAGATTAATAACCTACGTATATAGCAATCTATATTTAGGTTGATGGTCTCTTTAGTTTGACCTCTTTCTAAATGTTCTACTCTTTTGCTCCCCTCCTCCCACATTTTATGTTTTTGATATCATATCTAACCTCTTTTTGTGTGTGTGTATCAACTACCCTCTTATCATGGAAATAGGCAATTTTAGTACTTCTGTCTTTTGACCTTCATTGGTGGTTGATCTGCTACCTTTACTACATTTTTGCCTTTACCAGTGATTTTATTGCTTTTTTTGATAATTTTCTTATTCCTATTTGTAGTCTTCTCTTTCCTGCTTAAATAAGTCCCTTTAGCATTTCTTGTAAGACTGGTTTCTTGGTGATAATTTTTGCTTGTCTGGGAAACTCTTTATTTCTCCTTCCATTCTGAATGATAACCTTGCTGGGTAGAGTATTCTTGGCTGTTGTTTTTTTCCTTTTAACACTCCAAATATATTGTGCCACTCCCTTCTAGCCTGTAAGGTTTCTGCTGAGAAGTCAGCTGATGGCCTTATGGGGTTTCCTTTGTATGTAACTTGTTGCCTTTCTTTTGCAGCTTTCAGGATTCTCTCTTTATCTTTAATTCTTGACATTTTAATTATAATGTGTCTTGGTGTGGGCCTCTTTGGGTTTATCTTGTTTGGTGCTTTCTGTGCCTGGGTGTCTGTTTCCTTTCTTAGGTTAGGAAAGTTTTAAGCTATTATTTCTTCAAATAGATTCTCTACCTCTTTGTCTCTCTGTTCTCCTTCTGGAACACCTATAATATGAATGTTAGTGCACTTGATGTTGTCCCAGAGGTCCCTTAGACTATTCTTTTCCTTTTTAATTCTTTTTTCTTTTATCTGTTCAGCTGGGATGATTTCCTCTAGTCTTTCATTCAGCTTGCTGATCTGTTGTTCTGTATCATCTACTCTGCTATTGAGTCCCTCTAGTGAATTTTTCATTTCCAGTATTGCATTCTTCATTTCTGATTAGTTCTTTTTTATATTTTCCAGTTCTTTGTTGAAGTTCTTACTGAGTTCATCCATTCTTCTCCCAAGATCAGTGAACATCCTTATGACTTTTTTTTGAACTCTTTGTCAGGTAGTTTTCTTATTTCTGTTTCATTTTGTTCTTTTTCTGGAGTTTTGTCCTGTTCCCTTACTTGGAACATATTCCTTTGCCTCCTCATTTTGCCTCTGTCTCTGGGCTTATATCTATGTATTAGGTAATTCAGCTATGTCTCCTGATCTTGGAGAGGTGGCCTTATGTAAGAGATGCCTTATAAGGCCCAGCAGTGTGCTTCCTTCTTGTCACCATTTCCAAATGTTCCAGGAGTGACTCCTGTGTGGGCTACATGTGTCCTTCTGTTGTGGCAGGGTTTCTCTTGCTGCAGGTACCAAGGGAGGCTGGGCTGTCCCCCTGGCTGGCTGGTTGTAATGCTCAGCTGCATGTGGCTGCTATGGACCCTTCAGTTACTTTATTGGGTGTAGCAAGCCCCTGCATAGTTGGCTGCAAGGTCTAATAGCACATTCCTATTGCAGTTTTTCTGTTAAGTGAGTAGGCCCCCAGCATGGCTGGTTGCTAGGCTCAGGGGCTACTATTGCTGTAGGACTCCAGCCTGCAAGGTTCTTGTCAGCTCTTAGGATTGCAGCTGAGTGAGGCTTGCCCCTGGTATGGGAGCACCCAATTGTTTCAGGGTTTGGAAGGTGGGGCCGATCCCCTATGTGGTTGTTTGAGAAGCACAAGTCTTCTGCAGCTGACAAGCCCCACCACCCACAAGGTCACACACACTGTCAACAGAGTCCTGCCCCATGCACATGCCCCAATCCCCTGAAGTGGACCCAGTTGCCCCACTGCAGAGGCCACACACACTCCGCCAGCACCCCCCACACTCCACCTGCTCCTTGGGCATACCCTGCCCTGCAGAGGCAGACCCACTCACCTAGTTGCAGAGGATCCAGGAACCCAGCCTATGCAGGCCCACCAGTTGCCTGAGGGTTGAGTGGGGCCAGTCCTGAGGGCAGGCTGCCTGCCCTGGCTGAGCTGGATTAAATCAGTGCTCTGGTGGGTGGGGCATACCCTGGGCTAACAGGCCAGGGGAATAACTCCAATGGCGTCTGCCAGCATCTGTGTCAGCACTCCTGTACTAGGTCATGTTAATGGCTGCTGTCTATGTCTCAGTCCCTGGAGAGGTCTCACCTCTCACCAAGATGCACCTAGAGCCTATCACGTGAGTCTCTTTTTACCAAAAGACTGTGTACCCTTCTTTCTGGTGATTTTAGGTTGTTTTCTGAAATGGGTGAATTTGTGCATGGGCCCTTTAAGAGCTGACTTTTTTTCCCTTATGTCCAATAGCTTTTCTGGTGGTATTCCCTGTTGTTAGTAGCCAGTAAAGCCAGCTATTATGACACTTGTCTCAGTTGTGCTGAATCCAAAAGATGGTTATAGTGGTAATCCTCCCCTGCTCAGATCCCCCACTCCTCCAGGGAGCGCTGTGTACCTTAGGACTGCTCCTGGCTGGCCATGAAGCACCACCACTTGTGAAGGTGGCTTTTTTTCTCTCCAGAAAGCATTTTCTGCCTCTCCCACCTCAGTCAGGGCTGTCCCTTGTTGTGGGGGTTCTTTTTATCCAGTTTTCAGTTCTCTCTCAGGGGCAATTGTTCCAAGAGTAGTTGTAAATTTGTTGTGTCTGTGGGAGGAGGTGAGTTCAGAGTCTGCCTATGCCACCATCTTTTCACGAACCAGACTCAGTGTTTTAATTTGGGCTCAGCCACTCTCTGTTTTTTATCCCAGGCATTGTTCTTATCTATCAGTAGACTACTGTGAAGAGATGAGATGGGAAAATGGAGGAAGGAAGCTACCCTGCTGCTCTGGCTGGTACATCTACTTTATCATCAAAGTTACAGAGAGAGTGAGTGGTAATCACTACAGTCTAGTGAGTGTATTCATGCTCATGCAGGTGTGGTTTTTGTTGCTTTGTTTTGAACAGAGTGTTTTTTTCCAGTCTCTGAGTCTGAGCATTTCCCATGCTCTGACTTACTAAAGCAAAGTAATGAGATTGGAGCACAGTATAGCAGAAAAATAATTACGCTAGGAAGCAGAAAAGCCAGGTTCTACTTTTGCATCTGCCATGAGCAAGCCATTTCGTCTCTCTAGAGAAGCATTTCTATAGCAATTAGTCTTGGAAGATGCTGCACACATAAGGATCTGTATATTCTTTCCTTCCTTCCACCCTAAGATTTACAATGCACATCAGCACTAATGAGCCCTGCAGGATAGAAACCTGTTGAACTTGTTTGATCTAGGGTTTCCCAAAGTTATTTGACCTTGGAATCCTGTACCTGGGGGCAACATATAGATCCTGGGCAACTGTTGTCTGGGGACAAACTTTAGGAAGGGTTTCTTTTCTTCCCTTTAGGAAGGGTTTCTCATTGGTGAAAATTGAACTGTATGAAGTACATATTGCTCCTTTTGATTATTCTGTATCACTTTCCCCGTGCTCATTCAATGTTTTTTTCTTGCCATGTCCTTGCTCCTTCTGATGTCCCAGTTCTTTAGGCAGTGACTACAGATGGCTTAAGGTATTAGCCTCACCCCCTGCATTAATGGCATAATAATTGAATGGGGTTCTGAATATCAGAAAAAATTTCAAGATACAACCCAAGGGAGTGACTTGCTAATGGTGGAATTTCAGGCTTTGTGACAAGTGCCTGACAAATGTTTTCTGGATACGTGGGGCTTTCTCATTGTCCCTCCAATGATGTTGTCTATTTAGCCACCTTGTAAGACCAGCACTATTTTGTTCTAAGTGGGAGGCAGGGGGTTAGCAACTTCTAGTCAGTGATCTCCTCTTTGAATGACTTAATGGATATAAAAGCTCAACTTTACAAGAAGAATACTTGTTATTTGCTCCCCCAAATAATGATTTCTTCATTCAAAATGTCCCCTTTGTATCTTCATGACAATAAAATGGGGAAAATGGATTTTTTTAAAAAAGTAATTACACAATTGAACATGTGATAAATCCACTTAATAGGCAAGAATTATTTGCTTTGGGTGCCTTCACAGCTCAAATTCACAAGGTAATTCACACTCATTCACTGGAATCCAGCTTTGTCTCCTGACATGAGAGTTGAAATTAGACAAACTTCTAACAAGCTTCATGCCTTTTCTGTGAAGGATGGCCATGAGGGCTAATGAGAGAGGTCAACTGTTCTGATCGTCTAACCTGGTGCTACAACACAGGAAGTGAGATCCACCCTCCCAGGGTGTGATATCTCCAACCCTTGGCAAGTGTGTGAGGGCCTGGGATCCATTGCTACTGAACCCTGCCATGCCAGGCAGATGGAGAGGGGATTGGTACATGGACCCCTTGGATCTCATACCTGAGTGAATTACTTAGCTCTTCCTCATCAATCAAGCTTCCATGCAAAATCAATGTCTTTATATATTGACTATTTGTGTCCACCTGTTCCTTGGCAAAGGTAAGTTATCATTATTATCATCATTACTGAGGAAGAAGAGTTTATTCTTCTTGATGAATTATCAAGAAGCAGTGTGGCACAGGGAAAACAATATAGATGTTAGAGTCAGAAGACAATGCACTTCTGGGATATGAATACAATTTCTTGACCAAAGTTATATAGTAGCTGTTAGGACCACCAATTCACTGCTCTGTTAATGTAACTCCATCTTCATACATTAAATACATGTTTACAATAACGTAGTCACAGTGAGTAGCACAGTGATTAAGAGGATGGGCTTTGAAGTAAAACAGATTTGGGGTTGAATCCTCATAATGTCTGCTACAGGTGGGGTTCCCCTAGAAACAGACTCTGAGACAGTTTTACAAGCAAGATGTTTATAAGGGAGTGCCTTTGGGATCAGCACCATGGAAGAGAGGGGAGAGAATCAGGAGTGGGCAAAGAAAGAAGCTGAGCTGTAGCCAACCTTGGCTAAACCGTGAGGAATGCTAGAAGTAGTATGGCCCTTCAGGGTTGTCTGGAGTTGTCTGGGTCAAGATGGCCAGATCTTTGTCTTACATTGATCAGTCATGGGAGGCACTGTTCTGGAAAACGCTGTGACCTTGAGGCTGTCGGCCATCACAGAAAGGGGATCTGGATGGTATATCACAGTACCACCCACACCATCATGTTTCTGTTGGAAGAATCTTCAAGCTACTAAACTCCTGAGAACCTCACTGTGCTTTTAGTAAAATGGGAATAATACTATCTATTAAGGTTGTTGTAAGAATGTAATTAATTCTCATTCATTAATGATTTTAAAGTATAAAAATCTTAGCACTTAGCCCAGAGCCTGTCACATAGTAGGTACTCAAGAAATGGTGATGATGATGATGATATTAAACTGTTATGCTTCTGAGTATTCGATAATAGAACTTGGTTTTTGGTTTCTCTTTTGGTTTCAAATTAATTGTCTTGTCACTGTATCTGTGTTTTCATATTAAGTTATCTCAAATCCTTGTTTTGGAAGCAGACAGGGTATAAATCAGACAATGTAAAATATTCTTAATAATAGAGGTACAATAGAGTAATACTTGATATACTGTGTTAAACTTAGGTTTTTTATTCTCAATAATTCTGTTATTCTGTGACCTTCCTCCCACCCAAGCAGCAGCCAGAGCATTCCCAGGCTTATTGCTTCAGGTAAGAGATGATGCAATTGAATAAAAGCCAAATTCTTGTTTTTGACTTTCAAAAGCTAAGGTTCTGGCATAAATAATAGATTTAGGAGACTAAGTGATCAGTCAGTGCCCATTTGTCCCAGCCTGGAGGAAATGAAGTTTCTCTGGGAGGGAGAGAAAACAGAGGGAGTTCAGATGCTGGTAGACCCTTGGAAAGGACTTGAATCCTGCCATTCCCCCCATGACCAGACTGGAGGAGAGGCGGGTAGGTAAGGGGATCCCAGAGTGGGTTTGCACAGTGCCTTCCTTCTTGGGTATATCTCAGGAGGCAGTGAGATTTGTAGAACTCCCTGTGTGACCAGCATGGTATGTAATGGCAGAATAGAAATGGATGCATGCAATGTCTGGGCAGATGGTGCCAGGACAACCTCAAAAGACTCTTTGCTCTCTGGTATGTCGGGAGGAGAAGCAGAATGTTTTTCCATGTGGCGCAGATGTGACTTATGAAACTAATGGACCTGAATAGGTCTTGTAGCTACAATTGAGGTGAACAGCAGCATCTGTGTATGTATGAAACTATGTATGGACACTGGACAGAACCAATTGTGTCCCAGTGGATGCCACTATAGGCAGATGACACTTGAGGATCAGGCAGGTGATTGTTCTCTCCTATCCGACCACTGCTCAGATGGCTCCAAGGGGAAGAAGAGACTGGATATCCTGATTTGACCAGCTTACCCCAAATGGACTGATAATAAACTCCCAGTAATAGAATGGGGCTTCTGTTAGAAGTTAAGTTTAGTTACAGAAAAACATGGAGAGTCATATTTCCTGTACAGCAAGATTTATGGCTTGATATTCATGCCCATGAAGTATATTACATCTGTGAAGTAATTTCCTGTTTTCAGTTCTTTTGACTATGTTATTTCATTTTAGCATCAAAACAACCCTCTGGAAGGCATGTATTATTATCTTCACTTTAGAAATACTAAAATGGAGGAGTAAAGGCATTAAGTGATTTTCTCAAAGTCACAGAAGATAGAACAAAATATAAAACCTAATAAATGTAAGATCTGGGATTAAAATTATTTTTCTGCTTACAAATGTAGATATCTGTAAAAATAATACTTAACATTTATTAAACATCTATTGTACTTTAGACACTGCTCTATGTGCTTTGAATAAGATTAATTTATTTAATCCTCATAACAATGCTACAATACAATTGTCCCCATTACAATATAATTGTCCCCATTATACAGATGAGAAAGCTGATGCATAGAGAAGTAAAGTAACTTATTTAATACACAGACAATGAGAGTAGAATCAGGCTTTGAACTTAAATAGTCTGACTCCAGTGCCTACACTCCTAACCACTCTTCTACAGTAGCAGGCATTTTGGTTCCCCATTTCTACGTTTCTAACAGAACTTCAACTGTGTTTAGGTAACCATCCTATTCTAGGTCCACAAATGGATCCTGATTATTCTAGGTCAAACATGGTGCTCCTATTTTCCTTCTTGGTGTGATTGGTTTAGAACCCAAGATCAACTCAATTCTTGCATGGCATTCCCCTGGTAACTCTTATTGGTCTGAAAGTGGGCATATGATCTAAGATAACCCAATGAGAGTAATGGAAAACATTTGTATTCCAGGGATGGGGGAGAGGTTTTTCTCTCTCCTTTGGATATACACAATGAAGCAGGCTGCTGGCAGCCATCTTGAGGCCATGAGTGAACAAGCCTCCACAGGGAAGAAGCCAGAGCCAATAGAACTGCAGGGAAGTGGAACTGGAGCTCACTGTTCATTTGCCCTTCCTGTTCTATGGGATAATTAATTTTCTCCAGTTTGAACCAGTTATTTACACCAGTTTGAACAGGATTTTTTGCTGCTTGTAGTTACAATGCCTCTATTACAACTCTATTACATTATCATATTATTTAAGGAGATTCCTATTGTAGCAGTGAGATTCAATTCTATCCTGTATAGGTAATTTAACCTCTATTATTGCTCTGGATGATATCAATATTCTCTTATTAACAGAATCCATGAAGGAGAGAATTCTTTGTGGCAAAGAATTATTCTTCCAAGACATAAGAAAACAAATGGAATATTTTAAGTTTCTAAGTCCAATTTGACACTCAGAGTTGCTTTTGTCCCTACGACTCATCATTGTAACAACTCTAAATCTCCTGCTACGTTGGTTATACAGGAGCGTTAGTTTCAGGAGTGGGGTCACTGGATTGAGTTAGAGGAATGTGAAGAGATGCTCCCTTTCCATGTGTCTCAGTTTGTGTAGTGGGCACCTGTTGAATTGCCTGCTCAATACACCTTTTTCTAGGAATTCCCTTTTCCCACTTCATCTACATATTTGTAGCAGGTGGTACCCTGTCCTGGCAGTGTGACTCCTCCACCTGGCCTTAGTTGGTTGGTTCAGAGTTAATCTCTCCTTTAGGAATTTTGGGACTCATAATGGGGGCGGGGGCGGGGGGAGAGAAAGAGATTGAGAAAGATAGAGGGAGAGAGAGAACCAGACTTTTGGGGGGGGGGCACAAACAAGAAATATGGTGCCCTGATGCTTTCTTTATTTTTTTTCATTTTGAAGTGTTTTTAGATTTACACAAGAATTGCAAAGACAGTACAAAGAATTCACATATACCTTTCATCCAGTTTCCTCTTATATTAACATCTTAATTAACCATGGAACATTTGTCCAAAACTAAGAAATTAAGGTATTGACTAAACTACAGGCTTTATTCAGATTTTGCCAGCTTATTCAATAATATTCTTTGCTGTTCCAGGATCCAATCTAGGGTACCACATTGCATTTTGTCATCATTTCTCTTCAGTCACCTCCAATCTGTGATGGTTTTTTGGTTTTTCCTCATCTTTTATGATCTTGAGACTTTTGAAGAGTACTGCCCAGATATTTTGTAGACTGTCTCATAATTTGGGTTTGTCTGACGTTTTTTTCTCCTGATTTAACTGGGGTTGTGGATTTCGGGGGAGGATTCCATAGAGGTGAAGTGCCTGTCTCACCGCATCGTGTCGGAGGTACATACTATCAACATGACTTTTCATGGGTAACGATGATCTTGATCATCTGGTTAAGGTGGTGTCTGCCACATCTCCCCACTGCTAAATTACAAATTTTCCTTTTTCACACTCTATTCATTAGAAGCAAGTCATTAAGTCCAGCCCCCTTTCAAGGGGAGGGGAATTAAGCTTTATCTCTGGAGTTAAAAGTATAGAAAATGTTGCAGATATATGTTAAAACCACCACAATAATTAATAAATATCTCACGAGAGATACTTTGAGGCTATGCAGATACCCTCTCCTGGTGGCTTCAAGCCTTGAGTTTCATTCATTCCTCAAGCCTGACTGCTTTCTGCTTTGTGCTGGGCATCTTCCATTTGCTCCTCCAAGTCCAGTCTTCACCTGTCTCCACCCTCCTCTCCGCCTCAGAAGACTTTCCTACACTACATCCATGGGGCTGTGCCCTCTGGCTTCTGGTTGGGGAGGCCCCAGCAGGAGATCTGAGAGTAGAAGAGTGGGGTTAGCATATTTTTTCCCTGCATCCTCCATGAAGGGCCACCTCAGGCTCTTTGTGTCCCTCAAAAGAAGGCAACCAGATATGTATGACTTTCCCTCCTTCAGGCTCTGGTAACTTTCCCTCTTCTTGTCCCTTCTGGTGACAGCTCTGCTGCTGTGAGGCCAGGGGCCTGCCCTGTACCTTGTAGCTCCTCATATCTCACCTACCCCTTTGCAGTTAGTCCCTTGTAAATAAATCCTCCTTGAGTTATCCTAAATTGAGTGTGCCTTCTGGGATCTGACCGATACATTGACTGTGCTTTTAAGAGACACACCTCCATTACCCTTTTTAATCAATTCCTTTAATTTTTTTTTTTACTTAAGTTACTTTAAATTGGGTTTTCATTCCTTGCAATCAAAAGCATGTTGTCTCAGAGATTATAATGCCACCTTCTGTGTAACTACAACAATAGTAAATGCTAACTAGCTTTTTATACTATTGCATTTTATGAAGGGTTTTTTACGTGCATGCACCCATCTGAGACATGCATTAATCTGTGAAGTATCAATCAGGGATATTTATGTCTACTTTGCCAGTGAGGAAACAAAGAGGCTAAATGACCTATTCAAGTTCACAGAATTAGTATCTGGGAGAGCAGAGACTGGAATCCAGGTCATCTGGTGATAATCCTGTGTTCTTCTCAGAGCATCCCTGTGCCTCCAGACCTTATATACATATTCTCTACAGCTCTATCCCAGTCAGTCACTGTGTACAAGCCATAAACCTACAGACCACATTCCCATCACTCCCAAAAGTGATGGAATCGAAGCCCAAGGCCTAAGGTGGTACAGAGAAAAGGAACTTTAGATTTTATCTTTATAAAATAATACCAGACATTTGACCTAATATGTCCATATTATTTCCCAAAATGCATCATGAGGAAAACTAGTTCCTTAAAATAGACCTAGCATGAACGGGTTCCTTGAAGATTACAAGGCACATTGGCACATTAAAGGCTTTGAGAAAATCTGCAGCCATTCAGCTCATTTCATTACGTTTAACTAGTTCTTGCCAAACTTCTTCAATGGAAACCTTTGGCTCTGTCCACACCGTAGGAAGTACCGGTATAGAATAGAAATAGAAATTGTATATAAAACATCACCCAAGTTCCTTCCAAATTATGTGGATTTATAACATCCTTAAAAATTGCCTAGCCTAGATCATTCAAACCATGCCCTGCTACTTTGGCAAGAGACAGAGAGTGGCGAATTATCTATTTGGCTAAATCTACTGTCCAAATTCACTGGATAAGGGCCAACTCTAAACTTGACTTTGGTTCTACATAGACATGTCTCCAACATAATAACTCCCACATTGTAGAGCGATTTAGAAGTAGATTAGGTTTCTTTTTATCCCATGACTTGTTGTTTCAACCTTGACCCAGTAAAATTGCCCTTTTTCAGGAGGAATTGGTAATGAAATCAGTGCCATCACTCAATTGCATATCCTTCAAAAGGCCAAGGGAAAAAAAATAAATAGGAGAGTTTCTATGAGAGAAATTCCAGTGTAATATTTTTAGCTACAGCAAGCCAAGGAATTGGACCATTTTATAAAAATCACCATAGAAAACATGGACTCAAAAGAGCCTGTGGAACTTTTCTTACTCCAAATTTCAATGACAATACTACAAATAGCTTAGAAAATTCCACTTTGAGATGAAATGAGCTTTTTATAAGATTATATCACAGAATTAGAGCATGATATGAGGAAAAAGCCTGACAGTTCCTGGACTTCCTCTGAGCCGTCATCGTTGTTTTGCATAATATGCTCGGGGGCCAGAGCAATGAATGTGGAGGTCATGTGCTTGTGTAACTTTCCTTCAGAAAAGCATTCAAAAGTTTTCCTCTAAAACTTGAAAAAAAAGATTCTTAATCAATGGTTCTCAACTAGAAATGATTTTGCTCCCTGGGGGACATTTGGTCATGTCTGGAGACATTTTTGGTTGTTACTACTTGATGGGGAAGGGGTGTTACTGGCATTCAATGGGCAGAGGCCAGAGATGCTGTGACACATCCTACAAGGCACAGGACATCCCCACAGCAAAGAATTATCTGGCCCCAAATGCCAATAGTGCTGAGGTTGAGAAGTCCTACTCCAAATGGTGTCTTGCTTGAATTGATATCTCTTAAAACATGTACTAGGTCTGAGAACTTTGCTAATTCAAACAACTGTATTTTGATTTAAAACATGTGAGGATAAGGAATTTGAAATTTTATGTCTCAAGCTTTTCTGGAAATGTAATCATGTAAATAATGAGCGTAAATATCACTCAGCCACATTGTGTTAGTTCTTCAGACATGTAAAATATACTCTCAGAGGCAAATAAAGTAAAATTAGTTACCTGACTTAATTTGTGATGTGCTCATTATGTTCCTCATGACTAGCGACTAAATAAAACTAAGTGATGTTCTCAGTGCATGGAAACGAATCCGTTTAGTCATTTTCCTCCATAAAATTAATGTCTAGTAATAGTTCCAAGGACACCACACACAAGCAGGTGAACATGTGCTCGCACACGCGCTCACACAATCACCCGTAACCATGAGCAGTTCACCCTGCGCCCAAATTCTCTGCAAAGCGTGGAAGCAATTACAGAACAAATTCCGGTTCTCAATCTGCCTCCGCAAGAGATCTGGCTCAGAGCGCTCGGAGTTATTTATGGCTGGAGCAAACAGAACGCTTAACTATGCAGATAAACTTCTCATTCTTTTACGTGAGGCAGCAAAATAAACACCTTAACAGTTCATGGTTCCCAGAGTGCATTAGTTAATCGGTCCAATATCATTCTAATTCTCCTCGTAGCTCATTGAATCGGAGCCTGTGAGCAGATAAAATGTGTCTTTAGCCACCATGTACTTATTCCAATGACTCTATGGTTGATGGATGACTTTCTGATTTTTTGAAACAATGCCAGCCCAGGGCCTCGTGGCGGCTGCACAGCCCCTGAGATCTCTTCTTGTGCTTTGGGGCGCGGGGAGCGAGGGAGGGGGCTGTGCGTACGAGGTCTGGCTCAGTCATTTTCAAAATCAATACTTGCTCTCCAAGCCTTGGATAATTTAGAGAACATAATTCAGAATTCTCCCTTTCAGCATGTATCCTCCATCAAAGAGGTGTTTTCATCCAGAGTCAGCACAATGCTTGTGTGACCCAGGAATGCACAGATAAGGTTAAAAACAAAGAAAGAAAAAGTGCATTTATTCTCTCTCTCTCCAAGCGTCCTTTGGACCCAGTGTATGTGTGTTTGTATGCCTCATTGTGACTATTTCTGTTTAGAAGAGAGAACCTAAATTATGGTGTCTCATAGTATTACTTCATATTTAAGGCTTTTGGGGGGGTGTTTTCCATTATAAACCCTTAGCCTAAGGGATGTCAGCCTCAGATAATTTATTCCTGGCGGGTCAGATATAGAATACAAAAATTTCAGCCCAAGGGCTGTTAAATTCTGCTTTTCGCCTCATTTCAGGAAGTGCCATTAAAGTAGTGTTTTGTTGTAGTGATAAAATTTTGTGTTCCTGTGCACAGAAACAGTAGGCTTCATTTGCTTAAAAACCAGCATGACACCAATTATTTAATCCTTCAGACTCTATTCACTAGGTTGCTCTAAAAAAGGAGCCCCAGTGGAAAACATCTTGGTCATTTAAGTACAAAGAGCTTGAGATTTTATAGCAATTTTCCAATACTAATTACATTTCATACTATCTATCATATGCATGGCTTGCAAAACCCTATTGATTTCAATGGATACTAGTGCATTGGGAACAGGTTATTTTATGACATGTTATGTTATAGGACCTCTATGAAATACCTAGATCTTAAAATGTGGGCACAGATATACTCTCAATTATCCACAAGTGGATTATCCACTTGGTCTATTACCCACAACATATTTTAAATTAAAGCTGCTGTCATTAGGTGACTCAGTAGCCCTAGGCCAATTTCTATCATCAATTTTCTGTGCTGCTAGAATGGAAACTCATTTTGATAGCCTTTGCTAACATAATTAGTAGGGATATACTAACGGAGTTGTTGCCAAAAATGTAAACATAAAAGACGTGTGGATTATGTCTTATTTTGGATTATCCTTGTCACAAATTCCTTCCTTCAGCAAGAAAAATCAAGAGAACAATTACAAACATGGGCTTATTGGACACACTATAAAGTATTCTGAGAAATAAGCGTAGTCTTGTACCATCTGTAAATGATTGGTAAAAGAGTTTGGACTGAAATACCACCTGCTTTGTGGAGCCTTCCAGCATTTTATCCTTCAGAATTGTTCACCTCTCTCTCTGGGACAGCCTTGGGTAGTGAAACAAGAGCATAGGCTTTGGAATCAGGAAAAGCCTGAATTCTGATTCTACAAGTTATTAGCTGAGTGATCTGGAAAAAGTACTTAAACTTGCTGAACTTCATTTTCTCTGTATTTAAAAGTGGCTACAATAACATCTATCAAAATAATATATGTAAGTTTCATAGCCTGGTGTTTGGAAAATACTATGCACTCAATTCATGCCTGTTTCTTTCCCTTTCCATGTCTATTTTTCATTAGATTCTGAGTTCCTTGGAAGCAATGGCCATATTTAATTCATGTTAGAACCTCCCAGTGTTTAGTAAATTATCTTGTATATAGGATTTAATAATATCTTCCCAAAGTGTGCATTAAAATTGTCTTTCGGTTTTATATCTGAAATAAATTATAACATTTTTGAATTTCCACAAATCTGTTAAAATTATTTTGCTATTACTTTCATAGAAAGAATGAAATCTAGGTCAATGTTTTCATATGTAAATATCACCAGTCAGGCATAAGATTTTTCTTAAATAAATTTATCCTTAAGAATATTATTAACATACGTATATGGCTGTACTATGTGTGCATTACATGTGTATGAAGACCAAATACCAACTAACATTAACAGCAGGGAAGACTCCTTAGCAAGTTCCTAAATTGTTTGATTGCTTTTGGAGCTATTTTCAAGGCTACATGTTGAAACTAGAGTTTTTGCCATGATTAAAATAACATGTATTTTAAATTCACTATGCTTTTCATTTTTCAATTGGGAACACAATACAACAAAGCTTCCATAGACTTATAATCTTAATGAAAGCAGAAGTCCTTATTGTAATAAGCAATTAATTTACCCTGGGAAGTCAGAGACTTTTTTCATTGTGTTTCTTAGCCATGAACTTCAGCTTTCTCTCCTTATATGTGTCCAGTTGAAGTAAGTACCGTATTCATTCTTTAGATGTTTATTTTGCACCTTCTCTGTCCGTGGCACTGATTGGTTCCCATGGCACTGACAGAATACTGCAATGAAGCCAAGCTAGATAGTTATGCTTACATCCCTGAGTGTTGAGCTTGTGTGACTGGCTGTGTAACAGCAATATCATTCTTTTCAATGTATTTGCTTGTTTAATTTTGGATTACATACTCATTTTATTTAAAAACTATAATTATAGAAGTAACATATGTTTATGAAATATTATAGAAATATATAATCAAGAAAGTTTGTTATTTATTCAAACAAGCATACTTTAATTTAGGGTTCATTGATGCTGAAAACAAAATGGACTGAGAGAACTCTTGAGCATAGTTATGTTTCAAATCTGTAACTATATTGTGAAACATTTGTAGGTGCATCTTTGGAAAGAAGCACTCGTGCTTACATCTGTTTCCAATATCTGAGCATTCAAATCAGCAACAAAAACATGAGGCATTGGGGCTTTCCCTACTAAAATGTTTCTTCTTTACCTTGACATTTTGGGGAATTAGATCTAAGATGATCTTCTTTGTTTCAGTAACGAGAGAGACTCCAGCTATCTGAAAACTGTATGACATTCATTCTCACCAACACGGTACTAATGAAAAGGACAAATAACCCAGTCTCTTGGTTGCCTGCATGCAGCAGCTTAAATACATAAGTGCATAGCAACAATATGTGAATAACATTGCAAAATAAATATGTTCAAGTGCAGCAGGTTGAGTGGGTTGTGTGGGGTCAGTGTTGTGAATGGGGGTTAATTTCTGTTCAGTCAGGTGAGGTACAAATGCATCAACTTTGCTGGAAAATGGTTCCAATTGTGGCTGAATGCTCTAGTTTCCTGCAGGATACAAGCAGCCTATTATTTCATCTTTTAAAAGGCTTGTGCAGGTTTGACCATTTGGATGGGAATCAATACAGCAGAGGATGGGGACAGACATCAGAGATCACACCAGGCGCACCACTGATGCCAGGCCCATGTGCCCATAATTTCTCCTGTACTCCAGGAGACAAAACCCTTTGGGTCTGGCAGCACCAGGAGCTAGATGGTCCAGTTCACTGTTGCAGGCCTCACTTCATTGCTGATAAGATGAGTCAGGGTGGGAACCAGAGCTGGCAGTCGTGTGGCTATCTAACTCCTCTTAGGCCATGATTGAAGTGAATCTGTCAGGAGGAAACCAAGTCATTCCTTGGTGAATTTGGGCCGAACAGAGCAGCTGTCTGGAAAAGGCAAGCTGCTGCATGTGTTTATGTAAGTGATCTAGATTCCTAAAAAATCTGCTCAAGTTAGTTAGAAATGTGCAGGATCCTTTGGTTGTGTGGTAGGTGAGGTGAAGCTATAAAGGAACAAGACAATTTCTCCTTGTGGTTTTGAAAATAACTTCTTGCTTATATATTTGTAAATTTACTTATAATGAGTTATTTTAGTTTTAGGGGCATTTGTGTAAAATTATGGTATATATACAAAATGGGAATCTTTCTTCAGACACCCAAGAAAGAGTCCTGATCACAGGCATTGAATTACTGGGTGAGGCCACTTAGTGAGGCCTATGTCTGAATCATGTGAATCCAAAGATAGGCTTGCACCAGTCAAGTTTTCTTTGAACAGATGAGAAAGAGCCATGATAATTGCAAAATTTGCAAAAAGCCAAATACAATTTAGTAACACCCTAACTGGTACGATTTTTTCATACCCTAGTTTTGCTCGGTAATAGCCTCTTTCTCCACTTTACGTGGCCAGAATCTCACTTACATTTTCAGTGCAATAAAATCCACCAAACCTGACAGACTCCAATATGAATTGATTCTAAGTTCTAGGTCCCCTAGATGGAATTGTCTTTTTTGTCCCATGAAGTTGCATGGACTTGCACAGCAAAGTAGCCTCTCACAAATCAATCCTCCAATTTTCCCCCAGGCATGTATCAGAATGAGTTTTGATGCAATTGGGCTCTCTGTCCAAATTCACTGAGTGCCGTCTTTGAGCTGCAGACCTATAGAAAGATGACCTAGGGCAGATGAGTTTACGTGCGTGAGCCAATATTCAGTCTCTATTATACATGCCTTAAGGCTATTGGCAATTGCAAAAGAGAAATCCTGGCCACTTGACCAAAAATTTACCTGGGCATGAATCCAGTGTAGGAACTACATCTGAGGGCAGTGACAAGAAGGAAGGTGGACAGCCCATCTGTTCCTGACAATTCTGCTCTTCAGATTCCTAGAGGCACCTTTCTGGGGAAGTCACTCACCACTAAAGATTTATTGTCAAAGATTTTTAAAAATAAAGAATGAAAAAGCAGCCTGTTAAATATTTGCTTGTGTTCTGAGATTCATGAGGTAGAGAGGCAAGACAGGAAAAGCCGATTTGTGTCTATGTGAGAAGTAATCAGTTTTGTGAGAAACTCTATGAGAAGTTAGGAAGTAAATAACTGTTAAGTTAAAAAGAGGTAATTTATTAAATTTTGTTGAATAGTCTAAAACATCTTTTAGATAGGCACTATATAGGAAAAATTGAGTTAAGCTGGCTTTAAAAAAATCTAGAGGTGTCAAATTTTTTCTATCTATTGTAATTTGGTAGCATTTAAATTTCTACTTTTATCAAAATTCATCCACAGTGATTATGTAAGAGCATAACAAATTTATTTTAAAGAACTGGACATTTTCATTTTCTTCTCTTGAAGACTACTTTGTATCTTAGACATCTCCATTATGTTTCCTTAAATGAATCTGCCGTTCTTCTTATATTCAAGTAGGAAACTGCTTCTAAACCTCTCTATTTTGCACTATAGGAAAATCTGAAATGCATTCTGGTGCCCACCCTCTCCCCCACAGCCCAAGTCACTTTGTGGGCCTCATATCTCTGAAACCACCTGCTAATCATAACAATTGCTAATTTGAGCCTTTTTTAGTCACTTCTGGTGACACTGACAATGCCATCTAGTTTGCAATGGCCATGTGGTCAGTCCCCCAGCCATCCTAGCGGGCTGCTGCTGCTGCCTTTAGCTGGGCGTCTCCATTGTTCTCCTGGCCTCTGCTGACCATAAGCAATTCCTTCTTCCCTAATCTCGGGGGATCTGCTTCTTTCACAATGGGGGCAGGGCTGTTTGCTTTGTGTGCAAGATAATCTTCCCTAGAATTGTTCACATATGCAAACATACACGTGAAAAAACTGACTCCCTGGAGGTGGAAGGATATATGTATCTATATATGGGACACACACATACACACACACATACATTTTAGTATTAGCAATTACAATCGCTTAGCAGTCCTGCCTAGATGTTTGCAAGTCACTCAATAATATCTATTAATTTTAATTATTTGAGTTTCTTCATGCCTTGTTTTTAAATTGTGATTTTTTTTCTTCTTAATGTGGCAATGCGATTTTAAAGATTACTAAATTCTCCCTCACTTTAAGCTTCCTGAAGCCCCTGCATTCCCTGCCCAGGCCTCAGGAAAGCATTGTGGGAATGACTTGGAGATGGAGGTAGATGCATGTCCCTGGCCCGGATGAACAATTAGGAATTGAGGAATTGATCGTCTAAACTCCAGCAGGCCTGAGCTCTACTCAGGAGCATCCCTTCACTGAATAGCAGATAAAATTTACTGGATTTCCATGTCTGAACCTTTGCAATCACACTCTGTACTCCACTTTGATGGATTTAAAGCTGGTCATTATGTTACAAGGGAAGTTGTAGCAGGAATAAAAGCAGGTCGTTTCAACCAGCCATTTTAATCAGGAGACAACGTTACTCTGTTATCATTAAAGCTTGCCATATGCCATAGAAAGGGATAGAAACATACTCTTGACTTTTAGGGAAGATTGAAAAAAAAAGTGTTTGCTTTCGTACAGAAGCAGAAAAGAAGCAATCCAATAATATATATATTTAAATATTTCCCTATCTCAGTAAGCAAGGTGGTTTTTGTAAGCCTCCTTTGGGATTGTGTCTCTCCCTTCCCTTAAAACGTTGAAGTAAATTAAAAAGCAAAAAACCCTCTGCTCTGTCATTTTGTTTGTTCTGTTCTGGGAGCAGCGACGCTCCCGGGCTGCCGAGAACGTCGAGGGCGCCCCCTAGGCGTTGGCACAGGGCACAGCAGGAGGAAGCGGCAGCTGATTGATCAGCAGCCTGCTGCGTGTGGCGGTGTCCAAATCCGCACACAAAGCCGGGACGGCAGCCCACAAAGTGAGTGTTCTCTGTGCCCGCATCTAAGGGTGAGCTCGCACGCATCTCCACTTGCTTCAGAAGTTTCAGATCGAGGCAGCTCTGGGTGCCTTTCTTTGTGTACTTATGACAAAAATGGAGAATGATTGAGATTAAAATGAAACGTACTGTCTCCCAGCAGTCCCAGTTGGGTCCCTACTAAGGCTCTGGGCACGTGCTCTGTGGTTCATCCTGTGCCTCCTGGTGCTCTGAGATTTCACTGGCCCTGCCTCTATCTGGGTGGAAAGGCCCCCCTCTGGACATCTTTGTGGAGTGCAAAGTTGTCTGCCCTGCAAAAAGCATGGATGCCTCTTTAAACTTGTGATCTAAGACCCAAGGAAGCCACCTGGGAGTAAGGAAAAGGGCACTGGACTTAGACACCAAAGGTTCCCGTGTTAGTCCTGGCTCTATTGCTAAAGAGCTGTGTGACTCTGGGCAAATCACTCCACCTCTCTGAGCTTCAGGCTGGTTCCTCTATAAAAGGAAGGGATTTGATCAGATATTCTCCATCATTATGCCCTATTATAATGTCTGTCTTTGACCTCAGTATTGAAGATTTTTATTTTAAAGTTTGCCAACCAAGTCAACATGACGCTGAAGAATTCATGAAAGATCCAAATTGGTCAAAAGAACAGTGTATTTGTTCTGGGGGTTGTCTACTGGCTGTACCCAGCAAAAAGTCAATTCAATTGACTGTGGCATCTTCATAACCAACCCTAGTTCCCATTCGATGTTAGTCACTCTTCAAAGTGGGCCAGTTGTCCATGTTGAGCAACTTTTCCCCCATTCTGGCCATCACTCTCTGGCCTCATTGATCAGCAACCACATGATCCGAATGGTGGTGCTCTCATCCCCTCTTTCATCCCTGCTGGCCGGTTGCCCGATCGCTGATGAATAAGTGGTCCTGCGTTCACGGGGTCACTTGTGGGCAGCTTCTCTGGGTTGGCATCCCCTGGAGTCACTTTTCCTCGAGGCCAGCTCATCTGCAGGTGCTTGTTTATAAAGCTGCCTGGGGAAGATTTGCTTGTCTGTGTTTGTGAAAGCTGCTCTGGTGCAAGCAATTGAAGCAGAGGGGCCTGTGTTCCTGCGCGGGTAGGGATAGCAGGGAACTCACCTGGGGTTGTTTGTGCTGGGACTGAGGATGCCAGTCAGGGTAAGAGCAGAGACGGGGTTTCCCAATGCCTCAACAATATGACCAGTTTGGACTTTTGGAAAAGCCGTATACTCACTTACCACTTTCCTATTTGAGGGTGGTAATTTGTCTGTCTTTCTAGCAATAATAATGATAATAATACTGGTCACTCTCTCTTTCTCAGTTAAAACTCTACCCTGCTCTTTTACGCCTCTGTGGCTTCGTCCAAGTTGTTCCCGTTCCCTGAAAACCCTCTATGAACTTGCCTGGCTGGCAAGGTCTCAGATCAAAAGCTTCCATGCCAAGCAGGTGCTCTGAGCACACCCAGCATCCTCTGACATTGCAGCGATGTTTTTGTTACTTAATCAGGACTGATAGTCGGCTGATAGGCATTGGTATGGCTCTACAGTTGTTAAAATATTGAACTATTTGTGTTCTGGTTGGTAAATTGCTGCAGCATGGGCCCCCAGATTGTCCCCTATTGCCTTACACCACCCCTCTCCAAGCCTCCCCAAGTTCCAGCAACTCAGCAGTTTAAGATTTGCCCGGCAGGGGTGGGGAACTCTGGGACCCAAAGCCATGGCCAGCCTCTGCTCATTGATGGGTGCCTGAATCTTATAGGCTGTTGATTGTTTTTAATGTCACCTCAATTATATCTATTCTCGTATTTGTTTCTACCATTACGTGAGTCTTATTCTCAGTGCCTAAAACATGTAGCGCTTGGAACTGCAGTGGTTAATGGGACGGATTTTTGAGTGTTCTTTTACGTCCCACACTGTAGCCTAGGTGATTTGCATACATGAGAAGAAGTTGATAGTATTATTAATTTCTATTTCATTCTCAATGTTGGAGAAGACTCAAGGAAGGATGCCACCCCCTCTCAAGTAACCAAGTCTTGTGTGGCAGATGTCAAGGCTTTTCTTGCCAGTGAAGTTGGATTGTCCTAGAAGAGGATAAGCTCCAAGAAATGGAGGGAAAGAAATGGTTTAACCAAGGGCAGGTGTGTGTGTGTATGGGCGGGGGGGGGGGGGGAGGTGAGCAGCAAGGAGTCACGCCCTGTTCCCATGCAGCATCCCATGTGGGGCAGGCGTTCCCCGCGTACTACCTTGACGGTGGGAGGTAGGCAGAACGTGGCTGGTTATTGAACTCTAAGAGCCATGGCCGTTTGTGGTGGGCACTCTGGGTGCTCTCATTGGCACAAAGGAAGAAGAACTTACTGCCTTTTAATGTCCTACCTTGTCTTGGACAATGAAATCTCAGTGACGATGACCATAGGCTGGGGTTAGAAGCTCTGCCCCTGTTCCCTCGTGCCATGAAAGCCCCATATTCTTCCTTAATCCCACAGAGGGATCAAAGAAAGAACACCAGTAGTGACTGAAGTTGAATTTCTCTCCACTGTAGAGTATAGGGGCTTAGAGGCAGATTTGAGATTTGATTTAGGAAAATAAAACAATATAGTATTTCTTTCATCAATATGGCAAATTCATACCAGTAACATATTATTTTAAGAAATAAGTAATTAGGGTTGAATCTATTGCCAACTTGCAACTATTGGGATATATAGATGTGAGCTTTATCCTTTATGGCAGGACTTTTGGTTAACTAGTCCTTTGGGGGTAAATTTTAGATGCATGTAGTCCCTACTTGTAAAGTTGTCATGTGGTTCTGTATTTTTATGTTTTTCTTTTTAAATCTTTAAGCAAATTATTGTAAATCCCTTAAATAACCTCAGTTGTTAAAGATGTCACATGAATGTCAGATCTCAAACCTGGTATTTGATCATGAAACTTGATTTAAAAACTGCACTTTCTTGGCCATTGCTAGAGAGTCGCATGTTTAGGGAAAAATTATTTAAACTCAATATATCATAGAAGCAAAAGAATTCTTTCCAGGACTCTGTGTCAGTCAAGTAGACTATCCTCTTGGTTACATGTGGCTTTTGTTTGGCTCAATTTGACACATAGTCTGAGCATGGATATAAGTGTTTAGGGAAGTGTGTGTGGTTGTGAGTATCATGTTCTTGGAATGAGTTTTTTTTTTGAAATTGACAATATCTGGGAATTAAAGTGATCAATTTGGGATAACTAAAAAGTTGTTGAAAGCTCTCTTTACTTCAAGTAATAATAATATCTTAGATAAGAACTCCTTTAACATTACCAAGAACCTTCACAATAACCTAGAGAAATAATCATGGCAGGTAATATTATACCCATTTCTCAGAGAAAGAGACTGAGACTTGAGTAGGTTAAATGATTTTGGATCATGACACAGAGTTAAAGAGAGTAGTAGAGTTAGGCTGGGACCAAGCTTGGCCTCCTTAGTCTTTCTCTGGTGCATGGTCACTATAATGGACAGGTTATGTGGAATCTAGGGATGATGTTGAGTTGACAGGAGGGAAGTGACAAATTGGGGCCAATATAAGGTCGATGCGAGCCATTGAGCACCTGTTCCAGGCACAGGCTTAGGAAGGCAGCACTGGGGCGGCTGCAAGTCCTAGAACTCATTGGCACTGTGGGCTGAGCAGTGCCCAGAACATGGATTGGGTCAGCATGCATGTGATAAAGTGAACCACACCCTTTTCCAAACAGGCTCTGTTGCTTCCAGTGACTGTCCCAACTCTGTTGCTTGTGTGTTTCCCCATTTTCCCTTTGATTTGAGCCGTTTCTTCAGTCTCTCCACAAAGAGGATTCTAGGGAGGAAGGAACAGCTCATGTGCAATCCCTGTGCAGTGTGGAAGACACAGTGAGGAAACATGGCAGGGTCGAGTGCAGGGTCGAGGCTGGGAGGCTGCTGGAAATGCACATAAAGGTGGCTACCTGCTTCTCCCTGGTACTCCCTCTGCACAGGCTCTTGGTGTCAAAGAAGACACAAGTGCAGCTTCGAGAGTCACCAGCCAGGTACCAGCCCTGGCGGCTCCGAAGGAAGACCTGGCACTCAGTGTGCATAGCTAATGGGGCCACATATGGCTACAGCTCTCCCTGCTGGGGTAGCTGGCACTCTGGGTTGTGGTTTTAGCAACATAGAAACATAAGCTTAGTTACATGAGGTTGAGCAAGAGTGCCGGAGGCAGTGTGGCATGGGGAATGAGAGTACAGATTTTTAGTCACATTGGCCTGGATTCAAATTCCTGCTCTGGAGTATAGTAGCTCTGTGGTCTTAGGCAAATTTCTTTCTCTCTCTCTCCTTAGCTATAAAATGGGGATAACAGTGACCACCTCACAGAGTTGTTGGGAGGGGTAAAGGAGAGAATGTAAGTGCTCATCGAAGGGGCCACTCTCAGCCTCACTGTAAGGGTTTAGGTTTACCTTGGGATTGGAATTGAGACTAGGAGACTAGGATAGGTTTAAGCCATCCTGGTTATGGTGATGGTGATTACAGGGTGAAAAAGAGAAAGAAAGAAAAGACATAAATGACAAAAGAAGGAAGGAAGGGAGAAAGGGAGGGAGGAAGGAAGGAAGGATGGATGGAAGGAAGGAAGGGAAACAAGCCACCAGCTATTGTCCAATCCTGCATTCACCCTTTCAATACCTACACATGTCTAGCATGGGGAGTTGAGTCTGTATCTTTTACACAGCTGATTTTAAGCCTTTCTGATGCCCATTAGCAAAGATGATGGTGGGAACGATTCTGTGGTTCTGTTTGACTTGGACAGGTGTTAGAATTTGCTGAGAGGACGCTCCTGCCTTCTTCACAACATTAGTCAGGCCAGATGTACAAAAGCATCCCCTAAAGACTATATATATGATCTTTCCAGATTTACAAATCTCTTTTAAAATTCAAAAAGCTGCCTGAGAAATAAGCAGAGGAAGCCTCGCTGTCTCCATCTTATGCCTGGGAAAACTGATGCTTAGAGAGAATAAAGCATGGGAAAGCCCCTAGCAAGGGGCCTGGCACGTAGTAGATGCTGATTTCCTTTGTCATTGTTCTATGGAGAAATGGCAGAGCCAGTTTCCAAGGTGCTATGGCTTAAGGACTATTAGTCCTTGAGTCCCCTGGCTCTGAGTCAGTGCTTTGCCCACCACACAGCTGCTTTTCCAGATATCTTAACTTTGGATTGGGAGAACACTTTTTTTGTGTGTGTGTGGGGAAGACCAGCCCTGAGCTAACATCTGTTGCCACTCCTCCCCTTTTTGCTGAGAAAGACTGGCCCTGGGCTAACATCCGTGCCCATCTTCCTCTACTTTACATGGGACGCCGCCACAGCATGGCTGACAAGCAGTGTGTCGGCGGGCGCCGGGATCCGAACTCGTGAACCCCAGGCTGCCAAGCGCGGACCAAACCGCTGCGCCACGGGGCGGCCCCAGGAGAACACTTTTTTGAATGGTAGATCATTGAGACACAGGTTCCTTCTGGTGGTCTGGGGGTGGGGGTTCAAACCCTCCTCAGGCCCTTTGCTTACCCCAACCATTGTCATTATTGTGACACAATCTATTGCCTACGCTTTTCCTGAGTTGGAAATGGCAGCAGACTTGCATGAGATTTCTCACCCGATCGCCAGGTGGTTCAGGAGCTGACAGCCTAGAAACCCCCTGGAAGTGCCTTTGATATGAATGCTGTGATGTGGGCAGCCGTATAGTCTGTTGTGAGCTGGAGGCTAACCCCAGTGAAGGAATGAGCTGGGTCACTGTGACTTGGCTGTGTGTAGGACAAGACATTGAGGTTTCCCCCAGCAGATAAGACTCATTTATTCTCGTTAATTATTCTCCCTCACCCCCCCACCAAGAATACATTGGATACAGGATTAAGAGTTATTCTGCCCACACCGAGAGTTTTATCTGCAAAAGAGAAAACATTGTGAAACAGTATAAACCTTAGAAACCCATATTTATTTTGTTGTGAAGAATTCTAAGTATTTCCCTGCACTTGGAGGTCTGCTGCTAAAAGACAGGGTTACCTAAAAATAGACTTGTTCTTGGAAACCGGCTTAAAAGTTCTGTGGTGCTTCCTTGTGCACAGGTCAGACTCCACAGCCTGGCAATTGTCCAGACAAGGCCGGCCTCACCCTCCTCCTCACCCTGTGTTTCCTGTGGCCTCGTTACCCAGAAAACTGCTTCCTTTCTCCACTTCCCTCTGGCCTCTGCCCTTCAGATTGTCTTGGGGGGAAGCTCTCATGTGGCTGGCAAGCCTTTGAGAATGAATTGATGAGGAAGATGGTACGGAGCTCTCCACGGGCCTCCCTGGAATCTTAAACAGTGCTGGGGGCAGGTTCTACCTTCATTCCAAAGCCATTATTTCCCCCTGTGGCCTTTGGAAGAGTGATGGAACTGCCGTTCGCTTTTCTCTATGCAACATAAAATGTTCATTTATTTATTCACTAGTCCGTACATTGAACATTCAAATATATATATTTTGAGCAGTTACTTTGTGCTAGGCTCCGATGACACAAAATTTACTGAGGCTAAATTCCTGTGTTCAAGGAGCTCATAGTCCAGTGTGTCATAGGACGCACTGTCCCCTTCCTTGTAGGGAGGAGCAGTATCAAGAAATCTCTTTCCCTATTCTCAGGCCTTTATCCTCTTACTCCTAACTCCCTCCCTGTCTCGCATGGCCAGTCATAGACGGCCTCCAGGACTAAGCTCTTGCCCTTCTTCCACGAAGCTTTTCATGGTCACTCGTCCTCCACCCTCCTCTGAATACGTGTAATATTTTTCTTTGCATAGCTTTTATTTCTACATGTATCATATAGTTATTTGTGTATATGTCAGTAATCCTAAATGATTATCAGGTTTATATGTAATAGGTGCTCAATAAATATTTGTTGGATGCTGAACAAATGTTTCTACCATTTTTCTAAAAGCTGCTTTCAGCTGAAGTGAGGTTGAATGGCAGCAAGAAAGAGACACGTTAGGTTGTTTCAAGCTTAATGAAATGAAAATCTTGGAAATGACAGCGTCATGCCCCTTTGGGGCTGTGCTGCCAATGCTATGTTTAAAAATAACAGTAGTACATCGTATCATGGCACTGAGAAGGGGAAGAAGGTAGAGGGGACTTTTCTCCTCCAGTACATAAAATGGCTTGCCCATCTACCCTAGAGAAAAGAACTGGGTTCATAAATACAATAAAATTCCAATTTACCAAACAGAAGGATATAGTCTTCTGGTAAACAGTTAAGCAAAATCCCCTTTTGTTTCATTTCCTGTTAGAAAGTTTGCCAAAATGTCCACTTCTGTGGCTCGTGAAATCTATTAGAGGGGCAATGCTGGTAACTGAAGTCTTGTGGTACATTTGGCAATCACTTTAAATTTTAGTTGTGATTATGCTAGAGCAGAGGCATAGATATAAAAGGTATAGGAGACTGGGTCGCATTTATATTGACCCTATGCTAAATCTTTTCAGATTTAAAAAAAGTGAAAATCGCTACTGTCATCTTATTCTGTGTGAGTGTGACTTGCTAGAGAAATGCTTGATATTAGAGAGAGCTGGGTCTGGGTCTCAGCACTTCCGTTTCTGTGGGAACTTGGAAGACTTTAAGAGTCAGTTTCCTCATCCATAAGTGGGAATAAATCTGCATTTTTCTCCATAGCTGTTATATGGATTAGATTAGTACTGTATAAAAAGCACATAGCCTGGCACAGAGGGCCTGATAAATATTAGCTATGATAATGACAGTAATAATGAGGATGTAGTCTGTCTTAGTTTCCTAGGGCTGCCGTAACATAGTAAATTGTTACTGACAATCTGTAGATTGTCACAGACTGGATAGCTCAAAACAAAAATTTATATTTTCACAGTTCAGGAGCCCAGCAATCTGAAATCAAAGTGTCAGCAGGGTTGGTTCCTTTTGGAGGCTCTGAGAGAGAAACCATCCCACGAGAAAAATGGTGTTTTCCAGATTATGATTCAGTCTTCCCTTTACTCATCTCAGTTGGCTTCTGCCATGTCTTTATTCGGCATCATGAGAGCAATGGAAGTTTTTGGCGAATCAGAGTCTCTGGTTAATGGGCAGTATCCATGCATCTTACTTATGACCAATTCAGGAAGAATTTTAAGTACTACAATGAAATTCATGACACATGGACACACTGACGAAGGTAATATGGACTTGATTCAGTGATTCAGAAGGCTGTCAGGGTTGTGCTTTAGGATCATAATTTTGAACAACAGTCATAACTGTAGTAGAAATACATAGATGATGGCTAATAGAAAATTCCCATTATCTGAATGCCAGACTGGAAGGGAGTAGCTGTACTTCTCTTCATTTACGAGTTAATAAATAAGTGAATTGGGATGGTAATTAGACTCATTCTTTCTGCTTTATACTTGTACATTTCTGTCCATAACATGGTTCCTGGGCAGGGGTTGAGGATGCTATATCAGAGACCAGGTAGGATTCTCTTAGTGGCATGACATCAGGGTCAACATTGACCTGGGAATTCTTTCTTTCTCCATGTGGTCTCCAAAGATGACACACTCATTCTAGAGGGAAAAAACATAATTTTCTACAGAAGTGTAAGATTTAATGCTTTAATGCTTTTGTGGTGGTTGGGATGCTTAGATGAAAGGCAAGATAGAAATGCAAAACAATACCCATTGGAATTCCAAATTTTTTTTTAATACTTTATATTTATTGGCCAAGTCCTGCTGGGACCATTAGAGGTAAGGTTGTATTATGTTTCCATTTTAAATCTCTATTTTCAAGCTTTTGACATATGGTGTATATTTTCAAGCCAGAGGGGATTTTATCTTAAACAAAAATGTGAGGGAAAAAAACAATCCAAATGCACAAATTTTACTTAAGGGAACCAAATAAAATAAAAGAAGTTGGTATTTTCAGATAGTAGTTTGTACCTCTATAATTTAAAAATGAGACTTTTTAAAACAGGATTTTGTTGATTTTCACATTATCATACATTTCTATTAGGATTTGGGACATAAAAGCAAAGGAGGAATTAGTTATTTAGAGGGGGAAACAAAGTCAATAGAAATGACGAGTTTGATATAATTAATGTTGTCACAGAGATGTTATGTTGCAAATAGCTCAGTGCTGACTCCTAGTATCAGTATCATTTATTTACACGAGGTCTTGCTGCATAGCTTTCCTTATGACTATTTCATCTTTCTTCATTTTAGCTTCTTATCATTGAGGATATTGGCCTAAACTAGGTAACCCCAGCATAAATCCAGTTATCTGGGAGATTTTAGTTTGAACTTAACCCACCCCAAAGGAAAGGTAGAATATTCTCTCAAGGTATTCTTCACACATTTGGGCTCAAAATTTTCCTTTAGAGTTGCACAGAATATAGAAAATAAATCTGTTAGAACCTAAAGAGAGGGTTTCATCTAAAAATATCTGGATTCTCCATACTTTGGGGGCCCTTAAATTCAGATTCAAGGCTTGTGAGGCAAAGAGGGCTGCAAACCCAGATTAGGTATAATCTGCCTATGTTTATAACACCTTTGCCCTAAATAATCCCACAGAGCTGAATTTACACATCCTTCAAATATAGGAGAAATGAGCTCATTAAATTTTAATCATCAACATGCTGCATCTAATTATAATGTGTCTTGTCTTAACTCGTGACTGCTGTATAATAAGTTCAGTTACTTCGGTTTTTCTTCCTATTTACATAAACTGGCTTCCTATGAATGCGGAGTAGCAAACTCCCGTGAACAAGGGAAACGAGTCACCCTTAATTCTCAAATCATAACCTCATTAAAGCATGTGTGTATGTGTGTATGTGTGTGTGCGTGTGTTGTAAAATTTGTTATTCTAAGGAGAAAGGCAACACCTTTCTAATTAGACCCACCCTTGGGCCTCGAGGGTGTCCTAATAAGGAAAATTTCATACATTGATGTGCTTCCCGTCTCTTCATTTCTTTGTTCTATCACCCTGTTGTTAATAACACCCTGCAGCAAAAAAATATTTGTGAAGCTAAGCGCTGTCCAGATAAGAGAAAAGGTCATGATCCCCCTCCTGCGTGTTCATCAGCCAACGAACACCAATCTGAAAGTAAGAGGATGCCTGTCAATATGGAGTGGGCAGGCAGCAGCACAGCGTCAAATTGAAGACAGCGAATGCTCACACAGTTGTCCTGGGCTCCAACTTGAACCCCAAATCAATAATCACCAAAGTATTACAATATGAAGTGACTGAATCATAGGAGACAGGGGACGAGGTAGAGGATATATGTGTGTGAAGCTTTATAAATGCTAAAAGTAAGGAATGTGGGATATTTCTCACCATCTTCAGATTTCTAGGATGAGTATGTTATAGATTAAGTAAATAAAATGGAGTTGGAGGGCCTAAGGCATGCCTCATTTTATTAATGTACAGTGTGGCACGTTCCTTAAATACACCTCTAACCCGATAAAATGGAGAATGTGAAGCTGCTTGCTGGATTTCAGGCCCAAAATTTGAGTGCAGTGAATAATATTAATTCATACATATTTTATTATCATTGTCTTAGATAATTGCATAAACAGCATATGTGTCATAGGACAAATGTCATTCTTATGATGGGGAGGTAGAAGGATCCTTGTAGGCTAGATTTTTTAAAGAATTGAGTGAAGAGTCATAGTTTTTTTTCCAGATTGGTTTAAGCAAAGTGTCTTTCATTTCTTCCCTGGAGCTGTTTGCTTTGAGGCATTAATTGTGTGAGAACACTCTCCTCTTCCAGGAAGACTTCTGAGATCCAGTGGAGATAAGAGAAGGATTTCCCCGTCGTCCAGCCTAAATACTAACTGCCCTCAGGCAACAGGCATTAATCTAATAGAAAAATTGAATAATATACAATAAAAAATGTAAGATTTCAAAGAAAAATTATAGAAAACTTGCATGTTTATAGGCTGCTTCCTATAGGTAAATTTGTCACTCTCCTGTTTATTAACTCCTAAATAATAGTTCTTTTTGGGGAAAGGGAACTGCAGCAACAAAACTAAAAAACATATTGTTAGGATAAATGTATTTCGTAATAATGAGAGTTTTATCTTGCACTTTCCTTTTAAAAGTGGAAATGTTTTGCCCTTTCTAGTAATCCACTTGATTTCATTATTTTCCGTTTTGTCTCTCTCTCTCTCTCTATGTATGTATGCATATATGTATGTATATATGTATCTATTTATATATGTATGTGTCCATCTATGTATATATGTATTTACCCATGTGTGTATGCATGCATGTAACTATTTATATTATGTACATATGCATGCATGTGTATCTATCCATGTATGTATGTATGCACACATGTATCTATCTATGTATCTATGCATATATGTGTGTATGTATCTATTTCTGATTCCATTTACTTTTGCTGCTGACGGCTTGACTAAGCAGTCCAGCATTGGGGACTTCCCTGCCAGTCATCTTATAAGCAAAATCCTGAGCTCTTGCTCCTCCTAACAAAAATCTAAGAATATTGGATGAAATTAAACATTCAGGTTCTACAAGTTTCTATGAGATGGCTTAGCTAGACCTGAAAAACAGAACTGAGAGGAGGCTGTTTGCTTGTCTTGATGTTTTGATGTGCCTGATCATTATAGAATTTAGTCAGTCAATGGAAAATCCCACCTTGAAATTCTCTTAATTATTACTTCTCTTACAGCTCAAGATATCTGACACTTCCTTTGGTGACCCTCCCTCCTCATACAGAAAAACACAAACACACACGCGTGAACAACAAAAATACCTCCAAAACACCTTACTCCATAAGTGTGCTTATGGAGTAAATGATAAACAAGAATAAGGAATCCACCTGCTGGAAATGACTGTTCTGATTTCTCCCCTTAATTTCCAAAAGAAATTCAGAGGAAGAACTGATGATGGATTGTAAAGAATGTGATTGGCAGTAAAGGTGAATGTTAAGTAGAGGAGAGGGGGGGTTAGGGAGTGAAGACCAACCAAACTGAAACACCTACAAGCTGACCAGGGAGCGCTTGGGGACCTTTCTGAGTTGTTGGCTGGTTCTCTTTGAAGTGTATATGCTGCATTGATGCCTGGGTGCCTGGAGCTCAGCTAGAATGCCAAACCTCTTTCTCTCCCTCTGATAACACAGGAGATCTACTGCAGAGACAGAGACGCAGGCAAAAATCATTGCAGCTCTCATATCATAGACCAGGATATTTCTTAGACATTTGGCTACAATTTGTGGGGAGAAATAAGAATACAATCTAAGAACATTGGTTGCAATTAAATACTCAAGTACTAGGGTTAGTAAATTTGAAAACAAATTATATAAGAAAATAAAGATAGCTTTATTTTTTATTGTAAGTGAACAGATTTTCTTTATACTCTAGAGCGTAGTTTCTTAGCCTATACTTCAGGATCAAGAGTCTTTCTCAAGTCTGGGGGCAGCCTACATAGTGAGTGCGGTCAAAGGGGTCTGCAGCATCCTGGGAGACACTTGGAAGCACCAGTGAATTTGCAAGAGAGAAGGGTGCTGGGGATGGAGTTCTCTCTTTCGATTAACGACTGCTTAAGCAGCCATCTGGAGAAAGCTTTTACAGAAAAATTCAGGTCAACCTATACCAGGTCAACTTCTGTGCCTTGAAGAATAAGAATACTGCATTCCCATTCAGCACATAATACAATGCTCTTCACACAGAAATAAATCAATAAATGCTGTTGACTGGTGACTGACTTTACTTAATGTCTACCCTTTACGTGCCTCAAACTGCTTTGACAGTATTCATTCACTGATTTTTTTTTTTTTTTTTTGAGCAACCCACTGTAGGTGCAAAATCTCTCCCTCTCCCTCGTAACTAAGCAAATGAAGCAGGATCAGGAGACTGGGTTCTTTCTAGGCTTCCCTTCATCACTGACATGGGCCAAGTCATATCACTTTCATGGACCTCAGTTTCTTTTCCTAATGAAACAATGTGTTTGAACCAAGGAACTTTGAAAATCAAGGTTTCTACCAGTTCCAGAATAACACCTTGGGAACTGACGGCATTGTTGTTATTGCAAAAAAGCAACAACATTCCTCTGCAGTGTTATTGTAGTACCATCATCATTATCATCAAATTCAACATTGACTGTGTTAACACTTTACATACGTGGTCTCATTTAATTCTCACACTGAGCACATGAGGTAGGTGCTATTACTATTCTCTCCCACCTTTTTTTTTGCTGAGGAACATTCGCCCTGAGCTAACATCTGCTGCCAATCTCTCTTTTTTTGTATGTGAGCCACCACCAGAGCATGGCCACTGACAGACGAGTGGTGGAGGTCTGTCCTCGAGGAACCGAACCCAGGCTGCCGAAGTGGAACACACCAAACTTAACCACTAGGCCACTGGGCTGGCCCTAGTATCCCCATTTTATAGATGAGGAAACAGGCAGAGAGACGCTAAAGAACGTTTCCAAGGTCACACAGGTGTGAGTGGTGGGGCCATTAGTTACTACATGTTCAATTAGATTGCAAGATCTTTTAAGAGTTATCTTCTCTCTTTTTTATATCTTTCTCCAGCCCCACCTTCCTCACATCAACACACACACACACACACACACAGGCACGTGCATGCACATGCACACACCACACCACACTTGCCCATGGGAGATCCTCTATACGTTTCAAGCACTTGAACCATAAAACTCTAAAACTAAAATCAAACCCAATCTACTAATTTAAAGGAATAGCAAATTCAATCAGCCTCAATATTATCTTGGGATATAACCCATAATAAAAATTTTCTTTTTTCCCCCAAAGTGTCTCAATATATATAAGTGACAAAGTCCCAAATTATATAAGTGACTGGAATTATATAAATGACAAGATTGGTTTTCATGTGTGACAAGTGGAATCAGTATCATTACTTTGTAGTCACACCTCACGTTTTCCTAAATTACTGAACTAGAAGAAAATGAGAACATCAAATTATTCTCTGGAGGGAATCTCATCTGAGTCGACATTTTATTTTGCTGGAGTCTCTGATAAGTATTGATTCATGGATTGATGGTCTGATTTGAATCCGAGCCTATATCAGACTTGATAGAACACACTTCTTAATTAAACTTTTGGGGGAGCAGAGGAGGTTCTTTTTGAATTAATATTAATAATTATTTGTCAGCAGAGAAGACTTTTGGAAGCAGGGCTTTCGTGGGGGGATTCAGATGTGAATTTATGTGTTACTCTTCCTACACCACTGCTCTATTAAAAATATAAGGAAAAGAGTCCCAGGGTATTTGCTTTTTATTACTAACCCCAAAGACTGTATCAGTTGCCTTTTTATTCATGTTTACGTCAGGGCTAAGTCTCCTGGCCTCACCTGTTCAGATCAATGTTCAGTGTGGGATCAGCGGTGTGGATGGAATTGACCTTCCTGACCTCTTTTCCCTAACATAAACCT
This sequence comes from Tapirus indicus, assembly GCA_031878705.1. Lineage (NCBI taxonomy): Eukaryota > Metazoa > Chordata > Mammalia > Perissodactyla > Tapiridae > Tapirus > Tapirus indicus. The sequence continues at coordinate 45,799,229 of CM062918.1, forward strand.
TGGAAAATGAAAATCAGGAGAACCCTGGGCAGGCTGTTCAGGCTTTCAGTAATCATGCAAAGCTAGAGCCTGCAGCTTGCTGACTGCTTGAGGAAATTAGACTCCAACGTGCTGCGGGTCACATTGTCATAAACACTGATTTCTTAGGGAGCAAACAAAGAAATTTGGATAATCAGTAACCTCCGGGGTACCTGAGAGCTACCACCTGAAGCAAAGAAGAGGTTGGAGAAAATAAGCTGCAGAGGATCCCAAGACCGATTCTCCCTCAGAGACGTGACATGGATCATCATAGCCAAGGAGGGCAGGTCTTTGCCCACTTTCTTCTCAAGTGGGGGGTGGGAGGTGGCGGGGCTCCGAGGAGGCCTAGAGAATAGAACACACACCTTTCTGAGCCCTGATCAATTGTCAGAGATCTATTTTTCCCCTATCCTTCTAAGTATCATACATTTTCTTATCCTGCTGGGAAGGCTTACCTGGCACAGATGAGTTCTGAAAAACTGCCCCATCAGCAAGTCGACAAGCTTATTGCCTTGTTAATTAGGGTCACTGCTCACTAATAATTTAGCCAATAACATGGTGTTTTTAACAAGGCATTTACTGCATTTATTATTTCTTTTGGCTAGAGCTATAATAAATACAGTGAAATTTATTAATTTATGAAGCTTTTATCTAATACAAATGCATTTGCCCTGGTCTTAAATTTTCTTCAAGTCTTCCTATTCATATGCTGTTGCTGTCGTGTTTTACTAACTCTGAGATACAAGTTTTTCCTGCCCCAAGTAGCTTCATCTGTAACAATACCTATCTTACAAGACCGTTTTAAGGATTAAAGGAGGTAATATATAGGAAATTGACCCAAATTCCTACAAGAATTTAGCAAAGGGAAAAAATTAATTACTTAACACATGATATTGAAGCAGGTGGACAGTCATCTGGAGAAAAATTAAATTTTATTCCTAACTTGCTTAAACTTACATAAATTTCAGATGGTTTGAATGTTTAGTTATATATATATATGTATCAGTGAAACCATAAACGTACTAGAAGAAGATGTGGGCACCATCTTGGGTGAAGGCCTTTGTGAGCATAATCCAAACACCATAACAAAAAGGAAAGATTGACAACTATTGACTACAGTAAATTAAAAAGAAAAATCTATCTGGAAAATAAAACACCAGAAAAAAAGTTAAAAGAAAACTGGGAAAATAAGTGCTTATTTTCTTATTATATGAAAGTCTCCTATGAATCAGTAAGATAAAGACCAATAACCCAAAATAAAAATGGGCAAATAATATGAACAGATAGTTCACAGGGAAGGAAATACAGATGGCTCGTAACATGCCCAACCTTGTTCTTCAAGAGAAAATTGCAAATTAAAACTCCAGAAGAGAATTGTAAATTAAAACTATGTTGAGTTACTTTTGCAATGTTATAATTGTTATGTTTACCAATTGTTCACATTGTGCTATGTACATTTGATAGATTGATGAGCAATATAGATATATAAATATGGTCTATATAGGTGTGTATATATATATATATATATATATGGTACAGGATCCTATAAAAGATCAGACATTGCAAGGGGCTGGCCTAGTGGCTTAGTGATTAAGTTCACATGCTCCACTTTGGCAGCCTGGGGTTCGCAGGTTCGGATCCCAGGCACGGACATATGCACTGCTTATCAAGCCATGCTGTGGCCAGAGTCCAATATATAAAGTAGAGGAAGACGGGCACAGACGTTAACCCAGGGCCAGTCTTCCTCAGCAAAAAGAGGAGGGTTGGCTACAGATGTTAGCTCAGGGCTAATCTTCCTCACCAAAAATAAATAAATAAATAAATAACATCGTTGCATTTAATTGTCAAGTCTCTTTACTCTCCTTTAATCTGGAAAAATTATTGTCTCCTCTTTTGTACTTCTTGACATTTTTGAAGAGTCGAGGCTAATTTTCTTTTAGAATGTCCCACAAAAATCAAACTTGTGTTAAGTAGATATATCAGAGAGCTCTCCCTTCCATCCCTAACCCTCTTACTATAGACCCACTTATCCCCACAGGTACTATTTTCATTATTTTCTGATGTATTCTTCCTGTGTTTCTTTTTGCAAGAACAGGGATAGATGTAGATAGATGATTGATAAATGCAGATATAGATATGTTTTCTCTTTTTTAATATACGGAAGGTGGTGTGCCATACATACACTCTTTTGCACTTTGCTTTTTAATTTAACAACATATCCATATCAGTTCATAGAGATCTTCCTCATCCTTTTGGATGGCTGCGTAGAATGCCATTGTGTAGATGCAACGTAGTTTACTCAACCAGAATCTAGTGATAGGCATAGAGGTTATTTTCAATATTTTGCTGTTTTAATAATTCTGTAATGAATAACTTCATGCTTATGTTGTTGTAAAAGTAGATCTTCAGGTAAATTATGAATTTTTGAGACATATTAGTAATAAGTTCCCATCAAGATGCCATTTGTATGTATCACGACTTTTTTTATAAGCTCCAGATACTATTGGCAACCAGTATAACTAAATGACAGAAATAATGATCAGTCTCTCTGTGTCAGGCAATATGCTAAGGTCTTTAAATGATCTTTTAAAATATTATGTTAGTTTATTAGGCCACTCAGCACAAGTCAAAGGTAAATATTGCTCTCTTCTTTCAGCTTTTCTGTTAGCTTGATATTTGTCAAAAAAGGAGGGGACATATTAATGCTCTTAATATACTTAAAAATAAGTGATAGCCACTATTTACAAATAACATACAACCCAGGTCAACTCAAACATTAGGATCTTATCAAACAGAACTCCAAGGATTTGGCTCAGTGCAGAAATGTAATATCAAATCCTCCACAGAAAATTTCCTTAAACATCTGCAGAGCCGCTTGATATTGTCTGCAGATTTGTGGAAGTCAGGGAGCGAGAAGTACTTTGAAGTCACTTGCCCTCTTTATAAAGTCGTCCTACTTTGTTTGTAAGTGGTTGGTTCAGATTGGTTCAAAAACACCAGAAGCAGCAAATTCAACATGAATTCCATTTATTTCTGGAAAATTGTGTTTGTATCAAGGGCTTGATTTGGGAGCATGTCGCTGATGCTCCACATGTGTCTATTTTCTAAAAATCTAGAGAGGACCAGATGGGGCGATGGTGAGAAGCAATGCAGTCCACTAGCCTATTTCCCATCTTGTCCTTTCTCAGACTCCTTCTGCATTGTCCACTCTCAAGGATAGTGTCTTCCGTGGATCTGGGGGCCGCAGTTGCCAGTGAAGGACCCGGGAGTAGAGATGTTGGGGGATCTGGCAGCAGGTTGGAAGCCAGTTCTGCCATCTGCATGGCCGTCTCTGGACACTCACTCCAATCCTGTCTACAAGGTCACAAAAACTTCTCTAACTTACCCTGTCCTCTGTCCTCTGCCCTCCTTCTGGTTCACAGGAGGAACAAAAGCTTCGCTCCTATCTCATATTCTCCCAAATTTCTTATCTATGCATCTAAATGCTTATTGTTTCCTAAGACCTAGGCTTTTGAATCTCAAATACCGAAAATCTGCCTTACACTGTGGCGTCTCTCCCTTGAGGCAAGGCATGCGGAACATCTGACTGATGGGCAAAAGGATCAGGGAGAATCATCTCTGTGAATATTAGGCATTTCTTCATGCTCCAACTCCCTGACTCTCTTGTCTCATCTCACTTGCCTCCCCTCCAAACTCTAAGAAAAACATCATCTGCCAAAAGAGATTCCTAAGTGATCTTACTTTCAATGTTGTTATTTACCAGAGGGTATGGAATAGCAGGAGCTAAGTGTTCCCAAGCCTCTTATGTCCACCGCCCATCTCTTCTCCTTGGCCGTTCCTAATCTCAAAGACTAAAGCTTGGCTTTTGGAGACACATAGAGCTGGAACTAAATCTTGGTGCTGCAGGAGAAATAAGACTTCATGCTCCCTTTCAACATCTGTAAAATGGGGATAACAATACCTCTTTGACAGATTTATGATTAAGATTCAATAAATTATGTTTACAGTGCCTAGCACAGTGTAGGTGACAAGTGCCTTCTCACTTCTGCCTTCTTGCCTCTTTGATTCTCTCTCCAACTATGAAACTACTCCTCAAATATTATAATTAACAATAATAAAGGAAATAAAAATAGAATCAAAGATAACACCCCACAATCTCATAACCATTTTATTATTTTCCTTTTCCAAGTTTCATTTCTGTCTAGCCCTGAAGGATCTCTATAGTCTTTAGTGAAAAACGGTCACTCTTTGAATGAGCTTTCATATTAAATCATTCAATATTTTTTCAGAGTGTCTGGAAGAATATTCTTTTTTCATTTTTAAGTCTTGAGCGCTGAGGGTTTGGGGTGGGGGCTGTTAAGTAGAAAGTGAGCAGATAGGGAAGAAAGGGGAAAAAGATGAGAAGGGGTGATGGGGGTAAAAGGAAGAGAGTTGTAAGGAGAAAGGTGTGAGGGTTAGGAGTTGTCTTGCAAAAAAGAACTGATGAGGCATCTTCTCCAAGATAACTTTCTCCTTTTCTTACCCTCTGTGATAAGATGAATTTTCTTTTCAGATTATGATTATGGATTAATTTATGACTTTCCTTAATTGTCTGAGCAATGCAGGGTTAATGTCCTGGTAAGGACAAGTTCTCTTTTACTTTATGAGAGCAATCACTTAACGAAAATTAGGCTATTACTTTTTATCTCCCTCTCCTTGGCAATGCATGATACCATGGAACACTTCTGCAAATTTTCCCCCCCTTATCTTGTGTTAGGGAATACATCTCTATTTGGCTTTGACACTTTGAATATTTCCTGATAGTTGATAACAAGATTGAACTCCAGAAATGTCATCTGATAAATCAGGGTGGAGCAGTACATCTTTGAGGGCTGTGAAGTTTCTTTGTTGAGTGAATGTTGATTCTAGAAGTTAAGACTAAGAGGGAATTTAGTACCAGAAGACACCCAAGGGGAGTGGCACCCCTTTCTGTTTCCCAAAGCATCAAACTAGGGCTGGCAGAAACATAGTGTTGCCAAAAAGTACAATTTGGGGCCACAGATGGACCTTGGGATGGGCTTTTGGCTCTCCTGAGTATTATCTGTGTGAGTTAGAGCAAATGTTTGATTACTCTTAACCTCAGTTTCCTCATCTATAGAATGGGGATAAATATACCTACACTGTTGGATTCTGTCACTAGTGACTGATTAATTTTACAAACACTGGATTCTACTCCATATCAGACACTTTATTAACAGTTTTTCAGGGGATGTCTTAAGTTGGGCTTGCCAGAAGCAGACCCTGAGGCAAGGATTTGTGTGGAAGTGATTTATAAAGGAATGTTTCCAGAAAAAGAATGATGGAAATGGCAAAGGGGAAGGAGCCAAGCAAAGTGGAATTTCAGGCCAAGTCTCATAGAAAGTAGCTTCAGCCTGATCCCGCAGGGGAACCCTGGAGTGGAAGTCAAACCCAGGATTTGTTCCGACTTATGGCAAAAGGAGCTGGGCTTCCATGCTCCAGCATCAATCAGTCAGTGGCTAAGCGCTGTCCCACGGATGAAGAATGAACATAAACTCCAGACCCTTTCAACTCGTTGTCTGTGCAGGCAAAATGGCTCCATTTGTTTAAGCTTAGTCCTCCAAAGAGGGTTGCAGACACAGGCTCTTAGAAACAGAAGCATACAGAACGCAGAGAAGGGAAACCCAGAGAAGGTTAAGGGGATTCCAGTGTTCCTACAAGGGGATACAGCAGGGAACAAAATAAACTTGATCTCTGACCTCATAGGTTTTATACTTTTACCAGGAGATACAGATAAGTAACCAGGAAATGCAGTGCTAGAGTGCTCTCGTAGAGGAAGGTCAAGGTGCTTTGGGAACACAAAGGCGGGTCACTGGGAAAGGGTCAAGGAAGTCTCCTCAGAGGAAGTGATGTCTACTTGATGAGTAGGACCTACTCAAGCAGGATGGGGATAAGGGGTCTTCCAGGAAGTGGGACTGTGTATGTGTGGGTCAGAACCAAGAGCCTGTGGCATATTTGAGGGACTGAAAGAAAGTCATTCTCAGCTGGGCTATACAGTGGATGATGGGAAAGTGGAGGTGTTGAGAAATGATGCTGCGGCGGCAAGCAGGTCTCTGATAGTACAGGGCTTGTACAGGCTAGGTCAGAATTAGAAGAGTTTTGCAAGCTATATGCTTGGCGTGTGGTAGATACTCTATAAATAGCAACTAATGTTAGAAGCAATAGTTCACGGTAGAAGTAGCAATTATTAGAAGTATTACCACTACTAGTACCTGAACTATTATTACTCCCTTACAACTATTACTATTAACTTGGGGCCAAAATAAAGGCCTGGCTATGTTAGACTGTCTATTTACCTGTTGTCTGTCTCTCCAATCAGTCCGTAAGTTGCGCAAGGGTAGGGACTGTGTTTCCTTCAGTGATTCAGCATTATATATTTGTTAAGTGAATAAACAAATGTTTTTGAGCATCTACTGCATGTCACACCCTATCTTTGATACTGTGGGGGGGTTCCAAAGATGAACAAAACACAATCTCCCTTCTCAGGGGCACAAGCATTTATTTACACAATGGTTATTCAATGAGCACATTTAGTATCATGAACTAAACCTTTGCAAGGTTCTGGGGATGCGATTATGAGCAAGACACAGGAACACAAGATCCCTGCCTCCGTGGAACTTATTATCTAGCATCATGGTTCTCAATTCAATGGGCACATTTCCATCCTACAGGCAGCATTTGGAAATTCATGGAGATGTTTGGGTTGTCACAATGTTGGCAGATGCTGTTGGCATTGGGTGGGCAGTGTTGAGAGAAACTAGGTGTCCTACAATGTGCAGGACAGGCCTATGTGGTGAAGAACTATTCTTTCTCTCGCATGACTTTCAAACATCTTGGAGGACATGCATAGGTAAAAAAGGCTCTTTACAATGAGTCTAGAACCCAACTCTTTTATATATAGAACTTAGTGTTTTTTGTATGATTTTATTACATATTTTTTATTGTAGTAGGAAATGCATAACACTAAATTACCATCTTAACCATTTCTAAGTGCACATTCACTAATGTTAAGTATATTTATGTTTTTGTGCAACAGATCTCCAGAACTTTTTCGTCTTTCAAAATTGAAATTCTATACCCATTAAACAACTTCCCATTTTGCCCTCCCCCAGTCTCTGGCAACCACTGTTCTATTTTCTGTTTCTATGAATTTGACTACTCTAGGAAATTTAAATAAGTGGAATCATACAGTATTTGTCTTTTTCTGATACCTTATTTCACTTAGCATAATGTCCTCAATGTTCATCCATGTTATAGCATGTGTTAGAATTTCCTTCCTCTTTATGTTTGAATAATATTTCATTGCATGTATATACCACAATTTGTTTATCCATTTATTTGTTGATGAACGCTTGGGTTGCTTCCACCTCTTGGCTATTGTGAATAGCTCTGTGATAAACATGGCTGTGCAACTATCTCTTCGAGATCCTGCTTTCCATTACTTTGGATGTATGCCCAGAAGTGGAATTGCTGGATCATATGACAACTCTATTTTAAATTTTATACTGATTTTTTTCTTCCCCAAATACAACTGTAAGTCAAGGAAAGATTGCATTTCATTTTGTTTGAAATTTTACCAAGAGTTATTCACCATTTAGGAAAAATCATGTTGCCAACAGGAATGTCACTCATGGTATTTGAGTCACGAGATCAACACATCTGGATTTGTTTGCATTTGTAGCTCTCATATTTACTTCAATTCTATGTATAACACAAACTTCAGACTATTTGGTTGCATCTTTTAGTAGAGTCATGCCCAAGGTTTATGTAATGATGTACATATGCATTATTTTGTTACAAATTATTTTCCTTTTATTTCTCCTTTATATTATATTATGCTTAGAACATTATATTGATTTTTGGAAATAAATGTGTGGTGGGTTATATACTATGAATTTTGTTTTTAGGATGGTGAAGTGAAGCTACAATACTATTTGTAAAAGGAGACACTGGTTCTGATTGGCTTAAACATTCTAAACTTTCAAAATAAACCACATTCTAATGAGAAGGAACTTAAGATATGATGTTTATTACACAAATCAATAACAAAAGCTTGAAAACTGCCCTAGTTTTGTAGGTCAGGCCGACTGGAGGTTGACGTCTAAAAAACAGGACTTGTATTTGCCTGCATCAAGTAAACTCTTTTTCCAACTGTCTTCAGTTTCTGTGGCTCATCCAAGTGGCTGAAAGTGGTGGATCTGCCCTGGTTTTATGCTTTCAAGCACCTGTCGGCATTAATTTTTTCCTGGTTCCTCTCTTGATGGGTAAATCACCTTTGAACTTTAACAAGAAGTATTCACCATTTTGGAAAATCACACTGTGAGGACTGCTCATTGCATTCGGATCTTTAATGTAACACATCTGTATCGGTTTGCATTGATAGCATCACATTCAGGGTGACTCTGCTTACAGGTGCGAGCACCTGACCACTTCATTAGGTGTCCTAGTCCAGTCATCCCAGAACATTCATATATTGAAATATGGACTATTTCATTAAAAATTACTTTCCTTTTATTTCTTTTTATATTACAGTTAGGACATTTTATTGATTTAAAAAAAATATATGTGTAGGCAGCTTATATTACCCATTAATTTCACTTCAGGCTAGTAAAAGATGGTGCTGGAAAATATTTTTCATAGAGCAGCGATTTGGACCTGGTAGGTTTGAGTACCACAGGTCTCATAAACAAATAATTATACCAACAACTAATCAATTACATTGTGATACATATTATACAGGAAAGGCACAAAGTGACTCGAGTTGTAGTCCAATTTGGGATTCGTGACATGTACCCCAAAATGGCAATTTCAGTAAGTACTCAGGTAGCCACTGTGTCATGTGACTGGAACTTGTCAGGGGGAGGTCCTCACCCTTGCAAGGGGTGCAGGTGGGGAAAGAGTGCGACATCCATTTGGAGGGCTAGGTAGGAGTCTGTAGCATTTGAGGTGACAGAGCCTAGAAAATTGTGGCACTGTAGCATGTGCAGGCCTATGAAATGTGACTCTTGGGTTTGTGATCTACATAGAGAAAGAAGACATCATGCCCTCAGGAAGACTTCATTTATTTACTCATTTAACAAATATTAAGTACACTGTATGTGCCAAGCACTTTTGGGGATAAAACTACAGGCAATAAAAGAGACAAGAATCCCTATCTGTCTGAAGCTGAATTTGTTGTCAGGAGAGCCAGGCAGTAAACAAATCAACGAGCAGGTACATAATATGTCAAATGGTGATAAAGGCTATGGAGAAAGACAAGGCAACACCAGGTGGATAGGGAGTTGGGGAAGGGATGGGAGGGCTATTTTCTATCAGGTGGTCAGGGAAGGCTTCTTAGGTAAGATGGCATTTGAACAAAAATGTGGAGTGTTTCACACACAAAGCAGCAGCCAGCCAGGCCATGGGCCTCTCCCTTAGGCCTCCTCTGTTTCCTCCGGGGCAGCTGTTCCCCCTGCTGCTCCCTAGTTCTGGCTCCAGCATCTCATTCCCAGACAGGTACGGCTGCCCCCATCCTTCATTTCCCTGCTCTTCCACCCACCCACTCCTCCTTATGTGGAATTGCTGCTCATTCCTGCCAGATTGTTCTTTCTGAAATCTGGTTCTAAATACGTGTCTCCTCACAAACATTTATGAGACCTTAATTTTCACAGAATAAAGCCCAGACTGCTGAGTGTGGCATTCAAAGTCTTCCAGGACCAAGCCCCCACTAACCTTTTCAGCTTTCTCTCTTGCTGTTGCCTTTAACAGACCCTGTTTTTGAGTGAAAGCAAACTCCCACTTACCAAGGCCGACTGTGCTTTCCCGTCTAACCTAGTGGTGGACCTTTTCTTTCTCATTCCCTCTCTTTTTCCCCAAGCTTCTCCTTTCAAAATCCCAGCCTTTGAGATTCATGACATCCTGTGTTCAGGAAGACTTCCTCATCTCCTTGAGAATCTCTCCATATTTCTTTTCTATTTTACGTTATGGTTTCTTCCCTACTAGACTGTAAGCATGAGCAAAATAGACTACTGGACGGAGTAGCAGGGGAGCAAGTTCAACTGCAATTGGGAGCCATGCAGGTAGCATAAAGGAGCGTCCTAGAGTGTGAGTACGGGACAATAGGGTGGGGTGGGGCCTGTGGAGAACTGGAAGGTACATGCCCTCTCTGAAAGTCACTCACATCTTTTTTTTTTATAAAGAAAACACTGCCAGCTAAACTAAGCTCATTTACTTAGTTCTTGGTTCATGTGTCTGTAGATTCTGGAATAAGAGATATGGAATCAGATGGACATGATTTAAATTCTGGCTGTTTTACTTATTAGTTGTGCAAATTTTGGCAGGTTACTTAACTTCTTTGATTCTCTGGTTCTTCATTGGTATGGTGGGGGTAATAGTATCACTGTCAAAGCATTAGTGAGAGCTATATAGAGTGCCTGGCACATAGTAGGTGTTCAAAATACTATTTGTCTTTCTCTGTGCCCTCCACAATGTCAAGCATATTGCTTGTCACATGGTGGTTCTCCATGATTGTTTTCTGAATTAGATTGTTCTATACAAGAACGTAGAGGGTCAAGAGTCAACTGAGAGGATGTCCCAGTCATAACGGATAAGAACGTTGAGAGGGAAAATTGAGTATGGGCTCAAGGTGTCAAGGGAGGCCTCACGGAGGAGGTCAGGCTTGTCTGGGCTCTAAGACTGGGTAGGGTTTAAATGAGCAGCTGGGAGGGAGATGGAACAGCATGAATGAAGGCTGAAATAAGTTGAGTGAGGAAGAGACCTTCCTGGTCCCTTTGGTGGGCTATTTCTTGAAAACATCATCACTGCTGGTGTGTAGGGTTGGATTAAACCAATTAACAGAATCCTCTTGTCTGTAGCCTGAGGGCCAGGTACTCTCTCCCAGGGCATGCAGTCATCAAATCCTTGTGTAGACCCAAGCATTGCTCTGTGTGTGTGTGTGTGTGAGTGTGTGTGTGTGGTATTTATCTATCAGCATGTGGGCCATTTCCTTAAGTAGCATTTGATGAAACTGCTATGTTCCAGGCTTGCTGATATAAGGATGTAGTTGGTAGAATAATGAGTCATTTTTATTGAATACCTATGTAATTAATCTAGGAAAATCATGTACTGATGTACTATATTACTGAGCAGAGTGAATAGTGAGAGCGTCATGTCCTAGGGGAACGCAGACTTCTTTCAAAGCATTTTTAAAATGCAGATTTCCTCTGCTCTGGTCTGAATTGCTCATTTTTCATTTGTCTGCTTCTCCACCTCAGCTGAGAACAATGTTCTTTTCAGTCCAACAAAGAAATAGACCTATAATGGGAGACAAAGAAGGTAATTGCAAATATATATGCATAAGTGTGTATATATGTTTATACATATTTGTATATATACACACAGATGTGTGTGTGTGTGTGTGTGTATAAAGCTTGGAACCTCTACAATCTAATTTTATGAAAGACACTTGGCTAAATGAGAACAGAATTAGACTTATTTCCAATGAAAGGTGTGGACTGTGTTTCCTATGAAAAGTGAAGTGGAGAATGAACATAATTTTTCAGATAATTCAAGAAATTTAATGCATTCATCATGTGTATATATATATCCATATATATCTATGTGTGTGTGTGTATATATATATGTAAATGTATACAAATTTCAAATGAATAAAATACTCCAGAATGATTTCCCTAATAAATAATAATATTGCAGGTTTAAAATGTGCCAGGCAGAATTGTAAACTTTTTGGCATACATTATCTCATTTAATCCTCATAACAATACAATGAGGTTGGAATTACTATTTAGCTCATTTTACAGATAAGGAAACTGAAACACAGGAAAATTAGCAAAATTAGTAAGTGATTGTAGTTTGGCTCCAGAGCATATACTTTTAATTCAATCCCCTCGTTTTGTGAAAAGACACTTGGCTAAATAAGACTAGAATTACTCTGATTCTCAATGAGGTGTATGTATTGTATTCATCTGTAGAAAGTGAAGCTGAGAGCTAGGCAGCTTTGGTGGATAATTCAAGTCCTTGACTATATTCATCTTAAATAATGGGAACATGAAGGCAGAGGTTGACAAATGAACATGGATAGCTTTTGAAGTTATTTTTAAAATTTCTGAAGCTGCTTTTCAAATGTCTTATTAAAAATTCACCCTAAATTTTCAAAAAGAGCCATAATCTGAGCAAGAAAAAAAAACTATGGATCATTACCTAAAAGTGGAAAAATATTATAGAGGAAAAATAAGAACAGTATTGACGAGGTTTAAAAATATGCAGCATCTAGCTATTGTAGGAATGGTTTGCATAAAATGGAATAGAAAGAGTTAGGGCTGACTCATATTTGTTGGGAGCACAAAATCAGCAATATGTTCTAAAAAAATATGGCTAGCCTATCTTAAAAAAAGTTTCAAAGGAAACTTGAAATGCTTAATTACATAAATTGGGTTTTTTTTTGTTACGTGACAAAACTTGCTGAGTCAAAACCAGTTGGTTAGATATTACTTGGCCATTTGAAATGTTTCTGATACTTTTATCTTTACACCTTTATGCTCCAAATGACATGACTAGTTTCCATATTTTACTGATGTTTCCATTTATATTGAAACCTCTTTGAAAATAGTTTATATGAAATAATATTAGGACAGATATTGTTTTGACCGAATTTTCGAGGAGGCTCTTTTAAAAGTCCCCGTTATTTCCCGTGAAACAAAAGCCCCGTCATAATGAATCAAATTACAATTAGAAATAATGTTCCCTGTCCCTAGTGGATAACTTCAAAAGACATAAGATATTTGTCTCATTGCTAATATTTAATTTAAAAAAACATCTTTCAGAATTAGCATAAGAACCTGACACATGATTTGTGGTCCAAGCATTCAGCACACTTGTTGGAGTCTGTGCCACCACTCATAGTGTCTGTCATGCATGGGCATCAGTGATTACTCACAGAAGAATTCCACTGTGGAAAATCAGACTTAAAATGAAAAGCATTCTTAAAAAAAATAACTCTTTAATGTAAACCCAAACATACTGTTCTGTGTTAAGTTGTATAACAGTACAACTTAAAGCAGGTCATGAAAATACAACCCAAGGAAAGGTAAACACTGATTTCTAGAAATCTTTTCCTCTGGCACTTGAAAGTAATCATTTTGCCTATTCCTAGAAAATAGTTTCTCAATGTGTTGATGATTTGTGCTCACATCCTGTATCTTCTGCAAATTCTGTAGACCTCACTTAGGTCTGGGTGTTCTGCTTCTGCTTCTTGCTTGGGTTCCAGAGCAGCCCATCTCTTGCAGGAATAGCCTGGAGCCAGGACTCTCTTAAGGTTTCTCTTCTGAAGTCATGAAAAGCATTGTTCGAGGCTTCAGATTTCTATATTGTACTTTTATAGACCAGATAAAAATGGACAATGAAAATGTTCACCACCTCTAAACAGAACATAAGCCGTAATTGCCAGAAAGTAGATTTCTTCCATCTTGCCTCATGGTCTATTGAGTTCATTCAAGATGTAATTGGAAAACAAATACAGCAACACCATCATCAGGACAGACTCGAGTGCTTGTCTTGGGAATGGGGTGTTATATAATGTTATAGACTTTATATCCACTGACACTCCTCATTCTTATCTAGTAGAGTACAATGCTACACCTTTGCAACCCTATCACAACAATTAAAGTGCATGCACTGCCTTCCCATAAGATTCTAAGGAACATTTTAACAACAATTAAGTGCAAAAATGATACCAGGTCTGGGAAGCAGGTCCTACTCATTACCATAATTGTGGGCTAATCTGTTTCATTCATGGACTAGCCAGAGGCAACAAGAAAAGCAGGGCGTTTGAGATCTGAATTCTATTCTGAGTTCTCCCTCCTACAGTAGAACTGACTTTTGGCAGGAGATTCTTCCCATACTGTTCTCCTTAGTGTTCATTAAACAAAAACAAAACCCTCATTAATCTGAAATGAGAAATTACTAAAAAGAGAAACTTCTTTCGGAGTCAGAGAAGTTTCGTTTGGGCAGGATTTTAGGATGACCCAGACTTCTCTGTAAGCAGCAGAGTGGAATTGTTGGCCTTTGATGTTGGAAAGAACTTGCTTTGAATGTCAGCTTTGTCTTGGCCAAGTTACTCTCTGCACTGCACTTTCCTCCCCCATGAAATGGGGCTAATAAGGCTTCCTTCATAGGCTTATTGCAACGATCAGTTGAGATATTCCATGACAAGTGCCTGGCCACATGTCATCATCAAAACATAGTTGTTTGAGAACTACCTGTATAGAATGTCAGGATTCCTCCCAACTGAAAGAGATACTGGCTTTGTTCTTGCCACCGGGGCGGCTTGTCTACTGACAAGCTGTATCTTTTGTGTTCCAACAATCTTTTATTGTGCATCAGTATTGCAGCAAAGCATCACATGAACCAGTAGAAAGATAGCTGGATGGGAGGATTCGTCTTAGCAACTAAATCAGCAGGCGACTGGGGAGCTCTCAGTGCTTTTCCAGGGCATCCAATACCTTCAACAAATGTGGATTAGGTGCCTACTATGTACCAGTGCACAAGACAGGAGCTCGGTTAGAGAGGGGTCTCTGGAGTGGCTAAGACATGCTCTGTCTTTTCCCCACGAAGACTGGGGAGACGGTTATGTGAACAAGTAAAGAAAATCTGATATGACAAAAGTGATCATTAAGCTATTTAAGTGTTGGGAGCACGGACTCTGTCTTGGCATTGCAGAAGCCTTCATGAAGGAGGCGACATTTGAATTGGGCCTGAAGAATGAGTAGAATTCGAGGAAAAGGGCACGGGTATAAGCTAGGAGGTGCAAAACAGCATTATGGGGGAACTTTTTTAGAGTGGTTAAAACAGGCGATATGGTGGGGAATCTATAGGGCCTGATTATAGAGAGCTTCCTTTGTCCTTTAGCTAGGAGACAGTGTCTGGGAAGGCTTTGTGGCAGTGGTGCTGGTGGTGGAGGAGTCAGGGAACTTACTGATGAGACTTGAAGGAGTAGTCAAGCAAGAGATAACGAGGGCTCGATCAGGACAGAGGCCGGTAGTATTTGCTGTGGGGAGTAAAGGAGAGAGAGGATTCGAGAATGAACCTGAGATTTCTAGCTTGAGCTATAGGATGGTAACATTGTCACTCATTACCCTTGGCTGACTGGCTGCCTATACACTCAGGTTTTGAGGTTTTGCTACCCGCTTGGGTCTCTGTCCTGTTTTCTAAACAACTCGAGCAGTCCAAGGTCTATCAGCAGCCTAGGCTCCCTCAGCGCCATCAAAAGGAAGAATCACAGTAGAATGAGTCTGTGTTTACCTAGGCTAGCATTTCTCAGTGTGGTCCGTGGACCTCTGTGGGTTCCCAAGACCCTTTCAGGGGTCCTGCTAGCTCAAAACGATTTTCATAATAGTACTAAGGTATTATTTGCTGTTTTCACTCCCATTCTCTCACAGGTATTCAGATGTGATAACACCCTGCTCTGATGGAATACGTGCCTGTGTATTTTTGTATTTTCTAGAATTTTCTTAGCTAGTAGGTTTAGGGTAAAAATATGAGCATTTTTGGACATTAACTCAGTATGTTTTCAATACTTGTACTTTACCTTTAATAGCAGGTTATACTTGCTATATATCTGTAACCTCATTAGCATCTATTAAGTCATTTTTTGAAGTTTTTCTTCTGCCTATGTAGAACACAATAAGTATACTTCATGGTGTTGTTTTGCAATGTTTGAAAAATATATAAAAATATTTTAAATATACAAAAATGCTTTTTAAACTTTAAAATTTTATCTAAAACTTATTTTAGAATTTAGTAATATTTTATTATAAAATTTAAAAAATATCAAGTATTGTATCTATATTTAAGGATGGATTGTTGGCCTAAAAAATGAGAGATTAGAAGAATAGCTTTTTCAATCCACAGCCAAACCATCTACATCTAGAGACGATGAAAAGGGTGAAACCGACCATAGAGAGTTCTCTGACTTATGGAAGGGAGGAATCTGAGTGTAACTATAAATAAGAAACAAAAGTATGATGAAAGTTATCTTTCTCTTGGCTTTGGTGATATTGACAATTAATCTTATTGTGTCACGTGCAATAGAACATTTTTGAATAGTATTGTTAGGTGTGGTGTCATTTTGAGACCAATCTTTCAGGGTTTAAAGAAAAAGGAATTGACTATCTTAATGTAGACATGATAAGGACTTTAAACCTAAACTTTTTTGTTACAGCCTTTCAAACCAGGAATGAAATAGACACAGGAGCATCTTATAGGTAAATTATTTTATTGCATTGGTTGGAGAAGCACACATAAGAGCTAAGAGACTAATCAAGCTATGTGTATTTGATGACTGAATTAATATCTCATCTGAAGATTTGTACTTTCACCATACAAATGGGTGAGTCCGTGTTTGCTTGAATCCATCCAGCATCAGCAAGAACGAATCATCATAGAAGGTCTTCTTTTATGTGAAACCTTGGCAACAAACACAAGTGGTGCTGAAATATTCAAAAGTATTGAATAACTTTTTTTGAATCTCCTGGTTTATCTTGGAACAACTGTGTTGACATTTACACTAATAGTGCAGAGCCATGGTGGGTAACACGATGGGTGTCTTAGCACACATGAAAGGAGTACCACCAAAGTGTCTTGGTAGTCAGTGTAATCCTACCAGGCACTTGCAATATTTAAAAAGCCAAGACACTTAAAAATGTCCTGGGAAAAGCTGTAAAATTATTAATTTTATTAAGCCTTAACCCTTGAGTATCTAACTTTATAATACATATATGATAAGATTAGAAGTATACATAAGGCCCTTCTGCTTCATTCTGAAGTACTGTAGTTCTCTGAAGGAAGGCTCTTGTACGATTGAGTTGGGAGCTCATCTAGGTACCTTTTTTATGGAACATCATTTTTACTTGAAAGAATAACTGGGCAGACAAACTGTGGGTCTTCAGTGTTTGGCAGACATTTTCTCTGGAATGAATGAAGTGAGCCTGTCACATCAAGGAAGAGGATGACGAAAGCTCTCCTTCACTTGGCTTTAGCAAAGTTCATAATTTACCTTATTGTGTCACGTGCAACAGAACCTTTTTGAATAGTGTTATGGTGCCAGATGTGGCGTCATTTTGAGACCAATCTTTCAGAGTTTAAAGAAAAAGAATAGGATATTTTAAACGTAGAAATGATAAGTTGACAGTATTTGTTACCAATGAGATAATATTTAACTTTTCAAGCAAAGATTAGAATTTTGGAGAGTTTGTATCCACCACCAGGAGCTTGAGAGCCTCCCAGTACTTACAGACTTTTCTGAGAAGCTAGATTGTGGTAGTAAGAAATGTGATTTATTTAAAAGTCTAGCTTATTGAGGCATAATTTATGTATAGTAAAATTTATCCTTTTAGGTAGGTACTTCTGTGAGTTTTAGCAAATATATACAGTCATGTATTCATTACCACAAATAGGACATAAAGTGTTTTCATCAACCCAAGAAGTCTTCAGGTGTTTCTTAATACTGTAGTCAATTCTCTCCTCTCACCTCCCATCCCTGGCAAACACTGATCTGATTTGCCTTTTCCAGAATATCATACAACATGTAGCTTTTTGTGTCTGACTTCTTTCACTTAGCATAATGTTTCGAGACAAATGTGATTTTTTGATATTATATACTAAAGTGTGTCAACAGTTGATCTGCATAGCTCAGTGAACCAACATTTTCCAAATGACCACTCATACATGGGTAAAAGATCTGCTCAGAGTTCAAGATAAACCAATGGATTTTAATGTACCAAGTATGAAAAGTTCATTGATAAAAGTTTCAGATCCCACACTGCACTATTATTTGTTGAGTGTAAGTGTAGTATGAGAGAATAAGGTTCATAAGTATCTGAAAAGGCTATTCAAATATTTCTTTCTTCATACATGTCTGTGTGAGGCCAGATGTTCTTCATGTACTTCCAGCAGAATAACATATTGAATCAGATTGAATGCAGAAGCAGATATGAGATTTCAACTGTCTTCTATTAGGCCAGATATTAAGGAGGTTTGCAAAATTGCAAAACAATGTCACCTATCTTGCAAATTTTTTTGTTTTGGAAAAAAATATTTCTATAGACGTCACTTGTGTTAATGTGTAATGGGTTCATCATTATTATTTTAAATAAGTTGATAAACTTTTTTACATTTTCTTTTTTTCTAATACAGTAAATATTAAAATATTAATACAGTATATATTAAAAGGTATAACCCATATAAACAAATATTCTTTGAGTCCTGGGTAATTTTTAAGAGAGGAAAAGGTCCTGAGACCAAAAAGTTTGAGAGCTGCTGACCTAGGCAGATTGGCAGCTGCCATTGGAGAATGAGAATAGCTGGAGAGGAAGCAAGTTAGGGGCACATTGCATCTCTGATTCCCTGGCTCATAGTAAGATCTCAGTATGTGGTTGTGGACCAAATGAAAGTCAGGTCATAAGCCAATGCAGTCAGGCTAATCAGTTCAAGAGAATGAAGTCTCTGAAATGAATATGTTATTTTATCAAGGGCCCATCATCCTGGCTCAGACGGGCATCCAGGTTGGTCCAGCTGCTAACACGGGTGATCTAGAAGTGACTGGGGGTGAGCTGGGGTTATTGCTAATGGTTGAGTCTAAGGTAAACCCTTCAGACACAATGAAATGTCAAATGTTAACAGAGGAGCAGAGTACAGTGTCTGTGGCAGAGGCGGCCCGGTTTAGGGTGTCAGATAGGAAGGATGGAAGTAGTTAGTATGGTAGGAGAACCAGTGTGACTTGGCCAACTAGTGTTTGAACCACTAGATCTGGATTTGATCCAGGTCAAACGAAGGCTACTTCTGAGGCTGACATGGTCCTAGATCAGGTCCTACAATGGCAGAATCTGAGTGGGATCCCACTGGGAGCAGGAAGGTAGCAAATGGAGATTGGTGGTGGTGATATTGGGGGAGAGAGTGGGCAGTGTTGATCAGGATTTTTCTCTTCACATTTCCCCTCTCATTGTACCTTTGGCCTGACTCTAGAGACTGAGTTTTATTTAGTCTTTGATCTTCACCAGAGGCCAGGAGTTAGGTTTGGTTGGGGTTGAAGGTGGGATGGGACTGGATAGAGTGTCTCAGCACAAATGAACTGATCTATGTCCCAGCCTCCTGGGATGCTGTCACATATACACTTATTGTTCAATTATTATCCTAGGAGACACCTGATTTATTTTGAAGCAGAGAATTTAAAAAATGTATGCCCAGTGCTGCTGTCAAAGTCACATTGATATCTTTTTGTCCTAAAAATGAAATAAACTTTCCTCCAAATTTGGTGAAGTCAGAGCTTTTTAGTGTGCTTTGTTAAAATAAAAGGTTAGATTTAAAAAGATGAAGCACAGGTTAACCTAGATTCTTTATTAATATTGTATTTGTGGTGATAGTATATTACACATAATTCTATTCTAATTTAGTAATAATTCATGTCCATGTGTTCAGTATGACAACATCATTATGTCACAATGTGTATGGAAAACGTATAAGCTGTTAATTTGAAGTATTACTAGAAGTTATATCAAATTGTGCATGTTACTGAGAATGAGTAGTAACATCAAAATTTCATCTTTAATAAATCCAGGGAGTACCCTAATGTGACAATTTTTTCTTATAATGTGTGTTGAAAAATGTAAAATTTCATATTTACCACAGGAAATGCAAAGTATAGTATTTATCCAGAAGAATTTAACTTTCTTAGCAGGAGCATGATTATTTGGTTATCTTCTGCTGTCTGCTTCCTGTCTACAAAGTGTGATCTTTTTCTCCCTCCTTCCTAATATCCTGTGAAGGTGCCAATTACCCCTCTGCTTATCAGTTGAAAACTATGCCTGCTGCAAAAGGAGCATCAATTATTTGTGAGCAGAGAGCTCAGGCTGCTGGAATCATAATAAAGGATGTTGGAGCTTCCAGCTAATAGAATATGTCAAAAGGCAATCTTTAGACCAAAGAGAGCATATTTCAGAAGTCTATGCCTCAAAGATAAAATTAGGCCAGATTTGCAGACTTTCCTGCTATGTAAGTTACACAAGAATTTGTTAATGTTAATGAAAGGAACTGGAAGGGCATTTTCCTTTAATCCACACAGCTTCTAACACACACTGAGGATTTATTAATACTATTGACTTTTCCTTCGTGACTCTGGTGTGTGTGTGTTTGCTTTGCTTCCAAATGGAGCCAGATGCCAGGAAAGTTAGAACCCAGCTTCCTCAGACCCTTTGTCTTCCACAGCGAGCCTTTAAAGATGAGTTTGTAAGTGGATTGTTCTTGCCTAGTAATTGGACTTAACTTTCATTTTTAAAGAGGC
Organism: Tapirus indicus; assembly: GCA_031878705.1. Lineage (NCBI taxonomy): Eukaryota > Metazoa > Chordata > Mammalia > Perissodactyla > Tapiridae > Tapirus > Tapirus indicus. The sequence continues at coordinate 45,819,636 of CM062918.1, forward strand.
AGTTAAAGAGGTTGGGTGGGTGTGGAAATGTCACTGTTGGTTAACTTGGTTTGGGAAGTTTATTTCCAATTCTGTGAAAAGGATTTCCAACTGCCAAGAGTTCACATCTCTCTCTCCTGATATTCATATACAATAATTCAACCAGTACACTTAAACTTTCTGATTAACATTATAAGCATGCTTAGACAAAATTAGAAGGATTCAAATATTACTCTTAGAAATGAAGAAGATGCCTTTACAGGCAGAATAATTCTGAATCTGCCACTAACCATTTTTGTGCAGGTGGGGAGAGACAACAATCTTCAACCTGGTAGATGGTTCTCATTTAGGTAGATGAAGATTCCTCTTTATTTGTTTTTAAATAAACCTTTTGTTTTAGAATAGTTTTCGATGTACAGAAAAGTTGCAAGGAGAGTACTAGGAGTCCCCATATCCCCTGCACCCACTCCCCTGCTGTTAACATCTTACATTACCATGGACCATTTGTCACAACTAAGGAACGAATATTGACACATTGTGACCTATTGATTTTGAATTTCCCCCAGGTATTTATTATTTGTAGGAGACTCCTCCAAAATTAGGAATTTCTCCCATGTTCACTTATTATTATATTAATTTTTCCAAATCAGTTATGTTTTACACACCAGCTTATTGCCTTCCAAGTGGATTGCTTGTTTGCTCTTGACGCTACTTTACCTTTAAGGATCCCAAGTGTAACCAAGTCCCTGCATTTCCCTCAGCCCCTGAGATCTTGGGGAATCAAGGTCAGATGCACGAGTGATCTTTCAGCTTCAGAACAAGGAGACTGCTAATGAGAAAAGGCACTTTGAAAACTGCCCCACTCAATTCACATATTTCACAGAGGAGGAAACAGAGGCCCATCGAGGCGAGGTGACTCACCCAAGGTCACCCCTGAGGGTGGCAGGGTCTGGACGGAAGCCCAGGCGCTTAACTTCTCCACACTTGTGGCCTCTGATAAAAATTTCACAGTGACACTTTTATTCTATGTTATTTATACCTGCCTACTTTAAAAAAGAATTGGAACCAGCTGCCCTGTGATATACTTTGCTTTGAACACAATATAGATCACTGGATCCTGTACGATTTAAGTGGATTTTTAAAAAAATGAATAATGCTCTCATCTATAATTATTTAATAAATAGTTCCTATTACCTAATTGCCACGCTATTGATGCCTTGCACATAGTAGGCACTCGATAAATATAGGTAAAGTGATCAAATGCATAATGCTAACTTGGGATTTATGAACAAAACAGTCCAGAGCACAAGCAGGTGAGTGCACATGGCTGGGTGAGCGGGAAGAAATATGACCCTCCAGTCTTGGCTCTGGAAAAGGCAGGGCTGGGTGAGACACTGTGGAATGAATGACGATGATTCTGGCTTGCGATTTCCTTTACACGATTAGATGAGCTGCAAAGCTGAGACATACATGGTTGGGGGCTGACATGGTGGAGAGTGTTCCAGGTCCCAGGTGTGACTCTGGGAAAGTCGCTTACCTTCTCTGGGCCTTAGGGCCCTCACCTGTCGGAGCGTGAATACCTGTCTCTTGGGGTGTTGCCACTGTGAAATGAGATAGGCATGAGAAAGTGCTTTGCAAACACTGAAATCTGGCACAGGTGTTACTTATTAATCTCAAGGATTATTTAGAAGGAATTCTCAGCATTTGAGGGCAAGTTTTCTATGAACGTCTGTTCCTGTTTGTAAGTTACCTAAGCATAGTGAAAAGGTTAGAGAAATGAATATTGGGAATTGAAAAGGCAAATAAATAGGTATCAGGACAAAATGGTTTTGTAGCTCAAACATGACAGAGAGAGCTGAGTCAAACACATCAGGCATTGGGTCTTAACACCTGCCTAATAGGGAGAAGGGGAATGAGCCAGGCCTGAGTACCCTGCTAGCAACTTCTGCCCTGCTCTGGCTCAGGTTTTACCACTCTGTGATCAGAGAGGAGGTAAAGAAACACTGGGAAGCATGGAGGTTCTCTTTAGGTAAGCTGTGGGTATATTAATAGAAACCTTTTCCAGTCAGAATCCTCAAAGTGACTTTGCACTTCTGAGCCACAACTTCCGGAGGTCAGACAAAGCCAGGGCCAAATGAGAACCAACAGCAGTTGCACAAAACGGCTGCCAACATATGATGTTGTAAATTGCCCTCTCTAAGAGATCTTGGCTCTTAGCTGGGACTTAGTTCATTCAACGCTGCACTGCTCCAGGCAAGACGAAGAAGTGAGTGACCTTGGTTTTGCCTTCCTGCCTGTAATTTCCCTCGATGTACCCATGTCTTATACACCTGGGGCCTCTGCTGCACTGTCTGGGCTAGCTCAGCCCACCACATAAAGGGTGCTCTGAGTCCATCTCCTCTCCTCTATTCTTTCATTTGTTTTTCCCATCCTATTTCAATGTGGTCTTGCTGACATCTCGTTTCCTCGGGGCCTGCACCATGCTCCAAACATTAAAAACTCAACCCATGTCCATATAGAAAAGAGCTAATGGGCCACCATCCTGGGTAATAGATGTTCAGAGAATTATCTGGGAAAAAAGTTGGAGTTTGATTTTAGACAGGTTGGAATGTGTAGGGTATCCGTACAGAGCTGTCCCTCAGTCAGATATAGACTGATGATCAGGAAAGTGGCCAGGGCAGGGGAGGTAAATTTTGGAATGATTTAGTGGAAGAGGGATTAGACTGACTGTATGGCCCCAGAGGGTGGAAGAGAGCAATATTCTGCAAGTCATGAGATATTTGGCAGGTCAGGTAACGTTCCTGCTTCTCTGTTTGGTCTCGTAGTTTGATTGACAAAATGCACTTAATTTTTTAAAATTGATTTTTATTCAAAGACCTAAAAGGACTTAAAGTTACAGGTTTTAAAATATCTCAACATTTCCTTTTAAAGTTGCAGAAAGGAAACATCCTTCATGGTTAATCACTTTTGGTATTCATTCACTCATCTATTCAACCAACAGATATTTACTGTGTGTTCACTATTTGCCAGACACTGTTCTAGGAACTAGAGATAGAACAACAAACAAAACAGATAAAATCACTGACTTCATGGAACTTACACTAATGGGAGGTGACAGACAATGAACAGACAGTGGAATAAAAGAGTAAATATATGTCAAAATGTGATAATTGCCCTGGAGAATAATAAAGTGGCATAAGAGGACTAGATGGGCTGGGAGTAGAGGTACTACTTTACATAGGCGGTCAGGAACGGACTCTCCTCAGGTGATATTTATCAGGGACCTGAATGAGACTGGAGTTGGAACTCTATAGTCTTCTATTTCCCATTAGCCAGCCAGCTGAGGGCATCCTTACCAGGGTTTATGCCACTGAGATCTGAGACAGGGGGTCTAAGAACTGGGCTTTCTGTCCCTTGATTGGTACCTACACTATCCTGCTGCTCAATGCTGCTCAGTTTCTCCCCATTGGAGACACCATTGGTGGTCATGGAGACACCATTACTTTGGAGGCAGTTGGAGTTGTGATGAACCTGCTGCTTCATTTAGGAAGACAATGGCATTTAGTAGTGCTTTATTGTTCTGTGACAGTTATGGAATAAGCTATTCCATAGAAGGAATATTCTTCATTGTAAAAGACTTTTACAAATAGCTTATCCCTTTAGTTCCTGAAGTTAACTTAATAAAGCATTTGGAGTGAAATCTTCCAAAACCATATTGCATGCATATCAAAAAAGTTTGTTGGGCCAGAAAGGGAAAAATTACACCACGTCTTTAAGGAAAGTAAAACATCTTAACTCTACAAGAAACTTCTCATGGGGATATGTTGAACATAATTTAAATTCTGTGTATTAAGTTTATGTTGCATGGCAACTGTTTATTAATATAATATTTTGAGGAACTATTGAAATGCTGTCTATAGTTTTTGTGAAATGAAAAGGACTCAGAATGATGTATTTTTTAATTCTTGTATCTTACTCTCATTATCTTTTTGTCTTTTCTCTCACTTTCAACCTGTTGGCCATGGCTTTGTCCTGCTGTCAATGCCCAGGCTGGTAGTAGAACATTCTTCTACTTGTCTAACGCTTGGCTTCATATCTGCCATGTATGGACAACCTGATAATCATGCTTGCAGAATTGTATTTAGAGTAATAAATCACAATAATAAAAACAATAACATCATTTATGAGCACTTAATATATAAAAGGCAGTGTTCTAAACACTTTGCATATAGATCTTTGTACGTATAATCTTGTCTACAATCTGATGAGGAACAAAAAGTTACTGTCTCCACTTACAGATGAGAACATCAAGGTTCAGAAGGGTTACCCAGGTTGCCCTATGTCTCACACATGTAGGTGGGCTAAAAACACAGGCAGCCTGACTGCAGGGCTAGGATGTGAGAAACTCTCACAGTGGGATGACTTGATGCCACCCATTTTTGTTTCTCAAAGCTTCTCTCTTTACCCCCCCCACTTGCTTCTTGTGTTCTGGATGGTTGCAGTCCCCAGTAAGCAGGCTCCTAATAAGTGAGGTGTGTGGCTGAACTGTTTCGTGTTGTCTGGATAAAGGATTTTCTTTGACATGAAAAGATGCCATCTGACAGACACCAGACTTCTAAGACCTGGCCCTATCCCTTTGAATCACAATGTCTGAATTCTAATCTTCAAGCTTCTGTGTACTCACTTCTTCAAAGTAAGTATATTTGCCTCTAGATCATGGTTCCTCCAGCTATAAAATTTAAGATTCTAGAGTTTTGTGCAAAGTGGAAATGAGAAAGAAATATAAAAACATTTAAAGCACCTCAAGTCCCCTCTTTTTCCATTCGGAATAAGGAATTACCTTATGCTATTTGCAGAGGCTTCTAAAAATGGAATCTTAAAGTTCCAATGTGCTGACTGAGGCCACTTATTTTTTAAATGTTAGTCTTGTCATTTCATATATTTTCTATTATATAAAAATGTCTTTGTGTATTAATATTTCTCAACCATAATTCTAGTATCTTTTCTAGACTGCACTGTCTGCCCATGCAGAATTAACCAGCAGCTCAAGTGCATAACAGAATCCTCCACCTAAATTTAGAAATTGATAAAAAAACAAAGGTAGGAGCCTCACAGTCTGTGGTAGTACAGCTGATAATCTTTTTGGCTTTTAAACAAATGTAAATACTCTAAAACTTGCTCTTAGCAAGCAACTTCATAATTAGGTTAATGTAATAGCACTTGGTCCTTTTGTATCACATTTCAGTTGAAGACCTAGAAAGGATTTTAACAAATGCAAGTGCTTTTTACCTCAGTTCCTGTAGAAAAGGAGGTTTGGTTCATTAGGCTCACGTGATGGCCAGTCATGTCAGGGCCAAGGGCTGGTGGGTTGAGCATGGATTCCTACCACAGCCCAAAGTCGCCTAAACTCAGCACGACAAATAATCTTATACTTTCTGGGTCAGTCCCAGTATTACCTAGTAAAAATAACCTACAGAATGTACTAGTACATGGAGGTTAATTTTCATACCTCTTAAAGGCTTCTCATCAATATGGCTGTGGTTTTGTTTTGACCTTAATAGATGCCTGCTTTGGGGATTCAGGCATGTCTATGAATATAGGATGAACTAGTGGAAGAAGGAATTCAGGTATTCAGTTAGAGTGAATTGGTATGTGCAGGACCAATGGGGTTGGATGGTGAAGGAGGAAGTAGGAAATGAGGGGCAGGACTGCATGGGATCTGCCTTTAATATGGATCTACTGCCTGGTCTTAGGTCTCCGAGCCTTGTGAGGAATGAAACTGCATGCAGAAATGGAGAAGCTATTTTTGCAGGGAACATGTCAGATGTAGTCAGGAGTGTTGCTTTGGTATCGGATGATAATGTGGGACTCAGAGTGGAAGGAGGGTCAACCTCCCCACTGCTATACAAAATACACCTGACACCTCAAGGGTTGTTGCCTCTGAAAGCATAGGAGACAGCATCCTCAACATGGACCACATTGGCACAGGTGGCAGTGACAGCAGTGAGACCCACTCAAGGGACCTCTCACCATGGACACTGGTGATAGATCAGGACAGAAGGAGACTCTGGTGGATATTCTGATTAATTCTTGAACACCTGTGAGACACTTATGGGAACCTTTAGATATTTTAGGGTGAGACTTTACAGGTGGCTAAAATCTTGCATGAGCAAGTTCTTGGAGAAACTTGGGTTCCTAGTCTTACCCTGAAGCTATTATCTGAGTGCATGGGCTGATAAGATCTAGAGAAACTCAGACCTCATATAGTAAAATTCATAAATCAGAAAAAACTATCTGGTCATGCATGACTCAGGCTTTTGGTTTATAAACATAGCAAAGCAAGGCTGCTGTTAAAAGAGAAGTGACTAGGGCTGACCCAGTGGTGCAGTGGTTTAGTTCACACTTTGGCAACCCAGGGTTCACGGGTTCAGAACCCCAGGCGCCTGCCGACCCACTGCTGTCAGCCATGCTGTGGCAGTGTCCCATATAAAGTAGAGTAAGATGGGCACAGATGTTAGCTGAAGGCTGGTCTTCCTCAGCGAAAAGAAGAGGATTGGCAATGGATGTTAGCTCGGGGCTGGTCTTCCTGACACACACACACACACAAAGTGACTAAACGTGTCAGATTTACTAGAACAGAGTAGTGCCAGATTTCTTGTTCTGCACTGGTGGCAGTCTGCCTAGTTCCTTGCAGGAAGCAGCTCAACAGGGGCTGGGCATAGCCAAGAAGCAGATGGCAAATCCCCCTTCTGCTTGCTCTACCTGCGGTTACCAGACGAAGACCAGTTCTCAAGGCTCTGCATTGGCATTAGTGAATTGGGACATTTACTCTCTGGGAAGTAAACTGTAACACACCAGAGGGTTTTATAAAAGTCCGGCCAAGTGTAGTCATAGCTCCCTGTGCCTCTAGGGGCCCCGCTTGTCAGATTTCCTACTGACACCCAGGCAAAGGAGACTGAATTCGAACCCCTGGGATCTGAGCAAAACTTCCCAGGAAATGTCTTCCAGGTTTCCAGTTTTATCTTAAAAATGGTTGTAAAATTTTTATTCTACTCCATGATATGTTGATACGTTTGTTTTACTTTTGAGTAAAATTGATGCTCCAGAAAAATGTTTATTTAGTGCCTTAGCAGAGCCCTTGGCACATCCCCATGTACCTCTGGTGATACATTTTATATATATCTATACACATACATATATAATTTATTTTTACGTATATCTTACATACCTATGTAAAATGTATGTACATATGTTTAAAAAGCATACGTCTATTTTTTTAGTACAAACATTTCAGTAACAGTGCACTGTGGGGCCATTGCTGAGAGCATAGGTGCTTCCTTGGTGCAGAGGGGCACATGTTTCTGGGGATCCCAGTGTAGACCCCTGGGGATGAGGAAGGTAGACAGGAAGAGTCTTGGCTGCCCCTGATGCATTGTCTGCCATGGCGTCTGGCCAGGCCATGGTCCACATGGGAAGATGCCAGTCATTCACAAGGTTCTGGGAGACCAGCTAATTGGTCGACAGCTCTTCTTATGATTGGCCTTCCAGTGTGGATAGAAGTAGGCACTCAGGGAAACGAGAAAGAAAACAGCCAAAACGTTCTGATTTGACTAAAATTGGAGACTCTCTGGTACTCATTTTCATGACAAAAGAGCTAGATTCCGACCACCTGAATTTGATCTAAACCTGTTTTATTTTTTTATTTTTACTTTTTGAGGAAGATTGGCCCTGAGCTAACATTTGTTGCCAATCTTTCTCCTTTTTTCCTCTCCAAAGCCCCAGTAGATTGTTGTATGTCATAGTTGTAAATCCTTCTATGTGGGACGCTGCCTCAGCATGGCTTGATGAGCAGTGAGTAAGTCCGCACCTAGGATCTGAACCTGTGAAACCTGGGCCACCGAAGTGGAATGTGTGAACTTAACCACTACGCCACCGGACAGTCCCTAAACCTGTTTTTGTTGATGGGAGAGGTGCTATAGGGAGGTTTTGAGGACCTTGGTGAGATAGCACATCAAAAATTAGATTTAACATTTAAAGTATTTTATTTGTTCCTCCAAGAACATTGAAATAGCAATAGAAGAACAGGAGAATTTATACTCATGTGATGCCAAAGCATTACTGTGTTCATTTCTCTGTTTCTTTTTCATGTGTGTATAATATTCACTCTTTTTACTGGGAGCCGGGTAACCATTTGGAATTCAGCTTTCTCAGCTAGCTGTGCATCATCGATGTTTATTTCTTTGTTGCTAATCCTGAGCTTTTAAGTGCAAAAGATGGGACCATGTCTCCTGAGGTTAGACCACCTAGGGATGAGTGCAGAGTGAGGGAGGGTGTGATGAAGGGCATCAGGAAAAGGAGGAAGGGCAGGTACAAAGAGGAGAGACACGGGAGAATAAGATGAAGACTGGCCCAGATGGTGCTCTTAGATGCTCCCTACATTTTCATTTTAATTTAAAATTAATAGTGATGACAGTGATGCATTTCATGCGGCAACTTACAGTTTACCAGGTGCTGGCATGTCTGTTTGATCCTCATGGGTCCTTGGGGACACTCAAGGCAGCCATTTCTTTGCAGGCTAATTAAAATAGGTTTGTACTATCTGATATAAATTAATGATTTCACCCCTTAATGAGATTTAAAAAATTAGTTTCTGAATTCATTTATAAGATTTATCTGCTTTAGTGACTGAGTTAGTTAGGATGAATATAGTCAAGAATGATAATAAAACTGAATTTGTTGATGTTTATTTGTTAGGCCACTTACGTAATCTGAATTGAGAACTTCTGATTGACTGTCAATTCCTAGTTTTCTGTTTCTTCTTCTTTTTTTTGTGAGGAAGACCAGCCCTGAGCTAACATCCGTTGCCAATCCTCCCCTTTTGTGCTGAGGAAGACTGGCCCTGGGCTAACATCTGTGCCCATCTTCCTCCAGTTTATATGGGACGCTACCACAGCATCGCTGACAAGCAGTGTGCCGGCCGGCACGTGGGATCCGGGCCTGGGAACTCCGAGCTGCCAAAGCGTGAACTAAACCGCTGCGCCACTGGGCTGGCCCTTCTTTTCTTCTTAATTTCATTCAATGGATTCCTACCTAAATGTCAATGGAAAAGAGGAAAGAGTGCTATTCCTAAATATTTAAAAGCACAACCATATGCTGGGTCCTATGACATAAAGCCAGTCCTGTTCCCATTCTCATTCAACCTGAATTGGATTGAAAGGGAGAAATTTACCTCATTTTTCTCTCTGCCATTTAGTTTACAAATGGAGGAAAAATACCCTCAGAGCTGGATTACAAAACCAGGAAAAATGAAGTAGAGGAATCTTAACTTAGTGTCATCCCCCTTCAACACTAACACACAACAAACACAGACCACACGCACACTCAACACATCATCCTTTGGCATAGGTGGACCAGGCAGATTTGGGTAACAGTCTCAGTTCTACCACTTGCTATCTATCAATACTTAGCGATAGACTGGAGCCCTCTGGGCCTGTTTTCTCGTTATTACCACTGAGAATAAATCACCGGGCCATTGTGTGCATTATGTACAACAGTGTGCTCTTATACCCACAGTGGTCTCAACTCTGGTTGTGCCACCCCACACATTTGCAGAACTTGGAAATAACAACAGCAACAGCTGTCTGATCTTTCCTCGATTAACTGAATCACATCACTGCAGGCAGGCTGAGGTCTCAATATTTTGATAAAGCTCTCCAGATGGTTCTGATACTCAGCCAGGGTTGAGAGTCCTTGGCCTGTAGGACAATGCCTCAGCATTGGATTTCATCCTTTTCCCACCCTCCTTGCAGGGTTCTTCTGACAGGTGTATCTCTTACCTAGGGGAAAACTATAAAACCAACTCATTCACATAAAAACACGGGGGCACCTAACGTGTTATATTTTCCAGGAAGGAAAGGAAGCAGTGTCTGAACTCCACTGTGCAAGTAGCTTAGACTAGAGTCCTGACTTCCAGCCTTGGGCTGAGTTTGGCGGCGCTCTCTCAGGAGCAGCCTGTTTTCCTCCCGGACACTAAGCAGAGTGCTGCCGGCCAACAAACCAAAGGAGTCTTATTTTCTTCTTGGTTTTCGGGGAAACAGGTTCCAAAGCTTCCCTTAGTAAACTGCTCCTGAGTTTAGACTTCTTATTGCCTGAAATGCCTGTTTTATGACAGTTTTGGAACCCCTCACAGTATTTTCGTCTTGCTGTTGCTTTTGCCCAAGAACTGCTCTTAGGTAAAAATTTGAGAACTTAATTAAATATGTGTCAGTCCTCTTTCTTCTAGCCTAGTGGTTCACAAAGTGAGGTCCCTGAACCAGCATCATAATCATCACCAGGAAATCTGTAGAAATGCAAAGTCTTTGGCCCCACCCCAGGCCTACTGAATCAAAATCTCTGGGGTTGGGGCCAACAAGCTGTGTTTTTACTTGCTTTCCAGGTGATTCTGATGGGTGCTTATGTTTGAGAAGCCCTATTCTAATCCAGGAGAATATGACAGGGGTAAAAGTGGTAGCATTTTTATGGTGCTCCCAGGCTTCTGTCTCACCCTCCCTCCTTGCCTCTGGTGTTCAGGCAGATCTAGGACTAGCATTCACTGTGCTCATTAGGATAATGGGTAGATTAACGGAAGCAGAAGGGTCAAAGAAAGAAGTAGAGCAGGGTTTCTCCATAGCAAGACTATTGACATTTTAGAGTGGATATTCTTTGTTTTGGGGGGGCTGTCTTGTACATTTAGGATGTTTATCACTATCTCTGGCTCCTCTACCCACTAGACGCCAGTAGCAACCCTCCCCAAGTGTGACAACCAAAAATGTCTTCAGATGTTACTAAATGTTCCCTGGAGACAAAGTTGCCCCTGGTTGAGAAGCAATGGCCTAAAACATTGGTTCTCAAACTTGGGTGCTATGGACTGAATTTTGTCCCACCAAAATTCATATGTCGAAGCTCTAACCCCCAATGTGACTGTATTTGGAGACAGTTCTTTTAGAAGGTAATTGAGGTTAAACAAAGTCATAAGAGTGGGGCTCCAATTCAATAGGATTTGTGGCCCTTTAAGAAGAGGAAGAGAGAGAGATGTTCTCTCTCTCCTTGTGCAAGCACCAGGGAAAGGCCATGTGAGGAGATAGCGAGAAGGTGGCTGTCTGCAAGCCAGGAAGACAGTCCTCACCAGGAACCAACCCGCTGGCTTGATCTTAGACTTTCCAGTCTCCAAACTGTGGGAAAATAAATTTCAGTTGTTTAGGCGCTGCCCCTCCCCCACCATCTGTGGTATTTCATTATGGCAGCCTGAGCAGACTAATACGTTGAGTGAGTGTCAGAATCATCTGGGGAGCTAAAAAGACCATAAAGGGCTAGGCTTGCTGAAGTAGAATAGGGCCTGGGCTTTTGCATTTTTACAGAATTTCACAGGTGATTCTGATGCAAATCAAAGCTTGAGAGCCATTGGCCTAGAATAACTCGTAGAAGAACAGGATCAATCCAAAAGTGAGAGGGAAAGGGGCGGTGAGAGGAGGAGGAGAGCCAAGCACGTTGGTGGGAGCCTGAGGAGGATGTGCTGAAGGAGAGACTGTGGAGAGCAACTATCACATTGAATCTTTGCTGATTCTTCAGGGAGATCAGCAGAGAATCGGAACGTTTGGCTGTGTTTGCAGCAAGCGTGTGTGCCTGTTTGAGGGACTACACCAAAGGTTTAAATTCCTTTTTGCTGTTTTGGGTTGACATTGGATTTGTTTTTCTTTTTAATAAGACAACAAACTGAGACTAGATATGAAGTGTGTTATGGACTTTGGTTGTGTCCCCTGCCCCAATTCATATGTTGAAGCCCTAACCCTCGATGTGGTTGTATTTGGAGATGGGGCCTCTCAGGAAGTAATTCAGGTTAAATGAGGTAATAAGGGTGGGGCCCTGACCTAATAGAATTAGCATCCTCATAAGAAGAGACACCAGAGAACTTACTTTCTCTCTCTCTTCCCCCGTGCGCACACACTGAGGAAAGGCCCCGTGAGGACATATAGTGAAGGTGGCCATCTACAAACCATAAAGAGAGTTCTCACCAGAAAACGAATTTGCCAGCACCTTGATCATGTACTTCTAGCCTCCAGAACTGTGAGAAAGCATGTCTATTGTTTAAGCCATTCAGTCTATGGTGCAGTCATGCGGCGCATAACAACGTTTCTGTCAATGATGGATCACACACATGAAGGTGGTCCCATAAGATTAGTACCACACAGCCTAGGTGTGTAGTAGGCTATACCATCTAGGTTTGTGTGAGTACACTCTATGATGTTCACACAATGACAAAAATCACCTAACGACACATTTCTCACAATGTATCCCTCGTCGTTGTTAAGTGACATATGACTGTATTTTGTTATGGTAGCTCTATCAGACTAATACGAGATCCATCAGCTATATTTGGGTTACACTAAGTTATTTCAATTTGGTCCTATGATCTCCTTTGTTTAGATTTTTTCTAGCTCTCCAATGTCGGTGTTTATTACTCAACAATTTTTATCTGTAATTGCGTTGTCTGGAAGATTATTTTAGATCTCCTTAGTTCCATCCATATTCCATGCTGTTTTCTCCCTCTACCATCTCTTCCCGCACCATATATGCAGAGCCTCATCAAAGATAGAGGTAAATTCATGTTTCGTTTGTCTAATAACAAATTCACGGTCCTCCAACACTTTTCTCTCAGGCCAGGCCGAGTAACACTTGCCTAAGTACCTTTGGCTCTTCAAACAGCGTGCTCTTGTAATCCCCAGTAACTGATACACTTAAGGACTTCTCCCTTGTTCTAAATTCTTTTTACTGTCTTGCCCCTTGTCCTTCCTTGTCAATCATCTCTGAGCGGCCTTCATCAATCAGCCTGCAGGGTTGGCTCTGGCACCTTTAATGGCACTTGACAGAGATAACGGGGAAAACAACATCATGACCACAAAAAGAGATATCATATACAGACACATTCACTTTCTTTTTTTTTTTTCGTAGTCATAGGGAATGAGGTCTTATTTCAGAATTTTAGCCAAAGCAATATTTCTGTGATTCTTGGCCCCAGTGCCATAAATCGGTAAAGACTGACTTTTCCAGCAGAGAACTATGTTATCATGAAGGTGGGAGAAGATTAAAAGAAAAATCAACACTACAGCCCTGCCACTCAAGTGTTTATTGCTAGGGCCATCAAAGATTCCTGCTGCCAATTCTACTTAAGCGTTCTCCACAGCTTGGCTCCCTTCCTTCCCTGAAGCAGACCTTCTCCTCTGCCATGGCTGCCTTTGATATGGCCTTGATTCCTGTCACTTGACTGCTGGAGGGGGGGAAGCACTTTTGGCTCCCCCAGAAGTGCTGAGAGTGCTCCCACAGAGATCCCCAGCACTCCTCTTCTGTAAGTAAGGAGGTAAGGCCTACCTCTGAACACATCTCAGAAATGGCACAGGCAGGGCTTTAGGTCATCAAGCCAGATTGGGGGTGCAGGGGAGGGTATGACTTAAACTATCATCATGGCCTGGATCACAGCACCCATGGAAGGAACCTGGCCTCAGGTAGCAGCTGGGTGAGAGACAAAGGATGAAGCACCTACTTTGTCTCACAGAGGCTGTACTAACTCCCGAGACAGACACAGGGCTTTCAGGACTGTAAAAGACCTCGCCTTTGCCTTCTCAGATGAGGGTTGCCTCTTAAGTAGAATCAGTTCCCTTTAAGATCATATAGATCACAACAACCCCATGAGGTAAGCATCATCCCAAATTTACTGAGGAAATAGATTTAGGCAGGTTTTATTACTTGCTCAAGTATCCAGAACTAGTACACGGTGGTGGCTAGAATGAAGGCCAATTCCATCAGACCCCAAAATTCATGTGCCTTTCCTTAAAACAAAAACAGGACGGGTATTTTCAATATAAATCGAAAATATTAATGTCACCCCTTCCTCTTTTCTCCAGACCACATCAGCCTCGGGATGGATAATACAGCTGAAACTATAACCACAGTACAAACATTATTACTCTAAACCTTGACCCAGGCTCCTTTCAGAGTCCCCCTTCTCCTCCTTCTCTCCTAATTATTTCTAGGCTTCCTTAGGAAGGATCACAAACACAGTCTTCTTGATTCCCACTAGTATCCATCATTTTCCATTCTCATACTTGAGTGGTAATGTCTTCTTCCCAGGCCTTTGATTGACACATGGCTATCCTGTGAAGGTGCCACAAAGCCATCACCGTCCTGGTGCCTCAATACTACCAATACTTACTGAAGAAGATGTCTTCTTCAGTCCAAACAGGGCTGATCCCACCAGATGTTTGGGCTGTTGGGTCTTCTCAGGACTCCAGAGAGCTTGAAGAGACATCTCATGGGGAAGGTGCTTGGTACCCACCCACCGACTCTGCAGGCTGCAAGATAAGCTAGAAAGGGGACTTGCTTCCAATATGTGAGGTTTAAGCAAATGCTTCTCTTATACTTTTTTGTTCCCTTCTTTCTCCTAACCATCTCTTCCTAGAATTCAGACATGAGACCATGTATTTAGGTCCAAAGGTCAATGTTATCTGGTGCCTTTGGGCATTAGAAAAAGATAACCTTTTCTTAAGAAACTATTCTCCTGTCGGTTACAGTATTGTAAGTGATAAACTGATTTTGGAAGAATGAGACACTTCACTGACATATATCAGGAGATTGTTGCAATAATCATACAAATTTATGGTTTCTATACTATTGCCAGTGTCCTGTGTTTAGCTTACCTGCATGCAAAACGGATCTAGTACATTAAAAACAAAATACAGCCACAGGATCAGTGAGACATCATGATACAGCCTGAAATTAGCAGTCAGAAAATCTGTCTAGGCCTGGCTTTGTCACCCACAAGCTGATCAGCATTGGGTAGGTCATTTAATCCCTTGGGTCCTCAACGTTCTCATCTGTGAAATAGCAGGAGTAGTATCTGCCCCACCTTTCAGAGATTTATGTGGATCAAATGAAATGAAAGATGAAGAATGTTGGATACATGAAAGGAGCATCAAACAACAACTAAAGCAACCATGAACACTGGGCTCAGGCACAGCGGGTGATCGTGAATGAAAATCATCCTTGCAATTAAAAGCCTCTAGGTTTACTCAGGCTTAGGGGAACGCTGGAGACCATACCACAGCCATTAGAATTTTCATTCCTAATTTAAGAAGGGCCACAGTTTGAATATGTAAATGCTAGGAATGACCAGAAACCTAAAATGTGAGAGGTTAAACTGCAGGGAATAGATGGCTGTTTTTTTCCCCTCTAGACCAAAACTCAGGATATTTGATTCTGACTTCTTGGAATATGGATAACATCATGCTCTCCCTTTACAAGTAATGCGTGACTTACATTCACCAATGATTGCTTAACTCCGTGTGTCTCTGTTTTGGCTTAATTTTTAGACTCACTTTCCTCTTTTTGGAATACTTTCCTATTTTTAAAATACTCTCTGGAATATATTTTTCTTTTTTTATTAAGATGAACTCACACTTCTTTGTTTTTAAAAAGCATTTTGAGATGATTCTTTGAGATAATTGAAGGTGCCCCAAGGTGACACAACCCCAGGCCTGGAAATGACTGTAGTAGAGCAATGTCACTGACAATCAGCAAACGTCAGGTCACGCTTCAAATGAAGAGAGACAAAGGGAGAGTCGCAGAATGTAGCCACGAAGGCTGATTTTCAGTCCTGTCCGCATCAGCTTGAACCCTGGCTTCCACACGCTGGGGCCGCTGACCCACTGGACATCTAGGGGAACAAATAAAAGCGTCCAGCACCACATGACCAGGACACTGCCTTGTAGTGAGAATTTTTCAGTGGCTTCTGGGTCTTGGGTGTTGGAGCAGGATGTCACTGAAGCCATATAACTCTTCACTGGCAGGAAAGGCATTCCTTACACCTTTAATGTGGTTTTATGTGTTGTTCAAATCCAGTGTTGTTGGTTTTTTTCAGTAGCTGCTGAAGTAGCCCTAATACTTGAATACATTGCCTCTGTGTTAAGCACCACAGCAGGAAGTCTGGGATTCAAATCTCGGCTAAGACTCCTGAGTGACTTTACACAAGTCTCAAAATTACTGAGTTTCGTTTCCTCCTCTGTAAAAGGGGTTCATGCAAACTGCCTTGCTGTTGTGAATTTTAAATAAGATAATCTGTGCAAAGTGTCTTGTATAGTGCTTGGCTCAGAATGGCCATCTGAAGAACGGGAAGGGTTGTTAGGAGAAAAATAAGGATCTAAGAGATGGGAAGTGTGGGCTCTATGTCCAGTCCAGCCTCTAGTGAGTGTCGTGAGTTTAAGCAAGTCATTTAGCTGCTCTGTGCTTCAACTTACCCATCTGTCAAATTGTCAACTGGCATTTGATGGGTTACCTGTCTTGGTTGAGGATGAAATTGCATTGCAAATGTTAGAAGCTTAAGATATATTTGTTAAAGGATCAAATAGGTACAGAGAGTACTTTGAAAAGTTAAAATGACTATACAAATACGTGTTTAAGCACATTAAAAAAAAGTGCCTACATTCTCAACAATTTCCAAATTCTAAGGAAATCAAGAAAAAAACCTAAATTTTTTTTTAATTTGAAAAATGGTTAATCCATTTTGATTATGGCAGCATATTAAAAATGATAGGTTTCTTGGCCAAAAGCACACAAAAACTTTACAGAGTTTGTGGACAGCCCCTAGTGCATTTCACTAAGGACACTAAGTGGAATGCCAAAGAGGATTTTTTTTTTTTATCTTTCCTTCTTCCCCTTCCTCCACTCTGAAACAATCATCAATTACCCTTATCCACCGGCACCATCTCATCTAAGTTCATTTTCAAGATGAAGTTTCCTCGTTGGATGGTAGCTGTCCAATCCTCCTTCTGTCCATCACTGACTGCCTCAGAGCTGTCCCCGGATTGACAGTTTGAGAGCGAATCAATAATAATTATCTGGCTGCAGCCATGGCGAGCTGTGTAATTCTGCCACGAGACAGCATTGTGCAAACAGAGCTGCATCTCCGGCTGCAGGTTTAAATATGCAGGCTGGGGCTGTCCATTTAGGTGTGCTGATCATGTGATTACCGGGAGGTAGTGCTTCTTCCCTGGCTGCATTAAAACGCTTTCAAAGGATACACTCACCTTCTGGGACTCTGCTGCTGGCCAGCATTGCACTATGTAAAACACTGCCTTCAGGGCCTAGAACATAAATCAGTGATTTAAAGGCACAGCCCTGGGAGAAGAGACACACTTTGCTTTGGTTTTTTTATGTAGTCTTTAGGAAGAACCACTGATGGGGAATGTATAAGCACAAATAAAAGAATGGGATCTCAGATACATTTGGGTCCATATGTATTTCACCTCATCTTAGCCAAAGAGGATAATTGTTTTCTGAAATTGTTTGTATCTCAGTTTAAAGATCAGAGTTAATTCAGTATAAGAATTTTGTTGATTTGAGAGGTATGGGTTTGTCATTTCCCATTTGAACAAGAAGATGTTGGCTTTACTGAGTTGAATATAACTTACTTTATTTAAAGCAACTTCAACATACCTAGGTAGAGGATGTTGCTGGTTGCTGGTGTGGTTACTCTTATGCATAGGCAACCACATTTCATTGGTCATATTTAGGGCATTCGAATATTGAAGATGGTGGGATTTCCTTGCTGCTATTTTCTGGGAATCTGTATCTGTCAAGAAATTAGAAGAGAGAAAGGTCTTGAGGAGCATAATTAAGTTTCTAACAAAACTCAGTGAGAGCTGGGCATACAACCAAAATGCAGTAATCATAAATTCCTGGGGGTAGGGATTTTAAATTTGGAACGGATAGGTTCAGAAAATGATCTATATGTCATTAGCAAATGATGGGAAACAAATGAAAATGATGTGTCCCGTAGTCATACGATCCATGCTGTTTTTTTTCTTTTTTATATATTTATATGTCTAAAATACATATTTATAGCTTTTGAAGTAAAATAACAAAATGTTAGCATTTGTTTTACACATTTTTATGTGGTGGATCTTCCATTATTCCCTATTTTTTTCTCTAATGTAAAAATCATAAAAAAAAAAGTGCTGAAAAAAATGGAATGGGGTTCACAGGTAAGTAGTAAGTTTCTCATCATGAGATGTAATCAAACTGAAGCAGAGTTACTACTCAGTAAAGATTTTATGTAGGTTATTTAATAATGGACTGATAAATTACTAGGAAACGTAAGATTTCTTCCGTCTCTAAGCTTGTAGGATTATTCTTTAGGTTGATAGGTGGTTGGAGCAACTGGCAGAAGAGAAACTGTGGGAGACACGGGTTGTTGGAGGGAAAATTACAGCAGTTTTACATCTTAGTTCTGTTGAGCTTTGTCTATAATTACTGCGTTAGGCACCATTAACCGTTCTTTAACTCATTGTTGCGTTATTTCCTCCAGTTATTTTTGCTGGCTCCCTAGTTTCTTAGAAGTAAAAGAATTTCTTGAAAAATAGCAGGCCTAAAGTTGATCACAGGGAGCTTAGCTACACCTTAGAATTAATAACAGGATCAAAGATGAGTAAGGAATGGAGACTCAGATAAAACAGAAAAGTTTCCTTCCTCCTTTCCTCCCTCCCCCGCTTCCTTCCTCCCATTCAATCAGCTAACCAGTCAAACATAGTCAACCAAACCATCTACCTTTATTAACTACCCTCTACTTCCAGGGCACATATATGAACCAGATCAGAATCTTGTCCTCGGAGAATGTGCAGACTAGTAAGGGAGATAAGACGTGGGGATGCTAATTATAGTCCTATAACACTGGGGGAAAATGCTAATTGCCAAACAAAAACACAGAGAAAGTGGCAAAGGGTTTTAAGCCTGGATGGGAGAGTTCCAGCTAGGAGATCATATTTGTAGCTCAACCATCCTGTGATCAAAGCATATACCTGCTATTTTGCAATGAATTAATTAACTGTTAAGAAACCAGGGAGCCAATTAAAAAACTTAGGAAAAATAAAGCAGTGATGAGTTAAAAAAGTCAGAAAAGCGTAAGTATTGGGCATAGTGGGAACAATTTTAAATGATTTGGAAAAAAGGCTATAGAAATAGAAATAACATAATAAAATCTGAGTTTTGGAAGTCAATAAAGAAAATGATGTATTTCCATATAGAGAAATATTCTTTGAGATTTGCAGACTCTTTGCTATTGAGTTGAACGGCAGAGCTATTATTCTGTATTAATTTTTGAAACTAAGACTTTTAATCCTCACCGCCTCCATGCAGACTTTCAGATTTTTTATCCTTACAGTGCAGGCTTCCTCTACTGCTTGCACCATTCATTTGACCACTAGCACTTGCTGCCTGGTATGGCACAGAGGGTCCTTGCAGGTGAGCAAGATGCGTTGCTTTACATCCTCTGGAGAAGCATGAAAACGGACATGCCCACCGAACCATACTCATCAGGAAGATTAACTTATTCCTTGAATTCAGCTTGGAAATAAACTTCCAAAGAAATTTGAGAAAGTCTTTAACTGAGATGGATTGCTTTATGGGATCCACAGTGTCTTAGCCAATTGTCAGGAAATTTCATGCAAAATAACTTGTATTGTGGTAAGAAAGTACTAAAGTCAGTTGTGGCTATTAGAGTAGTAATAGGAAGATTTAACTTGTCTGTGGCAGCCTATTCAGCTCACTGTGAAGAGAAGAAAGGAATACAGAAAATAGTTAATTGGAGAAGTCGGGACAGGGGCTCACTAGGAGGCAGGATGAGCAGGTGTGGCCTGTAGGAACTGTTGGGGCAGGCAGCTAGCCTAGGAAGTGGAGTCGGCCTGGGGCTGGTCAAAGTATTGGACATGGAAGCAGAACCAACATTGGTACAGAGCACAGAAAGTGAGCTGATACCAGGACCAGCCTCACGTGCATGTGACCCATGCAATCGCCCAGGGCGCTGCACTTAGAAGGGCCCCTGGCTTGGTTTAATGAGCTGCTGCCTTAAAACTCTTAATAATTTCTGAACAAGGGGCCCCACAGTTTCCTTTTGCACCGGACCCTGAAAATTGTGTAGCCTGTCCTACCTGATACAGTGTGCATTTGGTAGTGTACAGGGTTATCTCAAGTGGACAGTGACAAAGTGTATTCACGATGTTTTAGGAGGAAAAACTCACTATCTAGACCAACAATATTTAAAACCCATGTCCTCTGAGCCAGCCAGGGCAGCCTATTCAGCTCACTGTGAAGAGAAGAAAGGAATACAGAAAATAGTTTGATTTCTCCCATAGAATTAAATACTTTTAAGAGCAGAGCCTGCTCCTGAATCATCTCCATAATTTCCGCATCCTGATGCCTGCTGCATGGAACAGTGAACATGTTGATTCACTGATCAAAGAACCACATGGAAATTAGTTCACTAATATTATTGTTGCCATTAGAATTACAAAGCATTGTTATTTCTTTTGTAGTTTTGTAACTACATAGTAAGCTCAAAGAGAATGTACATGCTTTAAATATTTTGCCTGGAAGAGAGGAATGAACGCAAGAAAAGCGCGAAGAAAACCACATTAAAAGGTGGCAGTGTGGTGAAATTATTTTTTCCTGTCTATTTTCAACAGAGTGTATACAATATGTTTCATATCCTCTTAGCATCTTTAGATGACAAAATCTGTACATGGACGCACAGAGGTAATCTTCGCATCTTGATGTTTATATGGTGAGGATCACTCTGAGCTTTCAGGGCAGGACTTTGTCATCCTGTGATACTGAGAGGAGCAGAAAATGAGCCCTTAGGGCCAGTGGACAGGTCTTTGTGGACTATTTGGTGGCTAAAAGTGTTCATCTTGGTGTCTGATAGCCAGGCTTGGAAGCCTGGCTCTCCTGCTGACTCACTGTTTGAAGCTGAGTATGTTATTAACCTCTCTCTGCCTTAGTTTCTTCCTGTGTAGATTGGGAATAGTCACTGTAACTATCTCACAGAGCTGTTGTAAAGATTAATAAAATGATGCGTGTCTTTACACTTAGTAAAGTGTCCAAGACATAAAAAGTACTCGATAAATGTGATAATGATTTAATGATGATAATTCTCAGAAAAAATAGGAGGAACAAAGGGTTTCCTAGCCACTGAAGCTTTCCCCAGGTGGATAGGTGATTCATGTGAGGAGAGGGTGAAGATGCTGGATTTCACCTCAAGGCACTGCTCCGGGTCAGGGGGAATCTCCTCAGATGTCCTCCAGGACTTGCCCTGTGTCCCTGGAAGGAGGGTACCAGAAACCTGGGGAGAGCAATTTTGCCTTTTGGAGGCCAGAAGATGAACCACGGCTTTGATGACCCTGCAGCAGCAGAGATGGCAGCATCGTTGGGAGCCATGGTGATGGTGGCTAAATGGGTGGTGGCTGCAGGGAGGTGGCGGTGACTCGCTGCAGCAGCAGTGACATGGACATTGTGACTAGCCCTGGGACCTTGGGAAACTTAATCCAACTTCATTGTGCATAACTTTCCTCATCTGTAAAGTGGAGATGATAAAAATGCATACCTAACAGAAGTGTTGGAGCGATTAACTGAGTTGGGATGAATAAATGAGATGATACATCTCAAGCAGTGAGCACAGTGCCTTGGGCTCAGTGAACAGCAGCTGTTATGTCCTTAGCGTTTCTGTAGATGGCAGCAGGACCAGCGGGGTGGTGAGCAGGGGGGAATAACAATGACAGCATTAACCCCACAATGCTGGACATCTGTTTGACCCTGCTTGGGGTCTTAGAGTCTAAGACCAAGTCCTGGCCCAGAGCTCTTTCCACACCCTCAGACTGTCTCTGGTTCAATAACACCTTCTACAGTCTGAGTGACCATTTTATCATGAGGTCAAAAAAACAAAACAAATCTGAACCATAGCTAAGTCCTCTGTTCCTTGGAGGAAAAGGGGTCAGAACTGAGAGCAAATCTTGGTTCCATTACTGTGTGACTGTAAGGAACTTGCTGAACCTCTCTGAACTCGTTTTTTTTTTTCTTTTTCAATATGCAGAGTGAAGGCCAATGGCACCTACATTACAGGGTTGTCATGAAGATTAAAGGAGAGAATGTAAAGCAAAGGCCCTTTCTGGGTTCCAAGTAATATAGACATTTTCCTATATTTCATGCTAATTTCCATTTTGGGGACAATTGGACACATTATTTCCCCATTTTATAAAGGAGGAACTGAGTCTGGAGGCATTAAATAATTTGCTCAGAATCAAGAGCTAGTGAAGGACATAGCCGGTCTTTTCCTGAGGCCAAACCTCTATCCTCTTTTCATTTTTAAAGCCTTGGAACCCTTTCTCCATATTAAATGGTCGCCCAAATCCAACATCTAAAACAAAGCAAGAAGAAGCTATCTCCCTGCCTCCTCCCAACCCCGTTGTTAGCCCCAGGGCTCTGAGGAGCCCATTTTGCAAACCTTTGCCTTCTGCAGGGAGACTTCCCAGGAAGCTGAGTCCTCTCCTCTGCCACCCTCACTCATCCCAGGCCCTGAGGGCAGATATCAATCATATCTGGCAGGAGGATGAAACAGGAGACCTCAAGGGCCTCCGATTCTGGTCCCCATCACTTCAGAGCTCAAGACAACACACAGAGGTCACATTGGGGGTTGTGGGAGTACAAGGCTGAGATCCCAGCCAGTGTGGACGATGCTGCCTATGGCTCTGGAAAGCCTCCAGTACTACTTTGCATTGGTACCACTTGTGCCTCTTGACTTTCTGGTGAGCTGTGAGTCTTTCTGTTTCTAAGTCAAATGGAGAACCTGGAGAATTATTGCCTGGTAAGCAATCAGGAAAGAAACCAGGGTTCAGAAATAGCTTAGTGCTTCCAGGGATGGTGGAAAAAAATATCCCAGCCAGGCAAATAGCTCAAGGTCAGGATGTGGGCGTCTAGTGTTTCTCGCTGCAGGGTTGGAGGCCTCTAGACTCAGGAAGGTTTCTGTGCTCGGTGGTGGCTTTAGTGACGGCGATGCTGTGAAAGCTCAGACCTTGACCGTAGGTTTATAAAAAGCAAATTTCTTGGCTTCTGAAACTACATCCTCTTGTGGAACCTCATTAAGCATAGGCAAAAGCGTCCCCTGAGATCAGCGACCTTCTGCCAGAACATGACGGGGAGAGAGTTTTGGGGAGAGCCTGATATATGCCCCCCAGCATTTGCTGGTTTTCTCCCAGAGCCTGGTGCATTGGGAAGATGTGAGGCCTGCTTGAGGAGTCCACATCAGCATGTCGTCAAGGGATTGTGTTTTAGGGGGCTTGTTAAGAAGAGGGGGGCAACCCTTGCCCCATCTCAGTTCTCTGTAGCCTGTGGTGGGGACATAAAAGAACCCAGTGGTTCTTGAGGCTCCACATGCAGGAGGATGGAGTTGGAGACAAGAGTCATAGGGTTGCCCAAGTGGTCTTCAGGCGGAGAGAGCAGTCACTCAACCAGGGGATGTAATTGAAATATGGGGATCCAGCAAAAGTGCTGCTCCTCTAGAGGGCCTCAGTAAAGGGAGCGCCCCAGGGAAAGCCAGACCCCACCTGGAGACAACCATGTGTACCCTGGAAACGGAAACCATCATAGAGCAGAGGCCCCCAGCCTCAGATTGAAATAGCCTGAGCAGGGTTGGGACTAGGATGAGGCAAGGGAGGTGCTAGGGAATGTACAAATTCAAGGAGGCCTTCCTTCCCTCTCAGGCTTGGGCAGGTGCAGGATTGAAGCCTCCTTTGCCTCACCCTAGTCCTGACCTGTGAGCCACAGTGGCCCGGAGAGTTCTGTCTCTCCTCCCCTCCTTCCTGCTCCAACAGGGCCGGAGCCTCAGGGAGGGAGAATGGGCCTTGAAAAGGGCATTACCCTCCTCCCTCCTCCTGGAGTCACATTTCAGATCTTTAAATTGGATATGAGGGTGAAGGCTTAAACTGTCTTGGACTATATTTAAATAACTGAAAGGGTCTGAATAATTGTGGAATTGGGCTAAGATGTGATCAAAGGAGCCACTATCAAATAAAGAATGGGGGCATTGATATCACACAACTGAGTTGTTGATATTTAAAAAAAGCAAGTTTATATAACAAGTTATTGAGACTCTTCAAGAAAGTGGTTGCAAATGAGCTTGAAATCAACAATTCAAAGAGACTTATGCACCCCTATGTTCATTGCAGCGTTATTCACATAGCCAAGACATGGAAGCAACCCAAGTGCCCATCAATGGATGAAGGGATAAAGAAGATGTGGTATGTATATGCAATGGAACACTACTCAGCCATATAAAAGACAAAATCGTCCCATTTGCAACAACATGGATAGACTTTAAGGGTATTATGTTAAGTGAAATAAGTCAGACAGGGAAAGACAAACACCGCATGATTTCACTCGTATGTGGAAGATAAACACGTGGATAAAGAGAACAGATTAGTGGTTACTAGACAGGAAGAGGATTGGGGGGTGGGTGAAAGGGGTAAAGGGGCACATATGTGTGGTGATGGATAAAAATCAGACTATTGGCATGAAGCATGATGCAGTCTATACAGAAACTGATAAATAATAATGTACACCTGAAACTACACAATGTTTTAAACGTACGACCTCAATAAAATAATTGAAAAAAAAGAACGTGGTTGCAGAAGGGCCTCTGAAGAGGGAGGAAAGGGAAGGCAGAATGGAAAAGGGGACGGGGAGAGAGACTCAAAATTATCTGCTTCTTAAAATTAGTGGTCCTGTGGAGGGATTGGACGTCCAATAGCCTAGGTTTGAATCTTGGCTCCATCACCTACAGCTGTGGGATTCAGGCAACGTACTCAAGTCTTCATCTCATGACTTGTGAACGGGAATAAGAATACCGACTCTCACTTCACAACACTGTCATGAGGATAAAATGACAGGATAAATAAAGCCCCTAGAATTGTGCTTAGTACCTAGAAGAGTGAATACATGTGAGCTATTTCCCTTGGCCTTACCTCTGTTTCCCTGAAGGGGTGGAAATTTCACAGCATACACGGATGAATGTGTGTGGATGTCGGAGAGCAAACTGACGGGGAGGTAATTTTGGAAAATACAGGGCTGGGTGAGGAGGAACTCTAAAGATAGAAACAGCAACATACAGCCAGTCTGTGTGGAAATATAATCTCAGTTTACAAAGTCAAGAAGCATTTGAACTGAGTGCATAAGTTGAAGTGTCACTGAAACTGTGGCGGTCCCCCGAAACCTTACAGAGGTTATGTCGGGCACATAAAAGGATGCATTACTCTCTTCAGTGGTAGGAAATTCATGGACCTAAGGACGGTGTATAGATAAAACAAATAAGTAGTTTTTAAGATGATTGGATATAACTATGGAGGTTAGAAATGGAACTAGTTCTTATGGAAGTTTCTGATGTGTAGAGCATAAATCATACCTTTGGAAGTCGATATGAAAATCAACTTTATTCTCCTACCAGGTTGCTGTCAGGGAGACTGTCAGGGATAAATTTCTGGGCCTAGTGTCCTAAGGGAATGGCCCTTTGTGGTATTTTTGAAAATGTTCATGTGTCTAATAAAATTCTAGGTTTTCTTTTTGCTTTTCCAGATTTTTGGAGGAAAATGTCCCCTGTGTTTAAATAGTTGTGTTTGCTTTTTATTAGTTAAAGGGAAAAAAATTAAAAGAAACTAGCCAGAGGCACTGTAATAGTCCTGAAAATATTAGAAGGAAGAATGATCACATATACAGGGTGACTGATATAAAAAACAAATCACGTTTTGACTTGATTTCATGTTTTGAAAAGACAAATCATTTTGTTTACATTAATAGAGAAATTAATTTCTTTATCCTGAAGTTTAGATTTGGAATTATCCCATCTTTTCCACATTTTTGGAGGGGAAGGGTAGTTACTATTTTGGTCTTTCTTGGAAATCTAATACTTTTCTTATTATCATAACATGGTATTTATGCTGTGGTATCAGAAGATGTTTTTTCCAGTGGAGATTTCATTTTAAGCTCTTTGTTCAGACATTTTAAATCCAGCCATAAATATTTCTTTGAAACTGGGCATGGTAGGTTTGAATTTTAGTCCTTTGGGGAAAAAAAAGGTTTGAAGTTCTCTACAGTCAATTGGAACACTGAAATGAGAGTTCATTAAAACGTATTTAAAAAATTTTTTTGATATTTATATCAACTAAGGTTTGTAAGACAATATAAGACAGACATATTGCTTTAAATTTAGTTGGAAATTGGGTCATACCTGTTTTATCCAATGTACGATTCCCCATATTTCATTGCAAGTTAATAATTTTCTCGTTTAATCTATCCAGTATTTCCTAAATTACCAACAATTTACCTATATTATAATTAGAGAAGCTGCGTATGTTTTATGTAGGTGTATATGTGCAATGAATTAACACCAAACTCAAAATCAAATGAGAGAAACAGGGCATCTAATGAATGCATGGGTGATATTGAAAGCACCCTCCACACTATTTCTTTCCTAGAATATGATTGGCAGTGGGACCTCTTGGCTTAGTACACAGAAGAGATGGGGAAGAGAAGTGCTGGCATTTTACACAGTTTATCTTCCATTATTGTATTTAATTTTTAAAAGGACATCGGAATCCCTTGGGAATTGTATCACTGCCTGAAATTCTGCTACCAATTCCACCTTTTCTTTCAAGTTGATATAGTGATAAAATTTAATATGCGTTAAAATAAAATAATATTGAAAACTGACAAGGACAAACATCCCTTGATAAATGGAAGAGATACATTCCTGAAAGAGAATATCTATATTTTTGACTCTTTAAAAACATCATTATCGTGGTAACTAGATATAATTCTCTGTAATACACTTCCAGAGATCAGGGATGGAGGGCATCTCCTAGCATTAATAGGTTTATGGATAGGGGAGAGGTCATGGTTGTTGGGGTAGAAGAAGCAAACTGGTAACTGGTATAGGTGGGAGCTGGAGGGGAGAAGAGACTTTTCTAGTATGTGCCTCAGTCTTAACAGTTTGGAGCCAGCATGGTCTTCCACATTCCTCCTACTCAGCAAGCATCTTCCTCCAATTCATACATCAATTCACGCCTTGTGGCTCCAATGTTGTGTACTCCTGGGAAAAAGAGTAACATGGAAAGAAATGTTTGCAAACTTTTATTTTTATCTTCATGGCTCAGTCTAGTTAAGGGAGGAAATACCTCATGCACCGAGTGGATGTTTTTCCAACTGCCATTGAAAACTTAATTCCAGAGCAGATCAAAACACAGCAGGGTTCCTGATATGGATCGTTCAGCCTTTTTGACCCACTTCTTAGTAACGTTCTCCCTAACAGACCCAAATGCATTTCTTTTTTATTTATTTACTTCTTTTGCTGGGAAAGATTCGCCCTTGGCTAACATCTGTTGCCAATCTTCCTCTCTTTTTTCTTTTCCCTCCTGAAAGCCCCAGTACATAGTTGTATACTCCTTCCTTGTAAGTCCTTCTAGATCTTCTGTGTGAGCTGCCACCACAGCACGGCTACTGACAGACGAGTGTTGTGGTTCTGCGACTGGGAAGTGAACCTGGGCCGCTGAAGTGGAGCTCGCTGAACCACTAGGCCATCAGGGCTGGCTCCCCAATGCATTTCTTTTAACTTTTATAAGATTAAACTGAAAAATTCCTTCACTCTCTTCAAATTCTAATTCCCTCTTTTTCAAATGAATCCTAACACTATCAGTTGTCAAAAAGTTGATGGGTATAAACACATACATTACATGCTAGTGTTTAAGCATCACACTTGTAAATGAGAACAGGCCTTCTGTGGACGCCATGTCTTAAATTAGGCACCAGCATCTTGACTGTGGCTTTTTTCTTCTAGGTTTTGGTTTGATAAAATTTATTAAGAAATAAAGAAACTGTTAAAACATCTGGTTAGATCAACTAGAAAGTATATACATGAACTATAGAAGACACTTCAGTCCTATTACAACTTTCCTATTGTTTCAACCACTTGGATGTAAGATGCTCTGGGCTTTTGCAATTAATCAATGAAGGCAGGCAGGTTAGCAGGCTTAGCTGCTTGTGGCATGATAATTAGAGGTGCTGTAGAAGCTCTATTGGCTTACAGTAGGCCAGTTTCCCACATCTCACATCTCTTTGGTATAATTTTCTTTATTTTTTAGATTGTAGTCTTCTTTTCAGTGCAAACCTAGCAACCTTTCTGGCCAGAACTCACTGGATGAGGCTTTCAAGCTCAGTGTACTTCAGGAAAGGGGCTTATTCCTAACAGGGTAGTGAGTCCTATTCTGATGACTGGACTCTGATCTTTTTGAAATGCTCATGGCAGTGAACTCCTCAGGAACCAAACACCCTGGGTGATCTGAAAGTGTTTTACTGATGTAAGAAAAAAATAGCCTTCTACTCACTCTTAATGGCAGGTATATTAATTTGCAAGACATTCTATCAAAAATTCATGCTAATTCTCCTTTTAATAAATTAAAATTACTATTTGTTCCTTTTTGTCTTGTGGAAGAGCTACACAAGATTGTCTCTTTTGTGGGCCTTTAATTGGGCACCGACTGGAGACTAAGGTGTAACTCTAACAGATGCCCAGCTATCAATGGTCATACAGATTTTTACTTTGAAACTTCTATCAGAAGCAGTGCCTGCAGGAATGACGTTTTGAAAGGCTATTAATGATCTAAAGTATTGTAAAGCATAGTTGTGTTCTAGCTGCTATTTTTTTAAATTTATATTTAATGATTATTTAATTCTCACCTTGATAAATAGAATTCACAATTCACATTAGCATAGTTTAAGCTCTTAAAAGTCCTGCAGTAAGGAAACCTATTAAATTCTACTATTCCGCTGATTCCCAATGTTTCTGACTATGGAAGGCTTTCAGCTCACTTGGCTCATATTTAGATTCCAAGGGACCGGATGTTCCACAAAATTTGATGTGGGAAATACCAATCTATAGTGATTGTTAATTTTAGAAAAGGGTGTGTCTGATGCTTTCCATCTAAATGGCATGATACCACTTGTAGCTGAAGTTGACATCTTAATAAACAGTGTAGGATAACTGCACCCAAATCTTCAACAGAATCTTCTATCACTTCTAATCACTATATCACTGCCACTAGTAAGTGGATGACCTAAGACAAGCCACTTATCCTCTCTGAGCCTCGGTTCCCTCATCTGTAAAATAAGAGAATTGAGCTAAGGGACTTTCAAGACCCTTCCCTACCCTATAATTATATACATGCATTTATTTTTAAATTTCTTTCTTTATTAAAGGTGATGAGAACTAGAAGATTGGCATCGCTGAGCAATGTAGCTTTTCCTATGAGTTTGTGCTTATATTCCTTGAAGTGGATTGAAGAACTCCATGATTAAGGAAGTTACCTGTGATCAGGTGACTACAAAGGTCCTCGCTTCCTGCTTTCTTACAAATAAACTTCTCCACAGCTTTGTATCTATTCAAGATAAATACCAATATAGGAACATTCGAGATAAATACCAATCGAGGACCCACCCCGACCAAGCTGTAAGCCCATGAACAGAGGGCTATTTTATTCATCAATATATTGCCAATAGTACTTAACACAGTGTGCTGCACATAGTAGGAATACAACAATAATGATTAAATTAAATCGAACTCAACTTGGGAGGTTTGCTTGATTAAGCACTTAGTCAGCTGGCAATATTTATTGGAAATCCAACAGTGTGGGCAGTAATAAGCTACCTGAGAGGTGATATAAAAGAGAGGGTCCTGACCGTTGACATCTTTAGAGATTGGTGATCAATTTATTGAATAGAATATTTATGTCTGGTGCAATATTTCCTGAATGTGTGGTTTGTTCTCATCTTCTCATGAAAAAATCCACCAAAAAAGAAATAAAAGTCTTAGGAAGATTGTCAAAGGTTAAAGGAAAGACTACATACCCAAATGTGAGATTAAAATGTCGGGGTGGAGTGTCTAAATGTGCCCATGTGATAGAGGACTCAAGACTCATGCTTCCGTGTATGACAAGAGTGACAGGATCAAGTCCCAGAATATTCCTTCTCTTCAAGACTAACACCACCAAATGATATACTTCCTCCAATATCAGACATTAATGAGATTGAGGGGGGCATGACCTATTAGTAGGCTCTCATGGTAACTGATGAAAAAAATCTGACACCATCCATACAGGCATAAAAGCTTAGCATCTTGGGCATATTCCAACAGAAAATTTAGCTTAGTCAAACCTCTGAAAATAAAAAATGAGATTAGACAATTTTGGAAATGGTGGAAGTATCTCATTCAAATGAAAAGACATTGACTGTAAATCTACATTTTCTTGGTGAAAATTGGAGTTTATTAGTATAATTCATCAAATTAGGAAGCAAAGTTGATTAGAGTTATTTGATTGAGACTGCATTGATTAAGGACTTGGAAAAAGCTATAAATCTAATCAAGAAAAACATCCTTCCACATGGGAAAAGTGCTGGTTGACATTTTGAAGACAGTTGCTTTTTATAGCAACTTTTATTTAATATCCAGAATTATGAAAATTTACCAATCTTGACTTAGCATAACTCTTGAAAAATCTATGTTAACAGAGTCTGAAGAAAATTGCTAGTAGTTTCCTAGGAAAATGAAAATAACAAGATCTTCCTCCTTTTAGTTGAAGTGAAAATAGAACAATAATCTTGGGCCCTTGCTCCAGTTAAGTATTTAGTCTGAATAATTCAGGCAAGAATCATCCCCTTGTGAGCTCTATAATGCTGTGGTTCTCCCTCCTTTCAGCACCTCCTCATGTGCACATGGCTTTGGTAAGTATTTAAACTTTTTTCTTCATTTCTCTCTGTGCAGATACAGCCTTTATGGATGAAGGGCAATGAAGCATTTGTTTTTAGAAAATAAAATGCTGCCCTTTCACTCAAAACATTTTCCCCTGGAAAGCCTCTACAGATCAAACATATTCTTTTTCACAATTGAACCAATCCTTGCAAAAGCTGTGACCACAGTTTTTGATTTATTTTGGCCTATGATGAAAGGCAAGCACTTTCAAAACGATTCCACCAGTGGCTCTCCCTAGGGAGAGCACCCCGGGTAGAAATTTGGAAAACATTTTGAAGGACGGAAAGGTGCAGATATGTTCTCTGTTAAAATGCACTTTCTGTTGGGATTCTACCATTTGAAAATATTTGCCAATGTCTTGCAGTATTTTGAGATATTTACAGCTGTTATGTGCCTAGTCACATGATATAGTCTATTACTTTCCAGAGCTTTGAAATCCACTTGGAGCTATATCTTTTAATTCAAGCTGGAAATTATTCTCATCGAGGCAGAGACTTCGTCCTGAACATGACCTGTACATGACCACTTCTGCTTCCACCTTAGCCCAAGATTATATCATCTCAGCATGAACAGCTGTAAAGGCTCCAAAAAGATCTTTCTACTTTTCACACTAGCCCTACTTTAAGTCTAACCTTCCCATGGAAGCGAGCTTTTAAAACTTAAATACTGTCTCCTTACCATCCGATGTCTTCTCATCACACTTGGAAAAAAATTCAAAGTCCTTACAAATCCTGCATGATCTTGCCTCTGCCTCTCAGACCTCGTTTCTCCTTTCTCAACTCACTCTGCTCTAGAAACTGTCTTCTTTCTGTTTCTCAAAACATGCCAAGCAAGTTTCTGCCTCAAGACCTTTGCCGCTCCCTCACCCAGGAGCCCTTTCTATCAAGAATCCACCTGGCTCTTGCGCTCACCTCATTAGGTCTCTACTCAACGACGCCTCCTGAGGGAAGCATTTCTCCATCCCCCGACATTCTCTTGCCCCTCGTCCTGCTTTATTTTTCTTCAAAGCACATACCCCTACATAACATATCATTTATTCATTTGTTTTATTGTCTACCTCCTAAACTAGGATAATCGCTCCTTGAGGGCAGGGGATTTATCTGTTTTGTTCATTACTGTCTTCCCTTCACATAGTAGAGTCTGAAAACATGTTTTCAATAAACAAATTAATGACTCTACCTCTGTAACTTCCTCACTGCCTGTGTTAGTTTGCTAGGGCTGCCATAACAAAGCATCACAAACCGGGTGGCTTAAACAAGAGGACTGTATCATCTCACGGTTCTGGAGGCTAGACGTCCAAGTTCAAGGTATCAGCAGGCTTCCTTCTGTGGGCTGTGAGGAGAATCGGTTCCATGCCTGCCCCTTATCTTTCTGGTGGGTCAGTGGCAACCTTTGGCATTCCTTGGCTTGTAGAAGCATCACCCTGATCTCTCCCTTCATCTTCACACTGCGTTCTCCCTGTGTGCATGTCTCTGTGTCCAAATTTCTTTTTATAAGGACGCCAGTCATATTAGATTAGAGCCCACCCTACTCCAGTAGGACCTCATCTTAACGACTTACATCTGCAATGTAAGGTCACACTGCAAGTAAGGTCACACTCTGAGGTACTGGGGGCTAGGACTTCAAGGTATGAATTTGGAGAGACCAAAATTCAACCCCTAACAATGCCCCTCCCTAGTATTGTGGTCTGGCCTGGAATCTAACTATCAGTTAATTAACCCTTGCTTTGCAAATGAACTTTGAAGACAAATCTGTGGTTGGGTTAGGGATTGTGCTTCTACTTTAGCTTCTTTAGGACTTCAGTTGTTGGAGCAGAGGATTGGTTTCTCTTCTGACAGCAATTGTTTACCATCCATGGGGTTTGTGCTTCTCTCCTACTAGAATATGGCTGCTTCATATGAGAAAATGTTCTGAGTAGGATGACAGAACTTGTGCATTTTTGCAGTGTCAGTTTATCCCTTTCTGCACACCTGCAACACCGAGGATGCTCTTCTTGTTTTCTCATACTTCCCGCAATCTTATGAGAGCCTGGAAGAGATCTGTGGAAAAAAGCCTGTGAGTGACATAAATTTCCTTGTGTTCTGGGGCTCACAAGAGTTCTATATTGTCACACTAGCCTGTTCTTGGCCTTTAGCATTTGTTAAAATTTTAGCTGACTTCTTACTTGTTTGTATGTTGGCTAGGACATCTTCCTCCCATGCTGACCCAGTCTGCATGGCCTATCTCTTCTTGGAGGTATCTCTCTCTTCTGGCAATTCAAGCTATTTGGTTGTGCCATGACATCAGCTCTCCCAAAGGTTCAAAAAAATTTATCATTTTATATTTATCTGGCATTTCTTTGTTGTTAGAGTTATTAGCAACACTCTTTTTAGCTTTCTATATCCTAAGCAGAGACAAAACTCTTCTACATCCATGAGCACAATCATGGAGCTCAATCAATGTCACCATTAGTAAGTGACAGAACTAAAACTAGAACCCATGTCTTCTGCTTCCTAGTAAGGACTCCTGCAATTATTCCAACACACCTAGGGCCTTTCCCTCCATCCCCTCTGAGATCTCTTTTTTTGATTCACGTCACATCTTTCAAAATCAGATTTCCTCCAAGGTCAAGCCCTTGGCCTCTGTGTCTCTGCCTTTTCTCTCTGGGTCAGTTTCGTCATTCTCAAGACTTCAGCTATCATCTCCATGCTGATTGCTTAAAACACCCAATTTGGTTTTTATTTCTAATCCAGATACCATCTTTTTATCTGCTAATTAAATTGCTCTAGATGGATGTAACTTCATCCTCCCAAGTTTAATAAGGGCTGAACCACATATTTAACCTCCTCATTTCCCTGCCCTTTCCTCCACTCCTCCCCATTTCCAGATCAGTGCTCTTTGCTGACTCCCATTTTCCATCAGTGGTGAACTCCTTCTGATTCTCTGGCATCACAAATGAGGATTCATCTTTTATAATTGTCTATTTATCTATACCAGCCAAGCTTTACCATAAAGTAATCACATTTTCCCTCTGATCAGCCTTTCTTATTCTTTCTTTCCACTTTGTGGTTTAGGTTGTCTTTTAGTCTGTTCAGGTTGCCAGAACATAACACATAGAATGGGTGGCTTATAAACAACAGAAATTTATTTCTCACAGTTCTGGAAACTGGGAAGTCCAAGATCAAGGTGCCAGCAGATTTGATGTCTGGTGAGAGCTTGTTTCCTGGTTCACAGACAGCTGTTTTCTTGCTGTGCCTTCACATGGTGGAAAGGGTGAAGGAGCTCTGTAGGGCTGCTTTTATAAGAGCATGAATTCCATTCAAGAGGCCTCCACCCTCAGGACCTAATCACCTCCCAAAGGCCCCACCTCCTAATACCATCACACTGGGGATTAGGTTTCAATGTATGAATTTTTAAACATTCAGTCTATAGCAGGCCCTTTTTGCCTTATTGTGAATTATTACCATAATAAGCATCCTAACATATCCTTGACCTTCATTCTCCTTCCCTCCAACTCCTGTTCCTTTATCTTTTCCTCTCTCATCCCAATTGCTAAACATCCACAATAAACAATTCTTCCTGAAACATAGCTTTAATCTTGTTATTTCTCAGTTTAATAATCTATAATAACTCCATATAATTTATGGGTAAAATCCAAATATCTCTTATTCTAGAATTCAGGGCCTTCTATCACTTCAATGTCACTTCTGTCAACCCAGTGTCACTTTTTACTGTGCTTATTAGAGTCACTTTAAAGTCTGTATTTATGAACTCTCCCCCACTCCCAATGGCCTGTCTCAAACACACACGTTGTATGTGAGTGCATAGGTGCTTAAAGGATTATCACTAACTCACTCAATTACTGCAAACATCTTCAATTATCCAATTTGCTATGTGTGTGTAGACATAGGTGTAAAGAATTTTTCTGTCATTGGACTGGCACAGTGATGACAATATGATTCTTTATTACAGAAATACTTACAAGAGAATAGTTAGAATTGAAAAAATAGATGCCATAAGAAAGAGCTTCTTGCCTTTTAGTATGGAACAATAAGCTTGGTGATTAGACTTAGATTTTGAGTCCTACATGCATTTGATGGCTGATTAAGAAGCCTTCTCTTAAACACAGCAATGTGCTGTTTAAATGAAAAATAGACAAAGGAAATGATTCCCAAATGGAAGAGTCTCTTTATATTTTATTTTTGGTTATTTGAATGAAGATTGTGCACCAAGAAGCAGAATCTCAAAGATTATTTGAAATGTGCCAAAAAAATTACTGGCTATTTGAGACTTTCGTTTCCTGGATGACTTAGAGAGAGGGTATAAGGCCTGGTGACAAATCGTGGTTTGTTTGATAACTTGATTCTTTATATATTATTCTAGATGTCTACTTGTCTGAATTATATAGAGAGGGATGGAGAGAAAAAGCAGTGATGAAACTAGATGGAATTGTTTAGATAGAAAGAATTCCGTTGAAGTGTAATTCCCCTGATAGCATTAATTTGGTAAAAAAACCCGGTACATGACCTGCTTCTAACCTTATATTGAGCAGTCAAAGATAGCTCTTAAAAAAAGCATTGTCAATTCTAAGCTGCAGTAGCTCTCGTTTGCCACCAACAATGGTACC
Organism: Tapirus indicus; assembly: GCA_031878705.1. Lineage (NCBI taxonomy): Eukaryota > Metazoa > Chordata > Mammalia > Perissodactyla > Tapiridae > Tapirus > Tapirus indicus. Next base: position 45,854,927 of record CM062918.1, read on the forward strand.
TCGAATTCTGTGTGCAAAGTAACTAATAAGGGCCTGATTGAAGTTTTGACTTCTATTACTCCAGCCATGGTGGAGTCCCCTGAGGATGAGTAGGACATGCCACTAGACCCTAGATGGTCTGTGTCTGATTTCTGAATTCTGAGCCATTCCACCCTCACAGTGGCTATTGCTGCTCAGATTCTAATAATGTGTGTGTATGTCAGTGTTTGCCTCCAGTGATGCTCAGGCATTACACAGAAATGGCATGTGGAAGCTCACAGTAATCACTGTAGGACTGCCCTCGCAAACGTTGGTAATTCATTTATTTCCTTCTCCTTCTTTAATTTCTTCCCTCCATTCCTCCCTCTCTTCCTTCTTTCCTTTTTCTGATCCTTTCATTCATTTTAAGAGGAGGTATTCAAAAGATGGTGCCTCTTGCCTCAAATCATGATCAAAAGTGAGTTATTTCCCCTCTTTGTTGCCTTTATTATTTCCTCTTTTAAAGTTCTCTAGAGTATAAGGATGATCAGACGAAGAAGAAATGGGAAAACAGAGGAGGAAGGAAATGAGGGAATGCAGATGGTAACACAGAGGTTAATTGAGAGGAGTAACAGCCAAATACGAGAAGGGAAAAGTAAATTGAAATTGTAAAGAAAGAAATAGAAATGATAAATGAGTGAAAGAGTTCATCCAGTGATTTATGGTGAGACCTCTTAATATCCTGAGACTTCAGCTTGGTTTTCTATGAAGTGGGAATGCTATTCTTTCTTGGTAAAATACTCTTTGAAATCTTTGTATTATAATCTACCTTTACCAGCAAATCATTAAGCTTCCTTAACAACAACAACAACAAAAACCAGATTTCTAGTGAATGCCAGTATTAATTATTTTTCTCTATTTTAAAGCTGTAGCATATATTGGAAAATATTGATTATTCAAAAATCACCTTGGGCCTTTCTGGTCAATTCCAGATGATATGTTTCCTTCTTTTACCTCTTAGGATATAAATCTAATAAGCAGACAATTCTTAACAATGTGCTCTTTGCCATTTAACTTTAGGATGCATGCGTATGCTCCAAAGATATATATAAAGCATTTTGAAATTATTTAACTTTTAGAAAATCATTATGATATTGTTAAAAATGAGTCATTTTATTCCCCTTTATAAGCCACCCTGAAAGGAGAGTGTTTGACTATCTGCCCATAGGTCAGCCTTCTGATCTTATAAATGAATTTCTTTATTTTGTCTTTTCAGCTGCAGTCCAATCCTGTCTTGCTAAATTTGCTAAGAAGATAATTTTTTAAAGTGCTGTGAAGGACCCATTTTTGGCCCAGCTCTAGAACTTTGCCTCTCCTTCTTATTGTCTTATATTAGGTGAAGAAAGATTCTAAAAGAGGGATGAGTTATTCTTGTAAAGCTGCTTTTCTGTTAATATATTCCATATTCAACCTCTTGGCCTATACATTACTGCATTTTACATTACTTCATTACTGTACATTTTGTTATTGATTTTGATTAAATCCATTTGGAAGTCAATATTCACAACAGTAAAAACAGAGGGTATGTTCGACTATTATATACAGTACATTTATCCTCCTCTGTCATCCCCCTGAATGTGCATTAAAGATCTGGGAGTCTCTTCTGCCTCTTCAGTAAATCTCATCATGAGGTGCATCCAAAGCAAGAAATCATACCCAGCTCATGACTTATCGGGACATCCCAAGTATGTAGAGCTGGAAGATGTGCAGTGTTTATAAGGTTTTAAAACACTCCCCAGCTCCTAACTGTCCCTGTCGCCAATCCTTTCACCAGCCAATCCTGTCACCACCTGGCTGAGTTTCAGTTTATTATTTACCTATCATGTGCTGGAAGCACTCTGTGCTTATGAGAAAGCCCCTTTACTGGTCTTGCTGTTGCTTGGCAGAGGGAGGTTTCAGTAGTCACAGAGAAAGTGACACCTTTGCTATTAGGATCCGCTTCATGATGGAAGAGGGACAGGGCTGAAGAATGCAGCCAGCTGAGATCAGTCAGCTGTGATAAAGACAGAGGAACTCACCAATTGTGAGAACCGCCAATCAGCTGGAAACAGGCTTCCAAAGCTTTCAAAACACAGTCACCTGCCAGCTGAGCAGTGGCCACTAGCCTTCTATTGTTGCTGAGGGGAACAAAGATCAAGTGCTTGGAAGTGCTCTTAAAAAGCTGCAAAGGAAAACCTTCCCCCATGTTTCTGGTTCTACGTCTGGCCATTCTATAACAGATCATTGTGTAAGTTAATAATTTCTCAAATGTGGAAAACAAATACCCCTCCTAAAAACAAAATCCCATCTTTATTTAAAAATTTGATATCTGGTTCATCACGAAATTTTGCATTATTTTTGATTTTTAAAAATATCACGTTAAAATATTATTTATCCCGATTGTCAGTTTTTGTGGTGTCCCCTTAAATTTTGCACTCAAGGTGAGTGACTCACTCACCTTGTCCTAGGCCCAGCCCTGTTTATTAAACACCACCATGTGCTCTCAGCCTCATAGAGAGACAGACACTGTAGACATTTTACAGATGATCAACTGAGGCTGATGGAGGTTAAAAGTTGTTGAAGATATTCAGAAAAGTCGTGGCAGAAATGGGTCCAGAATTCTGGTTTTCTGAATCCTGTTCTGGTCTTCTTATTTCGGAAATTCCAAGCCATCCCAATTGCATAAAAATTAACCTTAATCATTATTACAATTAGCATACATATAACACTTTATGTATAAAGCACATGTTCATGCTTAATCCTCATGACAAGTCTATACATAGGTATCATAATATTCCCTGTTTATAAAAAAAGAATTAGAGGGCCACAGAAATTAGATAACTTGACCAGGATCCCACAGAAAATAAATGATAAAATATGGATACAAACTCAGGTTTTCTGAGTCTGAATCCTATGCCCTTTTAAACTGGGTAAGGAAAGATTTTTTAAACAAAGCACAAAAGATGTTGAATATAAAATAAAATATTTATAAATTTGGCCACATTAAAATTAACATCTTAGTAAGTGAACCTTAAGACAAGTTACAAATGGGGAGAAAATATTTCCAATGTATATAACTGACAAGAGACTGGTATGAAGAATATATAAAGAAACTTACAAATGAATAAGCGAAATGAATAATAGAAAAATGTACAAAGGTATAAATAAACATATGAAGAGAAGTTCAACATTATATATTACCAGGGAAATGAAAATTAAATCCATAATGAAATGCTATTTTATACTCACTTAGTTTGCAAAATATTACCATGCCTAAAAATATCAAGTGTTGGAGAGGAAACAGATCTATGGAAATGCGTATGCAGTGCTGCTGGGAGTAAAATATGGTGCAACCACTTTGGAGAGAAGTTTGGCATTATCTCCTAAAGGTGATCTATATATACCCTATAACACCAAAATTCCACTTTCAGATATATTCCCAAAATAAACTGTTATATTTGCATAATGAGTCATGTACACAAATTATATATATATATATATATATATATATATTTATATATATATACACATACACATGCATAGAGATTTGGAGAATCATTTATTATTTTATTCAACAATTATTGAGCATCATTATACATCAGGTTTTGTTAAGCTTTTTTAAGTTATAAAAATGAACAAAATGCAGATTCTGCTATGATGACTATATAATACAGTCAGAGACATGTAAACAATAGTTGCAGTGCAATGTGGTAAGTGTTTTTACAGAATTATAAGCAAAGCGCTTTGAAAGCCCAGAAGAGGGAGGAACTAATTCTAGAAGAGATAACTTTTGAGCAGGGATTTGGATTGAGAAGAGAAGAGGTATATGGGACCAATGAGGTGGTCCTTAGCTTCATTGCAAACAAAGGATTTGTACTTGCCTTGGAAAGCTGGGGAGGACTGAGATGATGAGCAGGATGGATAGTCTTCATTTGGGAGAGCAGGGAGAGGTGCAGAGAGGGGGTCTTGCTATGTGGCCTAGTGGTTAAGTTCAGCATGCTCCACTTCAGTGGCCTGGGTTTGGTTCCCGGGTGCAGACCTACACCATTCATCAGCAGCCATGCTGTGGCAGCCACCCACATACAAAATAGAGGAAGATTGGCACAGATGTTAGCTCAGAGCGAATCTTCCTCAGCAAAAAAAAAAAAAGAGGTGCAGAGAAGAGTGGGATGATAGACACATGCCTGAATGAAGAAGCCAGAAATAAGCAAATAGTGATTGGATGGGTTATATTCAACAAGACCACAGGCCTTGAATGAGGACTCCTGACCTGATGTGATAAAGAGAGGACAGCATTTTAGGTTTCCGAGCAAAGGGCATAACATAAAGGAGGTTTGTTCAGGTCTTCACTGATGAGTGGCTTCCTTCAGGAGATATTCCTGCTCCAGAGGTTGGTGAAGCAGAGTAAGTAGGAGTCAGTCAATGTGGGTTTTGCTTGGCTACATGTGAGAGGAGGAATAGTGATCGTTGTCTCCAGTCAGAGCCAAGCCCAGCTTTCTCTCTGCAGGGTATACTGAGTTTGGAGGAAGGTTAGCCCAGATCACAGAGGGCAGAACTGGATGGAATAAAGAACGCTGGAGTTTCAGTTTTCGGAAGAGAGGCTTTAAACCCTCAAAAATGACAGCCCATAAATTAGAGCAGATGAAGGAGAGGTAGAGGAGAACAAAGGTCATCACTATGAGAAGTAGCTGCATGATAATAATTATAACACTCAATTAATACCTTACACTTGCAGAACACTTTTGGCACTTTATCATTAAAATATAATTTCACACAGGGTCAATTTCACAGACGCTGAACCTGATTTTGATCCAATAGTTGGACTGAAAAGAGAAAGACGATTGGGCAGGCAATTGGTGGAGGGCTTTCTTTGAGAAGATAAAGTAGGCTTGATGATTAATTATGAAAGCATAGAGTTGAGGAAGTGCCCCAAATTATTAAGAATTAAACTGAGGCTAGGTAATTTAATGAGATGTTCCTTTATTTCGTTAGGGAAAGACCTGGGTAGGTCAGGTGACAGTGATCCTAGAACCAAAGAATTTTAGAGTCAGAAAAAACCTTTGATCATCTCTTCCAAACCCCTTTTCTAGTCCAACGGCACATTATGTCTCTTTCTACAGTTTTGTGTCGGTGCCTATTCATAGCAAATATAAGCACTGCATTTGCCTTTTAATTCCTTGGAGTATTTTATAAACCTGGGTAATGCAGTCTTGCTGGAAATCGACAGTTATAGATGGTTTCCTCTTTAGCCCACGTCTTCCATGACCTCAATTACTACATTAAAATATTGTTAGCAAATTAAGATTCAAATAGCATTTATTACACAAGATCAAGTTCACTTTACAAGTAATTTACATATTGTCACAATGACTCTGTGCCAATTGCTTACAATTTTGACATTGTTTGTGGGAGAGTGGCCAGCACTAATGCACACAGGATTGAGACATAATTTATTATGAGACTCTCTTTCTCTCAGCTGTGGGATATTTGGGGAAATAGTGTAATATAACAGAAGTCAGTGCACATAATCAGCATAGCTCTTTGGATTATCCTAATTTAGGACATGGCAAAAGAGTAATGGTTCTACCTGTTCGACTCCTGGAGCAGAAGGAGTTCAGTACCAAGATGAGCTCAGGGATACAAGAAGGAAGAGAGGTGGATTTCTAGTTGATAACTTAACTATTCTCATTAATCCTATTTTATCTCTATCCATCTTTCTTAATTTTGTCTCCTTATGCAATGCTCTAGATAGCATAGTGGTCAAGAGCAAAGGTGTTGAGCAGGATTACCTGGGTTCAAATCTTGACTCTGCTGCATTTTAGCTGTGTGACCTTGAGCAATTCATTTAACCATTTTATTCCTCAATTTCTTCATATACATAATAGGACTAGCCATACTGCTTACCTCATAGAATGTTGTGAGGATTAAATGAATTAATAGAGCAGTGCCTCACTTACAGGAAGCACCACAAGTGCATTGCCTATTTATTATTAGTCTTTCTGTGATGTGTTTCTATATCTCCTTTTACCTTTTCCTTTCTATTACAGCACTAATGTTAGATCACTTTTTTTTTCTTGTCATGCCTGCCACTCCCTAATTCTAAATTCCCCTAGGGCAGAAATTGCACATGCATCTCTTTCATTCAGCCACAGCATGTATGTTGGTTATATAGTTGCACAATATTGGGGATGAGTGCACATTCAGTACGTGTAATTTCCAAAGTAGCTCATCCTTTTTGAATAGAGCCAGCAAAAGAGCTTTTTAAAACAGCAAAACTCAGAATGTTGGGGACCTTGAGAATTCCTGTCTTTTGCCCTTTACCTTGTCATTGCCTCTCAGCCCATCTGGTGGTTGCTCTGGGTTTCTCCATTGAGAACCACTGGCAAACCTGAAATGATTTCAGTCTTTCCAGGTGTAGGGATGGCAAGTGAGAGGATTCCGCTCCTGTGTATCCAAGCCCCAGGAGGCCCTCAGAGATATCCACACTCAAGAACCCATAAATGTCTTTTTCTTTCCTGTCATAGTTCTCATTATAGCAGAAAAAAATTACTCAAAAGCAATGGTTCTCTAAGTGTGGTCCAGGGATCAGCAGCAGCAGCATCTGGGAACTTGTTAGAAATGCAAATTCTTGGCTCTATCCCAGACCTACTGAATCAGAAGCTCTGGTGGTGGAGCCCAGCAATCTGTGTTTTAACAAGCCCGCCAGGTGATTCTGTTGAATGCTAAAGTTTGAGAAACACTGCTCAAAAGGGTCATAGTTCTTTAGCAGCACATCATTAATAGCAAACAACTACCCCAAAAAGGATGAGGAATGACTTAGGCAGCCGTCAAGGCCAATTAAGGGCAACCACAACAACCCATCACAGAGTTTGGTCTGTGCCAGGCACAGTGGTGCTTTCAGATATATAAGCTTATATGATTTTGACCATGGTCTGTTAAAAAGATGGTATTAACCCAGTGTTGCCAGGGGAGGAAACTGAGGCACAAACTTTTACCCAAGGTCACTAATCAGGTAAGTCACAGACCTAGAAATTGAACTCTGGTCTGGCTGATGCCCCAACTCATGCTTCTTCCATTATTCTACTTGGCTGCCCAAACCTTTAAAAGGCACGTCTTTATTCTTTGTGCTTAGTTTAAATGATTCCTATTTCAGGTAAATATTCTTTCTCTGTTTTTCAGAATGCCATGTATTTATGTGTATCTGTATGTGAGTATTTGTAGCTAAATTCTGTATATTAGTTCTTTCATTTCTACAAACACTTATTGAGGAACTACTGTGTGCTGGGTATTAGAAAGGCAACACAGAGGTGCTCATGTTGGCGTCCTTGACCTCAAAATGCTCACTCAGATAACTGGCTAGGATCCAAAATTACATGGAGAAAAATATCGCAGATATTTAATACAGATAGATCTTAAATATATAAGATTTATAATACTAAGATAATGAGAAACTTCTCAATAGGTAATCACAGTAGCTAAGGTTGAGATTAATCAGCATTGCTGACTAATTTTTATATTGGCTACCTTAAGTCACAGTCTGAGGCAATGGACAATGAGTAGCAAATTTAGAAGACAGAGTTTCACCCACATGTTCATAACACTATTAATTCCTTCCACAAGCATTTATTGAGGGTTTGCTGTGTGTCTCGCACTTGACAAGGTGCTGTATATGATAAGAAAGAGCTAGAAAATAGTCCCTGCTCTCAAGGAGCTAGCAAGGGACTTTGTCTTTTGACTCGCCCTGCTGTTATCAAGATCAATTACTTGTTTTAAAATAAAATGTTCTATTGTGCTTAAGGCTATTAGTGATCATCCTCATATAAAAATGATTTGATTTCTCACCAGCATCTTTGAATTTCATTTACTATCCAGGGGTCCTAGCTCAGTCAACCTTTTTTTTCTTAAAAGTCAAATCTGTAGGGGCCGCCCAGTGGCGCAGCGGTTTAGTCCACGCTTGGCAGCCCGGGGTTCGTGGGTTTGGATCCTGGGCACCTGCCAACACACTGCTTGTCAGCCATGCTGTGGCAGCGTCCCATATAAAGTAGAGGAAGATGGACACAGATGTTAGCCCAGGGCCAGTCTTCCTCAGCAAAAAAAAAAAAAAAAAAAAAAAAGAGGATTGGCGATGGATGTTAGCTCAGGGCTGGTCTTCCTCACACACACACACACACACAAAATCAAATCTGTAGTCAAAGCATAAAATCTTAAATAATGTAACAAATGCTTGACTTTTATTCACTCTGCAAATTGATGAGTGCTATGGTATGCAAAGAGAAAAAGGAGAGTCCCTACCCTCTGTGAAGTCACAGTCAGGCATGGAAACAAGTTATTACAATGAAAAGAGATGCATACTACCAGAGGTGTGTGCAAATGATGAACAGTCGTCAAGAATAGAGCAATAGATCTGTGTGGTGAATTGCTTCATGGAGGCAGTGATAATTGAGAAGAGTCTTGAATTCTCTGGTAGACATAAGGGAAGGGAATTCTAAGCATAGGGAACAACGTTTATAAAGGTATGGGTACATAAACCAGCGTGGCGTATTAAGGAAACCGTGGTTAAAGTTTGGGTGTATTTAAGGGAAAGTGAAAGGAATTTAGGGTACAGAAGTTTTGAATACCATATTCAGGAACTTGGAGCTCATCTGATAGGCAATAAGAACCCACTGCAGGATGTGAAGCAAGGCCAAATGTTCCTTAAGCAAGAGAATTAGAAGTTCAGATCTGTGCATTGAGCAGTTCTATATGGTTGCAATGTGAAGAAAGACTAGAATTATTATGGAGTTAGAATGGATAGTGAGGAGTAGATGAAGGAAGACTTGGGAGTACACTTCAAAGGACTTGGTAAGTGAATGTGTAAGGTAAAGAGTATTCAGCCCTGAATGTACAAATCTGCTTCACTTTATTCATATTTGTTAGTTTTCCTGTTAGAACTTGATACTGTTGCACTAATTATGAGTGTGACAACAAAGACCAATGTGTGGCCTGTTTCCCCTTTCAAAGTAAGAACTTATAAAGACTGTCCCTTGCTTTGGAGGCCCACGTTCCACAAGAGTTTTGAAGAGCCTGTTTACAACTTGGGCTTCGAGGCTGAGTCTATATATTGCCTGGAGCCACCATTTCTGCATTGATCATGAGGCAAGCAATCAAACACCAAACGATGAATCTAGTTCTGCAGGCTTGCTGCTCATACACCCTAACTGCTCAGTTACCAGCAGGATGGAGACAGAAACAACCGATACACGCCCAAATCAACTCAGTTTTTGGTGGCCTCTAGGTGTGGCCTTGGACTCCAAATCATCCCTGATTCCCACCCTACCCCTCCTCCTATTATAAGTCTACTTTTCCTCTGATCTCCTGGAATTCTTTGCTGCTAACTCTCTTGTCGTTTCTACCACAGTTTGTATATTTGCCTGGATTGTAACTCCACGAAGGCATGATCTTTGTCGTTCATCTTTCTGTTAACCTCATTATCTTATATAGGATGCGAAACATACTTATGATGGCTCAAATTTCCATCACCACAATTTTGTAGTTTTTTTTATCATAAACAAGATACTCACTGCCTCCCTCACCACCTCATCCCCACCATAATGAGCAGAATTTGTAATCCAAGAGCTATGGTTGTGCCAACAAACTGACTGGTTCAGTGATGAGTGAACAGGGCCAGGTCAATGTAATCAGCAGAGATAAGAAAATATGGCTGGCTTATTCTTGCGATGGAAAATCTACCAGAGGTAGTGAAATCATGTGCCTCCAAACCATGTTTTTGGTAAATGCATCATCTTTTTTAAAAATATGATAATGGCCTAGTGAAATATAAAGTAAGATATTTTCAATACAATAAAGGGATGGTTAATATCTTCAGGAAGAGTACTGATTGGCATGTTATCAGAGAGAGCTTGGGGCAAAGCTATACCTGCCCTGCAGGAGACTTTGGACCTAATGTGGCTAAATTTTCAACTCCTTCTGAAACATATTAGGTTCTATATCAGGAACTTTCCATAAGCACTACAATAAGCACTACAGAGATATTTGTTGAATATAAATTAATTGCATGTTATCAAAGCAAAGGAAACATTGAAGCGGGAGTTTGGAAGCCTTTGTCATAGCCCAGCCTCACACAGACTAGCTGTGTGTCCTTGGGCAAGTAATTTCCCTTTGCTGGGCCTCAGTTTCTTTATTGACTGGGTTGGATCAGATGATCCTAATGTTTTCCAGCTCTAACTCAGTGACTCTATATCGCTGTGAAAAACAGTCTACAGATTTCCTAATGGAGCACTGTCCCTGGCTAGATAATGTACAAAATCTTGAAAACAATCATCCCAATGATTTCCTTAAGTCACATTTTATAATTTGGAGTGAATGATAAGTCTATGAATTTTATTAACTGACATGAGTAAACAGAAAAAAGATGACTTAAGAAGACACCTACTAAGATTCTGAGGCAATGTTTTTGCTCAACCCAGTTGTACCACACTGGGCTGTTTCTCTTTAGGAAAGTGGTGTAATAAATGTCCCAGAACTGCTCTTGCATATGGAAGAAGCAGTTTTCTGAGTCTAGTGACAGTCTGAAAGAAAGGCAGAAAAATCAGTTATTTAGAGAGGGATGTGATGGAAGGGGGAATTCTCAGCTTCTGAGAGTTCTTCCCAGTTTGAGGAGCAGACATAAGTCCAGGTTGGTTTGATGTTCTTGATATCAAGAAACTGTATCTTGTACATTTTCATTTTATTCTAAGTGAAAACCCATTGGAAGTTGGATGTTAATAAATAACATGGTAAAAACATGGTTCAGGTCCTCAAATCGTTCATGATCTAGAAAGGATAGACTAAGAAGCAACCAAGATAGTAAACACGTTCAAATTACAAATACTTAGAGGTTTAAATATATTTAAAGTCAACATCATAAAATAATAAACAAGTGAACAACTGCAAAAGAACAACCACTGACAATGAAATGCTTTTCTTTTCTTACTCAAATCATTGGATCTGGTTTTGATTCCACAGTTAGAACTTTCTGAATGGAAGATCAAGAAATCCAAAAGAGATTGTTAGTGAGATAGAATGGGAAAATCCCAGGGCCAGAAAATAAGAAACCGTATGCTAATTCTGACTCTACCAGTAACAGAGTGGCCTTGAGAAAGCCACATCCTTCCTTGGGCCTCAGTTTCCTCATCCATAAAGTGAGGAAATTGGGCTTGACCAGTGTTTCTCCATCTTGAGAATTTATAGACCTCTTTGAACATTTCCATAGACCCCAGGGTCCCATGGACCCCAGTTTGAGGCATACTGCCTTAAAGTTAAAATTGATTTCTTGGTAGTGTGGTTCTAAATACAAGCCCAGATGCTGGTGCTGAAATCCTGGGACTGCTCTACATCATATGGTGGTCATCCCAATTGACTCACAATTTGCCTATCTTAATTACTCCATTGAACAAATTAGTACTTATTTGTGCTAAAACTGTTCTAGGCATTTGGGATATATCCAAGAACATACTAGACAAGATCATTACCCTCATGGAGCTTACATTCTAGAAGGGAGAAACAGATGATAAACAATAGAGATAGCAAATAGGAAAATTAATTTTGAATAGAAAATTCGAAACATTTCACAGGACCCCTGCAAGTATATCCATGGATCATCATTTGAAAAGCATCTGACTGGAGGAGCCCTTGAGGTCTGTGGTTCAGTGACTCTCAGTCACCCCTTTCAGATTGAGCAGGAAGCAGAGAGCTTCGCCACCAACTAGCCTAAGTGAACAGAGATGGTTTTAATAGGAGTCTCACCCGATTCTAGAATTAGCCAGGAATTTTCCTTGCCATGGCTTTGGTTTGTGCCTCAGCCTGTTCTGAGCAACATGGAGGTGTTTCTAGGCACAGGGCCAAAACTTCATTGCAGGGCTCAGGGAGAGCACAACTCTGGAGAAAAATTATTAAATTGGGCAAAGATCCAATAAACTTAAATTTTCTGTTTTTGATTGCTTGCTGTGAGGAACGCTATGACATGATTTGAAACGATGATTTAATGTAGCAAGAGGAGAGGGACTCTAGAAACCAAACAGTGCAGTCATACAGTCCTAATAAAATTAGTCTATTATGTGCAAATTGATTGCTAGTGCCTAGATTTACATTATGTTTATGATATCAGAATATCTGACAAAAATTGATGTCAATATTTATGCCTCTATAAATTACTCACACAGCACTGTTATGATGGCATCTAATTAAAGTGGAACCAAACTAATTGACCTTTAAATCCAAAGGACTCTGTAACCCAAAACTCATCCACACGGGGATGGCAGGCTGCACTAGCATGGGAAGAATGGGGGCTTTTTGGGTGGTACTGTCTTACTATGAAAAAAATAATTATATATTTTGCAAGGGCTGGTTCCACTAAAAGACAGATTTAGATTTAATTCAACCTGCATTAAACTGCTGCTGTGTAGGTTCCTGACCAACCACGTCCACGGCTGCACACCTAGGGTGTTTGAAAGATTTTTTTTTTCAACCAAGCTGTCTGCTTTGAGTAGGTCAAATGAGACAGTCGATCAAATCAAACCCTCTTTGTTTTATTTTAAATGTTTTATTTTGGAGTAATTTTACATTTACAGAAAAGTTATAAACCAGACTTTGTGCTCCTTGAGGGCAGGGATTATATTTTATTCATTTTTTTATCATCTCCTCTAACAACTGATACAGGGCCTGACAAAAAGCAGGAGTGCAATGGGATTTGATTTGTTTTTAGGAAGAAGACAAAAGGAACAAAACAAGCAATGCTCCTGATATTTTGTAAAATAAAATATCCCGTTGTTATTCCTGGCAAACCTTGTTCTTGGCTTTCTTTCTCCTCCTGCTAATAAGTAGCCAATTATGTTTTGACTAATTAACTTATTTAAAATAAATCCAAATATTATTCTTTGAATACATATTATTAGAAACGCAAATAAAAATTATAATAAAAATAATTACTCTGAGGAATTTAAGTAATCATAGGGGAATAAACCTGGTTGTTAGTCTGGAGTCAGAATATCTGGATTCTTATTTTATTTCTGATACAAACTTGCTCTGTGTCCTTGAGCAATGAACTCTTGTTGGGCATCTTGCCTCCTCAACTGTAAAATGAGGAAGGTGAATTCTGTTCTTTCAGGTCCTTTGCAGCTGGAAAATGCTATTGCTTCTGATACAGGTCTGGGAGTGTGTGTATTTCCACTGGACTGCACTTTCTTTTCCTCTCTCTGCTCTCGTTTCACTGCAGTGCAGAGGCAGAAGGAATAGACGCAGCTATTATACTACTGTGTATTTTGATTAATGCATTTAACAAAAGATTGTTGCATATTTAAAGTTCATCAGTCATGGTTTTCACACTTGTGCACGTTGTCAGAGTTCAATTGCAAATCCTTCTTGTCTTTGTACTGAAAAGATTTCTTTTTTCATTTCAGAGAGGGCTGTTCAGTTTTGTTATAAAACCTCATTACTTTTTTATTACAGACTTAGTGGAGCCTTCTCTGTTGAATTGAATCATATGATTCACTATTAGCTGGACATTTAATACTATATTGTCTTTATATTGTTCAGTATTCTTCTCAGTTTTTTTATTTGCACTTTGAAAATGTCTCAGGAGAAGAAATTGAAAGATGATATTTCTTTGAAATAATTCACCTCTATCTCAGGAAAGCAATATTTTAAAGGTAATTATTTAAGCAAAATATACTACCTTTTCCTAATTCTTATTAATTTAAGCTCCCTACGATAGTGAATAAGGAGAATGAATAGTTAAGTGATCCAGAAAATGTATTTTTTCACAAAAGAAAAATATTTTCTTTAAAAAAAACTCTTCAAGATCATCAGCATGTGTCACATATTTTGTAAAATTTTCCTAAATTCCCCAAGGTGTCGGCCTGTGTTGTTGTACTTATTAAGGTCTCTCCTACTGCTCCTTAAGAACAAGGAGTGCTCTCAGTCAACTATTAGGCGCCCATGTTTGTTGACTGAAATAAAATACCCCAATGCGTTTATACAGTTATCTAACAAAACTGCCTAGGAAGTAGATGTGACATGGCTAAACATTATTTTTAGGTTAAATTTGCTTTTAGAAATGTATGCCAGGGGCTGGGCGGGCGGTGTAGTGGTTAAGTTTGTGCACTCCACTTCAGTGGCCCGGGGTTCATGGGTTCGGATCCTGGGTGCCAACCTACATACCGCTCATCAAGCCATGCTGTGGCAGCGTCCCACATATAAAATAGAGGAAGATTGTCACAGATGTTAGCTCAGGGCCAATCTTCCTCACCAAAGATAAATAAATAAATAAATGTATGCCTTATCTACTTCAAAGTTTCTGTGGTCCTGGTAGCTAGTTCACAATTTGGATGATCTAGTTCCCTATTGCTGGGTAACAAACTACCTCTAAACTTAGTAGCGAAAAATATCATTTTATTTTGCTTATGATTTTCTGGGTGAGGAATTTGGGAAGGGCTCAACTGGATGGTTCATCCCTGATGCAGTGGCATCAGCTGGGACAGCAGCTGGAGGACCTACTTCCAAAATGACTTCATCACTTCCATGTCTGGTGCCTCAATACTCCTTGGCCTCTCTCTTTTTTTCTCTCTCCACGTGGTGTCTCTTCTTCCAGGGTCTTTCCATGTGACTTGGGCTTCTTATAGCATGGCAGTCTCAGGGTAGTTAGACTTCTGACATGGTCGCTTACTTCCCCCAGAGTAGTCGTTCCAGGAGGTGCAGAGAGAGACTGCAAGGTTTCTTAAGACCTGGCCTCAGTAGTTCCAGAATGTTACTTCCATTCCATTCTATTGACCAAACAAATTCAGGCTGGCCCAGGTTCAAGATGAGGGAAGAAATAGATTCTACCTGTCAATGGAGGAACGATATGGACAGACAGGGAGGGAAGGAATTGATGGCAGTCATTGTGGAGACAAGCTACCAGAGTAGGGGAAAAATAGATATTTTTAGTTGGAAAAGCCATAGAGATAATACAATTCAACTCCCTTTTTCTATGGTCAGACAATAGTCATCAAACCTTTATTGTTCATTTTGATTCCTCCATCTGTCTATTGAAAACCTTTGGCTGGGCTTGAGCATTCTTAGTGGCAATAGTAAATAGGCCCATCATTCAGTATAATGTGCTCCCATCTTTGCTAGAAACCTACACACATTCACCCCAACTACCGGAAAGATGAGCTTGAGGATCTCTTACTTTTGAAGTTTTCTCCCTTGCAGCAAAATCACGTAGGCCAAAAATGTGAGCCAGTGTGGATTCTAGAAAACATTCATTTTCTTTACACTGACCTTATCCATGTTAGCTGAAGAATCAAGAAGTTCTCCATCTCCAAGATTCAGAAGATCTCATTAATTTACAATCTAAGAGCATCTTCTTGAGATCTCATCCTTTCTATACTGCATAAACATCTTCCAAGCTCCTCCTTTTACTGTAGCTACTTAGCCCAATTGCAGTTGACTTCATTTGCTTGTGGCTTTTCTCATTCAAATATAATTAACATAAAAAACACCCCATACCCATGAAACTCGGAATGTGTCCTTTGCGGTTCAGTCTTGGCTCAAACTTATGCTCCATTGAACTTCCAAGCTGAGATCTTGATCCTCATGTTACAAGAATTTAAGCCATCTGCCATCTTCTCCTCTTTATTTTGTCCATTTCTTCCAGGCATTGGTTCTTACTGAACTTCATAAGGCTAGAGACTTCTTACTATGTACATCCCTGCTCAAATGTCAGCTCATCAGAGAAGCCTTTCCTGACCATTCCTTCTAATGTCGCACCCCTACCAGTCTCCTGTATAATGTAATGAACTTATTTCCTTCTCAGCGATCTCTACCTGAAATTACTTTTTGCATTTGTTTACTTGTTTGTTATCTCTAATTTCCACTGTTGTATGTCCAGGTTCAAGTACCTGGTACCAAGTATCTGGGTGGGTGCTTAGTAACTATTTGTTGAATAAATTAAATGACCACACAGATAACTGAAAACTTATTTGTCTTTAAATGATTGGTACTATAGTGACAAAGTCAAAGCATATTTTATATGTCAAAGTAACACAAATAATATTAAAGTAAAATGAATTTCTCCAATGAGGAAGAAAACTTTCTGTTGAGGAACTAAAATAATCAAACTGCTTATTTAACAACCTACAGTCCAGTGAACAGTTGCAGGATGACACTCACAAGCAAGAATTGAAACATTTAATAGCACTTTGAGATGATAATATTTCATGTTGAATAGGTATTCTCAAACACTGTTGGCGAGAGTATAAATTAGGGAAAGCATTTTACTAATATGTATCAAGAACAGTAAAAAGAGTCCTTTCTTTTACTCAATAATTCTATTTCAGAGACTGCATAACGAAAAAATATGAAACAGAGTAAAATAATATGTATAATGATGTTCATTGAAATATTGGATATATGCCTCTATATGTCTAACAATTGTGGAATGATTCAGTAAGATATGACACACCTACGTAATGAGAAATTACCTTCTCTATAAAAATCACATTTACCAAGAGTGAATTAACATCGTAAACTATTTATGATACAATTTCCAAATGTAAAAAGGCAGAGTACAAAACTGTATGTACAATGTCATTTCAACTATGCCCCAAAATAAGTGTAGCAAAAAAAGTTTGAAATGAAATATACCAGGAAGTTTGCATGAGCTATCACTGGATGGTGAAACAGAGGTTAAGTTCTATTTTTTCTACTTTATATTTTTATGTATTTTTCAAATCTCTTACAATGAGCATCTATTATTTTCATAAGAAGAAATATAAACTATCTAAAATTTAAAAGGTTTATAATAGATCAGTGCAATATTATTAAGTAAGACTCTTTCAGTAATTTGTGTGTCTTGCTGAGTAACTTCATTGTCAAAAGGACCCAAATTCTGGTTCTGACTATAAGACATAGCAACTAAACGAGGGGAAAAGGCAAAATGTTTACTAGTGGTTGATGTTTCAGTCTATGAGATCATTTGTGTTTTTGTTGTTGTTGTGTGTGTGTGTTCAAGACAATTAATAATCCTTTATTTCATTTAGATGTGTACTGTAGAGTAGAAATCTCTTTTCATTCTTATTTCAATAGATAATAGGTTGAACATGTGAAATTGCCAATATTTCGCCTTTTCTGATCCACAAAGAATGACATTTTCATGCATTTGCCTTAATACTTTCTGTATCAAATCCTGAGGTAATATCAATGCCTGGTGTTTTTTGTAATGCCATGTACTGGCACTTTCTTTTTTGCAAGTAATGTTGACACATGTCCTCAGATAAATGGCTGTTCACATCCAGACTCATTTGGCAGAAACAATAAGTTTTCATGCCAATTCAGAGAGGAGAAAGGAGTTCAGAAAGACAAAAGGGTTGAGAGAGACATTTTACAATATATCAAATATGAGTAATGATATCTCAGTTTGTACTTTAAAAAGCACTGGTAATACTTAATCTTTCAATAACACTTTATAGCTTACAAAGCATATTCTCATTCATTATCTGATTTAATCCTCAAAACCTAAGAGGGAGATAATTTTATCCTCATTTTACCATTTCTGAGTGATTGTGATTTACAAGGTCAGGCAGCTAGAAAGGGGAAGAGCTAAGCCTTGAACCCGGATTAGCAATCTATACGACAGGAAAAATTTGCTAGTTAATTTGTGCATGAACAGAAATCTTCATTTTGTGGAAATGAGTTATAGTCAATAATTAAAGTTTGGAAATCTAGTCATTTCTGAAGATAATTGTTGTGAAAAGGTTTCCTTGTATTTCTCTTAAATTATACTCATATTCTTCACAATTATCTAATTTTTTTTAAATTAATGTTTTAAATATGCTGTGTTTCATATTCATATATATGTATTCACACACACACACACGCACACCTTTGAATTAACAAAAAAAAGAATCCTTTTTTAGGACGAGTGTTTCTGGCAAATGCAGCAATTGATTTGAAATTGAAATGCAATTGAAAATCTATATAGCAGTCTGTCAAGTACGGATTTTCGAAATGACTATTTTCCAAAATGCATATTAACATTTGAGGGAAGAGGTAGAGAATCTTTTATTCTTAGAAGTCCTTGGAAGAGATCCACTTTGAGAATCATTTCCTCTTTATGAAGCTAGTGAATAACGTCATTTTAAATAAAATAACAACTCAGGGTAACAGAGAAGGAGTTAGGTAGCTTTTGTAGGCAGAGCAGCCCTGGGAGTTGTATTGAACAATTTGCTTCTTGCCTAGAGAAAGAGGCATTTGTAAACAGAGTGCGAAGAACTGAGCCTGACTCCAATGGACTTTTCTGTTTGTCCTGTCGGTGAAATCCCCCTGCATCTGATAAACGCAGCACTGCATTCCTCCTGGTTAGAGATTTAAGAAAAATCCCACTAGTCCTGCCCACTTCGTGTTTATGGAATGACTGCCAGTTTCCTATTTGTTTGGGGCCATGTAAATCGCAAAATAAATAACAGCAACCCTCTCTTATAATGCAATGAACTGTACCACAGATAAGGGGGATTAAAATTATACTTACATTGGATTTTTCTGTGTATAATTTTATTAAGGGTCATATGCCCTTAAGGAAATTAAAAAAAAAAAAAACTTTCACCCTCATCTCTTGGTCTAATAAATGTGTTTACTGAAGGAAAATTTTATATTGGGAAATAATTTGCTCCTCTCTCCCAATAGTAGCCTGTTTCTTCTTTACAGCAAACAAATATTCTATTTCAAAATGATCTACCTGTGTTACTCAGTGCTTCTCCTAAAACTATGGGGAAAAATGCCCTTTATAAATTAGCAGTTAAAGGAAATGCGTGAGAATGTCCCTGGGTCAACAGTAAATGCATACATCATCCATTTAGGATTGTAATTTTGAATGATCTGCTTAACCTTTGAAATTTTGAAAGCTCCTATTTGTTGTTCCATATGCTAGTTTTTATAATGTATATTCATTCTCGTGTGGAAAATCTCTGCTATTGTGAATGTTCTTTTTATAAATAGACACTGAGTGTCCTGGTTTCATGTGTGGCTAAAGCAAACTCAATCTGTGAGCTGGAATGCGTTGGACATTGTTTCCAGTAGGTCAATAAAATGACGGATGGATTTGAGCCAAGTTGTAGCAGAGGACACACATTCTCTGTTGAAATAGCTGAAAAGACAAATTAATATTGAAGTGTGGAATACTGAATTGGAGTGTCTTTCAGTGCACAGAAATAGACTAAAGTAGATTACCAAAAGGAGACATGTGCACTGCAGGCAACTAAAACAGACTTGCTATGCAAACACGAGGTGGGAGATGAAGACTTGAATGTGATATTCTGAAAGTGGTAACAGTTCAGCCTCCATAATACACAGCAGGGGATCACAGAAACACCTTGAATTTTAGGACATTTTCAACACCTTGAAATTTAGGAGTTTCCAGCAACTCCCAACTAAAATCATCTTTGTCGTTTTATTGCACTCTAAGAGTATGTATTTTAAAGGATATTTTCCAAAAAATTTAGGAAGGGGGAAAGTATCAGCTTATTAATGCAGGAGGGGAAAAAAACCACAACAAAATAACGCAAAACTTTAAATGTTGAGTCAAAACCTACCTGACACCCATTGCCCCTAAAAAAAGTTCCAATTCCTTTCATAGTTTAACACCTAAAGTACTTCATGATCAGGTTTATATTTTATTTCCTATAATGTCTTTTATAGACCAAATTCTGGGAGAAAACTGAATCTTTATTGTCACTACCTTTAAGTGAATTTTAGCATTTCCTTTGATAATGAATGCAGGAAACCAGTCACAGAAGTATCAGCAGCACTCTGTCTTTGCTACCAATGAAATCACAGATATTTTCATATTACATTACAGTTGTTGCACGTGTCTTGAAATACATTTTCTTACAGCTCATAGTGACTTCGAAATTATGGTTATTAGACCCACACACATATTGTTATAATACAAAACTAATTATATTTTTGAATATTTTTATAACTATATTTGGTTTCCTTTGTAATTCTATTTTATTTTATGCACTAAAAACAAATTTGGAGAGGTGGTCCAGAGGCATCATCAGACTGCCAAAGAGGCCTATGGCACAAGAAAGGTTAAAAATCTTTAGAAATTCTAAACTGACCTTAATGATCATCTCTAAACTGCTGTGCATTCAATTTTAATCCTATGTCTTTGTCTGGAAGACTGTCACCTCTATGCTCCATCTTCGTCCTTTAAGGTACAGTCCAGATGTTACCACAGCCATTAGATTGCTCCTGATCCCACTAGTGGAATCAACTGATCTTCCTTTATATCCCCTCAAAATTGCTTTTTACATTTCTATTAGAACTTGTCCTGCCTTTTATTCTAATTAGTTGCTTCCTTCTATGTCTGCTTCTAGAGTATAAACTTCTCGGGGGCAGGAATATTGTCTTATTTAATTACCATTTCATTATTGAATCTAACTTAACCTTATTGTGGTTGGAGAATGTGGTCTCTATATTGATACTTTGGAATTTACTGATACTTGCTTTATGGCTTGATACATGACCAATTTTTGTAAATGTTCCATTTATGCTTGGTGTCATCTGAAGCAGTTGGATGCAGGTTTGTTAATTGTGTGATTCAAATCTATATTCCTACTGTTTCTTTTTTCCCTGCTTGATTTATCAATTATTAACAGAAGTGTGTTAAAGTCTCCTGCTATAATGGTAGATGTGTTAATTTCATAGTTTAGTTTTGTCATTTAACTTTATATATTTTGAATCAATATTATTAGGTACAGAAAAATTTAGAATTGTTAAATCTTCCTAATAAACTGGACCTTTAATCAATATGCAATGATTTTATCTCTAGTAATGCTTTTTCTTTTTGCATTACAATACATTTTCTCTGATATTGATATAACCCACCTGTCTGTTGGGTTAGAATTTTACTGCTATCTTTTTCCATTCCTTTACTTTTAACTTTTTTGTACCATAATGCTTTAGGTATGTCTTTTGAAAATAATATAATGCAGGATTTTGTATATTTAAAAAAATTCATTCTGAAAATCCTTGTCTTTTACCTGAAGAGTTTAGTCAGTTTACAGAGTTTGTGATTACCAATATATTTTTATTCATTTCTAACATCTTTTACATTTTACCTTTGCCCTGCCTTTTCTAGACTGTTATTCCTCTTTTTTTGAAAAAAAAAATCTTTTCAGATTGAGATATTTTCTCTCTACTATATTTTTTTCTCTATTAATTTGAAGGTCTTAATTCTATTTGTATTATTTTAGTCATTCCATAGAAAGTTTAATAGTCATGTTTAAAAGTCTAACATTTATCAGTGTCTTTGCCTTCCTCTCAAATAATATAAGGAATGTGAACAAGTTTTGCCCACTCTTCTCTTGCTCATTTATTTGCTATTGTTCTTTTTAGCCCCACAAATTTCCACATATTTACCAATTTATTTGCTCACCACTCCTTTTTCTCAGACTTCTGTATCATCTTATTTTTGCCTTTAGAATTTCCTTTACTCACTTTTTTTTTTGGTAAAAATTCTGTTTTTATCTAAAAGTGTTTTTTATTTTACCTTCCCCTACTTTTAAATAGTTTTGCTGGGTATAGAATTATAAGTGGACAGCAATTTTTTCTAAGCACTTTGAAAATATGATACTACTTAATTTGGACTTCTATTTTACTAAGTCAATTGTTAATCTGTCTTTCTTTTGTAAGTAATTCTGCCCCATCCCTCTTTCCCTAGATGATTTTAATCTTTGGTGTCCTGTAGTTTCACCACAATATATCTAGGTGTGGATTATTTTTTATTTATTTTGCTTTGCATATGATGAGATTTCTAAATTTGAGAATTTGATACCTTTCATCATATCTGGAAAATTTCCAGTCATTATCTCATTGAATATCTTATTGCTTCTCTCTTTCATTCTCTCTACCATCTTATTCTAGGTCTCTGATTAGACATATATTGGACCATCTCACTCTATCCTCCATGTATCTTAACTTCTCTCTTATATTTTTCATCTCTTTGTTGCTCTATGCTATATTCTGTCTAGGTAATTTCTCATGTAAATCTTCTAGGTCACCCATTTTTTCTTTAGCTGTGTCTAATCTGTTTAACACATATATTAAGTTCTAATTTCAGTTACTATACTTTTCACATTAGTAATTCTATCTGATTCTTTTTCAAATCTGCCTGACATATTTTTGTGTCCTCATTCCTTTGTTGTACGTTTAATTCTCTCTTTTATTTCTTCAAACGTACTAATCAATATTGTTTAATATTCCACATCTGTCAAGTCCAATATCTGCTGTATTTGTGAATATGATTCTGTAGCATGTTGTTTCTGTAGATTCTTTCTCATGATGGTTTGTTTCCTTGTGTGGTTAGTGATTTTTATTTTTTTAATTGTGAGCTTACATTCCTTGGACTTTGTATTCCTTGGACTTTCCTATTGCTGCTGTAACAAATAACTGTAAACTTGATGGCTTAAAACAACACAAATTTATTCTCTTACAGTTCTGGAGGTCAGAAGTTCAAAAAAGATGTCATTGGTCTGGAACCAAGACGTTGGCAAGGCCACACTCCCTCCAGAGGCTCTGGAAGATAATCCATTTCTTGGCATTTTCCAGCTTTTAGAGCTGGATTGCTTGCATTTCTTGATTTATGGCCACTTCCTCCATCTTCAAGGCTATCAGTGTAACATCTTAAATCTTTCTCTGTAATATCTTCACATCACATTCTCCTCTATGTCAAATCTCCCTCTGTCTCCCTCTTATAAGGACACTTGTGATTACATTTAGGGCCCACTCAGATAATTTAGGATAATCTCCCCATATCAAGATTCTTAACTTAATCACATCTGTAAAGTCTCTTTTGCTATATTAGGTAACATTCACAGGTTCCAGGGATTAGAATATGGACATTTTGAGGGACATTGTTCATCCTACCACAGACTTTATCTATGGAAATTATTTGACATCTGGTTTTAGAGTGTGTTCCTCCATAAAAGACTTGTACTTCTCCCAGGTTTTGCTGGTACTACCAACCTAGAACTAATTTAAACTAAAAATTTTTTTCTTTGGACCAGATAGTTAGTACATCTTTCAGCCTAGATCTGCATGAGTGCAACTTATAGAAGAAACTTCCGTTTTTTAAAAATCATCCAGAGCCAAGACTAAGACAATCATGTATCCCAGTCATCTTCCTTTGTGGGGTAATTTTTTTTTCCTCTTTTCCCTACTGAAGGTATCAGAAGATTCTGGCTTTAGGTGGGGCTTCAATTCAACTTCTTGCTTTACTCGGGCCCTAGGCTTTGTCTCCTGTTTCCTGTAGGGTTCTACTAAAACTCAGATTATAGACTTCAAGAATGGATACATTTCTCCAAGGCAAATGCTGGTTCCAACACTCACCCCTGTGGATTAGCACTTTCTATATTTTCTTTCTGGTCTCCAAGAAATTCTCTTACTTTTCCTTCAGCACATCCATGCTGCACTTTAAAAAAAATATTTTATTAATCATTTTTGAGTGTACTGTATTAGCAGGGAATTCTCTGAAATTAGGTTGCAATATTGCCAGAAACAGAAGTCAGATATTGAAAGAGTGTCTAATCTATCCCTCTCCCAGCAGCTAAAACAATGACATCCAAACTGTGACTAACATATGTTAAATTAATTAAAAGCATAGCAGACTGGAGCTTGGAAGGACATTAAAATTGAGTAGTAACAGAGACCGTATGGCCTGAGGAGTCTAAAGTATTTATTATTTGGCCTATTACCGAAAAAAGTTTGAGTTACTTTTGACCCCACCACAAGGCCAGAACAGGGATGGTAATAAGTTCATCCTCAGAAGTCTCAGTTTGTCTTGGGGAGTACGTCCTTCCTCTTGGTGATAGAGAACAACCTGGCCTCAGAAGTGCCTCTGAACTTCATGAACCCCAGGGCTCACCTACCATGTCTACTTTTTTCTGAAACCACTGATGCAACTAATGTGCAAAGAGCCAGCATGTGGAATATTCTTTCACTGAGACTCCTCCTCCTTTCTGTGTTAACCTAGCTGACTCATGAATTGCTGAGATGATAACTTATGGCGTCAGGTTGACTTATAGATCTAATATGTTTGAAGGAAAAGAAAGAGGAAACTGGGGGGGAGGGCATCTTGGCTCTGCTGCCAATTAGCCAAATGGATGTGGAGAAGCTATACCCTATCTCTGGGCCTCCCTCTCCTCATCTGTAGAAAGAAAGATAAATTTAGTGATCTGTAAGTTCCCTTCTACTCCAATGTTCTCTGATTCTAAAGACAGAATAAAAAGTTTTATCTCTTTTCCCCCAAGGTATATTTCCTTCCTTCTTCATGAAGACTAGAGGAGTGAATACATGTAAAGTCCTGAGAACAGGGCTGGGCACAAAATACATTCTCAATGAATGTTAGCTATTATATTGCTGTCATTAATATTACCAAGAGCCTCTTAGACAGGGTGAAAGCCTGCAATCATTAACCCTTTTTTAATGGATAGTAGTCCCTCGTGTTCCCTGGTGAGAATTTGTTTGGGCATCTGTAGCATTGGAAAGAAATTCTGATCAGCAGAAAACAGCATCCTAATGTTCTTTGTGCTTTCAGAAGGATTGACTAACCTCCCCACTGCTGCTGACTGCATCGCCAGCAGGTGAACCACAAGCCACAAAACGTTGACCAAAATCTCCATCTGCAAAAGAAAGAGGGGGGATAAAAGAACTCAACTTTGAAACCACAGCTGGGCCAGGTTCTCCTGGTAATGTCTACATGCTGAATTGGGGGAAAGTAAAGATTATTGTGATGAATATGTTAGGATAGTATCATGCTTATTGCAGAGGTGAGGATGACTCTCAGCCATACTTGTTCCAGCTGGAGGTCTGATGTCTCACATGCACTCTGTATCATTCAGGGTCCTAGAAGGAAGTAATTTATCCCAGATAGTTCAAATGAAGAAAATTAATATACAGAGGAGGCAACGTTAAGGCAAAGTTAAAAGAACCATTGAGGGATGTTGAGACAACCAGACACTAGAAATGGTGCAAACTGTTACCACCACTAGGACTAAAGGGGCAAGGGGAGGAAAGAGTGTGACTGGAGCCCAGAGAGAGCTGGGGCCAAGGAGGAGGGGCTGCCAGGCAAAGCGTAGTTATGGAAGGATGCAGCTACTTCCAGAGAAGCAGGAAAGGAACAGGGAAGAGATATCCCATCCCCTGGTCCTCCTGCTCTCTTTTCACTCATGGAGCCTTCCGGTTGGAAACCAGCCAGCAAGGGAGCCCAGGAAATGCCTCCACAGCACAGGGCAGAGCAGAGGAGGGATGAGAGGTTGCAGGGAGAACAGAGAACAACTAGTCTTTTCCTCTGGAGCTTTTGCTCTGATGCCTCTCTGGCTGGATATTTTTCTAGTGCCTTTGAAATGTGGTGTCCTATTGGTGTTTTGTGGATAATAATGTGTGACTGAGGGCAAGTATGTGTTGCTTTTGCCTCGTCTGTGTGTTGTAATGAAGAAAGTATCCAATTTGAACCAGGATACCTGAATTCTGGACTGTTAAAGAAAAAATTATTCATGACACTTGTTAAAATGGAAAGGCAGACTTTATTCAGGACTACTTCAATAGGAATTTACAGTAGAGGGGAGAGAGTGAGCTCAACTCTAAATACGATGAGGAAAAGTGGGCATTTATAGCCAAGGAGCATGGTGAGGGGGTTGATGGATGGAAAATTACTAAGAGGAGACCTCAGGGGTGTGGGAGGATTCTGCTAAACTGAGCTAACACGATTCTTGCTGAAGGCAGGCCAGGGTGATTAGATATCACCTGGGGGATGGTGGAAGATGAGGAATTTGCTCAGATATCGAGGGTCGGGGATTCTGGCTACACTGACTGAGCAGGATTCTTGCTAAAACTGGACTCTTGAGGACATGCCCAACAATGAGGTCTGGTCAGGCTCAGGGGAGCCTGTCTAGAGTTTGGTCAAGGAACGGGTCTTTGTTAGGTCTCAGCTTTGCCAAAAACTTGGGTAATCTTAGGCAAGTAACTTAACCTCTCAAAGTCTTGTTTTTTATCTGTGGAATGAGTCAATAACATTTGTCCAATCTTTCTCATCAGAGTCCAGGAATCAAATGGAATAAATAATGGTTAAAAGCAAGATTCAAAATCAATGTGGGGAGATAAGCCTAGAGACTAGAGTGGAATCTGAAGGGACTGTTTTTTTACTAGGGACTTTGTGATTCTTGGTGCATGAATGATGTGGCTTGGGGATCTGGGTGACAATACACAGAAAAATGTGGCAGAGATTGCTGTTTATCCACCAATTCCATTCTTCCCTTCTTCCATAGCATCGGAATTATAATTTGGCATGTGGCTGCCAGAGGCACTCCATTTCCCAGCCTCCCTTGCTGGGTGTGGACGTGTGAGCTGAGTCCATTCTCTGCAGTGGAATGTGAGCAGAAGTGATATGTGCCACTTTCATGCTTGTCCCATGAACCCTCTCACATCTGCTCCTCATATTCTCCTTTCTTCTCTTTGGAAAGGAGACCAACAGAGTGGTCTAGAAGCTACCCGTTGAAGATGGCAGAGCCACCACTAGCTTGCGTCCTTGAAAGACTGTGAAGAACTGAGCCTCCTACCCCAAAATCTTCCTCACTGAAGTGAACACTCATTTTGACCACAATGTATGAGAAAAATAAGCTTCTTTATTCCTTTAAGTGTCTGAATGTTGGAGCCTCTTTGTTAGAGTCTCTTCGCCTACTCTAAAACTGGGAGCAGATCATTTCCCACCTTTCTGCTCAGAACACAACCTGGCTTTGTCCGTATGGCGACAGGGTGGGGGAGACTATTGGAGATGGCATTTGAGATGGGCAAGTAGCCTCTCCACAGAAGTCATTGGCAGGTATTTCCATCTAGTCATGGCAAGATCTCCAGACATCGGGGCCTGCAGGAAGCAGACATCAACAAAGAGGCTGGAGCAGAAACATATGAGCCTATGTGCTTTTAGCTCAGTGAGACACTCTTAGAGACTTTCGGAAGTCAATGGGAGATAATTGAGGGAACAGGGAGAGCAGTTAGTTCCTACCTAAGCAGCCAAAGATTATTAGCTACAAAATTTGCAATATTGATACTTATTAATGACACCTATTTTTACTTTGTATCAGAATGCTTTGGGCTGCAAGAAACAGTCAACTCAAGTTAAGTTAGCTTCAACAATATGTACATGTATCATTTTACATTATAAGAAACATCAAAGTGCAATAGGCTCCAGGCAATGTACAGTCAGGGTTCTGTGTCTGTTCTCTGTGATTCTCTCAGCTCTGTCCTCCTCCATGTGGATGCTTTCTTCTCAGGTTGGCTTTTCTAATCATCACAAGATGTCTATCAGCAGCAGTTGTTGCAATATGCTTATGTGTTCATCTCCAGTAAGAGAGAGGGAAGGGGAAAGAAATGGAGGAAGGGAAAGAGGATGAGAGAAAGCAAAAGAGAGAGAGAACGGTTCTCCCAACCATAGAATCAGGTTCTTCTCTTTGGTTTTATTGGGTCAACTCAAGTCATGTGCCCACCTCTAGACCAATAACTGTTCTCATGGAAATGCTGTTCTCTATGGGCTTAAGCCAGGACTCTGACCATCATTGGCAAAAAGCATGGGATTGTCATGATGGCCTAGACCAAGGGACTGCAAACTATGGCCCACAGGTCAAATCCAACTAGTCACCTTTTAATTATGGCCTAAGAGCTAAGGATGTTTTTTACTTTTTTAAATGGTTATATAAGAATTTAAATAAAACCTTCGATTTTGCCTCTTGGCCTACAAAGTCTAAAATATTTACTATCTGGTCCTATAAAAAAGTTTGCCAACTCCTAGTCTAGACTAATTAGAATGTGTCTCTGGAGATGGAGATGATGGACCATCTTTCCTTGAGGCACATGGGTGGTATTGGGAGAATTCCCAAAGTGCTAGGGAAATATGAGGATAGAAACATCTAATGTGGCAATGTCAAATACTCATAAACTTTGGTTAACTGTGTCACAATTCCCTCCATTAGTGCATATTACTAATATTATTAATCAATATTTAGTGTGTCTATTATTTTGTACCAAAATGTGTGTCTATTTTCTAGACACCTAGATAATAATTAGAAATGGCCTATGAACGGTTTATCATCCTTAATCTTGCCCAAACACATAAGACTCTTCCCCTTAACCTTTTGTTTTGGTGTGGTGTGGGGGATGAGGGAAGACAGGGTCTCAAGTAATACATATACAAAGTGGACCGTCTAGCTCCTAGAGCATCACATCAAATGATATAAAGCACTAAAAGTAATAAGATCTTCTCAGTGCAGACTGGGGTCACCCATAAATGCCGTTCACTTAAGCTCTTCAAAAGGCTAAAACAATAATATAAAACTTGGTCGTGTGTTTGGAACGTAGTTAGAGGAACGTGTCATTTAGATTTTAAAAATCAATGTAAATTAGTCTTAATCTGAATTCACTTCAGGAGAAAAGCAATAGTCCAGGAGATAGTATAATGATTAGGAATCAATTTTTACTGGTTTTATTATTTTAATGTCTCATACATTCAGTATCTGAGACAAGCTCTATAGCAAGGTTAAAAAGAGGTAAAACACCAGTAGATCATGGCGAGTGATTGGCCGCTATCCATTTACTTAAGAGGCTTTGAAACTGTGGTTTAGTTTAGGATTTACTGGGCAAGGCTGATAGTGGGAATGGAAGTCCAGTGATGCAAACTATAATCCTTGTCCCACTATCTAGGGGTACAAAGAAATTAACCAAGGGGCAAGGAGAGAACATTCATGAAATTGCTTATGGTCTACAGTGAGGGCTGCTGGCTCAGAACACAGTCTCATTTGAGGTGTTCATTTAAATCACTACTTAACTGTGACCTGAGGCAATTTTGGTGAAATTTACAGTTTGTATACTGTAAAGTGCAATGTGATCATTCTTCTATTTTACTCTTCCAGGTCAGTTCCCTTATCTATCCCTCATTGCTCTTAAAATCAATATCTGGACCAATTCATGCCAAGAGAAGAAGGCCACACCCAAAAGCACAGCCATTCTAGGCCTGAGAGGGGAATGTATGAGTATGTGTATGTGTGCTTGCATGTGTGCTTCTATGTCATGAATCACAAGGATTAGCCATTGATCAGATGGAATAAGAAGGATGAAAAATACGAGCTGCAATTTATTGAGAGCCTACCATGGGCCAGGTGTCATACAAGGCTCTTTGCATATGTTATTTATCATCCAGACAAATGCAAATTATCCCTGGCCTATAGTGGTGGAAACAAGGTATGAGAGCCTGCCAAGGGTGCGCAGGAGGTGAGCAGCAGAGCCTGGATTCAGAGCTTGGGCACGAAAGCCCAATTCCCCTAGGCCACAGAGCCTCTGCTGTGGGACGGCTGGTGTGTCCTGAAATGGTGCGTCTTCTACGAAGCAGGGAGAATAGCTGACAGTAAATTTCGTGTGGCTCTCTGTGCTTTCTCTGGGGGTGGAAGACCTTTCAAAACTGCCATAATTCTATTTTGGAAACCTGAGATGGGGCTGAAACTCTCTACGTGCGATAAAATATCAACAACAATAGTGGTACTAGTTAACACTGATTGAGGGATTACCATGTATTATCTGGGAGGTAAGTTCTATTATTATTAACACTGTTTTGCTTCCCACTCTGCATTGCATCAGAGTGAAAAAATGAGAAAATTGCCAAAGTCCCTTGGACACTAGAGGCAGATCCAGGATTCACACCCAGACCATCCAACGGGTACACACTGAGAAAATTCCCTAGGCAAGGCAATTGGGCTGGAGCCCCAGCTCTGCAGACAACCGGCCAGTCAGCGTGGCCCCTTGAAGCTCCCAAGCCTTGGTTAGGGTCCCATCTGTACAACAGAGGAGAATTCCATCCATGGTGGTCCTCCCCTCTGATCCTCCCTGGGGATGGGAGGAGTATAGAGATTGATAAAAGCGAAAAGAGAGATTCTTCTACCCACACAATCTTTCTTTGGGGGATGGTTTTTCTTCTCCTGTCGCTCTTTGACCTGTGAATACCTCTGGGTAAACCCAGAAGACAGGAAACCAAGAGTTCTCTGTTTGGGGCCTACCTAAGATTTGAAAAAAAGAGAAGAGAAAAAAGTATCCTCTGATACTTTTTTCAGCGAGCCACACATGACTCGCTGAACTTTGCAATCATATTTCCCTCGCAGTTTTTCAAATCAGAGTTTTGGTTAGGAGGTCAGGGTGAGGCATTTTTCTAGAGCAAACACCATGTATTTTGGAATCAGTTGCTCCCAGGTGTTCTCCCACCAGGACAGCCAAGTCGGAACAGGCGAGGCAAGACCTACACGGACTCAGGCTTTCGGGCACTGAGATCCTCCTGAGTAGCCCCCAGCGTGGAGCATCCACAAGTGCTTAGGTGACAGCTGCTCCAGGAACCCTACAGCTTTAGTGCTGTTTGAGGCCAGGAAGCTTGTGCTGGTTTTTCCCATCCCCAAAGGAAAGCAGCCCCTATGCCCAGCAGGGAGGCCCAGGTGGCAGAGGATCTGGTGTTCGTCATAGCTGCGCCACTGGGGCCTGGGATGGGCTCTGGCTCACAGTAAAACTCATGAAAGTTGCAAACTCATTCTGTCTTTCTGGACATTTCACCTTTCTCAGAAACATTTTCCCTACCTAAAAGTTGATAAATAACACTCACCTCATGGGATCTTTCATGTACAAAATGAGACAATGCTTATAAACAAGCTTGGCAAACTTCAAAGCATTGTATAAAGGTAAAGGACACAAGAAAGCCCCTTCTTTATTACCACTTCTCACATATATCCAAATAGGTGAACAGTCCCGGCTCCATGGCAATCAGGGTACAGGGCCATGAGGGACCGGGAACCCGACCTCACAGGGCATTTTGGAGGAGTGAATAATACCTCGAAAGATGTAGAGCATTTGGTTAAGGAGGGCTTTGTAATAGTAGCCCCCAACTCACATAAGCCCCACTGTTTCTGCATCGGTTTCTAAACAGTCCAAGAAATTTCTTCAGTCAGGGAATCTATTGTGGTTTTCACTTTGGCTATTTGACAAATGTTTCAATTTCTCTCCTTCAGGGCACATGAGAGAACTGCATTTCCCTGCCTCTCCTTGAAGGTGGGCTGCCCATGGGTGCTGGGCATTCCCTGCTTGCCCCTTAGATACACCCCCTACCCTGCTCTGCTCTGCTCCACAGTGCAGAGGGCTGATACCCATGGACTGCATATTCCACGTGCCTTAATAATTTTGTCACCATCTAACCTAAATGTTAGGACCTCTTTTCAGATTCAGATGAAGTTAACCTACCCCCAGCTTCATGGACTGTCTTGCTGTACTGAATGGGCCATCATTATTTCATACTTTTTTCTTCCAGATGGGGAAGTTGTCCATCCCATTTATCTATGCCCACCTGCCAAGGCCACAATCACGAGGCCTTTGTGTGTGTAACAGACTTTACTAAATGTTTGGAGAAGAAGGAGGCAGTTTATATCACAGATAGGCAAACAACTTAGAATTGAAGAGCAGATATTCTTATTCAGGCATTAGTCCTTCATAAACTTGCTCATCCTTTTCTTTCCTTTACCCCTCCTTCTAAACCCAGCTCTGGGCCTCCCTTTGTGTAACCAAAGATTGTCAATAGCTCTGCTAGATGGGGGTACATGTTCTCTGGGCCCCCAATCCCCTCCTCCTCCACCTGTCTGCAGTGGGAAGGGAGCTGAATGGAGATCCATTCCACATTGACATGGATTATGTCACCTCACCCCCACATCCTCCTCTACTGCCCCATCGATCTCCAGGCAACCTTCAGAATACAACCTTCAGAATACAACCTTGGGGTTTCAAATGCTTAGCCCTTCCACACATACCCCAATTCCAGTTTGTATTGCTTTTCTTTGCTTCTTCTCACCACAGGTATGGAAAAGGCATGAAGGTGCTGACCAAGAGCAAAGGGGCCGAGGAGGCCTGGCTGTAGGAAAGACCATAGATTGCCAGTTGCTGACCACAGAGTCTTCCCATTGGGGTGTGGGAACCAGAGCTGGCTTGATACCAAACGACTTATTCTCTGGGCAGAGATACCCTGGGGACTTATATAAAGGTGCTCACAGTTTGGGGAGTTCTGGATCCTGGCCATCTCTCCATTTCTTTCCACAACAAAACACAAACTATCAAAACAAACCCCTCATTACCAGGAAATCAATGCAAAGCCTATACCACACCTTTTCTAATTCGGAATCGCTCCACTTTCTCCATCCTCCCCACTGGTGTCCTGTTTCAGGTCCTCACATCCCTCGCCTGGACCAGCACTATCTCCTAATGGTCCGCATGCCTTCTGCTCCTCTGCCACCTTGTCTGTCTTGCACACTGCTGCTGGCGAGCTTCCTAAAATCAGATGCAATTGAGTCAACTCCTTCTCTGTATTTTAGTTAGGCAATATTTTCTTTGTGGATTTTATCTTTAATACTGGAGGTAGTACTTGCTCATTGTAAAAATGCAGACAATAAATACTTAGAGAGAAAAAGTGAAAGTCCTTCTGATCCTGCTCCAATCACTCCCTGCAGGTAGCCACAGTTAACTGTTTATTTTGTGTCTTTCCATACATTTTCCTATGTGTGTACAAACACATGCACAGACATAAATATGTGTGCACATATGTGTGTATATACATGCACACTTTGGTACCTACTTTTCTGCAGCTTGATCTTTTCACTTAAAAATATATGGAAAGGGCCAGCCCAGTGGTGTAGTGGCTAAATTCATGCACTCTGCTTTGGTGGCCTGGAGTTGGCAGGTTCGGATCCTGGGTGTGGACCTACGCATCACTCATCAAGCCATGCTGTGGCGGGGTCCCATATAAAGTAGAGGAAGACGGGCACGGATGTTAGCCCAGGGCCAATCTTCCTCACCAAAAAAAAAAAAAAATGTCAATACACATCAACTAACCCTTTATTTTCAAAGGCTGTGAAATAGTCCATTTATTTTATGGATTTACTGATATTTATTTAACCAATCCCCCATTGGTGAACATTTAACTTAACAGTTTTCACTGTTACAGACTATGTGCTTCAATGAACAGTGTTGTATCTATCTATCTATTTTTTAGATTTTAAAATGCCTGCTGACCCTTGCTTTCAGATCCATAACATTTAAGAAAATTAAAGACATTTTCTAAATCAGAAATGTACAGTTTAAAAAATCAAATAGCACTACTAGATTTATAATGAAAAAGAGCAGTCCTTCACCCCACCCCACTCTACATTCCCAATTTCACCTCCCCATATACAATTTCTTTCAACTCCTTTACCTGCGCTATGATCTTATTTCTTTTCTCATACAATTTATTTTCTCTGTAATTATTATCTGTTTTTCACTTTTAAAATTTTCCATGTATGTATCTCTTATTCACTCCAAATTTATCAACAGAAGTGAAAATCTTCTTTCTATATTTTCAAACTCTTTGGTCATCCCAACAGTTTATTTTTATTTTTTTTCTCAGAGATTTTTTTTCTACAGATTTCTGTCCTTTTTTTCTAATCAGGGATCATTTTTTCTAGGACTGCTGCACAGCTGTCAATTGTCATCTTGGGACTTGCATTCACACCCACCTGCGTGCTCCCCTTGTCTCTCTCCTGTGCTGGATTTCCTGTTTCTTCAGTAATGGCTTTTCCTCTTTTCTTGTTTACTTCTATGTCCGTTGCACCTAGCACAATACCTCCATAGAGGAAGCATTCAAATATTTGTTGACTGACAGAATGAATAAAGGTGTGATTGAATTAATGTCTTACTGCTAGGCTAGACCATTGGTTGAGACTCCAGAAAAATAGCGTATCTCCACATTTGCTAAGAATTCAGTGAAATCCCTAGAGAGTAAACTTGAGGAGACACTGGTAATAAGTAAACACACATATGTGAGCTGCATGGTCTAGCTTAGTGGTGGAATCCATAGCAGTGGAAAAGTATAAAACTAGCTGGTCTTTGCAGGAATTCAGCCTCCTGCCCTTGGCCTCATTAACTCCACACTCTGTCCAACTGAGCCAACCAGCCATAGGCGAGCAGCTCATGAAATAGCCTGGTCAGCTGGCCCCCATACCACAGCCGCTGGCTTTCTGGCCCTAATGAGGATTGCTGTTGTCCTTGAATTTAGCCCAATTCCTCCCAGCAGGCTGCCCTTTAAGGACATGTCTTATCAGCAATCACTGCCCCAACAAGGTGAGGAGGGTTTCCTCCTCTCATAATGACTGTCTATGTGCTTTGTCCAGACCAATTTACTACTGCAACCCACCTTCACTCAGTAGAGCTTTGCTCTAAGCTCCAGAGGTTAAGGTCAAGCTTTCTTCAAAAGTCTTTCTTCCAAACCCTTAAATCATTTATTTGTTTGCCTTCCACTGCACTTTCTCAAGCTCAGTCAGCATTACCCTTTCTTTGCCCACCATTCAGAATTGCAGGAACCTCACTGAACACAGACTCTTGATGCCTCCCAGGCCCTCTTTGACTCTCCGATTTGTACAAGAGCAGGCAGCCCCCAAGTAACAGCCATTCTCTTCTGGCTGCCTCTGTGTATTTGAGAATTCCTGGTTGTCAGGGGCTGTTGCTTTCATCTGATTGCACAGTTGTGGAAACTATTCAGGGAGCAGGTAAAGGTGAGAGGCTGCCTTTGAAAGGGGATTAAAGGGCAGGTGTGAGGACACAGGAGGCTAACTAAAGTGGGGGCTGCTTGGGGCAGTTTTCTCTCCCATTTTCCAAGGTGGGAGACTTTCCCTCAAAAATAATGTTGACTCAGAGCTGGCCCGGTAGCGTAGTGGTTAAGTTTGCATGCTCTACTTCAGCAGCCCGGGGTTCACGGGTTTGAATCTTGGGTGTGGACCTACGCACCGCTCATCAAGCCATGCTGTAGCAGCCGTCCCACATATAAAGTGGAGGAAGATGGGCATGGATGTTAGCCCAGGGCCAATCTTCCTCAGCAAAAAAGAAGAAGAGGATTGGCAACAGATTTTAGCTCAGGGCTAATCTTCCTCACACACACACAAAATAATAATAATGTTGACTCATCCTTACCAAGGTCCTATTCTGTGCCAATACTATGTATATATCAACTCAGTGAATCTTTACAATAACTTCACAAGACAGGAAACTGAGGCTTCAGAGGTTGACTTGCCCAAGGTTGCATAACTAATGAGCAGCCCAGCTGGGATTTAAATTTAGGCCTGAATATCTCCAAAGGCCATGCTTATTTTCAAACATGGCAGGTGGACCAGAGACAGGAGAAAGTAAGGAAGTAGAGCCAGGCCCTCCAGGACTGGTGATACAGCATCCTATCTGCCCGTGGTGGAACCAGGGCTGCATCGCTCAGAGCTCCCTACTAGCAGGGACTTGATACCCAGCTGCCGTGATGGGCTGAGCAGACAGCCTCCGTCTGAATCTCCTTTAAGGTCAGCCTATGCCTCAGTGAAATGTAACACCCAATACGGGACAAGTGCTGGGGCTCCCAGAATGTGGGACTTTTAGTGCTGAAACAAGGAAAGTCTTGGGCAGGCCAGGACAAATTCGTCACCCTATGACAACATTATGGGCCATATCCACTCCACAGTTCCCCACTGAATTGGCCAATGCTTTGCCTGACCTCGGACCTGCATCGCAGTCCTATTTTGCCCTCTGTCCTGTTTCTTCCCCTCCCTTCCATTGGTGTTGATCCCTGATAAGCACCTTGCACATCAGATTCTATCTCAGCCTTTGCTTCTGGAGACCCCACTGCAAACTCCCACTGCTGTAGAGTGTCAATACCCTGGAGGAACGCATAAGAACCCAACCAACCAAAGCCCCAGGCAGAAAGCGGTACTGTATGTAGGTGGGAGTTGGGGTAGGGGATGTGACATTTCCACTTTCAGACACAGAGACTATCCAACTGCAAAAGTCATGGTACACAGGACCAGGTTGATGATATTCTGACTTGCTAACCTCTCACTGGTTAGAAGAGAGGAGGAAACAGCCTGCAGGTAACCAAAGACATCTGGAAGAATGCAAGGAGGGATGGGCAACACGACCTTGCGCAAACATTTACACAACTATTCCTCCTCCCCTTTGCAGATATGTTCTTGTCACCCCCTGGCTTCAGCTGCTTGGCTCTGTTCTTCTTTTCTAATCCTACTTGGCTTTTCATCATGGTTGCATTTTGGTGAGGATGTTTTATAACAGACTGAAGGGCTCTCTAGATGCAGGTTTCTTAATTTAAAAATGGATTTTGGTGACGATGTACTTTTTCAGTTAAAAAAAAATCCTACTCCTAGAAGTGATCTTTGTCCTTAACAATAGGTCAGAGATGATGCCTTTCCTCTAGGAAAACCAATCTCTGAGTCCCAATGTGGTCATATATGTCCCCCCTACTCAGGAGTGCATTAAGACGGCACATGCCTCTTTGCATATGTCCTAAGGCCCCTGAAATTGCGAAGGCAGGATGGTTTGGGACAGGTATTTGGACAGGAAGATAGACAGTAGTCGAGGAGTCATCTCCTCTAATAGTCCAAGTCCTCTCTATGTGACAGCTCTGCCACATCCACATCACACACGTCTTTACACTTCATCACACCTGTTCACACTTAGGGGCACTGACGAATCAATTAACAGCATCCTCTCAGTGCTCCCACATCTCTTTGCATCAACTGGTCATTCTTTTGACAGGGGCTGACGTTCACCATCCTTGTTGGAAACTTTCCAAGGAATGCATCAAAATACAACCAAACTTGATTGCAAAGTTATTGAGAGGATTAGTAAGGGCCACCGACATTTAAAGTTGTAAGTGGGAGTGAAATCTCTGTTGTTATTTTAATGTGACAATCATTGCAATGTGTGGAGGGCTAACAGCCACTTGCGATGCATTTGACCTTGGGAAAAGAGGGTTCCCTCTGAATTGAACTTCATCATTACGAAAATGCAGATAATGACACCTATCGTGATTTTTACCTCCCATGATTTTTTGTTGAGGATCTAAGGAAATACTGCACGTGCAAACACGCTTGCCAAACAGCAAAGAGCTATGTCAATGCATGGTATTTTAATATACTGCAAAAACATAAACTGTAAAACATATTGACCCAACAATAATAGGTTGATGATGAAACTCATCAGAAAGACTGGTAAGTTAAAAAAAAACCCCAAACACTGGTAATGGCCATTATCAGTAGCACAGCCAGATAGAATTAAGTCTTATGAAGAGATTATTCTGTACAGGATATTTCTTACTTGCTTTCCGACAGTTCGGACACCAACAGTTTGATTGGAACAGTCATGCAGGAAATTGTTCTTAAAGACTGGTCTGAAAAAGGCACAGAGAGGTTAAGTAACTTCTTTGAGGTCACACAGCTAGTAAGTATTGGAGCTAGAATTTGGTCCAGTCATTCTGTCCTCAAATCCACGCATGTTAACATTCACTATATTACATCTCTGAGGGAGGAGGAAAGAAGGTGAAAGTAAAGTGGGTGATTGACAGGCTCTGAGAGAGGTAAGGAGAAAAAAAGTATTCTGTGCAGAACGCACTGTGATATGCGGCTCTGAGCACTGGCAGGAAGCTGTAGGGAAGGGGAGACCAGGGCAGCTGCCAGCCCAATTTGGCAGGTGGCTGACTGGAGAGGTGAGGCTTATTTTTAATGAGAGCAGCTCAGCAGCTACGTGGGCAGCCTGCGAAATGCAGAAGTGGATCCTCAGACATGAGAGCCACACACAGTTGGTGGAGTGACAGGCTGAGATCGTGGGTGTCCGGAAGCAAGAGGCCGCCGGGCAAGCTTCAGGTTTTCAAGACACGGCTTCACAACGTAAGAACAGCAACGACCACAGCAGCACTGCCAAACAGGAGACACCAGCAAACTCACTGCATTCCTGTGTAAAATCCTAGGACTCGCCAGAGAGCTCTCAGCCAGGCTCTTGGTCCTCACCAAGGCAAACGTGTGCTGCAAAGACCAGAGAGAGTAAAAGTCATGAGTGTGCAAGATCTGAGTCACCCCTCGCCAGGAAAATGCCTCCCCCAGGACCCCACACAGTGGGAGGAGCCTCCTTCTATAGCCAGTGTCCATACTTTAAATGAATCTAATCCTTGGCCTGAATTTCAGGGAAACATGCAAATGGATCCCCTCATTCCGTTGCCTGCTCTGGGGTTTCTCTGTCTGCCTTTTCTCCCCCTAGGGAATTGGCAGGGGGGTTGGGTTGTAGACTGACTATCATTCTATCCCAAGAATGAATTTCGGGGATAGAGAGGATTTTCTATCCCTCAATATAAGGACTTGAATTAGGGACCCTGCTAGGACCATGTGACAGGCGTTTGATCAGCTTTCCAACCTCCTGCAATCACCCCGTGAAGGGGCCCCGTTCTCCCTGGTGGGTGAAGTGGTGAATACTGGGATCAGCTACCGTGGCTTTTTCTTTTCTTTCACCACCAGACTTCTCATTCCTTAATCCCTGCGCTTTGCCTCTCTCTCTCCAGCCACAGGAAGAAACCTCCTCAAGGTCACTGGTGACCTCCAAATCCATCTACTCCCCTTAGTCCGCATGCCTCATAATATCCAGTCTGCATTCAACACGATTGCCCCCCAGCTCTTTCTTAAAA
Organism: Tapirus indicus; assembly: GCA_031878705.1. Lineage (NCBI taxonomy): Eukaryota > Metazoa > Chordata > Mammalia > Perissodactyla > Tapiridae > Tapirus > Tapirus indicus. The sequence continues at coordinate 45,893,547 of CM062918.1, forward strand.
CTGTCTCCTCCCCTGGTGCCCCTGATTCCACTTGGCCCAGACTCTTCTCCTCTTTCCCTGGCCGTGGCTATTCTCCCTCCGCTGTGCCCTTCTGCTTCCCATCACTGGGTCCCAGGAGCAAGGCTTAGCTCTCTGGTGAGCGCTGGGCCCTGCTGTGAAGGGCAAAACGGGCTGCTTCGGGGATGGTTTCTCAGTACCTGGGGCAGCTTGGAGAACTAGAGTAGGGCCTCCTAACCAGAAATATACGGGCACGTGCAGAACAATCTTGGCCTCCAGCACAGTTTTGTCTTCAGTTGGAAGATCAGGCTCATTGAAGAGCAATTTCATTTTTGCTTAGTTTTCAAAAGAGAAACTGCATGTTCTGACAGTTTGATACAGTGTATGAAATTGCTGATTTATCTTGTCTTAAGAACGGATCTGGCAGCTAAAGGTCTATGATGCTTATCTTATAAATATAAATACATCATAGTCAAGCCTCTTTAAAGCACCGGTGTCAAGGGACAAAAGAGCTTCCATTCTTAGTGGGTGGCCACGTTAGGTGAAGTTGTGCTTTAAGAGATGGCACTGCCCTATGGTAAATCTGAATCAACATAATAACCGGGTGTGCTATGACACCGTTCAGCTGGGTAATAAAATATGGTGTGTTTGGTTTAAGATACACCAGGGTGATTTAAGTATCATTTTCTCCATGAACGCTGTTACCATTAACTATTATGATCCCTCTCGGTCTCTCTCATGAGGTTTCCCACAGTTGCATCAAGTGTGAAAGCAAATGAAATTTGTGTTAAGACTCAGTAACCTTTTAATTCACTGAATTAAGGATTTCCCAATTAGAGGCGAAAGGCGTATCTAGGAAAAGAAATGTGTGAGTATTTACTTTCTGTTTAAAGACTTTTTGGATTAAAAGATATTGGAACGGATAACACCACAAAATTAGTTTTTGCTGTGATGGCAAGGTTAAGACTTCTGCTGTTGCTAGGATATACTGCCCTATCACAGCTGATCTTGACGGTGAAAATTGGTGCCTTAATTTCCCAGTGGTCCATGCTACTTCTGACTTAGGCCTCATTCTGGTTAATCACACTGTCATTCTCACTGCAGATTGCCTTTTGACATCTTCATCTGCACAAGGGTCCTGCAGCCAAGACTCAGTGTGTGGAGTCAATTCAACGGGTTTCAGTGGTCAAGGCCTGGTCTCTGGGACCTGGTACTGATGGGGGAGGAAAGGAGCTTAGGAAGACACGGGCCGCAGCTGGAAGCAAGGTTGGAAGGAAAACGGTATTTCTCTTTATGTACATGGGGCTGTGATTGCGAGCCATACGCAAAGAAAATTACGGAGAGAATCTTAATGGGCAAAGTTAAAATCTACAGTAATTAGAGCCAGAGACTTCTAGTGAGGTAATACTAATGAAAAAAAAAAACCTGTCACTTACATTTTTGAATCCAAGGACGATCAGGTGTATTGTATTTGAAAATCTAGCTTTGATCAACCCCTATGGTATATCTTTAACCAGTTAGTACATAAATAAAAGACTGAGCCAGTACCTCATGTCCTAAGTCTACAATGGCTCATCCAAAGTATTTCCTTGTTGCCAGTTATTCTAATATTCAAAAATGTCAAGGATAGATTTTTTTGTGTGTGTGGGGAAGACCAGCCCTGAGCTAACATCCGTCGCCAATCCTCCCCTTTTTGCTGAGGAAGACTGGCCCTGGGCTAACATCCGTGCCCATCTTCCTCCACTTTATATGGGACGCCGCCACAGCATGGCTGACAAGCAGTGCATCTGCGGGCGCCCGGGATCTGAACTCGCGAGCCCCGGGCTGCCAAGCGCGGATGAAACCGCTGCGCCACCGGGCGGCCCCTAGGATAGATATTTTTCATTAGAATTTTGTCTCAATAGAAAAATCTGACTTGAATGATCATCAGCATTTATGTAGCATCCAATTATAGCTCCACTGTGTAACAGATATATCTCTAAAACTTACACGGGTCTACGAGGTAAGTAAGAAGGAACTAGAGCTTGGGGATGTTAAATCATTTGCCCAGGGACATAGAGCTGGTAAGTGGCAGAACCGATTTGAATCCTTGTCTCCCCGGTCCCAAAGCCCATAGCCTTTTCATTACAATACATTAAACTGCCTCCTTACCACACTGGAAGTTGTAACATATATTTCTGGAAGCACGTGATTTGTAAATTACAAGTTATAAACAGTAATTGTAGTAAAAATAGACTCAGGGTCTTTTCTCTTATAATTATGTTATAGATAGAATCCTGGGCTGGGGTCACTGAAAGAACCCATATCCTGTCAGTAGGAGGTTGCAAGTAGGGAGGGGCAGTAGGAAGCAATTTTGTCACCACCAAGAGTAGCGTCATCAATGACATCTCTCTTCCAGATGCGCAGTTCCCACCTGGATACCGTCTGCCGAAGTGTTTTTCTTCCAAATTGCTCACTGGTGTGTGGACGTTCTGCTGCACCGGGGAAGTGGAATCGGATGCTTTGAGTCTACCAGGGCTTCTCTGAGTGACCCATAGGGCTGTTATGCACAGGCACCCTAGGGTATGCGGCAGAATCTGGCACTCTCATTTGACCCCCGTAGCCACCTCACTGCATATAAAGGCAACAGGGCTCGCTGCGGGAAAACCCAGGGAATCCTGAGCTGCAACCGGGTCAAAGGATAAAATTCACAGACCTGAGTGGGGAACTCGAGAACGAGTGTCGGGGGTGATTTCTACCAGGTTTTTGGCCAAAGGAGGAACCACAGACTTTACATACTTTTTCTCCAAGATGTCTGAATATTCCTGTGGTTGCTTGAAAGACCATTTAATTCCTTCTTAATATCGATATGCTCTTTCATAAAGAGTTCTGGGAAATTACCTAGATGGGATGAAAGGGAAATAGGACTCAATCTGCTAACTCGACATGTGACCCCGGGCAAGTCACTTAACCTCTCAGGGTTTTCAAAAACTGAGTAGATGAGGCTGTGTGTGCTCTAGGGTTCTGTTCCAGTCAAAAATTATGTGATTAAAGCACTGGAGATTCATGACGGTGATATTTGGTCTCTTCATATTATCCATCCAACTCATAGTTATACTTCGTCTCTTCATGACGAGGGAAGCCTCACAATTCAGGAAGTGGTTCCTCCTCAAAGAAATTGCAGACATACCGATATGACAGGACAGCCTCCAGGGGCCTTATGGGTTCTCCTAGAGTGGTCTATTTCCTCTCCCCAAACTTTTAGCATCTCAGTTTCCTCTCACATTTTTGAGCATTTGCTGTATGTGTCTGCAAAATACTCTAACACGAATGATCTTATATCATCCTCCCAATATACCCTATGAGGCAGATACTATTCCTATACCAATGTACAGATGAGGAAACTGAGGCCAGAGAAGCAAAATGACTGTACAACTTGACAGAGCTGATAAGTGGTGAAGGCTGGCTTGGAACCCCAGTCTGCCTGACTCCTGGCCTGTGACTTCCCCTCCACAGCACTTCTGATAGATGGCCTTCTGATAGATGGCCGATGTGCACCTGGTCTTATTTCAGTAACTCCAGATGTTGAACTGATGTGTCCCTTTACTCAACAGACGCCAGCATGAAAATATTCACTGTGACCATCTTGTCCTGTGTAATAGAGGGCTAATTTGAAAAAACAAACCTCTGGTTTTCCTCTCTGGGGTGCTAATGAGTCGCACCTCTGGGACAGAGTGGGCACGGGGCGCTGGCTGTGACTAGACCTCTCCATGCAGTGGGGCCCTCCCAGCTGCTCGAACTCCTTCCTTATTGCCCTATTGATTGGCCTCTTTCATTTACAAAGAATGCGGCCCTTGAAGAAGAAGATAAATGGGTTCAGTGTCTGCTCTGATCCCCTTCCTTCCTGCTAATGACTGAAGAGATCTGAAATACTGGGTTTGGGCGCTGCGGGTAGACACACCTTCCTATATACAAAACTAGGAGTCAAATCGACAGATCAGAAAAGGCAAAAGCAGATCTGAAGCAGCCACTGCTTCCTCCTCTGCCTGCAGTTGAGCAGACCCCTGGACATGTCATTTTCACGGGGCAGATGGATTTCTCAGTTATAGAGAAAGGTAGAAGCTTGTTCAACTTTTTTGTTAAAAATTAGCAGATTGGGGGCCGCCCGGTGGCGTAGCGGTTTCGTCCGCGCTTGGCAGCCCGGGGTTCGCCGGTTCGGATCCCGGGCGCCCGCCGACGCACTGCCTGTCAGCCATGCCGTGGCGGCGTCCCATATAAAGTGGAGGAAGATGGGCACGGATGTTAGCCCAGGGCCAGTCTTCCTCAGCAAAAAGAGGAGGATTAGCAACGGATGTTAGCTCAGGGCTGGTCTTCCTCGCAAAAAAAAAAAAAAAAAATTAGCAGATTGGCAAGTCAAAAAACTACTATAGGGCTTATTCCTCATTGAACAAAAGAAAATATTCCCCCAGGACAGACCACCTCCATCTTCTTTATTAACCTTCTGTTTCTGAAAATGCCTGCTAGGTCCTCAGAACACGCAGGGGGAATTGACCCCTTTCCTCCTCAGGGCACAGTGCAGCATTTAGTGTGTGCAGCTCAGAGATAAAGGTTAACTCATCCGCAATAACCCCTGAAATAGCACACGCAGAGTGCTGATGAGGGTTTGCATACAGCCAAGGAGAGACATTTTAAAAGATGACCGGAATTGGTGACTTCACAAACAGCAGGTGGGGCCGAAACAGCTGAGATCGTTAAAGAAATTTCAGAAGAGAAGTCAAGCTGGCCCTCATCCCGGGTGGTCAGTCCACTTTCCTTTGTGTGTGGAGTTTGTCTTCCCTTTGGCACCGTTACTAAATACCCCATCCAAAATGAATCTGTTTTCCCCTGACACACATTTTGCAAACTAGATTCAGTCCTTTTTGGTTCTTGCAAATTCAAGGGCTGCTTCCAGCTAACCAAGTACTTCTGTAGTCAGAGCTAGTCAGGTGGACAGAATTCGTTTTTCCAGTACATCCCCCCATGTGGTTTCCAGTTTTTAATCCATGGATCCCCATTGAACAAGCTCCTTTAACTGTTTACAAGCCACACATTCTGAATAGATGTAAAACTCAGCACTGATTTTTATTTTAAGCGTAGAGAGGGTTCACTTGCTCTTTCTGAAGCCGGTGCTGCCAATAATCCACTTGTGCCAGAACCGTGCTGAGTGTTCCAGATCAACTGAGGCATCTGAAATAATAGGAATCATCTAGAAAGGAAAAGAGCTGTTTATTTCTCTTTCTCTTTAGTACAGGTCTCAGCATTTACCATCATCTTGCTACCCCTATATGGGAACATATGTAGCATAGAGATTTCCTTCTGTACCTTTCTTTCCTTTATAAAATATTTGACTATAGTGCCAATAACAATGACCTCTTGTATAGCACTCTTCAGCAAATAAAGTATATATACTTTAATATACAAAAAGATTATATAGAATTTTTTAACTATCTTGTGAGGTAAAGTTATTCTCTTCTCCCTACTTGCAGAAGAGAAAACTGAGGCTCAGAGAGGTTGAGTGATTTACCCAAGGCCACACAGATAATAAAGGGCAGACCTAAAACATGAAGGCGGGCCACTTAATTTCAGAGCCCGGGCTCTTTCCATTATTCTATGCTGCCTCCTGAGAATGCCTTCATGGAGGGAATTTTTGCCTCTAAAATCCTGTAATGGCCTTTTCAACATGCTGAAGTTCGAGCCAGAAGATCCGGGGCATATACCACCCAGTCCACGTCCACAAAGAGCAGACGGTCACAGAGGGATGCAGAGCATACAAACGGCTGCTCTAAAGCCTGGCCATCAATATGGATTACTGCACAGCTGATGGCGTCTGAGGAGAGCCGCATCAATTTAGCAACAGGCAGTGATGAACAGCGTGAGCTCTGCCGTCGTCCATTTTGCATGCGCCGAGAGATGGGCAAACCTGTCACTTGAAAAATAGTGGGGTACACAGCCCAGGCAGCTCCCCACAGTGCACAGAATCCTGCATTTCGGTACGTTCTACTGTGGCTCGGTGAGAGGGTCTGGACAAGCCTTGGATCATTACTACAGCCCTTTGGAAGGGGATGTGGCTCAGCAGACCGGGCTCAGCACAGGCCAGCCTCTATTGGCGAGTCTTGAACCTTCCTGCCCTCTCTGTCCTTCACCTTCTCATCCCCCACAGCTGCTGTGGAGCTGACAATAAAAAACGATGCCCTAGGCCGTCCTGTTTTTATTATTAGTTATATGGCATCATAAATGTACATAGAGATGTTCGGTAAATGAAATTGTGCCAAACACCAAACAGGGCCACAGCCCCAAAGATCTTTTGGCCTTAGGGCAATGGCAGAACAATATAAGAGGAGCAAAGGGAGCTGAGAACCAGATGAGGTGAGGTTTAGTATTGTTTGGCCTTTCGTGGGGGGAGGAACAGGCAGTCCGGCAGGCTGATGGAGAGGTACGGCTTGCAAAATGCATCGCGGCCACAAAGGGACTTCGAGGCCAGCAGCCCAGGCAGCCAGGAACGGGCTGGGGATGATTTCAGAAAGTCAGGGGAATCGGGCCGTTCTGTTATTTAATAAGATAAATACAAGAGGGGGAATAAAGGTACGATTATTTGCTTTTGATCATGAGCAATCCGACTTTGTTAGGAGAGGCAGAAGCTGCAGGCTCGCCCTCTTTGTAAGCGTCCCTTCGGATTCTGCACAGTATTAAATTGCATAGACTTCTCCAGCAGATGCAATGTGTAAATATAGGACAATAACTGGAAATTTATGAGGTTAAATACTGAGGAATTGCTGAGTAGTAAAATGAAGAGACATAAATTACAGGAAATGCTGCCCTTCAATGAATACATTATGCATAATAATGAAACTTTCAAAAGGCAACAGTAACCAAATATCAGAAGAGAGTCTGAAAGGAAAAAAGCTGAGTAAAGAACTAGGACTAGGACAGCCCAAAGTCAGAGCTGCTTTGTCACTGTTAAACGGTCACATGTCATCTCCCTTGATTCCTGTGGCTCTTGGTCCTCAGGGAGGACAGAGCAGAATCATTGTTTAAAGGAGGTGACCTGGTGTAGCGAAAGGAGAATGAGGACTGTGGTCTGAAGAGATGCTGTGCCTCCCTACCCAGATGACCTCGGCCAAGTAGCTTAGTCTCTCTGATCCTCAGTCTTCCCATCTGTAAAATGATTTTAACAAATCTATTTCACAGAATTATGGGAATTTAAAAAGGACAGACATGTAAACCACTTTGTCCAGCTTATAGGACTGTTTAAAAAAAAAAATGAGTTCCCTCTAAGACCTATATCAAATAACAACAAAGTGTCAGCAAAATACAGAGGAGGAAGATGGGTTCTGGCCAGACGGATTGGGAAAGACTTAGGTGGGGAAGCATTTGAAAACCAGGTTGGGATCTGATGAAGAGATGGGAAGGGCAGGAATCAAGGCAGAGAGGACAAGGAACATTCCGGGACTGAAAGGCAGGGGAAATGGAGGGAAGTAAGCGAGATGGGCATTGGGCTCCAATCCTAAGGATCCTGACTGGCATGCTAAGTCTTCTGGCCATTGTTCTGAGGCACCAGGGAGATGTCAGAGGTATCAGAACAGGGAGCGACATATCAGAGAGGGATTTCAGGAGACGACTCTGGTGCAGGGTGAAACATATACTGAAGTGGGGAAAGACCAGAAGCAGGGAGGCCAGTTGGGAGGCCGTGGCAGTAGTCCCCGGGCAAGCACTAATGAGGGCCAGAGTTGGGACAGAGGCAGTGGGAAGGGAAACGAGGGGACAATGTGGGACACTGAGGAGGCTGAAGTGGCAGGGCTTGGCTGTTGATTAATTGTGGGGTGAAGAACAGCAAGGAGTCTACAAAGACTCTGAGGTTCCAAGTCTAGGGGACTAAGGATCTGATGATGTCATTAACAAAAATGAAGATGGAGGGAGTGGGTAAAAGTGAGTTAGTTTGGGTTTTATTGAGTCTGGGGTACCTACAGCATTTCCAGGAAGAACTGCTGGAGAGGCTGCTGGCAGTGCAGGACTGTGGCCTGAGTCCAGACTAACACCCAGATTTGGGAGTCATGGACCTTGTAGTCTAAGTTGAAGCCATAACAGTGATGCAGTCTATCAAGCGAGAAAGAATAGGGTGGGGGTGGAAGAAACTGGGAAAGAAGGGAGGAGAGGACAAGGGCAAAAGCCAGAAAATGTGTCTGTTTTGGGGCAAGGAAAGGAGGCTGCAGAGGAGGTGGAGACAGAGCATGAGAGAGACAGGGCCAAGGAGGGTGTTTCTAGGTGACAAAGCCATCAACAGCATCAAGAATCAGAGAAGAGCTGAGATGGGTAAAAGCTAAGAAGCCATAGGTCTTGGTGACTTTAGTAACTAGGATTTATTCCTGCCTTCTTCCAAAAGGCATTTGAAGAGACTAAAAAGATTACAGTACACTTCGAGCAGTGCAATTGAAAGAAACATTTTAAGAGGACAACTCAAAAGTCAACTAGAAGAAAGCACTAGGGTGAGGTAAGTACTGCAGCTGATCACTAGGATTAGCACTGAACTCCTTGGCCGGTAGGAGATCTTGAGGTCGTGGTATGCCTTTAAGGTTCTGTGTCAGCAGGGTCAGGAGACATACAGTTTAGAATGCGAAGGGACATGGGGCGAGGTGGTGAGGAAGGAAGTGGAAGAGCGAGTCCAGACAACCTCTAAGTGTGGTTTTGTGGTGCAGAGAGGGAGAAAGGAGGACAATATTGGCATCTAGGACAGGAGGTAAGTTGTGATGACGAAGAAGAAAAAGGAGCCGAGCACGTGAAAGAGACAAAAGCAGCCTCTCATATGTATACATGTTTCATCAGAAAGACCGGTGTGAGAACACTTCACACAAAAGATGGCCTCTTACGTCAATACAGGTAAAGATATGAAGAAATAACATTCCACCGGGGGTGGGGAGTAGGGTGGTGCAGCTAGAGCAAAGGTGCTGAGGTGGGACATAGCATGACACCTCTTGAGTGGTGAAGAGTGTTTCCCATGTCGCATTTAATGGTCTACGTCTTGAGTTCCACTCAACACAAAGGGTTTCTAACTCCATGGGTGGCAAGCTGTTGAGTAGAGACATTTCCCCGGTGCATCACTGGGAGGACTTACCCAGAGGTCCCAAAGATAGGGGATCCCAGCAGCTCTAACATGGAAGGAAGTGGAGTGGCTGGGAGGACCTAGGGAAAGGGCCGTATTGGGCCCCCTCCGCCTGGTCAGGGAGTGCAAACTGCCCCTATAGGCCCCAGGCCTGCTTTCATCTTCTCTCTCAGACAGACCTGTCTGGAAACAAAAGGTGTGGAGGAGTGCGACTTGACACAGAGCACTTCTCCCTGGGTCTTCAGCCCCATTTTCCCATTCCTCAAATATTTATCTGTATTAGTGGTTGCCAACCTTTTAAGAAGCACAGGATGCCTTCAGCTTTTCTTTTGACTGCATAGAACCCCCAGATGACATGACCTAAAAATATTGTCACCTTTATTGTTTCTTTTAATTTGAAAATAAAGTTAAATCATAAGAATCAAGCAAAATTATTCACATTTAATGGATCATCAATAGCCATTTGTTGAAATATTTGAAAACTCTTTGATGTTAATTTATTGGATGCTTTTATTTAAATGTTTGATACTCTTGGGAAAAGTATTTTAGTATGGAAACCAGAACAGTTACTATTACCGCTTTCTTTCAACTGGAGCCCCTGGTCATTTTATAAAAGGAAAGGGGGTTATAGAAAACTGAGGGATAACAGAACTGACAGGTTTTAGAATTTTCTATGTGTTGGGCAATTTGCATCTGTTAATATTTTTCAGACTTGAAGCAATCCTTTATGGTAGGTTAAGTATGAGGCTCAAAACAGTTAAGTGACTTGCCCCACATCCAGCAGTAAGGTCAGGATTCAGTTCAGGAACAACTGACTTGAAAATCTATCATCTTTCCATGATACCACACCACCTCCCATAGCAGGAGACAACTAGTCAGGAATGGAGCCGTGGATTGGGCTGCTTCTCCCTTAAATTCCCAAGGGGGTTCCTACTGTGGTTCCAGGTGTCTGCCGGCATGCCTGTGTCTCAAAAGAACTGTGTGTGTGCATCTCCAATGGGTATTTTTATCACTCAAAAGTGTTTTGTAGAATAGTGATTCGATTTGTTCTGTACTGTTCAACAGGTAGAACTTGGACTAATAGATGAAGTTGAAAGAAGACATTGGAGGTGAATATAAGGAAGAGCTTTCTGACAGAGTAGCTCATTATATGTGAAGGTGTGAAAGAAAAATCACAACTAGGGACATAGAATGTATCCAAAAGTGCAGTAAATAATAATAGGTACTATTATACCCCGTTATACAGGTGAGTGAACTGAGCTATAGTGTGGTTAGGTAACTCGCCAAGATGGAGCAGGAATTTTCCCCAGTTTGGCTAACAGCTCCTTGCAGGCAAAGGACACAGGGCCAGTGCAATGGGGTAGAGGATCAGTTTCATGTCAGTCTATGTGCTCCCATACGTGAATTCTAACATGCAAACAAAATGGTAGACTGGAACCAAAGGACAAATGGCATGGGGACTTTCTCTACTTTTTCACGGTAGTCCTTTCACCAAGAAATTGCATGGAGGACCTCTGACCCGCGATCTAACTCGTTTTACCTGGCTATTTCTTCATGACAGTTCATTTACCTAATTCATCTAACAAACATGTATTGAGTATCTTGCATTGTAAAAATGATGCTAAATCCTGGAGATACAGTGATGACTAAGACATGGTTCCTGCCCTCAAAGCACTCCCAGTTCCCACAAGAGGAAGCGAGACAAGCCCAGAAGTAATTATCACAAATCACACTGTGAAGAAATACCCTGAGAGGGGCAGGCACAAGCGAAGTGCTAAGGGATTTGGAGAAGGGAATACGAAATAATTTTTAATGGAGTTGGGGGATCCGAAAACACTTAATGAAAACAAAATCACAAAAAACGTGTTTTGAAAAATGGATCAAATTTCAGCAGAGACAGGAATGGAAGATCTGAGTTAAGGTCTTGATAATTAAAAAGCAAAGAGTGTGCTGGGAAGCTGAGACTAAAGATATGCAAATAGGGATTGATGGGGGTAAGGATGGAAAGTCAAGCTGGCCTGAAATGTGAGCCATCTTGAAGACTGTGGACTTTTAACTTGACTTGGAGAACAACAGGAGGTATTAACGAATGAGATCCCACAGGAAAGAAGGACAGTCAGGAGGCTGCAGAACCAAGGAGCAGAGGGAGACTTTTCATGGTCTTGGGAGTCAGCCAAACCCCACTCTGAACCCTGACTCCTCCCCTGCTAGTTCTGCAGCTATGAGCAAGTTATTTCTTCTCTCTGGCCCTCAGTTTCCTCATCTGTAAAATGGAAAAAAAATTGCACTTACTTAGTAAGTCTTTTGGGAAGATTGGATGAAATACTGTATAAATCCCTTAGCAGATAATAAGCATCGATAAGTTTATCAAAACCAAAATTAGGAGCATCCCGCTGAATCAATGGGTCTCACTCACTCGCAGGTTTCTCTGGAAAAGCAGTTAACTGCTTTGTGCCTGGGTTTTTACAATCTCCCCCATATTTGGCATACTCTGAAGAAAAATACCATCACATTAGAAGATTTTGCTTCCATTTTGCCATGGTGAGCATCAGGGTGCTGGCACATTCCCTGTGATGGGCTTTCTCTGTGGGCTCTCTCTCTTTGAACTTCTACCCGGCAATAACTGCACCACGCAGCCGGGATAATTACATGGGACTGATCCCAAGACCTCACCCGGGACCCAAAACGAACTCTGGGTGAGAAGGAAAAGCAATTAACTGCTCTGTGTCTACAGGGCAAAAATAATGGGAAGAAAGTCATCTCAAGTGGCTGTCCGTGAGTCAGCCTGAGACACACCGGCCAAGGTGCCATGCCTTCCACAGAGAGATGGTGACACCTCTGTGAGGTCATCCCTTTTTCAGATTTGATGTGGCTCATAAATGCACAGCACGGACTATTACCTGTGCTTTCCTTCATATGCTGTGATTACGTGTTCAGTAAATAGCACGGAGACTGTAAAGACTTTGTTGTGAAATCATGCAACATTAACTCATTAAGTCAATAATTCATGGACTCTTTTATCTAAAGTGGCAACATCACACCATCAATTCACAAAACAGCCACTTCTCTGAAGTGAGTGTGATGATAATAATGGATTTTCTAACAATACCCTCTCAAAGCAAGGTCACTGTGCCCAGATGCTGTGGACATGCTGATCTGACCTAGGTCAGCAAAACAAGCTTTATTATTGAACCTAATTATGAACTATCAAGATAATGGTCTGGACTAAACTGTTTCCTAGGGGATTATTTAGAAACTAGTAAGTCATTTTAGTTTTAAATCTATTGTGCTTGGCAGTACCTGTGATCAGGCAGGAAATGTGTTTGCTGTGTAGGATGGACTACACTTGGTGCAAATACTTTAGAATCATCGGAGAGTGGTGACATTATACAGTGTTATACTGAACTTGGACATAATTTTCAGGTTAGTCTATACTGTTGTACACCTATCTTACATACAAATGGCTATATAGGTATAGGTATATATCAGATAATCAAAGCTCATAATGAAGTGTGCAATTCTGAGTATTTGTAGTCAGTTCTGTAACGTGACACACAGGGCCAAGATTTGCTGCAGCAGCTTTTGTGTCTTAACTTGGAAACTGCTTGTAAAGATATTTATTTCTGACATTTATTGAGAGGTTTTCTCCTGCCATCAGATTGGTTGTTAAGTGTTTCTCCAATTCAGATTCACAGGCTATGCTTCTTGATTGCCCGACACTCAGTCCTGCCTTCATACTGGCTTCCTTTCACATCAGAGTTAGCACTGGGGATGGAGTTCTGGGAGAAGGAACCAAGGAACACAATATTTCTCGATTGTAAACTGCACCAGCAGGTTTATAGTAGCTTTGGGAGAAAATTCCAACTGAAGGTAGGCAGTGATTATAAGATAAACCACCAAGTCAGAAATGTTAAATTGAGAAAAAACGCATCTTAGGCTTGAAGAATAAGATATATTCTATTTGACTGGCGAAGTCCTGGTAAAGCTATTCATCTGGCATGAATGCAGACTACATTTTCAGGTATAACAATAATGCCATGACCACTGAAATCAGTGCTTTGTGATTTTAGCCCAACATCTTCACCTCCTCACCAACAGAATAAAACAGGCTGAGGTCATTTCAAGCCATCTTTGTTGATGTGCAGTCAGGTATAGGGTGTATATCTTAAATGCAACTCTCAAAGATTACCTGAGAAAAAGGTTTCACACATTACTACAACTAAGAGCAGTTATCAAACTCTAGAGTCTGCTTCGTAATTTTTGCATGGAATTCTGCAGTAATTTGCAATAATCCTTGAATCTCTAAAACTAGAAAAGAGGCAAGTAGCGTGGTAGTTGCTAATATGGTCTCTGTAATCAGAGTGGTGGGTTTGCATCCTGCCTTTCCCACTTTCTAGAAATGACCATGCACCAGGTGCTTTAACCTCTGTATGACTCAGTACTCTCCATTCTAAAATGGTGAGCATAATAGCCCCAACATCAGAGGCTGGTTGGGAAGATAAAATAAAGTAACATCCATAAAGTGCCTGGCACTTGTAAGCACTACTAAATATAAATTATCATTCTTCAATATAAATTGCCTAATATTACCATTTATAGGATTTTTTCCTTGGGTTGTCTTAAAATTTTTCTTTATTGATCTGGATTGAGGACCAGAGTTCCTACTATAGTTACCTTCTCCCTTCAGTTTTAGCAGCTTAAACCTTATGAAGCTGGACTCTGATTAGGCTGCAATGATTTGTTTTTCCTTGATTTTTCTTGCCTCTCTGTATTTCCAATGTTTTTTGTAATAAACATGTTATTGAATAATTGGGGTGGGGCTTAGAAAAAAATTCTCTCTTCCCATGTGTATACACACACATAAATGCACTGACAAGCCCCACATTTAGAACCATTTTAATGACAATAATTCTGCAGAATTTGGTCAATAAATCTGCTCAAAATAAGTAAATAGACTGAAAAACTGATCAGTGGACACATATAGGAATAGACTTTGTTAAAATATTTGCTTGCAGAGTATATATATTTTTTCCTCTCATGCCATAAGATTTCCTAAGAAATCTTTCTCATTTCTTGTGATTTTAAAATTTGACAGCAGTAAATTTGGTACAGGAAAGAAATATTAATGGAACTGTCACAAGAACTCAAATAATGACCCCAACTAAAGCCTTCATCCCTGTTCAATTTATAGTGAAATGGTTTTACATAATTAGTACATTTACTACAAATGTTACCAGCCACACAGGTAGTTAAATTATTACATTAAGTTGTGTTGAGAGAGAGAAAAAATCATATTTAAGTAAAATCATTTCATTTATATTCTATTCTAATATGAAAAGGATAAAATTAACTAATTTCTGAAACTTGAAGTTGTTGGAAATACACCTTTCTTTTTGTAATGTAAAATAATTTTGCTGTGTTTTTTTTGTTCCTTGTATCTGAATTTTCAATAATAATAATAAAAATAACAATTGCTGTTGAAAAATGTCGATTTGCTTAATGGTTGGGAATTCTTAATTTAACTTCAAGTAATCTTCTTATGACTCAATTAATATGAAAAGACACAGGAAAAAAAAGAATTCTTAATATATAAGCTTCCTCCAAATAAACAGATGTTTCTGTGTTAAGAACTAATCAACCCTTTGGGAGTTAATCAACAAATTCCAAAATGGTGCCCAGGCCATAATTAACCACTTGCTTCTCTGAGACATCCCCATCATGGTGAGGGTGCAGGGTTTGATTAGCATCACTTCACTGGGAAGGCACCTTCCAGGCTGCACTTAAACAGCTAATCTGCGACATCACTCTTGGCCTTGGTGGCGGCTGCCCACATGTAAGGGCTTCAGGACAGAGAAGATTAATTACTCTAACACGTAATTCACGAGAGCCCAGGCCCCTGAAGCTTTGATAACAAGGTTGCGTGAGATTGATTAGTGGCAGCTCTGGCAGTGAGGTTTGGGCTTCTGTAGTGCCAATGTCAAAATGGCATAGTGGGGATGGAGGCAAAGAAGCTTGAGAACCACACAGGTGTAGAAGACCACGGCCCACAAGCACAGGCTCCTTCACTGAGAACGTCTCAGTTCTTGCTTCTCGTGTTTCTGGTTGAAGCTCTGTACTTAATTTCTTCTGTGACTCAGGGGCCACTTCAGAAAGGAGTTCACATGTCTTATCAGCCAAAGTAGGTGGAGACCACTTAGAATATTAATAATAATAATTCTTTGTAGCTGGTGCCCAAAAGCACCAAGAAAGAATGAATGAATGAACAACTGAATGGATTAAATGTGTAAAGAATGTTCTGACAGTATTGTCTCAGTTGAGCCTTTTATCCAGCGAGTTTGGTGTCAGTGTCTTCACTTTCAAAGGTAAACTCCTGTTTCCTCTACTCTCAACACTTCTGACAGCAAAGGTGTGTGTTTTCCACACCAAGCAATTCTGATGCTAACTCCCTGGAGTTAGTGCAGAATCCACAGGTTAAGGGCTCAATCCCACTAGACTGCCTCCCACTTCAGAAGCCAGTCTTAAGTCCCAGCTTGTCACCTGTCCTTCTGACCTACCGGCTATAAATCAGAGGTTCCCATGCCACCTTGCTGAAGTTCAATAATTTGCTCAGGAAAGTGCTTTTTGCTTACGATTACTGGTTTATTTTAATGACTACAACACAGGAACAGTCAAATGGAAGAGATATGTGTGGTTAAGGTATGTAGAAAGGGGTGTGGAGCTTCCCTTTTGGGGTGCACCACCTCCTCAACCCCATTGTTTAGGGTGTTTATGGAGGCTTCATTACAGAGGCATGATGGTTTCAATTATTGGCCATTTGTGCATAAGTCAATCTCCAGCCCCTCTCCCCTCCCTGGAGGTCTCATGGTGGGTCTGAAAGTTTTAACTCTCTAATCAATGGTTGGTTCCTCTGGCCACCAGCCCCCATCCTCCAAGAGTCACCTAATTAACATAAACTCAGGTGTGGTGAAAGGGGCTTATTATGAAAAACAAAAGATGCTCATCTCACTGCCACCACTGAGGAAGTTACAAGGGTTATAGAAGCTCTGTGCCGGGAACATGACAAGGACCAAATATATATTTGTCATTATATCACAACATCACAACTTTGAAGGTGGGGAAACTGACATTCTGAGCAGTGAATGATTTGCTCAGATATGTGTTGATTGAATGTAGCAAAGTCAAGGCCAGAACCCAGAAATCCTAAATACTAATCTAGTGCTCTTTCTACTCTACCTGACCAGAAGGCTGGGCAGAGAAGACCTGGACCAGGGACAACAAAAGAGATTAAGGTGATGAAAAAGGATGGCAGAGAAAAATGAGACAAAGAAAAACTGGGTGAGGTGTTTCTCCACTTGATTCTGTATGTAAGGTGTAATGAAAATATAATGAGATAGATTTTATACCAAACACTGGGAAGTCCACCTGCAAACGTGTGGGGTTCCCTTCAGAGTGGTCACCCTGGGAGGGGGAGAAGATCATGGTTGAACCTGTGCTTCAGAGAAGGAAGTCAGCCTGTGCTCTCCAAAGGAGCTTGGCTGTGCCCTCTGACTTCCAGTCTGCTGTGGCTTCTGAGAGACTGCTAAGTGACTCGGATGAGACTCCTCAGGGCCACCACCGCTAAGGCATTCTGTCACTTTTATGACACAACTGCAGTAATTCTTTTTGAATTTGTGGTGTATATGGTTGACAGTCTTCCTGACCAGATACAGCATTTCAATAAAGTGCTAGTTCTCTTAATGCTTGAGTAGTCCTGCAAAGTATGTGTTATTTTTTATCCCCATTTTATAGATCATATAATTGAGGTTCAGAAAAGCTAAATAACTTGTCCACGATCACACAGCTAATAATAGGTGATAGTTTGATTGATTCATTCAATAAATAAATGTGTATTGAATACCTTCTACACACCAGGCTCTATTTTAGAGGATACAGTGGTAAACAAGACCAAGAAAGTCCCTGCCCTTATGGAGTTTACATTTCAAACTTCCCATGATAAATCTGGTGTTGTTCCCATGAGCTACAACTGCTGAAGAGTTCTAGAACTTCATTCCAGGGCATAAATTCTCTCTGTGATGTGTCTTTCTCCAGGCATGTTCTCACTGTCCCTCTTTCCCCTGGAGGGAAGGCCTTTGTCCATCTGCATTCATGGGGCAGAGGAACTGCTCCCATCCCTCTTGTGTTGGTCCCTGACTGATGGCTTAGCAGCTGCCCATGGTAGCAGCCTGAGCACATCTTCCTGTGTACAGATGATGACACTGAGTGCATCCTCCATCCAGGCCAGGTGTGACCCTGCCTAATGACCATGACCACAACACCATTTCTCAGGTATTCACGGTGTCCCAGCACTGTGCTAAGCATATGAATTAATGCGTTTACTCCTCACAACAACCTTAAGACGCAGGCGCTGCATTTGCCACTTGAGATATCTGAGTTGCCAAATATCTAGCCCAAGTCCTAGAGTAGGATTGAAAACCAGTTCTCGATGACTTTGGAGCTGGGCCTCAACCATCACGCTCTGCAACGTGGAGCTGACACACATCCCAGTTCTGCAGCCTGACTGGCTGTGCTACAAGTAGTTTCCTGCTGCCAGATTTGTCAATCGAGTTACAGGAGGAGCTGCAGCTCTTTGCAAATGATTGTTGATGATTATTTTTTAAAGTAATTTTGTAACATACAAGTTTTCTAATTAACCGTTCATTTTTAAGGCATAAATGTAATTATTTAAAAACTTTTTTTTTTTTTTTTTTGCTTTGGGAGTTTTAAGATAAAGCAGATTATATAACTTTGACTCAGCAGAAAATTTGCATCTCTTCTGTATTACATGTCTTCCCGACAGAGAAGGGCTATGGGTTCCCCGAGAACATCATTCCCTTGACATGCCAGAGGAGAACTGAGCACAGGGTAGCAGAGGGTCAAAGCGAGTTTGTGGAGAATTTTATTATAATGATGCTCATTTACTGGACAAGAAAAATAAATTAGTCCTCTGGGGGACAATGAAAAATCTTTCAGTGATGTAGTGTCTTGAAGGGTTATGGGTACTCAGCGACATTATTTCTTTAGTTCCTTCTCAAAGAATTATAATTTCAAGACAGAACAAGATACTTATAAAAGTAGAGCTTTTGTTGGATGTTTTTTCCCTTAACAGAACATTTGTTGTTCTTATGTAATTCAATTCTCCAAAGAATTTTGTGTAACTTTACACAACATGGACCATTTCAGGCAGTGGTGTGATGTACACCTCTGTTGCTGAGGTATATACAAAGATGCATGAAGGCGGAGTTACATGATCTGTGTATATTTCAATTGATTTGGAGGGAGAGAGGGAGGAAACTAAAGCACCATCAGGTTATTTAACTCTCTGTATGAATAAATAGATCCATTTGAACCAATCATACTAATTGTATCTCTGACCTAGCTTACCTAGCATGATCTGCCCTACCTGGTCCGCCATCTTGGCTTCTTTCTAGAAATAGGTGGGAAATCCACAAGAATATCTCAGATCCTCTTTTATAGATAGGACAATTATAATCATTTCCTGACAACAAAGGAAGGAGAAAGAGTTTTTTTTTTCAGTTGTTAAGAAAAACTCTCTTTCACCCTTTCCCCTTCTTTGCCTTCAGCATTTCAACCATCACCTCTAGGTGCTTAAGTGATAAAGCCTCTAAAGACCTTGGATCTATAGAAGGAAAGCGCTGGAAGGGCATGGACGCACCAGCCAAAGGAAAGCAGAAATCAAATCTCCAATCTGGAGGGTTTGAGAACAAGGTGACCCCATCACATAGCAGCAGCATTTATGCCGGGTGATCCTCTGGACCTCACCCCCCCATATCACCAGACAGGTTGGGCTTCAGGGGATCCACTGTGTCATGTGTGCTTCTGGAACTTCAAGGGTGTTGCTCTGCACGCCTGGCACCCACTCAATGTAGAGACTGAACAGTTGGTTTGGATTTAGGTATTTCCACACTGACAACAATGGTAACACTTACTGAGCACTCACTGTGTTCCAGTTATTTTACATGTGCCTACTCATTTGATCCTGACAATAATGCTATGAAGTTGATATTACTATCATCATAATTCTTCAGATAATTAAATGGAGGCACAGAAAGGTTAGCAGTTTGCCCACTATCATACATGGAATAGGTGATCGGGCCAGGACTGAAACCCAGACCTTCTAATGTCTAAATCCAGGCTTATAACCACTAAACTACACTACGGGCCTGTGACAGATGCTATCTGAATGATGCTTTTTCAATGTGATTTTAGAAGCAAAGATGTTCTTTAGAAGAAAGTCAGAACGACCAAGGATAAAGATTAAACAGATTTTCCTACATTCTGATAGGAAGCATTTCAGCTAATTACAGATATTTAATGTAAATTTTATTTTATGATTCATGATTTTTGCAACTGTATTCGTTGTTCACCAACCCCTTCTTACTTGGAAGTTATATTGATAGTTTTCCAGTCACATGTGTGACTCTATTTCTAATCCTTTATATATAAATTTGCTGTTTACTTCTATTTACTTCTTCACTCTCATATATATGTTTTGAGTGATTTACAGATTCTGTCTGCATTTTCTTAACATCCTATAATTATCTTTGGGGTCTTTCCTACCCTACCTGCAAATACTCTGAGATCTGTTCCACTGCAGCCTATTTTTCTTCTCCGCTCTTTTTTGTTCTTTGAATTTAGCCTCTCTGTGCCTAATATCACAATGTATCAGGCACCCTTCTTATGTGGTCCTCTCTCAGGCTGAGTTATCTGCTTATTTGCTCAAGATTTCTCTGGTTCTAGCCACTTATCCCCAGTATCAATCAGCTACCTAATGCAATCAACTACAAGAAATATAAAATCTAACTAACAAAAGTGTAAAGGGAGGGGAGTGTTCTCTCACATGCCACAAGTCCAGAGGTAGTAACTGTTAGTATTGGTCCAGCAGTTCATTGATGTCAGGGTAGATGTTTCTGCCACTCTCTTGACCTTTCCTCATGGGCATAATTTAACAGCAGCAGCTCCAACCATCACATTTGCATTCCAGGCATGAAGGATTAGGAAGGGCAGCACCAGCTGTATCTATCCTCCTTTAGCAATGAAGCAAAAGCTTTATCTAAAACCCCAGCAGACTTCTGCTTTTGTTCTCATTGGCCAGAACTGTGCCATATGGCATCTCTCAGCTGCAAGGGAGGCTAAAACGCAAACAATGAGCTGGGCACATTGCTTCCTTAAACAATATTGGGCTTCTATTAACTAGAACAAAGGGGGAATGCAGAATGGGCAAACAGTTTTGGTAGAGAGCAAGCTGTTTCAAAATATCTGCTTTCTGCCATGGCAATAGAATATTAGCTGGGCATATGGCCGCTAGGGTAAAGGCTACATTTCCTAGCCTCTCTTGCTGCTGAATGTGGCCATGTGACTAAGTTCAGGCTGCGGGTGTTTGGGTAGATATGACATGTCTCTCTTTCAGGTCCTGCCCGTAAAATGATTGGCTGTGCTCTTACCTAGTCTTTTGTCCTCTTCCTGTTAGCAGGGAAATAGCAAGACCTGGGACAGCTGCCTTGGACTCAGTGTTGAACATGGCAGAACTGACTATAGGCCCTGGATAGCCTGCCCATCTTTGGACTATTACATAAGAGAGAAGTAGATCATTTCTATTTTTGATGGGTCACTGTATTTTTGGTCTTTGTTAGAGCAGTTTAGCTTGTACCCCAACCATCACAGCAACTAATACTATCTGCCACATCATCCACACTGGATCTCACTCCATTGTGCGCCCTAAGAAATTCTACCCTGGCCACTGGCCACCAAGTCATGGTCTCTGCTCATGCTGCTCGCCAGGGCTACCGTGGCCAGTGATTATGCTCAGCCCAATAGATGACCCCGTTTCTCTAGTCTCATTTTCACGTGGGTTTCCCAGAGTCTGTTCAGTCTGGCCAGTATAAGGGGAAATGTACTTTCTTGGTTTGGAGAAGGAAAAAATAGTTACTAGGAGGCATTGTTTCCTCCTCTTTCAACCCAAGCCCAGGAAGCAAAGAGCCAGTCCTTCTAAGAGGTTTCCTGTTTCCCACTTTCAAAACTATTCCCTTCTGAGAAGAGAGAGCAAGGGAACAAAAGATAGTGCTTCAACAGCTCCCAACTCAAGCCAAAGAGCTGGCATCCTGATGGAAAATCTTTTAGCACTTGTAACCTTCCAACTCTCTCCAGTGGTCCTCTTAAACCACTTTTGTCTTTCTTAGTCCTAAATTTTATGGAGTTTTATCTTTTGGTTTGATATTTGCTTGTTTTTTCTTTTGAACTACACCAAGCAGCATTTTAGGAAGAAATGATGATTTGATATATATGAATGATTTAAATTTTTAAAATGTGATTTACATTAATCTTTTCCATACATATGTTCCACAAAATTAGTTTATGGGCAGAGTTGATCTTGTAAAATTGAGTCAATAAATTTTGTCTCCTGCCTTTTGTTTCTTGCATTTTCCTGTGCTTTCAAACCTTCTCCATTCCCTTTCCCTCTAGAAGATTTCAGGCTTCATTATGCTTCCCTGATCTCTCTTGCTGTTAAAAAACACCTTCCTCAAAACTACCAGGGTCGTCAAAAACAAGGAAAGTCTGAGCAACTGTCACAGATCAGAGGAGGCTAAAGAGACAAGAAGACAAAATGTAAAATTGTATCCTGGATGGGATACAAAAAAACAGTAGGGAAAAACTAATGAGGTCCAATGATGTGTGGAGTTTAGTTAATAGTAATGAACCAGCGTTGGTTTCTTAGTTGTGACAAATGTATGATGGCAACATAAGACGTTAACAGGAAGGGAGACTGGTTCTGGGCTAGAGGAGAACTCTGCGGTAACTTCGTAACTTTTTGTAAATCTAAAACTATTCTAAAGTGAAAGTTTATTTTTTAAAACAAACACTTTTAAAAACTGAAAAAATGAGGGAGAAAAGCACCTCGCAAACTCCTTCATAGTAAGGATTTGGGGACACAATGTGAGGCTATCGTGGAATAGCTCCCTAAGGCAGCATTTCCTATATTTCTCAGAATACAACCACCTAGCTTCCTAAAAATTTCCTAAAAATCACTTTGCTTCAGGACCAAACATCCATTGGTGAAATGTTTGTTTAACATTATTCCTCCCTTAGAAATTGCTGATACATATACATAATTCATAGTATATCATACACATTAAACTCAGAAAAGTCCTGAAATCAAGAGACCTCTTTGTCTTTCCCACTTTTATTTGGCCACGTGAACTTTTTTTTCTCAAATAGTATATCACTTCCTGTGGAAATAACATGCTGCAAATACACTCAGGGAGAGCCGGCCCAGAGAAAGCAATCCTTAGCTTGGAAGCTTGGGTGGTGGAAGTTTAGGGATGGCATTAAACCTCCGGGGCAAAACTTCACAGTATTGCTCATGTCACCCCACACTACTCCACTGAGCCACAAATATGAGTCCTCAGGGGATGATCAAGCTACAGGAAAATCACTAAAGTTTTATTATAGATACAAAGGATGCAAATTATACTTAGAAACACACCGTGTCAGTCTCCCGACTCTGCTAATTGACTCCAACTTTAATGGTGCTAGGCTCATTATTCCCCTTTTAGCAGTGTCCAACATCAGCATTTGGAAGCCTTTGAAACCATATGCATCTTGAATAGGTTGCAGTTTGATCATTTAAAGCAGCAAAGATCAATTGTCCAGGCTTCAGCTATATGGGGCTGGCAAACCAGACTGCAGGACGGCTGAGCCTCTTACTTCAGCTGCCTTCCAGTTGATACTCATTGCTGCCGCCACATCAATCGTTCAGGGATCCACGTCAATTAAAGCTGCTCAAAGGCACGCACAGAAGTTGCTTTATCCAACTTAGCTTCAGAAATACAGGAGCTGCTTAAGGGGAAAAAGGCTTTCGTGGGACTTTCAACAGAATATGAAGTATGCGGGCCCATCATCTGTCGATATGCTATGAAGAGGGTTCTAATGACCCACCTTCTGGCTTACCAGGAAAACGAGTGGATTTGTGCTGCTTGGTCCCCGTTCCCTACTCGTTCCCCCTTGGTAGCAATATAGTCAGTTTTGGGGACATTTGGAGGCATAAGCCAGTGGCTACAGATAATCATACCTCATTTGACATAAATGAATTAATTTAAATAAATATTGATTGAATACACTTATTCTATGTCAGGCACTATGCTATATCAGTGAACGATCTCTTCCCTCAAAGAACTCCCAGGCTGGCAGGAAAGACAGACAATTCCAATATCCAACGATAGGAGCTTTGGTAAGGGGAGGTTCCAGGTGTTTCAGCTTTGGCAGCTCTGAGGAGGAACCGTGGAGAGGAGAGGGAGGGAGGCGCTCTCTGGGAAGACTTCCTGAGAGAGGTGACATCTGATCTAACCCAACAGTACGAGCTCTGTTGCATGATCTTACTGATCATCAAAATATGGAGCGAGATCATATACAATAAGGACATCTACTGAGCCACGGACGTCCTCAATGAAACAAAAGTTAGACACCATGGGGAAACTCTTGCATTTTGCTTTGTTTAGGTGCCAAGTGGTCTTTAACCTATTTGGCAAATATTTATACATCACCTTGAGCTAGAATCTCACATTTTGAGTGACAAGTACGTGGAACAAGCACAACTTCCGATGTAATCAAAATACAATGACTGCTTTCTTTCCCCACTGTTCTACTTACACTTTATTCGGTGTGAGTAGCCTGTCCCTGTCCCCAAAAGAAACCTGGGCAAGTTCCTGATTTTGCAGCTCACTTTAAGGTCATAGAGAGACCTAGAGTCCCTTTAAGTCACAAACACTGCCTCAATTCGGAAAATCGCATGTCCAAAATTTATTTTATGACAGTAAAATCTCCAAATGCAAGTTAGGGCCCCCGCCCTAGAGCCAGCTGCAGCCTGAAGACGTGAAGGGGTGAGGAAAGGTGGGCTACCCACTCTGCTCACTTTGTTCCCACCTCTAGGCGGTGCTGTCTTGCTCCCTGTCTGTGAGGACAGAGAGTAGGTGGAGAAGTAGGGAGTAGGAGAGTCTGTACATGGCTGCGTGGCATCTTATCATGTAGGCCAGGGAGGCGATTGACGCTGACTCTCTCTGGAGAGAGTGACAGCAGACTGTTGGGGGCGCCCTGTTGCCTCTCCCACAGTCTCCTGACCCTGGTAGGTACAGCTCTATTCCAGGCTGGCGGCTCCTTCCTCAGCCCCTGGAAATCCTGTGCTGTGTTTCAGCTTTTTCCTGCTGAGGCCAACTCACGTTATGTAGATGACTCTGTTGAGTGAGACTTAGATTACCCCACACCCGCACCTCAGGAGACATTCCCACACCCCACACGCCTGGCCCTAACAAACTCTGAGAGAGCAGTTCCAAGTCTTCCCATAGAACCTTCTTCACTGAGCAAGAGGTGAAAGTACCGCAGCCCCTTGCCCAACCCCTTACACACACATCCCCGGGGTGAGAGTAGGGGGAATGCCGCCTGCAGCCCAGTTTCCTCTAAAGACATCTCTCTCATAAAATTCTTCTCTTTCCTTCTCCCTCCCTCTCTCTTTCTCCTTCTCTTCACACTGTGACTTTGTTTGTTTGTTTGTTTAATCATTGATCTCTTGAGGAATCCTAGAGTCTCAAAACTGATTTTTGAAATTTCATTGGAAAGTATGCATTTGAGGTCTAGCTTTATACCTGAGAATCTGAGGTCTGTTGTGCTGGGCCCTCGGTGACACTGAGGTAGGAAGAGTCCGATTTTATCATCCTGTCACCCTGTTACACATGTCAAAAAGCTATGAGACACTTTTATTTCTGTGATATTCAGTGTATTTCAGAGAGGATTCAATATGGCCATCTTTAGGCACAATAACCACCAGTGGTTAAAATTGTAACTAGTCTGAATAAAGCCTCCAGAACGAGATCACTAAACTTATGAAGATTTTTTTTTTTGCAGGAAGCAGAAGAGGCTTAATTCACCTTTTAAAAACAACATAATCTGTTCTATTCGTCTAAAGTTATTTTACCAAGGGATCTACAAGCTTTAAAGATGTGAATTTCATTAACAAAAAACTTAAGGAGCATTAAAACCGTGGGTAGAGCAGGAAATTTGATTCTGTTGGAGTGATCATCATTTTTTATCACTAAGTATCCTTCAAAAACTTTCCATTTGTATAGACTTCATTTGGATTTATTCACTAAATCCACATAGATTTGCTGAGTGCCTGTAATATGTGAGGTGCTGTGCTAGGTGCTGGAAATATAATAATAAGCAAAAGGAGAATATATTCCACTGAAAACTACTGGAGATATGGTGGATGGGATGGAGACCCAGTGATTGCTCTGCTCTCCAAAGGCCCTATAGTAGCTAGCTGCAGCCCTGGAAGGGCCTTACATCCCATGGGGAGGATAATCTGCAGCAGGGGTTGACAAACTTCTTCCATAAAGGGCCAGATAGTAAATATTTTAGGTTTTGTGAACCGTGTGGTCTCTGTCATGACTATTCAACTCTGCCATTGTAGCATAAAAGCAGCCACAGACAATAAGGAGACAAATGAGCATAGCTGAATTCCAATAAAACTATTTACCAAACCAGGCAACAGATAATCCAGTTAAAAAATGGGCAAAGAGGGGCTGGCCTGGTGGTGTAGTGGTTAAGTTCGTGCACTCCACTTCTGTGGCCTGGGGTTCACAGGTTCAGATCCCGGGCGCAGCCCTGTGCATTGCTCATCAAGCCATGCTGTGGCAGGCAGCTCACATGTAAAGTAGGGAAGAATGGGCACGGATGTCAGCCCAGGCCTGATCTTCCTCAGCAAAAAGAGGAGGATTGGCAACA
The DNA here is from genome assembly GCA_031878705.1 of Tapirus indicus. NCBI lineage: Eukaryota > Metazoa > Chordata > Mammalia > Perissodactyla > Tapiridae > Tapirus > Tapirus indicus. Next base: position 45,919,489 of record CM062918.1, read on the forward strand.
GATGTTAGCTCAGGGCTAATCTTCCTTACCTAAAAAAAAAGGGCAATGGATTTGAACATACATTTCTCCAAAAAAGACATACAAATGACTCATAAGCATGTGAATGATGTTCAACATCATTAGTCAGTAGGGAAATGAAAACCAAAACCACAATGAGATATCACTTCACCCTCACTAGAATGGCTGTAATCAACAAGAGAGAAAATAACAGAAGTTGGCGAGGATGTGGAGAAATTGGAACCTTCATGCCTTGCTGGTGGGAAAGTAAAGTCATACAGCCACTTTGAGAAACAGTCTAGCAGTTCCTTAAAATGTTCAACATAGAGTTACCCTATGAATCAGCAATTCCACTCCAAGGTATCTACCCAAGAGAAACGAAAACATGTGTCCATGAAGTTGGTATAGCCTCTGTGGAAGATAGCATGAAGTCTACTCAAAAAATGGAAAATAGAACTACCTTATGATCCTGCAATTACACTTCTGAGTAAATATCCAAAGGAAATTAAAACAGATCTTATAGAGCTATCTACACTCCCATGTTCATGGCATCATTATTCACAATTGCCAAACTATGGAAACAACAGATGAAGTGCCTGTCAACAGAAGAATGGACAAAGAAGATGTGGTATTATATATACATATATATATATATACACATATACATTATATATACATATATACACACACAGACACACACACACTGTAATATTATTCAGTCATGAGAAAGAAGGAACTCCTGCAGTTTGCGACAACATAGACGGACCTTGAGGGCATTATGCTAAGTGAACTAAGTCAGAGAAAGACAAACACTGTGTGATGTCTCTTATATGTGGAATCTGAGACAGCCAAACTCATAGAAACAGAAAAAAGAATGGTAGTTACCAAGGGCTGGAGGGCAGGGGAAATGGGGAAATATTGGCCAAAGGGTACAAACTTCTAGTTACAAGACGAATAACTTCTGCAGTCTGATGTAGACGTGGTGAGTATAGTTAATAACACTGTATTATACATTTGAAAGTTGCTAAGAGAGTAAATTTTAAGTGTTCTGACCACAAAAAAGAAATGGTAATTATGTGACACGATGGAGGTGTTAGCTAATGCTGTGGTTGTAATCATTTTGCAATATACAAGTGTATCAAATCAATACATTGTATACTTTAAGCTTATACAATGTTATATATCAATTATATCTCAGTAAAGCTGAAAAAAAAAAAGAAAACATATGTCCATGCAAAAACATATATATATGTTCACACCATCATTATTTATATCCAAAAAGTGGAAACAACCTAAATGTCCATCAACTGATAAGTGGATAAACAAAATGTGGTATATCCTTGCAAAGGAATATTATCAGCTATAAAAAGGAATGAAGTACTGATACATGCTACAACATGCATGAACCATGAAAACATTATGCTAAGTGAAAAAAGCCATTACCAAAGACCACATATTGTTTCTTCCCATTTATATAAAATGTCTGTGATAAGCAAATCCATAGAGACACAAAGTAGATTAAGTGCTTGCCTTGGGCTAGGGGTGGGTGAGGAGGCAACAAAGAGGACAGCTAATGGGTACAAGCTTTCTTTCTGGCGTAATGAAAATGCTCTAAAGTTAGATTATGGTGATGGTTATACAATTCTGTAAATGGACTAAAAATCATTGAATTATACAATTTAAACAGGTGAATTTTATGATATGTAAATTATATCACAATATACAGCAACAGGCAACAAGCTAAATGTGCTCTGAGGGCCGTACTTTGCCCCGCTAGTCTGTAATGTTTGTGTTCTGCCCAGATCCCCTCAAATTCCTTTTTTTTTTTTCACCTTTTCTGTTTCCACCCCTGCTCCCCTTCAGTGTGTGAACAGTGTGCTGGCAAGCCTGTCCTTGGACTATGGAGCTGCTTCGTCCTGGGCACAGTTTAGAGCCAGAGATACCTGTGACTTTTCATTCCAGGGTGGTGGCCACAACTGTAACCCACAACTGTCCGGTTGGGGATTAGGAAAGGCCAGCTTTCTTGCCTTGGGATGGAATAGTCTGAGATACAGTTTACACTCCTGAGTTCCCCTGGGGGATCTCCCGAAGCTACGTTCCACAGGACCTTTGTGGAGATGACAGCTTTGCTTGGCTTCCTCCCCATGTCTGTCCCAACTCCCTCACTCCCTTTCTAAATAATTTTCTGAATAATTACTTGGTTATGAATCCTTATCTTGGGGTCAGTTTCTGAGGACTTTGACAGGTGATCAAGGAAGTGTTCTCTGAGGAGATGAATTTAAGCTAACATCTAAAGGATGAGAAGGAGCCAGTTATGTGCAAAAACAGTGGGCAAAACAAATCCTTGCATTTGTTTCTTGTATTTATTTATTAAGGGTTCATTTCCAAAATTAGGAAGGTACTGGTCACATATTATGAATTTCAAGTTCAGAGTCGTATATCCAGCTGTGTGCCAGACAGCTCTACCTGTATGACTAAAATTGTCCTATACCAGTCTTATTAACGCCAATCCACAGATCCCACCCTCCACTCCAGAGCCCCTGCCAATTTTTCCTCTTGCTATATTCTCAGTTGCAGTTAGTGGTGTGACCATCCACCATTGTGTTCAAGCCAGAAATCTAGGAGGTTTCTATTGCTCCTCACCACCCTAACTGCCTTTCATGCCCACCACCATGTTCAAAATTTACCCAGGTCTGTCAACTCTATCTCCTAAATATTTCATTACTCTTTCTATTTCAATTCATTCCAGTTCCTACTGCTGTATTCTGGACCTTAATCATATGACAAAAGTCTCCTGGTCTTGCAGCCTAGATCCTTGCCCCTCTCCAACTCATCCTTTTCCTAGTGGTGAACAGGGAAAACTACATAAAATGTACATTTGTATGTGTCACTGCAACGCTCATAACTTTTCGAGGAAGTTGAAACAACTATGGATTAATGTCCAAGTTTATCGTAACAAATGCTTGCTCATGCTTTTTCTCCTATTTATCCCTTTGGGCTCAAGTCACCATCTCCTCTTACACTCCAACAACACACAATGAGGTGAAGTGCACCACACATATCATTGTTTCATAGCTCCATGCCTTCTCTGCCCAATATACTTTTTCTCCACTTTTCAATCAGTAACACCTACAGTCAGTTCTGCTGTTACGTGACATGTGTGTTCCTAGAAATCATTGTGCTATGCAAAACTGCACAATGAACCCACTCCCCGAAAATGGGGTTTGGAGCACAGCACTCAAAAACTTCCCAAGTGACATATATAAAAATAAGGTAAGACCCTAATAAAAACAGTTGCATAGTTTTATGCATGGTAAATGGTTAAGAAAAACACAAATACTACAATAAATATGCTTGAAAAAGACCTGCTTGTGGAAGTGGGCAACAGAAGAGTCACAGCCTGTTATTGTGAAGTGGTGGAAGGAGGGTTAGGTGAAATTTAGGGGAAAGTTGTAACCCCACATGTGGATGGGTGTGGCTTTTAACACCCACAGTGAACTGAGCGAGTGGGTAGATGTTTGAGCTGTGTGAACATGCATAGTTTGTTCTTTTTATGCAGCTCCTTTCAGCAAAGTGTAATTTTCTGTGTCTTCTCAGTGGTTCTCATGCATAAGCAAATACTAATTTCATTCATATTCAGATTATTCCCTAATATATCAATCGTGCTGGAACAAATTCACATCTTCAAAACAAGCCTTATAGCAGAACTGACTATACTGACCTTGAAAAGGTGTGGCAGAAAATGAGCCTGGAACATCTTGGAGTTCCAGAATAAGAAAGTGCTCAAAAAGAAAAACCCCACAAAGGTTATGTCAAAGGGACGTGGGTGCTAATTGAAAGAGCTCCCAATGGCCAAAGCTGGAATAATTTCAGCCACAAAATAAAGTGGTATTGGATTAAACCTCAAAGTATAAATAAATACCCATGAGTTCATACTAACATAAACAAACGATTTCACAAATAAATAAATGAGAGTGAAGAGATAAATCTCCTCTGTAGAAGAGTTCCAAATAGCTGAAGTAGATATGCTACCCTCAAGGAGGGGGGCCATAACTCCCTGTTCCTGAAGTGTGGGCTGTGCATCGTGACTTCCTTCCAAAAAGCACAACATGGAAAGGGGATAGGGTTTGGGAGTCAACTTCACAGTGGAGAAACCTGACAAATAGTACCTCAGCCAGGTGATCGGGTGATCAAAGTCAACATTAACAGTCATAAGTTATGTTTGATTCTGTAATAGACATGATGTGACATGATGTGATGAAAATGGCACTTTAACTCTGTGTCCTTCTCTCAAAAACCCATAACCCCAGTCTAATTATAAGAAAAGCATTAGACAAATCCCAATAGAGAGATGTTTTATAAATGACCAGTACACCTGAAAATTTTCAAGCTCATCAAAAGCAAGAAAAGTCTGAGAAACTCAGAGGCAAGAGTAGCCTAAGGAGACATGACAACTAACTGTAATGTGATATTTTAGATGGGATCCTGGAATGGAAAAAGGGCATTTGGAAAAGCTAAGAAAATCTGAATGAATTATGGACTTTACTTAATAATAATATGCCAATATTAGTTTATTAATTGTAACAAATGCAACACACCAAAGTAAGATATTAATAGTAAGGGAAACTGGGTGCAGGATATATGGGAACTCTCTGAACTATCTTTGCATTTTTTCTGTAAATCTAAAACTGTTCTAAAGAATAAAATTTATTTAAAAAAAGAAAGTTGGAGGAAGAAGCAACGCAACTTCCACAACCTCCCTTCTCAGACCCATCCAAGCGAAGTCAGTTAGCTTCTGGATTTGCAGACCGCACTTGTCTTAGTCCTGCTCACTCATGTATTCCATCAGGGTATAATCATCTGTTTCCTCCCTGCTAGAGCATCATCTCCTTCAAGAAAGAAAGCAGATTATATTTATTTTTATATCTCCAGTACTTAGCACTGCACCTGTTAATAAAAATTGCCCAATATGTATATATTATATTGAAACACATTGCTAAATATTAATTGTGTAACTCATATTTTCCCTCATCAGATATTAGTAAACTGAAGAGTCAGATATGCGTTAAATATGGCTGAATCCTCTTCTTGACTCTTCAAAGTCCTTTCTTTGTTGGGACCTGAGAAAAAAGAGAGAGCAAACGAATGAGCAATATTTTCCCCATCCTGAAACACTCTCCCCCACTGAGCAATAGGTTTCTGCTTTTGACACTTTCATCTGTCCTTTCATCTGCATTCACTTCTGTCTTCTGTAACAGCATGTCATTCCAAGAAATCCAAGTGATTCTAAATAATCCATATGCCCAACATCTAAGTACTTCTTCCTTGAACTGATATGTTCTATTTCCGAGGTCTCTTAGGTGACCCTTCAGGCAGGAAGCTCTAGGCCTATGCTGTTTGTGAATGATCACTTAGCTCCTTGCTGGCCACAGACTCATCTTCTGGTTCATCTGTGTTGTTTGTACTTAATCCAAACTTCCCTCAGGACTTAAGGGGCTGACCAGACTGTCTGACTGATGGGAGTCAGTGCTAGTTCAAACATTGGTGCTCACTTTACCATCAAAAGCAGTTAATTTCAGGAAGAATATATTGGCAGCAGGACACTTTTCATTTTAGAACAGCTGCTAAATATAGGAAACCATATTAAGACAGGTAGCTGGAAAGAAACTGTGATTCCTCTCTCATTTAACTGAAGAGATAGAAACTTCATAGTGAAGGCATCATTCGGAAAAAAAAACAATTAATTTTACAGAGAGTTTATGTCTTTGTTAGGTTTCATGTTCAGTAGAAATATCAAGTCATAATGATGTTTTCCCATAAGTATGCATAAATAGATAATCTCCAAACGGCCCCAAAGGCTGGCGTGACACAGAGGATTCGAGCATAAGATGAGACCACTGGGTCTTTAAAATAGGTCTCTTCTACCAACAGAAGACCTAATTCTAAGATTCTGTGCAGTCTATAGCCAGTATATCATATAGTATATCTGAATCAAAATTTGAAGCAAGGTTGGGAAAAGGTAATATTTTGAAATTAGTAAAAAAATAGAGCACATAGAAAAGAATATCAGGGATCAGCAAAGGAGAACTTCTTTGGAAGATAGTTTGTTGATATGCTCCTGTGGAACCAGAAACCAACATGTATCCAACCATTGCCCTGAAACTTGCAAAGGAACTGTGTATAGGAGACAGGAATGTGTGTCTGGATCAATAGATAGGTATGTTCTTAGGTAGACTGTATCTTGGATAAAATACAAAAGCATTAATTTAATAGACATTTATTCGCATTGGACAAGGCACGGTAGGGATAAAAAGATGTAAAATGCCCCAGTGCCATCCAAATGATCCTTGCCCTGATTCTATAATGTAGAAACAACCTTCTGATTAACTGTTCTGTTAGTGGGGTACCTGAATGCAGAAGATAAGGACACTGGGGAACTGGCACAAGGACTCTGGTCACTGGAAAGATGTTCCACATTGTAAGCAATTTGGCATTTTGGTTTACAAATCAGCCACTTATGAGTTTGGTTAATGTGAGTCAGACACTGAACATATGGTCATTCCTGATGGAACAAATTAAAACAAGTTTTTGAACCTGAAACGCTGAGGTGAGATCTTGGACCCATGGTGACCACAGGAAAGGTATAGACACATTCAAATCTTCCCCTGGATTGGCAAACCTCACTCTTTAATATCACTGTAGTACAGCATAGTCAGCTTCATCTTCAGTAGTGTCATTAGCCTAAAACTCTCTCTCTCCCAAATATGTCTGTATTTGACATTGGAACATATTAACATTCTGGGGAGTAGACTTTTCATCATAGTTTAAATTTATAGTGAAATCATTTTTCCACGATAACTATTATTTTGTTATTAATCAAGAGAGAATGAGGAAACAAGACAGGAAATGGTAGGACCAGGGGACATTGGATTGAAATTAAAATTCATCCCAGATAATCTATAAACCCAGTAACACCCACAAAGAGTGACATTGGGTACCTCTATTGATTTATCTATCTACCTATCTACCTATCTATCTATCATCATCTATCTATCATCTATTGTGCATGAGAGTACCTTATTTAAGCACATTTCTTTCAGACTTCAAATTATAGTTCAGAGAATCTACCTGATCAATAACTAAAGCAAAAGATTCAAGAGGCAGATATTGTTTGGATAAAGGGATGTGTACTTCCTGTCTTTCAGATCAGAGCCCACAACTCTTGAGTTCCTAACCTCGTGACAGCATCCAACATTCTACAGAGGAAAAGAATAAATCCTAAACCTGTGTGTCATTACTCCTTCCAGATGCTCTCTTTATCTTTCTGTGCCTACATTATTTATCAAGGAAGAGGCTCTCTGAGGATTCGATGCAAGTTTTTTGTGTTGATCTGGACACTGGTTCAGGAGAGAAAAATAATTTCCTTGTTGGTTCAATCGAGGATGGATGAGTCGCTTTGAAATATATCTGTCTCTGACTACTAGTCATTTTCTTCAAAGATCCTCACCATCAATAAGAATTATACCCTCTGAAATGCTTTTCCCTAATGAAAAAGTATTTTCATTTTGATAATGTAGCATGTAATTAGAAAGACTCTAATTGACTTACTTTCTGGAGGTTTTGAAATGGTTTTGAGATTTTTCTCAGAGAGGAAAATTTCATTCATCAGAATAAAAGCTGGGTTGACCCTTCCCGCGCAGGTTCAAGCAGCGTAGCCAGTCACCAAGGGCTTCCCTTTGTTGTTCTTTTGGTCGGAGCCCCCTTGAGCAGCTGCCCTGAAAACAGCCTACAAGTGAGGTAACACTGCAGGTTGCAGGCAGTTATTATTATTGAGTATTTATTATGCTCTACGTGTTCTCTCATCACTTCGTATGAATTATCCACCTCAATCATCGCCTCAATCCCATGAACATTATCCCTGTTTTATAGGAGAGGAAATTGAGTCTCAGAGAGGTTCAATGGTGTGTCCAAAGCCTCACAGCTAACTAATGATAGGGTCAGGATTTGAACTGAGGTTAATTAGAATCCAAAACATGTACTTTCGGCCAGTGTGCCGTACCTACTTCTAGTATACTGCAGTGTGATAGGAGTATTGAGAAACCTGGAAAACGTCTGTGCTTCTCTAAGAATTTTCATTTCTCCTCTCTGACCCTGCCCGCTTTCTCCCTGAAACCAACCAAATTAGGAGGCTACAGTCTTATAAAATTTGGACCTTTCCTAAAAACAAACTTGACAAAGACAAGTCCCCGACAAGCAGAGGCTAATACGTATCTGAGTTATCCTATTTCATCGAATTAAGAAGCACTGATTGTGCGATGCACCGTGATTTTATATACTAGGAAAGAGAAAAGGCTGCCAATTAAATTGACACTCTTTTCTTATCACTTCGAATTTCTATTTTAAACTTCTTGAAAAAGCTTATTTAGTCTCTACTAAACATCATTTTAAAAATATTTTATCATCCATATGTAAACATGAAAACTATTTTAAAAAGTGGATATAATATCCCTAAAACTTCCTAACATTTAGAATCTCACTTGTCTGAATTGACTTACTCAGCTATGACTATGCTTTTCCACACAGTATCATCCTCGATGCCATCCAGTGCACTGAGGATGTAGCATTTCTGAAAGAAGTCCATAAATAAACTAAAATTTATTTGTTCTGGGCTCCTGGTCTGGCTTTACAGTTATGTAGAGCTGGGCTAGCTTCGGGAATGCTGCTGAACATGTCTGATTGACGCCCTTTCCTACCACACAACCGATTGGTTTTTAGAGGTTAAGCGTGCTTCTTTATTGTCCCCTACATTTTCTTCCAAGCCCTGATACCTGTTCTGAGGGCTTTGATATTAGTGCTTTTATGTTCTTTTGAGCACGCAAGTCAGTGGTTCTGAAACTGGAGTGTGCATCAGAATCACCTGGAGGGCTTGTTGAAACACAGATTGCTGAATCAGATTTTCTGTATCAGTTAAGTTGGGGGTGGGGCCTATGAATTTGCATTCCCGGGTGATGCTGATGCTGCTGGTGGGAGAGGCGGACACTTTTAGAACCATTGGCATAAGCAATCTCAACCAAAGCACTGCCATGGTGACAGCCATTGTAAGATTTCATTGATTTTAAGAAGGCAGTCTGATTTCAGAGGTACTAAAATTTGAAAAAAATACACATCTTTGAATTGATGAATTATAATAAATCCATTTTCCGTTTAACTTGAGCTGTAATATGTTTCATTCTAATTGATTATCAATTGACTTTTATTTAATCTATTCATTAAATTACTCATAATATTCTCTGCTTATTCCAAAGATGAATTGAAATGGTTTCTATGATTTTGGCTAACGTTTCTTCTTCCTAATGTTTTAGGCAACAAATGGCCTGTAAATATATGTATATGACTATGTTTATATGTGACTATATGTATATGCATAGAAGATCTCACTCTATATGCCAAACCCTGCAGGCTGACATGGTCAGTCTTCATGGTGCAGCCCACTTCACTTCTGATTACTAGAAAGTACTTCTTTACGTATATGACCTGAAGGACCAAGCAATCAGCCAACAATGAGACAACGTAATAAAGAGCCCCATGAGATACATGAGTGTACCTGGATGTCACACACTTCTCTCATTCTGAGAAAACACACGAGAAATATTTCTATCCAGTCCTAGTATTGGGAACCATTGTGTTTGTCCTCAAAGAACTTTTTTTGGTCCTTACGGGTAAATTTGCAATTGATCATGTTTCCCTTTGTCCTTTTGCTCCCTGGTAGCTTAGAGTTAAGCTTCTTGCCAGCTTTTAGCACCTAGCTGGATGGTTTTCTCCCTCTGCTCTTAGACTCCTGTGACTGCTCACATCTTTACTCTCCAGCCTCCCTACGCTCAGACGGGGCTGCTCACTACTGCATAGATGCTGGTTCCCCTGAGTGAGGCTGAGAGTTTCTCACTGGGATTCACTCCATCAATCAGATTCTAGAAGAGGGACTGAAGTCACTTTATCCATCTCACCCTGAGACCTTCATAGAGTGAAATCTTTGCAAGGTGCATATGACTCCTGGGATGCCTGGGTGCCCACTGTCCTCCAGAGATGTGCTGGATGCATTCTGTTGGCAATCTTGAGGTGGCTACACCTATCATGGTTCGCATTTCTGAATGCTAGGTGCTACCCTGAACACACGTCCTCTGGCTACCCAGTCTCTCCAGTACTTTCCATGTTTCTTCTTTATCCAGTCTTTCTCCATCCCAATGTTTCCACTCTGATCTCAGGAACTTTGTTCTCTGAGCTCCTTTGCCTTCTTCACCAAACATTTCTTCCACCTCCTTTCCCATCAAAAACCTGACTTCACCTTGAGGAATTTCCTCTCATCAGCCTCTCAAGGAGAGGTGGCTTTTTCTCCCACTCCAAGAGTCTCAGAATCAGGAGGCAGGGCCAGCACTCTCTTGGCAAAAACCCCTGTTCATTGATATGTGTGTCGTTCAGCTTAACCACTCGTTTTATCTCCCCATTATGGTCACCTACAATATTCCAGTTACTCTCTATTTACTGAAAACAGGGGCACCTGACTTCTTCCCCAAAACTTTTTCTGCTGTTGTTCTGGGTGACTTCAATTTGGTATTGATATTGTACCCAATACATTGCTCCTTAATTTTATGACTGGACAAGATGAAGGAAGAGAGACTGGATTTATCTTTCTACCTGAAAAAATTAAAAGCAAAGGATTTCAAGACATTAGGCAACAAAGGACAGGGATCCTCAAGAGATGGAAAACAAATGAGGCGAGCTGTATGATTTCCCCAGCTAACTTCCTGGAGATTGCTTCCAGGCTGTGGTGCAGGGAGAGGGATCCCAGGTGGAGCCCAGCAGTCTCCCTGAGTTGAGAAGATGGAGCTGGGACTCCAGGTGCACCAAAGTGGTCAGAGGTCATAAGACAGAATACCAAAGAGGAGAGAGTTTTACAAAGGAAGAGTTCAGGAGATCTACAGAGGGTCTCCCTCAAATCTTCAGCTGTGTACTCATTAGCATGGGCATGTGACAAAACTACCTGAGGCTTGGGAAAGAACCAACTGAAAGGGTTAGAGGAAATAATCTTCAGAGTGCACATGGGGCAGCAATAGTTCTTGATCCCATTCCCACAAGTCAGAGGAGAAAATTTCATCACCTCATGTGCATTAATGAGAGAACTCAGAAGGAAAACTTAGTCCTAGACTAAACTCTACTCTGGTCTTATCTAACAAAGCTTAAAAGCGAGATCCAAAAAGATCGAACTGTTTACAAGAAACTGCACTGTATCCCAGAACAAATTTCAAATATATTTGTAGCAATGCAAAAATGACTAGCACTTAAATATGTAAAATTCACAATGTTTGCATTCCAATCCAACATTACCAGGTATGCAAAGGAAAAGGAAAATATGACCCATAGTGAGAAGAGAAATCAATCAAACAAAACCATTCCAGAAATAACTTAGATGATAAAATTATATCCAAGGACATAAAAATAGTTATTATAACTGTATTTAATATGGTCAAGTAGCTAGAGGAAAGATTTGACGTGTTAAGTAGAGACATGAAAGACATAAAAAAGACCCATATAGAATGTTGAAAGATAGAAACCACAATACCTGATGCAAAAAATGCACCACAGGGAATAAATAAGCAGATCAGACATAATAGAAGGGAAAATTTATGAGCTTTAAAGCATAGCAATAGAAACTATCCAAAATAAAATACACAGAAAACTTCAACATATCTTCTTGGAAGGACACAATTCAACACACAACACAAGGTCACAGGATATAAGGACAATACACAATAATCAAATATTTTTCTATATAATAGTAATAAAAATTAGAAATTCAAATGATAAACATTTATAATAGCATCAAAAATATGAAATACTTAGGGATGATTAAAACATGTATAAGACCTGTACACTGAAAACTTCAAAATATTGCAGAGAGAAATTAAGGAAAACCTAAATAAATGGCAAGATATGCTCTATTCATGTATTAGAAGACTAATTATTATAAAAATGTCAATTGTGGGGCTGGCCCGGTGGTGCAGAGGTTTGGTTTAGTTTGCGCTTGGCAGCGCGGGGTTCGCCGGTTCGGATCCCGGGCGCCTGCTGACGCACTGCCTGTCAGCTATGCCGTGGCGGCATCTCATATAAAGTAGAGGAAGATGGGCACAGATGTTAGCCCAGGGCCAGTCTTCCTCAGCAAAAAGAGGAGGATTAGCAACGGATGTTAGCTCAGGGCTGGTCTTCCTCACACACAAAAAAATAAAAATAAAAAAAAGTCAATTGTCCTCAAATTAATCTATAGGTTCAATGTAATACCAATCGAAATCCAACTAGGCTTTCTGCAGAAATTGACAAACTGATTCTAAAATCTATATGGGAATGCACAGTACCTAGAATAGCTAAAACAATTCTGAAAAGGAAGGAGAAAGTTGAAAGATTTACACTTCCTGATTTGAAGACTTACTAAAAATCTTCAACAATCAAAATTGTGTGACATTGGTGTGAAGTTAAGCATATAGATCAATGGAACTCAATAGTCCAGAAATACACTCACACATATATAGTCAAATGATTTTTGACAACGGTGCTAAAGCAGTTCAATGGAGGGAAAAGATTGTCTTTCAAACAAATGATGCTGTTACAATTGGATATCCATATGCAAAAAATTGATTTTGACCCTTGTCTAATCATACACAAAAACTAACTCAAAATGGATCATATACCTAATGGAAGAGCTAACACTATAAAATATCTAGAGGAAAACATAGGAGAAATGCTTTGTGACTTTGTGTTAGGCAATTATTTCTTAGATGAGACATTAAAAACAGACCATAAAAAAAATTAATAAATTGTACTTCTTAAAAATTAAAAGTTTTGCTCTTCAAAAGACACTATTAATAAAATGAAAGGGCAAGCTTCTAACTCACAAAGGATATTTGCAAAACTTATATCTGGTAAGGACTTGATTCAAAATATGTAAAGGACTCTTAAGTCTGTAATAAAAGGACTCAATAAAAGCAACCCAATAAAAGATGGGCAAAAGATTTGAGTACACACTTTGCCAAACGTGATATGCAGATGAAAAATAAACATTATTAGTTATTAGAGAAATGTAAATGAAAACCAAAGCCAATACTATTACACATCCACTAAAATGGCTAATATTAAAATGACTAACAATAGCCAGTGTTGGTGAGCGCGTGGAGTAGGTGGAATGCTCATACACTGCAGAGGAGAATATGAAAATGGCACAGCCACTTTAGAACATAGTTGGCAGTTTCTTAAAAATTTAACCATACCATATGACTTACAATATGACCCAGCAATACCAATTCCAGTATTCAAGAGAAATGAAGACATATGTTCACACCAAGATGTGTATGTGGATGTGTGTAGTGGCTTTATTCATAATGTCCAAAAAGTGATGAATGTATAAATATATTGTGGTACATCCATACAATTGAATACTACTCAGGGATAAAAAGAATGAACTACTGATACACACAAAAACACGATTGAATCGCAAAAGCATTGTACTAAAGAAGCCAGACACAAAATACCACTCTCATTCTATTTATATGAAATTTGAGAAAAGGCAAGACTACAATCACAGAAAGGAGATCAGTGGTGCTGTGGTGAGGGGTGACAGGAGCTGACTGAATGCAAAGGGGCATGAGGAAATTGTTTGGGTTGATAGAACTGTTCTTCATCATGATTGTGGTAGTGGTCACATGACTGTACACATTTGTCAAACCTCATTGAATTGTGCATTTAAAATCAAGTTGATTTTTAAAATCACGTGTCCTATTTTTTTGATAAATGCAGTAGACACTATTCTTATTTGTACTCTATATAGCATTTGACAATGTTGACTATTGACCTCTTCTTGAAATTCTCTCTTTCCTTGTCTTCTATGTTACCACATTTTCCTGGTTCTTTTCCTAGGTCTCTGGTCATTCATCTTAAGTCTCTTTGCAGGATTCTTTTCTTTCAGTTGTTCATTAGATACTGGAGTTCTTCAATGGTCTGTTAGGAGCCCTCTTTTCCCTTCTATCCCTTTGGATGCTCTCATCCAATCTCCTGGTTTCAACTACTAGGGATATACTCATCTCTCCATAATTCCAACTTAGATGTCTCTCCTGCGATTCAGACCCACATATGTAGCCACCTACTGGAATCTCCATTTGGTTATACCACTGACATGTCAAACTCAACAAGTCAAAAACTGAACTCATCTCATCCCCTCTACATTTCCTCCCTATCTCAGTGAAGGGCATACTATACCCCACCCCTTTCCTTTCCCTCAACACTCACATCTAATTGCTCAGCAAGTTCTGTCAATTCTACCTTCCATTTTATTTCTTATTCCATCTTCTTTTCTCCATCCTCACTGCTACTCTCGTAGTTTAGACCACCATCACCTATCTCCTGGATCGCTCCCAACAGTCTTCCAACTAGTTTCCTCACCTTGATCCTTCCCCTTTTTCTAATCAAGTCTGGCTTCTGAAAAACTAGATTAAGATTAGAGGTTTCATTATTGCTTATCAATTCCCCAGACATCACTGACCTTGGGACTTCATTGTTTCCACTTATGCAAATGGGAACTTATAGATCATAATCACAAAACATCACTTGTACTAGGAATAATAACTAATAGTCATAAAATAATAGTAACACTTCCTTTCAATAGAACATTAGGCTTTAGAATGCACTGTCACATGCATATCTAATTCTCAAAGATGTTCTTATCCACATCTCGTAGATGAAGGAACTGAGGCTCAGAGCATTTGAACCACATTCAATGTTCATGTAGTAGTAACAGATAAGGGATTTAAATTCTCCTACTTCCCAACCCGACGCTCTTTCCTGTGCTCCAACCTATACCATAACAGAGATTGTGTTTTACATTTAAAATGCCAGTGACTCAGTTCTTAAATGGAGAAAACCATAGAAGCAATCAGAACCTGTCTTGCACAAAGCTGTACCTACATCCATTGAAATGAATGGAGCGGAGGAGACTTTGTCTGATGGGTGGCTACTCAGATAACTTTGACAAGAGTGTGAATGCAGCACCAGGAATGCAGCTTCACATGAGGGAAAACCAGGACATCAGTTATGCCTATCTCAGCAATATTTAGAGAAAACAATAGTGGCCATCTTTGCTTCTAAGCATTTTTTCCCATTTTCCTTGACTGTTGAGGAAAAAAAAAAATCAGCAGGGTCTATCTCATTTGTCCATTTGTTTGAGAGAGAAGTAGCTTTATTTTTAAAGCTAGAATCAATAATCTTGAAGATAGAAACAATACTCATCACTGACCAACACATTTTTTATAAGGTAAAAAAATCCAATGAATGCATTCAAAGTTTAGTTCAGAAACAAAGAGTGGTATTTATTTGTCCCTTTATTTGAGAGGCCTGGGCTGTCCCACTATTCAAGGTACATTATGAAGCTGGAATGGAAGGACTGTCTGTACTTAATTGAGGAAGAAATAGTAACCTATAGCCTGATCTGCTATAGGTGACATTTGCCCTGTTCACTAGGGAACAGCTCTTTAAAGGGTTTCAAAAAATAGCGGCCAACAGCCTTAATTTAATAACTCTGCTGAACTATTGGGGAGCATCCAGATACAGAGCTATCTGTGGGAAATAAAATCCAGCCAAAGGAGGAAGCTAATGATTACCCTGTGGGCCCAGGATTCCTAGGCTTAGAGATCTCAGTATATCCATCCTGTCTTTGTTTAAGGGGTTATCAGACTACTTAGTCATAGACAGGTCAGCAGATGTTTTCCCAGTTGAGAAAACATCTTACACTATATTGTCTGTATAGTGTCATCTTATATTGCCTCCTTCAAACTGTGGTTATTTGTTGTATTACAGAAAATATTGAGGGGCAGGAGTGTTCGTAGGTGTAAATTTACAACATCTCATGTAGCACTAAAGTTTGACAATGAGATGAACTAAACTTTATTTCAATATTGTGACTTCCTCTTTCTTTCTCTTTGTTCTTCCTCATTTCAGCTATCACCTTCACTATGGGGTCAGTCTTTGGGTACCAGAGCATCTAAGAACCAGTTTAGCTATTAAAATAACTCTACTCCTTAAGCCGTATTTTCCTTCCCTGCAATAACTTCAATACCAGGGCAAGTAAACAATGACTAAACAAAAGATAGTGGCAACCATCTCCATGCACTTTGCTCTCATGCCTAAAATCTCAAAGAAGGGCTGAATCCCCTGATCCACTCTAATGATCCCCATATTTGAAGAGAAGTCATTTATTTCCTGATGTACTTCAGACTTCACCTTCAGAACTGCCAATTTTCTTGACTGTCCAATTCCGAATTAAAAGGTAGTACTCTTCTGCCTAGAAATTCAAGGCAAACTCAGGAATAACTCAGCAAAATGTCCATTGTATTTTCTGCATTAAACACAAATGTTTTATAGCATTTTCTTCTGCAGCCACATAGAGGAATTAAAACTCTCACTCCAGATAGGAAGCAAATTTTCAGAGAAACTTCCTCATTTGCCAGCTTGGATTGGATTTACTCATACTTGTCTAACAGACTCTAAACTATAAAATGATTATTCCAATCTGTATTATTTTCTGCAAACAAGTTATCGGGGCAAGACTTGGAGGAATTGGAGAAATTTAAAAGCAAAATAAATGTATCCATGACACGAGACACAAATGCAGAGACCTGGAGATCTGGGTCCAATCCTAGCTCTGTCACTAACTTCTGGGGAGTTAGCTTCATCTCTCCGGGCCTCGGTTTCTCCATTTGCTAAAGGAAGGGCTTGGATCAGATGAGCAATCAGGTCCCACCGGCTCTGACAGTGTACATTTTTGTGGGAGATGAGCAATCCTGTAAAAGCAGTTAATGATTACAACTGAGCATTCCCTCCAACACAAAAGTCTGTTTTCATGGGTGAAACCGGGAAAGCAAGGAACTAACCCCGGAGAGGTTGCAGAGCCCTGGGGAAGTGACCATCTCTGTAGAAAGGTAGCTGAACTTTAGGGGACCATCACTGCCTTCAGACAAACAATGGAACTCTGGGAAGATCTAATCACAAGAGGCAGTCCCGGCAGCTTGTGAGCAAATTAGGGCCAAGGAGGCGACAGGTGTGTATAAGGAAACACATACACACACATACACACACACACAGTGTAAGATTCAGGCAGGCTCCTCTTTATGTAGCTCAAGCTTGGAAATCAAACCTATTGTTCTCCCAGAACAGTTTTTTTCTCCTTCAATAATTAGAAAAGCAGTTTGTTAGTGTATACTGTTTATTTCTTTACTTCCAGTGTTCACACCCCACTTCCAGCCTGAAATTATTAAATGGCAGTTATGACTGGTAAAGAATCACACCCAGAGGGTTTCTAATTAGCACAGACACCCCATCATTGGGTTAGAGAGGAAATGTTCAGGAAAAGACCTGCACAGTAAGATCTCATATCCACTCCTACTTGTTCTCTCGGATGGGATGACTCACTGGAGCATCATTTTCATCTGCTCTCATGAAACTCTCATGCGCCATATTTGTCCCAATCTTTCTTCCTCCACTATTTTGAAAAGCTTATCCATAATGTTTTTCTTGAAAATTTCTTCTCCTTCCTCCACCTGTTCAGATCCAGGAACATTTCTTTGATTTTTCTTTTTGAAACAGCAACCACTGTTATAATACCATTATTTTAAGGTGCATTATGTACAAGTGGTCATGCATGTTTGTCTTTGCAAAAGTCAAATTAAATGTAATAGTCAATGCTTGCTTCAATTTGATTTGTGCAGTGAGGTGGGTGATCAGCACTCCCAGCTGTCTCCTTTCATGAATTCCCTTTCCCTCCTCCCTGTCCTTTCTCTAGTCCCTTACCCCTCACCATTAATCCTGGAACAGGCACTTCACAAAAATACTATCCTGATGGCTAATTTACAAATGCAAATGGATCAACTTTCTTATTTATAAGGGAAATGTAGACTAAAACCACAGTGAGATAGCTGTATTATCCATTAGAATGGCTAAAATTAAAAGAATTGACAAGAACAAATGTTAGCAAGTTGATGCAGAACAATGGAACTCGCATAGACTGCTAGAGGGAGTGTAAAGTAGTAAAAATTATTTTAAGAAACTATTCGTGTCTACTTACATATATTTAAGAATTATACAACAACTACACACAACAACATGAATGAATCTCACAGACATAACGTTGAATGAAAGGCACCAGGCAAAAAAGAGTACATCCCGTTAATTCATTCATGTGAATTAAAGACCAAACTAATCTATGGTGATAAGAGTCGGAACAGTGTTTGTCTTTCAGGGGGAAGGAGTGGTTATTGGCTGTGAAGGAACACAAGGGGGTCTTCGACAATGTTGGAAATATTCTCCATCTTGATCTGGGTCATAGTTACACGAGTGTATTCATATGTAAAAGTTCATCCCAGTTACACGTTTAAGGATAAAACATTCTATTGTTTATTGTGGTGTAATACACCAAAAGTGGAAAAAGGGAAAAATAGTTTGCCCCAGGCAGTGAGTGCAGCAGAGCCTGATCATTTCCTTGTCATGTATCATGTGCTCTGTAAATCAAGTGTTATGTGTCTTATCAGCAATGTTTTAAATGCACTGGATGTCGCCTTCTAATGAGTCTACTTCTTCTGGTGTCTTGCGGATCATATTTAGAAGACTGTAAGACACTGTAAAGAAAGTCTAGGAATAGCTGCTCTACACAGTAAGACATACCTTTGAGCTTGAGTACTCAACCAGATACCTGAAAGAATCTTTCTAAACAGTTCAACAGCAGGCTGGTACCCACTCTATAACTGTGAGCCCACTGGTTCTGCTTATAATGAAGGAAGAATTAATAAAAGGAGGAACATCAGATACTGAACATCATTCAATCAAATTAAATATTTACTGTTACAGTAGACAGTGTTGTAGGAGCTGAGGTGATTCAAAGATGAACAGGACATGCTTCTGTTATTAAGGTGTTTATACTTGTTGGTCGTGGGAAGAGGGGAGGCATTAAATATTACAGGGGTGTAACTGAGAAAATGGGGGAAGGCTTCCTAGATGGGTAGCATTCTACCTGAGCCTTGAAGGATGGGAAGGAATTTCATGGACGTAAGTGGGAAAATGGAAGGTGAGAAAGACACATTGTTATAGATGGAAAACAAGGCCAAGTTTGATATGACCACCCTTCATCTCCTCTCAGTTTGAAGGTCCCCATCTCGTGTGATGGCTTGTGTGTGCTGACAAGTGTTCTAGTCTGAACCTGGTGCCTGCCTTCCCACCGGAAGCATCTGACCTCACTGCTTCTGCTCCAGATGTTGATATATGAGAGTTTGTGACACGGGCAGTGATGGGTGCTCTGTAATGTCACTTCAAGACCTACAACAGATTAGTGAAAAGGAGACCTTTGAACATGGACCCCTGGCACCTCTGCAGCACTTAAGAGCCCTCACTTTTCTGACTTGGAGATAACTTAACCAAAAGGCCAAGCATGGGATTAATTTATTGTCAAACTGGTTTAAAAGTGAGAGCAAAAATAGACTTTAGCATTTGTTTTTTCTAATTTACCATGAGGTTGAAGTCCATCTCTTGCAATAAGAAATCACTCTTATGGACAACTGGGGTGAGAAGCTCATCCTGTGTCACATTTTATGGGCTCAAAAGCATGAGTATAAGAGTAAGTCTTTCACCTTATCTTACTTGACTGAAAAGATATTTCATCTTTTATCACTCTCATAACAAAGGATCCCACATTTCTTATTTTCCTTTTTTCAAAAAAGATCTTCAAACTTCACATGGATAAAGGCTCCCCTGAGATTATAGGGTGATTGTTTAATTCATCCCCTAAACAGTGATACCTTTGATAAAGTGCTTGGTGCTCAGTTTGGATGAAATGTCAGGAGATGATAGGCATAACGTAGCACCATCTTGGGCAAACCAGAATATATGGGCATCTTAATTATTATAGAGAAAAATTTGAGGAAACAAAGTAAAATTTCAAACAATGCCTTAAAATATGGATCAGATTTGGAAATCACTGCTGAAAATCACTACTACTGCTAGGCATGGAAGTTCTGTACAGTTATTGAAGAGGAGGGAACAAGTTTCATCTCTCACATTATATTTCATTGAAGAGTTAGAATCTCATTTCCTATCCTTGGCATATTTTAGTATCTTTGTGACAGTGAAATATGGATGAGGCTCTGAAATTGTGATTTCTGGTGCTTTCCCTTTGCTCTCTGAAAGAGAGCTCCTATCAATCAGCATGCTTCCCATCATCATAAAGTCTGGTGGGGAGGTGAAAAATGCAGGACATCACACACAAAGGTTTTTCTAATACAAAATTCATCATTTAGATATTTGGAATCATGAATGTTTGACTAAATTTAATATTATCTATTATATTATAACCATGTATTTTACGCTTTAGTTTGTACTCTTATTTTTTTTTAAATGTGCTTTAAGTGTAAATACATTCACCAGCTGACAACACAAATTAGTTAACACACACGCACACTTATGTTATTGGTTATGGGAGGCAGATGGATCACTGTAGATCACTGTAGATCACTCTGTATCCTCAGTGATATGGACCTGAGCCCAGACTTCATTGATCATCTGACCTCCGTAAGCCCCTACTCTGACTGGTGTCCAACCGACTGACATTTTGAGTCTTCAGGAATTAGTGTCAATTCAGAGCTATTGTCCAGTAATCCCCTTCCTAAATGCACAGTCACTCTGGTAAATGGCCACAGCCCCTTGGGAGAAGACTGAAGGGGAAGATACACAGTGTAAATTGTTGGTGATGTAATAGGGTCCTTCCCCAAGGAGATCCAGCCTCCTCCTCATTCAAGGCGCTTTGGGTTTGTGGACTGCCCCAATCCTGGGAATTCATGACTCTCTCTTGTGGTAATTCAAGTCAGACTTCCTTTTTACCAGACTTAGCGCTTTCCCACTTACACCAATCAAGTAAAGCTCTAGTTGTCTGCCTATCTGTTTCAATTCTACCTAGCTAATGCTGATCTCTGTGGCTCAAACTATTTTGATTATTGCTTTGACCCTGCTGCCCTTTTATCTTTATAGTAACCATGCTCTTCGATGCTGCCACCCAGAAACTCATCATCCCTGTGGAATTCAGGGATCCCAGTCTGATCCCATTTCTCACTATCATTCCTGACCTGCAGTGAACAGCACCACAGAACTCTTCAAGGATGATGTGGCTCCTTTCGTAAATGTAGTTCTCACATCTCTGATGAAAGAAGCATACTCTGGAACTTCCTAGAGGACATAGTGAGGGGGCGGACGAAGTTCTCACATGATGAATCCACTCTAGCGTTCCAGTTTCCCTAAGGTTTCAGGTCCTGTTTAAAATCCATGTCCCAAAATTACAGCTTAAGAAACTAAATAAAGAGCAAAGTGGATCAGGGTAAGTAAAGGGAAAGATGTAAAAAATAAATAATAAATGTTAAAATGACATAATAATAATAATAAACATCTAAATAAATAATGAATGAAATTGGAAACAGACAACCCATTGAGAAAATTGACAAATAAGTACTATGGGGCTGTAAAAATGAAAGCAGGCTATAGTTATATACTAAATGAAATATTCCTTAGGCTATATTGTTAGGTGAAATAAATCAAGGTGAGAAAATGTATATATGTTATGCTATCATTTACTTAGGAAAGAGAGGTTTATAAAAATATATTATGTATTTTATTATGTTTTATAAAACAATGAAAAGACAAGCCATTAGAATTGGGAAAGGACAGAATAAGGTGGAAAAGACAGCAATAGAAGATAAACTTTTTGAAACATACCTTACTTTAGGGATTTGACTTTAAAATCTTGAAAATAGTTTACATAATTACAAAATACAACTAAGTTAAAAGAAATCCCTTTTGAAAAAAACTTAAACTGTTTTCAGTAATTGTATTTTTATTGATAGTGTTAGTGCTTTTATTATCCAACTGTTATATATGATATATGTATTGTGGGATAAACCAAATGAGTAATTATTTTGGTGTCATCAAGAACTATGATTTTTGGTATGAGAAAAAGGAGATATAGATGCAAGATCAATGAGGCTAAATAAAAATACTGTGTTCCTGAATCTGAATTGGAAGTAGAATAGTACCCCCTTATCTGCAAAATTACATTCCAAGACACCCCAGTGGATGCCTGAAACCTCGGATAGTACCAAACTCTATAAACACTGTTTTTTCCTCTACATACATACTTAATGATAAAATTTAATTTATAAATTCGGCACAGTAAGAGATTAACAATAGCTAATAATAAAATAGAACAATTATAACAATACACTGTAATAAAAGTTATATGAATGTGGTCTCTGTCTCAAAGTATTTTATTGTACTGTAGTCACCCTTCTTCTTGTGATGATGTGAGATGATACAATGCCTGCATGATGAGAAGAAGTGAGGTGAACGATGTAGTCATCTTGACATAGCATTATTTTGGGACCAAGGTTGATCGTGGGTAACTGAAATCTTGGAAAGTGAAACTGCAGATGAGGGGGACTACTGTATCAGTATGAATTTATTATGTATTTCAACTTTATTAAAAAATACATATTTTTTAATGACTTCCACTAATGGTGGAATCGCCTTTCATGAACTAACTTTCTTGTCAATAACAACTAGAAAAGTTGGACACAATACCAAGAGTATCAATTTGAAGACATCAGAGAGCTTCCAAGGCTGCCAGGATTTAAGAGGAAAAAAGTTCAGAGAGTAGAAAAGCCCATGAAGGGAGACATTCTTCAGTATTGTTCCCTTTGAAGAATTTTCTGATTTGTAGTGGGTTTAGGACTGAGAGCAAAGCAGAGCAAAAAGTCGTAGCTCCATGGTTGGGAAGCTGAGATGCAGTTTTGTCAGCATTGTGGTCCTGGGGAAACACAAACTGGAGTTCAGAATGGGCCAATGAGGAGGAGTGCTGTTAATAATTTCAGATTTCTTAGACAGCTACACCTTAGGGGAAAGGGTGAACCAGAAATAGACCAGCACACAGAAAAGAATACAACCAAGTTTCAAAGCAGCTCAGTCCCAATCAAGGAATAAGGTGATCTGCTCTTATTTTACCATCAGAATGAAAGCAAAACTCTTCTCTGGAGAAAGATAACACCAACCAGAACCTCTAATTATCTCTATAACTTTTTATAAACAATGACTGGTATTTAATAAAAAATTAAGAGGCGTAGCAGAATACAGGATCAAATGACCAAAAACTAAGAGAAAAAACCAGATAATAGAATTAGACCCACAGGTGATGGAGATATTAGAGAAATCAGATGTGACTTTAAAACAACTGATTAATAAGTCAAAAAGAGAAATGACAAAATAGAAAAATTCTTCAGAGAACTTGAATTTATAAAAAAAGTCCAGAGAAAATCCTAGTACTAAAACATAATAATTGAAATTAAGCACCCAATTGATGGGTTTAACAGGAGATTAGACAGAAGACAGGTTAGTGAAATCAGAAGACAGATCAATAGAAAATATCCAGAGTAAAGTACAAAGTGAAAAAAATGGATAGAGAAACAGAAAAGAGTGTAAGAGTCATATGACAGTATTTATGTCCAACAAATGTATAATTGGAGTCTCAGAATGAGAGGAAAGAAGGGTGGTACAAAAACAATATTGGTAGAGATACTAGCCATAAATTTTCCCAAACCTGAAAGACATCAATTCCCATATTCAAGAATCTCTATAAACTCCAAGCAGTATAAATACAAGAAAAGCACACTAAGACACATGATAATTAAACTGCTGAAAAGTGATGCAAAGAGAAAAAAATTTAAAGCTATCAGGAAAAGGAAAAGACTTTCCTTTTAAAGGAGGACCAATAAAATTTATAGCTGACTTCTAAACTGAAATCATGGAAGCAGGAAAAAAGTTTATAGTTCTGAAAGTAACTACTAACCTAAAAGTCTATATCCAATGAAAATATTCTTCAAACATAAATATGAAATAAAGATATTTTTGGCAAGATAAAAGCATTTGAGAGCATTTATCATTTTGAAAATAATACTCTTAAAATTGGTAATTTAATTGTATGCAAATTACATATCAATAAAGCTAATTTAAAAAGAAAAAAATGTTAAAGAGAATTCTTTAGGCAGGGTAAAATGATCCCAGAGGAAAACATGGAACTATGGGAAGAAATGAAGAACACTAGAAAGGATAAATCTGTGGGTAAATCTACAGAACAATAATTTTAATGTCTTCCAGAGTTGAAAATATAAATAGAATTAAAATACTTGTCAAAAATAGAACAGAAAGTTCATGAGTTAGTGTGTTCAAATTCCTCTTATTTTCATGGAAATGGTGAAAGTAGTAACTTATATTCATTTCTATTGTCAAGATACATGTTATATTCTTTATGGTAACCACTAAGAGCAAAGTAGAGAAACATATAATTAACAAGCTAACGTCTTTTAAGTAAACACTATTATTACTCTAATAAAGGATTTGGACATCTTTTTTATATTTATTCCTAGGTACCTTACATTTTTGTTGCTATTAGGAATGACATATTTTAAACCTATTATTTTTAACATATTGTTGCTAGTATACAAATGTATAGTTGTTTTTATATACTAATTTATATCTAACCAACTAGCTAAATTCTCTTATTCATAATACTTTTTGGATTTCTATTGGCAATCATATAATGTGTACATGATGATAATTTATTTTTTTAATTCTTATGTCCTATTTCTTTCTCTTGTTTTATTGTGTTTGCTGGAATCCTTAATACAATGTTGAATAGAAGCAGGGACTCTGGACAACTGTGTTGTGTTTCTGATGTTTAGGGGAATCTTTACATATGATATTTGCACTTGTTTTTTGTTAGATAACCCTTATGAGGTTAATGAAGTTTCCTTCTATTTCTAATTTGCTAAAATTAATTTTACTACAGATATTATAAAATAATTTTTATAACTCTACTCAAATTATTTCCTTTTTCTCTTATTCATCTGTTAATGTAGTGAAGTACATTAATAGAATTTTCTAAAGTTAAGCCAATCTTGAATTGCTGGAATAAGCTCAATGTGGTAATGATATATGTATTTTTATACATTGCTGAATTGCATTTGCTAGTATTTCGTTTATGATTCTTGGATCTGTGTTTATGAATAAAATTGGCCTGTAATCATCCTCTCTTGTGTTGTCCTTGTCTAGTTTTGATGTCAGAAATACATCATTTTCATAAAATAAGATGGGGAGTGTTTACTCTATTTTCTAATTTCTGGAAGAATTTGCATATAGCTGAGTCTACTTCTTGAAAGTTTTTAAACCTTATTTGTAAGATCATAGGGGCCTGGAGTTTTCTTTGTTGGGATATTTTATATTAATTTTCTTTCTATGTCTTGAGTCCATTTTGGGAAGTATATTTTTTTAGAAATTTCTTGATAGTGTACATTTTAAAATAGTGTAAGTTTTAAACTTGATATAAAGCTGTTCATTTTATTCTATTTTCTTTTTATTCTTTAATATATTTCTGTCTCCTTCTTTTCAATTGCTATTACTTTCATGTCTTCTTTCTTTTACCAATTGGTCTTGTCAGAAATTTATCTATTTATTCGTTGTTTCAAAGAATCAACTTTTGCCTTTGTTGGTACTGTATTTACTATTTAATTAATTTCTGGTTTTAACCTTTATTATTTCTATTTTTTCTTATTCCTTTGGTTTATTCTATTATTCTTTTTCTAACTTATTAGCTTGAACACTTGCACTGTTAATTTTCAGCCTGTCTGTCTTCTTTTCTTGCATAAGCATTTAAAACTATAAATTTCTCTTAAAGTACGGCACTAGTTACATTCCATAAGTTTCGCTATGTGGTTATTCTTTTTCAATTTAGTCCCTCCAGTCCTTCTTGCTTACACAACTCTCTAATGCCTTAAAAATATGAGTTTTGTCATTTATCTAGATTTTCAGTTCTTCTCAGCGGGAATGTTGGCCTTTTCTGAGTTATTCCACCCTAACCAAAAGTGGAAGCGCCACTCATTCTTTCTTCAACTGATCTTTTTTTTTAAATAGATTATTTTTTTAGAGCAGTTTTAGGTTCACAGAAAAATTCAGCAGAAAGTACAGAGTGCTCGCAGGTGCTCCCTGCGACCCCAAACACAACCTTGCTCACTATCAGCATCCCCCACCAGAGTGGTACATTTGTTTCAATCAATGAATCGACATCATGATCACCTAGTGTCCATAGTTTACCTTAGGATTCGCTCTTGGTGTTGTGCATTCTATGAGTTTTGACAAATGTATAATGACATGTATCCACCTTTACAGTATCATACAGAATAGTTTCACTGCCCTAAAAATCTACTGTGCTTTGCCTATTCATCTCTCCCTCCCCCAACCCCTGGCGACTTCCGATCTTTTTACTGTCTCCATAGTTTTGCCTTTCCCAGAATGTCATACAGTTGGAATCACATGGTATGTAGCCTTCTCAGACTGGCTTCTTTCATTAGTAATATACATTTAAGATTCCTCCATGTTCTTACATGGCTTGATAGCTCATTTCTTTTTAGTGCTGAATAATAGTCCATTGTTTGGATGTTCCACAGTTTATTTATCCATTCACCTACCGAAGGACATCTTGGTTGCTTCCAAGTTTTGGCAATTGTGAATAAAGTTGCTACAAACATCTGTGTGCAGGTTTTTATGTGAACATTAGTTTTCAACTCATTTGGTTAAATAACAAGGAGTCCACTTGCTGGATGCTTTAGTAAAAATATGTTTAGTTTTGTAAGAAACTGCCAAACTGTCTTCCAATGTGACTGTACTATTTTGCATTTCCTCTGGCAATGAATGAGAGTTCCTCACCACCATTTGATGTCAGTGTTTTGGATTTTTGCCATTCTACTGGGTGTGTAGTGATATCTTATTTTAATTTGCAATTTCCTAATTACATATGACATTGAGCATCTTTTCATATACTTAGTTGCCATCTGCATTATCTTCCTTGGTGAGGAAGTATTTGTTCACACATTTTGGCCCATTTTATTTTATTTATTTATTTTTTTGGTGAGGAAGATTAGCCCTGAGCTAACATCTGTTGCCAATCTTCCTCTTTTTGCTTGAGGAAGATTGTCCCTGAGCTAACATCTGTGCCCATCTTCCTCTTCTTTGTATATGGGACACTGCCACAGCATGGCTTGATAAGCTGTGTGTAGGTCCATGCCCAGGATCCGAATCCATGAACCCCAGGAGGCTAAAGCAGAGTGTGTGAACTTAACCACTATGCTACTGGGCTGGCTCCAATTAGAGTTTTTTTTTTTTTAAAGTTTCCTCTGTCCCCCAAATTATTTTGATTTTTCCAGGGGTTATGCTTCCTACTGTTTACTTTTGTACCTCTTTAACATTCTAGGGTTTTCCTCAAATATCTGGTGACCTTAGCTTATTGGCTCATATTTAAAAATGAGATAGCAAAGAATCTGTTTGAGAATTTGTGTTATATTAACAGAGCTATTTAATGGTTGGTTGATAAAGTACAGAACTCACAGTAAGAGAGGGAGCCTTAAATTCAAAAAAACCCCAAAAAAACAAAAAACTAAACATCTTCTCTTGAGACCTTCTTAAGAATTTAAGAGAGGAACCTTCTGATATCTTTGCCTCTGGGGTAGATGCCTGACTGTCTTCAAGGTGCTGCATGCAAGAACAGAGGAGGAATTGGAGGTGGTAATTCACTGTTTTGTTGACCAACTTTCAATGAATTACAGTGTTTTCAGTTCCACATCTTACTCTGGCTCTCACTTTTGCTCTTCGTTATTCTTGGTGTTTCTGAGACTCAACCTTTCTGTTGTTTCACCAGACTGTTGGCATCCTCCTTATCTGTAACTCAGTGTGCTTATTTTGGTCTATGACTTTCTTCTCCTGCACCATCAAGGACCATTCCTCCATCTGCTTACCTTGTAGAAAGCTTCTTCCCACTGATGAACGCTCCTGTTTTCTTAGTTGTTAAGGTTTTATTTTCCCATTTATCCTTTTATGTGAGATTTCTGGAGGAAGAGAATATAAATTCACAGAGTCAATCCAGTTTTTTTCTTTTTAAATTAGAATTTCTCTATGTCTGAACTCTAACTAATAGTTGGGTAGACTGTCTTAGTCCCTTCAGGCTACTATAACAAAATACCATAGACTGGGTATGAACAAAAACAGAAATTTATTGCTCACAGTTCTGGAGGCTGAAGTCCAAGATCAAGGAGCTGGCAGATTCAGTGTCTAGTCAAGGCTTGCTTCCTGATTCATAGATGGTGGTCTCATTGTGTCTTCATGTGGCAGAAGGGGCAAGAGAGCTCTCTCGGGCCTCTTTTATAAGAGTGCTAATCTCATTCATGAGGGCGCCCCCCTCATGACCTAACCACCTTTCACAGGCCTCACCTTCAAACACCACCACATTCAAATTCAATATATGAATTTTTGAGGGGATACAAATGTTCAGTCCATTGCACAGTCTTCCCAGCTCAGGTAGCTATATGTGAAAGGATTCTTTCGCTTGAGGTATTCTGAAGTTGAGAAGAAAATATATTGGAAGTAGCTGACTTCATACTCTTCAGATGGATTCCATGACAATTAAGAACATTGGCTCTGAAGTCAGAAAGATCCAGGGTCAAACCCCAGCACTGTCACTTATCCATTTCATTTATGTATGACCTTAAGAAAGTCGTTACACTTTTCTGAGCCTCATTTTCCTCATCTTTAAAAGCCATCTTTCCCCTAGACTGGATGGAAGAATTAAATGAACATCACATAGTGGACATTGAGTAAAGGCTACTCCTATAATTAATGTTACCTACAGTAAGAACTATATACAGTCTGTCCCGCATGGTTGTATACAATCTTGTCCATGATGCCTATTTCTTAGACATCACTTTTGCATTTGCTCAGACTTTAGGTGAGAAATTTGTATTGATTTCTTTGGGAGGTCATTTTTCTTTCAGTACACCCTGCAAAATGTCAGGTTTTTTGCCTCTATAAACTGAGGGTCTCTGCCTGTGTGTGTTGGTCTCCTGTCCTCTCTATTATAGCCAGCATTCTTTCATACAACATGCAATGAAAAAGAGCTAAAGGACTTTCTTCTTGGAGTCCACTCTGAAGATGTATTATTCACCATTGTGCAGGACCATGACAATTTTTCCTTAATGTTTAACAAGCCTGTAAGGACAGAGGTATTATTACACTCATTTAACAGAGGAAAACGTTGAAGTGCAGAGAAATTACGTTGTGTGCCTTGGGCTTTTAGATTTGAAACTTCACCTCCTTCTGGCCCTCACACGGCAGTTGAGGGAACGTCTCCAGTTATGTCAGGCTCTCCCTTTCCCCCCGCAGCTTCCAGCTGTATTTCCTGTACTTTGGCTTTACAACCTTGATGGATTTGCTGAAAATTGGATGACTGAAGAGGAGAGGGGTTTAGACGGTATATGAGGTGTATGCAAATCTCTAACTGCACAAATGATGATGGATAGAAGTTGTTCTAATACATGAATTAGCTATAAATGTATTTTTGTGATTCAATTTAGGTTGGGGGATCTAATCTTCAAGGTTCTAAGTAATGAGGCATTAACTTCACTGCTATTTTTTCAAATACCACAAAATATAAGCACATGTCCAAAAAGTGAATCAGATGATGATAGCTGTTTTATGGGTGGTATTTTTAACGTCATTATTGCCATTGCAAACCCAAGCAAAATGAATCTGGTCATTGCAATAAAATCCCCAGTGAGCAATAGTGTCTATTCAGAAGCAAGGCTCACATCTTGGTAGGTTTGCCCACAGCTGCTCAAATGGGGCCCACTGCTGTGTAGCTTATCTTTTCTGGGTTGAGGAGGGCTCTTCTGAGTCAAGATCTCTGACTTGGCCATTCACGGTTAACTCATACAGGAAACTGGAAAATTTGACTTTAGGATCCAGAGTGTTTCTGTGCTTTTTTTCCCTAAGAGGGTGGTCAGCTCTGCTATTCCAAGGGTCAACTTAAACTTCTTTTATTATCTGCCTTGTTGGACTTCATTTCTGGGTTTTCTGTCTTCGTCCAGCTCTATATAAACTTGTGACCTGATCTTACACTCTCTTCCTGGTTCTGACCTCGCACTCCCATAGGATCCTGCTCCTTGTAACTATGCCCTGGAACCTCCCACTAAAACCTCAGCAACAGGCCACCTGAACTCAGCAACCTGGCTGTGGTCAGGTCCATGTAAACCCCAACCTTCATCAGCTAGGGAAAGCGGGGCAGGCTGGAAGAACACTATTCTCTCTGTTTAGTGTTTAACTAGCCCTTTCTTCCTTCCTCCATACACACCTGCTGCCCTCAGAACTACCATTTCCTCGCAGACCACATGACTGATAACACCAAGCTGTGTTTTGTAACCTTTTTAACCACCAAGGATGCTGTTTACTACTTCCCCCTTCAAAGATGCCATGTTTTAAAAGATTTTTATCTATCAAGTTTTATTATTAATTCACTTTCAGATTTCTTTATTTATCAAATACATATACAAATGCCAATCAGATTTCTTTTATTGTGGTAAAAACACTTAACATATCTACCCTCTTAACAAATTTTTAAATGTACAATATAGTATTGTTGATATAAGTATAATGTTGTACAGTAGATCTCTAGAGCTTATTCATCTTACTTGACTGTACCTTTATGCCCGTTGATTAGTAGCTCCTCATTTCCCTCTTCACCCAGTCCCTGGCAACCCTATTGCACTCTTCGATTCTATGAATTTGACTATTTTAGATACCTCAGAGAAGTGGAATCATGCAGTACAGTCAGTAGGCCCCCCTTATCCACAGGGGATATGTTCCAAGACCCCCACTGGATGCCTGGAACCACGGATAGTACCAAACCCTCTATATACTATGCTTTTTCCTATGCATATATACCTATGATAAAGTTTAATTTATAAATTAGGCACAGTAAGAGATTAATAACAATAACTAATAATAAAGTAGAACAATTATAACAATATACTGTAATAAAAGTTACTGTAGGTCTTAGCAACCTCAGCATATGATTTTTTTTCTTTCCTCATTAAGTAGAGAACTTTCCCCTTTTCACTGAAAGGAAGCATTTTACAGCTGCTCTTTGTCATATCCGAATTGCCAGCATCACTGTTCTTGCACTTTGGGGCTATTAAATAAAATAAGGGTTACTTGAACACAAGCACTGTGATGCCACGACAGCTGATCTGATAACTGAGGCGGTTACTAAGTGACTAGTGGATGGGTAGTGTATACAGTGTGGACATGCTGGACAAAGGGATGATTCATGGCCTGGGTGGTGCAAGATTTCATCAGGATACTCAGAACAGCATGCAATTTAAAACTTATGATTTGTTTATTTCTGGAATTTTCCATTTAATATTTTGGACCACAGTTGACCACAGGTAACTGAAACCATGGATAGTGAAACCGCAGATCAGGGGGACTGTTTGTCTTTCTGTGATTGGCTAATTTCATGTAGCATAATGTCCTCAAGGTGCATCCATGTTATGACATATTGTAGAATTTCTTTCTTTTTAAAGGCTGAATAATATGTATTTGTATATACTGTGTATATTTTCTTTATTCATTCATTCGTCAATGGACATTTAGGGTGTTTCTACATCTTGGCTACTGTAAATAGTGCTGCAATGAATGTAGGAGTGCTAATATCTCTTTGAGATCCTGATTTCAATTTTTTTGGATAAATACAGAAGTGAGATCACTGGATCACATGGTAGTTCTATTTTCAATTTTTTAAGGAACCTCCACACTATTTTCCATAGTGGCTACACCATTTTGCATTCCCACCAACAGTGTGCAATGGTTCTAATTTCTCCACAGCCTTGTCAACACTTGCTGTCTTTTGTTTTTTGGATAAGAGCCACTTGACAGGTGTGAAGTGATATTGCATTGTGGTTTTGATTTACATTTCCCTGATAAGTGGCATTGGTGGTATTGTGGTAAGCAGAGCTGCTTTCCAATCAGATTTTATCAGTACGAGATAACCAGGCTTACCACACTGACTTCCATCATTCCAGCCAAAAGCAAATGAACTTAAACTGTAGTTAGCCTTTGCAGCCTTGTTAATATTTTCCATTCAGCTCTTTTATACTGGAATCTTTGCTTATAAGTTGCAACTACTGATTATTGTTTTTTTCTCTCAGAGGGAGTTCATGTGAACAGGGTAAAAAGTTTCAAGCTAGAGAGATAAAACTCAAAAGGCAAAATCAGGCAGTTGCTAAGGAAAGACCTCTAGGGACATTTGGAACTTTCTGGGCATCTGACATAATTCTATGAAGTTAGACACTCAGACTGTGAACTAAAAATAACAAGTGCATCTAAGAAAAATCTAATAGAACAAATTTCAGGAAGATCACTGGACGTTGTAAGTGTTGTCAGTGGCATCTCTGACATGGTCATGGTTAGGACAATGGTGCCATTAAAGCCAGGTAAACAAAAAAGTGATTGAAGAGGAGGGGGCTAATGAATAGAGTTTCTGTTTAATTGGTAGGGGAAGTAATCAGGTGAATTTAATATGCAGCCAGTTTTGAAAACCGCTGCTTGTATTTTGAGAACAGTGGTTCTCAAACTTTAATGTGCATCAGAATCACCTGGAGGGCTTGTTAAACTATAAATTGCTCACCCCAGAGTTTCTGACTCTGCAGGACTGGGGAAGGGACTATCCTTACATTTCCAACAGGCTCCCAGGTAATGTCGATGCTACTGATCTGGGAACTACATGTTGAGAA
The DNA here is from genome assembly GCA_031878705.1 of Tapirus indicus. NCBI lineage: Eukaryota > Metazoa > Chordata > Mammalia > Perissodactyla > Tapiridae > Tapirus > Tapirus indicus. The sequence goes on from CM062918.1 coordinate 45,952,275, forward strand.
CCTAAGGTAGTTATGTGCTTGTCTCCCACTAGACTGCAAGCTGTGTAAAGGATAGGGGCCTTGTCTTGGCCAATTGGTAGCAAAATGTCTGGCACATACTGAACACTTAAGAGATGTTGTATTAGATTAGTCTATTAAATTTCTGATACAAACCAGTGTTATGTGAATTTGAGAATGGCAAACCACAAGTTCCAAAGCTCAATTCTTCCCATGATGGCCCCAACCTGAAGTTTCTAGACCTGCAAGTCCAGACCCCGAGCCACCGTCATCCCACAAAGGTTTTCAGACTGAATCTAATTGTTCGAGGATGCAGGCTGAAAACCTAAAAGCTCATCTGTTTTCATCAACTGCATCATATTCTCCACTTTTAAGACATTAAAGATACCTCTCTTGGCACTAGTTTTGTTTTTTCTTTTTTGCTAAGCCCTTCTTTCAGGCAAATTATTCACATCTTAGATTTGTATTAATTAATTAGAAAAGGATGTTCTACATTTTTTGATCTGTGGATAGAAAAAAAATTATCCTGATTTAAAAAACAAAGTTATACAGCCTAATGGATATCATAAACACTCCTGCTTTCCTCTTTACCAGGTTCAGTAAACACATTTTTAGGAGTTAACTGGAATCTTTCTTCGTTTAGCAAAGCATTACTGCCCATGCAGCATCTGTGTCCTACATTCAGGCAACACATGGATGAGCAAGATCCAGCCCTGGCCCTCCAGAGGCCTACAGGCCACTGAGCCTACAGCAGCTTGGTGAGGGCCTGAGGTGCTGATCAATCCCGTGTGGCCCAGGGCAGCATGAAGGAGAGGCCTGTGGTCCAGCCCAGGAGAGAGATGGGGTGGGCCAGAGGGAGGGGGAGCCAACCCTTAGACGGGAGACATTTTTACCCCTCACTTGGTGAATTCTTCTGAGGCTGCTTTTAATAAAGAAAAAAGAAAAAGGGGCTTTTTGGGACCCAAATGGTGAGCAAGTCCCATTTCAGAAATATAGGGAACAAACAGGCTTCCTTCATAAAATTTAACTATTGTTATAAGAAAGAAAAAAGAGAGACGCAGAGATCCTTAGGGTTTTTGTTGGTCAGAGCTTGTATCCGCCCCCACTCCGACCACCACAAAAACTACCTCCCCCAGTACACACATAATGCAAACATACCCATCAAATCTCCTGTAATTTTTTCAAGTTGATCCTTTGTTTGCTCTGCTGTGTGTCCCAGTGTCAGCCACTCTGACTCCCCAGCAGACATTAAGGATAAGGAAGCAATTACACTCTTGACAAAGCACATTTATGGACACTTTACATGTCCATTCAAACCCTTTCCCCTAGAAAGTCTTGCCTTTGGCTGCCTCTAGATGGGGAGGCCATTTTAGAGCCATTATGTATGTGTGTGTGTACAATTATGGCTTCAGAAAGCATTTATACATTTAGAATCCTTTCTTATCTTTGTCTTCTGTTAAAACAAACAAGGATTATGGTACTTGATGTTTAAGTATGGGACATTACTTTTGAAAAACGATTTATCGAACCCCTGAAATATAACACCTTGGATTTTCATGGCTTGCAGAGAATACATTCTCTTGTAAAGCAAGTTTTTTTAAAAAAAACTCATTGACTTTTAGATGGGTTTGTGGTTGGGGTGTGCACACTGATTTCTATTCAGAAATGCCTCTGGAGTTCTCTCTAGATGGGCCAGTGTACTTGTCTTACCATAGAGCAATGGTAAGACCATTTTGATTTAAACAGGATATTTTTTCTTTACTATCAAGCATATCTTAGATTTTATTTTTCTGAATAATTTTAAATCTTAAATGAAAGGAAGATGTGCATTTCTACTTTGTTCTTGATTTACAGGCTGAATATTTTATTTTGCACATCTTTTTTCTCATCAGAAACTATCCTTGAGAAAAAGCGCATTTTTTTTTTTCTTGCTTCTATCTGTCGGTGGAACTTTCCTATTTTTCTGTACATCTGTAGTACCTTTGTAGATGCCTGATTTGGGCTTGGCTTTCATACCAAACAGCATTCCACTTTAAAATAGCCTCTGAACAAAAACATGGAATAGTGAAAGGCATAGCTTAAAATTTTAATTCAACTCAAGAAAAACAAGGTGTTAAGAAGAGACAAAAACACAAGAGGAACAGACAGACACGTTATCTCACAAATTTTGTTTGGAGCAGCACAACATAGGAGGGTAATTGTATCTCTGTCCAAGGGTTGTTGCAAGGATTAAATTAATTAATACACATAAAATAATTACGAGTGCCCGACCCTGTCAGTGAATACAAATAGTTAGCTAGCATTACTATTATCTGAAAAAATAAAACATAGAATTTAAAACAGCATTTATACCCAGTGTTTTGTGGAGGAGGAATCTGGTCAAGAATTGTAAATACCCAATTCTAAGTTTATTTTAAATGCCCCACTCCCTTGCTTTTTAACCTTCCATCATTCTAGATAGAAGTCAATATATTTTCCTCATGGGAAACAAAATAGCCTCTCCTTTTCCTAACTGCCCACCCTATTAAGGAAATGGTGGCCTCCAAGGCACACATAAAACAAATAATAATAATAACGAAATCCTTTCTTGAGGCCATTCTTTCCTAAGTCCGGGCTTCTTGTTGACTAGTCACTGGTTCATCAGTCCGAGTCCCGGGTCTGGAGCTACTTAAGCAGCTCTCTCTCCAACAGTATGACTCTCTGCTAATTGGAACGAGAAGTTAATCTCTCTCAAACTGAACCCAGCTGAGTCTCTGAGAGCTATGATGTATTTAAAAGATCTCTGGCAGTCCAGGGCATGTGGTACTAACCAGATTTAGCTCATTAGCAAACCGGCAAGGCCCTGCTGACACTGCACCCAGAATAAAATACATGAGGCCAGCCCGTGCCCTGTGGGCACCTACAGCATGACTACACAATAAAAAGGCATTTATTAATAATCTTATTGGTCACACAATACAAAGGAAGGCAACAAGGAGTCAAACGCTGTCATTTGTCGTGACTAGAGAGGCCTAATTAAAATAAGTGTCATGTGATTAACCTTTGAAAAATTAATCTGGTATAAAAAAAGATGCAAAAACAAGGAAGATAAGGTCTTAAAGTGAATTTAATACAACGGGCAGCTGTTGTATGTACTTGGATCAAATTCCATGTGCTTGTGAAATGTTAGTGCCATTGATAAGAAGAAGCAATTAGCAAATTTAGCAAGTGGCTGTCTATTATTTAAGATAACGGCAGGCCGCAGAGAAGCAGGGTGCATAGTGGTAAAGAGCAAAGGATTTTGGTGTCATCCATATAGGTTTGAGTTCAGGTTCTTCCATTTACTACCTATGTGTCCTTGGGCAATTTTCTCAGCCTTTTAGTAACTCAGGTTCCATATCTGTAAAACGGAGATATTTACACATCTCATGTGATTCTTATGATTCAATAAGATCGTACATGTAAAGCTTTCAGCACAGAGTTAGGCACATGGTAAGTGCTCAAAAACTGTTAGCGATGATTAAAAGCATTTGTTAGCTTCAGTCCCTGATACAGAAAGAAGTTTGCTCTGCACAGAAACCATGTGAAATGCACACTCAGCACTGTGAGCTATGATGCTTCGCTGCTGGTCATGGAGTTTTTTTCAGGATCTTGCTGGCAGTGATCTGATCTTGTGATTTAATGTCAAGAGTGGCACACTGGTAATCCTAAAGGAACGTTACAGACTATGGCAGGACAAGATTCCTGAAGGTTCAAGAACAACATTTGTTCATTTCTTCTAGCCCCAGAATGCTCAACTCAAATCCTACAGGTGCCAGGCAATGACTGAACTGGCCAGGACGTATGGGGACTTTGGAGAATAAGGCTCCCTGGACACAGCACCAATCAGGGGAAGCCACTTTTAACCATGTGGCAATACAAGTCCTATGTTGCCAGATATTCCAGTATTTACAAGGGATGCTAGAAATAATGATTTTCATGGAAAATATCCCATTTAAAAAAACACTCTGCTGGCTACATCCAGTCCTTCATCCAGGCCTGGGACTAGGGTGAGGCAAGTGAGGTACTCATCTCAAGTGCAAAACTAAGGGAGTGCCCCAAAACTCAGTAATCAAGTAATATCTTAATCCAATATTTTAAAAATCAAAGTCAAAACAAAAAAATTCATGATGGAGAAAATATCAAAATCTCAAATTAAGACAGGATAGATATCGCTGAGTTTTCCTTTTGCCTCAGGCTCCAGCATAGCTCATCACAGCACTGCCTTCAGCCTTCAGTTTGCAACCTCTAGTCTGGACTCTGCCACCTGACCACCAGGCTGATTGTAGATTTGCACTGGACTGATTCATGGAACAATCAAGATGTTGCCCAAATAAAATAGTTGGATAAAATATCGATTAGTGTTAAGGATATACTCAACTCCATCTTTATTCAACAAAATTTCACTAATATCAACTAAGGAGGAATTAATGAAAAGTCAGAATTAATCTATTTGTAAATAAAAATGTTGTGTTGCTTTCTAATATGGTTACCTAAAAAAATATACTAATGACAAAATGGCTTCCAATGGATGACCTGCTTTTATGAACAGAAAAGAAGAGATGTATAAATAGGCTGTAGGACAGGCGTTCTGGAGTCGCAAATCCTCTTTGAAAGCACATGTGACATTTGAGTGTGTTCTGTTTTTCACTTTTCATCAGATTCTTACAAGGCCCGGGACCCCCAGAAGACCAGGAATTATTGCAATCTAGCATGAAGATGGGAACATGGGCTGTGAAGCCCGCAAGACCTGGCTTTAAATCCTGACTCTCTCCTGCCTTGATACCTTGGACAAGACAATCTCTTTCTTAGTTTTCTTACCTATAAAATAGGACCATCTCATGGGCTTGTTGTAGAGACCAAAGTCGATAATATGTCATGTTATCTCTTGATTCTTGGTCTGGCAGCAGACACTTGGTATATGACAGTTGTCACTACCCTCTAGCATATTCACTGCAAAGCATCCCCGGCCAACATTCTTAAAAATACGTGATTATATGTAAGTTAAATATGTCCTTTATTTGTGCTATTAATCTGCCTAGTTCATCTTGTCTTCAAAAACAGCACAAAATTCAGCTTCGGTTTGGGTGGAATTACTACAAATCCTGAATTTAATGGAACCTAAATTAGAAAAATTTAACTGTACTTCATATAGCAAGTTTTTTCCCTTAAAATTAAAAAGAAAAAAAATAGGATTAAAACATTAAACTGTCAAAGTAAATGGCTGTAGCCTTATTGCACATTCTGAGAGGAAAATGACTACTGACCAGCGAACAGCACAACCTAATGGGCCACAGGGTGCCATGGGATGTGGCCTAGGAGAATCAGCAGTGGAATTCAACTGCAGCAGCCAGGGTTTCTGGTGTTCAGTTTTGTGATGATGTCCCTGATATCTCTGGATAACACGGATGCTCCTGAGAGAAACAGCGTCGTAACTCAGTGGCTCTGGGTTCAAATCCCGTTTCCACCACAAATTTGCGGAGTGACTCAGGGCAAGTTCAATTAACTTATCCGAGCCTTAGCTTCACCCATTGTAAATTATTTCCCAGAGGGCTTTCCACTGGAGCCCTGTCATGTGCATTTAAGAAAAATGTGAAACTTGCATCGCTTTCCTATCCTCTGCAATACATCTTTATTTTATGTTCCTTTTCCTCCCAACTGTTCTCCTAAGAAGCAGCTAGAATTTCTCATTTAATCAGGAAGCCATTTTTTATCATCAATGAAAGTGTAAAAACTCTATCAGAATTGGAAATTTATGTCCGGTTCATCTGATTGGAACTTAACTCTATTTCATTAATACGGAGAAATGTCACCCTTTTAACTAATGAAATGCACCCATAAGAGAGCTATATTTTTAAAGGTATATCATCAGAAATAGCCATATGCAAAATGCCTTTCAGGGTCCACACAGGCTCCTCAACAGCAGTCTCTCTCTCTCTCGTGTGCATCCCCGACCCAAGTGAAAATTCCTTTTTACTGGGAGAGGCAATATTTCATTATGGAGAAAAACAACTTCCATTACTTCCCCATCCAAGGAAAGTACTCCTGTATTAGCCTCCCACCTAGGTATATTTTAAGGAGTTATAAAACCTTTAATTTAAAATTAAATGCCACAGATGACAATCTGGAATATACCTTGGAGAAGAGCAGAGGATTTGCAAAATCATTTGAAGCCAGTTACTTTCGAGGCAGTCCGGCTCCCACTAGCGGTTTTCTCTGCTGCTTTCCTTCACCGTGCTACCAAGTCTATGAATGGGAGGCGCCCAAGGAAAGGGTTTTTAAAACATCACCCCAAATCTGGTAAGGAAGGCCCATCCCTTCTTCCTCTTGGCAGCATCTTCAAGAAGACTTTGTAGAAGGAAACAATAAAATCTTCAAAAGAAATCACTGAACAGATCATTTCTGTGGGGCTGCCCTCTTAGCTGTACAATGCAGAGCCGGCTGCTTTAGCAGAATTTGTGCTGAACCGTGAGCACAGGGCAGCAGACTCCATGGAGAAGTTGGTTTTTCATCTTCCCTTTCTTTCCCTTCCTTCCTCTCTCTCTTCCTCCCCCTCCGCTTCCTCCTTTGCTTCCTTTCCTTCTTTTTCCACCCATTTATTAATTTATTCAAAAAACATTTATTTATAGTCCAGTATTGTCAAGTACAGGATTAGGCTCTGGAAATATGAATGAATGCCCTTGGAGAGCCTCCAGGTCAGTGACAGGATGTCTTCATGTTTTAAATAAGCCAACAATGGGATGCTCTGTAGTAGAGCTCGAAGGTGAGGTGATCACCTCTACTTACCCGGCTTGGGAAGAGGAGGTGACTTTGAAGCAGCTTGTGAAAGAGCAATCATGAGCTTGCCAGGCCAACGTGGAGGGAGGACATTCCAGGTCGAGGAGGCAATAGGTACAAGGTGTGGCACATGGCAGTACCTAGGCGGCATTGTGCACTCGGACCACTTTAAGCGGATGATACAGAGGAACCTGGGTGTGGGGGCAGGAGGGGACAAAGCTGGACAGGTAAATCAGAGAGGACACTGGGGCCAGATCAGGGAAGACCACCCGCATAGATTTGACAGATAGGTTTGAAGCCACTACTGTGGGTCAGAGGCTGTCCCTGGTGCTCGGGACATAGTCCACACTCTCAGGAAGCTCATATCATTGGGTGAAAAGACAGACAACAAAGAAGGAAACAAACTCTAATGTCAGATCTTGATACATGCTATTAAGAAAATAAATAGGGTAATAGGATTGAATAGGGCAGAGAACAAAGGGGGCATTCTCCTTCGGATAGGGCAGGCGGGGAAGCCCTCTCTGAGGAGGTGACATGCAAAAGAATATGTACTTTTCCCATTGAGTACTTTTGAGGGGAGACCTGGACATCCGTGCTTTTAAAAAGTATCCCAAGATTCTGATGTGCAGCTGAGGTGGAGCGGCCTTACCCAAGGTGCTGGGGCCACTGGAGCATTTCACACAGGAAGAGTGGCCTGGCCGGGCGTGTGTCCTGGAGACTCAGCTCATTGTGAGGAGCACTGGCAGCTGTGGGGAATGCAGCTTGGAGGACTGGACTGGAGGCAGGGAGGCCTGTTGGGAGATCACTAGGTGCTGATGGGGTGCTTGTGGGTGGAATTATACCTATGGGCCTCTGCCTGCAGAAGTAGGAAAGACTTGGGCTGAACTGGCATCAAAGGAGCTCAAAACTCAGGACCCAAAGAGGTGGAGGTAAGAACCACAGCCAGCGGTGGCCCCCTACTCTAGGCCAGCCAGCCACCACCTTGGACGGCTTTCCCAGAAAACCCTCACCTAGGAGGTGGAGTTCATTTTAACTTTGCATAAAATTAAAATGCTCTAATCCAAGGTTCAGCAAACTTTTCCTGAAATAGACCAGACAGTAAATATTTTAGGTTTTACAGGTCATACAGTCTCTGTCACAACTATTCAACTCTGCCATTGTAGCTCAAGAGCAGCAGTAGACAATATGCAAATGATGGGCATTACTGAGTTCCCAGGAGACTTTATTTACAAAAACAGGCACCTGGCTGGTTTGGCCCATGGGTGGGAGTTCCCTACCCCTGTTCTAATCTGTCCAAGAGGTTCTTTGGGTTTTGGCCTTAGGCTCTAATGGAAGGAGGCCAGTGACTATCTTCCTAGGTATGTATAAATATTATAAAGGAGTTTACTTTCTTTTATTTACTAAGTAGTAAGTTTGGACTCTTTATTTGTAGCTCTGCTGGTCCTGGGTTTGTGCTTTGTTGGCTAGTGGGATTGTCACACACCATGATCATGCAGGGAGACAACACTGCACAGTGTGATCAGAAGGCCTGGGTTTAAAGTTCTTCTACTTCCTGTGTGGCGTTTTACTTCCAGAGCCTCAGTTTCCTCTTTAATAAATTGAGAGGGTTGGGCTGGCTGACTTTTGAGGCCCTGTCTGGCACTAATACTCTAATTCTGTGTGCTTTGTACATTAGCTGGAATGCTAGTGATATTTGATAAATAGAGGCCCAAAGAGAAGAGGTGGAAGTCAACCAGATGAGAAATGACCTGGGTCTAGATGAGGGGTTTGGCAGTGTGGATGGAGACGCCAGCTGCAGATGATGGATGTTCGTAGTATGATGCCAAGCACACTATTAAAATTAAATGAATGAGTGAGGTTGTCAATGTGAATGGCAATTGGACGGATGTGGATATCATGGGATAGAAAAGAGTAGAAGATGATCCTGAAAACTTGCCATGTTCAGCTTGGATGAAGAGTGGGGAATAGGTGGATGCAGACTCCAAAAAGGTGATCTGGAAGTAAATCGTCAAGTTGGGCTAAAGGAGTCTGGCTGAGGGTCTTGTAAATATGGGCACACCCGCTACCTGAAGTCGGCCTCTACTCCCCACCCAGTTCCATCTGGTGTGTGACTTCTAGATCAATATTCCCCGGCACATAGCTTCTACCCTGTTATTTGACTGCTCGGGAAACTGTGGCTCCTCATCACCCATCTCCCTGCACCAGCATTCTAGATCACTGATCATCTGTCCCACCTGGACTTTTAGGTGCCAGGGTTTCCTTAAACCTCTTCACAAATCCTACACCCCTGCACCCTGGCATCTCACTGACCCCCTGAGTACACCTGGGCTTTTTCACCTCCATGTCTACCTTGAATCACATGCTTCCCTTACTTGGAGTACACTTTCTCTCTTTTTTTTTAATGTGTCTGCAACCCCTCTGTTCTTCAAATCTCAGTATTACTCTGAACTTTTCATGCTACCAAGTCGGTAGTGCCTGTGTTCTTCCCCACACTCCCCAGCCCCTGACGCTAGTGGCCACTGGATATGTTTCACATGCTGCCTGATGCGGGAACCCCATCCCCGTGGCGTGTCTCCTCTACACAAATGTGCAGCCAGTGTGGATTCGTGTAGCCTTTGGGCAACTCGGAGAATTTCAGTTCTAATTCCGCTTTGGGATGACTGAGGCCCACGGGGCAGGTACCAGCTGACGGCAGAGAGGAGCTACGGGGAGAAAAGAACCAGCACTGACTGAACACCTACTATGCATCAAGCGCTATTTTGATACCTTAGAAACATTGTTTCCTTTCATTTTGCAACAGCCCTGCAAAGTAAGTTGCAAAATCCCCCTTTTTTACAGGTGAGAAAACTGGTTCAGATAAAATAGGTAACTTGGCCAAGATTGCAAGGCACCTAAGTGGTGGATCTGGAGTCAGCAGGGATCAGAAGGACTAAAGCCCAGGCAGTCATGACTGAGGAAGAACAGCACTGCAAAGAGCCTTGAAGGCAGGCAGGCCCCACATTATTCGGAAGGTTAAATATGGAGATGTCCAACCATGCCTGGCACAGCGTAGGTGTTTCATAAATTGTGGTTATTATTATTAAATCACATTTAGAGAATATAGTATTTTTATTTCCTCTTTGAATGTCCTATATTACTTAGCAAAGATATTACCTTTTTGTCGTATAATTGGTATAAGAACTGTTTGATCTATATTTTGCCAAGCAATTGGTTTGACTTTTTTCTTTTTCTAACTTTTGTGTGCTGTCTCCACATCTTCACACAAAAGAAGACCAAATTCGAGAATCCTAGAATAGGCGGTGTCACATGTGTCTATAATAAGTACCCTGGGTAAGAGCTGTGTTTGTTTTCATCACAGCCATTGTGAACACATGGTAGGCATTTAATAAAAGTATCTTCCACGATACTGCGGAGTGAGTGAACTTGTTTAGGAAGTGCCTTCGAGCATCCTGTCTTCACTTGGGGCACATTTACTCCTTCTGATGATTCTACTGAATGGATCTAGATTCCATTCCAGTTGTGCTTAAACTGGCTCATCATCAGAACTTCTGGTTTTTTGTTAATTTTTAAATCACAGATTCTTGGCTATATCCCTGGAGAATCTAATTTATTGGCTCTGGATGTTTAAGAAGCTTCCTAAGAAGATTTGCTCGCCAGCCGGGTTTAGAGCTACCACATATCTAGACAGTGATGACCAGCTTCCACCCACACCTGCCACATATACTCTCTGTTTAGCAGATGAGACACTCACTGGCCATGAATCAAATTTCCTCAAGGCTGACCAACCACGGGTGGCAACATCACCCTTCCTTCCACCCTATGCTGATCACAAGCCTCCTGAAGACAGTGCCCATTGGAAAGGAGGCAGTCGCTGTTATTCAGGTCAACTTGATGTTAGAAGAGCAAAGAAAAGAGGAGGCAGATGGAAAGATGGGGAACCCTTGGTCTCATAGGTCATCCCGCCAAAGAAGGCCCCTGGCATTGCTCAGTGCTCATCACGAGGGCACCCTGAATCTGTCCTTTCTGGTCTCAGGCTGGAAATGCACCTCTTGGACACAAGCAGAGCTTCCAACATGCTGAGCAGCCACCTTCCACCCCTCTTACCACAACTTTCCATCCCCTACTCCTTGGCCTTAACTTCTCAAGTATTGAAAGTTCTCCTGGAGGTCTAACATCCCCCACATGGCCTGACATCAGGCTTAAAGACAGATCTCAGAGATGTCAGGATGGCAAATGTCACTCTTTGTGAGACAAGTCAGTGTGTTAAAGGGGAGGCAGGCAGGGCACATGACATGGGGACTCCATAGCCACAGGCAGGAACCAGGCAGCCCCCTTGCCTGTGGCCGGGTCTCTGTCTGCAGCTCTGCCCTTGTTTTCCTGAGACCAAAAGTCTTCCTAGAAAGATACCAACAAACCCTCGGCCAGACACCACCCCAAATCCATCTTTTGTTCCAGAATGTGAAAAGGATCAACCTGGATGGGTCACAAAGAAAATGTGATCAAAAACATGCTTCAAAAACATTAACTTGCTAAAAAATATAACAATAAAAATATCATAAAAACCTTTTGAAAGCCTATATAGTTCTTGGGAATACAAAGAAGATATGAAAGAGTCCTAGGAATATCAGTAAAAATTTGAGTAGATATGATCATTACTTGACACAAAAATATTCTAGTTAAAAATTTTAACAGTAGTAAATTTTAACATTAATAAAAATAACACATGTTGTTCTACACAGTTTACAAATTTCCGCAGCAGTAGCAGTTTTATTTTTGTTTTTGCATTATGACATATATGGAAGGTAGTGGACAGATTTTTTTTATAGTGGCAAAATATGTATAACATAAAATTTACCATTTTTAAGTGTACGATTCACTAGTATTGGACAAATTGTTTTTCTCTTTTATTCTTCGTGCATTCTCTTGCCTATATTACCCTTGCTAATTTTTATTTACTTTAAATAGGTATTCAAAGATATTCAGATGTTTTTGTCATGTAGATACCCATGGAGCTTTGATTAAGCTCCAAAACGTGTGCCAGTTACTGTGCTGTTTCATATGTCTTGTCTCATTTATTCCTCGCAGCAATCCTCTGAGAAAGACATGATTTATATGTCCCATTTTACAGATGAGGAAACTGAGGGTCAGAGAGTTTGCATTGTTCATTCGAAGCCATGTGGCTAGCAAGAAGACCTGCTGGGAAGAGTTTCATCTACTGCAGAGGCTAGATGCTAAAACAACAATAACCATTGCCTCTGTGGGTGTGAATACCACAGATTAGTCCACTTTGCTGAAGACAAAATTAATGCACACCCTAAATCCATACTTAGGCCTCTTGGATTCTGCCACTGTAAAAAAAGTCTGAACAAATAGAACAAACAGAGCCTGACTGGATTTTACAGTTTGTGTCCAGTATCCCTGAAGACTCTGAATAATTGTCACAACCCAATATATCCAGTGATGAGGATGAACCATCCTTACTTAATCCACGAGTGGAACCATGCATTTCTCACTGGTATACAAAAGGAGGGATGAGCATTCGTTGACTATTGTGTGGTGCTGTAGCTAGAACCTAGGCTCTATAGATGACTGTCTGAGTGCAAATCCTGACTCACACCTTGTTAGCTGCTACTTAACCTCTCTAGAACTCAGGTTTCTAATCTGCACAGTGGAGATAAGAGTAATACCTACCTCCTCAGATTGTGATGATTAACACAGTGCCTGGTACATTGCTAAATTCTAAATAGAGACTAGCTATGATTAGCCATTCATTCGGCAAATATTTATTGAATTTGTCCTGTGCGCCAGGCACAGGGCTGGCTTGGCACAGAGGATTAAAGCATGGCCCTCACCCCTCATACTCTCAAAACGGTAGACATAGATGAACAAATTCTGCGACGGAGGATATTGTAACGATCTCCACAAAGTGGAACAGAGGAGAGGAGAAGGAGTAGTTGGGAGCAGGGGGTAGAGAGGGCTTTAGGGAGGAGGGGGCTCATTCTTGGCTAACACCTACTGCATTTCTATGCTATACAAAACAAACTGTGCTGAATATTTTGTCCAAAAAAACCTATTTTTAATATAAACATATTAAAATGTATATATTTTAAAATTACCTTCATCCTCCTCAACTAAATTGTAAACTAATAGCACTAATCACCAGAAAAGGAGAGGACAGGGAGTTTTTTGATGATCAAGAAGAGAGGTTAAGCAGAACCCTCTTGCCATCAGTAGTGTTCCGTGCTGTGAAGAACTCACCCTTACCTGTGGGTCCTGGAGAGCCGTTCCGTGTGAACTGAATCCGACCTTCCGAGCTAGTTTCCTAAGTCAGTATTACCCTTGAGAGGAAGCCATTGATCAACCATGTGAAGCAGCTAAAAAAGGATTCCCCCTGGGGAAAAATTCACGGGGGAAACTGTATATGTGCCTGGCCTATCTTGGCAGGGCTAGGTTCTTTGTGATCAACCGGGTGAGAGCTGAGGGCTGCCAGCCAGACAAACCCTTGGCAATGATAACCTGGCTCACCAGGCCCCAGATCCCCAGCACCCACTTGGGGAAGAGTAGGGCGGGAGGAAGAAGTGGGCTGAGATGAGGTCTCCCGTGGCCCAGTAGCCATCCACACATCCGGGCTAATTGCAGCCTCCCCAGAAGCTTGACTCTATAATGAGGGGCTGGTGGTGGCCTTGCGCGTCTCTGCCCTCCTTTCTTGCTTAGTGGCTCATCACACTTTGATGGAGACGAACAATGGGGGGAGGGGCTAGGAGGCCCGCGAGTTAGACAAAGAAGGAAACTGTGCCTTGGCCAGATCCACGCCAATTATGTCTGAATAAACAAATCCACAGGACAAGCTAAGAGCCTTCCCTCCCCACCTCACCCTGTTTTTTATTTATTTCTATCTTGGTCTGGAAAGTTGGACATATTCCCTGTACCGTCTTGGTACCCAGATGGCCTGTTTGAGTAAGCAGTGGGGAAGAAGGTCAATAATACATCAGCATGCAGAGTCTCCGCTAAGGTCACTCCTGCATAAAATATACTGTGACAACCTGAGGGCAAGTTTAAAATGGTGCTCCACAATGGGGTGGGGGTGGGGGTGGTACCGATGCTGCCTTCTCACAACTTCAGCAAAATTGACGGCTGGCCCCCCAAAAGTATACACTACCCGGTTCATACAGTGGTCCTTTAGGAAAAGTTTCTTCACACACAGGAGTGCTCATGATCCAAGTAGGAGGATTTTAAGAGGGTCTGTCTTCATATATAAATACTTGTGTGTTAGGGGCTTTTTCAAAAACAATCAGATTCAATTGCCCCAGACAGGAACACAGTAGCTACTGCAGGGTCTCAAATTCTAACCTATTGAATCAGTTCCATATGTATGTGTATGTGTGTATATATATATATATATATATATATATATATATATATATATATATTTTTTTTTTTTTTGGTCTCAAGATATGTTTGAATAAGATGTGAGTGCTGACATAGGGAACAAATGTGAGTTTTAGCCATTTTATGATTCATATTCTTGAGAGGCATTTCTCAATTATATTTGGATTATGACTATTTAACTAACAAAGATAAAAGCAGATAAATGTGCAGAGAGTCACTGGGGATTTTGTAAGGACTCTGCACCTCTCTTTCTTTTTTAAGATTGGGGGGAAACCCAACAGCATCCTTTTAATGTAAAAAATAGAAGAAAAGTCCATTTCACTTGGGGAATTTATTCAAATTGGAGGCGAATACTGACGCAAATATTCTCAAAGATTGATCCACGTTGAAGCGTGTTGTGCAGGGGTTTACTGTTCAACTTGCAAGTAATTTGTAAAGCCAGAGTCAGTCTTGACTATGAAACATTGTATCACTGTGATTGGAATCAATAGTTCTTGCACTGTCATTTGTCACATATTTACAAGCTTGAAAAATAGTTCATTTTGTCCTCATCTCATAACTCAAAAGATTGAATCAGAGCCCTGGAGGGATCTGCCAACAGGACACATTCATTACTGATCACTGGTCTTGGTGAGGTTATAATCACAACCACACCAAAAATAGAATATAAATAAAAATTAAAGCACTGCTCATTTGGTACGCTCTTAAATATTTTCAGCTTCAAATATTTAGAAGTCTGCCGGGAGACTTCAATCACCTTGGTGACCTACCTCATTGACCACAAAGAGAAAATTCATTGACGCTGATTTTCCCATCACACTCTCAAAACATTCAAAAGTATCATTTTTTTTAAAGAAAAATCAAAATCTAGAGTTAATGGTCCAAAAACTTCATAAAGTATACTTCTTCCAGTCACCTCGCATATAGTTCATAAATGACCTTCTATTCCCATGAAAGATTTGTAGAAGACATTTAAAGATAATGCTTTCAATTTTAAGATAAAAGATTTATGAATGATAGAACTTGTGTCTATGAAATCGCTAATCCCAACTCTCTAATATTTCTGATGGAGAGCTTCATAAAATGAAAAGACTGCCCATAAAGTTGTAGTACACCTGCTGTCAGAGACAATCAGTAATGGAATTGCAAAGTGAATATTGAAAAGGACATGAGACATGCGCATTTTGGGTTATAATAATGCAATTTTAAGTCCCCGTCACGGTTGTATTGATAAAGTATTAATGGTTGAAGTGTTGGGAGGCCAATTCGGATTCTTTAAACAAGTCCCCAGATATTAACAGATAAATACATTGTTCATCAAATTTATTTGCTAAAATAACCCCAAATTGTAGGATTGCAACTAGTTTCTTCAGGCATTTTCCTGACTGAATTCACCCTATGGGAGATTGAATTTCTCAAGTCTCTTTGTGAATCAACCCAAAAACTCCAGTTTGCCTTCCAAATGCTCAGCTGAGTGGCCCTATAGAGATACAGCCTCACATTTCTTTTGTTAGAACAAGGCTGAAAACTGATATGTCAGCAATTTCCTCCCTAAATCTCTTTAATTTGTAACTTTAATATGTAGGTTCTATGACTTTAATATTTATTTTATGAAGTGACCCCATTTCCTCCATACACATCCTCACTGAGAATGGCTGAAATTCAATTAGAAGTCATGCTGAGGTCGAGGTCTGATCTATCTTTGTCTTTTTGGAGAAGAGACGGGAAGACACACCTTCTCATGAAGAGGGAGACCTGAACTTGAGCATGCGTGGGTCAGACAGAGTTCATGATGTCTGCCCATCCACGCATCTCCTTTCAGAAAGAGTGTGGGTGGTGGAACGGGAGACTTGCACACTCTCCCTCTGCAGCCAATTGGATTAGGGATGGACCTCTAATCTGGAAGTGTCCCATCTATAACCTAGTCAGTGACCTAGGATTATGTATCCTGGCTTGAAAAGATGAGCTGGGTAAATTAGACTCATTCTCTGAGAATTGAACTGAGAGACAGAACGAGAAGCTGCTGGTGGGGCATGTGCTAAAGTAAAAGGCTTTATGGGGATGTGGCTGGGGCAACCATTGCTGGCCATGTGCAAGATGAGACAGCTTACCCTCAGAAACAGAAGAGAATGCAGCAACCAGGCAGGAGGTGCTGAGAGAAAGAGAGAGAAAAAACTGGTCCTGGGAATAGCCTCTGGGAAAGCCTCTGGCCTTTCAGAGGCACAGTTGTTCAGCCTTGCTCAGATTCTCAAGAAACCTCTCTGTAAATGCACAAGTCTCCTCCTTTGTTTGGAGCTGGTTTGAGTGACCTTCTGTCTCTGGAAACCTCAAAAACAGGATGAGATGTGTTTAATGTTGTGTCCAAGTCAGAGCTAACCCATCAAGATTGGGGCCATCGTGCTGTTCATTCCATGTTACTGGTGTGCTTCTCTGAGGAGCAGTGCACACTGAAGTTTGATTTGGAGGTCTGTCTTTGTACCTCTTATACTCTAATAGTAGAGACAGATATTCAGGCACAAGTAGCAGAAAAACGCCTGGCGAAATGGATAAGTAGATGTGCTGAGATAGGCTTGGAATTGTGTTAATAATCTGACAAACTCATTAGAAGCCTCAAATATTCTATGATAGAGGTACCTGACATAATTTGGGGACAGGAGTATGGGGAGATGACACAGTCCAAAAGAACATGCATTTCAAGTAGAATATAAGGGGATGAATCTTTGTCCTTTTAGGCAAAAAGCACAGGGTGGAGTCAATGAAATCTGGATTTGAATTCGGACTCTGCCCTTTACTGGCTGTGTGACCTTGAACAAGTTACTTGATGTCTGAGTCTCAATTGTATTTGTGAAATTGTGATAATAATAACTTTTCTCACAGAGTGGTGAGGATTAAATAAGGTAATATATGCAAAAAAGGCATTGAATAAATAAACATTTTGTTCTTTTCTGAGACCAAAGGGTTTATTGTCTTCATCTTTGAAGCTTATTTCTCTGTCAAAGATCTATTGAGACGCTCATCACATGTGCTATTGAAATATTTTCTATACAGGGAAACTCAAAGAATTTAGTAAGAAATGTCACTGGCTCACAAATCATTTCTGAGAGCTGGTTTGGTGGCAAATGTTAATACGTCCATTTTACTGATGAGGAAGCAGTTTCTCAGGAAAAACGAAACTCAAAACCAGATAACAGTGACAGATGAGAAATGGAGCTATCGGGAATTTGGGGGAATATGCCATTCCCTCTTGAGTTTATTAGGGGGACCTGTGATTATTGCAAACCAGAACCCCTGATAGACTATTCAGTTGTGTGGCTGTGGGATCTGATAACGTATTTGTTTGTTGTTTCTGTTTTGGCAACAAGTTCAAATGTTCAAACAATAAACTTCCTATGAGGATATCCTTAAATGGTCTTTATTATGCAATTCAAAACTGCATTCATGCTTATCTACTTAAAAAAGACATTAGGCTGTTATCATTACTAATACTTTAAGCTTATCATGACCGTTTCTGATATTAATCTATGTATGTGCTAATTCCTCATCTGCTGCTCTTAGCAACTGAATCCCTCATTAAGACCTCACCGGCTTCATTTGCAAAGACAGGTGGAAGATAATAGCTGAATGTATATTTCTTTGTCCTCTATATCCTAAATTTCATTGTCATGCTTAAAGATCCAAATTGCCCTTGACACTTATCTCTATGCACATGAGAACATTTCTATTAACAACTGAAATTATATATGTATATATATATGTGCATATTTATATGATGTGATGCTCATTATTTACTGTTACTTCTGCCTCTCTAACTTGCTGCAGCCTCTTCCTATAACCTGATTAATTTTTCCTGGGACAAAAAGTCATGGAGAATTAACAAGAGCAGAATTCAAAGAAATACAAACTAAAGAAGGAACTAAGGGAGGGCACCCAGCAAGAACACATTTATAAATACCAGATGTGTTTTGATTTGTAGCAATTATGTGGAGAAACTTAACGATACTTCCCCCAAGTAAGTAGACAATGTGACATTATGAAGCATCGACATATAACGAATGGGGTCAGCTATGCAAGAAGATAATCCACTCTATGAAATAATTGGAAAATAACTGGATGAGAAAGAATCAAGTTTAGTCCAAGGAACATATGTCAATCTCAGAGAGGCCAGACTAGAATGTGACTGAGTAAGGAAAGGTGGAGCAAGATGAGCTGAATGTTACGAGGTCTGGAGAAAAGAATGAGTGGGTTGATGGCAGATACATCATCCGCATATACCCAAGAGAGGAGAACCCAGGGATGAAGGTCTTGTAGTGTGTTTTCAGCATGGTACCCTGGCCAGAGTCCTGACTGCAGTCCTCTTCTTAAATTTATTCAGCAGACGTTATTGAGCCCTACTCTGGACCATACAATGTGCTATACGCCCAGGGCTGGTACGGAAGAAGATGGATGAGCTCCATGCCTCATCCCTTTCCTTGCTTTGTGGAAGCAAAGCCTTTTCTCCTCAGCACCTAACATTATCTAACATACCTTTGGGTTTCTATTTACTTTCTTTAGTCTCTGTCTTCCCTGCAAGAAAATGCAAGAGTTATGAAGATAGGGATGTGTACTCAGTGGGGTCAGTTCCTTGCTGTATCCCCCTTGTCTAGAACAGTAGCTGGCACGTGGTACTGCTCAGTTAGTTTAGTCAATAAATGAATCAGAAGTAAGTAAATAAGGAAATAAACCTATACAATTAAGAAAACTATAAAGAAGATAAAGAAAACTTCCATAGAATCCTTCCCTCCACCCATATAAGACACATGACTCCTCATTTTGGTGCATATCCTTTCATTCACAAAAAAGCAAATGTATTATCCCATGCCTTCTGTCTCACAAGCAGCTTTTCCTTTTTAACAACACATTGCATATCTATCTCATAATATAGCTTTATATTGGTTGCATAATATTCCATTGCTTAGCCTATGTCATTTGTTTAAGCAATCCCCTGTTGATGCTAAACATTTAAGTTGTTTCCATTGGTTTGTATTATAGACAGTACTATACTGGGCCTCTATAAACAAGTATCTTGACATACTTGTCTGATGTCATTCTTAGAATTAATTCCTAAAAGCAAATTCACTAGGTTAAAAAGTATGTATATTTATATTTGGATACATATTTTCAAATCATCCTCCAGGAGCATACACATTTGTACTCCTACCACCAGAGATAGAAAATATCCATTTCCCCCCACGACTACCAACTTCTGGTATTCTTCTTTATTTATGTTTGCCAATATCATAAAAAATTTGGTATTTCATCATTACCATTATTTACGTTTCTTTAATTTCTATTAAGTTTAGACACTGTATATACAATTTAGCCATTTGTATTTGTGTGTGTGTGTGCATGCACATTGCTTGTTCTTGTCTTTTGCTCATTTTCTACTGTAGTGGAACAATATTTTTAAACATTTATTATGAAATCTACAGTTTTTTCACATTGGCCCATATTAAGAAATTCAATATAGAAGGCTTAAAAACATAGGTTCTTTATTTCCAGAAGAAATGAAAAGTACAAACACACATTTGTGCAGTAAAACGGCATGACATTAGTCATTTGATAGCGTATTTCCTAAGAACTACTGAATTCTAACTTCAAATATTTCCTTCAACTCAGCCCTTTATGTTTAGTGCAATAGCCACCGTTCTAGGACTTGACGACACCAGTACTATTCGGAGTGAGATTAAAGAATAGCACGTGTACGTGGAGAGTATCCGGGATACTATTTCTTCAAGGATGCTGTAGTCAAGGATGCAGAGCCGCTATACTCCTCAAACATTCCGGACATGCTTGGGAGTTTGGGTTGCTGGATATGCCTACCAACTGCCAGGCCAGAAAAGGCTCACTCTCTTTCCAACAGCTTTTTTGCCATTTGGGGAGCAGTGGCAGTGAAACTCATTTATGCTGGTCCCATGTGGCTCTGTGTCTAGTACAGATTGTTCAACTCTCTCGGTCCCACCAGAAAACCTATAAGCCTGATGCCAAGTTGTCTCCTGTGTGCCATTTTGGCTCATATCCTTTTGCTCAACCTGTCATCCTTCCTTTTCTCTCCTTAGAGGATGATAGGAAAAGGCCCTCTTGCAGGACATACACAATCCCTAAATATCCCAGCAACATCAAAATCTTGCCATAAAAAACATTATCCTTTATCCGTATGCCTCGTCTCTAACTAGAGTGAAAAGATGAGCAATAACCATTCCTGGAAGCTCACTAGTTTCTGTTCTGTCAAGACCATAAAGGAGGAAAACTTTGCACTGAAATTATCTTCCTTTTCTTCTCCTACTATTGTATTTCTTCTCTTCCATGTGTGTCTTGTCCACCTCAGGCCCGAAGTCCAGTCACTAAAGGGAAACTTGTCTTCATCTGTACAACCCACATTCCCTGGGATATGGCAATGGAGGTCACTCGCACTTTCTGGGAATGATATTCATAACTTTTCTCCAAAATGCACACTTCCAAACTTGACTAGATTTGTGTGTGGACTTTCCATACAGAAACTGACTTAAATGCACTGAAAAATTTAAAATTCTGCTGGCAGTTGATGACTAATAGGATTTTTTGGATGTCTTCAATAAATGATCTGAGTTTTTTTTTTAATGTAGACCAAGGAGTCCCATCCCACACAATTTTGTCCTAGAATTTAGAAAGTAAAAGAATGTTTGGTTGTATTTTTTTTGTATATGCATCAAAAGTTCAAACATATTTAGGGTAAATATCACAAATATGACCAATTTTTTCAAAATAATAGATACATATTATACACAAAATATGTGTAAGATATCTATATCTTGGAATAAAAAGTAGACATATATGTGCTTATTTAATGTTTAATTTATTTAATGAATTAATAAAGCCAACACAAAAGTGGGCTTTTCAGTTGCTTCTTCTGTGTATTTAATGTCCATCCTTACTAATTTGACTCTTCCTTCCCTGAGACCATAAAGCTTTTTTACTTGTCATCATTTCAAGACCATATAGGCATCTGTTCCAAAGCTATTATTAAAATTGCTGAAGACATCCTCTAGCATCCTCTGCTGCAGATTCAAAGACTCTTTTCCCTTTCCTGTGGACTCTTGTTCCTTATTTGGAAGCACTCAATAATAAACAAAGCAGGAAGTGGCAAACGCAGGCCCTCTCTGAAATGGCTGAGCAGTATTCAATCTGGTGGCAAAAAAAAATAAATAAAATTACGCTGGTGATGAGACATCACTTACATATGCACTCAGGAAGCAGAGAAAGGCCATCCACTCTGGGGCTTTATAACAGGGCACATATTAACGTGTCTTTCCTTCTAAAAGGAAGGTTAACTTCACTTAGCAAGCAGCCATGCAATAGGGAGGTGCAGCCTGAAGAATGCTATTCGTGGTTCCGTGTGAAGGTTGGATGTGTTTACTGTGGCTGGAGCCATGGATTGAGTCTTTTAAACATCACAGCAGTAAGGCCTAGAAGATTCTTTCTGAGCCTCACAACCAGGTCTATGCCAAACCCCTCTCCTCATCTCTGCGATTGCATCTGGACTCACCTTCTCAGTCCTTCTGGAGATGTCCTCTTGCTTCTTCTTTGACATTTCTGGCTTAGGTTAAGTCCTTCCTCTTTCACAAAGCCTTCCCTGGAGGCAACGTGATATTAAGAGTGTGGGATTTAGAGCCAGAAAGAACCACCATTTCCTCAGCCACGTCCTAGCTCTGTGGCCGTAGGCAAGTTACCTAAAGTTCCCACACCTGTAAAACAGGTATAAGAATAATACCTGTTTCTCAAGATTGTTGTATGGATTATAAGTAATATTGAATGGTAACTGTCTAAGCTGAACAATGAGTATATGGGGCTCATTGTACTATTCTCTCTGCTTTTGTGTGTCTCAGCATTTCCATAATTAAAATCTCTTCATAAAATATAATGTATATGAAGTGCCTGGCTCATGGTAGGTAATTCCTATTTCCCCTTCCTTCCCACTCAATCTTCATTCTCTTCCTCCTCCTCAGAGCTTTCATAGTTACTCATTCCTCAGATGCTTCTTGGTGAGATTCCCAAGGAAGACCTAGCAAGGTGGACACCATCAGGCAAAGAAGCCCTTATTATAAGTGGAGGTTCTAAATCCAGACCCCGGTGAAGGCACTTTGCGGACCTGGCCCTGCTGCGGGGTTGGCAGGGCTCTTTTCTTGCAGGCCAGAGGCAGACCTAAAGCCTCAACCAGCTGAGTAACTTCTTGATCTTTCCTTTGGGCCCGTATCCTAATTTTGCACCTGTAGATATTTCAACTTGCATTATGAGGAAAAATAAATTGAAGGGAAGGAGATAATTTTTCCCCAGGGTCCAAAGCTGAACTGTCTCAGCTGTTCACTCCCAGCTGCTGCAGAGACGGCCCCTCTGCTCCAACAGGGGAAGAATCCTGGCTCTTCTTAGGGACCAGGGCTTTCAAGGAACAAGCCAGAATATGGTGGCGTGTGGGAGCCACAGGGAGCAAAAGAGAGAACTCTTCAAAAGATTCCAAGTTTTAGTCCCTCCTTCCCTCACTCCTTGTCTCTGCTGTAGTCCAGGAAATGTCTTAATTCTTGAGGCCTCTTCCAGGGAGGAGGCAGTGCACCAGGGGATGGTGGTGGGAGGAGCCTTGAATTCTTCTCAGAAGTTTAGGGTAGAATCATTTATTTGCTTTCTGTGAGAAACTAGGGAGGAACATGATGGGTAAGTTAAAAGGTGCAGTGAGACGGGGAATGTGGGCTTGTAGTAAGGAGTCTGACTCCATCTTTTGATGATTGACTGCTGACAGTTTTAAGCCTTACCTCTCCCTCTTCCCCTTCTGCCCCACACCTGGGCAAGCCAAGAAAGCTGCGTGCCCTGTCTTTTGGCATCAGTGGAAGATTCAAAACATGTAAGGCCCCGCCCTCCTGCAGGAACTCTCCCTCACCCTGGCCCCGCCCCCTACCCATCATAAAACCCCAGCCTGTCTCCTTTCCTTGCTCGCTCGAGTCATTTTCAGACCAGTTTGAGAAGTCTCTCCTGCTCTTCCCAGAAAAGCCTCAATTATATAAATAAACCTTTTATACCCTCCTGCTGTATGTGTGGCATCATCATTCTCAACATCTGTACCAAACTCTGTTTCTAAAGGGTGGCTTCCACGAGAATAAAAGGGAGGAATTAATAATATTAGCGTTAACTGTTTCTGAGTAACGGGATTTTGAGAGATTTATTTTTCTTTTTTACTTATTTTTTAAAATTTTTCTGGTAAGGTCCAAATTAGTAAATATTTTAGGCTTTCCAGGCCATATAGTTACAACTATTCAACTCTACTCAACACCAAACGAGTAGTGTGAAAGCAGCCATACACAATACTAAACAGATGGGTGTGACTGTGTTCCAATAAGACTTTATTTATAAATATAGGTGGAAGGCCACGTTTGACCTGCAGGTCATAGTCTACCAACCCCTGCTCTAATGTTTCTACACTGAAAGTCTATTACATGATTAAGAAAGACAGACATTCATAAAATAGAAAAATTGGGACACATTGGTAATCTTAAATAAGACATAATGGTTGGCTCTTTTGGGGGTGATAAAAGGAGACAGTAAGAGCTGACCCTCTTCTTATCTACGGTTTCTTAAGGTGGCTGGCTTACTTCTAGAGAGGGGAGTCTTAGAGTCCTTGATTGTCCTGCCCCTCCCCCATGAGATGCCTCTGCACTGACCCCCTGACCCTGCCAAGATTAATAACCGCCAGTCTCACATCTTATAATCTAGAATGAAAATGCATATCCTGAAAGGAGTCAATTGATCCCAGCCTCTAGTAGCAATAGAATAACTGAGAATCTTGGAGAAAACTTCTGCTAAATTCAACATGGTATCATTGACTGACCATGACTTGGTTTTCCTTTTCACTGGATTTAGGCTTTCCTGATTTGTTTCTGCTGACACGGCTGGGACCTTTTAGGAGAATGAGATGGGGCTGAGCAGCTCCAGAGAATTCTACCCTCTGCCCAGCAACTCAGGAGAATTCCCACCACGGTTCATATTTTATTGGGGAAAAATACCGACCAGACTTCCAAAATGCTGCTTTGGCCCTGGCCACCTTCACTGGCCCCTGACTGTCTCTTCTAAAGTGTGTTTCTTTAATCAGCAGGTTTGCGGTGAAGGAAACACCAACTGTGGCAGAAATTGTCTTCCTATTTGGAGAACAGTGGGAGAGCAGGTGCTTGAATGTGGGGATGTCAGAGCTCAGAGTGAAGGCAATTATTCTCCCCCGTGTAGCTCAGCATGGAAGAGAAATTAGCCAGGAGAAGGCAGGCAGCTGCTCTGCCCCCACTGTCATGGGCAGCTGCAAGGAAAGGGTGCCCCTTACACCTGGGCACATGCAGCCTGTGCTGGCCCAGCAGGCCTTGTGGGCCAGTGCCCAGAATTCTGAGATGCTCTCAGAGACCTGGGCCAGGAAGGAGCTGGAAGGAGATTGATCACTTCTGGACTCCTTGCAGGAGCTGGAGGTGAAACCAGGAAGATGATGCTTAGGCCTCTTCTCCAGCACGGACATTTTTCAAAATCAAAATTGACTGAGAGGAATAACATTATATCCCCTCCCCCTCTTGACACTCATCCATCCAGGCTCAATTTTTACCCAAATCAAGTGACAAAACCAATGGTGGTCTGTTCCACTTTCTATGAGCTAAGCCCAAAGACAGGGCCCAAAACAGCTTATCTAGTGAGAATGGGAAGGGTTTTAATAGGATGACCTTCACCCAGGTTTCCCTCAGGGAGGGGCAGTCCATTGATTCAGGCTTCCCCAGAGTATGCCTTGTCAAACCCAGCTGGACCCTGGTGATCAGGAAGGTTCAAGATCCTCTTGGAGCATTCCTATGTGAGGACTTCCCGTCCTCCTCCGCCTTTTGCACTCTGGAGTATGGGAAGGGTTAGAAGATTCTAACAAAGGCCTGAGAGAAGGGGCGCTATATTGGCCAGAGAAAATGGGGATTTTTAACGCAGGCACCTGTCATTTCTGTGTGGTTTGGCAATCCTATGCTGGATTTTATGTGTCCAGAACTCATTTTTTTCAAAGGCAAAAATGAGAACTTCCCTGGGGCCTACAGGGTTCAGTTCCTAACTATGCTAGTTACTGTATTAGCCAGGGCTGTACCAAACTAACTCCAAGCCTCAGTGGTTTAACACAGTACACGTTTTCTCATACATGCAAAGTTCAATGCAGATGTTCCTGTCTGGAGGGTGGCTTTACTCCATGTGGTTGTTCAGGGACCGAGGCTCCTTCCACCTTGTGGCTCCTGCTTCTTCTAGGGTCTCAGAGTGTTCTCCAGTCACTGACAGGCGGAGAACAAAGTAACGGGAAGGCACATCTACTTCTTATCCACTCAGACCTGAAAGGGACACACATCACTTCTCACCACATTCCATTCCTGAAGATTAGTTGCACAGCCACACCTAGATCCCAGGCAACTGTGACACTCAGACCCTGTCTGGGCAGCCCCTTGCCAGCAACAAGCTGACACTATGGGTCGGGGGTGGTCAGCTGGCTGTCAGCACCCTCACAGCCCTTCAGCCCCTCCCAGAACTGCCTGCTGATGCTGCCCCTCACTTCCGGAATGACTGTCCCTGAAATACTGCTTCGCGTTGCCCTTCCACTGTCCCTCAATTCTTAGAGGTCCCTCAGGCAGCATTTCTGCAAATGCTTCATTCTAAGCTAAAGATAGAGGCTAAGCTGGGGTTGGGGGGCAGGGGGAATTCTAGGAAGGAAGGCCAACCTGGCTGCCTTAGCAGAAGCTGATGGTGCCTGGAGTAGGGCCAGGTTTTCTTGGGGCTGGAGAAGTGAGAGGGGAGAGTTAATGGTCACCTGCATGAAAAGTGCGGTCTGATAACCTACGGGATGTGACTGTCAACTGGGAGGCAGTCCAAGATGGCTTGGTGAACAGAGCTCTGTTCAAAGTCCTTGCTCTGAGTGAGATGACCAGAGTTTCTGTTTCTTTACACCAAGCACGCGTGATAAGGTAAACATTTAATAAAGAAAACGGTAACAATCTGGATGTCAGTGGTGCTAGCCCAGTTCCCAGTTGCTTCCAATCCATTTTAACACAACTTCTGATAAGTTTATCTTTTATGCTTTTCCTTCTCCAAGGTCTTATCCAGGGTCTTTATTTCTAGGGCATTTTTAAGTTGTTTCCAACTCTTTCTGGATCTATTCTTTCCTAGTTCTTCAGAAAACTCCTGTGGGCTAGGAAGCAGACAGAAAGTTTATATGACACAGGGGATCTGATGTCACATGCCCAACTCAGAACAGCAATACCACCTAGATGTCCCAAATGTCTCTAGTGTTCCCGGGGACACTAAACGTTCTGACTCACAGGATCTAAATTTAACAGGACTGGGCTACGTTTCTCATCTCTTTCACGGTCCATTTCACTGGAAGAATTCCTTTTCAAAGCACCTTCTGGGCACCAAGCAATGGGCCATCCAGCTGTCTCCTACCCTATCCCCTCCCTACAAACCCTTCCACAGCAATGGGTCAGAAAAGTTTTCTTCAAACCAGCATGATTAAAAATATTCACAGCTTGCCTTGGCACACCTTCGGCAGTGTAGAAAGAGGAAGGATTTTCATGAATCATCATGTGCACGGTGTCCAGCTCCAAATCCTTATAAGTCAAGACCCCTCAGTGCCTTGTTACGGATGGGGGCCGTGAGCACATGCTGCAGAGCACCGTGTCCATTAATGGAAAAGAATCACCACTCTTTATCCAAAAGTTCCACTGCATGCTTTCCCTAGGGGGACATGAAGAATTTTCACTCCTGATATGCTCCCCACAGTGGCCTTTGTTGGTCTGCTTCTTTATACTCCAGCGGGTGAGAGGCAGCATAACTGGATGTGCAGAGCAGACTGAAAAATCCAGTCTCTGCCAGGTACTAGCTGTGTGATCTTGGAGAAAGCACTCAACTCTCTGTTCCTCAATTTCTCATCTGTAAAATGGGGATGATAACCTGCCTTATAGTTGTGAGGATTAAATGTGTTGATGATATAAAGCACTTTCAACCGTGCCCAGCACATAATTAGTACAAGATAAGCACTTACTATTTTGTAATGCACATTATTTGCCAGGTCTAGTCTACCAACTAGTGGTGGGAAATCAGCCAGACTGTCAGGGAATTTTTCCTCGGCCTTGCATGCTTTCTGAAATCCATACCCTTGGTTGGGCTCACTTAGGTTTAGTTCTCTCCAGGGGAAGAGGAGTAACAGGGAGTAGAAACTGCTGGCAGCTTACTTCTGCACCTGCCGAATGGCTGGTGGCTCTGATACTGATCCTTTGGTTTCCATATAACCTGCTGTTCAAGCCAGGCTACTTGTGAGAGTCCAAAAACATTAAACCAAATGGGACACCATGTCAAGAGTGATAAACCAGGAATGCCCCAGACAAATCAAGACATACACCTATGGTCACCCTGTCATTGATGTGAAGTTTGGCTATTTGGCCTACTACAGCACTGTGTTAATAGTTATGACATTTAGTACAGCACTTCATAGTGTATTAGGCACTTATACACGTTGTTGACTCTTTTCAACATCCCTGTGAAATGAATTTTATTATTTTCCCCATTTTACAGATGAGGCAACAGAGGTTTATGATGTGCTAAAATTACACCAATAGTAAACAGCCCCATTCTTTCTATCCTCCCTAGTGATGGTTCCCCTCATTCCCAGAGAACTCCCAGTTTCTGAACGCCTTAAACAACTTTGGGCAACTATTTGGCTGAACTGTCCAGCCCACATGCTTTCAAGATTCCCATTGCTTATCTGGTCTCTGACTAGGTTTGTGCCCACGACAAGGCATAAAACTAATTTTAAAAATTATTAAAAGAGATGTATGAGTTATTTTTTCTCTCGGCCATAATATAGGGGAAAATGGTCTTTGGAAGGAGAAAGTTTAAACTCTGGCTCTGCCAATCACTAGCTGTGAGATCTGGCTCAACTCTTTCACATTCTTTATGCCACAGATCCTACACCTGTATGTGCTCCTGGAATTGTAAGCATTTCCTTAACTGTGAAATAGGAAAAATAACACTTGCCTAATTGTAAGGATTAAATGAGATACTGTAGGGAAAGAGCTTGGCAAATAGTTAAGTGCTAAAAATAGAAATAAAATGATGACGATTATTTTAATTATTACCACAGACCTAGAAGAATGGTCTTTGAGACAGATGAACAAACAGATAAGCAAATAATCAGCAACTAGGAAGCCCTAAAAGAAAATGTTCTATGCCTTCCTGTCTAAAAATGTATCCTGTACTTGCACAAGTATGCAAGTATGTAAAGATGCATACACAGGATTTTCATCACTACATTATTTGTAAATGCAGGACACAGGATATCTTTGACTTTGGCTAATTGATCATGGTAGCTCTAGCATTGAATTAGATGGGCAGTCTACTTACTTTTTATAAGAGGAAACACTCTGGGTCTGGTGACCAGAAGTCAGACTGAATCACCACAATAGACAGCTGCAGCCTCACCAAGCCCCAAACCTGAACCAGGGTGAAGGCCTGGAGCCCCTGGAATGAAGTAGAATTTGGATCCCCTAGAGGAAGGATCTTGCTACACTGCCAAAATGTGTATTGCAAATCCCCCTCCTACACTTCTTTGTGGTAAAAGTCAGTGGAAAAGTATGGCAACTCACTACAGGCAGGACTGCTAGTGGTCCAGACTCTTCAGGAATGAAGATTTGGGTCACCCCACCAGACAAGGAACACCAGTAGCCAAGGGACAACTCTAGCCATGGTGCTTGCCAAGGGCAAAGAAATATGGAATGATTAATAGGAGAAGGTAGTCATAAGTACCAAGTGTAACCATGTGACAGGTTGCAGAAACAAAGACTGTAATAGTTATGAGCACTTCTTCCATATTTTGATTTAAATATATTTGCATATATTTTAACAAATTTTGTCTTCCTCTTTCTCACTCCTCTAAGATAAAATGTGTCAATCTCATCACAAGAAAAAAATTGTAACTATGTGAGGAGCTGGATGTTGACTAAACTTATTCTTGTAATTATTTCACAATATATACATATTTCAAATCACTATGTTCTACACCTAAAACTAATACAACATTATATGTCAAATATATCTCAATAAAACTGGAAAAAAAGAGAAAAAAAGATGTGTCAATAGTAGTTGACCTTATAGCTCAGTATAAATTACAGGCTACCAAAAAGGGACTGTGACTCAGAAGAAGAAAGAACATCAGCCACATATGAGTAAAATGACTTTGTATCCCCTTTTGTGGACAGGGTCAGTGTGTTTTGGTTGGAGGAGGAATAGTTGCATCTTGTTAGGTGTAAACAAGATTTTGCTCCTGTCTTTATTTGGAAATTATGTGTGGTTAAACAAGTGTGTATGGAAGCCACCTTGACAAGGGGTGGACTGTAGTGGCTTTGTATTTTGTCAACTTTGCTAAGCTGGAACTGTGTTTCCCAGAATTCTCCTTCCTGTGTGATTTTGGATTAGGGTTGGCCGCAAGAGATATTTACATAAGATGTGGGAGGTGACGTTAAGCAGCAGCATTTTTCATGCAATGAAGGTGGCTTTGGGGCACTGTGACAGCTCATGCATATTGCAGCTGATCTGCTGGCTCGCTTTGTTGGTGTGGGGTGACACCCGGGCCTGCAGCTCCTCCCACTCCCACTGGATCGTCTCCTTCACCTTCCTGGGCCAGGTGTAATGAAGGTGCAGCTTCTGCAGGTCACCCACCTCATCAAGACTGGAGTAGCCAAGAGACAGTCATGGGTTCCAGTCTGCCCTTGCTCTCTCTTATTTCATGTCCAGTTTTTTTTTCCCAGCTGCTGTCACAGCTGACCTGTAGTAAATTCAGCCCGATGCCAGACACAACAGCCTTGCAGAGCCTTCTTCACCACCTCTCATAATTGTGTAAGGTCTAATCCCTGTAAAAAATCCCATATTCTACACCACTCAGAGTGGTTCTGCTTCTCTGATCAAACTCTGACTGACACACTATTATCTTGCTTTATATGCAAAATTTGATAATCTGGATATCCAGCTTTCCATGACAGAGAGTTTATCATGCTGATCCCAGACTTCCCATGGCCACAATTAACTGGGCTGAGTAGTGGCTGCTCCCTGGGACGATGCATACATTGTCCAGTTTATTACAGTCCCCATCTGGCCCTGTTCACTCATTTATATTTCATGCCTGGTTCCAAAAAGCATTTGGGTTTGTGACCCCTAGACTGGAGACATTCTTAAAAGGTCTGGTCTGATTTCTGTTCACTGGGCATGAAGACTTTATTATTGCCCGACACAGACTAAACAACATTCTCAGTTTGGCTGAGTGGCATGTAACAGAAGTTCCAGTATCTCACTAAAATATTTATTTATTCTTTATTAAAATTATTATTCTACCCCCAGTAAACATAGAATAACACCCGTGCTTTATTCAAGACACGTAAGCTCAGGTACTTCCCCCAGAAAGAGAATGTAAGTCGATAACATGATGAGAATTATGCTTTTCACAAGCTTTGGAGTTGGAAGAGACTTGGGACAATACCCAATTGAATGGGTTTCAGACTTTGCTCCATGATCATCTCGGTTCCTCTGAGATTCTGCTGGGCTCCGAGATGGGGCTGTGGGTCTCACCAGGTGAGGCTCCTCCACTTTGTTCAACCAGAGAAGCTTCACATTACTTGTTTTGTGTTGGGTTTCTGCTGAACTTTGTTTTGCTGTAAAAGAGGGACCTTGTCTAACCTTCTTATTTCACACATGAGGAAATTCAGTGACAAAGAGTCCCAAAGTCAACCACGAGCTACCGAGTGAGGTGCAACAAACTCTCGGGACTCCAGACTTCCATCCAAGGATTTAGCCCATACACCTGCTGTCTCAAGAGGCAATGTAACGGTTGTGCCAAGAGAACTCAGATTAAACCCCAAGACCAGATGGATGTGGGTAGATCAACTGCATGACCAACCCAGAAGGGGCTCAACTTAGGATGCTGCTGGTTCCTTCTCAGTCGTGTGGGGGAGACTTAAAATCCCTATTATCAGTCCTTCAAAGTTTCTGTACCAGGACCTGAATGAAGAAATAGAGAAACATTCAGAAGTTATTTATTTCCCTATTTAACTGAGGCAGTTTATTTATTTTTTCTTAAAGAAGAGGCATCTTGTTCCCTTTAAATCCACTTAGACAAAAACTAGATGTTATTGACAGAAGGCCTGTGATATGCATCTCAGGTTTTATATGGGGATTTTCATTTTGTCACATCCAGTTTAAGCCACCAGCCTAATTTAATTACAATTAATGAATCACCATTTACCCTGAGGCAAAACCAGGTTTTCTTGCTGAAGAGGTGTTCAGTGCATAGCATTCAAATTCATGACCTAGACCTCAAATTAACAGGCTGTCCATTAAGAATGGATGAGTGGCTTTGAAGACTGCATTTATCGGTTGTCGACAGTCCTCTCTTGCAGTCCCCAGCGGTCCCTTTGGAAGAGACAATCAGAATGGAAAGACACTGCAGAGGGAATGTCTAGGGCTACCTAGTGCCAAGTAAGGTTTCATTACAGAACAGCTTTGCCCTTGTGGGGGTGGCGTCGATGAAGTGGTAGTTAGTCTTGGGTTGTGAGAAGAGGCTCTGTTTCAGCAGCAGGATTTTCTGTACCCAGAAAGAAATCAGCCTGCTGAGAAACTGGATCCTTCCCCCAGCAGGGGATGTTTCCATCCTGCCTCCAACCCCTAGAGTCTTACTGCTGGGGAAAAGCTAAGGGAACCCTACTCCCAATTCGTTCAGTGGCAATTTGGTGAGGAGCCATGTGCCTAAACCTCAAGATATTTAGATAACAATGCCAAGAAGTGTAGCAGTACGAGTAAATATGAGGGGGTGGACAATCTTGGGCTGGGACAGGAAGGAGGTGCATCTTGCAGAGTTGTCAGTCATGGCATGTTTGCCAGGGTAGATTATTCAGCTGGACTAATTGGCTGGCTTGATGGCCTTTTCTTCCTTCTGTTGCTCCCTTGGGCAAAGAGGATACCATTGCATGAGAGAAAAGGGTCATCCTTAGGTAAATGCTATGGGAACTGTGCCTCTGTTAGCACTCCAATGGTACAAGATTCAGAGACTGAGATGAGCTGGCTGGGCAGCTCAGAAGAGGTATCTCAGGAGGTATGAGTGACCCTGAAAGGCGAGAAGGCCTGAGGGTAGGCATTTGTAGGACTGACCTCAGAATGTACAAAGGCAGCCCGCAGCCAGCTCCATGGACAAGCAGGGCTCTGTCCCACCTGGAGGAGTGGGATCCTTTCGGAAGTGAGCAGGAATGACTGCTGGCTCAGTCTCCCCGGCATTTGCACTCCCATCTGCAGCATTCACTGAGCGTCGGCCGTGCTGTGGTTGCGTTTAGTGGAGCGCTGCTGCCTAGATCAGTCCCTTACTTGGCTGCCACAACGTATGCCCTTTCATCTCTGTTCAGTGTGGTGCTGACTCCCCACAGTTGTGTGCCCTGAAGGCCCTGCCAGAGGCTCCACACTGGCCTTCACCAGGCCCCTCACGTCTCGTGACTCCTGGAGCCCTGGCCTATCCCCACCTCTCCCAAGACACTTAAAACAGGGTTGCAACAATCCTCTTCTAATTTCTACCTCTGCCACTTCCCTGTAGTCAGTCCCTGACTTGAAAGACCTCCCTTTTCAGCTGGACAAATCACCTGCCCCCTCCCTCGAATTCTCTATAGGAGTCCTAACTGGCACACGAGGCTGGAAAGTGGGAATGACGAGCCCAGCTAGGCGGAAATGCACTAATGCTGAGAAATGAGGTTCATGAAGATTGAACTCAGCCTTCTCCCTACCGGCCTCCCTAACACCTCTGACCAGCATCCCTCTCTTCTCTTCCTAACAGCCCATGGCACGTTATGAGCTAAGTCTGAACGTCCATTTTAACATTTGATACATATTCATTCATTTAGCAGGACAGAACAAGGCCTGTGGGATCATATAGAAACAAATAACCTGGTTCTTGTTCTCAAAGAGCTGACCATTTGGTTGAGGAAATATCATCCACAACAACACGACAACACCACCCACACATCAATTAAACACCAAGCCAACAAGGCAAGGGTTGTTACGGGACAGGATATAAGAAATGCCAAACGAGTGCTCTGGACCATAAGTGTGGTCTGAGTTGGGTGGAGGCAGAGACTCTGTGGGCTGGGTGGTCAGGACGCACTATATGAGAGCGATTTAAGCTTGTCCAAAAAGAGGGTGAGAATTTGATAAGCGACCTTCAAGTGTGCTACGGTACTGTAATGTCATAGTCTACTTATTTAATGTGTCAGGGTTGTTTCCTCAGCCAGACTGCCAGTTTTTGAGTGCAGGAACCCTGCTCTGTGTTCCTTCTGGATCCTTCTCTTCTCACAGTGAAAAACACAATGTCTTCTTGGAGTGTATGCCAGAGAGACATGCACCGGATTGAATCAAATTAAGTCACGCCCCGAGACGTTCGTGTAGGACTTGTCCACATAGGAGAGGACTTGAGGCCTGAGGCCAGCTTGGGTAAAAAGGATCTTCAGGCAGCAAAAGTCACCTAGACCTTCACAGGAAAGGCAAACTTTCCCTTCTCTGAGCAACTGTAGCGTGGTCAGAGATTCTCCTTTCTAGCATATACCTTTCCAGGAAGACCAAAAGAGTTTGTGCTAATAATTCATATAATAATCATCTGTTTATCTCTTCACCAAGGTGAAATTGCCACGAAGCTTAGGATTCATGGACTCTCACTTGCACAGACACCTTCTAAAATCTTGTACCTAATAATTTTAAATTTCTTTTCTTAAAGAGGGCCCCCCGAATGGTATTAACTTTAGTCCTCAGAAAATTTAGATCTGTCTCTGCAATTTATAATTTCATTTACCAGATGCTTTTCTCATATAAGCCTCACAACAGTCTCATGAGATAAAGCTGATACAATTTGGACTTTATCAAGAGTCCCAGAGAGGTTAACTGACTTGCTCAAGGTCACACAGCAAGTTAATAAAGATTCAACTTCTATAAATGAGTTTCAGAGCAGAGATGAGATATTCTTATAAATTATCCAAGACTGAATGTTGGAGTCTTTTCATTTCCTCTCCCAGACAGTGAAAATGAGAACACAGCTCTGAATAACATCATGTTCTTTCGAAGCTACCCTCTCCTGTAAGGTGAGAAGCCTGGGGCTGCGGTCCGAGGCTGGCAGGTCTCACGGGAGCAGACACCAAATGGAATTCTGTGGTTCTTTATTGGTGCTTAAAGTCCACCACACTCTCTGCTTCAAACTAAGGCAACAAAGGGATAGTGAACAGTGTTGGAAAAACTGACTTAATTTAAAGACACGTCTGGAGCATCCAAACTGTTTATAGTTTCTGAATTTCATTTTGTTTTTTGTCTTTTCTTTTTTGCAGGGAAGTCAGTCATGTCCCATAGGATGGTTCTTCTGTTCAGGAAGGAAGTGTGCCCAATCCAGTCATTCGTGCATAAGTACTCACTCATCATTTAGTGAGTGTCTACTGTGAGCCACGCACTGTGTGAGGGGCTGGCCACAGCCTCGCCGTGAGCGCTGCAGAGTCACGGGCTCTTTAGGCAACTGTATCTCTTTCTGCAAACCCTTAGGTCTCAGATCCCTTAAACTGAGCCCCAACAGAGGGCCAGGAACAGGGCGGAGGGCCTGCGTGAGAGTGCCACGTGGCCAAGGCCCTCAAATGTACATTTCTGAAGTTTTCTTGAATGAGGTTTAGCAATATCCTCACAATAAGATTGAGCGAAGACATTTGTAATACATCTTGTAACGTGTCCCATTTTTAGACACACAACCTGATTCATGGATGTGAATGCTGGCTTTAACCCCTCCATTCTTTTCCTTCACTATCTTCCGACATAGATAACAGCAACCATAGTAATAATAATAATAATGCTATACTTATTGAATATCATGTTCTTACTACTGTGCTTACCATTTATAAAAATCATCTTGTGGATTTCTACCAAAAACTTGTGAAATAGGAACTATGATTGTCTCCATTTTACAGATGGGGAAACTGAGGCTTAGAGGGAATCAACTAACTGCTCACGAGCCATTTAGATAATGTTGAATATAAACCAATGAACACTCACACAAAATCAACGTAACTCAATTTTCCTTTGCCAGATTTAAATTATAAAGCACACAGCCCTTTCTAATAATGTTCAGAGAAGCAATTTCACACCAGAAACTTTCTTAGAGGCTGGTGTCTCACAAATGAGAGGCTCTCTGTTTCTGGGGGCTTTTGTGTTATTTCCAACAATTATTTTTCATTTCCCTCTGCTGAGCAAGCCAGTGATTGGTGACGTCTCACATAGTGGCTTCCCTGGATGACAAATCACGTTACCCTGAATTCCCCGTTGCTTTCTAACTCTCTCCAAGGCCAGTGGTCGGAAACAACAAATGAAACTTTGATCACCTGATGACAGGGAGACTGGGCTTCCAAGGGCCCCCTGTTGCTGGTGACAAGGCCCGTGGCTTCAGGAGGCCCCGGCTCCCTGAGGCTGCTGTGGGGACTCAGATCAGGCGGAGACAAACCCTGAAGGTTTGGGGCTGTATTCATTTCTTGTGGTTGCCATAATGAATTACCACAAACTTAGTGGCTTAAAACAATAGAAATATATTCTTGCACAGAAGTCCAGAATCAAGATGTCTGCAGGGGTGTGCCCCTTCTGGAGGTTTCTTGGAGAATCCTTCCTTGCCTCTTCCTGCTTCTGGTGGCTCCAGGCATTCCTTGGCTTGTGACTGCGTAACTCCGACTTCTGCCTCTGTCTTCACATGGCCTTCTCCTGTTCTGTCTCCTATAAGGACACTCGTCATTGGATTTAAAAGTCATCCAGGTAATCCAGGATGATCTCATCTTGAGATCTGAACTTAGTTATATCTGGAAAGACCCCCTTTCCAAATAATCTCACATGCATCTGTTCTGGGGTAAGGACTTAGATGTATCTTGGGGGGGACCATCATGAAACCCACTAGAGGGTCCATGCAAAGTTCTCTCTACTAGCTCCAATTTTTAGCACAGGGATAGCAAAAGGCTGAGGGATATCATTAAAGTTGCACAGATGCCCAGCTTTTAAATAACATGGCTGTTACTTCCCCAGCTTCTATTTAACGAACAATTATTGATCATCTACTGTGCAAGGCCCTGGGAGCTCAGGGCCAACCTGAACTGCAAGCCTGTTTTCTGCTTCTCAGGATCTAATCAGACAGACTGCCAAGAGCACAGATACTCATGGTCCAGTGTGGCACGCTCTCTAAAATTGGTGTGTACAAAGAGATCATACAACGTGTTTGGTGAACACACGGAGAAGGCAGGGCAGGCAGTCTAGATTCTTTTTTGCAAACAAGGAACCCGAGGACCCATGAGACTGAATGGTCTAAGTTCCCACAGCTCAGACCGGATGGAACTGAGGCTCAAACCCACAGCTTCTGACGATAGCTTAGAGGTCAAAGGCTTCTGGCAGCTGAAAGCAGTTTGTCCTTTTAGAAGGCAGATCTTTATGTTCTTAGTGGCTCTCCTTATTGGATCTGTAGAGCAACCGTGGGGGAAGGTTAGAGAGCCTGGTGGTTGTCTAATGTTCTTGCTTTATGTCCCATTGACCTTTCTTTTCTTTTTTTCTTTACCTCTTTCTTTCTTTTCTTGAGTCAGGAGATGCTGGATATGGAAATCCAAACTACCTTTTGATAAGATGTTTTCAAACAGCAATCAGACAGGAGAGCAAGATCCTAGGCCAAGAAATAGTGTAAATTATAACTTTACTGTAAAGATGTTGCAAACTGACTTCCTTCCCAGCCTTTCCCTCTGGGAGGAGCTCTGTGAAGCCTCTGAGGTGAGCCTCGCTTCAGTCTGCCCCCTTCCTACTCTCTCTTGTTTACTCTATTCCCTCACTCAGAGGCTCCACTGGGGAGAGGCACAGGGAGAGATGCACAATTACCACAGGCACACAGTGGGTCCTCAGGATTGGGCTCAGCTGAGATGTTCCGTTCAGTTCAACAGATGTTCATTGCGCACCTACCAAGAGTCACTCACTGTGCTTGACATTGGGAAGCAAAGACAACTAAGGTAGATTCTCTGCCTTCAAGAAGCTTATTGTCTGATGGACTCACAGAACAGAGACACTTGCTGCTGAGCAGAAGGAACAAGTACATTGGAGAAAAACCCACTGCCAACGTTCCTACCAGTAGACTTAAGGGGACAGCTGAATAAGCCAAGAGAGATATGTGGCTGGAGATGGGTCATATTTGCAGTGCAACATGGAGACTGAGGGAGAGCACAGAATACTGGGTTAGATTGAACCTGCAGGTGGCAAAGCTGAGGACAAATGGGGTCATGGCAGAACAGTCTCTGATTTATGAATTCTTTACCAATCCAGATGATATACGGCTATCTTGCTGCCTCAAAGAATTTTGACATTCAGAACAACCACCCATACCTCCTCTAATGGAAGAGTGTCATAAGAATAAAGAAAGATAATAAACTATTATCAACACTTATTATGCTGCCAATTAAGCTAATTGTGTCCTCTTGCCCAGGCTTGCTACTGGGCATTTTCTGCCCTCACCCAAATGTCAAAATGGTCCTGTCATGTTTCTCTGGGCCTCAACCACTTTTTCTGGGAGCATAATCTGGTCAAACAGTTGTTGGGAAACTCTGCTTTTAAAAATGCAAGTTTATTTAGCGATACCAAAGGAGTTATCGCTAAGACCAGTTTATGTAAGTTCTAAACTGCAACTACCTCCTTGTCAAAAGCTATGGTAGCCACTTTTCAGATCCCATAGACAGTTTCACAGATAGAAGAGCATTTGCTCTTTGTTGCTCCAATATAACAGAGAGCATTAAAAATGGCAGACGATACTACAGAAGGAAAAAGGGATAGAGGCAACACGCAAGGTGTCTTAGTCACATAGGAATCGTCAGAAGCCCACTGAGGATATAACAGGAGCTCAGGACAGCATAAACCCACCTACACTTGTAGGGCCCTGAGATAAATGTGGGCTTCTTCCTTACATACTGGACTTCTCCATCTGATCCTAATTTCTGGTGTAATGCAAAATGGTTTCTTGAACACAAGATGCCTTTCTACTCAATGGAGATGAAGGTCAATGTTGAAATTTCAACAGGCAGCCAGGGAAGAAATAGTGTGCTGATTCAGGGATGGATGACTGTTCTGAAGCCCTCTTAAATATGTCAGGTCCTCTCAGCCCTCCTGTCTCCTATGTCCTCACCATTGCAAGGTCCAGTGCTCTGCGGGCTCCCATCAGCTTTGCACAGGCATGACTTGAGACCATTGTACTTCAGGTGCATGCTGTACACCTTGTCTCCTGCCCCGGGTCTGCCGCCTTGTGGATCACCACAGGAACCCATTCATTTGACTTCCTGTGTCCAACCTAGAAGAGAGTAGGCATTAACACCCCATAAGTGAGACTTTGATTGATGGAAGATAGGAGCTGATGAACAAACACCTTCCCCTTTCTACTCTAAGGAGGTGCTTCTAAGTTGCGTTTCTTATAGCTTCTCAGAGGGTCCTCTGGGATGAAGCAATCTGTACGGGGTGGCCAGGCAATAACACAACCTTGACTAGGCATCCCTCCTTCCCTCCTTCCTTCTCCATCTTTCCCTCCAACTCCCTGCATTCACATGCCCAATAGTGTACACGTGCATAAACATTTCCAGGGAGCACAAGGTAAGAGGGTATTCATAAAAGAAACCTTCTTTTTGGAAGTCACTAGATCTGCATTAAAACAATCTCTACCATCGCCACCCCAAGACCCTTAGGATCTGTAGATTTAAAATTCTTATTTTTATCAATTTGCAGGGGACTCTCAAGTTTGCTGACATATGATCATTCATAATAACGATGCTGAAACATCCTAGAATTCTTATCGTGGCAGAGCCATTTGGCTAATGAGACTGACCCCCCAGTTAAGTATCCTCCTGGTTATTGTCATTCTCAGATTTGGGGATTCAGGAAAGTCTCGGGATCTCCCTCAATCAAATGACAAGGATGTGCTATAAAGATGATGAAGACACTGCACCTCACCCAGCAATTTTTCTGTGGTGCTTCTTCTTCTCCCTCCCCCGGTGGTCTGCTGAGCACAGCTGAGAATCAATGGTGCAGGAGACAGTGAATTGGTTTTCTTGTAGCTCATGGGAAATGAACCCTGAGCGGTGTTTCCCTCCTCATCCCCGTTTTTACAGCATTTATTCATTTGGGAGCAACTTGGGCTATCTTGGGCAGGAATCATTGAGGGAATCCCTAAAGAGAGTTATCATCTACATATCCAATCTAGTTTGAAGAAAAATCTGGTTGAAATCAATCCAAAACATGAGTTTATTTTAACAGCTCGTCAAAATCTACCAAAAACTTCCATTAAAAAATGCTGATAGCCTCTGGGGTGCTGGTAAAGTTCTATTTCTTGATCTGGGTGCTGGTTAAATGGTGTGTTCACTTTGTGAAAACTAACCAAGCTATGGCCTTGGAACCCAGGCATTGAACATTCTTGTATGTGTGTTAAATTTCAATTTAAAAAAGTTTACTAAAAATGGCTGTTTGCTTCTATCTTTTTTTAAAAGGTTTCTGTTAGCACCTGAAATCTGTCCCATTAGTTAGTGTAGGCACTCACGTATAAGATGCCAAGTCCAGATTTCATCTTTGGCAATGTAAGTGCTTTCACTAGAGAATTGTTTTAATACCTTGCTCTCTGGTGATGAGGCCAATCTAAGTCTATTATTAGTATATTATAGCCCTTTGCTTGCCTGTGCCTGGAGATTTTGGCTGCACTTTCCTTCAATGGTGTGTTTTTTTTGTGTGTGTATGTGTGAGGAAGATCAGCCCTGAGCCAACATCCATTGCCAATCCTCCTCTTTTTGCTGAGGAAGACTGGCCCTGGGCTAACATCTGTGCTCATCTTCCTCTACTTTACATGGGATGCCGCCACAGCATGGCTTGATAAGCGGTGCATCTGTCTGTGCCTGGGATCTGAACCTGAGAACGCCGGGCTGCCGAAGTGGAGCCCATGAACTTACCCGCTACACCACCGGGTGGCCCCTCATAGGGGTTTCTTAAAAAAAAAAAATTGGGAAGCGAAGTGCAACATACTAACTGCCCTTCTTAAAGATTCTCATTGTACGTTAGCCCTAAAGAGTCCTAAAAGTCTGGCCTATAGAAATGTTTATCTTTGTTTTAAACCAGTTTTTTCCAAATGTATTTTGTCAAGAAACCTCCTCCCACTTTTAATTTTTTTTTGGTGGCTCCTATTAAAATCCTTCAGACTCAAGTTCTGGGAATGTTAAGTGCACCGGTGGGCGGAGTGATTCTCCTTTGAAGCCGCTCCCAAGGGGGCCCCAAGGATTCTTAATCTCTGGGCACTTCCTCCCCGAACCCACAACTCCCACACAACCAGTGATCCCCCCACTAGCCCACACTAAGCCTTGTTTCCCAACCTCACTCAAATAAGAGCGGATCATTAAAAAATGATTCAGTGACCACCTGTTTAGTCCTTTTCAGGTGGCAGACAGTGTGGAAAGTGCCTTAGATATGTCGTTTCCTTTGTTCTTCAAACAATCCTCTGAGGTAGGTCTGAGTGTTCCCATCTTACAGATGAGAAAAGCTAGGAATTACAGCAGTTCAGTGACTTTCCAAGGACACTCAGCTAATAAATTGCAGAGATGAGTACGAACTGCAGCCTGTCTGACTCCAAAGCTCAATCCCATTATCAGTAAGGCAGCTTTTTCCCAAGTGAGTGAACTGAGCTGCCTTTATGGAATAAAGAACACTTTTAAATATATATTCATTATAAGGAACATTAGAAAAATATAACCAGTATAATAAACTAGTGATATGACTTTTCCCTTTGAAATAAATTTATTTCAGTAAGAAAAAGTAAGGAGATTTAAGGAAAAAATATTACATTAATAATTATTATTATAACTAAGTCCAACTGCTTCCAATTGTTTGTATATATTTCTGATATACCCTGGGAGTCTACAGATCCTGTCCCTCTGCTGACTTCACTCCTGGGGGGTGCTCCTTGCACAGGGGGTAAAGTCTCCTGGGAGTCATGGACACACAACTCCAGGGGTTCCATAAAATTGTCTTAATTTTATACATTGATTTTGAATACAATATTTTAAAATATTTTTATCTATTACAGATAAAAACTTCTTTTGCAGTGATAATTAGCATTTGAAAGATTTTTTTTTAAGGCTTTCATTTCTTAAGTTAGTTTCTCTTTAAATGAAGTCTCCCTTTATTACATTTTAAAAATGGAGGTAATATATAATGCACTATGTAAATATGTTATTATGAATTATTATTCATTAAATTATAAAGATAGGTAAGATACACTTTTCTTCCTTGAAGGAGAGAGACACAAAAGAGTAACTATAATACAAGTTCCATTTAGGTGAGAAGTTCAAGAGGTGCAAAATGGTATGCAAGTGTAGGAGAGAGAGAGAGAGAGAGAACCCAAATAAGAGCCATATGAGAAAGCTCTGTTGAGTAGGCACACTCCACGATCCAACTTCTATTTGTTTCCTAAAGTGCAGCATGAGGGAATTCTCTAGTGTGGTCAATTCCAGTGCAGAGTAAAGCAGCACCCGATGGATGTCCACCTAGGTCCCCAAGAGGTGAATTGGACCCCTTGGACCATGGGAACTCACAGGGGCTCTCTGAGATGGCCCAGCCTGAGGCTTCCTGTCTTGTAGCCTGTGGCATCTTCCTGTCTTGTAGCCCACAGGCATCTTTGTGGGATGACAGTACAAAGGCAAAACCAGCCATGTAGGGGAGGCACAGTGAGCAGATGGGCCTAATTCTAGCCAGAATAAAGGAAGAAAGAATTGCCTACTTGTGTGATAAACTACAATGGAAGCCAGGAACAAATCTGGTCAAAATATGAGGCAGAGCCCAAATTAATGTGCTTACTAACTAATTTCACAGCAGGAGGGAAAGTCCAGGGTAGGCAGGAAAGAATTCAAACAGCAGAGTTTCTTTTTCATTAGCTCTCCCGCCGTTCTACCCCTTTCTCCCTGTCAAGGAGGGAGGACTACCTCCAGCCTGCAGGCCTGGTGAGGAACAACAGGAAGAGATGTACAGCTCTGGCATGGGCCTCTTTCTACATCACCTAGTAGATAAATAGCAAAAGAATAACTTAATAAAAAGACAGTGGACTCTAGCTTGACCTTTCATGTGATTTCATCTGGAGATTCAGGTGGAGGCCACTTGTGAACTTCTGACACCTTCAAGGTGTCAGAAAATATTCTATTGTAACTGAAGTTTGGGTAACAAAACATATTTACAAGGTACACAAGGTTTCAAATAATTGCTTCTGTATTTCTCTTCTAGAGTAGACCGACAGGAGTAGGCCCACGTCATATTCTTCTCCTTGTTAAATCCTACCTCTTCCTAAAGAGATTTATGGACACTTTCTTCTGTAAAGCTTGGCCCTCAGCCCTCTTCTTCATCTATGCTCTTCTCCTTAGGTGGCTGCTTTCAGCTCATTCCTTTAAATATCATCTTTATGCCAATGACCTCCACATTTATATCTCTAGCTCAGACTTTTCCACTAAGCTCTAGACTTGTATATCCGAGAGATTAACTGATTTCTCCACTTGGATATCCAGGAAACATTTCAAATTTTAAAATAGCCAAATAGAATTCTTAACTGTGCTTCCCAAGCCTGTTCTGCCCTGTATCTTCTTATCTCCATAAATGGCACCACCATACATACACCCACCTCCTCAGGTCAAAAACTTTAATTCATCTTTTGTTTTCACCCACTGCATCTAATTTATCAGCAAGTCCTGTTGATTCCACCTCCAAAATATGTCTGAGGTCAGCCCCAATTTCTCCATTTTCATTGTGACTACTCTTGTCTGAGACATCACCATCTCTCACCTGGACAATGGCAGTGGCCTCTGGACACTGATCTCTCTGGCTCCCACTCTTCCTCCCCCACAGTGCTTTCTCCATATAGCAGCCAGAGGGATCATTTTGTTCTTTCTTTCTTTCTTTTTTTTTTTTGTGAGGAAGATTGACCCTGAGCTAACATCGGTTGCCAATCA
The DNA here is from genome assembly GCA_031878705.1 of Tapirus indicus. NCBI lineage: Eukaryota > Metazoa > Chordata > Mammalia > Perissodactyla > Tapiridae > Tapirus > Tapirus indicus. The sequence goes on from CM062918.1 coordinate 45,995,588, forward strand.
TCCTCTTTTTGCTGAGGAAGACTAGCCCTGAGCTAACATCCGTGCCCATCTTCCTCTATTTTGTATGTGGGGTGCCGCCACAGCATGGCTTGATGAGTAGTGTGTAGGTCCATGTCTGAGATCTGAAACTGTGATTCCCTGGGCCACTGAAGTGGACCACGGAAGCTTAACCACTATGCCACCTGGCCGGCCCCCAGAGGGATCTTTTAAAACCATAAATCAGATCATGTCACACTTAAAATCTTCCAATTGTTCCTCATCTGGAACACTGACAACATCAAATGCTGGCAAGGGTGTGGAGCTACAGGAACTCTCATTCTTTGCTGGTGGGAATGCAAAATGGCACAGCCACTTTGGAAGACAGTTTGGCAGTTTCTTATAAAACTAAATACACTCTTACCATGTGATCCAGTAATCACGCTCCTTGATATGTACCCAAAGGAGTTGAAAGCTTATGTCCATGTAAAAACCTGCACACATGTTTATAGCAGCTTTACTCACAATTGCCAAAACTTGGAAGCAACCAAGATGTCCTTCAGTAGGTGAATGGTTAAGTAAAATGTGGTCCATCCAGAGAATCGAACATTTTTCAGTGTTAAGAAGAAATGAGCTATCAAGCCATGAAAAGGCATGGAGGAAACCTAAATGAAAATCATTAAGTGAAAGAAGTCAATCTCAAAAGGCTACATACTGTATCATTCCAAATATAGGACATTCTGGAAAAGGCAAAACTATGGAGACAATAAAAAGATCAGTGGGTATCAGGAGTTAAGAGAAGCAAGAGAGGAAGGGAGGGATGAGTAGGTGGAGCACGGGACTTTTTAGGGCAGTGAAACTATTCTGTATGATACTGTAATGGTAGGTACATGTCAGTATATATTTGTCCAAGCTCAGACAATGTGCAACCCCAAGAGTGGGCCCTAATGTAAACTATGGACTCTTGCTGTCTGGTCACCCCAACCTTGAGTGTCTCATGAGCACGTGCTCATTTCCAACCCAGGGCCTTGGCACTTATTGGCCCTTCTGCCTGGAATGTTCTGCCCCAGATATTGCCTGGCTGATTCCTTGTTGTCGTTCAGGTCTCTGCTTTTTTCACCTCCTCAGAGAGGCCATCCCTGATGACCACCCAAACTAGAGCAGCCCCATATTCCTGCCCTGCCATTGCTGTTGTGTCACTATTTGGTTGTCTTCTTAACACTCATTACTGTTCAAAATTATCTTGTTTATTCGTGTGTGCTTCATCTCTGCCACAAACCCTGCCATATCATGGATTCTTGATACATATTTGTTGAACTTGTGGTGTAAGAAGTAAAATAAAATTTTAGAAAAGATTTATCCCAGGGAATCATGCAGAAAATTGCACAGGTACCTATTTTATGTCTATATCCATGTCACATCAAATGTCCCCAACCCATAACATCACTGTGACCACAGACACCAAATTAGTATCATTCATTCACAATATATCCTGGCATCCAGCATTGTGCTTGGTGCACAGGACGTGCTCAGTAATTCTCTCATGAAAGAGTAAATAAATGAATTAAAATACGAATAAATGAATGAATGAAAGACATACAAAATAATAATATCTATTTTCACCTATGATTTTACTAATGTCAATTTTTATGTCATATTTAAAATAAAGTGATGACAACATAGTTGTATTTTTCAGCATTTATTTGATTCGACAGAAGCACACTCAGAAATTTTGTAATTAATAGCATAGACCTCTTCCTCTCCATTGTACCCTCAGTCCATCAGTCATCATGTCAGGGAGATTCTACCTCCTTAATATCTGTGCACTGCTCTTGACTGCCATGATCTCTGCCTTGGCTCAAGACTTAGGGCTTCTTGCTGGGGTGATTGGTCTCCCTGCCACCTGCCAGTCTGTCACTCTCTGAGCTCTCCTCTCACAGTTGGAGAGTCACCTTTCCAAATCAGGAATCTGATCACGTCATTCTCCTGATTCAACAGCTTCAATGTCCCCCCCTAGTTTCTAGGATGAGACTCAGGCTTCTCGATCTCCCCTTAGCCCCATCTTCTGCCATACCTCTAGTCACAGGGACCTGTAGTTCCCCAGACAACACACAAGTTCACGCCGCCGTGTGATCCTCCTACAGTTTCCTCAGTGTGGAATTCCTCTCCTTTCCTGCTCATCCTTTTAAACTCTCAGTTCAGGCTTTCTTCCCTGCAGTCCTCCCTGAAGTTCCCCGATCCCTTCATCTTATGAGATTTCCACTTCTGTTGTACACACTACCTGGCGTACAGCAATTTACTAGTCAAGTGGCCTTGGGCAAGCTACTTAATCTCTCTCCCTCCCTCAGGTTCCTTATCTGTAAATTGGGGATAATAGAAGAGACATTGTGAATGACACATAAAGCATTTTTTTAAAAGCCTGGCATATATACATGTAGCACTTTTCACATTGTATATGATCATAAGTTCATGTTGCTCTCTCTTTTCAGGAGTCCCCCTTCCAACCCCTGCCCACCAAAACAACCAAGTGCCAAGTTTCTGCATCCTGGAGGTTAGAGTCTTCTCTTGGCCCAGGGAGCATAAATACAGATTTTGCTTTGGAAAATCTTAGCTTATAGGGGAAATCGTACCTGGATTTTTCAGGAGAAGTAGGCAGTCCCACTAAGACAGAGGATGACACGTTTCTGTAAAGGCATAGGGGGCTGTGCTCATTCCCACCCTGAACCCAGGGGAGGCTAGACTGGGACAGTACCTGGCTGCGTGGACACCAGGCTGTAGGTAGGAGCCACAGTAAAAGAGATCCTGGCTCACTACTCTGCCACGTGAATGGAGCTGCTACCTTGTCTTGCAATGTGACCCAAGACCAGGGTCCTTCTTTCATGTTCCCACAACAACATGGCTGCCCCCTCCCAGATTCCTGATTAACTCCAGGGAGGTGAAGGGGTCTCTCAAAACATGACTGAGATTAAAATATCACAACTCTATGTATAAAGGCTCAGAGCCATATTTGGCTTCATTTAAAACATATAAAGCTTATTTGAAGTTTCTTTTTCTATCTGAGTTATGTGGAACAAATGTGTATTCCTTACTTTTATGTGTTTGCGTAACTCTGTGTGTGTGCATGTGCGTACTTGTTAGTCTGTATGTGAGGGTACATTATGAGAATAAAGGGCAGATATTAGAATTGCAAGATTTAGTAAATAATACCTGATGCCCAGTTAAATTTAAATTCCAGATATATATGAATAATTTTTAGGGTAAAAATGTCTAACATAATATTTGTGACATACTTATAGAAAAATTTATTCACTGTTTATCTGAACTCAAATTTAGCCAAGCTCTTGTATTGTATTTGGCAACTCTAGCAGCTGTGTGTCTGTGTGTGCATGTGTGTGTGTGTTTGTGCACATGCACATGTATAGGGGCTGAGAGGCTCTGCTTGCATTACTAGATTAGAACCTTAATTAACTTTTTCTCTTGTTGAACATGGCTAAAGATTCAGGGAGACCTGGAATGGGGATGAGGCGATATACCCAAAAAGCCAGCTGCATGGAAGGAGGGTCTCACAATTCAGAGAGACTTCAGCTCAATAGCCAGAAGAACACAGCTGAGAGAATTCTTAACTTCACTGAAAGGAACCAGCTTCTGGTTATGCTTCCAGGGCCAAAGAAAGGCCTGGAAGGCCTGGAGGAATATGGAGTCTATCAAGGTGTCCTAGTGAGGTGTGGTGGAAACCACGTGAGCCAGAGCCAAACTTTGTATTTGCTGTGTGAGTCTAAATAAGTTATTTAACCTCTCTGAACTTTTATTTCATTATCTGTAAAATGAAACATGATATAAGACCTTGTAGAAATGTACACAGGAAACAATTCCTGGAATATTACAGTAATTGTGAATGTTTTCAGATTCCCCGAGGTCTCTGGGCCAAGTCAAGCACGTATAAGATTAGTTAGCCAACTTCTGTGTCCCATCCCCTTCCTACCTTATCTTCCTTCTCGATGGGGTCAGCCTTGCTTTGATTCACAATTTCAGGAGGAGAGCAGCACGTAACAATGGTGTCTATTGTTTTGTATTATCAAGCATACTATTTAGAAATAATGAAACTCATGCCAGTCAGCAGGTGTCAACCCAAACTGCTCCATGTAAACCAGATGTTCCTCGCTCACCAGGAGGGTCTTAAGAGCTCCCTAGGGTCTGCTTACACTCCTGACCTCTTCGGTTGGATCTCCTTGTCCCTGACATAACCCATAGACACCTTTGATAGATACAAAGGTGCATTTCTATAAAAACAGCAGCCTGCCTCCTTGGATAGCTGTATTCAAGTCAGCTTATATAGAGAGGTCCATTCCCACGATCCAGAGCTACTATGTGAATGCACATATCTGAATTCCTTCTCCTCCTAGGCAGTCTGGTAGCATTCTGAGAATGGCAGCTGTAGTGTGCCCCACTTGTTCCAGCTTAAACAGTTCATTCCTCACAGCTGGCTCTACCAGTTGCCTCTGCAGTAGGACAAGGCCTGGACCTGGCCATTTAGCAAAACTTCTTCCACTAACTCAGGTTGATAACTGCTTCATTGATGTTTCTCAACTCTGCATCATTCTCTCTCTTGACCACCAAGCCACCAGAAGAGTATTAAAATGTCCATGGATTTAATTAGTTCTGCCCTGTAAGCCAATCACTGAATGCTTTTAAGTGTGTATTTGCAAAAGCTAGAGCTCTCTTTGACGTGAATCTCTGTGCTAGGTCCTCTTGTTATGGTCATAATCCCTCTAGGCTTATGCTAGTTGCTGCTTTAAAGGGCCAATCATCTTGAATGGTTCCACAGTAAAGACTTAAAGTTTGTCTACAAGGCCAGACTGAAAGAGCTCTTTTCCAGTTGACTTGGTTTTATCGGCCGCAATAACAGCCAGTCAATGAGCTATCTATGGACTCATGCATGGTGGATCCAATTCAGTTGTTAAGGTGCCTGAAATGATGTCAGTCTCATTGATTACTTTGCCATTAATGACAACCAGCCCTTATGATGACCAAAAAACCTATTTGATTGGGAAATTATCAATAGAGTCTTAATCATAGAATGTAGATATGGCCCAGGTGGGTCCCAGGGGATGTTTCCTTTCCTTAATCCCAAAAGATGAGTCTTCCTGACTGTGATTATAATCAGGAAATGTCATGTGTGCATGAAGGGGAAGGGAGGACGAAGGGTACGAGCCACTTGAGGACAAACAATTCTTTTCTCAGTGAGCACACGTGAGGGTCTTCCTTTGATTAGTGATCATAGCCAAAGGGGCTCTCTCTCTATTTTTAATTCTCATAATTACCATGAATTTATGGTGGTCACTGCATTTCTCACAGAGACCCACTTGCTCTCTCAAATTCCAATAAGCTGGCAATGACATCTGGGATAGTCCATAATTCTATCAACTAACTTGAATTGGCCATATATGAGCTGAGTCAATGCAAAGTGATTGGCCATAATCTGCTTTTTCCCCCCATTTTGCTGCAAATGGAAGCAAACATATATGTATATGTCATATATATTCTTTGCATTTATCTGGTTTGTGTTCAGTTGTTTCTTGTTTGAATGAAATGAGCAAGACTGGTCCACTATTTATTCAGAGGAAGAGAAAGTGTTTTAACACCAAAACTTCCAAAATATATTTCATATTATTTTTTGGAAGTAGATAGGAACTAAATTATACATTTTTTAAGAATAAAAAGTTTCAAAACCTGAAATTACATTGAAACGTTAAATTTATGGAAAAAATATAGGGTTAAGTATCCAAAAAGCCGTTTGTATAAGAACAGAAAAATTTTATAGAATAAGAGTACAGAGAGCATGAAAATGGAAACATGCAAAGTAAAAACATTTAAAAACATTGAAGTGCAATTACTTAAACTATTTCTCTACTTGGAAAACAGAAACTAATGAATTACAACAGTAATGTACATACCTATTCTTTCCCACAGTTTGGGCTTTGGGGTTGCAGAGATGTTTGATCAGATTATGCAGGGGGGAGAAATAGAAGAAAGGAGACAAACTAGTCTGTAGTTAGTCTCTCCCATTAAAGGACACGTTGCTGATAAATCCAGGCTCAGAGCACACCTTCTCCCATTTCTGGCGGGCTCCATGCATTTCTCTTGACTCTCCACTTCATAATGAACCTATTGAGTTAAACTTGACCACAGAAATCAACTTCACAAACTTGAAAAAAATGCTACAACTTATTTCACCATGGAGGTGACAAATGCTGGTGCTGTCATCATATAACATTTTTGCTGAGGTAAAAACTGTTTTGTTTGACCAGACACCAACTTTTCTTTTGAAAATTCAAATTATATTTAAGTAGCAACCAATATTTACGGTTTTCAGAGTATAGAATGTTGCCTTTTAACTAAAAGAAGTGCTCCACTGTGCTCTGTAATTGCAAAGAATGACAGGCTCTGGGACGCTTTCTGCTGCTAAAGAAATGTTTGGACTGCAAGGTCCTCTTGCAGAACGAGCTGTGGCTCAGACACTGCATTCAAGATGGCTGTGTCCTTGTTCCAGAAGCTAAGCTTTTGCTCCAATAAAACCAACACCCCAACTCTTCTATTCTTTTACTTTCTTTCCATTTATCCCTAACTTTCTCACTCACCAGTTGTATGATCCTGTGAGGAGGAATTTATTTCCTCTGGAACTCAGTTTTCCCATCTGGAAAATGAGGATTCAAGGCTTGCTCAGTGGTTCACAACCATTTCTTCTGATGGCATACCCTTAAAGGAGGCCATTCATGCAAGCACTCTGTTTGGTGTACCTAGATTTAACAAAGCTCACAGTACTACAACAATTTGTCAATTGCTCTCTGATGGTGAATCAATGATGGTCATGCATGGTTGGCTGTGGAAAAGGTAAGGTATCAGCTGCAACACCTGCTTTCTCCCATTCAATAGATCTTTCACTGTGCAGATGACTGAGAAGGAAGTTCCTTTAGGCATAACTTTAAATGATCTCTAATTTAAATAAACTTTTAAAGTAAATAATATCCAACTTTGGTACTCTATTTTACTTAACAAATTACTTCTAACATTCCTCCCAACTGTCTAGAAGACTTAAGTGTTTTGTGAGGCTGCAATAAAGAAATGCAGCAATGAGAATTAACAAGTTACTATTACAAGCAATGGGTCTCACATAATACTGAGAAGAAGAAACCAGATTCAAAAGAATAAATACGGCATAATTTCATTTATATAAAGTTGAAAATAGGCAAAATTAATAGGCAGTGAGAGAAATTTGATGAGAAGTTATCTTTGTTGGGAGGAATCAGACTGGAGGAGTGGGAGACGGACTTCTGCGGTTCTCGTAGATTTGTGCTTTTTTATCTAGGTAGGGGTACGTACTCACTCCGTGAAAATTCATCACACTCTAGACTTAGGATTTGAACACTTTCTCATATGGATGTGTTACTTAAAATGAATACATAAATAAAAGATATGCAGGGCTAAGTGACCTCGAAGAGAAAGACAGCACAGAATAACATCAGCATGACCCATTGACCGTTTACCATGTGCCAGGCACTGGTAAAAGGTTTGTGGATACATTGTCTCATTTAATTCTCACAACACATTAGAATGCTATTATTATACCCAGGTTACTGATGAGAAAACCACAATACAGAGAGAGAAATTAATTTGTCCCAGGTCCATTCAGATAGTAAGTGATAGAGACAAGTGACAAAACACAGACTTTTAATTGCAGAGTGCACGCTCTGAATCACCGCACCGCAGGAAGCAATGAACTCTGTTATGGACCCCAGTGTGTCTGGGGGCCAGTCGTTTGCTGTCCTGGAACCTCAATTTCTTCTACTGCCTCTTTTAGTTCTCACTTTCTAGCTCCATTTCGATTTGCTAACAGATTCACTTCCCCTTTTGTCCTTGGCCTCCTCCCCTTGGAAAAAGTCTCCTGTTATGGCCCAATGAGATCTTAGCATACAAATAGAACTTTAGCCTAAAGCACAATTGCAGAACCATTTTCTTTCCTTTGTAGGTGAGTGGAGTGTTGCATAAGCCAGGACTGCCTGAATCTGTCCTACTGGAATATTGTTGTTATCATTTAATACAATTCTGTCAACCTTTAAATCACCTTTGCCGCATCCTTGCCATCGCCCAGACAGGGGCTGGTTTTTCTAAACAAGGCCCCGCTGTGCTGCAGTCCTGTTCATTCGAATGGGATTTTACCTGGATAATGCCTTTTGAGGGATGCATCCCAGCATTTGAGGCAGCTCCCAGCAGAACAACCTGCCATTTGTGATGCCTCCTTCAGGTTAAACATTTTAGATTAATCAATAAGTAAATGGCAAATAAATGGCATGAGCCCCATGTCCAATATAAATAAGATCAACTGAAGAAGCAGAAAAGGGCAGTTTCAGGTTGTCCAATATGCCTTGAGCCGGGCTGCCTTCAGCTCTGTCTACTTGAGGTGAAACATCCAGATGAAAAGCGAACAATGAAGCGCATCATCCAGATGTTTTAGAACATCAGGGTGTCTGGCGTCCTTTACCTTAACACACTGACTTCATTTTGAGGCGCCAGAGGTGCTATTGTTTGAATCTCTGTCACCCACAAGAAAGGTCATGACTCTGGTGAGACAGTCTCCTTCCCACAATGTAACTCTAACCAGCCAGCCCCGGGATACAGTGGGCTGAAAATGCTGCGGCCGGCACAGAGGCATCACTGGCTCTGAGAATTTGCCAAACGCTGCCCCAAATACGCGTTTCATAAGGAATTCCATTCATTTCTCCCAATTCTCTCTGCTAATTTACCTCAGTTACACTTTTCAGGTGTGTAATATCTCATTTTTGAGGAGAGATATGTTGCAGCCAAAAGAGCTGACCTTCGTGCATTTTCAGACTCTCCACTGTGTACCTGACAAATGAGGCACCAAGGCCTGTCCATATTCTGTTTGGGGGTCTATTGGCTGAAGAATCCTTGGTCATCCCACCTGCCTGGCGTCTAGGATCATGATGAATTGTCTCCAACTCTAGCCTCAGATTGTTTTTTAACATTTAATTTAGTTTCTTCCTGTGCTTGGATGAACATGGCCACGTTATGGATTTCTGCTCTAATGTACAGCAGCAGGCTGGAAGAACAAGCCTCAGCAAGCTGTGGAAATTAGAGAGGCTGGATCAATAGGCAAGGTCACGACCCCCCGGCTCTGATTCTGTACACTGTCCTGAAATTCTCTCTCCTGAAAATCCTCCTGCTGCTTCGAACGTGAATCCGTGTGTACTCCCAGAGAGGAATTCACATAAACCAGCCTACCCCAACCTCTCGCATCTCAGGGAGGGACACCCATCATCCCAAACACGGAAAAATTAGTGTAAAGCACAGCCTAGGGATATAAATATCTAGGCATTTGCTCTATGTGTCGTTTGTTAACTCCATTGTCTGAAGACCCTTTCAGAGTGGGGACAAATAGAGGAGGACATAGAGAAAGCAGACCTGCCAATTCTGGAGCAAACCTCGGAGAAACGATCCTGTATCAGACACATACCTCAAACAAAGGGACACAGTCCTCTGTGCCCATGCCTTGAAATTTTTATGGAACACGGAATCGTAAAAATCAACCTGATTTAAACTCTAAGAAATATCTCTGGGCTCAATGAAATAGGTTGAGGGGAAAATATGTGCAAATGTTTTAAAGCTAGCAGGTGCCAATAATACTACAAATTTAGATCTTGTCAATATAAAGGACCTGCTTTTCCAAACACAAAGCAATATTCTTAACAAACTAGTTTTCCATCTGGAGATTTAGAAGTTGATGTTGTACAGTTATAATTTTCCTGGGTGGAAATAACTAATGCATCAAAACTTCAAACCTATAAAAGCAAACCCACTACTGGTCATTTATCATATTCACTAATCACTGGTTCCAAAATGACCTGACATCAAAATGATCAATTTAGAAAAAAAATCTTAAATATCTGTCTTCTGAGGAAAAGGTTAAGGGTGTGCAAAAAATGGAAGAAGGAGGGAGGCTCAGGTCAGGAGGATGGGGAGGAAGCCCCAAAAGCCCCTTTCCTCCTGTAGTGTGGGTGCCACTTTCACTTCATAATTCTCGAGCCACATAGCCCAGAGAAGCAGGATCACTTTTATTTAGAGAGTAAATTCAGTATGTGATAAGGCACATCCTTATCTAAACCTCTCATTCAGGAACAACAGTAGAAGCACTTTCTGTACAGCCCAGTAGTTCTACAATGTCTGGTAGTTTTGCTTCATAATTTAGATAACTGGGTTATATGCAGAGGGGATAACCTTCTGTTTCATTTTTGACAAACCAATCTCTTATCTTTCCGTTATATCAGAGATGTGGGGTGAAACAACATCATACTTTAAATTTCCAGATGGAAAATTAGTATATTGAGAGCATTGCTGTGTACTTGAGAATGTAGGTCTTTGCAGGCAAAGGATATTATTTGCAAGAACTCTGGAAAAGTTAGGATATTTTCTTTGCAGCACAGGGACTAATTGCAAAAGAGAAGAGTAAATCTTGCATTTTGCCAGTACTTTATTTTGAAAGGAAAATATGTACATAAACCCTATTTCTTTGTAGGTGCTGCAAGAATCCCATTTCCTCTTATCCTGTAGGAATAGCCTCAGTTAAGGATCTATATATGAGCAGGATTGGTGAGGGAGTGGTTTAGAAGACACAAAAAGGTGGGTGATAAGGATTTTTCTTCTAAAACTAGTACTATTTTTCTACCCCAATTTTCAGTGGAGGCTTTCAGTTTGGAAATAAATCCTAAGTTTGATCATAATGGCAGGTCACAAAAAGTATTTGGAGGAATAAATGGCAATTTAGAATCATGAAGTCTAGAACAGGATCTACCCTAATCTCAAGAGTGCCTCTTCTTAGATGAAAAAAGTCATGTCAGTTTTTCAGATGAGGCACCTAAGATCCTGAGATGCTTAGATGTCTGGCCCAAGGTCTCCCAGTTAGGGGTAGAGGGTAGACTGGAACTCTATGTTTCTGCCTCCTGCTATAGGGCTTTACCTTCATAGAAAGCTGTATCCCCACTTCAGGGCTCTACTCTAGTACTTGGTTCCACCTTCTAATGCTGGGGTCTGTCCCTCATACGGAACTCTACAACAGTAAAGGATTTCATCCCAGTTCAAGGCTCCACCCTAACACAAGGCTCTACCCCCAACACGGGAGTATTCTGCCTTATTCTACTTGTTGAAGCAATCACAAGCTCTGTGCAGATTCAAGGGGAGAGAACATAGACTTCACTTCTCAGTGGAAGGAGCCTCAACATCACCTTGTAAGATGAGTCAATGGAATGGGAGATACTGTTGCACGTAGGAAAATACAATCTGCCATAATCTGCTTTCTGGCCACAACAATTCAAATCCTCCCACATGCAAAATATACTCATGCCTTCCCTCCAGGCCTCCAAGTCTCATCCCATTGGGGCATCAGCTTGAAGTCTAGGATCTCATCATATAAATCAGGTCCTGATGAAAAGGAAGCTTCTCCAGTGTGGTGGCAAAGTTTCAGGTCCTGGGCACTGGTCCTTTTGACATGAAGCCCTGTGAACTAAAGAGACATAGTGCAGAGTGGATAGCTTGTCTCTGCTCCCCTTGGCACCAGATAGGGTGGTTGCAAGGCTGGGGGCTGGAATCATCTGAAGTGTCGTTGGCTCATATGTCTGATAGGTGATGCTGGATGTTAGCTGGAGTTTCTCAGTTTCTCTCCAGAAGGGCCTTTCCATGTGATCTGTTTGTGTGATGGGGCTGGCTTCCTCACAGCTGTCCTAGAACAAACATCCTCAAGAGTGAACTAGCTGGAACCTGTGGTCTTTGTGTGAGCTGGCCTCAGAAGTCACAGAGCATCACTCTGAGCACTGTGTTGGTTGGAGCAGACCCAGGCTCTGTCCAGATTCAAGTGGAGGAGCCCTAGGCTCCAGTCTCAGTGGAAGAAGCCTCAAAGACACATCATAAGAAGAGCAGGTGGGCTGGAAGATATTATTGTGATCATTTAGGGAAATGCGATCTCCTGGAATGGGCTGCCTTGCAAATCAGTGAACTCCTTTTCACTGGGGCTGCTCACACTGGGGCTGAATGACCAGCAGTCAGTGGTGCTGTAGAAGGGACTCTACTACGGGTAGAAGGTTTGACTAAATGACCTCTGAGGCCTCTTCCAACTCTCAGTTTCTATGATACTGGGAAAAGGTTAATTGAATCCAGGTAATCTGAAGACTTCCAGGAGCTGAACTGTATAGCCCTGTGGCATATAAGAAAAGGGAGAGGAGAAATGGGATATATGGATAAATTGAAGGTGCCCAGAATGCAATCCTAGGACAGCCTGTGTCCAAATACTGTCAGCCTGTCTCCTAACAAAAACAAAGGGCCATGACCTCAGCCAGAGTCCAGAGGCATACTGTCCAGGCTGGTAAGGAAGGTGGCAGCTCATGTAGGAGTTCCTGTTAAGGACTAAAACCAGAGTGAACCTGAGCACAAGCAGAGAAGGGGTTGTCCGCTCTGCTGGCCCATAATGTCAGCACAAACAAAAAGCAAGGAGTCTTTAGACTAATGAGAGTTAAATGTGATTGTGTGTGTGAAAGGGCTTTATAAACTGTAAAGTGATGTGCCAAAGTTGTTTATTGTGTTAAGACTTCCAGTCCTACAGCAGAGACTTTTGCAAACAAAGCTGAACACTCTTTTGCTCTCTATCACACACATGGATTGCTTACCTTCAGTCAGATCACCTTTCCATGAAGTGGTTTGTATATGTGCATTACCTATGAGACCCTTGCTTAGCATTCTTAGTCAATCATTCAGTTTGGTTAAAACATTGGTTCCGAACCAATGGCCGGGGTTGTGTCAGTGGACATAGCCTGAGTGTATTGCTCTGGGTCTGCTTGTCATCTCTTTTCATATCCTCTTCTCATCAGTTTCTCAAAACCGGGCACTTTTTCTGCTGCCCTTCACTGGGCTGGCTTCCAGCAGTACCTTGTCGGGGGCAGAATTGTACTGGCAAATGCATAATTCAGTGGTTTGTACTCTGCATCTATTAACTATGGCACCAAATGCAGGAATGACACAATGGTGAGGCTTTTGCTTAGATAGTGTTTTTCCTGAATGAAGCTTAACATTCAAACCAATTTATAGTTCCTTTGCATAGTAGATAAGTATCATAATAGTCTTTTAATAGATGACTCGGCGGAAACACATACATTATAAGGTCAATGTCATTGCAAATTATTACAACAGGTCCAATTCAGGGGTCCTAACTCTCCATATCTAACTTTTACTACTAGATTACGCATAGTACATAGTAGGTATTTAAAAATATCCATTCAATTTTATTATATTATCAATATGCAATTAAATAAAATGCAACTTCAAGGTTTTTTTTTTTTTTTTTCCTAAATCCAAGACTGACTTACGATAGAGCCATTCAACTGGTTTGAAAATCTCTGTCAGAATAATAACCATCATGTTCCCATTGGATAAATGATGGCAGCCAGATAGTTTCAACTAACTAAACATCGTATATTACTTGCCTGTATGCTAGTTTTGGAAGTAGAAATAGAGCTATTGTGGTAAATCTTTATTTCTTTTCCATACCTTACACTTAAATATCTCTTAAAAAGTGCAAATATTCATTGTTCTATTCATTCGCAGAACAAGCCTAGGGGATCTGTTGGTATAGATATTATTCCCATTTAAAAAATAGGAGTCAAAAGACTAGAAGTGATTCTTCTGGAATTAGAGCCTAGACCCATTCTGTGGTTCAATTTTCTTTCTCATACACTGTGATGTTAGCTAATAAAATAATAATAACAATAACTATTCATTGAGCATTTACTGTGCTCCAGTCCCTGTGCTAAGCACTTCACCCACATTATCATACGTAACCTTCACAATAGCTCTTGAAGGGGACACTATTATTAGAGTCATTTTACAGATGTATAAACTCAGGCTAGAAAGTTTGGGTAACTTGTGACAAAGTTCTAAAGCTAAAGTAACTAAAAAAGATGGATTTTTGAAATTATGCAGAGGTATTTAACCACGGTGCTGTACAATTTCTCATGCCAGATGCCACAGAGAAAATTGGAGATGATGGGAAAGTGTGGGTGAAAGAAATGGGTATATACAGACATTATTTTTTTCTAAAATAACATTTTAAATTCTAATAATAAGATTCACCCATTATATGAGTGAAACCCTTACTCCTGTAAGATTCAAGTGTCCCCCCACCCCTCCCTATTACACTGTCACAGACCAGTTGATGTTCAAGTTGGAAGGAATGTGCTCTGGAGTGCATTTATATTTAATAAGATGGAATAGTCCATTTTCACGCCCCATTCACTCAGGCCTGTTCTCTCTCTGTATCCTGGTAACACCTAAGTGTCTGTCCATTCAAGGGTATCATCCAACTTGGACAGGCCAGCCTGGGTAAACCACACTTTCCAGTTGCCTGGTTATCATTACTAATGTATCAGAATGCTTTCTGAGAACTTCTGTGCATCTTTCAACCCAATGAGCCACAGTTTTCTTATTCCACCTCTTGTCTCTAGAAATTAGGCTTCTCATTTCATGTGATCCTTCTCTGCCTCATGCTAGTCCTTCAAGGTCTCCATTGCAGGCTGCACATCAACCACTCTCATTGATCCTAAAGGCAGTGATGAGGGTATTTAGATTTAAAAATTTTCCTTAAGAACTCTTTCATCCTAATCTTCAATAAGCGAAAATTTGGGGAAACATCAGAGTCCAGGAACTTAAATCAGTCTGACCCTGAGATGTTGTTATATATAAGATATCTTGATCCAAGTGTCAAGTTGAGCCGAGCAAGACCAGGTTCCTGAGTTCCCCATTAGGATACTCTGCCCATGTCACTTCCCATCACAGCACTGAGGATCACATGATCACTGATTTCCTAAGCAAGACTCAAGAATATGTTGGAATCAACATTGCCACTGGTTCGCACAGTAAACCTCTGGCCAAAATGTCCGTTCACCTTTCCTTTCTGAACCTAAAACTGGACCCGAGTCCAGATACTTCCATTTATTTTCTTCTTTTTCTATTATTAAAATAAAACTCATCAAGTGTTCTTTCTGACAGATGATTGAAAATTCCCCCAAATTCCTTCTTACCTACACAGGAAGTTCCCATGGCTTTCAACCACTTCCATTCCATGTCATGTGGAATCACAACAAGAAAATAACTTCATTTAAGAGTGTGGACCATGGTGACTGGGGGTTGCTATGGTCTGAATGTTTGTGTCTCCCAAAATTCATACGTTGAAATCCTAACGCCCAAAGATGATGGCATTAGAAAGTGGGGCCTTTGGGAGGTGCTTAGGTCATGAGGGTGGAGCCTTCATGAATGGGATTAGGGTTCTTATAAAAGAGACCCCACAGAGATCCCTCCACTATGTGTGGATACCACGAGAAGTCTGTGACCCAGAAGAGGGCTCTCACCTGACCGTGGTGGTGCCTTAATCTTGGAATTTCAGCCTCTAAAATTGAAAATTTCTGTTTCTTATGACCTCCCCAGTCTGAACAGCAGACTAAGTCTGAACAGACTAAGACAGTGTTTGTCTATATAATAATACCACCTTCAAGGAAACTGAAGTTTGTCATTACCTGTGACCCTCAATTATCTGCTATAGTAATTCTTTCAAGGTTATGAAGGCTTTCCTTCTGGCTAAATCCAAGGAATGTCATTTGGCCTTTAATCTCTGTCTCTTCTCTTTGTAGCTCTTAATACTGGTGACCATTTATGTGAAGCTTGTGATAAAATTTTCCCTAATGAACGGTACCCTCATGTTTCTCTCTCCTGGTTCTCTGCCATCTCTCATTCTCTCTCCTCAGGTAGAGACCTCAGCTCTAAAATAATTCCAAAATCTCACCCTGAGAGTATTTGTCTAGTCTTGGATTTCAATACTATCACTGTGGAGATAATTTTCAAATCTGCCTCTCTGACTTAGTCCTATATCCTTTATCCTGCCATTTTCTTAAGATCAGCATATACCAGATCTAATCCATCATTTCTCCCCCAAATATTTTTGTCCTGATTTTTCCATTTCTGAGAAAAATTAAGATGTGAATAGATGAATGTGGACTGATGTGGTAGCATGCAAAACTAGAAGAAAGGAATGCACTTGCAAGAACTTTCCAAGGAATAAATACAGGATTTAATGACTGGTGAGACTTAAGGAATGATGCAAAGATAAAGAAATTATTATCAGCTTAAGCATCTCCTCAGTGTCCCTGCAATGGGCTCTAGGTCACTTTTGACTCCATTCTTTGTTCATGCCTTACCTCCTTTCCCCAACTAACCAAAGTACTTTTTCTAAATTACTCCTTCTTATTTTTATCCTCCACTGAACCTGTCATAGCTATAAGCCAAATAAATATTTGTCACAAGAATGAGTAAATGCAATGAATGACTCTCATTTTCAACCTTTCCTGAGGAAACTGATGTGACCTTCTAGGGGCTGTCAGCAGCTTTGGATGCCATTCTCTCAATTCAGCTCTCTGCTGACAACTTTGGAGGTGATTGTTGTTTCTAATTTGTGGTAGGAATCTAAAATCCACGTGATTCTTTCATCAACCACCTGATCTGTGTCAGCGCTCTCTTGAAAGCACAATCATTCCAGGTCTTGTTTAATCCCTGCTGAGAGGACTGAGCCTCTCCTACAATTTCCAGCTCTATTCACCCCTTTACCAGAGCACTTTGTGGCCCCTGTGGGAGGCAGAATTACAGCCCCCCATAGATGTCCACATCCTCATCTTGGTAACCTGTGAATGTTAGGTTACATGGCAAAAGGACTTCGCAGATGTGATTAACAGTTTGAGATGAGGGAATATCCTGGATTAACTGGGTGGACCCAATGTAAACATAAGTGTCTTCATAAGGGAAAGAGGAAGGCGGAAGAGTCAGAGAAGGGGATGTGATGATGGAAGCAGAGGTCGGAGTGATATTGCTGGAAGAGGACCACAAGCCAAGGAATGAAGAGAGCCTCTAGAATCTAGAAAAGTCTAGGAACAGATTCTCTCCTAGAGCTTCCAGAAGAAATGCAACCCTGCTGACGCATAGATTTTTAACCTTGTATGTCCATTTTTGCACTTCTGAACTCCAGAACTATAAAATGATAAATTTATGTTGTTTTAAGCCTCTAAATTTGTATTAATTTGTTACAGCAGCTACAGGAATTTAATAATCCCCTCAACCAAACATTCCTCACCACCCTATTATCCTGGTCATTGCCTAAGACTCACCCTTCTGTTCCTCCGTTTTCTCCCAGACTCTCCTCCCCAGACTGCTCTGAGCTTCCTCTGCTGATCTGACCTCCCACTGATCCTCTCTTTTTCAAATCTTTCCCCTGAGTTCTCTAGGCTTTGCTACATTGCACACAAACTCCCCTGTGTTCTCAGACTCTCCACCAAATGCATCCCCTAATTGCTGGCTTTAACTGTGAAATGCTCTTTCCTGAGGACACCAACACCCCTGAAAATTTCCTCAAGAAGATGCCTTTATTTTTCTTGTATCCCACTGTCATACTCCCAAAAATGTACAACTTACCAAACACTATTCTTCTACCCTTGTGTAAAAACCCCTGGTCCTTATAGACTACTCTTGACATTTGGCCATATCACTCTTGACTTCTTGTCACTCTCATCTTCTAGCCTCATGGTAACTTCCTCCTCATTTACTGAAGATTTTAAACTGGGATCACTTCATTGGACCTCTGCACCAAGCTCTGCTCTCATCTCGGGGGATCTGAGAATTCTTAAGAACCATCTATCCTAGCCAATCTATTTCTTGGTCTCATACTCCAGTAACCTTCGCCTCCACTTCACTTCAACCATTAATTCCCAAGGGCACACTCTGGGCCTTTTCATCACTTAGAATTTCCTCACCCCTGAAATCCTGTATTCAAATATACTATAAAAAATTGACTTAAAAAATTAAAGGCAGGAAAAATATTAAAGGCAAAAATAACCAGAATGCATTATCTAGTCCCACCATACCCCAAAGGAAACATCAGATCTTCCTCTCATTATGCCTGGCTCAGTAAATGGCAGTACCGTCCACACGTATGCCCATGACAGACACCTGGGTACTGTTTTTAATTCTACCTCTGCTTTCCAGTTTCCACATCCAATCACTATACCTTCCTATTGAGTTTACCTTCTATCTCTGAAACCTGTCCTTTTCTCTCTAGCCCTACCATCACTACACTAAATAATATTCCCTCTGTATTACTGTTGAGTTCTAATTGTTCTCTCTCCGACTGATTCCCTCATACGCACCAAACCCAATTCTTTTCAGGTTCAGGTTGATCTTTCTGAAATACATTATGTTCATGTTACTTCTCTGCTTAAAATCCTTCAAGAGTTTCCCATTGCCTTTGTAATAAAGTTCATCTTAACATATCCTTAATAACTGACTGCTGCTTACCCAGGTAGCTTCACCTGGTATACTTGCCACTTGCCATCCCTTCTCCCCTACAACCCCAAACACACTCATCCTAAAGTTGGCCTAAACTACTTTCAGTTTTCCAAACTAATTTTGATGTCAGTGTCACATCCAAGCTTTTCTACCTGCTGCTCTCTCCAGCAATAACTCTGTTTCACACCTTATCTGATGACACCATACATCCTTCAGATCTTAGCTAACTTATTACTTTTTCTGCAACGGCTTGCTTTATTTCCCATTCTGCCTTCTCTCATCCCACCATTGAGAAAGGCTCCCTTTCCATGGAATAAGCTGTACTTACATATATTCTAGCACTTGTTACTCTCTACTGAAAACGTCTCCTTAGTTATCTCTCCAACCAGTTCGTAAACTTGAGGAAGGACCATATCTTTTCTTACTCTTGAAGTCTCAATGCATGATACAGATGATCAGAAATTTTTACTGAAGCAGTAAATTAACTAAATATAGATTTGTGTTCCTAAATATACTCTTACCCTTTTTATTATCTCTACTGATTTGAGGCTTCTTATATCTATCCTAATTAGAGTTAAAATTTAGCATTTAGATTAAATAATGTCGATGCGTGCTCACTAGGTGGTTCATTTTGTCTGCTCACATTAGCAAAAGTTTCTTTTTCATGACCTACATTTGACCCACACTGGATTACGGACATGGTGTTCTAATCCATCCAACCATCATCAATCCTGTCTCAAACAATTCTCAACCACCCAAGGCCTCCCTATGCACCCTCTTCTGGCTCAAGCAGCCCAAATGACACAGGTATCTGTGTGGTTCCTGAAATACTCCAACCCCACCATCACCAACAACCCTACCTACCATCACATAGAGAAGCCAGGAACCAACTCACAATTTGTTCCTTGGTCAGACTGAAACCCCAAGCCTGCAGAGTGGCTGGAAACCACCTCTATAGACCTCTATACTGTCAGCTAATCTAAAAAACACTGATTCAAACACTTCTTGTCCAACCCCAAAGAAAATGATTATTAAGAAGCTCTGCGGGAACCATTCCAATGACATAATAATGAGACTAATGTCAATCTCCTACACAGAATTAAGAGGCTCCAAACCTTTCTAAGTAAGAGAACTCCTTTTTTCCTGCAAAAATATCCCAAGACCTCCACATGATAGGTGTTGTGCTGTTGGTTGATAGACAACAAAGAAGCTCTGATGAATGCATTAGCACTTTAAAATAAATTTATTCATTATTAATTACAGAAGCAATTTACATATTTTTGAAAAACTATGGTACATACATGCATAAGATGTATGAGCACATGAACTTGCAATAACTGTAATGTTTCCCAGGCTTGAGAATTGCTCACAGTTTGAGAACTTTTTAGTTAGAAAACCACTAAAGTCCATTCCACCACAAACGTTCTGACTCTATTAGTTTAGGTAACTTCCACTCACTAGTTAGATGACAGCTTCTCACTCTCTTTAATTCAACATTTTCTAAACTTTCTACCATGGAAATCTAATTGTTGATTAAAAGTAGTGTTTCAGGGCAAAAACTTTTGGGAAATGCACATAATATTGTCTTCTTAGAGATGTTTCATGTGTATATCCGTATTAAAGCCTTCAAGAAACAGTAAAGAAATTTGTTTACATTATTTAACCCAGCATTTCTCAAATTTATTTGTTCATGGAACAGTTTTTTTTCCCCATGGAACACTTATTAACATGTCATGGAACACTGATATGAGAAAACACGGTTTGTAAACATTCCACTAGTGGGCGGGACACTGTCAGTCAAGGGAGCAGGAGGTCCAAGAGTGCTACATCCCCCTGGTTATTGCAGGTGTTATGTATTCATCCTCAGGTAGAGGCCAAGGCTGAGTAGATGTACATGACAGTCTGAAAGATTTTGATCCGGAGATGTGGCCATCCATGCAAATCACATACTCACTGAATCAAATATGGGGCATTGTAGAGATCCTGAAAAATCCATTTGCCCTCTCAAATTACAGTGCAGTTGCAAATCTTTCTGTCCTAAAGATATACCATGCTCTGCAATTTCTCAGATGCTGATCCTTAAGATGTGCAATTCACACAAGGAAGCTGATTCTACGCCAGCAAAGAGAAGGTTGGGTGCTCTCAGTGTGGCATGATGAATTTCCTGAAAAGACACCTGCATCTTCCTTGGCTTTCCAGCATGCACTAGTCTACCACGTTTGCCAGAATAAATGCAAAGGGTCTCAGTCACTTTCTGGTTCAGCACAGATGTTCAGTGTCCAAGGCAGGCTGGAGAGGAGATGAGGAAACTCTTCTGGGTGTAGCCGTAAGGTCAACAAATTGGAGAAAGCCACAACTCACCCTTGGGAAGGATTAAATATGCTGACATCCTCCAAATTGATTTACCTAGATCAGACCGCATGTTAATGAGGCTGGCAAGTTACTCTAATTCATTGTTACTATTCTAAATGCCGAGACCTTTTCACATCAAAGAGGCGGGACCATGGATTCAAATGAGCATCACTTACTTATGGCTTGTCACTCACCCTGCCTGGGCCAGTGTCCTCAGAGCCATTTATAATTGCTGTCATCTAAACCACACCAAAAAGGACTGGACATTCAAAGAGCACAGCTCCCAAGAAATGAAGTGAGTTTCTTCTGCTATTACTGGCACCTCTGAATAGAGGTGTATACATGCTTTTAGCCAGCAAAGTGTACACACTTAAATTACTTTTGGGAGCAGACATTTCTAAGTGGAAGGATCTAGGCTGAAGAATCCCCTTGAAAATGTCTCATTCACTTTTCAAGACTGACTCTTCAGTAACACCAAAACATTATTTACACCACAGATGTAAGATCTACAGATCTCAATTTTGTCCAAATTGTGAGTGGGAAGAGAAAATCTCTTAATGGCTTCACAGCATCTATCTGGAAGCTTTATCTATATCAAAAGGTAAAAGTCATGCCTATACGAAAGCAAGATTTATTGGCGTGTTTCTGTGATACACACACAGTGCTTTGGATTAATCATCTAATAAGTTTCCCTAATAGATAAAGGAATACATAAGTTGCAAGGTCAGATAGTAAACACTTGAGGCTTTGTAGGCCATATGGTCTGTTGCAACTTTTCAACTCTGCCACCGTAGTGTGAAAGCAGCCACGGCTGGTATGTAAATGCAGGTATGTGACTGTATCCCAATAAATTTTTAAGGGGGACAACATTGAAATTTGAATTTCGTATAATTTTTATGTCACAAAATATTATTCTTAAAATTTTGTTTTTTGACAATTTAAAAAAGTAAAACCCATTCTTTGCTGATGGGGCTATACTAAAACAGGAGGCAGGCTGCTTTTGGCCCATAGGTTATTGACCCCTGCCTTAACTGGTAGCTTTGAAAATAAGACATATAACCTCTTTGCTTACATTTCATTTTCAAGTTCTTTATCAACATGAACTCATTTTGCCTGATTTGATGAGAAGATCAGTGGAACCACGAAAATACATACAGAACAACTATTGCAGTGTGTCAATGCTAGTAATTTCAGATTTTACTTTTATAGAGTTAGGAGAATATCCAGAAGAAAAAAAAAATCAAGAGACATGGAGACTATTTTCCTCGCAATACGTACTTTAAGAAAGATTGCTGTGATTTTTTTCTTGTGCTTTTACTACTCTTAGAGTTAAATTTCTCTCAGAAGAGGGTACTCCAGATTCATAATGGATTGTGATTTTTGCTTTCTAAAACATGAATATTCATTCTTCATAGTCATAGAAAACCCCGTAATAAAAGTTACTTTTTCTGATTACAAAAACCATATTTGTTTCTTTTAGACTACATGGAAAATGCATAAGAGCACAGCTTACTTCTAGGTCAAGAAAGATTGCCATTTAAAACCAAGATATTTTAAAAAATCATTTCTTGTGTCTTTAGCCATTGTATAAAAATTTTTCTTTTGGCAAATCAAATGTGAAATAAAACACTTGGCTACTTGGCTAGAAAGCTTGCAGTTTAACCCTGAGTGTAGATTCAGGGCGAAGCAAAGTTCTCTAATTCTAAATATTTGTTGGTAAATGTTGCTCCATCAGCTACTTGGAAATCAGTTTCCATCAGATCGGGTCAAGTCTGCTAACCAAACAAAGCAGCAATTAGGACTCCAGTCAGAACAGAGCCTGTTTTTCTTCTCCCTGTGCCTGTGCTGCGGCAATTCATCCCTGGCCTCAATCCTCCCACCCTCTGCCTTCTTTGGTATAAAATGTCTCCGGCTTGCAAAGCAACATCAGTGAGTTTCTGGATACATTTTGTGACAGGCTTTTTATGAACTGCGGGCCGCACAGGTGTTCCTCCTTTGAGAAGCCTCCATCTGGGTGACTGCGGCTTCTTCCAGTCGTCTTGCTTGTTGGCAGGTAACTCCAAGCAGCAGCCCTGTCACTTCCCTTTAATGGGAACGGGAGCACTGAGAGGGCAGCCGTGGACTTACAGGGCTTTCTTAAAGCAGATTCAGCTCTTTAAAGAAAAATAACAATAATTCTTTGCCTTCAAACCCCTCTCCCCTGCCCCCAACCCACATCTCCAAATCAGACAGGCCAGATGTTTGTGAAAACTGCAGTTTCCGCAATCAAAAGTACAACATTTACCACAGCTTTTATCAAAGATTTCAATTCCCCTCATCTTAAGGAAAATGACCCTTTTATTTTGTTGTGGACATAAAATTATGGCCCTGGGAAAATTGGAAGCATTTCTGTTGAGGGAAATCAATTTTCTCACTGCCACATATGATCAACATGTCACAGCCATCACCCAGATAATAATAGTAAAGTACAAGTAAAATGGCTGGTAATACTGTCTTTAAAGGTACAAAAAGATAGAAGCAAGATAACACCCCCACCCTTTTATAAAGCATGTTTGCAAAAAGAAAAAAACAAACAAACAAAAAAAACCCTCCAAGGGTTAGTTTTGTTCTTTAATTTTCTTCCTTTCCCCCCCACCTTCTTCCCTTTGCTAGTGCTTTCTAGAGTATACGTATTTTATTTTGTGTCCTAATCGGCCAAAGCATTAATGAAACTGTAGAGATATGTGTTCTTCCTGGAAAAGAGTAAGCACTTTATGTGTAAACCACTCTGGCTCCTTTTCAATCATCCTGTTAATGGGTGGCTAATTGTCAAAAGATGTGACCAGAGTGAGATGACCCCAGAGTGTGTTTAGGTGGGAGGCACCAGGGAAAGTACAGGAGCAGCTTCTTAATTTGGATCCTGCAAACAAAAGGAAACATCAAATCTGACCTCGCTGCTGGAGAGTTAATGGCTTTCTCCCCATCGCCCCCTGCCACTTAGCATCTTTTGTGCCCCACCCTGGGAAGCTTCCCGGCAGAAGTGTGCATTAGCAGAACTCTACAGTTACAAAATGCTGCTTACTATAGACAAGGGGAAGAAACCTTCAAAGATTAAATGTTCTTTGGACAAACACATCCACAGCCATAAAAGTGCCAATTCAGGCAGGCCTCTCAGTGATGTCCCCGCTGTGGTCCCCAGCACAAAGGAGTGTTGTACCTAGGATGTCACCAAAGCCCTTCAAAGAAGATCCAAGCACTATCCCTCCTTGTAGGAAAGTTGGTTCCACAAGTGAATATGGGAAGCTAAAACTGCATTAATTCAGGCTAAAACCATAACTGAGAAAAGAGCAGATAAGATTTTGGCAAAACTTCAAGTATTTTAAATAATTTAACCATTTGCAAAAAAACAAACCAACAAAAGCAAACAAACCAAACCAACCGCTTGTTTTGGAATAAGAATGAGAGAAGGAAGTGAGAATGACAGGAAAAACTAACCAAGGAAATCTAGGCTAAGGGAATCTCACAGATAAGGTCAACATGTCATGCACAAAGATGTTCATAGAAGTATTATTTAGAATTGAAAATAACTGACATGTCTAGCAGTAAAGGATTGAAAAAGATAAACTACAGCATATACATTTGATAACATATTTCACAGCTATTAGAAATATTGGTTTTGGAAAAAAGAAATAATCCTTAATGAAATATGAAAAAAGCATACACTATGGGTTTAAGTAAAAAAGAAGAAGCTAGAGCTATGGAAAAATGCATACTCAGGAAAACATACCAAAAGGAATGTTGTGGCACCGTCCTAACGGTGGTATTATGGGTGAAATATGTTTTCCCTTCTATTCCATTTGGTAGTGATTTGAATATTATATTGATTAAAAACAAAATAAAACAAAATACTAGGCAGAAATAAGCCCTGAGAAGCTCTTTTTGGTGGGCGAGAACATCATTCAGGAAAGGGAATTTTTGTTCCAGATTTTATTAGAATGTGTTAATATCAAATTTGTCCTGTGTTTAGGTGGTAAATTGGGAATAAAAGGACCCAGGAAGCTCTTTCTAGCCCAGAGGAGGCCATTTCATTCTCCTCCTGACAGCACTGCCCTCAGTGCCCTCCCAAATCAGCCTTCAAAACGTTGCATGCCTCTGTGCTGCTGATTTCCACAAAGAAACTGACATGGAATTTGGAGATCTTAGATAATGCCTAATGTTCAGTGACATGTAATTAGATAACATCTGTACTCAAAGGGAAAAAAAAGCTGTTTTTTCCCATTCATTTTATAACCTTTTTTCCCCAAAGATGCTTTTTATACACTAGATATGCGAACAGTTCATCAGGAGTTTATTTCTAGCTAAATCTCTTTTTTTTAAAGACCAAGAGTTGTCTGAAGTATCCATATCCCAGCCCGTTTCCCATTCACACTTCCCAAAGTGGATGCGTTATCTTCAGGTCAGGGTGTAAGTCTTGCTTCAGAATACCCGCCCTAATGGGGGAGACTTGGGTGCCTGTTGGCCTACTTAGCACTGTGGATGGTGAGCTCTCAGCTCTCCAGACATTGGGGTGGACCATGTGTTGGAAAAGATCAGTCTCAGAGGCTTATTGGAGTGGAATGGTTGGGAGAGGTGTTCAAAGAACACTTCCTGTCAGTTAGTAAAAGCACATCGATAAAAATAAATCAATGCCCACTTGTTTTCTAGGAATCTGCTTCATATTCAGCAAAGGCTCCCATTATGCTGCATTTCTGATCGAGTAGCCCAGAAAAGATGTGGTTTAAGCTAGAGTAAAATATCCTGGAGAAAAGCATTACCCTGAGATGCTGAATCTACCCTTATGCTCCAAAATGTAAAGCACAGATAAACTCAGCTATAAACAAATACGAATGTTCTGTGACAAGTGAGAAGTGGATTGTGAAGGAATTGCATTGGACTGGATAACTGGAGTTTGGTTCTTGACTTATTCATTGGCCTTCTGTGTGGCTTTGATTAAGACTTCCCGTATGAAGGCCTTAGCTTTATTCACTGTAAAATAAAACGCTTGAACTAGATCAGGGGCCTCTACATGGGACATACACCACCACTCATCTACGCAACACTGTAACAGACATTGTTAATCAACTGTGGCTCTTTCCTGCGGAGCCAGGTTGAGGCTCAGAATCCCTCACTGACAGTGTTCCTGGCAGCCGTTACTAATTGATAAGTTTACATATAGTGGATAAAACTTTCCCATTACAGACCAAAATGAGCTCCTAGGTCTCTGACACTCCATGACCCTTTACGCTCTTTCTCAACCCTCAACAGTACAGAATTAAGACCTCTTCCATTAGATATGTAGACATTCAAGTCCATCGACACTCTGTAGACTCCAGATCAACTTTGCTCCAAATTTACCTCTAAGTGGTTCTGTTTTTCAAGAACTACTGTGCTAAAAGCACCAGCTTATCCAAATTGTTTCCCTTCTTGGTAGCCAATTTGCACCAATGGCAGATAGCAAGTGTTTCTTTGTCTGGCGTGAGTTATCTGGCAATCTCTACCACAGCCATCCTATATACTACAAAAGAGGGCGTGCATTGTTAATTCTTCTAAGTGCAGCGTGACGGTCAGCAATTCATAATTTTAATAGTGGGCATACAATGTTATACATAATTTTATTTTCGCCCCAAATCCATAATAAAACAGAATAATATTGGCCCCTTCTATAGATCAGCTGTCATGTGTTTCAGAATGTAACTGAATTGCTGCACAGGATGCTCAAGCAATGAAAACAGATACCACCTCCCTTCTCCCAAACCTGAGGTCCTCCACTGTCTCCCTGGGTCCAGACCCACGGCTCTGTGCTTTATAGCCTGTTATTACTTGGGTTTTTCACTGTGCTCTCATGTCTTATTACTAATCTTCACAGTGTTACTCTATTTAGAGAGACCTGCTTGCTGTCTCTTTGTCCCAGGCTCGGGATAAGCGTGAGGCAAGTGAGGAGATTAGGGTGCAACATCTAAAGAGGCACGCTCTCAGAGTTATGTCTCCCTAAATTTTGCACCCAGGCAGTTCACTTGCCTTATTCTACCTCTGGCTTTGCCTTGTAAGATCAACCAAAAATAACAATTTTTATTTCTTTACTGGTTTTCAGCTCTTCAAAGCCAATTCACATGCATAATCTAATTTTATCATCTCAGCCCTTAGAAAGGCCAATGTCATTATTTTTCCTATTCTACAAGATGAGCAAATCTGAGTTTCAGAAAAGTTAAAGTTAGGGAGTGTTACAGTTAGAACTCGACGTCAAATCTTCTGAATCTGAGCAGAATATTCTTTCCAGTAGAATGAGACTATAAACTCCCTTTTCTGTGCTCTGTGACAAAGCATGACTTTCTCTTCCTTCAAAATCCACATTTTAACTAAACTTTTCAGTTCTAATCATTTCATTTATTCCAAGATTTTCCCCATACCCATGTATTCTTCCTCATTTGTTTTACAAATGCCTAGTATGTGTTATCTCTTACTGGGTTTTTTTGGGGGGGAAGGGGGAGTCCTGTTTCCTTCATAGATTGGATACTCCTTGAGGTGTGAACAATATGTAACAAATAAAATTTTATATTTTTATAGAGCCTGAATTTGTCAATGGACTCCGTGAAGGATAGAGAGATTTGCATTACAGCTAAATTTTAGAGGTGAACTGAGTGGTAAGGAATGATGATGACCACTAGCATTTATTAAGGACAACAATGTTGCAAGGACTGTGCTAAGCAGCTAGGATGCAACATTGCTGTGAATTTCATAACAACTCCATGAGGTAGGTATTGTTATTCACATTTTAAAGATAAGAAAACAGCCTTAGGAGAAAAAAAGCTTTAGTAAAAACAGCAAACGACGTAAGGTCATAGCACTTGTAAATGTCAGGGCCAGGATTCAAACCCAGGTCTGACTCCAAAATCCATGCTTTTGAGCAGTTAGTCCAGGGCTGCAGAACTAGTGAGAGATCAAGTTGGAACCTGGCCCTGAGATTTAGTTGCTTTTTCATTGCCCTAGTCTGCTTCCCATTTTCACAATAGAGTGTAGGCATTTAATGTCTTTTAATTTTAAGGGAACTGATAAGTTCTTCATAAATTTAGTCTGTTTACTTTAGTGCTTTAAATGTCTCCTTACTTGAAATTAAAGCCTAAGTGGAAACTCTATATCTGCTACTCGGTTATCAAATGGATGTAGTGTCTTTGGAGCATGCAAATACCAAATACCATGGCTCAGTAGAGTGTGGTCTTCATGTCTGCACCCTGCAGGTTGAGAAACATAACAAGGCTTGATAATTAAATACTGGTGGGTCCCCAAAGGCATAAGGGAAATGGGTTATGGGAACATACAGCACTGGGATGGTTAATAAGCAGCATGGCTAATGTACCCCTGCCTTCTTTCCCATGGGGCTCTGCAGTGGCCTCAAGACGCATTTCAGCACAGGACTCCAGGCAACAACTACCCATTGACCAGGGCTGGCTCTAGAGAGGAAACTTATTTGGCATCATCACCTATGGACTGAAGGAGACTTAGTCCCAACCCTGGAAGTGCTACTTCTTGGCTGAGCTGCCGTGGGCCGATTATTCAACCTTGAAGATCCTCAATCACATCATTATTAAATCAAGATACTGATGATACCTTGTTTCCAGCATTGCTATGAGTGATAAAATGAGACACATATAGCACAGGACATGAATAGACATTAATTATCCTTGAAAAGAAAACAGGGACAATGCCTCTTTAACTCTCCTAATTGCAAAATCATCTAGAAAATAAAAAATAATGTAGAAGACTCCAATATCCTTCCCGCCTTTTTTGTTTTTGTTTTTTTTTTTTGATTTCTGAGCTTAATCAGAACAACCTGAATTTTCACAGATTATTTTTTAATTAATTGTGTGATGCCATCAGTTCATGGAATTTGGAATCAGCCAGACCCAGGTTTGAATTATAATTCTGTAATTTACTTGACGACTAAGAGTAAATGGCTAAACTTCCTGAGCTTCAGTCTCCTCATCTACAAAACGGGAATAGCATTACCTATACCACAAGGTTATTTGAGATTAAAAAAAGACAAAGCACATAAACCATAAATCACTTGGTAAATATTCCTTGTAATTCCTGCAAGTCGGGTCTTTAAGGGGCACCTGTGCCCATTCCGGTGAAAGGACATCTGGCCATGACACTGCACTTTGAGCTTGTCCTGTTTAGTGTAGCCATTGTGCTAGCTACTGTTTACCTAACTTTGATGAAGTTACTCAGTTCTCGTCCTTGGCTACTTCCTGGCCCTTGTGCAATATCTCCTGATTTGAGGCTGGATTTCTGCAGATCATATAACCTGGTCATAGCAGAAGTTGTTATGCTTTAACTCTCTTTTTGACTCAGTGTAATGAACTATCAAGTGGAAACAGACTAAAGGGACTGGGGGTCAGAGTTGGGGAACATCAGGAATGGTCCACCTGACCTTTTGCATCTGATTCAATAATTATTGATTGCCTACCATATGCCAGGCTCAAAGGTATAAACAGGATATGTCCCTGCCCCAGGGAGCTCAGAGCCTGGTAATGCAGTGAGAATAAGTTTCCACTTATATGAACAGTTACACAAAAACCAAATTGGACATAATAAGCAATTCCTTCAAGAAATATGTGTAAGTGTGCACATACCAACTTCAAGGAGAATACAAATATGTTTACTCAAAAAATCCCCTTGAACTTGAAAGAAAGAAAATACAGAAATCTTTCTTTAAAGAAGAATAGAACTAAAAGCTACCAAGACATATACAGACTTTAATATGTATGCATAATTTTTATTAAATATATATGAAAATTGAAACTGAAAATTTTTGTCAAGTATGTATACACACATGTATACATACCATACCTGTAGAGTTCAGTGAACTTTCGCAAACTGGAGACATTTATGTAACCAGTACACAGATTAAGAAATAGAACCTTACCAGCACCACAGAATCCCCCCATCATGTCTCTTCTAGTTATTGCCCCCAGAGCAACCAATAGCTTATATTCTAATAGCATGAAATAAATTTTTGTATCTGTGTACTCTATATAAATAGAGTCACAGAGTACAGTATGCAAATTTTAAAAACATTTTCCCTCAAATTACAATTCATTATTGACGCTTGCTTCATTAAGCAAAACCAGGAAAAGTTGATCCACTATGAAGCATACGCTTGGAATAAAGTATTCTCAGGCTTTCGTAAAAATCGCCAACTCTTTCTGCCCAGGACGATGTGTTTTGTACCTGGATGTCCTGATCTTGGAGGTTGCACTTCAGAATGTGAACTCATTCATTACAAAATGCTTTATTTGATTGAGGGCCAGGTACTCGCTTCCCAGCAACACAGCTTAAGTAAATGCCCAACTCAGACAGTCAACATTACTGTCTCAAAAATCTTTCATTCTGACATATTATTACACATTTGTCATTAGGGAACTGCATACCCACATATGTCCATAAATATTTGGTCTTAGTAGACCCAGGTTGACCTGCTTGAGAATCAGAAGGAAAAAAAAATCTTATCTCTGTCCTTGGAAAACGTACAATTAAATGAAGGGAAAGTTTGAATGTGGCCTCTGAGAGACTTTGTTTCCCTGAAAACAAAATCATTTCGCTCTAGTCAATCAATAACTCTGCATGGTAAATGTGAATCTTGGGCTCAGAAAGAGGTTATCGGCCATAACATTTCTTAACACTTTCATAATGTTATCAGGAATTAAAAGGTAACATTTATCAAATATTTACAAGTTGTGTGGGACACGGCACAGTGTAAACACATGAATCTGATAATCTCCAAGCTGCAGTTTTAAAACAGATCCAAAAAAATCTCAAAAATGTTTGCTCTTCAATGATGCATTCTCCATCATGTAAAAATTTAACTATTGAGATGCTCTAATGACACGTGGAACGGGTCACACAGGGAGGAATGTATCTCAGGGGAGAGGTCAATATCAACACAGATGAAAGAGATTGCATTAGACCTGTTATGCCAATCAAGAAGGACACTGTTTTCTAAATGAACACAGAAAAAAGTATATAATGGAAAATGTGAGACAAATATTATTTACTTCAGTTGATCTCAAATGAAAGGTGTGTACTAAAACACACAAAAAAGAAATAGTCCCATCTTCCTGTGATCAACTCTATTGTCCTTTTTGTTGTCCATAGTGGCATTTTTCCAGGTTATATGGGGCAGAAACTTTCTCTCTCCCCAGTCCCCTGGGCACTTTTGCCTCTATATAGAGTTCATCCAATCCAGAGCCTCCATAGCCACCTCCCTCATAGTGGATCCCGTCTTCTATTAATTAGAGATGGTCAAGAAGAACAAGAAGGAGGAAGAGGAAGAGGGAAGAGGGGGAGGAGGAAAAGGAGAAGAGGAGGAAAGAAGTGTAAGCTGAGAGGCAACAATCTTAAAGAAGAAAAAAAAAGGTCATTAAGTGGAAAAAGAGAGTCACACAGCCCCACACCCCCGTCTCCACTCTCCCCCTCCTGCTGGTAAACTTGATGGCCTAGGATACTGCTGTTCAGTTCTAACTCGTGCCCTGCATGCAGTTTTCTCCACAGTCTTTCACCTCCGGGCCATTTATGAGGGCCAGAGCTCAGGCAGAATGGAGAGGGTTTGACTGGAGAGTAAGGTATAGCTGGAGTAGTCTGAAGGGTTTAGAACAATGAAATAGCACTTTCCATAAAAGAAAATTTCACAAAGTAGATTTTGTTGGTAGAAATTTGTTTCTTTGTTTTCAGAGTTGGAAGTGTTTACATTGAGAATTTCTTAGCCCTTTAAATAGGAGAACTGTATTTAATTCTACAGTGATGGCGGAAGGCAGCCAGAAATTCAAGGTTGCATTGCAAGGGTAATTGGAAATAAGGCCCAGATGGCCTTACAGAAATAGAACCAAAGGGAAAAAAAGTTTCTTCTTAAAATATAATAAGTGAAGATTTTTATCAAATATGAAAAGAGAAATTGAGGGCCAAAGAGAATCAGAACTTGAATATCATGAGATATTGGGCTTCTACAGAATGGGCATATCTATGTACATTTTTTATTTCAGCATTTTGCGTTATGTTAAATACTGCAGGTTGTACAATGTAACTATTTATTTTTATTTACATGCATGACAAATTAATGAAATAAAGAACAGCATAAGCTTTTTAAATTAGACTATAGAATATAAATCAGACACCACTTCATTAAACTGGACCTTTAATGGATATTCGCCTTGTATAAATATGAGTGGGGAAAAGGAGAGCTTTATAACTAATTGACTTCCTGCCCCAGGCACCCAAACGTCTTTCTGCAACTCTGGGCTTGTCCCTCCAGGATACTACTGCCGAAATGATCAACACAAGGCCCCAAAATAACAATTTATTCTGCCCAAAGGATATTGTGCCCTCAGTCTCCTGGCCAGATGAATTGGCACAATTACATCCTTCTCTCTTGCTTTCCCCCTCAGGGTATCCTAGATGTCAAGGCTTTACATGTTGGGATGATTCAGAGCAAAAGATCTGCTAAGAGGGAAGACAGTGCTACAAGCATCTTCTTAGATTCTTAGGTCCAAACTGATGGAGCAAAACACAAATCCTCCATTGGTTTGTTGCCTTCAAAACTTCGCTGCCCCTCAGGCACATCCACAGATCAAGTGGAGAGTTAAATCCTTTCCTGACTCCTGACACAAATACATTGGTGTTAACCAACAATGGCCACAAATTAGCCATTTTCAAATCTTTTCCAATTGCCCCCCTCCCCCCACCAAGAGTTAGTGACTTGAAGACCATCGCGCAAATGCCGGTTTAATCTGCTAACTTACAGTCCTCTTTTCCTGAAGCAGTCTGATAGAGAGGAAAATATACATTCATCTCTGCTTTAGGAAATAAAACTCCTTTCAATATGGTTTCTTGATGATCACCTCTTATTTGCTTTGCCTCTTTTGCCTGAAAACTCTCTTCTCTCGGTACTTTTCCTTTGGACAGAGCTGGCTTTTAATAAATGTTCCTTGTACTCATTTTTCTTTCTGAGTCAGACTCACTGAGCTCTGTGTGAACAAACCCTTTCATCAGAAAACCCCACAGCTCACCCTTGGGATGTTTGGAAACAGGTGTGTGTCTGCTGCAAAAGCTTTTCTCAATGTAAAGAAGCTCAAAGTAGAGCTCTTAACAAAGAGCTTGGGAGTTGGGACAGGAAGGTGGTTATTTCCTCAGACAGAGGCTCAACATCCCATCCCCACTGAGGTCCCCACTGCCACGTGTTAGGATGAGTGACTCGAGCCCCACACACAGTTAGGCACTTGACCAGTGCTTCTGACCCTCAAGAGCTTCCTGTTAGAAAATTATGAACCACCAGTATTTAAATGCCATTTAAAAAAGATATTTCTATTACTTGGTGGGGAGAGGGGTAGAGAGAGGGAAAAGGCCAGGAAGAGCATTCTCAATGAAGAGGAACAAGAGGAGACATTTACAGAAGAACTCCTCAGTAAATCTTATTCACAAAATTTCTCAACAAAACACAGAAACAGGCCATATCTACTCACTGCTCATTTCATCTTTGGGACAGTTACCAAGAGGGACATAGTTTCCTACTGAATTTTAAATTTTAATGAGGATTAATTAGTTTGAAAGATCACCTTCATTCTCCATTTGCTCATTTGTTCATTCATTCATTCAATATTAATTATTGAGTGCCAACTCTATGCCAGGTATGGTGGTTGGTACTGGGGAAACAACAGTGAGGTGAACCAGGCATCTCCACCTCTCTGTGTAGATGATGGAAGAGACATTAATCAACTAATCACACAAATAAACATAAAATTATTAAGCCCTCTGAGGAGAGGGACATGTGACTATGCAAACCTATAATAGGGTTTTTGGGCCTAGTCAGGAAGGTCAGGGAACAATTACCTGAGGAAGTATCAGTTGAGCTTGGATGTGAAGGAGAAGTACTCAAGGAACTGACGATGTGGCTGGATTGGAGAGAGTGAGGATGGATGGGAGGTAAAATAAGACAGAAACAGGCCTTTAGGGACAGGATCATGCAGGTCCTCACTAAGCTATGTGAAGGCTTGCATTTTATCCTAAGAGCAATGGGCAGCCATTGAAGGGTTTTATACAGGAGAAATGATATGATATTATAAATGATATAATATAATAGGATATGATGTGAATGACATATGATATGACACGACACAACATAATATGATCAGGTTGGATTTCTCTGGCTACAGTATGTCAGTGGTGGCAAGAACAGAAGGGCAGGCAAGCTATCAATAGACTGGAATAGACCAGAAAGCTGATGGGTGGAGGTGATTTCACTCAGAAATCCTTACACATTAATTAAATCAGTCTGATACAAGGTAAATCAGATCCTGGTTTTTGTCAGACATACCATAATTCTAGTAGGGCCTACATACCTTTTCCCACTCCCTCTTAATAGTCCCTTCTCTCCATTGACTCAACAGAGGATTTGGTTCTGCCACTTACAAGCCAAAATCACTTAGCCAACCTGTCTGAGAATCTTTATTGGTAAAAGGGCTAATTGTAATCTCCAGGCTTTCCTCATAGGGTTGGTTATTATGAGTATAATCTCCAATAATAGGTGTGCAACAGTCTTGTACACTCAATACATGAGATCAGTGTAGGTTGCATTATTGCAATGCCCCTAATTATGTGTGATATCTACCTTCTCTGGGAGTTAACAGAGTGTTGGTATGAATATCTTGGTATGAAAAAATTTCAGGGGCCAGCCCGGTGGCATAGTGGTTAAGTTCAGACACTCTGCTCCGGTGGGCCAGGGTTTGCAGGTTCAGATCCCGGGTCCAGACTTACCTACTGCTTATCAAGCCATGCTGTGGCAGGTGTCCTGCATATAAAGCAGAGGAAGATGGGCACAGATGTTAGTCCAGGGCCAATCTTCCTCAGCAAAAAGAGGAGGATTGGCACCGGATGTTAGCTCAGGGCTGGTCTTCCTCACACACACAAAAATTTTCAAATGCTTTAATTAGGACACTCATCAAATTCCTAGCGAAGGTAATAATTTGTTCAGAAATAAAGGACAAAACAGAGGCAAGGCTGGAGTGGGAACTGGGGTGACTTCATAGCCACAGCCTCAGGTCTCTGGATGCCATGAGGCTGTACGCCAATCCATTCGGCGTGGTGAAAAGGCATGTGTAACAGTGGCAGGTGGCTTTCATGCCCTCAGAATGCATCTACTCACAGCTGTGAGGAGCTAGAAAGGTTTAAGAACTGAGAGATGACATCATAGCTCTCCTTGGGGGGCAATGGCAGGGAAGAGTCACTAATTTCCCCAGAAGAACAAACAGAGCCATGTTTACCCTCCAACTCCTGTTTGTACAAGCAGGTTCAGGATCTGATCAAACAAGCCTACTTTACCAGGGAGGAGGATGGAGGGCACCTGAGGGATGGGAGTGGGTAGCAGAAGAGTCAGGGGAGAGAAGAAAATGAAAGTATATCAAACTCATAACGGGGCTTTCCACTCATATTCTGTGGGAGACCAAGCTACTGCAGGAATCACAACCTCTCAGATATCTCTGTTCTCTGCCCTCTTGCCCTTCCTCATCAAATTTTGACATAATCTCTGATGACTTTGGGAGTAGAAAGAGCCCTACTTATCCTCCAGGAAGGGGCAGACAGTCATTAGCTTCTTTGTGCAGAGCAATGCAAAGGAAAGAGGGAAGGTGGCTGGAGCATCCCCTCCATCTGTGAGCATTGCCTCCAATGCACAGAGAATCAGTCCTAACTTTATAACACCCTCGGTCTCTCCTATGGTCATTTCTAATGTATTGGAAAGGTACTCCCCAAATTGAAGCAGTGAATCACTAGATATTTCTTTTCTCTCCTGGTAAGGTAGTACTCCCTGGGGAAAGCTGTGAGGAGGTACTCAAGGAATCCAAACCATGCTTATCGGAAGTTTCAACTTGAAAGCAGAGAGGGCTCTTAGGGTTTGAGAAGGTAAGACCCTGAGAATCCCACTTTCTGTCTCTCAAAGAGCTTTTGGGATTGTGTTTGTGACTGTGTGTGTGTGTGATGGGGAGTCAGAGTGTTGCACATTCACCATTGTAAGAGAATGGGGTGTGCGGAGCAGAGTTGAGGAATCTTCTGGAAGTCTGGATGGTCTATCAAAGCCAATAAACATTTATTGACATGAGTGTAGTTTGAGATGGTCTTGAAGATGGGTAGGACTTAGGACACTGAGATAGGTTGGGAATTGGCAAGACATTGCAAGTAGAAGAAACAGTCAGAGCAAAGAAAATGAAATATGAAAATGCAGGACTTAGACAAAAAAATATCCAGTCAGTCAGTATGACTGTACATTTCTGAGCTGGTTACAGAGGAAAAATAAGACTGGAAAGCTTGAGTATGGTCAGATTATAGAGGGTTTGGAAGGCCAGTCAGAAAAGGTGGGAGGACCACTTATTCAATCATTCCAGAAATATTTATCGAGTGTGACTGTGCGCCAGACACAGTTCCAGGTGCTTGGGATATATCAGGGAACGAAGAAAATGAACATTCCTGATGTTATGGGATTTACAGTCTAGGGATGACAGTCCAATATTATCTGCCATTGGCTCTTAATGTTCATGAACTAATTAAATCTTTACAACAACTGCATGAGGTTGATACTGTTATAAACCTGCTTTTACACATGGGAAAATTGATGCACAGGGAGGTTAAGTATATTGCCCAAGGTCACACAGCTAGTAAATGTTTAGAGTTACTCTTTTCTGCTACATTACACTAGTTGTAAGAGCTAAAGGAGGAGAATTTCAAGGTGGTATATGTGGCCGGGGTGGGGCTGGTGAAGAGTCAGCATTGCAAGATTATGTCATAATGAAATACCATAGACGAGGTGGCTTAAACGACAGACATTTCTTTCTCACAGTTCCGGGGGCTGGAAGCCTGAGATCAGGGTGCTGGTATGGTTAGATTCTGGTGAGGGCTCTCCTCCTGGCTTGCAAACAGCTGCCTTCTTGCTGTGTCCTCACCTACCCTCACATGTATGTGTATGGAGAGACAGTTCTCGCTCTCTCTTCCTCTTCTTTTTTTTTTAACCACTTTATTGCAGTGTGATTGACATACAAAAAGCTGTGCATATACATACTTAATGTATACAACTTGATGAGTTTCGAGATAAGCTTACAATGAAACTTTCATCACAATCTATGCCATAAACATATTCATCACCTCCAAAAGTTTCCTCCTCCCTTATTTGTTTGTTATTTTGTGTGTGTAATGGGAACAATTAATTAAAATAGCAAACTCACAGAAGCAGAGAGTGGAATGGTGGTTGCCCGGGGCTGGGGGAGGGGGAAACAGGGAGGTTTTAGTCAAGGGTTCTAAGTTTCAGTTATCCAAGATGAATACGTTCTAGAGATCTGTCAGCATAGTGCCTCTAGTTAGCAATGCCATATTGTATACCTATGCATTTGCTAAGAGAGTAGATCTTGTGTTAAGTGTTTTCTTCCTCTTCTTCTAAGGCTCCGAATCCTATCAGATTAGGACTCTACCCTTATGATCTTATTTAACCTTAATTACTCCCAAAAGCCTTGTCTCCAAATATAGTCACACTGGGGGTTAGGGCTTCAACATTTGAATTTGGTGGAGGGACGTAGTTCAGCCCATAGTACCAGGCAACGTTAAGATTTTAAAAATTCTCTAGTAATTGTCCATGCTTGCTACCTACGTGAGTTTTCTCATTTAACCCTGTTCATAGCCCTAGGAGGTGGGCAATATTCTCCCCATTTTACAGATTGTGGAAAATGAAGTTGCAAGAATTTAAAGGAGTTTTTTTAGTCATTCCTACATCTGTTGGTGGACCCTGACTTAAAACCCTAGATCCACCTTCTCTGTAGCACACGCATTGCTTGACTGCAGCCCACACCTCAGACTGATGCCTGGCCGAGTCCCAAAGGCTCTGTGATCCCTGGAGAGGGGGGTCTCGCTGATAGGAGGCTCCTCCTGTGCCCTGAGACCCCATGGGGGGCTGAGGGCCTGGGAGAGCTTCCTGGGTTCTGGGGAACAACTCTCTGTTCCAGGGAACCCAGTCTGGAGAGAAGGACAGTTGGGTGGAGAATTTATCCAAGTCAATTTTAAAAAGATGAATTTCCTTTAAGGATTTTTGTTGTTTTTGTTTTTAAAGAACTTTCAATGGGAACAATGGCAGAGAATTTCCCAGGATATAGAGTTACTTAGTTATTTGGGAGAAATTAAAATGTCTACACGGGGAAATCTAAACTTCCTTTTTTCATAACTGCCTTTCATGGACTTGCTTTTTTAAATTCTTTCATTCTCTCATTCATGTCCTTGTGGATGTTATGAACATGGCCTTGTGGAAGGGCCGAGGAAAATGTTTGTAATTGCTGTGAAAATCTTCTGGAAAGTGCCAAGAAAAAGGACTCTATAGCTAAAACTATGAGAATGCATTGGTTGAATGGTTCACTAAGTACACTTTCGTCTTTCCATCCTGTCTTTCTGGTCTTCTAGAAAGAGCCATGCAGAGTTGGGCTGCCTAGAAACTGACTTGCCCCTCAGGTGACAAGAAGTGAGCATTAACGGCATTCTATCACTTGGATCTTGTGTACCAACAGCTCTGTGGGAAAGGTAAATCAAAGCCGGAGCTAAATTCAACAGCTTATATTTGCACAAGTTAATGTATTTTCTCCTAAACTCATAATAAGTAACATAGAAACATAGGCTTGATACAAGATGTCTACTACCAGCGAGCTAATATTTGTCTCCCAAAACTCTAGTAGCTCATCTTTGCTTTCGAACACTCTCAGGTCTTACATTTAATTGAGTAGTTTCTCTGCACTTGGAGAATTCACATATGTTAAATAATTTAATCTTCACAATGACCTACTAAGATGCAGTTATTTCCATGTTATAAGGGAGAAAACTGAAGCTCAGAGAAATGAATGACATGTGCCATTCTATCTCCTGTAGGTTCCCTGTGGACTGCGCCTACATAAGTTCATCATATCTTCAGAGCTCAGTGAAGTGTCTGCTACACAGTAGATGCTCAGTACTGTTTGTGAAATTACCAAAAAGTAATGGATCTCAAATGAGGATTTTTGGCTCTTCTGGCAGCAAACATCAGAATGATTTCTCATTTACTAATAATGGAGAATTATTTCCCTGCATTGGGTACTACTATTGAAGCATTATAGACACACTTTGCAATATCTACTTGGATTTTTCTACCCTTTTTAATAACACAAGAAACACATGTTCACTGTGTAAGAATTAGGGAGTACAAATGAACAGTAAGAGCAAAAATAACAACAAGCAAATTTAAGTTGCTTGAAATCAATCCTCTCAGAAACACTTGCCCCTGTTCTGCAACATCCTTTGCTATCACAAAATCTGTATCCTATTTCCTAAACAAAAGAAGTGTCCTTCCAATCTACCTCCTGAGTCCTTTTTGGAATCAAAGACAAGACAGGTTCTCTCTTTATGATCACCCAACAGGATCTAATAGGACTATTCCTTGGGACTGTGGACCAGAAAAACATCACTGGGGATGGCAAGCCTTCCATTTCAAACATTTTTACCCAATTGCTGTCAGTTAAAAATAAGCACCAAGGGCAGTCTGCGAAGGGCAATGACTTTGCCCTCAACATCACGTTGTTCAGTGGAAAGAACAAGTTTATGTGATTTGCTACTACACAGCATTGTGCCCTATTAGTGCCTCCTTGTAAAAGGGAAGGTGATCACTCAGGCAGTGACTAGGGTTACTTTCAGTCCAAGAATGCTATGTCTCCATCTAAGAAGCTAAAAAGCAATGTGTATAAGGTGGGTATAACTCTCCTGCCAGCCTCCTCCTGATAGGTGGGCTGGGTGGAATTAGGTAAGCACCTCCCCCCTACTCCCATTGCTAGTTGCCTCATGAACTCAATACCACTTGCTTCCCCGCTGCTAATCACTACTGGACAATAAGGAACTGTATTAGTTAGGGTTTTCCAGAGAAATAAGTATATATTTATATAGGAATTGGCTCAGTGATTATGGAGGATGAGAAGTCCCACAATCTGCCATCTACAAGCTGGAGAACCAGGAAAGCCAGTGATGTAATTCAGGCCATGTCTGAAAGCTGGAGAAGATGGGTGTTTCAGCCCAGAGAGAGGGAGAATTCACCTTCTCCACCTTTTTGTTCTATTCAGCATTCACTGGGTTGGGTGATATCCACCCACATTGAGGAGGGCTATTTGCTTTACTCAGTTTGTGAATTCAAACACTAATCTCTTCTGGAAACACCCTCACAGACACACCCAGAAATAATGTTTTGCCAGCTCTCTGGGCATGCCTTAGCCCAGCCAAATTGATACATAAAATTACCTATCACAGTAACATTGCCTTATTGGCTTTGGAGTTTGAGGGTGTGGACTCTCCTTCCTCTCAAAGGAAGATGGAGAGAGGCACCCATTTCTCCACTAAAATACAGAATCCCAAAGGGCTTCTCTTGGTGAAATCACAACAGCCCTTTCTCCGACTGATGGATGACAGAACCTTCCGTTTCCCATTAAAGCATCTCAAAGAAACTAGAGGGTAGGTTTCAGGTCACTCCAGATGAGAGCCAGATTTGTAATAGCCATCTACTCCAGATCCTGGCTAGTGACCTACCTATCAGAAAAGGCCATTTGGTTTTCCAAGTTCCCTTTTCTCCAGCAACCTAGGACTTAGACACGTTGCATTATAATTACTTGACCAAAATACGTTCTTATTTCTCTGACTTCACTTGACTGAAGTGAGAACTGAAAGGTTGATTTGATTGATAAGAGATATTAAGAAAGAAGCCACCCATCCCAGTAAAATTCATTTAGTGCTGTCAAACAGTGCTTTGTTTTTCTCTCAACTCTTACCTCTCCTTGGTCCCCTAAAGTCACTGTAACCTTGTGCTTAGCCTGACTCTGCCCCATGTCCCTCTTTCCTAATAGCAGTGGATGGATAGTTCTTGAGAGTGAGGAGAGTTCTTTGCTAAGGGTACTGCCATCAGTCTTACTCCACAAGAGCTTTCATTTCTTACTCTTTTATTATTATTTTTAAGATCTATGGCTTGATTTTTTGTGAGAGAGGTAGGGGAAGAGTAGCAAAAGTGGAGGGGATGGAAAAGAGTAACATGATATTATCTTCTGTAGAAAAATGCATTTTGGGTGTCAGGAGCTGACAGGGGAAAAACACACAGACATTCATGGCAAAAGACTTGATGGAAGCTTTGGAGACTAATCCTGATGCTTACTTTATTTTGTTTTTAATGGGATGTCAGTTCTGAAGAATAAACAGTCTTCCCTGAATCCAGAGTTATAAGCACTTATTTGTCTAGATAAAGTACAGAAAAGAAATATTGTGTGGTACGGCCCATAAGTCATCTTCATGGCCTCTCAGGTAAACTACCAAGGATTTTTACTGTTCAGCTCAGTGCAACACAAATTGGTAAACTGAGAGCTAAGTGATCACCGCCATTGAAGCAGTCCAGAGCTGACACCCAAAATTTCATCTTAATCTGAAATGGCAACATCAATTACCTGCAAACGTGCCACAATAGGGGATGCCCACGAAAAGGGCAGCAGGCGTCAGATGCTTCAAGGAAAGCATCATTTCAGGGAATTGGTTGAAATCATTCAAAGGGTTTTCCTTTTTTAAATTGTACCTGCTATTAAAATTGAAAGCAGTGATCACGGTGGCTTCAAGTTCTAGTCCAAACTGAAAGTCTGAAGAACGGTGGTCAGAACCAAATGCATATGTGGACTTGAGTTTGTATTTTTGAGCTATTTCATCAGCGTCATCTGGAAAAAAGGAACATGTCTTGGCTGGACTCTTAGATGCTTCTAGACTCTATCTGACCAAATTCATGTTTTATGATTTTTTTTCTTCATTTTTAGAGACCATAATGTGCCAGGCATTGTGTCCAAGGGGTAGAGCCACAGAGATGATGCAGTGTGTCTCTTCCTGGAGCTCATAGTGTAGTGGGAAGAGAACACGCCCATGACTATGACACAATAGACTAAGGGCCACATTAATCATCTGATTACAATCACCATTTAATTGGAGACCTGAGGACTGTGTCATTAATTCTGCTTGGAGAGATAGGAAAAGGGTTCTTGGACTCTGTGACATCAGCCAAATCCCCTACCTTCTCAAAATTTTCCTCAGGCCCACATACCCCTGACAAGAGTAGAAATAGAGGCCATATAGCAGAGTCCAAGTATTTAAAAGTTATAAATCAAGCTAACAGACTGATAAATAAATTGCTTTACTTTCATACACTGACAAATGTAACTTAATCACCACCTGGAAGGCCAAGTTTGAATTCAGACTTCTAGGAGTTCATTCAGTGTCATGCAGAGAGCAGGACCCAGCTCCTGGCTCCTGCCTTAAAGTCAACTCTTCTTATGTTTCCACCTTGGCTCCCTCATGAACAGTCTCTGTGTTCCCTTGGAACCTGGGAGATTGGCCAGTCCTGAGGAGGATGGACTGGGAAAGAGCACACACAGGCCCAGAGATGTTTGGGGCAGGAAATTCTGGGTCTTAGTACCTAGAGTGAGGTCTAGAAGAGCACTGCCTCCGAGTGGGAACATCTCCATGATCCACATACCCTTTGCTCCATGTGTTGGGGTGCAGAGAGCAAAGGACAAGAGCAGAGGCCTCTGCTGTGTGGCCCGGGACAGGGGCCTTGCTTGGCCATGTCTGAGAGTATTACTCGCTCCTCCCTTCTCATTCTTTCTCTAACGAAAACCTATTTCTTCCCTGAGGATACCGTTTCCCTGGAAGCCTCTCAGGGGTGCCTGTTTTCCTCTTGCACTTCTTAAATATGGGATAGATGTCTTCCTTGCTCCTTATTCCCACTTCCAGAATATTCTCCCTCCCTCTGCCCTCTTCCAAGAGTAAGCCCTTGAACTCTATCGCCTGCTACCTCTCCTTGTGACTACCATCCACAATCCCAGAGGTCACTTACTCTCATTTCTTAATAGTTTTTTAGCATCTGGATCACTGGCACTCTCTCCAGAACAATCTACGTGAAATTTTTGGTGATTTCAATTTCCACTTAGGCGATGTTTCTCAGTTCCCTAACCTTGTGTCTTTCAATAATCTTGTCCTTCAACCTGCTTCAGTCAATCATTCCCATGGTTACTGCTAGACTTGTCATTTTCAATAACTGTATCCCTTCAATAAGGTCAATTTCAAGCAGTCTTTCTACTTTTTCTAGTAATTCCCTCTAATACTCTTATTCCCACAAATCTTCAACCACATCAGGACTTCCAATCCATTGATCCTATACCCCTTACTTTTACTCTGTTCTTCATCCATCTCATCTCGTCATTGGCCAATCCTTATAATCTCTCTCGCTTTCATCCCAATCTCCCTTGTCCAACTCTCCCTTTATCACACCCTCTTAGAACTCCCTAGCTCTGGTTAAATCCAATCATCCTCCTACTCTCTGGCTGCTCACACAAAATGGAAAGTTTTGGGAAACCCCAATTCAGACTAATTTAACTTTAAATTCACAGTCTCTTAGATTTAGGCCTTAGTGCTACCCAGTAATACTTCTATGCTTTCCTAGAACATTGTTTCTCTCCTACATGACTGCTTCATACCTTCTTCTCTTTCCAGAAGCTTCAACCCTTTTCTCTCTGCTCTCTCTGATAACCGGGTTGCCTGTCTTACTGAGGAGGCAGAAGCAGTCAGAATGGAACTTCACTCCACATCTGTCACCTGCTGCTTGCATTTCCACCCATATTCCTCGTATTCCTGCCTGTTACTGTTTGAACTGTCCTTGCCCCGGCTAAGAAAAAATCTTTCACTTGTACATGGCATCTCATCCCCTCCTGTTTATTCAAAGACTCACCACAACAATTATCCTTTTATTCTTCTGTATTATTAAAATTCTCCAACTTACTCAATTATTCCTATCAGTATATAAACAAGCTATTATTTTCTCATCTTAAAAAAGAAAACCCAACACTTTCTTGGTCTCTTGCCACACAACTCTCTCTACCTATTACATTGTTTCTCTGCTCCCCTTACTTGATGCTTTTG
Organism: Tapirus indicus; assembly: GCA_031878705.1. Lineage (NCBI taxonomy): Eukaryota > Metazoa > Chordata > Mammalia > Perissodactyla > Tapiridae > Tapirus > Tapirus indicus. The sequence goes on from CM062918.1 coordinate 46,039,403, forward strand.
ATTCCTCTCTTCTCTTTCTTTCCTGAACCCACTCCATTCAAGCTTTTGCCCCAACTACTTGACTGAAAATACGTTAGACAAGGTCACTTATGACCTCCATATGGCTAAATCTAATGGTCAATTCTTGGTCATATTAACTTGATCTGTCAGTGGCTTTCATAGGCTGTTTGCAAAGATGGCCACCAACAATTCCTCCCAACCTTGAACACTTAACGCTACTCCTCCCATCAAAAGGTGAAACCTATTTCTCTGGTGGGGTCTTGTGACTTGCTTTGACCAATAGAATGCATTGGAAGGATGCTGTGTCAAGTCCAAGCCTAGGACTGCATTCTCTCTCTCTCTTTCTTTCTTTCTCTCTCATCCATACCTATATCCATATCTATTCTTTTAAAAATTCCTACTGCCTGATATGTAATATATTATAGTGTATGCTCAACAAATAACTGCTAATAAATACACAGATGGTAGAATTTTGAGAGGAGCCTTGAAGAATGAATAGGAAATCAGGAGGAAAGAAGATGGGAAGGGAAGTAAAGGCAGAGAGATGTTAAAATTCATGGAAGGTTTGGAATGCCATGTGGTTCTTTGTATCTCAACTATTAGGATGGGAAGAACGCAGTAATGGAGATTGGGCCAGATTATGAACAGTCATGAATTCCATGCTTTTCTACTCAAGTTTGGATTTTATCCTCTGTAGACTAAAGAGCTTATATGGGTATAGCTTCCAGATGGAACTTGTTAAGTGCAGGCCTCAGTCATTTCATTGTTCTAGGATCTACAATGGCTCCTCCCTATTTTCTACCTCTTTTAGTCCTTATCTTTCCTTTCTGACATTCTTTCTTTCTACATTTTACTTTCCAACTCTCACTTTGTCATTTGGTAGGCAACACTGCTCACTGGGCCATGAACACACCGCTCTTTCCAGACACATTTTACTGGTGCTATTCTTCACCCCATGATGTCCTTACTACTCTCATCCTCTATAAATCCTATTTACTCCTTCAGATTTTGCCTTGCCCCTAGAGCCTCCAAGAATCCTTTACCAATCACTTCAGCCTACAGATTTTTGTCCATTCTCTCAAGCTCTTTTTAAATTATGGTTAATACAACATGGTATGGCACTTGATTGTTCTCTGTATATGTTATATATGATTAGTCTTAAAATCCAAGTCTGTAGTAAGCTTCTTGAGGGCAGGATCTACATCTTATGATACATTTTGGAATTCTTTGTAGTCTTAACTCAGTTAGGAGGGTAGTGCTTGTGATCTGGTTAAGTAGGACACACCCAAGGTGCCTGCTGTCAAGAGATGGGATGGAGTGACAGAGGGGGATTCTGGTAGTGTCAGTGGTACCCATGACTCATGTACAAAGAAGTAGCTATTTTTTTCTGGGACCTGTTCTAAGTGTCCCCTACCAAAAGAGCAGAGTATGGCCTCCACCCGCCCCATCTCCCAGCACTCCAAAGGGCAGCAAATGTACAGAAATGCAGATTATAAAATGCAAAGATGGAAAATGGTATTGTAGCACTGGAAAAACAGAGAAATGAGGTTACTGGAGTTGGTATTTTTAAGAACCTGTCCTGTTTTAGACTCATGAATTGTGGAGGTAGAAACACCAGTGGTCAAAGCTATGGAATAGCTAAAAATCAGTTTAAAATCTGAACTAGGCACAATTTCTGAAGGAAAGGCCAAGAATTCGCTGTAATTGCTATGAAAAGCCAATGACCAAAGGATGCTTTAAGTGAAGTGCAGAATGGCATGAAACAAAATCAAAGAACACAGAACAAGCAAACAATGTAAAACCTTAGTGATATAAGAAAATGTAAAATGATTTCACCAATTTCCTACTGAGGAGAGTTGGAAAGTTAACCAGAATCACACTGTTTATTATAACATTGTAACACGTATAATTACTATGGAGATTCCTTTCTTGCAAATGGTTCACATATTCCTTAAATTCAAACAAGTTGGTGTAATGGAACCTGACTTCCAGTCCTATCTATGCCTATTGCTAACTGCTCATTTAGTCATTCCTGTATTCATTCAATCATTCCAACAAAACTTTTTGGAAACCTGTTTATACCTATTTATAGTCTAGTCTGTATGGGAGCTTAAGCAACTGTCATAACTTTGGAACTCAGATTACTCATTTGTAAAATGGAATGGCATTTCCCATACTGACAATCTTACAAGGTCTACAGAGAATCAGATGAGATGATGTGAAAAAGAATTAAACGGCAGGTATAACTTTTGTTTTTTTCTAGAAAACAAACTTTGTCTAACTTATTTAAACCTGGTCAAACTAATGTTGTATTATCTTGGCACTACTACTGCAAACCCATCTTTCGATCTTCTAAGACACTATTGAAACTGAGCAGAGCTTAGTCATCATTCTGAGTACTGTCAGCCCTCCATATGTGATTCAATTTTACTTGAAAACTGTCAAGTATCAGTTGGGATTAGTCTGATTCCATTGATCTCTTCACCCAGTTAAGCATAAAATATCACATTCAGAATCTAGCAAGCAGAAAAAATAAAAAGAAGAAAAAACCTCTGTTGTTCATAAAGGAGTCCAGACAGTAGTAGAAAGGGCTGCACTGAACTGCTCCTTGGCACAGACACTACCTCTTGCCTTCCAGAAAGCCCGTCAATTTGTGTCCAGGCGGACTCAGAGTGCACCTTGCACTGGTGCCAACATTCAACATGCTTTATGAAGATGCCTCCCAGTTCTTTCCCTTCATGCAAAGAGGCCTGTCTTTAAAAAAAGCCTTGCTGGTAGTTGCAAACTCAATTGATACAGTAGCCAGAATATTAGCATATGCATCTTTCTAGCCCAGGGATGGAAGAACATTGGTTACTTTTGGGTGGTTGCTCAAAGAACGAGAAAATTTAGATGTATAATTACTTTTCCTTCTTTTCTGTCTTAGCTTCTCACAAACGACCAAGCTCCTTCTTGCATGTAAAGGGGTATTTAGGAGGCAGAAAAAAAAATTCCATAAATATGTGGAATAATTTTAACCCCATTACCAAGTTTTCAGTGTATACATAAAGTCAGAGAAAAACAAACATCTCTCAGGACCTGGACAAGGTACCGCTCAGCAATATCACCAAATAGAAGGAGTACTTCTTCCCTGACCCAGTACCTATAAATCTTCATTGCAGTTGTCCCTGCTCTCCCCCTTGCCTCTGACATGCTTGTCTCCACTGAGCTTTAGAGTTCACAGAGCATTGTCCCTGCACTCTCTCATCTCATAATCACAACAACTTGGTGAGGTTTATTATCCCCAATTTATAGAGGATAATTCCAAAGCATGAAGTGATCCTCAGGGGCTCAGTAAGCTTGATCGGAATTCAGGTCTTCTGACTCCCAGGTGATGATGTTCTGAACCAGCCTGTATGCCCAGAAAGGAAAAGGGACCTAGCACTGGGTGACAGACAAATTGTCACAGTGCCTCAGATGCTCTGTGCGAGTCACCTGACTACTAATTTCATTTATGGAAATTTGCAAAGAAATCCCCAAACTTCACAACTTATTTATTACTGCCCTTATCGTCATTTTCACACTTTGTCCACCTTGATGGGGTGAACTACATGTCCAGGTATACTGTAAAACTTCTTCCAAGTTCCGTTAACCCATCATATTAAAATCCATGCCTTCTCACCCCCAGCCTTTAACAGTGTTGTGGGGCTGTTTTAAAAAGAATGTACTCTGAGGCTGCATTGATAGAAATGCAGTATCTGAAATATAGGAGGAGATAGTACCATATTATGCTGGTCAGATCACTTCTCAAACAGAACGCTCATTTCAGGACATTGATAAAATAAATATTGTGTGTGTCCCGAGGATCATGCCTCCGCCACTAAGAACTAGGAACTAGGGATTTGAGCCTGGGGATGAAAAAATGTAGGGAGAACATGACTGCTGTCCTCACTTTCACAAAGGCTGTCAGAGGGAAGACGGATTAGACTCACTCTGTGCTGCCCTCCAGGGCTGAACTAGGGTCAGCGGGCGGAAGCAACAGGGAGGCAGATTGGGGCTCCAAGGAAGGAGGAGCTTTCTAAATTATGAGATTAGTTCACATTGGAGGGAGTCACCTCAGGAGGTAGGGAGCTCCTAGGTACCAGAAATGTACACTCAACAGCTGAGCTGTGCTTTAGCAGAGCTGTCACTGCAGGTGTTCAAGCACTAGAAGGGGATTTGAAAAAATAATGTCTCTGATGCATTTATTCCTGATATTCTCGGGTCCTAGAACTCATGGCGAAGGAACCTGCTCAGAGCCTTCTCTCTTGTTTCAGACTGTCTGGACCAGCTTTCTTGAACACCTCCACCAACAGGCAAACAGGAATTTATTGTTTTTGGGCTTTGGCCAAAGGCCAATAAGCCTTTGGGCTTATTCTCAATTCGTCCTTATTTCCCCTCATTTAGGCAGAAGAATTTATTCCACAGTGGAAATGTAGACATCTTGAATTTCTTATAAACTCCTGAAATTTAAGATAAAGTTCAAGTTTTTCTTTTTAAAAGACTTTGTATTTTTAAATTAGTTTTAGGTTCACAGCAAAATTAAGAGGATGGTACAGAGGCTTCCCATATACCTTCTGCCCCCCGCTACACATAGCCTCCCGCATTATCAACATCCCCCACCAGAGTGAATGTTTGTTACAATTGATGAACTTACATTGACACATCATAATCACCCAAAGTCCATAGTTTATATTGGAGAGGGTTCACTCTTGGTTGAACATTCTGTGAGTTTGGATAAATGTTTAATGACATGTATCCATCATTATAGTGTTTCTTTTTATAGAAAACATAGTACCACTCTGGTGGGGGATGTTGTGAAGGCAGGGGCTATACAGGAACTCTCTGTACCTTCCTCTCAACTTTGCTGTGAACCTAAAATTTCTATAAAAAAATAAAGTTGACATACATTAAAAAACAGTTGGTACAAAAAGACCTTGACCCTGCCACATTTCTGTGAAGCGGATTGTTCTGCTCTTTCATTAGCTTTTCTGGTCATATTATCAGCAAGAAAGAAATGGCACAGTCAAACTTCATAACTGAATTGAGTGTAACATAGGAAATGTTTTCAAAGACATGGACAGGGTTTAGCAAAATGAACTGTACAGAACCCAGGGTCTAATAGTAGTAGGTGTAGTTACCATCCTGAAGAAGCAAGAAGAAGAGGCAGTTTCAAAAACCCACTGAAGGTCACTGTATAGAAAGAATGGCTCCCTGGAGCTGGGCCTCTGGTACAGAGACCAAGTCAACCCACCATGACCCAGCAGAGATGAGGCTGAGGGAATCCTCTCCTATCCTCATTTTCCTTCCACCCTCTATCATCTACTAGTGCCTCTTATTGGCAGAACCAACTGGAAGCCAATTGACAAGGGTACCTGTTGATGCTGTCCACATGGGTCAGCCTCACAGGGCACAGAGTAGGGTGTAGAAGGATAGAGAGTGGACATGGAGAGACCAGCAGAAAATGTCCAGCACTATCCTCTCTCACAGCACACACCTAGGTAGCCATGTATTATCTGCTGTCCTTGTAGATAGTCCTTGGAATATACTTCCTAGCAGAGCCTATTTAATTGACCAAGATTTGCAATTGGCTCTAAAATAGGATTCAAAGCAATCATTATTTTAAAAGAAAAGTTCTATCTTCTGATTATGAAAACTAAAAAATTTATCAACAGTAAATATTTCAGTGGAAATCAAATATTTGGGTCCACTTAAGAAAGAGTTCTATAAAAGGAGATTCATAAAATCTCCTGCTTCCCCAAATGCTTTATCAGACTTGAATGGCTCCTTTTCTCAAGGCAGCCACAGGATTCTTATTATGTCTTTCTCTCACAGCCGTGTGTTATTGTCTTTGATGGGAAATCTGTGATATATCTTCTAATTTCATTCAAACATTCGTACTCAAGAAAACATTGTATCATTTTTTTAGATAATTAAAATACTCAATTTTATTAGATAGGTTAAATATAAGGAAGATAGTTTCAATATTCATGCTAGTTGTGGAGCCTGTAATAAGTTACCAACAGAAGATACACACTTTGTTTATGGGATGTGAAATACCATGATGATGGGGAAATCAACATGGTTATCGCTGCGGGTGGGCATGGGCTAGATGGGCATCCCAGATTCTGTGCACACACTTCCTCCTCCTCCTCCATAAAGAATTATCAGAAAGCTAGTGAGTCTGATATTTAAACATAAATTCACCTGTAATTTGGTGCTTTTCAATGGAGGTTTTCAGAGCTCAATTTCAGTTTCATTTCAAACTGGAATTTCAGAGTTGTTTGACATAACAGGTTTGCTCTTGAAAAATGAAAGTGGGAAGTGGAGTCCGGACCCCTACTTACCCTGCTGTAGACTCTCAGCCTCTTCTAGAGTGAAGAGCATGCTCAGTGCTGATGCGAACGCAGTAAGATACCTCATGGGAACCTCTTTAGTGCAGCCAAATGTTCACTGTGGCAGAAATGTCTGAATCTTGCTGAGAAATTCATAGCACTAAAAGTAAAAAGCATCGTGTAGACTAGTAGATTCATATATTTAACTTCCTATAAAATCTAACATGCATTTGGGCTCAGAGAAAAATATATTCAAATAGGCCCTGATGGAGGCCTATATTTTGATCCTGAATCTCTCTAGTTTGTATGTAGGAGGGTTTTCTTTGTCATGAACCCAGCTAGAGGAGCTGATAAAACAACCAAGAGCAAAGGTGTGTTGTGCTGCCCCAAAGAACAGATCCAGGTGGTCTCTGAAAAGAAACTCACCCCCAACAATCACCATAAATCCTTCACTTTGGGGACCAGGTTTAAAGAAGGTGGTTGAGTTGAGCATGTGTAGATACTCTCTGGGACTATTTAGATTCTGATGGGGATGTAAGTGGTATTAGAGGTGTCTCAGATATAAAAACTGTAGCTACTAAAAACAAAAAATCAAATCTTTTGTTTCATACTATGAAATTCAATTCTGTTTAAATTTGATAGAAAATAAAACTATTAGTAGAACTCCTATAAAAATTGGGATAAAAGGTGGAAAGGAAAAGTGTAATTTGTTGTCAGGAATTAGATATAAGGATGATAGAAAATTTATCTTGTGGTCTTTGTTTAAACAAGCAGGATTTAGACAGGACTGCTCAATTACTCTATACTAGTTACATTTCAAGGATATAACAGGATTCAGTTCAGGTCATTAATATATGACTCTCTTGCAATTTACATTTTGATAAATATTGTCCAGTGAAAGTATTTTTTTTCAGATTCAACATGTTGCTTTTCCTAGAAAATACTCAAAGCGGATGCCTTTCCTAAGTAGACCTGAAACTTGTACAAATTAATCTAAAGGACATTTTCAGTTCAAATAATGAAAAGCTACCCATTGGTCAAATAATTGGCGGTTGGGCAGAGGGAGAATCCAGAATATATAGCATGTTATCCCAATCCTTGTACAAATATATCTTGGGAGACAGCCTGCTCGGTTCTTTTGCAACAGAGTCAGTTTGAAAAGCAGCATAAAACCTTCACTATATCATGTGCATTTTGTACACTTTACAGTGTTTTGTTAATAAAATATGGAAAGGGTTTGTCAGTGTGAAAATGACAAATGATTACATATAAATTTTTATGTTTCAGGTGGAAATGGAGGCAGAGAATGATGTACAATGGTTACACTTTCTCTTAAATTTTGCACCATTTAACAAATAAGATCAGAAATTGCCCTGTCTACTCCTCTTTCCCAAAGTTGTCCCTCACTGGAAGAAGAAAAACGCAATAATATAATTAGCAATTACCATGGAACAGGAAGTAATTGCTGTGTTTAGGCCAATGGTAGAATGCAGCATTTCCTTTCAAAATCCCACAGAAGTACTCAGGGCAGAGACTGTGCAATTGCTGAGCATTCTTTGTTCCCAAGGTCATATTTTTTACATGGGCGACCTCGGACAAAACACCAAAACCTCATTATGTCAAGACACTCACTGCTTTAACCTTCCTCAGCAGTTCCCCATTGTTTGAGGATGACGTACTCATCACTCCAAATGGCATACGGGATACTTCACAACCTGACCCTCACCCGCCTCCAGTCTCATGTCCTGACACCCACACACCCACCCCTCACCACAGATGTATCACAATTAATTATTGTAGATCCTAAGCGGACTGTATCTGCTTAGCCCCCATGCCTTTCTTTACTCATTCAATAAATAATTTGGGGGTATCTACTGTGTGCCAGACACTGTGCCAAGGGCTAAGAATAAATGATAAGCAAGGCAACATGATCCAAGGCCTCATGAAATGTATAGTCTAGCAGGGATAACAAAGAAAAATAACACCCCCCTGCCAAAAATAAGTAAATAAAAATAAATAAAATAATTGTGATAGGTGCTAGGAAGAAAAAAATGACCAGAGTGTTGACATAGAGACTAAAAGAGGGTGAGATGGTGATGTTTAGAATGTGCCAAGTGGGGACCTGGGGTCAAGACTGCTAGACAGAGGAAACAACATATGCAAGTCCTAAAGTAGGAAAGACTTTCTCAGGTTCAATGAATTGATTAAAGGCCAATGTCGCTGGTGTGTGGTGTCAGGGACACAGCACCGGGTGAAGATGAAGGAGTAGCCAGATGTCAGGTCAAGCAGGGCATTTGTAGCTCATAGCAAGGAGTTTATTCCAAGTGCAATTAAAAGTTGTTGGTTGACTTTACACAAAGTTGCAACACGGTTCAATTTATGTTTTAAAAGATTGCTCTGGCATCTGTGTGATGAATGAATTAGAGAAGGACAAGAGAGAGAAACAGGTACTTGGGAAGTATTCTGGCAGACCAGAAAAGAGATAATAGTGGATGCATTCAAGAGATATATGGGTGTAGAATTAACAATGCAACTGAGGTTCTCTTAAAGCATCACCTCCCCTACAAATCTACTTTGAAAGCCCCTCAATCCTCACAGGGTCAGAGAGCCCCTCCTCTTCTCTAAGCAGCCTGTCACATGGCTCCATGATGTGGCTCCTAATATTGACTTCCTTGCCTGCTTTCTACAAGACTGTGAACTTTTTTTTTTTAGGACAATGGCTGTGTCTTGTCCATTTCTATATTCTTGGCCTGAGCACAGAGCCTAGTGCATCAAAGGTGCACAATAGATGTCAAATGTGTGGGTGCCTCACACCCTCCGGACTGTTGGAGTGCTCTCCACTTGACATGAAACACTGAGTGGGAGCCAGATCTAGGGGCTTGGTATTGATTCTAATATTAAAAGGACTGTGGAAGAGCTACTGCAAACCAAGGACACCTATGTCTGTTAGAAGTGACCAAGGAATCTCAGACAGGAAGCCAAATTGATTTTTCCCAGTCCATTTCAGGGGAAGGAGTTCTTGACTAAGGTGGGCTCTCTCAAAAGTACTTCCAGTTCCATTTCTAAACCCTGCTGCGACAATTACAGTTCAGTAACACTTGCTTGCAACACAGAGCTTAGCAGACACTGTCATTTTTGACAAGAGGTTTGTATTTATCAGGTGTGTGTCTGGGACCTGCTGGACAGAAATCATAACCAAGCTGTCACCATGGCCTCCCATTACCTTCAAGCAGACTCATTTTAATTCAACTCCATAAAGATTTAAGTGGCCAACATGCACCAGGTGTTGTGCCTGGATGTTAGCATAGAGATGGATGTTAGAATACTTGTAAAAGGTCTCTATTTGTAAGGAACTCAGAGTCCTGTGTGGCGAAAAACTAAGTAAGCATTGCAACCGAGGATGTTAAGAAGCTATAATGTGTACGTATAACATTGTATGTATATACTTGATAAGAGAAAACATAACAGGATAATTTATTCATTCTTCTGGGAGGAATACAGTGTATATTTGCTTAGAAAGGAGTTTAATTTTATCTGGATCAGTAGGGCTTTATCTATCTCTCTCTGTCAACTTCCCAGATGCAGGGAAGCCTAAAGCTTAAAGGCATTGGCTCCACAGGTAGACTGTCTGGGTTCAAATTTATGACCTGTGTAACCTATGTAAAATTATTTAACCACTTTTCACCTCAGCTTACTCAGTTGTTAAATGGGATAATAATAGTACATACACCATAGTGTTGCTGTGAGGATTCAATGAGTTTGTGCATATGAATATAAAAATGTCATACCAGGCAGAGAAAATAGTATGAGCAAAGGCAATGTGTGTCCATGGAGTGTTAAGGAAGAGCAAACCTCTGGTGTGAACAGAGTACAGGGTGTGTTTGGAGAAGGAGATGGGAGGGGAGATTGGAAACACAGTGTATGGTCCAGATCCTCAAGAGCTTTGTAGGCCATGGATTCTGTGCCATAGGTAATGAGGAACGACAAATGGTTTCAAACAGTGGAATGGTGTGATCCGATCTCTGTCTTAGAAAGATTTTTCTGGCAAGAGTAGAAAGGTTGGACTAGAAGGAGAAAAAAAGTGAGAGGCAGAGTCTAAGCAGGTGGTTATAGCAGTAATCCATGAGAGATGATTTAAAACCTAGAATAGGGTGGCAGCAGTAGGGAATGCTAACCTGCTAAAATGAAGGTTTCCCAAATATTCTGACTATGGGACTCTTCTTTCCTTATATAATATTCCAAGAATTCATCAAGACTCAGTTTGGGGAATGCTGGCTCAACATCTACTCATTTTTTTGATGTTTTTATTTTGTCTCTTTGCATCCTTCTGGATCTCCGATTTTCCACTCCTATAACCCAGCAGGGAATCATGATCATAGACAGAGGTACTTGTAAATTATCTGATGTGGACAGTTTAGCAGATCAATAAATGAGCAACTGTTCCATGGAAACCGAGTTTACGCTGAGCTCTCTGGATTTTCATATTAGCCAGCCCTCTGCCGTAATGCTCTCTTCCCTTTGCTGCCAGAGAAGTTTTGTGATAAAAGTTGTATTTGGGGAATATTACTCTGTTGTTGACATACATTTTAGATTCAAAGGAGGAAAAAAATGATGCTCTGGAAGCTTAGAATTTCCTTTCTAATGTGTTTGGTGCCATTCTCCCTGAAGATAAAAATAACAAATCCTGAGCATATGCCAGGTAAGATTCTAAGTGCTACACACATAAACAAACAACACACACACAAACATGCACACTATTTAATATTCACAATATTCACTATTTAATATTCACAATATTTGCTATTTAATATTCACCCTACAAGGCAGGCACTGTTATTATCCCTATTCTATGGATGAGCAAATTGAGTCACAGAGAAGGCCAAAGTCACATAGCTAGTAAAGAGTAAAACTAGGAGGGTCAGTGGCAACAGCTCGTGTTTAATAAATGTTGAATGAATGTGTGAGTGAATGAGTGAGGGAGCAAACAGAATGAACGAACAAGACACGGGGGGTAAGCATTAGAAAAGAAAAAAAATTATACACTCAGGTCAAGGACAACCTTAGGAATCAAAACGGAAAAGGAGGCCCCTGAACCTGGGCAATATTCCAAAGAAATTACTCCCCAATGAGAGAGTTTGAAGTAGAGGTAATAAAGAACGAAAAAGGGTGAAATTTACTCGAGATTACAGAAAATACTACACACTGTTAACACATTTCTCTGTTGTCAAGATCAAGCTCTTGTATTATTATTGGCTGTTATAAGTGGCACCCGAAACAGATACCATTTCAACGGCAAAGAGTTTACTGAGTGAGGCCCAAGAAATGCTTTCAATTTGCTGGATTATGTGACCTCGAGAATAGAAATGGCCAGAAAGAGGTGCAGAATATGTCCTGGAGAAGTCTTGCTGACACATTTCTAAACAAGACATCAGTCCCTACCTGAACCTGTCTAAGAGTTTACTTAGCTTCTAGGTACCTAGCCCTGTGTTAGGTGTCATCAGAGGACAAAAGAATAAATATCATCAGTCAATAAACATTTCCAGAGCATATACTAGTGCTAAATACTAGGTAATCCCAAATGGATAAGATATAATCCCTAATCTCAAAGGCCTCCTAATCAACTGGGAAGGAGATGAGACAAACACAACTATACATTCAGATGACATGCTTATAAAATCTACTGTTCCAATAAAACATACCCAGTAAGGTATAGTATGAAAACACAGTACATGAATTATATAATCAAGACCAAAATTACAAAATAAATTTGAGTAAGAATGGCTCACTAAGGATTTAGGACTGGAGAAGGAATTTTAGGTGGGTCTAGATTGTTAAGCAATGGATGATGAGGGGAACTATTCAAGAAGGAGGGGAAGCAGCAGTATCTAACTCTGATAAAAGATCAGGGACACTGTGAAATGGTTTAAAAAAAAAGCCTTTGGACTTCTCCATTGGAGAAATATTTTACTGACCTTGAATTATGAAATTAATTACCCAGAGAGTAAAACGCTAACTGCAAACTATTATTTCTTCTGAAAGCAGAGTCCACTCTTAGATCTTCATACTTTCACTCTCCTAACCTTTCTACTTTGGGATTCTTTGGTCTTCAGAGCCCTAGAAACCTCTTACGCTTCCAATTCTCTCGTTTCCAAGGTTGACATCCATAGGTGTTCTGAGTTTCTTGTTCGGACAACATTGGAACTCTGCTTTCTTACTAGTTTAGAATTCTGTCCTTCTCTGACCTGTCCTTGACCCCAGATGAGGCACAGCTGAGCACCCATCCAATTAGGCTCATCTTTATGCTAAAGAGGTAGGCCCAGGCCAACATCGTCTTCCAGCTGGTCTTCCTGTTGTACTTTTATATGCGCGCACAACTCATGTGTCACAGTAGGCAACCTGGCACTGACATACAGCAAACCCTGATTGCCATCAATCTGCTCCCAGCACCATCTACCCAACCATCACAAGATATCATTTTGGGGCTGACATCTTTGGGGCCCAGGCCCAGGCAGGAGATGTGAGTCACCCAGGGATGACAGTCTGATCAAAATGCATGATGGATAGGGCCTAAGCATCATCCCATCACTCATGAGCAAGGAGGCAAAAACTGTCAGGTAGGAGTGTCAGGTGTGGAGAAGGTAATTTCTGACAAGTGATTAATGCCAAGGAGCAAGCAATCATCCAGGTACTGCCAAGAGAAATGGGCAGTTACTATATTTTTTTCTCTGACAGTGCCTCCCTTCCCCCACTTTTGACCTCTGGTTATACAGTCTGCTGCAGAAAAGCCTCACAGACGATTTTTTTCTTTCCCAAATTCTAAATATGTAGGCCCCTCAAAATCTAGAGCTTATATACACTCTACACACACACACACATATACACCAAATGTAATTCTAGTTAAGAATTACATAGCCCCATCATCTTTTGAAAAACTGAAATGTTCCCCAGTTAATGTTACTCTAATGGTCATTAAGGAAGGAATAGGTCAGTCTGCAGTGGGCCAAGTCTTGGTTTCATCCGTGATCCCGAGCAAATGATTGTACCTCTCTGTGTCTCAGCTCCCTCATCCATAGAATAAGATTGTTTTGAGGATAAAGGAGGATCTCTCACCTTTGTGTTTTATGGTAAATGCTTAATAAGTGCTAGGTAATATTATTGTCCTGTACAATGCTTGTTACATATGACAGAAAATTCTCAAAAACTGCAATGATTTTGTGGGCACCTGGAGGAAGCAGGTAAAATGGGTGAGGGCAGAGGGTACTTTGAACATTTGAACTAAAACAAAATGGGCGTGCGTCCTTTGAAATGGGAAGTGGAGCAAAATAACAGAAGGCAGAGAACAAAAGGCACCCTTAAACTGCTGAAGGCTGGTCCTCCTCTCCGCTGAGGCCCACGTGGAGACACCGTCAGCTTAATCAATACGTGGAGGATTTAGCCGAGGTAGCACAGACCTGAGGCGTGATCCCAGGACTCATCCGCGCAGCCAACAGTGAGGAGAAACCCAGCCCAAGGTCACAGGGGGAATAGGTGTGGATATGCTGAGGGTGGGCACGCTGCAGCTTCACGCAGGCTCCAGGCAAGAGATGGAAGCCACACTAGCTATTTCAACAAAGAGAATATGATATAAAGATGTTAATTCAGTTTTGAAGAACTGAAAGGCAAAAGAGAACTCTGAGGTATTACAGAGGGAGCAAGTGCACGAAGCAGCTTCAAGCCTTGGGTTGAGGGAACCAAGGCAAGAGGTTACATACAATCGTGCCAACTTGGAAGCCTGCCAGAAGGGCGCCTTGGAGCTGAAAGTCAGGCCTCTGAGGAGGGAGCGCTGCTTAGCTGGAGCTGGGGTTTTTGAGGCGTGTCACGTGGCTGGTGTTTCAACTGTAGGAAAAACGGACTGCCAAAAGGATTCTGCAGCTGCTACCGGAACACACAGATACTTACTGGGGTGAAGAAATGAGGCTGGGGAGCCACTGACAGAAACAGGAAACCCACAGCAAGGAAGGAGCAAGTCCCTTCTCCCCACCGGGGCCTTGCATTCTCCCTCTGGCGCCCCCTATTGGACGCACCTAACAAGGAGCCTCTGGGAAAGCAGAAATGCGTAGCTTGCATCCTTCAACCCCACGGGGATACAAACCAGGGTAGAGGAGCGTGGGTGTGGAGCTGAGACACTGTAGCTTATAAGTGGCATACTGTCTACCACCCATTCACCAGCCCAATAAACACTGACTGCCTACTATGTGCCAAACATTGGGGGCTAAGATGCAGTACATTGCCCTCCAGGAGCTCAGGCAAGGGGCTAGGAGAGAAAAAGAAACAAAATATGATATGGACAGTGCCTGAGAAACGTAGACAGCGTGGGGAGAGAGGAAGGATGGGAGAGAAACTGCCCGGAGCTGAATGTTAAAAATGAGTAGGGATCCGCGAGACTAAGAAAAGGAAAGTAGGTAGACACTGATATATGGAAGAACAAATCAGGAGGGGTCTTACATGCCATATATGGAAGTGGAATTTTTCTCCTGAAGGCAATGAGAAAATACCAAGAGTTTTAATCTGACATAACCAGGTTTATGTTTTGATAAAAACATCGTGAAAGTAGTTAGAATGGCGGCAGACTGGCCAGATTTAAAAAATTGCAATAGTCTAGAAATGAATTTTTTATGTTTTTGAATAATTAATACATTTACAATATAAAAATGATATGAAAAGGTAAACACTAAGAAATCTCACTCTCTCCTGCCTCCTATTGAAAACTGTTTTTATTTTGTTCAACCTGTTAGTGTTGCTTTATCTAAACAGAAGTAAATATGAACATTTATTTCTATTTTCCACCCTTTCTTACTCAGTCTTTTCTTATTTCAAACAATGCTGGAGTGAAAGTCTCCAAAGTAGGATTTCTGGGTTAACGGGTAAATACTTACATAATTTTGGTAGATGTTGCCAAATCTGGTGGATTTTTTCCTTTCCTAGGTGTTGTACCATTTTGTACTCCCACCAGCATACAGGAAAGCACCTCCTTACTTACAGTTTGACCAACAGCGTGTTGTGAAAACTTTTGGATTCATGACAAGAATTGTCAATATGAGAATGTATATCTTTTATGCAACCACGTTAATAAAGAAGTTAAAAGAAAAAGTGAAAATAAAAACTTTGGGAATTTCTGCCATATGATAGCTGAGAGCTAGAACGTCAATGTAGTCACTCGGAGTGAAATCGCGCTTTTGTTTCCTGTGTTTGAGGGCCATTTGTATTTCTTTTTCTGGGATCTCTATTCATGTCTTTTAACCATTTTTTTTGTAGGGTTGTTATTCACTTTTTTTTTCCAGTTTCTAGGAGTTGCAAATATTTTTCCCAGTTTGTCATTTCTTTTTGAATTTTACTTTTAGCTTTTGTTTTGTTTTCCATTCAAGTCATAGTTACTGTCAGTTTATGAAAGAATTCACACATGCTTTCTATAAATCCATTTATGATTTCATTTTTGCATTTAAAATTTGGATGCATTCAGAGTTTATACCAGTAAGCAATATGAAGCATAGATCGAACGTTATCTTTTCCAAGAGGCTACCTGGTGGTCCTGACACCCTTTATTGAAACGTCCAACTTTACCTCACTGATTTGAGGTGTCATCATTATCATGTTTTAAATTTCCCTATATACTTGGGTTTCCATTTGGAAATTTGTTCTATTCCACTGATCTGTTTATCTACTCCTGAGTCAATATGACACTGTTTTAATTATTGATGTTTTATAATATATTTTATTTTCAGATATTAGTTGTACCACTAATTGTTCTTCTTTTTCAGAATTTCGTGTATGACTTGCTCTTAGTGAGCCTATCTCTTATCTAGGCTTTAGCCTGGAAACATCAAAATGTCTCCTTTGCCTATTTTTTTAAACACTTTTTTAAAAGTAGTTTTAGGTTTACAACAAAACTGAGAGGAACTGTCATTTATGAGGGGACTATATTTATGAGGGTCTATTTCTGGACTCTATTCTGTTTCATTGATCTATTTATCTATTTTTCTTTCACCAGTACCACACTGTCTTGATTATTGTAGTTTTATAGTAAGTCTTGAAGTTGGGTAACAGAGATTTCCCATATACCCCCTGTCACCACACATGCATAACCTCCCCCATTATCCACAAACCCCACCAGTGTGGTACATTCGATACAATTGATGAACCTCCATTGACATACAATCACCAAAGTCAACAGTTCATCTTAGGGTTCACTCTTATTGGTGCACATCTATGGGTTTGAACAAATGTATAGTGATATATATCCATCATTATAATATCATACAGAGTATTTTCACTAGCATAAAAATCTGTGCTCTGCCTATTCATGTTGTCCCCCTCCCCCGGCAACCCTTGATCTTTTTATTATCTCCGAATTTTTGCCTTTTCAAGATGTCATATAGCTGGAATCATACAGTATGCAGCCTTTTCTGATTGGCTTCTTTCACTTAGTAATATGTACTTAAGATTCCTCCATGTCTTTTTATGGCTTGATAGCTCATTTCTTTTGAGTGCTAAATAAGATTCCATTGTCTGGATGTACTATGGTTTATTTATCCATTCACCTGCTGAAGGACTTCTTGATTGGTTCCAAGTGCTGGAAACCTTCTATAAATGTCCATGTGCAGGTTTTTGTGTGGACATAAGCTTTCAACTCCATTGGATAAATATCAAGGAGCATGACTGCTAGATAGTGTGGTAAGAGTGTGTTTAGTTTTGTAAAAAACCACCAAACTGTCTTCCCAAATGGCTGCATAATTTTGCATTGCCACCAGCAATGAATACGAGTCCTTGTTACTCCACATCCTCGCCAGCATTAGTGTTGTCAGTATCCCAGATTTTGGCCATTCTAGTAGATGTGTAGTAGTATCTAATTGTTGTTCATTTGCATTTCCCTGATGGCATATGATGTACAGCATCTTTTCATATGCTTATTTGCCATCTGTATATATTCTTTGGTGAGATGTCTGTTAAAGTCTTTGATCCATTTTTTAATGGGGTTGTTTGTTTTCTTTTTGTTGCATTTTAAGTGTTCTTTGTATATTTTGGATAATTGTCCTTTATCAAATGTGTCTTTTGCAAATGTTTTTTCCCTGTCTGTGGCTTATCTTCTCATTCTTTTGACGATGTCTTTCACAGAGCGGAAGCTTTTAATTTTAATTTAGTTTAGCTTATTAATGATTTCTTTCATGGGTTGTGCCTTTGGTTGTGTATCTAAGAAGGCATTACCATACCCAAGGTCATCTAGGTTTTCTTCCATGTCATCTTATAGGAGTTGTATACGTTTGCATTTTACATTTAGGTCTATGATCCATTTTGAGTTAATTTTTGTGAACAGTGTAAAGTCTGTGTCAGGATTCAATGATTTTGCATGTAGATGTCCAGTTGTTCCAGCACCATTTGTTGAAGAAACATCAGCTCCATTGTATTGCATTTGCTCCTTTGTCGAAGATCAGTTGACTATATTTATGAGGGTCTATTTCTGGACTCTATTCTGTTCCATTGATCTATTTGTCTAATTTTCTTTCACACTGTCTTGATTATTGTAGTTTTATAGTAAGTCTTAAAGTTGGGTAACGTCAGTCCTCCAGTTTTGTTCTTCTCCTTCAATATTGTGTTGGCTATTTTGGGTCTTTTGCTTCTCCATATAAACTTTAGAATCAGTTTGTCTATATCTGTAAAATAACTCGCTGGGATTTTGATTGAGATTGCACTGAATCTATAGATCAGGTCAGGAAGAATTTGCATCTTGACAATATTGACTCTTCGTATCCATGAACATAGAATAGCTCTCCACTTATTTAGTTCTTTGGTTTTGTTCATCAGAGTTTTGTAGATTTCCTCTTATAGATCCTGTACATATTTCGTTAGATTTATACCTAAGTATTTCATATCATGAGGTGCTAATGTAAATGGCATTGTGTTTTTAATTTCAAATTGTACTTGTTTATTGCTGGTATATAGGAAAGCAGTTGATTTTTGTATATCAACCTTGTATCCTGCAAACTTGCTATAATCACTTATTAGTTCCAGGAGTATTTTTGTCAGTTCTTTCAGATTTCTAAGTGATCATGTCATCTGCAAACAAAGACAATTTTATGTCTTCCTTTTCAATCTGTACACCTTTTAGTTCCTTTCTTGCCTTATTGCATTAGCAAGGACTTCCAGTATGACATTGAAGAGAAGAGGTGAGAGGGGACATCCTTGCCTTGTACCTGATCTTAGTGGAAAGTATCAAAAGCTTCTCACAATTAAGTGTAATGTTAACTGTAGGGTTTTTGTAAATATTCTTTATCAAGTTGAGAAAGTTCCTCTCTATCCTAGTTTACTGAGGGTTTTTATCATAAATGGGTGTTGAATTTTACTTTTTCTGCACCTTTGATATGATCATGAGATTTTTGTTTTTTAATCTATTGATGTGATGGATTATGTTAGTTGATTTTCAAATGGTGAACCAGCCTTGCATACCTGGGATGAATCCCATTTGGTTGTGGTATATAATTCTTTTCAGACTTTCTCGGATTTGATTTGCTAATATTTTGTTGCAGATTTTTGCATCTTTCTTATCTTTGTTCTTCTATAGGTAAGGTGTTTTCTTCCTTTGGCTTCTTTCAGGATTTTTTCTTTATCTTTGATTTTCTGCAATCTGAAAATCGTATGCCTGGGTGTAGTTTTTTGCCATTCATCTTCTTGGTGTTCTCTGAGCTCCCTGGATCCATTGTTTGGTGTCTGACATTAATTTGGGGATATTCTCCATTGTTATTGTTTCATGTGTTTCTTCTGCATCTTTCATTCTTTCTTTCCTTTTGGTATTCCCATTATGAATATGTTATACCTTTTGTAGCTGTCCCATAGTCCTTGGATTTTCTGTTCTTTTTTTTTTTTTCCAGTATTTGTTCCCTTTGCTTTTCAGAAAGAATTGCTTGTCAATTACAGTTCAGGTTTGCCTACCCCACTACAGGTTGCCCCAGCAGTTTCCACTCCTGAGGCTCTCCTCTGGTAAGCTGTGGCTCCCTGTATTTGCCTGTCTCCAATCTCAGGGGCAGATGTTTGCCCTGTTTCCTTTCCTCTCTTATGGATCCAAGAAGAGCTGTTGATTTTTCAGTCTGTTCAGCTTTTTACTTGTAGTTAAGACAAAGTGGCAACTTCCATGCTCCTTATATGTGGAACAAGAAACTAGAAGTCTCTTTTAACAATTTTTCTACAATATATTACATATCATCCTAGGTTTTAAATAGAAATTACTGCCTAATATCTAAGCCTTTCTCAAGGACTCAGTCTTTACTACAAGCATTAATAGATTCACAATTTATGAAATAAGAACTTTAGTCATGTAGGGCGTATTAGCCTCTATGTTAAGTGGTTCCAGATTGCAAATGTTGCAGGTGCTTTGTACAGATTTCTGTCTATCTCCTTGCTTTCTCCTGGTTGCTATTAGGAGGCTTGCCTGTAGCCTCTCTGCTCTCTTCTAACTGGGAGCTAAGTGGATAGCTAAAGGATTCTCTGATGAAGAAAGTTCACGAGTGCCCATTCATCCCCATCTCTGTAGTAACTCCTTGCCATGTCATTTTCCTTTCTTGGGGCAGATTCGATCAGGATAATGGCTGGATTTGTCCAGATTTGGGTACCTCTATGCTATACTGATGATGTTTCTGTTTTCTGAATTCTCTTCTCTCCAGGTTCCAGATTGTGAATCCAGGCTCCATTCATGTTGTACTTACTAACTTGTTAAGGTGTTTAGACTAAGCTGTAATCAAAAACAGATTTATTTGAAAATATCTTAATCATATGGGGGGATAAAGTTTAGTTCAAATGTCACCTCCTCTGTGATACTGTTCACAATTCCTTCAGTTGGATTTAATTTTTCTTTCTTCTCTAGATTCAGAGCATCTTACTTATATTTAAAATATTTATTTTATCATACCTTGAAGTTTAATGGGTTATTTATGCCTGTCTCCCTATGCCCTACTCTGTGCCACCACCAACACTGTACCCCATCCCACTGTACCCCCAACTCTAATCTTAAATACTGGGACCTGTATCAGCTCATAGCAGAGGCTCAATATTTGCTGCATTTGAACATTCTTATGAATTGTGAATATGAAAACTGATTTTAATCAAACTTTCTAGGTCTGACTACAAACTCTTCCAAAAGCATAGTGAGTGGGTAAAAAGTCTCTGGGTCAGAATATTTTAAAGTGTCTCAGATGGTTGAGATGATTCTTCCCCTTCTGTGTGTACTCTACCTGCACTTAGGAATTCTCTCTACATTTGCTCAATGTCCATGTACTATATTACTAGGGCCCTAGGCCCTGGCTACAAATCCTTCTAAGATAGATCACTTCCCTTATGTGCAACACTCCTTACCCTAGCCAGAGTCTTTTCTCTTCTGTAACTTTCTTTGCTGCAGTTACATAAAACACAATCCACTGATCCTATCCCCTCTCTGTGCATTCCCTGCTTTCCAGGTGAGACTCTGCTGTGCTCCCTTTGGCTCTCAGCTGCTTCCCTGTGGCTTTCTCCCCCCACCGCCCCCCCGCTGCCAATACCAGACATTTGGCTACCAGTTATCTCACAGTCTCTCTACCTACCATCTGCCCCATGGGAAACTGATTGTATTGTTACATCCTTCTCCTTCTCACTTTCTATATCATAAAAGAGTTATTTACTTGAATAGAAGGCCCATTCCCCCAGGAAACAGACCAGAAATTATTTCTATGGTAATTCAGGTTTTCTCATTTTCCCTTTAGTAAAGCAACAGGATCCTGAGGCTGGGTTTCAAGCATGTCACTCTCCATATGAGTTTCCCTGGCCTTAGTGGCCTCTGTTTTGACTGCTTATTTTTTTCTTCTCTTCTCTCTTCATTGACAGAGTGGAAAGTACCACTAATATATATTGTTAAACTTTCCAATAGAAATACCTTGGTTTCTTGATAATAATGGATTTCCATTTTTGATCACCAGCAGTACCAAGATTTTTTTCTGGATTCTGTGGTCTGTTCTCAATCTCTAGGATTCACATCTGCTATGAACCTCAGTTTAGAGATGTAGTTTGCATTTTATTCTCAACCAACCTAACAGCAATTAAATTAGTTTAGCTGATTCAAAAGCAATTTTGGTTAATAGATGGGTGAAAAGATATATAAATAGATAGATTAGATAGAAAGATAGATAGATGATAGATAAATAGAGATAGATGATAAATAGATAGATAGATACTTTTCTCTAAATCAAGATTTCTCAATCTTGAGACTATTGAAATGTAAGGCTAGATAATTGTTTGTTGTAGGCGGCTGACCTGGTTATTGCAGGATGTTTAACAACATCCCTAGCCTCTCTCTACCCACTAGATAGTAGTCTTCCCCATACCCCTAAGTTTTACAACCAAAAATATCTTCAGATATAACCATATGTTCTTGGAGGGCAAAATCACCCCCAGTTGGGAATCACTGCTCTAAATCTATTATACTCCTAATTATTGGTAAATAATAATGACAAAATATTTTTTACCATTTTTAAAGTTAGTATACAGTGAGTAAATACTGTAGGCCAGTCCCTTTGGAAAGTACTTTCACATATAAACTTATTTACTGTTGAAAATATCTCTATGAGTTAAATGTGAGGAAATAGGAGAGAGTCAAATAGGTAGTAAATGATAGAGCTGTTTTTTAAACAATTAGCCAATTCTAAAGCTCATGCTTTTTATAATTGTGTCATACATTTTATATTTTGTCTTCTATGATATAGCTCTATCTATCTATGTGAACCTTTTTCTTGGAGAATGAAGTTTTTTTTCATCTTTCTATCTCACTAGTACTGAGACTGAGCATGGTGCTTTGGCCATAGTAGACATCAAGGAATACTGGTTGAATTGAATATCTTTCAGTTTGATCTGAGAATGAAATATCACCATACTTTGCACATAGTAGGTTCCTAATAAATATTTGCTAAATTAATATACTAGTCTAGAAAAACCAGATGTCTTACCCTCTATTGGTTTTCTGAATCCCTCTGAACTTTTACAATGAGGGGTAGGGGAGCGATGGGGGTCATTTTAAGATAACATTTGTACTCCTTTTCATCTGTCAACTTCAATATAACCTTTCTGAATGTTTTCCTTCCTTTCATTATTTTCTTTATAGTCTGGTCTTTGTCAACAATCATAACCAGAGCAATGTTGCATTATCTTTACACAACACGATTTTCTGAGGAAGTAGAGCTGTATTACAACACTATTCAATTTGTTCTAAGTCTTTATGAGGAGAGTAAGGGATATTATTTTTTCCTTTTAGTAGACAGGGTTAATTGGAGGCATTAAATAACTGACACACCCAAAGATTATTAAATCAAGTTCCTCGCTCCTGATCCATAGCATCACCATTACTAAAGTTAACTTTTCTATTAAGAAATAATAGAACCCTCACTCTCTAACTCCCCACCTTGATTTGATCAACGGGCATGGGCTGTTTCCTATAGACATACATTGTGAAGATGAAGAAAAGCACATTTATTTCATGCCCACGCTATCCTGACTGCTCTGCTAGTCACTTAAATCTTGTAAGCTCATCTTGGAGTAGGTATTAGCATCTACATTTTAAAAAATGAGGCTGAGAGAAATTAAGAAATCTGCCCCAAATCTACAGCTAGAAAGTAGCAAAACCAGGTATCAAAATTGGTTCAGGTTTCAAAGGCATCTCTACTATTATAGAAATTTTAATTAATTCCCGCAAACTCTTCTATAAATAAGAAGCAGTCAGAACAAATCAGCACTTAGATAAGTTTTCTCCAAGTCTCCACAATTGTTCAGGAATCAGCTTTCCCACTGAAACAAAAAAGGAAGAAATGAAGAGTTTACCTTCTGGGTCCATAGGTTGTACACGTGAAATTAGAGCGTAAACCAGGTACGTTCTGGAGGGGCTAGAAAAGTGAAACTTACTCTTGCCTTCTCTCCAAGAATACCAAGAGCATGTATGGAAGGATTGCCACTTTGTACTCCAGAGATTGTTGTATTTCTTTAATAGATGAAGTGATTCCAGGGTACTCCACATGGCACTTTGTGTTTCTTACAGATGAAAGGTGCTATATACATGTCAGATATTATTATACAGCACTTATAAAAAATGTTTCCACTTATTGGTGTGGACTCACTGTTGAACAGCTTAGAGATGATAGTTATTGCTGGTAATAGCAGTCAGAATAGCAGTGTAGCCCTTTTTGCTATACTTTGCTCCATATTTTACTGTATTTTGCTCTATAATCCACACTGGCTTGGAATAAGAGTGGAAGAGTGGAAGATATTTGCTGACAGGGCTTAAAAATAGAAAGATGGCTATTTTTCTTATTGTGGTCAAGGTCAACAGCAAGGAAGAAATTTCCATGAGTGCATCATAAACAAAGTTAGACCACAAGAAGTTTTAAAAAAATACTAGAATGTAACATTTTTGCTTTTAAAACTCATAATGTAAATACTATTATCTTCTGGCCGTGCAACCATTGTGTTTGGAAATGTGCATATTTTATTGGCAGAAAATGCCATATAATGCAATGTCTTTATGTTTTCAATCTAATTTTGAAATCTCCTTTTAGGACGATCATCTGGGTTCTGAATTATTTGGCTTGGCCAGTTGTGCTACCCACCTGTGTCCACTGGCCTCCTATCTATTCTTCAAGCTTCTGTAAGAAGCCACTAGAAAGATATGCCCATCACTTTACCTTGGTGTCATTGAACTCTTCACAATCAACTATCGTTCAGTTAAGCAAACAGTGCTACCTAGGGAGCAAAAAATCCCTATTCTTTTATTCTAGTTTGGCTACAACTTAGATTTCCACTTTAGTGTTGGGAAAATCTTAATGTGGCAGAGAAATGAGATTTTCCTTTTTCATTCTCTCTGAGACCTAACAAAACTACTCTTCATATTTATATGCACTGGCTACAACTTTTCAATTACAAACCATTGTCATATACATTAACTTATATAATTATCAAAATTTCTTGAATTAGGCATGATTCCTACTTTTCAGAGAAGGAAACTGAATTCAGAGAATTTAAATGAAATGCTCAAGAGTATACAATAATTAAATCTAGTCAGAACTAAATTTCAAATTCAGGTCTCTTGATTTCAAATTACAAAAGCTTTCTTTTGTATGGGGGGTTTGGACACTTTCTGTAAAGGACTAGACAGCAGATATTTTCAGTTTTGCAGGCCATAGGATTTCTGTCGCAACTACTCAACTCTGCCCTTGTAGAGAAAAATCAGCCATGGACAATATGTTAACAAATGGCTGTGTTCCAATAACACTTTATTTACAAACCAGGCAGCTGCTGGGCTGTAGTTTGCCAATCTCTGCTTTATACTGTTTCCCCTGTTATTCTATTCCATTTGGGATTTATTTATGGACTTCTGGTTAAATTTTCATAAAGTTTATTTATAAAGATTAGAAGAGAAAATAACTTCTGTGCTGTCTCTGAACCTAAGCTATTAGGGTGACAAAATTTATTAGTATAATAGCCAATTGATGAAGTAGAAATAGCACTGGACTTAGAGTCAAAAACTTAGATTTGAAATTGGGCTCTATATAACCTCAGAGATGTGTGACCTTGAGGAAATCATTAACTTCTCTGAGACCCAGGCTAATGTGGATATGATTTTAACACATGTTTCACAGGATGGTCATGAGGATCAAATGTGGTATATGTGGCAGTGACTGAACCAGTACCTGCTGTATAGTAAGCACTCAATAAAGGCTTGTCGAATCTCTGAATCTCTGTTATAACATAATGAGAGCTTTCTGTCTTATAGTTCTGGGGTTTTTGTCAAGAAATATGAACATGATATCAGTCAGGTTTATTAAACCCAAATGGAGTTTAGGGCTAGTAAAAGGCAACTTCTATAAAATTCTTGGGTTATGGATATTACTATATGTCCACTACAATTGGTTTTTCAGCTATTGATTTTAATCAAAGGCATGGTAGGCTTTGTGGTTGGTTTCCCCAACATCCATTCTACTCTCAAATGATTAATCTAGGAGAATTCTGGTAATCCTATTCATCTTGTTAGTGATTGGTTTAGGAATAGCTTGTCTCCCAGTCCTAGTCATTGAGATAAGAGAGGAATTCTGCTGTTCAAAGGCTTCTGGAAGAAGTTTCCTCTCTCCTGAGAAGGATGCGTAACAAGAGAGTGTTCCTTTCTTCCTCTGTACATCCGTCTTGCTAGAGGTTTGGTCTGGAATTGACACAGCCAGTTTACAACCATGAAGGGCCAGGTGAGGGCAAGGCTGACATATAGAGGACGGCAGAGCAGAAGAATGGAAAGAACTGAGATTTTGATCACCCTGTTGAGCCTCTGAAGCAACCAACCTGGGAATCTTGTTATGTTAGGTAACAAGATTATCTAAGGTATTGTTTAAGCCCATTTGATTGGGGTGTTTGATTCCCTGAAGTTCTGGTACTATAGCTTGGTCTAATATATTGTTCTTT
Organism: Tapirus indicus; assembly: GCA_031878705.1. Classification (NCBI taxonomy): domain Eukaryota; kingdom Metazoa; phylum Chordata; class Mammalia; order Perissodactyla; family Tapiridae; genus Tapirus; species Tapirus indicus. Next base: position 46,065,244 of record CM062918.1, read on the forward strand.
ATAATTTTTATGTGACTTTACTTTGGACCAGTGTTCAAGTAGGGTTAGAGTAGGTCTCTCTGATATTACTCAGGGTAAGACTTAAAGAAATAGCGACTCATTCATATCCATAACTCTTTTTCTTTTATTAGCTGCTTTACTTTAACTTTTATTCTATTAATTTTCTGCCTTTTTCTTGTTTTAAGATTTCTTTGTTTTATAACTGCTTAAGTTGAATAACTACTTTTTTATTGAAAAATTATTTCATGCTATTAATTTAACTCTCAGGACAGTTTTGACTGCATTTTGCAAGTTTTTATATGTAATATTCTTGTTATAATTTTCTAAATCTGCTGTACTGCAGGTTTTACTTTTTTTCTCTTTCACCCTAGTTATGAGAGTGTTCTCATATTGCCAATAGAGGAGACTTATTATTTACATGCCTGTTGTATCAAATGCTTTTAAAACATCTGTCTTGATAATCATATAATTTTTCTTCATTGACTTACTGATGTGGTTAATTTTGTGAATATATTTCAATGGTAAATAATCCTTGAGCTCCTGCTGGATTTAATTAGAGTGTATTTATTTATCTATTTATTATTTATTTATTCTTTTACCTTTAACAAGTTCCTGTGTAGTACTTACTATATTCCAGGCACTGTTATTTTTCCTTAGAATGTTTGCATAGTTCTAAACACTTGATAAATATAAACTCATTTAATACTTCATTTAGAATTTTTGTCTCAATATAAATAACTGAGATTGCTTTGAAGTGGTGAGTATATGTTGTATGTACATGTGCTATTATTGTTAGGTTCAGGGTACGTTATTGGAAACCCATAAAATTAATTGGGAAGCTTTTTATTTTTGTATTTAAAGAGTACAGAAATTATCTGTTTCTTGAAGGTTTGGTAGAACTCCCTAATAAAATCATTTGACTTGGCGCTTTATGGAAAGGAGATGCTTTTTGGACAACTTCTAAAAATTGTTCTATGATTGTATAGATTATATAATATATATATAGATTATATAGATTATATACACTTACACAGGTATTCCATTTCTTCTTGAGTTAATTTTAGATACTAACATTTTGTTTTCCAGAAAATCATCAAATTATACGTAGGTCTACACACAAACATACACACATATACATATAAAAGTCTTGATTGGAATTTCGTTAATTAGAAATTTATTAAGGATAATTAGTATTTTTATAATTTTGAGTCTTCCCATCCAGGAACTTGGTATGTCTCATCATTTTTTTTTAATCACCTTCTATATCATTCAGTAAAATTTTATAGGTTTTTTTCCAAATAATTTACATACATTTGCATTAAGTTTTCCTTATCCTAGCTTCTTTGTAAATGTCGTTGGTGATATGAATGGGGTCTTTTTTGTTCCATTTTCTGACTGGTTATTCCCAGTGTACAGGAAAGCTATTGCTTTGTATGTTTATCTTATATTTGGCCATCTTACCACATTTTCATTTCTGTTGATCCTCTTCAAATTTATTTACATCATTTGTAAATTTTGTTAATTTTTTCTTCATTTTCAATGTTTATGGCTATTTATTATTTTGTCTTTTTGCATTGACCAGACCACAGAATCATTTTGAGAAGTAGTAGTGACAGATGACCTCTGTATATTTGTTTCTGATTTAAACAGAATTACTTTAGTGTCTCATGGTTAAGTATAAAATTTGCTACAGACTTCTGGTATGTCTTTTATTTATCATATTGAGGAATTATCCTTCTATTCCTAGTTAATTAAAAGGTTTAATTTTTTATTGTTATTTTATTATAGTTTTTAAATTTTAAATTAAGAATAGATATTGAACTTTATTAAGTGCCTTTCTGTCATTTATGAATAGGATCAATCACTTGATTTCTGTTTTTTAAACTATTAATGAGGTGAATAATTTGCCTACATTATTAAAGTTATGGAGTTCTCACTATGTGCTGTTAGGGTAAGGAAGAAAATAGCCCCTTCACCATCAGTGTCTCAGGGTCTGCTTGACAGGAGGAGAGAGGGATGGTTTTCAGATTGATAGCCCCATTCTCAAGCCAAATGGTTGAGAAACTGACACTGGATTGGCAGTTCCCTCCAGCTATTCCTCTTCTTTTTCTTCCTTGTTACTTTCAGTGCCAAGTCTTAGAATTAATGATAGTTCTACTCATTTTGCCTATGTTTAACAGTTACTTTTCAACTGGACCTAACCAATCTGGTTGCAATGACTATCCACAGAAACTTTGTTGACATTAGTTTTTCTCCTTTATCACTTTATAGATTTTGACACCATGAATCACTCCTCACTCCTTAAGTCCTGCCAAGACTGAGATTTTTAAATAGACTTCACTCACTCTCTTTGTCACTATTAAAGAGTCTGCTGATCACTATATGCTACCTATGACAATCCAGGTCTACTGATGTGTGGAATCCAATAAAATCCCACCTTTATTCTTATGTTAGTTAGGGTTCTCCAGAGAAACAGAATAAATAGGATAGATTGATAGATAGAGATAGAGAGGTAGAGATAGAATCCAAGACAGACAGAGCTAGAGATGGAGATGATACAGATATATAGAGATTTTTAAGGAATTGGCTCATGCAATTGTGGGGGCCAGTTCTGGCATGTCTGAAGTCTGAAATCTGTGGGGCAGGGCAGCAGGCTGGTACCTCATGCAGGGTTCCTATATTGCAGTCTTGAGAAGAATTCCTTCTACTTCTGGAAACCTCAGTCTTTGCTGTTAAGGCCTTTGACTGATTGGATGGTGCTCACACAAATTATGGAAGGTAATCAGCTTTTCTCAAAGTCTACTGATTTAAATGTTAATCATATCTTAAAAAATGCCTTCACATCAACACTTAGATTGGTGTTTGACAGAACAACTGGTCACCATTGCCTAGCCAAGTTAACATATAAAATTAACCATTGCAACTCCTATATTCTTTTCTTCTACTCTAGAATTCATTTGCCTTCAGTAGATGAGAAATGTAATATATTGTTATCAAGGATTTGAGTTGTATTACTCTCTGTAGTTTTTTTTATACCTTTTGCTTTCCCCCCTTATTGTCAGCAGCATTCATTGTCTTAGGCAAAAGATGACAAGACACACATCAAAGTAAATACCTTTGAGTTTCAATAAGGCTTTTGCATTTTAAAATCCTTAGCTCTATAATACTAGGATATAATGTTTATGTCACAAACAACAAATCTGAGAAAATAGACGAGTCAGGCTCTCTTACTGCAGAAGAGGTAAAGACTACATGGGGAGGACAAAGAGAAAAAGACAAATAGCTTAGATGTGGGTGGATTCCTAAAAAGCAATCCTGTGTCTTATCTACAGTCTCTTTTCTAGTTAGGGGTAGGTGCTGAATAGAAACCTGAGAAGAATTCAGAATTCAAGAAGGGTGGAGAACCCTATCTGAATCTCTAGGTGGAGCTCAGGAGGATTACAAGCTCCACAGAGTGTTCCTGCACCCAGCATGACACAGACGTGGTTGAGTAGAAATGCTGAAGACAGCCATGTTCTACGTCAGTGAAGTGCAGGAGATTCAAATCTTTTCTGTTCAACTCAATGGGAATTAGAAGGACCTGAAAGTGAGGCTGAGGGGCTCAAAAAATTTTTTTTCCCCTGTAGACACTGTTTATTTGAATATACTATTATCTGTCCATCTAGTAGAGAAAGATGATGACCGAATATTCCCTGGATACCCACACCCCACTACTACTAGACTGACATTACCTAAGTCAAAGGTGACCATATATCTCCATTTTCTGGGATATTTCTGATTCATACTGGTTGCCTCATGCATAATTGTTACATTGCAGTCCCTCTCACTCTAGAAAGTGTTGTACTTTGCACTAAAAACTGCGTAATCACCTCCCTAAGCCCTCAGAACTCAGATGCAACATAGGAGAAAAAGTGGAAAGCCTGAACCAGTTGAGATTGTTTCTTCTACCTGGAAAAATAAGGAGGAAAATCTAAAATAGAAATTAAATTCATTTATAGAGAAAATAAGATTGAGTTTTTGGCATACATGAGACTGTGTACTGAAATTCACCTTTCCTATTTAAAAGGCACCTAAACTTCAGGAGTTTACATCTTGAAATCCATTACACTATGCACAAACTATTACTTGAATCCAATAGGATATATAAAGTTTCAATATTTTATGTATTTAATTTCTGGTTCAAGTTCTTTTGGTGCCTTTATTCTAGCAGCAGATGTAATCCTCACTAATTTATTATTATAAGATGGTAGAAAGCAAGGAATACCTTATGAAGGGCTTCACAAGCCCAGCTAAGGGGGTTTGGACTATGTTCAAGAGAGTGAAAGAATGAGGTTTGTGTTTTAGAGAGTTAGCTTGGGCAACAGTGTGGACGATGGACAGGAGGCAGAGGACTAGTCAGGAGGCTCCTGTGGCAATTTGAATGAGAAATGAGTCTGAACTGAAGAAGTAACAGTGGGGATGCCAAGAGGACAGATTGGAGAGCCATTTAGAAAATCAAATAGAAAATATTTGGAGGCCAATTTTACACTAGGAGTGAGAAACAAAGAGATTTGTGGAGGTAGAGAATGAGTTCAGCGTGGGACACATTGGCTTGAGGTTCCTGTGGGATGTCCAGGAGGAGATGGTGGTTTTTCAGGTGAATTTTTGAGTTTGGAATTTGACATGAATATGTGTTTGAGGGACAAGTGATTTGGAGGTACCAGCTTATAAGAGTTAGGGAAAGTAGTAAGCACTGAGAAAAAATAAAAAGAAGAAAAAATATAGTGATTACTTTCTCTTTGTCTCTCAATAGATGTAAATATAACCTGAGTAAGTTTTATGTTGCAGTCAGGCTAGAAGGTATTATTCTGAAATAAATAAAACTCACTATGACACTTTATGAACTTTTGGTTGGCAATTTATATAGGGAGAATTTTACCTTAGACCGGTGTTTCTCAACCAGGGGACATTTAGCAATGTTTGGAGACATTTGGGGTTGTCACAACAGAGAGGGGGCAATGAGAACTGTTACTGGCATCTGGTGGTAGAGGTCAGGCATGCTATTAAATATCCCACAATGCACAGGACAGCCACCACCAAACAAAGAATTATCCGGCCCAAAATTTCAGTAGTGCCGAGGTTGAAAAAGTGCCTACGCTCTGCCTTAGACAATCGAGCTAACAATTTTGTTGAAAGAGCTGAAATCATCCTACAGTTGTTTTTCTGATCAAGAAAAACCACAGAAGGACTTTGATATAATGTACAAAGGAACCTTGATATTCTGGCTGGGAAGTCCCTTCTAGTTAACTTTGCTAACTCAAAAGGCCATTTATCTGGTCAATATCCCTGTATGCACAGGAGCACTCTGGGTGCACATGACATTGAGGGCTCCAAGAAAGTATGGCTCTTTTACCCACTGAACCCCACAACATAGGTTAGCAGTTGATGCAAAGATAACAAGTTTTATAGCATGAGAATATATGGGAAAGCATATACCGCCAAAGTCATCTGCAAAATGGAGGGTTGAAAATGACCATTAAATTTGGCTATTGGATGGTGAAATAATAACAAAAGGTAGTAAAGGTGGTCAGCAATACAAGACAGTGGTTAAGAGAACAGGTTGCTGAGTCCAACTGTCTGAGCTTGCAAGACTCCTGGTACTATGGTTTATTAGTTGCATGATCTTAAGCAAATTACTTATCCTCTTATGTGCTGCAGTTTTTCGTCTGTAAAATGGGGATAAAAATAAGACCTGCCTGTAAGAGTTATGTTTGGGAGTAAATAAAATATCACATACAGAGCTAGTGGAGTGATTGGCACATGACAGACTCTCAATAAATGTCATCTACACATGCTTTGGAGCCTGCCTGGTTCAGTGTGTTATCAATGGAGCAAAACAAGACCGAGACCCTGAACTTTTGGTTGGCAATTTATATAGGGAGAATTTGCTTCTGCTTCTGAAGTGACTTTCCACTAAGGGCTTCCAGGTAATTGGCACAAAGATATTTACAGTATTAATGCAGGACGTAAAATGATAATACCTATTGTTTCTTTTTTAATCAAATCAACAATTTGCTGATCAATATTTGTTAAAAGTGGTGACATTCTTGCTGTTGGTTCCACTAGTTTCTGCCACAAGGAAACGGAGTAGATGAAATAGATTCATACTTTTCAAATTGTAGTTCTCAAACCCCTAATGAAAAACTGGGAGCCACGGATAAGACAGGCAGTTATAAAAGACTCTACATGATTCCAAAGAGTCTGAATGCAGAGCCTGCATGCATACAAACTACATTGTAGTATTTAAATTATTTTTTCACTGCCTACTAGCTGCATGGTCTTTAGAAAATTACTTAGCCTTTCTGTGTTTCTGTTTCCTTATCTATGAAATGATAATAGAAAATATCTCACAAAATGGCTGTGAAGATTAAATAAGAAACTGTATGTAAGGTATTTGGCATAGCACATCCAGAAAATGTTCAGTAATTGTTAGCTATTAAAATTTTGTGTATTTAGCAAACATAAATATATATGCATGCAAAGTTTAAGTGACTATTTAAAGATAAACTATGAGATGCCAGAAAAATCTCACATATACAGTGTGCTATTTTGAGGCTACTTTTGTGTACGATTTTGCTTCTCTTCTACAAAAGCTTTGGTGAATTTTTGAGAAGTATGAATGTAAGTGGCCTTCTAGTCCACTGGACATTTATGCAGGCATAGAGTATTTTTGACCAATATTCTTAGATGCTATCCAAAAAATCCCTTTTGAATAGCTATATACTCAATATCATTTTCAGATGTTTCAAGTTTCACTCTCTCACACTCATTAATCACACATTGCACTCATTAATCATGTTACAAAAGAGGATCATTAACAACTGTGGCCAGATGTGGCCTGGAAGCCACGCCTGCTGGATTACTCCACGGGGTTACGCCCAACTGTAGTAGGAGAGCATCAAATGGGTGGCATCGCTGTGGAGTTCAGAGGAACTGTACAACCCGGGTAATTTTCTGAGCCGTGATCCTCAGCAACCAGAGAGGTACAAAGATAGGCCCACATACAAGGCAGGCAGAGGTGAGATGCTCAAAGATTCCAGATAATTCTTCTTGTAAAGAAATTCAATATACCAACACTTGCTGTAACAAAGTTTGTAAAGGGGGAGTTTACCCACTATTTCAGATTAATTGAAGTTCTCAATTTTAGTGATTCCTTAGCTGTTTCTTCTCTCTCTCTCTCTCTCTGTGTGTCTATATTCTATTGATTTACGGATGATAAGGATTTAGTTTTCTTTTCCTCCATCCCCCACTCCCCTCACATAACCCTCTCATTCTCCTGATAGTTATATTGTCTTTTTTGTTAGAGTAATAATTACTTTATAATAATTATTGTTTGTTTTATTCACAGTTGGCCATGTAATACACTATGATTACATTTCTTCTCTTTCTTTTCATTTGCTTAGTTTTCTTTCACACACAATACCTGTCACCAATTCATCACCAAGCCCGTGATAAGACTGAAATCTTCCTGGAGGCCTCCCTACTGCTCCCTACTGCTACTACCAGTTTCTGCTACAGCTGGCCTGGTTGCTTTCTAGTTTGTATATAGCGGTAGACATGCAATCTATCTTCATTGCACTCTGGAGAATTTCCTTCTTTTCTATGTTGTATATACTGCTCTTTCTTGGTTTACTCCATTTTGAAGGTGGAGTTTATAGTTTTATAAGAAAGAGTGCCTGGAAGGGATAGATTGGCTAAGTATAGAATTCCTGGGTGGAAATGGTTTTCATTAGGATATTTAAGTCATTGCCCCATTTTCTTCTATCATCCTTAGTTGCAATTGAGAAGTCTAATGCCATTCTGATTCCTATCATTTGCACTGGGCCAAAGTTCTCTTCCCTTTCCTAAACTTTTTAAGATCATTCCTTTTTCTCTAGTGTTCTGAACTTTCATTAGAACATCCCTGGGTGTGGCTCTTTTTCATAAATTTTGCCAGGCACACCATGGGGTCTTTTAATCTGGAATTTGTTTTTATCATTTCTGGAAACCTTGCTTGATTTTATTTTACATAATTTTCTTCCCTCTGATTTCCTGTTGACTCTTTCTGGAACTCTCATTAATACTATTTTTAATATTGGACCTCCTCTAATTGAATGATTTTTAAATTTTCATATTGTCTCTCCTATTTTCTATTTTCTGTGAGATTTCCTCAATTATATCTTCCAAACATTGTTTTGGAAAAAGAAGTTGCTAGCCTTTGAGGGTGTGTATGTATATTTTATTTACTGCTGTATTCTCAATGGCTGGAATAGTGCCTGGCACATAGTAGAAACTGAAAAAAAGATTTGTAGAATTGAATAAAAAAATGCTATCACATATTTTTAACTTTGTGAATGTTCTTTTTTATAGCCTCTTATTTTTGTTTCTTGAAGGTAATTTCTTCCCTTATCTCTCTGATTATATTAACTATAGATGTTTTGGGATTTTCTTGTAACACTGTATTGCCAGTTTTTGCTATCTCCCTTGACTTGTTTGTTTTAGTCTCTGTCTTTCCTATTGAAAGCTTTCTTCATATATCTGATGATTCTTGGCTTTTCAACTGGTGAGGCACAGAAATATTTTATATTTCTGGGCAGGCTAGAATACTGGGCTTCACCATGGGGTTTGCTGGGTATGATGTTTCACTGGAGGAGCCTGAGTGGTCGGCATCTGTAGATCTTTTTTATCAGGCTGTTTTGCAAAATTTTTAATTGTGGTAAAATATACATAACATAAAATTTACCATCTTAACCATTTTTAAGTGTACAGTTCAGTAGTGTTAAATATATGTACATTGTACATTGTTGTGCAACCAATCTCCAGAACTCTTTCATCTTGCAAAACTGAAACTCTATACCCATTAAACAATTCCTCATTCTTCCTTTCCATCTCCCTCCTGGTAACCACCATGCTACTTTCTGTCTCCATGAATTTGGCTATTCTAGTTTCCTCACATAAGTGGAATCATACAGTATTTGTCATTTTGTGACTGACTTATTTCACTTAACATAATGTCCCCAAGGTTCATTCATGTTGTAGCATGTGTCAGAATTTTTAGGGCTGAATAATTTTCCATTATATATACATATATATATATAAACCACATTTTGTTTTCCCATTCTTTTGTCAATGGACGTTTGGGTTCCTGCCATCTTTTGGCTATTGTGAATAATGCTGCTATGAACATGGGTATACAAATATCTCTGAGTTCCTGCTTTCAGATATTCTTTTGGATATATACGCAGAAGTGGAATGCTGGATTACATGGTAATTCTATTTTACATTTTTTGAGGTACCACCATTACTATTTTCCTCAGCAACCAGACCATTTTACATTCCTACCATTAGTGCATAAGAGTTCTAATTTCTTGACATCCTTACCAACATTTGTCAGTGTCTGTTTTTTGATAGTAGCCATCCTAATGTGTGTGAGGTGTTATCTCATTGTTGTTCTGATTTGCATTTTCCTAACGATTAGTGATGTTGAGCACGTTTTCATGTGCTTGTTGGCCTCAGGCTGGTTATTTAATCAGAGAAGAATCATCTGTCTCTTGTCCAGTGTTAGTAAGAATGGTTATTAGCATTTTGGGAGCAAAGCAGAAAGGTGCTGGGGTAGGGGTGTGGCCATCAATGTGCAGATTTTCATCCATCCCTCATTTTCAGCACGATCTCCTCCCCTCAGCTGGGCCTAGTGTCCTGAGTCCAGAATCCCTCCTGAACAACTGTTCAGGGAGGGAAACTCCAGGTATCAGCTGGAGAGAGAAGTGGGGATGGGAATCAAGAATATTAACTGTTTCTTTCAAATAGTTTTCCTGTTTCAGCCATGCCTGTATCCCCACTTTTGGAGGCGACAGTTGTCTTCAATTTCTGAGCCTTTAAGGTGCTCTGCAACGCCAACCAGCTCACTTCTTGGCATCATTTCCTATGGCATTTATTTGCTTTCTATTTTAAAAAATTTGCTGTTGTTACTCCTTTTCCCATTCTCTATTTTTCTTCTAGGTTTATATCTTTTATCCCATGATTTAAATGGGGCTTCCGGATAGGACGGAGATGAATGTGTGTCTTTAATTTGCCATTTAATTGAAAATCCCTCTAGTCATTTCATCATCATTATTATTATTATTCCTAACCAGTAGTCTTTTTTTCCACTTAGAGAAGGGAAAGGAGGGTGCAGAAACAGAGAAATGTCATGAGACATTTCACCAACCTTTGTTAAAGTAAAAATAAGGATGAGCATCCCCCTCTAGGTACATTCTGTTGGTGTTTGATGTCCCTGACACCATAAGTCAGCTGCCTACTTTGACCCTTCCTTGACTCAGATTTTCTACTCAGTTCATCCATTTTCAGATTTTTGCCTAATAGGAAAACATTTCTAATACATATCAAGCTCATTGGGAAGGTAGAATTTGATATACACTGTTTTGCTTTACATAGAATCTTCCAGGAACTCATTAACTTTCTAAGTTTGGGATACCTCTTTAGAAGTACTTGTGTGTTTTGGTTTGGTCTCACTCATCACACTCATACAAGGCTATTGAAATATGCTTTTTGGTGTCAATTGATAATACAAAGACTGATAGAAGTCAAGAGGAAAGCTACTTGTTATTTAGTATAACTTTAGATGGACCATGGGCTATCCCCTTCTGACGTAAAACATCTCCAGAGGATTATCTTTCATGACCCAGAAGAAAAACTATCTACTATTTACTATTTATTATTACCCACTGAACTGGGGAAAGCCTTGACCTTTAAATAAATTGTTGAAAACTTTGAAACTAGCCTTTGATCCCAGGGGTACTCAGTTAACGTGAAACATTTTATAAGAGGAAACTTTTATTAAAATAATCTATTTAGCTTGGTTTTGTTCAGTCTGAGTAAAAAGCTTGCTCAAGCACTGGAGTTCCATTATGGTTGTCTACAATTAAGATTCTAAGCAGGCATTTTTGGTGTGTGTAGTAATTTCAATTATTTGTAATATTATATTCAATAATAGTAGTACATGCACATGGTGCTTGAGAAATTGGAATTATTAGTCTCAGTGTATAAATGAGAAAACTGAGGTTCAAGCTATTATATGAAACTACTTTTCTAATGTCAAATAGCTGGTAAGAAAGTGAAGGAGCTGAGACACAATGCCAGTACTTCAGATTCAAAGTTCAATGCCTGTTACAATGCAAAATACTTGCATTAAACTACATAGATATTTGGGGAAAGTAATCAATGATGTGAAGGACAAAAGAAGTGAGGAATAGTACAAACTAGATTGAAAGATATTAGATGTGGAACACTCTCCTCACCTTCCCCAAACCATTCAATGACCTGGGAATTTAACTGGCATCTCTTCACCTCTGCCTGGAATTGTGTATTTACTTGGTATTTTGGACACATTGACCAACCCTATGTAAAAAGAACACTCTGAAGATTCCTTCACAAAAGCTGCCTATGTTTGCTATAACATGTATTAGTTGTAGCAAAATGCCAGGAATTGAAGAAAAGCTTACCATTCATCAGTTTCCAATACTAGGGAAGAACAAATTTATTTATATAAGGTGGGCGTCCTGGTTTCTATCTGGGTACACGAGCCACTGGCTTTCTCAAGGCAGTGACCCACATCCATGCAATGATTCAACACCCTCAGTGTTAGTCTGCATGTCCTCTGTTTGCCTTCTGGCCTCCCTTTCAGGTGCCCTGGGCCTCTCTGCTCGGACATAGCCTTCATTTGATTTGCACACAGAACTAACTTGAATGCAGTCACCTCTCATTAGGACAATCAGAGAAAATGGCTTCATTTGGAAGACTAACGGAAAATCTCTCCACATTGACTAAATAGCTTGGCTTCTTAGATGCTTACAAAGAATAAACGGGCAGACTTTTACCATTTCCCAGAAAAGCTTACATGGTAGTGGAATAAAGCTTTCTTCCTTTTTCTTCCCTTTTTTCTTCCTCTTTCCTCAGAGAAAGGCTTTAGCCTGAGAGAAGGTAAAGAAGTAAGATCCTAGTAAATAAAGAAACGGAAACCTAATAGTACATGTACGAGAGCAGAATGTGACTTCTGTATTAAGGGAAATGATAAATGTTTTCACATTATGGGAACCGCTTTAACACAACCTTAAAACAGTGCTTTAGAGATATGTGAGGATGTAGAGAAATTTGTCTCTACACTTTAAAACTTTTCTCTTCCACGAGGATTTTTAGTAGGAATATGCTTTGGACTAGAGCTAAGAGAATGTGAAAGAAAATTTCTAGCCTTGAGTGTTGCTGCCACCTACATGGCAGGAAGACTATGAACAAAATCCAACACCTTTCTGGACAGGCATCAGCTGCAGGATACTTTCTATGAAAACACATTTTAGAAATCCCCAAATTTGTTTCTTTATTTGACTATCCCAATGACAATTGAAATGACAGTATTTGTTCTTTTTATGTAACTTCCTATTTCAAGTTCTTGCAGAAATTGGACCAACTAGTTTTGCTTATATTGGTGGGAATACATTGATTATTTGAAATAGGGGCTGATCCAAAGAAATCTTTCTTATCATAAAAACAGTCCCAAGGGCAACCTGATCCTTGTGGCTATGACTGTCTCAGGGAGAGGATGAAAGCTCTTATTCTCACTGTGCTACAGGTTTTTTGTTTTTTTCCCTGGCAGGGTCTAAAATACAAAAGGAAAAATTAAATAGAACAATGTTTGCTCAGTTGATTATAACTATAAATTGATGCAAATAGAGATAACATAAATGTAAGAATTCTTCCGATATAGACAAGTTATTTCTGATAGGAAATGTCGTTGTCACTGCCGAATTAACAGGAAATCTCTTTAAAAGTCTAAAGGAAACTAATATGTCAAAAACACATCATGGACTGTCCTTTTATCTATGATGGCATCATCCGAGGCCATGATGCTCGGTGACTGAGGCTGTGTGAAAACACCTTCTCCCAAGAAAATGCACATGCAAGATTGAAAAGCCAGTTGATGACTTTACAAATAATTGCAATTAAAATAATTGCTAAGTGAATAAATGATAGGTTTTGTTAAGCATGTACCAACCAATTACCACTATTGCATAATGTTATGAATATTGGTGTTTTGCTGGCATTTGGCACTTTGCAGATTTAGGCACCGTGTTGTACTAAACATGCACTAATTATCGTTGGTGTTAAAAACCTTGCATCCTTGAATGAAAAAATCACTGCTACCTTTCCAATTAGTAGCATATTGAAGACACAAAGGATCCCTAAAACTGATGATAGGAAAACATGCTTTATGCAATGAAAAAAGGCATTTGGAGAAACAGTGTCAAAAGGAAGAACCATATATGCTCAACATTTCTCCCTGCACACCACTAGAAGTAAGACATTTTAAACATTTTTAATGGTTTACAGCTTTAGTTTTCACATGGCATTAAAATAACGATTTCTTACCATTTGTATCATAATGATGCAATTGTCACAGTCTATTTACCTGCAGTATGCTTTCTGGGATACAGGTGAATTTATCCCAGACATAATGAACAGAGCCTAAGACCAGAAGGTGGCAAAAAATTCAGTGATCAAGATAAATATATTTTAAAAAATCAAATTAATTCAAAAAAATCCATGATATAGAAATTTTAAATAAAGATGAGATCTAAGAAGGTTGGGATGAGAGTAAGAGGTGCGAGTTGTGCCAGGGAGCTGTGCCAGGACAGACTCCCCCAGTCCCTGCCCTGCCAATGAGATGAATTGATGTGCGCTGTCTTCCAGGGGTCACAGTTGGATGGGAGTTTCCCGTGGCGTGCTCTTACTGGAAGACCTGTTAATTTCCAGTTTACATTTTTCTCTTACATGCCATCTGTAGGGTCCTTGTTGATGAAACCACAGCACAAAGTGGTCTGAGGACCACTGTACAGGAAGCCACATAATTTCATCAGAAAGGCATCTACTCAAGAAAATCTTAACTGCAACTTTTTTGGTCACAGCTAATTTTGAAAGTATTTGACAATGCTATGTACATGTTTACAAAGCAGTGACTTTCACGTGAAATTAGACACAACTCTGGGCACTTTACATGTGAAACATTTTGTGGAGAATCAAAGGGTATATAGCACTGCTTTTAAATAACAGCATAATCAAAAAGTATGCAATGTAAAATTTTTTAAATTAGACAAATGAGTCTATTCTTTGAAAATAAGACTTTAAAATCAATTGGAATTAATGTATTCTGAGCCTTCATTTTAAACACATAGCATAAAACAATTTTTAAAAATTCAATTATTATAATGTGCCCTATAAAGATTGAAGAGAAAGAATATCTTTTCTAAAATGTTCATTTGAATAATTATAAAAGGCTTTTCAAATAAAGAACATTGGAGGAAAATGTACAAGGAAGGAAATAAAAATTATCCCAAATACCACCATCTAGAGATAGAATGTTATTATTTAGCAAAACGTTTTCCTATCATTTTTCTAATAGTGACATATTCAAAGTAGCCTAACTTCATTTCTAAAATAGCAATAGACTGTTTCAGGCCTGAAGCCACCTCTCAAATTGTATATTTATAATGCTGTAAGTTTTGCCTTATATTTGAAGTACTTCACAGTATACAGATTGCTGTCTATACACCATCTCATGGAGCGCCTTTGCACGAGCCCTGTGCGGGGGCTCTCTGCTCGGTTGGGAAGCGAGGCTCTGAGAAGCACATCAAGGACACGCTGCCTGGACACATGGCAATCAAGCCTCGACTCTTAAACCTACATTCTTTCCAAGATTCTGTCCTCAGCAATGTAGCCAGTGTGTAACTCCACAATGAATAATAGAATCCCAGCTTGCAAATTTGAAAATGTGATGTTCCTTAGAGGGAAATATATAATCACAAATATCACCAAGATTATTACCAAAAAAGAAACACAAGAAAATTTTTTTAATGACTTATTTATTACAATGACAAGGAAGACTCTGGATACATCCACGAATACAATTACTGCACTCGTTACCTGAGGCTGGATGTACAAAAGGACAAACACCTAATCAAGAGGAAGTCAGTTTTGAGTTTCTAGCTGTGGTACCAAGGGGTTAGGGTCACTGTGTGGTTGATCCAGTTAATAATGTGGCAACTTACTATTTCAAGTTCTTCTCATGACAGAAATTACTGGAACATGAACATAAGTCAACATAAATGAAGGAAATCATGTTTAAACAGACCGTGGATTTGTGTCATAAACACTTGTACATGGATATTAGGGAACATTATTTAACCATCTATCTATAAAACTCTCATTTTTAGGAATTAAAAGTTTTGATAGCTAATGATGTTGGCCTCCAGAATTCATATTGATAAAAAGATTTTAATTAGTCATTTAATATGAATTGTTAAATCTTGGCAACTATAAAATGTGATGTCAAAAAATTCTTAAAAATCTCATTTAGTAATGTCAGGGTTATGCCAGTTCTAATTTCCTATAGCTAGTGACATGATAAAATATTTATCGAGGATTTGATATTGGTTTCTTTAGACCCGAAAAAATGCTAAATTTGGCACTTATTTTAATTGTTCTTTGAAAAGGGAATAATAGGACATAGCTATGAAAATAAAGAAGCTTATTTTTAGTAAACATACCAGAATTTGACCATCCAAATCAGTTTTATCTATTAAAATTGCCCTTTTGAGTGGACATATACTTATTTGATATTGCCATCATTAAAAATGTTTTGGGGAGTCTTTCTTGCAATGGCCTCAGAGCCAGTACACAGCATGTAAGAAAATGTGTTTTACTGCCTTGCTTGCTATCTTCCTTTATTCTGAAACTTGTTCCAAGTAGCTTTTGACTATTTCCAAAGGGGGGGGGGAGTATATATGCTGATTTTCAAAGGATGACAATTTTCCATGATTATTCATATTAACAATATGTTACTGTTTGTGAAGTACAACTCAAAAGTAATTTCAAGCAAAGGCATCATATTTTAGGGAAAAAATACACATTTCTATCTACTTTAAAGGAATTACACTCATTTGATGTCTATGTTCTGGTATATTCATTCAGGTCAATCATGAATTATAAACTCCTTAGGGGTAGGGACCATGCTACTCCAATTGTATAGTTCTCTTCTCTAATCTCCCCCTCTCCCTTGCCTACTATAGTCCAGCATGGAACCTGATGCTGGTGCCCCCCCAAAATGTTTGTTGAATTGAAGTGACTGGAACATCCCTATTAGGTAGGAAGATAGATATTATATATTTAACATTCTATTTCCATTTTTCTATGGATTAGGCAATATTTGTATTCATATGCACAGTAATAATCTTTCTGATGATTTTCTATAAATCCAGAAATTATACAGTTTAAATCATAGCAAATAAATCAGATCACTAAGGGCTTTAATAGATGAGCAATTTATGTCTGTTCCTACTTATATTGCTTCACATATTTTAGTTTAAGAATTTCTGCTAGTCAAGCTTCTTTCTGGGAAAAGAACTACAAGAGTTTATATTTAATAAGGATCAATTGTGATGTGCTATAAGTAGATTCCCTTTCCCTCATTCACATCCATGTGGCCAACAAGATCCACCTTTAGCTAAAGACATTAGCCTCTATATCATTAGAAGTCCAAATTAACTTGACTGCACAAGATTGGACTCTGTTGCACTGTATATCACTTATTTGGGCTAATTGATGACTAAATGGAACTGGCTATTTGTTGACAACATTTCATGCTTAGGGATGAGATTTAATGCAGTGTGATTGATCTGAATTAAAGCATCTACTAAAAAAAAAATGTCCTAACCTAAGAAATCAAACAAATTTTGTAAAGTTTTAGATTAAATACATTGAAGCAACATTAAATTTAAAAGCACTGTGTGTTACAATGTTTAAAAAGAATGTGGTTTTAATGTTGCTTATTATATAATTGAGGAACCAAAAAGATGGAAGAAAATCTAAAATGGTATTAAATTTGTCTCCACGGGCTGGCACTCCTTGTTAGAAATATTTTTTAAAAAGTAAGAAGCAGGAGTATATAATGATTTAGAAAATGATTTTTTAGAATTAGATGAATTGGGTATTTTCAATCAATATTTACACTTTCAATACACTCTGGCTAAAGTATTAGCAAATCTGCTACAACCTAATAACTTGACCAATAACAACATAGCTTATATACAACGATAAACAAATGGCATGTTTTGGGTTTCTTAATTTGTCCAAATCCAGTTCCTATAGATGAGATTCCATTTAGCATAACTTGCAGGAGCACACCTTTGCTATCCATGAATGATACCTGGGCTCACCTAGAAAGAAAACAGATTATCTTGGGTTATATGGTGAAGTAAAGAAAGAAGGGAAGGAGGAAGGAAGGGAGAGAAGACAGGAGAAAGAGAGAGGGTGAAAGAAAGGAAGGAATGAAAAAAAATAAAGGAAGAAAGGGAGGAAGGAAGGAATTGCCTATAATTTCTTCATTTCTTCTCTATCTTGCAATAAAATCTTAAAATAATAAAAATATTCTTGTCTTATAAACCAGGCCCCAGGTAAATATATTTTAATTACACACACTATTAACATGGGTTGTTTTTACTAATTGCCAAGAAAGATGAATGTTTTCAAGAAGATGAATGAGGTTTGAAATCAGTAAATTTCCATAAATTTCAGGTAGCTGAATTGTTCTTAGAGAAGCCCACAACTGCAGTTTTAGGGTCAAATGTTATAAATATTAGTAAAAACATGCTTTGAGTTATAGAATTAAAAAAGCATTTATTTCTCAGACTACTTGGATGATTGTTATTGTAGGCTAAAAAATATCACTTGATTTGAATTAATTTGACCATCAAATTAGTTGGAGCATTGTGCCTTAGTTACTACTTCTAAATACATCTATATTAGTGATGTGATCATGTATAGTAACTCCCACTCCTACTGGCAAAATCTCAAAAAGCTGAATATTTGGTTTAGTTAACCAATACTCAGTATTGTATAATATATATATATATATATATACTATATATATTTATATATATTAGCCTAGAATTTTACATCTTTTACAAGTTATTAGGTTGATGCTTAAGTTTTTCCTTTTGGGTAAAGTTTTAAAAATATTGATATTGTTAAAAATAACTAGAAGAAAGAGCTTATATGTTTTTACTACTGAAATTGTTCTTACTTCTTCTAGAACTTTTTTTTTAGCACGAACCATAAGAAGTGTGTTCTCGATGGCTATGATTGATGGGCTGCTCACACGTTTCACATTTTTTCTGCTTCATGCATCATCATCAGCCATCTCCAACACTCCAGTCCTGAATCTGTCCTACTTTCTGTTACCTGATTTTTGCTAGTGATTCATGGGCCAGAATAGTAAAAGAAAAAAAAAAAAAATCCGCCTTGGCTTTTCACATGTAGTATCCCCTGGAAACTGAGGGAAATCTAGTTCTGTTCATCAGATTCATGCAAATGCAATATTGATTGACAATGATGTATATAGAGCTACACACATAACATGCTATATAAAAACCACTAAAATGTTCTATTAATGACAGATGCATACTGATTATAAACTACTTCGAAATGACATGAAAACACTTATCTGAATGCTTTTATTTGTACTTTCAAGCTCTCTCTTGTCACCACTATTTTCAGGTGAAGCTCTCTTTAAGTGCACTGTCCCTAGTGCACTAGGAAGTACAATTCTTAATTTTTCCAAGCCGATAAGGTGATAAAAGCTCAAGTCTCTCATTAACACTTGGATAAAAATTGTGATGTCACACTAAATTTTTTAGCATCATGAGTACAAAGACGAGGGACAAGGAACACTTTTTATCATATTCTGCAGAATGGGAATTGAGCTTTAATCCCTGTGCATGAAAGAATTAACAAGAAGTTAACCAGCGAAAGACCAGACTAAACTATATTTGTGATAGCGTCCTTCAGATTCAGAAGAAACTAGGCCTTTAAGAGCCAAAGAAAGAAAGCCTAATGGCCCTAAAATCTCAAAAAAGGGAGCTGCAAGTTCACGATGTTGTCTCAGTGCTTCAATTACTAGACGTCAACGTTATTCCCACAGGTTACGGAAATGTATAAATGCCAGTGAAGAAGCAAGTAGACTTCACAGAATCTAAGGCAGAAAGTTCAATCTGGGATTCACCTGTGAGTCAAAACTCTTTGCTAATGAATTATTCCAAAGAAAAGACACTGCTGAGGGAGACCTTAACCTATCAGACAAGACCTCCAGGTTCACTAGCAGGGTCAGAGTAACAAGAATGCTCTGGTCTAAAGCTGCTTTGCCAACCTTAATGGACTACAGGTACTCACCTGGGTATACAGCTTGAACCAATAAAGAGATCACAATGGCATGATGAATAGGGTAGAGCACTCTAGAGATCAGGTGAATGACCACTCCACTAGGCATCTAAATTGTGACCTATATGCACACGCCAGCCCATTTACAAATGGGTCATCCCAGTCAATTCAGTGCTGGAGAAGCAGTGATGTCAATGGAAAAACAAGTTCAAACAGACTGAGTTCAAAACCCATTGTATTCAAAGATAATCAATTCACAAAGTGAATCTTACTGTTTTATATGTATTCTAAAAACTTGATTTTATTAATGACATTTAAAAGTGTTCTATCAATGTCTTAAAAACTTTAACTTCACCTTTAAGAAAAACTATTTTAGTTTTTCTGTGCTTCAATGTCCCTTTGCTCTCTGCATATGCAAATAAGTTGGTATTAGCAATAAGAAGCTATAAGAGCTCAATTAAAACGATGTTTAGAGGATGTGTAAAGAAAAGACTTTAGAAAGAACGATATATGAGGCGATATTCTTGGACTGTGCTTGGATGGGAAAACAATTTTTTGTTTTCATTTTCTATATGCTATTCAAACAACTGGTCTATTCATTAAAAATGATATAATAAATATATTAGTCATTTAGAATTGCATAGCTAAAACCATGTAAGGTCAATATGTGAAAGCTAGAAGACTGACCACATTCAACTTTGTAGCTGGGGGATTTTGCATGTACATGAAAATGTTAAAAGGAATTTTAAATGAGTGATAAATATTCCAGGTGAAAATGGTAAGAATGATGCATTCAGATTTAAATGCACTCCTTTCCATACAAGGAATAACAAATATACTACAGTCACACACTGCATAATGACGTTTCCGTCAATGACGAATCACATATACGTTTGTGGTCCCATAAGATTAGTACCATAGAGCCTAGGTGTGTAGTAGGCTATAACAACTAGGTTTGTGTAATTGCTCTATGATGTTTGCACAATGGCAAAATTGCCTAATGATGCATTTCTCAGAATGTATCCCTGTCATTAAGTGATACATGAATGTAATGCAATTATAAGCTTAGCTACTGAAGCACCTCTGTTGGTCTGAAGGCATCTCTCCAAAGCTTTTCACTTAAAAACCCCAAATTTTGGTTTTTCTTCCAACAAATGTGGTTAAACCTACTTTCCAGAGAAACACCACTCATACCTGGTAAATAGAGGTAACTCAACTAACATATAAAGTAATGTTTATAGTTTTGGAGCCCCTACATCTGAATGACTTGATATTTTGAAGTTAATTTTTGGGTGTTGAGAAGTGGAAAGTCATATTTTCACAGTTCAAGGAAGCCTCTATGCCACCAATGTCACAAATCTTCTTTCATGTTCAGTTTTAAGAATTTTGCCTCTCAAATGCTCATACTTCAAGGAAATGCACTCTCTCATCAGAATCTTTCTTACTAAACAAGCACCTCTGTCAGAAGTGTCTTAATTTCTTATCACAGAATTTTATCCACACAAGGAGCAATAAATAATTCATGTCACTGCCTCTTTGTTGTATGTCCCTGAACTGCACAGAGCTGGAAGGCTGACAGCTGTGTCAGGACAAGCACCAAAGATCTGACATGACAAGTGACTAACAAGTTTCTTTCAGTTCATAGTGAAAGAAGACAATGGCCCACAGTGCAGAAAGAAATCCTGAAACAAAATAAAACTGCTTCTTTCTTTTTACCTAAATGTGTGCTATGAGCTTATTTCCAACCCACAAGCCCTGGTCATTTTATAGGACTGCCCAGCCCCCTTTATTCCTCACACTCGCTTGGCCATTTACGCCTGGCCACGGATCAATATGAGCAATTCTTGGAGAAATACGATGTCTCCATGACAACCAAGCCACAAATTCTCAGTGGAAGGCAGTGAGACCAGTAGTGAACTCTCTAGAGGTTTCTAGGCCTATAAGGCAAGACATCTTAAAATGCAGGAATGGACAGAGGAAAAAGCCAGAGTAATTCATTCTTTATTACCAGTTTAATGATGTCCAATGTATAGAAGAGTACTCACTTTTTAAGTTCAGATTCTTTATCAGCACGTATATTTTCTAATTAATCTTTCTGTTTTGATATATCCTTTTGTCTACATCAATCAGATAGGCTATCATATCTGAATCTTACCACAATTCCACTCATGTGGAGGGATGATGGAAATTTATTCTACTTCTGAAATGGTATAAAGCTAATCTATTCTTGACGAAAACAATGAACACTTTGGTAAAAACTTGACTCATGAATTTAACTGCCTGACAAACTGTTGATAGAAGACTGTTTATTAAGACAGTTTAAAAACCTAGTCAAAATTAGGCAATTTTAGTCAAAATTAAAAATAATTTCAAAATAATTTTTTATAGAAATTTAACGCTATCACTACCCTCTCTCTTTTAGAGTGAGGCTAATCTACATTTGTCTCCTAGATATTATGGCAGGCGGTGGGGTTAATGTGCTGACTAAAAATTTCTGTCATTGCTAAAGATGCCATTTCTCAGTTCCACGGGATGCTAAAGCAGGAGTGTGGTTGAGAACAGACACACAGCAGCAGCTCATCTTTGAGGAATCTTGGTGTGGTGGAGGGGACTGAAATACAATGCCAGAGCCACTGGGCCTATTGGGGTTCCGAGATGACTTAGGGGACCTGACATAGATTGCAGGCTGCACCTTTCACTGAAAATTAAATCTCAGTAGCTCTCCTCAGGGAAGGATCAGGGGACTGTTTGCAGCTGCCCCCTGTCAGTGAAGGCTACAAGATTTGGAAATCTCTTAACTAAGCTGACAGGCCACAGTGAGGGTGAATCAAAAATCTGATACATGGATCAGCACACAAAGATGCGAGAGGGGAGAGGGTACACAGCAGCCAGAGAAAACAGGAAAGGAAAACGTTCAGTGGGGGGAGGTAGTTAACTCTTTCACTCATGGTAATAAGGTATCCTCTAGCACCTTACGGCTTTGTACTGATCCAGGAATGTCATTCAACTTTTGCAAGACGTTTTTTTTCTTTTAATTAATTAGTTAATACTAGGCATGCTTCAAAACAAAAACCTATGCTCAAGTGTTTCTCGAATCCTTCCAGTACATTTCTGTCTATTCTTTCCACAAAGAAAATACAAACATAAATAACTTGGATGTAGGGTAAATTTCACTGAGTGAGGAAGGGCTACTATCTTGTTTTGTTCTAAACAGTTGACAACGTCTATTAGTCTATTACTGTGATGCTAAAATCCTCTCATCCCAGTTAGAATTCACTTTGTATTTAGAAAGGTAAATAGATAGTAATGCAGACAATTTGTTTCTCTTTTCTCTAACTCTCCACTTTTGCTTGATCCCATTATTTGAAATATTTAAAATATTGCCATTTCTCCAGTTTCCAGTCTCTGCCTCTATTAACCAGTTTAGCCTAAAATTGATGATAATGAACTAATAGTGTCAGCTTCCCTTCTCAGTCATAAAGCCTTTGTACTTCCTCCAACTGAATTCTTGATGAAAAAGGAAAAGATAACAGCTCCACACTGTGACCCCTTGAGGTGACCATTAATTTGACAGTGCAGCTGCTAAGAGAAAACAGCATTACAATGTCTTCTTCCCCCACCCCCTTCCAAGGACCCCAAAGCTGTGTCAAATTTATCATTTTATACTTGACTATTTTTAAATGGCTTTCACCTGGACTCTCAGACTCTTCGAAGACACATCTGTCAGGCGTGTCCTCGGTGTCTTGGAAGTTCGCTGAGTTTGAGTTGCTGTCATGCTTGACCGGACTGACTGGAGCTATTAAAAGGAGAGAGAAAAGGAAGAGAAAGAGAGAGATGAAAAAGTAGTAATAAACACCATTAAAACATTTCCTTTCAGTTCCACAGATATTTCTAGGGACATACTCTGTAAACACAAATAATAAATTGAAATAAAATGTATCCTCTAAGTATGTATTGGCAGACATGTAATTAGTTGAAAAATCTATAGATGAGACTTTATCTTAGAAGAAAAATAAGTTCATGGCATCAGCTTAAAAGCTACAAAGTAACGAAGTGATCCCGTCGAAGGAGAAATCGTATTTTTAATGCATAAATCTAAAACAATATAGTCAATTAACAGCAACAGGACACAGAGAGAAGAACATTGGGCTAGTCAGTTAGAAAGACCAGCTCTAGGCTGGTGCAATGGTTCCTTTTGTTGCACAAATCACAGCTGATGAACACTTTTCATGCGTTTTGGTTCTCTTTCATCAAATTAAAAACTATAGTACCAAATGCCAAATCAAAAGCCCTATAAAAATAAATTTTAAAATATAGAATGAATACACTGCAAATGATAATAAGGAGGGCTGATGTTGTGAATGGTAGGCCTCTAGACAACTTATCAGGAGATAGTATTTTCTGAGTAGGAATTATGAACAGAAACCAAAGCTAGCAAAGGAATCTAAAATTTTCTATAAACACAGTGCAACCACTAGTTCCATTAGACAAACATAGACTCGAGTTTCCACATTTTTCTACAAATTGTAATACTTGGTCTAAATTATCTCCATAAGTAACATATTACCATATTACACTTGCCCAGGAATCATTTGTCAGGATAAGTGGACTTTGTCTTTGTGAAGAAACTGTGAATAACAAAACAAAGCAAGCCTGCAATAATATAAATTATGTCATATTTGTCTGAAGCCAAACAACATAAATATGTATATTATTGACTACACTGGAATTCTGTCTATCACAAATTGCTGCAGTAGACACTATCACTGTCTCCTCAGGTCTTGATAGCACACACAACATATTATTTGTAAGCCATAAATGCAATAAAGAAAATACATAAGTCATGTGTGAAATAACATGTTTGTTGGCATAAGGGTGTGGGCTTGGCTGCTGTTGCTAACCCTCCATCAGGGGATGAGAGAGAAAATGCAGATGCATGTTACTTCACACATTCGATAAGTCACACAGAGTGCGGCCCAAGGTTCAAGCAGCATTAGTAGAGCTCCACCCCTCCCACACTCCTCGTCTTGTTTTCATGGGGGTGTGCATAGGGTTGGTGATCATAACCTGGGGGCCACAAATACACACTTTAAAGGAGACTAGCAACATAAAATCTGGTCCAAACATTCTCTTCAAGCAGTTTCACCAACCCTCTTAGGACACACGTAGTACTTCTCTGTTCTGTGGAAGTGAGAGCATGGAGTTTGAATTCACTGCTTCTCTAAAACTTTTTGTTTGGGAACAAAATATGAGACAAAAAAATGTATGAAATTCTGATTTTAAAAATAAATCCAAGTTTTCATTTTGTGCATTTGAATTTTCTAAAAAAAATTACAGAAGTAGGTACCATGTCTATTTCATTCACCTCTGTGTGCTGGGTGTATAACAGTGTCAGGGCCTTAGAAGGTATTCTCAAAGGATTTGTGGAATGAATGACTGAACAAATGAATAAAGCAGATGTACCATGCTAAATGTCCTCCTGATCCAAGGATTAGTGCTTTGAATTATCTTCGAGTAGATCCGTTCAGTTTCTTGTTTAGTCCTACTTGAGACAAAAGATGCATATTTGCAAAATGGTAGTATGCATTAGTCTGTGATTTGGAAGAAGGGACAAGTATGGCCAAAGTAGTTATTGGTGTAGCTGCCGTTAATTTAATTTTCCTCAGTTTAGGTCATACTTATAGATTATTTTTGAATCCATAGATTTTTTGTGAAATTTTAAGTGAGAGAATTAAATGCATTAAAGTTGTAGAATACTATTATATTAGTCAAGATTTCCTGGCCTGTTTTAATAATTATTTCTATGTTTCTCACTTGTTAATTTTCTGAAATATTTACATTGGTATTTATAATAGGGAATTAACCACACAGCTAAATCTATTACTAACAGTCAATGAGGTAGCATCTGTGTTTATATGGGCAAATGCTTTGCACTTGTCATCCCATACATTGTTCTTTCATAATTTAAAACTTTCATCCATTCATTCATTTATTCATTCCTCCAACAAGACTCTATTCTAGACACAGGGGCCTCAAAGAGGAAGAGAACATGGTACTAGGACAACGAAGTAAATGTCTACAACCATTTCTAGTGGCAAAAAAGTGGTCCCAGAATGAACTGACATCCCAATCCTCTCAAGAAAGCCAGAAAGTTAGATGTAGTTTTAGCTGCATGATCTTCATTAAACTCACACTCGTAGGTACCACGCAGTTATTTTTGTCTCCACCTCTGATTTTGGAGGGTGTGGTTTGTGTGGGGGTAGGAGAGTAGAGACGGTTATTCTACAGATATTTTGCTTAATTATACTTTAGCTTCCAAATCTGAGATGGTAGAAGATTTGTCATTTTTACTGGGTAGTTTGCAGAGTATCCAATTAAATTTACTGTAGAAGAAATGCCTACATTCTGTCAACTGGGAACAACAGACGCTGGAGAGGTTAATTACTGTCATTCCACTTTTTTCTTGATAGGTTCATCTCTGCAATTGTCCTTTTGGGTGTTTCCTGTGATATTACATCATTAAACTCTGACACGATGTGTGACCAAGGCTTCTCTAATGAATCATTTCCAAAATGATGAAATCAACAAATATTGATCTAGTGCTTATTTTGGGTAGAGTTCTGTGCTAGACCATGTGAGGGGTAAAAATACGAAGGCTCTTTTAATGTGCCCTCGTACAACTTGTGACCTAGTCGAGGTAAAATGAAAAGTAACTAGTAGGAGCATTAAAAACAATATTCCAAGAGCGACTTGGTTTTAGGAATGCAGAGGTAATTCCCCTGCAATAGGGTAGTCGAGAAATGAACTTTGAATCAGATCTCCCTGAGAGAGAATATGGGTAGCCCAAAAGGAGCTCATTCTCAAAGGATTGTGAACCCGGGCACGGCCAAAGAAATACATTAGCCAAGTGCCACAAATGTATTTGTTAACAAAATGTTGCTGCCGACTTTTGTATGTATTTTTAATGACTTCTCCTTACACGTCTCTTTGAGCTTTTGCTGAATTGCTGTTGTGGCTAATTCTTCTCACCTGTATAAGTTAGCTATAGACAGGTTTTTCCTTGCCCTAGATAGTCAATAATTTGATCTTTACTGATGGTGGGCCCATTTATCACAGTAAGTTGTCCTTTCACTATACATATTGACTTTTATTTATCAATACCAAAGTCCATTTGTAGCTCATCACTAAAGTTCTTAGATATTTTCAGTAGTTTTTGAAGATGCATTTTAGAACTTGGCAGGGAGATACTTTTGACATCAATATAGTGCAAATGGTTGCTGGGCTCATCCTTAACTTAAAATCAACTGTTTATTTCCTCTGTAATGGATTCTGAAATAGTCTGCATTTGGGGGATGAGGGGCAAAAAAGACCAACTCTTATTGACAGTTCTACAGCTGAAAGATGTAAGGCTGTACCATTTACTCATCATACACCTCAAAATATTGACAACTGAAAGGCCAGTGTTTTAAATATCTTTGTAATATCTTTGGTAGCTAAATAGAGGGAGAAGTCTGAGTTCTTTGTATGGATGTGTTTGACTATGGTGGGTTTAATTATGAGTATAATTCTTCTAGATCCTAAAGAAATGAATGGTTCAACTATAGACTATACAAAATCAGTAGGTTTTAAGCCACATTTAAGAACACCTAATGAGGAAACCCAGAAGACTGTATGATGAAGACTATAGAAGGATTCACTGTAAATAAAAGAATATGGTGACAGGGCCATCAGTGGTTATGCTCCTCCACCTCCCTCTAGTCTTTATTTTGGTTTTGGTTAACCTCTACAAATTCCCTCCTTCCTTTTCTCATCATTGAAAAAAGATGGTATTAACTCTTAAAGTTGGCTAGGCCTAGGCAGCAAACAACTCCAAGAAATATCCCTTCACCACCAATAAGAGAATGCACACTGGAAAAAAAATCTTCATCCACTTCTCCAAACAGCAGCTGGTTCTTCCAAGGTAGGCCAGTACTATAGCATCAATAGAGCCCTTGTTAAAAGTCCATATCGTTCACAGTGTGAATAAAATCTGCAATCCAAATAATGTTTTCAATACAATGACTTATGAATGATTTAAAAATAGATCTCATCCATCATATGTATGAACTTTTTGGAAGTATTGGAGATATCGATAGGAAAATCATTAAAAAAAGATATAACAGTTTGAAATGTTGGTTAACTGAATAGAATTAACCACTGTAGCAGCTGATAGAACTCAGACAAGAGTCTTAATCGCATCTTATTCAAAAGCATAAAAATTATATACAGGTTGCAGAGGTCAGGAAAGACTAAAAGACTGCTCAGATTTGTGGAATGAGCAGTGAAAAAGAAGTCAAAGACCCGAGTTCAGATCTACTAGTTTAGTATGGTAGCCAAGAGTTGAGCACTTCCTTGGTTGATAATTTAGGAATGTTCTCAATCTTAAGATGTCACATGAATCAACCAAAAAAAAATCTTTCTAGAGGCTTAGAAAAAAGAAAAATAATATTAAATTCGAGTAGAAGTAAATACTAATTCAATACTCACAGATCACAAAAGACTGCCATATACTTTAAATTAGAAGGAGGCATAACCAGTGAAAAGACTTTAAGTAATAACATCAAATTTTTAAACAAAGAGGGTATCATTTGAACAGACCCCAAATTTAGTTTACAAAATGTTTCTCTCTGGACAGATGTCTTATCAGGAAAACGTATCTGGCTAAAGAGCTATGTACATATTACCCCTACTTTAAGAGTATCTACTGAGATAATCAAGTGATAGGATCTCTTGATTATATTTGAATAGCAATAGCTACATCCTGCAGCAGGCTTCAGGCTTACTACTTTTTTTCAATGTGGCCTGGAAACTGGAAAAAAAAATGTATAGAGATGCCCAAAATTAAATAAAATAATGCTTCTTTATAACTAAGTAACAACTTTTATGGACAAGTTCAGCGCGATGAGTTAACATTAAACTTAACAATAAACATAAACATTAAACTTTGCTATCTTCCTGCAACTGGAATCTGACATGGAATATTATTTTCTGGGTGACATTTTCTAGGTTAAAAAACATGAAGTTTTTTAAGGATGATATATTTTTGAACTGGTAAAGAAATGAATTTTCCAAAATGCTGTGAAGAGTAACTATTATTTTCTTATCTTTACTAGATGTATAGAATTAAAATTATTTTATTTATATATTTTAGGATATATATGTATATACACACACATATAAAATACACACACACAAACATAGGATCAAATTATTGACTATCTGGTCTAAGGAAAAAAAAAATCTGTCTATAGCTAACTTCTACAGGATCAGCAAACTAATTCGGGGGAAGACAAATTTTAATGAGAAGAGGTATATTTACTTAATATTTTTAAACAATGCTTTATTCCTCTCAGATACAGAAATTCCCCTGTTATCCAGGATGTTTGTGCAATGGGCTGCTTTGGTAAGGCTGACAAACAAGGAAGTACATCTCTAGCCTAATGCGAGGCGCAGGGCAGATACTTGGAGTACTTATGAAACATAGGAGTGATACCGCTAATGAGCATTCCTAAGAATTGAAAAAGCAATGATTAATTTCATTTGTAATTTAAGGAAGAAATCTTAAGGTCAGGCCTAGGGTTTACAGCTCAAACATACCCAAACATCCCCACAATCTATTATTAATGCCGACAGGCAGTCTGCATAAAGAAGGAGACCCTATCTGCCTTATTTCTGAATGGAAAATAAAATTCCTCATTGTTTAGCACCCAAATATACACATTAATCGAAACAAAGTGAATATCAACAATTTCAGTATAGAAATGAACTTCTGAGTTCCCAGGGGGGGAATATGTTGGACTGGAAAAAAGCTCAATTAATAGGACCCAGAAGATCTGTTTAATTCTGTCTCTGCTCCTAATAGTGTGACCTTGAGCATGTCATTTCACTTTCTTGGACTCAGGTACTTTTAATTATAAAATGAAAGAGTTGGACTGGACAATCTGCTTGACGTCTTCTGGCTCTGAGAACCAAATATTTGCCAATCAAGAATCTGAGAACAACAAACCACTCATTGTATCATTGAACAGGATACCAAGAGGATAAGTGGCTACTATATGAGCCTTGGAAATAATGAGGACTTCCGAGATCCTTTCTGAATTAAGTGAAATTGGTATTTTCCTACAAGTGGCAATGTCCAGTCTGAGGGACAGAGGAAATCAGGGCAGCTTCAGAGAGATACATGGGTAGCTGCAATGCTAGGGTGAGACAGCCCTATGGAAAGATGACCAAGAAAGGACTGAGGCTGCAGTATGGCTAATCCTGAGAACAAACAAGGTGACTCCTTGGCGTAGAAAAGCATCCATCAGATGTTGACCAATAGTGTGAAAAAAATCTTTAAAACCAAATCTTTTAAGAAATGTTATACCTTACCCTTCTTAGAATCATATCTATGCTCTTAATTTCTTTAAACAACTCCTCTCTTCATCAATCAATTTGGCAAATATGAACTTCAGTACAAGATGAATCATCCTAAACTAAATTAACTGCATCTGTTTAATAATTTCAAGAAGCACAATTGCAGTGGACAAGCCCTGGCCTGGAAGATAGATGGTGTGGCTTAGGTTAGCCTACATGTGCACTAGACTCCTCTGAAGACTGGCTCCGTCTTGACTTTGGGGTCCCAGCCATGAAGAGGTTCCTAACTACTGTTTGTCAAATGAATAGACAGGGTATTGGAGAGGTGTGGTATTCCTGTGGAACTGTGTTTTCCTCAAGTCAGATCTCTTAAAGGGAGAAACAGTGAGTCCCAACTCTTTCTATTCCTTTCATATGTAAGAATCGGGCCCATGAAGTCATTTGTCTTAGTCAAGCCTGGCATGAAAACCAACTCTAATCAAATTATGGAAACTCTCAGACTGAAGCAGAGTATAGAGACATATTGGAATGCAGGATGGAGAGAGTATGACAAAGGAAATATGTAAGCTGGGAAATAGGAAAGAAAAATAATAGGAAATGATGCAACTCTTGCTCCTCTTTTGGCTGCATTTCCTCACTCCCCTAAAAGGGTAATTCTCAGAGTTACCAATGAGAGGTTTGCCTGGATTTCTTCATGTGCTCCTTTAGAGCACCATTTCCTTGACAAGCAGCATTCCAAGGAGAGAGGTGCTGAGCAAATAAGCAGCACCTTTTTCTTTTTTAACATCAAATCAAAATAATTTCCATAATGTTGGTCCTTGAGCATTACTGAAAATTCGGAGTGGAAATAACTCAGGGAAATATTACTTATTTTTAATTTCTATATTTATCTATAATCTGGTAAAGATGAGAATTCCTAGATGCAGGAAATAAACTAGTCAAATCAGCAAGCTCAATCCCAGGTTTCTGTGTCAAAGCACGGAGATAATTATTCAAGACAAAGGGACTCAGGAACATCTTATCTGAAAGGACCACTTCATCACTAAAAGGAAGTATAGATGATGAATGAGTTCTAAGAATGTATAGAAATTAACTCTCTCACTCTTCATGCAGTTTAGGTTCTGCAAAAGTCATTTGACTTTTCTCATAAGGACCAAATCCTATGGTAAATACAGAAATGCATTAATTTCACTGTTCAGAAGTTCAAGAAGTTGAAAGCAGGAATAGATTCCAAAGAAGAAAACGAATAGATCTCTACGTATTGATAAATTGAAGAACAGTCAGTAGGGGGAGAATTCTAAGAGGAATTTCTAGTAAACTTCCTGGCTTGCATTTGAAAATTTAGAAGAAAGTCAGGAAAACAAAAGAGACCCTTCAATCAAAAGAGCATCCATCTAGCATTTGAGACTAGAGATAAACATGATTTATATATGCACTTCAGATAAGGATTCACAGCATAGGGCAATTTAAACCACAGCAAAGTCTGCAGTTATCCATAAGGAAACAATACCAAAAGCATTTTCCTCTTCAATAGTAGGAGAAGAAGCTGTCAAACAGCACTACCATTAGAATTTGTAAGAGCAGCAACCTTTCCATAGGCCAAACCTAAGACAACACCCTCAACATGGGGAGAATGGTTGGCAGGCAGTCTTCAATTCCCAGCTGATAGCCGTTTCTATCTCAAGGGAAAACGTTTGTCTCAGATGGTTACTCAAGTGTCAGAGCTCTTTCATCTCCTGGATAGGAAATGGAAAATAAAGAAATCAAATTATCTAGACTATGCCTTTGTTTTCTAGGTCTTTGTCAACATTAAGAAGGATGTAAGGAAGAAAAGGTCTAAGTTACCATATTTTGTATCATTAGGCTTGGTTGCTCTGAAAGTGATTCATTTTTATTTGAATGACATCAAAATGGTAGGTGAATCTACTAGAGAACTTACTGAAATTGAATGGAAGACATGCTTGGATGCTAATAATGTGCTTTACCACTGTTTTATAATGTAATAAGCAGTAAGCATCACTCTCTCATATTCCACACCCCACACTTGCACTCACACCAGACATAGAAAACATAGGTGGTCTGTTGGCATTGATTGCTTCTTATGGTCATGCATATAAAATGTAGTCACTCCTTTCAAAATATTAATTTTTCTGGGGGATAAATAATCGAAAGATGCCTTCTCAGATCCTCAAGCTGTGTCACTGCATAATATTCAGTATTTGTACTAATATCTCTAACGGATTGCTGCCCAAAATATAGAAATGACCTTGATAAGTAGTAGAGAGTCTCATTTTGATACTAGACAAGACAGAGACTATATTTTTATAGTCTATATTTATCTATAAATAAAGGATGAGAATACACCTAAAGAAAGCAAACTTTTAAAGAGCAGACATGCATGCGGATAAAGGAAAAACAGCAACAGAAATCTGAGACTTTCAGAAATATTGGTTCAGTACAAAAGAGATGTTATCATAATTAGAGGATTAAGAAATAGGAAACAAAAGGCAATAGATAAGTAGACATTTCTAGATAAGACAGTATAAAACAGTGTCCTAGATTATTGTAAAATACTCCTCATAAGAAATTGTTATAAATCATTTGGAAGAATACATGGTAAAATCTCTAGGACTATAGCCGACACTACGAGTTTCTGAGTTGTGAAATGTTAGACTGATTAGATTAACTATAAAAGACAATTATAGGCTAAATCAGTGGGAATATAGGGTACATACATATTTCAGTATAATAGTAAATTCTGGGAAACATTGAAAGGAAACGATCCAGAGTATATGTAACAAGAACATGGCTCTGAGCTATCATTTGCTATGACTCCAGGACATCAGGCCAATGTAAAAATGTGGGCAAATCATTAACAGAAGTCTGGCACTTTAGGAACACAATAAACCAACCACAAGAAAATCACAAGTGAGCCCAGGAGGCCTCTGCACCTGGAACCCTGCATGCGTCTCCAGTGATTGTAGCCAATTCAGGAACACAGTGGAAATTAAGAGGCCAACCAAAGGTCTGGGAGGAGAGTTTATATATCAGAATATCCCAAGAAGAAATTAGGAAGATCAAGACTCTGGTATGGAAATAAATCGGAAGAAGAATGTGGCCGATACTTGTAAAAGTGCCAAGAAGTTATATACACCTATTACTGCCATTTTCTCACCTCTAGCTCCTCCAGCCCCTCAAGACGATTATACTCTCATCTGCCTTTCCATTACCAAAATCACGCCTCTATTTTAATAGCCCGATAAGATGTTTCTGTCCCTTCAGGAATTCTTTAAACTGAAACAAGTCATATCCCTAAAACCAAGGTCTGATCATGAGGTTTCTGTGTAGAAAAACCTGCAATCACCTCTGTTCAATCAGCAATGGGGGATTCTGGAGCCATGGATTTGAAGGCCTTTCACGATATAGTCTTAGTTCACATTTAGAGGTTTCTCACTGGATGCTAGCTCCTTCCCAGTCCTCCCCATCTTAGGCTCTGATATCATATACCATCGCTGGACAAGACCACTCATTGTCCCCTGGATTTGCCATTTATTTTCTACATCAGTGCCTTTGTGAAGATCCCCAGCTTGAGAGATCCTCTCTCGCCCCGATTTCCAATTCTCTGCTTGCCAAAATACTCCCCCTTATTCAAGACTCAGCTCAAATACCTCCTTTTCCATGAAGTCTTTATCAACCTAGAGGTTAACATTAATTTTTTTCGCCTCTTTTGTGTTTCTTAGCACTTTATTTGGCCTTTGTTATTCTTCTCCCCTTCTTCAGTTCTTATGTCTGACTACTTCACTGGGGTACATTAATAGAGAAGCAAGATATTTTAGACATATCTTGAAATTTTGAGGCTGATGTCATGAGGACAACTTTGCTTCTCTATGATGGAACCTCTAGTGCTGTATCAGAAGACTGGGCTAGAAGAATCACAGGGCTGATCCCATCTGTCAGTTTCCGTCATCCTCAGATTGCCTCAGACAGTTGGAAATTCATATATAGTATGTGTGTTCCACAAATATGAGGAGTCCAATGCTCATGGGATAGCATATTTATGGACAGTGATGACTCGGGAAGTCTACTTTCTCTGCACTGAATGTGATGTAGACGTTGGGTACACACTGAATGTAGACCATGCTGAGCAAGATCTCTAGGCCAAAGCATCCTTTATATAACATTCCCTACCCTTCCCTTCAAAGAACTTTATAAAATAAGAGACATACATTGTAAAATATTATACCTAGTCCCTACAACAGAAGGGAAAATACACTGATTTCCACTCTCTTTTACTTATCCTCATAAATCATAAAGTTAAATTTACCCTAGGAATTTCATTTCTCTGAACTCAATGTACAGGCATAAAACAAATTTTGTTCTCACAGGACATCCCATTTTTGTTTCATTAGTTCAAGGAAAGGGTCACTCAATTTTTAAAGCATTTGGTTTGATCTTTGCTATGATTCATGCTATCTAACATCCACAGACACACTTTATATACTGAAATGTGTCATATATATAGAATGTGTCTCCATGGACCCCATAATGGTGGTAACTTCACATAAAGTACTCCAAAGCTACCTTATGGACACATGAGTCTAGAAAAGGTGACCAGTAAAACAAAATAAACTTATTTGTTGAATATTTAAACAGTTATTATTTTGTCCAAGTTCTTATTCCATGATCGTTTTTTTTTCCCCTCTCTTTATGAAAGGCAAAATGCTTTCCTGGAGATGAGGGAGGGAATGCTCTAAAAAACTTTCTGCTCGGGGCCTCCGGGTGGCACAGCGGTTTAGTCCGCGGTGGCAGCCGGGGTTGGCAGGTTCGGATCCCCGGCGCCCGCCCACGCACTGCTTGTCAGCCACGCTGTGGCGGCGTCCCATATAAAGTAGAGGAAGATGGGCACGGATGTTAGCCCAGGGCCAGTCTTCCTCAGCAAAAAACGAGGAGGATTGGCGACGGATGCTAGCTCAGGGCTGGTCTTCCTCACAAAAAAAAAAAACCTTTCCCCAAATATGGGGTCTAAATTTATTTTCATTTTATTTTATATATTTCATTCTATGTTTAATCATCTCATTGATATTTCATTCTACAGAGAGGGAGGTGATAAAAATTTTTATTAATGTAATAAAGGAAAAAAGAAATAAAGATGATTTGTCATAATTTAACTAGATAAAATGAATTCTTTGTGATCTTAATGTAAGACCAGACTATGATCTCTAAAGGAATACTGAATTATGGAAACATGATTTTTACATAATAGAACCATTTACACTTACCATTTAATCATATTAAATAATAATTCTTATGGCTCTATTGGCTCACATGATTTTTTTGTCTCTAAATTCTTTCCATGGAACCATTAAGTTATTTTAAAAGGTTTTCTCATTCTATTGCTTTGGAGAGGTTTTCACCCGCTCCTCTAACGACCAAAATTTGATTTTCCACACTGGGTATCTACAGGGAACTATGATCATCAGGCTTTGCATAGAACCTCCCTCTCTTCATGAATTAAAGATCACACAGATTTAGTCCTCAAAAAACAAATACGGAGAGGAGATTTGGATTAAACTTGTTTTGCCAAATTATGGTTATTACTTTGTTTTAAAACCCTAAAGATCTTAGGAGGCTCGGACCAAGCACAGCACAGTTGCAGTTTGCAAAATGGCACCTCAAGTGAGGAGGAAGCAGCTCTTTCCAGGGTATTTCTCTCATATTTCCCACAGGAAAGTTGTCCAACTTAGAGGCATTCAGTACAGCCAGAGTAGAAAGGTAAATATAAATGCTATAGAAGTCTATGTCACTGACAAATCTAAAACACAGATATAATTGGCCTTCTTCCAAGAATAAACAGCCCCCAACTTCTCTCCATCCTGTGGAACAGAATCTCAGAGATTCCAACCCACATATGGCAGAAGACCCTGCCCTCCAGTCACCCAGCTAGTTATCCATGGAAGTGGCTCAAGGCTGACACTCAGATTGACTGGTTCACACTAATTTACTTCACACAGATTCCATTTATCTCCTCGAAGATCCCCTGGCAGCAGCTTATAATGGCATATCCTAGGATGCCTGCCTGCATGTGTTTTTAAAGCAGCAGTGCTTGATGAATCTGAGTCCAGAAAACAGTTCACAGATTGAGGAGTAGGTGCAATCAGAAAACATCAAGAGGCACAGCTGGGACTTGGTACCTTGCTTGACTGGTCCGAGCAGCTGAGCATTAACTGTGTCTGCTTTCCTGCTGGCAGCTCACTGCCACTGGGACAAATCAGAGAGCCACTTCCTTTTTCCTTTACTACTCACCCTCCAAAGGAAAAGAAAAAGAAAGTGCATCACCATCTAAATAGTACATGCTACTGTAGAGAGAGCTAATTTGACCATTTAACATTTACTCTTTAGATATGATATTGCTGATCTAGGTAAAACTACAGCTGATAGTTCTAAGGTTAAGATGCTGGATATTTGGACTAGGCAAAATGTAGCTAGAAAAAAAGGAAAAAAGAACTCCAAATTATTTTATTTACTTTCAACAATGAGGTCCAAAGAGCTGGCTGAGATGCTGTGATTGTAAGGCTAGTTGGCTACCATCTTGATGCTTGCTCTCCCATGTCTACTGCAGAGTTTGGGGAAAGACACAAAAGAGGTCGATATTTGTCACATGAGTAAATGGGTGGATGAATGAATGAACAAACAAGTCACTGTTCTCTATGTGACATTTGGGAAGTGTGGTGAACCACTATTTTTAAATTGAGGCATAAAATACTGAGAATTCTAATGGTAACATGGTCAGTATCCAAAGGCAGAGGGAATTGAGAAGATCTTCTAATGGCAGTGAAGCTAACAGTATTAAACAATAGCAATTCTCTAACAAATCTACCAAAGCAGTGACAAAGCACATTTAGTACTTAGAAGGTTAAACACTGGGCTGCAGTAGCCAGTTGATGGAAAAAAGTAGGATTAAGGCTTTTGCATGAGTCTTGACATGATCGTGCTGTCTGCCTGCTGCCTTAAGCTTTGAAAAACAGCTGGGATCGTCTTATAAACTACAACTCAAAGATGTTTAAGCAGTCCTCAATCCAATTAAACAGAGGTAAATAGAATGAAGAATTTTACTGAGCACTTCATCACATTTTTTCTTAATGAAAAACAGCATAATTGCAGGTTACACAGCTCCTTAATCTCACATTAAATCTAATAGATTGCTGACTTATACAGAGCATGGCAGTCCCAGCTTTCTATATTGGTGTGCTTAATTTTAGGTCATTATCCTTTATTATGTGACTTGTAATCCTTAAAGCCCATGATTGTGTCTGGATATTTGGCAAGGATTGTACTTGGCAATACAGGGATTCTACTTCTAAGAGTGATGATTTAATTGAAAGATATAGAATGATTAGATGTTGAAAGAATTACATGTATTGCTTTTCTTTTGTAATAGGCTAGTTTCTTATAAATGTTTCCTTCAACAAACACTGTTTAAGATCCCTATTCAGTTTTAGGACTCTGCTAAAATAAACAGCTTTCACAACTGAAAGACAAGTAGCTCATTGTTATGGAAATTTATCCATATGCTAGTAAAATAGCCAATTCAAATAAAATCCTGGCTCATACACAAACTGGGTAACCATAGTCAAGTTACTTAATTTTTCTGTGTCTCAGTTTCCTCATCTACAAAATAGTAATAATAGTAATAATGATTAATAGTAATAAGTCTACTGGATGCATAGAATTGTTGTGACAATTAAATGAGTCAAAACATGCAAAGTGCTTAGACTAGTGGCTAGAAAGCAGAAAGCCTAAATATATCCACCATTATTACTATTATAAATGTCCTTGCTGAGAAATATGTGTAATCAGCAATATGATGTCCAGCCTTCAGATCAAGTCACTTTATTTTACTAGCAATATAGTAATATTTAAAACTTCTCTGACTTTCAGAGAGAGAAAGTCAAATACCATATGATCTCACTCATAAATAGAAAATAAAAACAACAACAAACAATCATATAGAGACAGAGATTGGATTGGTGGTTACCAGAGGGGAAGGAGGAAGGGAGGAGGGTGAAAGGGACCATTAGGCATATGTGTCTGGTGATGGATTATAATTAGTCTTTGGATGGTGAACATGATGTAATCTATACAGAAGTTGAAATACAATGATGTACACTTGAAATTTATATAGTTATAAACCAATGTTACTGCAATAAAAAAATAAAATAACATTTCTGACTTAATAATAAAAGAAATATTTTAAATAATTATATAATCTTGAACTTCACCTAAAATTGTAGAATTCTAGAGAATAATGTTAGTAGCCCATTTTTAAAAAATAGTTTAAGGGGGCAGATGGGTTTATATCCATGTGATGATATCTATCGCCAAATAAAATCCTGCACAACGTCATCTGTAATTCTCCTTTTTTTCCTATCAAAAGTGCTGAATGTAGAAGGAAGTAAAACTGGTTTCTGACAATGGAAGCAAACTAAGCACAGCTCTTTCACCAACACCTATGTAGGATCTTTGATTGCCAGGCTTTTTACTGGTTTCCAGTCACATATTATGTTTTAAGAATATGCTAGTACTAAAATTGAAAGTCTAATCCAGCTCAGCCCCATTAAAGGTAAAAACATTACTGGAGGGTGGTCATTTGATGGAGTACAAAACTAAAACATAGAAATAGTGGTTTACTCGTTACTGACATTCCATTTCTCTCTCATTTCTAGGGTAGATAGCACCATAAAATACCATATCAAATAATAATAAAACAACTGTTTTCCTTGAACATCAGGTTAAATCATGAAAAAAAGCATGCTTATATCCACCTTAATTAATCACAAAGTTGAAAAAACTATATATTTACTTCAGTTCATTACTATGTTTCATAAACATACCCTGTTTTCGAGGTAAGATAGGATAAATTAAGATTATTTTATACCCAACTCTGGCCATAGCTAAAAACATATCTAGTTTGATTCAGCTATTTTTAGCACTGCCCGTATACATACAGTAGATCCCAAAATTGATTAGATCACGACATGGTTGATTCCTCTGTAAAAGCAGCTGAAATAACCGAATCAGAGACTTGGTGATTGGCAAGATCATAGCAAGAACATTTAGATATTAAGTAGTACCTTGTTTTTGGTATTTTGCAACACATACTCCATGGAATCTCATTAATATGAACTTACTGACATTAGCAATATTACAAATTTGAACAAAGTTCAAAATAGAATAAGAAGTGGGTCAAGTTACTCATAAGGGAAAGAAAACTAGATTGTCATAGATTTTGATGACAACACTTGACTCAAGAAAATAAATGAGTAACATGCTTTAAAAATTCAGGGAAGGAAAAATTTGAGCTAAGATTTTCTATCCAGCAAAATTGATCTTTAACTATAAAGGCTGTAAGCTGATATGAACATGCAATAACTTAAGGAATATTATTCAAATAAACCTTTCCTAAGGGATCTACTAGAGAATTAGCTTTAGACAACTAGTATAATCAAAGAAATATCAGGATAAGAACAGGAGGTAAATATATATTTACCTGTAGGGCTAAGACTAAATGATGGTTATAAAAATATGACTATATGCTCTGACAATGCAGGGATAGAACAACTATGAAAAAATGAAGGGGAAAGGAAGGATATGGAGAGTGCATAAAAAGCAAGATAAGCTCACTCATGACATTGTGAGTATCACCTGGGACTGAGAGAATATTATTTCAAATTAGATGCTGGGAGAGAGCATGCTGAAATATTACTAGCAAAGTTACTTCAATATAGCTCATAGTTAAGAACCAATTGGCAATAGCAAATATATATATATATATATATCATATAAAGGTATTAGCATAAAGGTAAAGCATTGAAACAAAAAAATAAACTTTCCCAAGTAGTCCTCCATTTCTCCTCCCCAAAAAAAGACAGAGAGAGAGGAGAGAAATTTTGAGGAAAATCAAATAAAACAGACTACATAGGAAAAGGATATATACAATTTCATATATTTGTGTGTTTGCACAAATTTACCAGCATCATCAATAAATATTAATAGACTTAATTAATCTATTAGAAGAAAAGACGATCAGATTGGCTAACAGAGTAAAATCTAAAAATATATTATATAAGAGAGACATACTAAGAACAGAGATTAAGAAAGATTAAAAATAAAAGACAGGATATAAATAAATAAAAAGAAAGCAGGGGTCACAATATTATTGAACATGGTGGACTGCAAACCAAAGAGAATTAAATAAGGACACAAAGAAGGGTATTTTATGAAATTGAAAGCTACAATTCAAAATGAAGTTATTTTAATTACCAATATATGGGCACGTAATAACACAGCCACTTTAATAAAACAGAAACTATAGGAAGTGCAAAGTGAAACAAAAACTAGTAATAGATAACTTTAACATATCCCTCTCAATCTAAGACAGATGATGGAGACAAAATATTGACAAGTATATAGAAAACTTACACAACAAAATCAATAAGGTAGATCTGAATAATCAAACTCTGAATGCCAATTATAGCACACCTTGTTTTTAAGTGCACATGAAACATTCATGAAAATTGGCCACAACTTAAATTCCAAAGTAAAGCCCCCAATATTCCAAGGAATAGAATTACCACAGACAATATTCTCTGATAACAATACAATAAAACTAGAAATTAATAAGAATATCCAAAAACAAAAAGATCTTTCCACCTGGAAATTTCAAAACACATTGCTAAATAATTCTTGGCTCAAAATGGAAGTTCAATTCAAAATTGAAGAACTTTTTCAAAATCACAATAATGAAAGCATAACATAACAGAATCTGTGAAATCAATGTACAATTAGTCCAGTTATGAAAGGACATTTTATAGCATTAAATACCTAATTAATAAAAGTGAAAATGAATTAAATATCCAAGTGGAAAAGGCAGGTAAAGAACAATAAAGTAAACCCAAAGAAACCAAGAGGAAAGAATTAATAAAGATAATGAATTAGAGAACAGTAAAACAGAAGAACCAAGAAAGAAATCCAAAATCTGTTTTTAAAAAAGTAATCAATAAAACTAACAATCCACTAGCAAATTTAATCAAGAAATAAAAGGAAAATTCAAGAATACATAAAATCAAAAATGAAAGGGGGGAAATAGCTATCAATAGAGAAGAAATTTTAAAAAGTCATAAAAGGTGATAGTGCTGAACTATATACAAATTAATATGAAAATCTAGATTAAATAAGTAATTTTATGAAAAAATCGGTAGTGATCAAATGGGCAAATGGAGAATTACCAGAGCAGAAATAGGGAAAAATACATTTGACAAAACTTAACACCTATTTATGTAAGAACACTTAATAAAATGGGGTTGTTGACATTTCTTTGATATGATAAAATATGCCTCAGCCCCACAGCTAAAATTTCTTTGTAGCAAGAACTGCATTAGTCTCCATTGGATGCCACGCCTGGAATGGATATATTTCATCTGCTTGTTCTGCTCTTGTCTCACTCAGCTTAAAGTTCTGAGCCTCAGAAGATTAATTGGTTGGTTGACCTGCAGGCACCTGCCTACCCCTTGGCCATACTGCGGTAATGATAGAGGAATTGATCTAGTCGTAGGTGCTTCAAGCATGCCTACGGTGTCTGAAGTGGGAGGACCGACGAATTTAGTGTCTCTGAAGAAATGCACCAAAGAAAATGGGGTGCTCTCATGGTACCAATGAATGTTGGGTAGCAAAAAAAGACAAATGTCACTGATTTCCCAAGGTTGATATGATAAGTTGCATGACTTCTTTATAATTACCACTTAAATTTGTCTGCTGTATAAGTCTATACTAAATGTGAGGCAACCTTATCCAATGAAAAATGACAAGTATAAAATTGATCATAGGGCATTCATCAACTCTGTTCGCTCCCTATAGTAGTTTAGAACTATGTGCTGCTCATCTCCTACCTAAATCTTCCTTTCTTTAAATAAAAGATTATATGTTAGCATTGCACCATATTCCTGACCTTCCTTCTACATGTACCTGTGGTAAGTTATCTTTCATAGGTAAGACTTTCCAAATAGAAGAGAAACGGCCAGTGCCACCTTCCTCCTGTGGAGTAAGCAGAGCAGGCCTGATGTGAGGACTTGAGCTCCACCACTCAGCAAGGTTAGTTTCCATCACACACTGGGCTTGGAATTCCTGCTGTGCATCTGGACCATGTGCAGAATTTCGGCTGACTTCAAAGAGAGTGATTTTGAGGAGAGAGAGTTAGTCACCAAAAGGGGAAAGCAAAGCATTAATCTTTGATAAGCTTCATTTACTAATTTATAAAGGCAATGGGAATTGGGGTGAGATGAAAAAGTAAGCACTGAGGGAACTATCTGACATGAATGCTAATGATTTTCTGACCATGTCATGAACTGTGCTTTTTGGGGGGAAAATGTATAGCTTGATTGTAAAACATTACATATTGTTTGGTAGTTTATAAGTGATTATATAAGATTCAAAAAAGCCAGTTCTGGCCACTGAAAAATGGAAGAGCCATTTGCTAGACAGAACTTGTAAGTCCTAAGTGGTTACAGAAGACATTTTTAGAATTCAAAGTCAACAGAGATTGGCATAAACAGGAACACAAATGGTGCTTACATTTTACATTTTAGGATCTTCTTAAACCTAACACACAGAAGGCTGGGAATGACAGGCAAGAAGCTCTAGAAAGAATCTGGGGAAACAGAAAAGAAAGAGAACCAATAGCTGTGCCCTGAGCATAAAGAACACAAACACAAACAGAAAAAGTTAAGAACAGTTTGTGGCAGTTAAGTATGAACAATATTTATTCTTAGGGATTTTTATTTCATTCAACATTTTATTTATCCAGCATTTTATTCATTCAACAGTATAGATATTTTGGGGACCCTAGTAAATCAGTTCTTCACTGCTTAAACGGACTTCCTTGGCACCCACTACACCACTGGTCTTTGAAGTGTGGTCTCTGGACCAGCAGCATCGGCATCACCTGTGAACTTGTTAGCCATGAGGAACTCAGGCCTGACCCCAGACCTACTGAATCAACAACTCTGGGTGTGGGTCCAGGAATCTATTTTAACAAGCCTTCTAGGTGATTCTGAGGCACACTTGCATCTGAGAACCACTGAGCCACTCTACACTCTTGGTTTGAGACATTTTTAATGGCTTATCTAGCTTCATATTTATGAGTGTGAAGAGATGTGAAGGCACAGAATATTTAAAAGACTGGTTTGTGTTTTATTTCTACACAGACCAACATTTGAGGGATCAAGTTATCTGCATTTCTATTTTACTGTAAAGGACACTGAGTCAGGAAGTCAGTGACTTGGATCCAAGCGAATAAAGAGGTTAAGAGAGATCCTGGGAAGATCATTTTCCTAATTTAATAACTGAATGACAGAGCTCTAACAAGTTTATCAAGGCTACTTAAATTCTGATTTGAGGTCTAGGCATGTCCATCTCCCAGCCTCTCCCTCTTCTCCACAGCAAATGGTGGGATTTCCACAGAAGCAATGGTGAGAAAATTATCATAAACACCAGAGACTGCAAACCTGCTATACATTAGAATCACCTGGAACAATTTATGAACGCATCTATGCCTGGCTCAACTCACAATTAAATCAGAAGCAGGGAGCGATATAGCCCAGGTGATCCCAGTTAGCAACCAGCATTGGGAACCATTGACCTTAACAATTCCATGGTGATTAAATTAGATAATCTATTTACAACACCTGGCACAATACCAGGCATATGTAGCAGGTGTTTAATAAATGTTCTCTCCTATATCTCTTTCCCCTGCTCCATAAAAAAATTATGGAAAGGAAAGGTACCAATTAACACCTTTTCTAAGCAGCTAGAGTCCATGTACCTCTCTCCACTTCCTGACCTTCCATAATACTTGCCTTTGCCAAAAGTTTCTATAACTCATTATATTTCATATTTTATGTCAAAATGTTTTCTCCTTGTATGTCTTTTTTCCTCAACCTAGCTATAAACTCCTTGATGGCAAAGAGTCTATTGTTATAATAGATTCCAAAATTGCTTCCTTTCAGGACCTAATGTTCATGATCATTCTGTTCTCTTCACCCCACTTTCCAACGCCTACAACAGGTGACCACAGAGCTCCTGATCCAGGAACCAGCTTGTTCCTACTGAACACGCTCTAGCCTTTCACCATGGTCTATTGCCCAGACTTTTGCCTTTTTCCTGTGCCCAACTCCATAATATATACCCAAATTCAAGTACTTCAGCCTTAGGACCCAGATTTAGGTCCTAGGTTTTCCAGAGTTATCCACCGCATCTGCCATTATTTGCTTTCCTTTTCACTCATGGAGATACTTTGCAATCATGAAGATGCACAGTTTCCTTCCTGGGTGAACTGCTGGTGTTCTCCTTAGTAGTGCAAGCTCCACAAATCAGAATTTCAGTTAGACCAGAAAAATTTAAGTTTAATTAAATTCAATCACTGTTTATTGAACACTGCTGGGTGATAAGTACTGTTGGAAGTGTTGAGGAAATAGGTATAATGAGACACCATGTCCTACAGTTGCTTCCCCCTCTCCTGGGTCTTGATCAAGTGTCATCAAACTTTTTTCTTAAAGGGCCAGATTGTAAATATTTTAGACTTGTGGGCCATTCTGTCCCTATTGTAACTACTCAACTCTGCAGTTGTAGCATAAAAGCAGCCAACTTTTGTCCAACTTTAGTTGTGGTCCAATAAAACTTTATTTACAAAAACAGACAGCAGGCTGGATTTGGCCCACTGGCTGTAGCTTGCAGACTCCTGGTCTTGACGATTTCTGGTTGGCTCATCAAGCTACCAGCCGAGCCAGAGTTTCCGCAGCACAATGATGGTGATAATATTAATTGAGAGCTCATCAGAGTCTCTGAGCCTAGGTTTAAAAATAAAATTCTCTCCATCCCTCTACTTACTAAGCATTAAATTAAACATAAAATTCACTCTGTCTTCCCCTTCAACGCCCCGTCCAACCACTACCCTGGTCCAACAGAGAAAAAGATGTGTTTTGACCTCCTCCAAAAAGATTGGTTAGGGAAATGAATAGAGACTTTTTGTACACATATTATCTTCTCTGA
This sequence comes from Tapirus indicus, assembly GCA_031878705.1. Lineage (NCBI taxonomy): Eukaryota > Metazoa > Chordata > Mammalia > Perissodactyla > Tapiridae > Tapirus > Tapirus indicus. Next base: position 46,110,022 of record CM062918.1, read on the forward strand.
TAAATAGGATTCCATTCTAGAAGTGCTACAAATCAAGAAGAAGAGATAATTAAAGCACCATTAATTCAAGGAATATTTACTGAGCACGTACTATGTAATAGGTCCTGGAATAGAGATCTTGGGGATGGAGTGGCAAACAAAACACACATGATTTCCATCACTTATAAAGCTTAGAATCTTAGTAGGAGACAAACAATAAATACATAAACATTAAAAAGTATAAATAATTACTAATTACACATAAAATAAGTGATCTGAAAGGAAATCACAGCATGCTGTGAGAATGAATAATGGAGTGAAAATAATGAAGCTTGGAGGTTAGGCCTCTCTAAGGAAGCAACCTTTAAAGTAAGACCTGAAGGATGGGTAGAAATCAGGTTAAGAGTAGGTGATGGGAAAGATCGCAGGTTGAATGGGAGCCTTGAGAGAGTTTGTGAAAGTCCTGAGGCAGGAAGGAGCTTGGACCAGTCTCGGGACTGGAAGAAGGCCTGGGCGACTGGGGCCCAGAAAACGGGGAAGCAACTGGCAAGGATTGAAGCTGGAGAGGGAGAGAGATCAAACCACAAGCCTAATAGAACTCATGAAGGGTTTTGTATTGTATCCTAATTGAAACGAGAAGACAGTGAAATAATTTATGCAGGGAGTGGCATGATTAGACTTATATTTTAAAAAGATCATCATGACTTCTATGTGGAGTATAGAAGCCCTGTGTAAAAAATGGCTTGGAAAATCAAACCCAGTCTCCACCTTCCTCCTTTCAGCATCTTCTTTGTGGAATGTGCCTTTAAGCAACTATGTACAGAGTAAGGAAATGGGTAAAGGGAGAAAGTCATATCTCCCTTTCCCAGGGTATAACTGAACACACATGATAAATTTGCTTCCCTGTGCAAATACACAATTGTAATGCTATATACAAATCAAAGATCAAAATCCCATTTATGAATCATAGAGTCACCATATAAAATAACTACTTTAAGATTCAAACATTAGATGGTCTGGATATGGAAAGCAGGGAACCAGAAATGGAAACTCCCTTGAAGAGAATTCTGCTAATGAAAGGCATGAATGAAGAGGGTGGTAAAAATAGATGTAGGGTGGTAATTCTGATATGGAGGAAGACTTAGAATACACATACACACACACGCAGACATGCACACACACACAGACGTGCAAACACAATCTGCTGGGCAGGAGGCTTCTGACCCTGTCTGGCAGTTGGTCTCCATTTAGTATCATGGTCCTGTGAGATCAGGGTGGGGAGGAAAGTGAAGTGACCATTCGGCCATCTGCTGCTGAGCATATTCAAAGGACAGAGTGTGGTTGTTTGGAATGTTCCATAAGTGTCACGTGACATTTTTAGAGTATCCTTTCTAAATGAATTGTTCTACATCTCTGTGTGTGTGTGTGTGTGTGTGTGTGTGTGCGCGCGCACTATTATGTACAAAGACACAAAGACACAGAGTCACTCTCACGTAATTTCATATTGGTGACAAAGTTATACATCCAAAATTAGAGTTGTAACTTTAGCTATAGAGTATATTAATGCCTCATTGGGCTCACGAATGCTACATATTCTCCACTATTTGTTTACTAGCTTGTCAGAGTTATTCATCATACACAGTGTCACAAAGCACATGGTCACATCTCACATGTCTGCTTCAAGGGCAGGACCAATGTGAGCTTTGACTTTTTGTTTTACAAAAGATAAAATCATTCCTTAGGAACATTATCTGTTTGCACAGCTACCTAATCTGCTATTGAAGGAGTCTCAATTTTCTACAATATTGCTTGTTAAATGTTTACAGCTAATTTTATAGTATAGGGCTAGATGTCTGAATATTTTCAAATCTATTCTCTGCTGGAGTGTGTTTTAAACTGCATCTCTTTCCTTACGTCTTATGAGATGAGACATAGAAAATAACGAAGTGGTTTAGAAAACTCTTTGTCCTGGATGATGAAAAATGTGTATAATATAGAAGAATTCTCCCAAACATCCTCTGAGTTCGAAGATACGTTAACACATTTGTCTGTCACTTATATCTCTTCCTGAAGCAAATATTAACCAGTAAATATCTAATGCCATTTGATTTCACCCTTTTTTGCTTTGGAAACCTATGATTACTCAAACTCAGGAAAAGTCAGCATGGTGAGTGTTAGTTACTGTGGATTATAGAGGCCCTACAGAAAGTAGTAGAATACTGAAGGTGGGCTGAAAGGTTCAAATCACAGACAAAAAATGACTTTGACCATTGTCAACAGTCATTATCATTTAAATCTCTAGAAATCTTATAAAAAAAAGAAAAATGAAAACAAACAGTTTTCTTCTGAGGAACTTTCCACAGTCAATGATTCAGAATATTACATTTTCATATAGGGGAGGAGAAAATCATAATACCCAATAGAAAGGAGAAGTAGTGTTATTATCTGGCAAGATAGTGGCTTCATCATTAAAAAATTCAACCAAACTAGAATACAACATCCTCTGACCTAGCAGATAAAAGGTCAGAAAGCAATTTTGAATAATAAATGAGACCTGTTGACCTCATGACCCAAATCTGGCAGGGTCAGTGTTTCCCCTTTCACCAGATGCTGACGGCAGACACACACACGCAGACAGCTCAGCTAATGAGCTGCCTCAACCCAGGTTGCAGGTTGTGCAGTATTTTAGTGTTAGTAGTACAAGAGAGAATAGGTTTTTAAAGCTGTTGTGTCATGTAAGGAGATATTTATAGAAATATTTCTATTGTTCTTTTAAGGAGCCTACTTTCCTGCTTCCTAGTGCTTCTGTTTAGCCGTTAAATTTAGTAGAAACCTAAACGGTGGCCAAGGTTTTTCTTCTAATTCTGATTTCCTTTATTATTTTAGTACTGGCAAAAAAAAGAGTTCCTTTTGCTATATTTATTTCATTTATATTATCAGCAAGGTGATTTTATAAGAATTTTCAGAATACAGGAATGAGCCTATTTATCCCTAAAGATGTAACTTTTGTCCTTCGTTTCACTGCAAATAGTCCTCGTATTTAGATAAAGGATTTAGATATACACAGTATTAAACTATGTGGATATTTCTATCGTAATTATTTGAAATGTTTAAGCTTATTTGAATGACACAGTGATCTGATCTAGAACTTCTAAATTTTTCAACAAAAATAAAAACAGAAATATAGCTTTAAACTAAACTATCCATCCTTATAATTTTAATCTTTTAAATTTTCATTATTGCTTTCGGGAAAAATCAGCTGTTACAAAGTCAACCTGGTAAACGTTCACATTATTTTAATAAATATCTTTTAATGTCTCTCATTTTGACATCTTTGATTAAGAACATGCACAGCACATTTAATTTGTGTTTACTTGACATTCTTTTGAATAAAAAATGTCAGGAGTCTGGCCAAGTTCCGGTTTAGCTAATTACATTTACCTTGCTGGGCTCCCTTTCAGCTTTCAACTGAAAATGATATTCTTCTTCACTCTTCATATTAAACTCTTGCCAATTTGTGAATTGCAGAAGGGCCACTTAGTAAAACAACATTATCTCCTTTTGCAGTAATATAACACAGATGGGTAGGGAGTGTTTTGAACCAATTTTTTGGGGGAAAACAAAGAACTCAGTGGAGGATTTGGAGAAAACCTCCCCACATATTCACCACAATTCCCCATATCTGCCCAAAATAGAAAGGCAAAATGGCAGCCAAAGCTAGTTATTGTTAAATTGGTTTCAAGCTTTTTCAACTTGACTCAACTGAATAAATACATATTGAAACTTTTGGTGTGCAGGGTGTTGATAAGCATAATTGTGTTATGTGAAAACATTTTGTCTTGTGCATATTGAACTCTTCCACAAAGTCACAAATTTACAAAGTAAAAGCACTTGACCTTGACTTATGGTGAAGTCATATTCTAATTAATAACATAGAATACTACTGCTATAAAGACATGCACCAGCTGATACAGGAGAAGAAAGGAAGTGAGTTTACAGGCTTGAGGAAAATAAAATGACGTGATGGGTATTGTGGAACACTTCTCAGTCCCATTAAAGCACTGCACGTTTCTTTTCATTTTAGCCTCACTACAACCTCATGTGGAATATATGCAGTTGTGTGCTGGTAAATGTTTAACAATCTGCTCTAAAAACAAACAAAACCCCTAATTTGTGCCATTTGCTGATTTTCATGGTGTGAATACTCCCACCATAACCAACTTCAAGCTACCAAGTGATGTCACTAAACACAGAGCTGGGAAGAGGTGCAGACAGTTGGGCCTCATGAGCTGGTGCTACCTGGCTCCATCACGCCACCAGATATAGGGCAGATATTAGTATCTGCATTTTGGAGTTGAGAACACTAAGCTGGAGAGATTAAGGAAATGATCTGAGATGAAGAGGTAAAGAACAGCAGGGTTGATACCAGACACGTTTTACTACCAGGTTCTAAGTTTTTCTCCCCTTTCTATACTGTGAAGCCATTTAGGACAAAAAGGAAGTGCCAGAAGAGTAAGGAAACTGTTTCTGGACACAGGGAAGCACACACCCTCCACAGAGGCCTCGGTGCAGACATTGACACAAAAGGAAGAAGCAGTGGGAGATAAAGATACAGAGAGGAGAGAATGGTAGAGAGAGCGGGAAAAGATGGGAAAGGTAAGAGAAGAGAAACAGAGAACTAGATAGATAGTTGATAGATAGATAGATAGATAGATAGATAGATAGATAGATAGATAGATACAGAGAGAATCAGACAGAAAGAGCACCAGAGAGGGAAGCAGCAAGTCTTACAAGAACAAAGCCTGTTGCTTCGGATGCCACTGTCCCACGCCCGTTTGACTAGATTTGCCTCCTTTCCCTAATAAGGATCGTTTGGTCCTGTCTAAACAGGTACTCTTAAGAACATATATGCTGAGGATGTATCAGTCTCTCTCTGCATTTATGAAGTCCTTTTACATCCCTGGCCATCCAGTGGTATATGATGGGCCAGTAAAAGGTGCTTCCTTGAATAAAGTCTATTCTTTAGAAAAGAATAGACTTTCTCCTATAATGCTGATCTGAACCATTTCGGGTGGTTGCAGGGGTGGGGGAAGGCAAATGGTCCAATCCATTTACTCAAAGATAAAGCAAAATGAAACAAGTTTAAGAAGGCAATAATTAAATTTGTTTTCATCTGGCAGAACTGCAAGACAAATCTTGTCCAAATGGCGTTGTTTAGTAGATTTTGAACCACTAAACAGAGCTTCGTTAAGTAGATTTTGAAGACTAGTGGAAAGAATTCCACATTGAGTATTTGGAGCAGGGGTGAGGAACCCCTGGCTTTTGACTTAATTTCTCTAGGCAATAAGGCAGATTAAAGACAATATCCTGATTTATTCCTACAATTAATAAAATGCAATGCGTAGCTGAAAATCTTCAGCCATAATATATTAAAATATCACAAGTCTGGGGCTGTCATTCCATAACATTTTCACCTCTCTCTCTTTTCACGTGTGTATTAATTTTCCCCTTTTGCCTCATTTGCTTCTTTCCCACTTTTATCCCTCCTCTCCTTCATGCTGTAATAAATATATTTCTTATTTGTGTTATTCTTTGTAGTTTTCTAATCCCTGTTAATAAAACAACAAACCACCTAATATTTCATATATCTCTCAATTCGTCCACTCTTCCACCCTATCACACATACTGCAAGTAAATTAAAATAAGGTTTGGTTTATTTGTTTTACATTTAAACCCCTTGTTTGATAATTTTGCTGGATTTGTGGCTTGCAATTAAAAAAAAATGTTTCCCAGCCCTTCATGATAGTTTCACTTTGCAAATAAGACAAGGGGTTTTTACACATTATCTAAAAAGTCTTATAGTACTCACTCAGAAAAAGGGGCTATTATTTTCATTTTACAAAATAAGGGAAGAAGACAAAAGGAATGAGGTAATTTCTTTGACAAATAGAAAAAATGAACTGAGGCTTGAATCTGTATTTCCACATTACTATCCTATGATATTTTCCACTATATTACACTATTTCAAAATGAAAATATACACTAAATTTTTAAACACCTTTTCTTTGAAAATAAACGCCTGGGTGAGAATATATTCCATCATTTCTCTATGGAGAAAAGAAATAACAATGCTATCCTTTACTTGCCAATGTAAATGTTTAGCAGAGGCATAATGACCAGGCAAATGTATAAATGGGGCTCACATAATATCCATCCCTTAGAGAAATGTTTTACCAGCAGTTAAACAATAAGATTGAGTAAATTAACATTAATATAAGGATAGGGGTTATGTTGCTGAAAACCACTTAAACTTTTCAGCATAAGAAAAAACTATAAGGTATTGTCTTTAGAACTAAGGATTAATGTTCTCTCTTTCATTTTTAGTTTTCATTATGTTGTGAAGAAATCACTTTTTTTCCTAATCTGTTACTTCACAGAATTCACCTCAGTGTTTGTAGAAGCACTGGCTCTCGTAGGGTCTGGAAATCAGCAGGGTGACATTCAGCAGTGTTCCTGTACATGGATGGATGGAACTGACTTATCAACTGTCACCTATATCACCCAGATCATCCATGTGAAGAAGGCTGACTTGGCATCAAGCTGGCAATTATCTGGTGAACCCAGCTCAGTAAACTGCCTAGACTGATAAAAGTTCAAAGAATGAATATAATTGCATTGGGAAATCATGGAGAATCCTTTCTGATGATTCAAAATGCAATACCTTGACTGGATTCAATTCACAATAGCAGGGCAATCAAGCCATCTAAAATAAGACCAAAATATAGACTGCTATTACAGGTATTCTATAACCTGGTTCAAAACATAGCATAAATCTAGTCTTTATAAAAATGTAAGTTATTGGTATAGATAATGCTGAGTACACGTAGAAAAGTTACTCACTAATGTCATACAATACACATTACAACACAATACATTCAGACACATACATTACACATACACATACAATAACCTGAATGAAGAATTCAGGTTAATAAAGCAACAATGAAAAGGAGTTTCATTGTCAATAGGTAGAAAAGAAAAAAGAAATAAAAGATTTATTGACAGTAGGAATCTGATTTCAACAATTAAACAATGGATATTGCCAATGTTCCTCAGCCAGAATAGGAAACTGCACTTTAAAAGGTAATTTACTTTATTAGCTCTTAGTATCAGGCTATCCAGAGAGCTCAGATGCCAAGAGGTAGTGCCACAGCAATCAGAGTGAAATGAACAATTATAGTGTCATTACACTTAGTTTTCTAAGGTTAGGAAGTTCTTTCCTGTTTCCTAAGTGGAGGGAGCCATGTTGTATTCAGCATTTACTAAATTTTCCTGAACTGTCAGATAATCTTAGAGAAACAAGTTGACTGATGCCTATAGTACAGTAATGAGAGCACCTAAAATAAAGAGCACTATATGTAAACTTATTTTGGGTAAGCTTCAGGGTCACCAAGACATTAAGACGGATGAGAGTTTCATCTCACATGCCACATCCAAAAAGATTACAGTGACTTCTTGGAAGGATATATCCAGAAGATTTCTAATGCTGTATGTGGACCCAACAAAAAACAGTGCCTTGATCAATGAGCAATGTCTGCCATAAGCTCGGAACGGAGAATACAAAAGCTCAAATGGCACCTTTTATGATCTTGTGTAATGAAATCTGGGCTGAGGTCAAGAAATATCCAGTCCCATGAACCTGGGAAAGTGGCCATTGACCATCCCAAGGCTCAGTTTCTTTACCTTTAAGTGAAAGGGGTGCTAGTAGATAATTTCCAGGGTTCTCATTAGCCCTGACATAATTTCCTAGCACCTAATATATGCACATTGATATTATAATTCAAAAAATGTTTTATATACATTAATTTCTTGTGTCACTATTATTAATTTATAGATAAACTAAACTTCAAGGAGGCTAACCAAGGTGACACATACCATGGTGCTGGGATTCAAATGTTAGTTTCCATCCAACACATTGACTCATATATATATATAAATGTACATTTCTATGGACACACCAACTATATTTCCTACTTCAGCACATACCAAGTTGTCATGTGCCAGTCCCCTGACTCCTTACCCCGAGGTGTCCCATTTCCTGCCCATGATAGAGATCACTAATCTAAAAGGAAGCCTTTCTTGCTTAGCCCAGGCGTACTGTGAGAGTCTTCAACACGTCACTGCTGGGGCCACTACCAGTTGATGGGTCTTTCACTCAGGAGGGACCAGTCTCCTAGACTTCCTCTACAATGAAAAAGGTCTCCAGCCAGAGCTAAATCTTGAAGCCCCGAATCGAGTGAAGCAGCAGATGCTTTCCTCCTCTAAACCTTGCTGTCCGCTTTGTGGGTCATGAAAACAAATGAGCTGAGCCATCATGTTGTCAATGGAAAGCATTAGAGGAAACTGTTTATTACCTCTGCTGAGCCTGGCTTGAACAAAATAGACAACCCTGGTATATGAACCTGAAGAAAGAAAATGCTTCCTTTATCTTCACTGTTATATCTGGATTATATAGAAAAACAGGTAGAAATGACTTTTTCCCTTATTGTCGTTGAAATAGTAGCAATGGTGGAACCCTGAGAAGTTGGGTAGAGCTCATGGCAAAAGCCCAATTCACTGTCTGTCCGCAAACACTGACTGACGCAGCTTCACTTCTACCATAAATGTGGTCTGGAATCTATTGCTTCATAATAGGAATTAATAGACTCCAATATTAATTATAATGTTGTATCCAATTGTAATAGCAATTATCCTATAATAGTATATCCTTAATTATCCACATTTTAAACATTATCCACATTTAATTCCAGACTACCTCTTCCCATCATCTAGCAGTTTTTTGGGATTGCTCCAGCAGATGCCAACTATTCAAAACAAACCAAATTAGAAGTATGTATAGCATAGGGTAGCCCTGATATTTAAAATAAACAAATTCTGAAAAAAATGGTTATAAAGTAAATTCTTTGGATCAAATTTCATTAGACAACTGAAATTTCATTAAATATTATTCCATAGATACTACCCTCTATCTTTGATCTTTAGAAAAATGGCTTGAGGGTGGAGTGAAGGAGGAGAAAAGATGATTTCATTACCTCTCAAAATGATGATTTAGCAATTCAACATTCCATTAAAGTATGTTTAATGAAATGTTGAATTGATTTCCTAATTTATAAATTCAAAAAAGTTAAAGTCCACCCACTAGGTTGCTGTATAAGAGAGGACCTGTAATGGATTCCAAAACCTTATGTAGATAATTTCTTGATTTTATGTGCAACTTCTTCCTTCCAATGGAGCCAATGAGTGAGGCTCGCTTATTCTGATTCACAGCAGTAAGTGGCACCTGCCTTGTGATTTCATTTCTGTGATAGGATTTTTTTTACAGGGAAGCAAGAAAATGGCTTCAGAATAAAAGTCTGTTAATGAAACTTTGTTTTTCAAAAAAGCCTTTCAAAAATGAGACATTCTACTTTTTAACTTACTCTATTTGCATACTTAAAATGTGTATGATTTTTATTAAATCCAGTTCTTGGAGAGTTCATATCTCAGGCATGTGGACAAACAGTTATCTTTTCAGTTTATCAATGTATGAATCAAACCAAGCATTTAGAGATACAACAAAAAAGCAATAGCAACCTTAAGTGAGTATTTACTTATAACTTGGTAATGTATTTTTCTGCTTGAGTGTTAGCACTTTTTTTTTTTTTTCCGGATTGAAACACATGGGCTCCGTTACTGTCATGTCCTTTTTCTTTTAGCCATGGGCTAGAAAGAAATGTTTTTCATTCCCAATATGAACAACCTTTAATGATGATAAATGTATGGATTTTTTTCTCAAAAGTACAAACAAAGTTTTAGGAAAAGCATTCAGGTTTTCCTTTGTTTTTAAAATATGTTATTAAAGATTAGTTGGACATCAGCCTTCCCACTAGACTCTTATTTTTCCTTACAGTAACTGTAGGAAAGCTCATTTGCAGACAGCTGCAATATGAGCTTCTTTTCCTTGCCCTGTCATTGACCTCCAACCTGATCTGAAAGAACCACCTTCTTTCAAAGTGAGAAGTTATTCATTTACCATAATAGCTCTATTCTGGGCCTCCTTAGCAGAAACTGGCAATTGTGCCCAAATAAGAAGGTTTTGTGATCTTGACTACTGTTCTCACACAGAGGACAAACCACCAGGAAATTTCTGTTCCGACAGCCACAGTAGGTAGCCATAAAGTTGGTGTTTAAAACTATGGCCGATGTGCAGCGATCAGAAAAAGAGAAAGAAAAATCATTAGGAGTTCGCACTTGCTCTGGTTATATACTAGGGTTTGCCAATTATGTTCTCTTAACTTGGCAGCTTATTCACTGAGCAAGAGCTGCTACATTAGAAGTTACCTTCTACAGTACAGTCTGCTGTGTGCAACTTTAAAATAAAACCACTTCATGAAGAGAAGTGAGAAACATAAATGATAAGCCTATTGGAGAATCATTACAAATAAATAAAAAGCCTTTGATACAAGCAATTAGTCACAAGCATTACAAGTTGAAATGCAGTCCAGTGTTAAAGAGACAGTTTAGAAGCACATGGCACATTTATCACAGCTCCACAGACAAGTTATTGAGCTGTCTGTGAAAAAACAGAGCCAAACAGGAAAGCTTTCAGCAGCGAGCAGCGGTTGAGGTCCTTGATTGATAGAGCTAGATGATGCAAAGCTGTCCGATGGCTTTCTGCAAATAAAGTGAAGGAACTCAAGGTCTTGCATGATGCTCTCTGACCACAGATGAACAGCTACTTTATTACGGCCCATATTGAGGTTGCACCTTGCTCCATATTCTGCCACTTTCTGATGCACACGGTTAACTTGACCAACCAGCCATTGTGCTTAACATAAGGGTCTGCTATCTTCCCATTTTTTTTTTTTTAAAGATTTACCATAAAGGTCAGAAGATAGCACTGGTTAAAATCTCCAATTCTGTACTTGTCCTTACCAGCAACTCTTTTAACCACAGTGGTATAAAGGAAGAATGTTGTCGTAGGCTTCCTATGCTGACCTACTTCTTTCTTCATGCATGTGTTGTATCTCCAAAGAGCCCCAAGTAAGGATGTTTAGTACCATGACCCCAATGTGGAAGGCGATTTTTTTGCCCAAGAGTCAAGATGCTGTATTTAATCTTATTTTCATTTTGTGCTTTAAAGTAGGGAATGAGTTTTAGGTAGGGCAAGGACACCCTGGGGCATCCTCAAAAAAAAAGACGAGAATGAATGAGGAGAAAGAACAGAGAGACTTGCTCTAGAATCATTTTCAAAGATTATATTCTTCCACACTATCCCTTTATACATCATTCCCAGAGTTCATTCTCTAAAGATATTATCATAGTCCTTTGTTTGAGATTAGAACATTATAAATCTTCAAGTTCTATTCCTTTATTGATATTTTAGAGTTGTATTATTTGATTTTGAGAATCATAAACTGCATTGTTCAGAACGCTTGGAATTCTATCTTTAATAAATGAATAACCTGATACAGTACAGTCAACAAAAAGGAGTTCATCTGGAATTAATTCTGAGAAGGATATATTTATTTCTAAAACTTAAGTGTGTAACCAAAACCTAATATTAGACTTCCTCCCCACCAAAAAAATTAGGAATTGTACTCTATTTTAAAAATTTCCTAAGAAAACAAAGATATTGAAAGCTATTAATCTGTCCAGAACCGAATTCATATCCCAAATATAAAATTATAAAGCAAATTAATTATAAAAAAATATAATCGAAGTATAACTTAGTTTTACTTTGTTTAAAGCTGTCATCAATGAGGGTGTTCCTCTACATAAAACAAGGACACGCTTCACTGTATTCTGGCTCTATTTCCTCTCACAGCTAAAAGGAAAAAAAAAAAGATTTGTTTCTCCCTAGGAACTCCCATATTTCCCAGTACCCGAATTCCTTGTTATTCAAAGTACCTGTCACCTGGGGAATTCTTTGACTATCTAAGACCTCACCCCAGAAAGTAAGGGCTCTGCATTTTAACAAGTTCCCTGTGTGATTCGTATGCACTTCAAGTTTGAAAAGCCCAGCTTTAATGCAGTAGTTCTCAGTCCTGCCTGCATTTTAGGTTCACCTGAGGACCTTTTAAAAGGCATCCATAGGGAAGCCAGCACTCCACTATAAACCAATTAAGCCAGAATTTCTGACAGTAGAGCCAAAGCGCTGGTATTTTTTAAAAGCTCCCCAGGTCATTCAAATGTGCATCCAGAGATAGGGACCACCATTCCAATCAAAGCTATGTAACCTGTTGTGTTTGTTATTAGCAGCTGCTAGGAAAGCTCAAGTAGTCAAAATGAATCATTTAGGTAAATTAGAGCATATTTTTTCTTTAAGTTCAGCTTTATTGAGGTATAATTGACAAATAAAATGGAAAGATATTTAAAGTGTACATCATGACAGCGATTTGATATACATATACATTGTGAAAGGATTCCCCCATCTGCTTAACACACCCATCACCTCACACATTTATCTTTTTTTTCCCTTTGGTGAGAATATTTAAGTTCTAGTCTCTTAGCAAATTTCAATTATACAATACAGTGTTATCAACTATAGTCACCACGTTTTACATCATATCCTCAGACCTTATTCATCTTATAGCTGAAAGTTTGCACCTTTTACTAGCCTCTCCCTAATTCCCTCACCCTACAGCCCCTGGCAACCATTTTCTACTCTGTTTCTATGAGTTTGACTTTTTTAAAGATTCCACATATAAGTGATACCATGTAGTATTTGTCTTTCTCTGTCTGGCTTATTTCACTTAGTATAATGCTCTCAAGTTCCACCCACGTTGTCGCAAATGGGGTAAATTACAGTATTAATCATCATTTTATATTAAGAGCAGCAAACAATAAGTTAAAAAGTAATATACATACATCTCATGCTGGTCACTGCACTAAACTTTTTCTTATACATTTTTATCACTTAACTCTCAAAGCAATGTTATTTTTCCCATTTTACATATAAGCAAACTGAGACTAGGAGGGGTCGAATAAATTGATCAAGGTCAGATAGCTCATTAGCAGCAGAACATCCGGGAATCAAAACCACCTGTGTGTGACTAAAGACCTTACACTCTTAAATCTCTTTGTGTATTCAATTCTTGCAGCTTTTCTCAACCTGTGAACTAGTTTTCTTTTAATTGGCACCTCTCTTCCAAACACACACAGACACACACACACATATCTTACTTCTTTCTTAGTTCCTGTCTTTGGTTTAGAGTCCAGAAAGATGATTGGGCCTCAAACTTTACTGTGAATTAGAATCAACTGAAGAGTTTGTTAAAACACAACTTGCTGATTCAGTAGGTCTTGGGTGGGGCGCCAAGAACTTGTATTTCTAAGGAGATCCCAGGTGATACTGATGTTGCTGGTCCACACTTTAAGAATCACTGGACTAGATTAATTGTAGTGGATCTTATTATGTTACTTGCATTCATTTTGAGCCCCCTCAAATCATTTATGTAAATAGAAAGGATACATATAAAGAAAAATAGGAAAGAAGGGACAGAATGATGATGGTATATAAACTATGTTAATTAGAATTGATAAAATAAAACTTCAAGTAAGAAGTGATTTCCTATCCCCTGCTGCAAACCCTTCCCAAGAGATAAATGGATTTCAGTATTCTTTTCTCTGCACAGCTAAAATTAGACCTGGTGTGTGATAGTAGGCAATGCCAATATTCTGAAAATCAAAGAAACTTACATTACGACATTGCCTAGAAAATAAATGAGCAATTATGAACAATTTTAGTCTTCTAGGCTTTGTGTTCCCTAAGTTACTTAAATCATATCAAGATATAATTATTCCATGAAATGTTTTGCTTGAAGCTATACATTACAGTGTTTGAAACAATAAAAAGCAAGGGAATTTTGTTGAATTTATCTCAGTGATTCATGTTCTTAGTGCAAAATAGACAATTTAAGATATACACTTGGGTTTTCCCCATCACTTTTGGAAAGAAATTTTGTACACAACAAAATAGAAGCTAGGAAGATGCCCCTAATTATTTGTGTTGGATATTGGTCAGATGAGATTCAGAGAAAGGTACTTATATGAATCAGTTTCAGCAAAGACAAGACTTTAGAACTTTATGATTTAAAGTTAACAAGCAGACTAATTTATTAAATTAGGCATATAAAATATGAAATTATTTTAACAGTCTCTTTCTCTTTCTGGCCTGAGTAAAGTTTAAAAGAAACAAATTTGTATCTTTCCCTTATAACTTCAGTGACACAAGTACTTTATTTGAGCTATTAAGATACATAAAAGCAAGATCTGCTTGTTATAACAAAGGTATTTTAAAAATGTTCATTAACACCCAGGTTTGAAGTAAAGCTATTTGATCTAGTAATAGGAATGTCAGCTGGAACACAATTCTTAAGATTTTTTTAAAATGTGAAATACTGCTCCTGCAGAAAGTTGGTTGGATGACATAAAGAGCACGGGCTTGCCTATCACACTGATTACTTGATGTAATAGTAAGCAAGCTTAAGTGAACTGTGTGTCTTCAATCTTTCCAATCACTTAGGGATGGGCATCAGAGCTTGCCATCCATCATGCCTGGCCTGAAACATACGGTGCATCAGCAATCTTGGGCTGACCTAAATGATAGTAAAAGCCGCTATGCTGTTCACAATAAGAAATTGTTGTCCACTGAATTACAGGTTTGTGATTAGATTGCTAACATGGCCAACTTGATGTATAAGTGAAGTGTCCAGGAAAGATATTCTTTAGGATCTTCTGAAGATTAATTTATACCCTTGAAACGAAGACCAATCACAGAGTCAAAAAATATGTCAAGGTATTTTTCTTGTAAGCAAGAAAGCCCAGTTGTTATAACACTCATTAATTTATTTCTGACACCTTTATCTGCAACAGAATTTAATAAACAAGGTGTCTAATGGCTATCATCTTGGCATGGATAGAATTGCCCAATAAAATAATTAATTTTTTGGAGTCAAATTCATATGAGAAGTAGTTATATACTATTAGGAAACTAAACCTGATATGTCAACTATTCCTCATGATATAAATTTTTACATCTAAAAATGTTTAAATCTGTCCAAATACCTATCTAAAATTTCTAGTTGAGTGCTATGCTCTCATATCTTAAATTGTCTAAAGATATGCAAATTACCCAGTAGACATGCTATGTATTATTTCCTTCACTGTCTTTCCTAAGATTAAAAGAACTGGAATTTAAAATTACTCCTTAAAGAAATTATCTCCAGGTCAACTACACAGCTTTAAAAGAAGATTGGCACAGTAAATAGGAGGCCTGGCTTTGACTCCAGGTTCTGTGTCTAAATCTTCTGTATGGCCTTAGATAAGCTGCTTGGTTGCTCTTACCATCAGTATCTCTTTCTGGTATTATGAGTGATATTTGCTGGTCTAGCCAAAGTCTTATTCAGGAGATGGTATTCATTCCTTCAACATTTACTGAACATCCCTATTTTCTAGCCACACTGCTAAGTGCATAAAATGATGAAGACCCAAGTCCTACTGACAGCCTAGTGGGAGGAGACAGATGAGAAAACAGGCAAGTATAATATAAAGCTTAGTGTGCAGAAAAACCAGTCAGGCACTTATGAAAAATGAAAATTCTAGGGGCCCACAAGCCCTGATTCTGAGTCAACAGATCTAGCTCTGAGCTTAGATACCCACCTTTTTAACATGTACTTCAGATAATTCTAATGCAGATAGTCAATAGCCTACAAGAGAATTTCTTAAGTGCAAGGAATAAGTGCTGGGTGCTTTGGGGGATATAGGAAAAACATTTGATTCAATCTTAAAAGCCCAGAAAAGGTTTTGGGAAAAGGTGGTAGAGAAATAGAAACTCCGTGGGCATAATCCGGGCACAATAGAGGAAAGAAAGGAGAAAGTGTTCCCAGCAAGGTAACTGCATGAGAAAGAGAGAGCTTGGGGATCTTAGGCAGCTTAGTTTAGAGAACTCAGGAGGCCAAGACAGAAGATGCGTTTGAAGAAGTGGGAAGGAGACTATCATGAAAGACATCTGTTTCCCTCTTTAATCCTTCATTTCTGAACACATGGTGCATGGAACAAAATGTGTAAAAAGGAGATCAAATGAAAAGTTTTCCTTCCATCCTCTCCTCAGCCACTCATTTCTCTTTCTAGAAGAAAACCACCATTTACAGTTTTTTTGTGTGTCTTTCCATAGATATTAAATGCATATACAAGAATGTATTAATATATATTCCTAACACCCTGTCCCAATAAATTAAAGAATAAGGTATACTATGCACGGTTCTGCTCCTTGCTTTTTTGACATAATATATTTTGGAGATTGAGCCACATCTTATTCTTGTAAACACTGCACTATAGTATTCCATTATATATATACATCGTGATTTATTTTACCATTCACTTGTGGATGGGCAATTAGCTTATTTCCAATCTTTTGCTCTTACAAGCAGTACTGTAAAGAATAAACTTGTACCTAAGCCATTTCAAATGTGTGCACATATGTTAAATTCCAAGAAATAGAATTTTGGAGTCTGGGGAATTAGCATTTAATGTGTTGGTAGATTTTGCCAAATCTACCATGAGGCTATACTAATTTGCAATTCCACTTGCAAGGTATGAGAAAACTTAATAACTTACTCTCCAAAAAGGAGTTTGGCCTTTATTTTGAGAACACTGGGGAGTAAATCAAGGGTCTTAAGAGGAGGAATAACTTGATTAGGCTCATATTTTAGAAAGATATGCCCCACTGCAATGTGGAGAATGGATGGATTAGAGCAGGTAAAACAGGAAGCAAGAAAGGCAGTTAGAAAGCTATGCAGCAGTTAGTCAAGAAGAAATAACCTGGTATGGATTATGTGGAAGGACAAGGATCTTTACTGAGTACATGTTATAAGCCAGACTCTGTGCTGAGCATGTAAACTGTATTATCTCACTTATTACTTACAATAACACTGATGGACAGCTATTGTTATTTCTGATTTCAGACAAAAAAACAAAAGTAAAACAACGCTGAGGCTCATAAGTTAATTAGTTGTCCGTGTTTATACAGGTAGTACGTGGCAAAGCTGGGATTCAAATCCAGGGAAGGATTAGTTCAGAGAAAGTGATTTTAACCACCACAATATCCTGTTTGGAATGGAGAAAATGATGCATTTGAGATTATCAAAGAGGTAGGATTGACAGAATTTTGCAACTAACTGGATGCAGAACATCAAGAAAGGAGACATAGCCATACTGTCTGCCGAGACTGGGAACCGAAGAAAACTTACATTGGAGAGCAAGGGATGGGGGTGAAGGGTAAATTTGATTTTCAGTTAAGGAGCCAGTGTAAGGTGAAGTAGAGGATATCTCTTCTGTCTTGGGAACAGGAGAGCAGTCTGGTCTGGAGACGTAGATGGGGGCATCATCAGCGTATAGCTACTATGCTGGGAAGTCACCAGAATGGATGAGCTCACCCAGGGAGCAACATTTAAGGAACAGGACAAAGATGAGGAGAACACAAAAGAGACTAAGAATGAACCAAGAGATAAGAAGAAAGGGAGGAAAACTAGAAGAAAATATCATCTCCCAAACTAAATAAAAACAAACTAAAACAAAAACACTTTGAATTACTATACAAATAAATTATTAATACTCCTTTTCCCTTATTTCTAAGATTTACCATATACTATAAAAGTAATATTCATAAAATGTTCCCCAAACACAAGGAAAGACTAGGTTACTAACACATCCCACCAGTACTGTCTTGTGGAGATGATAGTCCAGGGGAAAATCGCTTTCCATAAGCTGGCTGAGAGTTCTGATACATTTCTTTAAAGCTCTAATAACCATGCAGAAAAGTGTCAAATTGAGGATTTAAAGGCAACAGCTATAGTCCCAGGAGAGTGTCTGGGAGTGATTTCTATGTACCTGACATAACTCAGAAGCAGGAGAGGAGCACTCAAGGGCTAGGAGAATTCTCCTCCACCACCTCATATAAATCTACAGAGGGCTACCGAAGGTTTATGTGAGCTGTGTGTCCAACACGTGTTAGAAAATCAGTCTCGTTATATTTTCCCTGTAAATCCTTCCAGGAGTCTTCTAGGTTTAAGGGGGACCTTCACATTTGGAATCGAGAAATGAGTATAGATTTTCTGAGACTGCCTAGATTGTATAATATGTAGTTCATACGATATATTTGGGGGGAAGAATATGTAGGTGCTGTCAGTCAGTTGATGGATTCAGCCTCAAGAAGTTCTAAACTGCCCACTCTCCCCAACTCCCTCCTAAGGAAAAAAAAGCCCCTTTTTCAAAGGAAGTATATTCTCTGAAAGAGGCTGAACAATCTCTGTAGCCTATCTAGTGTGTGGCATGACCTGGAGAGATGGGACTGATTTTCTTAACAGTTTATAGAATCCATCTTGTAAATTACAAATAATATCTCCTATGTTAGCAAATCTCATTCCACTTCTGAATACACCAAAGCTGGAAATTTATGATTGGACTTAAATATAGAATATAAACACTTTTTTATGCATTTAAACTGATCTTTATATGAACAGAAGCCCTGAAAATTACATAAATAAAATTGTAACATTAAAATATTATGAAAAAACAATTACATGTCTACTATATACTATTAATATTTAAATCAAATTAATAGCTCAATTTTTAATAAATAATTTTTAATTAGGCCAGATTTTCTACTTTACAAACAGAAAAAAATTGAAAAATTATTTCTAAGCTTTATTAGAAATATCTTAAATTCAACATTCCTCCATTCTATCAAGTTTTATCTTTAACATCAGTTGCTCATTACCTTGAACATAACAAACATAGTCACCTCAAACAAAAAAAGAAAAACTATTGATTATTTAGTATGTTCCAAATTAAGCTTTAATTTTAGGCATTTTTTTCTTCTATTTTCTTTAAGTAAACTACTTAATTTCTAAATATTAGTCAACAAATATCTGATTTTTAAAAATAGGTGGGTTTATTTATATCAAATGTGAAAGAATTCTTTACCATTTAATATGTGACTCACACGTGGATCATGCATATGTGTATGCGTGTGGAAGCAGCAGCTTTATTTATTACTATTAGTTTTGGTGCCGAAACCCTGAAACAAACTGCAGCAGCTTTAAAGAGCAGTTCCTCTCAAGCACATAAGCCCTTGTTTTGACAGATCCTTAAGATGTTCGGAATAGGGAAATCAATTTCTATGGCGTGGAAAATAGGGATTTTCTAACCAGGCTCATACCCCAAACAGTGACTCTAACTTCTTGATTGCCACCATTTGAGGAGCTCACTACTTAATGAGGCATTCATTAAGATCTAAGAGTTAGAATATTTTTCCTTAAATACTGTACACAAATCTCCTTAGATGTCTCACAGTGGCCCTCGCTCTGTCTTCTGGAACAATCCTAACAGTCTTCCCCCTTTTCGCTTGAGTGGTCACTAATCATGTCTCCTAAGATTTTATTTTTTGAAGCAAAACATTTCTATTTCCTCTGATTACTCTTCCACCTCATGGCTTTGAAAGTCCCTCATCAATTCCTCCTCTAAAAGCACTACTAATCATCTCTATCAGGGATGATAGACCATCTCACTCAAATATCACACAACTCCATGTGTGGGGTTATTATTTCCCAGGAGTCGGGCCCTTAGCTTCTATCAATGTAACCTACATTATAAGTATATATAACTCTAACATGCTGTTGGCATATACAAATTTCCATTGTTTTTCGGAGTTTAGCATAAAGAATAGGGGAAATTTTGCATTATGATATATTTAAATTGTAAAATAATATTCAATTTACCAGTTTGTCTTAAAGTAATCAGGAGAATTAGAAGAATTCAGAGTATTTAAGCAAAGTGGGGAGTTTGTTGAAACATACATACACGTCCAAGGTTTTCTTTTCTCTTTACAGGACTTATGGACTGTTCCTTTCTGCACATATGATCGTTTTCCTTTCTCTTTCTATGCTTTGAGTTACTGTAGCTAGCCCATCCCTGTCTTTATACGGTCATTCTGATCTACATCAAATAGAAACTAGATTGGACCCCTACATTCCTAGTTTCCATTTTCTGGGACAGAAAATCTCATTTTGTCCCAGGTCTCTACCCACTACTGGTCCCATTAAGAGATGACCAGGGTCACAAGGTTATATGACCAGTATCTCATGCATCCGCACTCTAGGTACAGGTTCTCTGAAAGGTCATGGACAAGGCTATGGGAGAAGGGAGCTTCAGCCAGACAGGTACCCTGAGAGTTGTCTACTGTAATACCACTGAAGCACGTGTCTACTGGCTAAAAAGCAGTATTAAATATAGAGCCAAGATTGGTATCTTGAATAGTCACACTCTGAGTCACCCACTCAAGTCAGGAAAATTTCATCTAATATCTGTGCATCAGCTTATGAGGCATTTATTTCCATTCACAAGACTAAACAGAGGATGTGGGTCCCACAATATATGAGTCACCTGGACATCTTGAAAGAGGTACAGTTGCTGTAGCTTTAATTAAGCCCCTCCCCTCAGAGCACTCAGGTTTGCTCTCACAAGGGTAATGAGCTCATTCATCATGCCCCCCTAGGATGTCATTATGTGAGTGAGTGAATATAATTTGCGTTGTTTCATGTCTTTAATTTTTGTTTTGGTTTATTTGTTTATCTTTGCATTAATGGTGAATTACAAAAAAAAAAAAGAACTCTGAAAACAATGAACATTTAAAGTAGGTGGTCTTTGTGGTCTTCAGTGAAAGGTGTGTAAAGGTCATTCACACCCAACAATTCAGTGGAAGTGATCTGGTCTTCCACCAAGAACAATAAGCTTTTGTAGGTACACACTCTCTCTTTTTCTCTTTCTTCTTATGATTTCTTTCTCTCATACTGAAAGATTATATTTTAAAAATGCTTATTAATATAAAAAAATAGGAGACCATTTTCAAGATGTAAGGCTAAGCAAAGTGTTGTTAGACTCAACTTCAAAAGCATAACCCATAAAAGAAAAATTGATAAACTGGACTTCATCAAAATCAAAAAACAATTTTCTGGGGGAGAAGATGAGGACACTGCTGCAAGAAACTTTTGACCTTTCTCTGGAAACTGCCCCCAGCAGACAGGAGCAACTTGATTAGAGATGCCCGGGAATTTGCATACTCCACTGGGGTGGCCTGCAGCCACAGATGACTGATACCAGGGTAAAAAAAAAAAGCACAGATCTTTTAGCACTATTCATGCTGTGCTCCAAGTATTGCTCTTCTGGAAATGCTCCTGACCCTCATCAGCGTCCAGCAGCAATTAGAGCTCTCCTTTTCAGAGAATTACATTTTCTATTGTTTCAACATAAATACAAATTTTCCACAGAGATTGGGGTTTTTATTAATTGGAAATTCAACTAAAGAAAAGCCCTGCTATGTTGCTATACTGAATACCAGTGCCCTTACAGTTGGGGTTAGGAGGAGGCAGAGGTGGCAGATTCTCAAACAGGAGACTGCCTCCCATGGTCATGGATTCCAAATAGTGCTAACCACACGGATAGCAATGTTGTGTTAAAAAACCGTTTATCTTTTTTGTGTGTACATTCAACTGTCAACAGAGTTAACTTTGTTTCTCTTTTGCTAAATACCTCATTTTGTCCAAATGACACCCCCAAATATGTATGTGTATTTCCTTCATTCCAAGATACCTTCAATTCTAAAGTGTGTTACAATTTTATAACAGTTCTAAGACTGAAGGAAATTCCATACTTATTGTCTACATTTGTATCAGTTCACAATAGCATACATTTACTCAAACAATACATATCCCCCTCTTTTCCAATATCTTACTAATGTTGGAATCTAATCCTGTGTGTGTTCAGAGGGTAGGATTTTTCTGATTCACTTTTGGCCATTGTCTTTCTGTACAATGTTATTTGATGCACTGCTTTTCATGATTCTTGCTTATAATTTTAACTCCTTTATCAATTTTAACACGAACTGCTTCATTTCCATTTTCTATGTGTTAATGTCATAGTTTTGTATTTGTTTTTATTTCTTTAATTGAATGACATATCCCAGGATATTAAACAGATCCTCTTGAAAGTCGTCTGGAAACTTCTTAGTCCTTTATAATGCATGAGTCAGTTATAAGGATATCCCTAGATTGAAAATTTGATCATTTCTCATGAAAGATTTACCCATTTCTAGTGTCTTTAATTGTATCTCTTGATGTGACAGTCTTCTGTATACAAGGCAATCTTTGTTTCAGTTCTACGTCACAGTGTAACCCTTCTGAAGATATTTTAAGTGACAATTAAAAATCCAAACTTGATTTCAAATTTAGCCACAAGCAGTGCTACTAAGGCAAATAACTCAACTGAGTGAAAATCAAATGAAGAGATGCCTTCTACACATGGCTAAATTTATGCATAGGCAATGACATTCACTGTCTGGGGGATGGGCAGCTGTCTTCAACTTAGATTCATGCATTCATTTAGCAAATATTTATTTACAGCCTAATACTGACAAGCATAGACCTAGGTACTGAGGAAATAGGGCAAATAATATAGATAAAATATTTACTCTCATTGAGCTTATGTTCTTCAATTATAAGAAGCACCAGATTTCAGAAACGATAAAATGTGGAGAACTAAAATACGTATCTCAGAATAGACAAAAAAAAAAAAAAATGATGTAACTTTAAGGTCTTTTAGATGTCCTAATTCAACTGTTTCTAATGCATTTAATTTTATTAAAACTTCTCCAAAAGAGATTGCTTTAGTATTCACATATTTTCCTTGAAAAGATGTTTCTTTCATTATATAATTTCTAATGCAAAATATTGCAGTTTTATATAACCAACGACATAAAACCCAGACCTTCTTCTCCTCCTTTTTCTTCTTCGATAAAACCAATTAGCAGAGAATTTTCATAGGATATATTCCATTTATTTTCCCTATACTCAGATATGAAAAAGTATATATGGGGGAGGGGAAGGAGTACATACGTATTCATGATGGTGGTGCTGGGTAGGATTAAAACTCACATATCAAGCCCTCACTTCAAAGCAAGGAAAACTTCCAATGGACACTGTCCTAGAATGCATTTAAACAGGCTGCTAAAAACTAAACACAATATGTACATATATATACATTTATATATGCATATATATGCATAATTTATATATATATGTTTAATGCTTTGATACATACACATTTCAAAAAGCAATATAGGGAAATTATTAGCAGATTTTTTTTTCACATGAGTACTAACATATGTTCCAAACTCAACAGGAGAATCACTACTAATTGTATTTGAAAACTGCCAAGTGAGCTTATACTTTCAAGTGTAAATGTGGACTTAATCTTTGATGTTCATGGGAAGTGATTCATGGCCAGTTTCTACAATATGCCAAGGAGATGCTTTATATTTGGGTACTGACACTTTATGTATTAAGCTATAATCAATACAATTTGCTACATGCTCTGTCATTGAAATAAGACTGTGATTGTTCTGTAAATAAAGTTTTAATTACTAACACAAACATCCTTGTTTAGAAATGTGGTAACCCTGTATATCCCCTAACACAACTTTATTACCAGGTATAAAAATCAACCTAGGGTTTAAAAGTCTTAAAATGTTGATATTTGAAAGGTACATCCTGAGCCTGTGTATTGTTTTTTTGTGCAAACAGCTCATATATCTTAGGAGGGAGACTGAACTCAGTTTCCTCATCTGTACAACGGAGAAAATAGCTCTAGCTCACAAAGTTGTTACCAAAATGAAATGAGATAATGTGTGCAAAGCATGCAGAATTTTTAGGCTGCTACTACAATTGGGGAATAGTAAAAATCTGAATTTGAGTGTTGATGCCTGTAATCAGATTATTGTTGACTTGTGCATTTCAACAGCTGCTGTCAACACCCACAACACACAGATATTTAATTGTTAACGTTAAGCCTATGCAATCATTTAGCTCATTCAGCTATCTCAGAGGGTAGAACTGACAGCCAACAACTTCTGCATGATTAGAAGAAGACATCTCTGGAGCCCACTGAGACAACTGGTCTCCGTGCTTTAGCCCCTTCCACCTTTGATCCAGGTGTCATACTGAGAAGTATCTAAATTAGAAACCTGAAAACTTTCTAGGGTCTACAGAGTGACATACAAAACCATTCACAAACTGGCCCCACCTCAACCTGAAGCTTGCTCCACTCACCCATGAGGTTGTAGTCTAACTACACTCCTAAAATAGCCCTTATGACATTGTGATATTTTCAGTCTGTCAGGTGTCTAACCCTCTCTAGATTGTGCACCAAGGGCTGTACCTCAAAGTACAAGAGTTTGGCTGGGGGCAAGTCAACCAGGACATGCCTCTCCACATCTCCCAAGATAATCACACTTGAGAGGAGTCCCGTTGTTAGCATCTTTCACAGATCCCTTGAGATACCAGTAAGATGAATATTTTGAAATTAAATTTTAAGGATGTTCAGGAAAAAGAAGTAAGGTATAGTGCCCCCAGCTCCTCTGAAGCTCTTGTAAGCAGGTGGGTTCAAAGCAGCCACTCCCATTGTCCTAGGCAAGCGACACTCCTCAGGGTATTCCTTGTGCCATTCCTTTTTGTGTATATAGTAACTTGTGTGCCCATTACTTACTGGTGAAATTTGGATGCCTGTTAAATGATAATTCCTTTCCTCTTCCCTTCCTCCTCCAATCCCACTGACACGCACACACAGAATCTTTCAAGCTAAAGCTATCTCTTCATGGTGGTGAGCAAGTCAAAAACTCAGGTTCCTGTAAGAACCTAGTGAAAATTGATTAAAGCAGGTTTGACAGGTACTGAGATGATCTGGAGAGCACACACTCACTCTGAAAAGGTTCTCTGTCATAACTCAGCTCCAGCCTACTGTTGTCACACTAAAATGACAGCGCAGTGTGGTCTCTCTTCCTCTTTTTCATTAGAAGCCAGAAATACAGAATATTTTGTGAAATCTCCTGGTTTTCAAATGTTGGCAGTTAAGTTTTTTGTTTTTGTCCCCATAAAGTACGGTGTAAATCAAACAGAGTACACATACAGGGGACCAGTCTGAACCTGTGCTGTAGAGCTCTAAGACTTGACAGCCTCTAGAAATTACTACTATGCATCTGAGCTTGAAAAGATCCACTGCTCCTTCTAAAACACTAGGATGCTACCTGTGAGCACCCAGGCTGTTCATGGCTGGGTTCCAGCATGCTGTCTTTCCTTATGTAAGATGGTTAGAGAGTACCTGACTCATAAAATTATGGCCCTCATTTTTAATCAGTAAGGAAGAATTTCTGCACTGTAAAATCTTATTAGGGAATTTGATTGCAAATTGAATGTGGTCCAGCACCTCTCCAAAGCTCATTTAAGATATTTGATATTTGAGAGAAAAAGCCTAAATGGGCATGTTAACTATCCATTTACCCACACTATTCCAAGTTCTATCCCTGCACTCTCAGACCATCAGAAAATAATGTCTTGGACCACATTATCTCAGTCAATCAAAGACATGGCTTCTGAGCTATGACTCAATATCATTTTATTTGGTTTTATAGATGGCTGATATAAAAAAGTCATATTTAAGAGCATTTTTTGTACCTTTTGGAAAACTGGTTGGAGGTATATTCTACTGTGTGACTTAATACTGCTTTATATTGGAACTCATGTGATAAATTCCAAGCAAAATAGTTCCAGGAAAGGATGCTTATCCTCACAGATGCATCTGTGTATGATGTCTTAATGGGAAACAATTTTTTTTCTTTAGTTGTTAGGCCAAACTTCAAAAGCTATATTAAGTGAGAATAAGAATCCTAGGTTTGTTTCTGAGTTTTTGAGGCCCCTAGTGACCCTCCCCCATTATTTGTCCACTAACGTTAATATTGGCTTTAGGTTGTAGATAACTGGGAATAATTCAGTTATAATAATTTATTTTTATTCAAGTGATTTGATTTTGGGTGGTCAACACTTTTCAAAATTTATTTACTCCATTTTCTATAATATTATTGTTTTGCTTATTCATTTATATATACAATTGTTAAAAAATAAAATTTCATTTATATCATAGATTTTGACGGACATTTCTGCTCCCAAAATAATGTATTTTTAAAAGTCAGAAATTTTAACTAGAAGTATGTTATTTGTGGTTTTAAATGCATGTTTCAATTCTAGAATTCCTAGAATTGTCACCTATCTATTTGCTTATCAAATATTTATGGAGTATCTGCTGGGTAACTGGCATTGACCTAGGCATTGGAGATATAACGGTGAGCAAGTTAAACATATTCCTCTCCCATCATGGAGCTCACAATATCATGGGGAGTAGACAAGAAACCAAGCAATGACAATACAGGGCAGTCAGTGTAGAGACAGAAGAAGTATAGGCCATCTAACCTATTTTGGGTGAACACAGAGGGCATCCCAGAGGATGTAACACTCAATCTGGGACATGAAGGTCTCAGGTAAGTGGGAGAGGGGGACAGGCTTTCAGGCAGGGGCTGTAGACTCCACAAGGCTGTCTTTTTCATTGTCGTATCCTCAGAGCCTTGCTCACTGCTTGGCTCATGGAAGGCACTCAAAACTTTTTAAATAAATAAATGAGTGAAGGAATAGCATGTGTGAAGGCCGAGAGCCAAGCTGGGATAGGTCCTTTGGAGGAACTAAAAGGGTTTGGTTTGGCTGAATTGTAGAGTTCAAAGTGGGTAGGAGAGGGCAAGGTGAGACTAGAGAGGCATCCAACAGCCAGTTGAAAATGATCCCTGTGAATCATTTAAATAATATGTACTTTATTCTAAGAGAAAAGGGAAGCCATATGTGCTTAAAGAAATAATAATTTAAAAACTCGTTTGTCCCTTTCTGCATAAGAACTTGACCTTTGGTTGAATTTAGCTGGATTCTCTTTATTCTGTCTTAATAAAGACAGACTGCCAACTACATCTCAAGGTGACATTGCTGATAGTAAAAGTGGCCTCTCATTGGTAAATTGTATCTGGACTAGGAGGAACTATAAATGACCAATAAAAATCTGATATCATAGTTTGGGCTTCCCTATGAGGGTACCCAGCAAGCCATGCCTATGGAATTGTTGCAACAGATGTAAGGCTGTTAAACAGGGTTACTTTCACAGCTGAGCTGCTGGACTGCTGCAAATACTCTCCATGAGGAGAGCCTGCTGCTGCCCTGCAAGCAAGCTGTGGTCCCTAATCTCTGTTCTTTAGACAGGTGCCAGGTGTGGTGCATGGTCATCTTGTGAGTCTAACATTTAGTTGAGCCTAAAGAACCTCTGGCAGGCACTGACCACTGAAGGGTTTTAAGTAGGAAAGTTAATATGAACAGATTAGTTTTTATACAATCACTTTAGCTATTGAAGACAACTGCCTCCAGGACAAGTACTATAATTACATATTAACCAGAAATAGTTATTAGCCTTCCTGGAATGAGATGGAAGCCTATAGGAAGAGGAAAAAGAGAAAAATACACTCCTTTTAAGTTTCATCTAGATCTAGAGGCTCCAAGCCCATCAGGTGGGACTTACAGGAATGTAAACTGGTTTCCAAATCTTTTTGTGTGTGGTTCATCTGCCACTTACTGGAGAAAACACTAAGCTTGACTGGGAAATAAGAACAACCAGAGGGCCGGCCCAGCGGCATAGTGGTTAAGTCTGCCTGCTCCGTTTCTGTGGCCCGGGATTCCTGGGTTCGGATCCTGGGCACGGACCTACACACCACTCATCAAGGCATGCTGTGGCGGCATCCATATATAAACTAGAGGAGGATTAGCACAGATGTTAGCTCAGCGACCATCTTCCTCAAGCAAAAAGAGGAAGATTGGGAAAAGATGTTAGCTCAGGGCCAATATTCCTCACCAAAAAAAGAGAACAACTAGAGGGAAAGGAAGAAATACTAAATGGAGACCACAAGGCCATATTTAAAAAATCAGCAAATATTGGAAAGGGTTAGGTTTGAATACTGTCTCTGTTTAACTACCTGTGTGACCTGAAGTAAGTCACTGGGCCTCTCTGAGCTCCAGATTCCTAGGGAGAAAAACAAAGGGCTTAGACTCAATGACCTCCAAATGATCTTGACTCAAAGGTCTGAAGAGTCCTAACTGAGGACTCTCTTAATTTCTCTACACCAAATTTCATCCTGTTTAATGTGGTGATCATATCTATCACTGAAGACTTTATTATGTGCTTTAGATTCCTCAAGTGGCAGGTGCTATGGTAGGCTCTGACAGGCCAATCTAATCTGAGATCACCCAAGACAGCTGCCTGCATGTCTATAGTACTTACTGCAACGTTTGCCCACCATAAACTCTCAGTGACTGCTGATGATTGAGAGAATTATAGAGATAATTAATAATTTAGCACTCCTGTGCTCTTCAACCATCTTGAAATAAGACATAAAAACCCACTATAATTTAAGCCCAATATCTAAAATGAAATGATGCAAAGTGAAAATAATAATAATTTAATTTTAAAAATCGTGTCTCCAAGAGATCTAAGCACTTTCATATCTGAAGGGGATACTAAAATGTACCCTAAATGATCTATGGTTATGTGACATTAAGAATGCAGGGGAAAATCTCTGTTTTTACAAAAAGTTTTGAATTAGGAAATTTTAGTGAAAAGCATTGCGGGTACTTCTAGGAAATCTCATCATGATCTCAGTGTAACAGCCATTTGTAAAAGAGCCCTGATCTGAGTTCACGCCAGGGAGCGTTATTGGAAAACGGCCCGCTCTGACAACTTCCTGGAATTCCTCTCTGTGCAAGTCAGCAACTTGCTTGGTACCAGCTGGGCACTAGCTGAGGCACTGGAAGCTTAAGGGCGCATCCCGAGGTGACACGGTGCGTGATTTATGACTTGAGTCTTAAAACAAAGCAGCCAGACAACAGCTCACACTATTCAAATCATGAGATCAGCTCTCTCTTTTTTTAAAATAAAACATACAACCAAAAGTGACCATTAAAAAAAAAATAAAATTGGGGTAATTAGGCAAGTATTTGTTGCACTGCCACAATTTTGTACCAGGTGCAGGGGTGTTCAGAGGAAATGATATAGCCTTTCTCCTCATGACCCTGTCCACTTGTTTCCAACCTGCATTCCATGGAATCTTAGCGTTTCTTACAGGAAATAACATAATCGTCTGATTTAAATTTTCTTTTTAAAATATGTACTCTAGCTATTGTTAAAGAACTGTGATTTTGTAAGGCAAATTTTTTACACTAATTTTTAATGAACTTGGAAACCATAAAAACATTGATTTATGCTACCAAGCAACTGTTTCTGTGCAGATCCCAAGATTAATCTTTGTGCTTATATTTAAGTTTATAAATGTATCACTGATTAAAGAGGTTGTGTGCGTGTATTTTAATGTTGGTAGGAGGCGGTTTCACTCATGTAAAATTATACAAATAAGTGCTATTGAAGTGCTATTCTGCTTACCAGGATGAATCACAATTTTTTCACTACAATGTATCCAGAGCAATATACCAAAATGAATCGGATGTTGAGATCAAAAGTTTATGACTGCCATCCATCTGCCTTAATTTCAAATCTCATAATTCAGCGAAATATCCTTGATTTTAAAAAGTTTTACAACACCAATTTAGATCATTTCTCAAATAACAAAAAGAAGCTAGTGATTGGTAAAAATCTTTAGAAATATTTATGCTTTACCTACGAGATAGAAGTTATTGGTGAAGCTTGGCTTTATTTTTCTAATATTTTGCAAATTCTCAATTTTGCTGTGTAGAAGATCCCACACAAATGTGAAAACAACCTAATTCACTTCATAGTGTCAAAATTATTTTCTACTAACTTTCTAATATTTAAGCAACTATGCATATGAGGACAGAATACAGCTCTTTCTTTTAGGAACCAGAAATGGAAAATTTTAGAACTTGTGTTCTAAAAAAGCACTTAATACTAGAAAAAAGCCTATGAAGGTTTACTTGACTTTTTCCATTTCTGATTTGATGAAAGGAATTAATAATTTTGGAATACTGCTACCCACTAAAAGAATAGATTAAAAAATGTTGAAATTTATAATTATGGCCTGTGAATTTGGGAAAATGAAGATTGGGCAAAAGGAGAACAGGGAAAGTGAGACTATATTCAATACAACTAGGAAGGGAAACCTGCCAATTGTAATAAATAAAATGATTTACGATGCCTTCACCCTCTTCATATAGTTGTTATAACTGGAGCATCTAAGTGCTTTATACCATTAGTCACTATAATATTGCAGTTTCATTATTACATTTTTCAGTACCTTTTATTTTTATGATTTATGCCTACAGAATAACTAGAAAAACCATATATGCCTTACATACAGATTCCAGAAGGAGACAGAACTCAGCTAAGTAAACTTATTTTTAAAATCCGGTTTTGTAATGGTGTTATATGACACGTGGTTTTCCAGTAAAACATACTCCTGTAGCTTCACTTTTCACATATGGACTTCTTCCAGGGCTGTTCTGCTTTCTTAAGCTATATCATGGTGGAATCTTATCCTTTATAATGTTTTGGAGAAAGCTGAGGGTGGCGCCTGCAAAATTTGATTTGGTGTAAAAATACACACCAAATCTGATTTCTGTTACATTAAGTCTTCTCTGACAAAATATACAGAACAAGAAATGAAGTGAATTGTGTTTTAGAAATATCTTGCAAGCTTGTTTCCCCGAATACCTGACCACTAATTTTAAAAAATGGATCAAAACCCACTTTAATTGAATATTTAATAGATGATTTAATGGTCAAGTTAAGATACATTTTAAATGCTAAATATAAAAATGATTTGTGTTTGCTTACTGGAAATATTTGTAATACAAGTGAACATATATAATAAACTAATATTTAAAGCAAATTTTCTATGGAAGAAATGAAATGACTATCTTCAATTTATAAACATACTACATTCATCAAACTATATTTTTGACTAATACTTGGCTTTTATAATATGAATATCATAACAGTGGATTGCCATTAATGGCAGAAATAGTTTAACTCATTTTTTAAACGTGTAATATATTTTCCTTTAAAATGAGCCACTGGAAATATAAAAATGGCAATATCCTCCTAGGGAAAGGGCTGAATTTAGCTAGAGGAAAACACATCGATTTTCATAAATAAATGACCTTACTCTTGTAAATTTCATCCTTTACATGATGCACCATGAAATAGTGTAATTTATAGAAAAGAATCTGAGACAAATAGGAGCATACAATCTAGTCTAAGGCCATTTTCCAACAAGTCATATCAACACAGCAAAGGTACATAAGTCCATTGTGTCCTACTTTTCCTCTCATTGAAATGGGCAAAGGCTCACTTCATTTGATATCTATAAAGAGAAATTTAAAAAGACATGCCAACACCTTTTGAAAAAAGTAAAGTGCTAAGTAAGTCCTAGAAAAGGCATCCTAATCATTTGAAAATAATCCACCTAATACTTTTTAGTTTTGAAAATAATGTTCAAATAGATATTTCTGCCATCCTGAAATAGCCATTTCTTCACAGTACATTGTGAAGAGACCAGCTAATTTGGAGAGATTGAAATATGAGATCTCTAAGAAAATCCTAAAAACTCCTTTGCATCCCTCAACATTAAACACAGACACATTATGGTATCTGAGTACTATGATTACCTACAAAGTCCGACACCTTTACTCGAGAAAAAAAGACTGATGAAAACCTTTCATTCCCTTTCAGTATTATGAGAACCCCAGATAAATGTTAATGGGTATGTTACTGCTTCATACAGGTGAGCAGGCAATTTTATACTGCATTACAGGTATTTTTTGCCATTCCCTTCTGAAACACTGTTTCATAGTGCAGGGTATATCATATAAAAAATAAATGAAACTGCCCAATCTCAGCATTTCAAAAGAAACATAAATCAATGGCATAAGGGAAGCAGGTGATGTAATGACTCTAGACTTAAGTAGATGGCTTGAAGAGATGAATCATGAAGTTTAACCTTTGAAATTATTCATTGGATATTAATATAAACATATGGAAAAGCACATTTCAGAGTTACCTTGCTTTGCTAAAATTCTATTCATTAAATCAAGATTTTTTTTAAGTGGTAAAGGGAAATATATTCTATTCCTGGAAAATGTCTAATAGCAAACATTTAGTAAGTCTGGTCTTACTTAACATTTTCGTTAAGGATGTTTGTAGAAAATGAGGTCAATAACGTCTACATAAATCCACATACACAAAAAAGAAAAAAAATGGATGGTGAAACCCAAATTTGTCAATAAATGGTAAATGATACAAATGCATTCAAAGGAGATGAAAAATCAGACCAAGTATTAGTGTATTCAAGTTGGGAAAAATTCAACTTTTTGAACTGATTTAAGGAGAGTGGGAGATTGAGATAATGGCCAAATATAAAGAAAGACAAATGTAAAGAAAGACAAATAACTTCAAACTAGCACCAAGAACCACAGCAACTCAGGTGTTACTAACATGATCTGGACTCTTGATGATCCTGAAGGATATTTGGTGCCGTTTGGTCTAAAAGCAGGGAGGCAAAATTTCTCTCCTCTATGTAATGTGAATGTACTTTCTTTCTCCATGTGGGACATGAAGCACTAATGTTCCATCTAAATAATCTAACTTCATGAAGAGTCATTACAAAAGAAAAATAAGCACTGCTTTACAAATAAGATACTACACAGAGAGATACTCTGACAAAATTTGGACACAAGAGTTTCTTTCTCTCCTGCTTTACTCACTCTCCACTTTGCGCTGGAAATGTCTCACTTCTCCTCTTAAAATAGTTTTTATTGGCCCCCTTTATATTTCACGAAAAAGCCCACACCAGAACTTTTAAATTCTAGGTGTCTCACCTTCTGGATCCGACTGGAGCATCCTCATTTCCTATACCCTGCCCACACCAAATTTATCCCGATTTCCTGACCAGTCCACATTGCATGCCTCTGTGTCAGTCCTTGTGTTATTCCTTTTGCCTTAAATACCTTTCTCATACCAACCTATTTCCCATTGGGATCAGGTGGGTCCTCCCAGAAGATGTTTAGATGGAGTTAGAAATGCCAAAGGTTTATTGGGGAGTAACACCTCAGAAAGAAAAAGGGCAAAAGCAGAATTGGGTAAGGAGCTCTCTGCTCGCTATGTAGATCTGACAAAGTCTCTATCAGCCCAGAGGAAACTCCAGAACAAAAGCAGCCCTTAGAGGAGGTCTTTGTGAACCGGACATAGCAAGACATCGTGCCACCACCTTGCTCAATCATTGTCCCAGGAAGAGTATGACCTCGGCTCCAATGTGGGGATGGATCCTGGAGGTGCCAAAAGCTGGAAGCTGTCAGCTAGCCACCCTCCTCACAGCTGGGCAAGTAGTCCTTTCTTGTAGAGTGATCTAAGCAGTGCATCTCTCCATGTCTGCCACGCCGCTATTCTCCAAAGCATGTGTGAAAGTCTACTCCTGTGCAAAGCCTCTAAAAATCATCCTCAGGCAGTTGGTGATTCTCTATGCTTCCATAGCAATGTGAACTTTAGTGTCTCATACTGCATTGTGGCCTCATTATGTTTACAGGACTCTGTCTTTTGGAAAGTAGAAACCACATCGTAGTCTTCTCAGATTCCTAGTAGATAGGTTGGGAAATAGAACACCTAACATAAAACATATTCAAAAGACATAATGTGAATCAATGGATGGATGGATGGACCGGCTGGATAATCGATCAGATTGGTTTTTCCCTACTCAGGTGCAGAGACACCAGAGATATACTTGTATATGTCAAAGGGTATTATGAACTTCTCAAAAAATAATTTTAATATACTTTAATACTAATGCGCTATTGGACTTTAAGGATAAGATGTATGAAAAATTAGTATGTTCTAAGCCAGAGTTTTGGTATTATGTTCCCAATCATTTAAGTGAACCTATCTGTGTATCCCCTTCCATCCATTTTTCTCATTTCCAGTTTGCTCAATTGACAGATTGGGAAATAGATCATCTAATTTTTAAATTCTAAGATGTACTGTACTTATTCTGTATCATAAAATAATAATTTAATTTCAATTGTAAATTTTGGAGTTTTCTTTGATGACTTCCTTAGAGAATGCTCAGTAGTTCAGTAACATGCACTCTGCACTTAATCAGCCAACAGCATTGACTCTATGCCAGGCCCGGAACCAGGCTTTGAGGACACAAAGATGAAAGTGAAAGTATAGGACAAGAAGCTCTTTATCTAATGGAAGAGACAGAACTCCAATCAGATGATTTACCACACAGTCTAGGAAAGGCTATGACCAAAGTATAAGCAACAGGGGTGGAGCTCAAAGGAAGGAGAAACATGAGGGAGCTGAGGAACGAACTTCTTGAGTCAGTTGAGGGTTACTAATTTGATTTCATCTCCTTGTGCACTTTTAAAAGGGGAGAGGGACAGAAACAAAGAAAGGCCTCAGAACATATAGAATCCCTTTCTGGAAGGCAGTGGTTCTTGGTAGGGTTGGTACTGCCCCCTAGGGGAAGGCTTTGGAAACTGCTGAGGTGAAGGCCATTTGGTTTCCCCAACCATTGTGAAGATAGTTATTGGCATTTAGTGGGCAGGGACCAGAAATGCCAGATGTCCTGCAGGGCTCAGGACAGTCCTTCACAATGAATAGTTGTCCTGATATTTCATGTGGTTTCCAAATATTCCACTGGACATACATGGAAGTGGAACTCTGTTTATAATTTCCTGAGTCCAGAACCTAACTTTATTTTACACATAGAAATCTTTCAAGGCATTTAATATGCCCTGAATTTTCTAGGAAGGCCACTAACCCTGTATACCAAGGAATGGCCATAATTTGGCTGCTATTTGTATCCAGAACTTTACAGAGAAAATTCATTTGGACACCCACGTCACTGACAGCACTATTACATGTGTGCAGGGGTCTGCATTAGTAACTGTCATCTTCTCAGCAATGGGATGCACCCCTGTCAGCATTTTATTAAATCTTGTAGTATAGCCATACCCAAGCTTTTACCTACCGAGGCACATATTATTTTATTATAAAATACTTGTTTTTTTCCCTTTAAATTGTATATAAATTATGTGTGTAGATAGGCTGTATTACTTATGAATTTCATTTTAGGATTATAAAGGCGGCATTACCAAATACTGACAATAAAGTCAGTGCGAGGATTGAGAGGAGTTGAGAACTACTACATTTAAATTTTCTAAAATTCAAGACTGACCTCATTCTGATGAGAAGAAATCTAAGAAGCTGGAGGAAGGTTCACAATTACCATGCTTTTATGTATATTCAGCTACTAAGGAGTGCTTTTACATTGCTCCAGATTAGCAGGGCTGCCTGGCTGGAGGATAGCTGTTCCTGTACAGATATAAGTAAAGGGCCCATGTTCATCTATAGCAGGTAAAAGAAAAAATAAAGTAACAACTCTTCTTTGAATTGTCTTCATTTCTTGTAGCTTATTTTCAGGGATTGAAAATGAAGTAAGCTGCCTTGTTTTTTTGTTTTTGTTTTTTTTTGCCTTTGAACATCTTTTGGCATTAATTTTTCTTGGTGGCTCTCTAGACAGATAAATTGTTCCTGAACTAAATAGATAAATTTGAAGAAATGCCTGTGGATTAACACTTTAGAAGAAAACCATCGTCCCTATAATGATCTTTTCCATTCTCTTCCTACCTATAGACTATTAACATATTACTTAGCATTTCTTCCATCCTGCCGTAGACCAGAATTCTTTGATACACGTCTGTCACTGTCATTTATCATTCATCTGTTCACTCAGGCAACAAACATAATGAGCCCCAATCACAAGCTACGTGGTGCATTAGCAGCTAGGAGCACAAGATTAATAAGTTCCAACTTTTGCCCCCAAGGAGTTCAGAGAGGTGGGAAAGAAAGGCAAATAAACAATTAGAGTGCCAGATGATATACACTATTTTGGAAGGATATACATAAGAGTAGAAAGTGATGTAATTGAAAATTTCAGTACCTTACATTGAACCTTAGACATAGTAAGTGCTTAATAAGAAATGTTTTAAAGTTATTCAAATTGTTCCAAGGCTGAAAATTGGACAGATACATTGATGAGCTAAAATGGAAAAATAAGGCTCCTTTAGCATGGCAAGTGACATTCTGAGGGAATGGGATATTCTAATGTCACAGGGACAAATGAATAAGTTTCCTTCAGCCACAATTTCTCTAGCAATTGCCTTGCCACATGCCAGACACTGTGCTATCTGCTGAAAATACAAAGCTGGCTAAATCTCTGCTTTTTCTCTCAAGGAATTTAGTTGTATCAAAATTGTTTCCAGAACTGGGAATGCATATCTGTATTGGCTAATGGAACTGCATTTGATGGAGGAACTAATGTCACTCAAAGTCCCAGGCCCAGAAGTAGGGATGGAGTCAATAGGGAGGAGGCTGACCCAGGTGATCCAGATTGTAAAGAGGGCTCCAGGTTAGCAGCTTAAGGGCTACTGGCTACAAGAGATCAGGAATGAGCCAGAAGTCCAGTGAGAGGCAAGTGAGTCAGAACCCAGGATGTGAATCCAAATACTGAGGAAAGCATTTGATGCAGCAGCTCCTTAAATACTCCCATGGAGAAGCTGTAGCTGAATGAGGGACAAGAAGACAAGTTTTAGCAAAGCTAAAAATATCAGATTGAAATCAGGTCATGACAAAATGAGTAGCGAAGAGCCAAATAATTAATCATCAGGAAAGAGAAGCTTTCTAGATGGTTACAAACTAGATTCATTCGTGCATCTATTTTTAATTTTTTAAGAGCCTGCTGTGTGTACACCACATGATCCTAGGACGACGATGCTTAGAAAATACAATTTTAGTATATATTTAAGCGATATCTGGCCGCTAAAGAAAAGCAATCAGCTGATTTTCCTTGTCTCCTCTTTCTTTTACTAATTAGGAGTTGGCTGAATCTTTAGTACAAGCTATACCACAGTCCATCCATTCATTCATCTACTCAATAATCACTTATTACCAGCTACTAGATGAAGGACCATCCTAGGATTGGGAGGAAAAAGATAAATAGACCTGACCCCTGTCCCTGAGGGGTCAATGTTGGGAGGGCAGTCTCAGCTTGGGAGAACAATAGTGCAAAACATGTCGATTTCAGTGACAGAATCTAGATCACTTTTTCTTTGTCAATAAATTTAAATGGGTATATAGATCATAATCAATAAAATTGTGCCTGCACAACTGTTAATCAAGGAAATACTTGACTCAATTTCTTGATACTCTAGTCTCTGTGCAGTCAGGCCAGGCTGGCATTCTGATTGCTCACGAGGAAAAAAGACGATAAAATACTCTAGTTCTTCATATGCCAAGATGAAAATCATCAATCTCAATCTCTGTGAAAGATGAAACTACTTTTGGAAAAAGAGCAGTGAACTCTATCAGTCTTTCTAAGGCAATGCAATCTTTAAGATGATACAGAGAGGGCAGAAGCAGTGGAGAAGTTCAGAAGAATTTATATGGGGAAAAAGGGAAATGATGAAATTTCTCCATCAATTTTACAAGGAGCTAAAAATAAGACAGGACATATATTAAACCCAAATGACAACAGTGTTTTTTGAAAGGTATGTAATGTATTCTAAGTGCTAAATAATTTATTTGCTTATCACATATAAATTCATCTTCATCTAACATATGAATACCTTGATATTTCAATAAGATTATCTATTACATAATTCAAATTAATCTATAAAAATGAAAATTTAAATTTCCTCTTTGCTTCCTTCCACACTGTTAATCCTTACCCTTTTCAACTAATATGTATATGCAAAATATTTTTCATTTCTAGCATTTACCAGTTGGCATTTCCAGTTCTTAGGCATAAAACCTTCTATTTTTTAACCACTAAAACTTATATTTATATAAATTCATATCCTAAATAAAATCTGTGTATTTAGTACATCTTTAGTAAAATAGGTTATAGTCCCATACCCAAAGGTTTATAGAAATTAGGTATTTGATATTTGCTGATTAATTTCTTCAAGAGAATCCTTTCTTTGTTGTTATCCCAAATATCTGAGTTTTTGCTATCTTGTAATCCCCAACCTGGATAATACCTATCTCTGTAACTGTCACATAGGAGGCACTTGGTAAATATTTGCTGAATTAAGAAATAGTGAATGAGAATTGTGGTTAATTGGGAGGTAATGCCAGGTAGTGACAAGGAATCCAGAGTTTGAAGCCAGACTGCCTGGGTTTGATTCCTGGCTCTGTTGCTTGTTGGTAATAAGACCTTGGGCAAGTTACTTAACTTCTTTGTATCTATCTTCTCATCAGTAAAATGGGTATAACAATATTACCTATCCCCATAGGATTGTTGCTTGGATCAAATGATTTAAAGTATGTGAGGCACTTAGAACACCCTAAGCCAAATCAGTATTAGCTGTTATTATCATTGTCGTTGTTATTCTGGAAGGCTGAGGGTTACGAAAAAAGGAGTTGGCACAATGGGATTCAAAGAGGACATAGATGTTCTTCAGAGAAGAAATTAGAGACGTGGGTTTCTCTCTAACATCCAGGTTCCTCATTCACGCATGTATTCATCAGATGATTCTTAGGAGGAGGATAAGGGCTTAAAATGGCTTTAGTAGTCTTAGCAAACAGTTACCTTCTCTCATCCCAACTTTTTGCTTGGCTAAATCACGTTCATCTTTTCAGGTCATCTTTCAGGATCAGGCATCTTTTCTTCTAAGAAGACTTTTTTTTACCACAAAGGCTGGGTTAGGTGCCTCTTTGATGTGCTCCTATAGCCTCTTCTGTGGTGTCTGACACACTTTCAAGGTTACCTTGATGCTGGTTTGTATCCCCAAATAGAGATTTCCAATGTATTCTCTGTGGTATCCCCAACTTTTGGATCAGTGCATAGAAGCATAAAGGAGTGATATAGAGGAGTGATGCATGAAGATTTACTGAGGAGAGTTTGAAAGATGGCAGAACAGGAGGATCCTGAGCTCACCTCCTCCCACAGACACAACAAACCTACAACTACCTGTGAAACAATTTCCTCTGAGAGAGATGGGAAACTGGATAAAAAGAACCTCCACAACAACGGATGGCACAGAGAGGGGCAGAACAGACAGAGATACAGTCCTGCTGAGGAAAAACCACACCCTAGCCATGGCACTTCACAGTTGAGAGTGATCTCAAAGGTACAGAGCTTTTCCCAGAGGAGTGGAGGATTTGAGCTCCACATTAGGCACCCCAGCCCTTAGACCCAGCACAAGAGAGATGAGACTCCAAAATACCTGGCTTGGAAAACCAACAGGGAATACATCCAGGAAAACTATAGAACTTCAGGGAAAGGAAAATCTGCTCTTAAAGGCCCCATGCACATACTCACTCAACCCAAAAATCAACACAAAAACACCAGAGAGAAAACTGCATAGTTCATTGGTAAAAGAGATCCACTTACTAAGCTCAAAGTGCATCCTGGAGAGGCAGGAGGTGGCTAGGCCCACCCTGTCCCAGGGACTGAGACACTGATGACAGCCATTTTTGTGATCTAAGTCAGCCATGCTGATGCAGATGCTAGCAGGCACCATTTTGAAATCTTTCCTCTAGCCTGTTAGCTCAGCCAGCTGTGCCAGGGAGTTGCCCCATCCAATAATGAGCCCATAGCAGCTACACATGGCCAGGCCTCACAATCAGCTGGCCTGTGGGCCAGCCCAGCCTACCCACATGCCTGCAGCAATAGTAGCCCTGCCACAACAGAAGGGCATATGCAGCCCACACAGGGGACACCCCTGGAGCATTTGGCATGGGTGACAAGAATGAAGCATGCTGCTGGGCTCCATAAGACATCTCCTACATAAGGCCACATTTCCAAGATCGAGAGATGTAGCTGATGTACCTAATACATAGAAATAAGCACAGAAAAATAGGCAAAATGAGGAGATGAAGGAATATATTCCAAATAAAAGAACAGGACAAATCCTCAGAAAAAGAACTAAATAAAACAGAGATAAACAATCTACCTAATAAAGAGTACAAACTAATGGTCATCAGGATGTTCCCTGAACTGTGGAGAAGAATAGATGAACACAGTGAGAACTTCTAAAAACAATTAGAAAATATAAAAAAGAACCAGAGCTGAAGAAAACAATAATGGAAATGAAAAATTAACTAGAGGGAATCAACAGCAGAGCAGATGACACAGAAGAATGGATCAGCAATCTGGATGACAAAGTAGAGAAAATCACCCAAGCTGAACGGAAAAAGGAATTAAAAAGGATGAGCACAGTTTAAGGGACCTCTGAGTGTACTAACAAGTGTACTAACATTCACATTATAGGTGTCCTGCAAGAAGAGAGAGATAAAAAGGCAGAGAACTTATTTGAAGAAATAGCTGAAAACTTCCTTAATCTAGGGAAAGAAACAGACATTCAGGTACAGGAAACACAAAGAGGACCAAACAAGATGAACCCAAAAAGGCCCACATCAAGACACATTATAGTTAAAATGTCAAGAATTGAAGATAAAGAGAGACTCTTAAAAGCTGCAAGAGAAAAGCAACAAGTTACATCCAAGAGAAATCCAATAAGGTTATCAGCTGACTTTTCAGCAGAAATCTTACAGGCTAGAAGGGAGTGGCATGATATAATCAAAGTGCTGAAAGGAAAAAACCTACAACCAAGAAAACTCTACCTGGCAATGTTATCATTCAGAATTGATGGAGAGATAAAGAGTTTTCCAGACAAGCAAAAACTAAAGGAGTTCATCATCACTAATCTGGTCTGACAAGAAATGTTAAAGGGACTTCTTTAAATGGAAAAGAAAAGGTCACAAATAAAAATAAGAAAATTATCAAAGAAAAAATATGTCACTGGTAAAGGCAAACATATACTAAAGGTAGTGGATCAACCACCTATAAAGCTAGAATGAAGGTCAAAAGACAAAAGTACTAAAATCATCTATATCTACAATAAGAGGTTAAGGGATACACAAAATTAAAAAAGGTAAAATACGATGTCAAAAACAAAAAACGTCAGGGGAAAGTAAAAGTGTAGGGCTTTTAGTATAAGGTTAAACTTAAGAGATTATCAACTTAATGTAGATTGCTATATACATAGGTTATTATATATGAATCTCATGGTAACTACACACCAAAAACCTATAGTAATAAACACACAAAAATAATAATAAATACATAATTAAATATAATAATATATACACAATACACAAAATATAATAAATACACAAAAAATAAAAAGAAAGGAAACCAAACATAACACTAAAGAAACTTGTCAAATCACAAAGAGAACAAGAAAAGAAGAAAGGGACAGAGAAGAACTACAAACACATCCAGAAAAAAAGTAGCTAAATGGCAAAAAGTACATACCTATCAATAATTACTTTAAATGGAAATGGTCTAAATGCTCCAATCAAAAGACATAGTGTGGCTGAATGGATAAAAAACAAGACCCATATTATGCTACATACAAGAGATACACTTCAGCTCTAAAGACACTCACAGACTGAAAGTGAAAGGATGGAAAGAGATATTCCATACAAATGGAAATGAAAAGAAAGCTGGGGTAGCAATACTTGTATCAGACAAAAGAGACTTTTAAACAAAAATTGTAAAAGGAGATAAAGAAGGGCGTTACATAACGATAAAGGGAACACTCCAACAAGAGGATATAACACTTGTAAATGTCTATGCACTCAACATATGAGCACCCAAACACATAAAGCAAATATTAACAGACATAAAAGAAGAAACTGACAGTAACACAATAATAGTACAGGACTTTAATACTCCACTTACATCAATGGATAGGTCATTCAGACAGAAGATCAATAAGGAAACATTGGTCATCAATGACATACTAGACCAGATATACAGAACATTCCATTCAAAAGCTGAAGAACACACACTCTTTTCAAATGCACATGGAAGATTCTCCATGATAGGTCACATATTAGGCCACAAAACAAGTCTCAATAAATTTAAGAAGATTGAAATAATATCAAGCATCTTTTCTGGCCACAATGGTGTGAAACTAGAAATTAATTACAAGAAGAAAACTGGAAGAGTCACAAGTATGTAGACATTAAACAAAATACTACTGAACAGGTCAATGGAGAAATCAAAAAAAATACCTGGAGACAAATGAAAACAAAAATATGACATACCGCAAGGGAAACAAAAGAAAAAAATAAACAAATGGGACTTCATCAGATTAAAGAGCTTCTACAATGCAAACGAAACCAGGATCAAAATGAATAGACAACCCACCAGCTGGGAAAATCATATATCCAACAAGGGGTTAATCTCCATAATGTATAAAGAACTCACACAACTGAACACAAAATAAACAAACAACCCGATCAAAAAATGGGCAGATGATATGAACAGATACTTTTCCAAGGAAGATAAACAGATGGCCAATAAGCACATGAAAAGATGTTCATCACTAATCATCAGGGAAATGCAAATTAAAACTACACTAAGATATCACCTTACACCCAATAGAATGGCTATAATCACCAAGACAAAAAACAACAAATGTTGGAGAGGTTGTGGAGAAACAGGAACCTTAATTCACTGCTGGTGAGAATGCAAACTGGTGCAGCCTCTATGGAAAACAGCATGGAGATTCCTCAAAAAATTAAAAATAGAAATACCTTATGATCTAGCAATCCCACTCTTGGGCATCTACCCAATGGACATGAAATCAACCATCACAAGAGGCGTATGCACCCCTATGTTCATTGCAGCATTATTCACTATAGCCAAGAAGTGGAAGCAACCCAAGTGTCCCTCGACTGATGAGTGGATAAAGAAGATGTGGTGTACATATAGAATGGAATACTACTCAGCCATAAAAAAGAAAAAAACTGTCCCACTTGCAACAACATGGATGGACCTGGAGGGTATTATGTTAAGCAAAATAAGCCAGAGAGAGAAAGACGAACACCACATGATTTCACTCATATGTGGAATATAAACTGACACATGGACAGAGAGAACTGTTGGGTGCTTACCAGGGGCAAGGGGGGATGGGAGGTGGGCACAAGGGGTGAAGGGATGCATTTACATGGTGACTGAAAAACAATAATGTAC
The DNA here is from genome assembly GCA_031878705.1 of Tapirus indicus. NCBI lineage: Eukaryota > Metazoa > Chordata > Mammalia > Perissodactyla > Tapiridae > Tapirus > Tapirus indicus. The sequence continues at coordinate 46,153,088 of CM062918.1, forward strand.
AACTAAAATTTCACAATGTTATAAACTATTAAGACATCAATAAAAAAATATGACATACCAAAATTTATGGGATATAGCAAAAGTGATACTCAGAGGGAAGTTTATAGTAATACAGGCTTACCTCAAGAAACAAGAAAAATCTCAAACAATCTAACATTACACCTAAAGGAGCTAGAAAAAGAAGAACAAATGAAGCCTGAAATCAGTAGAAGGAAAGAAAGAATAAAAATCAGAGAGGAAGTAATTGAAATAGAGACTAAAAAAATAATACAAAAGATGAATGAAACTAAGAGCTGGTTCTTTGAAAATATAAATAAAGTTGACAAACCTTTAGCTAGACTCACTAGGGAAAAAAAGAGATAAGGCTCAAATAAATAAAATCAGAAACAAAAGAGGAGAAATTACAATGGATACCACAGAATAACAAAGGATTACAAGAGAATACTATGAAAAGCTATACACCAACAAATTGGATAACCTAGAAGAAATGGACAAATTCTTAGAATTATCCAACCTTCCAAAACTGAATCAAGAAAAAATAGAGAATTTAAATAGACTGATCACTAGTAAGGAGATCAAAACAGTAATCAAAAACTTCCCAAAAAACAAAAGTCCAGGATCAGATGGTTTCCCTGGTGAATTCTACCAGGTATTCAAAAAAGATTTAATACCTATTCTTCTCAAACTCTTCCAAAAATTTGAAGAGGAAGGGACACTTCCTAACTCATTTTATGAGGCCAACATTACCTTGATACTAAAACTAGACAAGAACAACACAAAAAAAGAAAATTACAGGCCAACATTGCTGATGAACATGGCTGCAAATATCCTCAACAAAACATTAGCAAATTGAATACAACAATACATTAAAAGGATCATACAACACAATCAAGTAGGATTTATTCCAGGGATGCAAGGATGGTTCAATATCCATAAATCAATCAACGTGATACAGACATTAACAAAATGAAGAATAAAAATCATATGATCATCTCAGTAGATGCAGAGAAAGTACTCAACAAGCTTCAGCATCCATTTATGATAAGAACTCTGAATAAAATGAGTATAGAAAGAAAGTACCTCAACATAATAAAGGCCATTTACAACAATCCCACAGCTAACATCATACTCAAAAGTGAAAAACTGAGTTATCCCTCTAAGAACAGGAATAAGACAAGGATGCCCACTGTTGCCACTCTTATTCAACATAGTAGTGGAAGTCCTAGCTAGAGCAATTAGACAAGAAAAAGGAATAAAAATGATCCAAATTGGAAAGGAAGAAGTAAAACTGTCACTATTTGCAGATGACATGATTTTATATATAGAAAACCCTAAAGAATACACCAAAAAACTGCTCAAAATAATAAACAAATAGAGTAAAGTTGCAAGGTACAAAATCAACCTACAAAAATCAGTTGTGTTTCTATCAACTAACAAGGAAATATTAGGAGAAATCAAGAATACAATTGCATTGAAATAGCAGGAAAAATAAAATACCTAGGAATAAATTGAACCAAGGAGGTAAAGGACCTGTACACTGAAAACCATAAGACATTATTGAAAGAAATCAAAGAAGACACAAAGAAATGAAAAGATATTCCATGCTCATGGATTGGAAGAATTAACGTAGTTAAAATGTCCATACTAGCTAAAGCAATCTATAGATTCAACACAATTCTTATCAAAGTCCTAATGACAATTTTAATAGAAACAGAACAAAGAATCTTAAAATTTATAAGGAACCACAAAAGACCCTAAATAACCAAAGCAATCCTGAGAAAAAAGAACAAAGCTGGAGGCATTGCATTCCCTGATTTCAAAGTATACTACAAAGCTGTAGTAATCAAAACAGCATAGTACTGGCAGAAAAACAGACACAAGATCAATGGAACAGAATCAAGAGACCAGAAATAAATTCACACATTTATGGAAAACTAATTTTTGACAAAGGATCTAAGAACATAAAATGGAGAAGGAAAGTCTCTTCAATAAATGGTTGGGAAAACTGAACAGCTACATGCAAAAGAATGAAAGCAGACCACTATCTTACACCATATACAAAAATTAACTCAAAATGAATTAAAGGCTTGAATGTAAGACCGGAAACCATAAAACTCCTAGAAGAAAACATAGACAGTATGCTCTTTGACATTGCTCTTAGCAGTATCTTTTTGAATATGCCTCCTTAGGCAAGGGAAACAAAAGAAAAAATAAACAAACAGGACTACATCAAACTAAAAAGCTCTTCATGGCAAGAGAAAACATCAACAAAATGAAAAGACAACTTACCAATTGGGAGATGATATTTGCAAATCATATATCCGATAAGGGATTAATATGCAAAATACATAAAGAACTCACAGAACTCAACAACAAATAAACAAACAACCCAATTAAGAAACGGGCAGAGATTTGAACATTTTCCACAGAAGATATACAGATATCCAACAGGCACATGAAAAAATGTTCAACATAACTAATTATTAGGGAAATGCAAATCAACATCACAATGAGATATCTCCTCACACCTGTCAGAATGGCTTTTATTAAGAAGACAAGAAATAAATATTGGAGACGATGTGGAGAAAAAGGAACCCTTGTGCACTCTTGGTGGGAATGTGAACTGGTGCAGCCGCTATGGAAAATAGTATGGAGAGTCCTCAAAAACTTAAAAATAGAACTACCATATGATGTTCCACTTCTGGGTATTTACCCAAAGAACTCGAAAATACTAATTTGAAAGGATATATGCACCCCTATGTTCATTGAAGCATTATTCACAAAAGCCAAGACTTGGAAACAACCTAAGTGTCCATAACAGATGAATGGATAAAGAAGATGTGGTATAAATACACAATGGAATACTTACTACTCAGCCATAAAAACATGAAATCTTGCCATTTGTGATAATACGGATAGACCTCGAGAGTATTATGCTAACTGAAATAAGTCAGACAGAGAAAGCCAAATACACTATGATTTTGCTCAAATGTGGAAGATAAAACAACAACAAACAAACACATCAATGCAGAGAACAGATTGGTGGTTACCAGAGGGGAAAGGGAGAGGAGGGAGGACAAAAGGGGTAAAGGGACACATTTGCACAGTGACAGATGGCAATTAGACATTTGGTGGTGAACATGATGTAATCTATGCAGAAGTCGGAATATAATGATGTAAACCTGAAATTTATAAAATGTTATAAACCAATGTTACCTCAATTAAAAAAATTTATTCAAAGTTTTGGAGATAGCATAGTGTACAATTTAGAATATCAAGTTATGAACACTTCATAACCAAAAGCCTATCACACCTGCCTTCTTAGCTCAATCCACCGAAAGACTGTGGTTGGGATACTTTCTTGCAGACAATAACAGGGAGGAGCCCTGAAGCATGCATCACCAATATGTATATATATGTTTGTTTATAAACAATATACATGCTATTAGTATATCAATATTATATTCATTATAAAACATACACAAAAATAGAAATTTCAAAAGGACATTAACACACACACAACACAGACACACACACACACACACACACACACCTCCTGATGTAGTTTAAGATGTTTGGCAATGCCATTTACATCTTATTTGCTTCAGCTTGCATTATTAGTATTATCTTTAATCCAGTTAAATGGCAGGAAAATCTTGTCCATATTTAGAGGGTTAGTTTAGTTAAAATGAGAAAATCAAATCTGTAGGTTATCTAAGCAGGGACACTGGAAACTGAACACAGCAGAGGCAGCCTTCTGTAGAGTGGGTGTTCTACTCTTCTTTCAGCAAACCTGGAATACATATGTGACACTGCACCACTTGACATAGGAAGAAGTCAGGACACCAGGGTTAATCCACTTATCAAATATTTTTTGTTTGAAAAAATATAAGCATAGATTTTCATTATCTCACTCTTCCATATCCAATCCATTGGTAAATACTGCCAGCTATACCTTCAAACTACATTCAGAATCTGATCAGCTCTCACTTTCTCCATCCAGGCCACCATATTTGTTCCAACCTGCTGTCATCTGTATTAGCATAATGGCCTTCCAACTGATCTCCCTGCTTCTGTCCTTGGCCTCTGAACTGCAGGCGACGTGATCCCATTAAAATATGCGCCGTTTGTCTGCTCAAATGGTTTCCTGTCTCAGAGAGAAAGCTTAAGACCTCACTATGAGACAAAAGGCCTTCCATGACGTGTCCCCCGTTACTTCTCTGCTCCTTGTTTGCACAGACCCTTCCTAAATAACTTCTGTAGCCATAAAGAAGAATGCACTGGCCTTCTCACTTACCCTGGAGACCTGACAGGGGGTGGTGGAAGACGCATTTACTATAAATGAAGACAGTCAAGAAAGAGTTTCTTGGAGGCCTGCCCAGTGGTGTAGCGGTTAGGTTCGCCCACTCCGCTTCAGTGGCCCGGGGTTCGCAGGTTCAGATCCCAGGCGCAGACCTACCCACCACTCATCAAGGCATGCTGTGGCAGTGTCCCACATAGAGCAACTAGAAGGATGCACAACTATGACATACAACTATCTACTGGGGCTTTGGGGAGAAAAAAAGGAGGAAGATTGGCAACAGATGTTAGCTCAGGGCCAATCTTCCTCAAAAAAAAAGAAAGAAAGAAAGAAAGAAAGAGTTTCTCTGTGAGGTAGTCAACTATATTTCAAAGCCTTTCCACAACTAGAAAGATTCCCTTCTGAGAAATTCAGCAGGCAGAGGAAGTCTGCTCTGAGCCAGTAATTGTACCGATGGCCACCAGGACCACAAAACTTTTCTGTTGAATAGATGTTTATTTCCTGATTTACTACAAATGCACAGTTTTATTGAAACAAAGAGCACATTTGCATTATTTAATTTTGTAGATAAGTCTTTGAAAACAATGCATGTAATAAAGATTATTTGCAGTATCCACATTTGATGCATCATCTTCACAACCACACAGTTTAACATGAATTTAAATTCAGCCAATAATTTCAAGGTGACAGTTTTATCTACAAAGCCTCCATTTCTATTTCAACCAATTTATTTAATGGAACAATTTAGAGCACTTGTTTAAACTGACCCAAATAACACACACACAAAAGTAAAGGGAAATAACTTTCAAACGCATTTTAATACACAGAAACCATTGCTGTTTTTAAAGCAATGAATTTTAGCCCCAAATGTGAGTGTTAATTGTACAGTTTATTAAAGAGACTCAAGGAAGATAGCAATGTAATCATTATAAAAATGTAAACTCAGGTAAAATCCACCACTCTCCCATAAAATATCGATACACAAATATTAAGACCTCAAATAAAATACATGCTGTGAAATGTAACCAGAGAAAACACTGAAAAATAAATAAGATACAAAATTATAAAGTTCACACACACATTATGCTTCAGCTCTCACTTCACTTGTTTTCCATTGCTTTCTAGATGCATCTCATGTATAAATAGCTCAAGAAACCTGGTGATTTTCTTTATTATAAGGGCTGAGATGGCAATGATTGAACACTCTGCATTTTCTTTGGTAATAGAAAGTATGATTTATGAGAGAGGAATAAAAATCTAAGAAAACCACTCGATAAATTATTCAATTTTCAGATCAAGCTGATTTAGAGCAAATTTCCTTCACACTGCTAGTATGGAAAATGCAGCTTACTGGATAAGAACACAGTGTTTAAGAGAATATCTGGGTTTGCTTCCCTGTTTTTAATAATTTTGTGACTGTCAACAAGGCACATAACCTCTTTTACATCCCAGTTTATTCATTTAAAAAGTGGGATAATAATAGAAAGTACGTCTCAAAGTGCAAGATATACACCACAGGTGGCATTCAAGATAGCTGGTATAGTGATGGACTTTTTAAAAATACTCTTTATTTTAATGTGTATGAGAAAGATACATAATTAGTATGTTAAATAAAAAATTTACAAAGGCAATTTTTCAGGATAAGCCTAGGCAGCACCATGGGAATCTCTCTTTCTCAGAGAGTAGTTCTTTTCAGCTATACTTTGAAATTTCATTTCCATGAACATGGACATTTAAAAAACTGTACAGTTGTTTACACAAATGACTCAAATGTTGGAAACAGAGCCTTAGGGTTATGTGGATTGTGTGAGAATTAAAGGAAAAAGTGAGATAACATTCATAAAGTACTTAGCATAGTGTTGGAGTGTATTAATTGCTGTTAGTATTGTTTCTTTATGATCTATTATTGCCATATTACCATAATGCTAATAAACCAAATATACTCCACCTTGGCATAAAATAAGTTTATGACTATCTGTGCATGATAAAACCATCATTTGTTACTTTCCAAATGATTTAAAAATAAAATGCATCACCAATAAACCAAGAAAGAATAAGAGAAATTAGGAAAAATATGGAGGAGAAGAGCTTACAGAGGCCAAATGAGCAAGGACCTGATAAAATTAAACAATATAAGCCTTTTGTCATAAGATATTTGGTAAGATGATAGATGTTGCAATGACATTGGGCTAATTAAATCTGCCTATAAAATTTGGAGAATAATCACCTCCAGTGAATAGTACCTACACCATCTCCTTAAAATTTGAATCAGCACATTTGAAACAAATAAAACAGCTTTTTACTTCTTATTTTTTAAAATCCCATCAAGTAATGCAGTACATACCACTGTAATAAAGGTCTAAAACTTCTCCTGTAATTTTACTAAGTTTCTCTGAATAGTTTTAAATACAAGTCTTTTCCAAAAGGAGAAAAAAGGCAATGCTAATACCCAACATAATATTGCTTGGAAATTTTCCTCTTTGATGAATGTTACGTGTTTCCTATTTAGTTGCAATTGCAGTTAATATTTTCCTACAGCAGAATTCCCCAAGAAAATATATACTCAGCATTTTATGGATATGTTATATTTCTTTAAAATAAAATATTCTAAATTTTATCCACCAACATATAAAGTAGCTTAATATTTTTGTGTTCCAATTCTTATCACAAAGTAACCCTAAATTTTCTTTTAACAATGGCAAAGGATTATTCAATAAAGATCAAAAGATAGTTAATATCTAACTTAAAATCTGGATGTTTAGTAATAGTTACACTAAATTCCAAAGTATCAATAATTCTTATTCCTGAGAATTAGCTGGGTACAGAATAGGGCCCAATCTGGTGAAATTTCAAATAACGGGTAAGCCATGTGACAGCAAAACTCATCAAAAGTTCCACCATGATAGCCTGCCGTGAATTTCTCACCTAGAAAGAGGGCTATGGGGCAATGGATAAGTTAGACACTCAAGTTTAGGGATAAGGCACAGAAATGCCACCTAATGAGAGTTAACACATGTTGAATGACACTAGCTGTCTTTGGAGAGTTGGAGGAAACTTATTAATGACACTAAGGCTGCCTCTCCAAATGAATCAAGAACTCAAATGTAGTCATTGAAAATTAATTTAAAAAGGAATTTTCTACTTCTTGATTGAAAAGTGAAATACAACCACAATTATGTGATATGATCAAAAAGGAGCTTTTCAAGTGGGTGAATTTCCCAGATAAGTAAAGCTAATTTATGGACAACAAACAAACAAATGACTTGAAATTACCATCAAGCTTTATCAACTAACTTATTGAATTTACTATCCTCAGTGACCATCTTGGCATTAGGAAATATTCTATCTATTTTGATCATTGGCCTTCACTGAAGAAGCCTTTTTCTGCTACATATCCTCTCTCACTACATAATGCTCTCCAATCAATAATCTTATAAAAATAATAAGAAATAAATATAACACATTTTTAAGAATGATACTTGTTCTAAGATTTAACATTTTAAACATAGCAACATTTCTCTGAATCCCAGATAAATAAAAAGAAAATCTCTTTTTGACAGCTAAAGGAAGTACCTGACAATTTTTAACAACCCAGAATATGTAAATTCGTAACATGTTTTCCTGACAAAAATATGTATTTTATCATATTATAAATTAATTTGTTCAACAAAAGCCTACTAATAAAGTTGAAAATCAAATTTGTAATTAACACATCAGAAACAGGCTTGGTTTTTGCAGAAATGATATATTGTGAATTCATATTCTCAACACATTCTAAGTAGAAGAAAAAGTTCTGATGAAAGAGCATGCCAATAAATTTTGCACTTACTTTGCAGAGGCAAAGCATCTGTAATACACCGTAAGTCTAGCTCCTCAGCCCATTCCATCTTTGGCAGGATCTGCATCATTTCACAGTTACCATTCTCTGTCACAGACTCTGGTTGACTGTTGATTGGTGCCTTTCTCAAGGTCTTCATGTGCTGTTGAACTTCCGCCAAGAGAACAGCTTGTATTGCTTCAGTTACCTGTAAAGTTTTTTTTTTTTAATGAATTACTTTTAGTATTATTACAAATGCTTGGGGTCTTGTACAAAACCCAAAGCCTGGAATTCTTATTTGAATTGGTTTCACATAAATTGTAATGCTCCATCCTACTAGAATTCATATCTGAAACAATTGAAACACAGACACTGAGAACCAGCATCCAAACCATCACACTATTCTTTTGCAAACTCAGGAGATTCTAAATGGAAAGTTGAAAGGAGCTCTGAAATCTTTCTCCTTAGATATTTCCATTTCCACTAGAAGAAAAAGAAAATTAACTTGAATACATCATATTGCTCTTAAAGACAAGGTTAGCTCCTCAAACAATGTCTAGCTCTAAAGCACTATTTAGCTAAAAACACTTGATTTAAACCGTCTAATATAGACGGTTAAAGACAAACTTTAATAATGAATCTCACTAAACTGTGTATATGTGTATATGGTTTTACATGGCTTAAAAAACCTACAAGTGTGCCTTCCAATTATTGTACGTACCCAGTCAAGGACTTGTGGTTGGGTGGAGGGGGAGGGGGATGCTTGTCACAGGGCATCTAATCCAATATCTTCCTTTTTAAAATTAAGAATCTGGGACATGACATCCCAAGGTCATAAAGACTTGGTGGACAGGCTTCTGACCCATGATTCTATGTCCTTTGTAGTGTATGTCTTCTCAAGGTTCTATACCTTTACCTCTCAGTAAAAGGCCAGTGACAGTGTACCTTATCCTCTTCCTGCCGAGAGATGAGGCAAGGTCCAGGAGTAAGACAGAGTTCAAGGAAAGACAAGAGCTGAATCAGTGAGAGAAAAGGAAGGACACAGCTGATCTAGTGAACTTGGGGCACCTCCCATTGGCCTTCTCTGGCTCATAGTTAAACTTTTCATATAGCCGTATCTCAGTGCCTGCTCCTTTTCCCCTCAGAAGCCTGCCCTCTGTCAAGATGACTCATATTTCACAATTGCCACTGTCCGGTCTGCATTATCCCCACTCTACCCATAGGATGCCTAGAGCTAGGGCTTTGGGACAACGCCAACAGAGACTGGTGATCTAGAGTTGCTGATGCCAAAAATAGAAAAGATATTCATCTAAATACTTATTCAGTCTCTTTTATGTGTTGTGGCAGCATGTGAGACCTTTAGTTTTCAGGGACACTCAGAGAGCTTAAGCTGATGGCAGATGCTCACTGAACTACTGGGGCAGAAGGAGCCAGGTATCTGACTTTTAAATATAGGAAACTTCCCAAAAGTTTCAGAGCAGCTTCCTGATCACTGATCATCCCCTTGTTCTTATCTACTCAAATGGTTGGTTAGGTTGTGAAAAAAGGCTAATGAATGATGTGATTTTACTATTGCATACCATGTCTAGTAACATTGTAGTACTGCCTATTGCAATACAGATACATAATGCTTCCTCATGCATATCATGTGATGAAATACTCAACACTGTGATAGCTATTGCATACCATGAATCTAACATATAGTCCCACATATCATGATACTGCTGAATCATGCCTATTAATATCTACCATGTAATGAGATACATGATATGTTAACTATTAAATATGGTGTTTACTAACATATACTACTCTATAGCACAATATAGGTGAACCATGCTTATTTATGCATATCACGTGATGGGACAAACATCAATTATTCATGAGCAATTTTACATCACTAAAATTTATTTCATTCTAGTTTTGTCACACATTTTATTTGATGGCACTGCTTTCAAGATATGGACAATGTGGTAGAAAGACCTCTGAATCACAAATGAGAAGACTTGCATTTCTGATACAACTATGACAGTCACTACAAATGCAACATTTGACAAGTCATGTATTACTCTGGAACTTCAAGTCCTCACTTATGAAACAAAGTCCATGATGCTGACTAGAGAGGCTAGGATGAGAGATTTCAATCACAGAATCTTGTATGGAACATGCTTCTGCCCATACCTACAAATCAGGAGGATATTAAAGGATGTTCTCAGACCCATACTATGCCCAGTCTATGGTATATTCCTTGGAATGGGTAGTATGGACATATGCTCCCATGGGATTATAGCTGTTCTTTCACACTGGGATCATTATCATCTCTGAGGAGCACCTACAGTTGTGATTTAGAATGTCCTCTAGCCCACTGGATATACAGCTTGGATCAATATTCTTTCTTAAAAATATACAGGGACTTATGCAATTTCATTTGACATTTCTAATGATTAGATTTATATATCATGACCACATTATTTGACTATTGAATTTTGGAGCTTTTTGACATATTTGTCACTACAAATGCATATCACAAGAATAATTAACATGAGTACCACTGGAAAACAAGAAGAAGTAGAAATAACAGAATAAAACATATTAACCATAATGAGTAGGATACTCAGAGCCAAAAAACTTAAAAGTGAATACTGAATCACATACAACCAATTGGAAACAAACTCAAAATACACATTTTATGTTGTGTGGCATCAATTCTCAGCATGACACCAATTCATAGAGAAGTTGTATATTATATAAACATGTAATAATGTTATCACAGTACTTGGTATACAGTGGGCACTAAATAAATGCTAATGGAATTGAAATAGATTTTGTACACTTAAAAAATATAAACTGTGGCAAGTAGAATTTGTTCATAATTTCTGACTAACAACAATTAAGTCTCTCTAGTATATAAATATAGTAGACAAATTTTGTAGATAGTAGGGATAGAATTTTATGCAACAAAATACAAAATTTTTAGACAGTATTTTATATAACTTCATAATTTTAATAATGATCTAGGATTGAAAACACTATGGCTATAAAGCTGTCTTCTAAATCATATAAATTAAGTGTCTCTGAAAACAGATATGCAAAGTATTACATTCTTATGCGGGAATGTGCAAAAATTCAAAATAAGGTTTATAAATCTATTGGCTGGAAATAGATAGCCAGAAATCTGGACCATACACTTATTATTATAAGTATTATTGTGCTGTAGGCAAGCTAAAAATTTTAATGGTTTTCTACTAACACCTTGAAACTGTAAACTACTGTAAAACAGCACAGAGCATTACGAAGACTCATAAGAGCCACAGTAGGACATGTGGTTTCAATGTTCAGATTTTCTGCTGTAAAACATTTTTGCAATACTCAAGCTCCCATTGGCCTTTAATGTTTTTGAAGAATCTCCTAAAAAAGCAACATTTCTCCCTGGAGGCTTGGATGTCATGATTTCACCCACTGTTGTTAGATTATAAAATCCCAAGAACTTTAATGCAGTGTTAGAAACATGCAAATGAGCAACCCCAAAACCTTCCTGTTGCTTTTCCAGCATTTATGTCTATTTTGGATATGTTTCATGTGTGAAAAGTAAAAGAGACAATCTCCAGACAAACTCATTCACCTGGAAAATAACTTATTCTATCCCCTCACTTAAAGGTACCCTCCTCTTCAGTTTTTGAAGTAGGATTTTGCTCTGTTTTACAAAAACATCCCATTACCACCTAGTGCTCCTAAAATACATAAAAAGTAGATTCAAGGTAACATGACTTGACTAACTGCTTAAATGAACACCTTTATAAGGAATTTGAGGATTGGTTAATGAAGGATTTAAATGTATACTTGCAAGAGCCTCTGTTGTTCTGAAAGAGCCAAGGAATTCTCATTTCCACTTTACACACGAGGAAAACAAATAATCAATAAGTTAAACTTATCTTCCTGAGTGATTCATCAGGTTAGTGACAGAGATGAGAGAACTTTGAAGCTTAGATTTCCTATAGAGTGAGTAATAAATGCTCTGGTAATATTTGTCCTGCTGCCAGCATTTTACACAAGGTCATAGAATCATAGAACCTTAAAGATCCATTAGTCCAAACATGTCCAAACCACATTAAAATTTATTTGAAGGTCAAATGAACAACTACAAATGATCTTTAGTTAGAGCAAATCAGGATAAATGTTTTGTTGAATTCTTTTCCTTATGGATTTTTTTCCCCATTGAGGAAAACTTTGACTACTGGGGGGAAAAAATCTCACCTTTAATAAATAGACTCTTTTAGACTGATTGCTAATACTCTGGCAAAGTCAACATGTACTAATGTTTGTTTGATTGTCGCAGAAGCTTTTTGCATAGGTATTCACTAAATATTTATTGACTGGTTAATGTCACTACTGCTTTTCTGGCATTGGTGAAACAGGGGTAAGTGAGACAAAGTCCCCGCTCTCCTCAAGCTTCCACAACAGTGAGAAGACAGAAGATAAGCAAGCAAATGGTATAATTTCCATTAAAAGCAAGCACAAGGAAGACAATAAAACTGGGTAATGTGATGGTGACTGGAGGCATGGGGTGGGGAGGATGCAGTGACAATATTAGATGGAGTGATTAGGGAAGACTTCTCTGAGGAGCTGGCTTTTCAGCAAAGACTCAAATGATGCATGGAAAAATGAGAATTCTAGCCTGAGAAAAATGTAAAGTTCTTAGAGGAAATGAGCTTTATATGTTAAGTCAATGCGGTTAGTAAGAACAGTGGGGAGTAGGGGGCCGCCCGGTGGCGCAGCGGTTTCGTCCACGCTTGGCAGCCCAGGGTTCGCGAGTTTGGATCCCGGGCGCCCGCCGACGCACTGCCTGTCAGCCATGCCGTGGCGGCATCCCATATAAAGTAGAGGAAGATGGGCACGGATGTTAGCCCAGGGCCAGCCTTCCTCAGCAAAAAGAGGAGGATTGGCAACAGATGTTAGCTCAGGGCTGGTCTTCCCCACAAAAAAAAAAAAAAAAAAAAAGAACAGTGAGGAGAAGGATGAGCAAAGAGGTTAGGCTAGGAGCAAATCATGTAGAAACTTGTAGACCATGGTTTCAATAACCATTCTAACTATGTTTATTTGGTTTTATGGTGTCAATCCCCAGAGTTTATTCTGAGTTAACTTTTCTTTGTTTTCCTGTAACCAAGCATAACCACTTGTAATTGGAGTTATTGCTATTCTCATCTTGCAAATTTGACATTTATTAAGCTCATGAAGAAGAATAAAGTTCCAATAAATGTTCATCTAATCAATGCATAATTATTTATTGTACAGTGTACAAAGCTACCCAGTTAGCTTTTAGGACCCCCCAAAAAAAACTTAAAAGAGGAAGAATGACTTAAATTGGGCATTAAGGAAACCAGCTCTCTAAATCAGCTCACAGATGAAGTACTCTCAGGATAGAAAAATGATTCCTAATTACACATACCAAATTCCCAAGGCTAGGGACCTTTACATCATGGGACATTTTGAAATCAAATAATAGACAATTCTGCCACAAACTGAAACCTCAAAGGGCAATAAGTTACCTATAACAACACGAACATCCCTTCCTCAGCTCCCTCTAGTCATATCTGCTAACTTGGTGCATCCTTACATATGTTATTTTCCACTTTTCCTCTCATTATTAGTCTCTGCATTAGGCCTGTTAAATGCCTTGGGAGGATATTTTGAGGACAGGAGTACCTACTTACTTGTACCCTCAGGTAGAAGGAAGTATGAATGAATAACAACAGCAAGGAAATCTTCCAATAATTTCAAGAACACGAACTGATTATACCTGCACAGACTGGTCTCTCCAACAGGAAATTAGCTTCAAAAGTGAAATGTCAGCTTCAGGTATATGGGATTCATCCTTACCTAGAAATATATAGAACAAATTTATATCTTGAGAGTATTAAAAATGGATGCAACCCAGTGGTCCTCAACTCCTGCTCCACATTAGAATCACCCAGGGAGTGTTTTTTTTCCACAAACACCAAGGCCCAGGTTCAATCGTACAGAGATTCTCACTTAATAGGTCCCAGGGTGAGGATGGGGCAGGCATTAAAACTTTGCAAAAGTACCTCAGATGATCTTTATGTATAGGCAGAGTCGAGAACCATTCATTGATTTATATGTGTTTCTAACAATTATATAAATATATATTCACACTAAATCAAATTCATCTTTAGACTTTAAACTCATCTTTGTACCTTTTTGCCAACAGAAGTAATGACTAATATTCCCCCCCAAAACAGATCACCAAATTTTACAATTCCTTCCCCATACAAATAGTGCCTGAAATTCTACCTTGACGTGAATCAGAATCTACACAGAAATCACGTAAAAAACTTCCTTTGATTTGTCCTTACCCAGCTATACTACCCTGATCAATAGGTATAGCACTTATGTTTTAATCTGACTCATTTTGTTATGTATTATTTCTTTTAAGTTTGCCCTCTTGAATGTCCTTTTTATCTATTTGCCTTAATGTTCAGTGTGAAATTTTAAGAGCAAGTTAGGGCTTGGTTTATTTAAATTGATCCATAGAGACTCCATAGAGACTCCAGTTCCCTACACAAAAAAGCACTTAATAAGTGCCTTTTCATTAATTGAAAATGTACATATTATCACCCAAATGAAAAATCAATGAGTTAAGGCTTTCTGATGGCTAAAATATATTATCTAGGTGCCAGATCCCAGGAATGAGATAAGAAAGAATGATGAGGGCTTGCACTGGAGTGGAAATTACTATTATTGTCCATGAAAATTAATGTATTAATATATGTTTGAAATCCTGTTTCAAAAAATATGTTTGGAGCCGGCCCCAGTGGCCTAGTGGTTAAGTTTGGTGTGCTCTGCTTTGGCAGCCTGGGTTTGGCTCCCGGGCGCAGACCTACATCACTCCTTAGTGGCCATGTGGCAGTGGCCCACATAAAAAATAGAAGAATACTGGCCATAGATGTTAGCTCAGGGTGAATCTTACTCAGCAAAAAAAAAAAAAAGGTTAAAAAATGGTTTGAAATATGTTGAAATTAATATATGTTTAAATCAACTATTTAAATTAATATTAGTCCAATATACTTTTCATTGAATCACCATTTTATATATGCATATATGTGTGTATGAATATATATATATATATATAAATACATATCACATTAGTGGTCAAGGGAAATGTGATAGAAGGTGTCGAATATAATGTAAAATGAGAACATGAAAGAAATACATAAAAAAACTTCTGACTCATTATTAATATCATTATTTTTTTGATGGAACATATACTACAAATTTTAAATGACAAGATCAGTGCCCAAAACATTTAAGTATGATAGAATACTATGAAGTCATATTTATCATTTCCCCATAAGCACAGCAGGTAAGAGAAAATTTTCTTTTGATCTCTCTCCTGTCTCCCTCTCTCATTTTGTTGACCCTGTGACTCTACCATCAAAGCTAAGTATTGGTCTGAACTAAAACTACTTACTGGCATCATGGGGTACTTCACAGTGCACTTCAATGTGATGTTAAAATTTTAATATGAGGTAGAAAGGAGAGCCAACTTTTCTTGGCAATGTCAGTGAGTTAAAGAATTAATTGCAACTTCAGGGGGAAAGATAAAAAGAAAACATCCCAGGCTTACCTATATTACTTAGTCACCATTTCTGCTGACAGAAGTGGATACTGGTTCCTGTCAATCCTTTAGAATGAGCACCTTGGAATATCATTTTATTCTTCAGGCTTTGACTTTATAGAATTAATAGCATGAAGCAAATCCCTCCTTTCCTTTCACCTCCTATCTTCCAATTATTAAAACACAAAACCATGTTTCCTTAGTACCTAACAGAATTTTAAATGCTTTAATGCCACCTTGAAACATCAGGGAGACTAGTCAGTAATAACACTAGCTGCTCAGGCTGCTTTGGCTGGGACAGCCATGGGAAAAGCTGAGGCCTTCTTGGCTCTGGTTAGCAATTCTCTCTGTCTCTGCAGAAACCGCTTACATTATGCCTTAAATTCTAATCCCTTTCCCTGTGTTATAAAAAATAAAAACATGCATAAATACCCTAATAAGGGCAACTACCTAAGGAGAAGGCAGGGTACCCAGACTAGGGCCATATGGTAGGAACACTACTTGGATCATAAATGTGTGAAGTGGGCTGGCATACTAGCAAGAGGAAGGGGTTTGGAATCAGAGTTGGAGTGGAATCCCGGCCCCTCGGCTTAATAGCTATTTGTCTATGAGGAGACATCTGACTTCTCTGAGCCTCAGTTTTCCTATGGGTAAAACAGAGATAGTTCCTCCAGTGTGCAGGGTTGTTTATATACTGACTGAGATACTATATGTAAAGTATTAGCATAATTCTTTGAACATACTAGGCACTCAATAACTGGAAGCTATTAATAAACTCTCACTTTAAAATAGCCCAATATTCTTTTCAATAGCCCTGAGAGGGCCCTTATGTACCATTGTTCAGGTCATCCCAGTGTATTGATCATCTACTGCAGAACTTTGGAGGCAACATGCACATCAAGTCTGGAATCTTATTCTCATTTTACAAATGCAGTAAATCCAGCTTTTAAAGGAGTAAAGACATGCCCAAAGTTACATAAGCAGGAAGTGGCAGAACCAGATCTTGAGCCTCAGTATCTATCTCCAAAACTACTCTTCTATTTACTATTCATCCATTAATCCCAAAGTATTGGCTTAGTTTCTTGTAGGCATTGCTCCAGGAACTGAGGACTCGTCAGTGAATAAAACTTTCATTAAAAAAATGACTCCTGTGGAGCTTAGATTTTAGCAGCAGGAGGTAGATGGCAAATGAAAAAATGATGTATAGTATGTCAGATAGTGAAAAGATTATGGAAACAGTAAAACAGGGAAAGCGGTAGGGTGTGCTGGGGAGAAGGGAGGGCACCTTCACTCATAAAATGGCATTTGAGCAAGAACTGAAAGATGCAGGGTAGGGGTGGGGGTAGCAGGTTGACCTCCGTGGAATGTGTCAAAAAAGCATTCCAGGCAGAGGGAACAGACAGTGCAAAGGCCCTAAGACCGGCCTGTCATGTTTGGGTAAGAGTCAAAGGCCAGCATGGCTGGAACTCGAGAAGCAGGGGATAAGTAAAAAGAGATGAGCTCAGATGGGGGGCGGGGAGGGGGTGCGATGACACAGGTAGAGCAGCCAGGTGAGCTATCCTAAGGACTGTGGCTTTTATTCCGAGTGAAACAGAAGCCACTGAAAGGTTTTAGGCGGAAGCATCAGGTTTTGACTTAGTTTTGAACAGATTACTCTGGCTGCTTGGTTGGGAACAGAGTGTAGGAACCAAGAATAGGAGCAGAGGGGTTGTTAGGAGGTTTCTGTCATCATCCAGGCAAGAGGAGAAGAAGGGTCACACCATGGGTGGTCATGCAGGTGGGGAGAAGCAGTCAGACTCTGGGATACATTCTGAAGGGAAAACCAATATGATTACTAAAAGATCAGATGTGGGGTATCAGAGAAAGGGGAAAGTCAAAATGACACCAAAGTTCTTGGCCTGAACAACTGGAAGGAATAGAATTGCCATTTACTGAGATGTCAAAGATTTGGAGAAGCTGGTTTTGGGGATGAATTAGCCATTCGGCATCAAAAGAAAACCTAAACACCAAGGCTTTACTCAGAAGAAGTCAAGGACTATTATAGAACCTTCTGAAATAGCTCTAAAATCTCTAATATAATAATCACTTATTTGGTATTAAAAATATTGATTAATATACTTCTCCATAAGTCACATATAATTCTAATTTAATATCCAAATATTTACTTCGCTGAAAAGTTTCAGACTTTCAGATGTTTCAAAGATCATTTGATGAAATCCTTCACATTACATGTCTTATGGGATGGTATTTAATTTAAAAATTTCATATATATTTCAAATATAGGCAGAATACAAAACTATAACCATGTGAAATGCAGACTAAATCGAACAATAAATACACACACTGCTCATTCTAAACTGTAGAGTGCTATTCAGTTATAGAAAGACTAGTTCTTTTATTTTATAGAAGAAAAAAAAATCAGACTATATCCGTAATTCCTTTACCATTTCGTAAGTAACCGTAGAAGCTTGAAATATTCAAAATATCATTCCCAGGACTTTTCACCTTGTTATGCACAGATTCCATTTTGAAAGAACTGTTGAAAAAAAGATTTAAAGGATATTATTTTAAAAATATCTTGATAAATAAATTGAAGATATGGGTTCATGACCACTTTAACAAATTTGGGAACTGAACACACTATTTTTTGCATTTCTTCCACATAAATCTCTTTGGTGAGTCTCATTTCCCCACTTTGCTCCTATCTAAAACTTAATTCCAGTTGAATTGTGAATCTGAGTTTACCAGAATTATCTTGTGATCCACTTTGACAGGAGGGTCCTTGCTACTTTAGGCCCCTATTTTTGGCTAACACAATAAATTTTGGAATCCTAATATGTTGACATCTGCCAAAGAATTCTCCCCAGGTGCTGTCAGGACCTGAGGAAGGCAGGCTTACTAGCCCACTGACTCAATCACAGGAACTTTCAAATACTATCCAGGGATGTCCTCATAGGCAGAGAACTCTTTCCTTAAAATTCAGTTATGTCGTGCACCCAGTTAGTAAGCATACAAGGATTTCTCAACCCTCACAACCACAGTGTGATGTTAGCAAAATGGCCAAATTTGTTGGGAGGGCTTGGTGTGACAAATCCAATGCACATTATTTTGATTTCCTGAAAAATGACACGCAGTCTCTGGCAGCTGATCAAATCTAAAGTGACTGATTTAGGGAAGCAGTCTCTAATTCTGACACCTCCGTTCAATAATTTGTTTTAATGAAGAATTCTGTAAAGAATTAACTAATGTGTGGCAACAATTTTAAGGCCATTTAATGGAAGGCATGCTGAAAGCCCATAATCTCCCCATGAAGGGCACCAGACATAGCCTCTACATCCTGTACTCTGTGTCAGGAACAAACTCAGAATGAAAACTTGTGGAAAACAACAAATAAGTCCCTGATCTACTCTGTGGGATCGTAATTAGGCAAATAAATATAATTTGTTAGCAGCCCAAGGTTTTAAGAATTTGAAGAAATCTTGGTGATCACCTATCCTGTCCACCTCATTTTGTAAATGACGAAAGCATCGCCCAGATGGCTAAGTGACTACCCAAAGCCAGGTGACTAGTTAAACAACAAAACCAGGATTCATTTCCAGGTTTTCAGGCTCCAGGCTGACTTTATGTTTTTTTGTTTTGTTTTTTACCATGCTTTGGGTGCTATGTAATTTTCTTAGCAATAGAAGCAAGAGAAAAGTAAAAGAAGTCTATCTGAAATTAAAAAAAAAAAAAAAAAAATATATATATATATACACACACACACACACACACACACACACACACATATATCTAGGCATTTAAAATGAACAAAAGAAAAGAAAATAGAGGAGAATTAAGTTCAGGAATCACAGAGATTTACCAGTCTCTGTTTTCTTATTATTAGGGCCACCAAACAGAAAATAGAAAACCCTGTAGCATAGAAGCATTATAATAGAAGGAAACAGAACACTGAATCCTACATAATTCATGTGGACTTGCTACCAAACTGTAGGTTCACTCATGGCAGGAACTCTGTCTATTATACAGTGCCTGGTACCAGTGTTTGTTGAACTGAGCTTTATCAAAGAACAGAAATGTCGAGGACTGTTTACCACCATGTAGTGGGCAGTTCAAACAGTATCTCTTCCATAAAGGCTTTCTGATGGTTTCATCTCACACTAATTACTCTCTTTACTCTGACCACCTATAATACTTATCTATACAAAGGATGTTTTTCCTTGTTCCTTTACCCTACTTCAGTGTTTTCTACTTACTGCATGTGATTATCATTTGAATGAGTTCCTACCCAAACGAGAAATTTATTTATATTTCATCTGTAGGCTAGTGTTAAGGCCAGTAAGCATTTGGTGAATTGAATTCAATCCTCTAACATCAGACTATGAAAAGCCATATTGAGTTTTAGCAGTGGGAGAAGGTAAACACACAGAGTCAAAGTTAGTAATTAATCAGGCTCTGGAATAAGACTAGTACTCAGCCTTGAATCAGCCTCTGGGAGCTGAATTAATCTTGAGGTTGATACTTTCTCTTCATAAGCCTCAATATCTTCACCTACACAATGAGAAAAATAATAGTATCTATAACCCAGCTTTGCTGTGGATATGAGATGAAATCATGTATGTAAAGGGCTTACACAGTGACTAGTAGATATTAAACATCCAAAAACAATAGCTACTATCTCTAAACCGTACTTTCTATAAATGAATTACTGATACCCTCTTCTATTTTAATATGCCAAAGTATAAATTAAACGGTGGAATTTGAGGTATGAAATTTTCAAACTTTCCCTTTCCTGATGATATATGAAATACATCATCATAGGCATTTACTTACATGTTCTTTGTTCACACAATTCACGGTAAGTATAATGGATTTTAAGGTGTGCATGAATCTATCTATCTACTGAATCATTCAGCATCCAGCAGTATGATTTTCCCGGTACATATTATGAGAGCAAAGGATTTGTTGCTTTGTTAAATGCAACAAATTTTCAATTTTTGTTGAATGAATAAATTTTAAAACATAGATTTATTGCTCAAATTATCCTTGAATCTCAAAGAATTAAAAGGAAGATTTTCTTAAATGCGTTTCAAGCTAAAGGAATTGTTGCATATTTACTCTTTATCAGAAGAAAGGAAGGAAGGAAAGGAGAGAGGAAGGGAAGAAGGCTAGAGAGCTGAATACAGAAAATAATGATAACTTTTTTAATGTCCCAAATACGAATAGTCAAAATCTCTAGGCATGTCTTACCTGTCAATTCCACATGTCAATTCTAAAGGCATGTTAACTAACTTATTAACTAAAAATAGTCTGCTCAATAAATAAACTATAGTGTTTGACTCCTGCAAAGAATCATAATTATTTTCCAGTCCTCTTGGCATCCCAGCCTGAGTTGGAAGAGTGGATGTGTATTTATTTGACAAGTCCAAAACTTTACTGGAAAATAAATTTACTTTTGAATAGTCTTTTTTCATTTCAGCATTGCATAAATCCCAACCTGGCAGCATCAATGAGAAGTGATCTTCACTTGAAGCAAGTCCTAAAGAAACAGGACCCTGAAGCTTTAAAATATTGAGATGCTTAATGCAGAGATTATCTAATTCTTTATCCACTCCCCATGGTAAAAGGCAAGATAGAAGCAATTTAGCTGTGTCTATTGTGAGGTTGGCATCAACTTTTCTTGACGGCTTAGGGTGCATGTTTTTGGAGCACTTCATTTTCTTTTGCCTTTTAATGCCATCATTTTCTTCTAAGAATTTGATAGTATTATCTCCTTGGGCTGGGCTTTCACTAACAGGTTTGACTTGTGCTTCTGCTGGGAGAGGACCACAGGCAGTTTTATTTCTTTTCAGCGTCAATGTTTTCTTCTCTACTGTGCTTTTGGCTCTTCTCAGAATCTCACTACCATAAAATGAATTGGAAGGGTCAACATCACAGACTGGAGTTGGCAGCAAAAGTTCAACAAGGTTTTCCAGATCAAACAGAAGGATATGAAAGCCAATGTTACTCCATTTTGTCTTCACAGGCAAGACATTAAAAGGTCCTGAGAAAGACTTGGCTTTAGCAACCTAAGGGAAATAAAAAAATATTATGTGTCAAAGTTCTTATTTTTTAAGTGATTTTACTAAAGCTTGCAGGATATTAAAATGTCATAAAAAGGAATATTAAGTAGCAGTACAACAAAAGGCAAGTCATTTCAATTTTTTTGTCTTAGCTATAAAAACTCCTCTCTAAACTAAACATTCTATATTCTAATAATCTTTGAAAACTTTTTTTTCATTCTAAAACTATTATTTTTCCCCTAAAAAAATGAATTAGGCCTATGGAATAAGATGGCATCAGATTAACATCCTTTCCTATACACTTTCACATCTTTCTGTCAATACAGTCATGAAAACATATGACAGGAGAGAAGAGGTTTTGAAAATTAAGGAAAGGAACAGTTAGAACACCTACAAGAATTTAGGAAGTCTTTTAATAAGAATGGTCTTTCCAAATTTGTTTAAAATTTTAAGTGATTGGAAGTAACCTAAATGTTAACCAATATCAAATTGTCTTTTTTTTTAAAAGGCTCACCTTGTGGACTTGTGGTTGTTCTTTCTCTGCCTAAAATTATTTTGCCCTAAATATTAGCGTGGTGGGCTCCCACACTTCAGGTAGATTCCTGCTCATATATGAGGCCTTCCTCGAGTACCCTAATCCCTCATGCCAACCCATTACTCTCCATCCTCCTTCCTGACTTTTTTCTTCCTAGTAATTAGGATTACCTTATATTATATGAAATATTTGTTTACTGTATATTTTGCCCAATGGCATTCAAACTCCACCTTTGCAGGAGTTTTGTGCATTGTTTTGTTCCTAAGGCCTATAAAATGATGCTACTATACAGCATTATTAAGAAGCTCAATAAATATTTGTTGAATGAACAATTAACATATGTATATAATGGAATACCATTCAAATATTTTTAAATGATGGTGTAAAACTATATTTATTGGGAAAAAAATGTGTTTTACTAGGCAGAAAGAGTAATTCCCTTTTTGTAAATTGTGTGTGTGAATATATAGATATTTTTACATATTGATATATACATAAATATATATCATATACATATTATATATTGTATATAATATATAATATAAGAATATATATTATATATAATCAATATTAATATGTGTGTGTGTATATATATATATATATATATATATATATATATATGTTACATATATAGTCACCAAGAACATGCAACAAAATGTTAACAACAGTTAATTGGGAAGAGAGGAATGAAATGATCTTTATACTTTAGGGGCTTTAGATTTTTTGATTTAGTTTTTTGGAATTCTTGCAGTGATCATATATTTAATTTACAATCATAGAAAAAGAAAATTTAAAAAACAAACCATTAACAATTTTTTAAAGTTAAAAAACAAAATGGAGACAAACTTAAAAAACACTTTTTTCCACCAATAAGATAGTACAAGGGTTAGTATAATTATTAATAAATAATTTTCACAAATAAAAATAGTACTATATAGATTGAAAAATGGGCACATAGCATCAATAGCAATTCACAAAAAATAACATTCAAATTAAAATATTGATTACCACCAGTAGTAATCAAGAAGTGAAATTAAGACAATAATACTATTCATTGCCTATTAATTTAGCAAAAAGGGTTTCTTACATTATTTTATTATGTAATGTTTAATAGATACAAAATAATATATAAACCATACATTTAGTCTTTTTAGGATTATCAATGTTGTATACTAAGAAACTTAAGACAAAACTATATAGCATCATTATTCATAATTTCTCTAAACAAGAAACAACCTAAATGTTCCTCTGTAGTGGAATGGATAGAGACATTGCGATGTATCCATGCAATGGAATAATATACAACAACGAAAATGAAAGCACTATAGATATTCAACAACATGTAAAAAATGTATGAATCTACCAACATAACATTGAGCAAAGAAGCAGACACATGAAAAATTAACTGTATGCCTACATTCATGTTAAATTAGAAAATTAGGAGCAAAGAAAACAATAGGGTTTAAAGATGCATGCATAGATAATAAATCTATAAGGACACTCGTTACCTTTGGAGGACATAGTTTCGGGGGAGCTGAATATTTTATTACTTAATCTATGTAGTGATTTTGCAGGTGTGTGCTTTGTGACAACTCACTGAGCTGTATATTTTTGTGCTGTGTTCTGTTTTTTTTAATATGTGTTACATATTTCATAGTAAATAAATAATGTAAATGAAATGTTAAAGGAATATTAGCAAAGTGTCCCCATCCAGGTTTAAAAATAAAACCTGCCCTGATCTATACCCCTGCCTACTGTCAGAGGTAACTAATATTTGAATTTCATGTTTGTGATTTCTTTGCTTTCATTTAATGTCTTAACCTTAAATATGTATTCCTAATTGACCTATTTAATTTTGCATGTTTTTATTGTCATATAAATATTATTACACTGTTTATCATTTTCCCTGATTTGTTTAATTTATGCTGAATTTTACAGTTGTAAAATTCATATTTGTTGATGATTATAGCTGTATGTAGTTCTTTCATTTTCACTTCTGTAAAGTATTACACTACATGATAACTACAGTTTATTTATCCAGTGCTTTTAAGTGGACAATTAATTATTTTCAAGATCTATTAGTACAAAAAGAAAGAAAGCTACAGTGCATATTCTTCAGGTAAAGACTTCTGGTGCACATTTGCAAAAGTTTCTAGAGTGACATTGATAATTCATAGGATATGCACATCTTCAACTCTATGAGATTATCCCAAATCGTTTCTTCAAGTGATTGTACCAATTTGTAAATCTCAGCAGCAATGAATAAAGAATTTCCACATTCCACATCCTAATTAACACAGGATCTCATTTCTGTCAATACAGAGAATATAAGTTGGTATCCCTTGTAGTTTTAATTTTCTTTAATTATTATCATTAATTGAGGATCATTGTGATATTTCATTAGACTTTTATGTTTGTTCTATAAAATGCCTACCTATGGCTTCTACAAACTTTCTATTTGTCCTTTTCTTATTGATTTTTAGGGTTATATATTTATTCTGGAAGTAATCTTTTTTTGGTTATGTGGTCCAAATATCTTCTCTCTATTTGTGGCTTGTCTTTCCACTATTTTCAGTAGTGTTTTCTGATGCACATAGAGTTCCTATTCTAATACTGTCAAATTTAAGAAACATTTACTTTAAAGATTATGCCTTTTGATTCTTCTTTAAAAAGAAAATGAAAACTTTCCCTATCCAGAGGAAATAAAAATGTTTATCTATACTTTTCCAAAATTTAATGTTTCATACAATTTTTTAATTCTTTAATACTTTTTCATTTTTTGTGTTTGGTTTGCAACAGGGAATAATTTTCATGTTTTTTAAATCTCAATATCCAATTGTTCCAACATAATTTGTGAATTTGTCCTATTCTCACTGATCTGTTACCTGGGATATTAATCAATTTATCTATGACTACACAATACTCCATTGTATAATAGCTTTACAAAAAGACTAAAATCTGGTTGGGTAGGTTCTCCTATCCTGTTCTTACTACGGTCTTTTACTCTTTCATATAAATTTGAGGATGCTTGTCAAGTTCCAGATTATATCTCCCGTTTATTTAGACTATGTTTATTTCTTTTGATACTTTTATAATTGTTCAAAAGAATGTTTATATTATTTGTTTATCAATTTTTAAACTTTCTGTAGCACCTATAAATATGGGTCCTTTTTCATTTCTGGTTTTATTTTTGTTGCTTTTGTTTTTTTCTTGCTAGAAGTTTGTCAAGTTTGATATTCTCTTCAAAGAATCAAATATTGACTTCGTAGATCCTCTCGATGGAATAATGTCTTTCTTGGAAGATAGTATTGCTGAGTATGTTATTTTAACTTGACTTATTTTCTCACAGCATTTTTGAAGGCATTATTCTGCAGTCTCCTGGCTTCTTTTCATGTGGTTGAGATGTCAGCTGATAGTCTGTCACTCCATCTGTCTTTTCTCTCTGCTGCTCTTTAGATCTTTTTATCCTTAATATTCTGCATTGAATCGTAGAATCACTACATTCTTCCAGGTATGGATGTTTTCCCCCAATCCTACATTGTATCTAAGTATTCCTATCTTTCATCAATTTTATGAAGTTCTCACACTTATCCTTCTGAATATTTTCTCTCCCTATCCTATTATCTCCTTACGGAACTCTGATTAGCTGTTAGTCAGACACGCCAGCTCCTTGCATGTTTTTCATCTCTTTGCCTCTCTGTGCCAGATACTGTGCAATCATTTCAGAATTTTTCTTTTAGTTTGCCAATTTTCTTCTAACTTGTCTCCACTGTGCCATTTAACTTACCTATTTAGTTTCTAATTTTGATTTTTACATTCTTCATTTCTAGAAGGTGTATTTGGTCCCTTTAAAAAACAAGTTCATTTTTATAGTCAGTTACTTCTTACTCATACTTTTAAACCCTTCTTTCATTTTTTTAAACATACTTATTTTGTATGCCATATATGTAATTCCCATTTTTAAAATCTTTGTGAGTATGACTCTGCTTTTTGATGCTGCTGATGCTTTCCTGTTTCCTTTTATGTTTTGTAATTGTGTACGTGTGTGCATGTGTGAAACGTTATTGGTGAGAATCCTTCGAGACATGGGTTGAAGATGCATTCTTCAAGAGAGGATTTGTGTTTGTGACTGCCAGGTACTCAGGCATACTACTGACAAGTCCCTCTTTAAACAAAATTTTCAGCATAAGAGTTTTCATTCCTCGCAGGTAGTGTGAGTTCTGACCCTCCACCTGTGTGAATTCTGGATTTGGTTATCAATTCTTGGGCAAAACTACTTTTCCCCCATCCATTCAGGGCTAAAGCCAACAAAGACAAATATCTTTATTGTCTCCTTTTGTAGAATATATCCCTCACCTTGGTTCACTTTTTCACTGCATATGCAGTTCTTAAAGGATAATGGATTTACGCAGTGATCTCCACCCCAACTTCCCATCAATGCACTGGACCTGGACTTTTTCTCTAATCACCTGTGTAGTGGTTAAAACTAAAGCTGACCAGGGGCCGCCCGGTGGCGCAGCGGTTAAGTTCGCGCTTGGCGGCCCGGGGTTCGCGGGTTCGGATCCCGGGCTCCTGCCGACGTCACTGCCTGTCAGCCATGCCGTGGCGGCGTCCCATATAAAGTGGAGGAAGATGGGCACAGATGTTAGCCCAGGGCCAGTCTTCCTCAGCAAAAAAAAGAGGAGGTTCGGCAGTGGATGTTAGCTCAGGGCTGGTCTTCCTCGCAAAAAAAAAAAAAAAAAAAAAAAAAAAAACTAAAGCTGACTGAACCCAAGGCTTAGCAAATGCTCTATCAGTTTTCTCTCCACCTGTCTGGATTTGTGCTCTCATTTTGTTTTTTACCTCTAAGAGTTCCCTTAAATTTCTTTTTAACCCAGTTATGTATTATTTTTAGGGATACATTTTAAAATATCTTCTCCACTATTTTTAGATGATTGAGCAGGACTGATATTCAAACTATTAGCCCACAAATAGATAGAAATTGGGTTTGTAAAGAGCATTAAAAATTAAAATATTCAGTTTTGATAACAGAGAGAAAATGGGCACTCTCATACATTGCATGATGGGTGTAAATGGCTACCTCTTTTATGGAAGGCAATTGGCAAAATATATCAATAACCTTAAAATATTATATACCTTTGGATGCAGAAATTCTTTTAAAAATAATTTATCCTAAGGGGTAAAATTACAAAGATGCAGGGCCGGCCCAGTGGTGCAGCGGTTTAGTTAGCGCTTGGCAGCCCGGGGTTCGCAGGTTCGGATCCCGGGCGCCTGCCAACTCACTGCTTGTCAGCCATGCTGTGGCAGCGTCCCATATAAAGTAGAGGAAGATGGACACAGATGTTAGCCCAGGGCCAGTCTTCCTCAGCAAAAAGAGGATTAGCAACGGATGTTAGCTCAGGGCTGGTCTTCCTCACACACACACAAAAATTACAACGATGCACAAAATTATGTGAAAAATAATGTTCATTGTAGAATTTTCTATATCAATAAGCTGAAAATAACTTAAATGTTCCATAATACAGATTTGGCTAGATATATTATAGTATACGCACACATTAAAATACTAGGCAGACATTAAAAAGAGTTCTTTGTAAAATATATAATGCCATGGCAAGAAATTCTCACATGCTGTTGATGGAAAACACCTAGATTTAAAAAGTACAATTCCATTTTTTATAAAATTGTGGTGATTTCTTAATGTCTCCTTTTGATTATATCTATTTTTAAAATAGGTTCTACAAAAACCTATTTTTTACCATACTAAACAAAAGTTCTTTTAAAAAAATAACCAAAATTGCCAAAGAAAATGTCAATAATAGATATGGCATCTACGTGTTTTTAACGGGTACCTGCAAAAAAGAGTACATTAATCAGATTAAACTTAAAAGCATAAGAAAAAGATTTACAAGATAAATAATCAAACATTTTATATATATAAAAAACTCAAAAAAATTAATTAGTAAAGTACTCATGTCTTAAGAGATAAAATGAGCAAAGGAGATTAAAACTATTCCAGAGGGGAATAGCTTTTAAACCATCTGTCTCCATAAAAAAAAAAAGGTGTAAAATTTTATATACTATACTAGCTTTGATCTCTTAAGTTAGCTAAAAGTTTTGCAAATTTGTAACAAACAGGAAGTAGAGTATCCCACGCTGTTGAGTGCTCATTTCAACCAGGACTCTGATGAGATCTAGATGGCCATAATCTTTTTCAAAAACATTGTGGCAATATATATCAAGAATCTTAAAAATATTAAGTGTCATCTTCTCTAATTCAGATGCTATTTCATGTTCTTGGAGGTCATCATTCCCAGTTCCATCCCTTGGGTTTATCCCTGGTCTTCATTCATACAGCATTCATTCAAGAGGTCCTTGCTGAGTGCCTACTAAGTAGAACATGGTGTGAGCACCTGTCCATGCAACATAGAACAAGGCCTGCGTGTATGCAACTCACAGTCTCTACACACAGAGGGGAGAGAGACAAATGCAAAGCAATAACTACACCATTTGGATGAGGGCAGAATAAGGGCATATAGGAAACTATTAAGGTCTGAAGCAGGTACGCCACATCCAGCCTTAAGGATACAAGGAGTCTAAGCAGAAGTGACAACGAACTGAGATCTGAAAGATTAAGGAGAAATGAACTAAAGAAATGTGGGAGGCTGAATACTCCAGGCAAAGGGAAAAGCATGAGAAGCCCCCTGGGGTGATAGCTGGAAGAGAGATGAGAAGGTATGTAGATAGCATGTAGTATAAAAATTTTAATATGGCTAGAGAGTAGAATATGGGAATGTAGAATGAGCCAGACAGGACAAGAGCCAGATTACATTAAAGCCTTGTGAACTGTTGAGTTTCAGATTTATTCCAAGAGTAGTTATGACCCTTGAAGGGGCATTTAAGCAGAGGTCACCTAGTCACAAACTATAGCTGTGGTTTCTTCTGAATTACCCGTTAACCAAGCAGGCTGAAGGCAGAGTTCCGCCCTCCTATGCACTTCCACATCCCCAAAGCTATAAGCTTCTCTGGCCACAGCATCTAGACCTCCTTAATTACTGGGCCAATCAAATCAGAGCAATGATTCTAGCCATATGACACATTCCCTAGTTTGGTCCCATCTTCTTATTTTGTGATCCACACAGCCATGATAGGCCCATTGCACTGCTATACACAAAAATCCTAAATTTCTGTCCCTAAATATGATCACCTCAAGCCTCAGGAATAACTGGATGCTTTACATTATTTTCAGATCATAAATGTTATTCCAAACTTATTTAACATACAAAAAAGTTTGTTTCCATTTGGAAACAAGTCCATATATTTTAATAATCCAAGTCCATTGTGATATTTTAATGTACTAAAATGATTAAATATTATAATTCTAGCCTTCCATCATTGTTTGAAATTTTTAAAATCTTTTAAGAAATAGTGAGTATATTTTTAAAGTCACATCACCAAAGAACTCTAAAAACAGTATTTACCATTATTTTGGACATAAGTAACATAGAATGATGATAAATGCCTGTAATAGTAATTCCTGAGTTTTCACATATTATGGATTGGGCATACACTATATATTTAGCAATGTTTAGCATAGGTTATAGTAAATTTTAAACTTATTTATATGTTACTTATATACAATATATTCCTCAGACAAGAATTCTATTA
This sequence comes from Tapirus indicus, assembly GCA_031878705.1. NCBI lineage: Eukaryota > Metazoa > Chordata > Mammalia > Perissodactyla > Tapiridae > Tapirus > Tapirus indicus. Next base: position 46,183,097 of record CM062918.1, read on the forward strand.
AAAGTAGCCTGCTAAATCATGACTGAATAATGTTCTGCAAAAATATAATTATATTACTTTTAGAGTGTTAAAGTATATCCAAACTACCATTATAACAGAACTGTTTTGGAAACATTCATCAATTTGGTTACAATAAAAAAGTCTAGAACAAGTAATTTATACAAAAGCATTTCAGTCACTATATGTCACTGCAAAAATGTGAGGGCTAAATATAAATTTTAAGTTATTAGTATTGTTGATAGAATGCTCTCTGACTGCCTGACAGATAATTCCCCAAAATGTGCTGTCCAGCCTTTGCATACATAGAGAAGGTGCTGGTGTTTTCCCCAACATCACATCACTTTTAGTCCTACTCTCTGAAGCTCCAGGTTGAGGCAAGAGAGGAGATGTTGTTTACAGTCAGGACAGCAAGATGGTAGCACTGAAGGACGACATGCATTCCAGCTTCTGCACTTGGTGAAGCCACGGAGTAAAAATGGTACTGCTGTATCCACATGTGAATGCCATAAACAGCAGGTGGGGAGTAGGAAGAGGCACACAGAGCTGAGCTCTTTGTCTGAAGTACCCAGACTTAAGGAAAAGCTACTGAGTCAGCAAGTCGGCAAGTAGAATCCCAGATGGCCGGCGGGCAGAAATTATTCCTCTACTACCCGTAAGAACCCAGAATAAATGAAAAATAAAACTGAAGTCAACAACACAAAATTCAAACTCTCAACAGTGAACATACCTATAAAAGGGAAAACCGAAAAACCCCAAAGTTTAGAGGAAAAACTGTAATAGGTATGAAGGTAGAAGTCTAACACGTTTATGAAAAAAATGTCTATTCATTTTTATTTTCCCCTTCATCCTCCTGTGTTCAGCTTGTGCCTCTTCCTTTTCCATCTGATTCAGAAAGACAAAACGATTAAACAAGACTGGCTTTACCCCCTGCCTTTGAAGGCGGAACTGCATTGTCTAACACCACGTTCTGATAAAACTTCTCTCTGAAAACATATTGGATCCCTGGCTGAGTTTGTGGTAAAAGGATTTGATCTGCCCAACCTACCACAACCACAAAATATATTTGGTAAAACTGATGCTTAAAACTACCTTCATCTTCTCTCTTTCGTGACTTTGTACAATAATATCTAATACAAATATTTAAATATTAAGTGAGAAAACATATAAATGATAGCTGCAAAAATATTTTAGATATTTTGTTATGCTAGAGCAAGAATAATTTAGAAATTATCTAATCGGACCCTTTCCCCTTAAACTAAGGGAAAATGGGAACAGAGAAGTAGAGTGATTTGTTTAGTTACTCCTTTGTTAAATAGCCAAGTCAGGATTCCCACGTCTATTTTTTCTGACTATTTTTCAGATGACATTATCCACTTAAATTTTTCAAAGAATGGAATAACGTTTCCTGTTTATCATTTCTAAGATATACAAGGGGTCCTCATTAGCTAAGCATTTATTTTATGAAACCTATTCACCAAGATGTATAAGGAAGAAAAAATCATCATTATGTGAAAATATTCACAATGAACTGATCATTTATAAAATTAGTACCCAAACACGCCTCCCTTTCTAACATAAAGGCCCATCTTCATCCGTTAGTCAAGCTCCAACTGATTTTTAGATGACGTGATCCAATTGCACAGTAGATAGCAAATACTGTTAGAGATTTAGGATTACAGTAAATCCACGCAGTGATGTCAGAACTATCTGAGTCACACCCAATACCACTGACAGACAAGAACTCAGCAGAGGAGACCAGTTAACCCCTGAAGAAGAGGAAATTAATTCAGATGCTTCAAATGACAAATCTTAAAATAACGTGTATAAGAGAGGCCTGTGGAAAACTTGATTATCCTTTAAATACCTTTCTAAAATAACTCCTTATTATCATTGTGAAATTCAAACATGAAGTAAAAGGTGACATATTGTGTACCATACAATTTAGTTAGAAAAATACACAAAACAAAGTACACTTGATTCATTCTATAGTCATTTAAAGAATAAGTGTATAATTGCAATCATAATCCAAATTTTGTTAAATATAAAATAAGTTACGTTATTTTGATAATTTAAATTTCATTTTTAAGTTAAAAATAAAAAATTTTAAATCTCTTTAACAGCTAACTCATCAGATTAACCTTTACTCTCTAATTCCCCTGACCACCAGTAGACTACTTTCTACTTTCTGCATTCTAATCACAGGAACTAAAATATTTGCACCTCAGTAATTTCACCTCTTTTTGTTCACAACCTTCTTTTCCCAGGTGTGCTTATAACCTTAATTACATATTTTAATAAGTTACTTAAAAATTGAGGAACTCTCATGTAAAATATAGTCCTCAAGAAAACAAAGTTTAGGAATCTAAAAGACCCTATGGGGATGAGTCACTCTAAAAACTGGCTAATTAGGTATGGTTGAAGCCATTTTAACAGATTGGAAAATAATCATGAAAACATATAAAGATTCTACACTCTGGGTTATTCTGCAAATTTCTAAATTCTTTCTATTCTTTTAATAAACAAAAACTGGAAGTCACAGTTGATGCATTACAAGTGTAGTTTATGCAAGGAAAAAAGATTAGAAATTCTAGCAAATGTATCTATACTCAAGGAAAAAGTAGCCACATCAAAAGATATATGACAATGAAAGTTTTTCAAGTAAGGGATGGCACAGATGATAGGAGGGAAAATGTGATATCTGTGTATTGAACACTATCACTGTATCTATTGATTTTCCTTTTCTGGACATTTTATATAAATATGGAATCATTCAATATGCAAACTTTCAATATGTGGACTTTCACATCTGACTTCTTTCACTTAAGCATAATGCTTTGAGATTCATTCATGTTGTCATATGTACCAATATTACATTCTTTTTTATTGTTGCATCCCTGTTAAGTTTTATACTGGACAATTGATCTTATAATTGAAGAGAAATAAAAACATTTTAACATGTTGATGTGAGATCTTCTTTATGCTGATGAAAACATTTCCTTTTCACAACATTTCTTTCCTTCCACATTTTTACCATTTGAGTCTAGGGAAGTTTATCATTTTATGTGGCCTTTCCGAGAACATATTTACTTGTTGCCTGCCTCAAACCCAGCCTGTACAGCATTGCCAGAGTAATCTAGGGTAAAAGAAAAAAAAAAGTGCTTTGAACATATTACTTTTAGATTCTCAAAAGCTCCCAAATGCCTGTGGAATTAAGTCCAAATTCATGGGGTTGGCATACCCAGACTGCCAGTCCAGCCCTTTTTCTCCCAGTCTTGTGTAACTTTACGATGCCTCCTCCTTTGTTTGGTCTCATTTCTCCGACTAATTCTCCTTCAGGTTTGACTTATGTCCACGTGTGCGCCTTTGCCTCTGCTTGCCACCTCAACAGCGATCCTTCTCCTCTTCTCAGGCTCTACCCCAAATCCTACTCCTATAGTGCCGCATCCCTGCCCACTCCAGCCCCATATTCTCTCTCCTCTTGAGCACTTACTCTCTGTATCACACTTTTAGCCTCAGGTAGTCACAGAACATTTTCATGTGTGAAAGTTTAATTTTCCCCCAGGAGTGAAGCTCCTTCAATCCTGGAACCATGTATTCTGGTGTGAGCTATTCGAGAGTGGGATTCACGTCTGACTCTTCTCCTTTCCTTTTTTCTTTTTCCTGCTACTTCTCAAATCAATATCTCACAAATAATAGTGTTCAAGAATATTCATGGGATAAAAAAAATTTTATATCTCCTACAAAACCAGAAAAATGAATGCATCAAATAGTACAGACTAACTAATGAACACAGTTTGTCTCCCTTGAACTCTAAGAAGTGAACAAAGGTAAACTTCGACATTACTATTACCACTTCACCCACAAAGAACTAGGAATAATTCCTAAGACATGCATGTCCAATTTCTTACTGTAACATTACACATAGGCTTTTTTTTTCCAGGGGTGAGATAAAAAAGTTACCACCACAGTGGGGGCTATCTAAAGGCAGCTCCATCACTGTCAAATATTCCTGGTGCCTCAGCCAAGTAAGAGATGCTCAGGTCTAATTTTCAATCTAGCAGGGCTTTCATTTCCTTTCAATCATACAACAGAGGGTTACCCTGGCATAGAAAAATGACACAAAGGAAGAACAATGGCAGATTTCTACTCCAATGCAACACAGCCAAGGCTTATTTAACCATAGTCCTGGAAGACAGAGAAAGTGACATTTAGCCACTGGTACTTCAACAAAAAAAAATCCTTCTAGATTTGTAATCAGGATTTTATGCTTCTGCCTAATCACATTCTTTGGCACAGGTGTTTCACCAAATTACAGGGAAACATACTGAAAAGTCAGGAATCTTTTTCTAACTTTAAAATATCAAGAAGGTGTTATTTGTGCTCTAAAACATGTGTATTAAACCACAGCTACTGCAACACCAGCCTCCTCACTAAGAGTCTACTCCATCTCCTGACATCCCTGCATCCCTGCATTCTCCCAGTGAATCAGGTTTAAATCTGGATACCAGTTTTTCCTTCTCTTAACTCCTCTTTCCTCAATGCCTCTCACACCATGTCTCCTCCTTCACATTTTTTAATCATTCATTCATTCATCTACCCATCAAATGTTTACTGAGCATCTACTGTGTGCCCTGTGCTGTGCCATATGCGGAAGACTCAGTGGTGAGCAAGACAGATGCAGTCCCTGAAGCATGCAGCTTGTAGTCTTGTTCATTTCACTCAAACTCTTTCCCAGGTTCCTCTCCTAATTGCAGTCCGGCTTGGCAGTGCTGCCTGATTCTTCTGCTGTTCATAGTTTGTCTTGGTCTTTTGGCCTTTTCTGATTTCTCTGCCTCTCTGTTTCTTCTCATGCTGAGAATGCCCTAATACCCATCTACAGAAGTTCTACCCCTAAAGAAAGCTCATTTCTCCAAGAGACTTCCCTACACGAATCTTTTCTAATCTCCCCTTCCAGTTGTAATCTTGCTTTGTTTGGATGTTTCACGACATTTTTTATATCTTTTCCAACATTTATCTTTTGTCATCAGCATACATATAAGTATCATGATTTTCACCTACTCCAATCTCTAAAGTGAGCATGCCTCACCTCAGTGGATTACACCAACAGGAATTTGGTCTGTTAACAGTTCATAAAACATGAGGTCTTTTATAGCAGACTTCATTGAGCCTAAAAGTGCCAGATAAGCTCAGTCACATAACCATTGAGGGCAAACATACTTATTTCATTGTATTCTCCCTCTAGAAACTATTCAGTACTGAAACGTAATGGTTGAGGATGTTATTTCAGGTCTTTTTGAAAAATAACAAGTAAAAGCCAGCATGTTTTTAAAAATTATTAAGTATGCCTTTGTTTATGGTAACTTGGGATTCAACCCTAGGGTGTTAGTCCTGCACATTTCCATAAGCCCATCTCTAAGCTCTGTGTGACCAGAGAAATTCACTTAAGAAACTGTCAGCTAAGTGAAAAATAAGTGTCTCACAACACTAGCCCATTTAAGCACGTAATTACAGGGTCAATCAAGAGTCAACCTGCTCCATAACAGATTGCCTTTGTCAATGGGTTCCTGCAGCTTTGTCAGAACTTCAATGAGGATGCCCCCATGCTTGGGTCCTGGTATACTTGGATGTCATTGTCCTGACTTTGGACTACGTCTCCTCAAAATCTTATTGACGCAGAATTTGGGGTAATTTGGAAAAGAACAGAAGTGTTTCTTAAGTAAAAGCATTTCTCCATAAATTACAAATGAAAACCACTGTTTTCTATCCCTTCTCTGAACATACCCATGCCTAAAATCAGAGAACACTTTTCCAGTTCTTTTTAAAATATTTTGAAATGGAATTTCAGGGTGAAAAGAAATGTACCTTTAAAAAATTGGTTAAATTAGACTGTGCTCCGGCAAGGTTGTTTCAAAACACACTTCAACCAAAAGTGAGTGTATATAAGTTATTTTGCCATAACATTAAAGAGTCAACACTCCTTTAATATTTATCAATCTGATGATAGGAAATTTGCATTGATGTTTTTAGTGAGAAAAACTTAATGACTATTTGTATTTTTCTGTGATTTAAGTGTTAATCTTTGTCCAGTTTCCTATTTTACTATTTATCTTTTCCTTATCAATTTGTAAGAGCCTCTTTGTATATAAAGATATTAATCCTCTGTTGAATATATTGCAAATACTATTCATGTCTCATTGGGCTTTAAATTCATAGATCTTTGGGGTTTTTGCAACACAATTAAAAAAATTTTTTAAATAGTAAAACCTATTATTTTTTTCATGTATCTTTTGGGAATTTTGCCACTCTTAGGCCTTTTACAACTCAATCACTAAAAATATTATTATACATTTTCTTCTAGTAATCGGTGTTTCTATACTTAAAATTTCATTTATCTGGAGCTGGCCCGGGGGGTAGCAGTTAAGTTCAAGCATTCCACTCTGGTGGCCCGGGGTTTACAGGTTCGGATCCTGGGCGCAGACTGACGCACCACTTGTCAAGCCATGCTGTGGCAGGGTCCCCATAAAGTAGAGGAAGATGGGCACAGATGTTAGCCCAGGGCCAGTCTTCCTCAGCAAAAAAGAGGAGGATTGGCAACGCATGTTGCCAATCTCAAGGCTAGTCTTCCTCCTACACAGACAAAAAAATTTTATTCATCTGAAGTTTATTTTTGTTAAAGGTAGAGAGTAGGGATACAAGTTTATGTTTTATCCAAAAATTATACTCAATTATACAAAAGCCATTTATTAAATTTTCTCTGCGATTTTAAGTGCCATCTTTTCCAAAGAGCAAATTATGATTTATATGCATGCTCATTCTGGACTTTTTTTTCTTTTCCATTTATGTATTTGTGTGTTCTTGAACCACTACTGAACTCTACCATGAATAGATAGATAATGTTTGACATCTGAGAAGGAAGCCCCATGCCCATCATTCCTCTTTTTTTCTAATTTTTCATAGCTCATTTTATAAATTTATTTTTCCAGAAGAATTTATAATCAACTCATCAAGTTCCCAAAAATCCACCAAGGAGATTTTGAAAATTATTGTTATTAAATGTATAGATTTGTGACTATGGACATCTTTAAAATACTGTGCTTTCCCTCTGGAATTACATTATGCTATTACACAAAGATATTTTTCATGTGTTTTATAATTTTTAAAACATGTTTTCATATGGGTCTTGCATATTTTCTGTTAAATTTATCCCTATTTATTTTCTATTTTGTATTGCTATTATCAATGGAATTTTTTATTCATTGTATTTTCTAACTAGTATTTTTTGTATTAGTATATGAGTTTTGTTTTCAGTACTGCCATCCTTTATTTTTTGTTTTATTAGGTTTTCTGTTCTATTCATATTTTTTTATATACAGTCTCCACTATTACTATATCTGAATAAAGGTAACTTGTTTAATTCTTTCCATTCTTATTCTTTTTATTTCCTTTTCTCATCCTTTGGCATTTGCTGAAACTGCCAGAAGAAAAAGTAAAATAATAGCAGGGATGGTATATTATTGTAAATTAAATTGGTATGATTATTGCTGGTTTTTTATTTTAAAAAAATCATTTGATTCATATTTTCTTAATATTGGATAAGTTGGAATGGTTTCCCTGGGTCCATTTATGTGAGTAACCACTCCTCTTTAATCCCTGTCATTTAAATTTGATTTATGCAGTAATATCAGGTAAATGATAGCATCATAAACCAGTAACCATTGCATATTAACATATAATCTGAAATAGCTTCCCCCATCAAAGATTTTCTGAAAGAGAAAACTAAAATAGTATTTATTGGAGGCTTGGTCAAAAGTCTAACCAGAGTAGATCTGTATGTACTGATAAAGAAGAATGTCTGCCAAATATTTTTGAGTTAACAAAGCAACTTGTAGAATAGCATCTATAATATAATCTCATTTCTATGTGAAAAAGAAATTTATATACATGCACCCAGACCTACACACACATCTTTATTTTATGGTCTAGAAAGGAACACATCAACAGCATCATAATAATGGAGGCCAACATAAGAGCTGTGATTTGAAGAGTGAGAGAGGTTTCTTTACTATCCATAAATGTCAGGGTCCTCCCTGTACTGCCAAGCACTCATTTCCTAAAATTCAGCCTTGATCCATTAGTGATACATAAAAACCAATACTGCTACATTGTATTTTAGAAAGTCTTAAATTACAACATAAACTGTACCTGAAAAGTCAAATTACTGTCTATATTACTAACATGATATCCAGGAAAAGAAAATGCTTTTACATTTTCCCTCCTCAAATATATCAAGACATGCCATCTACTTTGACTGAGTTAATTCACATAACCATATAAAAATTTCATGGAAAGTGCAACTTAAATGCTATTTTACCTATCTACCTTCTTGTCTCCAAAGGCTGTTTACCATTGGGATTCAACTTATTCTGTGAACTCTACTACCTCCCTTAAAATACACATTTCCGTTAGCTGATGGAGAGTCCCACATTGGCCTACCCTCTTTCCTAAGACACTAGATCTTTTCCTAAAATAAACAAAAAACACATAGATACAGAGAACAGATTGGTGGTTACTAGAGGGGACCAGGGGAAGGGGGAGGGCAAAAGGGGTGACTGGGCACATGCGTATGGTGATGGATGATAATTAGACTTTGGGTGGTGAACACAATGTAGTCTACACAGAAATCGAAATATACTGATGTACACTTGAAATTTATATAATGTCATAAACCAATGTTAACCTCAATAAAAAAATTAATTAAAAAAAATTAACAAAATAGATGGGAGCTGTCCTGGAATGCTTCCCACCAAACTGCTTTCAGGATAATCAAATACAGTGCTGAGAATCCCATCAAAATAAAAGTGAAGGAAAGTGAAGGAAGGGCTGAACCTGGTCTGGAGATTTCTAGCTCTTCATATATCGAGTCTTAGTCCAGAATAATCCTAGATAACGTTTGCTTAAATTAAAAGCTGAAACGTGTGTGTGTTTGTGTGTGGAAAGAGAGAAAATAACACTTTTCAACAATTTACTAATTTCCAGGATCAAACCTAAAATGTCTAAACTTTAATTAAAAAGACATTTCCATGGAGAATTATAATAACACTTCATTTACTTTTATACATGCAAACTAAATGTATGAAAGACTACTTTATCCACTAAAAGTGTATACAGTAGCAAACTTTTAATGCACTACCCAGACCCTCAGTTATAAAAACAAAATCAAGTTCAAGTGTTGTGTTTAATTGCAAACGTTAAGTTAATATTGCTCTGTATATAATTAGTTCATGAACAAATTTCTATCATGATTTGAGGAAAATGATGTATCTATCAGTCAGGAAATGAAGGGATCCTTGAAGTAAACTCAAGTATTTGAAGAAGGGAAAAGTATCTATATGCTTACTGATTTTTACTCATTCTATAAGGGTGGTGCTTTTTTCAAGCAAACACAAACCAAAAACACAATCAGTACCTCCCATATGCAATTGGAAATGTGAAATAAGATTTATTTTACTATGTCTGTGCTTGCCATTAGGAAATTTTCTCCTTTAATCTATCTTTTCTCAGCACTATATAGTTTATCTTAAGACATTTTTATGGAAAATATCTAGACATTCAAAAGAGCTCATTCATATTTCTCCATGGGAATTTATCTTCATTGACAGAAACAAGTAACTATTTTTAAAAGGATTTTTCTTATTGGTCGACTAAATGAAAAAGATCTACAAAGGGCTTTGCTCACACTGCACCAAATGCACGTCCACATTTATAACAAATGACTTACTTTAATAGAAAACCATAAGCAGGTAGGGATATACTGGTTACGAAAAACATATCTTACAAAGATATGAAAAACAATTGATGGAATGATAGGAATGAACAAATATCCCAACAATGCATAAATCAAACAACCAGATGTAGATAAAAGTGCCAGCCATTCATTTTTAGACCCCTTGAGCCTTTGGTTGCTGGAGATAGTTGTTGGTAGTAAAAACTGTCTCCCTCCAAAAGGTTGGTGGAGAGCAGCGTGATTGGCAGCACAAATAGAAGACAAAGGAGAAAGCCTTCAATCTGCAGCTGATGCACAGGAAGGACATGGGGAGCTGAGTTTACAATAGAGACAGCATTACCAAGCTAATGGCACAGGCAATCATGGGGCCACCATGCATCCCGGGTATCAGCAGGGCATCCATTTTCAGCTAAGTGTTAGAGTACCTTTTTGCTTTCTCTCACCACTGCAGGGGTAAAACGACATAGTGCGGGAAACCCACTGACTGGTAATAAATTACTGTATTGGATACTTTTTGTTTTCTTTCAGCAATGACTTTACTGTGTATTCCTGCTATCATTACCAATTAAAGTGGAGCCTGCTTTAGCGAACTGTATCTAAAGGTACATCAGTCCTGACGCTCCAATCGCTTTGGCAAGTATCACAGGGTCAAGAGACTCCTTTGACCTTTATCATCTAAGTCTTTCTGACCACTCACTATTTGAAGCAATCTCAGCTGAACAGATGGACACTTTCTGCCACAGAATATAAAGATAAATGAAATTGTGTTTCAGGCTTCAAACTGGTTTATGAGTGTAAAATATTGTTAGTGCATCTTACAAAATCTCCAGTTTTAAAGTGCACACTCTGACTCTGACTAACAGACAAAACTACTTGCTTCCTTTTTAATTGTAGGTTTTGTTTTTTAAGTTTGAGGAACAGAAGAATTTTGTAAAGCACAACTAAGGGTTATTTGGTTACATTTTAATTACTATAACAATAGCCCATTTAAAAATGCAGGGCTTCCTTTTCATTACTGTACAATGATATTACTGCATTTTTCTTTATTAATGATGCATCAAGAAAGTTTTACCACACACAGAAAAATTAAGACTATAAGTGATGGATGAAGTGAAAATGAAGATTTTAATTTGCCTTAAACATAAATTTTTCTCTTAAACTATCTCATTCACCTACTGGAAGAAGATTCTAGTAATTTTACATATCTGGATGTGAAAGGAAAACGATTAGGCATCAGCTTTATATTTTATTAATCTGTGTTAGTATATCATCATGGTTATTTGAATATTTTGAAATTTTTAGTTTAACATAAAGTGGAAGATGCATATATTTTTCTTCACTTGAATTAAAGGTTGGCCTCCTTTACATAAAGTGACCATATAATTTATTGTTCAAACCAGGCGACTTTTGAGAGTGGAATAGTACACTATTAATAATTACATTGGAACAATAGGCATACACCAGAATTGTCCCAGTGAACTTGGATGTATGGTCACCCTATCTTAAAGCAATATGGCAACAAGTATGCTTATTTAAAAAAATAATCTATATTTATGTATTGCTCTTGAAATGTGACTATTGTTCTGTAAATCAAATTATAACTATTTGTTAAATGACTAAAAAAAGAGATAATTTTTTTTAACTCTCAAGTTCAATTTATTTAGTTTCAATTCTTAAAAACTTCTGATTTGCAGTAAATGAAAAAACAACCAAAGCCCCAACATAAGAATATTACTGAATCATTCATAACTTTTTACTTCTACATTTTGTACTTATAAAGCCCATGCAACTAGTATTCTGTTATGGTATTTCCAAAGTAATCTCTCATCAATCAACTAAATTTCTGTAAGGCAAACAGATTTGGTTGCAGGCAAGTAAGAAACAATAGATATAACTGATTCAGAGATAAACCACCCACCACTTTGAAGTATTTACAAGTTCAGGGAGAAAGGGAGGGATAGAGGAAGGGAGAGAAGAAGGTAGACAAAATTACCAAGGGATCAGAAGGAATGTTTCAGAGAATCCTAAATTGGGAAGTGGCTAACAGAATAGAGACTCAGGTTAGAGACAGATGTATCCTCCCCAACAAATAAGAACCACAACCATAGGTGTGTCCTCACCCTCTGAAAAGGGAAAAAAACCAAATACTAACTTTAAAGTTTCAGGGTTTTTATAAGTAATTCTGAAAAGCAAATGCACAACACAATCGCCTTTCTAGGCAATGAAATACTGAAATAACAGAGACCAACTTCAGGGAAAGGCTCTGAGAGAGTTGAGAAAAAAAATGGCAAGTTGAGGTATGGCCAAATAGTAACTATGGAAAATAATTCACACAACCAAATGCTGTGGAGAGAATGTTTGTGCCCTCCCCAAAATTCACATGTTGAAACTGTAATCTCAATGTGATGGTGTTTGGAGGTGGTGACTCTGGGAGGTGATTAGGGGATGAAGGTGGAGCCCTCACGAATGGGATTAGTGCTCTTATAAGAAGAGGTCAGAGAGCTAGCTCACTATCTTTCTACCATGTGTGGACACAACAAAAAGACAGACTTTTGTATGCAGGAAGAGTGCCTTCATCAAACACCAAATTAGTCAGCACCTTGATCTTGGACTTCCCAGTCTCCAGAACTGAAAAATAAATTTGTTTTTTTAAAAGCCACCTAGTCTAAGGTATTTTGTTATAGCAGCCCAAGCTAAGATATCAAAAAAAAAAAAAAAAGTCTAGAAATAATTAAGGGTCATTGCTGATAAACTTATCTAATATTCTACTGAAGCCAAAAAATTCCTCTAAAATGTAGGGCATCACCAGTCCTAGAGACAATATAGAAAAGATTATCTTATTTGGTACAAAGCTATGGTGAGGACTCCATCAGAATGCTGGATAAATATGGCCAGATATCAAGAACAAAATGTGAAGGGGCGGAACTATTTCTGCAAACAGAAAGAGTAAAAAACAACATGACTCAGTCTGGAAACTCGAAAAGATATGTTTCATTATTGTAAAATCATAATAATACAGAATAGGAAATGTTAACTCAGACATCAAGTTCTGAATTATAGAAGAGACTAAAGATATTGATATACATTCATAGATTTAAAAAAAATTAGTAAGATAAGGGACATTTGAAAGGGATCCTTAATTTTACAAAAATAGCTTTTGCTATATTGTTTTTGCCTTTAATAAACAATGCTAATACTATTTACATAGCATTAAAAATACAGATAAACAAAGAGAAAATTAAAATCATTCATAATCACAACATCTAGGGAGATCCTTGACTTTTTGAAGTAGAAATCTGGAAAGAAACCATGCTTTCCCACAAAATTTCATAGAATTTTGTAGATAAAAAGGGTCTTGGAAATTCTGTTTAGTCATTAGTATGTTCCAAATGCTTCTAGTTTTCCACCTTTCCCAGCCTATGGCTTCTGCTTTATCAGTCTGGTCTTTGTGACTATGAAGAGCACAGACCCTCTTCTAACCTCAGATTGGTGCATGGAGTGAGCAAGAAATAAACTTGGGTTATTTTTAGTTAATGAGATTTGAGGCATTGTTTGTTGCTAGAGTATAACCTAGCATATCCTTATCTAGACATTATTTGACTTGATATCAAAAGACAGATGAATAGATAGACAGATAACTGTAAAGGAAACACATTCTGTGTTAATTCTCCATTCTACTCTCTACTACTACCACACTCATACTTCTGTACTCACCATACTTTACTTCTGACACCAGATGTGTTGGGGTTGTCCCACATCAAGCAATTCTCAGATACCAGCAGGGTGTCCTACAATTTAACTCAATTCTAACACAATCTACCTGAATATTGCATCAGATCCCATAGGTTAAGGGCTTAGTCCCACAAGACTAGCCTTACCCCCCAACTTCAGATGCCAATTGGAAGTCCAGGTTGTCACTTGTGCTTCTAACCAACTGACTATAAATCAGAGGTTCCCATGACACCCTCTTTGGGTTCAGTCATTTGCTAGAATGGTTCACAGAACTCAGGAAAACAGTTTCCTTACTAGATAACCAGATTATTACAAAGGATCTTAAAGGATAGGGATGAACTACGAGATGAAGAGATACATAGGACAAGGTATGTGGGAAGGGGCACGAAGCTTCCATGTCCTCTCTAGGAGCACCACCCTCCTACCACCCCATGTGTTCAGCAACCCGGAAGTTCTCCAAATCTGGTCCTTTTGTGTTTTTATGGAGGCTTCATTACCTAGGCATGACTGATTAAATCATTGGTCATTGGTGATTAATTCAACCTCCAACCCCCCTCTACTCACCAGAGGTCAGGGGGTGGAGCTCAGAGTTCCAACCGTCTAATCACACAGTTGGTTCCCTTGGCAACCAGTCTGCCATCCTGAAGGTATGTAGGGGCATTCCAATAATCACCTCACTAACATAAACTCAGGTGTGGTTGACAAGGCTTGTTATAAGTAACAAAAGATACCTTTATGGCTCTTATCATTTAGGAAATTCCAAGGGTTTTAGGAACTGTCTGCCAGAAACCTTGGATGAAGAGAAAATATATATATCTTACTATATCAGAATATCACAATAGTCAAGAGAGCCTTGGTGACTGATTCAGTCATGTAGCCATTCATTTAATCAACCTAACTGCTCAGGTGCCAAAGTTTATTAGAACACAAATTGACTACTCCCACTCCAGTGCTCTTTCTACCATGAAAAATATGATCTCTCATGTTTACGTGCCTTATGTTTCCCCTAGAAATTACTAGAAGACACAGAAACCACTTTCCCCCCCATTTCTGAAGCATGCTCACAACTGTTTGAATCAACACTTCATAATTCAACTTTGGTCTACTTTGCAACCTATAAACAAATTCAATGACACTAACAGAAAAAAAGTACTCAAAAGCAATTTCACTAAAAAGCTAAATTATATGTGGCAAGAAAGATACTTGTCCCATCTGCTCTCTTTAAATAGCAACTGTTTCCTTCAATTGTTGTACCTCTCTCTACATAATTGTCAATTAAGATAATGAGTAAGTGTTGCTAAATTACTCTATACTCACCCCCCCACCCCCAGAGACAAAAACTAATTAAAAGAGATGTGCTGTGGATATGCTAGTTTGACTTACTCCAAACACCTTTGCTTCCCAACTATGACATGTAAGTCAGTGGTATCATGCTGATGTTTTCTAAACATCATACTAATAAGCTTATAATTGGCCAAAAGGTCAGAAAGGATGTAGGTTGAAGGAAAAATAACTTAGTCAGAATTGGTTTGCCATTAAGTAGATCAAAGGACAAAGAAAGTGGTTTTTCTCTTTGGAATGATCCTTATGTGTATTTACATAAAGAGTAACCAGCCAAACACTTATTTTATGTATATGTCTTTGTGTGCCCACCAGATATTTCAGTCAATTCAATTTAACACATACTTATAAAATTGAAATTAATATCCTCACCTAAAAAAAAGTGTATAATTTAAACTAAAGTTAATAAATTCCTAACTGAGGACATGAGTTCATTCAAATGACCATATCATGATAACTTGTCACATATCTTGCAATTGATTGACAAGATCAAGTTTGTAGACCACCTTAAAGAAGTAAGAAATGGTGGAAATAAGACCAAAATGTCTAAAAAGTCAAAATAGATTTCACAAACCTGGGCTCCAAAATTGAGTGAAAACAGTTACAACTTTTAGCAAAGAGGGAGCATTACAAGAATACCTGTAATGACAATAACCAAACACAGCTTTTTCTAGTGGAAAGCTTCCATTCCTTTTCCTGTGGCCTATTACACTTAACTATAATGGAAAATAGCCACAGCATTGCCTATTGCAGGAGTAAGAAAACAAAGGCAGGCCAAATCCTGCCTACCACATTTTGGAAATAAAATATTATTGGAACAGAAATGCTCATTTGTTTATGTATCATCTATGGCTGGTTTGGCATTACAAAGGCAGAGCTGAGAAGCTGTGACAGAACAGCATACTGTATCACCCACAAAGCCAAAAATATTTACTATCTGGCCCTGCACAGAAAAAGTTTGCTAGCCCTTGGCCTACTCTAAGTTAACAGGCATTTTAAATGTATGCAAAACTATTTTTTCTAGGCAACACTATAATATAAATATAAAGCACACAATTTAAGGTGCCAAATCCCCTTGATTCAGATAAGTTATATGGTAACAGAGGACTCCATCATAAAGTCGTATTGGTTGTTTATATGCCACTTATGTGATTTTCCACTACAAACATTAAGTTGCTCTCAGAAGTCTAAGACCAGTTTCAAAGGCTTCTTTTTATTTTCCTGTGGGAGTACAAGACACAGTCATCTTCCACCATTCCCACTGTGTATTCTATCTTCAGTAATATCAACCTGTCATCAATCCCCTACTCACTACCCATCTTTATATTTGGGACTTTTGGATCTGCTGTTCCCCACGGCAAAATCTTATTCATCCATTAAGATTCAGACCTAACATGAATTCTGCATTCTGTGGACAGCATTGGTCTCACCATCTACAGGGGTTCTAGTAGCACTTCCGGACGTAGGCCTACTAGAGGACGTATATTGTATCATAGCTTTTACCACTTTGATGTTCAAAAACTCAACACCAACTAATAATTTCCTTCTCTTGCTGCAACTATGCAACAGCTGCCTCTTCATGACATCCCCTCTCCTGTAATCCAATTTTCTATATAGCAACCAAAATTATCTTTCTAAAACATAAATCAGATCACATCACTCCTTTTGAATAAAACCATGAAAAGACTCCCCTTAGTACTTAAAACAGAACTCAAGCTCCAAGCTTTGGGTTATCACGCCCAGCGTATTCTGCACCTACTTTACTCTCCAATTTCAACTTCTAATTCTCTCCCAGCATACTTCTCTCCAGTCACACGGGCCTTGTTGACATCGTTGCCTATGTCAAGCTCATGCCGATTTAAGACCTTTTGCAGTAGCTGTTTGCTTTGCCTAGAATATCCTCCCCTCTGAGAGTCACAGGGCTGGCTCCTTTTTGCCTTTCAGACTTAGTATACATGCCGCCTCCTCCGACCACTCAGCCTAGAGCAAACCCCCAGGCACTATCACACTGCCTGAGGTTCATTCCCTGCAGCGCCCTGAGCACTATCTGACCTTCCTGTTTTGTTTTTTGTACTGTTTTTTAAAATTATGGTCTACTTCCTCTCACTAGAAATGTAAGTACCATGAGTGCCAGGACTTTGTTGGAATTCCTGATGTCAAGAAGTGTGTCTGGAACATAGTAGGTGTTCAATGAATATTTGCTGAATAAATCAAGTATTCTGTTCTGCACTCCATGTTACAAAACACATAACATACAGATATGGCAGTTCTTTGTTTTCAAGGAGCTTAAGGCCTAATTGTGAAGATAAGACAGATAAATACTTGTAAAATAACTAGGCAATCCATAGTTAATTTACAAGGGTTTGTCTACCAGATGCACATTAAATAGTGCATGCAGATGCTGTAGTATGGGTAGGATTTGACTAGGTGGAGAGAAGAACGTCTTCTATACGTGAGTTTAGGCAGGAAGAGATGCATGGAGAGGGGAGTCTGCAGAGCAGCTAGGTGGAGGAGCACTGGCCTGCCCACAGTTACTGAGAGGCATCCTCCCTGGAGGCAAAGAGACAAGGAAGAAGAGTAAATTCTACAAGGCTTGGTGTCTCCTGGGACTGCTACTCTAGCAAGCTACCCTACATTCCGACAATAGGGAGTTACCTAAAAGCATTTACTGTCATACACATCACAGAGTGGAATCAGCCCTCTCCTTACCAACCTCTGATGAGAGGGAGAGTTCAGCAATTTTCAAATGATCTATGAAAGTAGGAGGCGATGTTTGCCACATGAAGGATGCAGGATTGTGCCAGAGACTCTGCATCTGGGAAATGAAACATAAATCAGGCCTCTTCATATTTATTACACTTACATTTCTAAAAGTTATTACAAACCTGTTGATTAGATTGTTGCTGGCTTCGGGGGTTTTGTATTGAGGGAAGGGCTTAGTGAAGTAATTATTTGAGGGAAACAGAGGGCTCATGATATGCAATACGATCCTCAGGCTATTTTTGAATGCTTATTTTAGATAACGGTTACTAGAAAAAGGAGTCTGAGATTTAAGGGCAAGTGAATACGGCAATAATATAAACTTGGCTGGCATAAGAAACCATCTGACCACACTGCCTTTTATCTTTCTTTCTGAGTTTATATCAGTTCACTGTTGTGCCCCCCCTCAGCAACTGTGAATCATTCCTCCCTAATGTGCTGAGCATTCTAAATTTCATCACCAATGTTTAATAATTTTTTTCTTATAAACTTTAGAATTGATTTGGCCTGGTCTAAATATCAATATGCCTTATAAACTTATGAATTGATTGAGACTGGTGTCTACATCTTGGTGGGGTAGTTGTTATTGACTTTTTTTTTTCCTAGGTTACTCCCCTCTGTAAGATCAAATCACATGTAAACCCAATTTGAATTTAAAGCAATCAACTGGCAAAATAAATACACATTTTTTTTCTTACCATCTATGTTTCATGTTTAGACTTTAGTAGTTTTCAGTCCATGTGTTTATCCAACAAATATTTCTGAATGCCTGACATGTGTCAGACGTGCTAGATGATGAGGATACTGTAATAAACTGGCAGAGCAGGTCACTGCCCGCTTTGAGCTGATGCTGTCATGGATGGTGGAGAAGATAAAAAATGAAATAAAAAGGATGCTGAGAAAGAGAATAATGGGAGGTGGGCTGCTACTTACTTTATGGGGGAGTGACATTGAAGCTTAAATTTGAAGGTGAAGAACCAGGGGGAAAACGTTCTGGCAGAAGACTAGCAGTAGTGGGAATATGAGTTTCTTTAACGAGGCCAAGTAACTGAGGATTAAATACCTGGGTTATGGTCCAAATCTAGTTGATGTTTTTCAATATCTTTTTCATGTGTGCTTCATAATTTTGGATTTTATTCTGAGGATGAATACAACTCAGCTTAATAATAATTGAATGTCTATTTCCTAGGCTCCTTTCTTCCCATCCAGGTCATGCTGGTGGAAGTTAAAAAGACTATATCATGAACTTTAATGTGAGTTCAACTGATTGGAAAATCATACGGCTGAAGAATATGTGTAATCTTTACAGGACACTTACCTGACCTCTAAGATAAGGGTCAAAATCAAATTTAAAACTCAGAAGGTATTTCTGCTAAGAAAAGAGTAGATATACTTCCCAGTTTAGGAGATACAATAAAAATTACATAATAATAATAATGGCTAGCAATTTGAATTTTATGAGTATTCTGAAATATTCAAGGAGATATTTTCTAGGTTTTAATTATGCATCAAAGTGTCCAGAATTTAGAAACAGTCACCAGAGGATAGTAAAAGTCAATCTAAATTCTTCCCCAAGTATCACTCATGAACTACTGACTATACCTGCTCTAATTCTGAAGTGAGGAAACTTTTAATTATAATATGGTGTTGCATGTTACTCTGAATGAAATTCAGCATATCTTGAAAATGCAAATCAAAAGCAACCATATTAAATGATTTATTGAGATGACATCAGGTAACTGTAAGAGGGCTGCAAAAGCTTTATGGGATATAATGTATCATTTATACATAATGAAGTACTAAACATCTTATAGATTATATTGCTTAGTTCTATTATACTTCATGATTTGCCTATAAATTAAGCACCACTTATTATGACTTTTTTCAGACAGATAAAATAAGGGCCAAAATCCTTAAGTTTAATCCATTAGAGAAAGACAAACAGATTTTGATAAGTATTTCCTACTATAAAACTGAGTTCTGGGGGCCAGCCTGGTGGCATAGCGGTTAAGTTCACACGCTCCACTTCAGCAGCCCAGGGTTTACAGGTTTGGATCCCGGTCACTGACCTGTGCACCGCTTATCAAGTCATGCTGTGGCAGGTGTCCCACATATAAAGTAGAGGAAGATGGGCACAGATATTAGCCCAGGGCCAGTCTTCCTCAGCAAAAAGAGGAAGATTGGCAACAGATGTTAGTTCAGGGCTAATCTTCCTCATTAAAAAAAAACCCCAAAACCAACACTGAATTCTGATAGAGAATAATAACATAATGTTTTAAAATATAAGAGCTTAGTCCAAGAATCAATGGACATAGAATATTAGGTTAAGACAAAAAACCATCAAGTTGTAGCCCCATAATTGGGATACAAAAACAGTGAAGCAAACCATGATCTGGGGTGCTGCGTGTTATCAGGGCACTTACTCATAGTGCAACTCATTGAATCTGCTGTATCTGATCCCATCTGCTATCTTGATTAAGATAGAGGGTAGATCATTTACGTCAGATGTGTATTTCATGGCATAATTTATCATGATTAATGGAATTATCACAAAAAGGCAAATAAAATTTTTACAAAATAGACTCAAAACTGGTAGTTTTGCTACTATGATATTAATTCCAGACATCCTTGATAACACCAGATTTTTCATGTCTCAGGTAAAAGCCTATTCTACAGATTGGTTAAGCTGATCATTAGCATAACTAAACATCAAGGGCATAAAGGAAAAATATGCTTAAGCCACTTTGAAGACAATTTGTTACCACCTATCAACTTGACTTTAACTATTAGTGGCAGAGTTGAACCAAAGATGGGTCCTTGGTAATTAACAATGTTCGGCTGCCAATTCTATGATAACAAATTTTGTGGAAGTTCTAGATTCAGGTACCTTCTTAGATTTGGAAAGCATAGCAACTGTCAAACGATTTCTCATTTAAGCTTCATGATAAATATGTAGGAAGAGACAGGACCTGTGTTATTCTTTCTACACTCTGCCATATGATCATATGATTGATGCCATGCTATGATTTCTGTAAAACAGGGTTTGGCCTGAGAGATAGGAGAGACAGATCTGCCATAGCACAGGCCAACTCCCTGTAGGAATAGACAGGATGAAGAGGTCCCAAAGAGAAATAAGAGTCTTGATTCAAATTTCAGAAATGACTAGTAACAGCACAGCAAATCAGGGCATTTAGGCAGAGGTTAAATGTTCCAGAACCAGAAGAAGAGAGTAATAGTCCTAAAACAGCAGTCACCTTGAGTTAGAATGACTGCCCATCTTTAGGCAGAATTGTAAGACTTCCCCCAAGATTCCCAGGCCCTGTGAAACATACCTTCTTCCATATTCAACCAAACACTAATCTAGGTACTGCTGTAAAGGATCATGCCGATGTAATTAGGACCCAAATCAGCTGACTTTCAGATAGGCAGATTATCTGAGTAGTCCTGATCTAATCACATTGAGGGTTCGAAAGCAGAGAGTATTTTACAGCTGGTGGCAGAGGGAGAAGTCAGAGATTCAAAGTATGAAGGGGGACTATATACACAAGAAGTATTCCACTGCTGGCTTTAAGATGAAAGGGACTACATGGCAAGGAATATGTGGCTCTTGAACAACAGCCAGCAAGAAAACAGGCACCCCAGTCTTACAACCGTGAGGAACTGAATTCTGCCAATAACCTGAATAAGTTTGGAAAAGGACCCCCAGCCTCAGATGACATAGAAACCCCAGCCCACACCTAGATTTCAGCCATGTGAGATCCTGAACAGAGAACCCACCCAGGCCATGCTGGACTCCTGGTACATGGAAACTGTGATATAATAAACGTGTATTGTTCTAAGCCTCTACGTTTGTGGCAACTTGTTACATAGCAATAGAAAACAAAAACACCGTCATCCTGAAGAGCTGAGACAGAAGAAGTAAAAGCAGTCATCAGTGAGAGTAGAGATTGAGGATTCTGGTTCCTACAGAGGCGTGTTGGAAGGAAGAGATATACTAGGCATGGTAATCAAACAGAGAAAAGAAAAATCAGAGACCCAAGCAAAAATTAAGTCCTATCAACTAATCACAGCAAAAGCAGGGAATTCTGAAATTCTGGAACTATAGAAACATCCCAAACTAACTTTTAGTACACCAGATCCCAGGCTTAGTTGGCAATAAACGTTCAAGAAAATGGCGCAGGGAAGTGAAAACAGGACAACATGGGAACCCAGCAGTGAGAGAAATTTGACAGGTTGGAGTCTGGCTACAGGGTCCACCCATCAGTGGGTTCAGCTACACTGGGACTAAGAAAGAGAAGACAGGAACCAACAGGTGCCAGTTTGGGTCCTAAACCTAATTTACTGTATGATTCAATCAGGACTGGGCTCCAGAATTCTCCTACGTAAAGAAAGAAAAGAACAGGTAACATGACCACTTCCAGTTCTAGAATGCT
Source organism: Tapirus indicus (assembly GCA_031878705.1). NCBI lineage: Eukaryota > Metazoa > Chordata > Mammalia > Perissodactyla > Tapiridae > Tapirus > Tapirus indicus. The sequence continues at coordinate 46,205,147 of CM062918.1, forward strand.
ACAATGCTAAAACTAGAAATAAAGGGTCTGATGAACCTGTACCCCTCCAATACTACTCTCTCTACATCCAGATTAATATTTTAGTTCAAGGAGCAAAAAGGAAAACAAAACATTTGCTACCAGAGAGTAAATGGAGAAGGCCGTTTTGTATAATGACCAGAGACCCCTAGTGGGAGCTGGGAAGAAAGTAATAGAGGTGAACATGACTTTCTACTTTGTAAGCTTTCATAAGGGCTTTCTAAAAACCATCAGGTCTTGAACAACATGTGAGGACAAAAAAGCAACTAAAAGTTTCAGTCCTATTTGGATGTGGATGATGTTAAATACGTGCATAAGAGAGCCCCTGCTGCTCACAGTAGCCTCTTATGACCATTTTTTATATCTGGTAGGAATAATCATGCTTGGATCAAAAGTTTATGCAGGATATCTTAATTTAGGATTAAAACAGCTGTTTCCAAAGTAATATGAGCTTTATAGTATGTAGAAAAATTACGAATAATGTAATTTATGTCATTATTTGTATTTAATGTCATGAATGACATTTGGGGATGCAGAGAACTGGTTATGCCTTCAGGATGTTACTATTAAAACACAATTCAGAAAAATGGATGAGAATATTAGCTAGATATATTTTTCAAATAAGTTCAGGCTCTTCGTTCCAATGAATAAAGCTTAATACATTTTGTTTTTACCAACATAGAGGAAAGATTGCATGAGAATAAACGCTTTCTTTTCTGAGAATTGCATGAGAATAAATGCTTTCTTTTCTGAGAATTGCTTCCTGCTACATTTTTGCATTTGCTGCTCTCTTAGGGGCAGCTTCAACATAAGTCACTGGTACAGAAGCAGTGCTCCTGGAGGGATTCCTTCAAATGGGTCCAGATGGTACTCTCGGTCAATAAGTGACATTACCAGCTTTCAAAAAGAAAGATTTAATTCTCCTTCTTTTCTTTCCTGTTATAAGTCACTAACCCTTTTAGTTAACTCAACATCTGAATTTCTACAAACTTCATTTTTCACTCCTGAAAATATCATCCATTGTGGTAGTCATCAAAAACAGGATATAAACACAAAATATTCCTGATGTAGGACAATAACTTGGTTACCAAGGAAACTCCAAGTTTCCGTAAAGGGGTAACATTTACCATCACCTTTTAATCAGAACCAGCAAGTTGCTTAATAACAGAACATCCAAATCCACTGGAGTAAATTTGTATCCCAGCAGATACAGACCTCTTTCAGTAGGTTGAATAGGTCCATCTTTGGATCCTACAAGAAGTTGAGTCTTAACAAGTCTGGAAGAGTCACAGGTTTTTAAAAAGCAAAAATGATTTACAACTGAGAGGAAAAAAGTAGGAAAGGAAAGAAAAAAATGAAGGAGAAAAAAAAAGTGCCTAAATGATTACGGGTGGGTAATATGGTATGGGCATGATTACAAAATTCATAGTTTCTAAAATATCTACATAAAATTGTTAATGTAAATGAAGGCAAATTTAAAGACATACTTTAATAAATTATGCTACTGTCCCTAGATGAAGCAAAATAAAAATGCCTGATATGTTTAACTTTTATTCATGTTTCTATGCTAGAATCACCACCCTGAAAGTCAATTGATGACTATAATCAGAATATTTAATTCAAAAAGAAAGTTATAATCTTACATTTCCGTGTTTCTTACAGGGTTGATGAATATTGTGGGGGTGGGGGAAGGAACTGAGGTAAATCTATGCTAAATCTTGTACTAAAGAAATGATATAAACATTTATTCAGTGAAAAGGTTTACTTTAGAATTAACAGAAGAGATAACATTTTTGAAACCAGCTAAAACCAAAGTAGAACAAACCCTTTCTCTAGTAGAAATCACAACTGCCCATCAGCAATTATAAAAACAATAACACTGACCTTGAATCAGCCTTAAAGGTCTTTGCACAAAATTATATTATCAGCTTTATGAATTTTCAGTTGCTAGCTCAGCCACAAATTCAATAAATGCAGAGTTGGTCAGCAATATGAACAGGGCTATTTTAATAGTCTTCTCCCAAAAAGGCATTTGAGAAAGTACGTATTATACCAGCATTTTCCAGGTTAAAAATGACAGCTCTTTCAAATCCTGCTCAACACACCTTTGACAAAGACTTAAGACATCTCAGATAAACAACAATAAAAATTCAGAATCAAATTCAGTCAAAACTAGAAATGATTGAAATAAATTATATCTGCAATCCTGGGACATCAACAATCAGCTAAAAGGTGTTTATACCTGGAAATTTTTTTAAATTCAATATCTGGATTCAAAGTAAACTCTTGAAACATTTTTTTTCTTATCTTGAGTATATAATTTCACTTCCTCTTCTGTATCATAAATATAACAGCTAGCAACAGAAGAGAAACTCAATGAAAAAAGAACCCTTGTGTGTAGTTATTGTAATTAACAGATTCAATATCTATTACTGCCAGTCAGGTATCATAGCAACCTTGCATTGCTGAAAACTGCTAGAAAACTCTTCAAAACCAGCAAGACTCTGCTTTAGGGAAATCTTTGACAACCCCAGGGACATTACTGGCTGTCAACATCTGTGGGTGTTGCTATGGGCACAGCCACAAAGAACCCTGCCATCTATACACAAAGGTATACACATAGAGAAGATGGGAGGGACACTGAAGATAAACTGATAGGAAAATCAAAAAAGAAATAATTGTGCTGGCAATATACAATAGGCATACAATTTTGAGTCCATGTTTTACACTAATTCTTTTCTATTATAGCTGGAGAATCCAAATTCAACTTAACTGTGATTGTCACTAAACATGAACCAGGGGATGGAAGTAATATCCTAAAACTCTGTATTTGTACCATTTATCACAAGTCTTAATTTGAAACCAGAGTGAATTACATTTAAAATAATATTTAAACTTCCACTTATAAACACTTGATTGTGGTTTATAAATCTACAGAAGGGAAAAGAACAGGTTACTATGAACAAGAACCCAATATTGATTTTTCGGCGGTGCAGTAAGGCATCTCCATTCTATTTGGCTGCTGTCAAAGCCACTCTTTAACAGCTGGAGTCAAATTGCACTATTTACAGCAAGAGGCCTTGTCAAGTGGACCGTAAGTATCCTAACAATACACTATTCAAATGGCACTTTGCCACACAAATTGCTGACTTGATGAATAACCTATGTCAATGACTAAGGCCAATATAAAAGTTTCATTTTTACGAGAGGTTTTACATTCACACATTAAGTAAGCTTTCTTTGAAGAACTATTAGGCTATATATTTCAGGCTTTTGGAAGCTGAAAATAATTAAAATCTGTTTAAATACATCAAGGGAACTTGACAACATTAATATGGATCTGGTGTTAACTACATTTGTCACACGAGTCAGAACAGTACCCTTCCGTTCCTGGCACTCCCCACCGGCACGTGCAGCACAATGCAGGACTTCAACCAGCCGCACACCATGAAATACGAGCATTCTCCTCTCGTGTCTCTGATTTACATGGCCAACGGATGTTTAGATACAAGCAAAGCTTTGAAGTCCTGTGAGGAAATGCAGGGTTGCTTCCGTGTGCGAGGCAGACAGCTGGAGTCATTTAATGGTGCGTTTCCTACTTTTCACTGTGACTCTGAGACCTCCTAAATTAGTTTCACAACAAAGCTGTGATATGCTTTTCATAGTTTTCCTCACCATTTGAGGTAATTTTTTATCAAAAAAAGTTAAAGCTCATGCCACAAAGTGAGAAAAGGGACATCTTTCATAAAGCAGCTATTAAAAAAAAGTACTAAGTATTACAGAAATTTTTACTTAAGGTTGTGAAAATTATATATAAAATGCTTATGAAAAATGGTTATACTCTGTCAAAAATTTGCATCTCTTCACATGTGTTCAAAAAGCAAATTTCCTTGCATATTTCTCTGCCATTGTATGTTTCTCTATTCTATCTTACCAGGAGGGGTGTTATCATTTAGGCACTGAAGTTTTAAGTTGGAATTCACTAAATTCAAATACTTAAAACAAAAATCTTAATCTATTGTTTACAGAGAGTAATTCCTGTAAAGTAATTCCTATAAAGTGCTTGCTTGTCTAAGGATAAAAATCTATTTTCTTATATTATGCAAAATCGATGCAAAATATTCTCTACATTAGAAAAAGTTATATGCTGTTTATTAATTTTAAAAGAATATATCAAAAATTAACTACTGATCAAAAAAGTGAAAATTATCATTCTATATTGAGGATTTACCCCTACATAATACAATTAATTGTTTTCAAATAGATATTATTTGTCCTTTTCTATAATGATTCAATTTTGGTAATAAAATATAGATAGCTCAATAAAAACAGTTAACTTGCAACATCAAAGATTGCCACAATGAATTATTATTTCATATTTATACATGTAGATTTGCAGGCGATATTTTGAAATCTTACCATTTAGAAACGACTCTAATTTTACTTTTAAGTTTTTGTGTCAAAAGATATGAAAGGGGGGCCGCCCGGTGGCACAGCGGTTTAGTCTGCGCTTGGCAGCCCGGGGTTCGCGAGTTCGGATCCCGGGCGCCCGCCGACGCACTGCTTGTCAGCTATGCCGTGGCGGCGTCCCATATAGAGCAGAGGAAAGACGGGCACGGATGTTAGCTCAGGGCCAGTCTTCCTCAGCAAAAAAGGGGAGGACTGGAACACATGTTAGCTCAGGGCTGGTCTTCCCCACAAAAAAAAAAAAGATATGAAAGAACTAACGTTTCATTCTGATAAAGTAATATGTAGTTGTGTGGTCCAGTTTTCTATTGGTGGCCTTACCAGTGCACCATCTGTGTTTATGAGAGGTAGCAGGATAAAGCTCTAATAAGATTTCTTGGCAAATGGCACCAAATAGACATCACCTTAAAGCCAACTAAAGGTTAAAAAAAATACAAACATATTTTTAGAAAGCTCAACTGGAATGTAAATAAATGTAAATGCATCTTTATTTATAATGAATTTTATATGTTTAGATAAACATGCATGTATAAGTGCATTATTTAAAGAAAATTCCATTTAAAAAAATCTTGTTTGGATTAGGAGATATAATGTGCATATTTATTTTCTACAAAGGGCAAATTTCCAATAACACGAATCTCATGATTTCTGTCAGGGAGCAGACTTGATACAGGTCTTTTGGATTACATTCCACATAGTGCAGAAGTGGGATAAGTTGCCTTATTAAAAATTCAGATATCTAGGGAGAGAGGAAGTGTTGGCTATTTTGCCAGTTCCTCCTAGTACCTCATGATCTCCAAGTCTAAAGAGGATCAGATCAGATCTAGATCAGAAATTGGCAAACCATCGCCAGCGAGCATCACATCTGGTCCGCTGCCTGTTTTTGTAAATAAGTGTATTGGAACACAAGCATACTCCTTTGTGTAAGAATTGTCTATGGTGGCTTCCATGCTCCAACAGCAGAGATGAATAGTCACAACAGCAAAAATCTGGCCTGCAAAGCCTAAAATATTTACTGTCTGGTTCTTTACAACAAAATTTGTTTATCCCTGGTCTAGTTCAACATTGCTTAATACAAAGCAAACCATATATGTAATTGTAAACTGCCTAATAGCCATTTAAAAAAACAGGTGAAATTGATTTTAATAATATATTTTATTTAACCTTATATATCCAAAATATCATTTTAATATGTGGTGTCAGCCAAATGTCAAGTGCTCAATAGCCATATGTGGTTAATGGCTACCATATTAAATAGTGCAACTCTAAATAAGCAACCAGGGGTTGCTGTTGGGAATCCATTCTATAGAAAATCAATTTTTAAAAAAAGGCTTTCCCAGAACACTACAATGGGTCTATATCATGGCACTTCAAATAATTCTGTTTATCCTTTTACTCATTTTACAGACAAGAAATGAAGAAAACTCTAAAACCAACCAACCAATCGACAAAATAGGGCTTCTCTCCTTAGAATATGTGGAAGCTACAAAGATTTCTGCCATATAGACATGATTTTAGTAAGGCTGTTTATTTCCTACTTTGAAGCTAAATTCCTCCCACTGCAATTTAAACAGTTTCTGTCTTGTTTTATCCTCAGCAGAATCTGAGAAAAGCAGTTCCCCATCACTAATATGATATTGTATTCCTTTAAATACTTTAAGACTCTTGCCCTCTGCTAACCCAAAGATTTTTCTTTGTCTAGCTGCACAAATTCAACTCCTCTAGCATTTCAAATTAGACCCATTTTCAAAATGTTTTATTTGTATTTGTTGTTCTCTTTAAAACCTTTTCCCAAATCTATATGCACTCGTCAAATGCAAGAAGAGAAAGTGAATACTGCACTCCAAAAAATTCCAAATATTGCCAAACACCAGGAGCTCACAGCACAGATCTTACAAGTGACTCTTCCATTTAAACAGTTCACTCTACCATTCAAAAATATTTCACTTGGGCCAGACTGGTGGTGTAGTGGTTAAGTTTGCATGCTTTGCTTCGGTGGCCTGGGGTTTGCAGGTTTGAATCCCAGGCGTAGACATACACACTGCTCATCAAGCCACACTGTGGCAGCATCCCATGTACATAAAATAGAGGAAGATGAGCACAAATGTTAGCTCAGGGCCAATATTCCTCAGGAAAAAAAAAAAAAATTCACTTGTGTCTCACTAAAATCCACACAAAAAATCCTGAAACACAAAGTAACCTTAGACAGTTCTAAATTTCACAGGCTTACTGTCCCTCATTTTTCCCACTTCTAAAATGAGTGTAATTTAAATCTTCTTCTTTAAAACTGATTTTTCTTCTTATGAAAACTCATGAAACATTTTACTATATTAACAATAAGAAAAATGGAGAATTTATAAGCCCTCGAAATTTCATGCTTATCAAATTTGTAAATAAAGAAGATAAAACAGTCTCAACAGCTTAAATCTAGGAGAATGAAATGAAGATATGCAGTACATAATTGGAGAAGATATAACTTAGGAGAAGCACAAATAAAAATAGCTCTAGTTAACAATAAGCTCAATAATAATGGAAGTAGAGTATATAGCGCAAAGGAGGTGACAGTTCTGTCTAATTCAATTCTCTAACTCCGTAGAGAGTGAATGTTGGAAATTGTAGTCATCTAAGGTAAAGGGCAGCAGCTAAGAAATAAAGTTGGAATCAGCCTAAGAGTAGGAAAACAAGACCCTGGCATTTTATTGCTTCCTGGAGTCAAGAAAGAAACAAAATTATATAAAGAAAATGAAGTCTATGTATACTATTATCACTAGCTAAAGGGTAGCTCTGAGGTCCTCTAAGATACCAAGAGAAATAGCAATCAGTTTATCTTCTGGGATTTGAACTAGCAAAATAGGCACTTGATGAATGAGATTTGCTCCTGCAGACCTTAGACATCTGAAATGCACAAGAGACACCTCCAAGTTCTCGTCTACTATTCTAGCATATAATTTCCACTATAAGATGCACACTCTATTATGAATAAAGAGTAACAAAGCCACATTAAGATGGGAATGCTTAGCAGTCAGCTGGGCTCACTCACTGGGCTTGATTTACCCCAGCCTTTTAATACAGAATGTAAGTGTGGTTCAATTTCCCACCTTAGGAGACTAAAATCTTATGACTTTCATCTTCAGTTGTGAATGTTAACGTTTCATCATATTGGTATAATTGTCCTTATAAAACTTCACCTCTTTCAAGTTAAGAACATGAAAAATAGACTTGGGAAATCTAAAGACAATTTGACTAAATGAGAAAAGAAAAAAAAAGCTGTAGCCTAAGCACTGGTTTTAACGTCTGAAGGAGGAAAGTATAAACAAAAGTAGGTGGCCTAAATGGAGTCTTAAAAAGAGAAATCCAAAATTTAGAAATTTTTCGATGTATATCAGCCTTGACTAAGGGAGATCGCACCCTGATGGGCTGAAAAAGATGACTGCATTAGACTCTCAGAACTCAACGAATGAATACTTAGAAATCCCATTTCTGGAAATATATCCTATTAAATAATACTGAATATGAAAAAGCTTTAGGTTCATAGATGTGTTATTCATAAAAATGAAACATAAAAAACAATCCATATATTAAGCCATAGGAAAATAATTCATATCAGTAATAGCATATACACAGTATAGAACAAGACACAGTCACTAAAAAGAAATAGATAAGACTATGAAAATATGTTTACATGAAAAAATACTACATTAGCTATATGCATATAAATGGCATAGTCATAACAACATGATGAGGGGATAACTTGGAGGTGTAGATGACAAAAAGATGGAAGAGCCCCTTAAAAAGTCAGATTAAATTATTATATCATGTTTAGAACTGAAAAATAATAAAGCTCATCCAAATTTCTGGAAGCTGGTTGATCTGGTTTATGAAAATAAATGCAAACTCCATCATTGTGTATTAATTGAGGCTTGTAATTCTAAAGAGCTGGTTATCCTAGAGATGCTGAATATATGAAAAGAATTGTCCATACAATGATCCAGTTTTTCTGATACCTTTTTGGTTCAATTGCCATAGTATTTTAAAAAGAGGTCAACTAATCTCAATTAAAAAACATGGATCCAGAGCACAGAATATAAGTTTTATCCCCCCTCTCCATTGTAAACCATCTAGGATTCAAGAGTTCACATAAAATTGGCTCAATTTTGATAAGGCAGAACCTATCTTATCAAAAAGAATGCTATACCAAGCATAATAATCACTCAAAAAAGTTATCCTGATTCACCTAAGATCCCTTGGTAGATACGTATGGTAGATGTGATCATCTCTGAGTTCTTGTTTTTGTGCTGATATTTAATTGCCACATATTTATGCAGGCATACTACTTCTTACTTAGGGTTGATAATGTTCTTTGTGAGCAGCAGCATGATTTGAACTTACCTTACGTGAAGACTCCACCTGCAGACCAGGGCAAGGTATTGGCCCAAACTGGTAGGAGCTGGAGGATTTCTGTTCTATACTTTTGTGCTTATGTGTCTCTGAGGCAACTGGAAGGACAGATTCAGGCTTTAGAAGCTGTGAATCTTCACAACAATTAAGAATAATTCTTGCTCTTTCTCCCGTTTCATGTCTTTCCAAAGTGCCTGGAAAACAAGATTAGAAATAAAAATTTATGCAAAATATTTACCCCCAAAGAGTAAAATGAACAAAACACTTTTAACAGAAAATCACACTTCTTTAAGTTATCCTGCCTTACTATCTTCTTGCCACCAAAAAACAGCCTGGGAGCTTTCTCTAAATTATTCAAATCATCATCTTACAAAGGCTGAAATTATGGATTTGAAAAGCTCATCTTCCTCCTTGTGCTTTTTCATCCACTGAAATCAACAGGGCATTCAATAGTCTTTAACAGTAAAATCTCTTACTTATTATACAGTATGTAAGTGATCAATAACAAACTATGGAATATTTTAGTGCTGTCCCCTAGTGTTCCAAATCACAAACAACAGAGAATCCACAATGCTTTGCTTGGGTTCCCAAGCTTCAAATGTTTCTATTGGTAATATATAATTTAAGTGAATAGGGCAAGTCAGAACACAGATGTTTTGTATTCCTGCCTCCCTCACCCAAGTGCCCTCACAGCTTCAGGAATGCAGGCCACTCCAAGGTTTTGTTGTTGGTGGTGGTGGTATTGTTGCTTTTATATCCTTTGGCTTTTATTTCCTATGTTATTAGAAGAAAAAAAAAAATTCTTTGCCCTCTTCTCTGCCATTCTTCCAGATTCCGAATTTCAAGGTGCTGGCAAGTTCAATTTAAAGTTAAAAGGAACAGGCACAAAATAGAGCAAAAGTATCAGAAAACAATTCACAAAGAGTTGGTGTTTTTATAAACTACAATGCCATACACTCAGTGAAATCTTAATAAATGAGAATTAATCATGACTACCATCTGTTATAGAGGTTATGAGTTTATTTGTATTATTCATACTGTATTAAATATATAACCTATATCCTACTAAGTAAAGACGCTAAGGAAATTAACTTGACATACAATCTAAATACAGATTTCATCTCACATTATTCCTTTCCTACTAATGAGAAAGAAATAATTGTACTGTTTTTTTAAAAAGGAAAAAGATAATTATTATTGATAGCATTAAGAAAATATCAATTTAAAGTAATTACAATAAGAAAATAGAAATAACTCTATACCACTATGTCTTTAGAGGGGTAGATAGATTTGAAGATTATGATTACCTAATTCTTTCTCATTTCTTCTCTCTTCTGTATCTTTCCTTTACAGCAACTGAACTACCATTAATTGGTACTTTGGATTCTGAATCAGTAACAGCTACTATGCTAAAATATTGGGCAGAAATTTAGTCTCTAGTCTCTTAACAGTGATATTTTTCCATTAGAACATTTCTACATTCATAAATTAACATATTTAACGTATAGACTTATAAACACGTTATCTCTCTAAGCTTTCTTTTTCCATCAAGATAGATATATCTTCAACAAATGAAGCTGGCAGCAACAAGAAAACCCTTTCTCTGAGGGATGACAATAACAGAAGTTTCTCAAATCTACTTCCTAAAAATGACTGCATTGCAGAACTTATAACTGTGATTCTTAGTAAAATTCACTGTTTTTGAGGAATCTTTCTTTGAATATGGTGTCACCATGGATATTTTCTTCTCACAGGTTTTCTGTGGTTCCTCAAACTATATTTTTAAAAGATTTTTGGAATTCTTGGGAAAGAATTTATTGTACTTTAATACATACGATATGTGCCTTATACTATACATCTTAAATATTCATATATATTATTCTATACCTAATGTCTTATATAAACACAACTGTTTCTTGTATTTCTTGTATTTTTCAGTGATGAAAATAGTTTACCTATAAACCTGGGCAGTTGTAATCCATTTTCATTCATTCACAGATAACTAATCAACTTTGCATCAACTGGGTGCCATTCACTGTGCCAGATGCTGGCAATTTATACTAAACAAGAATGACTTAGTCCTGGTTCCACCCCCCACCGAGCTTACTTAAAATCTAATGGTTGTGCAGAGGCAAGAAACATCTGAAAACTAATTTTCTACAATATTTAAAGTAACAGAAAAGCTATTTTTTCTCCAAACTAAAAATCTCCCATTCTAACAAAATGTTGGACACTTGGTTTTGTGAATAATAATTTCCATCACAATTAATTATAAAATACTTCAAAATAATTAGATTATTTTGTTTCAGAGAACTGGCTGAAGCACAAATGTGACATAAGAAGTGGTTAGAGTGAGTCAATTTCTTTTCAAGTTATCATAGACAAATAAATTACATATTCAAAACAATAAATTTATTTTGTAATAAGTTCAGGGCAACAGCTTTTGAAAGCCCTTGCTCAAAACCCGGGCAGTGGATAGATAGGGATTCCCATGTGTGCCAGTTATCAATTTATTGTTGCTTAGTTCTAAAGTCACCCTTCACTGCCTGCTCTGTGAAAACTGATATGTGCTCCTCAAATATTTTTCCTTCAACAGCTCATGTGACATTAACCTTTGTGGATAAAAGGTACTTAAAAGATCTAGCAGAAGAAAGGGTTTTTTTTCTTCTTGGTTCTGGTGTGCTCTGTTGCAGCAGTGTGGGTTTCTTCCCCAGCACCAGACTCCTGCAGTGTATGACAGCTAGCAGTACCCAGCAGGCAGCAGCTTCCCTTGGCACACTCTTCATGTGGTTTTGTAACAGCAAGAAATCTCCCTGTGAACAGCTTTCCCTAGTACACTAGAGGGCATATTTATGGCAAGTTCCACCACACTACACCACACCATAGCACACCGCAGCAGCTCCTCGACCATCCAGTGACCACAGCTCTCACCTCTCCGGCAAGGTCAGGATCTTAGCTATGGGGTGCCCCTTACTTGGACAGGCTATCTCAGCTTCATGGGTAGTGGTTGCTCCTTAAATCTGCTATTCCTATATTCTTTAGAGTTTTTTTGTTTTTTGGTGCTGAGGAAGAGTTGCCTTGAGCTAACATCTGTGACAATCTTCCTCTATTTTTCACACGTGGGTCACAGCCACAGCATGGCTGATGAATGGTATAGGTCTGCACCCGGCATCCAAACCCGTGAAGGCCCCTGGAGGGCACCAAACTTAACCACTAGGCCATGGGGCCAGCCCCTAGAGTTTTCTTTAGTTCTTACCATCAATTCCTCATATCCAAATTCTTTATGATAGTTAATAATTCTTTATATTAAATTTTCTCTGTTCAAATTACTATGTCATTTCTCTCTTCTGATTAGACACTAATTAATATATCATGATAAATCACTTCCAATGCAGAATATTCCTTTAAATATATCTCTGAAATTACAGAATTCACATAACTTCAGGAATATACTTCAATTGTTAGAGGGAGTCTATAGCAAAAGCAGTGACCTCAGAGAGAGGGTGTGACCCTGAAGAGGTCCAACAAGGGATGCCTTTGCAACTCTAATAAGCTGTCTTTGGCAAGACACAGAATAGTCACTGCTTCCTGATATTAAAGAAATATCAGAAACTAAAGGATTACAAAATTGCTTAATTCACCTTCCAATTTCAAAAGAACTTTTGCTTTCCAAAGTGAACTCAATGATAATTAGATCTTTTTTCTTTTACATGGTGCTACATCAAGAATACAAGTAAACTCACACTTACTCTTCATTTGGATCAATCTGAACATGATATGGAAAGATGTAGAGACAGATGTGAGTTAAATATTATTGAAAATGACAATACTATTTGCTCCCTGAAAGTAGAAATTATGCAAAAAATACCATAAAATCTATCCCAAGTAAAATCTTCATAGTATAAAATGCTTTCCATGTAAATATGCAAATATCTTGCATTTTTTCTGTTATTTACTAATATGAGTTTTAATACAATTTGTTTTAATCCTAAACTATTTAATAGTACATTAGAGAATGGAGCTAATAATGAGAAAAGAGAACTTAGAACAATTAATATCCTAACTGAAAGTGAAGGAAAGATGGCACCAGCAAGCATTCAAAGCAATTTTCACTGATCCAAAATTGCCTATTCCTCAAAAAGCCAGTGCACAGAAATACAAGGAGGAGCCAAGATCCTCTTTGCAGAGCCCTAGGCCCAAATCGACAGTACTCCCATTTGTATACTCTGCCTTCACTGCCAACTCAACACACCCCATAGCATACCAAATCACTTTTTTTTTTAGCCAGAACTTGCTCTATGATCCCCTTCACAACTCTGTGCCTAAACACTGTCCTCTCTACCCATCAAGGCTGATGGCCTGGAGACATCATAGCATGGGGGTGGGGGTGGGGTTAAGAGGAGACTTGGCACCAGACTGCCCTGCACTTGATCCTGGTTTTACCCTTACCAGTTGTGTGGTCTTGGGCAAGTCATTTTACATTTCTGTGCCTCACTTTCTTCATTTGTCCAATGGGGTTAATAATCATTCTTATCTCACAAGGTTACTATAAAGATTAAATTGAGTAGATATCTTAAAAGTCTTAGAAGGTTCTGGCACACAGTGAGTGCTGTGCTATATGACAGACCCCCTCTGACACATGACAGGTTCTCACTCAGCCCCTTGCGAACAGTTTAACAAAACTCAGCTCTATGGCTCTTGGATCTGCCTGATACCCAGGCCCAAGGTCATTGTGCATATGACCAGCGTGGGCCCCCACTACCTCCTACCTGAGACTTGAACCTCCTCAATCAGCCTTGCCTCTCAGGCTAGCTTATCATCAAAATCAGAGTAGGATTATATATTTGACTTATTTTTTAATCCTCCTCAGTAAAGCAGACTGAAGTCTGGCATAAATTAAAGGCTAGATAAGTGCTTCTTAATGGATTATATGACATCAGCAACCTGGCTAATGATTTTTTTTTACTGTGGCTACACTTGGGATTAAATCCAAACTCCTTGACCTACAAGTCATATTCTCTCCCCTGTTTCTTTACATGTCACCCTCCCCTTTCTTGCAAAGTGGATCTTTTTTAAAAAAGATCCTTGAAAATAAATAAATCCTTTCCCGTTAGCTCCATTTCACTCTTTAAGTATTAGCCTAAAATCTCAACTCCTCAGAGAGGACTTTCTAAAGTAAATTCTTCTTCTCTTTTCCATTGTTTTCTATCACAGCTTTTTTCCTTTACTTTACAGAATTTAACACATTTGTAATTGGTATATTTTGCTTGCTTAAATTCAGGGCTGCCTCCCTACTAGATGCTACATTCTTTTTGGCAAGAATGTATTCTATGAGCTTGGTAGAAAACAGGGCTCAATACATGTTCACTGAATGAATAAATTAAATGTTATCCTTTCTCTGTAGCAGGGGAAGGAGGCAGCTATGAAAGCATCAGAGCATACCAAGGTCTCAGTGTGACAGGAGTCAACACCAAACTATACTCATTATAAACTTTGATCCTAGAGCCCAGAAGGGGCCAACACTGGGAAAAGTAGCATTCACATGTCCAATGCCTATACTAGCTCTCGTCTATGTTTCCAAGTCATTCCTGATGCCCCAAGAATTTGGAATTGGAAACAGCAAGTCAGTCTCTGAATGTGACATGTTAACTTGACCTGTGGAGTAGCTATGTCTTGCCCCGTGGACTGAGGAGCAAAATATGCTAGTCTACAGAGTGAAAAGAATAAGAAAATGCATGGAGAGAGGCAGAGATGGGGAGGGAGAGGGAAGGAAAGGGGGGGAGGGAGGGAGAGAGAGGGAGAGACCTTCAACATTATAGTTCTGCTTTTAGTGCCTTCCTAAGGACTACCACCCTTGGGGTCTCTGCAGCACCCCTGAATCCTTACTATAAACACCTCTTTGTAAATACCTTACAATAAATACCAATTTAACTTGGCTTTTAATTGCTTCCTAGCTACCTAAAGGGCCCTAAGAAAGAGAGGACAGAGGAGATGTGTCCATTGTTGTGACAGCCAAGTTCGAGAACATCCAAACAGACATGCAAAATTAACATGTAGAGTCCAGGTAGAGATCAGAGCAGAGAGACAAAGGCTTAAGCATTATTGCCGATGGGTGGGGATTAAATCCCAAGAAAGAATGCCATCTCCAAAAGTTTGGAGTGAGATGTGTCAAGAGACCAGCACAAGACCTTTAGCAGTTTCTGCACATAAAGAGGAAAGGAGAGGAAGAAGATTCAGAAACCGTGTAATCAGTATTTGCTAAAATATAGCCATATTTTAAAAGCATTAGGATTTTCAATATTTATAGGACACCTACAGTTTTCGTTTGTTTTGTTTTTAAATAGGGCCAATAATCATTTTGTGGTATGCATGTTATGAAATCTGATTTTGAAGCTTCAACTATCTTAAAGCAAGACGTTGTACCAAGAAGGATGCTGCCTTCAATTGTGGTAGAAGAACAAGACAGAGAGTAAAAAGAACACTTTTCAGTGATAAAATATACCTTATAGATGTAACAGACCTGAATATGTATATAAAGAATGGGAAGAGGGAGTAGTAATATTCTACCATTTAATTCCCTGCTAAGCAGCCAAAACTCACTCCCTTGATTTTATTTCTCTGGTAATTTGCCCATATTTTTAATATTTGTTGTCTTCTATCTTAACATTTTTTTCAACTCCCACTAATATTTGGTTTCCAAAATCAACAAAATTATCATAGCCTACCATTAATTAATGAATAGCTTTAAATTACATATTTTAAAACGCCAGCCAGATAAACTCCATTCCACAACTTAACAAATAGGTCCACTAAGTCTGTGGAAAAAGGAAGAGCTACTATGTCAAAAAGTATAGAAATGGTTAAAAAAGTAATCATAGTCACTTGATGAATCCATCTGCAAATGATCAGGAGTAAAATTAAGATTCAAAAACAATAGCCAGATATATTCACATTTTATCACATTGTACAGAAACATTTTATCTACTAAAAAATTGTCCATAAATAAATCTGAGACAGTAATTGCCTTACTATATAACTCTTGGTGCTTTTCCTCAAAAGAACATTGTAGAAATAGCTTTTCTACAAGAACAGAAAATCATCCCCGTCCTCAAAAATCACATATATTGTAAGCCAACAAATTTTAAACAATTTGTTTCACAAGAAAATGAAACATTTTCAATTAAATATTCTGTGTATTATGGGATTGTGAAAACATCAGAATTTGGTAAATAATTCCTATTATGTGATTAGTAATGAATATAAATCTTACTTATATGAACAGAGCTTAACAGCAAGAAGATGTGAGTGGATACGTTACAGAGTTAGGTCTTCTTTCTAACTCAGGCAGGTATTTTCTAACTGAATTCAGCACAATATTGAGCAGTGATCAAGATGACAGTTATATTTCAAAGTGACTTTCTCTACAACAGAATAGGGGGAAAAATGGCCTCACTACCACATTTAGTAGTCAAATTCATAAAATCAGGTTTCAACAAAACAGTTGACTAGCAGCTGTAATCAAATTCTACATATCAAGGAATTTGACCACTGGGTCTGTTGTAAGATTTATCATTTACCTTCAGTTACACATGAAGTTCATTGCCTTGCTCACAGAAATGCATGGAGATCAACCTGGTACCCGCTTCCTCACAAAACCATTTCACAGTTACTGCATCTTACTCCAGAAAAGGTACACCTGATGCGGGTTCAGACCAGGGACAGCAGACCCTGAAGTATTAAATTTAGCTAACTAAAAAATGATGGAAAGGTGGGAAAAGAGAATGAATCTGAAAATATTAAATTAGGCATAAAGGTATTTACCTTCATTCCTAAATATATTTGAATATAATAAATTCAGCTGTAAAATAGATTGTCCAGGACGTGGCCCATTTTGTTTGATATAATGGTCCTCATATGATAACAAACTCACAACTGGCTTCACATCAACCTTCTATACCTTAAGGGTATATAGAATACATTTTTACAAAGTCCCTGACCACCACGACCTTAACCCCAGCTCTGCCACAGCCTCCAGCACATTCAGAGCAACACTGGGATTTATCAGCTGGGCCACACTCAACCCTCACATCTCATTCTGACCATTGACCTCCAGAAAAACAGAATAAAGGGATGGGGGTGGGGTGGAGGAAAAGAAGGATTAAAACAAATAGAGATTTTAAAGTTGCTGTGATGGACAAAGAATAAAAATAACGTACTAATTTTAAACAAATTTTAAACTAGGGTTTTCTTGATAGGTACTTACTTTTTAAATTCTCCCTCTTCTTCAACATGTGCTAACAACATAAAGGCTACTATGATTAAGTTTTAATTTTCAACCTCATTCTAAAACTTAATACAATTTACCACCAATATAAGAGGTGAATATTTACAGAAAAGTATTTCTCTATTATGATGTGGAAAATATATTTAAGTTTATAATTATCTATTATATATAAAACATTAAAATTGTATTGCTTCTAAGTATTGCAAAATGTCATTGATTCTGCATTGTTTGAATTCTTTACACCAGGCATGTTTATTTTGAAATTTTAAAATATTTCAAAAATGGATTTTTTTCTGCCATAAAAACAAATAACTGTGAAGGCTGGCTAGATATTTCATACTATTTTTATAACCGCTTCCCCTACCCTCATGCTCTGAGTATCAGGAACCACGAAGATATTCACTAAATCACTGGTGATTGAACAATCATATACCACATCAAAAAAAGGCCTTTTAGAGTACTCAGTTATCTCAGAAGGAATCATATGTAGAATATAAGTCTTTTTCTCATCCTTCTCTCTAATTATCCTCATCAAAATTTCCATTAGCTTTAGTTGTGTACTTTTAAGGACGAAGTACTTTGCTTAGCACTTCACATATCTCATTTAATTCTTAAAACAGTGCAGCAGTTGGGAAAATTTTCACAAGTTCACGTAAAAGATGAAGATCCCAATCCACCTGACCCTAAAGCATTTTATTTTTCAATGTTTTTGGTACCTCTGAAATATATAATTCTGTGTTTTACTGTAGGCTTACAAAATAAATATAGCACATAGTTTATCTTTCAAATGATCCAAGGTCATCATTAGACATTATTCATAGTATTGGGGCTAAGAAACAGTAATGCCCTCTGGTATTATTGGTCAGGACTTTCAGAGAATGGCTGTCTAAGTTCCCTGTATAGCCAGTGGTCTTTGGTGGGTTCTTAACTCTATAGAACAATTTCTCTTTTCTTCTTCTTTAGCCAGAGCATTTATCCTATTCTACTCACCACCATCACTGTTTCTGTAGTTTATAATCTGCTGCCACTTCCTCTAAGTGGTTTGCATTTAGTTTTATACCATGGAAGGAGTTTTATACCATGGAAGGAGAATATACATAGGGTTTCTGGTATCAGCCATTGTCCAACTCAACTCTGAATTAGGAAACAACAATGGAACATTAATTCAGCATTAAAAAAAGAGGAAATTCTGACACAAGCTATAACATAGATGAACCCTGAGGACATTATGCTAAGTGAAATAAGCCATTCACAAAAAGACAAATACTGTGTGATTCCACTTATATGAGGTACCTAGAGGAGTCAAATTCATAGAGACAGAAAGTAGAATGGTGGTTGCCAAGGGCTGCGAAGAGGGAGGAATGGATACTTACTGTTTAATGGGTATAGAGTTTCATTTTGGAAAGATGAAAAAGTTCTGGAGATGGATGATTGTGATAGTTGCACAACAATATGAATGTACTAAATACCCCTGAACTGTGCACTTAAAAATAGTTAAAATGATATTTTATGTTATGCGTATTTTACCACACACACACACAAAATCTATACTGATAAGATAGCCCAAGGAAAATACAAACAAAAAGAGAAGCACACTGAGAATAAGCCCAGGGAATAATATAGAGAGAGTATGCAGAAGTAGGACAACCTAAGGAAGAGGGGCTATTGACCATCAGGAGAAGGTGGCTCAAGTATGGCTGAGGGTGGAGAGAGAGAGAAGAGAAGGACATTGATGACAGAAGGATTGCAGACAAGTCAAGTACTTGCCTCCAAGAGAATGACAACTGAACTTGGCTGTGAGGTAACCTCAAGAAGAACAGTGCCTTTGGAATAGCATAGGCAGAAGCCAGATTAAAATGTGTTAAATAAATGGGAGGCAAGAAAATAAAGATACAGAGTTTAGATGGCATTTTGTAGAAAACTATCAATTATTTTGGGAAGGATGACAGAGAAAGATGATAAAGGCCCCAAATCCCTTATACAAAAGCTGGGGTTTTAGAATTCAGGGTTTTTCAGATTTTGGAGAGAGAGGATAATGTGTACATATATATATATATATACACACACATACATACATATATATACATACATATATACATACATACATATATATATATATATAGAAAATAACAGCTATAGCAAGTTCTGGGAGAGCAGACAGTAATCAAACATATCATATGTCTGCAGAAAAAAAAAAAATTAGTCACACTTGGTGGAAAAATAACCTCAGGTGAGTTAAGGTTTGGTTTTGTTGCTTCACCATAAACTAATAAAAAGACCCACAACTTTTGTTTTCAGAGCTTTTTAGATTTTAAATTGTGGCTAATAGAATGTGGACCTGTATTCAAAATAATCGGTAGCTTGGAGGCCAGAGCTAACCAAAGAGATATTCTCTGAGATGAGTTGGTAGGATGCTCAGTTTTCTACAATATAGGCTATAAGATCATGTATTTAACTTCTTATATCTATACAGGTAAGCTTAGTCATTTAATTCCAAAACTCCAGGTTGGCTGATTGTTTTGTCTGTGTTGTCTATGGTGAGATTATAATGCACTAGAGATGCTTTTAAATCCAGTGCTTTAAAGAAAGCACCACTTCCTTTATAAAATCATTGATGAGGGATAGCTTTGCTAACAGACCAATCTTGGGAAAATGATCATGGTTGTAAGAAGGGAAGATAAGAACTTTTTTTTTTTAATGAGAGACATAAAATAAGAAATATGTAACAATGGGATTTTTGAACTAGATTTACAGTTGATGCTTTTGGAAGTAAGAAAAACATGATGACCAAAGAAGATTAACCTCCAGTGCAAATCATGGATTAAAAGTAAATTGCTTTGTCAAATCTTATTCCAATTATTTTCCTGGACTCTCAACCCATAAACATTCTCAATTTCGATTTATCAGCATAAGGTACAATTCATTTAACTAAATTTACAAAAACAATGTGCTATGTGCTCAAATGATGAACTAACTATAAGATGACATCCTGTGTCCCTCAGTGGAGTTTCTGGTACCCTGATGCTTCCAAGTGACTGAAACAAGCCCCTTGTCTTCTTAGCATGTGGGCCTAGAGTGGAATGGAATCTGCTTGCACTTGAACGTGAAAAGGATTGGGGAAAATAATGAGGCAATCCATGCCCAGGACTTTTCCACAAGGTTGAAATTAGCAACCAACATTTTTTGTAACACACAAGAAAATCTGACAACATTCCCACAGTCAAATTCTCCACTCACCACTCCCAAGTCAAGGACTTGACCTTTGGATTTGTTTTCACCTGATTCATCCGAGAAACACAAGAGATCTTTCCCATCAAATTTTAACAAGTAAGTTAATGGTAGAAGTTGGATATTATTGATACACTCAGATGAATCAAGTGCATCGAATATCCTTTTACCTCTCAGCCAAATCAGAGAACCTACTTTCCCGGAGAATAACAATCATTACAGTCCACTGAGTCTTGCTTCTCCAATCGTTTCTGTGGCAGCTGGCTACTGGGAAGTTGCTAGGGAATTGAAAGGAGGCAGCGTGGGGAGGGGCAGATGGCTCCTTTGGGTTTATTTCACCAAACATGGCAGCTGTGAAACCGACTAACGTTCCAAGTGTCCACATAAAATACTCACAGAAGGGGCCAAGATAAGGAGGACCCCCAGAGGAGCCATGCTGATGTATTTCTCTTTCTGATGCCGTAAAATAAGCTCCCAAGAACATTAAATGCAGTTACATAACAAACATATCCAGCCAGCACTCTATCCAAAAGTGTAATTAGACCACAAGAATCAGCTAAAACTGATTATAGTGAGTATTTTCTTTACTAAATGTAAATCCAGGAAGATAGCAACTGCCAAAGGAAACAATAAAGTCAGCGAAGGGTGGGACTTAATTGGCGAAAGTAATTTTAAGAGCAGAAAATATTTATTTTTATCATTGGAATGAGATTGTATTGATTTTCATATTTGTTTCTGAGTATACAAGATGTTCCAAAGACATTCTGCAAATTCCACAATAATACGCCTAATATATATGAAGATGCCAAGAGATCCAAAAAAAAGGTGGAGTTGAATAATACCTTAATTAAAATGCACACACATACACATGCAAATACTTGTGTATGTTTTATACCAGATAAAAGTTAATCATATAATGTAGAATTTAAAAGTAAGTCAGGCATATCTAAAAAACAACATAAAACCAGGTTCATATAATGTATAATTTTGTAATAAAATGTAGATAATTGTTCAAATATTTATAACCAATAAAGTTTGACAAAGAAGCAAATCCAAACTTGGGAAAAGAAAACTACTTGTGCTTCTTTTGTTAACAGCCTTTCAACCTGATATCTGGATTATAAAAAGCACAATAGAAACTGCCCCATGCAGATCATTTTTTTTTCTTGAATTTTTCTACATCCTTGGAATTTCCTCACTTTGAAAAGCTTGTAAAATTATAGGATCAAATTAACACTTATATAATTTCACCAAAGTTGAGGTGCATGTTCACTAGATGGAATTACAGAAGACTACTGTGGGAGGGAGTGGAATTCATTCACACACATGTATGTGTGTGTGTACACACATGCATGTAAAGGTGTCTACTGAGGCTTTATGTTGAAGTAAAAAATATATATATATAATGACATTCATATGCCTCTCTTCAGTGATGTAGAGTTAATTGTTGAATTTAATTTGATTGAAAATAAGGTTAAACTCATTATTGTATTTTTTCCTCTGATATTTAAAAAAAAGGCAAATATCGACCTATACTCCCCAATCATACTGCAAACATTGAGTAATTTCGATGCATCCCACATACTAACAGGGAGTTCTTAACCTTTTTCATGCCATGAACTCCTTCAGCAGTCTGGGGAAACAAATGAAAAGCCTTTTTCACAATATTGGTTTGAAATGTTGGAAATACAATACATAAGATTTTAAAGGATATCAATTATATTGAAATATATTCATCAAAATATTTAAAGAAAACAAACATATGCTTCTTTATTAATGTATTAAATGACAAGAGCTAATGGTGTACCTACACATTTATGGCAGTGATAACCATAAATGATACTTTGAGATATTGGTAACAATTGTAATGTGATATGAAAATATCTGTGATGTCTATGGTTAACAAAGTCACAGGTATCGCTAAAACAGCTGTGAATTGTTCCCTACATTCAAAATGCAAAGAAATACTTAATTTCATTTAGGGTTCACAAACTCTTTAAAAAAGGACTTGTGGACTGGGAGCCAGTGAAGGGAAATGGTTTTCTAAAGCTCCCCATTATACCTCCCAGGGTGTTATATTAATAATGAAAATAATGAACTCATAATTGAATAATGCATTACAAAAGACTTTCATGATATAAAAATAAATACAAACATGTCTCCATGTAGATTAATATGTAAAAGAATAAAATACTGAAAGTATAATACACCAACCATTAATAATGATTATCTACAAATGTTGGGATTCTATTGCTTCTTAAAAATGTCTTTGTACTTTCTGTATTTCTGTTTTTTCTTTATTGAGTTGAAATTGACATTACAATGAACCATTTTAAAGTGTACAATTCAGTGGCATTTAGTGCATTCACAATGTTGCACAACCACATTTGAAAGCCTCTAGTTTCAAAACTTTTTCATCACCCCTGAAGACTACCCCTGTAGTTTAAGCCCTGACAGTTGTTTTTTTGCTTTTTTTGTTGTTGTTGTTATGCAAGTGCCTGACAAGCCTCACTTCAAAGAGGCACCCATTTCAAAGAGGGCTATCTCAATCAACACATTGCCAGCCACACAACTAGATAAGAGCAAGGCATCCTCCCCTGCCTGAGGCTCCTTTGTTTTAGAGATCTTGGTTGATTTCAATAACTGACCATCTGGGAAGCTTGTTTTTTACTCTTCTCACCTTTAAATTCCCACCCTCATGTTTAAAATTCACCAATAAAAAGTGAGTCCATGAAATTCTATGCCCTACCCTCAACCCCAGTACAAGCAGAACCCCAGGCCCGTGCATGTTCTCTCTCTCTACCTGCAACCTCACTGTGTGGCCCCAGGTGTGCTGTGTAATTTCTAGGTATTGTGAGTAACAAATCTTGATTTTTTCAGTTTCCTGATGGTTGTTGCTCCAGGACATCTAACAATCATAGGACCACAGAGGCTGGTCCAACCACAACACTGGTGATTGATAGGCTGAAACTGGCACAAAATAATTGGTGTAGTTGGCAGGATTGCATGATTTCCCTTGCAATTAACTTAAGGGAATGCCCTTTAGCTGCAACTTGCTTACTAACCACCTAACTCACGTGGTTAACACAATCTGGGAAAGGAACACGGCTTACTGGGAGTCTGTTGGGCTGCTAAGTGCTTACTTATATGGCATCTGTTGTGTGTTGCCTGCAGTATCCAACCCAAAAAGTCATGGCTGCCGTAATAATCCAAAGATCCCCCCAGAGCAGCATAATCAAGGCCATGTGGTCTAATGAGATGATTAGACCACTAATTGTAAAGGCCTTAATTGACTATTAATATGTGTAAGGGTCCTCCATGCCTCAAGGCCAAAGAGAACTAAGGAGGGTGTATTGGATCACAGGCTATTGTCACTGCCCAAGGAAAGGCTCTGGGTTAAAGATAGGAGGAAAAGATTCCTTTAGGTGAAGAGGATAAGGAGAACTCCACCTGTGACCAATGAGTCGGTGAGTCACGCCTGGACTCTGTGTCCTAACGCAGAAGAGTAAAACAGCCTCACAACTGGAAACCAGTGGCACCACCAGAGGGAAAATACAACAGAGGCCTACAGTCTCTATGTTACCACTTCACTCACTACGGTCTCTCTCTGTCCTCTGACCCAATGGGATATTGTGGGTCCAATCCCTGGCATGATGTTACTAAAAAAAAAAAAAATTAATGGACAAATATAAATGTTCTGAATATCTGGTGCCAGAGCCTCCTAAGAACCCTGAGGAGGTACACCAGCTCCTTGATAAATGCAAAATCCCATGGACATTTCCTGGGTGTTATTCAATGCCATGCACACCAATATACCAAGGCTCTAGTATTATGCTCCAGAGGCCTAGAGGCTTTTCCCAAAGATCCTGCGCATGTCACACTAGTGGAGGCAGATCCCAATCCTGGAGAGGTCTCAGGATACCCTGGAAAGGAAAGCGGCCACCTACAAGGAGGGCTTACAGTGACATCATGCAAAATTTTCTGGTAACAACATGTAAGATTAAAGTAACAGGAGAAAATCAAGAAGTAGAAACTAAGATCAGAAACTATACCTTAATTGAAATTCAAACTTAAAGATTTTATGCAGCAGGAAGGTGAAAGGGGAACTAACTGGCTATTGCGGGGTTTTTCGTTTGTTTACTTGTTTGGAATGGGCTCTGAATTGTTATCGGCTGCCAAAATGCATCACTAGGCCAGTATCTCTAAAGGCCCTAAATTCTACAACTTTCTTAAAGATTCATGCAGGCTATATACTCCTTACCTCTGAGGTACCACAGATACTAAGTCCCCTCAGCTTTCCCCTGACTTTTCCCCCAAGGAAAAAGCTGACAGAGTTATTGAGGCCTCTAGTGAGTAAAAAGAGAGAAATGGAAAGGCAAAGGCCCCTAGAGCCACCAATATTTGTACCAGGGCCCTTGCTTTCCTCACTTGGATATATATTGCCTGGTGCCATGCCCATCCTCGCACAGTGATCACTGCTAGGGCTCATAGTGAATGGAAAACATTAAGATGAAGCCCACTTCCTACTGTACAAAATTGGTGTGATCCAATAGGTTTATCACTCCCATGACTATAAAGACCCAAATGACACCCCTTCATTTCCAACCCTGAAGAGGCCACATTTGACCCTGAGTCCAGAGAAGTATTTTTACAGGGTGATCCCCCTAATTACAAGACAGCACTACTACATTAAATTGGGACTGCCAAAATCATCCAAAAGGCACTAAAATTTCAAGGAGAAAACTTACATTCTTCCTCTGTTCCTTGAACATGTAAATCTTATCTTGTCTTTGAAATGTAAATATCCCAGGAGATAAGTAAAACACAGCCCATACTCACCACAGACTAAAGAAATATTTTTAAAAAAGGAAAAAGAGGGTTTTCCCCAAGCCAACTAGGACTAATAATCATAATCACACACTAATCAACCATATTTAGCTTTCCTTTAAAGTATAAGATCTGTGCATCTGTATGTTTATGTGTGTCTATATATGTACGTTGTAGATGTGACAGTTTTCTACCTCTGGATGATATCGCCAAAATTCATTTGTAAAAGAGCTCTATTTAATTAGCTTAAAAATAAGCACTTACGAATTAAGTATTTTTTTTTTTTTTTTTGTGGGGAAGACCAGCCCTGAGCTAACATCCGTCGCCAATCCTCCCCTTTTTGCTGAGGAAGACTGGCCCTGGGCTAACATCCGTGCCCATCTTCCTCCACTTTATATGGGACGCCGCCACGGCATGGCTGACAAGCAGTTCGTCGGCGGGCGCCCAGGATCCGAACCCGTGAACCCCGGGCTGCCAAGCGCGGACTAAACCGCTGCGCCACCGGGCGGCCCCAACGAATTAAGTATTTTTAAATCTCAGAAATATCATAGAAACTAACCCAAATGTTTTTCAAGTTCATGTGATCTAGGATTTATCTTTAGTAAGTAAAAGCTAGTTTAAAGTTGTTGGCTTAATGAAAACACACATGTCTTTAGAGTTATCAGCATCAAATACAGTACTTTTATTTTACCTGGTTTTACTAATCAAATAAGGTCATGCTTTCTCTGTTATAAAATTTGTCAGTCAGAAGATAACTTAGGATGATGACTGACTTTGTCTAATGTCTAATTAAGTTTTTGTAGGTAATCTAAACATAATTGTTAAGAAGAAAAGATTTAAATAGATATAAATGAGATAAAAGTTTCTATGTGAACTTTCCAGCAAATAGTTTCCAAAATCTTTTGGTTACTCGAAACATTAAAATTTTGCTACATGAAGATAAATGATGAGTTAAGTCAAATTCATTGGCTATCTAGGTCATCTCCAAATAAAATAAAATAAAAAACTGAAACATTACTAAAAATAGGTTTATCCACTTTTGGCTTCGTTTACAGAGGAACTAAAGATATTTGGATTCATTGGTAAACATGTTTTGTGCCACACTGAAAAATTTACTGTGAGGAAAATATACTTTTAGGAATTATCAAATGTATTCATAAATTTGCCAGTAACAGACCATTCATAATTACTTAAAGCTACTAAAAATAATAAGGGAAACATCTCTGTATGCAAGGAAAGTAGGATATGTGTTTTTGGTAAAACAGGGGATGGAGATGCATTTTGTTGAGGAAACTAAAAGTAATTCTGTCCTAAAATGAGGCTGTGAAATAGGAAAACAAAGGCTAAAATCTGAAAGTAAAAGAAAGTTATAGAAGGTTTGTGAAAAAAAGGAATCCTGGGAAAGGAATTTTATGTGTGGTCAAGCTGGCTAAGATTGAAATGAATTTATTTGAGTTAAAAAATAGTTTTAATATGAAAAGTAAGCTAATAGAAAATTAGAATTCAGCTTTCTCTCTGTTAAAAGGACAAACTTTCTTGGACTATTAGTCCACTTTTGATAGGAGATTGTAAAAGGGTTTTCTTTCTCTTCTAAAATAATCTGCCTAGAAAGCAAAGATTTTATGTTTTATCAAAATAATTTCCTTCATGTTATTTGCTTCCTGGTATCTTTATCATTAGGTCTTTGATTACTTAAGTAAACTGAATCTTCTTGATATTAAAAGAGCTAAGTTTTGCTTGGAACTATGCAACCTTCTATATTTGCCTTTGAAATCTTTTTTTTGTCACTTTGCTTTACATGGATAATTAAGTATTGTTTCATAATTATCTGTGATCCTACTTACTCAGATGTCCAAATCTTTTTTTATCTTTTGACAAACTTCCTAAAATTCTAATTCTAAATGAAAGGTTCTTGACCTTGAACTTACTTTGGGATTTTCCAGAGGGCCCCTGGAACATCTCAAAATATTTGTTCTCTCTCCTTATTTGAAAAAAAAAAAAAAAGAGAGAGATGTTACACTAATTAGGCTTACTTGTATGTTAAATTACATGGGAAACTGTCAAATAAATAATGATAAACCTTAGGTTATATTGTATGGGTGAATGTTATTAATGTAAGTGTTCTAGAAATTTTATACAATTTCACAAATCAGGTGTCCTAGTATAATGTTATCACTTGTAATTCTAGTTATTATCTTAAAATGTTGTGTGTGTCACAGAAAACCAAATTTCCTTGTCAATTGCAACGTAATGAACTCTCATCAGATCTTTAATAATGGGCATTTTAACTCTTTTGTCATTTACAGAGAGTTATTGTTTTACTCTGATGCATTTACAAAAATGTTTCTGCAAAAGTACTTCATCTTCAAGGAGAATTCATAGAAAGAACTTCATAGGAAGTACAGCTTTCTGATAACTTTAAGATCATAAAACTGAATGGGATAAGAATTTCCATAACAAGAGGAAAAACTGGATTCAAACAGAATAAGAATTAATAACACGGGACTGAATGAACTGAGGAAGATGATTACAATTTTTATGACTTCTTGTTTGAAACAATGCTGATTGTCTAATGTTTCACTTTTCCAGATTTAAGGAAACTTTTTCTCTTAAGTTATCTATGACTTTGGTAAATATATACCTTGGTAAATATATAAATATAAATATTACTTTTTCTCCCTACATGATCCCTCCAGATTTGGAAACTCTTAGTGAGTAGTCTTATTTTCATGGCAATATAGTTATTTTCATAAGTTCAATAAGAATCTTTCTCCTTGTAACAGGACACAATTGGAAACACTAGTTATATTACCTAAGCTTTGACTGGAATGCCATGTTTGAGAGAGACATGCATAGACTCAGATATGACCAGACAGCTCTAAGGAACTAAGGTTGACTTTATGAGCCAATAAAGTCCCTTGGAAAAATTGACCTGGTACTTGCTTACAGGGTTTCCAGCAGCCTTACCAGGAGAATAAGAAAGCTCACTTCCTGGCAGCTCCAGGAAACTCAGGATATTTGGGGGACCTTGAGGAGAAACAAATTCACCTAAATCGATAGGTATGGCAGGTGAAGTCTAATGGCAAGTATCTGGCTTGGCTTCTTAGCCTGGAGAGGCTTTTAAAAGTTTAACCTGAGATTCCATATGAATGGTTCCAGCAAAGCAGACTTAAAAGAGCCTATATGGTCAATCACTATTCTTGCTGCACTTACGTAAATAATTCAGGCCAAGTTTGTTAAAGCTAGACTTAATATGCAACAAAGTAGTCTTACTATAATTATCTTTGCTAGAAATGGGGGTAAATGTAGGGAGAAAAATTGTTTCAGTAGAAACTATAATACACTTGTGGATATTAGATTCTAGTTCTGTTAATTGTTTGTGAGCCTTTGTTTTCTGCCTGTAAACTGGACTAGATTCTGAATTCTTCTTGTTTCCTCCAATATTTGCCTACAACTCTCCAAACTAACATTATCAGTTTTTCTCCCACCTTCTGACTTGGAATCATTGAGAACTAAAACTGCCCGTTTTCCAGAAACCATGCAAACTAAAGTGGGACAACTTTATATAAACTTCAGAGAAGTCACCACAACAGCTCACATACTGACAATCTTTATGCCTGTTGCTGTGTGGGCCACTCAGAAAGATCGCCAGAGACATTCAAACTGCAAACCAGGAAAATCTATTGGATTGTCATTGCCTGGCCCCACTCTATGTGAAGAGGCTTTGAGCCTAACATCTAGAAATCTTCTTGACTAGTTGTCTTCAGAACTTGGGAACTGGGATTATAATCTGCTCCAATCATTAACCTTTTCTTTTTCTCTTGTTTTTGTAGAAATGTCTCTTATTAAATATTTGATGCAAATACTTGTACCATGTAGGCCTAACTTGGGGAACCCAGCTGCATCACCAGCTCCTGAAATGAGACAAATTCCTCCAACTGAACTGATCTATTCTTAGGACTAAAAGACTGGTTTGGTGAGATATGAAACAATCTACCACCTTACACCAGATGGCCTAAGGTGTTAAAATATTTCACAATATTACCCAAATCTTTGAACAGATTCCTAGGGCCCCTGAGATCAATGACTTAGTTTCATTGCAGGACCCTTCCAGTTTGGGACAATGGCTACGGACTGGATTTCAGACTATTGCCTCTATAATTATTATAGGATTTGCCACTATAATCCTATGTAGATGGGGAGTTTCTAGATTACAATGTGCCCTACTCTTGACTTTTAGCATATCAGCTACCCAGGCAGTTAATATCCTCACCATTGACTTTGAGGCCTAGGCATCACAGGGTGGATTGTAGTGTAGTAAGCCCTGACAGTTGTTTTTCTGCTTTTTTTTTTTTGTAATGCAAGTACCTGACTTAAGCTTTGATTGCCAAGGCATTCACTTCAAAGAGGCACCCATTTCAAAGGTGGCTATCTCAGATAAACACATTGCCAGCTATGACTACATAAAGAGCCAGGCCACCTCCCCGCACTGAGGCTCCTTTGTTTTAGAGATCTTGGTTGATTTCAATAACTGACCATCTGGGCACCTTATTTTTTTCTTTTCCTGTGCTTTAAATTCCACTCTTATGTTTTAAATTCACCAATAAAGAGTGAGTCCATGAAACCCTAGGCCCCACCCTCAAACCCAATACAAGCAGAACCGCAAGCCATGTGTGTTCTCTCTCTCTACCTGCAACCTCACTCTGTGGCCCTAGGTGTGCTGTATAATTTCCAGGTCCTGTGAGTAACAAACCTTTATTTTTTCAAAGTTTCCTGACGGTTGTTGCTGCAGGGCATCTTGCAATCATAATAAGAACCACAAGGGCTGGTCCAACCACAACATTGGTTATTGACAGACTGAGACTGGCACAAAATAAGCCCATACTCACTAAGTAATCACTCCCCATTCTGCCCTCCCCTCATTTCCTGGCAACCACTAACCTGCTGTCTATCTCTCTGGATTTGCTTAGTCTAGATATTTCATATAAAAGAAATCATACAATATGCGATATTTTGTGTCTAGCTTCTTTCATTTAACATAAGTTTTTCAAGCTTCATGCAAGTTGTAGCATTTATCACTACCTCATTCATTTTTAGGGTGGAATAATATTTCATTGTATGTATATACCACAATTTATTTATCCATTCATCCATTGATAGACATTTGGATTATTTCCATCTTTTGGTTATTATGAATAATGCTCCTATGAACATGCATGTACAAGTTTTTGCATGAACATATATTTTCATTTCTCTTGGGGGTATACCAAGCAGTGGAATTGATGGTTCATATGGTAATTCTATGTGTAACTTTTCGAGGAACTGCCCAACTGTTTTCCACAGTGGCTGCACCACTTTATATTTCCACCAGCAATATACAAGTGTTCCTATTTCTTGCATATTTGTAAAAATTATTTTCCATTTTTTTATTATAAGCATCCTAGTGAGTGTGAAGTGGTATCTCATTGTGATTTTGATTTGCATTTCCCTGATGGCTAATGATGTTGATAATCTTTTCATGTGCTTGTTGGCCATTTGCATATCTTTGAAGAAATATCTATTCAAGTCCTTTGTTGTTTTTAAAATTAGGTTGTTTGTCTTTTGGTTGTATTGTGAGAGTTCTTTATATACTCTGGATATTAAATGCTTATCAGATATATGATTTGCATACAATTTTTCCCATTCTGTAGGCTGTCTTTTCACATTCTTCATAATGTCCTTGATGTACAAAAGTTATTAATTTTTATGAAGTCCCATTTATCTATTTTTCTTTTGTTGCTCTGGTTTCTTTTTTATTAGGGCAACTATGTGGTGTATATATATGTGTGTATATTATTTATAATACACACACACACACACACACACACACATATATATAGCTAATGTAAAAAATAAAGCCAGTATTCTCACGTATAGTAACTTCTTATATCTTTTTGGAAACATTGTGTTAAGTATCATCATCATTGCCCTGAGGAAACTAAGCCTTTGATCAATTTAGTGATTTGCCAAAGTGCACACATTAACATTGGCAGAATCCTCTGTCTCTAAATATTAGGCAATAACATTAGTTTGTTACATTAGAAGTGAATAATGAGTCTTGTGAAATGACTCATGCTTACGGAAGATAAATACTTTTTTAAATTTTTAATTAAATTCAACAAATATTTGTTGATTTCTTCCCACGTGTCAGGAGCTGTGCTAGCTTCCAGGAATAGAACAGTGAACAAAATAGATACAATTTTTGCCCTCTCAGTGTTTTTAGGCTAGTGAGGAGGACAGATATTAACACTGAAATCGTAAGTATGAAATTGTAAGTATACTGTGCTATGGGAGAAAGTGATAAAAATCTCCCCCACACTAACTTGCCCTCACCCCCGCCTCCAGCCAAGAGCTCAGGACAGTCATCAGTACATTTGGGCACCCTAGCATACTCCACAGACCACTTTCTTATATGTCGTCCTATATTTTTTCAAATTGTTTCAAAGGTACAAATTTTCTGATTATACTGAAAGCTCTTTAAGGGAAAGGACATATGTGATAATTCTAGTGTACATCAGAGTGGTATTTCATCAGAACAAGAAATAATTGTTGAGCTCAACTAGAATGGAGACAGGGAGATAGGGAGGCAGGGACAGTAAAACTTTAAATACTAACTAGTACTGTAATATATGAAAGATTTATAATAAGTAATAGCTAATGTTTGTCCTGTGCTAACTGCTATTCAGAGATGGTGGGTCTTTGAGGAGTTAAAAGTGGACTGGGATACTATAGATTGGAAAGGGTAGATCAAGAATCCAAGCTTAGCAGTCTGAATCCCAGGGCTCATGGTCATAACACTTCTGGACACTAATTCCCATTCGAGACATTACACTTTGACAATTATGCAAATATTTCGTAGCTAAGCTGCAGACAAAGTTCATATACACAACTGTGTACCTACACATGTGCACACACGGGTGCACATACACATACACATGTGCACACATGGGTGCACACACAAAATGCTACATGAATCAAAATCTCAAATTATAGTGTAGCCTAGGGCCAAGGAGGAAGAAATAAAGGTAAAAAAAATAGGCAGTAAACTAAAAATACATGTTGAGCAATAACATCAGTAATTATTATAATAGAGAAGAAAAGGTCTTGGAAAAGGTGATATAGGAAAAATCCCACCCTGTGCTTTAATGTATCCTATTTTTCTTTTCTAAAAACAATCATCCCAAGAGGGTTCCATCTGTAATCCACCACAACAAAATAACATGCCTGAGAAAATGACATACTGGAGAGACTATTACCAGCCGGATGCTGCTTAACCAAAACCCACCTTTAACATGCGTATAATGAAAGTCATACTCTGATTGTGCTGACAAGGCAGTTGACCTTGATGAGAAAACCAAGCAAAACTCTCCCTCAGAATGGTATAGTTGGTAACCAGTGGAATTTTTAAAATTTTGTTTTATACACTATAATATAAAAGAAAGCAACCAAGTAAAACTTGTGAACTGGAAAATTACTTATCCACATTGTGACCTTGTGTGATATTTTGGTGTGGCAAAGTGAGAATTTAACCACACAATTCTATTCTATTGGGGAAAATAGGACTGCACATTTCTGGGAAATGGTGTCCTGCATATATCTATATACCCCTCACCCTAAACAACAAAAACAAACTCAGATCTATAGTAGAAGATTAAACACTGGATATTTTCTAAAAGTATGGCCTATTAGCTGTTACTTGACAGACCTCATCTTACCTTTCTTAATAGTTTTATTTTTTTAATTTTCTTTTTAAGACTATTTACTTTGAAACCACGGGAGAACAAATGTTTCATTTATATAGCATTGTAGTAGAATGAATAATTTTCCAGCTAACTGCTACTAATTTCACTAAGAAAAAGAAATTAAGAAATAGAAAATTTAACACCAGTGGTGAAAATAACTCCGAAATGTATTATCTTATTCCTTACTTCCTTAATTTCACATGCATAGGCTTTGTTCCAACCATCTGTTTATAAGATGGTTGTTTCAAAATTCAGAATGTCTTTTTCCACAGAAACCATGTCATAACCAGAGGCTGGGTCCTCAGGCCACGATACAAGAGTAAAGCTTCCTGCTCAAGGTCACACAGTTCACATTACCTGAGCAGAAACAGGAAGAAATGAACAAAAATAGACTCACATGGACCCTGAGTTCTACCCACTCATTGGCCAAAGACTTCAGTTCCCTTGAACTCCAGGCCCCAAGCCAATTCTGAGATTTCCTTAGGTCTGGAATCCACTGCGGACACAATACCTTTAAATATTCCTCCTGAAGCCAGGAATACCTGGGAAGGAGAAAACCCAGCTCTCCAGCAGGAATCATGGGAAGTAGACTGGCAGCTGCCCCAAACCTGTGCAGGCATATGTAAGAGCTTCCTAAACAGAGGGAACAATTTCAGCATTTTTTTGGTAATTATATTCCCATGAACACAGGAAAAACTGCCCTGAGCCGTGATACATAGTTTTGCCTCTCCCTTCCCGTCAGCTGTCGCTTCTGCGATCAGAGTGCCTGCCACTAACAGTTTCTCCACTTGTAATTTGCTGTTTCTAATCTGTCATCTGAGAAATCAGATGACCAGAGCTGTTAGAATTGTGTGTAAATTGCGAGCCAAGCTCTGAGAGATAGCCAGAGACCCTCTTCTTCAGAAGAGCATTAGCAGGTTTCCTGGCAGCCATTTTTTGTCTTCTCAGAGCTTTTCTTGTCTAAATCCCTGCATCTCAAAAAGCTGACCTCCATCTGCAACAGGTGCTCCTGTTGTTCAGTCCAGTGAAGATCACACCAGAATGAAAGAAAGAGACACACGTTCTAGTGCAGGTGCCCAAAACCTAGCCTGGGGAGCTTCAGACTCAAAAAACTCTCTGTGTTCCATTTCTCCACTAGCAAAATGGGTATAACCATTCAGAGTCATTGAGGTATAATGGATTAAAAGTTATAAACTGCTTTAGAATGAGTTGTTATGAAAATAATGATCTTTTTAAAAAACTATCATCATTCTTAGGGGTCTATAAACCACGGCTGCAGGGCAAATCCAGCCAGCTGCCCGTTTTTGCAAATAAAGTTTTATTGGAACACGGCCTCACCCACTCCTTTACATATTGTCTATGGCTTCTCCTGTGCTGCAAGGGCCGAGTACAGTAGTTGCAACAGAGATCATACAGCCCACAAAGCTGAAAATATTTACTATCCAGCCCATTCCAGGAAAAGTTTTCCTGACCTATCTTATCAAGAAATGTTTTATTTTCAAGCAAGTAAAGTCTCCATTTCCCAAAAATATATCCAGTTGCTTAATACAGCATATTTCACAACACGGGCCATAAGCTTAACAGAAGACCTTCAATAATAATAATAACAGTTACATTAATAACACACAGGAAATTCATTACACAAGTTTTCTGCTACGTAAATCCATTGCTGTAAACAGAAAATTCCTCAGAATTATTTTAAATTCAATTCTTAAAAGAATAATGAGCTCAGAGCTGAGATTTATTTCTGGTGTGTATTGTAGGGGAAAAAAAATCAGTATTACATTATCCCTATTGTGTCTCACAGCAATGAGGGTGACAAAGCTGCCCAGAGTTGTTAGTGCCAAATACACTGTGGGAGCTAAAATATTAATCAAAATGACATCTCCAATTTTTTCCCTTCCTAATCAGGCCTAAACATCATGAGACATCTGGCAAATCAATAAGCAAAACTAGATGCTCTCATCACTCCAAACCTGGCAGCACTGCAGTTTTAGCCAGAACACGAGGGCCCTCACTGTTCATAAATACTTCCCTACTCCAGTGTCTGCCTCTCCCATGAGGTGAGCATGCCCACCTATGATCCCAGACTCTACCCTGGCATGCATCTGACTCTGCCACATTCATAGAAAGAAATATCTCATGTTTTTAAGATAAAATAGGCAATGGGGTACATGGCTCTAGAATATGTTTGTGCATCCTACAAAAGAGAATAAATAAATCAATGAATAAATCTCATGAATAAAGTGAGAATAGGCTATTATAAAGTGTCTGTGAAAAACTGAGAAAGCCTCATATCCCATCTCTACACCTGGGGGAAGTTGGCACAGGGACTGACCTTTACCCCCCCCCCCCCAATCTTCCATTAAGGTGAGCTTTTGGCACAGTTGAGAATTAATTACCCTTGGCTTCACACCTCTTCTCCTGCCTTTTCTTTCTAAGCCCCTTTCCCCCAAACCCTTATCCCATTGGCACCTCCTATTTTCTCTCTATGAGCTCTGGAGTTGCTCTAGTGCTGAAAGAGCCGATAAATGCCTTCGTGTCAGTTTACTCCTCCTTCATGTATTTAGAGGAGGCAGAATGCTGGAGAAATGGAGCAAAGAATAGGTATGTTCACATACGGAACTAAGTATGAACCTTTCAATAAAGCTAAAAGGCAAAGATCCAGGAAAAATTGACTGGAGTATAAAATACACAGACTTACACTTGAGAAAATAAGGCATGTCTCGGGAACTCCAGACATCCTAGGGGAGATTTGGAGGAGAAAGCTAAGGGCATACCTACACTTGGGCAGCCATGATCTAAGAGCCACCACAATTGGTTAAGGGTAAGGTGAACTCATTTGAACTCAATCTACCGAGGTCCAAGAACATTTGGATTAGTTCATTCATTCATTCGTGTGTCAGGCCCATCAGTGAATAAGCATATTCTGTACCCTCTAGACCTCTTTTCAGCAGAATTGTTTTGGTCTCGGCTGGTATTTTTTCCCCTAACTTTATGAAACTATAAAGAGAAACCTTCCTGATCCTAGATTTTCCCACCTTCACAGGAAAAGGATGAAATAGAAATCAAGTAGAGTAAACATGATGGAAGCATCTTAGCCAGATGAAATTCAGCTTGGGAAAGAAAAAGTAGTTCATTAAATTTTAAACAAAATTGGAATCACAGAGGTTAAAGGCAACCCAAAACAGAGCCAATACCAGACAGACTAGAAGAATAACACAAACTTATTCAAAAGGAATGAGGGTGGTGAGGAATGTTAGGCTGTCAGCTACCTCCACCGACTGCTGTGGGACTCAGATGAGATTGTCAATGGGAGGATGCATTGAACAAGTGAAGAGGTACATCACAAATATGAAGGCATCAATATAATTATTAGTAACATTTTCACCAATTATACACTCTCCCTTAGGTTAGTTAAGGTTGTTTATAAACTATTAATGTAGATAACCAAGAGATAAATAGCCTCACAGCCTGATTTGGAACAAATATTCCATAGGTTAATTTGGTACTAAATGTGCATGTTATTTGATATGGCAATTCTAAAACAAGCTTTTTTATCGAAAACAATATAAATAACCAACTATAGGAGATTCCTGAGTTAAAGTATGGTGTGTCCACAGTGGCCTCTCAGCTGATTATCGTCCATTTGATAACCTACTCCATCCTTTCCCTACCATTCTGTGTCCTGCTCTGTGGCCCTGGCTGATGCCTAGAACTGAACATCCTTCCCTCTGACTTCCAGTTGGATTAAACTAATGGAGGTGACCACAGAAGGAGAGAGAAGAGAATTTCTTCCAACTCTCTCTCTTTCTCAGTCCTGCATCTCTTGTGGGAGCTGTTTCTCTTCCATGACTTCAGCGAGTGACCACTCCTCCTGAGCTCCAGCTCACACCGGGTTCCAGTAACACTATTTTCTCCTCTTGTGGCTTCAGCCCTAGAAGTGGTAAGAGCTTCCTGATACTGCCAGTGTCTGGCTGATGGGGTCCTCACTATCCATTCCTTGTCTGTTCCCTAATCCCTATCCACACCCCTATAAACAGTCCTTTCATTTAAGTGTCTTCATTTGATCCACTTGGGTTGAATTTAATTTCCTGCCAGGACCACGACTGAAACATAACATAGACATCTATTTATTGACATAGAAAGATGTCTGACAGAAAGTAGATCAAAATATTAATAGCGGTTATATTTAGGCAGTGGAATAGGATTATTTGTTTTTCATGTTTCTCTGTATTTTTCAAATGTTCTATAACATTTGATTATGTATTTTGGGAGTATAAAAAGAAATAATAAAATTAAAATACATTGTGAATAAATATGGTCTCAAGAAGAGCTAGTGGTTTGGCTTCCCTCCTTTACTGCCTATCCTGTCAAAAAATATATAAATAGGGGCTGGCCCAGCGGCATAGCTGTTAAGTTCACACGTTCCACTTCGGCAGTCCGGGGTTCACCAGTTCGGATCCTGGGCACAGACTGACTCACCGCTCATCAAGCCATGCTGAGGTGGCATCCCATATAGAGCAACCAGAAGGATGCACAACTATGGCATACAACTACCTACTGGGGCTTTGGGGAGGAAAAAAAAAAGCAAAAAAGGAGGAAGATTGGCAACAGATGTTAGCTCAGGGCCAATCTTCCTCAAAAAAACCCAAAAACAAACATAAACAAAAAGTTTATGTTTTTTCAGAGCCTGAAAGGTATCCTGATGGGACAATGGAACATAATAATAATAATAATAATAGTCAATATTACAAGGGCTTAGCACCTACAGGCCCTGTTACAAGCATTGTAGGTATTAGTTCTTTTAATTCTAACAGGAAGGCAGTATTATTACTCCCATTTCACAGACGAAAGACAGTATTATTACACCCATTTCACAGTTCAGGAAATTGACAGGGAGAAAAGCCAAGTTATTTGCCGACGATCAAATAGTTCTTTGTTAGCAGGTCCTGGAGGCAAGCCCAGGCTTTATCCGTTATATTCAACTGCCACTCAGATTGATAGATTACCTAAGAATTCTAAAACTCCTAATTTTGCATATATTAAGCAGAGAACAATGGGGCCCTCATTTGGTTCACTACTTATTAGCTGTACAATCTTGCACATTTACAAATCATAGCACAAATTCCTCATCAATAAAATGGCTTCCAGTAACTCTTCCACCTACCCTAGAAGTGGTAATAATCTAATGGGAAAATGACCATGAAAGCCTATTAAAACTGTAAAGCAAGGTACAAATATAAGGCAGCATTATGTTGTACCCTCTGTATGCCAGTACATTAGCCATCATCGTTAACACGCGAAAGTCAAATGTAAAGAACATAGCAATTATTTTGGTGACGTCTGGCTCTAAACTATAATATTATAAACTATCCGGTCTGTTAATAACACCCAACATAAAACCACCACTGATTAATCAATAAAAATCATGCAATGGCTTCATTGAAATGTACTCTCGAGCACACTCCGCTGACACATGTATTAATTATCTTGCCTTATTTGATATGTTCCAGCATTTGCCTGAAATGCTTAACTCTAATCTTAAATTATACAGTAAAACTTTTTAAAAACTTTAAAGTTCAAACTATACATTCTCTATGCTATGATATCAAAAGTTCAATTGAGCCACTCAATTTTCAGTTTCCCTGACTCAACTTTTTGGAGTTTCGTAATTAATTATATTCCATTATTACTGATCATCAATTAGGTCAAAATGTTGCTGAGATGGTGAGTATGCTGAAGAAAGCAGAATTTAATGATAATTTGAGACTAGTAGGACACTAAATTTCTCTCTTGTTAATAATTAAAGTAGATAACTTATGTTTTTATTTATAGCTTCCAGAAATATCCGGCTCATTTCTGTGCATTGCCCTGTCAGCTAATCATCAGTTGGTCAGGATCTGACTTAGGCCCTTGTGTTTTATTTTCCACACATGACTTCAACCAAAGCAATTAAATGAAGCCCAACCAAAGGTTAAAGAAAGTGAGGTTATCACTGCTACTTCTCTGGAATTCTCTACCCAGTCAAATGCTTTGATGTCATAAATATACAAAGGATGAAAAGAGGTAAAATTTGAATTTACCTGTTTCAATTTCCCAGATGTAAACAGAGTCATCTGCACATCCAACAATTAAAAAATTCTCGACTGGGTGCCATTTTATCATCCTCACAGGGAAAAGGTGTTTCCGGGCATGCAGGAGGCAGCTCTTCCCCTCAAGGTGAAGGAGAGCCACAGAATGGTCACTGCATACACAGCAAATTACTTGATCACTTCTTAGCTGTGAAAAAAAAACAGTATTCTTGTATAAATCGTCAAATGCTTTCTTTAAAATTAAATCAGATTTTTTCCCCCAGTAAAATAAAATTTTATTAAAATCCCATTTACAAAGTAACATTTCTGCTTTCTCCAGCACCTCTCCACATAACACTCTACTCAGTAGATTTTAGACTCAACAACCTATCAGGAAGGTCAAGAGATGCAAGTAAAAAGGAGAATTCCAGGCCAGATCTACTTATAAGATAAATGAAGGACTTGACCATCACTCAGCAAATTCAGGCAATGAGGCAGACATCGGAAATAAAGCAGAATAAAATAAACCCCAGAACTAATTTGTTGCCACAAGAAGAAGCTATTTGTAGACACAAGCTTAGGCCCAAGGGTATCATGAGCTGATATTTTCCACTTAGAGCCTCAAAATGTGATTTGGTGCTGTTCCCAGAACTATACAGATTCTAATCCAAACAGGAAACTCAGTGTAGACACAATCTAAAAGAGGTAAGCATTAGATAGTTCCAAATGAATGTACAACTTCAAAGACACAAGGACCAAAAATAGGCTCCCAGAACAAAGATTCTTAATGATGCTTTTAAAAAGTCAGCATGTGGTTACCTTGAACACAATTTAGGACAAAAATCATCCATGCTGGGTGCTACTGAGGCTAATCTGGGAGGAGTTTACAGGGCACCTCTGTGCCCCACCATGAAGGCCACACCATTAGTCAGTCCATGAATGGGGGTAGGTGGAGTGGGGTGGGGGGAGGAAGGGAAGCAGGGAGTAGCTCTTCTACCTTCTTTGTTTCTTTTCTAACCATCTTGCTGTGTCGATTCTCCTACTTTCGCTAAGGCACCTAGCCAGAGTTTCAGCTGCTGTGTTGGGATCCCTTGAGAATCTCCCAGTGCCCATCATTGACTTCTTTCTGTGGGGCACTGGGGAGCATACTATTTTTCCTAATTCTTTTTAGAGCCTATAGAAATCCTGAGGGAAAAAAAATCACAAAATGGCAGGTGTGATCGTTTGGGAGCCTGGACTTGTAGAATGAGGCAGATGGCATTGCCTCCCCACCACTTCCTCTTGGAGAACCCGCCTAACTCACAGCTTCTGAATGGACAGCCCAATGTACTTAAGGAAACTTACACACACACACAACACATGGACACATACACAACACTTGAAAACAGATCCTATGGCCAAGAATAGACATACACTGGAGACCCACACTAGGCCAATTAAATTCTCTTTTCTAGACATTTGAAATTGTAAGCTAAAAGAAGTCATAGGAAGAAGCAAGAGAAAGGAGCAATCACAGAAAAGCAGAGTGTTTCACGGTAAAGTACTCAAACAGTAACCTTGGTTTCTGAATTTAAGTTCAAGTTCCAGTGGGTCCTTGCTGCAGTATTTTGTGTTGGATGTCTACAGGATCATCTCTCCTCTTATACCCTGTCAATAAACTCCCTTTTCATTTGACTTGGTTGGAATGGGTCCTGATCCTGAGAGTTAAATCATCTGTGACTGAGGTAAAAGTAAAAGGATCAGGAGTAGAATGGACTTGAACTACCTTCCTGGAGAGGAGAGAAAAAAATGGTTTAAAAAAAAAGAGGGCAAAGGAATCTCAGGAATAAAAGACATACCAAGGTATGCTGAATCACCATGTGGAAGTATTTTTTTTTTAAGTCACTTAACTTTGTTTCACTGTTTTGTTTAATCTTTTGTGTTGCTGAAATATTGCTTTCATTGTCTTACTACCAAAATACAGTGTAAATTTTCTCTGAGTTTACTTTGGAGCTGATTTTTTATAATATTACTATGGAGATACAATTTTTATAAGCCAATCAACTAACTTACAAACTCAGGAAACTCAAAAGTTGGTTGTTCATATTTTAACAAAGACATCAGCTTTATGGGAGCTGAATTTAAGTTGACACTTCGTAAGAAAATTATACCTGAAACTATTTCCTTTTGCCATGGTGTAGCCAGATGCTCATAAATTTGTTAAAGCTCATTATTTGTTAAATAAATGAATGAGCAAGCAAAAATATATTTAAGAAAAATAAAA
Organism: Tapirus indicus; assembly: GCA_031878705.1. Classification (NCBI taxonomy): domain Eukaryota; kingdom Metazoa; phylum Chordata; class Mammalia; order Perissodactyla; family Tapiridae; genus Tapirus; species Tapirus indicus. Next base: position 46,246,487 of record CM062918.1, read on the forward strand.
TGTAACTATTGTTATTATTATAAAAGTATTGTTGATGGCAAAAGTTAGTTCCTATTTATAGATTCATTTATGTTTGAATTGTTTTTACATTGAGCGTTTATTACTTTTATTAAAAAAGAAAAGATAACTCCATTAAAAATTAAGATACATAACTAGGGAAAAAATTTTAAGTACTTAAAGAGAATTAACTGGCTTTTGTACAGCCAAGAATTGACAAAACCTTTGCTTTAGAACCAAATTATTTGTATAAGCTGTAATAATAAAATGCATATAAAAATTAGGAAGGAGTGTATAAAAATCATCCAGTTGTATTATGAGCACATATAACTTTTTTTTCCTGTGGGAATATGGGCTATTTTTCCTTTTGTTTTTTAAACATTCTATAATGTTATATAAGCTCTGAACTTATGTGTTATATTTTACTCTTTGTTTTCACTTACTCTGAAGTTCTCTGGTGACATCAAAAGACTTGCTACTGGACCAGCTTCCAAAAAGAATTTATGTAAAATTTCTTCAGTAAAGATATTCCACAAAATGACACATGAGTCCCAGTCCCCAGACACCAGCCAGCTTTGATCTAATTTTGAAGAGAGACCATGTGGGTAAAGTAATGAAGTAACACTTTGGTGATGGCCTTTGAGGACTTTGTGAGGAAGGGAATCTGGAAAACAACCAAATACCAAATAATAAAAAAGTTATTTTTGTTCAAGAAATAGTCCTGAGATTTTCTTTTATAAATTTTAATGTAAAGAAATTACATATAATTAAAGCTAGGCAGTTGACAAAAAAAATTAATGAACAATCCTTGGACCATCTCAAAAGATAAGAGCCTCATCATAAGTCGTTGATGAAGCACTGAAGTTGGTTGTTCAAAGTCCACTAATCTTTAAGGATGTTAGCAAGTTACCAATTTCAGTACCATGAAATAGCAAATGCTGTTCTAAAAGAATGAACAATTCACACATTTTTCCTCTACAAAAATAAGCTCAGAACATTACTGCTGTCCTTTAAATTAGCATGGCCAAGTCTAGTATAAAAGAAAAGCAAAGTTTCACAGAACATTTTTGCTTTAAAAGATGTTGGAGATTACCTAGTTCCACCTCTTTGTGTTGCAGATAAAGCATCTGAGGCTCAGAGAGGTTAAGTGGTTTGAATCCTAGTGTGAAAAAGCACAGCAAAATGTTTAAGAGCACAGCTTTGCTGTTAAACAAATCTGGCTTTGTTTTTCTGGGTCTATCACTTACTAGGTGTGTCACCATGGACAAGTTGCATCTTCCCTCTAAGCCACAGGTACTGCGTCTGAAAAATTTGGGTAACAATAGCACTTACTTCACACAAGACTGTTGTGTGGAATAAATAAGATAATATCCACAAATTCCTAGCACTGGCACTTGGTAGGAACCTGGGTATTTCCTACCCTAGCTGTACGAGAACACAGAGATACTGACACCCAGTTTCCACAGTGCTTCTTCTTCTTTCATCATTAGCTAAACCTGAAAAAATTGGATAGGAACACAGACCACAAACTCTCTTTATTCAAATTGAAAATTACTATTAATTCTATTAAAGCATCATTGGTTACTTCTATTCCATCAGGTATATCCTTACTTTATATCTAGCAAACCAAAATGAATATTAATTCAGATGCTACAAGTCAAATGTAGGTTTCTACTTGTTTTCTGGACAAGATTAATCAGCCCAGAGAAAAAATGCTAAGGTACTAAGCTTTTCCACTAACTTTTCACAGCAGCCATTGAGCTGTATAGCAGTACATTACCTCTCCTCGGTTCATTGCTATTTACTCCTCTGCTTCAGTCAATCACTGAATCACAAGTTAGTAACACTTAGTAAGTAGCCAAAGTAAGCTGAGAACAATAGTAAACAATTTAACAAGTTTTTTTTTTTTTAAATTGGGATTTGGTCTTTACTCTTAAGGGCCTTGCAGTCTAGTAGGATCCACAAACTAAAAAATGGTATACAAATTTATCTACACATCCTCAAATCTCAATCACCTCCTACATTTCCTTCCTTTACCTAAGAGAACTTAAATGCATAACGGTCTTTATTTAATAGGCATTTGCTGTTGTACTGCGCAAAGATGTATAAGAACATATTTATATTTCATTAACAAAGAAATAAAAATTAAAACAGGAAGATACCATTTTCTCCTGATTGGAAATCAAAAATTTTAACAGCACACAATTTTGGCCAAGGTTTGGGTAAAAAGGCATTCTCATAGGTTGTTAGTGGACAAATACACATATTCATGTGTGTTCTTTGAAGAACATTTTTAGATATATTTCCAAAATTAAAAATACACATAAATGTTGATCCAGTAATTCTACTCCTGGGAATTAATCCTATAGATATACCTACATATATATGCATACAAAGACAGTTAATTCTGCTTTGTCTGTAGTAGCCAAGACTAAAATTTAAATACCAATTAATAGGAGACTTTTTAATTTAAAATTTGATTATTATTAATCTTTTAAAATAAGCTCCTAAAGAATGTGCACCAAAATATTTTATTAAAATTTGTTTAAGGACATTTCAGTAAAGTGTGTAGAAAAATGCTTCTATTTGTATGACATAATTAAAAGAATGCATACTGCTATGTTGGTATGTGCTTGTAGATGCATAGAAAATTTTGAGAAGGGTATAAAGAAACTTATTAGCAGTTGCCTTTGGTGAAGGGAACGGGAAGATCAAGGAAAGAGAGAAACATTTCTCATTGTATAACCTTCTGTTTGACGTTTTCAAAAATCTAGTTGCATCTTTTACCTTAACATTAAAATATGTAGCCATTTATTAGCAAATGCCAACAATTTTTTTAAGCTTCAGCAATCTTCTTAGTACAGCTTGTTAAAGTTGAAGCTTAGGTAAATTAAATAAATAGGGTCAAATAAAATTCAATGACCTTTTAATAAAGAACCGCCTTCTAGAAGTCCTGCTTTGGCAGCATTCAAAGCCTGTGTAATGAAAATTGTCCCATCTTCACAGCCACATATTAGTTTATCAAGACTTGGAACATACTCTGATGAAGTGACTACCGCAGTTCCAGTCCCATCTTTAAATCCAGAGAAGTGATCAATAATACTTTGTGACATGGTATGATACTTATCAAAATTATCTTGAAGGGTCCAGGTGGTAGTTACTGGTATCTCTAAAAGGAAAACGCACAAAAAAGAAAAATTTGGTTTATAAGTTCATCATGGATGTGGAAAATATTTATCAAGACACCATCCCTTGGCTTACATAGAGGCTCTTTTGCCATCCTAATAGTGGGCTATGGGCAGAAAATTTCTCCGACCATCTACTGTCTTCATCAAAATGCTATTTTATTGGTCCTCTGACCTTCAAGGAGCCTCAGAAGAATAGATGTGCATTAATGCATTCATTTTTAGACTTATGTCAACTGAAAAGAACTGAGAAACCCTTGCAATGATGTAAAATGGTGGACCAATCTCATGAGTTCTCTATTTGCCTTTATAATGTTAAGAAGGAAAACTGAGGGTCTATTAGTTGTGTGAGGTAAATGGAAGAAATTTATTCTTTAAATGTCAAAGATATGAATATCTCAAAGTCATACCAAGCTCCCAGGCAACTATCTACACTACCAAGAACACTGGTTATCATTTACATAGCTGACCACCCAAGCATTTGACATGTGCCTTAGGTAGGCTTAGGAGGTGAGAGAGGCTTGGCATCCAGCAGCAAAGAAGGCAAGTGAAAGCCAACCTACCTCGCTATGATAAGGCCTCCTTGACCTTGAAATTCACATGGCACAGTGACTGTGAAAACCTCAACCCCAAACCTTAGACTAGCACCAAGAGTTGTCATAGATTTCTATGGTTCTAATTATAAACAAGCTTGGCTAGATGCTTAATTCTGCTGCCAGGAAGTAGAACAGACATGAGAAATCCTAGAGCCACCATTGAGCAGACTCAACAGTGGACATGGTATACTTTTCTGTCTATGTGTGAGGAAGATTAGCCCTTAGCTAACATCTGTTGCCAATCCTCCTCTTTTTTGCTGAGGAAGATTGGCCCTGGGCTAATATCCATGCCCATCTTCCTCTACTTTATATGGGATGCTGCCATAGCATGGCTTGATAAATGATGCATATGTCTGCACCCAGGATCCAAACCTGCGAACCCCAGGCTGCAGAAGAGGAGCATGCAAACTTAACTGCTATGCCACCTGGCCGGCCCCCATGGTATACTTTCTAATTCTTAAAATTGAACTTGTAAGAAGAAACTTTTCCACACACCATACCAACTTCTAAGTCTATTTCCTGACCCATTTCTTATTGGTCTCTTATGAACCATTTTGAAAACATTTGGAATGGCAACACTAAAAGTTATATCAGTAAACTTGTTAACTAATGGAAACCTGGACTTAGAAATTCAAGTATTGAGAATACGGACCCTATTTCCACTGTGCCCAGGACAGTCTCACAGAGATGAGTCACTGATTTTGGAATAAGGGAAAAAGAGTAAGACAGGATTCCTCAGTTTGGAATACATAGTCTCAGGAGTTTGAAAGTTCTCCACAATAATGTTTACTTCAATGATTTCAGTTTTGTATTTTAAGAAAAGTTAAAATAAGCAAATGTTGAATCATCTAATTATTCAAATTGCCAAATGTTTTAGTCCCCAAGTTTATATCTATGTTTGTAGTTTCAAGCAGCTGTAATAATCCCAACCGAGAAATTGGTTGAAAAAAAGACTATAGGATATGGACATGACAAATTCAAAAATAAGAACAAAGTGTATCAGCCTATCCTATATTCATATTGCCAGCATTCATTTCATTTCAATAAAACATCACTCACATTAAATCAATGTTAATTTGAATTATATTGGTTATATTGTTGTATAAGATCTAGAAGCATCATGTTTATACCTATTTATGTTGGCATCTAATGCATAGCAGTACATGAGAAAATTTTTCTTATTTGTAGCCTCATGTTACTCAACTTAGAAAAACACTGAGTTAATTATTAACTAGTTCTCAGAAGACGTGATTAGAAATGGAAACTGTCTTACCTCCAGGAGAACCATCAAACTTGGATACAGGAACATCAGGGATGTGCCACAAAGTAATTCTTCCTGAGACTTCTCCAGAGAAAAGTACCTTATAAAAAGGCTCTTTCCTTTCATTCATGTAGCCCATAACAAAAGGATTGCTCTGGTCCAAAACAAGAAGTTAGCTTTTATGTAGGAAAAATATCAAAGTATAAAATGATAGCCACTGTTTTTAAATGGAGGAACAAGACCTCATAGATGAACTAAATTGTTGCCATTTATTTCCCACTCTTTCAAAAATTTCAAGTGAATGAAGTGAAATGATCTTTTACTTAGGATAAAAAAATTTTTATAAAACAAGAAGCAAAGTCATCAGCTAGACTTCCAAGAGTTAATAAGACTATCTAACATTTATTGACCATGTTCTATGCATGTACTACACATACTGCTTGGAGCTTTAGATGTGTTCATTAAATAATCTCCACAATAATCCTGTGAAGCTGGTATTATTATTACCTTAATTTCACAGATTAATAAACTGAGAGTGAAGAATTTGATTTATCTAAGGTGATATCGGCAGCAATGGGCTTTTGAGTCCAGTAATTTTGACTCAAGAGCCTATATCTTGATGATAATACTCCACTGTCCACTAAGGAGGTCTGGTTTCCTTATGGTGCCTTCAGTTCCAATTGTAGTGAACATAGCAACAACTTATTTGTATGGTAGTTTGTGTTATTAATAAGCTTTCCACTTTCTGCTGACCATTTGACCATTTTTCAATTTTAACATACTTGATTTCAAATTTTCCAAGTGGCCACAAAGAAAAATGTGTCCATAACTTATAAAATACATATATTTATATTAACATGTAATATATAGTTATATTATATATATACATGTATAAAAATGGTTATAATTTTGCTGAGGCAGAGAATAAATACTGGGCACCAGCACTCTGAAAGATGCTTTCACTAGTAAATGAATCCAGAATCTCCCCAGCACCTCAGGGCAGCACAGATGTTCTTTGGGCGGTCTTGTAGATAGAGATTATGCACAAGGGATCAAAATGGTTAAGTGATTGAAAAACAAAACCCCAAACTTCTTTTGACATACAAATAAAAGGCATCCTGAAAAGAAAGACAGTTGTTGGGTGCTAGAATTAAAGAAATCTAAGAAAGTGGTAGCTCCTAGTCAGGAAATACATGTTGAATGTTCGGATTTAGACATATTAGTGGAAACATTCTATAACACATCTTTAGGGAATATTAAGGGCCAAGATATTGCTATGTTTAATCCTTACACCAAAACTACAAAGTTAGTAAATATTGTTAGTATTCCTGTTATGGAGATGAGGAAGCTGAGACAGGAAGAGAATAAGAAACTAATCCAAGACCATGCAACCAAGATATGTAATCCTCTATAGTCCCAAGAAATGAGAGCATTGCAGAAGAGAAAACAGTTCCAATGAGGTCAGTTCTCTGAATATATCTCCTTTTTTTTTTTTTTTTTTTTTTTGTAAGATTCAGAAGACACTTTGGGGGCTTATAGTTGTCATGGCCATGATTTTGTAGGTGTTAGACATGTTGTTGATAAAATGTGGTTAAATTGGCTTCTCAAACTCTCTCAGCCTTTAGGAACCTTAGAATTTACTAGTTCAACTCCCTTGTGATTTTGATGTGGGAATGAAGCTCCAGAGAGGCTGGGTGGTGACTCAAGTTGGTGGCAGGAAGACTCCTCCCTCCTAGCTCTGTGCACTGCCCCTACAGCCCAAAGTCTCCATGCCACTGTTATCCCCTCTGCCCTCACCTCTGTACTGCCATTCCTCACCTGCTCACACCCACTCCTTGACCCCTCCATCCTCCTCCTTCCTAGTAGTTCCCTCGCCAGTTCTGCTATTCACCTGAAAACCCCCTCAGAGTCCCTTACCATATGAATTCTGATTTTTCAACACGGTACCTGGTACCCATCACAAGGAGTACCCATCCTCCAAGAGGTAATTAAATAGTCAATAAGAGTGAATTCTCTTGGGCTAACTTCTTGGATTCAAATCCTGATTTTAGCACATACTAACTCTATTAAAAGAGCCAATTACTTGACTTAGGCAATTTACTTAACCTCTCTGTGTGTCATTTTCCCTAACTGTGAAAGAAGGCTAATAAAAGCACCTACTATATGGGATTGCTGTCAGGATTAATGAGTTGACAATGGTAAGGTGATTAGAATGGTGCCAGGCACTTGGTACATACTCGATAAACATTAACCATTCTTATTACCCACTTCTCAGAACAATTAAGAAACTCACTCCAAAGACCCAAACTACCAAACTGTCAAACTACCTGGGTTCAAATCTTGGGAATTAACCTCTCTGAACAACAGTTTCAAAATCAGGTCTTGGTGGGGACTCATGTAAATAAGGTGGTGTGTATGTCTGACATAATAAGGACTCAATAAAAGTTACCTATTATTGTCACTACTCTTAGTTCATGCTCCCAAATTCCTTATCTGCAATTCTCAGGCTGTTTCTATCCCAACTACTCCTATCTCAGCACTGCACTACTCCATAGCTAAGACCCTGGGAAGCCCAGTTCCTCATCTCAACAGTCATAGCCCCTACCACAGGTCTCAGTGATCATCAGCTGTGATTTGAAGCTAGGGAGACTCTCATAAAGCTACTGGAAGGAAGAGGGAGTTCCCATTCTTACTACTGCAACTCCATCAGCAGATATGTCCCTGCGTTACAAATGGGAACTTTGAGAACAGGTTACTGTCAAACATTGAGATTTAATTCTATGGTATTATTCCAAAAAGCGAGTCCAGTCAATACTACACGTTTACAGAGCACTGTTTTTCTAAGCTCACTGTATCTATTTAACTCATCTCCCCACCTCATCAAAATGCCTTCTTTATCTTCTAACTGCAGGAGAGACTAAGTCTTATATTTAGCGAATATTAATGTTTTGAATAAGAAGAAGAATAAAGTCTGACTTCAATTTCTTGGTTGGATAAAGGTCAAACAAAGATCCAAGGATCAGTAGACCAGCTTCTTTCAGTTTCAGATTATTCTATTCATATTTCACTGGCTTCCAAGTACTTCCCACTTCTAAGATACAGAAACAACTGTGGTTGTCTAAACAAGAATTATTGAGAGAAGACCCACAAATCTGTGTCTTCACATTGTGAAAAACAAAGCAAAGTAGCTTCCCATAAGATTATTATTTTTAAGTTAACTTTCAATTGTTGTACTTTTTCCTTGTAGTTATGTATAGCATTGCTCTTTTCTGTAGACTAGAAGCTGCTAAAGGACACTACTTATATTTAGCTCGTAGGCCAAAATGTGCTTTATAAAAATGCATTCTGGAGCTAGAAAGGAGGAAAGGACAGGTCCTTTAAAAAAAAAAAAAACTAACTAAAAATGCCTTTTTGAGTAAGCCACAATAATGCTTCTGTGATCAACAGCAAAACAAGGCTCTACTGTCACCCACAAATGATTTTAGAAATAGTGTTTGACGCCATAATTCTAAAGTTTGCCCATGCCCCAGTAGCACTTGGAGTTCTAATTTTTGGCTGACAGCTTCTTAATCAAGTTTTTGCAGCAAAACCTCACAGATATGTTAAAGGGACAATCACTGAACTGTAGGATTTCCAACAGCTATGCTGCCTAATTAAGCAAACCATCACTCTGTAAAAACTAACATGCTTCCTTGGTTGACACACCAATAATTCAAAACTCCTCCATTCTCAGTGAAATACCTTTTTGGATAATTAACTGATGACTAAGTCCAAAAAACAAAAAAGACACTTTGGTTAACATTATTAAAATAAAGTAACTGCTTACATTTTCAGGTTTCACAGAGTGTCAAAGATATAATTCAGTCAAGTAAATGTGCACAATTATATCCTCAACTCTCTGCCAGAAATCATAATTATGTTTGTTTTACAAGAAAATTTATTCAGAAGACTAGTTAAATACGTGTGAAAATGATCTCAATATAAGGTTAAGCAAAAAAAAAAAAAAAAAAAAAAAACAAGCAAGATATAAACCATGTGATAAAGTTTAAAAATTGGAGTAGATAGATCAACATGTTAATAATGTTGTATCAAACCATCTATCAAAGGGGGCAGGGAAAAAATGTATGTGTGTATGTATATGTATGTGTGTATAGAGGGAGAGAGAAACAGAGAAAATAAATATCACAAAATGTTGACAATTGGTGAATCTAGGTAAAGGGTATATGAGTGATCATTGTACTGTTCTTGCAACTTTTCAAATATTTGAAACATTTCCCATTAAAATAAGTAAATACCTACAATAAAAAAATATTCATAGTGAATATTTATCTTGGTAAAATTAGGAATTTTAATTCCTCCTTTGTTTTTTTAACATTGATAACTTTTTTATAACAAATACGTATTGTTTAATCAGACTTAAAAAAATAGAGTTTTTTAAAGGCAAAGTTTCCTCTTCAGTAGCCATTAACAATTAGATTTGATTTTCTCCTTAACAACTTGATGTGATTCTTCAATTCAATTTTTTCAAGCCTGAGTCTGTTACAGACAAAGCAACACTTATCTAAGAAATGGAGTGAAATAGCTTTGAGGCAGTCACTCTTTCTTGCATTACCTTATTTTCCTGCACAGAAGTAGAGCACAGTAAATGAGGATAAATGGTCTCTTTAAGCACTCTTCCATCAGCAGGGTATATGCTTTTTGAAAGCCCACTGCGTGGCAAAAAATAAAAAGCAAAGTTTAGAACTTTGGGGTTCTTTATTCGTTTTTTTTCCCCCTCCCTCTTTCAAAAGCCGGATGGTACCATTCAAGTTTCTAAACTCCAGTTAGAAATTGTTGGGTTAATAATTACAAGTGACTTTTTGAAAACCCAGCACCAGCTGTACAAGTTATACATGGTTAATCTCATTCCTTCATCCCCTGCTGTTTTACACAAAGGCTGAAGCCTACCAAGCCCAGAGTAAATCTTCTAGTGCCAAAGTTGTTTTGTTCTGGTTTTTGATCATGGGCAGCATGCAGGGATTTTTCCATAATAAACCTCCCAAAGTTCATTTTCTACCTGAATGTTTTGTATGCCGCTCCCATCTGAGCCCACCTGTTTAGCAGCTGATAGATATAACTGTGACCGTCTTCTGTCCAGATGATGATTCTGTGAGCAGCAAGCACCTCTCCACCAGCAAAGAACTGCCCACTTCCACTAACTTCAGTCCGCAGAAGGGAAAAATCACAATAATCATAAACCTAAAATAAAAAATGAATTATGCACATTAACAAAAGCTTACAATCTAATCTGCCAGTGAGATGAAAGACAAATTATGCTTATCAAGACTATTTTGATGACAGTGTTAATGGAACAACACATTAAGTATTAATAAAAGGCCACAGTGTACTCATGTGTTAAGATAATATTTTACTAGTACTTTTTTTTCCACATTTATCCTAAGGTAGATTTCAGTGGATAAACTTCATCTGACTGTATCATTCCAGAATGTACCCATTAAGCACAGAGACCAAAAATCTCAAGATTTCTATGTAATTTTATTTTTTCCATATGGATAGTCCAACTTTAACATGTGAAAATTTATTACACGAGAAAAGTTTTTATAGCAGAAATCCTTTGTTAGACCATGCACTTTATATTTTTGTTCAAAAATTTAGTACCAGCATATGAGTAAGACAATATAGTCTTGTTAACTGAGCTGAATATATGAAACCTTAAAGAAAAAGAGGATGCTATCAAATGATGATGATTTAGCTTTTCTTTCTTCTTGAAGACATCAGTGAGTATATTCACAAGAAAGGAATGTACATTCCCTAAAAACAAATATAGTGACAAAGCCAAAAAAGAAAAAAATCTAAAAATAAGATCAATTTATGCAGATGAAAAGTATTAGTTTTCTTTTTAATTCTAAAAGGTAGGCACCAACTTTGAAAATAATCTAGAGATAAATGTTCATTGTTATTATGACTTGTTATTAATAAAATTAGGCTCTGCTACTATACATATAATATCCTGGGAAATAAACAGTTGAATGAGGGGAATGGAAGACTGATAAAAGTCAGTCATAAAAGACAAGTCATCCCATTCTCTGGTAATAATATAAAGAGTTTGTATCATATTTAAATTATATTATTATAATTGTTGCACTGATCGAGAAAAAAAACAAATTTCATTTGTACATCACTGGTATTTATTATGTTATTTTATAATACCTTCCAACATCTAGAAAATACCACCAATAGAAGTCTCTCTGTATATGTGCAAAATCGTATTGTCCGGCAGTTCAGGGAGTCGAGAGATTTGGATTCCTTTTCATAGACATCTTGCTTTTCCTTCAAAAAGAATGAAAACCTTTTAGTACTAGTTCTTGGTAATTTATATACAACTGTATGAGAAGACTGACTCCCCTGTACACCTGAAGTAGATCACGCCATTATTATAAAATGAAGAGTACCCCAGTTTCCTTTTGCAAAGAAGTTACTTTGCAAAAGAAATTGTGAACAGGAAACCCACTTGGATTCAAGGGTTCATTTTATATAATCATTCAAGAAACATTCTGTGAGCGACTATGCTGGATGCTGAGAATGTAAAGATAAAAATAAGTTATTGACTTTCAGACATGGCAGAAAGATAAAAAATTAAAATAATTTCTTAAAAACCCTGCAGTATCTTAATTGCTAAAATAGAAAAATGAACAAAGTGCTTTGATAAAACAAAAGAGTGGCCAACACAGAACACATAGAATACTATCCTCAATAAGTTTCTGAAAATGCTGGGTGTGCTTCTTGGGCTCAGTATGTCAACACAATTTCTAGGCTTTCTCAATCAAGAAATTCTGAAGGAGAGGCCAGTGCTCCATGGGCAACTGAAACAATTTTGTCACCAGCACAAATACTATCACTGTTCTTTTGTCCATCTCCTCAACTTGTAGCCTGATGCCTTTGAGCAGGTGACTCTACTGCACTCCCAGTGTATGTGATCCCCAGCTGTTCATAGTCATCTCCCTGACACCACTCATACACCCTGGGAGAAAAGGGGTCTTCTACTGTAAGAGACAGAAAGATATTCTTCTATGATGGTTTTCTTCTTTTAATTAAAAATGTGATCAGTGTGTGTGTGTGTGGATGTGGATGTGGGTGTGTGTGTGTAGATAAAAACATTTGTATATGCAGGGAGAAAAGGTTGAAAAGTTACAACCCAACTGTTATCAATGCTCACCCCTGGGAAAAAGGATGAGAGAAGTACATGGAAGTAAAATTTATAGACTTCTATATTGTTTAAATGTTTAATAATGAGCATGTAATACCCTTATAATTTAAAAATTTCAATAAATATGCTTGAAATTGGAGAAAAAAAGAGTAGAGTTTCACAAGCCAACCTGAATGCTGTTGATAGATGAAGAGAGATCCCACACTTTGAGCTCACCAGTTACTGATACCACCAACAGAGAATCTTCTGCAAAAACAACAAAGATCACATATAAGCTGACCACTGCCACAACTGGTTGCTGTAAAGACCATTTCATAGTCATTTAAGGATGATGCAAGCCTATGTAGGTGGAAAATATTCAGCTTTTTTTAATAAAAAATAAACATTTTAGATCATGTTTCAAAATTTCAAAGTGACCCCCATGTAAAAGGAGAGCACCACTAAAAGAAGAACCACACTGCAAAACATCATGTAGGCAACCTTACTATTTCAGAAATAAAGAGCTGGCCTTCCCTTTCCTGTGTAGTTATTCATTACAGAAACCAGATTCTCTTCATTGCTACAACCAGAAGATACAGTAGGGCAAAAGTTCCAAGAGTCCTGCTAATCCACAATAAACACTTGCTTATGACTCTTAAAATGTACCAAGCAGAGCTGGGTCATGGAAACACAGGGTCTCCTCTTTCCACTTCATCTTAACTTCTCACTGAATTTCTAAAAACTTTAACCACTGGCATGAATGTTCTCAGTTCTTCTTGATCTAGCTTAGAGAGCTATCCCCACTAACATAAAAAAGCATTCTGAACTCTTGCCCAATAATTTCACAAATAGTTCAAAAGTGATATTTTTATATGCAATCTCTTAGTGTTATAAAATACCCAACTATTACCTTGTATTCTCATGGAGTGAACAATGCACATGCAGTTAATCCAATCAGGAGACTGAGATGACGTGAAAGTGTGAACAACAGCCAAAGTTTTGGCATCAATTATAAGAATGTCTTGATATTCTCCACAACACAGAAGCCAGCCTTCTCCTGTCATTCGGAATGAGCAGTGATAATACTATGCAAATGGAATTGAAAGCAAAAATTTAATTACCACCAGCAAGTAACATAATTTTGGCTGTGTGAAGACTTTGGATTTCAGTTTTACCACCTATTCAATTAAGGTATTAGACTGAATAGAAACTAAAATTTCTTTTAGTTCAACTATTCCATACTTCTAAAGTATTGATTTTGCACTTTAGTCCTATTTGTATTTCACCGTTTTTCTGGAGAAAGGGGACTTTTTGGGGAAGAAGGAATCTTACTCCAAATCATAGAAAGCTCACAAGTATATTATTTCTGGAGTGCTATATAGAACTAAACAACAGCAACAAAATCCAGGTTCCTTATCCTGGCAACATTGCTATATGTTAAGAAGAAATAAAAGTGTTGGAAGAGCATTCGAGGAATTCTTGTGCCAAATAAGTTGTGAAAATGACTTTTACTAAAGATTGAGTAGTATATTTTACCCTTGATGAGCTCACTCACTGTGTAGGTTTTGGTCCCAGAAAGGAGTTTGTGAATGTTGCAATGCAAGTCATTAATGCTAAAAGCAATGAGTGAAATATATGAAAACACTGTCAGCACCATTGGATTCACGCAACTACCTTACACAGATGCTGGGATTCCATCTACCAAAAGCCAAAATCTGTTTTAAATACTGAGAAGTGATTATAAAGTTTATGGCTATGCCTCTTGCTCTCATTTTATAAATAAGAAATTCTGAAATAAGAATCTATCCACCCCACAATGGTTAATATTGGAAACAAGAAAAAAAAAGTTTTTTGCTTTATAAAATAGCACATCATTAAAATGGAATCTCTCTGTGTGTATCTGTGTGTGTGTGTTTTGTGAATGTACCTAAGGAATAAGGAAGAAGGAAATTGTCTTTCTAGTTTATCTATGTGGAAAGATACAGAAATAAGAGAAAGAATCAGAAAAAAAATTGGTTGAATAATAACTTTTGGTAAAGAAAAATGCCAAAATAACAGATGATAACTACTCGAACAACAAAACAAAAATTTAAGAAAAGCATATCTTCCAAAGACATTTCTTTATTGTGTGCATAACAAATGCTCTAAAGGAGTTGTGGAAACCAGAAATGTTCTGAAGAAAGTGAATCTACTTACACAGATTGCCGTGTGCCTGTAAGGAAGTGTGGCCTTCTCCACGCACTGTCCCTTGGTGACATTCCAAACACACATCTCCCTAGCAGAGATAACTTTGTATTATTCTCTGTCATTTCCACTCAATTGGCTGGAATAATTTTTGTGCCAAGAAGTTTTTCTTTAGTGCTGCACTTAAATGCAGCCTGATCGTTTATGTGGCTCTTTGTTACAGATTACTGGGCAAGAAAATGTTGTGGTCATTAGCAGGGATGACATACTGTATCTGTGTCTTTTTGTTTGGGCAATTACACTTTGCCTCCAGCCTACAAACCTGACTTTAGCATCAACCTGACCTACAACAAATTGTGGGGGGACAGCGATCATGGCCTGTTACAGTGACAGTATAACCATCTTTCCATGGATCCTCTTGAAAATGGTTTATTTCACTGAACTTAAAACTACATATTCTGAAAAGCATAATGTATCAAGTGCTGCATCTTGTGGAGCAGAGGTATCATTTTTGTAAAAATAAACAGTGCCACCAAGAGGCCATGGTCTATCATAGATACGGTTTATTCGGTCTATCATTGATAGTGTTTATTTCTTTTCTTCTCCTGAAATCCTGAAATCATCCTTGCCACTTAATGTTTAGAAAATTCTCATTGTTTAGAAAACTCTGACTTGGTTACACTAATGTTACAAAGAGATAGACTCAGTTATGAAATACAGTTACAAAATACATCCAGGGTAAGGTAGCTTATATGATTTCTGTTCAGAAAAAAAAAAAAAACAAAAAAAAAAAACCAGAATGGCTGTTTCAGACTTGTTTGGCAATATTCTTCAGTTTTGACAGTTTTAACACATAAGCAAAATGTCCCATGGAAGAAAAATGAAATCTTTATTAACTTTAAGGGAGAAGCTGCTATTAAGAAACAAAAGATAAGGACTAATAATATTAAATGCTTAGGCATTTGGTGATTTGCAGGCTTTTTTATTTTTCTAGCCAAACAGTGGCACTCAATCTTTAAATCACTGGTTCTCAACCTGGGGTGATTTTGCTCCCCAAAGGACATTTGAAAACGTTAAGAGATATTTTAGATTGTCACAACTAGGAACACACTACTGGCATCTAGTGGGGAAAGGCGGGTGATGCTGCTAAATATCCTACAGTGCATAGGATGGTCTCCCACAACAAAGAATTCTCCAGTGGGTGGTCCAAAATGTCATAAGCACTGAGGTTGAGAAACCATGTTCTAAATATAGAAACAAAATATCCATAGTTTTTTTCCCCTCTCTGTTTATATCCAACCTTATTTCACAAAAGGATTTGAAACATGCAACTCAATAACAGGAAAAAATTTGTATGTGTATCTGTGTGTGTGTGTGAAAAATAAGACTGGGAGAAACGTAGAAATTGAAATAATGTATCTCAAAGCTAAGAAATATATGTCAAAAGTACAGAAATTGAATCTTAAGCAGCCATCAATATAAAATTTTAGCTCTACAAGGAATTTGAGTGTATCAGCTCTAGCTAGGCATCAACAATCACCTGCGAATATTTTAAAAATTACCCCCAGAGATTCTAATTCCATGGCTCTGTTTTGGGAACCTGGCACATGGGGTTTTATAAAACTTCTGGTCAGTTAACCCGTTTTTAGGTAAGTCTATCTCCAGACTAATGATTCTAAACTCTGGCTATACGTTAGAATTATCAGGGAGCTTTTAAAAAATACTGCGACCCAACCCAGATGTCAAGCCAGGCTAATTAAATCACATTTTTTCAGGGTTGTAGCCTGGGCATCAATAAAAGCTGTCCTCCCAGGGAAACTAATGTCTCTAAACGTTCTTGGATTCTAATGTTTTCCTTGTTTGTTTGCTTATCATCTTACCTTCTATCTTAAATTGGAAAAAAAAAAAAAAAACCCAAAGTATCACAAAGCCAAAATTGACTCTTTGCCTATCGATTCTATTTAAGAAAAGAAATCACATTCATTATGTATCAAAAGTAGTACTGGCATTGTAGCTGGAACCGTACAAGTTACATAGTTAATAAGAAGACATGAAAATTAATTAATTAATTAATTTAAATGCATATTCTTTTCTGTTTCAAATGCTGTTTCCAAAGTTTGTACATAGATCAAATCACCTTCAATTATAAAAACAATTAAATTTAACAATTTCCAAAATTTTTAAATTCATAATTTTTTTTTTTTTGGTGAGGAAGATTTGCTCTAAGCTAACATCTGTTGCCAATCCTCCTCTTTTTTATTTTTGCTTAAGGAAGATCATCCCTGAGCTAACATCTGTGTCAGTCTTTCTCTACTGTATGTGGGTTGCTGCCACAACATGGCTTGATGAGTGGTGTAGGTCCACACCTAAGATCCAAACCCATGAACCTGGGCCAAAGAAGCAGAGCGCACCTTACTTAACCACTATGCCACGGGGACAGCTCCTAAATTCTTAAGTTTTTTTATTTCAATGAAAAGAAAAACACAGAGAAAGATATCTACAACATATAAAATTAGAAAGTTGTTAAATTCCCCCTAAAGTTCCTTAATAAGGAGCAGTTTTTTTTCTAACTCAACTCTACATGTCCACCTCAGCCTCTCAATAAAAATTCATTCAATAGATAAATTGATCAGTCACCATTCTTCCACCCACCTTCTACCTTTCAGAAATATCCTATTTTCTCTTGGCCCCTTTCCTATTCTTATATTTGTGTGCTTATAACACTGTAATTGCTTTGCTCAAATTTTAACAAAGCATCTAGAGGGAGAGAAGATAAACATGAATGCTTGGTTTGCCATCTTGAATTGGAAGTCCATTATGTTTTACAAACTCTCTTTTCTCTTGTCTTCCATTATACTTTTGGGTTTTCTTTGGCATTTTCAGGCTCCTCTTCTTCTGCTTGCTTCTTAAGTGCTGGTTTTCCTTAGATTTTTGTCTTAGACTTTCTTACATTCTCACATTTCGCACTCTCTCTGCGTGAGTTATTTACTCCTAGAACTTCAGGTACCACCTATATGCTGTTGGAAGCCCAGACCCGTTCACTGACATCTAGATTTCCATATGCAACTAGCTATTAGATGTCTCCACCTGGATGACTTGCAGGACTTCACACTCCTTGTGTTCAAAACAAAACATAACATCTTCCTTTCTTTGTTACCTATTCTCAAAGGATGGTATCATCACCAATGAGTTTCCCAAGTCATTCTTGACCTTGCACTTTTGCTAAATGCCCCAGATATGGGGTACTCACTAGTCCAAATATGTTCTCTGAACCAGCAGCATCAGCATTGTCCAGGAATGTGTTAGAAATGCAAGTTCTTGAACCTCAGCCCAGACCTACTGAATCCGTACCTCTGGGAGTGGGGCCCAGAAATCTGTATTTAAACAAGCTCTGCAAGTGATCCTAATGCAAGCTCAGGTTTAAGGAGCACTGTCCTAGAAGACTCCAAGAGTGGGTGCCTGCTTATCTCTCTAGTCTCCTCTCCTGCCGGTAATTAAAAATCTTATTAATAAGTAATAATCCTCTTTTTCAATGCCAAGGCTTTTTTGCCTTGTTTCATTAAGTACATATATTTATTAATATAAAATATAAATACAGCTATATCAACCTTATTTTGGTTAGTATTCATTTGATAAATCTTTTTCCATCCATTTACTTTTAACTTTTCTATGTCCTTATGCTGTTTCTGATTTTTTAATTGTCTAGCAATCTTTGTAATTTAACTGTAGGGCTTAGTCCCTCTATGTAATTTAGATTATTGTTTTATTCAGATTTATTTCAACTATCTTGTTTTGTGATTTCTATTTGTCCCATTTATTTTTGTCTCCTTTGGACTGGACACCATTTTTTTTTCTTTTTAAATTGGAAGTTATATAGCCTATTTCTTTTGTTCTTTTAGCAGCTACCCTGGAAGTGTCAACATGTATATCTAGCTAAAGTCTAGAGTTAATCAACATCTTTATCCACCTCTAGAACACCAGAACACATGGCATCTAATCACTACAGTATTATATGCAATCGTTGATTAGGATGGTGTGTATGTATGGGAGGATGGGAGATATATACATAAATTATTGTCTTATTTGTTAGTGCCGTGGAGTCCATTCTGATTCCTAGCAACCCTGTGGACAGCAGAGCAGAACCCTGCCCAGTCTTTTTGTGCCATCCTTTTACCTTTCAGCACCATATCAGACAATGCTCCACTGCTGTTCATAGGGTTTTTATGGCCAATTTTTTCAGAAGTGGTGGCCAGGTCCTTCTTCCTAGTCTGTCTTAGTCTGGAAGCTGTACTGAAATCTGTCCACCATGGGTGACCCTGCTGGTATTTGAAATTCCAGTGGCATAGCTTTCAGCATCACAGCTACACACAGCCGCCACAGTATGACAACCAATAGACGGCTAGGGTGGTTCCCTGACTGGAAGTGAACCCAGGCATAGCGGTGAGGGCACCAAATCTTAACGACCAGAACACCAGGGCTGGCTTATTGTCTCATAGTCTGTGTTTATTTAAATTTTCTAAAAAGTTGCTGGGTTTCATTCAATATTCCTTCTTCTATCTCAGATCTTCCTTCTGAAATCAATGTTCTTCCTGAAGAATATAATTTAGAATTTCATTACTTATAGCAGGTCTCTGGGCAGTGAGCACTCAGTATTTGTCTTAAATGTTACTATTTTGCCCTCATTTTTGGAAGATGTTTTTGCTAGAGATATAATTCTAAGTTGACAGATATTTTCTCAGCTTTTTGAAGATATTTCACTGCTGTCTTGTCTTCATTTTACTGTTGAGGAGTCAGTTCTCAGTTTAATGAATTTTCCTTTGTAAACAATCTGCTTTTTCTCATTGACTTCTTTCAGAATCTTTTCTTTTTCTTTAATATTCTGCCATTTCCACATCAAGTCTCCAGCTGTTTATTTCCTTTCATATTTCCTGGAATTCATGGGATTCTTGAATCTTAAGATTTATGCCTACAGATAAAGTAATACTTTGGGAAAAAAATGAAAAACGGAGTCATGAGGCAATTTCAGGTCCTGTCTGATCATCTTGGAGGCAGAAATGTTAAGCCCACAGCCATATCCTGGGAACTCTCAAAGCTGAAAAATCATTGTTGTTTGGGGAATAATGGGCAAAGCCTAGTAAATTTAGTAACTTCCAGCAGAGTAAATTAGGATTTGTTATGTATGCAGTAGCTGAAGTGTAGGTACTACCTAAGAAGTATCTTATAGAGGCAGGCTAAGTTTTGGACTCCAAAGGAACAGAGTTCTAGAAAATCCAAATCATTTTGGAAAAGGAAAACCAAACCAGATCCCTTGGCTGTTTAACAATCATAGTTACAGGGCACATACAGCTGAATTTATCTATTATCAAGAGTATGTCTATTAACCCTACTTTCTTTTTTGGAGCTGGGCCACTGTGGGCAAAACCTCCAACTGGAACTCAGTTATTTTCAGACCTATTTCTTACTTAGCTATTAATTTTCCTTACTCTCCAAGTAGTCTCAGAAAAAAATTCACCATCCCCCAAGTTCTCTAGATTGGGAATAAACATCTCAGCATGTGTAACAGGCTTTATGGCAGCCCTAGTGTATAAAAGCTACTGACAATTGTTAAAAAAGAATGTACTAGGGCATTTCACATTAGCCTCGCCCAAAGTTCAGTCTCTCTAAGTATGATAATCATGGCTTTGCTATACGCTATGAGAATAGGCACCCCTTTGATATCTGTTCCACTAGCCTTTTTGTTAAACTATCCAGTTTCTACAAGTTGAACACTTGATTCCTCATTATTCTTTTGATTCTCAGAATTCAGAGACATATAATTTCTCCATGGGGTAAAAACAAAAAAGGAAGATGTTCTCTTGTTTCAGCCAGCAACCCAATCCCTCATTCACAAATGCATGCTGAATCAATTCCGCATTCCTGAGTAAACCTTGGCAAATAACTCATCAGTACAGTCTGTTCATAGCTCTTCCATCAGTGGGGCTTTTTCCTACAACCAAGCCCTATTTCATTGGAACAAACCTGGCTTCCATGAAACTGCACCAAAATCACCATCTAAGTGACTTCCCCTTCTCTCTCCCACCATTCCACCTACAATTGAGTCCTCTCCTCTGTTCATTGTATAATGACGTCAGGCAAGGGTACAACGTGAAGATTGTAACTATTGAATTGTTTTACAAAACTATGAAGGCTTGGATGGTTTGCGTAAGAGCTCAAAGTGAGTTACTATATGAAAAAGGACAAGTGCCCTGACTTTTCCATTTCCAATTCTATAACAGGTGTCATTTGCCAGTATCTTTTACCCAGTGAGGATGCCACAAGTCCTGATACATATGTTGGGATGTTTATTTTGGTCCCAATTCAGTAAAAAAAGAGTTTTAGATTGGGAGTCATAGTACTGATTACATTCCTTGGGACCATCACACAAATTACTCAACCATTCAAGACCTAAATTTTCCAATATATATAAAAGGAACATGTTAATCACCAAAGTTTCCTTCAGCCCTAGAATTCTGTACCCCACCATAGTTTTTAAAAAGGGAGAGGGAATGGAGACAGGTACAAGTTCCACATATCTTACCTACCCATTTTCAGCAGCACTAATGACATAGGGCTGTTTAGAGAAGTCCCTCGCTCTTGCCAAACATGTTACCGAAGCCGAATGACCAAATAGAAGTTCTTTAGCCGAAATCTGAAAATGATGAGGGTAAGCTTTTAAACAGCTGTAAACTTTTTAGTTGAAGAATATAAACATGACATTATATAAATATTCATAATTCTAATTAGAAAATCCTGTTATGTTTTTGCCGTACATAAGTTTCAGGAAAACTGATATATGGCATATCAAAATCCATGGAATAATAAACTTCTAGATAGAGGAATTGTGTTGTACACATTTTTTTGTTTGTTTTTCGTTTTGTATCCATCACAAAACCTAGATGATTGCCAGACCTGTTTTACAACATCTAGGTTTTGAACACAAATGCCAGTGCTGATGTTTATTATGCACAAAATGTACCTCAAATGATAGTAGCATATTAACGTGCAAATTTTAGAATTCAGAAATGAGTTTACAAAATAATACAAAGAAAAGATTACCTTTTTTGTAACCATTATGATACCTATTTGGCTTCCTGCCTCAGAAATAATTAAATTAACATTTCTACATTAAAAATAAAATTGCAACTAAGCTATTATTTAAAATGCCACTGTTTTCCCCCTATATTTGAATTTAAAATTATGGCACCAAGGGCTAATTCTTCCATTATCTCATGTGTGGAAGAAGTCTATTCTTTATTATTTTGTAAGACAAAATTATAAAAATCAAACTACAAAACAGAAAACATGTAAGATCCCCTCAAACAGAGAAGAGGTTGTCAACAAGGGACTAAAAATTTAATTTGAACAACTAGAAAACTTGTGGTTAATTAAAACTTGTCTCAAGAGTAATAAAAATCTATTTTCCAAATGAATTAATATTCATTATGTTTTTTCTGAACTATGCAAACATATATGTAGATGATAACCCAACCACATCAATGAGGACAAATTATTTTATAACATAAGTATTCTCTGACTTCATCTTATTTCTATAATAATCAGAAATATTTCTTTAAAAGGTCTGTTGTCAGACTGAATTTCTAGTGCTACAAAGAGGGTTTTGTGGTTGATCAGAATCACTTACAACCCAGGTTCTGACTCTACCTTTTTCCTGGGAAACTCAGAAGGTTCAATCTCAGAAAACAACATAATATCTCTCCCCATCATCACACTTGGCAATGCATACTCCTATGAATTTAACCTCTTTCCAATATATACAGGCCAAATTAAACAAAAAATCAGGGCACATCAAGAACATTCCTTCCTCCAGAGAAAATCCACTTTGGACAAAATATCAGAATGGAACACCATTGCCTTTCACATGAAGTTCTTATTCTGCTACTAAATCCCCACATCCCTTTTTCCCCTCCTGTTCTCTTCCCCCGAATAAGCTGTTACAATTCACTATAGTCTCCTCATTTTATTACATTCTGGACCTGTTGTGAAGAATAACAAAAAAATTCCACAATCACACCTAGTCATTGTCATGATGAAATCCAGGAGACCTTTACTTCTATTCTTTGTCTCTACCTCTGTGAACCATTGGTCCCCCCACTCTCATCTCAGGCACTTCCCACAGCACAATGGGAAAGGGAAAAGAACACACAAGTTGATGAGCATCTACTACCGCATTCTAGGCACTGGTGCAACTATGACAGTGTTTAATGCCCATTTCACAAATGAGGAAATTGAGGTTCAAAGAACACAACTGATATGCCCAATATCACAGAGTTGGTAAATATCATAGCTAGAACTTGATCCAGATCTCCATTCTTTCTTTCTTTCTACACAACATTGCTATTCTTTATTTTGTCATTATTGTGTTGCCTTCTGAGTACAAAACGGGAAGAAAAATAGAATATATCAAAATTAAGGGAATATATCTGAGAGAATGTTCAACTCACCTTATTCTATGCTTAAAGGTATGATGAAAACCAGCAATCAATATCAGGAAACACAGGTGAGGAAGTTCCTAGGATGGGACTTGGAAAGGCTCCTCATTAGTGGACCTCACAAAGTTCTGGGGAAACTAGAGGACTCTGGAAGTCAGACTCTAGCCTGGAAGCAGCATGCATAACCTAGCCATACAATGAGAAGCCCATGACCAGGAAACACTTATACTCCAGCTCCCCTGCATCCTGCCATCCCCCCACCCATGGACAGGGAAAGACTGAGATGTGTAGCCAAGGCCCTAATGAATACTTGGATACTCTAAAATGTCCAGAATTTAAATCACCTTCTTTCCCTCCTTATTCCCAATCCTTACACAAATACATGATACCATCATCCCACCAGTCCCACCCATCACCCAAATCCCAAATCTGGAAGGTATCCTTGACTGTTCCTGCTCCTTTATTTCACATCCAATTGGTCACTCAGTTCTGTCCATTCTCTCTTTTTAACATCTTTCCAGGTTTCATCTCCTCTTCCTTACCATTGCCACTGACTTGGTTCATGCTCAAAAACTTTCTTGACTAAATTACTATAGAAGCCTTCTACCCATAGTCCCTGTCCCTTATTTCATCTCCACCTTCCTTCAATATGCTCTTCACGTTAATACCAACTGATATTCTAAATCACAAATATAATAAAACAGTATTATGTCATCTCATCCCATAAAACATCCTAAAAATCCTTAATATCATGACTGCTTTTAACTAACATGTGGTGTTAGCTCTTGCTAGTTTTTTTAAAAAAATCTAAACCCCTTAGCATGTCAGATTCCATGTTGAGTCTGCTCCATCCTTTCCAGACATGCCTGTCACCTCTAACTTACCCTCTATGTTCCAGATCTACTCAACTACTTTTACCAGTTCCCTGAAGGCAAAATAGTCATGCCTTTCACACACACTTATCATTCCCTGACTGCAATATCCTCCCACCTTACTTTCCTGTTCAAGTCCTGTGCATCATTTAGAATTCAGCTCAAGCATCACCCTCAGAAAGCCTTTCCCTTCAAACCACAATGAGATACTTTCATAATGATAGGATGGCTATTATAAAACAAAAAGACAAATGAACTAAAAAGGAAATAACAAGTGTTGATGAGGATGTTGAGAAATTGGAACCCTTGTAAACTGCTAGTGGAATTGTAAAATGGTGCAGCCGCCATGGAAAACAGTTTGGCAGTTCCTCAAAAAATTTAAAATAGAACTACCATATGATCCAGCAAATCCTACTCCTGGGTATATATCCCAAAGAAGTAAAAGTAGTAACTCAAACAGATATTTATACACCCAGATTCATAGCAGCGTCATTCACAATAGTCAAAAGGTGGAAGCAAACCAAGTGTCCATTGACGGATGAATGGATAAACAAAATGTAGTATATACCTAAAATGGAATATTATTCAGTGCTAAAAGGAAATTCTGATACATGCTACAACATAGATAAACCTTGAGGACATTATACTAAGTGAAATAATCCAGTCACAAAAGGATAAATACTATGTGATTCAACTTACATGAGATATGTACAATAGTCAAATTCATAGAGACTGGAAGTATCCCACTGCTTTACAACTTCCAACATACAAGACTGTCTTCTACACTAGACTAAGAAAATTGAAAGAGAGATCTGTGCCTACAACAAAAAGTATCTGTGTAATTTGTCTAATGACTCTATAAGTAAGTGTCCTTAGGTTTGTTTTTCCACTTTACATGATGGCTAGTATTCTCTTACCTAAATCCTTCTGGAAAAGGAAAGGGGCTTTCCAAATTTAGGATGAAGAGGAAATAAATGGCTTCCAGGTCACTTTACACCCCCTCCTTGTAACTTCCTTATTCCCTTCCTGTTGTCCTCCTCCTGATATGCCCATTGGCCTCAGACTACCCTACAGCCACAATGTCCCATGTCCTTAAAGCCTCTCCTCTTCCTCTGCCCAAATTATTCCTTTATATACATAAATTTTTAAAATAAAAATCAAATTAAACTACCAAGCTTTAAAATATTAATGATGGACCACTCACTTGACTATCTTATAGATAGCAAGAAGATTTGTTGAGAACTCAAAAATGCCCTTGATTTTTTAAAAGCTTAGAGTTTTCCCTGCTAATAGGTGATCTGTTGTCATGTAGGGGCAAGATTCATAGGAAAATTAAGAGAAACTGTTCATTCTTTCTGGTCCTATGGTTAGACATAGAAAATGTAAAGGAAAACTCTCACATGGAAAATCTCACATTCATACTAATCGGTATCATATTCATGTTATTAACTTTCTCACAATGTCCTGACAGTGAATTTCCAAAACATAAAGCTGATCCAATCCCCTATTTAAATCTCTTCAATGGTTCTTGTTTTTTCCACCCCTGCCAATCGCATTCCTATTCCCACCCCACATCTACCATGGATTTCTCAATATCGGAACTATTGGCATTTTGGACGGGATAGTTTTTTGCTCTGAGGGGCTGTCATGTGCACTAAAGGATGTTTAAAGTACCCCTGCCCTTTACCCACTAGATGCCTGTAGCATTCCCGTTCCTCCAGCTGTGACAACCAAAAATATCTGCAGACGTTACCAAATGTCTCTTGTGGGGCAATATCACCGTCTGTTAAGAACCACTAACCCCAAGCAAAAGACTTGCTCCTCAGAAAAGTACGGCATAACTTCTCCCACTGAAGATGCAGTGCAGACCACTCCCTACTTAGAGTAGTTTGTATTACAACATAACTGCACCACCTTAGTCTGTCCTCTACTACAACGCAACCTCTTGGGCAGCCAACACAAGGTCTTATTCGTATTTGAACTCCTGTATCTAGCATAATGCCTAACTTATAATATGCACTCAATAAATACATTTTGAATAAATGTTGAATAAATTCCAGGAGCATACGTCAAAAGATAGAGATGTTAGAATTCACATTTCTTAAGTTTATATAACCTACATATTACAAGACAATTCCTCAAACTAGAAAAACACCACACTTCAACATTAAAAGTAGTTTAGACATTTTAAGTCATTTAGGAGTCTGAGTTTAAACTATAACAGATAATAAATGTGAGGACCAATTTTCGAAGCTCAATTGTTGCAATAATACCAGTTCCTTCTTTCAGGAATGTTCATAAATATTGAGCTGAGCTGGTTTGCTATGCAGTTCTTGGCAGCCCTGTAGTGTTAGTATAACTGTTCAGTGATGGGAGATGTTAATTAATTACACTATAAAATAGAATTACAATTAATTGTTAATTTAGGTTTTAAAGTGACAAACTTTAAAGACAAAAAATAGTCTTTGATCTTTAAAAGGCTTCTTAATGAGGGCAGTATACTTTAAGTACATCATTAGTTTAAATGTTCAAATTGGGTCTAGAGGCTGCTAGAGCTAAGCAAATATCTATTCCAATATGTTAAATGTTTATGACTTGGGACAGGGACAATTAATTGCTAATCAATGGGCCAAATTCTAGGTGAGGTCAGGTTCCGGAATAGGAGGACAATAGTAAATTGGATTTAGAGCTTTTTGATGCAACCTGTAAAAGTCACAGACAAGCAGAGACTAAAAGAATCACAAGAAGGCCAAAGTGACAGAAACACCCAGATAATTAAGATATTACTCATTCAGTTAATAGTGGTTTTCAAGGATGCCCTTTGTTTAGATTAATGAGCCATAATTTTTAGAATTATACTTACATGTCTGTAGTTCAGTTACTTAAGCATGTAATTCAGGATATAAAATAGTAAAACTAAGCATAGCTTAAAGGGTGATAACACTTAGCTGGTGCCTAAGATTAGCAATATTCATAATGTAGTTTACCAATATGATCTTGATCCACCATATCATACTTAATTTTCTCCAAATTCAGAAGTAAAACTAATTTATTACTTCAGTAAACATCTTTTTAACAATCATGCAATCCTTCCACTGTCATTGCAGGAAGAAGAAGCAAGCTGTGCTTATTTTGTAAGCATTGTCTGTTTCAATATTAACAGCTTTCACTAACCCTTAGTTCAGGTGAGAGATTCCAGAGACAGAGCTGCCCCTCTTGGCTTCCAGTCACGATCGTTTGCTGGTCATCGGTGATCATGATTGCAGTGATGCTGTGCGGAGGGGCCTTCTTTCCCCAGAGTGCCACAGCCTGCAAGGAGGGCCTCATGTTGAGTGAATCCTGGACACACAGAGAAGAGAAGTGTGCACAGTCATCATTCTTAAATTTGGGGGAAATGGTCATATCACAAGGTGGATTTATGATGACATAAACTTTAATGACATGTTCTCCCAGAGTATGGAGAAGGGTGCTTCCCCATCAGTTAGAAGAGACATTGACATTACCATGTCCAGTGTTAATCCATCAAAGAGGAATGACTTTTATTCCAGTTCTTGATTATTGATGCTGATGAAGACAAGAATAGGAATAGTCTAACCACTCCACCCTAAGCTCTTACTATGGGTGATCCTGACCCATAGTAGAATATAAATTCTACTATTGATATGAATATGAATTCTAGTAGAATATCAGTATTCTACATCCTACAGAATATTATATTCTATATACAGAAAGCTGTCTGTCTTATATTCTGTATATATTCTTATAAGCTGTCATATTCTGTATATAGAATATAATATTCTATTCTACAGAATAGAGCTGTCTACACACTATAATTTGAAGACAGCTTTGCAAATTCTCTCTCCCTAGAAATGTCACCTCATCTGGGTAACAAATATCTGAACTTTGCTATTAAAAAGTAAATCTCGGGCCGCCCGGTGGCGCAGCGGTTTAGTCCGCGCTTGGCAGCCCGGGGTTCGCGAGTTCGGATCCCAGGCGCCCGCGGACGCGCACTGCCTGTTAGCCATGCCGTGGTGGCGTCCCATATAAAGTGGAGGAAGATGGGCACGGATGTTAGCTCAGGGCCAGTCTTCCTCAGCAAAAAGGGGAAGATTGGCAACAGATGTTAGCTCAGGGCTGGTCTTCCCCACAAAAAAAAAAAAAAAAAAGTAAATCTCTTCCAAAAAATAGTTTCCTAGTCTTCAAAGATTCATATATGACTGTCACGATTTCTGCCATATTCATGTTCTACCTTTACTATTTATAATAACAATTTTTATTTTTATATTTGGTATCTTCCTAAACAATATTTTTCAAGAAATCCCTACCTTCGTGTGTTAGTTATAAGGGTTAATGTGAATGCATAATTGCCAAAAAATGCTTGCCTGTGTATCACCCCAAATAATCTGAAATATAACCCAGTGATATGAGCATTACATTTTGTGAAACACTGAGTTAAATGTTCTCCAAAGAGGCATTCTTTTCTGAAATACAAATAATTGGGATATGAATAACATTTTAAGTCCTTAGAATAAATTAGTAAGTTTTCTCCTTAGCAGTATATTTAATCTCATGTAAAATGTCAAAGATAAGACAAAGGAGAAAGATACCAAGTCTACATCCATATTTGCATTGAGAAAGTTAAGAAAATGAAAACCTTCTGTCCTGCAGGATTTCT
Organism: Tapirus indicus; assembly: GCA_031878705.1. NCBI lineage: Eukaryota > Metazoa > Chordata > Mammalia > Perissodactyla > Tapiridae > Tapirus > Tapirus indicus. Next base: position 46,274,932 of record CM062918.1, read on the forward strand.
GGTATTAAAGCAGAAAGGGTAAATACCAATATAAATTTTAAAAACTTGTGTACATATAATTTGTAATGTTTAATTACACACACACACACACAAACACGGGTATGCATTGACACTATGAACACAAATTCAATATGGGCAGTGCTTAACCCATAAACTGGTTACATTCAAAATTTTACTGGTAGTTCAATTGTTTGGAATTCAGTACCTTCCTGTCCATGGCTCACTTCTTAGGCCAGTTCACAAGTCTATGTACTGTTCTGTTCTAGGTGCAGTACCCAAGCACAGTGAAACCAAGATTTCTATGGAAAGCGCACTGAGCATTGTAATTCAGAATATCAAGACCATACATATTAATCAAATTACTAAGCTAACCAAAGAGTTCTAGTTTCAATAACACTATAATCTAAACTTGGACCTCTTTTGTTTCAAAGAGAAATAATGCATTATATATATATTAAATCATTGTTTCCTGACCAAGCTTGCAAATAAGTCTAGGAAATTCCAAGAAATAAAAATATAAGGGGAACTTGAAACTGGAGCTGAGTCAGTTTATGGCTCTGTTAGCTGGGAGTTTGAGTGTTAATCTTCACAGAAGGACAGGAAGCAAAGCCCTCCAGAGGTAACTTTGCTCAATGAAATGAGAAGTAGAAAAACTCCAACACTATCAGGGGAAGAAAAGGAAGCTTATTTCCAAATATCCCAAGAAAAAAATGCCAAGCCTGAACCAGAAAACAGGTTTGAAGTGAAAAAAAAAATCATTATATATAATGCCAGAATTCCCAAGTGAAGAACTAGCCATGTGAATAACTGTTCCCAGGTCAATGATACCATCAGGAGGCCTGTTAATAATACTTTATACCTATTAGAATATCTTAAACTGTTTTTAGAAAAGATAATGCCAAGTATTGAGAAGAATGTAAAACAACTGGAACTCATATGGTGCTGATGGGAACATACAGTGGAAAACAGTTTGGCAGTTTCTTATGAAATCAAACATATGCCTACTACATGACCCAGTCAATCCATTTCTAGGACTTACCCAAGAGAAAAGAAAGCATATGTTTATACAAAGACTTCTACAGATGCAGTTTTATTTATAATACCAAAATCCGGACACAACTCAAATGTTCATCAACAGGTGAATGGATAAACAAACTGTGGTATAGCCAAACAATGGAATACTATTCAGCAATAAAAAGTAATGAACTATTGATTCGCACAACATAGTTGAATCTGAAAATAATCATGTCAAGTGAAAAAAGTAACTAAAAATAATATATACCGTATGCTTCCATTTGTATGAAATTCTAGAAAATTCAAATTAATCTAGAATACTAGGAAACAGGTCAGTGGTTGCCTATGGACAGGAATAAGGGACAAGGAGGAGTGAGATTACAAAGGGGAGTGAGGAAACTCCTGAAGATGGTAGACATGTTCATTATTTTAATTGTGATGATGGTTTCAAGAGTGAACACATACATCAAAACTTTTCAAATTGTACACTTTCAATACATACACATACAAATATACTGCATGTCAATTATATTTTAATAAAGCTGTTTAAAAAAAAAGAAAGCATTTTGGAAGACACTTCCATAACCAAGATTGCATAGGATTTCCATAGAAACAACCCCAGTGGCAAAGAAGTTCACAATTAAAAATCACAAAACATTCAAGAAAAGAATAAACCATGAGCAAACACAGTGATTAGTATCCCAGGAACTAATGATAAGAAAACAATCTAAAAACTTATTGCAAAAGAAAAACAAATATATTAAATTATTATAAACTATTAAAGAGACAAATGAAGTGTAAAACCCTAAGAAAACAGACAGCCTATAAAAAAACAAACAGGCAGAATTTTAAAAGAAACAAATGCTACCTCTAGAAATAAAATATAATCATTGGAATATAACAAATGTCAGTTAAGAGTATAAATCAGAATAGACTCAAGTGAAGAATCAATAGATTTAAAGATAATTCTCAATAATTACACAGAATACAGCAAGAAGTGGTAAGGAAATAGAAAACATTGAGTGAAAAAAATCAGAGAAATTAATATTAATCACAGATATTAAGAGCTATAGATGATAGAATGAAAACACTCAACATTTATCTAATATAAGCTCCAAAAAAAGGTAGATCTCTTTCTGGCTGTTTCAGTTCTAAAACCATCAGGTAGAGAGAGCATGAGTAGAGTGTGGGAGCTCAAATTGCATTAGGAGGGCATCCTTATAGGAGACACATGTGGAGTCAGAGCCCAGGGAAGGTGAACAGGATGTTCAAACATGGGGCAACCCCATGTGAGTTGCAGAGCCCAAGTAGGGTGAAGAGGGATAAGGTGTGCAAGGCTGTCTTGTACCGGGTATTGGAACCTGAGTAAGGTAAGGAAGGAGTTCATACAATGAGGTGCCTTAACAAGGGTGTCATGAGCTAAGAGGGGTGAGGATGGCAAAGGAAGTGGCCCTGGTGTGGGAGGTCAGAGCCCATGCAGGGTGAGAAGCATATTCATATAGAAGGGAGATCCAGTGTGCAGTGCTAGAGCCCAAGCAGGTGATGATGGTGTTCACGTTGGGAAGGAGGTACTGGCACAGGGGTGCCAGAGGCTGGGCAGGGTGAAAAGGACATCCATTTACAAGGATGACCTGGCACAGAGTGCTGGAGTCCAAAGAGGATCAGGAAGGTGTGCATGCTGGGGGAAGTTCAGCACGTCCTGCTGGGGTAAGGAGGGCTATTGTCCAAAAGTGTAGCCAGACATAGTGAAGGAATACAGGGGGCTGAGCAGGATATTCACACTTTGGGACAGTGAACAGCTCCACAAGGGATGATGAAGCCATATAATGATGAGCAGGGCATGCATATAGAGGAAAGGGCAGCAGCATTTACAGAAAATTGGTTACATACAAGGTAATGGACCAAATAATTAATATATTAATAGGGTAACAGGAACCAGATTTCTTACTGTCAGAAAAGGGGGTCAGAAATATAGAAAGGAAGAAAACTAGAATGATCCCTGTGGTGTTGCAGTGGAATCAGAGGTATTGGTGTGAAATAAACGTAGATATAAATAGACACACACACATGCGCGTGTGTGCATTTCTTATCTCTGTTCGCTGAGGGCCTAGAAGCTGCAGCAATAGCAATGAGCTCACTTAGCATCTTCTAAATACTATTCTCTATAAGAGGAACCAGGGTTTCTTGGGAAGTTGGTTGATTCCAGGCCTGGAGCAGGGAAAAATACAAGATGATACTGGAACGTGTTGTTGAAAGTGAGGAAGTGCTCTATGAGTAAGAGAGACATAGCAAAAAGACACAGAAGCCAGCTTGAAGAAGCTCTCATTGGCAAATTATGGACAATGTGAGCATTAAAACAAATAACGCTAGGAACAGATTATAACTCCTTGGATAAAATAGGAAACCATGAGTTCATACTGATAATTACTAACTACAAGGGGGAAAAAGAGTAACTTTACAGTGGGAAAGCCTGGCAGACACCACCTTAATCAAGTGATGAAAGTTAACCACTAGTGACAGGACAAATCAAATTCATGTGCCACTTGATAGGACGCAATGAGAAGAACATGGCATCATTTCTGTGATATTCCTGCCAAAGATGCATGACCTGAATCTAATCATGACAAGCACACATCGAAGGACTTTCTACAAAATAACTGGCCTGTAATCATCTTTGTGTGTGTGTGTGTGTGTGTGTGTGTGTAAGACCAGCCCTGAGCTAACATCCATTGCCAATCCTCCTCTTTTTTGCTGAGGAAGCTCGGCCCTGGGCTAACATCCGTGCCCATCTTCCTCTACTCTATATGGGACGTCGCCACAGCATGGCTGACAAGCAGTGCGTTGGCTGGCAACCGGATCCGAACCAGTAAACCCTGGACTGCCAAAGCATGAACTAAACCACTGTGCCACTGGGCCAGACCCTGGCCTGTAATCTTCTAACATGTCAAGGTCATGAAAGTCAAAGGTAGACTAAGAAACTGCTCCAAGTAGAGGAAACTTAAGAGGCACGACAACTAAATGCAACACGTGATTCTAGACTGGATTCTTTTGCTAAAATGGACATTACTGGGGTAAGTGGCAAAACTTGAATGGGGCATAAGGATTGAATGGTAGTAATATATCAATGTTAATGTCCTAATTTTAAGTATTTATTGTGATTGCATAGGAGAATATCTTTGTTCTAGGAAATATACACTGAAGTATTCTGAAAAGATGAGGTAACAGATTGGCAACTTACTCTCAAATAGTTTTCATGTAAATAGTTCTGTGAAATACACTTACTACTTATCTGTAAGTCTGAGATTGTTTTAAAAAATATACTATTAAGGGGCTGGCCTAGTGGTGTAGTGGTTAAGTTCATGCACTCCTCTTCAGAAGCCCTGGGTTCGCAAGTTCAGATCCTGGACATGGACCTACACCACTCATCAAGCCATGCTGTGGCAGCATCCCGCAAAGAAAATAGAGGAAGATTGGCACAGATGTTAGCTCAGGGACAATCTTCCTCATACACACACACTATATATATATATATATATTATTAAACAATTAATGGTAGACTATTTTCTAAAATGTTTCAAAGACATGAAAACTTAGATTCAAGAATCCAACAAGCATTAAAGATTAAAATGAAAAAGAAATGGACACCAAAGCACATCCTGGAGAAACTGCAGTATACTAAAGGCAATGCATGAAAGAAATGAAATGACCCAGGAAAGAAACAGGAAGTATGCTTAAAGCAAATTTCTCCACAGCAAAATCATGGCCAGAAGCTACTAGAATATTACCTGCAAAATGCTGAAGGGAGGTGAATGTCAATCTAGGTTTTTATACCTAGTTATCACTCAATGTGAGGGCACTATAAAGACATTTCTCCAACAAATGAGGCTGGAGAGAATACAGTATTTACAGACCTTGCTGAAAGAATTGTGAAAGGATGTGCTTTATGGAAAATATATTAAATCAAAAAGAAAGGAATAAAATGGAATACAAGATGCAGTGCTAATCAAAGAAGTTGGTAAACACACAAGTAAATCTAAATGAACATTATTTGTAAAATAATAATATTAATAATGATGAAGTGATTAACTAAGGAGGTGAGAGAGGTAAACTAAAATTCTAGATAAGAATATGGAAGAAGAGAAAGTGGAACCTGTATTAAATCATTCTAATGTTCTCATACGCATGGGAAGAGAGCAGAGATACTAACTTTAAATTTTCTTAAGGCAAGAATTCATGACAAGACACTAAAAGAAAAAAAATTGTGTGTAACTTCCAAATCATTAGGGTGGTAAAAGGAAATAAAGAAAAATTATCGATCCAATAGACGAAAAAAACAATTCTAAAGCAAAGAAGCATGGAAAATAGAAAACGCAAAACCAAACGGTAAATTCACATCCAAAGATATCAGAATTTACAATAAAGAGATTAATTAAACTTATTAGTTGAAAGACAAAGATTCTCAATTAGATTATATCCTATCATATCCTATTTATAAGAAATTCCTTAAGTATTAACACAGAAAGTTTGAAAATAAGAGATGGGCAAGGATAAACCAAGCAAATAGCAATGAAAGAAAACTGATATAATATTAGACAAAATAGGCTTTAAGGTAAAAGCATTACTGGGGGAGGGGGAAAGGGTTACTATATAGTGATTAAATAAATCATTCACCAGAAAAGAACAAGATCCACAATCTCTAGGTACCCAGTAGCAGAGCTTCAAAATACATAAAACACAATCTTGCCTAACTACAAAGAAACGTTGGTAAATTTTCCATTAAAGAGGGAAATTTTACATATCTGCATCAGTAACAAATAGATTGAAGCAGACAAAAAAAAAAAAGTAAGGATATAAAATACTTGAACCACATAATTTGCATTTATAATATTATGAACATAAATAGATTCCTGCTCCTGGGTATTAAAAAAAAATTCTATTAAATCATGTATATAACATTTATAAAACTGACCATTTTAGACTACAAAACGTCTCAATGGGTCCCAAATGATTTAATGTCATGTATGCAACATTGTTGTTGTTACATGTGTCAAGTCAGCTCCACCTCCTGGCAACCCCATGAACGAGTGATGTCCACCATGTCCTATCCTCTACAGCCCTACTCAGCTCTGTAGACTCATGCCTATGGCTTCCTTTATGGAGTTAATCCATTATCTCATATCTGGTCTTCCTCTTTTCCTGCTGCCTTCTACTTTTCCCAGCATTATTGTCTTTTCCAAAGAGTCCTGCCTTCTCACGAAGTGCCCAAAGTAGGGCAGCCTCAGTTTTATCATTTTTGCCACCAGTGATAGTTCGGGCTTAATTTGCTCTAGGACCCCCTTGTTCTTCTTTCTGGCAGTCCAGGGTATCCATAGGGCTCTCCTCCAACACCATATTTCAAGTGAATCAATTTTTTCTCCTGTCAGCCTTCTTCACTGTCCAGCTTTCACACAGTACATAGTAATTGGGAATATGAGGATGTGGCTAGTCTTGGCCTTAATCTCTAATGACACTTTCTTACATTGATGATCTTTCCTCATTCTTTCATTGCTGCCCTTTCAAGTCTCAGTCTTCTTTTGATTTCTTGGCTGCAGTCTCCATTTAAATTGATGACTGAACCAAGGTAAACAAAATCTTTAACAATTTCAATGTCTTCTTTGTCTATGTTAAAGTTGTGTAGTTCTTCTGTAGTCCTCATTTTGTTTTCTTGATGTTCAAATGCCGTCCTGCTTTGGCACTTTCTTCTTTCACTTTCATCAGAAGTCCTTTCAAGTCACTGCTGCGTTCTGCCAGTAAGATGGTGTCATCTGTATATCTTAGATTGTTGGTATTTCTTCCTCCAATTCTCACTTCTCCATCTGAGTCTAGCCCAGTTGTTTGCATATGTTCTGTATACAGATTAAACAGATAAGGAGATAAAATGCATCCTTGTCTGACACCTCTGCATGTATGAAACCATTCTGTCTCTTGATGTTCTATCCTGATAGTGGCTTCTTGTCCACAATACCCACAGGGGCACCTACAATTCGTAGGTGTTTGGTCATTGTGATATCACGGACCCGAGTGCATGTGTTTGAACCCACACATCATGCCGCAGAAGGCGATGATAAACCACTGCTGTGTTTTCCTTCTTTGTCTCTTTCTTTAAAATTCTTTTTTTTACCCTTGAAAACTCCATGATGAGACAATCCAGAATAGGCAACATAATCTGGCCAAAATGAATAAAAATCTGAAACCTCCAGGCAACACACACACACAATACAAGTTTGAAATGCTCCCTCTCTAAATACTTGGAAACTAAAATAAATATATTCTAAATGTTCCTTGGACTATCAAGAAAACATCATGAAAATTAGATTTTATTAAGGCCCAAAAGACAATGAAAACTGGTATAATAAAACTTCTCAGATGTAGATTTTGTATAGAAGGAGAATTACAGCCTTAAATGCATATAGTAAGAAGAAAAAGGATGGAAATTAATGAGTTAAACATCCAAATTAAAATCTTATACAGAAGCAGAGCAGGTTAAATCCAAAGAATGCAAAAGAAAACAATACAGACAAGACCATACATTAATATAATAATTTTTTAAAAAGGAAACAATCTACACAGCCAAAGCCCAGTTCTTTGAAAAGAAAAATAATATGAGTAAATATCTGGTAAGTTTGATAAACAAAGAATTAAAAACACTAAAAAATAATATAAGGTAAAGAGAAAATGAGTATAACAAATTAATATGTTAAATGGGAATATTATAAATAACAGTATGCCAAAAATTTGGAAAGATTAAGTGAAATAATTTTTATAGAAATATAGATTACTAGAACTGAATGAACATGAAATAGACAACACAAATACACCTGTAACCATTAAAAATAGAAAAAAAGTAAAACCACACACACACAAACACACTCATTTTAGCAAAACTTTATAGTGGGGTATAATCTTGGGGAACTAGCAGGTACATCCTTACATATGAAAACATAGGGCAGACCCACATAAATTCTCCTAAGTAAAATGACAGCTCATATAACAAGTGATTTGGATCACTTGTATCCAAATCAACAGATTAGAGAGACAAGGAGCAAGAAGGAAAGCAAGAACATAATGATTTCCAACTGAAGCAAGCAGAGGAAAAAAGTGAATCACAACAAAGAAAAAGAAGACCAAAACCCCCACAAAACCTGTCATTATAGCAGCAGAATCTGGCAGTCCTGGGACTCTTAGTATAAGAGCAAATCAGGCCAAATCTCCCCCATTCCTGAGGGCTCCATGGTATTCCAGCTCAGGACAATTACTGCCCATCATGGCACTGACTTGGCTGAATAAAAGATAATGAGATACCCAATGCACTCTGCCTAAGAAGGCAACAAGAGGACCGGCCCAGTGGCGTGCTGGTTAAGTTTGCACACTCTGCTTCAGCAGCCCGGGGTTTGCAGGTTCAGATCCCAGATGCAGACCTACACATCGCTCATCAAGCCATGCTGTGGTAGTGTCCCACATTACAAAACAGAGGAATTGGCATGGATGTTAGCTCAGGGACAATATTCCTCAAGCAAAGAGAGGAAGATTGGCAATAGATGTTAGCTCGGGGCCAATCTTCCTCACCAAAAAAAAAAAAAGGAAGGCAGAAAATAGTAGTTTTAACAACATCTAAGACAAAGAGTTAAATAGATCAGTTTCATTTTTCAGGAAAATTTGCTTTTGGGGAATAGCTCAGACCCGTGAATACCAGATATATGTGATACAATTAAAGACTGCAAAGGTGGGAGTGAGAAGAACCCACAGGGGTGTGTTTTAACATTCTGCTACTAAGAAACACTACTCCTAACTCTGTATTAGTCTTTTCACCATAGCGTCTAGTATTACAACGAAAATCACCATTCAAAAATCATTTGCATTTTGACCTCCACTCCTGGCTTGGCTAATGTGTGCTTTTCAGAACAAAGACGCGGTAGAAAAGAGAGTGCTCATGGTCACGCTGCTCCAAAGGAAACTGGGCATATTTTTTCTCTACAGGCAATGTGCTCTTGGCTCTTGTCCAAGGACTCGCCTGTTACCTTTTTACCTTTACCTAGGAAACTGTAGTCAAGGCAATTAGTCTAGACTGCTAAGTAGAACTATAGCAGAAACAAATTTGGGGAACATTTACCAGGAAATTCATATATCTGTAATGATTAACATGATACTTGAGAGGAATGATTCCTGAGGTGAGTTACCTATATTCCTATTACTCTGGAAAATTAGCTTCTCTTACTTGAATCACTGCAACATTTTCTACTCAATACCTGGCCACTTTGTATTATTCTGGCTTTTTAATCTCCCTTAAAATTATCTGTTTTGCATTGATGTCTCCCGAATGAAATGATACAATTCCCCCAAGAACAGAGACCAGACCTTGCTTAGTGTAATGCCTGGCCCATAGTGGGTGCTTGATAAATATTCTTTTAACCAACTAATCTTGGTGCCTCTTCCTTCTACATTCTTTGCAAAAGATAGGAATTATGTCTTAGTCACTATTCTATTCCCTACAATGCCTGAAGCACAGTGCTTTGAACATAGGAAAACAATAAATACTGGTTGAATAAATTCTTTTGTTTATTAATTTTAAGCTCTATATTTCAAAAGGGTTTGAGTTGATTAACAGTATGAATTTTAATTTGGATTAGAATTAAATGTGAGTCACTTAATCCCTCTAAACTTCAGTTTTCTCCTCTACAACCTGGGAATAATAACAATACTTAGCTCAGAGGTGTTCTAAGGATGGAGTGAGAGCATGCTTATAATGTAGAGTACGGAGCAGAATTCAGTAAATTACTACTATTTTTATTTCAGTTCCCATACTTCTGGATAATAGCAACAGTTACCAAATATCAAACTTTTTCACTGCTACACTGCTGCTTTATTCTTATTCAGATTAAATTCATTTCAACTTCACTAGATTTTTAATCCTCCGAAAGCAGGAACTTCTGTCTGATTTGTCCATTGCTGTATTCTCAGAGCCCAGAAAAGGGCTGGGGACAGACAGGCACTCAATAACTATTTGCTGAATGAATGAAGAAATGAATGAAAATATACATTATAGTCTAAAGAATCTTGTCTGGGAAAGCGTCCACCCATTCAAATATTTACAAATATTTAGGTATCTAACAAAATGCAAGGCACTCAGAGTTTAGAAAATCAAACAAGGCAAAGAATTTCATAGACTGAAACCCTTAATAGTCATAGGATTCCTAACACATCCAAATTAGAAAACAAAAAGCATCAAGGCCAGAGCCACAAGAAATCAGATCTTAACCCGAACTCATCCTGAACAATCCAGATTGCTAAGTGTAGTGAAAACAGACCCGGAATTCAGAGACCCAGTTCTAGGGCTGCGATTACCTCTTATTACCTTTATTTCCAGATTATAAAGGCAATATGTAATAAAATGAGGATATTACCACCTGAAATGCCTACATCTCAGTATTCTTATGAAAAATAAATTCAATGATGTAAATAAAAGTATATGGGTATAAATATATATATTATGCTATCATTATGCCTTGCATATATTACTCATATTATAAACTCCCATAAGTCTAGAATTTAGGGTAATAAGTGGCCTTGGGGATCACTAATATAATCCCCCTCGCTTATAAGAAAGCTGACAATGAGAAATGTAATCTAGAAAACTCTTAAGATTACTTCTAATTCTGAGAGACCAACTGAATTGTTCAGTAAGAATAAGTAACTCATTAAAAGTTTGCACATCTCATAAGTCACTTTTTCTCAGATTCTCTTTCTCTCTTTTTTTTGGAGCAAACTTTTAAAAGTGACCCCAGAAACTTACTGCCTTGCTATCAATAGGAGAGAGAGCAAATCCACGTCTTCTGAGACCCTGTACAATTCCCCAGAAATCTCTAACCAAAAAGAAACCTCAAAGAAAAAAGGTTTATTGTAGAGTCTCCAAGTTAGAGGGAAACTCTGTGATGTGGAGGAGCAAGTTATGCCCCTGACAGAAGTATACTGTCCCATTTCAAATAATTATGTGTCTAGACGAGTTTTAAAATCTTTGGAAAGGGATTACCAACTTCTGTCACAGTTAACAATTATTGCATTTATACAATTTATCATTTATAATTACTGTATTACAAATTTGAGTGCCTGACTGATGTTTTGGAATGTCTAAATCAAGACTATGGATAGATGTTTACAGGTCCTTAAATGATTTCTAAATCTGGTCTATTTAAAGGCAATTTAAAATAAATACTTCCATTGGAGAAAAAAAAAGAAGACGTTAAAAAAATACTTACATAGACAGGAATAAAGTTACACACTGTTTTATAAAGGGCAAATAAATTTCTCTCATTTGGATCTAGTCACAGTACTAAGCACAACATTTTAGATTTTGACATTGTATTTTGTAACTTTCTTAAGCGATATAATCGATATTTTATCATATAATCAGTATAGCTATTTAAATTATTATACAAACACTCAAACACAAAACTATACTCTTAAGTGACTCTCAAATAATTTCTACACAAATTATTGACTGCAGCCTACTCAGATGTCACAATGGGTTCTCAGGATGAGATGAATGGCCTTCAAAAAGCTCACAGCCTGCAGGTAGAATCCCTAATGTAAATGAATCACTCACTAATGATATAGATATAGATATAGATATAGACATGGGTATGGATATAGATATATAGTTATATATATCTATATAACTGGTCTTCCCAAAGTGACTTTAATTCAATGTAAAAAAGGGAAGGGCCCTGGACACATATAAGTGCTATGGGAATATGGATAAGAGTGTGTAGTGACCTACAGAGAGTAGCTGGTGTCTTATCATCTTTCCCACCCTTCTGATTTTCGTCCCCTTCTTCAACAATATCTAGTCTCTCAAAACCCCTTTCATACATACAGTTATTATTTTGTTATTTCTGAATAGTATAATGAAAAATAATTTTAAGGAAAAGATTATTTTAGATCTAGTAATTATTAAAGTATGTATTATAAAGCTGATTTTGATATAGTTTAATTACATATAAAGATAAATTCAATTTATACCTAACTATAACAAAAAGCATAATTTAAACATCCTATTGTAATATTACATATTTAAATATAGATTGAAATTTAGGTACATAGCAAACAACACCCAGACTGCATCTGTGACATAATGTTTCGATTTCCTACCTTTTATGGTTAATAAGGTCAAACTATTCATTTTTATAATTTCCACATTTTGTTTCCAAATAAGAGAGGAAGTTTCAGACCGTTACTTGCAAATGGTTTTTAGTCATTCAAAACACATGAAGTCTGTGAATATTTTTCCTTTCTAGAAAAAGCCATGTTCAATGAAATCTTTATGATTTTCCCCTTTTTATTATCGATTTTAAAGTACTAGTGAGTTTGATGTTCCATATAAGACTGTTTATCAGATGAACGCCCTTTACAGCTTGAAGGATTCCTTCTTGTGGTGAAACTGCAGCATTCTTCCAGTTTTCATTTTCACTGACACAGGACTGAACAATAGAGTGCTGTGCTTCCTTTCTATAGCCAGAGGTCGACTACAATATAAATTAAATAAATCAGAGCTTCCCGGCTGTATGTCATGTCACATACTGGGCCATGAATAGTTGATATGAGGCGTGAGGGAAATTGCAACCCTCAACCCAATGTGTGTGCGAAGATAATCATTTTCTATGTTTATACTTTGACATGAAAAAGGATAGGAAACATTGAATTAAGTAAAACTTGTCTAGGAACATAAATAATTTAAAGCTAGGCCCAAACCATTAATTACATAGTTTGGAAAACAATACTCACAACTAGGAAATGAGCCTCCTGGTGATGCAGTCATGCTGATTGCACAACCTCTCATCATGAGGACGTGGAAGCTCCCAAACCGTTCCATTTTAAAGGGAAATGTTTTTAAATAATATATTTTTAAGTAGAAATAGCAAAGTGCTGCCTAATCTAACAATGTGAGCTTACTGATCACCTCCCAACCATAGAGGCTCTTAAATCACCAGTGAGGAAACACCTACAAAGCTGTACATTGCAGCAGGCAAAGGATGGCTGTCTTCTCATTGTTTGATCCTTAGCCCCTAGCACACTGCCTGCCACGCAAGTGACATTCAATAAATATTTCTTAAGTGACTGTATTTCATCTTGAAACTGGAGTAAGAGTTCACTAGAAACTGGAAGAAACTTTAAGAATGCGGAGTTAAACTCTTATTTTGCTGATGACGAAGTGGAGGAAAGGTGATGTGACATTCCTACAACCAGAGGAATGGATGGAAAGATAAGGTTTCTGATTCTAGGATGATCATTAAGTCGTATCCAGCACACCACCATCTCCATTAATTTAATTCAAAATTTACTTTAGTATGAAAAAAAGAGGCAAGAAAATATAACACAGCCAGATAAATCTTTGTCTTTTTTCCTCCCTTAACAGCTAGCAAATATTCTTTGAGCCTCAGTTTTCTCTCGAAAAAATGGGAAAAATAATTACCTTGGAAAATTGATGTGAGGACAGGTGATTCTTCACAGAAAATGCTTATAATTCCTTGTTCATAACCGGCACTCAGTAAATGCTTCTTAAATGAATGAATGAATGAGGGAATAAATTACTGTAATTTTACAATGTGGGCAGAGAATGTGACTATCAGTTTCTAGTAATACCTTTCTCAGTGTGAGATTTCTTTCCTTACTTTTGCAATACTGTCACTACAATTTCCTTTCTCAAAAATACTGTGGCATATACTACAATATTTGGTCATGAAAATGTGCAATTTGTTATTATTACTTCTAAACTCTATGATGATCTTTTAATCAATGACTTCAGGTCAAATTAGGGCTGCAAGGTTTAGCAAATAAAAAAATTAAATATCTAGATAAATTTGAATTTCAGATAAACAAGAAATAATTTTTTTTAGTATAAGAATATCCGAGGAAATACTTGGGACAAGCTTACACAACATATATATATATATAGTCTCTCTATATATATGTATAGTCTATTGCATGGAACATGCTTATAAAAAATTATTTGTTTATCTGAAAACCAAATTTAACTGGGTATCCTGTGGGCATCCCAAGGTCACTGTCAACCCTAGGCAACAGCCAAATGGGAGCCTTGGAACTCACTATCACTCCCCTCCCTCCTTCTACAGATAAGGAATGAAGACCCCGGAAAGTTACTTGGCAAAATAACCCAGGAAGAGAGTGGCTGAGGGAGAATCAGAACCAGGTCTCCTACCAACCCACTTAGAACTCTTCCTCTGTACGTCATGACACAGATGACCCATACTTCCCCACCAGAAAGTCGTAGTGATCTGTTAAGCAAAATTCTTCATTATTTTGGTGGTTCTTAAAAACTTTTTTTTAAGTCAAGCAAAATGATGACAGGAAAACCTCATATATTCAGACTCTAATGTGGCCTCCATTGACTTTAAAAGCTGGGCTAGCACTTCCTGGTCCTTTCTCCATAAATACATACCTGGCAAGCACAAGAAAAGACAACACACAATTACAGACCCATCCCCCTTCTCACCTTCACCTTCTTCCCTGTAACAATTTGTTTTGATCATTCTGACTTGTCTGAGGCTAGCAGAATGAGTATGATGCAAATATGGTTTTGTGGCTGGTGTCCACCGGACACTGGAATTGTTTACCTTATCATAAATAGCTTTCTTCAGGGACACGCCTAGACACTGAGCCTTCACCTTACCAGCCTCAAAGACAGAGACAAATCTTGAACCCCTTGACTGAGGACAGCCATTCAAAAAACAGGAAGAATGAAGTCCTCAGTTACCATGCATGAATTCCGACAATAACCTCCTGACCAAAGGAAACACCTGTGAGGAAAGTAAAAATAGTGTAGCAGAAGCTTTGGGATAAAACAGATCTGGATTTTAATCTCAGGTCTGCCACTTCCAGTTGTGTGACCGCTCTGAACGCCATCTCTTAAGTGGAGAGGAATCCTACCTACTTCCTTCAAAACTCATACCTAGGCACCATGGGGACACAAATGAATTACTTCATGATTCTTTCCTTCACAAAAGATAACTTGGTCATCTTGAGCCCAGAGGGAGTTTTGTTTCTAAATTTTGACTGTAGGTTAAAAAAGCTTGGAGTGTTAAAGATACATCAAACTGTACACTTTAAATGGGTGTAGTTTATTGTATGTAAACTATACCTTAATAAAGCTGAAAAAAAACCCCAGATAAATTGGAGATTAGAGTAAAACAGTTTGGTCAATGTCACACAGCTAGCTAGTAAGTGGCAATAATGGGAGAGGGCAAAGTAGGGCTTTATGAAGGAACAAGGAGTAGAAGTAAGCTGTAGAGAAAATGAGTATCAGGGTAAGCCAGAGTGAGAGCTATTTGAACCACAGGGGACTATGAAGCAGGCAGCCCCAGGAGTCCATGGGAACCTAAGGGTTCATGCACAGCTGGTCTCAGCAGAAGCCCTGTCCCCCAAAACCTGTCTGTTTGCAGATGCTCTCAAAGCAAAATGTCTTATTTTATCAACAGATTGTAATCAGATCACTCCTTAGAAAAGGTAAAAAAGTGTTCCCACAAAGTCAAAGGCTGCCCAAGGCATATTTGAATAACACATAAAAATCTACCTGGTCTACCCAGTGGAGCATGACTATTTCAGAATTAACCCCAAACCAACATCAAAGCCAAGCTCCTTCAAAAATGTTATAATTCAGTGATTAACTGCTACTTAAGAAACTCTAGAAAGTAATGTGTTTTAGGTAGGGAATATCTCAGCAGGTAAAGTTAATGGTAACATAACTTGGAGATCAAGAGAAGAATTAAACAGATGTGCAAATTAATCTCTGAACTCCAAATGCCCAGGATCTGGAACAAATATAAAACAAAACAGACAAGAAATCACATCCCTATAACTTATACAGATGAGGTTTCCATCACAGCTCAAAGATTTCCCAGCCTTGAGAGTTAAAGATTTTTACAAAGTATTACCTTCAAACTTCGCCTCCTTGCTCATTAAACTGTAGTACAGCAGAGCTAACACAGTCAAATTAATGCCAAGTGTGTTCCATTTACAGTCATTGTCAAAGAGATGAGAATTCAGCTGATAAAAGAAATATGAGAAGCACAACTCATTTCTTTCTGGGTGGCTTGTTCACTTTTATTTATATTCAATCAATAAATAACTTCATGGAACTCCAATCTCTTGTCTAAAACCTTAGTTTTAGGCTTCAAGAAGTAGATTTGTTTTCCTTTTAATTTCTATAC
This sequence comes from Tapirus indicus, assembly GCA_031878705.1. Taxonomy (NCBI): domain Eukaryota; kingdom Metazoa; phylum Chordata; class Mammalia; order Perissodactyla; family Tapiridae; genus Tapirus; species Tapirus indicus. Next base: position 46,291,206 of record CM062918.1, read on the forward strand.
TTAACTCTCTGAATATTTATAAAGTAATTGTTTCTTGTTTTTTTTTTTAACCTAGATGTATCTAACATGAACAAAAACTCCCTCTGTTCTAGTCCATTCTTAAATAACTTCAACAAATATTTATCAAGAACCAAAAGTATTCCAGGTGGTGGGTTGGGCTACAGAGAACACAAAGAACAGAAAAACACCCTCCCTGACCTCAAAGTAATTACAACTGAGTCATCTTATAATTAGTTTTAACTAAGTGTTTCTGCTATTGGGCAAAACAATTGTTTTTGTGTGTGTGAATTGGTAAACCTATTTCCAATCTTGAGTCACACTTTTCCTTGCCATATCCAAGTACAATCTAAAACTATTTGCCTACTTCTTTAAATTAACTCACTTTAAGTATTAACTACCTTACTTAAGAATAATCTAAATTATGTAAGTATATCTCTTTTAGAATTACCTTAATCATTAACATCCATATAAAATCATGGGATTTGATGTGCTGGTTAGATTTTTTTCAAAATGCATATTAAAATAAATATTAACTATTAACATAAATGTTTGCTGTGTACTACCTAAAATTACATTGGGAAACATGTCTCTAATCCATCCCCATAGTGAAGACTTTTCCTCTACCCTTTCAAGACTTTGCCTCAACCCAGGCATTTCCTTACACCTCAATATTCTTAGTTGGTGATACTTCCTTCCAATTAACCAGGAAAATCAAGACACTTAGACATGAGCTTTTGCTCATCACTTCAACACTTTGTATCTTTTCCTTATTTTTAGCTTATAGTTCTAAGATATCCATACTAGTCTCCTGTAATAACATTTTTATTTTTACCCCAAATATCATCTTCTGTCACCTCAGTTACTTCTATTAACCCTTATTTCGTGTGTCTTCAACTGGTCTCCCTTTTCTTTGGCTCCTTTGCCTTTACTTATATATATTTAGTTAACTAATATTTATTGAGTATCTACTATGTGCCAGAGACGAGGCAAGATTCTAGGGATGTAGACAAGAAGGACAAAGACAGTTACAAACCTCAAGGAGCTCACTAGTGTCTAAGGAGATTAGAGAGCTACCAACAGTCCTGAGTTACCGACAGTGTGATCAGGGCTATGTAAAGTAAATGCAAGAGTGTTTGGGGAGGAAACACAAGTGGAGCTTGAAATCAAACATGGGAAGGATTTCTCCAAGGAGATAACATCTAAGCTCAAATCCCAAATCTTACACACTTGCTGGCTTTGTGACTCAGGCAAGTTCCTAGTTACTTTAAACTTTATTTTCCTTATCCATGAAATGGGAATAATAGGACCTCATTTGGCTGTAATAAGAGTAAGGAGACACATTGTCCCCTGTGGTAAGGCCTAGAGTTAGTGAGCCTGGATTCCAGTGCCAACTCTACTAATGCATGGGCTTGGATAGGTTACCTTATAACTGTGTATTGGATTCCTCATCAATAAAATGTCAATAAATAATAACATCAGTCTGCTAGGGTTGATGTGACAGTTAAGTTGGGTAATCCATGGAAATCATTAGATAGTAAGCATTCAATAAATGTTAGCCGCCATTGTTGGAAGGCTTTTTAAATCTCAAAATCTGTGTGTAAATCCTGCTAAGTAAACAGTGGTACGATCAGTGGAATCCTTGCCATTTATATTATTTCATTTTATTATTCATAATTTACAGTGTATTCTGTCTATTAAGTGAATTAAAGAGGGGAGATGAAGATAAGACTCCAAAGCTACCAAATTGGCAAAGTAGAACAAAATCTACCATCTTCCCATCTGTTCTGGGTTGAATTGAACCCACCTCAAAATTCATATGCTGAAGTCCTAACCCCCGGTACCTCAGAATGTGATCTTATTTGGAGATGGGGTCATTGCAGATATAATTAAGTGAAGATGAGATCATAGTGGATTAGGGTGGGCCCTAATCCAATATGATTAGTGTCCATGAAACACAGAGAAATTTGAAGACAGACGCACACAGGGAGAGAGTCATGTGAAGATGAAAAGCAGAAATGGGGTGATATACTTCTATAAGCCAAGAAACACTAAAGATTGCCAGCAAACCACCAGAAGGTAGGAGAGAAGCATGGAACAGATTCTTCCTCACAGCCCTCAGAAAGAACCAACCCTGCTGACACCTTGATTTCAGGCTCCTAACCTCTAGAATGGTGAGACAATAAATTTTTGTCTTTTAAGCCAGTCAACTTGCGGTACTTTGTGATGGCAGCCCTAGCAAACTAATACACCATCTGACAGATTTTGTTTCTTTCTAGTCAACATAAATCTTAATAATACTTATATCAACTCTTGAGACATATGCTTAAATTGTATACTGAATCACACAACTGGTCATATACCAAATTCTGTTCTCTACTTCCTCTGTGTAATAAATCTCCTTTCTATCCTCATTATAGGCTCCCTGAGAAAAGAATATACCCATTTATTCATTCAACAGGTATTTATTAAAAGCCCTACTAAATAAAAGATGAAAAAAACACAGGTTTCTGACCTCTAGGAATTCACAACCTACGAGTCAAGTCATAAGCACATAAATAACCAATGCAAAGTAGGCTGGGATGAGAATTCCCAAGGTACAAGATTAAGGTGCACTTCACTCCCATGGTTGTCGATGGCGTATCTCTTATACCTAGGCTTCTCTCCTAGAAAAATTCTGTGTTTTTCGATGGATCAATTGTCTCCTTCCTTGGCCCTAACTTCTACTTCTCTTTTCTCAGCTTCAGCACAAGCTGACACTGGAACTCCACTACCATTATGATAATCCTTTCCTTCCAGAAAAAACAGATAGAACACTCTTCCACAGGCAGGGATGTGAACCAATGCAGACAAGTCCCATTTGGAGAAGCCTCCCTGATGCCCACGATTCTAGTGTTTTCTGACTCTATCCACAAAACAGGGATGCCTCTGCCAGGGAAAGTCCTTAAAACCACCTCTTCCACTCCTGAATCCTAGCAGAAGCTTGGCCAAAACAGATTTACATCAAGGAGGCTTATGAATGCAGAATTTCATGGTGGTTTGGAGAGAGTGGTAGAGGAGGGACAGGATTTGAGGGTCATGATCCAACGGAACCTTAGCCTTACTGGAAATCCAATTTTTAAAAAACATATTTTCTAGGAATTTCAGCCCATTCTAGCATTAATTCAAGACACAGGAGATGAGCCATTTGCAATCATTCTTCTCATCTTTGTGGATTTTCTGTCATGAGCAAAGATAAGCCTTATCTCCTTTTTATATTCCCCAACTTCATGTCTTTATAGCATTTTCCCTAGCCCTGGCTCTTCCCACTTTCCCTTTTTTCCAGAACACATCCCCACCTTCTGCCTTAAATGTCCTTTCCCCTTTCTGCTAGTCTTAAGACATAGTGTTACAAATTCAATTCAACAAGTGTTTACTGAATGGCAACTAGAATCATGGGCATTCCAGATGTTGTGCTGGGGGCTTTCCCATGCATTATCTCATTTAATCTGCACACCTACCATTAGAGTTATTAGGAAAGGAGGCTTGATAAATTTAAATCCCTTGGCTAGGATTACATCCTTAGATCTGTCTGACTTCAAGGACAATCCCATTTCTCAAAGGGCTTGAGAGTAAGAGCACACAACAGTGATACCACTACCTGTTTATAATTTACAGTTACTATTTAGAGACAAACCATTCACCTATTTCTTTAAAAACAAAGCAAAAACAACTTAGGTTCAACCACAGGGGTGGTTAAGGTGCCAAATCACTCATTAATCTGAGGGTAAATGTATAAGTAGATTTTCTCCACTTAATCTACAAAACCTACTCATTACGTGTGTGGAAGTACATGTATAGGCAAGAGTGTTTTCAAAGTATTCGGACTTAATACAAAAACAACTAAAAAGCCTATCGTAACACTGGTGTCATGGAACAAGACTCATGGTACAAAGGGAGATTTCCACATTGCAATAATTTCAATGCAGTGTATGTCACAGAGGTAGCCAAGGGATAGAGGAAGGGGTTGGCTGGACTTACAGGCCAATAGAAACCAGGCAAATGTGGCACTTTCTGATATATCCTAGCCTCTACTTATTCTAAAAAAAATGTCCCTGGCAAGGGGGATCCCTCAGCTCTGCTCTGCTGGGTTTCTCCTGACCAAAGAAGTTACTGTCCAGTGATATCAAGAAATTCTGTCCCTAGAGCATAAATAAATGCCTAACTCCTATAGTTCGTGGGTGTATGAGAGCTCAAGAGGCCGAGAATCGATCCAACCCATTTCAACTAGCAAGAAACTACCTAGTAATACTTTGTTTGTATTTCTTGGAGGAGGGACACAAGAAACACTTATTTCATTCCACACAATAATTCACCACAATCAGAGGGAGCACAGCAAGGGCAACACCATCTCCCAGCTGCTGATTACATCAAAGGCTTGCAGTACAAATTCAATTTTATGATGTTAATCTCAGCCTGCCACTCAGAAATTTTCTCTGAGGGATATGATTTTTCTCTGGATTTCATTTTAAGAATGATTTTCTTCATCCACAATCAATAAAGATATGTTTTCATCAAAAGACTCTATCTTGGTAGAATTCAATTGGCTATTTCAATCCCTTTTGGTGACAATATTAATTAAAATAGTTTATATTGCACTTCAACTGGAAAAAGAGGCAGTGAAAATAGCAGCTACTCAGAACATATGTTCTATACACGTCAACATGGAGGGCAGAAAATAATTTTCTCCCTCTCCAGGTGACAGACATTAGCTATTCAAGAGAGTTGCTCTCACTTGGTTTATCTCTATGACCTCACTGAAAAAAATATTTGAAGCTCTTCCTGTTTGTATTTATTGTTCAATGGGAAATCAAAATGCACAGAGAAGATGCTTCAAATGCTCACCTTCCAGCACCTCAGGAAGAAGAGAAAAAAGCATTTGTGTGTCTATGTGGCCTGATGGGCTATTAAGAATCACAGTCACTGTTTCTCTTAACTAAAAAAGAATACAATGTTATTAAAATTTATTTTTATTTTCAATTTCTAAATAATGGTTGCATTAAATACATTGTATTTCTCAAAAGCAAGCATAGAGAATTAGCATAGAATTCTATTTCTATTTTCACATTTAGAAAAGAGGAGAAAATCTGAAATGTGTTACAGAAAATAAATGAATTTTGTCTTAACTATGGTTTTGAAAGTAGCAGTTAATTCACTTGATAAGTATTGACGAAGCACCTACTGTGCGCCTGACTCTGGTCACAACATGGGACTAAGAGGAAGGCCCCAGTGTCTGGCCCACGATGCTGGCAGATCACAGAACCTCCATCACCTCAGAGTGAGAAGGAATGATGCCTGATTCCCACATGGTATATGGAGCACCCATGGGAGGCTGTACTTAACTCCGTGTTAAGTGCAGGGGAGGGGATCAAGGGAGGGCTTCTCAAAGGGAAGTTTAATTACTGAAATACTTAGCTGGTAATTTACATCCACAGCTAAAAAATTTTTTAAACACATAGCTCAGTCTCTAACCAGGTCTCTATAGACCAAATCTCACATTCACAGTCTTTAAATCATCCATCCATTATACTTCTTAACATAAGAAGGTGGTAGTGAACTGTTAAAAGATAAACTGAGGCATAATAAAAAATTTAAGAGTTTATTTGAGCAAAAATAGATTTGAATCAGGCAGTACCAAACTGGAAGTGGTTAGGAGCACTCCACCGACAGGAGCTCAGGGAGACATTTTATAGAGAAAAGGCGGAAGCAAAGTAAGGAAATTATCTGATTGGTTATAGTATAAATGCTAGTTGGCTGTTTGTGACTGGTTGTCCTTAGGTTTCGATTTCATAACCTTGAGTCATTTACAGGATTAGATTTTGGTTTGCTAACATAGGCTGCCATGTCATTAGAGCCACCTCAGTCAAATGGCCTCCTTGTTTAATTAATTTAGCAAAAGAAAGTGGGTGTATCATACCCCAAAGAGTCTAAGGATTTCACAGAGCTTTGCTTAGATCTCACTCAACAGTCCATTTCTCCAAAGAGGGGCCTTAATTTGTAAGTGCTCAAAGAATACTCTTTTAGACTAATCTGGATGTTACTATATCAAAAGGAGAGAACATTGTTGAATTAAGAACAGCATGGGAATTTATAGACATTCAGTTCAGGTCCCTATTTTATGAATTAAAAACAACAACAGAAAGGTAAGTTGACTTGGTTAACAGCAGGAAGTAGACCAGAGTTTGAGTTTGTTTAGACATTTAAACAGCAATGATAAGGTCTAGACAGAGAGATTACACTATTCTCCAAAAAGTCTATGTAAATGTGTACATGAATGCTGGAAAAACATTAGTTAAAAAAAAAGGAAGTGTCCATCAGAATTAACTGCAAAGCTTATTAAAATGCAGATTCCTGGGCCCCTAACTGGCTGTAATAAATCAGAATCTCTAAGGTGTAGAGTCCAGGAATTTGAATTTTTACTAGCTCTTCAAAGACATTGTTATTCACACTTGAGGCTAAGGAACTTCAATCAATCTCAGCATCCCTCATGCACAGCACAATTAATTAAATATTCAAATTAATTGATGAAACAGAAGCAATATTCAGTGAATATATGACCAAAAAGAACAATTCTCTCAAAAAGTTCTTATTCAGGGCCTGGTCTGCATGGCCTAACAAGAATGCCAATACCTGGCCTGATCTGGGCCTTCCATAGCAAACAGGCCTGGCCTGGCCCCCTAACCCACTTTTTTCCCCTACAACGAATGAAACCTACAGTAGTTAAATTCTTTTGCTATCTACTGCTGTCTCAACAGCATGTAGTAATCTTCCATGTTCTGTATGATTTTGCAACAAAACTGCCTGAGGTCTTTCCTTTGAAATCTATGTGGGGAAAGGGCCTAAAGAGGGACATTCTAGATGCTCAATTGTTCAGCAAATTTGTTCACTGTTTACAAGAGGGATAATTCATGCATAATCAAGTTGGAATTTCAAGGCAAAGTCTTCCAAATTTAAAAGGATTTTAAGAGCTAACAATACCAAAGAAAGATCACAAGAGGGTAAAATCCTATAAAAAATTAAATTCCTCCCAAAATGTTCGGTTTGCTTTTCGGTACTCCAGAATAACTAACCAATTTTCAATATCCCCACCCCACAAAATTGTTCTCTGAGACTCGCTACAATAGCTCAGACTGAAACAATGACTGGAGCATGAAGCAGAGCTTAAAATGGTCTTAGATCCTATCATACAAATGCAAGAATGCTAACTTTGGCCAGCAAAGGACTCTTTTACAGGGCCTGGCCCTAAAACAGAGGCTAACAATGCAGACTTCCGGTGTTGAGGGAAAGCCTGTAGTGGCTGGGGAAGTTTGGGTAGTGGTAGTGGAAGCACACATAACTTCATACTTTACTCTAAACAATGAGAACAGTTACGACATTTCTTGGTCTGCTTTTTGTAATATGTGTGAAATCATAAATCCCATCTATACTCAATGCTGGATTAGTGTTTTCTCTAATCAAGAGAATGAGACGGGTAGCAGGAACCACACTGGTTGATTGTCAACTATGCATTGGACAGCTTCATGTTTTCCATGCAACTAAGTCTTCCAGCAAAGTTGGGAGGTAGACACCCACATAGGAGAGACTTGAAGGTTAAATCAATACCTAATAATGTGAAATAATATATGATCTTCATTTTACATTTGAGGAAACTAAGGCTTAGAGACGCAAAATAATTTGCCGATGTCTTGTAGCCTGTAAAAGATGGAATAGCACGGGGACAGCATGCCATGATTTGCATTTTTCATGCTCTCTCAGCCTATCCTACCTTTACACAAATTTTTCCCTTGGATTGGAATGCTCTTTCTCAGCATCTCCTCCTGGCAAACTCCTATAAAACTGGAACCTTCAAAACTGGAACTAAATTTTTAGTTCCTTTGAGCCTCTTCTGGTTGCTATTTAGCACTCAACTCCCAGCATTCCCTTTTCTCTTTTATCAGAGCTCTTATCACTCTGCTGTAATTATTCCTGTGTGGGTGATCTGAACTATACTATGAATGCTTGCAGGCAGGAACCTGCCCTTTTTTCCTCTGCATTCTGCTGTCAGGGCATTTTACATATAACAAGAGGTCAAAAAATGTTGAGGGGGAAGTCAAAGAACTAATGTAATAGTGATGAATGAATATGATATTGCTTCAAGAGTTGCCTTTCTTTTCTCCTTTCTTCCCACAGACAAGTCACTTTGAGAATGATCATCTTGAGTGTAACTCTGAGGTCCACACAAAGAGCAAAAGGCACATGTAGAAAAATATCTTGGCTATAAATGTGCATTTTAATTTCTACTGAAGCAGCCTAAAATCATATCAGCTTTCTGGGCTCTTACAACTCACTGCTGACTCAGAGAAAACATAGTCAATTAACCATAAGGTTTGACAGGCTCAATTAATTACAACTTCCTCATCTTGTACTTGCTTATTTTTTAAACATCTGTGTGTAGGCCTTTATATTCTTTCCAGGTAAAATTTCATCTTGTTAAAAGAAAAAGAGGAGGGAGATCAATGTTGAAAAACAATTCCTACCATTTATTGACTACTGAGTTGCAGACACTGTGCTACTTACATTATGTGCATCACATTATCTGATCTTCATAATCACCCTAGGCATTATTATAATCTGTATTATAAACATGAGGAAAATAAGACTTGGATACATAAATAACTTGCCCAAGATCAGAGCTAGAAAACGGAGACAGATCTATCAGTCTCCAAAATTCGAGCTCTTAACCACTGCACTTCACTGCTTGGGTGGGGCAGGGGCAGGGCCCAGCGTGTTAGGACACCTTCTGGAAAGGAGAGCAAACTCTAGAAGGGATACTCCTCTACAGCAGTGATACCTAGCTCTAGAAATAAGGATTTGCCTTTTATAGAAGAGTTCAAAGGAACCAGAATGTCCTTTAAGACCAAAGACAATCTCCTTATTTTGAGGACAAAAATGACACACATAAGTTAAGGGACTTGCTGGGACCCCAGAGTTAATCTGAGGACTTGCCAGGACTTCAAAGCTGATCTGGTGCTAGAATTCAGTGCACAAATTCTTTTAGTCCTGATCCCCACCTCATCTCCCTGTCTACAATTCAGTCTAGAGCAGAACTGAATCTAAAATTAACGACTGGGAAAAAGTAACTATGCATTCAGAACAGGGCTCCAGAGAGAAGTCCTTTACAATTCACTGACAGAATTATTAATAAGAGATGCCACATATTGTGAGTAATGTTACTAAATAACAAAAAATAAGTGCATTAAGACACAAAGATATCTGAATGCAGCGATCTTGAAACCTTGAAATATTCCTAATACCATTATTTTCAAGGTTCCATGAAGTTATTTCATAACTTAAATACATTTCTATTCCAGTTGGCCTCTATTAACTAGAACCTCAGATTTCTAAAGCATTCACTCCATTGGGCAGAGACTGTCAATGTAAGATTTCACACACAGGGAGAGGCTTAACAGTTGATATTTTGTGGATAAAATAATTGTAATTTTAAAATATCTTTCCCAGAAAAGTGAAAATATTAGAATTCAAGAGTCCCAATTTTTGTGGTTTAAAAAAATAATAATCACTTTACTAGACCACATGACAAACAGTTTCCCTTTCTTCTCCAACCCTTTGCATTCTTTACAGAAAACACTATTGGTACATTTTAATATTGAGGGAACTAAAGGAAGGCTAAGAACGAAAGTCACAAGACCAAGCTAACCACAAGTACTTGCGTGACAAAATTGGTTGCTTTTTTCTCCCCTGGTCTTTAAGTAGTGAGAATCAAGGAGGGTGGAGAGCAGTGGCACTGGGTGTTGGGGGCTGGAAGGAGAGGGGAGGTAGGGAAGGGGATGAAAGAAACAAAGTTTCTAAACCCTTTCTTCAGGTAAAAATATTCCCAACAGGTGACATAGTCTCCAACAGGTGTCCTTGAACTCATTTAGCATAAAACTGCAAGGGAGAGGAAGAAAAAGTTAACTTTGCTATACAGCCACGTTCTGTTTGCATCTTAGCTAACTGTTTAGAAATGTACACAAAAATGCTCTAGTGAATGAGGAGGGCGGAATAAGGGAGCACCTGTCCCCGAAGTGAATATTCCAAGTACTTCATCTTTTCCAGATTTTTGTCAGTGCAGACATCCCTCCCGCTTTATTTTCCTGCCCCTTGTCCAACCTTACGAGTGACAAAAGTCTTGTGACCGCTGGCTTTATTGCTGGCTCAGCCGCAGGTGCGCGGCAAGGAAAGTTTTCTCCAGATCTCCCCGCCCCCGACAGCCCGCAAGCTGTCACAGCCGGCCCGCAGCCACCGAATCTGTTTGCCCAGCCACTGAACTGAATTTTGAAATTAATTCAACCGACTCTCGTTCCACAGAAGTCCGATTTCCGAGTCCCAAGAAACCCTCTTAGTGGTGAGTGGCGGGTCCCTCGAAGTCTCTGGGAGCAGACTCCTCCCAGGACCACGGGTGGGAATAGGAGGCCCTCACCAACCACCCCGTTCCCCGACCTGAAAGGACCAGTTTGGCAGATGCGCGACTTCTGTCACTGCTGATGCCACATCTGGACACGAGTTTGAAGAGAGAGTTTTCCACGTGCAAGAACCTGGAGGAGAAGAAGAGGTTATAGCACCTGCTACACGCGCTCACCTTCCTTCCCCGCCCCTCGGTGTCCAAACGCCGGGCCTGCGCCGGCTCTGAGGGCGGGAGGCCGGGCGGGCACAAGCCCGGGGTCGCCGGAGCCCCAGCGCCGAGGACGCGGAGCCCGGGCCGAGCCCAGGGGGCGCCTGCCTCACCCGAGCCGCGGGGCGGAGGGGCAGCGGTGGCCCAGCGGCCTGGAGGCTGAGCTGTGGAGCAGAAGGGCGGCCCTTCTGGGCGGCGGGGACCAGCCCCGGCCCCGCCCCGGCCCCGCCCCAAACCCCGAACCCCCCGCCCCGGCCCCACTCCTGCCCGGGCTCCGGCTCCGCCCCGCCCCGCGCTCGCCCGGCTCCCTCCAGCCGAAGCCGCCCAGCGGTCCCGCCGGGTCCCTCCCTCTCTCCCTGGCGCGGTGGCTGGAACTGGCCCGCCCGCAGCCCTTGGGGTGCCCTGTCCTAGGGCTGAGAGAGTTCGAGTTGAGGTGAGCAAAATCAAGGTAGGCCAGGTGGCGTGGACCCTCGGCCCCCGGCCCTGTCAGGGTCCTTTGAGAAGGGGTGAGAGAGGTTCTCCTCAAGACTGCATCCTCCTGGGAGGGGAGAACGAGACTCGGGGGATCTAGAATGGGTGGAAAATTCAACATTGAAACCGGCCTCCTAACCTGCTAGGGGTACAAAGTACCACAACTGAGTGGGTGGTGTAGAAAAAGGAGAGGAGCGGTTTGTTTTCTGTTTTCTGTTGTTACTTTACCCTCCAAGCCCCCTGAGCTACCTAGTCATGAATGATAAGACTCCCAGCAGGTGGGGCGAAATTTTAACCACTCCCTTTCACTGAGGCCTGGCTTCCCTAATACTAAGGATATTTGTCCAGGGGCAAGTCAGAGCATAAGTTTTAGGTCTCCTCTGAGGTCAAAGTTCGCATATCCTGGATCTTCCTGTGTGAAATCCCTCTGACTAGGACACTCCTCTCACGTTTGCCATCCTCTGTGCCTGATTAGTTTCTATTCTTGGTTCACCTGGAGCCTCACCTCCCCCATGCAGGTTAGGTGTTCCTGCTATTCACTCTCAAGATACTTCGCTTCCTCTGTCATGACACCTGTCACACTCATTGCAATTGCTTGTTGCATTGGCCCCCCCTGCTTAACTGTCAGCTCAAGCATATAGTAAATACATAATAGATATTGTTGAATAATGACATCCGTGTGACAGTTGACTGTTAAGGTGCCCCCAGGCCCCAGTTCGTTAATGAATTTCTCACCTATCGTCAGCTCTAAGCCTGCAGGATCTTATTTCAAAGTTAGTATTGCCACCCCACCGCCATCTCCAAGTCTTCATCCTACCTCTTGGGCAGAGTCTTCTCCTTCAGTTTCCATAGGGGTGCAGGTCTGGAAACAGCCCTAGACTTGGTTCCTCTTGTCTAAGCTCTGCCATAACTAGCTATGGTTTTCAAGGCCCTCAATCTCTCTGAGTCTCAGATCAGAGCCCTTGATATTTTTAGGGCCCATGAAAATGGAAAGAAAGGAAAAAGGAAAAAAATAACTTTTAGGTGAAGAAAATGTTATAATATATAATATTAATTTATTGGTCTTTATAACCATGCAGTCATTGACAGTAGAGAACTTTACCAAGCCCTGTAATCCTAGAAAACAGTAGAGTTAAAGAAATCTTCCCACTCCTTTGTGCTTTGGAAATGGTTTACCACAAGGAGTCATCCATCTCCAAATGACATAGATAAGACTTACTAGTAAGACTTACCTTGTTTATCAGTGACAAGACTGGCCACAGACCCTCCAAATTCTCATTCTTTGCATCATGAATGATTAGCTGATTTGTTTGTGCTCACTAACCAATCTGAACAAAATACCTGGTACCTTGACTTGACCAAACTAGTCAGGCTTCTCTCTTTCTCCCTGGCCCTCAACGTTGACCCACCCTTGCCCTCAGCCTGAGCCAGAATACAACCCCTCCTTAACAGCCTGCCTGAAAATAGGCTGACCTCCAGGTAAAACTTTCTCTTCTCTACTGTAAGATCATGCCACTCTAGCTCATCCCTCTTGCGCACATCCTGTTCTCTCCAGTGTTCTGTATTGCTTCCTAGAAAAGACCTTTTCTGCCTAACCTTTGAAAGGCTTACAGATCTAAGGATCAAAGCTTTCTCCCTATTGTAGTAGTCTCCCTCCCCCTATTGCAATAGTCCCTAATCCTTTTGAATTAAGTCTCTCCTTACTTCAGTCTAATTTGGTTTTTTACTTGACCTCATATAATTTTTAATATTGTTTATGGAGGAAGGGGCCCCCCAAAGAAAAAGTGCCTTGTCTCATATTCCTGCCTGTTAAACGGAAAAGTTGGATTAGATAGACCAAGATCATTTTTGGCTCTGAAACTAATGAATTCAGAAGTCGAATTTCCAAAGAAAAGCAAGTCAGATCTTATAGACCTCAGCAAGAAGAGCAAGCTGGCAGCTGAGAGCCAAATTGGGCACTTGGAGGTGTTTGATTAGCCTGGTATTGTTGTTACTGTTATTTTTTAAATTGAATTTGAATGTCACAGGCCTTGTCACTCCCTACAGTCTTCATCATTTTTATTACCTGTTTGGCCACTGAAGGCATTTAAGTTTGTGTTCCTAGAATACTTTTGTGCTCTCAGAAAACTGCCTTGAATTACAAAAATATCTCCTCCCTTTCCTCCCACTCCATCAATAGGGATAGCCAGGCAATGGTATCTGTTAATCTCTATACTATAGGCTTCAGGTGTTTGAACAAAAGGACAAATATTTCATTTATAGTTGAATTGTGTTTCCTTGGTGATAAGATGCTATTCAGTGCAACCATTTCTCCTTTTTAAGCACTGAAAGATTTTTACCAAATAAAATAAATATCCCTGGAGGATGTGTTGTAATTTAACTTCAAATCAGAATAGAGTCTCTGACATATTGTAATACAAAAATGAATAGAAATAATGCATAAGGAAATTAACTTGGCCAATCCTGTGAAATAATAAAAAAAGTGTGATGGTTTTAATACGTGTCTAAAAATTCTATGATACTCATCCCTTTGGTGGAGCCTAATTCCCCTCCCCTTGAGTGTGGGCTATAGCTAGTGACTGGCTTCTAACAAATAGAATGTGGTAGGAATGATGGAGAGGAACTATCAAGTGTACATCATAAAATGACATTGTAACTTCCATCTTGTTCTCGCTCTTTCTTGGATCACTGTCTCTGAAAGCCAAGTAACGTATTGTTAGGGCATCTGAGCAGCTCTATAGAGAGGCCCCTGTGGTTAGGAATTGAAGCCTCCTGCCAATAGCCGTCAAGGAACTGAAGCCGCCTCATGTGAGGATACCATCTTGCAAACGGATCCTCCAGTCCCACCTGACATCTTAGATGCAGCCTCATGAGAGACCCTATATCAGAACCACACAGTTCAGCCACTCTTGAATCCCTGACCCACAGATACTCTGCAATGATAAATTTTTAAGCAACTAAGTTTTGCGGTGTTTTGTTACAGAGCAATAGACAACTAATACAGAACTTATTCAAGAAACTTCCCTGATGATGATATGCTAAAGATGATAATACTAATAACATCAGGCATTTTAGAGTTTTCTGCATTATGTTTTATTTTTATTTATTTATTTATTTATTTATTTTTGTGGGGAAGACCAGCCCTGAGCTAACATCCGTCACCAATCCTCCCCTTTTTTGCTGAGGAAGACTGGCCCTGGGCTAACATCCGTGCCCATCTTCCTCCACTTTATATGGGACGCCGCCACAGCGTGGCTGACAGGCAGTGCGTCGGCGGGCTCCCGGGATCCGAACTCGCGAACCCCGGGCTGCCAAGCACAGACTAAACCGCTGCGCCACCGGGCGGCCCCTGCATTATGTTTTAGATATCTTCCAAAACCCTTTTGATGGCCTGAACTTTATGGACATTTATCATTCTTCTTAACTGTCTAGTCTTTGCCCCTGCTGCCCATGTTTGGAGAATCCTCACCTTCCTTATGAGACGGAGCCTGTGTCTTCCTGGAGAAGCTGCAAAATAGTGCCATTGTTTACTGTTTGATACTCCATTATGCACAGGACATGGACACATGATCTAGGTTGTGCCAATCAGACTCACAGCCCCAGATAAAATATATCCTGGTGAGGGAGGTGGCAGCACCACAGCCACCTCTGGTTTCCAGAGGCAGCAGTCAGTGCTTTTAGCAGCTATATCCAACCACCGGCAGCAGAGGTATCAGTGTCTGTGCCCAGTGCTAGTGGCACCGATGCCTCCGTGGTACCAGTGCTACAGTAGGACTTTGGACTGTGTCATGACTGCATAACATCCAAACTTAGTTTTCCATTTCCTTAGAGAGATCCAATATCCTTTTATAAAATCCTTTTCTGCTTAGATTAGCAAGTATTGCTTTTTCTTGCACACAACTAAAAACCCTGACTGCTCCAGGCAGATACTATCTCCATTTTACAGATGAGAACATAGAGGACCAGAGTTATTAGATGATGTGTCACTAGACACAAGTAGCAAGTGTTAGAATTGGAATATATTTCTCAGTACAGATTGAACTACACAAACTAACATTTATATTTAGCATTTAAAAGACAAAGGGCTTATCTACTTTAAAAAATAAATTATGTTTCTCTTTAAATGAGACAACTGCCCTGACTGACATTTTAAGTGCCAACATTATGGCATTGAACCCCTTACTGTTTCAGAAATGGACCATGTTCTTCCAAGCTTCCTTGATACTGCACAGATACTTCTTCCTGCAAATGCTTTTCTCTGTCCATCCCTGCCTCCCACAAATTTAATCAATTTGCCTCTTCTCATTTCAAAACCCAGATTTAGTGCTGATTCCTCTTTGCAGCCTCTTATGAGCCCTCAGCAAGAGGTAATCATTCTTACCCACTACTAAAGCTTTCCCAGGCTTCTGTTTCTATCCATGATGAAATACTTACTAAGCTTGTTTACCTGTCTGAACAATCCCACTGCATCCCAACAAAAGAAAGATAAAGACTCCAGACTCTGCCCAACCACTGGAGAGAGTCTTGAAAAATAAGGAGATAGGACAAAGTCTACTTATTGAATAGGGACCTCAGTGCTTTAATGCCATCTGTTGTAAGAATGCTGATATGTAGGCATATAACCCCATGAGGACAGTGGAGACATTTTCTCAAAAGAAAATGGAATGATTCTAGAAAAAGTCCTCAAGAAAATGACATTTACAAGTTTCTCTTGTAAATAGGTCAGTACCCATCTGACTATGAAGGTCACTACTTGACAAGTCCAGCCCCTACACAAAAAGTGTCCACTCAAATTTTACTACCTTACTTTTACATTTTAATAAAAAACAAAGGATCACCAGAATTATGTAGAAAACATCTAACATGAAAGAGATTAAAACATATCATTTAGAAAAGGGAAAAGGAAGAAACAGAGACAATTCAGGGAGCAGAATAAAATTTTAAATAAGAAAATATTCTCAGGGATAGGAGAAGCTGAATCCATTAAAAAAGATTAAGACATTGGGGCCGGCCCGGTGGTGCAGTGGTTTAGTTCGCACTTGGCAGCCCGGGGTTTGCCGGTTCGGATTCCGGGCGCCCGCTGATGCACTGCCTGTCAGCCATGCTGTGGCGGCGTCCCATATAAAGTAGAGGATGATAGGCACGATGTTAGCCCAGGGCCAGTCTTCCTCAGCAAAAAGAGGAGGATTACCAACGGATGTTAGCTCAGGGCTGGTCTTCCTCACAAAAAAAAAAAAAAAAAAAAAAAGATTAAGACATTATATTTCTTAAAAAGAAACAAATACAGAATGAAAAGTTCTTTTGAATTAAAACAATGCTAAAAAGATATACATTTCAATAGAAAAGTTGAAAAATAAAGTTAAGACAATCTTTCTGAAAGTAAGTAAAAAAATAAAATAAAGAGATTGACAATGGGAAAAAAGAAAACACTAGAAGATCAATCCAGACATTTCAACACTTACCAATCATTTCCCTAAGAAAGAATAGAGAAAAAGGTAGATTGGGAATGACTGACCAAAGTTATAACAGAAGAAATTCTAATAGAAATAGAGGACATAAATTTCTGGTTAGAAAGAGCCTACTGCATGCCCAGGGCAATAAAAATGAAATCTTGTATAGAAATGTTTATTGCAGCTTTATTCATAACCAGAAATAACTCAAATGTCCTTCAGCTGGTGTATATACAAACTCTGACATATCCGTATATACACCAAGGGAAAGACTCAATGTTGTAAAAATTGTCCTCAAACTAATCTGTAAAATCGATGCAATCCCAATCAAAATTCCATCAGAAATTTCTATACAAATTGACAAACTTATTTTAAAATTATATGAAAAGGCAAAAGAACTAGAATAGTCAACAATTTTGAAAAAGAAGAACAAATTTGGAGGACTCACATTCTCTGATTTCAAAACTTACTATCAAACTATAGTAATACACCACACTACAGTGGTAGTGGTAAAAGGACAGACATATATATAGATGTTCAACCAAAATAGAGAGTCCAGAAACAGACCTGCACATATGTAGTCAATTAATTTTTTTAAAAGATGGAAAGGCAATCGAATGGAGAAAGGATAGTCTTCAACGAATGGTGCTGGAAATATTGTCATCCATATGCTGAATGAAAAAATGAACTTCAACCTATATCTTGCATCTTATACAAAAATCCACTCAAAATGGATCATAGATCTAACTGTAAAACATAAAACTATAAATCTTCTTGAAGAAAACACAGGGGAAAATTCTTTGTGATCTTGAGTTAGGCAACAGTTTCTGGACATGACCTCAAAAAGCATGATTCATAAAAAAAAATTGAAAAATTGGATGTCATCAAAATTAAGTACTTCTGGTCTATGAAAAGCACTGTTAAGAGAGAGTAAAGAAAAGCCACAGACTAGTAGAAATTATTTTCAGACTATATATGTGATAAAAGATCTGTAACCAGAATGTAAAATGAACTCTCCAAACTCAGTAATAAGCAAACTAAGAACTGAATTTAAAAAATGCCAAAATATTTGGCATTTCACCAAAAAAAATAACAGATGGAAAATGAATGTATGAGACACATGCTTAACATCAATTAGTTATTAAACAAGTGAAAATTGAGCCATTATGGGATATCACTAAACCACTATTAAAATGGTTAATTTTTTTTTAAACTGACAATGACAAGTGCCAGTGAAAATACAAAGAAACTGGAATTCTCATACATTGATAGTGAGATAGGAAAATGGTTTGGACACTTTGGAAAATGGTTTAGCAATTTCTTACAAAGTTAAATATGTACTTGCTTTATGACCTAACAATCCTACTCCTTGGTGTTTACCCAAGATAAATGAAAATTTATGTTCATGCAGAATCCTATATCCAGATACTTATGGAAACAACTCAAATGTCCTTCAGCTGGTGAATATATAAATTCTGGTATATCCATATGTTAGAATACTACTCAGCAATAAAAAAGAACAAACTATTGATACATGCAAAACTGTGGATGAATCTCAAATGCATTATAATAAATGAAACAAGTCAGACATTCTAGAAATGGCAAAACTAGAGGGACAGAAAACATATTAGTGGTTTCTAGGGGCATGGGATAACTTTCTGGGATAATGGAACTGTTCTCTATCTTGAATGTATATCTATTTGCCATTTTTTATAGACCTGTATTCCAAAAAGTGTGAATTTTACTGTATATAAATTTTTAAAAATAACTAGGACCTAAAAAGTCACTCATTGAACCATGTAGAACTAAGTAGAGACACTAGAATGTGTTTCTCACTAGTGTAATACCAACTGACCAAAGGAATGGAAAACACTTCAGTGCCTGGGTAGGCCAAGGATAATTTTAAGGAATATAATATCAGGATGATATTTCCCAAATAGAAAAAAATAAGGGTCTGATGCCTCATTTGTGCAACATTTACAATATTTATTTGAAATTATTTGCAATTTTTGTGCCTCAGTAGATAATCCCAGAGTCTTCTCTATAGCAGTGTCTTCCTTTTCTTAAAAGCTGAAATTACTTGAAATTCAAAGAAAGACCCAGAGATTTATGATCTATGAATTCTGGGCCTTCTGCTAGCTATGGGATTATAAACAAATCACACAAAATCTTCAGGAAGATAATCATTTTTATCAGTGAGGGAAAGTCCTCTGTAAACTGTCAGCGATATGCACATGTGAGACATGATAGTAAAATAATTTGGTCCCTGCAGAGATAGGTACAGACATGGAGTCTCTCTCTCTCTCTCTCTGTCTCACTCTCCCATTCTGGCTTGCTGCTGGGTGACAAGTCATCCTCACGATGGCCAACACTAGAACTTCAGACATAATGCCTAGAGGGAGGTGCCATGTTCTTCAGGGCAGAGTCTCTTCTCTTTATTTGTAAGAATCTGAAAGATCACGGTGCTGTATATGAATTTTCAGTGACAAGCAACTCTCCTAGCATTGAGACCAAGGCACCAGCTGATTTCAAAAGGCTTGTTAGGGATCTTTGTTCTATGCATTCCCAAACTTTAAGATTTCATAGATCAGTAAAATTTCAAAGAAAATGGGGGAAAACAAACATAGGATTGCCAATTCTTATTTTGCCAAGTAATATCATTAAAAATAAAACAAATTTAAAAAATCCTTATCAAAGCAAAATGAAAACCTACCAAGTTACACTCCTATGAAATTACACAATGCCAACGATCATAAGCAGAATCTAAAAACTTCAGAGAGAGAAAAATAAAGGTCACCTGCAAAGGAAGAAGTGTAATTGACTTAGACTTTTCCGCAGCAGTGCAGGATGCTAGAAACTATCAAGGTCCTCAAATTTCTGAGGAGAAATTATTTTCAAATTAGAATTCTATATCTAGCCAAGTTAGCAACAATTATAAGGCATTTTCATTCATGCAAGAACGAAAAAGATAAACGTCTCATACACACTTTTTAGGAAGCTGTGGAGGATATCTTCAACAAAACAGAGACAACCAACTAAGAGGAAATCACGATACCCAGAAGTTAAGAGAACAGAGGAGTCAACAGGAAAAAGCAGCGAAGGACAGCCCAGCGTGAGACCCTGGCCTGAAGCCCAGAAAGTAGCCAGCCCAAGCTGGAGTGGAGAAAAGAGGTGCAGAAGAGTCTCTAGAGGAGAAAAAAAGTGGAATAGATGGATTATTTGATATGCATGAGCATTTAGAAAATTATTGAGAGATATTTCTTGGGTCTGTTTGAACATGGGGGGGAAAGCACTAAAAAATTAAACAAACACAAAACAATACAAGTACTTAAGTTAACATTTAAAATAAAAAGAAAATATAGCACTTACCATGATAATAATAACAGCTGACATTTGTGCAAAAAAATGTAAATAAAATTCCCTCTACGTAAAATTTGCTAGAAGATTATAATGGATGTTTATTCTTCTTTTGGGCTTCCCTGGCTCTTGGAACACTCTTCCTATTTGGGAGAAATTTCTCATGCTACCAACTTCTACCTCCCCAAGATAGAAGACAATACTTTCTTGCCTAGTTTACCCTGAAGTCAGAGTACAGGTGCATGATCTAGGTGCACCAATCAGATACATCCATAGGAGACATAGGTTAGCGTCGATGTGACAGAGTAGGTGCCTTGCAGAATTCAGCCACGTTGGTGACAGAGACCTCTGCTTCCAGATGCAGCAGTGATGGTGGCTCTGGTGATTGCATTTAGTACCCACAGTAGTGGTGAGAGTCCTGCTGCCTGTGCCTAATAGCGATGGCATTCATGTCTCCACAGAGCAGTTCTAAACCAGTAGTTGTTGTCCTTGGCAGTGCTCACTATACACTTTAATAAATTAATTTTATACTGAAACTTCTAGAGTGGGTTTCTGTCATTTACAACTTAAACTAGCAATGGATAATAAGAATTTAGCATTTACTGTTGACATTTCACATGCATTCTTTCGCTAGGTTATAATCCCCTAAACCAAGACTATGTAATATGAGAACTATGAGAATATCTCACAATGGCAAAGATGTATAGAGGCAGAAAAATTGCCCTTCTGATTAGTCACTGGGGAGGGAAGTCTGGGACTTTCAATTTTTATGCTATTCAGCTAAAGCCCTACCTATAAAAATTATAGAATTTTAAACATTATCAAGTCCAACAAAAAATTTTAGCTAGGAGAATGGAAGCCTTAAGAAGTTAAGGGATGCACTCAAGGTTGTGCCTTTTGTTGTTACAGAGCTGGGCTCAGATATCAACCTTTCAGTGCAGTGGTCTTCCCACCCCCACACTGTGTTAAAAAATGAAAATTGTGTGGTGTGTATGTGTGTGTGTGCTTTCCTGAACTACAGTGAGATTAAAGATCCTTGGGTGACTTTTAAAGAAGTGATAAGCTTGTGAAACTAGGAACTTAAAAAAAAATGATGGGAGGTTCTTGATTATACCAGTGTCATTGAGCAGCCCTATAATATTTTAGGTGAAAAGTAAGATTTAGACAGGTTATTTTTCTAGTACTTGATTTCAAGGTCAAATATATTTCTTCACATTTTGAAAGTGCCTACATTGAAAGCAAAATGAGAAAAGACAAGTAAACATTTTTTTATGATAGAATTCTGGATCTTAAAAAAGGTAGATATTGAAGCAATTTGAAGTTGTTATGACAACAGTGACCAAACCTAGTTATTTTCCATGCTCTAAATGCTTCATGTAAGAGCAGAATAATTACCTGAGACAATGTTGTAGAACTAATGACCCAGATGCAGTTTTTATTTTTCAGTCTCCTTGTGAATTCTGCCCAGCTGTCTGTATAAATGATTGCAACATTGTGTACTTAATCATCAGCAAATGGAAGTTTCCAGAAGAAAAACTGTCCCATAGATTTTAGCACATTCTGACATGAAGGGAAGGTTAATTCCCAGAACTTAATTATATTAGCATCTCAGAAAGGGTCAAGGAACAGAGTATTCTACAGTTAGTATCCTAGTACTGTATATATTATCCTGAGAAAATCAATTCACAAACTAGGATGAAACTCCAATTTATAACAGCAACAATGCCTTACATTTTGGTAGTGCTTCTTCAACAAACTTTCATACATATTATTTTTAACTGATACAATGAAAGGAGAAGATGCACAAATAACAGAGAAAAGGACATGGAAGTCATTTGCTTCGGACTTTGCATTGCTTTTAGCAATTCTGCACGATGTCAGTTCTTTCCTTTGGATTATCTTTCGTGTTTTGGTCCCTTTAATTGAATCCAGCTCATTCCATGGATAATATAAACACTTCACTTCTCAACTTTCCATCCTCAGAAGTAATCCAGATCACTTCTCATTTGCCCACTCTGAGACCTGATGCTACAAGGAGAGGGAGAGAGGAGCAAGCACATGCATGACCCATTCCAGACTCTAAGTGACTCCAGCCTGAGATGACATCTGATGGCATCCCTGTGAGGGATCCCAAGCAAAAGCAGGAGAACTATCCTGCTGAGCCCAGTCAACCCCAGAACCAGGGGACATAGTAAAATGATTGACATCTAAGGCAGCAATCAACAACTGAAATGGAATTAGGTACCTGTCTTAGTCCATTCGGTCTCCTATAAAAAAAAATACCATAGACTGAGTGGCTTACAAACAACAAACATTTATTTTTCACGGTTCTGGAAGTCTCTTTTATAACAGCAGTAATCCCATTCATGAGTGTTCCACTCTTATGACCTAATGCCTCCCAAAGGCCATTGATTTGGACATTAGGTTTCAACATATGAATTTTAGGGGGACACAAACATTCACTCCATAGCAGTAGCTAAAAGTGCTGCTGTACATAATGAAAAACCCAAAACATGTGGAACTGAATTGGGGGCCAAAGCTGAAAGGACCTCAAGGAGATTATAAAAGTTGGTTTGATCCTAAATTGAATTCCCAAAACATAGCAAAGTGTTCAGAAAATGATATAGATGCTAAATAAATATCTGATAAATAAACCAATGAGGTCTTATAAACAAGTAAAACAAATATCCCATTTAAAAATGTGCAAAAAGAATAAATAGACATTTTTCCCAGAACACAAATATCCAGTAGATATATAACAACTTGCTCAGTCTCACTAATATTCAAAGAAATGCAAATTAAACTGCCCTGGCTTGGCATTTGTTTGTTTGTTTTGCCTATCAAACTGACCAACATAAAATAAAATGATGCTAGGAAGTCATGCACTCTTGTATTTGCTAGTGTGAGTGAACATTGGTAAAATGTTTTTGGAGGTCAGTTAGTAATATGTACTAAATTCCTCAAAAATGTATATGCCCTTTGGGGCCGCCCGGTGGCGCAGCAGTTTAGTCCGCGCTTGGCAGCCCGGGTTTGGCGAGTTCGGATCCCGGGTGCCCACGGACGCACTGCCTGTCAGCCATGCCATGGTGGCGTCCCATATAAAAAGTGGAGGAAGATGGGCACGGATGTTAGCCCAGGGCCAGTCTTCCTCAGCAAAAAGGGGAGGATTGGCAACAGATGTTAGCTCAGGGCTGGTCTTCCCCACAAAAAAAAAAAAAAAAAAAAAAGCATATGCCCTTTGACCCAACAATTTAATTTTTAGGAAATTTTCCTGAGCGAATAAGTAAGAATTACACAAAGTTTTAGTCATAAAGATTATCTCAATGCAGCATTTTTATTACAATAAAATTTTTTTTATGATTATCTTACTCTAGGAGATGAATTAAGTTGTGGTGTAGCAGAAGAGACGCTGCAAGGTTATAGCTGCAAGGTTATATTCATGGGCTTGCGAAGAGGTTCATGACACATTTCTGAGTGAAAAAGCAGGTAAAATAATGATTTATTTGGTATGATTCCATTTTTATTAAAATATTATATAATAAGTAATATAAAAATATGTTATACTATTATATACACATATGTAATCTTATACTTTTTCATATATATGAAATATAGATCATATATATATCATCTATATTTATATGATATATTTCATATATCATATATATGAAAAAAGTCTGAGAAAGCATCCTAGAGAGTGTTAACAGGTAAACTGCATAGTGTGTGAGGCTGAAGATGCATGCAGGTACCAGATCATTCAGGACCTTTGGTTCCTAATGGAAATTTGGTTATTTCCTCCACAGTAGCATAGAGCCATTGTAAGATTTTAAAGCAGAGTGACAAAAAGGTTTGATTGTAATGATTGCTGTGTGGAATATTTTGGAGGTGAGCATGAGAAGCAGCTGCAGCACAGTGACTGAGAACTTGGATCCCAGAGCAAGACAGTCTGGAGTTGAATGCAAGCTACCCCACTTAAAAGCTCTCTAACCTGGGGAAAGGTATTTAATCTCTCTGGGCTCCGGGTTTCCTCTTCTATAAAATGGTGATGATAACAGTACTTACCTCTCAGGAAGATTATGAGGATTAGGCAATGCAGTGTAAAATGTTCAGAGTAGGACCTAACTCATACTAAACTCTATATGTTATTGTAATTCCTTTTTTAAAAATAAGGAGGCTCACAGAGGTTAAGAAACTTGCTCAAATCCATACAACTATAATTTTGCAGTAGTGATGTAGCTTCCGGTGATGATAAAGTGGAATGATCACATGTTCCCCGGGTTATAGTATGGCACACCAAATCACCAATTAATATCCCAAAGGGAGAACAATTCTAACTGTTGAAGATTTATGACAGTAAATCATGATGGTACTTGCATATGCATGCTTATTCCAAGTAAAGTAAGATATGTAAAATATAAGTGAAGTTCCATTGGTTTTTGAGACAACTTTTCATCAGGATAAAAACTAAGCACAAAGACAAACTACGTGTGGGTATCCTGGAGAGTTTTGCCTATTCTATCTGATTAGCTCCTTCCAATGTAATGCCTCTGCTTTGGAAGTGGGGGGAGAGCAGATGGATTTAAAATGGGGTGAGGGAACATGGTAATGTACACTCCTCCTGTGGGATTTAAACCTACATCTGCCTAACTCCAAAGTTTATGCTTAGACCATTGATTTACAGGCTTTCACTTCTATTAAAATGCATCACTGTGGCCAACTTAGGTCTCCCGAGATAACATTAATGAGAAGTTCAGATCTCTTTGGTCACCACAGGGTGACACTGACACAAATGGGTTATTAACAGTTCTGGCCGTTGACAAACTTGTCAAGAGGGAGAAGTTGGTGTAGCTTACCCTTTCATTTCTTTCAGCTACTTTTATTTATTTTGGCTTTCACTTCAATTTGTTATCTCCCTGAGAGCACGCTTGTTCCTATCTTTCCCCCGCCTAAGTCCCATTTCATCAGAGAAGGTATTGTGACCCAATTTATCTCACCAACCTGTGTGGATAGGCCAATGGTGCTGAAGGGTTATCCCATTCTGTTGTGCATTCAAATAAAGCAATCAAGAAATGTTTAGGCTCGTATTATTCACTCAAAAATATTTAGTGAACATCTATTATATTTTAGGTGCTGGAGAAAAAGCAATGAACAGTCTATCAGGCCTTAGTGCTATCATATAGACTAAGATACATCATTTCAAACAGATAGTGTGAGGGGCTAAGTAGAATTTCTCCCAATCAACCTCTTGGTTCTAGTGCTTCTTTTATACTCCCCTACTACTTGCTCTCTCTCTCTCTCTTTTTTTATTATTTATTCCCCATTATGCATCATAAGAAAGGCCAGAGGTATTGAAGTTTTCTGTATCCCTTCGCAGTGGATTAAGGTATTTTTAGCTGGTGCACTAAATGATCACTGTGTTTACTTACTTTCTCTCTCTCCTTGGAGGGAAATATCCTAATTCCCAAAACCTTATCAAGATCTTCCTAATTTTAGGCTATTTTTCCTTATTGATTAGTCCTTTCTTCTCTACTCATTTCTAGATAACAACTAAACCTCACTTAAGGCATTAATTTGAGTCTCTTGGGAATCCAGTGCATGTGTAAGAGTCCTAAAATGTTAGTGTTTTAACCCAGATTAAGAATCTATTGATGAAATGTCAGATATCCTAACAGGGTGCAAATAATGAGAAAGATTCACATTCAGAAAGGAATCCAATTGGCTGAATCTCCTAAGACCTCTCCTGGAAACAAATAACTGATAATTGTAAAAAAATAGTCAAGAGGCTTCTGCTTCTTTTGTTGGATGATAGAACAGTAAAGGACTGGAAAGATCATCTGGCAGTAATTCTCCACTGGGGGCAGTACTGGCCCTTGGGGGCATTTTTGGTTGTGATGATGCCTGGGGTTGCTCACAGCATTTAGTGCCAGGGGCCCAGAACGCCCACAGTGTAGCAGTACCTTGATAAGCAGCACAGTTTGTCCATTCTTTTGCCAAGGGGAAGGAAACACATGGTGGAATCTTTTCCCCAAGGTCATACGCCTGGAGTGCTAGAGCTGGAGACAGAACGTGAAACTCCATCCCAGGATTTTTTCCACTAGAACCAATTTTCTACATAACTGGTCCCTATACAGACAAAAGAAAATTGTCCCATTCAAAAGAGTTTCTTTAAGGTGTGATTTTTCTCATTCTCCTCACATGTTATTTCTTACACTCTAAATCCTTATTTGGGATGGTTTTCAGTGACATTTCAAAAACTACATAAGAAAATCAGTCTCATTATGCTGCAGTTATAACATTTGGGGGGGGAGTTATGTTGTTTATCTCTTCACAAATGCTTTTATTAAACTTGATCATTTGCTTTATTTCCCTACTTAATCCAAATAACTCTGACTACTTTAGAAAACCAAACCTACCTTCAAGTGTATAAAATGTGCTGTTTTTAAGCATCAAAAGGAGTGAATGTGCAGTTCTCATTCAACACATAACATTCACTGCAAGTGTATCATGTGCCTGGTATTGTGTTAGGTTCTGTGGGTGTAGATATAAAGTTAAAAGAAAAAAACATGATCTCTCCCTCAGAGGCCCTCTTAGAGAGGACAGACTTGGGAGAAGGTGAGTCCAACATAGTGGACATAGTGATATAAGGGGATGCTACTTGAATGTAGAGAAAGGGTACTTACCCCCAGTGTGGGTGGTCAGATATGCCTTCTGGAGGACTGATATCCCAGTTGAGGATTGAGTGGTAACAGGTGATAATCAGACAAATTGTAGTAAGAACGGGGTTTTGGGATAAGAATAGGAGATGGAAATTTAGACAAAGAGAACAGCATCTGCAAAGCTTGGGTTACACAAGGAAATGTGTCACAATTATGGAAAAGCAAATAGTTTAGTTTGGCAGAAGTGTAGATAAGCTGTCTGTCAGTTGGTAAACAGGGATGAAAGGGATAAAGAGGCTAAGACGAGACTGGATGAGACAGAATTTACAAGTCAGGCAAAGAAGTTTGGGTTTTAGCTCGAGGGAAATAAGTAACCATTGAATGATTTTCAGAAGAGAATTGGTAATCCCAAAAATAGAATTTTGAATAAATAATCAGCTTCTAAAAATGAGAGCTTCATAGGACAACACTCACTAGATGCAGAATATATGGTCTGACATTCTTGTTGAAATTCCTCACATCCACTCCCATCGATGTTGTAAACATGTTTCTGATCCTGGACCAAGTTTGGCACAGATCCTATCCTCCCTTCTACACTCAGTGACAAGCTCCTTTTCCCAACCAATACTATTCCTAATTAGTGCTCATCAATGCTGGGGAGAGATGTTTTCATAGTAAAGAATGAGGAGACATTAGTTCGGAGTACACGAGGATAATATCAAAGAGGGAGGATTTATTGCATTATTGTACACAATTAAATATTAATGAAAAATGTCACTTTTCCTGTTATTACCAGGCTTTTGTTTTGCAAAGATAATCTACAGGACCAAATGGTGAAAGATACATAGTCTTACTTCTATCTGAGTGAATGTTGGAGACGTAGTTAATAATGTTTTGGAAAAGATATGGTTTTACAAATTACTAAAGGATAGATGGGCAAAAAGTGTCCACTGGAGATACATGCAATTAAAGAGATGTCTTTGGGTGCTGACCAAGGAATGTTTTTTATTTGTAACAGTATTAGCCGTCTATTGTTGGTCTTTCGCATTAATTTAAAGCACCAACCATGCTCGCATGTTTACTTTGGAGGAGCTGTCAAATTTCACGTGCTGATATACAAGTGAAAACTCAGTTTGGGTCTCAATAAAATAGAAGAGAAACATTCTTCAGAAGATTGACTATGAAAAAAGGTAATAAACATGGCAGTAGTGAAAGTATAAAGGTTTTCTCAAGATAGAAGAGCTTTGTACTTATTGAAAATCAGATGGTAAGGAGACAGATGGCAAGGGATTAAAGACACTGAAGAAGGGAAAAGAAATAGGACATTAATTTTTTTCTGAGACAACATGAATGAAAATAAATTGAGACATGAGAATGTAGAGGCAAATGAGCGAGAAACAGAAAATCATTGTTTATTTATACCTCCTCTATTTTCTAAAAGAATTTGAGGCAGCTTACAAAAAAGGACACAGGAATAATAAGGTTAATAAACAGAGAAAAACCCAGGACACAGAAAGGAGGAAGAAGGGAACATGATAACCATGAGTGCTAATAGAGCAGGAGTGATTGAGCCTCAAATTTGGCTCTGGAGTTTTGGGCAATTGGGGCAAAGGGGAAATGTGATATGTTTCCAGTTACCTCCTGCTGCATAACAAACCACCTCAAAACAGTGACTTAAAATATTAACAATCATTTATTATGATCTCTCCTGGTTCTACGAGTTGCCTGTAGTTCAGCAGGGAGATTCTGGCTCTTGATCTCTCACAAGGTTGTAGTCAGGGGCTGGGGCTTGAGTCATCTGAAGACTCACTCACTCACATGTCTGGTGCCTGGGCTGGAAAGACTCAAACAACTTGGCTGGAACCGTCAGGGCTCTTAGGCATCTCTGTCTCTGTGTGTTCTCTCTAGCTTGGCAGCTTCAAGGTAGTCCCAAAGATACATGGTCCCAGGAGAGGCAAGAAGAAGCTGTATTCCCTTTATGACCTAGCCTTGGAAATCACTCAGCATCACTTCCCCCGCAATTTTTTAGAAGCAACTCTCTAAGGCTGATCTATGTTCAAGGGGAGGGGTATTAGAGTTCCCATTTTGAAGAGAGGAAATGCTAAATAATCTGTAACATGTTTTAAAACTACCACATGATGTAATAGATTTCTCATTGTCAAAAAGGTAGCAGTGTATCAATTGTCCAAGCTCGCACCTGATGTCAGTCTTTTGTTTTAGATGACATAAAGGGGAAGATCATTAAGCATAAGAATGGAGATGAACAGAGGCTGAGATTAAGGAGAAAGGTGTGTGTTTGGAGTATCTCTTCACAGGAGCATATAATCCCAGAACAGTAGAGTCTTGCTTCTCAAAGTGCAGTCTGGGATCAGTAGTTTCTGCACACTGAGAGCTTGTTAGAAATGCAGAATCTTGGCCCCTACCTCAGACCTACTGAATCAGAATTGCATCTTAACAAGACAGGGGATTCCTATGCAGAATAAAGTTTTGAAAGCACTGCTCAAGAGGCCAAACTGAATTGCTGGGTAGTGTGGAGGGACAAATTATTGCTGTGTACACACTTAGAGCAGGTCATGTATCCTTCTTTATGGGACAATAACAATATGAGTGGGATAAGGGAATGACTAAATACTAGAGGTCATCTGAGGTTGAGAATTCCATATATTCACTGACCAGGATATCTAGGATGGGTGTTGGTTACTTAGGTGGAATTGAAATGGGAATAAGAACTAAATGCATTTTGGGGAGAAGGGGTGCAGTTATGGAGGATGGAAGTTGGAATAAGCCTAGAGAGCTGATATTGCAGAAGTATGAATGGTAT
The DNA here is from genome assembly GCA_031878705.1 of Tapirus indicus. Lineage (NCBI taxonomy): Eukaryota > Metazoa > Chordata > Mammalia > Perissodactyla > Tapiridae > Tapirus > Tapirus indicus. The sequence continues at coordinate 46,320,648 of CM062918.1, forward strand.
CCAAATAAATGGGAGCCAGAAAGGGAAAATACCAAGTTAGTTTTCAGAGATAGATAAATATTATTTTGGTGCACTGGAATTGTGTTGTATGGAATGTTACTTGAAGCAAGTAGATTATTAACTGAGACATTAACTTTGTTTTACAGAAATATCTTTAGTTACGACATTTGTTATCCTGATAAACATCCTATATATATTTAACAGCAGACAGCTAACAGAATGGTCAAATATTAGCAAATTGCAGTCCACCATCACTGATATTTCAAACTGTCTTGTATGTATGGTTTGTATTAATAGTGTAGGGCTTAGAGAGTGTCGGTATCCTTGAAGAAATGGCTGATACAATTCTGGGCCAGGCAATGAATAAAATGTGTCTGGAATATCTTGTCTTACTCAAAGACAAGAAAGCTATTAGAGACAACTGGGTTCATGTCAAACGGACACCAGAGCCAATTTGAAGGGAGTTGCGCTTGCCAAAGATGAAATAATATTAGCAAAAAAAAAAAAAAAGGAATAATAATGATAATGGATTGAGATACATCAAATATGTTAAAGTCCATTAGTTCTTAATGATACTCACACACAAAAACTCTCATTAGTCACCTTTGGAAGATGCTATGGAATCAACACCTTATTCTAAAAGTTAGTAAATGAAGTGAAACAATCAAGCATTTATATCACATTTCTTGTACAAAAGGTATTTAAGGGTGCCAAATAGTTAATTTGGAAAAGACCTTTTAAAAGAATTTCAGCGTATAAATATGGAAACAATGGTAGAATTAGAATATCACCATTGAACTCCTAATGAAATAATGGATTTAGGCCATGATCATCAACGGCTATTAAAACCATTAGGTGAATTGCTGATGGAGAGTTTTATAATGGTGGATCAGGCTGACAACAGCAAACCTACTGCCCGTCTTAATGTCACAAAAAAGAGAAAAACTACACATTACGTGACTCCTAATGGAACTACACAACACCCCTATAAAATAGTCATACCATTAATCTAAGCTGAATTTGATCAAGCCTCGAGCTTTCCAGAAAATATAGAAGCCAGAAGAATGTGTGAAAAGTCCCCATAGGGAGGCAATCAGCAAAGTTTAGAATTGGGACTCTACTTTCTTCACAAATAAGTTGTGAGGGAAGAAAAACAGTGAGGGAGAATTTATAGATTAAAAGATATGTAAGAGACTGCGTTTCAGTTCTGACACGAAAAGAGCCAGGAAATCATCATTCCCATTCTTACAACAAGAAAAAATGCTGAAACAAACTGAAAATTAGTTTTTTTCTTAGACACATTAGAGAACTGAGGTTACAGGGCAACTGCCACCCCATAATCTGGAGAGAAAGGTGAATACAGAGAATCTCAACTAAGATCAGTTTGCATGGAGCAGACACCGCTGGAGTCATAAACAGCTGAGGACAATTAAATTGTGATTTTGATGAATTCTTGGAGGCTGCTGACTAGCTTGAGAGTGAGAAGCTAACAGAGGCCTGGGTTTAGGGGGTCCACATACTTTTGAAGGTTTTTACCTTCAGAAACCTACCAGGTTTTCAAGGTATAGATCTGAGAAAAATCTCACTTGGGACAGGGAGAGGGAAATGTAATCTATTTTGAATTATGCCTATGGGAAAAGTAACCATTTAAAATACTCCCCGAGTGGACTCTATGACAAAGACCTGCCCTCCTTAGTTTAAGCAAGGGAAAATACTTTATCAGAGCCTATGTGACCCAGGGGCAGGGCAATAAACCAACTCTAGCCCCTCTAGATTTCCTGTCTCACCTAAAGGGAGAAAAAAAGGCTAAGAAACTTTTGTGAAGGTAACAGCCCAGGGACATAGGCCCAATGAGATATAATCATAAGATTATAGAACATTTCCCTTTCCTGTACCTTACCACCACATCAACAGGGCCTCAATACAATAACAGTGGATTAGAGTTGACAGAACTGTAAGAAACAGACTCAGTTTAAGAAACTGCAGTTAAAGAAACTCAAAAACAAGAGAAGAGGATGAAAAAAAGGACTCTAGAGGAAACCAAAGTCTTTGACACCTACAGTTACAACAAACTTTAAATACAGCTTGACTCCTTGCTAGATCAACATAAAACCTTGCACTAAGGGCCTGTTTATTTCATTTCCCATTACTCGATACATCATGTCCTGCTTTCAACAAGAAACCACGTCATGCTAAAAGGCCAGAAAAAGAATAGTTTGAAGACACAAAGCAAGCATCAGAACCAGGCTCAGATGTGACACAGATTTTAGAATTATCAGATAGGGAATTTAAAATAATTATGATTCATTGACTAATATGTGAAGGGCTCCAGGGGAAAAAGAAGGCAACATGCAAGAAAAGATGGGTAATATAAGTAGAGAGATGGAAATTCTAAGTAAAAATCAAAAGGGAATGCTAGAAATAAAAAAAAAAAAAACAACCCTGTAATGGAAATGAAGAATCCCTTTCACGGTCTCATTAGACTGGACATAGCCAGGGAAAGAATCAGTGAGTTTGAAGATACATCAATAAAATTTCCCAAACTGAAATTCAAAGAAAAAAAGGATAATAAAAATGAACAAAATATCCAAGAACTTTGGGACAATTGCAAAAGATATAACATATGCATAATTGAAATACTAGAAAAAGAAAAAGGAGCAGAAGAAATATTTGAAGTAATAATGGTTGAGGATTTTCTGAAATCAATGACAGAAAACAAACCACCACAGATCCAGGAAACTTAGAGAATACCAAGCAGGATAAGTATCAAAAAATAGACATATCATATTAAAATGACATAAAAGATAAAGATAAAATTTTGAAAATCAGAGGACAAAACAAAACACCTTACCATTAAAGAAATAGTGATAAGAATTACAGTGGAATTCTTGCCAGAAATCATGCAAGCAAGAGAGAGTGGAGTAAAATATTTAACATGTTGAGTGAATGAAAAACCCCAACCTAAAATCCTATATTTAGCAAATTTATCCTTCAAAAGTGAAGGAGAAATGAATACTTTCTCAGATAAATAAAAACTGATGAAATTAATCAACAGTACACTTGCTCCCCAAAAACTGTTAAAGTTCTTCAAAGGAAAGCAAAATGATGTAGGTCAGAAACTCAGATCTGCATAAAGAAAGGGAGCATCAGAGAAGGAATAAATGAAAGTAAAATAAAATCTTTAATTTTCTTATTCTTAATTGATCTAACAGTTAACTGTTCAAAGTAATAATTGTAACAATATTGGGTAATTATGATATATGGATAAGTAAAATGAATGACAGCAATGTTATAAGGGATGACAGGGAGGAATTGGAAATATTCTTATAAGGTAACTGCACTACCTGTGTAGTGGCATAGTGTTATTTGAAAAGTAAACATAAATTAGCTGTAAATGTGTATTGCAAACTCTAGGGCAAACACAAAAAAAGGGGAAAAAGAAGTATAGTTGATTTGCTAAGAGAGGAGAGAAAATAGAATCTTGTGAAAAATCTCAATTAAAGCCAGAAAAGGGAGAAAAAGAGGAGAAGATTTTAAAAAAGGAACAAAAACCAAATGTGATGAATAGAAAACAGTTAAAAACATGGTATATATTAATTCAGCTATATCAATAGTCACTTTAAATGTGAACATTCTAATTACACCACTTAAATGACAGAGATTTTTGCAGTAGATAAAAACACAAGACCCAACTATATGTCGTCTACAAGAAACTCAGTTTAAATAAAAAGTCACAGAGAGGTTAGAAATAAAGGATGTGAAAGGTCATACCAGTATAACACTAATCAAAAGAAAGATGGAGTAGTTAAGTTAATTTCAGACAAAGCAGACTTAAGAGCAAGGAAAATTACCAGAGCTAAAGAGAGGGCATTACACAATGATAAATCAGTCAATTCTCTAAGAAGACATAACAGTACTTAACATGCTTGCATCTAACAACAGAGCATCAAAATATATAAGGCAAAACCTGATAGAACAGCAAGGAAATATAAACAAGTCCATAATTACGGTTGGAAAATTCAACATCCCTTTTTCAGTAATTGATAGATCCAGCAGGCAGAAAATCAGTAAGGATATAGTTGAACTAAACAGCATCATCAACCAAATGCATCTAATTGACATTTATAGAATACTTCCTCCAACAACAGCATTATATGCATTGTTCTCAAGCTCACATGGAACATTCACCAAAATAGGCCATGTTCTAGATCATAAAACACACCTTAAAATTTTAAATGAGAGATATCATCCAAATTATGTTCTCAGACCACAATGCAATCAAACTGGAAATCAATCAAAGAAATACAGATGCAGATCAAACCACACACTTCTAAATAAGTAACACATGGATCAGAGTATTATCTAGAGGTATTAAAATATTTTAAACTAAACAAAAATGAAAGTACAACTTATTAAAATTTGTTGGGTGCAGCAAAAGCAGTGCTTAGAGGGAAATTTATAGCACTGAATGAATGCATATTTGGAAATAGGATAGATCTAAAATCAGTTTAAGCTTACACATTAGGAAAGTATAGAAAGAAGAGTAATATAAGCCTAATCCAAGTAGAAGACAAGAAATAATAAAAATCAAAGCAGACATCAAAGAAATTGAAAAGAGTAACTTAGTAGAGAAAATCAACAGAACCAAAAGATGGTTATTTGAAAAGATCAATAAATTTGATAAACCTCTAGCCAAACAGAATAACAAAGAAAAAAGAGAGAAGATGCAAATTACTAACATCAGAAATGAAAGAGGGGAGATACACAAAAGTCAATTGCTTTCTTATATACCAGCAACAAATAAGTGGAATTTGAAATTAAAAACACAATACTGTTTCCATTATAATAAAAAATAAATAAATAGAGTGAAGTATTTGGTATAAATATAACAAAGTATGTATGAGATCTATGTGAGGAAAACTACAAAACTCTGAGGCAAGAAATCAAAGACCTAAATAAATGGAGAGCTAGTCCATGTTTATAAACAGAAAGACTAAATATTGTTAAGATGTCAGTTCTTCTCAACTTGATATATAGATTCAATTAAATTCCAGCCAAAATATTAGCAAGTTATTTTGTGGACATTGGCAAACCGATCCTAAAGTTAATATTGAAAAGCAAAAGACCCAGAATAGCCAACACAATACTGAAGAAGAAGAAGAATATGGGAGAACTGACACTATCCAACTTCAAAACTTATTATAAACGTACAATAATCAAGACTGTGTGTAATATTCATGAAAAAAATAGATAAACAGATCAATGGATCAGAATAAAGAGCCAAGAAATAGACCCACACAAATACTTTCAACTGATCTTTGACAAAGGAGCAAAGACAATTCAAGAGATAAAGGATAATCTTTTCAACAAATGGTGCTGGGACAAGTGGACATCCACATGTAAAATAGTGAATCTAGACACACAGCTTGCATGTTTCACAAAAATTAACTCAAAATGGATCATAGACGTAAACATAAAACATAAAGCTAGAAAATACCTAAAAGATAACATAGGAGAAAATCTAGGTAATCTTGAACTTGGCAATGACTTCTAATACAACACCAAAAGCATGATCCATGAAAACAAATTGATAAGTTGGACTTCATTAAAAAAAAAAAAAAACTTCTGCTCTCTGAAAGACAATGTCAAGAGAATGAGAAGACAAGTCACAAACTAGGAGAAAATATTTGCAAAAGACACACTTGACAAAGAACTGTTATTCAAAATATATGAAGAACACTTAACACTCAACAATAAGAAAACAAACAACCCAATTTAAAAATGGGCCAAAGACCTTAATAGACACCTCACCAAAGAAGATATACAGACAGCAAATAAGCTTATGAAAATATGCTCCACATCATATGTCATCAGGGAAATGTAAATTAAAACAATGGGATACCACTACATAGCTGTAAGAATAGCCAAAATTTGGAACACTGACAACACTAAATGCCGACAAGGATGTGGAGCAACAGGAACTCCATACATGCTGGTGGGAATGCAAAATGGAGGACATTTTGGAAGACAGTTTGGTGGTTTCTTACAAACTAAACATACTCGAATCATATAATCCTGTAATCATGCTCCTTGGCATTTACTCAAAGGAGTTGAAAACTTATGTCCGCACAAAAACCCGCACGCAGATGATTATAGCAACTTGATTCATAACTGGCAAAAATTTGATGTCCTTCAGTAGGTAAGTGCATAAATAAACTGTAGTACATCCAGACAATAGAATATTATTCAGTGCTAAAGAGGAACCTTAAATACATATTACTAGGTGAACAAAACCAATCTGAAAAGGCTATATACCGTATGATTCCAACTCTATGACTTTCTAGAAAAGGCAAAACTGTGGAGACAATAAAAAGGTCAGTGGTTGTAAGGTGTTTGAGTGGGAGTGGGGGATGAATATGTGAAGTACAGAGCGTGTTTAGGATGGTGAAACTGTTCTGTATGATACTGCCATAGTAGACACATGACATTATCCATTTGTTAAAACTTGCAGAACTTGACAACAAAAGGAGTGAATCTTAATGTATGCAAATTTTACAAAGTGTTTTAGGATGTTTTGTAGTCATAGGGAAAAATGCAGACTGTGACAAAAGAATCTAACTGTATCACAAATGTATGAAACAATCTCACTGAGGGGTGGGGGGAAGGGTGCTAACCTAAGTAACTTTGGAAATGAAATGGAGTCTGTAAGACTGAAGGCAAAAGGAACTGCACCTAAACACCATATTCTAGTTGATAAATGTTTCCCAAGGGGTTTTAAGTTAACAATTCTCACGCTGGTATATATGTATATTGGAATTAAACAATTAAACAAATAGACGGAAGATGCTGAGAGCCAGGTTTCTTACTGTTGCTGTGAGAATTTAGAGATAAGCGAGGGGAGGGGGCTAGAATGATCCATGTGGTAATGGATTACATCAGTAAGAACTCATGTTTTACTTAATATGGATAGAAATGGTTACATATAGAAATATTTATAGATGTTTGTATATACATAGGTTAGTGTACATACATATATCTCTTTACTCTGTCAGCTTAGATGGCCCAAACGAAACACTCCAGTAGCAATGAGCATACCAACCATCTAGATCATGTTTTCTAATACCAGTCTCCAAAAAAGGAACCAGGGCTCCTTGGAGAAATGGGTGATTCTAGGACTGTGGCAGGAATATACAAGATGAGCCTGGAGCATCTTGTAGTGCCAGAATGTAAGTGCTTAAAACAAAAACCCTACACACTACATTGATGAGGGTGTATCAAAGGGGCACAGGAGCTGTATTAAGGTGAATAATGCCCCCCAAAGATATGCATTTCTAATCCCTGAAACCTCGAAATGTTACCCTATAAGAAAAAGTGGTAGCAAGTGGTATTGGATTATAACCCAAAGTATAAAATAAATATCCATGAGTGCATACTGATATAAATAAATGAATGGATAAATATTTAAATGGGGGAGAAGAGGCAAATCTCCCATGCAGAAGAATTCCAGATAAATCATGTAGATATCTCCCACTCAACGAGGTGGAGCATAATTCCCTTCTCCTTGAGTGTGGGGTGTGCATAGCGACTTCCAAAGAGCACAGCATGAAAATGAGGAAAAAGGGTTAACTTTACAAACAATGCTTCAGCTATGTGATCAAGGTCAGCATCAACAGTCACAAATTGTGTTAACAGTACGTACCCTTGATATGAAATAATGAATATGGCACTTTACCTCTGTTATCTTTCTCCTTAAAACCCATAGCCCCTGTCTAATCATGATAAAAGCATCAAATTCTAATAGAAGGGCATCCTGCAATATACCTGACCAGTGCTGCTCAAAATTGGCAAGGTTATCAAAAACAAGGAAAGTGTGAGAAACTGTTACAGCCAAGAGGAGCCATTTTTGTTTAGTGTTTCCTTCTATTTATATGTATTACTTAAAAAAAAAATGAAGTTCTCTGCTGATTGTACCATTTGAGCCATCTCTATTTGGATTTGTTTTGACTCTTTTTGTCCTTGAGTATAGGCCACATAGTTCTGTCTCTTTGCATGTCTACTGCGTTTTGATTGGATACCTGATATTATGAATGATACATAGTAGATGAGTGGAAGAGGGACTTTTATTCTAGTCAAAAGTTAACTTGGCTGGACTCAAACTCCATATTCTAACCCCTCTGCAGTCAGTAGCTGATATTTTCCTCAGATCTGTAATTTCCAGCTTCTGCTTTTCTTTTTTTTTTCACTAGACTAGTCCCTCTTAGCCTCCCCTGTTATTATTGTTTAGTGGTCAGCCAACATTTCAGGCCAACATTGGTTGCATATTTTGAGACTCACCCTCTACGTGACTCTTTCCTTCCACACTCTCCTCTCCAGATTTCTTATTGCTTTCCAAACCCTGAACTCTGGCCTCTTAGCTTCAGAGCAGTGAGACTTTGGTATTCTGCTGCCCTGAGCTGCTGTGCAGATTGGGAATTGTCCTCAGGCAAGAAGCTACAAATTCCCTAATCTCACCAGGTGCAATTCCTGTTTTTCCATAGTAGATTTCTTTCCAGTTTCTACCTGGTTTTGGTTCTTTTCCAGTGCCTCTAAATGGGTTTTCTTCTTAAATACTTTTGTTCAAATTTTAGAGCTTTAATCTGTGGGTAGTTTGGTCTATCCAAGCTACTCTACCATATCAGATAGAAGAGTCAGTCAACGAACTCTTTTTGGAGGTTCAGCAAAATTTAGCCCAGTTTAAAGTGAGACCTCTGCTCTATTGCTTTCTCATTTTTATTCCATAAACATTTATTTAGTGCTTACTAGGTACCAGGAACAGTTCTAAGTTCTTTGCAAATACTAACTCATTTATTCCTCACAAATAACCACTATGGAATCTGCTATTATTATTCTCATTTGCCAACAGAATAACTGAAGTAAAGAGAGGTTAAGTGACTTGCCAAAGTAACACACAACCAGCAAATGGGCTAATTGCTGAACCCAGCTTACTATTTAGTCATAGGTCATTCTTCTTCTCTATTTAAAAACCAATGGGTTGATTCAGGGACACTGAATGTCCCTCAAATCATGCATAATGCTGCCTTTTACAGTCTATGAGCGTAAAAAAAATAGAAGCCTATATCAAGATATCCTGGTTGTAAGGCTGGCTCTCCCATTAATTTTATATATGACTTTGGTATATCATGTCTCTTCTCTCTCAGCCACAGTTTACTCATCTATGAAGTGAAGCGGTGGTACGTTTAACTCTGACAAAAAACATACTCTGGAAAGATCAGAAGACAAGAAATTCATCCACCTGTGTTTCCTTTTTGTCTCCACTAGAGGGAGAAGTGATATCAGACAGACATGATTAAAAGAACTGAAAAAGAAACTCTAGTGTAAAAAGTTTATTTAAATTTTTTTAGATCGTATAATACTATTCATTACTAAAAGTGTAGGACGTAAAGAAGAAGAAAAACATCACCTTGCCTGTTCTCTTTCCCTCATGTTCTACATTTAACTGATGACTGTGTTATCTAGAGTGTAACAGGGATTTTAGCTGGTTTAGAACTGGATTCTAATGTGGCTGGTGCGTAGAGCTAGTCCTTCCTTTCTTCCCTTATCTCTTTGACCTCTAATTGTTCTGACTGCCTGATTTCCATGAGTGCCGAGAACACTGATGAATGTAAGGCATGCATGCTCTCCACATTTGGAGTTCATAAAGGGCTACCAGATGCAGAGGTAGATGCAGGCAGGGAGAAAGTATACACAGAAATAATTCACTCTAAGCTGAGAAGGTATCTAGCATGGACTTTTCGACTCAGCAATGGGGACTGAGAATTAGACTGGTGCAAGTTTCAAGGTAGTGAGTGGTATGTGAACTCATGCCAATCCACCTATCCTGGTAGCCTGTGTGCTCCCTGTGGAAAAAATGGATGGTATGTGTCCTGAAAACCTCTCTCACTGCCCTCTATAGAACATCATTGCTCAATCTACCCTGCTTTGTACACTCTGTAATTAAAGACAAAAGGGGTGGGGGACAATCAGGTGAATAGTCTTTCCTACTTCATGAGATATTGTTGAGCTTTTGCTGCACTTTGAGACTGAGAGCACTGGTGGCCAGGGAATAATGAACAAATTTCTAGATTTCAGAGCAGAAGATGCCTGTGGCAAGGGGCACCCTGAAATTTTTGTTGTTGTTGTTCTGTAAGCACATGTAAGAAATCTACTTGAAACTCTCAGGAATACTTTGGAGAGATTGTGCAGAGGAAAGGAAGTCCTGCTTGAGCAGGTGAGGGTTGGAGCTAGCAAGATTAGAATATAAATTGGTACGACTCAATCTGCCCTCACAGGCTTGAGAGGTTGGGAGATATCTACATTTCATAGATGTCTCTCAAATTTGTCTCCATGTCTCTCCTCTCCACGCCACTGCATACTTCATTTCTTACCTGGACCTTCTTAACCTGGATCCTGCCTTTTGTCTTCCTCCAGGTTCCAATCCATTCTCCACATGAGTGCCAGATTGATTTTTTGGGGCACAAATTAAATTATTAATTGTCACTCTTCTGCTTAAAAATTTCAATGGCTCCTTGTTTTCTTTGGAAAAGTATCCAATCTCCTATATTGATTTGGAAGATTTTTTCATGATTTGACTTCAGTTATCCTGCATAGACCTTTCATTCACCTTCTCATCTTGCACCTTATGTTCTAATCACATTTAACTGTTAATAGTTTCATGAACTGATCATGCATCTTATGTTTGTGCATTTCTATATCTTCCTTATCTTTAGATCCACAGTGCTTAGTACAATGTCTATGCATATGGTAGGTACTTAATATATATTCATTTAATAAGTGAAGGAATAGTATGTGTTCACGTTCTCTGAGATTGACTTGAGAGAGAAATTGCAAGACTCAAGCATTTTCAAGAAGTGATGAAATTCAAGGTTATAACGATACTAATAACAATAGTAATATTGTTACTAATACTGTTGGTAACAATAGCTAGCTTTTACAGAGCACTGACTATGTATCAGGCATTCTTGCCATAAGATCCATTTTAATATCCCTTTAATCCTCATCACAATCCTATGAGGTAGATACTAATACCTATTTAACAGAAAAGAAAGCTGGGGCATAGTGAAGTTAAGAAACTTGCTTAAATTAATCTGGCTAGCAAAAGGCGAAGCCAAAATTGGACACAATCAAACTAACACCAGAACCTGGATGTTATATGACTTTGGTGTATACTGTAGGTGGAGAACATCATTGGTTTTAAAAAATTTAAGGAATTGTAATGTCAAAGTGTTAAAAGGATGACCTGGATTTTTTATTACCTGTTAATTGTCTACATTCTCCACCAGAAGGAAAACACCATAAGAGAATGTCTCTCTCTTCCATATTGAATGCAAGCTCCTAGAAAGTGTTTAGCATATATCATAGTAGTTGCTCCATAAAAATTTATGGAAGGAAGTGAGAAAGAAAGGAATTATAAAGGATTTGTTGAAATTACTAAAGATCTGTTTTAGGCATTAACCTCATTTCATCAAATGTATGTTAAGTTCCTTAAGTGTATGTAACTTTCTTTTGCCTTTCAGTTAGTCTGGCATTGGGTATATAGGCATTTAATAAGTAATTATTGACCGATTGAAGAGTGTCAGGAAAATTAATGAAAGACTGAAATGGGCACCCTTTCATGTTATCTCTGCCTTTCAATACTTTTGGCTATTTTAAACTCAATAAATTGTAGAAAATTAACAATAATGTAAGTGATTTTGTCCATAGAAGTGCAAATTAGTTGAGTCTGGTGGAATGTAATTGATTATTGACCTATTTCATTTCAGCACTTCTTATCTGACTATATACATGTGTTCTTTGAATTATTCTTTGAACAGGTTATAAAAATATACTGGTTCCCTCACTAATTAGTGAGTTAAATAAAATCTTTGACACAGGATCATCTTATATCTGTATGAAAGTCATGATTATACCCTCTTTTAAAAACTATCATTTAACAAGACAAAAATATTTCTTTTCATTCGCAGCTATGCCCCTTCTTAGAAATGGGCGTTGACAGTATTTGTGGTATTTCTAGATCCAATCATTCAATTATGAGGATCCACTCTGAATAGTTTGTTTTTGGAGTTAAGCATTGTATTTTCTGTCCAGCTGAGGCACAACTTCCTTTTTAAATTTTCAACTCTATCAACTTTTAAAGAAATGGGACTCGGACAGAAATTTATACTGTCTTGCTAGACATGTTAAGACTGTCCACCAGATGTCGCCCTGACATCTTAGGATCCTTAGAAAACAAAAAGGGCTAGGCTTCCTTTTATATGCAGGTTATTTTTGATAGTACATATATAAACTGGTGATATTTTATATCTTAATATCCGGGCTGAGGCAGGCAGGATTGGAGACAAAACTCAGGTCTTTAATTTTCTCCACATTCCTGCATACCCAACAGAGGCATTTTTCTATACAACATTGCAAATTTTTCTCTCACTACTTAATTATGATAAATCTTTTTTAAAAAGTACTCTCAATTAAAATACGGTCATGCACAAGTAAGCCTAAAATACATGGTCATTTACTGGATCATGTAAGAGTCCTCTTAGTTCCTGAGCAGCATCCGTTCAGATATCATCCAGGGTGACAGTCTTTGATTGAGGATTATGACAAAGACCTCTCCTTGATCAAACTTAGTCAGACTCCTCTGACTAGAGGAGGAAGAAAAAAGTGTCTTCTAGTTTTTTCAACTAGGCTTTGTCTTTGGCTTATCCAATCCAGTTGTAGCAAGAATGCTGCTAACTCAGTTTAGCGAGAATCCCCCCCACCCTTGATATTTGATCACCCTGACCTGCCTTCAGCAAGAATCCTGTTAAGTTGGTTTAGTAAGAATCCCCCTACCCCTGGTGTCTCCTCTTAGTAATTTTCCATCAACTGACCCCCTCACTTTGCTCCATGACTATAAATTTCCAGTTGTCTTTGCTATATTTGGAGTTGAGCCCAATCTCTCTCCTCTTGCGATAGTCTTGGCAACTATTGCAATAGTCCTGGCACCTATTGCAATAGTCCCGAATCAAGTCTTCCTTACCATTTTAACAAGTGTCAGAATAATTTTTTCTTTAACAATTATAGACACAATTTCACAACCAACTCAGAATACTGGGCCATCTCACAAATGAAACAATATGTGATTTCCATTCATTAGTCTCTGTTATTATTGACAATATTTCTGCTGTCAAAAATTAGCATCCTTTCATTCTGCTCCAATTTCCCCTTCTTTAAAGGATTCATCTATTGTAAGCTTTAATTGGTGTGTGTGTGTACTCTAATGAGAAACTAGGATTGACCTTCCTTGTCAGAGGTTTTCCACCATCTTCCAAAATTTGTACTTTGATATTTTAATTTTTTATATGAATTTTCTGGCTTTTCAAAGCAAGTGATACCAAAGATAACAAAGTAATTCATTTGTTTATTACAGTTCATTTGTTAGGAAAAATGAAGTAAATATAGTTGGACAACCAAAATTTCTGTAGCATCCACTATGTATCAGGTACTTTAGACGTGTGATTTAGAGGTTGGTTAAATTCTCTTGAGTTTTTTGAGATTTGCTTAAGATTGATAGAAAACCCCATCCCCTGCGTAGTAAGGAAAAGCATCTGTCTGAGGAATCTTGATGGGGGACAGTCCTGGGTGGCTTGAATTTCTTTTCATCACCTCTGACTCCATTCTCCTGAATTCCTGATCTCACCTGTATCTTCCTTTCTGTGACTGCTCTTCTCTGTGCTCTCTAAAGACCTGATATGGGACAGAAAACCTTTCCCTCTATTTCCCTCCAAATATTAGTCATACAGAGATTCAGAAAGTATAAGTAATTTGCTTAGAACACAGTGATGGAGCAGGGACATAACTTCAAGTTTGTCCACCTCCAAAGCCAGAGCTATTTGATTTAATGTGAGACAGTAAAACATCTGAAATGGTGAAAATTTAGAAATTGTTATTTCAAAGGGAAAACTTTTAATGTTTAGAGCAATGATTTTTATATCAATATACATTAATTGGGGTTATTGTTATTACTATGTATTATGTAAGAGTTAATTATATATAAAGTTATCTAGCATTCAAACATGTGCAAAGTAACCATTTAGTCCCTAATTCTCTAATAGAATTGGTTAACTCCCTTTACCAATGACTATACCAGAGTAGGCCACTAGGTGGCATTCTGGCACAGAAATTATCTAAAAAGGCCCTTGGAAAACAAGTGAGCTCACCGTCAAGGTAGAAGATGCTCTATTTTGCCTTCTCAAGTACTTACATGAAGTTTGTGTTCACTCAGCCCTGGGTATCTATCTGCCCTGGGGGAAGATTAAAATTACTTTACTGGAGTAAAATTATTTTACCACCAAGAGAAATATAATAGATGGCTTTTGATATTCAAATTCTAACAGATTTAATAAAAAAGAAAAATCTCTTTTGGAAGAGCAACAATGAAACCAATATACTTAGGAATAAACCTAAAAAGAATATGTAAAACCCATATGAGAAAAACTTTACAGCAGCCTTGAAAGACACAAAAATAGACTTGAGCAAATTAAAAAACATCCCTTCTTTAAGGATAGGATGTGTCAATGACATGTAGATGTCAGTTTTCCTCAAGCTAACACATACATTTAATGCTATCCCTATTGAAATATCACAAATATTTCTGGAGCAAGACATATTGATTCTAAGGTTCATATGAAAAAATAAGCTTGCAAGAATAACTATGAAAGTCCTGTTTAAAAAAACAAAAAGTACAATGAGGGGCCTAACCCTACCAGATAATAAAAGAAACTATAAAGCCCCTACAATTAAAACATTATGGTACTGGTGGATAATAGACAGACTAGTGGAGAGAATAGAAAATCCAGAAATAGACCAAAGTACATATAGAGGTATGTTATATAATATAGGTGGCTGCTCAAATCTCTGGAAGAATAGATGGGCTTTTAAATAAATGGTATTGTGACAACTTGATGGTCATTGAATCATACCTTATATCATACACAAGAATAAACTCTAAATGGATCAAAGGTATAAATGTAAAAAAATCATATAATTTGAAGAAAAATTGGGTGAATTCCTTTAAACTGTATAACTAAGATGAACTCCTGTATAACTTTATAACTATGAATGCTTCTTTCTGATTAAAAATCCAGACAAACCAAAAGAAAAGATAAATGAGTGTTATTCCAAAATATGTTCTGCATGTCAAAAAGAAATCATAGGCAAAGTCAAATGACACACTGGGACAATGATAAATGATCAATATATTACAGGTAAGGAATAATTATATACGTATGTGTATATATATATATATACACACACAATTTCAATATATACTAAAATTTTAAAAATAGCAAAAAAGACCAAACATTAAGTGGAAATATGGGCAAAACATCTGAGTACATCGTTCATAGAAAAATATTTACAAGTGATCTTTAAATGTAGAAAATATGCTTAACTTCATTCATAACAAGAGAAATGCAAATTAAAACTACACCAACATATCATTTTCACCTATCGAACAGTAAAAAGTTTGTCTATGCACTTTGCTAGCAAGGCTATAGAAAAACAGACACTCATACTGCTGGTAGTAATTGCAAAATGGTGGTACCCTTACGGAAAGGAACTTGACAATATTTAATGAAACCACATATTCATGTATCCTTTGGCCCAGAAAACCTACTTCTAGGAATCTACCCTGAAGGTACGCCTCTATTAACACAAAACAAAATACGCACATAGTTAGTCTTTCTGGCATGATTTATAAACACAAAAGATTGAAAATAACCTTAATGCCCATCCATAGGAAAATGATCGAATAAACTATGGCACCTTCACACAATGGAATTATTTGCAGCCAAAAAATAAAATGAGGAAGATCTCTAGAAACTGATATAGAGTGTTTCCAGATATGTTGGGTTGAAAAAAGAAACATAAAAGTATATATATATATATATATATCATGCTAACTTTTGTATAAGAAAGAAGGGGAAATAAAGATAAATACACTTATTTTTGTAAAAAAAGAAAGAAAAAGAAATACAGAAATTATAAACTAGAAACTCCTAAAAATGGTTACCTAAATGGGAAGAGTGGGAGCAGGATGAAAATGAAACTTTTCTGTGTATCCTTTTTTATATAGTTTAGGCCTTTTGACCAAATTTTTGCAAAACAACTGATGTGGACTCTAAAAATATCAGTCATGAAAGACGAAAAAAAAAAAAAATACTGGGAAGCTATTCTAGCTTAAAGGAGACTAAAGAACTATTTTTTTTTAACAAAAGTGCACAAATTGTAAAGATGAGCTGTTCACTTTTAATTTATGCACTTTAATGAAATTTTAACTTTAAAAGATGTAAAAATTATAAATTCTTTATGACGCCTCCAGAGATCACTCTAAAAGAGCTTGAATAACCTTTCTTTGTTCCACCTCATTTCACTGATACTTTTGACTAGTTACCAGTTCTATATTGAGGTTAGAAGGCATGGAGAAGAATCCTCCAATATGAAAAACAAACAAACAAATAAGCTTTGCTATTTTGAGTGTGAGAAGTGAGGTGTCCTCTTCAAATTTGGCCTCAAATGTTTGAAATTCAATAGATAAATTAACCTAGTTTTTAAAAGGCAATTGATTTCATATGGACAAGAAACCATGTTGGAATTATTGCTTAAATTGAGAACAGAAGAGGTGCCCAGGTTGGAGGAAACAACACATTAGACCAACGAAAGTACTTGTGAAAATTTCTGACTTTCCTCAAGTGAAAAAAAATACTTTTGTGTAAAGTTTGAAATTAAAATCCATTACTGGAAAAAAAATTGAGCAGATGTTGAGTTTTTGTTTGGTAAACTATTGATAGTATTAACTGATTTTTCTTTTTTTTTTTCCTGTTTCTGAGCCCTGACTTCAGGCAAGGATGAAGCTTGTTAGATTATATATGCGAAAGAAAATTTCTACTTTAGGAGAGTATGAGACATCAATGTGCTAAGTACTCCCATATAATCCATAATAATCATAAGATAGATCTTTTTTTAGTTGTCTAGCCCATCAAATTAAATTTAAAAAAGGTTTGGTTCTTAATTAATCATATTAAGACCCAAAAAGGAAAACCATAACTCCATCAAAGAGTTCAAATTATATATTAACACTTATTATGGTAAATTCCAAACATGTACACAAATAAAGGGAATGGTATAATTAACAATGATTTTCAACTCACACCTAATTTTGTTTTATATATACTGAACTCCGTGCCTCCTCCTCTGAATTATTTTGAAGCAAATCACAGACATCATATCATTTCTAGATTAGATTATATATTATTAGGAACTTTATATTTATTCTTAGTCTTATCAAAAGGGTGCATCAAAGGTAGCTTTAATAAACCTCAACGCAATGAAATAATACACTGCATTTCTATAGTTCTTTATCAAACTTCACTAGTACTTTGTGGCATATGTCACATGAACTTGACAGCTTCTCAAAATCTAGATATTTTTCTGATGAGATACCTGGTTATAATAACAAATACTATTTTTTTCATTGTATAATAAAATGTGTCAATTTTGGAACATCTGCACAGCTTCACGAACCAATATTTTACAAATGACGAATGTATGATGTTACAAAGTCACGCATGAGTAAAGGATCTGTTCAAAGTCTAAGATAGGCCGATGGATTTGAACACACCAGACTATGAAAAGTTCAGTGATATGCCTTCCTATCCCACATGGCGACTAGCCTAAAAAACTGCCATCTATTGAACTTTGGTCTAGTATCAAAGAAGAATATCCATATCTGAAAGCCTGTTAAAATACTGCCCCCTTTTCCAGTTACATATCTGTATGAGGCCAGATTTTCTTTATATACTCCAACCAAAACAGCATATTAAAACAGACAGGATGCGGAAGCAAATATAAGAACATACTTGTCTTCTATTAAGACTGACATTAAGTGTTTTTCAAAATTGTAAAACAGTCACAATTTTTTCACTATTTTAAAAAATATAGGTAATTTTCAAAAACTAAGTTTTTTAATGTTAAAATGTATTAATTTGTTATTGTTATTTTAAAGTAATTTATATATTTTAAATTCTCAGTTTATTTCCTAATATAGGAAATATTGATAGATATAGACCATATAAGCAAAAGTTCTCTGTGGTCTTTATTTCTAGGAGTATAGAGGATTCAAGAGATCAAAAATTTGAGAATTGCTTACCTAGCTTATCCTGAATCATATTCAGGTTTTTGAAGAAAATGGAAGGAAATGGATACTTAATGATTCTCTACTTCATACCAGAGATTGTACATATTTCATCATGCTCTATGCATTTATCTTTTTTGAATTCTCATGGATAGCATTGTGAATTTTACACTCACTTCATGATTGAGGAACACAAGATTTGGAAATATTACTTAAAATCCCCAAGGTTGAACAAGTGGCAGAGGAGAAATTCAAACCTAGTTCTGAATGACTCTGAAGACCTTTCCAATCTTGCACTTAAATGTGTAGAGTTCTACAACTGTGAGGTGAAATGAAGTGCATTCAGACACTCTTCACAGTTTCAGAAAATGAAACAATCCAAGTGACCCATATCTAGCAATTGTGGCTCTAGCTCAGGACACACACATATTTTCAAATACGGCTCCATCCTTTGTTAAAAAAACAAAAAATTCCTGTTTGGAAAAGGAATTCAACTCGAGTGGATGCATTTTGGGGCCAGGAAGACAAACAGAAGACCTAAATAATACTTGTGTTATATTTCCTTCAATATTTTACCATAATTTATGGGCAAAGGATTTAATTGGACCTGGCTTGGAATTAAATTTTCTTTTCCTATTTCCCTTTAGGAAAACCTTGCTGACTCTTTTCCAAGATTGTCACTTTATTAAAAAGTATTCTCTTCCATAACTTAGGCACATAGAAATTTTTACATTTTACCTTTCTACTCACAACTTAGTGTTTTGGCCTCCCTTCACATCATAAATGGAAAAACACTTATAATATGAAATGAAAGCTAGCTGACCTAAAAAATCTGTAGAATTAGAAATTATCCATCCGAGAATTAAGACATTCTTGCTTATTACTATTTATGTATACAAAATTAATTAAAGATGCAAGAGTCTCTTCCCAGGTAGACTCCGAACACCTTTGGAAAAGCAGCTGCCTTATTCTCTTCTGTTAGCCTACTGCCTACTCAGCAAGTGGAATACAGAAAGTACTCATTTCATATTTGTTTAATTGTAGAATAAAATTGTCTTTAAAATGTACTTCTCTAATTTAAAAGCTTTTATTCTGCTACATAATTCATCTTATTATGTAGCATAGATACTGCGTTCCATGTCACATAATGTATTTTGGAAAAAGAATAAGGAAAGCTATCTGGTCGGGATCAATGCATTGAAAATCCAGAAAGTGTCCTTGTATATAATCTGCCTTCTCTATCAGTTTTTTTTTCCCTTTATCACTTGGTAGGAAAGACTTTTCACAAATAGGAGGATTTTTGTTTTTAATTTTAATTAGGGCAGATGATTAATTTAAATGGTAAATGGTATATTTGGGGAAATATAACTAAAAACAAAATATTCTCTCAACCGAGAAATCCTGTCCACAAAGTTAGGTGAAAAAGAAGACACTTTATTACTGTATAAGCATTAAAACAGAATGTGATGTGCATTACAGGTAATCAACAAAGAGATCTCAAAGACAGAAAGAAATCTCCCTTTTTTATAGAGCGAAGCAGATACAACCCATTACATGCATGTTCTCAAGATAAACAATAACTAGTCCTCAAGTAAGAGGACTTGACAACACCATTTGTCACACATAGTTCATCCTAACCTTACTTGGTAATTGGGGTGACCATCTGTCCTATCTAATTTGCTTTATCCAGAGGAAAACCAAACTTGTCATCTCTCTCTCTCTCTCTTTTTTTTTTTTTTTGGTGAGGAAGATTGGCCCCGAGGGAACATCCATTGCAAATCTTCCCCTTCTTGCTTGAGGAAGATTGTCCCTGAGCTAACATCTGTGTCAGTCTTCCTCTATTTTGTACATGGGACGCCTCCACAGAATGGCTTGATGAGCGGTGTGTAGGTCCGCACCTGGGATCCAAACCCACGAACCCCAGGCAGCTGAATGGGAGTGTGCGAACTAACCACTAGAACACCAACACATGGACGGCCCCTAAACTTGTCATATCTTTATGACAGGAGGTAGTTTTGCAACTGGAGCAAGGTGCCTGGGGAAGTTAGGCTCCTACTCTCCCACAGATACTGGGAGATAGGGGTGCTGTTTCCCTTGATGTTTACATTTCAAACAGATGGTTCCAGGTCCTTGAGAAAGACATTCCTAGATCATAAAGCTGACAAAATGCCAATGTAATCTTCAAAGGGATTTATATACATTTCAAAGAGAGTAGACAGTACTTACAGTTATAAATTTTTGAAAGTAAATGCTCAAAGAAAAAGGGGAAGAGGGAAATTTCTTCATTTAGTTTCAGCAGAGAGAATTAAGCCTCTTATTTTTAACTTGTATTTGTCCTTACAGTGTCTACCCTCTGGTTACTCCACGCAAATGTTTATGGTAATTGAGTGGGAGTGGTGAAGAGAGAGAGAGCAGTACTCTCATCTCACTCATACCTTGCTTTTTTTTTTTTTTTCAGTTTGGTTTTTTCTCATGTTTCTGAATGTTAAACTTGGTACTTGTTGGCCAAGCCGTGACCTGAAGTGACTACCGTTCTGCAAGTGAAGAAGATTCCTTTAAGTTTGTTCTTCAAGATCCTGGTGTGCTGAGAGATCTGAGAACAGCTTTTTCAGCCTCCTCCTCCTTGGTCTCAGGTTCACAAGCCTCCAAATTAACCCCTGGTTAATAAATACCAGGTTACTAAATAAAGGGATTAAATGTCCCTTTAATCATTATCCAAATTATTTCTCTTTTTTCCCTTTTTTCTCCCATCACAAAATTATTGTTTGTTATAGTTTCTTATTTAAAACTTTTTTGCTATATATAGCATATTTCAGGTATGGGCCAATAGAAAGTATGGTTCAAATAATCACTTTAGTAAATGTGTCTGGAAAAGCTTCTCTTGCTTCCCATGATGCTGCATTCTCCTGGTTTTCCTCCTACTTCACGGGCTCCCACTTCTTGGTCTCCTTACAGGCTCCTCCCCTATTTGACCCCCAAATGAAGGAGTGCTTCTGGATGGAGTCAAGAGTTCTCTCTTTATCCATAACAGGTGGTTTCTTCCAGTCCCATGGATTTGAATATCATCTGATATTGATGAATCCAACTTCAATCCAGCTCTGAGCTCTCCTATCAGTTCCAAACTTTTATATCCAATAGCTTACTTGAAAGCTCAACTAAATGGCTGATAGCAACTCACATTTAATAGGCAGAAATAGAACTCTTGATGTACCCCAGTCTACCTTTCCTCCAGGCGTCTTGATTCAGTAAATGATATTGTTATCCATTCAATTGCTCAATCAAAGTGAGACAGAATAGGGAGGGGACTCTGCCCCTCACCCTTAACCACCAGGTCAGGCACCTCCCAGCCCAGCTATTTTTCGAGTCAAGATAAGCAGCCTTCCAACTGCAAAACTTCCCCGGAGCAGTCGACCCAGACTCCCGCATGTGCACAAAGCCTCGAGACAACTGTGATGGGACCTTCCTAGGGTGGCGGTAGTGAGCAATGCTGCCATGTTGGATCTATTGGGCGGGCGCAGGGACCGCAACCGCAACTGGACATGTGAAGACGACACCACGAGGAAGGGGGAAGTAGAACGCCTCCATAGGAGGAGAATCATGATGCCAGTCCGCTCCTTTCACCCCCTAAAAGAGTCAGGACGACTCCCTTCGGGGAGTCAGCCAGAGAGCCACTTCTATGCTGTCTCCCTTGTGCTCCAGTATGAGCCCCAATAAAACCTTGTCTGAGACTTTGGTTGGGCCCCTTGTCAATTTCTATCACACAGAGAGCCTAAGAGCCTGAAGTCAGTATCAAAAACATAAAAGCAAAGCAAACCAAACAAAAACCTAGTCATTTCTTTGACTAACATGGTCCACATCAAGCCTACCAGAAAATTATGTTGATTTCTTCCTCTAAAATATATTTCATATCCGCTCCCTCTCTCAGTTCTTAGAACCACCACCATAGACCAAACCACCATCCTTTCCTATGAAATGAGGAGAGACTGCCTTTCAACCAGTCTCTCTGCTTTCACTCTTCAACCTCTTCCTCCACATATCAACCACCACGATCTTTTAAAAATATCTTATTACTTTGGTAATCTCATGATATACCTTTAAGAACTTTCCATTGCACTTAGAATTAAATTAAAAATCTTTATTAGAGTGTTCTTCACACTTTTTGTTCAAATGCCCCAGATATTTAAAAACGGACAACTAAGAGTAAATATTGGAGACAAATTCCTTGCATTTAAAAAAATCAACATTTTAAAATAAAAGGGTTACGTAATTCCTCTAAATATATTCAACTAATTATTAAATATAACAAGCAAAATTATTTTGTAAAATCATCCCTTAGTGAGATGCATAGGACTTTTTTTCCAATTAGGTCATATTTTTGTAGACTAACTTTTTTTGTAGCTAGAGTGAGACAGGGTTCAGGGTTGAGCATTAGTTCCATTCTTGTTGTGCACTTTAGGATTATTTTGCATAGCTACGTTTCAATTATATAGGTTGTTCAGATATGCCTTAATAAGCGTGATAGAGATGAACCCTTAAGAATTATTATATATGGTCACATTTGTAATTTCATTTCATGGTTAAAACTATTAATTTATAATTATGCATTTGATGGAAGAAGCATATCCTATCAACGTCTGAGAGGGAGAAAACCATTCTAATTGACCAAAGCTGGTTTTCTATAGTTCAGAGTATAACATTCTAGGTTGTATTTTGGGGACGTTTTGTTCTACACCCATACTTAAGGTATTAAGAATGTAACTTTGTAGAAATTAACAGCAAAAAGAAGGGAATATATTAGTCATTATTAAGTATGTGCTTATAAAAAGTGTACTATTTACAGAAGAATCTATAACATATTCCTGTTAATTTAGATCTAATAAGTGAATCATGAGAATATATAAAATAGTGGGTAAGTGGCTGAGTGACAACAAGCAGGAGGCTTTCATCCAAGTAAAATAATGTGTGGCTTCACAGAACTCAATGTTTTAGCAACAGTTAATGAGATGTATCTTTTCCAAAACTCTGAATAAATATTTAAAAAAAGAATTTTAAAAAGCTTGTTCTTATTTCCGATATACGTACATTTTCATTTATAATGTAATGTTGATTGGAAGTAAACAAAAGATCTTTGACCTCCTCCTTAAAATCATGCAAAACAGGCAAATGAGACACAGACTACCTCATGGACAGTAGCAGTGTATAATATCGCTTTGGCTGTATTACCAGAACTCACTCAAAATTACGGCCTTCCTTAGAACTGTATCTAAAATGAGACTTGTGTAAAATGGAATTTATAGTCACTGATTCTTAGAGTATACATCATATACAGATTTCAATATACTCCTTTCTCTCTAGATTTATTTCTAAAAAGGCTTGTAATTATTGAGTTTTGATTGATACCACATTATCTTGTTTAATTTTTCCTACTTAAAGGGTCAGTATCTCTTTCAGAAAATTGTATTGTTTAAAAATTCATACTTTTTAAATGACATGTTTTTCCCAGAAAAATATTTAAAACCTTAAATAGGATTGAATAATGATTTTAAAAGATAAAATGTCTTCACTATTAATTTTTTTCAAATCACATACTTCATATTTCATGTCACTGTAGTTTTCTTTTTCTAGTTTAATTCTTTTGAAAATTATGATTCAGACTGCAGATGCAGTCACAGTAGGCTATCTTTCCAAGGTATGGGTCATTCCATCACGACATATGCAGTTGCCTGTTCTGAAAACAGTCTCAGCAAGAAATGGACAATGCAGTTTTATTTGTGCAAGGCAGAATTCTATAAAGCAGGTTGTAATTTTAGGATATATTTTGTACAACACCTTGAATTTGGTGCATTGATCCTTAAATACTATTTTATTTTTCTACATGACAAGAAATATGGAGAATCTTAAATTTTTTTTCACTGTAAAAGTAAAGCATGCTTATTATATAAAAGTGGGGAAGTAGAAGGAATAAAATACCATGCCTTTGGCAGAATGTGTAATGGTTTGGAGCACAGATTTTAGGGTCTAATTGACTAGCTTCAAATACCGGCTGGGCCATCAACTAACTGTTTGACCTTGGGAATGTTAATATCTGTGCCTCAGTTTCTACAATTGTAAAATAGAGACGATATTAATAGTAACTATGCCATAGGGTTGCTGTGAGATGAAATGAGTCATTCAGATAAACCATCTGGCTCCCGGAAATATTCAGTAAGCATTAACTAACATCATCCAAGGCGACCATTGTTGATGATTTGCTATTATGCTTTTTTCTCATGTATTTTTAATATTTGTTATAATAATAATATATGAATGTGTATGTATATATCCTGCTTTTCTTTTAAAATTAATTTTTAATAATTGCTTATGACTAAAAAATTGTTATATACTCTTTGTAGTAAAAAAATGCAGTTAACACATTGGCTCAAAAATATTGTTCTGAGCATGGAAGCCATTTAAAATGCTTTTCCAGGGGAAGGGTAAGGGGTACATAAGTACAGTGATGGATGGCAACTAGACTTGAACACGATGTAGTCTACATAGAAGTTGAAATATAACGAGGTACATGTGAAATTTATATAATATTATAAGCCAATGTTACCTCAATAAAAAGAATGCTTTTCCTAGAGTGTCTTAGAGCACTATATAAACAGCTTAGCACAGCCCTCTTCATTTGTGAGAATGCACACTATAATTCGGAACATTGGATGCTTGTCCCGAGGGAAATTAGACATCCCTCCCCATGATGCATCCTCAGAGGGCACTTATAATGGGATCCTTATGCTGGTGGCCTCAGTGATAGATATGTAACTTACAGTCAGTATCTCTAAGGGAAACAGTCCCATTTACCACCCATCACCAGTTGCTATCTTGTTTCACCCTGGATAGAGTTCCCAGAAGACTCCTTGAACAGGAAAGAAGCTCTAAAATTTTGTGGGACAGAAATATCAGAAGGCTACTATCTTAGTCATTGCAGTAACAGAATACCACAGGCTGGTATTTATTTATTTCTCATAGTTCTGGAGGCTGGAAAGTCCAAGATCAAGGTGCTGGCTGACTCAGTTTCTGATAAGGGTTCTCTTCCTGGTGGACAAATGGCCACCTTCTCACTGTGCCCTCACACAAAGAGAGAAATCTTCCTCTTATAAGGCCATGTTCCTATTGGATTAGAGCTCCATCCTTATGACTTCATTTAACCTTAATTAACTCCTAAAGACCCTATCTCCAGATACAGTTGTATTGGGGGTTAGGGCTTCAACAGGTGAATTTGGGGAAGACAACAAATCAGCTCTCACATTCTGTACAGGTGAAGAGGAATTCAGGAAATGTCAATCCTGTAATCTGGGTGAGTGCATTCTCTTTGCCCTACTGTGGGACAGAAGAGAAACTTCTCCATTTTGTTTAACATCCAACATAACGTCCTCATGAAAACATTTAATGAATACCTTACTGTGTTCTAGGAACTGTGCTCGGTCCTGGGGCTTGAACTCTGTTCTTCAGAAACTGTTGCCTCCACATCTAAACTCAAACTATGTCTCAAGTCTTTCAGTGGTTTGACTTCATTCATCTGGCCAAACTTACTTCCCGTACTCTAATGTGAACCACTCCCTCTATCTGTTTTTCTACAAATGCTTTGGAGTGCTTACCACATGCTGGGTATGTGGTAGGCATCGCGGATACAGAGACAACCTAAACAAAGTCCCTGCTTTCATGGATTTTAAAGGCAGTATGGGGCTCAGACAATAAACAAACAGAATAACATGATATCAGTTAGTAACCCTTATTGTGAAGAAATAATGATAGGTGGAGAGAGAGCAATTTAAGGAAGTGTATATGCCATTTTGGATAGAGTGGTTAAGGAAATTTTCTTGAATTATGGGGGCATTTGAATAGGGACTTGAATGATTGAGGGAAGGAGTTGTGTGACTATTTAGGGAAAGAACATTCCAGGCAGAAGGCAGAGCAAGTGCGAAGTTCTTGAAGTGGGAGCATGTTTGAAGTATTTGTGGAATAGCAAGTCAACCAAAGTGGGTGAGTGGAATAAACTAGGGCAAAGAATGGTAGGAGATGTAATTGAAGAGAGAGCCAGGGGCCAGATCATGCAAGGCTTCTGGGCATGATGTCTTTGGGTTTCCTTTCAGGTAGGTAGGAAGCCCTTGGGGGGTTTGGTGGCTGTGTTGAGATTGGGAAGTAGCAGGCAAGTGTGGAGATGGGAGGCTAGTAGTCATCCAATCTAGTAGACCCATCTCTGCCTCATTATTATGTCTCACTTGCATTCCTGCTTCTTTCCCTTTTCTCTGATCTTGTACTTGGCATTATACCACTTCCATTTATTCAATCCTTTGTGATCCAACTCATGTCATTGACTGATTTTATTCACTTCCAGAATATTTTTTACTGGGGAAAGACATTGCAGGTGACTTCTCTTCACATCTTTCCAATAGTTTAACATTCCTGGGTTCTGCCAACTAAATCTGTCATTTTGAGAATGATTTTCTAAATGTATATGATTCTATCTTATTGAAGTAACACTTTTGTTACCTGCTGATTTCTGACTCCAAAGCCTTATCTAAATGTAATGCAGAAGAGAATCCAGAAAAATATGCCTCTGGGCTGCCAGAAAAGATGCCCCCAAATCCCTGCCCTAAAGTCCATATGTTTTCCTCTTACAGCCTTATATCCACAAACGACTGATAGACGAGATATATGACAGTAGGAAGAGATATGTTAGAAAAGATACATGGTGAACTGTGCTGGGAAGTTTCCCTCCTTTCCTTTTTCTGGGGATCTCACTTATTATTCCACTGACCATAAAGAAGAATTTGTTTTTCCCCAACAACAACCTGAGGATGGACTACTCAGCTCACTCAGCATAATGTGGGGTGAAGTCATATGCACAATATGTAAACCATTCCATCAGTAGGAAATATTGGGGACACCTGAAGGAACAGACTGGGATGTTCTGAGCTGAAGGAGCAAGGATATATCTGACATTTTTTAAAGTTTAGAAGTGAGAGGTCCTGGGAGAGCTATAGTTGACAAATTAGAAAGCATTTCTACTTCTTAAGCTTTCTGTTATTCTCCTCCACTTCCATTTCTTTCCACTGTCTACCTTCCTCTTTATCTATCTCTTTTCCAACTCCCTACCTAGGGGCGTGGGGTGGAGGGAAGGGAAGGTGGGTTTTGTGTATCATCCTGTTCAATCAACCTATTCTTTAGCAACTAGAGAGAAATTTCTGGAAATAATGAAAAAATAGAGCACAGTTCTTAGACATGTCTCAAGAATGCCTGCTAAAGCATTACTCTTTATAATGGTGACTGCATAATGCATTTATTTAAGTTTAGCACCTATTTTTTATGTTGCATTCATGGCACCTGAATTAATCAAGATTAAT
Source organism: Tapirus indicus (assembly GCA_031878705.1). Classification (NCBI taxonomy): domain Eukaryota; kingdom Metazoa; phylum Chordata; class Mammalia; order Perissodactyla; family Tapiridae; genus Tapirus; species Tapirus indicus. Next base: position 46,348,263 of record CM062918.1, read on the forward strand.
GACCTGGCCCTGCAAATAATGAGCAGTGTCTAAACGACTGTGGTGTAGGTTCTCAATGAATGCCTGTTGAATTCAATTTCAGTAATAATATGTCCCGTTAAATGAATGACACAAGTCCTGAGAAAGGTGACTTGTATATCCTGCTCATAATTACAACAGCCGTGAGGAGATAGGAAGGCCCTTTGTGGACTCCTTAATGACAGTAAAATGGACATTTTCCACAGGTTTCCAACAGGCCTCTGGACTCCGACAGATATGGCTTGAAACTTGCTACTACCAGTTATCAGTTGCTTAAGGCATAATTTCTCTAAGTCTAAATTTTCATATCTATAATATGGTAATAATGATTGACGCCCCTCTTAGACTTTCACAAGAGAGGCCCCCGTCCTGGCCCCCATCCCAGCCATTTTCTGACTACGCCATTCTGCAAGGTGTGAAGGGTTAGCAGGGCCAAGGAGACGTGCCCACCCAGACCCTGCAGCACCCCTGGCTCCACCCCACAGACCAGCTCCAAGTATCTAGGACCCAGAATTTCAGATTTGTAGAGCCCTGAGCCTGCTTTCAAAGCCTGCCCCAGGGATGGGAGGGGTGTGAATGGAGCTTGTACGTTCAGCTAGACGCCCACAGATCTGCATTTCAGGCATCTTGTGTAGTGCAGGTGGAGCCTGAGGTAAGAAGAGAAGAAGGGTACACCTGGGGTGGGTACCCTAGGGTACACCTGGGTATCCTGGGGCAGCCACACTCCTGTGCAAACCTCCAAGGAATGAGAGAATAGGAAATTTGAACCTGGAATTCCAGGCGGTTATGCTGTACATTTTTCAAGGTAGGGGGATGGAATATATTTTATTTAGCAGGTTGTGAGCTTCATTTACTCTTACTTTAAAAGATTATTTGTAATTGAGATAATTGCAGATTCACATGCAATTGTAAGAAATAAGACAGAAGGATCCCTTGTACATTTTGCCTAGTTTCCCTGAATGGTAACATTTTGCAAAACTATAGCATAATATCACAACCCAGATATTGATATTGATACGATCCAAAGGTCATATTCTGATTTCCCCAATTTTACTTGTACTCCTTGGTATGTATGTGTGTATTAAGTTCTATGCATTTTATCACCTGTGTAAGTTCATGTATTTACTACCACAGTCAAGACACTAAACAGTTCTAATACCACAAGGATTCCTTGTGTATTTATTACTTTTAAATATATAGACATATAGAATGTCCCAGCAAATGAAGGGGAGTAGTATTAAAATTAAATGTTTGGCCCAGGCTAACTTAAGAGTAAAGTAATATATCAGAATGGAGGACACTTTTGAAAAGGAAAACTCTTCCTGAAATAAAATGCTAGTATTAACCTAGTGATTCTTTCGGAAGAGGTTTTTCTCCCACTTGCGTTTAGAGATGGGGACTGTGGGAGAGTTGTGCTTGAAACTGTGGCCTCTGATTCCTGGGGCAGGCTGTTTCTCTGTCCTTTATTGCTCAGTACTCCACATCTACATATTGTTTGCCCAACACTCCTTTTGTTCTTTATTGCTCAATACTCTGCGTCCGTGGATAAGAAAAGCTGACCCTGAGGCCACCCTCATATTTCAGCAAAGCTCTTGGGCTTCCTAGGAGCTCTGATTTCCATGGTTTGTAGGAAGGTTGAGGGCCATCCTGCTAATCTTGTTAGGAACCCATAAACTTCTCTACACTCTACCCTGGATATAGACTTTAGGGCAACTAGGCCAACTCATGTTCTACGGGGGCAGTTAACAAGGCAGAAAGGGATTTTATTTCCCGCTAATAGGGGGAATTACTGTTGAAGGGTGTGAAAAAGGAGAAAGCACTATGGGAGGAGGCGATAAAAGGTAGGACCCTCACGGAACATAATCAAATGAAAAGAAATACAGTTAGGTTATAGACAGGATTCAGGTTTGGAACAGTTCTACCCCTGAACTCCCTGCAGCTTGTCCCAAATGTTCTGTGGTCCACTCTGGAATCCTTTTGATGGTTGGCAGGAGATTCTGTTCTGCCTCCCTCCACCAGATACAGCCTGTTGGCTAGCTGACACGTTGGCTCATTCTTCAAGCTCTTCTTTTCCAGTCTTTTGGCTTCTAAGTCTCTGCATTTTCAGCAGTTGGTTGACTCCTAGCGGGAGCCAAGACCTAATCTGGGAATGAAGCCAGGATTCAGGGCAGCCAAAAGGCAAAAATTGGCTGTGAAAATAAACCTAGTACTTTCTCAGGGACTCTGGGATGTTAGCAATGTTATGGAAGCAAACCCTTTGTTTATTTTAGGTTCCATATTTTTGGTCTATACATACATATTTTTCCCCATATATATATGTTAGACAAATGACTGGAACCCCAAGTTTAATGCAACTGTGAACATATATTGTGAGTAGTTGCTGAGAACATCAATCTGGGTAGCAGAATTATATAGGGAGGAGTGGGAGGGAGCAGAAGGTAATTCTATTTGCAACTTGAATGTTGGCGCAGTATATTTTGGGAGAAATTTAATTTATTTCAGTCTTATAAATCTTTTTTGTTGCTTTAATTTTTTAAATACAGAAAGATTGTTAATAAATAAATAGGACATTTATCTTATCATACTTAGAAAAATTACTGTTAACCTTTTGATTTAGTTTCTTTTATTTTATCCATATATTTACCATAAGTTATATTTGTGAGAATTTAAAAGTAGTATATGATTATTATAGAAAATATGGAAAAGTCAAAAATAGAAATAAAATTAAAACCATCCATAATTCTACTACCCATAACACCACTGTTGACATTTTGGTGTACATCCTTCTAATATGTGTGTGTGTGTGTGTGTGTGTGTGTGTACCTTTTGTTAAAACATATATGCAATATATATTTTAACAAAATTGAGTTATAGAATATACCTATTTTATAATCTGCCTTTTCTACCTAATGATGTATCCTGAACATTTCTTATAAAACATTATTTTTAATGACTAACTAGTATCCCATCACACAGATGTGCCATAATTGAATTAACAGTTTTCTCATTTTGTATGTTTAAGTAACCACTTAAACCAATTTGTCATCATAGAATAGAAAGTGGCAGAAATTTAGCACTTCTACATTCAGTGTCAGAGGGACTTGCTAAAAATGACTGTTCATTCGGTCTGTTGCTTCCAGCCCCTGCTGTTTCTGGAAACTTGCTGTGTCAACTATCTCCTCTTTTTCCATTAAGAGAATGGATCTTATTATAAGACAGTATAGCTAAGAGTGTGGCTGCATCAAGGCCAGATGGACCTGAGTTCAAGTCTTAAACCTGCCATTTTCCAGCTCTCAAAGACTCAGTTATCTCCTATTTAAAATAGGGTTATTGTAAGGATTACATGAGACAGTGCATCTAAATTTGTGTTGCTGTTTAGCTGATAATAGTGTTATCATTTATTGGCTCTTTTTTGAGACACATTTATTGAGGAGTTTAATGTGGGAGGCACTGTGTTAGGTGCTGAAGATACAAAGATGGGAAAAACAAGCACAGCCCTGGCCCCGTGGCTTTTACAGTCCAGTATTATAGAAAATCGTCAAGCAATCATGTTTTTAAAAATTCAAAATTGCATCTATGCCAAGTGCTGGGAAGGAGAGAAACCTGGTGTAAGGAGACCCGTCATAGGGGATTTGATGTGGCCACAGAGGGACTCTTGTGTTCTCAGAGGGAATATGACCTTTGCTCTATGATTCTGGACAAGAACAGAGGGCTACATGAAGGTGGGTATCCACCAGAAAACACTCTACTTGCTCTAAGATCTTTTTTTGTCTTCTCTCCCCAAAGAACAGAAACTGTATGAATGTGCCTTTGCAATGATATGCTGCAGACTGGGACCAGCAGGAAATGTCTAACTCTTTCCTGCCCACTGTGCATGGCCTTTGATCATCTTTTTTGTTTACAGCATCTGTGCTCTCATAGCCTTTTACCCATGCCTCCAGGATGGACTGTTGTAGCGTGCTTCTCTGCCTGAGTGTTTGTTGTTTCCCACCTTCTTTACTCTGCCACACTGGCAATCTTTGTATTGCCAGAGCTTAGCAAGGTACCTAGCACATAGGCTCTCACAACATGCATGGCAGGTTGACTTAAAAGCTAATATAATATTTCAGGGCAGGACAGATGATGACACCTGCCCAGGAAGATGTAGGGAAAAGGGAAGAGACTTCTGGCCCTGAGTATCCCAAAGCCCCAAGACAATTCAGTGTGAAAAAGAGTGGAAAGTAAATATCAAGGGACAGCTGCTAGAAAGCATTCAGTGAAAAAAGGGAGGAGGGCATTCCAGAAAAGGAGACATGAGGTACATAAGTGAGAAAGGATGAGCAACATCACCTGCAATAACAGCATCAAAGTATGGCTGTGCCTGGAGCAGGGAGAGGCTGGGGAAAGGCTGTTAGGTGGAAAAATAGGAGATGACACTGGGAAAGTAGTTGGAGCTGAGTTGTGAAATGTCTTCTGTCATTAATACTAGAAACAGATTAAAAAGAAAAACACAGACTGGAGAAGAGCAGAGGGCTTTAAAAAAGTAGAATTTAAATGCTGCTAATTATCTGACAGTACAGAAAAACAATAGAGAGCAAAACAAATCCTCCCAGTTATATTTTTATTCTAAATTATATAAACAATAAGATTTTATAAATTTACGTAATGAATATATTTCTCATTATTAACAAATGTCTTCATACCCCCAACAGATTAGAAAGTTTATTTGCGTAAACTTCCAAGTTTATGCAAGAAATCTCACTGTTACTGGAATAAATAGGTGCTTAATATGCTTGCTTCCACTCTATCTATGGATTACAGGTAGGTTTTATGTGAACCTATTTCTGTGTGTAGAACTGTGGTTCCCAAGAACTCACTTCTTTACCTCTTGTCCTAATTCCTTGAAACACACTTAGGGGCTCATATTGGCTGGGCTGTGAGGCTGCCCACTATCTCATTCTGATCTCCTCTGAGGATTCAGAATTCCAGACCTCAGCCAGAACAGATTACACCAACGAGTGGGCAATCATATAGATTTTGCCAACAAACATTCTGATTTGGTGCCCAGCCTGAGAAAAATAGGTGTATAAATCAGAGTCCAAGAAAAGAGATGTCACACTCAAATTAGGATAATTTGAAGAGGGTTTATTTACGAGGGACTAATTACAGAAGTTCAAAGGAGTGAAGGTCATATCAGCATTTCTAAGAGGTGAGTAACTCTCATGCCCAGCTTTGCATATCATTGCCTATTTGGAAAATAAAATGCAGTGGACCTGCATGCATACATCAGCAATTTTATGTACAACTAAAATGAATCAAGAAGAGGAAAATGAAAGACTAAAGAAAACCTACCATAGTTGTCAGAGGCTGTTGAACTCAAATCACAGTTTTCTGATTTAGAATACATTGCCTTACACAGGAGCACAGTTCTAGAGAAGAGTAGCAAGTTTTTTCTCTGCGTGCTAGACACCTTCTGTCAGCTGCTGGGACACACCAGCAGCATCTTCATTCTCCATTTCCAGCTCTGCAGGAGGGTCTGTTTTATGGATTGGCTGCCCACCAATTCAGGAGCTGATCTGCCTTATTGAAAAGCCCTGTGTTCACAATGTTTTCATTAGTTTACTAACTGGTATAAACGTCTTAATCTTCAACTGCACTGCAGCGCCTGCCCTGCAACTTCAAATGAACTTGATCTTCATTCTCAGTCTTGACTCTGTACATGGGCTTTTCATTGGCCAAGGTGAATGCTGGAGTAATTTTAGCTGCTCCTTCACAAAAGAGGTGCTGGGAAGCACCAAACCAGCACACACAAAGCATTAGGAGACAGCAGGAGAGGGAGGTGACATTCTTTCTGAAAGTTTTAACGTTTTGCTTTAGTATTTACATCTTTAGTGTAACTGGAATTGGTTTTTGTGTATAGTGTGAGGTAGGGATCTGATTTCACTTTTCTTTATATGGAATTTCCCCCCAGCACCATTTATTGAATAGTCCACCCTTACCCCACTGCTTTGCAGTGCCACTCAACACATAAAAAGAAATATGTGTTGGTCAGATTCTGAGTTCTGAATTGTGTTCTGTTGGCCTGTTTTTTTCCTTTAATTCAATGCATTACTTTTAAATCTAAGCATTCCTATCAACTCTCTAAACTAATGGCTTAATTAGTTTATTTGACTTAATCTTGCTATTTTGTTGGATAATGTTTCCATCTTTAATCATCAGTTTGGGGGAATATTTTTCTTTTTTTTTGCTCTTCTTTAAAAGGTTTAAATTAGCTTATAATTTTTCATGAAAAAATCTTTTTAGGATTTTTACTAGAATTACATAAATTTATAGATCAATTTCTTTAAATATTATCTTCCTATCTATAAGTAGGATGTATTTATCCATTATTTGTCTTCTTTAATACTTTCAAAAAGTTTTATAATTTTCTCCATTAAATCATCACACATATGTTATGCCATTCATTCATTCACTTATTATTTTCTTAGAGGGCTTTCTTTTCAAACCAGCAAATTTGCCAGCATACTTGTGTCAATCTTGAGTTTAAATAAATGTGGTTTCTTTCCCCATTAGTGGTGATGTTTACTGTAGGCTTTTGTAGATATGTTTTTATCAAGTTAAGTAAGTTCCCTTCTAGACTTAGTTTTTACTATGAATAGATGATAAATCTTATTGAATGGTTTAATTCATCTGTTGAGATGGCTATCTTGTTTTTTTCTTCAAACTTAGTGTGGAAGGTTACACTAATTGATTTTCAAATATTAAACCATTCTAACATCTCTACCATACATTCAACTTGATTATGATGAACTATGTTTTTATATATTTAAATTTGTCTTGACATTTTATTTAGTATATATGCATTATTTTGTGAGAGGGATTAACCTATAATTTTCCATTCTTATGCTGTTCTTGTCTGATTTTAGGTCAAGATTTTGTATCCTTATAAAATAATTTAGTGAAGATTTGCTCATTTTCTTGTTCTCTGGAACAGTTTGTAAAAACATTTGAACATTTGATATCAATTACTAGTAAACCCTAATGTCTTGGTGATTTTCTGGAAAGAGGAGGTTGGTTAGAATTTTACTATTAATTCAATTTCTGGTTTCAAGTATGTTCAGATTTTTAATTTCTTATGAAGTTATGTTTGATAAATAATTGTATAGGAAATTTAAAATTTGTCCAGGTTTTCAAATTCATTGGCATAGTAATTCAAAATATTTTCTTATTATCTTCTAAATGTAACTATATCTCTAGCTATGAGCATTTTTGATTCTAAGTATTTTATATTTGTGCTTCTGTCTTATTTCCATGATTTCTAAATATGTATAAGATGTGTGTATGCATATCTATATGGGCATGTGTGTATGTGTACTTGTATACTTGTGTGTGTGTATGTGTGTATGTATACTTGTGCGTGTGTATGTGCATATGTATACTTGTGCATGTGTGTGCGTGTGTGTGCATTCTTCCACTGTGAGAAACCCGACTCCCAACAACACCACATTTACATAATTGTTCAATTCTATAATACATCTAAAGTAGTTTTAGAACTGCTTCACTATGCTATCTAATGGCAATTTTTATTGCTAAGAATGCTTTTGGTCTTAAGGATAATTTTGTGTGATAAAATATAGCTTCACTAGCTTTCATCCTTTTTTTCCCACTCTTTCAATGTCTTTCTGTTTTAGCTTTGACTCCTATAAGCAACATATGAATTTTCTTATCTGCTGTAACAATCTCAGCTTTTTAACTTGCTATTTTAGTTGATTTACATCTATTATGATTACTGTGGGTATTTGGACTTGTTTATAACATTTTATATGGTACTTTCTATTTGTTCCTTCTTTTTCCTATGCTTTTCTCCCCTCCTACATTGCCTTCATTGGATTGATTTATTTTTTGCTGTCTTTATTTGAAAATTGTAAATACTATTTTCATTTTTTAAAGGTTGCCAGCCAAATTTTCATATGCATATGTAATATAATAATGTCTAATATTAATTAATAACTCTATATGAGAACTTTAGAACATTTAACTCTAATCACCAGCCTCTCATCCTATGTGTTATTAATAGCAAGTATTTTATTTCTGTCCTATCTTTTACTGTTTCTCTCATCCATTAAGACTTATCTCTAAGTTTATTAAAACTGCAAACACTTTCAGTGATTTGTTACTTGCAACCAATTGAACTTTAATAGGATGAAAGAGCAGCTTCTCCAAGTTCACATTTGGGTGTTTCTGCTAAGATCCTACCCCCTCAACACCATATAAAAATTAGCAAATGATATTATTTTGTTTATTATTAACCATAGATAATTGTTTCCTCAATGAAATTATACTCAGAGGAAGAAGAATGCATGTTAAGTATTTTAGCTATGAGGAAATAACTTGAGGATAGCAACTATATGTCTGAGAACATTTCCTCTTGTTCTAAATTTCAGAGAATTATCTCATTAGAATTTCAACTCTATCAAAATGAGAAAATATGCTAAACCAAGTAATTTGCCAAGAGCTTGATTTGAAGGAGTTAATCGATATTCTCTGGAAAGCCATATAGCTGAGATTTGCTTCTGGCCAAGTGAAAATAGAGGCTCACACTGGGAAGAAGCATGGGGAAAAGAGAAAACCTGGAATGGAGGCCTGTGATATTTGAGGAGCCACAAGCCCAGGTACTAGTCACCAGAGGTGGACCCCTGAGGACAGGGTTCAAAATGGTGATGATCAGCAAATGGTTAACACAACCTCCTTTTGCCTTGATGTCCACGTCTTATAGCACTTGTGTAATTCTTCTACTAGCATTATGGGCCCCATCTGGCTATGAATCAAGGCATTGAGGCAGTGTCAATGTAAGCCCTCAAGACTGGAATGGGAGAACAAAGAGGATCAGGCGTAAGTGAGCAGGATCCATAATTATTAACCTGTGAGCAGAGCAGAGGGGCATAGCTAAAGGAAACATAATTCTAGGTACCAGGATTGCAGTGAGATAAGCATAAGTGTTGGACTCAGAGGCTCAGTCCAGGCTCAAAGCTGCTAGAAGTCAAAGTCTAAGAGCTCAGGTCTTGGCACAGACAAAGTACAGAGGGTTGCATAAACAGCAATGATTTGCTTTTGTTTGCCTTTTTTGACCACTTACTGTGTGCCAAGCAATTCATTAGCTCTAATGTTCTCAAGAATCTTGGAAAATTGGGGTATTTTCAATTCCTAGTTTACATGAAGAAACTGGGATTACAAAGTGTTAAGCGATTGACCATTTTACATCTATCAGTAGAGCTAGGATTTAAACATCAGTTTATTTCACTCCAGAGATCTGTGCTTTTTTTCACGACACCTTGCCATCTCTCAACTAAATCAATTCCTGTTCCTTTCGGCTGGGTCTTGACAGCTCCAACAACAGGTTAGGCTGAAAAATACACATTTTTTTCTTCCTTAGAATACTTCTTGGGTGGATTTTCTTATTCTGCAGTTCATCACATCCTCTTTCTCCAGACATTTTTATTAGCATAAATCCGCAGGCAACTAACAGACATTAAAGAAGTTAGGTCAAAAAATAAGATATCTTAGCTGAGAACCAATATGTGGAAAGATTATCTACTGTATGAAATGAAAAAAAAAATGTTTATAGTACATGTGATAAATGGGTACTTCCCACGAGATGCCCTAGGAATAGGAGGTTTGTGATTTTTGTTTGGGAAAAATTGTTTTCTTAATAAGATCTGTGGTCTTATTTAATGGAGATGAGCCCTGGAAGATTGTCAGGGGTCATACGTGGATTTGCATTACTTGCGAGAGATAGTAAATAAGATTGTCACTGCAGCTGATTAATTTTTGGGACAAAATTTGCATCTCTTTTCTTCAGGGATATTGTTGCCATGGTGATGTTATGATATCAAGCTTTGCACAGGGTGTTGCTGCTTCTTACCTGTAGACTTTGGCATGAGTTGGGTAGAAAGAATATCTTGACCATTTGGGGAAGATTTTTATATGTGTTAAAGCCAGGGTAAGGGTAGAGAGTTGTCTGTTAAGATGTTGACTCTGTGACTGTCTTAATACTTCTTTCTATTTTTATGTCCATTGTAATATTCTGAACATAAGTGAGAACACCAAACTCTATACTTGAATTTGCATAAATTTAAGCTTTCAGTAAAGTGTTTTTCTTTCACACTCTGAAAAATGTAGAGTCTCTTATTCCTGTTGAGCAAGAGAACTGAAATCTTTGCATAGTGGAAAGAACATTGACCTTAGAGTGGGAAATAGAAATTAAAGTCCAATATTGCTTTTCACTATGTGGCTTTGAATTTAATCCTTCTGAATTTTGTTTTGCTCATTCATAAAGTGTGAATAGTTTCTGTTGATGAGAAGATAAAAAACCACTTCCCAGGTATAAAGTATCATCACAGATGAATTTTCTGGCAACATGGCATCTTGGTTTACCTTTGGGGAAACTATTCTCCACTATTTTCAATCCATGATGTTCAGATGAGGCTGACAATTTCCCCAGACCATTGACTGAGGTTGTGACTCAAAACTGGCCAGTTAGAATTCTGCATCCCCCTAGTTGTAATAAACAGTTTAGGATGGATTCATGACACAAGCCAGGCCACTGAGAACCCTTTTTGAAACTTCTGTTGAATATATTGAGAGAACTACACTCACTTTCAGGTATAGTTGTTTAGCTGATAAGATGTAAGTCTGAATTGATAGAAATCTTTGTTACCAGTTGGGGACATTCAGCCTAAAAATCAAGTTGACACATAAAGAAACTGAGCTAAGAGAGAGAGAGAGAGATGGCATACTTTGACCACTTGAACTCAGCAACATCTGCTCCTTAATGTTTCAAAAATTATGTGAGCTGATTTATTGCTTGAGCCAATTTTAGTTGGGTTTCTATCAATTGAAACTGAAGAGATTCTGAACACCAGAATCACCAACACACTCATACAGATACACTGATTATTTTTAATTAAAAATTGCTAATTAACTAGAATTTTGCTCGTAACTAGAATGGTCAAAGATCAGCCATCTCTGACCTTGATTTCACATGCCCTTTAGGTGTTTCTCAGTTGAATTTTTTTGTCATATTAATATTTCTTTTTCTGAACAATGATTTGGGTCAGTTATTAGGTAAATATAATTGACTTTTTAGAGTGGACTTTTTTTTTTTGCTTTGTTTGCTTGTATTTTATTATTTTTTACAATAAGTAATGAAACCATGAGACTAGTGATCCTGTTCATGGAGGGACCAATGGGTGAGAAGAGGACCAAGGTTAGAAGCCTGAAGATAATATGTTATACGTATGTGGAGAAGGAAGAGTCCATAAAGGAAAATGAAAATGAAGGCAAAGTGTATAGTCCAGAGTCAAGGACGTAAACAAAATATTTCAGGACTGTTGTAAAGGTCTGCTCATTTAAATGCAACACAAGAACCCAATGAAATAGAGGTGAAAAAGTTCCTCTTGGGATCAGCATTTAGGAAGCTATCAATAATTAGTAATAGCAATTTCATGAGATTTGTTGAGAGGCTCTATTTCAGTGAAATGAGAAATGGGTGAATATTAAAAAATGGGAGTTGCAAAATGGAGATAACTTATTGAAGAATCGTAAATAAGAAGAGAAGGAAAGAAAGCTGATGGAAATAGGAGTAGAACATAGGATCGGGGAGAGTTTAAAATCTTTTCGGAATGGAAGACCCTGAGTATGTTGATAGGCTGAAAAGAAGAAGCCAGTTTAAAGGAGATGTGATATATAAAAGGGGGAATTGATAAAGGTAGTCCCCAGGTGAGGGAAAAATAAATGAATACCAGAGCATATGTAAACGTGTTGGTCTTGAACAGAAAGGACACCACATCTGAAATGGAAGGTAAAAGTATGTCAATATAGACAAGTATGTTGATTGGGAATCAGAAATCTGGAGGAGATCAGCACTGGTAATTTTAATTTTCTTAGTGAAGTAGAATGCAAGTTTGTATATAAAATAATGAAATTTGGCCACTGTAAAAGAGAAACAGAGTCGGACCATTTTTAAAGGTGGCAAGACAGATTTTATTCTACTGCAGTAGGGGAGAGACTTCAGTATAAACTGAGCTTATCTCTGCTGAAACAAAAAGTGAGAGGCTTTTTAAATGCTGGGATGTGCTAAAGGAAAAGGCTTGGAAGACATTGGTGGGTGGGGAGCTTGATCAATGTGATTAGGCCAGCTGTGTTTGCTAATTGGTACTTATCAAAGTTAGGCTTCTACCCTTGCACAGAAACTAGGAGACAGGGACCCTATCTTTCTTGATGATTACATTTCAAAAGGATGGCTCCCAGGTTTTGGAGAAAGACATTCCTGGGTTGTAGAAGATACATCTCAAAGGTATAGGGAAAAGATTTACAATTGCAAATTTTCTAAACTAAGTGCTCTAAGAAAAAGGAGATCAGGAGCCCATAGTTGGGTTTTGTCTGAAAGAAACGGCAAGTTCTGTTGGTAGCATTGAACTTTCTCAGGCAGGCATTTTAAGGGGCTGGGCTCATCACCCTAAGGACATGGCCTTGAGCTGGCCATGACTTTGCTAGAGTTTGGCCAAGAGAAGAGTGTTTGTCACCACACTGGTATTGACTTACTCAGGATCATAATGATTTGGATGATTCAGGTATGAATCCAGGTGAGGAAGCAGTGAGGCCAATATATAGACTGAAATCTAAGCAAACTCAGAGAAAGCTCTCTGAACTGCTCATATAAAAATTGATGACCAGAATGTTCCGTTTAGACCAATATGGAAAACTGAAACACACAAATAGATTAAAATGTACACAACTACACAATTAGGATCATAAAAGAAGGAACTATGGAGCAGAGCCAGAAGTCAGGCCAACCCTCCCACTTTGCCTATAGCCTTCAACAATGTCTTGTAATATGGAGTTGGTTTTTAATGCCACAGCATACTACTTCATCATGCAGTCAATGTTTTGATCATTCATGAGATTTATTGAATGCCTACTATATGCCAAGCACTGGTCTGGGGATGAAAAGCTCAATATAATTGTAACTATTTATGAATTGTGTGCTGTATTTATTTATGCTTAATTTAACTGTCAGTAAATTGTATGTGACTCAGTCCATGAGGTGGTGAAGTTTCATTTTTGAACCTTTTTATTTTCCATGATGTCCTGAACTCAAAGAGATCTTTTAGGTATTGTTAATGAGACATGTTTGAACTGGAGCAGACTCAATTGACATTTGCAGGCAGCACCTCTTTCTTTTATTGGGCAGAATCCTTATACTGAAATGATTTCATCAAATCTTTGCATTCACATGGCATTGTGTAATGTGATGTTTGGAAAACATAACTAATGAATCCATGAAATTAGTTGTCTTAGTCTGTTTGGGCTTTTATAACAAAATGCCATAGACTGGATGGCTTATAAACAACAGAAATTTATTTCTCACAGTTCTGGAGGCTGGGAAGTCCAAGATCAAGGTGTTGGCAGGTTCATTGTCTGACGAGAGCTGGCTTTCTGGTTCATAGATTGCCATCTTTTCATAGTGTCCTCACATGTCAGAAGAGCAAGGGATCTCTCTGGGATCCCTTTTATAAAGCAACTAATCCCACTCATGAGGGCTCTGTGATCATGACCCAATTACCCTCCAAAATCCCCACTTCCTAATGCCATCACCTTGAGGATTAGGATTTCAAAATATGGATTTTTGGAGGGATATGAACATACAGTCCATAGCATTTGGTGATGCTCTCCATTTGGTAAAGAGAATTCGAATTTTATGGTGGATTCTTTTGTGTTTTGTTTGCTTGTATTTTATTTAGTTTTTATAATAACTAATAAATCCATGAGATTAATGATGCCACAAACTTATTATGTCTTCAAGTTTGCTGATCTCTACTTTTGCATGTCTGATCTGCTGTTCTTCTTATCCTACGAAATTTTTACTTTGGATATTTCTTTTTAGTATTTCTGAAAGTTCTATTTGGTTCTTTTTTATATCTTCCATTTCTCTCATTATTTTCATTTTTTCTCCACATCTTTGGACATATATAGCATATTTAAATCAACTGTTTTAATATCTCTATCTGCTAATTTCATCATCTTTGTCATGTCTCAGTTGTGTTTCTATTGACTGAGTTTTCTTCTAGCTATTGGTCATATTTTTCCTAGTTCTTCATATGTCTACTTATTTTTGGTTAAATACCAGAAATTTTAATGTTATCAAATGCTTAGATTTTGTTGTTTTCCTGTAAAGAATGCTGGACTTCGTTCACAGTAGGGTTAACTCATGTATCAGTGTGATCATTTTGAGGCTTATTTTAAAGTTCTTGTAGGGTGAGTATAGAGTAGACTTTACTTTAGCTCCAATTATAATGTCTGGCCTTTTAGTAGTTTCTAATAAATACTCTTTGTGTTCACTGAGGCCTTTTACTCTGGCTGTTGGGAACTTGAATTGTTCCAGGCCATATGTGAGTTCTGGGAATTTTTGACCTCACAGCTTTCTATAATTGTTCTTTCTCCATGGGATTTCTCCCTACATATGCACAGACTGCTATTCAGTCATAGACTTAAAGTAACCCCAAGATAAATTTCTAGCACTTTTTCTCTGCATAGCTCCTATCTCTCAGGTACTCTGCCCTGGGAATTTTACCTACTTTTACCTCCCTGAAATCTGAGCTCTTTCTCCAGGCTCTTTTCTGGTCATTCTTGCCTATGCTGCTATCTGGAAATTGCTTCAGGGTAGAAAGTATGGGCTATTATAAGGCTTACCTCATTTGCTTTATTTCTCTCTGACATAATAGCCCTGCACTACCTACAGTCCAATATCTGAAAATAGTTTTTATTGTCTATATTTTTTATAGTTGTTTATAGTAGTAGGTTAATTCTGGATTCTGGTACTCCTTCATGAATGGAAGTGGAAATCAACTTACTTGCTTTTTGGGTAGCTAATGGTGAAATAGAGAAAAGAGTATCATATATCTGAGTAAATTGCTAGAGAACTGGTAACTTTAAAGGACAATCTTAATAACCAATTTGCCCTGCAACCCAATAGTTGAGCATATAAGGGAAAGGTTAGACTATCTAACTCAGATGAACACAGATACCGAGCACATCCAGGGTTCAAGAACCTTGATTACTGCCTACATGCTGTGACTTGGCATATGCCTCCAACTCCCTGAGATATGTGCATTCTTTGGTAGGAGCTATTTGCCTGAAGTCATCTCCAGGGAATTTATTCCCCATCATAGTCATTCAGCAGAGAATATTTGAATCATAGTAGCTTATGGTTTTACTATTCCAAGTAATTTTGATTTTTAGATAGGAGCCTTTAAATTGAGAAAC
This sequence comes from Tapirus indicus, assembly GCA_031878705.1. Lineage (NCBI taxonomy): Eukaryota > Metazoa > Chordata > Mammalia > Perissodactyla > Tapiridae > Tapirus > Tapirus indicus. Next base: position 46,363,584 of record CM062918.1, read on the forward strand.
ACCTTTGAATCCTAAAGGAATGACTTCGATGTTGCTTTTATAGTCACTGTAATAGGCAGTGTTGTTAGGAGAATGTTAGTGTTAGTCTGCACTAAAAAATTAGCTATTTCTATTTTACTACCTTGAGGGGCAAAGAAGACAGGGACATAGCATAGAAGAGGAGAAGAGGAAGATAAAATGGAGGATAAAATAGCATGGTAGGAGGCTGGATCCACGGTTATAGGTTTTTAAAAATAGGGAATTAGTAATAAGAAGGAGGAGAAGGAAGAAGAGAAGAATAAGGAAAGAGGAGGTATTTGAGAAAAAAGACTGCCTAATACTAAATTTTAAGTTGTTTGCATTTCTGTGATATAAATACTTCTGACATCCCAAATCTTTAGTAGAGTTTGCTAAACACAAAAGTAAATGAGTGAGTCAATTTTGTAGAAATTAAGGAAGAGCATTGGTTTCCACATCTGGATTGACACCAGGCAGAACAGAAATAGCATGCATGAGATAGAAAGTCTACCCTGAACTGAGCTAATATTGGGAGCAGAAGCTTGAAGTCAGATTTGGGAACAGAAACTCCTAGGAATTTTCAGAAATCTGAGAGAAGACATTAAACTTTTCAAACTCCATGAAAGGGAGATTTAGTCAAATATTATTGTGGATCTATTGAGCAGAACAACCCTAAGTGACCTCTGTGTTAACCCCAGGCTCTGTGCTGCCTAATACCAGGAAGGCTCTACAAGTCACTGAGCATCTATTATTAACCAACTGCTACTGGCAATGGCAGTCTGCTGGTGGAAAATTATGCAGAGAAAAGATTCCATTTCTTCCTCAGATTTTGGCAGAGAAGAAGGAGGAAAATTATCTGAAAAATGAAATGATTTAATATAAATGTTATGTGATAAACTAGCTTTTTTTGGATGACTCTTGCATTACCAGGCTGAAAGTACAGTGGTGAGCTGGTGTGAAAGTTCTCTTTAATATTACTTAAAATAATGAATGCAAAGTTATTTTTAAAACAACTTAGTCACCCAGAATTGATTTAATTCCCAACGGCAGTTCATAGATTAAGATTTACACTTAACATGCTGCTTTCTTAATTTGGAACACGTTAGTATAATAAAATGACACACATTATTTTGGAACTTCTAATTTAGCTCTTGCAGAAATGTTATTTTTATCCTCTATACGAATGTTGTCTATCATGTTTAATTTCTTCACTTTTGGTATGTACATCTATAATATTGGTGGTTAGATATAAGTGAGAATAGGCAAAATGTTATCTGGTATTCTACCAACTGAAATTCTGTTTTATAACATATTTACAATGTGAAAATTGAACTATAAAACTTTGGTATGCATTTTGAATCATTTGCTTAGTAATATTATTGAATTAAATTATGCTTGATTTCATTTTAGTATTGTGACATGACTGATATAACTCTCAATGATAAAATAACTCACAGTTTATATCATCCATTGTCTCATTTTTTTTCCTCATATTGAGATTTGGAGACAGGCTCAGAAAAGTAATGCTTATCTGTGGCCTAATAGCTAACAGACTGCCTCTTGAATTTTATAAGTATAATTATGCATAGAGTTCATATTCATGATTTATTTTAATTCCAAAAAGAATTGGTACATTTGTTGGAATAAACACCCAACAGGACTCAGTCATAGTCACATGATTCAAATTATAATTTTATGCCATAGACATATTTTATTTGAGACTGAAATATTCTTATATGCATTTAGAAATATTTCTGGGTAATGATGCTTAATATTTGAAGTCTTCTAAATTTAAATCTTAAAAATTTTTAACTTTGATTTTTTTCCCTTATTTGTATTTTGTATTTTGTAAATGGGCATGTACTACTCACAGAATAAAGCTAGTAACCATGCATTCATCAAAGCAGTTAATAATCGCAGTAAAACAAAATAAAACAAAAAAGAATCCTATGTAATCTTTATAATATTTTGATGTTATTTTAAAAATATTAATATTTAAACATTAATAAAACTGTGTGGTATGAAGGAAATAATTTGGACAGTTATTGATTGCATTTACTAGATGAATTGATTAGTTTCAAACTTTTGTTAGTCCAGACATAACATATCACCCTGACTGCCTCACAAAATCAAATTGCAAACACGAATGGATGTTCTGGGCCAGTCATTTCCAGATATTTAAATTTCACAGATGAGCAAAATTAAAAGGAAAACAAAGAGGTTGGCCCAGGTTTGTCAGTATTTCCTATTGCCAGTGAGAACCTTCAACAAAACAGAACAAAATTGTTTACAATTATCATTATTTCATAAAAGAGAGGATATATAAACAGCACCCCCCAAAAAAACAAGGGAAAAAGGAAGGTTATAATCTCAAACAGAAGAAGTCTCTGAGAAGAACAGTTTATAAAACAATTCTCTATCTCTTTCTTTCTCTCATGTTTATTTTTCATTTTCATGCTATGGACTTCCAACCTCATGTTCAGAAAACTTCATCTAAACAGATATCAAGGGGCCACCCGGTGGCACAGCGGTTTAGTTCGCGCTTGGCAGCCCGGGGTTCGCGAGTTCGGATCCCGGGAGCCCGCCGATGCACTGCCTGTCAGCCATGCCGTGGCGGCGTCCCATATAAAGTGGAGGAAGATGGGCACGGATGTTAGCCCAGGGCCAGTCTTCCTCAGCAAAAAGGGGAGGATTGGCAACAGATGTTAGCTCAGGGCTGGTCTTCCCCACAAAAAAATAAAAAAAATAAATAAAAAATAAAAAAACAGATATCAAGAGAACATAATTCTCAGCTCTTACCCAGACCCTCTTATTATCTCCCTGGCCAGATTCTTGGCTCCATACCTAATTTCTGATATCTGTTTGTGTTGTCTTTCCATTGCATAATCCTTCTGATTCCACTCCTAGCTTTGGTGACCTATGTTTTCTATAAAGGTTTTGGGCTATGCACACTCCCTTGGCTTTGCCATTCTCTGCTGCTTTACAGTGAGAAATCCCTGTGCTACCCTCTTGCTCCTTGGAATCCCCACTCTAGCTGTGATAGCCCCTAAAAAATTCAGATGCATTTTTCCCCACCTGAATCAAATTTCAGTTCTGCTAGTTACATCACCATGGTGCATCTTCTCTCCCTAGATATTAATGCTTCCTTGTTGCCCATGACATTTAAAATAGGGACATATTTTGTTCAGTTGTATAATATATTTGTCTTAAACTTTGAAGATGTGTGGAGCTTTTTATTACTTAAAAAAATAATTTACTGAAGTGAGAGTCACATGGTGATGTATTTTAAATGATATTTTACAGGTTGTTTCTATGACCTGAAATTTTCAAAATTTCAAAATTAAAGAAAGATGATTCGAGGATCCTCCGGCGGCAGGTAACTTAGAGTTGAAGGGAACCATAGAGGTCATTGTTCCACCATTCCACCCCTGATGCAGAGTAATAACATCTGAATTAAATGGCCATGCAACCTCTATCTGGACACTTCTAGTCATGGGGAGGTCATTGCCACATAAGGTGTCTCATTCTACTGTTGGGCATCATCAATGGAAATTTCTCTCTTAGAATGACCTGAAGTCTGCAAGTCTATATCTTTTAGCCTTTGGACTGTTTGAAGATAGCTGTTAAATCTCCCAGGAATCTGCTTCTCTAGGTTAAGTATTCCCAGTGCCTCCAACCATTCACTTTTCATGTGACATGTTTTTCAGATCTCTAATCTTTCAGACTAAATTTTCCTAAATATGTTGACTATTTTAAGTGTTCCAATTCACACTGGCTCTCAGAGCTGGCCAGGACATTCCTGAAAAAAGTCTTACAAAACAGAGCATGGTGGACTGTTTCTTTTGAGTCATCTGGACAAAGTGCTCCTGTTGATACCATGTAAGACTAGGTTAGATTCTTAGAAGTGTTCACGTGAATTTTGTAATTTAAAAAATCCCTAGATTTAGTCTTTGCTGCTGAAATAGGTTCTTTCTACCCAGTTCTTGTACATTTGAATTTCTGAACCAAAATGTGGGACTTCAGATTTATCTTTGCTAAAATTAACATTACTAATACATTTTAGCATTCACTGTAAGATGGAGATACTTCATATTATACAAAGAGATCATTTTGAATCTTAATTTTATTATTTATAATATTATAGATTTCTCTCCATTTCCTATTATTTGGACATTCATTTTAGTTTTTTAAATAACTCTAAGTCAGCAATAACCTTTAAAATGAATCTGTTCAAGGACTCAATATTTGAGACCTACCATCATCTTTATACTTTGTTATTAATTCACATTATTGGGTATAGTTGTCTAAAAGCCATGAATCCAACTAAATATATTTTAATATTCAGCCCATGTTTTATTCAAGGATAGAATTGGAAATTTTATTGCCTACTTTCTAAAAGATAATGGTATCTGAATAGCCATTTCAAACATAAAATGACTCATTTGATAATTTTTGCATATGTTATTTTTCTTTTCTATATGTTCATTGGACTTTTATTTCTATCAGAATAAAAATATAGCCTCTTTATAAAAAATATATTTCTTAGCATTGGTCCTCTAGAAAGTGGAGCCTGAGGAAACAAAGTGTTGCTACCTAAAGAGGTATGAACAAGTAGGTGCTAAGATATAGGAAAAAAAGAAGTGAAACAAGGAAAGATGTGAAACATGGTGAGCTGGAAACAGCCCCAGCAGGTTGCTCAGTGGGCATGTTCACTTGGCATTCAGCACTGGGAACAGAGGATTGTAAGGAGAAATCACAACTCAGAGTGGCCCGTGCAAGAGGAGTTAAAAGGGAGAAATATATCTGTGCTGTCTCCTGCTTTGCATTAGTCAAGGTTCACCCATACTAACCCCCCATATTCCCACCAGCTCAGCTATCTTGTCCCTCTGACTTAGTTCTCGCCCGGTATATCTGTGTCGGCCAATGCTTGGTTAGGAGGCATCAAATCTCAAACCTGGAATTAAACCAGATGTATTAGTCTGTTCAGGCTGCCATAACAAAATATCGTAGACTGGGGGGTCTAAACAATACAAATTTATTTCTCACAGTTCTGGAGGCTGGGAAGTTCAAAATCAGAGTGCTAGCACCATCGGGTTCTGCTGAGCTCTCTTGCCAGCTTACAGTTGGCTGCTTTCTTGCTGAGTCTTCACATGGCAGAGAGAGTGCTCAAGCAAGCTCTCTGGTGTCTCTTCTTATAAGGGTGCTAATCCCATCAAGAAGACTCCACCCTCATGATCTCATCTAACCTAATTGCCTCCCAAAGGCCTCATCTCCAAATACCATTTTATTGCTGGTTAGGGTTTCAACATATGGATTTTTAGGGAACACAGGTCAGTCCATAACATCCACCACTGTTCCCCACCCCATTCATGTCCATCTCACATGCAAAATACATTCCTTCTATCCAACAGCACCAAAGCTTTTAACTCATTCTGGCATCAGCTCTAAAGTCTAGAGTCCAAAGTCTTATCTAAATCAGATATTGGTGAAATTCAAGATAGAATTCATCTTTAGGTAAAATTCTTCCCCATCTGTGAAGCTGTGAAACCAGCAAGGGATGTGTTTCCAAAATATAGTGGTAGACAGGCATGGGATAGATATTCCCATTCCAAAAAGTAGGCATTGGAAGGAAGAAAGGAATGACAGGTCCCAAGCAAGTCCCAAAGCTAGCAAGGCAAATTCCATTAGATCTTAATCCTCTTTGGTTTGATGCTCTGCCCTCCATGCTCATTGTGGTGGCAGCATCACCTCCATGGTTTTGGGGGCAGCCTTGTCTCTTTGGCTCAATATTAGGCAGGAAACAATAGAAATAACACACATTGTGAATTGTGTAAATCAGTACAATCTTTCTAGAGAGCAGCTTGGCAATGCAAATCAAAAACCATAAAATTTTGCATATTCTTTGATGCAGTAATTCAAATTCTAGCTATTTATAATAATGATATTGCTATAGTTGCACAAAATATTTCAATACAAGAATGTTTATCACAATTTGTATATTATAACGAAAAAAGTGGAAACCTCAAATGCCAACAATCAGAGATTGATGTAGTCATTCAATAGACTAGGATGCAGCCAAAAGGAGTAACAGTGAATATCATACTCAGGCCATTTAATATCATGTAAAAAATTCAAGGTGTAATAAATGAATGAAGCAGGTCACCAAGCAACGTTCCAGTTGTGGTAGATGCTGTGTGTACAACAGCCATATACCTGCACTCTCACTATTTCAGCTTGTTTGCTGTACTTCCAATTGCCAGCATCTACTTCTCTTAGTCTGAGTTTTCTTTGTTCATGTGCTTAGCAGGCCAGAAGTGCTGAAGAATTATGCTCTTGGATGAGCAGTCAGCCAGTAATACATGGAGTTCATGTATAAACAGCCCATTTACCCCTTTTGAGATAACTTTGAGACCCAAGCTCCATACTGACTCCCAGAGTGCATCATTGGGATCAGATCCAGTCACTCACAGTGGTAACTTCCCAGGTAATGTGCTCTCTATTGGCTGCTTTCCCTTCCCTGTCTCATTTTTCTGTTCTCCTACCTGTGTTTCCTGACATCTTCGCTCAAATGAGCTACTAGCACTCGAATCTTTGTCGCAAGGTTTTCTTCTAGGAAAATCCAACCTAAAACACCAATTCAAACAGAATTTCAATTAAAAATATTTATGTTTATACGAAACTGACTGGAAATATGTACATTGAATTAGCACTATTGGTTATCACTGGAGATGGTGAGATTATAGGTGGGTATTTTCTTCCTTTTTACTTATTTGCATTACCTTTAATGAACCTGGAAGAAGTAAAAAAATAATAAAAGTTACTTTAAACAGGAAAAATCAACAAATGCTTTTCCCCTTGTTCACTCTTTCTCAATCTTGTTCTCATTTCAATCCCTTCAAAGGAAAGCTACTTAGCATGAGTTCCATTGATTTATAGTGCAAAGACTTATTGCATAATTATATAATGGCTTTCAGTCAAAGGAATATTAAAGGCAATACAGGCCTCAAGCACTTCCTGTAGCAAGTGAATTTCAGTTTTAAACTTTCAATATTCTCTCTGCATTGGCTACATCTTTAAATATTTCAGACCTAAGAAATTCTCTTTTTCACCAGAAGAAGATTGACCTGTAGAAACCAGTAGTGTTTGCAGAATTGTAGTTATAGATGTCCTTGAAGAATGCCCTCTTCCTAGATTGTATTATTCATTATAAAGTAACCCCGATTCCTTCTAGATGAAAAGGCATCAGACCTTATGATGGGCTTCAGAAATGTTCATTTTCACAAAAGCTTGAAGGGCAATTGTTTGACTATCTTGTAATTCTATTTGTTAGGATGGAGACAAAAGTAAATTCTCTGGACAGATCTTTGAGTATGTGAAATGAGCAGTGTAGTGAGTGGGAAAGGGCATTGAACCAAGAGTCAGGAGACCTGAATTCATAGCCTTGGACCAGCTACTGACCTGTTTGTTCAGCTGTAGGTGTGGCAAACTTGCAAGTCGAGAGAAAAGAATGAGGAAGTTAAAGGAATGAGTTAATGTCTACTGGGAATAGACAAACTACATAATGAGTAAAGTGATCTAATTTGGGCTATCTTTTGTTTTTCTACACTTGATAAAGACACGGAAACTGAAAAATATTTCTTTACCCTAAGAAAAACAGTGGTTCAGTTATGACTGATAAATAGCAAATACACTTGGCCTCAGTTATGAAGCGTGTGGGGGGAACTGTGGTCCACAGGTGATTGTATTCATTTGCTAGGGCTGCCATAATAAAATATCACAGACTGTGTGGCTTCAACAACAGAAACTTTCTCTCAGTTCCACAAGGTGCAAGTCCAAGATCAAGGCATCAGCAGGTATGGTTTCTCCTGAGGCCTCTCTCCTTGTCTTACAGATGACCAGCTTCTCATTGTGTCCTCTCGTGGCCTTTTCTCTGTGCTTGTACACTTGGTGTCTCATCCTTTTCTTATAAGGAAACCCGGTCCTATTGAATTAGAACCCCACCCTAATGGACTCATCTTATCTTAATCACCTCTTTAAGACCTTATCTCGAAATAGAGTTACATCCTGAAGTACTAGGGATTGGGACTTCAATTTACGAAATTTGGGTGACACAATTCAGTCCACAACAGTGACTTAGGTAGGAAGGTGGAAGAATTATGAAAGCTCAGGTTTTGAGGACCACTGAACTCCCTAAATTAATGATCCATCAAAATCTATTTTGAATCTCAGGCTATATTTTTCTAATATAGCTTTGAAAATATGTATCTAAAACTGTATTTCTATTTATCTGTTTATTTTCTTTTTAATTGTAAATGTAGAAATTTGCTCCACTTAAAAAAAATTTGCTCCACTTAAAAGTAAGTTGACTGAAACACTCACGTACAAAAAATTGATTACATATTAGGCCAAAAGAAAAATGTCAACAAATCCCCCAAAGTAGAAATCCTGAACCTACAAGGCAATAAAGCAAGAACTCAGTGACCAAAAGATGGTAAAAATAAAACAAAACAGCAAAGCAAGACAATAAAATACCACAAAGAAATCATTTTTAAAAGAAACTTCTAAAAACTCAGGTTAAAGAGGCAAGTCAAAATTATGTGGTAGACAAAGGTAGTAAAGAAAATTTTTCAACTTTATTCTTCAGTACTCTGAAATTCTAATGTTATTATATCACAGTTATAACAATAAATTAATATTTTCCATAAATGACTGTGAAAATAAAACATATTAAAACTTTATGTTCTTTTTTGAAAGAAAAATAAAGACTCAAAATACATGAGCTTTACATTACACCTCAGAAGACAGATAAGTTGCAATACTAAATAACTAAGGGGGGCTGGCCCTGTGGTCTAGTCGTTAAGTTCAGCGTGCTTCACTTCGGTGGCTTGGGTTCATGAGTTCAGATCCCAGGCGTGGATCTAGACTACTCATCAGCCATGCTGTGGCGGCGACCCACATCCAAAATAGAGGAAGATTGGCACAGATGTGAGCTCAGGAACAATCTTCCTCAAGCAAAAAAAGAAGATTGGCAATGGATGTTAGCTCAGGACGAATCTTCTTCAGCGAAAAAAAAAAAGAAGAAGAAGAAAGGAATTAATGAAGATAAGAGAAGAAATTAATGATATGGAAAGAAAAAATATTGTCTTCAGAGCTATTCCTTTGAAAAGTCCATATAGACAACACAAATACACAATATGAGTAATGAGGAGGTATTTACTCAGATAATGGGGAAATTTAACAATTTCAAATGAATACTAACTGTACATTTATATCAACAAATTTGAAAATATAGATGAAATGAATAACTTTCCTGAAAAAAATTAGCAATTTGGATTCAAGAACAGGTAGAAACTATAAAAAAAGATAATCAAGAGCTCTCTCCCCCACCTCACTTCTGATCCACAGGCACCAGATCCAAATGGTTGGGCAGCAAATCCAACCCAAACTTCAAGGCACAGAAAATTTGAGATAGTTAAGCTATTGTAAAGCATAGATAAAGACACACAAATTAGCAGTCCATACTAGGAAAGTGTTATGTCACTAGTTCTAAAAGTGTTGGAGGATAGCACTAAAAATGAAATTTGCAGACTTATTCCATGTATGAACATAGAAACAAAAATATTAAAAACAGTCGTCTAATATAATCTAGCAGAATATTAAAATAATACTGCCATATTCAGCAGCGCAAGGATGGTTCAACATTCGGAAATCTTGAAGTAATTCACTACATGGGTAATCAAGGATAGAAAGGATATGATCAATGCTAGAAAGGCCATTTGATAAAGTTCAACATCCATTTCTTAGGAACATCTTTGGTAACTTGGAAATATACTTAATTTGAAAGGAGTTTTTAATCAGCAATTAGTGATAGAAATCATACTCACGGAGAAACACCAGAGGAATTCCCAATAAACTTAGGAAAAAGACAAAGATGTCCACTCTCATTACTATTATTTAACATCAGACTGGAAGTCAAGGGATACAAACGAGCAGTTAAAGAAGATGAAATGCAAATGAACAATGAACAATAAACATGAGAAAACATGCTCATCTGTAGTAATAATAGGAACAAAAGCGAAAACTAGAATAAAATACACTTTTTACCTCTGGAATGAACTATGAATGATGTTCAATTTTGATGAAATTGCTCTCATTACCTAAGCCCTTCTTGCACCTTCAGAGGCGTCCACATCCTGCCCTCTTTCTCTTAGTGCCCCTACTTCTCTGTGGATTAATGAAAATCACCTTACAACTAGTTCTTTACTAATCCCAAAGCTTCAAGGCATCCACTGAAAATCAACAGCTTTTTCTTCTGGAAAAAACCGCAGATGGCAAAGGTCTGATGAATTGAGAAAGGGGTAGGGTGGGGTGGGGGCAGAGCTCTGGTCCTGTGGACGGTGGTGGTTTCCCCCTAAAGTATCTAAGAATAAACACTTGACCACTGTGAGGATTGATTTCCTTCCTGCCCATTAATGTGATCTGTGTCCTATTTCCTGTAAAATAATAACCCTTACATGATTTTGCTGAGGTGCACTCTTTCCCTCCTTGTTCAAGGTTATATTACAAATCTTTATCACATTAATCTGCCTATGTATAGAAAATGGCCAAGTTGCTACTGTCTGATACCCAGAAGTTCCCATTGACCACCTGACTGGATTTGTAGGCAACGATGGAGGAGTGGAGGACATTTCAATGCACTACCACCTCACTAGCAATTGGAAAAGCAATTGTATTATATGCTTGAACTGATCAACCAAAACGCAGCCAGGGGCCATTTGGACTGATAGTCTACGGTTCTTTGTAGCAGAAGAACTAATTTAAATGAAGAAAGTAGGTACAATGATCCATCTGAGGACCAGCCCCTGGGTTATCTTTCTTGGATCTGGAGGCTGAATGCTCGGCTCATGTTAACTGTGCTGCAGGGGTCAGAAAAGAGGGGTGCTCGGGGAGACCTAATAGCCTGTGCAGCCTGCCCCAGCAGGGTCCTTATCTCTGCTTAATGTACAAGGTATTCTTGCTTGGGAAAGTGCCCTGTCCACAAAGAGTCGTATATCTCCTCTTGTTTAAACTACAGGCAGCTAGGATTGTTGATTTTGCTTTCGGCCAAACCATAAAGAGCTAAAAATGACCCATATGGTCTGAAGGGATGAAAATACATTCAATCCTAAGCTAAAGACTTGATTCTATTACTCAGGGATGTGGAAATGCTCTTTGAGGTTTTCTGTAGAGACTTCACTGAGGGTCAGATTTAAAAACAAGAACAGTCCTAAGGACACAAAGCTAACTGATAGTCCACGATATTGGATGAGAGAGAGAGAGACCCTGAATCAGTGTCTGCAGTTTGAAGATAGCAAGTTTAGGGCAGTGGATGACCAGCAGTCCCTGCAGTCACAGAGGACTGCCACATGGGGGTAGCAAACCTTTGCAATCAGGAAGTGGTCAGCTCCACTTGCTTCAAGGCTGTGTGCCTCTCAGATGAGACATCACATATCTCATGAACTGCCTAAAAGCAAGTGTTCAGACTCTGACATAAACATTCACGACTTTGTTTTCTTTTGAAGAGATTCCATGGGTAGAAGAAAACCATTAATATTTCCCTCCATGATGTCATGCTTTGCTCCATAAAAAATGGAATCCATAGCGACTTCCTGTGGGCTTACTCATTTTTCTCTCAATATTTGTATATATTTTTCCTCTCCTTGAAAACAGTTCATTAATAATATTTGGGAGTTCCTGTAGCTTCATTTCAAATGCCTTAACTAATTCTCTCAATATTCCTATTACACGAAGATCAAATCCCTTGTGTTCCTCACTATCCTTTTATAATATAGTTTTGTCTACATCCTTCTCCTTCAATAAAATTGGAAGTATTTTGTCTTAAGTTTACCAAGTCTCACCCACCAGAAATGATTTTTTCCTAATTTTCTCCTCTCCTTCAAGCAGTTAATTTCCTTCTTTATAAAACATTAACATACATCGAATATTGCTAGCTGCTCTCTCCTTATCTGTATCCTTCCCTTTTCTATAATGGCACACTTCCTGTGTGGTATTCTTTTAGGAATAGCTGTACATGCTATTCCTTTTCACCTTCTTTTTTCTTTTACCCACTAGCTGGAATGGAGATGTCCTGGGCCATGTGGATGAATGCTTCGTCTCAATTATGGCAGAGCAACAAGAATGAAGAGTCCTTGGCCATCCAGCTTTTCTTCCCAGGACTGCTTACACCTGGATATAAGGAAAATATACTCTATCTTATTTTAGCCACCATAGTTTGGGGCTTCTGTTACAGGAAGTGAGCCTATGTCCTAACTAGTGCAAGTATGTGCCACGTAATAGTTGAGCACCTTATGTACATTATCACATTTAATCTTCATAACCATTCTATAAGGCGAGTCTTGTCATTACTTCCATTTTACGAACGAGTACACTAAGGGACTGCAGTTTAAGACATTTGGCCAAAGTCACACAGCTAATAAATGGAGGACTAGAGCCTCTGCTCCGAACCCCCATGCCATATGTCTACTCAAGGTTGACTCTGTTCCTTCCCTCATTCCTCACATATAATTAAGAGTAGGGCCTGAAAATCGTTCTTGACAATAGTGTTGGAATCTGTTCCTTTCTCTCCAGTCCCACTACCACAAGCCATCCTCATTCTCCCTGTTTAGTTTCCCAGCTGCCAATCATATTCTCCTCTAATTCTAATTCATTCTCACTTAGCCTTCAAAGTTACCTGCCCCCAAAGTAAATTTGACTGCTGTGTCTTGCCCTTGAATTCCTTGTCAAATTCTTTTACAACGGCCTTCATTTGCAAAGGCCTTCATTTATGATATGGTTCCTGGAATGTCTTTACGACCTCCTTCTTTTTGCCCCACTTCTCCTGTAAACCCCCTCCTCTCCCTCCATTCTCTAGGCTCCAGTGATACTAACTGACCTTCCATGTCATGTTCAGCCATGTTTTTTCTTGCCTTGGGGCATTTGCACATGCCTGGAATGTTACTTCTTGATTCTCCCCGGCTAACTTCTCCTTCTCCTTCAGGTTCAGCTTATGTCTAAATTTGGGGAAGCATTCCCTGACTCTCCAAGTCTATGCTGGCTGATTACTTCCATAGCAACCTCCACTCATTTGTATCAAGTATAACATTCTGCTATTATGTCTTTGATGTATTCCTGACAAGGCTCTGAGCTCCTTGAGGGCAGGTCTATTTTGTTTATTGCTATATTCCAGTTAAGAGCACAGTGCCTTTAATAGACACAGACAGGCCTTTAATAGATCTATTTTTAATGACTGAATAAATGGATGAATTTGGGAGGGGGCAGCAGATGTCCATGAGACTCCGTGGGCCTGAGCCTGTGAACTTGGTTCAGGTCTGAAATTTCAAATTCTAGAAATTGGAAATATTGATTTCTTGTGGCTTCTTCATGTTCACTTAGCATCTTGATTGAAGCAAGATAATACATCAAGCCTGATACCAATGGAAGGGATTAGGGTTACGAGAGTGATCCTTATGGAGGTGAGTGCCTGTGTTTTAACTCTTCAACTTGTAATTTTGCACCCCTCCTCTCAAAAAAAAATCTGTGAAGGAAAAAAATTTGTCTGCTGCTGGTTTCTGCAGCTGGTGGAGTGTTCATGCAGTGGGTGTATGGAGTAGATAAAGCTAAAAGCCTCCCACCTTCAGGGGAACACACAGAGCAACTCTTGTGATGTGCTACAGTGACCTCTGATCTAAGATTCAGGAAATCTGGCTCATTGTTCATGTTTCTGGACTCACAGCCAAATCTCTCAGGGAGCCATGTGTGTTCTTTACCTCTCCACTTCAACATTCAGTAAGTTCCACCATACTGCACAAGCTCCATTCTCAGAGAATGAGAAAACTAGTGGTGATAGTAACAGCATCTTTGGGAGGAAGTTGTGGGATAAAGAGTGAAGTTTTTGATGAGTTGGGAAGGAGAAATGACTCTAGGCCACATTGATCTCTTCATATTTTCTCTTAAAATGACCACCATTTATACTTTTTTTTCCTTTTCATAAAGGTGTATGTGGGGGAATAGTGGCCAATGGTAATCATGATCTAGGTTCAAGAACTTCAAATCAAGTTACTTATCCTTTATTCTCACTTCCTAGATTTAGTTGGTTGCCAAGATCTTTAATTCTGCATGTAGAACACCCTTGCTATTATATTCCATTTTAATAGTCACCACTCTAGTGTAGGCCCCAGTGACTAAGAGTCATCAGAATGACTGTAACAACTTCCTCTCCAGCCTCCACGTCTCTAGGCTCTGCATCTTCTAACCTACGGTACACACTATAGCTCATATAACCCTCATAAACGTCTGTAACCTCAGATGTTACCTTCAGGATAAGTTTCAAGTGCTAATAATTCAAGATTCTCATGATCTGGTTGTAGTTTACCTTTCTGATATCATCTCCCATTATTCCTCTAGGCTGACTGTACCTGTAATGGACCTTGTTGAGAGCACACACATGAAATCATATTCTTTTCTCTACTCACTTTGTTCCGTAAGCTAAGGTTTTTTAGACGACAACTTCATCAGGTTCCATGGCTTTTTGTTCACTCTGGTTCTTAAAAAATCCCCTTAAAAAGAAGATTCAGTGCTTCCTCCCTCTTTCATGGGAGGAGAGGGGGACAATAATATAAAACTCTTGTCCTGGCAGATGACTTACATTTCTGGCATTTCCTCCACTCCCCTACACCCCTCTCTGCCACCGTTGCACATTACTCTGCTTGCATAGACGGGATGGGAGAGTTGTCATGGGGTGATGATTGTAGAGTAGATAAGATGGCTTAGTTACCTCTAAAAAGTCTTAAAAGGGTGTCTGATCTTTCAAGAGTTTTCAGAATGTGCTTGTCAGCTGTTGGTCCTTAGCTTTAAGTTCTAGTCCCCACTCTGGGAAAACAGGAAAAGCCTAATTCAATATTCTTATACATTCCCAAGTAGGCATATTTCTTATAATAAAAATAATAACTAGATTTTACTGTGCATTTAATCTGTGCTAGGTACTGTACAAAGTACTGTAACACGTAATCTTACTTAATCCTTTGACAACCCAAGGGAGTTTGCATTATTAGTATCTGTCTTATTTTACAGATGAAAACACTTGAGGCTTAAATAAGTTATACAACTTTTCTAAGGTCACGCATGTAGGGAGTGGGAGTATCAGGACTGGAGCCCAGGTGTGTCTGACTTCTATGCCCATGCCCTTAACCTCTATGACAGGTTGTCTCCAAACACACCATGCACTATGCTTTTACTCATATTGTTGAAATTGGACTTAGAGATTATCCAATTAGATAGTTTCTTCATGTAGATGAGAACCTTCACCTGGAGAGGACAGGTGGATTTGTCAAGGTCACAATCAGAACTTTCGTTCCTGAAATGCCTCCCTTACTATCCTATATATCCAAACCCTATGTAGATTTTAATACCTAGCTCAGATCACATCCCATCCACATCCCAAAGCCTCCCCTGTCCAGCCCAGTCCTCAGTGGTCTCACATTCCTTTGAAATTTATACCACTTTTTGATGGTACCTCTTATTTAGCTCTTCCACATAGACTGTCATGGCATTTCTTTAATTGCCATGTGACTAATTTAAAAAATCATTTCACGTGCACATGACTTTTCCTCCCACATAAATGGTAAGTAACTTGAGCAGTACCTTAAAAAATATTCTCTCATGTTGCAATTTTAATTAAGTTTGTCAAAAATGTATTGAGCACCTAATAACACAATGTACCCAGAGATGAGTAAGAAAATCTCTAACCTCAAGGAACTTTCTTTTCTTTAACTTACTAAGGAGCATAACTTAAGAGCACAAATTATTATTTTTAAAAGAACAAGTTATATAGATGCCACAGCTATGAAGCTTGAAAGGACATATTACAGCTGGTTTGACGAGATTTGAGAGACTTCTTAGAGGAAGCACATTTAAAATCAGGCTTGAAGGTGAGATGTGGATTTATGAGCATTGAAGGCCAAGGAGATGCAAGAAAAAATGAAGGGAAAGACAGGCAGTGCTCAGGGTAAAGGCTCACTGTGCCCTCCGTGTGTAGCAGCATGTGGCTCAGCAGGTTGACTGTGGGCCACAGGCTTGTTTTGTTTGACCAGCATAAGATTTTTTTCCACTTATAATCTGAATGCCATTAGGTGGGTCCTGCCAAGTCTTTGTACTCCTCGTAGTTTTCCAACAGGCTGCTACACATTTTACCTTGCTTGCCTAGAGCCTGAAGGCTTTTGAGCAAGGAGAGTAGCAGGAGGATGCTGGTAAGGTGGCTTGGAGGCCAATGTTATGTCAAAGTAAAGACTTTCCAACAAATCACTGGGGAGAAATTTAAGTTTTTGAGTGAAAGAGTCATGTCATTGGAGCTGCACGTTGGGACAATGGAATTGGCAGTGGTGTGTAATACTGAGCTGAAAAAAGTGGGAATCAAGTAAGAAATCGAAGCTCCCTTCGACCCCTCGCAGCCTATGGCACAAGTAGTTATACTTCTCCAATAGTTCTTATGGTCTGCATTACACAGTTTAACCCTGTCCTGTGCTCTCTAATTTTTCCTGTTGTAGCATTCTTTATTCAAGCACTAGAGATCTGGGATCGTGCCTTGTATGTTTTGTGTGTTACACAATGCTGACACACAGCAGGCAGTCCATAGAGAAGTTGTTTGACTGGAGATTCAGTGTTACTTCTCTAGAGGTAACAAAAAGTGGTGAGGAAGGGACATTAATTCATGTGCTATATCAATGTAAATTATTAAAGATGTTCTCTCATACCTGAGCACAGGGCATGTGTTCTAAAATGCTTTTGTTTGGCTTGGGTCCCAGGTAATGACCTTTTATGCTAAATAATCTTTCCTGTTCAAGATAAAATTTCTTTCTTTATCTAGTCTGACATACTTGATGTGATCTGAATTGTTCATGATTGTTTTTAGCTTTTGCTCATGTTGCATTTTGAAGTCCAATATGCACAGGCATTTTGACATACGTGGTGCTAAACTCACTCACTAATACATTAGAGTGTTTTTCTAATCCAGTGGAAAGTTAAAACCTGTAAGCTCAAGTACTAAAACTTTTATTGAGTTACAGGGAGGCATCTTCTCAACTGAGTCCTTCTCAAAATTGAACCTTCGTATTTCAATGTTATATTTAAAAATGAAGTCTTGAAGGATTGACTCAGTGGTAAGTTGATCTTTGTAGGAATAGTGAATAGGCCTGGCAATTCAGCTGCTTCATGTTATCTACCACATTATAAAACTAGAATGTTAAGATATTAAGAAAATGCTATAGACATGGATTGACTCCTTCTATAAAAAGGCTCAAATCTCATAGTGTTCACACAACACCTTGCTTTGGAAATGAAATGAGAAGAACAGAAATTGGTCAATGTCAGTGTTTTTTGTTCCAGATGCTTTTTATAACATTACCTTTGGACAAGTATGTCCAGGTTTATATTTTTTTACAAAATACGGGCAACAAGGTGGGTGTAGACTGTTATAATTATCCATGTATCTCTGTCTCATCCTAGAAGTATTTTTTTATTATATTGTTAGTCTTTTTTTTGTAATTATAGAAACAATATACTAATTGTAAAAACAAAACAACAAACAAATACAGAGGTGTGCTAGAAAAGGCTTCCTATGATTCTTTTGCCCAGAGATAACCTCTGTTAACTGTTCCACCATTTGATGTCTGGTGGGACAGATAGATAGATAAATAGGATTCTTGGTGCTTTGGCCAAAAGAGTAAATAATGGTGTTTCTGTAAGTCCAGCTATGGTATATTCTTCAGGAATCATTGAAGCAATTTATTTCACGTTTGGATTTTATCTTTGTCTAAGATCCAACAACTTCAGTAAGGGATGTTTCCTAACTCCATGGCTATTGAAGGACTGTTTGCTGATCTCAGATTGTTAGATCTCAGGCTGTTAAAGTCTTCTGTGCAATAATTTAAATCGGTAGCTGAGTTAACCTAGTGCATAACTTACCGGGTCCTAGAGATTCTGGAAGTGGTTTCCCTGGGTAATTTAGGAAGTTGTCGAGATAAGTTCCCTCTGTGATAGTATAGTAACACCCCAAAAAGTCAGGTTAAAAAAGTCATTTTAAGATAATTATTCAATTTGATTAGATGAATCATGAAAAAATGTTTCAGAGTTCCAGAGGTAGTTTATAGCAAAGCTAGAAAAGACTTCTGTTCTTTACCTTCCCCTCTCCAAGGTTTTCTGCTCCATCAATCCCTCAATGCCGTGTTTGCTCCCTCAGGGTGAATAGAAGCTCTTAGGACCACAGGCACAGGGAGGACAGAGTCTAGTTCAGGGAGGTTTCTGCTCTGAATTTCAGAGGATTGCTTGAGGTTAATCCAGCTTAAAACCTAGGTCAATATTCATAGAAATTAAAGAGAAAGGACTTTACTCCCTCGGGGACTAGAACAAGTGATGGAAAGAGACTAAGTTAAATAGAAAGGCTAGTGTGTTTGCAGAGAGAGAATGAGACAGAGAGAGAGAAATAGGAGGAGGAGGAGGGAAGGGGAAGGAAAGGGAGACGGACAGGTGAAGGAGAAGAAACAAGAGAGACGAAAAGAGAAAGAGAAGAAAGCTCACCTTTAAAAATGTATATTGAGGCAAAAAACATATACGGAGAAACACAGATCTTCAGTGTAGAATCAGATGAGGACACATATACACCTGTGAAAACACTACCTAATAGAGATACAGAACATTTCCTTCACCCCAGACAGTTTCTTCTCTCTACCTCCCATCAAATCTGTACCACCTTCCCTACAACTCTGGTGATCTCTGTCATTATAGATTAGTTTTGACTGTTCTTGAGCTTCATGTGAATGGAATCAAACAGTATGTTCTTTTTTGTATCAAGCTTGTTTTGTTCCATATAAAGTTTTTAAGATTTATCCATGTTATTTGTATCATAATTCTTTCTGTTTTAGTGCTGAGTATGATTCCATTTATGAATATACCACATTTGTTTACCCATGAAACTTGTCTTTCTGTTTTGTTATGTTTTATTTTGTGTCCTGGTTACTGCAATTTCAATATTTGAACTGAACATACATGTGTACACAATGATAAGGAACCAGATTATTTGGAAATGAGTGATAATTGAAATCTGCAGTCAACTTAGAAACTTCATCTGTGCCCATTATTACCATCTTCTCACTACCAAACTTTAAACCAAAGCTAGTGTCCTCTGAAGTGCCTGGGTCTACTTGGTAATAACATTTCACATTTATGCAGAACTCTACAGTCTACAAATCATATTCACACATAGCATTTTCTTCCCCCTTGATCAACACTGAGAGTTTCTAGATACTGGATTTTGAAATGGAGAGTCAAGTAAGTGAACTTTCTGTTCCCTTCCCCCCAAATTCTAATTCTGTGATGTGATGCTCTGTCGGATTTCTCTGGGACTGTGATAGGAATTACTAATTCTCTGTGTGGCTGTAAGGGCCTCGCTAGGGTTTCAATGCAGCCAACCTACTGCCCTGCTGAGCGTGCCTGTTTAGAGCCGCGTGGCTCTTGTCTGTGCTGCTCCTTGTTCATCCTTGGTCTTTTACACTTTGCTTTTTACAAGTAAGGGATATTTGGAAGCTTTTCTAAAAGAAATAAATGAAAGAGTTGGCTGCCTTGAATCAATATATTTTCAATCCAGTTTAGTTCTGAAATCACTTGAAAAAACAACTTTCGTATAAGGGTTCTGTGGCATTGCTGAAAAACTACTGCTATTTTGTTCATGGAACCAGCCAATAAATGAAACCACGGAGCAATGAACGTGCTTATGCAAACCATTTGATATCTGGAGGAGTGATGACCTTTAGCAAATTTACTCTATTATGTTATGAGCTCTTTGACTTTCATTTTTAAACAATTTTGGCTTTTGAACAATTAAATCAAATCTGATCATGGTTCCCCTGAAAAGAGAGTCACTTCCAAACTCTCTTTATACAGAAGTCATGCCTTATACATTTTTATTGCCTTATAAAAGTAGCATATTCAAAAGTAAAAAAAAAAATTTTAGCAAAGAAAATATTCCTCCGTGATTTTAAATAGGTTCAATTTTCAGCAAATGTATGTGTGGCAATAGCATTTATGTTACTGGTTATTTATAGACTCTACCAGTAAATAATGAACTTTGTGCTTGTAGTTTTTATAAGTATACCTGTGATTTTTTTGAAAGTAAATCCTGATTCTTTTTCTAAAATTAAAAAAAAAATTATATGTAGGCCGTGTAATCTAACGTATAAGGTATGATAAAAAATGTAAATAAATTTCTTATGTTGCATATACGTGTGTGTGTGTGTGATTTTTCTTCTTTGTTTTCAGGCACCACATTTTATCAAGGATGACTGGCATTTTTGTTTAAACCATGCAGTTACTCTACAACACTCTGTGAAGTAAACAGGGCAAGTACTGTGCCCATTTTACAGATATGGGAAGGTGAGTCTGCAATATTAAATGGCTAGAAAGAGATGAGGCTGGAATTAAAATTCAGCCCCTCTGAGAGATTTTGCTGTGCTCTCCTGCTACACTTTTTTTTTTGCTTGTATTTCTCAGTTTTTGGTGCAGCCACCCAAGAAGAGGACCAGGAGCGAAGCCAAGAAGAGGAGTCTGCTAATGGCATAATGAGAGCTCTGGATGAGCCGTAATTTTACTCAGATCTGAAAACTAGAAACCTGGCTGAAAAACTATATCATAAAGATTGAAGAAACTAGATGGCAAATCAATATTCACCCAGAATACACTTTATTGACCAATTACTTAAATTTCAAAGAAGTTAATTTGTGTTGCAGCAGCTTTGCAATTGTTTTCTGAAGAATTGAGGAAATAGCCCAATACTGTTGCAACTGCATGTCTGGTTTTCAGAGGGGATTGTGTGCAGTGCTCTAGAGTAAGACGGGTCTTACTCTGATCTCTGACCAGGATAACACAGTCTGCTCTTGAAATGAGGTTTCTAACAGGAATTAACCACCATGGCCTCTTTTCCCTTGCTTTAAAAGCAAGCTGCTTTGTCATCCTTTCTTTGCCAAAATCATTGCAAAAGAAGGGTTTGAGAGGGAGTTCTTGTTCTGCTTAAGACATTGCAGCAGATAAAAGACAAAATAAGATGTGGGCGATTGCTCACTGCCCCCTCCCAACACCATAGCTTCTTACTCCTCTTAGAGAATACCCAAGTGGGTTGTAGGATAACAATGGCTTCGTTTTAATGTTCATGAATAAAAGAAGGAGTCTGTGAGTAAGAGTCTGAATTTTGAAAGCAGTCAAGAAACATATCAAGAGAGAAAAGGAACTTGGGGCCGAACTGGAAGTGGAATAGGAAAGAAGCAATCCTTTTTCTGTATCGCCCCAAGTAATGTTGATCTTGTCAAATACATCACAGCTTGAGTCAAATTTCAGCAGTGTCTGAGCCACAGCAAGGAATAAGCCCATCCCTTAAGGGCTTCATTAACTTTTCTAAGCTGGTGGGAGAAGTTGTGTGTGTGTGCCTGTGTGTGAATTTAAATCTGATTTGTTTTGTTTGTTTTGCTCTGTGAAGGGGGAGAAATGAAACCTGTTAAGTGTCTAAGTTCTTCTGAGCCTCAAAGTAGTCATGCTAGTTGGAGAGATTGCTGCTTATCCAAGTTTCCATGGTTAGGGAATGTTAGAGTTGAAGACTGTGTCCAAGTCTGTGGAACTGTACCCTATCCCTATCCCATTGTCAAAGTGGTTGTTTTAAGCATCTTAAAGTTAAAAAAAGTTTTGTCTTGTATTCAGATCATAACTTCTGATTTGCAGACATTTGAAATCAAATTCATGTAAATTTTAAGGAAGTTTTGCTCAGCCATACACCACTTTCAGCTACTTTAAACCAGATTAACATAAATGAGAAATAATGTAAAGAGCACCATTTAGAGAATGAATAGTGGCTTTCAACTTCTTCTGGATCCTCTTCCCTGGTTATAGTTTAATTATCCAGTGCTGGACTTCGGACTCAAGCCACCAATCAGAGATTTTAGCCACCTAATTAGAAAGTTCTTTAGTTGGTTTTCTCTTGTCATGGAAATTGTGAGTTGATTTTGAAAGTTGATTTTGTCACTTGCCATCGGAGTCCTGACCAATACATTTACTCGTTTGGGGAGTGTTTAGAGGGCTTATGTTCTCAAAAATCTTTCAATGGCTTCCAGTAAGTGGATTATTCCTACACTAATTACATAAAACCGTAAAGTACCATGTTAAAATACAGATATCATCAAGAAGAATTGTACATCAAGCCTCTAACATCTGTGATCACTTTAACACTAACTATCTTTCTGCTATCTAGTCAACAACCTCTTCAAGTCTTCATAGAAAAGTCAGTACAGGTCAGTTTTGAAGGAGAAGAAAGGTCAGACATAAACATCATAGGAGGCATAAGAGACCCTTGGTTTGAAGATGCCCAGAATGTGCACAATTGTGGGAAGTTAACCTCTGTAAGACGGGTATAAATAATACTTAGCTCTGAAAGTTATATGAAGATTAATTGGGATAAGGCATTTTAAGCTATTGAATATGGTGCCTAGCTCTTATTTTATGTTCAGCAAATGTTAGGTATTGCTACTATAATAAAAATATTAAAATATTTAACATAATTGAGTATGCTTTTGATTTATGAACTACCTCAAAACCTTCCATTACTTCATGGCTGTTTGATTTTTTTTTTTTTTTTTTGTGAGGAAGACCTGAGCTAACATCCGTTGCTAATCTTCCTCTTTTTGCTGAGGAAGATTGGCCCTGGGCTAACATACATGCCCATCTTCCTCTACTTTATATGGGACGCTGCCACAGCATGGCTGACAAGCTGTGCGTCGGCAGGCGCCTGGGATCCGAACCAGCGAACCCTGGGCTGCCAAGTGCGAACTAAACGGCTGTGCCACTGGGCCAGCCCCATGGCTGTTTGATTTTTATTGGACAGTTCTGTATAAAAATATGGTATTATCTTTGAGATTCACAAGTCTGGAAATTATTATTTTCTATAGTACTTTTGCTTATAATAGTTTTTATATATACCTAAGGTTATCATATTATATTATTCATGATACTTCATGTGACCAAGAGTCATTGTTTCTACTTGTGTTTGTGTGTCTGTGCACAATTAATTTTAGATGTCAGACATATTATATGTCTCATGACAGGGAATCAGAGTTATTCACATTGGCGAGCCTTGATGACTTGTATGGCACTTTGAGGAAAGATATTTCAACACTTTTTCACATTTCAACCCTTTTCTAACATTTGATGGGATAAAAGAGCTAATTGAGGTATAATTTACATTTTTGAAAATGGATTTTATGATGGTGGCCCTTTCTCTTCCCAAAACTCTGCCCAATCAATACATCCAAGAAGCAATTTTGATGGGGAGGTAACGTTCCTGAGGTCCTCATTTATGGAAAGGCATGATCTCTGCATAGGTTATTAGGCATTAAATAGTTGGACAGCCTTTGGAAAAATGCTATTCTCCACTGATGATGGTATTACTTTTATTTTTTTTAGTAGACAACTTCTCATCATCTTTTTTTAATATCCAGAGAATTTGGGAAGAGCTGTATAGCTATAGCACCCAAGAAAACCAATCTTGTAGGAAAAGGTTCGAATGGAGAACCAGCAGTTGATTTTTTTAAACTTAAAATAGCACAAATTTATTATCTTACTGTAGGTGAATGCCAGCCATAGAAAAGGGCAAAGCAACTGGTGGTATATCTGGGTTGCAGGCTGTAACTTTGGAAGCCTCAAAAATGGGGAATTTGTTTCTTTTCACGTCTAACATCAAATATTGTTGCTGTTTGCTTTGAAATATTTCCTCTTGGTATCAGTCATAGCCCTGCAAAAGCTGACAAGTAGAGCATATTTCTCAGGTTTTTGGGTGGAGTCATAAGCAAAAGATAACTTTTAAAAAATAGCTATCGTTTTTGCATCAGATTCAAGAGTTTAATTTTCTTAACCCAAAAGAAGAGAACCAAATGCCATTTCGGGTCTATCATGTGTCCTTTCATAGAGCTGTTGATAAAGCAATTAAATGCATAAATGACAGAAATGATAGATATTGGTTCTATTATTGGTATTTTATGCAGACAGAGTATGTGTTTTCCCAAGATTAGATTTTTATGACAAGATTTTTTTCTTAGTCATAATATAGAACTTTTATTTGTCAAAAAGTTATATTTGTCTTTGGTTGTTGCAAAAATCTCCGAGGAAATATTCCTAGCCTCCATTTTACTTTTAAGATGTATGTAAACCTGAAAAGTAAGTTTTTCTTTCAAAATAAGTTTTGTTTTGACTTTGAAAGTCTCAGACTTCCACAAAGCATTATAATATTTAGAATAAGCATATAAAACATTGCAAGATTTTGGTATTTATCTTTTTTCATAATTCTGGGCAGAAATTCATAGGGACAGTCTGAGAATAGAGATCTTTCATATTCTCTCTACTGTTTCCAGTTTTTCAAGTTGTTTTGATGTGGAAGTCTGGGGAAAACGCTTCAGGCCCTGTTCACAGCTGAGTCTAGGTGTCCACGAGCCAGTTGAGGCCATTGTTGTTGTTACAGTGGTTAATAAAAGAGACTTGCAGAGTGCTCAAGGCTGGAAGGGATTGTCCAAATCAGCTATATAATCCTGTCATTTTTCAAATGGGAAACTGAGGTACAGGGAGATGAAGGGACCTGTCAAGGTTGTATGATCAGCTAGTGTCGGAGTTGTGATCCAGGCAGACTGACTTTCCATTTAGCAATTTTCTCAGTAATTTCCCAGAATCCTTTTTACTTCATTCTTGACTTGCTTCCATTCCATTCCATTCCAACTGGTCCCTGATCTTCTCCAGGCTACTGTTTTAGCCTCAATCCTTCGCTTTGGCTATATTGACTAAGTGAGATTTCCTCATCTCAAGTCTGGGCATTCTCTGAATGGTTCTGACTTGGACTTAGTCCTCCAGAAGTTTTGGTTCCTGATGACCACCTGCTGGCCTTTACTACTACTGCTGCTGCTGCTCCAGCTCCCACCACCACCACAATTTATTCAGTTACTACTTTCTGTCAGGCATTGTGCTTGGCACTTTATAAAAACAAACTCATGTACTCCACACAGCAGCTCTTTAAGGTGGGTATTTTACCACTTTGCAGTTGAGGAAATCAAATCTCAGAGATGTTAAATCATATCCCCATCATCTTAGAGTGGTAAATTCGAGCTGATATTAAAACCCAGGAATGTCCAAATCCCATTCTCTTTCCACGACACTCCTCAGTGCCAGTCTGAACTGCTTAAACCTCAGATTTTAGAAATAAATCATTACAAGTTGCACTGCTTAGAGGACTCTGGCTTCCACAAATCTGCTCTGCAAAATGTTTTAAATTATGTGTTAACACATGAGGCTTACTTCTTGGGCTTGTCTGGTGTTAAGACTTCCCAGCTTTCTGCTCTTAGGGCTCTGTGTTCAATATTCTGCCCTGTTATGTGATATGGATGTGGGAATGGAAACAGTTAAATGTCACTCTATTGGCTGAAACATTAACTCCTCTTTGCCAAGAGTCACTTTTTAATTGAAACTCCAGCTGAAAACAGATCCTCCAAATGGCAAGATCACAGAATGCAATGTTATGTTTGATGTAACACTATTGAACATTTCCATCCTCTTCCCTACCTTCTACTTCTGCAGTGCAAGGAACAAATGCCTTTCTTAACCATTTCATATTTAATGTCATGAAGGCATCGTGATCAGAATGGGTCTGTGGCAGTGTTTGTTCCAACTGCTGCCAAAGGACATCTGCTGCCTTGTTAGCTAAAGTAAGTTGCATCAACCCACGTAGCCCTACCTTGTTGGCAGCTGCTTAGATTTAAAGGTACTTGGAAGGCTCTCATGTGACAGCCTTACATTAAGTATTTCCTAGTAGGATACTTCACAGCATGAATGGAAAAGGAGGAAAAAATATTCACTGAGTGCTTATTATGTGCATAGAAATATTCACATATATTACCTCAGTTGATAACCACAATAATTGTATGAAGTATGGAATTTTATTCTCATTTTAGAGAGATGTTAAATGATTATTCAAGATCCCACAATTAGAAATGGGTACAGTAGGCTTTTGAATCTAGGTGAGACTGACTCTATATACAGTCCCAGGCTACCCCCGAATACTCCAGGGGCCTAGGTGCCAGGCCTCCATTATCCAATCCATCATTACTCTCAGTTTATGAGGGTTATGGCTTCAGACAGCCTAATAAGAATCTTCACTTATCTTTGAAATTTTTATCTGTGTTCATCAAAGAATGGTGATTTACACTGTTCCACAGAGACTAAATCAGAAACCTGTAGCTTTCTATAGTTTCCATTTTCCCCACCCCAATCAGTGACTGGGCAGTTTTTTGGTGAAGAACAATACTCCTTGTTGCAGCATGCCCTTGGTAGGTATGGGAGGGTGACACTTTTTATCTTTTGGCAAAGATCCAGCAGATTCTTCCACCTGGTGGTCTGATGAAAAACCAAGGTAATATCTGTTCTGTCTATGTGCTGAGTCTCAAGAGAAAAAAATCCAGATGTCTAGAGTAGCTGACTAATTCTCCTTTCTCTGGATTGATACCTCCAAATCTGAACTTGCACAGAAAGCGAATTCTATTCCTAACCACTGTGCTCTCTCTCTGTCTCTGTCTGTCTCTCTTCCCTACTCCACCTCCTCCTGCTTTCATCCCCTACAGCCAGCCCTACCCAACTCAGTAACACCTTAGTTAGCCCCACACACAATCTGTGTACACCAATCTTCTTTTTAAAAGACACTCTTTTCTATGAAGCTGAAGATAAATTATTTTGTTTTTTGTTTTATAATTCAGATCACCTTTCTAAATTGAATGTCTTTTCCTGAAAAACAAGAAGATTAAATTGAAATATTTCAGGACTCAATATGTCTCTCAAACTGGCTAAAATAAATGAACCTTAATGAGCAATTTTTATTCTTTACTCTGTGTAAAATTTTAGCAATGGCCTCCCCAGAGACAATGTAACTGCCTCTGTCCACTGCTGTGACACAGAGACTTGTTGCCATTTCTCTCAGGTTGTATCAGTGTGGAGCCTCCTCTACCCACTTTCTCTTCATGGATATCCCTTTCTCTTTACAGTCTCTTATTTGTTTCTCCATCACCCACTAATTCTCTCTGCCTCTGCCCTCAGGGGCTGACCAGGCAGAAGCTTCTGCTTCAAACTTTCCCCTGACTGCTTGACTAAGGCTAGTCCTGTCCAAACTTGTTACAAGTTTCATCAGATCATATGCAATTCAACAAATGTGTTTAGTGCCACCATGTGAAGTTTGCTGTGGTTGCTATGTTTCCACCTAGGGATACAACCTCATCAAGAAGAAAGTTTTTGTAGAAAGGAAAGCCTAGAGGAATTTTATTAATCCTCCTCCCCTTTTGAAGGATTTTATATTTTTCTCAATATCCAAATAAAAATATGATTTAAAACTAAGCTTTTTTTCTATATTAGTAAGAATCTTGATAAGAAAAAAATATATGTGATATGTTACTTATATGGTTTAAGGCTTCCCGACGGGAGAAATAATATACTTATCTACTGGGTTTTATATTTTACATGTAGTTTTCAAGAGTTTCCATGTCCTAGTCACGAGAATTAGAATTCTAAAAACCTCCATTTTGTGATTAGGAATTTGATAAGTTATAGAAAAAACAGGATTAGATGATTGTGATTACCTCTGAGTTATAAAAGTACTTATTAATATATTTCACGTTCATTAAAATAATACAGTAAAGGTAGCATACTAAAGAGAAAGTCAATAATAGTTTACATATCTTAAATTAGTAGTAATAGGAAACATACCATTCCTACCTCAAAAAAAATCACTTTAGGATTTTATTCCTCCAAATTTTAATGAGATACTTATTAATTTCTTTGCCTTTATTGTGTATTATGTGGGATTATCCTCCTCATTTGGTATTTGTTCCAAAAGCAATGGAGTGGAACTGTTGACTCTTGCCTTCTAGGTCCCACAGTGATTCCAGAAACATAGAGTAATTAATGACTAAGATAAAACTGATAAATAAAGCATTGGGAATTCTTTAGCATAACTAAATAAGCATTTCTCAGCCCTGATAGGTTTTTCACTCTTGGTTCTGTTTATGATCACTTAAGGCCAAAGCACAATCCAAGAAGATCCTCTTTCATAAGACCCCTCTTCCTTCTCTCTTAAAAGACCCTTAAATACTGTTTTAAATCTCAAAATTACTATCTCTCAGATTTCTTTATTTCTCATTGGCAACATTACAGCACCCTCCCCACTCCAGTTGAATGTCATTTCTAGTATGAAAACATTCTAGAACTACACATTCAAATTTGGAAATTCCCTTTTTGGAAT
The DNA here is from genome assembly GCA_031878705.1 of Tapirus indicus. Classification (NCBI taxonomy): domain Eukaryota; kingdom Metazoa; phylum Chordata; class Mammalia; order Perissodactyla; family Tapiridae; genus Tapirus; species Tapirus indicus. Next base: position 46,391,971 of record CM062918.1, read on the forward strand.
TCCACTCATTGTATTCAAACTTCTGGTGCAATTAATTTAGTAGTTATCCTATTCATCTTAATTATGTTGTAAGCTTTTCAAGCACTGCGTTCTCTCATCTTTGTCTACCCAGCAGCGTTTATCAGGGGTCTCGCAGATAGTGGCTACACAACAAACACTGGCTGAAATGAATTATTGAGTTACTCTTTGGTACCATTGTGTTAGCAATGGAAAAATCAATATTTATTGTTCAGAAAAGAATGACTTTTGTCTGATGTGTGATTGTTTCTCTTTAACTTCATAATATAGTAGATTGAACCATATTAAATTGTTATTTTTGTAGTTCAGAAATTGACAAAAATTGAAAATATTGATAATTTCATATAGTTGAGCTTATTAAAACTGCTTTTTTTTCAATGTTTTATAGGCATTTGTATAATTTCTGGACATTCAGATAGGAATTATTAATTTTTCAGATCCCAAGATTTTTATAATATAGGATCTAATTTGTGAGCATTCAAACCATTGTATCAGAATATTCTACATTTTTTCCCTTTAGTTTTTCCCAAGCAAGCTCTATCTCTTTATAGTAATGAAGGTAATTAGTCCTCAAAATTTCAAAAGCATATAGAATTTGTGTGAATAGAAGCATTTTTTTCTGAAGAGTTTCAAAGTCAGTTATCTTTATTTTTTTTTATTCTTTTTTTATTGTTTAGATCATATGGAAAGAATGGATTTGTTACCATTCAGTTCATTTTCTTCCTTTTTGCCTACAATAGAGATTTATTTGGGAAAAATATATGGCTGTTGGGTTTTTGTGTCTATCCAGTCCACATACAATCTTAAGCTTCACAATCAAAAACTGAACCGCTGATCTGCTCCTCCCCAAAATCTTCCTCATCTTAAGTAGTGGCAACTCCATCCTTCCAATTGATGAGGCCAAAAAGCATGGAGTCATCACTGAGTCCTCTTCATTTCACACTCCACATCCATTCAATCAGAAATTCCCTTTTGACTCTACCTTCACTTCCACATTTCCCACTGTGACTCAGACAACCTTTATTTCTTATCTGCATTACTACAATGACCTAAAAAAAAAAAATCTCCTTGCTTTTATTCATTTTCAATTTTCAAAAATTAGTCAAAGTAACACTTCTAAAACATGATTCAGATCAGGTTACTCTTCTGCTCAAAACCTTACAATGGCTCTCCATTTCACTCAGAGTGAAAGCCAGACTCCTTACAATGATCTATAAGGCTCTAAATGATCTGCCTTCTCCCCCTAAAACCACCCCAGCCCTGCCTTGTCACCTCTCTGACTTATTCCCCTCTCTCATTTCAGCCACCCAACCTTCTTGCTGTCACTTGAACATGACAGGCACTCTTCCATTGAGAGCAAAAGTCCAAACAAGTGCCCCGCACATAAATGGGTGCTCAATAAATATTTGTTGAATTAAATTGAATTGAAGCCAGCTCACAATTGGCAGCTATTATGATAAAATTTAGGACTTGGGATTACCATTCTTCTTTTGCTTGAGTTGTATCTCATAGCATCCACCAATACACAAGTTCCTTTCTTCTTTCAAATATCTTTTTTTTCCACTTGGTAATGTGGGCTTGAGAGAACTTCCACGGTATATTTTGAAAGATAAGTAAGACTTGGAACAGCATAAGAATCTTAATTATTAGAATTATGAACAAGCATGTTATTTGGAGAATTGACCAATGTAGGAGGATTTTTCGAATTCTATGAAATGATTTGGTATCATTGTCTATGATCAAATTAGAGATTCATAAGGATGGATTTATTTACAATTGTCTCCAGGTTACCACCTGCCTAATTTAAATTTAGTGGAGAGTGAAAAAGATCGATTGTTAGATAAATGCATAGCTACAAGTGTTGGTTTCTGTTAGTCATTCATAAACATGATAATATTGGCAAGTAGCCTGAATGTTAAGACTTTTTTTTTTTTGAGCACTGATAAATAAATTGTACCACCATCTACAAATATTTGTCAATGGTTTACTAAGTTTTTAGGGAAAACATTCCATAGCAATAACAAGAAATTTTATTTTTTCAAAAGGAATCATAGAGCACAACATCATCTTGACTTCCCTGATGGTCAATGTAAGAATCTATGTTTATTTTTGTGTGTGCTTGCAGTACGTCATATGGAGCATTAAGTTTCTAAACATAGTCTTACCATATGACCCAGTAATTGTGCTCCTGGGTACTTATCCAATTGAGTTGAAAACTTATATCCATACAAAAATCTACATGCAAATACTTATAGCAGCTTTATTCATAATCACTAAAAATTGAAAGCAACCAAGATGTACTTCAATAGGTGAATGGATAAAGAAACTCTGGTACATCCATACAAAAGAATATTATTTAGCAATAAAAATCAATGAGCTATCAAGCCATGAAAAGATGTGAATGAAACTTGAATGCACATTTCTAAGTGAAATAAGCTAATTTTAAAAGGGAATATACTATAAGATTTCAATTATTTGGCATTCTGGAAAAGGCAAAACTATAGAGAAAAAGATCAGGGGCTGCCAGGAGTTTGGGAGGAGGCAGAGATGACTAGGTGAAGTTAGGGGTTTTTTTAGAACAGAGAAACTAATAACATGTGATATTGTAATGGTGGAGTCACGAGATCATGCATTTGTCAAAATCAATAGAACTTTATAACACAAAGAATGAATCTTAATATATATGCATATCATTCTTATAAAAATCATTTAGAAGGTCAGGGGATTTCTGGAAGCATGCAGACTGTGACAAGAGAATATATATGTACTATAGATGTATGAAAGAATCTCACTTATGGGGATGGGGAAAAGGAGCTGACATAAGTAAATCTAGAAATTAGTGGAGTCTAACACTAAAGGCAAAAGGAACAGCACATAAGCACTGTACTCTCATTAATAAAGTTGTTTGCCATTGAGCGCAGGTTAATAAATCTGATACTGCTCTACCTGTATACTGGGGTTGAATAATTATGTGAATGAAAGGTGGATGGTGGGAGCGAGGTTTCTCACTGTTGGGTTGGCAATTTACAGATAACTAAGGGGAGGAGGCTGGAATGTTCCATGTGGTAATGGATAAGAGTTGGAGACCTTACCAAGAACTCACATTTAGGTGGTTATGTATAGAAATATTTATAGATATGTATATGTACACGGGTTAGTACACATACATCTATGTCTTTGCTCTGTCAGCTGAGAGGCTTCAAAACAGAAATGACCCCTAGTACTAATGAGCACACCCAACACCCAATCTTGATTTCTAATACTATTCAGGTAGAAATACCTGATATTTGCTAGTACCAGGGCTTCTTGGAGAAATGGCTGTTTCCAGGTCTGGGACAGGAAATACACAAGATTAGCTTAGAGTGTCTTGTAGTTCTAGAAATTAAGAGAGTGCTCAAGAACACACACACAAACAAATGAAAAATAACAAAACCAAACCCACATTGATAGGGATATGTCAAAGAGGCACAGGCACCAACTGAAAAAGCTCCTAATGGCCAAACCTAGAAAAATTTGAGCAACAAAATAAAGTAATATTGAATATAACCCAGAGTATAAGGCAAATATCTATGGGTTCATACTGATATAAGTAAATAATTGAATGAATTAATAGTGGGGGGGGGGAAGGCAAATATCTCACGTGAAACTTTTTAAAATAATTTATGAAGATACTCTACCCTAAAGGAGATGGAGTATAATTCTCTACTCCTTAAGTACTGCTGCATGTAGTGACTTTCTTCCGAAGAATACAGTATGTAAAAAAGGGGAGGGGAAGGGAAGAGTAACACTACAGTGGAGAAAACCAGTAAACACTATTTGAACCAGACGATCAAGATCAACATCACCAGTCATAAATCAGGTTGATAGTACATACCCTTGGTATGATGTGATGAAATTGACACTTTACCTCTGATTTTTCCTCCCCTAAACCTATAACTCTAGTCCAATCATGGGAGAAACATCAGACAAAGTGCAATATGAGAACTTTCTTTACTCTCTTCTCAACTTTGTAAATCTAAAACTGTTCTAAAAAACAAAGTTTATTTAAAAACTTGACTACTAAGAACATATCCATTATCATCTACATTCTTTTATTTGTTTATTTTTTATGGGGAAGATTAGCCCCGAGCTAACATCCGTTGCTAATCCTCCTCTTTTTGCTGAGGAAGACTGGCCCTGGGCTAAGATCCGTGCCCATCTTCCTCTGCTTTATATGGGACGCCGCCACAGCATGGCTTGACAAGCATTGCGTCGGTCTGTGCCTGGGATCTTAACCTGTGAACCTTGGGCCACTGTAGCAGAGCGCGTGAACTTAACTGCTATGCCATCAGGCCAGCCCCATCATCTACATTCTTATAATCTTTTATTATTCAATATATTTATTTTTTCACTCTGTTCTGCACAGTATTATTTTGATAATTATAATGCCTCCAAATTTAAATATTATGTATAATTATCCAATGAACATTTTCATGAATAAAGCTTTTTCTGTGGTTAGGATTATTTCTAAAGGTGTTTCCTCAGAAATGAAATTATCGGGTCAATAGGTAATGGTCTTTGTCTTTTTTTTTTTTTTTTTTTTGTGAGGGAGACCAGCCCTGAGCTAACTTCTGTTGCCAATCCTCCTCTTTTTTCGCTGAGGAAGACTGGCCCTGGGCTAACATCCGTGCCCATTTTCCTCCACTTTATATGGGACGCCGCCGCAGTGTGGATGACAAGGAGTGCGTCGGCGGGCGCCTGGGATCCGAACTTGCGAACCCCGGGCTGCCAAGCGCGGACTAAACCTCTGCGCCAGCGGTCTTTGTCTTTTGAAGGATAGGTTGTAGAAGATTTAGGCATGATGTGATATTGTTTAAATCCTAGATGAAATAACTGAATGTTCATAAATTGACAAAATAAGAAAACTTTCTGTAAGATATGTTTCAGAATGCTTCTATAAATATAATTAGAATATATCCCAGCCTAAGTAAGCTGTATATCTAACTAATAATACATATAATCCCTTGTAGATGAATTTTGTATTCTCCAGTTATCTGTGAAATTAGAATGTGTGCAGATAGCTGAAGAACGAATACTTCTTTTTTGTGTTTCTTAGGAGTTATAGATGAGAAAAATTTACCCATCTCTGAATTCGTTATATCATTAACATTTCCACCAGCTTTATAATATCTTCTCCAAATTCATCGAAAGTTTGAGAAATTACAGCTCTTAGATGAGCACTGAAAATATGAACTAAGACTAATGTTAATCTGTTCTTTAATCTTGATGTCTTTAACAAAGAGGGTTCTCATAAGATGTAAAAAAAATTAAAATGTCTGAATCTGAAGGTGAGGTTGAGGCCATTTAGTCCAGCGTTTTTCAACTTTCAGTATTTCTCTGCGGTTCTTCAGAGCTCTGCATTTATTTGATTTTTTCTTAAAAATACATCTGAAACAAATTAAAATTATAGTAAGTAAATAAAAGCAACACATTAATCTAAATATGCTCATGTCAAAATGAGACATTAGTGACTGTCATCAAGTTAATTTGAGTTGCTAATGTAATATATTTTTGTGGAGTCCCAAGATCAACACTTCTCCAGTGATCTATGGGAATATATTTGAGTGTCTTATAAACATGTTGTTGATTGTAAAGCATGTAACTATCATTGTTTCATTTGGTGTTTGTTTTATTTTTAACTCACTTGTGATAAGTGTGAGAAATATGCTACTGGATCCCATATGTGCTAAGCCCAATTAAGTGACAGTAAGTCTAGATCTAATAGTGAATTGTATTTTAATCTTCCATTGTAGTTTTAGCACTTTCTCTTAAGTTGGATGCTACTTTGCACTTCTGGTTTGGTTTAGTAGAAGATTTCTATGAGCTTTCATGGATTGTTTGCTTTTCAAAGGTATCATTTGTAAATACTTGTAAATGAATCAGTATTTTCTTCTTAATGCCGGATTCCGTGTGAATATTATTATTATAATATTCAGTATTATTATTATTAAAATAATACTTTGGATGCTGAAGTAGACATACATTTGTACCCCTAAGCATTATGCAGACTAATTGCTTACTCCAGTTCTAATCTATCCCTCTTCCTTAAGTGAAACAGTTTCAGGGCAACTGAATATTTTTCAGCAGTGACACTCAATCAGCTAAAAAACATTCTTGTTTCCCAGCCTCCCAAAGATGTAAGGGGTGTCTGCTGGGGAATCCTAAGGAAGTCTGGCTTTCCTAATACAGACACTATTCTGTATTCCTTGACACTTCTTTCTTTGCCATTCCCGGAACATGAAAGTGAGGCAGCTTTCTTGCATGATGGCTATGAGCATAAAAACAACTCCTTAAGATAGAAACATTGAAGGCACCCAGACACCGGTGACATCATGAAACTTCTCCACCAGTCCTAGACTGCCTACCTCTTACCTTCTTGTCAAATGAGAAAAATAAACTTTTATTTGGGAAAGCCAAATAGTTAGTTTGTCTGGGTTTTTCTTACAAGTAATTACTTAAAAACTGTGAAAATTACTGATGGAGTTCAGCTTCCCCATTTTGTAGAGAAAGTAACTGAGCCTTACTCTCCTCCTTCACTTTATAACACCTTATCCAACTTTATTCTTCTTCATGGAGCATAAAATCAGCTGAAATTATATATTTATTTACTGTTAGTCTTCCACACTAGAAGATAAGTTCCATTAAATTAAGGACTAGGTCTTTCTTGTCCATTGCTATATCCTTAGCACCTAAAACAGTGTCTCAAACAGCAGAGACACTCAATGTTCATTGAATAAATGAATGAATCAGTGAGCCCTCAGAGGGGTTGAGTGACTAGATCAAGAAAATGGTAAAACAGGGATTAAAATCCAAGCTCCTGGGGCCAGCCCCCTGGTGTAGTGGTTGAGTTCAGCATGCTCCACTTTGGCAGCCCGGGTTCGTGGGTTCAGATCCCAGGTGCTGACCTACACCACTCATCAGCCATGCTGTGGTGGTGACCCACATACAAAAAATGTAGGGGGATTGGCAGAGATGTTAGCTCAGGGCTAATCTTCCCCAAGCGAAAAAAGAGGAAGATTGGCAATGGATGTTAGCTCAGGGTGAATCTTCCTCAGCAAAAAAAAAAAAAAAAAAAAAAAAATTCCAGTCTCCTGATAACCAGCTCAGTAATCCTTCATTACAATACTTGATGGTTTGGGGACTCTTTCAAGTCCTTGGAGAGCAGTGATAATTCTATACACACTTTAAACAGCAACACATTACAGTTCAATTGAATCTGCTCACAATGTCATCAAACTCGTGTAGCATCATCTCTTCAGACTTGGACCTCATATAATGCCATTTTTGCAACTTTTCCTGAATTGCCATGACTGAAAGCTATTCCTTAAAGGGCTCTGTATATAGATCCCTTTCTTGGAAAATCAAAAGCACATTAGCATATTAAAGATTCTGATATGTACTGTAAAAAAATCTGTTTGCTTTATCTTAATACTTTCCAAATTTATTTTCTCTAAGAATGCCCTGCCTATCTTCATTTTGTGGCTAATTCCTACTAAAAACTCCAAGGAATTAAAGTTGCACTTTGAAAAACCATGGGTCTTGACCATTGTAGTTCTAGTTGGGTATTTTATGCCCCTTAGTTTCTTAAGTTAAAAGCCTTGATGAGCACTGGTGTGTGATGATAAAAACACTGCTCTCTACAAGTGTTCTCTTATTGGGCTAACTCTTCCAGCTGTGAGATTCATGCTGGTCAGCTCAATAAGAACTTCTAGATCACCTCCTCCTGCTGATGCTTACAGTCCTAAAAATGCAGTCTATTTTCCTTTTACACAAAGATGATGACCATCATCATCATCATCATCATCATCATCATCATCATCATCTAGTATTAGAGTTAAAACTACACTATTATTTTAAACCAGTCATGTTTATCTGTTAAACATCGTCCTTATAAAATTATTTTAAATCATCGGGGTGAGATTATAAGGCTATTGAGTGCAGTTTTTCTTGGCCTACCTGATTCTAAAAGTCTATTTTCATTCTTGCCCACAGACACAAACCCCTTCCCGCCCCACACAGACACACACCTTTTTTTTTTTCCCTAATAGCTATATGTATTCTTCAAAAATCAAACTTTTCCCTAACTGGCTTGCTCCATGGCAGCCTAAAGAGGGAGGTCACTGTGGCCTCTCTTGATTCCCTAGTAAATGCGAAAAGAATCAAAAGGCATCAGCTTACTGGGGGAGTAGGCTTTTGACTGGGCCATCTTAAGGTTCAGAGGTTTTAAGAAGTAGGTAGTCAATGTGTTTTAAGAGAACATAGTAGCATTTGTTTTGTAGGCCAATAATGACTTGTTTGAGAATATTGTTTACCTTTAGATTAGCAGTTAGGTAAGAATCTCCAGAGATTCTTTTTCCAGGATATTGTTAAAAGGCTCTGATTCAATCAGCCACATCTCAGTTTTGATCCACCACTCTCCCAAATTTAAAATGTTGAGTTACCTCATGGCTCTAATCTTGCTTTTTCTTTGTTCTGGTGATCTTTCCTAGAACCATGGCTTTAAACAATATCACCTGATTACCCCTAACTGTACATTTTAGTCTTGACCTCTGCTGAGCTCTAGACGTATATCCAAGTGCCCCTCACACACAAACCTCTCTTTGGAAATCTAATAGACATGTCAAACTTAAGATTTTCTAAATATAAATCTTCATTTCTGTGTGCTGCCCCAGTACTGTTTTCCCTAGTTTTCAACCATTTCAGGAATGCCCAAACCCAGTTGCTCAGGACCCCGACCAACCAATTTTTTTTATTTCCCTTTCTCCTTATATTCTACATCCAATCCATTAATAAGTCCTATCAATATGTTCTCCAAAATACATTCAAATATGACAACCTGAAAACAGTCTGTACAGATAAACCCTGATTTAAGACACTTTTATTTCTCTTCTGGACTACTGCAACACCCTTCTTATGGGTCTCCTGGATCTATTCTTGTTCTCTCTTGGTCCATTCTCCATATAGCCAAAGTAATCTCTTCAAAGCATAAATCCCATTATATCCCGCTTCTGCCTAAAACTCCTCAGTGGCTTTATAGGTCAATGAGGAGAATGTCCAAGTCCTTACCACGGTTTGCAAATCCCTGCACGATCTGGTCCTTGCTTGTCTCTCTGACCATATCTCCTATTATTCTTCCCATTACTCACTACATTTCTGCAAGCTTGGTTTTTTTTCTTTTTCGGTCCCTTAAACACACCATGTTTATTTTCTCTTGGGGCCTTTGTGCTTGTTATTTCCTCTGCCTGGAATACTCTTCTGATGTATTTTCGTGTAGAAATCTCATTTTCGTCACTGAAGACTCAGATCAATGTCACGTCTTAGAGAAGTCTCCTCTGATCACATTAACTCCAGTAGGATCCTGTACACACAAGTCACTCTATTCTGTTGCTGGATTTTTATTTATTTATATACATGTTTGCTGTCTATGTCCACTGGAATATATCTTGGAGGTCAAGGAATTAGATTATTGTGTATCCCTAGTGCATAATAGAGAGCCTCTCATGACAAGTGCTCTAGAAGAATTTGTTGACTGTATGAATAAATCTGGATTGTTATAAACACTTCATTGTCATCTTTATCTCTAATTTGTTCCTTCAAATCACTTTCCTTCCAAAGTAAACTTCTTGAAACATTAACTTCTTGTGTTCGAGAGCACACAATAGCTTCCTCAAAGAATAAAGTTCCAAATTCCTCTTTCTGAATTTCAAAATGCTATTTTTCTTAACCCACTCTCTTTATACAAACTTTTTAGCCATTGTTTCCCAAAAATGAACCCTGGGCTGGAAGACTGATTTCCCTGTCCTTGAGAAAGTCCTTTTCCAGACTCTCATCTTTGCTATTTCACTCCTACTAGGAATTCTCACTCAATTCTACATGGTTCAATTTCCCCTCCCCCACCAAGCATTACCCCCAGCATGTAGAAAGCTCTTCCTTTTCTGTTATATGTATTTTATTTTTTTTATATTATCCTCAGGTTAGTGTAATATATCCTTATTCTATTTTATCTATGTGTACATAATCCCCCTAAAGTAAAGACTGAATCCTAATATTAAAATGCCCCCTCAATCTGCTAGCACAATCTTCCACAGATAGTACATCAATTTAATTCCAGTTTTACTAGACATGGTGACAGAAATACATTTATTTACTATAAACACATTTATTATTAAAAATATAAGAAAGCAAGGGTGATGAAAAAAGGCAACTAATGTTTGTTCTCCTTGTCAGGAAAACAATAGGGTATGGTGGTGAGGATTATGGATAACCACAGTCATATAACGCATCTAAGGAAAGAGGCCACAGCGCATGTCCAGGGGATTATCACTGTATAAAGATGGAGGCCCAGTTTTCATTGGACTTCTGATTTTTTTTCAGGAAGGACCAGAAATGCATACCTTTTATGTTAAATCACCCAATTTTTAAATATTCAACATATCGGAGGCCCAAATCTGCAACATTTATTTTGTACTTTTGCAATACTGACTCAGAAAACATCCTATGTTGTTAATTAACTGAGTTCCAGGAATCTGCACTTTATTCCCTCCACTTTATCTTCATTTTCATTTGTGCTTAGCAAATATTCCTTTTGTCTCCTCTCCAACACTAGCCCCGATAATTTACCAAAGATTTTTTTGAACATTTGATATGTATTTTCTGACGACAAAAGTAATATACACCTCTGGAGAAAACTTGGAAAATACTGAAAAGCATTTGTAAGAATGTAAGAATAATTCTTCCAGACATTGCTATCATTTTCTTTCTATATTTAGTCTATGGCATATTTAACATAATAAATTCATTAGATTTATTTTTCATATAAAAAATTCTCCATGAAGTTAAAAATTCTTGGTAAGCATAATTATAATGTCTGCATAGACTTCTATTGCTTGGATTTACCATAATTTAGTTAGACACTTCTCTATTGTTGGACAATTAGGTTGTTTCCAGTTTTTTCCCATAATGAATACTGTTGCAGTGAACGTTTTTGTACATAAACTTCTACCTATATTTTGAATTATTTTCTTAGAAATGAAGTCACTAGATTCAAATATATGAATATTTTTTAGGCCAAATTGATTTTCAAAAACATTTTGCCAATTTATAATGCTGCTAGCAATTTGACAGTACATATTTTACTGCTGCCAGAACATTTGGATATTCTCATCAAAACCAAAATTTTTAAGGTAATTGACGATTTCATGTCTATATCCTCTCCACAAGTCTTCTCCCTCGCCACTGACTTATCCCAGCTGATGAACTTTATTTCTATTTAAAGTGAAAATTGAGAATTTATCAGTCTACAGAGTTACCCATAGCCACACTGTTTCTTATTCCTTTCCACTTGCCGCAACAAAAGAAACTACCTTTTTGTAGTTTAGGCTAATCCCTCCACTTGCCCTTTAGCTCTCGTCTCTTTCAATATCCTCCAAGATGGTGATCTCTCAGTCATAATCTGTCTTCAGTATTTTCGATATCTCCCTCTCTTCTGTTCTTTCCTCATAGCTTATGACAATACTCGAATTTGTTTTATTAAAAAATTCTTTCTTCATCCTAGTTTCCTCTTCTAGTTGCACTCTTACTTCTCTCCTTCCTTTTACAGCCAAGTTTCTTTGAAAGACTGGTCTTAACTCCCTACTTTTACTTTCTCCACTTCCAACATTCTCCAGAGCACTAATGTCATTACTTTTGGAACAAGTTTTGCTCAGATCACCAGGTATCTACTATATGTAAATTCTATGGGTTCTTTTAAGGACTCCTCTTACTTGTTCTCTATGGTCCTTTAATATTTCCAGCCCTAATCCCATCTAGATGTACTTTTCTAGAGATAGAAGACAAGACAGATTGAAGGAAGTTGCAGCCAAATTTCTATCTCAACAAGGTTGCCAGTTGTGGCCAAGGATTGGCAGTGATGGAAGAGAAAGAAGACTGATATGGTTAGAAAGTGCACTAAAGAAAGGAATAATGTTATCAGCTGTGGAACTGTTATGATTGCAGAACATGAGGACCTAACATGAGTAGTTTGGGGCAACAGAAAGGAGAGAAGAGACCAACCACAACAACAGATGGGGCACCAGAAAATAGTTGAGACTAAGAAGTCTGATTTATTTATTCATTCATTTATTTAATTAACTCATATTAAACACTTCCTACATGCTAAGCACAGGGAATATAGTGTTTCAAAGGGTAGATAATTCATTGTCAATACCAGCAGAGGCAAGAAACTTGTAGTTATAGAAGCCAGTGCAGAAACAGATTGGTCAAGGGTCTTCAGGGGATTTAGGGGGACAAGGATGCATAGTGATGGTAGCATAAATGGATCCCAGTATCAGGGAAGGCAACTGAAACTCATTTTGGAATAATATAAGGTATGAAGGAAGAAAATAGTGGCGTAAGAAGGAATTATAGGAGAGATAGAGGGAAAAATCAGAAGCAGTAGAAGCTTCAAATATGGCAGTGATGAGGCTGGAATGCTGGGATATGGGTCCTCATAAAAGTACCTTTGGAAGATGTCAATGGAAATCACACAGTCAATCTGAAGTTTTATTCTGGTAGGAATAAAGACAAGATAATGCCGACACGATTATTTGTTTGCTTAGAAAGTGTCCTCTAACACAGGGGATAAAGTCTTCATAAAAAATTCAAATAAGTTATGTTGATATATAGATATTAGTCTCCATTTTAGAACTGTAAATCTAATGCAGACTGTATGACATCAGATCAACTCAGATTTCAGGATTGCCTTGACCCCAACAGATGTAACCCATTACAATTTCCTAGTGTAAATAAAAGGGCCCAGACATATTGTTCTACTTCACAAGATTTCTTGATGGAGCCTATCAAAATAAATCAGAAGCACATCCATCAAATGTCACTTGAAATATTTCAGAGTATAATCTTTCAAGAGAAAATAATTTCCGTTCTAATTAAGTATCCTGAATTTGAAATCCATCCAGAGCAAACAAATCCAATCAGAGTCCTCTTCATTAATTTAAGATTTTGATGATATCTCCATGTGGAACTGGATGGCCACAAGGCTGACCAGATAATTTTGCCCTTCTTCAATTCCACTGCCCTCAGCCAAATCAATAGAGTAGCACTTCTCATGAATCTCCAAGCTATCCACAATTATCAGACCGGGTACACTGTTGTCCAGTGATTTTCTCTAGCAATGTTCTGTAGCCTGAGAGCAGGCATAGGAAAGCAGGTTGCAAGCATGATCTGGTATTGGGAAACTGGAAGTTGAAGGGCTGTGTTCAAATCTACATCAGGCAGGATATCATATGTGCAGGCTAATTGGCTGTGAATGAGAAGGTATTTAGTGACTGAAGACATCTCTGAATGCTGTGTCAGTGGTTGTGGGAGAGTGAAACAAAAGGAAGATAATGGAGTTTCCATCTGAGATAGGGAGCACTTAGTATTTAGACCTCCGAAGTACATAAGAAAGGACAGATAATGTGAAGTAGAGAAATCCCTGTGCAGGAACATAAAAGGTTGAAAAACTTGAACCTTACTGGGGCTTTAACATGAATATCCACATATCTAATAATTCTTAATTGAATGGCTGGCTGATTAATTGGTTTACTGGGATAAATGCAAGCCTCAGAATTATGATTTTGAATCTTGAAGATTCAACAAGGAGACCTTGGGTTGGGGGAAACTGAACTTTCCTGCTGAGATGGTGGGACATGCTTGATTCTGTTTCTAGTTCAGAATAGGTCCATATTTATCAAATACCACTTTTAGGTATCATTTGAGGAATTTATAGGCTCTTCATTTATCTTATTTGCAAATGATGAAACATTTAACGTATCCAAAATAGTTTATACATATAAATTCACATTTTAAAGCATAATAATTTGGAACAAATATAATGGAGAATCTCATTTTAATTTTTATCCATATGCACTGTTTGCACTGTACAATTGCAAGAAGATATCATCATGTAAATATTTTCAATAAAATTGAACAAAATCATTCTTTCAGTGTTTGCTGGATTAACTCTAAACTACTTTGTTTGCCTTCAGGGCATTAGGGATATTACCACATTGCTTTCACAAAGAAACATTTTATTTTGCAGAATTCAGAATGTGTTCACAAAGTAGGTTACTCTGAACTTTATAGGGGAATCTTAAAATCTTGAAATCTCAGATCCTTTTCTTAAATCAAATATTCTTTTCACCTACCTCAAATAAGAACATTGAGAAAAGACCCTACATTTTCATGTTCATGAGCATAAATTTGGGAATCAGCTTGCTGGGTTTATACTCTGGCTCTACCACTTATTAGTTTTGATACCTTGGGCAGGTTACTTAACCTTTATGATGCTTCTTTCAGTCATCTGAAGAATAGCTATAATAGTAGTTCCAACCTACAAGTGTTGTTGTAAGGATTAAGGAAATAAGGCAAACAGTAAAAACAGTAACTTTACATAGTCCAACATTCTTATAAAAATCTTTCTGAGGAAAATAGATATTCCAAGGGCCTTGGAGCTGAGGCATGAATGGAGAGGAAATCACAAGCAGAAATGACTCAGTTTTGAGGCAATGACACGGGGAACTCCCTACTTCAGGGAAGTGATATTAAAAATAAAGGGCATGTTGCTACTCTTGACACATTAAGCAAAATGAAATCGCAAATATTGTAATACAAACAAAAGAGGACATGGAAATATCCACTGTCCCAAGCTCTTGCTAGAGTGAGGAGTTTAGTGGCTGAGGGAACCCTGAGAGACCATTCAAAGTCTTTGTAATAGAGTTATATGAATAGTCCTACAGCTGCTCCAGGTCTATCAATCTGGCATGGACTATTTATATTGCTGCCTCTGAATTTCCACAAAATTCTGATGTCCAACATCCACTTTAACAACATCTGCTTAGGTTGCATCTGATGATTCTGTCTGGCAACTCTTCTCCATTCTTCTGGTAATGGCCTCCTCCTCCCTTCTGTGTGGCATGTAGATGGAATAGTCAATCAAGATGTCCCATTTTTCTCTAGCCAAGGGATCAGCCAGGGCAATTAAACTTTCACTCCAGGATACTGAATCTTAAATGGACAGATTCAAGGACTAAAATGGTTATTGCTGATTCTTCCAGATGGCAGTATATTCAAAGTTTGTTTCTGAACTTTTTCTTCAAGTATGTGAGCTACTCAATATCCTTCCATTAATGTCATTATTTTTAACTTAGAGTGCATTTCTGCTTTATGCAATAAAAGAACTTCTAAGATCAGGAGGTATCTACTTAATAGAGTGAACAGTCCATGATTTTGCCTATTTTCTGATTGTTTATATAAATACTGAACTGGTAATATAATGCATTCAAAATAAAGAACATATTTAATTTTTTAAATATATATTTCTGATACAAGTAAACATTTGTAATAAAAGACAAGTAAACATCTGTAATAAAAGATCAGCACTGAGCAGACTAATAGAGCAGATGATGGCTAAAATACGTGAGAAAGCCAGATAGGAATAGTTCTACTTCAAATTTGTCTCAGAAATTGAGTATTCCTCTGTTTCTTGTTCAAGATCTTGGCCAAGTCACTTAATCTCTTTCTCTGAACAAGTTTCCTCATCTGTAACATGGGGATAATAATACCTCTGGCAAAAAGTTACTATAATTATTGACTGAGATGATGCATATGTAAGTGTCTGGCACACAACTTCATGGTAAGAATTCTGTAAATAGTAGTTCTGTAAATAATAGTTGTTGATTATTATATAATTAAGCAAATGTGTCTTTCTGCTTTACCAAACAGCAGAGACTATATCTATCTTCTTTACCACTGTATCTCTAGTTCTAAGCATAATGCTCATATAAGTGCTGCTTAATAAATATTTATTGAATAAATGAGTAAAATAAAAACAAAATGATAAATAGAACCATTAAAGATTACATCATCCTTGACATTCAGTTTGTTTTTGACTTTGTTCTAGCTAGTCAGAATTAAAGAAATTCCTAATTTTCGTAGATGCAATTTTTTAAATACATTTATCTTCAAGTTTTAGGATTTACTTCAATTAAACTGAGAAGTTTGAAAGAGGAGTAGTAGGAAATTTTTCCTTTAAGTGGCTGAATATTTCTACTTATGGTTAGCTTTTCTTACTATAAGTGTAAAAATAAGATGAGAAGAGGTACTTGGCAATATTATCCCTGTTCAGTGTTAGGCATGTGCTCATTATCCACAGCCTGTGCAGAAAAATGTGGCCATCCTTGTCATTGAATACAGCACTCTTTTTTGTCCTAGTGCCCTTGGTTGTCCTATTTTTACCTTACCAAGCTTGAAGAGACTTTCATTAAAGAAGACTTAGCAGTACTGGAAAGCTTCTGGCTAATGGCACACATATGCTTAGAGTTAATAGGAGAAACTATTCCAGGGTTTACACAAAAAATGGTCAGGTTAGCAGCACATAACCCATTGGGGAGTATCCACTGTGTTAAAAATGTAGCCCATAAACATTTGGTTTTATACATTTTCAAAAATTACTATTTTAAAATACTTAAAACTTCTTAAAGCATTGGTTGAATGTTATGACACAAATGATACATGCTAATTTTAGAACAATAAAAATATATTAGCAAAATGGTGAAAATATTACAATTTTATCATGAACACAAACATTGCTAATAATTGGTTCAATATGTCTAAAACACATTTATATACATGGTTTGTACATATATGTATATATACAAATAATACTGCTTTATTGAAAAATTATAACACCCACATGATGAAAATTCAAACACTAAAGGTGTATTCGATGAAAAGTAAGTTTCCCACCTCTCTCCATGAGTGCCCATGTCCTGCTGCTCAGAGGACACTGCCTTCATTAGTAGAAATACTTGTAGAAATACTTGACGGATATAAGCAAATTTATGTGTATTCTTTTTTAAAATTTCATATCAGAACATTTTTCCGCAGTGTGCTTTCTTTTTAAACCACTTTATTTTGGAGATTTTATTCCATATCAACACATATTAAATTATATATCTAACATCGAAATATTAATCAAAATTTAGTGGAAACCCTGAAGCACCAGGACATGATTTTAGCGCTGATCTAGTCCAACTCCCCCACTTTACAGGTGAGGAGACTGAGACTTAGGAGGTAATGTGAAAATGAGACAGTAAAAGAGCAGAGACTGGAGCACAGGCACCCTGGTTCTCAATCCTGTGACTTTGCATTACACCCTAGGGTAAGTTCACAGAAATCCTAGAAGATTTACATAAGGGGAAAAGTAAAATATTGAAAGGAAGAGAAAAAAAAAATCATGAGAATGGTAACTGCGGTGATTCATTCACTGTATTCAATTAAGAAAAGTTTTGGGATCCTTTGCTAAAAGTTTTGCCTGCAGCAGCTTATATTTCCAACTCAGTTAAAACTGAGTCGACTGATAAAAACCTGGAGCAGATATTTAGAGCCCTCTAGAATTTTGCCAAGGTTTGCACCTGAGTGAAATGAGATGCTGCTGCAATTACTAGCTTTCTGTAGGCCAGCAAAAAGAGAGTGACTCCCCCTCCCTCTTCTCTAGCCCCATGGTGTGTCTGTGCCCCAGTGTGCCTACCTCAGACTGGGATGGGTCCAAGGGACCTGCACTAGGCACTGCCAAGCGCCCAGGCCAATTCCGCTGAGGGTTGTTCAGTTCTGGGCCTGCACCCTGGGGCCCAGTACAGCCCAGTTCACCAATCAGAGCTCCAGGGGCACTTTTCACAGAAACACTCTGCCTAATTAGGCAAGATATTTTATAAGCTAAAAAATCTGTGGGGATATTGCTTTATCAAACACATTGGGGAGACAATCATTTTCTATACATTTTTTTAACACCTTTCCTCCTAGGCCAAATCAACTCAACCATGATTAATGTTGTAAGTTCTCTCTGAAAGCCCCATCTAAGCCCCATCTTTAGTAAAACACCATTTAAATTTACATGTAACTGTGAATTTTAGAGGTATACCATCTTGCCAATAGAGTCCTACAGTTTATTAGAGTTAGAATTTAAAACATTGAAAATATTTAATAAAGCCAATGGATCCTGACTTTCAATTCATTCTGTAAATATTATTTTGAGCACATACTTGGTATAAGTCTCTGGGCTGGGATTGTAGGCAGGGTGGTTGGGCAGGGTGAATGATCAATACAATATACTTTCTACCTCAAGCAAGGAGTCCAACCCATGCATGATAAGCTATAATACAGAGAGGATCCCCTTTGATGCTCACTTAAGTCTAGTGGGTTTTAAAAGAGGAATATAGTAACCATGCTGTAGAGAAGACAGTGCCTCAGGTATTAGAGGCCTAAAGAGAAACTGTGAGGCAAATGCAAACCTTACCCCAAATTCTAGTAGATTAAATAAAAACTAGAGGAAAAAAGAACTGTATATTTATCAAACATCTAGAAAGGAAATAAATTTTGTCACATAAAAAAGCAGATTATAAATGAAAACGTTTACAAATGGAACTACTTAATATGATTTTAAAAAGGTTTCACTTACATACATGAAAAATTACAAACAACCAGAATAAGAACATAGACTATAGACTGGGAAAATATTATAGCAACTATGACCAACAAAGGATTAATGTTTCTTTAAAATGTTCATATAAATAAAAAATCACAAAGGCCTTAAAAGACAAATGGACAAAGGATGTAAATGGATATTTCATAAATGAGGGAATATAATTAATAAACAAATATTTGAAAACCACGTTCAACTTCTCTAGCAAGCAAAGTAATGCAAATTAAACAAGGTTGTATTGTATCTTACTTATTACATTAGCAAAAATTTTAAGAGAATATAAATGAATAGTGTCACACTGTAGTGTATTAAATAAATAACTGTTGAATGAATAAATAAATGAAGAGATGGATTGATGAATATTAGGGAAAATACAAGATACAAGTTGTTTTATACTATGATTGAAATCTATGCATATGAATAAAGGCATATATATAAAAAATACTGATGGAACAATGTTCATTGGTCTTTATTTCAGTTTCCTTATCTGAAAATGGAGAAAAAGGAATGTATTATTTTCAATATTCCTTCCTTTTATTTAATTTCTTTTCCCAAGTTTCCCTTTCCCCCCAAATTTCTATTATAGTATAATATTTCTTATACTTTTGAAATAAAAATCTATAAATTAAAGGCTTCAAAATGAAAAAAAACTTATAAATTGGACCTGGATTATTAAAAGAGAGGGGCAGTATAGCAGGGTAGTCTAAGATCAGGACTAATCACAGTCCAGAGAATGGTAATAGAAGAGCTGGCAGCCCAGGGCAGGGCTCTCCAGTACAACTTAAATCATCGGCTATACCTGGGCTTGGAGGGTGGACTAGGTGGAGCTAACCCTAAGAATATAACCTAAGTCAGGTCCTGGTGGCAAGTGTTCAGGTCAGTTGAGGATGGTACAACATGATCTGTCTGAGAAGGACATCCTGAACAGTGAGAATCCTGCTTGTGATTTATCTCAACTATAGCTGCATATTCCCTGAAACAGCCTACTCCCTAATGAAGTTTCCTTCTGCACTTGAATCTCAAGAGTAGCCTGTCCCAGAATGGAAAGGATGAGAGGAAAGTAGCGCCAAGAAAGGAACCAGAGAGAGAATGGGAAAGGCCAAGACTTGCAAGATAAAGAAAACTGAGACCTGGCAGTAGTCAAAGAGTTGGGAAATAGAGCTGCTGACCTCGTCAAATACTCAGAAACTCTATGCAGTGCTGTGAAAAGTGTGCTCCTATTTCAGAGTTACCAGAGTTGCTTTCCAAAAATGCAGATCATTGAGCCTAATTCAGAACTAGTGAATCCTAGTCCCTGAGGATACGCATTTTATGCATCTTCTCAAAGTGATTCCCATGCACTTTAAAGTTTGAGAACCATCAAACGTCAGCACGCTTAAGAATCATCAGAAAGCCTATGAAGAAACTGTGTATTCCTGGATCCCATCGCTAGAGATTCCGATGCACTGCGACTGGGGTATTGTCTAGGCATTTGCATTTTCAGCAGGCACCATGGGGCTGTGAGGCAGGTGGTTCACAAATTGCACTCAGGGAAATAATGTTACAGGTTCTTTGGATGAAGTTAAAAATTGTCAGAAAAACAAAGAATCAGATGACCTGACTATGATTAGATATTAAGCACAGCATCAGAATGGCATCCTAATTCTTTATTTATTTACTTATGTATTTATTTTTATGATACTCTAGCCCTGGTGAATTTGCTTACTATTTAAATAAACATAATAAGAGAACTTTGTGAGAGAATCTTGTCCTTTCTTATCCCCACATCGTCATTCCTGGTTATCATTTAGGTTGTAAACATGCAAAGGAACGGCTCATTTCTTGAATGTGAGAGGTGATTTCACCCAATTGAACCTCCCAGAATTCTTTAACAGGTGGCTGCAGCTAATGCCTGAGTCAGAAGTGGCTAGCCCCTGGTGTCAAATACTCTCCCTCCAGCTGGCTATGCCTTTAAGATCGGAAATCAGAACAAAGTGATATGGCACTAGGCTCCCAGAGATTTCAGCAAAGAAAACACAAAGAAAGAAAAGAAAAAAGAAGGTTGAGTTTTCTCACCGGCCCCAAGAGGGAACTTCTATGTGTGTACATCAGTTTTCAGATAACAAGTGGTCGTTGATTGTCATTTATCTGAATGCAGGCTTGAGATTGGTGGAGATCCAGGGCAATGAACATCTCAGAACTCTCATGGGGAAAATTTTGGATTTAAAGAAATGTAACTCAGTGATAATTCAGACCATGGACAGAAATGTGACACATAAGAAGGGCCTCTTCATCTTCCCTTTTACCCTACTCTACTCCTCACCATACACATAGACACACACATACTCACATACACTCGTGCACATTTTAGTCACTCTGTTATTCTTTAAAAGAAATTTTTCAGAAATTTACTTTAATAGGAAAGTAGGACGGCAAGATGAATACAAAGTGGAATTAGCTTTCCAGGCTTAGGACAATAGGGTTTGGAGCTATATACCGTTCTTGGTTACTTTCATTGGTTTTGTTTGAGAAATCATATTTTTTAAAAAATTATTTGGTTACTATTTCCTTTTTTTCCCTTCCTAAATTTTTAGTAACTTATAACAGTCACCTGTCTTAGCTGAGAGAAGAGAAAGAATGAAAGGGGTTTTGTTCAGTATTGTTTAGGTCAGTATGTTTTAAGGAGAGGAAGACATTCCTGGGGCTGGGCATGGTGGTAGCGGTCGGATCAAAAGAGAACCCAGAAGGGGAAGTGGGACTTGAGGAGAAAAAGTCATGAATACTTGGAGGATAAATTCTCCCCCTGTCTCCAGCAAGAGTCTCCTGGCAGAATTTTATTTGCTCAAAATTTGGATGGTTTTTAAATTCTGTTTTAATAACGATGATTGATTATTCACTTTCAACCCTGACTTATTGCTTTTTTTTTTTTTGGAATTTTTGCTTGTTTTGTCTTTCTTTTGCTTATGGAAGCCACTCAATTGCAGACACAAGGGGGACTCAAATCAGTGGTGTGTTGAGGCCATTTGTGCTGCTCTCACCGCTAAGCTGTAGCTCTGGGGAGATGAGCAGGTATTTGGCCTCAGGCCCAGTTGCCTTCCTCCCATTGTCAACAACTGTTTATTTCCCTACTCAGATTCTTTCTATTTTCTCACCCTCTTGTCATAAGTCACACTTATTAACAGCTTGTTAACACTCTTTTTGGTAAAGGCAAAGGTGAAAACAACATCTCAACCTTCAACCTTTTATAGCTTGTAAATTATTCTCCCTCTCCCCCAGAGGAGCATCAGTCTGTGACATTGATATTTTTGTCCCTGGCTAGTGAGTCTAGTTTATGTCTGTTCCCTGCTATGACAGCCAAGTCAATGCTGAGCACAGGGACTGTCCCAGCCCTTGTTGCTGATATTATACACTGTCTGGGGCTACTGGAGACTGTATGCTCCCATTGCCTGGTGACTGCTGGGTCCCACTGGGAGTCGGAAACTGGCTGTTTTCCAAGGCAGAGACTACTTGGTAAAGTAAGGATCATGTAGTGAAGCCAGACGCTTTTTCCTGCAAGTGCTTGTCATCGGAGAACCTCTATCCCACATACCATGGAATTTATCTGGTAGTATAAGTCATGGGCTTGTGAATTTGGGGCATTGCATAGTGTTTTTTAGTACTGTTAAAAAAGGTGGGGGCACAGGGGACTTTTCTACAGTCACAGCATATGTGCTTCCCTGACTGTGCAGGAGGGAGAAGAGAACAATGGGATTTAGTTTGCTTCCTGTGATATGTGGAGGCATAAGAAGCTCCATAATTCATGTGAATTTAATAATATAGAGTTGAATCAGGTATTTTCTAACTTGCCGGTTTTTTCTAGTTTTGCAAATCTCACATTTTCATAGTGTAATGTTAAAATGTGTGGACTCTGGGTTCAGTTGCTGACTTGAATGCTTACTGGCTCTGTGATCTTGGGTAGGTTACGTAACTATTATGGTGTCTTAATTCATTTTGTTAAAAAGTGGGGGGTTAATAATAATGCCTAATCTGTGGAGTTGTTGTGAGGATGAAATGGAGTAGCATAGTTAGTGTGCTCAGAGATGTGTTTGGCGCATAATAAACAAACACATTAGTCCTTGGTATGAATATTGGAAGGGCCTGGTTGTTTTCCTAGGAGACCATGTGTGCTCTTAGAGAAGAGCTTCTCCAGTTGGATAATGAATTAACTCCCTGATTGGAATCAGACAGGGATTCTCAGAGACTAGATCCTTGTAGCTGCTTGGGTGCTGATTTTTAGACAGAACGCAATTGGGCTCATCTACATTCCAGGCCAGAACATGTCCATCTCCAATACCATCATATGATTGGAGGCACACGGTAATATCCCAAGAAGCTGGCACAATCTTTTATTGGAACAATGTTAATTTTAAATTATAGCCAAGTATGCTCAATAGTTGTAAATCACAGAGTTTCCAAAAGTAAGACTACATATCTGTTAATACTCAGTCTTCATACAAAGGCAAAACCCTGTTGTTCTTTATCCTGGGAAATATGCCACATATTACATGGTATAGTATTCTCAAGGCAAGTATCTAAAGTTTTGGTGAAAACTATTCTGCAGTCAACCTCCGTGTATTACTTTGTGTATACTTTTAAATGATTAATTCAAATAATATTACAACATAATAAAACTATTCATTATAATCTTACCAGATTTATAATCTTATTATAAGGTTATATGATTATATGACACTCCCATGTCAAGTTGCTTTTATTTTCCATGTTCTTTTCCAGTCAATCTTTATATATAAACATATACTTTGGATATTAGAAGATAATATCTAATTTTGTATTTTGTTTTTATTTCCTTCGTCTTATTTACTTGAGCTTATTTTCTTTTTATAACAACCTTTGTAATATTCACTTTAATGTACAGATAGCATTCTACTGAATAGACATATCGTGTTTTACTATTTCTTTCTTGTTGGATACCAGGTTATTTTCATGTTATTGTTAAGATAACACTATAGCATATTACTTTGCACATAACCTCTTTCCCTTTCTCTTGGATTCTTTCTCTAGGTATCAACTTAAAAACTAATATTCATAATTATTAACTGGATTGTCTTATGCATATAAAGCATTAGCTCCTTGGCGTATAAGGCCCTTTAGGAATAGACCCCAGACATAGAGTTTGAAGGAGGATTTGAAGCATGGTGGCTGAGAGTGGAATCATTTATTCTCTCAAAAAATAAATTAACTGAGTGTTTTGCATGTTCCAAGGACTCTGCTAGGCCCTGAGGATATGATGATGAGCAAAAAGACATGGTCCTAGTCCTCTTAGAGTATGAATCTAGTGAGGGAGTCACTTTTTAATCAAATAATTGCACAAATAAATAATAAATCACACTTCTAACAATAGCTGCAACAAGAACATGTGTATGCCATGAGGGTTTAACTATGGGGAGTGATAAGACAAGAGGCTCAGGGTAATTGTCTGAGGAAGTGATATTTGAGCTTACTTGCGAAGGATGAATAGAAATTAAATTGGGGGGTCTGGGTGTTTTCCAGGCAGTAGGGAGAGCATTTAAACTGCCTCCAGCCCTGTGGCAGGAGGGGGAAGTCTTATTGGAGATAAAAAAGCCATGCCAGGTTAGCTGGAGCACAGATATTGAGGCATTCTCTGTTTTCTGTGACAAGAAGGAATATTGCTCTAGAATATTTACTCTGGATGTGAATGGGAGAATAGAGTTGATGTTTTTATTACTTTTTATTCACAAAGTTCTCATTGCTACTGTAAAAACCAGTTCTAATATTGGTAAAATCCTTCAGAGTTGCTTGGTGGTCTCTATATGCTTATTAGAAATAATATTCCATTTGTAATCAGTAAGCAAAAGGAGTTATATTATTTATATAACTCTTTTTGAGGTGAAATTCACATCTATATCTTTATATCAGTAAAAGGCATTTCATTTTCAAGATGACTCCTGACCCAAGCCAAGCAAATATAAATATTCTGGTTGACATTAAAGTTGGCCAAATCTCTGTAGAGATTATATATTGAAAATGAAAGGAAGTCATATTGCTTAAACATCTATTATTCTCAGAGCTCTCCAATCTAATAATTTCTTCAGTGGGATCAACTTTCTAAATGTCAGGACCAATTACTGCTATTCATGACTTAATCTTCTCTGGGCTATAAAGAAATCAAAATGCATGCCCTCTCACTCTGGCATGTAGACAGTGATGGGTGGAATTTGTAGTGCTTTGGGTCCATACAGGTGGAGAGACACAATTAATGGGTGTATTACACCTACTTCATATTTTGATTGCACTTTAGATTTTCTAAAACATTTTCATATTTGTTATTGTATTGAAAGTCCAGTTTTAGAACCAGAATGGACTTGAAGGGTTATTTAGTTTAAAGGTGTTTTTTGTGTGTGTGTGAGGAAGATTAGCCCTGAGCTAACATCTGTTGCCAAACCGCCTCTTTTTACTGAGGAAGATTGGCCCTGGGCTAACATCTGTGCCCATGTTCCTCTACTTTATATGTGGGATGCCTGCCACAGCATGGCTTGATAAGCAGTGTGTAGGTCTGCACCCAGGATCAGAACCCATGAACCCTGGGCTGCCAAAGTGGAGCATGCAAACAACCACTACGCCACAGGGCCAGGTCCTAGTCAGAAAATTTAAATGTAAGAGATATCCTTTCCTAATCTCAGAGAAAACCTATGTTTTATTTGACTAAATCATAGACTTTTGAACAGTGAATCATCTGACTATTATCACATCAAAATTTGACTTCTTTAAGCATAAGTAAACAAACTCTGACTTCAAAAATTGTTTTCTCCTTTAAGATGGAATGTTGTTTATAAACTATTTATTGCAGGTATATGGCTATATGTGTTTATGGGCCTTCTTTAAACGAAGAATCCCAAGGTGAGACAAGAATTAAGCTATCAATAGAAAATTGTGCTTTCACAGCTGTTCTGGGCCAAATACTGAATCAGAGCATTGTTTCAGTCAATGGTTTTTATAAAGAGAAAGTAGTACTTAGTTTCAGGGGGAATGTCCCAGAACAAAGGGAATTTGTTTGCATTATTCTGCGTTTTCACTGGAGGAGATGAATGTTACCAGGTGATTTGATTGAGTATTCATTGACTTTACAGCAATTACATTAGATTCTTATTTCAGATAGTCTCTCATAAGGTAGAAATCTTCCTAAAATAAAGAAAAAAGAAAGCATGTCATATCTTTTCATGTTACGAAAAGTTAAACACTACAGTTCTAAAGAAGAGACAAAAACAAGACACTTTTGTTTGGGGCCTGTCAAGATTTCAAACCCCAAAGGGTCATACAGCCTCTCCTTCCCATGGGAAAGGCTTGCTTTCTCTGTGGCAATTAGCATTGGCCACACACCTGGATTTGGAAGGACTTCTGAGGTGAGGAAAAAACTCGTTTTAGAGCTTTGGTATAAAGCCCCTTGGTCAAGCAAGATAAAAGTATTTCTGCATTTTAAATTCTGGTTTTCTTAAACTCCCTGGAAAAGGCAGGCTAGCTCTTCTATGTAGATTTTAAACATACAGCTCTCCCGATAAAATTGCAGGCTCTGAGAGCCTGGCTGCCTCATTTAATTTGTGGTATCAGGAGAAACAATCCCCAATGAAAACGTAAACACCAGACTATTATTTACCAGTGACACTGGGTCTGAGCCTAATCTTCAGGTGTCTCCAAAAATGATTTCTTAAAGAAAGATCTTCCTTGTTTAGATCTGATGGAAAATCTCCCTGTCTGTCCAGATGCTTTGTTTTTGTGACCATTCCTTCCTGGGTTTGTAAAATATGAAATAATGTCACAGATTTGGCTATGTTATCCAGCTCCAAGAACTTGATGCCCTTGGATAGGACCCACGGATTTTGGTATCATCCCCATGGGAACACACATATTTTAAAATGACACCTGTCTGGGAGTTTATAAGACATATTTGTAAGAAATGAATGCATTGACCAGAAACAGTACTATTCTTGTTGATTAAAACAAGATAGTTGTCTTTTTTTGATGGGAGAGTATGAATCTTACAGACATTAAAGCAGAGGTATTTTTTGAAGCAGGTGGAGGGAGCAGTATCATTCATTTCCCAGAGTATAACTAGTATAAAATGATCATCTTGAAGGCATGGTCTGTGATTGTGAAGAAAAAAAAGTGTAAGATCTGGCATTGCAAGCCCTGCATGTGAATAATGGCTGAATGATTCCAGGGAAACCACATAGCTCCTGAGACCTTGGTTTTCTCAGCAGTAAAGTGGGGACAATTTTTTTTGTATTCTGTGGATCAAAATAAGATGACGTAATGTGTTTCAAAGTGTTTTATGAATATTAAAGTAGTAAGATATTATTACTAGTAAGACTACTGGGAGAAGAAGGAGATAACATAGGGAATAAGTACAAACAAACATTTGTTGTATTCTCTATTCCATACTAGATATTATGCTATCCATTAAAGACAAAAGGACACATGATATAGTCCCTAAAGGCTAGACAGATAAGGCTAGACAAGTAAGCAGGTGGCAGACTATGGAGGGTCACTTTCCCTGAGTAAACACTTTCCTCTAGAGAAAGGTTTTAAGCAGATAAGTGGCATCCATTTATTTACAAATGCTTATATTGCACTTTCTATGTGCTAGGCACTGTTCTAAGAGCTGTATAAATATTAATTCATTTATCATCATAACAATCAGGTGAAGTAGATCTTATTTTTATTCCCGTTGATATTCTGAGGAAAGTGAAGCGTAGACAAGTTAAGTAACATTCCCAAGATGACACAACTAGTAAGTGATGGAACCAGGGTTCAACCCAGGCTCTGGAGTCTACATTCTTAACCACTCCACTGTGCTGCCACTCAGGACTAGTTCCATGTTTTAGGAAGATCACCCTGGCTACTGTGCAGGGAACGGATTAGGGAGGAGGCAAGTCTATGGACAGGGAGACCAGTTGGGATACAGGTGCAAGAATCCAGACAAGAAATGATTCATCAATGAGGTAAGAACGAGGGAGTGGATAGGTTCAAAGGATGTGTTTGGAGGTAGAATTGATAGTAATTAGTGTGAGCTGACTGTGGAGTGTAAGGGAGAAGGAGGTAAAGATCTTGGGTTTGGGGGTAAATGGTAATCCCATTAACAAGACAGGAAAGACGACTAAGAATGGGAGGAGATAGGTGACTGGTCATGTGGATTTTTAAGCAGCTGTGAAGTATGGAGCTGGTCATGAACAGAAGGCAGATGCTTATATAGAGCTAGAATTCAAAAGAAAGTTCTAAATCTTAAATTTAGATTCAGGAATCATCATTGGAAGCTGTGGGTATATATATGATTACCCGGGGAACTATTAAATGGATCCCTACTGATTTGATCTGGCTTGCAGATGTAGATATATGAGTCTGCCTCTTTTGGCATAAAGTGAGAAGAGCAGAGACCCTGGGATAGAACTCTAGGGAGAGCCGGCTGTCACTGGTCTTCAAGAATGACAGAATGAGCAAAATCACATCAGTATATTCTGACAGCAATTAGTTGAAATAGGCATACATAACTGCTGAATTAAAGTTTGACAACTGCAGAAATAATAGTTTATAAAAGAGAAGGGATAAAGCATGTCTCCATGTTGAGCATTTTAGGACAGAGATAGACTGACTATTCAAAAGGGAAGTTCTACTTAGATTCCCCTGGAAAGACACTTGATTGTGTCTGCTTTTAGCTGTGTTATGAGAAAGTGTCGCTGTAGGCTCTTGCCATTGGGATTTATAATACAGTGTGGTTTGCATGAATGGCTTTCTAGGGGCAGGCCAGGGTACATTCCTAGAGGCAATGCGGCTTTGACAGAGTACTGGGAGGTCTGACCTACTATTTCACCCACTGTATAAGTAATGTTAACGTCCAAAGATTCTTTATATCACCGGAAGAACAAACAGTTTCAGGAGTGGGTCATGTCCTTTATGTTCTATTTGGGAAGCCTCCACACTGAAATTCAGCCTGGAAGAAAAGGATGAGGATTACATCATGACAGGAGTCATTGAAGAAAAGGATCATACTTAGTGCTCACCTGGGAGTTTTATTGAGAGTTTACCTCATTGTGCCATGTTATATTTTGAAATGCCACCCAGTAAAATGATGTTTCCCGAGACTTTTTTGATGAATGTATCTACCATAGGTAATTTTAAAGCATCTAACATTGAAATTTAAAATGACAGAGGAAGAAATTATTTCTGATTAGAAAAATTTTAACATTTGGATATGTAGTTAACTATATAGTGGATCAGCTTAGACTGGAATGGTTCTTTGAGGTATATGTAGTGGGGACAAGCTACGTTAAATTTGGGCTTTGCTCTTGTACTGACCACTTAAATATCAACAGAATTTTAAGAGTAAAACTTCTATGCATTTGAGTATTTCAAGTACAGTGAATTTGATTATAAACATTTTAGAGACAGACTGTCTCCATTATAATAAGCCATGTTATCTGGCATTGTACCCACTGGAAAGTTTTAGAAACCAGCATTTTCCAAGTATAGCTCTTCATTCTAGAGACTGGTTTTAGCACTACAGCTAAAGGAAACAGGGTAGAATTTCTACTAAAAAAGTATCAAAAGGAAAAAAGATGAGATGCTAATGGTGACACAGAAAAGGAGGACTGTGGTGTCATTTGTTTTAGTTATCTCTTACTATGTAACAAATCACCCCAAACACAGGGGTTTAACAACCATGGTTTTATTACTCATTATTGTGTGGGTTGACTGGTGGTCCTTCTGATCTAGCTAGGGTCACTCAGTTGGCTGCATTCAGCTGGCAATGGCCGGGCTGCAGCGTCCAACATGGCCTCTCTTGCATGTTTGGGGCCTGGCAGCTGACTGTCAACTGGGACACCTCAGTTCTCCTTCCAGGTTTCATATGTCCTCTTTCTCCACATGGTGTCTTATCTTCCAGGGTTTCTCCACAGGAGCACTAGCAGGAGAGCATGGACTTCCTTATAGCATGGCAGTTGAGTCCTGAGAGAGAAAAGTAGATGCTACCATTTTAATGGCTAGGCCCTGAACTCACACATGTCCCTGCAATTGCATTCTACTGGTCAAAGCAAATCACAAGGCCAGTCCAGATCAAAGGGATGGGAAATAATCTCCACCTCTTGATGGGAGGAGTAGCCTGTGATTAGAAGGATGGGTAGAATTGTTGATGGCCACTTTTGGAGACAATTAACTGCATCATTAAAAGTAGATTTTCTGGGAGAAGGACTGTTTTGGCTCCTTCTAGGGCAGTAGTGGACTAAATATAGAATGCTGGTGTTAAAAAAGAACACTTTTGCTCTGTCTGTGCTGGGGAAATTGCTTCTCAGTAGCCTTTGCTGGATTTTATTTGTGTCTTTGCCATCTGTCCTCACACGTTATACTCATTACCTGACAGAATCAATATAATGTACAGATTCAAGGTTGCACTCTAATTTCTTCATTTGGCAATTTGAGGGCCTACTAAATGTTAGGTCAATGCTGGGGAAACATCCATGAACAATGCAGACATAGTTGCTGCCCTCTTGCATTTCAGTGCTTTGATCTTAACATACTTGTTCAGTGTTAAGATTTCTCAAGCAAGGAAAAGTAAGATTTAAACCCAGATAAAGTTACTGTCAACCTCTGCAGAGAACACTTCTGTCGTGTCAGCTGAAAAATACTATCTAGCCATTGTCTAATGGGTTCTTCCTAAATCGAATGTGCCTAATTGGAAAGGGCACTTAATCAAGAGGTTTCCTGGGAAAGAACCGGCAGGTGACAACTGTCTAATGTCATGCAGTGATGGTGACTTCTGCTTAAGTGAGATGACCTTGCCATCTTGGGCAGGAAGTTGGTTTTTTTTCTTTTTTATTCATGACCTTTGTATTATAAAATGTGTGTGTGTGTGTGTGTGTGTGTGTGTATGTGTGTAAATTCTTTGATTCCTTGTTCCTAATCGTACATGCTTTCCTGTGTGACTCAGGCTGAGGGATTGATTTACAGGGCACACTTCTGGCTTATGTGTCTAGCCTAATTTAAAACACATTATTAAGATAAATAAACCAAAATATACACCTGGGTGAGTTTTGTGAAAGATTCTGAGACTCTGTCTTAGGATGAAATCAATTGAGTTGCATTTTGGTTAAAATTATTTCCTGTTTTGCTGGTAGGAAGTATGCCTAGCACCACATATGACATGTACATTCACAGTACACACCTTGCATTGCTCTTAATTTATCATATACCAGGTACTGAGTTAACAATGCTGACCTCAGACAGTAAAATGGCAGACAAAAATGCTTAATGTTGAGAATACTATTCACAGATATTCTGTTCTAAATTGTAGTCTGTGTCTATAATCCTGGGATGTTAAAATTAATGCAATTTGTCTAACTGCAGGTGCTCAATTATTATACCTGAAAATGTGAATAGGATGATTAAAGAGGGAATGTGTTTACCCAAGACAATTAGACAAATCACTTTTCTTCGTGAAACTCTCCCTTGCTTGGACTTCTGTGACTCCATCTCTGCTCATACTGTTCTTAGCGATGTAAACTTTTCTTCTGAGTTTCTTCTTCTGTCTTATCTTCCTATACCTTTCCTTTAAATATTGGAGTTCCCTGAGTTTCTGTTTCTGAATTTCTTTTCTTTTTTTAAATTCATTTCAGTCTATGGGCACTCTTCTTCATTTCTATGGGCTTCTGACTATAAGCTCGTCACTCTCATGTGTATTTATCACCAGGCCAGATCTCTTTTCAGAACTTTAAAATCCACATATCCCACTGTATCCTAAACATTTCCATCTGATTGTCGCAAAAGAATCTCACAATTAAACATGTCAAAAGTGGAGGTCCTTACCTTTCCCGCCAAACCTGCACTGTTTCCATTCCCCAATCACCATGATTGGTGCTGCCATCTACTTAGTTACCCAATCCAGGAGTCATTCCAGATGCTTCTTTCCCTTCATCTCTTCTGTTTCATAAGTGATTAAATCCTCTTAATAATTTTTCCATAAAATCCTGCAATAGAAATCCTTTCCTTCCCTTCCAACTCTAAAGCAACTGCCATAGTTCAGATCCTCATCATCTCAGCCAGGACAGTTACAATAACATTCTAACCGCCTCTAATCTATGCTCCACACTGCTCATCTCCCTCTACCATGAGGAATTTTTTAATGCAAAAAATCTCATTACTTTATGGCCCTGCTTAATATTTTAATAGCAGTTGTCTTCAAACTATGTAGATAATATACCACATCAGTAAAGGAAAAACTTAGATATATGCCCCTAATATATGTATATTTGTTCACTTATAGATTATCCATATATATTACTACACAAATATACTACATTATATATTTGTGTATATTTTTATACACAAAAATAGAATTTAAGCATGAGATTAAAATAAATATAATTAGACATTCTACTATTTACTTCCCACACTTCAGCACTGGGTACAGCAGCACTGGTGGTAGATACATTTCACTGTGTAGACCTCTGAGCTATTGAATATGTATTGAATATTGAACAAGTTTTTAATATGACTTACATGATCTGGTCTCTCTCTGCTCCTCCAGCCATTCTCCTTAATACACCCAGTTAGCACACTGTGCTGTGGTCATGCAGAACCACTGCAGCTCCCTGACTGCACCAGGCTACTACATGCCTCTGTGCCTTTGTTCCCTCTGTTATCCCAGCTTGGAGCACCCTCCCACCCTTGTCTACTTGGTGATGATTTATTGAATGTTCAAGGCACAATTCATAAATCTTCTCATTATTGAAATCTTTCCTACCATTTTACCCAACAATACTCTGTACAGAACTTCTCCAAGAACATCCACACAACCTCATCGCATTTGCTTGTATCTGTAATTGTCTACTGATATTTGACCTTACGCTCCCTTGTAACAGTGCTCTCCCTACCCCTGTCTTTTGAATCTTGGTATCCCTAGCACCTAAAAAAGTTTCAGAAAATAGTAGATGCCTGATAAATGTTTGTGGAATGAATGAATATATTTATGACAAGTTTATCCTGAAACCAGAAGATAAATTCAAGTCCTAGCATAATAAGTAAAGCTACCAGTCAATAAGGGACACTTACGTCTAGTCAATTGTTATATATTTTAAAATGACATTATCTCTAATCCCTAAAATAGTCTTAGAAGGTATGTATTCTCATTTCCATTTCATGTATGAAGGAACTGAGATGCAGACATGGGAAGCACTTCTTTAACATCACCCAGGAAATTCAACTACGTCTATTGCTGGTAATGGTCATTGCCACAATGTCCCTTGTTTTTCCTTTCTTTTTTTATTAATTTTATTTACACCCCCCCCCCACAATTGGTTTAAACTTTTTCAATGCTTTCTGAGTTGAGGGAGAATGGGTCACCTGTTATGAACTTTGCTTACCAATGAAGGCACTACTTTGTTTTCCACATTACAAAATTGTAATACATGGTGGGGCAATTCTCAGCCTTTAGCTATATTTTCCTCTGTTCACTTATTTGGGAGATATTAAATGACTTTTCTTCCATGCTGAAGAAATGGGACTTTTATTTGCTTTTCATTTTTGCATCTGGTTCTAGATCCATAAAAAACTATATAACTTATAATCATAAAATAATATATGTAATATAGATAAGGTAAGAAGCAGAGAAACAAGGAATATCCATGAACCAACTACCTACTTTAAGAATTAGCACACTACCAATGCATTTGAATCTGTGTAATCTTCTCCTGGTCCATCTTCATGCTTCCTTTCTAGGTAATCATTATCCTGAATTTTTGCTTGATATCTCATTTTTGAAATCTTTCAAAATAATATAGACTAACATATTAGTCTATATTTTATCATATAATTTAAAGTTTGTCATTTATGTGATGAGTATTTCATCCATCTGGAATTGATTTGATGTAGGTATTAGAGATGCAACTTTATTTACCCCTCTGCCCCATTTGCATAGCCAGAGGCCCTGAATGTAATTTATTGAATTGTTTCACCTTTCTCCAATAATTGGCAATCATGCTTCTTCATATAGCAAGTTTCAGTGAATCTGTTTCTGAACTTGCAATTCCATTCCATTGGTTAATTTATCCATACTTAGGCCAAAATCATATTCTATCATAATTATATAAAAATTTTGCTATCTAGTAGGACAAATCCCACCATTTTATTTTTCTCCTTTATAAGTGTCTGCTATTCTTGGCTCTTTGTAATTTCCAAGTAACATTAGAATCTGCAAGTCAAGTTCCCAAACAACAATAACAGCAAAGACTGTCGGCATTTTGATAGGGATTGCTTTGAAGCCAGTTTGCAATTTTGGGAGAATTGACAATTTCATATCTATGATAGCATATGTCTCTCTATTCAATAAAGACATAGTTTAATCCTTAAAAAGTTTGTGCATAATTTTTAAACTGAACTTCCATTTTGAGGTAATATACATTCACGTGCAGTTGTAAGAAATCGTACAGATCAATCTGTGTACACTTAACCCAGTTTCTCCAATGGTAACATCTTACAAAACTATAGTACAATATCACAACCAGTATATCAACAATCATTGAGCCAAGATACAGAATATTTATCTCTCTATAAAGACCCTTCACACCCACTTTCTTCCCACTCCATCCTCTTCTTAATCCCTGGGAATCACTAATCTATTTTTTATTTCTATAAATTGTCATTTCGAGAATGTTATGTAACTGGAATCATTGAGATTTCACTTAGCGCAATTCCCTGGAACTTCATCCTGGTTGTTGCTTATGTCAGTAGTACGTTCCTCTTTATTTTTAAGTAGCATTCTGTGGTATAGATGTATCCCACTTTTTGCAAAAATTCACATATTGAAAGACATCTGGACTGTTTCCAGTTTCTGTCTATTATGAATAAAGCTGCTGTGGACATTCAGGTACAAGTTGCTATGTGAAAATGAGTCTTCATTCCATTAGAATACGTGTCCAGGAGTGCAATTGCTGGGTCATATGGTAGTTACATGTTCAATATTTTAAGAAAGTGTCATACTGTTTTCCAGAGTAGTTGTACCATTTACATTCCCACCAGCAATATACAAGTGATCCAGTTTCTCCACATCCTCTTCAGCATTTTGTGTTGTCACTATTTTTCATTTTAGACATTCTGTCAGGTGTGTAGTGATATCTCATTGTGGTTTTAATACGTATTTCCCTAACGGTGAATGATCTTAAATGCTTTTTCATTTGCTTATTTACCATCTGTTTATCCTCTTTGATGAAGTGTATCTTCATGTCTGTTACCCATTTTCTGTTTGGACTTTTGGCTTTTCTTTTTACTCTTGAGTTTTGAGAATTCATTATATATTCTAGACACGAGTCCTATCTTGGGAGTATGGTTTGAAAAATTTCTCCTAGTCTTAGCTTTTCTTTTCATCCTCTTAGAGTCTTTTGCAAAGCAAAAGTCTAATTTTGATAAAGTCCAATTTATCAATTTTTCCTCTTATGGCTCATTATTTTGGTGTTAAATCTAGGAACTTTTTGCCTAGCCCTAGTTCCCAAATTTAATCTTTTTTTCTAAAAGACTTTATGGTGTTATAGTTTACATTAAAGTCCATGATCCATTATAGTAAAATTTTGTATAGGGTGGGAGCCTTAGGTTGAGGTTAATTAGTTTTTCCTATGCACGCCCGATTGCTTCAGCACTATTTATTGAAAAGATTATCTTTCCTCACTGAATAGCTTTTTCACCTTTGTCAAAAATCAATTGGACATATTTGTATGGATTTATTTCCTTCAAAAATCAGTATTTGAGGAAGTTCCCTCAACTATTCAGTTCCATTGATTTATGTGTCTATCTTTCGGCCAATATCACATGGTCTTGACTAAAGTAGTTATATGTCTTGAAACTGGGTTGATGCTTCCAACTCTATTCTTTTAAAAATGGTTTTAGCTATTCTAGTTCCTGTGTCCTTCTATATACATTTTAGAATAATCTGTTTCTATCTATAAAAATTTGTCTCTATCTAAAAAAATGCAATTGCATTAAGCACGAGTATCAATTTGGGGAGAACTGGTATCTCTACTGTGCTGAGTCTTCCAATCCATGAACATTGCATGTCACTTCATTTATTTAGGTCTTTGATTTCTTCTATCAATGTTTTGTAATCTTCAGCATAAAGTTCTATGCATGCTTGTTTGGATTTACACCTAAGTATTTAAGTTTTTTGAGCAATTACAAATGGTATTATATTTTTAATTTTGATTTTCTGTATACAT
Organism: Tapirus indicus; assembly: GCA_031878705.1. NCBI lineage: Eukaryota > Metazoa > Chordata > Mammalia > Perissodactyla > Tapiridae > Tapirus > Tapirus indicus. Next base: position 46,427,791 of record CM062918.1, read on the forward strand.
TGCTAGTATATAGAAACACAACCAATTTTCGTGTGTTTATCTTATATTCTGCAACCTTGTTTAACTCACTTATTTGTTCTAGAAGGTGCTTTTTTTGGTAGAGTCCTTGAGATTTTCTGTGTAAACAATCATGTCGTTTGTAAATAGAGACAGTTTTATTTCTTCCTGTATAATCCGCATGTCTTTTAATTCCTTTTTTTTTTTTGGCCCTGTTACACTGGTTACAACTTACAGTACCATGTTAAATAAGAGCAGTGAGAGCAAACATGCATGCCTTGTTCCCAATCATAGGGAAAGAGCATCCAGTCTTTCACCATTAAGTACATTTTTTGTGTGTGTGGGGAAGACCAGCCCTGAGCTAACATCTGTTGCCAATCCTCCCCTTTCTGCTGAGGAAGACTGGCCCTGGGCTAACATCCGTGCCCATCTTTCTCCACGTTATATGGGATGCTACCACGGCATGGCTGACAAGCAGTGCGTCGGTGGGCGCCTGGGATCCGAACTTGCGTACCCCGGGCTGCCAAGCGCGAACTAAACTGCTGTGCCACGGGGTGGCCCCAGTACATTTTTTTAGGTGGTCTTTATCAGGGTAAGAAAGTTCCCCTCTATTTCTACTTTTCTGAGGTTTTATTATGAATGAATGTTAAATCTTGTCAAATGTTTTCTTCTGCATCTATTGATATGATAATGTGATTTTTCTTCCTTCGGCTATTAATATAGTGGATTATATTGGTCAATTTTCAAATACTGAACCAGCCTTGCACCTCTGAAATAAATACCAGTTGGTCATGGTATATAATTCTTTTTATATATTGCTGAATTCCATTTGTTTATATTTTGTTAATAATTTTTACATCTAAATCCCTGAGGGATATTGGTCTGTAGTTTTCTTTTTTTGTACTGTCTTTGTCTGATTTTGGTATCAACGTAATATTAGCTTTGTCAAATGAATTGATAAGTGTCCTCTCTCCTATGTTCTGGCAGAATTTATGTAGAATTGGTGCTAATTCTTCTTTAAAGATATGGCAAAATTCTCTAGTGGAACGATATGGGCCTGGAGATTAACCTTTTTTGCAAGTTTTTTATTAACAAATTCAATTTCCCTAATAGTACAGGGCTGTTTTTTATTATTTGTTTCATATCAGATGAATTGTGGTAGTTTGTGTTTTTCAAGGGATTGGTATAGTTCACCAAAATTGTCAAATTTATAGAGAAAAGTTGTTCATAGTATACTCGAATTATTCTTTTTATGTCTGTAGAATCTGTAGTCACATCCTCTGTTTCATTCCTGATGCCAGTAATTTGTATCTTGTCTCTTTTTCTCCTTGTCAGTCTTGCTAGAGGTTTGTCAATTTTATTGATGTTTCCAAAGAACAAGCGCTTTGTTTCATTGATTTTTCTCTATTGTTTTTCTGTTTTCAATTTAATTGATTTTGCTCTTATATTTATTATTTCTATTTTTCTGCTGGCTTTGGGTTTATTTTGCTCCTCTTATTCTAGTTCATGAGATGGGAACTTAGATTATTGATTAGAGACTTCTTTTTGATTGTATGCATTTAGTGCTTTAAATTTCTCTCTCAATGCTACTTTAGCCATTTCCTGCAAATTTTGATATATTGTATTTTCATTTTCACCCAGTTCAATGTGCTTTTTAAATTTCCTTTGAGAATTCTTTGACTCATTGACTATTTAGAAGTGTGTTGTTTAGTCTCCAAGTGTTTGGAGATTTTCCCATTATGTTTCTGTTACTGATTTCTAGTTTGATTTCATTGTGGATGGAAACTACATATGTAAGGTTTCAATTCTTTTAAATATATTGAGGTTTACTCTACAGCCCATAATATGGCCAGTTTTGGCATGTTTTGTGGGTGCTTAAAAATAATGTGTTTTCTACTGTTATTGGCGTTTTATCTACAAATGTCAGTTAGGTTCTGTTCATTGATGCTGTTGTTGAATTCTTCTTTATCTGCGCTAATTTTTTGTCCAGTTGCTCTATCTGTTGTTGATGATGCATGGATTAAAGTCTACAACTATAAATGTGGATTTATCTACTTTTGCTTTCAATTCTTTCAGTTTTTGCATGACATATTTTGCAGATTTGTATTTGGTATATGTACATGTAGGATTGCTAAATCTTCTTGTTGGATTTACCCTTTTATCTTTATGTAGTATCTCTCTCAGTGTCTGATAATTTTCTTTGCTCTGAAGTCTATAGTCCTATCTGATATTAATGTACCCACTCTTGCTTTCTTTTGATTAATGTTTGCACATTATCTTTTCTATCCTTTTACCTTCAACAAGCATATATTGTTATAGTTGAAATGAGTTTCTTACAGACAGCATAAAATAGGGTCATGTTTTTTTTAATCCCCTCTGTCAATATCTCCTGTAATTGGTATATTTAGATGAATTACACTTAATATAATTATTTACATTTAATATAAAATGGCTTATCCTAAGATGGTTCCAGTCTTCCTAATTGTTGTTTCTTAAAGCTCTAAAAAGAAAAAATAAATTATTTTATTATTTTGATAATATAATTTATTTGGCTCAGTCTTTAAAAAGTCATCAGCACAGAGCCTGGTAAGTTGTAATGAAAGTTCTAGCTGGTTATACTTGGATTGTGAGCAAACAAATGAAGTAGCCAATCTTTTCTCTCTTGTTCCCTGTCTTCACAAATGTAAATATAAAATTTCATCTCACACTGACAGTGATGACTTATATGCAATCAATCAACAACATCCATATGTCCTGCTCTGGACTCTTTAATCTATTCTCTGATGAGTTCTAGGACCGTACACTGCCCCAGACTTGCAAAATGAAAATAAGAAAAGGAGGCAGATAGAAATATTATATTCTAAGCTCCATTAAGGCAGGGGCTGTGTCTCTTTTGTTCACTACTTTATACTTAAAGCATAGTATAGTGTGGCCCATAGAAGACAGTTGATTAATATTTGTCAAATGAATGAACAAACAAATGAAGTAGAGAACTGATTTATTAGCCCCTCAGCTCAAGAACAGTCCTTAGTTGTTAGAATATTCTTTCTTCCATCTTCTGTCCATACCCAATCCCCATCCTTCAAGGCATAGTTCAAGGTCTACTACCTTCACATTTTCTGAAACCTCTTCCCACTGGAAGTAGTCTTTCCTTTTCCTGAAATCTTGTAGTCCTTCATAACACCACTGATCGCTTTCCACCTCTTGTTGAAAATATTTATTCACATGTCTTATTATGACTCTGCAGTGCTATTTCCTAAAAGGGGAATCAAAATTTTTTTGATGTTGTCACCACAGACCCTGATATGGTATTTGGTATCCATCACAGCATCTTGTTTATTGCAGTTAGTCTACTGCAGAAAATCGTGACTGCATGAAGAGGTTGTTGTTATTGTCAGGAGTTGTTCCATAATGATGGTAAAGGATTGGCAAGATGTAGAAGATGACCCTTCAGGTCTCACTGCAAAGGAACAGATGGGCAGAAAAATGTCTAAAACCAAAACTTGTGTATGTTATCACAATGACTTTGTCCTCAGAACTATATTATGACATAAATTTTGGAAAGTTACAGTATCTTCTGAATAAAAGGTCAGCTGTAGTTTTAACTTTGTCAGCAGGATTGATTTGTTATGGAATTCAGTAGTGAAACGAGGTGAATATATTCTAAAGATAAATGAGCAAAACCTGAAAGTAACAAAAAGAGCAGGCTGAGGGTATAGACCAAAAGTAAAATCTTGATTTATAAATTTCCCATCTCAAAAACTACCCAAGTAAGAACTACTTAGAATGTCTAACATAATAATTCTTGTTTGTCTACTCTTTTTATTTTCAATTTTTTAAAGTGCCAGTTTACTGAATGTTATTTTTTGAAGGTGGTTCTCATGGAGATTTCAAGACAGAAAAAATGATACTGCTTTCAGAAGAAAGTGATCTATTGAGAAAACTTTACCAAAGAAAGAGCTATGATAGGTATTGAAGAACAACAGAAATGTATTTATTATACTCTAGCATTCTAGGGCCAGGGTCCTTTTATTTTCTGAGCTCTTAAATTACAAGAAAAAAAAGAGGAAGGGACTGAAATGATTCTAGAAGGATGTATAGGAATTAGCCAGGCAAGAAAATAGACTTTCAAGTGGAGGAAATGGGAGAGTGAAGCCACATAGCTAATGCAGAGTACGATGTATGGAGAGACCTTAGACTGAGGTAAAAGTCAGGGGAATGATAGGAAATGAGATCAGAGAGAGAAATTTAGAACCTTAGATGTTGTGCTTGAGGAGCTTGGAATTTATTCTTTATTAAACTGCTAAAGGTATTTCCCATTACTCTTCTCATAACTATTTATTGTGTGTAGGTGCTGTTCTAGGCATTGGGGATATAGTGCACTTGGTGCAGTCTGAAGACAGCTATAGGCCGGCAAAACGTGAGATGCTTACCTTGTTTAGGTAAAGTACCTGCTGCTACATATTTAGTTAATGTCCTACATCCTAGGCCACTTTCTACTTGTTGGAAGGGAGATTGGCAGATATTTTTAAAAATTAGCACCTGACTAGGAATTATTTATTGAGGTAAGCCAGGAAATCCATACAAGTTTGTTTTTGTTTTGTGTTGTGTTTATTTGTCCATTGTTTTAAGAGGGAAATAAAACTGCAAGTTATCTAAAGTAATTTATGTAGAATAATTTCTCAAAGATTTGCCTAATCATAATCTGGTGTACGTAGTCATTTTTTCTTCTATTTCCCCGTAGCACCTTGTATAGACCTCCGTTAGTATTTACTGCTCTACTGTAATCTTCTGATTACCCATCCTAGGATTGGAGGACTGTGAGCACCCCAGGGCTCCAAGCTGAATCCTAAGCAGAGGACCTGGAATGTCAAAGAGATACTTTTCTCAAAGCATCATACCAGGACCACTTAAGAGGCTTGCAAAAATGCAGATTCCTGGAGCCCTTCTCCAGACCTACTGAATCCAATTTTATTAGGAAGTTGGGAATTTGCATTTTAAATACAGTTCTCAACAGATTCTTATGTACACTAAAGTCTAAGAAGCATTCAATAAAGATTCAATAAAATGTTGGTTGTTGAACTGATATTCAAGAACTTATTCTAAGTGGAGAAGATATAATACCTTCAGGTATAACTAAAATTACATTTGACCTTAAAAATCCCCACTATCTACTTTTGTTCTTTTTATATTTTTGGCACCACTGTCCTCAATGTCAGAAACACAAGCAGGAAGAAGATATACATGTCAATACACCAAAATGTATCTAGAAAAACATCTGTGACACTCTTACTTCAGTAGATTATATCAGTACATGGTCGGGAAAAACATCCACATTAACCCCAGTCAGAAGTTAAGGAAAAGTCATCTCCATGGCAACTTCTAAATTTAAAATATAAAGAAAGGGCTGAGTAAAGATGATCAGGTGTTGAAGGGCCACCATGTGGCACACGTCTTATATTTATGAATTTGTTTTTCACAATAGCCATGTAAAGTAGACAATTTTATTCCCATTTTAGAGACAGAAAATTGAGACTTTGAAAGGCCAAGTAATTTGCCCAGAGAAGTTGTCTTTGTTTTTCCTTTTAAATAAGTTTTCATTTTCCCCCTTTTCCTTTGCCTGTTTAAAAAAGTATCAGCAACAACAAAACAGAAGCCAACAAAGACTTTTGCCTCTGTAGGATTTGATGTTTAGTAGCTAATCTGAAGTTAGCCTTTTCTGATATAATTCTGCAGCAGCCTAGTTTTGTAGTAATTTATCATCTTTGACAAGAGAAGACAATAGTTGGGGAATCAAAAGTTTCAATTGACACTCCAGGTTTTTTATATTTAATTTTTGATTACACTCAGTAGGTAGAATCCATCCATATTGGCAAACATGAAAGGCTTCTATAAGACGCTTCTGTAAGACAGGAAACTGATTGGAGAAAGCCACATCTGACTCTGGATTTGGGACCTAAGACACAGAAACAGTGAGTAGCAGCCAGTGATTCCGTATTTTTCTCTCAGCTGAGAGAGCAAGCTCAGGGTTGGCATTAGGCTATAGCACTCTGTTATGGTTAGGTGAGACACATTTGTGTTCAAAGAGGCTTTTAGGAAACCAGCTAAAGCAAGTGCCTTCCCTTCATACACACTTTCCCAGAAGTTTTAGTTCTTTACGTAACAACATTTTTTGATACATTACAAAGAGAAATTTAATAATCTGATGGAAAGAACCTTGGAGTTTTCTCCATTCTCTGATCCTCACTGTGAGGAAAATATGGGAAGATTATACCTTTTCTCTGAATCTGTTTCCTAAACCGTAAAATATGAGCAGTGGCCTGGATAATTTCTAAGGTGCCTTTTTTCAAGCTTTCTTTAATGCTTATTTATATATGTCTGTAACAAATGTGAAAATCTCCATCTTTTCTCTTAATCCCAATTCAGTTCAATAAACCTACACTGATGGGTGATTTCACATAAGAAATGCCCTGTCAAGGAGTCAACATACAAACTGAATTGGGAGGACTGAATTCCAACGTGACTCATTTCAACATTTTACCCTGATTTCACACCTGTCTTATCTACAAAGGCTTTCTGTAGTATTTAACACAGTAATGTGAATAACCAAACCATTTTGGGGATGCCCATTATGTGGGTTGACCATATATCCAGGTTTGCCAGGGACAGATCTTTTTAAACTCTATTACATATTAATTAAAACCCATTAATTATTTTAGTGATCCCTTTTACTCTCAAAAGTATCCTGGTTTGAGTGATAAATTATATGGTCATCCTATTCCTCACAACACCTTTGTAAAGTATGTATTGGTCTCCTAATCCCACACATCAGGAAATGGTAGCTGGCTTTGAGAGGTTAAGCAATTTGCTTAAGCTGGAAAGTGGTGAAGGCAGGATAAAAATTCATTTCTGTCTGAAGCCAAAATCAATGTTCTTAACCACGACCCTTCAAGGATTCCTTTTCCTACAAAATGCTAGGAAAAAGTGACTTAAAATGTAACACTGAAAAGGGTATTACATCCTTTACTTCAGTTTCATTTTAAGTGTAAATAACCTTCACTCCTAGGACATTTTTCCTTATGTTAAACTCAAATCCATCTTGTTGCAAGTTCAAGTGATGCCTTTGGCTCTGTCTCAGCAGAGCTAGAGACCAGTTGGTCACGAGGATTTTATCTTTGTTCAAGGTGTATTTATCCCTTAAACCCGGTAAATGGAAAACTTTGGTTACAAAGAACAAAGGATAGAGGTTGCACAGGACGCTATGCGTCTTTGATTCACACATCTGCTGTAGAACCGCGTGAAACTTGGGCAATATTGAGGCTTGTAGTGGTGGGCTCAGGTGATGTTCTGAAGGTAAATGATACAATAAGCCATTCCTTGAGTGGTCATTGTCCTGAGAAGAAAAGAGGAATCTTTTCTAAAGAGTAGGAATTCTGAAGATCTTGGACACATGGCCCTAAAGTTGTGCAGACCTGAACCAAAGTGGGAGCTTCATAAGGTGACTAAGAAGTAAATGTGGTAATGGTGGTTAAGAGGATGTTGGTGTTACTTGTTAGGACAATATTATTATCTCAATTATATTGAAAAGAAAATAGATCCATACAACTGTATGACTTGCTTGCCCAATGTTACACAGAAACAAACAAGCTAGACCTTGAACTCAGGACTTCTAACTCTAAATCATCCTCCCATCCATAAATCATTCTACTATCCATTTTCTCTTCCTTCATCAATGCACCTCCCCACTCATCAGTTAATTTATATTATCAGTTATTATCAAACATTTATTTAGTACCAACTTTGTGCTAGGCCAGTGGTTCCAAATGTTGATACCTATTTTAAACACCTTGGGGTCTTTTAAAAATACTTATTCTTGCCTGGCTGCCAACCTAGACATTCTGATTTGATTGGTGGGCTGTGACCTGGGCATCAGGAGTGTTAAAAGCTTCCCAGGTGATTCTAATGTGAATTCAAATTAGGAATCCACTGTGCTAGGCACTTGGTTAGGAGCTGGGGGTAAAAGATGACTTAGGCAAACTGATACCCTTAAAAAATTGCAATGAAATAGGAGATTCTAAGCCTATCCTTCTTACTCCAAGTTTACAGAGAAACCATTAAGGCACAGGGACCAAGGATGTTTATAACATTCAGGGCACATATAGTAAAAATTGCAACATTTTACAGTTTCTTAGAACATCTGCTTTTTTTTTGAGAGGTTTGGCAAAGAACACAGCAAAATGAAAATAAGATTGTTGGCGTGCCTTGTATTTATGTGAAGTGCAAAACGTGAAATATAGGTCACTTCTATGTTCAAAACATTAAGTAAAATAGTAAATGTGAATACAGCAAACTGTTACTGAATTAGCACCTCACAACCACTGCTCTCAGGGGGTAATTTAGGCTTCTTTTTGTATCATGCTTCAGATTTGATATGATGAGACGATTTTGAAATGCACTTTGAGAATTCTTCTTTCCCTCAGATTCACATGGTTAAATGATCAGAGCTCACATTTTATATCTATGTGGAAAACCTCCATTCATTTGATGCAAAGCAGGCACTTTTGAATCCCGAGGGAAATGAGAAATTGATGGCTTTCCTTGTAAGAGCATGACGGGTAGGCGGGAAGCTAGGCTGTGCCGACAGGCAGCTGCTGTGTGGTGCTCCCCTCAGGATTTTCCTGAGGAGGGCCTCAAAAGTCAAGGCACATTAGCAATGAGTCTCCAGTTTCTGTCCAACTCAACCCTGAGGAATCTTTAGACCCACAGATATTTCTGGAATAGCAATATTATGGCATTGCTCAAGAGTATTACAAGACAAGCAGAATAAAGATTTTCCTTTCTGGACTTGGCTAAAGCTTGAACAGTTTGCTCTAAAAAATGGATACATTACAAATTGGGGTTGGTTGCTCTGTAGCAGGGACTGGAGGCAATGACTCAGAAGCAGAACAGATATTTAGATATAAGCTACATGTTCCACAGCATTTGTGACATTTTCCAATATATTAGATATTAATTTCGCTTGTGGATTCATAGGATTGAAAGGAATATGAAAAGATCTTAGGGCTTTCTGGTTTCCTGCTAAATTGCCTCTAAGCCAGGAATAACCTAGGAATGATAGATTTCCTCATCACAAATCTCTCCTTGATCTTACATCTCCTGGAAACAATGTCAGAACAGAATCCAGAGCTTCTTGTTAACTAGTCACAGATGCGATATGCAATTGGATGTGAACAGACACATGCTGTGACTCTGGAGGGACACACAGCAGCCAGAAAATTATGCATGGCTCTAAGCTTCAAATGGAAGGAGCAGCAGGGCAGCCTAGCTCTCCTTGTCCTCCACCACTGTCTCCTTTCTTTCTATACATCATTTCCTACCTCCTGTTCAAAGAACCTGAATTTCTTGTAGTGATGGGTTCTAGGAGGAACAACTACTATATGGCTGTCGGTTTTACATATGGCATCTCATTTAACTCAGATAACCTGTCAGAAACTATTATCATCACCTCCTCAGCCAAAGTCTGGGCCAGGTGTTTCTCAGCTGCATTCTTACAGCATAATCCATGTCTAAGTCTATGTTGACAAAACATTTTAATTTTATTTGTCTTGCTAGACTGAGTGCTTCTTGAGGGTAGAGATAATGTTTCTCTTTGAACTGTTACTGCTTAAATTTCACATAATGGGTGTTTGGTATAATTATAAATATATTTTAAAGTTCAGTGACCATTGTTTGCAAAGGAAGTATTAATTGAATGAATAAAGAAAACTAAAGTCCAGGAAGCTCAAAAGTAGTTTGCACAAGGTTATACACAGTTATATATTGATCAACCTGGGATTCGGACCCCAAAGTTCCAACTTCAGGTTTCAGGGCTTTTTCTGATGAAGATCAATCTAAAATTAGATGTTATTGTACATTTTCACAACTTGCTATTGAATGAACTTTCCAGAATTTGCTAATTATATGCTTCAAATGGAAGTTATGAACTCTAAATTTAGATGGATCCCAGGACAAGCTTATGAAAGAATAGTAAGATTTCCCCACAATGTTTTGGTTTATGTTTAAGGGATAGGACATTCTCACTTTCTCAAACCTAAGGGTTTATATCAATTATAAAATGCTATGGCTAAGTTTATATTACTAAAAATTATAATAAATGATATGCTTCTAGCCTTACATGGAGTGTCAATATACTGTTATCTTGTTATCTTAAGGCTCTCATAACTTATGATGATACCAAAGTCAAGATGAAAGGTCAATGCTAAAGGTCAAAATGATCAAGAAATCAGCATAGTTTCAAAGTCCAGTTGTAATAATAAGGTGAACTGGCTAAGACATCTAAAATTCAACTTCTTGGTTCTACTTCTGATATTTTGTCTAATATAAGAAGAGAATTGGAACATATATATTCAGTGACAGAGGCACCAAAATATAAAAGTGCCATTAAGTGCAAGGCGATTTCAGGCGAGTATATGTTTTGAGCATGAATTATCTAGATAATATCTTCAATTATCTATAGTATTTCTCTTTTGTAGACAGAGATGTTGGATTACCCTGTGAATATTACTGCCTCTTTTTATACAATGGAACCAAAGTTATGATTTTTTTCAGAGTCATATACATTAAATCTAACTAGAAAAAAGTCATAATGGGAAAAGAACAACCTAGAAATAATCTTTAATATTGAACATGCTGAATTAAGGAATACAACATTATAAGAGACAGCATTAGTAAGAGACATGATTTTTCAGTTGTTGTATTCCTGTTATTTCATTAGAATGAAAGGAACTAAGAAATGAGAAAAATTGAAACTGCTTCGACCAAAATGATGTAGGTAATTAGAGCAATCTACATTTGGATGAAACACAATCAAAGTGACAGGGCTGTTGAAATTCCATCTCCAAAACATTTAAATACAGTTAGAGTATTCTCTACAGAAATTTGGGAGCAATCACGTTGTGGTGGGGTGTAAGTGGATGGTGGCAGCAGCTCAAGAATACGGGGAAGGTGGAATGCACGGAGAGAGAGAGAGAGATACAGTGGTACTAAAAATCCTGAGGTTTTATACACGCACAATCAGCTGGGTGGTCTGGCAATCCCACAACCACCTACCTGCCCCATCCTGATACCTCCTCCTGCTGGTCATTTAAATCAGACTTTATTTAAGAATATGAAGGGATGGGGTGTTCAAACAGCAAATACGTATTTACTGCCTATGACAGGTAGGCACTATGCTAGGTGTTCAGAATGCTCACTGATTGAATGCTCACTGATCGAAAACAGACATATGACATCTTGCACCAGCCTCCTGTTCTTAACTATTATGTGTCTTAATTGAGGTTTGTATACAAAGCAAAACAGAGGGGCAGAGAAGTTTAGGGTATTGGTAAGGGTGCTACTGAAATGATAGGTCTTGGAATTTAAGCTGCATAAGTTGGCAAGTGGAAAAACAAGCTTGTGGATGGGGATAAAATTAGGGGCTCTAAAGGATCGACAGCTCATTGAGTTTGCAGATCAGTCACCCTGGGAGCAGTCGAACAGAAAACCACAGGACACTGAGGAGAGAATGGTTGTGTAGTTGGAGAAATCGTGGGTGATGACCACATCACGATATGGTCCCGAGAATGGATGGTGGAAGTAGAATGGAAGACAAGATCATCAGAGCTGAGGAGGTCATGGAATTGAAAGGCAGTGCTGTTGGCTGGGTTGTTCATGGGGCTGGTAAAGTTATGCTGCAGAGTGTGCCTGGGCGTGTGCATGTGTGTAGAACATGGACACCCTGCACCTAGAGGCTTATCAAGTAGTTTAGGATCTCTGAGTACTACCCATAAGGCTCGAAACACTCCAATATTGCCTTCATGGGAATATTTTATCACTAAAATAAATGCCAAAGAATATATACTATTACTACATGTATATTAATTACAACTAATCCTTACTCTGAAATTCTAACATCTGCAAAGTGAGAATTTACAGAAATGAAAATGTTCTTAAAGTTGTTTTTAAAGGTGGTGGTTGGTTTATTTGTGAATACTTTATTTTGTTTAATAGACTATAATTTAAAAAATCCTCACAACACTGTAAATGTACTAAATGTAGTTAATGGTAAATTTATGTTATGTGTATGGTACTACAATAAAAATTCTTCCCCCACTCCAGCAAATCATTTTGTTTTATAGCCCAGAGATTCTGACTAGCTTGATATAAAAACCAATTCCTTTCTATGGTTATGGTTCAGCATTCAATTATAGCATGTTAAATGAATAAAGGAAAGAGAGGAATTTGGCCTTTTTTAAAATTTGATTCAAATTGGCACACATTTATTGAACTTCCTAGTAGATGCCAGCAACAGTGCTAAGCCTTGTGTGGAAGGCAGCAGCAATCCCAAACAGTCCCTGCCCAGTAGGAGCTCATAGTCTAGTGGGAAAAAAAAGAAGAACCAATGAACAGATCTCTTAGGAAGCAAACTATGATTTAAGATTACAGCACCAGCTTAAACAGTTTGTTTGGTGGGTGGAGAAAGTGGAGACTGAGGATGACCTTGTTCCTTACTTTCAGAGCACTTTTAAAGAGGTAGTCAAACAGTGCTAATTTATGTTCTCCATATAAATTAGTAGGAGCATGAAAACCTATACAGCCCCTGCCTAAAGAGAGCTGATCAGCTGCAGAGAATTTTAGACAAGGTTTGTCAGTCAGTCCCCTTTCTTCAACATAGCTATAAGAAGGATTGAGGTTAGGTTTCTAGAATCAGAACCACCTCAAACTTGGACAGCTCTAGAGACACATCACAATGTCCTTTCTCTCCAAAAGTTCACTCTAAATTTCAAAAGGACTAAACCTCAGGGTTCCACATGACTCGCTAATTTAGAGAATTCTTTGTCTCCTTGTTTCCTCCATGCCAACATCAGAATGAAGGAAATGCCTGTGCTCACTGTTTTGCCTTTTCACTTGGTCTTGAAGCCTTGGTGCTGTCTTACTTTCAGAGATAGCTCATACTCAGGGAAATGAGGATGCATGGAATGCAGATGCCTCAACTTACTGATGAGAAAAGAGAGTTCCTGACTCACCCAAAGTTGTTCAGTCTTTTGGTGAGTTATGATGACTCCAGCCCCTCCTGCTGGCCCTGCCTCCTGTCTTCTCTCCGGCCCTCACTCGTGTGTGGCCTGCTGGCGGCCATCTTTGTTTAACCTTCAGTGTTGATTTCTCACCCACACCTAGTAGCTTCCCCACAGTTGTGTAAGCCTGAGGGTGCTCTCTTTGGGTTTCAGGGCTCAAACAAAGGCTTTCTAAACGAATTTGATAAATTACTGTATGCATTGTTACTTAAGAGAGATTTCATGGTAACGTTTTTTGTATTAAGTCTCACAACAGAAAAGAGATCTAAGCTGCAATATTAAAGAGGGAACTCAATATGATATAGATGATCCACGTTGATCAGAATAAATCTTACAGCCAAGTTTTTCATAAAGTGAATTTCCATTTACATTTTTCCATGGACTTCATTACAAAATCTGAGCTGGGTATCACTGTAATAAAATTAAATTGAAGAAGCCAATCTTTACAGATCACATTTTAGAAGAGAAAACAATATGACATATTAATAAATGTAGTGAAGTGTCTAGAAGGCAGCATTTAGAACTCCCTAGATAAACATTGTTTTTCCCATTTTTTAATAAAGAAGGAATATAACATTTCATTTTCCTAGTAGTAAACAGCTATCCCATTTTTTTTTTTATAGTTGAAGAGAACATTGAGATCACCCTCTTCCCCTGGCTAACTGCAGGCACTAAGGCGATGTGCTATCTTTAAGTAGTTGTGTCATATTCACCCATTTCATGCAGTTACTAAAGGGCCATTTGCATCTGAGTAGAATCATATCTGGGTTGGGATCCCCACATGCTGTTGTCACCTTAAGCAGATAATAACCTCTCTAAGTCTTAGTTTCTTTATCTGTGTAATGGGGTAACAACTACCTTGGAGGGTTGTTGCGAGAATTGTGTAGGATCCTATAATAGATTTCCAAGTATGAAGCCCACCAAATTATATCTCTTTCTTCTAAATGTTAACTTGGGTTTTATTTAAGTTCACAGGAGTGGAACCAGAATGTCCTTATTCTTTAAAAGATTGTTTTATACTCTGTCTTGTTCCAAGTTTGGTTAATTTTTTTAGGTCATTAGTGTGCCATTTAAGGAAAGTCTCTAAATAAGAGACCCAAGAACTATATACTGAAATATACACATAAACTGTGACAAAAATACTTCTTATTTGAGATTACTATGGACATGTATAGGTACAATGTGAAGTGAAGATGTGATCTGGAAATGACTCAGATTACTAGTTAATAGTAACTAACCACCCATACAATTTAGATCCCAAAGTAGATTATTTTGGGGAGGTAGGGTTGTCCAGTACTATCATTTTATTTTATTTATTTATTTATTTTTTGTGGGGAAGACAAGCCCTGAGCTAACATCTGTTGCCAATCCTCCCCTTTTTGCTGAGGAAGACTGGCCCTGAGCTAACATCGTGCACATCTTCCTCCACTTTATATGGGACACCGCCACAGCATGGCTGACAGGCAGTGCGTCGGCGGGCGCCCGGGATCCGAACTCGCGAACCCCGGGCTGCCAAGCGCGGACTAAACCGCTGCGCCACCGGGCGGCCCCCAGTACTATCATTTTAATAGTTGACCCTTTCATACCCATTTTAATTAATCCTTACATCAAGTCAAGTTTTTCTATTGAGTTACATATCACAGACATTCTCATCTTCTCTACAGCCAACTTCTCATCTTCATGTCTTTCCTTGTTTTTTTTGTTTTTTGTTTTTGCAGTGATTTTCCCCCCTGCTTTATTGAGATGTTATTGATACACGACATATGTAAGTTTAAGGGGTACAATATGATGATTTGATACATGTATATATCGCAAAAAAGTTACCACAATAAAATTAGTTAACACCTCCATCCCCTCACATAATTACCTTTTTGTGTGTGTGATGATAACATTTAAGATCTACTCTCTTAACAACTTTCAAGTATATAATACAGTATTGTTAATTATAATCACCATGCTGTACATTTGATCCCCAGAACTTACTCATCTTATAGAAAATTTGTACCCTTTGACCAACATTATTCCATTTCTTCCATCTGCTAGCCTCTGGCAGTCACCATTCTATTCTATATTTCCACGAATTCAGCTTTTTTAGATTCCACGTATAAGTGAGATTCCCTAGTTTTATATACTATGTAACAGGCAAAGAACATGATGCAGGTGTTTTAAATTATCCTTAGTGATGGGTAAACTACAAAATTATAAAAAAAGTTCAAAAGTTTCTGTGTGTGTGTGTGTATTCCTTTATCTAAAATGTACATATGGGCACAATTCACCTTTTGCGTGACTGCCTACTTTCTAATGGGTCCCAGTTCTCCTGTCCTCAAACCTTCCTTCATCTCTGAGGTTTTGGTGCAGCCAACAGTCAATGAACAATTCCCTGGAGCTCTCTGGGGCACCCCAGACCATTGAACATGGCCCAGCAGAAGGATACCCGTTCCTCCCAAGTCCTGTCCACTCACCCGGCACCTGGCCATGAACCTGCTGAGGCTTTGGTGCTGTCCTTCCTCCCCCAGAGGACTCTGCTTGTCTGAAAAACACTGCCCTTAACTTCTTCATGATGAAGGATGAATGTGTAAATGGTCATGGAGATGCTTTTATCACTGGGGCCTCAGAGATGTAGCACACAGTTGTGAAAAGCAGCTTTAGAAACTGCATTTGAATCCTGATTTTGTTACTGTGTGACATGTCTAAGCCTTCCTTTCTCTAGTAGTAAAACAGAGACAAAATGAGATTATTGAGAGTATTAAATTGGTTAATGTGTATAAGTGCCTATCGTAAAAAATTGTTTTTATCATTGGTTTGTTATTGCTATAACAAAATAGGCATTCCTGAAAATCTTGTAACTAGTGTTCTATTTACCACAAACATGAGATAACGCTCCTTATACAGGTACATACTGTAGCAGAATAAACTGTATTTGGGATGACACATCAGCATGAGGAATCTACAAACCAAACTCACAAACCTACAAATTCCCCCTTAAGAATTTGAGGGAAAGTAAGAAGGCATAGAAATTGCAAACCCATCGTCTACTCTTCCTTTATTCCTCTTTCTTATTTTTAATGCCTTTCCTTATTCACTTCTGTTTATATTATCAAACTTTAAGAGAAGTCCTAGATCCCTGCTTGTATTTTGTCTAAACTCTAGTATATTGAGCTAATGTCTCACAATGCTAAGCATTTTGCTGGATTAAGGAATATCATTTTCCTCGCTAACAACTTTAATGAGGAGATCAGACAAATAAATGTGTAGATCATCACACGATAAATAGAATAGGAAGCACAGATTGAAAGCTACTAATTTGCTAACTAGTTTTAAATATTGCCCTTTTACAATACTGATGATATCTGAGAAATTAATATTTTGATATATTCACTGTCTCATAAATTTATGATTTATTTTAAGTATATGATTTGATATTTTTTATTTTATTTTCAGGTGTGAGTTTATTATTCTCTGGGCCCACCCCTCTTTCTTGCAGAGCACATGTCTGATTGATTCTCTTAGCTCCAATGGAGACCTTAGCAAACTTCGTGATAGTTATCTGTCTCGAGAAGCAGATAAACCTATAAGACGCTGACTGTTCCATTTCCATGTTGCAGCGTTCATAAGGTAACTGGCTGCAAAAAAGAAGACTGAATTATTAAAGAGAAGAGAGGAATAGATTGGAGCAAATGCCAAGGTTTTTAATGCCTTTTTTTTCTTCAGACATAAAATGGAATCACAAGAGGTGAGCTTCTGCTCTAATTAATTCTTCCCTTGGTTGGAATATCAGCCTTCTCTTCTCTGCTGCCCTCATCAGAAGGGAATAACTAATAAGAGTTCATCTGCTATCTTTTGTATGCGACAAAATTCAGACTGCCTAGAAATAGAAGGTAGCAAGTTATCCCTACCTGCAAAGAAATCATAACAGAGCATATTCATGTAGTTCTTTCCATTTCGTGATTTTTCACATTGGCTCATGGAGGTCAGAAGGCTGATTTTGCTGTACCAATTCTAAATGGACACTGGGTAGGTAATATTTTAATAACCCCACAGAAGTGTTCTGGCTTTGCGGAGAATCCTTTTGAAACGCAAATTAGATACTCCAGCAGGGGGCGAGCATTAGCCACGAGAAAGGCTTAGATTGACATTACTTTCTATAGAGGCAAACACGCTCTCCCCTATGTGCACACACACACACACACATTTGATTATTTTGTGGGCCTAATTGTAAAAGGTTTCAAATTTTTATTATATTTTCTCTATCATATGAAGACCTTCAACTGATGTCTTCATAGTTCAGCAAAATTATACCTAGACTTTTGTTGTAAAAATGCTTTCAGTTTTGGAGAAATCAGCCAGGCATAACAGAATGCACCAAGCTTTGAATTAAACCAAGCCTGCCTGGGTTTGAACCCCTTGGGAGCTGTGTGACCTGAAGCAAGTTTCATGACTTCTCTGAGCTTCAGTTTCCTCACTGGTGAAATGGGGATGCTAAGGATATCCATCTCATTGTGTTGTTGAGATACCCATATGGGGTAATATATGTACAGGATTTAGCTCTGTCAGCCACATGGTAAAATCCCGGTAAATATTACTAGCAATGAGTACAGATCCTGGGAAAGAGTAACACACAAAAATAGTAATAATACCCATTAGACAAGCCCTGCTAAGAGTGGATCTGGGAAGGCTTATTACAAGATGAGTCCGCAGAGCTGAAGGATGGACAAGATGCTCAAGGAAGCGTGATGTGTATTTCAGTTAGTGGAGGTGATTCTAAAGGAGTACCAAGCCAATGACTAGAATTCATGGTTCACAAACCTAAAATGACTAAGAAATTGTCAGGAGAATTGAGTGCTGCAATAGAAATAAAACAGGCTGGATGGTTTTATATCCAGAAACATAATTTACAGTCAAGCAGTTGTGTCAGAACAGAGGGATTTTCTGCCTCTATTTTAGCACTCAAGTTCTTTCTGGCAGGATTTGGGGAAGAACATATCTTTTGGAGTTTGGCAAATCACAACAGGCCCATCTGTTCTGGAAGGAAAGAGTCTTTACCCATTGCTCTTTAACAGTTTGGAGGGTTGACAGATGAAAGATGTGAGCTTGGGGGAGCAAAAATGGGTTACAATTGCAGGAAATAAAATCAGAAAGGACCAACATGTTTATGGAGTTGAATGAGCACTGAGAGATCTCACAGAAAAGAAGGCATCTATCTCTTCATCCTGAACTGTGTATTCAGGGGACCACCAAATCAAACAGCTTGATAAAAAAGGGTTTGGAAGCAAATTAACAATTTTGGAGGGATGTTTGTCCACTTGCTGAAAAGAGTTGATATGGTTGATCTGTCTCCCTAAATCCTGAATACTCTGTGGACGTAGTATTTTGAATCTAAGAATTATATTTAGTATACACACATTATATTTTTACAGCTATTTGTACAGAACTATCCCTATAGGTATCTATGAAAAGTGGATACAAATGGTCTTTCTTCAAATAATTACTGAGGATCCCATATTTCTCTGCACGCTGAGGACTTATAATACATCTCAATCAGGCAAAATAAATTCTGAAGTGATGCTCAGGTGTTCTTCTGAGGTATTTAAATGCACATTTAGATAAAACAAGCCTGGGTAGATATGCGAGCCAGAAATCTATCATGTTAAAGACTTCACTTTAGTTACTAAAGATGATATATGAAATGCCACACTTTCAACGAACTCCAAATAGTGTTTTAGAAATAGCATCTCAACTAGAGTCAGCATCAGGTGAGGATTTGACAAGCAGCCAGCAAACTTATACTCCTTTGGCACCTCAGAGGCTCTGACAGCAGCCAGTGTCACTGGAGGGAGCTGGTAGCACAGCTGAAAGCCATGTTGTCAGGCACAATCATACACGTGTATTACATGCTAAGATGGCTTCTGAACTTCCTTGCTTTCTAGGAGGCAGCACCTTGGAAAACCCTCTTTTCCCCCAGTGGTGAAAGTAAGTACATTTGTCATTTATAGTACTGTTGTCATAATACAGTTGTCATCAAGATTTTTCTATGTGAACCTTGTTAACTATTGCATCAGGACCTTCCAGAGTCATGTCTTGTAGTGTTTAGAAATGGTTTCTTATGGCTGAGATAGTTTTGGCTATGTTTTGCCCCCGGATGCATATCTTTTAAGTAAGAAAATGCAATTGTGCAGGAAAGCAATGCTAATGATCTTATTTGTTTTCTCTCTGATTATGCTAATAAACCGCAAATAATTTTTATTTATAAAGGTATAGAAATATTTGGTACATTCCACTCATAGAGCAATACAGCCCATAATAAACTTGTTCTTTTACAATGTGGTCATTAGGCATATGATGACTTGAACTATGTTTTATTATGTAAAATTTGAAACATATAAAAAGTAGGCAGATTATTTTAATGAACTCCCCTGTGCCTATCAACTGGCCTCGAAAATTATCAACCCATGACCAATCTTTCTTCTATACCCCTGTCTACTCCCCCTTAGCCTGTATTAATTTGAAGCAAATATCAGACATTATATCATTTTACTCTTAAATATTTCAGTACATATCTTTAAAATACTTAAACTCTTTTTAACAAAACTTTCCATACAATTGCTTCATAAATTATCAATGATTCTCTAATATTATTGAATATCTATTTGTTTAAATTTTCTGTTATCTCGCAAGTATTTTGCCTCTCTGCTCTCTCTTTTTGTCTTCATCCCCTTTCTCTTCCCCTCCCCCTCCTCCTTTTTTTTCTTCTCCCTTTTAATCATAATCCAAAAATATCTAAATATTGAATTTATTTATGTCTTTTAAGTGCACTTTATAGGTTCTCCCTCTATCTCTTCTTCCTCCTCTTCTTTTTTTCCTCCTCTGAAATTTATTTGTTGAAGAAAAAGGGTTACTTTTTCTTTTTGAGTTCCCACATTCTAGATTTTGTTGATCCGATCCCTGTGGCATTCTATGATTTATATCTCTTACAAATCAGTAGTTGAATCCACTGGCTTGATTAGACTCAGGTTCAATCTTCTTTGGTAGGACTATTTCAAAAGTGGTTGTATATATTTTTCTCTAAGAAGGCACACGCTACCTGATTATCTCTCTTCTTTTGATGTTAACCACTATTGATGTTCAATGCCACCAATTTTTCTACGCCAACATGCCCCTGTTCATTTTGGTTATCTGAAGCTCTCTTTATAGTATATTTTTTGGGAAGAGATCAGAAGAATAATATTCCTTAAGTTTTGTATGTTTAAATCAATTTGTAATTTTTTATCCTTGAAGGTCAGTTTGTCTGAATATCAAATTTATGGCTCATATTTTCTTTCCTTAAGTATTTTAATTTTTTTATTCCATTGTTTTCTGGCATAAAATGTTGTCACAAAGTCTGAAAACAGTCTGATTTTTTTTCTTATAAGTAACTTGGTCTTTTTGTCTGGATATCCAAATAATTTGCTAGAATATATGCTGGTACTGATCTTTATAGATTGATTTTCCCAGGAATGCAGTATGCCCTCTCAAAACTATATATCTCAAATTTTTTTGTTGTTGTTTTAAATTTCGGGAAACTTTCTTGAATTAAAATTTTTACTATGTTTTTTCTTCTTCAGGTTCTCCTGTAAAATGTATGTTAGATTTTCTTTGCCCAGCTTTTATAGTTGTTGTTTTATCTTGAATTCTTTTTTCCTATTTTACGTATATTTTACTTAAAAATATTTACTCCTTTTACTTATATTTCTCTTGAGGTAATATCAGTTGTCTTTATAAGCTCTGTGTTCTTTCACTTCCGAAATAATTTTGGTTTTATTTCTAATTCTTTTCTGAGTTCTATAACCTTATTTATAGTTTTTCTAATTCTAATTTGTTATTTTGTAATATCTTGTATCATTTTCTTAAATTTATTTTAGCTTACTTGAAGTATTAAATTACTTTTTTAAAAAATCTGTTTTGTAGAACTGTCTTTATATCATGTTTTAGCTTTCTGGAGGGATGTTATTCTGCTTCATATACACATTTTTTTTTTCTTGTAACAACTTTGCATGGGATTTAAATGTGTTCCTTTTCTATTCCTCACTTTTTTCATAAAATTAGTTTTCCAGAACATAGATTTTTGCAATCATCGTGAGTTGAGTATGCAGCTGCTGTTCTCAGATGACCCACTGTGCTTTCAGGGGAGTATCTTTGTTTATTTTTGGGTTCTCCTGTTCTCAAGTCTTTTACATCCTTTGTTGATTCCTTCTTTTCCTCTCCTATGAGAGCTGATACCAGGGGGGTCTTATAGCTGTTTATATTTTGGGATGAGGATATCGTGTCAACTATTTCTGTGTTTTGGTTGTCTGTGGGTTTTTGGTTTTGCTATGCCAGTTACTCTGTCTAGTGTTAAATAGTGTTCCCTTAAACTAGTCTTAGAGGACAGCTCATCACACAGATTAAGGTGGAGGCAGGAGGGAAAGGAGAAGCCTAAATTACATTAAGTTCTTTTGCTTGAATGAAGTATTTGCCTTTCTTGAATATAAATAATTATATTTTGCACAAGCCAGTTTGTTGAAATTGATTTGGTGACTTCAAGTAGAGAGTAATAATATGGGACAGTATCAATTGTGATGGGTTGTTTAAAGAAAATCTATCTGCAGATCCTATAAAGTCTTTGTTCTTAAATAGGTAGCTTCATTTTTTTTTTCTGTGACCTCTATATCTCAAAATATTTTGCATATTTAACGTGGAGAAAGTACTGAGAACCAATAATCATACCTGGATTTTGATTTGTCCACGTGCCCTGTGCACAATGGGGAACGTCTCTGATGGTAAATGGGATTGTTCTCGTGGCTTTGGAGACTTGAGTCTGGATACTAAGAGGAAAAAACATGCTTGTGCTGTGGGCCAGAAGGGAATGTGGCCCAACTCATCGCATATCAGCAGGTAATTTAGAGAAGAGATAAGAGAATGTATTATGCTGTGTTATAGAAGCTTATTTCTCTAGGCAATCTCAGTGAATTCTGATTGTTTCTGTGAGGACTGCTTCCTAAATGAATTTTAAAATTCAGCTCACAGTTGCTTTTAGTGAATTGGATAGGCTCCTTGCTATTGGGAGGCTTCTGTTAATCTCAGAGACCAGTAAGAACAGTGGAAACACCGAAGACATTAAGCACTCATCAGGATGAAGAACGCCAGGAAGACGGTGGGGAAAGCAGATATACCCAGGACACTGAGTGACGAAGGAAAGATGGTGTCAGTAGAATAACTGAAGCTTTATTGGAGGAGATTTTGGAATCAAAGCCTATCAACTAACAATAGCCCATGGAAGCCGCTGATACGAAGCAGAAGAAGCACCAGAAGGAATGTTGGGCTAAGGAAAGATCCTACATCCCAGGATCCCATGAATTTCCATATTTGGGTCTCTCTATGAGAAAAAAGGAGTCAGTCCTTTTTTGTATGTCATTTGGGGTTAGGAGAGGATCCAAATTCCTTATCTCTTTCAGCTTTATACCAAGAACCAAAAGCTGGTGGCCAGTAAACTGCAAATAACCTACAGACTTTTTTTTTTTTTTTTTTAGCATGAAGGTTGTCTTAAAAATTGCAAGTATTTGCAGAAATTTCCAGATTTCTGGCCTATTTTGAAAAACAATCAGATTTCATTATCTGGTGCTCCTCTCATTAGGCAGCTATCCCTTTTACATAGGGCTTATAGCCTGCAGTGTCCTACAGTCCCTATCTCTCTGAATTTTATCATACTCAACTGACTTAAATCATCGACAAGAACGTCCTAACCATTAGAAGTTTTTGTGTTTGAAAATTACGAGAAATATGAGGCACCTCAGGGTGAACCCAGGTCATGCTCTTAAGGAGTTCAAGATGGAGGCAGTTCCAGCGTTCTGTCCTCTACCTTGAGCAGGAACTTGGTAAACTATTTTCTGAATGTTAATATATAGTCTTACATAATAGTCGCTTCAGATAGCAGTGGTTTTTTAAACTGTGGTAAAAAAAAAAACACAACATAAAATTTACTATTTAACCATTTTTTTTAAATTAATCTTTATTTTATCTATTTTTTTTTTTTTTTTTTTTTTGTGGGGAAGACCAGCCCTGAGCTAACACCTGTTGCCAATCCTCCCCTTTTTGCTGAGGAAGACTGGCCCTGGGCTAACATCTGTGCCCATCTTCCTCCACTTTATATGGGATGCCTCCATGGCATGGCTGACAGGCAGTGCGTCGGCGGGCGTCCGGGATCCGAACTTGCAAACCCAGGGCTGCCAAGCGCGGACTAAGCCGCTGCGCCACCGGGCGGCCCCTGCTATTTAACCATTTTTAAGCTCATAGCTTAGTAGTGTTAAGTTTATTCACATTGTTGTGCAGCAGATCTCTAGAGCTCGTTCATCTTGCAAAACTGAAACTCTACCCATCAAACAACTCCCCATTTCACCCTCCCCCAGCCCTTGGCAACCACCATTCTACTTTCTGTTTGCATGAGTCTGACTACTTTAGATACCTCATTTAAGTGGAATCATACAGTATTTGTCTTTTTGTGACTGGCTTATTTCACATAGCATAATGTCTTCCAGGTTCATCCATGTTATAGCATGGGACAGAATTTCCTTCCTTTTTAAGGTTGAACGATATTCCATTGCAGGTATATACTACATTTTCTTTATCTGTTCATCCACTGATGTACATTTGGGTTGCTTCCACCTGTTGGCTATTATGACTAATGCTGCAATGAACATAGGTGCATAAATGTTCTCTTTGAGATCTTGCTTTCAATTCTTTCAGATATATATCCAGAAGTGGGATTGCTGGATTATATGGTAATTATAATTTTAGTTTTTTGAGGAAACTCCATACTGTTTTCCATAGTGACTGCACCATTTTACATTTCCACGAACAGTGCACAAGACTTACAATTTCTCTATATCCTCATCAACACATTATTTTCTGTGTGTTTTTGTTTTGATAGTGGCCATCCTAATGGATGTGAGGTGATATCTCATTGTAGTTTTGCTTTGCATTTTTCTAATGATTAGTGATATCGAGTATATTTTCAAGTTTGCCATTTGTATGTGTTTCATGTTTTTGCCATTTTCATATGTTGGTCATTTGTATATCTTCTTTGGAGAAATGTCTATTCAAGTCCTTTGCCCATTTTTAAACTGGGTTATTTGTTTTTTTGTTGCTGAGTTGTAGGAGTGCTTTATATATACTGAATATTAACCTTTTATCAGATAAAGACATACAGACCAATGGAATAAATAGAGAGCCCAGAAATAGACTCTCACATATATGGTCAAATGATCTTTGACAAGGGTGCCAAGACCACCCAGTGGAGAATCAACAGTCTCTTCAACAAACGGTGCTGGGAAAACTAAATATCCACATGCAAAAGAATAAAGCTGGACATTAACCTTACACCATATACAAAAATCAACTCAAAATGTATTAAAACCTAAATGTGAGACCTAAAACTATAAAACTCCTAGAAGAAAACATAGGAGAAAAGCTTGAAGACATTGGATTTGGCAGTGATTTCTGGGATAGGACACTGGAAGCATAGGCAACAAAAGCAAAAAATAGATGAGTGAGACTACATCAAACAAAAATTTCTGCACATCAAAGGAAGCAACCAGCAAAATGAAAAGGCAGCATACAGAATGGGAGAAAGTATTTGCAGATAGCAGTATTTTTAATTGAATATAGGATGATTTATTAATCTAAAAAAGTCTTCATTAGCTGTTGGAATTTCAGGTATCATAAGAGGGCAATGTTTTTAAGCCAAAGACATTTCTGTAATTTAAAAAATATACTTGTTTTAAGGCATATATTTGGAAACTGGTTACAAAGTCATCTACATGAGGAAGACTTTATTTTCTCCCTTTCAATTCTTATATGATGCTATCAGATACTGCTTCCTTCCACCACTTCCAGAGGTATACATCTCCTCCAACACCCATAAACAAATAATGACGATGATAACAACAATAATGGCTGGTACTCTGTCAAGCTCTTTGTATTTTTCATGCATTTAATCCTCGTATAAATGCATAAATCAGTAGTTACTCTTTATCTCCCCTCATTTTATAGAGGCCCCATAAATCAAAATCGCCAACTGTACTTAAATGCTATGATGGCAGAATTATTCTAAAAAGACTTTGGATTCATTGCCTTAACTTCCTCTTCCTCCCATGTGATATATTTTGTTACTTTACAGCATAGTGTTGGTTACTTATAGAGCCTTTTCTCAATATAATAGCCTAAGTAACCAGAGAGTTGCTGAAAGAGAAATGAAAAAAGTCAAAGACCTGGAAAGTGAAGGGCTCTGAAGACAAACTTCATTTAGTTCACAGTTGAACTAGAGTCAACCCTTCTGATACTTATAAGAGGGCCTTTCTCTTTGGCTCCAAATCAGGACGCAGGGTTTTGTTATTGTTTTTTCCCTTCCAGGCTCTGCAGAGTGTTTGGATGTGCTCTCTGGAGACAACAACCAGGAAACTGGGCAGAATATGAAATACTATGAAAAGGAAGGATATGATGTCCAGTCACATTAAATAAAATGCTCTAAGTGGATCTATTTTTGATATAAGTATTTTAGACCATTTCAAGGAAATATGTTCTTGACTTGCTTCATGGTTTCTATATGCCCTAGACAGTTATTGTTTAAGTTAGGTGGAAAGGACTTTTAGTATGAGACAACAACCATTCCTTAAAATCAGAAACTAGGCAAATTTCTTTAGTACCAGATATGGTTTTTAAAAACCTGTTAGACAAAGGACATATCTTCACAAATTTTGAATCTGTGTAGTTTCTGGTCATAATGCTTCTCACCCAGTCATCATGGAGCTTCTGCTGAGGTCATTTTCACTGCTCTTGGAGTCATCAGCACAGACTGAATAACTCCTGAAATACTGGCAAGTAATACAACCCAAAATTACACTCCTTAATCTTCTCAAGAGAGGAAATGAGATCATTGCTGTTGTGGAAGAAAGGAAAACCCAAGAATCATTTGGCACTGTCTACATACGCATTTTATCTGAGACATTTATTCCTTCTAATATTGAAAAAGATAGCTCAATTTATATATGAACTTTATTGTCAAGTGTATAAAAGTGTCTAGTGGACATAAAATGTTTAGCAAGCAGATATAAACCATTAAAACAATTTTTATTTTTGTCAGACCAAGTTGAAATTTGCATTTGGAAATCCATAAAGAATAGAAAATAAAAAAATACACATATTGAGCACGTAGCACATACAAACACAGGAAACTGAGGTTCAGGGAGGTTACAAAGCTGGTATAAGTCCACACAGAGGGAGACAGCTGCAGAGCTCTGAGTCAAAGCTAGGCCCCTTGGTATTCTAAAAGTTTTATTTTTAAGAAAAAAATTCTTATTAAAGTTTTAAAAAAATTTACTCCTCTGGAAACTTCACCATGATGAATGGAGGGCAGGTTAGTAGTAGTAGAAAATAATGAAAATTTTATCTGGTAAGTTTTATATATTAATTATTAATATTTACTAATATTAGCTAAGTTATTAATAATAGCTAATATTTACTGAGTACCTACTACATGTCAGGTATATACTAAATTGCTTTACTTGGACTATCTCATTTGATTCATCAGCAAGAGTATGAATAGGAATTATTTTTATACCATTTTACAGATGAAGTAACTAAGGCTTAGAGAGGTTAAGAAACTTGACTAAGGTGCATGGTAGGGCCAGGACTGGAAACCAGGCACCCTGATGACAGAGTTTAAGCTTTTGAATGCTGTGCTGTATTAATAAATCATAGTTCCTCAAATCACCAAAAGTCAATGGATGTCTTTTTACTTGATATTGTCCAAATGGTGTGCCTTTTCAGCAAAAAAGAATCCCTTTAAAAATACCTTTATTTGATGATATGCTTGAGTACAGTGCTGACATTAATTTTACAGAAGGGAAAAAAAGAACAACAGAATGAGAATATAGATGCTGTCACACCAACAGCATTCAACATCTGATGACCATTACCCAAAGTCTAATGATCATTATCCAAGCAGAAATATTCTAAAAATGTCTGCTTGAATAATGTCACTCTCTGTATTTATTAAAATTTTTAAAAACTTACAAATTTTACCATTGATTACGGTGTTAGTTTAAATGAATACCTGTCAGCATAGTAGTGGAACCAGTTTTGAAGGAGAAGTGGAATGCCTGACTTCTAATCTAGTCTCCACCACTTGGTAGTTCTGTACAATCAGGTAAGTTGTGCAGCTTTTGCAAGTCTTTATTTCATCATTTCAGTATGAAGACAATAATAAGACTACTATAACGTCTTGCAGTTTTTTTTAAAGAATAAATATCAAATGAGAAAATATATGCAGAAACACTGTGTAAGGATATTAAACAATCTTTAGACATTGTTATTGTATTACTGACTCACCACTGTTGGAATAGGTAGTTAGAAGGTTTCTTCTGGCATACATTTATGAGACAGCTGGTGAGAACTAAGGGTGCCATTTGGACCAAGAAATAGAACAAAACTAATTGGCTACACAGGGACTCAACCCATGTCCTTAGCCTCATTAACTCTGTACTCTACTAACTAAGCACACTGTTACTCACTCAACCTACCTTCATGGGTCTGGCCTTTGGCTGGGCATCAATGATATTATGGTGGATGAACCATGGTCTTTGTCCTCAAGGAGATCACAGTCTGGCAGGGAAGCTCAGGCAGATGAGTAAATTAATAGTTAACATACTTTATAATAAACCAATGCTACAGTAGAGGTTTATAAAAGTGCTAAGAGGGCACCGAGAAGAGAACTACCAATGCTGACTAGGAAAGTATGGTATTCTCAACTCATTACGTAATTTGTTGAACCTAAAATTTTTACATCTTAAAAGACTTAGGTCCACTTAAATCCACATGTTAAATAATAGTCAATCTCATTCCTCATTTGGAAATTCTAAAGGTACATTTGTTTGTTTGTTTACTTAATGACCATTTATTATCTCAGTTTCTGTGGGTCAGAAATTTGGGACTAGCTTAGCTGGGTGTTTCTGCCTTAGGATTTCTCAGGTGGTTTCATTCAGCATGTCAGCAGGAGATGCAGTCATCTCAAAGCTTGAATGTAGCTAGAAGGCCAGCTTCCAAAATGGCTCATGCACATGGTTTTTGGCAGGAATTCTCAGTTCCTATCTAGCTGTTGGCAGGAGACCTTAGTTCCTTGCCCTGTGGACTTCTCCCTAGGCTAGTTGAGTGTCCTTATGACATGGCAGCTAGCTTTCTCCAGAGTGAGAAAACCAAGAGAGAGTGGGCAAAGTCTTGTATGACATAGTCTCTGAAGTTACACACTTACTTTCACCTGAAAGTACAATTTTTAAGTAACCCACAAGTTAATGAAAAGCCTTAATTTAAGAGAAGAACTTAGTGTACCTTACTATCATGAAATCAACATTTTGTGAATCTTTCCAAATTGCATTGGATGGTTTATTCCCAAATATTTGTTTCCTTATACATTAGTTATACAGAGCTAGAACCATTAACTTGCTATTTTAGATGTAATCATATTTTTGTCCTCAATTATCTTGAGAATTAATCTATTTCATTAATTCATTTGAATGGAGACAGAGAGCCAATACTTGTCACAGTTTTTTAAAAATAGTGAGGTCTGGTGATTGGTTACCAGTTCCCTGAAATAAAGAGTGAGGTCTTCTAGAAAGCTAAAAATGCAATTCAATGCACACAAGGGTTTGTGCTTTTTCAAGAATTCCTCTATTGCTTAAAGCCAAGTGCACAGGCAGTAACAGAATTGTACAAGAATGACCCTTTTATTTTTATTTTTTTATTTATTTATTTTTTTGTGGGGAAGACCAGCCCTGAGCTAACATCTGTTGCCAATCCTCCCCTTTTTGATGAGGAAGACTGGCCCTGGGCTAACATCCGTGCCCATCTTCCTCCACTTTATATGGGACGCCGCCACGGCATGGCTGACAGGCAGTGCGTCGGCGGGCGCCCGGGATCCAAACTCGCGAACCCCGGGCTGCCAAGCGCGGACTAAACCGCTGCGCCACCGGGCGGCCCCAAGAACGACCCTTTTACTTGATCCTTTTGGTTTAGTCGAACTTTACTACCAATAAAAAATGACCAATGACCCATACACCTTGCTCTTCTCCCATCTGAACCATAAATGAAACAAATGATCTGGCCCAGTTTATGTCTTGGGATATGGGAGGTAAATGGTACCCTAGAGGTTTTATTCCTCCTGAAATTACTGCTGAAAGATTTACAGGAGAAGTGATCTTATTGTCTCAATCAATCAATCTGTGAGTAAGTTTTGGGACATGTACCTGTGAGTTCCAAGTGTATAAGTGGAAATTATTCATTTCCTGTCTTGTTGTTTAATGTTACTAATCCAAGTGTTTGGAGAGATTTTTGCAGAAATAGAATATTATTGCTAAGAATGTGTAGGACCCTAACCAACTGCTGTATTCATATCATTGTGATTATATGTTATTCAAATCAGGTGTTCAGCAGGTGAAAACTACCCATCAAGAGCCCAGGAAGCTCTGTCAGGGATTTGGGTGTCACTGCAGGTCACTAAAGTCATAAAGCTCTATCACTCTCTCCAGTGCTGACATATTTTATTAGTAGTCGGCGTCCCTCAGATACGTGATTCTTGCCACTTTCAAGGATGTAAACAATTTCTATTTTGGAATATATAACCAGAATCCTGATTATTAGAGCTAACCAGTACATTTATCAGAACACACACACTGGCTTTGGACCATTCATGAGACGTTATTTCCTCTTAAAAGCAAAGACTGATGATCACCATTCCTGTTGTTATTTCCTCTATGAGAGTATTTGAATTAGAGTAATATTTTCACACCTCTTTTCATTATACCATATACAAGTTCTGGAGACCAATCAGGTTTGGGATCATCTTACTTGTATTTCCTTCTATAGGTTTAAAATTTAAACCACTGACATTACATCCCAGTTTACTGAGGTCTTATAGACAGTGCACTATGCTGGGTGCCGGGATCTCTCAGCTGAACATGGTTTCACCACTTTGTTCTAGGTATTGCACACCAAAAAAAAAAAGAAGATAAAAGGCTCTTTGAATAGGTGTTCTTTCCTCTGCGTATTGAAGAGCATTCTTCAAAACAGTGTATTGGCTAGCCTGAATTTTTCTGTGTGAAAAAGTCAAGTTTAGCCCTGTTATCTACTTTTAGGTCTGAACAGTTTTCCTTTGCTACACTTACGTGCTTACAGCAGGGGGGCAGTAGAGCTTTGTCCTGCCGGTCCCTCCGGTGGCTGCAGTGGGGCTCACACTGCCCCAGCGTCTGCCGCCTGATGCAGCTCATTAGACTTTGAGCAGATGCTCAAGTCCATTAACAGCCACTTAAGCAGCAGGTTGAGGAAGCTGTGCTGTTATGAGCTAAAGGTGGGGCTGTGAGCTGGGAATGGGGAGGGCTCAGCTACCAGCACCTGGTGCCTATATTGTGTCAAATTTGGGAACAATTTTTTTAATCATAGAGATATTACTTATTGGTTGTCATGTATTGGTTGTCACGTACAGTAGGTGGAATGTGTTTTGCCAAAAATGCTATATCAGGCTTAACTGTTCATTTTGCCAGCAACTATTATATATTAAATATTTAGGTAAGCTAGAGTCAATTCTACAGTTGGTCAAGGTATATTCATCCTTAAATGTACGAAAAAAGCCATTCAAATCTATGTATATGCTTCTTATTACTGTTTGATCTCAGCTGATAGTTGACTGTTCTTCAGTCCTGGAAACATCCTATTTTCTAAAAAGTAAAGAAAAGTAAATAGAAGTAAGCCAGCTGACCAGATGCATCTTAAAACCTACAAATTATTCCAGGACATGAGCTCCTCTAAGGATCTATTTTAAGATCCAGTACGTTTTTGTTTGTTTCAACAGTAGGGTTAGAGGATAGAAAATGCTTTGTTGATGGAAAGTGGGAGCTGTTACTCCCCCCACCTCCTCTACTCAGCAAAACTAAAAAAGAAAGCAAGCCCGTTGAATTCCTAGCCAGATCTTTAAATCATTAACATCAAATGGGAAGACGTTATTTCTAAGTGAGCTGCAAAACCTTCGTTATCACTGTAAGTTTTCCATCATTTCCCTCTTTGATTTGTGTGTGTGTCTTTAATTCAGATTTTTGAGCAATCACCTTCAAATGGGTTTCCACACATTAAAAAGAAGGAAAACCACCTGGGATGAGAAACCGGCATCTCCTCTATCTAAATACGGGGTCCGGTTTACCGTCTCTCTATGGCTTATCAGGAGTCGTACTGTGTACTTTTCATGATTCCAAACACAGCCAACTGCATCTAAACCAGTAATTATTAAATTATCCATGTTATCAAAGAGGCTGCAAACGCGGCTAGCAGAATTGGCCTTACAATTGTCTCCTAGGTCATCAGTCAGTGATAAAGGGAATATTAGGCTGAGGAAGCTCCGGCATCCAGGCGTTTTCCCCAGAGATGAAGCTGCGCCCCACACAGTGAGTTGTCAGCGCGGTGGTGACGGCCACACCTGGCAGCGGCCACAGTGCAGCTCCCGTGAGCACGGGCTGTGGCTCAGCCTCGGGAGCTGCTCTGTGCAGCAGCAGCAGCGGCAGCAGAGGGAGCCGAGGCGCTCTGGGCAGAGGAGTCTGGGGGATCGTGTTGTCGGGCTGCATTCCCAAAAGCAGCGGCCGCAGCCGGCGCTGTGGGAAGTTCCCGGCACGCACTCAGCTGCGCTGCTCCTCACCCTCAATTTTTGGTGAGCCTTGGCGCTCGACAACGCACGGGAGACAACCCATTTTGCTTTCTTAGACATAGGGATGAGAAATGAGCTGCCGAAGGAATTTGGCAATGAGAGTGAAGGGCAGTTTCATGCCAGCAGCTAAGTTGTAAAATTGCTTTTGAGGCTGCTGCCCCAGGAGCACGATAGAATTGATAAGAACAGACACCGTTGCAGACCAAAGGCATGCCTGATTGTACTTGAGTCGGATCGCTGGGACGCAGCCTCCTCTCCTGCTCTAACTCTTTGTGGCTGAATAAAGGCAAGGAGACTAGAAACACAACTGCAACTGGTATTCCTGAAAGGAAAACACAGACACTCCAAAAGGAGGGGAGGAACAGCCCAGCTGGTGTGTACATTTTTTTTAAAGGAGAATCCCTCAGGTATGTTCTCTTTTCCCGGTACGTGCTGCCTCATTTGCATGTGATCTTGTGTCTGTCTTTTCTTTTTCTTTTTGTTTGCACTTTGAATCACAACCATGGGGTTCTCCTAGTGTAGTAGATGCATTTGTGAATGCTCAGTTCTCCTGTGTTTATAATATGGATGGTTCTATTGAGAATCACGGACTTCTCAGTCATTGCTTTATTTTAAATGCAGAATGATGAATGATTGCTTAGTTTCCGCCCAACTTTCACGGGAATATCTGCTTAGAGACAAATAAACCTGGGATATTTCCTAATCCCTTGGAATTTGGGGAAAAAATAGAGCCAAACAGAGAAAAAAAAGTTGAGGGCTTCTAGGAAGGGGTTAAAAGCCAAGATGTCATAGACTAGCATTGTGTCACCCAAGTGTTTTTCCAGCTTAGCTTTGGGTCTGGAACATATTGAGCTTTATCAATGTTTTGCATTTCTAGCCCTTGATCAGTCCTTCAAGATGAAGATCCTACAGATTTGCTTTAAAGAGATCAATTGCTTAAATTGTGTTCTTGGTTCTGTTTTACAATTGTTCTATGGTGCTGAAGGAGGCAGTCTAAAAAACAAATCCCTTTGCTCCAACAGCTTGAGTAAACCCTAACTTCTGCAATTACATCATCAATACACTTGTACAATAAAGAGAAAGACAGATAAGGCAACAATAGTAATATTGGCCAGCCTTAGTACCTAGGCTGAGAAGACAAAGCCTAAAGTCAATTTTCCTCATTAGGTTTTTAAAGAGAAAAAGGAAAGAGGGGGGTGGGTAACACCTAAAAATGAGTTTTTGGAAATACTCTGCATTACTTTAAAAAGCTAAGAATATAAGTTTATCTCATTTTTGGATCAATAATAAATGTAGTGCTTTTGAAAATAATCTTGCCCTCTTTCACATTTCAATATATTATTATCAGAAAAGTGGATAAAACTGGCAATAAATTAAACATACATGTATTTAAATTCCATGAGCTTTACGGGAGGGGAGAAACAAGAGAATGAGAAAGTTTGCTACATTTTTGTATATGTCAAAATATTTTATAGATTTTTAGGTGTTTTATTAATACAAAGAGTTAAGGCTAAAGTTCTAGGACCCTGACATTTAATTATTGATGGTTCTACTTTCTTATGATTTGAAAGTCCAAATGGAATAGAGGTAAATGGGATTTAAATTAAAATTTATGCATACTTAAACTAAATCACTACTCTGCTCTTTTAAAGCTAAAACCTCATTTTTGCCAAATGGCAGTGATCCAGAGCACTGACTTGGGCCATACAACAAAATGAGGAAATCAGTTGTTTTAAAATTCCACATATAACTATAATGACACTATCAAATTATGGTAACTACAAACAATTCCTGGACTAGAAGAGTGATTTGGAAGATGGGCAAAGAGTTGAGTTTACATTCATTAGTAGGGTGTGGAAAAAATTGTGTATTTCTTCTGTGTTGCCATGTTGTATGGGGAGCATTATGATATCTGTAGATGAAACACCATAGCAATGATACAACAGTAATTTTACTGAATCCATTCAATGATTATTTTTCAAACTAATGAGTAAACTGAGCTAAGATAATTTAAAAGAATATTTGAAACTCTGAAATACAAAGTTGCCGTTCAAACTACAATGGAATTCTGTTGCAAAAGTAATTTCAATAGAATTGTGGACTTGGATTTGAAGGTGGATAAGCAGGTATGGGTTTATTTCCTAGCATTTGATTATTCGTTGTTAGACTTCCATTATAGAGATTTGGAAACTTCTTCTAGAAACTGTCATCACCATGTGCTTGGATAAATCCACGTTCAGGTGAAATATGAGGTAAACATGTTAGATGAGCCTAGAGAATTCACTTTCCAAGTGCTTGTTATTAACAAAGAAAACGATTTCCCTTTTAGGGCATCTAACACCTTTCTATGGTTGCTAGTCTTTAAATATAAAGCGATGAAGTATGTGGTGCATGGAACTACTTGCTTAAGAGCCCTTGGGTCATTGTAAACAGATGACAACTGTATTCCCCTTTCAAAGACAAATTATACTAAGAATGTGTGTGTGTGTGTGTGTGTGTGTGTGTGTGTGTGTAGGTATGTGTGCATAAGGGCCAGTTGAGAAGGGTCTTTGCTGATTTAGGGCAAACCTATGATTTTGAATATCAGTACACTTTTGGTATGACATCTTTTTCCTAACGCTCCACGCATTTTCATTTCTGTTGACCTATTCAGCTACTGCAATGCATAAACCCTACCGTGAGTTTTCTGAGACATTTTACCACCTGTACATTGTCTTCCAGTTTTAATACCACTGGCTTCTGTTATTCATTCTTTCCGTCCCATAGTCTTTACTACAGAAGGACTTTTTCTCCAGAATTTTTGAAATATGGGAATCACCTTCCCACCTGAGAAAAACATTCCTGCATTTCAGCTGGAAACTTTAGGAATTTTAAATATATGCCAAATTTGTTTCTAAAACACATTTTTATACGTAGAAAGCCACTTTCTATGTTATTATTTATACCTAATATCAACTTATTTGATAACCTACATTTAAAATAATATCACTCAAGCAATAATTGCAAATTCAAGGAATTAAATTTGCGTCTTTTGTGTTGTTGCCGATACAAATCCTTTCTGGATCTTAAGTTTTCTGTGCTTGTATGGCTAAACTCCAATTCCCTTCCAGCTTAAAAAAGAAGGGAGAGGGAGATTTATTAATAGCCGTCTAAGTCTGTAGCTTTTGAGCATGTAGAAGACTGAGTGCCCTGTTCTGTAATCTCTACAGGGATAATGGATACCACAGCAGTGTTTGCTCCACTTGTAGTCTTTTAAGACATAGATAGGAGGACAGGTTATTTTCTAACCTCTAGATCAAAAGTCCTCCAGAAGAGAAGTATAAATGAAGACACACTGAATACTTTCTCCTTTTCTTGTGAACATGGTTGTGATCCAAGAGGCATAAATATTTTCTATCTCTTGCAAATCCTAGTTATCTTGTATAGTTTAGTCTCGGCATATAGAAATTATTACAATCTTGATATGGGAGAGGATTTTATATTATTTTTCATACACGGACAGTTAAAGTATTTTGAGGAAACAAATGCTAGTTAGAAAGATATAAACTCAACATTATAAATTTGTACTCAGGGTTTTCAAAATATTTCTAAAAAGTAATCAGAGAAGATGTTTCCCTCTAAAATATTTTCATGTCTCCCTTAGACCTTTAGAACCCCAGCTTCAGCCTGCCTCTATTCCCAGTAGCCAATCTCCGTTGGCCAAAGTCCTGTGTTCAGGGTAAAATCTACTTTTTTAATGAGCATTCTGGCTTCTGGGAATCTGGCTGCATCTTTTTGATTAAAAGAATTGTTTCCCATGAAAATATTTTGCTTCAGGTATTTTATAAGTTGAAATAACATACTCTAGAAGTAGATTTTCTAGGCATATTAAACATCAGAAAGAAAAAAAGCATAGCTGTCAGACAGGGATGACTATTTCTATTTTACAGGTGGGAAGAACTGATGAGTTAGGCACAATCACTGAGGCACGTTTCTGAGAGGGGACACTTGACCTTATCTTTGAAAAACTGGAGGAAGAACAGACATGTTCTGAATCGTGTCATTGTTAAGTGGTATATAGATGGAAAAACCTGAACAATTGCTTTGTTTATCAATGAGAACTATTTAGTAACAATTGCCAATCAGATAAAAATAGAGAATTAATTCACACATTACAACGAGTCCGGTGCTCTTTGCTATCTGGTAGAAAATACTGGAACTATTCAAATTCTGGCTCAGTCTCCAACTGGCTAGGTAAACTTGGGCTATCATTTTCTAAGCATTGGTTTTCTCATCTGTAAAAGAAGACTATTTGTTTGATGCTCATGAAGACTCAGTTTTCAGACTCAGAAAGCCTATAAAATCTACATAATGCAGACTCTATAGAGTTGACTCCATTTGAAATGTAGCTACAGAATTACTTGATTCTGATTTGCTTCTCCTGAGGCTAGAGGTTTATAAATATCATTTACCTCCCTGATAAGCTGAGGAAGCAGTTTTAATCCTTTTAGAACTTTTAAGAATTTTGACAACCTGTTTTCCTTCATGCAACTAGGCAATGATAAGTATTGGCTTAATCATATTCCATGTGACTGCATATTTTGTATAAGGCCTTGTATTTGTGAGTCATAAAATATTTCCTGGATCTTTGATGTTGATATGCTGCCATTTTCTTACAAGAAACAAATGGTGTTTGGGTACTTAGCTGCTCACTTTATTAGAGTCATTCATAGAACAGCTTTATTGAGAGCTTTTAAAAATAAAGTGTATGTACCTACTCTGTTTAGTCATTTGAATAGATTTACTTTCTCTCCTTCCAGCTGTCTTCCATTCTGGATGGGCACACTCATAAGAACATGCTAGAAAGAAGGGGATTGCTGGACTCTCTCATGGCTGAAGGGGCAAACTTAACCAGGGAAGCTTCTCAAACCTAAGGCAAATTCATATTTCCTTCTTAATTTGAAAGAAAATTGATTGACAGGAGGCAAAACATATAGATTAATTTCATATATGTAAAAATTAAAATTGAATTCTAGTTATTTCTTAGAAAGTAATCCATAGGAGTAGAAGATTATGCTTAATTACCCAATAGTGTCACAATATTACTGGACAGGAGGTGAAGAACATCTTTTTTAAAATTGTAAATGATAAGACATATAAAGCTTGATAAATAAATACAGCAAATTCCAATGAATATGTACATCAATTGCTGTCTTCCTCCATTTAACCTTGAGTAGGAGCATGCCCTTGATCCTCTCTGTCTACTCTTTATCTTGGTGAGCTGAATTTCTTTAGTGGTCTATGCTACCTCATTGAGGGGATTTATGCTAACATGTCTCACCAAAGTCAATAGATTCAACTCCTCTAGTTTTCCTCGAGCAGTTTTTTCCTGATTTTCCTCAATCTCTTAGGCTCAAATCTCAAGTCGTCTGCACTGCCTTATTCTTCCCCATATTCCATATTCAATTAGTACTCACCAAATTTTGTTTTCTCTTTTATATATTGTTTCCAGCCATGCCTTCTTTTCTCCTCCTATTGGCACCATCCTAGTTCAAGTTCATATCACTTTATGACTAGAATAATCCTCTAATCTTCCAATTGTTCTGTTATGAGCCTCTCTTCTGAGCATCTGTTCTGCATACTACTGCCAGATTCCTTGTCCTAAAAAATGCCTCAATCATGGCACATATCACTCACTGCTCAAAAACTTTCAAGGACATCACACTGTATATAAAATAAAGCCCAAAATATTTTATTCTGGAAAAAAAACTTTTTACAACCAGATCCCAGACTGCCTTTCCAGCTTTACCTTCTAGTTACTTACCCAATATCTGCCCCAATTAAACAGATTATTCATAGTTTCCAAATAGTAAAATATTGTACAAGTTTTTAGTACTAAATTATTTGCACAATTCATTTACTAACGCATCATATATTTTCTCATGAGATTTCCCCTTTGGTCTTGACCTATAGTTTAAATCTTTCTTATAGCATGTAACTTAAAAAAAAAATTCCGAGCAAGACTATAAGTCCATTAAATACAGTATCCGAGTGAACTTTGACAAGTTACTTAAAATGTCTGCATCTTAACTTCTCAACCAGAAAATAATGGCACCATAAAAAGTATTGCTTCATAGAGTTTTCATGAAGGTTAAATGAAATAATATAGATCAAGTGCCCAAAGAATAGTGGTATTAATAATTGTAGTTATTATGTTCATACTCCTCACTACATAGTATATAGAAGATGGGTGCTCAGTGAATTTGCTTTTATATTTAATTTGAATTCTATATATATATCAGTTATTAGAGGAAAAGACTAGTAAGGGAAGGAGAGAGACTAGTATACAAAGTAGGACATAACAAAAAGAAAAAAAAAAAGAAGGAAAACCTCAAACCTCTACTATGACTTAAGATAGCAATTACCTCAGCAACTACATTTAGAACAAATTGGAATAGCTTTGGACACTCTGTTTTTGATGAAATCAAGGGCCCTGAGATTCAATATTCTTATGAGTGTTTTCCATAGTATTATGAGGCAGCAAATCTTAATGACTTTCTGTATTATAGCTGATATGGGTTTTATGAAGAGTCTACCACTGTAAAATGCTCCAGGGAACAAGAAGAGAGATTAGTGTATGACAGGTGACTGTGACTTATTGTTCAGAGCCCTCGCTTTAGGAGGCTCTCAGTAACTGTATGGCAAATGTCAGGATCTAGTGCCCATGCAGCTCATGAACACAACCTCAAGGCAGAGGAAGAAAGGCATAAGAAGTGTAGCTTCAAGAGAGGTGGAAGATGAACAATTAATAACAGGGAGCCACCTGCCTGACTTTACCTAAGACAGAGTCGTGTCGCATTATAGGTCCCTGTCAACTCGCAATGGTGTTTGTCTTCCTGTTCTTGACTAGGGGTACTGAGACTAGGTACTACCTCTTCAGTTGGGTGTTTCTAATAACAGTACTTTCATCATTGGCTCTGTGTCCCATATCCTCCGTCATTTCCTTTTATCTAACTCTACCCCTTTTAACTTCAGCTGATAATCTAGAATGTGGTCTCCCTCTCTTCTATTTAGTCCTGTAGCGCATCCAATTTGTGTTCACATTAATGGTCTTTACCACACAGGCTCCTGCTTTATGGCCCTAGCTCCCAGTGGATTCAGCAAGCCACAATTATGGAAAGAAACCCAGAGAATTCCTAATGGTCTTCTTTAGTTTTCTAGAAGGAATTCTTAGGGCATCTCTCTATTCTGAGATAGAAGGCAGCGTGGCTGATAATAGACAAGTGTTTTTACCTGTGATATTTCATTTTGGAGGAAAATTTCCCAAAAAAGGGAGAATGCATGATCTGAGCAAAATCTGCCTTGAACTCCTTGGTTGAGTTTGAAATCTCTAAATTCCTCGGTAATGATGGTGAGAGGAGGGAATGTCAAGTAGGAGGTGCAAAGTATGGTCAACTCTAGAAACTATTGAGAGAAAGCTTGAGACTAGCTTTGTAAGTTTTTCTTGTAAGTTTCTAAATTTTATATTACCTTCCTCTTAAGACACTTGACACTATAAGCCTTGATTAAGTTCTCTCATAGTTGGTTCCACTTCTCTGCCCTTCAGGCCCTACCCACAAGATATTATTTCTGATTATTGGTTTGGAATATAAAGCTTCCTTCCATGAGAATGGAGAAGATGTTTCTTAGAATGCAGAAAACTTAATAAGTCCACAAGACATGACACAAATTTCAGATGTCAAATTTAATTAGAATTATAAAATTCTAGATATGGTTTTAAAAAATTATAGGAGCACCAAGAAGGCATTTGTCAAAGCAGTTACAGTTTCTGGATGCCTGTTTTCCCATGATTTCTCAATTAATCCACATATTGTCTCACGTTTCATTGTGAACTCAATCTCTTAGTTCAGTTATCTAAAATTCCTAGAGGACAGATGATTTACTGTACTGCTTAATGCTAGATGAAAATGGACCAAAAAGTAAAGTCTGTTTATATTTTCATGCAAAGAAATTTGTTACTATATGTCTGTGAATATTAATGAGATAAAACCAAGAAATCTAAAATCTAATTGGGAGATACTATAAACTCCTATTTATCAGGAGTTCAAACATTAGTGAACAATTAACTAATTTGTGGCAGTAGCTTTTGAATAAAGGTAAATATAGTAGATATTTATAGGTGATGATACTACTTATAGATTAAGTAAAGACATCATCTTATGTCTGCAATATTGTACGATAACAATATATATTCTTTATGATGGCCTGGAAGATTCTGAAGACTTCCCCTTAGGGCTTCCTATGTTATAAAACATTAAATTATATTTAGCATAATCAGTCTTTAATACTTTATAAGTATTTGAAATTGATAAGTAGATATTTGGATAAATAGGCATTTCCTAGTTAGTTAAATAACACTATGTTAATGATGAGGGATAGCTATATGGGTAATTAGAATTCTAATTATTTGGTGTGGGAGGTAGTAGAAATGACCTTTTGAAAGTATGTTAACTCCTATATGGGTTGAATATTAGCACTGAGGGAAATATTCTGTCTCAAGATCACAGACCTGGATTCTAACACATCATCTTGCAAGAGGAAAACAATTACTCATAAGGAGAAAAAGAAAAGGAATTATTATTATGCAAAATCCATCTCTTTTCCAAGAAAAATAATTTAAAACCAGCATCCTACCAAAGGGAAACTGAAGCCCCAACCTGAAGCATGAAAGACAGTACATTTTTCATATATCTGAGTACTAGCAGGTTTATTTTAATTACATTTTGCTTAGATCACTACTAAAATTAGTCCGTGGGTCCTGAGGACTCAGGAGGTGGCTATGGAATAAGGTGGGGCAGGAGTGTCATAGACAACAGGAGAAAGCCAAGCTTGGATTTGAAACATGTTCACGAAATCCTCATTTCAGAAATCCCAGCACACCTAGAAAATGTTTACATTTTCTGTTCTTGCTGTATGCCTTAGGCTGCCTGAGGGACATCTCCTGTACCTTTCTGATTGAGAAGTATACCCTGCCTCTTGAGCTGCTGCCTTTGTCCTCGTTAGACCAGCTATAAAACCCTTGGAGTCTAGGGAATTCCTTCTGGGTTAATTACAGAGCTGTGAGGAGCTTTTGCAGGAGGAATGAAGCAAGTTCAATTTCAGACAAGATGTGTCTGTGTGATTTTAATGTGTGATTACCTGTGCAGAGGGTGAAAGCCTTGGCTTTCCCAATGCCTCTCTCCCTCACAATCTAGTCTGGTCTGAATTTTAGTGCCTGTACCTGCTTTCTCTTCTTTTCTTCACTAGATTGTGAGCTTCCCATGGGTAGGTCTTGTGCCATTGTTCTCCTCACTGCAAAACAGGTAGAATGCTTACATATATTAGTTGTAGAGAAAAAGAAACTTGGTGAATTAAAATGGTTCTGATGGGATACAATACAGCAGTTTCCTGTGTTTGACATTATTAACAACAAAAGATAATGTTTAGAAGAGTTTTCCTTGATATTTTAAAGAAGAGGGGATGACATAGATTGTGATTATTGGTCAGAGAGAATATTCCAGGCAGAGGGAATGCTCGTGGGGCAAAAGGAAATAAAGTCATTGTGAGAGGACAGCAGAAAGCTGTTTTTGTTGATATTTAAGAAGCTTTTGGGCACTTAATGGAAGGAATGTGAAAATGAATAAAAAGAAGACCTGCCATCAAAAGCACTTACATCTATTGGGAGAGGAAAATATGAAAACAAATTGTTATACAAGAAGTGAATTAAAGGAGGTTGCCAAAGTAGTG
This sequence comes from Tapirus indicus, assembly GCA_031878705.1. Classification (NCBI taxonomy): domain Eukaryota; kingdom Metazoa; phylum Chordata; class Mammalia; order Perissodactyla; family Tapiridae; genus Tapirus; species Tapirus indicus. The sequence goes on from CM062918.1 coordinate 46,469,419, forward strand.
AATGTGAAAGTGGGCTAAATATGAACTACAAATGGAGGGAATGAGTTATAGGATTCTACATTACAACAGTGATATCTGGTGAGGAGGAAATGAAAGTACATTTTATTCAAGCGAAGAGGTAAAGAGATGTCTTGGGTTACAGCAGAGACTGTACAGTGAAGGGTAAGGCTGTTGAAAGGTCTGAATTTCACGAGTAGGCACTAAAGAGTAACTTTTTGCTGGAAAATACTTTTGTTTATTGAAATTACTTGCTCAAATAACTCTCCCTGTTCATTCTGATCTTACAGAGGGCAGGGACTATTGCTGTCTTGCTCATCATTGTATCCCCCAAACTTAGTACAGGTGACAACACATAGCTGGTGCCCAATAAATACTTATTGGGTGAATGAATAAAGTGTTGATATCTCCATAATGTCACTATTTTTAAAAGCTTTTGAATTTAAATCCAAATTTCTAACTCGAATATATTTTTCCCTTCTTCATCTTCACTAGTAACCTCTTCTGTGTAGAACACCAGGCAGGTACTGGGATTGCAAAGAATGGTTTTTCAAAGGAGGGGCTTAGAGCCTTAGTAGGGAGAGAAGACACAGAGAGATGCCATGCTTGGTGTGAGTAGAACATTAAAGAGTAAATTGAGCTGTTTCTCTAATGTCAGCATTTGTTCAGTATTATGGGATCTGTTAAATAAACACCTCCCCTCCAAATTGTGATCAGATATTTCTCACCTGAAGACTGTGGCTCAATTTGCATTTATCAATGAAGGAGAGGTTATGCAACCTCAATTATAGTCTTGGAAAACTGTCATCAAATTCTGATTAATAAGTACTGCTTAATTGTTTTTTAAAAATGGCAATCTTTCTTGGTTTCTGCCTGAAATAATAGCCTGGTAAGAAATTCAGGGATGAAAATAGAAAAAAAAAGTATTAGTCCAAACAATTCCTAAGACACTAAGGCAGGGCAATGACCTTAAATTAAAACTGTAATTCCACATGCTTCACATATTTTTCCATTAAATCTATAGATTTCTTCTTTGGCAAACATAGGATTTTGTGTTTTGCTTATGCCATTTAAAACATGTTTCCATTTTTTTTTACTGTTGAATACAAACACAGCCAAATACAAACCAGAGGGAGGATTATTTCTGATTATGTGTTCAGGTGTTTCTTAATTTATACACCATGTGGGTTTCCAAAATATCTGCAAGCTAATATCAATGTTAAATTCTCTAGGGAACTTGCTTTTTGCTTTCTGGGAAATTGTGCTAAGTACCTTTGTAAAGAAAGCATCAATCCATTGATATACATGTTTTTTAAGTATGAACTTGCCTAGACAGATGCATAACTGGACTTTTCCCTTAAAACAACAGACAGTATGGTCAATCTGTCCTCCAGTTTTAAGAGGAGCTGTCCTAGGTTCTGACATGTAATACTGCAATATCCCTGCATCTCAGTTTTAGCAGAGATCCCTGGCACTGTCACAATACGAAAAGCAGAAGAATTGGGCTGAAGAATCTAAGACTATACTCGTGTTTCTTTTTTTAAAAATTATTTTATTGAGATCATGTTGGTTTATAACATTGTATAATTTCAGGTGTACATTATCGTACATCAGTTTCTGTAGAGACTGCATTGTGCTCACCACCAATAGTCTAGTTTTTATCTGTCACCATATATATGTGCCCCTTTACTCCTTTTGCCCCTTCCCCTCTGGTAACCACTAATCTGTTCTCTTTATCCATGTGTTTTTTTCCATATATGAGTGAAATCTTATGGTGTTTATCTTTCTCTGTCTGGCTTATTTCACTTAACATAATACCCTAAAGGTCCATCCACATTGTTACAAATAAGACAATTTTATCTTTTTTATGGCATTCCGTTGTATGTATATCACATCTTCTTTATTCATTCATCAGTTGATGGGCACTTGGGTTGCTTCCATGTCTTGGCTATTGTGAATAATGCTGCAATGAACATAGGGGTGCATAAATCTCTTTGTATTGTTGATTTCATGTTCTTTGGCTAAATACCCAGTAACAGGATAGCTGAATTATATGGTAGTTGTATTTTTAATTTTTTGAGAAGTCTCCATACTGTTTTCCATAGAGGCTGCACCGGTTTGCATTCCCACCAGCAGCATATGAGAGTTCCCTTTTCTCCACATCCTCTCCAACATTTGTTATTTTTTGTCTTGTTAATTATAGCCATTCTGGCAGGTGTAGGCTGATATCTCATTGTAGTTTTGATTTATATTTCCCTAATGATTAGTGATGTTGAACATCTTTTCATGTGCCTCTTGGCCATCTGTATATCTTCTTTGGAAAAATGTCTGTTCATATTCTCTGCCCATTTTTTGATTGGGTTGTTTTGTTGTTGTTGTGTTGTATGAGTTCTTTATATGTTTTGGAAATTAACTCTTTGTCAGATATATGATTTGCAAATATTTTCTCCCAGTTGGTGGGTTGTCTTTTTGTTTTGTTCCTGGTTTCCTTAGCCTTGCAGAAGCTTTTTAGTCTGATGTAGTCCCATTTGTTTACTTTTTCTTTTGTTTCCCTGGCCTAAGTAAACATGGTATTTGAAAAGATGCTGCTAAGGCTGATGTCAAAGAGTGTAATACCTATATTTTCTTCTAGGAGTTTTATGATTTCAGGTCTTACATTCAAGTCTTTAATCCATTTTGAGTTAATTTTTGTGTATGGTGAAAGATAATGGTCTGCTTTCGTTCTTTTGCACGTGACTGTCCTGTTTTCCCAAAACCATTTATTGAAGAGAATTTCCTTCCTCCATTGTATGTTCTTGGCTCCTTTGTTGAAGATTAGCTGTCCATAGATGTGTGGGTTTATTTCCGGGCTTTCAATTTTGTTCCATTGTGTCTGCATGTCTGTTTTTGTGCCAGTACCATGCTGTTTCGATTACTGTCACTTTGTTAGTATACTTTGAAGTCAGGGATTGTGATGCTTCCTGAAGAAAAAGCTTTGTTCTTTTTTCTCAGGATTGCTTTGGCTGTTTGGTGTCTTTTGTTGTTCCATATAAATTTTAGGGATAGTGGTCAGGATCACAGAAAGAAACATGAATATAAATCCAAAATATGTTTCTTTCTGTGATCCTGACCACTATCCCTAAGCAGGGTAATGAGGTAGGGATTTAATTGTGGAAGAACTCATAAAAGGGGAACAGGCCAGCTTTTCCAAAATGTAAATGAGTCGTGACAACTGTGAGTATCTCTGTCTCCTCACCTTAACCCAATTCTCCATCCCTTCTTTTTTTTTGACCCATCTCCCTATTAAAACATACCTGTCTTGTGTCTCATTCCCTTACTTATTTGGAACTCTTTAAATTATTCCAAACATGCAGATAATTATTCCATATATCCATGGGGTCATCTATGAAAGACAGACTGACCATAAACAAAGAATTTTAGAGCTTTCAAGAGAACTCAACAAAAGATTAGGAAGATGAAATGCAGAGCAGGAGTGCAGGGGACTATCTGTCTTGCCCTCTGCTTGCCAAGAAATTGATGACATAACTCTGACTTCAATTGGTCTATTCATATTTGTGTATAAAGGACATATTGGAGTCACACCTAAGTGTCATATGATAAAATTTTTAAATATTTTATTTTAAAAAATTCAGTAGTGATAGATGCACATATCTTTCCTACCTCACACCTTCTTCCAAAATTATAAATTTTCCTTGTACTTACCCTTTTATTGTATAAGTGGATTTAAGTTTTACCATTATCCAAGTATGAACCTGTAGAGAATGAAAAACTAGTTTAAAGGAACATAAACTGGGTGTGTTAGGGGTAGCAAAGTAATTTATGTTTATTTGGAAAGTTTTTAGGGCCAGGAAGTTCTCATGTTTGGAGGAAAAAAAAACCAAACTCTTATCCTCCTGATCCCAGAATACTGATGCTTTGTTACTCTAAAATTCTTCCAAATATCCTAGAAAAGTAAATAAGTTATGCTGCATCTATTATTCACATCTCTAGTTGTCAGATTCTTTCCTGAAAGTTGTGGTGGGTCAAGTTAGACCTGAGTAATTGGACACTTAAGGCACAGAAAAGAGTCATTAAGTGAGGCAGAAAAGGTAAACAAAGAGGAGGCCGGGTTGTGGGAACAAAATTTATTTACTCCACAAGCTTTGTATTTTCAGGGCTAGGCACTTCTGTGTAGCCTCAGTTCCAAGGCTCTGACCAACTGGCTGAGAGCTCCATGTGATGCTAGGAAACCTTTGATTTAGAATAGTGATCCATATTTGAACACAGCTTGGAGATGGAGACACAATTTCTGCCTTGGAGATGCAATTTCTAATGAAGATCCATCAAGAATGATTTTTTAAGTTCTGTACAATATACCAATACTGGGCCTTTCAGTAGAATATTTACTACGTTTATATTTAGTATATTCAATAGTACATTTACATGGATAATCAGGCAGTTTAAATTCAAATTATGTTCTCCCTGACATAAGTGTGTACCTTTTACATTTTGCAGGTTATTTGTATAATATAGTGATATAAGGTGAAGGCTTTGGAGTTTTGTATCCTGTATGCAGATGTACACACTACCACTTTCTAGAATTGTGGTGTTAGGCAAGGTACTTAATTTTGCCAGACCACAGTTTCCTCCTTTCTACAACAGGAATAGTGTAGTACATTTTTCAGAGGATCATTGCCATGATTAAATGTGATAATTTAAAAAGATACCCAGTATAGTGCCTGGAACAGAGCAAGCAAATATTAAATGGCATCTACTATTATTATTCTTTGTTACTCATTAGCTGCATCTGCTGCTTATGATATACTGTGAAAATAAAGGTAATACATTTTGTAGATCTGGAATCACATAACCTGGAGGTCAAAACTAGGGAATGTTCAGGGACAGTATGGAAAAGCTGTGAACTTGTATCTATGCCAGTCCAGGAACCAAGATTCCCTTCAGTTGAAGGCCATTCCCAGAGGTTGACTCAGGGGGTGAGTACCTTGGTCCTGAAGGTATCACACCCTGGCATCCATTACAGTCTGCCCTGTGTGCCACTCAAACCATTTGCTTCATATGGCAAGCTAACACCTTCTGGAATAGCTGGCTGGTTTCTTTTCCTGGGGAAAGTTACATGAAGAAGGTTATTGGAATGAACTAGAGCCCCTGTAATTTTGGCTGCTCTCGAGACCACGACACATCATCTCCGCCCTATACCTCCCATTTTAGATATCCTCTACCCATGGCTAGCACCTCTGCTGGCCTAGGTGGTTTACCTCCTGGGATGATCCAGATTATCATCCCTGAGGGGTCCAAACTCTCAGTCACTTTGCCATTCTTATCCATTTACCATCAAATCAGGCAAGGAATTATGAAGGGCTTCCTCAGTGGCTTTCCTGGGTGCCAAACATGTTCCTCCTTGTCCCCATAGTGTCATTTCAGCCCTTCATTCTCCTAATGATCAGAATTAGTTCCTCCTGCCATAAGTCTAAAGTGACCAGGTGGCAATCATATCTTAAGATTTCATGGCACTTTCATTATGTGTTCTTATAGCAGCAGTCCCCCTCTGGGAACCAGGTGCTCTGTAATCACAGAGAACAAAGCTGTGGGGGGTGGGAAGTACAAATACTCCAAGTGGAACATTGAGAGTGATAATGAGTAGGGCCACTCCTTGGTTCTCAGACCTATGTATTCTGCCTACAATACCATGTGATGGTCATGCATTTAGAGCATATACCGCATTCTGAAGTATGGCTTCCCATCCTATCGCGGTATCATTTCTAAGCTGGCACTTCAAATGTGTCTTCAAAGGCTATTTTTAAAAGTTTTATCAGCCTGGAAGCTTCTGGGCTTTGCTGTAATATGCCATAGTTGTTTTGATTCCAGTTAAAATGAAGTACTGCCTTTTCCAGAATAGAAGTTCAGTGTAATCAGTTGCTACCAAGTGGCTAGTCGATCTTCTTGAAAGATGTTGTATCAGGTGCTCAGGATTGGTCTCTGTTTCTGGCAGGTTGGGCATTTGGCAGTAGCAGTACCTAGATCAGCCTTGGTGAAAAGGAGCCCATGCTGTTGAGTCTATGAATAATCTCCATCTCAATCACAGTTGGTCAGGCCATTCTCCTTACTTGGATATTTATTTCTACTTCCATGGTGGATGCTCTCTGGTTGGCCTCAACATGCAACACAAAAGCTTTCACAGTTTGAGCCCTTTCCCTTAAATCCATCCACATGCCTCTTCCTTAGCTTTCTTTGACTCTTTTCTTCCAATTTTTATTTTTACAGGCTCCTGAGAAATTAGGCAAGTGATTCACCACTGCTCATGAGTCCACATATATTCTTACTGTGGGCCACTTCCCTTTCCACACAAAGTGGATGATCAGGTAACCTACCCCAAATTCTGCCCATTGGGAGGATTTTCCTTCACTGCTGTCCTTTAGTGCCATGTTGAGTGGGACTGTGTAGCAGTAGTCCATTTTCATGGACTACCCTCATATGAGACAGCCACATACTGACACAATCCATCCATACACTAAATTCAGATTTTTTTTCTTTTCCTAGTTGTCTATAAGGGATATCTTCCAATGAATACACACACACACACACACACACACACACTGAGGGGGAGGCACTGGTGCAATAGTAGTGGATGACAAAGGTCTAGGCCATATACTCATGCAGCTTACTTGTGCCCTGTGACCCTGTTAGTGCCTGATAATCCTGGGTATACCATTTCCATTTTACAGTGGATTGCTATTGGGTTGACCCAGTCTTATGATTTGATGAGTCAGGCAGAACTCAGCTCATGATAAGTAGTTCTGGCAGCATGGTCAATTGATATCACATATTCAAGTGCTCTGTATATATCTGGGCCCAGCTGCAGATTGGGAAATATGTTTTTTGAATAGTGTGTAGGTCTCCAATGCAGATGGCATGACCTTTCTTCAGAATCCAGGGGTCAACATAGTGATTTTTCTGTTGGGACTCACCATATATTCCGCAAGTTGACATTTTTTCACCACAGATATCTCTGTTCATCATGTCTGAACAATGTCAGCCTTCATATCACCAGCATATGTGTCAGAGTAGTATTAACAACTACTTATATCCAAATATAAGTGGGGATTATATTACTTCCAAAACCCGAAGAAGCTGTCACACTTTGGATGTGAGAGGCAATGATTTATTTTTTACTTTGGAGGGGATATTTACCACTTACTCCTAAAAACTGTACTGTTGGGATCCTCTGAATCATCACAATGTTCATCTTTCTCTGGAGCTCATGTCTTACCAAGGCCTTCTTGTTCACTTTCTTGCCACTTTTTTCTCACTGGATCCAATTAACAGAATATCATCAATGTAGTGGGCAAATGTGATGTTCTTAAGAATACTCAGATAATTTAGGTCCCTGTACATGGTGGGAAAATTAAATAGTCCTGGGGAAAGACTGTATATTCTTATATGCCCCACCTGAATGTGAACTGCTTCTGAACCATTTTCCTAATAAGGATAGAAAAGAATAAATTTTCCAGTTCAATGGCCATATACTAAGTATCTGAAGTTATATTAATCTGCTCTAGCAAAGATACCACTTCTGCACATCAGCTACAATTGGGATGACTACTTTGAGTTTGTGGTAGTCCACTATAATCCACTAGGATCTATCTGGCTTTAGTAGGGGCAAATCTGGTGCTAAATGGGATGAATTAAGTATGGATGTAACGGAGACCACTGCTCCTGCATCACTTAAATCTTTACGGGTAGTACTGATCTCTGCATTCCCCAGGATGTGATAATGTTTTTCATTTACTCTCTCTGCCTTCCCCACTACAATAGCTCTTATCCCACAGGCCCAGGAATCAATGTGGAGGTTCTGCCAACTACCACATATGTTCATTCTAATTATGCATTTGAAGACTGAAGAAATTATCACTGGGTGAGTCCATGGACCCGGTGGACTCAATGAGAGTCATATCTGAGCTAAGAGTACATTTAGTACCCGATCTCACATGCCCCCAACTCTAAAAAAGGGTTATAATGATGTTCAGATCACTAGTATCAATGCCAACTCAGACTGTCTCACAGTCCTTAAAATGTTTGGGTATTCTCTTTTCCTCTGTGTATGGTTATACAAGTAGGTCCCTTTGGTGAAGGCCTATTGGAATCATTACCATGTTCATTTGTCATAATGTAGCGGGGTACAAACCTCATGGATACTTGGACTCTCTGTCAGTCATTGGGTTATGGATTTCAGCATTGGCTTAGGTCCAGAAACTGGGCAGGAGATTTACATTCTTATTGGGGAGGCTGTCCTCATTCTTCTGATAACCTATCCATGATTCCTTTTGCTTGTGTAAATTAAACAGTATCTGTGGATGGATGTGCATCTATCTTGCCTCTAGGAACTGCATTCTATTAACCATCTCCATAGTTCTCTCTACATTGCTTCATGGCTGCCATTCTAACATTGCAGCTTATTATGATAATTGCACCCACCTTGTTTCTCGTAGTTAAATGCTACTACCTCACCTCAATTGTCTTGGGATCCTATCATTGCCATTGTTATCAGAGCCTAATTCTGTAACATCCCTCACCGATAGAGGATAGCCACCACTGAGATACTCAATGATGCCATTGAGAAACTCAGCATCACATTACTTTTCTCAATGGTAAATGGTGTGTCCCCTTGTGCAACACTTTAGGCTGGTGAGTTTTCCAGCTACGTGTAGTATATCTACTCTAGTATATCCACTTCTCTGAGACTTATGAACTTTTTCTCTACTGTTTGCCATATTACTTCTACTTGGTACAGACCATAACATTTTCCAAGCCTTCAAGAATCACCATAGCTTTGTGTTAATACTGTTCTCCCACGATACTTGCTAGTTGTTAAATTCAATATCATAGGAGAGAGCTTCTGTAGCAAGATATGCTTCCTTATTTAACTATATACACCTCCCCAGCGATCTAGTACCTGTGGAATCCAGTTCATAAGTACTTTCTCAGTTCCTATTGGTGCATATATGTTGGTAAAGTCCTGCAGTTTCTTCAGCATATAGTCTCTTTCCTTCCTTAACAGACTCCACATTTACTTAGCTGGATTATGTTTTGACTTTACCCTATTTATTGGTCTGGAGGTCCATGGAGGTATTTGTGGTAGATCTTGATGGAGGGTGCATAGATTGTCTTGCAGGTTGGAGACCTCTGCATTGTCTACAAGCAAGGGTAGAGCACTAGACACTAATGGGGAGGACTGGGCCACTTTTGCAGTCTCAGAGGATTCAGGGGAATCTGATTCAAGTAAATTAACCCAGATGTCCCCATCGCATCACTCACAGTCCCATTTTTTCCTAATTAAGACCCCGAACTTGGCATAGCCAACCTGCCTGAGTTGAGAATTAAACCTCTGGAGCTCTGCCACTCTTATGATTAATTCCTGGGTCTGGTGCTCAGCTTTTTCTGCACCTGCTGCAAGAGATGAGAATTTATTTATATGGCGACATGGACGTCTGCTGTCTTTGTACTTAGCCTTAAATTGGTGATTAATCTCTCTTAGCCTTTCTTTGTCTTTCTCCAGTGCATCAAGAAGCCCTTGCAACAGCTATTCTATTCCATAGTGCTAATCACTTCCTCTCAACCCGTCAAATACCTTGAGATGTTATACATACAAGTTCATTCGCTTCGACTGGTGTCACACTAGTGAATATTTTACACCAGTCCACCACTAGTGAATATTTTAACAATTGTACTGCTACAGTAGATCACAGATTATCAGCTTTCCACATGACATCAATGATAAGGTCCTCATTGCCAGTCCAACAGAGAGGATCCAGATGAAACATCTCATTTTAGGGTCACTTCCTCAGTGCTCCCTGGGTACCAACTTTCTTAAGTCAGGTTCCCTGGGAAACAGATTATGACAGAGATTATATGTGCAGAGCTTCTTTTGGATTAGGTATAGGGAGAAGCTGAACCATGATGCATTTTTAACAGAGGCTTCAGCCAATCTAACAGGAAGCTCTGATGCTGGGATTGTCCTTGTATTAAAGCAATGGAGCTAGGCGTTTGAGCACCCACATCAATTAGTCATTGGATGTGGGCTGACCCAGAGGAGGGGGAATAACCCGTTGGCCACTGTCATTCTCAGAAAGCTACTCAGCTATGTGCCTTCCAAAATGAACATAGCACTCTCTGCAGTTGGAGTGACTTAGTCTTGAAGGAGACATCCGTATGGCACACTGCAGCTATGCACACCAAATCTTTCAATTAATTCTGAGGGTAGACTTGGATGGGAGGTTGTAGTGCACATATTATGGTTGAGATTACCTTGGTTTTAATACCAAGGGTATACAGAGAGTGTGCAGACTCTGGGATACCCCTTCTGTGTCCTTCTTTCTCCTAAGGCACAGAAGTTTACTCAGAGTGTTTTCTCACTGATTAATTTTTCTAAATTATTTTTAAATTACATATTTAAAATGTTTTTAAAAAATAGCAGATTGTGGTTCCTGGGTGTCAAAGATAGTGTCTCTAATTTCACACAGGATTCTTTTGGGTCTTTGCTTTCTAGCTGTTGTTAAGGCCTAAGCAAAGGATCCAGGCTGAGTGAGGGGGACAGATAAACAGAGGTACAACGAGAGCCTGAATCTTAATGTGATTTTTGTGGGAGGGAGGACGGGCTTACCCTCTTTTGTGAGAAGGGGCTTTGGAACACTTGATTTGGATAGATAGACATTGTATATTTTTTCTCCCTGTGGTTATTAGAGGTGTAAAATTTTTGTTTTGCCTTCTTAATTTCTTCCTATTTTTTTATTTCAATTATGCTCGCACCTAGACTTGCCATAGATCAAGTTACTAATTGCTTCTGTTATGATCATTCCTAGAAGCTCTTTGAGGTAAGAGCTGGCTGATGCTGAGCGTGTTTTAGTTTTAGACTGAAAGAAACTTTACAGGTATACTTTACTGTTCCACAATAAAAATATAAGAAATTTTTAAAGAACTGAACTTGGTATTTTGAATTCTTTATTGGGGACGTGTGTTACCTATTGTTATATGGAATGTGCTCTATGTTTGCTGAAAAAATTAAAAGATGTTTTGCTATTAGGCATTTTGAAATAATTTCTTTATAGATTTACTTAAAAGGCACCCTGTGATACAGTAAAAGGATGAAATTGCAGCTCTTTTTAGTGAGACACTAATTTTAATTTTAGTTATAAGTGTCACACCCATTTTACTTGCATGCTTTGAAGCATAAGTAATTGACTGTCACCCAAGAGTTAGAATCAAATGAAGTTCCATTGTGTGAGGAGAATTGCATTGGATCTAACACTAAAGAGGAAGAGAGGGAGGATACTAATTATGTAAGCATCTAAGTTTTGGTCTGTTGCCATGCTGTGCAACATTCATTAAAATTTAAAATTCTCACTTGTACTACAGAACAGGGACACATCTAGGGCTATGTACCATGAGTGAGGTGAGAAGAACAGCTAGAAAGTCATATCAATAGTCAAGTGTCAAGTTTGTGGTGAGGATTAAGTGAATTTATGTTTTTTTAATGTGTATAGTACAATGATGGGAATATTTTAAGACCTACATAAAAATGTTTAATTTTTTTTGTAGATTTTTATTTTCTAAGACAAGATAATGACCTCAAGTGAACATTGATGAGGGTCTGAACCAAGGCAGTAGCTCTGCGAATGGAAAGGAGGTATGGAGAGGGAGAGAAATTGTAAAGTTAAGGATCATAAGATTTAGAATTGGTTAGAAGTTTGAGGCAAATAAATAAAGGAATTAAAGGTGAACCCGGAGTTCCAGTGTATATAACTAAGAGAATGTTGATTTTGTGCATTAGTACTATATAAGAAATTAAGAGAACACTGTAGTTTATGGATGAAGATGAATTTGAAAATATTGAATCTGAAGTGTTAATGGTCATTCAGACCAAACTGGTTAACACACAAATTGTAATTAATGTTAAGAAGAGAAGCTAGATGCAGACATATTGATTTGGTAGTTAGAAGAAAGGGGAATAAAAGAAGTCTGGAAAGGAAAGAGAGGCCAGTGAATGACCTGTTGGGGCTTCTTTGTTAAAGTGTTAAAGAAGAACACTTACTTAACTGGTGTCTCACCATACCTTAGACAAAACTCATAATGGCCCCAGACCTAGGCCTAGACAGCAATCAAAAACACAAGCATCCACTCCCTCTGTGGTTGTGTGGTCTCTCATTTCTGCTTTTGACCTCCTGTCTGCATTCTTTTCTTTTTCTGAAAGTATGCTGTCACTGTTCAATTTTTACAAAGATCAAAAGTTGATTGCTCAGGTCACAACTTTATGTCCCTTTCATGTTAATTGCCTGAAAAGATCTGACAGTCTCTATGCTCCAACTCCCAGTTCCCAAGAAATAGAACTGATTGGTCCAGTTTCCATTATGTGACCACTCTGTGTCCAGAGAGAGGCTGTGTTTTCGTCAAGGTGCATGGAGTGATTTAAAAAAAGGCCAAATGGTTGATCATTTCAAATGCAGAAGAGAGGTTAGGGAAGATTAGGGTTTTATGCAAATATTATTCATGCCCAATTAAAGAGAAATTTTAATAGAGGTCTGGGGCTGAAACTGGACAGTAAGAGGTTGAAGATGACTGGACTCATGAGGCAGCAGAGACAGTCTCCTCTGTGCTTTGGAAGTGTTAGGTAGAAGGTGTGGTAGCCTGAGGAGGTAACAACATTGAAGGAAAGCTGAAGGCTGTCTTTTGTTAGCTTTTTATTTACAATAGGGTCAGATGTAAATATGCTTTTTGCTTAGGTAGATGGACCTGGGAGAGAGAAAGACACTTAAAATGTGAGTAATAGAAGAGATAATTGCTGGAACATTATCCTAGAGGTGGTAAGAGGTGATTCAATCAAGAGCACAGGAGGAGATATGATCCTTGAAGAGATTCTTTCTTTTTTTAATTGAGATAACATTGATTTATAACATTTTGTAGGTTTCAGGTGTACAGCATTATAATTGGACTTCTGTATATACTACAGGGTGCTCACAACCAAAAGTGTGGTTTCTGTCCGTTACCATAATTGACCCTCTTTTTCCTTTGAGGCCTCCTCCCCACCCCCCTTCTCCTCTGGTAACCACCAATCTATTGTCTGCTTCTATGAGTTTCTTTGTTCATTTGTTTTGTTTTTGTTTTATTTTGTTTTTTATATTCCATGTATAAGTGAAGTCATACAGTGTCTGTTTTTCTCTGACTTATCTCAAGGTTCATTTATGTTGTCGCAAATGACAACACTTCATCTTTTCTATAACTGAGTAGTATTCCATTGTGTGCATGTGTACACACACACTACATCTTATTTACCCATTCGTCCATCATTGGGCACTTAGGTTTTTTCCATAGCTTGGCTATTGTAAATAATACTACATTGAACATAGGGGTACATATATCTTTTCAAATTAGTGTTTTAGTATTCTTTGGATAAATACCCAGAAGTGGAATAGCTGGATCATATGGTAGTTCTATTCTTAATTTTTTGAGGAACCTCTGTACTGTTTTCTGTAATGGAAGGACCAATTTACATTCCCACCAACAGTAGACGATGGTTCCTTTTTCTCCACATCCTCTCCAACACTTGTTATTTCTTGCCTTTTTCATAGTAGTCATTCTAACAGGCATGAAGCGATGACTCATTGTGGTTTTGATTTGCATCTCGCTAATACTTAGTGATGTTGAACATCTTTTCACATCCCTGTTGGCCATCTATATGTCTTCTCTGGAAAAATCTCTATTCAGATCCTCTGCCCATTTTTTAATCAGGTTGTTTGTTTTTTTGTTGTTGAGTTGTATGAGTTCTTTATATACTTTGGCTATTAACCTCTTATTGGATATATGATTTGCAAATATCTTCTCCCATTTGGTAGGTTGTTTTGTTTGTTTGCTTTGTTGATGGTTTCCTTTGCTGTGCAGATTTTTATTTTGATGTAGTCCCATTTGATTATTTTTGCTTTTGCTTCCCTTGCCTGATGGGACTTATCCAAGAAGATGTTGTTAAGACTGATGTCAAAGAGCATACTGCCTATGTTTTCTTCTAGAAGTTTTATGGTTTCAGGTCTTACTTTTAAGTTTTTAATCCATTTTGAGTTGATTTTTATGTATGGTGAAGATAGTGATCTAGTTTCATTTTTTGCATGTGGCTGTCCATTTTTCCCAACACCATTTATTGAAGAGAATTTCTTTTCTCCTTTGTATGCTCTTGGCTCCTTTGTAGTAAATTAGTTGTCTGTAAGAAGATATTCTTATATCTTAGAGATGTACAGAGAACATATGGTGCTGAAATAAAGATCTCTCTGAATGCTTATTGTAGTTGTTCCAGTTGGATGATATTGAACCTCTGGACAAGTCTGTCTTTAGTCAAGGAGGTTTTTCTGTGTCAGCTTGATTTCCAAGCAAGTATGAGAATTGAACCCTGGCCTTTGTAATGAGGCTGAATGTCAAAAGAACCTTTTGTTCCCTAAACATGCTGTCTCTCTGCTTAGACCTTTATGTTTTGGAGTGCATAGCCCAACTACTTTTTCTGTGTGCTTCATGTTCTGAAATGGCACTAAATGGGGTGAGTAAAAGAACACCTAATTTTCATACAACAATCACTTAAACCAGTTTCCACCATTTCAGGAAATTGCTTCTCATTTACTACTTCCATTATCAAAGTGCATGCTGTATTTTTATTTATATTTATATAGTTTTTATTGGAATAAGATTTCCAAACAGTGAAATGCATAGATCTCAAATTTACGATGTGAATTTAGAAAAATGAACATGACTGTTACCCCAGTTAAGATGTAGAGCATTTCTATCAATCCAAAAATTTTCTCATGTCCCCTTCAAGTCAGTCTCCACTCTTCATAGTCAACAACATTCCAGACTTCTAGTATCATAAATTGGTCTTGCTTTGAACTTATTGTAAGTGGAATCATAGAGTATTTACTCTTTTGTGTCTGGCTACTTTTGCTCAATGTAATGTTTTAGAGATCCACCTGTAAAAGTGATTCATTCCTTCTTTATTGCTGATTAGTGCTCCATTATTTTAATATACTTTAATTTGTGTATCCATTCTCTTCCTGTTGGATATTTTCCCACGTTTTGGCTGTTAATAATAAAGCTACAATAGAAATTCTTATGCAAGTTTGTTTGAGAAAATGTCTTAATTTCTCTTGGGTAAATGCAATAGTATAAGTGTAGGATTAACTTTATATGAAACTGCCAGATAGTTTCTAAAGTGATTATATTCTTTTACATTGTCCTCTTTAATGTATAAAAAGTTCTAGCTGCTGCTCAATATCCTCCCCAGCATTTGGTGTAATCAGTCTTTTAAAGTTTTAGCCATTTTTATGTGTATGAAATGGTATCCCATTTTGGTTTTTAATTTGCATTTTCCTGAGAATTAATGCTGTAGACCACATTCCCATGTGCTTATTGGCCAGTTAGAAATCAGTCTGAAATTGTCATTAATTACTAACTCATTGTGTTGCTTTTAGGGATGTCCTCTTGGCATTAGAGTGAATTTTTGAACAGATCAAAAGTAATAAAACTGAGCAAAATGAGCTAGCAGCACCTAATCATCTATGAAGAATACTCATGTCCCCTTTATTGAGAAACCCAAGGTGCGAGATCTTTGGATTTCATTAATTAGGCATGTGGACCTCTAATCAATGTATGAATTTGCCAGCAATATTCTTAATTTCTTGTTATAGATATGTTTAGTGTAATTTTAGTGTAAGACATGTTTTTGGCTGAAACATTTTATTGTGTAGGCAACTCTTGTAGAGATACAATAATATCTTATAAATTTGAACTTTACTCTTTCAGAAAGTGTGATAATTACTTCATCTAGGAGGCTATTAAATTTGTATCAAGAACAGAATAACTCCTTTTCCCTTCCACCCTATTAATATTTAGGTTAATTAATTATTAATTAATATTAAATATTAATATATTTATTAATATAATAAATTATATTAATTTATATTTAACATTTCTGTTTATGGTTGAGCAAATTAGTGATAGTTTATGAAATATTTTGGTACATTTATGCATTACCTTTTTTTCCAATGAAAATCAATTGACTAGCTATTAAATATCAGGCACCCTGATACATTCCATTAGGGAAAACAGATGCAAAAATGAAGGATTATATTACCTCATAATATTGCTATAATACATGTGCAGTGTAGTAAAAGTGTGTGTATACTTTAGAGATTGTATCTATGATGTCCAAGTGAGCTGTGACACAGATGGAAGGACACATGAACTCTTGCCTGAGCCATCAGGGTGACTTCTGTAGGGAGGGATTGCTTGACCTGGACCTGGAATCCAACTTACCAAGTAAGGAATTTAAGACACTCTGACTGTCTCCATGAGTTTTGGGTTAAATATCATTTTGCTGGGGTAAGAAAGGGAGTGATAAGGAAGAAAATGGACGTGAGTGAAACCAAACAATGTGTCCCACCAAGAAATGTGATATATCTGTTCACTCTCATCATCACATAATCTTACACATCTCACAAACACCCCTAGGAAATAGATAATATCATCCCTGGTTTACACGTGAGGAATGTGAAGTTCTGTGGTCCCAATTCCAGTTTCAGAAATGTTAAAATGTAAAAATATGTGAGTCTTAGAATCAATAAAATACAATTAAATCATTGTTATGAGTGTCTTATCCATTCCTTTAGAGTATGCAACATTTTAAAAGAAATAACTTTTAACTACATATAACACTACTAATTTTTATCTTCCTCACTAGCCTTCATGATTAGTGTGAGTCTTAGTCAAAAAAAAAAAAAATTGGGCAATTTGCATTACTCTAAATGAACACAAAGGAGGGGCTGTGTACTACGGGACCTCCTTGGCTGCCCTTTAGTCGAGAAAGGAGTCGGGGTAGAGGAAAGGTCTGCTCTGAAATAATCTTGCTATTATTTGTTCATAACAATAACTAACATTTTTGAGTACTTCTGGTGTTCTAGGCGCTCCTCTAATTATCTCTTATTTAATCCTTACAGCGACATGAGGGAGATGGTATCTTTATTATCTTATTTGTCAGAGGAGGAAACTGAGGAAAAAAGAGGTTCCACAGTTTGCTCGTTGTGCACAGCTGGTATGTGGCAGAGCCATGATTTAAAGCAGGCAGTGTGGCTTAAACCTCTATTCTATGCCCCTCCCCTAAGGTAATGAATGATATATTTTGGAGCGCAGCTGGGCACCAAATGGAATGTGCCTCCTATTCACCAAGAATGGAAGTGCTCTGTGATATAACTGATGTTCTCTGATTTGAACAGTGTGGTGTGGTATGGTTTGGGAACCATACATAAACTGTTGGAATTCTAGCCCTATCACTTGAGTAAGTCACTTAGGGCCTCTGTGTCTTGGTTATCTTGTTTTTAAAATGAGAGTAATATTTTACCTTGTGAGGTTTTTAAAGGATTGATTATTTTAACATGTTGAAGACGGTAGACATTTCCTATTAGGATGGAGACATCAAAAAGTGCTTAGGAAGCACAGGTTGGAGGGGGAGGTAATTTGTTCTCACAGAGATCTGGGCCCCTGCCTTAGCACAGGACACTAGATTGGTAATGTGTCCAACCAACCTGGTAGGACAGAGACGTGGGAGACATTAGAACCTGTAGGAATTTTTGCTCTAGAACGGTGTTTTTCCTCAATGACCTTCCTATACACAGCTTAAGTCTCTAGTAAAATTGCTCACAAGATTTTCTTCAGAAATTCCTATAATATCAAAGGACTTTAATTTCCAGAAAATTACAGACATTGACTATAGAGAATCAAGGTAAAAGTCAAATTATTTAAAGATAGAGTTAGATTACCATATCAGAGAACATTGGGTACAGTAGGAAAATGCCAAACCCTTGGGTGTAATTGCTTTAGAGGAAGACAGCACAGCACAGGGAGAAGAAAACAGTGAAGTCCGGGCAGGAGACCTGCATTTTTGTTCCAGCTCTGCTGTGTGAACTCAGGCAGGTGTTTTGACCTTTCTGGGTTTTCATTTCATGTTGTGCACAATTTGAGGATTAGTGCTGTTCAAACTGTATTCTCTAAGCCCTAGGACCCTGTAGAGGGGCTATATGGGCTGCAGCTCATGTGGAAGCAGCAGGTAAAGTGGGACTCCAGCCCTGCTCCCTTAATTCAACCAAAGGAGCTCTGCTTTTATCAGTTTTAGCCATTGAGTTTCCGCTTCAGATTTTGTTGCAGAAAAAAAGGGTCGATTCTGAGAATAAAACAAACAACCAGAAAAAAACACGTGACAGTTAACTTCGCTCCGGGATGATATCATTCTAAGTTGTTCATTCATGAGCCAGAGTACCTGGACTCTGCTCTCTGCAGGTGAGTGGGCAGAAGTTGCAAAGACTGAAAAAGACATAGCTCTTATCCTCAAGGGGTGTGCAGTCTAGCTGGGAATAGGGCCATGTCATGGCCAAAATAGTAAGTGAGCAAAGCTTATTCTAGGCTCCTCAGTCTCTCATTTCTGGTCTATCCTCCTACTTATCCCCTTTGATGGTGGACTCTTCCCATCCTCAGGATCCTTCTTGTTGTCTCTGCTCTCCCTCCTACTCTTGAGGAATGTTCTCATGAACCATTTATACCAAGATATAAAGTAGCTAATAAGCCTTAAAACATAGGGTCCCCTAGGTATGATGTGTATTTTCACAAGGACCAAAATCTTAAATGAAAGGAATAAAGTTCTAATACTAGAAACTAGTATAGTTAGTTCTTGAGGGAGGAGTCCTTCAAACATACTACATAGGTGACCACCTTTTTCTCTAATTGGTCCTTATGGGCCTAGCAGTATAGCCTGGTGTTTGTGAGAGAGGACTCTGAAGCCAGTCAGTTTGGGTTGCACTTCCATCTGCATCAGTTCCCAGCTGTGTGACTTTGGGCTAGCTACTCAGGTTCTTAGTTTCTTCATCTGTAAAATGGGGGCCTGGCCCCGTGGCCGAGTGGTTAAGGTTCTGCATGCTCCGCTTCGGCAGCGTGGGTTTGTGGGTTCATATCCCGGGCCCAGACCTACATCACTCACCAGCCATGCTGTGGCGGCATCCCACATACAAAACAGAGGAAGTTTGGCACTAATATTAGAGCTAATCTTCCTTAAGCAAAAAAAGAGGAAGATTGGCAACAGATGTTAACACAGGGCGAGTCTTCCTCAGCAAAAAAAGAAAAAAAAATGTGGATTAATAATAGTACCTACTGTAGAAATTACTACCCAACATTAATGTAGCAATCTTTACAAAGCACTCAAGATAGTGTCTGGCATATACTAGACATTAGAAACTGGAAAAACATATGCAAAAGCTATTTGGTAAATAGTTTAGAAGAATAATTAAGGAGTAGATATCATGGTTCAGACTATATGGACTATAGGAAAAAGAAAATGTGACCTAGTAGTTAAACAAACGTCTGTGGAAAATATTAGACTTGATCTGTCCTTTGCATGATTGAGACCAGATTAGCTGGAGGACATTCTAGGCAGAGTGAAGAACGAGTATAAAAGCAACAGTGAGAGAATAAGCTTAATGGATCCATGGAACCATGAAGTGGCCCAGAGTAGAGGGTGTGCAAGAGTCTGTAGTAGGAGACTAAGAAGAGGAAAATGATGGAAAATAAAATTAAGGACTATTAGATAGAAATCCATTCATGGGATGGTTTGGAATTGTGGAGAATGTTACTTTAGGAGGCCAATAAACCTTTGCACTATTAAAGGTCTAAAGTAAGGAGCATGTAAATTATTATAGTGAAGGAGCCAAGCTTTGGAGTCAGGAGACACAGACAACTACTTTAGCATCTATGAGGCTCGTCATTCCTAACCATCAACTGGAGATAATACCCTTATGAGGTCACCATGAAGATCGTATGCGTTGATGCATACAAAAGTACTTCGTAGATTCAAAAGTGCTTACAGAAATATTAGTACTAGATGTCATTGTTTACTGCTAAGCCAAAGCAGCAGCAATGGAAGTGAGTAAAAAATGTAGGTGGGCTGTAGTGGGATGGAGAAATTCACAAAATATCTGATTAGCTAGAATAAAGAGGACATGAATCATTTGGGTTTCATTCTTGGGGAAATGGGTCTTTCTGTTTATTTATTTATTTATTTATTTTGAGGAAGACCAGCCCTGACCTAACATCCATTGCTAATCCTCCTCTTTTTGCTGAGGAAGACTGGCCCTGGGCTAACATCCGTGCCCATCTTCCTCCACTTTATATGGGACGCTGCCACAGCATGGCTGACAAGCAGAGTGTCGGCGGGCACCCGGGATCCGAACCAGCGAACCCTGGGCTGCCAAGCGCGGACTAAACCGCTGCACCACCGGGCAGCCCCTGTTTATTTTTTTAAAAACAATTTATTAGCTTAGGATAAACCTCTTCATCACTTTCTGGCTTGATCGTTTTTGTTGGAGAATTTTCAATATTTATTGGTTTATTGTTTTTGCCTTAACATCAGGCAAAAAATGAAGAGTTCACAGGAACATCACTTCATATGTTACTGTTTCAGCAATTTTCATTGCCACAGTCATCCCTGTGACCATCAGTTACATTATATATACAGTCCTTTTACTATTTCATATGAAAAAGATATATATAACAGGTATAAATCTGCATTGACTCAATAAAGACAATCTAAAAGATGCTTCTTAAAACTTGATCTTTGATAATAACTTATTTTCTCATCACCTGCTTTGTCCCAACTACCTGATGCTTCCTCTCGTTAGTGCTTGTGGCTCCTCACTGGCTGTTGGTGTGGCTAGCTTTCCCTTCCATCTCCAGCTACCCTGGTTTTCTCCTTTGTTGTGCTTTAAGGATTCTGTTTATAAAGTTATGTGCTCATTGTGCTGGGCAATGCTGCTTTCCATTGGGGCCTTTTTGCTCTGATGAACTTTATAAGGTTTGCTACTTCTCTGCAGCAGCAGCTCTTCCCACCTGATAGGAAGTTTCTTTTAGCCAGCTACTTTCCAAATCACCAAGAATTTACTGTTGAACAGATATTTGGTCAACCATGTTTATAAATTTCTCTTTTATTTATTTTTGGAAAATTTCTTTTAAACCAACAATCATATAGTATAGGGTATTTACTGCTGAGGTGCTATGCAATGAGAAGCAGAGGCTTTCTTGCTATCTTGTGGTGGGGGATTAATTCTCGTCTTAATACAGTCCAGGATGCTTAATACATACTCAGTGGAAGTGAAGGAGCAGTTAAGAGTGAGGTTACTCTATTGAGCTAGGAGCAACGATTAAGCAGATGATAGTAAATAGGTCAGAAACTCAAGTGATAAGTATGGGGTTCCTAGGCCAAAGGTTGGGAATCCAGGAGACAGAGTCAGGGACCATAAGACAAGCACCATGCTTAAGTAGAGAGGGCAGGACTTGGGGAGGTGACCTATTAGGGCTCTATCAGATCATGTCTCCTTGTCTTGTCTCTCTCTCTTGTAAGTTAACACCTCAAGACCCAGTTTACCTACTTTACTGCATTTGGTAAGGAACATAAAATTGTTTATTGATCTGAAAATGCTTTAACTTAACCCTGGTAATGATTTAGCAATAAATTGCTGACTGTTTAAAGGCTCATTAGCTCTTTTAGCCCACTAGGGCATCTAGCTTTATAATCCTATTAAATAAGTCTCTTACAAAAGGAATTTAACATATCAGCAAAAATTACTTTACTCCCAATTCAACTCTAATATTAGTTTCAGAGTTTATACACTTACAGTCCAAATCTGGGGCTTGGAGTCAAGGTTGTATTGCTTGTTAATTGCATGATCTAAGTCAAATTTCCTAAAAACTCTAGACCTCAGCTTCCTTATCTGGAAAATGATAATACTTATTTCACACAAGTATTATGGGAAAGAAATGAAATGAAGTAAACTTTAGAAAACTACAGACACAGTGCTTGGTACATAGTAAGTAATAGTTAAGTATTATTACTAAGGCTTCCCATAACAACATAGTCTAGTATTTTAATCTCTTTAAAAGATCTCCTTCCCAAACCCTTAAATCTTATCCCTAAACCTTATTACCAAAAATAATGTGTGGCTGTGTAATTAAAGATAATACAACTGGAGGGTAAGTATGAGATTTTGAATTCAAGTAGTTGAGAATCACGTGATGTTATTCTGGTCTCCCCTCATTTACTCAACCCCCCACCTCACCTGGCCTACCTATCACCGATACTGATTTTTGTCCTGATTTGGGCTATTTCCATTTTAAAAAATTGAACTTCAGAGAGGAGAGTAAGTATGTGGGTTTATGTGGGGTGGGTGTTAGGACATGTGTCAATTCCTGCTGGTAATATTCACTTTACATGCAACTGGGTGCTTCATAGATTCCAGGACTAAGGGCCAAGGTATTTTCTGCTTTAGTTATCTTTCCTAAAGCTCTGGATGAAGCTATTGGAAGGGAGAGAAGCATGCTGCAATTCACCAGCTGTGTAATTTTGGCCATATCTCTTGGATGGGCCTGCTTCAGAGAGTATCTATGAGGATTAATTGGGATTGTTTAATTTTCTAGAACATAACAGGTGCTTATTAAATGTCAGCTTCCTTCCCTATACTGGTTGCTTGTCTGAAGAAAGTTCCAAAGCTGATATTTGAGACTCACTAACACTGCTGCTAAGGCAGCTGTGGTTTTTTTTTTTTTTTTTTTTTTTTTGATGGTAACACACACACACACACAGACGAAAAGAACCTAGTAACTGGGAAGGTGAGATTTCAATATTGGAAAATTGTCGCTGGACCATAGAGATGTAAGGCATCTTCCAATTACTTCTTTAGAAGGTGTTTGTTCTTGATCTCATCCTCCAACCTAGCAGAATTCCAAGTTGCCTCCTACTTCTATCCACCTTAATTACACAACAGACACCACCTGATTAATCTTCTGTAAATACTTCTTGCATCTTTTTGCAACCTTTCTCAGTACTAATGACAACTAATATTACTCAACTTTGCTGTGCTCCAGGAACTTCACATGTGTTAACTCACTTAAACCTTACAACTATCCTCTGAGGAGATACTATTTCTATCCCAATTTAATAAATGTACAAGTGAGGGCAGTGTAGAAGTTAAGTAACTTTCTCAACATCACACAGCTAATATATCTCAGATCTGGGATTCCAGTGCAGCCAATCTCTATCAAGAGGCCATGCTGAAAACCAGTAACCGTTAGTGCCTCCTCATCAGAGGAAACTTAGCTTAAATTTTGAAACTTTCCACATTGTTACCATTTTTCCCATCCAAACTCATCTCCTGCAGTCCCCATCTTTCTCTAAGGTGGGTGCTTCTCCGTCTTTGGACATGACATGAATGTTTGTGATGCTTGCCTTCTGCTCACACCACTTCTCTTCCTCTGGATTGTTTAAGGACCAGTTCAGCCAGTTGGAAACTGTACTGCTTATCTATTAGTTCATGGACTTATTATATGTCCATTCATTCATTTGTTTATATATATTTACCCATTTGTCCAACAAACATCATGAGTCTACTACATATCAAGCATTATGAATATTTAAAATTAAATAGAACACAGTCCCCGCTCTTCAAGAGTTCATAGTCATATTTGAGAGATAGAGACATAGATAAAATATTTCACATCAATAATTATTATATTGTGAGAGTTACCATGACAAACGTATATTCAAGGCATTGTGGGAGCACAGAGGAGGAAGTGCTGACTGTGAGGAGGTCAAACAAGTTGATGCTGATCCCTGCTCAATCTAAGGTATATTGATATTCTAGAGATATTAATGAGAGAGACATGTAGGGGCAGAGGGAAGGCAAAAGGAATGGAGGCAGAAGAAACAGCATGGAAAAAGGCACATTGGTGAGGCAACATTATGGCAATCAGGAAGCTGTTACTACCTCAGCGCAGCTGGGGCAGATATTCTTGTGGGAGTGACAGGAAATGAGGCTACTAAAACTGGCAATGTTGTAAGTAGGAGGATTTATATCTTTTAAAGTGTATTAATTTTAGAGAGGAGGATTTGAGAGAAGGGCCAGATTAGAGTTGGGAAGGCCGTATAGGTTACAATTGTGATAGTCTAGATGAGAAATTGTGGAGTTCAGAACTAAGGCATTACTAGTAGGATGAGGTGACATACTCACATTGGGTGTGGTTATGGGATGGATCATATGGAATCTAGAATGATTCCTGAGTATGTGTCCTGGGTAAGTGGATAATTAGCCAGCCCTAGCAGTAGTGGTTAAGTTTCAGGGAGTGCCGCAGCCCAGTTCATTTCCCTGTCAGGAAACCACACCACCCATCTTGTTGGTTGTCATACTGTGGCGACCCTGTGTTGCCATGATGCTGAAAGCTATGTCACCAGTATTTCAAATACCAGCAGGGTCACCCATGGTGGACAGATTTCTGTGGAGCTTCCAGATTAAGACATACTAGGAAGAAGGATGTGGACACCCACTTCCGAAAAAATTGGTCATGAAAACCCTATGAATAACAGTAGAGCATTTTCTGGTGTGGGAGGAAGAGAGGATGGCACAAAAAGACTGGGCAGGGTTCTGCTCTGCTTTACACAGGGTTGCTAGGAGTTGGAATTGACTCAAGGGCACTGGCAACAAAAGTGGATAATTATGATGATATTAATTGAGATGAATAATTCAAGAAAATAACTAGGGTTTGGATGGAGTTTAATTTGGGGCAAGCAGGTGAAGATATTTAGTAAGTGGCTGAAATGTGAGCCAATTCTTTTTTTTTTTAATGAGTTGTGGAGATGAGTATGCATCTGTGAAACAATCACCACAATCTATGCCATAAACATATCCGTCATCTCCAAAAGTTTCCTCCCACCTTTCCTTCTTTATTATTATTTTGTAATATGAAAATTTAACACAAGATCTACCATGTTGGCAAAAATTTTATGTATACAATACAGTATTATTAACTATAAGAGCTATGCTGTGCAATAGATCTCTAGGATTTATTCATCTTGCATAACTGAAACTTTGTACCCTTTGGGCCAATTCTTCAATAAACATTTATTGAGTGCTTATGATGTGTGCTGGGTTCAGGATGTTTAAAACTGAACAAGCCATAGTTTTTGCCCTTAAAGAGGATGTAGTTCAGTGAATGGAGATAGAAATGCGATAATAATCCAGAAGAACTCTAATTGCCTATGTGTTGTGGGAGAGTGTGGTAAAGAGAGAGAAGCTCAGTTTGAGTGGTTAGTGAACTCTTTACAGGACAAATGATTTTGGAATTTAAACACAAGTTTTACAGACAGGATGGGCTTGACGTGAATGATATTCTAGGTAGAGAAAACAGAAAAGTTACTGAGGTGTGAAAGAGCGTAGAGCTTTAGTGAATAACAAATCATTCTATGTAGTTGGCACATATAGCAATTGAGTCTATTTGTGTAACAGTGGACACATGCCCTTGGGTTGGTGTTTTCTGAGGCAGGACTTCAATTCAGGATGAATATTCCTGCCCTAAATTTTTCCAAAATTATTGCCTGGAATAATAGGTCTGAACTAGTAATGCAGGAAGTCTAGGCATAATTTCCTGAAAACATCAGAGGCATTGACAAAATTGCTGCTTTCATTTAAACAGAAAGTAAGCGTTTGTTTCTAAGTTTGGGAGACGAGGATCCTGGATTGAGTGATTAGAACAGTTTATTCAAACTTGGTTTTAAATAATTTACTCTACTACTACTTAACTTTCCAAAGTCTTTTCTCCACAGGAGAGGTCATGTAAGGGTACAATAAATATTTTTTGGATTTAATTCAAGAGTCAATTTCTTGACATTCTTCTATAGTAGAAAACAGGTGCTGGCTTGTAATTGTGAATGAATACCAAATTGTTTCAGATGAGGGATTAGACTCTAACAGCTTATGAAACCCAGAAGACGTGGACTTCTTTAGAGTCAGTCTCTTTCTCTCCTCCATCTTTTTGCTTGCCTTTCTCGTATACATTGTCCTGTGTCTTGTGAAGCTTGGCTCGTGTCCAGAGGATGTATTCCCCAAGTCCCTGCAGAGCCTGAGGGAAGTGAAAATGGCAGATTTCCAAGTGGAGGAAGGTGAAAAAGAATCAGCCACTCCTAAAACAATGTGCAGTTTATGATGTATTCTTTAGAGAATTAAATAGATTATATTTCTACACAAATACGTAGTCCAATGTCAGCAAAGGCTTTGAGCTGTTAACTATTATTCTGTGATATATTTCAACAATAAAATAGTAAGTTCAATTCTACACAATTTTATTTGAATATCTACCACATACAAGACATTATGCTAGTGAACCAGCAAGATTAATGTAAACTTTCTCCTCCTCCTTCTCTTCTTCATGTAATTCAAGAAACTAGCTATCATAAAGATTATTTACTTGTGTGGTCATTTGCATTATAAAACACCAAATCATAGGATGAATTATATCCGACCAATTCTGGATTATCTACAGGCATATTTTATTTGTGGCACAATTTCTTTTTGTGATTTGGTGTCCTATCTCTAGTCATGGTCCTAACCCCAGGGATGGGTTTTCTGCCATCTCCCACAAGGCTACACCAGTTGATTAGAATGACTCTGCTCTTTCAAGTCACATCCTCTGAAAACTTGGATACTATCTACATTTTCAATATTTTCCTATTGTATTTTGTACTGTTGTTACAATGCCTAATTTGATATAACCTCCTATTTTCTTTCCACTCATGATACTCTATTGACAAATTTGATGGGTATATAAGATTTTCTCTTGGTATTTACTTCATCATACGCAATATTTCTTACTTGGATTACTTCAATCATTATTTAAGAAATTCCCAATCATTGAATACCTAGAAGTGTAAAAGATTATTTGAATAAGAAAAGGTCTTACATACATGGGTAATATTAATTTGATGAATTTTAAATGTCTGGGGTGGAGGGAATACATTTAAATTTAAAAGCTTATGTTTGTGTAAATAAATGCAATTTTAGGAAAAGAAATAAAGTGGAAATGATAATACCATGCAGTTACTATAGCTTTTTAAATTTGCTTGTCATGTTACACAATCTGTTCTAAATAATCATTATTACCTTTTATTACTATTTCAATTGTGTCCACCCATACGTGATTTAGGCAAAGAGATAATTTAGACAGTTATTGGTCCTGATATGCTTTATAGTTGTTTCAAAAGCGTGTGTCAAAATTCAGATATTCCCCTGCCCCCTCTGCAATTTTTCACACATTGTACATCTTGAAATCTTTTGGAAAATGTTAGAAATGGGATAAATCTAGAATTGAATTCTGATATTCATTTTAACATTCCTTTCTTTTAGACACTACATGAAGCTATGTGGAAATGAGAGAGATTCACGAAACCCCTTTTCCAAGAGAGAATGTCTTTCATAAATGGAGATTTGCTTCTGGTTTTTAGGACACTGACAGTGTGGCAGAGCCACACCTGCCCTTCCTTCTATTTTCCATGATTCACAGAACGTCTGAAAAGTGATGCTTGCCTTGGATTTACAGATTTCTATCCTGATACCTTGTTTACTTCTTCGGGGCAGAAAAGCTTGCATTAATTGCTCTCCATGGTGGCTAATCTTTTCAAGAACCTGATTTTACCTTATATACATAAGCTTTGCAAAGGAATGTTTACAAAGAAATTGGGAAATACAACCAAAAAAAAGGAGAATCGTCAGCAGAAAAGGGATCAAGACTTTCCTACTGCTGACCAGACCAAACCCCCCAAACTTTCTAATACCTTAAAAAGCACTGTAAAGAAGATTGCAAAGTGTTCATCCACTCGCAACTTATCCACTGAAGAAGACGAGGCTAACAAAGAATTTTCCCTCTCACCAACATTCAGTTACCGAGTAGCTATTGCCAATGGACTACAAAAAAATATTAATGTAAGCAACAATGATAATGAGGATCTGCCTCAAGAGTTATCTTCAATTGAGAGTTCCTACTCAGAATCACTCAATGAACTAAGGAGTAGTACAGAAAACCAGGTACAATTAACACCCACAATGCCAGTTAGACGTAATAGAAAGAGTTCAAGCAGCCTGGCACCCTCTGAGGGCAGCTCTGATGGGGAACGCACTCTACATAGCTTAAAACTAGGAGCTTTACGCAAACTGAGGAAATGGAAAAAGAGTCAAGAGTGTGTCTCTTCAGATTCAGAGTTGAGCACTATGAAGAAAACCTGGGGAATAAGAAGCAAATCTTTGGACAGAACTGCCCGAAACCCAAAGACAAATGCCCTGGAGCCAGGATTCAGTTCCTCTGGCTGTATTAGCCAAACACATGATGTCATGGAAATGATCTTTAAGGAACTTCAGGGAATAAGTCAGATTGAAACAGAACTTTCTGAACTACGAGGGCATGTCAATGCTCTCAAGCATTCCATCGATGAGATCTCCAGCAGTGTAGAGGTTGTACAAAGTGAAATTGAACAGCTACGTACAGGGTTCGTCCAGTCCCGGAGGGAAACCAGAGACATCCATGATTATATTAAACACTTAGGTCATATGGGTAGCAAAGCAAGCCTGAGATTTTTAAATGTGCCTGAAGAAAGATTTGAATACATTGAAAGTGTGGTGTACCAAATTCTAATAGATAAAATGGGTTTTTCAGATGCACCAAATGCTATTAAAGTTGAATTTGCTCAGAGGATAGGACACCAAAGGGACTGCCCAAATGCAAAGCCTCGACCCATACTTGTGTACTTTGAAACTCCACAGCAAAGGGATTCTGTTTTAAAAAAATCGTATAAACTCAAAGGAACAGGTATTGGTATTTCAACAGATATTCTCACTCATGACATCAGAGAAAGAAAAGAGAGAGGGATACCATCTTCCCAGACATATGAGAGCATGGATATAAAGCTGTCTACTCCAGAGCCCCAAATCAAGAAGGATTGGCAGTTACCCGATGATATTGATGGAGAGCTGGAATCTGACCTCAATAGAAACAGTTATGCTGTGCTTTCCAAGTCAGAGTTTCCAACAAAGGGAAGTACTTCCAAGTCAAGTTCAAAATTGCACAATGCCAGAGCCAAGAGTAAAACTGCTAGTAGCAGCAGAGTTTCAAATAAATCCGATTATGATAAAATTTCTTCACAATTGCCAGAATCAGATAACTTGGAACGACAAACCACAACCCATTATGCAGATGCAACTCCCCTCTGGCATTCACAGAGTGATTTTTTCACTGCTAAACTTAGTCGTTCTGAATCAGATTTTTCCAAATTGTGTCAATCTTACTCGGAAGATTTTTCAGAAAATCATTTTTTCACTAGAACTAATGGAAGCTCCCTCCTGTCATCTTCAGACCGGGAACTTTGGCAGAGGAAACAGGACGGCACACCTACTGTGTATGACAGTCCTCTGGATCAAGGTTTGAATGGGGTTGTTCAGGGTGTCCAAGGGCAGAGTAAAATTGAGAACACAGAAACTGTGGATAGTGGAATGAGTAATGGCATGGTATGTGCATCTGGAAACCAAAGTCATTACAGTGATTCTCAGCTCTCTTTACATGAGGATCTTTCTCCGTGGAAGGAATGGAATCAGGTAGAGGAAGGAACTGATTTAGGTTTAGATTCATCCACCCAGGAAGTTTTTGACTATGATACAAACAGTCTATCTGATCAACAACTAGATGTTTACAATAAAGACCTAGAAGACTTGGGAAAGTACCACAGTGACCTTCAGGATGACTCTGAGAGCTATGATTTAACCCAAGATGACAACTCATCTCCATGCCCTGGGTTGGATAATGAACCACAAAGCCAATGGGCTGGCCAATATGATTCTTATCAGGAAGCTAATTCTAATGAGCTGTACCAAAATCAAAACCAGTTGTCTATGATGTATCGAAGTCAAAGTGAATTGCAAAGTGATGATTCAGAGGGTGCCCCACCCAAATCTTGGCATAGTCGATTAAGCATTGACCTTTCTGATAAGGCTTTCAGCTTCCCAAAATTTGGATCTACTCTACAGAGGGCTAAATCAGCCTTGGAAGTAGTATGGAACAAAAGCACACAGAGTCTCAGTGGGTATGAGGACAGTGGCTCTTCCTTAATGGGGAGATTTCGGACATTATCCCAATCGACTGCAAATGAATCAAGTACCACCCTTGACTCTGATGTCTACACAGAGCCTTATTACTACAAAGCAGAGGATGAGGAGGACTATAGTGAACCAGTGGCTGATAATGAAACAGATTATGTTGAAGTGATGGAACAAGTCCTTGCTAAGCTAGAAAACAGGACTAGTATTACTGAAACAGATGAACAAATGCAGGAATACAATCACCCTTCATATGAAACACCTTATGAAACCCCACAAGATGAGGGTTATGACGGGCAGGGAGATGATGTGGCTAGTGAAGGGGGATTGGAACCCTTAAATGAGACACCAGCTGAAATGCAAATAAAAGAAGATGAAAACCAAAACATCCCTGAACAGCCAGTGGAAATCACAAAGCCAAAGAGAATCCGTCCCTCTTTCAAAGAAGCAGCTTTAAAAGCCTATAAGAAGCAAATGGCAGAATTGGAAGAGAAGATCCTGACTGGAGGTACTCATGTTTAAATGCTACATTATGAGTTAATTGTGTTTTAACAGTGCTTCTTTAGAGCATGTTCTTTGTTTACTCTTGGGAGAAAGAATTTACTTGCAAGGAATTTGCATGTTTGTTTTGGGAAAGGTTTTATTTTACTTAACTCCACCAACAAGTTGGGCTTGATAATTTAAAATCAAAGTGTTTTCAAATAGTTCATGCTAAAATGAGCCCTGTATTCTGTGGATCAAGATTTCTCTGCTAGGATTAGGCAGAAACTCCATTTCATATTAACCACATGTGTGGCATCAGTTATCAAAGAAAGGATGTGTGAAATCAAAGAGCAGCATGGGCTCTCCTTCTTGATTCTGTTAGGTTTACAGGAATGGGGAGAAAGGTACAGTTAATCTTAAAGAATTAGGAAAGATGCACTCTCACACTTACCACTCTTTTTTTCCATCAAAACTGCACTTTGGGGCCCACCAGTAGGAAGAGCTGGGTCTGTACAGCCAATCCTAACCAGTCCCTTGGAGGACCACAGCCTCTCTCATTACCTGCTGATGCAGCTGAGCGAGTGAAATAGAGCCAAAATGCTAGGCCGTGCCTGAGTTCTCACCTCAGTCTTTCAGGAGGAGTCAGTAAGGGGGTAGAGTCAAGAAGTTTCCTCTAAGTCTCTTGCCCATTATGGAAATGAAAAGAGTACCTCATCTAACAATTTTACTTGATCTCCTGGAGGAAGAATTTTGAATCATATGCTTTTGAAAAGTAGCTGTGTATAAATGAAACATTTGTTGACTTTTTATTTCTCACCCAAACTTCATCTGCACTTACCTCAACCCTTACCATTTATTTTATTTACATGCTTATCACTTTATATCTTTGATGTAGTTTGATACAATCTCAATTGTAATGAATTACATATTGTTAATGTTTTCCTGGATTATAGCATTTTCATCTTTAATTAAAATTTTTACTCTACATAATAATTCATAAAGGTGTATATGTATGTGATCAAGTGATACTTGCTATTATCAAATAATACTATAATTTCTGCAGCCAGTAGCTGATTATAACTTCTTTGACTTGAACAAAATTGTGATCAGACACTGCTCCAAACTGGCCATTTTCTGGATGATATGGGTGGATTATTGAATAATCAGATACCTTTATTGTTAAACTGTTTCAGGCCCTAAGACAATTAAAATAACAATTAGGGTTTTCTGCTCTAAAACTCTGTCTATATGAAACAGTGCATCCTATGTAATTTATGTAAAGAGCAACATAAGTCAACGGGATCTTGGATGCATTGGCTGTGATTTTCTTTTTGTTAATTTTTTCGGGTGAGAGTTCTCAACTATATTTAAAACTGATTTGAAAGTGCAAAGTAGTCAAATTTCATGTAAATATAATTCATGTTGGAATAATATCTATCTTATTTCAGAGTGACTTTTAATAGATAAATATCTTTATTGCTGAAACTTCGTTGATAATTTCTTGGGATACAAGCAAGCAGGTTGACACTGTATTTTATTTGCTGTGGATTCACAGAAGTCTACTCAAAGGCATATTAAGACTAGGCAGTGTGTGTGTGTGTACATGCACCTGTTGTGATAGATGAATTTTTCAATGCCAATTAGTTCAGTATCTGAAATGTCAGTCAATATTACAAACACAATAAGACTATAAGTTTCAGAAAAAATGGATCTCCATCAACTTTTAAAGAATTCCAAAGTAGCAAACCTCTGCAAAGTAGATTGTTACTGGTAATGACTCTTCAAATAACTAACAACCCTAGTCAGCCAGTGGCACTTATCCTTAGAAAACAAATATGCTTGGTTATCCACACACCACCAACTTAAGAATCCTAAAACAGGTAAAACAATCTTGTGCCATAAACCTGCAAAACAGGGCTGACTGCAGAGGACTCAGACCCCTCCACCATCTTGGAGCTTGGCTCGTTATTTTGTGAGCTTTGTTATCCTCTGAATGGAATCTGCTGGATATCATCTATCCTAGAGGAAATTAGACACACATCTTTAAGATGCTCTCTGGTTGCTTGAAAGGCACCAGATTGACTACCCAGGAGGCTGCAGTAGCCTAGATTTTAAAGGCCATCTCTTCTCCCCTTGGCAACAGTCAGGCAGTTGTCTCCCTCCTGTGCCACCAATATGCCTCAGGAGGAAGGGCAGGCAAAGAAGGACATTTTTCAGACCCTTCCCTACTCAGAGCATCCCAAGGAGGTGCCAATTGTCATGGTGGATTTTGTGCCCGTGGCCATCTGCTTACTGGGCTTTGGGCAGGTGCCAACAGATTTTTCTCTCCATGACTACCCAGTCACCATTAGGTAGCAGTGCTGTCTTTTCTCCATTACTAACCTGGCAAGATTGGACCATAGAGCTCTTCCTGTAAACTCTGTGAGATCCTATTCCCCTGACAAAGGTTTATGAAATTATAAGCTCATAAATTTGAATTATTTCAACATTTGTCTTCAGGATTCTGCTAAAGAAGTATTTCAAAGACCATGGTGTTTACATAGATGCATATTTGGTGATAGTGTTTCTGAGAACTTTCACTTTGAACAGCATGCCAGTGGGAAAAACA
This sequence comes from Tapirus indicus, assembly GCA_031878705.1. Lineage (NCBI taxonomy): Eukaryota > Metazoa > Chordata > Mammalia > Perissodactyla > Tapiridae > Tapirus > Tapirus indicus. The sequence continues at coordinate 46,502,533 of CM062918.1, forward strand.
TCTTAGAGTATGTGTAGCCAGAAACTCCATGAGGTCATATTCTTTCCTTGTTGCTGGACCCTGCTGAGTGGCACCTTTTGCATAGATGGCCTGAACCCCACACCACAGTGGTGACTCTCTCACCCCCCAACTCCAGCCCTGCATCACTCATTAACTGGAATTAACTATTGTCTCTTCTGAATTCTCGTATACCTGCCTCTTATGACACTGGCTTCCACCTTATATAATGACATTTTAGGTGCATTTCTTATTTTGTCTTCTAAACTGTAGTCTAGAGGTGAGAGCTCTTGTCTTTTTATCCTTTCATTTGCACTGTGCCCTGACCAGTGCTTCATCCAGAGATAGCACTGAGTTAATATGTGTTGGATGAATGCCTGAGTCAAGGGAAGCAAGATATTAAATAAACAGCACAAGCTTCAAGTCAAATCCAAATCCCAACTGTGACCCTTAATTGCTAAGACTATGACTTTATCTCCTGAGAGTTCAGAAGTATGGTTAGAGATAAAACCATATTATTGAGCATTATTCCACACCAAGTGCTCTCTAGGCAGTTTATCTGTTTTTTACTTTTTTACTTCATACAACACCACTATGAATTTGATTCCATTATTATCCCATTTACAGTTGAGGAAACCGAGATGCTGAAAACTTACATAACTTACTCAATGTCATACAGCCAGTAAGGGGTGGATCCAGAATTAAATGGATGGTTATTTTGGTTGTTTAGAGCAGCCATATGCTTACTCCAAAAGTTGTTTTATTCATGTTTTAAAATGGAAAAACGTGATTAAAGATGGATGGCAGCATTAACCACAGGGTTTGTTCCAACTAAAGGATTTTTATGAGAAAACGGTAATAATATGAAAGGCACTGAGGTTTTGATATAAAATAGTTCATTCTCAGTTTTTCTGCTTCAAATCCTTGGTTCATCTTATAAATCAAGGCTTGTGGAGCCCAATAAATACTGTACAAATACTGTACAATAGCAGGTTGAAGGATGATGTTTTGAAGTCTGAGTACACTTTGCCTGGAACTAGAGTCCAAAGTCAATTTGAAGCAAATTTTTCTGGCAGAAGAATAAAAACCTTGTTTTGTTTTGAAATGCCATTCCAACGGTGTTTGTAGATTCTGAAAGAGACTGTGACATCTATAATTACATATTTACTAATATTTTTATCATGGTGTGCATTTTTTTTTCTAAATAGTTATAGAACTTTGTGGGAATATTTTGCCTCTCAATTAGGATATGAAATTGAATGTAAAAATTTTTCCTAAGGTTGATACTTTATCATGTTAGACCAGTAGTTCCCACTCTGACTGGTTGCTAAAATCATCTGGGGAACTTTTGTAGTACTTGTTGTTGTTCCTGTGGTGGTGGCGTAAAATTACAGATTATTAGCATCCTGTTACTGAACATTTTGATTTTGTTTTCCTATAATGGGGCCCTTGGGAATGTATTGTGTTATTGATGAATTATGTGTAAATAAATTCATCCCATTCAGCCCTTGCAAATAAAACAATCACCACACACACACACATGCACAAATAAAAACATAATAAAACAAAATCCTGAAAATTCCAGAATGAAAAGTAAAATAGACAGCCCCTCCCATTCCTCAGAGAAATATAATTCATTTCACTCTATATACATAAAAATACATGTACCTCTTTTCTTTTTCATTTAACGCAAATGATATACTATCATGTATTCATGTTGTTCTACACCTTGATTTTTTTCTTGTAATATATATTTGAAAGATATTTTCATGTTATTACCTACCGCATTCTTTTTAATGACACAAAGATTTCCACTGTATAGTTATTGCATAATTTATTGACTCAGTCCCTTATCATTGAACAGTTAGGTTTCTTACATACTCACAAACAATGTAGACCTGTCGTCTATCTTTGAGCAAATGAAATAGCATGTATAAGTTCCTAGATGTGGAATTATTAGGTGAATGATTTAGTTCTTAAGAGGGTTAGGAACTCATGAATTCTAGGTCAATTCATAGCACCTATCACAGTTGTAAATTTACATTGATTATATGATATTTGTGCTGTGATTATTTGATTATTGTAGATCTCTGCTACTAAACTAGATTGTAAAGTCAATGAGTGAATTTTTCTTTCTGTTGCTATTGTAATGTCAGAGCCTGGGCCAGTATCTGGCATAGAGTAAATGCTCAATAAGTATTTGTTGACTAGATAAATAAATGCTAGCCTCCTCCCTAAGGTGCTGGGCTATCTAATTCCATATAAGGTAGAAAACTCTAAGGATTCAAATAAGCTTTAGTTTTCTTTCAATCAAAAGGGCATTTTCTGATTATATACATTTTAATATAGTATGATAAGGAAAGCATGGTCGAGAGTGAAAACATGACTTTTCCCCACTTTGGCTCAATTAATCACATTGATGAGAAGGCTAGGTATTCTTTCCATGATGATGTAACCTACATATATCCAAAAACTTAGTTGAATTACTTAAATTCCAGGCTTAATGTTTAAGAAGACTAAATATTTCAGCTAAGTTCTGGAGCCTTGCTGGCCCAAATCTATCAAGAGGTGCTTCCCAAACTTTAGAATGCTTCTGACCTCACCTGCCGAGAATCCAGGTCAGGAGAAAGGGGGTCTGCCTTTTCAACATGCTCCCTAGGTACTTCTGATGCAAGTGATCCAATGAGCACATTTGAACAGTGCTGCTCAACACCGTGTAGCAAATATTTCACCTGTCCACATGGTGTTGTTTCGTCTCTTCTTTTCAAATCAGAAGAGATAGAATCAGTCTAAGGAAACATGTGAATAATTTTCTTAACTTAAAAATAAGAATGAATTCCTAGTTCTCCAGAGCAGTAGGTTATTACATTTATGAAAAGGTTTTGATAGTATCTACACATTAAAACATAGGGAAGCATTAGATATATTCCTTGAAACTGAAACATCTTCTTCAAAGCAGGCATAGCAGTACTGGTAATAGAAGGTAACCCATTTGTAAAATGTTCCATATAATCGGAACATTCCATATATTTGTAAAATGTTCCATAATCATGTAAAGTGATTGTGTTGGTTTTTGAAGCAGACTATGATCTAGAAAGGAGACCTGTGAGGAGTGAAGTGGTCAAGAGCCCCTATAGGCAGCAGAAACATTTGGCGTCTCTACTTTTTGCTAGATGTAAGGTCCAAAAGGCCCAAGGGAGTAATTCTTCCAGGAGACAGGGGTGGGACTCAAAGAACGTGCATGTTTATAAATCGGTTGAGTGGGGAGGCAGGTAATGGCAGTGTGTATAAGGAGATTAGTTCCAAGTGGAGCCAAAAGTCTTAAAGTATACTCTGGTGTGACATAGAACTGAGAGAAAGGGATGGAAACCAACACATATTTAATGCCTTCCTATTAGATTCAGTTCTAGAAATTTTAAGTACATATTTAATCCTCATTATAATCTTGGGAAGAAGGTAGTATTAGCCTCACTTTACAAATGAGATGACTGAGTCTCAAAGAGGCAAAAGCAGGTCTAAGGTTATACAGCTAATAAGAATATTGATGGAATCTGATGTACATATGACAGAATACAAAGTCTGATGCTCTTTCCATGATATCCTACTGGAGGTGTGGACAAATCTTGTCATGTAAGGGCGTGGCTCATGTTTTTAAGATATGAGTAAGTTGTGCTTTCAACTTCAGCCAGTTTTGTGTTAGCTGCTGTAGTAAGTATTGATCTCGTTTAACACAAAGTGAGTGATAATAGTTTGAGCTAAGAGATAATATCACATTTTTAGGAACTTTAGAAAATCTGGAAGACAAGAAAAACTTGTCACATTAAAAGACTTTATTGGGGTGAAGAAGTGCCCATAATAGTAGTTTTTGAGGAATGAAAGCATTTTACAGAAGGTAGAGAAGAAATTCACATGGAATCACAAAGGCCAGCTATTAACAGGAACAATGAGAATATTGTAGGGTTCAGAGATTTTGTTTATTTGTAATTATTAATGGCTCCCAAACTATATAGTACCAGGAACAATTGTCTCTGTAGGGAAGCTAAAAGTGTAACACATTTTTCAAGAGAAATATTAACTGACAATGAAAGATGGTGATTTCCAGATTGTACTAGGAGTACTGCTTCAAAGCCTGCAGTACAAATTTCCAAATTCCAGAGATTCAAGAAAGGGTGTTATATCAAAATCTCAGATGAATAAATTTTTATTTGTTTCTGCTAATGTCATTGTTCGTGTTCTTATGGAAGTTCAAACAGAGAGATACATTCTATTGAAATTTTGAATCATTTGAGAACTTCCTATGTGGAATAAAATAAAGTAACTTAGAACTCTGGTGTAAGACACAGCAAAGTATAGCCTAATCAATTGTTTTTTATTAGGTTAGAATGGGAGGTGCTAGGAATTGGAATAGATACAGCCACTGGGGTGATTCAGGCTCTGGGATAAAGCTCAGGAGCAAGTAATGAAAGTCCAAAGCAGCAGAAGAAAATCTGCCACCTGGAGAGTATCCCTCAGACTACAGATGACTACAAAGGCATCTGGGAGTCTAAATCTGGGTATCAGTTGGGCAGTTAGAGAACAGCCAGGAGCAAAGAGGATTGAGGGCCTGAGTTGGGTGGGAAGTTTCTTCCAGGAAGGCTTTTTGCTGCTAGGGCCTTGGTTACCTAGCTAGGGACTAGGGAAGGCTCTAAATGTCCCAGAATGGGAACTGTTAAGAGGAAAACAAATCCCAGAGGGATTGATATACTAGACAGGTCATCAAGAGAGTGAGTGATCTAGTTACCTGAACTGGGGTCCAAGGTCAGGAATGAGTCTCTAAGACAGGTAAAAAAGCCTGATTGTCCCATTGCAATCCAAAGACTGAGCCCAATTTGTAGGCAGAATGACTTGATGCTGAGTCTCAGGTTATTGGGATACCCTGACCCCAAATAGAACTGTTCCTCATGCTAAAAGTATTAGCTTAGGTTGCCTCTGTAGACTACAAGACCAGACAGAATAAAATGCATTAATGGACTTCTTCACCATGGCTTATTTCAACCTACGGTATGTTGCTGCTCCTCCCCCTCCTCCTCCTCCTCCTTCTTCTTCTTCTCCTTCTTCACTGCCCCCAACTTCTCTGTTGCTTCTTCCCCAATTCACCCATGATTACTACTTTAGAAAGGATAGTCGTCATTTTGAAGTATGAAATTTGATGTTTGTGTGGGCATTTTTTTAATCTAGTATTGATGAACACACACATACATTAATTATCTTAAGAAATCTGTAAAGTAGGTGGCTTAATAATGGGTAACATTTATTGAGTGCTTTGTTATGTGCCAGACACAATTCTAAACATTTTATACTATATTAAGTCATATAGTTCTCACAATAACCCTACGAGATGGGTACTATTATCATCTTTATTTTATAGATGAGAAACAGAGATAGTGTAACTTACCTAAGGGGAGGAAAAAAAAACAAGCTAAGAAGTGGCCAAACTGGGGTTTAGAATTAAGCTTTTCTTTTACATTCTATGTGCTTACTCACTGCAGCCTAGTTTAGGATTTCAGAAATTAAGTATTGGTATTCAACTTTATAAGATGGAGACCCGAGGTGGCAAAATGTTGATTTACCTGACAGCACCAATTTGTCAGCAGGGCTACAATTACAAGCTCTTCTCCCAAATCATAAGCTAGCACTCAAGCTATCAAGCCATTCTTCCATTTTACATAATATTCTTACAGGCAACATGATTATCCAGGTGTCATTTCTGTGAATCTTGTGATAAAAGAAATTGTTGACTGCATGTAACAGTGGCAACAAGAAATGACAGATTGAGTGTGATCTTATTTCCCAGAGATGTAGGTTAAGCTTCCCCTTTTCTTAATACTCTTTCTGACATTTAGTGATGTGTTGGGGAAAGCCCACGGTTTTAGTTTTCTATTTCTGTTTTTCAGTGATTACAGCTAAAGACATGGACACTTTGATGGGAACACACATACCCAGAAAATATGAATTCACTTAATGCTTAACATAGTGGTATTTTAGTATCTGAGAGAAACCAATAGGAAATTCCTAAGTTGATCAATATTCCCTTTGCATTTTCTTAACACGTACACAATTTTAAAATTTTGAAAAGTTAACTATTACATATATTTAATCCTCATAAAACACCAATGAAATAGACTATTGCCGAACTCCCAAGTCTCTGTTCCCTCAAGGTAATTACCATTAGTTATGTAGGTTGTAAAACCAGCAAATGATATGATCAGGACTCATCCCTAGGACTTTTGAATTCTACTCTGGTACTCTTTGCACAACAACATGCTCTTACCTACTTGCACAAATTCATGCTTCTTCTGGATGGTAGAACACCTGGTCTGTAATATAAACTTCTGGGGCTGTGTCAAGGGTATTTTTCTGCTGATTCCTAAAGTTAGTGGTTCTCAGATTTTAGAATGTGTGAGAATCACCTGGTAGTACTTGTTAAAAATATAAATTCGGTGACCCAATCTCCAGCTGATTCCCATGCAGGACGATCCATGAATCACTTTAAGAATTGGCTAATAGTTCATAATACATCCTAAGTGCTCTTTTCCTCTCACTGTTTCTTGAATTATTTTATTTGCTCCATTGGCTTGAGTTACCATCTGTGTGCTGATGGTCTCAAATCAGAGTCTTTCAACTAACTCTCCAAACCTAGTCTATTATATACATTTATTCTTTCAGTCATTAATTCACCTATTAGTTAACTCATTCTTCAGTAAATACTGAATTGCCTGGCTGGGCATCTAGGATATAGTAGTGACAAATCTTATTTGTCTTTGTTGAGTGGGTGAGATGAATTTAAATTTAAAAAATACACAAATATATCATTTCAAGCTTTGATAACTGCTGTAGAAATAAATACGAAATGTTAAGAGAGCAAATTATAGTTTGGAGGTTATAGAAAACTTCCCTGAAGAAATGACATTTGATTGAGATCCGAAGAATGAATACATTGAGCTAAACTAAGAGAAAGGAAAAATAGCATTTCAGGCAGAGGAAATGGCATAGACCGGGATTTAAGCAGACAATGGCGTGACATATTGGAGAAACCTCAAGAAAGCCAGGTGTGGCTGGGTACACATCAAGTAAGGCGGAGAATGCTGTGAAACAAATCTGGTGCAATAATCAGAGGCCAGATTGTTCTGAGTCTTGTGGATTATGTGGAGATGTTTTTTTCTCCTAGTAACCATTGAAAACCATTAAAGGGATTACTGTAATGAGTTGTAGGATTTACATCACATGGGATATCCTATAGGCCTCAAATTCATCATTCCTAACACTGACCTCTTTTCTTCCTCTATCTGCTAATCCTACTTCTCCTCCTTGATTCCCCCTCTCAATAAATGGCACCACCATCCCCCTGTTTGCTCAAGTCAGAGAGTCATCTTCCTTGGCTCCTTCCTTACCATACTGTATTGGACATTTGCATCTTTTTTGGCTGCCCAGCAACTGAATTCTTTTCTTATTGGTGTTTCTGAGTGTATGGGCCCTTAAAGGGAAGTAGTACTGTGTTCTACTGCAGAAACTGAGGGGAGTTGGAAGTTCCTTCTCTCCACCCCTGGCAGCCGTGGCTTAAACACACGACTTAGACTTGGCTAATTGCAAGCTTCTGCCCAGGACTTTGAATTTGGAGGGAATGATGCAAGACAGGAAGAGTTAGAAATTCCACATTAGCATTGTGCATGGAATCACGAATCCAGAGTAGTGGTTGCAGTTGCCAGCAGTGGTCAACTAACCAAACTAACTCTGGTGAGCCTTGGCCATGTTCCTTGACATCTTGACTCCTCTATCTCACGCCTGGGTCTTCAGACTTCGAGTTGATTCTATGAAACTTTTTTCTCCTTAACCAAGGAGAATTTTGTTATTTAGGGTACATTCATCACCCCAAATTCAGTTATTTAACAAGCTCCAACAATTTTGTCTCCTAATTATCTCTCAAATACAGCAAATTCTCTCAATCTTCATTGTCTTTACCTTAGTTCTAGCAACCACCATCTCTTGCCTGGGCTACTGTTAGAACTTCCTAACTAGTCTTCCTGTCTCTTTGTCCTGCTTCCCCCAGCCCCATTCCCCAATTTGACACATCTCTGCATCCAGAGATACATACACATCTGTAAAACTGTAAAAAACATCTTTGTACTACTTTTAGGATGAGATCCACACTGGCAGTGGGCCCATTGTGCTGAAATGCCTCTTTGCTGCCTCCCTCACTAGAAGGTGAGCTCCTGGGAGTCTGGGGCTGTGCCGTGTCCCTGGGCATCTCTCCCGGTGCCCACTGGTGACCAGTAATGAGGCAGCTGAGCATAGTGGTTAAGGGCATGGGCTCTGGAGTCACCCTACAAGTTGTGTGATCTTAAGCAAGTTAATTTCTCTGTGGCTCAGTTTCCTCACTGACAAAATGCAGATAATAATATCTCTATGTTATAAAAATAAAATAAATAAAAATAAGATAGGCTTTCAGCTGAACCAGTAAGTAATCAGTAGGGAACTGACCTACCTAAAAAGCATAAAGACTTCTTCCTTTGATCTTAAACTATTTTTGAGAAATATGAGCCAGAAGCCAAATATTATAATTGCCTTCCTATATATTTTTAACTCAACTAAAACAACCATCCAGAATGCATTTTGGAAAGTGATCAATTATGTGATGATTTTTGTGGTTTGAAGTTTTGAAAGACTCTGGGCACAGGCGGCTTGGCACAAGCTGCTCGACGCAGTATTAATAGCTACGGTTATTGATCTTTTCATTAAACACAAAAACATGCAACTGCCTGAACTCTCTGGCTTGTTAACTGCTGTGCTTGGGGCAGTTTCAACATAGAGAACCAAGTAAGTTCATCAATATTTATTGAGTGGTGGAAGTGCAGTGAGCTCAAGATTAGGGCTAGGGGCAGGGGGAAAACTCAAGATGCAAAGATGGATTCTTTCCTTGATAGGGTTACATTCTGGTTCAGGTCAATTCAAAGTTATTTCTTGAGCTAACTGTTGTGAGAGGCATTGTGGCTTATAACCAAATATTATTCAATTGTTTATTAAAAATATTTATGGGCCCGCCCGGTGGCGCAGCGGTTTAGTCTGCGCTTGGCAGCCCGGGGTTCGCTAGTTCGGATCCCTGGCGCCCGCCGACGCACTGCCTGTCAGCCATGCTGTGGCGGCGTCCCATATAAAGTGGAGGAAGATGGGCACGGATGTTAGCCCAGGGCCAGTCTCCCTCAGCAAAAAGGGGAGGATTGGCAACAGATGTTAGCTCAGGGCTGGTCTTCCCCACAAAAAAAAAAAATATATATATATATATATTTATTAGGGGCCAGCCCGGTGGTGTAGTGGTTAAGTTTGCACACTCTGCTTCAGTGGCCCATGGTTCATAGGTTCAGATCCCCGACCTGGACCTACGCACCGCTTATCAAGCCATACTGTGGCGGCATCCAACATATAAAGTAGAGGAAGATGGGCACAGATGTTAGCCCAGGGCCAGTCTTCCTCAGCAAAAAGAGGAGCGTTGGCAGCAGACGTTAGCTCAGGGCTAATCTTCCTCACCAGCAACAAAAAAACACCCCAAAATATTTATTGGGACTTACCTGAATGTATACTGTGAAGGACATCATAGTTAAAAATAGAAGACACAGAAAACATAATTAAATAACTGGGTGACTAATGACCATTACTATTTAATTATTAATAACTATTATTTAATTCATAGCTATTAATTATGACTGCTAATAAGGTTAGAAGATAAAAAGAGCTCATAAAATTAAAGATGACTAACATTTATCAACTCAAACCATATGACAGAGGTGAGTACTCTGCCTGCATTTTTCAACTATAGTCTCCACCCATCCTCAAGAGGTCCAGCAGATGCCCCTAGAACTCCAGGTCACCCTCCTGGGGCTTCCTCTCATTTTAGCTGCAGCTGTGGTGGATCATAGCATGGGAGCTCAGCCTCATCTTTTACTGACAGCCTCCCACCTCAGGCAGGTGCCTTCATTGTTTCGGATTTCTGCCTTGAGGTCTCCCTGATATTCAGGGATTCCCCCTCAGCAGCCCTCAGCCAGAGGCATTTGGTAGTTACGAGATTAACGCTGCAGCCTTCCACTCTCCAGGAGATCATACCTCTGGCAGTCCTAGCTGATTCAAGCCCCTATTGTCTTCAGCAGCAACCTCAGCAATGCACCCTTAAATTGGCTATTCCTCCTTTTCTGCTCATCCTGTTCCTCATTCCTGCTTCTGGGGACTACCCCCAAAGAAACTACCTACCCTCATGTCCTTGTCCTAGCCTCTATTTTGGGGGCAACTCCAACTGAGACCTCGTAACTCTTAGTGTCCTCATTTTCCTTAGATAACAGGGCCTTAGACCATTAAGCTGAGTGTCACTTATCTAGCTGATGAAACTGAAGCAGAGCCAGTGTTCGAATACCCACTCTTAGTTACTCTGCAACCTCTTGTGAACAAGATGAAGGTACTTGTGAAAAAGGGCTAATAATTGCTTTCAGAATGCCTCAGCTTGAGAGGCCTTCCCAGACAGTGAGGTGGATGGGTTAGAAATTGTTAGTGACAATAGTAAGTGAACAAAAACACTCCCGTATATTTTGGAAAGCACTAGAGCAAAATTGTGTAGCACTCAATGGGGCTACCTTCATCCTCTTCGTACCGTCCCCACCCCCAGTCTTCAGGGCTGGTAGGGCTGTGTCTTTTGATTATTAAGTGTCCTGTAGCCGCATGCTCTCTGCCTCCTCCTCTCTTGCCCTTCCCAACATTACTTTGTAGGATGACTCTGATATTCATTGTAATTGATTTTCAGTTAATAAGCTGCATCTCCTGGGGCTGTTAGTATTTTTATGTCTTTTCTCTTTCATCTACAATGACAGGTTTTCCTGCTGATAAAGGCATTTTAGGCATTGGCAAACAGGTAGGGTATAGTTTTTGGATAGCAGAGCTTGTCCAGATATTCTGAAATCACAGCATTTTTGCAACTGAGTACACATAAGGCTGGGCTTAAATGAAATCATCTTTGAACAGTTTGAAGTTTCCACATTTTGAGGTGGAGTTAGAAGGACTGATAGCAAGAGATGGAAACAACCAGAGCATTATTTATGTCCAAATCTTTGGGAAGAGGCACAAGTGTGTTTGCCTGTGTGAATGTACACACATGCATAATGGCCCTACTGTTCTGGTAGCTGAGCAAATGGTTTTCACTGATGCCTTTTATTCTAGGCACTACAGAAATAAGGATCAAATACAGTAGAGCTTTGATCTGGCTGGATAAAATTAACCATAATCACAGTCAAGTACATTATCTGCTTAGCATGGTCATATTATTATTAAAACCAATTATTAACCAAAACCAATTTTTGCATATCACTGATGAACTTTGTCATAAATTTTGTTATAACACTGAATTATTTATTACATGGGCACTTGATCTTTATGGTCTGCTGTTTAGGTAACTCATTTTTCTTCTCACACCTTAAACAGTGAAGTATTAATTAGGATTTCCATTTGTTATGGAAAGGACGTGACTCTATGTCTTAAAGATTGAGGAAGATTATAGAAGCAGGAAATACATCTAATTTATAGTTCAGGGCCAGATGATTTCTTTGGGCTGAGTAGTAGTATTGAGTTATGGGTGTATCCGTTTATTACTGTAATTTGATTCTGTTGGTGGCTTTGATTTCTCTGGCATTGTTCAGTGTGACTATAAATGATTAAGAAAGAAAAGCAGTTTGTGGGGAAGGAAGTCATTTCCATGTCAAGGTAAATCAGATCAGATTGATAAGAAAACATTCCTTTGATTGTAAGACTGAATAAACATGAGGGATGCTTGGACAGGACTAGAAGCCAACTCTTCAGAGAAACTTTGTCCAGCCTCTTGGGCTTCCCCATTGAATTGGGGAATGAATACTCAGGTTTGAATTGTAAATAACTATTAGAGAGTTGTTTATTTGTCATACTCCCTTTAGCACAAGGTTCCTGATTTTTTGAAAACCCAGACTCTCTTTCAAAGTACAACAATAGAAAACAAAGGAAGACAAGTAGATTTAATGTGGCATTTCTTACACTCATGAGTTTTTTGGCTATAAGGGACTTTCTAAATCATTTAGGCCAATTCTGTAATTTAACAGTAGAGGGAAATGAGGGCCTGGAGGTTAAATGTTTTGTCCAAAATCACAGAGTAATTGCACTGAAGGACTTACTAGAAACTGGTTCTCCTTACATAGCAAATTGTAAAACTACATGCTGAGTTGCAATAAAAGGATGCTGCTATTAAAATAGCTGTCCCATTAATGATGTTCCCTTAATGGCATAGATGCAATTGATAATAAGACTAATTTCCTCAGAGCCCATCACCTAACATATAGGAAGAAACATAAATTCAAAATACTCAGTGAACTTCTATTTACCAATATTAGAATGAAAATCTGAAAATGCAAAAAATGAAAAAGGAAATGTTAAAACATTTTTGAATGAGGTTAGAGAAACATCATTACTCTGGATATATCTTCATTCCTAATTTTCTCTATTAGGTGATAAAATTAATTCTTTTGATTACCTTTCTAACTTTATGTTATTGTCATGGAATTTTGGACCTGGAATGGGTCTTGCAGATCATTGAGCAAAGTTGTTCCCAGGCCTCGATGCATGCCAGCATCACCTGGGTGAATTTTATATACAAAGGTTCTGGGATCTCACCCCTAAGGGTTTTGATTCAGTGGGTCTGGAGAAGACCTGGGAATATGTATCACCCATAGGATTCTCTAAGTTTCTAAACACCAGCCAGGTTGGAGAACTCCCAAACTAACACAATCCCCTTGTTTCACAGATGAGAAAGCTGAAACCCAGATGTTACTTTTTGCTCATTTTTATATATTTATTTAGTTTTAGGGCAGCACATGGAGTGACGAGAGAGGGAACTAGCACCTTTAGGAAGTTGATCTACGAGCTAACTTCACGGAAGCTCTCACACTGAGCTTCTTGAACACATGCGACCTATATTTCTTTTTACCGTTCATTTTTGTGGGCTATGAAAAGCATCCAACAGAATGAGCTCTCTACTAAAATCTCCTATTATAAACAGTGGAGTGTCATCATAGGGTCATTGAATTAGTTCAAGTAATTTAACTTAGTTATAGGGAGAGAGAGAAAGTAAGAGAGAGAGAGAGGAAAAATAATTTAAATAGTACCAGTGATTCCTCTTGCTAATTCATTCAGTGAGATTTTGCCCTGAATGGACTTCTCTAGCTTGCTCTCTGCCCCAGGTGGCTGATCTCTGCCTACTGCATTCAGTTTCCTTTACCAGCAAGCTTCTGGTCAAGTTTGCAGGTCAGCTGGCAGCAGGGAAAGGAGGTCAGGGAATCTCTTCTCTCTCTGCTTCAGCACCTTAGCTCTGGTAGTAGCTGTGTCTCTTTGGTTTGTAGCTTCTGTCAGCCACCATAGCAGCTCGCAATCCCCCCACCCACACATACTTTGTCCATTAGCCCCAGGTGCAGTAACCATTTCCAATTGTATCTAGTCTCTGGAAACTTACCATCCCTTTTTTGTCCTCTTAACCCAGCTCACATCTCTGTAATTTGTCCATTTCTTAGAGATGTTTGTTTGAACCACTGGCATTAATTGTTTTCTGCAGGCAGCTGGATTAGTACAAGATTGGAAATAGAATTGTTTCCCTCAGAAATTCCACATTCTTGAGTTCCTTTATAATGCCAGTATCTTCTTTGGCTGAAAATGATTTGTCTTTAAGAATACAATCATGTGAAATTTTACCTGCATATTTACTTGATTTGCATTGCATGTCACTATACATTTTATCATTTTTGAATATACATTAATGTACAAATTTGTTGACACAAAACTATACACAATGTACTTTGTGAGCTGTTTAATATGTTTTCAAAGGTAATTAGGCTTTTCTCCTTAGAAACTGACATCAGAACCTCCTTCTGTGGTTAAGTACAACTTTGCTGTGCACACCATAAAAGATTTTAAAGCTAGGAGAGAGACCATAGAGTGGGAGAACTAGGGTAGAAAGAGTTCAATTTGTCTCATTCCCATAACCTGCAAATTTACTGTGTCCCAGAAGTCTGAAACAAACCGTTCAAAATGCCCCTCAGAAGACTCTAAATTGGTATAACCACTTGCAAGGACAATTTGGCAATATTTACCAAAGTTTTAAATAAACATGCCTTTTTTCCTATCATTTCTTCTTTTATGAATGATGCTTCAGATAGACATGTGTAAGCTCTTCATCTCAGCATAGTCATATGTAACACAGTATACAACCTAAACATCCATTGTTGTATGAAACACAGTGTACAACTTAAACATCCATCAAAAGAGATGTTAAAAACATATAATGTAGCCAGACAATGGATTACTCGCTGTCCTTATAAAGAATGATGTATATCTAGATGCTTGAGCTACATTAAGTTGAAAAAACTCCAAGGTGCAGAACAGCATATGTTATGTGACCCTATTTATGAGATATATCCCTATGTTTTTCTTTTCTTTTCAATCATAAACAGGTATTATTTGTGTTATAAAAGTAAACAAACCAAACTGCCCCCGTGTTGGTGGTGAGAACTTAGAAGTACCCAACAAATGCTGCTAATTAACTGACTGATTGTACAGGAACTCATTATCTTCAATTGAGAGACACCTCTGTTTGGGGAGCGCCCTTCAAATTCCACTGCCCTATTCCAACCACTTTTAATTTAAAGCCAATTGCTGGGTGATTGCACCTTTGTCACTAGGGAGGTGACTCGAGCTCAGACTTTACTTACAGAAAAATTCCTGTGGGCACCATCACTCAGAGAAAAATGTGGAAGTTGATTTCTGCAGGTGATGAGAGGGTTTTCATCATCCAAGATGTCAGTGACACAAATGAGAATGGATGAGAGCATTATGCCAGGAAGCAGAGAGAGCCCAGGAAAAGACTCCAAAAGTCCGAGCAACTCATAGAGAGGTTTCATACAGAGGGAACGCATTAAATCAAAGAAAGCAGGTTTACATTCTTAGACGAAGTCAATGGCTGCCAGAAAGAGATAAAAAAGATGAAGATGTGGTCATAAATTCCTCTGCGTTAAAAGGCAGATCCGGTAGTAATACTTCAGCGATTTTGTAGGCTGGCCACCTGGGACTTGAGGTTACAAAGAATTACTGTCATGCTAGGGGCTTGCAAGCAGAGTTAAGAGGTTTGTCTCTGGAACACAACCCCTTTCCTTCAGGGACACTTGTCTCCACCTACCTTGTGTCTTGTATTCATTCCCAAAGAAACTTAGAAACCGAACCATTTTCTCTCTAAATTGTAAGTGAACAGTGTTATAACACTTATAGAAGAAGTCATAGGAATGTCTCATATGAATTGGATAACTGTCTTTTAAAGTGAACACTACATCCCAAAAGAGGCCAAACTAATTTCTAAGGTTAGAAGTCAGGTTAGTGGTTACTCTATCAAATAGACAGTCTGCTACTATATTTCAAATATATATATATAGATGCTAGTGTAATTATAAACTCATTTCAATGTATCAACAAATTAAAAGTTGCTTTTGCTATGATCAATAGATGCTAAAATAGCAAAATAATTATTGACATTTTCTGGTCGCTTACCCAATGACAAGCATTGTGTTAAGCTTTTTAGATATGTTTTTTTTCTGCACAATGACCCAATGAGAAAATGCTATTGTTACCCTAATTTTATAGCTGAGAAAGGCAGGGAATAGAGAGTTTGAACTACTTGCCCAGGGCACATTGTGAAGAAACTCAGAGTGGAACACCTAGGTCTCTCTGACTAGAAAAAAAAGTACAACCACTATTGAAGGGGAAATCTGCAAAATTATGTGAAGGCTAAAAGGAGTAGTTAGTACTCAAAATAGCTGGAGGTGGTGATGTTAAACTCAAGGCAGCTATTTCTCTTTCAAGAAGCATTTCCGGCTTACAAACAATATTTTACATGGAAAGCAGAGCACTCAGGACAGGTCTCCTCTTATTGCTGGGTCCTTCAGCAACCCAAACAACATAAAAGGAATCACCTTTAGTCTTCACACCGGGATCAATTTCTTGGCAGTTTTGCCCTTTATGTGGGTGGAGTAGCCTGCTTCTGGTGATGTAAGTAAAGTAAGGGCAGAAGGTTCATTAGCTTAGTGATTCTCCTTGCTGCACCCAGGATCCTCCCAACTGAGTCACTGGAGGTTTTCCAAGTTCATCCAGTGATAGGAATTCAGAGGTAAAAGAACTCTGGAAGTTCTCCATTCTGTTCTGGTCTTCTGACACCTCAAATTACCACTTGTAAAAGTACTTTTGGGAACTACATTCTCATGGGTTTTTTTGTGTCCTCTTATATTTTTTTCCGAATAAAACTCATATAAGTTTATTGTATGAAATTTGACAAATGCAAGAGAATCTGTATTCTTTTACCAAAAAGTGGGAAGTATAAAAGTGAGCTATTTTTTTGATGTCTTTGAGAACTTTTGAGCAAGAAAATTCTATTTAAATATTATTTTAAAATTAATGTTCAATTTATTAGTTACACATTTTTAAAAAAACAGTTCTCATGTTTTTAAGTTCAATTTGTATATCTTATTCTATTTATAGATGTAGTAAAATTTTAAAAATCACTTGTTAAAATCAAGGAGGCTTTGAATTAATGTTACGTTCCATTTACAAATGAGGTTAGCTACACAATTTTAAAGTTTTAAAATTGCATTTATACATTAAAATATTTGTGTTTTTTGAGCATTTTAATTGACTTATAAACAGAACCTTCCCAAGTCATTAATTCTTTAAAATATAATACATTAAACTTATAAATAAAGTGAATATCAAGTTTTTAAATATGCCAACACTGTTTAAAAATGTAACTAAATTCTCTTTGAATAACTAATATCACAATTCCAAAATCAATTAATTGTGTTTAAATTTATCATCCTGAGGCTTGCTTATATGTTAGCTTAATAAATTAAATTGTCTTAAATATTTCTAATACTTTAACTACTAAATACCAACAGATTGTTTCCATCTTTACAGAAGCGATTTCCTGAACTTAACACAATTGTTTTCTAATTATGGGTTTGATTTATTATTTCTATTCTAAAGTCTAAACATTTCTATATAAGGCCAGTTGAGGTTACAAATCAATGGGTGATTTGGGGCCTCGATGCAATATTTGATTCTCCCTGTCTCACTTACCTGCAAATTGACCTGCTTTTTACAGTCGCTATGACAACAGGGACTCCATGTCCTTTAGAGGACATTGCCCTCTCCTGAGTTCAGGCTATGGTTATGTAACATTCCTGTCCACTCACACTGCGATTGTGATTCTCTTCACGGCTTGTGTAGGTTTTACACTTATTTGATTCTCTTCATATGTTTTAATGTTTTCCTACCTGGCTCAAAGCACATTTTCTTTCTATGCCATCAGATATTTCACACCATATGTAATACTTTTGAAATCTCATTCAATGTTATTGCCTGATTTGTGTTGTCAAAATTCTGTCTTCTTTTCGTGTTGTTCTTGACTGGCGGAGCCACAATGAGAGTATAGCATGGCACTGGGTACTCTGGTCTTTGGCTCCACAGATATGACACTGAAGTCAAGCTAATGACAGTAAGGAAAAATAATCACCATCTGGAAAGCCTCCACACAGACACTGCTACCTTTGACTTTGAGCATATTGACTTCCCATATTCCTAAGGTTAAAGTGTTCCAGGGCTTACTGCTTAGACTCTTTTTTTCTGTTTACACTTGCTTTCTAAGTGATCTCATTCAGTCCAATGGTTTTAAATGCCATATATATGCCGATGACTGCCACTTTCAATATCTCCTACTACAGACCTCTTTCCCACCTCTGGGTTGTTATGATCCAAATGTTTACTTAACTACTTCACTTGGATGTCCAGAATCTGACTTCTCACATATCCACTGCCTCCCATCCTTTCCCTCTCCTGTGTGCCTCCATCATCTCCACCCTGGGTTACTGCAGTGGCCTCTGAACTGACCTCCTTGCTTCTGCTCTTGACCCTTACCAGTAGCCAGGGTGAGGCTACAAATATTAGAGTATGTCATCATGTCACCCTCTGCTAAAAACTCTACAGTGGCTCCTCATTGGCTCCTCCTCTTACTGTGAGTAAGAGCCAAAACCTGGAGAGCCAATTTCCCTAGTTTAAAATTTTTCTTTATTTTGCTTATTGTGATTTTTTTGCCATGTCAAAATTTCAAACTTATTTAGTTACTTGTATCAATCTTTTATTGCATCTGATTTTCAGTCATAGTTAGAAAAGTTTTCCCAAACCTAGGTTCTAAAGAAATGGACCCATGTTTTCTTCTAGTAGTGTTATGATTTCATATGTTTCATTTGTATCCTTGATCCATTTGGAGTTTATTCTGGTGTATGGTATAAAGAATGGATCTCATTTCATCATTTTCCAAATCACTATCCAATATCCCAACACTAATTATTTAAAAGTATATATTTTTACCTAGTAGATTGAGTTGACACCTTTATAATATTACTATAGTAAAGTTTTATATGTAGTTGGAGCTTTTTTTCTGGACTTTCTATTTTTTCCACTGCTTTGTCTCTCTATTCATGTGCTATAGCTTTTTCAGTATTTGAAAAGGCCTGCCACTGATCAGATGGCTGTGTACTCAGTGATTTTTCTTTTTCTGCCTTTCTATTTTAAGGTTTTTTTTTCACATGAACTTTAAATCCAGCTTGTTGACCTCAAAAACTTTGTTGGTATTTTCATGGAGATTGCATAAATAAATAAATAAATATATATAATACAATATAGTATAATATAATATAAATTGAATGATAAATGACATGTTTGTGGTGTCAAGATGTACTCTCCAAAAATAAGGGATGCCTTTCTATTTGTTAAACTCCGTCTTAAATGTTAATATTGAACTCTTTGTGTACTCAAATTCCTTTTATGGGTCATTTCCCTTTTTGGATTGTACAGGTTGTGCTTCAGCATGCCCTCTTTTTTTTTTTTTTGATTTGTGTTCATTTACCATCTAGGAGATGTCATCAATATAATTGTTTATTTGATTTTATAGTTATTCGGTGATAGAAATAGGATGCTCATTGAAGTGGTTACTGTCCAAATAAAAGGATATGGAAAAGGAATATAGAAATCCAATTAACTCAAACTCTTTCATCGTTAAATTGGACTGTGTTCTAGGAATGTCAGACTGATTGGTACAAAAATGCAAACATAAAGCCACAGTGAACATTTAGCTCGTGTCACATTCTTTATAAAGCTTTCTAGGACATCTGCTTCCTTGCTCACCTATGATTCTATGGCTCCCTTCTCTGGGCCTCCAGTTACCCTGTAGATACTTCCATCAGAGTACCACCCACTCTTTCACTCTTGTCACTCTGTCCCTTTTAGATTGTAGCCTCCTGGAAATCGATGACCATGACTGATTTGTCTTTGCATCCTCCTATCACAATTCCTGTCTTAGGGCCAGACTCTGTTAAATATTAATTGTATGATTTGGTGCAAACAGAATTTTTTGAATAGATTTAAATGTTATGAATCTAAGACTTTGTAGTTTAAAAGTTCTTGCACTTTTGCAGAATCAAGAAGCTAGGATCGTTAGCTAGAATGTTCAGCGTCCATTCACTCTTTATAATTTAAATATGGATGTGTGGTCTAAATTTGACAGCCTTTCTTCACTCCTTCATAAATTTCCATTTTCTCTGCCAGTTGTAAAATGTACTAAGTCAACTATTTTCAATCATAAAGGTATATCACAATAACAATTATTTACCTCAAATATGTTTTTTCCTTCTATACCCTGCCATCTAGATGAGAGGCCAAATGAGATTTTCATCAAGATATTTATTTTTTGGTTTTTATTTTATCTTGTTGTTGAAGACTAGGCATAAACTCAACTGACTTTTGCACAGTTAATTTTTATTTTCCTTTAACACTCTTGATGTCTGCTGCCCAATGAGTTGGATCAACTATTGCGACATCTGAACCAACTGTGACCTGCATTGTTTGATCAAGTTTGATAGATTATTTTATTGATTTTCTTGTTTTGTAATTACAGTATACAGATAAACAGGCATTATTTTAGGGGTTGAACTTGGTTATGTCACGTGTTACATTACAAGAATCACTCTTTGTCTACAAAGGCAAATTGATTTGATTAAATTCATAACAACATGATACCATATAATTAATCTATTACAACAAAATACTCACACCTCACTCTAAATTGGTTAAAACAACTCATTGGTAGTATGTAAACAAAATATAAATGTAAAAATCACATTTCTATGTATTTGGGTTTCCTTGAATGCTAAATTAACTGCTTAGAAGTTGGTCCTGGCCAACTTATTTTTCATCCTGTCTTCTTTTCAGCCATTTCTCTAGTAAAGTTATACCAAACTAACCATTCAATCATACTTTGGTGAGTGTTTACCTTGGGGAAATATGTTTCTTCAGATTCTATTTTTTTAATATATTTTTTTGATATGTACTGCTACAAAACACACAAGTAAATCTTATTGTTGTATTGATGACAGAGATTTGCTTGATGCTTCAAGCTGATCAGTTGAAGGATTTTAGTCTGTATCTATGTCTAGACAAAATGCAAATGTGGGCATTTGATTTTTTTTCCTAAAGTCAGTATGCTTTTGGAAAGTGTTGAGCATACTTCTCTGAGTTAATTGTTTTACAGAACTAATTTTCAAGGCTTTTAAGACATCTTTGCATAGGTGGTGTTTGATTTTGGGGGATAAATTTATTCCCAAATACATTTTCTAGGAAAACATTGATAGAGTCGATCAAATAACAGGATAGAACAGAATTAAGGTTCCAGTAATAGAAAATGAAAGGTTATGAAACTGAAATATCTGTTTGGCTTCCAATAGGTACAATTTAGGAATTTTAGGACAACTGAATGATGAAAGAGGAGAAATCCCCAAAATGACTATAGGAGAGATGTGAGTGCTCTTCCCACATCCACTGGACACCCTCCATTAGCTTCTGTAAATATGTATGTGATTTCTTTGACTGTAGGAGCATGCATGGCCCATCTGAGGACAAGCCAGTAATGTGAGAAAAAAATCACATCTTGGAGCAGCCCTTAACTAACAACTAGAGGGAGTCGGTAGATACACGCCGCAGCTTCCTTGCACTTCGGTGGGGCAACTCTGAGATGTGCTCTATACCATTTTCTAGAGTCCACAGCAGGAATGAGCCCCAGTTTCCCGTGGAGCTACCTTTTCTGTGTTGGCTTCCTTCCTTTCACTTTCTCACGTTCCCAGCCTTCTACCATTGTTTTCTAGGATTGCCTCCCAAATAAACTGCTTGCACTAACATTCCTACTTCAGGATCTAACTCTGGAAGAACCCATTCTAAGGTGGTGACCAATGACTGTGCTCCCATAGAATTCAGGTACCTGGAAGAAAAATAGTACTCTACTCAGTACATTTTGGTTGTAAAAACAGAAGAAACACTTACTTTTTGCTCTTGGAAGCTTGCCTGCCTTTTTCCCTGGACCAGAGATTTTTTTCACTAATTGGACCACTGCCCAATTTTCCTTAGTACCAGGTCTCCCTCTGTTAAACTTGGCTTGGAGCGAAAAGACCAGTCTAAAAACCTCTGTGGAAGTGTACATCTCCCTATGTCCAAGTCTGGATCTTGGAATCTTACCTCCCCTGTTAGCAAAATGGTACAGGAAGCCCCTTAGGCATGTGTAAGTGGGGGAGAACAAAGGGAGTAAGACAATGAAGTAAAGAGGGAATGAGTGCTCCAATGTGGGGCCAATAGAATGTAGAAGAGATGAATTTCATTCCACAAAAACTTTTGGTGCACAATGGCCTTATTCAGTATCAATACAGCCCAATTATGGTTCTAGAAATCCTTGGAGGCAGGAAGAATCAAGGAGGAAGGAAGGTGGAGGGAGTGGAAAGTGAATGAGTCAGAGACCTTCTCATCCTTCCCTCTTACCAAAGGTATGTCAGTTAAATCATATAAAGTTAAATCACATAAATTTAAAAAATACATCTCAGAATTTAGGCAGCCTCTGTTGTACAACAGTAACTTAATTGTTAGTTTATGCCAAGATGGGGGATGACTCAAGATGATTTCATACATCTTTTAACAGTTTCCATGCTCTGTGTTACTCTCCCAAAAACTTAGAGGTCACAATTTCCTATAGAGGGTGATTCCAGCACCATATTCTTCACTCCTAGCCCTAAACTCCATCAACTACATTTTCCTTCTACTTTCCCCAAAGTTCAATCTCCAGAGAAAGCAAAATGCCATTGTTACTAAACATGTCATGCTCTTTCACACCTCTAGGTTATTGAGTATACCCTCCCTCCTTTTGAAATGTTCTTTCCCTTCCATGTGGAAGGGGAGTTTAGTATAAGGCAGTGGTTCTTAACCTGTTGTCCTTGGACAAGCAGCATAAGCATCACCAGGGAGCTGGTTAGAAATGCAAAATTTTGGCCCACCCAAACATACTGAATTAGAAACTCTGGAGGTGGAGCCTAGCGATCTGTGTTTTAACAAGCCCTAAATTTTGAGAACTACTTGTATGATTGACAGCTGCAAATATTGGGAACTGAGATAAGGAAGTCCTGCTGTAGCCTGGTGTAAGGCTAGACATCCCAGTTGTTCTTCATGCATCCCCAGCCCCTTTCACTCAGAGACAAAATAGTAATTAGGAAGGCTCATTGGTCTTGATTCAGGCAGTTAGTGAGAGGGGAGAGAAAGGCTCATTCATTCCTATCAGGGATAGACCTGGGCATCCTGAGGGGGGCGGATTTAAGAGAAAATCTGTGGTTTTTGGTTTTCTCCTTCATGGAAGAGAGAGAATGCCTCCCTATTCCAAAATATCTCCTCCATTCTGACTGAAATTTCACCCATTAGAGAAGAAAACATTCCTGAGTAGGTTAAAGAGTATGTGGAGAAATGATTAGTCATAAACTTAATGTGATTTAGCTTAATTAGCTTTCATTCTAACCTGGCTGCGATGCCTAAAGAAAATGAGTGTTTTGGTTTAGGGGAAGGGTAATTCCAAAACAAGACATACATGAGGTTGAGTGGGGGGTGTGGGACTTCATAAGAGAGGGGAGTGATGTGGAAGGATTGAGGTGGTTAGAGGCCTTGGTGAGTTTGCACGAGGCACCGAGCGGGTGGAGACAGCTATTGAAGGTATGTGCCAAAGCAAATGCTGTCTGTTTCTCACTTTTATTTTAGATTCCTCTTAGAAGCCATCAGCTCTCAGTCAAAAATAGCTGTTGTTTGATTTCTTTTTTAACATCCCTGCCTACTTCCCCCTCACTCATTTTCATTTTCCTTGATTCAGGAGATAGGAGTATATGGGAGCAAACTAGTATTTTTCTGGTTGTGGCGTGGAGGAAAAAACTTTAAAGGGGAGTCTCTCATGAATGAATTCTAGGTACCCGGTAAATGCTACAAGAATAACTTGACCTTTAAAAAAAAGATGACTCTTTATATTAAGTGTGTGGAAGAAATTCTACACTTCCATTGAGTTCCACAAACTTTGTGTGCAGAAAAATGCTAATGAGATCTGCCACAGATACTGCAGGGGATACCACAATGGGAGACATGAGGGCCACCCTGGACAGGTTGTTGTTGAGGAGAAGAGGGAAAGGGCTGTGGACAAATAACTACCACAACCTGGAAATAAGGGATTTTAGGGGGAACACAGGACAATAGGAGTTTTATGGAGAGAAAAATCACTGTAGCCACCCATGAGTTTCTGAGATCTGACCCACAGCCGGATACAAAAGAAGCTGGGTGGAGAAGGCTTGATTGCTTCTCTCTCTAACTCACCATATCCCTGCCTCAGTTTTCTCTCATTTCTTTAGATTCTTAAGGCATATGATTTTTTGTGTCTAACTTTTGGTGAAATTGTTCCCAGAAAAGATGCTTAGCCTACAAAGGGGAGGGATAGAAAATTATTTAGAGATACTACCTTGGGGTCATAGGGCTAGTTCGTGGTGACACAGAGATCCATGGTTCCATGATCTTGCCGTGATTTCATTTTTGTCTATAAATAGACCTACAGGCTCTACATAAATGTGGTCAATTTGTTGGCTAAAGAGATTATAAAGAAATGATCACATCCTTGAAGCTTGAGAAAATATAGTTCATTTAAGAAGAGGAGACCATGGTAAGGTCTCTCCTTACTTTAGAATTTACAATAGCGGGCTGGCAGGTCATGCCTCACATTTCCATTGTGAAATTGTTAGGGCCAGCAGAGAATAAATTTGTACTGAGACTGCACTGTTTCATTCAATATGCAGGTGGGAGCAGTGAAACAAATGCAATGTGTCTGAGTTCCCAAGAGATGATGCTAACATGAACCAGAAGCTCATTCAAAAGAATTAAATGGAAATCATCCAAATACATATTTACTCACATCTGTCACTTTCCTCCCCCATTTCCTGTGCTTCTTGCTCCTCTGCACTCAATCTATCAGCAGGAACCACCACCTAAAAACCTTGTTAAGAGCAGTTAAATAGGAACAACTAGAGGTACTGTTTAATTTACCTTCAGGAAACAGACTTTAATTGAAGAGTTTCCATCTCTGGATGTGCCTGCCAGAATCTTAGAGGTTTTAATTTGCTGCTGTTGACCATCACCAGGTGAAAAAGCTTTCATTGAAGAAAGTCTTGTATTTAGTTCTGAAAACTGGGGAGGAGTGAGAGTATTTGAGAAGTGAAATATGTAAATAAATAAATTCTTTATGCCAGGATTTCTAGCTGGCTAATATTACTTTTATTATAGAAAACTGCCTGGGTTTAAGATTCATTCAATCCAATTTCATAGTACTCTTGGAATTCTTGGCTAATATCTAGGCTTCCAAATTAGATATGCAAACCACAGTGTCTTTCTCCAAGCCCTGGACTGCAGTATGCACATCAGTTGGTCTGGCTGTACAAGAGCTCACCTAGCCTGGATCAGAGAGAAACGCCAGGTACAGTCAGGAAAATCCTCAGCTCTCCTGCCTGTTGGTGGCCTGCCTTCCCAGTCCTAACAAGGGAGCCAGCTCCAAGATATATTTTCCACCTCTGCCTCGGCCTCTGCCGTTTCTGCCTTTGATTTGCCAACAGTCTCAGCTTCCCTAAGTTCCCAACTGTGTTCTCTGTTTTGCTTTTTCTGCATTACATGATCTCTGCTGCCAACCTTTACTGTTCACCATTTCCTCACTTCTCCCTTTCGGATCTGAGACTATTTTTTCATAATAATGACCCGTGCTAAGATGACTCAGAATACTGGGTTGGAGGGAGCCCCTTCCTCCATGTCAGGGTAATGCTGGAAAGCTGCTGTAACAAACAACGCCAACATCTCAGTGGCTTAACACAACAGGAATTCTTTGTTGTTCACATGACAGCTCAATGCAGATTAGGAGGCTGTCTTCCAAGTATGGATGCAGGCATCTGGGTACTTTCTTCAGGGTGGCTTCACTGTCTTGGAGTCCTTTACTTCCAGTTA
The DNA here is from genome assembly GCA_031878705.1 of Tapirus indicus. Classification (NCBI taxonomy): domain Eukaryota; kingdom Metazoa; phylum Chordata; class Mammalia; order Perissodactyla; family Tapiridae; genus Tapirus; species Tapirus indicus. The sequence goes on from CM062918.1 coordinate 46,528,039, forward strand.
GTAGGAGAAAGTTCAGGACCTCACAGGAACTTTTAAGTGCTAGGCCGTCGCAGTGGCCAGAGCTATTCCCAAGGCCCCAATCTAATTGCAAGCGAGATTGAGAAATGTACTCTTCCTATGCACCTAGGAAGGGGAAACACTATTGATAACATCTAGCTACCCTCTACCACACCTGTCACTGAATGACTTATTGACTTCCAATAAGGGGAATAATATTAAGTGATTACAGTACTGACAGGGGGAAAAGTAGCACAGTTTGAATTTAATTATTTTCTCTTGAATGATTAATTAACCATACCCACAAATTTTACTCTCTATTTGCATGAACACCCACATAAAGTTCTGAAGATCTGAATTACCTCGTCTCTAATTATGACTTAAATGCTACTTGAGCCAGTCTCAAGCAAATTTGAAAAAGGCCAAAAAACCCTTAACCCAGTTAGCAAACTCAAGTCCAGAGCAGCTTCTGGAAATAGTTTATTTCACTTTTATGGTTAGTGTCAGTAAAAGATACTCATGGATCACCTAATTTAATAAGTAAGTAGTTGTAGATTTATTAAGGTTTTATCTAAGCCTTTTCCTTTCTCTTTTCATAATGGTCAACAGCCTAGTACATAATAAATATTGACACAAGTTAATTTCTTTCCCTCTCCTCTGATGACTGATTTCTCCGATGAATCTGGGATACTGTTTTGAAATCCTTTCCTAGTGGATTTGGGGCTTGTGTTTTTAGAGCCAGCCCATCTTGTCCCTACGGTTTTCAAACTTCTTTTCTAGACGTTGAACTCCATGTTCAAATTCAATGCTATCTGCACACTTATTATGTAAAATAGACACAGAGAGGGGTGCTGTGGGCCAAGGATTCATTTAGCCTCCAGCCCTTTGCCCTACCCCAAGGTGGCCACAAGGGCTCCCCAGAGCACTCCCCACTTGAGGAAACTGAGGCCCACTGAAGTGAGATTTGTGATGCTGAGAGGAGGTCACACTCTTTACCTTCAGATGACCATTTCCAGGAAGTTAATGAGCAAACTGACAGAACTTTTCTTTCCTCTGAGAAGTGGAAACCATAAATGAGACCAATGTGGGTGTTTGACCACTCAAAATCGAGGACCAGGAAAAAGAAGTGCTAGATATATTAGCACTAGGACTTCCACCAAATTTTGTCCAGTATAGTTCCAGAAGGTGGAGCTTCTCCCATGGACATCTCTAAATTTGATCCCTGGAATCTAGGCATTAAATGTTGAAGGGGAATATAGAAATTTGCATTCGGTTCTTTTAAATCTAGGCAGAATAGATTTTGCCATGCTCATACAAGGTATTACCATACTCCATCTAATGCTTACTTGTTTTGACAGTCTTTTAGCTTATAGCCCTGGCTGATGCTGATATTTCTCAAGATAAATGATTTTCTTAGATTATTAAGACAGATTCTTCCCCATACCCCGTTTAGTTCAATTTGATGACTATTTTCTTAATTGTGGTTGAGTATTCCTTAAAGTGATGTCTCAAGTAATTACTTTTACCTCAAGGAAAACTGGATTGTCTTTACATAAACATTATTGAATGTTTAAATCAATGCCATACTTAAAATGCCTTTTCATCATTTACTTTATCTTCTGAGAGAACAAGTGTATCTCTTAGGTTGTCTCTTAGGGCAACACACTCCATACCTAATTTTGGATTCTCTATTCTCAGATTTAATCAATATCTTAAAATGTGTTATAAAATTGTAAAATATTTGACTTTCTTCAGTTGATTTAAAAAGTTGTTCTTTCTTCCAGAGAAGGAAAATTCATTGTTTCAGTCAATAAGTCATGGTGTGATAGGTAAAGTTTGTTTCAATAATAACTCATTTGCTTACTGTTTTAGGAAATAGTTATACATGTTGGCACTATGTAGACAAGACAGAAGGGAAACTAAAGTCTTACACTTTAGACAGGTATATCTTCATGAGTGTCTATTATATGAAGTTGATAATAAATCTATAATGAATTAAGTGTTTGTATCTGTCTGGAGTTACTAGGGGATTTCAGACTTATTTGTCACTAATCCTCTGACCTTGGATTATTCATAAGTCCTTGCACCTCAGCTTTTCCGTGAATTGGATGAAGATAATGTTCCCTGTGCCCAACAGGTGGAGTACTGTGAAACATAATGAGATCAATATATGTGAAAATATATCTGTAAAAGTGCCTACCGTTTGACTACTTTCTCAAATTAAGAATTGGAATACTTTTGCCAGATAAAGTACAGGATGCCCAGTTAAATGTAAATTTCAGATAAACAACAAATAATTTATACTTCCTAAATCTGGTAACCTTAGATTGGAGTCATTGACAAGCTGCAAAGGACAGTATCTATTACTTTCCAAAGAGAAGAGAAATTTTTTATCCCTTCCTCTTACCTACATTAGTGACTAATTTTCAGGGAGACCCTTAGGGAACTCCTGTAGTTATCTTAAGGAAAGCCTTGATAAACCATTCTGAATGTAGCTGCAGTGCAACCTGAATAATTCAATAGCTACAATTATTTGATTTTGAAAAATAGCTCATAGATATTTTGAAATTGAAGTTCAATTAAAAATTTGCTCCATTTAGAGATGAAGACTCAAGCTCAAAGATGTGAAGTAGTTGCTTGCCATCACACAGGTAGATAGAGGAAGGACCACAGCTGAAACTCCCTTTTCCTGACTCCCAGGCCAATGTTCTTCCCACTTCACCATGCTGTCCCTAGGGGCTAAATACAGGCAACCACCTGCTTTTGTAAATAAAGTTTTATTTGGAACATAGCCACCACCATGACCATTCGTTGATATATTGTCTATGGCTGCTTTCACTCTACAGTAGCAGAGTTGAGTAGTTGCAACAGAGACTGTATGGCCAGCAAAGCCTATAATATTTATTATCTGGCTTTTTACAAAAACAGTCTGTTGATCGCTGCTGCAGGAGAAAGGGTTGCCTTCACCTCATGGTTGTAAGGATATAACTTCGTTTGCTCTTCTAATTATTGCAGGCAGACCATACTAAATGTATAATTCCTCTTCAAAAATGATGAAGCATAAGCTGTACATAACCATGAATGAATACATGAATTGCTATAACTGTAATAGTCACTGAATTTCAGTAAGGTGCACTAGAGTTATTAGAACTCAATTTTTTCCCTTTTTTTTTTTTTTTTTTTTTGGTGAAGAAGTTTAGCCCTGAGCTAACATCTGTTGCCAATCCTCCTCTTTTTGCTGAGGAAGATTGGCCCTGGGCTAACATCCGTGCCCATCTTCCTCTCCTTTATATGTGGGATGCTTGCCACAGCAGGGCTTGATAAGCAGTGCGTAGGTCCATGTTGGGATCCAAACCTGCAAACCCTAGGCTGCCGAAGCAGAGGATGTGAACTTAACCACTGAGCAACGGGCTGGCCTCCTCCTTTGCATTTTTCATCCCATAATGAGAGCAAACTACGTAATTAGTGAATAATATTTTTTGAGAGGTCATTGTGAACAGGTCATTATGTCTGTTTCAGGCATTCTAAAATAAGGCACAACACATGGATTTTGCCATCATAGATGACAATAATTTAAAAAAAAGACACTAGACTTATTTTGTATTATCTATCACCTCTTAAATAATTCCGGGAACACAGTGGGATATACAATATATATGCATACAAATATGGATGCTTACACATTAAAGTATCCTGTGCATCTACAGAGACCAGGCGAAGGGACAGTAGGAAGCAGCTCTAAGGAAGCTGGTCTTGTCTCAATTTTATTCCTCTCAATATGACAAAGGTCATCATGGGAAAGAGCGAGTTCCCTTCTGGGTTGAAAGTGTTTCAGCAGTTCAAGGATGACTATTAGGAAGTTGTAGAGATAAGAGCTAGATGAGGGGGCTATTAACGTCTCTTTCTAGGCTGAGATTCTATGATTAACAGCCTATGACATTTTAGGAGTCCTGTTTACAGTCTCCTTTTTATCACAGTCATTGGCAATCTTCTGTTCATGCAGCCCATGTGGATAGACATTAATAACATCACACGCTTGTCTATGACTACCGAACCACTGCACATGTTTTCCTGAGATTGTTTATTTTACAAATTTATTACTTTCCACATAAACTAATCCTGGGGATCACATCCTTGACTAAATTCTCTGATGCATATATTGAAAATCACACACAGCATTATGCTTTATGCAAGTTTGCCTCAAACCTTTTTTAGAAGCTACGAATATCTTTTTACCACAGGCCTTGCACTTGTAGAGGTATTCTGATTGCTTTGAAAGAAAAAAAAAAGATTTTTCGGGGCAACTCAGAAAATCAAAGCTAGTTTGAAAGCACACATGACACACTGTAAAGTTAGATCATGCCTGGAGCCTCTGTGAGGTGCACCTAACCCCTGGGGATTCCACGACAGTTGACGGACCTGAAATTCTGTAGATGATGAAAAGCCATGCAAGCAGCAGCCTTCAATCTTCTGTAAGAAACTTTCCCTGCCCTTGGCCACATAAGTAAGAAAGAATCAGCAGTTATAGATGTCTATTCTGTGCCACATACTTTATACATTATTTCACTTAACCCACAGAATGTGCTCAACACCATTAACCTTCCAATTTACAAATGAGGAAATTGACTCTCAGAGAAATTATGTAATAAGCTCAAGGTCGTATAGCTTGAAGCAAAGGAGCCAGCATTCTGGCTTAGGTCTGCTGGATTCCAAAGCCCCTATGAGGTGATTTTACCACGAATTTTCCCACTGGCAATGAGGAATCCAAGTAACTTAGATTTGGGGCTGTTCTGATTTAGCCTGAGCTATTTATAGCCTGTTTTAACATCAACCCAAATGTTTTCATTAAGCCCTTGCTGTGTTCAAGGCATTGTGCCAACTGTTATGAAAATTCAGATACATTGCCACTGTCAAGGACCCTCAAGGATCTTATAATCTAGTTAAGGATAAAAGGCATGACAATATGAAAAGATAACTGAAAATGGAAGGCGACCCATGCAAGAGCTGACTAAATGGAAAATATAAGTGTTACGGGGTTGGAGAAGGGCAAGTCACTTCCCATTGCAAGTGAAACCACAAGGGAAGGAATTGGAGTCTGAATGTAGTATAAGACATTAACACAGCCCATCAGCCAGTTGGGGGTTGCAGCGTGGGCATCACATTTAGCCTACAGACCTGTTTTGTTGGCTGCATAGCTTTTTTTAAAAATTTTTGACTTTAGGTCAATTCACGTAAAAGTCTGGGTTTTGGTTTTTCTCAAAACAAATTTCAGATCTAAGCCATGTATGTCCACATAGCAAAAGTCAGAGCCTGTGCTTCCCAGTTTGCTGTGGCCTCTGCCCTTCCAGGAGCTACAGCTGCTCTGCTTCTCCCATTTACATGTCCTGCCTGGTCAGATGGGTATTTGAGTTTATAACCCCTGATTAAGATGAGGAAAATTAGACCCAGAGAGGGTGAAGTAAATTTCCTAAGACCCCAACTAAGACCCCTGTTAGTCACAGGGATTAGACCGAAAGCCTCCTAACTATTAATCTAGTTCTCTTTTTACTATGCCACACTATCATTCTTGAGAATCAATTCCTACTTTGATAGAATAAAGAGTTAAAGCAGGTATACAATTCATTATCTAACATTCATGGAACTAGATATGTTTGGAAAGTCAGAATTTTTTAAACCTTAGACAGGTAATACTAGTCATATATCAACTATTATGGACCAAGTCCAGCAGGGTCTGGGGCAGCATCCTAAATGAAATTAGTATTTCTACCATGAAATGTATGTATATCTGTTCACCCTAAGTGTGAAAAATAAAGACCAAGCATAACCATATGCCCTTTCAGGTTAGGTTTTGCTATCAAATCAGTTCAGGTCAAGTCAGGTTTTACAATACCTTTTTTTTATTATTTCTAAACTTTTAGAATTTCAGAAGAACAGAAAGGCTTACCTATAGCCAGAGCTATCTTATACTCTTGTGTTTGTTGTCTTAGATAAGTAATGATTATTGTTATTATTATTTTCTATTGGTATTTTTGTTTAAAATATTTATTTCATAATTCAGATTCTTGACTTGTTTTTACTGCAACCACCTCATAAGAGTACAGTTCTAAGCACACAGACGTACTCTATACAATCAGTTCTGACCCAGGGGACAGGAAACAGTAACCCATGGACCCAGTGTGGCCTGCTGCCTCTTTGTAGGGCCCATGGCATAAGAATGTTGTATCCATTTTAAAATGGATTCAAACAAAAATCAAAAGAACAATATTTTATAATATGAGGGCCAACCTGGTGGCATAGTGGTTAAGTTCATGCACTCCGCTTTGGCAACCTGGGGTTCACAGGTTTGGATCCTGGGCATAGACATATGCGCTGCTTGTCAAGCCATGCTGTGGCAGGTGTCCCACATATAAAGTAGAGGAACATGGGCATGGGTGTTAGCCCAGGGTCATTGGCAACAGATGTTAGCTCAGGGTTAATCTTCCTCACCCAAAAAAATTTGTAACATGTAAAAATTACATAGAATTCAAATTTCAGTGTGGTACATACAGTTCAATAGAAACAGTCATACTAACTTATTTTCATGTTTTCTATAGCTGTTATAATGGCAGAGTTGAGTAGTTGTAGCAGAGGCCATGTGTCCTGCAAAGCCTAAAATATTTATAATCTTGCCCATACAGAGAAAGTTTGCCAACCCCTTCCCTGACCTATTCCATCTCACACATTCCCTTCCGCTCTCAGTTTCTCTGGCACCTGACTTGGTTGCCCTTCTCCCATGCCTTGCCTTGCCAAGCAAACCCATTTCACTCTACCTGGTTTCCTAAGATGACTTTGGATTTGCTTCTAGTAAGATTTGGGGTATTGCTCTTCTCTTTTGCAAAATTCGACTTTCTCCTTTCTTCCCTTATCACTTCCAGCAGGGACTCTATATCCCTCTTTTCCCAGTTCCAGGAGCAGAAACCAGGAACTTGATCTATGGCTCATCTATGATTGATCTGTGGAAGTAGAGGGTAGGAAGCAGGGTGCATTTGCTCTGGGATAATGCAGCCTGCAATTTTAATTGTTATTTCAAGCATATCTGAGCTGCCAAAACCCCATCTCCAAATAAGCCTGCTGGATCCCTTTCTGAAAATCTGTACTTTCTACACTATAGGTATTTGCCCCCTAGTTTATCTGTGGATAAAACTGATTATAAGCACAAATCTAGGGCAACTTGAATTCTCCATCAGAGTATCTAGAAAAATCCCAGGGAACTGTTGATGCTGTACTTTACACCCATTTCTTACTTAAATGGAGCCAACAGGGCATGAGAAGGGGAAAATTACGCACATCACCTAAACACTTTGGGAATTTGCTGTGTCACTATTACATGGGACTTGATTTGCATAAACAGCACAAGGCCTTTTTATCCCCCCTTTCTTTCAAACCACTACATTTTCTTTTTTCATACTGCAGTGATTTTAATGGAAAGTTGAGCTTGGGGTAGGCGGAGGTAAATTGAGAAAGGGATTTGAATTATCTAGGAACTCTTAACAAGAGAGCTTTGTTCTCATTTCTCTTGGGTAAATGTGCACTTCTGAGCCTTTCAGGCTGGTTTGTATAAAAGAACATTTTACTACTTGTAGGTGTAATTATATAACTGAATAATGAATTTACTAACCAACATGAAGAGCTTGCCAACAATTTAAACTGCAGTAGATCCACAGCCTCTTCCTATTCACAGTTCTTTAAGAATTGATCACCTTAAAGGACTGTCTTATTGGTGGTGTAGGTTTTTACTATCATCAAGATTGTATAGTTGGAGTAAGGGGACCTGTGCTCCAACATTTACTAGTGACCAGAGCTTCAGTTCCCTCATCTGTCAATGTCTTAATATCACTCAGAGTAATAAAAGGATTAAGGGAGAGGGTGTATAAAAACCGCTTCACCCAGCATCTTGGACTTAGTGAGCTTTCCATAAATGGTGGTTGTTAGTACTATAGAAGTATTGAGCAGTCATTGTGGAATATTAGTCTGGTCAACTCTACTGCAATTTATTATTTCAAATAACTCATGGGTAATTTAGATCAATTAAAAGAACCATCAATGTGTATTTCATTCATAGTTTCATGTGTGCGTGTATTTAAAGTCATTCTCTATATAAATACTGTCTCCGGATAAATTATTGCCAGAGAATAATTTTCAAATATTAGATACATAAACATGCAAATTATATTTTTTTAATCTGAAAACTGCAGAGGATCTTAGACACCATCTAGTTAATTGACTTCATATTGTAGATGAGGGTGCTTAGTAATTTTCTCGAAGTCGCACAGCTAGGTCATGGCAGTTCAGTTCAGAATAGGGTCTTCTAAAGTTCCAGATCATCTCTTTCCAGTTCCTCACTCAGATTCTTGCATTTAATTTAATTTCCTTTTAAATGCCTCCTCCTCTTTTATTTGTAAATGTAGAAAACATTTAAACAAATTAATTTTTAAATGCTTACAACTCCCTGGAAAACACCTTTACTGAGTAGTTGAAATAGAAGTAGTTCGGTTCTCTACCAGGTGCCCAAGAGGCTGCCAACAACGGAGAGAAAGTTTTTACTTTTAATTCATGAGTTTGCTTCAATGTAAGGAAACTACTAACTGGATTTGCTATCATTACCACCCACCCCAGTGCATACACAAATGCACACACACTTTTAACTTCACTGCCATGTTCTGTTTTAGGTCAAATCCCTGTAAGAATATTCTTTGCTGTGAAGTAGGGATGAAGGGGAAAGAGGTGCATGTGGCTCAACAAATATTTCTGCTTGCTTTCTTTCTGTGAAAGTTGACCTTATTATTAGAGTGATTTAGATAAATGGTTATTAAAAACTCACTTTGTATAGTGATCTTTACAAGTTATTTTAATATATTTTTCTAATCTGTAGAATGGACATTTTATCTCCATATTTATGCATAAGAAAACAATATCTGAGAGATGAGTGATTTATCAAGGTCACATGCCTAGTCAGTGGTTAAACTGGGTCTCAGGTTTTGGTCTTTAGGCAACAATTCCAGGGTCATTCAGAGAAGACCATGAGTCTTTTTCTTCCCTATATTTATGTGTTAAACGGGCTTGGTGATGAAGAGAAAAAGAGGAAGGACTGCCTAGCATGAATAGACTATTTCTCACTGAATACTTTGCCTAGAAAATACTGAATACGCATTCTTAAGACAGATTATTAAACATTTTGTTTCTTATGGTGCATTTTTAATGCATTTTATTATATGCAAATTGTATTTCTTCAGCAAGACTTAATCTTCAAACATCTAATTCAGTAATTGGCACAAATACTTACTGCTTTGTTGGTCCCATAATATCTAATTAAATTTAATAACAATAATTACAAACCAACTTGCTAAATAAGAAATTACTACCTAAACAAATAAGCCTTATAATTTTCTTTCCTCGTCTCCTTTTTTCTTTGTTTCTCTACTCTTTCTATTCTATTACTCTATTCCTTTTAGTCAGTGGGTCTTAGTTCCTCATATGTAACAGAATGGGTGGGGTTTAATTCTCTCCAAGATCCCTTTTTGTGATCACATTTTATGGGTTCATGAATTGTCTTTATAACTCAGAAGAAATGAATGTGGAGGCATACCCACTTTCCTTTCTTCTTAAGTTAAATGTTTCTTCTTAAATGTTAAATGTTAAACTATTGATTTCTGGCTTTACTAATTCCTAGCCTCATGTCTGAATTGTTTTCCACTTAATTTTTTAAATTCAGGGGTCCTGGGTCTGAACCATTTCTCTCTACTGCCATTGCCACTTTTTTAGGTGTGTTTTAACCTTGGGTGTGTTATTTGATTTCTCTGAGCTTTAGCTTTCTTGTTAGTAGAAGAGGGCTAATAATATCTACTTCAGATATATATTATATATATTGAATAAGATAGTATTCCTGAAAACATACAGCACATTCAGGTCATATACTAAGGAATCCATAAAGATTACTGGTAGTTGAATGACTTGAAAAAAATTATCTTCTCTTTTGGAAGAAATCCTTTCCCATCATACAGATGAGATGCTAATACCATTTGATCACTCTTTTTTGTTATCTAAAATCAGGGCCCTTGAGTTTCAATATCACATTTGTAAGGATTTAGAAGAAAAATGATGCTTTATTTTGAATCCAAAAACAGTAGTGTTTTTTAATAATAGCATATTATGATTATTATCTAAGGGTAATGTGGCAGGTATATTCCTATTATAGATAAATTTATAAAATAACCTGTTTCTTATAAAAGTAAACAGTTCAATTTGTCCAAATTAATATTATTATAAGTAGACTTTTGGATGTCAGTTGTGGGAGATTTCTGCTTCCATTATTAGTGGATTAGTAATTTGGACTACCTCTCCCTATGAGAGTCAATAGAAAATCTTGGCAAAAGAGCTTAAAGACATCAGAGAACCGACCAGCTAGTGGAGAGTTACAAAGCTAAGATCCCAGAGGAGATAGAAATCCACAGAGATGTACCCAAAGTTTAGGGCCATTTTCTCCTGGTACATTTGCTGATTCCAGAAAAGTCAGCCTGAGGTGAGCTTTATTTGCACTTTAGCAGGCTCCCAAGGCTAGGATATAAAAATTGGAGTTTGGGGTCTTATAAGGAGGGGTCCCAAGTAGGCCCTACACTCAGCCTTTTAGGTTGGGATCCTTCAAAATTTGGCTCAGGATAGACTTCCAAGGGACTATGTCTTTCCAATCAACTCAGTCACTGAAATTGGATTAAGGAGATTCTGGATTGCCAGTGCCCAGATGCCTAGCAGAAACACATAAAAATCTCTGAAAGCAGATACACCATCCATGGCCTCAAATTATTTCTACATTTTATTTTCAAATGCAGTGCTTAGTACACAATAAAAAATAACCAGGCCCATGAGAGAACAAGACAGTATGAACTAACAGGAGAAAAAAATTGACAATAAAATATACTCATTGGGATTTCAAATACTGGACTTATTAGACATAGATTTAGATATGTTTCTGTGTTCAAAAAAAATAAAAGGCAAAACTGAGAACTGGGAACTATAAAAAAAGTGACAAAAAAATTTAGGAAAGGGATTAAATGGAAATTCTAGAATTGAAAATGTGATGTATGAAATTAAGAATACAATGAATGGTTTGCAAGAAGATTAGACACAACTGAAAGAAGAATCTGTACACTGGAATGTAGATATAAGAATATTGGTCAGAAGAAATAGCCAATATGAATATTAAAAAGACAAAAAGATAGAAAATCCAGAATTGAGGATAAAAGATGTTAAAGCTTCAGTGAGTAAGCCTAGAAGATTTTTTTATTTGGTGAGGAAGATTGGCCCTGAGCTAACATCTGCTGGCAATCTTCCTCTCTTTTTTCTATGTGGGTTGCTGCCACAGCATAGTCACCAATGAGTAGTATAGGTCTGCCCCTGGGAACCAAACCCAGGCTGCTGAAGTGGAGGACACCAAACTTGACCACAGTGCCACGGGGCTGGCCCCACACACATTTTAATTAGACAGTACTAAGAGCTGTCTTCTCAACAGAAACAATGGAAGCCCCAAAACCAGTGAATATTTTTAGTGTACCAAGAGAAAGTAACTTCCAATCTAGAACCATTACCTAATGAAAGCATTTTTAAAGAATGAAAAAGATATAGGTAATTTTAGGTAAATAAAAGGAAAACAAAACTCATTGCCATCAGGAAAAATGAATTACTACAGGGAGTTTTTTAGGCAGAAGAAAAATTATTCCAGATGGAAGCACAGAGATGTAGGAGAGAATAAAGAGAAACAAAATGATAAATATATGGTTGAATCTTAATGAATATTGATTTATAAAAAATACTAATAGTATCTTACAGTATTTTTTAAAGGAATTAAGCACAAGAACATTTAAGTTGAGTGACTCTGGGGGTTGTAAATGAAGTTAAATTATTCAAAGTTCCTTGCGTTTCTTAGGAAGACAATAAAATATTAATAAAATAAGTCTTTGATGAATTAATTTTATTATTGCTATGAAACAAACCATCCCAAGAGTTAGGAGAATAAAAGAACCATTTTATGATGCTTGCGGAGTCTATGAATGAGGAATTCTTGACAAGACAGAGCCGGGACACCTCATTTCTGTTCCAAGAGGTATCATTTGAGGCCTTTTTCAAAATAATTCACTCACATGTCTGGCAAATTGGTGCTGGCCAGGTACCATAATTCCTCTCCACACAGGCCTCACCATGGGCTTCCTGGACTTCCACAAGTCTGGTGTCTAGGTTCCAAGAGCAAACATCCCACGAGATTAAGATAGAAGTAGCGGCATTGTTACCACCAAGCCTCAGAAGTCATATAGCATCTTTTCCACTGATTTTATTAGTTGAGATGGCGATGATTGCCTACCCAAATTCGAGGTGATGGAACACAGACTCTATCTCCTGTTAGGGGGCTTAGCAAGGTTCTAGAAGATCATGTGGGGAGATCTTGTTGAGTCATCTTTGAGAAATATAATTTGCTATATTCAAGAATGCATGTTTTCAGGTCCAGCCTAATGGCATAGCGGTTAAGTTTGTGTGCTCGTTTTTGGCAGCCTGGGGTTCACAGGTTCAGATCCTGGGCATAGACCTACACACCACTCATCAAGCCATGCTGTGGCAGCGTCCCACATACAAAATAAAGGAAGATTGGCACAGATATTAGCTCAGCAACAATCTTCCTCAAGCAAAAAGAGGAAGATTGGCAATAGATGTTATTAGCTCAGGGCCAATCTTCCTTGCCAAGAAAAAAAAGAATGTGTATTTTCATCTCTCGAGTAACAGCTAACTAAAAGAAGAGTGAAAGAGTGTATATTTCAGTAACTTGGAAATTTTACAAGACAAGAAAATAATAATAATAAAAAGACAAGAAAATAAATAAATATAGGTCAGCCAGGACAAATTGAAAGCAAAATACTAGGATGATAGAGTCAAACCCAAATATATCAGAGACTAATGGCAGAATCAAAAGAGAGATTGTTAGACTTTATTAAAAACAAGCACTATTAAAGAGGCACATCTAAACATGAAGATTCTAAAAGTTAGGAAGTGAAGGAATGAAAAAAGTATCATGCGAACACAAATCAAAAGAAGGCTATTGTGACTATAGTAATATCAAGATTAAGAAGACATTCAGGTAAGAAGGATTATCAAAGACAGAGATACTTCACAGTGATAAAAGTTCTATTCACCAGGTAAGTAGTTTTAAATATATATGTACCTAATAGTTTCAAAATACACAGAGCAAAAATTGATAGGGAGGCAAGATGAAATATATAAAGCTACAATCAGGATGGTAGATATTGAATACACCTTAGTAACTGATAGAACTAGCAGAAAAAAATTAGTGAGGACATTAAAGATAGAAAAAACACAATCAACACACTAGATTTAATGGGTATATTTAGAGCACTGCAAACCCAGACTGCAGAGTATACATACAAATTCTTTTCAAATACCTAGGGAATATTTCCAAAATTTGATCAAATATAAAACAAGTATCATCAAGTTCCAAAGAATTAAAATTAGAGTATGTTCTTAGAGCACACAAAATTCAACAAGAAATAAATAATGTAAAGACATCTTGAAAATCCATGTGTTTTTGGAAATTAAGGAATATACTTTGATAGATCAATCAATTGTGAAATATGGACACCCTGGCTTATTTGGTTAAATAAGCTATAAAAATTAGGTTATGAGAGTTGGGAAAATTTAAACCAACTCAATATTGGGTTATATTAAGGAATTATTGTGGTTAGGTTTTTTTAAAAGAGTCCTTATATTTTTAAGCTATTTACAAAGGAAATATTTACCAATGTTTGCTTCAAAATAGTCCTGAGAGGGGAGGAGTAGATGGGGGATAAAGACGAAAAAAAATGCTGATGAGTTGATAATTGTTGAGTCTGAGTTGTGAGCCCAAGGTAGATTCATCAAACTATTATCTCAATTTTATGTATGTTTGAAATTTTCCATATTAAAAAACTCAAGATGAATTCATTTCAAAATAACCCATGAATCAAAGAAGAAATTCCAATGAAAATTAGCAAATATTTTAAACTGAATGATAATTTAAAATGCCATATAAAAACTGTGGAATGGAGTAGAGTCAGCTTTTGAGAGATGTTTATAGTCTTTAATGGACATAATAGAAAAAAGTGGCTGAAAATCACTGACATAAGCAATCATTTCAAGATATTAGAAAAGAAAACCACACAAAGAAAATAGAAGGAAATAAATTTGAGTTGAAATTAATGGCAAGAAACAAATATACAAATAGGATTAATAAAGCTAAATTTGGTTCTTTGAAAAGATGAATAAAACTGCTAAACACTTAGTGAAACTGATCAAAAACAAGAGAAAAAAACAGAGTGAGGAATTAAAAAGAGACATTATCACAAGTATTTCAGACATTTAAAAGATCATAGCAGGATATTATGAGCCTCACAACAGTAAACTTGAAAATTCAAATGAAGTAGACAAATGCTTGGAGAAATACAATTACTATAACTGGCACGATAAGAAATAGGAAGTCTGAACAGTCCAGTAACAATGAAAGCAATTAAATTTATAATTTAAAACCTTCTCACAAGTAAAACTCCAGGCCCAGGTGGCATCACTGGAAAATTATACCTAACTTTCACAGAACAAATAATGCCAATTTTCACAAACTCTTCTGAAGTCTTGAAAAAAAAGGAAACACTCCAGTTAATCTTATGAGGACAGTGTCTCTTTTGATACTAAAACCTGTCAAGGGAATTATAAGAAAAAAAGTTACAGAATGATATTTATGAATATAAATGCAAATATAAATAGATACTAGCAAATCAAATCTAATAATATATGAGAAGGGTAATATATCATAAGTTGAGTTTTTTCTAAGAACACCAATTTGATAACATTCAAATAGCAAACCATGGCATTCACCATTATCAGATGAAGGAGAAAAATTATATAATCATCTCATTAGATAAAAATTATTAGATAGGGGCCGCCCGGTGGCTCAGCGGTTTAGTCCGCGCTTGGCAGCCCGGGGTTCGCGAGTTCGGATCCCGGGCGCCCGCCGATGCACTGCCTGTCGGCCATGCCGTGGCGGCGTCCCATATAAAGTGGAGGAAGATGGGCACGATGTTAGCCCAGGGCCAGTCTTCCTCAGCAAAAAGGGGAGGAGTGGCAACAGATGTTAGCTCAGGGCTGGTCTTCCCCACAAAAAAAAAAAAAAAAAAAATTATTAGATAAATATCACCATCCATTTATGATTACAAACCTCCAGCGAATTGGTAAAAATGAGCTTTCTTAATCTGAAGAGTATCTATAAAATGATACAGCAAGTGTCATACTTAGGGGTGAAATGTTGAAAGATCTCCCCAGGTCAGGAACAAGGCAAGGACACCTATTATCACTGATCCAATTGGACATTCTTTTGAAGATCCTGGCCATTGAAGTAAAGAAAGAAAAAATAAATAAAATGTGTAAGAAAGTAAATAATTTAATTCTGTTGTCATTCGTAGGAGATATAGTTATATATACAGAAAATGCAAAATACACCATAAAATTCACCTGTTTAAAGTGTACAATTCAATGCCTTTTAGTTAATAAGCTCTTTTTAAATGCAAAGGCAAAGAATATTCAATACATTCTTTTGGGCACATGTAGGATATATTTTTAATTTTAAGTTTTCATTATAAAATTTTTCAAGTATGCATAAAAGTAGAAAAATTGTATAATGACCCCTAGGTACCTATTAGATTCAAAGATCTTTTTTAATACTTAGTCAATTTTATTTCATCTATTCCTCCTATCATTTTGCTGATATATTTTAAGGCAATTTCCAGGCGTTAGATAATTTCACCTTCAAATACTAGTTTGTATCTTTAACAGACAAAGACTTTGAAGACATTCTTGATAAAGAACAAAATGAGAGGATTTGCATTTTTGAATACTAAGACATATAATAAAGTTATAGTAATAAAGTCAAGGTGGTACTGATCATAGGATGAAAATATAGACCAATGGATTAGATTGAAAAACTCAGACATTGACTAATGCATTGTGGTTACTGGATTAACAACAATGATGCCTTACAGAGCAGTGGGAAAAGGATGATATCTTCAATAAATGCTGCTTGTTAAATTGGATATCTATATGGGAAAAATAATCTTCATTCTCATCCTCACATCGCACACAAAAATCAGTTTTATTAAACTGTATATTTGAATGTAAAAGGCAAAATAATGAAGCTGTAAAAGATAATACAGAAAATTATTTTTATGGCTTTGGGTTATGAAGATTTCTTAAAATACAAAGAAGCACTAATTAGAAAAGACTGAAATGGGACTACCACTAAAATGAAGACATTCTATTCATCAAAAGATAGAATTAAGAGAGTGAAACATAAGGCCACAAAATGGCTGAAAATATTTGCAATCCATATATTATGGACTGAATTGTGTCCCTCCAATATCCACATTTTGAAGTCCTGACCCCCAATGTACTTGGAGATAGGACCTTTAAGGAGGTAATTAAGATTAAATGAGGTCATAAAAGTGGGCCCTAATCCAATAGGACTGGTGTCCTTACTAGGAGTGTGTACACACAAAGACCATGTGAGGACACAGTAAGAAGGCTTCCATCTGCAAGCCAGGAAGAGGGACCTCACCGGAAACCAACCAGCCAGCACTTTGATGTTGGATTTCCAGTCTCCAGAACCATAAGAATATACATGTCTGTTGTTCAAGCCACCCAGTATTCTGCTTATTGGTGAATTGGTTATCCTTTTTGTGTAGTGCCTGTTTGTATCTCTTGCCCATTTCCTATTGGATTGTCTGATTTGTAGAAACTCATTTTGCATTTTGAGAACAAGTCTTTACAGGCTGTATTACTCTGCTAGGGCTGCTTTAACAGAAAGCATACAAATAAATGCACTCAACCTCATTAGTCATCAGTGATATACTAATTAAAAATACAAATTAAATACATTTGTATGTCACCAGGAGAGTTAACATGATAGTGATTGCCAATGGCAAATGTTGGTGATGGTGTGGAGCAATGGGAATGTTCATGTACTGCCAACAGGAGTGTCAATAGGTTCAAACACTTTAGAAAAAGTTTGGCTTTCTCTACAAAAGTTAAAGGGGCCCATACTCTGTGACATTGTAATTCTCCTAGATATGCATAAGAACATTCATAAGACATAGACATGAATAAGAATACTCAGTAGTAGTATTCATAATAGCCTCCAACTGGAAACAACTCAATGTCCCCCAATAGTAGAATGGATAAATTATGGTACAGTCATACAGTGAAATACTCTACATCAGTGGTCTCAACAGGTGGCAATGTGGACCCCAGAGGACATTTGGCAATGATTGGTTGTCACAATCAAGTTGGGGGGGTGCTACTGGCATCCAGTGGGTGGAGTCCAGGAATGTTGCTAAATATCCTAAATGCAGAGAACAGTCCCCATAACAAAGAATTATCTGGCCCCAAATGTCAATAGTGCCAAGGCTGAGAAAACTTGTTCTGTGCTAATGCAAATGAATGAAGAGCAACTGCACCAGCAACTTGGATGAATCTCACAAACATAATTTTGAGGGGAAAAAAAAAAGCCAATATTAAAAGAATGCATAACTGTATGATTCCGTTTATATAAGTTCCAAAAACAAACAATCTAAATTATGGGACTTAGGGGTACAAGCTCACGTAGTAAAACTAAAAAGAAAAGCAAGGAAGTGAATAACATAGAGGTCAGGATTGTAGGTATCTTTAATTTGAATGAGGCACAAGATGAATTTCAAGGGTGCTGGAAATATTCTGTTTCCTGACCTGTGTAAAGGTTACGTGGTTATTCACACTATGATTAATTTTTAAACTGTATATTTTGTTTTGTACAGTGCACTTTTCTGTCTGCACAATTGAAAATGCTTAAAAAACAGGCAAAGTAAAAAGTAATTATGAAACTATTGTTGGAGAGCTCTGAAGAGTGGTTTAGCCTCTACTTATTTTTGCATCCCAAATGGCATGACATGTTTTAAGAGAATCTGCATGGAGAAAGCTGTGTAGATAGTATGAAACATTCCCCCCCCCCCCCAATTTTTTTAAAGAGATCTATTTCTAAGATTCTCAGAAATGATGTTTCCTATCTTCTTAAGGGTCACATGACTTAACCAAAAATTTATCAGCAAAATGATAAAATCAAAGCAGCTAGGCCACTCAAAATAAAATGTTAATCAAAGGGCCTGGAGATTAAATAGGTTTGATACTCCCCTAATAAAGGAACAACATAAATCTCTTCTCAGCTGTTGTGTTTATTTTGAAATCTGCCTAAAAATGAGATTTCAAAAGAGAGAGAGTTGGGTGGTGAAAAAAAGAAGCATAAATCTGTTTAAATGCAGCAGTATGCTGCCATGGAAATTCTTATTTGTTTCAGGTTTGAAACATTACCCTTGACTTCACACGTAACATAGGTGCTGCTAATTTTCTACCTCAGTGCCTGTCAGTGGCTGGAAGCGCTCTCTCCTTTTCTCCTAGCAACATAAATTGAACTTATCTGATTCAGACAAGTGTCATTCACCTCCTCTGACATATTTTTCATATTGTTCCCATTTTAAGCGCTATTTTTATAAATTCTACTCCAGACAGTGGAAGAGGCTTAAAGTCTGGTTGTCTCTGGGTTAAATACTATAACGTTAATTCTACTTCTGGAGGTGTATCATTTTTCTTAGCATGTGCTATACTTTTGGGAGGGAGCAAGAAATCAATTTTTTTTGTGTAGAATCAAAGAATCTTAAATTGTAGAGAGCTCATGGAAAGCCTCTAGTTCATCAGATGCAATAGATGGATTTCTAACCTGTGCTTGAACACTGCTGGTGTTGGGGAACTCATTATTTTACAAGACCATCTCTCTGAATTTTTGCAAAGCTCTATTTATGAGAAAGTTATCTTCCGTATTAAGTTGAAATATACAACCTTGAATTTCCCACTCATTCTTACCCCCTTTGTTCTATCCTTATTGTAATATTTGTGATCATTTTTATTTCCACGTTTCTCAGTAACAACCATATGCTAACTAGTGTATAGACATTGTTAGAGTCCCTAAAGTCCACAGCTGTGCAGGTTAGAGACTTAAATTAGTTTGATGAACGTTACCACCACAGGTGGATTTCCTGTGCCAAAACTACTTCAGTTACCATGAACAGATGCTTACGGAGCAATTGCTTTCAGCACAGCCTTTTCTAGGCACAAAGGAGAATTATTATAGATTAGCCTGGCACCCAAAAAGCTGAGTTAAAAATGACTTTCCCTTTCATATTCTTCAAGCTCATTTTCTTGAGTGACCAAAACGTTTATCTCTACCAAGGACTTCCCTGACTGGAGAAATTATCAAATAATTTTCAACTATAATCAATTTTGGATAATGTGGAAATTGGGAGGGAAGGAGCTTAGAGATAATTTCTAATATTGTTTAGAACAAAAAATGTGGATCAAATGGAAAGAATGTAGTTTCATTTAGTTAATTGCACCCAATATTTAAGAATATGTTCATCTGTTCTAAAGACACTAATGAAATGTGTACAAATAATACCCATGTAGTTTAGGAATCCAGCATATCACATACATTTCTTGGTTTTAAAATGGCCATAAATGGGCTCCAACAGTGTTTTTAGTAACTGAATTCTTTTTTTTTTTCTTTTTAAACACATTAGGCATAGACGTAGAAACAGCTGTAAGCTCCTTCTTTTCTATATTCAATCACCAAAATCCTCTCCTTTCACAGCCTTAATGCTTAGGATCCAGTCCCCAGGGATCACTTCCCCCATCCTTGCCTGTATCCCTGGCCTTCAGTTGAAGCAAGTCAGTCTTTCACTCTTAGGAAAAGTTGGGCAAAGGGAGGACATGTTATTCTGACTGTGAAGGGAGAGTAGCATTCTTTGACAGCATTGGTCGAAATGTGATCGTGCATGTAGTTCCAAACAATATGGGCTTGTAAATGGATATGGAGTTGGGCTGATTCACTGGAATATTAATTTGTTCTCACAAAATACTATTGTTGCCATCATTGTTTTGTGTTGTTGTGGATATTGTTGTTTAAATCAGAGCTCAGCTACAAACAGGTTTACCTACTCCTGGGCTCTTACCAATGCATGTGACCTCCTTTCTCCAAAATATTCTCTTAAGGTTAAATTTGTCATGGGAGTTAGGATCATGGGTTAAGAAGATAATAAACTCCCTCTATCTTTTCTTCTTTAATTTCTAAGCATGCAGAGAGTGGAGACAATGTCATGTACAGTTTGGCTCAGCACTCATATGGCAAGGAATAAATGAGGATTTAAACATTTTCTGTTTTTTCATGAGTAAGAAGGAACTAGTTTCACACTAGTGAAACGGAAGAAAAGTTGAGATTGATGCCACCTGGCTTTGGGGCCAGATAACTAGGGAGAGAAACATCAGGGAAATT
Source organism: Tapirus indicus (assembly GCA_031878705.1). Classification (NCBI taxonomy): domain Eukaryota; kingdom Metazoa; phylum Chordata; class Mammalia; order Perissodactyla; family Tapiridae; genus Tapirus; species Tapirus indicus. The sequence goes on from CM062918.1 coordinate 46,548,512, forward strand.
CCAGAAACTTGATCCCAGGCTTGGCAATATCGCGGTCCCGTTGTATACCACACCTCCATGCCCTCGAACATTCTCAGCAGCCCAGTCCCACCCTTTTCCTATGATTCATTAAAATGCCCCTTTCCCACCTCCTTCCTGCCTGTGGGAGTGGGGCCACAACAGGTAGGAGGACTTCCAAATGTGATGTTTCAATCCTGAGTAGAATGTATGAGAGAGTGTAGATCGCAGCAGAGCTCTGACCCATATTACAGGAAGGACTTTGGCCCTGACACAGCCTGGGACTCGCATATGTTTCCTTTGCTGATGTACAGGAGATCTCTGACATTGGTTAAAGTTCTTTCTCTGAGGATATGTAGCACCTGGAAATGTCAAGTGATAATTTTGTGCTATCCAAAGGGAATCAGCTCACTGAAAATGGAACCACTTCAGGATTGCAGGGGAAGAATACATTCTGTATGGGCCTTCTCTTGGGCCCTTCTAGGCCATTCTGAAGGATTTTTTTCAGATACTGTTTAAAAAATTTTTTTGTCAGGTAGGACACCGCCATTTCTGTAGAAAAATAAGTATTGGCAAAAAGGCTTAAGGATGAAGGGAGAAGAAACTCTGTCTACCCAATACTAACTGTCCTATTTAAAACAACAGTAAGCACAAATGCTTTTATAATGCTTTGTAATAAACATACTTCTAAATGCTTTTTATATTTGCTTATAATCCTCACAACACTCTTATAAGATATTAACCCAATTAACCCAGTTAATCCAAGATAGGCCTAGAGAAATTAAATGATTGTCCAGATTTAGAAAGTGACAGAGTCAGGACTCAAACCCACACTCTCTGGCTCTAGTTCAGGCTCTTAACCAATTGTGTTATATTATTCCAGTCATTAAGAAGTCTATCCTGCACATTGCCAAACATTAACATTGAAATGACTGAAAAAATCTGAAGAAAAGGAGTTATCCTCCTCTTTTTTCCATCTGGATGTTGATATTATATAGAGATGGTGGGTAACACAGCATTTGATGGCTCGTTGTGGAGAGGCTGTCAGCCTGGAACCCCCCCATAGCTAAGCTGCCTGAGATTTAGGCAGATGCATTAGCTCTGGGAAGTGTCAACTTGGTTCTGTCCCTCTATGATGGAAAATGCATGATGGGACTGGCACATGTCAGTAGGAACCTGATGATGATAGTCTGAGGAGCACGAAGGAAAGTTTGGAGCCTTTGTGCAGAGGGGTGAAAATGCTGTTGGTATTCACTTAGCTTTGGTTCTCTGAGCTCCAAAGCTCATTCCCATATGCCTGAGAATCACACACCTTCCACAAGGCCAACAGGGGTTGCTCCAGCAGCCACCCATGGCCCTGCCCATTGACTTCCTCTTGCTCACTATGAACTCTTGCTTTGTGGTGCTGGTTTGATCCTGCCTCTGATTTTCAGCTTAGAATTTGCACTTGTCCCTCCTGTATTTGTCCTTGTAGAACCTCAATCTCATTTTTTTCTTGACTATTTCCCCCATTTATTCTTCCATTTATCCTTTTTCCCATTTATTCTTCTGGATTTTAGAGTGTTTTAATAGGTTCTAAAAAATCCATTGAAATTTATGTTGGAGCTGTTTTAAATTTGTGGATTAATTTGGGAAGAGTTGATATGTTTATAATGATGAATCCTCCCATCCCTGCTATTCTGTATTTTTACATTTATTCCAGGTTTATTTTCTATCTCTGTAAATTTGGGTAGGTTTTAAATTGAGTTCCTATATATTTATTGATATATTTCTTTCTATAGGTTTTCATATTTTCATTAGTCCTTTGAATGAGGTATTTTTTTCATTATCTTCTCTGACTGGACATTGCTGGTATATAGAGAAGCTGTCAATGTCTGAATATCTTGATTCTGTAACTTTGTCCTCTTGTGAAACCTTTATTAGCTCTTAAAGTTTTTCAGTTGATAGGCTTTTCAAGAGGCTTCACTTTATTGAGTTTTTGTTGCACAGGACTTAAAATTTTCCATTTGGCATAGCTTCTGCTACCAGAATTTTCCTGTTGAGATTTATTCCTTAATTTTTAGTGTTCTCCTCATTGGCAAGCTTTGCTTACTATGCCTCCAAACAGGTTTCTTTCCTTAGATATCAGAAATTTGATATCAATATTGGCTTGTATTGGATTCAAGTTTACTATACTTCTTAGATTTAGGAATTGAAGTAGAACTTCTCCTTAGGAGCTGGGGAGAGAGGTATTATCACTCTTTAATTTCTTCCTCCCACATTGCCATCCTTCGAGGCCTTGGCTGTGATTTGCCTACCTCGCTGGCAGGTCATGAGATCCCCAGAGAGCTGCTTGCCTGAGGCTGTGCAGTTTAGGATGCTTCCTGAACGAATAATTCAAGGATGACAGGGTATGGTATTATAGAGTCAAGTATTTAACATGATTCACTTTTATTGTGAACCTTCACAATCTTCAAAATTAGAGGCTATGATTGGGCTGATAGGATCACGAAGCACATTCATTCAACAAATATTTACAGAGCACCTGCTATAATTTTAAAAACCACGCCAATGATAGTGATAAACTATGAACATTTTATAGTAACTATATCGGGTACTATCTAAATCTTTACATACTTTGTTCCATTTATGCTCACACCAACACAGTGAGGTAGTATTATAATCCCTCTTTAAACTGTGTCTTGAAGAGGTTTATTAACTTGTTCAAGGAAACACATTTAGTGGTGGAGCCAAGATTTGAACCTGAAAAAATCCTTCCTCTTGATCACCAAGAACACTGCTAGTAGCTAGTGATGTAAGGAACTTGAAAAGAAGTTCTCAATACCTTCAGTATATTTAGAAGTCTACTGGGGAGATAGACATTTGAATAATTAATATACAACATGTATACTGTAAATATACTGTAAATGGAAGTTATACAAGGTGTAATGGGATTATAGGGGACATAGTTACCTGGGACATCATCACAGATTTGCTTTTAAATATGGATTTTGACATTACTTCACTGGAGACCTCAATGCAAAATGGTTTTTAAACTTCCAGTTTTTCTATGTCAAAGACAGGGAAAATTTTTCTTTGCTTAGAGAATAAGTATATGACAATATGTTCCTCTCAGAGAAAGGTGAAATGATCTTGGAAGAATCCTCTAGCTTCTAAGATTAAAGTAGCCCAGTTCCCATTAGTCTCCACTCATTCATTCATGCCCCAGGATGCTAGGTTCCTTAGGGTCCTATCCTTATCTGGCGTCTATTCTTGATTACCAGTCCTATTCCAACTTACGTTTATGCTATTATTCATCCCTAAGGCTATGTTTACAAAAGGCTGAAAATTACGAGTAAAATGTTTTTTAAAAATATGTCAATCTTGGCTATTTTGACAATACAATAAAAGGCTGTTTCCAAACAAATAATTGAGTCATTCAAGTATGTTTAACCTATTTATTTCTTATTGCATAGATAAAATGACTGAATTAATTTTTCCCTTTCCCCAGGGCCTTTTAGTTTCATATCTATTTATGTACATATGACTAAAGAGTTAAACTAGTTGTGTTTGCTTTGCAACACTTTTAAATTGTCCTTTGCTTTTATGTAAAGCTGTAATTTGATGATTAGCAACTAATGAAAAGCACAGGTTATAACCTTTGTCAAGCTGGATATTAATGATGCTCTCTTGAAATGAACAGTTTAATGAGAACATCTTTTCTTTTTAAGTGAGTTTTTACTTTAGGATCTTGTTTGTATCAGTGGATAATTACCAAATGCTGTAGAAGGTGCTGCAATGGTCTAACATAGAGTGTTCTGAAAGTCCTTGGAAAGCCATATTCAGATTCTTCCTGCTATAATTTAGGCATATTTTGGACTCGATGTGACTGCCTCTTGCTGCTGATAAGTGAATGCTCATATTAATAAGATCTTTTTAATTCTGAGGAAGAGAAGTAGTCACATTCAGCTTTATAAATACATTGCCCAAGAGTAATTCAGTAACACCTTCTGAAAATATGACAGCATGAGCCATGATTCATCCTTGAAATGCTATTTTCTCCATTTAAGATCCCATGCCAAAAATAAGTAAGTAAATAAATTAAAAATCTGCAGAACCACTGTAGAAGTTGTGAGAATGCACCTCTCAAATCTCTGACTGTGAGGAGCATAACTGACCTATAGCCCTAGCTGCTGTGCTCTGAAATCCATTACTGCATTTCTGCTGAGGTCGTGCTTCCCATGGGCTATCTCAGCCAATGACTGAGTGGGGCAGAGATGCAAAGGCAGACCTGCTTGCTGGGTGACATGGGACTCCTCTGACAGGTGACTCTGATGTAAGGACTCTTCAAAGTCTTTGCCAAACTCTCTTAGAACTACACTGCTGTCCTAGACATTTCCACCCAACCTTCCTTCTCTCTCTCCTTCACCCAGGGTCAGGGTCAGTTCTGCATGTCTCTCTAACAGCTCTCCAGGCCTCTCCTGTCTCCCTCTTTATTTTTCCTAATATATGTTGTCCCTAATAAATCTTTATGCAGCTAATCAATCCAATCCTGACATCTGCTTCTAGAAGAACCTACTCTAACACCATCACCTTTCAAGCTAAGATAGTATTACTGGCTTAGTTTTAAGGCCTACTGGAACTCATGAATTTGTGCATTTTGTATCATGCTTTGAGGTGACTGTGTAATTATGTCTTTAAACAAGCTAGACTTATAGGGTAAAACTTTAAAATAACTTTACTTTTGTCTCCTGTCCCTTCAAACTTGTTTTTGGGACTTTTTCTTCCTACCTTCTTAGATGAAAACTTGGGAGGATGTCATTGACTTTTGTTATTCTGAGATAACAAAAAAGTTCCTTGAACATTTTAGTTTACCAAATAGTCTCAGTTCATCAGTTTAAGTGCCCACTTCCCCATAATAATCAAAAGGTCATTAAAGCTTTATTGAAGTTCTTTTTCCCCTTCGGTTTAGGCCTATGGAGCTATCTCTGAGTTTTGGCAAGTATTTAAAGTTGAGTCCCTTTCTCTTGGGTTGTTGGGGAAACCCATCATCACTGGAGGCCTCTCATTCTCATTTTCTTGACAAGGCCAAATGCAAGACTTCTGGCGATTTGCTTAAATTCTCTTTCATCTCCGAGGGATCTATCCAAACAGCTCCAGCATCTTTCTGGTGAGGTCTCTAAACACATTCTGATGGCCCTCTTAAGTAACATCTAAGACAACCCCACACTGACTCTTTCACAGGTGTGTCCACATCTGCTCCATAGAAAATACCTACACATCCTTTGTCCAACACACTCTGGGCATGCAGGCTGCCCCGATACAGCAGTCTCGCTGAATGAAGAACACTGTCCACTCCAGCAGATAGACTGCCACAGTCTCTTTTCATTTGTATTTCTCAGGCATTTGTCTCTTAAACTCCAGAGGATACAAATCAGACTCTATATTAGTCCCATTCAAGAATTTTTCCTAAGGCTTGAGGGATGAAAAAGCATCTCCTCTCTATTTCTTATAGGGTGGGGTGTGGGGTGGTGGGCAGTACCCTCAGTATGCAACATTCTTTCCAAAATTCCTCTAAACTCCAAGCACCCTCTTGACCACTCTAAACTGTCTTGCAAGCTGGAGGTGCATTTTATGCTTCAAGTCACTAAACTAGTGTTAAGCAAACTTCTCTGCTTTTGTGGTCCCACTTGGGAAAGTGGGAATAGTTGGCACCTATTAAATAGATTGCTATTCAAAGTGTGGTACAAGTACCAGCAGCATCCTCACCTGGGAGTTTACAAAATACTGAATCTCAGATCCTATCCCAGGTTTACTGAACCAGAATCTACATTTTAATCTGGTCCCCAGGTGATTTGTATTCAAAATAACTTTTGAGAAGCACTAGCCTAGAGTACTCAGCTGAAACAGAGGTAAGAAGTATCCTATTTTAACACTCTATTACAATTGTAGTTGTTATTCATTCAGTAAGTATTTATTGACTGGTATTAGGTACAAAACATTTTCAAAAGGCTTAATTAGGGTCTTGGAGGGGAGCTTGGACAAGCTCTTACATAAACACAAAGAAAAATGCTAAGGGGCCGGCCCGGTGGCGCAGTGGTTTAGTTTGCGCTTTGGCAGCCCGGGGTTTGCAGGTTTGGATTCTGGGCACCTGTGGACGCACTGCTTGTCAGTCATGTTGTGGCAGTGTCCCATATAAAGTAGAGGAAGAGGGGCATGGATGTTAGCCCAGGGCCAGTCTTCCTCAGCAAAAAGAGGAGGATTGGCAACAGATGTTAGCTCAGGGCTGGTCTTCACACACACACACACGAATAAAATGCTAAGAGTTAATACAGTTCTGTAGGATTTTAGAAGAAAAAAGATTATTCTTTGGCTGGAGATTCAGAAAGGAAATTATTTGAACTGAGCCTTGAAAGATAGCACCTGGCCATGTAGAGTTGAAGAATTGGTCTTTTATGTGGAGGGATTGGAATAAATAAAAGCAAAGAGGGGCTCATCATAGGCAAATGTTCAGGGAATAGCTATATTTGGCTGGAAGAGAGGGTATGTGGAGATGATACTGGGGCAGCGTTAAGGAAGATACATCGGGGCCTTGAAGGCTGAGTCCGAGTTTCCACATTTAGAAATGAAGTGAAGGGTTACTCTGGTAGTGTGTGGAATGAGTCTCCTTAGCTACTACTCTTCAGCAGCTACTAGTGTGTTAGAGGAATGGCTTGAGACTTGGTTCTGAAGTTAAAATGTGGCTGGAACAGAAAGTATAAACCTGGAGATGAGGGTTGGGTTATACTAGGTCAGTAATCCCGGGGTCAGTCCCGTGATCCTTTGATGCTACTAATTTCTCTATTTGAAGAAAATAATCTGTGATAGACCAAGAACCATGGTCTCAAGGTCTTCCAGGAGAATCTTAAGAGGGAAATATGCCGGACATAGTATTTAGCAACCTGCTTTGAGAGGTGCCAATTTTCTGCTCCTCTTCAAGGAAAACTTCTCAAGTTGTCTATATTTACTATCTTCAATTTCTCAGCTCTCATTCTCATTTCAAAATGTATTAGGCCCCATTCTGATAGAGTCTCCACTCAGTTGTGAGAGTGGTCTTTAGATACAGTCTGATTATGACAATTCCCTGCTTTAAGCATTTAAAAACAACATAGAATAAACACCACTGCCTAAAATTTAGCGTGGTCTGGCTCCTGCCTTCCTCTCCAAACTTATCTCATGCTCTCCCACTCTTCATTCACTCAACTCTAGTCTCCCAGGCCAGAGGCAGAATAAAACACACAGTAAGAGAGATCTAGGCTAAAAGAAAAAGAAAATTCTGTATATTTCTCTATGTACAAATATGTATATAAATATATTTTTTACTATCTAGAAGGATACATGATAAATTGATAATTATTGTTCTTTTTGGGGGGAGATTAAGATTGAGAGGGGAAACTTTTTATCTGTTTTATCTGTAATGTTTGAATCCAATTCTCCACCTGTACAGGAAAAACACTCCTGTGTTTCTCCTTTACTTTCACACTACCACAAATGTAAGAGTTTTTTTCCCCAAAACATCAATCAATTCTCTGTGACATCAGCTGGGTGTCCTATAATTCAATTCAATTCTGACATTATCTACCTGGAATTAGCATCAGATCTCACAAGTTAAGGGCTCAGTCCCATAAGATTGACCTCACTTCAGAAGCCAATTATAGGTCCCAGGTTGTCACCTGTACTTCTGACTGACTGGCTATAAATTGGGGTTCCCACCAACCTCTCCTTGGATTTGATATTTGCTAGAATGGCTTACAGAACTCAGGGAAACATGTTTACTGGTTTACAATAAAGGATATGAAATGAACAATAAGATGAAGAGATATCTAGGGTGAGGTTTGAAAGGGTCCTGAGTGCAGGAGCTTCTATATCCATTGAGATGGGGTGCACCACCCTCCTGGCACGTAGATGTGTTCACCAACCCAGAAGCTCTCTGAACCCTGTATTGTTGGGATTTTTATGGAGGCTTCATCACTTGGTCATGATTGATCATTAACTCAATCTCCAGCCCCTTTCCTCTTCCTAGAGGATGGAGAGTGGGGCTGAAATTTCCAAGCTGTTAATCATGGTTTGGTTTTTCTGGCAACAATTCCCCATCCTAAAGCTATCCAGGAACCTACCAAGAGTTGCCTCATTAGAGCAAAAGACACTCTTATCACCCAGAAAATTCCAAATGATTTAGGAGCTCTGTGTCAGGAATCAGGGTTGAAGACCAAATATTAGAACAAAAGACACTCTTTGTGCTCTTAACACTTAGGAAATTACAAGAGTTTTAGGAGCTCTGTGTCAGGAACTGGGGGCAGAGACCTATATATATATATAGTATATATATATATATATATATATATATATATATACTATATATATATACTATTATTTCACACCACCTTAGAAATAACTTCATGTATCACTTGGCAGTTTAAGTCAGATTTTTAAAAGGCTCAGTTAGGATACAGCCTTTCTCTTCTCCAAGTAACCTAAGTAGAGAAAATTCAACCCTTTCTCTTCTGTGTTCTCATAGCAGTTTGGTTATAGCTCTATTGTAACATTTCATTTATTCTACAAATATTTATGGAGGGCCCAATCTGTATGTAGTTGGCTAAGATAGCCACTTCCCCTTCCCTGAAGGATCTCACTTTGGATAATTGTTTTGGTGTCTATTTCTCTTTTAAAAGTATCTATTTTGCCACATATACTATTTGTTAGTTTGCTTTTTTTCATTTCAACAATATAGCTCGGAGGTCTTTCTGTGACAGGAGATTAGATCTACCTCATTTTTACCAATAAGAAAATTGGTTGTCTCAATGGGGAACTTGGGGGAAGCTCTTTGTGAGAAGATTGTGAAATACTGAAAAATTACTATTTCTGGTATTTTGTGTAGTTTGATTACTTTTAGATGCTTTTTCATTTATTTCTTCTTTAACTTGTACAGGACTCTGAGGCTAAGAGTAATGGATTTTTTTTTCAGGTAGAAAATCTCAGAGGTCTAGAAGTTTAAATAACTCAGTCATCTTCGTAGCAAATTCTAGTAGTAGACCTAGAGGGAGCCATCGCCTCAAGTCTATCTGTTATTCATGTAGTTGTTCATCTACCTGTTCATCTGTCCATCCCTCTTCGTCCACAAAGGATTTGAAATGATGAATTGTGTCAAGTAATGAGACTGATATTCTTAGATGACTGATAAACTATCTGTAGGAGTAATTCATCAAAATAACATTGAGATCATTGTTGGAATAACTTGCTTTCAAAAAGAGTGTTGTGATGAGAACAGCACTTATTTGTATGTAGAGACGCTGGGGTGAAAAAAGTGTCTTCCTCCTCTAGAGCCACATTTCATATATGCTCAATGACTATGAAAGTTTCTCTGCCATATTAGTTTAAATTTGCACTAACTGTTACAGAAAAATGCAGTTGAGTGTGTTTTTACCAGTGTAGAGGTTAGTAACAAGTCATGGCAGATTCAGTGGTCTCTTCCAGGCAGAGTAGCCTGGGGAGGTCCTTCTAGGGATAGTTGGGTCTGGTGACTCACTCTACATCTTCCTTTCCCTCCTCCCAAATTTCTGGAACTGCAAGAAGCACCAGATCCCCAATCTTCATTTATGTACATGCCTCCATGTTCTTTTGAAGGATAAAGATGTTATATTTTTACTTTACATGGGTTTCTTTCAATGGATTATAAAGAAAAGAATGGCATACCAGCATAAGATAGATATATATGTCACAAATAATTATACTTTTTCAATTCAGAGCACAGGAGGCAAGCGAAGTACACTGTTTAGCCTTTCCATAGGCACATTTTTAAAACATCTTACCAGGAAACATTTTTAACCAAGAAATTCAATGTTTCCTTTTTGGTAATTTGCTAATAATGATCTTCCTAATAGAGATTTCCATCTTCATCAAATGTCAGTGAATCCCTGAAGGACATTTTTATTCTACAATACACTGCTAAAGTGGGTCAGTAGAGTTTGAAATAGTTGAGGATATAGGTATGACTATAATTGCCTCTTTAACTCAAGGCTAGAAAATGGATTGTCATTTCTGTAACTTTGCAATTTGTGATTGCCTTATTTATTTTATTGACCTAAATAATTCTTCTGAGAGAAGACTTATCAAAGCTCAGCAATCCCTTTGCTTTAACCAAAGATGTCCAAACAATTCGATACCACTTGATGAACTTTTAGAAATTTTTACTTGGAGAAGGGCACTTTTGTCAGAGTAGAACCATGATAAGTGACAGCAAATCCAGATTTCCCATCCCTAGCTTCTTTGTGCCTTGGGTGACAGAACTTTCCAGGGTATTTTGTGTAAGAGGCTGAAGGATCTAAGATGGATAAAATGTCCACTTTTCTTTCACTTGCCTCCTATGGAAAAATTTAAGCTGTGACTAAATCTAACATTCCTCCTGCTCCCATACTCTGTTCCATACCTGTCCTACTGAGCTTTGCTTGAGAAGAGAGCAAAGCCTGATAAGTGGTATCACTGTAAATCTGTGGCCATACAACTCAAAGGAGCTCTTTCCAGCAACTCTGCTGCATTTCCTCAATAAATTTTCTTCTTAATTCCCCAAGATGATCATTTCATATCTTCTCCCTTTAAATCTCCAATATTCATGCCCCACAATGTGAAAATTTTCAAACTTTAATGAGAAAATAGAAGGATTCCAATGAGAAACACTTCATTGAATTCCTAAACCTATGTATATCTGCACCCAATTGTTTTCCTTCTGATTAAAGTGGAAGAAAAGCTATTCTTTCCCTTCCACTTGCAGTCTTCACTCATCCACTCTGATTTTTAAAAACATTTTGTTCCTATAAAGTGGAAGCATACTTTACTATATCCCATATATATTACAAAAATATAACAAAACAAAACATTCTTCTTACACTCCTCCAACTACCACCCAGTTATTTTTATCCCTTTCACATAATGAAAGGAATGTCTCTATTTGTTGTGTCTACTTCCTCACTTTTTATTCTTTTTTTGACTCACTTATTTCAGGTTTTGCTACCACCACCCACTGAAATGGTCTTAACAGTGAACTCCACTCAATCAAATGCCAGCTTGTATCTTACTTAATTTCTCAGTATAATTTGATATGATTGACCACTCTTTCCTTATTAACACATTCTCCACTCTTGGCTTCTTTGACACGACATTCATCTGGCTTTTTTCCTGCCTCACTAGCCAGTCCTTCTCAGTGTTCTCTTTTTTAAAATTAATTTTTTGTTAAAAAAATTTTAAACCACTTTATTGAGGTATGATTGACATGTAAAAAGTTATACATGTTTAATATATACAACTTGATGAATCTGGAGATAAGTATACACTTGTGAAACTATCACTAGCTTCAAGTCTATAAACATATTCATCACTTATTAAAGTTTTCCTCCACCCCCCTTATTTTTATTTTGTGTGTGATAAGAACACTTAACTTAAGATCTACTCTATTAGCAAATTTTAAGTATATAATACAGTATTGTTAGCTATATGTACTATGCTGTATAGTAGATCTCCAGAAATTATTTATCTTGCATAACTGAAACATTGTGACCTTTGACCATCACCTCCCCATTTCCACTTCCTCCCAGCCCCTGGCAACTACCATTCTAATCTCTGCTTCTATGAGTGACTATTTTATATTCCACATTTAAATGAGATCATACAGTATTTGTCTTTCTGTGTCTGGCTTATTTCACTTAGCATAATGCCCCCCCCCCCCGTTCATCCATGTTTTGCAAATGACAAGGTTTCCTTCTTTTTTTAAGACTAAATAATATTCCTTTGTATGTATAGACCACATTTTCTTTATCCATTTGTTTGTTGGACACTTAGGTTGCTTCCACCTCTTGGCTATTGTGAATAATGCTGCAGCGAACATGGAAGTGCAGGTATCTTTTTGAGATGCTGATTTCAATTCCTTGGATAAATACCCAGAAGTAGGATTGTTGGATCATATGGTAGTTCCACTTTTAATTAAGAAATGTACCTTGACATAATAAAGGCCATATATGACAAACTCACAGCTAACATCATACTCAAGAGTGAAAAGCTGAAAGCTTTTCCTCTAAGATCAGGAATGAGACAAGAATGCATACACTTGCCACTTTTATTCACCATAGTACTGGAAGTTCTAGCCAGAGCAATTAGAAATAAAAGGCATCTAAATCAGAAAAGAAGAAATAAAATTGTATCTGTTTGCAGATGACATGGTCTTATATACAGAAAACCCTAAAGACTCCACCCAAAACCTGTTAGAACTAATAAATAAATTAAGTAAAGTTGTGGGATACAAAATCGATATACAAAACTAGTTGCATTTCTGTATACTAACAACAATCTGAAAAAGAAATTAAAGAAGTGATTCCTTTTACAATAACATAAAAAAGAGTAAAATACTTAGGAATAAACATAACTTTGTACACTGAAAACTATAAAACATTGAGGAAAGAAATCAAAGAAGACAAAAATAAATGTAAAGATACCCCATGTTGATGAGCTAGAAGAATTCACATTTTTAAAATGTTCAGACTATCCAAAGTGATCTACAGATTCAATGCAATCCCTCTCAAAATTCCAGTGGCATTTTCATAGAAACAGAAAACACAATCCAAAAATTCATATAGAACCACAAATGATCCTAAAGAGCCAAGGCTATCTTTTTTTTTTTTTTTTTTGGCTGGGGAAGATTAGCCCTGAGCTAACATCTGTTGCCAATATTCCTCTTTTTGTATGGTCACAGCATGGCCACTGACAGATGAATGGTGTAGGTCTGTGCCTGGGAACTGAACCCAGGCTGCCAAAGTGGAGCATGCCAAACTTAATGGGGGCTGGCCTAAGCCAAAGCAATCTTAAGCAAGAAAACTAAAGCTGGAGGCATCCCACTTCCTGACTCCAAATTATATTACAAAACTGTAGTAATCAAAACAGTATGGTACTGGCATAAAAATAAACACATAGACCAATAGAACAGAATTGAAAGCTCAATGTTCTTTGCTGTCTCCAATTCCTGTGCCCAAATTCTAAATGTTGATGCATTTTAGGGCTCAGAGGGGGATCCCCTTCTCTTCTCCATTAATATTCTCTCCCTATGTGATTTCATCCAGTCTTATGGTTTTCTTAAATACGTTTGCTATTCTGAGAACTTAATTTATGTCTTTATCCCAGATCTTCACTCTGAGCTTAGTGTTTATGTATCCAGTTGTCTATATGGCAGATGTTTCACAGACATCTTAAACTTGACGTGTCAAGAAATGAACTCTCAAAACTTGAAAGTCTATTAGCAATCCAATTAACATTATTTCAAAACTTTTTCACATATCACTCTCTCCATCACTACCAGCTAATTCATGCCATTATCTTTTTGGGGGACTAACTACACCCCTTTTGAACTGGTCTCCCTGCTTTCACTTTTGCTCACCCGTCTCGTTACCTCCGTCAAGTCCTTTTTCCACACAGCAGGAGGAATGAATTAAAAATACACTTAATTAGGTATAACATATAATTCACATATAGTAAAGTGCCTAAATATTAGGTGTACACCCAAATAATTAGCATCTAGATAAAAAAATAGAAAATTATTAGCACCCAAATGCCAATATCTGTTGTTAAATACATCTATCTCAGTTTTTTGTAATTTAATTCTGAAATTTCATTTGATTTGGTTTACATTTATTTCTGTTTTAAAGCAAAATTCTCCATCTTATCATGTATTTCCTTCAAAATATATATCATTTTTTTAAAGTCTGTCTTTGATAACTCCAATATCTAGATTACCTATTAATTTGTTTCCATTGTCTATTCTTTTTTTCCTTCTTGATTTTTAGTTATTTGGTTCTCTCTCCTGGTATGCTTGGTAGTTTTTGATTGAATCATTGTTACTTTATATGAAAGACTGTATAGTTTTAAGATGATGATCTTATCTTTGTCCACTAACAGTCTGTTTTCTTCAGTATACAATTAGAGTAGGTTCAGGCCTTTTTACTCCATTAGAGATTGGTCTGTTTCCAATATTATCCTCTATCCATGAAGAGTAGATCCCTTCAGGGATTTCAATAGAAAGCCTGGGGCATTTAGCAGTTGTCTTAGTCAGTCAGGCTGCTGTAACAGACTACCATAGACTGGGTGATTAAACAGCAAACATTTATTTCTCACAGTTCTGGAGGGTAGAAGTCCAAGATCAAAGTGCTGGGAGATTTGGTGTCTGGGGGTGCTGTTTTTGGTTCATGGATGGCTGTCTTTTTGCTAGTCCTACCGTGGTGGACAACAGAAGCAAACTCTTTCTTGACTCTTATAAGGGTATTAATCCCATTCATGAGGGCTTCACCCTTATATCCTCATCTAATCCTAATTACCTTCTGAAGCCTCCACCTCCTAATACCATCACATTTGGGGGGTAGGGTTTTAATATATCAATTTGGAGGGGACACAAACATTCAATCCATAATAGCAGTGTTCCCTTTACATGAAGGATCTTGGATTTTAATTTTTATCTACTCACAAACCATAGAAATGCTGAAATATCTGCTTAGCTTTCTAGTATTTTAGCAGTTGCTTTCTGTTTGGTTCTTCAGTGTCTCATCCACACTTGTACAACTTAGGGATTGGCAAATGCCTTTAGGGGAAATTGCATACAGAATTTTAGGCTTCCAATAATGTTTTTTTCTTTTGTCTGGAATCTTGTTCCCTCAAATCTGGGTATTTTGGTCATTTTCTCATGACTTCATACAGTTCTTTTTTTTAAACCCAAATTTTATATTTTCTCCTGGTGGGAGGGTTAGTCTGATATTAGCTATTCTGTCATAGGTGGAGATAAAACTCTCCTCTGTTTTAAATGCAAAAAATCAAATCACCTTTGCTTCAAACTCTCCAACAACTGCCCATTGCAGTTAGTATAAAATACAAACTCTGTATCATGACCTAAAATACTGTAAATAATCTGCCAAAAGGCATATAGCAATCAGTTACAGAATTGGATAACAAACTAGGATCCTTTGATTCCCAGTCCAGGGCTGCAATAATTTTATCCCTTTTGAGGATGCTTTCTCATTGTGAAAAGCAAAATTTGTATTTTGGTGAGATGAATGAGATTCCTCTTGGCCCCTGGCTAAATTGGTGGAAACATGTAGGACTTAACTGCATACTATTTATGTTCCTAGTATCTGCCACAGGGCCCGCACCATAAAAAGCCTTCAATATGTATGAAACTGAACTAAATTAGAAGCTTTTTCATTATCTTTTCAAAGTTCATATCACTGCCAAAATTATTGAAAAGGCTTCAGACTGTCTGGATTTAGCCCTATATTTAGTAATGATTGATTGATTGATTTTTGCTTTCTTCTCCTTAAAGCCCCAGGAGATAGTTGCGTGTCATAGTTGTGCATCCTTCTAGTTGCTCTGTGTGGGACACCACCTCAGCATGGCTTGATGAGTGGTATGTAGGTCCACGCCCAGGATCCGAACCAGTGAATCCTGGGCCGATGAAGCAGAGCACACAAAATTAACCGCTACACCACCAGACCGGCCCCAGTAATGATTTAAATCTCAAATCTCGTGCTATCTTTCCTTCTCTCTCTCTCTCTCTCCCCCCCCCCCTCTCTCTCGTACACACACACACCCCACACCATTTTCCCTCTTTTTCTAACCTCTTCCCCCTTCCTTCTAGCACTTTTCATCAGCAGTTAATGATTATTCAAAGAGAAGTTTATAGGTATATTGAAAGTCCTTAAATAAAATGTTTCCAGGACTAAATCTTATAATTTTGTAGCTAGAGAACACCACCTTCATGTTATATGTAAGGAAACTAAGGTTTGTGCAGGTTAAATGACTTGTTTAAGGTTGTATACTTGGCTGGTAGCACAGGGAGGGAATATAATTCAAGCTTCCTGATTCACGACCTATTATTATTTTCACTGTCTCCCTTTGTCTTATTGAGTTTTATTAGATTAGAGATTTTTTTGCCTTTGGTCTGTTCTCTGAGTGAGAGGCCTCTACCCCTTCCCCTGTTGTTTATGTTTGTACTTTATAAATATTTTTAAAGCAGAAAGACATTTTTTATTAAATAAAATCTTATTCATAATTCTAATATATGGACAAGATGAAAGTGGAGTTACTTCAGGTCAAGTTCAGGTGAGACAGAGTCCTTTCCACTGCTCCTCTTCATTCTCCTCCTCACCATTACACTGCCCCTTGGTAACCTAGAGACCAAAGAACAGAATTTGAAAAACACCGGTAGAGTGAATCAGTTCAAATTATTAAACCTCACCTACCTTAGTGCTTTTTGCATCACAGAGTTTTTGCACATATGGTGTCTCATTTGATGCCCATTGCATCCTGTGTGAGGTATCTAAGACATGGAATTATAACATACCCATATTATAGGTGAGAAAACCAAGACTGAGGTTAAGCAAATTTCTCTAAATCATAAAAATAAAGAAATGAGGGAAGTGAAACCAAAGTGTTATGGCTTGGAGTCCAGTACTCTTTCTTCCACATTTAAGTGCAATGCAACTTCTACCAGACCCTTCTTAATATAGTTACCTTGGAACTAGAGGTCCAGTCTCACCTGAGAATTTTTGTATTATTATATAGTATTTAATTAAAATTTAGCTTTCCAACTTTTGAAGATGTCAGTGGGTGTCCAGGAGTACCTTGAGAGCCTCATGTTCTGGCTGAAGGATTTTCAAGTTGAAAACTTCATTGCTGCTGTGGAATTTGCTCTTGTACATCACTCTCCTGATGCACAGAGCTGTTACTCACATGCCTGCTTCTCCTTGACTCTTGAAGCATGTCTGCACGACTGGGAATATGCTGTCCACAAAGAAAGACTCTATCCTCCTTTTTGGGAATTCAAGAGCAAAACAAATATTTTAAAATATATAATAAAATACCTTTTCTGCATATATCTAATATTTTCTACTTTCTCAGCTTGGAGTATTAAAAGAAAGCCACATCCTTTAAAATGTTTAAATTACATGTTTCTGAGTGCTGATTCTACTGTTGAGAAAATGTCTGTCTTTCCTCCTCTGCATCTCTCTTTACCTCTCCTCCCCTCATTTACTAAGAACAAGAACCCCAGGTGTGTTCACTCAGTCCCGGTGACTCTTGCCTCTTGGGGAAAAAATGAAGAAGAAAATCTGATTGGTTCTCCTGGGGAACAGCATTCTCTGCTGCTGCTGTTGTTCTTTGCTGCTGTGATACTGGTGTTACTGTTGAAAATAAGAGCTCCTTGGCCAGATGCTGTATTTATCTCTTGCTGGAAGCCTGTTGATGGCCTTAGCAGATCAATACTCCTAGCCACGACACCTGTTGTCCTGGAAGGAAGGCAGATTCTGTCCTCTGTGACTGAAGTTCATGGTCTGGCAGTTTTTCAGGGTGCAATCTGAGAGAAAGACTTTTTTTCCACAGTGTTTTGCTCAGCAGTGGTTGTTTCATGTCCACCACAGGGCCCATCCATTATGACTTTTGATGACTCACGCACACAAAAACATAGACACACACTCATAACACATTTACACACACTCACATAGACACACATACATGCACTTGTCCAGTCACACACACACATACCTACCCTCATACTTTTCCTTTGGGGTGCACCAGAGTGACGAAGCACAGCCCACCTTCATCACCTTAATATTTAGGCCTTTGGGAGCTGAAATCCTACGTTCTTACACCCAAAGCCCACTCTATTTCCTGACACAAAATGAATAATATTTCTTCCAAGAAAAAGCCATACTTGGACGTATGTGCAGAGCATTGTATAGTTTACAAAGTGTATTCAAATTAATTATCTTATTTGAAAACATAATAGTTATTATTTTCTTTTCATAGATTAGAAACAAAATGAAGCTCAGAGACATTAGGGACATGTCCAAGGACACACTGCCTTTACGTAACAAATCTCTCTCTCTTTTATATTTCCCCCAAAGTAGGGAGCTTTATTTAAAAAATACTACAAATATTATTTTTTGTGTGTGTGTGTGTGTGAGGAAGACCAGCCTTGAGCTAACATCCGTTGCTAATCCTCCTCTTTTTGCTGAGGAAGACTGGCCCTGGGCTAACATTCGTGCCCATCTTCCTCCACTTTATATGGGACGCCGCTACAGCATGGCTGACAAGCAGTGCGTCGGCGGGCGCCTGGGATCCGAACCGGCGAATCCCGGGCTGCCAAGCGCGGACGAAACCGCTGCGCCACCGGGCGGCCCCACAAATATTCTGATATAAAAATTATTCAGACATGGGGCCGGCCTGGTGGCATAGTGTTTAAATTTGCGTGCTCTGCTGTGGCAGCCTGGGGTTCACAGGTTCAGATCCCGGGCGTGGACCTGTGCACTGCTCATCAAGCCATGCTGTGGCAGGTGTCCCACATAAAATAGAGGAAGATGGGCACAGATGTTAGCTCAGGGCCAGTCTTCCTCAGCAAAAAGAGGGGCATTGGCAGCAGATGTTAGCTAAGGGCTAATCTTCCTTATAAAAATAAATTATTCAGACATAAAAATGTAAAAGAGTAATGTAGTAAATACCCAACACACCCACCACCCAGTTTGAGAAATAAAATACTGCAAATAGAATTAAACCCCGTGTTTGTCTCTCTTTACCCACTTTCATCTCTCTCATCCTGGTAATAAATTGCTATTCTGTATCTGCTGTTTATCATATTCTTACATTTCTTTAAATTTTTACCACATATGTGTGTATTTCTAAACAATGTCTAGTGCATCTTCTTACAAGTTTCATAACTTATCTGTGTCTCAGCTTCCTCATTTACAATGTGGGAATAATAATAATAATACCTACTTTATTAGGTTGTTGAGAACCTAAATGATTTAGTATCTATAAAAAATAACAATGCTTGACATAGTGAGACTTTGTTCAATAAAAGCTTTAAAATACTCATGTATTTTTCTGCAACTCATTTTTTTCACTGAACTATGTTTTTGAAATTCATTCACCTTGATACATGTTGTCCCAGTTTATTCATTTCCCCTACTTTCTAGTAGGTCACTTTTTATTACAACTACATTAGGTTTTTTATACTTTTTTTCTCTATTTAAAATAATGCTGCTGTAAACATTCTTGTACGTGTCTCCATGAAAGACAGCTCTAAGGAATATAGGGAAAAATGCGATCGCCCAGGCATGGAAATGCACATCTTCAACCTAACTTGATACTGCAAATTGTATCCCCAAATTGTACCCAGTTGCACTCCCACTGGCAGTATAGGAAAATGCATACATAGATGCCATAACCCTGCCAACTCTTTTTTATAATTTTCTAACTTCTGCCAATCTGAAGGAATTGTCAATCCATATATTTTGTCCTTTTTCTAGTAGACTATTTGTCCCTTTATCTCTCAGTTGTAGGAATTCTTCATATACCTTGGATTATAATCCCTTGTCACTTAAACTGGCTAACTTGAATCTTCTCACAGTCTGTCACTTATTTTTTTTTTCCACCCTTTTAGGGTGAGTTTTGATATAAGTTTTACATTTAGTGTAGTAAAAGTTAACATTTTCTTCCTTTATGAGTTGTGTTTTTTGGGGTTCTGTTGAAGAAATTTTTCCCTACCCTGAGGTCATATAGTCTCTTAAATTTTCTTCTAAAAGTTTTAGAATTTTAATTTTTATACTTAGTTCTCTAATCCTTCTGGACTTTTTAAAGGAATAATATGAAATAGAAATCCAATTTTATTTTTCATATGGTCATATAATTATCCCAGAATAATTTATTCAATCTTCTATTCTTTCCCCACTGATCTGTGATGCTACCTCTGTCTTGTACCTAGTATGAGTCTAGTATATACGTTCACTGTCTTGGACCTAGTACAAGTGTAGTATATATATGTACACACACACACACACACACACACATACACATATGCAGGGTCTCTTGGAAGCTCCTTCTTCTGTTCCATTGGTGTATTTGTTTGTCTCTAAACCAAATCCACAATCTTAATTACTTTCTATTAAGTATTTATGGTTTTCTTGGATATTTTTAGACTTATTTTTCTTTCGTAGAAATTTAAGAATCTGCTCAAATTTGATTAAAAACTCCAGGGGATATTTTGATTGTCATATTATTTCCATCACTCTATACTGCCCTTTTTGTAAAATAAAACTCTTCTTTCTTTTTATCTATTGTTTCTCAGATTTATGACTATATGAGTTTGGTCTCCTCAAGGAGGTTCATTTTGGATTTAGAGTTTTGTTTTTTTAATGTATCCAGTAAGTGGCAAGGCCACAGATAACTTCCCTAAGGTACAGGGTTTGGGTTTGAGAATTCAGGTAACTAAAAATGACCACTCCCATTAGTACTTTAGTATTAACTAAAAAGCCAAGGACATCATTTTACTTCAATGGATAAATGTCAGGAGACTTTGCTGGTGAGTTACACCGTAAGGACTATTATCATTTTAGCATCACTCAGGCTCTTTCTTGCTACAATAACACATAATGGGACGCGGTTGAAAGAATACTGACTTTATAATCACTCGCATCTACTTCAGAGCCAGACTTTGCAACTTACTTGTTGAAGGGGAATCATCTATTTGATCTTGTGTTTTTCTCATCTGTAAATGAAGATAATAATATATAGCTTACAAGGTTTGGGTAAAAAGTAAATGAGATAATAAATGTGAAATAACATTAGCATACTGTCTTCTATGTCATAGATATTCCACAATAAAACATTAATTTCCTTCCTCTTTAGAAGAACTAATTTCAGGATATTTTACCCAAATCTTTGCTGACTAGCAAGAAAAAATACTGTTTGCAGGTGATCTGACTACTTGTTGAAGTAACAACAGTAGTGGCTCAATTAATTTTTAATGGCTAAAGGAGGATGATTTCTTTTATATTATACAAAAATTTTAAGTGAAATAAGACAGGCTTTGGAACAGGGCATTCCTTTCTTAGAATCCTGGATTTACTATTTATTAGCTATGTGATCCTGAGAAGTCAGTTTTCTTATTGGTGATATGGAGATAATTCCTTTAAGGTCTTTATAAAAATTAGAGATAGTAGATTCAAACTTCCTTCTCCTCTGCCTGCTACAGAGTGTTTAATAATTAGTAGCTTCTATTTTTACCATTTTATAGGACTGAGTTTCAAGTGCACTGGCATAATTAAAGGAGGAACTTCTAAACCTTCCTACCTACTTGACAAAAATCTCATTGAGATATATGTCAATAAACAATAACTCAGTTTTCACTCTTTAATCAACTGAGCCCTAAGGTCTAAAATTTTTCAAGGTATCTTTCAGAGTCATCATTCAATAAGTGCACATAGGATAGATGGAATAATGCGAAATGGATATTTATCCCAATTATCATTGTCAGATGTACCTTAGTTGCCAAACCATAATCCCATCAGGATGCCTGCAGAGATTAGCAAATAAATGATGGATAAAATACTTTCAACTCTGGGATTCCAATGGCAGAGAACAAAGGAGAAGAGATCCTGGATCCTGAGTGTTAAATTGGAGGAGAACTGTGACTGACAAAGCACCATCAAAAGAAGTTCAAGAAAGGGAGATGGATGTATTTTCATAATCTCTGTATGAAGAAACAAAGGGATCTTAAATTTTAAAAATCTGCCACGGGATTTCCCCTCTTGGCAAAGCACAAGAAACTTAAAGAAAACTACATCATCACTTCGTAAGCAAATTGCTCAACACATAATAAAGAACAAATTTTTTTTGATGAGTTAGTTTTATTATATCCTGTAGTTAACAAATTAAATGGTGATTGGGGAAAGATTATAAACACTATAATTGGTAGGGTTTTTCTAGCCAAAACCAAGCTTTTAGGTTTTTCTTCCCTTTTTGTTAGATATTCCAGGACCTGTAATTATTGCCAACAGTTTTCTCCACTCGGTGCTGACCACCCCCCTACACACACACACACACACACACACACACACACACACACACACACCTCTCTACACCACTACACCTGTAGTCTGACACTGTTGATGACCTGGGTTCCCACACCCAATTTTTCCTGTGTCAGGCCAAATTTCACTTTGCTCGCTCCTGTCTGAGACCATGCCTTTGTCTCTTGCTGCGAATTTAGCCCAGTCTTCTTCATTTAAGCATCCAGGTGCTGGCAGGCTGAGATGTGTGGGCACCCCAGCCCCAGTACCTGTGGGCAACTTCATGATGGGAAGCAGCTCTGTCACCTCCATGAGGAAGCTGGGTGGGTGGAGACACTGAGATAGGCCAGGTTGCCCAAAGAGGGAAAAGCATGATGAGAATGGGCTCTGAGACCTTGGGGAAGTCCTAGGGAAGAGGAAGTAGAGACTGGAGATGAGTTAGGGAGCCCAGAAGAGCGCAAAGGAGATGGGAGCAGGCTGCTCTACAGGGACAGGCCTTGAGGCTGTGTTGTCACACGTAGCTACCTGGACGAAGCCTTGGCAACTCCAGGATAGAGAGCAGCTAGGAAGCCTCTCCTCTCTACCCTTGTACCCCAAATGACTAACTGACCCCAAAGTACCCCAAATGAGTAAATTTAGTTCCCTCTGGGGCTGGCCTCCCTAGCAGGAGTAGTGAGATTCAAGGGTAATTGGATCGGCTCCTCACACACCTATTTGCCAAGGATTGAAATATCTTCATAGCAAATAAGACCCTTCACTTCCATACTTAAAAGACTGAAGTTATAGTCCAAAGGACAAAAGTTTCCTGACCCCAAATGTATTCACAGTAAAGAGTGAGTGACTAAGGTAAGACCTGTTTCCTCATAAGCTGGAAAAAAAGCCCTGAAATGGGAGGCTGTAGTCCTAAACGACCAATGTTTCCATCCTCGCCATCTTCTGGGCTCTGCTAACCTGAAATCAATCAGATCGAGAGACTGACTTGGGCAGAGTCCCTGGTGCGGGCAGTGGTGGTGTCAGCTGCAGCAGGTGTCACTGCTTGAATTGTTTCATCTGCATGAGATTTCACTTGAGACTTTTGTGTAGGAGAAGTATTTCAGAAATCTCTCCATGCACCACAACATACTTCCGAGTATTGAGTTACTCAAAAGATGCTTACTATTCGTGGGCATGATATCAGAGAACAAATATGCTTACACCAAAAGGGACAGACATAAATGTGAGGTTTCCTTTAATTACATTGGTTCCCAAGTAAAATATAACAGACACTACTTCCAAGTCTCCAGAATCTTTTCCGAGTGACAGTAACCTTTTCCCTCTGACCCAACCTCTTTCTCCCTCTTCTCAGCCTCCCCTGCCAGTCGTGTGGGGATGGCTTCACTCCAGAGTCTTCTTGCCGGGTTATGGGGCTTGGAAGTCTTTTCAGCTGGTGGAACACAGATTTCTCAGCCCTTTCAAAATGATCTAACGCACATACAACCATGGTTAGAATAGCGACTCAGCTTCTGAGTGAGTGGATTTTTTTAAATCCATGACAAATATGTTTGAAAGCTACCTAATTGTTCCCTCTCTTCCTAATTAGGACACCGAAAAGTACTGAACCACTGAACCATTCTAGAGAGTCCCTTACGTTGAGAGAGCATTTCTGATTTTCTTTCCCGTATTTTCACAATAATTGTCTCATTTTATCCAATGCCAGTAAAGCAGGTAGGGCATGTGTTGTTATTCTCATCTGACAGATCAGAAAGGTAAAACAAGACACAGCAAGGGTTTCCCTTTGGTCACAGAGTAAATTAGGAGCAGACCTGGATCTAGAGGTGAGGTCAGCCTCTTTGGGTGCTCTCCTGACCCAGCCTTTAGACAACTTCAGAACTTTGTATCCAGGCCTATTGAGCTCACCTGAATCTCACTATGCCTGACCTGCAGGGGAGGTTTGAAGGCAGTCCCTCCATTGGGAGCATCAGTCACATAACCAACACCCTTGCTCTCTTCCAGATAGAATGGGTGTAGACAAACTAAATGCAGGCTGGCTGTCCCTGAGCCAGGGACGAATGGGCAGTAGGAGCTAATCAGATTTGCATTTTTCATATAACCTTATTAGGCTCAAACTGAGATGTGTAGTAAACAATATTCTCAAAATAACTTAAATGTCAGAAAGGGACAAAATTTTCTAATTAAACATTGCAACTAATTAGCTGTCTAATGCATCAAGGTGCTTTGGGCTTAGAACACCACACTTCACTTAGAGAGGGGGCTTTCTAAAGATTCTCTAGCTACCGAGGCTGAGTCAGGGTCTTTGTTCTGTCCTCTCAGACCTCTGTTCTCTGTGTATTGATCATTTCTTTTCTGTCATCCTCTGTGCTCTGTGGGTATGTGTGTGAGGGTAGAAAGGGTGGATGTATATGTATAGATTCTCTGCAGTGTATCCATGGCTGATTATTCTGTTACAAGGGCTTTGCTGTCCTGGCTACAAACCCTTACACACTCACTTTCTCTTTCTCCTCCACTTTATTCTGAAAGTTTTTGTCCCAGATCATTGACTCCATTGGTTCTATCAGCCTCCTGCTCCCCGTCTCAAGAAGGAAGAAGCTATTTATCTTTCAAGAAATTTTATGGTTTAGATGGAAAAGATCTGCCTCCCTGCAGATCCCTGAGAGGACGATCCAAGAAAGAAAATAATCCTGTATTTCTGGCATTTCCTGGCTGCCCAAAGCATCCCTCTACAGCTGACATTGATAAAATTTCATCAAAGGCATTGGTCTATCAGACTACAGATTTTTAAAACATCACTTACTGTGTGAGTCATATTAGTATTTAAGATATTGATTTTTTTTTCTCCATAGAATGTGATATATATCATCTCCATTTTGTATGTTATCAAATTTCTAAAAACTCAATACAGCCCCTCAAGTAATTAAAAAGCAATTTTAATACTTTAGCTTGACACTCCTGACAGACACAAAAGCATTCTTGAACAAATGGAAAGCCACCTCCTGTTCATCAATAGAATGACTCAACAGTATAAAGATTTCATTTTCCCTAAGTTAAATTTTTAAAATTTTTGTTAAATTTTTTCCAGTTGTATTGAGAAGTAATTGATACACAGCACTATATAAAATTAAGGTACACAGCATAATGATTTGACTTACATATATTGTGAAATGATTACCACAGTAAGTTTAGTTAACATCCGTCATATAATATAGATACAAAAAAAAAGAAAAGGGAAAAACATGTTTTTCTTCTTTGTGAGGAGAACTGTTAGGATTTACTCTCTTAACAACTTTCATACATATGTGTATCAGTGTTAACTATAGTCATCGTGTTGTACATTACATCCCTGGTACTTATCTTATAACTGGAAGTTTATACATTTTGATCGTTTTCAGCCCGTTCCACCTCCCCCTACTCCCTGCCTCTGGTAACCACAAATCTGATCTCTTTTTCTATGAGGTTTTTTTTTTTGTTTTAGATTCCACATATAAGTGAGATCATACAGTATTTGTCTTTCTCTGTTTGACTTACTTCACTTAGACTTCACTTAGCGTGATGCCTTCAAGGTCCATCCATATTGTTGCAAATGGCAAGGTTTCCTCATTCTTTATGGCTGAATAATATTCCATTATATATATAAATACCTACAAAATATAGATATTTTATACCTACATTATATATATACATATAAATACCTACAAAATATATAAATAACTACAAAATATAAATATGTGGTGTATATACATATATAAATATGTGGTATTTATATACACCACATATTTATATTTTGTAGCTATATACATATTTTGTGTATGTAGATATATATATATCACATATATATATATATGTGATATCTCATATATATAGATATATGTCACAACTTCTTTATCCGTTCATCCATCGATGGACACTTAGATTGTTTTCATGTCTTGGCTATTGTGAATAATGCTGCTACGATCATGGGGGTGCAGATATCTCTTAAACATAGTATTTTCATTTCCTTCATATATATTCCCAGAAGTGGAATTACTGGCTCATATATGGTAGTTCTACTTTTAATTTTTTGAGGAGCCTCCATACAGTTTTTCAATTGGCTGTACCAATTTACAATTCCACCAACAGTGCACAAGGGTTCCCTTTTCTCCACATCCTCGCCAGAGTTTGTTGAATTGGTTTTTTTCTGATAGATTTCTTTGTTCTTCTCTCTGGAAATCTTTTAACCTGAGGTTAGACTTCCAGAATTGATCTCTAATTTTCTTATCTGTTCTGTTTTCCTTCCCTTTTTCTTTCTGTTCTGAGAGATTTTCTGAACTCTATTTCTCAACACTTTAACTGAATAGTTATATTTCAGCTATCAGATTTTTAATATCTAAGAGTTCTTTTTCTCTGATAGTTATATTTTTATAGAATCATATTCTTATTTTATGATGCAATGCAGTTTCTTATCTCTCTACAGAAGTTATATTTACTTTTTTCTTAAGTTATGCTTTCTGACTTTTCCATATATTGACTATGATTCCTTTGGGTTCCTTTTCTGGTTTGTTTGTTTCTGCCTTTCATATTAGCAGCTTGTCCTTCATTGTCTTGTGATCTTTTTCTACTGGTACATATATAAGAATGAAGCTCTGGGAAGATGACTGTGAGCTCTGTGTACTTGGGTGGGATTTGATAACTGACAGTTACACTGTAGGATAATATGGTGGCAAGCCCGAATTTTCACAGCAGGGTGTGTGCGTCTGAAAGTGTTGCCGATGTCACTTTCTGGGAATCTTGTCTCTGAAGCTCTTCACTTCATCCAGAGGAGAAGCTTCCCATTCTCCTAAGTGAGGGGCATACACTTGCTCCTGTGGTTCTGGGAGAAGAGCAGGCAAGGGGTCTGCTAGTTCAACAGTTCGTATATAGGATTTTATTTAAATTGGTTGTTTTTGTCTGATTCCCACCATTTGCCTGGAATTTCTGGATCCAGAGCCTCTCAGATTGAATTTCTCATGAGAATAAACCTCCGGTCCCCTTCCTGAGGCAGTGACAGCTCGACTGTTCACACGATGGTGAACAGGACCTGGAGGTCCAAATACTGTATTTAGATGGTCAGTGGTACTCTTGCTTTTAGCCCCTTTCTCTCAGCCCATATTCCTTGCCACTGGTGCCTTGCAGCCTGGAGTCTGCCAAGGGTTCTTGTGATACAAATAAGTTTACTTCTTGTAGTAACTACCAGTTTTAGGCTCTTTGCTGTTGCTTCCTTATTCTGAAGGTTTTTGTATATTTTAATCTTTTATTATAACTTTAGTGAAGTCACAAAAGGGAGAAAAGATACATGTTTATGGTCAATTCATCAAGTTTAAACACAAGTTCCATGTAGCATTTTAAAGCCCCTGGGTGAGTAAGGAGTAGAAAGCTTTAAATAAAACAACTCCCTCTACTACAAATGACAAAAAAAAAAAAAAAAAAACCCACTTCTACCAGTTTGTGATGAAAATCCAGAGGCAGGAAAACCACAATTGCAGAAATCATGAAAATCTGAACTATGGCAGTGATAGGACTGGAGAGAAGAGTGTGGTTAAAGGACTGGATAGAAGAGTGTGAATATGAGAGGGATTTAGCAGGTGGTTTAAACCAGGCTTAGTGACTGGTTGAATATGAAGGTGAGTGGAATAAATGGAATAAAAAGTCTGCGACAACTTCAAGGCTTGATGACTTGATGACTGAGTGCAAGACACTGCCATCTTTTAAAGAGAGTGCAGGAGGAAGATTGACAGAGGAATAGATCAGTTCTATTTTAAACTTACTGAATTTGAGATGCCTGGGGTTCACCCAAATAGAGATGGTCACTAGGTAGATATTTTGCTCTTGAAGTTTGAAAGGCAGTGACTACACCGTATCCTTGCCTCATCCTCCATGGTGTAGTTGTAATAAGCTCTACTCATTCTATTTGTTGGTAGAACAGTGTTTCTAGATACCTTGAATCATTCAGCAGGTATAAGTAATACAGTGATTCCATTTCAAAGGCATCTGCCTTTATGTGAAATGAGAAAGAATTGTAAGACATCTGAGATTTATGTTTATAGAAATGGGAGACAAGATATAGAAAGCAGGATCTGAAGCCTAGAGTTTGGGCTTGTCAGCGTGCATAATTTCCTTTCTTATAAAAATAAGTCATTATCGATCCTCAAGTCACCTTGAAGAGAATAAATATTAAAACAAGAAACTAAAACACCCCAATGACCACCTAAACTCTTCTCAACCTTAAAAAATCACATCAAGTGAGAATATTTTCAGGTTTTTGGTTAAAAAGTGGTTTGGATTTGAGAGTTTTACACAGAATGACTTCTGATGGACTTGCTCAGAATAAAAGTAGCATATAAGCATCATTTCACACACACTCTTGTTCTCTTATTTTTCTTCTTTAGTTTCAGCAGCAAAGTCATCCTTTCTTTCTTCAAATGAAGTTGATACATTTTCTGTTCCATGTGCTATTTCTTTGTATCATCTTACCCACCAAATTTGTTTCTCCAGTCCTTCTTTTTTCCATTCCTCCTCTGAAAAGACATTTAATAGATACCTACCATATGACTCAGGTTTAAACTTGCCAAAGACCAAATCAGCCCATATGTTTAATGGCAATTGGACAACAGTGAAAGTTGAATCAATCAGTGGTACTGGCAGTCGGTAGTTAGGCAAGACAGAAAAAGCACTTTATTTGTTTTTTGAGTTTTCAGACTAAGCTCCGGTGTTCAGGGGGTACTCTTGTTCCCCTACTGTGTGTCATGAAAGATAATTTTAGAGAGGAGTTGCGTTCCTGGAAACATAAATTCTTCAAGTTTGTTTCACAGGTTAGTATGTAGTAGGCATCATCTGACCATATTGCAATTAAGTATGTTTTTGGTAGAACACTATCAGAAAGTTAGCAAATGCATTATTACAAAACCTATTTTCATTGATATGAAAAGAAAACTGTGACTACTATTTTTGACAGTTTTCTTTATTTCATATCTTAATCCCACATTACAATTAGGTGCCTGAGGCATTGTTTTTAATTTTTAATTTTTAATACACCAATAATTGAGGAAAAGAAGGCTGAAAATAAGGGCTACTGAGGTACAGGGGAAAAAAGGCTATAACACAAAAAGGACTTATATTTGTATTTTAAATGATAATCATTCAAATATCAATATAAACATTTCCAAGCCAGTTTAATGTCGTTTCTAACACACTTGTAGTATTTTTATGTATTGCTTGATATACACAAGTATGTGTCAGGCAAGGGATTAGAATGTGGAGTCTGTCATACAAATGACCACCTGGTTTCCATTTTTGAAGGAGCTCACAATCTGCAGGAGAGGCAGTAAAATAAGGTAATCTTTAAATTTATTATATTAATTCAGCTTTGGAATCCAGCTAAGAACAAGAGAAGAACTGGCTTTCAATGGGGCTGCTTTTTTTCCTACAGAGTGAGAACTCAGCTATTAAAGGGAATTAGTGTGATATACAACACTTAAGGGAAGTCAAGTCTTCTCTCCTCGAGCTTTTATATTAAATAGCATTATTCTCTTACTTTGGGATGATTTTGCTGTCCATTTTTAAGGAAACATGAGAAGAGATTAGACCATCTCAAGATCTCTTTATTTTCATTTTAGGATTACGTAAAAAGGGCAAAAGCATCCTTTGAAATGAAACTTCCCATTGGAAGATTTGAGTTGAGTCTTGAGAGAGTTGGAATTTTAATCCTTTATACTAAAAGTTACTGAAAACTGGTGTGAGCAAAGGCAAGAGAATGATGGTGTCTGTGACTTTGCTACCACACATTTTAAAACAGGAGAAAACATACTTCAGAGAAAAATTATAGTGTCTAACAAAATATGAGGATTATCTGGTTTTTATTCTGTTTTGTAGGAATAATTATTTTCTTTTTGGTTCTGTAGAAAATTTTTGGCAATAATGGTTTGGCAATCATTTTTCTGTTATTCAACAAATATGTATTTTACATTTTATACTATAAAACATTTTATAATCATTTTATTTAAAATCTCAAACAATGTACATCAAGAAATATTATCTGGTATAACAGTCATAGTATTGTAGTAGATTTGATTTCAAGTCTCAAATTATATCAAGTTCTCTTGACTTTTTTTCTCTGTAGCATATAGATTTACCTCCAAAGCTAGATAAGGATTATTGATGATCAAAGGAAGGGGCTTGTCTTTCTCTTAGCTGTAACTTGAAGTTTTCTCCCTGTTTCTATTATTTTGTCTGAAAAATAGGGGTAGTAGATTTAAAAAAGGTAAAGGTATACAATCAACTGAATTTCTCTGCATTGCTTGGTTTAGTGATGACAAAGAAAGGAGTCTACTATGGGAGGTACTACAGATTCAAGCAACTCTTTAGACAGAGGCACTGCTCTGCAAACTCAGGGGAGGAAGCATTTCATGTAGCTGTTCCATCTTCTGTGGTTTACTTTTATCCATCAGCTGGGAGGAATTCTGATACATGGAGTGAGAGTCAGAACCTGGAATATGGGTGCAAGGTTTCAATTCCTTTTACCTAGAGTAGGGTTCCTGTACTCTCCACCTGCAAGTGGGGACACTCCACTCACCTTCTCTATCTTCTGCACCCTCTGCATTGACAGATGTTTCCTACTTAGGATTAAAAATCTGTGGCTGTCAGCCCCCAATTAATGCTTTATAAAACTGAAAGCTAAAAATAGCAACTTCTCTGCCAGCAGAGGTGAACTTTTCACAAACTATATTTTCTGCTAATACAAATCATGTTGTACTGAATAATCTCCATTCAGATAATCCACATCTCATATGCTCTATGTGTACAGTCATTATGAAATGGTGTTGGTTTTGAGTTGCAGGCATGGGGATAGGGATATTACGGGTGAATATTCTCCCCTTTCTGCAAAATCTGTTTCGAGAGACAGTGACAACCAATTCCCCATCAAAGTCACTGCTTGGTGGCTACACCTTCTTCCTTGGGCACTAACAGGGAAGAAGACGGTTATTCAAAACTTCGTCTCTGAGAATGGTGGCAGGTCCTACTGTTTAAAGTAGAAATATTAATAGATAATTCCTAACCTGGGAAATTCTCCAAAAGACAAACTACTTTTCAAAGATTCTATACCAGGAAGAGTAGAGAAAAATACTGTCATTATTCCGCTTGTTAGGTTAAATGAGGTCTGAATGCAAAATCAACATCTGTGTCTTCAGTGAATACTGGGAAGTGAGGTTGCTTTCTGTGTTTTGAAGACTTGTGGTGAGGATGTTCCAGGAATAAAATAATGCGTCGGGTGAGAGTTGGTTTCAAAATGATCAAAAGAGGCTTCCACTCATTAGGAAAAAATGTAATTGAATGTTATTTGAACATTATAGCTTTAGACATATGACATCTTTTTGTGAAAATTAATGATTATTAGTTTTCCAGACCATTAAGCAGAGCCCAGAGTAAAGATCAAAGTTGGTTTTTGTGAATTTTCTTCCTCATAAGCTTTGGTGCCTAATATAATTATCCGCCTTTTTAGTGAGCTCCTTAAGAGAAATGACTAGCCTCATGAATGACTTTCATTAGAGATTACCAAGGCTAACAGGCAGGAATGGAAACTTATTGTCCTGTTCTTCCTCCTGCAACTTCAGATAAGAGTCAACAATTGCTTTCCAAAAGTTCACATACCGTTGCACTTTCTTTAGTGCACAATCCTTTTTTATAGGGCTATCGCTAGGTTAAACGAATCCAAAAGTTATGCCCGTACCAGTTGATGAAGACTCTTATGCTTCCGACCATTAGAGCAGAGCATGATGCACACTGCAAAATCTGAGGGAGCAAATTCTACCTTCTCCTTCCTGCCTGAATTTATATGGTATGATGAGGTGGATGTTAGAAACCATAGGCTCCCACATATCTTCCTTAACAGCTTCCCATTGTGCCAAGAATTCTGTAAACAACAAATCAGTTAAATAGAAGAGTTATGTCACCTTGCTAAAAAATGACTTTAGCTTAATTTTTTATTTCCTTATAAAAAATAAAGTTAATGCCTAAACTCAGTGGTTTTCACCCTCCCCTTTTTAAAATTTTATTGAGGTCTCATTGATTTATAACACTGTGTTAATTTCAGGTGTACATTATTATATTTCAGCTTCTGTATAGACTGCATCGCATTCACCACCAAAAGTCTAATTTCTATCTGTCACCATCCACATGTGCCCCTTTGCCCTTTTCACCCTCCCCCCACCCCCTTCCTCTCTGGAAACCACCAATATGCTCTCTGTATCTGTGTTTGTTTATCTTCTACATATGAGTGAAATCATATGGTATTTGTCTTTCTCTGTCTGACATTTCGCTTAGCATAATACCCTCAAGGTCCATTCCTGTTGTCACAAATGGCACAATTTCATCTTTTGTATGGCTAATATTCCATTGCATATATATATACCACATCTTCCTTATCCATTCATCCATTGATGGGCACTTAGGTTATTTCCAAGTCTTGGCTACTGTGAATAATGTTGCAGTGAACGCAGGGGTGCATATATCTTTTCGAATCAGCATTTTTGAGTTCTTTGGATAAATACCCAGAAGTCAAATAGCTAGATCATCTGGTAGTTCTATTCTGAATTTTTTAAGGAATCTCCATACTGTTTTCCATAGTGTCTGCACCAGTTCACATTCCCACTAGCAGTGTATGAGGTTTCCTTTTTCTCCACATCCTTTCCAACACTTATTTCCTGCCTTTTTAATAATAGTCATTCTGATGGGGATGAGGTGATATCTCATTGTAGTTTTGGTTTGCATTTTTCTAATTAGTGATGTTGAATTTCTCTTCGTGTGCCTGTTGGCCATCTGTATATCTTCTTTGGAAAAATGTCTGCACACATCCTCTGCCCATTTTTTGATCAGGTTGTTCATGTTTTTGTTGTTGAGTTGTATGAGTTCTTTACATTTTTTGGAAATTAACCCCTTGTGGGATATACAATTTGCAAATATTTTCTCCAGTTGGTGGGTTGTCTTTTTGTTTTGTTGATGGTTTCCTTTGCTGTGCAGAAGCTTTTTAGTTTGATGCAATCCTATTTGTTTATTTTTTCTTTTGTTTCCCTTGCCTAAGGAGACCTGGCATTCAAAAATACACTGCTAAGATCGATGTCAAAGAGCATACTGCCTATGTTTTCTTCTAGGAGTTTTATGGTTTCAAGTCTTACATTCAAGTCTTTAATCCATTTTGAATTAACTTTTGTGTATGGTGTAAAATAATGGTCTACTTTCATTCTTTTGCGTGTGACTGTCCAGTTTTTCCTGCACCATTTATTGAAGAGACTTTCCTTTCTCATTGTATGTTTTGGCTCCTTTGTCGAAAAGTAACTGTCCACAAATGTGTGGTTTGATTTCTGGACTCCCAATTCTGTTCCATTGATCTGTGTGTCTGTTTTTATGCCAGTACCATGCTGTTTTGATTACCATAGCTTTGTAGTATATTTTGAATTCAGGGAGTGTGACACCCCCGGCTTTGTTCTCTCTTCTCAGGATTCCTTTGGCTATTCCAGATCTTTTGTTGTTCCACATAAATTTTAGGACTCTGTTCTATTCCATGAAAAATGCCATTGGGATTCTGATTGGGTTGCATTGAATCTGTAGATTGCTGTACATAATAAGGACATTTTAACTATGTTTATTCTTCTAATCCATGAACATAGCACAGTCCTCATAGCTGAAGAATTTGAGCATCTTTTCCTATGTTTATTGTTAATTCAGATTTCTTCTTAATGAATTGCATGTTGAAATGCATTTCCTATTTTTCTACTGGGTTGTTTTTCTTCAAGTTATTTTATTATGGATGATAAGCTAATCCTCTATTTGTTGTATGTGTTGCAAATATCTTCTGCTCTTTTGTTGTTGTTGTTTTTACATTTGATATGATAAATTTATCATTCTTATCCTTGATGATTTATGCTTCCTGTGTCTTATCTTTCTTATCTCATGGCAATATATATATTGAATATATATATATATATATATATATAATAGACTATATTTTTAAAGAAACTTAAAGTTTTGTTCACGTTTAGGTTTTAATGCACCAACAACGTATTTATGTTCATGTTTTGAGAAATGAATCTAATTTTCTCTATGTGGAAAACCGGTTGTGCTGACTTCATTAAATCTTCATAGTTTTGTACTATTATTTCTTCTATATAAGTTTCCATGTATATGCATGTATTTGTATTTTGGGACTCTCTGTTTGATTCCAATGAGTTTTTTAATCTCTTCTTCGAACAATACCACACTGCCCCAATTATCATAGTTTTTAAATTACCCTTGGTATTTGTTAGGGCAATGGTGCTCTTCCTTTTCTCCTTTTCACAGTATTGTCGTGACTATTCTTGGATCTTTATTTTTTACATAAATTTTAGATTAGTTTTGTAGAAGTCTATGAAAAAATCTTATTGAGGTATTGATTCCAAATGCGCTGCCTTTACAGATTAGTTTTAGCAGACTGTATCTTTAGATATTGAGTTTTCTTACCCACAAAAATGATAATTTTCTATTTATTCATGTCTTTTGTCTGTTTCAAAATTGCTTTTATAATTTTCTTTTTAAAGGAAGGTCTTGCATTTGTTTTGTTAGATTTTTCTTATGGACATATATTATCCTTATACTTTGTGAGAGAAATTTTTTCAGTGTGTATCTCCTAATTGGTTCTTATTAAAATATAGGCATAGTATTTAGCTTTGTATGTTGATCTTATATGAAGTGCCCCTAATGAAAATTCCTATTAATTTTAATAATTTGTCTATAGGTTCTTTTGTACTTTTATGTAGTCAGTAATGTTGTCTGTAAATAAAGACTATGATTTTTTTCTTCTCGTATTGCATTAGCTAGGTTTTTTGAATACTCTGTTAAATTGTAGAAATGATAGACATATGTGTCTTATTTCTGACCTAAAGTTTCATCATTTATGTATGGTGTGCTATATGTTTTTAAAAGATACATTTTATCAAGGTAAGGAAATTTTTGGAGATTCTTAGTTTAAGATGGTTTTGTTTTGTTTTGATTCTTTAGTTTGTTTTTGGTAATTATTAATGAATGTTTAATTTTGTTAAATACAGTTTACTATATATAATGAGATTTTGTTTCTTTTTTCTTCAACTCTTTAACATGGTGAATTGTACAGATGGACTTTTTAAATCAACTTCTTTGAGGTACAAGTTATATATATATAAAATACATCCATTTTAAGTGTGTAGTTTGATATATTTTGACTGTCATGTATACCCATGTAACCCACTTTGTAATCAAGATAGAGAAAATGTCCATCATCACAAAAGGTTTTCTCATGCCTCTTTGCAATCAGTTCCCCCATCCTGCTATACTATGCAACTGCTGATATGATTTTAGTTACCATAAATTAGTTTTGCTTGGTTTTGAACTGGAATGGAATGAAATAATACAGTGTACATATTTTTGCATCTTGCTTCTTTCACTCAGCATAATATTGAGATCCATCCATATGCTTGTGTGTATCAGCAATGTATTGCTCATTGTTTTATAATGTAGCAAATTTGTTTATACATTCTTTTGACTGGCGTTTGTGTTGTTTCCAGCATTATCTATTACTAATAAAGGTGCTATAAATTTTTATGTTTAAGTCTTTGTATGTATGCTCTCATTTTTCTTGTAGCAGAATGCTTGGGTCATATGTTATGTGTATGTTTAAATTTTTAAGAAATAGCTAACCTGTTTTCCAATGTGATTGTAGCATTTTGCAATCTTACCTGCAGTGTAAGCAAGTTTGGGTTCTTTCACATACTTATCAACGCTTGTTATTGTCAGTCTTTTTAATTTTAGCCATTCTATGGTATGTCCTAATAACTCATTATGGTTTTAAATTTTATTCCCCTAAGACTAATGATGATGAGCATCTCTATGTGTGCTTCTTGCCCATTCATATATTTTCTTTTGTGAAGTGTCTGTTCAGATTTTTGACCCAATTTTAAAATGGGTTCTTTAGTATAGTATTTAATACATACTCATAAATATATGTATATATGTATATATACATAAATGCATAAATACATATATGTGAATAATATAAATGATTTTCATATATATGTCTCCTCAGTTTGTAGCTTTCCCTCATTTTTTATGGTGTCTTTCAAAGAGCAGACATTTTAAATTTTGATTAAACCCCACTCCTCATTTATTTTTGTTTTAAAACTGATTTTTTAACTGCTTAACTTGAAAAAAATTATAGATTCACAGAGTATTGAAAATATAATATAGAGGTCACATGTATCCTTCACTCAGTTTCCCCCAATAGTTACATCTTACATAACTAGAGTACAGTATCAATACTAGGAATTTGACACTGGTACAATATGTGTGTCTATTTCTGTCATTTTATTGCATATTTAGATTTTATAACCACCACTGCAATCAAGATATGGAACTATTCCATCATTAAAAAATATTTCTCCCTTGTGTTATCCCTTTATAGTAACTCTTATTCACCCCTCCTTTTCTTAACCATTCAAAACTCCTGGCAACCACTAATCTGTTTTTCATCTATATAATTTTGTCTTTTCAAGAATGTTATATAAATAGAATCATATAGTATCTGACCTTTGGATATTGGTTTTTTCACTTAGGATAATACCCTTGAGATATATCTAAGTTGTTGTGTGTATCAAGTTTGTTTATGTTTATTGCTAAGCAATATTCCATGATATGGATGTATCACAGTTTAACTATTCACCTATTGAGGGACATTTTGATTGTTTCCAGTTTGGGGCTATTAAAATAAAGCTGTTATGAACAATCACTTGTAAGTTTTTTGTGTGGACATGTTTCATTTCTCTAGAATGAATGCCTAGGAGTGCAATTGCTGGTTATATTGTAAGTCTATATTTAGTTTTATAAGAAACCACCAAACCATTTTTCAGAGTTACTATATTATTTTACATTCCCACTGACAATGTATGAGAGACTCAGTTTCACTGCATCCTCTCCAGCATTTGGGATTGTCACTGTTTACTTTAGCTCTTATAGTGGGTGTATAGAGACATTTCATCATAGCTTTAATTTGCATTTCCTGAATATCAGGTGATATTGATCATCTTTCCATGTGCTTGTTTGTCACCCATATGTCCTCTTTGGTGAAATTTCTCTTTATATGTTTTGCCCATTTCCTAGTTGTGTTTGTGTGTGGTTTTGTTGTCCTTGTTTTAATGTTGTGTTTTGAGAGTTCTTTATATATTGTGAGTACTAATTCATTGTTGGATTTGTGGTTTGCAAATACTTTCTTCCAGTTCATAGCTTGTCCTTACATCCTTTGTTTCTAAGAGCAGTTTTTAATTTTGATGAAGACCAAATTATTGTTTTTTTCTCATTTGTATCATGCTTTTTGTGTCATAATTAAGAACTCTTCACCGAGCTCTGTGTCTTGAAGATTTTCTCCTAAGTTAACTAATATTTTTATAATTTTATATTTACATTTAAATTTATGATTCATTTTGAGATAATTTTTGCGTAATATGTGATGTTTAGGTTGAGGGTGGTGTTTTTCTTGTGAACATCGAACATTTCTTGCTCGAGCATCAGTTTTTGAAAGTCTATCTTCCATTGAATTGGTTTTGCATCTTTCTCGAAAAATCAGTTGTGTGGGTCTGGTTCTGAGTTCTCTGTTTTTTTCCATTGATCTGTGTTTCATTCTACCCACTGATACCACACAGTCTGGGTTATTGTAATTACAAAATAAGTCTTAAAATTGGGTAATTTCTCTATTTTCCTTCTTCTTTGTCAGAACTGTTTTAGCTATTCTAGGTCCTTTGCCTTCCATATGACTTTTAGACAAATCTTATCTGGGACTACAAAAAAAATTTTGCTGGGATTTTTTTAAGAATTAAAATAAATAAATAAATATTATATATATTAAAATATATATTCAATTTATTATATATATATCAATTTGGAGAGAATGGACATCTTGCAATCTTAAGACTTCCAATCTGTGAACATGGTATGTCTCTGCATGTATTAATATCCTCTTTGATTACTTTCATCAGTGGGGGTTTAAGATGGGGTGGGGGTTTAAGTCTCTGACAATAATTGCGGGTTTGTCTATTTTTCCTTTCATTCATATCAGTTTTTGCTTCACATGATTTGCAGCTCTGTCTTTGGTGCATGATCATTTGAATTGCTATGTCTTCTTGGTGAATTGACTTTTATGTCGTTACACAGTGTGCCTCTCTGTCTCTGTTAGTTTTCTTTGCTCTGAAATCTACTTTATCTGATATTAACATAGCTACTACTGCTTTGTTTTCATTAATATTTGTATGGCATATCTTTTTCCATCTGTTTACTTTCAACCTGCCTATATCATTATATTTGAATGGAGTTCCTTGTAGACAGTATGTAGTTAGGTCATGATTCTTTACCCACTCTGTTAAGTTCTCTTTTATTTGGTGTATTTAGACCATTTACATTTAATGAAATTATTGACATGTTAAGGCTTAAATCTGCCATTTTATTTTTTTGTCTTCTGTTTGCTCTTTCTGGTTTTTATTTCTCTGTTTTATTTTTCCTACATTGCTATAGATTACTTGCATATATTTTAGTTTTTGAGTGTATGTGTTTGTATAGCTTTTTTCAGTGGCTACTCTAGGTATTACATTATATATAAGTTTTTGATCACTGCCTTAAAAATTACTACAAACTAAAACAACAGCAATTTTTATCCTAGAATTCTGAAGGTGAAAAGTCTGATACAGGTCTCACTGGGTTAAAGTCAAGGTTTCAGCACAGTTGTATTCCCTTCCGAAAGCTTAGGGAAGAATCTGTTTCCAGGACTTTTTCAGGTTCTAGATGACACTCATATTTCTTGTCTCATGACCATTCTTCTCCATTTTCAAAACCAGCAGCTGTGTTTTGAGCTTTCTCATATTGCGTTACTCTGACCTCACTCTTATATCTCCTTGTTCCATTTCTGAGGCCGTTGTGATTACATTGGACTCACCAGATAGCCCTGGATGATATTCCTATATTAAGGTCAGCTGATTAGCAACCTTAATTCCATCTGCAACTTTAATTCCCCGTTCCATGTTATGTGAAATATTCAGGTTCCAAGGAATATCATATGGTCATCTTTGGGGCCTTTATTTTGCCTACTACACATTATTTATACATAATTTATCAAAGTTTGCTGGTGTGTACCTTTTACCAGTTCAAATGAAGTTCAGAAACTTTACCTCCCTCTATGTCACTTTACTGTACTGTATTTAAAGTAAAATTATCTTAAATATTTTCTCTTTATACATTTGGAACCACATTAGATAGTGTTATAATTTTCGTTTCAATCATCAAACATAACATGGAAAACTCAAGGGGAGAAGAAAAGTATATTGTATTCACTCATACTTTTGTTGTTAACAAATTCTCTCTTCTTTTTGGATGTTCCAAAATTCCTTCTTTAGTCATTCCCTTTCTGTTTCAAAAGTTGTCTTTAAGCATTCATTTAGAGTAGGTCAGCTGATTATGAAGTCTCATAGTTTTCCTTCATCTGAGACTATCTTGATTTCCTCTTCATTCCTGAGGATGTATTTCCACTGGATATAAAATCCTGGGTTGATAATTTTCTTCTTTCAGCATTGAAAACTGTTATCCCATTTTCTTCTGAAATCTGTGGTTTCTGATAAGAAATCCATTTTTATTCAAATTGTCTTTCTCCTATATGTAATGTGTCCTTTCTCTCTGGCTGCTTTTAACATTTTTCTCCTTGATTTTAGTTTCCAGAAGTTTGACTGATGTGTCTTGACATGAATTTCTCTGTGTTTGTCATGTTCACTCAGCTTCTTCTGCAGATTTGTGTTTTGGATTTTTAATTTTTGCCAAACTTGGGGAATTTTTCAGTCATTTTTTCATTGAGTACATTTTCAGCCATGGACTGAATGTTTCTGCCTTTCTAAAATTTATATGATGAAGCCCCAACTCCCAATGTGATGGTGTTTTGAGGTGAGGCCTTTGGAAAGTAATTAGATTTAGATGAGGTCATGAGGGTGGGGCCCCATGGTGGGGTCAGAGTCCTTATCATAAAAAGAAGAGGGATCAGAGCTTGCTCTCTCTCTACCATGTGAGGACACAGTGAGAAGGTTGGCATCTGTAAGCCAGGAAGAGAGCCCTTACCAAGAATCTAGTCTGATGGCACTTTGATCTTGTACTTTCCAATTTCCAGAATTTTGATAAATAAATGTCTGTTGCTTAAGCCACCCAATCCATGGTATTTTGTTATAGCAACTCAAGCAAACTCATACAATCCCCTAACTCTTTCTCCTGTACTTCTGGGACTCCAATGAGATGAATATTAGATTTTTACATTTTTATCATAATCCCACATGCTTCTGAGGCTGTTCACATTTTTTTTTCAACCTCTGTAGCTCAGACTGTAATTTCTACTGTTCTGTCTTCAAATTCACTGATTTGTTTTTCTCTCAAATGGATTTTGAGCCCATCCATTTGGTATTTTATTTCATTATTGCATTTTCTAATTCTAAAATTTCAATTTGTTTCTTTTTTATGGCTTAAATTTCTTTGCTGAGACTATCTACTCCTTTACTAAAACCTTCTATTATTTATTTCAGGCATGTTTATAATAGTTTGTTAAAACATTTTATATTGGCTGCTTTAAAATCCTTATAAGATAATTCTAACATCTGTGTCATCACATTGGCATCTGTTGTCTTTCCTCATTCAGTTTGAGGTTCTTGGTATGACAAGTGATTTTTGATGGAGACCTGGACATTTTGGGTATTATGTTCTAAGACTTTGGATCTTGTATAAATCTTGTCTTTTAGCAGGCCTTGTCTAACACTGCTTCAGTGGTTGAACAGGAGCTGTGACTCATTTGTTGGGTGGAGGTGGAAGTCCATGTTCTCTACTCAGTTTCCATAGACACCTGAGGGAGGGACTTCTTGTTACTGCTGGGCATGACTGGGAGTTGAGGCTTCCCACCAGGTCTCTGCTTATACCACCCTTGCTTAGAGGTAAATGGGTACCTAACTGCTGCTTCCTGTGTGGCCACCACTGACATTGTGGAAGGTGACCTTGTTACTGCTGAGCAGTGGTGAAAGTCTTGATTCTCCACTAGGTCTCTCTTAACATCACTCCAGTGAGGAGAGAAAGGATGTCTCATTACCACTTTTTTATGGGAGAAATTCAGGCTACCTGTATGGTTTCCAACTCACCACTTGGCCTTCTCTGACAGCACTCCAGCTAATGTGGGGGGTTAGAGCACCTCATTACAGCCTGGCAAGGGTAGAAGTCTAGCTACTCCTCTTGGTCTTTGTCAGCAGAACTGGGAATGGGGGCCAAAGGTTTTTCTGTGCTATTTGGCTAGAATGGGTTAATTATTGTCTAAAGGTTTTCTGTCTTGCTAGCCTGTTCTTGGTCCTTCTGCTAGAGAGAGTAGGCTCTCTTTGGGGTTCTGCTAGTCTGTACCATTGATATTTCTGGATTGCTGGCTTCTTCAGTATCCAGTTCAGGATATGTGAGGCAAAAAGGAAACCCAAGAAACTCAACACCATCTTGTACTTTGAGTCCAAAGTCCCTAACCATTGTGCCTTCTCTTCATTTCAGAGTTATATGTATATGTTTGTTGTATATATAATGCCCAAAGTTTTTGGTTGTACTTAATGGGAGAAATAGTCTATCCATTTTTTCCTGGAAGCAGAAGTCCACTTGATTTTATATTGTTATAGCACTATTTTATCTCAGGGTTAAACACAACTTGGATAAATGTATATACTCATGCACACTGCTGGATCAAATGCAGAAATTTTATTTAGGATTTTGCTTATGAACTCATATATGATACTGGTATATAATCTCATTATCTACTATCCTTTTCTGATTTCAATATCAAGCTTACATCAGTCTTAGAAAATTAGTTGGATGCATCTCCTGTTTCCATTCTATGTGTCCATCTTACTTTTTTAAGATGTTTGTATTACAACAGTATTATAAAGTTTGTATTACAACGGTATTATCTATTTCATATAAATTTGATAAAACTTACTTTTAAAGTCATCTGGTATTCTTTCTTAGGGAGATTTTCCTACTGATTCATGTAATTATTGGTTTGTTTAGGTTTTATATTATTTTTGTATAAATTTTGGCAATTTATGTCTTTTAGAGAATTTACATTTTGGTAATTTAATGTTTTTATAAAAGTACCCATTTCTTTAAGTTTTAGCATTAATTGACATGAAGATGTTTGTAACATACTCTTAAACTTTTAAAAATCTCCACTGCATCTTTAGTTATATCCCTTTTACATAATAATATTGTTCGTGTGTACATTGCCTTTTCTTACTCAGTCTTGCTAAAGATTTATACTTTCATGAAAGTTTTAAAAAATCTTTTCTAACCTATTTTTCACAAAATAATTTTACATCACTATTTCCCACCTTTTCTTTACTGTTCTGATTTTTACTATATTTGGGTTTATGCTATGATTCTTATTTATAGCTTCTTGAGCTGCATTTTTACCTTGTCTATTTCAATTTTTTTATTATATTTAAAACATACTTTTAAAGCTGTAATCCTTCTTCTATTAGATCAGATTTATTCCACAAGTATGTGTGTGTGTGTGTGTGTGTGTGTGTGTGTGTGTAGGTCTTTGTGTGTTTAATTTTAGCTAGAAATATGTCATAATTTCCACTTTTTTCCTCTGTAAATCATATTAGGGAATGTTTATAAGTTTCCAAATATAGTTTTTTAATTTGCTTGTTGTTTTTTAAATTGCCAGTCCATTGTTGGTTTCTTGTTCAATTGGTATTTATGATAACACTTTTATGTGTTGAGGTTTCTTTTGTGGCCAGGTGTGTCATCAATTTTTAATAGTATTTTATGTGAAAAGAATAAATGTATTTCAGTTTGTGAGTTCT
The DNA here is from genome assembly GCA_031878705.1 of Tapirus indicus. Classification (NCBI taxonomy): domain Eukaryota; kingdom Metazoa; phylum Chordata; class Mammalia; order Perissodactyla; family Tapiridae; genus Tapirus; species Tapirus indicus. The sequence goes on from CM062918.1 coordinate 46,591,311, forward strand.
GAACCCACACTTGGTATGGGCCTGAGGTTCCATTTTTTCATGGAAAAAATTTTTCCATTTGTGTCCCTAGGTAGATGGAAAATTTCCTTATTGTTTCTTCATTCTCATAGGTAATTTTTATCTCATGCATTTATTTTGTATGAGTGTATTTATACTGTATTGACTTTCTGCTTTATCCAGGTAGCTCCAAAAAAGCTTTAGCTTTCCTTGTGCACAGATTCTGTGGTGTGGGGCTCACAATTAAAGTTCCGTGAGGAGTAGTGTTATTTATCTTTATTCACTGGTTGTATCCCTAGTTTCTAACACAATGCCTAGCATGTGGGGGGCACTTGATCAATGTTTGCTGAATGGATGAATGGATTGTTCCAATACCGCTGTGAGCAGTTTTGGCTTTTACTTCATCCACAGTTGGTTTTGAGTTGCTACATCATTTAGTGATTGGAGGATTGCGTTTGTTTTTCTTTTTGAGCTTAGATATGTTTTAAAAATTATGTTGTCTAGCATTTGTGTATGTATGTGGAATTGTGGTATACATGTGTTAGAGAGCAAACTCCTTCCATATCATCTTATTCTGCCTTATTGTCTAGAGAACTGCCCTGGATTTTTGAAAATGGGAAATAAAATTCTAATCACGTTACATGTCACTGTTTTGCTTGAAAACAATCTGTGATTCCACAATGCAGGTAGGATATAATTTAAATTCCTTAATAGGATATATGAAGACTTTTGTGCTATGAACTCTACTTATCTACCTTTCGTTTCTTATAATTCTTTACTGTCATGCTCCCATGTTTCAGTTCCTAACACTCCATACTCTTTCAAGCTTCAATGCCTTTGCAAATTCTTTTCCCTCTTCCAAGAATGCCTTCATTCATCTGATAAACACCCACTCATAAATCATCTCCCCCATGAATTCTTTCCCAACACAATGCCTTCTCTGGCTACAGAGTTGTGAGATCTCTTCTCTGTGCTCCTATATCAACTTGTTCATATCTCTCATTTATTCTATCATATTGTATTGTCATTGTGACACATTTTTTCAGGTTACTCTCCAGCCCATAAGTGCGCAAAAGTGTGTGAGGTACAAATTAGATCAGCATTAATCTCTCACTTAGAACTCACCCCATTGCATCCAGAATTACGACTGAAATGTGAGCCATGCCAAACTGCTTCCTCTGCCCTGGCAGCATCTAATGAATATTGATACCTCACAAGACAGTTGAGAGGATTCAATAAAAGAGGAGATAAAATACTTTGCAGAATATCTAGCACATAGTAGGTCCCCTATAAAAGTTAATGGCAACTCAACAATCCTTTGATTACATTCTAGGCTTTTCTCTCAACTGTTTTCAGCTTCCATCTCATGACTTTCAGGCTTTCTGTATATGTTCTAAAATTCATATATATTTTGATATGGTGATAAATAAAGCAAACCTGTTTCCAAAGCAGATAGAGAACAATATTATGGCCAGTGGGAGATTTATATTAGCATTGAAGGACTTTAGAACAAAGATCTTTAAGGAAAGTCTAAGCTAGGTAGGACTCTAGAATTCAAATTCTTTACAAATGTAGAGATCTCTTTTATCCAAATTTCCTTCAAAAAGTGTGTTATAATAGGAGTAAAATATCAAGAGAGAAAACAGGTTTTACTTTTATCTTAGAAAATTGTGAAATGATTATAAACCTCAAATTTAGGCATTAGGTATTAATTTTAAATATTTTATGGTAACCAGTGAGTATTCTTTGTTATAGTAAAAATTTATTATGCAGACAAAAACAAAATCATAGCGTTTCATGTTAGAAGCTTTAGATACTTGCTGGCCAAACCTTATTTTACTTACATGTGAAGGAAAACTGAGAGTTAAAGAGGTCACATGTTGCCTAAATCACATTCACATTTCCTTCTCAGGGATGCTTACATAAGAACCTCTGATGGGCTTAATATTATGTCATGTGCATTCCTATAAGCTAAAGATTTTAGTTTTTTCGGTTCTCATGCAGCATGGGTGAATAAAATAGGGATGTTCACCTAATAAATACAAGTTTAAAATTTTTTTTTTAAATAACAGTTTATGGAATTTTGAGACATTAAAAAATGTACTGTCACTGAAACTTCACTTTAATCCCACTTATAGAGGATGTTTCCTATAATGTAGGTGGAGGCTATGTGGTCTTATATTAAAGATATTAAGTCACTGAACTACAAAATGATCTTGCTGTGAGAAGATATGACTTTAAGGCAAGGAGCATTGGGAGCAGCATTATAGGGACTATCCAGCATGCAATTACAGAGATTTAGCCAGAATTTGACTAAGCAAAATAACTGTGTGTAGAATAAAAGACAATTCATCAGGTAACAAAGCCATCACGAGAGAGTGTCTATTGATTGCGTGTATATGTAATATGTATAATATATAAGTATACATACGTGTGTATATACCACAAGCCTTTCATATATTTTATATAGTCTTTAAATCCATTTATTTTAATGATTGAAAATCATTGTATCAAGGTCACAGAACGTAATTTTCAACCCATACTTCTATACCTGATCATGTATGTTCTGCCAGTTTTTTATTGTAAATAATGCGTATCTTCACACATAGACTTTCTTTTTCAGCATTTAAAATTATATTAGTTTTCCAGGGCTGATGTAACGAAGTACCATGAACTGAGAGACTTAGAACAACAGAAATTTATTATCTCACAGTTCTGGAGGCTAGAAGTCTATAAATCTGTTGAAAATGGTTCATCCTACCTGTACAGGAAGATGAAATAACAGTTTCCTTTATTAAGATTTTTAGATACTCCATGAAGTGGTATAGCTTATGTAAGGTTGTTCATTCAATGTTCAGCAAACACTTATTGATCATCTACTATATTTCAGGAATGTAGTAGAAGTTAAGAAAAAGAGGTTTAAAAATAGACTATCATTGAGGAGCTTATATGTAGGAGGATTGCAGACAAGGAAATTGGCAAAGGATGAGGATTACCCAAGAGGAATACACAGTGCAGTGTTCACGTACAAAGACCACGAGTCCCTGAGAAGTGACAAGTTTCCAGGAGAGGTGGTTATGCTTCACCTGAGTTCTGGAGGCTGACAGGCAGTTCGCTAGATGAAGAGGGGAGCACCTGTTTTAGGGGAAGGACACTGAAAGTGCAAAGGCACACATTTCAAAGAACATGGAATGGAAATGAATGGCAAGAATTTAATTGTGACCTAAGTGTAGGATGTGAATGAGAAATGAGGAGCCATGAAGCTGCAGTGGACAAGAATGTGATTTTCTCTCATGTGGGCACTGGGAAACATCAGTGGGTGTTAAAAAAGGAAGTGACATGATCATATCTGTATTTTAGAAATGTTTCAAGGGGGAGAATATAGAATGGGGATAAGAAAGGAGTCAAAGTGAACAAAAGGGATTGTTGATAATTAATAAAAATGATAATTAATAAAAATATGTAGTCAATGAATGAATGAATGAAACATTAAGTAAAACAATGAAAAAGTTGAAATGTATTACCAGTTTTAGCAGGTGAAAGATAATTAGTGACTTTGGTAAGATTTCCTTTATTCAATGGGATGGTTGATATAAAAGCCAGCTATCAATGGGAGACAGTGTCAAAGGATGAGATATTTGAAATCACATCTAGTGTCACTGTTTTGCAAACCAGTTATTGCTAGTAAGTAGGAAATAACATTATTATTGTTATTATTTTGTTTATGTGTTGGTCATGTATTTACTTTGCTGCATATTTTATTAACCCTCATCTTTCCAGGTGATTTTTTTGTTTATTTTCTGGGTATAACATTGTAATTCCTGAAAATAATAATTTTGAACTCTGCCTTCTAACACGTATATTGTTTATGTTTGTTTTGTGTTCTAATATATTGATCAGAATTTCCAGAAATAAATTTAAATGATGGTAGTGGACATTTTTGTTTACTTTTAATGATAACAGGATTGCCCTAATATTTTACACTTAAATTGATGACTCTGAAAGATCTTTTTTTAACATATTAAACTTAAGGAAGACTCATTCTAATCCTATTTTAGATAGGTTTTAAAAAATTATTTAGAAGGTTTTGAAATCATATCAAATGACCTTTTGGTACCTGTTGAAATGCAGATACATATTTTCTGACTAGTTAATATGTCACATTTTATTCCATGATTTTAAATTATGCTTGTGACAAAATCTTTGTGGATATGCTATGTTATTCTTTGGATATAATGCTGAATTTTATTTTCTATATTTTATGTAGTATTTTAAAACATTTATGGCCATAAATGATTGGTCTTTTATTACTTTATATTGTGCCTACCCTGTTTTATATTCAAAGATATAACCCTGAGATATTGTAAAATCTCTAAAATATTGCACAAAATTATTTAGCTATGGTAATTAATCAGTCCATACTTAATGGGTCAAGAAAACAAGTGTGGTTCAGATTTTCGTCAATAAAGGTCATCATTGATCTACATGACCTTGGGTAAATCTGTATCTCTCTGGGGCTCATCTATAAAAATGAGGAGTTTGGACTATGTGAACCCCAAGATAACTCCAGTTCTAGCTTTTTGACAACTTGTATTCGTAGATAAGTCCCTCCAGCTTTATGCTAATAAGCAAAGCTGAATTAATCAGTTTAAAAGCAATAGTACCATATAAGGTAGAAATGAATCATACCATGATGACCCTGGCAGATTTAGACTTGATTAAGAAAAACAAAAAACTTAGTCCATTGTTCATCTACTTGGGCTCATGAGCAGTTGAAACCGAGAAATGTTGACCTTGTGATTTATCTTAAATTACTTTGGAGAACTGTGAACCAACTACCCCTCACTGTTTTGTTCAACTCACCTGAAGCATTGGACCTAAAGGGCAGTGGATGGGGGGATCAGGAGCCCTGGATTTGTATCCTACTTCTGCCATTTATTGGTTTTGTGATCTTAATCAAGTCATTTAACCCCTTGAGGCATCAGTTTTCTTATTTGCAAGGTGAAATATATTTAATCTTTAGCTCAAGTTCTATGATATGAGAAGCCATAAGTAAACAATCCCTTAATAAAACATATTTATTTTATATAGTCACCTGAGGTTTACCTTCTCATATATTGATCTCAATTGATCCTCTTAACAATGTTTGGAAGCAAATAGGCAAAGTATTTGTGACCTTATTTCAGAGTTAGGTCTAGACTCTAGACTCCAGAGAATTTGGTAGTTTGCTCAATGTGCTTAGTAAGTGACAGAGTCCCAGCTGGAGCCTAGGACTTCTGATGCTTCAACTTTGTTCCTTTCTTTATATGACACATTATCTTTCATTAAATCCCGTAATCACCCTTTTATACTTTTCAAGCATTCTGGCACATTTTCCAGCTCTTTAAATGGTGAGGACCAACTATCCCTCTTCTCTTGGGGTTCATCCTTGAAATTCTGTTCATTTATGATTTTGAACAATGTAACACAATAACACTTTGTTCATGTATAAGTTTATATGATTTCTTGAGAAGTACTCCATCTAACATTTATCCCTTCTTTTCCTGATTCTCTTTCAGATAGCAGTTCTGTGGATGAAAAGGTTTTAAATCATACTTTTTCTTCCCTCCTGAGGGATCTTGTCTTTTGTACATGTTTGTTTGTGACATCTTAGACCTGTTTTAGTTCTTCTGTTTTAGTTGTGAAATGTGCATGTTATCCCAGCTTTCCATTCTTTGGTTGTCCTTTAAGTATGCCCTGATGTGTTGCATTTATGAAGAGGTTACACCTTGCCAGCTGCGCTTACTTTAGCTTACACTTGCCAACCTGGGGGTCTGCTACGGTCAAACTCAGCATCTGTTCTTAAGTCTGGCTATTTATGATCTCCCTGACTGATTCATGATCTTCGCTGCACATACCAAGTTTTAAGGGCAAATAGTATTTGAAACATAATATTTTCCTGGACTCTGCCAGTGTTTTTGTTTAAATGCTGACAGCTCATTTCAAAACCTCCACTCACAAAAACACAGTAGCTTTGACTTGGAGCTGACCCTGCTTAGCATCTGTCATACTAGGTGTTACGTGTCTAGTGCAGTTGACCCGTTTCCCAAATTCACGTATACACAGCTATAGTATGCTAAAAACCTGTTTGTTTTGTTTTGTTTTGCTCTCTTTTTTCATTTAAGGCTCGACTAGTAGGTGGCAATGATTTGGATGCTTTCAAATTCTCTGCACTTCAGGCCTTTGGTGGGTAAGTACATTCATAACTTTTCCAATTCGTTCCATTCACCAATGGTATTTGGTTGTGCTCTCAACATATGTATTTAGAATGCAGGATGTTGCATGATGGTATAATTAGCTAGCTTCACTGTTGCTTTTTTTTTCACAATAAAGTAGTTTTTTACAGAGTTAACAAAAAGTATAGATATGTATGTATATAGAATTATGTATCATGTATTTCTCTGTATACAAAGAAGAAAGCCAAAATCACCTAGCCAGATTAGTCATTAACATTATCATGTCAATAAGTCGATGAATGTAACCTTCACCATTTTTTAAAGTTGCATTTAATGGATGTATAAAAGTATTTAAAATTTAATCACAAAAATAATGTGTGAATTATATTCTCTATCTAAAATATTCAAACAAAAAGCAAAGGCTCTTCTTTAATGCCCATAATTACACATTGGTATCAGTTTGGAATGTATATTCATAGGCCTTTTTTTGTGTGCTTACGTACATATCTATGTTCATATAGAACAAGTAGTTTTATATTGTATATCTCTGTGCATTTAACATAAATTAGAGTATCCTAAATGTGAATAAATTAGCACTAATATAGCACTGACTTTGTAGCAGGTACTGTTACAATTGTTTCATATATAATGACTCATTTGATCCTTACAATGGCCCTGTGGGGTAAGTACTATTTTGACCTCCATTTTGCAAATGAGGAAATCAATGTATAAAGCAGTTAAACTTTCCCTTTCTACAGGTAGTAAGTGACAAAATCAGTATTCAGACCCAGTTAATCTAGTTCCAGAGTCTGTGATCTTAATCACCATGCTATATTGCATCTGCAACTTGAGAGTTTCTTTTTCCTTTCCTTTTCTTTTTTCCATTTAACAACATACCTTGGAAAAATTTCCACTTCATTATTTCTAAGGGATGCACATATTTCAAAACATTTATGTAATATTTATTTGTTTATTCTATTGATGGATTTTCAAGAATATTTCTAGGTGTCATTATTGTAAACAATACTGTAGCAAACATATAATAGATGTTTAAAGTGTAACGGGTGGACCAAAGCTTATGCACAGGATGGATAGATGGGTAAGTTGTTTTATAAGTGTTGAAATTTGAATACATTTGTGTACAGTATATATAGAAGCAAAATTTAGAAACATATTTTAGGTTTCTTTTAGGCAAAGAAATAGTTTCACAGTTATGTTTTATAATATTCTCATTCTATGAAAATGAATCTTCTGTTAACTACATCCACATGTTACTTAAAACATATGTAAAATTTAAAGTTTCAAATTTAAAGCTCCTGGAAAATAACATAGACCATTTTTATTTGATTTTCCCAAATAAAAGTAATTAAGATGTTATTTTGTCTATAAACTCTTCAATGTCCTTAAAATAAACATGTGAAGAATTACTCACATTCCTCTTGTAATGTCACAATGATTTAAATATATTATGAAAACCCGCTGTGGCAAAAGATCACTATGGATTACACATAGAAAATTCAGGTAATAAATGGATTACGCTCTCTCCCCTACCCACACGCACAGTAGTCCCTTGGTATCTTCGGGGGATTGGTTCCAGGACCAGTGCAAATACCAAAATCCATGGATGCTAAAGTCCCTTATATAAAATGGTGTAGTATTTGCAAATAACCTACCCTCCCGTATAATTTTAATCATCTCTAGATTACTTAACATAACTAAAACAATGTAAATGCTATGTAAATAGCTGTTATACTGTATTGTTTAGGGAATAATGACAAGAAAAAAAGTATGCACACATTCAGTACAGACGAACCATCATAGGTCCTGCAGTTTGTGGTTGGTTGAATCCACGGTGCAGAATCCACGGATATGGAGTGCCAACTGTAGTGTCTTTCTTTAAGCTTACTAAACAATAACTTGACAAAATGAATAAAATGGTTACCTTAGAACATGAAAGTGAATTCCAATTTAATTATGAAAAATGTTGTATGTCATGATCTTGGAGGCTTATCTAAGTTTATGATCTTGTAGTTCCTTCAACTCCTCCCTGCCAATGTATCCATCACTTCATAACAACTTCCTTTCCTAACTCATGTCTGAATATGCACCTGTATCAATGTCAGAGCAACAGAGTTAATCTAAATCCATGTTTGTGTTAAGTGCATGCTGCGTAAATGTCTAGTTAAAATAGGTCGTCTTTGCATTTTGTATAGATCCCTTCCACATCATTTTTCCAGAAACTGCCTATTTCAAGGACTTTCCAAGGGATTTTGGAATTATGATTGTATGGGAAAGGAGTGATAATTTTCAGTCATCAAGAGAATTTTCCATTATCTGAATGCTTATTTCCTCTTGAAAAACCTGAAAGGTACCTTTAAGTACAAGCCTTCAACCACAGCCTCTTTCAGAAAGATTTGCTTCTTATTTGACTTTTCCTATAAATATTTTTAATAAAATGAAACATTACTATAATTCTTCTAAATATTACAACTTCTGTTTTTCTGGGAAACTGAGACTGGAGCAGACTTTCAAAATAGGGATTCATTGCTTCTTCATGACAATGCTGCTATATCCTTCCCTCCTAGAACTTCAGCATCCCTAATCAGTTCAGAGCTAAACCATATTCATCCTTCCCTCCCCCTTCTCAGTGTCAATAAAAGAACAGTCTATACACACTGAAACCAGACAATGGAGTTAATAGTACTGCTCTCTAATTTCTGTTCATCTCTCTCTGTACATTTCCTAAAAGTGTTGCTGAAAAGACATGCCAAACTTCATTCTCTTTTTCCCATTTGTCACAATAAATTCAGACAGGCTCTAGGAAAGGAATTGAGAGAGAGAGAAAAAAACAAACAGGAAAAGAAAGAGAGAAGGCTGGAAGGATGCATGTTTCAGTGAAATCATTAAATTTAATATTTTACATCTCTTAGTGGTTTTATAAGAGTTTGGTAACTTTTGCCATATATGTTAGCAAAGAGTCATACTGGAAGCACACACCAAGATGACAGAAGTACAAGAGCTTTTGGGTGGAGAAACATCTCAGAGATAAAGTGAATAGACAGCAGGTGTAGGCAAGAAAAGCCTTTGGACCATGATATAGATTTGACATCTGTGAAAGGAGAGTGGGGAAGGAAGGAAGACTGGGTATGAAAAGCCTTAAATTGACTGAAATGAGACTACAAGAAAGTGTCAGACCAATGGGGAGTCCTAGAGAAAAGTTTGCCTGTTAGAGGAGTCCCACATTGGGTGTAAGTGGTCAGCTCTATTACCTCCACCATGTTCAGTCTTTGCTTGGGAGCAGCTCAGGGAAAGTGGAGACTTGGATGAAAGTTGCAGTGAATTCTGGAGGTGTGGTATTTGAAGGCTGTCAACTAACTACACTTCTTTAAGAAGGTTTTCTCTGAGGGATATCTGAGTGATACATGGCTTTGGTTATCCAACATCTTATAAGTCAATTTGATGATACTACTTTAATAAATGTTAGTGAATGAAGTCACATGAGTACCTTCTCCAAATATGAATCACTTTTTAAAATTATAATGACACTCCTTTGGTGCTTTGATTGCATAGTACTTAGTTTATCCTTCTCTGGACATTTGTAGTTAGAGTTTCCCTGGTTGCAAGATGAGCATTTCAAGTCTTCCATATATATATTTTTTTCTTTCTGGTCTCAAGATACCAGCTTTGTCCGTACCAGAATTCAGTAAAATATATGAAACAGTGGTGGGGATAGGGGAAAGACAGATAGTTTGGGAGATGAAATATTTATCTTTTTTGTTCCTTTACTTCTCTAGTCATCCATCCAAGTTCTCACAGAACTGAGTTCTTGAGCCTATGTGAAGGATGGTTTATCCCCTGTCCATGGTTCTGAACTAGGCTGTAGCTGCTTTCCTTAACCCCAAGAATCTGGTGATTGCTTTCCAACCACTACCAGGATTACTGAATCTTGTCAGGAAAGAGGTGATGTTGATAAGGATGAGAAAAAAACAGAGATATTCTTGAAGGGCAGGACACTGAGAGATTGCCAAATAGAAAAAGAGAAGCTTCTGTTTTGACCTCATGTTCAAGTAGGTACAGTCATCAAAAAAAAAAAATATGAAGTCAGTGACCAAATTTCCAAGGTTGTTCAATTATTGCCATAACAGCTAACATTGTGAATGTGAACAATTATTAGCCAAAGTTCTGAACAATTCTTTTGTGTTTTAAATTTGCTTGGATTAAAATAGTGATTTTTGTTATTTTGTGAAGCCTGATGTGAGTTAGGTTGCACAATATATGGACATAGCTGGTTTAATATACTCTTGATATTGCTGGCATAGTTCTGATATTGCTTTTATACTTCTCTATAAAGTTTAGGAGGTTACATACTGTCCTCATGCCCTCTTCTCCACTCCAAGTCTTGACCTCCATGTTTAGCCAGGGAATAAAATCAGCCATTTAACCATGAAGGGGCTTGTTCTTACTCTCCAGGGGCTCTTAACCCATCTTTTCTCATAGAAGCAGTCTTCCATCTGGTAGCGAGACATATTTTTTGTTGTTGTTTTTTTTTTTTCCTATCTAGCCCACAAATTAGATTCCTTCTTATCCCCTCAGGTAACTTCCTCACTTCTCAAGGAAAGGGCCAGAAATCCTTGTAAGCCTAGACAATGGCTCTTTCCACTGCTATAATCCCTTCCCTGGATCAATGATTCATCCATCAATTCCTTCTTCCACATTAAGTCCAATCTATACACCGTTAAAAGATTAATCTCCTTAAAGCACAGTCCTTTTCTACTTAACAGTGTTTAATGGTTCCTCATATCTGCAATGTAAAGTATGGATCTTTCTGCATAGCTTTGAATATCCTTCTTGGTTTCTATTTCTCTCTTTCTTTTTACAATGGGGAAGTACTATCTCCCTTTTCTGTATTCCTACCCATTTGTGTCATTCCTATGGTCCATATTAATTTCTTAAGTTACATAAAATTAACAAGATTCATATCTTCCAACTTGATTTTAAACTCTTTAAAGGCCCTGAGTTGGACTTTTTAACTGAAGTTTCCTTCCATAAAGCTTATGATAGTGCCTTCTCCATAAATTAATTTTGTTTTAGAATAGCAGTCTCTAAGATCAATTGTTTAGAATTACTTCTTCTTAGGAGATTAAAATCTACCACATTTTAAGGAAAAAATTATTCCTGAAGCAATCATGAATTCAGGATGAGGCACACATAAATACTCTGTGTTTTAAAAGCAGCTTAATCCACCCCGCCTCCCCAAACTCAGTGTTACTAAGACCTTAAAAGAAAAAAAATCATCAAGGGATTTTTCTCAGATTAGATCTAACCACAGTTGATCAGGAGCCCACTTTGCTTTTGATCACAAATCCCTTTTTCTCTACTTTGGAGAAACTTTTGAAGCTCGTATTGAGCAAATCTATAAAAAATATTATTATAATTATGCTAAGATATAAATTTTATCCTTTCATTCTCCTATCTGAAAACTTTAGCATTTTGGAACACTTTAGATATAAATTCAGATTGTATTTCCTCTACTCAACTCCTTTATTACTTCTTTAGGAAGGAGATGTTTTGTGATTAATAATTGAATGACTTTTTTCACTTCGTTTATGAAAGTAATAAAGGGAGTTGTCTTGCTTAGTCCACTACAAGATGAACAAAACCTGGCATCTCTTACCTAATGTCAGACACTATCATGCCACAGGGTAGTTATATCAGCTAGAAAAGAATCTTATGTGAGGCTAGGGGAAGTCCCAACCTTATAATAGACTCTTGATTGTACCAGGCCCACAAGTCCTCAACACTCTGCCTGTAGTCTTCCCAGCAGGCAGGCACATTATATCCTATATAACCAGGTTTGGCCTAGACAGAGAGCCTCTTAATTAGGAAAGCTGACAGCAATGAAGCCACCAACTTTCTAAAACCCATGTATCAAGAACTGGTTGCTAAGTCATTTGCTTCCAGTGGCCACACACACACACACACAAAAAAATCCCTCCTGTCTAATTTTGGTCTACCACCAGCAATCAGTTCTCTAGTTCAGGGTCAGCTGAAATGCTTCACTAGGCTATCTTGGAAATTACTCAGGAAGTACTTGATATCTTCTCTATTTAGAAAGTCATGGGGACATTAAAATTCATTTTGGTACTAGCCACAGAGACAAGCCACTAGGCTGACTTCTTCAATGTGTGGACCTACAAGACATCAGGACCACAATCACGGACCTCTTGAGTCGGAAATACACTTCAGCATAGTATCTGTGGAAGGAAGATCAAAGTTACTAACTACAATCTAAGCCAGGTTTATAAACTCCACACTTTTCTTGGAGTGGATTATAAATAATTTCTTTTAGGCATATTTTTTTCCTACATAAATAGTGGCAAAGAATTCATAGGACTCACTCAAAGGATTAATAAAACAAAGCTGTTACCCTCAAGCTACTAATAGCTTCTAGTTCACAAAGTTAAAGATTGGCACCTTTTCAGCATCTCATATTCTGGCCTGGTTTTGTAGCTTACCATTCTCTCTTACTCAGTAATAGACTATAAATGGAGACAGGACACTTGAATATGACCCCCAGTCGATCCAGGAATACTGTGTAAGACTCCCCCATTCTCTGGTAATGATATTAGAGTACAGATTCCTCCATACTCATGCATCCACAAGAAACCTGATGTCTGCTCTGATAGAGGCCATTTTCTGTGTTTCGAAGGCAGGCCATAGAAAATTCTCCCAAATCACATTTTTACTCCTGTTATTTAATAGCATGTAAGAATATGAAACCTCAGGATCATCCCGGGTTGCAGGCAAGGGCAACACCAAATTTTACTCATTGCATAAAGGCCACTCTTTTATTCTTAAGGAAGATAGGTTTACATTTTAGATCCAAAGGCTGTGTATAACCCCTCATCCATATCAACCCAGGATGCAGATAACATCTTCATTTCAGGGAAGGAAACCACAGCCACTGTCAACTCTGACAACTTTCCTTTAGCCAGTTCCTGGCACTGGGGCCTTTTATAATTGTTGTGCACAGCACGGTTTGACTCCTCAGACAGGTCCTGCTTTTCCTTTTATTTTTAGGTAACTGCAAATGAAAAACACACCCAGGGAGAAGTCTGGCTTTCCCTAGTTTCTGAAAGCATTAACTTCACCTCACAGTACTTGAGACACTCTTTAAAGGAATCACAAGTCATGCACTTTCCAAAGATTAGAATTTGGTAAGGCCACTTCAACTATAGCAATCAAAGTTGTATCATATGCCCACCCCCTTAGACCAAATCTTTTCTCGGTTAGGAAAGTAAGGCCACAGCATGAGCTTAAGCCTGCTGCTACTTCTATTCCTCACCTTCGTGACTCCCACTCAAGATTTCTTTCCTTGCTCCAGGCCCTATCTCAAAAAAACAAAATGCCTTTCAAGCCAGTGCTTGTACTCTCTTTGACTTTGAGCATCACAGGAGGACCCACCTAATTAATGTAGCAGCTTCTAGAAACAATCCAGCCTCAGAAAAATAAAATTCCTAGTTAAGAAACCTGAGAAGAGGAAAAAAGGCTACATAGAAACACATTTTCCTAAAGCCTTCTCTGTATTTAATTCACTTATTGAATTTACGTATTACTATACATTTTCAGTTCTTTAAAACAGATCTTTATTCATGACCTCTAAGTCTCTGGCTTGACTTAAATTTATTAGAAAATCAATGAATCTTTAGGGATACACCACACAGAATCAAATTTAATCTTCTAATGCCTTCCAAATATTTTATGTGTTTGAGGAGTAGCAAATTAAAATCACTGATACATCCTTTACGAAGACAGCATTCGAGTAGTCAGTCTTAAAACAGTGTCAGTCTAACTATGGAGAATATCATCTGTTACATTGAGCAGAATAATCACTTATGTTAGAAAATTACTAGCTATTAGTCAAAAAACATTGAAAATAACCCCACTAGATAAGATGGCAATTATGAGTACCATGATTCCTAAACCTGCTGGTTCTTTCCAAAATTGAATTGATATGGCTATCGAGTACACCTACCATATAAAAAATGTCTTAGGAAAACAAAGAAGAGCACTGAGCTTGATGATTGCATTTCCCAATAAAGCATTATTGAATGTGTTTTTAAGTATCTTTTAATAAATGAGTACCGTATTCCATGAAGATAGATAATATAGATTTCCTCTTATAGGCAGACTATAGAGTAGAGCAAAAGAAAAATAATATAATCGCTGCTAGTAAAATAGCATGCTTCTATAACCTTGCCATTACTCACTACTTATTTAAAGTAATAGGTTTACTTAGCCCGCAATACTTTCTTAAATATCAAACAGCTTGCTGTCAGAACCATACCATAATTCTCAGATATGACCAATTCTGAACTGAAGACTATCAGATTAAGTAGTTCTTGGTTTTTAGTCTTCCTTAGCATTGAAAAACAGTATGAAATATTGTAGGGTAAATATAAAGAAACATTTTAGATGTTATTTTAAAAATGGAGATAATGTCTCAAATTCATAATAATTATGATATAATGACTAATAGTTTTTGAAATGTTTCAGTATAGTATGTCTATATCTAAGCATTATTTATGCATTATCTCCTTTAATCCTCATCACAACTTTTTGAGGTAGATGTTAGAATTAATATTTCATTTTTCCAATGAGGTAACTGAGGCTTGAAGACATTAAGTGTGGTCAAGGTCAAACAGTGACTAAGTATCAAAGTTGAGATTTGTACAAGGTCTGTCTGAATCCAGGGCTTTAAGTGTTTCACTATTATACCAAATTTATGTAATTAGCTGATAAAAAATGCTTATTTCTGGATCATTTCTTTGTAATTTTATATTATATTTTGAACTTAATATTCATTATGTATTGGTCTGACAAGGTTTCTATATAGATGTATCAAGCAAATGTTGTACATATATTTCCATCTAGATTCCAGAAAAGTATTTGCTAAGAATTTTCAGAATAACCCCTAGAAAAATATCACATAGATGAATTAACAACGGGTTGAATAACTGGACCCAAAATATGATAATTCATGAATGATTTTGTATCAGGTGAAGGCTTTTAGTTAAGTGCTTCAGGGATTGCCTATAGACAGGTTATTTTTAATTGAACTAGATGGAAATATAAAAAACCTGATTGTAGGATTTGGAGGTCACATAAGGCTGGACAAAATAACTAGTGTATTAGATAATGGAATTAATATCCAAAAGATCTTGGCATGCTACAACAATGAGCTGGATCTAACCAGATGAAACATAAATAGTGTATCAGCCAGGATGAGCTAGGTTACGGAACAGTAACACACCATACTACCAAATCTCAGTTTATTAATCACATAAAGGTTTATTTCTCACTCATACTACATTTCAATGCATCTAGATACAGGGGAAGAGGATGCACTTTGCTCTTCATAGTTTCTCAGGGAACCAGGCTGACAAATGTTCTGTCTCAACACAAGCTTTCATGATTTCACTGTAGGGAAATTATGATGTGGCAAACTGGGATCTAACCCTTAAAACTTCCACATAGACATAACATTCCTCCCTTCTGTTCATACTACAATGGACAAAGCAAATTGCGTGGCAATCACTAGGTTTAAAGGGAGAGTTGAAGTGCAATCCTATCACGTGTCTCAAAGGAGAAAATAATTGGAATGTTTCTGAATAATCCTAGTTATCACAATTAGGGATAAATGAAGGTCTTAAATTCAGATTCTGTAGAAGAGAGGAAATACAGTTTAATGTCAATGCAAGAAAAAATTTAAGGTATCCATTGACTGTAGTGGAAAATAAAGTAAGATTGTGGTGATAGTGCAGTGGACCCGCAAGGAAAGCACCCTTCAAGCTCACTGAGAATAGTGAGGTACGTGGAGTAGGGATGAAAAGCTCTGCTACTTACAGAGCTCTGCTGCTTCTCAGGACCGCTGTGCTCAGTGCAGGTTGCACCATTTGAACATGGTGTAGACAGAAGAGAAAGCTTGCAGATCAAACAAACATTTGAAAAGGGGTCTCAAGTCACATCACATGAAAAGCCACCAAAGAACCAGGGATGCTGAATCTGGAAAAAAAGTCCAGATGAGAATATATTTGAGGTCTTAAAATATTTAAAAGACTAGGTGTGGAAAAGGGATTAAGTTGGCATGAGCTTCCCAGTGGGAAGAACATGGACCACTGGAGAAATCATGGGTAGACAGACTTCCTGCTCAATATAAGGAGAAATTCTCAACAATAAGAGCTTCCTTTCTAAAAACTGAGTTTCCCATTTCTAGAGATGTTTAAATGGCTTGGGTGATCACTTGTTAGAAATGCTGCAAAGGAAATTTAAATATCTGGTGCTTGATTCTTTATAGCCTCTTCCAATCTTTAGATTCTATTACATTCTATTCTAATATAGTCACTGTATCAGGTAGATGTTGCTGTGTAACAAACCACCCTAAAACTCAAATGACTTAATATAGTGAACCCACTGATCTTCTCTGCATTCACTTATGTGATCAGCTGGACAGGGGCTAGTTCTCATTGTCTGTGGGTATCTGGCTATTGTCTGGGCAACAGAGAGAATTGGGCTATGTGTCACTCATTGTCCAGTAGGGCAGATCAAGCTTGTTCATATGGTAGTGACAGGATTCTAAGGAAATAAGTTGAAGCATGCAAGGCTATCTGAAGCCAAGGCGGAACTGACAACCATCACTTTTGCTACATTTTATTGTCCAAAACAAATTATAAATCCAGCTCAGATTCAAGGAGCATGGAAATAGACCCTGTCTGTTTATGGGAGGAGTGAACTGAGGCTATTTTTTATGGTATACCATAATCATATATACTTACGATTAAAGATTCTTCAGAATTATATAT
Source organism: Tapirus indicus (assembly GCA_031878705.1). Taxonomy (NCBI): domain Eukaryota; kingdom Metazoa; phylum Chordata; class Mammalia; order Perissodactyla; family Tapiridae; genus Tapirus; species Tapirus indicus. The sequence continues at coordinate 46,608,385 of CM062918.1, forward strand.
TTCTCAAAACTTGACAAAAATAGAATGTTACATCATATATTTACATTTACTTACAATATAATATTCCATGTACTTGGAATAATAAAAAAATAGCAATTGCTATGAAAATATCAGAATCTTATTTTTGTTATCTACCTAACTATCTCAGCGACAATACAGGGTAAAGGGTGATTTACTTTCCAGTGGATAAAGTGCTCCGAAAACTTGAGAAAGGAAGATATTTCTAATTTGGAGTTAACAGGGCAGGCTATAGAGAAGATGGCATTGAATTGGGATTTGAAGTTTGGACAGAACTTTGATATACAGATATGGAAAAGAAAAGACAGAGCAGGAAGCTGTACAAAAACTTGAATAGCACCATGGGCAAGAAAATGTATTGTACAGTAATGTGTCAGAGTCTATGAAGGAGAGAAGTGGAAGATGTGCTTGGACAGGTAAGTTAAAACTTTAAATGCCTGACTAAATATATTAATCTTTTGAATAATATAATTTAGAATACTTGCATCTTGTGAAAATGACTCAGGTGTTCTGGGAACATAGTGGTTGAAGAATAACTACTGGATGATGATGACAATGAGAGGGAAGAAGCCATGAATTTATACTCACATGACTGTATAGGTTTCATTAACCAGAGCAGATTCATCTGCCAAAAGTACGAGAAACTTAATTTTTAGAAAAAGGTTAGTCTTTACAAGCAAGTGCACTCGGGCATAGCAGATGTCTCTTTTGCTTTGAGTCCTTTTACATAACTCTGTCAACCATGATAAACATCACTGTAACTCCTGTTCATTATCTTGATGTTTAGACTTTGGTAGGAAAGGCCGAAGCATGAGACTGGTAGAGGCCATTGCTGCTCATAATGATCTAGTATAAATCTTTTCATGTAAGGTGATGCCATCTGCCACACAATTTTTACACATAAAGATCCCTTCAGGAAACAACACTTGAAATAGTGGTTCCAGAGTCACCCAGTGACAACTACAGAATCTCGTGTTTCAGAAGATTCCCTAAGTTTGATGATAAGATGCATTTATTTTTATCAAGTGTAGGAAGCACCAAAGCTACAGAGCAGAGTAAATGCAATCGTGGATTGCGTACAACAAAGCATCCTATCTGGATCAGAGTTGAGAGTCAGATTTGACCAATGTGATGAGATGTGTGAAAACTCTTTTCAAAGTATGTATTTGCCCACATCAACTTATAGTCTGAAGAGTGTACTTGGACAGTCCTCCCAACTGGCGTTCAGATTTAGACATATTTGTTGCAAGTCTAGATTAGCAGTAGTGAAAAATGTGGGCAGCAGAATTGAGAGGACAGTAGGATTCCTGTGAGAAGTCTTATAGTAAAGAAACAAAGAGCCTGAAATGGCAATTCAGACTCACCAATAAGACCTGAACATCAGGGGGAAAGAATTCTGGTTACTGTGTGTGTGTTAAGCCATCCTTACCTAGCCACCCTGGTTGTATAAGTAACTTTTAAGGAGCAAAAAGGGTATTTGTGACTTTGAGCTGTTCCTTTGAGAACGAAGCAAAACTGCTGAGGCCTCCCCTCACCAACTGGGTGCAAACTCAAAGGCTACAAATTAGAGATTAAGCACTAAGTGAGGGCAAATAGTGTCTTCACTTCTGTTTGGTCAGTGGGATCCAGGGAGGGGAAAATACTACATCATCTCCGAGCAAAAGACAGACAATAGTGTGATATAATGGGAAATATACAGAATTTGGAATTAGAAGGCCTACTTGTAAGTCTTGAGTCCACCGTTTATTAGCTGGGTGAGCTTGGACAAGTCACAATGTAAGTCATAATGCCTCATTTGAAAAGTGCAGATTTTAATCATAACAATTAGCTCACAGGATCATTTAGTGCATCTCAACTTTTTCGCCTAGCACACACCAAAGTAATAGTTTTATGATACATGATAGAAAAGGTAAAATATTTGCTTGTGGTGGCCAAAGATGGGGTTTCCTGGGACTGAGGGGTTTGGCAGGACACAAGACTTTCAGTGCTAGAACCAGGAAAGTCCTGAGCAAACCAGGATTAGTTGGCTACCCTAGGGGATCCCTCAGATCCCCTGCCCCAATTGGTCACTGAGAGAGTTTCTCTGAGAAGTTCAACATACTTGTAACACATGTGTAGCTCACTGGAAGCTCTCATTTAGAGAATTAAATTAGGCAGTATACTTCTCTCTATGTAGCTCTACTTCTCTGGGTTTCTGCCTGAGGAAATGCATGAATTCATGCTTGCAAAAGTAATTGCCTACTTCAGTCCCTTACATTGCATATTTCGTCAGACACGATTGTTTGCCCCTTGAAAATATAAGGATCCTATCTCAAGAAAGACAAAAGAACAGGGAAGAAAAGGGCCTTAAAAGATAGAATGGAGAGTCCATTTCTGAACTGAATTAATAGAAGAAAAACTTGGGTAGAACAGAAATCTGTTCTGTCGCCCCTTTGAGAAAGCTACAATAAATAGAACTCAGCAGGGCTGCCTCCCTTTTCTAAAAGCTGTGATGATTGAGTGAACACGTGGCAAATACTGACAAACTTCTTCCCTTTCAGTGTGTATTACAGTGTAGTTTTCTGCTTTTATTAGCTAGATATTAGCTTTATCATCTCAACTGAGATAACCCTTTTCCTTCCTGTTTTTGCAAGCTGGGCTATGGGCAGGGTTTTATTTCACTACTTGACAGGAGGGGCCAACTTCTTGGAGTTAAAGCTGAAAACAGATCTTACCACTGCTTAGAAACTTGACACTTGCCTGTATCACACCATTAAACATCTCCCTAATGGCAATGCTTCTCACTTATTATACTTCAGCTATTTCATGCCCACTATTGAGCAGGCTACAATAGAACTGTCTAGTAAACATGCTGATATAATAATTTCCAAGTTTCTCTAGCATTTGAATTCTATTGAGACCACTGGACCAGGCAGAATGAACACAGTAAAAATCTGACACAATATAAATATCAATGGATTTGAGTAGAGAGGAAAAACTTAGGAGGAGGACTGTATAATTTCAATGAAAGTCAAGTCAACACATTTATTGATGGTACACCAAGTGCAAAAGCACTGTTAATTCTAGGGTCTTTTTTGATTGGAAAATGCAGAAGCATGAGGCCAGCTCTCTCCTTGTGCATATTGCATTTAGCTGAAAAGAGAGTTGAGGGGATAAGACAGGCATATGAATTATAAGGGACGAGAGGAAACAAGAAAAAAAAAACAGGTGGCCTTGTGGCCAAAATGTACATTAATGATCTCTTGGTATTTAAGGCCCTACTTCTGGCATGAACAATGACTTAGACATAGGAATTAGTGATTAATTTTGGTAAATGAGTAAGGCTCACAAGGATGTTATTGGGACATGAGGATTTTGAGGATAGGACAGTGCCAGATTGGGAAGAGCCTTGCACATCAGCTAAGAAGCATGGGGTTTTTGTTTGTTTTTTCTAACCTGTCTTTCTAACTCCAAAAACCCAAGGGATGCATTGGCTCACTATTATGGCTGTAATGCACTAGAGAAAGTACTGGAATCTTGTGAAGGCAAGGGAAGAGCCCTATGTTCCCTCCTCTTCCTTTAGATATTATTATGTCACCTGCATATCCTGTCCTTCCTTGACTAAAACACCTGTTTTAGGCAATCAGAAGGCCGGGAAGGCATTTGAGCAGTAAGTTAAAAAAATTAAATCTTTGTTGTATGAAGATTGAGGTAGAAGTTGTATGTAATATATGCTGGAAAAGAGACAATTGGAAGACTTGGAATATTATTGATGAAAAGAGAGCATAGGGACTATCAGAATAAGTGATGACTTCAGCTTTAAACATCTTTAGCTTGGGAAAAATATGAAATGGATAGTCCAACAGAAATGTTGGGTAGACCACTAGGAGTGAGGGGCTAGATTGTGGGTGAAAGTTTAGGACTGTTATAGAAATTTGAGATCAACTCCACAGAAGTGATAGCTAGATGGAAATGGCACAAATAGAGTATAAAAACCCAGGTTGAGTGACTAAAAAGGATGTAGCTAAATCCTCATAACAATGTATACCACTTCTTTCTTCCCTATACCAAGTAACAAAGTTATGACACACGCTGTGTCATAGGAACTGTAGTGAGTTGTCAATCACTCCAGTATATACTTGACTTACTTGTATTCCAAGAGTAATTTATGAAGATCTATAGTCATTCATTCTCTTTTTTGATTTAGAAATGGAATTCACAAACTTTAAATTTGGTATAAGATTCTGATGTCTGGAATTAAATTCTAGCTAAATAGCTATTCATCAGTGTAACTATGGACAAATTGCCTAATTTCTCTAAAATTATTCTTTTCATCCGTATAAGGGAATAATTATAATTTCCACGTCATTATGTTGCTATGAGTATTAAATGAAGCAACATATGTAAACATTTTGCACAAGGTATATAGCATATAGAAAACAAATGCTCATTACAATCTGGTCATTAATAATTGCTTCATGTTTTCAAATATGCTTCAATATGTATATCTCTGATAGCTCTCTGATAGTGAGTTTAGATTTTAAAGATCAAACTATATTTTAATGAGAACTAAAGTGCTCACATCAGTGAATACACTTTATAATGTGAAAAATCCCTATATCTGCACATTCAGATTGGACTATGATACATCAGTCTAAAATGGGCTAAGAAAAGCCAGTGTGGGTAACAGGACAGCCCCAACACTAAACAAAAGAGCTCAGCTGATCCATACTCAATGGAATGTCATAAGTAACTCTGATTTATATTTAATTTCAAGGTCCTTCTCTAAATTCAATAATAAACAGAAACAATCTGGCCAATTTGGGCACAGAGAATGGAGGTCTCGAGCTAGCGTTAGTTATAAAGTCATGACTTGCTGCCCGGCACATGTGCTTAGTATGACAGTGGTATAAGACTTCCTGAAGTCAATGGTTTTGTCCAGGAAAATGGCCAATTTAAATACTTATTACTTTAATAACATTTCAATGAATTGGGGAATTAAATAATAACACTGCCATAATTTCTCTTATAGTGGGAATAAACATCTCCATATTTATTTTTATAAGTTCAGAGTTGTTTTCCTTTTGTTTTAGTCTTTTCATGTTTCGTTTTATATTGGATACAGTAGGCCTCTGGTCAATTATTAGAAGTTTGATTTTTCCAAGCAATTCCATGTCTGTGTCACAGGGGGATTTGTGATTTTGCTGAAGTACAAATTTTATGTTGGAGATTTAAAATTCTCATTTTCATGCTGCCTTGCTCTCTAGTCATTTGGAAATTACATGTGATAGAGTCATATTGTCATTATTTGTAAGTCTGTGTTTGCGTGACAAGTGTCTACTGTTCAAGATTGTTTTTTCTTATAGCGAATAACAACCTATAACTTCAAAAGGGCTAATATGAGCCCAGCAAGTGACTAGAATATAATTCTTGATAATTTCATTAGAAAAGCAGAGACTTGTCCATTTTCCTGTTTGGTTCACTCTAGGGCTTATCCCCTGTGATTGCAGAATCTAGAGACCCAACTCCCTTGGCTTGTGCCATTATGAAATCATGGACAGACAAACCAAAAGGCATGAGGAGAGATCACCTGGGTGGGCCAGCCTTTGCAATTAGAGAGAGAACATTTGAACTTTGGTGGCATGCTGGAAGATCTCCTGGCAAGGAGATTTCAAAGCCTGTTTCCCTTTAAAATGCATTCTGATGTTTTATCACCTTCCCTATCTGATGAAGGTTCTTTTTTTCAAAACCGGAGTGCTGCTTTTATATCAATTTTTCTTATTACGTCTTTTGTCCTTTTAGACCAGTTCCAAGAAACAGAGAGTTCCTAGCTGTTAGTGAGAAAGTCTTCCTGGCCTATTTGGATTTGTGAATATTTTCCCACCTCCCTCTATTGTATCCAATGCAAACTAGTTTATCTTCTATTTAATGGGCTTTTTAGTTTCCACTTAATTCATTAACACTATAATCTCTTACAGAGCTGTTTTTAAACATTCTACTCTGAGTTTAAAATAGTTCCCCAAATAATCCCTATTCAAACTCAACTAGATTAAGCACAAGAGAAAAATCTGGAGAACACAGATGTTGAACAATCCAAGGTCAGTGAGTTTAATTTTAACTTTTCAATTTATGTTCCCTGAGCAGGTAAGAGAAGAGACTTGTAGATAAAGTTGTGCCACATTTTAGGGTTTTCTTCTCTTTTTCTCTCTTTTTCCCTGTGGTAGACAGAATAAAGGCCCTGCAAGGATGTCCACATCCTAATCCTGAAACCTGTAAATTTATTACCTTATATTGTAAAAAGAAAACTTTGCAGATGTAATTAAATTCAGGATCTTGAAATAAGGAGATTATCCTGGTTTATCTGGGTGAATCCAATGCAATTATAAGGGTTCTTACAAAAGAGCCAAAAGGGTTAGTCAGAGGAGGAGATGTGATGATGGAAAAGAAGCCAAGGTCATTGTTTGTGATGCAAGGAGGGGCCACAAGCCAAAGAATGCAGGCAGCTTCAACCTCTAGAAGCTGGGGAAGGCAAGGAAATGGATTCTCCCCTAAAGCCACCAGAAGGAACACAGTCCTGCTGACACCTTGATTTTAGGACTTCTGACCAGAACTGTAAGGTAATAATTTTTGTGTCATTTTAAGCCACTAAATTCATGGAACTTTGTTATAGCAGCAATAGGAAACTAATACACTCTCCCTGTATTTCTTTAATGGTTCTAAATCACCCTTAAACTTTGCTTCCAGAGCACTTTGCATCTTCTGGAATGCTTACTGTTCTCAGTTTCCTGTCTTCTACCCTATACAGGATGCTTTATTTTATAACCAGAGCCTCTTGCACAAATTCACTACCGTAGCTTCTTGAGAACTGGGATTGCCTCTTTCATCAATCTAACAGAAGCTTTTTATGCAGTGTCTGCTAAGTGCCCAGTGCTATGCTAGGTATTGTTTTAATGCATCCTCTTCTCTAAGAGGTTACAATTTCTTTTGCAATCATGAGTTGAGGAATAAACTTGGAGAGTGAAGTTACTTGCAACCCGAAGAAGCAATTATTACCTTTTCCATTAGCTAGCATAGAAAAAAATTTCTTTTTCTACTTGAAGAATTATGTTCTCAAATATAAATTATAATACCACTTTATTCTGGAAGTTATTACTCAAAAAATTATTTGCTTCTTTAAAATGTCAGGAGGACAGGGTTAAAAATGAAAAGGTGGGAATCATGGGACTAACATCTCCTAAATGAGAACAAGTATTATAAGTGGAAGCAGACTTTATTCTGTCAATTCAACATGGTTTCCAGAACCATCAGCCTTCTTCAGGGGCCACTTTCACTAATGACTATAGTGTGTACGTCTGTTATCAAATTTGAAGTACAGAGTCAAGTGCTCTGGATTGCTATAAGCTAACTTGGATTTACTTTCTCTTCTCAACCAATACAATTGGCACTGAAGGGCTAGAAACAATGAGAATTCTATGGTTGTCAAGCTGAAAAAAATAACAGCTCTAGTTTGGAATGGTTTCACCACGATATTTTATAATTTGATGTTTTAACTAATAAGGTAACAATTTGTTTACCTTTAGGTTTTACACTTCTCATATTATTGTTAAAAATAATTTTTATTAGACTATGGAAAATATAGAAAAGAATAAATCAAAATCACTTGCAAAATCCTACCATGCAGAGATGAGGGAAGATTTTGGTGTGTGTGTATTTTAAAATAAACATGCTCAGTTCAAAATTTCAAAAAGCCACAGAACTGAAATAAATAAAAAGTCCAAGTCTACTTCCCTCCTCTCACTGTATCTCCTTTCCCACTTCCCATGATTAACCATTGTTTACAATTTCTTGCATACTCTTCTAGAAATTCCCTCTCTTTCTCACTCTGGCTCTCTTTCTATATATACACATATATATGATTTTTAACAAAAATAAAATTATGTTTAGTATAATATTTATAAATCTAATTATTTTCACTTAAAGGTGTTAGTAATAACAATAAATAATTATATGCATATGTTTAGAATATTTCTGGAAGAGTGTGCAAAAAATCAACTGTTATAAGCACTCTGTGCCAGGTACAGGTATTTTTTTTTTCATTATCTTACTTAATTCTCACAACTATATTAGGTGGTTCCTATTATTCCTCATCCTTTATGGATGAGGAAATTGAAAGGTAGATATTAAGTCCAAGGTCACACAATGAGTAAATGATGGAACTGTGTTCGGATCCCAGCTCTTATTTCAGAACTTGGGTATTGTAGATATCTTCTCATGCCAATAAATATTTATCATTTTATGTAATATACATAACGTTCAAATACAATGATATACCACAATTTATTTCATTAAATTTTGCCCCTAGATATTTAGGTTATTTCTTTCTCATTATTATAAATAATGTGCTTTCAAAATTATTTCACTAAGGTAAGTTACTAGAAGTGTAATTACTGGATTACTAATTGTCCTCAACAAAGATTTTTATTTCTTTACCTCCTGTACTGTTATATATTATTATTTATATTGTATTATAATTCTCTCTCTCTTTCTTCTTCTCTCTTTCCAATCTGAAAAGTCAAAAAAGGTCATTTTTTAAACTTTGCATTTTTATTATTTGTGAAATCAAACATTTTTCTTACATTTCTTGCCATTTGCATTTTTTCATTTTGTGATTGTTCTGCTACTGTTTTCTTCCTATTTTTTCTGGTAAATTAACTTTTCTATTAAGGTTTGTTGGCATTATTTATATATTAAGAAGAGTATTTTTGGCTTATATACAATAATATTTTTCCAGTTTATCATATTATTTATGGTGTCATTCATCTTGAAGAAATTGATTTTTCTTTTGTTTCATCAATATTCTCTTGGTTTCTGTCTTTAGATAATAATTATAAAGCTATTCCCCACACTAAGATTATAAAAATATTTTCTTCTAGTCCTCTTAAGGCAAACATTTTTATCTTTAGTCTATATTAATTTATTTGAATGTGTGGTATGAGATATGAAAAAAAGTTCTTTTCTGTTTGTCTAATTCTATCTGTCTAGTTACTTAGTATTTATTGAAGAATACATTATTTCTCCAGATATTTGAAATTTGAGTTTTTTTTCATATGCCAAATCATATGCATTTATAACCAAATAATATTTGGTTATTTCTGGTTTTTTCCATTTTCTCTCAGTTTTAGAGCCAATTCTACAGCCTTTCAAAATAATTATAGGCAACTAGGCATGAAAAAATGGCATAAAGATTGGAAAGGAAGAAAAAGAACTGTTTTTATTTGTAAATGCAATGATTATTTATGTAGAAAATCCTAAGAAGTCTACAGAACAATTACTGGAACTAATAGTGAAGTTGGCAAGGTAATAAAGATTCAAGGTTAATATAACCAAAGTCAATTTTATTTTTGTGTGCTCTCAGAAAACAATTATAAAATGAAATTTTTAAAATTTGATCAAATTGCATCAGAACATAACATATATAGGAATAAATTTTAAATGATGTGCCAGATTTGTGGCCAAATAAATACAAATATGGCTGAGAGAAGTTAAAGAAAGCCTAAATACTAAATGAGTATGCTATGTTCCTAGATTGGAAAATGCAAAATTGTTAAAATGTTAATTTTCTCCAATATGATCTCTAGTCAGTCCCAGTCATAATCCCAGAAGCCTTTTTTTAATGGAAATTGGCAAACTAATTCTAAAATTTCCATGGGAATGCAAAGAACTTGCATATTCAAAGCAATCTTAACAATGATCAAGTTTGAGGACATACACTATCTGACTTCAAGATACATTATAAAGCCACAATAATTAAACAGTGGAAACTGACATAAGAATGAAAAATACATCAGTGGAATACATATGGTCCAGAAATACTCCCGCATGAATATGGTTGTTTGATTTGCAACAAAGGCGACAAAGTAGTACAATGGGAAAAGAAAATCTTCAACAAATGGTGCTGAAATAGTTGAACACCTGTATTGTGGGGGGAACTAACCTCAACTATACACAAAAAACAATTTAAAATCTATCATATACTTGAAAGCAAAAGTTAAACTTTTAGAGGAGAATGTGGGAGAATTTTTTTCTTTTAGGTCACAGAAAGTGATAACTATTAAAAAGTCAATAGAGGGCCAGCCCCAGTGGCCTAGTAGTTAAGTTCAGCATGCTTCTCTTCAGTAGCCTGGGTTCTATTCCCAGGTACAGACCTACACCATACCTCTATCAGTGGCCATGCTGTGGTGGTGGCTCACATACAAAATAGAGGAAGATTGGCAACAGGTGTTAGCCCACGATTAATCTTCCTCAGGAAAAAAAAAATCAATACATTAGACTTCAATAAAATTCTACTCAAGAAAAGACACCATTAGGAAAATGAATAGACAAGCCATGTATTGGGAAGAAATATTAACAATCTAACAAAGGACTGGTATGCAGGTTATACAAAGAAATCCTACAACTTGATAATAAAAAGTTAAACAACCCAATAAAACATAAGCAAAAGATTTCAGCCAACATTTAACAAAATGACATCTAGAAATAGCCAATATGCTCATGGAAAAGTGCACAACATCATTAGTCTTTAGGAAAATGCAAATTAAAACCATTATGAGATACCTCCACACTCACTAAAATGGTTAAAATTAAAACAACTGACATCAACAAATTTTGGCAAAAGTGTTGAGCAAGCAGAACTCTTCTATGGATAATAGGAAAACTATCCCATGGATAGTGGGATGAATATATGGATAGATATGTGATAAAGCAAGTTCAGTAAAATGATAATGGTAGAATCTAGGTTGTGGACATAGGGTATTTCGTTAAAACTTTCTTACAACTTTGCTGAACGCTTAAACATTTTTGTAATAAAACATTGGGAAAGCACAGTTTGAAAATACATTTAAATATACAGTAATTTTCACATTCCTCATCTTTAAAAAGTTCCTGGCTCTTTTCACTTGTTTACATTACCATTCTTAAAAGATATAATTTTAAAATTTGTTTGGACTTTTGTTTGTTCATATATAAGTGTAACAATTTCATGAAAGCTCTATAGTTGAAATATATTTATATAATTTGTAACTTTACATTTACATTATTATAAATAACTGTGCTAGTATTTAAAAGTTTTTGGTTCCTTGTGTGATTGGGATGTCTCACTCATTTTATTCTAATAGGTTCTTGCTAATACAGATGTTCTCCTATTTAACCGTTTTCAACTTCCAGCTTTCATACTCACCAAGGCATTAACATCAGGTGAAGAGAATTTTTATCCAGGGTCATTTTGTTCTTCGATATCTCAGGCTATGACTTGCTTCCTGTGCTTATTTTTGAGGTAGTTTATGGATACAATAATCCCATCATATCTGTTCATTTCAATAGCAATGAGAGTGCCAGAACATTAAGAACTTTAGAAAGCAGATATCTAGGATTAAATTGGAAATAAAAGTAGACAAAAATTAAAAAAAAATAAACATAAAATGTAATTATTATATGTGTATATGAGATAAATTTCTTTGACAAGCCAAACATTTGGAAGGACATGAATGAATCTTGCAACACATAACAAGTGCTGTGTCCATGCAATCAGCAATAATCAGCAAGGACCAATAAAAGTGATTAATGAAATGGAAAAATATTAAACGTGTGGCTGTAACATCTATATCAACTTGGTTACCTATTAACCTAATGTCAATTCAGAAGAAGGGTAAGCATGTAGAATTCTGCTGATGAAACTGTTGTCACAGGTTGGATAAGGCTAAAGCCCATCCAGATAGGCACAACATCAAAACAAATGGCAAAGAAACATTTGCAGGTAACCAGGCTACTGAAGAAGTGGAATCTGGCAGAGACAATCAAAGGGAGTCATCATTTTCTTAACTGTTTTTCAATATAGATGAAAGTAGTCCTTTAAAAAAAAGCCTGAGAAATTGTTTAGAAGACTGTATCTGGTTAAACAGCATTGATGGATCAATTCACAAGTCTATTTGGTGGGAAAGCATCTAATGGGTATAAGCTTAAATTTCTCTTAGTCATTTTGAATTTACACACTAATGGAATTACGAACAGCTTTTCAGAACCCAACCTCTTCCTAAGTATGGGAACTCTATGTAGAAACACTATTGATTTTTTAGTATTTTTCACATTACTGGCTACCTTACTAAACTCTTTTGTTGATTCCAGTAGTTATTCAGTCAACTACTGGTGTTTCCAGGAGCATTCTCTTTAAATAATGGCATCCCATTGCACTTAGAATTAAAATTCAATACCCCTAACATGTCCTGAAAGGCCCAGGCTATCTCCCCAGTCTCATCCCATGACCCTCTTCCCTTTCTTCACCACACTGCCCACTGTTTGTTTCCTCAAACATGACAATTGCCCTTTCCAGGGATAGGTCTTTAAACTTGCTCTTTTCACTGCCTGGAGTGCTCTTTGCCACACTTTTCACCACTCCTCACCAGCTTCTGTCCATACCTTAGATCTCTGCTTATAGAACCCTTCTTCCGAGAACCTTTCCCTGGCTCTATAGTTTATATTAGGTCCCCCTGTTCTCTCTCATTGCAGCCAGTGCTTTGCCTTCAGAGAACATTTCACAGTTTGTGAATCTATATATTTTATGTGATAATGTATTTGATATCTATCTCGTCTCCCACAGGGTGTAAGCTTCACATCAGCAAGGATGATATCTTTTTTTTTTTTTTGTCAATCATTATGCTCCTATACCTAGCACAGTGCATATTATTTAGTAGAAGATCCATAAATATTTCTTTAGAAATTATATGCTATCAAAATTGATTCCTGTTGCTTTCAGATAAGAACTTGCTCTCACCTGTCTGTTTAGAAGGAAAGAAGTAAGAAAAGCTTGTCTCTGTCATGATATTCATGTCTGATAATGACTTAATAGATTTCCACTTGAGAAGCATTTGTTTATGATAAATACACAACAAGTTCATGGAATAGAGAGTTTTTCAGATGTTCTCAGACATAGAACTAGAGGGTGCTAAAAGGAAAAAAAATGGGAAAAAATCATTTAGCTCATAGCCACACAGGTGACTATCAATCCCAAGTTCCACATTTGGCAAAAGGCAAGCTCTACTAATATAAATAGTTTGGAAGGAATGTAAATATATAAGAGGAGATTATATATTTGGGGGGATTTCAAAAAATGCTATTATTATCATTGTACGTGGTACTGAGAGACTGTCAAGTTTGTCCTTTTTATAGACTAAAAACATTGGTAAGGATTTTTAATCCCCTTTTTCCCTTAAAATGTCTTGTTTTTCTAAAAGACAGGCATTTCATTTGAATAGGTTATAGAATTTTATCTGTTATAGTATGCAACCTGCATTTTAAGCTCTTTGGACATTTGATTAGAGATGGTGCTCGGAAGTCACAGTGCTCTGCTAGAGAGTTCTGCAAAGAATACACCAGAGGCAGGGGCCAGCCAGTGGTGTAGTGGTTAAGCTCACATGCCCTGTTTCAGTGGCCCTGGGTTTGCAGGTTCAGATCCTGGGCGTGGAACAACACACCACTTGTCAAGCCATGCTGTGGCAGTGTCCCATATAAAGTAGAGGAAGATGGACACGGATGTTAGCTCAGGGCCAATCTTCCTCTTTTGGTGAGGAAGGCTAATCTTCTTCACCAAAAAAAAAAAAAAAGGATATTCCACAGGTGATCCCTTTCACTAAGCATTTTTTGACAAAAGACATTTCCTTTCAGAAATCTCCATTCTTTAACAAATACCTAAGAAGTAAATTACCCTACCTTTATGTAACAAAACCTGAGAGGATACTTGAAGAATGTCTGTCTAAAGGTATAAGCCATTGTTTCAGTCAGGGTCTGAACAGGAGACGAATGGCGTTGCAAAACAGGCGAATTGAGGAGGTTTGTTTACAAAGGGACTATTTTCAAAGTGTGGGTGTAGGAAAACCATAAGGATGGACATATACATTATACACAGTAAAACAAACCCACTTTAAGTATACAATTCAATGAGTTTTCTCAAATGGACACACACTGAGTAACCAGCAACCCGTTAAATATTCAGAACATTTCCATAATTGCAAAACGTTGCCTCCCGTCCCTTTATAATCAATCCCCAGCCCTAGGCTGTGGGCAATCACGGAGCAACTTTCAGTCACTAATGGTTAATTGTGCCTGTTCTGTTCTTGAATTTTATATAAATGGAGGATACAGTAAATACTCTTTGATACCAGCTTCATTAACTCAGCATAATATTGATTATATCAGTGGTCATTCCTTTTTATTGCTGAGTATTAATATCCCACAGAGTGTCAACACTTGACTGAAACACACCTGGAATGTTTCCAGGTTTGGGGTGGGGTTTTTTTTTTTTTGACTATTTTTAATAAAGTTTCTATAAACATTCTTGTTTTAATTTTGGCAAAGTCCAGTTTATATATTTTTTTCTTTTCTGTGTAGAGCATTTGGGGTCCTGTTGAAGGAAAGTGTTTCCCCACCCCAAGGTTATGAAGATTTTGTTCTATGATATCCTTTAGAAATTTTATAGTTTTAGTGTTTACCTTGATATTGATGATCCATTTTTAGTGAATATTTGTATATTTTGTAAAGATAAAATTTACTTTTGTCCATGTCAATATATAGTTGTTCCAACATTATTTATTGAAAATACTAGCATTTCCCCCATGGAATTACCTTGGTACTTTTGTTGAGAATGAGTAGATCTTATATGGATGAATCAATTTCTGGACTCTCTATCCTGATCACTAATCTATTTGTATTTCTTTATGCCAATATCACACCATTGTTATTCCTATAGCTTTATAGTAAGCTTTGAAAGCCAGTCTCTAATTCTTTTCTTCTTTTTCAAGATTTTTTAAGCTATTTTAAGTCTTTTGAATTTCTATATAAATTTTTACAAGTTTTACCAAAAAGCCCTGCTGGGATTATAATTGATAGTGTGTTAAATCTCTTGATCAATTGATGATTGATTGTCATCTTAAAAATAATGAGTGTTCTGATCAAAGGACATGAAATAGCTCTCCATTTATTTAGTTTTTCTTCAATTTCTTTTTGCACTTTTTTTGTAGTTTGCAGCATACAGTTTTTGCAAGTATTTGTTAAATTCATCTCTAAGAATTTCATAGTTTTGGATGCTGTTGTAAATCGTACTTATGAAATTTTACTTTTCAATTTTTTATTTCTCAGAGAGATGAAATTTATTTTTGTAATAATAATCTTGTATTCTGCAATCTTGCCAAAGTCACTAATTAGCTTCCATTTTTGCAGCTTGCTTAGGATTTTTCTGTGTACACAACCTTGTTGTCTACATATACAGACAGTTTTATTAGTTCATTTCCATATATGAATTTCATTTATTTTTCTTGCCTTAATGCACTGAGTAGGATCTCCAGTACAATGTTAAACAGAAGTGATCGAATGCACATCTTTGCCTTGGTCCCAATCTTAAGGGGAGGCATTCAGGCTTTCAACCATTAAACATGTTAGCAGTAGATTTCCCATGTTGCCCTTTATTAAGTTCACTTTTATTCCTAAGAGTTTTTATTTTTAAATGTGTGTTTAGTTTTGTCAAACGTCTTTTATGCATATATTATCTGTGGGTTTTTCCCTTTAATTTGTTTATATGGTGAATTAAATTGATTATCAAATGTTGCGTCAATCTCACATTCCTAGGATAAACCCTACTTGGTCATGATGTATTCCCTTTTTATCTATTGCTGAATTCAACTTGTTAATATTATGTGAAGAATTTCTGTGTCTATGTTCATGAAGGAAATTGGTCTCTAGTTTTCTTTTCCACTAATATCTTTGGGTTTAGTATCAGGGTCATACTAGTCTCATAAAATACTTTGGGAAATGTTCTTTCTCCCTTGATTTTCTGGAAAAGTTTGCATGAGTGGGATATTTCCTCCTTATATGTTTGACAGAACTCACCAGTGAAGTTGTGTGGACCTGCAGTGGATATGATGTTATGTTTACAGCAAGCTTTTAGAAATAATTTTTCATTTTTAAATGTAGTAATTATAGAAGATAAGTTATGAAAGTGTTTAGTGAATAATGCGCTGAAGTCCTTCAATGGAATAAGGTGAGTGAACATTCATTCTAGCTACTATTTGAGGAAGAGAACCTTATCATGATGTCAAAAGTTATGTGTTGAAGGAGAAACATGGCTGGAGTGACACTATGAGTAAAGTGTTTTTGAAGGGTCAGTTTACACAAATGGCTGAGTCAATGTATATATATATTTTAAATGTTATCACTTTTTATTGATTTCTAAGAGTTCATGCCTTAATGTCATATTACATGGATCTGATACTTCTTGATGTTTTCTTTCACGTTTATTCCAAAATGTTACTAAAATTACTAATGTGCAGTAGAGCAACACTTATTAGAGCTTCATCCTATTTTCTAGGCATAACTAACATAAGGTAATGTTGTTTTATAGAAGATGAGGAAATACTATTTTTATTTCATGACTTTATTTTGGATATTTGTGTTATCACCTTTAAAAAATAAATGATAGAGAAGAAGTCAATGATTGCAAGACAAAATAGAATTTGCTTTTATACAAATGATATCTTGTCCAGGAATATGGGTGTTTCTACCACTAGTGAGCTGTCTCATTTATATAATCAACTTTCATTTATTTGCAGAGGTTATTCATAGAAAATCTTCCTTTAAATTTTTAATTATACCTTTGCTGTTTTAATTCATATCAAAATTCAGCGAATGGTTTGGTTCAAGTGGGATTTAATCATTGTATTCTTGAATATGACATAGGATAACATTATGAAATAAAATTAAAACACTAGGATTAAAACCAGCTTGTGCTTATAACATACCAACTTCTTATCAACAGTATATTTAATCTATGATTCTGTCTTAGTCTCAAATCCTTAAAGCAAAACAAAGCCTGGACCATACATTAATTCCACAATTATTTTTTGACCTTGCTCTCAAGGAGCTAATGGAGTAGGAGGGAAGATGGACTCACAAACAAATAATTACAATAATTAATAAGAACTTTAAGGAAAAGCAGAGTAAAGAAAGGTAGAAAAGGGCTACATCAGGAAAGCAGTAACAAAGGTGTGACCTCTTGAGCCAGATCTGGAAGAATGAATAGGGATTTCCACACAGACTAGAGGGAGAAAAGCTTTCAAAGTCAGAAACACAGTGAATCTGTGAAAGTACAGGAATTTAAGTATAGAGAAAATAAAGGTAAGGTGGAACTTGCACAAACACGGGGTGGAGATATAGGCAAAGTCCACATCATGAAGGGTATGCTGTGCTGAGGAGAATGGGATTTTTACATGAAGCTTTTAAAAAATTCCTATGGGGTTGCAATCAGTAGGATTGACAAAGTAGATCTAGGTTCTAGGACAATCAACCTTGTGTATTGCAGAAAATGAATTGTTAACTTGTGAGACTGAATAGAGAGAGACCATTTAGAAGACTATTGTGAAAATATGAATGAAAAAACAAGGGTCTAAAAAAGGAAGTAGCAGTGAGAATAGAGAGGAAAGGATAGATTTTCTAGTTATTTGGGAGGTAAAATTTAAAGGACTTGTGACCAATTAGATATTGGAGGTTCATGGTGTTGAGACAGGGAGAGGCAAGCCTAAGTTTAAATTCCACATGGCTGTGGATGCAAAAAGAAGAGAGCAATTAATATGTTTGGAAGAGTATCAGCCACTAATGTCAAAATCAAATACCCTGGAACTCAGTGCATCATTCAAGGATGGTGGATAAAAATTAAGATTTGTATATAGAGATCTTTATGATGGCAGAGAAGACAGCTGGGCATCTACAGGTGTCAGTATATACCACATCCTACACTGCCTGTAGGATGTGTAATCCCCTGTCACTAATACATCAATCCTGTGAGACAAATATTATCACCACATCTAAAAGGAACTTCTCAGAGAGATTAAGTATCTACCCAAAGTCGCTCAGCTAGTAAGTATCAGAACCAAAATCTGAACTTAAGTCTGCTGAAATCCATGTAATTTACAGGGTTCGAAAAGAGATAAAGTGATATCAGAACTGAGTGGAAGGAAAAAATAACAACTGTGCTGGGCTTATAATGTTAAAGATAGAAGGATGCCTTGAGATCATCTGATTTCTGGTTCTCATCTCTGATATTTTCTATGAATATAATCCATCACCTCAAACTGGATCTAGAATCTTAAGTCAGTAGTGTAAACCTTTATCCTTAAAGGTTATCTTTATCGTCATAGAAACATGTGTGCAACAGCATGATGTATATCAAGATATACAGGGTGGCCACATGTATCAGTTGTGAGGGACATTATTAACTAGTATGATTTATACATTATTATTAATAGTACACCCCATTCACTCTCAGAAGAGTTTCCAATTGAGATGCTATATTTTATGCTTATCCTGAAAATTTTGACTTCAAGACTTAGAAATTTGGTTGTCCATCTTTGTTCAGTAATGTGAATTATAGCAAGAGATTTAACACAGATTTCTTTAGGGTAGTTTGGATTTCAAGAAAAGTCAGGCTATTCCCCCAAATTTAAAATTTAATGTAGTCTTCTGTAATCTTATACCTCACTGCTAATAAACTTCCTGTTGTGGTACAATTAAATTATTGAATGGATACAAAGCTGATAGATCTCCTTAGAATTCAGCATGAAACTTAAATTACTCTTACTTCAATCACTTAGCTCCAACAAGTATTCATTTAGAAGGAGTTTGACTGTGTGGGGTTGGACATCAAATACTGCTGTGATTTTGAGGAATTTTAATTGTGTAGAATTGTTCTTTCCACTCTGTAATTTTTAATCCTTTAAGGTGAGTTTATATAGGGAAGTTCAGTTCCTATGATAACTGGATCACTATATCCAAATTCATTTGAAACAAATTTATTCTAGAAAATTGAAGTATATACTTTTGTATTAAACTACTTAAGGCATCTACTTTCTCATGTCATGAGATATAGAACATTGAGTTAATAGTCAAAAGATAGACTTAAAGCATGAAATTAGAGCAAAGTGTATTGGATTTCAAATACTTGGTATGATAAAAACTGCAAAATATCTTCATTTTTATGTTGATTATATGTAAAAATAATATTTAGGATATATTTGGTTAAATAAAATGTATTTTACTTTATTTAATGTGGCTACTACATTGCATTTCTATTGGACAATACCAAGGTCTAGAGATAAGGTCATTAGCTTATGTTCAAGCCTGGTGAATTATCTCTGTTCTGCCTAGTGAGATTCTAATGACTTCCAGGGATGTAGGAATACTGTAATTCTATCTTGCCAATTATTCCTCTTTGCTCCCTCCTCTATTTATACATTAAAACAACAAATAAGAATTGAATTTTATTGTAGAAAGAACTGAATAAACCCCAGTGCAGAACTTGAAGTTAAAAGCTCAGTTAGGGAACATTGTTTAGGCCTTGATGCCAAAGTGGGGGTATAACAATAATAACATCAACAAGAACAATGACTAACATTTATAGAAGGGCTGTTCTAAGAGCCTTAAATATATCAAATCTTTTGTTTAATCCTCACAATAACCCTACAAGAGAAGAACTATGAGTATCCCCATTTTACAGATGAGCAAAATGAGGCACCGGGAGGTTAAGTAAGTTGCCCAGGCTTATCAGGTGGTAAGTGTCAGAGTTAGAGATTTGAATCCAGGAAGTCTGACTGCAGAATCTGGTCTCTTAATCACTATGCTATATTCCCTCTCAAAGTCAAACATGAAATTTTAGGGCTGCACTATTGATAGACTTCTGGGAATTCAATGAGAAAGACAGGAGTAATTGTATTACTTGTTCCAGGAGGCTAGACCTAGCTGAAAATCCAGCAAATTACATGAAAGAGAATTGGGCAGTTGTTAGCACATGGATTCTTGGCTTTTAATACATGCTGACCATGCCCACTGGTACATATGGCCAGATAAATATCTTCAACTCAAATCAATCTAATCAAATTAGCAGCAGCTACTCCCAAAGTGAAATGGTGGAAGTGGGCTTCTAGAGGTGTGTGACAGAGAAAGTGTCCTGTTGTTCCGAAGGGAGGCAAAATGTCCCCACTCCCTGCATTCTTCAACTCTTTTTTTCTTTTAATCCATTGGACTAAAATCTACGTTTCCAGTTAGTTAGGGTGTCCAGCTCTCACATTTATGAGGCTATTCTCCCAGTATATACCCTGGCTGTACTACATCCTAAGTGAACCAGTGAAGTGGTCTATATTGCATTAACTTCATGGCTATTCTGTATTCTAGACTGAAAATTCACTCATATCAATAATTCTCAACTATGTTGTCTGACCCAATTAACCAGAGGATAACGATAAGGACTGGATGATAACCTAATCAAAATACAGAAAGTCCAACGATATAAAAATACATTTGGACAGTATAAACTCTTATGAAATTCTATCAGAGAAATTAAAACCCAAAGTTATCTAACTTCCTCTGTAAAAACTGAAGTCTCCAAATTATTAAAATTGAAACTTTTTTGCTTTCCTAATTCATATTTCTCACTGTTTTGGTCACTTGCTGCTCAGTCTCAGAGGCCGGAGTGGAGTCTTGATTCCTTCTTCAGGATCAACAGCCCAGGATATTGTTCATTGGAATAGGTTATCTCCTTTAACATCTCCAGCATTCAATTAACCCAGGACTCAGTCTGTCCCAAGTCCCACTTGTTCAAACCACTAAAGTGAAAAGGGCACAGAAGAAAATCAGCCCACCAGCGCCAGACCCATACAATTCAGAACCCGTTATTTCCTCTGAAGTAACAGCATTTCATGATCAAAAGAATATTCTCATGTTGCCTTTTCTAGTCATGAATAATTTGGGTGTATGTACAGATAAAGCAGATGAAAATAGAGGTAGTCTTCTTGATTTCAGTTTCACAATGATGCCAATTGTCCATAGTTCACAAACTTTGAATTTCAATGCATTTAGAGAAAACCTCATATGAGATTAAATTTTGCTTTCACCAAATGCTGCTAAATCCTTTTGCCAAGCTCAAGCCTGTTGAGCCGTTGTGCTTCTGCTTGCCCTTTCCAAGCTTGTGATCCCAGTGGTAGTGAGAAGTAGAGCAATGTGAGCCTGTATCTGTGCTCAGCTCCTCAATTCTTCAGGCCTTGGCTAACCTTCATTACTCCAATGGGGCCAAAACATATCCTTTCCACCACTTATTTTCTTGCTGCAACAAAAACTCACTTATCATGGAAAAGCAAACTGTTCATCAGGCCTGGCTAAGAAACAGGCTAAAGGGGGGAAAAGTTTCAAAACAAGCACCAGAGGAAAAGAATCCATGTTGGCCAATCTAGCATCAATAGCAATATATTATTCTCCCTACTAGTACCCTAAAAAACAGTAAACCAAAGATCTGCAGTTTTCAGGTGAGTCTCCCCTGGTACCAAAAGAATCTTCTTTCCTATGTACTTAATAACAGCTGTAATCACAAGTTGCTGAACTGAAAGCCTGGTTCTCTCAATGAGACATTTTGCTCTCATATGCTGGTTCACCAATGAAGCTGTCAAAATGTCTCCTTTATGTTATTTATTTTTAAGTTATATTTGATGGCATAACAGCCAGTAAACTTTGAAATTATTAAATCACACCTCTCCATTAGCTTTTCTTTATATGGAATTTCAAATTGCCAATACAAATATTACTTTCTTGATATATAGACCAGTGTTTGATACCTTAATGTAGGATTCTCTGCAAAGCTGATATAGAGTACACAGAGTAGGCTAGAGACCTAAGCACATCTTAACCTCCCTAAAGTAGATTACAGAGTAGATCCCTAAAGTCAGATTACAAATATTGGAATCATACCGTTATTTGTTGGCTTCAGTGATAATTCAACTTGGGCATTCAAGAGAATAGAGGGTGACAGCACCAGTTGGGTAGGACTTGAGTCCATCAAACCACCAAGTTTCATGGAGTAGAAACTGGGGGGAGAGTGGAAGGCAGAGGGAGAAGGGAAGGAAGAGTAAGATCATTACCTTGGTGTATAACGACTTCATGGAAGCCATATTTTAATTCAAAATGATCCTAGGCTGTTATAAATATAGCCAACCTGACATTTTGAACTTGACCAACTGGAATAAGTTTCTCTCCTCTTGTGAAGAAATGAGGATGGAGTTGAATGAGAAGAGGTCAGAGGAAAAGAGGTACCTTGTTTCCAAAAACCCTGTTGTGGTCCAAGAACTCTTACCATTTTACAAGGAGATATACAGAAGCTGAGAGTAAGGGTTAGACAATGTTACAGTGATTTGGCATTGCTCCAACATTCAAATCCATGATAGGTGGAATCATCTGATTAAACAGGGGTATGAATCATATGGTTTAAGCTGCATACTACTTATGGGCAGTAAGACCACACAATGGTCTACTATGGATAGGAAATTTAAAAAACTAAATCTCGCCCTTTCCCATAGTTTGTTTGAGAAGCACTACTCTAGACCATATTTTTAGTGCCTAAAATAACGTCTGCCACATATAGGGTTTCTCTTCTCCTACCCCTTAAACAAACTGTCTGCACTTTAGACGCAGTGTAGATGTCCACTGTTTTCTTTCCTTATGTTTTTATATCATCCTTCTTCATTTCAACCTTGTGGAATCATAGATTGAAACATCCCAAAAAGAATCTGAAGGACAGGCAGTACAACATTCTTTTTAGCCACAGTCTTCAAAGTTGTAGTTTTTTTTTCTCTATTAAATTTTATGATGGCTGTTTCCAATATGTTTCCCACTTCTTAGTAGCAACTCTAAATCGCACTATGGACCAGTGGCTTCTGGAAGGTAAGAGCCAATTCCAGTGAAGGTACTGAGATTATTATCTTCCATCAAAGGAACTATCTGTCTTTTGACCTGTCTCTTCTGCCTTTCTGCCTCAATCTTTTTGAGTTTGGGGATCTGGCTTACCTTGGCCTTGTAAACTACAATCACCTTTTATAATATCTCCTTTAACCCCCTATTCACCTTTTATAATAATGTTTCTGTAAATATATATCAAAAATAAGGTTATAGAAATTGTTGAAAGACTTAAGCCCTTTATGACAAAGTTCTTAAGGAGAAAATTATAGTTCTAGTAATTTATGTCCACAGTTAGACCAGAGAGAGTGAAAAAAAAATTAAGCCTATAGAGCTATCTTTCATGAAAGTTTGACATTGAAGAATAGATTTAATATTACCAAATAGTACATTAAAAGCACAAATATGATATGGGTTTAATATTTGAGGACTAAGATATCAGATCTAGAATTTAATTTCTGGTTCACCATATAGTTTTGATCTCCACCTTGCTCTATGGAGCAGAAAGATGAATGGTTTATGGGAGACATCTTATAGTGCTATAAAAGGAGTATAAATGCTACCAATGAAGAATCATCAAGTTAAGGTAAACAAAGTGTAATATTCTTTATCAAGTGAACACCAGTAGCATTGAGACTGATATTACTAACCTATCTTTGAAACTGTGGGCTGGATATGTGATTGGGTTGCCTAATTCTAACTTCCTGAATGAATACATTTCTCTGCCCGTAACCTAGAAATCTGAGAACCTAAAATGTTTCAAAGGCATTCTGAAGAACGATCTTAAAAAAATCTATGTCTAACAGCAGGGACACAGGTTTTAGGATCACACCACGCACATGTGTAAGGGTTAACACAGTTAAAGAGAATTGATCCTCTACAGGTACTATTCTATAAAATGCTGACACTACTAGTTCTACCACCAATAGTAATAAAAAATGATGGCAATGGTAACTATTAAGTTACCAGAGGTATTGTATGTGTAGACTAGGATAATGACTACATCAATCCACTGGGTTCTCCCTTACTACGTAGAGGTTTTTTACAATTCAGGATGGGCTAAGGAAATTTCCCATACTCTGGGAAAGGACTACATGCATCTACCTATATTAATATAAACATATGTGTAATAATCAAATAAATATAGATGTAACTACATTGTAGTTCTGACATGAGTCACTAGTCCGTCCTTGCTAAGAAGTTAAAGAGAGGCCATAAACCAACTCAGAGGAAAAGCAGAATGAAACAAGCAGAACCTTATTTTTCCACTTTTGCTTCAATGTGTACTCTCTTCTGTAGGTCTGTTTCCTGATAAATTAACTCAAAAATAAGTTTTTAGTTAAGCATCACAAGTATAAACTCAAACATGGTGAATTATTAAATAAATCTTGGAAATAGTGTGCCTGCCACCAAGGGAGTTCCTGAGTATCTTATTGGCCAGAGATCCTGGGTGGAGTTCACTTTGAGGGTCCTATACCTCTATTTTTAGGCTTTTTGATAACATGGAAGTGGCAACAGCAGAGGTTTCTCCCTTAGGAAACCCTTAAGATTATTTACATATCTCATGAGCCTGTGAAGGTACCAATATAGTTTTCTTTTGAAAACATTTCCCTTTCATCTTGCAAAGTTCAGATATGCAGGAACATTTTTTCTATTTAGGATAAATTAATATTTTAAACTTTCATATTATAGAGTTGATTGTATGACGATTAAAGATTATGCAAAGTCCATTTTTATTAGAATATCTCATCGACAATTCAATTACTATGTATCTATCCTCTTCTTGAGTTAGTAAAGTATGACAGCTGTGTTATTTCATTCCCTAGAAAATGAATTTCTATACAACAGATAAAATTCTGTTTCATTCATCATATGAAGGTAGTATTGTTAGAAATTCTTTCTCTTCCTTTTTTTGTCATTTCTTTTAATAGTTTGTGGCCTGTGATCCTACAGGAATTTATTATCTGAACTTTTTTCCTTATGCAATTTTTCTTTTTACACACTATTTTGTAAAAAAAATAATAAAATAGAATAAAACCTATACCCTACTTTCCTCTGTCTTTCCCATTAGCTTCCACCATAATATTTTTCTTTTAAGGAGAAAAATTATAGTGTTTTTCAACTATAGTAAGTCATGTATCTGATCATCAGGCATGGTTTTCAAGTTATAGAATCCTGTATTAAATGGGTCATTGGATATAAGTTGAATATGTAAAACCACTTAAAGTAGATTAATTTTGGTTGAAGTGGGATTTAGGAACCCTGTCTAAGGAGATATGGGTTCATTTCTCCCCAAGTTTTTTCAGGATAGCCTTGATAAGCATTTAAATTAGCTCTTGGTTTTCTAATGAAGAGCTTAAAAATTGCTGGATTTGAAGTATCCCCAAATTCCAAAACAAAAGGTATCAGCAAATACACAGAAGAGTAACTCTTGAAGTCTTAACCTGTATAAGTAGTTTCTAAAAAAAGAGAACTGTGGAAACAAAAATGATTAAATGAACAAAATTCCAAGAGAGGCAAACCTTTCCAGGGTGCAAAGTTGGACACCTGTTGTTTTCTTCCCTGGGAGTAATTACCAATTCTCACTATGACTTAAGGATCAGGCTCTGCTTACACAAAGGGGAAAGTAAAATTAACAATATTCTGTCCAGGACTTGCACAACATTTTAGAAACTCGAGAAGCTCCAAAAGTAAACCCTTTTTCCCCTGGTTTATTTGCTGAATTTGGGGGCCATGATGAAAGCTAGGAGCTTTATAGGGAAGTCTGACATTTTCCCATAGTTTCACAGAGTTGATCAAGTAAAATCCCACCTGTGGAATAGCTCTGCCTCAAACACACAGTTTATGTTCTTCTCACGACGTTTACCAAACTTGCAAGTAGCATGGAATGGAAGGCCAAACAGCAAAACTCAAAACTTACAGAGGCTGACTGAATCTTCCATAGTTGTTTAGAGATAAGGTGGTAGAAACCTACTAGTTTCTCAGGCAAAAGCCTGAGACCTTCCTGAAGAACAGGAAAGAATCAGAAATAAATTTTTACTAAATTGCCAACCCAGCCAACAACCTATCTCAATCCATGATTGTGTGGAAGTGATTAACCTCCCCAACCCTATTTCCCTGACAGAAGCAAAGGGGGACTGTATCCAGGAAGAGAAAAAAAAAAAAAGAAGATCAACCAGAGCCTTTCTGTTTCCTTTATACATAATATGCACATATAATAAAAAAGTTACTAGACATGTGAATAGGCAGGAAAATATGACCAATAATCACAAGAAACAAAATAAATAAGCAGACAAAAATCTAATATTGACTTTAGTAGATACATACTTTAAAATAACTGTTATTAATATATTAAAGAATAGGAGAAAAGGTACACTAAATATGTGAGTAGGTGGAGAATTTCACCAGAGGATTGGAATACATTAAAATAAAACAAGTTAACATTCTAGAGTTATACAACATAATATGTAATATTAAGGACTCTTTAGATGGATTTAACAAGTGGACGGGCATTGAGAAGATATTATAGTTGTACTTAAAGATAGGCCAATTGAAAATGTCTAAATAAAACTCTGAGAGAAAAAAGAATAAAGAAACAAAAATGTAATAAAAATTTGAGCTACAGTGAGAAGTTCAGATATATGTGCAACCGGAATCCCAGAAGAAGAGAAGAGGGACTTTGAATAGGAGGAAAATCAATATTGAAAAAAAAATCACATATTTTCCAAAAATGATTAATTACATCAAATCACAGATTCAAAAATCTAACAGCACCCAAGCAAGACAAATAAAAAAGTCTCACCAAGGTGAATTATAGTCAAATTGTTGAATACCAAAGAAAAGGATAAATTTTTAAAAGCAGTCAGGTACGTTATCTTAAAAAGAGAAGCAATACGATTTACAGCTGATTTTTCAATGGAAACTATGGAATCTAGAAGAAAATAAAATGACATATTTAAGTGCTAAAATTTTTTTAAAAGGTTGATCTAGAGTTCTATTCTGTTTAACATTATAACAAAGAGCAAATATCCTTTAACAGAAACTGAAAGAATTCAGCAGCATACCTTTATCGTAAGAAATACTAAAAGTTCTTTAGATTGAAGGAAAATAATCCCAAATAGAAGCATTGAAATTAGGAAAGACTAAAGAGCACCAGAAAGGGATACAGAGTACATAGATATAAAAGAATACTGACTGTTTAAAGATAAATAACATATAACTTCTGTAGCAATAAAATAAATACCAGCAATGTGGTGTGAGTGGAGTTAAAGTATTATGTTTCATTCATTGTTCAGGAAGTGATAAAAGTACTAATTCAAGGTTGACTTTAATAAGCAAGGATGCAGTTTTAATACCTAGTAATAAGCACTATAATAAAAATATATAACACAAAGAAGCTAATAGAGGAGAAAAATGGAATAATAAAAACCACTTGGCTAATCCAAAAGAAGGCAAGAAAGATGGAATAAAGGAACGAAAAAGAGATGTGGCAATATCAGATATTGATACATATTAGAAAAATACTGGTTTTCCATTTATTATAGTAATATAAAGTTTCCTTTATAAATACATTATTTAAACCTAAAAAGTAAGTTGACTTAAGGAAAACTATTCAATAAAAAGTGGAACTGATTGTACACAGATGATAGAAATTTGGAAAACATTAGCACTAAATATTAGAGGTGAGTAGGGAGAATTATTCTGAATTTAGGCAAACTGGATCCAGTACTGACTATGCTATTAACTGTCTGTATGGCCAGGGGATAGCAACTCGTCTTTATAAAACAAAAGATGATTTTGTAAAAACTTTCTTTAATACTCAAATGACTCTTCAATCATTTTTTTCTGAGGAAATGAGTACTATTATTTGCCTTGCCTGAACATTTACATATGTAATAACAAGATTATTAAGGGCTAATATAGTGCTTATTTGTCAAAAAGAATTTACCCACATACAGAATTTATAAAATTGAGGGACTTGAGTTATTGGAATGATAGTGTGGAGAATATGAGTAATGAACCATGTTTTAAAATTCAGCCATTCATGCAGTGAGTATTTATTGAGCACCTAATATATGCTAGTCTTTGTGCTAGGCACCAGACATAGTTAGATGAAAAAAGCATTTCAGCCTATTAATGGAGACCCATCACTACAGACAGTGATAAGTACTGGAGCAGAGGTAAGTCACAGATTGAGCAGGGGTGCAAAGGGAGGAACTATTGATTTGTCAGAGTGAGACATGGAAGTCTTCACAAAGGATCAGGCACATTAGCTGTGTCTTAAATATTGAATAGATTATTTAGTTGGGGAAGGGATATTTAACCAGTTTTGAAAAAAATTACAAGTATATTTGTAACTTTTTAAAAGTATAAAAATGATATTAAAATGCATGACAATTTTTCAGCATCAGTCTATTACATATAGTCTATACATTTCCATCACATGAAGTATTACATCTGATTTATTTTGTTTCTGTAGTCTTGTTTTGTTTCTGAAGTAACAGATACTAATAAGAAAGTTAAGAAAACAAGCCAAGGTGTTTTCCTATGTTGAATTTTTTAGTATTTCTCTGTTCGATTCATTATCCATTTACTCTGTTTAATTAGTGTAAATTTCTTTCACTGAAAGTAGATAAAGAGAATAAAATAAATTCTGGTATATAGGGACACTTGAAAATTTATGTCTTAAGCCACAGAATAATTGTTTGAAATCAATCAAGTATAGCAATACTAAAATATTTTCTCCTCGATTATAGAAGATGTTTCAAGATTCTAAAAACATATTTATTTCTTAACTTTATATCACATAATATAACTTTTTTCAAGGTGAATAATTTATATTATGATTTTTATATGAGAACAAATCCACACCCACTGTGGGAAAAATTTAATTATGGATTGATAAGTAAGGATGGATCAATGCCATCTCCAGATAAGAACAACTTAATACTTTTGGGCTTTTGGAGAAAACCTCTATTATGTGGTTGAGAAAAAAAAATATGTCTTTGACTTAAAAATCACTTAATGCACATTGCCCTTAATCACCAAACTATTATGATCAATGGCATACGCAAGAAATGGGGATGGTATCATTTTCACACATATGAAGTTGGTATGGTATTTATACATATAAACTATGTATGAAAATGAGTACATATCCATTTCTGAGAGTAATTTTTCAAATTAAAGCAAAATTCTAAATATCTTCTAAAACTCTCTTTCTCTCCATCACTACTCTCCTGCTCTGACCTGGCCTTTTACTACGTTCTAAATGGCATCCTTACAGCCCTTCTTGTCCCACACCAAGATGTTCTCCATACCATGGCCAGAGTGGGCTATTTCAAAATGCAGTTGTGAACATGTCATCCTACTACCTAAAATTCCTTGATGACTTTTAATTTCTCTTAAAATTAAAATCAAAATCATCCATAAAATGGCCTGACACTTCTCCATAACTCTGTAGTTCTGCTCTTTGTATTCCAGTCACATTGAATTTTCCATTTCTGAAAGTGTCTAGCTCTCTCTACCACTGGTCCTTTGTTTCTGTTGCCCCTTATGCTCAGAATGGTCTGCCTACTATTCTCTTTGCATAGTTAGTTCTTATCCATCCATCAAATCTCAGTCAGCATGTCCTCAAGGAAAACCTTTTCTGATTTCTGTGACAATACAATTTTCTTCTATAAGTTCTCATGGCACCAAATATGTCTCTTTTACATTATTCAGCCAGCTGTATTTATTCCTTTATCACTATAATAATTTGATCAGTATCTTCTCTCTTTGCTAGACAATGAGGGCCACCAAGATGCAGACTTTGTGTTTTTACCACTGGCTCCCCAGCATCTAGCAGAGTGCCTGGTACATTGCAGCACTCAATAAACAATGTTTGATCTTACATCATTTGAACTAAGTAGAAAGTCATTACAATTCAAGTTAACTCCAATAGCATAAGAAAGCATAAACTGACTTTGTTTTGGGCGAATCCACAATTTGTTAGGTAATTTTCCAATTGTGCTGTATATAAAATACTTGCTTTTTACCTCACCTATGTACTGGAAATAAGCAAATAGTAATTATATAAGAAGGGATTTTATTTATCATTTTCAAAATATTTATAATTTTAATAGACTGAAAAAATGTTATGATGATGGTGGAATACAGTAAACTACATTTATTTTGAATTCTTTATGTCAATGGTATTTGCTAAGCAATTTGCAAATGTTAATTTAATCCTCGTAATTGCAGCTGTGAATGGAATTCAAAACCAGGCTGCCTTACTCCAGAGCCTAAGCTCTTAATTAAACTACTAATTTGCTGTGGCAATTTTATGTGTATAGTAATAACCGTCATTTGTTAAGCATATGCTTTGTATCAGGCACTCTGCTAGGGGCTTTACGTACATGATCTCACATGAACCTCATTGCCGGATAGATATGTATTATTTTCCCTATTTATTAGATACCCTCTTTGTGTAGTTGTATTTCTTATAAATTTAAAATTAATTATCACAAATGGGGGAAATCACTAATACTTAAATTTTGTTGTCTTTTCCAAATAGGAGCTTTTCTCAGGAAGCAATGCAAGCTCACTCTTCCATTGTTATAGTTTACAAATTCTCTAGCAACAATGCATATGCTTATATAAATATTTTGATAAAACTACATAAACACCAGGAATGTTGTTAATTTGAAAGTTATTTTAGGCTAAATGATAGTCCAAAAAGTCAATTATTACTAGAAAAGTGAGAGATTTCTGCACCAAAAATAAATAAAATAACAGGGCCAACCCATTGGCCATTATGAGTACTGGTCATCTATTGTTTAGATATGAAGAGCTCATTTTCTTTGTCCCGCAGGTCAGTGTCTGGAATCAGGGTACAGTGTATAAAAGTGGCTCAGGAGATTCTCTCTTCCCCTCACCCAGAAAATAAACATTCCCTCAGCACACAAGAGAGAAATGAGTTGGAGGATGTAGGTGTTCAGCTTGCTTGTTCATATTCTATTTAGAATTTCTTTTCTTATGAAGTGAGCTCTCTGATGTTACCATTTTTAAAAATCCAATTTATTTTAATAGCACTTTCAAGAAAAACGGCAGCTTCATAGCACCAATTGCCTACTGAATCTTTTATAACTGTTAGGAAAATGAGATCCATAAGTAGTAACTTCAATAGAAGTTAGGAAATTTTAAGAGTATATTAGGGTGTGGGGCTGTGTCAACAGAGGCAGAATGAAGGTGGTAATTGAGGCAATTTTCTAGATATTTTAGGAAAATAGAAGCAAAATAATTAAGAGAAAAGTTGAATTATTTAACTCAAGACATTTCCTGGTTATGAGTCAATTTAGTTGCAGCAAAGTTTGTAAGACCACATAAAGAACAAGTTTTCAATGCCACTCACAGCTGCTTCGTTGTGGCATCTTTATTCTTTGATGCTACTAGATAACCATTTCAGAAAAAAAAATCCTATTTTCAAGAGAATGCTATTACAAAGATAGAATTGATTTAGATAATTTGGGAAAAAATTCGTATAAACATGATGTAATGTTTCGGATAAGTGGTCTTTTTAGCTAATGTTTTTGCATTTGTAAGAAGGCTTAGGGGCCAGAACTGATTCCATAAAATTCTATAAAAATGTCCAGAGTGGCAATGCCTTACTCCATAAGGTTATAGGGTAATGTATAAATCCAATAAGGTCAAAGTTCCTAGTATTCTGGTCCCTGCAGGTGGCTAAAACAACTGCGTTTATGAATCTATGTCTTTATCTGTATCTATAGAGAAAAACAGAGAGAGATACTTACATTTACCATATCAATTGATTAATACTATTAAGTCCTGCTACAGGCTGAATGTTTGTGTTCCCCAAAATTCATATGTTGAAACCTAATCCCCAATATGAGGGTATTTGGAGGTGGGGACTTTGAGAGAGGATGAAGTCATGAAGACAGAGTCCCCCTGAATGGAATTAGTGCCTTTATAAAAGAAACCCCAAAGAGAACCCTCACCATGAGAGGTTACAGGGAAAAGATAGCTGTCTATGAACCCCAAATCTGCCAACACCTTGATCTTGGGCTTCCCAACCTCCAGAACTATAAGAAATAAATTTCTGGTGTTTATAAGCCACCCAGTCTATGGTATTTTTTTTTTTTACAGCAGCCCAAGCTCACTAAGACACCTCCACTGGAATGATGAACTTCTGCACAGTAAGTGGCAGAACCAAGACTCAAACCCAGGACCTGCTAACTTGAAAGCTGTTGCTGTAACAAAAGTGTATTTAAAAAATAGGCAATACATATACCCCAAAATTCAAGAGACACCAAAAGTACATAGTGATAAGTAAATCTGCCAAACCCCTACATCTGGTCACACATTGATAAAACTACATAAACACCAGGAATGTTGTTAATTTGAAAGTTATTTTATTATTTTATTATTTTATTTGAAAGTTATTTATTTCCTTAGAGACAACCACTGTTATCCATTTACTTGTGTACCTTCTAGTGATATTCTATGTACTACAAGCATTTCTATATACGTCATTATGTATGTAAACAAAAAATATGATAGAATATATATACAATATTCTGCATGTTTTTTTCCAACTTTACATATCATAGATGTTCTTCCATACTAAAAGATAACAGAGCTGCCTCATATTTTCTAGAAGCTATGAAGTATTCCATTGTATAATGTATCATACTATCCGTGAGGGAGATTTAGATTGCTTCCAGTCTTGTTTTATTACTAGCGACGCCGCAAAGACTATTATTTTTGTATATGCCATTTAGCAATTTTGTTTTAGGTGAATCTTTCTGCATATAATAGAGTTGTATTCTGCTTTTTGACCTAATGTTATAGTATTTAAACCATTTACATTTATTGATATAACTGGCTTAGTTCTATCATCTTTTTTCATTTTATGTTTTCTCTCTTTATAACCTATGATTACGTTCTGTTTGTAGTCTGTCTATATATTTCTCTAGTAATCTGTAAAGTGTATCTTTTTAATCTATAATATAATTAGTCTTCTAGTTTTTGAGACATTATTTATATTTCCCACGATAAGCAATGATAGAATTAGTTTAGTCCACATTAGTCTAGCCCTTCAATTTTCTCTTCTTCACCACCAAAATGTAATTTTATTATTTATATATTTTAAATATACTTATACTTCTGAACTTGTATTTAGCTCTAAATGCTAGCCTTGCCTGTGATTATAAAAATAATAAGTTCAGCTAACTTAACCTACTTCTCACTTTCTATTTCCATTGCCCTCCCAAGTTTTGTCAGTTACTTCATTTTTGCATCATCAGGGCTTATATTTACATTCTTTTTTGTAGTCGTAATGTTTATACTCATGTCCTCTTTGTGTAACAGTTAAAATGACTCGATGTTCCTTCCTCTTCCTTTTGCCATAGTTTCTCCATTTACCTCTTGTTTAGTTGAAATTCATCCTCTACTACTATTTCCATGAAGGGCTCATATAACTCTATTCTCTGAATTCTCAACATTTTTTTTAAAGTTTGCTTATTTCCTTTATAATTGAACAATAATTTAACTGGTTTATTAATCAGACCTTAAAGCAGGAAACAAAAGCCACTGTAAGTATTTTAAGTAGCCTTCAGAAATGTCTTGCAGAACAATACAGAACTCATCAAACAGCTGAGTTATTACCTCTGTGGTAACCACTGCAGATGCTGAATTCAATCTGTAAACTGAGAGCTGCAATTCAGAGTTTAGGCAACCAGAATTTAAAAAGTTGCCACTGCTGCTGATACCATCACACCTGCCTTTGAACCTAGAAACCTGGAGATTGAAAAATGGAATATTGCTGAAAAAAACCTGTTACCATGCTAGCTAAAAAGAGACAGAAAGTGAACTCTGCAGCACTTCTGCCTTCCAAATCTCACTCTAGTGCATGTAATTGATGGATCCTAATTTTAAATAATAGCCATATCTGCAAGTGAGTCTGGGAAGTGGAGTTTTTACCTTTCCTCTACAGTCCTGGAATACATAGTAAATGAAAGATGGTATGGAGATCAAATTAACCAACTCACACTACCCAATATCTCAGTAAAAAAATTTGGGGACTGGCCCAGTGGTATAGTGGCTAAGTCTGCGCATTCCACTTTGGGGGCCTGGGATTGGTAGGTTTAGCGGGTTCAGATCCCGGGTGTGGACCCGGGGCCAATCTTCCTCACACACACATACAAAAAACTTTGGGTCATATTTTCTTTTCTTAAGGAACTTATAAGGAATTCTATATTTTGAGTGCTGCTGTGAAGGAATATAAGGATAACTCTTTTCCCTGCTTTATTGATAACTTAGCATTTTAGCCTACTTACTCCAAGTGTCTTTATCTTTAAGGCTCAGTTATTTTAATAAGATATATCTTGATACTGATCATTCTTAGTCTTTTTTAGTCTGGAGCATATTGTATCTCCAATATGTCTTAAATCTTCGTTTATTTCTGGAGTATTTTAATTTATCTTAAAATATAATTATTATTACTATTATTCTAGTCCTTTACCTTTGGAGCATTGAATATGCACGGTTGGCATCTCTTTTTGTTGGTATTACTATCTACCTTTTTATTTGTAATTCTTTTATATGCTGAATTTATTTCCACTATAATTTGCTCACTCTTCTCAATCTTATCCTCCTTGTCTCTTGCTGTATTTTCATCAGTGTCTGTTCCCTTTTGTTCTAGTTCTTCATTTCTATAATGATTTTTTCTTCTTTACTTCCTTCCTTCCTTAGTTCTATCTTTCAATGATTTTTCTCTAGATGCTATCTAATTAGATATTTTCTGAGGTTGTATGCGTTTGCTGTGAAATCTTGTTTTATAGAGGCAATTGTTTATTTTTCTGGAATTATTTCTTGAATGCTAGTGTGCTTGCCACAATTTTAATTTCTTCAAGGGAAACTTTTTATATCTTGGTAGCATTCTTTCTTGTCACTTGTTTTGCCTGCTCCTTTTCACCTTTATTTCTGTAGTGTCTTTATGTCAATCTTGTGTTAGTTTTCTATTATTCTTATTCGGTCATTTTAAACAAGAGGTGCATTCCTCTTGGATCATCTACCAGTAGAGGAGTGTCCCAGTCAAGAATAGATCCTCCACAATTCACAAGCCATGCCTGATGACACAGGGCTGTGCATATGTGAGTTCTTTTAGCTTTTACCTCTCTCCAGACAACTGAGACTAGCAGCTGCCAGACTGCTCACAATGCAGCCTGCCTTCTCCAACATTTTACTCCTCAAATTCTCATGTCTGGATAATTCCTCATTTTGTTGTTCTCCCTTGACTTACTTTACCACTATATAGCGTCCAGGGCATATCTTTTTCACCATTACAAAGGATGATTAGCTTTATTACTTGGAGTGGGGTATCTAATTTTGATCACCGTGTTCTGTTAGTTTCGTCTGAGAGCTGTACTGTAGGACGACTTTCTCGATTTCTTCCTGTACCTTATTCGACCTTCACTGCATTTGGCAGCCCTTTCTCATAGATTGTGGTTTGGATGGCAGGTATCTCTTAGTTTTATCTAAGATCAAATTTGCTTCTCTCTCTCTCACTGATTTCAGATAAAAGGAGAAAAGAGGCAGTGCCGTTTATTTTTTATCCATTTTCAAAATAGAAAGCTAAGCAAGTCAAAGCTCATACTCTCAATTACTCTGCTACACTACTACACTATATTGTCAATGCCCCACTACTATTTTTCTAAGTAATCTACCATCTTAGATTCATGATCATTAAAATTGGGACTCCAGGTATTTACAAAGTTGCTTTTTCTTATGTTCTATAAAGTACTCAGTGAGGTGATATTTAATATATGGCAAATGAGAAAGAAGTTAAGCTTTTGGGCTTTTAGGAACGATTTTTTTTTTTAAAGTTCTGATCAGAGTCTTCACATATATCCTTTGGAATCAGAAATTTGGCCTCAATCACTACTAGTCACTCATAACCACATGATGTCCACGCTTCATGACTCCCTTCCCTAAGAAGACTCAGTACCTAAGGCATAAGTTTCCTACATTACCCAGTACATATTGACACCTCCTTGTTGAGGAAATAGCTTCTTTCTTTCAAAGGCTTACCTTTCTTACTTTTTCCCTACAGCCCATTACTTCCCACCACTTTCTTACCCTCTCTTCCTTTTCCTCATCCACTTCTATCCTCAAAGTTTCCATCTATGTTGAGTCACCTATCAGCCTTACTGCTTTTCAATGTTTCCTCTTGTTCCACCTGCCAAAAACCCCCGCACTCACATCCTCTGGCCATTCAATCTACTCCGCCGTTTCTATTTTACCCTTTACAATTAAACCAATTGAAGAGCTAGGTGATCTACTGGTGTCTACCATTTATCTCCATTTTAATGATAAGGGAACTGAGACAGTAAGAGGAAAAGTGACCTAGCCTTTTCTTAATATGAGGACTTCTCTTCCTGTAAAGATTTCTCTATTACCTGTATAGTATTGATTCCTAAATGTACATATCTGGACTTGATTTTTCATTCCCACTTAGGTCTCCTTTATTTTTAATAAAGTAAAAATGAGTTTTTTATACAAGTGAAAATTAAATGTTTAAAAATACATTTATCTTTTCTTCACTGTAATTCCACACAGAAATAATTTTTTACAGTTTTAATCTTCCTCTAGTGGTTATAACCTCATTTACCTGTTTCCTAAGGGTTAAGACCCCAATAATACTGTTAAACTCTTCTGTCTTTGCTCCCAAACAACATAAATTTTGAGTAGTCTTTCTTTATTTAAATTCAGTTTAATAATGCAATTCACCTTGAGTTTCTGCTAGCCATCCTATTTTCAATCTCTTCTTAGTCTAATCACATTTCACACAGGTGTTACATGTGTGTGAACAATTTATCATATCACTCCCTTGCTCAGAAGTTGCAGTAGTTCTCTACTGAATATTGGAGAATATTCTTTAATTTATCTGTTCAGCAAATGGCTATTAACCTCCTGCAATCTTCCAGGCACTGTTTTAGGCTCTGGTGTAACGGTCACAAGACAAACTGTCTCATAGAACTTAAATTATAGTATATAGAGAGAAACAAATAAATAAACCAGGAATTATCAGATAATATTAAGCACTATGGAGGAAATTAAACAAGATGATGTGTTAGAGAAGGCCAGGGTAGCATTTTGGAATTTTTTTAAGATAATATTTGAATTAATACCTGGATAGTGAGATCTGGAGCCAAAAAGGCCCCAGCAAAGGGAACAGAGGTGAGGGTAAGCCTAGCCAAATAGGGGAACGGAAAGAGGGCTAGTGTAGTCCAAATACAGTAAACCCAGAGGAAGAGTGGTTGAAGATGAGTTTGAAGAGAGGTCAAAGTTAGAACACTGAGGGCCCGGCAGGCCTTCCTACAGGGTGTGGACTTCATTCTAAGTTTAATGGGAAGTAATGAGGGGATTTTATTAGAGAATCTGACATACATGTGTAGAGGTCCCTGTGGCAGCTCTGTGTAGACAAGTTAGGAGACTATGCAATAATCCAGACTAGACGAAATAATGGTTTAGACTAGAGCAGTGATGGATGTAGATGATCATATTTTGAAGTTCCTTTAAGGTCATTAGCCAAATTCTGCTTTATCAGCCTCACTTCTTGTTTTCCCTGACACATGCTCTTAATTTTCATTCTTATGTGGAAGGATGATTTCTCACTTATGATAATAACATCATTTTCTATTTGTTGAATTTTTTCTCAAAGTTCTTTGACATGTTTGTGGCAAGAGTAATATTGATCAGTGATTTAATCATAAATATTTTATTGTTAAAAAACAGAAGTTTTAAAATTGAAACTCTTAGATTAACACTTGTAATGAAGAGTGAGGCTTTAATATACTTTTCTACATTGACTATCATGTAAGAATTTAATAATTTTGCTTAATTCTATGGATTAAAACAAAATAATGCAAAACTCTCTCTCGAATCCAAATTGCTTCAAAGTTAGTGAAATTCCATGTGAAATCTGGCTAAAATGCCATGAGGTGCATTTACCCCTGTACTGAGAATCAGGTGTGGGTGCAGAGTTGAAATGGAGCAGGATACTCACTAGGAACAGAAGACATCCATTCATTCCTACATGTTGGAGAAGGGACATTTCCTGCTTAGTGAGCCCCAAATCAGCCACATAGGTGTGCTTGCCCCACAGACACAGCTGAGGGCCTTCGAGTAGAGTTCTGCTCTTGAGATTAGGTTAAAAAATTCAAAAATAAGTATATTTTTAATGCAACTTTAAACACTGAACATGTTTATTTTTATTTATTTATTTTTTGTGTGTGTGAGGAAGACCAGCCCTGGGCTAACATCCGTTGCCAATCCTCCTCTTTTTTTCTGAGGAAGACTGGCCCTGGGCTAACATCCGTTGCCAATCCTCCTCTTTTTTTCTGAGGAAGACTGGCCCTGGGCTAACATCCGCGCCCATCTTCCTCTGCTTTATATGGGATGCCACCAAGGCATGGCTGACAAACAGTGCATCAGCAGGCACCCGGGGTTCTGAACCGGTGAACCCCAAGCTGCCAAGCATGAACTAAACCGCTGCACCACCGGGCCGGCCCCTGAACATGTTTATTGAGAAAAAGGATGAAGGAAGAAACCATCAAAACAAAAATCTTCAATGAAAGACAATCAGGAAATGATGATAGAATCCATAATTTAAAGTTCGTCTCCATGTAATCTGTCATCCTTAACAAAAAATTATGTTTTGCTCCTGGCATTTCATGCATAGAATATTGAGTTCAATTAGCCTTTCAGGATCAGAGAGTTTTGTGTGCATGTGCTTATGATTTTTTAGTTATTCCCTCAAAAATCTGATATTGCACATATAAGGAAGGCAGAATTTCAATCTTGATCATTCTCCAGTTAGTAACTACTCCATAAACAACTCTGCTGGAAGAGGAAAAATTCTATGCCCACGGTAGGAGGCAGGTTTATATTCTATATCACCATCTGAGTAAAAGCCTTGCTGGCAGACAAAATGTAGGTATGGAGAAGAGTCATTTGATAACTTACCAATGCAAATACTACCATTCCACTGTAGCTTTGATATTGAACCAAGGTATATTAAATGACAATAGTTTTTGAAGAGAGCCATGGGTATGCCAATCCTTCCTCTATTTATTCAGTAAATATTATTGAGTAACCCACTCTGCACTTTTTGACCAGAGAGGTAGATTATTGGGAGAAGGACAGAAGTAGGCCACTGTGTACCACAGAAAGATCAATAAGCACAGCATTAATATCATGAAGGTTCACAGATACAAAGTGAGTCAAACTTTACATAACCCAAACTCCTCCTCTGAATATTCAAAATCCTCTACCACTTGCTCTTCAGTCTCCACACTCTTAGCAGGTCAATCTCATTACCAGTCTATTTGTACTTTCTTTTCTGAGATGTTTATCGATGTCTTTTTTTTTTTTTTTTAAGTGGCAGAGTACGAGAATGTTTCAGAGAAGTGAAGCCAAAGGAGATAGTGCTGATGACTGCAAGAGGGTGTCTTGTTGCAGATGGTTAAAATTGCTCAAATTAACCTATTGCTTTATAATACAGTAAAGCTGTATTAATTTAAATTAAGCTACACAGATTGCTGTACCACAACTTCATCTTATTTTGTCTCATTACTGCCACTTTGCAAATGCACATGTTCTCCCCCTTTCTTATAGTACTCCTTAGTCATGCCCATCTTCTTTGTTTCATTCCCAATTCACCAACTCTACAAATACTTCCTTGTAGTCATTAAAGCAGATGTTGGGAAAGCAGTCCTATGAGTAGGAGATGAGGTTTATCTTTCTCCCCACTACAAGTATGACACACACTCATTTCCTAAATAAAATATAAAAATCATCTTTTTAAATGTATGGCTGAGTTTGCAAGAAAGTAAAGAAAATCCTCATAAGTCTCACATGATGGATGTGAGAGGGCAAATCCAGCGAGACAAGCAAACAAATTATCACCTGCCCTGAGGGCATCTGCTAATTTCAGAAGCCTAGATTGATTAGCTTTAGTAGTAAGCAGGCCACAGGAGAAAAGGACCTGGGACTTCCAAAAATAAGACTTTGTAGTGGAGATCACTATAAAAAGCAGATTCTTGAAGGACCCATCCTACACTCATTTTTGCAGATAATAGAAAAAAAAAGAATACATTCTCCAACTTACTTTATGAAACTGGTGTAAGCTTGATACCCAGACCAGACCAAAATAAGCAGGAAAGTTGTAGGCCATTCTCACTCATGTGTGTAGTTAGAAAATTACTAAATACAATATTAAATAGCATCCAGCAATGTATAAAAAGACAATATATTATGACCAAGTTAGTTTTCTCTCAGGAATGCAAGTTGCATTTAACAGTAGATAATCTATACAAGCTGATTAAAGAAGAAAAATTATATGACCATTTCAATAGATGATGAAAAATTATTCAATAAGATTGAAAACCTTTTAGTCATTTTTGAAAAAAATCCTAGTGAGTTAGAAAAATGTCTCAACCTCGTGAATTTATGTAACAAAAAAACTATAGAAAAATGTCGTAGTTAATGGTAAAAATTTCACTTTAAGGCCAGGAATGAGAAAATATGTCAGTTATATCACCAACTCTATTCAGCATTGTTTTGGAGATTCTAAACAGCATCATAAGAAAAGAAAAAGAAATAAAAGCTGTAATGTTTGGACATAGAAAACAAAACTTTCATTATTTGCAGCTTATACAATGTTCTACATAGAAAACTCAAATTTCAAACAAATTACTACTTTTAATAAGTCTGTTTAGAAAGAATGCTGGATAGGCTTAAAATACAAAACTCAATTGCATTTTTATATATTGACAACAAAGAGTTACAAATACAATTCAATAAAAAGGAAGATTTTACAATGTTAATAAGAGTATAAGGACTGTAGGAATAATCTAGTGGATAATATTTGTGACACTTATAGAAAAATACAAAACTTAATTGGAAGCATTTAAGAAGGTATAAATAAATGGAGAGATATACCATGTTCATGGATAGGATGACCATGTAAAGATAATCAATGAATGTTAAAGATATCAATTGTAAATGTAAATTTACATTTGTAAAAATATCAATTATCTGTAACTTGATCTATATCTTCAATATAATTATAATTAAAATCTCAACAGGTTTTTAAACTTAATTGAAAAGGTGATCTAAAATTTTGTGGAAGACAAGGGGGAAAAATATCTAACATAGTCCTTAAGAAAATGAACAATGTAGAGGCAGTTATCCTACAAGATAAATAACTTATTTTAAAACAGTAGCAATTAAAATAGAGTAATGTTGAGTAAAGCAAGGGAATTATCAGAAAATTCAGGTTACCTTAGGAGAAGAGGGACAAGATTGAGGAGACTCAAATAATATTGGAAATATTTTTTGAACTGAGTAGTATATATAAGAATGTTTATTTTTATTTATATCAAAATTATGTCACCTACATTGTTACATATAAATTATTTCTTAATAAAATAGCTTAAATGACTGTTAAAGTAATTTTAATCCTAAAATATGCCTTGTTTTAATAATATTCTTTTAATATTTACTCTCAGACTTCTTGAATCTTAGAATTAGGAGATATTAGAAGTAATGGTTCCTAATCTCAATTCAAAATCAGACTACTGGAGCATTTTAAAAATATAAATATCATGGCTCTCTCTATATCTCTTTAATTAGAATCTTGCTAAATTAGACCTTTGGTCAGGACAATATGATAAAGGGAGTGATGATTGGTAGTGTAAAAGTCTGTTTTAAAACCAAAGGTACTTTCCCCCATTTTTTAAAATTCTTAGGTGATTCAGCCAGTTAACGGAAGCATTGGTTTTCTAGTTCATCCTTTCCCGCAATGTTTTTTTTCTGCACTATCATAATAGATAGTCAATATGTCTCAGTATATTTCCATTGGTAAGGAGCTCACTAAACAATTCTTCCACTAACATTAGGTTCTCATTTTTCAAAAGTGTTAACAATTAGAAAAAAGTGAGATACTTTTTGTATAGCTCTTAGCCTCATGCCAGGCACGCAGTAAAGGCTCTATAAATATTGGCTATTTCCATGTTTATTGTATTTACAGTGATTGGTGATGATTCAATTTCTAACTCCCTGTTATTTCCCCCAGTTCTTCTTAGTTCTAGAGCAACAGAGAACAAGTCACTTTTCTCTGCTGTGGAACTTAATCTTTAAACATCTGAAGAGTCTTGTCATGTCACCTTTGAATTTTCCCTACTTTTTGCAAAATATCTGTACTTCTTTCTGTCAGGAACTCAGCTGAGCTGGAAGAGAGCTGAGCTGCCAGGTGTCCAGAATAGCTGATTAAAGTAACAAGCCAAAAATGAGAGTTAAGCCTTTAATCACTTACTGTGATGGTCTAAGGAAGAGTCTAAAACTAGAGGAATTGCCTACTCTCCCTGTTCCATTTCCCCCATGGAACACGGATAAAGGGCCACGGGGATCAGTGCAGACATGGTAGTCCTTCTCACTGTTGAGGGATCCCAGAACAAACAGTGCCAGCAGTTTTATTGACCCTGAGGTGTACGTTTGGTGGCAGACAAAGAGGAAGGGTTAGGGGTGGAAAAGTATAGGGTAAGAGTGGCAAAATGTGTCTTCAAGGATTCCCTCTCCTCCCTCTATTAGGAGACTTGAGAGGTCCCTGAAGAAGACCTCTGCTCAAGGTCTAAGAAAAAAAGACCTAGTAATGAAGGTGCCAGGATTAGGAAGGTAATATGTGAAAGAGCATGACCAGCCAGGGATTCCTGAGTCCTTGACTGCACCTCCCTCCAGACACTGCAGTGCATTGACTATGCACCAATTCTGGTGCAGGGAGGGCAGCTTTCCCCCATGAGGCCCACCACGTAGAGCCTTCATAATTGCTTATGGTCAGGAATGAAAAATCACACATATGTTTTTAACCATTTAGAGCATGATTTGCATGCAGACTCCTCACCTTTGTGAGCACTCTTCTCAGAATGTATAGTAGGGCACAACAACACAGGGAGGGAGTGTATTGTAGTATCTCTCCAAAATTCGGTCACCAGTGGGGTGATAATGAAGTAATTAAATCACTTGAAATTATAGCTGTGCTTCTGAAAATGTATGACTGGTATGGATTAAACTAGGTGTATCTAAGGACAAATTTCTTTAGCTGAGCTATTAAGTTCTTACTTTGAGGGATTAGGTACAATTTAATTTTAGATCGAGGACTTACTATCATCAAAGACAACAGAATATAATGATATCAATGATATTAAAGTATTAATGCACATAGACTGGATTTGTAGTAAATATTCATTTTTCTCAGGGTGCAATTATTCCTTCACAAAAACTCAAAAATTACCTTCCTAAAATATTTATAGATGATAAATTTTTTTTGTTCTGTAACACTATCTCTCCTTCTCTTTGTGCTATTCATTTGCCACCCACTTGCCTTGCCTAAATTGATCTTCATAAGGCTCCTATCACTCATCCTCCAATCAACTTAAGTGCTCATTTACATGAATAGAAGTTATTTTCCGTAACAGCAAAGGTTTGGATTCTTTTCCATTGGAATTATTCTGAACTCAGCTTCACCTTCTTTAAGCAGTTCGATGTGGCCTGACATCCCTAACAGAAAATGGTTAACAAATTAGAATATTTAATTGTCTCTGTTCAGACTTTCAAATGATTGGTGTTTATTAGAGCATGGGCCATGAATCAATGCTCATGGTAATTAAGGACTCAATCATCTCACTTCTACTTCCTGAGGCAAAGCAGATCATCCTCACAGTTGGGCAGTAAACCAGGATCAAGTGAAGAAAATGCCTGTCAGATGTGATTCTGTCTAGACCAGACAGTAAATTGTGTTAAAGGTATTTGTGGCACTTGTCAGCAAGTGTAATGTAAAAATGGAAACTTCTTGGTGCTTCTTATAGATATACTTATAGTGAATATAAGGAGTCAACTTTTAGTGTGGTCAAAAGATCACAATCTGGAAAATTACAGCAAGTGAAACTGTGAAACTGCAAGCAAATGAAACTGCAAAGTAGGAGCTCTTGGCTTATGAAATTGCTCAGGCAAGAACACAGTTCACGAATGTCAGAAGTCTATAACGTGGTGACCTCTGGTTACATACATTACTTCCAATATAAAGCATTGTGCTGGAGTTGTTAAAATATAACCCACTTGTAATGGAAAATGAAACCCAAGGTATCTGAAGTAGCAAGAGTAACTTGGGCCCTAAATAAAAGTTATGACTAAAATTTCGGATCTCACAATATCAGAGAGTAAGCATTCTCATACAGTGCAGGAGCCAATTTAAGGTATCAGTGACACCTTGTTGATGGTAGTGGTGATGATATGATGATGATGGTGATCATCAAGAATCAGAGAAGAGGAAGGACAGGAGTGGAGGACAGGGAGAAGGACTAGAGGAGGGAGAGAGGGGAAGAAATTATGGGAACA
Organism: Tapirus indicus; assembly: GCA_031878705.1. Lineage (NCBI taxonomy): Eukaryota > Metazoa > Chordata > Mammalia > Perissodactyla > Tapiridae > Tapirus > Tapirus indicus. The sequence goes on from CM062918.1 coordinate 46,652,650, forward strand.
GAAACATGCCCACTGGACTTCTACAACTAACCAAATATTTGGGGGAATAGGATAATCCACATAAATTATCTAGATAACTGAAGGGCCCATTAAAGATACCCAAATAATTAATGCTTTATTAGAATAATTTAGATTGAGTATCTTTGTAAAAGTATTATATACATCTCTGCCGTCTTAAAATATTCAGAACATAATATTTGTCTTTTCTTGAAATGGCTCAGGTCACCATTGTGAATACAATTATTACGATTACTCATGTAATGGTTAAGAAGATTGGCTCTGAAACTAGACTCCCCAGGTTCAAAAATCAGCTCTGTGTTTCTAGTTGTGTGATTTTGGAGCAAGATATTTAACATCTCAGTACTTTAGTATGCCGACTTATAAAATAAGGGTAACAGTAGTTCCATCTCATAGACTTATTGTATGAATTAAATGAGTTAATGTGTGTAAAGCAGCTATAACAGTACCTGACACATAGTAAGAGCTAAATAAATAATAATTATTATTGAAAAAGTAATGGTTGTTTACTCATTCATTCATTCCCATAATATTTATTGAGCAACTATGCACCAGGCATCGTTCAAGGCACTTGGAAACAAAACAAAGTTCCCTGCTCCTTGTGGAGCTTGAATTCTAGTTGGGGTGACAGATAATAAATAAGCATGAATAAATTATGTAATGTGTAAGATGGTAATAAGGACTATGGAAATAGAAAACAATAAAGCAGAATAAAGGGGATTGGGAGTGCTGAGGTGGAGGTGAGTTTTGGAGGGGGAGTAGGGACAGTCCACAGGTTGTGGCATTAAATAGAGTGGTAAGGTTAAGAAAGTCTCATTGAAAAGATGAGATTTAAACAAAAACTTATATGCAATAAATATCTCTAAACTATAGTATTTTTGAGTTCTAGTATTTGCTTTTCAAGGAAAAAGTAAAATCGTTTTTTGTTTCTCTACTTGTGTATTATTTTGGGCCCAATATATTTATGCTTATCAGGGTTCGTCTACACATTCAAAGCAAAATGGAGCAAGGACTCTTGCTCTATGTGATTCAGTGTCTCCAAGAGAGAATCAGATTTTTTTTTATGCAAAGCAAACCCATGGTTAACGAGGTAAGTTCCTGGACCTTGCACACCTCGCCCTTGCCCTCCACAAGGCTTAGGGCTCTTGTACTGAGAGCAAGTGTCCCTGGGATCCTGTATCTTCAACCCTTGTCCTCAAGCCCCTCTGCCTCTGTCCCACTCCACTCTAAACGTCTAGCTGTATGGAGATTTAAGTGCCTGAGAAGAGAGGGTTTCAGGGGAGAACTGAAAGTATCGTGGAGTAAATTTTGACCAAAGATGAAATAAAAAGTATTTGTTAACTCTCCTGTTTGAAGTTCCTTGTTAACTTTATATAGCTGAGAGGAGATTACGGGCAACTTGGAGTCCCAATCCTATGCTCCAATTATAAACCATCCTAAATGGTCCAGAGATAGAGGGCAGAGTCTGGCACATGTTAATCAATATATGTTTATTTTATTAAAGGTATGTGTAAGGCACTGTATTTCACAACTACTAGACTAATATTATTTGAATCAGTTTTCTGCTATTTAGTAGTTGTGTTAATTTTGAACAAATTATTTAACTTCTCTAACCATGATTTCCTCTTTATAAAGTAGAAATAATAATTCCTACCTGAAAAGTTATTGTGAGTGTTACAAAGAATACTTATCAAAAAGCCTAGTGCACTACCTGGCATGTAGTTGATGTTCAACAGATTGAAGAAATGTTTAATATCATTTGTTAAGCAAGAAAAATTTACTAAACTATAATTTTTTTTCTAGAAAAACAAGTGTTGATTTTTCTAATCAGTGCTTTTGTTGAAAGTCATTTCTATCTTGGTTCTGTAAATTAGTTGCTTTGTCACTAATTAGATGATTAATGCTTCTATCAACAAGCATGATCGTGAATGAGGGTCATGTGGCATAAAGTATTTATTTTTGTAATGAAATACAGTGCTGTACCGTGAATTTTTTCATGATGAGAGATTCAAGCATTTATGATAGCAGTCTTTTGCCTTTGAACTACTTCATATAGCTTTACATATTTTGCTTATAAGCAATTCAATGCTTTATAATTACATGTATTAATCATCACATATCTCCTCAACAAGTTTATATGTTTCTTTAAGGCCAAGAATAAAGTTATGTCCTCCATGCCAGGAACTATGAATGGTCTGATATTTTACTCTACTTACTAGCTGACAAATTAGCCCACTGCAGTTTCATAGATGCTAGCAGAAGACATGGACTTACTGGGCCAGAGACAAAGGACTTTATTACTCATTACATAGCAGGTAGCATGAACTTCATGTTTGCATTAGTTTCTCTTGTCTGCTAAGCCCCATGGGGGCAACGTGGAGGCAGACCTAGACAGATGCAAGTTACACAGTGGATTTGCATCAGTTTCTGAGCTTAGGAAACCCCAACTTTTAAAAGCAAACCAGGCCAAATTTTGCCCCAGAGGAGGACATGTTTGCTACATTGGTCAACACACAAATCTGTTCTCTACTCCAGGGGAGGACACTATCTCTATGTGCACTCTATGAACATCTGTGAAAAGTTACTCTAGAATAAAAGTCAGTGCCTCCACTCACAAGGTGTGTAGAAACGCAAGAAACCCATGAAGAATTGTCTCCCAGAACTCCACAGCACTTAGTAGTCTAGGTACATAGTGGGAACTCAGTAAATGTTGAAGTGAATTCACGTGACCAGAGAATCATAAAGTCATTGCTGTAAACTGCATGACTATTTATGTATACCCTATGCTGACTTTACTTTCAACTGAGTTTCTGAAAAAGATACTGATTAAGAACTCAAATATTTGTACAAAGATATGTAGAAACGTACTAAGGGTCCACATCAATCAAATATATAGACAAATTGAAACAAAGGAGATAGTTCAGTTAGTAAAGTAACAAATTATAGAACTTCCTTATTGGGAATATTAGCAAGAGTTGTGATTAGTGGTGTGCTGCAAAATGTTTTACAATTGGCTCGCCAGTAAAAAAAAAAGGCCCTAATTTGTAGTTTTGCCTGTTTCCTTGGTCTAAGTTATCTTACCATGGCCAATTTCAGGCGATCAGTGTGATTCTCTGAATGTGGAGTTGGGGAAAGATGTGCACACTCTGCTCTCCAGAGCAATGAGGCCAGCTCCAGTGTACCACTGGTTGCATTGGACAAAATGGAAGTAATAATGCCAAATGCCCATTCCCCCAACTCCCACTCTTTGCCCCAATGTTCTCCCTCAATATAACAAGGGTAATGAGTACAATGCTAGTAGGACTTCTTGGGATATACCATATTTGACAGATCTAGTCTTAGTTGCTTTTTGTAGAGAAAATCAAAGGGAATGAATTTGCATGACAGCTGCCTAGCCTGTGAGCAGAACTCAGGTCAGGACACAACCTGAGCTCTCATCCCCTGCAACACTATTATGATCAGTGGCAAAAGCCTGCTCTTCCCTGATACAACGCCCCCAAGTCATAAGGTAAGAGCCAGTAGATTACTTCTCATTGGCCTATTCACTCCTAAGACCCATTTATTTTATATGAGATCCTAGTTGTCATTGACTCAAGTGCTTTAGCTTGCATAGGGAAGCAAAATGACGAAGTTATGATTCCAGGAACTAATATATTCTGTGATCAGCACTTGGCAACTACTAAAGGTTGCTACCTTTGTTCCAGTATCATATTGCTTGCAGTTTACAAACAGACTTGACCTGCATCCTCTTTACGTCATCTCCCATGGTGAAATAATCACAAAAATGTAAGCAGCTAAGCTTTCATTGTGCCAAACTGCTGAGGAGAGATCCATGTGATGGACAAATGCCAGGCAGGCATGCACCCAAAGGAAAAAATTCAGGTAGATCTTTATATCATTTTTGTGTTAATGACCATATTAAAAAACGTGCCCATTTCAAGTAACTATACTTATACACCACTGACCAGATGATTCTTGCCCAAATCCAGAGAATCACATATGGCCATTTAAAACCAGCTCCAATATCAACACACATTGAGAAGATTGCTAAGTATGCACATGGTAAGGTGCCCCTTATAGCAGCAGAGCAGAATAAACAAGGTCTGTCTCTGCTTCTCCAGTCAGCACAGCAAATCCCCCAAATCTACATAGTTTGGTTCCCTCACTCTCCCTTCCATTCTAATTAGTTCTATGTTTGTTTGTTTTAAATACTGGGCTTAAAAACTGTTTCTGGAATACTAGTTTGACAGTCTGCTAGCAGAGTTGATTACACATTAGGCTAAACATAGATGGATTTATCTTTGTTTAAATAATTTTAATTATCTTTTGGTTGGGTGTGTGTTTTTGAAAAGCTCCGTTTCAGTCCTGGTAACTGTACCTGAAAATGCAATGCATATTCATTAGGAACAAGCAATACTTATTCTCTATTTGACCCCTGATTACATTGAGTAGGTAAAATGCTCCTAAGCTAAGCACAGTAAGAGAAACATTTTGAATTAGAGAAATAATGAATTGATTTGTTTTTCAATTTTCAGAGAAGCATACCTGTTAGAATAATAACCTTCGTTCCAAATCCTGAGGCAGACAAGATAACTGGTACAATTTTTAAATTTCTCATTACTCAAGATTCTAAGTATAAATGTTTCTTTGCCTCAGAAAGGAGTACCTAAAAAAATAACTGAAAAGAATTCCTCCGATCATTAATTTTACTCTTCACTTACTAAGTAATATGCATAACAATATTAATATGTGTAAAATCCTATACTAAATACTAGAAATGAAAAATAAATTGTATATAGTATATATATTTTTGAGGAGTCCATAATCTGAGGGGAAGTCAGATGGGAGCAAATAATTATAACACGATGTTTAAATGTTCATTATAAAAGGAATAAATTGAGTACAATGGTAGCATGGTCAAATTGGTCCTTGGCTATTAAATAAAGTTTTTCAAGGTCATGCAGTTGAGTTTTATTAACTTCAGAAGCTTCTGCACTTGCACAACCCTGGGCAGTCACTCTTCGAGTACCTTCACAAGTTGCAGAGGAAGGATTTTGCACCAGATGGATAGGGTAGGGAAGCCACTTCTCAACTTGCAAAGCATAACAGGTAGTTGTGCTCGAAACTTTCAGAGGTATGAGAACATTCTCTAGTCCAGTAGTGCTGGAAGTCTGCCAGCCATAGGACTTGAGATCATATATCCAGAGAGTCAGAGCACAGATGGAGCTACTGAGGGAAAGAAGTAACAAGCTAGGAATCAGTGGTCAGAGAAATATTTTTAAAAAATATAATTTATACTACAATACTATATTCGATCCCTGCATGTTTGGCTAAATAGGAATCCCTCCAACATCCACACTCTGGTTGGCAGTTTATTAAAACAGTACCTAGTATATATTTATTGTCTTTCTAAAATTAGATTTTAATGCTACTCTAAGAATTCTGCAATATCCCTTAAAATAATGAGATAACATACAACCAGGGCTCGACTCGGTTGTCTTGTCTGTGAATGGGGTATCTCCTGAGATACACAAAGCATGAGTTTCCTTCACTCTTCATTTTTTTTTTTCCTTGTGGTGAGCAGGGCCTCAAGGCCTTTGTTGGTACTGCTTGTCAAAGCTAGACCACTGGGTTGGATGTGTCTTTATTCTGAGCTAGATTCTGGGTCATGGTGTGTGTTTCTGTTAGCATGGGGCAGGGAAGCTTTAAAAAAACAATTCAAGAAACATTGTCTAAGAATAAGAGGGTCTTGGGTTGTGAAAGTCTGGCAACCACCTAATGGCTTTAGCCTCTGCTGCCAGGTACTACTAATTTTCATTAGTGATAGGAAAGGGATTGTTAAACATTTCAGGGAATTAAATATGCATCGTATGTCTAAAGAACGGTATAATTAAAAGGAATTTGAGGTTTTAGCTTTGAGAAATGTAGTTTCCTTGCTATCGGATGTTTGATTCTATTTAATGGCATTTAAGTAAAACATATTAAGAAGCTGGTTTTTCATTAATTTATGAATGATTATACTTTATAAACTATGTATAAATGGATGCTGAGATTTTCCAGACAGTGATTACTAAGAACATTAGCTTCGAACCAAGGAAAATTATTACACACAATTTCATATTTAGTACAGCTTTGAGCCACAGAAGCATGGTTTTGGAGTTTAAGAACTAACAGTCTAAATTGAGACCCTATGTAGCATGAATTTTAATTAAAGGGAATTTTTTTTCAAACAATAACGAATGCTTAATTATGAGAAAGTTTGAAAGCTGTATTTTTTAATTTATTTTCTGTTCTGTGATAATGTGATAATGTCTAACGTTAATTTGAGTGCAGGTAATGTTATGGGAGAGATAAGAAAGGTTTTGGCATAGGGAACTGCAAGCCCTAGAAAAGGCTATATTGTCTACTTGATAAACAATCTGTTAAGAAAATGAGCCCTAAAAGATACATACTGTAATTGAGTTTTTAGAAGTTAATCCCTGACACCTGACATTGTCCTCTCAAGCCGAACATTGAGAAATCTTTGGGGGAGTGTTTGACAGCTGCATTTTAGCTTTTTCACTTCTGCAACTCATTGTACTAACACCTATGACAATTTCGTTGTTTTGCTATGAAAAAAATATATTTTTTTTTTGAGGAAGATTGGCCCTGAACTAACACCTGTTGCCAATCTTCCTCTTTTACTCTTTTCTCCCCAAAGCCCTAGTACATAGTTGTAGGTCCTTCTAATTCTTCCATGTGGGCACTGCCTCAGCATAGCTTGATGAGCAGTGAGTAGGTCCAGGCCCAGGATCTGAACCAGCGAACCCCAGGCCACTGAAGTGGAATGCGCAAACTTAACCGCTACGCCCCTTGGCCAGCCCCTGAAAAATACTTTTAATCACTGGAAATGTAACTTGCAATCCCCTTTATCACCAGGGTGGTAAATCTTTCACATCCCCTTTATCTCTTTAAAAGCATAAAAATGACATTCACTTTTTAAAAATAATGTAGAGTTGAATTATGAGGTAGTCAACACTTCTGAAACCATGTTTCAAAGGAACAAGGGTTTGAAAGAAAAGTTCTACTTAAAGTGTTAAAGAGCATTATGGAGCAGTAAGAGGTCAAATGCCTAGGAAAGGAGAAGGTAATTTTGTAGAATACAAAGGCTCTCCTTGACAGTGAAGGGATTGAATCTTTAAAATATTATAGCAGTTTGAATTGGGAATTTTACCAGAGTTCATAAGGTGGAACGAAGGGGTTGAAAAAGAAAGTGGTGAAACCACCTCAGTCAAGACCCTCATTAAGGAATCCATTAAGGAATCCAGCATTACTTCAATCTTTTAGACTATCTCTGTCTCCTTTATCTGTCCTCTAATCCATCACGAACAGCACTGTCAGACTGGTCTTCTTAAAACATTACTTTCATTATGTTAGTCTCCTGGCTACATAACTATAGGAAGATGGATGTAGCAGTTTTGTTCAAGATGAGCTGACGGTGGGATAAACTGGAGATGGGGAAATTGTTAATTAGAAAGGCAATAAAAAGAATTCCAGGCATAACACAATAAAATTCACAACAAAATTGTGGTGATCCAAGTATAGAGAAAGTTGCAAATGAGAGACAGACAGACTGTGACCATGAAGGAAAATGTAAAAGGCTTGATACCTCTTGGATATTAGAAGCAAAGAAGAGGGAAAGGATGGCAGTGATGGTCTGGAACCCTGAATATTTCTAGCCTGCTGCGATAATCTGGGTATTTTGGACAAGCATTTAAATTCTTTGCAGTTCAGTTTTCATATGCCTAAAATACAAGACTGAATATTGGAATATATCCTGTCTTAAGTTGCTTGAGTCTTTCAGCTTGGATTAGCTGTTATTTAGGATTTTAAACTTCTGCAACTGGGCAAATAGTGATAGTATGAAAAAACAGAGAAATCAAAAGGAAACATCCAAAAAACATTTGCAATGAAAATAATTGGTTCCAAAATGGATGTCTTGGCTTGAAAGTGCTGACAGGTTTGTAGAACTATTCAAGAACATCTAAAAACTATTTGTCGATATCCACTGTGTTTCAGCCACTCAGCAGAACAAATATGTCCCTTGCCTACTTCAATGGAGTCCCTTCATATACAAATTTACTGTTTGAACTAGAGAAAGAGCAAGAGAGTGAAAGCATAACAGAGAAAGAGAAAAGAAACTATTTAAAAATGATGGGCAATTCAACATGCCAATTCACTGTTTTATTAATACATGCCCAGAATGAGCAAGAGTTGGAAAATATGAATATGCTGTACCCTATTTAAGTTTCATTTTCCTCTTGCCTCTCACATGTGAACAGTATTGTCCCACGCCACATAATTTTATATATTTTCCATACAACCATGACCTCAAAACTCAAGTCAATTATTTCATGTCATGGTCAACCAAGGAACTAGTGATCACTCCAAGGCAAAAGGATATATTGCTGTACTGGTTTTATCGAGAGATGGCACGTCAGTCTCTAACGTACATCCTTCCAAAGAGATCATCAAGGTTAGTTTAAAGGACTATATGCAATTTCCAATAAAATCAAACATCCTTCTCTACGGCCACAGTTAAGAGAATCCAGAAAGTAATGAAGAGAAGATAGAGTTGTCTGGAACAACTAGTACTAGGGAGGAGATTTATGCTTTGAATTTTATTTCAGTTTTGAGACAGAGCTTAGAAAATTATTTGAGAGGATAAAAGCAGTGTTTTTCAAGATCACAGCTAACAGAAAAAAATGAACTTAGTTGGAGCATCTGTGAGACCTTTATCCAACATGAAATTAAATAACTGGGACCAGGATTGTAGATAAGGGTTAGGCAAGGAATAACTTCACCTAAGATACATCATCAGTGCTGAGGTGCTAACCAAAATAGGATCAGCAGAAGAAAGAAGTCTAGACTAAAGCTGAGTCAGAAGAGAAAGTTACTAGAGCTCAGAATACAACATAAGGTGGAATCAGAACTTTGGCTTTCTGCTCTTCTCTTCCTTTAATTCTTTAGGTAGATAGCTACCTGCAAGTTCCTGTCTGCCAGACACTCTGTTATTGATCTATTCCTTAGTTTGGAGGACTGTAAATAACCTTAGGGAAGCAGTGGGCCAACATACATTCCATCAACTTCAATAATGTTCCTGTCTACACAATTCTATAATAAATAATCGCTACCAATAATGTATTATTTACTTAAATTTATTATCTCAATCAGTGCTCCCAACAATGCTGCAAGGCAGCTAATTTTTCCAATTTCCATATGAGATAACTGAGATTCATGGAGGTTAAAAAAATATTTACTGGTCTAATAACTAGGCTCTTCTTTCAATGACTAAGTCCTTGCCTGCCAACCCACTTTAGAGTGAAGTCCATGACTTTCTTCCTGGTCCTCAGGCTTCTGTCTTAGTCTTTCCAGGTATTATTTCACAGATAAAAGTCTTACATTTTAAACCAAGACCATGGTTTATTTAATATCTAATCTCTCTGATATCAAAGACTATTCAATTGAACTTACACTTTTTATTCTTCCCTGCTACATGACAGAGTTGGCTCTAGAAAAGTAGAGATGAGTAAGATTTATTTCTCATTTTTTTGAACATATATTCTAGTGGAGACAAATATATAAACAAATAAACAGAATGCAGTTTTACAAGGGTTATTGCAGAAGACTTAGAACAACTGTTCTCCATTGTTTTTCTGCCCCATTTCAACAAAAACGTAGGATATCCTTCTGTCAGTAACAAATATTTACCTTTTAACCCACGCAGCTGCTGAGAAACCCATTGGAGAAGGGGCAGCCATGATTCCCCCACCTCCTCCCCCCTTACTCCCCAGCCCCTCCCACTGAGAATCCCTGATGTTGAGGTTACAGAGAAGTCCCTTTGGTTGAGATGCGGAGGAGGTACTTACATTATATCCACCTTATGGATCAATGAGTGTTATGTTCATGTTTCATTTGAGAGATAGGTAGGTGTTAGCTCATGCTACTCAGTGAGGAGGCCAGTACCAGTAGAGGGATTAGCAGAGTAAAAACAGATAGGTAGGGAATAGTGTGATGTCCCCAAGGATCTACAAGGAGTTCAGGATAACTGGAACAAGGAGGTAGAGGGAGAAGACGAAAGAGATGAAACTGGAGGAGCAACTGTACCATACTGGGGTGTAAAGGGGTTTGTTCTATATCTTGTAAGCAATGAGAGATATTGAGTATGAAAATGACATCTTCAGATTTGTGTTCTAGAAAAATCACTCTGTTGGCAATGTAAGAAATGGGCTGGCAAGAAATCTAAAAGATCATCTAAGATAGTAAGGCCTGGATTAGGGCACTATCAATGGGGGAGGTTCAGGAGGGAGACAGATGCCAAAAATATGATATTTACCAATTCTACAACATGTATTTTTATACATTATAACAAATTGAGATATATCCTAAAAATGCATCAAGAGATGGTGTCTTAAAAACATTGGTAGCCAAGCAGCAGTTTCATTGTCTGCCTGTTTGTCTACTTTGATGTTTTTGATAAGGTTGAGAGCCCACCAGCATCAAAATCTGCAGCATAGCTGTCTGCTTTTTGGAACAAAAGAGACAATAATGGAGCACTATTTTACGTAATGCTAACCCACCAATGTTCTTGATGGCGTAAAGGACAAAGTTTGGAAAAAGTCTCAAGACATTGATAATTCTGAAAAGTTGGACTCTGAATGAGAAGCTCAAGGAATAACAATTTATTTTGTTTATATTGTCCTTTTCATGTATAGAAAAATATGATTGACACATGACAGATATCTGCCATCGATGAAGTCAGTTTAAGAGGTCCCTTTCAATAAGTATAAAATTTAAATTCTAATTGCTAAGAAAGCATGGTGTCAGAGACTAATCTGATTTTTTATAATGATATATAAAATAATGCTGCATTTTATGACATTTGATGTCTTAGTTTTGATGAAATATGGAATAAAAAATCTTTAGGAATTGATTAATTGGATATGAGGAGTGAATCATCAATTACACAGACACAGATACTCATTGCGTTGACAATAATGGAAATAAAAAGAAGGTGGACAAAGAGAAAAAAAATGTCCTGAACCACATATCTTCATATGCAGCAGGTGAATAATTAAAGTATATAATTATCATCAGGAAAATTGTGTATAAATGTATGAAAATGTATAATGTTAAGCCAAAAAAAAAGGCAAAATAGATTATCATATGTTTGCCATTAAGAAACTAAATAAATACAAAGAATTGTTTTTAAAATTCTGAAAGAGAATGCGGCTATATTACAGGACAGGGATTTAGTGTGATTCATTATTAATCTTTTATTGCCTTAATGTTCCAATAGCCTTGCCTTGTCCTAGAAACATAGAAATAAACAGAAACACTAAGATTTGTTTTTTTAGGCCTGTAGTCTTAATTTAACAACTCCTTCAGCTGTAAACAGAGTCTACCAGTTTTCTGATCTCTAGTGAAAATTAGTCTATGAATATTACCAATTAACCATCAACCATCCACTTGAGGAAATAACACACCTTTGTCCCATAATCAGAAAGCACTATCTTTAGAAAATCTGCTTGATAGTTTTCATGCAGTACTCTCTTGGTGCCTTCTCAGAGTTCTTTTTCAGTCTGTACACTTTCAGTATGTTATCAGATCAATTTTGGATTAAAATAATAATTAAACTGTACTTACTCAGTAAAGTCAGCTTTTACCTCCTGTACCTAAATATGAGATTCCTCAAAAATGACAGAATATATGCCCTTTATATAATTTGCATTGTGTTGGTTCTATAACAAGATGATTAACTGAGCCTGAGTCAAGGTATGTACAATATACTTTTATATCTCAGATTTTATTAAACTTGGTAAATTCCTTTATATAATTATGCAAAGAACTAAGAAATAAACCATGAAAATATTGACTATTTAATAGAACAAATATTGAATTAGAACACATTTCACTTAATTTAGCCTGTAAAAGTATATCCATTTTGTCATTTATGTGCGATCATTGACTTTCCAAATATTTCCATAGATCTCCTGATATTTTCATCCCATTTGTAATGTCTGTAGTCTAAAAGCCTCCTTTTTCCTAGGGAGATGCTTAAATAGCTGGAGAGGAACCTTTTTGGGAGGACTGGGAGTGTCTTATACAGTGACATAGTGTTTCTGATCTGAAGATAATTCTTGGAATACATTGAAAAAATTTCAGATACTGGCAGCACCTCTAAATGAACTGGGACAGGCCTCTTCCTCCTACCAAAAAATATTATTAGTTATTAAGAACATGAGGTTTGAGGTAAGACAGTCCTGGGAGGGAAATCAAGCTTTGCCATACACTTCTAGGCCTGGATAAGTTGCTTAACTTTAGTTTCATTAAGGGAATTAATCGTAAACCTCAGCTCACATTATTGCTGTAAATATGGAATGATCCAATCGTATAAGCAGCAGAACACGGTAAGCCATAGAGTTTGGGTTCAAATTCTGATGCTGCTAACTCCAACTTAGATAATGATCTTAGGGATGACTCTGAACTATTCTGTTCCTCCATTTCCTCATTTATAAAATGAGAGAAACAATTGCACCTATACCTCATTTGATTACCTGAGAATAAAATGAGATAATACATGTAACATTTGGCTATAATTGTTAGCATTATATCTGGCTCCTGATAAGCACTGCATAAATATTGGCTATTGTTAGCTAGTTTCCTGGATACACTTAGGGAAAGCTTAATCCAATCATCTATACCAAAAAGGGCTGAAATCAAAGAGCTTCTTCCAGAGAATCAGATCTCACCTTCAAAATTACTTGTCTGCTATTGCCTGTGTTGATAACTCCCTCTGACCTCCTCATCACTGAGCCTAGCTCCTTCCTTCTGGATTTTAACTAATGCCCATGAACTTGACCTCTTCTCTGGCAAGTCAATGATTTATTTACCAACTGATATTTACAGTCTTCACTATTTTTTGTTATTTAATCTCTCTCACATCTCTCCTGGTTAGGAAGCCTCTCAATAAATATTACAAAAATATTTTACATTTTGTAGTGCTTCACAGCATTTACTAAGTACTTCTCTATTCATGAGGTAAAGCTATTAGGGCAGATTTTTTTTTAAGATTCAGGTTTACAATAAAAGCTTTATTGTTACTTGATGGATAAGCACATGAAAATATATGTTTATACAAACTTCTAATAGTAATGATTAAAATGTAAAATTATAAGGAAACACAACCTGATAAAGAACATCTTTGAGGCTATCTGTGAAGGTTAAGGGAAAATTTTTATTGCATTACAATTTTATAAATTACAATATATAGGTTGGATGAAATTAAACAGCAAACTCAGATGGGGCAGAGATGAATTTTGGATCTGTCTTCTAACTTGGGCTCATTATTCTGTGATGCTCAGGTTTGGCCTGAGTCCTCAGATATCTCTGTTCTGAAGGGACAAGCACAGGGCCCAAGAAAATATATGTGTGTAAGTGATTCCTGAATTCGTGGGTATATAGGGTTGCTCAAGATTCTAGGTGTGTTTGACAATTTGAATTAAGTTTCATGAGCAGGAAAACATAAAGTAAAAAATAAATCATTATTGATATGAAGAAAACACACAACTCATTTATATAACACTTTGCAGTATATAAATCACTTTCTCAACCATTATCACAACAGAATGTGTTTCTTTACATAGTTATTAATGTCACGTTATAGAGAGTCAAAACATTTCAAAACACTGGAAGGCAGCTAGTTAGTATGATTGCCATGTAATGTGGTAAAAAGACATTTATTAATGTACACTTCATGCCATTATTAATTCTGTTCACAGACAGGAGAAAATAGAAACTGCTTGGAATCAGAGCCTTAGATTGGAGCAAATGAAACTGGCAAAATCCTTTAAGAAACCCACTCACATAATCCTTTTCCCATATATTTGATGTTTGGGATGTGAGAAGTCAAGCATGAACTGGCAGGGAGAGGGAAGAATATGGAAAGAGGGTAGGAGGGAAGCAAGTTACACTGATAGAGTATTTGGCTCACTTTTTGAAGATGGTTATTGAGAAGAAGGAAAAACAGGTTCATTGCCCTTTTCCCCTTCTCAACTCCGCAGTGTCTTGAAGTTCATAAGAGCATGCTGCCAATGATTCTTTTTTGTGACCCCAATTCTTGATCTCTGACTGTCACTGTGGCTATCACAGCCCTTTCCCTAGAGAGTGTCAATTGGTATTATGCTGGGCAATAAGGGAAACTGTATTAACTCCTTTCTCACAGGATAAATATGGACAGGATCTTAAATGTCATCTCCCGCTACCACCCACACTCTCTTCCCTCCTATCTTTTCTCTTTTCCCTTTCTTCTTTCTTTCCTCTTTCTTGATCTCTGCCCCACATTTACTCTTTTCCTGTATTCTATAATCTAAACTAAAGGTAACTTTAAGTTGAAGTGCTGACCTTAAGTATAATTTGTTCATCACTGAGTTTAACACATCCTTCTTATGCATGTCCAATGGTTTTAATAATCCACATGTACTATTTCATTGACCCTCATTTTCAAACATATAAGTCACGGCACTATTACTGTTTATTACCATTTTATCTTTATTTTGCATGAGTTGTGTGATGCATTTAGTGAACTGTCCAAGATCACCAGGCTAGTAGTTGATACAACTAGAAGTGCTAGAGTTAAGACCATGGCTACTAAGAAAAATCCAATAAAACAAAGGCTTCCCTTTATTAAGCTAAGCAAGAACAAGGAGGCTGTCTCTGTGTCAGTGGAAAACAGGACCATAAAATGCTGATAACATATTATTGGCTGTTGTAGCCTGTGCCAATGACAGAGCTACCTAGCTAACACCCAGAGATATGAATTGTGTTTCTGGTGAAAAAGCTGACTCTGAGCTAGAGGTTAGCAAGAGTTTTGTAGTTCAAGTGACCATAAGGAGAAGTTATCGTCAGTGATTTTAGCACCTTTTCGGTGCAATAAAAAATCAAATTCAATGTGTTAAACTCATTTTTAATCAATGTAATTAGTAATATATTTTAAAATTAATTTAAATAGCAGAAATGGCACATGCTTATTATAAAAATATTGAACGTTACCAAATGTATAACATAGTGAGAGTCTTCTCTTCTTCTCTCATCCAATTTCACTACACAGAGGTAAATATGGTTATTAATTTGATGAATACATTTCTAGATATATTTTGTGCATAAATAAGCACACACTCACATGAGACCATACTAAACTTGCTAATATGCAAACTTGTTTTTTCACTTAACATACTTTGAGTGTTTTTTCATATATACATATACATATTTACCTGATTCACTTTAATTATTGCATTCTTCCCATTGTATAATGCACTATAATTCATTTAATCAATATACTATTGCTGAATATTTAGGCTACCTAGCTTTTGTTACTATTACCAAAAAATATTGCAATAAACATCCTTGTATAACAAATTATTTTCTTGTGCATTTATCTGTGGATAAATTCTGATAAGTGGAAATTCTGGTGTTAGGGTAATCGCTAATATTTTAAATGTGTCTATGGATCCTTGGATGCCACTTTGAGGTTTAATCTGTAATGACATAACACACACAAAATGATATTTTTATAGTAAAAGTAATTCTTTACCATTGCAGACCAAATGTTCACCAAAAATGGTTTTGTTCTGTTTTTCCTGGAGGTACAAAGTTCCATATACCCAACAATTTTGATTACCTTCTCTGTAATACTGACAGTAAAACAGTGTGTCAAACCAGGCCATGTGTATTGTAAAGTTTCAATGTATGGAACTATCCAAGAAGGCAAATGACCTCGAAGTGTGGAAGCTAGAGTCTCTCCTTCTCACTGGACAAGGTCTCTCCTTCTCACTGGATCTTTGCTGCTTTGTGAACTGGTTAAAAACCATGGTATTCATTCATCTTTTTCACAGCCTTTTTACTATGAACACTGGAATTTTTCTTACAAGAAGTCAATTCCTATTGAAATCATTCCTTCTTTTCCTCTTTCAGGGCTGGGCGGGGACTCTACGGGATTGACAGTATGCCAGATCTCCGCAGGAAAAAGACTTTGCCTATTGTAAGAGATGTGGTAAGTCACTCCTGTTTTAATTCTCTTTGATTGCAAGTGTTGTCTTTTTCTTTATTAGATGTCAAATTGTCCTCTAATTGAATGCCTAGGCTGTAAGTACTTCATAAAATAATACATACAAGAATAAGTATTGTATTTATTATTTCTTTAGAATCAATTAGATGGAGGAAATAACTCTAACCTTTTGACATCTTTTGATATTAGTTGAAATTACAAATTGAGTTAAAATGACCCTATAATTGAGAGAAAAGAAGTCACATAGCATGCCAAGCGGGCTGCTGCAACTGGGCTTTGATGTGTTCAGTGTTATGAATGACCACGAGTTTAATTTGCAGTTTAAGGCTTGGTTTGAACTTCTTCGCCTTAACCCAGTAGACTTTAATACTTTATAAAGCAAGCAGATAATATTAATCAATTCTTTATTCTATTATATTAAGATCAATTCTAGCTAAATTAATAAGCTGTTCCACTATCTAAAGAAAATCATGGCTGCCAATTCGTTAAAACCTTTATTAGCTCTGGCCATAACTCTGAATAACCCATACTCTCCTATAATGAAATATGTTGGGGGCCACTTAGAGATGCAAAGAATTGTTAATGATCTGTATTAGATTATAAAAACAAATAACATTTTAAAAAAGTGTTTTCTATCATCCACAATGTCTTCACATTTTTCTGGAGGGCATATTCTTTTTTGTGTGTGTGAGGAAGACTAGCCCTGAGCTAACATCCATTGCCAATGCTCCTCTTTTTTGCTGAGGAAGACTGGCCCTGAGCTGACTTGTCCTGGCTAGCATCCATGCCCATCTTCCTCTACTCTATACGGGACGCCACCACAGCATGGCTTGACAAGTGTTGTGTCTGTCCCCGCCCGGGATCCAAACCTGCAAACCCTGGGCTGCCGAAGCAGAGCGCATGAACTTAACCACTACGCCACTGAGCTGGCCCCTGGAGGGCATATTCTTAACAGTTTATGACATGAAAACATATTTTTCCCCAGAAAAACCGAAGTTCCCCTTTTACCAACAATGTGCACAATTTCCTGATATCAGTAATTTTTAATTTTGCTGTGAAAACCTTCATCTGAGGCCATCACTTTAGTTTTCAATTAGGGAAGATAGAATCTTGACTGGAAAGATCTTATACTACAGAGCATGACATGTCTGTATGATTAGCTCAGATTCCTGCCATTATAGAGTGGACATTATTTTAAAGTGTTAGGCTTATCTGACATCACTATACTCCTTTCTCACCTTTCTTATGTCTAATTATTTATACTTTGTTTCCTCTGACGCTTGGAATCTTCAGGCCATGGTAAGTGATTTTCAATTTATTTAATTAATATTTGATAATCTTCTCAAATGTACACTTCACTTATTCATGGGATAAAAAAGAGCAAGATGGTGAAATATAAAGACAGACACATACAATAAAAGGTTGTTTGGGTTCTCCAAGAATTTAACATCTAATTCAGTTCTGAAAGACAGACCAACTTATGTAAACAACAGGTACAAATACAGAGTAAAAACATAATTTTATGGACACTAGTTGTCAGAGATGGAAAATCATCTTGGGTAAGCCTTTGGAGGTAAGCCCTCTGTAGGTTTACAGGGTAAAGGTGGAGATGAGTGGAGAGAGACTTTGCCAGTTAGGATTGTGATGAAATTTATTTGAGTGCATGGCTTTGTAGCTCAACAGGGATATGTTTATGACCAGATGCATTATTCCTCTATGACTTCCCTTTGCTCCTAATGGGAGAGCAGGTTTAATTTTCCCATAAGAACTTCTGATTCCAAAGTTCTCTAGAGCACTGTCAAGCGTACTATATTGCAAATGTTTCAGGTGGGAACGGTATAGTGGTTCCATTTTATAGGGGAAACTAAAGGGACTTGACTCTTACTTAAAATCACCTAAGTTACAAACACTGAGTGAAGAAAACAAATCTGGGTATAATGATTCTCGATTGATAAAATAGACACTTGGAAGAAAATATCCTGGAAGAATATTCCAGAGAACTATGAACAACTCAGGAACCATCTAGCACCAGTTGTGATTCCAAGCCATCACACAGATCAGCTGACTCTGCATCAATGGTCATGTTTTATGAAAGAATGTGATCATGACCACCTTGGGGAAAAACAATGTTCTAGAAGTCTCTTGCTAGCCTGGAAACGTTGGGTTGGTCATCTGCCTTGTCTGGCCTGAGTTTTCTCATCTGTAAAATGAAGGGATTGGGTTTGGTGATCTAAGGGGACTTTTTTCAGTTTTAATGTTCTATGATTCCACATTCTGGATGAGCTGGCTGAGTACTGAAAATGGCAAGTCCCTGTTGCCTAAAACATGAACGTTGATATTCTTACATTTTCACATTCTGCTGAGCAATGTGTACATAGCAGCCACCTCATGTACTGATAACTCATAATTCTGTTTGTCTTAGACTCTGGCTGCCCGGAAATCTGGACTCTCCCTGGCTATGGTGATTAGGACATCACTAAATAATGAGGAACTGGTAGGTGCAGAGTCAGTTACTATGTATTGATCATAGTCCAGGGGAAAAGCATTCTTCTTGAGCCACTCATTTGTAATGTTCCAGGATTAACTGGGAGAATGGGGAGAGTCTGACCCTAAACAAATGTCCTCAGGGCCTCAGCTTCGTTATCATACAAATTATCCTCTGCTGCTCAAATATGCAGGCATCTTCTCATCTTTACAAATGCCATTCCATCCTAACACAGATTACCTGTTATTTTCCTGCTCAAAAAATCCACTAAATTTTTACATAGTAAAGTTTTGCTTCCTTTATGAGGCTTTCCCAAACACCCTCCTCCCCCTTTTTTGGCTGAGTTTAGTTTCCTCCTCTGGGCTTTTCTAGCATTTAATCACGACTTCCATAGTATAGTACGGCTAAGAGTCAAGGCTGCCTGGTGTGAGTCCCATCTGTACCACTAAATTAGCATTGTTATACCTGGCAAGTTATGTAGCTTCTGGAGCCTGAGTCCTCTCATCTGTATAGTGAGGCAATAATAAGATGCAGGATTAAGGGAGTGAATACATGTTTAACACTTGGCAGAGTCTAGAATAAACAATAAACACGAGCAGCTGTTTTTTAAATTTTTGTTGTTACATTATTTTGCATAAACTTTCTTTTTAGACTCTGATGTCTTTGAGGGTAGCTCTATACCTTGTTTGTTGTTCTTGTTAAATATTTCATTCCTCTTGCTTAGTATACTGTCTGGAATGAGGTAGATGCTTTATAAATTCTTGTTGAATTAAAGAACCAACATGATTAGGAGATAGAAGTAGGCTGCAAATATCTAGGTCAGTATTCTTAAATTTGTCTCATTAGAATCACCTGGGGGAGCTTTAAATCATGGATGCCTGGGTCTCACTCCCTGTGATTCTGATTTAATTGGCTTCAGGTGTAGCCTGGGTATAAAGGGGTTTTAAAAAAATTGCTGGGAGATTCTAATGTGCTGTGGATGTTATGGCATGGTAACTGCATTCCGAACAGCCACTCTACTGGGTCTTTTACTGAAGACAATTTATCTGTGCTCTCCCTTATGGGAACTAATATACTCTACCTGTCTCAATTTTAGCGACTTTGTCATTCCTACAGAATAAAATTTTGCCAATAATATTATCTTACTTGTTTTAAATTTCTATATGTTTGACATTTGACACCATTATTTATATTTATATTTCTCATTCTCTTCTTCCTGTCATTGTCATCTTCCACCCAAAAGTCAACCTTTCCTAGATCTCTATCAGCAAATGCTTTCCATCCCAACACACATCACCAAAATAATACATGTCCATTTGAATATCTGGGTCTACAGCAAGTTAAAACATTTTCTATTGTGCCACAGGATTAAAAAAAAATGTGGCTTGTTTCCCAATGTCATATTTTTATCTATTAGATTTATGATGCCATGTAATATTTTGAGTATAGTTTAGATACAAGAGAACATAAATATCCTCTTGTGTATGAGCAAGTCCCATATTGCTTGCTGAATCTCGAAGTATCTAGTCTTTTGCTTTTGAGGAAATAAACAAGTCAAAGGTTTTTATTAATAAATTCCTACACTTTTCCTTTCTTATATATATATATTTTTTTCCTTTCCATTTTTTTAATTGATGTCTTAGTTTATAACACTGTGGGGTTTTAGTTGTACATTTTTGTTTGTCCGTCACCTTGTGGATGTAACCCTTCACCCCTTGTGCCCTCCCCACCCCCCTTCCCCTTGGTAACCACCAATCAGTTCTCTCTGTCCGTGTGTTCACCTATTCCATATATGAGTGAGTTCATGCAGTGTCTGTCCTTCTCTCTCTGGCTTATTTCACTTAACATAATACCCTCTAGGTCCTTCCATGTTGTTGCAAATGGGACAATTGTGTCTTTTCTTATGGCTGAGTAGTATTCCATTGTATGTATATACCACATCTTCTTTAACCAATCATCAGTTGAGGGACACTTGGGTTGCTTCCACTTCTTGGCTATAGTGAATAATGCTGCAATGAACATAGGGGTGCATACGCCTCTTGTGATGGTTGATTTCACGTCCATTGGGTAGATGCCCAAGAGTGGTATTGCTGGATCATATGGTATTTCTATTTTTAATTTTTTGAGGACTCTCCATACTGTTTTCTATAGAGGCTGCACCAGTTTGCATTCCCACCAGCAGTGAATGAGTGTCCCTGTTTCTCCACAACCTCTCCAGCATTTGTTGTTATTTGTCTTTATTAATAAATTCCTACACTATTCCTTTCTTATATTTTAAAATATGGTATTTGGTTTGAACCACAAATATTCATTTGTATGAAAAGTTAACAGGAAAGCAATAGAAATTAGAAGAATGCTGATGAATTACAAGAATACTACATTTCCTGAAGCCCTGAACAGGGACAAACCCTCACTTTATGGTAAAATTAGCTCTTGATCTACATTCCATCAACTTAAAAATATCATTTTACTTCTTTAGTTTCAGAAGGTCTGTGAAAAAGACTTTTTTGTGTGCTTGTTGGTTGGATGAATAGAGTTTATCAGCTCCTTCTGAAATTCATAAAGCCCATATCCCTTGGGTCCATGTCTCAAAAAGTAAATGAAATATGACTTCTGTACAACAGGCACATTAAATATCACTTTTGACAAGCTGTCACATTGAGTTGTTACATGGACAACTAACACAAATGCTGGAGCAGATAATTTCTACTTCTTGGTGCTGAAGGTCTTCCTAGGCACCCTCAGTGTGAAAGCATGAAATGTTTACCTTTACATGAAGAAAAATGGCTTGGCCATGTGGGAAATATTGAACGCTAGCACTTTCATTTTAATTAAAGGGATTTATGATGGTAAAAACTGAGTTATCTCTTCCAAAGGAGAGAGCTCTAAAGTCTGATGCAAGGTGACAGTGGTCAGCAGCGCAGCCTCCACTAACACACTGTTAGTAGGTGAAGCACTGCCAGGTGCCCCATTCATCACCAATTCCAACTCACTCACAGGGAGCTACTGGGGATGTTTGGGAATCTCAGTCTAATAAGTCCTTAAGGACTTCAGTTTCTGAACATTTCCATCTGGCTTCATAACACAAGAAGAAGTAACAATCTAGTCTCTGTATACTACAACAATGGTCTGCCCAGCACTATATTGTCCAGCTTTGTATTTGCTTCCACAGAGTGATAGTTTCCTAGGGATGGACCCAATGGTGGGGCAGTCAAAGTAGACCCATTCAATAATTCAACAAATATTAATTGACTATCTACTGTATGTCAGGCTTTGTTTCAGATTCTGGAAATAAGGCAGTGAACAACTCAGCTAAAAATCTCCGCTGTCATGAGGCTTATAATATATTGGGAGGGGATCTGAGATATTATATTTTGTACCCACTGTTGCTACAGGTCATAATGGAAGGTTCTACAGGCAGGAGTATTTACACTAAGACAGGCTTAGGTGAGGGTTATGGGAAACTCAAGTAAAGTGAGAAATCCAAATCACTAAACCTAAAAGGGGTTCTAGAACCCTGTTTTTTCTATCTGGGTTGATGACTATTTTTAGAGGAGCTGGTCTAATGGCATGCATCCAGAAAGTGTCGATTCTCACTAAAGGTCGGTTTGTCTAGGAGAGTGGGGGGCTTTCTTCCAGTAACAGGATTCAGGCTCAATAAAAGGGAATGACAAGAACTAGATTTGGAAGTAATCAGGAGATCAGACATGGGCCCCATTCCTAGCATGACACTAGAAATATAACATGGAAGGAGGAAGCAGATCAGAACACCACTCTGATGCCCAGGGTTCACTCTGGAAGCTGCAGGCTCACAGTACACCCAGGGACTTCAGACCTCCTGGTCAGGAACAGGAACCCTTTCAAACCACATGAATGAGTGTTGAAGTGAATTTGAATCTCAGCTCTTCCTCCTACTACCTTTGAGAACTTGTTTCTTATCAATACCCTTTGCCTCCCCGAGACTTGTTCACCTCCTCTGTAAAATGAAAGTAATAATACTTATCTCACAGTTTGTGAGAATGAAAAGAAATGTCTTGCCAGACAAGAGTCTTCCCAGACTGTCAGGTGGCAGTCAGGGAAGCGGGGACTCGTGATCAGGTATCCAGAGTACAAGCGGAGTCCAATGCCTCTTGCAGGTGAGGGTCATATTCCAGGGAGTGGAATATATAACATGGGAATGAGCAGTAATGATGCTAAATTTAAAGATTATGTTTAAAAATATTGCTATTGGTCCTGCTTCTTTCCTTCTTACAGAGTACAGTCCTTGGCTTGAGATAGATGTTGGTCCAGCTCCACCATTGACTAGCTGTGGGAACTTGAGCAAGTAACCGGAATTCTGGTGGACTTGATTTTCTCACACATTTGTTAGTTATATAAGATTTTTGCATCTATCTTCATACGTAAAATGGCTTACAGTTCACTGGGTCCTTGAACAATTTTGGCATCAATAATAAACTAGCTTTATAAAATAAGTTGGGGAGTTTTCCTTCTTGTCACTTCTCTGGGATGGTTTGCATAAAGTAAGTGTTGCTATACCTTGAAAGAATGGCAAAACTTGCCTCTTAAACCATCTTGTTGTTTTTTGAGGGTGGTTATTTGACTACTGAATCAATTTATTTAATATAATAATTATATTCAGGTTCTTTAAGCTTTTGTTCTTGAGTCAATTTTGATAATTTTAATTTTTTCCAGGAAGTTGTTCTTTTTTCCTAAATTTTCAAATTTAATACCATCAAATTATTCATATAATTATATTACGATTTATAACAGCTCGTGCTGTTTTCATCTTTTTATCATTTACTTGTATTTTTTTCTCTCATTTGTTAAATCAGTGCTACAGGAGATTTCTCTGGCATTTGTTTTGTTGACTTTATAGTGTTTCTTTGTTTTCTATTTCATTTATTTCTGTTCTTGTCTTGTTTAGATTCATCCACTACTCTCTTTGTATTCCTGAAGCTGCTTTTCTAACTTATTGAGTTGAATACATAGTTTGTTAATTTTGATTGTTGTTATTAACTATTGCATATATACAAAAAATATTTACAACCTAAGTGAAGACCATAAATAACAATAATACATACACCTATGTATCCGTGACTCAATCTTAGAAAGAAAATATTTCCATCCCTTGTGTATTCTTTCCGTTTTTTTCTTTCTTCTTCCAAACTTCACAGATTTTATGTCTATCATTTCCTTGCTTTTGTTTGTTTTTCCACACTTGAATATTGTACCTTAATTTCCTTTTTCTCTTTTCTAACATGTACATTTAAAGCTATTCATTTTCCTCTCTGTACACTTTAGCTGTACCACACGCATTTTGATATATAGCGCTTTCATTGTTGTTGAAATATAATCATTTCATAAATGATCCAATAATTAATATTCTGACTCATCAATTATTTAGAAAATATTTTCTTTAATCTTCCAAAGATAAGTCATGTGGGGTTTATTTTTGTTACTGCATTGTGTTCAGGACATGGACTGTATATTCAGTCTTTAGTATTTAATTAAAGATTGTTTTATGGCTTAGTACATAATCAATTTTGCAGATATCCCATATGAGCTTTTTCTGTTGGGTACTTAAGTTCCAGGACTTCTATATTCCTGATAAATTGTTTCTTTCAACTTCTGCTAATAATCTTATTGATTTCTTAAATGCTTTTTCCTTAAAATATATTCTATGTGGTATTAATACAGCTATACTAGATTGATTAAGTCAATATTTCCTTGACAGAACTTTTTCTAGGCCTTTCTTTAAATTTTAATGTGTTTTATATGTATCTCACAAAAAACCACATAGCTTAATTTTAAAATTCAGTCTGAGAATTTGTCTTTTTTATAGGTGAATTGAATCAACTTACATTTATAATAATATATTTGTGCTTAGTTATTTTACTTTTAAAAATTTACTGTGCCTCTTTTGTTTTTTGCTTTATTTCCTTTCCAAGCTTCTTTTGTGTAGATTGAGTTTTTTTATTTTTACTCTTCTCTGTCAAATAGACTAAAATTATCTATACTGTTTCTATTAATATAGTGGATATATTTCCTAAATGATAAAAATATTTTACTTTTCAAATTTGAAAGTTAATCAATAATTCTGTCCTGCAAAAAACATAAAGGTCTGAAAATGCTTAGGTTCTCATTACGACCTTCAGTGCCCACATTAGAAGGTTGAAATCTCATGTCTGAAAATGATCTGAAAACCCTAATGGAGTTTAGCAGGATTCCAAACATATCCCTTGGGTTTCCACAGAATCAGCTTTTGTAATTCTGGCATTAAGTTTCTTTCTTTTTTTATTTCAGGTGCCTGGGGAATCTATTTCTTTTGAGCTCTTCTACATATTAAAATATTTTTTCCAATACTTCTCTAGTAAGCTATATCAACTTAGCCTGCCATGTCACCATATCAGTTTTCCAATATGTAAAATGATATACTAATATTTCCAGAAGGTTGTTGGGGGAACCAAATGAGTTCACAAACAGAAGGCACTTCAGTAATTTTTGACACATAAGTATATAGTAAATATTAGTTATTATTTTTATTATTAACTACTTTTATCACACAACTGTCCATGGCTCCATGATTGGCTTCCCTTAGTTACACAGGAGAACAGTAGGATGAGGTCCCTTTAAGAGGGTTTGGTCCACCTTTTCCCTCTCTTCCTTTTATAATATCCTAACCCTTCCTACTCTTTCATGGCCTCTGTCAGAAGATTTATAAGAACTCGGTCTCTGTACCAAGTGGTAAAAATTAGACCTTCCACATTAAAATAACTAAAGTTTCCCCCAGTGAAGGAATTTACATAATGTTTGGCCTCTTACATTTAATAAATTACTCATCTCACATCACCTTCATTATTTGTATATACATTTTCACTGAAACTTTGAATTGGAGATAAAGTAATACTTACAGTATATGACAAATCTATCTGAATTTGTTTTCAGATCGTAACATGTGATAACAGAGGGCATATCCTATATCGTACTCTCCTTGAATTATTGAATCATCCACTTTGTCATTGTTCTGCCATCTTTATTTGGACTCAAATATGATAATTAGTGTCTGTTAAAAAAACGTCCAAGTAAAAACAAATTACTTACAGTCTTCCACGGATAGGCACATAACTTTTAGTCTCTGTTTGCACTTTCTGCCACAAAAAATATTTTACCCGAGTAATTTTAGCTTCTTCAGTCAATCTTATGTGATGGTTATTATGATGAGTATATCAGCCCTGAAATTATGTCTGTTTTTATACTCAGAAACTTAGTCTACTA
Organism: Tapirus indicus; assembly: GCA_031878705.1. NCBI lineage: Eukaryota > Metazoa > Chordata > Mammalia > Perissodactyla > Tapiridae > Tapirus > Tapirus indicus. The sequence goes on from CM062918.1 coordinate 46,678,533, forward strand.
TTGTTCTGGCTTCATGTTTATAACAAATTTCAAAGGTCGCATTGTACCTAATCTTTGCTCTGCAAATCTTTCTGATGCTTTTATCCAGAAATAGTAAAATGATACCTTCAGGACAGCAAATAGATTTTTTTTTCAAAAAAAGCACATCTCAAGTATATGAAAAATGTTTCAAAACAGGAGGCATATTTTTTCTCAGAATTATCAAAATGTGATTTTGGGGGTGGAGGGGTATAGGAAAGAAATGGTTTACAGAATCCCATGAGGGAAACCCACAGGAGGAGGAGGAAAATAAAACTTCGTCAGGAGAAAAAGAGAAAAGGTATATGACAAATGGAAGCAAAAAAGCTTTGTTCCTGTTATAAATATTAACAGTTGGTAGATTGGAATATTGATGGTCTAAAAACACTAGTCATTGCTCTTGGCAGGAGGCCTGATTGCTTTATTTCTTGGACTCATTTTAATTTCCTCTTATAGTTGCAAATAGAAAGGCAATTCATTTCCTTCCACTGTCCTAATTGTTCAAAAAGTGATATATTAGGGCCACTCACTTTAAATTCCAGCTTCTTGGAGCAGAAATTTTTAGCAAAATATCTGTCTAGAATATGAGCATCCTCTCCTTTGTAGTCTATAGCTTGTACTTGGCTACAAAGGCTTATCAGAGTGAAAGCATTTCTTACCCTCATTTCTACAGATTAAAACAGTGTCTATGCACAATAAAAAGTGCTTTCTTTTCTGGAATCACTTCAGTAATATAAGAATAATGTTAATTGGGTTTTTTTTTCTTATTGGGAAAGTCTTATGCCATGTCTATAAATAGAAAAAAACACTGGAAGAACGCACATCAAACCATGCCTAACTTTGACAAATTAAATAATTTACTGTTTATTTTAGTGCTTTCTTGGTTTATAAATTATTTTTACAATGAACAGGCATTTTATTATAATCATAAAATACATTTTAGAAAATAATATATGTTTGTTGTAGAAGATTTGAAAAGTTTATAAGTATTTAAAATAGATTAGCAGCAAGTCTCCCAAATTGCTGAGTCTACTCTGTTCTTGGATCCTAACCTCATGATTCGGGCTCTGCTTGTTCTTGGGACCACCTTCTCCTAGGCCTCACCTTGGCCAGAGACCCTCTCTTGATAACGTACCCAGTCCCATCCTTTCACTTCAGCTAAGATCCTATTAGCTGTACCTCATTATCTTTCTAGCTGTTCTAAGTACTATATTAAAAGAAAAATTTTCCCTTCCCTTTAATCCAACTCCTATTGGTGAGTTACAGACTTCCATTTCCCTTGGTCCATGGCTAATTTTAGGATTTCCCCTTGTTTTTTTCTATGTTGCTTTCATTCATTGCCCCTCACCCTATCTTTTTGCCTAATTCCACAAAAATCCCCACGCTCTCTGTCCTTCTTATAATCTGGTTTGATCTGGTCTCCTTTTGCTGCTAAGAAAGCACCTTTTTTCCCCAAGATGCAGTATCCCCCTGAGATGTAAGAATTCCCTCTTATGAGATGTATTTTTACATGCTTCCCTAGCTATTCATTTCCTGAGTTTCTAAACTAACCATCATTTCATCTTATTCTTTACTGGAGTAAGAAATGTTTTCATATGTCATTTATCTTAGAGTAATTTTCAGCTTTGATAAATACATGCTCATATGCAAAAATCAAGAATGAAAAGACTCACAGTATCATTTCCCTTAGACTGGGGATATATACCCTCCGGTGAATTATCCAATGATTTTCTCTAGCTTCTATAGCTTTTAAATGTTGAAATTTGTTTTAATGCTGCATTCAATTGATTTTCAATGTGCTGTCTAGTAAATTTTCCATGTTTCTTATTTTTTTAAATTAGCTTCACTATCTCTTTTCATGAAATGGATCATGGCTCTTTAACCAAACCAAACATTTCAATGAAATCCTCTCAGCTGTCTATTCAGAACTGTTTTTTATTTGTTTTCCTCCATCCTGTTTATTTTTTTATCAGGTATTCCTTATGTGTATTACTTCTGTAGCCTAAGGATTTAGAGGACTGCCTATATATCACTTGAATTCAATAAAAATAAAAAATGGATTTAGGGGATTAGGTAAAATGTATTAATCATTTACTTAACCTTAAGATATATGGATAAAATCGTGTTTAAAAACAACCCCTTACTCATCTCTGCTTTTGAAGTTCATATGTATTTCTTAATTTTCTTGTGTTCAGTAAGTGGACTCTGTTCTATTCCCACCTAGGATTTCATTGAGTTAGAATTGTTATTTTTCCCCTACTAAGACAAACAACAAATTACCTGATGCAATTGCAAATATAACTAAATTCCCTCATTTTTTTGCTAAACCAAAAATACTGTATTAAACACATAGACACACACACCCTAGGTCTCACAGCCTAGCTAGAAGAGGAAACTGTCTATGGACAGCTGATGGAAAATCTGTTATGCCGAGAATCATTCAATTCACTTTAATGATATTGAAGACACCCACTCTGCTAGGCAGTAAAGGGGAAGCAAAGATGAATAATACATGCTCCTGAAAAGAACTCCTAATAGCTCCTTGCAAGACAAGACATCATTATGAAATGCAGCCAAGAGATTTACTTTGCTCAGGCTATCTTGATTGAAAAGTGATGGATCCAGTTCTATCTGTAAAAACTCCACTTGAGTAATTCCTACATTTGATCATAGCGCTGTTCTGTAGAATCACCTGAAGTATAAAAAGGTTTGACTAGACCCTCCTGTAGTAGCAAGGCTGGATCTGGCTGTTGAAAAGTTAAAGAAAAAATTTAATAAAGCTTAACTCCTTCCCAGGGAAACTCCCAGGTCCATTACCAAACATAATCTAGGAAAACACATAGTGAGGAGAATGTACTAATAAAGGGAAATATGCTGTTACCATACTGTGTAATTAAAAAATAATGGAAAGTTGGCCATTTCAACAGTGTGGGAAGATATTCTGAAATGAGATTTTAGAATGATTATTGCAAAATATAAATGCTTCCCTTCTAGTCTTACTTATCAGCTAGGATCCTACAGGATTTATGTAAGTATTCATTCATTATGTATCAGGGAGTTGTGTGAAATTATTTGTAAATGTATCCTCAGAGAATGCTAGTCTTTCTCTCAAGAATTCACATGCATAGTGGGATACAAGAAGCATAGAGAAGGACTCATCCAGCTAAGTCTCTTTTCTGTCAACTATGGTTGTTTCTTGAGAATCCACTATTAATACTAATTGGTAGTAGTGTTTTGAAATCTATGGTATACTTTTGTTACCATCACACAATTTGATCTTCAAAATAATACTGTAGATAATAGAGGAGGAAAGTGAGGCTTAGAGACCTTAATTCTTTGTGGATTACAAGACTCTTAAGTGGCAGAACATAGATTCGTTTCACAAAAAATGTATTGCACCCTTATTATGTGCCAGAGACAATGATAGGCACTGTTGAGGCACTAAGGAGAGAAATATGGCAGACAGCTCCTGCCCAAAGAAGCCCATTTTAAATGCCATGTGATTGGGCCTGTGCCAAGGAACTCAAGTCTCCTGGCTACTTGTTCAGTGGAGTTTTCCACCCCACCAATGGTTTGTCATTAGAAAGTCCTTCTGTGTGCTATTAAAAATTATCACCCTTTAAAATATAAATTTCCATGCCACATTTAACCTTTATCTACTACCAGTGCTTCCTTATCAATTAGATGATGAGCTCTTTCCTACGGGATAAGTGATGAAAGCAGTCCCTGCAGAAGGAATTATAGAAGAAGCATACTTTGGGGCTGGAGAGAGTTGAAGTGTCAGGGAGGGTACAGAGTGAAGGAAGAGAGGCCTGGGTACAATACAAAGGAGGGGTAGAGCTGTTTCTAGAGGGTTAGGGTCAGCATTGAAAATACCTTCCTTCTACTTCACAGTTGTACCAAGAACCAACTTAGACCAAGGATAGTAATATAAAAATTTTTTTAAATTTTTCCTGGAGCACCTATCTCAAGCCAGAGACTAGGATAGCCTCTGAGGATTGATACAGCTTTGAGCAAGATGCTCATCATCCTTTCCCTCTTGGAGTTTACAGGATAGCGGGATGTAGACATTATCAAGTAATTAGAGCTGTACGCTGCTGTGGAAGAAGCTTGCACAACAGTGGAGCCCACTCCAATCTGGAAGATTCGGGAGTTCTTTGTATTCAAATAATTGAATTGGGCCTAGAACACTGAGAGAAGAATAAGTGGGCTGAGTTTTTGTGCTTACTGTCATCACTTAAATCATTAATCAAGGGATTCTCTCAAAATAGCATTTTCAGGGAAAAGTGATAAAATGATTTGTTTTACGTTGAAATGCTTCAAATCCACTGACTTGGCTTGCATTGATAACTTCTCTCATATTCACAGAAAATACATGTCTTCAAGAAGACCTTGCAGGCTTTGATCTACCCCATGTCCTCCACCACCCCACACAACTTTGAGGTCTGGACAGCTACAACACCTACCTACTGTTACGAGTGTGAAGGGCTCCTGTGGGGCATTGCCCGGCAAGGCGTGAAGTGTCTGGAGTGTGGAGTGAAGTGCCACGAAAAGTGTCAGGACCTCCTAAACGCTGACTGTTTGCAGAGTGAGTACTCAGGCAGGCTGAAGAAGTGGGTATGCAGAGCCTGCCTAATCCTGTATATTTTCGGGTTAGACCTTTTCAACTCTTGCTGGTTTTCAACAAATCCTACCCACTCCCTGCTACCACTACACAAAGACACACATGCTGCCCATCGAGTCATATCATCCATTATGCGTTCCTACAATGTTGAACTTGACACTTACAGATTTCCTCAGAATGAGGACCCAGAGTGCAATAGCACTCTCATCCAGTAGAAAACTCCAAAGTGACATCCAATTTATTTTCTCACTTTTATCGCATAACGGCCCCATGTGGTAAGAGGGAATGTGTAAAGTCATGTTCCTCAAACAGGGGTTAAGTTACGTCCCTGCGATTACAGCAAGTGGAATTCTTCTCCAAGCCTATTTGGTGCCTGCGTGAAGGAGCCGTATTCTTCTACAACCCCTGCACAGGTCTTGGAATTGGGGGATCTTGTGTTTGAATGTCAAAGACAAATCTAACTTACTATATATGTGACCTTGACAACGTTTTTAACTTCTCAGGGCTCCATTTTCCTCCACTAAATAAATAGGAATAATAAAATTTACCCCACAGGGTTATTGGGAAGACTAAATGAAATAGTCTCTGCTAAGACTCTGGTGCATAGTAGATGCTCAATGAATATTAATGGCCTCCCCATGCTTTCACATTTCTGAATAGGTACATGTCACTTTGACCTTTATGACAAGTTATCTTAAATTTTCCATTTCCAAGAAAATCCTTTATACTGATACTTTGATTAGGTCCAAAAATGTCAAAACATCACAGTCTAAAATACATATTGTTGACTTTTCATTGCTGCATTTATTTGGTCCTGTCTGCTGACTTGAAATTACTAAAAAACATTGACAAAGTAATCTATTTAAACATGGATTTTGGTTTGCAAATAAAATTTTTCACATTAAATATTGTCCCCTCTGTTTATTGTTTATATGAATGCAATAAATGTAAGGTGCATGGGTCATCTAAAATTGAAGTGGGACAGAGAAAAAACGTCAAAATAAAGATTAAATCAGAAATCCTGTCACAGCTGGCTTTTGCTGTAAGTCCTACACATTCTACAGTTTTCTCTATCTGATTAGTATTTTCCCTACACAATCAGTTCATATTGAGGTTGGTAATAGTAATGAATGTATTTTTAAATGAAAATAGGTAGTATCCCTTCTTTAAAAAATAAAATGTATATTTAGGAATAACTGCTTAAAAGGAAGAGAGATTGACTTGATATTACTCAGCCAATTTACTTGCAAAATCTCAAATAATTAAAATTCAGTTCACTAGTTTAAAAAGTGAATTGTAAACAGGCATCTTAAGAGAAAAGCATATTAGGGCAATGACATTTGAGAAAACAAATAGGAAAAACATTGCCATCTAGAAACAAAAATGGCTTGAATCTCTTAAAGAAAAAAATCACGCGGGTCATACCTAAGAAATGTGCTCATTCTTCTTTCAGTCTTTTAGAGAAGAGAGATGCCACCCATTCATTAAAGTTTTGAAACATTTTCATAATCTATTTCCATTTCTTAAGACAGCATGTATTATTTGTTATTGGTTAAATAAATTAGGCAAGTTTTCATTGAGGTTATTCATTAAAATGCACATGTAAATTGGAAGAATCAAAAAACCATGCAGAAAAATGAAGGTGGGTATGTATGTCCCAAGAAGGGAGTATTTTCTCTGATAAAACCTCCTTACTTTTTCCCTAAAGTTCACATTCACATTGAACAGAAGAGATTTTGCAAGTATATCAGTTCAACTTCACCACTTTCCACAATAACTATCAATAAAATTTGACATTATCCCTACAGATTCAGTGACATTTCCTGACATTTCTTTTTATTGCTTTAAGTAAGCAATTTGCAATGGTTACACTTTGTGTAAAATTCTTCCGTGTATCCCAATATTGGAAGAAAAGGAGAGAATGAAAAATTAAGTGAAATCAGAGTTGGAAGATATAGTTAATGCAGCCTCCTGTAGATGTAAGGAGATTCTAAGATTTCCTTCTCAAAATGGTCATTCAATCTCTGTTTAAACACCTCCAAGGAAAATTTAACACCTTGGCAGGCAGCTAATTCATCTTTAGAAAATTCCAGCTTATATATCAAAATTTGAACTGAAGCCTAACTCCTAGTAACTTCTATTCTTTAAGCCACTTCTTACCTCTGGAGAAAATATTTAATAAATTGGCTTCCATTGTGTGTGACAATTTTTCAAATACTTGCAAATAATAGTCTTCTTCAGGTCTGAGGATCTAGAACCCTCATTATTTTGCTAATCCTTTTCTGAAGATATGCAGTCTATTAACACACACACACACACACACACACACAGACACTCAGAATGAAACAAAAGGAAAAAAATACATGTGGTCTGACCATGACTCATGAAAAGAGAGAGTATTTAAAGTTACTTGAAATTCATTAGTTTGGTATTTCATTCTCATCAAGTCTTGGGTCTGGGACTTACACACTTGCAGTCGAGTGAAATTAGACCAGGTGATTGTAAGATCCCACTCACTACTCCAGTACTTCCCTGCAGGGTCAGAGAGGCATGGAAATGTCAAGTAAGTTCCCCAAACAGCCTCATCTCAGCTCTTGTCTAGCTGATTTTACTTGGTGGTGGTTCCTACCCTTTTCTCCATTCCTGGCCCGAGGCTGAGAACCATGTAGAGTGGTAGAAATAGAGAAGACCAAAGGGAAACAGAAAGATCAATCCCTGAGAAAAGAAAACTGATTTATCCTCCCCCTCTCAGTTTCAGGCCAGTGGCAGTAGCCAGAGTCCACCTGTTTTTTCTTTAATTAACTCAGTTGTGTTCTGCTATTTTAAAAAGGCATTTCATTCTTTTTTTGGAAACAGCATTTGGTGATGGAAGAATTGAACTGTAGCTAATGGAAGAGCAGTCTGTGACCCTGAATGATGTGAATACAACACATAAGAAATTTGCCATGACAGTTATGGTGGCAGTTTTAAACCAATAAAAAACAAAAATACAATGTGCTGACTGGGTTGAGGTTGTGTGCAGAGTGCGACATATGTATAAGAGAGATCATATATAAAGTATTTTCCTTGTTATCTTTTCAAAGTAGAAAAGAGACAACTTCAGAAATTAGAAAAAAAAATGCAAATAATCATGGTCACTAACCCAGTTGTCCTATACATCCTTACACATCTCCAAAGAAGGAATCCTAGAGTCCCACTGAGTAAACATTCTGCCTAATTTTAGTTCCTAACTGGAAATTTCGAGTACCTGCTTTAGAACAGAAAGTATTTCACCCAAAGTTCAGGAAGGAGCATTTTGTGAGATGTGTTCTTTTGTTCCATGTATTTCCCCCTGATATTATGTTAAGCTTATGTGTCCTAATTATTAGTCATTGCAAATTCATAACATTAACAAAATCTGGCTAGTGTACTCCTATCTGCAAACTAGATATTGGTTCTCTTTATTTTGTATGTGCATTACCTCATTTTGCAGCCATGATATCTTATGACACTCAGGTGTTTGCATATATTGAGCAGCTACTGTGGATTGGAGCTTTATTCTGGGCTTTCAGAGCTCAAGAGAAAGTAATCAATGTTGTCCTTGGATCCAAACATATTTTCTAAAACTTAGATGAATAGATGTGAACACATACGTTGGAAACTTTTGACATTCTACTCTTTCAACAGCAATTATACAAAATATGTTTATGCAATGAATACTAAGGAAGCCTTGAAGTAGAATTCTGTGTATCTACTGCTATAGGGTGGAGACCATAGTCTTTATTTCCCCAGAACTGCAGATGTTTAGGGGAGCCTTTGAGATCAGTGAGTTGGAGAACCCAATCTACTGATTTTACTGAATGCAGACAATATAGTATCTTGTAAAAAAGAACCAAGTGGATATTATAATTTAGAACTCAGGTCTCTAAACTCCCAGCCTAGTGTCCTCTCCTAATTTATAAAGAAATATACAAAGTTTACTCAAAGGGAAAAAATGCAAAGTTGTTGAATTTTATTTTTTGTACTTTTCCACATTCCTATATGGTACCCCTGTCTTTTAGACATTCTCTGCTGCCCAGCCCTTGGCTTCACAGAGCTTTCCATCATAATGACTCCTCAAGGCCCATCCTCTATGGCCAACCCACCAAGCTTGGGGTATACACCTATTACAGCATACCTCTTGCACTCACTTTTCAACAGCACTAAGGAGGAAATGATTTGATAAGTTAATTTGGGTAAAAGTGGAATCAATAGTTAAGTTAATTTAATACAATGGCCAATTTCTTAACCCAAAGGAATCAACTAGTAATGGAGCATTTTCAGTTGTTGGGGTAGGCTTCTGTCTGGGGACAAAAGGAGTGCGTATGCCTTACATGATGCCACAGAGGTAGTCAACATAACATGAGCAGTGGATATCTATATATCTTTATATTTCATAGTCCTGTGCTACTTGAGGAAGATCTGGTTTCTAATCCTGCTACCACTGGAATTTTTCCAAAGCTCTCTGAGCATTATTTTTCCACACATGTGAAAAGAGTTAATAATACTTGTTGATGTCCTCCAGCTAAAGACCACCAGGAACACATCTGTAGTTTTAAAAGTTCAGTTTATTACTGGTTGCTGCAAAGGAGAATGCATACCAGGGTAAACCACAGGGCGTGACAGTAAAAGGGTGTTAGAAAGCAGAGGTTTGCTCTGGACCGGGTGTTGTCTGGAAGTGAAGACAATTTTATGACTGTGTATGTTAAGAAATCTTATCTGCAAGGAGGGCAGACTATCAGACTATCAGGAGGCTGATAGCTGTACTTAGTGAAGAAACAGGGGTAACTCACAATAGTTAGGAGAGGGGATGTTTAGTGTTTTGTGGTTTGTATAGTGACCTTGTTTTCATCTGTGCTTAGACAAAATTATGAAGTGGGCTTGTTTGTCTCACTTCTACACTGTCACTGAGTGACCACGTGTGGGGCTGGTGCCTGTGAGCTTGCCCGTGTCCATCAGGAGAACTGCACGGCCTAGTAGTGGGCGCCAGGACACCTTCCAACACTGTGAACTAGCTGTGTCAGCCAAGTTTCTCTCAGAGGCTATTTAAGAAAAGAGAAAATGAAAGAAATCTTGTGTTTAAGTTTTCTTTTCCTTTTTTATTTGTTCTTTTGAAAAGGACATGAAGAAATCTATGTAACTAAAAGTGATAAGAACAAAAAGACCTTTCCTCCTTCCATCTCTCCCTTGTTTTCTTCTTTTTTTCCTTACACAGTAAAAATATTTGAAATTGAGCACTTATGGGTTTTTTTTCCTTTTACAATTAATTTGTTCCCCCTATCCATAGAAATAGCTTTTGACTCTGAAATGAGTGGGAAATCTCAAGAAAGTGAGTATCTAGATAATGCTCATGAGATGTTGCAGCTTTGACATAATTGCGAGAGTGCATTCCTGATTTTGTCTTCTTTTAATATGCAGATCTTTCCAAACTTGTTCGAAAAGTTTGCATTTACCAATAATGGGATGACTGAATATGGTGGGAGTGGTATGGGTGGAGGAGGAGGAAAGGTGGTTTTTTTCTGTTTATTTTTGAACCCACGCTCACTGATGGTGAAGTCACTTTATAGAAGGTGGCGGTTCTTTGAAAGGGGGCTACCTACCCACGTTCTCCCACTGTAAGTGACGGACCAGCTACTGGAGTGGGAGATGACGCTATGCTAGATCTATGCTCCTCCAATTATTTTTCCATTAAACATCAGTCCTTTGTTGTTTGTGAGAAATCGTGTAGAGTGTGTGGCTTTGATTTTATAAGAAAGAGGAGGTGGCTGACTTGAAGACTGCAGGAGTTGCAGATCTGCTCCTTGAAAAGATGGAAGGCATGTTAAAAGAGGAGGGTTAAGATTGTCTTGTATATAAAACAACTAAAGGGAAAGGGTAGCAAATGCCAGCTATGTGCCAACTACACGATTTCACGTGAAAGAAAATGGAGAGGTACCAAAAGCAGGCCCACCTATGTGATTTTACTGGGAAAGAAAAGAAAAGCAATCAAGTTTCTCACACTAGAGATTTCTAGAGAGAGAAATGCATTAGTATCAGACCCTCCGCAAGCTTTCCACGCATGTTAAGCACCTATCTCCTCTGGGTTCACCAGCCTCAAATGCAGGTAAGGATTTATGTATATAAAAAATAAAAATAGTGATTTCTTCCAGCTTCTTTGAACTCTTGTTTTCTTTTATCTTCAAGCACCTCACTGGCTCCCATCTAACAAATAGCTGTAGAGCATTTAGCACTTGACAGACAGTGGGTGTGGCACTGTTCATGGGAGAGTTCAAAAAGTTGCTCCATAGGTCAAGTAATCATGAAGCTCAAAATCCTAAAATTCCTTGTTAATGTGAAATTTTTAAATAAATGCTTATATCTTCACCTGTTTGACATTCTGAAATCCCTATACTTGTTCAGTTATTAGTATTGAAACTATTTGCATTATCTCATTTAATCCTTACAACAACCCTATTAAGGAAGACACTACTATTATTTCCTTTTGTTTCTCAGATGAAGAGACTAAGGCTTACAGAGATAAAGTAACTACCTTAATTTTAAATGGTTAGTAAGTAGCAGATCAGGATTCACACATAAAATGACCTCCTTCTATACCTAAAGCATCGTGAGCTACTATGCTCTTTTGCATTCTTTAAAAGTGATTTTCTTGATGTATTTCTTCCATTTATATTTGGACCTATGCCCCGTTTTATGCTATTAACTGCATGAGGTATATAGGCCAACCAAATTCTGCTTTCTAATGATGGGTACACAGCCTTTGTTTTCTGAAAATTCCAAATCTGAAGCCAAGGGCCATGCGTATTTTGTCTCTTCATAAGATGTATTTCACAGCATGTTTGTTGTTTAACACTGAATTTATTCTTACTTTTTCCAGATCATGGCTCTAGAGTCAGAGTGTGCAAGAAGTTCCTAACACATTAAATTAAGCCCAGAGCCAAATTAAATATTCAAATATAGTAATCATCTTATTAATTGAGGTCGACCTTACAGGCTAGCATGTAGGATATATGTATATTCGGGTAGCTGGGTCAGTGATGATTGATAAATATACGAGAATTTTGTGAGGCCATTGCTTGAAATAAGCCATTTTAGGAGTATTTACACCACAGAAATCTAATGCTACAGATCAGGTGGTGGTGGTGGTGATGCTGTTTGTTTTTTCTATAGAGAGGGGAGAAAATGTGACCACTGAGTTTAGAAAGGCTCTATTTCTGTTAAGGAAGAGATAAGATCATATGCCGAGAATGGAGGGTAATGGGGTTAGGTGACTTGAAGAGAGTAGAAATGTTTGGAACAGTTGTTGAGAAAAATAGGAAAGAGAAGAGAGTAAGACCAAGGGAGAATATTGCAGTTGTCATATGTAGAGTTAATTATTTGAAAGAAACGCTAAAATTGTAAATCGCCATGCAAATGCGGTGAAAATGGGAATTTCACATGTAATGTATATGTTTTGGGTAATAAATAAAAATTAAAGAAAAAGTAAGTCTTCTAATTAATTGGCTGTCCTATTAAATTATGTAGAAGGGAACCAGTGAGATAAGTTTGCCTCCTTTTAGGGTTGAATCCTCTTGCAGTTTGGTTGTGCATAATTGTATTGTCTGATCTGTCTGTCGAGTGTTCTTAAAAGTAACAATGTTTCATTCCATTTGGAAGATGTGTTACACTTTACAAACTGCTTTCACTGTACATTATCTCCTTTGATCTCATTTATTGTTGATCTCTGGTTGACATATTACTGTATTTCAGTGAAGCTACTAGAACTTCTACCACACACTTTGAAGGAAAACTCATATAAATGCAAATTTAGGTTTATCTCTGATGACTTTGAGATAAACAGAATAAGCCTGAAGGAAAATAATAAACCCAAAGGGCTGGAAATTCATGACAAATTGCAACTATTTAAGAAATAGTTTCATTAGAAAAATAAGATATGTGGGTTTGATAAACAATAGGGCAATGGAAAGTACTTGTAGATCCGTGACAAAAATTAGTTATGAATTTGTCTCTGTATCTCCGAACTAAATAGATCTAAGATGAATCATTTTCTTCACATGAAAAATTGTAAAAGTAGAACTTTTAAAAAGCTACATATTTTTTCTAATATAATAGATCAAAGTCTTAAACATAAGCCTCTGTTAACCTGCTCTGCCCAGATGGGCGGTTTCACAGTTTATGGGTCTGTCTATTGTCTATACATATTAGAGAAGATATTCTACTTCAACATTGAGAGCCTTGATGAAGGATTTCAAAGCTAATTGTTAAGCTTTCCTAATTAATTCTTTAAAAGAATTCAAGAGGCAGTCATTAAGTACAGTGATTTGATTCCTTTGGATGAAAATTTTCTTGGCATTCTAGCTTCGAATTTAGTAATTATTGCTTAAATGAGCACTATTACGTGGGGGGTGGTCAGCTGGCTCTTCCTGGATTTAGAAAAAATAATCCAAAATATATTTAACTCTCCAGGTCTTTAACATTCTTTCCTAGAGCCTTTCGGGGCACTAATAGTTAATAATATTAATAGTTGTTTATAAATTTGGGGGAGAGTCACACTTTTATGGCATTTCTAACCCTTTGAACATTCTTAGGAAAACTGTCACAAACCAAACTTTTGGGGCACTTTGAATCTTGCAGGTAAGTTTTTCAAGCCACCACTATCCTTTTGCTTAATGAAGATTCCAATATTTGAAGTAAAATGCGCCGATTGAGCAGTTGCAACTATTTGGTGTAGCCTAAGCTAATTTTACTGTGTGAGAAGTGTGCACTGTGCAGTTAAGCCATTATTGATAAACCAGAAACATGCTTAATTGCATAAGAGTGCATAATTTACAAATGTGTAACCGTTTTAACAGATGACTAGGGCATTTAGAATGTCCTTTCAAATTACCTTAAATAAGATGCAATACTTTTTAGTATTCTTGCTTTAAATGTGGTTTAAGTCCTCAAAGGTTAAAAAAACAAACAACGTGAAGACAGAAATCTGCTTTTTCTACCATTAGAATATTCATCTCATTTAGCTTCCTCTAATTACACCTTGGTTACGATGAATGCTATTTCTTCCACTTTAGAAAACAAATATTTTCAAATAAATGAAGATTTTCATTAAATTACTGCTGTCAAATTGTATATGAATTTATTATAATAAAAGTTAATGATTGACCTTTCCTCTTTTGTCTTAGCTTCTGTACTTGAATTAAGCTTAACATACACAGAATTAGATTCAAAGGACGTTACTGAGGCCATCCTTTGTGGTAGGAATTGTGCAGATAAATTATTCCATTTAACCTCTAAACATTTTATGAGATATTAGTATTCCTATTTCAGAAATACAATATTTCAAAAAATTATAATACAATTTGGGCAATACTTTCAGTTATATAGATCAAAACTAAAATAGTTACTAGGTTGAACACAAGTTTTTTTATTTTTTATTCTTTTCACTATATCTCAGTTGCTCCTGGGCCAAAAATATGTTTGGTTTCAGCAGTGGCCATTCCTGCAGACACTGCGGGGGCTTTTGCTTTCTCACTTCAAGTTCCCTAAGGAACCATGAGAGCTGGAATCATGGTTCACTATTAACTTGCTGTATAATATTGAGCAACCCAGTCCACACAAAGCATCAAGAATATCTGGCCAGTAATTGGAAACGGTGAGGGACTGAAAAATGGACTTCTGGAAATTCTTCACTGCCAGAAGGATTAGCGTTATAAACATAAACGCCTGGAATGTTGAGACCAATCATAAAAAACAATGTCCTAGAAATCAAAAAGGGTTTTGAGTAGAAAGTGAGGATTCAGCTTGTTCAAAACTATGGCCATATCAGAGTGAGAGTTCAAGTCTGATGTCCATCAACTACCTTACAGATCATCTAGCCCCGTGGTTTCCAAATCCTTTTTAAATAGCAGAACCACTTTCATTCCAAGTAAAATCTTACCCTATACATATTTCAATATATAACAAATAGCAGTGGTGTTTATTTTACAAGAATAACTTCAGCATTTAATTACAATAAATTCCATCATTAAAAATAACTAGGCACTTTGGAATAACACGGGTATTTGGAATATTGATTTTTGAGTGACATTTGTCATATATATCCAATCAACTTCTCAATTTTGTTTTGGTTACCCATTGAGTACACATTTGATTGTGTGCGTTATTTTGCTTGTTTTTGAAAATTGAAACCAAATATTTGCACAACTCCTGATTTAGTCCAAAAATGCCACTGAAAAAACTAAGGATCATGGAGGTCTATTTACTGGCCAATAACACAAGGCCTAGTTGTTCTGAATCTCAGTGTAGGGCTTATTGTTTTGATATTTTCTGAAAAAGCCACCTGACTCCCCAGAATGAAAGCGTTCATTCATTCTCATATTCCTTCTTTTTCTCTCTCTCGGGCCTTCAAAAAGTAACTTCATGTACATTTACATCACCGTTGGTTTTTTCCGTTATAGGAGCAGCAGAAAAGAGCTCTAAGCATGGTGCCGAAGACAAGACTCAGACCATTATTACAGCTATGAAAGAAAGAATGAAGATCAGGGAGAAAAACAGGCCAGAGGTGTTTGAAGTAATTCAGGAAATGTTTCAGATTTCTAAAGAAGATTTTGTCCAGTACACAAAGGCAGCCAAACAAAGTGTACTGGATGGGACATCCAAGTGGTCAGCAAAAATAACTATTACAGGTAAAAATAAGTCTTTAACGTTTTTGTTCCACATTGAGATTTATATATGTCTTAGAAATCACTGCCAATAATAATTATAGGTAAAATAAATAAAAATTTTCAATCTTGTCAATATTGACAAGAAGCCTAGTTGGTACTTCAATTTTCTAAAATATATACTAGGTAATTGAAGTAATTTCAGTCTGTGTCTTGCTCTAATCAAAAGCTCTTCCAGAGGAATAAGGTTCTGTTTTACAAAATACTCATCAATACCCGCAGTTTCCAAGAGATTAGCTTTGTTGCCACCTGCCGCTGATCCATTACAAGAGTAGTCAGTTGTCTCTTCCGACGGTTTTTCTTAATGAGAAAATGAGTACCATTTGACTCACTCCTGGATCGATATCCCTCATTAATTTGATCCTTGAGTCAAGGCAGTTTGAGCATAGTGATGTCTAATAACTTGAGCTTCTGAAATTGCTTGTAACACTAACAGTAAGTGCATATGTGTTATGTCAACGTTTACTAAGCCTCTTGACTTGCTCATATCATACTTACAAGGTAAAACAAAGATGCTGCTTTTACTAGGTTGAGTTGACTAATACTGACAGAAAACTAATAAATAAGTAAATTTTAAATCACAGACTTTTGACTTACGTTGGGTAACTCTTTGCATATTGTATGTGCATCATCATTTCTCTATACACATATACAGTAATGTGTATATGAGTGTATAGCTAATATGTATGTGCATGTGTATGTATTTAGCTCCTAAGGCAAAAGCAAATATTAGTCATAGAAAGGTTTCAATGTTCAGTGTGTTCGTTCCTTTATTAAATTTTTTTTTAAGTTTTGTTGCTCATGAGAATGAAAACAATGGGGATGCATCTGCAAACCCGAGGGAAAAGGCCATAAAAAATGTTTCCTTCATTACCACTTTTTGTTCTTGAGGAAGTTTTTATGTTAAAATGTTTATTTTGGTTTATTTCAGTGGTTTCTGCACAAGGCTTGCAAGCAAAAGACAAAACAGGGTCGAGTGACCCATATGTGACGGTTCAAGTTGGAAAGAACAAAAGGAGGACTAAAACCATTTTTGGAAACTTGAATCCAGTATGGGATGAGAAGTTTTATTTGTAAGTATATAATGTGAAACTATTACAAATATTAAAGTATTTGAAAATAAATTATGACAGGCATGCAAAATATGTAAGCAATAATTATCTCATATTTTAGTACTATCTAGGCAGAAATCATAAAAAAGTGAAGCAGATGTTATGAATTCACTTAATACTCTTACAATATTGATTATTTATTCTTCATCTTGGGAAGCAAGTGAATAAAAAGAATATTTCAAACAAAAAATGGTGGCATGGTTGGGGTGACTTTGCAGTAGGAGGAAAAAGATTACACGATCTATAACTTGAGTTGACCCAACATAGCTAGGAATTTATAGGCATGACTCAGCAATACTTGACATCTGAAGATTTATGACTGAAGACAATAGAAAGACTTTGGGCATCACCAGGCACATTACACCTACACCAGCCTATCCTGGGAAAATGGTTGATCATAACTTTAACAACCTCTCATTTTCTGTGAGGTCATTTATTCTTAAACCTCTTACATCTTGCACCAAACAAGAAGTCATTTTTCTCTCAAGAGTTCTTTTCTTTCTACCACTCCTTCTTGGACAGACATAAAATTACTTGCAATTAGCATTCTGTAGAAAGGAAAATCCCTACCAGTGTTTAAAGGCAATCTTTTCTTTTTCTTTCCTTCTCTCTTTGCTAATGGTTTAAACATGGATCTTGTTAACACGCTAAGTAAGCAAACCCAATACATACAACTTGTTTGGGAATGTGGGCAATAGTGTGTAAGAAATGTAGAGCTTCTTGTGTATATGGACTGATAAGTGAGTGTTAAGAAATAGGTCTGGAAAATCAATTGGGACCAAATAAGAGAGGGTACCATAGAATGAGTTAAGGGATTTAGATAGTTTCTCCTTTCAGATTGGTGGAAGAAACTATTTTAATATTCCTTTATTTGTTAACAGAGGATAAGAAATTAATTGAGAGCCATAAATTCAAATTCCTAAGGCAGTCAAGTAAATGAATAAAGTAGGATAAGGGCAACAAAGGAGAAGGACAGGGACCCTGGCAAACATGAGAGCCAGTGACTCTTGGAAAAGAGACAGCTTCCATTGCCTTGCAATTATGCAGATACAATGCAGCTAGATAGAGTTTCCAATTTCTCAAGAAAAGCTGGAAATTCAAAAGTTTAAAAACAGTTTTATTGATATAAAATTGACAAAACATAAAGTCTACATATTTAATGTGTACAATTTGTTAAGTTTTGACATATGTATACCTCCATGAAACCATCACCACAGACAAGATAATGAATATATCCATCACCTCAAAAAAGGTCTTTATGCCCCAGTGAAACCATCGCTCCTAACTCCCCCCATGTCAAGGCAGTCACTGATCTGCTTGATGATATTGTAGAATCTTTTTCATTTTGCATTTTATAGAATTTTTTTTAGATGTATCATCACAGTGTGCACTCTACTTTTGTGTGATTCCATTCATTTAGCATAATTATTTTGATATATATTCATGTTGTTGGGTTCAGCAATAGTGCATTTATTTTTATTGCTAGGTACCATTTTATTGCATTAAAATATCACAGTTTGTGCACTCACCTCTTGATAAACATTTTGTTTGTTTCTAGGTTTTAGCTATTAAAAATAAAGCAGTTATGAACACTTGTGTATAAATATTTGTATGGACATATGTTTACATTTCTCTACAATAAGTAACTAAGAGTGGAATAACTGGAACATATGTAAGGAATAGGTTTAATTTTTAAGACACTTTTCCCAAATAGTTGTACCATTTTACATTTCCTCCACTAATGTATGGGAGTTCCAGGTCATACACATCTTTCCAACACTTGATAAGGCCAGTCTGTAAAATGTTAGCCATTTTAATATGTGTGTAGTGATATCTTATAGTGGTTTTATTTTGCATATCTCTAATGACTGATGATTTCAAGCATCTTTTCATGTGCTATCCATATCTTCCTTAGTTAAGTGTTCAAATCTTTTGCCCATTTTGATTGTTTTTTATTTGTATTAGTTTTGTAGTTTTATGTTTACATTTAGGTCCATGATACATTTTGAGGTAATTTTTTAATGTGGTGTAAGTTATAGACCTACATTCATTATTTTGCATATGGATTTTTAATGGTTTCTGCACTATTTTTTGAAAGCACTATCCTTTCTTCACTAAATTGCTTTTGTACCTTTAACAAAAATGTGTGGATATATTTCTGGATTATTTATTCTATTCCATTGATCAATTTGTCCATGTGTATGCCAATACCACATAGTCTTGATTACTATAGCTTTACTTTGTAATAAGTCTTAAAATCAGGCAGTGTTAGTCTTCCAACTTTTTATTTTCAGTTATTTTTATCTATTTTAGAACTTTCGAATTATTTCCGTATGAAAAAAGAATCAGCTGTCATTTTTCACAAAAAATAAAAAGCCTGATATAATTTTGATTGCCTTATTGCCTGGGCTAATGTCCAGTATGATGCCAAGTAGAAGTGATAAGAACAGACATCCTGGCCTTGTTCCCATTCTTGGATGGAACACATTCCTTTCTTGATTGACTATGATATTGGCTGTAGGTTTATTGTAGATGCCATTTATCCAGTTGAGATAGCCATCTTCTATTTCCAGTATGCTGAGAGTTTTAATCAGAAATGGATGTTGTATTTTGTCTAATGCCTTTACCGCGTCTATTGAGATGATCATGTGATTCTGAATGTCATTTTTTAATAATTTACTTTGAAGATATTGTTCCATTGTCTTTGTGTTTGCATTGTTTTCTCATTTTCAGTGAGAAATCTGTTGTTGTCCTCATTCATTTGTGTTCCTATGTACATGTCTTTTCTTCCCCAGTTGCTTTTAAGATTTGTTTTCTTTACTCATTTGCACAATTTGATTACGATGTGCCATTATGTAGTTTTCTTTGTTTTTCTGGTGATTAGAGTTTATTGAACTACTTGGAACTATGAAGCTGCAGTTTTCTTCAAATTTGGAAAAACTGGCTATTATTTTTTTAAATATTTTTTTCTGCCCCTACATTTTGAAGACTCCACTCATACATATAGTAGACCCCTTGAAATTGTCCCACAGCCCAATGTTTTGGGTTTCTCTCTCTCTCTCTCTCTGTCTCTCTCTCTCTTTCGCTGTGGTTCACTTTGGATTATTTCCATTGCTATGTCTAAATTCACTAGCCTTTTCCTTTGTAAGGTCTAATCTACTATTAATCCAAGCCACTGTATTTTTCATCTCATATATTTTAGTTTCCATCTCAGGAAGTTCACATTGGGTCTTTGCATCTTCCATGTCTCCACTTAACTTTTTTTAACGAAGGCAATTTTTTAAGAGAAGTTTTAAGATCACAGAAAAATTGAGAGGAAGATATAATGATTTGCCATGCACCTTCCACCCCCACACATCCATAGCATTCTCCTATTATCAACATCCCCCACCAGAGTGGTACATTGCTTACCATTGATGAACCTACATTGACACATCATAACCACCCAAAGTCCATAGTTTACATTATGATTCACTCTGTGTTTTACATTCTATGGGTTTGGACAAATGTATAACGAAATGTGTCCATCATTATAGTATCATATAGCGTAACTTTACTGCCTTAAAATTACTCTGTGCTGTACCTATTTATCCCTCTCCTCCCTCTCCAAACCCCTGGCAACCACTGATCTTTTTACTGTCTCCATAGTTTTGCATTTTCCAGAATGTTATATAGTTGGAATCATACCAAATGTAGCCTTTTCAGATTGGCTTCTTTCACTTAGTAATATGCATTTAAGATTCCTCCATGTCTTTTCATGGCTTGATAGCTCATTTCTTTTTAGCACTGAATAATATTCTATTGTCTAGATGTACCACAGTTTATTTATCCATTCACCTATTGAAGGACATCTTGGTTGCTTCCAAGTTTTGGCCATTATGAATAAAGCTACTATAAACATCCAAATTCAGGTTTTTGTGTGGGCATAAGTTTTCAACTCCTTTGGGTAAATGCCAAGAAGCATGATTGCTAGATCATATGGTAAGTGTATGTTTAGTTTTTGGAGAAACTGCCAAACTCTCTTCCAAAGTGGCTGTACCATTTTGCATTCTCACCAGCAATGAGTGAGAGTTCCTGTTGCTTAGTATCCTCTTTAGCATTTGGTGTCGTCAATGTTCTGGATTTTGGCCATTCTAATAAATGCATAGTGGGATCTCGTTGTTTTGATTTGTATTTCCCTGGTGGCATATGATGTGAAGCATCCTTTCATATGCGAACTTGCCATCTGTATATCTTCTTTGGTCAGGTGTCTGTTAAGGTTTTTGGCCCATTTTTTAATCAGGTTGTTTGTTTTCTTATTGTTGCGTTTTAAGAATTCTTCGAATATTTTGGACAACAGTCCTTTATCCCATGTGCCTTTAGAAAATATTTTCTCCCCATCTGTGGCTTGCCTTCTCATTCCCTTGACAATGTCTTTCTCTACTTAACTTTTGAACACCTGCAAAACTTAAAATAATTGTTTTGATGTACTTGACTGCCAGTTCTAACATCTGTGTCCATTCTTTAGTTTTAATTGATAGATTTTTCTCCTTATTATGTGTCATATTTTTCTGCTACTTGCATGTTTGTAATTTCACATGGGATGCCAGATTTTGCAAATAATATTTTATTGGTTGCTGAATATTTTGGCATCCTATAAATATTCTTGAACTTTGCTCTGGAACATAGTTAAGTTAAACAGAAACAGTTTGGTTCTTTGGATCTTGCTTTTAAAATTTGTTAAGTGGAAATGAAATAGTGCTCAATTTCAGGCTGATTATTCCTCAACACTGAAGCAAGACTCTACTGTCTACTCTGTCTGCTGACTCATGAATGATAAGTTTTTCAAGTCTTCCCAGGAGAAACAAGCACTATTTCTGGCCTTGGTGAGTGCTGGGCATTGTTACATCTAATCCTTTCAATGGCTCTTAACCAGGCCTTGGGTAGTTTCATCATAAGCATGCACTTATCATTACTCATCTGATTGCTCAAGAGGAACCCTCTGCAGATTGTTGAGTTTTCCTTCTGTTCAATTCTCTTCTTTTTGATATTATGCCTCTAACCTCTAGCTTCCTTGGTCTTCCCATATTTTCACCTGTCTTTTCAACTCAGAGAGTCTAAGGGACTCCATCTGGGTTCCCTCTACTTGCCTGGAGGCCTGGAAACTCCCCCAAGGTAGTAAACTGAAGTAATCGAAAGGCTCACCTTGTTAGTTTTTTGTCTCCTTGGGATCACTGTCCTTCATTGACAGATCAACAGTAGATGGAAAACTATTGTTTTATTATATTTTGTTCACTTTTTGATTTTTCATATGGAAGGATATCTCCAGTCCCTGTTACTCCATCTTGACTAGAATAAAAAGTCTAGAAATCTGAATTTAATTGATAAGCAAAATAAAATAAAACAATATGAGAGCCAACACAAGGAATGTCAAACTACATAGAACTTCTGGAGATATTTGGTCCATAGATTTCCAGCTACAATATGTGAAATAAAACATCCATCCAAAGGACTGCAGCAGTAGAAATATTTATTTGAATATTTTAATCCTGCAGAGAATCCCACTTGAGAAATCAGCTGAACAATGATAAGTGCATGCATGTGAGAAAACTACCCAAAACCAAGAAAAAGACCACCCAAAAGAACTGGATGTGGCAGTGCCTAGTGCTCATCCAGGCCAGGAATAGTGTTTTTTCCCACCAGACAGGCTAGACAGCCTCATGATTCATGGGGCAAGTAAGCAGAAGAGTGTACTGGAATAGATAGTTAAAATATGAATTATCTACATTCTAATTGGCAGTTTTAGTATAATTTACTGTACTGTATGTTTCCGTTTTCCTTTTGAGAGGAGGCATCATCTACAATGGCAATAACAATATATCCATTTTTTAAACAATGTTATTTTCAAGTAAGAAGAAAATCAAATTTAAATCCATTGCACCCTGCTGTACATATTATATACATAATTTGCATACCTTTTCCACATTATTTTTCACTGTACTGACAAAATATTTATGAATGTTAAGTTACACTCACACTTATTTTCTATTTGTCCCTTCTAGAATATCAAAAACAAATGCCTAAATTTTCAGTAGTAATTCCTTGTGTTGCCATTTTACCAAACTCCAAGATTCCATTCGTATTATTGAGGTTCTATATCACTGGTTCCAGAAATACTATTTTGAATCTACCTGTGCATGTTTTCCTTTTACCATGAAACTTGCAAACCTATCTTCCTTTATTAGGTTTTGTTTTTTGGTTTTTTTTTGCAGGAGGAAATGAGTTCATAGTGAATTTATGTGCAGATTTTGAAAAATGCATACATGTCACAGATGAACTCATCCATGCCTCCTACTACCTTGACAGTTCTGCTCTGTGAACTGGAATGTAAAAATGTGTCCTGACATTCTGAAAATAGGATGTCTTATTAATGGTATGGCTTTAGTTTGCATTTTGAGCAATTTAGTTAAATTCTGAGATTTAGCTTTTTCTAATATGAAAAATTAGGATAATACATACCTCACAGGATTGTTATATTTGTTGAGATAATGTATATAGATCTCCTGGCACTTGCTAAGCATTAAAAGTGCGAGTTGTATTATTAGCATTAGTAGCATTAATAACATGATCACATCCTTTGTGCTGAGATTCAGGACTTATAGCAAACACGGCAATAATACCTTCATGTCCAAAAGGTTCCAACCTGAATAGTGAGGCCTAAAGAAGACCAATGAACAAGAAATAAATAGAAAGCACTGCTGAAGTAATCGTTAGAGAACTGAGATTGGGCAAACGATCTGAGAGATTGTTTTATCCAACGCCCTCATTTTACTGATGAGAAAACCACAGCTCAGACAGGTTATAGTAGAACCAAGACTTCAAAGCAGACCCCTGTTACAAGGCCACAAAAAAGATACAAGTAAGAAGAAAGAGGTGTATTTTTTTCCCACACCCAAACTCTTCCCTTGGAAAAAGTGCTGTTGACCTGAACCAGGCAGGCAGTCACGAAGCTGGTAAGATGAAAATGCAAATAAAGTAATTTTTCAATTTTTTTTTTGTTTAAAAGCTTAATTGTCCTCCCATTAATGGCACTTTGATGTCCTCGAGAGATTAATGCTAGGTAATTTCAATTTTAATTTTACCTCTCTTACTATGAGTTAAAAAAAGAAGTTTGAAATTTTAATCTTCAGAAGACCATGGATGTTGTGTGATTCTAGAATGGGGCACTCTGGAGAACATTTGCAGAGAACAGAGGCATGACCAATTGAGCTCTTGCAGAAATATGGCTTAGGAGGAGTTGTAAACACCTGTAATTTTTAAAATATCACACGAGGATTAATTAAGATAATGTATATGAAAGTGCTTTGAAAATGATAAATAATTACATAAATCTAAGCTGATCATCTTTTCTCTTTGATCCTAGTAAGTTGTATATTTAATAATTCCATAACTAATTATGACATTTGATTTTACTTTCCTATGCTACAGTTAATGAAATGTTTTATGCTTATCATAAACCATTCCCTCAGGAGGAAAGAGAGTAAGTTTCTCCCAGAGGGTTCTAGGGAGAAAAATGACAGTGTAGTCTGCCCATTTGAATAAAAAATTTTGGAGTTAGGAGACTTACATTTTATGTATATCTTGACATATGTTTTCTAGAGGACTCTGTAGGACTCTATAGTTGACCCTTGGTCCTCATTTTTGCTAAATTCTGAAGTAAAAACATGTCTTCATGCTGTTTCCCTCCTAGAGGGAAGGTAGTTCATAGAGGCAATAGCAGGCACGTGTGGGTTACATTTTTTTAATTGGTATTAATCATTGGAGTAAAGAATTATTAACAGAAAGTCCAGGCAACACATTGCCTTTGGTAGGAATGCAAACATGACTTCATTTATTTATGGTGGTATTGAAAAGGCACAGCAGTGGAGTTTAAACATTCTGTTTATGTAATTGACTAGACACTCCACTTGCTTAGTGGGGTATCAGTTAAATTCCACCCACATTTCCTGAGTACCCATTACATGCAAAGCACTGTACTAGGTCCATGGAATGTAATGACTTGAATGACTTTATGTTATACCAAAAAGCTATCTGGCCTACAAGTTTATAAACTTGAGTTTCAGAACTGTCCTGGATCTAACATGCTTCTTGACCTCAAGGAAACCCCTTAGCCTCTTTGAATCTCAGCACTCCTCACCTTGACTCAATAAAGTTATTATTAAGAGACAGTGTACATGAAAGCTCTTATAACACGTAACCACCAGAAATCCATAATGTTGTTTATAGAGGCATGATTATATCAGCCATGTTCAATTCACAGCTGCCCAGATGTGGTGGCACCCAGAGTGCCTGAGGCCCGTGGCTCTCCACCATGCTTCATGCTGCTCAGCATGAACTAAGCATAAATTAAGCTCTATAGGGTATAGCTTATTTAAATGCTACAATTAAATAAAAATATCTTCATAGCATAGCAGGTTATATTTTAATATGACAGCATAAGTGCAATCAAGGATTTGATTTATTACCTAGATTACTAGCACAGGCTTTTCCTGGACTACATGGGGAAGGAACATTTCCTCACTTGTCTGAGCCAGCTCACAACGATGGTATCAGCATCAGGAAGGCATTTGTCAAGAAGATGGTCCCACAATTGTCTAAAGCAAGAAGGAGTTTAGTCATGCTTTATGGGATTAGAACTTTGTTTACTAATCATTGTCTACATCGTGAAAATGCCTGGCAATAAAGCAGTACAATAACCGGTACTGCCTTTCACTTAGTAAATGAGATTGAACCACACAGCAGAGCCAGTAGAATAGCATTTGCTTCACACCAGAACCTAAGGGTTTTGTAGTAAGGACAGAAAGTGTATGTGGAAAGAGATCTGGACTGAATTTGATGAAGTATGGACTTAGGGTAACCAAAGAGAATTGATTCACAGTCAGCAAACCATAAAATTTCAGATCAAAACAAATCCTTAGAGAGATCATTGTGATTTTCTGTAGACTGAGATGTAGGGGGCCATGTCCTTTGTTTAGCTGTAAACCAAGGATCACATAGAATTCAAACAAAATCTCCCAATCTTGAGGGAGCAGTTGGATTACAAACAGCAAACACTCCGGGCAATGAGGAATATTTTGTAGGGATCCTTTTTGGTGGGAAGAAAGAGAACCCCCTACATTTAAACTGGCCCATGAAAAAGGGTTAGGAGGGAACAAATTTTATTATATGGACACAGAAAGCCCCAGCAGGAATCCAGGAAAAACCAACCATAAGAAGTCCAAAAGGGCAAAAATTATTATGCCCTTTTATTCTTCTCTTCATTTTTCTCTGACAGTTTGTTCATCTCTGGTTTTCTCTGTCTCTGCCTCTCCATTATATTTTCTTTCTCTCTCTGTCTCACTGCCCTCCCCCACCACCTCCAGCATCTGTTACTCTATCCCTCCTCCCCTCCCTCCCTCCTCTCTCCCTTCTTCCCTCTATTCTCTGTACTCTGATCTGATTCCTGATCACTACTCTATAGCTTTCATATCATTAGCTTCCATGTGGTTCATAACAGCTTCGACCCTACGGGCCATGTGTATCTCAATTCTCTTGCTTACAGTTTGCTGCCAGGAAGCTTCTTGGCATTTTTAACCAATTAGTGCAATTAGTGAAACAAACCATACAAGTTATAGGGTATTGGTCAGGCTGTGATCAGAATATCTTAAATCCATTAATTGTGCTTTGTGTGAGGAGGGGAGAGTAGGGAAGTCATGGTGGTCTGCTGGTGACTGACTTGAACCTGTAAATTGGAGCAATTTCCCCTGAGTGGAAATTGTCTAGTAAGGGCACTGTAACTATCTGGATCTATCAAGTGTTTTCAAGACCCAAACACTACAATACCAATCAACCTCTGTTTGGTTCATTTCCCCACCTCTTGGATGTATCCCGTGTGTGGACCAACCATTTTGAAGGCAGAAAAAGGAGATTAACATGCTAGTACTATTCCTAGGTAAACTAGAAGTTTTCCGATCTCTGTTGACCCAGAACCATAGAATGTAAAATCCAACTTCCTGGACAATTTTTTTTCCAGTACCAGCTCAAACAGTCTTTAGAGAAATAATTCATTCAACAAATATTTCCGTGTGAGGCACTCTCCTAGGTACTACAGACACTAAGGTAAATATGAAAGACACTTGCTTCCCTATTTAGAGCTTTCATTCTAATCAGGGTAGAGATGGTGCTGAGGCTAATACCATCAGCTAGGAGAACCAATCCTAGGAATTTAGAGGAGAATGGGCAGTTCTGCTTGGTGCTACCATCTTGGCTGGGCTTGACAATAGAATAGTCATTTATCTCTAAATAAAGGGTGTTTAAAGCATCATAATATTTGAAGGTTGGGCAAAAGAAGTTCTAGATAGGTAAGCACCTTGTTGAAGAAATATTAATGCCTAGAAAGGAAAATCTGAAACCCAGATCATTGCAAGTATCCTCATATTTATAGGCACTGATATTTGTGTAGCTATTTACTGTATCTCAACTCCCGTCACATGTATTACACTTCACAACTACCTTGCAAAGTGTTGTTGTTGTTGTCATTTTACAAATGAGAAAGCTAAGGCTCAGGGAGGTCAACAGATTGTTTCTAAAGAATTCATCCAACAAGTAAAGTACAAGAACCAGGACTCAAATCCTTATCGTCTGTTACCACAGTCAATGCCCTTTCCACAGTACCTCATTCTCTCTCTAGTGCCAATCATTTAAAACAACCACCCAAAGAGAGCCATGGCAAAGTCAATACAAAAAACCCTACATGAAAAAAGTAAGTGGAGATGTGAAAGCTATTAAAAAAAGACCGAAATTGAACTTCCAGAAATGAAAAATACCATGTGTAAAGTGAAAAGTACACTGATTCGGAATGACAGCAGATTAGACATTGCAGAAGAAAAGGTTATTCAATTTAAAGAGATAATAATAGGAAAATATGAAATGAGACACAGAGAAAAAAAATTTTAAATATAAACAGAGCAAGTGGGATCACTTCAAGCAGCCAAAAAACATCTAATTGGAGTCCTCTAAAGGAGAAGACAGAAAGACAGGTATATAAAAAATATTTGAGGAAATAATGGCCAATTTTTTTTTAATTTGACTAAAATTGTAAACTCACAGACAAGAAGCTCAATGAACTTGTGCATAAGGAAATGAAAAAATTACACCAAGGCACATTATAGTCAAATTGCTCAAAACCAGTGAAGAAGACAAAATCTTGAAAGTTTCCAGAGAAAAAAAGACACACTACATGCACAGTAAGAAAAATAAAGATGGCAGCAGACTTCCTATAAAAATGATGTTAGCAATAATATGGTAGAGCAACATCTTTAAATTATTGAAATAAAAGCTGTCAAACTAGCATCCTATATCCAGAGAAAGTACTTTCCAAAAATAAAGGCAACAAAATAGTTTTTCTTTTAAAAAAAGGCAAAATAAAAGCTTTTTCAGGCATAAAAAAGCTAAAAGAATTCTTTTCCTTCTGACCTGCACTACAAGAAATGTTAAAGGAAGTCCTTCAGGCAGAAGAAAAATGATACCAATGAAAATGTGGATCTATATAAAGACATAGAGAGGAATGAAGAACACTGGAAATACTAATTACATTAACAAATATAATAAGCTATATGTTAACTATTTAGTTTTACTTTAAAAATTACTCCATATTTAAACAAAATTTATTCCTGGGTTATGTAATAGTTAAAATAAATAGTAATAATTGCATAAAGGTTTGGATGACAGAACTAGAAATATACAGTATGTGAAAGGGTATAATATCATGTGTAGACTGACTGTGATCAAGATGTGTACTATAAACTGTAAAGTAATGACTAAAATGACAAAACAAAAGTGTAATAGCTAATACACCAACAAAGTAGAAAAAATTCAATTATAAAAAATTCCCAATAAATTCAAAAAAGTAAAAAAACAGGAAAGAGGTAAAAAAACAAATGGAGAAAATAGAAAATAAATAGCAAGATGATAGACTAAAACCTGAACATGTCAATGATCACATTCAATATAAAAAGTCCAAACTGCAAGTAAGAGGCAGAGATTGTCATATTGAAGAAAAAAGCAAGTCCCAAAAACATCCTGCCTATAAGAAGTACATATTAAACATATAAAGACACACATAGGTCTTCTACTTGTAGGTCTGATACTTAGAACACTTCACCCAACAGCAGCAGAGTAAACATTAATTTTAAGAGCATACAAAACATTTGCAAATATTGGGTAGCAAATAAACACATGAAAATATGCTCAATGTCATTAACCGTTAAGGAAGGCAAATTAAAACCACAATGAAACACTATTTCATAACTAGTAGAATGGTATGGTTTTTTGTTTGTGCCAATTGACTGTTTTTTATAATTTCATTTGATCTACTTTGTGATTTATATCTCAATATTTTGTTATTTTAGTGGTTGCTTTAGGATTTATAGTATATATCTTTAAATTATCACGATCAACCTATTAGTAATATCAGACCACTTCACACACAGTACCAACATTTATAATAGCACACTTTCAGTTGACTCCTCTAGACCTTTAAACTATTGTTGCCAAGTGTTGGCAAGGAATTGGAGGAACTTGAGCTCTTCCACTTCATGGCTGGTCAGTATATAAAGTGGTACAACTGTTCT
Source organism: Tapirus indicus (assembly GCA_031878705.1). Classification (NCBI taxonomy): domain Eukaryota; kingdom Metazoa; phylum Chordata; class Mammalia; order Perissodactyla; family Tapiridae; genus Tapirus; species Tapirus indicus. The sequence continues at coordinate 46,707,670 of CM062918.1, forward strand.
TTAGTTTCTTGAGAAGAAGGCACGTTCCCATAAGAAGACTTGTACACAAATACTCATTGCTGCTTTCTTGGTAATAGCTAAAGACTGAAAACACTCCAAATGTTCATCAATACGTGAATAGATATACCAGTTGTAGCATATGCATAGTCTGAAATACTACTCATTACTGAAAAGGAAAGAACTATTGATATAGACAACAACATGGATAGATCTCATAATAATTATGCTGGATGAAAGAATTCAGAAAAAGTGCATACAGTTTAACTGAATTTCTATAGAATTATAGAAAATGCAAAATGCAAACTAATAATAAACTAGTAATGTAAGACATCAGATCAGTGGTTGTTGGGGAGTGAGGGAGAGGAATGATAGGAGGAAGTAATTGCAAGGAGTCCAAGGAAACTTTTAGAGGTGATGGTTATGTTAATGATATTGATTGCGGTAGTGGTTACATGGGTGAATGCATATGCTAAGCCCTAGCAAATTATACGTTTTAAATATGTGCAGTTAATTGTATGTCAGTTACATCAATATGCTGTTAAATAAAAAAAAAACCTCTGAAAAATTAATTTCCTCACTCTGTTAACAGCGTCAGTACTTCATTAGTTATGTATTTACACTCTACAAATTCAAGGTGATATAGAACTGCGACTTCTAGGATGATGCTGATGCTGATGGCAACCACAACAATGATGATGTCGATGACCCCCATCACCACCACCCCTTCTGTTCTGGCATTTTATAGTCTACAGTGCTCTTGTATACATCTAATATCATTTAAATGCCAGAAGAAACTCAGTGTCATAGACATTTGTATTCTCACATTTACAGCTGAGAAAAATGAGTCGGACTTTCCTGAAGTTATAGGTGGTAGAGAGAGAACTCCAGCCTCTGTGTTTTTTTGCCAAGTACTTGACTCACTAGAGGTTTCTGGAGGGACTAATTGATACATACTGGTGTTGTAGATTTTTCATAGCTTACTCATTGATTTCTTTATAAAAAGTCATTACTAAGCATTAAAAGAATGTGCCATCTTAGGCAGATCTACTTGCATTGACTATTTTTCCCATTAGTTATACAACATTTTACAGCATTTTTATATAGTCTCTAATGATTTTCCTGTCTTTTATATATGTTAATGTTGTTTCCCACCTAAGTTTTGAGCTCTTTGAGGGTGAGGACCTCCTAAAATAATGTTACAAAGTAAGCCTAAAAATCTAATTAATGATTACTTTCAAGTGGTAATTTCTAAAGTTAATCTCTTACTGATGAAAGTATCTTTTATAAACGTTTACTGTAATTTAAAAAAATGTTTGCACTATTGCTTCACTCCTATTTCTCCCTTTTTACTGTTCCTTCAAAGACATTTTTCCCCAAGAAAAAATTAGGGAATTTTTCTCCAAAGCTATGTCTCTCTTCTCTGTGTATGGTACTTGAGCATTATTTGTTAAATTCAGACATTTTTTTTTATTAACATCTCCACTACGTGTTTTCCTGCCTGATGAAATCTTACCAATGCCTTTAGTCTTCATGATATGTTTATTATTTTCTTTCAGTTATGTTTCTACCTAATAAACTCTGATGGTGCTTTTTATTAGAATTGGACTTGAAGAGACAATAAAGGGACAAAATGTATTTTGACTTGTTTAAAGCACTGAAATAAGCAGTAGGAAGTAACCACTCAAGCTTTCACTATGATTAGATCTTGTCATTCTTTTTCACTCTGTCCTCACAGAACTAAGGATAAAGTTAAGAAAACAAAGGATGGAAGAAAACCAGTAACTCTGGGGGGACATTTAGCATGTCTTTTTACCTCAAAATGATATCTAAGGCTCTTTCTGACATCATAGGTTTATTATCTCATGAAACTTTACTATTGACAGATGAGTATATGTGTTGTGAAAATTCCATGAAAAAGGAGACACTAACTTTATTTTTTTTAACACTGCTAATATAAGGGCCATATTTAAAATGATTTAAAGCATGCTCTATTAAATATTTAATTTTGAGCTGATGTTTATTTATACCTTGCATTGTTCCCAAGGAGGAGTTGAAACAACTAATCCAGTTTTATTTTTCAGTGGAATATTCAGCCACAAGGATCGAAATGAAACTAAATTATTTGAACCCAAACTATTTTCTAATACAGAAGTAAAGTTGTAGAGAAAATGGGGAATTGGGAGGAAATTAAATTGCTGATACATTTATGCACTGCCTTTCCAGGAAATCTTGGAGGCTGGAGACAATTGTAGAGGGAGGCACCTTTTAAGTACGAATAGTAGCCGATGGACAATCAGTGCCATTAGAAGACTTTCTGTTTCTGGAAAAGGCATCAGTGCAGCATGCAACCCAAAAGTAGCTCTCATGTGAATGCTGTCTACCAGCCTGGCTAACTTTCCTTACCATCTATGGCTATCTGGACCTGACCTTAGACCTCTGACTGTTTTGCCTGGTTTCTACCATGCCTTTTTTTTATGCTAACACCCTACTCTCTTTTTACCCCTTATTTAAAATCTTGCCCTCTTTCTTTATCTACAGTCCCTGACGAGCATGGACCTTACCTTTCTAGAACCCCAAGAAACTCCTTAACAACCAGAAGTTTTGACTGGCTCCTACTTTAGGGACAAATGTCAGTATAATATTCTCACATAAGCTTAAAATCTTTAGATTTCCTTGACTAGACAAAATTAACCCATTGTCTATTGGGGGAGGGATGGGGAAGTCCTCTGAAAAATGGCTGAGTTTCTTGAAAAGCGTTTCAGGATAGTGTCTAAGTGATCCCCTCAAGGATCAATGCCATTCACAGATGAATCAAATGTAGTAAGTCTTGAAGATTTCCAGAGCTTCTTCAACTTTATAGTTGATATTTTTCTTTATTTGCCTTCCCACACCACCACTTTCTTCAGTATCTTGATTAGTAATCAGACTCAGTTTTGTTAATGCACTAATTTTTTTCATCTAATAGAATTTCTTGTACTTGCCAAGTACAAACTGGGTTTTCAATTAGGGCACAGACAAGACTTCATTATACAGAACTTGTTATTATTACACTGAGCCATATGAAATTACTGATATTCAACTCTTTTGACCTACAAAAAAATTGCAATTTCATATGGTTCAACTTAAAGTAATGTCTTCTATTAAGATGAAGTATACCTGAATAATCAGTCCTACCTTTTTTCATCTGGAGGGTAGAGTTTTTTGTACTATTTTAACTTAAGCCATGTTTATAGTTGATCAAATTGGGTTGTTTTATTTTCATTACACAAACCTTTAAAGTTTGAAAACATCCAAATAGATGTTTGGCTAATTTTTCATCTAAATTTTTAGCTAAATGTTCATAACTATATAGATGCAACTTTAGTTTGCAAAACAATTGAGTTTCCATTTTAATGATAAAGGGTGACTATTGCAGGTGGGCACCAAAGCCAAAATATCACAGGTGCTGTCAGATGGTTTGCTGTGTTTGTGTAGTGGCTTGGTGTTGTTTGTTTTGTTTTGGATTCCATCTCTTTACATTTTCCATAACACCCAACAAAAGGATCCAGAGAGGACTGAAGTATAACCAACGTTACTATTTATGAATTCTTAAGCATGGTTGCTCCATTCCAGATAATTGGTTGAAGCTCAGATTTAAGTGGAAAAGTATTTGGAATGTAGGATTTCTTAACATTTCTTCTCTTCTTGAGCAATTCCTTGGTGATGAGCGTGGAAGTTTTCCACAAGCCTGTGCTGTGTTACTGGGTTGCTGGTATTTGGAATGAGAGGGACGTTAGTTAATAACATTTGCCTTTATGATTGTCACTCCTGAGTCAAGCATGTTGCTCAGGTAAACTCTGGTCATGCACCTGATGCAACTGCAACATGCTGATATTTCCATCATTGCTTCAAAGTTTCTTGGGAGAATAGCAGCTCTTCTTTTCTAGCAAAGAGCGAAGGGGAGATGCTAAGAAAAAGGCAAGTTAAGTGGCTATAGAAATGAATGCTGACTGATTCTGTTCTTTGGCCAGAAGTAAATTCTGGATATTTAATTTAATCATTTTTCTCTGGCAAGAAATAGTCATAAGCTCTTTAACGTCCTCTTCAATATGCAGTTGAGGTGGGGGTAGGCATTTTTCATTAGCTTTTTTTTCTCCTTTTCGGATGGACTGGTATGGGAAAGAAGAAAGTATAACAAAAATATTGTATATAATTATTTCACTTAATGTATGATAGATACACTCACTAAAAGTAAATATAATATGAAAAGGTAGGTTTCACTGGTCTGGTTAGCAAAGACTAAAAAGTGATAATACTCAGTATTAATAAGAGTATAGAGAAACAGGTGCAAGGGTGAGCACATACATGCTTTCTGGAGGACATTTTAGTAGTGTGTCTCTGTATGTCCGTGTATCTGTACAGAGGTGTATGTAATGAATATACATACTTTTCAACTTAGGAAATCCACTTTTAATAATTTGACTAAAATATTTTCACAAGTTGGTAAAGATACACATACAAGCTGTTCTGTAACAGTAAAATGGAAACCACATAAAAGCCCATCTACTGTCTATAGGTGATGAATTAAATAAATTAGGACACATTTGTATATGGAATACTATAGAATCATTAAAAAGAATGATATACATGTGTATATGTAAGGATGTACATGATACATTGAGTGAAAAAAGGTCAAGAGGCCAAATGGTGTGTAAAGTATGATTCCACGTTTGTAGCAATTTGAAGTAGATACTTACATAGAGAAAACAATGTATTAAACTTTTAAAGGTAAAGACTAATACTAAGCAATATCTTTCCACTAAAATACAAATTCAGGGAATCAAGTAATGCAATGCATACAAATATATAATAATATGAATTTTTCTCACTGCAGTGGAAATTGGTAAAGGGGTGCTCCATCATTCTGCAAAACACTCAATATTTTTTGAAAAGTCTTTAAAGCATCCATATACTTATACAGAGTGACTACATAAGTATAAAATTAATGATAATAAAATGGTTCATGTTTACAAACCACTATTATTTTTCTAAAGCATTTTGTACCCATAACTTTTTTCCAAATCACTCACTGTATTACCTAGTGCAAAAATGTTTATCATTCTTTATCAGTTCCCTTTCCTGAAATAAGGAAGTTGGATGATACATTGGAAAAATGCATTTAGCATTAAAGAATTTTATCTATCAAGATGCAGATGCCAAGACCTTTCGGGGAAGGATAAAGAAATGCTGAAAGGAATAAGAGAGGGAAGAAATTCTTCAAGCTGAGTGTGTAGTTTTATGTATCTTTCTGTGGTATTTTCTATATGAGTTTGGCATTTGCATGTTTGCTCTTCCATTCCTTCCCTGAAATTTCTTTGGTGTGCTCTGCATCTCAGGAAACTGAACTCTGAACCTACCTTGCCCACTAGGTTTAGTGCTGGAGTAAGCACATGAGGAAGTGCTGCAGTAAGATCAAAACTGGGAGGATGGGAGAAGCCGGAGTATTTCTTGCCTTCTCTCTCTGCTTTGGACAGCACTACCCGCAATATTTGAGTCTCCTCCATGATTCAAATTTCCTTTGGATGGGAACTGTGGTCCCAGTTCCTGTCTATCTTTTCCCACTGTGTAGTCTTGACACGCTTGTCAATGAACCTTTGTACATTGTTGATGGGAATCAAAAATGGTGCAGCCACTATGGAAAACAGAATGGGGTTTCCTCAAAAAATTGAAAATAGAACTACCATATGTTCCAGCAGTCCTGCTTCTGGGTTTTTATCCAAAATAATTGAAATCAGCCTCTCAAAGAAATATTAGCGCTCTCATGTTCACTGCAGCATTGTTCACAATAGCCAAGATGTGGAAACAATCTAAATGTCCATCAACAGGTGAATTAATAAAGAAAATGTGGGATAAACATACAATGGAATATTATTCAGCCTTATTAAAAGGAGGAAATTCTTCAATAGGCAACAACATGTATGAACCTTGAGGACATTATGCTAAGTGAAATAAACCAGTCACAGAAAGACAAATACTGTATGCCATTTATATGAGGTATCTAAAATAGTCGAATTCATGGAATTGAAGACTGGAATGGTGGTTTCCAGGGGCTGGTGAGAGAGGGTGATGAGGAGTTTCTAAGCAACAGGCAAAAATTTTAAATTAAGCAAGAGAAATTAGTTCTAGAGATCTGCTGTACAACATCATACCTATAGTCAATAATACTGTACTGTACACTTAAAAATTTGTAAATCTACAGTAGCCAAAACAGTCTGGTATTGTCATAAAGACAGGCATAAACCAATGAAACAGAATAGAGAGCGCCAAAATAAACCTTCACCTAAAACAGTATTTTTAATAGTTGAATAAGATTTTGTTCTATAAATATACATCAATTATTTAAACAGTTTTCTGTGTTTTAATAATTACGCTAATAAAAATTTTTCCTATTTTGTATATCTGCAGTAACTTTGCTGTTAAGGCAAAATACATTTATACATTCAAATAATAAAATTAGCTATATTAGTTAGCTAGCTGTAATTAAAAAACCTACTAAGTGCTCAGCACAATTCTAAGTGTTTTATATATATTTAATCATCTTTAAAAGATAATTATTGATATTCTAATTTAATAGATTGGGCATGGATGCCCAGTGTAATTGCATGGCTTGCCCAAAGTCATATTACTAGTAAGTAGTTCAAATGAAACTTGAATTAAGCAGATCTTTTTCCAAATTTGTTCTATTACTCTATTGTGCCTAATACACATTGACCTTGAAAGTGAAAAAAGACATAACTTATACTATGAATCACAGAGCTTGGAATATTAGAGCTAGAATAGGGTAAACAGAAAACAACGGCAACATGTACTGTTCCAGGCCCTTTACAGTTATGTTATTGTTTGCTTTAGAGATGATTGACAGGGAGCTCTTTATTTTCTGGACAAGTAAGTTTAAGAAAAAAATTCAAATCACCGCTCAAATAAAAGTCAGATTTGGGAAGATAATGTCTTTATTCAAATGTCAAATAAATGTCAAACATATATCCAAAGAGGACCTTGTTTCCAACTTCAAACAAATGATCCAATTTCAGCTACATAATTATACCACCAATTGGAACATGCATATTTGTGATATTTAATGAAAAACAAAAAAGAAGAGTATGATAACTTTTACCTGTGATAGTCCTCTTGTTTATTCGGTAAACAATTTTTGAATATCTACTTGCTTCAGGTAGTAGGGATTGGAAAATGAAAAAAAAAAAAAAAAAAAGCTCCCAGGGAAGTTTTACACAGAGGTCATATTTTATCCGATTCTTGGAAGATGGGTAAGTGTTCACCACACAGACAAGTAGAGAAAAGACATCTTTGCCCTAAGAACCCCAATGAGCAAAGTGTCTGAGGGGGGAAAATATATGGTGAACCAAAGAAATGGTGAGTAGAAACCATCCACATTACACACACGCACACATCCATTTCTGCTATTTTTTGAGAAAGGAATTTGATCCTCCTGTTTTCTACATGTTTTTTTAATTGAAATATATTTAACACATAACATTATGTAAATTTAAGGTGTACAACATGTTGATTTGATATATTTGTATACTGTAATATGATTGCAATTGTAGTATTAGCACCTCTATCACATCACATAATTATCATTTCTTTTTTTGTGGTGGGAATAATTAAGATCTACTCTCTTAGCAAGTTTAATGATTATAATAGGGTATTGTTGTCTCTACTCACCACGCTGTGCATTAGATCTCCAGGGCTTAGTTATCTAGTAGCTGCAGGTCTGTAGCCTTAAACAACATCTCTCCTATTCTCTCATCCCCCAGCTCCTGCTAACCACCATTTTACTCTCTGGTTTTACAAGTTTGGTTTTTTAGATTCCATGTGTAAGTGATATCATATAGGTCTTCCTGTTTTCTGATCTCTCTCTTCCTAAGTGGTCTCTTTTTTCACAGCAAAATGGACTCTAAAGTATATTTCTAAACAAACAAATATCTTATCTCTTTATTTTAATATTATTAATGTTAATATTGTTTTAATATTATTTAATATTTAATACAGCCATGCACCACATAACAACATTTTAGTCAATGAAAGACCACAGATATGATGGTGGTCCCATAAGATAAGTACCATATAGCCTAGGTGTATAGTAGGCTATACCATCTAGGTTTGAGTGAGAACACTCTATGATGTTTACACAATGACAAAACTGTCTAAGGATGCATTTCTCAGAACATATTCCCATCGTGAAGCGATGCATGACTGTAATTCTCAAAACAGCTGTTAAAACAACTTTATTCTGCAACATTAATATCTGTGGAGAAAACATTAGTTATAAAAATAGGTTACAAGACTTTGAGGTTTTTATGATCTAATTGTGGGGCTAGAAGGTGGGGCAGAGAAATGAATATATCTTATAAGGTCATACTTTGCCCTTTGGTTCTGTGATGTATTAAAGTAAAAGGACCTCCTTCAACCAACCCTCAAGTGCCAGTGCATGAATTCCTCTTCACCTCCTTTCCTTTTTCAAAAGTGCTGCTGATAATATAATTCATTTCTTATTCTTATTGTCATTGATTTATAAAATGGATCTACAATGCTCAAATACTACAAAGAAAAACCTCAAGAAAACTTAAAAGTAAAATGTTGGACTGTTTTTTGATCCTAACTCCTATAATTAAATTGTCCTCGATAAATGCAGGCAGAAAAAGTTGCTGTGCACTGTCACTGAGTTTTGAACTTATGAGTTTGTTTATCTACTGTAATAGAATTCATAGATAATAGAGTTGGGTATCTCAAATCAGTAAAAAATGAGACGCCAATATTATGAATTACATAATTCCTAAATCACTAAGAGGAAATGTGGATGTTGAATGCCTCACGGTTTTTCCATTTGGTGGGTCAGAGTTTAAGGAATTAAGCTGTAACTAGAGAATTTAATTACTGTTTGAAAGGCGGCTGCTGCTGCTTTGCCTCAGGATGGCTCTCACGGATTTCTGGCTGATGGTTTTCTTAATCAATGCCCTGCTTTCCAGCCTGAGTAGAAATGAGATTATTTACAATTACTAGATAACTTAAAACACAATTTTGTTGATTGTAACAGAAAAATATAAGGAACAAAATAAGCTTTTTACTAATTCTATCATCTATATTTTGATATATACCCTTGCCCCTTGTTTCAATGTGTATGCGTGCATATATTTTATTCATATACACTTAATATATCTCTTATTAACGTGTCTATAAACAAAACTGGGTACAATACCATTTAAAATATTGTAGAATCTCATATGATACACTTAAATGCATACCTAGAATTTTACATATTCTTAAAGAATATGATTTTTAATGGTAACATCACTTACTATTGGCTTTTTTCTGGTATAGCTGACATGGGAGATACATTTTAGTTACTTCATTAGATCTAGCTTGACGATAGCCGCAGTTTTCATTTTTGAATAACTATTTGCTTATATACTGCTTTAGTAATGACTTCCCATTAGGGAACAATTACTTGAGCAAGAGCTTGTATTTTTCATTGAAAAAATTTGACTTTATTGACTTTATGAAATCCATGGGCATCTCTCTAGTTAGAACAATCCATGTCAGAATGAGTTAAACTTTGATAACTTGGGTAAGGGCAGATTTTGGGCTTTTTTTCTGAAAGCTAATAATACTCTTTTTAAATGCCATATACTCGAGTTTTCAATCTTAATATTTCTTTTCACAATTAGTATTTATTTAAAATTTCTTCCAATCTGATCACTTTCCCTTTTCAAGGATGGTTTTTATATTATTAACTATAATTACTATGTTGTTCATTACATCCCCATGACAAACTTATTTTATAACTGGAAGTTTGTGCCTTTTGACCCCTGTCACCCATTTTTCACACCCCCCCCCCCCCCGCCTCTGGCAACCACCAATCTATTCTATGTATTTGTGAGCTTGTTTGTCGTTGTTGTTGTTTTCGTTTTTGTTTTTCACATATAAGTGAGATCACAAGGTATCTGTCTTTCTCCATCTGACTTATTTTACTTAGCATAATGCCCTTGAGGTCCATCCATGTTGTTAGAAATGGCAAGATTTCATTCTTTTTTATGGCTGAATACTATTCCATTGTGTGTGTGTGCATGTGTGTGTGTGTGTGTGTGTGTATAACTGTATATACCACATCATCTCTATCCATTAATGAACACATAGGCTGTTTCCATATTTTGGTTATTGTAAATAATGCTGTGATGAAAACGAGGTTGCATATATCTTTTCAAGTTAGTGTTTTGTTTTCTTTAGGCAAATACCCAGAAATGGAATAGTTGGATTGTATTGTAGTTCTATTTTTAGTTTTTTTACGAACCCCCATACTGTTTTCCATAATGGCTGCACCAATTTACATTCCCCTAATAGTGCACAAGTAGCCTTTTCTCCACATCTTCACCAACACTTATTTCTTGTCTTTTATATAATAGCCATTCTAACAAATGTAAGTATAAGTATAGCTACCCAACTTTATTTTGGTTTCCATTTGCTTGGGATATCTTTCCATCTCTTCACTTTCAGTCTGTGTGTGCCCTTACATCTGAAATGAGTCTCTTGTAGGAAGTATATAGATGGGTCACTTTTCTTTTTAATCCACTCAGCTACTCTATGTCTTTTGATTGGAGAATTTAGTCCATGTAATATTTAAAGTAATTATTGATAGGTATATACTTATGCCATTTTGTTAATTGTTTTCTCACTGTTTTGTAGTTCCTCTCTGTTCCTTTCTTCTTCTCTTGCTCTCCTCTTTTGTGATTTGATGACTTTCTTTAGATGTATGCTTAAAATCCTTTATCTTTTGTGTATCTACTGTAGGATTATGCTTTGTGGTTATCATGAGGCTTACATATAATAACTTATAACAGTCTATTTTAAGTTAACAAGTTTGATCACATTCTAAAGATCTACATTTTTACTCTTCTGATCATGTTTTATGTTTTTGATGTCACATTTTACACCTTTTTATTTTGTGTATTCCCTAACTAATTATTGTAGTTATAGTTATTTTTATTACTTTTGTCTTTTAATCTTCATGGTGGCTTTATAAGTGATTATTCCACTACCTTTACTATATATTTACTTCTTAAGTGAGATTTATTCTCTCATATGTTTTCTTGTTACAAATTAGTAGCTTTTCTTTTCAGCTTAAAGAAGTCCCTTTAATGTATCTTATAAGTCTAGTTTAATGGTGATGATCTCCTTTAGATTTTACTTGTCTAGAAAATTCTTTCCCTCTTCTTCAATTCTGAATGATAACTTTGCTTAGTATTCTTGGTTGGAAGTTTTTTTTTCTTTCAGTACTTTGAATGTATAATGCCATTCCCTTCTGGCCTGCAAAGTTTCTGCTGAAAAATCTGCTTGTTCCCTTGTACATGACAAATTGTTTTTCTCTTGCTGCTTTTAAGATTTTCCCCTTGTCTTTCAATTTGACATTTCAATTACAGTGTGTCTTGGTATGGATCTCTTTGAGTTCACCTTATTTGGGACTCTCTGGGCTTCCTGGGCCTATGTGTCTGTTTCCTTCCCCAGGTTAGGGAAGTTTTCAGCCATCATTTCTTTGAATAATTTTTCTGCCCCTTTCTCTCTCTCTCTTCTCCTTCTGGGACCCCTATAATGTGAGTGTTAACTTGATGTTGTCCCATAAGTCCCTTAAGCTATCTTCTCTTTTTAAGCTTTTTTCTTTTTGTTGCTCTGATTGGGTGAGTTCACAATCTGCCTGTCCATGAGTTCACTGAACCTTTCTTCTGCTTCATCTAATCAGCTGTTGAACCTCTCTAGTGTATTTTTCAGTTCAATTGTATTCTTCAGCTCTGTGACTTCTATTTGGTACTTTCTTATATTTTCTATCTCTTTGTTGAAGTTCTTACTGTGTGATTCCATTCTTCTCCCAAGTTTAGTGATCATCTCTGTGACCATTACTTTGAACTCTTTATCAGGTAAGTTGCTTATCTGTGTTTCATTAAGGTTTTTTGCTGAGGTTTTATCTTTTTCTTTTGTTTGGAACATATTCCTTAATTTATTCAGTTTGCTTCATTCTCTGTATAGTTTTCTGTGCATTAGATGGAACAACTACCTCTCCCTGTCTTGAAATAGTGGGCCTTGTGAAGGAGATAAACCTTGTCATTCAACCCTTCCCTAACTCTTGGTTGTCTCTCAAACCTTTGTGATTATCTAAGCAGCCTATTATATTTTTAATAGCTCCTGATAGTTGAAGGTATGCCAAGACCTGTCAGTGTCCCAAAGGGGAAGTCCTCAGTCAGCACCTAGATTCAAGCTGATTGGAAGCCCGACCCTCAGGCAGCAGGTTTTAAAGTATGTAAGTGTATACCGTCCTGTGGAACCATAAGTGTAAGCCCAGATGGCCACCACATCCAGGTGATCTGGAAGTGTCCCCTGGTGGCAGTCACAAAACTCAGGGCTCCAGACAATGTATAAGCTCTTTTCTGGGAGATACTGGTGAGAGGTAGCAAGGCAGAGTGAGAGTGCAAAGATGGTGTCCATTGGCCTATGTTCCCTGAGAGCAGCTCTATGGGGCTCCAGGTTTGTGCCAAACTTGGAGCCTGTCCCTCAGGCTGAAGCTCCAGGAAAAACAAATTGTCCTCTTTCAGAGAAAGACTGGGAGTGAGTTCCAGTTTGTTGTCTGTGTAGAACCCTGGGGATAGTAGTCTCTCAAGAACTCTCTCTCCAACTGTTACAGTCCCATGGGACCCAGGAATCCAAGTACCCCTAGCCTCCAGTGCCAGGCAATCTAGGAGTGTCGCTGGGTGGTAGCTGCAGAAATCGGGGAGCCAGACACATGCATAAACTCCCTTCTGGGAGATACTGATGCTCTGGAGTGAGGCAGAGGGAGAGTGTGAAGATGGTGTCTGTAGGGGAAAAAAAAAAGATGGCACCCACTAGCTAGAACAATGCAGAGGGGGAACACAAAGATGACCCCCACCAGTCTCTGTACCTGAAGAGTGTTCTAGCACGCTCTTAGATGTGTGTTAAATTAGGTACCTGCCTCTCCGGCCAATACTTTAATATATACAAATGAGCCTCTTTCACGTAAAGTCTGACATAATTGGCTGCCTCTGAGCTGGACCCTAGGGTGGGTGAATCCCAGGGCATGAGCCATTTAAGAGACATTTCTCAGATCTCTACAGTCTTGTGGGTCTCGTGGATTTTGTGGATGTGAGCCTGGTGCTTTTCAAAGCTAGATGTTTTGGGGGCTTGTCTCTTAGGTGCAGGTCCTAAAAGGGGTTGACTGACATGGGGTTCAAACCCTTCCTCCTTCTTGATTGTGGGTTGGAATCCTGGGTTGCTGCACTGTGGGTGGGGTTTATGGTGAGATTGTGTCCCGGTCTCTCCTGCAAACTTCGATGTGGTTTTCTTCTTGTTTGCCTGATGTGTAGTCATTGCTCAGTCAGCCTTTAGGTTTGCTTCAGAGGAAATTGTTCCATATGCAGCTGTTGACTTGGTGTGTCCCTGAGAGGAGGTGAGTTCAGGATCTTCTTATGTTGCCAATTTGAACCGGAACCTCTGGGTTTTTCTTTTTTCTTTTTTTTTTTTTTTGCTTTAATCATAGGCGATATGTATTTGGGCCATATCCAGGAACTAAATCTAAAAATATTTGCAGAGGAACTATTTGCAAGTTGAAATAAACAACAATAATAAAGAATAATAATATAATAAAATATATATTGTATATAATATAATATATATAATAATCATATAATAATAATAATAATAAAGAAATTAGTCATTTTGATGGCTGCCAAAAGAAAATTGGCCAAATAGTGATTGGCTCTACAGAGATGTAATATCGGTGAATTAAAAACAAAAATAGGGGCCACCCGGTGGCGCAGCGGTTTAGTCTGCGCTTGGCAGCCCGGGGTTCGCAGGTTCAGATCCCGGGCGCCTGCCGATGCACTGCTTGTCAGCCACGCCGTGGCGGCGTCCCATATAAAGTAGAGGAAGATGGGCACGATGTTAGCCCGGGGCCAGTCTTCCTCAGCAAAAAGACGAAGATTAGCAACAGATGTTAGCTCAGGGCTGGTCTTCCTCACAAAAAAAAATAATAATAATAAAATTTTTTAAAACCCCACAGACACACATACAATAATCCTGGGTCCAGAAGGGAGAAATATTTTCCTTTAATTGGGGAAGGAATAAAATATGTTATTCCCGTGGAAGCAGAACCAGACCTCTCTTTAACTATGAAAAAAACATTAAATTAGACATATAAACCACTCTTTAAGAAGGGAATTATGTTTAATTAAAGGAAAACTACAAAGCAAATGGCTCTAACAGTACTTATTTTATTTAACAAAAGTTTATACAGTGAAATATCTTATTCTCTAATGATAAAAAAGGCAAATTCACAAAATGGTAAACTAAATCAGGAGCCCTGGTTAGCTAATTAATCAAGTTGGAAATGGTCTGCTAGAGAAAGATTTAATGGGACTGTGCTTTTTCTCTCTATCATATGTGATAGATTTTTCTCTTGTATGTAAAGATATTTCTCTTGCTGTCAAAGTTTGTTTACTACATGAGCCTATCATTTCCTATCTGAAATGCAAACCTTTATATTTGCATAAATGTCAAAGTTTATGAAACACATGTTAAAAAGTTAAGGAATGACATAAAACAGCAAGTATAAAAAGTAGTAACAGTTCCTCAATTAAACTTACTTTAAATCCTTTCATATGCTATCAAACAAAATGAACTTAGTGGGTTTTTATTCTCTTCCCACTGATTCAATTAGAATTTCATTCAATTTCACATTAAGCCACAATTGTGGCTTAGTCAAAAAGAGATTTATTTATTTCATTCAAGAAGAATTCCATGTTTAGGCATTTGAGGGCTAGTATGGTAACACAATTATTCCATCAAAGAACAAAGCTTACTCCTCTGTCTGTTTTAGCATCTTTAGTGAAGGGTGTTCTATATCCATGTTCCAGGGTAATAAAAGAAGAAACTAGAAGAGAGAGAACCGGAAGACTTTTGCTTATATCTCAATGGCAGAACTATGTCAAGTGGTCATCTCTAGTTGCAAGGGAGGCTGGGAAGTTACACAAAAGTAGGAAAGGGAAAGGAGGGGTTGAAAAGTTGAGTGAATGAACTTATAGTATCTGCCACGTTCCACCTCTTTGGCTATTCAACATTTATATACAAGCCTTCTGTCTCTATATTTACTCTAAATGCAATGAATTCACCCTCTCCCTTCTGTGGTAGGTAATTCCAAAATCATATCCAGTTACTGCATTTAGCTTGAAGTCCAGGATCTTTCGGTAGTCTCTCCATCAGCTCCAGGTTGGGTTCTTTGTGATCCCGGGACCTATAAATTAAAGACAAGTCATTTTCCTCCAACATTCCGAAAGTGTTATTGTGGAGAGAGAAGAAAATAGGATAACAGCAATTTTAAAAGTCTCATTCAGTAAGAGAGAAAGTGGGAAACTCATGACTGTTGTTGGTATCGAGTCCTGCTGGACAGGTGTGCTCAGGATTTCCTGATCCTAGCAGCAAAAGTAGTTACTTGGCTAGCCAATCTGGCAGGCCCTGGTACTTCTTTCTGGGTGAATTCCTTTTATCCATTTCCTCCAAGTTCTTGGGTCTACATCTGGGGAGACCTTCCTTGCCCAATTTGTCAATGCCTACACTCTAGACAGGTACTGTATAAAGTGAAAATAAATGAAAGAGGGATCTAAAAGTAATTAAAAGACATTACATATGTACGATAAGCATAAATTGAGACCATCCCAAGAAATCCAGGTATAGGGTCTTCCTAGTTGGGAAGATACTCTCCTTGGAGCCCACTTCATATTGCTGTGAGTTCAAGGACCCAGAAATTATAAGTATAGCTGTAGCCAGCCTGAGGCACATTTTCCAACACTGTTCCCTGAAAAATTTACCAGGCTTCCAGAAGATAGGTTTCAAAGCAATTTTGTGAGTAACCACATAAGCTTGGAAATTTTAACTCTTTCCTACTGGCTCCTCTGTTCTGACCAATTTTTCTCCCTTAACCTAATGGCTGCTACCTCAGGTCCTGAAAAATAACATCCCAGGGTGAGAATGAAACACTGTTAATCTAATCTCGGCCACTAAATTCCCCTTCATTGTCAGAATTCTTCCTAAAGGAAAGGGTTTTAAAAGCCCTGGAGTAACAATTTTATCTCTTTTTGAAGTTGCACTTAGAAACCTCTGCTTGTATAGGTACATTTTTGTATACAGAAGCAGCTGGCTTTTCTCATCCATGCAGGGATCCAAATTATGATATTCTCAGTCAACTTACATTGCAGGACACAAGCAGAGTGAGCCTTTTTTGGCATAGCTATGCTCCCTTGCTTCTCTGCTTATATACTGTCTAACTCTAATTTGAATGCATCTCTACCATAGTACATTTTTGAAAGCAGCAAAATTTAATAAGTACATGCCAACATTCTGAATTTTATTCCTACCATTCACGGTAATAAAAAAGCTTCAGTTGGCATGTGGTCAGAGTTCTAAGGCATAGCAAGCAACAGTTTGACCAGCTGTTTTGCCATTGCATTTCAAAATGCATTGGCTTTCCAGCCTGTGGTAATTAAATCTTCACTGTCTGTCGCCATCATCTCCTCTACAGAGTCAATTCCACACTTTATGTTATGTTATTGAAGCTCCCTTCATTGTTTAAAAATTCCTACATTAGTCAGTATAGAGCTAAACAGTCTGTAAGCAGAGATGCATGGGAGTACAGCTATGCCAAAAGAGGCTCACTCTGCTTGTGTCCTGCAACACAAATTGACTAAGAATATCATAATTTCGAATCCTGCATGGTTGAGAAAAGCTAGCTGCTTCTGTATACAAAAATGTACCTATATAAGTACAAACTACTCTTTTGCAACTTTTCCGTAAATCTAAACTTATTTTAAATTTTAAAGTTTATTTAATTAAAAAATTAAAAAATAGAATCAATGAGAAATGCTGAGAGACTCAAATTCCCCTCAGCAAAATCACTAGTATATACAGAGGGGCACATCACTGATTAGTTATATTTGTCCTGAATCCATTAATATCACATGCATTTTATTTTGACATTAAAAAAAGAAGAGTTTGGTTGGTTGAATTATCTAACTTCACTAAGCCTCAATTGTGTCTGCATGTAAGTAGGTGCTCAATAAACAACTGCTAAATGGTTGACTGAACTAATAGACAGATACATGGATGAGGGCAGAGTGAACTCTTGATGTCATACTAAAAGCAAAAAACACCAGATTAGTGAAGAAAATAATGGAAATGTAAGAAGTTATTTGGAAAGTGTACTTCCAC
Organism: Tapirus indicus; assembly: GCA_031878705.1. Classification (NCBI taxonomy): domain Eukaryota; kingdom Metazoa; phylum Chordata; class Mammalia; order Perissodactyla; family Tapiridae; genus Tapirus; species Tapirus indicus. The sequence goes on from CM062918.1 coordinate 46,724,989, forward strand.
CTGGTACAAAAAAAAAGAGCTATTTGTAATAAATTTGGACAGAAAGATAGTGTTGTCTTTCTGCTTTTATACACACACACACACACACACACACATACACACACATATATATATATATATATATACAAAGACACATAATGTGTGTGTACATAAACATTTATGAATTATGTACAAAGAGAGGGAGAGGTTATAATGTATGTATATGTATACATGTGTATATATATATGCATGCATGCATATATGTTATTACTGTTTTATATGGATTATTTGTGTATATATTTAACTAGCTAAAAATCTTTACCTTAAATTTGTAACAAAAACTAGAGCCTCAAAAAAGTCTTCTTCAAAATGAGATGGGATATTTTTGTCTTGCCAAAGAATAGATTCTAGAAATATTTACCAATCTTTATTCCAATCTTTATTATCTAGAGCTTGCTATTTGTTGTACCTACTATTTTCAGGGAAAAACAAATATTAGATCTCTGTCTCCTAGGACCTACATGAACTCTGGTGATTTATTTTATCAAAAGGTAACGAGAAAGGATTTCTTTCTGCTTTGGTAATGTTGTGTGTTTTCAGTTTATGGCAAGGATAACTATTTTTCCTGATACTCTATTTTCTTTCATTTTACTAAGATAAAGATGAGGCAAATGGGCTGGTAGTTGGATTTTTGTTTCTACATTGACTTTTTTTCTTCTTTTTGATAGGAAAGAAATTAACATTTTAGTTATTTTTAATATAAATATTGGGTAAATTGCCAAAGATTTCACTATCTAAATATCCTTGCTGCCATTATTTCAGGTGTGTGTTTAGCTATAAAAATTGTAGAATTTATTTGATAAATATAATATTTCTAAGAATGATAAAATTATTTTCCTTCAAATAGAGTAAAGGGGATTTTATTTTGGCAAAACTGCAGATTTTTTTAATAAATATTTTTTGAATGCCAGATATATGCTAGAAACTATGTCAAGAATAGATATATTAACAAACAGGCTCTAATTTCAAAAGGAACTATGGAATAATGACATTATAATAATAATGATTAATCCATCAAACACTTACTGTATGTCTGTCACTGTACTAACTGCCGTAAGGCAATTTTTCACTAATTTTCCATAAATATCTTCTAAGATAGGTATCATTATCTCCATTTTATAGATAAAGAAACTGAGATTCATAGGGGTTACGTCAGGTAGAAGTAGTTAGTAGTTCTCCACCCTATCAGATCCAGGGACCCCCTTTTATAAAAAATAATTCATAACTTTTTTATGTTGAAACAAAATAACGTATAATTTAATCGATCAATATAATTTCAAATAATCAATGCAGTGTTCCTACTATTACATAAAGGAGAAATAAAAGTATTTTAATATGTAAGAATCAGACTTAACTATCTAGAATACATAATTTAGTAAACACAGGCTTTCATCTGTTGGTAGGATTAGCATGTATGTGACCATCTCAACCTCAGACTGATACAAATACTTTGATTCAACTCTTCGGGTGGTTTTGACATTGGTAATTAATTTCGTAAAATGGAAAACACCCTTTGGTAAAATTCTAAAGAGAAACAACAAAAATCTTCCTTTGATTAGCGATTTACACACTAGCTGTTTTCCAGGAAATTTTAGTATCTAGGAAAACATGCAAAAGATTTGGTGTTTTTATGTAAAAGAGTTAAGTCCCAAGCTGAAAAAATCATCAATGGGTTTTGCATCTTCATTAATGCCTTTGGGTCATTTCAAATTATGCAGACTGTCCTGTAGATGGTAGGGTGTCGAAATCCCTGGTCTAGACTGCTGAATGCCAATAGTGCCCCTCAATGTTTGTAGCAACCAAAAATATCCTAGAAATTGCTAAAATGCTGTGTTGAAAACTCTTGCATTATGTAGAAATAATGGGGTTAAAATTTGCACATTGGCATGCCAGGCTCGAAATCTTATTCTTAAGTGAGCTACATTATCTTGCCTCATAGGTTAATGGGAAAGATAGTATACTGCCCGGAGTTCTTAAATAACCATAAGCCTATTTGCAATCTGGTGAAGACTATGGACCCTTTTTCAAAATTATACATTTTTTAAATGCCTAAAATAAAATACATAGAATTGAAAAGAAAATAATTATTTTGAAAAAATAGTTTTGTGCAGTAATGATAGATATAATATTTCAACTTTCATAACACTTGTAAAGTTATATGTAAATATCTGTGGTTTTATTGGTGATAAAATATTCCAGGTGCTGGTAACACTGCTGTGGTTTGTTGCCTTTGTCCATAAATGAAAGAAAATAAAGATGACGTTGTTTTATTATTTTTTAATCCAAGTTTGGGGATGCTCAGAACTCATCCTCTGACCCCAGATTGAAGACCCCAGTGCTAGAGTGAATGCATATACAGAGTAAATTGGGAGCCCAGAGCTGATCATTCTAACTATTCAATAGCTGTAAAAAAAAAAAAAAGGTACATAGAGCAGGTGACTAGCTGATTCTTAAAGAATGATTAGATGGCAGAGAAGCATGGGGAGAGTATATACAAAAGCCATGGTGTCAGAAAAGACAATAATGTGTGTGGGCAATACTAAGTAGTTTGCTTCAACAAGAGGGGATGAAGGAAACCCGGAAATAAAGGATGGATTAAAATGCATGGTTTACTCTTAAATGCAAAATGATTTTGCTCTAATTCTACTTGACTTTTACCTTAAACGCTTATTGGGATTTTTAATTTGTCAGGTACTTGTATGTAACTATATTGTCATTTTATACTCTGTGACATCCACGTTCTCAACACCAATTGCAATAAAATTAGCTTTATATTTATGGTGCAGAATTTTCTGAGCATGGATATCGTGTTCTAGATAACCATTGCAAATAGAAAATATGTCATAGAGAAAATACCCCAAAGATTTTTGACCCATATTTGATTATACCGAGTTCAGTTAAAGGAAATAGGATGAAATAGGATAGGATTTCCCCTTATTAACATTATTTAACTAATGCACCATTTCTTCAATATCTCTGATACCTGCAAGGCAGATGGAATGGGTCAGTGGGAAATCTCACTTATTATGTAATATACTGTGCCTTTCTGTATTAGATAAATTTTTAAATGTTGCTAACATCAAATGCTGTTTAGAGTAGTTATCAATGGTTGTTAACTTCACCACGTTTGTTTTCAGTGAGTGCCATAACTCCACAGATCGAATCAAAGTCCGAGTCTGGGATGAAGATGATGACATTAAATCTAGAGTCAAACAACATTTCAAAAAGGAGTCAGATGATTTTCTGGGACAGACAATTGTAGAAGTGAGGACCTTGAGCGGAGAAATGGATGTCTGGTACAACTTAGGTGACTATATTTATACCTACTTTAAAAAAATGTTAAATAAAATTCCAAAATATATGTGCTATGTAGTATATTCCCATATAGGTATAAATAACCAATGTCTTTCTAGAACATTCCATTCAACTTTAGGCTGTTCAGTTTCATTAGAAACTAAACGTGATAATTATTTATTGAAATTCAGTATTATTGAAAGATGTTGGTAAATTTGAGGTGAAAAGAGAATAACCTCTCAAAGAATCAACTGGGTGTCTTTTAGCAGAAAAATATCCCATTCTTAATTTTTAATTCATTCAAGATGCCAATATATTTTGGCAAATTAAAGAGTGCTTTTGGCTTTTTAAAAACCTCCATACTTCAAGTAATGTAATATTTGACAAAGTAAAGGGATAAACTCATAGAGAATTAATGAAACTCTAAATTGCATAATAATCCAAAGAAGGAAGGATATATAGTTTATCTGGACACAAATGATTCAAGCTAGGCTAAGAACTCAACATCAAAAAATATTTTAAAGAAGTCTTCTTTCAAGAAAATTGATGTGTCTACATTATTGGCACACAAATTTTACCTCAGTTATAATGATCATCTTCCTGTATCTTGTTTATACTACTAAATAGCTTTATATATGAAAACAGAGATGTTAGGCAATGGTAAACTTCAGGCCATTAACTCTGAACGATACTCACAAATTTTGTTTTAATAAAGTGGTTTACCTCTATGTAGACTTTTTTCTGTAATAAATTACCATGTCCTTGAATTGAGGCAGTTAAAGAAATTCCTCAAATTGTTCTTTTGACAAAACGTACATGGGTATATTCAGTTTGCTGAGGAACTTGAAGTTGCTGCTAGTAAAATCAGCTCTCCAGCTCTCATGCTGACACTGTCCTTCAGTCTATGGAGAGGAGAATATGATGCAACATGACATGAAGCCTTTGCCTGCTCACCCTCAGTTTGTACTTTTATGCCCTCATTGCTGATACTTAATATTTTAGAAGAGAGAAAGAGAGAGAGGGAGGGCAGGTTTTAGCCTTGTGTGAAATCCCTCAGTGGGTTCAATCTACGTAAGTACCATATGTTCATTCTTGTACAACATCCCTCCTTCCTCATCATTTAGAATTCATTCCACCATACAGAGGACTGAGCCAAAAGCACTGGACATCCAAGCAGAGCCTGTGTCCCATGGATCCATTGGGTTGATAGTTAAAATCAAAGAACCAGTAATGCTCTCCTGGGGCTCTGGAAAGAGATCTGTGACAAAAACATTCCAGGACTTGCATTTCTCTTGGCCCCAGCAGAGAACTTTAATATTTGTTGAGAGTCAATTATCTCCCAGCCTGTAGGAGAAACGCTCATGATCTGGGCACTCCTAAGGGAAGAATCTTGGCAACACAATAACTATTAATGTTAACAATGAAACATCAGCAGACATTCTACAAGAAGAAAGTAGACTTCATAATTTAACATCTTATATGGGTAAAAATAAAGTTATGCTTATAAAGAGGGTCAACAAAGAAGTCTTCACCAGTGACTTTGTGTCACTCTACCTTTTCATATTTCACTTGTGAAATGGGTCAGCTTTCCTCCTTATGTTTTATCTATAAAGTGGGTGTCAAAAATAGGTCCCCTACCTACATTCACATTCTAGGAATTTTGTGACTATGCTTTTATTTCTCTCAAAGCTATTGATCAGTTCATATTGGACACGTGCACACACACATTATTTGACTAAATTGACTACATGTTGATTCCATTCAAATAAACAGTTAATCCAATGCTCATAAGTAAACACAGGCTGTGAATGTAGGTCTTTATGAATCACTGACAAAGAAATCTATTCACAGATTTCCTTTGTTAGCCAGAGCTTTGACTCATCTTTTCAAGCACAGAAAGAGAAATGGAAGCTTTTAGATGAAATACTTTCCTGGTTAATTTTATCTTTAAGTTATTTTGCTTTTAATTGCCCAAATAATTAATTTAATTTCATTGTAAAAACTGATCAAATACACAGAAATTTATATCAGAATGGCAGGACATTTTGATTAAGATTTTCTTTTTGAAGTATCTATAATGCAGTTTGATAATCATAGTGACACAATAGGCACATTATTTAAATTATATTTGGTAGAATCATTATGGTTAGTTAATAATCAAACCTGATCTAGAAAAATGGCTTTTAGCAATGTAAGCCTTTTTTTAAGCTTTTGAGAGCTTGTATGAGAATTATGGTATTGTCAAAAATGACTGACCAATTACTTTTATGCTTCATCAGAGAAACGGACAGATAAGTCAGCTGTATCTGGGGCCATTCGATTAAAAATCAACGTGGAAATAAAAGGAGAGGAGAAGGTTGCTCCATATCATATACAATATACATGTTTACATGAGGTAAGTAAATTGAATTGTATTCATAATAGAATCTAGAAAAGAAATTGATCTTGATTATGGATCACACAGCAAAATATTTGGTTTAAAAATATAATTGAATTAGGTTTATGGAGTTATTCTTGGAGTTCTTACTCTGTACCAAAGCAGGTGAAGTGCTAGGCTATCATACAGCCTGTGTATTGCCCCCAAAGAGAGGGCAGATGTCCTCTAAGGAGAGTTTAGAACAAGCACATGAGGCAGGTGTTAATAAACAAGGCAATAAGATGGTAATGAATAAGTAGACCAAATTAAATTACCATTCTTTCAAGAAGCAAGAATGAATGTTGCATTCATTGAAGAAATAAGCCATGTCAAATATTTTGGAAGCATTAAACATAGAGTACTTTAGTAATACAGAAGAGGATGCAAATCGTGATTGAACTCTGATTTAGCGTTCAGATTTTAGTGAAGATTTAATTAGAAGTATTGCTTATAACTAGAGATATAAAAATGCAGGTGATGTATCAATGGCTTCTTGGAGCCAATGTAATAAGCAGTGTTTTTCCTTTTTCTGCATACAACAAAGGGCTTTATTCATATTGAACCCTCCTCCATTGTAACTACCCTTTCCACAAACATATCTGGATATGGAGAGTATCAGAATGTAGTTACTCACCCACGGGTAGTAGAGAATATACCCACCCAAAAGGTAGGGCCTGATTGGCATAGAGAGAAGTGGAGACCACCCAATTTGAATCTAAAAGACAAAATCACAAGTTCTCTTTTGTGCATCAGTGTAGACACACAGACAAATAATCTTGAACTTCTATTGGATGCTTTGCAGCTCAGAGCTTAGTTAGAAGTGTCACCAGAGCTTTTCTCTAATGCAAATGACACATGTCCCAAGTTTCAAAAAATTCAAGATGGAGCTGGGGAGTGTATCTTTCCCCATGTTCAAAGAGGTAAAGAGAAAGTACCTTCCTAAGACAGAAAAAGATAGCTGAGAGAATCTTTGCTCTTTGCATATTATTTTTTCCAAATATATCTATGAAAATGTACATGTGTATTTATTTGCACCTTCATTTTACTAAAGAAGGAATGAGCAACCTTATTTAAGTCATTTACACATTGCACAGTAATTAGATATAGGACCTAGGCTTAATTTCCTCACTACAATCTGGCCAGTGATATCATTTCTTCAAGAAAGGTGATTCCATTTTCAGACCAATGAAAGGAAATCCCTTGAACTGGCAGGATGAGTAGCCAACTCTAGCCATCAAGTGTGGGCACAGAAGATTTGGGATCAGAGGAACAGCATTATTCTTTACTTTTAAGAGTCTTTTCTGCTGGTCCAAGAATGAAAAAGAACTGAAATCCAAGAAAGGGTCCTTCGGTGACCCAGGCTGCATCTATGCAGCAGTTTGTAAACGTGTTAGAAGCAAAAAGAAATTGTGCGCAGTGAATTTTTTCCTTGTAAAATTCTCAAGCATTCATTTTCAACCTCAGCTCATTGCCCTGACTCCTACCATTTTTGCACCCAAAGCCCCCAAAGTATCATTTACATGCCTAGGTTCTGTGTTAACAAAGCCAAAATCATATTATTCATCTGGGGCTCTATAATTTACTCAGAGCCCATAAATGCAAAATATGTTCTAGCATGTAGAAATGTTTACATGCAAAAACTTTTACTTCCTTCTAAAATGATTTGGTATGTCTAAAACATTTGAGTCGTTGATTCTGTACAGACCCAGGCAGAAATAAAATCAGAATTTGCATAAAGATGAGGTGAGTGAGAATAAAAACCCATGATATTCCTGTTGCTTATAGATGCTGATGAAACATTAGATGCAATAACAATGCAAGTATAATTTACTGAAAGTTACAGTTAAATATTTCCAGCCTTTTCTGAGAAATTACTGAACAATTGAAAACCACTTACTTTTAGAATCTGTTCCATTACTTGACTGAAGTGAAATCTAATGGTGGAGTAAAAATCCCAGAGGTCAAAGGGGACGAAGCCTGGAAGGTTTTCTTTGATGATGCTTCCCAAGAAATAGTTGATGAATTTGCCATGCGTTATGGGATTGAATCCATTTATCAAGCTATGACGTAAGTACATAGAACATTTACATGTTCAAAAACGTCTGTTGAAAAAAGAAGAGCATTCATCTTTCTTCTAGCTCAAATGAAATTTTGATTAAAAAGTCACTTTCATTTTGATGTGCTGGTTTGATGCTGGTCACCCTCTCTCTTATAGCTATAATGTATTAAGGATTGGTAATTCATTGCCACCATCTTTCCAGTCCTTATTCTGTTCCCCAAGTGTAGTCCCCTGACTAGCAGCAGCATTAGCAGCACCTAGGAACTTAGACATGCAAATTCTCCACCCTACTCCAAACCTACCGAGTCAGAAACCATGAAAGGGGGGCCCAGAGATCTGTGTTTTAACGAGCCCTACAGGTGATCCTCATCCACTCTAAAGTTTGAGAACCAACACTTTATTTGATATCTGAGGAAACTAAAGTCTGATAATTAAAGTGCATGTTCCAGGGTCACAAAGCCTATTAGTGTCACAGATACATCTAGAGCCGTTATGGTATCTTGACCCTAACATTAGACTATAGCCTTTCTTCCTATATTTATGTCAGTGTTGCTAATTCAGTAAAACCAAGATTTATTGAGCACCCGTAGAACCCAACACTACAGTAAATTTGGTACTGCAGAAGTGACCCATACAAACACATAATCCTTACTGAGGAGTTTCAGTAAGGATTGAGAATTGAGTTACTACTTGCCCATAGTTTATCTTTTGAAACCTGGTCTATGTTGTAAGTGCATTTTGTTCAGATATATACCATATCTAATATGTAAACTACTTATGTACATATATTAGAGGACTGTTCTTGCATTCTAATGATCAAAACATATTTTCGTATGAACTGAATAGATGCTGGCCCAGATCAGTCATTTTCAGCCATCTTAATAATGGATGTGGGTTGGATCAAAATCAGTGCTCTTCTTCAAGGTTTACTGTTCATAGCATTTAATCACCAGTCATAGTTCTAGAACAGCATATGTAAGAACAATTTTTTTAAGTTTCTGATAAAATGTGTGTGCTTTTTCAGTTTACAGAATATCCTAATGCTAAACAATAAAGACATAGATTCTTAGACATGAAAAAGAACTTAGAGGTCACCCAATTGAACCTCTCTCCAAATCAGGAAACCCTGTTACTGCATCCCTTAGTGGTGATCACCATCCCTCTGCTTGCTCACATTTAGTAACAGGTAGCTCACTCCTTTTGAGGCACCTATTTTGTAATTGGGCAGCCATAATGGAGTCTGTGAGTTTGTCATATACTCTGCCCCATGTCAATGGCTATAATAATTCAGGAGAACACTTGGTATAAAATTTGAGCACAATTAAATCGCAATTATGACTAACAGTCTAAAGTAAATGAACTGTTCTGCCAAAAGAGAGCTATGTTAAAAAAAAAAAAAAACTGCTTCTGGAAAGAATCCCAGAAAAAGAAAGGATCAAGATAAATTTATTCCAAAATATCTCTGTGAATTGATGTCACATTTCTTCATTTCTATGTGTCTTATATTCTGAGAAGCACAATTACATGAATATAGAAAAATGGTAAATGTATGATAGTTTAAAAGAGGAGAATCATCCCTCCTTCCTTTTATCACTTGTATTTTTTTCTTACAATTTAACCTAAGTAAACAATAACAATAAAAAACATTTTTAGATATTTATCTGGAGTCAAGTTACCTGCAGGTGGATTGGGTCCTCCTCCTATTTGTAAGACTCAGTTTTGACAAAGCCCTTGCTCACACTATAACACAGTGTAAAGCAGGCATCAGCAAAAATCATTTTGTATAAAGGGCCAGAGAGTAAATATTTTCAGCTTTGTGGGTCCTACAATCTCCGTCACAACTGCCCAGCTCTGCACTCCTAGTGCAAAAGCAGCAGTAGATATTAAGTACTCAAATGGGCACAGCCGTGTTCCGATAAAACTTTATTTTAAAAACAAAAATTGTGGGCTTGGATTGCCAACTGCTGGTCTAAAGAGTGAAAGCAAGGCAGATAGACATAAGGAAAAATAACGCCTTCTTTTTGTGATGAATTGACAAATGCACTTTGGTGATAACACAATGTGGTAGATTATATCTACTTCTGATTATACATTTGATCTGATATTGAGATTTTTATTTATTAAATGTTGCGTTTAACATTGAGTAGTGGACAAGATGGCCTTAACGTCTTCCTCAGCTTGACACAACTTTCAACAGGCTTCTTTCTGCCTCTAGGCGCCTCACCTCCCTCTCACCTTGGCTCTTACAGAATCCAGAAGGCCTAACTCCAGAGGCCCCTGACCCCCATTTCCTTAGAGCATTTACTTTAGAAAACTTATAATTTTAAATTCTTTCTCTGCCCCTTTGAGATATAAACTTTTTAAAAGCTTTTTAGCAGTTTTACAGTCCAGAACGAGCTTCTGAAAGACCTGAGAGGCATCCCTATTAAATGTAAACATCAAGAAAGATAGGCCCCTGTCCCCCAGTCTCTGTGGGAGGGTAGGTGCCTCTCTCCAAGTAGTAGTTCTACCTCCTTTCATGAGGATAAGAGAAAAGTTTATTTTTCTTTTGGGTAAGGCCAATTAGCAAACACAGGTGACTAGGATTCCCCCCACTCTAGCTCTTAGAAACTCTCCCCTCCATTCCCCCCTCAGCTCTTAAAATTTTTCCCATGTTTTATTTCAGTGGAGTTGAGTTCAGACTGAGTTCTGGTTTCTCTTCTCTATTGCATAGCCTTGAATAAAATTTTTCTCGCCTATTTAACTATGTCCAGTACAATTTTTTCTTTGACAGAACAAAAATTACCATCTCACCAGGATAAAAATAAAATTTTTGTTGTTTGGCAATCTGATAACTCCTAGAAAAATTTACTGCCAATGCAGATACGATCTCTCCATTTACTATTCATTGGTGATCATTAGTCATTGAAAATTAATTACTTTTATAGAAGAATATGCACGTATCCATTTTATATTAATGTTAATCTTATAATTATATGTATAACTGTATTTAAGAGAGATAATAGAATGGAATCACTTGGAGGGGAACTTGAAATTTATTCAAAGATTTGCAAATTGAAATCTTGAATCAAGAAATCATTTTTTATTACTGCTTTATAAGAAGTTCTGGGTGCATGATAGAAACTCAATATGTATTTGTAATTGAATAAATCAGAAGCAGAAGTTGTTTATCAGAATTACATTTATTTTCAAGTCCTCCTGGTATATCTCTTCATGTCAGAAGTTTTCAGTTGCCAAAAGCAAGTAAAATGGAATAGAAAAGTTTAATTAAGCCAATGTAGGTATTTTACCATTTATGTTGTGTTTAAGAATTTTAGAGCATACCATATTGGTTGATCATTTCTAATAATTTGGGGAAGTTTCAGAGTACTGACATTCTTCTATTAGGTGTTGAAATATAACTTTCAGAGATGCTTTTGACCATGTTTTCTAAAGGATACCTTTGCAATTGAAGTGTAACTTAAGTCCTTACCTATTGTTGGCCAATGAATAACTCAACTAAAAAAACAAAAAGAGTTTATGAATAAGCAACCATATCTTTTAATTTAAACTGGTTGCGTATTGAATCAGTGTTTTTCTGTTGTTTTGAAACCTTGCTTTAGGGCACCAAAAAACATAACTGGAAAACCAACCAACAAACAACAACAAAACATGGAACTAGACATGTCAAGCTTATCTCAGAAGTATTTCCTCTTAATTTTTAAAAACAAAAAATTGATGAACTCAGCTTCAAGGAAGAAAAGAATGCCCTGTCTGTGTAGGAAGAACACTTTCAAGTTTGGGAAAGGACAAAGCTGCTTAATTCTTGTGGAGTTTCCTAGACACCATTTGATCAGAAAAAGAAATCAAATTGCAGTTTCTTTTGATATTTAAAGTCCCCTTATGCTTAGCCAAACCCACAGGTAACTTCATAATCTTACTCTTTTAATAGAGATTGCTTGGTTTCTTTTAAGACACTCTCATTTCTTTGAAGATGGATTTAGAGCAGAAATAAATAAAGGGGAAGTGAGTATTAAGTCAGAAAGTCTGGTTGTACATTATTAAGTTTCCCTCTTGTGTATTTCTCATCATAAGAAGGAGGCTGAATCTATTTTGCTGGTAAATGACCTGAACATTAATACTGAACTTCCCAGTTCTCCAAGGTACCTCCTGCTTACTGTAAATGCTCTCTCCTTTTACAACAGAACGTTTTCTATGAGGGCACAATTTATTAGCCCTATTTGTTGTATAAAAGTGTATCCTTTGTTTTGGAGCATTCACGGAAAGGAGGAAAGGGATTACAATTTTCCTGTTTGGACAAGTGATTAATCAATGACCTGGAGGATTTGTTCCCACAAGGTAAATGCAATCATCCATCTAAAATAAAAGCAATTTTCCAATTTATGACAGTAAGAATGAGAGTCTGTTCTCTTTCTCAAAGGAGCTCGCTATTCCACATATTTAGTGTCATGAGGTAGAGCATAGAACCTGTTTCTATCATGGGAATTTTGGGAGTCCTTGATGCTTTTTATCTATCTATGCAAACATATATGTTTTTAACAGTATTCTGACAGACCAACTATTCACCTCTGAACACAAGCAGGGAATTTCATGTCAAGCATTAAGAATTAAATTGTCCTCTGGAGGTGGTTTCTGTCAAGCAAATACATTTTAACTGAGTATTTAATGAGTCTTTCATTTATTGTAAAATGAAGCCCAAGTTGTCTCACAAAATCTGAGATTCTATTAGACTGTAGTCACGCCTCTCTAATGTCAAGTAAGAGAAAATCATTAGGTCATTGTTTTTTACCTTGGCGTGCTTAACAAACAACCTGTACTTTGGCACTGGTCATATTAATCTAATTTATATTTGAACCAGAACTGTTGAGATACAGTTTACGTTAAAGCCACTCTTCTATTTTAGCTGCTTGAGCCATGAGCCTGCTTTCTAAAGAGGGTGTTGCTTAACTGATTCATTCATTCCATTTAGAAATATTTATTGAGTTCCTACCATGTGCCAGAAAGTTTTCTAGGCACTGAGGATACATCAGCAAGCAAGAAGTCAAGGTCCAGTCTCTCATTGAGCCCAACATTCTAGAAGATGTAATTCATTTATTTGAGAGACACTTTCTGAGTATCTAAGGATGAGTATTTATACAGGGCAATGGGGATACAGCAATAGAAGATTGGTCTTGCCCCCAGTGAGTTCCTAATCTAGGGGGAGGAGGAAAAGAAATTAAATAATAGCAAGACAGTATAATAGAGGTGTGTATGGGTGCTGTAGGAGCATAGACATGGAGGGACCAAATCCAGGCACAGATGAGGAGAGGTGTTAGAGAAAGCTGATGGGCAACCTGAGGGTCCCATCCTTACTTGCTCTTAACTTCCATCATTCCTCTTAAGCCTATGAATTTCATTACTTTCCTGTCCCATACCACTACCATCATATCCAAAACCTCCCTAACTGAGCTTGAGTAATCCATAGCATCTATGAAAAGCTATGATGCTTTTCACCAAAGGAGAAATGATCCTTAAATGTTTGAACCCCTATTTGGTGATAAAAATGAATAAAATATTTACTTATCACTGAAATGCATGCTAATCTGAATTTTTGGGAGCATATGTGATAAATATTGTTTTAGTGTATTTCTAACATCAGGAATACAGATAGCCTTTCCTTTCATCTTGTATTATTTCTGAAATCTCTTTTAAGGATTCAAAAATCATTCTCTTCTTTTTGGTGCTTCTTTCCAATCACCCTGCTTTTATTTTCATTAAAAAATAATTGATTTTTAAATCTTCTGAATCAAAGGCATTTCCATCCTTTGAAAACCACAAGATGGGTATGATTAGGGGTAACTGTCCATGCAAAGTAGGTGAGTCAGATGATTCTCTTTTTTTTCCCCCCATCACAATGCCTACAAAACAATAGCAAGTGAGCTGAATCTAGGAATGTTATTAGAAACACACATGATTTCCCAATATTTTGCCAATAACATTTTGAGAATTGATGGTTGATAATGTAGCAGTTGCTTCAGCTGAAAACATGCCAGTAACTATCTAATTAGTAGCAATTTAAACATCATCTTCTTGGAGTTTGTTACTCTAATTTTTCCCATGGAACTGAGATTTCATTTGTTAAACTGGTTTGACACTAACCCCATTTTCTTGCAAAAGCAAAGTCAAGTGATTTTAACATTATTACTCCATTGTTTTTAATTATGTCTTTGTGGGGAAATGTTAAGCATTCCCAGAAATTACAGTGGTACTTTTTTACCTATTTTATTTGAAGGTGTACTTTTTGAAGGGATGGTTTGCTGCAGGGGTATACACAGTCATTTTAAAGCGCTGATTGTACTTTTAATCCTGTTTCCCCTTTCCCGCTTAGAATATTTAAGTAGTATTGGAACTGCAGTCTTTAAAAAGAAATGATTTTCAAGGAGATGGTTAGAAGTGAGAAAGTTTGCCTTGGCAGTAACCATGCATAAAGAAAGGGCACACGTAAACTCAGAGGCAGACACTTGCCAAACTGAAGACCATGTAGAAGCCTGTGAGCTGAAAACTATCAAAGAGCAAAGGATGCCTCTGGATGACACCCTTGTCCCTGCTTTCTGGTCATCCCTACTAACCATGGGCTGCAATGGAATCAAATGTTGATGGTAGGAGTAAGTAATGTGTATGGCTGGACACAACTTTTTTTGTATTCAGAGATGCATAGCATGTTAAATCTTGTAAGGATTAAATCTGCTAATAGCCCTTTCATTTTACAAATGGAGAAACTGAATCTAGGAATGATGACGTTTCTTTTCTAAGGTCACAGAACAGGGCTGGGATTAGAATAAATCATCCCTGTGCCATGGTACCTGTAACTTTAAATTGGCCACCCAGAATCCCTCTACCCCTCCACCCCAGCCCCTAACATACAAAAAAAAAAAAAGCAATTTGCTAACCATTTCTTCAAGGTTTCCAAGAAGTGTAGCCACTAACCCTGATTACTACTTTTCCTTCTTTGAAATTTGTCTCTTTTTTCCCTTCAATCATCTAAGAAATGTCATACTTTGATGCATACTATAATCTTTGTTATATTGACTGCCTAATCATTTACCATTTAGGGTTAAAAGTGAACGTGAAAAGCAAGTTCAATGTAGTCTGTTGTTTAGGTAGCAAGAGGTACCGTCTTTAACTTACCATGCTCCTAGTTCCAGTTTCTAGAAAAGGACAGGTATTTTCACCAACCAGGGAAAAGATTATACTCATCAGAATGACCTGGACATCCTGTTTCTGAGTTGTAGTGTTTTATTTTTTCAAATTAATATTAAATGCTTAAACTTTTAATCTCGGTATTCCAACTCATTGTTTAACGCCTGGTATTTTAATATACATTCTAAGAGGCGACAACTATTTCCCAAGTATTGTTTCTTTAACTTTTAGGCAGATTGAGACATTTTCAACTTAATTCTGACCAAATTTAGAAGGGTCATATTTATGACTTTGATCTATTTACCTTTTTCCCTTTACCAAACAATAAAAATTTTGTTGCTTACAATTTTAATCAGCTAACTAGAAAAACACCATAGAATGCTAATTTGATATTGAAACGGATGTAAAAATCTGATGGGAAGAAAAGTACCATTAAGTGAAATACTGGGTTTTTCTCATTGTCCTCCTTTGATTTTTACATTTTCACCATTCTCAACCCTATGTTTTGCCTTAGGAAGTTATAAGCGAATATCATTCCATTAATATCTTTAAATTACTTCTTGATATATTTTCTTTAGTGAAATCAAACTGGTGTCTATTTCATAGTAATTTTATAGTAATTTTTTGCATCTACTCATTAACCAGAAATTAATAAGGTCTATGATAAATTTTGAAAGAAAAAATCATTTTATGGGTGATTTGTTTGACTTCTTCCACAAAAATCTTGTTTAACAATACTTTAAAGCATAATTATAGATTCTACAGTTTTACATTATACACTTTAAAAATTATACAGTTTTTTTAGAGAGGAAAAACATGTACAAAGAAATTTTTACTTTAGTCAATCAAAAAAAATATTAAAAAGAGTTAGATTACTTTGCTTCTTATTAGTGCTAAAAGTTACAAAGAGACTTATAAAATCAACAATAGGGCAAAAGTTGATTCAACAACATTTTAAATATATATTTTATAAATTTTTTTTTCTGGTTAGTGTAATAAAACATGCCAATGGTAAATTACTTTAAAAACATAGAATATACTTTTTAAATAACAAAAATCTGTAGCTCCACCCAGAGATATCACTATGATCATTTTAGATAATAGCATTTCCTACCAAGTTTTTGGTCATTTTTGCTGTATATGTATGTGTGCTTGCATGTGCATGCATGTGAATGTGTTGAGATAATAAGATACGTAGATGTTTACAACCTACTTGTTTGGCAAAATACAAGGTTCCTTTGAATCAGTATTTGTTGATCACCTAGCTGTTGTCAGCATTTGCCTGCAGACTTTAAACTGGAAGGCAATCCTCTAAAAATGTTCCATTCTTTGCCATGACTTTATTCAAATGCAGCTCTCTGTTAGACTGGGGAAAGATTTTCACCTACTCCTATTGGTGGGTTCTCTAAGTATCAAAGCTGGATTTTTTTCCTGGATAATGTAAACAATCTGTGAATTCTTGTCTTGCTAGAAGCAGGACATAAAAGATTATATAGTAATCCCCAGGGTATATTGTTCCCAGTATTCTTTCAGCCCTTTCTCATTGTTCGTTATCTATTGCACAAGCTGTATTGCAATCTTGGGAGCTGAATGCTTCTTAATGGATATAGAGTGAAAAGATATGGGGGAAAAGAGACAGCTTTACTGCCTCAGAAAGTCATTACTGTGGAATAGGGGAGTGATTGACAGCCTTTCTGGCCAGCAGCTTAAGCCTCAGATCTCTGATATAGGGGTATACAGTGTAAGGTTCCTAGGAATATCCTCCCATTTCCATTCTAGCCAGGTTAATATTTCAGAAGTTTAGACAGTGGTTAGTCACTGAGTATCTCTCAATCTAGCCAGCTGCCCTAAAGTTAGGCAAAGTCCCTCCCTGATACTGGGAAATCTTTGGTTGGTACCCCTAATTTCCAGGACTGTTATGACTTTGCATGCTTTTTTGGTTTTCTTGGATATTTCCATGGGAGGTTTAGAGGGTGAATCATATGCAGCTAGCTACCGCCCATCATACCCCGAAATCATCTCAGTTAAATTTTAATCAGAAAGGAAAATATTTCTGTCAGTTCTCTAAGATGAATACACGCCCAATGCTCTGAAAAATTTAAAATACTGCTCTCAGTACACCAATTATAAGCAGAATAGCATTAACCTTCAAAGTAGTCATCATCATTACAGCATTAACTGCTAAGCACTTCAACAAAATGTTCACAGAATAATTGGATGTTTTGATAAACTGTCATACTCAGGGTAACCAAGCACATGTCCTGTACGCTCATATTGCTTTCATTTGTTTTCATTAATAAATGCTTATTGGTCAACTCCTGTGTACAAGAGAACGTTATGCTAGAGGTGGGCTGGATAAGATGATAACCAAGCATGACCTAAACACATTCCAGAAGAAACAGATACATACACGAATAATACACCACACTGAAGGAAGAGGGAGGAGGATAAATTAAGAAAAGGTATGCCCTAATGGTTAGGAGAGATGGTTCTGAACTTACTTTGCCTGAATTCCAATCCTTAATTACATTACTTGATCTGTGACCTTAGGGAGAAAAAAAGTAGAAAAGGAAAGAAATGTTTAATTACAATAAATGCAGGGAGGGAGTCAGACTTCAGAAGCACCAGCAAAACAAAACAAAAGCATAACATTCCTAAGGATACCTAGTTTACATGGTGTTTTCATGGTATTCTTGGTGGAAACAGCAGTCTTCCCACCTGGTTTTCATATTTTCAGAGGTCATAATAAGTTTTCAGATATAGCATGGGTAAAATCAAGTACAAAATTGTTTTGTTAGGAAGTTCAGATTTTGGAGAAATATTCAAAGTTTTATATTTTGGAGATCAGAAACATTGTAATTCTGTGTTATCTCAAGGTGCAAAATATTTTGTTCCTTCTGACAGTGGTATGTGAAGTGCTTAGTCATATTGGAAGCAGTGCAGCAGTGTCATTTTTTGCTTCTACGTTTCCTAAATTGTTTATCTGCTTCTAATACCTAGTCATTTTAATCCATCTTTACACCACTTCAGAATCATCTTTCCAAATTTGTCTGATAATGTCACTTTCCTCTGCAAAAATCTCAGCTAAGTCCATAGTCCACGTGAGAAAGTCAAAACTTCTCAGCTAGAGACTAACAAAATCTGGCCTTGACCCACTTTACCTTAGTCATCTTCTGGCACCTCCTCGTTTTCATCCTATTTCCTCTTAGTGCAAACTCCTGTCACTCCACTAACATTGATCTTGTTAAGGTGACAGTAATGTTTGTCAACTCCAATAGTCTTTTTTCTGGCCCTATGAGACTCTTTCACACGCTTAACAGCGTCAGTCATCATTTCAACCTCCTATGATTTCCCTGATTCTGGTGTCCTGGCTTTCCTTTTACCTATCTGGTTTTTTATTTGGTCTCAGTCATAGAATTTACTTTTATTTCTTCCACTAGTCCCTTATATTGTGGTGTTTCCCATTTTCCACTCCCTGACAGTTCTTTTCTTTAAATTTTAAAATTATTTTGTGAGGAAGATTAGCCCTGAGCTAACATCTGTTGCCAATCCTCCTCCTTTCACTGAGGAAGACTGGCCCTGGGCTAACATCTGTGCCATCTTCCTCTACTTTATGTGGGACACCGCCACAGCATGGTTTGACAAGTGGTGCATAGGTCCGTGCCTGGGATCCGAACCTGCAAACCCCAGGGCCACCGAAGTAGAGTGTGTGAACTTAACCACTACGCCACCGCTGACACTTCTCTTTTTATTCTACATAATCCACCAGGATGATCTTATCCTTTCTCATGGTTTTGACTAACTCCTACATGCTGATGACCCCCAAATTTAAGTGCCCAGTCTAGGTCCCCAGTAACCTAGATGGAGGCTCTAAAAGTACCTTATGCTCAAACTCGACTGAGCACATAATGTCCACCTTACAATTACCTTCTCCTTTTCTGTTCTTATCTCACTTGGCAGAAGCACCATTCACCCAAACTAAAACCTTGGAACTTAACCATTTCTCTTCCCTTTCTCTCACTCATAAATCACCAAGTCCTGACAGATTTTCCTAACTCAATTTTTTTGAGATCTATTCCCTCCTCCCTACCTCTACAGCTATTGCCCTCGTTCGGACACCCATTATCTCTTCTATTTATGGCCTCCTGATTGGACTCTTTTTCTGTAGTCTCC
Organism: Tapirus indicus; assembly: GCA_031878705.1. Taxonomy (NCBI): domain Eukaryota; kingdom Metazoa; phylum Chordata; class Mammalia; order Perissodactyla; family Tapiridae; genus Tapirus; species Tapirus indicus. The sequence goes on from CM062918.1 coordinate 46,744,149, forward strand.
CTTAAAACCATCCTTCTAAAATCTCCTCCCAACAAATTAATCTGTTTAAATTAAACTTTGATGATGTCACTTCCTCCATGTAAACAACTAGAGTTCTTTGAAGTTTTTTTTTTTTTACTTATTAACTCTGTAAGATTTTGAGTTTTATCTGAAGAAGTCTTTTGACCTATATAATAGATCCAACTTACCTAACATTTGCACAAGACTCTCCTACATTCCCCCTCACCTTGTCTCTGGTCATACCAGTCCTAGAATCTCTCCTGGAAATTAGGTCTTCAGCAGCCTAAAATTGCTAGTGTTCACTGTACACAATATTTTGTTTCTTTCCATTGTGCCTTGGTTTGTACCATTCCAGTCCTCTGGAATACATTCTTTATCAGTTATAGCAGGCCCTGTGCTTGGTTTGGCTATCTCTTAGTCATGCATTAACTCCTAGCCCATTTCAAGAAGTCTTCCTCGACCTTCCCCGCCAGGCTACAATACACACACCCTAACTCTGTGTCTCATAGTACTCTGTCATGTTTTTCTTTCTCATAATTGTATTACATTTCTTGTGTGACTTATTCTTCCCCTAGTCTGTAAGTGGATTCATTGCTGTATACCCAAGACCTAATACAGTGTCTGGCATTCAGACATGTTCAATAAGTATTTATTGAACCAAGTTGTAGAGACATCAAACTCTTCACTCTTCCATGGCCATTACATAAACTCTAATCCTCTAGACTTTGGTTTAGACATTTCCCTCTGACTTCCCTTCTAGTGAGCTAACCATTAGTGGAGTCAATTCAGCCTTTGGAACTTTGCCCTCCATCTCCAGGCATCATTCTCCTATCCTAAATCCAAATCTTTAGATACCTCTGTAATACCACTTTCTCTTGTATGGAAAAATTAGGGCTTAAGGTGTGTGCCTTTCAATTAGGGTATACTTTTTTACACCAGAACCATGTTTTAATCAACTCTAGATCCTAGCCATGAAGAATAGTCTTAGAAATATTGTAAATGTATAGTCATTGAAGGGAGAGTACTCTGGCCACATGCCTTTAATATAAAAGATGGATAAAAGGTTAAAGAGTAGAAAAACACTAGAATCAATTCTAATTCTATTTCTAATCAATATTAATAAGAGAAATTATTAGAATTCTACCATTTGGCTATAAATTGAAGCTATTTTTTAAAGAAAAGTTTAAAGTATGAGCAGCAGTTTATTTTCACGGTTTTTCTAGTTTTTTAATGAATAATATGTATTACCATTAATAATAAATGAATAGCAAGGATTTCATTAAACTAGATAACTTAAAATTATATTTATTTACATGTGTTTGCCTATGTTATCCACAAATTTTCGTATCTAACTTATAAATTATTTGTTAAACCTCTCATTATGGTTTTAAAATGTTGCTTTGGGGTTCCAAAGCCATAATTTTGTAGAGTATTTTCATCAAGATGTTGGCTTAACCAACTCAAAGTGTAAAATAAGCAAAGCTTGGTTGTTTATATCCTCAGTCTTCCTGTATTACAGTCATTTTTTCCTCACATGGCGTATAAGCAGTGACCAATGTTCAATAATTGCATCATTTTCAGTATAAAACTTTCCATTTTGCTAATAAAATTCACACTGTGAGTGCTTTAAGCAGAATATTCATATGTTTCTCCATTATTTATGCTTAAAGTACATGCTAAGCTGTTGCTGCCATCCTCTTCGGGCACCAAAAAACCGTAGAGTGGCAGCTGCAAGAAGTAAAGACTAAATGACAGGACTGCATTAGAAAGACACTGATTCTCTCTTAAAATCAACAACAAGATTGTTTATTCTGGTGACCTCCCGTATCCCTTTAGATAGATAGTACATGCTCAGGGTAATAAACTTTTTATCTTTGAGTTTCTTACCAGTCTATTTTGACAACTGATGTTTCTATATCTCTTGTTCCCCCTAGGCATGTATATTTTCTTTTTGCCATCCCCCACACCATTACATTTAGGCATTGCATATTCCACAACTCTGGACCTCTGATTTGGGTCTAACAAATCTAATTATTTGTGATTTGTTGAAAAAAATGTAATAGCATAGTGCTAGGGGTTTTGAATTTCTATTTTTAATATCTTTATATCATTTTTGGTATTCTTAACAAATATTAATTATTTTAGTGTATAATAAAGTCAAAATACATATCATTTACCTAAAAGAAGCATCAGTGATAATCTAATTCCAGAGTTAAATTGCACAAATCATGTAACTTTCATGGCATACATTGTTATGCATGACCCTCAAAGATCCATTTAAAACTGCAGCCTGCTTTTATTAGCTAGTATCCTGACAAGCTAGGTAGGTGGCCTGGCTGAGATCTAAGAGAAGCCACCATTTCCAGGACCACCATCCATTTCTTTTGAGGTTCTACTCATGGCACTTGTTTATGTAGGTACATTCTGTGTTGTGTGGAATAATACAAAATTCAGAGATGCCTAGGTGGAGGATAAATGTCTGAGGTATGAGAGCAAAATAGGATCAGATTATGTACTGAAAATTTCTTTCCTCTATGACTATGTTATCTTTTCACTTTTATCATAAACTATGCTTTCAATTTTCAAGTCTTTTATTACAGTTCAAATGAAACAGGTTTTCTTGAGAGAAGTAACAGAGTTGAACACTTAACCCTTCTGATGTCTGTAAATGACACTGTTATTCAAGGTTTAAAAGAAGTGGTATTTAAGCATAAAGCTGGCATAATTCAATCTGTCCTCACTATTCATCTGTTTGCCTAATTAAATCCTAGTTTTAACAAAATGCTTAGAAAACAGAATTGCCTATGGAAGATAATCTTTATGACAAAAACTCACAAACTGGACTCAAGTCAGGTGTTAAATTCACTTGTTCAATCAATGTGCAATGAAAGAAGTTCCTCTTGCTCACTTCATCAATGTGAGCGAAATACAAGTGTAAAGGAACATTCTAGTTGGAATGTAGAATTTCAGGAACTGAAATAAGTGGGGACAGAGTTGGGGGAGAAAGAGAGACTGCTCTGTTACTGTTTTCCAACAGTGCTAGATTCTACTAGAAATTGTACTTTTGCTGTGTATGCACAACACTCTCACAGTTGAAAGGCATCATGCGCACATCGCTGTGGCAAGTCACATTCTAATTAAGCCACTTCATATTTGTGAATGAGAAATTTTTAAAAGGCTGAAATTGCTTTCTCTTTCAGTTAGAGATTGTGGGAGTTTTCCCTCCTTGTCATAGATGTAGTTGAGGAATTATTTAATTGCTGACGTTAGAGGGTATGCTATTATGTGAATCAGTTTCTGCTTTAAAAGCACTTAATGTTTTTGTCTTGCAGGCACTTTTCATGTCTGTCCTCTAAATACATGTGCCCTGGTGTCCCTGCTGTCATGAGCACCTTGCTGGCAAATATAAATGCTTTCTATGCTCACACAACAGTTTCAACAAATGTACAGGTTTCTGCCTCAGATCGATTTGCCGCTACAAACTTTGGTGTAAGTATTATTTTTTGAACTTTAAATTCCTAGTAGCTTATGGGGGTTACATTTTCAAGAGGCTTTGGATTCAAGATATTCTTGGAATCTTATTGCAGAAGTTACATCTTAGGGACTATTCTTAGTATAATAACCTAAAGCTGAAAATTCATTTGAAACATACCCAGTGAAATAACTTGGACAGTCAATTGGCCTCTTCATTATATTAAATCTCCAAATCTGGAATGACCTTTTCCAATGGCAGAAAACATACATTTTGTAAGATTATGCTAGGATTTTATAGGAAATTCTCCATGTATGTAAATTTAGGATTCATCATTTCAGATACAGTTCCCTGGTCAATGTGAGCTTGGTTGACTTCTCTGGAGGCTATTAGGCTCCATTTGCACTTCCTATGGGTTCTTACTGGTACTGAGGGATAACGGTACCTCTTCTAAGTAAAAAATAGAGGTGTATCAAGAGTCTAAGAGAACTGTCTGTACCTAATTAAGACTGTCCACCTGAAGTATTCAAATGCATCAAGAACACATTGAAAAGTAGAAATGCAGGGATTCTAAGGAGTCTCAAGTATTTATCTGTTGCACCTGTCACTGGAACTCATTCTCTACAAGCATAATAAAATTGAAATTGGCAAGACTGGAAATAGCATATAAATAAGAGTAATCCCAGTAAAGTGGTGAGGATCTAAACTAAAACAGAATTGGTGGAGATGAAGAAGGAAGGACAAGTTCTGCAGCTTTTCAGGGCATAGAATCAAGAGCACTTGGTGTCTTTAGGGATGTGGACAGAGAGGGAAAGATTTTGGCCAGGGAAACTAGGTAGGCAGTAGTTCTGTTCAGTAACTCTGTGAGACAGGTATTTTGATTCTCCTTTTTTCATGCAGGGAACTAAGAGTCGTTGTAGGAAAGTGATTTCCATGACATCATGGTTACTTTATCCACTGCACTTCCAAATTGGTTCATTGACTAGATTTTTGTTATTGATTATGTTACTAGAAATCAAATTTTGGAGCATGTGTCACAGAGTAGAAACAAATGAGACCCAGCAAATAACAGGTATAAAGCTAATAGGAAAAAAAATGTGCACCTGCATTTACTCTTTACCTGTCCTTTTCATCTAAAAGAAAATGCGTGTGAGATGTGTAAGATGAATTGGGATGAATCAAAGGAAAAAGTAATTTCTATTTAATTTTAAAATAAATACTAGTAGAAGAAAACACTGAGTTAGGAGTCATGGGATTTGAGTTTATATTCAAATTTAGCAAGTGAGTTCAGTCATTCAGTTTCTGAATTTCTCAGTCTGTTCAATGATGATAACAATTATTGCTCTAACATGTTTCTCAAATTTAAGATGAAAATCAAATGAGGTAAAAGATGGCAAGCCAGTTTGTAAAAGTTGAAAGTGCTCTATAAGTATAGGGTAAGAGGATTTGATCTCTCCAGCCCTACTCATAGTATAAACAGTACACCATACACTTTTGTTAGACAGATTGACACTTGTAAGAGCTGGGATCAAAGAACATTCCCTAGCCAGCTCAGCAAAATACTATTATGACCAACACCAGATCACAGAAGAGTTTTGTTATAAAAACCTCATCTTGGTAACAGTATTCATTGTCTTGGGATTTTACCTGTAACATATAGCATTCAGTGTTATAAAATAGTTTTGCTTTGATATTCTGCCTGGGTGCATTGCAGAGAATAAGCCAATCTTATGGAACACTGATCCTTTCTACCTCTGAGAAAGAAGATGTGTTTACATGATTAATATCCACCATAAAAGCTACCTAGAGGAAAATTAGATAGCATGCTCCTTTACTTCATGCTGACCCAAAGAAGAAAAACCAAACTGATTTCAGTATTTTTCAGTGTTTCAGTGGCAACATGGTTATAACAAACTTTGTTTTGGAAATCAAATAACTTATTGTAGAAGGTCAGAAAAAGAAATCTTTCTTTAAACTAAACTACATCTTGATAAATTGGCAATTAGGTATGTAAATTTGATTATATTTTTCTCTATGTATTGAAAATAATGCTATTTTCTCAGTCAAATATATCTAAGTATAATGTCTCCTACCTCTACTTTAGGCCCCGAAGTTCTTATTTACCTGATATCTGAAGCTGATACTGTTACTTACTGACTAAGGAACAATGTTGTATTGGCCCTTCTTTATCCTTCTCAAAGGTGTGACCCAGACATTTTGAATCTCCAAAAACTAAACCAGTGGAAAAAGCTTTCTTACTTATGAGGATTATAAAAGAAACAAATCTTTAAGAAAAGAAAACTACTACTCTTACAAATTCAGACTGTTTTGTATGCAAATGTTATTTGAAATCATGGTTTCTAAGAAAAATGTTCAAGAATAAAGTGAAAGGGACAGAAATCTTGGGTGTGGAGAGGAAAAGAAAGCAAAGTTTGCTTGAGGAAAATGGTTACAGAAATCGGATGAAATTATAATAAATATGTCATATTTATAAAAGGCAAGTTAAAGCTATTTTGAGAAAAGGGGAGTGTATAACATTGTCAACTGTTGCAAAAAGTTCAAGTAAGATGGGGAAAGAAATGAGCCCTTTGGATCTGGCAATTAGGAGGTCATTGCTTAGTGAAGCAGTTGAGGTTGAAGCCTGATTTCACAGAGTTGTTCAGGGAATGGCATAGATAGATAGTTGTATAAATTAGGGTTCATTTATTCACTAAAACGTAATGTAATCATTAAAAATCAAGTTTTTAAAGAAGAGTTCATAAAATTGAGTAATGCCCATGATATAACGGTCAATGAAAAAATACGATACAAAAATCTGTATACAATCTAATTCCAACACTGAAAACACACACAGAGGTTTAGAAATAAGACTGGAAGGAAATGTACCAAAATGCCAATGGAGCAGCAACCTGGTGGGATTACAGCTAATATTTTGTTGTTTTTATTTTATATTCATCTTTAAACTAAAATTTTTAAATTTTCTATATTTGTTTTAAAAGTATAATAAAAATGTGAAAAAAATTGAAAGTGGGTGAGGAAATAGAGACTATTCTATCAAGGAACTTGAATGAGAAGGGAGAAAGAGAGATTAGTCAAAAGTGATAAGGTTTTGAAAAAGATTTTATTTTTACTGTCTGGTTGGGTAGGAATTTATTATTATTATTATTATTTTTTAATTTTTTTTTTTTGTGAGGAAGACCAGCCCTGGGCTAACATCCATGCCCATCTTCCTCCACTTTATATGGGACGCCGCCACAGCATGGCTGACAAGCAGTGCGTCGGCGGGCGCCCAGGATGCGAACTGGCAAACCCTGGGCTGCCAAGCGCGGACTAAACTGCTGCGCCACCGGGAGGCCCAGGAATTTATTATTATTTAACAAGATAAATTTAACATGTTCACAGATTGTTAGAAAGGAACTAGTTGCAAGAGTGAAGTTACAAATTTATCAGATGGAGAATAAGTGATGCAGTAACATCCCTGAGGAGAAAGAAGGAAGTGCAGTCAAGAGGACAGAAGGAGGGACATTCTTTGAAATTAGAAAGGATGAGTTCTGTTCTGAAATTTGAGAAAATAGTGTGATTCCTTGCATAGAACACTAAGCTTTTGATATAGGAATGAAAAGTTGGGGGAGTCATACTCTATTTCCCTCATCTCTGTGATTGTCTACAAGGACAAGACATGTTCATCTCCAATACAGGGGCTGTGATATAAATGCACAAGGTGGAGGAAGTTGGTGAAGTTTTGGATGAGTTATTACTGGAGGAAGTAGAAAGTGGAATGCTTCAGGGTCATGTAAGAGGAATTCCTAGTAAAGCTGAAGGTCTCATTTGATGTTGGGAAGCCTAAATTTGTTGTCACAACAATTCCTGTGGCTGTGACATTCTGTCAACATTTCTCAGCATTCAGATACTGATGTAGTAACAGATACAGCAGATGGTTGGATTGACTGTAGGTTGAAATTTTGCATAAAAGAGGCAATGGAAGGGTGAGGAAAGTAATATATAGATGATGCTGTCAAGAGAAAAGTTGAAGTGGTTCACCATGGAGTCTAGGTTTGATAACTGGCACCATGAAACAGAGAGAGACAGAAACAAAGGATTTTGGTAGGAACATCATACATTTCAGTTAAGATTTCAAAAGGGAAGTCTCAGGTCCAAGATGTAGCTCTGGGAGTAGACTGTTGAAAATTGGGTGTAAAACAGTGGTGTACTAGAGCTAGTTCATACCTGTTCACAGGCAGTAATTGCTGAATTTTTAGAAATATTGCAAGCTGGTTATTGAACACAGCCATCCTTGAAACTAGAAATATTAGGAGTATTTACATCATAGAAATTGGCAAATACTAAAAGTCAAGGCTTTTTTCTTTCAGAGAGATGGTTTAGTAGCACACCATTGAGCGTAAAGATTTCTTGGAGTCAAGAAGATCAAAGAACTTTACTTGACAAAACATCTCCATGGGTATTGAAAGCAACATGCGTAGATCAAGAGTTAGAAAGGGAGAAAACTCCATGAGGCAGGGGGTCAATATTTCAACTTGGACGAAAAGTCTTTAGGAAATTTATTTAGTGAGTTATCTCAAGACACAAATAGCCAATAAATTATTAGTAAAATTGATATTTATCTAGCCTAATTTTTTTCCTGAGTGTATACACCCTCTTTGACACAGGAAGTGCTGGGCAAAAACAAATATGTTAATAAATATTTTTTGCCATCACAAATGTTCTTTGATTTGTCCACTTGTTCATTCAATACATGTTTATGTGATATCTCATGTAAGGCACCATGGCAGGTAGTGGAGGGACTGAAAGATAAACGCTGACCTCTATTCTCTGGGATTTATACTCTAATGGGATAGTCATACAACCGTGTGTAACAATAACCATAAATCACTCCCAAAATGTGATAAGAGTCAAAGGAGTTTATACTTATATATTTGCTTTGAGATTGAAGAGGAGCAAGTGATTGATTCTCTTCAGGGGCTCATGAAACCTTGCAGAAGGAAGAAGTCTTTAGGGATGAATAGTATTTTTCAAAGTCCAATAAGTACTAGGAAAACTACCTTAGATCTGGGAAGACATTTGAGTAAAGACAAAGAGAAGTAAAGATGCAAAGTAAGATCAAGGAGGTATGTGTAATGTAGTCTGTGTACGGAGTAGCGCAGATAGAATAAAAGATGGAAGTATAAGAGAAAGCTGTGTTAGTGGGTTGACATTAGATTGTTGAAGGCCTTTAATGACCACTAAGATGTTTGGACTTCATTCTTGAGGAATGGGGTATAATCTGATAGAATTTCTGATTTAGACAAGTCACTCTGTAGAGGGAAAGTTGCAGAGGGGAGACATAGTATGTGTATCAGACAGAGTTCAGTTGTAGTAATAAAAACCATCCTAGCAGCTTTAAGTAGAAAGGGGTCTGGCACAGGGAATTAGGTGCTTACAATATCATGCAAAGGACTCAAGGAGGGGGAGGATCCTTCTGTAATAAGTCTCAAAATATCACAGTGAAACTGGTTTGTAAGAGAAGCTGTGAACTTTCTTACAGTCGGGAAGGTGAGGAATCAGAAGGCTGCTTCTATTGCCAGTGCAACTGTCTCCAAAACTACAAACTAGTAGCTAGAGACTGGGAAACCAATGTCTCCAGGATTTTAATTAGCAGCAGAGGTAAACATAAAAGCAGGAAGTAGACCTCCATCTCATGTCCGCTTTCCAAATGTAGCAGTGCATGTGCATCTAATAGGCAGAAATGAAGATATTGCAGAAAACTGGCTGCAAAGAAGTTTGGAAAATGTGACATTTAGTTTTCCAGTCTCAGAACTACAGGAAGCCACACTGAAGAAAGGAGGAATGAGTAAACCAGTTCTTGGTACTGAACACAGGAGGACTACATGGAAATTGGTGAGAGAGCTGATGCTTTAGCCCTGGCAAGGCAAAGTGATGCTGCCTCTAGACAAAGGTTTAGAGAAAATTAAGTAATGTGTCAAATGAGAGAATGAATGTAGGAAACATTTTGACAGAGATTGTTTCTTTATGACTTGCCAAATGATTATTTCTAGGCAGAGGTGGATCTAGGTTTTGTGTTGCCTAAAGTTCAGGCAATTTGATGAGACTCTCTTTAAGAAGAAGAATATAAAATTAATATTCACTTTTAATGAAAAAATAAATCACAATGAATTTTGTTATTATAATACAACAAATAACACAAATGTTACAAATTCTAGAAAAACAACATAATATTTTCATTAATTAACTGCCTGACACACCTCTATAAGTTTTTTCTACAGTTTTTGATTGCAGATTCTTTGATCACTTCTTCATATGACAAAAATTCTGAAATAACATTTTTTACTAAAAAAAAGATAATTCAGTCTTTTGACTAGCAGAGTTGATCAAACCTTTTAAAAGAAACTTTGGGAAAGTTTCTTTTACATTCATAATCAATTGATAATGCCACATACATTTTAATAACTTTCATGAAATTTGGGAAAACATTTATTATGTTTCTTTCATGTGTGATGTCAAAGCAAAAATTGCACCCAACAAAGTTAACCCAAACCCAGGCAAGGAAGACTTTATTCAACGCTATTGCAATAGTAGAGAGAGACCAGAGCTGAGGAAGATGTGCTCTAAGCTAACATCTGACCTAATATTCCTCTTTTTTGTTTTTTTGCTTGAGGAAGATTAGCTCTAAGCTAACATCTGTGCCAATCTTCCCCTTTTTTTGTATGTGGGTCGCCACCACAACATGGCTTGACAAGTGTAGGTCCACACCCGGGATGCAAACATGCGGAACCTAGGCTGCGAAGTGGAGTGTGCTGGACTTAACCACCACAGGGCCAGCCCTGTGTTTGCTAGTTGACATCCACTGAAGTTAGTCTCCTACCCTCCCACAGAGGCTGGGTGATAGGGGTGCTATCTCTTTTATGTTTACATTTCAAAGGGATGGCTCCCAAGTACTTGAGGAAGACATTCCTGGGTTGTAAAACTGGCAAGAGGCTTTTAAAAAGATTACATCTCAAAGGGGCAGAGAATGAATTTACAATTGTAAGTTTTCAAAGAAAATGCTCTAAACATAAAAACGGGAAGTCAGGACCTAGAGTCCAGAAGAGGTCTGTCTAAAGTTTAGTTAAGGCTCTCTTCGTCAGTGAACAATAACATCTCAGTGCTCTTCAAGTTTGCCTATGAAGTGACTCCTTAAATACCGTTTGAACTGATGACATTTATTAATTAGTTTTTTATTGATAGCATCATTGTAGTGGCATTTTATAATTTTCTGGTATTTCTGGTATCAGAATTAATCTCAAATCAGCAAGAAATGTAAATGTATTTCCAATACGTTCACATGATTAACTAAATTATCAAAATAGCCTATGCATTACTTCTATTTGAAATGTTTCTGTTCTTCTTAATGAATTTACTGATTTTGATATGATCTGTAAGAAAGTTTTTACAATTAGCTAGTCCAGGCCAGAATAATTTTTATCCTATTCTTGCAAATTTTACAAAAACCTAAGTTCACAGGAACACATAGCTAGTTCTCCTCCCAGTGAAGCTGAAGCTAGTGAGGGCCCCCAAGCCTTAAGCATCAAGAGCTTCAGGTTAAATCTACCCCTGCTGTTGGAGTAAAATATTGAGAAAGAAAGGAATGGATAGAGAAGCTGAGGATGATGCACAAGTTTTTACACCCCTTCCCTTTAAGATGTTTCCTTCCACAGTTCCTAGGATCCTAGGGAAACTTACTAAGAGTACACTTGTAGGGGAGCAACTACCTCCCCAAACTCAAAATCTCCCCTCTGCCCATGGGCCAAAACTGGCCCACCAACTGGTTTTGTATGGCTCATGAGCTAAGAATGGTTTTTATGTTTTTCAATGGTTTTAAAAAATCAAAAGAAGACTTATTTTGTGCTACATGAAAATTATATGAAATTCAAATTTCAGTGTCCATAAACAAAATTTTTGGAAAACAACCACATCCTTTGTTTATGTATCGTCTGTGGGAACTGTTGTGCTACAATGGCAGGGTTTAATCGTTGTGACAGAGATCACAAAGCCGAAAATATTTACTATCAGGCTCTTTACAGTTTGCTGATTCCTGTTCTAGAGTTATTCTTATCAAGTAATTAAACCTAAATTTTTAATAACTGATTATGGATTTACCCCCTACCAAATACTAGACATATGTAGTCCTCACCTAATGCAAAGAACTGAACAATGTGGCAGTTCCAGATACTGTGACACGATGCCCCTCGGGGGAAACACTTTTTAATCACTCCGCCTTTTGTTCTTTCTCAAATCACACTATGAAGGCAGCAGGCCTCCTCTGCTCTTGCAAAGGCCATCTCACTCTAGTTAAATAGAAATATGGTAAATAAAATTAAATTTCAAGCCATCCTGCTGTTTAAAGAATCTCTATGAAAATTCAATCAGCAGCACACTTTTAATTTCACATCATCTGACATTGTTTGTGATTTAGTGACAAACAAGCCTGGCAGTTTTCTCCACAGTTTTCTATTTTCCTTGAAAGTAAATTTTCCAGCTGGGCACTGAAGACCTGGGCAGGAAGACCACACGTGTGATCTGCATCAGTCAGAGTTCTGTTCAGCTGCATGAAACAGAAACTCAGCTCAACGAACTTAACTAAATAAGATTTTTTCCCCATGCAGCCTAAGTCCAGAGGTAATAAGGAATTTAGGGCTAGTGTAGCTGCTCAGAATTTTAATTTTTGAAGGGGTGAGCAAATGGGGCTAGGGTGAGGTATGGGGCTCCTTCTAGCTTCCTGCTCCAACATTCTTACCATTTCTTTAACTTTTCATCTTATAGCCACAGAATGACTGTTTTACCATCTAGTACCTAGGCTGAGTTTCAGGTGAGAAAAAGGAGAGAAACGTAAAGGGCGAATGGAAAAAAGCCTGACAAAGAATTATGTAGCAAACGCTGTCTGCCAAGCACTCTTTTAAAATCTTTCCAAATAATAATTCACTGATAATGTGCTAGCTGAGTCCATCCCCTTTAATAAGCTGTATATATCTCATTGGCCCAAACAATACTACATGACCATTCCTAGAGAAAAAGAGGTCTGGGAAGGTAGGCATTTCATAAAGGACACAGTTGACTCATGAGGTTTTATTAGTAAGGAAGAGTGGAAGAATGGATATCAGGCAGACAACCAAAACATTCAGTCCCAGTGTATATAACAGGGCCAATGATTTCGGGCATAGTTTGGTTGACTAGGGTCACATCAGCTGTCCTGATGATTTGTACCAATCACAGAGGTCAGACAAAGCTTCCAGAGACATGACATGAACACACTAGCTTTTACAATCATTGAATGATTAACTTTAGTGTAGCCTAAACTGATGATTGTAGTGGCTCTTATTTTTCTATTTTGATTGAAAGCCACTGACCCACATGGATGGGGATGGGGAGTTAATAATGGGCAACATGGATCGCCTCCTCCCCTGGGAAGGTATGATGGAGAGTGGGAAATAAAAATCTAAGACATTCAACTCATCTGTATTTTTCAGTAGCTTCACTGGAAGGTCTTATCTGTCTAACAAGATGACGAGCTTCTGGAAGGCAAGGTTGGTTGCTTAGGCTCCTTCATTGCCTCCACAGAGGTCAACACGGAGGCAATACTCAAATTTTTTTCACTGATTCAGAAAATTGGAGTTTCAACTTAGGAACAATTCATCAACTCCTGTTAATATTCAGCTCACGTCATCAAGATCAATGAATTCAAGGGATAAGAGTTATATACACCGTAAATCCACCTTGTATGTGAAACTACTAGGAAAAGTTTCCACTTTTGCCAGTATCTTTCAAAGTGCAATTTGGTATTTACAGAACATTAATATAGGCAGAGACCTTTACTGTCATTTACTCCCACCCTCCTATTTTTTTCCATTTTTGATTAGAAATCTGAAAATCAGAATGGTGAATTGTTTACCTATAAAGTTTGTGTATGTGACTTTGATGTTTTTATCTAATTTACTTGATCCACACAACTTCATCCTCATGCTTATTAGCAAAACTCCTTATTCTTATAATCTTCAAATCCTTCCATGAAGAGGTCAGTCCAACACTGATACAGCATCAAAAGGAAGCATCAGTAACTTTTTTGGCCTGATATTTTATATTTTTTAGCATTAAATCATAAACATACTTTAAAGGCAATCGATCCTTTCAGATTATGAAGTCTATACTTGTTACCAAAAGAAAAACGCTTTTTGAAATTATTTTTGACAAAAACAACAGCTGCTCCCACTTCCATAGGTGAGAGAAGTTTAAAAAACTATAATTTATTTCTGGGTTGGTGGGGTAGTGTGTGGGGTTAGAAAGAGGGCTGGGTTATATTTTCTCTTGCTGGCTCATATTACTGTGAATCAGTACAGTGGCAACTCAGTTGTCTGGGCTCTTTCTACAGAACACAACTCTCTGGATTCTTTCTCATTCATCACAGAGAGGCAATGTAACTTACTGGAAAGAGCATGGATTTGGTGTCAAAGAGACCTGAGTTTGAATCACTGCTACGCCACATACCAGCTCTATGATCTTGGACAAGTCATTGACATCTTTGAACCTTCCTTTCTATAAAATGGGGACAATAACTCAGAATTGTTGTGAGGACTGCATTTAGAATGTCCATTTATTCGCATTCTTCTATTTTGTGTTTGTTTTGTACAGAGGGAAAAATTCATAAAACTATTGGACCAGTTGCATAACTCTTTAAGGATTGACCTGTCAAAGTATAGGGTAAGTACAAAATTATCTGCCTAAAGCTAAAATATTATGTTTGGCTCAGGCGATTTCTTGTCATATTGTAAAAAATTATCCACTATGTAATAGAAAAGTGAAAATACCAGTCTTGGAAACTTGAGTCCTGTCACAATAGAAGGGTCCCCTAAGTAAACAAGCAGATGTCCCTTGTTTGGGTACCTTGTCCCACATAAACCTACAACAATACTGTGTGTGTGTGTGGTGTTTGTACAGCTTTAATTTTATAACTATTTTAATAACCACCAGATTGAGTGGCCCTTAGCTAATTCATGAAGTAGACGCGTCTCCCAGTGCTCGTCTTGAAAGCTCACCACTTGTTACTGACATATCCTGCTGATATTTCCCCAGTTTTTGAGATTCCTACTGGGATTCCCTGGTTAATTCACTCCTAGATCAGTAAAATGTGCTTTTTTTGAAGCTGTCCAGAGTTCATTGTCAACAATTCTATATTTCACTTCCAGGTGAAACGCACACAAACGTCTGTGCACAAACACAAATCTATTCATGTATGTGTATGTGTGAATGCAAACATGTAATTTTAGTTTAAAATACAAAAAATTCAGTTACAAATTTTATTAACAAAAAATCCATAGTAATAACTATTCCATTCTTTATTTAACAATTTATCCTAAACATCTTTCCATATCTGCACATATGTATCTCTCCTGCATTCATTTTTTTAGTCTCTTATTGATGGATACCTACATATTTCTGGAAATTATAATGCCGAATTTTATCAGACACCTTTTATGTTGGAACTGAGGCCAACACTATGAGAAGAGAACTGCTATACCAGGCAACGAAAAAGATATTTGGGGACAGGAAGGGCCTTGAGGCCACCTCATTCACCATCACTTAAGACACCCCCACTCTGCTCGAGTTCATGAATATCTAAAAGTTACCTGTGGTTTTCTTGATAACTCTTTAAAAAGCTATTCTGAAAGCATGTTAATATGAGAAATTTCTCAATGTTAAAATTATGTCTTACATCAAACATTTTCATAATCATACCTTTCCTTTCCTCCAAAATTCTTAACATCTGCATTTTATATGACATTTTTCACCCGATCCATAGTACTTGTTGAAATCCACAGTACTTTAAGAAGAGACTGTGCAGTATAGTTTTATTTTTCTTTACTTTTAAAAGTTTCTCTTTGTAACTAAAAGTAAATGTAGCACATGTAAAAGTTCCAAAAGTATTTTTGAAAAAATTACCCATCTTGAGAAAATTATAATAAATATTTTCAGATACCTGGTGTCCTCCCTTCTTTTAGCAGCAAAACTATTTTATGAACATGGATGAATAATCTAATAACATTGTATTAATGATATTGTTTTGTATATTTTTATTGCATTGTGGGACTAAATAAAAGGATATGGCTTTCCAAGACTAAGAAGAGAATATTTCCAGATTGTTTACTTCCGTAATGTTTTATGATAAAAATATTGTGAGAATACTTTAGGGGTATTTTTAAAATTTTACAGTTTACTTCCCATTTTCTTTCATAAAAAGCCAGTTTTAGATTATTTTCCCACTGGAGGCTTAATGCTGATAATTTACCCATTTTCTGTTTCCTAATTAACCAGGAAAACTTCCCTGCCAGCAATGCTGAAAGACTGCAAGACCTGAAATCAACGGTTGACCTGCTAACAAGCATCACCTTTTTTAGGATGAAGGTACCTCATTTTTCTGTCACTATCTTGGTGTGATATAACACGTTTATTCCCTGGTAGAGTCTGGTTTTATCCTTCTCTTGATCAATTCTGTTCAGCCTCAGTAATTAAGCTGAGCTGCCTTTGGCTGAGCTAAATGAATCTTCCAATATAAAGTGTGCTGAGAAGGGATTATCCTAGACAGTTGAGATATACTGATACATTTGACTCAAATTTAGTTTTAAATTAGATTCACCTTAAACAAGCCTCTCTAGTAAGTAGTCATGACACTTACAAAAAAAAATCCCTAAGAATGTTAAATGGAAATGGAGTTTACTTATTTTAATTTTAACTCAGATATCTTGCTGACTTGTCGCAAGACAGTAGCTGACTCTTTTAAAAGTTTACCCCAATTGTGGCAACTTCCATTTTCAGCCCTGGCAATGTCTACATAGGAATATATTTGATCACTTAATCCATTATAATAATTAACTATTGTCCACCAAACTATGCAGACATTTCTTCTTAGATATAACTCCTTTGCTTTAATAGCAAGTTCTCTGCAATCATAATTTGGCTAGCAGGACAATTCATGTAAGCCTTTTCTAAAACTACTTGTCAGGCCATGGGCTAAAAACTTTTGCTCTTTGAAAGAGTTTTATGATGTTTATTCAGAAAAATCCATACAGAGAAAAACAGAAACAATCATTTTTTTCATGTCGGTGTTGCCCATGATGTTTTCATTAGAAGCACTAAAAATGGTATTTTATAGTATAAGAGAGAAAACAAAACGATACTATATCAACAATCGTTTAAATTCTTTCAAGTTCAATTAAAATATATTTGGTTTAAAACCATGGTTAAATTGGGTGACTAGGATAAATGGAATGTATGTCAGTTCTGATCTACTGGCAGCAGCTGGGGAAACAGTGTGTAGAAATGATAATAAGACTCAATCCACACGCTCAGTGGGAAAGTTCACCTGATTGACAGGTGATGCCTGCCATGGACAATGAGGGAGTGGGAAAATGGGAGTGAGAGTAGAGAGTGCCAGCACAAGTGCTATGTATGCATCCTTGTCCCTGTACTCTTCCTTCATTTTTATTACTATTGATTAGCTGTCTGTTCTCCTAGAACAGGCCATCTCTTCCACCTGTGCAATTGATTTCATCCCCTCTTGCATACTAAACATTGCTCCAGCAATCCTCCCCACTCATCTGAATTATCCAGTTTCCCCTCTCTACTGGATACTCTCCATCACCAAACATGCTTTTAGTTTTCAATCTTAAAAATAGTGCTTGACTCCACTTTCTTCTCCAGCTGCTCCCCTAATTCCTCTTTTCTTTTAATACCCAGACTCCTCGAAATAGTCTTCTTTACATTTTCTTTCCAATTTCTTTTCTCCTATTATCTTTTGAACAATTTTCTTCCTCCATGATCTATTTTTTTCTCATTACAGACAGTAAAATTCATTCTTTTAGCTGTACAGATCTATCAGTTTTGACAGACATATAGTTGCGTAACCACCACTACAACCAAGATATAGAGGACTTCCATAAGCCTCCAGCACTCCCTTGTGCTGCTCTTTCAGAGTCAACCCCTCTTCCGCCCCCTGGCGACCACTGACCTGTTGTTGTCCCTTATGGTTTTGCCTTTTCCAGGTCATGTAAATGAAATACACTATGTAGCATAACACATTGGTTGTTCATCCATCTTGTTGAATGTATCAGCAGTTGATTCCTTTTTATTGCTGAGTAGTAGTAATTCTTTGTTATGTATAGACTCACGGGCATTTGAGTTGTTTCCAGCTTGGGTTTATAGCAAATAAAACTGTTAAAATATTCACGTACATATTTTTATTGGAAACATCAGTTTCCACTTTCCTTGGGTAAATACCTAGGAATGAGGTTTCTGGGTCATTAAGTAATGTATGTCTAACTTCACAAGAAATGCCAAATCATTTTTCAAAGCAGTTGTACAATTTTGCATTCCCAGTAGCAATGTATAAGAATTTTGGTTGCTCTAAATCTTCTGGTGAAGCTCTTGATATTTTCCATGGTTTTAGGAGTGAAGTTGTATCTTATTGTGGTCTTAATTTTATTTCTCTATTAATTAGTAATATTGATCATCTTTTCTTGGGCTGATTTGTCACCTGAGTTTCTTTTATAAACAATCTGTTGAGGTATTTTGCCCATTTTTCATTAGCTTGTTTTCTTATTTTTGAATATTGAGTTCTTTGTAGATTCTAGATACAGGTCTTTTATCAGGTACTTTATTAGTTAATATTTTCTCCCTGTCTGTACTTTGCCTTTTCAGTCTCTAACAGTATCTTTTGCACAGCAAAAATTTTTAATTTTGATGAAGTCTATTTACCAAATTTTCTATTTATGGATAGTACTCCTGGCTAAACCAAGGTCACAACGATATTTTCCTACATTTCTTGTGAAAGTTTTATTTTACTTTTTATATCTAGTTCTATGTTCCATTTTGAAAGTTTTTTTAATAAGGTGTGAGGTATGGGTCAAGGATAACTTTTTTTGCATATGCATACTCAATAGTTCTATCATCATTTATTGAAAAGATTATCCTTTATCCGTTGGATTGCATTTGCATCATCATAAAAAAAATTGATTGGCCATACTTATTTGGGTCTCTTTCTGGGCTCTCTATAGTGTTCAATTGTCTATACTTTCACGATGACCATGTTGTCTTGATTACTGTAACCTTATAGCAAATCTTAAAATCAGATAATATGAGTCTTCCACCTTTTTCTCCTTTTTCAGAATTGTTTAGGTGATTTTATTTCTTATTAGGATTTTGATTGGGATTGCATTAAATCTATAAATCAATCTAGAGACAACTGAAATTTTAACAATATTAACAATGCTAAATCTTCAAATCCACCCTTCTTATATTTTGAACCCACTTCAATCAGACTTTTACCTCCTCACTTCACCAAAAATGATCTTGTCAAAATCACCAATGACCATCACTTTGCTAAATCTAGTGGTCAGTTATCGATCTTCATCCTACAGTGTTCAATATCACTTAATGTATTTCATCAATCCATCCTCCGGGAAACACTTTCTTCCCTATATTTCCATGACACCGCTCTTGCTTAGTTTTCCTCCTGTCTCATTGGCTGATATTTTCTGGTCTCCACTGCTTTGTTCTTTCTCATTTTCCTCACATCATAGGGCTAGAATCGCCCAGGATTTATTTCTTGGACCTCTTCTCTTCTCTATTCATACTCATCTAGTCTCGTTTCTTTAAGTTCTTCTCTAAGCTAATAATTTCCAAATTTATATCTCTCACCTGGGTATCTCCACTACTTTAGACTCATTTATCCAAATTTCTGTTTGAAATCTACTTGTATGCATAACAGTTTGCTCAGTCTTAACCTGTCTGAAACTGAGCTCCTGATCTCCCAAGCACAGTCTCGCCCATCTAAGTTGAGGCCACCTCCATTGCAGCAGTTACTCAGGCTAAACCTTGGGGTCTTGACTCCTCTTTCTCTCACACGATCATCCAATCTGTCAGAAAATCCTGTAGCTCTTCCTTCCCAAATTAACCAGAATATGATTTCTTCTAGCAGCTTCTAGCTTTCCACCATAGTCCAAGCACTATCTTCTTTTGACTGAATTATTGCACTATTCTCATCACTAGTCTTTCTACTTTTTCCATAGCCCACCTCATGGTAGCATAAGGGAGCATTTTAAAAGATAGTTTGTTAGGTCACTTTGCTCTTTTGCTCAAACAGTCCAACTCCTTCCCACCTTACTCAAAGCTAAGGTTCTTACAACAGTCTATATGTGAGTTTTCTCCTGGTCCCATCCTCTTATTTTTCTGAATTCATCTACTATTGCAGTCCTGTATTAATTCTATTCCACTGAATCACTTTTATCCCCCTTTCTCTGCTTTATTTTTCTTTTCAACATGCATCACCTTGTAATATATTTTACTGATTTATTTTATTATTATCTACTAGAATTTATCTCCAGGAGGAAAGGAATTTTTGCTTCTTTTATTCATTACAATATCACCAATGTCTGGCATATAGTAGGTGATAAATAATTGTTGAATGAGTCAATGAAATGAATGATATTGTTATTGGTCCCTTTAAGTGTTTCTATTTGAATATTTACAATTGACCATTTCACTGAGTTGTCATATCAGAAAGTTAAAGTGAATATGTACACATTTAAAACATTTCTAAGACTAAATTTTTCCTGAATATAGAAAAATCAACTAAAAGCATTCATTGAATATTGTTTAAGTTGTTTATATTGGATTACAGTGTTCTATTTTTGAGTTTAAGAAAATAATTTGTCTGTCAGGTTCTGGAGCTGCAAAGCCCACCAAAGGCGAGTTTGGTGGTGAAGGATTGTGTCAGGGCTTGCCTGGATTCTACATATAAGTATATTTTCGACAATTGCCATGAACTCTATTTCCAACTAATAGACCTGGTAAGAAAAGATGAGTGTCTACTTTCTGTTTCTAATGCCTTGTCTCCATAAGTTTAGAATGACAGTAAATGGGAAAGTATGTTCATTTAATTTCACGTTAACTGCAGGTTTTGAGAATTTCCATATTTTTTTCTTCACATTTGAATATTGCTTTCTTAGACATGAAGTAATTCACTCCTTACAATAACTTTATGTGGTAAAGATAGATATTATTTTTCAAGTTTTTCAGATGAAGGGTCAGTTTTAGAAGAATTAAGTAATTTGCTCAAGGTCACCAGTGGGCAAGTGTTAGAGTTGGGACTAGAATTTAGGATTCCAACTCCTGCTCCAGTGTTCTTCCCCTAACTCATACTACCTCCCTTCTCATTTTATATCATGAAAATGATAGGCGAAGAAATTTTTATAGATCAAGATGGTAAAAGTGTTATATATGTAAATTTATTCTTAAGAAATATTTTGGGCCAGCCCCAGTGGCTTAGTTGTTAAGTTCGGTGTGCTCCTCTTCAGTGGCCTGGGTTTGGTTCCCAGGTGCGGACTTGCACCCCATTCATCTATCAGAGGCCATGCTGTGGTGGCAGCTCACATACAAAACAGGAGAAGATTGGCAACGGATGTTAGCTCAGAGTGAATCTTCCTCAGCAAAAAAAAGAAAGAAAATATTTCAAAAATAGAAAAGACAATACAGAAAGTAAATCATACATGCATAGATTTACCACCTAGACAACCAAATCTTAACATTTAGCAGTGTTTGTTCTGCTCTTTATTGTTTAAAGGCATTAAATGTTACACATGAAATAGTATTTCACTTTGTATTTCTTCCAAATTCCATTCCCCTCCCTTCCTCCTCCTTCAGACATGAACACTATTTTAATGGTGAGTTTGAACATCTTTTCACATATGCTCAATGAACACTTCAGTTGTAATTTCTGTGAATTGCCTATTAATCCTTTGCTGATTTTTCTCTTGGCTTGCTTGCCTTTTACTTATTAATTTGTAGAAAATTACAAAATATATTGTGGATACTAATCCTTTGTTAGTTATGTGATTTCATGTATGACTTACCTCTTTATATGAGATGTGTCTTTTTGTTGCATTGACATTTTCTAATGCAAGATATGATATATACATTGCTATCACTTCTATAAAACTGGTGTTTTGGGATAGCTTTTTAATATGTCTTTATTGCCTATGCACTTTCCTGAAGGTTGCAGTTGCTCCACTAGATATCAAAAACTGTGCAATTACCTGTGGAACTTCCTGGTTAATTGAGTGGGGCAGATTCTAGAAAGCACATGTTGGATGAAGGTGAATGAGACCCTTTCAAGCTAAATCTCAAGCTGGGTTTCTTACAGTGTTAAATCTTTCTGGGTCGCTTATACCTTAGCCTAGTAGGAGAAAAAATTAAAACTGGAGTTTGTCATTTTATAAGCAAAACAATATATAACCATATATTTGCTTATAACTTTAGTTTATCATTTCTGCTAGATGTGTTCTAGTTTAGAGACTTGGTTCTGTGGGATTTCTAAGGGTTAAATTGTCTCTATACTCTCCCATTGTGTGGCTTTCTAATGGCTTCCCTTCGTGTATTATCTACTCTATCTTCCTTCCACAGGCTCTTTCAATCTTCTTCTGCATTTTCAACATCATTGTTTTCATTTACCTAAGAGATAAAATTGAAACTTTTTATTATACCATATAAGTTACTGATACATAGCTTCATAATCAATTTCACTAGATCTTACCAGCCTCAATTTCCCACTCCTTGAAACTCCAAACCCAAACTGGTCTCCTCTCGTGGGCCCTAAATTCTATTATTTCCATGAATTGGCCATCGTTTTGTATATCCATGAATTTATGTATCTTACACACTGCTCATCAAGCCATGGTGTGGCCACGACCCACATACAAAATAGAGGAAGATTGGCACAGATGTTAGCTCAGGGCCAATCTTCATCACCAAAAAAAAAAAAAATCCAACTTAAATATAACCTCCTGTTCTACTAATTCACACATAGTGGATGCATCAAATCACCAAAGTAAAGTGGCATATCTTATTTAGTGTCTTTCTAACATATAAATAATAATGATAAAATAATAAATAAAATAAAGTTTTATCTCTATAAGAGATATAGAAATATGGGCAGTTCCCATAAAACAAATATGCCCCTAACAAAAAGTAAATGAATTGTCACATCAAAATGAATCTAATATAGCTTGATAATTGCCTACTTGGCTCTCCAAAAAGAGATATCTACATAATTTGCTAACTCACTAGTTTTCTTTTTAGGTAGATAGATCGATAGATTTTTTTATATAAAATCTTGTCAGTGTGGGGAATGTGTGGAGCTAAGCTTCAAATCTAAGACTTTTCCATAAACATTGTTATCATTCCAAATTCGAAAGGAAGCACCTATTGAATCTGAATAACTTAGGAAACTAATATTCTCTAGAGTCCTTCTGAAGCCATCTCAGAACAATTTTAATGATTAAGGCTCATCTCCCCTCATTTGATTGCAACTCCATTCTCCTGGGAGCACAAGTTAAGACCTTTTTTTCTCACACCACACATGTGAATTGTCCTCAAATTCTGATGACTTTATCTTCCAGATTAAATATCTTATCTTCACAACACATCCAGAATCTGACCATTTTCACCAGCTCCATGCCTCCACCCTGGTCTGAGCTACCATCATTGCTCACTTAGATTACTTCATAACTTCCTAATAGAGCTCAGTGCTTTCTTCCTACCACCTTGTGTCTATTCACAATAGAGCGGCAAGAATGATCCTTTTAAAAAGTAATTCAGCAGCCGAGCCAGCTGTCCCACTGCAGAGTGCAGACTGAATGCTGGAAAAATAAATAAATAAGAAAATAAAAAGTAAATCAGATCATATCACTCTTTTGCACAGAATCTTCTAAAGTCCCTTCATTTCAGTCAAATTCAAGGTCCTCAAGATGGCCTATAAGACCCAGGATCTGTCCCATATTACAACTTCCACCCTGCTTACTCTATTACTACATCTTTTGCACATATTATCATGTGAGTGGAGAGCCAAATAAGAGTTTACCCACAGCAAGGTAACATGAACAATGCTGAACCCCTGGTACTTATGACAATGCCTGGATCATAGTAGGTCCTCAAAAGCATTTGTAGCGTGAATTGAATAAGTGAATAAGCAATAATTTTTCTCAAACAATACAATAAGAATTTATACGTGTATTTGTCTTATTATAAACAATACTAAAAGAAGTGCACTATTCTGCGGTAGGCTCTCAGTGCTTGCCCAAAGCCTCTTGCAGTTGTACTGGGTCACGTTGCAGGGTCCTGGATGGTGAAATATGGGAGGAATTGATGAAAGCCACATCTAGTTCCAATCCTTAAAAACATCCTGCAATATCCTCCAGCTCTCTTTCTTCTGCTGCAGTAACCTAGGACACACATTCCAGATGGTACAGCTACCAGGTGGAGGAAGTCTATCTAGCCAGCTTCATACTTTGGATATTTAAGAAATCCATTATTGCATTAACTCACTGAGATTTGGAGATTTATCTGTTACTACAACACAACTTGACTTCTTTTGACTAATAGACCTTCAAATCCATTTCCAACCTGCCACCCAAACTATTTAAAATATGTCCATTTTTTTATGACTATGCTATCTATAACTCTTCACCGGCTCCCCATTCACTCATGGGATTAAGTCCAAACTCTTTGCCATTATTCAAATGTCCTCCAAGATTGGAACCCTAGGTATTTTTCCTTATTTCAACGTCATTTTCAGCTTGCATTCTACGATTCAGCACACAGCTCCATGAAGCTTTTGCCTGCATTTTCTTTACCTGCCTGGAATGTGCTTCACTTCCCCAAATGCCCCTCATGGCTAACTCTAGCTCATCTGGCGTTTTCTTCAGAAAGCCTGCAGGACGTCTCCTAGCTGAATTAGGTGTTCCAGTTCTTAGCTCTCATAATACCCTGATACATCATCATTAGTGCACTTTTCATCCTGAATTTATTAGGGGCAATAATATATTATCTGTCTGGCCCATTTCCTCCACTAGGCTGAGTTCCATCTTTGTAGCCTCAGTGTTCAACGCTGTGCCTGACACAGAGTAGAGCTGATAAACAAGGTAATTAATTAATAAGAAATAAATTTTATAAAAACAGCATTATCTTACTCATTTATAGTCTCCTTCAGTGACTCCACATCAAAATCTGTGGTCAAGAACATGATCTTTGATATCAAAACTCTTGAGTTCAAATCCTGGCTCTACTGCTTATTAGTTTTGTGAACTTGGATGAGCTACTTAGCCTCTTCATGTCTCAGTTTCTTCATTAAGACATATTTTTAATACTCACGCTACTTCTATTTTATCTGAGTTCTTTCTAGATGATATAATACCTGAAATAAAAAAATAAAAATTTCAGGGGTTTTAGACAGTATAATTCTGATTATTTCAATGTAGAGGCTTACTTTCTCTCTCCACAGGGGTTTTGAAGAACCATATAAAAATAGTGCTTGAAATAAAAATGGAAAATAGATTTGAATAAAAGGTTGAAATAGTTGCAGTTAGAAAAACAAGATAGAAGTGTGGTCTCCAGAGGTTGGCTGCACACTCATGGGGCAGCATTTACCACTTTTGTCCTTCAGTTTAGCATAACTAAGAACTCAAATGTGGCAATGTAGACATAGGTGATTGATCTCTTGCATAAAGACACATGAGAGATCAACCTACAAACTAGCCTAATGTCCTAACTATATTTCTTTAATTAATGATGAGTTTAAGAGTCTTCTCATAAGCTTATTAGCCTTTTGAATAACCTTTCTTATTAATTGCAAGTTCATATATTGTGCCTATTTTTTAAAAATAGAATCTCTGTCTTTTTCTGGTTGATATTCTGACATTCCTTAGTCCTTTGTCAGTTTTGTTTTTTTGTCTATGTGTGAGGAAGATTAGCCCTGAGCTAACATCTGTTACCAATCCTCCCCTTTTTGCTGAGGAAGATTGGCCATGGGCTAACATCTGTGCCCATCTAACTGTACTTTATATGGGACACCGCCACAGCATGGCTTGGCAAGTGGTGTATTAGTCCGCACCCGGGATCCGAACCTGCGAACCCTGGGCCGCCAAAGCGGAGCACGTGAACTTAACTGCTATGCCACCGGGCCGCACCCTTTTGTCAGCTTTTGACATTAAGATTTTTTCACAATCCATCATCTTTATCTTTGTCACAGAGCACATTTATAAGAAATTTTAATATAATCAAAGTGATCAACTTTTCTATTTACAATTTGTGCTTTGACAGTTTAAAAAGTCTTTCCTACCAATTCTACAAATATAGGGTGTCCTTATGTAGATTTTTAATCAAATGGATGTGTTCTAGCTTGGTAATAATCACCGTTAAGATCATCCAACTAATTTTCCTTGCCGTTGTTCCATGTTGCTAAAGCAACCTTCAGATTACAAATTTCCTTTTCATATAGATGCTATTCCAGGAGAGAATAAGTCAAAACATTTTCAAGTCTGTTTGAAATGTTTGTTTTTTTATTTTAAAGAAACTATCATTTGTTCCCTAAGGTGTCCTCAGAACCTGTGCTGGTGCTTGGTATATAATAGTGCTGAATAGATACTTGCTGAATGAATATCTATGTCTCTCTCTCTCTCTCTGGAAAATCACATATATATGCTCAGAGTCCCTTTGTTTCCCTCCCAAATCAAATTCCCCTGCCTCTTACCTCTGAGCCAATCTTTATTATGAATGTTATGTTAGTTTTCTGGTTCATCTTTGTGTACATCTATTATACGTGTCCGTTATCCATTTGTGGTACCATCTGTGTCTCCGTCAAGCTCTGATATACTACACTGTATAAACAGGCAGTACAGTGATGTGGTTACAGGTGCTAACTCCAGAACCAGACTGCCTAAATGATATTATTTGGTGAGAATTCTATGGCAATTTTTAAAGCTCAATAATACATTTAGAGAGCTAGCTATACTGATACATTTAGGTATAGTTTATTGATTTTTTTTACAACTACCTATCACATAAATAAACCACAATTTACATATCAATTCCAATGTTTCTCTTTTACAAATAATAGTGCAATAAATATCTCTGTGGTGGAAGTGGTGTGTGCAACTTCCAGTCTGTGCTATTAAAGAAAAAGAGAATGTCTTCCTTTGCCCTACTTTTCCATTTCTACTAGAAAGAATATAATCTTGATTGTAAGCCATCTTATACCATGTGGTCAAAAGCACCCTCTGTTTCTTTACATGTGTTAAAATGCCCATTTATTTGTCTGATTCTCACAGTAAACACTGAGTTTAATGAGAACAGAAACTCTATCTTTATTTATTATAAAATTTATAGCACATAACACTGCCTCACACACAGTAGCAGGAATCAATAAATACTTGCTTACTTAATAGAATTTCTATCCAAAAACATATGCTTGTGTGTATGCAGCATGTGATAAGTATACCACTATTCATTTAAAAGTCTTGACCAAGATATCTTCTGAAAACTCCTAGGGAGAAAGAAAATTCCCTCCCAGAACACTTTTAATTTGCAACTTACATGAACTTAAATGTGTCAAATTTCAGAAAGTCTATCCTTGACTTATAGAAGTGTGCTTTCTCAGTTATTTTAACCAAAAAAGTTGCTTTAGCTATTTTTCTTTGTTTATTTCTTTGCTTTTTGCTCTAGCCAATTCCTAAACAATTCAGTAATGAAATGAAAGTTAAAAATAAAATGTGACTGAAATTTACAAGTAAAAAATTGTGATTCTATAACTCTTAATTTGAGATATTATTTAAATAGTAATCATTAAGAAGCTGGCTAGAAAGTGTTCCCGACTTTTCTTAGATTTTTTTCCAGCAATGAACTTTATAATGTAATCAGTAGTATTAGTTTAGGGAATGATGTTCATTCTGGAAGGAAGGTGCCTTTTCACTAACTCATGTTATTATCGTCTTAGCATTAGATATAAGTAAATACAGATATTTTAAACTTAATTTTCTTTTAAAGTTTGTTGTAAAATGTGTAGAAGAAAGATTATAAAGAGGAAATTTCTTCTTAAATTCCAGCTTCATAAGCAATATATAAATTCTTACTTATAAAAAATACATTGCTCAAAATGAGTGGGATATGCCATATCTTATACATCAGTGAAGAAGAAAGAAACATGAAAATCCAAAGCCTAAAACATTATTAGGCAGTTATGTTTCCATCATTGTATATTTCAATTTTTCTTACAAAGTAAGGTCAATAAATTAAGCTGCAAATGAAACCTTAATAAATTCTAAAAGAATCAACAACATACAGGGTGTGTTGTGCCATGTGACTACTGTAATCTTGATTCTAAAACTAGATTATGACAATACATGGAAAGAAAATTATAAACCCATTTTGTTAATGAACAGTGATAAAAACATTTTAAATAAAATATCAAAGGGTATATTTAAAATATAACTGGATCAAGTAATTTTATCCCAGGAATGCAAGGGTGGTTCAACATTAGAAAAATCATCCAATATAATTCACCAATATAATTCACCAGTTAATTAAAGGAGGAAGAGCATATATTTATTCAATTTTTGTACAAAGAGCATTTGGTGAAATTTGATGCCTCTTTATGATTAAAAAAGAAACTCTCACAAAAATCAGAATGGAAGAGAATTTTTTTTATTTGGTTACGGTTACATTAAGAAAAAACTATGGCTAACATTAATACTTAACAGATGAAATTTAAGTGCATTTATTTAAGAAATATGGATACTTCTATTTATATTGCTGTATAACATAATACTTGAAGAAATAAAAGAATAAGAATTAGAAAGGAAAAGAAAAATTGTTATAATTTACAGATGATATGACCATATACATAGAAAAACTAACAGAATCTACAAAAAAAAAAGCTGTTAGTTCACATAAGAATAATTCTCATTCAACAAATACAAGAACAATAAAATTTTTTACACCAGAAATTGTGGCATACTCATTACTAGGGAAAGGAATGGAAAGTTTAGTGTAGAGTGTTAGGAAAATTTTTTCAACATATGGAAAGGGGGAAAAGGGACTGGATTCTTGCCTAACACCATATACAATATGAACTCAAGAGGATGAAAGAGATAGGTGTAAGTGGCAATAATAACGAGAGTTAGGAGAATAACTTTCTGATGCAGGGTAGGAAAGACTTCTTAAAACTCCAAGGCACAAATTTTAAATAGAAAAATTGATCAATTTGATTATGTTAAAACTGACAATTTCTTATAAGTGTACACTGTGACAAAAATAAAGATGACAGATTGTGAAAAATCTTTGCAATGTCAAAAGCTGAAAAGGGGCTAAGGAATGCTATAATATCAACCAGAAAAAGATAATCTATTTTTAAAAATAGGCACAAGATATGAACAGGCAATTTACAAAAATGATTTCTTAAAAGGCTAATAAGCTTATGAGAATATTCTTAAATGCATTATTAAATAAATAAATATAATTAAAACAACATTGAACTAGTATTTTATATCCAGCAGGTTGGCAAAAATTAGTAAACTGGATAATGCTAATGTTCATGGGGATAAGGGACACTGGAGCTCTCATGCACTTTGGGTTGGCATGTAAACCAGGAGCCAGTGGGTATTATAGAGACATTCTCACAAAGACCCCTAAGGGGATATTTACTAGAATGTTCAATATAGCATGGTTTGTGATACCGAGGACTTGGAGGCAATCCAGGTGTCCTTCACAGAAAAATAGATAAGTAAAATGTGATGGATTCATTCTATGAAATATTATGGAGCACTTAAAGAAGTGGGATAGATGTTTACAGAGTAACATGGGTAGAAATTTAAAACATAGTGCTGAGTGAAAAAAGGAAGAAACAGAAAGTAGTATATAGAACAATACTAGTTATGTAAATTTTAAAGGAACATACAACAATAAACATTTTATAAAAGCAGACAAATAGATAAAAACCAAACACAGTGTATGGTCTTATGTAATTCAGGAGGAGATGGAATTGTGGAGTGGTGATGAAAAAGGAATAGAGAGATGAATGGATGGATAGATGGATGGAATTTGCATGCTTCAAATCTCTGTATTTGAGGTTCCAACATCTCCCCCACATCAAATTAAAAAGTAATAAGTTAAGTCTAAATTTCTGGAGCAAAATATGCTATTATTTGTGATATATTTGGAATCAAATACCTCATCTTTATAAAACTCTTAAATTGGTAAGAAATTGGCATCTAACAAGTATAGAACTAGGTTAGATTCATTACTGACTCTTTTTGCCTCAGATAGCCATTCACAATAACATGTATGGTGACCCCTGAAATTGCATAATGTTGTACTCATAAAACCACTCTAGTAGAGTTTAGAAGTATGATCAATTATGCATTATTTTATTTTTGTTTTAATGTGTTCCCACTTTAAAAACTTTCATTCTTTAAAGGTGTTCTTCATTCACAAATGATAACAGGCAAAAATGAATTAATCTATATTGTGCTTCTTGGTATTTAACACCGTTAATTAAGTTGTTTGGAACATACGGTGTTTCATTGAAGGTTATACGTGAAGTCATGTCACTTACAATTTATTCTGTCTTTCACATTGTGACTTTTGTAGTTACCTGGGAAATCAATGGGTCTTGAATCTATTATTTTAAAAATATAGTTGTTGGTTTAGATGGGTCATTTTAGTAAATCAAATTACTCCAAATTCATGAAAAGGCAAGTAAATATAGAGATGGAAACGTATATTTTCTTATATTTGTTTGACCATAGTTTAATGTTTCCTAAACTTAGTGAAATAATAGAGCAATTAAGATCACAGGGGAGACAATATGGTAGAGCAGATTGTAAAACCCACCAGAATAGGAATTTTGTCCCCTTTACTCATCAGTGAATTTTTCATAAATAGTATAATATTTGCACACAATAGACACTCCAAAAATACTGGATGTAATAGTTGTGATTTTTATTTATAATACATGTAAATTAAAACTATAAGGCTTTTGTTTCAATTTGTGCTTCTACTTCTCACTAATTAGACTTAGCAAAATCACTCATTAGTCAAAGTGTTCCCATCCCTAAAATAAACATAATGATACCTTTCCTCTCTAGTCCAGAGTTAGTAGGTCCTAAAAAAAATAGAAGATACATCTGAAAGTACCTAGTAAATTAAAAAGCAGCACAGAAACATAATTAAAAGAGAGAAATATACTGAAGATAAAATTCAAGTTAAAATATCTTTATTTACTCAGTGATTTCACTGAATCACAGACCTTGGGTTGAAAGGCAATTGTGAAACTCTAAAGAGGAGATCAGGAACTTTGGGTCATCTAAAAGGACTCCCCATATGGTTATGTTTGATGCATTTTTTTAAAAAAAGTCACTATTTGCAGCCTTTCAGCAAACACTGTTACTGTTGCCTTCATTGCTTTGACTATGTTCATATATGTTATTTATAGAGGTATATAGACAAATATTTAGAAACAGGATATACCCTTCTAAGAATATTTTTGGTCATATTAATTGTTTTGGTTCATCAGCAGCAACAATAAACTCATGTGAATAAAATGGTGTCACATTAATAAAATGAAATTTAACGAGTTGATTAGACATAGTCTCCTTCATTAAAAGAGCCTGATATTTAGTAGTAGGTTTCTATTAAAGTTCCTAACTCTTCAGAACACTGTCAAATAGAAGGCACAAAACAAAAATATCAATCGTATACTACCTTTCATAATACATTTGTAATTTAACTATCACCCTTAAGTGGTGTGTATACACATTCTCCAACATATGACTAGCAGAGGCAGACTGGACTGTAATAATCCAGTAATCTTATTTCCCTCACTATCTCTAGAGCAAGTTAAAAGATAATAGAATCTCACAAAGAAATGAATTGGTTCTTTTCTGTATTTCCTTGCTGTATTTTATTTTCCTCAAATATGCTAAATGGCTCTCCATAGAAAGGTTCAATTTCCTTACCATTCTTTAAAATATCTTATTAAAAATTCATTTTGTATCCTGCTTTATTGCTTTTAAAATTCCATCTAGTGAAAAATTCTGACATTGAGTTACTTTTGGAGGGGGTGGCATTGGTAAAAGTGACCAAACGAAAGCATTCCAAATCATACAGGAAGGTTGGTTCTGAGTTCTCCGTTCCATATGGGAAAAAGGATTTAGAAGTCACTCATTTATTCACAAATATACAATAATTATAATGTGTTGAGTTCTTGTTATGTGCCAGACCCTGTTAGAATAAGAGAAAGAGCAGTAAACAAGACAAACACAGCCATCGTCCTCATGGGTCTCACAGTCTAGTCAGAGAGATGGACATTAAAAAAATAATTGCAGCAGTACCTAAAAAGGTGTCAGGTGCTGGGAAGAAAAAAATACAATGTACCATTACAGTATGTAACAGGAAGAACCATCCTACTCTAGGGTGTAGGGAAGAACACAGCTTATAATAATATGATTTCTGGAAATCTATCACGGAAGGTCTTTTCCCTAGAGATATTAATTCTGGAGATGTGTTTCCAGAAAGAGCAGGGAAATGTTATAAAACAAAAATAAACACGTAAAACATTCTCTTACCTTTATTCAAAATCACAGTGTGGTAGGCAGTACCTGGGATGCTGTAAGATGTTCTATTTTTCATCTTGGCAAAAGAGGTAAAGTAGACCTACATTCTTTGCGCTTCAGTTAACCACCTATAGTGAAACTATCTTAACTAGGTCACCAGGTACCTAGACTTTGCCTAAACCAATGGTCAATTCTCTAGCTTCATTTTACTCAATCTTTCAATAGCATCTTTAGTTACTGACCACTCCATCCTTCCTGAAATACTACTTTCGAAGTGTTTAATTACCGTCTTTATCTATTTTCCTCCAAACTCACTGGCTGCTTCATTTTGAACTTTCTAGCAAATCCCCTCCTCTACCAGGCCTTTAAATGTTGGAATCCCCAGGGCTCTGTTCTTGGCTCTTATTTTACCTACACTTAGTTAATCAGTCCAGTGCTTCAAACACAAGGCAGTCCCATAAAAGCCCTGCGAGCACATCAACCTATTGGAAAGCAGGGGTTGTGTTCGGGCCAGGATTAACGATCTAGACTCTTTTTTCTCAGTTCTGGAAACAACTCTCACAAGTCCTAGAGAAGAATAGTGATCCTACCTGCCTCATCTAAACAAAGAATCTTGTTCCATTTTGGCAGGCAGTAGGCATGTCTTAGGAAGAAATTAAATTTTGAAATCAGATGCACCTGGACTCAAATAGAACCCTGCCCCCCCATCAACTAGGAAGATATTGAGTCTTGGACAAGTTATTTAATTCCTCTAAGACTCAATTTCTTCATTTGGTAAAAAAGGATAACAATTACTTATAGGATTGCCATGAGGATTAAATGTGATAGTGTTTGTAATCGCCTTACTCATAGATATTGAGAAGATCTTCCTTTTCTTATTTTTACAGTCCTTTTTTATTGAAGGATAATTGACATATAAAATTGTAATAGTTTCAGGTGTACAACATAATTATTCAATATTTGAATATAAATTGAATATAACATTCATTGAATATAAATAATCAATATTTAATTGCAAAACGATCACAATAACTCTAATTAACATCTGTCACCATACATAGTCACAAAATTTTTTTCTGATGATGAGGACTTTTCAGATCTACTCTCTTAGCAACTTTTGAATATGCAATACAGTATTATTTTTTCAATTTTTGCACATTTTTATTATATGTAGAAAGTCACTAGTTCTATTACAATCCAGTTAATTTCAGAAAGAAGTAACTACTCTTAGATTTACATTTTTCTTTCTTTGATTTTGCTTTTCTTGGTCTTTTTTTATTGAGGTAACATTGGGTTAAAACATTATGTAAATTTCAGGTGTACATCATTATATTTCAGCTTCTGTATAGACTACATTGTGTTCACCACCAAAAGTCTAGTTTCCATTCGTCACTGTACAAATGTCCCCTTTACCCATTTTGCTCTCCCCGAATCCCCCTTCCCCTCTGGTAACCACCAATCTGTTCTCTGTATCTGTGTCGTTTTTGTTATTGTTTTTTATCTTCCACATATGAGTGAAATCATATGGTATTTGTCTTTTTCTGTCTGACTTATTTTGCTTAGCATAATACCCTCAGGGTTCATCTATTTTGTCACAAATGGCAAGATTTCATCTTTTTATGGATGATTAGTGTTTTATTGTATATTTATACACCATATCTTCTTTATCTATTCATCTGTCGATGGGCACCTAGGTTGTTAAGTCTTGGCTATTGTAAATAATGCTGCAATGAACATAGGGGCACTTATATCTTTTCGAATTAGTGGTTTCATGTTCTTTGGATAAATATCTAGAAGTGGAATAGCTGGATCATATGGTAATTCTATTTTTTTCACTTTATTTATTTTATTGCAGTAACATTGGTTTATAACACTATATAAATTTCAGGTGTACATCATTATATTTCGATTTCTGTATAAATTACATCATGTTCACCACCCAAAGACTGATTAAAATCCATGGTCGCACACGTATGCCTAATCATCCCTTTCACCCTCCTCCCTTCCCCCTTCCCCTCTGGTAACCACCAATCCAACCTCTGTCTCTATGTGATTGTTGTTGTCTTTATCTTCTCTTATGAGTGAAATCATACAGTATTTGACTTTCTCCTTCTGACTTATGTCACTTAGCACAATTTTTAATTTTTTGAGGAAACTCCATACTGTTTTCCACAGTGGCTGCACCAATTTATATTCCCACCAACAGTGCACAAGTGTTCCCTTTTCTCCACATCCTCCCCAACACTTGTTACATCCTGTCTTTTTTATAATAGCCAGTCTAACAGGTGTAAGGTAATATCTCATTGTGGTTTTGATTTGCATTTTACTGATGATAAGCGATGTTGAGCATATTTTCATGTAGCTGTTGGCTATCTGTATGTCTTCTTTGGAAAAATGTTTATTCAGATCTTCTGCTAATTTTTTAATCGTTTGGTTTTTTGCTATTGAGTTGTATGAGTTCTTTTTATAGTTTGGATATTAACCCCTTATTAGATATAGGATTTGCAAATTTTTTCTCCCATTCAGTAGGTTACCTTTTCATTTTGTTGATGGTTTCCTTTGCTGTATAGAAGGTTTTTAGTTTGATATAGTCCCACTTGTTTATTTTTGCTTTTGTTGCTTCTGTTTTTGGTGTCAGATCCAAAAAATCATTGCCAACACCAATGTAAAGAAGCTTACCACCTATGGTTTTTCTTCTGGGAGTTTTATGGTTTCAGATCTTATACCCAAGTCTTGAATCCATTTTTCAGTTAATGTTTTTGTATAGTATAAGTTAGTGGTCCAGTCTCATTCTTTTCCATATAGCTGTTGAATTTTCCCAACACTATTTATAGAAAAGATTGTCCTTTCCCCATTGGTTATTTTTGTCTCCTTTGTTATAAATTAATTGACCATATATATGTGGGTTTATTTCTGGGCTCTCTATTCTGTTCCATTAATCTATTTATCTGTTTTTATGCCAATATCATACTGTTTGGGTTACTATAGCTTTGTAATATAGTTTGAAACCAGAGACCATGATGCCACCAGCTTTGTTCTTCTTTCTCAAGATTGCTTTGGCTATTCATGGTCTTTTGTGGTTCCATACCAATTTTAGGATTGTTTGTTCTATTTCTGTGAAAAGTACCATTGGAATTTTGGTAGAGATTGCATTGAATCTGTAGACTACTTTGGGTGGTATGGACATCTTAACAATATTAATTCTTCTAATCTATGAGCATGGACTATCTTTCCATTTATTTGTGTCTTCTTCATCACAATCTTCTTATAGTTTTCTTATAGTTTCATCAATTTCTTATAGTTTTCAGGATACAGGTCTTTCATTCCATTGGTTAAATTTATTCCTAGGTATATTAATCTTTTTGATGCACTTGTAAATGGGATTGTTTTCTTCATTTCTCTTTCTGATAGTTTGTTATTAGTGTATAGAAATGCTACAGATTTTTGTATGTTGATTTTGTGTCCTGCAACTTTACTGTATTTGTTGATTAGTTCTAACAGTTTTTTCATGGAGCCTTTAGAGTCTTTTATATATAATACCATGTCATTGCAAACAGCGATAGTTTTACTTCTTCCTTTACAATGGATGCTTTTTATTTCTTTTTCTTTCCTAATTCCTCTGGCTAGAATTTCTAATACTATATTGAATAAAAGTGGTGAGAGTGGGCATCCTTGTTTGGTTCCTGATATTAGACAAAAAGCTTTCAGCTTTTCACCATAGCATGATATTAGCTGTGGGCTTGTCATATATGACCTTTATTATGTTGAGGTACATTTCCTCTATACTTACTTTGTTGAGAGTTTTTATCATAAATGGATGTTGAATTTTGTCAAATACTTTTCCTGCATCTGTTGAGATGATCATGAGATTTTTATCGTTCATTTTGTTAATGTGATGTATCATGTTGGTTGATTTGCAGATGTTGAACTAATCTTGCAGCCTTGGAATAAATCGCACTTGGTCATGCTGTATGACTTTTTGTGTATTGGTGGATTTGCTTTGATAACATTTTGTTGAGGATTTTTGCATCTATGTTCATCAGGGATATTGGCCTGTAATTTTCTTTTCTTGTGGTGTTCTTCTCTGGTTTTGATATGAGGGTAATACTGGCCTTGTAAATGAGTTTGGAAGTGTTCCCTCCTCTTCTACTTTTTAGAAGAGTTTGAGCAGGAACGGTATTAATTCTTCTTTCACTGTTTCATAGAATTCACAGCGAAGCCCTCTGGACCTGTACTTTTGTTTGTTGGGAGATTTTTGATTACTGATTCTGTCTCATTACTAGTCATTGGTTTATTCAGACTTTCTATTTCTTCATGATTTAGTCTTGGAAGACTGTATGTTTCTAGAAATTTATCAGTTCTTCTAGGTTCTCCAGTTTGGTGGTGTATAATTGTTCATAGTAGTCGCTTATGATCCTGTGTATTTCTGTGGTATCAGTTGCAATGTCTCCTCTTTTATTTCTGTTTTACTTATTTGAGCCCTCTCGCTTCTTTTCTTGGTGAGTCTAGCTAAAGATTTGTCAATTTTGTTTATCTTTCCAAAGAACTCTCTCTTAGTTTCATTGATCTTTTCTTCTGTCTTGTTGGTCTCTATTTCATTTATTTCTGCTCTGATCTTTGTTATTTCCTTCCTTCTCTTAACTTTGGGCTTCAATTGTTCTTTTTTTTTTCTAGTTTATTGAGGTGCAAAATTAGGTTGAGATTTTTCTTGTTTCTTGAGGCATGTATCGCTATGAAATTCCCTCTTAGAACTGCTTGTGCTGCCTCCCATAAGTTTGGTATATGGTATTTCCATTTTCACTTGTCCTAAGGTATTTTTTTATTTCTCTTTTGATTGTTTTATTGACTCATTGGTTGTTCAGGAGCCTGTTGTTTAATTTCCACATATTTGTGAATTTTCTAGTTTTTTTCTTCTAATTGATGTCTAGTTCCATACCATAATAGTCAGAAAAGATGCTTGACATGATTTCAGTCTTCTTAAATGTATTAAGACTTGTTTTGTGGCTTAACATATGATCTATCCTCGAGAATGTTCCATGTGCTCTTGAGAAGAATGTGTATTGTGTTGCTTTTGAATGGAATGTTCTGTAAATATCTGTTAAGTCCATCTGGTCTCACATGTTATTTAAGATCGATGTTTCCTTATTGATTTTCTATCTGGATGATCTATCCCTTGATGTAAATGGGGTATTAAAGTCCACTACTATTATTGCATTGATGTATTTAGGTGTGTTAATATTTGCTTTATATATTTAAGTGTTCTTATGTTTGGTGCCTAAATATTTAGAAATGTTATATTTTCTTATTGGATTGACCCCTTTATGTAATGCCCTTCCTTATCTCTTATTATAGTCTTTGTTTTAAAGTCTATTTAGTCTGATATAAGTATAGCTACCCCAGCTTTCTTTTGGTTTCCATTTGCATGGAAAATCTTTTTCCATCCCTTCACTTTCAGTCTGTGTGCATCCTTATATCTGAAGTGAGTCTCTTGTAGGCAGCATATAGATGGGTCTTGCTTTTTTGTCCATTCAGTCACTCTGTGTCTTTTGATTGGAGAATTTTGTCCAGTTACATTTAAAATAATTATTGATAGGTATATACTTATTGCCATTTTGTTAATTGTTTTCTTGTTGTTTTGTAGTTCCTCTCTATTCCTTTCTTCTTCTCTTGCTCTCTTCCTTTGAGGACTTTCTTGAGCAGTATGTTTAGATTCCTTTCTCATTATCTTTTGTGTATCTCCTTTAGGTTTTTGCTTTGTTATCATGAGGCTTATATATAACAACCTGTTATAAGTTGTTGTCTATTATAAGTGTGATAACAAAATTCTACATTTCTTCTCTCCCTCCACATTTTATGTTTTTGCTGTCACATTTTACATGTTTTTATCTTGTGTATCCCTTATCTAATTATTACAGTTATTTTTACTAGTTGTGTCTTTTAACCTTTATATTAGCTTTATAAGTGATTAATCCACTAGGTTTACTATATATTTACCTTTACCAGTGATCTTCTTTACTTTCATGAGTTTTCTTATTGCTAATCAGCTCCCTTTCTTCTCAGCTTAAAGAAGTCCCTTTAATATTTATTATAAGGCCAGTTTAGTGGTGATAAACTCCTTTAGATTTGCTTGTCTGGAAAACTCTTTATCTCTCCTTCTATTCTGAATGACAATTTTGCCAGGTAGAGTATTCTTGGTTGGAGTTTTTTTCTTTCCACACTCTGAAATATATCATGCCACTCCCTTCTAGCCTGCAAAGTTTCTGCTGAAAAAAATCTACTCATAGTCTTATAACGGTTCTCTTGTAGGTAACAAGGTAATTTCTCTTGCTGCTTTTAAGATTTTCTCCTTGTTTTTAACATTTCACACTTTAACTATAATTAGTCTTTGTGTGGTTCTCTTTGGATTCATATTATTTGTAACTTTCTGGGCTTCCTGGATCTGTGTATCTGTTTTCTTACCCAGGTTAGGGAAGTTTTCAGCCATCATTTCTTTGAATACTGTTTTCTGCCCCGTTCTCTCTCTCTTCTCCATCTGGGACCCCTATAATGTGAATGTTAGCTTGATGTTGTCCCATAAGTCCCTTAAGCTATCTTCCCTTTTTAAGTTCTTTTTTCTTTTTGTCACTCTGATTGGATGAGTTCTACCATGCTTTTGACTTCACTGGTCCTCTCATCTGCTTCATCTAAGTGCTGTTGAA
Source organism: Tapirus indicus (assembly GCA_031878705.1). NCBI lineage: Eukaryota > Metazoa > Chordata > Mammalia > Perissodactyla > Tapiridae > Tapirus > Tapirus indicus. The sequence continues at coordinate 46,782,803 of CM062918.1, forward strand.
CCCTTGTGGTGTATTTTCAGTTGAGTTATTGTAGTCTTCAGTTTTGTGACTTCTATTTGGTATCTCTTATATTTTCTATCTCTTTGTTGAATTTTTCACTGTGTTAATCCATTCTTCGCCCAAGTTTGGTGAGCATCTTTATGACCAATACCTCAAATTCTTTATCAGGTAAATTACTTATCTCCATTTCATTGAGGTTTTTGTTTTTGTTTTGGAAGTTTTAGCTTTCTGTGTTGGTTTTTTATATGCATTAGATAAAAGAGCCACCTCTTACAGTCCTGAAGGAGTGGCCTCATGTAGGAAATGAACCTTATCATTCAACCTTGCCCTAGCTCTGGGTTGTCTCTTGTAGCTTTTGATTATCTAAGCAGCCTATTTTATTTTTAATAGCACCCCATTGTTGTGGCTGTGCCAAGACCTGTTAGTCCCAAAGGGGAAGATCTCAGTCAACTGCTAAATTCAGGCTGATTAGAAGCCAGACCCTGAGGTAGCAGTTTTTAAAGTATGCAAGTATACACAGTCCTGTGAGACTGCAAGTATAGGCCCTGCTGGCCACCAGATCAGAAAATCTGGAGATGTCTGCTGCGTGACAATAGCAAAAAATCAGGACTCCAGATGAGTGTATAAGCTCCATTCTGGGAGATACCAGTGAGCTATAGCAAGGCAGAGGGAGAATGCAAACATAGTGTCCCCCAGTCTACATTCCCTGAGAGTACCTCTTTGGGCCCCTAGATGTGTGCCAAACCTGAAGACTGCCCCTCAGGCCAAAGCTCCACAATAAGCAAATAGGCCTCTTTCAAGAAAGACTGGGAATGTGTTTCAGTCTGCTTTCTGTGCAGTGCCCTGGGAGTGGTAGCCTGCCAAGGACTGTCTCTCTGATTGTTACAGTCCTGTGTGGCCCAGGAATGCAAGCCCAGCTGGCCAACACAGCCAGGTGATCAAGGGGCATCCCCTGGGCAGCAGCCACAAAAATCGGAGCACCAGACATAAAAACCAGGGCACCTGACACATGTAAGAGTTCTCTTATGAGAGATATTGGTGCCCTGGAGCACAGCAGAGGAAAGTGCAAAGATAGTGCCTGCCTTCTGAGGTCTCTGGGAAGGTTTACAGTCAGTCCTTAGAAGTGTGTTTAATTAGAAGCCAGCCCCTCAGGCTGCAGTTATGATGATAAACTTATAAGCCTCTGTCACATAAAGACTGAGCTCATGGGTCTACTGCCTCTTGCTGTGCTCTGAGGGTGGTAGCTGTTTAAGAGCTCTTGCTCTATTGGTTATAGTCCTGTGGGACCCATGAGTATAAGCCCTACTAGCCACTAAAACCAGGAAGTGTAGAGGTGTCCTCTGGCAGCAGCTGCAAAATTCAGTGTGGCAGAAAAGTGTGTAAGCTCCTTTTTGGGAGATACTGGCGAGCTGGAGCAAGGCAGAAAGAGAGTGCAGATTCTATCCATCGGCCTCCATTCCTGAGAGCACATCTGTAGGACTCTAGAAGTGTACTAAAGAGACCAGAAGACTGTCCCTAAGGCCACAGCTCCTGGACAAGCAAACAGGTCTCTTTCTTAGAAAGAATGGGGATGTGTTTCCATCTCCTATCTGAGCAGTACCTGGGGGTGGTAGCCTGCCAAGAACTGTTTCTCCAATTGTTATCATCCTGTGGGACCCAGGAACGCAAGCCCTCTGACCTCCAGAGCCAGGTGATCAAGGGGCATCCCCTGCACTGCAGCCATGAAAACAAGGGCACCACATGTAAAAACTGAGCATGAGACATGTGTAAAATCTCCCATCAGGAAGATACTAGTGCTGTGGAGCATGGTGGAGGAAGAGCACGAAGATGGTATTCGCAGAGGAAAGGGGAAAAAAAAGATCTAGAGTGGAAAAAAAAATAAAGATGGCACCCACCAGCTTTAGCAAGGCAGAGAAAGAGCACAAGATGGTGCTCCACTGGTTGGAGGGGAAAGATGGCATCTGCCAAAAAAATAAAATAAAATGGCACCCTGGCTTTTGCAAGATAGAGGAAGAGTTCAAAAATGGCACCTGCCAGTCTCTTCATTCCCAGAGAGTACCCCAACAGCCCACTCACCCTTTAGTATTAGCAAATGAATCTCTTTCACATAAAATATGAACACTTTTCAAAGGGCTGCCACTGTGCTGGGCCCCGGGGTGAGCGAGTCTGTGAGTGAGCCCTTTAAGAGTCATTTCTCAGTTCACTACAGCCCTTTGAATCTTGTGGATATGAACACTGTGGGTTTTCAAAACCAGATGTTTGGGGGCCTTCTCTCTCAGGTGCAGGTCTTAAAAGTTGTGGTGCCTGACATGGGGTAGGAACCCTAGTCTCCTCAGGGAGAAGCTCCAGGTTTGTGACTTCCCTCCTGATTGTGGGCCGCCACGCTGGGGGTGGAGTCTATAGGGAGAGCACATCTCAGCCTCTCTACCTGCCTCCATGTGGCCCTTTTCTCATTTGCTGATGTGAAGGCGCTGCCCAGGTAGTTTTCAGGTCTTTTTCAGGGGAAATTGTTCCATATGGAGCTGTAGATTCAGTGTGTCCATTGAGTTCAGGCCCTTCCTACTTCCCCATGTTGGACCACCCTCAGGTCTTCCTCTTCTTCTTTCCATCAGTACTTGCCTGTTCTTGTACTAAGTTAACCGATGGGGCAGGAGTTTATGCTGCAGCACTGTGCACTGAAACACAGCTTTTGTTCTTTTTTTTGCTTCTTTTTCTGATTCTGTTAATCCTATAAGGAAGGAGGAGATTATAACACACAAAATATACAGTTAGTTAAACCTATCAGGCTTACTCCAAAATGCATATGCTGTTTATCTCCATCTGCTCACAAAGCATCTTCCAGGTATTTGGAAGCACTGGAGTACACTCTGTAATTAAACTTCACAGTAAAGCCTCATCAAAATTGCAGCTGCTGGAAATGTACTCCACTGTCCTTTCCTTCTTTTGCTGGCATGCTTCTGGCAAGATTCCTCTCAAATCTGGTAACATGAATGAGACTATACAAACCAAAGAAGCATTCTCAACTCAAGGAAAATCTCAACTCCGCTGTTATTCAAGAAAAACATCTTAAAGACCACTCCCCGAAAATTCTGATTAGGATGTAACTTGGATAAAAGAAATATGTATATATGGGAATTGTTATTCAGGTAAAAAGAGAGGCAAGAATTGGAATTATTTCCATGATCATATAGCCAAGGAATCATGTTTCATCATCCTTGAATTGATCTTCATTTCTAATTTCATTTTGCTTTTCATTCAAATTTTATTTTTTTCACTTTTATTTAGTAATACATTCATTGAGTACATAATTGAAAAGGTATTTTTTAAAAGTATAAGTAAAAATTCTCTTGCTCATCCTGTCCCCAAGTACTCAGTTCCCTTCCCCAGAAGTAAACAATATAATCACTTTGCTATGTATCCTTTCAAAGATACTGGATTCATATATAAGCATATGTGCTTTAAAGATATACATACAGTTAGAGGTGTACCTATAGATATGTACATATAGACACCCATACATTTTCTGTTTTTTATACACAAATAGCATCTTGCTGTACTGCACTTTGTTTCACTTAACAGTGTATCTTTGAGATGGTTTCATATCAATGCATAAAATAGTCCCATTTTATGTCTGCACAGTATTCCTGAATGGATATTTTATAATTTATTTAACCTGCCTCTATTGATGGAAATTCAAATTGTTTCTAATGTTATATTATTACAAACAATGCTGAAAAAATTCTTATACATCTCATTTTGTAATTTGTGAATGTATATGTGTTGAATAAAATTCTAGGAGGTATAATTGATGGAAAAAAGACAGATTTGTAATTTTAATAGGTACTAGCAAGTTATCCTCCAAAGAGTTTTTATTAAAATTCATTTCCTCTAACAATCTACAAAAGTGCCTTTTCCCCACATCTCACCAATACACAGTTCTACTGAAGTTGTTTTTTTCATTTTTTCCTTAATTTGATAAATATAGAAAAAAAATTACCACCAAGGAGTTTCAATTTGCATTTTTCTTATTACTGATAGATTTAAACACTTTTCATATTTTAAAAAGCCAATTTAATATCTGATCAAAGTTTTGTTCATTTCTTTTATTTGTTTGTGCAGTTTTGATTGTAGTACCTCATTCTATATTAAGCAGATTGGATCTTTGTCTTGATAAGACTGCAAATATTATTTCTGGCCTGTCATTTCTTTTGATTTTGTTTATGGCAATTTTTTCCATGTGGTTTTTAAAAAACTTTTTACATTGTCCACTCTATCAGTTTAAAGCTTCTAAGGTTTATGTCATATTGAGGAATACCTTCCCTACTTTTAAATTATTTTTAAAATCTTATTTCATCTTTTTATCTAGAATTTTTCTAGTTTCTTCATGTCTAAACTTGTGACTCACCTGGAATTTATTTTGATGTAAGCTGTGGTAGAAACCTTGTTTTAACCTAATGTTTTACTGCAACTTGGGAAATAAATGTTAAATGTGAATTATAGTGCAGAATCAAATTAACCAATAACATTTTTGCTTTGTATTTCATTCCATTCTAAAACACAGCCTGGAGTACTGTAAAAAGATTCTTGTTTTCTTCCAGTATCTAATAGGTCTTTCTATAAATTGCTTTAATGAAATATTAAATTTGAAAATAGTTGTCAAGATCAGTTTTAGAAATATAATGATTTCTTTACATTTTAACCTCATTATCTGAAATTCTAAAAATAAACACTAATTTTTACTACTACATATTTCCAAGTAACTTTTTGTACACTGATAAATATTTAAAAATACAAAGCAGAAATTTGAAGAGATTTCATCAGCTCATACATAAAAAGAAAAAAAACCTTCAAGTTTCCAAAGTTATAAAAATAGTTAAATTAGTAGGTGTAAACTTTTTAGGAGAAAAGTGATGGGGAGATAATCACTGAGAAAGCCAGGGAAAAATACAAACACACACACAAATGCTTTCATTTTTTCAATAAACTATTCTGTGGTTTGCATATAAATTCTTTATGTTTTTGGACTGGCATTTTCTTACAAAACGTTTCTCCTTTTTTTTTTTTTATATAATGTTAGTCTTTCCTCAATTATCGTCAAAAGCCATGTAGGCTCGGCTATGTTAATTATGGTGTTGCCCAAAGATATCTGACTCTTTTTAGTTAAAAAGAAATAAAGGATCAAGGGGATTCTGTATTTAATCAGGATGCAGTCTACATTGTTCTCATAATCAGTTTAAATGTTGAAAATTTGACCATGTGAAAACATAATGGTAGTAGTGGTAGGTGTTGAAATACCAGGAAATGTGGTCAGTATTGAGCTAGGGAAGCCCAAGGGTAAATTTTTACCTACTCTACCGTTATCACTACGTGTAGAGTGATTTTAAAGCCCCCAAATTCACCATTCCATGAAATAAATACTTGTATATTTCCTATTGTATATAAGGCATTAGGCTAGATGCTAGGTATGTCAGGGTAAATAACTGAAATCTTTGCTTTCAAAGTTTATTTTCTACTGCAAAGTTCACAAAGTATAGTCACAGACTGGTAGCATCAACATCACCTGGGAGCTTGTCAGAAATGCATATCTGAGGGCCCCACCCAGGAGCTACTGAATCAGAAACTCTGATGGTGGGGTCCAGCAATCTGTTTTAACAGGCCCTGCAGGTGATTCCGATGCATACTCATATTTGAGAATCACTGATCTACTGCATAACTCAAACTAAACGGCAATTACAATCCAGTGTGGAAAGTGCTCTGAGAAAAAAAAGGTGTAGTGTTCTGTGAGCACATAGGAGGCTCATGTAATGCCCTGCAGGGGGTAAGAGGGGATCAAAGAAGGCTTTCAAGAAGTGACTTCTAAGAAGACATATAAAGAATAAGTCAGGTTAAGCAAGCAGGGTAGTTGAGGTTAAAGACAGATGGCATGATGAGGGACAAAGGCAAGAGAGAGTATTACAAATAAAGGAGTGCCCCACATATGCAAAATCTCAGAGGTGTAGGAGGGTTGGATCCCTCCCAGAACTGGGGGCTGGAGCTACTGTGACTGACCACAGTGCCGAGCTGATCATGAGGTTTAATCAGGGTGAGGGATGTCACAAATCTTTTGATACTAATGATAGTGAAAGTAGTACTGGTGATAGATGAGGCTAAAGAGGAAAGCAGATGCCATGTAAGCCAAGTTAAGGAGTTTGGATTTATTCTGAAGGAAATGTGGAGCCACTACGAATTTTAAGTAGGAGCTTGGCATGATCAGATTTGTGTTTTATAAAGATGGGTCTGGCTGCAGAATAGAGGATTAATTGGACCAGTGAGACTGGAAGCAAGGAGAGCCATTAAGAGGCTATTTGGGTAATCTGGCTGAGTCAAATTTCCTAATAGAACCTGACTTGTTCTCGCTAAAATAATTTATTTACAAAACTATGCCCTAGTTCTTCAGTGTATGTTGAGTGAGTATAATGGATACAGAAAGATTAAAGTCTTATCTTTTAAATAATGGCTTCCAATTTGGGGATTCTGGACAACTGTAGGTGTTTATAGAAAGCAAGGGGAAATCACAAGCTATTTTCAGTATATTTAAAAGTCCAACAAGAATCACATATTTGTGTAAAAGCAAATTAAAAATTCACATTTCTCTCATTTTGGTTGAAGTTACGTCAACTCAGTGTAGGTAGTACTCTGATCATTTAATGCTGACTAGAAACTCCAGCTTGACCTTTACTATCACTGAAGAATAAGAACATGAGAAAATGAGCTTTTGTGTAACTGATGCAGTATGAAAGAAAAGGAAATAGGATCCAAGGAAGAAAACTAAATACACATATCTTGATATTTAAAGATTACAAACCATGACATGTTATCTCTTATACGATGTAGCTGGACCCAAGTGAATTAGGTGGCTACTCAAGCATTGGGCAGAAAACTGACCTGAAATGAAAAGAAAAATTAAATTGCATGAAAATAGTTCAATTTTTGAGATAAAAATCATTTTTTTGTGAGTAATTCCACTCAGAGCTGCTATGAGAGGGAAAGATATCAGCTTTCATGAAAGCCCTGCGTAGCTGGTATTTGAGCAGGGCCCCAATTCAATGTTCATTTTTCTTAAGCATAGCGAGCCTATTGGGGTTTAATGCCACCTTGTTCACATTCAAATTCAATTTTTCTCATCTTTTGAGTGGCAGGTGCTTTTGTAATCTGATTGAGCTCACAACAGTTCATACTTTTAGTGAGGGACAGTATGAATTCAGTTTAGTCTAACATTCTTTTATGGGAACAAACTCATATGAATCTAAATAAAAAGTCTGAAACCTTTATGGAAAATAGAGGTACTATGTCTAAGGTTCACCTCAGGGCACCAGAAGTGTAATATGGCACTGATTGTACTTATTGTGTTCCCCATTAAATGACTTAATGGACCTATTCAATGTAATTTGTGTCTAGAAAGTGCTGGTAACACGCTTATTTAGTGATTGATTCTCACTGATCAATAGTTGTGTGAACTAGAAAACCACAAATGAGTCTAATAGTAGCATACTAGAACCACCTCTGGCTGGACAGAAGAGCAATTCAACTGGTTCATGATTGCTATTCAGGCTACTGCATATCCATACGTTGTTGCTGACTCTAGCACCGTGTCTGGAGCAATAGTTCTGATTGAATTGCAAAGAATCTAGCCACTGAAATGGTGCAGCCCACCATCATTCTAATTTTGACAGCCATTTTCTCTTTGCCCAGCAGAAGAGATCCCATCCACAGAGTTAAATTATTCCCTGTCAGATCTGCAGAGCCCTGGGCTGTTTTAATGGTCCTCTCAGTCCTTCCCTGTCCCTACTCTGTTCTTGACTTCACTGAATGCAGTGACCTCGCTGAGTTCCTTCCCTCTGCACCATTATTCCCCTTCAGGTCAGTTGATCTTCACAGGCTAACCTCACTGTATCCACTGGAAGTCTCACCCTCATCTTCATAGTATCTTGGGGAAGGGCGATTCTCTGGTTACTGCCCATGGGCCCCACGTTGAAGTAGCTTTTCTTTCTATTTGTCCAAATTTATTTCTTATATTTGCAAGATATCCTTTGTCTTACCTAGGAATTTGGGATAGCATAGACATCTATACTGATTTACAATTTTATGTATGTCAGCTATACAGAGTGGGAGACTCAGGCTTTATGGTAGAAGAGTCTGAGTCTTTCTGGTCAGTCCTCCTGTGACAGATTTCCTAGGTCCCCCACCTGCCCTGTCTCCCCTCAACACTTGACCCCCAGAAGCAGCTCTATCTTTGTGAACATTGTTTAGAACTTCTTCAGTTACACTATGTATTTCTGAAGGCTCAGTGCCTGGACTACTCATTCAGTTGCAAAAAATATCATAGGTTTTTATAAAGAAAGAAAAATATATCAGTTCCAATTCTGCATTTTGAAGATGTTTAGAATTATGTTAACTTTTCTAACTTTTGCAGCATTCTAGGTAAAAGTGTTCTAGGAGAATTTGTTTAGTTGGAAGATAAGCAATTTGGAACATTGCCCATGTGTGTTATTTTATTTCCTATTTTTATTACTGGCTCCCTTTAAAATAAAGCTTCTCTCCCTCGGATACAAAGACCTTATTTTTATTTTAAAAGCATCTTTTTATGATGATTATTCTGTTATTCAGAATTACTTATGTTTCATCTACCTACATATAATTTTGTTGATGCATTTGATACCTGCTGTACAACAGATTTTGTTCCATAACATGGCAAAATGTTATAAAGAAGCTAGCAGCTTAGGGTACTTATGTTTAGCCCTTCCAGCTTTCCCTCATGGCTTTACAGATGTGTATTTTAATCCTGCTTTGTATTTTCCCTGAGATTCATTTTTCAGCCCAAAGTCAGATCCCTGGGATAAAAAGCATTCTAGTCTGAAAACATTTTATCATATTTTACTTATGTGCACATGGACACACACACATCCATACCTGGTACCTGTAGTTTTTTGTTGTTGTTGTTGATATATTGGTTCTATAAGGTTTGTGTGCTAGAATTAAAAATAGTTTCTGTTAATTGGTTTAAAAATGATTAACTGATGCAGGATACTGGCAATAATTGTAATTCCAGTTTGCTAGAAGAAACAAGTCTAACATATTGCTGGGAAGAAGAAGTCTCTCTGTGATATTTCTATTAAACATCATCTTGAAAATGGATGGTGTTTTATTGTGGCAATGTGCCCAAGCTCTCACAAATATTTTACAGAAAATCCATAGAAGACATTTTTCTTTGTTTTTCTGAAAAAGGGATCATCTGTCTTTAAAACGTATTTTCACAGCCCTCAAGTATATGCGTACAATACACTAAGTCATCGAAGGGCTGTAGGGCGCTAATGTCCCCAGGAAACAGGGCAACACGCTATTTCCTAAGATCCAGTTAGATCAAGAATTATTGGGCTGTAACACTATCTTCTTGTGGGAAAACTGGCTGTATGTCATCAATGGAGCTAAAAGTGACCTTACGATCCAAGGTATTTAATTATGCCTAAGATCAGCTTTTAATGACATGAAAATTACTTATTAATTTAAATCTATTTATATTAAAACTGCTTCTGCTTAGCAATTATCAGAACAGAAGGTACTAACAAAACATAAGAAAGCATGCCAACCCCTACGCACCAAGAAAACCAAACAGTTCCTCCCATATATGGGTCACATTTTCCTCCTGCCTTGCCTTTTTTTAAATAGAGCTCTTCATGCTAACTATACTCACATTTCCCAACTCTACCTATCCCTAAAAGCCCAATTTAAATGCACTTTTTCTATAAAGATTTCTTGATAGATTGAGCAGTAAATAATTTCTCTCCACTCTGAACTTCTATTTGGGAATTTGTTCCACTTCCTATTGTTGTTATTTTTTGCAAGTCTTAGCTCACCTTTATACCACAGGCCCTTTGGAGGGAGGATTTGGTCTGATTCATCTCTAAGAATCCCCTTTTCCCCCCTCCCTGGCCTACCCACAGTGCACTGCACATGGTATCTGCTCAACAAATACTGATGGAATGAATGAATTCAAAATAAATATTTGAAAGTTTCTAGAGGGAGAATGCAAATATTCAACAAATTGTAGCTATTGTGGCTAGAGCAATTGAGGAGCCAGGTTTTAATTTCATTTAAATTTAAATAGCCACATTTAGCTAGTGGCTACCATGTTGGAAGACACAGCTCTGGACCTTAGAGCAACTGTTGAAATTTACACTGTGCTAAAACACATCCACAAGCCAGGACCAGGGTCCCCTAGGATAAGACTCCCTGGATCTTGCAGGTAGAGGTTCAACCCTTAAATTTTACACTCAAGGCACCTCACTTACCTCACCCTAGTCCCAGCCCTGCATTTCAGTGACTATTAACAAGGATTTCTTACCACTGACACTTTGCCTTTTATTGTTGGACCCCTGTTAAGCCACAGATAGCACTGCGGCACCATTACTGACTATTCGAGAACAATGTCATCTATAAAATGGATTGTTCACGGATCTAGGAAATGTCCTTTCTGCATTGTGGGAATTAGACATGTTTGCTTTCACCCCTTCCCTATCTCTTGGCAGCTGTTAAATATCAGTCCTTCTTTCTATAATCAAATCAGATGTTATCTCCTCTGTGAAGCGATTCTTGATGCTCTGTATATTCATTTCTCCTGACAAAACTGGGTTTAAACAGTGGATAAGCAGTATGACCTAAACAAATAATTTAACTTTTCTAAGCTTCAGTTCCTCACCCGACATGCCCCCTCCCTGCAAGATGGTAATGCTGATACTAATTCATGTTTATTTTCTTAAGAACTACTTAATGAGTGCCTGCTATATGCCTGGTATTTGCACTAAATTTGGATAATTCATTCAGCATGGGAGGTTTGGCTTTTTGTTACACAGAGTAGATCTAGGTCAATAATTAAATAAGCAATTGTGATGTGTCTATTATGACTTCAAAGCTCCTGTTTTAGTATCTGAAACAGAGTAGACACTCATTAAATAGTAGTTTTTAGTATCATACTTTCTATTTTTAAGGCTGAGGAGTCTATTTCATAAAATCCAGAGAGCAAATGAATCAATATGGCGTTACTGTGTTAAACAACTGGAGATCCGTTTCACTATAATTTGTTGATATAGGAGGAGCCATTAGAATCATCTCCTCCATGAAGGAATGATTTGTTCAAATATAGCTTTTAAGCTCCTCCCAGAGCTACAAATGAAGGAAAAAATGAATTTTGTCTAGTCACCACTACTGATAAAATTGAACATCTTTGTGTTTTTATATCACAAGTAAATTATAGAAATAGACTGTGGATTGCAGGATTGTTAGTCAAAGAAAAGTTGAATTTTGAATGCTAGTGTCTATCAGTGGAATGGTGGGATATTATATTTTTATTTTATTTTAATGTTGGTAGTTTTGAACTGCAATTATTTGGAGGTACGATTAATATGGAGATTCCCCCCCTTGACAAAAATGCTGCCTTTGCTGAAGCCTTTTTCTTCACTTGCTTATTTCAATCCAGCATAACAACCACATTTACAACTAACTTGATAATTGACTATTAAGATCACTGTTCCCCATGCAACAGTAAACTCAAAAGTAATGATTCGGGCATTAATAAGAAGCCATACAATTTAAAAAATGCACCACAAATTTTATGTTTACGCAATGAAATGATAAATCCAGAAGGAAATTCTAGATGGGTGCTTTGAGCTGTAAAATTAGAGTTTGAAGAAAGCACAGTCTCCTTTTGTCATTTGAGGATGAAATATCTAGTTTGAAAGATCCTTAGATTCTCCTTTTCTATTTTTTGTTTATGACAATTTCACTGATTTATTATTTCACTAATGGGTGGATAAACAATGAAGAAAAGTGGCACTCAGATCAGTCAACCCACGTGCCAAAAGAGGAGATAAAAGGAGACTGTCTGTACTCTTCTAGAAACCTATCTTACCATTTCCTGCTGTTTTCAAGAAAAATGAGAGTTGGCTGTATAGTCATGTGCCACACAATGCAAGTGCATAAGGATATTTCCCTCAGTCATGGACCATTTATATGACAGTAGTCCTATAAGATTAGTACCATATAGCCTAGGTGTGCAGTAGGCTATACCATCTAGGTTTGTGTAAGTACACTCTATGATGTTCACACAGTGATGAAATTGCCTAACGATGCATTTCTCTGAATGCATCCCTGTTATTAGGTGACACATGATTGTATTAGAATCTCTGATTTGTTAGGGATCCTCAGTGTTGACTACATACTCTCCTTGTGTTTTTAAGGATGATAAGGAATAATAGGTAACATTTGTTTCTTGTGAGGTCATCAGTCATACCTAATATCCGTTGCTGAGTTTTTCTGTGCTATTATAACTGATGTGTTATGGCACTACCTCAGAGCTAACACTTGGCATTTCTATAACACTTAGTATAGAAACTTACACTCAGTAAGTGATGGAAGTGAACTGATATCCTGTTTTCTGACCCCATTTAACATGGCTATTAAATATTGAGAAATAGTCAATTTTAGAACAGCAAGGCCCTAGTGACTGTCTATTTTGCTAAGTCTGACATAAGCTTTGAAAACTTGAATTACCCTCAAGTGATTTAGTTCACTATATAAAATCAATAAATACATGATAATGACATACAGACATTTAGGCATACAGATAAAGTTTGCTTCCTTCTCATTAAGCCTAGAGACAAAGAGAAATTGAAATCTTTAAAGCTCTTTTCAACTCTAAAACTCCCTGACTATGAGCAATCTGTCAGTTTTGTCATATCATGACAACATCTGCAGGTACCTCAGGGCCAATTTTCCTCAAATGGCCCCCGCGTGCCTCTTGACTTTCAGTCTACTTTTGGCAAAACAGGAATTTGGTGTTTTCTCGTTGATCATTCTGATTTTTAAACTGACATCTTGTCATATTTTTATTTATAGGTTTCAGTTGACAAGCCAGCATTCCAAAGACTATTTACAGTTTTTTGGCCTATAGTAAGAGTCTGTCACCTTAATATCTGGATGAGGTATAAGCATCTAAGTTTCTCAGAGGTATAAGAAATCTAAAAGTTTTAAAAATCCCACTGACATAAGCCTAAAAATTAAAATAATCTTCATTAAAATATAAAATTTCACTAACCATTAATTTTCCTATTTGGAATGCTCATCAAACATTTGAAGGAAATGTATGGAATAGAAGCTTTTAGGTCCAATTAAACACTTCTCATCCCCCCTTCTTGCCACCAACATGCACACTATTAAGTTCCCAAGTTAAATAAACATACCCAACTCATCTCAAAACTTTTTTGACTGGTCTGAGGCTTATCAGCAGTTCTTAGTCCACTAGTCTATTATTGATAAGATATCTTATTGTAGAAAGTTTTAATGCGATGTAATTAAATTATAGGTCTTACAATTCTGTTTGATGACTCTAATCTTATCTCCATGTATAATTATTGGAATCTTAAAATTTGTCTATGACTTTACTACAGCTTTGTTTAAAATAAAATACTCTTTAATAGTAATATGTCACATTAGTGAATTCTATCTTATTTATACCTATTCTTTACTAATAATACAAAAAAATTGATTTTCCTCTTTTCCTTAAGAGCCCAGATTATTTTTTAGATTCTTTTATCTTGAAAAATATCTTAAGTACGAAATAGTGAACATTTATGTTTAAAAAATAATAATGAAATGAACACTTCAGTACTTGTAACCGATTTAGAAAGAGGTTACCCCGATAGCATCCCGTTTCCCAGAAATAACCATTCTCATTAAGCTTATATTAATGATCCCTTTGATTTTCATTATAATTTTACCAAACATAAACATTTATCTAAATTAGTTAACATCTAGTTTTACTTGTTTTTAAATTGATATAAATGGAATCATACTAAATATATTCTTCTGTGTTATGATCTTTTTCCTCAGCTTTACGTGTTTCAGAATCATATGTGCCACTCTGTATAACAGTCTGCTTTAGCTTAGGTTCCCTGGAAATAGATTCTAAGATGGACAACTGCATGCAGAAGTTTCACCTCAGAGTGCTGTCCAATTGAATTTTATGGAATGGTGAAAGTGTTATGTATCTACACTGCCTGATATAGTAGCCATAGCCACTAGCCACACATTACTATTAAGTACTTGAATTACTTTAATTTAAATATCCACATGTAGCTAGTGGGCTACTTTATTGGATAGCACAGCTGTGGAGAGATATACCTGTAAGAAAGTAAAAAGGGCAGGATCAGGCAGAGGGAGGAGCTGACTTGCAATATTTATTAGACCTCAGCCAATCCTACAGGAAGGTCTGGAGCTGGGATTGCTCTTCAGAGCTGTCCCCAGTTGAGGCAAAGCAACTGACCTTCAGTATCACAGTATTAGTCTGTCATTAGCACTGTCTCTTAGAAGAGGGCATAACCTTGGGTGAATCAGTTCCTTGCCTCTGGGGGCAATTCCCAGTGAAGAGCACAACTGTAAGCCTTCATCAGCCAATATTACCAGCAGCAAGGGGATTGGCACTAGGTCCTGAAGAGGAAATCTGAGCAGAGCACCACAGTATCTTCTACACAGGTGACCATTCATTTTCAGCACTCTCTGGAAGTTCCATTATATAAATAAATCACAATTTTTTATATATTCTACAGATGATGGAGAGTTGGGGAAGTGTGGCTATTGTAAACAATGCTTCTCTAAACATTTCTGTATATGTCTCCTGGTGAATGAATGCAAGAGTTTCTCTAGGATATATGCCTATAAGTGGAATTATAGGAAGTTAGAATATGTGCATAATTGACTTCACTAGATAATGCTAAGCTGTTTTCCAAAACTGTTGTACATTTTATAAGTTACAGCCTTTCATTCAATATCTCAGTTGTATCAATTGAGAGCTTTATTCAGAATACCTAGTCTACCATTCAGAAGACAAGCCTGGGGTTTTTAATATCATTTTGCCCTGAATCAAGTATTAAAATAATTTTTACCTGGCAGTAATTAGCCGAATTCTAAGATAGCTCCCAATGAGTCATGCTCCTGTATAATGCTTTTCTCTGAAATCTGGGAAGAACGTGTGACTTGCTTCTAGCCAATAGAATATGGCAAAAACCATAAACCCAAAACAAAAACCTAAACCCATGATTAGATTGTTATATGTAAAGACAAAAGGATTTTACAGATGTAATTAAGGTCACTAATCAGTTTGACTTTGATTTAATGAAAAAAGAGATTGCACTGGTAGGCAAGCCCTTTAAAAGGAAGCTTGGGCCTTTTCTGATGTCAGAGAGATTGTCCTGCTGGCCTTGAAAAACCGAGCTTCCATGGGTTCTACAGATACATGGAAATTAATTCTGCCAACAACCACGTGAGTTTGCATGAGGACCCTGAGCCTCAGATGAGACTCCATTCGGTCAACACCTTGACTGCAGCCCGTGGGACACTTAGCAGAGTACCCAGTTATGCCATGCCTGGCTTCTGACCCATGGAAACTGTGAGACAATGAATGTGTGTTGGTTAAAGCCCCTACAATTGTGGTAATTTGTTACAAAGCAATGGAAAACAAATACACCTCCTTAGCAGCAAAATTTCTCTTTTTTCAATCACAACATTTTATTTCCTCAGTCTGACTATTTCATTTCCTTGAGTCTTTTGTGTTTGGAGTGAGAGACTTTTATTATTTCTGTCTTTAAGATAATTCTTAATCCGTTGAAAAGAGATACTGAATATACTTCATATTGTTCAGCATAGTATCCAGTACGTAACTCTTTCTTTTTAAAGAAATTATATTTCTTTTCCATGGATGAGTATGCCTATAGAAACGTAAGGATTGAAGAGAAATTATTTATGTCAGTTTCAAGGATAAAATATCTAAAAATCACTTTCTTGAAACATCTAAGGATAGCTAAGCTTAAGAAGAGAAAATATAAGGGTTATTTACAGTGTTTCAAGATTCCTTTAAGGACAGAAAGAGTTTTAAGAAGATAACAATCATGAAAACAAAAGAAAAATGTGGCTTACACCTGAAACATAGCCAGAAAAACCTAAGGAGACTTTAAATTTTATAAACAACAATGGGAGTTGTATTATTTTGGATCGAACTGGCTGCTAAAACAAATAAACTTAATTTGAGTAATAAGTTTTATTCTCAGTCATGTAGAGTCTGTAAAAATGGATGTTCCTCATACTCAAGTGGCTCTTCCTGTCATACTTTGGGTTCTCTGAAAGCAGAGCCCAAGAAGACATTGTAGGTAGTTTATTTGAGATATTGATCCCAGGAAAGATAAGTTGAGTAGGTAGGGAAAATAAGATAAGAAAGAAAAATAAGCAGTAAGAGGTGCTACAATAAGCTAATTACCTCTGTGGTCAACTGAGGCTCTGTTCCTTTGGGAAACCACATAGAACATACTTCAGAATTGTCCCAGTGAAGGATGGGGAGTGCAGTAGGTTGAATGTTGTCTCTCCAAAAGATATGTCCACCCAGAATCTCAGCATGTGACCTTAAGTGGAATAAGGACTCTGCAAATGTAATTAAGATAAGCATCTAGATTAGAGTAGGCCCTAAATCCAATGACAGGTATCCTTATAAAAGACAGGAAAGAAAGTACACACAGAGAAGAAGGCCATGTGAACATAGAGGCAGAGACTGGAGTTATGCATCCATAACCAAAGAACGTCAAGAGTTGCCCCCAGGAACTAGGAGAGAGGCATGGAAGGAATTTTCCTTCAGGTCCTCCAGAAAGAACCAACTTGGCCAACACCTTGATTTTGGACTTCTCAGCTCCAGAACTGTGAGAAAATAAATTTCCGTTGTTTTAAGCCACCAAGTCTGTGGTTGGTTGTTATGGCAGCCCTAGGGAACTAATGCAGGGAGGCTGAGCTGTTGGCTCCTCTGCACTTCTGGGCCATACCTGAATGTGTCAGAATGGCCTTCTGTGACTTTATAAAAAGCCTCAGACAGCAAATCAGAGAGAAGTTGCAGCAAGTGCTTGATGTGGAACCCTGGCAACATATGTGGAATTACTTACCATAGGTGCACTGAAATCAGGTGGGGTGAGGGGATGTGACACTATTATCCACAAGCAACTGCTTCACTCCTCCAAGCAGTGATTGAGAGAACCAGGTCCCTTCTATCTTGTGATTCTACCATCTTAAACATGGTACTGAAGTGGTTATACTTTTGCATAGCAAACTGGAAGAAGGGAAAAGAGCATGGAGGATTGTACATGGCACGTTTATAGGCTATAGCACTCCTGCTTGCATTCTGTTGGCTAGAACTCAGTCATATTTCCACAACTAAGTGCAAAGGAGGCTACAAAATATAGTTGTTCTGGTTACCTTATTGCTGTGTAATAAACAATGCCAAATCTCAACAGCTGAAAAAACAATAATTTATTTTGCTCATGAATCTGCCTCTGCAATTTGGGCAGGGCTCAGTGGGGATGGCTCATCTCTGCTCCATGCAGCACTAGCTGAAGTAGCTCAATTGGGACTGGAGGATTCATTTCCAAGATGGCTTATGCACATGGCTAGAAGGTTGGCAACAGCTGTCATCTGGAAGCTTAGCTGTTATCCAGGGACCTTAGTTCATTTCCGTATGGGCCTCTTCATAGATTCTTTTACATTTCTCTCAAGTGCAAATTCCACCCTCTCACTCCCAACACCTCACAAAATTCTCATCCTATTACAGCATCAGACTCATGCTTGAGGTTCAGGATCCCCCTAAATTATATCCAGATGCAGAGGAAGCTCTTTGGGTCTCGTTTCTGAAGTGTGGTTCCTCTTATTTTTTTTTGGTGAGGAAGATTGTCCCTAAGCTCACATCTGTTGCCATTATTCCTCTATTTTGTATGTGGGACGCTGCCACAACATGGCTTGATGAGCAGTGTGTAGATCCATGCCTGGGATCCAAACCCACGAACCCCGGGCTGCCGAAATGGAGCATGCGGACTTAACCACTATGCCACCAGGCCGGCCCCTAAAGTGTGGTTCCTCTTGATCTAAAGGGGAAAGTTGTCTGCCCCATCCCACATGCCCAATATGCAATGGTGAGAAGAAATAGTATAATTGCAAAAGACATTTCTGTTCAAAGATAGGAGACACAAGACAGTCTCCTGTCCAGAGAAATTCTGAAATCTAGCCAGACAGAACATGTTGCCAATCCTTGATTGGTGCCCAGTCCTCCTCTCTGGGGATTGTTCTCCATGACTCTTGGCTCCATTTTCTGGATTCTTGGCCTTGCCCTTGAGTCATCTATCCTTTTCTGTAAGAAACAGCTCATTATTACAACTGCGTAGCTTTCTAGCCTGCTTCCTGCCCATAGAAGTTTGGAGTTTCAAAGGCCTCTTTTCATTTTGTACTGATTCATTCCCTTTCAGTCCAAACTGATACAATATATTTCAAATATGTGTCGGCATTCCATTAGACAAAAGCAACACCCGTGTTTCCCATGTTTCTTTCTGAGACAGACCTTTATGTGGATTAAAAGTCATGGACTGTAGGACAATGCACTTAAGATTCTTAGAAGTCTCTTTGTCTAATTGAAAGGAACCACAAGGCGTAACTAAAGATTCTTATAAGCCCTTTTTTCTAACCTAAAAATTCTAAAAGTAACTCCCTTAAGATTCTTAGAAACTCTGCTAGATACACGTTAAATATTCATAAACTTCTCGGGAGTTTTGCTTTGGACCTAGACGTCTTGCATGATGTTGGAGTCATACCAGGAAAGCAGCCTCGATTTGATATGTTCCTTGAAGCTATTTCTCACATTGAGAGCCTTGCCTTCTGGTGATGTTAAGGATGAGAAAATTTTACTTTTGAACCCAAGAAATCCTTTTTCCATTATATTTCCTCTGAATTCTGCTTGGAAAATGATCCATTCATTTTTTTAGCTCATCTCTCTTTCTAGCTGTATCTTATTCTACGTGGCTATGATAAATCAGTTGGCATGTTCATCCTGCCAAAGCCACCAGTTCACTTTATATTTTCTACTCATATTTATTACAGGTGACAATGTTGACAAATTTCCCCCACCAAATAGCAAGTGTCACCTTTTATCTGGCCTAAAATAACAATTTCTTCACTGTCCTTCAAGCCCTCACCAACAAATCTTTTGATCTCACTAACTATCTCCTCGAAGCCCTTCTAGCTTCTGCCTACCACCACTCAGTCCCAAATCAGTGCCGCATGTTATAGGTTTTTATTACATTAACGCCCCACGTCCAGTATCAAATTCTGTTCTGGTTATCTATTATTGAATAACAAACCACCCTAAAACTTAATGTTGCAACAGCAACAGCTTATTTTGCTCGCAGATGTGCAATTTGAGCAGGGCGAGTGGTAAAGTCTCATCTATGCTCCATGTGGCTTCAGCTGGTGTGGCTGACTAGAGCTGGAGGGTCTACTTCTAAAACATTTACTCATATGGCTAGCAAGTTGGTGCACGAGATCTGTCAGTTCTTCTCCACAGGACCTCTCCACTACTTGGTGTGTCCTTACAGCTTAATGGCTGGATTTTGACAGCAGATGTTCCAAGAGACAGGAACTGGAAGCTGCCAGTTTCTTAAAACCTCAGCCTGGAAACAGACATAGGTCACTTCTGCCATATTCTATTTGTCAAAGCCACAGTCAAGGGAAGGAAATATAGACATACCTTTTAATGGAAGGATTATCAGAGAATTTGAAGCCATCTTTAATCCTCCATAATAGTCTAGCTTTTTACTCAAGGAAAAGGGGAAACTAATTTGGTGAACAGGTATCCAGTTTCTGCCACAAAGTATTTTAGCTTTATAAAATGGTAACCATATATTCAATGGGTATGAAGTTACAGTTATACGGGATAAATAAGTTCTAGAGATCTGCAACATAGTGCCTATAGTTAACAATACAGTGTTATGCATTTAAAAATTCATTAAGAAGGTAGATCTCATGTTAACTGTTCTTACCATGGTGGGGTGGGCAAAAAGATGCAAGGAAACTTTCAGAGGTGATGGATATGTTTATTACTTTGTGGTGATGGTATGTAGTATGCTATGGTTACGTATGATGGTGATGTAAATGTCCAAACTCATCAAAGTGTATATATTAAATATATGCAATTTGTATATATCAATTATACCTCAATAAAGCTGAAAAAACACTAGTGACCATATATTTTTTATCAGCTTCCTGTCAAGTGCTCAAAACTTGTGAATTATATTTTCATCTCTATGAGTTTAGTTACAGGCACACAATCATAGAAATGTATATTAGAAAGAAACTCAGGGCGTGTGATCAATTTTGAGATTCAGTATAGACAAGGGATTTCTTGTACAGCCCTTCCTGTATGCCTCTAAATGTCTAGGAGTTTATAACATTTGGAGAGTTCTGATATTTAGAAAGTTTTTCCTTATGTTGTACTAAAATTTTCTCTATTGAGAAGTTTACTCACAAGTGCTAGTTTTATTTTTTTCACTAAACAAGACAAATTCCATTTATCTTCTAATCTCTTTCTATACAGCAGCCCATCATGTATTTGAAGTCAGCTGTCATGTACTCCTGAATTTCCCATCTTTGGTCTAAGCATTACTAGTTCTTTTAAAGATGTGATATCTTAAAAGGAAAATAAAGGCCTGCTAGATGTGACCTATTGCATTTTTCCTTTTTAATGTGTTTCATTTATGTACAGAGAAAAGGACAAAACTATTAGTTTATCCATTAAAATAGTGATGTTTTATATTCAGGAAACTTTCTTACGCATCTCTCTTTGGATTCAAACAAGAACCTTGTTAATTAGACAGAGCATATACCATAGATTTAATTAAGTTGAGTATTCACCTGTTATGGTAATAAATGTCTCTTACTGAAGATATTCTACCTATGTATTTGCTAGAATTATCAGAAACGTAGGATTAGGTCTGCATATTCCTGTTTCAATATTAGAAATCCAAAGTTGAAGAAATCAATTCTTTGCCCAAATTTGTACAAGTTAATGGTAAGCTGAGAACAGACTAAAAGTTTCTGATTCCATGTTCAATTATTATTTTTTCTATTATACCTTGCTGTTAAGTAATTTGTATATTTAAAGTCCACATTCAGAGTTATGACATTTATAGTGATGTGTAGATCACTTAACCGTGTACAGTCTATTCAAATTCAAAGAACCATTTAGTGCTGTTAAAAAGCACTTAGAGTGTCCAAACACTTTGAAATGCAGTTTTGGCAATTTAAATGTCAGGATATCTCATACGCACTGAAGCTGAAAGGACCCAGTGAAGATTCTTTGAATATTTTGCCGTAATAAAAATGAAGTATTCTAATATATGGAAATTCCTTGTTCTTTTCTAACCAGATTAACATATTTTTAGCTTTCAATAATTACTCTTATTTAAGACTGCTAGTTGCCCAATTTCTTATTCTCAATTAGCAACAGTAAATTATTTGAGTACACCAGTAATTTCCTAGTGACCGTTAATTTAAAAAGTATTTTACAAAGGGATCTAGCATAGGAGTTTATAAACAACTGGGAGGGGAACCACATAAATATCCAGTAAGATGTTCCAACTCCTCTTAAAATTAAGGAATCATAATATAAATCATAAATCTCTATTCCTACCTCCCACTCCCATGGTCTGAATGCCTAAACACTAATATCCTACTACCACAGTCTCCTGCCCTTCTACCTTTCTCACTCCCTACTCCCTCTAGACCAATTTCTCCATCTTCCCTCTCATTTCTCTTCTTCCTTCCTCTGGACCAAAATATACATTTGTTCCAGCACTTCGACCAGTCTTGTCAAACAGTCAAATCTCTTTCTCCTTTTCTACTTTAATTTCACTCTAGTAGCAAATTCAACACTCTATTTCCTTGACTTCTAAATCTAGTACTGGAGAAAACTCATAATGACCCAGAGTAGTGTCACTATAAGTTCAGGAACCCACCCTCAACAGAGCTCCCAAGCTACCTGGCAGTGCCACCATTCGCCCAACTCAAGGCTCTCTCTCATTCCTGGCAAGGGCTATTTCAAACATTTAGTACTTACTCCTCCTCTTCTCTCAGGTTTGGAAATTCCTAGCTATCCTTTCTCACCATCAAGGCTTATCTGCAAGACTCTTTATCACTTGACTCAGGGGAAGCCATGTTTGAGGCTAGTCCTCCTGCATACACTCCGGATCCCATTCTCTCTCGTTTCAACAGGAGCCTCACGCCCCCGTCTATGCCTCTGTTTTTAATTTTTTTTCTTTTTCTTTAGATTTTTTCCCCCAAGGTTTTGCCTGTGGCCATGAATTCTCCTCCCTCTCTTTGAGTAATCTTATTTACTCCGTAATTTCACTACCATATATATCCTGGAATTCTTTTTTCTACATCAGTAGTCCAGGATGCCTTTTAAACTCCAGACCAACTTACCTAATTGGCTTCTGGATAATTCCACTTGATTTCTCCCTCACTTCTTTCTCACCAACTAGGCAATGAGTTCTATCAATTTTCCTTATTAACAATTTCATAAGTTTAATTTTATTAAACTTCCTGCTACTGCCAAGTTGCTTAAAACATAAATGTAATTAAATACTTCCATGTTTAAAAATTTTTAATGCTTTCCATCAAGTTTGGTTTAAATGCAATTTCCTTAACAGGATACACAAGTTCCTTTGGGGTTTAACTGCATCTATCTCTCCAGGCTTTTGTTTCTCAAAGTATGTTCAGTGGCACATTTGTTCTGTGGAAAATTTTGCAAGATAGAGTGTGAACGATAGAAGGATAGTGGAGGGCTTGACCAAGTTCAAATACATTTGAGAAACTAATGCCACAGTGTTAGTTCTCAGAGCAGTGGTTCTCAAACTGGCCCCTGAACCAGCAGCACCAGCTTGAGACATTATATACACATCTTCTCAGGCTTCACTCTAGACCTACTGAATCAGGAGCTCTTGGGGTAGAGCCTAGCAACATGTCTTTTAGCAAGCCTTCCCAGTGATGCTGATATACACTAAAGTTTGAGAACCACTGTCTTAGAGAATCACAATGCACATTAGCATATTACTCAAAGAAGTCTGGAAGTAAGCTATTTAACTTTGTTTAAGCAAATATTTTCTTACTTTTTTTAAGCATGAATCTTGTATGTGTGTGCAAAACTCCTAACATCCGGTAGAACTAATGTTAGAGAAACGTACTTTGTCAAAGTCTTGTAGCCTCATATTACCAGTAATTCTCCAGTATGTATCTGTCATGTGCTTTTTCATTTAAACATCCCACCTGTGCATTTCTCTACCAAATATCTCCCCACAACCCTCGTCTGCCCTACTCTTTAGAGAAGGTATTTCAAAATTACATGCTCACTGAACAAATACATGGAATGCCACAGAAATATTTAATAGTAATCTTAGAAGTATTGCATAAGTCTTATTGAAATGAAGATGTCATCTGTTATTTCAATGCTTTTTTTTTGCACATAATATTTCCCTATATATTGATCTCTTCTTGATGGAATATCTTCATATTTTATTATTTGATATTATGAAACTATAGTGTATATCTTATTAGCTTGTCTATACAAACTTTTGTATAGTGAATATCCTTTACAAACACGACTATAGGAAAGTTTTTCAGCTGATCCTACACCCTTGTAACTTTCTACTTTCAAAAAATCCTCTCCCCATTATATACTCACAGACTTTCCTTCAAGTTTCTTTCATCAATCTATTAACAAAATAATTTTAGTCACTACAATAACAATGACTGTAATTAAAACTGAACTAGTAGGTCATAGTTTTATAAACTTATTGTATTTTTATTTGCTATTAATGAGTTTATAATTATATGTTATATTTATATATAAGTATATATTATAAATATATTTTTATTATGATAAATATTAATTCATAAGGGTTTCCATAAATATTAATGCACTTATTATTAGCTTCCTAAATTTTGACTACCATTATCTTAGTTTTTCCAACCATAAGGTCAAATGCTCTAGCAGACTTCTAGGATATTAATAAAGTGTTACTTAGAAAAATTTAATTCTTAAGAAATCAGGTAAATATTCTAATATGCATGATTGTACCCCATCCTTTTAAACATGCAGTCTTTTAAAATGTTCTGGTAAAATAGGGAAAGCTTAATTTATGATATTGTTGTGTGGTATGTAGAAACTTAATGATTCAGTATCCAGTTTGGTTGGTTCTAATGCAAGATACAGAACCATCTATAATCCTCTGATGTCATGAAAAAGAGTGTAATAGAAGTATAATTCGTGACAGCTAAGAGGCTTTGGAATTAATGCATAGTCAGCTACATTAGTCTCTCTTCCTTTCCATATCATTCTTTGCAGAATGATGATAAGTGACTGTGATGTTAGACATATCATCTGTAGTCATTTCCTTTCATTTAATCACATTACTTGAGATAAGTTAGGCATATAGTTTGGCTATGTACACATCATGATGATTAATGATGGTATTCTAATATAGTTCGCTCTGGCCACCAGAACTAATTTTATTTACGACCTTCACAGCTCACCAGTTTCTCCGGATTTCTACATATGTGATAGAGAAGGAAATCTATTGAGCCTAATGTAATGACTAAATAATTACATTATTGTGACAATAATAAAGTCTTCTTCACAAAAGAAAGATACATTTCAATGGAAAATGTAACTTAAAAGTAGGCAAAGGTAGATATTTATGCTTCCCACTTAATTTGTATACTCGAGTGAAAAATGTCTCTGCCTTCATCTTTTTTGCCTAATTTTACAAAGTAAATGTAAAAGAAGTGCTCTAACTACATGTCAAACTTATCTCAAGTAATGTGATTAAATGAAAGGAAATGACTACAGATGATATGTCTAACATCACAGTCACTTATCATTCTGCAAAGAGTGATATGGAAAGGAGGAGAGACTAATGTAGCTGACTATGCATTAATTCTAAAGTCTCTTATTTGTCACAAATTATACTTCCATTACTCTTTTTTATGACATCATAAAAGGAAGAATACCCACTGAACAATATAACCAGAATAACGTATCTGTATGTTTGAAAGAATTGTATGTGTTAAGTTTGAAGTTTATACGTGAAACATTTAAGACTGTTATTATACTCTGTTAATCTCAATGTAAATTTAGGTCTTCCCAGGCAATATTATCTTTCTAGAGCTGAGAGTTGGAGAATTCGTTCAGTGTGGTAAATTGAGAAGGCATTAAATATGATTTAAATACACGCGCGCGCGCGCGCACACACACACACACACACACACACAAAGCAAAGCAAAGATAGATTTAGAAAGGTTTAGTTAACTAGATACATTTGTGGGTGAAATGAGAGAGTTCCAGGCCATTCATGTAGCTGGTATATACTGTAGAATTTAACAGTACCAACTTTGTAACCAGGCAGCTTTGAGTTCTGCCTACTTACTACCAATGTGACTTTGGACAAAATATTTAGGCGGGATAAATTTCACACACACACACACCATGGTACATGCAGAATTCAACCTCTCCTTGGAAGAAGCTACATTAAAGGGATAATTTCCACAGTAATAATTCCTAACATCATGAGCTGCACTAGTCAGAGGAAGAGATACCTCCCTTCCAGAACTAAAGCATTTAGAAATACAAGCCTGGCCATTGTGATTTTATCCTATGGGATGCCATTCACTGAAAAAAGGAAACCTGAATTTAGTAGCTTTGGCTTACATGATCTAAAAGTTTTTCCATAACCACTTTCTCTGATCCTCCTGTTTGACAGTGACATCTAACTAAAATCATACATTTAACCTTTTCTTTTGCATGTTGCGTGACCTTGTGAGCAGAGTAAGAAACAGGACATTCCTCGGGAAGATCAGGGACCAACCACCAAGAATTTGGATTTTTGGCCCCAGCTTATTACACTGATGGTCACTATTATTGATGAAGATAAAACTGCCTACACACCTATCCTGAATCAGTAAGTACATTGTTTTGGAAATGAATAGATTTTATTTCACTAAAGTTAAGAAAATATAAAATATTTGAAGTACGGCTTATACTCTCATGACAATGACAAATTTTCCAAAATTAAACTGTAGAAAGCAGTATTTTTCTACTTTTATCAGTAAATATCAATTTTGTCATATTATGAATTTTTAGTTTAAGCCTCAAAAAGTGAGAGTCTTTGGATATGGAGACAAACAGTATTTGATGTAGAAAAGATTCCTCTTTCTTCTGATTCCTTTCATAACTATCCCATTGTCTCAAAAGAAAAAAAAATGTACTCTTCCCAAAACTAAAAAGAATGTTAAACAGCTAGCATTGAACATATTCCATTGTGACTTTTTAATAATAAAGATTTATCAACAAACCTTTCAAAATAGTTGTGTATCATGAATTTAACAAATTTAATGCAATATTTAATAAAACAAGTCCAGTTTCTCAAGCCTATGCCTCCATGCATAGAGTTTACAAATTATGAGCAGGTAGATAAGGCAGATGGGTTAGTTATGGTCGTTTCTAGAAGATCAGACTCTAGAAGAGTCTAAAATCATCAACTTACCAAAATTCCACTAGCTATGAGACCTTGGGAAAATTGTCTAATTTCCCTGGGTCTTAGTTTCCTCAGATGTACAATAAGGACATATTACTAGATAATTTCCAAGATCCCATCCAACTTTAATGCTGTACATTTAGGATTTATTTCACGCCCACATGTCGAGGGCTATACAAGCAAAACAACTGCTGACTCTGCCAACCAGGCACTTGCAGTCTGGTTAATGGAGAGGGCATCCTGACATACTGGTAATAGCTGAAACGCTGTGGGCAGCAGGGATAGCAGAAATAGACAAACCATAAGTAGAGCACGAAGTAGATTCAGACTTACCATGGAGAGCTGGTCTTATTATTTCTCATTCTCTATACTGATCAAGATAGAGTCAAAAAGCTTATGTTGAGTGCAATTGAAATTCTAATTATAGAAGAAATAAATTTAAGTATCCCAATTTTCATCCTTTCCTGCTTCTTAACCACCCATTTTCACCTGTCCCAAATTCCTCCTAATTGTGGAGAAAGTGCTCTTCTCTTTTTATGCATCCCTGATAGCATTAGATTTGCCTTTCCAGTCTCTTCTCCCTTTTCCCCTTATAGCCACTTCTGCCTGGTGGCCAAAGTTTCTCCTGATGACCATCTGTAGACTTTGCTCTTTTATTCTCTTCTGATAGCCCAGGACTAGATCTTTTTCTTTAACATGACATGCCCTCAACTCATCCTGGGAGCTTTGTGGAATAGATATGTTTTCTCATTCATTCTTTAGACCTTTCCTGAAGACAGAGTAGATTTCCTAAAGATAGGAAGATCAATAACTTGTTTCAAGACTGTGTCCTTGGGTTGGGATAGGCCATTTGATAAATGACTATTGAATAAAAACAAATCTCTACTGAGAAACGCTAATTCAAAGTTATTTGAAAGGATTTTATTTTTAATCAGATAAATTCTTTTCATTTACCAAATATCAGAAATCAGGATATGACTAGTAAAAGTTACATTATAAAATCATGGAATCAATTAAAGTTTCCCAAAATTATCTTTAATCATATACCAAAGATATAAAAAATTTTAGTTGACTTTTTGTAACTATATATTAAAGGAAATACATCTAGTTATGGCAAAAATTAAATTATAAACTAAATTAAATCTACTAAGTGTAAAAATGAGCAATTATACAAGGAAAGGAGACAAACTTTATTTTGC
Organism: Tapirus indicus; assembly: GCA_031878705.1. Lineage (NCBI taxonomy): Eukaryota > Metazoa > Chordata > Mammalia > Perissodactyla > Tapiridae > Tapirus > Tapirus indicus. Next base: position 46,810,479 of record CM062918.1, read on the forward strand.
TTTTTTAGTTTTGTTTTTAATGTCAGAGTTTAGAGTCACTTTTTTTCTGTTAAAACCTAGCCCTAGAAACCCTGAATGCCTTCCCTCTACTTGGAAGCTAAGTTTTATGATTGTATTCATTCAGATATTGAGGATGTTATAAAGATTTTTTTTGCTTACTAAGGATTATTCCATTTTGCTTCTCATTTAATTACATCAATGTTTTAAATAAACTCATCTGGACAGTAAGATGTGGTCTTGGTGGCCAATGTTGCATGAGTATAATTTGATGAGATTTTCATTCACACCTGTTTCTTTATTTGCACAATGTGTCATCACATTTAGGCTTCACTAATTAACTCATTGTTTAGTTAAACTAGCACAGTGCTTCACAAAGTAAAAAATCCGGACCACTGGGGTTAGGGTCATATGGGCTGCTAGTTGAGTATGCAGATTCTGAGCCCCATCCCAAATCGATGAAGTCAAAATTTGAAGTTGGCACAGAAGTCTGCATTGTTAATATAGCACCCCTCATGTTCTATATCCACTAAAGTATGAGGGCACAGGCCAATTTGTGTAGGACAGGCTAAAACATGTTTTGGTTTTATTTTGAAGGCAATGGAAAGTGAACAAATGATTAAAAAATATAGGATTTACTTTTATATCTTTCAATGTAATCCGGGGTTATTGATATAAACAATTTATTGAATGAAGTATTTATTGTTATCATGACTTTGAAAAATCATTGAAAGCTTTTGCTTATTCAAATTTGATAACAATTTGTAATAATTGTAGAATGTAAACATGAGGGGAGGGATTTGTTTTATTTTGTACACTAGTATATATCCAGGCATATATATTGGTTGAATAAATGAATAAATTAAACTAAATAAATATGTATAGTTGGTATCTGTTCTCTCTGTCCTCCCTCATTGATTAACTGATATATTAGATTATTTCTTTGAGTAAAGTTTATTTACATTTTTAAAATTCTTTTTTATGAAGGGGCTTTCTAGATGCTTTTAGAAATTTCACTATATCCTTGAAACTGAAAACTATGAAGCAGAGTATTTTTAGATCTTTAATTGTGGATCTTTCTCTTTTTAACAGATCCGTTGAGGTATAATTGCATGCAATAAAACTCTACATGTTTGAAGTATACAATTTGATTAGTTTTGACATGTGTATCTAGCCACAAAACCCTCACCACAATCAAGATAATGAAGATATCCATGACCCCAATAAGTTTCCACATGCCTTTTTTAACCTACTGCAGGAAAGTACTGGTCTGCTTTCTAATACTATAAATTGGTTTGGAAATTTTATCCTTTTATCTAAAGGAATCATGCATTATGTACATTCTTTTGTCTGACTTCTTTCACTCATTACAACTATTTTGAGATTCATCCAGGTTGTTGTGTGTATTAATACTTTGCCTCTTTTCATTTCTGAGTAATATTCTACTATATAGATATACACAAAATGTTTATTCATTCCTTGTTAAGGTTAGTGACAACATCTGGATCTTTTTCAGATTAGGTTGCAATGAATATTTGTTCACAGGTTTTGCGTAGACATATTCTTTCATTTCCCTGGGTCATGTGGTAGGTACATGTTAAATATTTCTTAAAACTGCCAAACTACTTTCCAAAGTACTTGTACACTGCCAACACTTGGTACAATTAGACTTCTAATTTTAGCCATTCAAATAGGTATATAATGGTATTTCATTGTGGTTTTAATTTGAGCTTTCCTAAATACTGATGTTGACCATCTTTTCACGTGCTTATTTGCAATCCATATATCTTCTTTGCTGAAGTATCCGTTCAAATCTTTTTGCCATTTCCAAATTGGGATGGTTATCTTATTATTGAGTTGTAATGGTTCTTTATATATACTAAATAAAGGCCTGTTGTCAGATATAAAAGCAATATTTTCTCCCAGTTTGTGTCTTTCTTTTTCATTTTCTTACTAGTGTCTTTTGAAGAGCAATTTTTTTTTTTGCTTTTATGGAGTAGTCCAATTAATTGATTGTTTTCTTTTATAATTGGGACTTTTATGTCCTATTTAAGAAACCTTTGCAACACCCACAGTCAACTTGCAACACTACAGTTTTCTTCTAGATGTCTTACATTGAAGTCTATGATTCATTTCAAGTTAATTTTTGTTTTTTTGGTGAGGAAAATTCACCCTCAGCTAATATCTGTTGCCAGTATTCCTCTTTTTACTTGAGGAACATTTGCCTTGAGCTAACATCTGTGTCAATCTTCCTCTCTTTTGTATGTGGGCTGCCACAGCATGGCCGCTGATGAGTGGTGTAGGTTCATGCCTGGGAACCAAACCTGGACTGCCAAAGTGGAGCAGACTAAACTTAACCCCTAGGCCATGGGGCGAGCCCCTCAAGTTAATTTTTATATGTGGTTTGATATGGAGTTTAAGATCCTTTGGAATTTTTTTATATGTTTATCTAATGTTTCTAACTCCACTCGTTAGAAAAATCATCCTTTCCCCTTTGCCAGCTTTGTCAAAAATCAATTAACCATGTGTGAGAGTGATTCTGTACTTTCTGTTACATTGATCTATTGATCTGTATATCAATCAGGCTAGTGGTGGTGAACTTTTTCAGCTTTTGTTTGTCTGGAAAACTCTTTATCTGTTCTTCAATTCTGAAAGGAAACTTTGCCGAAGAGTATTCTTGGTTGGCAGTTTTTTTCTTTCAGCACCTTGAATATATTATCCCACTCCCTTCTGGGATCCACATCTCTCCTTTTCTGCTTAAAAGTCCACTGACAGTCTTATGGGGATTCCCTTATGGGGAAAAGTAACAAGCTGCTTTTCTCTTGCTTCTTTTAAGAGTCTTTCTTTGTCTTTTATATTTTCTCTTTGTTGACATGCTCACTTTGTTCATGCATTGCTCTCCTGACCTCAGTGAGCATCTTTATGACATTATTTTGAACTTTCTTTTGGGTAAATCACTTATCTCCATTTCATTAAGATCAGTTGATGGTGATTTATCTTGTTCTTTTCTTTGAAACATGTTCCTTCATTTCTTCATTTTCCTTGACTCTCTGTGTTAGTTTCTATACATTAGATAGAACAGCCACCTCCCCCAGTCTTGACAGATTGGTCTCATCAATCAGCCCAGCCTGAGTTCCTGGTTGTCTCTCAAACCTTTATGATTATCCAAACCTCTGTCTTAGTTCTTAGTTGCTCCCAAGTTGAGAATGTACCAAGACCTGTCAGTGTCCCAAAGGGGAGGATAGCAGTCAGCACCTAGATGCAGGCTAATGAGAAGCCAGACCTTTAGGCAACAGCTGTAAAAGTATGTAGTTAAGCCCCTTAGCCAGTGTGTGGGGGGAGTTTGATGGGGGGGTGCACTTGCACCTGTCGAAAAATTGCTTCTTTATTTGCTATAGTTGTATGGGACTTGTGAATGCAAGCCCCATTGGCTATCAGAGCTAGGTGATTTGGGGACCTGTCCCTCGGGTGGCAGCCATAAAAGTTGGGGCACTAAATGTGTGAACACACTCCTTTCAGGGAGATATTAACGATTTTGTTTTATGGTTGGAACAAGCCAGAAGGAGAAAGCAGAGGAAGTGCCCACAGGCTCCCCTGGGTGCTGGGGAGAATCTCAGTTGCCCCTAGATGCATCCTAAATTAGAAGTCAGACCCTCAGGCAGCAGCTTGTAAAGAATGTAGTCAAACCCCTTCCAGGGAAAGACTGAAGGATGGACGTTTTTTACTGCTCTTTCTGGGCTGAGTCTTGAGGGAATCGCTACAGGGAGTGCTTGCACACCTAGTAGCAACTGGTTCTTTATTTGCTATAGTCCTGTGAGTCTTTTGGACACAAGTTCTATTGGCGTTCAGAGCTGGGTTTTTCAGTGGCCCATTTCTCAGGTGGGAATCTTAAAAGTTGGAGCAGTAGGTGTCCAATCAAAACTCTTCACTCCTCAAGGAGACCTGGAAGTTGAGGTTTCCCTCTTGGCTGTGTGATGCTGTGCCAGAGTGAGGTTTATGGCAAGACTGTGTCTCAACCTTTCCTACCATTTTGATGTGGGTATTTTCTCATTCACTCTATGTATAGGAGTCAGTCGGCTACTTTCTGGATTTCTCTCAGAGGGAATTGCTCCACGGGTAATTGTACCTTCAGTGCATCCATGAATGGAGGGAAGTTCAGGAGCCTCCTATGTCACTTTCTTGGTCCCTAGCAAACCCACTTGTTCTTGATTGAGGTTTTGTAATTTGTGTCTTTCAAGGAATTTTTCCATTTAAGTGGTCAAATTTTCTATCATTTGGTTGCTCATGACATTCCATTATCATCCTTTTAATATCCATAAAATCTGAAGTCATTTCCCCACTCTCATCCTTAGTATTGATACTTTGTATCTTCTCTCTTTTTTCCTGTCCAACTGGCTAGACATTTATAAATTTTATTAGTCTCCTAAAAAAAGCCAGATTTTGGCTTCATTAAATCTTTATATTGCTTTTGGTTTTAAAGTAAATTGGTTTCTTCTCTATTCTTTATTATTTTCTTTCTTTTGTAGGTAGAGATAACTCTTAAGTGGCTACAGCAGTAATCCAGTGAAGAGATATGAGGGCTCTGTATAAGATGGTAGAGAGGCAGGGTCAGATTAGAGACAGATTAAGGAGATAAATCAAGAGATCTTTTTGATTAACTGCATTGAGTAGAGTATTAAGGAAGAAGGTAGAGACAATGAAGATGCTATATTTATGGGGGCACCATTAATTGAGATAACAAATTCAGGAGGAAGTATATAGTAAAAAAACAATAAGGAAGTACATAGTGAGTTATATTTGGTTATATAGAGACTGGGCTATCTGTGTGACTTCCATGAATTATACGCAGTAGGCAATTGTATACTTAGATGTGAAAGTCCTTTAGACTGACATCAACTAAATGTACAATGTAGGGGGGTTCACTATATATGCTTTAAAGTAAGAGATATTATTTCTTCTTAAATAGTTATAAAATTTTACTCTCAGTTCATTTAAATTATTGTGACAGTAAATTAGTTTGTTTTTGTAATGCTGGCCAAAATATAAGCAGAAATATGTTTCATCTATTCTATGATCCTGTGTGTTGGCATGCACTTTATTACTGTCTATAATATCGTTTAGCTTCCTCCAAAAGTGTACATATAGTGATGGCTCAATTTATTTTCTTTCTGTACTAAGAGTATATATCAGAGAGAATCCAATGTGTTGAGTAGAAAATGGACCAATTTTCTAAAATCCACTATTTCATTTGCAAGGATAAAGTATGCTGCTTTTATTTTTGCAAGGCTGTGGGAAAGCCAGAACATTATTTGCAAATTTTATACTTTAAAAGATAGTATATTTCATTTGCTGCAGTGAGGAGATTGGGTTTAAGCTACTTGGATCAGGGATTTACATCTTGTTCTTTCTGTTTTGGAACTAATGCTATTCAAAGTATTAAAGCTATTGATTTCTTTGCTTGCACTGTGGCTTCCCTAAGTGATTTTTATATTTAAAAAATTGGTATAAAAGTGCTCATTATATTAAAAAGCAGAGAGACTATACAATGAAGCTGCATATCCATCACTCAAAGTGAACAATTACCAAGATTTTTGTCATATTTTTTATCTATACTCTTGAACTTTAATTTTTCTCTTTTTTCTTTGCTGAATTGTCTTAAGCAAATCTCAGACATTATATCATTTCATCCCCATGTACTTCAGTATTCATCTCTAAAAATGATGGCTATTGTCTTGCATGTCACAAAGTCATTGTCACAACTAATAACATTGACAGTAATACTTTGGTATTGTGTACTTCCGGTTCTATAATCAAATGCCACTCTTTCTTTTTTTTAATGCCTTTTTACATTTGGCTTGTTTTAATCAGGATCCAAATAAAGTCCACACACTACATACAGTGATTATACATCGTAAGTCTCTTTCATTCTAGTTCAGCTCCCTTCACTATTCTTTCATCCATGCCACTGACTTCATAAAGAAGCCATGTACATTGTCCTTTAGAGTGTTTCACTTTCTAGATCTGGATTCTGCTTGCCTCTTTGTTATATTTAACTTATTCCTCCATATTTGATACTCCCCATGGTTGAACATTAACTCTAGAGGCTAACTTTCAGCTTCCTTTTATTATTTTTTCAAGAATAACTCACAGGAGACTCTGTGTACTTCATACTCCATCATGTCAGAGGTCACACTGAATCTATTTGTTCCCCCCCTTAGCGATGCTAAGATTGATCAGTGCTGATAGCTTGATCCCTTCATTTCAAAGTTCTCTATTGGCCTCTCCTCTAATGTTTTCATTTACTTATAAGCGTTTCTGAATCAGTAATTCCATTAGAGACTGAAAAACTGTGGTTTTGTAATGTTATTCCTTGGACATTTATTACTTAGAATTTTTCTGTAAAGAAGTACTTCCCTTCAACAACTAGAGCTACTTACTCAGTTACCCTGAAATAAGTACAGGAAATGTAGGGCAAATACTTAATTCTTTCTTTTAACTTAAAGATTTTTATTCCATTCTTTTACTTCCTGCTTCATCTACTTTTATCATGTTTTCGTTAACATTCTCACTTAACTTTAACAAATGTGCATTGAATATTTGATATATACCAAACACTATGCAAAGTTGGGGCCATATAGATTTAATTGGGAGAGCAATAGGTACAAAATTAAACATAGGTCTTAAACTGGTTAATTACTGTGCGTGTCACATTCACAAGTCATTCTGGTACTAAATTCCTCCTCTCACAGTCCTTATTAAGGTAACCTAATAAGAAAATATATATCTGCTCTCTGGAACTAGACTGAGAAATCCAGTGAATGAGACAGTTGACAAGGAGAATAGACGTTGAAAGATTTCAAGTTTGGACATGGCTGTAGTACGCCATCAAAAAGAATAAGTCAAAATAATGTTTAAACAGAAGTCAGGAGATCAACAGGGCTGAAGGAGAAGAAGTCAGCTGTCAGTGAAAGAAGAGAAAGGATGCTTGGAAGGAAAAGCAGAAATGGTGAGAATAGCAGAATCACAGTATTGGTGGACTTGTTGAGTGAGGATCTTGTCTGTGGCCACTTATTGCACTCCTCAGACTACCTTCAACTCTGAAGGAGGTTCTTGTTCATGGTTCCATGAGGCCTGACTCTACTGGTCATTGCTCGACCTGTTAAACTGAGTTCAGCTTCCCTTGGGTTCCGGTACAATATGGCAATGCAGTTTAGTCTTGTTTCTCCATTATGCAAAGTATGCTCACAAAAATTACCTTTTGAGTATTTGCCATTACTTGAGTCTATGATCCTTATAACCAAAGAAGTATAACTAACCAGGCATGATATTATATGGAATGATACACGTATTCCATTATAGTCACAGTTAGGTCGCTGTTGAAGTGTAAAGGAATGTTTCAATTTGAACTGTTGGAATATAAGAAAACAATTTATTTCCTACAAGCAATCAGTTCTGCAGAGCAAGAATTTACTGTGGGGAGAATGGATAATCAGAAAATCTGAAAATCTGGGCTAAAACTACCTGACTAAAGGTATAAAAGAAAAGAAAATAAGTCATTTTGAAAGTTATTGCTCTTGTTAATTACAGCCATTTCGAATTTGAAACCAGATTAGGTGTTTCTCTGCAAATTCCTAGAACAATACATTATCTGGAAAGAATAACAATATTTTTCTAAGAGCACAAGAGTACTGTTATAAGAATGCTTGCTTAGAATTGTACTAATTCAACCACTTCTGAAGATTTCAATTTTCTACCTCTCTGCACATTATAGAGGAAAGAAAAAGTTCATCTTGGATTTTCAAGGTTTATTATGTTTGTCAGATGATTTAGGCACAACTAGATATCTATGTTATAAATGTTATCACCATCATATAGGGAACCATAGGGAATTAAAGGGAGTCAGGCACTGTACCAAGCAATTTTACAGTTTAATGTTTAAGTTAATCCTAAATTTAATTCTAAAGACATCACTCCTATTATCATCCCCAAACTACAGATGATGAAACTGAAGAAAACAGGGGCTAAGTAACTTTCCCAGGATCACACATCTAGTAAGTGGCAGAATCAGAATCTTTGCATTAACAAAGGGATTAATTGTAAGGAAAAATCCCATGAGTAAGATGATGGGCATTAATCCTTCAGTTCAACCCAAAGGTTTTTGATGTTTTAGTGATTAATCTGGATCTGGTCACGATAAACTTGTAACAACAATTATTCACAAAAAGATAAAAGTGCAAGATATGCCATATGGTACCAGTTACAGTTGTATGTAAGCCCATAGAAAAAATGTATGCAATTTGTTATTTATTGTGGGAAAATGCTAATATATAGTGCGTACTCACTCTTCAGGAGAAACCATGAAAGACCTTTGTTTTCTCAGAATTCACTGCTTTAAAGAACTTTGCTTTAAAGAGCAAGTGGCATACATAAAAATGATCAATTTTCCTTTGTGGATTAGGTGCCAGATATGTCAGAACTGAACCCCACATTTAATAACTCTATAGACTCTACAGCATACATTTCCATGTCTAATCTCATTTTATTTTTATATCCTGTTTCCTTTAATTTCTCTACTTTTAAGACAAATCTCACTTTATTATGGTAATTTTTACACCATCTTAATATTTTGGAAGAAGATGGATACCTAAGTAAAAAGTGAAAAATAAAGAAAAAGGACTGTTTTACGTATGCAAAGATAAAGATGGCTTGAGTGATTTAGTGATCTAACATTTTTGAGTGAGACAGACTGAGCCATGCAAACTTAGAAAAGTTTTGCAGCATCTTTCAGATTGTTTTCTACATTTAAAAAATTGGGAGGTAAAACTTAACACATAGAACCATTATCAGGATTTGAGGAGATAATGAATATAAAGCACCTAGCCCAGTGCTTGGCAATGCTTTGAAACTCCGCAGATGTTAATTCCCATCTCCTACTGCCTCAAGCTCACTGCCCCTCGATGTGAATGTGAGGATTTGTTCTCCCCGGGTCTCTAATCTGGAAGTACTGGTTAGCTTGAGAAACAATTATCTGAACTCAGTAAATTCCGTTTATTATTCCCTCCCAGGCACATTACCCAAGTTTTTTAGGCCATTTCTGGCCATCTCCACCTCCTTTGCCTCTGCAGGTGGCATTTTCATTGTCTTACAAAATGCTGATTTTAATAGTTAACCTAGATCCATCCCCAATTTTATTTTTCATATTTTAATTAAATATGTATTTAAAGATCATAGTTCATTAAAATAATCCCTTAGGTTATAAATGTAAAAAAAGAGAAAACAAAAGGATAAAGGGGGATTGGCTTTAAATGGCATTGGTGATCCATTTGTTTGTGGTACAAGAAAACTTAAGGACAAAAGGAAAAATTATCACGACAGGAAATGTTCAGTTAAATGAGTTCACACTTCAAATGATAAGCTGACTTTCACCCTTAGCTGCAACATTATGATGTGTTTTAGTTTCTCTTTCATATAGCTTTAACATGTAAGGCTAGTTTGTAATTTACTAGTAGAGTCCTGCTTAATAAAGTTCATTCTTCTTGGCTGTTCTCTCTCTTCATGATAACGGCAGTTAATTGAATATCAAGTGCATATCAAATGCATATCAAGTATTCTTAAATGGAGAACATATTAACAAAAGCCATTCTAATATGAAAAGAGCATAGCAAACTAAATGTCTCTTGAATTCAGGCAGTGATGATGAAGCTTCTGTTGCATACATGACACCCAATAACAGAAATATTGCTTACTCATTTGTGACAATGAACACACTTTTCTGCAAAGACAAACTTTGTGTATCAAAATAATACTTCACATTTAATGGATTCTAATTTTATCTGTTGTGACTAATGAATCAGGATTATCAAATTTGGCAGCAGTAGATTATGTTTTCCTTATTTCACTAAGAGATTTGCAAGATAATAAATTGGGTTATTAAATTGTTGTGTCTCATAGGATTCAAGGTTAAAACATTTATGCCTTGCATTAATTGCTGCAAATTAAAAACAGGAGACATTCATATAATGTTAGAATGGATCAGTTATTTCATTAAACCTCCTTTTATAAATGATAGACTAAGTTAGGCTTTAACTGCATTAAAATAAAGAAGAGGTGAAGCTATTAGAGAATTTAATTTGTGTACAGCAAAAGCTCATGATTTTAGACCAGTATGAGGAGGGCCAATTTTACTTTTTAGATATGAATAATAAAATATGAATATTTAATGTACCATATTATATGTGCACTTGTTTTAACTTTTAAGTATATATAATAATTTCTACAAGGTTAGGAAACAGTTGTGGAAAGTTAAAACCTCTTTCAGTCCTGCTTGTATCATAGTCTGAAATTTATTTGTAATTAGCATATAAATTGTTGTGTGTAGATTGAGATTTCTGAAGTTTACGAAACCAGTTTACTCCTGTGAGTACATAAAAAGTCCCCTCTGCAATGAAGTTTATTGCTGTTAATTTTATTAGCAACTTATTTTTTTCTGGAGACTGAAAACTAGCAAATACAAATGTAAACTTCCATTCAGTTTCTTTGATAATTTTTTTCCATTAGAAATCAATTGAATCTAAATAATATTTTCCTGTATGTCTTATTTATAGTTAGAATTTCATTATCATCTGCAAACTTTTATTGAGTGCTCACTATGTGCCAGTGGCTGTACAAAGTATTTACATGTAAAATTCATTTAACTCTCACAACAGTCCTAGGAAAAGTCCCAAACTGCACGATCATTATCATCCCCATTTGAGATATGAGGAAGTTGAGTTTTAAAGAGATTCTTCACTGCTCCACTGGGTAAGTTAATTAAGTAGCAGAGGAGGAATTCAAATCTCTGTCTTTTGGATTGCATTGAGGTTTAACCACTACATTATATTGCTATGGATTCTGCAGAGGAAATAGCCAGAACTGTGTTAAATTGCAGAAAACAAACCTCTAGCAAATATGCAGATAGTGTAGACTTAGCCAGCCCAAAGAAAAGGCAGAGATATTCAACTATGGAATGTGTTGGAAGAAAACAACTCTGCCTTTTGAATCATGATTTGGTACTGGGGATACAATGTAGATAAGTATATAAAATTTGATACCAAAGTGAGATTATGTATTTTCAAATCTACAAAGGAAATTTGGACACAGTGCAAAAAAACTTATGGAAATATGATTTTGTGTGTGGTCCCTTAAAAATTGGAAACAAGGGCCAGCCCAGTGGCGCAGCGGTTTAGTCCGCGCTTGGCAGCCCAGGGTTCGCTGGTTCGGATCCCAGGCGCCCGCAAACGCACTGCTTGTCAGCCATGCCGTGGCGGCGTTCCATATAAAGTGGAGGAAGATGGGCACGGATGTTAGCCCAGGGCCAGTCTTCCTCAGCAAAAAGAGGAGGATTAGCAACGGATGTTAGCTCAGGGCTGGTCTTCCTTACCAAAAAAAAAAAAAAAAATTGGAAACAAAATCTAGCCAGACCTTGTTAAATTCAGAACTTGCTAAAATCTGTTATGAGAAATACTTGGTGTCTCTCCTCTCACTCCAAGTACTAATTTGCTTCTTTCATCTGTTGTATTTTGCTCATAGTTGTGAATTTTTCTCCCCTTTTTTCACTACATAGGTAGGAGTAAAAGAATTGTTTCGGAAATTATTAGCTTTACAGATGTTGTCACCATGTTATATCCTGGCTTCTGGAATTGCTTAAATCATGTGGAGAGAAAAAATATATATATTAAGAAGACTGTATAAACATAATTAATATCATTAGTAGTGAAGAGATGCTAGATGGAGAATTGTTTTCCAATGCTAGACAAAATTGTTTAAAGAGAAGAATACATTATTTTCATCAATTTTCAACTATAAAGCAAATGCCAATAAAATTATACTAGATAGGTTGAATCTTGTGTCAACAGTTAAATTATAGAATTTACACAGTACAAAAGCACCAATACTATCACTAACTCTTAATATCAAGTGAGCTACGATCCAGTTTATAATCATTGTACACTTTGCCCCTTTCCTTCACAGCTAATTAATCACTGCTAATTCTGCCTTGAGGACAAAAGAATACTTTAGAAGGAGGTGACACTGTGCTTTGAAGGAAGAGGAAACAGTTGTGATCAAATGAAAATTGAGGAGGAGAGAGGAAAATGATCAGGGAAATGATCAGGGAAAATGATCAGAAGACATGGGATGTCAGATATGTTGAGAAATTGTGAGTAATTTGGGTGGCTAGAGCAAGCAAAGCAGTGGAGAGTGGAGATAAAAGTTAAATTTGGGCTCGGATCATCATTGGCCAGGGAAGTCATGTCAGTGAGTTGAAACTTTTCTATGCTAATGAATATGTGACAAGCAATTGATGGTTTTAAAGCAGTGGCTTGAAATATTATGGCCTATGTTTTTACTTTTTATTTATTTTTGTGAGGAAGATTAGCCCTGAGCTAACATCTGTTGCCAATCCTCCTCTTTTTTACTGAGGAAGATTGGTCCCGGGCTAACATCCATGCCCATCTTCCTCTACTTTATATGGGGGGCCACCACAGCATGGCTTGACTAGTGGTGCGTCTGTCTGCACCTGGGATCCAAACCTGCAAACTCCAAGCCGCCAAAGCAGAGCACGTGAACTTCACCACTATACCACCCAGCTGGCCCCTGGTCTGTGTTTTTAAAAGGTAAGTTAGGGGGTTGGCCTTGTGGTGTAGTGGTTTAGTTCATATGCTCTGCTTTGGCGGCCCAGGGTTCGCAGGTTCAGATCCCAGGCACGGACAGGTGCACCGCTAGTCAAGCCATGCTGTGGTGGCAACTCCTATAAAGTAGAGGAAGATGCGCACTGATGATAGCCCAGGGCTCATCTTCCTCAGCACAAAAGAGGAGGATTGGGAACGGATGTTAGCTCAGGGCAAGTCTTCCTCACACACACACACACAAAGGTAAATTAGGTGGTAATATAGAGTATGTATTGGAAGAATAAGAGGTGGAAGCAAATAGATAAACTAATAGGTTGGTGCAATTCTTGAGGCAAGTAACGGTAAAGAACTTGAATTAGGGATGTGACAATAGGAATAGGCAAGGATAGGCAAATTCCACAGGTATGTCAAAGAATACACAGGAGAATGGAAAGGAGAGGATGCTGTGGATTGTGGCAGAAGTTGATAACTAAGTTTGCTATCTAGATTTGGGTCTAAATGCTATGTTTTTTTCTTTAACTAGATTATATGTAATAAAGAGCCAGAGAAATACTTCCGAATGCACCAAAAATACCATAGAGAGGGAACAAAGTAAAATAAAAATAAAGACTTCAGAAGAACCTGAATGAAAACAAGCTTTGAGTTCTTTTTTTCTAGCATAGGATATCTATTATCTCCATAGGTAATGGTTAGTATAACCAAGTTTGAAGCCAGCATATCATAATACACTATAAGCAAAACTTCTTCTAAACCAGATAGAAAATACCTCAGACACCAAAGATGGTCTTCTGCATATAAGTAGAGCTTAGCAAGAAGTAGATCTTGAGATTTAAATTTAAAGAGGGACTATTGCATAAAATATGAAGCTAATAATTTGAACTGTAGATATTTTAAGGCAAAATCAATAGACTGATACCAAAAAAGACAAAAAATTAGCTGTGAAAACATTTTCAATGTTTAGGAATTTGTGTTATTGTCATAAAAAAGAAGAATGAAAAAGAAATATGGTCAAGAAGCATAGCTCTGTTTCTGATTCTGTCATCAATTTGTTTCATGTTTTAGGACACAGTTCTTAATCCCTAATGTTCCTGAGTCTAAAAGGAATGTAATCAAAGTTACCTTTATGTCCCTCCTAAGTATAAAAAAATATCATTGAATATTTGCTGTTCGTTTATTGGAGAGATCATGAGCTTTGGAAAAACAGCTCAAGGCTCAATTCCTGACCACCAATTCCTCACTTGTAAAATGAGAATAATAATAACCAAATAGGGATTTTTGTGAGAAATAAATGAATGTTATTCATCATCAAAATAAACCTACATACATAGTAAAATTGCCATTGATTTTATTTCAAAAGAGAAGTGATTTTTAAAGTTTTTATGGTTATAAAAATAATCTTATTTCACTTCACAAGACAGTATGAACTAGAAAATAAAAGTTCTAATGTTTATGTATCATCTTCATGAAGAAAATAAATAAAAACCAAAAAATAAGACTCCCCTCACCCAAGCCTTACAAATTTCCAGTAGGTGGGTGTATTTTTTTCCAGCTAATATTTTCTGCACATATAAGCATAGAAATTTATTTAATAATGTTTATTGCTATGTATATATATATATATAATTTTTTTTTTTTACAAAATATGAGATCAAATTATGTGTACTCATCTGTAATTTGCTTTGTTTACTTAACACTGCCTATACATCTTTCCATGCCAATACAGGCAGACCTACTTTTTTTTAATAGTTGCATATCATTCTGTGGTTTCATATAACATTAGGGTGATGCGGCCCATAAAGGAAACCGCTGTGGTGCAGGAGGGAGGGGTGTAAGCAACACAGGTATTGAAATAGCATAAGAACTTGGAAGCCTGTAGAGAGTCATTAGATAGCTTTTGGAAATCAGGTTCAAACAAGTCCTGAATTTTCATCAAATTTTTTTTATGTTTTCCAGTCTGAAATTTTTTCAGAGAAAAATTTTCACTGAAATTTCTTTCAATTTTAGAGAGGTTGAGCACCTCTTTTTCTATGTTTTTTGGGCTTTTGTGTTTTTTCTTCTTAGGTTGCCCATTCATTTCGTTAGCCATTTTTTTCTAATATTCATCTTTTACCTATAGATTTGCAACCATTCTTTTCATGTTAATAATAGCGTACCTTTGCCTTTTGTATATCTTGGGCATATTTTTCTAGTGTGTTGTTTTTATTTTAAATGGTAGTTTGGTTTTGGCACATTGAGGATTTAACAGTAGTGATAAGAACCCTTAAACTACAGTCTTTGAAGAATGAAAGTCAAACCTGACATTGCTTACGCAACTGAGAAAATCCTGAGAATAGCAGCTTATTTTCAGATTCCTTGTTTTGAAGTTATCTGATTGAAGCTTCTAGATTAAAAAAAAAATATTTTAGAAGTCATTTGGAAAGTCTTTTATTATGTTAATTACAACCATTAACTGGGGTTTACAGCTTATTGCTTCCACCAATTAATCTTTACCCTCTTTCAAAAGTACATGCAAATTTTAGTTTCTTTAAGTAACTTCTGTGGATGACTGCACCAATACATTCTTCTGCATCATATACTCTTAGCTTTATCATGTTCAGTAATTTGTGCTTACTGTGTAATATGTCCCTTTTCATGGTAGCTCATGTTTCTTGAAGCCACATCAACCCAAGGGTGGAAAATAGAACAGAAAAACAACAGCCGCTTAGTACATCTTTGATTTTTTTTGCTCTTGCTCTTTGGTTTAGCTCTTCGGGATCCTCTCAGCTACAGCCGACATTCTTCATTCTTCATTTCCATTTATTCTCCATGTTTCTGCTCTCCATGTTGCTCTTTTTCTATCTTCTTTGATATCATGGCAGTCACCATGACTTACAGCATACATCAAGTTTCCTATCACTGCTGGTGCCTAATACCAAAAGTTCTGAATCCCCAGTTGCCAAACTTGTTCATGCTGCTTCCTCCCGTTTCTGTACAGGCTGCAGGAGTGATCCTCCATTGAAAATAGCTGCTGTTACAACCTCTGGGAACCAATGATGAGTAGTTGTTGTTTTTCCAAAACCCTTGATATACCAAAATCACTTGTTTCCCACAACCATCTCTATCTTTTGACCCTGGAGTTTTTTTCATGGAACTTATAATGAAGGGGACTTGTCTAATTCTATCTAAATAGTTAGAATATTTAGTTTCCTTTAAAAATATATAAATTTGTTCACATAGGTATAAATATATATACATATATATTTGTTTTGTATATATATATATATATACACATACATATGTTAGTTCTTATTGCCATGCCTATTACATTATAAACTTCAGGGGGCAGGAACTGTGTCTGTTTTATTTAGCAGTATGTAATCTGCCCTTAGCACAGTGTACAACACATGCTAGGCCTTCAATTACTAGCTACTTATTAATGAATGTTACTTATTAAATGCTAAATGTGTTAGAAGTCATTTATATTATATTACTTCTTATGTTACTACTTGTAAATTTATAAAATTTTTGGATTTTTCTTAAGTAAAACATTGCAAATTTGATTAAAGCCTTTTGTGCACATATGCCTCCCTGAGTCCAATTCCCTTTACTCCTTGCCCAGACATAACTATTAGAATGGATTTTATATTTTTTATCCCCGTGAGTTTCTTTACATCTTTATGATATATGCATGTATTTACTAGAAAAGCATGTCAGATATGTGTCAACCCTCTCCCCTAGAGGCATTGATTGATTTGCCTAGAGGCAAAGTCTGAGAGCCTGAAAAGTTAGACAGAAAGTAGCAGCTGAAAAACTGAAAAAGCTGAACACAGGAACAGGAGAATAATTGGAACTCAGGCCTTACAAAGTCATGGGTCTTTGTGAATACCCCAAGCATACAGTTGGGGCTATGGGGGTACATCCTAAGAGTAAGTATAAGTAAAATATTGACCTGCTTTGAATGAGCTCAGTCCCTAATTGGATTAAGGTCATCTCTCCCAACCCTAAAACACTATTGCCAGAAGAAAAATAAGTCTTTTCTGGAAGAATACCAACATCATCCAGAGACTCAAATTATATATACATCTTTCATGTACAAAAATGTCTGATTCAATCAAAAATAAGCAGGCATTATAAGAGATTAATATAATGGAATTTAGAGACGCAGATGTTACAGTAACTACGATTAATAAATTTAAGAAATTAAATAAAATGCGAAAACTCAGCAGTGAACTCAAAACTACTGAAAGGTCAAATGGAAATTCTAGAACTGAAAACTACAACAAATGAAATTAATAACTCAGTATATGGATTTAACAGTATGTTAGACACAACTGAAGACAGAATTAGTAAACATGAAGACAGTCCAGAAGAAAGAATCCAGAATAAAATTCAAGGAGACAAGAGATGGAAAATGAAGATTATCAAAATTAACTATATGCTCAAGTGTAAAGCAAGTCTCAACAAATTTCTGAAGATTGAAATCATTCAGAATATGTTCTCTGACCTTAGTCTAAGGCAGAAAACAGCAACTAAAAGATACTTAGGAAATCCCTCAAATAGTGGAGTTTTAGATATCAAAATTAAAAATGTGAAATATTTTGACAGATTAATATGCAAATATAACATACGATTTTTTTTTTTTTTTTTTTTGCTGAGGAAGATTAGCCCTGAGCTAACATCTGTGCCAATCTTTCTCTATTTTTTCGTATGTAGGACACCTCCACATGGTGGCTGGTGAGTGGAATAAGTCTGCACCCAGGATCTGAACCATGAACCCGGGCCACCAAAGAGGAGCATGCAGAACTTTAACCACTCGGCCATGGGGCCAGGCCCACAACATACTAATTTTTTAGGCTGCAACTAAATGCAATTCCTAAAAGAAATTTATACCTTAAATACACATTTTAGAAAGGAAGAAAGGCCAAAATTAATTATCTAAATATTTTTCTTAAAAAGGTAGAAAAGAAACAACATATTAAACCCAAAGAAAGTAGATGGTAGGAAATAAGAGCAGAAATGGTATAGAAAACAAACACATAGTCGTGTAATTACTACCAAAATTAAGATATGGAATATTTCATCACCCCAAAAGTTTCTTCCCACTCCTTTATAGTCAAGCCCTCTCACCATCCTAAGCCCCTAGCAACCACTGATATGTTTTCTGTCCCTATATTTTTGCCTTGTCAATAATGTGTTATAAATGGAATCATACAGTATATAGGTTTTTGAGTCCAGTGTCTTTCATTCAGCATACTCATCCATGTTGTTAATGTATCAGTAGTTTATTCCTCTTTATTGCTTAGTAGATTCCATTTTATGAATCTGTCACTGTTTATCCATTTATCAGCTAAAATTGATTGCAGTTTTTGGTGATTAAGAATTAAGCAACTTGGGCCAGTCCAGTGGCATAGCAGTTAAGTTTGCATGCTCCGCTTTGGCGGCCCAGGGTTCGCAGGTTAGGATTCCGGGTGCAGACCAACGCACCACTTGTCAAGCCATGCTGTGGCAGCATCCCATATAAAGTAGAGGAAGATGGGCATGGATGTTAGCCAGGGCCAATCTTCTTCAGCAAAAAAGAGGAGGATTGGCAATGGCTGTTAGCTCAGGGCTAGTCTTCGTCAAAAAAAAAAAAAAATTAAGCAACTTGTACAACTTTTGATATAAATATGAATTTCATTTCAACTGATAAATACCTACAGGACTGCTGGTAACTTGTATATTTCACTTTATAAGAAATTGCCAAACTGCTTTCCACCGTGACTGTAACATTTTCCTTCTCAGCAGCAACATATCAGAGTTGAGGCTTCTCTGCTTCCTTGCATCCTTGCGTCCTTGCCAGCCGTTGGTGTTGTCAGGTTTTGTTTTGTTTTTAAGCTGTTCTAGTAGACATGCAGTGGTATCACATTATAATTTTAATCTGAAAGTACCTAATGGCTAATGCTATTGAGCATATTTTTATGTGCTTATTTTCTAACTTATCTTCCTTGCTGAAGTATCATTCAAATCATTTACCCATTTTTTATTGGGAAAATTTTTTCTTATTATTGAGATTACAGAGTAATTTGTATATTCTGGATACAAGTCCTTTATCAGATACCTGTTTTGCAAATTGTTTTCTCCTAGTCTGCTGCTTGTCTTTCCATTTTCTCAACAGTATCTTTTAAAGAGCAGATTTTAATTTTCATAAAGTCCAATTAATCAATATTTTATTTTATAGATCTAAGCAACCATTGCCTAATGCAATGTCATAAATATTTTCTACTATGTTTTCTTTTAGAAGTTTTATAGTTTCAGCTTTCATATTTAGGGCTGTGATCCATTTTGAGTTAATTTTTTATATGTTGTGAAGTATGACTTTATTTTTTGCATATGGATATCCAGTTACTCTAGCACAACTTATTGAAAAGACTTTCCTTTCTCCATTGAATTAATGTAATATCTTATTGAAAATTAATTGACCTTGTATTTGAAGATGCGCTGTCTTAATTGCTATAGTTTTATAGTAAGCTATGAAGACTGGTGTTGTAAGTACTTCAGCTTTTTATTTTTTTATTTTTTGGTGAGGAAGATTAGCCCTGAGCTAAAATCTGTTGCCAATCCTCTTCTTTTTGCTGAGGAAGACTGGCCCTGGGCTAACATCCCTGCCCATCTTCCTCTACTTTGTATGTGGGACGCTTGCCACAGCATGGCTTGATTAGCGGTGTATTGGTCTGTCCTTGGGATCCAAACCTGCGAACCCTCGGCTGCCAAAGTGGAACGCATGAATTTAACCACTATGCCACTGGGCCGGCCCCTCCTTCAGCTTTTTTTTAACATCATTTTTGCTTTTCTAGTTCTTTTGCTTTACTGTGTAAATTTTAGAATCAGTTTGTCAATTTCTACAAAAAGTCCTGCTGAAATTTGAATTAAAGTTGCACTGAATCTATAAATCAATTTAGGAAACATTGGCATGTAAAAATATTGGGTATAGTATTCCATGAATAGAATATATTTCTCCATTTATTTAGGCATTTTATGTTTCTCCCCAATATTTTCTAGTTTTCTTCACATAAAGCTTATATGTATTTTCCAAGGTATTTCATAAGTTTTGGTGCTATTGTAAATGATACTATTATTTTAATTTGAATTTCCAGTGGTTCATTGCTAGTATATTGAAATACAATGATTTTGTATCTTGACTTTGTATTCTGTGACCTTGCTGAACTTATTTAGTAGCTTTTTAGTAGTTTTTTGGAAATTTTCTATGTAGACAATCGTGTTGTCTGCAAATAGAGAGTTTTATTTATTCTTTTGCCATCTATATGCCTCTTATTTCTTTTTCTTTCCTTTTTGCAGTCTTTAGGAACTCCAGTACAATGTTTAAAAGGAATAGTGAGAGTAAATATCAATTCCTTGACCCTGATCTTAGTATGAGACCATTAAGTATGATGCCATCTGTAGGTTTTTGTAGATTCTCTTTATGAGGTCAAGGAACTTCCCTTTAATTCCTAGTTTTCAGAGTTTTTTTTTGTTTGTTTCATCATGAAAGAATGGTGAAGTTTGTCAAATACCTTTTTTGTATCTATTGAGATGATAATAGTTTTTCTCTGTAGTCTGTTGATGTGATAAATTACACTGATTCATTTTTGAATGTTGAACCTACATTGCATTTTTGGGATAAACTTCACTTGGTCCTAATGTATCATTCTTTTTATATATTGCAGGATTGATTTTGCCATATTCTCTTGAGGATTTTTGCATCTATTTTTATGAGAGATAATGTTCTTTAATTTTCTTTTTGTATAATGTCTTTGTTTTTTGTATCACAGCACTGTAAAGTGAATTAATACGTTCTTTATTCTTGATTCAAAAAAATTAAAGTAATTAATTTCCTCATTTTATGAGCTTGAAAACTCTCAATATATCACAATTTTGTTGCTGCGTATCTAGTACATAAAAATTAATATACTACAAACTGTGTAATGTTAGTAACTACCGCAACCACAAATGAAACCTTTTGAAATAAATTACTTGCCTAATGTTACTTTTATATCAACAAAGTTTAACACTGAAAACTAATTTTTTATATATTCAGGTTGTATTAATTTTTTTGATCATAGAAAGTATTCTGAGTTTAAATACTTGATAAATGTGCATCTTTTGCATTTAAGTTTTAAAATATCAATTGACATTGTTAGATAAATTGATGGGTAGCAATTGGTAAGGGATATTTGATGAAACACACTTTGCTTTTGGTGAAAGGTTTGACTAGAATAGTTTTATGTAGTGTCAGTGGTCTTTTCTTATTTGAGGTCATACTTGCTTAGGTAACACTTTCTATCCCATTCAGGATTGTATTACTCTTTTCTGATTTGGACCCCAAAATATAAATGAATGTAAGAGCTAATTTTGTTCCTTAATAAATATATTTTGCTTCTCAATATATATTATTTTGTATGTAAGTATATATACATATATATGCATACATTTTATATATATATAATAAATATTTGTTAGAACAGAAAGTACTTTCAGTCTTACATACTGGCATGGAGCGAATGTTTACAATGAAATGAAAAGAATTGGTCATTATATTCACTGGACTTATATTACTAAGAGCCTTATCATGAGATTGAAAACATACACAAGTAGAAGACATATTCAGCAGCAGTGAGAGTCTTGTCTTTAGCCTAAGCTTGTTTGATCTAAAACACAGACCTGCCTAGGAGTTCTGGAGTCCTTGTTAATGTGCCTACCATGGCCCATTTTACCAGAGGAGTGAGGAATCTTTCTTGAAATAATCCATTTTAAGCAAATAGAAAATGGGAGCACTCAATCTTGCTCTAAGGAAAATGGCTAACAGATGAATGTGAGGTGTGGTTTTTGGTATTATATGGTAACTGTCACTCAGATTCATCGGACCTATCCTCAAAATTGAGACATATGAAGATGAAGTGTTTGATAAAACTGAAGGGGCTCCTTAGACACATGAAAAAAACACACATCCTAACACGTCCATCAGGAGCCCTGGGAATCCCTACTTTGGAACTAATGTAATGGAGTCTATTTTCCTACCATCTGATAATTGTTTTTATCACCACAGTCTAGTGTGTAGCTTTTTTTCCTACCTATAAGTTCATAAAGAGAACTCTCATAAATAGAAGTATTTATGAACTATATAATAATTACTGTGGTATAATATGTAAAGTGAGGTATTTTGCTTTGTTTTTTAGTCACATTTCTCTTTTTGATGTGCTAATAAATGTGTTTGGTTTCAGGTTTCCTCAAGAACTAAACATGGGAAAAATAAGTGCTGAAATTATGTGGACCCTTTTTGCTCAGGATATGAAATATGCACTAGAAGGTAATTACGGATATCTATCCTTATTAGAACATGTGTTTTAGTTAAATCATGATTTTGTGCTCTTGATTTTATATGTAAGTAATTGATGCATTAAAGTATTGATTGTTGTGATCAGTTTAGTTCTAAAACCTATTTCCACATTGTAGGAAGATAGAGATCTCAAAGTACTTAAAAGCCCTAGAGAACTACATACATTTTTAATCAAGTAGTCTAAGTTGCAGGATCATAATGAGTATTTCACTTGTAGGATAAGCCTAGATGTAGGACTACTTTATGGTAGTTCATTTACCAAAGCAGACCATACTGAGAGTGTGAGTGAGTAGTATTAGTCTATATATTTGTCTACATGGACTTGGAAATGGTTTCCATGGCTAGGCAGGTTAAAATCTGACCAAAGCTTGCACAAGGACAATGGCAAGGCTCTTCACCAGAAACTCCACTTTCAATAAGACCAAATCAAACAATGTAAAGCTCTCAGTTTTAAAATTCTATAAGTACTCTTGAGCACTCACATTATATAGAGAGTTGGAGATAGGACCATAAACCAGCCGAGGGTTCCTGTCCTCTAGGAACTTATAGTCTGGTAGAAACTTTCCTTTGCACTTACTCAACAAATATATGTTGAACCTCTAGATGCTAAATGTCCATGCCTGCACTCGGTGTGGAGGATACAACCGTATACAAGACAGTTATGGTCCCTGCCCTCAATAAGATTATGGACGGTAGCTATGAGTATGCAGACAATTGCAATATGGGGTGGCCAGGGCTAAGCATGATGGAGTGTCTGGAGGAGAAGGACCTAAATCAGACTGGGGACAAGGTAGGCTGTAATAAGGATACACTCTGAGGAAGTGTTATTTTGATGAAGAATTAAAGTATGAGTTTGTTTAGGGAAGAGATGAGCAAGAAGCATCTCTGTCTTGTCCTGGTAGACGACAGAGCATTAGCAATTAGAGTGAGCACAAGGTGCATTTGAGAATAGAGAACTCAGCAGGCCCAATGGGCAACAGGTAGCAAGAAGTGAGCCTGGAGAAACTGGCAGGGACCAGCATGCAATGCCTTGTGGACTATGGTGAAGAGTTTGACTGTCTACTAAGAGAAATAAGGGACCATAAAGGGATTTCATCAGGAACACGTCTTTTCAGGTTTGCAACTTAGGAAAAGTGTTTTGAGTGCAGTATGGAAAAGAGATTAATAGGGTAAGACTGGTTCAGAGTCCATGCTCATCATGCCACCGTTTTTTAGCTTGCTGCTAGGAGACACAAAGAGAACATATGGATGTTTCCTTATTTGGAAAAAAGGTACACAATAGATTATAATACCTAGATTATAGGTATTATATACCTAGATTATAGGTATATAATACCTATAATACCTAGATTATAATACCTGGTAAAGTTTGGGTCTACCACACGCAAATATCGACCCACAATAAAAGGTTTATTTAATCCTTAAAATTGTACCACAGCTGCTCAGAGGCGCCAACCCCTTATTCTGCAATGAAGTGTTCCATCTCCACTATATTAATCAGTCCTGCTTTCTCTACCTCTACCTCTGCCTCCTACCAACCACATCCTTTTTCACCACTCTGCTTTGATTGTCTCTTTGTAATCCAAAAAGTCTCTTAAGTCAGACAGGAACGACTGGTCCATGAGGCCAGTAAGTTTCTTCAGGTAGCATTTCCTCCTAGTCCTGTCCCCTGCACTCCCACACCCTCCTTGAATGCCTATCAGGCTTCTCAAACTTTATAGAATCAATGTAGAAGTCTTTCTTTTTTAATTGAAGTAACGTTAGTTCATAATATTGCATAGGGTTTCGCTGTAGTTATACAGATGTCAATATAGAATTCTTAATCCTCCCTGTCAAAACCTGCTTCTTCCCCTCTGTTCCCTATTGCAATTATTGGCATCACCATTCATCTGGTTGCTTAGGTCAAACGTGTAGGGTCATCGTGGACTCCTTCATTCTCCTTCAAGCTTTTTCACCAGCTGGGCTACTGCCTGGACTTCTCTTCCATTGATCTTCACAAGCAGCTGTGTAGGGCTCAGCTTTATGTCATCTCTTCAGGGTCTAAAGTCACCCACAGGAATAACCTTCTTTTAATCCTTTGCATAGCAACTAATCACTATCTTTTATTTATTTGCTTACTTGTTCATTTGAATGCTTCTTATCTCTCTTCCTCACCACAATGTAAAATTTTTATCTATGATTTTTATCAACATGTCTATGTTGCCTAGAATGATGCCTAGAAGATACAAACTACTCAATAACTATTTGTTGAGTAATGAAGACTTTATCAGGTATCCCAACTCAATGGAGTAGTGAAAAGGGCAGTACAGGAGACTTCCACTTGTGAGTTTTTGCTGTGGGATCTTGGGAACATTCCAAGAAGTCAACACCTTTGTGCTTCATCATCCTCATTTATACAGTGAAAGGTTCACCATTGGATCAAGGGGCCGGGCAATGGGCAGGGAGGCTCCTGCTCACACTTCAGAGGAACTTTATTTGGAATCATTCCAAGGTGGCCCTGCTTGCCAGTGCACATTTTGTTTGGGCAGGGCCTCTATCTTTGCTTACGTGGTAACATTTGTGCCACTATTACGTATTTTATGTAACTTTTACTTTAAGTAGTAATTTTAGAGAACTAAATATAATATTTATGTTAAGAAACATAAATCTCAAAAATTTAATATTTGTTTGAAGCAACAATGAAATTAGGAATGCTACAAGTAAAGCATCTGTAACTTTGATCAGATGCTTACTGATTATAGGTTAGTAATTCTGTACAAAAACAGTATTCCAAAATTCTGAGATTGTATCATCAAAAATCAGGTCTAAGATCAAGAGTAGTTAATAATTTTGTGATTATTTTAGCTTTTTTGGAGACAACAATCTCCTCCTTAACAAGAATTTTTTGTTTGACATTTTTAATAGCAGCTTTGTGGAGATATAATTCACATACCATACAATTTGCCTACTTAAAGTGTGCAGTTCAATAGTTGTTATATTTGCACATTCACACACATTTTCAAGGAGGCATGATAAATATAGTAAGGGAGTAACTTAGATTGCAATTCATAGTTTATGCATCTTCTTCTTCCACCAGATGAGAAAGCTTTTGAGTGCAAGGATTGTATTTGTCATCTTTGTCTTCATTGAACCTTAATAGAAATTCAGTATGTGTTTGTTTACTGGAATCAAATTGCAAATGAAACAACCCTATGCAAAGAACCTAGGAGACAAGGCCAGAATACTTACCATGTTCAAACTAAACATTTGTAATATTGCAAATTGGGAGGCAGCAAGTGATGTGAGTTTGAGAAACCCAGTTTCAGAAAGCTTTATCACTTATGAGCTGCACAACCTTGGGCAATTAATGCATAACCTGCCCAAACTTCAGTTTTCTTTTCTATAAAAAAGTGATAAGATGGGGCCAGCCCCATGGCATAGTGGTTAAGTTCGGTGCGCTCCACTTTGGCAGCCCAGGTTCGCGGGTTAGGATCCTGGGTGTGGGCCTACACCACTCATTGGCAGCCATGCTGCAGAAGCGACCCATATAGGAAAAAAATAGAGGAAGATTGCCACAGATGTTAGCTCAGGGCAAACCTTCCTCGGCCAAAAAAAAAAAAAAAAAGGTGATAAGAGTCCCCAGGTTGGTGTGAAGATCACCTGCTACCATAAATGTACTTTGCAAACACTGAAGCACTGTGCTAATGGCAGGGAACCCTTGTTTTTATTATATAAAGGGAGAAAGAGCTGTCAAAATCTTAGTCTCCTTTAGGGGTCAGGTAAGGTTTAAACTCCTAGGAGAGTGTTTACAAATGTGTGTGACTCTGTTCATTATCTCTCCACGCTTCCCTTTCACCATTTCAATCTAATACGTGGCCTCAAGAAACGTACTCTTACCCTTTGTTAAAATGTGGCGTGAATAATAATTATTAGAGAAGATGAGGACCCAGAGTACCTCAGAAAGTACCGGGCGTGTACTTAAAAACGTTCCTCTGTCAGGCTCTTCTACACATTGATAGTAATGTTCTTACTCTCCCTATTTGCCTGATAGAATGTTGTTAAAATTAATTGACTGTGGAGCAGTGCTTTGGGCTGTTGACCTAGAAAGACTCCGTGTTGTTATTATATAATTAGGGCTACATAGTTCATCTTGTGATTAAAGCATCTGAGCCCAACTTCTGATGAAGTCAGGTCAACAGTGAAGAGCCAGTTAGAATGTAGGGTCTTGCAGCTGTTTGATGCAGCTTTTTGCTTTACTGCGTGAACTCATCAGCCGCTGCAAAAGAAATAATCTAATTTAAAAATAAAACAACTTTTCGCCTAATTTCACCCAACCTATATGAACCAATTTATTTTGCTTTCAAATTTGACATTAATCACCTTGCAAGGTCAATAAACAGTAACTGATTTGATCACTTGTTGAATGAAACCAGAATAAATTATTTTACAGCTAATAAAAAGATGTACTTTCTGTATAGGAAGAAAAAATGGCTCAAATGAAATGTTTCATTTTATAGTGAAGTTGAGCTGGCTTTACAGAATATTTTCTATGGAATTTATTGTGAAGACTTTTATAGTCTTTACCCTGGCAGGTACAAATAAGAGTTTTGCAGTAATTTAGACTTAGGTTTGAGTTCAAGCTCTGATACTTTCCATTTAATTTTTAGCTATGATTTTAGACAATTTATTAAACTCACTAAGCCTCAGTTTCCACATTTTCAAACCAGGGACAAATTATCTACCCAATAAAGTTATTGTAAGGAGAAAGAAAGAGACAGACAGACAGACTAGTCTCTGAGGGAGACTAGTTTCCTAGCAGATAATAAATACTCAACAATTATTAGCCATTATGGCAATCTTGAGGATTATAATTTATTAAACAAGAACTTGAGACAATTTATAATACCACCAAGATGTCTAGATGCCTGTAAGTGACTGAAATGTTTAGTTTGTAATTCCAGTTGATGGCAGATGTATTTGTCACCTTGATATCTGCAGAACTTGGTTGCCTGGCAATTCTTAAATCAAGACAGTTCTATTCAGGGCACTGATTCTGTAACATATGTCTGTCTCTTCAAAGTCTTTATTAAGAGCAAACCCTGCTAGGCCCCAAGATAGCAGCCAGATGGTGAATTTGGTCCACTAGGATTCAGATGGTTTCTAATTAATAATTCTCTAAAAGAGTGCTTGGGATTC
This sequence comes from Tapirus indicus, assembly GCA_031878705.1. NCBI lineage: Eukaryota > Metazoa > Chordata > Mammalia > Perissodactyla > Tapiridae > Tapirus > Tapirus indicus. The sequence continues at coordinate 46,837,671 of CM062918.1, forward strand.
TTTAAAACACTAGTTCTTAAGTTGGGGTTTGTGGCTGGGCTTCAAGTCATATCCTGAAATCGCATCCACGTTTAGGGGTGGGTGGGTGGGACAGGAGAGGTGTGTCGAAGGCATTTGCCAAATTCTCAGATGAATCTTTGAGTAGAAAAGCAAAATTCAATGAAAATAAATTAGATTAAAGTGATTAATTAACTTAAGCAGAGATGAAATTACTTATAATATGCAAAACACAATCACTTTTCACCTGGCTTTAGTAAAGTCGCCCACATCAGTGCTCCTCAAAATTTAGTGTGCACACTAGTCACCTGGGAATCTTATTAAAGTGCAGATTCCTATGGAGATCTTTGGTGCAGGGGAGTTGATTCTCTTCCTTTCAAACAAAATCTGAGGTGATGCCCTGGAAGCTGGTTGGTGTACCACACTGAGCAGCAGCAAAGCTTTAACACTGTTGTTAGAGTAATGTCTTAGTTTTGATATTCTCTTTTTATCACCAATCTTTGTTGTATGCTGCTTAGGTATCATGCTGGACCTCACCAATGGTGAAGATTCTCAGACCACTTTTGTAATTTTTCAGCATCTCACCATCCTAATAAGCACAACTGCTGCCATCAACTTGACCCTCGCAGTTTCCACGCCCTATCTTTTCTTGACTTATGAATTTGAATATTTGCATATTGAATACCTTCAGAAAGTTCTTTATTCCCCTCACATTTATTTTTAGGGCCTTCTCTCAAAGAAGTATGATTTCTTTCTATTGTCCTTTACCCAATAGAAGTCTCAGGCCACCCAGTGCATTTGAGAACAGTGCCCTTGACCTTGTAGCCACAAAGACAATGAGAACACAAAGGCATGGTCACATCTCTTGCTGACCGCCGTGGCTATACCGAAAGAACTGACTTGTTGCCCCATGAACTTCTCTGGCCTCACTTAGAGTAGTCTCATATTTAACATCTTTCTGGTCTGCCTCATACTTTGTCTACCTCAAACTATTATTTTGCACTTGTCATCTTTCTGGTCTACCTGTCAGCAATTATCTGCTGAGTTTCAAGTTTACCCTCACAAATCACTAGCTGCCAATATCCTTATTCATGATCCTTATTTTTTGGTAGAAAAGACTGACTTCTGACTAATTTCTACAATGATTTAAACCTCCCCGAAAACAATGGATTTCTTTCTTCTCCTATTTCCTACTTTAAATCTTCCTTAACTTTATTAGAATGACAGAGATTAAAGCTACACCTCTCCAGACTTCAAACACTGTGGATAGAGCAGAGATCAATAGCACTTTGTAAAGGATCCTTCTGACCTCTTTCTCTTACAACAGTGGTTCTCAACCTGTTTGGCTTTTTTCCCCTGTTCCAACATATCTCAGAGGAGCAGAAACTCCCCCGTGAGTAACAGATTTATCAGTGTTGCTTAACCAAGGAGAGATGGTGATAGCCTTCCCTCATCCTATTCAGAATCATCAATATTGCTCTTGTTCAGAAACAGACAACTGTTGAATGACTCAAAGAAATAATACAATACTTACTGATGAAAATATTCGCTTTTAATGGATAATGTCATACCTGAAAAAAATTCTATCCTGTATTTCATATGACTAATTAATCAAGTCATTTTCCTATTCTCGAAGCTATTTGCTAAGATTTAGGTACTTTGGCAATGACTACCAGAATACCCAGAGAGACTTAAATACTGTGACACTCCCACATTCCTGACATTATAAAATAGCATCATAATCAACCCAATTCCTGAGCTAAAAGTTGGGAAATCGTGGTTGACTTCTTTCTCTCCTCAGCAAATCTAGACTATAGGCTCTATATCTGAAATTCTCCTTCATAATTTTCTTTTCTATGCTTCTTACTACTGACCTTGCTCAGATACATCATCTTTCCCACTTCCACTTTCATTGGTATGGTTCTTCCTTTGTAGATGCCTCCCTGACCACTGGATAAAGTCCAAATTCCTTAGCATAGCCTGGACCAGTACCCTCTCCTTTCTGTACTGGATTATAGCCCTAGTGCTTAATATTTTCCCCATGCACACACTATATACTCTAGCTACATTCAGCTATTTAAAATTTTCCTGACATCCTTATGTAAGTTTCTACCTCAGGACATTGTGCATAATGCCCCCACCCAAGCTTTTCTTTACCTGGCATCCCTAGCAAGGACTCATATATTCTTTAAAGTCCAATTCAGATGTCTTTCTTCTGTTAAGTTTTTCCTGAGATTCTCAAAAAGAAATAAGTACTTCTTCCCTATTCTCCCATAATACTTCCTATCATAACATTTATCCTTCTATTATATTTCACAAATATATCGCTCATCATACGCTGATCTCTTATTCATCTTTGTAAGAATCTCCCTACTCTCACCTTTCTCAGACACTTGATAGAAAATTTTATGAACCAATCAATGCATTCATGAATATAAGCCTATGTCTACAAACAGGCAAAATTATAGCTATATATTCTATTCCCAAACTCTAATTTCCAGCCATAATCCAACACAATCACACAAACCTGATACACTCACTCATACAAAGGAGAAAATTTTTCTAAGTATGCAATTTCAACAATTATTTCACTACATGTTGTGTTAGTAGCAGGTCTAGGAAGTGTTTAATAATCATAGATGTGAAAAAAAACCCTAAATACCTTTCATTTACCCACAGAAACTCTGTGTATGTGTGTTGCTCATGCATTTGTGTGTGTTGTAATAGAAGATGGTAGGTGTACAATGAAGTATAAACTATGCTTCCTTGATGAATTGTGAAGTATCTCTTCCAGTCATACTCTGTTTATCAGTCCCCATCTTCTTTTCTGTAAAATCTCACTAATTTGTGTTAACATATCTTCACACAGAATTCCAAGTCTAGATTAATGGACAGCAAATGAAAACAAAGCTAAAACAAATGGTTATTAATTCTCAGTGCCCATTACTGCTGAAAACCAGTTCTAGCCAGTTCTGGTTTGAACAGCCTACTGATTCAGACTGGGGCCCAGCAATATACATTTTTAACTAGACCTCCAGGTGATTCTGATGCATGGTAAAGTTTGAGAATTACTAATCTAGGGAATATATAATCAGCATAGTGCCTTCTTCCATTGTTGTTCTGAACACACAGTGATTTTTGAAGAAATTTAAGTAGATCAGAAATATGTCCCTTAAAATGAAAGTTAAAATGGAGGAGCTGGTATGGATGCATTAACCGTGTAAGGAAAGAAATAAAATCATGGAAGAAAAACAAGTTAAAGGAGCAAATTGATTTGTGACTATCACATTTCAAAAATTTATAAGTAAATGAGAAGAGAATAAGAATTGAAATAATAATAACTAAAGAAAAAGGAGAAGAGAATTAAAAAATAATTCTCAAAGAAATAAAGGGGAGAAGGGAATGGACTGGGCCAAGTCTATTAGCAAGAAACTCAGTGGGAGAAAAATGAAAAGGAAGATGTTTATTGATGACTCAGACGAGCAGGCATAAATTTTTCTGTTAAGAAAAGTCCATGGAATATTCAGTAACACAGAGGAAAATAAACTTCCATTACAAAAGAATGAAAAACTTGCTTATTTTGTTTAATCTCCTATTCAAAAGAAAAATAGAAACACATACTGCATTCATGTCATTTTTCATTTTTTTGCCTTGGAGTCGAATTCCAACAAGAACAAACAAATTTCCTGTAATGTTTACATCTTTCTTTGAATTTTTATTTATTATTTTGAGTAAAACAAAACCCAGTGCATTTTGAAACAGTTAATACCTTTTTGTACGTTAATGCTGCAAAAGCCAAATGTTATAGAAGATGGACAACTAGGTTTACTATTTATTTATGTTTTATTGATCTCATCATTGTGAGTTTAACTGGGGAATTTCATAAAACTGTGTGCATAACAATATTTTCCATATTAAACTGTTCAGCATGCTTCATATATATTTTGCAGAGTAAACATTTTTATTGTTTTTAAGTAGAATGGATGGTCTTACTAGTGACATTGTTGCCACACGAATTGGGGTTCTCTTCCCGATGCTCATAAACAAGCCAATTAATTAAGGCATCAGCCTTTGGGAAAAAAGATCTGCTTTATTTTATGAGATTGATCTGCAGGGAGAACAGGGGGCGTGTGCCCTCACACATCTGTTTCCTTGATTTAGGATTTGGGACAAAATTTAAGAGGTTAGGGATGACAGGCTGGCACACGGAAATGCTGGTGGGACAGGTTTTGATTGGTGGGCTTCAAGCATTTATGATAAGGTTTTAAACATTTATGGCAGGGTTCTAAACATTTATGATGAGGTTCTAAACATTTATGATGGGGTTCTAAACATTTTTGATGAAGTGGGGAAGGAATTTTAACAGGGGATCTTCCTGAATGAGGGACCCCTTGCTTCTGATAAGAGTCTGACTTTCAAGTTCCAATCATGTCCTGGGCCTTGGGTTCCATGGGAAGGAGGATCTTTGGTTCCATGGTCATTTCAGGTCACAATTTCTTCTTTTGTGCATGCCCCAGCTACATGACTTTGCAGATTTTCTGAAAGGTAATTCTTAATCACTCTGTTGATAAGAGATGGGGTCAGTTGAATGGGTCCTGGAGGCCCCTCAGTTGCAACATTCTTAATTATATGAAATTGTGAGCTCTTTGAGGGAAGGGACTTTGTTGAGCAGGTTCAGCCCTTAACACAAGCCTGGCATGTGTAGGTGCTCAATAACTAATCATTGAATGAAAATCCAAGGTGGACTGAAATAGTGTGTATATGAATGTGTGTATGTAGTTTAACTACATAATTCAGAATGATCTTCATCTAATTAGAGCCAGGGATTAAACATTGTTAAAACTTTCTATATGTTTTCAAGTACTTTCTATATTAAAGCACATTATTCATCAGTTTAATTGTCTATATCGGTATTTAGACAACAGCATAGTAAAGCTTCAGTTCATCGGGATGCCTTTCATCAGATAAGCCTTTGTGATTCAATCCTCAGCCAAAGGCTTTCTAATATATAACGATCTATTTTACGTTAGCAAGCACAGCTTGCAAAACATATGGTAAAACTCTACTTTTATGAGATAGAGCCAAATTTTAGCCATCAAACAGATTTCCCAGGCTGGTTAATAAAAATCAGCTGTCAAGCTATAGAATCTAAAGTCCAAATATATTCCATTAAATCCCCCATGGCATTTAATGGGGAAATAGAGATCAGTGAGAGTAAATGTTGAAAACCAGTAAATGTCCTACCAGGGCAAGACCAAGGTAGACAGATGTGTTTCAGCTCCGCCTTCCTCTGCTTGTTCTGCTGTTTTTTTCACACTCCCTACCTGTCCCTCCCCCTTCTTTATCATCCTCTTGAACACCTGGTACACTCAGGGATTTCCAGCAGATTGAATACACTAAGGCATTTGGGACATCGTGGTGATCCCTTCCAAAAGATCTGAAATCAAAATAGGGAAGGAAAAGCATTAAAATTAAAAATTGAGAGTGGGAAAATGGCTGATAAGTCCTGCTTACACTGGTGAGCTGGAAGTGACCAGGTAGGCACAAATATAAGAAGAAATAAAATGGAAACTAGAAATAAAGCTTGTTACCCTCTGTCTTTCACCTTCTAAACATGTTATTTCTCAGTCATTTAGGGGATTCTTGCCTCCTTTCATCTTTACTCTGAAGGAAAGCATCAGTGTTAATTCAAATGACCTAAACTGGGAAGCACGGAGCCTCTTTCACGTGTAGTAAATGCATTTTACAGTTTCCTCCTCTGTGGCAGTCCCCCCGCCCCTCTTGTGATTAAGTTGAAACTACTTGTTTTGTACTTCTGGAGTAGACAGAGAAGGTAAGCTGTGTGTGTAATTAATCTAGAAACATGCTGACTAAAATATTTAGCTTCTAAATAGCAGGAAAGAAAAATAGGTATTCAGGAGTATTTGGAATGCTATTATTCATCATAACATTTAACCATCTACTAACTTGCCTTACAATCTATTTCAGTAAAAGATAATTAAAATATGTTGACCTCAGTAATATATTGTGTTCCTTTGATAGAAATGAGTATATCAGAGTGGGATGCAATTAACTGGTCAGCCACTTTATCTGAGTCCCCAAATCTCCAAATTAAAAAGCAATTGCATGTCAAAAACAGGTCTAAGCTAACTTAGGCTATGGATGTGGTCTCACCAGCAGTATAAACAAATCCATTTGTCACACACACCTCCATGTGTATTCTGAAATTAAGTTCAATGATTTTTAATTCTCTCTTCCCACAGTGGTAAGCTTGAGCAAAATCTCAGGTAAAAGCAAATAATTTTCCAAAAGCCCAGTGAACTGGTTAAATAGAATCAAGAGAGGGAGCACCACCTGTTCAGCTATTTTAAATTGTTACATGGCCAGTGTGTAAATAGCACATAAAGGTCTTCTTGGTCATTTTTTCTCTGCCCAAACTCAAGGTCTAACAAGAAAACTCTAGTTGCATCTCACATAATTCTGTTGTTTATTTGGTTTTGAAATAAAGAACAACAGTAGACACTGACAATGCAAGGATTTAGACAGGCAACCTGGCCATCTGTACTTCTAAGAAACCCCGAGCTTTCTCACATTTTTCTTTTAAGATAGTGTTAGAATTTAAATTCTTTATTGACTCAGTTCAGGGTTCCTGTTGTCATAAGCATAGCTGGCCTCCAACTGTTGAGCTTGGTACAGCTCAAGAGTCTTGTGACTTTTTCTCTCTGGAGGTTAGGGCTCAGGAAAATACAAGGCAGGAGACTGAGTTCACTTTCTCTCCTTCATAGAGTGTGCTCACTTTAGTCGCTAATCATTTCTTTAAATCTTAAGTGGTCTTAAAGTGTTAGGAAATAATAAAATGAGCAGATCACCTGCAGTAGCACCAAAATAGCAAAAGGGAAACTCTCAGCTCAGGTATTCCAAAAAATATAAGGGTTAGGGTTAGTGCATCAATTATCTATTGCTGTGTAACAAATTATCCCAAACTTTGTGAATTAAAACATAAATATGTAGTATCTCTCATGGTTTCTGTGGGATAGGAGATTCTGGTCTGGGGTCTCTTGTGAGGTTACAGTTAAGATGTCGACCAGGGTTGCTGTTGCTGAAGGCTTGGCGAATTGGAGGATTCACTTCCCACATGGCTCACTCACATGTCTGTGAAGTCATTGCAGGCTTTTGGTGAGAGGCCTCAGTTCTTCTCAGTGTAGACCTCGCCATAAACTGCTTGACTGTCCTCTCAGTGTGGCAGCTAGCTTCTCCCAGAGTGAGCAACACAAGTGAAAGCATAGAAACTGCAATGTCTTTTATGACCCAGCCTGGGAAGTTACACTCCACCACTTCTGCAATATCTTATTGGTCTCAGAGTTCACCTTATTCTGTGTGGGAGGGAATGTACAAAGACATGAACTCTAAGAGGCAAGGCTCACTGGTGTTATTTTGAAGGCTGGCTAGAACAGTTAGTATTTGCCTCTCTGATCATTTCTTTATAATATTAGCATATTCTTATAATAGGATAGGCTTTTATTGTTTGTGTTGATTTTAAACAGAAGTAGCAATCAACACGGATAAAACCAATTTTCTTCTTTCTGCTCCTTTCCCTCAGCCCCTCCCGCTACCACAAGAAAGGAGGTCAGCATGAAACAACTCTTGAAACTTAATGAAGATAAATTCTTTTCCAAGATGCTAGGGCTCTTGTTAGCCCTCTCTAGTTTTCCTAGCTAAGCTCCTCTGGGAAGGGAAGTGTGGTTCACTGAGAGGAGATTAACCCCACACTCTCAAGGAAGACATTTATCTATCTCTTGCTCTCTCATATGGCAGAGCAGTGGTTTTCAGCCCTGGCTGTACATTAGAATCACTGGGGTTAGAACCTAGACTTTTTAAAAACAGTCCCAGGTTGTCAATCTTATTTAGCAACCTCCTATTTAGCACTTATTAGGTACTTCTCTAAATGGCATATAAATATTAACTTATTTGAACTTCATAACAAGCCTCTGAGGTAGGTATTATTATTATCCGCATTTTATAGATGAAGAAATTGAGGCACACAGAAATTAAGTATTTTACCCAAAGTCACAGAGCAACTGAATGGAAGAGCCGAGACTCCAAGGAGTTCTAATATATAGGCATGAATGAGTACCACTACTCTTAATGTTAATTAAATTTTGAAGGCCTTCTTTGAGAATCTGATGAAATATGTAGGATCTATTACCAAAAAAATGTACATTGCGTACACATCAAAAATTTGCATATATCCTTCCAGGAATGCATATGCAAATCCCCTCTGGGAAGTTGTTAGAAATGCAAATTCTCAGACCCCAACCCAGACTTACTGAATCAGAAACTCTGAGAGTGGGGTTCAGCAATCCCTCTTTTAACAAGACCTCCAAATGAATCTAATGTGTGCTAAAGTTTGGGAACCACTGCTCTGGAAGGCTGATTGTAGAAGCAAGTGATTAACTAGTGAATAACCTCAGCTTCATGGTTCTGTATAGAGATCTCATTGTTCTTGGCTCACCATTATGTGAGTGGAAATTCTCTTCTGTTAAAACTTGATTTCTCTGAGAAAAAATGATCATCAAAAGAAAGTCAGTCACTGATATTCATTCAAGTGTCATTAAAACCAACACTTATATGTCATTCATTCAGTAGATATTCCCTAAAACTTTGCTCTATGCCAGGCATGCAAGGCTCGATGTAACGCACAAAATAAACAATATAGTCATGACTACTACCTCAAGGAACTTCTTATTCTATAATAAGTAAATAATTACACAAATAAATATGTAATTATAAAATTTAATCAGTGCTATGGAGGAAAAGTGTGTCCATTAGACATCCCAAACTTACATGTTAAAAATGAACCTCTAGAATTAAAACCTCCCCAACCAAATCCTATTCCTATCCTGGCCTTTCCCATTTCAGCAGAAGATGCCACCATTTGTGTAGTGTGTAGACATTATCTTTGATCCCTTTATTTCTCTTACTCTAGCACCATACTCAGACACACAACACACACAAATCCATGAATAAATGATACATGTTCTATCTCCAAAACATATGTATCTCTGTACCATTCTCTCCATCTCCATCACCTTTAATTAGTTCTAGACACAGACCACCTTTGCTTTGACAGCTGTCATAACCCCCTAAATAGCACATTTCCACTCTTGCTTTTCTATAATCCTTTGTGTTCATAGCATCCAAACTGACCTGCACAAATTTAAATTAAATCAAGACATTCTCTCGCATATAAAAGCTTCAAAAATCTTTACCTTTCAATAGACCAAAATCCAACTTTTTTTTCTGTGACTTACAATGTTCTATGTAGTCTGGGCTCTACCTATCCCTCCAGCTTCATTGCATTCTCTTTCCCTCTCACTCTAGCCACATTGCCCTCATGCCTGTTCCTCTACTGAGCCAAACTTGTTTCTATTCCAGGGCATTCATGCTTGCTCTTCCTTTCACTTACAAGCTGTTCCCTACTCTCTGTATGGTGGGCTCTTTCCCTTCCTACAGATCTCAGGTCACATGTCACCTCTTTTCATACCCTGCCCTGACCATCCCCATCCCTCGTGACGCTCCCACGAAATCCTTCGCCTTTTCCCTCAAATACTTACTGTATCTGAATCATTTCATTTACTCTAGATATTTGTTCACTTGTTTACCAACTTTTTCTCTTTTTTTATGGCACTGTTTGTCAGTGTTTGTTTGGGTCCCAATCCAAACGAAAACTACATTTTTACAATGACAAAGTATGCACACACAGAGAGAGACACACAAAGCCAGAAGCCCCATGAAACATGTATTCTTGACAAGGATAGTGGTGACAAACTCAAAAACTTTATTAATTATTCTATGTTTTCAATTTCATATATACGTATATGTATATAAATAATTATTTAATTTATATATTATATGTTAATAAATAAATATATTTAAATTCTAGTTACAATCCTCTAAATTTCATGACCCACTGATGAGTTAGGGCCAGCAGTTTAAAAGCACTGCTCTTAAACTTACAAATAAGCTTCATGGAGTCAGAAACCTTATAATGCCATTTACAGTTGAATCCTCACTCCTAGAACATGGTAGCTAGTCAAATAATAATCTGAATCATTTAAAAATCCACTATGCAGTAAGCCTTAAATCCCACAAAAGCATATCCAGATATGTTTCCATAGTCATGAAATTGTGAATACCAATAGAGCATATACATGATTTTCCCAGTACTATTTGAGAATTTGACACAATTTGGGACCTGTTTTTCTATACCTAGCTCTTTATATTTAAATATCTGTAATGAGAATATTATATTTAATCATAAAAAAGTTTTCTCTTAAGACTAATTAAGATATTCCTGGCCAATTATCACATCTCTTGGGCAAGGTATTTGAATGGAGCACTTGAATGTGGAAATCTGTAACAGGTTGTAATTCCCAGGAGGAAGATGCAGTAAGAGTGCAATCAAGAAAATAAAGTTGACATTTGCTGAAAACTAGAGAATGGGTTTGCATATGTCCATATCATAACATAAGTAAATTATCACTTATAGGAAAAGTATATATTTAGCTTCTCATTTTTCCCACTATTAATCTTTCAGCCATGTTTCATCTGGAAAAAGATAGGGGAAAAAAGAAAAGTAAAAGAGAAGTGATAAAAACTTTGATTAGGTTTTTCTTCCTTATTAGCAGTTTTTGAAAAACATTTAGAGCAATAACAAGTTGAAAGTAATTGTTCAAATTAGTTTAAAAAAACTCATTTTAAACAGGAAATATAAATATTTAAATATCATGGCCTTAGATGCTAATTGCTGCCTTGCTGCCTCTGGTAAATATCAAAGAAGACAAAATGATTTAGGAACACATGAACATTATCTAAACTACTTAATTGTGGAACTTGTACATTTAATCTCCTCATTACATCAAATCAAATCAATCACAAGTGCAGCAGTGCATGCAGATACACAGATAGAACCAAAGAATATAATATCTGGGACTTGTTTAGTAATATTTTGATCAAGAATCTTTGTCTTTGGAGATGGCCGAAACCCAGCCAGTGAAAAGGTTTTGGCAACAAAGAAGACCTGGAAAGGAGATGGCAGTTGGTACAAAATCAGCTTTCCAGAAACTTTATCCTGATAAGGAGCCTAGGAAACCATGATTTGGGCATGTTTTTTTTGTGTGTGTGTGTGAGGAAGACCAGCCCTGAGCTAACATCCGTGCAATCCTCCCCTTTTTTTTTTTTGCTGAGGAAGACTGGCCCTGGGCTAACATCGTGCCCATCTTCCTCTACTTTATAGGGGACGCCACCACGGCGTGGCTGACAGGCAGTGCATCGGCGGGCGCCCGGGATCCGAACCTGCGAACCCCGGGCTGCCAAGCGCGGACTAAACCGCTGCGCCACCGGGCGGCCCCCTTGGGCATGTTTTTTATTTGGAGACCTTCCAGGGAAAGCTCTGAAGGAATGACCTCCTGTTGGTTCTCTTGGGGTGATTGCCAATCATGTAGACTATAAATAATATGTATAAATATGACCTGGTTATAACTTAAGGAGAAGGAGACAGGCCCTGTCTAAAGCCCCTTTGTGCTTTAGGCCAGAGCTTTGCAAGCATGATAGACAACATGCACATACATATATTTTACCCTACTACGAAACTACCTGTGAGTGGCTCTTGGTGGTATAATCTCAGACTCATATCAATCCCATGACAATGGGATATTCCAGATGACAAAAAGAGCTAAATTAAGGGGCAAGGAGAGGGCATTTCTAGAAGCTTAGTGGGAGAGGCAGACAGAGATTATACCTGACTGACGACAGTCTGATGCTGGAGAGAACAGAGTAGGTTGGAGCATGGGGCAGGGGGGCACACTGGAGAGAGAACAGAAATGTCTATGGGGAAGGTAAGTACATTATTCCGGTCTCTGTGCTGGTAACTCTCTCCTCCATCTCCCCAAGAAACTTCAGTGCACTGTGCATTGCTTGTCAATGGAAGGGTTCTTTAGGAATGTTCCAAAATGCTAATACTTACTTCAAAATAGGTCCAACTAGAGCCAAGGCTGATAAACTACACATAAATGCCATGTGCTACAGAAACTCCAGCCTTTTCTCTCCTAGCAGTAACCACTTTAGCATGTAAGAGAGTCAAGTGGCATTATTTTAATATATTTTAAAATAATATTTTATCATATTAATACAATATTTTAATAGTTTATTCTTTTAAAAGAAGAAAGTAAAATACGTATAAACTCTAATACCATCACTATGATGAATAAAAACTTCATTGTGGCACACCTCACACTCATTGCGTAGACGGCAGGGTGTCACAACACCATGGCCAAGAACCACTGCTCTGGCTTAGAGTAATACAAAGGCAGAAAGTATAAAGTATGAAAGCTGGGCATGAGGTGATGGGATGGAGGTATGTGTGAAGATTCTGCAGAGGCAAAGAGAGGCAACCAGTGGTACGTCATTTATAAGCAGGAAAACTCCAAGCATAGGAGAATCACAGCGTAAGTTTGAGGCTGAAGAAGTATCATCTTGTGCTCCACATAAGAAAAACCTACAGGTACAACCAGACATGAGATCTTATTAATAGACCCAAAGACAAACAAAGCCTAGAATATTTGATTATTCTTTTTTCAAGAGTCCCTCTTAGTGATACTGTTCAGAGGAATTTCTTCCTCTCCTGAGATGTTGGTCTAGATCAGTTGCCTCTGCATTGTGTTCTGTGGACTATTTTGGTGGTAAGCGAGGTGTTGGAGGAGAAAGACTCCAAAGCAGCTAATTTTTCCTCTATGTGACATAGTATATTAATTAGATATTTGTTGCTGCATAAAAACTATTCCCAGAGTTAGTGCTTAAAACAACGCAAATTTATTATTTTAGGCAGTTCTGTAGGTCAAAAGTCTGATGTGAGTCTCTGTGGGCTAAATCAAAGTGTTGGCAGGGCTGCCTTTCTTTCTGGAGTGTCTAGGGGAAAATCCATTTCCTTGCCTTTTACAGCTCTAGAAGCTTCCCACATTTCTTGGCTTGTGGCCACCTTCCATATTCAAAGCCAGCAATATTTATTCAAGTCTGTCTCACATTGCATCACCCTGACACTCACTCTTCTGCCTCCTTTCCATGTGTAAGTACCAGGTGATTACATTAAGGCATCGGGAAATCCAAAATAATTTCCCTGTCTTAAGGTCAGCTTGTTAGCAAACTTAATTCCAACTGCAACCTTAATTTCTCTTTGCCATGTAACAGAACCTACTCACAGGCTCTGGGATTAGGGTATGAATATTTTGAAGGGGGAGGGGCTTATTTTCCTGTCACAGTCAGTAATCTGGGCATGGTTCAACTGGATCCTCTATCTTAGGGTCTCTTACAAGGCTGAAATCAAGGTGTCATCCAAGGCTGTGGTCTCATCTGAAGTCTCAAGTAGTGAAGGATTTGCTTTCAAGCTCTCTCCTGTGGTAGTCGGGAGAATTCAGTTTCTCAAAAGTTGTTAGACAGATGGCCTCACTTCTTCCCTGGCAGTTGGCCAGGGGCCATCCTCAGTTCCTTGCCAGGTGGGCCTCTCCAACATGACACCTTATTTCATCAAAGTCTGCAAGCCAAGAAAGCAATAGAGAGAGAGAGAGAGAGTCTACTAGCAAGTGGAATTCATAGTCTCTTATAAACCAATCACAAAGTGATATCTCATAACTTTTGTTGTATTCTATTCATTAGAAGTAAGTCACTAGGTCTAGACTACACTCAAGTCGGGGGGCAGATTACCCAAGGGTGTGAATACCAGAAGGCGGGGATCATTTGGGGTTATTTTAGACAATGTCCTCCAGAGAGTGCTTAGCAACAAAGAACACTGACTTTAATCAGACAGGCTGAGTAGAAAAATCTGTCTCCATTACTTACCAGCCATGTGACATTGAGCAATTGTCGTGTCAACTCTATGCCTCAATTTCTTTATCTGAGAAGTCATATTGTTGTGAGGGTTAAATGAGATTCTACAAGTGGTTAGACAATTGCCTGACACCTACAAATAAGTGCTCAGTGAATATTAGCTTTGGTGATAGTGATGATTTAAGTCTTCACTTGAAGGGAGGGTTCAATGCTAAAACATCAGTTGAAAACAATTGAACTAGATGTACTCTAAAACCCTATCTAAATTAAGAATCTATTTGTTTCATTAATGGCCTAAAAACTCTACTTTTTCTCCTCTTAAAATATATGGAAAATATGGAGCATAACATTTTATTACACACCAGAGGATATGACAGAATGATTTCTTCTTTATTAAAAAATCTGTAATATTATTTTTCTGATTAAAAAAGCAATTATGAGAAATTTGGAAGATTCAAAGAAGCATAAAAAAGAACATTAAAGTCACCCAGTCTCACTATCCACAAATTACATGAATATATATATAACATATATATATGTTTTTCACAAATTTGACATATTATACAAATACCTTTAATTTTTACATTATAACTAACCAAAATACTTTCTATATGAAAATATGGTATTGTATTATATTCTACTATTGCTTTATTCTTGACTTTTTTAAATAATGCCATCCCCAATCTTGATTTAGTCATTTATCTAGCATTCATCTGCAAATCTTATTAGAAAGTGTGCATGGTTATATATTCTAAGCCTGTGCATGTCTAAAAATATCTCTCTGTTGCACTTGAATGACAACTTGGCTAAGTATACAATTGTTGGGTCATACTTGTTTTCTTTCAGAACTCTGTAGACATTTCTCTTTTGGCTTGTGGTCTTCAGGGTTATAACAAAGGAATGGAAGACCAGAATGATTTTTTTTTCCTTTGTACACAATTTGTTCTGTTTTGTTTCAGTCTAGATGCTTATTAGATTTTTAAAATTTATTTCAAAGGTTGAAAAATATTGAAGGGTTGCTTTCATTGTTAATTTTGCCTGGTACTCAATGGGTCCTTAGAATTTCTTTACTTAGATATTTCTTCAATTCTGAAAACATCTTTCTATTGTTTCTTTACTTTGAACTGACAAAATCAAATCGTGTCGCTCTTCTGCTCATAAGCCTCACACACTCAGAATGAAATCCAAAGTCTCCACCCTGGACTATAAGTCTCTGCACAGTTGCTGGTGGCTTTCTCTCTAAACTCATCTCCTACCACTCTCAGCCTGTCCCTTTGTCTCAGCCACTCTGACCTCCTTGCCCTTCCTCAATCGTATCAAACATATCTCTTCCTCAGGTTCTCTGTGTGTGCCCTCTGCTTGCAATGCTTTCAACCTAGATATACGCTTCAGGTCTCTGAAAAGGAAGCCCTGGCCACCTTATAAAATAGGAAAACAGAACCACCCCTAATCTATCACCCACAGACTTGCTTATTTGTTTGTTGCCCATTTCCCCTGCAGAATATAGGCTCCATGAAAGCAAGGCCTTTTCTGTTCTGTCCACTGCTATAACTCCAGTGTCCACAAAAGAACCTTGCACATGGATGGTAGGTGATCTAACAAATATATGTTGCATGAGTGACTTCCTTAGTTAAGTTTTCTGGCATACTGTCCATCATATCTAAAGTGAGCATAAGTAGGCACAGCTGCAGAATCCCCAGGCAGTGTATCCTTTGGCCCCTTGTGTGCTTCCCAAAAGGCTGATGGATTCCAAATATGCCCCTACTACTCCATGGGGCTCTTGCTTCCTGCCCCACCTCTTCTGGGTTGGGTGGTTAATCAAGCACTGATGGATTGCTCCCTATTTGTTAACAGTTGTTCCCTCGTGTGCCTTCTTTCTTTCGTTTGGTCCCATGTTTCCCAAGTCTTGTATAATTTCTTAAAGTTTCTTTCATATGAATGCCATCTGTCCCTGGAGTCTTGGCTCTTAAAGGCTTTTGTAAGCATGAAATGAGATAATGCTCAAAGTGCTTTGGTATATTCACAGGGTTGTGCGACCATCATCATAATCTAAATTTAGAACATTTTCATCATTCCGAAAAGAAAGCTTGTACCCTTTAGCAGTCACTCCCTGTTCCCCCACCCATTTGGAATTGTACATATTAAATAGATGAACTTTGTGCTATGTAAATTATATCTCAATAAAGCTGTTTTAAAATGAGATTTATAAGCAGGAGTGTTAGACAGATGTTTTCCATTTTTATGGTGAAAAGAAGAATAGAGAAGCCTCTGAGGGTGACAGGTTAAAGCATTATTCTTTTGTAAACTTCTCACATGTTCCATCTCTTTACCTTTTAAAAAAATGCAATGGTTTATAATTTTAACACATTGTCCATTATTTCTCTCAAATCATAATAATTATTTCTCTTGAACCATAAAAGGTGGTTCCATGTAAGTAAATATGGAAACATACAGTTATATTTAGTCTTAACATATTAACTATAACTAGTAATGTCCCCATCATTTCTCTTTATCAAATTCATTCATATAGAGGTACAGATAGATAATTTCCATTATAAATAGGCACTGATATTATTAAAGAATACATATTCACTTATAATTTTAATTATTTTTTCCTTACTTGAATTCTACCCATTCATTAATTTCAGATTTTATCATCTACTAATTCTTATTCTTTATCTCTCTGTAAAATTGATATTGAAATTTTAAAGCCAATGTAGTGACAGCATTGCCATTTTGCTATTTTTTTAAATTTATTTCTATTTGCCTAAGGAGAAACATCTCATGTCACTTTAAAAGTAAGTATCAGAAAATGAAGAGTAATATAATTCTGAATAAAATGTAAGAGATTTGATTTAGATAGTAAAAATTGAATTTGAATGATATTTTATACTTAAATAAAGGCATATGATATACTGAAATGTACACTTTTTACTAAAAGACTTTATTACCAAAATAATACAGCAATTTGAGAGTATGAACCTATAAACAAATATATAATTGACTGTCAATTCACTTTTTAGAGCATATCTCATACTCAGGCATATCTTTAACCATAAAATAGTCTCTAATCTAACAGTATGTTGAAATATTTGATGAGTGGAAGTCTCAGATTCCATATTCACTTTTTTTGTGAATAAGAAAAAAATAAACTGTTCACTCTACACTTTTAAGTCATCACTTACCAACTCTTATTCCACTTAGCTTAGGGTGTTAAAGCATTATGATATTTAGTTTTATACTCTTCGAATTATGATAATATCCTAAACATTTTGGATAGTGCTTGATAACCAAACCCAACTGGGATCAACTATTAAAGGTTTTAGATCATTTGTGGTAAAATATAAAGAAACTCAAAAATTATACTATTATTAGTCTTTGCATGTTCCTTGCGTATTGAATTCTGCCTTTCATTTATAAGTTTAAACATTTCTCAAATGTGCTACTTGCTCACACTGATTAGTATATTAAGCTTTTCAACATCCTATGAGGTAAATCAATATTAAATATTATTAATAGAAATTAAGGTATACAGAGGTTAAATGACTTGTCAAAAATATTTCCTATTCCATTGTTTACTTAAATTTGCACTCACTGAATAAAATTGTTTGCACGTTAATTTAAATCACATTTTCTTTCCACTACATGGAAAAGGGAGCCCGTGAGGTTGATAACTACACTAAATACTATCTCAGGAATTTCAAGAAGCAGAATGAGCCTGCTGGGTAATGGAGGTCTTTCATTCATTTACTCCACTGAGAGGTTCTAGAATTTGGCAACTATGTTCAATAGCTAATGTAACTGAGGGAACAGCTGGTGCGTGGGTTTGGACAGATTTTGCCTACTTTAGTGATCCAAGTCTTCCCGTGGGAAATTTCAGACAGCATGAAGCATGTTGCAAATTCTCTTTGGAGAAAACCGGGACAAGAGAGTGTAACACCCAAAGCAGTAATATTAACATTTTTGCTCTCCCTTGCCCTTGCAAACAAAATAATTTAACTCACTACTCAGGGAGGAACATTCAGAATAATTATTGCTAAAAGACTACTGGATTTGGGGATTTATTTTAGTAAATGTTTGGTTTTGTTAAATTATATACTCAAGAAAAGTAATGTATAAAGCTGATTCCATCCAGCTTTATAACATGAGCAAATTTCCTGGAATAATTAAAATTTTTAACTTTCAGATCTCCTCGAATGCTGTGCCACCATAATAGGGGATCACCTGAGCCAATTTTACTTCTCTAAATAACAAAATTTTGTCATACCTGGGGATCCAATATGTTTCCTTTGCCTTTATATGAGTTCTCGGAACTCATCTCCACTTCTATAAGTCTGAATATTTAAAATGTCTAATAGAGTGTCAAATAAGCAATGTCACATGTTGCCAGTACATGCCCCTATATTAAAATGTGCATCCATCTGGCTTTATTTATTTTAAACTCTAAAGTTTGATGAAATGAAGTTTTATTATTTTACCATTCTTGGAAGATCCACATTCTGTAAAACAGATCTACTTAAAATATGTGCTGCAATCTATGTAATATGAAATGATTGCAACTGAGGAAGTAGTTTTGAAGACTGTTGGTTTTATATTATGCAAATTGCTTTCTTTAGTAAAGTAGCATTTTCTGGATTCAGAATATCCTATAGTTATGTTGACTATATCTTCTAAGTAAAAAAACAGGACACATGGTCTGACAAGTAAGAGGATATTTCTATATAAAGTGGAGCAACATATTGGAAACTGGAACAGTCTCAGAGAATCCAGACGATATGGTCCCCATAGCTATAATACTAGGAAGTACCAAATAGTCATTATGTAAGATAATTTTTAAAAGTCTACTGCAGAAACATTCTTAAGATGTAAGTTGATCTATAATTTTTATTTAAAGACACTCTTTACATCCCCCCCAAAATGTTACTCATTTATTTGACCACTTAATAAGCTAATATTAAATGTCTATTCTGCATTAGGCACTGTGGTGTAGATACTTGGAACCAAAAAGAGGGAATCTCTGCCCTTATGGAACTCATAGTCTTGTCAAGGAGACAGGTATTGATCAAATATTCATTCTTATTTAGGTAAAAGTAACTGTGATATCTGATATAAAAGTTTTAGTGTATTACGCTAAAGAACACTTATGAGGGGCATTTTATTTTGTCAGGCAATTCAGAAAAGTGTACCCTAAAGAAGAGATTTTTAAGTTGAGATCTCAAGAAGAAGCAGGGGTTAACCAGTTGAAAGGGATGGGGAGATCTGTTTTAATGAAAAATTTTAAAACGAGTAAATGTATAGCAAAATCTTTCCCTTTAAACTACTAATTTTAAATATCATCACTGACCCTGTAAGTCGATAGCTTATGAAATTTAGAATTTACATTTCTCTGTTGGCTGCCTGCGATGAGAGTATTTGGTTTATGTGACTATGCATTCACCAATTTGTCTGGTAACAAACTTGCTTTAGCCCCATTGTAAAATTCACTTCCCCTTGGATAATTGCTCTCATTGATTACCACTTAGCCTCAACTATTTTTGTGTTGGCAAGTCCCCAGAAAGTTCCAAAAGAGGAAATGCATGTCCATCTTTAGCTATTTGATTATGTGCATGATATTTTAGTCACGAAATAATTTCTATCTGGCAAGCTTGACATACATATTCAAAAGCATCTAAATATTGTTGTTGCATCTATTACATAAGCTGCAAAGAAACTCACTCAACAGATGCTCCAAAATTTATAAAACTTGTGGTTCTCAAAACATTTGGTGTTTTTATCATAAAATCTGAGTCTCATCTAGGGTTGATTTGATTGTTCACATTGCAGGCCTTCCCTTCCCCGGATCTATACAGTTTGTTTATTTTCCAGACTCCCATATGTTCCATTTCTTCAGAGTTGGGCCATTTTCCCAGAAGTCAGGCCGTGAGTGAAGCTGAGTGATAGGGAAGCTTTTATGAGGAGAATCATGCCAGTCAGAATTTAAGACACATCAGAGGGAGGTCAGTTACTCCAACTCTGTCCTATTGCAAACAAGAACACTGGTAACAAGTAACATCAAATGACCAAGGTCACACAGGTGGAAACCCAGCTGAGATGTGAGGTATATGAGCCCCCTTCTCCAGAATCTGTCCAGTAGAGTTTGTATTATACATTTTATAGGATAATGATTAAAATTAACTTTTGAAACCCATAAAATTAAAAACAGTTTTTGACTAAGCTACTTATAGGGAACTCAAGGTATTGCAACATTTGGATATGTGGTGAAAGTAATACTCCTATGTCCTTATATCTCTTATCTTATATTCTTTGACTATCTAAAACTCATAAATTTATCGTTATGGGGGTGGTTGTGTTCATAAGAGAAAATAAGTTAAAATTCAAGGAATTACCAGTTTAGTTTCTTAACACTATATTTGATGGAGTTTATTCTTAAGAAAAGTATATAGACTCTCTCAGCACACACAAAAAAGGCCACATTACTGGCCCTGGCCCAGGTTAGCTTTTCAGGTCAAATCACCCAATCAGCAGCTATGATCCCACAGTAAATTCTAGGCTGCATAGTTTGTGACTAAATCCTTACAAACTCAATTGATTCCCCAAAGTGTGTCTCCTAATGGCCCTGATTCTTCTACTAAAATATGGATGGCAGGCGATCACAATATAAAGGTGCCCATCTGTGTGCTTTTCTTCTAGTAGAAAATGCCACGTCTACAAAAGACTTGTATTTTAAACATCCTGCTCTCTTGTTTCCAAGGTTTTGTGCTCACTGACTGTCAGCATGCACATTTTGAAAATGTAGATTTATGTGTGGTTGAACCCTCTACTATAGTCAACACAAGGCGTCCTCTTTCTAAGTTGCTGTATTCATATAATCAGAATCTGCTTCTTTTTTTTTTTTTTTACCATTTTTTAAATTGACGTCTTAATAGTTTATAACACTGTGGGGTTTTAGTTGTACATTTTTGTTTGTCTGTCACCTTGTGGATGTAACCCTTCACCCCTTGTGCCCCCCCCACCCCCCTTTCCCTTGGTAACCACCAATCAGTTCTCTCTGTCCGTGTGTTCACTTATATTCCATATATGAGTGAGTTCATGCAGTGTCTGTCCTTCTCTCTCTGGCTTATTTCACTTAACATAATACCCTCTAGGTCCTTCCATGTTGTTGCAAATGGGACAATTGTGTCTTTTCTTATGGCTGAGTAGTATTCCATTGTATGTATATACCACATCTTCTTTAACCAATCATCAGTCGAGGGACACTTGGGTTGCTTCCACTTCTTGGCTGTAGTGAATAATGCTGCAATGAACATAGGGGTGCATACGCCTCTTGTGATGGTTGATTTCACGTCCATTGGGTAGATGCCCAAGAGTGGGATTGCTGGATCATACTGTATTTCTATTTTTAATTTTTTGAGGACTCTCCATACTGTTTTCCATAGAGGCTGCACCAGTTTGCATTCCCACCAGCAGTGAATGAGGGTCCCCGTTTCTCCACAACCTCTCCAGCATTTGTTGTTATTTGTCTTTGTGATTATAGCCATTCTAACCGGTGTAAGGTGATATCTTAGTGTAGTTTTGATTTGCATTTCCCTGATGATTAGTGATGTTGAACATCTTTTCATGTGTCTATTGGCCATCTGTATCTCTTCCTTGGAAAAATGTCTGTTCATATCCTCTGCCCATTTTTTGATCGGGTTGTTTGTTTTTTTGTTGCTCAGTTGTATGAGATCTTTATATATTACTGAGATTAATCCCTTGTCGGACAAACGATTTGCAAATATTTTCTCCCAGCTGGTGGGTTGTTTATTCATTTTGATCCTGGTTTCATTTGCCTTGTAGAAGCTCTTTAGTCTGAAGAGGTCCCACTTGTTTATTTTTTCTTTTGTTTCCCTTGTCCGAGTAGACATGGAATCTGAAAGGATCCCTTTATGTCCAGTCTCAATTAGTGTACTGCCTATATTTTCTTCCAGGAGTTTTATAGTTTCAGGTCTCACTTTCAGGTCTTTGATCCATTTTGAATTGATTTTTGTATATGGCGATAGGAGATGGTTTACTTTCATTCTTTTGCATGTTGCTGTCCAATTTTCCCAGCACCATTTATTGAAGAGACTTCCCTCTCTCCATTGTATGTTCTTTGCTCCTTCCTTGAAGATTAGCTGTCCATAGGTGTGTGGTTTTATTTCTGGGCTTTCAATTCTGTTCCATTGATCTGTGTGTCTATTCTTGTACCAGTACCATGCTGTTTTGATTACTGTAGCTTTATAGTATATTTTGAAATCAGGGATTGTGATGCCTCCAGCTTTGTTCTTTTTTTGCAGAATTGCTTTAGCTATTCGGGCTCTTTTGTTGCCCCATACGAATTTCAGTAGTTTTTGTTCTATTACCGGGAAGAATGACATTGGGATTCTGATTGGGATTGCATTGAATCTGTAGATTGCTTTAGGTAGAATGGACATTTTAACTATATTTATTCTTCTAATCCATGTGCATGGAATATTTTTCCATTTCTTTATGTCCTCCTCGATTTCTTTCAATAGTGTCTTATAGTTTTCATTGTATAGGTCTTTGACCTCCTTGGTTAAATTTATTCCCAGATATTTTATTCTCTTTGTTGCAATTGTAAATGGGATTGTCTTTTTGAGTTCTCTTTCTGTTTTTTCATCGTTAGTGTATAGAAATGCAATTGATTTTTGTAAGTTGATTTTATACCCTGCCACTTTACTGTAGTTGTTGATTGTTTCTAGTAGTTTTCCGATGGAATTTTTTGGGTTTTCTATGTATAAGATCATGTCGTCTGCAAATAGTGAGAGTTTCACTTCTTCATTGCCTATTTGGAGTCCTTTTATTCCTTTTTCTTGCCTAATTGCTTTGGCCAGAACTTCCAGTACTATGTTGAATAAGAGCGGTGAGAGTGGGCACCCTTGTCTTGTTCCTGTCCTCAAAGGAATGGCTTTCAGTTTTTCCCCATTGAGTAGGATGTTTGCTGTAGGTTTGTCATATATGGCCCTTATTATGTTGAGGTACTTTCCTTCTATACCCATTTTGTTGAGAGTTTTTATCATAAATGGATGCTGGATCTTGTTGAATGCCTTCTCTGCATCGATTGAGATGATCATGTGGTTTTTATTCTTCATTTTGTTAATGTGGTGTATCACGTTGATTGATTTGCGGATGTTGAACCATCCCTGTGTCCCTGGTATAAATCCCACTTGATCATGGTGTATGATCTTTTTGATGTATTGCTGTATTCGGTTTGCCAATATTTTGTTGAGGATTTTTGCGTCTATGTTCATCAGTGATATTGGCCTGTAGTTTTCCTTCTTTGTATTGTCGTTGTCTGGCTTTGGTATCAGGATGATGTTGGCCTCATAGAATGTGTTGGGAAGTATTCCATCTTCCTCTATTTTTTGGAATAGTTTGAGAAGGATAGGTGCTAAATCTTCTTTGAACGTTTGATAAAATTCTCCAGGGAAGCCATCTGGTCCTGGGCTTTTATTTTTTGGGAGGTTTTTGATTACTGTTTCAATCTCTTTACTTGTGATTGGTCTGTTCAGATTCTCTATTTCTTCTTGATTCAGTTTTGGGAGGTTGTACGCTTCCAAGAATTTGTCCATTTCCTTTAGGTTGTCCAATTTGTTGGCATAAAGTTTTTCATAGTATTCCCTAATAATCCCTTGTATTTCTGTGGTGTCTGTTGTAATTTCTCCTCTTTCATTTCTAATTTTATTTATTTGAGTCTTCTCCCTTTTTTTCTTAGTGAGTCTGGCTAAGGGTTTGTCAATTTTATTTATCTTCTCAAAGAACCAGCTCTTTGTTTCATTGATCCTTTCTACTGTTATTTTGGTTTCAATTTCATTTATTTCTGCTCTGATTTTTATTATTTCCCTCCTTCTGCTGATTTGGGGCTTTGTCTGTTCTTCTTTTTCCAATTCTGTTAGGTGCAATTTAAGGTTATTTATTTGGGATTTTTCTTGCTTGTTAAAGTGAGCTTGTATTGCTATGAATTTCCCTCTCAGGACTGCTTTTGCTGCATCCCATATGAGTTGGTATGGTGTATTTTCCTTTTCATTTGTCTCCAGATAGCTTTTGATTTCTCCTTTAATTTCATCAATGACCCCTTGGTTGTTCAGTAGCATGTTGTTTGGTCTCCACATCTTTGTCCCTTTCCTAGTTTTTTCCTTGCAGTTGATTTCTAGTTTCACAGCATTATGCTCAGAAAAGATGCTTGTAATGATTTCAATCTTCTTAAATTTATAGAGGTTTGCCTTGTTTCCTAATATATGGTCTATCCTTGAGAATGTTCCATGTGCACTTGAGAAGAATGTGTACTCTGCTTTTTTTGGGTGGAGTGCTCTGTATATATCTATTAAGTCCATTGCGTCAGTTTTTCGTTTAAGTCCATTATTTCCTTATTGACTTTTTGTCTGGATGATCTATCTATTGATGTAAGGGGGGTGTTAAGATCCCCTACTATTATTGTGTTATTGTGAATATCTCCTTTAAGGTTTTTTAGCAGTTGTTTTATGTACTTTGGTGCTCCTGTGTTGGGTGCATAGATATTTATAAGTGTTATGTCTTCTTGGTGAAGTGTCCCTTTTATCATTATATATTGCCCTTCTTCGTCTCTCATTACCTTTTTTATCTTGAAGTCTACTTTGTCTGATATAAGTATGGCTACTCCTGCTTTCTTTTGTTTGCCATTAGCTTGGAGTATTGTTTTCCATCCTTTTATTTTGAGTCTGTGTTTGTCTTTAGAGCTGAGAATCTGCTTCTTAATTCTAAAATGATAAATAGAGTATACCTTAATGTTAATACCCTTGCCATAAAGCACATGATCTCTGATTTGATATCTAGGTACAATTTCTCAATCTTCTTAAACTGCTTTGATCTTTATATCTGTGAGTTGCAGTTAGTCTCCCTAGAGGGTTGATGGTGGGAAAATATCTCTAGAATCCCAAAAACACGTCAAGTATTTATCCTTTATCCAAAGCTGTTCTTCTTCCTAAATTCCCTATTGTATTTGACAGCCTCACTCTGAGCCCAGTAACCTCAGTCACATCTTCAGATCACATCAGGGTCTCCCCTCTCCCTTACTCCTCACTTGCACAGTCAAAGCTCTACCAGTTCTCACTTTCAAGTATCTTCTTCGTTTCTCCCTTCTTCTCACACTCACCCACAACTGCACTAGTTCAGGACAACATCATTTTTCCCATGGATTCCTTCCTAGGTGTCAGGCTTCTCAAATTGCCTGTCTTCTGCCCCATGAGATCTGTCTAAATTCAAAACACGCCCCCACCACCATCTCTGTTCCTCTCTCCCTCTCCCACTCTCTCCCTCTCACCCTCCTCTATGTGGCATTGTTCCAAAGATGAAACACTTCTGTTGGACTCCATCAATGGCAATATCAAGTCCAACATCTTTGCATTGAATAGCTACCTAATCCTTCATGAAAATGCCACTTACATGTAGGCATATTACTACTCTTGAAAGAGCAGTAAGAACCCAGTGCCTTTGCCACTTTTCATTGCCCTAGGTAATCTAAACCTTGAATTAAAATCTGTAAAATAGAAACAAAAATTCTCTGCTTCAGGGTATATGAAAACTGGTTAATAATTTTGAATTTGAATTTATTTATTTTTATTGTTCAGTTAGTATAAGAGAAATAGATTTTTAAATTAGCCATGATCTGACCATTCCCTTTTCTGCTGTTACACATGTGTACAGAATTTTATATAATTGTAAGAATAGCATAGATGCACTTCTGTATTTTTCCACATTTTTTCAGATTTGGACATATTAATAGAGTTTGAGTCATTTTAATAGTTGCATAATATTCTACCAAATCCATAAACCTCAGCTTTTTAACCAACCCTCTATTTTTGAGTAATCAAGTTGATAGCATTCTCTGAAGTATTATGAATAATGCTACAATGAAAATGTTCTTGCATTATGCTTTTTCCTCATTTTGTTTATATACTCGGGGCAAATTATCAGTAGAATTACTAAGTCTGAGATGATTAACACTGTATCTCTTAAAATGCATCACCAAATTCTGTACCAAAGTTTTCAACAGTGTGCACTGTCACACTGTTTCACACAGTGTGCACTGTGATAGATCGGTGCTCTCATTTCAGCACACCTTTGACCGAATAGAATATTGTAATGATTTTCAGTTTTCTGTTGTGATAGTTATAAAGTGTTACCTTCTTTGTTTGTTTACACTTTGAATTTCTATCATAACCAAGGAATTGAACCTTTTTTATATATTTGTTGACTAATTTTATTTCTTCTTGTGTATTTTCTTTCATTCACAAGAATCGGGTGGGAGAAATTGTGTATTGTCCAGTACACAAGTGGACTGGTTAGCTTTAGATAGTAGTATGGGTAGTTCAGCCATAGTAGCAGGAGGGGAGAAAAAGTATATTGCTATAGAAGAAGGCAGGTTGGTAAATGTAGTGGGAGATGTGGAATCTAAGTGATCAACTGACAGTGAGGAGAGGAGAGGGGTTATTGGATGTTTGTGAAAAGAACGCTAGTATGAAATAATCTCAAAGCGTAGGAGGCAAAGTGCTTAGTGGAATGCAGACATCACTGTCGGTACTGAGGGCCCTTTTGAGCTTTGTGGCCATCACTTTAGATAACAACAGGCGGCAAGGTTGTATTTTTTCCAGTCACATGGAGGCACTGGGATACAGGCACAGAATAGAAAAGGAACTGGATTTACCCAGGTGAAGCTTTTGCCAGGTGAGTAAGACAGAGGCAAAGGGAGGCCAAATAGTTGAGAGTATATGTAAAAGAGAGATGACAATCATGGGCCATAGATTTTCAGTTAGATAAGGAGAAAGTAAACTTATGAAGGAAGTCATTTATAGAGAAAACGTGTGTCTCAGTGGATACAAGAGGGAGTGAGATAAGGTAGTAGTTAAAGAATAGGATGCTATATCAAAGAGCAGAATGCTTGAAATCAAGATTTTGGAGGGAATGCCTTGTTGGTAATGACCTGATCTAGGGTAAGACCATGGAAAGTGATGGCTGTGATCGGAGAGAGGATAAGCCCAATGGAGAAGTGGAGGTCAGAGGCTGAGAACCAAGACACTAAATAGGCAATCTACATAGTTATTAGGGTCACAAAAAATGTTGACAGGAGTGATGGTGAAGAGAAAGAAGCAGTCAGCTAAGGAATGTAAATCTTAAATACTGATAGTAATTTCCAATAAAATTGTATCATTAAAGATTCCCATAAATGGTATTTGAAAGTGCCTGCTTCTCCATAGTTTGCCAACACCAGGTATTATCAATATGCTTAATCTTTATCAATCTCCTAGGTGAAGAACAGTATCTTGGGACTGGATTTCCCTTTTCTCATAATGAGTACAGTTGATCATCTTTTCCCGTATATTATTTCTATTTGAATTTCCTTTTCCATTCATGACTGTTGCCCATTTTTCTGCTGGTGTGTTCACATTTTATTAACTATTGGAAAGAAATCTTCCTGAAATAAAGAAACTCCCTCTGAGCTATCAATGCCCTTGCAAGTGTTTTCCAATTATTTTTATATTAATATTTTAGTGAAGAATTAATAAATTTTTCCACTCTTGAAAATAAACATTATAATTAGTATATGTATTAGTTAACTGATTGTAGATAAAGCATCAGATTGATGTATTTATTTATTTGGATTTAATCAGTTTTTCTGTTTTTTATAAAACAACAACAAACACACACATAGAGACAGAGATTGGATTGGTGGTTACCAGAGGGGAAGGCGGGGAAGGAGGAGGGTGAAAGGGATGATTAGGCACATGTGTATGGTGATAGATTGTAATTAGTACTTGGGTGGTGAACATGATGTAATCTATGCAGAAATAGAAGTATAATGATGTACACTTGAAATGTATATAACATTATAAACCAATGTTACTGCAATAGAAAAATTTAAAATAAATCAATTTTTAAAAAATCATTTTTTCTTCTAAAGGATGAAAATTCATTGTATACGAGTTAAATATATTTTTGAAAACTCCATAGTGGCTATAGTTAACACAAGGAAAGGGTATATCTTAAGTTTAAAAGTCTTTTAATCAAAATTTCATTTGAATAGCTTTAAAAAGAAGAACTTTAGGTTCTCAATAGCAACCATACACATATTATAGGTAATACTGCTTCACATATATTTGTTGGATTTTTTCAATAGAAAGTGAGAGTAAATTAATGTAATGTTAAGAGAAATGCAATTTTATTGACTTTTTCTGACTGATGAAAAGGTATTAAGGACTCACTAATGGAATGCTTTTTAAAGGATAAATAGTTTCAGATATTCAGACACTGATTTTCTCTGTATCTTAGAACTCCTATAATAATGTGTTTCACTAAAATTTTCATTTATTATCTAGCTCCAAGGATAATGGAAGCTGATTTGCTATATAATACAATAGAATTTTTCTGTATATTTAATTGATAATATATATATGGTGGCAGCATTTAGTATCATACGATTTCAATATTTCTTGATGCTACTGTTATCTGCTTTTGGAATATGTCCGTGAGGTACTTCAGCTTGAAAGAAGCAATAAATGAACCAAAATGAGATAACTAATGAGATAGTGAAAAGAATAGGGTAAATTTCCAGACTTCAAATGAATTGTACTACTTCATGACTCAACTCATCTTCAAATTATCATATATGTATTCATTCACCAAGAATACATTAAAAATAATTATATGTCATGGTATTCATAGTTTACTTAGCCAATCCTTCTGGCCTTTGAATGATGAATTCCAATTCATTTACTCAAGTTTCTTTGAGCTCCTACGTTTTGCAAACACAGTTGTAAACACTAGGGTTTGACTAGGGTTGACATGATAAAAAAGAGATCTCAGCATTATAGCTTGCTTAGGGGATGAGTTAACAAGAAAATACAAGGAGCCATTATCATGACTCCCCAGCTGAGTAAGAGGTCAGCATGGAATAGTACTAGTGAGTGATGATAACTTCCTGAATTATGAGAATTCAAAACTACATTTAAATATGATGACGATGATGGCTGCAGCTAGATGAAATGGGAGTTCATCCAAGATGGGGAGAAAATAGCCAAAGTGAATACATAGAGGCAGAAATAGGATGATTCCAAAAAGATGATCAGTGTGTGGCACTATGACAGATATTCAGCTACCAAAACCGGGGTACATGATGAGGATTAGATTTTGGGACTAACTCAGAGGCAGAATTATCAGAACAAAGGTACTAGATTAAAACTAGACAAGAAGCAGTGTAAGGAGTGTGACGTCACATGCATTTAAATTATTTTTCCCTAAACCCTGAATTATTCCTAGAAAAGTAGCTTTCAGACTTCAGTATGCAAAAACGTCACCTGGAGAGTTTGCTAAAAAGATAACTGAACTCCAGATCCCAGTTCTGAGGCATGTGACAAAAAGGCATGTTAGAGACCAACTTAGGGCTGAATCTCCCTATGGAAGCAAGTTGCCTCTGGAGAGGTTAACTGTGAAGCCAGAATGTTGCATCTTTAAGTTTAAAAAAAAGTTATACGTATGATTGTTCTATTTTGGCAAGTACAAACAGACCCCGCACACACATACACATACACATTCGTATACCTAAGGAGGGAGGTATATCAGTCTATGTGTATGTGCATGTGTTGGAAATTTAAGAATAGATTCAAAGGAAAATGTAATATGGTACATTGAAGAAAGGCAGAACAACCAAAAGAATGAAAATAAAATTTAAAAAAGAAGTTGAGAGGATCAATGACAGTTGTTGAAATGAAAGTTAGGTAAAGAAAATCTATCATGTGTAATTAGAGTTTCAGAAGAAAGAAAAACAAAACAAAGGAAGAGAACTTATATTTAAAACTGTAATAAAGGAAAACTTTATGGAAACAAAAAAAGAGATCTCAGAGCCCACTTGATAATAGAAAAATCAACCTGGAATGGTCAACTCTGAAAGATATTCTAATAAAATTGTTAGATTTTTAAAGATAGAGGAAATATCCTCAGGGTCTCTTGGCACAAAGAACAAATACAGGCAAATGGAAACTCCAGTAAAGCATGGTTGTGATTCCTTTCTAAATTTACACAAATATATTAGAGAATAAATCTTCTCAAGTAAATATAAGACAAGTCACAATCATTGATCACATATTAGATCACAAAGAAAGCATTAGTAAATTTTATGGTAGAAATGTGAAAAAAGAACTCTGATCAAAATGCAATGAACTGGAAACTCATTTTTTTTTTTAAGAAAGGTCCTTCTAACTTGCAATTGAAACAAACAGCCAACCAATCTCTATTCTTGGATGAAAGAAGAAATAAAAACTGAAATTATAGAATTTTGAAAAAATAATGACAAAAGTACTACATAGATTTATAGGGTATATTTTGAGCACTGACCAGTGGAAAATACATAGTTTTAAACATTTATATCAGTAAAAATGAAAATAAATGAATTGTTTTCTCAACTTAAAGATCTAGATAAAAACAACAAAATAAATCAAAAGAATGCACAAGAAAGAAGATAATAAAGGTAGAAATAAAGGAGGTAGAGAATAAAAGTTAAAAGCAGAATTAATTAATAATTCAAAATTCTAGTTTTTGACAAAATTAACAGATTAGACCAACCATTAGCTAATTTAATGAAGAAAAAGAGGGAGAAAGCACAAATATGTCAAACAAGAAATAAGTGAGAAATAACCACTGAAATAACAGAAATTTTAAAAATTTATGAGACAGATGTGCAAAACTATATGCAAATAAATTTTAAAAACTAAATGAAATTGATAATTTCCTAGGAAAGTACAATATGCCAACTTTCTCTATTTCTTTGAGGGAAATTGGTCTGTTTAAGCTTTTTATCTCTTTAGGGGTCAAATTTGATATATTGATGCAAAAGCATTAAATTAAATATTAGCAGACAGAATCCAGAGCCATTAAGAAAATAATTAATCAGGGGCCGGCCCTGGTGGCATAGCGGTTGTTTGCACACTCTGCTTCGGCAGCCCGGGGTTTGCAGGTTCGTATCCCGGGTAGGGGCAGATGCACCGCTGGTCAAGCCATGCCATGGCGGTGTCCCATATAAAGTAGAGGAAGATGGGAACAGATGTTAGCCCAGGGCCAGTCTTCCTCAGCGAAAAAGAGGAGGATTGGCAACGAATGTTAGCTCAGGGCTAGTCTTCCTCACACACACAAAAAGAAAATAATTAATCGTAGTCAAATGGAATTTATTTCAAGGATAAAAGGTACTATGGTCTGAATGTTTGTGTCCCCTCAAGGTTTGTATATTGAAGTCTAATGTCCAATGTGAGTGTTGGGCGGTGGGCCTTTGGGATGTGAAAGGGACTTCACCAGAACATGACCATGCTGGTGCTTTGATCTTGGACTTCCCAGCCGCCAGAACAGTGAGAAATAAATGTCCATTATTTATAAGCCATCCAGTCTATGGTATTTTGTCATAGAAGCCCAAACAGACTAAGATAAAAGGCTAGTTTAATACTAGGAAATCCATTAATAGCATATAACATAGTAATGGTTATAAGAAGGAAAAGCATATGATAATCCCCATAGATGCTGAAAAGGCATTTGACAAAATTGAGTACACATTGCTGAAAAAACATTCACAAAAGTAGAAATTGGATATTTCCTGAATGTATTTCATAAAAAGAATTATATGTGTTTTATGCCTATATAGGTATGTGTATACATATATATATATGAAATAGAGACATAATGTAAATTTGGCAAAGTATTAACTATTGTTGAGCTGAGTAAAGAATATATGCGAGTTCATTGTACCATTCTCACAACTTTTCTGTAATTTTTACACTACATTCAAATATTATGAAATTCATTATTTCTGAATAATGGAGGTGAAGAATGGACTAAACAATGTCATTTTCTGCTGCTATCATCTAGTCCATGTCTTTGATCCTTTTTAACTAAGTTATTGTAATAGCTTTCTCACATGGTGGTTCTTGTTACAGATACAATCTCTTTTACTGCCATTTATAATGTATATTTCAGTGATGTTATATCACTGGATTTTCCACACACATAAAAAAAAAAAAAAACCTGAAAGGAAGGTAGAGGTTGAGTTCCATTTTATATAAGAGGAAACTGAGCCTTCTGGGGCAAAATGGCTTTCCCAAGGTGACGAGGCCAGTAAGCGATACCGCCAAGACTGAAGCCCATGTCTTCTGGCTCCCTTGCTCTCTCGAGTGTGTCCTCCAATGCATCCATTTAACCCAAAAGACAGATTAGCCTTTCTATATACTTTTGTTTAAATGTGGGGACCATATCCTAGGCTTCTTTTGTATCCCCACAGCATGTAGAATAGTGGTTTGCATGTCATAAACAATCAATAATACTTGTTGAATTGAATTAAATTTCAATGTAGTGTAAATAAATAGAAAGGGAAAGAGAAAAGAATAAAAGCCTGTGTTTAATTAGTTCTCTGGATATATTGATTCTATTTGTCTGAACTTTCACTTAAAGAGTAAAATTTGTTAGCTGACACAATGAAAAAATTAGATAAATGAATACGAGTGGAAGATTGATTATATAAAGTTAGTGTTTAAAATGGAATTAAAAGATACAAAATATTTGACTAATATTTTTAACTTTCAGGTGGGAATTCTATTGATGGGAAGTTCTAAATAGGGGAAATAAGCCAAGGTGCTTGTGTCTTTCACACTATGTCTGTTTCGATAAGCATTTGCCTAGACATAGTGCAGTTGACATCATGTAACTTCTGTGTTTATAAATCTTCAAGTACATGAAGTACTTTCAATCACTGACCCTTGCCTAAAGGATGAGGTTTATTTTTACTAAGTAAATGTTTTATTGAACTATAGCATACTTAGAGAAAGTGCCCAAATCATGTGTCCAGCTAGATAAATTTTCACACACTGAATTTACCTGTTAACAGAACGTCAGAAGCCCCCACCATGCTCCTTTCCAGTCACTACCTAATCCCTCTAATAACCTCACTCACTACTTTGACTTCTAACACAGTGGAATAGTTTTGCCTATTCTGGATCTTCTTTTACATCAAATCATAGAGTACATTCCTTTTTGTGCTGGATTTCTTTCACTCAACATTATTTTTTTGTGTGAGATTTTACCCATATTGTTGCATTAAATTATAGTTCATTCTCATTACTATGTTGCATTCCAACGTATTATATTTCAATAGTGGCATATTTCTGGTACTATTTGTGCATTTTACTGTTGAGATATATTTGGGTAGTGATTTTAGGTTATTATGAATAGTGGTGCTGTGAGTGTTCTTATACATGTTTCAGTGAATATACGTACACATATCTGACATGGATATACCAAAGGGGTGGACTTACTAGGTCATAGGGATACACATGTTAAGTTTTGTAGATATTTCAGAATAGTTTACAAAAGTGTTTATACCAATGACTTCTTCCACCAACAGTGTATAAAAGTCGCAGTTGCGCCACATCTTCACCAACTTGATATTGCCTGTCTTTTTCATTCTAGCCATTTTGGTAGGCATGTAATGGTGATTTAATTAAAATTGTGCTTTAAGTTCCACTTTCCTGATGACTAAAGTGAAGCACCTTTTCATAAACGTATTGGCCATTTGGATATTTCTTTTGTGAACTGCTTTTTCAATCTTTTGCCAATTATTTTATTGAGTTGTCTGAAATTTTCTTAATATTTTAAAAGTATATACTGTAAATATTAGCTTTTTGTTGGATATTTGTATTGCAAATATTTTCTCTCAGTCTATGACTTGCTTTTTTACTCTCTTAATGTCTTTTGATAGTAGAAGTTCTTAATTCTAACAGTGCAGTTTATCAATAACTTCCTTTATTGTTAGTGCTATTTTTCTCCTATTTAAGTAATCTTTGTCTACTCAAGATCATGAAAATAATCTCACGTTTTCTTCTAAAAGCTTTATTTTACCTTTCAATTTTAGATCTACAATCCATCTGAAACTCATTTTTTATGCACCAAACCATCCTTAATGAAGTTGTGTGATGTAATAGAGAAAGCTTTGACCCTAAATTCAGCGCTAGAGAATATAACAGAAATATGTAAAAGTGTATGCCCAAGAATACACAAAACATAGTTTCTTAGAAACCACTTTAAATGATGATGTAAATCTCATTTTACTGGCATGGAAAAATGTTGAATGAAAGGAGTGGTCTATGGAATATAAAATATTTACAAAAATTGTATGCACACATATATTTATAGATACATAAATTCATAGAGTGTCATCCTGAAGGGTATTCAGAGTTTAACAGCATATCTGTAAATCATGAGATTTCTGGTAATCTTTATTTCTTCTTTGAACTTTTCTGTATTGTTTGAATTTTTTTCAATGAACCTTCATTTCCAAAATAAACATGAAAAATCATTCTTACTAAAATACAGACAAGTACAGAGAAGAAAAGAGTCATCCAGAGATAATCACAACAACCTTTTGGATCTTTACATTCAATCTTTTTTCTTGGCATAGGTAGGTGGGGACTGTTTTATCCTTTAATAAAAAATGTAATTCCTTTTTAATTAGACTTCTGAATCTGGTATAAGTCTGGCCTGAGGGACAGAGAGGCTTTAACAGAGGAACTCCTTGTGTCCAATAAATAGGTTTATTTCTGTAATGAAAAATAATGATTCATGATAAAATGAATTGCTTTTAAACTTTATCTACAAGCTGTTAGGAAAGAAGGAAGCAATCCTTCCCGTCTTTACATGTTTATTAATGGAGTCAGCCAGTTCAGCTGTATGTACTTTGCCTTCCTATCAAAAATATGACTGATTATTCAGTTCTTCAGTCCTTGGCAAATTTTCCTCTCATGACTCAGTAGATGTTGTTTAGTTATCCCATAGCCTCTAGTGAATGGAAGTCACAGGCCAGCCTATTGTAAGTAATTGTATTTGTTCCTTTTTCTGTGTAGAAGCCTGTAAGGTTTTTTTTTTTCCTTTATTTTGTCGTTTAAATATTTTGGCAAATGTGTCTATCCACTAGTCTCTAGATGTGAGTATTTTTTTAACTAGTGGAGAATTCCTTAACCTCATACTTACTTTCTTTCTGTCTCCCACCACAAGATAGTTTTTTGTTTTTGTTTTTGTTTTTGTTTTTTGCTGAGGAAGATTAGCCCTGAGTTAACATCTGTTGCCAATCTTCCTCTTTTTTTGCTTGAGAAAGATTAGCCCTGAGCTAACATCTGTGCCAGTCTTCCTCTATTTTATATGTGGGTTGCCACCACAGCATGGCTGACAAGTGGTGTAGGTTCATGCCCAGGATCTGAACCTATAACCCAGGGCCACTGAAGCAGAGTGTGCCAAACTTAACCACTAGGCCACGGGCCTGTCCAAAATTATGGATTTTATTATTGATCTGTTCCATTTGTTTGACTTTTTCCTCTTATGTTGGATCTCTACTCTTCAGTGGTAGAAGTCTCTGATTTCTGGGTCAATCATTTATTCTCTAATTTTCTGCTCTAAGCATTATCTCTGCATTCTAGAACATTTTACTAAGCTATCCTTCAAATTACTGATTTGTTTTCTTAAATTGTCTATTTTGCTCTTTATTGTTTCTTGTATTTTTTAAATAAAGTATTGGTTTTTGAAGACGTAACATATGTAAATGGTTAAAACAATCTGTACAAAAGAATATTCTGTGATAAGTTTCTCTTTGATACCTGACCAATCTTCTTCCCTAAGTATGATCACTATTTCCAGTTTCTTGTATATTTCCAGAAATGTTCTAGGCATACACATGTATGTATGTACATATCTTGTTCTTTTTTACACAAGTGGTCATATATCATCCATACTCTCCTGCACCTCGATATTTTACTTAACAGTATAACTTCGGGCTTATACCATGTAAACACATTTAGATCTACCTCTTTCTTTGTTATAATTTTCTTGTTTTCAATGGAATGGATGCATAAAAAATACTTATTTCTTCTAATATCAATAAATACTTAGATTATTTTTAACATTTGGTAAGATAAATACCTCTGAACATATACTTTTTGTTTACATGTGCAAATATATTTATAAGTGGAATTCTTAGAAGTAGAATTGCCAAAAGATGTGTGCATTTAAAATTTTGACATATATTGCCAACTTTTCCCTAAAAAGCAAAGCAGTATATTTTCTATTTTTTGCAATCTGATAGATAAATTTTCATTTCTTTAAATATGAACAAATTTATGCATTTTTCACATGTTTAAAGGGCATTATCTTTTTTTAAATGAGAATTCCCAAAGAAATTATTAATAAGTAAAAACAAATAATAACCACTACCACCAATAATAAAATTAAAGGTAATCAAATATTGAAGGTGTTTTAATCACTTCCAGCTAAAATATAAATTGAGTGTAGCTTTTTTCACCTATTCGTGACTTACCAATTAGTTCCATTTCCATTGTACATTCTAAGTAATAAAAACATGATAGCAACTCAGAAAGCAAAGGAAAAAAATAGCTTAGTTGAAATGTACCAAAAATAGAAATCTCTACTTTTTATTTTTGTATGTTGTAAATAATGGATAGAAATCAATTTTATCCTAAAAAATAATTTCAACTACAGGTTACATTTAAATAAGTAATGAGAAAATGTACAGGAAACTACAAGAAGTTAAAATCCATAAAGATTTGAGTCTTTTAAGAAAAAGCTACAAGCAATGATTTTGCAATAAAAGTGATGAACTTCTGAGAAATATATGGAACTGATTATTTGTTATAAGTTTATATGAGCAATGTATATGTGAGAAAAATTATGTTTATATTTTATTGACAATTCTCGATAAAAAATTTTATTGATATAAATAGGGTCTTTTATTTTAATACAGAAAACTGGACCTCTTAAGACACAGCAGTGACTTTTCCCCCATGGGAAGCTGTAAACCAACAAACTTGTAGATCAAGTCCAATATTGAACAGGTCCTCTACCAGTCTGATTGATGACCCACTCTATTCTCAGCAAGATCGAGGAGAAAATGAGGGAATAGACATGACAAACGAGCTGGATGCAACCTTTACATTCTTTTATCAATCCATCTATCTCTCTGTGGTTCTAAGCAGACAAGGTGGTATGAGGAATCAAAATTTTAATAAGTTGCCACATCTGTCATTAGAGAGCTTTTCTAGGAAGGGAAGTGGTGAGAGGCAAGGTTATATAATGGAAATACACAGAATCAAGATTAGACTCCATGTCTCACCACTTGCACCACAATAACTGTTCTTACCACCCAAGTCCAAGCTGCCTCATCCATAGCTACTGCAGTAACCTCCTCTCTACCCTCCTGCTTTGACTTTTGGATCCCTATACTCTATTCTCAAGATAGCAACCAAAGTGATGTTTTAGAAATGTAAATTAGACCAAAATTCCACAACTAGTAGGAGGAGAGGTCCTTATCATAGGCTATAAGATCCTACGTGACCTGTCCTTGGGTTCTCTCTAAAATCAGCTCTCACTACTCTCTGCTCACTCACTCTGCTTCAGCCACACTGGCCCCCTTGCTTCTCTTTGAACTTGTCAAGCACACTCATTTGCTTGAGTGCTACTTCACTTGCTGTGTTTTCTATCTGAAATGCTCTTCCAGGAGATGGCTACGTGGTTTGCTCTCTGACTTCATTCAGTTCTGCTTTCATGTCACCTCATTAGAGATCTTCCCTGAGCACCATACTGAAAAAGGCACTCTCAGCTCATTAATCCTTATCTTGCATTATTTTTTTCCAGAACACTTAGTACCACTTCACATTACACTGAATGGTTTTTATTGTCTGCCTCTCCTCACTATATTATAAATTCCAAGATGGCAGGGACACTCTGTTTTATTCTTTGCTGTTTTCTCAGTATATAGAACAGTACCTGGCTCATAATAGATAATCAATAAATATCTGTTGCATAAATGAATGAAATCCACATTTCAGTCCCCAGTTATAATTCTTATGTAAATACTCTGTACTACATCTGTTGCTAGGACTCTGGGTAAACATGCAATATAAGTGAAGCTTGTTTTTTCTCTTTTTTATACCCTTGCTCCAT
Organism: Tapirus indicus; assembly: GCA_031878705.1. Lineage (NCBI taxonomy): Eukaryota > Metazoa > Chordata > Mammalia > Perissodactyla > Tapiridae > Tapirus > Tapirus indicus. The sequence goes on from CM062918.1 coordinate 46,875,600, forward strand.
GACTTGTCAATTAATGCCAATAGCTTCTTTGGGTGCCTATATTTTACCATTATGTTTCAGCCAGTCATCTCTGTCTTTTGGAACACTTTTTCCCATCTCATCCCATTTTTTTAATAACTATCCATCTCTAGTTTCCTAGCACCAGATTATGTGGTCCTGCTTTCATACTGCTTCCTGATTTTCCAAGGTCTATGACTCAAACAAGTCATGTGGCATTCTTCCTTGGAGTGGTATGCTCTTCCTTCTGGGTGTTATGGAAGAGTAGCTCCACATTCTGGTTTGGCTGCAAAACACTTCATAAATGTAGGAGCTGGCATCATAGATGAAAATTATGGAGGAAATGTGGGTGCTGTGCTGTTTAATTTTGGCAAAGAAAAGTTTGAAGTCAAAAAGGTGATTAAATTGCACAGCTCAATCATGGATTTATGAATGGATATTTTATCCAGAAATAGAGGAAGTTCAAGTTTTGGATGACACTGAAAGGGGTTCAAGAGGCTTTGATTCCACTGGGAAGAACCAGTCTTACGCTAATCCCACTGGTCTAGGTTTTGCGTTGTAGATCTACACCAGAATGCTAAGATGATATGTCAAAGAGTGTATCTATGAAGTATGATCGCACATCATTCCTGGTTTAATTAACCCAGGGAGCCTGAATTCATTCTGGGATTTTGCTGAGAAATTGGCTGTAATTATGAGCAGGACTGCCAGCTACTCCTCTCAAGGATAAAACTGCTTCTGGCATCAGATTAAGTGGTCACAGAGTAAGGCAATATCTTATTAATTTCGCTTGGCTTTTTTTCCCTAGTGTTTTGCTAAAGCTTAGTTATCAGAAATGTGTCATGAAAGAAACTTCAGTATCTTCTTTCTTACCCTACAAAAATTAATGATATTTGTTCCTTCATAGTCACTGATTCTTAAGGAATTTGACTACAATAATCTACTATTATGGCTACTCTTATCTCTTGTTTACTGATTTTCCTCTCTGGAAGCTTCACATTGGTCCAAATTACTTTTTGCTAACAGGTTATGTATAGTCACTTATTTTCTCATTGTCTTTTATTACTCCAAGCTTTATGCCTTGTTAACACCATGGCTTACTTTGGCAGCCAGAATTTTAGATGATTTCTCACCCCAAAGATGTGCTGATATTACAAGACCTTGCTAGAGCTGCTCTAAAATGGAAAATCATAACTCTTATTCTCTCTCTCTCTCTTTTTTTTTTCACTTCTAATTACATGCCTTAGCATTTTCCATCAATGTATTTTACTATGAATTTAGTTATCTTTGATAGGTGTTTATATGTGTGTATGTATCTATAAAAGTATGATACATATTTATTTTTAGAACCAAAGTCTCTAGGTGATAAAGTTTTGGGTTTGTGAGCATACAATATCTCATAAAACATCATATGCATTTGGCCCCTAATACTGGCTTTTTATTTGATATTCCTTCCAGACCTTCCATATCACCACCTCTTAGGGACAGAACAAGCTTTCAAACACTGAGAGGGATGTTTAAGAGTCCTACAAAATTGTATGCTACCACCTATAGGACAATGCAGAGTGTTTATGCAATAAAAGGATGTCACAAATTAAGGACTGGAAAGTGACACTGTGATGATTGATGGCAGCAAATTTGCTTTTGGCATGAGAATGGGTTGAGCATATACCACCCCCACCCTGTAAACCAGTACATAATTATACATTTTGGCATTGTACATAAAACCCCGGCATAAACACCAATTTTTAGAAGAAAATATATTTTTTCCAAGTAAATGCCATCTAAAGGAAAATAGGCATATTCTTCTAAATTGCCAAGCTTTTTCCTTGTACAATTTTGATGAAGTGGTTTTATTCTTGCAGTAAAATATTCATATTTCTCATTGAAATTCAAAGATTAGATTTCATACAAAATTAGTATACTGCAGTTTGGAAAACTAATTAAATGTTTTATTTTGTAAATGTAATGAGCTAGTTGAATCTTTGTTGCCAAAATTAAAAATGTAGGAGGATTGATGGCTAAATAAATTCTAAGAGTCATTCACATCGTATGAGATAAATGTGATGTTGTCAATGTGGTCTACCACTAGCAGAAGATAATTTGGATAGAATTACAGACAATTTGAAGTATATTTTTGAATTTGATATAATCTCTTACATTCATATTAGTAGGTGGTAGTTAGGATGTAATTGTAGTTAATTTGAAGTATCTCCTTATAATACATGATTACACATTATGGGAGGAATATATGAAGACATGAGAAAAACAGGCATGTGGATTTTGGAACAAAAACAGCTCATTTTTTTGTGGAATCATTTAAGTGGTAACAATAACTACTCAGAATATAGCTGAGAGCCCACAAGTATGAAACAAGGCTGACAAGAAGATAAAAAGTGATATCAGTCTATCCACAAAGCCTATGTATTTTACTTCTATGATTATCCTCTCTCAGAGACTATATACTATTTTTTAACATGAACTTAAGTTTGATTAACTGATTTTCTATGTGATGGTAGATCAATTCATGGTGGGGTCTGCTAGAGGTACTTACACTAATATAGTTCCACCAAGCAAGGGGACAGCCTGAAGATAGATACACAGATATAGATATATAAAGAAACAGAAAGGAAATTAGAAAGCAGACTAGTTTGGAGATTAATTAATACATGGGTCTGAATCTTTGAAAACCTTTTGTGATGCAATAGAATATAACCCCATGTAGACTAACTTCACAAGAAACAGTTTAACACAGTACACATTTGTTTATTTCTTACTTGTACAAGTCAAAGGAGGTGTTTGTGATTGGGCAGCTCTCCTCCAAAAAGTGCCTCCTATCCTCTGTGATCTCCCAGAGCCTTGGAATCTTTGGCTGGATCTTCTGCATCTGGCCAGCAAATGGAGGAAAAGAGAGAAACAGAGGATTTCACAGGAGGTGTTTTAGGACAAGACTGTAAATGGCATATATTACTTTGGTCCAAAATTCAGCCATACGCCACACCCATTGCATGGAAGGTTGGGAAATGTAGTCTGGTTGTGTGCCTGGGAGGAAAAAGACATGATTTGGTAACCAGTTAGTTAAACCTGGCACAAATACTAAGCTTCATGATGATTACAACAAGTCATTGCTGATAAAAGTTCAAATTGTATTTAATATTTGCTACTTAAACACAAATACCACAGGTGGACCTTATTATTCAAGAGCATACCCTTTCCATTTTTGTTTGCATTTCCCTCAAGATCAAACCTACATCACCAGCTAACTCAATAAACTGAAAACCTCTTGCTTTATCAGCTGAAGTGCATAACACATGCAAAGATGTCACTTACTCTTTTGTTGAACTGGCAGAATGTGACAACAGATGGTACTGGTCTCCTATTTCTGTCCACAGAGAGCAGTAAATATCAGTTGATGGTGCATGAGAGATACACGACTTAAAAGGATAGAAACTAATTCCTATGGATGTGAAAGCAATACTGTAAGGTGGAAACTATTAGTAATTCCAAGTTTGTTTTTTTCAGCAAACAGGCTGGTATAACCCCGATAGCCTGAGTTATCATATCAGATACATTCTTAGGAACTGAAATGGATGGTTTCTAGACTAAGGCAAAACCAGATTCCATCTTTTAAAAAGATCATTGGCATCCTTCCTATCTTCTTTCCCATATCCATCCTCAATGGGGAGACTTGGGAGGTGGGGAAGAATGGGAAGTGGTGTGGATAATGTGTGGCTGCAGAGAATTAGACATATAGAAGTGTTTGTTTCCTGGAACTGTGGGAAGAGCAGGAATGAGGAGAATATAGGAATGTAGGCAGCTTGCAGAGTCCAGGAGGATGGGTTTGTGGAGATCTGTAAGTTCTGAGCAGAGAGCCCAAATGAGGAGGAAGGAAAGACTTCTGAACTGTGGAGAAATGAAGTGCAAATGAGTTAAGCAAATAAACTGAAGATCGTGCCTAAAAACCTGACTGGGATGCTGCCCACAGCTGGCTTTTGCCCGCTTTCCAAGTGTAGAGGTGACTTCATCACAAGAGGCAGGGATTGGTGGAGACTTTCCTTTTATGACACAACATAAATTTAAAGTTCAACCAAACTCACTACCAAAACATGTAAAAATATGAGTAGAGAGAGGGAAAAAAATCCCAAGGTCTTACTTAGAAACATAGTTACATAATTTTCACAGAAAATATACATATATATTAAATTATATTCCCTATAAATAAGAAGTCTTGTTTTATGTAATATGTGTCCTCTGACTCAAATACCTCTTCTGTACTAAACCACTAACAGCAAATCATTTCGCTATTTAATTTGTTCACCTAAAGCACAAAGTTGGGTTAACTTCATCTCCTGCAAGAGACCACATCCTCCTGTACAGATCAAATCATAGCACTTGCCATATTTAAAATTTACTGCTATCTGTCACCCTTCCTCCCTAAGCTCTATGCACATGGATCCTTCATCTTTATATCCCCAGTGCCTCATACGTGACCTGGCACAAGATACACACTCAATAAAAATTTTGGTATTGGATGGAACTGGGTTACCCTTTCCTCCAGGATTCTGTTAATGTGCAAATGCTTTTAGAGGATGTAGCACATTAAGTCAGGCTTACCCTAACATTTCCAGAGGCAAGAGCACAAATGGAGGCCCACATACCATAGACCTAAATGTTCACAATTTATAAATCAAACTAGTAAACTGTTAAATAAAATGTGTTCTATCTTCCTACCTCAATAAAGATACTTTTATTTTTATTTTGGTGAGGAAGATTAGCCCTGAGCTAACATCTGTTGCCAATCCTCCTCTTTTTGCTGAGGAAGATTAACCCTGGATAACATCTGTGCCCATCTTCCTCTACTTTATATGTGGGCGCCTGCCACAGCATGGCTTGATAACCCCAGGCCACTGAAGTAGAACACGTGAACTTAACCACTACACCACCAGGCCGCCCCCCAATAAAGATACTTTTATATTGACATGATAAAAAAATTGTGTGACAGTTATTTTTTAATGTGCTAAAGTTGGTAATATATCAAAGAACACAAGTATTTATCACTTGGCATATTTGGGTGTTCGGTTTGGACTGACAATATCTAGGTTTTCAAAGAAAGATATAAATTTATAAATTATTATATTTTTCTTTCAGAAAATGTATATTCTCACCTTTATTTCAGCAAAATTAATAATTATGCAGTTATAATAAAAATTTTCAAATATTTTTTATTCTATTTACAGTGGTGCCAAATAATATAACCTTTCCTAAGTCACATGATTGCTATCTAATTTTTTCCTGTTTTAAAAAATTTAAGCACACCTCTTTGAAATTTTTTCTATTTCTTTTCAGTCTTTTTTTTCCTTTCTGAGATCCACTTACATTTTTTTCTATCCAATCTCAGTTTATACACATTCTTAATATTTAAAGGATTAAAAATAAAATGTTATTGTATTCTAAATGGACATGATTTAAATATATATTTATAGAAAGATGTAATTTAAACTAAACTATAAACACAAAAGTTAAAATTTTAAATTATTTCCATATGTGTTTTCAGACAGAGTTCCTATATAGTTTTCAGGAAGTTACTTTCTTCTAAAATATTCAAAAATATTTATTAAACTGATGACAAATGCAAATTATTTTATAAAAACTTTTCTATAAATCATTTGAATAAAGTGAAAATTTAATTAGTTAAATTTCATAAGTCCCACTTTCAAAAATAAAACTCTTGACAATTTTAGCATTCAATAGCCATCTAGCTGGCAAAGAATCAATATCAGGCCTCATATATATTACATCTAGAACTGCACACATACAAAGTTTGAGAGTAGTATGAATTGTTTAATATTCAAAATACTCCCCAGCCATCATGTGCACCTATTTTGCTTATTGCATGGATTCATGAGTGACTTAAAAGCAGGAATTAGAACCAAAGGAATTGGGTGTCTGTTCATACTTGAAAATAATACTTTATTATGCAATAATTTATTGCATTTATGCTATCCAGAGAAAGAACCTGCTGAGTTAATTAGTTTGCCCTTTCTCCTACCTAAATGCTTCTATAGCTCTAATTCCTCCGTACACTCCAAAGCAGTGTCTGTTTCTGTTGTCAACAATGGCGATCTGCAACCTTGATAGCATTTGGACACAGTCATCTTTTGTTTCTAGGATATAGAACAAGGTATAGTCCAAAGTGTTTCTCTGGGGCTTAGAGGGTGATAATCATAAAAGCAGGTGATGTCATTCAAGAGAGCAAATGTTTAGCATTCTGGCTTGCTCTATGCCAGCACCAAGTGTGGGATCCCAAGTGACAGAGGGGTCCACAGGGTATTTAGTTTTTGAGTTTGTATTTGTGGTAAGTAGAGCCCTTTAAATGTGTGAGTCCTAGGGCAAGTGCCTTCCCTTGTCCAGGTTTCTGGGTAGTATTGCATTAAATTCCTACCCATGAGTTTATCAAATAAATGTTTCCTCTAAAGGTGTAGAGGGATACTAAACATCTGAAGAGAGGGGGATGGAGGGAGAACCAGCACTGACAGAAGGAAAGAGTGAAGTGAATTTGAAGGAAGCTGAAGCATAACATCACATAGTTCATAATTTTGTTTGGGAGTTTGGTCTAGAAGCATTAGTTTATTACTCTTGTGTCTGTGTGTGTGTTCTCTCCCTCTTTCTTTCTCGCTCTCTTTTTTTCTTTGTTCTACAAATTGTCTTGAATTAATTACTGTTTAGATAATTTGAAAATGTTCAATTTAGGGGCGTGTTCCCTCTTGTGTTTATCATTGGGATTTAAGTTCCCCTATAGATAGGTTTTGGAAAGCGAGGATGCCCTCAATTTGTTTATAACAATCTAATTGTTTCGGTTAATATTTTCAGCCTGAAATGTAAAGTATGAGATGTTTCTGCTATAAATCAAGCCCCTAGCTTGAAGGAGATTCACAGTCCTCAACTAGACCTTCTCAGAGGGCACTTTCAACCAAACATAGTTAGGGACATTTTGGGTTTGGTTGTGTCTATCCTTGTAGCCAGAATTAGCCAAGATATTAATATTGGAGGGAGGGAGAGAAAAACATGTTCAATAACATTATAATTTATCTCTATTCCCCAGTACTATAAGTCCAGATCAAAATAACAGTTTTAAGTTATACTTTTTGAGCAAGAGAGAAAAAAATGCCACATATTAGAAAATCCTGCTAAAGAAGTGTCAAAAACCACAGGGTGCAAGATAATTTTAACTGAACTTAAAAGGCAAAGAAGAAATCATCTGGCTTAGAAATTAGATGTATTTCCTCTCCTTTTCAACTATCTTGATTCTTTAAGTGTTAAATATCCGGGCCAGAAATGTGATCTACTCATTCACATTTCCAGTATTAATCAAGAATTATGTCTCCTAGTTTGATTCACATTTTAACCACGCTTAGAGTTTTAATTCTTTCTGGCACTTTGCATCAGGCTAAGAGTAGTCAACCTATGGAAGTTTGCAGATAAAGAGAAAAATTTTAGTATGTTATTACTCTAACTACATCAGAATTCTCACCTTTTTTAGGAAGGCACATTAGAACATTCAAGTTCTTTCACATTACTGCTTGACCTACTCTACATAGGACCTATGATGATTTTTGCATTTTGTAAAATTTTAGATGTGCTTTTAGCAATTCACTTTGCCTTTACTGCAAGTACACTATTTTCTTCCTTTTTGAAATACTACTAATGAAAGTAGATTGGAACACAGCAGCATTGTTGGCAAACCAAACTTTACTAAATGTTTGATTTTATCTGTTATAGAACATGAAAAGCAGCGGTTATGCAAGAGCACCGATTATATGAATTTGCATTTCAAAGTGAAATGGTTTTATAATGAATATGTGCGAGAACTTCCTGCCTTCAAGGATGCTGTTCCTGAATACTCCTTGTAAGTAGAGATTTTCACCCCCAAGTTTGTTCTCAATCCATAGTCCTGTAAAATTACACTGAATTATGCAGCCCTAAAATCTCTTCACAGAGTCTTCATTTAAATGCAGACATTTCTATTATAAAATTAACATTAAGTGATCTGCATGTCTTTGGGAGCCATATTTAATTGAATTGTGTTGCATTTTTCAAGAATGCTTTACTTGGATGTTCAACTCAAAGAGAAAGAAATACATGATAGGATATAGCCTACGTGATGAAATTATTTCCTATAAACGTACTCGAACTCAGATTTTGTTGCGAAAATGAGAGTGTTTGTATATTGATCTATATAATCAGATTTCCCCTTTAATTCAAACTGAAATATGTTTTAGAAATTCATATTACTGAAATATGTTTTAGAAATTCATATTTCTAAAATAGAAGTCATTATTAAACAGGGAACTTTCTCATAAACATGTCTCTATCAAATATATTTGTAATCACACAATCAGACATGTAAGACTCTGCAGCTGACATTTATGAGAATTCTGTCTTATTCTATTGAGGGGGGTCTTCTATATGCCAGGCACTGTGCCAAGTGCTGAAGGACAACAGTGAAGAAGATAAAAACCTCACTCAGAAAGGAGCTTATTCCCCAGGAGATATTGATAAGTACAAAAATCATGATAAAGCAAGGCAAAATGAAAAAGTACTAATTCAAGGAGCACAAGCAAAGTGCAATGGGGTCTCATAGAAGATAGACATAACCCTTATTTGGGGGACTCTACAACATATTTATGGATGGGGTAGCATTTGATGTAGACTTTGAAAATTTGGCCAGGTTATGGCATAAAAAAGAAAGAAAAGCATTAAGATGGAAAGGAAAATTATGAACATACTTATGGAGGTAGGAATATATAGACTATGATTCATGGGAAATAGTGTCTTTCCGGGGGGTGTAGGGTATTTTTACAAAACGAATAGAAAGTAATGTAGGAAAAGTAGTTTTGAAATACGTTGTTGTAAATAAATGCTGTGAAGCTTGTACCACGTTCATTAGGCATTGGAGGTTGAAAGAGGCAGAGAATGGGGGACAGGGAAGAGACGTAGAAGGTAGTGAGTAATGTAATGATGAGATTATAACTGCCCTTTAATAAAACTTTTCTCATAGAAGTTTATAAGATAGAATGGGATACTGGGACACGTTAAAAGGCTATACAAATAATAGAGTGATTGTACTAAGAATCAAAGGATGAAGAGGAGTAGGAGAGAAATTTCAAATATAGAATTTACAGAATTTGTCAACTAAATACATATAAGGATTAAAGAAAGAGGGAAGAGTTAAACATGAAGTTGGTGTGCCTAAGCAGTTGATGGTATCATTGACTGGGAATAGGGAAGTAAAAAAAAGAGGAGCTATTTGCCAGAGATTCCTGCTTCTGGCTCTGTCTAGACTACACTAACTAAATTAGACTAACATGCCCACTGAAGACCAACTATAAAAGCTGAATAAAATTAAACAGCATCAGAAAGCAATCAAGGAAACCAGGAATTGAGATGCTAAAGTCCCTGAGAAAAGAGAAATGCATTGAGGTGAACCCTGTATTTGCTGCAGTTTCTCCCCTAACCTCCCCACTCCCATGCATTTGCCAATTTGCAATACAGGTCATGGTGGCCAAATAGTGAAGAGTAGCCCAGAGCTTATAGCAATCTCCCTGGGCTGGGAAACAAACACTGGTGTTCGGGCCTATAAAGGCTGCTTGGACTTGTGGGACCAAGATCCTAGAGAAAAGAGAACTACAGAGGAGTAAGCACAGCACCCTGCATGTAGTTTCTCCTTGAGTTATTTTCTGATTCCTAATCTGCCCATGTGTGGAGGGTGAGACAGAAATAAACAAGTAGAAAGCAGGAACTTTGAGATTAAAAACTAAGTAGAGACTTCAGCAGTCTCACAATGCCGGGGAGACAAAAATTAGAGGTCAAGGCTTTCTAAGAAAGAAGGAGCCTATAAACATCCTAGTCTTTCAGGTGAGACCCCTGAAGGGCTCTGCCCTAGAGAAAAGGGCAAACTGGAAATAGCCCTGCCTAAAACCCAGCCTTGTCTAGATCATGGTGATCTCCCTGCATCCTATCTACAAGGAGAAATTTAGATCCTCTCTGGAGGAAATAATCAACGAAAGATTCTACAGTTTTTCATAGACAATGTATAATGCTCAACAAAAAATTAAAGACTATCAGGCAACAGCACCAAATGAGTAAAATTCAAGAGAAAAACAGATATTAGACTTATCAGACATGGACTTTGATGTATACTACAAAATGTCAGAGAATTTCAACAAAAAGCGGAATCTATAAGAAGAAAATGGACATTGTAGAACTGAAATAGGATGAAATTTGGATTGTAATAGATGGGCTTTATGGCAGATTATATATAGCAGAAGTGGGGCTAAAATAACTGGAAGGTATGTTTGGAGGAAATATCCATGTGAAAACACAGAGAAAACAAAAAAAAATGTAAAATATAGGAAAAACAGAACAAGGGATATATGGAACAAATTATAAAGGTCTAATGTACGAAGAATTGAGTCCCAAAAAAGGTGAAGAGAGACATAATGCCAGAGCAATGTTTGAAAAGATACTAGGTGTGGATTTTGCAAAACTGATGAAAAATGTGAAACCACAGTTCCAGAATTTCTATAAATCCTAAGCGGGATAAATGCAAGGAAAACTACCTGTAGGTACATCATAGAAAACTGCTTAAAACCAAAAAAAGAAAGAAGAAAATCTTTAAATGTATTGGGGTCAAAGATGGGCAGACACTTTACTTTCAAAGGAGCCACAATAATACTATTGGCTGATTGTGCAATAGAAGGGATTGAAACAAGAATGCAGTGCAATGATAAAAGAAAACAACTAAAAACTTAGAATTATACAAGCATCAAAAATAAAGCAAAATGAAAACATTTACATAACTAAGAAGCTGAAAGAACCCATTTCCAGGAGACCCTCACCAAAAATATATATATTATAAACCATGCTTCAGATAGAAGGAAAATGACCTCTATGAAATACATAATGAAATTCATTTCTAATGAAATACATTAGAAAAGGTAAACAAATGAGTACATTTAAAAATATATTAACTATTTAAAATAAAAGACCTAATTTCTGTAGAATAAAATATACAAAGAATTAAAATACAAAACAACAATATCATGAATAGGTGCAAGAGCAATAAATGGAGTTAATATGTTATGTGATCCTTGAATTGTTTTGAAAGTGTAAAATACTCATTTTTAAAAGCCTCTAATATGTCATGAATATGTATTATCATTTATAGTGTAATCCCTTAAGGTATAATATAATACTATGCATCAGTAAGATAACGGGGAAGGAGAAGAGTAAAAAAAGAATATTTGAAGGCAAAAAAGGGAATGAAAAGAATATAGAGCAGATAGAAAATTTAGGGAGGAAAAAGCAAGATGATACATTTAGAATTAAAAATATCAGAAAATTAATTGTAATCATTAAATGTAAATGGATTAATACTCTAGACAACAAATATTATCCTACTAAATAAAATAGTAAAACCCAGAATATCTTGCTGACAATTTATTCACCTAAAACATAAAGGTCTAGAAAAGTTATGTAAAATGATGAAAATAATAATTGAAAGAAAACTTATGTAGCTATACTAATATTAAACAAACTAGATTTTAAAATAAATATTTTGAGAGATAGAAATATTTCATGATAACTAAAGGAGCAACTCAAGAAAAAGATACATCAGTTCTAAAGTTGTATGTATCATATAACATGTCATCAAAATATATAAAGCAAAAATTGTCAGAAGTGAAGGGAAAAAATCAACAAATCTATAGTTCTATTTGGACATTGCACTTCTTTGAGCAACTGATTGAAGAATCAGACAAAAAAAGTCAGGACAAAGAAGTTCCAACATGAATAAAACACTTAGAGATATTTATCTGTCCATCTATATCTATATATCTATATATCTATATCTGGTCATCTAAAGATTCCCTAATTTTTCATATTGTTTACACACACCTACAACCTATTTACAATTTATAACCAACAATGACAAAATGCACATTGTTATCAGATACACATGGTGCATTTACCAAAATAGACTACCTTCCAGACTATAAAGCAAGTCTAATGAATTTTAAAAGATTGAAACATATACTGTATGTTCTTGAACCATTGTGAAATTAAGCCAGAAATCAACTTGAAGAAGATAACGAGAAAATCACCAGATCGGGAAATTAAACAGAACACTCTAAATAATTCATGAGTCAAAAAAGAAATCAGTGTAAATTACAAAATATTTTGAACTAAGTGATAATAAAATATGGCATTTCAAAATTTGTGGATTGCAGCTAAAACAAGAAATAAAGGAAAATTTATAGTTTTAATTCTGTATAGAAAAAGAAATAAAGTGCATAAAATCATTAATATATTAGAAGAAATTTTTAAAAAGCAAACTAACTCAAAAGAAAGTGGAAGAAAGAAAATAATCAGTATGACCTGGAATAAAATTAACTAGAAAATTTAAAATAGAAATTAGAAAGCCAAAGTTGGTTTTTGAAAAGATGCAAAAAATCAAAAAAGCCTTAGCAAGGCCAACAAAAAACAGAGATGTCACAAATTATCACTATTGGGAAAAGACATCACTAAAGATACTACAAAGATTAAAAAATAACAAATGACTATATATGCCACTACATTTAGAAAGTTAGACAAAATGTACCAATTCCTTTAAAATAGAACTTATAAAGCTAACATAAGAAAAAATATAAAATCTGAATGGGCCCATAACTACTTTAAAAATTGAATCTTTAATTAAAAATCATGTCACAAATAAAACTCCAGGCCCAGATGGTGCCAAAACTGTTTAAGGAAGAATATCATTAATATTATACAAACTGTTCCAGAGAAGGCAGGAATACTTCTCAAATCATTTTTTGAGGTCAGCATATTCTCACTACTAAAACCTATTGAGAACATAATAAATAAGAATAACTACAGGCCAATTTCTCTCATGAACATAGTTTTAAAAAAAACTCAAATGAAATATTAGCCAATAGAATCCAGTTGTTTATAAAAAGACTAATATAACATGACCAAGAGGAATTTATTCCTGAAATATGAAATTAGTTAAACATTTTTAAAGCAATGAATGCAATTTATCACATTTAAAGAATGAAGGAGTAAAGCCCTACAATCATTACACTAGATACAGAATAATAATTTGATAAAATACAATCAATTTTTTATAGAAATCTCTGAGCAAGTTAGGAACACAAGGGAACTGTTTTAATCTAATAAAAGACTCCCCCTTCCAAAAAGAATTAAACAAACATTATGCATATTGATACTGACAAAATTTTTAAAACACCCCCCTAAAATCAAGGATGAGATTGATAGCTGATAACATCATAACATCACTAGTATTTAACATTGTGCTAGAGGTCCTAGACAGTACAATAAAATAAGAAAGGAATAGAAAAGTGTGATTGTAGAAGCATATAACAATGCTGTCAGTATTTGTATATGACATAATTGTGCATCTAGAAAATCCAAAAGAAACTACAGGAAAACTAAAAGAATTTGAAAAGTGAATGTTGTAAATCTACATAAAAGTTCATTGCATTTCTATGCAATAGCCACAACAATTAGAAAATTATATATAAATCATACTATTTAAATAGCATTAAAACCACAAGAAACAAATGTGATGAAAGATGTGCAAGCCCTCTATTCAGGCAGCTATAAAGTATTACTGAGAGAAATTTAAGATGACCTAAATAAAATACACACTGTTCCTAAACAGATGCATTACTGTAAAAATAGTAGTTCTTCCCACACTGATATAAGTCACTGACATAAGATTCAATGCAATTCCACAGAAATTCCAGCAGATATTTTTGTGCAAATTGACAAGTTTATTCAAAAATGTATATAGAAACACAAAGGGCTGAGAAAGTCAAGGTAATCTTGAAGAGGAAATAAAAAAAGCTGAAGAGCCACAATATCAGTTATCAAGACTTATTAAAAAGATACAGTTATTATAAAAGAGTGTGGTGTTAGTGCATGACAAATAGACCAATGGAATTAAATAACCCAGAGACAAACCCACACATATGCATCACCTGATTTGCATCAAAGATGCCAACTCAAGGCAGTGGAGGAATGGATGGTCTTCTAAATAAATGGTAGCAGACAATTGCACATCCATATGGAAAAAAGAACTTTGAAACTTAAACCATTCACAAAACCCAACTGCAGATGGATTGTAGATCATAAGAGGTCAAAAATGAGCATCCAGGATGGGTTACAAGAGACTAGTGGATATGGGTGGAAGCCCAATAGTAAAGCACTAAGAAATGAGAGAACAGAATGACAGGGGACTCAGCCCACAAGATCTCCATTTTTACAGGATTTTGAATTGTAAAGGGATTGTAAAGTGGGAATTGGGAACTAAGCATATCTGAGGCAGCATGAGAAGAGCCAAGAAAGAACTAGGAACTGAATGTAAAAGAGAGGGGGATACATTTAATGAAATAAAGCTAAAGGTCTCTGAGGAAGGTGAACTGGAATAGGGGAGTGAAAGAGATTTTTGGTACCAAATTACTCTCATATAAGAAAAAAGCAGTGTTCACTGTTAATTATGTGCAAATGACATCTTTTATAATGTGTAATGTCATTCTTTTTTTTAGGTGGTTTGAACCTTTTGTCATGCAGTGGCTAGATGAAAATGAAGATGTGTCAATGGAGTTCCTTCGTGGAGCACTGGGAAGAGACAAAAAAGATGGAGTGAGTTTAAATTACTTTAAGATAGCTTATTGTTCAGATTCATTCACACTGCTCACTTTTAAGCTAATGGAAATGGTTAGGCTCATTGTTATCAATTAGGGTTTGTTTTAATCCTCCAATGACCAAAATAAATGGAAAAGCCAATTTTAAACTGCTAGTAGGAACCCTAGGGAATTGTTTAAATTAAAAAAGAAAAATCAATCACCCTTTTGCCCAAGATTCTTTACTTCTTGAATTGGTCTGAATCTATAGGTTCAATAGGCTTATCCAAAACTCCCTTGTTGTCCTGGAAACTTTCCAGGATTCCAAGATTAGGAGCAGACACCCTCCAGCCCCTCTGGAGCAACTCAAAAGTCTTGAGTTACAATCAGTTTGCTAATCCATTCTAATGCCTGTGGGGAATGAGAAATATGAAAGAACCAGTCCGTCAATTCAGCAATGGAGAAACCAATTATTAGCAGCCTGCCTCATGACATTAGTTCCACTACACTTCTCGGAAAAGGAGATGGATTATTTAAAAATGGGTAAATATTTTGTTACCGGGAAATGAATGTACATGATATGAAGGTACATGATATAGGAGATTCAGTTATTTATGTGAAATAATGAAGACTCTTTTCATAGCCCTCTAATGTGCTTATTGGGATGGTTTCGCCTTCTCTCCCCTCAGTTTCAGCAGACATCTGATCATGCCCTCTTCTCTTGTTCTGTGGTTGATGTCTTTGCTCAGCTTAATCAGAGCTTTGAGATTATTAAGAAACTGGAATGCCCTAATCCTGAAGCATTATCTCACTTAATGAGAAGATTTGCAAAGGTAGGTTAAATGGAATGAATCCTTTCTTTGCTGGGACTGTGGCATGTTACGATTTTCTTACACAGAACCTGAAAACTGCTGTTGTTTTGTAGTATTAGTCTTATGTGACACTACTACCCCATTTTAATTTCTAATTCTATTACTAGTAGGTTCAGTCGTTTCAGATTTATCTAACTTTGTTTCTGTACTTCTTGTTTCTTAACTATGAATTTATCATTTTAAAAATCTATTTGTTATTCACACTGATGACTCAGTCATTTGTAATTGAAGAGACAACCATGGGTAGCTGAATTATTTCCATTTCAAAGGTGGTGCTTGATAACTGAAAATACGCTTTGGCATTTCATATTCAAATTGAAAATATTTTTTAGCAGACCCTATAGTACAAAGAAGAGTATATTGGACTTGGCGTCATGAAAACTGAGTTCTACTTTCAAATCAGCCAATAACTTTAGTGTGAGTCTGAGCAGTTCACCTGATTTTTATGAATTTAATTTTCTTAGTTGACAGATTGATCTTGACTGATGAGATTACTCTTAAGACCTCTTCCTCCTCTTAGAGTCTAAGAAGGCTTGCAAAGTGCTTACAACTTTGCCAAGACTTTCAATGGAAATATAAGAAATAAAAGATGTAATCTCTGTCCTTCAAATCTTAAAAAAAATTCCATGTAATAATCAGTACCACATGGCGTGAACCAACCGGGAGATGACATGAAGAGGGACACAATGTGGTTGGCATCTGCAGTAAGTTGAGCAGAAGGAAAACTAATGAAAACTGAAATAGACAAAGATTTCATGGGAAAAGTGGGCTCAAATAAACCTAAAAAGGTGAAGTTAGAAAAATATTCTAAGTCATGGGAAGAGCAGAAACAGAGAGATGTAAAAAGCTGAGCTTTACATGTGAAGAGCAGAGAGAACCAATCCTCAGGCACAAAAGATCTGTGTGGGAGAGGCAGTGGGAAAGGTTGGGAGAGTGATGATGGGTCCAGATCTTGAAGACCTTTGCTTTCCAGGCTGACAAGTTTAGACTTAATCTTTTGGAAAATTTAAGAAACACTGAACATTTGGAGATTTCTAAGCAGGGTAGTGACATGACAAACATAATAATGTAGGGGAACGACCTACACAGTCCTGTGTCTGACTGTGTAGGTCATTAAGGACAAGTCTGGCTCCATGGGTTGGATGATGGCAGAGGTCTCAGCTGTTCATTCAACAAGTGCTTACTCATTGCCTCACTTGCACTCTTTACTAGCCACTTTCAGAGATGTAGTCATGAATAAGCATAATCTCTAACCTCAAAAAACTTATAATGGGAGGGCCAAACCTACAAACAACTATGACAAAGTTAAATGCTGTAATCAGGACATCTCAGAGGTTGAAAAAGACCCAGAATATATGTCTATTTCACATGTTAAAAAATAAGGAAATGCCAAAACTCAGTTTTACTGTATCATATTTAAGATGTATTAATTTGCTGGGGCTGCCATAATACAATACCACAGAATTGGTGGCTTAAGCAGTGGAAATTTATTTTCTTCCAGTTTTGGAGGCTAGAAATCCAAGATCAAGGTGTTAGCAGGTTTGGTTTCTTCTGAGGCCTCTCTCCTTGGCTTGCAGATAGCAACCTTCTTACTCTGTCTTCCCATGGTCTTTCCTCTGTGCACGTGCACCCCTGGTGTTTCTACACATGTCCAAATTTTCTCTTCTTATAAAGACACCAGTCAGATTGCATTGGGGCCCACACCAATGGCCTAATTTTAACAAATTCACCTCTTTAAAGGCCCAATCTCCAAATATAGTCACATTGTGAGATACTGGGGAGTAGAATTTCAAGATATGAATTTTGAGGGGACACAATTCAGCCCATAATGGATGTATACATTTAACATACTAGTGCTTTTAACCATAGACACAAACACAATGAGTGTATAACTTCATTAGCATCGTCAAAAAAGTCTAAATTTGAGTCCTTTGTGAATGGGAAGTTTGAGCTTGATGCTGCTATTGGCCCTGGCTCTTAGAAAAGTTTAAGCTTGATTCACTGATAGACAGATTAGGGAAGGCCTCTTGCAGGAGGCATCTTTATTAACTGTGGTAGGATAGTTTATGCTGTGGTAACAAGTAAAACAAACTCCATGTTTTAACACCACAAAGATTTACTTCCTGCTCGTACCATGTCGGATATTTGTTGAGTGACCCTATAGGGTACCCTTTGTCAGAGATAAGCAAAGTCAGACACTAAAGTGGTAAGGACAGATTTTAATCAGTAACATACTATTGCAAGAGGGAAAAGAGTCCAGGGTGAAATGGACTCAACTTTGATTTGGACAGAAGTGACTGGGTATTTTAAAGGGAGAATGAGGGAGTAGGGTGGGGGGCAAGTGGAGGCTCAGTAGAGTCAGGGAAGTGAAAAATTACAAAAAGCAGGAAGTTGGGGTTGATCCATGTGAAACCCATCTGGGTTTGCTAACTGAGGCTTATTGAATTTAGGCTCCTATCCTTCCACAGAGGCTGGAAGATAGGGGCCCAACCTTGAGGTGTTGGCTGGAACAAAGTAAGTTCTTTTGGCAGCCTTGAGTTTTCTGGGGCAGACGCTTTAATGGAATCTACTATCATCCTAGGGATATGGCCTTGAGCTGTTAGAAACTATACTACTGTTTTGTTCAAGACTTTATAAGCCAAGGTTGAGGTCTAGTTGAGAAGAGGGCTCAGAGGAGCCTGGCTAGAGGTTGGTCAAGGAGAGAATCTTTGTCACCCTCCATCATTCTGTGACCCAGGGGTTCTAGCCTGAGAGGTCCCAATGAGGAGAGAGCATAAGGTTCATAAAGGGCTGTTGTAACTATGGTTGGAAATTTAGGCCCACATTATAAAAAGTCTTGAAGAGCAGGCAAAGTGGGTGAACTTTAGTAGAAAATGAGGAGCCAATGAAGGCTTTTAGGCAGACAAGCTGTCAGCCTAAATGGTGTTACATTATTTATCTGCCATGAAATATTTTGAACTCCAATCTTTATATCTATTAATTAGGAAGACTAAAGTAACCTCCTGCTTTTTAAGATAATAGCTAAAAATCATTTATTTGAGTCATTCCTAGAGGGGACTTTCTTGGGAGCAGCTGATTTCAATGTCCCAATATGGTGAAATCTGCAGTAAATTCTGCAGGAGGATTATCCTAAAAATCTCTCCAAGAAAGTCTTTTCTTGAATTGCAGCTGCGTTTTGGGTGACTGCCAAGAAAAGAATGAAACAAGGTCCTTAGGGATAGTGTTCAAGAAGAATGTCACATGCTATTCTTGGAAATCCATAGGACTTATAGTGGAAGCAGGATTATATGATAATTTAATAATCTCAGAGTTAATATATTGGTAACATGCTATTATAATTGCACATATTAGAGAAGTAACTAGAATTCACCCTCAGAGTAGTCAGGTGGCAGAGTATGTCAGGTGGAGGCATGGCAGCCCTGAGGAAGAGGGGAGGGAAAGCTGAACTGGGACTCCTGGGGACTGGGCTCCAGCCCACCCTCTACCTCTTGGTAGCTCTGACCTTTCTCCAGCTGTAAAGACTGCTGGGAGTACAGCCAAATGGACTGGAGCAAAGTATAAAGGGGTGGAATGTCACAAAGAAGGTCATATTAGAATCACACACAGGAAAACGCATTCTCTGAAGCAAGAAGAAAAGAATTAGGCCCCACATGTCACTAAGGAAATGCAAGCTTTTATTAGCACAATAAAAAATTTCAATTAAGTAAAACACTTTTAATCCATGGAAATTCAATACTACTCAATTATTATCACAAGGAAATAATGCAAGAACAATGAAAATCAGTCTGGGAAAGTAGACGTTGGCAATTTTCATTGAAAAATAAATTATATTTTATTGGAATGATTGAAAAACTCATAAAAATAAAAATGGGACTTTGTGGTTAATATAATTGCTATTTCACAGTAACTTCAGACTATTGGGGTTTGTTTTGTTTCATCAGATGTGACCATTTGGTCTTGAAAACCCTATCCATTTTAGGATTGGGATCCTTGTATCAAAATATACTGAAATCAGATTCTCTTCCTGGGACTTAATACTGATTTAAACCATCTCCTGGAGAAAAGGCATATTAATGGTATCTGCAGACATTTTAGAAGATTTAGCATTCTAAAATGGGACTTAAAGGGATGATTTGTTCTTACTAAAGCATCTGTAAGACTGAATAAGGTACCAAACAAATGCTTCAAATATCACAGCAGGTACATTCAGGGACTGTGATGACTGGTAAAGTGGGCACATGGGTAGCAAATATTCCTATGGCTGTACTACTGCTCTTGACAAGTGTGGGTAGTTTAATTTAAAAAGAGAGAGATGAAGTGATGATACCTTCAGTATTACTTAAAAATAAATCAACAAATATTAATTGAGTCCTGGCTATGAGTCTGGCTGTTTGCCAGGTACCAGAGCTACTGAATGACATACACATATTCCTCATCTCTGAGAACCTAATCCCAATTTTAATAAAACAACAATGATGATTCATTGAGCATCACTATGTGTTAATCACTTTACATATATTGTCTCACTTATTCTTCACATGAACCCCATGAGATAGGTACTATTACTACTCGCGTAACTGCCACAATGCTATTAGAATTTCATTTTATTTAATCTGGGGCTCTTGAAATGGCAGTTCCTTTGCTGCATCCATAAAAGAACCGTCTACACCTCATGACTATTTCTTCAAATTGTGTTTTATTATAGAACATGATGCAAATAACCCCTACTAGACTATCTGTTGCCTCTCTCTCTGTGCTATCCCATTTCTGAAGCCCACCAATCCCACAAAGGTAAAATCATGACCTAAGTTCACACACTTAGAAGACCTATCTTCCAGGCCTTGCTAGGTATGCCTTCTATCCACAGCTTCTCTCTGAAGAGTTAACAGATTCTCTCCACCCTGCTATGCATTAGCAAGGACTGCGGTTCTCAAACTTCAGCTTGCATCAGTATCACCTGGAGGATCATTAAAACACACATTGCTGGGACCCGCCCCCAGAATTGCTGATTCCATAGACCTGGGATAGGACCAGAGAATTTGCATTTCCAACAAGTTCCCAGGTGATGCTTGTGCTGCTGCTGGAGACGTGTCTTAGGTAGACATGAGTTACATAACTACTTACTAGTATTAAAGAACTAATACCTGATAGTGATTTACTTTGTTGAATAAATTAAAGTGAAATCAAATTTCCCCTAAAATTCACATGCACACTTTCATTCAGGCATACTTTGTACATTAGTAAAGAAATGGACATTATTACAGCCAGTATAGCCACAACTATTATGGGCAAAAGGACTTAAATCATATTCTACATGGCTGAGCACTTTTCCTTACCCACAACGCATCCTAACTTGGCATTTGTAGGCTAGTGGATGTGAGATCCTAGGATCAGTCATCCCCAAGCAGGAATTCAAGGGACTGGGGTCTTCCTATGAAGTAGAGGCAAGTGTTGGACCACAGGGGATACCGTGAGAATGGTCAGAAATGGATATCTGGATTCACCTGCCCAAACTTTATCTTGAGCAAGTTATAATGTCTGAGTTGCAACAAGCTCCTAAAGTCAGGCTTTTGTTTGTCTTTGTTTTTGCAATATAGTGAAATGATTCCTACAGTTTACACTGTCATTAGAACCTCTAAATTGAGAGTAGTGCTCATATGTACTAGTAGATTAGTACTCCTTAGGTAAGTCCCAAAGTAATTTTCAGCATTGTGTGTAAAGTAAAATTTGAACAGCTGCATTTGGAAGATACTTCAGTCTGATCAGCCATCTGTTTTCCTAGATTTATTGATCTGCTGCTTGATAAGATTTTGTATTTCCCAAGACCGGCTTCTGATTTAAATTGACACATATTATCACCTTACTTGGTACTTCCACAAAATATTGATTTTCTTTCTGCATGTTATCCCTAGTTTCAGGTTTCCATTGTGATTTGAAAAGTCTATAAAACAAGTTCATAGTCACATTTGGTGAATTCAAGTTTGTAGATTAAACATCTCTCACTCAGTTTAACTCCTTGGAGAGTCGCCCTGAGTTGATTTTGAGCCACAAAGAAAATTCAGATGAATATGTTATATGAAAATAAAAGCTTTTTTTGTCCTCGCTTTTCTATGAAAATAGATGGCATATATCTACTGTTATTGTTGCTTTCTCTGCTAAGAAAATCACATCAACATTTGGCCTATGATAATTCCAGGTATGTAAGTAAAGGCAGTAGGAGGCAAACTCATCAATACATCTTTAAGTAATTGAAATAAAATGCAACTAACAAAATTTGTTTGTTTCCCTTGTTTTGCATAAGTAATGAAAGCAAAGGGCATCTTTAGGCTCAGAAATAGTTATTAGATGGAGAAGGAAATGTGGAATTAGGATGAAAAGGACAGAAGGAGGGGGAAGATTAGGCAATATTTTATCAAATAATGCATCAATAAATAACTTAGTAAATTGAAGATAAATGTATTGACATATTGTGATGCAACAAAAGCCAAAGTTTTAGATTTTAAGAGGTCTTTCATATTAGTCAGTAAGGCTCCTTATCATAGAAAATTACTGAAAATATTCATTGCTAAGTGACATGTATAGGAATGCTCTGGCCCCCACTTATAATGAGGTATGTAGGAACATTGGAGAAAGTTGAGAAAAAGACCACCACAAAGAATTTTGGCATGGTATATGTGTGTGGGGAGGGGGCGAATGGGGGGTGACACTAGAAGCCATGAGAGATGATTCAAAGCATGAGGTGTCATTTATTCAGGGAGAAAAAAAAGCATTAGGAGTCATTAGCATCCAGGTAATAAGCATCCAAGCATTAAGGAGGTTGCCACAAAATAGTTTATCTTCTGAGTATTTAGTCAAGTTAGAAATAAAGAATTTTGTGTGGGAGTAGGTAGTATTAAAATGCAATGAATCCATATGGAATATCTTTCAAATATGCTCAGAAATATTACAAATTGTCATCTAAATATGAGTTTGAGATCCTTCTTTTGGCAAGAGTGTAGATTTAATCACTGTTTATGGCTCCCTTTCAGCTGAAAAAGACATATGGAAAGTTTGCCTGATTACCATTAACGTGGACTGTGTGTATGTATACTGATTTGCCTGGATACATTTCACAGTGGTTTTTTTTCTTTCCTAGACTATCAATAAAGTACTGCTTCAGTATGCTGCAATTGTATCAAGTGATTTCAGTTCATATTGTGATAAGGAAAACGTGGTAAGTAAAAAGTCTCTACTTTCAAGTATTCCTCAGTTGAGATCCACTTATTCAAACCAATAAGTAAGCAAGAGAAATTGTTTTCTTTCTGTCTGCATTCAAGATGATAGGAAATAGGGATCTCAAGAAATTGCTTGAAAACTTCTCTAGTCGTCCTGAACTGGTTATAATATAGAATTCAGAGGAAGGCTGAGAGCATCTCAGCGCTAGCCAACTTGTTTTCCGTGAAGACGAGGGACAAGAATCACATAAACAATGGAAAACCCACATAAATTGTAAAACATTGGAGCTTAGAACTAGGAGCTAAAAAGTTGTTTAGTGTTATCACCAGCTAGTGTAGTTTTGGCACCAATACCAAAATGAGTATAATTTGGTCTTTCAGTTTTCAAATAAATTGAGAAGGATGGTCAATGTATGGAATGATGCTGATTTCTACATGGAATTGTTAACTTAGTTTATAAAATCCAAACCAGTATTGCAACTTAATCAATAAAAACCACAAAGAGAAGCAAGATAGAGTGATTTGGAATATAATATTTTATGGTGGAAGGTGAAATCTTATTCACCATATGTAAGATTAGGAGAAATAGGTTGGTAACATTATAGGAATTTTTTTAAAAAGCACTGAAAAAAGATATTTAAAAAGTCAGTGCTAAATTTTTAAAGAGGAAAACCAGTTTTTTCCCCCCTCAAAAATGCAGTTCTCACTATTAGACAAGTCTAAAAGAGAATTCTCACTGAAACCTCATTGATCTCTTGCTGACAGCTCATTACGATAAGTCAGTCCTAACGGTTATTGAGGGTCCCAGAGAATGCTTCTTTCCCTTAAATTAATACACTGCCCAGAAATTTTATTAAAACACCCGGATGTCTCAGCAGTGATTTCTAATTGCCATTGATTATAAATACTATACAGGCAAGACAGAGTATTTATTGAAAGCATATATTTATAATTAAAGGACAGTACATTTGAAAAGTATTATATTGAAATCATTGCCAGATAATTTCAGAAAAGATTCCGATTTTATTAGAATAGCCAAATTGAAGATTTTGAAAGGTGTCTGTGAATTACCAAGGCTAATTCCTGTCATTCAGAAAGGAAAATTAGCCTTAAAAGTTCCCTGCAGACTTCTGCTTTATGTGTTAAGATTCTATAGTATATTTTATTTTTAAAAAAACTACAGAAGAAATCATAAATCATTGTTGATTGTATTATTCTCTTTATGTTTTCTGTATATTTTATACTTTTCAAAATCATATTTTTATAAAAAAAAAAAAACACCCTTGTACATACTACAGCTCAGGAACTTGCTTTTGCTTTTCTCAATGCTTTTCTTCCCTAATTACTGATGTCTTGACCAGTCTTAAACTCTCACTAAATGCCAAGTATCATTTTAGCTTTTCTGTGAAAGAATATATCAGTTAGCTGCTTACCTTATGCTTTCAGCTGAGACAAACTGAAGAAGTGTCTTTGTACATTTGTGTGTATATGTAATTATTTTTACAGATTTATTTGAATATCAAGAACATTGAACTTTTTATTACTTTTTCTTTTCTCAGTGTCTGTATGGCATTATACCTATTTCATCTACAAATTGAGCTGGAAACTTTTGACGAGAGAGCATAACATTTGCTTTCCCAGGAATCAGAATTAAAGATGACAGTTATACAAAAAGCCTGTGGCAGAATAATTTTTTTTCTCCTGTGACATTTTAAATTGGAAATGGGTCAGAAGTTTGTTAATCCACTTTTCCCACATTCCAAAATCTAGCAAAGTAACATTATCTAAATCAGAATTACTTGATGTTGAATATTTTTTACCATCTTTTTCAACTCAGAAACATACTTCAGTCATGTAGAAATGGCCATAGTCTGAACAGAACTTTCATATCTGTTGTATTTTAGGTTTCTAACTTTGTTCCAGACTTAGATGAAAGGCAATGCCCTATAATATTTTTAGAGGAAAAGCCAAAATATACAAATAAAAAGGTTACGACTTGACTTCAAACATAGGTTACTTCATTTAACTCAACTCATCAACAAATGATACTTCTGAATTAGGTTTTAATATTCCCTTTACTGTGAGTGGTGGTGGGTTTTTGTTTGTTTGTTTTATTTTCTATAGAGGTGTTTAAAGTAAAAAGCTATTTCCCAATTAGGTTTAGGGTAGATTTGTGTAATTCAGTTCTCAGTAGTGATTTGATAAATGGATTCAATAAAATTGAAATTTGAACATTTCAAGGTCAGGGAAAGCTTAATGAAAGAAGAAAGTCTCATACTTATTTTTATCTCCTTCTGGATAACTACATCTCTTCTCTCTATGTACCCTTACCTGGGGTCAATAGCAATCCATGCCAAGTGAACCCAAGTGTCTATGCTCATTTTGCTTCTTAGTAGCTCTTTTCCATTAGAAATTATCATATTAAGAAGGCTTGGAGGTTGGCATTTATTTATAAAACAGGTACTCGAGTACTGTTATATGTGCCAAAAAAGATAAGTTTGAATGCTAATATCAAATAATCATAGAAGACTCTGCCCAGCTAACTTGGACCCATGGGGAGCACCTTTCACCCATGTAGTCTTCCTGCTTCTCATTAAGTCATGGTCATCCTTTGACCTTAGTTTTCTCCATGGTAGGATTGCCCAATTCAAGCCAAATATTCTCCCTCTGCAATGAAAAAAACAAACAAAAAAACCCCCGATGACCCCATTTCCTAGTGGAAGAAATCTGTTGGCTCAGTTTGTTGATTTTGGGTCAAGATGTTGAATCCCCTGAAAGTCTGACCATACATACTATTGAAGGGACTAAACCTAGATCAAGTAGCTCTCAGTTATGGCAGTAAATCAGAATCATTTGTGCAACATTGTGGTTCAGTTTACTGAACAGAATCTATGGGAGATAAATCTTAGATATCTGTGTTAAAAAAAATTAAGTGACTGGAATCAAGGAAACAAAATAGAAGTTTTAAATTGTTTTCATAAATCGAAGTTAGGATGTGGTCACTTTAAGAGTCAAATAGAAAGTTTTTCAAAGGTCAGTAATGTGGTTAAAACAATAATAAAAACTTTCCACTGATGAGCGCTAACATCTCTCTGATGTCCTATAACTCCTTTGCTTGCCTCTCTCTGATTCGTTATTGGCTCATTTCCCAGCAACTGGGAAGATATATCCATTTTCCTTTCTTTTACTATTTTCTTCCCCCAATCTACTGGTTCTTCAGAATCAGCATGCAGCCATTATCAAATTATTCCATAACTATTCTGAATTCCATTTCCCAATTATAAATTAATTCTTACTATTCTAAGGTCACATGTAGTCTTGTCACAAAGCTTTACATCTTTTTGTTATTGTTATATTTCTGCCTCCTTGGAAACAACAAGAAACATTTTTAAAGCATGTATTATGTGTAAGGCTCTGTGAAGGACTCTGTGAATAAGAAAAAACAGAAAAAGACATAGCAGCACATACAGTGCTCCAGCTCCAGGTCAGCTGGAGAGATGGTGAAAAGCAACACAAATGTAAAGTTAAAAAAATCAAATGTCAAGTGAGTGACAAAAAGATACAACTGAGGAAAGAGACGGCTCTAACCTGAATGGTGGATATGATTCAAATAGGCAAAGAGATTAAAGTGAAGAGGTCACATGCTAAGCCAAGTCACAGAGTCTGGAAAGCACAGGTGTTTTGGTGGGAATATGAGTTTAGAGTTAATCGTAATGCAGTAGATGGAGATGAGAAGGAAAACATGGTTTAGAGCCAGGTTAGTAAAGGCCTTGAATACCAACATGTGGACTTTATCTGTAGTCATAGAGAATACACTAAAGGTGTTTGGTTTTTTAATTTTTATCTTTTATTTTAAAATTTCAGATGGTGTTTTGGTTTCTAAAATAGTGAAATAACAGAACAATTTAAACTAATCTGTTTTTATTAAAATAAATCTAAAAAGAGAATTTGGTTAAGTTTTAACTATAAAATATCACAATGTTAAGAATAAAAAATCTTTAGTAGTAAGTCTCCAATGGTTTATTGTCTGAGTATATTATTAAATTTCATTCTCCAAAGTGGTCATATTTACCCCTTTCCATTCTTAACTGTTAAAAAGTGTAATCTTAAAATATCAGAATTATTCTGTTTGCCAAATATAATAGGACTTCAGTGATAGTTGTATATGATCACATTTTAGGTAAACTCATTCAATAATTTAATGTAGAAAGGATTCTCACACTACTTTTTATTGTTTTATTTAAAGCCCTGTATATTGATGAACAATATTCAACAATTGCGGGTCCAACTGGAGAAAATGTTTGAATCTATGGGAGGAAAAGAGGTGGGTATGTTTTTATGCTTGCATTTGACAAATATGTACTTAGAGATCATTAGCAGCACATCTCTTTGCTATAGAAGGTGTCATAATTAAGTTTTTACATGATTTAGCCAAAGAACAGAAAATGATAATAATCTAAAATCCCATTAGCAACTAAGGTGATTATTATCCACAACAGAATACTTTAGTAAATATGTTAGAAGTGTGAATGGGAGGAGGGAGATGGTCAATAGCCTTTTGTAGTGTATATAAATATATATATATAGTCATATATACACAATTAAATATGTATATGCTAATGATTTGTAAAGTTCCACAAATTGCAGATGCTTTTACTGTATGTATCCTTTTACAATGTCAACCTGATACCAATGTTTGTTCTGAAATGTGCTTTGTGGCGCTAGTTGTTTTTGATGTATCTGTGGTTATTTGTTCACATCAAAAAAAATCTCCGTCAAATATGTGTTCGGTGCTGTGTCTGTAATGTGTCGTGTCTTTGTCCAACATGTTTGACTTGCAATTCCATGAGCAGAAGAAGGAAGGAGAAAGATTCTTTTATGAGGTTTGTGATAGTAAGCATCTTATCCTTTACTTGGCTGTTTATTTCCTCCTAAACCTGAAGCCCACTGCACTTCCTCCTTATTCTCATTTGCTTGTTTGGATCAGGCAGACAGTGAAATACTAGCTGTGCACCTGCCTCCTCCTGCTGCCACAGTTTTTCTTTTCACAAACTGGCATGAGCATCTGGGGAATTGAGGACTGGAGGTGGTGCCAGAGAGGGAAGGTCATGTAGCTGGCATTCTCCCACCACCACCCCCTCCAGAAAACAAGGCCAAGGGTGACTAGAATGGGGGGATATTTCTGTTTAACATTTTTATTTACATTGCTCTTTTTTGTGGTAAGTATGTGTATATGAACTATATGTAAAGCTAGGTTGGATTTCAAAGCAAAGATCCCTTTTATTTCTAAATTTATAAGGCTGAAAATGCTTCCTTCAAGATTGGGCCTCTTCACATGTGATGTTCCTTTTAACCCCAATGAGACATTTATACATCCCCCCCCCACTATCTTTTTCCTTATCCTCGAGCCTCAGTCTTTTGAAAAATGAACTTGCCATTCAGTATCCTACAATTGAGAATCACTAGGATACATGTGTGAAAGAAACTTCCAAAATGAACTTTTATGAGCTGTGCTGCCACTGCTGTCTCAGTCTAATTTGTATAAAATAAGACTCCATTCCCCAAAGTGTGTTAATGGTTTTTGCAGAGTTTGAGGGCATCAATCTCATTTTTAGAATTCCTTTGCTAAATTAGGTGAGCACAAGCAATTGGGGACCATAACTGGAGATTCTCTTTTTAATTTTAGTGATGTTTTATATTCAGGCTTTAAGTCCACTCACTGTTTTAAAAAGTAGTGGAGAAATTAATTTCTTGTGGGAATTTCTATCTCCGTTTAGTGAATTTTGAAGACCACAAATCATTTAAGGAAAAAGTTATATTTAAAATGCCATATTTCCACAAATTTCTCCTAATGCTACTACTATTTCATTACAATTCTGTGATTGAACACTAACATAAGTGATATATTGCTGAGCTGAATATTAACCACACAAATCATACCTGTACTTAAAGGAAACTATGTGGGCCAAGCCACCCACTAACCAAAAAAGTTGTGGAGCAGCTTGTTCACCAATTAAAAATGGACTCCTTATTTCAGATAAAATTGCAAGTTTGAAATATACAGCTTTCATATTATAAATTTAGTTGCAAACTATGGCTACATCACAGAATGCTTCTCCTTACTGGAGAAAATAATGAAGACAGAAATACTAAGCTTGGTGCTTTCTCCCTTTTAACTCTTGCATTGTCAATTGCTAAACTCCTCATGATTTAAAGGGAAAATTAAATGAAATAAATGAAACGAACGTCTAGCTTTTAGCAGTGTAATTTGTTCGAGACGGCATGGACCCAAGTTCCTTTCTTCTCCTACATTTAAATATTTTTCATCCCTTCCCTCCCTCTCTTTGCCCTCTTTCTATGTTCTCCTGTCTCCCTTTCCGTGCATGGTTTCTTTTTTCTTACTCTTTTCCATTTCCTTCTCTTGTCTTCTATTGCTAGGAAAAAGCTTTAGGCAGACCCAATCAGCATAGGGATTGATGAAACGTCAGGAGGAAGCAAGACCTGAACCCAAGTCTGAGTGTATCATGCAGCCTCCCAGATAAAAATAAGATTTATTAATACAGAATTATGTTAAAGTTGCTGGTTTCTACACTCAGCTTCCTCTAGGTACCAGAATCTCAAAATAATGGGCAGAGTCCTTCCAATCCAGTTATGCACATATGGCAGTATCTAAATGGGTTCCTTAATTTGGGGCTTTTTATTGCAAATGACAGAATTCACCTTTTGATACGAAAAGTATATACAGCACTTAAAACAGGCATGTTCAATGGCCTTTAAAGGTAATATGATGTGTACTAATGCCAACTCCCAGTTTTTTCCTCACAGTGGAACTAATTATAAAACTTTGACTGGTATTGCTAAAGGAAACTTCCAAGCCTAGATCATATCCTTCTTTTAGGAGTTTCTCAGTATTTTGTCCCCTACCATCTGTGTTAGGATGTGTACTTCTTGCTACAAAAATCTAATTAGCAAATCATTGCTTGTGCACTTGCTGAAAATAGTTTTTAATGCCATGTGTTTATTAGTTGGCTTCTAACAACAGTGTTGCTTGCCTCTAATACTATCTGCAAAGTGCTGGGCCACTTGCAGGCCTGGTTGCATGATGCTGCAGCTGTCTGCTGCTTTTACCCTACCACGTTGGGGCAGCTGCTCTTTCTTGGCAGAATCAGTCTCTTTTCCTTCTGGAAACAGAAAGAGAGTTTAAAATCTTTTTTTGGTGGAAAGATTCTTTCTCTGCATGGAGTCCAAGATGGAAACATTGCCTAACGCGTTGAGAATCTTGGGATGATGCTGTTGATGATGGTTCCCAAAGTGGTCACATGAGCAGTCACTGTTAACAACCGCACAATAGCCCATGGGCCATGGAGGCACATTCTTTTCCAATGCTTTATTTAGGAAAAGAAAATTAAAAGAGAAAATGCAAAATTTCTTCTCCTATAAAGTGACTTTCCAACACAATTCTCTGCGTACAAATTAAGAACATGCTTGGCATACAACTCTGTGATTACTCTAGAGAATATTAAAAACAAATAAGTCACACAAAAACCATAAAGCAAAAGTAACCTTTAGGAATCAAGCACAGAGTCTGTTTTTAAAAAGCACCCCAGGTGATTTCTTATGTGCATACAGTTTTGGGAATCACCATACTCAAACAGATAAAATAGCCAACCCATGGTATGGATTGACTTAAGCTACAAGTTAAATTATTTACACCACAATCTTCATACTATATTACCTATCCCTTTATAACACAATAACAGCAAAATGACTATCAGGGTGCCAGGTAATAATTTTCATCCATTGGTGAATACTTGTTTTATTATCCTGTAAAAGTTCAAATCGCTCAAAAGTAAAGCAGATATAGTCAGGTGTCACTTAACGACAAAGATACCTTCTGAGAAATGCATTGTTAGGCATTTCATCATCATGCAAACATCACAGAGTGTACTTACACAAACCCAAATAGTATAGCCTACTATACACCTAGGCTATATGATACTGATCTTATGGGACCACTGTCATATATGTGGTCCATCATTGACTGAAATATCGTTATATGGTGCATGACTGTACTTTGGTTTATATTACTTTAATAGCTTAATTATTTCATGAGTATAACTCAGTATATATCTATTGCAAATAAATATCTAGTCTGTATTCATTTTTTCATAAAAACATATTGCTGTAGTCTACAGAAAGGACTTAGCTGTATGTCCTTGTTCTGCAATCTAATTTGTATGAGAACCTAAAAAAGATAATCAGATAACCCCAAATTTGGTTTCTTTTGAGGAAGTCATAAAATATTGGTTATGAAACTCTATAGAACTTGTAGTAATTGATTTAGAAGAATTATGACTGTGCTGTGTAAGCAGAAAATGCATTACTCCTTCACAATATTGTATTGGTGCAATTGTCTTGAATGGTAGAATCAGTAATTATCCATAGGCCTGCCAACCTATTGACAGTACTTCAAATTCTAGAAATTAGCCATTATTAACACATTTAGGGAACATCGGGGGGGGGGGCGGTTTGCTTAGCTAAATTCCTTCTGCTGACCACAAAGCAGACCAATTAGGTACAAAGGTAATATTATTTTTATTGATATGTCTCAAAAAGGATTGAATCTCTTTACTCACCTCATTGTGGTGAACTTTCCTGAACAGCGCCAAGGAATCTGGAACATAACCCCACCTATCCTAAAATGTGTATATTTTAATGAGCAACTTAATTATTCTTTTGTTTCAGAGATGCATATCTATGTCACTTTCCATTTATTAACGATGAATTTGATGTGTCAGTTAGAAACTGCATCTGACTGCCCAAAAGCATATGCATGTAGCTGATTGAAATTCATTGTAAAATCTATTAGCCATATAGACTCAGTCTTCAACTAAGCAACCCATGACCAGAGAGGAGAGAGATTAACTTCTGTCATATTTTACTTAGCACTATCCTTTCAACGTTATACTGGGTGGGCAACAGGGAACTGAAGATCACTGCTTCAAAGATAATAATACTCCCTGTCAGTAATTCTTGAACTTTAACACACATCAGAACTACCTGGAGAGCTTAGTAAAACATACATTGCTGAATTCCATCCCCAGAAGATTTGATTCAGTAGGTCTGGGCAGAACCCGATGATGTGCTTTTCTAACAAATTTCCAGGTGATGGTGATGCTACTGGTCAGGAGACACATTTTGAGAATTACCACTCTTTGCTTTTACAACAGCAACCAGGCAATAGGAAATGGCTCAGAATACCCATTTGTCTTATCTGTGAACCACTCCTAATTGACCTACTTAATGTGTTCTGAATCTTGAGAACACGTGGGATTCAAAGTGTTTGAATGGACCTGAGACAGCATGCAATAGTGCAGGCAAATATTTGGATTAAAGACTATAATAGTATTAAAATATAGGTGGCCAATTCGCAGTCCTATACAAATATCCAGCATTTTTTTAAAAATTCTGGACTTTATGCCTACATTTTATATATAATCTTATTAAAAGAGGTGTTGTAGTCGTACCGAGGCTAAGCTTTATGTTCATGTTCACGTTTCTGAGCTGTCTCACCTTTTCTCCTTAATGTAAATAAGATGTAATTAACTAGTTAATACATTAATGAGACTCAATCTATTTTTCTCTCTTTTTTAGCAATTACAAAATAAATTATAAAATAAAATTAATAAAGTATATGTTAGATGTCATTAGATAATAAAATGGGCAGTTTTAACTAGTCATATTATGTATTCCTTTTAGTTCTAAAATTGTTTCCTAAAGCAATTTGCAAAGTTCTTCCTATTTAATTGAAGTGTCTACTGCTGCCTATTTATATTTACTGTATCTTTGGGGGAGCAGGAGTTGAGATAGGAAATAAAAAGATTTAAAAATAAATTCCTTAGGCCTCAAGGAGCTAACAGTAAGACCCCGTAAAACAACAGTTAGAGCAGAGAGCCCATTAGCACCCATTGAAAGAGATATTTAGCAGCCAAATGCTCCCTGTCCTTCCTGGACCACTTGAAGCATCTCTTCCCCTCTGGACTGACATAAAAAAACAGGTTAGAGGACAGTGAAAGTGCAGACAGAATGTACTCCTTCATTAGTTCATTCAACAAATATTTGCTGAGCACTTATTATGAGCTGTAAATTTTACTAGACAACAGAGATACAATAATTACTAAGATGCAGACCCCCCACCCTCAAAGAACATCAAGGTTAACAGGGGGAGTCAGAATAATTAAAGAGATAAGGTTTGTGAGGGAAACCCCCCAACACTTTCTAAACTTGAAAACATCCTTCAAATGAAAGTTGTAATTGTTATATCTTATTCTGCAACTATTCAAAGAATAAACTCAAACCTCTAGCCTCTTATTGTGTAAATAAAGCTCAAAGGCGAGATATCATTTGGCTGAATTCAGTAAAAGCAAGCAGCTATTTTTAGTTTTATGGCAGCAGATAACAAGGAGGACTGAGTGAAGTGTGGCAGTGTGCAGATATTGCCTGGTTTGTTTCTCCTCCTAACCATTTCTACAATTAGAGTTAACAAACTGGACTTAATAGAAAATTAAGGGAATAATGAGGGCCAGAAGGGCAAATTGCATTGAGGTGATTTAATAAATATGATTAAGAATCTAGCACCACCACCACATAAGGTTCAGCTAACTGCTAAGCTTGTGAAATTAGGAAAAGGTGCTACCTTGGCAGTTGAGAGGTTTCTGGGTGGATGATCCATATCAAAGTGAAATTCAGACCCAGGCAGGTGCTGCTTGTTAACCTCATTCCCCAGAGCACTCCCGAGAGATCCAGAGATTGTGGGGTCACTGTTGTGCCACCAAGTCTCTTTTTAAACTAACCTCTCTCTGATCCTTGAGAAAATACAAGCCACAGCCAATAGGGACAGAAATAGAGTTTTACTTGAACTGCCATTTTCTATAATAGACCTGTTTTATTGTCTGGTTGTAATCCCCTTTGATTGTGTACGCCTGCCTTAACAAACCATAAATCGATGCAGACACTGGTAAAACTTATTTCTTTAACCCAGCCAATCCTCCCTCTTCTCCTACTTAGTAGAGTGACCCTCAGCACCTCATGCAAATGGCTCACTGAGGGAATTCTGTCCCCATCACTTGATGTTCAACAGGCACTCACGGCCGTTGATTGAATAGACTATATTCACACTGCTAAACTGAGATGGATGCAGTAATGTGAACAACTGAATGGTAAAGACAGAGTGAGACAGGGCAAAAAGGGCAGTTTTTACAGAACAAATTCTGAACATAAATTTTATCTCATTTCTTCTAGTCCTGACTTATTCCTACTCTGTCCAGTTTCACAGTTAGTCAGACAATAGACGGAGGTAATAAGCCCAAAGTTTCTTGTCCGCCAAGTTATCAGACTTGAGTTTTTTTAATGACCATTTTCAGAAGAGAATTTCTTAAAAGAATATAGCTTCTTAGAGTGCTGCTTTTCAATCCTCATGTGGTCCCAAAAGGTATCATGCGGCATGACACATTATCTAGGCTTTGGTTTTCCCCACGTATAAAAAAGAAGGAATTGAACTGTATGATTTCTGAAGTTATCCCTGTTCTAAAATTCTGTTATAAGGGCGAGAACCTTGTCAGCAAGCCACAGAGTAGAAGAATAATGTAAATGTAGTAGGTGAGAAGGAAAAAAATGTTTAAGCTAAGAGAAAAGAGTGTCATGTCACTCATACAAGACTTGAAGGTATAATTTTTTAAAAACATTCAGAGAAATAGAAAAACTCACAATTACTATATATTCACTAACTCAAAACTACATTGAAAGAATTATAAAAGATAAGGCAATTTTTTTCCTTCAGTTGTCTACGCTGAAGAACCTAACTTAACATATCTCAAAGGCATTTAGTTAATTTGAAGCACAATGACAGTTGGATTTACTACAGACTCTTTTTAATTAGGATGACAGACAGCTACTGATGTTCTTCAATTTTTTGAAACTAAGAAGTTAGAAGCAGGAATTTACATAACTGATCCCTCTAACATAACAGTTCATGCAAATCTGATTGGCATAAGGAAAATGCCAGTCTCTCTCTAAAAATGATCTTGTTAGTTTTTGGAAAGGGTCTCTCCTAAGGGGAATTTAAAAGAAACAAAAATCAGGGTAGCATTTGTAGAGCTGGGGCACATTTCTTTGTAAAGGAGAGGACCATGGATTCTTGTATTCCCGCCAACATACTATAGTATCCATGCTGAACACTGTCGCTCTACCTAGTGATTCAGGGCATTTCAAGGAGAGTAACTTCCTGCTGGATTCACTAGGAAATTTTCACTGATTTCTCAGTCAGATATTGTAAGTGAAGCTAGGCATTTTAGGATGAACAGATTCTGGTCAAGTAGAAGGAATGAAGAGAAGTAATCTTTTCAAAATAAGAGAAATAGCAAGAGCCCAGATGAGATTGTGAGAAATCTCTTGAAGCATGTCCTTGGTTGAAAGACAGCTAGAGGGGTCATCAGGTACCATGATCAGATTTGGGCTTTATTAAAACAACTATATGGACAGTTAGGAGGATGGAATAGCAGAGGGAAAACAGGAAACAAGAACACAGTTTGGAGATAATTGCAATATAATCAGGATGAGAAAATGAAGAGGATAGGACAGACGGAGAAAACACTTCAGAGATATTATCGATCATATTTGGTATCTAAGTAAATATGGAAGGAAGAAGATAGGAGTCAAAGATGACTTTCACAATTCTGCCTTAAACAATTGTATGCTATCAATCAAATCAAAGACAATAAGAGGAATAAGGATGAGCAGGTAATAAGTTCACTTTTTGGTATGCTGAGCTTGAGGTCCTCAAAGTGGAAAAGGCTAATAGGCATGGGGGAATATAGACATGCTGTGCAGGCACCCTGTTGCAGCTGTAGATAGTAGATACTAGGGTCATTAGAATAGAAGTGGGAGTTCAAGCCACAGGCATGAATGTGATTGCTCAAGAAGAGAATATAGAGTGAAAAGAAAAGACTGGGAAGGGAAAATTGAAGGACAATAACATCTGTGGAGTATACAGAAAAAGAGAAGTCAACAAAAGAGATAGACAAATAATAGGCAGGAAAATAGGTTAGCTAGGAGAAGGTACTCTCTGAAGAAGCAAGAAAATAAAAAGCTTGAGAAATAGAGTAAACAGTATGAATGCAGGCTGAGCAAGATAAAGTCAGTGGACTGGCAATTAACAGATCATTGGTGACCTATATGTGAACATTTCAGTGGCGTATCTAGAGCCGAAGCCACAAAACAGAGGATTAATGAATGTTTAAGAGATAAGGATGTGGAGGCAGCAAGTTTTACACTTATGTTGTGAGCAGTTTGAAGGTCAAGAGAAGAAAAGATACTAGCTAGATGTCAAGAGAAGTTAGTTGCAAATAAGTTGGATTTTTTAAATTATTTGTTCTGTTTTTTTATTTTAACATGTGTTATTTGCATATATTTATAGGATGGGGTAATAAAAATAATGATAGAGGGACTGAAGATAGAAAGGGGTATTTAATGGAACAAAATCCTAAAGAAGGAACCAAGAGCTTAAGTTGAACAACATTTTACTTGGAAATGAGGCTTTCTTTTTCATAGAAAAAGTGGTGGAGTTTGCATTTATTAAAGGATTTTCTGCAAAAATCTCAAAGAGAAGGTGAAACCCACCAGACTAATGATCAAATTTTGGACGCTGTGAAGATGAAGCCAGGGAGTGCTCGTCCTCCCTAATCGACACTTTCTTAGATGAGGAAACAATGGAACCCTAACGCTGATGAGCCGAACATGAGGAAAGACAGCTTAGTAGCCTGTAGAAAAGAGGAAGGAAATGAGATAGTAATGAACACTGTGGAAAAGGAATAAAATTCACACTGAAGATTCTTAACTTCTTCCATACGAAGTCTTTATCTTTCAAGAGTTTGTGCTGAGCTATCTGAAAAATTTAACTGCCACTTTCCAACCCACTAGTTATATCCTAGCAAGAGATTGACGGTTGATTTAACATTCACTGTTGTAAGAGGCTGAAATAACAGGTACTCCCTTTAGGTCCCTTAGGGAAAGAATTTATGCTTGCAAAAAAGATACAAAGTGGGTATGGTAACCATATTTTTGGAACCAAACAACTCTCAGGACATAATCTGACATGGTCTGGCAATGAGACAAAAAATAGAAATCAGGACTAACTTGGTAACTCCAGAAAATATGGTTGCTAAGGAATGAGAGATTTCAGATGCAAAAGTATTCTATTAATAGTCAATGCAAAGTATCAGTCCAAAGAGAAGGATTACTCTGGATACCAGGATTCCCTTTGAGGGTCTCTCTTCATGCTTCTCTCTGTCCTCACCTCCTTCCTCAAATTATTTGGTAAATGTCTATGCATGCAGGGACAGACACCCAGGATAGAAAGTGAAGTAAGACAGAGCGCATGGGAAGAGACAGATTTATTAGAGAACAATTAGAAGAGAACATTGTATAGACAGTCATAGTAAAAAGCACAATTAGTGCAGATGCTTAAGCTACTAACTGCCTGTGGCAAGCAACATCTGGGAGATTTGCAAAAGGAGGTGATGAGTGAATTGTCACAAGGAAAAGAAGTGAGCCTTAAAAAAAAAAGAACTTAAAAAATACCTTGCCTGCTAGCTAGCTATTCCAGACAAGTCATTTATATTCCCACAGTTAAATGGTGTAAAATATCTCAATGGTGTAAAAACTCAGATACTACCTATATATGGCTATGGTTCATTCTGGTCATTAGAACCAACTTTACCAGTCTAGACTTTGGAATTCCCAAACTTTTTATAGAGTGTGGACAAAATCTATTTTGAAAGCTTTACTGTAAATTCAGAAATGAACTTAGTATTCTTAAATTTTCATTGTGTATATTCCTCTTTATATGGAGCCATCTTGCCAGCCAATTAAGTTGTTCGGGTCCACATGCATTCAGTTCCTAAATTAGAATAAATTTATTAACTGTGACTTTTGAATGCTTGAAGTTTTTCTTATTTTCCTTCTCTTTTTGCTTTTAATAATAACTCTAATGATACAAAGAATGCAAGTTAGTTTTGATATCATATTACTTATAGAACTAGGCTAAGTTTTAAACCTTTGTGAAGAAAAATTAGGCGGCATTTTACCTTTCCAAAGTAGCCAATAATTTGTAAAATGTGCTATTGGTAATTTAAGCAATAAATACTCAAAGCCCAAATTGTTATTTCTTACAAACTTTAGGGAGCTTGTAGGAGTAAGGAAAATTTCCTCAATTTGGGCACATAAAGGAAGAACTCAAGAATTGGTAAATTTGATGCCTAAAGAGATTGTTTTATAATTAGATGAGGGTGATATTTATGCCCATTATTATTGCAAAATACCTGCAATTCGTATATTGGCCTTAAAATCACTGCTCCTATTTTAATGGTGTAATGATTTGGGTCAGATAAACATCAACTACTTAACTGGAACTAATAATTTTCTGTGTTTTTTTGTGGCCTGGTTACATGACAGTGGAATTCTATCTGCATCTACTTAGAAACACATGCTTCTATCAGGAAATGAAAACTATCATCCAATGTTTAAATTACTGAAGTTTGACAGTTTCAGATTTTCAAGTAATAACCAATTATTTGATAAGAAATTTCCATTCACGAAATACCTAAGGTGGACTAAAATAATTATAATTCCCATAAAATTTAAAATAATTTATGGGGAAAGGGCATAACCTCATACAACTGACCCATCTAACCATTTTTGTATGACTTTAAAGTCGTTAACAGGTGAATAAGCAACCTCAATGTGTATATCAAACGAATACAGAAACAAAATACACATTTTGAATAAGAAGCAACCCCATTTCCTGAAGAAATCCTATTCTCAGAGCCATTTCCCTGCAAGTGGCAAATGTGTGGGTGGGGAAGTACCACCTATCCCCCCACACGGTTTGCCAAGGAGTGAGAGCCTGAAGAAAACCATATGGGAGGGCTTCTCTCTCATTCCGTATTCCTCAACATTTTTATCCAAATGAAATCAAGTTAAAACTGGTATTAGGGCAGTAGCAAGAAAATATAATAAACATTCAGCCTGCTTGATTCCCTAGGATTGGGACAGGCAATCCACATGTTTTCTGGGTTAAGGTTTGGGGAGTTAACGCAAATTGGGTTTATTAGGCTAATTGTGTTAAAATCCATATCAGTATCAGAACTTTTTAAAACAAGTACTATCTGTCTTTCTCAATCACTGCCTTACAACTGATTATAGCTGAATGTAACCCTCAGAAAGTATAAGACTCAAGGATATTCTAGTTTTCCAACTCATAGAGAAGTCTATATCTGTTATAGTGGCCTGTGTGTCTGTGGGTAAGAGCTGTGAGCCTGTCTAATGATAGAGGCAGAAACAAGAAAGAGTCCAGAAGAATCACCTTGGCTCTGATAGAGAGGCAGAAACTAATCAATCCTGAAATCACCTGAATTTAAGTCAAAATTGACAACAAGGATTGGTTTGATATAATCAATAAAGTGTTAGATGCCAAATGCAATTTTTCATTTTCATTCCAATGTTTTCAGTCATGTCAATACAACTGAGAGCTTCCCAACTGCTGAAGTATGTAAATAATACTTCTTCCTAACAGTTTCTTAGTATTAGAAATGTTCTTGGGAAATTGCAGGACCAGTGTATACTACTAGGGACTTTTTGTTCCTGGGCTAGCTCCCAGGAGTTTTAACTGATATTGGGTTCTATATTTATTTGGTGTCCTTCTTAGGTTCTCTTGTTTATACTAAGTCCTCCTTTAATTTGTTCTACTCCTGAAAGTTGGCTTTATCCGCTCCCCTTCTTTCAATAGTAGACGAGCTTGTGCAAGAACTATAGGTACTAATGGTAGGAAACTAAATTTCTAAAGACTCAAAGGAAGACTGACAAATTTCAGAGAATATTCTAGATTTCCCTTTACATGAATGTCTATCAGCTTGATACAATATATCCATTATAAGTCATTCTTTTTGACAACTAGTTTGCAAAAACATAATTAAAAAGCAGGATAAATTTTTCTAAAATGCTGGTAAAGTTTCTATTGATCCTTCACTTTACTTACAAAAGTATTCTGCCAAGTAAATAGATTGATGTGTTCACTTATTTGTGTTTACTTATAGTATGTTATTTTGTAATATTCATTAACATTATTTTAAGAACTGAAATCAGATAAAAAGAATGATTGGCTTTTAAAGTTTACACTGTAAGAACACACATTAAATAACTTTATCTTGATTTAATTATTTTTTATTTTGCCCCCAAATTTGCTCAACAGCTTAGCTTCAAGCTAAAAATACTCCAATACTTGAAGAAAAGTAAAACAAAAATAAAATGTGAAAGTTTGAACCTTGAACTCTCAGTTACAAATGAGCATCTGGGAAGAGAAGTCAGCCCTATCGCCTTCAGAGAAACATTGCAGCACTTGGATAATTTGTTTTTCTTATGACTTTTAATTCCATAGTTGGAAAAATATGAAAACACCTTCAAATAAGGCACAACACAAATACTCCAAAATTAATTTTTAACCAATTTTTTATTTTTAAGGGGCCTATTTATTTACAGGGATATTAATTAAAATCTATTTTGAAGCAACGCATGTATTTAACTGATGTGTAACATGTTAGGTTTTCTAAGTGAAGCTATCACGTTCTGGGGGTTATTTTGTCATGGCTTGCATCCCACTGCTGTAAGCAACAAAGGCTTTACTATCTACCTCTTATCTGTATGCATGCTATGCATTTCAGTCAATTTTTTCATATATAAAAACTCTCTGGTTTCCTTAGAATTTCCTAAATTTTGCATTTGATTTCAAAGATAAAAAAGGAAAGGGAAAAAAGTATATATGTGTTATATTGTTGGATGTTTACCTTGTACCAATCAAAATGCTTGTAAGAGAAACAAAGGCCTGCTGTCTCAGAACCCCAGAGTAATATTGTTTATGGTCTCTCTGCAGCTAGATCCTGAAGCTAGTACTGTTCTAAAGGAACTTCAAGTTAAACTCAATGGGGTTCTGGATGAGCTCAGTGTCACTTATGGTGAAAGGTAAGTGACCTAAGTAGTTATTATACAACTCTATTAGGTTTCAGTAATAATCATGCCTTCAATGCTGTTTCTCTCCTCTGACTGGCTAAATCCTTGTAACTTCAAGACTCAGATCTACATCATCTCCTCGGAAAGTCTTCCACGACCCTGCAATCTAATAGTGTATCCTTCAGTCAGGTAGCATTTACAACACTATGCTCTAAGTTCTGGTTTGCTTGGTTCCCTCACATGCTTCTTATGGAGAGAAACCATAACTCATTCCTATTTGCAATTCTAGTGTTTAGAGCTTAGCAATTGGCTGTTGAAAGAATGGAGGGAGGGAGGAAGGCAGGGAGAAAACCTTTCCTTACATAAGAAGTCCGAGTTGCCTTCATGCCACACATATCAATGTGGCTGCACTTCCAAATAACTGAACTCCAACCCATAACTGAATTAATTCAGGATTCTAGGTTTTAGGGCTTAGGAATCTTAATGCAATTACCCCATGGGAAACTACTGGCACATCTATATTTTTTCTATTTAAAAAAAATTAACTTTGCTTGTCTATAGTGTGATTCTAAAGAGAGAGAAGTTCATCCTAGATAAATTTCATTTTGATCCTATAGGAAACAGCCATCATCTCATCATCAAATGTTAAAATGAATAGATAAACATAAAATGTTCAAAAAGAAAACATATTGGGGCCAGCCCAGTGGTGCTGTGGTTTAGTTCGCACTTGGCAGCCTGGGGTTCGCCGGTTCGGATCCCGGGCGCCTGCCAACGCACTGCTTGTCAGCCATGCTGTGGCGGCGTCCCATATAAAGTGGAGGAAGATGGGCATGGATATTAGCCCAGGGCCAGTCTTCCTCAGCAAAAAGAGGAGGATTGGCAACAGATGTTAGCTCAGGGCTGGTCTTCCTCACAAAAAGAAAAAAAGAAAACACATCTTTGAAGAAGTTCATTAAATTCATACAGAATTTGATTTAAATATTAGTTTGTTAAATGTTGAATTCTTATTTTAAACTATGTGTTTAGTTCTCAAATGAGACTATAAAAATTACTGTTATGCCAAGGGCTAGCTATCTCTTTGAATCAACTCATCACTTATTATTGTGTTTTGGAAAGATATATGCTTAATAAACATTTTGATTAGTTATGCCACTTTTAAATCATAAAGACTACAAAGAACAAGACACTGAAAGCTTCATATTTTTTCTCAAATATAGAAATGAGGCAAAGTAAAGCAAAGTCCAGTACTTGGCCTTCTCTTCAGTATCAGAAGTGTGTTCATTGTCTTTACAGAGCCCCCCCCGTAACTCAGGAGCTGAGCCTGATGCAGCCTTGCTGTATTGAGCTTAGGGTAGTTGCTCTGCCTTCTGCTTTGTGTTGTTAGCTGGACTGGATGATCCTGCTTACTTGGCATACATGTTAATAAGCACTTTGAAGTTTCCCTTTACCTGGGGTTGGAGACGCAGACATTGTCCCAGAAATTTGGGGGCTCACTGACTGTGACTTGGGGCTATACTTAACAATGGGGTCTTCAGTCAGCCATTTGAGGCTTTTCTCTCTTTATTCTAGCAGAAGGACTGTCGCCTTCTGCTGGGAAGGCAAAAATAGAGATCATTTAGCAAAGTTAGGGGGAGGAAAAAGGGGGTCAGGAATAGCTAGAGGTGTTCAGAATCTTATGGGAAATAAGATGGCTAAACAGAATAGAAACTAGAATGTAAACAGAAAAAGTATATTCAAATTACTTTATGTAACATATCCAAATCATCCGTATAAACAAGTACTTTTTATTGTTTCATTTTTTTGAGAGAGGAGAATATTCAGGTTAAAAAGGCTGAAATATGAATTATGATTTGAAAAACTCTGAGCAAACTTCAGTTTTGAAATAAGGAGCAGTGCCCTTAGGATGACACTTAAGTACTTTATTCATATGAAGCCAGCTGTTTTAGCCTAGATATTGAAACTCCTGGTTACCCAGTATCTATTTCCTCATTATTTTTTTAAAGATAGGAAAGAATTCAATGCTTTGTTCAAAGAAGGCTAAAATTATTCGAATAAACAGCCCACATGTCACGCTTTCCTTATAAAAAGAATAATTAGTGTATCTTTGTTGCTGTGGATTTATTTCCCACACTGCCAACCAGGTCTATATCACACACACAGAGTGGGTGGGAAATCCTTGATGATCAGTGTGACCATGCTGTGAAGTCAAACTGGATAATTTTAGTCTGAATCCACCCTTCTTAAAAGTCTAAATTAGTGGTCTGGAGCTTTAAAATGAAGTGCATAATTAATTGCCCCAAATCCATTTCATCTGGTGTTATTAAAACCCACAATTAAATAATTTTACTATATGGAGCTGGTAGGATGATTTTTCAGTAAAGCTCGGGCAGAGCCAAACCACACATCTGAAGCCCAAGTTCCTGACATGCTCACAGGGCACCCACCTGAGAACTGAGACTAAATGATGTAACTTCAGTGATATCTTAAAGATGTTCCTAAAATTTTCAAAACTTGTGCCACTTTGGTTTCTGCTTACACACATATTTTGCAGTTTGGTTTTTTGGTTTACTACATTTCTTTTAATGATATCTTTGGTACCAGCAGCTGGCTAGATTAAGTAAACAAGGAATTCAGGAACATTTCATAGGAATTCTTCTGAGAGTGTTTAGCTCCTTGCATGCTCACAAAGTCTGTCATTATTGACTGGAACTGCTTTTATTCAAGCTGATTAACAAAGACTTTTTCAACCAAAACAGAATAGAAAAAAAGACTTTTTAGGTGAATTTACTAAAAATTGATAGAGACAAAGATTTTTTTTAGGTGAAATGCAGGTGTTGATTCATCCTGGATTAATGCTAAGGTAGAACATCATTATCTCTTATACGCTGATAACCCTTCCTCCACATGCCTGATCCCACACACACAGCTGGCT
The DNA here is from genome assembly GCA_031878705.1 of Tapirus indicus. Lineage (NCBI taxonomy): Eukaryota > Metazoa > Chordata > Mammalia > Perissodactyla > Tapiridae > Tapirus > Tapirus indicus. The sequence goes on from CM062918.1 coordinate 46,919,380, forward strand.
TCTGGTGGAAGTGTACCATAGGGGTCTGTTGTAGGAAGCTGTATGCACATTTTTGGAACGTGAGTAGCATACCTTCTGCTCAGTCTACCCTTCACCCCATTACACTGCTTTGAGAATCAGTGCAAAAGAAAGTAGCTGTTTCAAAGGTAATTATTACTATAGTCAGCAGGATCATTGATACCCACTGGTAAGTCAACCAGTTCAAAAGTTACAACATTATTTACCCTCCTTTTCTATTGCCTTGAATGTCTACCACCACTACCCCCACTAAATACACAAACCACCACCAACTTCACCCCCTTCTCCACTATCCCCACTGCCACCGCCCCCCCAACAACAACTACCTGACAAAAGCCCAAAGACAGATCTAGCCAGATAAAAGCCAAATGGTCATGTATTTGGATTCCTTTGGCTCTGATCCTGAAAGAGGATGTTCCATTGAATTAGATAAATATGCAGAGACCCAAGAAATGAGCCACATCCATAGGGGTAAACTGAGATCCAAGGATCAAGGAACCAAATATAAATGCCAAGTCCAGAGGGGCAAGAATGTCGTTGTCAACAGTAAAGAAAGTCATGGAGAAGTCAGGAGCCAAAGATGGAGACAGGCCAAACATGATGGTGGAAGTAGAATCAGGCCTTGACTATTACTCAAAATTATAGACCAAAGTATTTATAAACCTGCTATAAAAGGGCTAGGAGCAATAAAAACACCCAAGTTGTGATAATTTAAAGTCTATCAAAGATTTCTCATATTCTCATATGTAGCAAAACCAATAACTAGAAAAATGAAATATTTGACAAGCCAACTAAAATATTTCCATAATGTAAATTCTAAAATAAAGGATCTCATATGTGCCATAAGAATAAGAAATTTCTTCTGTTCATTGATGTATCCTCAGCACCTAGTAGCTGAGACTGGCAAACTGTAAGTATTTATTAAATATTTGTAGAATGCATGAATGTATTAATAAATAAATATTCATATTCTTTCTATTTAATTAATAATGAAAACATTATATCGTGAAAATTCCTAAACTTCTGTATAAAATTTGAGGAATTGATGCATTTGAATACTTCTCAAATGGCATGAACTGTGTAATCATTGTGTGTGGAGAAAGAAGAGGAATGAGACTGACTTGATTGCACTACTTAAACGAACTCCCTCCTTCTCATCACCATTCCAGTGATGTGATCATTTCCCAAGCCTTCATTTATCCCCATTCTTCTAAGGGACTTTTTCCTTGCCTGCCTGCATATGTATTATAATTACTCCTATTGTTGGAAATGTGAAAGTAACAGACAGTATAGAGGAACGGTGGACATGCTAAGAGTCTCCACTATTTAAATCTCTTACTATTTGCCACAGCTTAGGTAAGAACCACCAAAACTGGTATAGGGAATATAAAGAATGAAAACAATATACTGAGGATTGCTCTTTACAGACTTATTTAAACCCTTAGAGTGGTGAAGCGATAGGGGTGGGTGGAAGAAGGATGGTCCATTGATACATTCAACCAATATTTCTTGAGCAACTCATGGTGTGAGTATGTAATACTGAACAAAAAAAGAAAGTCTCTGGCATCATAGAGCTTACACTCTAGTTGGGGTAACGGGCAGTAATACAAATAAACAAAAGCTATGAAACATGTCAAGTGATGGAGAGTGCAATTTAAAAATAAAAAAGAACGATAGGGGAATGGAAAATGATAGGAATGTCATTTGGGGTTGAATGTTCAAGGTAGACTTCTCTGAGGAAGTGACGTTTGGCATATGCCTAAAATATGTGAGAGACCAAGAGACCCATGAGAAATTCCATGGAGGAGGGAACATAATAGTGGCCATGAGATAAGAGTGTCCTCAGAGAATTCTAAGAACACCGGGAAGGCTATTGTGGCTGGACTGCAAAAAGCAGAGGGAAGAATGGCAAGAAGTGAGATCAGGGAGGTTTCCAGGGCAAGATTATATCAGGATTTAATTAAGTTCGTGGAATGCATTCAAGGTTTTGTTCTAAGTGGATCTGGAAGCCACTGAAGATTTTTAGCAAGGGAGAAGCATGATCTTGTTTCTATTTTAACAAGATTTTATCTGTAGAGGTTGAACAGACAGGCAATTTAGAAAATTATCACATAAATTCAGGTGAAAAATAATGGTGGATTAGTCTATAGTAGTGTTGTGGAAGTAATAACAGATCTTCAGATTTAGGATATTTTATAAAGATTTGCTGATGGGTTAGATATTGGGTATGAGAAAAATCTCTTTAGACTCCTAAGTAGAAAGGTTACATAGGCAGTTTAATATGATGGTCTGGAGTTCAGATTAGAATGCCAGATTAGAATTACCAGTATAAAGATAGTATGAAAGCTATGGGACTAGGTGTAATTGCCAAGGAAGCGATTTTTGATGGAGAAGTGGAGTGGTCCAAGGATTGAGCCTAGAGGATTACAATGTTGGGTTGCCAGATTAAAATACAGGATATACCCAATTAAATTTGAATTTCAGATAAAAATGGATAATTTTTAGTATCAATATGTCCCAAATATGGCATGGGGCATACTTATACTAAAAGATATTCACTATCCGAAATTCAAAGTACCTAGGCATCCTGGGTTTTATTTGATGGCTACCCTACTCCAATGGTTAAAGGTCAGACAATTGAGAAGGAGCAGCCAGTGAGGTTGGAGGAAAGCCAAGAGGGTGTGAAGTCCCAGAAGCCGAGTGAAGAAAGTGTACCCAGATGCCAAGAGTCTTTCAAGAACAGTCATTTTTCCAAACAATGCTCAGAGGAACATCTCAGCTATTAATATGAGAGATGGGAGCCAAATGAACCCCCACTCAAATTAATTCAACCTGAAGAGCATTACTTTTATCTGCTTTATATATAAATGTTCCAAGTAAGCTTTCATTGCAACAAAAGTTTTGCAGCTGAACAATAAGTTTGAAAACTAATTAGTAAGAGAATTCATACCATTTGAAACAGATCAATCTCCTTGGGGTTGAATTAAAAAGATATAGGCAAAGAAAGGTGCAAATTCCTGCTTTTCTTCCAGAATTTATATTCCTTATTTTTAGTTTCCAGCTTATCATTGAAGAGTGTGTAAAACAGATGAGTTTTGAACTAAATCAAATGAGAACAAATGGAAATACTGCATCTAATAAGAACAGTACGGCAATGGATGCAGAGATTGTGTTAAGACCTCTCATGGACTTCTTGGACAAAACGTAAGTTTTCTACTCAGTTTTCTCTTTATTCATTGCCCCAAATTTGACTGATAGATGTTTAAAAAAATTGTTTTCCTCTATGTAAGACAACTTTAAAAAGGCTTCTACAAAAATATATTAATTCATTAAAAAGCAAAACACTTTTAGTTCATTAGTAGATGGGAAAAAGGCAAGAGTGACTGTACAAGAAAGGAAAAATGGAGAGAAATAAACATTGGTAACTAAGGACATTGCTGTTCTGAGTGGGGAGAGATTTAGGATTTCATGCTTCTATGATAACACGTTGTTTTGCATCCTCTTAGACATAGAAAAAGACTGAGTTGAGTCGAGAATATCTGATTTCATGTCAGAAACCCACTGAAGAAGAGACTAGCACAAATGTGACTAGAATTAATTCAGCTCAGAGGCCAGTAGATTGCTTCTCAATTCAACCTTCACTGACTACTTATTGAGTGCCCATCTGTATCAAACCTTATTCCAGGCACTAGATAGTGAGGAAAAAGAGAGTCCAAGTCCCTGACTTCATGGAGATTACAGTCTGCTAGTGGTGGGAGTGAGTGGGAATGGAGATCTTTACAACCAACCAAGACAGTGTTCTTAACCAAAAAGGTTTATTTATTTGTTTGTTAATGCTTCTGCTTAGTCCCTACTCTTAGAATTTCTAATTTCATAAGTTTGGAGTAGGACCATGGTACTTATATTTTAAAATGTGTCCACAATTGGGAACCATTGATCTAAAGCAACCAAAGACACAGTTTCTTAAACAGTGATACTTAAAACCAGAACTGAAGGTAGAAGAGAAAAGTAAAAAATAATTTGGAATGCCTGCCAAGGGACCAGTGTTATACCTTATAGTTTACATATGTTTCCTCAATTAATATTATCATGGCAAATTAATTAATACCAAAGGGACCAAGATAAATAAGAAGGACTTGATACCTTTCTTTAAAGATAAGGACAACAAAGCATTAGTAAGGAGAACCTCTTCTATATATTTATAAATTCTACTTTACTTCCATTTCCCTTTGCTTTAATCTTATTGCATAAGTAAGACTAATGTTCTTTCACTTTAATTTCAGTATTTGGTAGAAAAATTGTCTTATTTTTGTTCTCTATGAGGAAATATCTAGAAGAGAGGTGAATAGGTAGATAGCTTAACAGGTGGTAGGTAGGCAAGTGGATGTAGAAGAAAAAGTAGAAGAAAGGAGAGAGGGAGAGAGGGAGGAAGAAAAAAGAGAGAAAGGGAAGAAAGATTTCTTTAGCTTCTTAATGCAAACTTTTACTCTTATCACCTAATTTCCTATACAACCCCTTGAAATTTGGGTCTTATTATATGGATCTTTTCTCTGAATTCTCAAGAATTAAATCACATAAACACACTACTGTTTGGTTGTGAATATGATGGTGAATGGAGAGCAGAACAAAGCAATCCTGATTCTCTTAATACTCCTACTGAAATGCCTTCTGTTTTTGAAACTCTAGCCAGACGTTTAGAGATATATCATTTATCGTTCGCAAAACTATTTCTTTTTGTATATACTGTAATCAAAAGTTGTGGAACATACAGAAAGTTTTAAGTTATCCTGATACTGTTTCCACTAGTTGATGGACCTTGAATCCATTTCACCATCTGTAAAACAGGCTTATACATAAAGTGGGTTAACCTTTATCTTCAGTATATTTAGATTCTTATTCTACTGTCTTAATTTTCCATTTATTGTAATTAATTATATATGTCATTTATTCTAATTCTTATAAAAAGAGACAGTGTATAAAGATAGAAAAACATCTATGAGCTTTAAAAATTTGTGAAAGAGATTTAAAATGTTTGGAAAAATATATTATGTGAGGCATGGAGAGTTGCAGAAATTCTCAGGGCTAATACAGAATGCATAACCATAAAGCCACCTGTTAGTGGAGACTTTTTAAAGTCAGATATTAATTCTGTCCTCAAGGAGCTAATGGGTTAGGAAGAAAAAAATAAGAAAGGTGCACAACTAAACACAATAAGGTATAAAGTAATAATCTCCTGTCCAGACAATTAGTAGACATTTCATTTGGGTTGGCAGATAGGGTTTGGATGTATGGAAATGAGGGACAGGCATTTCAGGGGGAGGGAGAACAGCTGGATAAGTTTTCACGAAAATATAAATATATGATGGGAGATCTCTATTGCCAGCTGGTATACATGGCATTTGAAAATTGTCTGGTTAATTGGTTCTGTGGTCAGCCAAAATAGATAGCTCAGGTTCCAAAGTATATGTTTTTTTTTTTTATCTTGCATTATCAAGTTGGTTAACTCTGACTTAATTAAGGAAGCAGTTGCTAGATTCCCCCTTTATTTTCTGCTATTTAAAATGAACAATAGGGACCAAAAGTCTTCAAGGTAGTTTTGAGAAAATCTCCTTGGAAATCATGTTATATTATAAATGTACAGGTTCTCTTTGTCTTTGTGCCGCCTCCCTAAATAAAACATTTTATTTCTTTATGTTTCATTTTCTTCATCAAGACTTCACCACTCTATAAAACAAGCTGTAAACTCCATTTCCTGCTGGTAGAAATCCCATGCAGAGCTGCAAACATGTCAACGATTTTATTCCTATTCGTTCAGTTCCAGTCTAAGCAGGGTTAGTTAGCATGCCAAGTACACGAGCTGACCGTAAAAACAAGATCAATTCTCAAACTCAGACCTTTTGAAAATGGAAATTACACATCTGCTGCAAAATTGGCAGATTTATTGTGTCTCAAATCATCCTAGGAATTTCTCTGAGGATAGGTTCTGTTGTTCTGCCATGACATATCTGCTGGTTTCTACCCTATATCCATATCATGAATATCCACCAGCAAGCTAGAAGTGCTACCCTTGAACAATGGTTTCCAAACTAGTGGGCCTGGAGAGTTCCATGCATATGCCTCAGCAGTCCCCAACTCTCCTCCTTATCCGGAGGAGGTTGCTTTCCTGTACTTTTATATGTTAGGTATCTACATACAGCAGTGTTAGGAATACTTCTATGCAAAAGTGTACTTTAGAAATCTCTTCCTTTGCCTCTCACATCATATGCCTTTAAATATTAATTATTAATTTAATTATTTAAATATTAAATTACATATATCTTTAAATATTAAAAACAGTCGAGTCTGTTTCTATCAGAGCCAGAACCTAGGTTATAATTTCTGAGTCCAAAAGTATACAGAATACCTAGCAGCACTACCAGGAGTCAATGAGGCTGGCCAGAAATATAGGACCCACTTTTCGGCCCTCTGTAAAACAGGTTTGATGAAATCTTACTAAAGGAGTCTCAAAGCATTCTGTGTCATGCTGTGGTACGTTCAGTAGATGTTTGTGCAGCACTGTGCCCTCATATACTGCTGGGGCCTTCATCCACAAGTACATTTATCAAGGGCAGCATGAGGCACTGGAAGACATATGGGATTTAGAGGAAGAGGACCTAACTTTGAATCTCAGCCCACACTCACTAGCTTCACTTTCTTGCAAAAGTTCCCTAACCACTCTGAGCCTGTTCTTGATTTCTATAATGGATATAGAAATAAGTGAGAAATATCTGCAGAAGAGGTTTCTAAACTAAGGTGTTATATAAATGCTAGATGATGTTACCATCATTACCTTACCATAAGAAGAATTTGTAAGAAATATCTTAAACCTATTAAAGCTGGTAAATTTGAAATCTAAAAAAACTGAACTGAAGAGATACAGAGAACAGACTGATGGTTTCCAGAGGTGGTCATAAGATACAAACTTCCAGTTATAAGTCCCAGGGATGTAACATACAGCATGGTAACTATAAATAACAATAGTGTGTTGTATATTTGAAAGTTGCTAAGAGAGTAAATCTTCAAAGATCGCATCACAAGAAAAAAAATTCTAACTATGTGAGGTGATGGATGTTTAAACTTATTTTGGTAATCATTTTGCAATATATACATATATAAAATCATTATATTTTACACCTTAAACTTATACAATGTTATATGTCAATTATATCTCAATAAAACAGGAAAATAAAGTTAGTAAATTTTAATTTTTGAGTGAAATTACATGCATCTTTGCCATGTTGTTATGTTGATTCAATGCCAGGTAGTGATAATGGCCTGCACCATGAACACAGGGCATGTAGTGAATGCAAGTCAGGAGAGAGGATGAAAATCATGTACTTTGGGAGCCTTGATGTCAATTTAGGAAACAAGTTAAGGACAGAAATATTCTGGATTCATTTTCTATCAAATAGAGTAGAATGTCTAATATATAATATGGTGAAATAGATTTTTGATATTATGTATTTTTTCAGTACATGAAATTTAGCATTTGAAAATTTAAAGATCTACTTAGGTATTTGAATCTCAGTATTGAAAAATGTGAATTTCTGATCAATAGAATAAGTTGATACCTTGATGTGAGATTTATAAGTGAGCATATGTTTTATTTTATTTCAGATTAAGTCTCTCAGCAAAAATCTGTGAGAAAACAGTCTTGAAACGGGTTTTGAAAGAGCTATGGAAGCTAGTTCTTAACAAAATAGAAAAACAAATTGTTCTCCCTCCTCTGACAGATCAAACAGTAAGCATTTAAACTAAACCTTGATTATACTTTCAATAACCCATCTAATTGTTTTTCATTTAAGTGAATGATTTTGATCCAGATGAAATACAAATTAAATCCATTTTAGGAAAAAGTGTTTGGTATACAGTATCTGAACAATGACCTTTTCCTATACAAATCAACTTTAAATAGTGGCCATAGCAGTCAAACTTCACAATACTTGACTTTCAAAACTTCATCTGTTGAAAAAAGTATCAAAAAATGCAATTTATAGGGTTATTTGGTCTACACATATAATTTTTTAATTTAATTTTACTGTGAAACCACAGGGAAATAGATTTAGGATAGAATATCCCCATTGTGTTTCTTTCTGAAAATTTATGGTTTGAGAAGATAAATCCAACCCTGATATATATGGAATTCTTTCACTTTTCCACTTTGCTTTCATCTATTACCTTCCCACCTGGAGGTTAATAGATGAGACACCTTTTAGTGGATTTGAAGAATGTGATTGTATCATACATGGTAAAATAAAAAAGAACCAGAAAGATCAAAGCAGCAAAGTTAGACAATAGTCAATGTATCCACAGTGCCAGGTATCTCAGGTCACATATCCTGAGCCAAGCAACGATGGAAATAACTCTAACAAGCACCTGTTATGGAGTAATTAATTTTTTTCTGTACCCGAGGAAGACAAGCTGATGCAAATAACAAGTAATTATAAACTAAACTAAAATATGTATTGACACCATTAATCATGCACACTCAGTACAAATTTATCCAGTGAAATTACATAGAAAATGTTTTCTCGTAAGGGTTCCAAGTTGCAAAGTTACATATGTTTTTGTTGATTTACTGGCAGACAGTGAGTGATAAAATATAAATTACTCTGAATTTTGCTTCATGCCATGAATGTGTGGTATAATCACTTATGGCCTGCATATATGGGTAGCCAAATCACATATATAAACCCACACACACATCCCTTATGCTGCTACAAGACGTAATGCATTTCTCTAACACCAGTTAGCTATCATGTAATTGGTCAGAAGGGGCATGAGGTCAGTGTAACCTGGAAGTTGGGTTGCTTTGTATGTAAATTTTCACAGGTAAGAGGCTTGAGAATATGACAGAAGAGCTATAAACTTCAGTAGAAAAGGAAACAGCATTTCCCTTGGCTACTACATGGGCAGGAGCCCTTTCACCCCTATTTTTTAAAAAGAAAAAACAAGGGGGAGGGCATACTTGCATATCAGCTTCCTATCCAGAAAGATACACCTTGTGTGGTTTTCACACAAGGGAGGCTACCCTTCCCCTGTGCTCAGAGCTCCACTTATACGGTTGTTGTCTCAGCCCACATTTATACTCTATTGTTTTGCTGTTTGTTTGGGGTTTTTTGCATTTTTAATATCCCTTGAGGCAGCCACCAGCCTCACTGAGCTCCCTGCGAGCTGTCCAAGCTATCTCTCAAAGTAGCACTTACTGTTTTTGATGGTTCTTTGGTAACAAAATTGCATGAGCTTTGACTGTGCTGCCCACTGCTATTTTCCCCATTAGTACTACTATTTCTAGCACACAACTTTTTAGAATATGAGGTTTTTCAAAAATACATATCATGTTATAGCAGAAATGGTATATATGACATTTTATTTTTGATATAAGGTCTTCCCTAGGAAAGCTTACCATCACCTCAATTTTCTCTAGCATTGAGATCTCCAAGTAGGAAGCTATGTCATTCATTTACTCAATATATGTTCCTTTTTTTGGTTAGGAAGATTAGCTCTGAGCTACCATCAGTTGCCAATCATCCTCTTTTTGCTGAGGAAGACTGGCCCTGGGCTAATATCTGTGCCCATCTTCCTCTACTTTATATGGGATGCCATCACATCATGGCTCAACAAGTGGTGCATCAGTCGACTCCCAGGATCTGAAACTGCGAACCCTGGGCCACGGTAGTGGAGCACGTGATCTTAATGACTATGCCACTGGGCCAGCCCCTCAATACATGTTCTTTGAGCTTCTACTATGTACTAGGCACTGTGCTAGGGATAAAACATGAATAAACTTAGGGGCCAATCTGGTGGCATAGTGGTTAAGTTTGCATACTCTGCTTCAGTGGCCCGGGGTTCGTGGGTTTCGATCCTGGGCACCGACCTACACACTGTTCATCAAGCCATGCCGTGGCAGCATCCCACATACAAAATAGAGGAAGACTGGCACAAGGTTAGCTCAGGAACAATCTTCCTCACCAAAATATATATATATGAACAAAATTAGACATGGTTGCTGTTCTCATTAACCTTGTAGTCTTTAATTTCCTAGTGAATATACAGGTTCCACTAAAAAATGGAGAATATTACTCCAGAATAGCTGACTTTCCTTACTGTGAAAATATTCTAGGCTACTAATGAAGTTAGCCAAATTTAGTCCTTTTCCTGTCACATTTACCAATGGACATGCCTCTAGTTTTTCATTCCGGTAGAGCTTCATGTGGTTTATCCTGGTGTTTTTCAAACTCTTCCCAGGATCTTGGGATTCTAGGAAAAGCCTCTGACTAAAGGAGGAGTTGAGAAGGCAGGTCTCTGATAGACTGGACAGCATTTCAGGAGGAGCAGCTCTGCCTTCTGCAGCTCTGTATCTTGAAAGTTTGCATAGATTTATTTGGGGGGGGGTAGTCAGGGAGTTTTCTCTACTCAAAATAAATAAATCAAAGTTAAAGATCACTGATTTAATCCATATTCTACATTAAACTGGCTACAATGGCAGTAACCCATTCAGTAACTCAGACTTCAAACTTTCAGAAGTGGGATTCCTATGAGGACAGTTACATTGCTAGAAGTACTAGATATCTTTGACCCAATCTGTAAAATGGACCAATTAAGGGCATGTGACATAAAAGTCACAAAAATAATATGGGAAATAAAGCAAATTCTCTATTGACCACATTTCTAATGTGACTATTACTTACCGAAGATCTTAAGACTGAGTCTTTTCTCTCCTTTTCTATGTGTGTCTCTAGGGACCCCAGATGATTTTCATTGCAGCTAAAGATCTTGGACAACTATCTAAACTGAAGGTAATAAGAATAAAGGAATGACCAGTTGTTTGTGAAAAGTAAGGAGCTAACTATAGCTCCACTAGAAACCATTCTCTACTAGTAATGACAGGACTAAGAAAATGTGTGTCTGTGATCTTACAGTCTACTTTAAGGATGAATCATGTCAAAATTTAGAAACTGAATTTATTGTTTTCTTTTATTCCCTATATTTCTAATATTTTCCAATTGGTAGGGACAACTGGGAATTTTTGACTTTGTGTTGTAGCATTCAGCATTATTGCTTTTGAAGTAAATTATAGAACATATTTTCTTTCATATATTAACCCGGCTTTGTATGAATAAAGGCAAAATGGAATGCTTCACAGAAATCCTGTTAAGTCTAGAGAAGTCGTAAAGGCAAGAAACCTAATGTTGGAAAATGAAACTCATCAAAGTAGACATGGAACTTGTCATTCAACCCCATTATAATGAGGATTTGCTAACTAAATAACCCTGCCCTTTCTTATTGCTTAAGATTCATGGGACTTTGGAGTTGTGCAGGGAACCTCAGGTTCTGTCCCTCCAGGATGGGAACTTGACTGATTAAAATACATATTGTGCTTCTGTGACTGGCTTATTTCACTTAACATAATGTCCTTCAATTTCATCCATGTTGTCGCGTATGGCGGGATTTCCTTCTTTTTAAAGGCTGAATATCATTCCACTGTATGTATATACCATATTTTCCTCATCCTTTCATTCATCAATGGACCACATATAGCCCATCATTGTGCTAAAGTCAAAATACATGTGATTCTTCCATTTCTACCTATTAGAATATAGTGTAGCATGGGGGTGGGTTCCAGACACAGACCGCCTTGGTTAAAATTCTACCTCAACTGCTTCCAACTGTGTGACATTGGCCAAAGTATTTAACCTTTTCAATCTTCAGATTTGGCATTTGTAAAATGCAGGAAATTTTAACACTTGGTTCATAGCACTGTTTTGAGCATACATGAGATAATACCTACATTATCTTTGCATGGTAACTGCAAAGAATATGCCACCTCCCACTCACAGAGGGAGCTATCTTACCTTCTCCCCCAGCTGGCAGCTCAGAGTTAGGCATCACTGGGATTGTTTTGTGTGTACACCACAGGGGAAAGATAATCCATTTGACTGCATAATTACTTACTGAGATATAATAGGTGCTGTATAATTTCAGTACCTATTTTATCACCTACATTATCCCCTTCCTCAGGAAAAAAAAACTAAGAGCCAATAATCCATTTAGAAGACATAACCAACCATCACCTAAAGTAGTTTCTCAGGGTATTCAGTGATGTTGATGTCTCAGAGGGAAGGTAGAAATTAGATGTCATTGCCAAACTATTGTTTTGGATTTGAATTTCTATCCCTTTCTTTATCCCTCTTATTATCTACCTGAAATTTCTAGTCCCTACTTTGAAAAATGGATTTACGCAGTGTTGAAGTTTCTCATATAAAACCATGAAGGTGGAACAGCATAGTGTCGCGTTACAAAAAATTGGCCCTGTCCACGCTTCTAGCATCTGTGTGATATTAGGAAATACACTCCATCTCTCCGAGCTTCAGTTTCCTGAGTTGAATGTTATATCAGCTAGAATTGTTTTCAGTTTCAAGTGATGGAAAGCCAGGCTAACATAAGCAAGGAAGGAATTTATCGCTACATGAAATTTTATAGTCCTGAGATAACGCTGGTTTCCATCACTGTTTGATTAGGAACTCAAACAATGTTACAGAACCCAGTTACTCACTATCTCATTTCTGCTCATTCCTTGTTTGATGTATTGCTGTAACAAACCTCCCTTCCTGTTTGTAAGATGGTTGTCTCTACTTTATAGCTAATATCCTTTGAAAGTGAAATCTTGTAGAAAAGAACACCCACCTTGATGCAAGGAATTCCAGTGAAGTCCACTGGCACATCATCAGCTCTGATGGAGTGTTATCACTATTCCCGAGCCAACCACTGTGGCCTAGAGAGTGACATATGCCATTTGGCTTAACTCACATACCCACCCATGAGCTAGGGATGCAGTTAGCCCTGTCCAAATCTTATGAACTCTGGGTGGGATAGAGACTGCCCCCCCCCAGAGGGCATATGCATGCTAGGTGGGAAAAACCAGAGTCCACAAAAACAAAATCCTTTAGGTCTTTGCAGCCCACAAATTTCTTTAATTCAGTGAATTCCCTTTGTACTGTAATAAATTAAAAGCAAATTATGAATAAATTGTCCTATAAGGGTTATTTCATCAATGCTGAAATAATCTGAAGAATTAAAAATAGAATCTTATCAGGAGATGGGCAAATAACTTATTTCTGAATCATATTTTTCTATTATTGGCCACTGATCTTTTAATTTTTAAATTATTAGTCCATTTGCTTATTATTCGAATTACAGAGCAATAAGACCTCTACAATCTTAGACAAACAATTAAAACTCTAGCCAATAAAGAACTTCAAATTTTACAAAGCTGTTTTCTCTTACTTTACTAGAATTTACTTCTAATGGCTTGTTTGTTGTTCTTGTAGTTGTTTTCATTTTAAACCATGGGTCTTTACATTTTTCATGTATTAGTTTAAAAGCATATATGATCCACCTGGAAAAGTGCTATTTAAAAATAATTGTACTGATGGATATATTCAGAAACCCTATATAGAAATATTAACAAATAACTACCTTACTTAAAAGAACACAGGACCAAGGAAAATAGAACAATGAGAGGAACTAATTGTTTTTCTGAATTTGACTATGATTTAGGTTTAATTCATTAAATAACTATTTATTCAGCAGTTTGACATATTCTATATTACTTCATGTTCTGGAACTTCATAATGATGTATGTTATATATGTCCAACTTATTACTATTTAATGGGATCAGATTTATTTGGCATAAAATCTTTAAAAAAATGAATGCATCTTCATGGACAGGTGATACAATATCAAAACCAACTAATAAAAATACATATGAGACTATGAGTTTACTGCAAGGAAGTAATAACTTATTGGACAATAACTCGTTGCCAGCCTCTTTCAGAGACTCCCTTATTTGAATGAGATATTCTTAACTCCCAGAAAATTATTTTTGCAAGAATTATGTTTTTCTATAGCACCAACATATATTATTTATTACCATCTATTAAAAAATAATGTGACCACATTGTAACACCAGTCAACATTGATGAAGCTAGAGAGATTTATTTAAAATAAAATGTTTGTACTTACTTGCCCTAAAGCATTTCCCCCTATAATTTGGCAAACATTTCCCATTACTCTTTGAGTCTCAATGGGTATTTAATATTTCTATTTTAAAAATATTAAACAGACTCATATATTTGAGTTGAAATCCATGTATCAGAGAAAGATGCAATGAGATGCAGAAGTATATATCATGGATCCATAAAGTATTTTACTATATTTTCAACAATATTCAAAGGAGTATGATTTCATTCAAGCATATTGAGCACTACAAGATATGCTGAAGGAAGTGCCATTCAATTACCCAAAATAATATATTGAGTCCCTAGCAGGTGATAATTGCCAAGATAGGCACTGAAAGACTGCAGAAGTGAGTAAGACATAGATAGAGATTATCTTCAGGAACTCATGACATCCATTAAATAACAGAATAAGAAAAGGCTAGACTAGAAGGATGAGCCACTGGATGTGATTGCATAATTTGTGCATTGCATACAAGTGCCCAGCTAAGGGAATGAATGGTGGCCGAAATAGAACCCATGCTCCACTTGCCAAGCCATATGTGCTGATGTGGAGCTAGCTATGCTCTGTAGAAAAACAGGCACCTTTATTACTGACCAAATGCACCAATCCATTACTTGAGCCATGCATTCGCAGAGCTATGTCCACCCACGTGGGCTTTTCCTCTAATTCGCATAAAAACACCTATACAAGTTAGAATTTAAGCTCCAGGAGGACAAAATTCTTTCTTTTATTGAACAATATATCTCAATTACCTAGAACTGTACTGACACATAATAAGCACTCAATAAATATTTGTTGAATGTTGTTGACTAGAATAGTGGTAGCCCTGGAGAGATTTTATCAATTTGGGGGGATCAGGAATTTTTAAATTTTTCTCTTAGGCAAATTTCTATTTCCTTTATTATTGTCTTCAACTTTCTACCATCATTTCCCTAAAGAAGCATTGAATGATGACTTGAGACAGTCCACAGTGAACAATGAAGAAAATCCATGGTAAATATGGAAATCAGTTCTAAAATAAATTCTAAAATATTACAAAATGATTTTAAAATATTGAAAATCTCCAGAGCCAAATTCAGTTAACTCTTTGGGACTTTTCCTAGTAATGACTAAGCATTAACGGGATCCAAGAAAGAGAATAAATTGGGGGCATTATACTTAAGGTAGACTTTGTCAGTAGTAATTGAAAGAGGCTAAAATTCACCTCTGAAATCCCTTTCATGATTGACCTTCTTCAGTGTGACAGCACATAAAGCAAGGAATTAAAGTGAAACAACTTTGACACACATTTTCCAGGTTTCTCTCTTTCCTAACCTTAACTTGCAAGTGAAAAATAAAGCCGCTGTGAAGTCTCTGTGACACTCAAGAATTTAAGTTCTCTGGAATTGTTGGGCTAAGCATTCGTTCCTTTCCTTTCTGTCCTTCACCATCCTTTCATATCCTTTTCAACATGGATTTTCTGTTATATTATAAAAATAATACACGTTTATGGTTAAAAGTTTAAGTAGACTCATGGAACAGAATAGAAAGCTCAGAAACAGATTCACATATATTGGGACACTTGGTATATAGCCAGAAGTGCTTTAAAAATCAGAGATGAAAAGATATTGCTGGGATAATTAGTAATTTGTGTTGAAAAAAATAAAATGATACCCTTATCTTACACTGCACACACATCAATTTCGGGTAGATTAAAGATCTAAGTATGGGGGCTGGCCTGGTGAATGAATCAAAGTACCACTCTTTAAGTAAACATTGAGTATTTCTTCTTTTGGCAAAATAGATATTTATTAAATAAATGACAAAATAATCATCTAAAATGTGTCCATGTCAAGAAGATATTTTAAATAGGAAATGTTTGCTTTTGGGGATTATATAGGTTTTGTTTGAAAATAATTGTGAAACAAATGAACTGGTTATTTTATAAGCACTTGTTAACCTGTTTTTCAGGAGCACATGACTCGAGAAGATGCCAAGGGTCTGACACCAAGACAGTGTGCTATCATGGAGGTTGTCCTGGCTACCATCAAGGTAAGGTTATAGCGCCCCTGGGTATGCATCCAGAGCTCTCTGTGCCCTCGCAGAAGGGTTCCCCAGACGCATATCTGCAGAGCTGGGGCATCCACAGATACAGAAGACACTTGTATAGATACATTCCCAGAGTGTAAGTGTCAGACTTAGCCCATACTATCTCCTTATGACATACATATTACTCTGCCCTTATACTTGCTCCCTTTGTCTATCTCTAGAAAATGTGTGTGAAACCCTTGTTGTAACACGTGTTTTCAAAGAAAGACATGTACCCCCAAAGCCCAGTTAAACAGATGCTTCAGGGAATTTGGGGTTAACAAAGTTTCTTTTTATGTTTTCTATGCTTGTTGAAGTGATTTTTCAAAGATCAGTCTTCTCCTCTCTCCTAGTAAGTGCAATAATTTAATTTTCTGCTGAAAACCCAAAGGCACTCAGTTGTGTGCATCAATTTTTCATAGCCAAAGGTTGACCAAGTTATTATAGTCTGGGCTAAATTTGGACAGATCTCAAAATAACTTAGAAAGGAATTCTTTCTTTTCATATAATTCCTTAAATGTTCATGTACATACATTTTATATGTGAAAAAGTTTATTAAAGAGTGAAAAATTAATTTATCTTGTAAATTTAAACCATGTCCAATGTCTCCACACTTCACTGGGGAAGCATCTATTATCCAGGATGCATGAACAGTACAGCAAAGAACTTTTAGCTACCATGAGCCATTTTTAGGGCCCAGGATAGTCTCACTGGATAGAAACAGACATTTCAGTGGTTTTCATTGAAACAGAGTTCTACTTGTATAACAATTAGATACCTTCACAAAACTATTGCCTCATGGCTTTTGTTTTGCAGTTTCAGCATTTAGTAAGATGCCATCTTTTGCTGCTTCACTGTCAAAAAATTGCAAAATAAAAGTTGTGAGGTGAGAATTTTGTGACACCTGGTGGAAACTGGAGTGTGTGAATTTAGGGCAGTGAAATTATAGAAATGGAGTTTCTAGAGATGCAGCAAGAGTATTGTCTGGAAATATGGAAATTTTGCAAAATAATTTTGA
Organism: Tapirus indicus; assembly: GCA_031878705.1. Lineage (NCBI taxonomy): Eukaryota > Metazoa > Chordata > Mammalia > Perissodactyla > Tapiridae > Tapirus > Tapirus indicus. Next base: position 46,936,545 of record CM062918.1, read on the forward strand.
GGGGAAACATGGAAAACATGAAAAATAACTACAGGAAAAAAGGCAAAACTAGTTCTTTTTAATAATTATTTTCAAAAATATGAATGAGAAATAACTGACCTTTGGAGTTATAGCAGCACTAATGGCTACATATAGGGCAATGCTGGTAAACAGTAATAAAAACTCTGGAGTGCACCATGAAGGGGAAAAAAGTAAAATGTTTAGAATCTGATTTCAGTACTTGGATTTTATTGGATCAATGCATGACTTTAAGAAAAGGAAAACGTGTAGTATGAAAATAGGGAATGGCATTCAACGTGTTAACAGACCTGGCTTCTGTCCTCAACCCTAACATTTCTCTAATCATTTGTGGTGGGGACACATGACCTCTACCTGCAGGCCAAGTTCTGCCCAAACTCTGGGAGAATCCTGTTCACCCAGCAAATCTCCCTGATCTACGTCTTGACAGTTCAACTGTCCCATCTTCCTGTCTAGGTCATCTGTGATGATCTTTTAATCCAGCCTCAGGCATCAGACACTTGCCTTGCTCTTTATGAAAAAAACTACTGTCTGGTGTCCAAGATCCAGTAAATGGATCCCTGTCCTTATCTTATTTCTCCAGGACCAGAGTCTGACCCTGGTCCTCCTGAGCCTCAGAGCCTGAGGTCAGGTACAGGCCCCCTATTCACCAATGTCTGTGATGCCAACTCTTTTTCTGGGGTCTCCATGCTACACCTGCTGTGCTATTAGATTCTCTTGTCCCTGTGGTCTGCCTGTCTGACAAGGCCTTCACCTCATATCTGCTTTCAATGGCCCTGTCATCAACTTGCCAAAGCTGAGACTCCCTTTTTCTTGTCTGCATCTGAGATTTGCTTGACTGACTGTCCTACCAAGCACTAATCTTGATTACACTACTTTAAGCACTACAAAGGAATTCAGGAGAAAGAGAAATACTGCTTAAAAGAATTGCAGCCCCAAGAGGTAGCGATGCAATATCTGCCTGGAGCCCAGCAAAGGGAACACTATAAGGCAAACAGAGACCTCATGAGAAAGACATTCTTAGGCAAAAGCAGCAGGTGCTATTTAGGCTCACTCCCAAAGGCTGCCGAAGAGATGATCCTTAATTCCTCTTTGGCTCGATTTAAGCAAATAAGCTGGAAGTGAGAAATGGAGAAGGAGAATAATATGGAATTTGTAGGCTATAGACTGAAACAGTGTTTCGCATTCTTTCAGTTATCTTTCATGTATGTACATCATCTTGCCTGATCCTTATAAACATCTGGGTGTTAGGTATGTCACATTTTATAGATGAAAATGCAGAGGCTAAACAGGTGTAAGTTGTCTGTCTCAGGCCACAGAGTTACTACTAATTGGCAGAGCTGAGAAAGGACACCAAACTCTAAAATCAGTGTCCTTGCTTCCGTGTCACATTATTTCACTAAATGTTAACAAAGGGTAGGGAAAATGTAGCAAGCCAAAGTGGATAATATTTCTTCTGAGAGATTAGTTCTTTCTAAATTAAAATACCATATTTCATTTATTTAAATTATTTTCTAGTTATTTAAAAATAATTTAAAATCTTTCAACCTCTACACAAGTATTGATAAAAATATTAACTCTCTTAAATACTAAAATTTTAATTGGACTGGACTATGTTGTCATACTGGTCACATGTAGTTTCAATTATAAGTCAAAAGGGTAGAAAAAAAACAAGTCAAAAGTAACAGTAATTATTGTGATCTGCTGCAGCTAGCATGGTTGGGCTTTGAGACATTCCATTCACCTGCCATCACACAGCCAAATCAATAGTATTTGAAAATAGAAAGGTGACAGCTCTGAGGCAAAGAGCCAACAACTTGATCAGCGTGTGCAAGCTAATGGAGAGGCCAATAAGGAAACCCTAGTTTGAAGGGGTCCTAGTAGAGATTTTGAGTCTCAGACCCATATCTCAGGAAGACTCAGGATTGCTGTGGGATCCTCTGAAATGTGGGTTTCTCTCAAAGAGAAACAGGAGACCTTTTTCCAACAGTAGGTATTTGACCTGAGCATGAATCCCAAGACTTAAGAAAATTCTTAAATCTTGAACAATCCTCAAGTTATTTTCTGATGAAGTTTAAAATGCCCAGAAAAACAGCTGGCTGATTTCATTTTTCCCACCCTTCCAAATTTCCCTGGAACACTTGTTATTTGGACCTGAACATGACACTCTGCAATGTTTATTGCAGATGTATTGGATATCATGCAGTGGAAATACAGAGGTTTCTCTAAAAATAATAAACATATGGATCAGGGCCCTCTAGAAATCTGTATTTATTGGTATAAAGGAGAGAATTTGGACTAAATATGAATAGCTATCCAAATATACCTTTGGAATTTACTTATTACTTTCTTATTTAATCCTAATTTAATGACACCATTTCTGGTGCTCAGGATTCCAGGCAAATAACAGGATATGTGAGGATATATGCCCCTGAGGCTCTTACCCTGACTAGTTCCTACCCCATCCTTTATCCATTATGCACGAGGTAATTTTGGTGGCTGCTTCTCAGCATCTTCTTTTTTATCATGATAAGTATAGTTTTTGCATTATTTAAAATTCAGCTGCTCATGGAAAGAACAAAATGGCCTACCTAGTTTGGAATACTGCAATTCAAAAATCATCATTTGAGAGCTTACTGTATGTAGAAAATATGGTGAGCAATGAAGAGGTGGCTGGAGATAAGAGAGATCTTGTTCTTGACTTATGAACAAAAACATCTACAGTTGATAAAATAAAAGAGTTGTGGACAAAGTGCTGGAGAGTGCCAAGAGGATGATAAATTCTCTGTGGGTGTCTAGGGGAAAGCTTCCTGGAGAGAGAAGATTTGGGGTTTACATGATTGGGCAAAAGAAGAGGGAAAGTCATTATAGGCTTAGAGATAAGCACGGTGAAATGGGAGGAGGTGTGGGTCAGCCTGAAAACTTCAAATAGTCTAGTGTAGAGGAAAAGATCTTTACTGGTTAAGTATTATAGGGACTAAAAGAGGAACATTAGATTGGAGCCAAAATGCTAAGGCTTAAACATTCAGGTAAAGAATCTGAACTTCAGTTTGTTGGCAAAAGGGAGGGAGTAGCGTATTCTGATCCAATGTATAAAAGTGGTCTCCAGTTTGGGTAGAAAATAATTTCTAAATTATCTACCAAATAACTTCTCTAAAAAACAGTAAACTTCAATTGTTAAAGACAGGTTGTGATTGTATCTAAGTTTGCAAAATGAATCCTCTCTATGGATTTTCCAAAAGTATGATATAGGTATTAGAAGGAAAAAAAGAGTGATTATGGGAAACTGCTACCAAAAGAGAATATGTAACCAAAAAGTAAATTCTTCCTGCTTACTTGTAGAGAAATATTAGCATGTTCCCACCAGTCATTAAAAATAGATTGTGAAAGATCTTCGAATATGTGTCAAATATGACAAATTAGAAGAATTTTAGAGAGTTTTTATTGGGATTATAAAAGGAATGGCTTGCCAAGCATGCAGACAATATTTATCCTGATTTTTAATTTAGCAGTACTATTTTTTTCTCACCATCACAACCAGGTCTGAAGTGCTTTATTTTTTGCAGTTTCACGAAGAATATAAGAAACAAAAAATCTCTGGTTATTTTTCAAGATAATGATACTTCATACATAGCTCTTTCCAACCCCCATTCAGTTGTAATAATAGTGCTCCGCACCACCCACACTTATGTTAGTGAAGCCAGAAGCCTTTACAAATATCAGAATATGGATATGAATACAAATGCAAATAAAATATTTGAAACTACGTGGGGAATTATACCACCGGCAATTAGAGTATCAGGCGAGTGGATGATTAAGGGAGAGAGAAACTCAAGTGTGAAAGTTAGTCTCCTCTCCTATGGGAATAATAATAGGATTTAAGGGATTATTGCCAGAAAATTAAATGAGTTATGACATATAAAGCAATTAAAACAGTTCCTGTCATATAGAAAGCTCTTCATAAATGTAATTATCATACCACCTGAGGATTGGTTTATTTTGGAGGAGCCTCTTTCTACTGTTAAACCCAGGATCCCACATACTCTACTGCAGCCAGTTTTTTTTTTTTTTTCTTCCTTTCCTGATAAGCCCTTCATTCTCTCTCAATGAAGCTAACTATTAAATCTAACTTTGTCCCAAGCAATAGTCCACGTCCTTAAGGCTTTACTTTCAGGCCTTTTGATTTCCCGGCACAACATCTTCTCATTATAAGGGCACAAACCCCCTAAAATCTTCAGTGTTCCCTGAGACTCCCCTCTGGGAAGCAATGCTGTTCCTTCTCTCAAAGAGTTTCTAGTCCAGATTAAAAGATGGAAATGGCATGTCAAAAATTAAATAATGATTCATGTAAACTTATAAGACAACAGTGTAAGAGATGGAAGAGGGTACCACAGATGGTAATTCAGGAGCACAGATAGAAACTGGTGAGGACTTAGAGGAGTAAACAACCACTATGAACTCAAGAGATCAGGAAAAGCTGAAGGAGTGGTCTTGAAGGACAGATGGGAGTTCACAGGCTGGATAGGAAAGACAACAGTTTTCCTTGGAGGAAGACTGATGACTTGAACATACTCAGGGAGAAAGGATTTCACCATGGAAAGGCACAAGACCAGAGGGCTGGGAGTAAGTGACTAGACCATTCTATGAACTGCACTGGATTTAACTGGAGGTCTGCAGAGTGAAGCAGTGTAAAATGAGGTTACAGGAAATGTTTGGGTTGAAAGTACGGAGGTCCTTTTGCACCCTCACTGTATTCTACAAAAGAGGAGCCATTGATGGTTTTGAAAATATATGGCATGTGGAAAGTGCCATTTTTAGCAATGGAAATCTTACAGGAATGTGCAAAATAGGTTGAATAGTTCAAGATTGTAGTCACAGAGATCAGTTACAGTTATTTAATGCATAAGATGATGAGGGCTATCACCAGGGTAATGGCCTTAGGAGTAGAAGGTGAAAGATGGATATGAATGACACAAGAAAGGGAGAATCACTGAAACTTGGCAACTGAATTCAGGGCAAGAGTGATGAGGAGCCCAGGGTGACTCAGACCTTTCAACCAAGTGGCTGGGAAAGCATGATTCCACGGAGAAAAATGGCAAATCAGACAGGAGGGCTGTTTTCCTATTGCCATGTTGGGGTTAGATATGGTGGCAGGAACATGTAAATAAATATCTAGTAAACTGCTGGATACAGGGGCTAGTGCTTAGGAAAATAAGAAGGGCTAGAGTCTGGGGAGTTAGTCTACCAATTAAGTGTGTCTTCTTACAAGTAGAGAGACCTCTACAGTTCACAAAGCTCTTCCAGGTAGAGGAATTAATTTCATTTCTACAACACAACAGTCAGGCAGGGTGAGTATTTCTGCTCCCATCTACAAATGAATGAACTGATAATCTATGAGGTTAAATAATCTATGCAAAAATCACATTGCATTTAGAGTAAAGATGAAGAATTACACTTTCTAGCACATTTTAAGGTAAACAACAGAGGACAAAGAGGTGAAGAGGATTCTAAAATCTCAGCATTGGAAACATGATGTGACATCTCTCCTCTCCTGCTCATGTAGAGAGATGCCATCTACAGCATTGTTGGCCCATGGTCAACTGGCCACCACTTAATAATGGCTAGTAATGGAACCTCACTAACTCACAAGTAGCAGCTTCAATTTTTAAGATGCACTTATTATTGGAAAGATTGTCTTTATATTGAACTGAAATCTGCTTCCCTAGTATTTCTAGCTACTCATTGGTTTTCCTTCTGTCCTTTGAAACTACTTTAAAATAATTCTATTTCCTTTTCTATATGATAACCATTCAGACATTGAAAAAAACTATCATGCTGTCCCAAGTTGTCTGCAGCCATTTATTGAATAACATGTCTTCTAGACCCTACAAAATTCTGGTCGTCTACCCTTGGATGCCCTCCACTTTTTCATATTTCTTATAAATGATGAAGCCTAGGAATGAATTAAGAATGATCCTAACATTTCAGATACATTCTAACCATCAGAGAATATTGTTGGTCTATCATACCCTTTGTCTTGACCTGTCTACCTATATTAATGCATGATCAGATTTCATTAGCTCTGATGGCTGTCCTGTCACTTATTAAATTGTGTTGAACTTGAGAGCAAATAAAGCTTTATGGCTTTTAAAAATTTACTGATGTTAAGCCAAGTCACCCCCATTCTGTACTTTGCAGTAAACATTTTATCATGAATATAAGCCTTTTTCTTTTCTCTTTGTCATCTCATCCTGTAAATGTTGACCCACCATGCCAAACTGCCAAGACCTTTCTGAAGCCAGATTGTGTCATCCAATGTAATTACTTCAAGCTTTGGCTCAACTGCACGTTTGAAAAGCATACTCTCTGCTTTTGTCTGTCCAAGCCTGTGGTGAAAATATCAGCCAGGATGGAGCCAAGGTTAGAGGCAGTGTCACCCATCTGACATCCTTCTTTCACAGAACTAAACAGCCAACTTTGCCTCAGTTCTCTAACTGATTGAAAATTCCTTCCTTGGATGAGGAGGAAATGACCTGTCCCAACTTGTCTTTTTGCCAATTATTTTCTTCTAGTTTGCACCAATCTAAGTAAAACAACTGAATAGGTCAAACTGGGGGTTCTTGGATTATGTTGCACTTTGCAGAAGAACAATAAGAAGCTGAATCACAGTTTTTTTTGGTTACAACCAATGGAGAAAAATCCCCTTTTCTTCATGCATAAGGGAAACATCCAGAAGTCTTTAAACCTCCAAACTCACAAATTCTCCTCTAGTATACAATTCCCCCACAAAATGCTTACTATAATGAATGAAGATCAACTAGGCTGCACTGAGCTGTTGATAGTGGGTTTTGTTTAATAGCTGACATTCACTCCCACACATCAGTCTCATATTTATATTCTTCTAACCCAAGCCTCAGCAAAATATAAATTCTACTCTCCTGTTCCTTCAGGAGCTCTTGCAAAGAGTCAAAGCTGAATGTGAAGTCTCTGAATGCTAAGGTGCAGGCGATAACTGCAGCCCCCTTTCTCCTGATTATCTGTGCTGGTGAGATAAAGACACATGCTCTTAGGAGCTGTCCCAGGTTCTGAACACTGTGTGAAAGGCTTCCATAAAGTAGCGTTTTCATTGAGTTTGTATTTGCATAACTATAGAAGTCATTTTCTTCACTCTTTGAATGAGGAGCCCATGGGAGCTTGTGTTATTTATCCGTGTTCACTGGACAGAGGCTCTCATTCTTAGCATCTTGCAACTTGTTTTCTCTCCTAACATTGCTACCTTCTGTCCTGGGTTTGTCTTGCAATGTCTCCTAATATACAATGCACTCAAAAGACAAAGGCATCAGTTCTGCCCTTACAAATCTACTGTCCACTTACTATCCTGCTAGAGTCTTTGGTAGAATGACTCATTATACCCCATGGCTAGAAAAAGGAGGAAGTCACTTCAGTATCATAACCTAAAACTCAAGGGAGAGCCTTAGGCTCTTCTGAGGAACAAACTCATATCTTATTTATGTTTTCAGTTCGTGATTAGTTCCTTATGTTCCAGAGACCTACAAAATAATACCTTCACGGTAAAAGCATGTCTTCCTATAAAATTATTAGAGGGGTTCAAGAATGAATACATACTTTATGCCTTCATACCCTAACTCTAGTTCTCTTCTTCCATAAAGGCTTCTAGACCCTCAAAAATATCTCAATTATACGAAGTCCAGTCATATTCCTCTATTTTAGGGTTTCCTAAACCATATTCTGTGGAACACTTGTGTCCCCAAACATGTTAATAGATGTCCTGTGTGACAGGTGTCCTATAGGCAAGGAATTTTAAGAACCAGCTATGTTAATGAAAGATTAGGCAGATTTCTTTATCATATGGGTCTCAGAGCCTTTAATATGTTAATGAATTGTGAATCTTTAAGAGTACAATGTCATCTCTTAACTTTTCTAGGCCCTCTACTGCCTAGAGGCAACTTGGGGCCTCCAGGCAGCACAAGTTTAGTGGTGAGAATAGACTAACAGCTGTGTATTTTAAACTATACCAAAGAAACGAGAACTACAGCTACCTCAATTCTTAAGTGCTAGGATTCCGAGAGTTTCTCTTGATTACCTAGTAGGATCGTTCTCTTTCTCTAGTCCACTATAGTGAATTCTCTAATGGCTGCTGAAGTTAAAAATGACAGTGCTGATAAACTGATAAATACCAAAGATGTTACTTCTTTGGAAGCCTTTACTGACTCTTTCCCTCAATAAAATTGTTTGCCACCCTCATTATCTGTATTTTCAAATCATTTTTCTTATACCCGCAACGTATTATTGGAGTCATCTATTGACATTTGGTTATGTTTCCTACTAGATTATAATCTTTTGAGAACAACCTCCAGGGCTCTTTTGCTTCATAACCTTGGCATCCAGCACAAGGTCTGGCTCATGATACAGGTTCAATAAATATTTGTTAAGAGACAGAGGGAGAGAGAACAGGAAGGAAGGCAGATCCCACCACTGATGCTGTCAGGGTGAGCCAAAGGCCCATGGTCCTATCCTCACAAATTTGACAGTGAAAACTATGGTCATCCTTATGAGTGTTGTCACTGGGCTGCTTTATATACACTGTTAAAGATCGGTTTTTAAAAGAGAATATAATTGTGACATTCATGCACTTAAAAAACTTGTCAAAAATGCTATTTAATTCATCAGTTAATGAGGGAAACAGTAAGCTCTTACAACTGGCTCAAATGAGAATTCCAAGAACCACACATAAGGATAAGCAATAAGGAAAGCTGAAATAAATTTACAAATAGAAGCAAAACAGATCAATCCAGAGAACAATAATCAGTTGCATCCCACTAGAAATAATTAATTTGCATTTCTATGGGCACGTGTCATCTACATTATTATCTATTTTCTACAATTTACAGAGTTTTAACTAGCTCAAACACAATGAAAAGCAAAGATAACCCAGATGGGCAAACTAGACAGAACACACACTAATCTTTCTTGCCCATTTTAAAGTCTTTCACAATTTTTCCTGACAATTCTCAATAGTCCAAGAGATGGCAAAACATCATTTTAACTGCTCCTTCTTCTTATACGTCTTTTTATCATAATCTAGCACATTGCTCAGGTTTAAGACTGGGGCTTGTCTGAGAAACATTGTGAGGGAGAATGTGTTCCCTTCCAGAGCCCCTGTTCCTGATTCAGTTTATCCCACTGCTCTTTACAAGTAGGGTGAGTTATTTCATCTGATGGCTCCTTGGATCATTATGTAAATAGACGTCCAGAGAGCACCCAACCACTCCTCTAGGAGAAACAGTCTAGTCCAGGCTAAACCGTCCCCTCTCAATACAGCCATTTAATATACTCCACCTCACATATCAAACCATGTTTCCTGAAGAAAGGAACTAGCATAGTTTTTTGCACCTACCAGGGCACCTGAAACAATTCTGGACTCATAGTCCTCAATAAATACTTTCTCCGTGTGAAAATATTTTAACATCTTAAAATATTTAAACATTTAAAATATATAAAATAAAAAAAGATCAAGGTGTAGAACAATTTCAAGTATTATATCTTTGTCATCTCTTAAAAAGTAAGAAAAGGCTTTTCCCATTTGTATATGCCTCCTTTTCATACCATAGGTGACTTTGGGCACAAATTGTGTTTCTACAGTTCACCCAGCTAGAATCAGTCAATGGAATTTTAAGTGGCCATAGGTTTTTCTCCTTGGGGTGTCTACAATTGTTGCAATCTTTCTTCACACTACATCCCCATTGCCACTTTCTCTGCCCTATGCCTTGAATCATCTCTACATTGCACTCTTTAAAAGTGCACTCAGATGCCTACAAATGCCCAGAACATTTCTCTGCATCTCCCCTTGCACAGGGGAGAAAACTAAGATAATTAAGATTTTTCAGTCATTCAATTGTTTCACCTCAGAAATTTTTAAGGAGCGGGATAGAAGGATGACACATATTCATTTAAGAGAGAGTATCAGAATCACTTGTTGAACTTTTTCAAAATGTGTAATTCTTTGAGAGTCATAGATCACAGTGAGCCAGGTTGCAATGAGTGTGTAGTTTAGCATTATTGGCACACACGGGGAGAGAGAACCATTTATCTAACCTTAACAGAATACTACAGATATGTTATCATCTATAAATGGTTGGGGAAAAAAATCCTTAGTTTTATCACATCTCTCTAGATATTCTGCCTTCCAAAGTGATGTCTGTGCACAATACATGAAGCATGAGAAATACTAACATCCCTCAATCACAATATTTATTGTCAAAGAGCAAAAATCTTCTCAACTATCTTACCTATAAACAATGCAATGTTTTGAGTTTGTTGGATGACAATAGAAAAAAACAGAAACTCTGTTTTATTATGTTTATCAGACACAAGGTGCAGGGGATATTGGATTTCCAAGGACAACTCTGCATCTTCAGGTTGATCATCTATATCTTGTGTTATTAGAGCATTGAAAAGATAAAACAGTGGGTACAGGCCTAGAATCACAAACTACTATCTAGAAAATATGTGACCAGAAGTCATCTTCTTTGTGAAATTTTGACAACTCTGGATATTCTTCTCATGCTCTGGAAACAGAAGTCAATAACCAAGTTGATGATAGTTATCTAAACCTGTCATTCTATAAGCATTCTGACCACTGCATCTCTATGATCCCATTTGCTAAACTAAAGTTTTGAATGAGAAGAAAATTCTTAAGCCTCAAGGATCTGGGGTCTGTGACATAAAGCATCATTTGAAAGATATTGAGGGAACCTGAATTACATGATGATGACTTAGCAATGGGCATGAGGTAGCTTTATTTCTTCGCATCTACCTTATGTTGATCATATTGTATTATTCCATTTGAACTTCACTATTACAGCGATACAATCCCTCCTCCAATACTTCTTTCTAAATGCCTTTGCTTACATTGTTATCTTTTCTTTCTAGCAATACTTTCATGCAGGAGGAAGTGGCCTGAAGAAGAATTTCTTGGAAAAAAGCCCAGATCTTCAGTCTCTGAGATATGCCCTCAGTCTTTATACCCAAACTACTGATGCCTTGATAAAGAAATTCATAGACACTCAAACCTCCCAGAGTAAGTAACACACTGGATGTGAGAATAAAGTAAACTGAAACAACTAAAATTCAACTTAAGAGTTGCTATAAATAGTAATAATTTTTACTACAGTAAATTAAAGCATCAATAAGAATGAAGGATTATGGTTAATAGAAAGTTACCAAATTTTTTTAGCACTCATGCATTATAATTTTATAAGTAATTTCAGTTAACACTAGGATATGCTTAATACAAAAACTGTTTGGAATGGTTGACTTGTTGGTGATCCTAACTTCATAAAATTTAGTAAAACCTTGTTTTGAATATCCATGGCTGTGATATTCTCTTCAATTCATTACAAAAGATTCAGTGTTTGCCAGTCTTGGAAACTTCCAAAATATGAGAATAATTCCCAGATCCTGACTTAAAATATAAAATCTCCTGCTCTGGGTTTTCTAGAAGAGAAATCTCATTTTATTCTCATTTTCTATGAGAAAATTCTAACTTTTACTTTGAAATGGGCCAAGAGACAAGTATTTTATTGGAAACTTGGATCTACTTCATGTGGCAAACTTCCCACCTCATAAGCTTCTAGGATATTACTGGTAAGCCGCCTTTCTTTCAAGTTGCTTTTTGATTTATTATATTCTGATAATTACATGCATTTAATATCTGGCATTTCTGAGAGATTATTGAAAATGTCCATATCAGTCAAAAGAGGCATGTGCAGACTCAAATTGCACCAGAGAAATAATAAAAATAAATAGGAGGGCATATCTTCATTCATGAGAGATCCTCAGAAAAGAAGGCATACAGGTTTTTTGTTTTCCTGTGATGAAAATACTCCAGACTAGTCTGTGTTTCTTCATGGATGTTTTAATTTTTCTAACTATATCAAAGATAATGCCAAGGTAGGTGCTAGGCCTGTCTTTAACACTTTGTGCTTTCTGATAGCGTCCAATTAAATGTTACAAATGCTCCCTTTAATGTGATATGCAAACCCAAGTTACATCTTGGGATGGTTCCAAAAAGTAGAAAAGAGTTGAGGGTTTGTCATAAGGGTTTGTCAAGAGATACAGAAATATTCAAAACATTACTTCCTGAATCCATGATCCCTCAAGGTTCTCTGAACTTTATAAACATGAATGCAATTCTAATACATCATATAGTGTTGTAGCTTTATTCCCAGAGAATGTGAGTGTATAAAATCTTTGCTTTGCTTTTATGAGTATACATTTATGTGTATACACACACACATGCATGCAGCCCATGTTTTAGCATAGATGTCACACCAAAAAGCTACATATGTACATCAATTTTGGTATATGGAATTTGGCTCATGTATTTATTTTTTATTATATGTATTGTACAGCAACATTAAAAACATATGGGGAAAATAAGAGGGTCCATAATCCCAATAACCTCCTGACCTAACATGACTTATTTTAGTCTTGGTCTCTCTTTCTTTTTTACTCCCTTTTTCTGGCTTTTCTGAGTATGCAATTTTTTAAATTTTTGCATAAATGAAATTATCAGAATATAGGTCTGAAATGACTTTGCATTTTCTCTAATAGTTACCTTCAATCATACCCTGGGAACTATTTCCATCTCCTCCTTACCTACCTCATCATCCCCCAAAATGCCCCCAGCCAGGCATGATCAGGCCCAAAGGACCTGAGGTGTGAAGGGAGCTTGATGGACCCTTTTCTCCTCCTCCCTGCCCTCTTCTAGATCTCTTTCTGGTTCAAGGTTTTGGGGCAGAAAGTGCCGGGGAGGAGGAAGATGTCTTCAATGACCCTTGTATCAAAATGCTGGCTTTTCTAAGGGGTCCAGTGTTAAGGACCCTCCTATCTGTTCAGCTCCTTGATAAGTGGAATCTGCTCCAGCCCCCTTCAGGGACCCCTCAGTGACTGCCTCCTGCAGAATACAGCATAGCTTCTTGCTCCTTGAATATCTGCTCCTAGTGGCCAGCCCTCTGGAATGGTGTCCCAGCAAGAAGACTGAAGCCCAGCTTCCTCTTGTGGGTTCACTTGAGCCCATACCTCCTTTCCATGTCTTTGGTGATGACGGGGCTTCACTGTCACCTGCCATCTCTCTACAATTCTCCTCTCCACCTGCTCAAATAGGGGTTTATACTTCCAAACTGAAGGAGGGGGGAAGGGAGGAATACTACTACCTAATATAATATAACCATTGTTCAGTCAAAGATGGAGGCAAGCCAAATTCTCATCAGTTGATGGATGCAGGATTTCTGAATTTATATTCACTCCTTCTCTTCTCCTATTTCTATCACAATCCCATCTCAATATTCATTACCAAAGACTGAATAATAAAGTTATCCAACAACACCATATTCTTTATAAAATAGTGGGGGAAAGGAGAGATAAGATAAAAATTAGCTGAATAATAGAACTATTTATGACACAACCAAAAAGAAAATATAGTAGAGGATACACTCTTCATTTCTATAACAGACTCTAAAGTCATGGTTTGTATTTATGACTTCCAAATGCCCCGTCCAGTCCATGTTCCCTTTGGCTTCAAAGGAACCTCAGATTCCAGGGTTCTTTAATTAACAGAGAAGCATAGAAAAGTTGAATTCTTGAGAGTCTTACTTATACGGGGTGCTATACTATTCTACTAAGAAACATTTGACACTGGATGTGTTGAAAGAGAGGAACTTGGGTTCCAACCTTGGATTCCTTTGGTACTCTTCCCTGCAGATGAGCATTTACAGTTAATACTAGGATCAACTATGCCCTTTTTGTACCTGTTGTCCTGGTAGAATGGAGTCCAAAATGACCAAATGAAGTCTCAGTTTCCAGTGTAAATATTTTTGCAATTATTCAAACAATTTTCTAAGACTTAGTACCAGATACCCATGAATATTTATTGTATTTAATTTTTGTTAATCTAACATATTTTGTTAATACAATTTTAAAAGACCAAACTGGTGTTTATATTTAAAATCAAAATTTGAAATATGAGCTAGTACTGCATACTGCACATCTCTGCCACTTTCTGCCTAAGGAGCCACAGGAACAAGCTTAGCCCCATTCAGGATAAGCTGGGCTGTTAGAGAGTTAATGTGCCAGGGAGCAGCCCTCAACCAGTGAAAGACAGTAAGTTGGCAGATAAAAGCAACAAAACTTCAGCTTCCTCAGTTGGGACAACTCTGACGTGTGTTGTATGTGAGCTCCAGAGTTCCCCTGTGAGATGGAGCTCCAGTTGCCCTCAGAGGGATCCCTTCCCAGGTAGACCATTTACCCTTGATGCTTGTCTCAGGTTCTGCTTCTGGGAGAACCCAAACCCAGGGTCACACTGCTACAAAGTGGGGAGCAGGTTCTAATTCAGCTAGTCTAGATCTAGATTCTATGCTTTTAACCCTTGTGTGTGTACCTTCTTGATGGTAAGTATAAAGGTCAAATGCCCTGAATGAAGATTTCCACATCACTTGAGCTTTTTCTCTCATGATTTTTTATTACAGAACTAACTAATGAAATTCAACTTATAAATAAGTAAACATTATTTGGAAAAAATTTTACATGTTTCATCAATAAAACACAAAGTGATTTTTTTGTCTCCTTAATTTCTAACCCATACTTTACAGGGAAATTATTGTTTAAAACAACATTAAATCATTATTCAAGTGTTTAATCCATCTATGTGTTGTGTAAAAGGACTTGGGGTCCTTTAGAAATCTAAGTGTGCTTTTTAAAGCATTCATATTTTACTTCTTCTATTCTCATAAAAATCTTCCCTTACTCCGGTTTCTTCTTTCCCTTTCTTTTGTCAAAATTTTCTTTCTCATCTTTCTCTTTTCCATTTTTTTCCTTGTCTGTGTTAGAAAATTAACTGTAATAGTAAATATAAGGAAAAAACCCAAAGACAACGAATTGAATTATTTTTTCACTGTCTTCAAATTGAAAGGTATACATTCCTTTAAAATATTTTTATTTTAGGGGGCCGCCCGGTGGCGCAGCGGCTTAGTCCGCGCTTGGCAGCCCGGGGTTCACGAGTTCAGATCCCACTCGCCCGCGGACGCACTGCTTGTCAGCCATGCCGTGAAGGCGTCTCATATAAAGTGGAGGAAGATGGGCATGGATGTTAGCCCAGGGCCAGTCTTCCTTAGCAAAAAAAAAGGGGGGAGGATTGGCAACAGATGTTAGCTCAGGGCTGGTCTTCCCCACAAAAAATATATATATATTTTTATTTTAATTCAGCTTTTTCATAAATGGGTTTCTAAGTACAGAAAAATCTGCTGTATCTTGCTCTCTTATTCTCTCTTTTCCTCCTCTCCTTTGTTTTTTTGTCCTGGCGCCTTTCTCTCTCATGTTCACTTTGCTTTCCTCCTTCTTTGTTCTCTCTTTGGAATAGATTTAGATGTCATCTTTATCTAGTAGTAAAAAGAAAAAAAAAGAGAAAAAACTACAAGGGATTGAGTCCCATTAGAAATTTATGAACCACAGAGTTCAAATGAGATCTATGAATTTGGAAAAACACTGTCTTCTCTCCTCTTTCTATCCCAAACATTGAAAAATAAACAAATCCAAAATGGATATAGAAGTATTCTTAAGTCCTCAAGTGAAACTGAGAGTTCAGTTTATAAGAGCAACATGTTTATTATTCTAGCAATGTACTGCGGTAATAAAACACCATCTTACTCTGCTTTCACTTTACAAATATTTACTGAGCATCACCTCTGAACAAAGTCCCATACAGTGAGGCATTTATTCAAAACTGAACATAATGTTATGTACACCAGTTGCCCTACTATGGTGGTTCTCAAGCAGAGGTGATTTTGTCCCCCCAGGGACACCTGGCACTATCTGAAGAGCTTTGCTTGTCACTTCTGGGAATGGTGGTCATGTTATTGGTATCTAGTGGGTGGAGATCAGGGAAGTTGCTAAATATCCTTCAGTGCACAGGACAGCTTCCTGAAACAAAAAGTTATCTGGTTCCAAATAGTAATAGTGCCAAGGTTAGGACACCCTGCTCTAATACTAGACTGAAAAGTGAGAAGTGATGTAACATAGGTCATGTTAGAAGAGGGGAAAATTTGGCCTGAGAGGATAGGAAAGGCAGAAGGGTCAGTGGGTAAACTGAATCATGAGGAAGTAGCAAGAGAAAGGTGTTCTGGATGCAGAAACTGTCTAGGAAAGTATATACTTGTACTCTTACTTTTAAAATCCCAATATGTATCCACAGTATATTTTTATTAGGAAAAAATGTCTATTTTGCCTTAAAAATAAAATTCACCAAACCACCACTTATTTATATATATATTTTTTGGTGAGGGAGATCAGCCATGAGCTAACATCCATTGCCAGTCTTCCCATTTTTGCTGAGGAAGATTGGCCCTGAGCTAACATCTGTGCCCATCTTCCTCTATTTTACATATGGGCCGCCACCACAGCATGGCTTGATGAGCAGTGCATAGGTTCACGCCTGGGATCCAAACCTGTGAACCTCAGGGCTGCCAAAGCGGAGCACGTGAACTTAACCACTACACCACCGGGCCAGCCCCAATGCCACCTATTTTTGAGGAATAGATATACTTAAAAGTGCCTTAAATTTCCCTGCACCATTAAAATATACTTAAATACTGTGGTAGATTTTGTGTAATATTATTAGAAATTATTTTAGTATTTGTAGTAATTATCACATATTCTTCCTTTTAAAGTTGACCCAATGGCTTAAATTGGGTAGTTAGCTTGAAAAATCATGCTTTTTGCTGTGGTGGTTGTTTCTCAAGGATGTGCTACTTACAGTTTTAGAAGCTGGTACAAAATTCATATCTTTCATCTTGATTACAATATTCATCATCATCAAAAAAAAAAGCTTTTCTAACAACTATTTCATTATACCCAGGGCTCTTTGAATATTTCATGCAGTAGCAGGCAGTGAAAATGTATAAAACTTTAACATATTAAGTAGAGGTTTTTTCAATGAATAACACAATTTGCAATGAGACATAGAATGATCAGTTGCTGAGCTATCCCATGTGGTATTCTGTTTCCTTACCTGAGCTGTTTAATAAAGGGAGAAACTGAATCTCAAAGGTTTTACAGACAAAAGCTTTATTTTATGTCTAAGTTACAATTGGCTCATAAAGAAAAAAATTCTATATTAAATGACTGTATGAATTAAAAAATATAATATGAAATGTTTTTATTCTATGATCTGTCATCTTTTTAACTTTTCATGAACAACATCTTTGAGTCCCTGCTTATTTGAAGTTTCTTAAAGTTTAGAATCAGATCCCTTTGGTCATTTTAATGACTCGTTTCCTGCTAAAGTGAAGTATAATGTATTTTAATTTGAAATGGAAATCAGATTAACATTTTGGAATCTATGAATATACTTCAATACACTCATTATATATAAAGCATTGACTATCTCTAATTATGTTTCTCAAACTATAGAAGATATGTCCATAAGTAGAAGGAAACCTCTTTCTGAAATGGTTCGCTGTGAAAAGGGTCTCTTCTTACCAGAAATATAGGAGAACTTAACATTAACAATAGTTAGTTGGCAGAAGACTAGCATCAAAATAAAGGAATGCGCTTTGGGGCCAAAGTCCACAGCTGAAATTTCAACTGGATGCCACTTACGGGAGAAAATGCTGAAGAGTGTCTTCAGCTTATGTGGGGAAGTAATATTAAAATCCACTTGGCCATCTTCAATTTGATACTAATTTGAAAGCATGAGCAAAAGTGGTTTCTTGTGTTAACTGATAAGCCTTTGAGAGATAACTAGAGATCCAGAATCCCATCCAACAGAGCTCTGCCACTGTCTTATCCCTGGGACAGTGGGAGTTAACTAGCTTGCACTACCTTCCAAGACAAGAGGTCAGCATTTCTTAGAGATGCAAGTGGAAAAATGGAGGAGAATTTATGTAGTTTGGCCCTTCAAACGTTACAGTCGGTCTGATGACATTCAAAGCTGAACGAGGCTGTTTAGTGCAGTCAAAAAGCTATACGCAAATAACTTTAATAGGAGTGGTGATGTGATCTGGTTCTGAGTTCACTGAATCCTTTCCCAAAGTAGAAGTGGCAAGTGTTAGATAAGGTTACAGTAACGCTGAGCAATACTGTGCACCAAGCAAGTTATCTACCACTGTGCTATTCCTCTCAATAATCTTGCAAGGCCAGTAACATGATCCACACTTCTCACAATCTCACACTTATTTTAATCAGCAAAGAAATCAGAATGTGTTATTATTACTTTCTACAGTTCATCCTTCTCCCTAGGTTTGAATGATCGAGTTTACTTCATCCTCCTCACTTTCCATTTTAGTATAACTAAATCTCCCTTCTTTTCAGGAGATAATCTTTAGTTGATTTTTTTTTTTTAATGTCAGCAACAAACTCTATCCCCAAACTTCCAACTTCTTCTTTGGCTTCCCAGTTTCCTTATCCTGGCCCCAGTTACTGGGTATGCTCTGTAGCATCATCCAAAACATCCAACATTCCACACTGCCTTAAAACATCCAAAATCACCCTTACCTGAGTTTCTTCTCTCTGTTTATTATTGATACCTTGATTGATACAAAGGAAAATCTTGATGGCTTTCTAGGTTTTTCTTCCATGCCAACTCTCATTTTGGTCATCAAAAGTTAACGTTAAAATAATCAAGTCAAGCATCAGAATAATAATCTTTGGAGTGAGGGAAAACATCATATTTTGATGACTGAGCTGTGTAAAATGACCTAAAGAGTATATTAGCTTTTCACTCAGAGGATTATTTTCATTACACTCTGGCCAGGGCATCAAAATCTCAAATCTCACTTTCTCAAAGTGCAGTTTATCTTGCCAAGCATCTCATCTTCTCTGGAAACTTGAAGTCAAATTGAGACAAATGGGAGTCATTGGTAAAATCATTTGCAAAATTTTAGTGTCCTCATGGCACAGAATAAGCAGGTGTTTGTCATATGTCATGGAAAGGAAAGATGATCATTCTTGGTGCACTAATCTAAGTATATATATTTCTAGGTTAGAACAGGTGTACTTTCCTTATTGTTTCATTCATTTTTTTTTGGCATGAATAGTTGAGAG
This sequence comes from Tapirus indicus, assembly GCA_031878705.1. Taxonomy (NCBI): domain Eukaryota; kingdom Metazoa; phylum Chordata; class Mammalia; order Perissodactyla; family Tapiridae; genus Tapirus; species Tapirus indicus. The sequence goes on from CM062918.1 coordinate 46,955,682, forward strand.
ATTTTTTTTCATAACACTACCCTTTTAAATCAACAAGCGTGTGTGTGTGATGCGTCTTTTCATTTCTCATTTGGATGAGAACCAGATCTTATTCCAAGACCATGCCCAATATCAGTGGTATTAGAATGCTGTTTTCTGACTTAAAGTGGTCTCTGTGCTTGCCTCTCAAAGGCTAACATTGAGTTAATTCTGAAAATAATGTATGTATTTTTCTAAAATTAAACAAAAAATTTTAAATTAAAATTAGTTTGTTTCTATAACAAACAAAACAAAAAAACACTGGACATTTGGCATTACATTTCAATATCTAACTAAAAGCCACTCACACTTGCAGTTTACTACAGTTTATAGGCATCCTCAAATACCTTTTTCTCACTTCAGTCTCAGAACAACCCTGCAAAGTCAGACAGAGGTCTTTTGATTAGAGGTCTAATCAGAAGTCTGATATTCCACACTGCCTCCGGGTGCTCTTTTGAGACGGTCATTTCACCCAAGAGCAATAGATGCCATTGAAGTGATTAGAGCATAAGGGTGCAGTGCGGGAAAAAGACTGAAGGGAGAAAAGACCAAAGCAGGCAGAGAAGCTGAAGGTGGGCCTGCTGGGAACAGCGACCAAGAGATGTGGGCAGATTCAAGCTGTAGTTCAGCAGTACAATAGGCGAGGGCTAGTGAAATAAATCTTGTCCAATTAATAAAGATTTAGGATAATAAATTCCTGTTACAGGATTCTAAAATAAAGTAACATGTACTTCTGTGGTGAAATTATGGTGGATTTTTTTTCTGCTTGCTTATAATTTTCTGCACTTTGAAATTATCCAAAAATTTCCAGATATTTCTTTTTGAATCATAATGTTCTTTTAAAAAGAAATATGAAGAACACACTTTGCTACACAAAGTAAATTAGTTTAATTGAATAACAATGTATAATTAATTTAAGTGGTGCATTTTAAAGTCTTTCAGGGCCTTGGATTTAAATCTGTGGGCTGGAATAAACAGCCCAATTGAACTTTTTGCTAAGGATTCAAAGGATCTCAAAATTACTCTGTGGGTAGGAAAATAGTCTGCAGTGAGAACTATATACACACACACTATATTTACACACATATATATTCACTATATTTGTATATGTAACTTAATAACTTATAAATCTTATTTTATGAAGAAACTTACCAAACAGAGTGATGTGTAATGCATTCATTAAAATTAAGCAAATGCTAAGTCAATCATAAGACAGGTATTTTCAGAATTGTATAATACTTTCTTATTACAGGTAACTGGAATACTCTTTATATTTTTCTTATTTAGTCTTAGGCCTGATTGGAAAGTAAAACAGAGGTTAGAATCAGTTGTTTGGGAATTTTTATGGAAATGCTGACAAACTGAGATGTCAGAGAAACCTTCAAATCACTGAGTCAAGAAAGCAAAATGCAATACAATTTCTCTGGACTTACTGAGCCAGAGCATCTGTTGTTATGCACTGAGAACAGGTTTTGTGACCAAGGACGTCAGTGGCATTAATAGAAAACTGAAGACTATTGCCTTACAAACTTCCATATACCCTTTCTAAGTAACTTCCAAGAAGAGAACTGGAATGTTTTCTCCTTCGGTTATCCCTTGGCACTAGAATTTAAGCCTTGTTATTCAGGCTTTGATTTATCTTGAAAAAGAAATATGAGCTGTGTTAAGTGTCATGGAAACAATAAATCCAAATCTTTAAAGTTGGAGGTCAAGCTTGTATAAACCTCTGGTATAAAGGTCTCTCTGCTTATTTATGGAGGAGAAGGGGCAAGAATTTGATGTGTTGGTTAAGACAGGGGAATGGAGAACCATGCGGTTATGGCGCAACCATCTGCTTTACCTCTGCCTGGCTACGTGACCTTGGGATAAGTCCCTTAACCTCTCTAAGCCTCAATTTTCCTATCTGTAAAATGGATAGCATAATAATTCCTAAGTCCATTGGGTTCCTGGGAGGATCACAAGTGGTAATACATGTGAAGTACTTAGCACACAGCAATCTCTCAATGCATGTTAATTCTTATTGCATAATAATTATTGTTATTAGCTGTACTGTCTAAAATGTACCTGTATTCTACAAACATGAAAAAAGAAGAACTCTCCTAGGATGTGCTCTCTAAGCAAGGAAGCCAATGATCATTGCCCCCCTGTGAGCTGTACCTCCACATTACCAAGAGGCTCTCAGAGTGATTGAGAAACCCATGACACTCACACCTGAAGGATTCACACCTGCAGTTTCTATGAATTTCTTCCCCATACATGCCATGGTTGTCAAATAATCACATATTTATTGAACCTTTGCTATGCACAAAGTACTGTGCTGGGCATGAGACACAGGGAATAAATTCTGTGCTCCAAGGAACTTACAATGAAACTAAAACAACTATATGAAGGGGAAAAGAATCATACAAGGCAGTTTAAGCTAAATACCAGATGAATCTGAATACCAGATGAAATCTAAGAGCTTTCAGAAGAGAGAAATTACTGTGGGCAGGAGAGTTGGGAGGCTTCAGAGAAGAAGCATGGCTCAAAGTGCGCTTTGAAGGATGTGTGAGGTTCAACTAAGGGGAGGAAAAGGGGAAGGTAGGTCAGCAAGGCACAGAGGCCAGGTAGACAAGGAGACTCATCAGGGGGGACTAGAGAATTGCTTCTCACAGTGTGGTCCCAGGAGCAGCAGCAGCAGAATCTCCTGCTGCATTGGTCAGCTCAGACCACCATCGACTGGGTGACTTAAACGACAGAAATTTATTTTCACACAGTTCTGGAGGCTGAAAGTACCAGCCGATTCAGTTTCTGGTGAGAGCCCTCTTCCTGACTTGTAGACAGCTGCCATTTCACAGGGTCTTCGCATGGTGGAGAGAGCAAGCAAGCTCTTTAGTATCTCTTCTTATAAGGACACTAATCCTATTGGGTCAGGACCCCACTGTTATGACCTCATTTAACCTTAATTACTTCCTTAGAGGCCCCATCCCCAAATACAGTTACATTGGAAGTTAGGGCTTCAATATATGAATTTTCCGGGGAGGGGGGACACAAGCATTTGATCCATTAGCACCTGAGGACTTGTTAGGAATGAAAAATCTTGGGCCTCACCTCCCAGATCTACTGAGTTAGAAATTCCAGAAGTAGGGCCGAAAAATCTGTGTTTTAACCAGCCCTCTGGGTGACTCTGAGTTTAGAGTAAAGAGTCTGTAGGGAGGAGTGAATGGAGGAGAGATGAAAGAAGTCGGTCGTGATCAGAACTTGGAGAGCTTTGAATGTCAGGCCCAGGAGTGTGGAGGTTGATCTGCAGTCGGTAGGATGCCACAAAGGAGGGAGGTCGAACAGGTTAACGGAAAGCACTCGTGCTATGCTATCTGCTTTTGTATAGGAAGGAAGGAGGAAAACCTTTGGAAAATTATTTTGCTGTTTAAATATTTACAGTCTAAATATAGTAATAGCAGGAATGGACAAGAAAGGATGAATATGAGGACTATCACGAAGGAAGAATCTCCAGGTCGTTATAAGAAAAGCAAACAAAGGTGCTCAGGCACCTGGTACATTCCTGCAACCTACCACTAACCAAAATGTGGAAGTGCAGATGGGGAGCTGTTTTGCAGCAAACAATAAATTCAATTTTATTTATTTCTGTCAGTGTTAATAGCAGGAGAGCCAAGTGACTATGTGCCCTGGGCAGATGGGAGGTGTAGTTAAGAGAGCAGTCAACTCTGAAACTACATTCAGGAGGTGATTACTGAATCCTGAGGAGTGGGCACAAGCTCTGAGAAAGGGCACATAGCAAGAGAGGATCAGCAAAGTCACCGAGCAAGCGGAGTGGCCTGGGAATAGAGGGTGCAGATCAGGGCAGGGTAAATGTCAGTGCCATTTAAGCACTTTTGCTACTAACACCTCAAAAGGTCTCTCACTGAGTCTGAGCACGTCAGAATGGACATGTTTGTAACTCACTGTGAGTCCTCTGGGTAAATCATTGTGCTTATGCATAGGGCCAGCTAAGGGAAATGTCAATCACAACCATCACTGGTCGTAATTGGGCAACATTAGCCTGGCACGTTGTTAAACAGGGTAATGACCTCTGCACCAACTGAAGGACCTAAGGATGTTGGCCCTTTACGTGTATTTTTAAAATGTATCACTTCTTTTAGGGTCCCTGTAACAGTAAACTTGTGGTTCTCAAACTTTAGTGCACATTAGAATCCCGTGGAAGGCTTGTTAAAACACAGATTGCAGGACCCCACTCTCAGAGTTTCTGACTCATCAGGTCTGGGGTACAGTCCGAGAATTTGCATTTATAACAAGTTCCCAGGAGCCGCTGATGCTGCTGGTCCAGGAACCACACTTTGAAAACCACTGTTCAGCTCTACACAGAGGCACTCCCTATAATGAGTTCCACCTTAGCTAATTCAGGGCAACTTGCTGGCTGCCAACTATAATTGTAGGCAATGTTTTTAGCATCACGTTTCCAGGCTGAAACCTCTACATGAAAGGAGCACTTGAAAAGCATAATAGCAAAGTACGGAGTCAATAGAAACGTTCTTTTCCAAATGGAAGCATGTATTTTACAGCCTCAGAGGAAGAACTTTATGTAGATGGCACCCAAAAAACCAAAAAATTGAAAGCTACAATAAAGGAAGGCCTTTATGAACAAAAAACAAAAACACTTTCATGCTTGCCAAAGTTGACGTTCAGGCCTACATCTCTTCCTCACGTTCTCATATTTTAGCTTTCATTTAAAATAACAGTGCCTTTTTACACATAATAGAAGAAACTAGAATCTTTATTCCTGCCTATTACTCCAAATAAAGGGGGTTATTTTCAATTATTTTCAGTTTAGTTTTCGTTCATGAACAATATTATGTAAATGACTTAAAAGTCAGTTTCTGTGGGGAAGCTTGGCTGTTTATGTATGATATATGTTCACAATGTAAAATTTTATGATGGATTTAGAACACATTAGATGCATTCTAGCTCTAAATTGCATTGCTATCTTGTAGTATGCAGTTATGCCTCGTTTCGTTTTATTTTCCACTTGAAGTCATTTCATTCCCTTGGTTTACAAACACCTTGAATTTTCTTTAACTGAAAAGGCAAGGTAATTTGATACAGCATCCCCCTGGCAATGATAACCTCCAAGGCAGAACCAAATTAAACAGAGCAAAACCATAAGCAACATGTCCTACATCATTAAAGAAAGGAAACAAAATGGAATTGAAAGGCAGGAAAGCCACTAGGAAGAAATTCAAAAGAGTGGAAGAATAGACAGATACACTGGAAATAGAAAAGAAGAAAGTCAATTTTTCTTTTCTTTTAGAGTAAGCCAATTTGGATATTGCCAGCCCTAGTGGTCTAGTTGTTAAGATTCGGCACTCTCACCCCCGCAGCCCGAGTTTGTTTCCTGGTCTGGGAACCACCCCACCCGTCAATCAGTTTCGTACTGTGGCAGCTGCATGTTGCTTTGATGCGGAAAGCTATGCCACCAGTATTTCATATACCAGCAAGGTCACTCATGGTGGACAGGTTTCAGCAGAGCTCCCAGACTAAGACAGACTAGGAAGAAGGATCTGGCCATCCATTTCCAAAAAATTGGCCATGAAAACCTTGAGGGGATGACGCAAAAAGACCTGGCAGGGTTCCGCTCTGCTATACCGAGTCACTAGGAGTCGGAATTGACTTGACAGCACTAACAAAACAATTTGGAATTAGCAGGTAAATGTTACAGTTACTTAGATGGCCAGGTTAGTGAATCCTAGACAAACATTATGGTCCACATGCCCATTATACAAAGCACAACTGCATATTCCATTTGATCCTCTCAGTGACCCTATAAGAACACAAGACTACTGATTTTCAGATGAGGAGACAGGGATTCAGGGTGATATTGGGTGACTTGTAAAAGTCACGTCAATATTAAGTGGTGGAACTGGGCTCAAATCCACATTCTTCCAACTACAGACACTGGGCATTTTCCACTAACCAAAGCTTTTATCAGAAGGCTAATTTTTCCAAACTTTTAAAGTGATGCTATGGACATATGAGTAAAACCAATTTTGATTTATAGTCATTATTCCTTGTCATCAGCCTACCATTGATTATCTGATATGAGCAGCAGAATTAAGATGTAATAAAGTCCAATAGAACTTCTTACTATTTGTGTGGATATAATAGTAACAGAGATGGGGAATTATAGATATTAATTCAATTCAACAGATGTTTATATGTTGCCTAATATTTGCTCTGGCATTGGGGAGTGTTTGGGAAATATAGTTAAAAACAATATTTCTTCCCAATCTTTGGGAAGAAAGGAACTGGAAAGGTGAATGTATTAGAGCAGAATCACCTAGATACTTAATGATATAAGTAGGTCGCACAGATTGTTAAAGCCGTCAATCAATAAGAATTTACCAGCAGCCCAGTCACTCATTCACTAATTCACTTATTCATTCACTCAACATTTAATCATTTATAGATTCATTTTACACACCAGTATGGCTAGAAGCTACCCAGATAATTTGTTTCCTGCCAGCAATCATTTACTGGCATAGATTTTATAAGTCTATTGATTGGGATTCAAACAGATTTCAGTTTCAGACTGTTGTGTCATGTTGATTTGACACATGTATCTCTGAAGTGATATGACAGAATATCAGATGGCAGAATTCTATTCCTATCAGTACCATTCAGAAAACCCATGAAACATTGATATGGGCTGGAGTTTCCTATTTGCTCAGAGTTTATTGTGGGAAACAGTTCTTAAAAACAACCAACAACCAATTCATACAAGACAACTCAGTCACTCAAAATGAGTGATGTAAAAGGCAATCTGGACAGAATATGGATTTACAAGATTTTAAAAGATTATGTAGCTTTGTAACTTCCACATTTAAACAGTAACTTGACAACTAAGGAGTTTAGCATTGCTCCTCAAGGCCTCCATACCCACCCCCAGCTTTTTCTCAACTTACAGGCATTTCTGGTAGGGTGGAGTTTATCCCTGGAGGCAGATGATACCTGCACCTCTCCCCTCAGACAACCCCATCAGGGGAGAGTAAGTAAAGGCAAGATGACACAGAGCCTCCTCTGTCCGGCTCTCCATCTTCTACTTCTCTACCCTTCATACCCCTCTGTATGCAAACAGCAATCATATTTTTACTTTAGTCAGGTAAAAAGTAGACCTCTTCATGAGAGATATTGATACACTCAGTAATACAATATTTGAAGGAGGGTCCAATTGGGCATGTTTTAACGATTGAGTCACCTTTTTTTTTTAAGAAAAAAAAGATGATGATTCAATGTGCATTTGTTACACCAAGTTTCAGAAAACAATAAAATTTGTCCTGGGCACTGACCACGAGTGAAACACTTTAGTCTTGTCTCAGGAAGATGGGTTTTGTGCTAATTCCTAGATCAGACAGAATCAAAGGGCAGAGACTGGAGAGCCCTAGAGACAATGGTTCATTGACTAGCCCTAGAATCCAAAGCCTTATCTGCTCAAACACAAAGAAAAAGCTACCTTAAATATGTTTATTTTCTCAAGTAAATTGAACTTTCCTCTGAAAATATGGTCATATTATTGATTTCTTCAAATCCTGGCTCTGCTACTTATTAACTATTTAACATTGGGTAAGTTATTTATTTCTCTATGCCTCAATGTAGGATAATGTTAGAGGATATGAGGAAAAACACAGAAATGAAAACTAGATTATGTGGTCAAATTAGTTTCAGGACCTCTGACTTAAAAGTTAAAACAATTTTTCCCTAACTTTTAATTTGCTAATATGCATTGTGAGGAGGACACAGTGAGAATATTTCCACACATATCTGTTCATGGAAATCTCTTTTATTTACAAAACTCATTTAGTATAGATGGCTCATAATGCCATTTATAAATATTGATTAAACTCACACACAGAAATACACACATACTCATGAATTTGAAGTTTGTCTTCCCTCAAAAATGACAGCAGCGGTATTTCTGTTTTGTTCATTTCTGTACCCCTGGTACCCAGTGCTCAATAAATATTTATTGAATGAAAAATCAGCTATTGCAAAAAAATAAAATAAAAACCCAGCCTATTCTATTATTCTTCTTAACCATCCCACTTCTTCCTGCTTAACCCCTCTCATAATAATAATCAAACCTCACAGTATTAGCAGATTTTAGAGTTTATCCAATACATCCATATTCACAATCTTACTTGATCCTCCCCAAAACATAGGTACAGAAATATTATCATTTCTATCTTATGATAGAGAAAATAGAGGTTCAGAGGGGGGTAAAGACTCAAAGTCACATCACTAGTGATGAAGACACAAATCCCTGTTTCAAGATTCCACATCCAGCACATTTTCTACTAAACATGAGCATTTACACCAGCCTCAGCGGTACAGTCAAGGAAAGATAAAGCCCGAGAAATTTCCTCTGCATTTCATTCCCCTTCTTTTGCTTTAACACATCTTTTGCTTTAGTTTTGTGTCTTTTATAAACCTGCAATGTAATTTGTATTTCCTCAGTATCTCCTTGCAATCATTGTTACCATTTTTATCTACCATAGTATAAAAGTATAATAGTATAACTCTGGTAAGACTGTCCAAGTTTTGAAAAATAAGATTCTCCAATGATACTTGACCATTATGGATCCGGGGCCTGGAAAAACCTCAAGAGAGCAATTGTTCCTACAGCAGTCGAACGTTTAAACAACTCAAAGCATGTGGTTGTTTTTAAGAATCTCCTTTAGGTAGCCTATATCACTGTTTAATCGCTTGAACAATGAAAACTTCTTCCCCACATCTAGACAAACCTTCTCTGGGCATGTGTTAAGTCTATCTTATCTATGTTTCTGTCCTCTATGGAAATGAAGGACATCTGGTCCTTGTCTTCCTGAGTATTACTTATAACCTAAAAAAAAACATGGTCTCCCTCTCGCTCTTCTTTCTTTCCTGCCTCTCCCTGACCACTGCAAGTAAACTTGCAGAGACCTGTATCTATACCATTTAAGTTAGAGACGTTGACAAGATTCACTTCCATTCTTGCTTTTAAAGTAATTTTTTTATTATTTTTGACTGTTTTTAGGTGGAGATTTTATAGATATAACTTAGCAGGCATATGATCATTTATTATCCCCTTATTCTACTAAGTGCTTTGGGCCAAAGAGAATAAAGGACACGGTTTCTACTGCAGAGTAGTCTTGATTCAATTCACCAGGGCATAGTAGGTAAGCATGGGACCCTAAGAGGATCATTTCAAAGCAACACATAGTGTGGGAATGTGGCAGGCCCTGAACTGTTCCTTGATCTTATTAGAGTGAGGCCTCTGTAAATCCCAAAAGAATAGAGTTGGTACCCAAGGAAGACTGTGTGGAAAGGAGAATCTAGTAAGGAATCTTTACGGAGGCATACGATTGAGAGAAGAAGGGATTTTCCATGAACACAAAATGATATCACCAAAGGCAAAGAGGTAGGAATGAGCAGGTTGTGTTCAGGGCATGGGGAGTAGGCCAGACGGGCTGGAGAAGAAGGTCTAGTTTGAGAACAAGATAAGCTCAGGTAGATGAAATTAGATTATAGGAAGCCTCTTAGATTTCTTTGTCCATAGTACTTTTATAATGCTGAATGACTAATAATCGTAACACCTGAACACTCACTACAATTCACTTTTTTGGTAACTTATTTTTTCAGATGTTTATTAATAAACAACATTTCTGAATTATGGAACATCCTTCTCAACTAATCAGTTTTTTTCCTTATACAAGTATTTTTTTCTCTTTGAAAAAAAACTCAACTTTTTCATACCTTAAGAAAACTCCATAGATTGATTGATCATTTATTCATTCATGGGACTAATGTTAGCTAAGTGTTTATCATTGACCAAGTACTATTCTTGATGTTGGCAACACAGCATTAAATACTTCAGCCCCTACTCTAGGGTAATCTACAGTCTAAAGGATTATGTTAAACTACGGCACTCTTCCTAGCAATTAATTCTTTAATTCCAAAGAACAGTTGGCATGCTATGCAATGGATATGAGTCAAATAAGCAACAAACATTTTTTGATGATCTATATGTCAGGAACTCTGCTAGATGCTACAGAGAATCCAGAGGGCAATATAATAGGGTTTTTAACATCAAGGCGAGGATAAACTCCTGGGGGAATAGGCCACAAACAAAATGACTTGATAATCCCAGCCAGGCCTGTAAGAGCATTATAGGGCAGTGCTAGGGGTTTAGAGGAGGAAGGGAGCACTAGATGGTAAGAATAGGCTGAGAAGACAATGGGGGAGCAAGACCTAGCTCGGCGTTGAAGGATGGGTAGAACTTGGATAGTCATCAAAAAGCAGAGAAGAAAACAAAGACATAAAAAGTGGGCAAAGTGGTACAGCAATTGCCTTATTTGCATCTGTGTCTTCTATGGGCAACTAACAAAAATTAATTTTGACTTTCATTGATTCTGTCAGGAGGTAAAAGTATTAAAATTCTGGTGATCACAGAGATCATTACCTGTATGCTCTTTCATTTTGGGGGCATAGTTGAACGGTCCTGACATCAATCTCGCTTCCCCCCACCCCAACTCTAAAGGAGTTTTGTCAGTGCTGTTGAATTTAACAACAGGCAGAAGGAAATAAAATCATCCAGGTGCCATCCTAGGGCTACCACCATTCATCTAAGGCTCTGTTCCCCATCAAAACAGAGAATTGGAAGCAGGCACAGGTAAGGAAATAGTGAGGATGAGAACTGCCTTGCTTTTGCAGTCTCTTGCAGTGATTTCCAGTCCTCCCCACCCACTGCCCCATCTGAGAAGAATGAGAGGATTGACTTGCACTCTCTCTCTGCTTCACTCCTCCTGTGATCCTACAGCCAGCTCCCTAGTCTTCTATTCCTGCCCTCCTCACTAACCGCTTTCTTGGCTGGTTCAGCCTGGCTTATACTCAAACAGGAAACCCTTTCTCCATCAATTAACAGCTATTGAGAAGAGATTAGCTCCTTACCGGCCTCTGAGGACCAAGAAAGCATCCAAAGGAAGCAAAGCCATAGGTGGTTTCCATGGAGCTTTGCAGCCTGGAGGTAGAGGGTACCTTACTTTATTTCTGAAACACCTTAATTACCATAGTAGCTCTTTAACACAATACTCAGAGTAATAAACACAATTGTTTCCAGTTTTCAATGAGAACAATAGATTGATTTCACTGGGCTGAAAGTGATACAGAGTTAGAGCAAGTTAAGAATAGAAAGAGAATCCTCCCAATTCCAGCCAACCTCATAGAAATGAGACACAGGAATATCCTTTAAGTGGTCATCACCGTTCTAACATCATGTAGGTAGAGTATTTTATTTTGAGATTATATTATCAATAGATTTTACATTTTTAAGGTAAAACCTTTTTGTGAAATAAATAGATATACAGAATCACATAAAACAAATGTAAGGCCCATTAAGTGCAACAAAGAGAACTTTGCCAGCCACCCAGGAAGCTTCTCCATGTGCCCCATCCCAATCACACCCCCACCCTCCATCCAAAGGTAACCACTGTCCTGAATTCTATAGGAATCACTCCCTTGCATCTATTTAAAGCTTTATACCCAAGAGTGTATCCTGAGAGTTTCATCTGGCTTATTCTTTTTAATTTGATGCCCTTCAAGTCCCTTTATTTACAAGTTCCTCCTCCATCTCTTTCTTTTCTTTACAATTTTTTCTTTTGAAGAACATGGGTAACTTTATTGTAGAGTCTCCCAGAATCTGGATTTTCCTGAGTAAGGATGTAGATTGTGATTCAACATGTCCTTCTTTGTTCCTACAGATTGGCCTCTGGGTCCAGAGGCTTGAATGGACTCAATTTCCATCCCTTAGGCAAAATGATAGGTAGGATTAGAGTGGAGAGTTCATAGGGGCAAGGCTGTTCCTGCCTCTTCAGTCCTTACTCTTCTCTATGCACTCGACTGTTTTTGGATTGAGCAAATCCCCTCCAAATTCCAGCTGCTATTTCAAAGTGGCCCTCAGAACCTTTGAGTGAGTACTTGTTGGCTATTTTGGGGTCTCTGGTTCTCAAGTCTATCAGAGTCCCCATGTTTCTCTTCCACGCAGACACCAATTACACAGAGGCCTCATGGCTTTCAGTGGTGGCTCTTGCATTCTCACATTTAGGGGTTCATGGGGCTACCTTTGCACCCATTTCATGGGCTTTGGGTTTCATTAAGTAGTTGCTTCTATGTCTTCATATGGATTTTGGAAGACCCCAAAATTATGCTGCCACTATCTCAGCCATCTTCCCAGAATACTGTAAATGTGATATTTTAAATCATATTGAATGTATTTTTGAAGGAATAGCTTCTTGAATTTTTAATGAGAAATATATTTGATACCGAGAGTAATCAGTTTGCTGGCAACTTTGGAAGAACATGCTTATTCTGAGAGATTTGAGAGATGCTTCTCTGGTTATCATTCCACAGTTAAACTGCAGCCAGAGCCGTGTCTGTAGCACTCATTCTTAGCCAAATACAAAAAATCACTTCTGTTGCTAATAGTCCAGATCTATAATCATTCCCAACCCAGACCCCTTCACACGTGGATGGTAAAGATACAAAGAAGTTCTCTGTTTAAATAGACCTTGTTTAAAGCTAACTCCTGAGCTTGACCTTTTCTATCTGATTTCCTGAATACAGCGCTTCCACTGTCTTCATTACCAAAACCTGCCTGTTCACTCCCACTTATTCCCAAGTCCTCTGATCTCCTCTGGCCACAGATGCCTGATCCCCACATTTCCAGACTTTTGTTCTGCTTCTGACACTTTACCCCACAGCTTATTGATCTGAGACCTGGACCCCTGCCCATCTCTTTATAGAGGTGGCAATCTTAATCTGACACTGGACCAGCTGGCCCCCATTGTCATCCCTGCCCTAACATTTTATATATATTGTGTATCATAGTGTGACCTGATTTTTTCCAATAATATTATATAACAAAATAGCTTCATGTGTCAGTTAAAAATCTCTGAAAGTATGAGTTTTAAAGAATGTATAATTCCCCATCATAAAGACGGGCTAAACTCTACTTAGCTAGGCGTCTAATATTTGTAGGTTATTTTCAATTATTTTTCAGTTAAGAAAAACTAGAAGTTTCATTTATTCTTATACCAGAAAAAAGTCACACCTGCAACACCCCTGAGTTTAGGTGCAGATTTGCTTGTAGACTCTTATTTTGACTGGGATGGTAGATGTTTTCGGGGATCACTGATATCTTTATCTTTAAGGGGTTCCCCTTCCCCTGACTCCATGATTCCTTGGAAGAAGCTCCAATTCTAAATCTTGATTCCAGAAAATAAGAGGCCACTCCTATGAGGGCAGAATCCCCTCTGTTCTTCCATTCTAAAGTCAGCAATTCCTCCTAAGACCACATTATTCCTGACGGGATAATATTTCCATTCCAACACCTCCTTCCAGGGCCAGCACAGGGCAGTCCTGTGGCAGCAATGTCCTGGAGATCTTTGCGTTGCTCATGGACACTATTATTCCAAGAGGCCATTGAAGCAGAATGTCATTATAATAGACAGCATGAGAAAAATCAAACAAAATCGAGTCCTCCTTGTGCTTTAAGAAAAAGTACAGGCTGAAGCCTAATAAATGATCTGAATCCAGGCCTACCTAAATCTAAAACAGCTCTGTTCTCTATGTCTAGATGAGTAATTTCCTCATTTCCAAAGGATGCTGCATCAGCAGAGGAATTTGTCAGGTGTTTGTTCCCAGCTGGGGGTTAGGATTCACTGCCTGAGACACAGGCCACAGGGCCTGCTGGGTAGTGAAGCCAGAGGGTGAGGCGATCATCAGGAAATGCACAGAGACACAGGTAAACAGTGGCTCTCAGGGAAGAGTCAAACAATCCACAATCCTTGCCCATCAGCAAGGCAGCATATTCAGTCCTGGCCTGGATCAGGTGGCTGAGATCCAAGAGGGGCCACTGTTAGGGAAAGGGAAGCTTCAATGTGCAGAGGAGGGTCACTGAAATTGGACTTGGAGGTTCATCTCTGAAACAGGCCCTAGAGGAAGCCTTCCCTGACACTGAGCCAGTCCACTCCTGGTCTCCATGAAGCGCTCCCCCTGTGTGCTCCCCAAGCCCCCTCTCTTCCTTATCATAGCACAGATCCCACTGGACTGTGAGTGCCTGTTTACCTCTCGACCTCTCCATGAACCTATGAGCTCCTACAAAGGTTTGTGTGTCTTGCTTGGGAGTCACTATACCTATAGTTCTCATCCTTGGCAGCATATCAAAACCATCTCCAGAACTTCAAAAAGATGCAAATTCTGGAGCTCTACCACACAGATCCTAATTTAATTGGCCTGAATGGAGCCCATGTCTATGTTTTTAAAATTCCTCAGAGGTGTTTATAATGTACACCGTGAAGGGTGGAAATCACCGCACTAAACCACTTTTAGTGCCTGAGATATAGGTGCCCAGTAAATGTTTGATGGATGCCTGAAAGAATGAATAAATGAATGACTCAATACTGGTTTCAATCAACCAGGATGCAACTAGAACCGAGCAGGACTTGGTCAGACCTATATCACTCCATGGCTTAAATGCTTTGCTGGCAAAGTGCTCTTGCTCCTTAACAGGCAAAATTCATGAACATTTCTGCTCAGTGTAAACATTATTCTTGGACACTGGGCCAGTGTTGCCTGCAGTTATTGACAACAAGTCTTTGCAGACAGGGAGAATAAACCAGGGCTAGTTGTCACACCCTGGGCAGTGCTGTCTCTGCCTTATTTGGGAAGCAAAAAGCACCTGTGTATGAAACCACTGCACGTCATCACTGGACTATTTGTTTCCCACTGCTGTGAGAAGGACTTTTGTAAATAAAACAAAAATCTGTGTTTGGTAATGGTTTGTTATTTTATCAAGTTATAGATGAGAAGTGCTTTTATTAAGCAAATATATTCTATTGTTACTTGCTATTGCAAAAGTAATCAAGGTCTTCCTAGACTATAGTTACGTTTGTCTGATTCTGTCTCTTAAATACTCATGATGTGGTTGAACCTTCCTGCTTTTCAGTAGATTTGAGCAAGAACTTAAGTTTGAAATTTTATTCAGAATGACTGAGGATATGATATGAGGAACTTCATGAAGTTTTGCAAGTGTTTCACAGGAGAAATTTCTAATTTGAAAGAGTTTGTTTAAAAACAGATTTAAGAATGCATGTGCTCCACATTTGGTCAGTAGATCATTTCAAAGGTTGTGTATCACTAAAAGATACTACCATATGAATCCTATGAACCATTTGTGGACTTCTTAGGGGGACCCGTGTGGTCAAACAATTTCTTTGTCATTTTGTCAGCTTTAATTTAGGAAAAAAAAAAAAAAAGCACAAGGAAAAACTAACTACACAAGTGCCTTACCCACACCCAGACTTCTGAATACATCTGCTTTTGGAGAGAGTGTGCTTTAGAAATAATGCTAGCCACTAACACTTATTGACCACTTATTACGTGATAGGCACTCTACTAAATGCTTTACGTCATTCAATCTTCACAGTAACACAATGAGGTATATACTATTATTATCCCGTTTTTCAGATGCGGAACCAAGGGTTAGCGAGATTAAGGAATCGCTCCAAGTCACACGCTGAGTCAGGAGCTAGATTCCAGACTCGGGCATCTGACTCCAGAGCCTGGGCCTCAAGCCCTCTGCTCTGCTCCGTTACTGGGGGTGTGTTGAGTTCACGGTGCTGGGGCATAGGGGTCACACAAAGATTTATCAAAATCCCTGTCCTTAGAAGTTTACAATTTACTGAATTAGAAATACATGCATTTTGTACACAAATAACTATAATCAAAGTAGAAAATACTAAGAGCTTTAAATAAATTATAAATGAAGTTTTATCGGAGGAGAGACTGTTTCCTGGTGGAGGGGTCAGAGAGGGCTGCATGGAGACGATGGCATTTGACCTCAGCCTCAAATCCTGGATTTACTTTAGTTTATTTTCTTCAACTTTTTCTAAAAAATGTATTATACATTAAACTTGACTTTTGGCGGCGGAGGGGGGGGGGTGCGGTGCAGTTCTATGGCAAATCCTGCATTCCGAATGCAGCCAGTGGTTGGCTCTGACACAGGTCTAATCCTAAATATTTTAAATAAAGACGGGAAGAAATTGTAAAAATGCTGGCAAGTCTCAAGTTAGAACCAAGCCACAGGGCACAGGGATGTCCTGGGCCATGGAAATTACTAGAAGCCAGTATTCAAACTCCTTGATAACACCGTCTCCTATCTCTGTGTCTCCATGCGTGCTTGCCCCTTTTCAGAGTCAGATTTAATGTTTTCTTTGGAAAGAAAAATAATTTTTATGCTATGCCATACCTGGGAGTTCCTCAGCATTGTTTGACCTTATAAAATTGTTAGAGTCACAGTAGTTATAAAGAATACAGTCTTTGGGGATTATTTCTGAGGCCCTTTACTTTTTTTCTGATGGCTTCAGACAAACAGTTGATTTTGTATTTGTATGTGTGTTTACTTAAGAACTTAAAATGTCCCTGAAAGATACATATTCTTGCTGCATTCCTTTTAAAAAAAGGCAATTTCTCTCCGCTTGTCAGATAAATTCAAGGTTTGGGGAGAAAATAAGCATTTCTAGAAGAGAAGATGGTTAAAGTATTCTACTTAATCAAATCTAAGGCTTAGCTTATCAAACCTAAAATCAAATCAATATATTCCAGATATTTTCCTTTAAAACAACAAATATTTTGCTATAACTAGGAAATGGGTTTTTAAATTAAAAATTAAATGGGTCATCTTACCCAAACGAAAATGAGAGGACATAAAGAAAGGAACTGACACTGATAAGCGCCTGATATGTGTTAGACCATGAGTTCTGCCGGTGGTACCTCATTTTGTCCTCATAATGAAGGAGATGTGATTATCCCACTTCCACAGATAAAGAAACTGAGTCTCAGAGATGTTAAAAAGATTTAACAAAACTATAAAAAAAAGAGATTGCTCAAGGCCACAGCTAATAAACAGTAGAGCCAGGATTCAAACCCAAATCTTTTCAATACAAAAAACAGTATCCTCAAGTAGAGTTATTTATGTATGTATTGTATTCCACTTCTCTGAAGGTAGAGAATGCAATGCACTCATTTCATGGTTTTTTCCCCCCAACACCTAGCAAAGTGGCAGGTTTGATATATTAATAACCAAATGAAGAAATCATGTTTAACTGACTTATTTTTAAAGTCTATACAGTAACTCAATTTTTACATATTCTAGATTTCAAAGTCTTATTTAGTACTGTGTAATGATCAATAAGCAAAATAGACTAAAAAAGAAGGAAAAGAGAAGGAAAGCAGAAAAGAAACACAGAGGGTTTCTTGCATTGAGTTTTCTATGTCCACTATATCTACTGGGAAGTAGAACCAAATCTATTCTTTATTTCTCTTCTGACAAATGTTATTCATTCTGTCCATTACAGTTCCTTCTATCCTGTTATGTTGTCCTTGCTGAATTACATTGGATTAGACCAGTTTTTGATTAAAAGTTCAGAGCAATACATTACCAAGTCCCGTCGCCTTTTCTGCAGAGGGGTCAATTTGTGTATGTCCGTCTCCTGCAGAATAGCTGCCTCAAAGTGATGGTGAGAGTTCTGCTTTACTATTTCAGCACTCACCTCAAGTTCTTCCAATTTTCGGCCTGCAATAAAGTCTTTGATATTAAAGGAACTCTCAGCCAAATGCTCTGAACCTGGGAGCTAATGTTGATAACTGGGCTCATCTCTCGGCTCTTTTTGCATTGTTGTTCATAACAAAGCTGATTTTTTAATGGCTTTTCCTGTGTTTCTTGGTATTCTGCTGGATGAGCATCCTTGACTGATTACTGTAAGGAAGTCAGCTCTGTCTTCTGCTGTCACTCAGGTACCTATTACCAGATCACTGTGGGCACTGCTCCATCTACCCATCAATGCACATTACCAATTTTCCCTCAACACTGTTCAATTACTTGCTTACATGCTGCATTCAGCAATTTGTTCATGATATCTGCTTGGCGGGGTGGATAACATCCTAGTCAAAATGACAGCCACATGAAGGGTGTATTCCCACAGATAGGGAAAGCACAGAGTGTTAAATCAGTGAACTGAGCTCATCATCTACATTTTCCTCCTCTGATCTTCTGGGTTTTTTTCATATATTTAAACCTTTCAATTAACAAGTGGTAGATGCTCACTAAAAACAAATCAGATAATATGAAAGGGTAGGATGGGAAAGCTAAGACACTCATCTGATTCCACCCCTACTGTGTGTACTTTAATGTTTATTCTCCCAGACCTTCAACCACACACATATAAAACTTATATTCTTCTTTCTTCCCCCCAAAAATTGGATAATGTGCATACTGTTGTGCTATTTGATTTTTCTTACATATCTTTTCAAATCTTATATACAGATTTCCTTCACTCTTTTAGTGTGGATTCATAATATTTCATAATAAGATATATGACATACTCACTATCTTACTATTTATAAACATATAGGTTTTCTCTCATATTTTTAATCATTATAAAAATGTTGTCATGAGCGTCTTTAGTCATATACGTCTGTGTATTTATGCAAGTATTTTTGTAAGACAGGTTCATAGAAAAGAAATTGCTATGTCAAAGAGGATGAATAGTTTAATATTTTAATTAAAAATCACACCAATAATATGGAGCACTTTCTATATGCCAGATAGTTTTGCTAAGTTCCTTACAGGTGATAAGTCATTTAATCTTTACAAGTGAGTGAGGCAAGTACTATTATTATTCCAATTTTATATAATATGGAATTGAAGCACAGACAGATTAAGCAACTTGCCCAAGGTCACCCAGCTAATATGTGGTGGAGCCTGAATTCAAATCCAGGCAGTATGGCCCAAAAACCGAGCTCTCACCTTCTACGCACACTGCCTCGTGATTGTGTTGCATCTCCAAAACTTGCTTTCCAATTAGCAACAAATTTTTTTTACATCAGTTATCCCACCAGCTTTTCCAATACTGGATATTATCAAACATTTTAGACAATTAAATTATTTGTTTAACATTGAAACTTTTTAAATCTTGGTGTAACTTCATGATGCAATAAAGTTTGACCAGTAGAAAAAACACAGGAATACATCATGAGGCAGATTATTAAGTGCCAAAATGGGTGGCATGGATAAGAACACAGAAGTGGCTCCAAGTGATAGTGAACAACAAAGGATGGAGAGACTGGGAAAGCCATGAAGAGATAACAGAACGTGGAGGGGGGTAGTATTTGAATATATGGAAGGAAGGCTTGTGAAAGGGGATATTGTTGAGTGTAGCAAGAGATAAATTGGATTATAATTGATGGAGGCATAATTTCTAAAGCCAAGAGTTATTTAGGGAACTTGGAATTTCCCCTCAAGGCAACGGGAGCCCTTAGTTTTAGGAGGAGAAGAGTAATAGGATGGAATTTGCATTTGGGGAAGCTTAGTCCTACTAAGTTATATAAAATATAATAGAAGTGTATGAAAGTAAAGTGACTTCTTGGAAGGTGACATAGATACAGTCCTAAACTGAGAGTAGAATGTAGAAGTAGAGATTGAATCAAACAAGCTATGCAAAGAATAATGGACAAGATTTAGTTATTGGTTAGGACCAACAAACAAAGCACAGGAAAAGTTCCATGGAGTTTTCAATGATTTGAGGTTGGATAGCAGGAAAAATAGTGTTATTAAGATTGGAAATGGGAAAGTTGAGAACTGGAAGAGGTCTCAGAACACCATCAGTTAATTTTCGGATTTGATGAGGTTAAGCTAAGAAGAAAACATCAAGCAAGGATATCCATTAGACATTTAGAAATGGAGTTCAGTTGAAAGATCAGGGTAACGACTAGAAATATATTTAAAAATTAAGAGAATAAAAATGAGAGTTAAAACTGTAAAACCAAGGAGTATCGATAAAAGAGAGGAGAGCACCAAAATGGATATTGGGGGACGTCACAGGACAAAAAGCTGAAAGAAGAAAGAGGAAACTACTAGGAAGACAGAGAAGGAGTAAACCAGAGAAGTAGACAGTGAACCAAGAAAGCAGACAGTGAAGGAAGCCAAGGGAGAAAGGACTGCAAGGAGGTAACTAACCGTCTCAAGCCCAAGGGCATAGCAAATAGCAAGGAACTGGAAAAATAAATATATTTGGTTACAAAAGAGATCATTGGAGACTCAAAATGTCCAGAATTGTGCTGTGAGATGAGAAGAGACGATAGAAAGCTCACTGGGAAATAAGTGACCAAATAGGGACAGTACCTTCAAGATATTTGATGATTAAATATGAGAAACAGGATAACATCTAAAAACGTCAGAAGGCTAATTGAGCTTTTAAAAATACTTCTGAATTACTCCCTGGGGGAATTTTGTAGGGATGCTAAAAGATTCAGCTATTTTTTAATCTCTTTATCAAACTGTTCTGTAAAAATAATGGATACATTGTTTCAAACCTCTATAATCAGGAATTAAAAATTTCTATTTGTTGATAAGTTTTGTGTTTTAGCCAATATTAAATCTAGCCCTTTTGACACAAGTTTAACACATTGTTTTAACTGTTTGTTTTATTTTGATTGTAAAAATAATATATGCATATTGGAAAAAATAGAAAATATAGAACAGCATAAAAATGAAAAGATTACTCACAGAATTATTAAACTTTTGATGTATTTATTTGCTATTTTATTTTATATTTGTTTTAAATACTTCAGAAGCTTTATATGCAATTATGTACCTCTTTCCTACAGCGTTTCAACATAAGTATTTTACATGATCTTATAACTCCTTGTCAATGTGTCACGCCTATATCCAATCACATAGATATTTCATAATTTATTGATTTATTCCCCAATTACAAAATACTTGTTTCTCATTTCCAATCAGCATTTTAAATAACATTTTCCCATGTAAACATTTTCTGTATTTAGAATTATATTTTGAATAGAATTCCATAAATGGAATTAACTGAACCCAAAGTTCTGGATATCTATAAAGCATGTAATACCCAAGTAGCTTTCCAACTAAAAATTTATTCCAATTTTCATTCCCATCAAGAGTGGATTAAAATATTAGATTTTTCCACTAAATCTCTAGTATTAGGTGGTTGTATTTGTTTAAAATATTTGCTAATGTGATACGTAATACTAGGTATCTTATTTAAATACATACTATAGTAATTTGATTACAAAAAAGTTAAACAGTTTCAACATTTATTAACTAGTTGAATTTCTCTTTTTGTGAATTGTCTGTTTATGACCTTTATTCATTTATTTACTGGTGGCTTAGAATTTATTTTATCAATTTCTATGATTTCTTTATACTTTAAGGGTAGTAACTATAACATTTGCAAACATTTTCTCAGTTGATTACTTGCATATGATATCTTTGACCTACAAATTTTTTCAATGTGTTTCCCTTTGGGATTTATTTCTTGAATTTTAAATCCAGGAAGTCTGTCCACAGGCAAATATCAGATAAAAATTCATCTGTATTTTCTTCCTTTTTCATAGTTTGACTTTTCAATTTTAACTTTTTATCAGAATTTGTATAAGATATATGGTGAGGATGTAGATTAAAGTTTTTCCTCAAATGGTAACTAGTTCTCCCACAAATTATTGAATAATCCTTCCCTTTCCCACTGATGATTCTTTTTGCCACTGATCTCCTAAATATATTGGAATTCTGTTTCTGAATCTTTTATCCTATTCTGTCCGACCAGGTATAGACCAGAATTAGACCAATTTAGTTATTGTTGCTTAATAAAATGTTTAAATAATTTATAAGAATGACTTTTATTTCTCTCTTTTTCAATAAGTTCTTAGTAACTATTCATTTAGTAAGTTTTAATAGAAGTTCTTAGTTACTTTTAATAAGTCCTGCTTTAATAAGTTCTTGGTTTCTATTATTAGTATATTTCCAAATGAAATTTAGATTCTCCCTAAAAAAATCTTTTTAAAAAACCTTTGGAATTCTGATTAGAAGTGCAGTAAATCTATTACTAAATATGCAAATAAGTGACATCCTTAATGTATTTTATCTTAACTTCAGAGATATAATACGCTTCTTTTATTTTTAATTATTCTTTTATGACAAAATCAAATTTCATGGTTTTATCACATTTTTAATTAGGTTTACTTCAGGATATATATTTTTTTCTGCTTTAAGAATGATATATTGTCATCCAAAATCATGTAACTATTTGAGTTTTCATCTTTTATGAAGTTAATTCAAGAAACTCTTTTGTTAATTTTTCAATTGTTAGTTTTTTATATAAGCATATTGTTGCAAAAAAACTAATGTCACCATTTCCAAGCGCCATACTATATTTTCTATTTTTAAATCATTACCTTCATATACATTTTCAGACCACTGTATTTAATCTTATTTTGCATAGTCTTATTTTGTTACCAATTTTAAAAGGAAGTTTGTAATGATTCACATGTGGGTATGATGTTGGTTGCTGTTTTAAAAAATATATTCTTTATCACATTTAGGAACCATCCTCCAAATCTGAATTATCAAAGAGTTCTTATCACGAATGGGCAGTGAAATTTATAAAACACTTTTTCAGAACTTGTGAGATAATTTTTCAGTGATATTTATTAGGATACGAGTTTAAACCAATCTTTTCCTATTAAGATAAACTGTACTTGATGAAAGGGTTGCAGTTTATCAGTATTTCATTTAGAAATACTGCAGTTATACATGTAAATTAGTGAGGTCTTCTTTTCGTACTTTTCATGTTGTTTTTATTTATATACACATAAAATCAATTAGGGAGATTATCTTCTCTACTCAAAAACAAGAGAATTGAAAAAGAAAAAAAATCCTTATAAGCAGACAATTATGTACATAGAAAGCATAAGCAAATCTATAGAGAAACTATTACAACTAATAAGAAGGTTTAACAAGATTGCTCATTACAAAACCAACATACAAACTCAACAGTATTCCTTTATACAATTAATAGCCAATTAGAATATGAATTTTAAAATCCCATTTAAAATAGCAATAAAACAATAGGATACCTACAAATAATTTTAGCAAAATATGTATAAAACCTCTAAGAAAAAATTTTGAAATTTTATTCAAGGCAAGACATAAATGAATAGCTGAATAAATGGAGAGAAGTCCACGCTCATGCATATACAACAATATCATCATAGTGCCAATTTTCCGTTAAATGCAATGCAACACTGATCAAAATCTCAACAGGAGACATACATAAAAATATCCATTTAAAGTGTGTTACTATATTTGCTATAGCAAAATATTGGAAACAACCTAAATAATCATTAATAGGGGAATTCATGAATAAATTATGGTCTATTCATAAAATGATATTCTATACAGTAGTTGAAAAAGAATGTACTACATCAACATCTATTAAACCTCTAAAACCGTATTGAATAAAATAAAGCAAGATATAGAATCATATTCATGATAATACCATTTATAAATATTTTTTAAACCTATTAAGTAATATATGATATTTACGAATATATAATATTTATAGATTGATCAATAAAGGTATAAAACATTCAAGGAATAATAAGTTCTGAATCCATGATAATGGAGAATGGGAACAGGGAGGAGTATTCTTGGGACCTTAACTGTTTCTATATTTTATCTCTTTTTTAAAAGCTGCAAGTCAAAATATAGATGTAGATCATGATAAAACGCCAGGGTTATAAACCCAGTTTATCATTTTGTAGGTATTATCTAAAACCTCAAAACTTATCTTTTAAACTTTATTCTTAACCTTTCTTTCAAATTTTGTAACTTTATATTTGGCAAAACTTTATTGAGTACCTCCTCTGTACTAGGCATCGTGTTGGGCAGTAACAAACATTGTGACCAGGGCAAAGATCTATTCCTCATGGAGCTTAAATTTTGGTGGGAAAGACAGACTAAAATCAAACAAATACGTATTACAACCTCAGAGAAGCACTATGAAAAAAATAAAACAGGAGAACAAATTTTATTTGTTAATAGTAATATTTATATTATAAATTATTATATTATAGCCCCATTATTATATTATAGCCCCATTTTTTATTCTGGTTTCTTCAGGAACATTGTTTCTAGAGATAGGCTTTCTCCTCGGAGTCCTTGAAATATTATTAGACTTTTCTTGTGTTGTAGAATTTTTTTTCAGAAATCCCTTATTGAGTTTTATATGTTTACTCATGCTCAGATAAGATCTATTTAGATTATGCATTCAGGTAAACTGGATTAGCAAAGCCCCTAGCCTGACTCCACTCCTCTGAACCAGCTCAGCTCTCACTACTACATTTATTGACTTCAACGACTACCAAGAAGAAAAGCCATGTCCTAAAGCTTCCATCCCTCAAAATGCATCATACCCTAGTCTCTTCCTGCCAAGAATGATTTGCCTGGTGTGAATACACACTGCCATTTGGAAGTAATCTTTCTCATCCTTTTCTCCCCTAGGTAGTAGCGTTTACTAGTAATCACAGTGCACGAATAGATTTTGGAAGAGAGATGCTGACAGGTCAGGTGAAATAGATAGTGACTGACTACATTATAAATAGTTCTCAGGCAGTAGTCAGGGGTGAAAGTTTAGTTTTCTGATTTTTGCCGCTTCTGAGTTTCCAAGTAGGAAAAAACAGCAGTGATCGGCCTTATCTACATCCTATCTACTTCCCAAATTCTGCTATTCTTTGATGGTCTGTCCCATTGTGTGGATTCCAAAAGACATTTTGAGGCAAACTCGTTTGTCAGGGGAAAGAGACCTTACTGAAAATAAGACCCACCACTGATACTGCCCAGCTATGAGAACTTAAGACACTTAGCCTCAACTTCTTTATCTCTAAAACAAAGAACTTGAACCAAATAGTTTCCAATGTCCCCTCTAGTTCTGACATCCTTAAATTCTATAATCTATTTAGATATTTCTATCCTAAAATATTTCAAGTTAGGCTAACTGAACTTTCCAAAACAATTCTAAAAGGATATCCAACTAGCATAGTGACTTACTTCAAGAATTTGACACATCTCAAATCTCAATCACTGATTAATTTTTCAACACACTTCAGCATGCCACAGACGTAGAAACTCACTGATATAAAGTAGCAATATAAGATGGTTCAATCAGTAGTAAGTTTAAGGATAAAGCAAGGAGAGATATGAAACCAGAGTCCCAGGAGGTGAAATTAATTTAAATATACATTTGAATGACTACTGTGGAGTTTAATATAAAAATTTGCAAATGCAAACTAAATGTTATCACACACAGGAAACATAATCTAAGATATCTAGGTACTTTCTGTCTACGTAGTATGCTTTTTATCTTCGATTTCACATCCTCTTTTGCCTTTTAGTTCAGCAAGATTTTAAATGCCATAAAAAAGACACCAAAACAGAGTTTGCTTTTCCCTCTGTGATGTGAAAAAGGTGGGAGGAGAGGGGAAAAAAAGAGTAGAAGATAAGTTATTCAAAGTACATCACAGCATGTCAGAGATCTGAGGTCAAATTTCAGTTTTTCCATTGATTGCCTTTGACAGGTAACTAATATCTGAGCCCCAGTTTCACTATCTGTAAAATGTACACAATACCTTCGTCTGATATCAAAGCAACATCTTAAACCTAAAGCATTTAGCACAATGCCTGGCACACATAACTAATCAAAAATTGTAGTCATTATTGTTATTGTTACCATGAATTACTTCAAATATGTGTTAAATTGCTGCAGTTAATGAGCAAAGAAGGGGGAAGAAACAGGAGGAAAGCACAAGAAGGGATAAGAGGAAGAAAAGGGTTTAAGTGAAGCCACTTCCTGGTTTATTCAACCCCCACCATCTTTGATGATGGCTAACAACTTAGAGAACGGGATGGAGGTAGGTTACTCTCACCTGGAGTCCTAGACCTGAAGGTGGGAGGAGCTGTAGGGCAGGGCAGCTCTGATATTGAACTGTGATGTAGCCAGAGGTGCCATCCATCTTGAATTCTCCACTCAGCAAAGGACCATAGGGACAGATTCAAACCCCAAACTAATTTGTCTCAAAATGTCTTTTGGAATCTACACAATGGAATAGACCATCAAAGAACAGTAGAATTTGAGACGTAGAGAGAATGTAGATAAAGCCAATCACTGCTGTTTTTTCCAACTTGGAAACTCAGAAGTGGCAAAAATCAGAAAACTAAACTTTCACCCCTGACTAGTGCCTGAGAACTATTTATAATGTAGGTTTGAATCTGTCTCCATGGACCTTTGGTCAGAGGTTAAGCAGTTTGGTTAACCTGTAAGGATCATTTGAGAAGCTATTATATTTTTCATCTAACATTTTACAGGGTGCTAAGTGAGGACTTGGGGGTAATTATCAATTTAAAACATTACATAAGTAATCATTACTAGATGTTTATAAAATTATTCATTCCCTCACAGAATGTACTAAAATTATGTTGGATGAGAGACTAACTCTATTAGGGTGCTTATAAAATGCTATGTCATAATCTGATAGTAATCAGGATCTTTTATCCTCAGAAGCTGCTTTTCTAAAAAGGACTTCATGTAAAGCAATCAGTTCTCTCATCCTCTTGACCTTTGCCAGTGTTTACTCACATGAGCTCTATTCATTCCTGAAGTGGAGAGTTTGGCATTCATGACCTAATAATGTTGGTGACAAAGGACACATTCTAGAATTCCAGATGTTGATTTGAGGTACAATAGTCTAATTCCCATGGATTTAGAATAGACAAGATTATGTAACAGTCATAGTCTCTGATTAAATTTCTATTAAGTGCTCATAAAAATTGTTGAATAAATGAATAAAAAGCACCATATTAGATTATTTTCATATTTCTTTCTATTGGAAAGGGAAATCGCTTATATCTTGCCCTTTTTCTTTTTTTGGAAAATAACTGCCTGATGGATATATACTTTCTTCAATTTGAAAATGCTTTTTCTCAATTCCATTTTTATCCTGGTGTAGGCAATTGACAGACTTCACCATGCACAAAGGCTGAAGAATCAGATTTAAGGCTGTAGTGAACCAAACCCACCAAATGGGAGAAAAAAATGTGTTACACAATATAATGCACACACAACACATATCTGACTGAATTAAGGGCTTCTATAGTTTCAGCATCTGCAAAAGTATTAAATGAATCAATTCAAATATATGTACAGACAGTCTTCAATTTGCACAGTAATGTAGGATCATAAAATTAACTGCAAACTGAAACTGTGCAAAACAATCTTGCTAATTAATGGGAAAAATTATGATTCTACCCTGATTTTTAAAAATGTTTTGTCAAAAGAAACAAGCAAGCAATAACTTTTACTGTCAATTATAAATGTATAGGGAAATGAAAAAATAGTAAAACATTTATTTAATGCACTGTAATTGGAAACATTAGAAACCTTGAGAATTGAAGTGTTTCATTTCTTTTAAAAATCTTATCAAGAGCAGTTTGAACAGTGCTTGCCCTTTTCTTCTCATCATGTAACTATAAGGAGTGAGCATCTTTTCTATGTCTTGGTGGATTGTAATACTCCTTCCAAAGTTTGGATCAATTACCGACAACTTATCCTTTCTGCTTTCAATGTTGTAACATATCTCAAGTTGCTTTAATGTGAAGTTTTTCTCCAACGTCACTTCCACTAGGACATGTTCATCTTTTTCCCCATTTATGCCAATAAGTTCACCTTCACTAAGCTCCTTGGCTGCTCCTCTAGAGTCTCTCCATTAGCCGTAGTGTCAATATTCCCAGGGTCAGTAATTTTTCTGTTAACTCATTTACATTCTATATAGATTTCACCCCAGCAGCTATCACTTTGTTTCTTTGCTGCACTTTCATCTTTGCTGGCCAATTCCCACTTTCAATTATCTGTATTTGTAAGATGTCACATGGATTTATCAC
Organism: Tapirus indicus; assembly: GCA_031878705.1. Taxonomy (NCBI): domain Eukaryota; kingdom Metazoa; phylum Chordata; class Mammalia; order Perissodactyla; family Tapiridae; genus Tapirus; species Tapirus indicus. The sequence continues at coordinate 46,983,589 of CM062918.1, forward strand.
TGGGGAACAAGGTGGCAATACAACGACACACTTAGCTGTGTGTGTGCTGAACAGATGCACAGTGACCAATCACCAATAGATTTTGAAAGAAGCGATGTGATTGGTCATTGATGAGGATACATATCTGTTATTTAGCAATTTGATCTGCTACATAGTGATCTGTGGACTAAAAAACTAGCAGGAAAGTTTGTACTTTATGCAATGATACACACAATATACGAAAATAACTGAAATTTGAATGTGTCATTGGGAGATGGGTATTATTTAACTAAACTGTGAGAACCCAAATTTGGGCATATAGAACTGTGCAAAGTGAACACTGCTTGCATATTTAATCGATGAATAGATATAAATTGGTCATTTAATATATATCAAAAGAATATTTAAACGTTTACTATGTGAGTTAGAGATAAGAAGTATGGATTATTAATATTAATAGAGATTTCCTGCCATAATGGAGTGTTATTAGGAAGAAAAAAATCTGCATAATTAACTACAATACTAGGCATAACCAGGGTGCTAGGGAGTGGAAGGAACAATGGGCCATGAAAATACGAACCTGGAGTTCTAAAATGACAGTTAAGAACAGCATAACTGTTAAGCAATAATTGCAATAATGATAAACGCTTTTAAACCAGTTTCTTCTACTCATAATTGTTAGAAAACTATTATAAAGTTCCTAGTTCCACTTTTCTAGGGTTGTGCCACATTAAGCAGTCAGTTCTCAAGACTATGTTTGACTTGATTGAGCAGTAAATTTCACCTTTTGTGTTAGAAAAGGAAATGTGTATTTTGAGAGTTTAGTAAATGTTTCCACCCAGGAGGTTTCAGAAAAGTGTTCAGGCACTGCTGAGTACATAAGTGTGATTTTTAATGTGTGTGGTTTTCCTCCAATGCAACCCTCCATATCTCTTTAGAAAACACACAAACACACAGAGAACTAGGATATACAGGTGGGACACTACAGGAAAGCAATTTGGGAAAGAGGAAAACATATTTATACATTTTAAAAATTCCTTTTAAAAGGTTTTAGGCACATTTCTTTAGGTGTTAGTTGTTTTGAAAAAGAATAAATTTTTTCTTCCATAACTGAGAGCACCAAACAGAAACTCATGTTTTCCTACTTAGAATTTTCTATTTTCTACCATAGACATCTCTCAAATTCTATAACAACACAGTTAAAGCCTTTAAATTACCTTGGTGATTAGAAACTCAGATGAAGAAATGACACCTCCTGCTGAGTGCTTTGATGGAAGTCTTTTCTCATTTACAAATATGTTAAATCAATAATTTGCCTGATCATCATTTCTTCATGTTTACTCTGGGCAGAAACCAGCCGTTGCTACATTATGGCATATAATAATACATCTAAGACCACTCATAAAATCTTAATCACAAATCCAGGCACTGAGCAAACTCTGATTTTTAGCGTAACAACAGAGACAAATACACAACCTGGATGCATTTTCAGTGTTGCTGAGAGGCCTTTTCTCATTATATGTGATTTCAACAATAGTTGAACATGCAAACTAACAAAAACCTTTATTAATCAATAAAAATCATTTCACTGAATTCTTGGTTAATCAAAGGTTTTATACCATAGAGGAAGGAATTTTCCTATTAGACATGTGAGGGCTCTTAAAAACCTACTATCTCTATTGTATTCAACCCTGAAAGTCTTAGTGAAGAAAGAAGGAATCCCAAAGTTGTTGGGGAAAACTGCAGTCACTCTGGGGTTGTCTTCTTGCAGTCTTTGATTTAGATAACCACAATATCCATGGATTTTTCCCATAATTTTATATGTGGGTGTTATGCATGAATCTTCAAGGGATGTAATAACTTTAAAACACTCTTCAGAAGTGATTATCATAATAAACTTGGATCCATTTTCTAGAGAGTGTTATGTGCAAGGCACATAATATCTTACATATTTTTTTAAATCATCTCTTTTTAGCCTCACCACAACACTGCCAGGAAGGTTTTATCCCCACTTTACAAATAAGGAAATGAAAGTTCATGGAGTTTTAATTAACTGTTAGTGAGTGACTGAGAACGGATTCATGATCAGAGAAGTTGGACTACATTGTTCAGGGTTTTTGTACTGTTATAGTATTTGAGGAAATCAAGAATATGATTATAGATTACTTATAGAATAATAAAAATGAAAATATTTTATAGTAGAGGTATTTGGATAGGGCTTCATAGGATAATGAAGGAAGGATGTTGCAAACACGTGGCTTGTCTTGATGAAAACATGAGGAAGTTTTGAAGAATTAGACCAAAGATAACAGCATGGACCAGCAGTGCAGATGAAGCAAAGGTGATTAGAAGCATCTTAGTGATGGCCTGGGTTTTAGGACTTGATTACCCAGTATAATGAGATGCAAGTGTGAGGCTTTCCAGAAAAGAATGGGGTGATGAGAATGATCCATTTTTTACACAGATGAAATTCTTTCAAAAAATAAATCTGACTATGCCACTCATGGTCAAAAACCTAAGAGAATTCTCAGCAGCTGTAGGATAATGTGTCAAGACTTTTAAATGGCATTCAAGGTACCAACATTTTCTCTGTTTCCTCTTGCTACTCTCTGTATGCACCATTCATACTGAAATACTTGCAATTTCCAAGACACACTATTCTGTTTTATGCATCCATATGTGTACACATGCAGAAAGGCCTCCTTAAGCATTTTCTTCTCTGGGAAATCCATAATGATGACAGTTGCTAAGTAGAGAGTGTCCATATTTTAAGTCCTGCCCCTCCAATTGTTTCAATGTTCCACAAAACTTAAGAGTATTGGGGAAATACTAGAAGTATATCCATTAAAGTTATGAGCACATCAAAGATGTTAACTTTATTAATCAAGGTCCTAGAAGGAATCAGATGGCACACCCAAATTAAGATTATTTGAGGAGGATTTAATAAAGGAGTGATGTACAAAGGTATGAGCAGGATATAAGAAAACCAGAAGGAATAGTAAACTAACCTCCTTGCAACAAAATAAGGGGGGGAGGGGAGAAGATACTGGAGCCACAAAAGAGACTGTCACCCAGTAAGGGTTGCTTGAAGGAAATTGTGATTTGGGGTTGCAAAATGCAGCCACCGAAAGGTGACTTCACAGGAAGGAGACTAAAGAAATAAATATCTGACCTAACTCTCCTCTCTCCTTCCAATCTCTTGCTAGGACTTTCCATTGGCCAAACCCAACTAGATACTAAAGTGTAGAAATGACCACTGAAATTGTCCATACAGATCAGCCTCTGAGGGCAGAGGGCAGAGTGGAGAAGGGTGGAATGTGAATTTGGAGAGCCAAAGGGAGAATAACAAGCAAATCTACTTTTAAACCTATCATATAATATGTTATTAGAAATATAAGCCAATAAAGTTAGCCAAAACAAACAATAAATGGTATAGAAACTGGAAAAAAAAGTTAAATGGTTCACTGATTAAAGATAATATGATTGTACACCTGCAAAACTCAAAAGGATTAAGTGAAAAATCTTTCATTTAAAAATTCAGTCAGCTGGCTAGATAGAAAAATTAATATACAAAAATCACTAGCCTTCCTATTATACAATATAATGGAAGAAATCGTTTCATTTAAAATAGGGTAAGATAAAATACCTAGGAATAAACTTTTTAAAATGTGCAATATTCACATGAAGAAAAATGTAAAACAAAATTGAAGTACACAAATGGAGATTTGAATAATGGTAAGATATACTCTATTCTTGAATAGGAAGATATATCATAAGGATGACACCAATTTAGGAATGATATAAAACTATTTTATTTTTGCAAAAAAATGTTATCAACTTCTTTTGTGAGCCCCACTCTTTACTGCATAGACACTTTCCTTACTGACATCACAGTCCAAGTCCATACTATATTAGTTACTGCCACTATTAGAAAGTATCAGATTTTTAAGACCTCCCCTGCTTACATTAAAGCTTTAATCACTTATTGGATTCAAAGCTCTCCTCTCTTCACAAGCAGGCAAATATGGTAACGTTAGCATTAGAAGGAGGAGGAGGAGAAGGGGTAGGCTTCTCTCATGTGTACCCTCCCTCTTTCTCCTGGTAGTAGTCTCCCAGGTGTTGAGGTGGTAGGAAAGAGAAGAAAAAGATAACTCTTGATTTCAACTTCACTGGTGACAATTAGTGGTCATTATCTATTTAGTTAGTATTAAGGAGCTGTTCTAGTTCCTTGTCTTTGAGGAAGTAGAAGCTGGATAGAGCTGGCTGGTGTGAGACTCAGCTCCAAATAGCCCTGGGGGCATTAAGGGACTCTCTCGAGGCTGAAGACTGGGTCACTTATTCCTGCTGCATGTCACCTGGTACCAGCATGCCACAGCCTTCTGAGGTGCCTGCCTTTTTGCCCCATCTGTGACAATCCCTGACAAGACCATAGCCCACGATCACATCTTCCCTCTCTTGTCCCCAACACTGGCACTTCAAGTGCATTCAGGAACCATGTTCCATACTTCTTAGCAACCATGAATTTAAAGAGGTGGTCCTGGCACACTCTGTGGCTGATTGTTCCCCACCTGGCCATGCTCAGGTCATACTGTCTGCTAAGTGGGCAAGCAATCCAAAAATGAAATGCCCATGTTGCTAGAACTCCCAGAGTTTGAGTATCTCTCTTGGAGTTTTCTTCCCTTCACCCCAGAAAAAGGAAACATTTCCCCTCTTCCCTTCCCATGGAGCAAAGAATAGTGCCTTTGCTAATGCCCAAAGTGATCACTTTCTGTCTTTCAATTCTTTATTATCAAATGGCTGGGATGGGAGGAAGGGGTCATGGTGGCGAACTGGCTCTTAGCAGGTCCTGTTGAGACGTTCTGGCCCAAATCCAGTGATTCTCTGAAGTTAGAAACTGAAAGTCTCTTAGAATCTCTTCTTTTCAACTTTGATCATTAGCCATTTATTTCACAAAAATAAGATTGTTGTTAATCTTTTGTATTGCATATGAGAGTGTAAATTGTTAAAATCTCTATGGGGCAAAATTAAATTTCCACCTACCTTTGACAAATAAATTTCACTTCTAGAAATTATACTATAGATAAACTTGTAAATGGGAAAAATAATTATTCATTATAGTTTGTTTATAACAGCAAGGGATTGAAAAAAACAAAATATGGTTAAATAAACTATGGTATATTCATATAATGGAATAAAGTCCAAACATAATTTTAAGTGTTTTAAATATTTTAATTTTTAAATATTTGTAAATAGCTCAGTGATCCATTTTCAAGCAAGTACTCATTGAACATTACTTTGTAGTTGATGCTGTGATACTCCATGCTATATTAAAGAATGAAGGATAGCTTTACATATACCGAAATGGAATGATCTCCATTATGTATTTTTAGGTGAAGAGACAAAGGTAAAGGATGGAGCATGTGCTTCTATCTGTGGAAAAAAATTATATATTCATAGACAATATTTTAATAAATGTGTGTATAATAAAAGGTTGGTGTTATTACCCCTATTTTACAAATGAGAAAACTGAGACTTAAGAATAAAGCCAATTCTGATCACAGAACCAGTAATGGCATAACTATGATTTGAATTCAAGTTTATATGACCCCAAATCACAGGCATTTTCCAATCCAACATGTTTAACCCTTGACTAACCTGCACCAGGGTAGAATTGACTACTCTTTTTTATGCCATCAGTAGATCTTGTAAATGTATCTATTATAGAACTTATCCCACTATATTACAGCAACATGTTTATATGTCGGTCTTTCCTGGCCTACTGTGGGCTTCATAAGGGCAGGTACTGTATAGAACCATCTTTGTGTCCCCATTGCTCTGGTATGGCACATTGTAGAGAAGCTCTTAACAAAGAAATGAAAGGCAATGATACTCTTTGTACATAAACAATTAAGAGAGCTTTATTCAGTATCTAGTAAGGCAACTACAAGTTCTTTTAACAATAAAATTAACAGGGTGGCTTACGATATCTGAGGACCATATGAAATTTTAGCTCAATGGGTTTAATATGATTATTAACCAGGCTCAAGCCTGCATAGCAAATTTACTTTAGTGAACATTTGTCAATATTTACTGTGTGCTATTAATGAAAAGAACCATTCATTTCCGTGAACACACTTTAAATTCCCTTATGCTAAGAATGTAGATGTCTATTATTGAGTAGTCTGAAAGTTCAGCTCAGTAAACTTCTGCTTATTTTGCAGGTCGCTCCTCCAAAGATTCAGTGGGTCAGATATCTGTTCATGTGGACATCACCCCCACCCCAGGAACTGGAGAGCATAAAGTCACTGTAAAAGGTATATTTGGGGTCCAGAGAGATCAAACAGCCTATTCGACTATAACCTCTGCAATAATAATGATACTGAAAGTGTAATTTTTTCTGGTTTTAAAAATGTATATTAAATGATTTTAGGGCATGTTCAAAATTTCTTCAGGAAACCAGAACTTTTGATTTAAAATTGAAAAAAATCAACACCACAAATATTTAGTCTGTATTATTTGAAATATCTAAATAGTTTAAATACATCAGTGATTACATTTCAAAACTGTATACATTGAACATTTTCTCTGTGGTTGATGCTACGGTATACATTGAACATTAGTGCCATGGTTGGCTCCATAACTTATCAATCAAATTTTAGATGTTAAGTCAGTATGTTCTTACTATTCACATAATCTACCTACTTACTTCATTTTCTATATGATTTCCCACAACTGGTCTGATTTTTTTTTTAATGAGTGGTTCAAGCTATTGGCTTTATATTGTAAAAATGCAATCTGAATGCAAGGGTCATTTCAAAGGTGAAATTTAATAGTTAATATTTTGCCCAGCAGAACCATATTCTGTGTGTGTGTGTGTGTGTGTGTGTGTGTGTGGAAGATTAGCCCTGAGCTAACATCCGTTGCCAATTCTCCTCTTTTTGCTGAGGAAGATTGGCCCAGGGCCAACATCCATGCCCATCCTCTACTTTATATGGGATGCCACCGCAGCATGGTTTGACAAGCAGTGTGTCAGTCCACGCCTGGGATCCAAATCTACAAACCTCGGCCCGCCGAAGCGGAGTGCATGAACTTAACCACTACACCACCGGGCCGGCCCCAGAACCATATTCTATTTTTATATTGTTATAGACTTAGTCACTTTAATCAAAACCATGGCCATCTAATGTATTTTAAAATTACATTACCTTATATATCTTTGTATTATAAAAGTAACACTTCTATAGCCTATAATAGATTATGTACAGTATCAGTAAGCATGCAGATAAGTGGGCATGCCTATACATACCATTGTCCTTAAATATTTTTGAACAATATTTTGCACTATATATCAAATGCCCAAAGTTTTATGAACATTTTGCATTAGCAATTTTAGTTACAAGACATTTCCTTAAGGATATCATCATCAAAAATGAGCAAAGGTGTACATATGAGGACCTAAGAATTATTAATTAAATGTAATTAAATTACATTTAAGAATTATTTATTATGCTAGGATGAAACATCAGTATAGTGGAATATTTGGATCTGTAAAATATTTAATGAATTAGAAAGATATCCATAATGGACTTAAAAAATAAAGCTACTTATAAGACTGCAATGCATTATGATCCCATTTTATATATAAAGTAATTAAATATTGAAAGCGTTTACACCAAAATATTAATAGTCATTTCCTGTGAGTGGTAAAGTTATAGATTTTTATTTTAATCTATTTTCTGTATATTTTCTAAATATTTCATGATGAACATATCTTAACTTTTAATACGAGAAACATCATGTTTTTACCTAATTTTCATTAGTAATGAATGTCATTTCAATTACAGCTAACTTTTTGCCACACCAAGGCCACACAGCTTAGAGCTGAAAGTCCCATCAAGTGTGCATTCCAGAGAGTAAATTGTTTTTTCTTCAAGGATATTTTCTTGTCAATGGGATTAGGGTGCTATCAAATGCAAGTTATGGCTTCATACATCATTTTTAAAAATAAAAATTTACTCTAAGGACCAAAGGGAGAGACAAAGATTCCACACATTTGTCTGCTAACACTTTGTATTCCTTTCCCTTTTCTTTTTTGTTTTTAGTGATTGCTATTAATGACCTAAACTGGCAGACCACCGCAATGTTTCGCCCCTTTGTGGAAGTTTGTATACTGGGACCCAACCTTGGAGACAAGAAGAGAAAACAAGGCACAAAGACAAAAAGCAACACATGGTCACCAAAGTACAATGAAACATTTCAGTTGTAAGTCATGACCCAACTCATTTATTTAACCAGACAATAACCATTGAACAGTTAAACTTATTGAGGGATTCAGGATAGGAATGGCACTGGGCTTTACTAAGGAAAGCAAAACCTATAGGTTTAAGTATTCCTGTTCATCACTGATCCAAGGCAAATGAAGAAGGCTATGTTTCTAGTTCTCTACCACTCACTTAATATCTGTTCAGTGCCTGCCATGTATCAGGCAATATTATAGGTATTGGGTATATATAATAGGGGATCTCTGCTCTCGTGGAAGTTACTTCTAGAGATGAGGAACATATGATAAACAAAACCACACATAAATAAACAAAAATTTATCATATGATGCTGAGTACTATGCAGAGAATTAAATAGAGTGACATAATAGAGGGATTGGTTGGCTGCTTAGATTGGGTGTTCAGGAAAGCCTCTCTGAGTATGTAACTTTTAAAGTGAAACCTGAGAAAATAAAGAACCAGTTATGCAAGGAAAAATGTTGAGGGCATTTCTGGCCGAGCAAAATTGCCAATGCAAGGACTCTAAGGCAGGAGCATGCCTGGCATATTTAAAAAATATATATATAGTGGGCAAGGGAATGAGATGAAATGAGTTTGAAGAGGTGTTCAGGGAACAGGTACCACATCACACAGGGCTTTGCAGCCAGGGTAAAGGAGAGTAATTTACATTCTAAGATCAGAGGAATCCTTGAAGGATTTTCAGATGAGGGGATGAACAATCTGATCTATATCTTTAAATTATTATCTATTTGCTGTCAAGAGAAACAATTAGAGGGAAGCAAGACCAAACATGGGAAGATAAGTTAGAAAGCTATTGCAATAGGCCAGGCAAGAGATAATAGTGACTGACCAGATGATAGTAGGGAAATAGAAGTAAGTAGCTGGGAGATGGAAAGTGGAAAGATTGTGAATATGTATTGGAGGTAGATTCCACAGGCATACCTCGGAGATACTGCAGGTTCAGTTTCAAACCACCACAATAAAGCAAATATCACAATAAAGTGAGTCACATGAATTTTTTGATTTCCCTATACATATAAAAGTTATGTTTACATTATAGTGTAGTATATTAAGTATGCACTAGCATTATGTCTAAAAAACAATGTATATACCTTAATTAAAAAATACTTTATTGCTAAAAAATGCTAACCATCATCTGAGACTTCAGTGAATCATAATCTTTTGCTGGTGGAGGGTCTGGTAAAAAAATGCAATATCTGCAATGTGCAATAAAGTGAAGAACAATAAAATGAAGTATTCCTGTATAGAACTTGCAGTGGATTGAAGGCAGAACACGAAAGAAAGAGTATGTAAGTTAGGTTCCCAAGAACATTCAATTTAGGATAATTCAAGGCAGAATTAGTAATAAAGGACTTTACAAAGATGTGAGAATAGAGGGACTACAAGCAATAGTGATATAACCTGGGGCTAGAAGTAGCCAGGTTATTACCCCTACTGAGCCTGAAGGAAGGAGAGGAAGAGCTATTACTAAAATTGGGAAAGCAAAAACTTCATGTGCATCCAGCCACCTTAAAAGGAGCAGTGGCTAAAAAGTTTGCATGCAGACTCACTCACCTGGGACTCAGTGCAAAAGCAGTAGTTCGAAAAGAGCCTAGCCCATGTGTGAAGGACAGTCTATTGCTATTCTTAAAGCATCTGCCAGATGGGCAGAAGCCGGTCAGGATTCTCTCTGGGGACAAAGTCACTGGCAGACACCATTTTTATGCTTTCCCTCTACCTTGCTAAAGCTGGTGCTAGCAGACACCATTTTTGCACACTTACTCTAACCTCCTAGTGACATCAGCCAAGCACCCCACCTACCTGCACCACACCCCCAGCCCCACCAAAAGTGGAAGGCAATCACCCCCAGCATGGCTTCCTGTGTTCCCACCAGAGGCAGAGGGCAAGCACCCCACCCCCATGCCACTTCCCATGTCCTCACCAGAGCCAGTGGGCACATGCTACCCATGCAGGGGATGCCCCAAGTGCCAGGCTCTGGTGGCTGGGGCGATGGCATTTCTGGGCCCCATGGGTCTGAGACAATTGGAGGGACAGTTTGAGAAACCACCAAGAACTAGGGCAAGGATAAAGGATAAGGATCATCTTCTACACAGGGCTACTCCTTCAAGACTGGGAGAGATAGCTGTTTCACCTAATACATAGAAACAAAGAGAATCAATCAAAATGAGGATATAGAGGAATATGTTTCCAGTGCAAAAACAAGATAAACACCTGAAAAAAAACCTTAATGAAATGGAAATAAGTAATTTACCTCATAAAGAATTGAAAGTAATGGTCATAAAGATGCTTAGTGAACTTGGGAGAAGAATGAATGAACACAGTGAGAACTTCAACAAAGAAATAGAAAATATAAGGACCAAACAGAAGTCACAGAGCTGAATGATAACTAAACTAAAAAAATACACTAGAGGGGTTCAACAGCAGATGAGATGAAGCAAAAGAAAGAATCGGTGAGTTGGAAGACAGGGCAATGGAACTTACCCAAACAGAGCAGCAAAAAGAAAAAAAAAATTAAAAGTAAAGACAGCTTAAGGAACCTTTAGGACAACGTCAAGTGGAATAACATTCACATTATAGTGGTCCCAGAAGGAGAAGAGAGAGAGAAAGGAGCAGAAAATTATTGGAAAAATGAATGGCTGAAAACTTCCCTAACCTGAGGAAGGAAACAGACATCTAGATCCAGGAAGCAAAGAAAGTTCCAAACAAGATGAACCCAAAGAGATTCACACCAAGAGATACTGTAATTAAAATGTCAAAAGTTAAAGAAAAAGAGAGAATCTTAAAAGCAGCAAGAGAAAAAAAACTTGTTACATACAAGGGAACCCCCCCCCCCCACCCACAAGACTATCAGCAGATTTCTTAGCAGAAACTTTGCAGGCCAGCAGAGAGTGGCATGATATACTTCAAAGTGCTGAAAGAAAGAAAATGTTCAACCAAGAATACTCTACCCAGCAAGGTTATCATGTAGAATTGAAGGAGAGATAAAGAGTTTTCCAGACAACCAAAAGCTAAAGGAGTTCATCACCACTAATCCAGCCTTACAAGAAATGTTAAAGGAACTTCTTTAAGCTGAAAACAAAGGCCACTATTTAGTAACAAGAAAACATATCAAAGTAAAAATCTCACTGGTAAAAGTAAATATAGAGTAAAGGAAGTGAATTAATCACTTGTAAAGCTAGTATGAAAGTTAAAAGACAAAAGTAGTAAAAAAAAAAATAACTATAACTACAATAGTTAGTTAAGGGATACACAAAATCAAAGGATGCAAAATGTGACATCAAAAACAGAAAACACGGGGGAAGGGAGTAAAAAATGCAGAGTTTGAGAATGCATTCAAATTTAACATGCTATCAACTTAAAATAGACTGTAGTATGTATAGACTGTGATATGTGAACCTCATTGTAACCACAAAGCAAAAATCTGTAATAGAGGGGCCAGCCCAGTGGTGCAGCAGTTTAGTGTGCGCTTGGCAGCCTGGGGTTCACCGGTTTGGATCCCGGTGCCTGCCGATGCACTGCTTGTCAGCCATGCCGTGGCGGCGTCCCATATAAAGTGGAGGAAGATGGGCATGGATGTTAGCCCAGGGCCAGTCTTCCTCAGCAAAAAGAGGAAGATTGGCAACGGATGCTAGGTCAGGGCTGGTCTTCCTCACAAAAAAAAAATATGTAATAGATACACAAAAGATAATGAGAAAGAAATCTAAGCATATCATAGAAAGTCATCAAAGCACAAGGGAAGAAAGCAAGAGAAGAAAAAAGAAACAGAACTATAGAGAACAGAAAGGGACTACAAAACAGCTAGAAAACAATAAAATGGCAATAAGTACATACCTATCAATAACTACTTTATATAAATGAGCTAAATTCTCCAATAAAATATAGAGTGGCTGAATTGATTAAAAAAAAGAAAAACAAGACCCATCTATATGCTGCCTATAAGAGACTCACCTACACAGACCAGGGCCAGCCCCGTGGCATAGTGGTTAAGTTCGGCATGTTCTGCTTCAGCAGTCCAGGTTAAGATCCCAGGTGCAGACCTACACCACTTGTCAGCCACGCTGTGGTGGCGACCCACATATAAAGTGGAGGAAGATTGGCACAGATGTTAGCTCAAGGCTAATCTTCTTCAAGCAAAAAGAGGAAGACCGGCAACAGATGTTAGCTCAGGGCTTATCTTCCTTAGCAAAAAAAAAAAAAAAAAAAAAGACAAACACACACTGAAAGTGAAGGGATGGAAAAAAGTGTTTTGTGCAAATGGAAACCTAAAGAAAGCTGGAGTAGCTATACTTATATCAGACGAAATAGACTTTAAAACAACAAATGTAATAAAAGACAAAGATGGGCATTACATAATGATAAAGGGGTCAATCCAACAAGAAGATATAGCATCTGTAAATATTTAGGCACCCAACATAGGAGCACCTAAATATATAAAAGTAAATAATAACAGACCTAAAGAGAGAAATTGGCAGCAACACAATAATAGTAGGGGACTTTGATACCCCACTTACATTAATGGATAGATCATCCAAACAGAAAATCAATAAGGAAACATCAGACTTAAATGACTTATTAGACCAGATGGACTTAATAGATATGTACAGAATGTACCATCCAAAAGCAGCAGAATACACATTTTTCTCAAGTACACATGGAACATTCTCTAGGATAGATCATATGCTAGGCCACAAAACAAGTCTCAATAAATTTAAGAAGACTGAAATCATATCAAGCATCTTTTCAGACCACAAGAGTATGAAACTAGAAATCAATTACAGTCATGAACCACATAATGACATTTTGGTCATCAATGGACAACATATATGATGGTGGTCCCATAAGATTAGTACTATATAGCCTAGGTGTGTAGTAGATTATATGGTAAGCCATCTAGGTTTGTGTAAGTATACTCTATGATGTTCCCATAACAATGAAATTGACTAACAACACATTTCTCAGAACATATCCCTCTCATTAAGTGACACATGACTGTACAAGAAGAAAACTGGAAAAATCACAGATATGTGAAGATTAAAAAGCATGCTACTGAACAACCAATGGATTAACAAAGAAATGAAAGGAGAAATCAAAAAAATACCTTGAGATATGCAAAAATGAAAGTACAACATAACAAAATCTATGGGATGCAGCAAAAGCAGTTCTAAGAGGGAATTTTGTAGTGATACAGGCCTGCCTCAAGAAACAAGAAAAATCCAAATAAACAATCTAACTTTACATCTAAAGGAACTAGAGAAAGAAGAACAAAGCCCAAAGTTAGTAGAAGGAAGGCAATAATAAAGGTCAGAGAGAAATAAATGAAATAGAGACCAGAAAAACAATAGAAAAGATCAATGAAACTAAGAGCTGATTCTTTGAAAAGATAAACAAAATTGACAAACCTTTAGCTAAGACTCATTAAGGAAAAAAGAGAATTCAAATTAATAAAATCAGAAATGAAAGAGGAGAAATTACAACTAAAACCAAAGAAATACAAAGGACTATAAGAGACTTCTACAAACAATTATATGCCAACAAACTGGACAACCTAAAAGAAATGGATAAATTCCTAGAAACATACAATCTTCCAAGACTGAATCATGAAAAAATAGAAAATCTGAACTAACCAATTACAAGTAAGGAGATTGAATCAGTAATTTAAAAACCCACAACAAACAAAAGTCTGGGACCACACAAATTCACTGGTGAATTCTACCAAACATTCAAAGAAGATTTAATACATATCCTTCTCAAACTCTCCCAAAAAATTGAAGTAGAGAGAACATTCTCAGACTCATTTTATGAGGCCAGCATTACCCTAATACCAAAACCAGACAAGGACACTACAAAAAAAGAAAATTACAGGCCAATATCCCTGATGTACATAGATGCAAATATCCTCAACAAAATATTAGTGAACTGAATTCAACAAGACATTAAAGGGATCATACACCATGATCAAGTGGGATTTATTCCAGGGATGCAGAGATGGTTCAACATCTGCAAATCAATCAACATGATACACCACTTTAACAAACTGAAGGATAAACTTATATGATCATTTCAATAGATGCAGAAAAAGCATTTGATTAAATTCAACATCCATTTATGATAAAAACTCTCAACAAAATGGGTACATATGGGAAGTACTTACACATAATAAAGTCCATATATGACAAGCCCACAACTAACATCATACTTAAGGGTGAAAAGCTGAAAGCTTTTCCCCTAAGGTCAGGTAAAAGACAAGGATGCCCACTCTTACCACTTTTATTCAACATCATTTTGAAGGTCCTAGCCAGAGCAATTAGGCAGGAAAAATAAATAGAAGGGATCCAAACTGGAAAGGAAGAAGTAAAACTGTCATTGTGACAACATGATGTTATATATAGAAAACCCTGAAGACTCCACCAAAAAACTGTTAGAACTAATAGACAAATTCAGCTAAGTAGCAGGGTACAAAATCAATATACAAAAATCTGTGGTGTTATTATACACTTAAAATGAACTATCAGAAAGAGAAATTAAGAAAATAATGCTGTTTACAATTGCATCAAAAAACAATACCTAGGAATAAATTTAACCAAGGAGGTGACAGAACTGTACACTAAAATCTATGACACTGAAAAAAAGTGGGGGGGGGCAGTGGTGTAGTGGTTAAGTTTGTGTGCTCCACTTTGGCAGCCCAGGGTTCACGTGTTCAGATCCCAGGTGTGGACCTAAGCACCGCTCATCAAGCCATGTTGTGGCAACATGCCACATACAAAATAGAGGAAGATTGGCATAGACATTAGCTCAGTGACAGTCTTCCTCAAGCAAAATGAGGAGGATTGGTGACAGATTTTAGCTCAGGGCCAATCTTCCTCACCCACACACAAAAAAACTATAACACTGATAAAAGGAATTGGAGCCGCCCAGTGGCGCAGCGGTTTAGTCCGCGCTTGGCAGGCCGGGGTTCGCAGGTTCGGATCCCGGTCGCCTGCCAATGCACTACCTGTCAGCCACGCTGTGGCGGCGTCCCATATAAAATAGAGGAAAGACGGGCACAGATGTTAGCCCAGGGCCAGTCTTCCTCAGCAAAAAGAGGAGGATTGGCAACGGATGTTAGCTCAGGGCTGGTCTTCCTCACAAAAAAAAAAAAAAAAGGAATTGAAGAAAACACAAGTAAATGGAAAGATAGTCCATGCTCACGCATTGGAAGAATATTGTAAAAATGTCCATATTACCCAAAGTAATCTACAGATTCAATGCAATCCCTATTAAAATTTCAATGGCATTTTTCAAAGACAAGAATAAACAATCCAAAAATTTGTATGAAACCACAGAAGATCCCAAATAGCCAAAACAATCTTGAAAAAGAAGAACAAAGCTGGAGGTATCATGCTCCCTGATTTCAAACTATATTGCAAAGCTATGGTAATCAAAACAGCTACTGTATTGCCATAAAAACAGACATATAGATCAATGCAATAAAATAGAGAATCCAGAAATAAGCACATGCACTTATGGTCAATAATGTATGACAAAGAGGCAAGAATATATATTTGGGAAAGAACAGTCTCTTCAAGAAATGATGTTGGGAAATCTGAACAGCCACATGCAAAAGAATGAAACTGAACCACTATATTACACCATACACAAAAATTAACTCAAAATGGATTAATGATGAATATAAAACTCCTAGAAGAAAACACAGGCAGTAAGCTCCTCAACATCACTCTTGGCGATTTTTTTTTTTTTTTTTTTTTTTTTGGATCTGACTCCAAAGGAAATGGCAACAAAAGCAGAAATAAACAAATGAGACTACATTAAACTAAAAAGCTTCTGCACAATGAAGGAAACCATCAACAAAATAAAAGGGAACTTACTGAATGGGAGAAGATATTTGCAAATCATGTACCCGATAAGGGGTTAATATCCAAAATATATAAAGAACTCCTACAGCTCAAACACAAAAAACAAACGGTCTGATTACAAATTGGGCAGAGGATCTGAATAGACATTTTTTCCAAAGAAGACATACAGATGGCCAATAGTTACATGAAAAGATGCTCAACATCACTAATCATCAGGGAAATGCAAATCAAACCACAAAGAAATTTTACCTCTCATCTGTCAGAATGGCTTTTATCAAAAGACAAGAAATAATTAGTGCTGGCAAGGATGTGGAGAAAAGGGAACTGTCATGCACTGTTGGTGGGGATGTAAATTGGCACAGCCACTATGAGAAACAGTATGAAGGTTCCTCAAAAATTAAGAATAGAACTGCCATATGATCCACCAATTCCACTTCTGGGTATTTATCTGAAGAAAATAAAAACACTTATTCGAAAAGACATTTGCACCCTCACAGTCATTGCAGCATTATTTACAATAACCAAGATATGGAAATAACCTAAATGTCCACCAATGGATGAATGGGTAAGGAAGATGTGATATATATATATATATATAAAATGGAATACTACTCAGCTATAAAAAAGAATGAAATCTTGACGTTTGCAACAACATGGATGGACCTTGAGGATATTATGCTAAATGAAATAAGTCAGACAGAGAAAGACAAATACTGTATGATTTCACTTATACATGGAATCTTAAAAAAAAAAATCAAAACAAATAAACAAACAAAACAAAACTCCTTGAATACAGAGAACAGATTGGTGGTTGCCAGAGGGAAGGGGGTTGGGGGAAATGGGTGAAGGGAATCAAGAGGTATAAACTTCTAGATATAAAATAAATAAATCATGGTGACATAACGTACAGCATGGTGACTATAGTCAATGATAAAATATTGCAAATTTGAAAGTTGTCAATAAAGTAAATCTTAAAAGTTCTCAACACAAGAAAAAAAATTTAGTAACTTTGCATGGTGGCAGATAATAAGTAGACTTATTGTGATCATTTTGCAATGTATACAAATGTCAAATCATTATGTTGTACACCTGAAACTAATATAGTCTTGTATGTTAATTATACTTCAATAAAAAGAAAAGCAGTGGCCTTCCATGAAGGGAAACAGCCTGCTTGAGGCAGCCTCACATGCAAGGAGCTAGAGAAATAGAGACTCTGACTTTACTCTCATCATTACTTCTGATTTCCTGATGGGGCTTCTTTTGGTCAAAACCAACTGGAAGGCAAAGCACAGTGAAACTGTATTGATGTAGCCTTTACAGGTTAGCATTCTATTGCAAAGCACAAGGAGTGGGATGGAGAGTAGATCCAGTTGGGGCAAATGGAAGTTATCTAGCACTGAATGAAATCAAGGATGACCCCTAGGTTTTTGGCATAAGCAATTGGGTAGATAGTGATTTACTGAGATGGAGGAATAGGGACAGAAGATGAGGAGATCAAAGATTTTATTTTAAATCTATTAATTTGGATATGCTTTTTGTACATCCAAAAGGAGATATCAAATATGTAGTTGGATATAACGAGAATTATCTGCATATAGACGTAATTAATTCCATAAATTTAAATGTGCTGACCTAGGGATAGATAGGGAAGAGAAGGAGACACAGGACTAAGCCCTAGGGGCTTACACACACAAACACACAAGCACGCACACGCAAAAACAGTCCCTCACTGATTTGGTTTTTTTGTTTGTTTCGCATTCTTGATTTCCCAGAGAACTGTCAGCACTCTGTGCTCCAAATACTTCACTCTCTTGCTACTCATTGAAATTTAACTGTCCAAGGTTCTAATAGATTAGTCACATTGATAATCTCTACTAACAAACCAGCTCACACGATTCCACCTATCTACTCCTTCAATTTACACAAAAACTTTGTGTCAATTAAAATGTCTTCTAAAAGGTTCTAGGAATTACTTGAATCATGCAAAATTCAGATATAGCACTTTGAGCTACCAAGACCACAATTCTGGGAAAGGCAGCATTTTGATACATTTTAATTCACAAGAAGATCTGGCTTCGATTATATTTTGCTCTTCTATTCCTACCCACCAGGCTTCCATTTTCTTTCACATTGTTTAGATGATCTCTAAACAAATACACAGTTTAGTTATCAATGCCACCTGAAAACGAAAGTTGGACCCTGCAAAATGTTTGATCAGAAAAAGTCACTTGGAAAGGAAGAAATTTGGAAACTTGAACTGTTGAGGAATAGATGTGCATTCATTAGAAAGTGAGGATGAATTAAAGTAAGAGGAAGAGGAGAATTATTCTCAGTACATCACCACTCAGCCTTCTTCATTATGCTCAGTTCTGCACTGATGAATTGTCTCGGGTTGTTATCAGTGCAGGCCGTCCGCAGCCCCGCACTTGACAGGTCTAACTGTTGCCATAGAAAAGAATTGGCAGTGAAGCACAGGGCTTTGCTGGAACTGATTTACTCTGGAGATTTGTATCCAATTCAGCGTCTTGTGACTAGTGCTTGATAGTCTGTGCAGTGTGTTCCCCTGAGAAAAGGCTCCTAGATATAACAGCGTATCAAGGAGTCTGAGGTAAAGAAAAGACATTGTGACAACTGATGTTGAAATGGCACAGAAATTCTTCCAAGAGTTACCCCTCACCCTGACCAAGCTCCCATGACCCCTAGCAACCCCAGCCTACCCTTATATCAGTGGGGAGACCCTGCCTCCAATGATTAAGTATAACATAACTTTTTAAATCCAGTTCCTATTAATATGCTTAACATCAATGCAGTAAAGCATATTTAGATTGATTCCCTATTTCTATCTAGGGAAAGAGGAATTTTTAAGTTAGATTGCAAAATAATGTCTTTGTAAAGACAATCTAAGTAAAATTTAAAGGATATTTGCATCAGTTACAATACAATATACTCTATTTGGCAATATCCTGAGCAATGCATAACATTTTCAACAGTATTTTAGAACCATACTGATCCCTAGATGAGTAAAGTTTTTGCTCAAAATTCTTACTTTTAATCCACATAGCATTCTGGCTAATGGAAACCACCCAGGGGCCTATGAACTTCATCTCTCAGTTAAGGATTACTGCTTTGCCCGAGAAGATCGAATTATCGGAATGACAGTAATTCAGCTACAGAACATAGCGGAAAAGGGAAGCCATGGGGCATGGTATCCCCTTTTGAAAAATGTCTCCATGGATGAAACTGGTTTGACGATCCTTAGAATACTCTCTCAGAGGACCAGCGATGATGTGGCTAAAGAATTTGTAAGACTTAAGTCTGAAACAAGGTCTGCTGAAGAGAGTGCTTGAAAAGAATACTGCAAGATTTCATCCTTGAGCATTCATAAACTATAACTGTTTGACTGCTGCATGCATGTGCAAATACATGGGAATGTTTATTTCACTATGTTTCAGTGTTTGCCAGTACTCAACGTCTACAAGGTATGTGAAGAATCTTCTGAATTTTATACCAATTCTGGTCTTTGGGAAATAAATGTTCCATGAAGTGCCAAAATTATCATGCAAAGTGAACTATCTAGACTATCTTTTAAAATGTTTATTTCATTTCATTACCAATTTCTCACCCATTAAACATACTAAAAAACAGTGAGTCTTTTGAGTTTGTGCATTAGTTGTCTTTGTTAAATTAATGTATGTTGCCCATAGAGCAGAAAGCATTTGTTACTCAAATTCCATTTTATTTAGACTTACCTCATTGTAGATGTCTTACAAATTCCCTTTTCTATCATAACTCGAAACGCAGTCACTTCTAGAAAGTGTTTGTAATTTTATAGTTGCAGATATATTGTGATGATTTTTGCATACAAATTAAAATAGAAAAGGTGGGAAATATTTTATGCCGACCAGTTTCCAACCTTTCTGAAATATCACTGTGAAGAAATGCTATCAAAGCAAACTTATACAAAGCAATGCTAAATAGAGTTTAACAATGTTTGATATATTGACAAAACTTTGTTCTTTAAAACTGCCAAGGTCACATCACATTTGTAAAAATGGTAAATTGATGCATTTGCCATCTAGCATTATGTCTTGGCTCTACCAAAATTTTATTCTTTAGAAAGTCAGAGGATTAATGGTTTAGAAATGTAATGGAAGATTTGTTTCTTAAAATTACCTATGATAAGTAACTATACTGTTAGTGTTTTCCCTCTGACAGTTATGACTATCTCCTTATTTACTTAATGCTATAATCAGTTAAATGCCTTTTTCTTTTTAAAAATATTCAACAATTTGTACTGAATGCAGCATTACTATATATTGCACTGGAGCAAAAAGTCATGTCTTCATCTATTTAGTGAAAAATGTAAAAGTCTGAAGAAATTGCTTACAATTTTGTAATTTATGTTATTTATAAGCCCAAGATGCGTCAGATGCATCTTGGTACATAATACAGCTTGGTACATAAAAGTATAACTAGATTGGAATTTGAATATGAAATAGTTTAAGAATATTTTTATTTTCTGTATTTTTATGGTTTGACTTTTTAGAGTCTGTATCTAAATACTTGACTATAGAACAATACTTTGTAATTGTAACTTATGGTCATAACTGTTAGTGGACAACATACATATGCAGAGACAAAAACTTGTTACAATGATTGTGTTTTGTGAACAAGCTGGTCTGATATGTTAAGAACAGAAATGAATAGTATCATGGTTCTCAGAATCACTCTGTTACTAGGTGTGAAAACACAGACCAGTCGGATCCACTAATTCATGTTAAATTGTTAGGCAATTGCTTTGTTAATGATTTCTCCAAATGCATAATACAATGCGACCCTCTGGCATATGCAGTAATAAATGGATATATATTAAGTACATGCAACACTTTATTGTATCTTCTGCCTTTTTATTTCATTTATGCAACATCGTTTCATTATTTGAGAATAAAAACTCCAGGCTCTTTTTACTGAATAGAATACTGTTCACATTGTTTGGTTCTAATATCTCATTAGAATTTGAAAAAAATTTTTCCAGAAGTTATATCCATGGAAACAGCTATATACTACAAAGTAATGACACTGAAAATGAGGAAGAACTAATGTATCTATTTGTGTGTCCTTGAATACCATTAAGCCCTGTGAAGAAAGTTCAACATTGAACATATAAACAAGCAACATTGTTAAAGAAAAACTTATATTACAAAAGATTTCATTATTTTATTGAAGGATTCATTCTAGATTTATCTTACAATGCTCTTACAGAACATTGACTTGAGCTCTTTAGGAGCACATTAGTGTCATAAAACATCATACACTTGAATAAATGTCAGTTTTGATTTGCATTGATCACTTAAAAAAATTAAGAGCTAAGTATTTTTTTCCAGTACTTGTTTAATTGGATCTATTCATTCTGTCTTTTGTGTGTGTGTGTACAGTATATATCAACCACTAATGGTGGCAGTGTGAATTGAGTCTGTTTATTAATATCATAAAGTACAGGTACTAATTTTGAAATAGTTGTTATAAATTCTGCAGTCTTTGTTGTTTCTCCCCAGACACAAATATTCCTGTTGTCTCCAGAACAAAGCCTGTTGTGTTTACATACCCAAAATAGTAATCACTCTACAGTCCACAGCAATCTGTTAACTACAGTCTCCATTAAAGTGTGTGGTGATTTATTTATCTTATTCTAGATAAAATGCAGAAGACAAAGCTCTGTTATTCATTTACAGATGAACCTCATGTTAGAAGTTCTTAATAAAACACATGAAAATCAAATTTGGCCAAAATGAAGAATTTAAAACCATAGTGGAGTATTCCAACATGGATGGACATTGACGGTATTATGCTAAGTGAAATAAGTCAGAGGGAGAAGGTTAAAAAACCATATGATCTCACTCATAAGTAGAAGATAAAAACAACAACAAACAAACACAAAGAGAAAGAGATTGCGTTGGTGGTTACCAGAGGGGAAGCAGGGAGGGAGGAGGGCTAAAGGGATGATTAGGCACATGTGGGTGGGGATGGATTGTAACTAGTATTTGGGTGGTGAACATGATGTAATCTATGCAGATATAGAAGTATAATGATGTACACCTGAAATTTAAACAATGTTATAAACCAATGTTACTGCAATAAAAATAGACTGAAAATAATAAATAAAAATAAAGGAACTCTGATGAATTATTATTTGGGCGAAGGTAATCAGATGTCCCCATCACAACCTGCTCCAATTCGTCTATCTCTAGGATAATTTATATATTGAATTTTTCTTAAATGAGGCACATTTATAAATGACAATTCTAGTTTAATGTTTTTCATTTGGTCTTTTAAAAAAGTGTTTGAAGTGAGGTTTATTTTCTCCTTTTAATTTCTCTAAATTATATAAAGATATGACTACACTAGCCCTTTTATGAACTAATATAGTAGATTTAACCTTTACACTCAAATAATGAAAAATAATCATAGTTATACAAGACTCGGGAAATATTCCTGGATGGATGTCTGATTCCCCCGTTACTGCTTGGCAGAATGCTTGGACACACAGGGAAGAGATCTCCTTCCCTGGCACCACCTGTGTTTATACTCACGCCAGTCCTTTGTTTGAAACAGCTGGCCTCTTGCTCCCTGACTCCCAGCCCTCCACAAATTGGTGATATCACTGGTTCAGGCTTCTAGTGTATGTTTTTGAAAGCTAAAAACTAGGACATGTGACTTGATGGAAAATAAATTCCAATTTGTGAATATCACATTATATATATTAAAGTACACTTTTTTCACATTATGACAACCTTGAAATCAGGATACATTTTCCAATCATTGGCACATTATAGTTTTAATTGGTGTTTTTCTCCTTTCTTAATATCATATAAAATAATGGTTCATCTTGCAATGAAAGACTTCTTAGAAACAGTAAGCATATTTACAAAGATCTACAAATATAGGAAAAGAAAGTAATGGTTAGTTGTTTAACAAATCACATATTTTTAAATTTGCATATACTAAAATTAACTCTATTGGTATAGATTTCTGTGTTTTGACAAATTCATAGAATCACATAAGCACATAAGCAAAATATAGGACAATTCCATCATCCTTAAAAATTCCATCATGCTACCACTTTGTAGACACTCTCCCTACCTTCAATCCCTAGTAGCACTGATTTACTGTTAGTCCCTCTAGTTTTATGTTGTCCAGACTGTCATATAAATGGAATCATAACAGTATGTATCTTCTGAGCCTCCCTGTTTCACTTAGCAGAATGCATTTGAGAGTCATCATGTTGTGGCATGGATCAATTGTTTGATTTTTGTTGCTGAGTGATATCCCATTGTATGGACATACAAAAGAGTATCTGTTAATTCACTAGTTAGAAGACATCTGGGTTGTTTTCAGTTTGGAGAGATTATGAACAAAGCTGTTATAAACATTCATGTACGGGATTTTGTGTGAACATAAGTATCCTCTTGAGTGAATATCTATTAGTAGGATTTCTGGATCATATTATATGTTTATCTTTATAAAAACCTGCCAAATTTTTACCAAAATGGTTGTATCATTTGACAATCCCAGAAGCAATGGATGAGAGTTCCAGTGGCTCCAAATCCTTGAAAGCATTTGGCATTGTCATTTTTTCCTCTATTCTAATTGTTCTAATATGTATGCAGTGACATCTCAATATGGTTTTAATTTGCAGTCCCCTGATGATTAATGATATTGAATATCTCTTTATGTGTTTTTTGCCATTCATATATTATCTTTGGCGAAGTGCCCGCAACTCTTTTGCCCATTTATTCAGTTGGTTATTTGTCTTATTGTTGAGTATGGAGACATCTTTGTGTATTCTGTATAGAAATCCTTTGTCAGATATGAGATTTGTAAATACTTCATCCCTATCTGTGGCCACTCTTTTCATTCTCATAACAGTATCTTTCAGAAGATTTTAATCTTGATAAAATCCAATTTACCATTTTTTCTTTTGTGAATCATGGCTTTGCTATTATATTTAAGAATGCTTTGCCTCACTCAGAGTCACAAAGATTTTCTCACATGATTACTTATAGAAGTTTTACTGTTTTGGATTTTACAATTTGGCCTATGATCCATTTTGAGGTTGGATGATTATTTTATTAGAGGGTGTGAGGTTTGGGTTGAGGTTTATCTATCAATCTATTTACTTATTTCTAATTAATTTGCATAGATAAGTCCAATTGTTCCAGCACCACACCACACCATTTGTTGAAAAGAGTATACTTTCTCCTATGAATTACCTTTGCACCTTTGTCATAAATCCACTGACAAAACGTGTGGGGATCAATTTCTAAAATCTCTACTTGTTCACCAATGTGACACTGTCTTAATTACAGTAGTTTTATGTTGTTTTGAACTCAGGCAGTATGAGTTTTCCATGTCGCTCTTTCTTCAAAATTGTTTTTGACTATTCCAGTACTTTTGCCATTCTATAAAAAATTTAAAATCCTCCTTGGATTTTGATTGGAATTTTATTGAATCTATAAATAAATTTGGGGACAACTGACATCTTAAGAATATTGAGTCTTCAATCTACGAACACAGTACATGTCCCCATTTATTTAGGTCTTCATTGATTTCTTTCACCAGTGTCTTCTGGTTTTCAGTATACAAATCCTACCAGGTGCTTCTTCTGTGTCTGCATGTATGATAGTGTAAATGGCACCTTAAGGGTAAAATTCAAATTCCAATTGTTCATTTCTTGTATAAAAAATGATTTTTGTAATATTAGCATATATCCTGCAACCTCACCAACCTCACGTATTTGTAGGATCTTTTTTGTAGATTCTTTGGAATTTTCTACATTGACAATCATGCCAAACGGAGGCATTTTTTTCTTCCTTTCCAATCTGTATGCATGTTATTTCTTTTCTTTCCTTAATGCACTGGCTAAGGCTTCCAGTATGATCTTGAATAAGAGTGGTAAACTTAGCTTATTCTCAGTCTTAGGGAGAAACCATTCAGTCTTTCACCATTAAATATCATGTCAGCTATAGGTTTTCCTCATGCCTTTCATCACCTTAAAATTCCCTCCTACGACTTTGCTGAGAGTTTTGAATTTTGTCTAATGCTTTCTCTGCATCAATTCAGATGACCATGTATTTTTTCTTCTATATTCTGTTAATATGGTCAACTATGTTGATTTTTTTGATTGTTGAACCGGCTTTGAATTTCTGGGCTGAACCCCACTTGGTCAAGATGTATTATTGTCCTTTTATGTATTTGCTGAACTCAATTGGGGAATATTTTGTTGAATATTTTTGCATCTATGTCCATGAGCTATATTGATCTATAGTTATGTCTTCTTGTAGTGTTTGCTTTGGTAGTAGGATTTATGTTCCCCTGAACATAATGAGTCGAGAACTCTTCCCTCTGCTTCTACTTTCTAGAAGAGATTATGTAGAATTGATATTAATTCCTCCTTAAATTTTGGTAGAATTCTACAGTGAAAACATTTGGGCCTAGATTTCTTCTTTATAGAGAGGTTTTAAACAACAAATTCAACTTCTTTAATAGATATAAAACTATTAAAGTCATCTATTTCTTCTTGAGTGAGTTTAAATTTGTTTGTATCTTTAAAAGAATTGTTCCATTTCATTTAATTTGTCAAAATTATGTGCATAAAATTGCTGTAGTATTCCTTTATTATCCTTTAAGAACTGTAAGATCTATAGTGATTTTCCCTCTTAATCTTTACATTGGTATTTTATATCTTGTCACTTTATTTCTTGGTCAATCTCACTGAGGATTTATCTATTTTATTAATCTTTTAAAAGAACTAGCTTTGATTTCATTGATATTTGTCTACTTTTTTTCCTGCTTTGAATTTTAATGTCTTCTTATCTTTATTATTTTCTTCCGTCTGCTTGATTTGTGTTTAATTTTCTCTTCTTCCAGTTTATTAAAGTGAGACCTTAGATTATTTGTTGATACATTTTGTTTTTTAAAATACAAGCACTTAATACCACAAATTTTCTTGTATGCACTGCTTGATTCCACAAATTTTGATATATTTGTCTTTATTCAGTTAAAAATACCTTCTAATTTCCTTGTGACCTCTTCTTTGACCCATGGGTTACATATTAAGTATCTTGTTATTTGTCCAAATATTTGGGGTGATTTTCCAAATATTTTTCTCTTATTAATTTCTAGTTTGATTCCATTATAGTTAAAGAATATATTTTGTATGATTTAAATTCTTTTAAATTTGATAAGATTTGTTTTATGACCCAAGATCTGAATGGGGAGTGTTCATATGCACTAGAAAATAATATATTTTACTGTTGCTGGGAGGAGTTTCTACAATCGAGTCAAGGTGATTGGTAGTGTTCTTCAGATCTTCAATAGTTTACTGATTTTCTGCCTTGCTCTTCTACCAATTACTGAGAAAAGTGTTGACATCTCCAAATATAATTATGAATCTTTCTATTTATCTTTTTATTTCTATCCATTTTGCTTTGTATATTTTGAAGCTCTGTTGTTAGGTACTTACACATTTAAGATTGTGATGATTTCTTGGTGAATTAACTCTGTTATCAATGTCCCTCTTTCCTCCCAATAATTTCCTTGTTATAAAGTCTACAGTAACTGATATCAGCATAGCTTTCTTTTCTTTTCTTTTCTTTTTTTGCTGAGGAAGATTCACCCTGAGCTAACATCTGTTGCCAATCTTCCTCTATTTTGTATCTGAGTCACCACCACAGCATGACTGATGAGTGGTGTAGGTGCACACCCAGGATCTGAACCCGTGAACCCAGGGCACTGAAGCAGAGTGCACCAGACCCAACAACTATGCCACAGGGCCAGCTCCAGTATAGCTTTCTTTTAATTAGAGTTTGAGTGATGTACATTTTTCCATTGTTTTTCTTTTAAACTATATCACTATATTTAAAGTGTGATACTTGTAGACAGTGCATACATGGGTCTTTTTTTTCTATTCTAATTTGACAATCTCTACATTGTTGGTGTACGTAGACCATTTTACAGAGATAATTAAGTGGACTTTTTTAATTGCCCACATTCTGAGCTGAGAAAGCTGAAATGAAAAGACCCATGATGCATTGGTCTTTTGTCTCCTTTATAGAAAGGCATTTAGGCTACAAGTCTGAAAGGCTAATATAGGTCCAAGTTGTAAGCATCTACATTGTCATTTCCTTAAAAAAGATGTAATAGAATCATAAAATTTAAGAGCTGAAAGGAAGCATGCAGATCATTTAATCAAAATTCTTCACTTAAGATTAAGGAACTGACACACAGAGGGATGTGATGACTAGCCTAATATCAGCCAGTTAATAGCCTAAATAGGAAATTAGAACCCAAATGAGCTAATTTTCCTAAAGCTATCTTCCCTACCCCACCCCAATAAATTGTCCAGGGCACTTCTAATTACTCCAAGACCAGCCCTCAAGGGCTGCTTCCAGAAAGCAAAGGGATCAGTATGGTCCAAATTATGATTATATCCCAAAAGTAGCACCTAAATTAGTCAGTTAATTTTCATATTTTTTGTAGCTATGATATTAGATCACTGAGTATCTTTAAAACCAGCATTATAGAAAGGAGAGGTTAAAAACATTAACACATGCTAATCATCTTCTTTGTTCTTATACCTAGATGAATTGATATAATTCTAACGATCATATTCTGTGAAATAAGTGGTTTCAGTCTCGATTTTATATACGAGGAAACTGAGCCTTGGAGAGTTTAAATGACTTGGCCAGATTCATACACATTCTTGTTTGTTTATGCTCATATAAAGATGTATGGACAGGTTTATAACATTAGAAAATATGTTAAGAAAAGAGAAAGAAAATATCCCATTCACAACAGCAACAAAAATTTTAAAGGGACTAGGAAAAAATCTAACAATGCATAAGATTTTCATAAGGAAATTCTAAAACTCTATTATATGACATAGAAAATGATGCAAACAAAAGAAAAATAGGTTTTCTGTATGGATGACATGGCTCAATATTATAAAGATGATAATATCCTCCAAATTAATCTACAACTTTCATTACATTCCAATGAAAAACCCAACAGATTTTTTATATGTATATTACAAGCTCATTTAAAAATTATATGGAAGCAAAAGAATAGCCAAAGCAATACTGAATGATCAAGCATCCCTCCAGCTGCATGCCTCTACCAGATATCAAGATTTGCCATAAGGCTATAGTAAATAAAATAGTGCAGGTTTTACCAAGAGATAAGTAGACAATGAAATAGAATAAATTCCCTAGAAATAGATCTATGAATATGTGAGAATTCAGTATCACGTGGGGTAGGGTAGCATTTTAATAAATGTATTCATAACATACATTTAATAAATGTATATATTCTATAGCAATATAGAAATAAACTATGTTTCAATGCACAGCACAATAAAATCCAGATGGATTTCACACCTAATAATTAAAAGTCAAACAGTAATATTTTAGAAGAAAACATAGAGTATCTTTACCATATAGGAAATAGAAACAATTTCTTAAACAGGAATTAGCATAAAAGAGAAAGAAGAAATGATTGATAAATTTGAACATATTAAAGTTTAAAACTTTTCTATGACAAAAGAAACAAAGTTAGATGAAGTTGTATTTGGATATTGAAAATGAAAAACAGAAAAAAATATAGTTATTACAGTTAATCCAATAATGGATTCAACTACATTATGTGGCACAAACATACAAATAATTTAAAAATTCAATAGAAAAATGGGAAAATGATCAATGAGCAACCCCCAGAAGAGAAACACCAGTGACAATAAATATATTCAGAGATGCTCACTCTCAACAGAAATAATAAAAATGCAAAATATTTCTCACTCATCATATAGGCAAAAATGTTAAAAAGAATGTTCAAGAATCAACATAATATTTTGAACAATCTCTCCTCAATGTCATCAACAAGATCCAAGAAGACATGGCATCTATGAACTATAAGAGCCAAAACCAAAATGAAATATGCTTCAGATGCAATAAATAGCACACGTTGTAATGATGATGACAGCTAAAAGAAGTAAACAATGAGAGAAAATACAACATTTGGATCAGGATAATCCTTTGTTGTGGGGAGCTGTCCTGGGCATTGTAGGATGTTTAGCAGCATCACTGGCCTATGCCCTGGGTCAATAATCATGACCTTCATCTTAGAAATTGGCAAGAACCACCAGCATTGTGAAAGCACTGTTAAACCAGGTGTAAACAAGTTGATGAGGATCCTCTCCTGTGTCTCCCATCCTTCTAAATCCTCAGAGCTAAAAACTTACAACTTAAAGAGACTGTGTCCCTCCAATGTTGGTTCTTTCTGAGAGTTTAGAAGTAAACATCTGACAACTAGATGTTTCCTAATGGTGCAGCACCAAATGGGAGTTGGTAATAGTGGCTCTTCAGTGCCAAGGACTCTGTCCTGGGGCTCATCTCTCCCTTCTTCAACATGCTGGGGAGCGGGGGGGTGGTGATTATGTTTTGTTGGAATTTACCTTCTCCAATAATTTGCAGGAAAGATACTCTATTTAAAATTCTACTAGTGATTAATTTATAGTTTTTTCACAAATACTCATTTATAGTCATTATTATCATATATGCACAAAATAATTTTTATTTCACATTTACCAGTCAAGAAATTTAGCACATTTATTTCTTGGGGTTTTGGGGTTGCGTTTTGTCTTGATTTTTAATTTTATGGGCTTTTCTTAGACTTCCAAATTTTCTTCTGGAGCAATGAACTCTGTTATTTAAAATATGAAAATTTTCAAGATCAAGATGTTTTTATTTTATATTATTATAATGATATTTTTAAAAATTACTTATATTTGTCTCATCAATATTTCTCCCATGAGTGGTTAGTTCCTTTATTCAGTTGTCCTTTGTGCTTTATTGTCCTCTATGCTTAATAACTATTCACTACCATTAATTGAGCGCTAGAATATACCAGTCACTATTCTAAATGCTTTAAATGCATCAACTCATTTAATCTTCACAATACTATTATGAGGTTGGCATTATAAGAACTATTGTAAAGATGAGAAAATTGTGGCTTAGAAAGGTTAAGTAAATTGTCCCATGTCATGAAGCTATAGAGGAAATCAAGATTTGAGCTCAGATAGTCTGATTCCAATTGTAAATTTGAGGCAAAAGAATCACAAAGGACAAAGAGAGACAATGATATAACTATGACGAACAAACATTGACTTAACAATACGTATGAATATCAAATTATATTTAAGCAACAACCTACAAACCTAGAGGATTAAAAAGAGAGAAACTAGAAAATATAGTTGCAGAATTTAATGATGCCCATCTCAGAAATTTATAAAGTCCTCCATCAATGATCTCAACAATTCAGTTAATAAGCCTAAACTATTAAATACATATAAATAGAGAATTCTACATCCTACAGACAAGGAATCTGAATTGCATTTGAGCGGAAGCAGAACATTTAGAAAAACAGCTAAGAGGCTACACAGGCAAACTCAATATATTCCAAAGGATCAATAGCTCATTGACTGTGTTCTCTGACCGTACACAATAAATTATGAATTAGTAACAAAAAGAAAGCTAAAAATTAAATGTTTGAAAATTAGTGTCTTACCAAATAACTTTTATCTTATGGAAGTAGTAATAATAATAATAATAAAGAAATACTCGAAGGTGAATTATGATAATACATGTCATAATTTGTATGTGAAAGCAATATGTAGAAGTAATTTTATAATTAATACATTTAAGAAGCCTTAAATGTATGTATTTCAAAAACAAAACATGATTAAAAATATAACTGAAGTATCTAACTCAAGAAGTTGAAAGACAAGCAAGAGAATAGGCCAAAGAAACAACAAGTAAGAAAGTAATCCAATTAAGGTAAAAAAAGTCAGAGAACTAGAGGTTTCCCGCAAAAGAAAATCCATATAGAAGTTTAACAAAACCAAAACCCAGATCCCTGAAAAGATTTATAAGACAGATAAACTTTTGGCAAGACTAACCAAGAAAGTAGGTAAGAAGATATTACTGCATGGAATACAGAATGAAAAGGGGAACTATCACCCAACAGAAATATAATAATAATAATAAAGAAAATAATGAGGGGCTGCCCGGTGGCACAGCAGTTTAGTTCGCGCTTGGCAGCCCGGGGTTCACAGGTTCGGATCCCGGGCGCCCGCCGAGGCACTGCTTGTCAGCCATGCCGAGGCGGCGTCCCATGAGAGTAGAGGAAGATGGGCACGGATGTTAGCCCAGGGCCAGTCTTCCTCAGCAAAAAGAGGAGGATTAGCAATGGATGTTAGCTCGGGGCTGGTCTTCCTCACAAAATAAATAAATAAATAAAAAGAAAATAATGAACAAAAATACTCTAAGCAATCAATGAAGTGGATAAATTCCAAGAAAAATATAAAATGCCGAAACATGTATAGGACCTCAAATAAGCTCTTAAGCATTTTTTAAAAATTGAAAATTTATCAAGAAATGCACCTCCCAAAAATGCCAGTGAATGTGTAAACTGGTACAGCCACTTGGGAAAGCAATACGGCAGCACTCAGCATTTCCACCCACGGGCTTTGTATTCCAAAGAAGCTTTCACACATGTCCAAATGTGTGAGGCAGACTACATGAATGTGTGGCACAGGGACAGAGCTTAAAACATTTTGATGGTTTTTTAAAAGTATGAGACAACAAAATCTAGAGCACATTATTATTTATATTAATCAAAAAATACATGTAGTCCAAGAAAAATACATATTTTAAAATGGCACGTAAAAAAACAAAACAATTATCTTGGGATGGTTGCACTGCAGGAGATTGGAATACATAATGGGAATGGGGACTGGAGAAAAAGACAGAAATTTTTAAAAATCTTTTAGAAGGTATACATGTTTTGAGACGAATAAAAAGAGACTCTTCTATTAATCCATATATTTCTATTTAAATTTCAGTATATCCCCTAAATATGAGATCTCTATTAAAAGAAAAATCAAATAGCACCAGTATTTCAATTTTAGGATTGTATCTTCAAATAGTTTTCCTCTCAAAAGTTAAATGATTCTAAGCAACATAAATGTTAATAGCTTCCTTAGCCACAGTTTTATTATTTTGGAAAATGTTGAAATATTGTGAAAGTATATAATTTGCATTCACAGTTTCTTCACATATTTCATCTGTTCCTCTCCCGTGGACCCCTCCTTTTCAATGGACAAAAGTCTAGGCACACAATCATATCATTGCTATTACTGCAGTTCTTATTGTTACATTGTTAGCATGTCAGAGATCACTGTTAATAATTTATATTATTTTAAATTTATTTTTGAATCAAATATTGCTAAAGAAATAGGATATTTTTATTTTTGTTTGTTCAGAAAAGAATAATATATTTAGATTAACTAACAATTTTTGAAATCTTTCTTCTTAGTCAAACAATTCCCTTAATTAACCATTAACCCTTATCTCTACAAAACCAGTCTAATAGTAACTATTCGTGACACACATGTACTTTTTAAACTTTAAAAATATGTTTAGTTAAGTGAGAAGAAAGATTTTTTAAATTATAGGGTCTATGACTCAAGAATAAATTGAGTATTCAGGATCTTTTGTGGTTCTATACAAACTTTAGGATTGTTTTTTCTATTTCTGTGAACAGTTCCATTGGAATTTTCATAGGGATTGCATTGAATCTATAGAGGACTTTGGGTAGTATGGACATTTTAATAATATGGATTCTTCTGATCCATGAACACAGATGTCTTTCCTTTTCTTTTGAATGTCCTTGTCAACAACTTTCCAATGTTGAAAGTTGTACCATCTTTCATTTCCTTGGTTAAATTTATTCCTAGGTATTTTATTGTTTTTGATGCTATGTGACTGGAATAGTTTTATTTCTTTTTTAGACTTTTCATTATTAGTGTATAGAAATGCAACTGATTTCTGTATGTTGACTTTATATCCTGCAACTTTACTGAATTCATTGATTAATTCCAACAGATTTTGGTTAAGTCTTTAGGATTTTCTCTATATAAAAGCATATCATCTGCAAATAACGACAATTTTACTTCTTCCTTTCCAATTTGGATGCCTTTTATTTCTTTTTCTTGCCTAATTGCTCTAGCTAGGACTCCAGTACTACATTGAATAACAGTGGTGAGAGTGGGCATCCTTGTCTTGTTCCTGATCTTAGAGGAAAAACTTTTAATTTTTCATCATTGAGTATAATGTTAGCTGTGGGTTTGTCATATATGAACTTTATTATGTTGAGGTATGTTTCTTGTATAGCCAATCTATTGAGGATTTTTATCATGAAAGGATGTTGTATCTTGTCAAATGCATTTTTTGCATCTATTGAGATGATCGTGTGATTTTTATCTTTCATTCTGTTAATGTGATGTATCATATTTATTGCTCTGTGTATGTTGAACCATCCTTGCATCCCAGGGATAAAGCCCACTTGGTCATGGTGTGTGATCCTTTTAATGTGTTCTTGAATTCAGTTTGCTAATATTTTGTTGAGAATTTTTGCATCTGTATTCATCAGAAATATTGGTCTAAGTTTTCATTTCTTATAGTGTTTTTTATTGGCTCTGTTATCAGGGTAATTCTGGCCTCCTTCCTCTTCAACTTTTTGGAAGAGTTTGAGAAGGATTGGCATTAATTTTTCTTTAAATTTTCAGTAAAATTTGCCAGTGAAGACATCTGGTCATGAGATTTTCTGTGTTGGGAGGCTTTTGATTACAGATTCAATCTCTTTTCTCATTGTTGGTCTGTTCAAATTTTGTTTCTTCATGATTCAGTCTTGGTAGCTTGTATGTTTCTAGAAATTTATCCGTTTCTTCTAGATTATCTAATTTGTGGTATATAATTGCTCATAGTGGTCTCTTATAATCCTATGTATTTCTGTAGTATCAGTTGTAATGTCTCCTCTTTCATTTCTGCTTTTGAGTCTTTTCTCTTTTATTCTTAGTCTAGCTAAATGTTTGTCAATTTTGTTTATCTTTTTGAAAAAACAGCTGTAAGTTTCATTGATCTTTTCTAATGTTTTTCTGGTCTCTATTTCATTTATTTCTGCTCTGATCTTTATTTCCTCCCTTCTACTAACTTTGGACTTAGCCCAAGCAATTATGAGAAAGAACAAAGCTGGAGGTGTCACACTTCCTAATTTAAAACTATACTGCAAACCTATAGTAATTAAAATGGTATGGTACTGGCATAAAAATAGACACATAGACCAACAGCATGGAATAGAGGGCCCAGAATTAAAGCTCCATATATATGGTCAACTAATATTTAACAAGGGAGCCAAAAACACCCAATGGAGAAAGGATACTCTCCAACAAATGGTGCTGGGAAAACTGGATAAACACATGCAAAAAAAATGAAATTAGACTCCTATCTCACACTGCTCACAAAAGTTAACTCAAAATGGATCAAAGATTTAAACATAAGACCTGATACCATAAAACTCCTAGAAAAAACATAGGTAGTAAACTCTTTGACATCAGTCTTAGCAATATTTTTTTGGATCTGTCTCCTCAGACAAGGGCAACAAAAGCAAAAATAAACAAGTGGGACTACTTCAAACTAGAAAGCTTTTACCAGCAAAGGAAACCATCAATAAAATAAAAAGGCAACCTACGGAATGAGAGAAGACATTTGCAAATCATATATCCGATAAGAGGTTAATATCCAAAATACATAAACAATTCATACAACTCAATATCAAAACAACAAACAATCCAATTTGAAAATGGGCAGAGGATCTGAATAGAAATTTTTTCCAAAGAAGACATACAGGTGGCAAATGGACACATGAAAGATGCTCAACATCACTAATCATCAGGGAAATGCAAATCAAAACCACATTGAGATATCACCTCACACCTGTCAGAATGGCTACTATCAAAAAGACAACAAACAACAAGTGTTGGCGAGGACGTGGAGAAAAGGGAACCCTCGTGCACTGCTGGTGGGAACGTAAATTAGTGCAGCCACTATGGAAAACAGTATGGAGATTCCTCAAAAAATTAAAAGTAGAACTACCATACAACCCAGTGATTCCACTGCTGGGTATTTATCTGAATAAAACAAAAACACTAATTAGAAAATATACTTGCACCCCTATGTTTACTGTAGCATTATTTACAATAGCTAAGATATGGAAGCAACCTAAGTGTCTATCAATAAGTGAATGGATAAAGAAGGTATGGTATATATATGCAATAGACTATCACTCAGCTGTAAAAAAAATAATGAAATCTTGCCATTTGCGACAACATGGATGGACCTAGAGGGTAACGCTAAGTGAAATAAGTCAGATAAATACCATATGATTTCATTTATATGTGGAATCTAAAAAAACAGAAAAAACAAAACAAAACAGAAACAAGACTCATAGATACAGAAAACAAACTGGTGGTCACCAGAGGAGAAGGGTTTAGGGAGTTGGGCAAAATAGGTGAAGGGGATTAAGAAGTACAAACTTCCAGTTACAAAATAAATGTCATAGTGATGTAATAGACATCAAAGAGAATATAATCAATAATATTTTAATAACTTTGTATGGTGACAGATGGTTACTAGACTTATCACGGTGATCATTTTGTAATGTCAACCAAACTTAAATAAAAAAAGAAAAGAAACTGCAAGAAGAAAATATCAGGAAGAAACTTCTTGACATTTGGTCTCAGCAAAAGCACAAACAACAAAAGTAAAAATTAACAAATGGGACTACATCAAACTTAAAAGCTTTTGAACAGCAAAAGAAACAATCATCAATTCCACTTCTGGGCATTTACCCAAGGGAAATAAAAACAGGATATTGAAAAGAGATGTGCACTCCCATGTTTATTGCACCATTATTCACAATAGCCAAGATATAGAAACAATTTAAGTGTCCATCAAAGGATGAATCGATAAAGAAGATGTGATATAAATAAATATATATATATATATATATATATATATATATATATCAATCAATCACACACACACTCACACTCACTGAAATATTATTCAGCCGGGAGAAAGAGAGAATTCCTGCCATTCGTAACAACATGGATGGACCTTGAGGACATTATGCTAAATGAGATGTCAGATAGAGAAAGACAAATACTATATGATCTCACTTACATGTGGAATCTAAAAAAAAGCCCAACTCATAAAAATAGAGAGTAAAATGGTGGCTAGCAGGGCTGGGGGATGAGGGAAGAGGAGAGATGTTGTTTAAGGCTACAAACTTTCAACTAGCAGATAACTAAGTCCTGGAGACCTAATGCATAGTATAGTGATTATAAATAAAAAATACTGTATCATAAACGTCAAACTTGTTAAAAGACTCGATCTTAATTATTCCCACCACAAAAAAGAAATAATGATGTGATGTGATACAGATGCTAGCTAATGCTACAATAGCCATCATACTGTACTATATAAATTTATCAAATCAACATCTTGTATACCTTAAATTTACACAATGTCATATGTCAAATATTTTCAATTAAAAAAAAAAGAAGAAATTGGGTAAATTCAGGATACAGGAGTAAGGCCTAAAAGCAAACACTGGTTGAAATTTACAAAGATATTGACACACCAAAATAGAATGGAAAACACATAACATTTGAACAACAACACTTAACCGGAAGGAATTGTCACTCTTGAAATTTGCAAATATTATAAGCAGTGCCTATATTTCCTCAAGCCTATATAGAACGTTAAAAAATGTTAATAAAATATTCTGCCACAAAGGAAATACTAAATAGGTAGGAAGGAAGGGAGAAAGAAGAAAGAGTATAGGCCATAGTAGATCCACACTAAAAGCTAATAAAATAAATAAAATTAATTTACCTTTAGCAAACTGAAAAGATGAAAATATAGGCAAAATAGTAAGCAAAATTGGGAATGATAAAGGTACGACTGTAAAAAAAGAAAAATAACAGTACAAAGAGTTAAATGTTAAGAAATTTATAATCCTAAGCTAACAAATTTTAAAGTGTGGATAAAATGTCCACTTTTCTGGTAAACTTTTATTTATCAAATGTGTTAGGGTAACTAATGTTCGCTTCTGTAGCGAGCAACGCAAAGTCTCAGTGGATCACAACAATAAAGGGTTGTTTCTTACTCACAGCAAACCTAGAGTGGGTTGACTGACTCCTGAGCAGCTTTTCTTTAAGGAGTGACTTTGGCATTCCTCCCTCCACTTGCAGACCTCTAGACACAGAAAGGACAACCATGGAAGCTATATAGACCATTTTAAGGCAGTCATGGAAGTAGCATACATCATTTCCAACCACATTCCACTGACCTA
Source organism: Tapirus indicus (assembly GCA_031878705.1). NCBI lineage: Eukaryota > Metazoa > Chordata > Mammalia > Perissodactyla > Tapiridae > Tapirus > Tapirus indicus. Next base: position 47,021,030 of record CM062918.1, read on the forward strand.
ACTGCCAGGGAAGCTGAGCAAAGTAGGCACCCTGTGTTCCCTAGACGAAACCCAGCATTACTGAGCGTGTAGCCGATTTCTGCCCTATCAACCTTGATTCATCATGAAGCAGCAAAGATGATTGAGCTGTGCCTATGAATGACATCAAAGTTATTATCAAGTCTTCTCTCCAAACATTCTGGAAGGATTTGGTTTCATTGGTGAATTCATTCAAATGTTCAAGAAGCAGTTCATGATATCCTATGAAATGTTACAGAGTTTAAAAACAGAAACTATTCTACAAAGCTAATTTAACACTGATTTCCACTGTGATAGAAACAGTGTCCCAGATATCTCATCTGCAAAATGGAGATAACAATATTCCCAAAGCTGCAGTTATTGAGAGAATTAAATGTATTATATAAAATGCTTACATGATAAATGACACTTGGTAAATAATATGTATGTTCCTATTATTATTATGTCACAAGTAAACAATAGACTAATCTCAATTTTAAATAAAATTTCAATCGTAAGTAAAATTATTTCAAACTGTACTCAATAGCATTGTAAGGAAATTATCCACCAGAGTAAATTTCTTCTAGGAATACAAAGATTTAATATTAGGGAATCCATTAATAAAATGTACCACATTGATTTATAAAATTAAAATGATCATCTCATTAGATGATACAAACTTTGAAATTTAACAAATATGCTGGATAAAAGTTCAGAGAAAATAGGGAGTAAATCAATGGCTCTCATCACAAGAAACTGCCCCTTTAAAATGAGGAAAAAGACAAAATTTCCTACTTTCAGCAATATTTAATACTTTTCTGGAATTTTAAAAGAATGCAATAATGCATGAATCAAAGAAAAAAGGAAATGGGCTCTCTGCTTCACTCACAGAAATTACTGAAATAGCAGATTTACGAAAGTGATTTTGTTGTTTTATATAGCCACTAAAATTGATGGCTATTAGGTGAAAACATAGGACAATGCCTAGAATGTAATAATAGGAAAGCAAGATGCAAAATTATATTTCAGTATAGCTATGAAAAAGCAATACTCATACATTTACAGAATAACTTTTATTTATAGAACAATAATTTTGAAATCCAAGTAGACTTTCAATATTTATAACAAAAATCAGACTACTTTTCAAGTGCCCACAGAGCTAATCACTTTGGAAATAATAACAATAGCTAACGTTGTATAACATTTACAAAACACCACTTTCACAAATAGTATGCCATTTATTCTTCACAGAGGGCTTTTTTAAAGTAACAAAGCCCATTAACAGCAGGGCCTAGAATTAAACCCACATGTTCTGAGCCAGAGAGATCTAGGTGCCTTCCCGTATTCTTTCTCCCCTTTTTCCTAACAGAAGAGGAGAATAGACATTATTTCAGGTGGCAAAGTGACCTGTTAAAAGATAGTATTTCTCAGCTTCCCTTGTAGCTGTGGGTGGATAGTGCCCTCTTATTCTGCTTTCTATTTGCTTTCAAGAATGCAGTTGTGATGGCTGGAGGTGTAGCAGCCATCTTGGACCATTAGGCAGCCTTGGGGTCCTAAGTCATGTTCAGTGCCTAGAACCCTGATGACTGTGGAGCCAATATACTGGCTCCAGACAGTAATCTCTAGACTCTATTTACATGAAGAAAAATAATCCCTTGTGTGTTCAAGTCACTGTTATGTAGAATGGAGTCTAATCATAACTGATATGTGCTATTTCCTCTACACTATAGGTAAGATAATCAAATTTTAGTGTAAGCATAGGACAAAAATATTTTAAATTATTTAAAACAAACTTAATAGCCTTAGTCCTGTACCCAACCTTTGGTGTTTGAGGAAGAGTTATCTCTGTTCACAACATCTATGGGAAAAATTAAATTTCATCTGATCACAAGCTTGTTAGACATTCTTCTTTCAGCACCATCACTTTAAGTGAGGAACTGAACATTTTTAAAAAAAGAGAGAGAGAAGAAGAAGAAAGAAAAAGCACAGCAGTGCACATTCAGCCCTACCTATAGCTCCAATTACCATCTGGTCCCAGAATGCTCAAATACATTTTACCAGCATAGACCATTCCCGTCGACCCTAAACATCCATACCCAACTGCTTACTGATATTTCAACATAAAAATCTGAAGCACTAAACTCAGCATGCCCAAGCTGAATTCAGAAATTTCCCTGCAAATCTGACTACCTTAACTCTTTCCCATCACAGTAATTATCTTCTGCTGAGTTAGGCCAGCCAACAACTTAGGGGTCAACTGAAGGCCATCTCCCTAACCTCCCACACCCAATCCATAACCGAGTACGATCTGCCTAAGCTGCCAGCTATTTCTCAGATCTGCTCACCTTTTCTTTGTCTCCACTACCACCCAGGTCTACACAACTGTCATAGCTCTTCTGTACTACTACCAAAACCTCCAAACCTTTCCATTTGGAGCCCATTTTGGCCTCTCCTCTAACCTCCTCTGCAGCTTTGCAACCAGTGTAACTTTTAAAAAAGTCAATCTCATCATGCAAGTCCTTTGCTTAAAACCATATAACGGTTTCCCACCGTCTTTACGATAAAGATCAAAATTAATAACAATGTAAAAGAAAACCACGGTCTGGCCCCGATACCTTTTCAGCATGACGTTCTACACTCATGTTCTCTCACCTCACGTTCATCAGATGCACAGTCTGCATCCCCCTCAGAGTCTCGGCAGAGGTTGTTCCCTGTGCCCGGAAGTTCTTCTCCTCCCTCCTCTCTTTATCCCATACCTCCTCTCTATTTCTTATTTTCGGTGTTAAGATCTGGTCTCAAGTCTTCTTGACAGGACTTCATCTGATAAAATAAAATTCCTCTCATATCTCATTGTGTCTTATTTTTGTTTATTCCTAGTCATCCAGTAAGTTTTCTCTTATGATACCTCATTGTGTCATGTATGTTTCTCCATAGCACTAAATCAAAGTGGCAATTATATACTTGTCAGAGTATTTGGTTAGTATTTATCTGTGCCTCTCCCAAAACACACCCTAGATGTTCTAAGAGCATGGATTATGTCTGTTTTGCTCATTACTGCATTCTTATGCAGTACTTGGCATCAAGAAGGCACTGATTCAGATGTATATGTGGAGATAGATTAAATAGATATGATTGGATGAATATGTAAATTTTCTAAATATTACTAATGAGTAATAAGGTTAGAGATGATATTTTCCTTATTTTACTCTTCTGTGTTTCACGTTTCCTACAAGTGGTATTAATAGTAACTTTTAAAGATACTTTTTTTAATCTTGAAAAACACAGACAATTGAATTCTATCAGGGAGGTAAGGAATCTTAATTGAACCAATGACACCACCTCTAATTCCTGGATAGCAGTGGCCTTTACAAAGGCTAAGGCATTCACAGGAAAATTGAGTGACTGGGAAAGTCCACAAAAATTTATTTTTCCCAGGATAGTAGGCATCTGTTAAACAGAGAACTCCAAGTATCCTCAAGCAAGACCTCCAGTATCCACAAAGTCCCATAAGTGCATCTTTATTCAACATGGTCATTAAAAAAAAAGATTCTCGCAGGAATAAAAGAACCATGTGAAGCTTCAACATAGTGCACAGTGACACTTCAAGATCCTGTCTGAATATACACAATTTACATGCCCCCTTACTTAATCCTTTCCCAGGGAACTTGTTCATTTTACACTAAACTTTCTTTCACACTTAAAGTCAAATAGCTTGTTCTTTATTCATATGTGGGGCTCCTGAGCTAAGATTTTGTTGCTAATTTTAATCCTTTCTTTCTTTTTTTTTTCCTGTGAGGAAGATTAGCCCTGAGCTGACATCCATTGCCAATGCTCCTCTTTTTGCTGAGGAAGATTGGCCTTGGGCTAACATCCGTGCCCATTTCCTCTACTTTACATGGGATGCCGCCACAGCATGGCTTGACAAGCGGTGCGTTGGTCCACGCCCGGGATCTAAAGCCGCGAACCCCAGGCTGCCTAAGTGGAGCGTGCGAACTTAACCACTATGCCGCCAGGCCAGCCCTGACCTTTGCTTTTCTTTTCTGATCTTTCTCCCTCTTACTAACTGCTGTGTGGTCTTGCCATAAAAAGCAACTATATTAGGGAGCCGGCCCGGTGGCGCAGCGGTTTAGTCCGCGCTTTGCAGCCCGGGGTTCGCTGGCCCGGATCCCGGGCACCCGCGGACGCACTGCCTGTCAGCCATGCCGTGGCGGCGTCCCATATAAAGTGGAGGAAGATGGGCACGGATGTTAGCCCAGGGCCAGTCTTCCTCACCAAAAAAAAAAAAAAAAGCAACTATATTAGATATTCAGTAAATACTTTTGAAGTGCTTATTAGTACAATATTTAATTATCATCCATTTAAGAAAAAAAAGCATCCCTCAAGAGTACTTAGCTTTCTTATGTGTCCATTATTACTTTGAGGATTTTTAGCATTTGTGATTCCTATTAAACACGATATGAGCTACTAAAAATGTTATCAAGAATACCAAATACTTACATGAATCTTGGAGAAAACTAATTGATTCAAACAAATCTCTCTTCTTTGGGTATTGTGCGGGAGTATTTGTTTTAATCATTTTATTTTTTGTTTCTGAAATTAGATAAATTAAAGTCCTATCACTTCTTGTTGGTATTTTAAAACTGTCTGGACAAAACATCTCAAATCTCATACTTTGTCAAAAGGAAAGAGGATTTATGTTAGGCTGGGTTTTTTGTTTTTATTGTTTGTGTTGTTGATTTTAGTGATTTTGAGATGCTAGGTACTAAGTTAGTTGCTTCCTGAAACATAAATACATATTAACACTTCTCTTTGCAGTTGGAGAGTCCATGGCACCCTCAAGTTTTGGGATTCCCTTCTAGTGACAGACAGAATGTAAGAGAATGAGGAAGAATTTAGGCATCATGAAGACTCCAGCTCAGATCCTTGCTCAGCATCAGCAAACTGTGTGACCTTGAGCAATTGTTTTACCTCTGACTTTCAATTCCCGTATTTGTAAATAGACTGCAATAATACCCACCTCATGAGTTTGTTTTGAGAACTAATTAGAAAAACACACATAACGCCCCTGGCACAAAGTAGGTACTCAGCAAATATTAGCTCCCTTTCTCCTTTTTCAGAAAACAACATTAAATTTTGAATAGTATTTAAATAAAAGATTTTATGAGGTGTTTAAATAACTTTTTTTTATGAAAAAATGTTTGGGTTAAACTCTAACAGGAGATGGCAAGATAAAAATGTTAGAATAGGAGCATTGTTTAAAGAACATTCTGTGATTGGAGACATGTCTCAAATAACACAGGAAACTTGATGCTGGGGGAGTGTGACGTACATAATGAGAGCTACAGCTTCTAGAGAACAGAGCATGACACCTGCTCAAGGTCATCTCAAAGAAAAACATCATGTAACACTTTGAAGATGGCTTTTCACTTAATATCATGCAGACAGTTGACATCAAAGTTTTGTTATGTCTTTTACTGGTGAACATGGACAAAATCTAACAAACGTTTAACAGCTAATTAAGTTATTAATTAATAGCTTAATTAATTAGCTCATCAGCTAATTAAGTTAGTCATTGAACAAACACAAACATACCTGTTTCCTCATATGGGAAATATTAAGTCCTTTTTGATTGATTGACTGATTGATCCTTTTTTTTAATGGCCCCTAATGCCAGTCAGTGTGTGGCTCTGATGTATCTTTCATATACAATTAATACTTAGAGGAAAAGTTGCACTGAAATCTGCCACTATGCAAGGAAGAGAAGCTGAAGTCCTGAGATGGATGTCTTTTTTATCAAAGATTATTTTTTCTGGACTCTGTGATTGCTCTGTGAAGACATTTTGTTTAGAAGATAGAATTGCAGGAATTTCCCACTGAACAGCCAACTCCCTATCAGCATCTGCCTCCCTGCTGGGTGAGGAATTCCACATATCCTCACCAAATAAACACTGTCTCTTTTGAGACAGATAAAACCAGGCTTATTTAAGAAATCTACAGAAGGCATTCTTTAAGCCATACCCCCTCCTTCAAGAAAGTCTTCCATCATTATTAATGAATCCATTAACACTTCAGATTCACCAAGTCCTCCAGTTTCCTGGACACCACAGTCCTAAGACCCGTCACACTAAGTGTTTCAAGGAGCTCTTCTCCTTCAGTTTCTGCCACTGTCAGCCTTCACATGAATCCACAACTCATTTATTTTTGAATGACGGAAAAAAGCTTTCAGGGGACAAAATACCTTTCAAATGTACTGATGATATTGTAAACTTCTCTCTGAACTGATAAAACAAAATGTTCAATTGGGACTTGACTCCAAGCCCCGTCCTCAGCCTAGAATGCCCTTGTCTTCATCCTTTCTCACCTGGCTTGCTCCTACTGGCCTTCCTTTAACTTAAGTCAGCAGTTGCATTTTTGTAGGAAACCTTCGTATCCGCCCCCCACCACACACACACACACAGATGCCCCTTTCCTATCCTATGTATCTGTTTACTTATCTATTTCTGCCACTAAACCTTTATTTCTGCATTCTGAGGGCTTGGAACAGCTCTCTAAGCTTCTTGAATATATGAAGAAACAAATGTCAAATGAACAAACCAGAAGATCCCATTCAATGCAGCTGCACAGAGGACAGGACTAAGAAAGTCCTAGATATTTGCACTTTCCCTTGTCTAAGTACAGTATCCAGAGGTCACCTGACAAATGTCCTCTCTCTCAGAAACCTCCTATTTGGCAGCCAGTTATATAAAATATGAGTCATATGTTTCACGAGTTTTATCTCTTTATTATTTCCACGGTTCTTTCGCCAAGTCTAGCTTATTCAAATTCCCAGCTGCCAGTGTAGTAACATTTTGACTCCAAGTGTATGACCTATAGTCCTTCAGGATGGTTCTCTCTCACCAGGACGAGAAATCTGAGAGCTAAAGAGGCCTCTGGTGTCTGAAGTCCAGCCAGGGTGCAGCCGGGGTGAAGTAGTGAGTTGGAAGAGAAAGAAAAACTTGCCTGCCTTTCTTCCTTTTTCAAAGTTCCATGTTGGCTGTCCTGTCTGTGGTCTGCGTTAGGTATAAGAACACATTTTCCATGGACTGGCCACTTCTCCAGTAACAGTTTATTTGTTATATTGGTTTTTAATTTCCAAATCCCAACAATAACCATCTTACTGATAGACAAATCTGATCCAATGAACACAATGTGGTACAGGGTAAATGTTGATTATGGGTTTGGTGATATATGAACTATTAATCCTTGTTATTTTTATTAATAATGGCTTTGAAATTTGTTTTTTCTCAAGTCACATTTTTATTGCTTCTAGCCTAGAATATCATAATAATATTACATTGGTCTCCATATATTCTCTTTTATTTTCCAATCTATCCTTAGGGAATAATTACAACTCCATATTGAAATTCCTCTCCTAGAATTCAATGCTGGAAGAAATCTGGCACCCTCCCTGGTCATAAGTCCACTTTCCATACATTTATTTGCTTTAACCAGGCTGATCTCCTCATTGTACCCCCCACTCCCGCCCCACCACCCAAAACTCATGACACTTAGTCCCAACTCTGAGTCTTTGTTCAAAGTGCTGCCTCAGCTGATAACATTATCTAGTCCTATCTATTTATCTGGATCAATTTCCCATCCACTTGGCTCAACCTGGCCCAGCCATGTTCAAACTGAGTGTACAGATTCCACAGTGGTGGTAACTAAGTTAGAGTTGGAACATTCTGAGAAGTTGCAGCAGGGCCTAGAGGACATTCTGCCTGCCCTAAGAGCATTGAGGGGTTTGCCTGTCATGGGTGTGGGAATTCATTTCAGCATCCAAACGAAGAAACCAAACTTACTTTCTCACAGAGCATTCTCATCTAACAGTCACAATTCCTGCCAAAGAGCAAAATACTCAATGTCTAAACAAATGCAGAAGAGAGGTTATAAATGTAGACAGTTAGCCTGCTAAAAATGGGTTTCAGAAGAGGCAATGTGGTTAGAGCAGCTGAGTACCACAAATGCAGGAGGCAGCCCTGCTTGTGTGAACTGGCAATCGCCATCTGTGGAGTCAGGTCAAGTCCAGATGAGCCCACCTAACCAAAGAAAAGGTGTCTAGGAAACCACATCCAGCTGACTAATGTAATGTTCTCCGCCCAAGAAATGATACAAGATTATTTGGAACCAGTTTCATTCATAAATCTAATAGAAGTCAGAAATTTCAGGATTTTATTTCTTTATTATGTAAATGACATTTTTTCTTCTGGCTGTGCTTCTTAGCAGCTATGTACCCTGAGCAAGTTATTTGCCTTCTCTCTGCATCAATTTGACTTTTGCCTCTGAGATGGAACATATGGTATAATGTGATATAGTCCCCTTAGGGGCAAAAATGTTGCTCCTTCCCTCTTTTCTTGGATTGTTACATTAACCAACATCAGCTGTATGAAATCACATCCAATCATAAGTCATGATGGAAGCTTTCTACACGTCACCTTCCCAAAGGACTCCCTCAATTACCTGGAATGACTGATAAAGTTAACTAGTCTTCCTAGCCAAGATCCTCCATAGTATTCTACTTTAACTCTCTGTAAAGACATGATGTAACATTATGTTCATGTGTAAAATGTCACTTTTATCTAATCTTTGAGGAGAAACAGCTGAGATTTTGTAAGTACTATTTTTTTAAATTTTTTATGAGAAAGCATACTAATTACCTTGATGTCCCCACAAAAAAAAAAAAAAAAAAAAACAGCCTTGTGAATTTCTTTTACTCTTTCTAAAACAATACTGCCTATTTGGTGCACTGAAATTCTATGTTTATCTTGTCTCTAAATCTCTTAAGGCTAAATCTTAACTTTCTATTTGGGGAACTTACCATTCCAGTAATTTTCCAGCAATATAATTTTATTCACAACTTCTTGAATGACTATACTGTTTCACAGAAGCTCCCAGAGTGTGAAGTTGAATGCCCAATTAAACAGTAAGTTAATATTGATGAGAAGTAGAAGTTCTGCATCATAACCTAGTAAACCTAAAATTTTGCAAAACTTTCTCTACTTCTTAAACCAATGCATTTCCATAGTAAACAATGATGATGGAAGTCTTGACAGCCTGGACAAAAATGATGTCAGTTAGGATGTGGATAAATAAGGTATTTTATTCTACCTTGGAAGAATCCACTTTGTCCTTAAATTTTGACTAGTTAAGTCTAAAAACTAAATAGATCTCCCATCATCCTCAGAAATACCCCTCTGCCTCTACAAACACACACGCAGAATTTGATTTATGACAACAAACAACATTGACACATTTTTCACATAGCTACTGAAATAAGTTAATGTTCCCACCTCGATGGATTCTTTGGTAAAGAAAGGGCACAGTGTGGAGTGATCTATACAACCCTTCCATTAAAAAATAAAGCATATCATGTTTTGCTATTGAACTGGCAAGCTCATTTTCCTTCTTGTTTTATTACAATTATCATCGTTTTAAATAACACCATTCATTGAACTGTAGCTGGAATTTTGTGTACTGTGATGACTGAAAATTCAACGTAAAGAAGAGAATTCATATTTACTAAGCGCCTGTAGTACACAATAATGTTAGATGCATTATTGTATTGAAACCTCAAAGCAACCCTATGCAGTAGGTATTAGCTCAATTTCACAGATTTATTCATTTATTCATTCTTTTATTTATCAAATACTTGTGCATTTTTGATGTGACAGGCATGGTTCTAGGCTCTGCAGAAATATCAGTGAACTAAACAAATAAAAACTACTCACCCTGGTGGAGTTTATATTCTAGTGTGGAAAAATGAGGAAATTGAAACTCAAAAATGCTATGCATCTTACTCAGGATAATTAAGATTTTAACAGTGTTTCCTAAAGTGCAATTTCGGAAATATCTATTTTAAAGTCACTGAGGATGCTTGTTTAAAAGTAGAAAGTACTATGTTCCATCTCAGAATCCTGGGAAGTGAGTAAGCCCCAGGAATTTGTATTTTTTTAAAGAACCCCTATTTCCTTATTCACAGGGATTTTTGACAGCCATGAGCAAAAAACTGAAGGTGTTTAGAGTCATGCTCAGGTCTGTCTAGATTTCTATCTCAAAGGAACAAAAGCATGAGTATATAAAATATATGTAGAAAAATGTTTAGAGCAGCATTGTTTATCATAGAAAAGAAGAAAAGACTGAAACAAACCAAATGTTCATTAATGGGCAAATGGTTGAAAAAATTGTGGTTCCTGGACACTATAAAACATTCTGCAACCATGAGAAAGAAATATATATGTGTAGAGAGAGAGTTAACTTGAAAATCCTCAAAATGAGTTTACTCGGGAACAGCCAAAAGAATTGCAATTTGGGATGCACATGCTATAGCAAACCATAGGTAAATCCGGAAAAGAAGGGAGGGGAGCAGCCTTTTTTAGAGAAAAAGTGGGAGCAGGGAGAGGCTGCTCTAAATGAAAGTCCATTGGGGGAAAGTAACAGTTCAGGGTGGTAACAGCTTCTTATTGGCTGAGTTGCAGCATTTCTCATTGGCTGGGCTGTTGCTGGGTGGAGAGAGAAATCTTCCTACAGTGATAAAGTAGTTTTACTTCCTGTCCAAGATGCAAGCCTCCATCTCTTCCCGTTTGGTGTAATTGACAATGTATGCTAGGGTGTGAGAGCTCCCCCTACAGGCCTTCCTGATGCGATTTAGTTAAGGTTTCTTTTATTAATTTCCACATTTTTCCCTTTTGATCAAGATCTTTCTCTGAAAGCATGGCTTATCACCAGTCAGGTTCTCTGCATGTAATGGTCTTGTCCCTCAGTGCCAGGAAGGACTTTTTCTGGTGTCCCATGTTGGAGGGAAAGTGTATAGTGGTTGGCAACCATTTAGGCCACATTTGAGTAATAAGGAAGGTTAGGAGGGAGAACTCTCAGGCACTTCTTATTTAAAGTCTATAGCTGTCTGAGGTTGTAAGCATTCGAAATCATTTCAAATTGTTGAACTAATATCACCTTATTAAGTATGTCATTTTTACAGAGGTTCAATAGGCAATAGGTACAGAACTTCATAACAAGTATAGAGCAAAACTATAAGCCCAGTTTGCAGGATGGTTCCAAACCAGGAGCCTAGATCTGAAGGTAACCAGCTAGACAACAGGAGGTGTTTGCCACTGCACAGACACCTCCTTGCTCAGCAAGTAGATAATCAAGGGCTACACAATTATCCAAAACTACCTTGGCCAATGAGTTAAGCAATTGTTGCTGAGCTGAAATTGCTTTGGCTGTGGAGTCGGACAACTCTTCTAGAGTCAGGGAGAGCTTCCTGGTCATTTGTTTGTTGGCATCACTCTGATCCACAGGAAGAAAGTTCTCCCCATGGAGGCAAACCCAGAGTCACATACACCTCCTGGAAGTTCTTGTTTAAAGCAACTATGGAGATTCAATGGGAGAGACCAATGAGAGGTCTCCGGTTATGCAGAGAGAATAGGACAATGAATACAGCAAGGGCACACTGTCCTTATATTCTCCAGCTGTCAAGGCAATGAGTTGCCCACACATATAGGTCATTACTGAAACCTCCACAGATGAAGACATAACCAGGAGGTGTACATAAGTCTTCCACATAAGTGGTATTATCTATAGACTCACTCATTGGCATAGAGGTGTTAGATTATATAACAAAGGCTCAGATACTAAGTTGTTACATACAGAGAGGTTGCCTAAATATATGGATATATCAGAAATTTACAGATGGCCTGGGTTACATTGGTGGTTCCACAGAATTTTTCATACAAATATTCAAAAGATTTTGTTTTCCCCTCCCAAGCCCGGGCCATTTTAAAGCAAGGAATGAGCTTAGCTGGGCTTAGCTCCTTGACTTGGTAGACTGGGCCAGCTGAGCAATTTAGACAAACAACAGTATCTGGAACCACAGTGAGATTACCTATAGGGTAAACTAAGGGTTCATTACTTGCTTGGACAGATCGAGGTTTCCGAGGGCAAATCCAGCAATCAGAGACGTTCCCCCTTTTGTGAGGGATTGGGAAATACAGACGAGGGCATTGTCCTTCCAAGAAAGAGAGGGAGAAAATAAAGTAAGAAACAACAGTGGGAAGACGGTATACAGGCCTGGTCCTGTCATTTTGGGAAAGCTGCCTGCCTCAGATGTTGGCTGCTTCTCTTCCTAGTCAATTTGATTTGGAAGTTTCCAGCATTTATACAGGACTAGATGTCAGGTGGAGCCTTCTTTTGTTGTGAGATGTACCCAAGGCTTGAGTTCCTGAAGTTTGGCTGCCACCCGGGTAGTGAGGAGGGCCTAGTATAGTCCCTTCCAAGGAGATTTCAAGGGCAGTAAAATTTGAAACATCAGTTTAGAGTATCATAGCCAGACATTCAAAGAAACTAGAAGAATTTAGGATATAGTCCAGCTTACAAGTATATAACAAAAACTTTAAAGACAATTAATAGGACTAGAATTTAATATCTACAAAGGTGCAAGCATAATGTCTCTTTCCATAATAACCTCCATTTTTATTAAAGATAATCATAGTAAAACTAATTTTTTGTATTAAATTTGGCCTGATTATTTATATAAAAGCAGCAAGAGTAGTGATTGACCATATAAGCTCTTTTTTAAGATTGCTTTGCTGAAAATTTGTAAGCAAGGTAGTAGGCCAATTTTGCAAGCAGTTCCTTGAAGCTGTCTGGTCATATCTGAGTCTATGTACATCTTTTTAAAATAAAACATTCTATTCAAAGCCTTGATAATGTAGCCAAGATTTCTGATTGTGTTTTGTTTCAAGGAGAACAGACCTTCACTGAACCCATGCAAATACATATATTGTCATGAAAAGAATACTTAAGGGAACAGGTAGAGAGAAAAAGATAAATGTTTCAACCTTGTTGCAAAGACACACTTTGCCAAATTGCTGTAAGTTATAGACAGCTTAAAAGAGAGGAGAAAAAAAGAGTCCTTTACATCTGAAAAACAAAACATCAAGGCAATCAGTCTTTCACTTGAGTTCCAGAAACTTCCACTCAATTCAGTGTTATGATCTTAAAGCTATCAAAACCTGTATTCCAGAGTACTTGTCAAAGTCTTCTCCATGAATATCTTTGAAAATCAAACATATTTGTAGAAGCATCAGTAAAACAATAATTGTCTGTGATGAAAGACTTTTTTTTAAAAAGAAAGGCAATGGGTAAATGCAATTGACAAGGAAATTTGGGTATTTTTGTGACATACTTTTTAGATAGTAACCAGAATTATAGGTAATAATATTATATTAGGACACATCAGATGTCTAGGAATTTTGTACAATTTTTAGAACATTTTTTAGTAATATTTACCCATACAATACAACCTAAAAAGGTTTATTATCACTTATTTGACTATGCTTCTCACATAATTTGATATACCAAATAAGCCTAATTAGTGTAATATCTCCCTTTTTTTAAGGAGAGGGAATAAATCCTTTGAGATGTCCCAGGTGCCCTCTGGAAAATCCCAAAGTCACATCCTGGTCAAAAAAAAGTCACTTAGAATTTGAATATTTTAGGAAGCTTGTCAAAAATATCAAAAGGTTTGGACACTTGACCAAACAGGATCACAGATCATTATGAAATTATACTTAAGCATCTATTTGACCAAAGTAATAACAAAAAGCTTTCAAAGGCAAATACAAAAGGTTACGTAGTTGTAAGCAAAACTTAACTCCTTCAATACCAGGAATACACAGATTTCTTAAGTAATTAAAGACCCGATAGTAACAACACAGAAATTTTATATTTTGACAAAACACAAAATCTCCTTTTTCTAGGCATATTGCTTAAAAGTAAAAAAGCTTTCATGATCTGTTTCACCAGTAGACCGAGAGCCCAAGAAAACCTTGTCCTCTTAACAGAAAAGAAAGCCAAATTTTAATTTTGCTTCAGCTTATTTTGATGTTAAAATTTACTAATTTTAATCTTAGCCAGTCCTGACCACTCATAAAATGCTTTTCCCAAGATTGCTTTCCATAAACCTTCCTTTACCGAAACACTCATCCTACTTTTCTTGCATACAGAGATGTTTCCCTTTAATTTCTAGTAGCTTTAGTTACATATATTAGAATTCTTAAGACTTAGAATCTCCAATTCCTGGTAAAAACTAAAAAGTAAGCAATTGTGGATTGGCAGATTTATAAATACATTTCATAATTTCTAGGAGCGTATGCCCTTTGAATAGTTCAGTCTTTCAGTGTGGCACAAGACATGGTTACCAGCAAACCCAAATTTATCTTTAGTTTCTTTGCAATAGGAAGCCAAAATTAGATAAACTTACGTTCAGTAATTAACGTTTTAGTATCTTATCTTGTTTGGAAAATGATTTAGCTATCCAATGACAGTCCATTATTTAGTTTAACTTGGTATAAACTTTGATCTTATTTACACTTGTTTTCATTACTTGCTTGTAACAATCATGCTTGGATTAGACATTAAATAGCCAACTGTCATCTTAAATTACTTTCTTGCTGACAAATTTTGTAACAGAGACAGTATGAGCTTACTTGACCAGTAAACCCAAGCAGAGAAAAAGTTGCACATTTGCATTACATCCAATTCTAACAACTCTGAAGGCACACCTGGTTTTTATTTATACCAACAACCTTAAGCTCTTTAAAATAAAACAAATTATTTTATTTATTAAAGATTAATCCTAGATCACGTGAACCTGAAAAGCATGTAAGTTAGTTTCTATTATATATCTGAGATTTAGGAATACTTAATTTATAAGCACTTAATTTCAAGCCCATTATATAGAGCTTTTTACAAATCAATTCTAGCAATACCATCCAGAGGTAGAAAAATATCTCATCTCTATAATATACATACATAGTCACACAAACAGACATAAACAGAGATCTCATAGCTTTCATTTTAAAACATTTAGCCATGTCTCAGGTACAAAACTCAAAAGAATAGTTGGATCCAAATTGTATTTCTGGCAGATGGACTAAGGTAAGATTACTTGTTCAGTTGGCCAAAGTCTTTTACTAAAGATTTTTATTTGCATGCTGTAAGAATCTTTTTAGAGCTGTTTTTGGAGTCATTTTTCCCACTACCAAAAGTCTAGAGTAATTGTTATTTAAATTTTTCCTTTTAGTTGTTTCTTTGCTCCAGTTAACTTAGCAATCGTAATTAGGGGGTTAGCATTTGAACCTTCAGAGGGTCTGATTTTAAAAGGGCAGGTTTTCATTGAGGGGAGGAGAGGAAGATGGCATTGGTGGCAGAGCCTGAGCACAAGAAGGCTGCCTGGGTGAAATCTGAGACAGAGGAGCCTGGGAAGACAAACAAGATGGTGTCTGAGACAAAGAAGTGGGAGGGAACAGGACGCTTCAAAAGCCATTTTGTTTTCCCTCAGTTTTTTAGTCATTTCAGCTAATTTAGACAAGGTATCTTGCAGTGAGGCAATTTTAGAGCTTTGTGTGTATCCAGAAGCCTCCAGGTACCAATGAAAATAGACATACCATTTGTTTTGCTTAATTTTAGAGCCACAGTCTTCTAATTTGGTTTTAAGAAAGCTAGTTTGGGGAGACTGAAAGTTCCACATAATGGCCATTGCAATTCCAGACTGCTTTTGGTCCATTTGGCCCACATAGCTAAAAATGCCCATTTGGGGGCACAAAGTTCTTAAACATAAACAAGGCCAGGGTCCCTGAAGGAGGGTTTCCCTCAGGACATTTAGATGACTGGGATCCCTTTTGGGTCTGGGATCCCAAACCCAAGAAAGTTGCTAGAGTCCTAGCCCTGACCCCCAAAAGAATCTAAAAACAAAAGAAAAGTTGCTGGGTTCCCAGCCCTGATTCCAAAAGGAATCTGAAAACCAAAGAAAAACTCCTGGATTTTTAGCAAGCTCTAGCCCCAAAAGGAACAGTGTTACCCTTCAGAAAATAACAGAGTACTCTCCAAGGACAACACCTTGAACCCAAAGGACAGAGCCTTGAACCTAGAGAACAAAGTCCCTCCCCCAAGAGGACAAGCCTCTCCAGACCCTGCATAAAGTCTGAGAGCTCAAAATGCAAAGGGAACAGAGCTTGAAATCCAAGATGAGACTCACCAAAATGAAAGTAGGTGGCAAACTCACAGAAGTGATGAGCACAAGGGGCTCGATGCAGGCATCTTGCTTGATTCCCAGAGTCACCATCTCTCAGGGGTTGCCTTCTTTGGATCCCAGTTTTCTGACACCAAATATGTCTCCTTAAAAAGAAAATTTGCCTGTTATTTTATCTCAAAATGAGCTTACCTGAGAATAGCCAAAAGAATTACAATTTGGGATGTGCATGCTGTGGCAAATCCAAGAAAGAAGGGAAGCTGATTTTATAGAGAAAAAGGGGGAATAGGGAGGTCTGTTCCAAATGAAAGTCCATTGGGGGAAAGTAACAGTTCAGGGAAAGTAACAGCTTCTCATTGGCTGAGCTGTGGCACTTCTCACTGGCTGGCCTGTTGCTGGATGGGGAGACAAATCTTCCTTCAGTAGTAAAGTAGCTTTATTTCCTGCCCCAAATGCAAACATCGTCTCTTCCTGTTTGGGTAATTGATAACCTGTGATAGGATGTGAGAGCTCTTCCCACAGGCCTTCCCAACTCCAATTTAGTTAAGGTTTCTTTTATTAATTTCCACTATACACACACACACACACACACACACATACACACACATACGTTAGAAAGATGTTCATTTTATATTGTTAAAAAAGCAAGTTGCAGAATACTATATAAAGTATGACTACCTATTAACCTGCTATATATACAACTTATATATGCTTTTATGCTTCAATAGGCATAGAAAAGTACACACAGCAAATGGTTAATGGTGTTTATCAAGGAAAAGAGGGAGGGGAAAACTATTATTTTTTATTTACATCCTTTTTTACGTTATAATAATAACACATATTTTTATAATAAAAACAGATAAAGAATAGCTTTACAAGCGAAAATACTTAAAATATAGATGCAAACATAATTATTTCATAAAAAAATGATGCTTTAGTAGGAGGGTAACTTTTGAGTGATACAGATAGTTAGATATAGAGAAAGTCTTGGATCACAAATGAGAGGCACGAATACTAACCAAAAGATTTCAGGTGTCTGGAAGATAGGAGAAAAGGCAGCTAAATAACTAGCTTGTACTGCCCATAAAAATCTTATGGAGGAACTCCAGCCAGTTATTTAATATTATCAGTATCTCTTCACATCGTGAAATTACACCCTTGTTCTTTACTATTCAAAAAGTGAATGTGTTTACATGTGTCTATTAGCCATTTGTATATCCCCTATGTGAAAGATCTGTTCAAATCTTTGCACATTTTTAATTGGGTTATTTGTCTTATAAATGAATTGAATACACACAGAGATACATACATACGATTTCATCCTAGTCTTCTGTGACATGCCTCTTCATTTTCTCAAGAGTATGTCTCAATGAGCAAAAGTTTTTAATTTCAATCTAGTCTAATTATTAACTTTTCTTTTGTGGCTTATGCTTTTTGTGCCCTAACAGATCTTCTATTCCAAGGTCAAGAAGATTTTATCCTTTTTATCTTATGCTTTCTTTGAGAAGTTTTATAGTTTTAACTCTTATGTTTAAGTCTTTGACACATTTTGAATTAATTTTTGTGTGTAGTGTAGTAAGGGTTGAGGTAATTTATATATATATATTCTCTCTCTATATATAAATATATATATATTCTCAATTTATATACACAAACACAATGTATGTGTCTATTTCTGGACTTTCTATTCTGTTTCCTTGATCTATGTTTACTCTTATGCCAATAGTACACTGTCTTGTTCACTAATACAATAGGCATCCTTGAAATCAGGTAGTACATGTCTTCTTTGTTTTTCTTTTTAGAAATTATTTAGGATATTCTAATTCCCTTATATTTTCCTTTTT
This sequence comes from Tapirus indicus, assembly GCA_031878705.1. Taxonomy (NCBI): domain Eukaryota; kingdom Metazoa; phylum Chordata; class Mammalia; order Perissodactyla; family Tapiridae; genus Tapirus; species Tapirus indicus. Next base: position 47,038,937 of record CM062918.1, read on the forward strand.
TTTAACCTAATATTTTCATGTAAACTTTAGAAGCAACTCAATTTCTGCCAGAAAAAAAAAAAAAAGATTACAAGTGTTCTACCAGGCATTGTGGTGAATCTGTACAGCATTTTCAGAAATGACATCTTAACAGTATTGACTCTCCTGACCCATGAACATTTATGTAAGTCTTTAATTTCTCTCAGCAATGTTTTGTAGTTTTTAGTGTATAGCTCAAACACATATTTTGTCAAGTGTATCCTTGATTGTTTCTTGTTTTTTCATATTACTTTAAGAGTGAATTTTAAATTTTTCCAATTGTTCTTTGCTGGACTGTAGAAACATAGTTGATGTTTTTATGTATTAAACTGCACCCTGCAAAAATGCTAACATAATAATTTTTATGTCTTTTTTTCATTTTAATTCAGTTCAAAATATTTTCAATTTCCCTCATTTGCTTTTTTGTCCCATGGGTTATTTAGAAATGTATTAATTTCCAAATATGTATTGTTATATGTATTGTATATGTGTATTGTTTTCCTCAAGTCTGCATTTTGCTCACTGTGCCACACTGCCACATACTGTAGTGCTCAATCCCTCTCAGACTGTGACCCAACAGTCAGGAATATATAGAGGCTGAGGTTACTAAATTCTCTCATTTCTAACAGACATTTAATGAAAGCTGATAGAAATCCATGATTACACTGAGAAACCCTTTCTTTCATCTTCAGCTCCTTTAGAAACAATGGCACAGCAGGAAACAGCCCACTCAAAAGGGATGATTGAAGAGAGTCAAATAAAGAGACTATTCACAAAAGGTAGACAGAGTTTAGGGAAATCACAAAGGATAGTAAAATATCCTGGGGCAAGTGTCAACAGAAAGCAAAGAAAGGATAGGTTGCTGAAAACCGCTGAAAGTTCCAAGAAAGGGCCATCTAACAGGAGCTGTGGCCTCCGGCAGAGAGACACAGAGAGGGGACCAAAGAAATAAACACCTCGACCTCTTTTTCTTTCCATACTCCAGTCTCCTTTTGGTTCCTCCGGTGACCATTCCAACCAAAAGGTGAAAGGCAAGGGAGCCTGGTTTACACGATCCATGGAGGTCAACCTCCTGGAACACAGAGCAAGATAAAGCTGGAGAGGGAAGCCAAAGAGGCAGATTGAGAGTATTCAGCAAAGACAGCATGCCAAGAATTTCTAGGCATCAAGTTTCAATCGTTATTATTGAAATTACCAGGTTTGAAAGAACAGAACGAGATCACTTCCACCACCACCACAGATACATCTCTTTCACTAAGATGGAACCCACAAACAAAAGATATTCTGTTTGCCCTAGCACTAACATTTCTTTTTCCTGCCTTTGTTCTCAGGGTCCTGTTAAGCCAGGTTGATTGACACAGGGATCTGAAATGTAATCTTAAGTGACATTTACTCTTCCTTTAAAAGCTGCTTAGCTCCAGGCTGTGAGGCTATTAGTTCACTCTGTATTTATTACAGAAAAAATGCCAGACAATGATACCCAAATTCCTAAAAGCAGTTATCCAACTGTTAACTACATCCAGGTGTTTTTCAGGACGTGATTTCAGGAAACCATGATTGCTTATGTCGGTGGGCATTTGGTCTTCACTACAGCTTGATGTATGTTCCAAATGGAGAAGAATTCTCAGGCAGCTGCCAACACACGCCTAGCACTTACTGGTCTGTTGTCTGTCCCAGCAATTCCTTTAGGATCATCTAAGCAGTGACTGGTCTAGTATTATGTCTTATTCATTCTGACTACTAACAAGTACATTCCTTTCTGGGAACCACTAGGCAATTATGCAATTAGAAGAGGTCTATTTTGTAGCTGCTGTAAATCAAGTTTTTCCAGTGATGGGTGTTAATCGATCCCGGTTTTTCTCTACAATGGAAGGGTATTAACTGAACACCGGGAGTCAACTCCAGCTATATCTTGGAGTAGTTCCTTTTCAACTATTTTACTACTCCCATTGGCTTTAACAATTTTTGAAAAAATAAGTATTTGGGATTTAGAAAATAGTTTCTCTACAAGTGTGATCATCATTTGTTGGGATGGAAGATTGTCTCTGATTAAGTTGTAAGCTACTATAAACACAAAGTCTGGGAAATCTTTTCAAAGACTGAGAAATTTTCTTTCCTTAATAATAACTGTTCCTGTTTAAAGAGCACCTACCACACGCCAGAAACTGTGCTAAGCTTTTAGGTCCTTTATATTATTAATTCTCATGACAGTTGCATGAAATAAATAACATTATCAGCCTTCATCAGATGAGACTCTGAGATTTAGCAAGGTCATGTAACCGGACGCCAAAGGTCATGCATCCAGTAAGTGGTAGAGCCCTATGGGATTAGAATGCACATTAGTCTTGATTCTGACGCCCATATTCCTAACCACCCCGGTATTTGTCCACCTAACAAAACATCTGACAGAGCACCAATCTCTTAGCCTCACAGGACTAGATTAGCTGTGCATAGGGAATGTAACTGAGTATGCAGATGGTAATGGGCCAGCTAAACATTAGGCACTATTATTCTCTCATTATGACAAAGCCTTAATTAACTTTTCATGATTCCCAAATGCCATAAGAGTCATGAGCTCACAAATGAGAATTGAATTTCTCATGTCTCTCTTCAAGGGATTTCTCGGGTTTTCTTTGGCCAATTTGGGAACGTACCTCCTCACCATAGATGTTCCAACCAGTTGGCAGCCACTTAGCTAGGAGGGACAGCAGCAGTTGCTAATGGTACAGAGATAATGCCAAAGCATGTTTCTCTCAATACATTTCCTTTGTAGCAAGAAATACTAAAGTACAAGAAAAGTCAGCCTCTGGGTATCTAACCAACCTTTGCAGAACAGCATGGAGTTCAGAATAGAGTTAAATTGAGTAGGTTAATAGCAGGACTATTTACAATGATAGCAAGAAACTCTACTGGTTTCAGACACTGTTAATTAGCACTGGGATCTCAGGACCTCATGTGTGAGCAAAATAATAAAACAGTCATTGATAACAACGGTCAACGAAGTTTATAGATTATACTGGTATGATCCTACATATCTAAAAGAATGTAGTATTGGATTAATTTCTGATCATCTCACAATAATAAAAAGTCATTTTGTACCCCATGTGACATTTGAATGTTAAAGAAATATCCTAGAGGCCAGTAGCTTTTCGGAAATCTCTAAGTTGGAAAGCTCTAGAGTTCACGTCAGATCCAATGCTTACTAGATCAAGAGGTAGCAGGGAGAGGAGAATGGCAAATCCATCATTTCAGTTAAAATGTCCAAAAAGTACACTCACAGAGGCAGATTAATTTCCATTGCTTCAGAAGCTCCTTTACAAAAGCATCCGTCATATCATGCACAGTTTCCCTGCCACTGACAAACTTCTTGAATAGGTTAGACTCTTCAAAAAGAATGTTCTATGGCCAGCTCTCAGATGCCACTAGAGACGCCAATAACAGTAAAAGTCTCTCTCAAGACAAGCATTAGAGCAAAACTTACCTCATATGGGCCATGACACCCCACAATGCTGTCTGTGTGTCTGATAACCAAGAAACAGAGATCAGAAAGGGCCCAGGACCCAGGGCTGACAGTGACAGTGCCAGGTCATCAGGATTGGACTATTATAATGCCTTCAGTGAGATTCTGGGATTAACATTTGAGGTCACATATGGGTAAATGTGTTGCTCTTTTAAAGGATGGATTGTGGGGGCAGACTGCTCAGATGCTCTCCTGGACTATCAGTAACAACTTTGTGACTTCAGACAAGAACTTAACCTCTCTCAGCCCATTTCCCACACAGTGGATCAAGCTACTCATCCTAAACAAGAAGGTAAACCAACAAACGGCACAGCTACAATTCACACCACAGTCTGTCTGACTCCAAAGTCTGAGCAATCAAGTACCATGCTCTGCTGCTTCCACTAAACAAAAACAAATCATTATTGATTTTACTAAAAATGCATGTGTTTGGTATAAATTTGAGTTTTCTACCTCTATTTCCATTCATAATGCCCCTAAAAGGGGCAATTTATGGAAATGAATGGAAATCTAATAGATTCAGTATACATTTGGGAGCCATTCCTCCAAATTAACAGAAGTATTTAGAGTCATTTAAATAATAAAAGGAATAATATAAACCTGTTCATTAACCCCTAGGCATATGACTATAAGGATTGTTAATCCTGGATTAAAAGTGGTACTTATCATTTTCAGAAAAAATTAAATAGAAAAATCTCTAGGAATGTAGTAGGAGGAGAGAACATGTCACTTAGTTGTCTCAAGGTCACTTAACTACTAAATATTAGAAATGTAGGTTTTTCCTATTTCAAAGCATGTCCTTTTTCCACTACAACACAATATAAATATATATTGCTACACTCAAACCCAGAACACAGTTCCCTGCATTGTTCTATAATTCTTAATAAGTCATTAATTTGACTTGTGTTTCTGAATAGTTAACTGACATGTCAGCATATAAATACAAATCATTATTACCTAATTTATATTCTAAAGAATTGCAAAAAACCAATTTTATCAAAAATCTATATGTATATTTTATAGTAGAATAAAAGAGTATTAGGTCTAGAAGTCACATCTCTAGAAGTTAAAGATGTATCAACAATTTAAAATTTCAAAGGCCTTACTACAAAGTCCAAATATTAATTATGAATTCAAGTGTTAAAATTGGAGTGCACTCAAATAGAAAAACTTTGAACTTTAGCCTATTTTTTACTTGGTATTTGATTTTATATCCTCAAAGCATTATAGTGTTGAAAGGATATATATTTGCTCGAAGCCTTTCAGTGGTGCCTGTTGATTGCTACATAATACCATGGTAACCCAACCCTTCCTGGAGCCAATTACAGCCCTCTGTGAACAGAGGTGTGGATAGAACCATACCCTATTTGATATGTAAAATACAAGTAAACTGGGATTTTTGATGCTTGGCATGAACGCACAGCAGTCTCTTCATGACCTATTTAGTTGTCATAAATCATGGAATATCAAAGAAGATAAGGTTCTAGGGAAAAAATAGACATCAGAATCTTCCTCTCTGGCCCTTTGTTATATGGGTTTATATGGAAATGCAAAAGGGATGCAACTGAGAAATAATAAATATTTTATTGAACTGGTAAAATAGTCATGGAATTTCTCCTTTCTAGGGCAGGCTTAGATCAATCAAGACATGGTCTGATTCCCATCGCATGGTAGGGGTCATGTAGGGAAAGAAAATCAAGATATTTTAACTTTTTTCCCCTCTGTTATGGTACTCCAAAACCCTAAGGGAAGTTGGTTAAAAGTTGTATTACAAACTAATACATAGAGAACCCAAGCCTGTTATTTACAGATGAAGTTGGGAATCACATAGATGAAGTGATACACTGGTAGTTGTGGAAACAGAACTCAAATCCATAACCTTGAATTCTGAATCAAATTCACAAGTTGTATCTTTCCAAAAGGGAGTCTAGCCATATTTAGAGACATGTTTAGCCAAAATTAATAATTTATTTAAGAAGTATTTATTGAGTATCTACTATGTGTAAGACACAATCCTAGATACTGGGAATACAAGAGTTGACAAGACACACATAATCCCTGCCCTCGTGGTTCTAACTCTCTAATGAGGAGTAAGACATTGAAAACACTTTTTTTAATTTAAAAAACAAACTCCCAAACAACATTTAACTCCAAATATGATAACTGCTACAAAGGAAACCAACAGGATTTAATGAAAAAGAATAAATAGCAAGGCCAAAGGGAGAGACCTAGACATAATTTAGATAAGTTGGTCAGAGAAGAAACCTCTATAGATATGACATTTAAGCTGAAATGCAAAGAATCTATAGCCTTCTTAGCACAGCTGTTTGAAATATTTTCCTCTAATGGAAAGAGCTGGGAGTGGAGCACTGAAAACTGCACTGGAGAAAAGTCTGTTTTGTTGGAGTTTGTAGGAGAAGGAATCTAGTTTGTAGGAAAATAGAGGAGCCTGATAACATAGGGCTATGTAGAAAATAATAAAGTAGATCTTATTTTAACTGTGATGGTAAATCATTGAAGAGGAGCAACATGATCAAATTTATTTTTTTTAAACATATTTTTGTGTACCGTTGTGTGTGGAATAGATAGACTAGAGGGACTTTAGAGAAGACCAGTCAGGCAGCCATTGAAACAGTCTATGGAAAAAGTAATGGTGATTTTTGTCAAGTGACACAGAGAATTAGATTTGAGATATATTTAGATGTAAAATCAATACACCTGGCTGATGAGTTTGATACACAAATGGAAATGAGGGAGGACAAGATTAATTCTCAGTTGCCAGCTAGAACAACTGGATATATGGTGGTGTCAGTGACTGAGATTGGGAAGACTGAAGAAGACCCAGTATGGGAGGGCAAAGCAAATGTTCAGTTGAAGAAACACTCAGTGTCATATATTTGTGAGATATTCCAGTGGAAACAATAACTAGGTGATTCAATACGTGAGTGAGATGTTCAGAAGAAAGTCTAATCTAGAGTTTTTATACTGCCATAACACAGGATCTTGAATTTTAATGACTACACAGGGGACAAAACAATAGCCTTATGTCTGGTTAAGATTTGACTAGAGACCCACCCAAAGGGGATATGCACTCAGTAGTAGGGAAGAAGTGGGGAAAATCTACAACAAAGGAAGATATCAGAGAGATTGTCTGTCTCAGCCTACACTCTGAAAGCAGGAGAGAAAAAGGCTCACAAGATCATTTGCTACCAAAGGCAAGCCCTCATGCAAGTTTAGATGATTTCATATCACCTACATGGTAAAAAAAAATACTATTTTATCCCTATCTTGTAATTATTCTTACTTTTGATAAATTAATTTAAAGTGGTCCTGAGTTGATAGCACTCCCTGTCATATGGTAGGAAAGAATCCAACTGTACTAGTAATCGCAATAAAAATAAATGGTTTACATTTTTCAGTTAAAAGATAATAATTATCAGACTAGATTTTAAAAAGTCATCTAGCCAGACACCTAAAATACAAGTATATAAAAGGGAGAAAATAAAAGTATGGATAAAAGCATACCAGGCAAATTCTAATTAAGAAAACAAGCTGAGAACCCTATATTAATATTAGATCACACATGCTTTAAAGCAAAAGGCATCATTAGCAACAAAAAGGTTTAATACATAATAATAAAAAGCTTCAACAAACCAGAAAAATATAATTATTCTAAAGTTGTTTTCCCCTAATAACATAGTTTAAAAGAAAATGAGACAGAATTACAAGGAACAAATGAAAATACTAGCATAGTGGGAGATTTCAACATATTATTAATAAATGATAGATCAAACACAAGTGAAATTAGCATTAATATAGAAAAAATTTTAGCAACACAATAAATTAGATCTAATGGGTCTAAACAGAAACTCAAAAATTTGAGAATATATATCCCTTTGAATCATATAAGAAATATATAGAAGACTGACCATGTATCAATTCGTAAAATAAATTTCAACAACACATGTGATTTCAGCATATAATAGTATATAATGTAATAATATAATAAAGACATCTCAAATCACTGGGGCAGAGTTGGAATTTTGAATAAATGAAGCTGGGGCAACTGGGTAGTAATTTTGAAAAAAATAAATTAGATGCACTGTTTATACTACCCATAAGAACAAACTCCAAATGGATCAGAGATATCAATGTAAAAACAAGTCTTACAAGAACTAGAAGAGAACACACGTTTTTCTTAGATTTTTTTTCTAATATTTATGTGTAGGGAAAGACTTTTGAACGATGACTCAAAAATGCAGAGAAAATGATTGAAAATTTTGACTAAATAGAATACTTTTACAGTTTTCATGGATAAAAGAACAGCTCAGAAACTAAATAACTAATGGAATAGGTAGATAGATAGATAAGAAGGGACTGCTTTTCCTTACAGTAGAATTCTAATTGGTTAACGTAGAAAGAATGAGAAAAATAGAAAAATGTGATAGGCAAACATGACAGCAATAATCGTGGCAGGCAAGAATCATCTATTATACTAACTCAAATGTGTCGTCATAAAAGATAAAGAAAGACTAAGGAACTGTCACAGATTGGAAGAGACTAAGGGAGCACAACATCCAGATGAAATGTTGGATCCTGGATAACTTCCTGGACCAGAAAAAGTACATTAGCAAAAGGGTGGCAAAATTTGACTGAGGTCTTAAATTAGCAGATAGCATTGAGTTGATGTTAATTTCCTGATTTTGGTCATTGTGCCATGCTTTTTTTAGATGCTTACCTTAGGGGAAGTTGTGAAAAGAGTGTACAGGAACTCTCCATACTCTTTGCAACTTTCTGTAAGTCTAAAATTATTTCAAAATAATATGTTAATAAACGTAATTGTCTAAAGTAAAAAATAGTAAAAACGTATTCTGAGGTTTACAACATTTGTATAAGTAAAATTTAGGATACAAAGAGCACAAAGGATGGGAGGGAAGAAATAGAAGTATACTTTTGTAAGGTTCTTATATTATATGTGAAGTGGTAGATTATTTGAAGGTAGACTGTGAAAACTTAGTGATAGTGATATATTAACATATATGCATATATGGATCAACATTTCTCTACCATATGTATACACAGTAAACTCTAGTGGAAATGCTAAAAAATAAAAGATACAGTTAGAAAGTCATAAAGATAGAAAAGGCAGAAAATCACACCAAATTTATTCACAGATTATATGATCACCAAAGGAAAGACAACAGAATGTATAAGAAAATTTTTCAAAATATTAAGAGAACTTAGCAAGTTTATTAATATAAGGTCAATATAGAAAATGTGTTTCTAAATACTAGCAAAGAGCATTTTTTTTAGTAAGATGCATTTTAAGTAGAGATATTGAGTTTCAATTCTGGAAATGTCAGTCTCAGTTATTGGACCAAACATCCTGCTGAAAGTAATTAGAAACCTGGAGATATGTATTATAATAATGATGTTTAATGTCATTAGAAAGCTACCAGGGCAGAGAGGAATTGCGGAGCTAAGACCTGGGAGAGCAGGTAATCACAGAGAGGTGAGCCTTGTATTTGTAGCAGTTTTTCTTCTGAAGGCCATTGTTGATTTGAAACAGCACCTTGGAGGCTAAGGACAGAGCATATGGAATCTTTAGACTGTATGGACAAAGACTGGAGTTCAGGGTCCAATAAGAAGAGTAAGTCCTGGTAAATCCCCAGGGCTACACCTGAGTGTAATAAGGGTAAAGTGGAAATATATCTGCCCTCATAGACCAGAATCATTTCATTCCCTGATTGGATTATGATACTCCACACCTAGCTGCCTCCAAGATGCAAAAGTGACTCTATATTAAAAGAAGATAACCCAAAGCTTCAAATTAGCTTCATAATTTTTCCTAAACAATGTTTAGCACATAATGGAAAATAACTAGGCCTATGAAGTATATGAGGTAATCTAAAACAAAGAGAAAAAAATAAACAGTCTAAAGGGGAGTCAAGGCAATGGTGTTAAGATTCAAATTTTAAAATAACAAAGAATAATATGTTCAAGGAAATTATATGACAAAACTGAGAATTTCCTGCAGAAATGGAAATACAAAAGGAAATCAAATAGAAATTCTGGAAATGAAAGAAACAATTTTTAAAAAGAACTGAATTAATCGGACATTGCTGAAGAGACAAATGTTAAATGGAATACAAATTAGAAGAAAATATTTAAAGTTTAGAGAAAATAGAATGGGAACTACAGAAAATAAGGTACACATTAAATATGTTTAAAAAATCCCAACATTTTAAATTGGAATCACAGAAGGAGAACAGAGAGAATGAAGAAAGCAATATTTGGAGAGATATTAGCTAAGAATTTTCCAAAATTGATGAATGGCACCAAGCCACAGATTCAAGAGGCACTATGAACCTCAATAAGGATAAATACAAAGAAACCCTCATCATAGTAAAACTGAAGAAAGTCAAGGACAAAGACCTCTTATAGGCAGTACGATAAAAAAGAGATAATCTTCAAAGAAAAAATAGAAGGGACTTATTGACTTTTAACAGAAACAATGGAAACCAGAAGACAATCCACTGATAAAAAAAGTTGAAAAAAATAACTGCCATACCAGACTTCTACACTCAGTAAAAATATCAGTCAAGAATGAAGGGAAAATTAAACATGTTTTCCAATAAATAGAACTGAGAGAATGTGTCACTAGTAGATCTGAATTAAAAGGGGCTACACTGAACATAAAGAAAATCACAACAAATGGAAGGTCAGAGATGCAGGATGGAAAAACAATGAAAAGGATAAATACTGATTGTAGGAAAAACAATCATAATGATAGTGATGTCTGGAGTGGATTATATTTAATGAGAAGTAAATGAACATCCTTGACATATAACTTGAAAGATGTTAATGAAGTATTCTAAATTCTTTGCATTGTCCACAAAGAGTTAAACATTTCAATCTATGTTAGACTTTAATGAAACAACGATGCATGGTAATCACTGAAAGAAGAGAAAAAGAGTATAATTATAGAGTATAATACCAAAATATAATACCAAAATAATACCAATTATAGAGTATAATACCAAAAAAGAGTATAATTAGCTAACAGAGGAGAAAAAGGGAAATACATTTTTTCAAAATGAATACTAAAGAAAGCAAAGAGAAGTTTGTATATCACTATTATATTAAATGTAAATGGAGTAAGTGTTCCAATGAAAGCAAATTTTTTCTGAAACGTTTCTCCACACTTCTAATTGTAGGCTGAGGGTGGAGGAATGGGGCACAGGGATACATTTTGGGGGTGATGGAATTTGTTCTTTATCTTGATAGTGGTGATGATTAGACAGATGTATACATTTGTCAAAACTTTTTAAAAATGTATACTTAAAATTACACTATTATTAAAATAGTATTTATTTCTTAAAAATAAAAAGGATAGTGGAGTCAGCTTGAATAGATGCCCACTGGCCCAATCTGCAATAATTTGAGCACCAAAATAAATAATGATAATAATAGATTACAACCTGTTGATAAAATGGGAAGCTATAAGTCTATACTGTATAAACAAATGAATAAATAAATCAATGGGATGAGGAGGATCTTTTCCTTGCAGTAGAATATCAACTAAAAAAGTGAAGAAGCAATGATGGAAATAGAAAATCACTATTTAGAACCAATATAATGGTAGTTAATTCAGTCAGGAATCATCAATAAATTCCACAGCTGGTAGGTGGGTGTTTGATAAGGAACAAGATATTGATGCAGTCTCAGAGTATTTCTCCACCAAATACCTATCAGTTACAAAGGGAAAATGGTGACATCATTGTTGAGATGGCTGGCAGATGCCAACATAGCCAGGTGATCAAGGTTAACATCACCAGTGTTGAGATCGGTGTGTCTCTCGACCTGATGTGCCTGAGAAAAGCACAGCGTGATTTTTATCATATTCCTGCCAAGAATGTATGACCTGAGAATGGTCACGAGGACACAATAAAGGAAACTAGATTGAGTGACATCTTACAGATTGAGAGGCCTGTATTCTATAAAATTCATGAGACATGAAGACTGAGAAAGACCAAGGAACTATTCAAAGGAGTTTCAGGAAACATCACAACTAAAATCTGTACATGATACTGGATTGGATCAAGGATCAGACAGAAAACAACGCACATTGTTGAGATAGTTGGTGTGATGTAAAATGGGGTCTGAGAGTTGGATGGTGGTGGTGTATTGTTGATTTTCTATTTGGATAATTGTATTATGCTTATGAGATAGAGTAGAGGAAACAGAGAACGGAATATTTGGGGATGATGGGGCACTATACCTGCAATTTGCTCTCAAGTGGTTCAAAAAATAATGAAAATAAACATAAAATAAATATTATATACATGTACAAACATATATAATGTGTAAAGAGAGGGGAAAAGAATATGGGTGATGAAACATATGTGATAAAATACCAACAATGGGTATCTGTGGGAAGGGAATATGGAAGTAAAAGAGCTTTTTTTTTTTTTTACTATTATTGCAATTTTAATATAAGTTTGAAAAGATTTCAAAACAAATTACAAAAAAAGTAATGAGGAATATCTCTATATACAGATATGGGATGATCTTCAAGATACATTTAAGTGAAAAATAAGGTAGGAATGGTGTGCCTTGTCAGAATAATGTTGTTTTGCAATTATTGTACGTACAATGTAGAATAAGGGAAATAAGTAATTATGCTAACATTATTAGGAACTAAGATATTCAATTTAAAGAGAACGAAGATAAACATTTTAATTAAGTAAAGAATTTTTAATCCTGAATTTTAAATATCAATATTAACTTATCATTTTATTTTTTCTTAAAAAATGTGTTTCTAGTTCTGCCCACAGAAATAGACTACAAGTAATGAAAACCCAATAGCAGTGAACATCATATTGCCTAGATTATGGTCTCTAAAAACCAATCCACTAGAACCAGGGCTCATTGGAGAAATAGTCATTTCAAGATCTTTGTCAGAACATATACAAAATGAACCTGGTGCCTATTTTTGTGCAAGAAAGAAAAATATCAAAGAGTATTTACTAAGCTAGTGTCAAAAGAATACCAAAGCCATCTTGAAGAAATACAGTGGCCAAAAATAGAAAAATTAAGCATCAAAAAGAATAATGACTACAATTGATTGAGACAGCAAATATATTTGTTAAAATTCATGAACTAATAGTGATATTTTAAAAACTAAAACTATTAGTCCCCTTTGAAGGCTGCCAGGATGTCAACATATTAGTCTGAAAGCTGGAAAGTTAAAGGAAAGAATCAAACATTGATCCTGTCTTTCTGTATGCACTGTATTTCAGATTATACAAATAGTTCTTCCAGTAACGCACTGTGTGACCTGTGCAAGTTTCTTTTCCTCTGAGCCTTGTTATTCATCTATAAATGAAGACAATAATGCCTATCTCATAGTGATGCTAAGAGCATTTAAATAGACAATATATGTAAAGCTTCTAGTTCAGGGGATTGTATCCTCTGCAAAGAGATTTTTATGCTCCTCAAGGACAATTAACCTTTCATGTACTTCTTTTGTATTCTCCAGTTCATTAGTTTATCACTAAACTTTATCTACTCAAGGGCCTACTATATATCAAGCACTGTGTTAGAGTTGAAATACGAAGGAGATTAAGACATGCTCCCTGAGCTCAAAGAACTTTTAATCTAGTAAAACAACTACCCAGAAGATAGTTAGGACTCATAAAATACTTGTTGAATTAAACGGAAATTTTCAGACTGGTTTATTTTCTTTGTGAGGAAGACTGGCGCTAACATCCGTGCCCATCTTCCTCTACTTTATATGGGATGCCACCACATCATGGCTTGACAAGCAGTGTGTCTGCTCGCGACCGGGATCCGAACCTGCAAACCCCAGACTGCCAAAGCAGAGCATGGGAACCCAGCCGCTTCGCCACTGGGCTGGCCCCTCAGACTGGTTTAGATTTCAAGAGCCTGTCAGTCAGTTCTCAACCACCCATGCTTCCTGTGCAATAAAAATAAAATAGAAGGACAGCAGCAGTCTTGGTACCAAATTACCAGAAAGATAGTAATAAAAGAAAAGCTAAATTAACAACAACAACAAATCTACATAAAGGATGGATTTAATATTACTTAGATTTACACGTCACAACGTCTGGAGGGTGTGTCTGTAGTTCAGTCTTCCCGGCCTGCCAGCACACAGGCACCATTGAGCTATTCAGGTCACGTTAACTGTATAGGACAAATGGGCAAGAGTGAAGATTAATGAAGACAAATAGCATCTGAAATGGCAGGATCTAATTCTAGGTGAGCTGCCCCAGAGATGACAGCTGAAATTCACTCATACCCCAAAACTATACCAACAGCAATTCACAATATGCATGAAATGAGATGAGAATCAATGACCCGGAGTATGTGCCTGCCTGATGGGAATCTTGTACAAGCAGGTGGAAGTCGTGTGCAAAAATCTATTCCACTCTGGGTAGAAAGGTTTCTATTGTAAGAAATACATGTAAACAAGGCTAGTACCCACTGAAAAATCCTGAGTAACAGTGATTGAAATGATTCCTTGGTTTAGTGTCAGTGTTATAACCAGTTGTGGATTTTTAATTACACAATTTTTTTCTGAAAGAATTACCAAATAAACACTAGAAAGAAAGCAAAACAAACCAAAAAAAGCAAATGCAGTGAATGGATAAACTTGCAAAAAATTTTCAAGATGCTGAAAATTGTTCATTGGACTATTAATTGTTGCAGTGCGTGCACAGTGAAATCTGTAGCCATGTCTACGGTAACAAAACTGACTTAAAAACCATTTCTTAGGCCAGTGCTTCCCAACATTTTTCACACCAAAGCATACATTGAAAATGGGAATGTTTGTACAGTTCTAGACTACTAGGACAATTGGCCAGGAAGTGCTGTTGTCTGTGTCCTGCCCAGTCGACCCAAGAACTACAGGAATAAACGTCCAGATGTCCCTGTAATGTGTTCACTATACACCTTACACTCCTGCACCCCATTCCTTGGCTAAGGGTTTTCAAACAGTACTGTAGGCAGCTTTATGAGCTCTGAGATGCAGACTGAGTGATTCTGGTTAGGGCGACCTCCATACTCACCCCAGAGCAACTCTACTTTTACCTGTTTTGTTAAAGAAAAAATTCCACTGCAAGAAAAAAAAAACTTTGGAAAATTACTTCTTTGGTTCTAGAAACAATGAAATTGAATTTAAAAATAAAAGTGAGCTAGGAGACTAGTTAGCTGATTATAGCAATGTTTCTCAACCCTGTCTGTATGTTAGAATCACTGGAGGTGGTTTTAAAAAATATAGAGACCTGGGCCCTACCCTCAGTGATTCTGAATCATTCATGGTATAGCTCAGGCATTTAGTATTGTTTAAAATCGTCTCGGGTGATTCTCATGTTTACCCAGATTTGAGAAACACTGAGCTAGAGAGAGCTATTGGCCAGTTAAAAAAAGCCCTGTCATAAGAGTCAGTTGAGACCCAGATATGCTTGCCAATTTTATTTGCCAGATTCAAGTAACTTGTGTGGGTCCTAATTTTCTTATTTATAAGATGATAACAGTGGCATTTGTTACTTGTTACTGGCATAGAGACTAGAAATGCTCAATATATATATCCCGATCCCCATGAAAGGAGATGCCAAGGAGCACAGTAACTATAGGACCTTTTCTCTCATTTCTCATGCAAGTCAAGTGATGCTCAATGTGCTGCAACAAAGGCTTTTACCTTATATGGAGCACGAAATGCCTGATGTCCAAGCTGGGTATCGAAAAGGGAGAGGCTCAAAAGATTTAGTTGCAATTATTTGTTGGCTACTGGAGTGCTCCAAAGAATTTCAGGAGAAGGTTAGTCTATGTTTTATAGATGACAAGGAAGCCTTTGACTGTGTGGATCGTGAAAAGCTACGGGCTGCGCTGAGAGAAATGGGTACGAGTCAGCACTTGATTGTCCTGATGCGTAACCTGTGTTCTGGACAAGAAGCCACTGTCAGGACAGAATACGGAGAGACAGAATGGTTTCCTATAGGCAAAGGTGTCAGACAAGGTGCATTTTATTTCCTATCTGTTTTATCTATATGCAGAACATATCACACAAAAAAACTGGGCTGGACTCAGATGGAGGAGGAGTGAAAATTGGAGGCAGAAATATCAACAATCTAAGATATACAGATGACACCATCTTACTGGCAGAAAGCAGCAGTGACTTGAAACGACTTCTGATGAAATTGAAAGAAGAAAGCGCCAAAGCAGGATGGCATTTGAACATCAAGAAGACAAAAATCATGACCACAGAAGAACTACACAACTTTAAGGTATACAATGAAGACATTGAAATTTTTAAAGATCTTGTTTACTTTGATTCAGTCATCAACTTAAATGGAGACTGCAGCCAAGAAATCAAGAGAAGACTTGACTTGGAAGGGTACTAATGAAAGAGTTAGGGAAGATATCAAGTGTAAGGAAGTATCATTAGAGACTAAGGCCAAGATCAGCCACACCCTCATATGTCCAGCTGCAAAAGCTGGACAGTGAAGAAGGTGACAGGAAAAAAATTGATTCATTTGAAATATGGTGTTGGGGGAGAATTCTGTGGATACCCTGGACTTCCAGAAAGATAAACAAGTGTGTCCAAGAGAAAATTAAGCCTGAACTATAACTGGAGGCAAAAAATGATAAAACTGAGCCTGTCCTATCTTGGGCACATCATGAGAAGGTAGGATTCTTTGGAAAAAATAATAATGCTGGGAAAAGTAGAAGGCAGCAGGAAAACAGGAAGACCAAATATGAGATGAATTGACTCCACAAAGGAAGCAATAGGCATGAGTCTACAGGAGCTGAGTAGGGCTGCTGAGGACAGGACATGGTGGACGTCACTCGTTCATGGGGTTACCAGGAGTCAGAGCCAACTTGACAGCACATAACAATGGCAACACTTGTAGGTTGTTGTGAGTTTTCCAAACCAAGGAGTTTTACCTGGGAAAAAGCCAAAGTAATCAATGAAAGGAGGAAGATTTGAAGGCTACAGTGTGGGAAGAGAGCCTTGTGATTCTTCCTCCTTAAGGAGATAGAAAAACTGAGTACAAAAGGGGAAAAAAGGAAATTGGTGAGGATTCAGCGTGCTAAGATTTCATATTATCTCTTCCTTCCCCCCATCTTCTCAGATCCCCATTAGTGAAATGCAAGGAATCAAGGCCACATAAAAATGGAAACTGACTGAGAGAACAGATAGCACAAAGCGAGAAACCTTAAAAAGGAAAGGAAAAAAAATAGAACTCAAAGGAGGCATGGAGAAGAAAATCTGAAGCAAAGATCTGGTTTGCCTGTTTTGTTTTCTAGAATCCTAGAATTTCCAGTGGAAAAAAACAAAATTAAAGAAGATCTGTAAAACTTCTGGAAGAAGAGAAAAATTAGCTGTGACACTAAGTACAAGAGATTATGTGATCATTGTTATCTTTAATTAGAATGCATCCAAAGCACTCATCTGCGGAAATAATAAATACCAACCTTCAGTGAACACTGTCTAAGAGCCAGACATTGTGTTAGATGTTTTACATACACTATCCATAATATGTGTATGCATTTATAATCATCCTTCACTTACACTATCTCTAATTTTTATTATTTCAGGGGCCTGAAAAGTATTATTTGCATTTTATAAAAGGAGAAATTGAAGCCTGAGGAAGCTAGGTATCAAGGTCTCATAATCACAATCCAGGATAGAAGTTATTTGAATTGCATTCTTTTTGCCTCCAATGACTAATGTCTTTCCCCAGCACCTGAAAACGCTTAGGAATTAAAGCATTTGACACAGTACTAGGTCAGTGGTAAACACCCATATAATTTGGGGAACTGTAGCAACAGGAAGAAAAAGCCCAAGGAGATTTTTTTTTTCATTCTCTTTGGAATAAAAATCTTATTGTAAGAGCAATAGATACATTATTATTTCAGAAAAATCTAAGTAAAAGTTGTCAGGTTTGGATCCAGGAATATAAAGATGGAGTAAAATTGTGGCAAGGGAGGGAGAGATTAACCAATGCCAGATCCTGTTCACTTAGGTTTGGGTAAGGATTAGAAAAACCATGTTTTGTGGATCTAGAAATAAATTGAATACAATATGTAGTAAATAAAAACATCACAGCTCTTTTTAAAACAAGTTCACCATTGTCCTTATTGGGGGGGAAATGGGGCAAAATCTTGTATAATTTTTGTTTTAGGAAAGTGTTAACTTGTTCAAGTTGCCAAAGACCATGAAACAATAAAGACTGGCAGGAAGGCACATTTGTTCAGGGGTTAGAGCACAGGAGGGGAAAGAACCAATAGAGCAGGTAAAAATCCATCCCAATAAATGCAGGATAGTCTCCTGTGGGAAAGAAAAATCTCGAGAGCGTAATTCAGGAAGAGATGGGACAAATTAAAAATGATGATGGATTTATGGTATTGGCATGGAGAGAAGGAGAAGGAAGACAGAGAATTTCACTAGGAAGATGAAGATCATTTGGTAAAAAAATAGCAAAGATAGGTTTCAGAGAAAAAGAGGAACCAATATTTCCTTTAGAAAAAACTGGTCAGTCGATTGATAGCATGAGGGAAATTTTTGTGAGTGACAGAAATGTTTTTCTTTTTATCACAATTGTTATAGTGGCTATATGACTGTATATATTTGTCAAATTCATCAAATTGTTCACTTAAAATTAGAGAATTTTAATACATGCAAATTATACCTCTAAGAAGCTGACTTTAAAATCAATGAGAAATGAAAGTCAGTTGACAGAGAGTGTTCAGAGAGAGGAAAATTCTGAAAGCAGGAGAAGAACAGGCCATTGTAATTGTGCTGCAAGATTCATAGGAAGAACGACTTCCAGGAAGAAATCAAGAAGCAAGATGAGGCAGCACAAGTGGAAAGAGAAGAGAGGATTTGTAGAAAACCTTGAAAGACTAAAACCATCACAAATGAGGAAAACAAATGGGCAGAATGATTTTTCTCTTATCCACCAAAAATGTCATGTCAACTGGCAAACATACTAGGCCATTTGGGGCACATAACACTGGTGCCCACAAAAAATCAGGCTATGGCAGTACTTCTTATGTTTCACACACTGTTTACATGTTTCAACATATAAACAACAAATAAAGCATACCTAGGTTAGAAGATTATTATGTGTTTAATTCATCTCCTAAAAAAGAAAAATGATTTAAGGATATAACATATTCCTAGTAGGAGAAATATTGCAGTTGGGGTGGAGAGAGTTCATAAAAGGAGAAAAAACAAGTAACCATATAAGGATCCCAATAATACAAATACTTATATCAATTCAAAGAAACACAACATATTTACTCAAAAGGAAAGTGACCCAGTAATACGGAGAATAAGCATGGGTAGAAAACAATAGATGATGAAAAAAACACTGCTTTTCTGACCAAGCCATGGCAATGACTTTTTTTCCCCCAAAAGATAAGAAATTTTACAGAGAGGCAGTATACAGAGTGAGCAAATTACTACAACTTGGAAAAATTTAAACCATGAAGAATAATAATGTAAGGAAAACTAAATCAAAGGAGAAAACCCATAAGCTTTAATGGAGCAAAATAGATATTACAGGTCTCTACCCATTGAAGAGATTACACATATGGAATAAACATAAGTGGAAAATTAGAGAAGGTAGATGAGACCATTCTCAATGAATGGAGTCATGGTAATTAAAAGAGAAAGTAACTGGACAAACACAAATGCCATCCTTACCGAAATTTTACAGTGACAAAGAGGAAAGTGGAGAGTGCCATAAATGGGCAGAAAATAGCTGATTGTTCGAATTTTAGAAAAAAAATCACAGAACATGACAGAGGATTAAAATGTGAGAATAATATCTAAAAGCTATCAATCTACTAGATGGTATCCTATTCAAGATCTTGCAAAATAACCTTTTCCTAAAAGGCTGTTGATGCATTGATGTGACAGCATCCCTATATATCCCTAGGTTGGATACAGAAAAACCTTCGAGAATGAACAGGTTGGTCCAGTATCCCCTTGAAGTCCGTGGAAATTTATGGAATTTCAAGACCATTTCATAGAAAA
The DNA here is from genome assembly GCA_031878705.1 of Tapirus indicus. Lineage (NCBI taxonomy): Eukaryota > Metazoa > Chordata > Mammalia > Perissodactyla > Tapiridae > Tapirus > Tapirus indicus. The sequence continues at coordinate 47,058,544 of CM062918.1, forward strand.
TACCAAAACTGAGAAGAGTATAAATATGGGTAATAAATGGAGGTGTCCAGACCCAGCCAATCCAATCATGGCTTGTGCAGTGGATTTTTCTCTTGAAATAACCAAGAGTTGTAAGGAGTCTGTCAGAGAGATGGGGCAAGGGATAGAAGGGCAAAATTCAAAACTACAAAAAAATGGGTGAAAAAGAAATACAGTTGAATTGAAGAAACAAAATGAGTGCAAGAGCCAAAAGGGATTGCTTGTTGTCCTTTGTAGTAAAAAAGAAATGGAAATAAGTGAAGTGGAAGCAAAAGTATATTCATGGGGAATTTACTAGCTGATAGAAAATGATAACAGGTCATACACTAGTTATGGTCACCTTCTACCAACAGGATCCCTGATAGCCCTATGGAAAAATAGGGTCTACGTCACCAGAAGGTGCATTGTGTATATGTAACTAGAGAAAGGCAGGCTGAGCAAAATCAGAGCAGAGGAGTTCAGTGTTTCTACATTTAAAAAGAAGAAGATAACAATTGTAGGTCTTGCTCCAGATTCTACTTGCCGGTTTTGAAAGACTAGAAAGATTTTTCACTAAAGACAAAACGTTTTTCACATGAAAACAAGGTTAACACACAAAAGCGAAAAAAGTGACATGGTTGAGAATGCAGCCTGAAGATTTAGAAAGAGAGACAGCAAAGGATTATACAAAGAAACCTCAAAGGAGGTTTTCAACACACATGAAAGAGATATTGATTAGAATGTTCTTAGGAACTAAAAGGAAATTTAGAGGTAGTTCAGAGCAGGAATGTCACCTGGAGTATATTGCTTTGAAAATTCTAGTTCAAACCAGAGTAAGGTTCTGAATTTCTGAGATGGGAAGAGAGATCACCTTCAAGAGAACACATTGAGAAGGTGGAGTACCAAAGAACTAAGACTCTGAAGACACCAGAGTTCAAGATAAATCCATTGAGACTACAGGAGGGAAAAAAGTACTCAACTCTCAGCAATAACTAAAGGTATATGGGAGATTCTTACTTTAGTTTCATTGATGTTTATGATACAACAATAAAATACCATAAATTAGAGAATTTCCAGAGTTTCTTACTCTTAACATCCAAGGGAATTACATGTTTATGTAATGTATCTGTACATGAGTAGAGGACCTATGTAAAGTTTGGGGGCATAACAAAGTAAATAAGACAACACATGAGGTCAGGTAGCAGAACATCTAGCTCACAAAACTTCGTTTTGTTCACTGTTGTACCTTCAGGGCCTAGATGAACGCCTTGCTCTGAATAAGTATTTATTTATTAACGAATGGATGAACAAACTTATCTTTTCTGGTGATAGTGCTAGTAATAATAAAAAATGTTATGCTCTTTAAAAAAAATCACAATATTGACAAGTTGGCAATAGAAATGCAGAAGATCATAAATATGTAAAAGTTACCAGGGAACAAATAACAAGGGTCAGAGACATTACCCATAAGAGAAGATAAAATAATTGAAAGAAAAACATCAGCATTCTGAGGGCATTGAGTTTATCAGACTCCAACATGCAATGTTTATGAACACTTTAGGATGAGAGAATTATAAAGGATGTGTGTATGTGTCTATCTACCTCTATGAAGAACTTTAAAGTAAATAACTCAAGATTCAATGGGTCACCTCTTGAGACACTGGATTCTCTGGAGTGACCAGAAGAGTTTGCTCAGCCAATGATGAGCTGGTGAGATGTAGCAGGACTACAGAGAAGCAGAATACCTGGAGGGTGATAGGACAAGATAACTATGTTGCCTTTCAGCCTTGGCTCTAAGTTTCTATTCTTAAATGTAAGTATGCTCTTTTCTATTAAAATAAGAGACAGAAGGATTATATGAGAAAATGAGTTTGAGACCTCTCTCTGTGGTGTGCTGAGCCAATTTCTCTCTGGAATAAGAAGTAACTGTTTGCTTGCTGTTTTAATGCAAAGACTTTTTAAAGAGAACGAAGGAAGAGTGGATAGGGTGACTAGCTGTTAATAAACAGTGTGGAATGTATTGCATTTCCAGAGTACAGTATGGACTGAGGATAGCGAGTTTGAGTATGTAAGATGCTTTTGCTCAAAAATATCTTTTCTCACATGTATCAGTTATAGCTACATTTTGGTTAGCAACTTTTGTCTGAAATGCAGACACCCTGTAGGAATGTGTTTGCATGGACTAGGGCTTAAGTGTTTGAAAGCCTATTAGTCATTCATGTCCTGGTTTTATTTCAACTCCTAATTAACATCTTGACTTTGGGAATGAGAGCTTTCGTGGGGTGATATGAAAGACATTTGACATCTGTAGGGTAGGGCAGAAAAGCACTTGAAGGAAAGCAGTCGTTAAAGGAGTTAGGACATCAAAGCACAAACTCTGACCACTCCGAAATTTTGCCTAGAATTCTAGTTGCAGCTGGCACATCGATGAATATTGATATTAGGACCAGTTTGAAGGACAAAATTCTTAGATTCTTAAATTCCACATAGTCTTCTCAGTTTAGACTTAATCATCCAAATTCACAATTCCAGAACAGAGTATCACCATCCCTCTTATGCCCTTTATTTATTTGGGGTATGATAAATAGATTTATCCATAGGGATGAGTAATTGATAATGATAAACTACTATTTCCTAATTTGTCAGTCTTATGGATAGAGTCACACACACATACAGTATTTTTTTTTAACCAGGCCTGACAAACCCTACATAAGCTGGCTCCTGTCTCTCTTTTCAAACTACCAAATTCCACCTGCCTTGTCTCCTACTATGCAGCAGCCAAACTGGCTTTCCTGTTGCTCAAATACACTAAGCTCACTTCACCTCAGGGCCTCACATTTGCTGCTTCCTGTGCCTAGAATAATCTTCTCTTCTCTCTGACTCTCATAAGCCTGATTTTTCTTTCCAGTCATTCAGTTTCTAGTCAAAAGTCATCTACTCAGATATGCTTACTATCCAATGTAAAATGGCTCCCAACTGACCCCCTCACTCTATTCTTGCCCTTCTTTATTTTTCTTCAAAGCACTATTATGACCTGAACTTATTTTATGTGTTTAGAGTCTGTCTCTTCCCAGTAGAATGCAAGCTTTGTAAGGGCAAGGGTTGCTTCTCTTTTGTAATCCCCGTGTCCCTAACACCCTCAGTGATGTCTGGTACACTGTAGATGCTCAAGAAACATTTCTTGAATGATCAAGGGCATTCTAATCTTCACAACAATAGTATGAACATAATGCCTTCTTTTATTACATTACAAAGTAATAAACTATTGCTCAAAGTAATTAAGTTTCCCAACGACCCCAATAATTAATGGCAAAATCCATGATTTCCACCTAGTATCGTCTGGCTATCAGTACAAGCTTCTAGGTTCACCATAATGCTCAGCCTCATTGCAACCCCTGACATATTTTTTTAATTACAAGGGAATGTACTTAAGGACTAAAAAGTACTCAGACTGAGATTTCATATAGCTATTATTGCATAAATATCTAGAACCAAGAATAAGAAAAACTGGAGAGCTATACTTACTTCTTTTTAATATGAATGGGCCAGGGGTTTCTACTGCCATCAACAGAAAGCAGCAAGAGACATAATTCTCATCCCAACAATAAGAAAAGCCTGGAAAATCTATAAAATCATAAATTTTCTTGAGCCTACCAGAGAACTGAGGTTTCAGAATAATCAAGTGAACTGAGTTCCAAAGAGAAATGGGACAGCAGAATTGTGTGACCTTTGACTAAACACAGGATAAAGACAGCCATGAAAGAATATAAGAAATCAGCAATGTAAGTAATTCTTAAAGGCTGACTGCAGATTAGTGTGACAGTTTGCAATCCCCGGAAGCACAGACACAGGGGTGCCTGCATTCACTCACAAGCTCTTTCCCCTAAGTCGCCACCAGATGCTCAAAAAAAAGATTGGGGTCAGAGCAGGAGGACCAAATGAGCCCTCTTGGTGATGTACAGGCACAAAATATGTCCATTCTCTGAACCATTCTAGAAAATAAGAATCTTAAGCCATGGGAGAAGGTTAGGAAATCCCACTGTCCCCAGTGGCCAGGGAGAAGGATGGTAGCGAAAGTTGTCTACTGCTGGAGGAGGCATAAGAATGCGGAGAGAGATCCCCATTGTGGCCCAGAAATGCAAAGTGGATCATGGAAGTGGAGTATAAACATTGAGAAAAATGTTATGGCACCCCAAGCCCAAGGTAGCAGCAGCCCACTGCTGGAAGTATTTGAAGGCCGTGGTGCATTGACTGCAACTATGAGAACAAAACTTAAATCCAGCTCAACTACTGACTAGATTTACTCAACTCCCCCACACTAATGATTTGAGAGAAGAAGAGGCAGGCCCATTTCTAGGCAGAAATATTATTCACCTTTGTCTCTACCATTCCTCTACACAATGTTTGGCATTTAATTGGAAAATAAGAGATACACAATGAAGCTAAAATAAAAATCACCCATTGTCAAGTGAAAAAGTGGCCAATAGAACTAGACCCAGAGATGACCCAGATGTTGGAACTTTCAGACAAGGACTTAAAATTGTCTATAATTAATATGTGAAATGATCTAGTAGAAAAGTTGGGCAGTATGCATGAACAAATGGGAAATCTCACCAAAGAGAAAAAAAATCCATGAAAGAGAGTCAAACATAATGCTGAAAATGTGAATAGATTCTATACCTATAGTTTGCATCACTTTCAAATTTTCTTTGGCAAACAGAAAATTCTAATGCTATATATGCATACCTTGGTTTTTACATATCTTTAATTATGTAGAATGTCATGTCCCAAATTTAGAGTTAAACAACTTTTAAAAATCAATGCATTCATGATATCGCTGTTTATCTCAGTCACCACTTGAAGTCCAAACCCCTCCAAGTCTTCCATTATGTGGATTCTCACCCTGATGTTATTTTATACATTTATGGAAAGACTCATATCTCTCTTCATCCAAACTCCTTCTCCTGAGATTGTTAGAAAGAGTGAGACCAGGCCTTCGCTCAGCTACTTACTATTTATGTGGATTTGAAGAAGATAATTTGCCTTTCTGAGCTTTAATGTCCTCATCAGTAAAATGAGAAACATCATAATTACCAGTTCACAAGTTGTTAGAATCATAAATAATATTTTCAAGTGGGTAATATATAGAAGACACCCAATAACTGGTAGTTATGATTACTGTAACTTAGTGCTTGTGTTTATAGTAGTTCTCATATACTTGAAGATGGAGGGAAAGTTGATCTGGCATCTGTAGAGCATTTGGTCATCTGTAACTAAAACAAGAAATGTTTGTCATGAGAGTCAGAACTAAATCCTCCTTGATCCATGTCAACAGAATCAGAAGAGTCACATCCATTAGGCTTCTGGCCCCTGGTTTCCTCAAATATAAACGAAGTCAGATCATCTCCAAGGTCTCTTGAAATCCTAAAATTCTGTAACTTCAAGCCTACAGGAGTCCTTAAATTGTAACTTAGGATAAGATTAAGAAGGTTAATTTTTCTTTGTAAATAAAAAGAAATGTTTGTTACTTCTACCATGAGCTAGTATGTAGTGTGATCAGGAGATAGGCTAAAATCTGACATCTATTTGTGGAATGAATGAATGAAAAAATGATACATATATACAGGCACCTGGAGTTTAGGTACACTCATTTGATCGATTAGCGGGCAACTATATTCTCTTTTCCTCTGTCTTTCCTGCTCTAAGTTCCATTTCTGTTTGTGTTCTTTTTGTGGTGTGAATTTCCATTTCGTTCTTTATAAAATCATATAAAGAACTATGGTCATTAACCAGTCACCACCTACTATACCCCTGAATCTCCACTAAAGTTTTTCACCGGTAAAATTTTATTTACTTTGTACTTTAAACAGGATATTTCTGCAGCATCTGACTTTATTCTTGAACTACATGTGGCAAGATTAATGAAACTGAAATGAATCACACATTGGATTAACATGAAACATTTGGTCCTGCCATCAAGAAGGCTTGCTGAACTGGAAATTATTGTAAGCAAAATATTCCAAAGAGGATTGGTGTCAGAACATTTAGTTCTTTTTACAACTTCATCATTATGGCTACCAAAAGACTCTGGACTAGTGGCCCTCTGGATTTCAAGGTAGTTATAGGAAAAGTAACATTCTAAGAAAGATTAAAAATCATTTTTATCACACACTTTTTCTATAACAAACATCAAAATATTTTGAAATATCTAGGTTTTAGCTAAACTTTTTATATTTTATTCAAATGTCACATAAGCTCAATTTCACAAAGGAAAATGATTTGATATTAAAATAAGATAATTAAACTCCCTCTTACTCAAAGAAAGTTGTAAGCACTAATAATTTTTTAATGCAACAAATTCTCTTGTACCATGGAAAAAAGAGTAAAGGAATATTCATTTCAAAATCAAGTAACTTGAAAGTGAGAAGAGAGTTCATGGTTTTCCAGAAGAAAATTATTTCAGGTCATTTTCCTCTTAGTTTAGGGGACCTACCATACAACATAATAGCATCCAATTTATACTTCACACAGGACCTCATGATCAATATGCTGAATAATTTCACAGACACAATGATAGACTATGTAAATTAAAAGAGGTCTCATTTTTCAGAGGCTATAAAATTTTGGAATGTGGTTTTAAGAGCCAAATATCCATTTTCCTTTGATGGATTACCAAAAATAAATAAGGATAATACAATAATATAGCCACCTATTTTTTAAATAGTTTATTCCTACTTTCACAATGCTGAATGCTAAGAGGAGAACTTCTAGGAGCCAAAGACAGTCCAGTTAGGCTCTCAGGGAATCAAAGGGTGGGAAGAAGAAAGAATTGCTGCCTCAGACCTCTTCAGATAAGGGGACCGGAAGGGTCCTGCCACAAATCAGCATATGTATCTGAGTAACAGGGTGAGGCAGTGCCCACTGGCCAAGAGCCTACCCTGGCAGATCCAGAGAACTCTTGAGCAGTGCTCTATCATACACTATGGTTCCAGAGTTAACAGGATTAATTTCCCTGAATTAACAGAGAAGTTAGAAGTAATGGTCTCAATCTAAAGTTTGAGAGTAGAAATGATAGTCTCCAATCTGTGTTCGATATTTCAAAAAGTCTAACAGAAATAGTATCTCATTAAATATAATGTGTATTTGGTAGACAGAATCCTTCTTAGCGTAGATCCCTGTCACAAGAAACACTAAAAATTGTCATTGATGGCAAAAAGTGAATTGTTGAGATATCTGGAAAATATCTAGTCAGGGAAATGAGGGTCAAAGGGAACACACAATTTTTTCTTCCCCCATTTCTTTCCTCTTACTTTAATTTCCTTTTTCCTATGTTCTCTTTTTTTTCCTTCCTTTCTTTTTTCATTCCTTCTTTCCTCCTTTCCTTTCTTCTTTTTTTCTCTCTAGCTTTTACTAGCTAAAACATCAACCATGCACTTTGGGTCACTGGCAGACCCTGAATGAAAATTGTGCTCTTGAATCTCCAAGCACCGCTACCAATAGCCAATTGCTCTGTTTCTTATAGTCCATAGTGATACATACCAGACCTGACACAAAGAATGGTGCATTCACTTGCAAGTTAATTGTTTTGTTTGATATTTTATGGTCTTAAGAAACAAGTGGGTCTTTCAAAAAGGTCATATATCTACTAGCTTGATCCATTTTCTAGACAGCCTGGTAGACTGAGCAAAGATCTTTCACTCAGACTGCAAGAATATAGACCTAGATTTCCCTAAAAAGAACTAGATTGATCCAATAAGCTAATAGGAAGCAAAGAAACACAAAAAGCTCAGTGCTCCTCAATTACTGTATCCTTTTATGAGGCACAGTTCTTAGCTTCTGGTCCTGTCCATGGTTCTTTGAGTTCAGGTCCTGGGTATCACCACATGTCCTATTATGTGCCTACATTTCACTTCACATAGAGTTTGTTAAAAATGCACCAGTCACAGCATGTTGTTATGGTTTCCCAAAGAAACTACATAGTATTTACCAGTTAGAGGAGCTCCCTTCTAGATCTAGGGAGTGCTTAGTGATATTGTGGCAACACGCAGCTTTTACAATGAGAGTGTAGTTCAGTTCCTTCAGATTACTCTCAAATAGGTTTATGTATGCTCAGAAAATAGCTTAATCATTTTCTCCTGGGCCTAAAGAGAACATCCTCCCAATATCTCTACTATGATATTTATTGGCCATCTCTCCCAAATAGTCCAAAGGTTTTCACCATCTGTTGAATATGCATTCAAAGCACACACAAAAACTGATACATGGAAAGACACTTGTCTTATTTTGGGCAATGCTGAGGCATTTAGGAAATTCACTGCACCTCTGATCACTCAGTCTCATTAAGTGAGGCTACCTTAATTTTCACACAGTGAGTGATATAGACATTTTTTGCAAGCTAGTTTTTCACCTTGTCTAAATTTCCAGTTTCTGTTGATCATATTTTCCTGTGCTGCTTCTTGACTAAGTTCTTTGCTCACACAAACCAACTGGATAAAACTACAGTTTTATTTTTAAATAAAGTCCCATTGGTCAAATTCAATTTATGCAACTTCAGCAGATATTTGTAATAGGCCAACACAGCCAGTAATCGATATAAATTAGAAATCTATCCCACACAATTCTAATTGCAGAGAACAAAATTATCGGCACAACTTCCAAGTACTTTGTATTTTTCCATCATATTCACTTTGCCCTTGTCTCTCCCACATAGCCTCATTTTGGCCACTAATGTTTTGTCACTTTGCTGCTCACAAAGCACATTTGTCTTGCTATTTTCTTCCTACAAAACTGCCTATGTCTACTCAAAGCAATAAATGTGAAAGTGCGAAGGGTTACAAAAATCACATCATCCTTACTAGTAACAATCCATGGTTTCTCAAACCGTCCAACTCTAATGTGTCATCTAGCACTTAGCGCAAGGCTTTGCACATCTCCCTCCTCTATATTCACAGTGGTACAAGATAAATTATCTCCTATCTTCTTTCACTGTCTCATCAGTAATCACAGAAGTTTGTGCCTTCACATTTCTAGGCCAGATGTAGGGTGCCTAGGCAAGTCCTAAGACATTTGCGAGCAAGCACCTCAGGAGTTTATGTACATAAAGAACCAAGCCTCGTGGGCAAAAATACCATTCTAGGAAATGAAAGCTGAGGCACACACATTTGATCAAGTGCAGTGGACCAGACAAGGATTCTGATTACCCTATTGTTTTAATCATGATCTTCCAAGAAGCAAATACAATGATGGATTAAACATGCAATGGTTTTATTAGAGGAAATGCATGTATGAAAGGAAATAGGATGGTACTGGTGCCATAGGCTTTGGTCTCTAGACTCACAAAGCTTACTTGGGATGGGGGCAGTTTTAGAACTAGGGAGTAAACAATTACATGAAAATCCAATTAATTATAATTTGGTAAGTTCTACAGATAGAGGCATGGAGTCCTTAAAAATCTATAATATAATTTTTTGCCATAAGATTCCTTTATTTCCTCAACAGATATTTTGTGAGCATCTACTTGGGTTCAGACACTGTGCTAGTAAGTCCTCGAGCAAAGTAAAATACAAAGCTGCTTGACATGGATACAGCACCACCCTCTCCTCATCACTCTTCTGCAGCCTCAGCAATGACACCAGTAGGTGGAAACAGTCACAATAGCAGTGCCCTTTGCAGTGAAAAAATGCAGCTTCGGTGCCCTCATTTCAGACATCAGCCGTCTGGACATTGGGCACAGACAACCTTGGCTGGCAGATAGCAGAAACAACTATTTCAGGTTTTGATAGCAGGACCTTTGAACGGCATCAGTGTCATGGAGCAGTAGTCATCATTAAAGCTAAGAAACCAGTAAATAATGAAAATGCCTATGGTTAAGAAGTAGCCATGATGCTTCAGTTTCTAGAGGCTACCAAAATTTTTTGAGAGAAGACTCAATCTCATGCTGAGTAGCAGAACCAAGCAGGAAATATGTGGTTTTATGTTAGTTATAGGTGGCTTTATTTTTATACTCTGACTTGTCTGACATAGGCAACATAAGATATAGAAAACATCCATGCATGAATAGCGATAATAAAGTTAGTAAAATAAGTTTGGTTTCGTGTAGGGGATGATTCCTATGCACTGAGGGACACATGCCTCCTGCTGATGCAAGAGTGAATCTACTATAAAATCGAAGCCAGAATGACAGATTTGGGGGCAAGGGATTTCCTGCAAATCACACACCCTTCTTTCAGAGAATACTCATAACTGGTAACAAGTGTGTAGTTATTTGTCTTTTGAGGGCTCTATGCCTTCAGGAATACATAGGTGCATTATGAGACTGTACAATCTCACTTACATGCAGAATCTAAAAAACTTCAAACTCATAGAAACCCAGAACAGACTGGTGGTTGCCAAAGGCAAGGGGTGAGGGGTGGGGGAATGGGTGAAGGGAGTCAAAAGGTACAAACTTCCAGTTATAAGACAAATAAGTTCTGGGGACCTAATGTACAGCTTGGTGACTACAGTTACAATATTGTATTGCATATTTGAAAGTTGATAGGAGAGTAGATCTTAAAAGTTCTTATCACAAGAAAAAATATCTGCAACTATGTGAGGTGATGAATGTTAACTAAACTTATTGTGATAATCACTTCACAATATATACATATATCAAATCATGTTATACACCTTAAACTTATGATATTATTTGTCAATTATATCTCAATAAAACTGGAAAAAATTTTTATTACCTAAAAAAAAGAAGGCAAGAAAAGAGGCCAAACCAAATGGCCGTAGGAATCTCAAGATTCAGAACCAGACTTATTGGAGTTGAGTGCATTTGCTGCTGTTCTTTCCCACACCAAGTTTTCTAGACTGGGCACATCAAAAATTGGGTTACCTCACATCCTAGGAGATGGACAAGATCCATTGGAGCCTGATAAACTTCACAGTTTTAATTTATATTTACAGTTATAGTTATACTTGTATAAAAACGAGCACAGAACTAAATTTCATTTAATATATAAATCAACACCCTGTCTTTGTGTCAGATATCACACTTCCAGCATTGAGTCACCCTAATGTAGGAGACAAAGTTCCCCCACACAGAGTAGATGAGAGTGGTCCCTCAGTCATGTGCTCACTTTCAATATATTGCAATATATATCACTTTAGGCAAAGCTGGTTAAATGCATTTTCAGTTTATGTTGTATATATTTGACCAAACTAACTCTCACAAAAAGAATAACAACTTTTAAAAATTTCTGCAGAAAATCAGTTTGGATATAAAACTAATATGAAAGCACAAGTGAGCAACAAACAAAAGCAGAGTCGACATTTTTCCTGCTCTAAATATGAGCACTTTGTCAGCTTTGAGGTTAAAAATATGACAACCTAATCACATCTGACAAGAAGGCTCCAAAATCTTGGATTTATCAAGACTATTTTTAAAATAGATCTACATCTACATCACTATTGTTATAGGCACAGCTTGTCCTAAGTATACCCTGTGCCTTGAGATAGTAGCTAAGGATGTACAAAGCCATCACCACACTGAAAAATTAATCACCCAGAATGTGAAAAGAAAACTTACAAGAAAACTTGGTATAGAAAACTATACCAAGTCATGTGATTCTTAATCCAAGATACAACAAAATTTCATGAAATATAATAAAAAAAGATAAAAGCCTCTTTCAAGATTTTGTTTCATGGTGCAAGCCAGAAAAGGGGCATGGCTTTGGGGGCAGTGCTGAATCTACCTGAAGACATAAAACTGGCTGAAATAACATACCAACTACAATCTGGTGACGAAAATGCAACACCCTTCCAATTATATATTTGCTATCTGATGTCAATTTCTCCAGGTCTCCCTTCACACTCTTCACCAGTCTAATACAAATAATTGTTTCTTCTCCAATAGGATTTAAGAAGAAAACTCATATTGCACTCAAATATGAATCTGAATGTACTTGGATGAATAGATCTAACAAACAGTCAAACATAAAGAGTATAAACTCCAAACCCACAATGCCATAGTAGAAAAGACATGAGGTTTGTCATAGGATCCTGTTACATGTCTAGTCATCACCATTGGATGACTACATGACTGCTGGTAAATCATCTAACTACACTACAATGCCCAGCACTTGGTAAATATTCAAAATATACTACCTATTGGAATTATTACTGCAATAGTAATAAAAACCTCTAACCTTAGCCTCACAGCATTGAAAAAAAGGGGGAGGGAATGATTCCGGCTGCACCTACTTTCCAGACCTCTTGCAAGAATCAAATAAAACTGTGCCTATGAAAGCATCTTGAATATGGTAAAGCTTACATAAATATGAGATATTAATAGACTGCATAAAATTAAACATCTGTGGTTGATTGTTTTGCATTGTAATCTAAACAGAACAATTACAATTTTAACAACTTGGCTGCAAGGAACTTTATACATGTTAATGTACTTACACGTCCACTAACTACAAAGAATCTCAAAATTACTGCATGAGATAAGTAGGGAAGTCATTAAGAGAATCATTATTCCCAAATGTATTGATGGAGAAACTGAAGCCATGAGCTGATGGCAGGTGCACAAAGAGAAGCCAGTTCTCTGAACCTAGTGCAGAGTCTCCTTCCACCACACTAACTTCCACAAAGTTTTTACAGTTAGTTATCTGCAGATTTATAACAGCTCATTAAGACTCTCTATAAGTGTGCATAATTTAAAAAATACATTTGCTTAATTCTCTTTCTATAATTACAATAGAAGAAACTTCTTCCCCTGGCTCATTTAAGTTATGATTCATGAGGCTTGTTGTAGGCTAATCATTTAGGTAGAAAATGCTTTAAAACATGTCATTAGCATTAAGAAATTCCCATCAATATTAACGATAGGGGAAAAGTTCAAGTGAGTGGGGAATATATGTATTTTATATACCACATTATAACATAAAATAATGGATTAACGTATACATTTTATTCATTTTGACATGTAAAATATATTCATTATTTTTGCTCATATCTGCTCATCATTTTTTTCTCGTCTGTAAATTGAATGAATCAAATAAAGCTATGTCTATTATCACTTTTTTCAACAATAATCCATGAACAAAATAGAAAGCATGTTCACATATAATTAGATTTATCTGAATTTTAAAATAAAAGTGTATTAAATTTCTGATATTATGTGATTCTTATCAATAAATTAACAATAGAGAGAAAAATAAATCCTGTTTTAGTCCTATATACAGAGGAAAAAAATACTGTTAAAAGTTGTTATGCATCCTCCCAGGCTACTTTTTAAAATTACTTTACATGATTTTACTTTTTTATTATAAATGAAACTATTAACAGAAGAATATTGAGAGCTATATCAACACAGTTTGACAAATTTTGAAGAGAAGGTAAAAATTCAAGCACAAAAGAAAAATTTCATAGCACCAAAAATAAAACCAGTTTGGGCTGTCCTAAGGAAATAAAGGGGGGTAATTTGTGACAATAATACTGCTGTGTCCGATTGGATACAAGTGCAGGAACATAGCTGGTCCTCAGAAGGACTGGAATCAACACCCAGAAAGTAGCAAGAACCAGGTAATCTTCACCTTCTGGCTCTTGTCTCTGCATATCTGCTTTATTTCTCTCTCTCTCTTTTTTTTTTTTTTTTTTTTTGTGAGGAATACCAGCCCTGAGCTAACATCCGTTGCTAATCCTCCTCTTTTTTGCTGAGGAAGACTGGGCCTGGGCTAACATCCGTGCCTATCTTCCTCTACTTTATATGGGAGGCCGCCACAGGATGGCTGACAAGCAGTGCGTCAGCAGGCGCCCGGGATCCAAACCAGCGAACCCCGGGCTGCCAAGCGCGGACTAAACCGCTGCGCCACCGGGCCACACATCAGCCTTCTCTCTTTCTGGGTTCATTCACAGAGTGTAAGGTGACTCCGTAAACAACAAAATTTTCACATAACCTCTATTTAAGAAATCAAATCTGGAACTGAGGCTTGAATCTCAGTTCTACTTCCAAATTAATAGAGAAGCACTCTGTATCAATGAGGGTCCCAACAGAAAACAGAAGGCTTACCTGGCTGTTACCTTTCAGCAGAATTTAATTAAGGGTATAATCACAGTGACGGGGGAAAAATTAAAAGAACTAATAAGGGAGATTGAAGCACCAAAGACCTAGCAACAGGAGGAGGTCTTTATCACCCCTAGGCTTGAGGAAGCAAGAAGAGGGAGACTTAAGGGATGGAGTTTCCCAACAAGAGCTGTAGTTACAGGCAGACACAACCACTACAAGAATGACGGTGATGAAGCAGAGAGACAGCAAGAGAAGAAATATCCAGACCTCTGTCCTCCATATTCCAAACCCAACTGGAAGCCAGAGGGCAAGGGACCCCCATTAATACAGTCTATAGGTGCCAGCCTCATGGGCACAAAACAAGGCAGACAAGGATGAAGAAGGAACAGAATTGCAGGGTGAGGGGATAGGACATGGAGGAAAGTCAAAAGAAGAATGACCAGCATACACTCTAAGTGACCTACCTGGCTTGGATTCCTCCCTCCCCCCCCACACCCCCAACATTCAATCGTTATGACCAAGAGGTTAAATCACTAAAGAGTGACTCCAGAGTCCTCTTACAATATCCTGCACTTGTTCTTCACAGTAGTTATGCCATTTGATGTAAACAGTTCTTACTGTTATTACTTATTTAATGTCTGCTTCTCTCTATGCAATTTCCCACAGGACGATGACCATATTCCTTCTCTTCACTACTGTGTCTCCACTGCCTAAACTCAGCGCTAATCTCTAATGAGCACTCAACAAATATTTGAAATGGATGGATGAATAAATGAAAACGTTGGACAAAATTGTCCTTTCTCCTAGTATCTTCACAGTACAATTCCATCAATTATTTTCTATATTTTTAACTTTAGATTTGGAAATCATTTCAAACACAGAAATAGTTTGAAAATACAGAAAAGCTGCAAGAATAAGAAATAATAGTTCCTGTATACCCTTTCCTCAGATTCACCTATTGATAAGATTTTACTCCATTTGCTTGACTATTTGTGCATTTGTGCTCTGGGTATGCACACATTGTTTTTTTCTGAACAATTTGAAAGTAAATTACACGTAACACGGCCCTTTATCCCTAAATAGTTGAGCATGCATTTCCTAAGAATAGAGACATTAAATGGCCACAGCACAGTTGTCAACTTCAGTAAATTTAATTGTGACAGGATAATTTACCATCCAATTTTGTCCACGGACCCATTTTTTTTCCCCTCCAGTACAGGATGCAGTCTAAGATCAGGTATTGTATTTAATTTTCATGTCCTAGTTAACTGCCATTAATCTGAAACATTTATACAGCTTTTTTTTTTTCTCTTACAGTGTTGACATCTTTAAAGTATATAATACCCTCCTCTTTTAATGGAAAATTTCTAATTATTGGTTTGGCTGATGTTCCCCCATAAATATAT
Organism: Tapirus indicus; assembly: GCA_031878705.1. NCBI lineage: Eukaryota > Metazoa > Chordata > Mammalia > Perissodactyla > Tapiridae > Tapirus > Tapirus indicus. The sequence goes on from CM062918.1 coordinate 47,074,000, forward strand.
TCAGGCTAGGTATTCTAACTCAGAACACTACATAGCTGATGCTGTGTCCTTCTCAAGGTATTACAGCTGGGGGCTCAGCATGTCCCTCTGCCCTTTATTAGTGATCATTTTTGATCGCCTAGTCACGGTGTTGGCCAAATTCACCACTGTACAATCATTTTTCCCTTAAAAACAATAACCATTCTTTGCGGGAGATACTTTAAGAGTAGACAAATATGCTGCTTCTCAGCAAAAGTTCTCCCTAGATTTAGCATTTCTCTTAGTAAGAGCAAAATTGAATGTCTTTTTGTATTCTTAAGGGCCAATTGTTCTCTTTTTGTGAATTGTCTATTCATGTCTTTTGCTAATTTTTCTCTAAGATTTTCAGTTTGTTTTTCCTCTATTTTTAAAAGGTATGTATTTTTGTGTGTTTGTGTGTGAGGAAGATTAGCCCTAAGCAAACATCCATTGCCAATCCTCCTCTTTTTGCTGAGGAAGACTGACCCTGGGCTAACATCCGTGCCCATCTTCCTCTACTTTATAAGGGACACCGCCATAACATGGCTTGACTAGCAGTGCATCTGTCCGTGCTGGGATCTGAACCTGCGAACCCGGGCAGCTGAAGCGGAGCGAGCAAACTTAACCACTACACCACCAGGCCAGCCCCAAAAGGTATGTATTTTTATTTCTATATAAAGGAGCCTTTTGGTTCGGAGGTTTATTTTTAATTTCTACTTTCGTTGCACTTTGATCTGAGAGTGTTATTTGTCTTATTTCTACTTCGTATGTTTCTACTTTATGTAACCCAGTAATGTTTCTTTGTGCCCTAGTATGATCAATTTTTGTGAAAGTTCTAGGTGTTTTAGAGAAGAATTGGTATTTTCTAGTATTGGGGTTTAGTGTTCAATCCATATCCAATAGATCTTATGTTATTGATATTTTATATTCTGATATATTTGTCTACTTGACCTGTCCTACTGAAAGTGATGTTAGTATCTATTATTGTTAGTATTTTTCTATATATTTCTCCTTGAACCTCTTGTTTTATGTAGGTGTTTTATGCATTATTTTGTGCATATATATTCATAGCTATTATATTTTATTGTTGAATATGGTTTTTAACCTTGCAAAGCATCTTTTAAAATCTCATATTATTTTGTCTCAAATTTCACTTTATCTTATGTCAGGATTATATAACTGCTTTCTTGTTTTTTCCATTTACCTGGAAATTCTTGATCTATTCATATAATTTTTAGCCTTTATGAATCACTGCTCTTTAGGTGTATCTCCTATATTTGATCTACAGTTAGGTTTTTCCTAATAAGCCAATTTGAAAATCTATTTTTAATAGGCAAGTTAAACCCATTAACACATTAACTTTTATAGTTGGTGTCAGTTCTATCATATTATTTTATGTTGTAATTACTATTGGTATTGTGTAGTATTTATTGTTTTTTTTCTCTATTTGTTACGCCCTCTGCTTTTTAAAATTTTACCTTATTAGGAAAGATTCTATTTTTATTATAATGATTACATTATTTAATACATATTTTCCTATTCATCCTTTTGCTATCTGATATGTCAGTTAAAGATGGTATCATTTGACTCCATCTGTTATCTATACAACAGTCAATGATCTTATTCTTATTTTCCCATTTTTTTCTCTGTTCTCCTCTTGTTTTACCATAACATACAATGTTTACATAATATTCTCTCCACAACCCCACCCTTAGCTCTACAATTAAATGTATGAATGCTATCAGTCCTTTTGCCAAGTTTTCCTGTTTGGATGAAGCTAAGCCCCTAGTACATTCTTCTGGAAGACACATGTGCAGTATTTCCTGAGTTCTGGCACAATCAGGACTGGATTTCTGTAGCCATGATACTTGAAGAACATCTTAGGCATCTTGGTTCACACATAATATTCTTGATTTCCTCAAGTTTCTTAAAATGCTGCTCCACTGTGGCCTTGCATTACATGTTGTTTTTGAGACATCTAACAAAAGTCAAATTCTCTTGCTTTTATAGGGGTTGTTTATCTTTTTGCCTGAAGACTCTGATGACTTTTTCTATATGTGATTTTATTATCATGTGTTTTGGAGTTGATTGTTCCAGATCAATTTTCCCCAGCACCAGGCGGGCACTTGCAATGTAAAATTCAGGTTGTTTTTATTTCTGGAAAATTTTCTTAGATTATGGTTTTAAATATTAATTTTTCCATTGTTTGGTTTTTTTCTCTTCAGGGATACCAATTATATAGATGTTCGACTTCCTTTGTTTTCCAATGCAACCACTATTTCTCTGATCCTTTTTACTTCATCTCATTTTTATTCCCTTTAATTTTTTTCTTTCCTTCGGGCACTCATAATTTTGTCTTCATTTCCTATATAATTTTGTCTTTTTCTCCTATTACCTCCCTGGGTTCAATCAACAGTCATTACATTTCTTCCTGTTTGGGGTCAATTTTTTGCCTCAACATTTTTGTTTCTAATTCAAGGTGTCTATTTTTATATTTTCAAATGCTCATTCAAGAATATTTAATATTTGGGGTACTATGTTATGGTGTTCTCCAGGTTTATGGTAGGTTTTTGAGGGAGAATTTTTTTAATCAACAGTGAAATTTTATTTTCATGTTCTAATTTTTTTTTTTACAATAGTTTTGCATGGATGTAGTCTGCTTTTGGCTACTCTTGTTTATTTTTTAACAGTATTCTAGTTCAGGAGTGATCCCTCCTTGAGTTCTGCTCTGCTCTGTGCAGTTTCTTTTATGGATGGTGTTGTTGGAATGGGGAAGAGGAGGAATTTGCAAGTCTTGTTTCTCTTTTGTTTCTGCAGAATTCTTCATTTTTGTCTCATATTGTTTTCATTACCTTTACTGCCTCATCTGCAAGAAATACTACCCCTTCTCTGTGTATCTGATTCTCCTCCAAAAGTAATGTTACTAAAAAGCTGCCACTTCCAGTCCTATACACTTTCCAGACCCCTCCCTGTAGCCAGAATTGTGACATATGTTCAGTCTTCTAACTTTTACCATTGATATCATTGATAATTTTTATCAATAATTTTATCATTTTTTTCTTTCTAGGGGTGATTTTGTCTGTTCTTTCCCCGAGTTCTGTGCTCCCATGTACTCTTTTTCATGGATTTTCTTAAGCTTTCCATCTCTCTTTTTCTGTAATCATAGGCTTGCAGTGGCAAGCACATGATGAAAAATGTTGGCTTTTTTTTTCTCTTCTTACAAATAATTAGAAAGCTGTAGGGTTCTCCATCTCCTAATAATGCAGAAAGTATGGATCATGAGTAGTTTTATTTGGTCTCCTTGTTGATTTTATTTCTTTGGGTTAGAGTGTAGGAGATATTTGGAACCAGGCAGCTGTCATTTTTCTCCAAAGCCACACATTATTTTTATTTGCAAAAATGCATTCCAGAAATAAAAATATATACACATAGAAAAACAAAATCAGGCAATACAAATAAGTAAATAATGAAAATTCTTTCTCCCATTCCAGAACCCTAATCTCCCAGTACCCTTTCCCATAATTTTCACACCAGTTTTGTGAATAAGCTTCCAGGATACTCACTGAGTATAGAATGTTATGTATTTCTGTAAATTTGTATATTTCTATACATGAGTCCTTTATGTCACCTCAAAAGTATTAAATATATACCATTCTTATACTTTTAAAACATAAGTATAATATATATACAAAGAAATTGTTTCTCTTGTTAGCAGCATATTTTCAAATATTTTCTATTTGTTCCATATACAAATAGAAATAGAAAACATTTATATTTCATATAAATAGAAAATATTTGCCTTTATTTGGAGTATTTAGTCCATTTACCTTTAATGAAATTACTAATTATATTTAAATCTATCATCTTACTACATACTTTCCCTTTGTCCTGTCTGTTCTATGTTCCTTTATCACACTTTTCTGTCTCTTGGATTAAGTACATTTAATTATTCAGTTTTTCCTATAAGCTTGCTAGTTACAAATTCTTCTTACTATGCTTTCACTAGTTAAAATATAAATTTGTATATTTACCTCTTCCTAGACAATGCAAAGATCCTAGTACACTTTAACTTCATTTATTCCCTCCTATGTTATTAGTGATTATTGTCATGCATTTTAATTCTCTGTGTTTCTCATTATTTTAGTTAACTTTCCATTAGATTAACCTGCATATTTACTTTTACCATTTCTCTTTACTATTTCTTATATCTTGGAACTTTCATCTGTTATCATTTTTCTTCTGCCTGAATAACGTCTGTTAGTATATACTTTAGTGTGGATCCGTTAAAAATTTCTCAGTTTTTATCTAATAATTTGTTTACTTTCTTTCCAAACTTGAAAGATAATTTTTATTGAATATTAAATTGTATAGAACTCTAGGTTAGCAGTTATTCTTTCTCAATAACTTCTAGATATTTCATTTTCTATGGCTTACATATGTTCAGAAGGCTACTGTCATTCTTATTGCCATTCTTTGCAGTATTTTGTCTGTTTCTCTAGCCACTTTAAAGATTTTTCTCTCTTTCAGTATCATTACTATGATGTGCCACAATTAGGTTTTCTTTTTAATTAATGTGCTTGGGGCTCAAATCTGTGGTCTCATGTCTTAGATTTCCCAATTCTGTCATTTTTTTCTTTTCATAATACTTCTACTGTCTTATTTTATCTTTTGACACTTTAATTTAACATATATTAGACCTTTTAACTATATTATATATGTCTCTTATGCTTTTCTGCATTTCATATAGTTGGATGAAACATCTATGGATTTTTTTAAATTTATCTTCTATTTCACTAATTCTCTCTTCAGTTGTATCTAATCTTCAGTTCAAACTATTCTTTGAGTTACTGCTTTCAGTTATATTTTCAGTTCCAGAATTTTCATTTGGTTCTTTGTCATGTCTTTCAGTTTTATGGAAAATTGTCCACCAAAACTTTTCATTTAATCTCTTAATTCTTGAACATATTAATCAAAATCATTTTCAAATTTGTGTTTGAAAACTCCATCATCTAGAGTCTGTTTCAATTACCTATTGTCTCACAGTTTCCAATATCTTATCTTCTGTTATATATGATTATTCTTTGAGTTCTCTACATCATAAATGAAGATTGTAGAGATAAATCAAGACTCTAAATAATGTATATTATTTTCTTCCAGAGAGGATTTACTTTCATTAGAGACACCATAATAAAAGATGATGTTAACTGAATTAGGAATTACAAAGTTGTGAAGCTAAGCCTTGGTCCTGTGAGGGCTGAACTATTGCTAGTTCACTATTATTTCTATGATATTTCAAAATTCCAGGAGTCTGGGATGTTTGCCAGAGAACACTTCTTGTCAAGCCCTAAACTCTAATTTTTGTCCCACTCCAGGCCCATCTTCACCATGTCTTCTCTTTTCATCTGAATTTTTGTCAGCAAAGTAATAAATCACTTCTGGTTCCCACTAGGACTACATTTATCAGACAAACTCTAAATCTAATCAATCTTTACTCCCGAAAGCAAATATCCTCATTAGTAGTTTAGATGGAGATTAAATAATTCTTAATGTTTATACAGCATGCTATAGAAAACAGTAGGTTATGAATCTACTCTTCATAAAATAAGAGGTATTAGAGGTGGTATTTAGAAACTTTTTCACTACAATGTATTAGGTGGGAATAAGGACAAGCTAGCAAAATTTTCTATTTTAAATATTGTATTTAAACTGATAAAACACAATTTTGTAATTCAAGATTTTTTTAATCTTTTTAACTGAACGGAGAAAAAAATCATCAGGGACACAAAGTTTTGCTTAATTTTTTCTTGCTGTTGTTTTTCCCACACTAATTGAACTAATTAGATATAATTATCATAATTATATTATATATATTATAATTATATGCCATCATCATCAAACCAGAGAATTTTAAATACACAACCACAATCTGGCAATTAAGATGCTGTAAGCAAAATCTATTTTAAAAATAACCAAACACAAAATAAAAACTAATTGCGGCTTACATGGTTCATTTAATTTAGCACCCAAATCCATTGTCTTTAAGTGCTAATATAAAGTTAATTAATTTCATTCAACAAATAGTTATTAGGCACCTACTATGTGCCAAGGACAGTTCAATGTACTGAGGATATAGCGGCGAACTCAAAGTTCCAGCCCTCATGGAATTTACACTCTTGTTAAGAGAGGCAGGCAATGAATAAACACGTAAGTACAAAACACATTTTATCAGATGATGACAAGGGCTATGGAGAAAAATGAGGTAAAGGGGATTCAGAGGAGTGGGCAAGGAGGGATGCTATCTTATTGTCAGGACGATAGAGTGACATATGTAAAAGATCTGAAGGGATTGAGAAAGTGATCTGTGAAAATATCTGTCGGAAAAGCATTCAAGGCAGAAAAAAAGTAAGTGCAAAGGTCTGGAGGTAGAAGCATGCCTGGTATGTTCAAGGAACAGCATGCAAGCCAAAACACATGTGCTCTAATGAGGTTAGAGTGGAAAAAGAGCAGCTATAAAATTCAGGGTCTTGGGGGTTATTATAATGACTTGGACTTGTACCCTGAAGTATAGGAAGCCATTGAGGAATTTTAAGCAGAGAAGCAATATGATCTGACTTATGTTGTTAAAGGACCACTCAGATTTACATGTTGAATAAATAGCAGGGTGTGGGGTGGAAGAAAGTTAGGAGACCAGATATGAGGTTATGGCAATAGCCCAGCTAAGAGATGATTGTGCTTGAAATGGGTGCTGGCATAATAATGATGAGATGTGATCAGATTCTAAATGTCTTTGAAGAGAGAGCTGACAGCTTTTGCTGACAAATGGAACATAGGGATGATAGATGACTTCACAGCTTTTGACTTCGGCAAGTGGAAGGATGAAAGTGTTATCAACCGAGATGTGAAAGATGAGGCAGAATAAAACTAGGTATGGTGTGGCTGGGTTCATTTTTAGACATGATAAATTTTAATAGCTATTAGACATTTGCAGGGAGATGTTAAGCACATCATAAAATATATGAACTGTATTCTAGGAAAAGGTAGAGATATAAATTTGGAAGTCATCAGCTGATTGATAGTATTTGAAGTCTTCACACTGGATAATATTACTAGTTAGTGAGTATAAAAACAAAATAATAGAGGTCTGATGACTGAACCTTGGAATATGCCAATATTCAGAGGTCTTGGAAATTAGGAAAAAAGCAAACCGAAAATTAAATGCAAGTGAAGTAGGAAAGCCAGAGGTTATTCTTCAGAAAGCCAAGTGAAAAAAGATTTAAGGAAAACAAAGTAATCAAGTGATCAAATAATGCTGATAAATTAGGTAAGACAAGGACTAGGAATTGACCATTGGGTTTAATCACATGGCAGTAACTTTTGACTTCTATAGAGTGATAGAGATTAGGCCCAATTAAAGTGACTTTAAGCAAGAATGGGAAAAAGACTATGTGTATTGAGACAGCAAGTACAGGCAACTCTTTTGAGGAGTTTTGTTGAAGAACTTCAGAGAAATAAAACAAAAATTGGAGAGGAATGTGAACTTGAGCAAGTTTTATTTTTTAGTTGAGAATATTACAGCTTATTTGAATAAACCAGTAAAGGAGGGAAATTGATGATGCAAGAGAGAGAGGCAAGACAATTACTAGAGGCATGTCCTTGAAAGGGAATGGGATCCAGTATAAAAGCAAAGGGGTTGACCTCCCAAAAGGGGCCACAGACATTTCACCAATAACAAGAGCAAAAGCAGTGTACATAAGTACAAAAGCAGTCAACATTGTTCTAACTCTGTGGAATAAGAAGAAACTTGGATTTAGACAGGTTTGAGAATTGTTTGGAAACACACAATGTAGAAAGGAAGAGGCCATGAAGGCATATGCAAAGAGGTGATTAAAATGATGGACCATGAGCTCTATGTGAAAGCAGAAGTGAGAACACGTGATGTGTGCAAACATTGCAAAACTAGTAAAATGAATGGATTGTAGGCCCTGGTAGGGTTTAAAAATTCTTGGAGTCGGAGCACTAGAGGGAGTAAGCTGGAAAAAGTGGAGTTTAGAGAGTAGAATGCTTAAAATGAAGATTATGGAGGATGGCAATTACTGGTAATACCAACATCTAGGTTATGACCACAGAAGTGAGTGCCTAAAACAGAGTAAAGGATATGATCACTTGAGGAGAGGAAGCCAAGGACCTGAGATGGCAGATATGTGGATAATGAAATTGCTAAATATATATATATATATTTATTTATACATATTTATCTAGGTTCATTCTCTATATATATACATAAAATTCTATTTATAAAATTATGTATATCATATATACACCTAGAATATTCATTGTCTCTCTACATATACACAAACATTCAGTTTACAACCCAGTATATATATAAAAATATATACATATATACACATATATGTGCATACATATATAGAGAGAGAGAGAGAATGAATTTGCTAAATACTAAGAGTATGAAGGAATGTGTAAGAGAGAAAGAGACCTGGGGGATGTGCAGATGCTTACAATGAGATGGAGCAATGAATGGCATAATCTGATAGCTTGAACTTCAAATCTGGGTATTTTTAAGGAGAATGGTCTGAAAGGTACCAAGGGAATATCTACCTATCTCCAGGACCAGTTGCAGAAGAAAAAGGCAACCTCTCCTTAAGAGGCTGTGGGAAGCTGTTTCTTTAGAGACAGTCAAGTTGCAGAGAGGAAGGGGGTGAGAAAATGTTTGCCAAACAGGTTTAGAATTCAGAGAGTTTTGTGATAATAGACACTGAGTCCCAGAGTACTCACTAGAAGGTTAGGGAGATAAGGGAGAAAGAGAGTACGAAAAGTAAAAACACTTACTGGGACGAGGGATAAATATGGATTATGGGAGATGACTTGGAAATGTTGGTGTTCACAGAGTAACTGATAGAAACAAGAATGAAGGGCACAATCTGATTAGTCCTGAATTCTTAAGCGGAATGCAGTGGGGAGGCAGTGAGTGTTGGTGAGAAGGGAGGAGGGGTTCTTAACAAGAATATTTAAAGCCCTGGGATCCCCTCTTCACTCCTAGTGATGACGGTGCAAAGGCTGGAGGAGAAACCACATTTGGTGATATAATCTAAAACACAGTTGATCTATCTGAAAACTGCTAAGGCACTTACGCAGTTCAGTTTGGGCCAAAATATTGTAGGGTCTGTGGAAAAGCTAATATTATAATTTTGGTTGAAAAGTAGAAAGATACAATATGTAGTTTGCCCTCCCTGGCTTTGAGAAAACAAAAAAGTCTCAATTTTCATTGCATTGTCAGACTCTCCACCTGTTGGCTGGGTACCTAAACCTTATAGATGTATATTCATTCATCAACATAAAATATCCACACTGTAGACATGCAGAGAATCCAATTTTGAATTCAAGAGAATTCTTAAAAACAGTAAGAATTATTGAACACTCACCAGTCCAGGTACCATGCTTAAACCTTTTATCCCATGAAACACTTGCAATAGCCTTGTGATGTGCTATTCCCATTTTTCAGAGGATGATATTTTATTTCACAAAGCAAAATAAAACTGTGCTAGGTCATAGAGTGAGTAAATACTTAAAGTATGGTGTGTCTGAGCTGAGAGCACTATCTGAAAACATGATCTCTATTAGGCTCTTATAGTAGTGTTTCTGAAAGTGCAGTCCCTGGACCTGTGAATTTGTAAGAAATGCAAATTTCTAGGACCCCACCCCAAATCTACTGAATCAGAAATTCCAGGGATGGTGTTCAGCAATCTGTGTTTTAACAAGCCCTCCAGGTGATTCTGATGCAGGCTCAAGTTTGAGAACCTTGTTCTAAAGTAAGTAGGAATGAAATGTCAGATTACTGAGAGCAAGGACAGGATAACTACCTGTCCTTGTAGGTTCTTTAAATTCTCTCTCATACCACTCTGTGTGTGTGTGTGTGTGTGTGTGTGTGTGTGTGTGTGTGTGTGTGTGTAGCTGGGTGGGTATGAGTATGGGGGTGTAGTACTAGCTAATCTCCCTCCCTCATTATAAATACCTTCAGGATTATTATTACCTTCAGGATTTACTGAAGACTGCTATGAGAGTCCGACAATTTGGAATCACATCCAGTTTACAATCTGGCCATTGTGAGGATCTGGACATCAGCACAGCTGTTGTCCTAATTTTCTAGCCTATTAAATATGTGAAGAGACAATAATTCGTACCCTTTGAAACACTAAAGTTCTCATTTGCACTACAAAATCTGGTGACTTATAGGTGTGTTGCATATTATAAGCCTCTCAATTTTATCAGAAGCAAGACTTTGCAAAACAGGACAGTAACATTGTGGGGAATTAAATCAAGAAAACTGTCCTGACGTTAATCTCTGATTCTGTATCAGGAACACCTTGGTAGAAAAGATGTTCTTGCAGCAGAGCCGTTGCTAGGGGCAGTCAAATTGCTGAAACAGCAACCTAATTTCTTCTTTTTTTCAGTGAATAGAGAATCAATATGAAATAAAGTGCCACTGATTTTGGGTTTTTTTTGCATTACATAAATAACAGAATTTCATGGAAAATAGATCTTCCAAAAATCATGGCAGGATTTCTCTCCCCTATTTCCACATTTTCCAATCATAATAGAGACTATTACAAAACATCAGTCAACCTAATACTTTTCCTCTAGCTCTGAGGGCATAATGAAAAACTAAATCCAACAGGAAGGAAGTCACATGAAGGGAAAATCCTGCATCCATTATTCATTTTGAAGGCAGGGCTGGTGAAAGGGGATAGTGGTGAAAAGCAAGTAACCTCTTGTATTTGTTTGCCTCTGCTAACTTTTCTTCCAGCAGCTTTACATCTGCCATATCATATGTAACATCATCATCATAGAGGAATTGAGAAAGGTACAATTATCTTAATTTTACAGAGGAAGAAACGAAGGCCCATAAGAATTTCACAAATGGGCATGGGTAATCCTGTATGTTGGGATTAAAACTTGGATTAGAACCCAGTTCTATTGATTGTTACCTCTCCAATACTGCCCCAATTTTCACCTAAACTTTTGAAGGATATGTCTATGAATAGTACATGCCACTCCCACTCAGCTAAAAGGTGACGATCTAGACCAGAAATCTCAAAGAGTTTGGGGACACTCTTTCAGTGTGTCCATGAGGTCATGTGCTTTCATGATAACACTAGGATGTTAGCCTTTTTCACTTGCATTCACTCACAAGTGTAAGCAGAGTTTCCCAGAGGCTCCATGATGTATGATGTGGTAACAGACTGAATGCAGAAGCAGATAGAAAAATCCAGCTTTCTTCTATTAAGTTGTCATTAAAGAGATTTGTGAAAGTGTTAAAAAATGCTAATCTTTTGACCTAAATTGGTTTTGTTTTTGAAATTTTCATAAAGTTATGTTAACATGTACTGTTGTCATTGTTTCAAAATGAATTAATAAACATCCCTAAAACTTATTAGTTTAATTTCTAATACAATAAATAACAACAGATATAACCTACATTTCAAAAAGCTCTTTGGGGTCCTCAATCATTTTTAAGAGGGGGCCGCCCGGTGGCGCAGCGGTTTAGTCCGCGCTTGGCAGCCCGGGGTTCACGAGTTCGGATCCCGGGCGCCCGCCGACGCACTGCCTGTCAGCCATTCCGTGGCGGCGTCCCATATAAAGTAGAGGAAGATGGGCACGATGTTAGCTCAGGGCCAGTCTTCCTCAGCAAAAAGGGGAGGATTGGTGACAGATGTTAGCTCAGGGCTGGTCTTCCCCACAAAAAAAAAAAAAAAAAAAAAGAGTGTAAAGAGAGACTGAAAAGAAAATTTCTGAGAACTGCTGGGCCAGACTAAAGTAAAAAGCAGACCCACAAATAAATTCTCATGCTTCAAGTATGTCCTTTCATTTATTTATTCTTACATTCTTTATTCAATAAATATTTCTTGAGCCCTGTTATGTGCAACAGTGCCAGATACTGGATACACAGTGATGAAAAAAATAATAGTCCTTATTCCCAGTGGAGGTAGAAAACAATAAATAAATAGTCAGTACATAGTACATATGTATCACAAACTTTGATAAATTGTTTTTAAAAAAGGAGTGAGGAAAGTAGTGATTAGGAAGGCTGCACATAAGGATAAGGAGGAATCACCATAAAATGAATGAGAGAAAGGAGACCTGACACAGGAAATAGCATGTTTTTAAGATCTTAATGTAGTAAAGAGCTTGATGTACTCAAGGAACTGAAGTATGAACACATAGCTAGAGTATAAGGAGCAAAGGAGAGGCTGGAAAGGAAGAAGTTGGAAAGTGAGTCAAGGGCCATATCTTACAGGCCATCATATGTCATGATAAGAACTGCAGATTTTACTCTATGTGCAGTAGGAAGTTCTTAAAGAATTTCAAACAGTGGAATGGCATGACCCATGTTGAATGGGTGGTATTGATTAAAAAGTAAATCTATTGGATTAGAAGAATATTTATCAAAGCTAACCAATAGAAATAGAATGGGCAAAATTAGTGAATCCAGGGGAAAATCTATACATCATCAAAATCTTGTAGAGAAACACGCAAACTAAGGAGAGAGCAACTGCAAAAGAATCACATTCCTTTGAGAAATAAGCTAAGGCGAGCCAAGAACACACTTGGAGTCTGACCAAATGGACCAGAGCCCACTTGAGGCTGAACTCTCCAAGCACTATCCTAGGTTATCCTGGCAAAGGGACTTTCTCTCCATTCCCACAATAATATAATAATAATAAAAATCACCCGAATGAAATAAACAGTAATCATAGGCAGAAAAATACATGGTGTGATCAGCTCCATCTAGGAGGTCTTTAGAATGGGAGAACAATGTGAATTTATAAGAAGAGTAAAGTTAAGTGTGGGTATGGCACACATTCTCTAGTAAGGAACCTCTGACAGAAATGGACTCATTTTTGTGCCCTCTTTAAAATGACCTTGTATTAGAACAATGTTAACACTTATTACATAGACTATTCTCTCTGCTCTTACTCTCACCCCAGAAAATTGGGCCTGTTCCATAAGAGAGACGCAGGTAAAGCCCCGAGTCAGCAATCCAACTTAACACTTTTAAAATTTCACTCCAACTTCCATGTGAGAACAGACAGGGGAGAAAGGAGCAAAGCTAGAGAGACTCATTGGGGGGCTGTTATAATTGTCAAAGACAAAGATGATGGCAGCCTGGATAAAATGGTGTTGGTAAAACAGAGAAGAGTGGATGACTGTGAGACAAGGAGTAGATAAAAGATTAATGGAGTTTTCAACGTAGTGAATTGTGAAAGGTGAAGGAAGGTACAAATAAAACATTGCTCCCAGATTTCTGGTTTGTGCAGCTGAGTAGACGATGATTCCATTTATCGAGATGAGAAAAACTGGGAGAAAAGATATCGAGTAGAAGAGAAATGAATCAAGACTTTGTTTGGTTTAACTTGTTTGTTAGGTTCAACTTGCTTGTGAGATGTCTCTGTGGAAAATGTCAAGGAGGCAGCTGAATAAAAAAGCACAGAGCACAGAGGTAAGGTTTGGAAAGAAATACACATTTGGGAACCATAGATATGTGTATTGTAAGAACTAAAATTTCAAGTGCTCTGTTAACAATTTTGAACCTCACAGGGCCCCAAAAGACCTAACCATGAGTTTTCCTCCTCTCTCCAGATATGTTCCCCACCCAGTGGGAATAGCACCCCACCCAGCTAGTTCCCCTATTACCTGCACCAGCTGCACCTCACCTGGTCCTCAACCTAAGAGGTTTCACTTCCTTGACACCCTGCAGAATTATTCAAACAAGCCAATCACATCCACTCATGGGAAACTGGGGTACCCCACCATCCTGTTATTACAAAATCTGCCTCCCACAGCTCCTGTTGGTTCACTCTATTTCCTTGTGCAACCCCCATGTGGCCGTGCATGGTCTCCATTGTCCTCCTTCACCAGGCTGTGAATATATGGGACTAATAAACTGCTGCCAATCTCTTCTGTCTAGTGTTAGATGTCATGTGTTCAGCCATCTCTTGCTATTTATGGCCAGGGATCCCTCCTTCACCAATGGGGTGAATGGAAGGTGATCAGAACAGTATACAAAGTCATTTAAAGCCTTTGAGATAGATTAAGTCACCTAGGCAGAAAGTTCAAAGAGAAAAGAATGCCTAGCAATGAGGTACAGTGATGATTCGGCAGGAGAAGCTGAGAAGTAACTTGAGTGATAAAAGGAAAACTAGTAAAGTGCTGAGTCCTGAAAGCCAAAGGAAATAATATTTCAAGAAGAGGGCAAAAAATTACCTTTAACCCTAATACAAAAGTTAAAAGATAAACATTTGGGGAGCTGACCTGGTGGCGTAGTGGTTAAGTTCACATGCTCTGCTTCAGTGGCCTGGGGTTCTGAAGGACCTGGGGTTCTGAGGACCTACGTACTGCTTATCAAGCTATGCTGTGGAAGGCATCCCACATGTAAAGTAGAGGAAGATGGGTACAGAAGTTACCCCAGGCCCTGTCTTCCTCAGCAAAAAGACGAAGATTGGTGATGGATGTTAGCTCAGGGCTGGTCTTCCTCACCAAAAAAAAAAAGATAAAAATTTGGTAATAGTTATACAATATAAAAAGAAGCAAACTCTGATTACAAGAATACAAAGTGTTGGTGTGGGGCAGGGGGAGTAAAAGTGTAGAGATTTTGTATGAGATTGAAGTTAAGTTGATATCAACCTAATAGATGGCTTAACTACAAGATATTTTATGCAAACCTCAAGTTAACCACAAAGAAGAAACCTATAACAGGTACAGAAAAAAAATGAGAGAAAAGAATCAAAAAGTAAATCACTAAAAAAATTATCAAATAACAAAGGAAGACAGCAAGAGAGGAAGAGAGGAATAAAAGGATTGTAAAATAGAAAACAATTAACAAAATGGCAACAGTAAGTCCTCACTTATCAACAGTTACTTTAAGTGAAAATGGATTAAACGCCCCAATTAAAGGGCATAGAGTGGCTGAAAGGATAAAAAATTTAAAAATTTAAAAAAAACAAGATCCAGCAATATGGTATCTATAAGAGACTCATTTTAGTTTTAAAAACACTCATGGGCTGAAAGTAAAGTGATAGAAAAAAATATCCCATGCAGATGGTAACAAAAAAGAAAGCAGGAGTGGTTATACTTAGACAAAATAGACAAAGTCAAAAACTGTCTTGAGAGACAAAGAAAGTCATTATATAATGATGGCAGGCTCAATTCAACAGGGTGATATAACAATTATAAATATATATGCACTCAACATCAGAGCACCTAAATATATAAAGCAAATATTTACAAATCTTAAGGGGAAAATTGACAATAATATATTAATAGGAGGAGACTTTAATCCACCACTTTTAATAATGGGTACAAGTCTAGACAGAAAATCAATTAAAAAAACAGCTGACTTGAACAACACTATAGAACAAATGGACCTTAACAGACATATACAGAACTTTCCACCCAACAACAGAAGAATACACATTCTTCTCAAGCACACACAGAATATTCTCCAGAATAGATCACATCTTAGTTCACAAAACAAGTCTTGAATTTAAGAATGCCAAAATCATTGCAAGTATCTTTTCCTACCACAAGGTAATGAACCAAGACATCAATAACAGTAAGAAAGTGGGAAAATTCACAAGTATGTGGGAACTAAGCAAACACTCTTGAGGAACAATTGAGTAAAAGAGGAAATCAAAAGGGAATTTTAACACTATCTTGAGACAAACAAAAATGAAAATACAGGTTACTAAAATTTAAGAGATGCAGCAAAAGCAGTAGTAAGAGGAAATTTTATAGCAATAAATGCCTACACTAAAAAAGAAGAAAAATCTCAAATAATTTAACTTCATATCTCAAGAAACTAGGAAAAAACCAACTAAGATGAAAGTCTGCAGAAGGAAGGAAATAGTAAAGATTAGAGCAGAAATAAATCAAATAGAGACCAGAAAAACTATTAAAAAATCAATAAAACCGAGAGTTGATTTTTTTGAAAAGATAAAACTGAAACAAAAAATCTTTAGCTAGAATTACTAAGAAGAACAGAAGACTCAAATAAAATCAGAAATGAAAGAGGAGACATTATAATGGTTGCCTCAGAAATAAAAAAGTTCAGAGACAATTATGAACAAGTATATGCCAATAAATCAGATAACCTAGAAGAAATGGATAAATTCCTAGAAACATAAGCTACTAAAACTGAATCAAGAAGAAATAGAAAGCCTGAACAGACTAATAAAAAATAAGGAGATTGAATCAGCAATCAAAACTTCTCAACAAAGAAAAGTTCAGGATTAAGTGGTTTGTGGGTTAATTCTCATTCCAATATTTCTTAAAATCTTCCAAAAAATAGAAAAGGGAACATTTTCAAACTCATTTTATGAGGCCAACATCACCCTGATGTGAAAGCCAGATAAAGACACCACAAGATATGAAAAGTACAGACCAATATCTCTGATGAACATAGAGGTCAAAATGGTCAATAAAATACCAGCAAACTGAATTCAACAACACATTAAAGTGATCAAAAGCCATAACCAAATGGGATTTATTCCTAGGATGCAAAGAGTTCAACATATACCAATCAATCAATGTGATACACTCCATTAACAAAATGAAAGAAAAAAGTCACATAATCATCTCAGTAGATGTAGAAAAAGCATTTGACAAATCTCAACATCCATTCATGACAAAAATGCTCAACAAAATAGGTGTGGAAGGAACTTACACAATGAAGGTCATATATGAAAAGCCCACAGCTAACATCATAATCAATGAGGAACAACTGAAAGCTTTCCCTCTAAGATGAGGTACAAGGCAATGATGCCCACTCTCATCACTTCTATTCAACATAGTACTGGGAGCACTAGCTAGTGCAATTAGAAAGGAAAAAGAGATAAAGGCATCCAAATCAGAAAAGAATAAGTAGAATTACCTCTGACTGAAGATGACATGATCACATATGTAGAAAACACTGAACACTCAACAAAAACAAATCAGTTAGAATAAACAAGTAAAGTTGACAGACGCAAGATCAACATTTAAAAGTTAATCACATTTCTTTCTATACACAAACAACAAACTATCCAAAAAAGAAGTTTAAAAAGCAATTCCATCCACAATAGCAACAAAAAGAGTAAGATGTTTAAGAATAAACTTAACCAAACAGGTAAAATACTTGTACAATGAAAATTATAAAACATTGATGAAGGAAATTAAAGAAGACACAGATAAATGGAAAGACATCCCATATCCATGGATTAGAATAATTAATATTGGTAAGACGTCCATCCTATCCAAAATGATCTATAGATTCAATGAAATCCCTATCAAAATCCCCAAAACATTCTTTACAGAAATAGTAAAAGCAAACCTAAAATTCTTATGGAACCACAAAGACCCCGAATAACCAAAACAATCTTGAGAAAGAAAAACAACCTGGAGGCACCGTACTTCCTGCTTTCAAAATATATTACAAAGATACAGTAATCAAAACAGTATAGTTGTGGCATAAAACAGACATATAGACCAATGGAACATATTAGAGAGCCCAGAAATAAACCCAGCCAAATGATCTTTGACAAAATGAGGAAAGAATAGTCTCTTTGATAAATGGTACAGGAAAAACTGGATACTCACATGCAGAAGAATGAAACTGGACCCTTATCTCACACCATAGACAAAATAAACTCAAATAGATTAAAGACTTAAACATAAGACCTGAAACTGCAAAACTCCAAGAAGAAAACATAGGGGGAAAGCTTC
The DNA here is from genome assembly GCA_031878705.1 of Tapirus indicus. Taxonomy (NCBI): domain Eukaryota; kingdom Metazoa; phylum Chordata; class Mammalia; order Perissodactyla; family Tapiridae; genus Tapirus; species Tapirus indicus. Next base: position 47,091,772 of record CM062918.1, read on the forward strand.
TGGACAATGGTCTGGGCAATAGTTTTTTAAAATATGACACCAAAAACATAAGCAACAAAAGCAAAAATGAACAAGTAGGATTTCATCTAACCAAAAAGCTTCTTCACAGCAAAGAAAATCATCAACAAAATTAAAAGGTAACCTATGCAATGGGGAAAAATATTTGCAAACCATATATCTGCTAAGGGTTAATATCCAAAATATATAAGTGACTTCTTGTATAACTCACCAGTAAAAAAGACAAACCCAAAGGACCAGAATAGACATTTCTCAAAAGAAGACATGTCAGTGGCCAACAGATCCATGAAAAGGTGCTGGACATCACTAGTCATCAGGGAAATGAAAATGAAAATCACAATAGATATCACCTTATGCCTGTTAAAATAGCTACTATCAAAAATTCAAAGATAACGAGTATTGGAGGGGATATAGAAAAAAGGAAACCCTTGTACAGTGTTGGTGGGAATGTAAATTTGTACAGCCTTTATGGAAAATAGTATGACTCCAGCAATACCACTTCTGAGTATACTGAGTATAAGTGAAATCAGTATCTCAAAGAGATATCTGCACTCCCATATTCATTGTAGCATTAATCACAATAGCCAAGATATGGAAACAACGTTAATGTCCATCAATGGCTAAACGGATAAGGAAGATGTGAGATATACATGTGTATGTATGTGTGTGTGTGTATATATGTGTCTGTGTGTGTGTACATATATATATGTATATGTATACACACACATATATACACAAAATGGAATATTATTCAGCCTTAATAAAGAAACAAATTCTTCCAGGGATGAATCTGGAGGACATTATGCTAAGTGGAATAAGCTGGACAAAGAAAGACACTGCAGCATGATCTCACTTATAGGTGGAACCTAAAATGGTCAAACTCATAGAAGCAGAGAGTAGACTGGTGGTTACCAGAGGCTGGGGTAGGAGGAAATTGGTAGATTTGGAAAAAGGATACAAAGTTTTAGTTATGCAAAATGAGTAAGTTCTGAAGATCTAATGTATAGCAGTTTGCCTATAGTTAACAATACTGCATTGAATACTTGAAATTTGCTAAGAGAGTAGATCTGAAGTGTTCTCACCAGAAAAAGGAAAAAAAAAAAGGTAACTATGTGAGGTGATGGATATGTTAATTAGCACAACGGTGGTGATTACTTCACAACATATCAAGTTGTATGCCTTAAATATATACATTTTATTTGTCAAAAACTTTTACTCAGCTGCATCTGGCAACATGAAAGTCACTGGTGAATAAGGCAAAAGCAGGTTAAGAGGAGCAGTGGTGCTGAAATCAGACTAGGGTAAATTGAAGAGTGAGTGAGACTCGAGGATGTCAAGACACTAAGCCTTTCAAAAGTTTTGGTAAAAAACGGGAGCAGAGAAATAGGTTACTATCTAGATAGCAATCTAGAATAAAAAGAAGGAGCTTATTTGAATTCTGGGAAGAATATCCAGTAGGGAAAAAGTTTGCTGATGCTAGAAAACGAAGGGATATCCAAAGAAGAGAGGCCCTTAAAAAGTAGAGTGGAGTAGAGCACATTTGGAGAGAATGGTCTTTGATAGGAGCAGGAACTCACCACACTTGTGAGTGGAAGAAATAAAAAGTTGAGTGTGGATCCTAGTATTTTCTGGATTTGGAATTAGAAGGAAGAGAGAGTTCTTTTCTGGGGGCTTCTATTTTCCCGTTAAAGTATGAGGCAAGAATAGTCATAACTGAGAGTAGGAGTTTGAGGAGTGAGGAGATAGTATGAAAGAGTTAATGTGGAGAATGGAAGAAAGCCCATTTGAAAATCATGGTAGAATTTTGATTGTAACTCAGTTAAATCAGCCCTTAATTGTCTGTAAATCACAAATATAACAGAAATTGCTACCATTTTGTAAGCACTTATTATCACTTCACATACATCATCTCTTTTCATTTAAACCTTACAACAACCTTATGATGTTGAAATCCTTTTCCTCACTTTATATATGAGGAAACTAAAGCTCAGAGAGCTCATGTAATTCATCAAGTGAATAAGTGACAAAGCAGTGAATTGAACTCAGTTCTAGCCAATGTAATCAATGTACCAACCATATCAGTGTTTCTCAAACTGCAGTAATGCAGACACACTTCAAAGGAAAATAATTCTCAGATTCCTCACATTGACTGAAATTAGTTTTTATTTTATTTAAATATGTACAAACATAAAAATGAAAATAACCTCTGTACTTATAGCTTTTATGCAACTAGAAAACCATATAAAATGTATTAATTAGCAACAAAAACTATAAGACCAATAAAATTCCAAGTATCAACATTATTTGAAAATTATATTTATTAAAACTGATTCATTTATAATAAGTTTAATAGTAAAGTGATGTATTTTTGTATAATATGTTTCACTTTTGTGAATCATTTTATTTTGAACATAATAGTCAATCATTTGAGTTGCCATCATTATCATTATTTTGGCTTTCTAACAGTGGACTCATTTCTAACTACCAATCATTATTTTCAATGCTGAATTCTTTTAACACTACACTTCAAAAAACAATACTGAAAAAATTAAGGAAAATGTCTTCATTTTATGTCTACTATGATTACAGCTAATGAACAATTTTAAGATGATACTTATAAAGGTGATATATGTTTACAATTTTCAGGTTTGGTTCTGAATGCCTGAGTGCAGGTACAGCTTAACAAACTAATTTTTCAGACACAGTTCTCAATTCTAACTACTGTGCTATGAAGTCATTTGATCTTCTCTTGACACAAGATTTGTAAACCAAAGCACAAACGCGGTCACTGAAATTGTGTGAAAATATCATTTATAAGGTAATCATTCAAATGATCTCAAGTCTGAGACATTAACTCATTTCTCTCATCTCAGCTCAACTCTACAACCCTTCCCCTACCAACACAATTGCTATACCCTCGTCAAGTGGGTAGTCAGCTTTGTGCTCTTACCTTAAGGAAAGGCAATGAACATACACATTTGAAGGAATCCAGGGTTTCCATGGAATAATGGCAACTTCCTAAATCTAATCTCTTTATCCATCATCCAACCAGCACACAGAGAAACAGAAAGCAAATAAAACTACCCATAAACCAAGTCAAAGAATAAGTTGGGAGACAACACAATACAATTCAATATACATGAAAGTAAGGCAAATATCTGAAAGTAATAGAGTCAGCTTTGAACCCCACTCAGAAGTAGACAGTCGGGTAGAGACAGCATAGAATACAGGAGAGAGCAGTGGGGCGTAACTGTGGTGGAACACAGACAAATGTCAGAGGGAGGCGCACAGTGAATGGCGGAAATCATTAAGAATAAGGCTGAGACTGGATCAGAGCACTAGCCCCTGGGAAATCAAAAGGACAGGGATTAAACCTGTGTGGGACTGATGGCTGCAATCTTGGGGAGGGGTACTTCTTAAGGCTTTTGAAGAGGAAGTAAGCAGTGGAAATATGGATCCTATAGGAAAAAAAAGAATTGCCAGATCAGAAAACATATCATTCCCTCCTTTCCTCAGTAAAATCAACTAAATCTACTTTAAAAATCTACTAAAGATTTTACAGCATCAAAAGAAGAGGATGCTTTTAACTAAGACATCTAGGAAACCACCAAAACTTCAGAATAACAGACAGAATCATCTGTTATTGCTAATCCAGGAAAACATAAGATATTTAAAATAAATGACAAACGGCAGAGCCATCCCTACAAAGCTTTTGTAAGAAAAAAATGAATAAAAATGAAAACATTTTAGCTGATAAAAATCCCCCTCAAATAAACAAACACAAAGCAGAGAAAGGTTGTAACACAATAGCCCAAGCTGAATTAACTATCTTTAAACAAGCATTTGCAGATATTAAAAAAGGTTTTGAATCAAATATTTAAATCTCTGAATACAAACAGACAAAATAGGGAAGCTACGAAATGAGAGTTAAACTCAGAAAAGAAATTGAAGAAAAATACAAAATCATCTCAGAAATGAAAGCTAAATTGAAACAATGTGTGCAAGAGAATAAGTGCAGCTTAAAACATAATGAGAATTGAGAAGAGAAATGAAAATATCCAAGAAAGTAAAATAAGATAAAGGAAGTGGAAAAAAATTAGAGATACCAACATAGCAGATAAGCAAAGCTCTACCAAATTATTGGAGTCTCTGACGGAAAAAAAAAGTAGAACAGAATATTTAAAAACATAATCCAAGAAACTTTACGGAAATAATATAAAATCCAAATCTACATATTGAAAGGACCTTTAAAGATGAAGACAAAAATTATACTTTGGGCCTCCAGGCAAAAAGACTAGGTGACCCACAAAAGAAAAAAAATCCAACTGGCATCAATATAATGCTAATAATTATTAATTATAATTATCTTGATAGTAACTGAGAGCAAGACACTGGAACAGCAATATTTCCAAGTGACTTAGGGAAAGAAAGTGTAAGCTGAAGATTTTTTAGTTTAACCAAGTTTTCCATCAAGCATCAAGATTTACAAAGCAGTTTAAATATCAAAGACCTCATGGAATAATGTATTCACAAATCCTTCCTGAAAAATCTACCACGGAACAAGCTTCATGCCATCAAAAGATGACTGACAAAACTTCAGCAGAAGAATAATATCATGTATTGAACATATTTAAAGTAAATCTAAGCCTAAAACAATGGTACAGACATGACTGGAAAATATATGTAAATGTTATATATCCTGACTGCAGAATAACACAATTAAAACAAGAGAGGAGAAGAGAAAGAGAAAAATGAAAGTCAAAAAGCACAGTGATTGCCCCTAAGTAGGAGGTGGTAATCAAAATATATTCCTTTGAAGATGACAAACCGAAGAAACCAAACCCAAACCATGTTCAAATAAGAAAATGAGTACTGAAAGTATCACTTAAATCATATTAGTAAAAAGGTAACAACTAGAACAAAAATTCAGCCTGGTGACAAGGTATAAAATTGACATACAAAAATCAATAATCTATATACACATGCAATAACCGATTAGAAGAAATAACGAAAGGAAAAACTCCATTTACAATACTTCAAAAATTGTTAAAATACTTAGGAATAAACCTAACAAGAAATATGCAAACCTATGTGAGGAAAACTTCAAAACCTTTATGAGCAATTAGAAAACCATCTCTTGTTCTTAGAGAGGATTACTCAGTACCACGGGACAGCATTTCTACTCAAGCTAATGTGTAAATGTAAGGCAACTCCAACAAAATAAATATTTTTATTTAGAATTAGATAAGTTGATTCCAAAGTTATGAGGATAAATAAACATGTAAGAATAGGTAGGGAAACACTGGGGGAAAAAAAGGAGTAATTGGGGAGACTGACCCTACAAGATATTTTGGGTTCCTGCAGTTCTTTCACACTCTCATACCATCCGATTGCCTTATGACTAAATAAAGCCAGCCACAAAAGAAAAACAAGCTATCTGTGTAGACACAAAAGCCAAACAATATTTCCACCGATAGGAAAAAAAAAAAAAAGAAAAACATTGTTAAACTTACTGTCAAGTGATATTCTTATAAATTGTTATTCTCCTAATGCAATGTAACCAATTATTGCTTTGTGTCAGCATCTACTAACAGGGAGAGACAAACAGGCAGAATTTATGCCCAATTACACCAAGGCAAATATTTTGTACCTTAAGAGTAACAATATGTCAAACATTAATATAAGAAGATACAGGAGGTATTTGTTTATGATTTACAGGACAGGAAATCACATTATCTCCTTCTATTACATGATTAAATATTGCAGGAAACATACATTCAGGTTTATAGTCCTAATAGACAAGTATACAAGGTGTATAAGCAATCCTGTGATCCCTCATCGTGACGATCACCCCAGTCTCATATGGAGCAAAAAATGACATATGTAGAAACGGGCATTGGCCTAAGAGACAGAAGAACAAGGTTATGGTTTTAGCTCTGCTTTAAATAGCTCAATATTTTTTGGTAAATCACCTCCCTTCTCTGAGCTTTAGTTTCATCTGAAAAATAAAGCACCTGAACTGAATTAAGATTGTTAGACGTGCAGAATCAAGGGCTGTGTATTCTTCAAGGACTGGGGGAGGAAGAGGCAATTTAAAATAATCATTTTATAAGAAATAAAAACTCAACATGATGTCGGTATTATTCATTAGAACCCAGTGGGGCAGAGAGGGAAGGAGGCCAGGATGTATATAAAACTGATTAGCCCGAGGGAGTCACTCCCTTCTAGACAAGAGGGCTGCACTCTGTAGAGAAGGTCACTTGGCCAGAGGGGCAGCCTATGAGAGTTCTGGGTGAAGGATGGCCCCAGAGGAAGGGTGGAAATTAGATTGGGACAGCAAGATGGCCACTGATGGTTGTCTGATATGACCTCTACCCAGAGCCTCAAAAATCCTGACATATTCGGTATGGCTAGATTTTTTTTATTATGAATTCTAGAAATAAACAATATTTTGCAACCAAGTAGCAAAAAAAAATTTTAAAGGCCCTCACAAAGGGGAGAAGTGAAAGAGTAAACTCAGAAATACCCCAAACTGTGGAATTGGAGTTACTAAGGAAAATTTGCCTAAATTTGTGAGGAAATGGATGCCTCCAAGTGAAGTATGAGTTAACTCAAACACAGTAAGACCGTGAGTGAGTCAAATGCTTAGGAAATGGATTATCTGATTAACTGTGAGTTAATGTAGAAGATGTCAGTCTCTCAACTCGTCACCATTTATTTATTTTTTAAAACACACAGGCAAGTTTTCTTTCCTAATTAGGAGCAGTGTCCTGAAATTACTGAATCTTCCTCTGATCATTTTTACCTCTGCACAGGAACTGAAGATATGGGATGTGCTAACATTGGACTGAATCTATATAGGGCTCATGCATCCCTGGTAGATGCTTTTCCGGAGGGAGATAAATCTTGAATATGAACTATTTCTTACTCTTTGCCTCCTTCTCATGAAATTTGAATGTGGCAAAAAAAAAAAAATTCAGTTAATTGAGGATTTTGGTTAGTTTCAGTTCATGTTTTCATTTAATCAAACTCTTACTATATTTTACTTTAAGTGAATCAAATTAAGATCCACATCCCCTGTAATAAGACTGCACTCTGTCAACAGAGCAATTAGAGCAACATTTCTTTGCCCATACATTTTCAAGGAAGTTCCCAAAGCTTATAAATGACACGTCATTTCTTAAACTATAAGAATTTGGAAGCAGAAATTCTACTCACAATTGAACTTCCTTGAGTTGGCAGACAGTGTTTTAAATTCTAATTCTACTGTGGAGCAAATCTAGATTGAAAAGTTTAGGACAAATAAAATGTATTGTTTGCACTGGGAAATGGTATCCATAAACAGAGTTTTTGATACACAGTGTCAAGTTCTGGTTAAGGTGCTTATGCTCCTGGGAGCTCCTCCTTGCCCTCCTCCATTGGATTATTTGTATACAGAGCAGCATCCACTAACTTTTAATTGTGGACATTAATTCACATGTTCACATTGATACTAATTTCTAGAAATGAAAAAAAATTTCTAAACATTATCAGGCTGAAGATCAATTTGATTCTGAATTAGTATCTGATTTTGAGTCTTTTATTGAAAGTAAAATGCCTACTTGCTCAAAATTTTTGTTTAAAAAAATGGAAATGGCATATGAATGGGCAACTGATAAGAGTAGACTATGTGGCCCTGGGATGGTTCTACCCAGGGCACTACCCCTGGGGATTATGGACAGCAGTTCTTAAGGCAGGAAGATGGGTCAAAATTCTCAAGGTTATGTCTTGATGTAATTAAGAAAACAAGTTAAGCCTTTAACTCTCTTAAAAAAAAATTTCCTATATGCTCAAGATAAACACCCTAGTGTTATAGCAGGAATGAAGGCACACATGAACCAAAGAGCATAAAATCTCACTCAACAGGGTCATCTACTCCCACTGCCAAATGATGCAATGAAGATAGTAATGAGCCCAGATACAGCACAATCTCTTGGAGACCCACTGGCCACTTGGTGGTCAGCTGGCTACACAGAACCCTTTCTGCCCCCTATGGCATAGTAATTAATTTTGACAGGAATCATCATACATTTCAGACAGGGCTTAAATAAACACCAGTACCCAAGGCCTTCCAAAGCATTTGATCCGCTAGCAGGGCACCCCACACATCTTCACATCAAAACAAGAAACTCACTTTACACCAAAGGAAATAAGGCAGTGAGCCCATGGCCCTGAAATTCACTGGCCTTTACTTACTTATTTCACTACCCAGAAGCTGCTGGCCTAATAGTGTGTTGGAATGGCCTGTTGAAGGTGCTGCTGAGGTCCCAGAGACAATATCCTGACAGCATGAGGCACCATCCTCCAGTATGGTAAATCAATGATCATTATACGGTGTGTTGTTCTCAAAAGAAAGAATATGTGTATTTCAGAATCAAGGCACCAAAACAGCAATGGCCCCCTTTACCGTCACCACCAGTGATCAGCCTGGGGAATGGGTGCTTCCCATTCCCAGCTCTGGGCTCTACAGTTTAGAAGGAGAACTCTTCCACCAGCAGATATAGCAAAAATTCCATTGGCCATAAGATATGGTGAGCACTTTGGGCATCTTGTGTCCAGGGCCAGAAGGAAAAAGGAAGGATCACCATCTTGGCAAGGGTAATTGACCGAGTCATCAGGAGGAGGTAGAACTGCTGTCACACATTGCATAGAGAGGAACATGTTTGGCACTCAGGTGATTGGCATATCTAAGTACTCCCTCACCCAATTTTGATGATAAATGCACAATTGCCACAGCCACAGTCTGAGAAAGATATGGAAAACATTGACTGGGTCACCTCAGGAATGAAGGTCTGAGTCAACCACAAGGAAACCTTCTCAACCAGCAAAGGAACTGACAAGGGTATGGGATCTAGAATGGACCATAACAGAGCTTACCCTCGAGTCCAGCTATAGCAGCAGGGGTTTCTCCCATTAACCTTTCTTTTACAAGTTTCCTCCAAAAAAGAAGCCCACCAGTGTCCTAAAGGAGCTGCTCCCACAACTTACGTGAGACAAGTGGATCCAAGGGCAAGAGATGGACTGCTGTGAATGCTGCACTGCCCAGTTCTCTTTCTCCCACCCGCTTCAGGACTGAAGGACTTATTTCCCCAGCTGAGTATGGCCTCCATAAATGAGATTCCCTCTTCCCCAGTCAGCCTCTACCCAAGGACTGATTGACATGGGGACATAAAGGCCCAACCCCTCTCCCCAGAAAGGAGCAGCTCTGAAGGGGCTATCCCAGCTTCAGATCTGAGTCCTTGTTGCGATGGCATCACAGCCCAAATTCTTCCTCTGCCCACCCCTGCTTCCTTCCCTTCCCTCCACAGGGGCTGATCCCAAGACCACTCCCTAACGGCTGCCTACACACTTATTTCCATGTTAGAGTCTGCTTCCTTAGGTAAACAATCTGCAACAATAACTGTTTCCTAAGGAAATATTGATGCACTCCTGCCAGGTTAAAGAAGAAAATGTTAATCTCGCTATTTTACTTAGGCCTTATTTTTTCTCTGTATCCTTGCAGTATTTTTCTCTTTCTCCTTGTAGAGTCTTTCAAAGAGCAAAGAAAAATTGCTCCTTGAATGTATTTATATTGTAACAAGAGCTGCACTATATACAAGTTATTAGAAATAATCCCTGATTCTGCCAACATAGTGACATATTTAAGGTCAAGAATGAAGACAAAAGAATCTGCTTATGGAATAGAATATTTGGGTCTTCATGGCAAAGAAATTGGTGAAATGTTTATTGTATATAATTGGCACATAACCTTAAATTGATCCAATATATCAGAAATCAAGTGACTTTTACACTAGAATCAGATTGTAATACCATTTGCTCGCCCTTCCTTTTGTTTTCTCCTTTCTGTCTTTGCTCATCTCTCCATCTCAGGAATCTGTTCAAGCCTGAAATCCCAGTAATCATGCTCTCCTACCTGTTGTTGTTCATCTCTGAAACCTGTTTACCACCCTGGACCTGCCAGACTGCTATCCGCTGACTTAAAGCACCCACCGCCTAGACCTGCAATATCCAGCAGTGTCCAGTGTCTGCCTTAATTAAACACCTTGCCTTAGCCAACTATATTTCTTCTTAAGTATAATACAGAGAAATCACAGCTTACTCCTGGGTTAGGTTCTAACATCAATCTATAAGGCAAAAGGTATGTCATCAATATTACCCTTGAAAATCCCATAAGAACAGCAAAAAAAAAAAAATCTCAAAAATGCATCACTGCTGTTTTTCCTTCTAGCATTTAAACCAATTACTCTGAAATGTTTGATTTTCATTTAAGGGAACACATTGCCCCTTTAAAATAATACCATGTTTAAAAAAGATCCACTCAGCTTGGCAAGACACTGACACTAACAGTGCTTAAGAGACTTGAAACGTACTGAGGGAAAAGCCAGTCCTGCTCATTAAGGGAAATCACTGGTGTACTCACCCGCACAATGTCAATAGTTATTTGTCCCTGCTCTTTTTCGCTTTGTTGATCATTTGTTTTGATCATTATAAATACTTGAATTCTTGTAAATTAAATGCATGCATACAATGTGACCTGGTGGATTTGACAAGGATAGGACAACCAAGAGATCAGCTCACACCTGCCAGGCTCTCACCTGTGCAGCTGCAGCATCTTGCTGAAACTCTGTCTGTTGCTAAACGGGTTTCACTTGCCTGTTTCAGCTCTTCCAGATTGTTTCAATTTACATACTCCCACCCACTAATTTCCATCCATGTGCATAAGTCTACCCTTTCCAATTTAACCTCAGCCCATGTCCAGTTTCCAGCTTTCTATTCTGTACAGGCATTGACCCCCAAAGGGGCCTCAGATCATTGTAGCTACTGAATTGTTATACAGAAGAGAAAAACAAACATACCAATGAATTCACACAAACATTAGCTTTTTACAAATCATATCAACCCTGGCAGTCAAGTGCCACCATTCATCTAGTGGTTCATTAATGTTATAAGCAAATCTATCCCTGTGGGCAGACTTTAAACATGAGAGAAATTAACACAGTTGCACTAATGCAATCACAATGTCAATAATTTGTAATGTGAGGAAAGGAAATGGTAAACCACATTTTAATTATACGGGTTCATGCTGACACATTACTTATATGACATTTTAAAATTCATTCACTCACTAATTAATCTGGGCAAGATGGTTTTAATGAATTACAATCAAATACATTATAATAGTAGCATCCTTTCCTCTCAGCAATATTTTTTTCCCATCCTACTGTACATTTGTAAAAATATCCCCTGGGGTCAGACACATTCATGCCCTTCAAATTTACCAAGCTGTCTACGTGTTTTTAACTCATATTATTCCAGTATGTTACCAATGAGAGAACAAGTTACTCCGGAAACAAGTGGATATCTGAAAGCATTAATGTCTGTTCATGAATTTCATATTTGCTACAATGTTGCAATAAATGGAGCTAGAGTAGCTTGAAAATTCAAAGCACATTAAATTCAAGAGTCAGTTGGTTGATTACACAGTTCTAAAGATGCAAAACCATGTTATATTTGTGGAAAAAGAAAACTAAAACTCCTAATAGCGTTAAAGATTTGAGAGGAAGTTTTCTTCCTAACACTTGTTTTCTGAGAGATCTAAAGTTCAGTTTTGTCCATGTGCCTTTTTTTAATTTTTATTTTTTACAACATTTCTAGTGATAAATCTAGCTGTAAAAGACACAAGATAGATTCAACCCTTTGACATTCTGAGGTCACCCTGGTTCTTTAGCAAGTTGGATACTTGAGGAGGAATGCTTGTAAGTCTTACAGACTACAGGCTGCTGTGTTAAAAAAAACCTTATATTTGTATTGCCCATTACAAAGTACTTCCACATGTGCCAGCCTATCATTTGAAGACGATAATCAGGATAAATGTTATTACGTTTTTATGTTTTATGTTATTATCCCATTCTGTAGGGATAAATATTAGGAAATAAATATCAGAGAGGTTTGGACTTGCCCAAGGTCATTCAGTTTTAATGCTGGAAAGCATCCAATGTCATCTTCAGCTTTTATAACATCACAGTTCGCTACAATTGGAGTAAAGAGAATGTTTCATTTATATTTGCATAGAGCAGTGCCAGATACCCAGCAATTTAATATATGTTTGGTGAATGAGTGATTGGAGAAATGGCTGAGTTCCTGAGTGACTGTTGGGCTCCCAGGTGAGGGATAACATGGCTCCTCTCTGGCAGGGAATGGATAATCTCAGCTCACTGCAGTGACACTCAGAGCTCTGATAAACTTGAAGTGATTCCCAAAACATAAACACCTAAGGGCCCAACTATAAGCTCCATTTAAAAATGCCTGTCCCACTCTACTGAGAAATCTGCAAGGAATGTATCCAGGTGGTCCAGGGAAAATTCAGAGAAAAAAAAAAAAGTATAATTTGGGTGGACATAATTACCAAGTCAAAAAATAATCTGCCTTTGAATCAACCATTTCAGTGTCCTACGCATTTCTAAGAATAGGCCACTATTTTACCATGTTACCAAGCGAGACAAGTGGGCTCACCTCCTGGTGAGTTGAATAAGAGTCTACAGCAGAGTAAGTTGTCTCACAAAGTAAAGTGTATTTGCAGCAAATAGGAAGCCATGAGGAATCCTTTCCCAAATCATGGCATCCCAGAACAAACTGAAGGAGGAACTTTTATTTTGGTTGGGAAATGAATATTCAAAAGCAAGAGGTAGGCATTTGCCTGCATAGGCTCAGTTGGAGAAGGTGCTTCCACATAATGAGACCTAAGCTCCTCCTGGAGAGATCTTTGTATTAAAAATAAGGCAAAGGTCATAGGCTAGCTCTTGTGGTGAGGGTTGGTCAGTTTCAGAATGTTTGGTGTTTACATCTCCCTTGAGTTTCTCACCTGGTCAGTTTCAGGATGGTGGTGGTTACATCCCCTTAACATACAAAAGGAAAAGAAACAACTTGGAAAAACAGTTAATTGCTTCCCAACCCACCTTTGAGTTTCTTGAGGCACCTAGTCAGTGACAACTAGACAACCCAAACCTAGAATCAAATTGAAATTTGACTCATTCAAATGTGTTGTTTTTGTTCACTAGTAACTGTAGAAATTTTGAGATCAGGATGATTTCTATGTTCACATAAAGTGCATTCAATAGTATGGATCTTATTACAATGTTCCCATACCTTTTTGCATATCAAATCATTAAATTTTAATATGAAGTAAACACTCAGTAATTCACTAGAAATACTCTTCTCTAGTTACTGTGAATTTGAGGCTATTTAAAAGCCATCTAAGAAGGCAGATTGGGCTGATTACCAATCACCCACCCATTGAGTGTACCCTCAACACACGCATCAGAACTCATGTGCCTGCAGATCAGAAGGATGGTATAATTATTCCTGCTCACTTCCATAACATGTACTCTGCTTTACAGCTGTGAGCCAGGAAGGAGTGGAGAGAAAGTGTAATGGGTTAAAAACTCTCAGAGAAATAAAGCACAGCTAAGGCAGATGGCCAGAAGAGTTGAGGCTGTGAAATTCCCTGCTTTATCTCAAATGCTAGGAGGACTTTCTTTCTCATAAAGATCAGCATATTTTCCTCACAGAGGTGGAAGAGGGTATTTGGGGGTAAAATTATGTGCAGGTTAGTATGGGAAAAATAAGCTCTAATTCAAGACAATTTTTGAAACTGATGTGAAATTAAAACATAAGGTAGGCCCATCATGGCAAAGAACAAATATGCAATAATAACTAATACCTATCAAAATCATCATCATCATTTACTGAACTTTTACTGTGTACCAACAATATAGTAAGTGCTCTGGATGCACACTCACAAAATCTTTATGAGCCAGGTACTCTTATGAACTCCATTTTACAGATGAGGAAACTAAGACTTAGAGAAGTTTTAAGTAACTGGTCCAAGGTTGTTAAGCTAGTTAACATCAGGGATTCCTCTCACTTCCGAGCCCCAGTCTTCCCAAAGGACAGAGAAGAGACTTGAAATGAGAATGTTGAGTAACATTTAGATAAGAGAAAAAAAATGTTACAGGAGGAAGGAGAAAGAATATAGCAGAGAAAACCAACAAGTCATGTTTGTAATGTAATTAGGAGACCAACAGGGTCAGTGAAGGATTTGTATTGAAGAATGGTAGGAGGCAAACTGAAGATAGTAGACTGGGGACCAATTAGTCAAATGTATTTGAATATCAGGCTAAAAATTGGGGCACTTCAAAGCCATTGGACACTTTTGATCAGAGAGTCTAACACTTGATTAGATGATCCTGTGCTTGTTTCAAGAAAAGAAATTGCATGGGCCCATCAAAATTTAGAGCTAAAATAAATCTTATAAATCATTTAGTTAAACTCCTTTGACTTAGGAATTAGACAATGAGATGTGAGCTGAGGATCCCCACTATCTGCCTTGAGGCTTAATTTAAAAATCAAGATAAAAGAACACTATATTTGGGGCCGGCCCGGTGGCGCAGCGGTTTAGTCCGCACTTGGCAGCCCGGGGTTCGCGAGTTCGGATCCCGGCGCCCGCCGACACACTGCATGTCAGCCACGCTGTGGCGGCGTCCCATGTAAAGTAGAGGAAGATGGGCACGGATGTTAGCTCAGGGCTGGTCTTCCTCACCAAAAAAAAAGGAACACTATATTTAGTAAAGAAAAGAAATAATAAATAGCCTTTTGAACATGATCCTCTTAATCACTGTTATGATGTTTTGGTCCCTGTGAATCAGTGATCTTCTGAAGAAAACAGGTCCCTACCCTTTTGGTAGGAACTCTATAAATGCATTGATTGAGTGAGGAAGCAATTAATATAAGTGATGCCAGCCAGAGAAAACATGAATTAGGGGAAGTCATATCCCCCCATGACAGTCATGTGTCCCAAGATCCCCAGAAGTCCACTCACCCACAACTGCTTGCTGACATTCTGTAGCTTTCAAGCTAACACCATAAAGCTTTCTGGTCAAGGAGTACAGAGAATATAGATGAAAAAATCCCTTGAGTTACCTCCCACAGGGAAATACTTCCCTTTTCAGGCCTCTTCTATGACTCTATACTTTGTCGGTAACCAGTTACATCGAGGTCACCCTTCCTCTTCTAGTTTCTGACCACTGACATCTAGAATCTCCTGCTACATGATACTGCAACATGTACTTATTATACAGACTGCCAAAAACAATCCCTGAAGCTGTGCTCCAGATCTGAGAATAGAATTTTGGTTTGTTTCATGTACTGTTTGCTTTTTAGGCCGGGGAAGCAAATGCATCCTTGAAGCCCCAGCTAAATCCTCCCTTCCTCTGGGAAGACTTCTCCTACAGACTCCTTCAAACATGGAGGTAATGTATCTAAGAAGGGCCAAAAGTGGGAAAACCATGATTGATAAATTCATATTCTCATAAACAGTAGTTAGGGAAAAAAGTAAAGAAAAGTGGCATTGAATATATGCATTCACATATGTGAGACAAATAGGTGATAGATAAAGATATGTAAATAAAACTTCTGAAGGCTATCCAATTTCAAAACAAAAAAGATTGACTGATTTTAATGTTTTTCTCTTTGTTGTATCCCTTCCCCTGAATCACCTTCTTTGGATCTTTAAGAAATACTGAAATAATGTTGATCTCATAAGATACGTTCTCCAAATTTTACATTTTGCTTCTTTGAAAGGCTTTGAACCAATGCTTACTGGTTTTTAAACTAATGTCTTTTGCATGAGCATTTTCTCTTCTCTTGTTTCACATCTTTGCAAAAAAAAAAAAAGTTTCTGTCACTATTTGACTTCCTCATCCATTAATTTGGTGCCTAAGGATACATTTTGCTGTATTTTACCCATTTACTGAAAGAGTTGACATATTTTCTCTGTGGACAACCCCACATAGCCAACATTGTTGGCTAAAGGATGATTGTTTCATGTTTTAGTGTTCACATGCACTCAATTAAACACATCTTATATTTTAAAAAGCACAGTTTTTTGTTTATTACAAAACCAAGATTACAAAAGGATTACTACAGCCAACTCCACATTCATCTCTCCTGTCATTTACTTTCTACCATCCTTTTAGTCAAAGTCTATCAGTGTTGAACATCTGTATCTCTTACTGCTTACTATTTCTTTTTGGTGCTTCACGTAAGTAATTCTTTTAAAATTGTCTGCCTTAGTACCACCCTCTCCCCACAAACGAAATTATTCAAAGCATTAAACAAGGGCTACCTCATCTTAGACAGTGACTTATTACACATCTTTTCTTATTTCTTTCAAAAACTATTTTAAAAGATCTTAAAGTCATGTAGTTCCACTTGGCAATATGCAGCAATATGTTCATAATCTTTGGTCCATCAATTCCACTCTTGGGATGGTCCATCAATTCCACTCGTGCGAATTTATCCCAAGAATCAAAAGATATGTGCCCTCTTTATCTATTAAACTAAGCATTAATAATACCTACTTTTAAAAGAATCACAATGTCCAGTAATAGAATGGTTAAATAAGTCAGATGCATCTGTACGATATAGTAACACATCCAGTGCTCATAACAATGTTAGAGATGAAAGGAAGGACATAAAACCATATACATTTGACATAAATGTGGGTATATTTGTATGTAGATATGTACCTGAAAGGGCTAAAAGTGCATATCACTGAATGATAGACTTATAGATGCTTTTTATTTTTATCTTTACCCTTTTGTCCTTTATTTGAGATATACATATATATATAGATATATGTGTGTATATATACATACACATATATGTGCATACATGACCATATACACATATATGTATGCATGTGTGCCTTGCACACACATACATATATATATATATATATATACAATTTATACCAGAGTACTCACCATAATTTTCCTTTTAAAGCAAGAAAAATAGAATTTACACTACTTGCATATAGACCCAGCAATTCCATTCCTAGACATATACCCAAAAGAAATGAAAACATATGTCCACACAAAAACTTGTATACAAATGGTTGTAGCGGCATTATTCATAATAGCCAAAAGGTGAGAACAACCCACATGTCCATCTGATGAGGAAATAAACAAAATGTGGTATATCCATACAATGGAATATTTTTCCATAAAAAGGAATGAAGTACCAATACATGCCACAACACAGAAGAACCTTGAAAACATTGTGCCAAGTCAAAGAAGCCAATCACAGAGAGCATATATAATAGTATTCTATTTATATTAGAATTCAGGTCTTTGGAGTTTTAGTCTCTGGACAAAATGTTGGTCAGAATGTAAAATGGTAGAACTCCTTTGTGAAAGAGCTTGGCAGTTTCTTAAAACTGAAGTACACACTCATCATTTGATCAAACCATTCTGCTCCTAGCTCCCAAAAGAAAAGCAGCATATGTCCATAACAAAGACTTCTACAGAAAGTTAATAGCAGCTTTATTTGTTATAGCCAAAAACTGGAAACACCCTGGATGTCCATCAAGAAGTGAATACACAGACTGTAGTATATCTATACAATGGACTGCCACTCAGCAACAATAAGACAGGCAACAACATGGATGAATCTCAAAATAATTATGCTGGGTGAAAAAAAGCTACACAAAACGGGTGTACATTCTGTGTGTATTGGATGGGGGAACAGAGGGTGGGAGCAAAGAATTGCAGAGGGGCAGGAAGAAACTTTGAGAGGTGATTAATATGTTCACTATCTTTGTTGTGCTGGTTTCACAATTTTATAAATATGTTAAAACATTAAATTGTACCTTTTAAATACACACATTTATCATAAGTTTTAAGTACAGTTTATTGTATATTGATTATAACTCAAATAAATAACAATTATAACTCAAATAAAAAAGAGCAGAAAGTCAAGGATCCTCCTAGACCTTCACATTTTTAAAAGTTGGATTGGTATTTTGAATCATCACAAAGATAGGTTGTCCTCTTTAAATCACTAGTGAACGAGATGATAATGTTCAGGTCTTTGGCATTGCTATTTTTAAATTTAATTATTACAGAAATCATTTTTATAGTTATAGTATTAGTTATTTATGCTCTGGCTTTAATGTAAAACTTTCTCAACATTGGACACCAGTATGCAGTAAACTGCAAGTTTTTAATGCCTTTTAAAATAAACCTTGAGAAGTCAAAATATAAAATCTACAAGTATAGAAATGATGGTTCTGCTTTAGTTTATTATATCGATAACTTCAGAGCATGCTAATGATTATGTCCAAAGTTGCTTTACCTTCATTTGAATGCTTCGATTCCCTTTACGAAGAGGTACTTTAAATTTAATGTATTTGTTTTGTGTCTGGTTTAAAGAAAACACAGGTGTGTAGTATGTGATACACTAGTTAATCATTTCTGCTGGAAGAAGAAAGATAGTTTTATACATTCATTTGGAAAAGGTTGAAAACATCCCAGTGGATACAGCATAATTCAGTTCCTCTACTACTTTATCAGTTTCATTTTGATGAATTTATCTTTGTTTGGATTTGCAAATCATCTTTACCATATGCCTGGTATGCTTCTGTTTTCACATTACCCCAGGTTTATTTTTTATAAGCCCTCTAGAATCACTATTTAGCTCAGAGTTTAGTATTGGCTGTGTATTATGATCACCTGTTAAAACACCAATGCCCAGACCCAACTTGCAGAGATTCTGATACAATTGGCTCGGGCAAGGCTCTGGTATAAGTATTTTTTAAAACACCCCAGGTGATTCTGACTTGCAGCTAGGGCTAAGAACCACCAACTTAACACGCTTTCTCAATTGTTTCTCTTGTTGGTTGAACATTCTTATGTTCAACTTAAAATAAAAAAAAGACACTGTCAAGAGAACAAAAATACAAGCCACAGACTGGGCAAAAATATTTGCAAAAGACATATCTGATAACTGTTATTCAACATATACAAAGAAATTTTAAAACTCAACAATAAGAAAACAAACAACCTGGTTTAAAAATGGGCCAAAGACCTTAACAGACACCTCACCAAAGAAGGCATACAGATGGCAAATAAGCATATGAAAAGATATTCCACATAATATGTCATCAGGGAAATGCAAATTAGAACAATGAGATAACACCACACATCTATTAGAATAGCTATAGTCCAGAACTCTGTCAATACCAAATGTTGGTGAGAATGTGGAGCAATAGAAACTCTCATTCATTGCTAATGGGAGTGCAAAACGGTACAGCCACTTTGGAAGACCGTTTGGTGGTTTCTTATAAAACTAAACCTACTCTTACTATATGATCAGTAGTCACATTCCTTGGTATTTAGTCAAAGGACATGAAAAGTTACATCCAAACAAAAACTTGCACATGGATGTTTATAGCAGCTTTGTTCATAACTGCCAAAACTTGGAAATAATCAAGATGTCCTCCAGTGGCTAAATGGGTAAACAAACTGTGGTACAACCATACAATGGAGTATTATTCAACATTAAAAAGAAATAAGCTATCAAAGCCGTGAAAAGACATGGAGGAACCTTGAAAGCATATTACTAAGTCAAACAAGCCAATCTGAAAAGGCTATATCCTGCATGATTCAAACTAGACGACATTCTGGAAAAGGCGAAACAATGGAAACAGTAAAAAGTTTAGTGGTTTCCAAGAGTTAGAAGGGAGGGAGAGATGAATAGGTAGTGCACAGGGGATTTTTAGGGCCATGAAACTACTCTGAATGATATTATAATGATACATACATGTCATTATACACTTGCCCGAATCCACAGAATGTACAATACCAAGAGTGAACCAATGTAAACTAAGGACTTTGGGTGGTTATGAAGTATTAACGTAGGTTCATCAATTGTAACAAATGTACCACTCCAGTGGAGGATGTTGATAAGGGGGGAGCCTGTGTGTGTGTTGGGGCAGTGGGAATATGGGAAATCTCCGTACCTTCTACTCAATCTTTTGTATTGCTCTAAAAAATCAAGTTATTTAAAAAAAAAAAAAAAAAAAAAAACCTCTTAATTCCCATATTACAGAGCCTTAAGCCAGACCTCCTGAATCAGGAGCTCCAGGGAAAGAAGAAGGATCAAGAGGCCCAGAATGAGGAACACTTCTTCGCAGGACCCCAAGGACATTACAATGAATCCCAAAAGAGACGAGAAGGGAAAAGGAAAAAGAAATAAACACAAACTGGGGCCTTTGAATCTCCCACTTCATCATCCCCACATCCAATGGATCATTCACTTTTTTTAAATTTTATCTGCTAAATCTCTTTGAAATACCTCTACTTATCTCCATAGCCCCTTAGTGCCACTCTAGTCCAGGCTCCTAACATCAAGCCTCAGTGCCACTGTGATATCCTTCTGTGGGGTTTTTGTCTTCAACTCCTGCCTTCCTCCAACCTATTTTCCCATTAGAGACGAAGTTATCATTTGGAACATCAATCTGATCATATCACTCAGGACTTAAAATATTTCCCATAGCTTTTAAGATAAACACAAACCTTTAACATAGCCTCAAACCCTCTATGGTCTGGCTCCCACCTTCTTTTCCAGCCTCATTTTAGGCTTATGCTGCCTTTTACTGGGAGTAAAGACACTAAATTTACTCCCTCTCATTTGGCCATAATACCCTTCTTTTGGTCTTTCTATACTGGCTGGGTGTCTTCTTGCCACAGGCCATTAGCAGATGCTGAGCCCTCTACTTGGAATGCTCTTCCACCCTGATTTTAATTAGCTAATTCCCATGTATTTATCAGAACTCAGGTAATAGCCAAGTCCTACCATTTCTCTAGCTAGGTCGTATCTTTCAACATCAGGCCTTCTTAGTACCATGCACATCTCCTTCCTAGTTCTTACCATAATTACATTACATTTATATGTGTGACTTCATTATTGTTTCTCCTCAACACTCATTTGACAATGAATTCAATGGGGATGGAACATTAGTTTTGCTCTCCAAGACCAGTTTGCCTAGGTTTAAACCCTAACTTACTGATTTGGTGATTTTTGGCAAGTTATTTGTCCTTTCATGCCTCCATTTCCTCATCTGTAAAACAAGGCCCATACTAGTACCTACCGCACTAGGTTGGTTTGATTATTAAATTTACATGTAGAATGCTTAACACAGGGCTTGCTAACTATTTGTCATTGTTATTATTTTGCACATTGTTGAGCACAATACCTACCTAACTGTGCTAGACAGAATAGTGGCCCCTAATCCCAGGAACCTGTGAATATACTACCTTTCATGGCTGAAGGGACTCTGCAGATGTGACTAAGGTTACAGACCTTCAGATGGGGAGATTATTTTGACTATCCAGGTGGACCCACTTCACTTTGAGTAAGCACTCTAAGAGCTTGAAGTTCTCTTATAATTTTACTTTTGTTTTGAGATCTAAGAGTTACCAACAAGGAGACATGTTTATAAACATAAAGCCATCACCTTCATATAACCTCCCTAGGGCAAAGGAAGGAAGTTATGGTAGAAAACAAAGAGGGCTTTAGGAGTTGACCTGACTACAACGAAGTTTTCTGGACACCATGGATGACATTTCTCAGATTCAATTTTTGTGTTTAACCAGACACACTACCTGGTTTGTTCTTTGCTTTTCCTCTTACACAGAAAGCCCTTAACCTGGGATTAAGGCCACTAAACTGCTTTGAGGATGTTTTTTCTATGGGACCAGGATCACTTATAATTTTGTTAAATTAAACTTTGAGTTATTTATCTACTTGCCATGTCAGCAATCATGGATTCCTATGAGAGAACTGATGATTATGAGTGGCTACCTCTCTTCAGGAACACATAGCCTGTTAAGTGACTACGGCATCCTATGGAGAACTTCAATCTTTGGTCACAGCATTAAGAGCTCCTGCTTTCACAGCTCCATAGGCCCTCTTTAAAAAGACCCTTATTTATAATATTTAGTTGAAGCCTGTATAAGGCTATTGGTAAAAACTTTGAGTTCTCATGCCAGACGCTGATAAGGTAGAGGTGACAAAGTGTCCATTTCCTGCCACCCTCAAGTCCTTCAGACTGCTAGGATCACTCCTTCTGGAAATACTTGAGTAGAGTAACCTGAGCCTCCATTCCACATGTTGTACGAAATCCAGCTTCTTCTCTAAGACCCCCCGAGGAGCTTCAGGGGGTTTGTTTCTCCCACCATCTTTTGCTCTGGTCTCCTCCATCTGAGGAATTCTTGATCTCTATACGTTTGTTGCTTCTTTGACTGCTGTCCTCTTCAGTGTCTTGGTCATGTTGAATGTTGTGTCTGTTCCTCCATTTTCTGAAAATACCACCTATCATAGGGATGTCATGCGTGCCTAACTTTAATGAAACTGAGGAATGGACACAAATTAATGCATATCACCAATGACTACATAAGCAGATAATATGCTTATTGTCTGATTAACAGACAAGTTAAAATTGAATATTAGACACCGTTCTAAACCTTCATCCTTCCCTTCTCAGTCGGGAAGAGAGTCCTTCTGCATCTTAGGTCCTGGGGGTACCCATCATCTTCTAGATGTTTATCTTTTCCTCATGAGACCTTCCTCCTCACCTTATAAGATGTCAGCCTACTCCCCTGAATTGTTGTTCTCTTGTTTGGAGAAATTTCATTCTTCAGTACCTCTTTCTCTCCAGACCATGTCCTAGGTTTGCTTTTGTATATTCAAAAATTACTTAAGCTGCTCTGTTTACCAAATGAAAATTTCTACTCTTGTTAATATAAAACTTGGATGTTAAAACTTTTCTTTAACATAGCCCAGAAAAGTTTTTAGAGTGCAAACACTCTCAACCAGGCAGAGTATATCTGAGGGATTTGTGAGTGTAACTATCATTTATTGAATGTCTTGGCATTGTATATGCTCTTCTATTTAATCTTTTTAACTCTTTCATTGTGAAATAAAACATACTGAGAAGTGTATGAAACAATGCACAGTCTAATGGGATATTATGAAGTAAATACCTACATAATCACTGCTCAGGTCAAGATAAAACAGTATCAGCTCCCCCTGCCCCAAAACCTGCTATGTAACTATTTCTGATCACTTTCTAATCTCCTTCTTCATGATCCTGACAGACACGTACAACCTTAAACACTACACATTAACTTTGTTTTTGAACGTCATATAAATGGAGTCATACAGTACATATTCTTTCATATATAGTCTTTTTTTGCTCAACATTACTTTTTGTGAGATTAATCCAAGTTGTTGCAGGTAGCTATATCTTGTGTATTTTCTGACTGTATAACATTCCAATGTGTGAATATACCACAATATATTCATTCTATTGTTAGTTTGTGTATAGTCATGCACTGTATAATGACATTTCTGTCAATACTGGACCACATATACAATGGTGGTCCCATAAGATAAGTACCACATAGCCTAGGTGTGTAGTAGGCTATATCATCTAGGTTTGTGTAAGTACACACTATGATATTTGCACAATGCCAAAATCACCTAATAATGCATTTCTCACAATGTATCCCCAACATTAAGCAATGCATGACTGTATCATAACTAATAGCCTGAGGGAATTCTTAACATGTTTCTTGAAATATATATGCATTATTTTATGTTTGTATATACTTAAGAGTAAAATTGCTGTTCATCCAATTTAGTCTTCTCAATATCTCTGTGAGGTGGGTGGGAAATAAGGAAGATCTTGTTAAAATGCACATTCTGACTCATTAGGTCTGAGATGGACCTGAGATTCTACATTTGTATAAAGATCACAGGTGAGAGTGATGCTGCTTGTCAGTGGACCACACTTTGATTAGGAAGGATTAACACAATATCATTTACATAAATTTTAAAAATATGACAATAGTGATACACATCTTTTGGAATCCATATGTCATGTTAACTTCGTGTCAACTTGGCTATGGTACCTAGCTGTTTGGTCAAACACCAGTCTAGATGTTTTTGTGATGGTATTTGTAGATGTGATTAACACTTAAAATCAGTTAACTGGAGGTTAGCCTCCAGTAATGTGTGGGCCTCATTCAATCAGTTGAAGGCTTTAAGAGCAAAGACTGAACTTTTCTGAAGAAGAAGCAATTCTTCTTCAAGACTGAAAAATAGAAACCCTGATGAGCTTCCAGTGTGTAGATTTTGGACTCAAGACTACAACATCAGCTCTTACTTGAATTTCCAGCCCGCTGGCCTGCCTACTGATTTCAGCCCTGCTAGCCTCCACAATTGTGTGAGCCAATTCTCTAAAATCTCGGTCTCTCTCTCTCTCTCTATCTCTATAAATCTCTTTCCATATCTCCTCCTATTGGTTTTATTTTCCTGAAAAACTTTGACTAATACACATACAAACACAAAGAAGAACATTTAAACAAAATGCATTAGTTGTCTGTGGGGCGAGGGATGGGAAATGGGAATGTGAGGAAACAGATAAATAGGGACTTTGCGGGCCAGTGATGAAAATGTGCCACGAACTGGGAATCATTAACACAACCTCTATATGTGTTATAATCATATAGCACAACCTCTCTTTTTAACAAAAGAGAGAATCAGTAGTGAACATGTCCTCAGAGACTACAGCACAGGCCGAAGACTGGCTTTAGGTAAAAGGGTCTGCTCATCTACTCTAATAGGAGGGAGAATAGGATGGATGATGCCTCACTTTACTCCTGTGGCTCCCATTTTCATAGTTTCTTTAAGATGGAAGTTGGAAGCCCATTATTGTCTGGAGACCTGAATTGCATAAAGAGAGGAAGAAAGCCATTACTGGCTACCATGCAGTTCTAGAGGCATTATAAGCAGGAAATAGCTAGCAGAAGGAAAGGAGGCTGAATACAGGTGACTGGTGTTCTTTTGTGAGCTGAGACACAATACTAGTGAGGAAAATAAAAGGTGATGCAGGAGGCGAGGCTACACACCTAGTATTAAAGGAGCGGGGGCTCAGGAAGAACCCTTATTTAGATAACTGGTGTTTACATGGTGGTCCTAGAACCAAAACCAATTACCTCTCTTATTAGGACAAAGGACATACATAGTTAAGTGTTTTTGATCCAGAGGTGAGAGGTCGAAGGGAAAATGCCAGCTTTTCTCTAATTTAGCTAGACAGTTTTATGCAAATTTTACAGATGAGATTTCCTAGCTGTACAGAACCAGTGACAAAACTAGTTTTTGACTTTTAGTCCAGCTGAGATTTGTTCTTGCAAAGACTTGCCAAGACTTGTTCTCTTAAGAGTGTGAGCTCTGAAGTGAAGCAGACCCGAGTTCAAATCCTTGGCCTTGCCGCTTACTAGTAATGGTCATGAACAGTTTTTCGATCCTTTAGTGTCTTTATAATATGGGCATGGAAATAGTTCCTTTCTTATAAAATTGTCTGAGAATTAAATGAATTATCCCATGCAAATTGCCTTGCTTTACTTAGCAGAATGCTTAGCACACAGTCACTGCTTAATGCATGCTATTTCTTAATATTAGCTGTTAGAAACAGTAATCTCAATATTAGTAAACATGGGAATTGATTTTTCCATGTGTGACCCTTTGAGTTCTTGAGTAGTCTGCTGGTGACCAATGGCAAGCCTTAGTTTAGTGGGATGAGGGACCCACAATAATAGTCAAATTAAGAACAAAGCTCTTATCTTTAATAGACTAAATTTTAGAATCGTTAAGTACTTGACCTCCTAGCAAATAAGAAGGAAGATAAGAATCTGTTCCATGTTTTCTTTCCCTAAAGATTTCAGTAAAAAGCACTTCCATCAAGCAAAGCATTATTACAATATGAATAATGCATTATGCCTTTCCAGAGACAAGAAAGATGCAAAGAACAAAAAGCGTACATTCTCCCCTCTCAAAATAGTTACTACTGTTGAAAGAATATCTATTTTTCAGCTCAATTATTCAATATATTTTCCTGTATTATATTTATGGATATATTTTTTGATCCAGCCACTTTACATTAATTCTTTATCAATTGGATAAATAGAAAGAAGCCATTTCCTCTTCTGCTTTTTCTGCTATGTATATATGTTAAACTATTGGATTCTTGGTCTCCATTTAAGGTGGTTTTCACCTGTGCTATGGGTTGAATTGTGTCCCACTTCCCCAAATTCATATGTAGAAGTTGTACATCCAGAACACAGAATATGACCTTATTTGGAGATAGTCTTTTCTTTTTTTTTGTAGGTGATGGATTATTCATTACTTTAATTGTGGTGATGGTATCACAGGTGTATGGATATGCTAAAATCATCAAATTGTATATATTAAGTTTGCAGTTTTTATTGTATATCAATTATATCTCAAAACTGTTTAAAAATCTGTGTAAATCAAAAATCAAAACAAAACATCAGGGCAGAACTTATTTAAGAATCCTATAGGAATTACAATGAAGTCTTCAACAGCTCAGTTGTTAACATGAAGGACTGTGGGGTATGTCTTAGCCATACTAGGTCTATGGCTTGAATCCCATTTGAACAACTTTTCTTTTGGAAGGACATTAAGCAGTGCCCATTGACATTTCATGAAATTCCTCATCAATTCACAAAACCAGATACGGAGATGAGAATAATCTTTTTTCACGTAAAGAACAGTGTAAGAGTTTGAATGCATAATCAATCTCTGGAAAGATACACAAGCACCTAATAAGAGCAGCTCCTCAGGGGACAGTGACTAGGGGACTGGGGGCAGTGGAGAAGGGAGTAACTTTCATTTGTGAAGTTTGCAGATGTGGGACACAGGAGATAAGGTCTTCACAGAGGTAATAAAGTTAAAATGGCATCATTAGGGTAGATTCTCATCCAATAGGACTGATGTCCTTACCTAGATCGGAAATTTAGAGACAGATACAGAGAGAGAATGCCATGTGAAGATGAAGCCAGAGATAAGGGCGAAGCTTCTACAAACCAAGGAATGTCAAGGTTTTCCAGCAAACTACCATAAGCTTGGGGAGAGGCGTGGAACAGATTCTTCCTCACAGCCCTCAGAAGGAGCCAACTCTGCTGACACTTTGACCTTGGACCTCTAGCCTCCAAAACTGTGAAACAATTTCTACTGCTTAAGCGCCACCCAGTATGTGGTACTTTGTCATAGTAGCCCTAGCAAACTAGTACATCCTGTGTGCTTCTTTTCTGACGGAAATTATGCTAGAGTCTGAAAATCCTGTGCTTGTTTTTCCAGTCTCCTTTATGATCTGAGCGACATAAGGAAAATTTTGCTGGAGAAGGCTTGCTTCCTTCTTAAAGTAAGAAGCAGGAGAAGAAACAGCTTTCTTCATCCTTATTTTTATTTTTTATGTTATTTCTACATGTGATGTCTGAAACTGTGATCTCCATCTTGTCATATGAGACTAACAGTCAACATGCTAAAGATGGGAGGACAGAAGGACAGGAAGCCCTTAGTCCTTGCTAATATGACAGAAACAGTGAACCAATCCTGGACTTGCCTCATCTCAGACTTCCTGGGCTTGCCAGGCTCTGTTCTAAGTGCTTTGCATGCATTAAGCCTTTTTATCCTCATAGCAATCCTAGGATGAAGGTACCATTATTTTCCCATTTTAAAACTGAGGAAGCTGAAGCACAGAGTGCTTTAAGTAAATTGCCCAAAGTTATGCACACAATTAACAGTAGAGCAAGGACTTGAAAACCCAGCATTCGCTCTTCAGAGCCTGTGTCCTTATTGGCCGCACCAAAAATGTATAAACCACTCGTGGCTGGGAATTCTATGCAGCACTGAAGGCACCCTAGTGGACAGCCTTCCCTCTGATATGAGAGCAAGAGCCCTACTCAGATTTGTTGTCAGGATTTAATGAGATAATAGGCTAAATGCCTGGCAGAGTACCTTGTGAGCAGTAAGTACTTAATGAATATGCAACGTCCCTTCCACCCGGGGAACAAGTGAAGTTATGTAGACTGGAGGAACTCCCGATGCTCCTCTCCCTCAGAGCACAGCGCCCTGCGCTAGAGCCCGGCCCTGGATGAGACTGCTGCTTTTGGGAGGAAGTGGCTGTTGGAGTGTGGAATTTGTACAGCAACAACTTCAGCTTCTGTAAGGTGTGGCCTCAGAGAGTCTCAGGTTACTCCATGTCCGGGAAAGTGGCTCTGCTGCTGGAGTCTCAACATCACTAACGGATGGTGGCAACCTGACTGCTGGGGCCTTTGATTTTTTTTCCCCTGCTCTGTGAGCCCCAGAGCAGGCTGAAAACAAAGTGGCCTGGAATGGTTTGAGAAGTGTGAGAGAAGCTATCGAAACAAGCCTAGAGAGGCAGAGGCCCTCTGTGCTTATATCCTGGAATTCATCCTCTAAGTCCTACCGACTTTCACATTGCTGAACTTGAAAGTTAGTATGAAAGGGAATGCACAGAGAGGTCTTGACCTTCACACAACTAAGGAAATATGAAACCTTTTTATGTGCACAGCTCTGGTCCCAGTGTGAGATAGTATGTGGAACAAAGCCGGATCTTAGGAAGGCTGAAGGGGCATTACATCCAGTGACTGCCACTCCTATGTGGTGAGAATCTTGCTCTTAAGAAAGAATTAATGTCTTATTTACTATGTACTGACACTACGGGAATTACTCTACTAAACACAACTTAGCTCTTATGTGCCAACACTTTTTGAAAGGGATTTGAACCATCTTTTTGAAGGAGACCTTTCACAACTATATTACATGTGGTATCTCAGATTATGTATTTGGGGAGTGATTTCCTGTTCCTTGTATTCTAGTTGAAATTTTAGTCCCTTCCCAATTTACACAGATGGCAAGGCTCTGGTCATGCCAAATTATAGCTCCTGCATCTTCCAGTTGTAGAACTTAAAGCCCTTACCAGTTCCCAGAAGACATTCAACTACGCAACGTGTTTGATTTCTACAGACTTGACTGAATATTGGGAGACTCCCAGGAGGAGTTCCTCTCTGGTCCACCATCTTGTTAACTTTTCTGTCTTCTCACTTCCATCACTGTCATCCCACTCACGTCACCTCCCAGCCAGGAACAACTTTCTCTTCCTGTCATAGAGTGGGTTTGTTTCTGTTTTACTCCACAGCCCAGGGACCAGCTGAAACCCATCATCTATAGCAACTAACCTACCCCTATTGGAACAATTTAAACATTTCCCCAATACACAGAAGTTTTTTCCTAAGGGGAATTATTATAGTAGTCACTCAACTACATATTTAAAAACTTGTCACACATATTTTCCTACATATGCAGGAAAACAGCATGAGCATAAGCCTAGTTGTTTTGTCTTGGACGTTAATGTGGACAGTGTTTGCCCCGGCTGAAATTCTATCAGCACTCTGGGACTATTGATACATGTGGATCTATACCAAAGGACCACAGATACATATGCTTCATAAATTCTAGCCATGGTCCTTGATTTCTCTTACATATTTAGCCTCCTTTCCTTCTAATGTTCTGCGTGAGGCAGAAAAGCAGGTAACAAGAGCAATAATAGCTGGTCTCGCTCAAACAGGCACAAGGTGCTGTGCTGAGCACTCTGCACTGTCCCACAACAACCCTTGAGATAGGTGCTTTTATTCCCATTTTTTTCGGATGATAAAGAAAAAGGCATAGAGATGAAGTAGCTGCCTCCGAACCAGCTGGCACAATTAGTAAGTGGAAAAGCCAGGATTCAAACTGAGAGGTATCTAACTGGAGCTCATAATTTTATCCACTACACTGTACTGCTTAAATTGTACATAAAGTGAAAGTAACAGTTTTTCAGGGAGAATCTAGGTGGTTTCCCTACAAAGTAAATTGATTTTAGTCCATGGAATTTGTGACATTCACAATGTCCATGAAGAAGAGTTGTTAGCTTATCTATAGGATCTAAGTTTTGGGGTGGTGTTGTGGGTTGAGGCTCAGAGAGGACTTTCTTGAGAATGTGGTACCTGTGGTGACTTGGGGCTGTGGTTACTTGTGCTTCACTATTGTTATTATCATTCATTCATTCACCAAGTACTTACTACGTGAAAGACTCTGTAATACGTGTGGGAGATTCAAAGATTCATATGACTTAATTGTTGTCTTTAAAGATTTCCTCACTCTTTCTCTCTACCCTATCATACAATATTCTGTCTTACTCCAGCAGGATCAAGTAAGAGAGTGAAGATAGAACATGATCAAGAGGAGGGTTAAAAATGGAAAAAAGGGTCTACTCAGGACTGAGGGTATAAAGAGAGTTTAAAAGGTTGAGTGAGTTTGACAGAGAAGAAGAGAAGCAAGATTTGTGTCAAAAGTCTTGTTATGAGTCTAGAAAGATGAGGGCTGCTTCTAATTAAATTTCAGTAAAGGGGAGATATAAACACTATGACTTCATCCATTTATTCTTTCATTCATGGACCAAACAGCATGTTAGAGACCCTGGATTCAGATTCCTTGCCCTTGAAAGCCCATTGTTTTAGGAAAGATGAAGGGTAAGTTAATTTTTATATAATGCAATGGGTTAAAAGTCATCCTAGAGGAAGGAACATGGATTGAGAGCAGAATAATTCCGATTAGGAATCAATCAAGAAAGGCTTTGTAAATTAAATTACACACAAGCTGCGTTGTTCAATAGGAGATTTCTGGGCACTAAGGGGGTAGAATAAGAAAATTAGATAAATGTTTATATCTGGTAAATGTGGAAATAGTTTGTTCTATTTTTATTTTATAATTTGTAGAAACTATTTTTAATTATAAAAGTAATAATGATTAGTAAGTCACTGTGAAAATTTCCACTGAAATAGATAAAATGAGCATTCCTTTTTACCAGCTGTACCTCCCAGCTGTCCTCAATTTCAGTTCTTTACTCAAATGAACCACTGTTAGCAGTACCATCAGTGTCTTTTCTATATTCACTTTAAAACATAGAAAAATAAATATTATTTTGTGCATTTAAATACAAATAAAATCACAACATACGTATTTTGCAACTTGCTTCTTTCTAAACTCAAGTTAATGTCCTAGATCTAACTTCTTTTTAATGCTGTGTACTGTGAGTACATAGAATGTGTGTACGATATTTTATTTAACCATTTCCCTATTGGTGGATATTTATTATTTTTTTCTTGAGTTATTAGAAAGAATACTGAAATGAAAACATGTGCAGGTATGTAGATACCAAGAAGTGGAATTTGTGGCTCAAAATGAGTACATGTTTAAAATAGTAATAAATACTGACAAAATGCTTTCTGAAATGTTCCCATTTATATTCCCTCAACAAAAAAATGAGAATACTTATTTCTCCACCTATTTGCCAGGATGGACTTGATATTATCAATCTTTTAAAATTTTTGATGAATTGATGGACAAAATTAGAATAATTTATGTTATGATTTCCTAAATACTAGTGATATTGAGGATATTTTCACATGTTTATTGGTCATTTGGGCTGTTTTGTGAATTTCCTGTTCTCATTTTGTGCCCATTTTTATATTTGGTTATTATCTTCTAAGTTTGTAGGGTTAAAAAAAACATATACACTGATAGAAATAGTTTCTCTATTATCTATGTTGCAAACATTTTCTCCCAATCTATAACTTCTCTTTTAACTTTGTTTATAATGAATTTAAAATTTTTCAATTTTGATGTAGTAAAATGTATTGATATCTTCTATTATGGCTTTTGTGTTCTGGGATATGTTTTTAAGAAAATTTTCTCTTCCCCCCATGTATGGTTTATTGATATGACCATATTCTTCATTCTGACAGTGAACTGAATGCTCATATGGATAGTTCAACCCATTTTCAAAGCTGTGGAATTCCTATTAGCACATATAAAAATAAATAGAATGTGAGGGAAAAGGATGTAAAGAAATTTAACAACTGTATACTAGCCATCTGTTTCTAAGGACTAGTTAAATGTCTTCATATTAGTGAGTTGAACTGATGAATCTCAATGATGATTTGACCTACTTTCAAACAACTGTTGAAAGAGAATTCCAGAGAGATATACAAGCATTTTTATATTATTTTCAATATAAGTGGCTGTGAGCTCCCTTCTTTTAGATACTAATCTTCAACTGATTGGCTTTCTGTTAGTCTGAATAGTCAATAAAAAGGATAAAACATTTTCTAGAAGTTTGGCTTACAACTTCAGGTGCCAATACTGAATTGGCTCTCAGCCCTTATGAAAGTTACTTAACCACAGGATATAAGGAAAGAATGTTTCCCACCCCATCCTCTTACTGTGAATGGGAGCAAAACCAACCTAGACTCTAGCTAAAGTTTAAAAAACATTAATTTGAAGACTGAGACATGTAGGAAAAGTCCTCATGCCTAGATCCATAAGGCAATCTTAAAATCCTAAAAATATCGGTCCTTTAGTAGTGGACTTAAAACTGAAGCATGATGACTTCTCAAAGATCAGTGAGAAAGAAGCATAACATAACCAGCATAATGTAAGAGTGGGAAGATAAAAGTATCAGTCTCTAGCAGAGCATCTCTGGGGCCCAAGACAGTCCAGTGATTGGAAAATTTAGGCATCGCTTGGGCAGACATTGTCAGGAGGAAGGGCTGATAGGTAAATGAGCTTAGCAATGGTGAAAGTATGCGGTGACCTTGCTGTGGACCATCTGCTTACTGGTGGAAGGATCCAAAACCATATTTGGAGTATGAGGAGTAGGAGACATCCCTTGGGATAGGGCATTGAGAAACATTAGAATCTTGAGGTTCCAACCAAGTAGGCTGGAGTTTGGAGCTGGACTTTGGTCCCAATAGAGAAATTGAAGAGCTAGTTGGAGAATGAAGGCAGAGGGTCATTTCTATTAACTGGACTCATGTACAATTGTGAGCTCATTCACTGTTCATTCACTTAGCAAATATTTTTTGAGTACCTACTATATCTCAGGCATTGGGAATGGCAGTGAAAATAAGACAAAAATCCCTGTCCTTGTGGAGCTTGGATTCTACTAGGGAAAGATACATACATACATAATAAATAAAATTGCATAAGTAAAATATAGACTGTGACACATGATGCTATGGAAAAAGATAGAGCTGGGAACGAAGATAGGGAACATCTAGGTGCAGGTGTTCAAGTTTTAAATAGAGTGTCTTGAGAGAATAGCATCTGAGCAAATATCTAAAGGGGGTGAGGAAGTGAGCCATGCATCCATCTAGGGAATGAGTGTTTCAGGAAGAGGGAGGTGTAAAGGCTTCTGAGGTGAGAGAATGCTTGGAATGGGTATCAGTGAGGGTTCAAGGTGCGAAGCAGAACAGTAGGACAGACAGACAGACACACACACACACACACACACACAGATTTATTACAAGAAAGTGGATTATGTGATTAGGGGGATGGCTAAGCAAGTCCAAAACTATAGGGCAGTCAGTCAGGAAGGGAGGAGTATGAATAGGATGGAAGTCCCAGGACATGGGCCAAAGCTGTTGTCCATAGGTGGAATTTCTTCCCACTCAGGAAAGCTACATCCCTGCTCTTAAATCCTTCTGATTAAGTCAGGCCCACCAGATTATCCAGGATAATCTTCCTTACCTAAGGTCAAATGATTAGAAATTTTAATTACATCTGCAAAATCCCTTAACAGCAACACCTAGATTAGTATTTGATTGAATAACTGGGGGCTGTAGTCTCATTAAGCTGATACATCAAAAGAGCCATCCCAGTATGTTTAAGGAGCAGCAAAGAATCAATATGATTAGAGGGGCATAAGCATCTGGAAAAATAGTAGATGATGAGTCAGAGGTAACTGGGGAGCCCTTGTAAGGACTTTGAAACTTGCTCTGAGAGAGATGGGGAGCCACTGGAGAGTTGTTAGCAGAGAGAGAGATGATCTGACTAATATTTTTAAAGGATCACTCTGGCACTATCTAGGGGAATAGCCAGAGGTTGGCAAGATAACGTTATAAGTTGGAGCTACGTGGCTCTGGGCTTCTCCAATAAATTCTAGGCACTACATTCAGTGACAATGAGTGTAGTTTCCAAAGCCTCACTGGACCATGGTCCTGAGGCTAAATCAGGAAACACTGTATTTACTAGGTTACAAGAACTATGATAGGCATTAGGGATTTAAAATTGATCAAGACAAAGCAGTATATACCCTTTTGTTTCCTTAAGAGTAGTGCCATTTGCAATGAGCCTTCTTACTAGTCAGACACCAATGGGACTAAACTGTTACATGATGTTGAATTCTTAACCATGGCACATGGCAGGTTCCAGGCCTTCCTGTAGCCTGTCTACTGTGTGAAGGCTCCCGAGATAAGTGGTACAGGGGACACTCCAGGCAAGGCATAGATTTGTTACCTTGATTTCCTGAGTTCTTGATTATTCTTTTGGGTCAAGGTAGACAAAAACCCCCAACAAATAACTAGAAATAACATAATGAAATGTGGGGCTATGCCAGCTGTTGTTTCTTGGCCCTTAACACATGCCTGCTCCTTTTATGGTCTCTGCTCTATCACAGTATCGCAAGCCTGAGAACTACATTTGCCAGCACGATAAAGAGAGATACCTGTGTGATGTGCAGAAGACAAAAGGGGGGTGGGCAATCTTCCTCTGGCCGTGGCGGATGCAGACCAGCACAGGTACCTGCAGTGGTGGCAGTGGCTTCCTTGGGCTCCATGACTCACTGTCAGTCTCCAGTTTGGGGGCTGCAGGCAGGTGTGCTTCAGTTGCCGCTTTCTTGTAGTTTTTGGATTTCTGGGTAGAGTGACCTTACCTCCCTAACTTATGTTCCTCCAGCACTTCTACAAATTTACCCATGACTTATTTCACTGTGTTAATCCTGTTCCATTTGGACTATGACTGAGACAAAGGTCTTCTCTCCCTCTCCCTGGAGCCTGGAGAAGATCCCAATCAGCAAGCTCCTTCCTTCCCTTTTTCTGATCCCAACCCTGGATCTTCTTAACTCTCCAAAGACAAATGGTCTGCAAGAGAAGACCACTTTCGTCCAAAATGAAGGGGAGGGAGTGGAGGGAAGGAAAGGAAGGGATGAGAGGAAGTCTAGGTGGGGGCAGAGGGTGGTGGGAGAAAGGTAGTAAGAGACTTGAGAGTGGGAGGGGAGGGGATAAAAAGCCAACCCCCTAGGCCCCCTAAGCTTTTCTCATTTCTTAAACTCCTTAAACATTTCCTATCCTCAAAGCTTGTGACTTAAAAGTGAGCAGAAGGAAGGAGGAGAGAGTAGTCTCCTTTATTCACGGCTGTACTTTATTTCTTTCTGAACTTTCCCAGACTCAGTGTTTTTTCATCTCTCTTCAGCCTGTTCAGTTTTTTCTGGGAGAAGGTGGCGTGTAGGGGAGCACATAATATTTCATTTATCCAACATCTCTGCTCATATTTACATACATTAATTCATATAATTGTAACGTGCTACATTTTAATGTTTTATATTTAATATAAAGAAAACTCTATTAAAGAGAAACAGAGTTTGGGAAAGCTTGAGAAGTTGTTTGGATTCAATAAAAATGAACCTGAGATTTGAGCTCAGATCATCAGACTGGGCTTCTTTCTATTTACCCAGAGCCACTCTGTTGGTGGAAAGAACCTTGGATTCGGAATCGAGGCCAAAAGTAAATTGGAAGGGGTTCTAATATACTTTCTGACATTTTATGTATCAAGGAGGATAACATAACTAATATTCCTGGGGTGCCGTACGGAAAGTCCTTTGTCGATAGAATTAGAATGAATTTAAAAATTGACATAAAAATAGAAGATGTAAAACTACATTGCATTAGTTGTAAGTCAGAATATTTGGCTTCAACATCTATTTAAGTCTAGCTGTGCCCCATCCACGAGGGTTATCTTAAAAACTTTTTTGGTAGAAGAAAAGATGGTTAGAAAAACTGAAGGAATTATGGGAAAAATAGGATCGGACCCAATTCGTGAATAAACTTAGGAAAACCCTTATACATCTGGTTTTTAGTGTTTCCTAAATTAAAACAATTAGGACAGCAAAGTAAAAGATATATGCTTCGCATGTCTTAATTTAGTGGTAATGGTTAACATGCAATTAAATTCCTCCTACTCTTCCTTGCTTGCTGGGTTTTTTTTTTTTTTTTTTTGGATTTCAATTAGATGCTGAAAATAATAGGAAACTCAGGTGTTTTCAAAATATATTGTGCTTTGTTCAATTGTTCGAAGACTTTATTTTGTGGCAGAGTTGGAGATCTTTGTCTCCTAGGTCCACCCTGACCACAGAAAGAAAAGCATTTTTGATGTTTGAGGTGGAAAAACTTTGAAGACAATTACTTTAACTTACTCATTGGTTATTTCTCATTCTTTTTTTTTTTTTTTTTTTGTGGGGAAGACCAGCCCTGAGCTAACATCCGTTGCCAATCCTCCCGTTTTTGCTGAAGAAGACTGGCCCTGGGCTAACATCCGTGCCCATCTTCCTCTACTTTATATGGGACGCCGCCACGGCATGGCTGACAGGCAGTGCGTCGGCGGGTGCCCGGGATCCAAACTCTCGAACCCCAGGCTGCCAAGTGCTAACTAAACAGCTGCGCCACCGGGCGGCCCCTCTCATTCTTTTTCTTTCTTGAAAACAAACTAACCTATAACAGCACTGAGCGTTTATTCTATTTACTGTATACAGGACACTGTTCTAAGCATTTTTCCTGGATTAACTCATTCAATCCTCATGGCAACCCTTTGAGGTAGGTGTAGTCATTCCCATTCTACAGATGAGGGAACAGGCACAAACAGATTAAGTGGCTTGCCCAAGCTCACACATCCAGTAAGGGGCAGACCCAGGATTCCCCTCTCTGCAGTGTGACATGAGAGCCTGTACTCCTACCCGTTGCTCACAGGCCTCTCTATATTCAGGGCCCTGCTGCCCCAGCACTGCCCAGGAGGACTTCATGCCTGAATCCAGGCCTCTCACCTCCGACTCTTCTGGCAGACTAGGAAGGTCATCCAGATCTGGCCTGACAGTCTGTTAGCATTCTCTTTCCAATAAAGTTTCCTTGCAAATATTCTGTTTCCTCTCTTCTATTCCAAATGCCCATTTTATCCTTTCTCTGTCTTTCTCACAATCTCTTACAGAACTGGTTCTCTGGTCTTATTCACTACGAATGGAATTCTATTTCACGAAAAGTTTTAGAGATGAAACCTCTATATTGAAGAAGTTATTATAAGAGATACTTAAAACTAGAGAGGGATTACTGCCTCCATAATCTTTTCTCACTCAGACCTAATGCCTAGAGAGCTCTTACCCACAAAATACTTAGTTTTTAAATAAACAAAAATGGCTTTTTATCTAGTTATAAAAATTATATATGACTGTATGTCGTTTTAAAATAACATATGACTGTATTGTGGAAATATTGCATAAAAGTATGAAGAGGGTTGTTAAAATCACCCCACATCCACACCTCCCAAAGATAACCATTGTTAGCATCTGCTGATGGAGTCACAGAAAGTACTAATGATGACTGACCTGGCAGCCTCCCTTGAATGCACACTTCCAGTGATAGGGAAACTACGTCACAGGGTATCCCACACTTTATTTGAATAGCTTCAGTAGTTATAATTCTCCTTTTGGAAGATAGATGGAAATACTGGACAAGTGTGCATTCATTGTTATTCCCACACCCTGGCAGACATCACCAATTGATCATAGTGCTTTATCACTGAGCCTCTAGGCAGCCACTACCAAGCCTTGGAGATGGCATTCAAGATAAAACTTCTTTGCCATCCTTGCTCTTGGCTGACACTGAGCCATTAATCTGTTTTGAGGACTTTTATTCAATTTTCTGCTATCTAAGAGTTCTGGGACATCGCTCCTAGGTGTGCAATGTGCTTTGTATCATTTTATGGGAACAGAGTGGTGACTTTAAGGCTTCTTTCATAGCAAGATTCATCACTTAGATTCTTACCTTTCTTTGACTTTTGATAACATTGAAAGCCAACAGTTAACAAGACATCTTTGTAAGATAAAGGACTGTTTCACGCTTAGCTATGACTTATCCAGTGCTTGCAGGGTGTGAGCCTCTATTAGTTGGACTTCAGGTCTGTGTGGTGGGGGAAAGTTGGGCCCTGCTCTCAAAGTTGACAGTCAAGCCTTGTGAATCTAGAGTTCTGCCATGATAAGTGCCCACTGCAACGAAACTGAATCCCTTCCTAAAGTGGCAGCTGGTGTGCCCAACCCTTTGTGACATGCCCAGTTTACACAGAGTTCTCTCTGTTGCTCACAAAGGCAAGGTTAAAGCACTGACTACTCCCTCACTGTGGGTGTGCTTCCTTGAGGCATATCGCCCCGAAGAAATAATTACAGAAGGAAGACCAAGGTGGGGTGGAGGAGTTGGAATCATCTCTGATTCCTCTTTCTCTCACTCTCCACATCCGATCCCATAGCAAGTCCAGTTAAATGTACCTGCAGAATTTACCCTGATTCTGAACACTTCTCACTACCCCCAGGCATTGCTCCTCTGCTCCCTAGCTGTGTAACCTCTTTCTGCCTTTCTCATCTGTAAAATGGACATCTAAAGTACCAGCCTCATAGGGTTGTATGAGGGTTAAATGAGTTAAGGCAAGTACTAAAAAAGTGGCTGGTATATAGTGTTATTATCTCTATGACCCTAGTTCAAACTACTATCATTTCTTGCCTGTACTAGTAGCCTCCTGGCTGGTCAACTCCCTGCACTCTTCGCCTCTGTCTCTCAGGACCAACCATGCCAGCCTTGAACATTCCAAGTATTCTCTTACCTTAGGATCTTGGTGTGTGTGATTCTCTCCTCTCAGAGTTACCCTCCCCAAATCTTTGCATGGTTTACTCCCTCACTTTATTTGTGTTTCTGCTGCAATGTTATCTTTTCAGAGTGGCCTTCTCTGGCTGTTGAAACTAAAATAACCACTACCTTTCCATTTTATTTTTCTTCATGGCATTTGTCACTATCTGGCATTACATTGTGTGTGTGTGTGTGTATGTTTTCTGTTTCTCCCATTGGAATTAAGGCTCTAGGAGAGCAGGGCCTTTGCCTGTTTTGTTCATTGCTGTATCACCTGTGCCTAATTTCCAGCGCAGACTCTCCAAGTGTGTTGCTGACATGACTTTTCATGCTCTCACAAATGTATATGTCAAGTATGGATCATAGAGTTTCAGTGTTAGAAAGGACCTCAGGGATGAGCCTGCTTTATAGTCTTGTTTACAGGTAAGCAAGCTGAGCCCCAGAAAGGTGAGATGTTTTTGAGTTTATGCAACGATTTGAGGTGAGTTTGGATTAGGATGAAGATCTTGTGACATGTTGAGGACACTGATTGAGAATCACAAGACCCTTATCTGTCTGATATGCTCTGAGTCTACACTCACCAGTTCAGGGTTTTGGTTTGTCCAGTGAGCTTTCTGACCTGCAGTCACCGGTGAGGATTTTTTGAGCATTGCCTGGCCCTGCACAGCTCCTGTCTCCTTACCCGTGGGATGCCTTGGGGCTCACTGGCACATATTTTCTGTTTATAGATAAACTCCTTATCAGATAGACTCAATTCATACTTTGCACCTCACTGTCTCTATTGCTTAGGTGACAGATCGTATTCCCACTTCCCTATTATTCTGACTCCTGACTATGCACAGCCCTGGGAGCCTCTCCACACCTTCAGTGACTGAGCGCTCTGCCCCTTAGGGTGGTGTTGCTAGCCAGCTTTGTTTTGTGTGTGTGTGAGGAAGATTAGCCCTGAACTGATATCTAGTGACAATCCTCCTCTTTTCTGCTGAGGAAGATTGGCCCTGAGCTAACATCCGTGCCCATCTTCCTCTATTTTACATGTGGGACACCTGCCACAGCATGACTTGAGAAGTGGTGTGTAGGTCCACGCCCTGGGTCCAAACCCACAAACCCCAGGCCGCCAAAGTGGAGTGCACGAACCTAACCATTACAGCACCTGGCTGGCCCCAACTTATCCCAACTTTGCAGGTGGGACCCAGGCAATCTCCTAAGTGTACCCTGCACCATGCTAGACGCCGGTAGAGACAAAAGACTCAGGGAACTTCATTACAGCCTTTGATCAGTTGCCTCTGAACAAAGGCTAACTTTTTACCATGGCTTACAAAGTCGTTTTTCATGATCGGGTCTGACCATAAAATGAACAAGTCATGGTGCTTCCCAAGCAAATGATTGTGCCTCCAATTCCAATACCACAGGTTACATTCTATTCTTTCCCCTTTCCTTGCTCGTAACTCCCAACAGTAAGAAACTTAGCTTTTCTTCATAATTTGGTTTTTTTTAAATTTTGATTTAGAAATAATTTTAGACATACAGCAAAGTTACACAGATAGTACAGAGAGTTCCTATGTACTTCTCATTTAGTTTCTACTAATGTTATCATCTTGAATAACCCTGGTACTTTTGTCAGAAGTGAAAACTTAACATTGGTATGTTACTAGTAACTAAACTCTGGATTTCCTTCATGTTTTACTACTTTTCCCACTGATGTCCTTTTTCTGTCCCAAGATCCAATCCAGGATACTGCATGGCATTTAGCCCTCAATATTTTTAAAGGTACTGCCCAAATAGTGCTGGGCCTGCAGCCTGAAGTTGAGGTGTGGGCCTGCTTTCTGTGCCCTGTGACATAAAATCCAAACCTGTTAACTTTCTGAATAAAATTGAATTTTGATCTTAATTTGAAGTAGAGATGTTTAGAGATGTCAAGACATGAGGAAATGAAAAGTCAATGTGAAATAGAAACTTTCTTTCCTATCAGTAATAAAACTGTAAGATCATAATGTTATTTCCATCATAAGAACACAGATAATGTGAATGGTGGCTTTATTACCACTGAGTGTTTTGTTGGGCACATTTTTATTGAGTCAATTCATGTTTTAAAATTCTAGACATAGAGAAAGCAGGATTGGCTAAGATTGGCCAGGAGAACTCAGTTCCCAGTAGACTGTGTTTTATGTTTTTCCCTAAATAAGCCAGATATGGTTCTGGAATTTTTTTTCTTTTGCTAAGAAAGATTCTCCCTCAGCTAACGTGTATTGCCAATCTTCCTCTTTTTGTATGTGGGCCGTCACCACAGCATGGCCACTGACAGATGAGTGGTGTAGGTCTGCACTGGGGAACCAAACCCAGGCCGCTGAAGCAGAGGGGGCTGAACTTAACCACTAGGCTACAAGAGCTGGCCCAGCGCTGGAAATTTTTACACATACAATTTTAGTTGTACAAAACCTGATGTAGTTATTGTTTTACTCATTTTTGGAGTTGAGAAAATTTAGCCATGAAGTATTTTTAAAAGTTTCTCAATGTTACATAGCAGACCAGCCTCAAGGAGAGGAAGCATCAAACCCGTGTTTCCTGATTCCAAAGCTGAGCCTTCCCACTGTCACATGGCCACTTCTCACCATGGAGTCACTGAGAGTATAATGTGTGTATGTGAAAGAACTAGGAACCTTCAAAGTGGAATAAAAAATTAGGATTATAATCATTGCAAATGTTAATAATTTCTGAATTTGTTCTAAAATGTTTTTAGATCCCTGAATGTGTGAATTTACATACAGGTAAACCATATTTAGGTACACTTTGAAGATATTTTATTCTAAAATAGAAACTTCATTGTCTGATGTGTGAGCACAACAGAAGGTCTCTATTTCTATATATTGTGGATTTCTAGAAACTTATACAACTGCTAAAAATTGAACAACAGACAATCTTATGAGAATTTCTATTCATGGAATGGTAAAAATATAAAATCCCTATGTGTATTTTGACTTTTAGACATCATGTTAGAGACTATAATAATTTTGTTTAATATATTTAATTTTATTCTTTTTTGTTAAGAAAGATGCTTGACCTCACTGGCTCCAATTTACTTAACAGTGAGTGCACAGTTAACTGCTTAAATCTGATGAGCCTCCAGCTGAGGGAAAAGATACTTGGCTTCCAGTACATCTAGTGATATACATCTTTATCTAATTTATTTACCACCTGTTACCTTCAGAAGGATACTCAACCTCTATGGCTCCAATTTAGTCATCAGTAAAATGGGATATAATACTCATACCTACTTGATACAGCTGCTGTGATGATTCAGTAGGATAATACTGGTAAAACTTGTTGAATAGTGCTCGGCACAGAGTGAGCACTACATAAGTCATTTGTTAAGTAAATCAACAAGGATAGAGCTTCATTATAACATCAATGGTAATAAACCTTCATTGATTTCTTTCTCCATGCCATATTTTACCTGAGTACAGTGGAGGAAAGTAATTTGTCTCAGTTGCACAAATAGCGAGTAGTAGAGCCAGGATTCACATCAAGGCTCTGAGTCTGAAGCCCACTCTTCCTTGCTCTAAGCCTTCCACTCTCCTGAGCAGATGAAACAATTTAACATGCTTCTCCAACTTCCCTTCTCTCTACTCAAAATGTTTCTGTCCTACCACTTTCCTTTCCACCTGAGCTCCTTCTCTCTTATCTCAGAGGCGTCAAATCCCTTTTCCTTTCTAAAGAGAACTTATTCACTTTGTAGATAATTCCCTCCTCTGAGACTCTGCCATGTCAGTCTCTTTCTTTGATCTTTAGTCTTCCTTTTCATCTGCGACTTCACCTCTTCTTCCATGTTTAGTCTGCATCCTCAACTTTCTGAATTCAGCGTGGCAGGAGAATCGCATTCTAACCCTAGGTCTGCCCCTGGCTGCGTTCATGTAGGCACACAGGTCCGAAGGTTCTCAAGTTCCTCACTTAGCAAAAGACAACTCCAAGTTTCTAATTCATTTGTTATGTAGAACAATTTAACTCATTGTCTAAGCCTTTCACATCTGAACTATGCTTAAAATTGGTCGCTTCGCCATTCATAACCAAGCAGTTACCTAGATAAAGTAGAGGTTCTCTCCCCAAGAGTATTCTTCCATCCTCTTTTCCCAGCTGGTTCAAACTACAACCAGCTTATCATTGACAACTTTTTTTTCCTACTCATTTTTGGGACACAAACTAGCATAACTTGGTGCTTCAGAGTGCACATCAAAATATTATTAGATTTTTAGAAGACTGACTATAAAGAAACATGTTCTACCATGTTCAAACTGGCACTTCCTGAAAACATTTGTCCACTGAATTTTTTTTTTTTTTTGCATTAAACTAGTAATTAATCAGGGTTCTCCAGAGAAAGAGAGCCATTATGGGGGAGGGAGAGGCAGAGAGAGATTTATTTTAAGGAATTGGCTCTTGCAGTTGTGGAGACTGGCAAGTTCAAAATATACAGGGTAGTCTGGCAGGGTGGAGACCCAGGGAAGAGCTGGTGTTGCAATTCAAATCCAAAAGTGGTGTGCTGGCAGGATTCCTTCTTACTCTGGGGAGATCGTTCTTTATTCTACTGAGGCTTTCCAATGGTTGGATGACACCCACCCACATTATAGAGAATGATGTCTTTACTTAAAGTCAACTGATTAAAATATTAATATCATCTAAAAATGTCTTCATAGAAACATCTAGAATAATGTTTGACCAAATATCTGTGTCCCAGGACCTAGCCAAGGTGACACATAAAATTAACCATGACAGCTAAATTAACCCATAAATGGTATTTTATGGAAAAGGTATTTTATAAATACAGGCCAACAGTGCTTTAGTGCAAGGCTGAGGGATTTGGACTTTATTCTGTAGGTAAAGAAGACTTCTAAGTTTTGAACAGGGCTGTGACATGTATTTGGGGAAGATTATTCCAAAGGAAGATGGATTGGAGAAAGAAGAGACTAGGGAGAAACAAATAGGACTTTATTTTAATGGTCTAGGCCAGATGAATTATGAGATAAGTAGGACAGTGACAGCAGAAGCAGGGAAGGCAGAGTGAATTTCAAAAACATTTTGGAGGCACAGCTAACAAGGTTGGGTCAACTGACTAGATTTCGGGGCTAGAGTAGGGAAAATTCAGAACTTATGCTAAGGCTTTAAGCCTTGGTAACTGAGACGACCTCAGTGGCATTGGAAGCAGCAGGAATATTGGAGGAAGAGCAGACTCTGTAGGTGGTGGTGGGACCTCATATCTGGATAAATAAAAAACATTCTGGCTTCTTAATAATTTAATATTTATTTGATAGTTGTTAAAGACAATTGAGAGCTAGATTTAACAACTTTATGGGAAGTCCATGAGGGGAGTACAGCTATGCATATCACTTGATTATTGTATCAGGCCAAATTGCATTTTTTTTTTTTTGTCTTCCTACAGATTAGGAATACACTAGAAATTGGCAAGAAAACCAAATGCTCTGCCACCAGCTCTTTGCTCAAAAGGGGTGAATACTGACTAGTGGACATTCGCAAAACCAACCCAGGCTCTCAGTTATCAGGGGGGCTGCTGAATTCATCACAGTAAACATTTCTGAGGGCGGGAGAATCAGGGTCAAGAGGTTTATCAGGATTTGATAAAGAAAGTCAGTGGCCCATAGTAATAGCAGTTCTATTTTTCTTTTCATTTTTTTCACCTTTATTTGTTCTCATTCTTTGTTGCAATGAGCAATTCCTCAAGCCTGGCTTAACCTGCAGGCTCCAACAGATACTATTCTTATTTTCCACACTGTTTTTAACTATTTTACTTTTGTAAGATATCTTTGACTGACTGAGAATCCTACTAGCAAATTTGCACAAAGAAACTCTACCAACCCTAGAGTTTTAGGAGGAGGGTCAGGACATTATTTGCATAAGACTATTACTAACAATGAGCATGAGTTGAAGGAAGTCAGGAGAGCCCAACAAGTTAGAGTTGGAAGAGT
Source organism: Tapirus indicus (assembly GCA_031878705.1). Lineage (NCBI taxonomy): Eukaryota > Metazoa > Chordata > Mammalia > Perissodactyla > Tapiridae > Tapirus > Tapirus indicus. The sequence continues at coordinate 47,136,350 of CM062918.1, forward strand.
TCCTCTAGGCCATCCCCTCATGCCACAGATGAGCAAGCAGAAGTCGGGGCAAGTTAAAAGACCATCTCTAAGGTAAAGGCAGGGCTTGGAGCAGGAGGCGTGTTGTCTGACTTCCAGTCCAGGAGACTTTCAATGAGCCATGATCTAAGCACCCGTCATTCTGCTAGATCCTACGGGAGGATACAAGAGAAGTGCAGGCACGATCTTTGCCCTCTTAGAATTTTATGTTTGAACCAACAAAGAAACAGTTCTCTAACATAATAAAAGGCACTGGCCCTTGTAATACTTCACAAGCTGGGAAAGATTTAGGTTCATTTTTGCCAGATCATCTCAGTCTGAATTTTTCCACCAGACTTACAAAACATTGTGACCTTTTAACAATCCCTTTCTTATTAAATCTCTAGATTAGGGCCAGGGATAGTGGCTACTATTCCTTGGCTATCAAAAGTTGAATTGCTACATTGCCGTGTGCTTTTCTCATATAAATGCCAGCAGATCTTTTGCAAGTTGTTCCTGAATTGTGGCTATTTTTTTTTTTTTTTTTTGACGCTAGGGGGTGTTTGCAATTGTTGACTTCTCTTGACACCTGCTATTGAGCTTGGGACTTGTCTCTAAAATGCAGGTGGTGAAATGTTTTGTGGGCTGCAGTGAGTCAACCGTGACTGATTATGTGTGTGTGACCTAGAAATAAGCAAAGCAAATCCCAACTCACTTATGTGGGAAGAATATACATCAAAAACATTTTACTAGTTCTGGTTGGGATTTAAAATGTGAATTACTTTCATAGGAAAACATGTTGAAGGATTAGAAATGTACGCTAGAGGAATAGTTTTGTGTAAGAGACCACTATGTACATAGATGCATGAAAAGAAGGTATAAAATGCGAAAGTGGAAGGATGCTGAATCCATAGCACAGTGTAGCATTTGGGGCTCTAGGCCACCTAAGAATCCAAGGCCAAGAGTGAGCGGGGAGGGGCCAGGTTGGACACTGCCTGAGAAGGATGGAAAAAAAGGGCTGAAGAGCCAAGGAGAACATCTGAGATGTCAAAGCACAAATTGGATGGGCAGTGAAGGCTCTGCAACCTGGGTTAGCAAGACCAAGAGGAGGAAGTACAGGCTGATGGACCAGCAGAAAACACAGCTGGAGAGATGGAGGGAGCATTTAATATGATACCTGTGGCTTTATCCATGGTGGAGGAGGGTTCAAGGCTTGGAATAAGGGGTACAAAGCTGATTGGAATACTGGGAGCCAGGATTTTTGAGTTTGAGTTCTAGCTCTACCATGGATAATTCTGTGACTTAAATTTATAATAAATTCAATTCATAAAGAAATCTCAACCTCTCTGAAACTCAGTAGCTTCATTTATAAAATGAGTATAATGATGTTTTTCTGAGTTATTAATAGAATTAAATGAGATTATGTATGTGAAAACCCTTTGTGGCTAGTAACAGACTCTATAAATGAAAGATACATTTCATTTATTATCAAGTAAAGATGAATGATAGCTTTAGGCTATAGGTGGCCATTCCATTCCAATAAAACTTTTATAAAATAATTATAAATTATATATATTTTCATTACAAGGTGAGAAAGTGGCTATGAAAAGCTGATTACTTGTCCAAAAGCTTCATACCTAATCAGAAAATTGTTTCTAAAGTTTGAAGAGCAGCACTCCTCTTGTAATATATTCATTTTAATCTCTAAATCAAGAAGACACAGGTATTCAACAACAATTTAAAAGGCAGAATTTACCGAGGAGTGACGTCAGCATCATGGCGGAGTGAGATTCCCTCTTTGAATCTCTGCCCCCTACGACACAACGAAATCATCATTCACATTCCAACAGAGCTCAATCAAACACTACGAAGGACTTCTGAGAAACCCCTGCTGCCATACATCGGATGGTGGAGGCGCGGGAAGCCCAGGAGAACGGGAGGAGAGGTAGGAGCTTGTACTCCCCCTCCCCAATCCATCGGCAAAAACAGCGCGGTTCGTGGACAGAGGGGGGAGGGGCGGCCCACAGCGGGGAAAACTATCGCCATCCAGGTGCTCTCACAGACTGTCGCGAGATCCCCACGGGGAAGCAACGACGGACTGTTTAGGGGGTGTAGCAAACACCCTAAGAGAGCCAGAAAGGAAACCCCCGGGTCAAGCAGGAGAAAGAGAGGACCCCTCCCCCCACACACCCGGCGTTTCAGCATAATCCCTCCGGGGGCTGCAGCCACCTCAGAGCAAACCGCTCGCGATCTCCATCTAGTGGTAGCAGGGGGAAACTGCAGGACTAACTTTAATCATGAGGGGTAAAAATAAAGCCGTCCCCGTCGGATCCTTGCGAAAATATGTCAGGGCTGCAGACCAAAAGGAAAATGACAAACACCCAGAAACCAACCCTGAAGGCACAGAATTTAATAACCTGAATGAGAGAGAATTCAAAATAGCTATCATAAACAAGCTCAACGAAATACAAGAGAACACACAGAAACAAATCAATGAATTCTGGGATTATGTCACAAAAGAGATTGAAACCCTAAAGAAAAACCAATCAGAATTATTGGAGATGAAAAACAAAATCAATGAGATAGTGGAAAAAATGGAATCTTTAAAGAGCAGAACTGACAATATGGAGGAACGAATTAGCACTATTGAGGATAGCCACGCAGAAATGCTCCTGGTAGAGGAGGAGAGAGAGCTAAGACTAAAAAGAAATGAAGAAATTCTTCGAGAAATATCAGACTCAATGAGGAAAAGCAACATAAGGATAATAGGTATTCCAGAAGGAGAAGAAAGAGAAAAAGGAGCAGAGAGTTTGTTCAAAGAAATAATAGCTGAGAACTTCCCCAACCTAGGGAACGAGAGGGAAATAACAGTGAATGAAATCAATAGATCACCTAAATATATAAACAGGAATAAAAAATCATCTCGCCACATAGTAGCAAACTTGAAGAATACCCGTGACAAGGAAATAATATTGAAGGCAGCTAAACAAAAAAACAAAATAACATACAAAGGAAACCCCATCAGGCTCTCAGCTGATTTCTCGACAGAAACTCTACAGGCTAGGAGAGACTGGAATGATATATTCAAAATCATGAAAGACAAAAACCTTCAGCCAAGAATACTTTATCCAGCAAAAATATCCTTCAAATACGATGGAGAAATAACAACTCTCCCTGATAAACAAAAGCTAAGAGAGTTCATCACCACAAGACCCCCACTACAAGAAATGCTCAAGAAGGCCCTTAGGCCTGAAAAAAAAACAAATGAGAAAGGGGATACAAAGATTTCAACAAGGAGAAAAGCAAGGAGACTAAACCAGAACAAAATACAGTTGGAAAACATCAAAAATTAATTCAAGCTCATCACTGGAAACACACATTCATGACACAATCTGGAATAAAGAGATAACAAATAAGGAGGGGAAGAGGTAAGGGATTGAACTGACCCAGCCTCAGGAAAAAGGAGGCATCTGAAAATGTACTTTCTTATCCAGGAGATCGCTTATATAAACCGCACGGTAACCACTAAACAAACAACCAGAAGAGAACCACACATGACAAATAAAGAGAAAACCAAGAGAATGAGCATGCAGAAATACCAAATTGAATTTGCAGTTCGAAACACAAGGGACAAGAAACGAAGGAAATGCAAAAGAACCAGAAGATGAACAATAAAATAGCAACATTAAACCCTCATATATCAATAATCACTCTAAATGTAAATGGATTGAATTCTCCAATCAAAAGACACAGAGTGGCAGGATGGATTAAAAACCAAGATCCAACAATCTGCTGCCTCCAGGAAACACATCTCAGCTCTAAAGACAAACACAGACTCAAAATAAAAGGATGGAAAACAATACTCCAAGCTAATGGCAAACAAAAGAAAGCAGGAGTAGCCATACTTATATCAGACAAAGTAGACTTCAAGATAAAAAAGGTAATGAGAGACGAAGAAGGGCAATATATAATGATAAAAGGGACACTTCACCAAGAAGACATAACACTTATAAATATCTATGCACCCAACACAGGAGCACCAAAGTACATAAAACAACTGCTAAAAAACCTTAAAGGAGATATTAACAATAACACAATAATAGTAGGGGATCTTAACACCCCCCTTACATCAATAGATAGATCATCCAGACAAAAAGTCAATAAGGAAATAATGGACTTAAACGAAAAACTAGACGCAATGGATTTAATAGATATATACAGAGCATTCCACCCAAAAAAAGCAGAGTACACATTCTTCTCAAGTGCACATGGAACATTCTCAAGGATAGACCATATATTAGGAAACAAGGCAAACCTCTATAAATTTAAGAAGATTGAAATCATTACAAGCATCTTTTCTGATCATAATGCTGTGAAACTAGAAATCAACTGCAAGGAAAAAACTAGGAAAGGGACAAAGATGTGGAGACTAAACAACATGATACTGAACAACCAATGGGTCATTGATGAAATTAAAGGAGAAATCAAAAGCTATCTGGAGACAAATGAAAAGGAAAATACACCATACCAACTCATAGGGGATGCAGCAAAAGCAGTCCTGAGAGGGAAATTCATAGCAATACAAGCTCACCTTAACAAACAAGAAAAATCCCAAATAAATAACCTTAAATTGCACCTAACAGAGTTGGAAAAAGAAGAACAGACAAAGCCCCGAATCAGCAGAAGGAGGGAAATAATAAAAATCAGAGCAGAAATAAATGAAATTGAAACCAAAAAAACAGTAGAAAGGATCAATGAAACAAAGAGCTGGTTCTTTGAGAAGATAAATAAAATTGACAAACCCTTAGCCAGACTCACTAAGAAAAAAAGGGAGAAGACTCAAATAAATAAAATTAGAAATGAAAGAGGAGAAATTACAACAGACACCACAGAAATACAAGGGATTATTAGGGAATACTATGAAAAACTTTACGCCAACAAATTGGACAACCTAGAGGAAATGGACAAATTCTTGGAAGCGTACAACCTCCCAAAACTGAATCAAGAAGAAATAGAGAATCTGAACAGACCAATCACAAGTAAAGAGATTGAAACAGTAATCAAAAACCTCCCAAAAAATAAAAGCCCAGGACCAGATGGCTTCCCTGGAGAATTTTATCAAACGTTCAAAGAAGATTTAGCACCTATCCTTCTCAAACTATTCCAAAAAATAGAGGAAGATGGAATACTTCCCAACACATTCTATGAGGCCGACATCATGCTGATACCAAAGCCAGACAAGGACATTACAAAGAAGGAAAACTACAGGCCAATATCGCTGATGAACATAGACGCAAAAATCCTCAACAAAATATTGGCAAACCGAATACAGCAATACATCAAAAAGATCATACACCACAATCAAGTGGGATTTATACCAGGGACACAGGGATGGTTCAACATCCGCAAATCAATCAACGTGATACACCACATTAACAAAATGAAGAATAAAAACCACATGATCATCTCAATCGATGCAGAGAAGGCATTCGACAAGATCCAGCATCCATTTATGATAAAAACTCTCAACAAAATGGGTATAGAAGGAAAGTACTTCAACATAAGAAGGGCCATATATGACAAACCTACAGCAAACATCCTACTCAACGGGGAAAAACTGAAAGCCATTCCTTTGAGGACAGGAACAAGACAAGGGTGCCTACTCTCACCGCTCTTATTCAACATAGTACTGGAAGTTCTGGCCAGAGCAATTAGGCAAGAAAAAGGAATAAAAGGACTCCAAATAGGCAATGAAGAAGTGAAACTCTCACTATTTGCAGACGACTTGATCCTATACATAGAAAACCCCAAAAATTCCATCGGAAAGCTACTAGAAACAATCAACTACAGTAAAGTGGCAGGGTATAAAATCAACTTACAAAAATCAATTGCATTTCTATACACTAACGATGAAAAAACAGAAAGAGAACTCAAAAAGACAATCCCATTTACAATTGCAACAAAGAGAATAAAATATCTGGGAATAAATTTAACCAAGGAGGTCAAAGACCTATACAATGAAAACTATAAGACACTATTGAAAGAAATCGAGGAGGACATAAAGAAATGGAAAAATATTCCATGCACATGGATTGGAAGAATAAATATAGTTAAAATGTCCATTCTACCTAAAGCAATCTACAGATTCAATGCAATCCCAATCAGAATCCCAATGACATTCTTCACAGAAATAGAACAAAAACTACTGAAATTCGTATGGGGCAACAAAAGACCCCGAATAGCTAAAGCAATTCTGAAAAAAAAGAACAAAGCTGGAGGCATCACAATCCCTGATTTCAAAATATACTATAAAGCTACAGTAATCAAAACAGCATGGTACTGGTACAAGAATAGACACACAGATCAATGGAACAGAATTGAAAGCCCAGAAATAAAACTACACACCTATGGACAGCTAATCTTCGACAAAGGAGCAAAGAACATACAATGGAGAGAGGGAAGTCTCTTCAATAAATGGTGCTGGGAAAATTGGACAGCAACATGCAAAAGAATGAAAGTAGACCATCTCCTATCGCCATATACAAAAATCAATTCAAAATGGATCAAAGACCTGAAAGTGAGACCTGAAACTATAAAACTCCTGGAAGAAAATATAGGCAGTACACTAATTGAGATTGGACATAAAGGGATCCTTTCAGATTCCATGTCTACCCAGACAAGGGAAACAAAAGAAAAAATAAACAAGTGGGACCTCATCAGACTAAAGAGCTTCTACAAGGCAAATGAAACCAGGATCAAAATGAATAAACAACCCACCAGCTGGGAGAAAATATTTGCAAATCGTTTGTCTGACAAGGGATTAATCTCAGTAATATACAAAGATCTCATACAACTGAGCAACAAAAAAACAAACAACCCGATCAAAAAATGGGCAGAGGATATGAACAGACATTTTTCCAAGGAAGAGATACAGATGGCCAATAGACACATGAAAAGATGTTCAACATCACTAATCATCAGGGAAATGCAAATCAAAACTACACTGAGATATCACCTTACACCGGTTAGAATGGCTATAATCACAAAGACAAATAACAACAAATGCTGGAGAGGTTGTGGAGAAACGGGGACCCTCATTCACTGCTGGTGGGAATGCAAACTGGTGCAGCCTCTATGGAAAACAGTATGGAGAGTCCTCAAAAAATTAAAAATAGAAATACCGTATGATCCAGCAATCCCACTCTTGGGCATCTACCCAATGGACATGAAATCAACCATCACAAGAGGTGTATGCACCCCTATGTTCATTGCAGCATTATTCACTATAGCCAAGAAGTGGAAGCAACCCAAGTGTCCCTCAACTGAAGATTGGTTAAAGAAGATGTGGTATATACATACAATGGAATACTACTCAGCCATAAGAAAAGACACAATTGTCCCATTTGCAACAACATGGAAGGACCTAGAGGGTATTATGTTAAGTGAAATAAGCCAGAGAGAGGACAGACACTGCATGAACTCACTCATATATGGAATATAAGTGAACACACGGACAGAGAGAACTGATTGGTGGTTACCAAGGGGAAGGGGGGTGGGGGGGGCACAGGGGTGAAGGGTTACATCCACAAGGTGACGGACAAACAAAAATGTACAACTAAAACTCCACAGTGTTATAAACTAAGACATCAATAAAAAAAAAAAAGAAAAGGCAGAATTTACCTATTTCTTTACTGCAGAAATCATCATCATACCCCCAGAGCGTCAGTAGAATCTATCATCTATGCATTTTTTATAGACTCATTTGGGGAATGTCATGGTTTATCAGAGCCACATAAATCAGAGTTTGCTGGATTTAATTCCATCTTTAAATGTCACCTGGAGATGAGGGAATAATATTGAGTCAATTTTTTGTGTGAAAGATTAAATAAAAGCAGGTAGAGAAATCAATAAAAATTTGAGAAAAAAGTTACTTGAGCAAGGAATAGATATCGCTGGGTATCAGAATTGCAAATTTTCTTTAAAAATGTGTTGGAACACAGCAGGCTTCACTTTCTTTGTATATACTTTAAGCAATAAGTTTTGAACTATTGTTCTTCTTCATAAATATTTCCAGAGTTACAGAATTCTCTCCATTTATCTGCCGTCTCTCTCTTGCTGCATATTCAAATCATGCTGAATCAACCAGGATAGAATAAATTACACTGGAGTGATCAACGGTCTCCAAATCTCAGTGGTTTATGGCAAAAAAGGCTCATTTCTCCACTGGTACCCCAGGTCCATCCACTGTTCTTATCCAGTGAGCAGGAAGCCTCTTTGGCCGCAGGTTGGGTTTGGGGTCTGCATAAGGCCAGACCTTGGAAAGCCTAGTCCTGACAGGAGGAAAATAATGGTAAATGAGGTTAGCAAACATGGAGTGCTAGTGAGGGCAATGAAAACAAGGAGGAAAAATTGCTATCTGTGGCCTTGAGAAATGATCTCTTCCTGGGCTGATGGCCATGGCAGCGGCTTAAGGGAGCAGCCAGAGGGAAAAAGGAAGAGGACTCACTCTGCTATGTGATGGCTGCTAGAGCAGCCTCCATTTGGATGCCTGTAGGTGTCCCAACTCGTTACAAAGGGGAAAGAGCCAAGGCAAAAAGCACACACACTTTCACTTTCATTTGTGGCCAAACAAGTCTCAGACATTTCTGAATTCAAAAGAGAAGGGATGTATAATTCTCCCCCAGTGCGGGAAATTGAGAACAATTATAACTGTGAACAACACTCTGATCTATCCTTCAAGTATTTTCTCAAGTAGCATTATATTCATGAAGTAGTTCCTGGGCCTCAGTGAAAATTTCCCCTCCCTTTTCTAGACATCTATAATATTTTCTCCCTCCTTTCAAGGCACACGCCATCTTTCATCTTGTATTATGGTTATTTGTGAATGTCATATTTCTCCAGATACGTGGTGGGTGAGCTTTTTGGGGGTACAGATCGTAACTTATTCGTTGACATATGTCTAGCAATAGACATTGTGCTTAGAACAGAGCAGTGTTTAATTTTTTGATGAATTAATGGGTCTGGGTAAGAAAATACTCTTTTGTGTTTCTACACATGTGTAAGAGAAGGTATCTTAGGTCAGTCACCCCCAGGTATTCTGATTTGGGTAAGAGAGCAGTTGTTTTAACAAAGATGGAACAGAGTCTCCCCTTCACCCCAATATGCTTTTTCCCCCAGCTTTATTGTGATATAATTGACAAATAAAATTGTAATATATTTAAAATATACAATGTGATGATTTGATAAATGCATATATTGTGAAAGGATTCCCACCATTCAGTTGATTACAACATATGTCACTTCACTTAGTTACTTTGTGTGTATGTGTGTGTGTGTGAAAACGTTTATGATCTAATCTCTTAGCAAATTGCAACCAGACAATAACTTATCAACTATAGTCGCCCTGCTATACATTAGATCCTCAGAACTTATTCACCTTATAACTGAAAGTTTGTACCCTTTTATCAACCTCTTTCTATTTCCCCCACCCCCCAGTCCCTGGCAACCACCATTCTACTCTGTTTCTATGAATTCAACTTTTTTTTTTTATGATTCCACATAAAAGTGATGCCGTGCAGTATTTGTCTTTCTCGGTCTGGCTTATTTCATTTAGCATGATGCCCACCAGGTGCTTCTGTATCTTGACTATCGTGAATAATGCTGCAATAAACATGAGATAACACAAATATCTTCGAGTTAGTGGTTTTGTTTCCTTTGGATTTATTCCTAAAAGTGGGATTGCTAGATCACACAGTACTTCCATTTTTAATTTTTTGAGGAACCTCTATGCTGTTTTCCATAGTGGCTGTACCAGTTTACACTTCCATCAACAGTGCACGAGGGTTCCCTTTTCTCCACATCCTTACCAGCATGTTACCTTTCATCTTTTTGATAGTAGATGTCTTAACGGGTGTGAAGTGATATCTCATTGTGGTTTTGATTTGCATTTTCCTGATGATTTGTGATGTTGAACATCTTTTCATATATCTGTTGGTCATTTGTATGTCTTCTTTTGAGATATGTCTATTCAAGTCCTTTGCCCATTTTTAAATTGGGCTATTTGTTTTTTGTGGGTTTTTTTCTACATTGAATTGTATGAGTTCCTTGTATATTTTCAATATTAACCCCTTATTGGATTGTGGTTTGTGACTATCATCTCCCATTCCATAAGTTGCCTTTTTATTTTGTTTATGGTTTCCCTTGCTGTGCAGAAGCTTTTTAGTTTGATATAGTCCTGCCTGTTTATTTTTGCTTTTATTGCCTTTGCTTTTAGTGTAAAATACAAAAAAATCATTGCCAAGACCAATGTCAAGGAGCTTATATCCCCTGTGTTTTCTTCTAGGAGTTTTATGGTTTTAGGCCTTACCTCAAAGTCCTTAATCCATTTCAAGTTGGTTTTTGTGTAGATGTAAGATAGGATCCAGTTTCATTTTTATGTGTGTTAATATCCAGTTTTACCAATATTGTTTATTGTAGAGACTATTCTTATCTCCATTGTGTATTTTTGGTGACTTTCTTGAAAAGTAACTAACCCAATATGTGTGGGTTTATTTCTGGGCTCTCGATTCCGTTCATTGATCTATGTGTCTCTTTTTATGCCAACATCATACTGTTTTAATTACTATAGCTTTGTGATATAATTTGAAATCAACAAGTGCGGTGCCTCCAACTTTGCTTTTCCTGCTGAAGATTGCTTTGGCTACTCGGGGTCTTATGTGATTCCATACAAATTTAGGATCTTTTTTCATTCCTGTAAAAAATGCCTTTGGCATTTTGATAGGGATTGCATTGAATCTGTAGATTGCTTTGGGTAGAATGGACATTTTAACAATATTAATTATTCCAATCCATGAATACAGGAGATCTTTCCATTTATTTGTGTCTTCTTCAATTTCTTTCATCAATGTCTTACAGTTTTCAGTGTATACATCTTTCATCTCCTTGGTTAAGTTTATTCTTAAGTATTTTATTCTTTTTGATGCTATTGTAAATAGGATTGTTTTCTTACAGATAGTTGTTTGTTGGTATATAGAAATGAAACTGATTTTTGTACATTGATTTTTTTATCCCACAACTTTACTGGATTCATTTATTAGTTATTTGATGGAGTCTTGAGGGTTTTCTATATATAAGATCATGCAAATAGATATCTGCTAATGGAGACAGTTTTACTTCTTCCTTTCTAATTTAGATGCCTTTTATTTCTTTTTCTTGCCTGATTGCTCTATCTAGGACTTCTAGTACTAAGTTGAATGAAAGTGATAAGAGTGGGCATCCTTGTCTTTTTCCTGATCTTAGCAGACAAAGTTTCAGCTTTTCACCATTGAGTATAATGTTAGTTGTGGACTTGTCATATATGGCCTTAATTATGTTGAGATACATTCCATCTATACCTAACTTGTTGAGAATTTTTACCATGAAAGAATGTTGAATTTTGTCAAATGCTTATTCTGCATTTATTGAGATGATCATATAATTTTTATCCTTTATTTTGTTAATGTGGTATATCATACTGATTTTGTGTGTGTTGAACCATCTGGCATCCCAGGAATAAATCCCACTTGACTGTGGTGTATGATCCTTTTGATGTGCTATTGAATTCAGTTTGTTAATATTTTTTGAGGACTTCTGCATTATATTCATCAAGGATATTGGACTGTAATTTTCTTTTCTTGTTGTGTCCATGTCTGGCCTTGGTATCAGCCTAATGCCAGCTCTGTAAAATGAGTTTGAAAGTGTTATCTGCATTTCAATTTTTTGGAAGCATTTAAGAAGGATTAGTGCTGATTTTAAATATTTGGTGAAATTCACCAGTGAAGCCATCTTGTCCTGGGCTTTTCTTTGTTGGGAGGTTGTTGATTACTGATTCAATCTCTTTACTTATAATTGTTCAGTTAAGATTTTCCATTTCTTCATGATTTAGTTTTGGTCAGTTGTATGTTTCTAGGAATTTATTTGTTTCTTCTAGGTTGTCCAGTTCATTGGCATATAATTGTTCATACTAGTTTCTTATGATCCTTAGTATTTCTTTGTTATTAGTTGTAATGTTTCTCTTTCATTTCTGATTTTATTTGAGTATTCTGTTTTTGTTGTTAGTCTAGCTAAAGATTTGTTTATCTTTTCAAAAAGCCAGCTCTTAGTTTCATTGATCTTTTCTATTGTATTTACAGTCTTTCTTTATTTCTGCTCTGATCATTATTTCCTTCCTTCTGTCTAACTTTCAAACTTAGTTTGTTCTTCTTTTTCTAGTTCTCTGAGGTATAAAGCTAAGTTGTTTATTTGAGAGTTTTCTTTTTTCTTAATGTAGGTGTTATCGCTATAAACTTCTCTCTACAACTACTTTTGCTACATCCCATAAAACTCCAGTATATTGTTTCCATTTTCATTTCTCTCAAGATTTTTTTGATTTCCTTTTTGACCCATTGGTTGTTCAGAATCATTCTATCTTCTTGCCTCCATATGATAAGTGGAAACTAAGAAGTGGATGGAAATAATGCAAATGATGAGTCACTAGGGAGAAGAGAAGGCGTGCTATATTTTATCACGTCTTCTTTGGCTTTAGGTTGTGCAAGATATGTAAGGCTCTGTACTTACAGCCAGTTAGATATTACTCACGGCCGCAGGTAGCAAAGCATCTCCTGCTAATTCAGGTCTGAGCAAGTGAACTTCTCTTTACTTGTTAGTGCTTTCAGAGTTGCTGCTACTTTGAGTCCTATTAATTATTTTAGTAGACATAATTTTTAGAGCAGTTTTAGGTTCATAGCAAAATTGAGCAAAAAGTACTGAGAATTCCCATTCATTCTCTTTCCCAGTCTTATTAATTTTTACTCTCAGGCTTCTTTATACTCATTCAGTGAGCAGGTTGATCCCTTCACAGCAGGTTGAGTTTGAGTTTGGGTTAGGCCTTTACCTACCTGGCCAAGTCTTGACAGGAGAAACAACAGAAGCAAGTGTTGCCTGCTTGTGAGGCAATAAAAAATGAGTAGGAAAAATGGCTAGAGGGGGAGAGAGAGGAAACTACTAAGCAGAGCCTTGGAGAAATTGCCCCCACCTTGGCAGTGGGTTTAAGGAGGTGGGGATGCCGGAGTAGGGTTGGCCTGGAGAGAAGGCTTAAGTAACTGGAAGTTTTTAAGCACAGAATCTCATAACCTTCTTTTCTCTAGTTATCATATTTATCTTCAACTTTGCCTTAATCCCTTCTTTGTACCTAGCTTTCTTACTTTATTCATTTTTCCTCTCGGAAGGCAAAATCACTCCTCGCTAAATAGATACAAAGGCTGAATTTGTCAATTTGAGACTTTCTCTGCTCTTAGGCAGCCCGTCTCTGGATTCACACTCCATTAGCAATGGCTAATTCTGTCTTAAATGCCAAGTCTTCCTTGAGACTGGAGGTTGTACTTAAATAATACTGTGCATGTTTCTATTGACTCAGTATAATTACACATGTAAAGGCTCAGACTAGTTTATTAAAAATGACTTCAAATATGCATCATAGAAAGATACCTCAAGTGTATTCTTTCTATAAACCTCTTACCATTCTATCAATAATACTTCCAGATATTATACATTCATATTTTGAAATGTTACAATTTTAAAGTGCAAATAAACATTGATTTTTAACTTACATATCAGCTCCTTAGGAGTCTATATTCAGCCCCCTTATCACAGAGAGAAGTATTTCATATAGGCTGAGAGCATATGAAATAATTTAACAGGTAAAACAACTACAGATTTGACAACATATATGTATAAAATGTTGAATTTGGGATCTGAAAACAATAGTCAGAAGGCATAGTCAAAATCAGTATTTTTGAGTACAAATATTCAGAATATCTATTGAAAAAAATAAGTTGTTTTAAGGGGTAAGAAACTTCAAAAGACCATTCTGGAAGAGTGTGCATGAAATTAGTGATCACTGGTCATAGGTGGCTAGTTCAAGATATGCCAACTGATAATGAGTTTTAGCACTGTTAATGATTTTTTAAAATAGATTTATTTTCAAGGCTATTTGCCCTCTCATTTTGTTTTTGCTTTAAGCTTCAGGATGAAGGTAAGAAATTCTCACTAAACTGACTGCAGAGGTTTGAAGTATAACAAAGGGGTCTTTCTTTTTGTCTGTTCTCCTTCAGTAAGGAGTTGTGTCTGAGATGGGAATAGGTACAGATCTATCCTGGTTACTTGCAAGGAAAGACTTCTTATTTCCTCATTTTTATAAAACTTAAAAAACTGGGATGATCAAATCTGATTTTATATCTTGTAAATTTCCAATTTGTAAGGGTTCATAGCCTATGGAATTCTAATTCCAAGTGGAGAATGATACATCAGGACACATAGCCCTGAAGTGTTGAAACTATGCATTTGAGTGTGTATGAACATTGGCACAGAAGGTAAAGCAGGGGAGTGAAGATGAGGCAGTAGATTTCTCTAGAAGAGGACAAGGGAAAATATTATTGAGTGATCCTTTGTGCAAGGCACCATGCCATATACTTTGCTGGTAATATTTGCTCCTCATGCAACCATCTGAGGTCAGTAACTATCATTCCTATCTTAGAAGAGAAAGCTGAGGTTGAGTGAGTTTAGGGAATAGAACCAATGTCATGCAGCCAAACAGATCCAAGAGTCAAAAGTTTTTCTGCCAGGACTCCAGAGCTCATTCTCCTTTACCATACCTTACTCTCTGTGGTAAAGAGCTTCTGAGATGAAACAGAAGGAAATTGACCCAAGATTTTATAGTTTTAGAGTTTGAGGCAAAGTGATTCTCGGGTAGGAGTTAAAATCCTTGGGCTTAGATTTTAGTCACTCCTGAGTTACTTCTCCTAGACCAGTCTGTGTATCACTGTCAGCTGTTTGAGAACATACTTTACACCCAGCATTTTACTAGGATCTTAGGAATACATCACAATGGCATAGCACTTGGCACCAGACCTCCAGAAGCTTGTCTTCTGAATCTGAGAATTAGAATGTAACAGTTAGAAGACAAATTGTCTGTTAGCTGGCTAAAATGTGTGGCAAGAACTTGTGGTTCCTTTCTTGTGAGCTATGGATGTATGGTGGAGAAAAGGGGGGACTATATCCTCGTTGAACTATTTATTTCTTATGGAATGCTGAAAGTACAGCTGCTACTGTGCAGGGTGAGAGTGTGATTATTTTGATGTAAATGGGGCTGAAGGGAAACATTAGTATAGACAGTAACACATTTTATAGACAAAAAGTACATTAAGGGATCAGAAGGGAAAGAGGACAAAGTAAGCTGGAGTCCGGGTAATAGCTTCATAGAAGAGGTGGTATTTGTATTGGGTCTGGAAGGTTGAGTAAGATTTCACAATGAAGAAAAAAAAGATTTTGGGTATGGGGAACTACATAAATGGAAACATAACCTGGATAATATTCATCTTACTCACAATCATTTCTATCTTACCCAATTCCAAAAGGAATTGAGGCAGATTAAAAAAATACCTATTAGTACAGCTTAAAATAATGTTAAACACTTAAATTAACATTGAGAAATCGACTGTACATTTAGCTCTGAATTTCCTGTCAATGAAAGAAAAAATGGTAAACATGAGAGTTCATCTGATAAATGGACGTATGCTAATTCTTTGGATAAGAATTTGCCTGTGCCTAAATTCTAAATTGTCATGAGAAGACATTGAGCAGCATGACAGACATTGTACTTGGTAGTAATATTAGGAAGAAATAAACCTCACCTTGTGGCTCTGTTTTCTACTGACCCTTGAATTCCTCTCCTTAGCCAGTGGGTGGAGAGGGAAAGAGAACTTGTAGCAGAGTTTATCAGCCACACAGAGTTCTCATCACGTCTACACACATTTCGGTGTCCAGGACTTGGTCGTGTGGCTGTACATATCTTCAAGGGAGGTTCAGAGAATGAAGTCTAGCTGTGAGCCCAGGAGGATAAGGGGAAGGATTTGTGCATTTGGTAGAAATTCAAGGGTAGTTAGAATAAGAGAAAGTTTTCTGATTGGTATAGACATTTTGTGCTGGTAATTGAAACAAGATCCCAATAATTTTAATGTCAGGTATTTTTATGAAAATTAAGGAAACTGATTTGTTTTCCTTCCTCATGGAGAGCAGTTCTACTCTCTGGTGGTGAGCTGGGCAGCAGGGATAGGGGATGGATGCCTTTATTAAGAACCAACATTTTTGCTTGCATTTCAAGGGTTCAGTTGGGAAGATATTGATAAAATGACAGTTTAGAATAGAAAGATTCTGAATATCATACATCAGGAACACTATAGGACTGAAATAATACATGTTAAATGAGTGAAGGAGACTTGTTTAATTGGCCTCCACCAATCTAGTTACCTATTAGATGTCTCAGCATCCTTACTCAATCTTCCCTCTCCCTCTCTCCCCAAGAAGAGGCTTGGTAAATAAGAGGTTGGCAAATAATAGATCCTCAAGAGTATTGTTATCACAAATAATATTTTTCTAATATAAGTGCTTTGTGGTCAGAAAGCAATTTGTATAATACTGACTTTGAAATTTCTTGCTTTATCTACTATGTGATTTACATTTTTGAGTATCCTATATGTCCTTGTAAAGAATGTGCATTCTCTAATTATTAATTGTGCCAACAAATCAAAATACTAACTTTATTACTTAGATGTTTTATTTATTTTTTAATATTTGCCTGTTGGATCTATCAGTTATGGAGAGATGTTAAATCTCACACAATGAAGGTAGATTTATCAATTTCATCTACAGTTCTTGACTAAGATGGCTTCAGTTTCAGTAAACTTGTGACAGGCTTTTTCCTGACTCCAGGTCCCTGACCACATTTTTCTTAGAGCATTTACTTTAGAAAACTTGTAATTATAAATCCTTTCTCTGTCTTTTTAAAAGCCTCTTGCCAGTTTTACAACCCAGGGTGTATTTCTCAAATACCTGGGAGCCATCCCTCTGAAATGTAATCATCAAGGAGGCTAGTGCCCTATGGGAGGGAAGATAACTTCAGTGAGCACCTTGCTCCAAGTTGCAAAACTGCCTTCTGTCCTAAAGATAACAGAAAGTTTACATTTCCTTCTGGTAAAGCCAATTAGCAAACACAGATGACTTACAATCCACCCACCAAAGTCCCTAAAAACTCTCCTGCAGCTCCCAGGGACATGACATGAGACTCAGTTAATTGGTAAGTCATTGACTGTACTGAAGAGTTGAGTTCAGACTGCATTATGATCTGTGTCCCCAGTTTCAATAGTCTTGAATAAAGTCTTCCTCATTTATTTAACTTTTAGCAGTACAATTGTTGGTTGTGTGAAGTTTGAAGTTTGCAGTCAATCTAATTACAGTTCCTTGTAGGTTGTTTGACTTTCCTGACAGCATCTAAGACCTTCTTAGGACCGCTTAAATTTTTTGAATCAGACTTTTCTCTACTGTGTAGATATTACAAATTTGGATTGCATATCCATGTGAGGGGAGGCCTATGTTTACAAATTCTCAGGGGAGACCATTATTATTGCTGTTACTTTCCACCCAAAATGTTAGCAGAGATGAACAGGTTTCCCATTACTGCAGGCAGGTGAATTCTTTTCTACCCTTCCTTTCAGGGTCTTGACTCCACATGTGGGTCTCAGATTGAGCACGTTACCCCACATATGCATACACTTTGGCAGACCCATGCCTACTTTCCTGTTTTCTTCTAAGCAATAAATCCCTAGACATCTAGTTTCCAGCATCTGTGTTCCAAGATAGCCCTGGTTTCTTAGATCACTTATCATTCTTATTTGTCTTTTGGAAATTTTTCTTTTTGAGGGGCTCAGCAACGCATTTAAAGTGTATTTGACATAATCTATCTGCTATCTAGGTGCTGGACACAAAATTCCCAAAGTACGAAAAATGGGCATGATGAATGAGAAGTCAGGATTTGATCCAATAGATTATAGAAATCTTGTGAATGATTTTCTATGGGGAATGCAGTACTTTGGACAAGACTGTGGCTTGGAAAGAGGTTTATGAGAAATTGGGTGTAATAAAAGCTGTCGTGATAAAACATTTTCTGACCAGAAACGAAAGCATACTGGATGGAGGTGGAATGAGGTACTTGTTCCCCAAATGCCAGGAGAATGCATTGATGGCATCCTCCTGGGGACAACAGGGACAATTGGTTCCATTATCATTTGACATTTAGTACACAGTACAATCTTTATATTTATTTATCATTATATTAGCTTTATACTCAGAGTCAAACTGTCCTATTATTTTGATAGTTTAACCGCTGTCAAAACACAACAGGACCTTGGACTGTTTGACCCCATTTCGGGTGCAAACGATTTCTGAGATGTGGAATGGGTGACTTTATGACCTCTCTTCTTCCTTGGGGGCATGTTGATGGTAATGGTTTTGCAGCTCCCAGGGACATGACAAGAGACTCAGTTAACTGGTAAGTCATTGACTGTACTAAAGGAATGTGTCTTCTTCAGTCTGAGCGCTGCTCCAGAAGTTTACTTACTGATGAATAGCACTTTTATATTTCTTACAGCCAGTCAAAGCTGAATGATGGAAAAAAAGAAACAATTCTAGATTCTCAAGAGCTACAAGGACCGAGGTATGACAGCAGCTCAAAGTCTTCTGATGCGTGTTCTTGCAGCAGAACCTTGAAATCTAATTGGATTGTTCTGGAATGAAAATAACAGATGAGCAGGTAAAACAAAACAAAAATAATAGTCTCACATGGGTTCATATTTTTGGCAGAAAATTGTCATCAGCAGGTAGGAAATACTAGCTCAAAGAGTGCACTGCCATGTCCCTTTGGCTGACTGCTTTCTGTGGCTTCGCGGAGACATCTCAGATTGACGTTCTGACCAGTGTTTGTATTTGGAGATAGGAAGAGTCCTTTCAGTGCTGGACTGGCAATAGCTTGTAAGTGGCTGAAAATGACAATGATTAAAGAATTGCTAAGAGAATTTAGTACATGACGGCTTCAAAAACTGTGTGTTAGGAAGTGAATTGATTTTTGGCCATGCCTCTGAGTTTCCTACTCCTCAAGTCTGGACCAGTGATGTGTCCAGGATCTCTATGGGGGAAGGGCTTCAGCCATCAAGAATAGTAGTAGTGGTAGGGTTGCAGGAAGGCTGGGGACTTGTTCTAAAGCTGCATTTGTTTCATAAGCAGACTGCTTCTAATGTTACAGATCAAGAAAAATAATAGATATCTAAAGGTATTTTTATTCTTAATATAGGATTGAGGAAACCTCAATGGTCTATGTCAATAATGTACTTTAATTTGGGAGGCTTGAGGAAATTGGAGATAATTAGGGTGTTGATTCCTAAAATACTCAATGCTGTTAACACAGGCTTAGACACATCTTTAACATTACAAAACTGTCTTTAAAGGTTCTTTTAAAATATATTTTCTTCTAAAATACTGGTTTACTCCCACTGTTTTTCATGTTTTCTTGCTCTTTTGACAGTGGAACACTTTGAAATACAGATTTGGGGGATTAAAATAATCACAAAGTCATAGGCTAAATGTGTCACACTTGGTTTTTACAACTACAGCTCTAATATTTTTATCACAATAACAGACAAATGAGAAAGAATTTCAAGGGATCTTGGAGATCTCCTGGTCCGACTTCTTCATGCCACAATAAACTAATGTGCAGAGAAGTGATTGAGTTGGTCTCTGATTACTTATTGGGGTAGAGACTGCTGAATGCTCCCAATGCGGATTCACTGATTTTTCTTTGGTGACAGAACCCAGAATAATAAACACCCTAAGATATGTGGCCATGCAACGGGTCCTAACAAATAAGCAAAAGTGCTATGTAGTACTTCTGAGATGTCGTCTTGAAGGTATGCCCTTCATCCTCATTTTCTATTCCACTGCTGGAAGATGATAGAACATCAAAGTGATGGCTAGAGCACTAACTTCCATTTTAAACCCTGAAGACAAGAGTCACATCCTAGGGATGGTGTAGCTGAGAGCCAAAGGAGCCTGAGTCCTGATGACAATGACTGTAGAACTGCCACATTGGCACTGGAGTGCCTAACTCTGGACTCCTATTATAAGAGAGAGAAACAATTCTAACTTGTTTAAACCACTGTTATTTTGGGTTTTCTATCACATGAAATTGAACCTATTCTTAACTGGTATATCTGTCTCACGATTTTTATCACAGTATCATATAGCTTTCTTAACACAAATTTAATCTATGAAATTGAGTCATTTTATAACATAGCATATTTTGTTCAGTCATTAATTCAGTATTTCCTTATCTCACTTAATATCAAGCTCTGTGCTATGTACCAGCAGTGCAGAGATAAATAAGACGTAGTACCTATCTTCAACTGCTCATGGATCAACCACGGAGATTGATATGTGCACAATAACTGTGAAATAGAGTTATACTAGTTAAAGGCATCTACAAGTGCTTTGGTAGAATAAAAGTCAAAGTGAGTGATTCTGCTTTTTTAGGTGAGAGAGAAGGCTCACAGAGGAGAAAGTACTTGAGCCGGCTTTTGAAAGATTTATAGAAGTTCTACAGGTAAGAAGGGGGGGGGCAGTAAATTCTTGTCAGAGAAAAGTTTTATAAAGACCAGGAAGTATGGCACAGAACGACACATTAGGGGAACTCTAAGTACTGTGAGATTAGAAGAAATTAGAGTTACTGGGAAAGTGATATGAGATTATGTTACAGATAGCCCTGACCATTTTATATCCGGTGAAAATATTTGTCACATCTTATCAGTGCTTTACTTCAGTGGTCCATGGGAGAAAAAGAGTGTCATCTGTGTGCTGAGCATCATGAACTTTCATAAAGATTTGTATTTTGGAATATTTGATACTTTTGGTTAAATTAAGGAGTTAACATTCACTGAGCACTTACTATATGCCAGAATTATGTCCTTAATATGCATTATCTTATTTAATACTCACAGCACCTTTTGCATTTAAATATTATTGTCATGACCACTTCAAAGATGAGAATATTAAAGCCTAGAAACAACAAATAATTTGTCCAGCATTACATATGTAGCAAGTAATAGAAGAGAGATTCAAGTTCAGGTTTCCCTCTGGAGGCCAAGCTCTTACCCATTAAGATTTGACCCACTTATCTGACTATCTGTCTATCCACATCTATCATCTCGCTCTAAATCATCTCTCTATTTCAATAAAAGGAGATCATTTACTTGAATACCAGACACATTCAATATGGATGGTGCTGCTGACATTGAAGTTATTACAAGAAATTCACGTATTTCAAGAGTAGATAAATGATCATCATTCATATGTTGGTCATTGACATGGCAATTTAAGAAATATTATTAGACCAAACTTGGCAATTTATGAAGACAAATATATAGCTGTGTGCGAGAGTGTATACACACACACACACATTGTGTGTGTATATATATATATACATTGTATGTAATATATATATATAGTGTGTGTGTGTGTGTATGTGTGTATGTGTCTATTTGTCTATCTAATCACAGAAGCCTGGACCTGGAAAGAACCTTAGAAACCAATCTAGTAACTCTCAAAGCTTTAGGAAAATAATTGTATCTTCCAAGACTATTTGAATTTCTGAATTTTTGGCTCCTTGGCAAATGACTTGCCATTAATAAACACCTGCAGAGAATCTGAATTACAGACATGATTTATTGATTTATTGATGAAGGTAACTCAGAGCCATTTGGAATAGGAGGAAGCATTTATAAAGTCATAAATAATGCAGTTTAATGAAGATGCCAACTGGATGATGACGACTGTTCCAAGGAGTTAAGAGTCACTGCCCATAAAATGGTATTTTGGTTTCTTCAGGATACTTAACTTCTAAACATCTTCCCTGGCAAATTGTAACTGGATACGCTCATTATGGAAAATGCTAGAATCATTTTGCAAAGGAGGTGGGTCTACGATAAAGAGTAGACAACTGAAACTATGAATCAGTTACAGAATCCTAGATCTGACCCCTGTACTTTAGCATTTATATTGTTGCAAAATATGTAACATTTCATTAAACACTATTTTCTAGTCTTCTCTAGTTATTCTGTTGTGAATTTTATGACTCCCAATAGATCATAACTTCCTTGAGGACATTGACTGTGCTTTTGCTTTGTTCTGTTTTGTTTGTTTGTCTTCCGCCCCTCCCCCCCATATTCTCATGCTAGAACCAAGGTAAATATTAGTCAAATATTTTTGAATTTAACTTCAGAAAATTTGAAACAGTCAAGTCTATATACCCTACAGAAAAAAAATTTACAAAAAAAGGAGATGAAGAAAAAATTATATTATTTGATTCTCTATTATTGTTTTCATTTGTTCATTCCACAAGTACATACTGAGAACCTGGGAAATAAAAGGCTCTGCATTAGCCCCTGAAAGAGATGCAGATAGCTTCTTCCTAGAAAGCATGAGGTCTAGCAGTAGAAATAAGACACGTACATAAAAAGCTCTAGTACCAGGTAAAGAGAGGAAAGTGCCATGACAGGGCCTATTTAGGGTGCTCAGGTTGGGGTGTACCAGTGAGAGTGAGCACCCTGGTTTTGTTCCTGATCTTAGAGGAAAAGCTTTCAGCATTTCACCATTGAGTATGATGTTAGCTGTGGGCTTGTCATATATGGCCTTTATTATGTTGAGGTGCATTCCTTCTTTATCTAATTCGTTAAGAGTTTTTATCATGAATAGATGTTGAATTTTGTCAAATCCTTTTTCTGCATCTATTGAGATGATCATGATTTTTTTCTTTCATTTTATTGATGTGATATATCACATTGATTTGAATAAGTCAAACCATCCTTGCATCCAAGGGATAAATCCTACTTGGTCATGGTGAATCGTCCATTTAATGTGTTGCTGAATTTGATTTGCTAATATTTTACTGAGAATTTTTACATCTATTTTCACTGGGGATATTCGGCCTATAGTTTTCTTTTCTGGTAATGTTCTTTTCTGGCTTTGGTATCAAGCTTATGCTGGCTTCATAAAATGACTTTAGGAGTGTTCCCTCCTCTTCAAGTTTTTGGAAGAGTTTGAGAAGGATTGGTGTTAATTCTTTAAATGTTTGACAAAATTGACCCATGAAGCCATTTGGTCCTGGGGCCTTTCTTCATTGGGAGATTTCTGGTGACTGATTCAATCTTCTTAATAGTAATTGGACTGTTCAGATTTTCTGTGTATTCCTGATTTAGTCTTTTTGTGTGTGTATGTGTGTTTCTAAGAATATTTTCATTTCTTCTAGGTTTTCCAGTTTGTTGGTGTATGGTTGTTCATAGTAGCCTCTTATGATCCTTCGTATTTCTGTGGTATCAGTTACAATGTCTCCATTTTCATTTATAATTTTGTTGATTTAGGTTCTCTCCCTTTTTTCCTTGGTTAATCTAGCTAGTGGTTTGTTAATTTTGTGTGTCTTTTCAAAAAACCAACTCTTAGTTTAGTTAATCATTTCTTGTTTTCCTGTTCTGTTTCATTTATGTCTGCTCTCATCTTTATTATTTTCTTCCTTCTGTGAACTTCAGGCTCAATTTGTTCTTTTTCTAGTTCCTTAAGGTGTAGAGTTAGGTTGTTTATTTGAGATCTTTTTTCCTTCTTAATGTGTTTATTGCTATGAAATTCCCTCTAAAATTGTTTTTCCTGCATCCCACAAGTTTTGGTGTATTGTGTTTTCATTGTTGTTTGTCTCAAGATACTTTTTAAATTTCTCCTTTATTTTCTTCTTTGATCCATTGGTTCTTCAGAAGAGTGTTGTTTAATTTGCATGTATTCATGAATTTTCCACTTTTCCCCCTGTTACTGATTTCTAATGTCATACCTCTGTGGTCAGAGAAGATACTTGGTACATGATTTCAACCTTGTTGAATTTGCTAAGACGTGTTTTGTGTCCTAACATATGGTCTGTCCTAGAAAATGTTCCACGTGTGCTTGAGAAGAATATGTATTCTGCTGTTGTCACATAGGATGTTCTGTATATGTCTGTTAGGTCCATTTGGTCTATAGTGTTATTGGTTCTCTGTCTGGATGATCTGTCTATTGTTGAGAGGTAGGGTACTATAGTCCCCAACTATTATTTTATCACTGTTTATTTCTCCTTTTAGCTTTGTTAGTTTTTTGCTTTATAAATACATTACATTAGATGCACATGTTGGGAGAGCTGGAAGTCCCCCCTTGGATCTCTTTTCCCACCGAAGGTACTGTAGGCTTGGGGGAGACCTCTCTGCTTGATGCTGCACCAACCTGGGGGAAGGGCAATGCAGTCAGCATGTAGCTACTCCTCTTACCCTTCTAATATGGTCTCTCTTGGTCTCTGTAGTGCAGCTGGGTGCTTCAGCCTCACACCCATGTTCTTGGGTTCTCTCAGTGGTGTCTTATCCGTGAGTTGTTAGTTGTTGTTCTTATTGGGGGGAGTAAAGTCAGGAACCATCTTGGTGATGTCACTCCTCAAGAGACAATTCTTAAAGAACTCAGAGAGAAATCAGGACACATGCAAATAAGAATGACATCAAGTTTACCAATAGCAACACTGGAATCAACAACTTCAAACGTCTGAATGAAATATTTCTAACCTATAATTCTTTACCCAGCTATCTTTCATGTATGAAAATAGAATAAAGTCACTTTCCAACATGCAAATACCCAAAAAATATACTTCCCAAGTAACATTCTCAAGAAGCTACTGGAAAATATGCCTCACTGAAGTTTGAGTTCAGATCCCAGTTTTACCACTTATTGTGTAAATTAGGACAATTTGCTTAATCTCTTAGTGCTATGGTTTCTTCAGCTATAAAATGGGGATAATACTAGTTTCTGCATTATTGGGTTAATGTCAGGATTAAATAAGAAGTGCATGTCATATATTCAAAGGAAAATGAATAAATACAAAGAAAAGACAAATGTTAATGTCAGGAAAAATTGTATAAAAGTAGAAATTTTGTCATAGCATACTAGTTGGGTCAGCAGTAAGCAATATTTACACATTCATGGCAATACATAATAAATAAAAATGGTAAATGGTTACGTTGGGAAGATGAAAGGAAAAGGGATTTGAGCGAGATAAGATCCTTACATACTGTAATAGGAAACCAACAAAAATTTAAAAATTATCTGTGGAGTATAGAAATAGCACTATATGAGTTTAATTTAAATTATAGACTTAAATATTAGAACAAGCAGTTAAATCAGTTGCAAGTTGTTGCTCTGTTAGACAAATTTGAACTATATATAAATGAAAAAGAGAATCCTTCTCAAATTGTGTAAAATCTATTTTTTTAAAGAGACTTAGATTGTTTAATCTAAAAACTCTGTGTAGATCTACCCATACAATAAGAAGTGATTCTGTCCTTCATTAAATATCATTTGCATGAGTGTGACTTATTTAATCATTTAAGTAGCCTGGTCCTTCAGCTCATCTTTAGAGAAAGATGCAAGATTACAAGAGGGGAGCACAAATCCTCTGCCTATCTAGAGGTGAGCAAAGGGTTTGTTGCAAGAGAAATGTGAGCTCAGTTGCTATGGTTTTTTAAATTTAATTTCTATTTTGTGTGGCAATTGTGTGCCCTTCTGTGTGGTGGAGGAACAAAACTCCTATTAAACAGCCAAAACCTTATTTTTCTCAGGTGTCAGACATAAATCTGGCTTCAGGGGATAGATCAAGGTAAGAAGTAGAATTTTGTAATGTTGAGTTACTGAGTTAGCCTAGTGAAGAGGTGGCTTGAGATTGTTATGTGTCTTATAAAACATGTATCATTTTGTTGATAAATATTCTAGCAATACAGTATTAATCCAGAACATAAAGAGTGCCTCTATTTTCTTCACCTCCTCTTTATTATGCACACAAATGCAGTCACATTTTATGTACAGTCGAGAGAGAACTCTTAGACTGATTTTAATATACTATAATTTGAACTATGAAAGAGTAGTTAAATTTGGAGTATAAGGTTTATGGTTCATCTTTCTCACTTGAAAGAATAAGTCTCATACCACTGTAGTCCTAAAATCAACTATAAAAATATAGCTGTTCCTTCTGATCTCAGAATATTATAATTGCATTGTAAATACCACTAATTTTCTTTAACAATTTACAGGGAATTGATTCATGCATGATATTTATACTTTTTATTTGTACTATGCATGATATGTAAAAAATTCAGCCAGTGTCACCACTTGGTATGATGAATTCCATGATTACTACTTGCTGTGAACAATGTAGAGGTGGGCTCTGTTGTTCAACCTACCATGTCATCTTTGAAGCTTTGTGGTCTGTAAAGTAAAGCATTCTAAGTTTCTGATATTTAGTTAACAGTCCTACATTTGCCCTATGTATATTATGGGTTTATTTCTTTTTGACACATTACAGATAAAGACCTGGGATTCAGGGGACCCAAGAACCTTCTACCAGGTTATCTAACAGGAGTCAGTTGACTGATTGAAATCAACTCCTTTCCCCAGTGAACAACAGTAGCCTCCATTAAGGAACTTGCCACATTGTGTGATGATTTCCTGTTCTTAGCGTTTCCCAAGACTGCCCACCTTCTAAGGGCAAGGCTGTGCCGTTATCATCCTTGTGTCTCTAGTAACAATGAATTGCTTGGATCTGAGAAGCTCTTGGTACATGTCTGTTGAAAGGATAAAAGTATCAACAAAAATAAATACATTTTAATTCACCTACCAAGCACTTACTTGACCAATTTTGTGTTAAGTATATACAGTGTGTGTACCAGGAACTCCTGATTCCAGGGATTCAGAAATGACTAATTCTTGGCCCCTGACTTCTAGATGTTCATGGTCCATGGTGGAGACATACAAACAGATAAATGTGGTAAATGCCTGGACATCTTCACATAAGATGCGGCATTCGAGTTGGATTAAGAATACTGAGCTGTGATTTGTCAAGTAGGGAAAGAGATTGCAGTCAGGTTAGGCAAAGGAAATGGTGTAAAAAGGTATGTGTGGAAAAGGTGAGGAATTGGGTGTTACTGAATGTAGAATAATTGGGAGGGAAAATATTGGCAGAAAATATTTTAGGTGAAGCACCCTTTTGTGATAGTTAATGTTGGTAACTCTGGTCTCCACTCTAAATGAGATGTGGAGATTTTTATGCTAGTTATCTATGTGTATACATATGGAGATAACCCACCTCAAATTATTTTTAATAAAAATGCCTCCAAGTTCGTATATAGTTTGTTAGAAATATCAAGTCAAATGACAGCAGTATGAGAGTATTAAAAGAATTTTCACAATTTGGTATAGTTTTAAATGTATACCAACAAAATTATGTACTCACTTTCTAGTCTATCTAATTTTTATTTTAATATCTAGGTCCAAAGTTATAAAAATAATTTGCCTGAAAAAATTCTTTGCTGTGCCAATTAACACCTTAAATTGTGATTAAACATTTACCAATTGAATGTCTCTCCAGGGAGCCTTACATATGGGGGATGTATCTTTTCCATAGACATCTGTTGCCATCTAAACATATCTCATTTCATTATTCAAATGCATGGTGTTTTTTTGAAGCTATAACTCTCAAAAATTAAAAAAACGGATATAAAAAGTCTGTTCACTTTTTATTATGTATTTTAAATTGCTGAGCTGAAAAGTATAATAACAATATAAATATATAACTACTTCTGCTGCCATGATTAATAATATCAAAGGTTTAACTTAACATGGCTATACAAATCTGAAAAAACCAACTGCTCTTAAGCAAAAAATGACAATGGGAAATTAATCAGAGTAATTGTCATCATATTGATATCTGGGCTAAATAAGTTCACATACATAAAGTGTTTAAAAGAGTAGCAGGCACATAGTGCATGTTTAATGAGTTTTAGTTATTATTGTTATTACGTAAGTTATGTTTAGCTTGTGTCACAAATTACTTTTATAGAATACATTTTCTTTCATACTTCAAAGGTTAAAGATTTTAGATTTATAAGGAGATGCAGAGGAGATAATGTAGGTACAAAGTGATTTGCAAACTCTGGAGTGGTGTATAAATCAAATTAATACTTTTCATGCGTAGAGATGCAGTGTAGTAGAGGAAAATTTCAGGCTTGGAGTCAGACAGGTCAGGAGGAAAACGAGGTGACCTTTGACAAATTGCTTTTAGCCTGAGTCACCTGTTCTCAAAAATGGGAAAATTAACATCAAATTCACAAGGTATCTGTGAGAATTGAATGAAATAACATGTAAAACATTTTTCCCAGTATTCCAGCACAGGTAGGAATTGTTTCTTTTTTTCTATTATTAATGAGTATCTATGTTTCCAATCCTGTCATCAATTAACACAAACTTAGTGGCTTCAAACAACAGAAACATATTATCTTACAGCTTTTTAGGTCAGAAGTCTGGCATGGGCTCATGGGCAAAAATCAAGATGTCAGCAGGCTGGGTTCCCTTCTGGAGTTTCTAGGGATACTCCATTTTCTGCTCATTTGGGTTGTTGGCAAATTTCATTCCTTTGTATTTGTAGTACTAGGATCCCACTTCCCTGCTGGGTGTCGTCTGCAGGCTGTCCCCAGCTTCTAGCAGCCACCTGTATTCCTTGGCTCATGGCCCCCTCCTACCATCTTCAAAGCCAGAAATGGCATGTTGAGTCCCTCTCACGCTTTGAATCTCTCCTTCTTCCTCCGTATGATTTCACTGATTTACTCCTCTGTTTTTAATGACACATGTGATTAGATTATTTTCCTCTGCTCAGATAGATCCTTCTGGGATGAACAGGGTGTAGTGCAACACAGTCACCAAAGCAATGTGATTTTCTTCTCTGAAACCACAACTGCCGCACACACACTCTCAAACACACTCCCCAAATACTGATGATTCATGTGAGTAAGGTCAACACGGTGAGGCAGTGACCCCTCTGGAGGAGCTTAAAGGAGGAAAAACAGCATTCTGTCATCATAGATTTAACGTCCCTACATTGTCCTTCAAACCTCTCATGTCGGAAGTCACACAGGCTAGTAAATAGGGAGAAAGTAATAGAAGAAGACTATCTTCCTTATAAGCACAATTAAAATTGAAAGTCACCTCAGAGATTCTGGAACTAGAGGATATGAAGAGCAAAATCTCCATCACTTGTGTCTTTTTCTTCAATAGGGCCTTCTGCCTTGGGCTTTATTACTGAGAACCATACCATCATCCCATTTGCCCTCTCTTGATTTGTCATTCTTTTGGTCCTGAGTTTTACCTGCTCAAAACGTGATAGCCTCACATTTGTTTCTAAAAAACATCCTCAGTGCCTCAAAGGTTTCTTTGTTCACGTATACAATTTCTAAGATATTAAGGGACCAAAGGAAAGAACAATCATCGAGGCAGCCCCAGGCACACATCAAGATTAAACAGAAAAAAGTATTATTTCCCAACCCCATGTAGTCTCTTTGGGAGAGGTGCAATCACTTAACTTCAGCATGGTGTTGAGGCCTCTGCCATCACTGGGTAACAGACAGAAGTTAAGAGTCAGAAAGTTAAAAAGTTTAATGTAAAATTAACGGAAACTGAACTAAGTCAAGAGAGTACATTTGGTGTAGCAGGAAACCAGGCACCCAGAAGCCAGATAAGAGTGGAAGGAGCCCTGGAATAGAAGTCTATTATCTGGATTGAATAAGGTTATTGACGTGAAAACTCCAAGCATGTAATGAACACCCAATAAATGTCTGAGAATCTGAATCTAGCCTTTTGGTGAGGCCCCAGTATTCATATAAAGGTCAAATCCCTGGTCATCCAACTCTGTGGCACCACGATTTGGTATCACAGGAAGATGTCATGGCTCCTAGAGAATCCTTTTACACCCCACGCTTTCCTATTCTGACAAGCCTCACAGGTCTTTGCCATAATTATGCCAGGTGCCAAATTAGGTGACAAGCAGTGTCTTTGTTCCTTTCTAATTTTCATAGGCCATAGTTAGCATAATGATTGGAGCACAAGCAGGATTTTGATACATGTAGGAAATATATAAAGTATTTAAGGGGAAACTGACAGAACTTTGTTACTCAATACATTGAACTAACAATAGTGGTGAGATATTCAAACCAATAAAATTGTTTGCTTCTTAGTTATGATCTTTCCAGCAAATGCAATTCTTGTGTTAATGTAAACAGCACATTTTTCTATCTGACTAGGAAATGAAGCATCCCTGAAAATGTTATACAGATATCACTCTACCCGGAGGTAGTAATCAAAAAAAAGCAATAAGTGTGTTGTATTATACAATATAGGCATTAATAAAAGCAGTATACTCTAAATTTTTACCAATGAATCCTTTTCTATTTATCTGAGGTATCACAAAAATCACATTTAAAAAAAATAAACTATCATATTTCTAATCATAAAATGATTTCCTTTCAAAAATCACCCCAAGACAATAAGCATAACACGAAACACCAATGGAAATCATCTTTAATGAAACTAGATAAGTCAACCTTAAACAACAAAATATATGAAAGAGCTTCCAAATGCCCTAAGGTCAAACAAGCATGCAAAAAGATGGTGAGAGAACATCAGGCTGTAGTCTCAAAGAAAGACGGCAGAGATCAAGTCTTCAAATAGGTGGCACGCCAAAAAGGCAAAACCAGTAATAGCTCAAGTTTAACAATAGGGATCTGATCTGTGCCATGTCTGTCAGATTCTGCAGCTTCTAATTCTTGATGATTAGGGAGAAATGAAGGCCAAAAGAACTCACTTACATACACATAGCATATTGTAAGAAACTTCTTTGTGAACCAGGAAGACTTCTGGTGGCCAGCCTATAACATCACAATAGTTCTTTCCCAACATGAACCTCCTGCAAATAGGTAGTGCAGCAAGAATTCACTTCATCAAACATGAGTGATAAATGAAAAAGAACCAGCAACGAAGCACAAGTATGTCACAATTTGTTTTATTGTTGGGGGTAAGGAATAAGAAAAATAAATAGTAGAAGAAAAATTATGATAAGAAAATATTGCCATAGAGAAAATGAAAGTTAACAAAGTGAATTCAAAGTATTGAAATAATTACCTCTTTAAAAATAGCTGAATAGATGTATAACAGCTATGGAAATAAGTGATAAAGACAACAGCAAGAGAAAAAGCACATGCTAAGTTCGGAAATAATGTGCAAGAGAAAACTAAAAACCATTATAGAGATGAATGCCCCATTGAAAACAATGTGAGGCAAAGCAGACATTATTAAAAACAGGATGAGAGAGATGAGAAAATAAGCAAAATTAAATGAAAAAGTAGAGTTAAAAATAGAGAAAATAACAAATATAAATACAAAGAGGATTCAATACCTAAACATTTTCCCTGGAGAAGGTAATCGCAATGACAGCTCAGGAAAAATACACACACAAAATTATGTGTATCTGTCTAAGCAGCTTGCACTTCAAACTGTGGTGAAGCAGTACTTTTTAAATTTGTAAACTATTTGAGGCTGATACTTTCATTTAAAATAACAATAATAATGTCACAACCCTTTCAAATGGCTATAAAACGTTCCTATTGCTTAGTCTTGTTTTCTGTATTTACCTCAGGAACAAACAAGCCATGAACCAGTCGTGGTCCACAGACCACACTTCGATGGTTTACATATAGCTGAAGAAATTGCCTAGAATGCAGCACAGAGAAAGAGAGACAGAGATTGAAAAAAATGGGAGAAAACATAAGAGACAGTGGTAGACAAAATGAGAAAGACTACCACTAGTTAGAGTTCCTGAAAAAGAGAAGACAGTGAATGGGGAAGATTCGAAGAGATGTTTCCTGAGAAATTTTCACCATTTGGTGAAATGTGAATCTTCTGATATGAATCACAAATCTAACTCAAAAGGAGTAACAAGAAATCTATACCTAGCCACATCACGGGGAAAATGCAGAACACCAAAGACAAAAAAAGTGTCATAAAAGCAGGTAGAGATAAAGATAGTTGACCCACAGAAGACCCATAATTATACTGATAGAAATAAAAAGTAAGAGGATACTATAGTATCTTCAAATGATGAGAAAATGGTATGTTCAAGATAGAAAATTATTAACCACAAATTTTATAAGCACCTTAACTGGTCATGAATTATAGCAAAAATAAGATTTTTCAGACAAAAAAGAAGCTAAAAAGAATCTATTGTTGTTAAATTCTTAACTAAAGGAATTACTAAATATATATTTCAGGAAAAGCAAAATTATTGGACTCCAAAAGAAGAACTAAAATGGGAAAGCAAAAATACCATAAATATGTCAGTAAATACAAACATGAACAGTATACAACAATAATAGTAAAGACTAATTTGGGGAATAAAAGGAAAACAAGCTGCAACTAAAATATTGGCCAAAAATAACACACAGACACACACATACACACACCCCAATCTTCTTTCTCTCAGTTGAAAGTATGAAGTTTGGAGTTATTTTTTTGCACTGGACGGCACATGTGCAAATAGATCAAAAGTTAGTTTTGGTTAATTTTGACTTTTTCTAACAACCATTGGAAACCTATTAACAATCAAGTAAGGGAGGAGAAGAGAACACAGAGGTTATTCAAATCATAATTTATAAGTTGAGATGTAACGTAGATGCTGCTATATTCTCTATTGTTATCTGTCTTATTCTTTCACACATTCTAGGCTTCTGAGATAATATGTATAAAAGTGATAGAAAACACCACGTCAACTTATAATATTTGAGGCTATTACAACTGAAGAATGGTAAACAGATAGTATAATTTGTAAGCATAAATACTAAAGATATAAGCACCGACTTTTTGCTTTAGGTTTTAAATTTTTTTATTTTTACCTTTTATTTTGAATTAATTTCAAACTTGAAGAAAAGTTTCAAGTATTCAAAGAATTTCCCTTTACCTTCCACCAAGATTCTCCATTGTTAACCTTTTACTGCCGTTACCTCTCTCTCCCTCTCCACATTTTTTTCTGAACTGTATGAGAGTAAATTGCAGACACGAAGCCCTTTGTCTATAAATGCTGCAGTGTGCATTTCCTAAGAACAAAGATATTCTCTTACATAATTGCAGTTTAATTATCAATACCAAGAACTAATATTAATATAATACTACCAGCCTTATTCAAACTTTGTAGTTTTCACAATATTCTTTATAGATCACTTAATGGGAAAAAAACTTGGTGCAAGATCATATATTGCATTAAGTTGTTATGTCTTTTTAGTGTCTTTAATCTGGAATAGTTCATTTTTTTCATTCAGTACCTTGATGTTTTTAAAAAGATCTTTTGAATAGAGATGTTTGGAGGTCAATTAGTTTACAGAATGTCCTTCAATTTAGATTTGTCTAATGTTGCCTCATGATTATATTCAGGTTATGCATATATTGTAAGGTACACAACTAAAGTTATGTTGTATTCTTCTCAATGCCTATCAGGAGGTACGTGATGTCAGTTTGTCCCATTCCTGCTGATGGTAACTCTGATTGCTTGGTTACGTGGTGTCTGCCAGGTTTCCCCTTTGCAAAGTTACTATTTTTCCCTTTGTAATTAATAAGTATTTTAGGGGTATATTTTATAAAAATCATTTTCTTCAACATCATTGATGATTCTTGCTTGAATCAATTATTACTATGATGGATACTGTTACCTGTATTAGTTGACATTTCGCGAAAAGGAAGAACTTCTCCTCTCCCATTTCTTTCTTTTGTTTTCTTTTTCTAAATGTAAATCAGTGTGGACTCACAAATTTTTATTTTACTCGATGGGATATAGTCCATTACAATCATTAATTATTTTGATGTTCAAGTTATCCCCATAATTCTTCAAGCAATTCCTTGCTTTTACTACAGCAAGATGTTTGAGGCTCATATTGTACTTTCCATGCCTCAGCTCTGAAATCAGCTATGTCTCTAAGGAGAATGGTTCTTTTCACTGGAGAATGATATTTAGAAACCAACACCTGGTCACTACATGTGCTCATTGCTGCTGATGTGTCATTGCTTCTAGGACATCTCAGCAGGAAGAGTTAGGAAATAAATGTATACATACACATTTATGACCAAATATAAAGACACACACACTAGGAATTCATACAGATAGCTCTACTTCCAATCCATCAATCTGTGGTTCATTCAAATCTTCCTTCTTTCTGAATTTGTAACTCCCTTCCCCCCAAAATAAGAAATCTGGCACCCATTAACTTAAATCTGTTTACTTATGTGCCCATTTCTAAAATACAGAGGAAATGGTTTTCGAATTACTAACCCATATAACTGCAACAACAAAATTACTATCCAGAGTTCAATATCTGATTATCATTTATTTTGTCTTTAGTCTTGGAGTATACAGTTTAAAGATTGTCCAATAGTTAGTTTTTTTCTGCTATTCATTTGGAGTATAGTTAGGGGTGATTGTTTCTATTTATCTTCCAGTATAAAGAATCTTTTGTTGTGTGTGTTTTTTTACATGTGTAAGACGTTAACATGTTCCAATCTTTTGTTCACACTTTTCTCATTTCTTGAAAATGCTGCTTTATTATTCCCTTGCTTCATTGTTGTTTCTGTGGAGTCCAACTCAAGTATAATTCTCCTGACCTTGTAGGTTACTTGAATAACATGGTTCCAAAGTTCAAAATTATACAAAAAGATAGTCTTAAAGAAGTAACACCACCTTTTCCATCTTTTCCACCTCATTCCCATTCATCCAAAGCAGGTAACTAATTTCCTTAATTTTTTATTCCTTTGCTGCTTTTTGCAAAATTAAGTAGACACATATACATTTTCCATTTCCCCTTCTCTCTTACACCAAAGTTAGCATACTAGAAGTATTCTTTTCCACTTTGTTTCACCTCATATCATATCTTGGAAATCACCCTATTTAAATTCATAGGAATCTTTCTCATTCTTTTTTACTCCTGTGATACTCCATTCTGTTAATGTACCATAGACTATTTATCCACTCTCCTGTGTGTGGGTATTTATGTTGATCCTAATATTTTTCAATTACACATAATGCTGCAATGAGCGTACTTGTGCATATATATTGTGTGGATATTGCTGTAGGGATATCTTTGGAATAATTTTCTACAAGAAGGATTGCTAAATCAAATGACACATAGGTAGTTTTCTTAAATGTTGCCAAATTGTGCCTCATAAAAGTTGTATAAATTTTTAGTTCCACTAGCAATGTATCAGAGTGCTTTTTTTCGCCCAACTGTTTTTCTAGTCTTGATACTTGAAAGATAGGTTGGATAAGTGTAAAACCTATTGTTTATACTTTTCTTCCTTGTTTCTGGAAAATGTTGCTCCATTATCCCTTGCTTTATTTATTTATTGCTTCTGAGAAGTCTAATACAAGTATAATTCTCTTGGCCTTGTAAGTTACTTGACCTTTTTTCCTGGAGACCTTGAGAATTCGTCTGAATCTTTCATGTCTAATGGTTTTTCTAGGGTATGTCTTAGAGCTGATTGTTCATTATCAATTTTCCAAGGTTCCCTATAGATTCTTTAAATATGTACATTCAGGCCTTTTATTTCTGGAAAGTATCTTTGATTTATAGTTTTATTGTTTGTTTTGTTTTCTTGCTTCACAGATTCCAATTACAAATATGTTGGATCTCTTTTGCCTGACTTCCATTTCAACTACTTTCTTTCTGATACATTTCAATTCTTTATCTCACTTTCATGCTGTTGGCTATTTTTGCTGACTTTATTCAATGCCTCTTAAATTTTCATTTATATCATTTCTTTCTTGGGCACTTTAGTTATTTTTTATATTTTTTCTTCATTATTTTCTTTACTGAGTCCAATAAATTCTTATTTCTTTTTATGTACTCTCCATTTCTATTATTAATCTTTGAATTTCTGATTTGATGTGTTACTTCATGTGTGTTTGAGGATATTTCATTCAGTTTAGAATATTATGATACTTTTTTGTTTCATGACTGGTTTTGTGAGAAATTTATCATCAACTCAAAAGTTTTGATTCTCATTTTCTAATTTTTTCTTAGATAGCTTTGTATAGATAAGACTGCTTGCATCTCTGCATTGCATGCACAGAGCTGGCATTTGGGGTAGTTTACCAGATGCCTAGCTGAAGAATCACTCCTCCATCAGTGTAGCATTTTCTTTAATGCATGGCTTTTTTAAGGAGTTATGGAGAAGGGATTTTTTGTCCTCCCATTTTTCAGTTTTTTCTGGCAAAATACTCAATTTCCCTCTCTTGTTTTTTTTTTTTTCCCTTCACCACTCTGTTTCCAAAGGATGACTTCTCCTTCTTTTTTTTCATGTCTTCTTTTAAAGTATTTCCCTATCTAGGACTTCTTAAAGCCCTACATACACTTTTAAATCCCTTCCCTGTGTCAATGCTCTGATCTCCCAGGTCTCCTTTTCACTACTGTCTTCTGTAAGTGTGAAAATCTAGGACTTCCTCTTTCTGGAAGTGATTTCATAGCAATATCCCTTCTTCTTTCTTTTATGCCCTTTTTCCACACATCTTACCTTTCCACAAAGGCTTGGGACAAGAAGTTAAGACAAAGTTCTGCTGGAAATTAGTGATTATTTTTCTATTTACAGGCAACTTGAAGTTTTACTGCCCTCTGCATTCTAGGTACCCTGAAGGCATAGATTTGTGTGGTTTTATTTTTCTTCCTGTAGATCCATATAATTGTGGGGAGTGAGGGAGGGGTATATGAGGAGAGATTCAGATTTCAACAGCTGCCATTACCTCAGCTACACTGACTTTTGGAAAGTATTGTCAAAATTTTTGCTTGAATTGGAGATATATTACTTGTAGCAATTGCTTTCATGAGATTTCACAGTACCTACAAAGTTAGAAGTTGAAGGAAAGCCTGTAGAAACCCCCAAATCTAGAGTTTTCTGAAATTTTTTTCATTTATTGAAACAATCCGAGGTTTAAAAGAAAAAAATCACTTTGGCATTAGCATAGAATTGTCAACATTTTTCAAGGTAAGATTTTAAACTACTATCACGTTTTTAATCCCAAAAGAGCAAGAATAAAATATCAAATTAAAGAACAGTCCTTTGAATGAATTTTTTTCTAATGTCCTTAATTTTTTCACCTTCTATCCATGAAGATTTCATCGATTAGCACTTATCAATGGACTGCAGTTTGGAACCAGTGAATTAATTCAGACATCTTCAGCGAGGTAACTGAGACCCAGAGAGGTTAGACAATTTATCCACATTCATGTAAGAATCGTGATCAGTCCGGGGTTTTTCTCTGCTCTGTGATGCTGACTTTTATATGTTGTAGTAATAGCAAAGAAGGTCATTCGAAAAGGCTGCATATTTTTTGTTTGTTCTTCTACTTGTTTCTGGTTCTTTTTTTTGGTTCCTCATCTCAATGTTAAGTCTATATTGCCAACTTTTGATTGCTTGCTCATGTACACTATTGTGTATCTTACTGACAATCTTACTGAAAAATTCCATCAGAAAAATGTTTTCTCCTACTTTACTTAATTTTCACTAGTGAGCTAGCAATACAAACCTTTCAAACTCTCAATGGGAAAAAACACCCTGCCATTTTACCTTTCATGACACATTATAAAACTGTATTTGATATAATATATATAAAGGATCCTTACGCCCAGAGTTAGAACTCAAGATATCTATTTGCATTACTATTGATGCAACATTGTTTTGTTTGTCAGTGAGAAGAATAAGCTCCTTTTGCCTCACATTTGCCGGTTAAAACATTTCTATTATCTCTATTTGCATGGAGGAATAGAATTAATCATACATTAAAAGCCGTTTAATGTTTAACCATCACTCAAACTGTTCCCAAGTGAGCCAGATATTTGTTCTTTATAGGCTAGGCATCCAATATATTAATGTAAATCTCTTGATGCCTTATATATTTCAAAGTTTCTAGTGAAAGGATTGTACACTGCACAAATACCTTTGAACAATAGATTATAATGGTTTTCCAGGAAAATGATCTATGAGTCTCAGTGCCTGGCAACACTTCCTTCCTGGATAATTTATATAGAATGGTTTGTAGTTATTTTATTTTGCATGAGTAATTCAATTCTTTTGAGTCATGATTATAACTATCAAGTGAAATTTACTGTATGCTTGTTGGTTGTACACATCCTATCAAAGCTATAGGGGATTCTAAGAGATTGAGAAGAATCTCTCTTTTCCCTTGTAATTAAAACTTCATGTTTGTAATATACTCTTGGTAGTGGTAGTTTATAAACTGGGATGACCACTCATGCCTAAACACATGAATCTTCAAACAAGGAAGAAATTTAGGGAACAAACTAAAATCTATTTGAGCCTTGTGCCAATTGTCTTAGAAAGTTTAAAATTTTAGACAAAGGCACTCAGTTAAACTGAGGGCATTTAGTAATAAAAGCAGATATGGTAAGGAGGCGAATGTCGCTTTAGCACAATAACACCAGAGTGAATATTTTGTGGGGAGTATGTTAATTGAAGAAATATTCACTCCTCACGTGGACTGAACTTCAGAAAAACATTAATGCTCATTGCAGCAAGGTATGTAGACCTTAGAGAATTTATGAAGAAGCCAGAAAGGAAGAGGAAAGCCTTCTTTAACACTTATCTAAAAACAAAGGTAATAGAAGGGACAGAAGACTGGACTCCATTCTCAAGTGTGGGGAAGAAAAGTTTACAAAATGAAGAAAGAGGAAATTAATTCAGGAGGTGAAGACTAGGGTCATTGGAGAGGTTATGGAAAGAAGACACCAGAGAACCAGGAAGATGGAAAAGATTGAAAAGTAGAAAGAATTAGAGATATAGTGTTGGAAAGAAGTAAACATCCACATGGGACACCTAAAAGCCTCGACCTCTTATGGGCTAAGGTGCAAAGAGGACTGTAGTCCAGAAACAACATACATGCATGAGGAACCATGACTATTTTCCCTGATCCCTCACTCCATAGGATATCAAAGCATGAGACCACATAGATGGGACTTTACACAATTTTATCAGGTTCCATGAGATACCTCCAGAGATGACGTTATCTTAAAAGTAGGTATGGTGCCTGCTCCTTCCCCTCTGAAACACGGTAACATTCCAAATCACTGTTTGGGGAGAAAAAATTTTATGCACACCTGCCAGTTTCATAATTAAGCTAGCCATGTTTGGGTCCATAATTATCTGCCAGGTGAACCATTGGAAAGGGAGTTAATATCTGAGTTACAAAGAATAAAATTAAAATAAAGCTGTGTATTGGCCCAGGATGAAAGGTGAATAGGTATGGCTTCAGCCAAGCTTTTGTTCAACAGAGACACACAGAGGCAGCACTGCTCATAGGCAGGGAAGAGAGGTTAGTTGGGCTCTGTTAGGCTGGGAGCCATATTTCACTGTTCTCATGTTTCTGTGTGGTCCTCCTTTCTATATCCCATTCCACAACAAAGGGCAGCATTGGAAAGAACAACGCATGTTGATAGGATGTTAACAAACCAATGTGCTTTGTGCCTCACCATTTAGGTAGCAAGTACCACCTCACTGAAAAAATAATGGCTCATCTACTTTCTCTCTTGCCCTTCAAAGTGTAGTGAGGCAGACGTCAAACCTCTGGTTATATGGCTAGGAGAATGCTTGGAGTTTACTCTTCATGCTTAGCCTTCCCCAAGGTCTAAATTTAGGTGTGAAAAGGGTGGAAAGATCTCACCTTAGCCTCAAGCCCAAACCACATCCTCCAGTAGAATCTATCAGAAACCCTATATTTTTGAAATGACACAAAGGAAAATATCCTTTGTTTCATGAGCTTCCTTCAATCTCCAATCCATTGATTTACTACCCAGAAGGTTATTAAACAGGTTATTAAACACCTGTTAAGTACCCTACTCTGGGCTGAGAGCTCCACCCCACGTCTTAGTGTGAATAAAAGGAGAACAGTTACAGTCAGCCAGATGAAGCAAAAAGAGTTCAATGGAGAATTAAGCAGCCTGGATGATGGTGACAGGCCAGTTCACTATTGTTATGGTCAGGGAAACCTGGTCTACTCAAAGAACAATGGTCAGTTTTAGAGGCAGGGGAGACAATCTTCTAGAGCAAGAAGACTAAGTGGAGGTGGGTGGCAGGGAGATGGGAAGGATGACACTTCCTCCCTAAAACCATCTCTAATCTCCATTCTCCCCTTCCTCAAATTGGACATAAAACAAATATAGAAGAAGAGAGAAGATTCAGGCCTTTTTTCTATACTTTCTGCCTTGTATTATATTTTTTATGGATATACTTTATGTCTCATACTAAATCTGAGGACATAAACTGTACATAATTCTTTTCTATATTCATCACAACTGCTATCACAGAGCCTGACATTTAGTAGGTTCATTTTTAAGAAGCCATGAATTATTAACAAATTAATGCAAATGAAAACGCTGAGGTGAGAGTGAACAGCATAAGAATGGGCAGTTGAAGTACAAGTAGGTACTGAAGCAAAGCTAGGAAAACTCAGACATTCAGCAGAGGGGAAGAAGGGACCCTAGGGGCTAGGATGATGGCACTTCCCATCCTCAAAATGCCACCAAGGTGCATAGAACGATGTAGACAGGTGTATCCTTGGGATTTGCTGAGGATCCATCAGGGAATGGGTGGTCCCTCTTTCAAGATGGATAAAAGCCACAGGCAAAGATCCAGCAGGACTTTGCATGAAGGTAGAGCGTGGCTCTGAATGAAGGGAGTGGGAGTCAGGGGAGAAGGCAACCTCATGTTAGATGTGGACACAGCCTTGGAAGCTGAGACTCAGGGGGGACACATAAGGGGCACAGCTGATCAGCGTGCCCTCCTCCCTCCATGCTTTCCTCCTCTTGCCTATCAATCTCACTTAAGCTGTTTTCTCCTGCTCTGAACTTTTATTTCCAGACTCTTCTCCATTTCTCCAAACTTCTTATCTCCCACAACTCTTCAGTTTCTTTTCTTGTTCTCTACCCCATCAGACTCTAAATTTAAGCTTAAGCCTCAATCTGAATTCTATTTATATTTTACTCTGCCTACATATAGGAGGAGAAGAAAGCAAGAAAAGAAAAACTTAGAAAAAGTACAAGTGTAAATTACAGTCAGCCACAATCTTGGTAAGCCTGAGACTCAAAACTTTTAAAATATCAAAAATTCAACCTAGGACTTCTAGGTAGCTGAAGACAGTGACTGCCACCTAGCTACCTATTTCTCAGTTTCCTCCAAACAACAATACAGAACAAGAAGGGGAAAATATATCTACAAAAGGCCACACTCAGCTTAATTTAAAGGCAGACAATGCTGATACTTCAACATTACAGTTAGAAAAGAGAAAAATCACCAAATCTATTACAAAATTTCTAATGTTCCTGCCTCACTCTTGTCTCACCTTGAGACTTTATGGTAAGCAAGGGTAGATTGAGAAAAAGTGCTGGTAATGCAGAAGAGGGAAGCCAGCAAAAGGGCCTAAGGGCAATCTAAAACTATCTCCAGAACAATGAGGGCATCTTAGCCTTCATACACACGGACAGTAAAGTTAGAAGATGTAATGGTAGAGAAAACCCCATTTACAATTGGGACAAAAATTGTGTGCTTAATAAATGTGCACACAATAAATATACAAAATCTGTATGAGGATAATTGTTAAATACCCATTAAACACACAATAATAAAGTTGAAAAATGGAAGGAAATTAGTTTTTTTTAGAAATGACAACAACATTTAAAGATGTCAGTTCTCCTTAAATTTATAAATTTAACACCACTCCAATAAAGAATAACCATAAGCTTCCTATGGGTGGACACAGAAATAAGTACGGATGTGTGTATGTGTTTGTGTTATTATTCATACATATGTAACATGTATGCTGCTGAAAGGGCCTAGAAACAATGACACCACAGAAGCAATGAGAAAACCTATGGCCAAGATCGTGGGTTCTAAATACCATTTTCCAATAAAAGGAAACAAGAATCCTTGGGAAAACGGGTGATTCCAGATCTGAGGCTGAGAACATACAAAATGAGCCTGAAATATCTCATAGTGCCAGAAAGTAAGGAAGTGCTCAAAAATTGATGGGCCACATTGGTAATAAACAGGAGCCAATATGAAGGAGCTCTTAATGGCAAAGTCTGGGACAATTTTGAGCAATAAAATAAATTATGACAATATTGGATTATATCCTATAGAATAAAATTAATATGCACGAATCCATACTGATGTAAATAATTGAACAGATAAATAAATAGGGGAGAAGATGTAGTTATTCCTTATAGAGGAATTATGATTAATAAATGTAAAAGCAATGACACCTCCTTACCCAAGTGATTAAAGTTGACAGTAATGGGACTGATCAACATTGTGTACCCCTTAAAATGATGCATGAAAAGGTCACAACATCACTTCCGTCGTATTTTTGTCAAATATACATAACCTCGATTTAATCATGAGAAAACATCAGGAAACCCAATTTGGGGATCATTCTCCAAAGTAACTGACCAGTATTCCTCAAATGTATCAAAGTCATGAAAGACAAAAAGCCTGAGGAACCATCACAGGTTGTAAACCAAGGAGACCTGATAACTGAAAGCAATGTGGGATTTAAGATTGGTTCCTGGATCAATCCAGGACATTAAAAGAAAACTGATGAAATTTGAACAAGATATATAAATTAGTTAGTAGTATTACATTGATACTACTGTTATCAGTATTACGTTCATATTACTGGTTTCAACAATTGTATTATGTTTTTGTAAGATGTTAAAATAGGGTAAAATGGGGTCAAGTTTTATGTAAACACTCTGTAGAATTTTTACAACTTTTCTAAAGTCAGTTCAAAACAAAATAAAGAAATACAACCTAACATGAAACTTTGTTTACCAAGTTTTCTATTAAAATACTGCCAAATGGTGTCAAAATTATTGATTTTCTAACAAATATTTTTGGGTGCTACTATTTGCCAGGCGCTGTCTTAGGACAGGAATACAGTGATGAGCAAGACAGGAAAGGTCCAGGCCTACTGTTATGATACTTACGTTCTTATGAGGATCAGGAAAGGGAAAGGAACAAATAAGTAAGTAAATAAGAAAACTATGAGATAGGAGCAACAGTCTACAATACAGACAAGGGAAAGAGCTAACGCAACGCTTCTGACTCAGGAATATGTTTGGGGATAGACTGGATACCTATATTTTGTTTACTTTACCATTTTTCCATGGGAAAATAAATTCACACCAGCTCCAAATAACTTCTCTTCCTACCAGGTAAATC
The DNA here is from genome assembly GCA_031878705.1 of Tapirus indicus. Taxonomy (NCBI): domain Eukaryota; kingdom Metazoa; phylum Chordata; class Mammalia; order Perissodactyla; family Tapiridae; genus Tapirus; species Tapirus indicus. Next base: position 47,179,445 of record CM062918.1, read on the forward strand.
ATCCAGCATTTAATAGCTTTCATAAATCTTTGTCAAGCAACCACCTGTCAACAGTTTCCACGTCAACCATAACTGCAAAATCCTGGACTGACCCCACAGCATCTTGTGATATCAGGATTGTGCCAACTTGGCACTCTCACATGTTCACAGCTCAACAACACGTACCCAAGTGATTCTGGAGAGTATACTGAAATCTTATCTAAGAATGCAGCACCTAAGTGCACCTGTGCCATTCAGGTAGCCTGATTTTGCAAATGATGAGTCAAGGCAGTTTCTCACAACCATATATAGTAGGGAATTTCTGCTCTCTGCACCTAGAGGGGAAAGAGTACAGGATTGGGAAATTATGTATTCTTTAACTATAAATATACAAACTTCATGTGCTCTGTGTTGGTATAGCAATGCTGTGAGCAAAAAGTGAATATACTCCTGGAGTCGGCCCGGTGGCGCAGCGGTTTAGTTCGTGCTTGGCAGACTGGGGTTCGCAGGTTCGGATCCCGGGTGCTGGCAGATGCGCTGCTTGTCACCCATGCCATGGCGGCGTCCCATATAAAGTAGAGGAAGATGGGCACGGATGTTAGCCCAGGGCCAGTCTTCCTCAGCAAAAAGAGGAAGATTAGCAACGGATATTAGCTCAGGGCTGGTCTTCCTCACACACACACAAAAAAGTGAATATACTCTAGAAATTTAAAGTAACCTAAACGTCCCTAGGCCACATTTCATTTATTAGTACAAATAGATATTAACAACTACAAGCCCAATTTTCTACTCTTGCTCTCATCTGCTTATAAAGAATATCTGTGATCCAAAAATTTCCCCCATGTTGGCTCACAATATTTCTGCAAGAGCCTCGTGGTGTTTGACATATACAGGCTGGTCTAACTACAGTTACCCTAAGGCAGCTGCCATGACTTTTCTTTCCTGCCCTCCCACAGTGGATGTCCTCTGTTCAGTAAGCTTCATTAGAGTACCTCAGGCTTCCAGTGCCTATGATCCCTGTCCGCAGAGAATACCAATGTCTGCAAGGGTACTGCTCCTTCCATGTCCCCAGTGTCATTACTTCTCAAGGTACAAAATGCTACATTCCTACAAGAAATAGGGAAAATTTTCCCTGCTTTACCCTGTGTCATGCTGGTAGACCGATGCAATCTGCCCAGGCCCCATGAGCCAAGGTCCATTCAAGAACAGCTCTCCCTTATGGACTCAAGAAATAAGAAATAGCCTATGAGGTTAATCATTTTAGTTCTTCTCCTCTTCCCCAGAAGTTAAAAAACACAATTCACCCTTTCTCATTCAGTCAAAAGAAAAAAAAAAGTCTCTTCTTCATATCCCTTGAAACAACATCAGACATTCATCTCTACGTTGCTCAGCTAAAACCACCCACCAGCCTAGCTACCAGTATTTTCAGACAGTTTTCAGTTATGACTAACTATAAACAATTTGTCACTATTCTTATTAAAAAAAACCTTGTAAATTGTCCAGCATTTTAGAAGTATTAACTATTATGATTTGCTTGATTCACAACGTTTGTAAGAATTGGTGCTCTGGGGTCCCTTTCCTTTGTTATTTTCAATAGATAAAACTTGTTTTCTAACCAGAAGCAAAGTTCTTTCATTTAACAATAATCAACCCTGATGCAACTTAGAAATGTTGTCTCCAAAGGAGCCTTGTTGCGTTTTCATACCTATTGACATAAAATGGTCCATAAAAAAAAAAAAAAAAACTAACCCATACTGTGGTGAGAAAATTCAGGATACATAATACAGTGGATTATATTCACATGTCATCTCCCACTTTACTTTGGACACCCCTCTCTTACAATACCCCCATATTGCACAATTACCCTCACTTAATTACGTGACTGACTCCTCCAGAACTGGGCTCTACTCTTTTTGTATCCCTAGAGCTAGGAAAATTTCTAAGCACATAGTCAGTACTCAATATATATTTTATGGATAAGAGAATGAAAAAACTACTTAGGTCACAAATTAGTAATCTATGGAGTAGATCATCCCATCATTTGAAGCACATTTCCTAACATTTAAAAATCAGGAAAGTTCACCCAAAAAATCCAGACTTTCAGTTTTTCTTCAAGTACCAGCAACATTGGTCCTGCATTCCCAACAGGGCCTCAACCAGTTGGGGGTGAGTCACAGCTGTGCCGCACAGTCCTACCTCACTCATTGGCATAACCCATTCGACTCTAAAGACATTTGATTTTTTGAACCGTTGAGCAGATGATCTCTATGGTTCCTTCTACTACAAATTTTATTAACCCTTGTCTTCTCACACACACTCTGGGCCTCTCCTTACACATTGTGTTCTTTTCAGAAGCCCAAAATAAACTTGATTTGATGTGACAATGCTCCCAGCAGCTGAGTCCTGCCACACAGAGCACTCTGCCCCCAAGGGTACAAGATGGGATTCATTTCTGTGCATTCTGTAATCTGAATTATTTTGTAAAAGAAAAATTCAGAGCTTTATAGACTTTATGTAGAATACAAGCCCTTGCAATCCTTTTCCTTCCAAAAGAGATGAAAATCACATCTCATATGAAGTTTTCTTAGAAAAAGTCTGTTACTTAAGCAGCTGGCAACTTACAAAAAAATGAAAAATAGTTGGGTACTTAATTATGCCTATCATTTGCTTCATGATTTTTGGTTTTCAAAGAACTTTAGTATCCATTTTCTCATTTATTGTTTATAGCAACTATGCAGTTCCTAACTAGATAAGAGACTTTCTATTCTCAGTTTACAGTCAGATGACACCGCAGAAAGACAAGGGACTTAGTGTCTTACAGCTGGAAGGGGCCTCAGTGATTATTGAGTTTCTTAGAACAGAAAACAGAGGCCCTGAGAGCCTCAAGTGTGCCCAAGGTCACACAACTAGCTAGTGGTATAGGGAAGAGGTCAGTTCTATTTTAACTCAAGGGCTTGCCTAGTGTCAATGATTCTCCATCCCATTAGAGAGGATTAAATTTGCAGGACACTTTTACTGGTTAGATTTCATAACTACATGGGAGGCTGATGGAGATGTCTGCACATTCCCATATTATGAAGAACAGATCTAATTTCCCTCAAAAATGAAAAACTATAAAAATTCTTACTTATAAGTAGGCATGTCAATCAGCCCGTCATAGAAGAGACAGCCAAACCAAATCAGAGCAAACTTTCCAGCTTTGGCAAGAAAATGCAAATGATGAATTTTAAATAATCTCACTGTCTAGCCTCAAAGTTCATCCAGAACAGACAGCTGAGCTCTCAGAAGTAAAATATCCTCCTGCCAAGTTGATGGATTTTTGTTAAGGTTTTTCTCCAATGGCATTTTTGAGGCTTGAAGATAAATTAACAGTTCGTTTCTCTTTCAACAAATTCATAGGAACAGCTCCAGATTTCAGGAAATACACTGGTCCAAAAAATGTGGTTATATATTGTATATTTGTCTCAACACATTTGGATAGTGTGGACCTCAGGTTATGAGTTTAATTTAAAATCACAGTTTCTCAAGTTTTCATAATGTCAGAGACAACCACTGTGAAGAATATGGATCCAAAATGGCTCCATTGCTAACTTGCTGTATGAACTGGGAGAAGTTAAATCTCTCTGAGCCTCAGTTTTTCACTCGTGAAATGAGTTCATAAATACCTTGCTCACAGCGCTGTTGTTAAGACTCAATTTGATCTACTTCACCTGACTTTCATGCAGTGGAAGTACGCTGGTACGCGGGTCAGGAGAATCAGCACCAGTCCTGGTTCTGACCCCATGGGCATTTCCCTCCCCTCTCTGGGACTCAGTTCTCTTATCTGTAAACTGGGGGAGGATAGAGAGGAAGGTGGACTAGGGTGATCTCTCAAGAGTTCCTTACAGCATGAATACTTGATGGACTACAAATGAGTGTAACCTACTGAGAATAATATAGCAAAGCTACAGAGGATGAAAAGAGAAACAGAGACATTCTCAAAAACCAGCTACAGCTTCTTACTAGCTACTCAAGAGGCAAAAGATAGCAAAAGCATCTTTACAGAATAATTTCCAGAGGCTTTGGAAGCGACTGCTACAAAGGACACTCCTCCTCTCCCTGGGAATCCACAGGCGAGAAGGCGTTTCCCCTCAGGGAATAACAGCTCTCAGTACAAAAGTATCTTCCGAAGAAGAGATAGAAGTGGAAGAGTGTGGATGCGTAGAAGCATGAATGGGTGTTGGTTGAAGATGAAAAAGTAAAGTGAAATATACCAGGATGTCTCAGTGGAGCCAAACACAACCTGAGTTTTTGTAAAACTAGTGAAGATTTAAAGACCCTTTTGGGATCTCTTTGCATAAGATAATATGCTTAAAGCCTCTTTGTTTAGGGCTGTTTTCTGATTTGGAAAATCGGAAAAGGAAAATTACATTAGGCCAGGAAAGGGAGATGCTCCCCCATCCAGCCCTTGGGCCTGGTTTTAAACATCAAGAAAAAGAGGACTTACGGCTAGAGATTGAAGGACTATGTGAGTCACTGACACTAGCTGGATAACTGGTCAGGGGCCAAAGTAAGAAACAGAGCAGAGAACATAGCTATCTTCATGGAGACCCTACTGCCCACCCTTGCAAAAGACAGTGGCTCTGAGGACACCAAGAGAAGGCACCATGGGCACAGACAAGAGCATCCTTGTGTTCCAGTTCAGAAAATACTGAAACCCCTTCAAGTGGATTTGAGGGTAGGAGACTTCAATATGATTGATGTTGAAGCAAGAACACAAGGTCCCCTCGGTGTTATAGCTGACAGGCTGTTTTGGCAGGAATTCCCCGAAGTCCTAAGACAATTTTGCAGGGACTGAAGTTCCTGCATGATCAGATGGGTTAATGACACTAGTAGGTCTTCATTTATAGTATTGGACTTTACAAAAGTTGATTTCCTGCATTTTTCATTACATCAGTGCAGCTTCCTTGGGAGAATCACCCTATGATGATACCCTTAAGGTACTGAGTATGGTATCATGGAGAGAGCATGCAAATAATTATCAGCCCCCAAATTCTTCCCATAAACTGACTTTTAAGCACTGTAATTTACCTAATAACTCCAGTCATACTAGACACCTCCCTTTCTTATTACCTAAACCTAACCATCAAACTCAGTCAGTTTTTTAATGGCTCTCAAAGTCCTCCCACTCTCTTAAACCCCATTTATTACTTCTTACCGGATACAATGATCTCATAGTTGATTTCAATATCTCAAGTATAACATCTACTTTTCATTTTTCACAGTGCTACCAAATATGATCATACACTCTTCTTAAAATTCTTCAGAGGTACCCAGGTGTCTTTAGGATAAAATCCAAACGCCTCAGTATGACTGTGATCTAGTTCCTATCCTACATTTCCAGGCTTAGCCCCATGATTTCTCCTCTTGCACTCTGCTCTCCAGTTACACAGAACTGCCACAGTTCTCAGAATGCAACCATCTCTCTTACAAGTATGTACTCTCATACTTACTGCTCCCTTCAACAGAATCCCCTTTCCCCACCCCTTACTTCCCTTAGTCAACTCACATCTTTCATTCAAACCTCACTTACATGCTACCCACCCCAGGAACACTCCTCTAACTCCAAAACCTTGGTGAGGGGACCTTGTGTTTCCAGAGATCCAGTCATGGCTTCTTCTGTATTGTATTTTTTTAAATACACTGTCTGTATTCCCAGCAAAGAGGGAGCACCTTGAGGGCAGGTTCTATACCCTACATTTTTGAATTTTTAGTGCCTAAAGCAGAATCTGGCATACAACTAACACTTTTTTTTTTAAAAAAAGAGTTTAAAAAATGAGTAAGATGAATGAATGAGTGAATTTATCTCCAAGTCTCCAATTCCTCATCAGTAAATAGGACTAATAACCCGCATTACAATGTCATTGTAACAATTGAGATTATATTTTTCAAAACTTTGTTGAAAGTTAAAATGCCAAAGAATGTTAGTTATTTATAAAAATATAATGCTTACTTTATTTTTAGAACCTTCAATTCTCTTGGCTTTACTCCTTCCACTGTACCTGCTCTTCCAATCCCCATCTTTGGAATATTCCCAGTGTCTTTTCTCTCTCCTTCTACTTCTGTTTGTCACTTATACAGCCCTGCTGGAGAGAACTTCACAGACAAACTGATGAACTCCATTATAAATTTATGATCTCCAACCTCAGCTGAGCCCTCAGTGCTTCTCAGGACTCATCTTTCATTGATTCCTTTATTATTCCAAATATCAGCTGGTAAATTCCATTTACCATCCTCCTAAAGTCCTCAGAACCCCACCCTTCATTCTCAGTGAATAACCAAGTCTCAAAATTCACCAAGGCATTAATTTAATCAATTGTCATCCCCTTGCCATCCAGTCTTAATACCAAGCATAATTCCTTTTATTAAATTTATTTATTTTATTTTTTTTGGTGAGGAAGATTGGCCCTGAGCTAACATCTGTGCCAGTCTTCCTCTATTTTGTATGTGGGACACTGCCACAGCATGGCTTGATGAGTGGTGTGTAGGTCTGTGCCCAGGTTGTGAACCCGTGAACCCTGGGCCGCTGAAGTGGAGTGTGCGAACTTAACCACTATGCCACCAGGCTGGCCTCCCTTCTTTCACACTTCTATCTCAAAGTGAGATCTTTTTAATACGTTTGTAGCTCAACCCCTGTAATAATTTAGTATTATATTTTAGCTATTTTTTCTATTCTTAGGTCCATGCGTTGACCACAAGCTGGCTGACACCTAAATTGCAAAAACAAAATTGGAAAATCTTTGTCAGGTCCCATTCTTCAGATCAGGATGCTTTCAGCTGAAACAAAATGTCAACTCAAATCAGCTTACACAATTAAAAAAGAAATTCACTAAAGGAGAAGTAGAACAGGTTCAAGAGTGGTTGACCAACTATTTCAAGCACATCATCCAAGACCTATATGCTTTCTATTTCTTCACTGCCATGCACAGCATCATCTTAATTCTGGTTCTCCTTGTAGTTTTAAGTCAGTAACAAGTTGGGGCTATAGGTTCCTCACTTATATATGAGGGGAAGAAAAATCAATTTCCCATGAGGCTCTCTGAAGAAGAAAACTTTCCCAGAAGGCTCAGTATACTTTTCCTTACATTGCATTAAGTTACATGCCCTTTTCTGAACTAATCATTGACAAGAGGGATGAAAATACTTTTAGGTCAATCAAGCCCATCTCTAGAGCTGGAGACAATTCTTTAAATCACATTAAGAAGAAATGGAAATGCTATCAGGGTGTCAACAACAATGGCAGTTACACCAACCAAGCTACCCTCACATACACTTGGGCATTCTGTTTGAAGCTGGCGCCTTGTAGCTTGGTTAACAAGATTTCCTCCAATACCAGGTTCCTGCCCATCTTGTCTTAAAGTTCACTGCCCACAAAGCCCTGAAGTGTAATACAGCACCAATGCTATTCCCAGTATCATCCAGAAGAATGAGATTCTCTGTTAAAGTTGGTGTAAAGCCTGTATTCTCTTTAGTCATCTTCACTTCTAAATTCCCCTGTACTCCATACATAGGTATAGCAAGTAGATCCATCTCCTCAACAGTGGGCTGTGCTTCGTCAACTGGAAACTGAAGTACCTTCATCCCACAGATGGTCTCTCCCTGGGGATCCAGAATAGATTTGGGAATAGATAACATATTGTCCCCCTTAAGCATGTCTCCCAAGCAGTCATGTTTGAATTCCTTCCTCCTTCACACACAAAATCTTCATGTAGAGTATCTCATGCAAATAGACTCCTTCCCAGCCTCCCACTAATCTCCCAAAAGTGCTCAGACTTTCCTGTACCCTAAAGATGGATGCAGTCTAGAAAAACTAACATGTAATAGTGGGACACAATAAGCTTTGGAGTTAGAGAACTTCTGGCACAAACATACACTCAATACATTTTTGTTGAATCAGTATATGAATGTATGATGCCTTTTACTTCTCTCAGCCTTCATTTTCCAGTCTGAAAATTGGGTTAATAGCCAACCTCAAATGGATGAGTCAGTTTAGATAAGTTGCTTTGCCTCTTTTAGCCTCAAGTTTTCTCCACTGCATAATGTGGTTTATAGGCAGTATAGCATTTAGAGGAAATCATAAGCATGATAAAAAAAGAAATGGAAAATATACAAAAGACCCAAAATGACGTTCTAGAGATGAAAATTACAACTCTTGAAATGAACATTTTACTAGATTGGAATAACAACAGATTAAAGATTGCAGAAGAAAATATCAGTAAACTTGAAAATATAGCAATTATCCCAAAGTAAGCACACAAAAAATAAGACTAAAACAATGGAGTCTCAGGGACCTGTGGGACCATATAAAGCAATCCAATATATATGTAATTGGATCTCCAGAAGGAAAGGAGAGGAAAAGAAAAAAAGTTCTTAATAGCCAATTTTTTTTTCCAAATTTCATGAATATAAACCCACAGATCCAAGACTCTCAATGAAACTCTGGCAGGATAAACACAAACACATAAAAAAAAATACCAAAGCATATCATAATCAAATTGATGAAAACCAATGATAAAGAGAAAACCATAAAAGCCGACAGGTTGGAACACATTACAATACATAAAAGAAATACCACATATTTCAAAACAAAAACCATTCAAGCAAGAAGATAATGAAACAGTATTAAGGTGCTAAAAGAAACAAATAGAACCATACACCTAGACCTCTATAATCAACAAAAAATATTATTTTAAATGAAGAGAAAATGAAGACTTTTTCAGAAAAGAAGACCTGAGAAAATCTTTCACCAGTATGTGTGCAGTACAAGAAATAGTAAAGGAATTTCTCCATGATAAACAAAATTACAGCAGATAGACTTTTAGATGTACAAAAAAGAAGAAAGCCAGAAATAATGAATTGTTACATTGGTTAAATATAAACCATGTTATCTCATTTTTAAATATCTTTAGTACAGAATTTACTGTTTAAAGAGAAAATTACAATGTATCATGGAGTAAATAAAATATGTGGAAGTAAAATTTATGACAACAATAGAACAAAAGATGAGAGTGAAAAATTAAAGTATTCTCTTGCAAGGTTCTTATACATGAAGTGAGAACGTTATTTTAATATTTTTGAGGTTAGACTGAAAAGTTACAGTTGAATATTCTAAACCTATGGCAACTATTAAAAAAACTTAAAACAAATAATAATTCAATAGTGGAGATAAAGTGGAATCTGAAAATGCTCAGTTAATACAAAAGAAGAAAGAAAAAGAGGGAAGAAAGGGCAAAGAACAAATGAGACAAGCAGAAAACAAATAGTTCAGTAGATTTAAACCTAACCATATAAATAAGGATATGAAACATAAATATTCTGAACCTTCCATTTAAAAGGCAGAGATTGTCAGACTGGATGAAAAAGCAAGACCCAGTTATAAACTGTCTACAAGAAACCCATTTTAAATATAATGATATAGAAAGTTTAAAAGTAAAAAGATGGAAAAATATGTTTAATGCAAGAATTAATCATAAGAAAGCTGGAGTGGCTACATCAGAAAAAGCAGACTTCAGATCAAGAAATATTATGAAGGATAAAGCAGGACATTTCATCAAAAAGACATAATCCTAAAACACGTGTACTCAATAACAGAATTTCAAAATAAATGAATCAAAATGGACAGAACTTAAAGAAGAAATAGACAACCTATAATTGGAGTTGGAGATTCAACAATCTTCTCTTAGTAATCAATAGAACAAGTAGACAGAAAGCCAGCATAGAAAAATAAAATGAACATTATGAATCGTGACCAAGTGATAGTTATAGAACACTCCAGCCAATAAGAATGGAATATATATGAAACATACACCAGAACATAAAATATTCTGGGACATGAAAAAAGTCTTAACAAATTTAAAGGAAATGAAATTGTGCGAAAGATATTCACTGAGTTTTAGGAAAGACTGAACAAAATTATAAATCTTTAGCTCAACTGAGAAAAAAAATGAGAACAAATTATCAATATCAGGAATTAAAGAGAGCACATTACAGATCATTCAGATATTAAAAAGATATTAGGAGCATATCATTAAAAATTTCGTGTAAGTAAATTCAATAACTTAGATAAAATACTAAAATTTCTTGAAAGGCATAAATTATCAAAACTATCAAAACTCAGACAGAGAAAACTTGAATTGCCCTATATCTACTGAAGAAATTGAATTCATAATTAAAAACCTTCCTCCCCCACCCCGGAAAAAAAGTCTAACACCAGGCCAGGTGGCTTCACTGGTAAATTCTACCAAACATAAATTCTTCAAAGTACAGATAATGAAGGAATACATCCCAGCTCATATTATGAGGCCACCATTACTTTAATACAATACTAATCAAAGACATTACCAAGAAAAAACATTTAAATAATATCTCTCATGAATATAGATGCAAAATTCCTTAACGAATTAGCAAACAGAATCAATCAAACAGTATGTTAAAACATAATTTTTCATGGCCAAGTAAAGTGTATACCAGAAATGTAAGGTTGGTTTAACATTTGAAAACTGTTAATGTAATTTACCATTTTAATAGCTTAAGTCAGGGGGAAAAGTTCATCTCAATCATTGCAGAAGAAATTTGACCAAATTTAATATTCGTTCATGATAGGGAAAAAAGAAGTTCAACACACTGTAGAGTTTCTTGGGGACAAATGTCCATGTTTCCTCTTTACACTTTAACCCATTCATTAAACAGTAATGTAATTATTCAGAATTTCAATTGAGAAAAATTCACAGCAGCATCCCTGAAGGATTATGTAGGATGCTCATTCTGTTCCAGCCCCTCCCAGAACAGGTCTCTAAGCTGTGCCCTCTCATCCTGGGATGCATGAAATAGATGTTCTATAGTCTTAATGACAGTGGGTCCTGACCTGATCCCTCTTCAGGAAAGATCCTCCCCAACTGATCTTTAAATATTCGTCCACTGGGCTTTAGGTCATTCTTCACTGACTTGCAATCACCTCGTTGTTCTGTCCTGAGGTTTCTGTGGCTCCACACCCTGGAAGTCCTACTCTACCCCGGGCCATTTCTCTCCTTCACTGAGTATGTCTGAAAACACATTCACCAACCAATTGCTCAGTGTCTCATTCCTAGGTGACATTCTAAGGATGTTTTTGTTCAAACTATTTTCAGAATAATTGGACTTAATCTCACCAGCAGTCAACTTTCTTGTTTAGTGGACCCCACTGTGCCTGGAGCATTTCCCTGTACCAGTTATGGTTTCCCTTCCCTTCTTGATCCAGGGTTTTCCCTTTCTACTTTTCTTCTTGTTGTAAGATTAGAATAATGATGACCTATGTGTTGTTATGAGGTTTAAATTAGATATTACAGGTAAAGCACTTAGAACATTGCCTGGCACATGGTAAACACTACGTAAGTGGTAAACATTATTATTATTTGGGCTCCTCTTAATATGATGGGAAAGAGCAACACTTCTCTCACCATTGCTCGATGTATGTCTTTTCTGTTATTTCGACTGACCTTCATAGTCGCTTCCTATCCTAGGGATACCAATGATTCAGTTCACTATCCAAGGTTCACAATACTCTGAAAAGTGACCTATACAAAAGCAGGCTTGTTTTCTTACAGCATTAGTGGATGTTCTAACAATATCTACAAGTTCCTTACCTTAGCACTGCCTATCTGCATGGCCTTGAGCAAATTACTCATCACTCAAAAAGCTTCAGATTCCTTTTCTACCAAAAGGAGATGAATATGAGAAGCTTTAGATTAGGGTGATTCATTAGGTCAAAAATATGACCTAATGAGCAAAGAGGAAGAAAAGAATGATACATATGAAGGTGTCCAGCTGAATAAGCATACAGCACCATTTATCTGTTGAAGAAGAGCCATGCTGTGTATGTATTGGCCTCACTGTTATTTTCTACAAGATTTTCCTGCACAACCGCAAACTATTAGCTAGATTCTTCAACAGCATATGAACAATAACTCAAATGAGAAGCACAATGGAGGTATTACAACAGAGAATGAATGTTCATGTAACTGAGACAGAGAAGGGACTCAAACTGCAGATCTCTTCTAATCTCACAAGACCAGAATTTAGTGAAACTCCTTCATGGAAGACTGGAACCTAGCAGGATCAAAACATGTTTCAAGATCCCTATTATAAGAGGGTTAGAATTCAATCAGCCCTTGGTACCAGGTAATGTTTGGGGCTCTTTGTGTAGAATGTGGCATAACCCAACAAACCCATGTCTGCCTCTGCTCTGAAAGCTCCGTTTGAGTGGGAAGGAATAAGCAGGGAACATGACCCTGGCCAATATCTCCTTCCATTTCATGATGAAAGAAAGGAATTGAAAAAACTGAATGTAAGATAATCCATTTCAAGTCCTGTATTAATGGAGTAGGTCAAGAGGTTCAGGCTTATTTTAGAGGCGACCAGTGTACAACCCGTTCTAATTACTTATTTAACGATTCTCTATTGCATCTCTTTCCCAAAAGTCTCATGTAAAGATTTAGCATGATAACCTGATTCTTTTCTAAAATTGAACTTGTGAAAGAACTGCAGAGAGATCCTTCCATGACTTCCTCCTTACTTCTTCCTCAGGCAATTGGCGATATATTTACCAAACTCAGAAAGTGATGTAGGCACACAATCATGGTTTAGAAATTGTGAATGCCTATTTTATGGAAGCTGCATGATTTTGAATGAAAGAAAATTCTGTTTAATCACTCTTATGAAATATATTTAAGGCCATCCTTATGTCTCTCTGTGTGGGAGATATTTAGCATGCACTGTCGGTAAGATCCCTGTAGCTGTAATGGTAGATATAGGGCATTCTCCTTCCCCACAAAGTAAACTTTTTAAGATGAGAGACTATGTAGGATTATTTAACACGAAAAAGAGAACAAGGTATATATCACCTCGTCCATTGGCCCTAGCATGTATAAAAACTGAAGAAAAATCTCCCATGTATAGAAACTAAAGGAAAAGAAGTTTTGAAAACTTAAATTGAGTAACATACTGCAAAAAAAGTGAAAAGAAGGGGCCAGACTGGTGGTGTAGTGGTTAAGTTCACGTGCTCCACTTAGGCAGCCCAGGGTTTGCAGGTTCAGATCCCAGGTGTGGACCTACACATCACTTATCAAGCCATGCTGTGGCAGGCGTCCCACATATAGAGGAAGATGGGCACAGATGTTAGCCCAGGGCCAATCTTCCTCAGCAAAAAGAGGAGGATTGACAACAGATGTTAGCTCAAGGCTAATCTTCCTCACCAAAAAAAGAAAGAAAAACAATTCTTTAGCATCATTACTAAGGTTAAGCAACGTCCTTTGTTTAAACCAAAGCAGATAAAAGCTGCTGACTGACATGTCCAAGAAACTTACGAGTTACTAGGCTGACTCTTCACAAAGGAGGACATCTAAAGTTCCGAATCACAAGCACAGAGCTTAGTCTCTTAGGGAAAGTGAGTCCTGTGGTTTATTTCCTTCAACCAGAGCCACAACTTCCTACCCTAGACCAAATGTTTTCACACATCCAAAAAAGCAGATAGTCTGTAATCAGGTGAAGCCAGGCTCAGCTGCTCTAACAGGCAGTCTGAGGCAAACCAAGGGCAAGTGCCAGATAGGCTGTTTCTGCAATTCTGTCCAAAGATTTTTCCTGAGGTTCAATATATAAACATTGAAAATTGTGTTTATTTATAATTTAAGGACAAGTAATGTAAACAAGCGTGACTCAGGAAGTCAAATGAAGAGTCACCAAGAGGTTTTGCATGGCGACAGCTCTGTGGATTACTAAGTGAAGAAGGCCCATAAATGATGCCAGAGTGACTTTCTTCTTGGGGCAACTCAAGGAAGAGGAAGAAGAACATCCTATAATAAAAGGGAGGGGAGATAAGAGCAAAGTCAGTGTATGCCCTTTCTGTATTCTGTGGGCTTTAGACAAAGAAAAATTAGCCTGGAGCTAAGATTTACCCATTAGTTTAAGTGACCTAATTTCAGAAGAGGAAATATACAACTATCTGCAGGGACTGATTCCATCCCCACGTCCCCATTCCCTCCACAGTGAGTTTGTGTCAAGTGAATATTCTTTGGAGGAGGCATAGCCCAAATGCAAATACTCATGATATCACAAGCTGTGAGACAAGAACTATGTGGAAGCTCAAGAAGTAAGCAACAGGGGAAAATTGGATCAGCTAGCTTTACATATCAGCCTCTGAATTATTGCTTCAGGCTGATTAGAATTCTATGCCTAGAAGTCTTGAAATTTATGATGCATTGGTAAGCACAACTTGGTGTAATAGATCATTCCAAGTTTACATACATCAAATTGCAAATTTACATCCACTAAAGTTAGATAATTTTACCATTCTTATTGTAGAAAGAGTCAACATGAATGGTAACATGTATTATTTTAATAAGGAGACCACTTTTTATTGAGAATGCATTAATTTTCCAGATTGGAGATTCTCAAACCATAATGTGAATCAGATGTATCAGTGGATATTGTTAAAAAAAAAAATCACATCTCCAAATATAGTCTTATCTGGATTGAAGCCCAGAAACATGCATTTTTGGAAACATATACAGGTGATTTTTATGTAGGCAGTTGGAGGTCCACACTTTGAGAAACACTGCATTGTTTGTATTCCCGGTGCTACATATCATCCCTAACTGGAGTCATTCTACCAGCTTCTTCTAAATAGCACCATTTAAGTTTTTACAGCTCCCATGAAGTTGTGTCTTACTAATACATTTTGGCCAGGAAATGCCAAAAGTTGTACTAGAGAAGCAAATCAAACAGTACTTCACCATGGGGATTGAAAACAATTTGGTTGAGAATTAAAAGACATAAGAGGTTTGCTTAATAATATCTGTCCTACTCAATGTGTGATCCAAACATATAATCAAATACTACCATGTCAAAGGGAGGTTGGCAAGCAAATCATTCAGATACTGCCAAACAATGCAAAAAGTCTTCACTCGTGACTTCAAGCTACTGCTTTTAAATATTCAAGAGGTTAATTGACAGATTAAATGACCCTAACCACCCACATAAACAACCTACCTCTGCCTGACTTCTTGGTCTCTACTTTACTAACTCATCTTCGTTCATGCTCTGCACCAGCCGCTCAATGGCTCTGCACTTATCCCACATTTACCAAACTCTATCATCCAAGTCAGTTTCCCTGTCAGTCAACATCCCACCATTAGTCTATCCTCTACCCATGCAATTTCTCTGCTGCTCAAGGCTACTGCCCACGAACCAACCCATCGTGCTCCCACATCTACTCAGCATTTCCAAATCCTACTCCGTATCTCAGCCCATGTGACAAACTCATTTCCCTCTAACCCATTTCTGCCATTTCTACCCACTGGAATCCTCAGGCCATCAGCCTGGTAAGTGACCCCAAAGGCAGAGCTCAGCAAGGCAGTCTTCTGATGAAGGCCGGAAGAACAGGCTTGTTATATAGAAGGGAGTACAGAGCAGCAGGCGTGGGTTCTTCAGGCTGATGTCACTGGAAGGAATACAGGACTATTTGCAACTCTGGGTTGGCAAATACAATTCTGTCCATCATTAACCCATCAGTGGGCATAGGTGAATGGTTTTAAATGTGAAGATAAATTCATCTGATAAAATGTTTTGTTTTCTCATTAACCCTATGAAAATCAGCATTGAGAAAGAATGTTTTGAGCCAAAAGGAAATATTTTTTTAACTCTGTATAAAGAAGTTGAGACTAACTGTAAATTTCCCAACTCTAATCAACTCAGCTTTACAGAGAAGAATGTGTCACTGAAGGTCATCTGGTTGTAATTTCTGAACTTTTCTGCAAAATCCTATTATCTCCCTTTCACGTTCTAGAGGGTTTTTTCCTACCAAACATGCTGACTCTATTATGTATTAGTTTTAAGATTTTTGAAATACTGGAAACAGCTCAGATATTAATTACTATCTTTGGAGACTCCATATTTTCTACCATTGATCTAATCTACCCACTTCCTTTAGCCAAAATTTTATCTAAACAACATTAGCCAGACAAAGAACCTTTATTATTCTTAAGGACAAAAAGAAATGAGGTGCAGCAGAGCTGTCCCAGCCAGTTGTTTAAGTCACTAATAAATCAAGAGCAAGAGATTGAAAATAACTGGTCTATTTCCTCAAATCAACAGTTCTTCCTATAATGGAAAGCACATTTGTCTCTCATTGACCTTCTGTTCCTCTGGTTAGTCCAGCAACTCACTTAAAATATGGCCTATTTATTATATGGATTCAAATCTATGTTTGTCAGATCACATTTCCCCAAACCTATCTATGAATAACAAAGAGTTCGTAGAAAAAACTGAGTTGGCCTGAGATAAGCACCAGTTCCATTTTCTAACACTGAAAGTTTCATGCAGAGTTTATTACATTTTCTCTCAAACTTTGCCATCAGCTTGTTCTACTAATTTAAGGATGGCATTTCTTCTGAGGTACTAATTGTCCAAATAGAATAAGTTATCATTGGTATTAATCAGAATTCTTTTTGCAGAAGACAAAAAGACACTCAAACTAACTTAAGCACAATGGTTCATGTAATCCAATCCTAAGGACACAGGTAATGTTGGCTTCAAGATTAGTTAGATCCAAGGACTCAAAGAGCATTACAGCTTCCGATCTCCCTGCTTCATCTTGTCTCTGTGTGCTGGTCTCCTTCCCTCAGGAAGAGAACATAGTTGCTGACTGCTCTGAGGTCACATGCTAAGAGCTCACAGTCGAATGGGGGGGAATCACAGGTTTAATGTGATTGGAACAGAGCTGACCCGTTCCTCGAAGGAAGGGAGATGGTGCTACCAAAAGGAGGGGAGGCAAAATCAGGCAAAGAGGGTAGGAGGAAACAAGCTGGGCAGAGGAAAAACCATCATAATAATTACCTCTGGCATCCAAGATATCAGATGTGATTAACTGACCAGTTAGCATGAATTTTCCTGCAATCCTGCCAAAGCTGATATACAGGTAGTAAACAATTAAAATATGAAAACCTGAATACATTTTCCTACTTTTCTTACTTTTAATGAGCACATTGATGGGGAGAAAGAGCATTCTCTACCCACTCTGGGTCCTTTCTGGCTGGGCTACAAATTAAATTGACATGAGACCGAATAGCAGCAGAAAATCAAACAAAGCTTTATAAAGCATGTATACATGGGAGAGACCAGGGAGTGTCTCTCGACAAAATGGTGGAGATTCTCCTCTTATATAGACAAATGAGGATCTTGGGGGGAGTTGGAAGTGTCAGCCATGAGGGATTACAAGAAAAGCACAGTAAAGTTATTATGCAGATTTAAGGCCTCACCTTCCACACTGACAAGTTTCTAGAGATGAGGTCATCCACCCCTCTTGCCAGTACAGAGAAGGAGATACCTCTACAAATGGAGATTTCCTTTACAAATGTTCTGTTTGATAAACAGAACTTTGATAGGAATGGGCATAGCAAAGACCCTCCCAGTTTATTGATACCCAGAGTCATCCAAGGTGATGGCCTGTCCCAGGGACAGGCCTTCCATCCCAAATCCCTGTAGAGAGTTGGGGGGGGAGGGTGTGGAGGAAGGTCAAAGCCTCCTTCAGAGCAAGGTAGAGAGAGACACACCTTGAGGTGGCCAGTTCTGACCCCCCACGACATCAATCATTGCATACTTAAAATTATTTTCTTAGTTCTTTCTTCAAGTATAAATAGAATAGCTCCCTAGTACTTATTCTTTTTGCTGAGGAAGATTCGCCCTGAGCTAACATCTGTGCCAATCTTCCTCTATTTGTATGTGGGTCACTGCCACAGCATGGCTGCTGACAAGTGGTGTAGGTCCACACCCAGGAACCAAATCGGGGCCACTGAAGTGAAGTGCACCAAACTTAATCACTAGACCATGGGGCCGGCCCCCTTCCTAGTACTTCTTTAATGGATATCTTGCATTCAGACTCCTTCATGGAAAAATGCAGAGCTTTAGGCTGATTTTTCATTACAAAAAAAAAAAAAAAAACACTCTTGAACAGTTTGTCCCTAACTCTTAGCAGTTTTTCTCTGCTTCTCTTAGATGTTGTTAAAGAAAGCCATGGTTTGACATTCTCAGCATTTTGTGATTTTGTTTTTTCCTGGTTTCCTGAATTCTAAGAAGTCCTACATCTTTGCATCCATTGCCTGGCAGAAAAAGAGGAAGATAATGGGCAGGTAAAGAAGGCAGAGGTTGCTAAATTTTGCTAATTATCAGACATACCTAGAGAACTCATAAATCCAACATCTACCTCCCTCAGCACGAGAATATGGCTCAGAATGGGCTCCCAACACTTCACACTCTCAAATTCTAATGTTTCCTTCAACTGATTGCTTCTCCACGGTTACTTACTTAATGATCAGTTATTTTGAAAACACACTTTCATTAACCACCATTTTTAACTCATCAACAACTTTACCTACAACATATTGAAAGATCTTATCCCCCTTCACGAAGCATAACTTCAAAAAAATAGCTACATAATCAACTGTGATCATTATTTTGAGAAACCACGATTATAGGGAATAAAATATACTAATGTGTCTCTTAAGAATGCAACTACTTTCTGCACAAAAATCATATTTGTATCAGGGAAAGTTGCTCTAAAGTGGATTTATGTACCTGTAATTATTTGATAAAAGCCCCAGTTTTTCTGTAAAAGTACTTCTTCTAAATTTATCCATGATTTTCTCTCTCCTAGACTTGGAATAAAGGGGAAAAAAATCAATTTCTAGCATCTGTCATAGAAAGTCCACTTATAAAGCTTCTATTTCAGAGGAGCCCTTTGAGATATTAGTGCCCAGTCTCTAAAATCTGCTGCAAGAATTTAAGGAACTGGTATGATTTGTGTGTTAAGTGAGAAATAAATGTCTTTTTAAACCTTTCTCTAAATGACTATACTTAACATATATATTTAAAACTATAGATTTTTGAAAACACTTGTCACTTTATTTGATTGTGTATACTGTATTTCAGTCCCAGAACAACTGCAAAACAAATGCTCAGTGTTTTAAGTGCCTAAAACTAAGCTTGCTAAGGACAACCTAAAGACACTTAATAGAAAAATATAAAGCATTTGAGGTTCATCATGCAAATACTGAAAGTGTTTCATAGAGAATTTACAAGAGTCAAACGAATCTGTGATATTTGTTTTGTGCAGGAGAATATAATCTTTGATCTTATGTGTGAAATTGTCAAAAAAATAGGATGTGGTTTCCACTTTTACAAAACAAGAATATTTAAACTAGGTAATTCCTAAGGCCCCTCAAATATTCTTTGGTTCTATAATTCTGTTTATGAACTATTCTTTATCTCTGATTTTGTAACTTGTCATAAACTAGAAATAAATTCAATTATTGTTAGAGATAAAAAGTAAAGCTTAATTAATCAAGTTTCAATTTTTGTTTTTAATTTCATTTAATACTTCAAATGCCTTTGAAGTATATTCAACAACAACAAAAAAAGTGGCAGTAATACCACCTGTCCTCTTTGGCTTATTTATATCAAACAGACCTAGAATCATGACTTGGTTGGGTGGGGGCAGAATGGAAAAAGAGCTGAAGGGTGATGAGGAAGGGAAGGAGAAGAGGAGAGAGAGAAACAAAAGCTCCTCTGTATTTGGGAAGAGAATATGATTTGCTTTGGCAAATATATAAAACATCCAGCAGTTTCTTAGTGTATCCTTTGGTAAGTTAGAGAATTAATAAATTATACCTGTATTTGCACATGATGATCAGCTAAGTTCCCTAAATTAACATAAAATTAATCTTGTCATTCAAAAAATATTTTAAAGATATTAAGCCTTAAAGTTTATATTTAAAAAGAAGCACAGGGGCCAGCCCAGTGGCGTAGAACCTAAGTTCGCATGCTCCGTTTCAGCAGTCCGGAGTTCACAGGTTGGGATCCCGGGCCGGACTGACACACCACTTGTCAAGTCATGCTGTGGCAGCGTCCCCTATAAAGTAGAAGATGTGCACAGATGTTAGCCCAGGGCCAATCTTCCTCAGCAAAAAGAGGAAGATTGTCAATGGATGTTAGCTAATCTTCTTCACAAAAAAGAAAAAGAAGCACATGGGCTGGCCCAGTAGCGTAGTGGTTAAGTTCCTGCACTCTGCCTCAGCAGCCCAAGGTTCTCAGGTTCAGATCCCGGGCATGGACCTATGCAACACTTATCAAGCCATGCTGTGGCAGGCATCCCACAGATAAAATAGAAGAAGATGGGCACAGATGCTAGCTCAGGGCCAATCTTCCTCAGCAAAAAAAAAAAAAAGCAGCACAAAAAAAATCCTCTGTGTGGAACATTTCAATTATAAGGTGAACTTTGCTGGCAATTACCTTTGCAACAGTAGCTTGTCAAAATAGTGGCCTATAAAAAAATTCCTGATAAAATACTGCAAAAAAACACATTATATCAAATCTGCCAAACAAGATTCTCAGGGGCTTCTGCTGAATAACTGCTTAATACTGCATCAGGCTTTATGCTCACATAGGCATTTGCACCATATAAATATAACATAGAAGTAACACCAATTACCTGTACTTGAATGCACAGAGGGACAAGTTATGAAATCTCACTCTCAAAAGGCATCTGAATCAAAGAACATGTGACAATTGCAGAGCCCCAGTTTCACACCTAAAAACTAAAATCAGGCTGATGCAGAAAACCATGCGTTCCATCAGCCCTGGGCCCTTTTCACTCCACTGGCTAATTTTGCTCTGTTTCTGAGTGTGGGTTTTTCACCCTTCCTGCCTGCCTAAAGGCTCAGCACACTTCAGGGGGTATGACAGTGATGATCTGATGCCAATCCAAATAACCACAGCAGCTGCCAGTGGGAATCTGCCCCCAGCCGCACTTAAACTGGAGTCCAGGGACAGACTGGTGCTATCTGAATCCCCTAGGTCCAGCGAGAGAGTGACCAGCTTTAGGCATCCACAGGTAGAGTGTCCCTTGGTCCCCAGCATCCCTTTGGTCAGATGCCCTCCCGAATCAGTTG
This sequence comes from Tapirus indicus, assembly GCA_031878705.1. NCBI lineage: Eukaryota > Metazoa > Chordata > Mammalia > Perissodactyla > Tapiridae > Tapirus > Tapirus indicus. The sequence goes on from CM062918.1 coordinate 47,200,438, forward strand.
GCTCTCAGCCAGGAGACAGGCTACAACAAACAGTAAGGACACAATTGGGCATTCCAGTCACGTTCCCTCTCAGAGGCTGGAGCCACATCAGGGAGAAAAAGATCAGCTTATCAAGGTGCTCTCTGCCTTCTTACTCAAGTTTTCCCAACGCTGCCATCTCTTTCTTACAGCCAGACCATAAAAATGTTACTATCAGTGAAATAGCCTTTTTCATACTGTGCTGGTGAGAGTGTAATTTAGCCCAACCTTTCAAGAGGATGAAAGATATGCATGTGCTTTGCCATAGTAATTTCACATTAAGGAATTTATCCTAAGGCAATCATTGGAGATTTAATTGAAGCCCTATATAAAAGAGCATTAACTGAATTATTGTCTATGACAGCAAAGACTTGGAAACAAAATAGTGAACTGATTAAATAAACTGTACTAGATCAACAAAATTAAATATTACTAAGCACTAAAAAATATACTTCTGAATAATAGTTAATATCATGGTGAAATGTTCATAATAATTCACGTGAAAAAAGTCAGCATACAAAAATTCAATTTACTGTATAGTTATAATTCTTTAAGAAATACGTATATAAAATACACTTGTACACGAGGAAAAGACTAGAAGAACAATTTTTAGTATTGGCTACTTCTGTGTAATGGGATTAATTAGTGATTTTAATTTATGTCCATATTTTTTGTGTGTGTGTGAGGAAGACCAGCCCTGAGCTAACATCCATTGCCAATTGTCCTCTTTTTGCTGAGGAAGACTGGCCCTGGGCTAACATCCGTGCCCATCTTCCTCTACTTTATATGGGACGCCACCAGGCATGGCTGACAAGCAGTGCGTCAGCGGGCGCCCGGGATCTGAACCTGCAAACCCCAGGCTGCCAAAGCGCGGACTAAACCACTGGGCCATGGGGCGGCCCCTGTGTCCATATTTTTTTCAGTATTTTCCAAAATATTTTAAATGAACACAAGCAATGGTTGGCACATTTTATATATATATATTTCATATATATATTATATATATATAATTCATTCATTATTCAAATATTCATTATTTGTTGAGTAAAACTATAATTTTAATAACTAAAAAAAAAATCAGAGCCCAAGATTTCATGCTTTCTCCACAAGATTGGTATATTGAGAGCCTAGATGGAGAATCCACCTGGATTTGAAGGGGAAACCCAGAAGCTGGGACAAAGGGGGGATAGTTCTTCAAGCACTACTCAAGCAAGGCTTCACCAACTCTGTGCAGCTGCTGCTTCCATCACCAGCACCTGCATCAACTCTCCATTCTCTGCACCCAGAGCTTAATGGAATCCATGAATTCTCCAGGAGGCTTCTGCTAAGGTTGCAGCATTAATCACTGCTATGCAATTATCTTTTGTAGGATAATCCAAGATGGTACACAGAGTTCAATGGTGATGTACAAACCCACATAGTCAAAAATTGTGTAGAGAAGATAAGTATTCATCTATCACAAGATACATTTGTGGTCCCAAACATAGGTATTTTTCAGTTGCCAGTGTAAACTATCTTACAGATGTCCTATTAGATTCCTGAATTCTTGGCCCAATCCAAGGGCCAGAGAGAAGTGCCAGGAAGCTGAGAAGTCCTTAGGGGTACAAATCTGTATCAGGCCAGGAAGTCTGCACTAGGCCTAGACTGGTACTGAAGACTCACGTCTCATGAAAGCAAAGCCTAGAGAAGTCCCTTTAGATGCTCTTTAAAATAGCACTCCCTGAGCTTGTGTCCCTTAATCCCTAGCCCCCAGCACCACCCCAGCAATTCAAGGTACAAAATCCCATCAAAGATGCATGGTGACCTGATAAACCTGGGATCCTTCAATATTCAGGAATGACCAGGAGCAGAAGATACAGCTCTTCCCTTCCACCAACCACACCAAACTTCCTCACACCTCCAAATACCCACACGTGTCCAAACTGGTTGGTTGTAAGCTGTAAAAGTCTGTCCTAAATCAATCCAAACTCTGGGCATGGCCTCACTGGTCCTGGATGCTCTAGGAAAACCCATCATGATATTGAACATGCCTCTAGTCCCTGTACTAAGACATGTGCTAAAGGACACATGCATTTCTCTGACAACAAAAGTGTTAGAGAGTTGGGCACATCATTTGTGGCCAATCACTAATCAAGGCCAATCCTACACAAAATTCCACAAAGGTGAAGTTTATTTTAGCTCCTTTCCACCTTTCCTTTAATTTCTCTTCAATTTTGTACTTTCTCTACCTTCCCTTACCAGAGCCAAGCTGGGTTCAGCACTCCCTCAGCAATTCTCCCTGAGGCAAGATTTCTCAAAAGTACCTCTCCCAGAGTGTTCCTTGGCCAAGTGACTTGATGAAAGTCAGAAAATTCCATCCACTTCCTGGATATTAACATTGAACCTTGGCATTTTCAAGACTGAGAAACGCTGTAATGAAGATTTTGTTTAATCCTACATTTCCCAAATATAGTTGACCATAGAACTGGTCACCCATCCACACCTATAATCCCTCTTAGCATCCAGTGGAACTAGCATTTTGTAGAACGTTCTTTGGGATATGCTTTTGGACATAATGATTTACTTTTCCCAGAAGTGTGTTAAAGGAAAATTTTTAAAAGATCAAATCATGACTTCCATACAAATATAAAATAAACATGTATCATAGGTTATATTTAAGTCATTAATTAACGAGTGAGCCAGTAAGATGTTACAATAAATCCAAAGGGACTCCAAAGAGAAGACATACATATAATGAATAAGGAATTCTGAAATGAATTTGCAAATAATGTAAATTTATTGCACAAAGCAATAAATAATTGCATTTCACTGGCCACAATTAATTTGCAATTCTATGGATGAGAATTATGTGTATTATCAGTTTACTGCAATTTTCAGAGTTATAAAATAGCTCAGAACAATGAAAGACAGCAATAACCCAGATGGATGAGTGAGGCAAGACACAAACTAATCTTTCTTTGCCCATTTCAATATCTTTCACAGTTTTTCCTGACAAGTGTTTTCTTTTCAATCAAGAACTTCTAGAGACTGAAAAGAAGGAAACACAAATAGGCAGCGGGAAAGATTTAAATGCAGGACTCTAATCATCTTCAAGTCGTACAATCTGAGCAGCTAGCTTCCATACTTCCTGAATGACTGACTTACATGAAGCAGATGGGATTCCCATCCCGCCTTCTTCAATATACCACATAGCATCAACTCACTCAACTCTCTTATCTCTGGGCTACAGTTCTACTCTTCTCCCCAAATGACTATTTCCTCAAGTCCTCTGAGATAGCAGGGTATTTGAGATTAACATCTCAACATGTTCCAAATGTGCATAGTGTATCAGATTCCCCTGAAGTGTTTCTGGTAATCTGGAGATTACTACTTTGTGTGGCCACAAGGGCCTTTTAATAGAAGCATTAAATAGGGAAAAAATTTATTTTAGGACTGTAGACATCTGCTGAAGCAGAAGAAGGTCTGACAAGATGCCGGATGAACTTCTTGCTGTGCAACGCATTTGAAAAGAAGGGGGAGATTTCCTAAAGCTGTCACTTCCTTTGCAGGATCTGAGAGTCCCAGAGAGGCTGCATATGCTGTATTGCCTACTGCTTGGCTGAAGCAGAAACCCCATATGCATAGCTCGTGGTGTTTCAACTGCAATAAAGTGCTCGAGTGGAATAACGATGGTTGCTATTTGTTGCCAATGAATATTAACCTCATTCTCCCCAAATTAAACCCAAGCACTAACCTTTTTGCCAAGACTGAATGAGGCTTCTGCTACATCATCAGTTACTATGAGAGAGACGTTCATAAATTTGGAAATCTTGTTCTTTCTTAGCATAAAGCCTTCTGTTAAATGACTGGTTTTGTTATATTTTCAGAACTTCAGTGGGGTTGGCCCGGGTTCCCCATTAGACAACAACTTGAACATCTCTGAAACTGCTCCTGTCCTTTCTGGGTACATCCTCCAGAATATAACCTCCTTAAGGACAAGAACTAGGCCTAGCTTATTCCCCTATTGTATTGCCAGAGCCTCGCAGAGTATCTAGGATTTACTAGATACAAATATTTATAGAGCGAATTCTTGAATGGAAAATACATACATGCATACATACTATAAACAGGATCAAACCTCAAACTTCAGGCTTAGGCTGTTTAAGGATCCCTACTCCCCATGTAACAAAGAGCTACTTTACATTCCTCCAAAGTTTGCAGAGCCCTGGCAGGGAATGAAAGGTACAAGAAAGGAACCAGAAATTTCACCAAATGACAAAGAATAGAAAATGAAGGCAAACAACTTACAAAGCAGAATGCTGACAACTTTACATCTGTTATATTATTTAATATTTTTAAGGCATTTTACTTTATGATTTTTAACAAATCAGTATTATAACATGTTAAACATCAGAAAAATATAAGAAGAAACTTCTAATCCTATTCCTCCCCCTACTCTAGCCCACATTCTGAGATGACCAACAGTCACAATCCAGTGTGTGTCCTTCCATCCTTCGTCCTTGCTCAAATATTTACGTATTTTTGTAAAATTTATTAGCCGTATGTTTCTTAGCTTCTTTTTAACCAAAATAGAATCATATTCCCCACATTACTCAGTACCTTGCCTTTTTTTTCTTGATAATATTTCACGATTATTTCTGGTCATACCAAACTCATTTTTCTAATCTATTTATGCATATACACAGACAATAGAAAAACATGGAAAAAAAAACAATTTTTTTCAGGAAGTTGGCTGTTAAAGTTTTCTTTTTGGCCAAGTACATGGTCAATTTTTTAATATTCCATGTATATGGAAAAAAGGACATATTCCCTTTTCAAGGGCTATAAAGTTCTATGTATAGAAAGTTATCTATATATGTTTCACGTTAGATTGTTTTTGTATTATTCAGTTTTTCTACTTTTATGTTTACTATATTTGATTCTGAGAGAAGTGTAGCAAAATCTTCCACACTGTAATTATATTTCATCAAGTTTTTCTTGCATACCTAATAGTTTGTGTTTTATATATTTAGCTGCTACATTATCAGGTTCTTACAGTTTATGACTGTCAGATCTTCAGGAGAATCGCATTTTATCCTCCCTCAATTTATCTTTTTACCCTGTTTACATGTTTAACACTAAATTTCAATTTGTTTGCTATTAATATTTTTGCTCTTTTGTTTGTGCTTTTCTGGATTTCTTTGTTCATAATTATTTCCACAACAAGATTTGAGGTATAATTTACAGTAAAATTTACTCTACTTCAGTGTACAATTTGATGACGTATAACAAATGTACACAGTTGTAACACCACAATCAAGATGTAGAACATTTCTTCCACCTAAAATACTCCCTCATGGCCCTCTCAAGTCAGTCCCCTCCAGATTCTCAGGCTCCTGGCAACCACTGATCTGTTACCTGTCACATAAATGGAATCATGCAAATGTCCATTGACAGATGGATAAACAAAATGTGGTATAAACATTTCATGGGATATTCTTCAGCCTTAAAAAAGGAAATCTTTTCATAGGTGACAACATGGACAAACCTAAAGGACATTATGCTAAGTGAAATAAGCCAGTTACAGAAGGACAAAGATTACATGATCCCACTGACATAAGTTATCCAAACCAGTCAAACTCAGAACCAGTAGAATGGTGGTTACCAGGGGCTAGAGGGAGGGGGAAATTGGGAGTTACTGATCAATGGGTACAAAGTTTCAGTTAAGCAACATGAATAAGCTCTAGAGATCTGCTGTACAAAACTGTGCCTATAGTTAACAAGAGTATGGTACAACAGCACCTACCCTACTTCAGAGGCCAGCTGCAAGCCCAGGTTATTATCTGTGCTTCTGACCACCTGGCTATAGACTGGAGGTCCCCATCACCCCCTCCTTGGACTTCAGACAGCAGCCACAAGTCCAGAATGTTTCCTGTACTTCTGACAGACTAGCTATAAATCAGAGGTTCCCAAGAACGTTGGGTCCAACTAATTTGCTGGAGTGGCTCACAGAACTCAAAGAAACTTTTTACTTCCTAGATCACCAGTTTATCATAAAAGGATATAATTCCAGAACAGCCAGATGGAAGAGATGCAGAGGGGAGGTATGTGGGTAGGGGCAGGCCACTCTCCCTGCATCTCCACATGCCCACCAACCCAGAAGCTCTATAAAGCCTGTCCTGCCAGAGTTTTATGGAGGCTTCATTACATAGGCATGATTGATTAAATCATTGGCCATTGGTGATCGATTCAATCTCCAGCCCCTCTCCCCTCCCCAGGGGTCAGAGGATGAGGCTGAAAGCCCTCTAATCACATGGTTAGTTCCCCTGGCAACCAGCCCCCATCCTTAGGTGCTTTCCAAAAGTCATCTTATTAACATAACAAAGGACCCATTTATTGCTTTCATCACTTAGAAAATTCCAATGGGTTTGGAGAGCTCTGTGCCAAAAATGGGATGAAGACCAAATACATATTTCTTATTATAAATCTCAATATCACCTTACCACAATATAAAAAAAATTTAATGGAATTATATGATACATTGCCTTTTGTGTCTGGCTTCTTTCCCTTAGCATAATGCTTCTGATGTTCATCTACATTGTTGCATGGATCGATATTCTTTTTATTGCTGAATAGTACATTCCATTGTATGAATATACAACTGTGTGATCACTCACTAATTGATGGTCATTTTTGTTGCTTTCAGTTTGGGGTAGTAGCCCCAGTAAAACTGCCATTAACATTTACTTGCACATATTAGTATAGATATACGTTTTCATTTCTCTTGGGTAAATACGTAAGAGTGGACGAGTAACTGTGAATAAAGCTGCTAAAAACATTTTCATCCCATTCTTTGTGCGCACATATGTTTTCATTTCCTTTGGGGAATTTGGAATGCTGGGTTATTTGGTAAAAATATGTTTAGCTTTACAAGGAACTACCAAGTTTTTCTCAAGTGGCTATATCATTTTGCACTCCTCCTGCAATCTATGAGTTTCAGTTGTTCCACAACCTTGTCAACACTAAGCGTTGTCACTCTCTTTAATTTTAGTTCTTCTATAAGTGGGCCCATCTGAGGATGTGCTTCCTGGAGGGCACATCTAACTTGCTCAGATTATCTTCGGGAACAAGCCTATTTCTATAACTTCCCCCATAACAATCATCCAAGGTGTAGTGGAAGAAGACCCATAATCACCACAGATATCAGTGTTCTGCCCTGGACCACCAGCCCAATTATAGGAAGAAGGGTCTTCAGTGCCACTTCTCCATTTGCGTACTGCATCCACAAAACTCCCTAATAGGCTGCTTTTCTCTCATTTAGTGCTTGCTCTTTGGGTTAACTCAGTTGAAGGTTCCGAGTGGGCTGGGAGGACTTGGAAAAGCCATTCTTTAATTTCTCTTGATAATCCCAAGCCCATGGGATACAGAATGTATCCCATTCTGTAAGTAAAAAATTCAAGTGACATCTGGATGCTGACATGATGAAGTAGAAGTACCCAAAATCAATTTTTTTAATTTATTTAAAAATTTTTGACATTAAATGTGTAAACAATATTTTATCTCTGGTGTTTCTACCACTCAGCTCTGTAGGGGAGAAAGAATATTCCTCTACCTTCTAGGTTTGTCTGGCCAATCTAAAAATTAAATTGACATGGGACAGAATAACAACAGAAAAACAAATTTAATCACATGTATACGTGGGAGAAACCCAGGAAAACGGAGTAACTTGCCCAAATGGCTGAAGCCACCACCTTAAATACCATCTTCAGCTAAAGACAAAAGGGGACGTTTGGATAGCAGTTTGGGACTTCAAAGTGGAGGAAGGCAATTGACATGGAGATGGAAAAGCATATTTGGTAAACAAATGTTTGCTGGGCCATCTATAAACAACGGGACCCAGAGAGAACTTTGATAAAATGGGCCTTGCTAGATGCTTTCCTTTCTACCACACCTAGGGTTATCTATGGTGATAGCCTCTTCTTGGGACAGGACTTTTATCTTAAATTCTTTTAGGCAGTTAGAGGGAAGGTCAAAGTTTCTGAGTCTTTGGTTCTTAAAAATAATCAAGCCAAAGAGACATTTTGAGGTGGCAAATTCTGATCCCCCACAGCTCAAAAAATAAAACACTGTCAACCCATGTGAAATCCCCCATGTGTCCCTTCTGGGTCCATCACCTTCTGCCTCCCTACTCCTATCTTTAGAGGTAACCACTCGCAGAATTTGAAGTTTATCATGTAGCAAAAAAATAAGTGCATGGTGATATGTATGGATCCCTAGGCAATGTAAAATGTTGTTTAGTATGTTTTTAAATGTTATATTCACGATGTGATGCTGTGTGTATTTTGCAATTTCATTTCTTTGGTCAACTTTACATTTGTGACTTTAATGCACTGCTATACAGTATTCTGTTTTATGGTTATACCTTAATCTTTTATCCATTCTCCCACTGACTGAAAAATTATGTTGTTTCAAGTTGTGTTTTGTTTTTTAAATTCCAAACATAGCTGCTATATGTACTATTCTACATATCTCCTCGTGCACCTGAGGGAGAGTTTATCTAGGGTATATATGTAGAAATGGGTTTCTGGATCAGAGGATAGGCACAGCTTCAACTTCTCGAGATTGCCAGATTGTACCCTGTAAGAATCATGCCAGTTTATATTTGCACAAGAATTGTAGAAGAGCCCCTATTGCTCTCCATTCTGATATTTGCCATTCTGATAGTTGTGAAATGGTATGTATGTGTAGTTTTAATTTTGTATTTTCCTGATTAGAGGTATCAAAGCAAAAGTTGCATGGACTAATTTCAACAGATAAGGAGACTTCATTCAAGGCTATTACAATGGTAGAGACAAACCAAAATGCAGTCTGAACTGAAATCTGCTGAAACAAAGGGCAGGAGGATTTTTAAATGCTGGGGTGAGCTAGTGGAAAAATACTAGAGGACATCAGAAGGAGGGGGGGTCGATCAATGGGATGTGTCCAGCACATTCAGTTATTCCTGAGTTTCCAGATTTTTCTCTCTGTGACTAGGCCACTCCTGCTTCCCCTCCCACAGAGACTGGGAGAAAGGGGCAGGTGCTCTCTCCCTCTATGCTTACATTTCAAAGGGATGGCTCCCAGGTCCTTGAGAAAGATATTTTAGTTTATGAAACTGGTAAGAGGCTTTTAAAAAGATTTACACCTCAAAGGTGCAGAGGAAGAATTTACAGTTAAACATTTTCTTAAGTAAAGCTCTAAGAAAAGAGAAGTCAGAGGCCTACAATAAAGAAGAATCCTGGCTACAGTTTAGTCAAGCTGAGGGGAATGTCAAAGCCATCTTGGTCAGAGGTTATCAGCCATTCAAGTTTTCTGATTGAAGATTGCCTGTTAATATCTTTTGCCCACTTTTCCACTGAGTTGATAGTCTTAATGATTGGTAAGGGGTCTTTATATACTCTGGATACTATTCTTTTATGTGATATGCCTTGCACATCTCTTAGTTTCTGGCTTATCTTTTGATTTTCTTTATAGTATCTTTTGATGAAAAGTTTTCAGTTTCAATGTAGCTAAAATTATACAGTATCTTCCCCTCCAAATTATATTTTATGTTAAGAAACACTTCCTTTCATATGGTCATAAAGATGGTCTATTTTATTCTAAATTCTGCTTTCCAAACTTAGATCATCTATTGAGTCTTGTGTCTGGTATATATGCCTTTGTAATACCACGTGTTACATATCACATTTGGAATACCACTTGTTACATATCAAATATCTCTGGAAAGATTCTCTCAAAAAAACAAAAACTTTGTTCTATACATAAATGCATGTGAGATGCAACTCAGCAACTAACAAAAGAGAGGGGCTGGTGATGGTATTCTAGGTCATGACTGCTTCCTTGGAAATACACTTTTTTAGGCATCTGAATTTGGACATTTTTTGGACACTAGCCCTTTCAAATGGCTATTTCATTACCTACAATATAGCAACTACTTCTTTATCCTTCAGCCTTAGTACTCTACTGCTACCAACTGGCTGATATCAAATAAGATGCACCAAAAATATTTTAATAATTGTCGCATTCTTTGTACCATCAGCTCCTGAAAGTTTAATCTCTTGGCATGCGGAAGTCTAGCAGCAGAAACTAATGAATAAATGATAGCCATTCAAAACCTCTTTCATTCCCTTTAAAAAAAAAAAAAAAGCAAATTCAGCTGCTATTCAGCCATAAGCTTTCTTTGAATGACCATATAATCTCAGTATAAATATCAGATCACTGAGGTTGTTTTGACAGCCCTTTGGCTTTTATACATTAATATCCCTTCCTCTGCCTTGGGTTCTCCTTCCCTAAACACATTAGCACTTTTTTTTAATAAAACCATATAAACTGTGGATTACACTTTTAAAGTGGCATGTACAAACACGAGCTCAGATGAGGTATTCCAAATACCACTTCCAGCACGGCACAATTGCAAGGCCATAACTAACCTCATTTTCTATTCTGCTTATTTTTTTCCTCCATCTCTAGGGAACAAACAAGACAACATACAGCTCCCTCCAAGACAGAGATGATAAAATCAAATTTTGCTAGCTGAGAATGCAATTTTCCACTACAGAACTGTAAATGGATAGGATTCCTTCACCTCTCAGAGCTAGGTCCGTTAGCACCTAGAATTCCTGTGAGCCACTCTTGAGCCAGTCTTTGGAATTTTCATTATGAAACTCAAAACCTCAGATTATATGACCTCTAACGTTCTATTGCTTATGTACCTAGTAAATAGTTATCAGGAGTGCTTTCTTCTTTAATAAAAATAGGATGCCCTGTTTGTGACCCTGAATTCCACCTTCACAGATTTATGCCAAGGAAGTAACAGCAGATGGATTAAGAGCAGGGACTTGAGCCAAACTGCTTGAATTCAAATCCTGACTTTGCCATTTACAAGCTGTTTGACTTTGTGTAAACCACTTAAGCTCTCTGTGTGTCAGTTTCCTTATCTGTAAAATGGGATAATAACAGTAACAACCTCCTAGGGCTGTTGTAGGAATTAATAAGTTAGTTCATGTAAAGTACAAAGACAGATACTGGCAGATAGTAACCTGTATATAAGAGTTTGCTGTTATTAAATAAAGGTAAGCATGCTCTTCATAGCATTGTTTCTAATAGCAAAAGTTTTAGAAAACAATCTAGCTGTCTATTGATTATCACTTAGTTAAATAGTGGATTACTAAGAAGACAATAAAAATGATGGTGTAGAACCTTATCGCTGTAAAGAAGGCTGGCAGCATGATGTTCATATCTAAGCTAAAAAGGAAGACATGCTCTTGAAAAGAAAGTATACTGACCAACTGGGAAGGATTGTCAGCATGGGTGATGGCATTCCAGAGTGTAATTTTCCTTCTTTTGGCATTGGAGCTGGAGTGGAAGAAACTCAGACATTTAAAGACTCAAAGTTATCTCCCAGGCACATTTTCTAACAAAATTACTTGAGGATGTATTCCTTAAATGCAGTAAGAATTTTAGAACAAAGGAAAATACGGGACCTGAAAAGCTGCGGACATAACCAAAGGCAGGGGAAAAGTTGGAAACACAAATCCTAGCAAAGACTGAACTGCAGGCCTAGAAATTTAGACCCAGTTAATCTAAACTAGAACAAGAAGTGGAAGCACTCCTAGACGGAGGTCTTTAAGAAAGTAGCTTTAACAAATATTTCACTTAAGATTTAGTGATGAGCTTTCAACAACCACAAAAATTCAAATTAAAAACTCAAGGGAAAAAAGCTGAACAAAACATTATGGTAAAATATGAAGCAAACTGAAATGTAACATGATTTTGAACCAAATGAGGACATGCAAGACAAGATAATTGCTCGACCTTCATACTTAGCACATTCCTCTACAAGCTACAGAGCTTTAGTCACATGGGAGTCTGCATTTCCAGAAGGATCATATCACGGTTCATAGTTATAGAGTAAATAAATATACAATGTTATATTTATTGATTTTCAGGTTTTAGAATACACATACGGACAAAATATTTCATTACACTTGACAAATATACTGCACAAAGTTTATCAATCTTGTCTACTCTTAGCCAAATGGTATATTTGTGTGAATTACAAAATTGTACCCCCTCCACAAGACACTTTACTGCAGCTAACTATACAAAGGTATGATGATTATGAAAGAATAGTGCCCCCTGGAGTTGTCTGCAAAACCATCAACAGTGGCCCTGGATAAATTAACACATATTGTAGAGAAAAGCAAAAAGGAAGGATTGCTAGAGATGCACATATATGTATATTACCTAACAGAGAGTCAAGACATATATTTAAGGTTATTGGATCAATAAAATATACTTAAGGGGATGGCCCAGTGGTATAGTGGTTAGGTTCACACACTCTGCTTCAGTGGCCTGGAGTTCGTGGGTTCAGATCCTGAGAGCGGACCTACATACCGCTTATCAAGCCATGCTGTGGTGGCATCCCACACAAAAAAGAGAGGAAGATTGTCACAGAGGCTAGCTCAGGGACAGTCTTCCTCAAGCAAAAAGAGGAAGATTGGCAATGGATGTTAGCTCAGGGCCTATCTTCCTCACCAAAAAAAATATATATATATATATAAGTTTATTATTTAAAATTGTAAAATTCAACAAATGAAGGCCAATATGTTTTTTACTTAAATTTGTAAATTAGAAGAGAGCTATTAGTATATGTGAGTTAATGTTCTTTCATAGTGTAGGGACCCATTGATAAATCCATAACAGAGTTATAAGATTATTATTTGGAGTTATGAAAGCAGGTATCAGAAGAATAAAAACAGAAATGGTCAAAACTACTACATACACAAAGAGGGATGAGGGGATGGTGTTGGTCAGAAAACTAGCTTTTTATTTCATACCATTCAATACTGTTGTTGTTTAGCATGCATTTACATTACTTTTACAGTCATTTTAAATGGTACTGCATATTTATGAACAAGCATATGTGTATAGTACATATATAATTTTATAAAAGCTACACCAAACATTAGTTTGCTTATGTCTGGGTTATGGAGCAAAGTGATTTTTGTTTTATTTTGGCTTTTGCTTATTTTTAATTTTTCCAAATAGTCTTGTGTAATATGTCATTGTGTATAAAAAAAAATATAGGGGCCAGCCCGATGATGTAGTGGTTAAGTTCGCACGCTTCGCTTCAGTGGCCCAGGGTTCATGGGTTCAGATCCTGGGCACGGACATATGCACCACTCATCAACCCATGCTGTGGCAGGCATCCCACATATAAAATAGATGAAGATGGGCACAGATGTTAGCTCAAGGCCAATCTTTAAAAGAGGAAGATTGGCAATGAATGTTAGCTCAGGGCTAGTCTTCCTCACAAAAACAAACAAACAAATATTAAGTTGTCGTCAAGAATTGAGATGCTAAAACTCCTATTGTAAGAAACAGATCAACTCTCCCGCTCCTTCCCTCTGCCTATGTAATCTCCCTGCCTTTCTAGCCAATGGAACTACAACTAGTAAGTGAACCAAATCAATGCCCTGTGACCATTTTACCAGTGCAGACTCCAGCACATGTACCTAATACATGATGGCAGGGTAAGACCAAAGGAAGTCACTGTTAAAACATATGCGCATATATATATGTATATACACACACAATGTGTCACTTCCTGTGTGTATAGTGGGGTAAGACTACTTATTGGCATGTAAAATTATTCCTCCCACATGAGCCCATCTATATGGAAACAGTACTCTGAAGAAAAGGTGTAAGCCATTGTGTTAGTTTTTAACACAACAAAAATGGGGAGATAGGACTGTTAACATCATGTGAGCACAACTGACATCTACAATTGATTTGTCTCTTTGTTCTCCAAAGGACCTGCAATGGTATTTTTCATATAGAAAGTACTAAATAGTCATCAAACTAGCAAAAAAATGAACAAACAAATGAAACAATGAAAGAATGAAGGGGCTGCCCAGTGGCGCAGCGGTTAAGTTCGCGGGTTCGGATCCTGGGCGCCTGCCGACGTACTGCTTGTCAGCCATGCCGTGGCAGCGTCTCGTATAAAGTAGAGGAAGATGGGCACGGATGTTAGCCCAGGGCCAGTCTTCCTCAGCAAAAAGAGGAGGATGGGGGGCCGCCCGGTGGCACAGCGGTTTAGTGCGCGCTTGGCAGCCCAGGGTTCGCGAGTTCGGATCCCGGGTGCCCGCCGACGCACTGCCTGTCAGCCATGCCGTGGTGGCGTCCCATATAAAGTGGAGGAAGACTGGCACGGATGTTAGCTCAGGGCCAGTCTTCCTCAGCAAAAAGGGGAGGATTGGCAACAGATGTTAGCTCAGGGCTGGTCTTCCCCACAAAAAAAAAAAAAAGAGGAGGATCGGCAGTGGATGTTAGCTCAGGGCTGGTCTTCCTCGCGCAAAAAAAAAAAAAGAATGAAAAATCAAATGGGTGTTTCTCATGTCCCTGCCATATGGTTTCACACTCTGGCCACGGAAACTAAGTAGACATGCTCATTTAGCAACAACCACCTTTTCATTTTCTACTAGGAAAAATTCCACCATGCATGTGCTCAGAGAAAGCTAGTTCAGCCCAGAGTTCAAATGTGACTCTAACTGAACTGCTAGGAACTGCCTTGGCATTTCTTAGGCACCCACAGTATCTTACACTGTGGGTAATATTTCTAATTAATGTAGAGAATATTCTTAATTAAAGTACACAAGATGCCCTCTGTTTCCTCAGGAGCATTACAATCCTGTGTGGGAGAATGGAGGACATACATATAAAACTTAGGAAAATTAAGGTCCAAAAAAAAACACATAAAAGTGAACAGATGATAGGTGAATTTCTTAAATGACGAGTGTACACTAATGGACAGAGAAATTAGCCACAGGTTGGGGCTAACTCCAGGGTCTGAGAGGTAACTGAGAAAAGGAAAATTAAGAGTATTTTGTTACAGCTTCTGGAAGCAAAGTGAAAAGTGCTATAAATGATAATCCAGCAGGATAATTATATTTAGTTCCCAAGGATCCTCTACAGAAACTCTATCCCAGACATAAAAGGAACATGGGCCACTGAGGAAAAAACTTTGCTAAAATACTCACAAGTCCTCTCTGGAAGACCAGACCCCTTGCTGCTGTCAACCCTCCTCCCAAGGAGACTCTGCAAAGCACAAACGTTCAGCAGAACCACAGATTCATCCAATGGAGAAAGATTACACGGGAACCAAATCAGGAAATCAGCATGAATTGAATATCTGTTTATGACAAGTGCGTTCACTTACATTAATTTAATCTTCACAATAATCTGTAAGAAAGCTACTGTTAGCCCATTTTACACACGAAGAACCAGAGTTTCAGATTAAGAAGATTGTTAAATGACATACATCCAGGAAGTGGTAAAACTAGGAATCTGGCTCCAAAACCTAGGCCCTTCTCACTACACCACACTACTGAGAAGATGGCCAAGATCTTTCATCCCCAGGGGACTCTAACTCCTTCATAACTGGCTACTGTTCTTTGAGCCTAGAGGACTTCACCTTCCGTTGACAAGAAACTGGGAACCACGAGCATAGAAGGGCAATTTAGCAGGAGAACTTTGTGGAAGCAAAGGTTGGCTCCCTTACCTCAGTATATACTCATCACCTGAGGTCACTTAACTTTCTCATTCTTATTTTCCCAACCTAGAAAATACAGGAGTTAGATTTGATAATCACTAAATGTTCTTATAGCTCTAGACTCACCCTCTGTAAGTCTAAAGTGTGGCAAATCTTAAATATTAAGCATTGACAGAAGAACACTTTTCAAAATGTTCATCCTTTCTGGTGTCTGTGTAACGACTGGAATTGATCCTGAAACACATGACAAACACCATGTAGCCAAAGTATGAGTGAGGGAAGGTCAAAGTCAACTGCCATTCCAGAAGTAGCACTAATACTTCATTCAGTTTGGAAAGAAAACTGCAAAACACATAGGTGTCATATTATATACTCAATCTGTTGTGCAATGAAGTTAATCAAATATTTGTAAATATGCAGATTTCCTCCTTGGCCCATTCACCTGTTTGGCATTTATTCTAGAATAACCCATAGTCTTCAATTGTTTCTCATTTTCCTCTCCAGCTACAGGTTTTGTTACAAAGGATATCTTCCAAGGACTGGGCAGCTACATGTTTCAAAAACTAGGTTGAAAGAAAGTTCTTTTCAACTACAGGACAAGGGGTCGTGGGGTGGGAAATCCTTAGAATATGAAACTTCTACACTGAATTTCTAGTCATTCAGGATAAGTCTTATGTAAGAGGAGACCCAGGATGAGGGTTAGCAAGGACCACAGTTGAAGAGAATGGAGTGAGGATGATGATGATTGACACCGAGGGATGAGGCCTATGTAAAATGTACCCCCAAATCCCCAGTCACTTCATTTACTGTCCCCTAAAGGTCCCACATGGTCAGCCAGCTTTCCTATTCTTTCCAGCACTATTATTCTCAACGGTTAAAATTTCTCTACCCCAAAACTGGCTACAGAGTAATGTCTGCAGTCCTCTCACTGAACTTCCTGTACTCTAAAAAAAAAAAAAATGCTCAAAGTCATTTATTTTTACTGCTAACATTAGGGGAACTAAATATCCACTCAGCAAAGTTGCAGTGTACGTGTCCCTTCCTCCTTTTATAGATGGTATTTATATATCCCTAAATCCTCTCCAAATGCTCTTGTGGCTTTTTCTTGGGACAAAGCATTCCTCCACAGATTTGTACTCTACGTGAAGACCCCTTCTCTCCAGCATGCAAAAGTAAGGTTGTAGTTAGGATAGAAATATAGGGAAATTAACAGGTTGCTCAGTCAAGGTGACTGGGGTACTGAGCTCTACTGTCCATAAGCTATTCTAGGACTTCTTCCTCTCACAAGAGGATACCTCTGCAGAAACGTTTGTGAGACCCTGCCTGGCAGGGCACAAGTTCATTCTCCAAGAAACATCTAGTTAACCTATTAAGCAATACTTTTTTAGTCTCACTTCTAAGCATGAAGCTCTTCTAGAAAATAGCAATAAATTAGATCAATTTCTTAGCTTTGGAAAAAGTATGTTTCCCCTGAATCATTAAGAAGACTTTCTCCTTTTGATTTTTCTACATTATTGGTGCCCAGACCCAGGTAGATGGGGAGAGAACTATGACTTGAGGCATATGAGGCAATGTTTGCTTAACTTGGTGGTTCTTACTTTTTTTTTCTTCCTAATCAAATAGCATCATCCTTATGTAGAGGTAGCCATCAGCTGCCTGGAGGACCCCTGACTTTAACAATCACCCTTTTTACCCAACTCTTCAACACTTTCAACAGGACAAGGTAGCCTGGGAAATTATCTCAGGGAGGTCCTCCCCCTCTGATGGGTAAAGAGTCACAAGGTTCTATCCTTGGTTCTGTGATGGTCCACTTTCAAGTAGTTTGGAGGAAGGTTTAGATGGCATAATGTTTAATTTGCAACTGACACAGCTGGAAGCAGAATCCACCTTCTAAAATATCTCACTTATTATGCTGGAAGCATGGACCAAAACCAACAGCAAGAAATTTATCGGTAGTATATGTAGCTTTATTTGGGCTAAAAAAAAGTTCTGTACAGCTGTTCATATCAAATAAGACCTGAAAAAGTTTTGACTGGTTGTTTCATATAAGCCAACAAATAGTATAATTCAGCTCCTGAAAAAATTGATGTGATCCAGGCTGCATTAATAAAATTGTGATCTTCAGATGAACAACAAAAGGAAATGTTTCCAATATACCCTGGTTGGATCACATATTGTGTTCTCTCCTGGGTGCCATAGTTTTAGAGGAATATCAACAACAGCATGCAAAGAACAAATGTAGCACGGTCAGGAAATCTAGAATACACATTTAGAGATCATTTCAAGGAAATGAGGGTATTTTTCTGGAAAATAACTCACCTGAAGTGCTGTCAAGGCGAAGATGAATTGGACTAACTCTGTGCTGTTGCAAAGGGCAGAATTAGGGCCAGTGGAAAGAAGTTACATGGAAGCAGATTTCAATTCAAAGCCAGCAAGCACGTGCTCTCCATTTGGGCTCTTATATAAAGGAATGGATTGCTTTACAAAGCTCAAAGTTCTCTGGCAAAGTATTTAAGCAGAGTCTGGAAGGATCACTGTCAAAAATGTTGTAAAGTAATTCCTGAATGGCAAAGAAATTTGAACTCCGTTTTTAAAATGCCTGTCCGCTCAACAGTTATGCAACACAGTATCAGAAGAAGAGAAAATCTGAGTTTTAGTCCCAGCTCTACCACTATTACGACAGAATGTTAGTTAGAAGGGAAGCTTTCATCTAGTCCAATGCTCTCATTTTGCAAATATGGAAACCAGGTCCTGGGAGGTAAGTTCCTTACCCAAGATCACCCCATTATAAAGCAGTAGCTATAGGTCTTGGTATCAAGTCCCTCTGGAATAATATGCAGTTACTTATATTGATGCCTAAAAATTAGAAAAATGGAAAACCACAGATGATTTAAGCAAAAAAAGCAAAATGCTTTCTATGTGGAAGATATGCTAAGAAAAACAAAACAGAATAGAAAGAAATATAATAGGTGAGTGTTAAGAGATGAAATGGTTATTTTCTTCTCCAAGTTTCAAAATATGTGTTGTGGGTGTATGACTTTTATAATGAGGAAAATACTTAACTCTTAATTCCCCAAACTGTCCTAACCCTCTAGTAGATTCAACCCTGCTTGGTGGCAGCAGACAGCAGAGTAATTACTAAAGCAATAGGCTTCATGTGTGTGTGTTGAGAACACTTAGGATTACCCTCTTAGCAAATTTCAACTACACAATACAATATTGTTACCTATAGTCACCATGCTATATATTCAATCTGCAGAATTTATTCATCTTGCATAACTGAAACTTTGTAGCCATTGACCATCTTCTTCCCATTTCCCCCTCCCCTACAGCGCCTAACAACAACTGTTCTATATTCTACTTCTATGAGGTTGACTATTTTCTATTCCACAAGGAAGTGAGATCAGGCACTATTTTTTGTCACCTGGTTTATTTCACTTAGCATGATGTACTTCAGGTCCATCCATGTTGTTGCAAATGGCAGGATTTGAGTATGCTAATTAGTTAGGTTAATTAGGTTGATTGTAGTGATTATTTCATAATGTACGTGTATATCAAATCATCAAGTTGCATACCTTGGATATATACAGTTTAAAAATCCATTTGGTCTTTTTGCACAACTGCTCTTGAAATCTAAAACGAAAAAAAATTTAAAAAGCAGTAGGCTTCTGCTGGTTTCCTAAGACAATCTACACAAGACACAAATCTTTTCATTCCCCAGCGCTTCCTTCCATGCAGTGGTGTCAACAGTATAACATGTGAGGTAATGTGAATTCAACACTTGCTTTTTTTACACTGCCAGTAGCCACCACAGCTGAAAATTATCAAATCTGCAGATCTTAAATGTTTGTGTTTGCTGGTTCAGAGCACTTTTATTTTCATGCCCTGTGATCTCACTCTTTGTCCATTGCATATAACTTCTCCAAAATAGAGCTAGCTAGTGTTCTTCCATAATGAATGTTTATTTCATGTGTATGTGGATTGTCACATCATAAAATCACCAATAGGAGGAAGGGGCATCATAACTGAGGGCATTGGAAGTATGACCCACTCAGTTCAGCCTGGGGAAGCCTCTGCTCCACTTGATTGGATTCCAGTTGTTTTCTTAGTTCACTTCTATGGTCTCCTCCTTATCGCCTTAGTCTCACAATATTTTGCTGGAAGAGACAGCTTCCTGAACCCACTGACTGGGTATGTGTTATTTCTTCCCTTACATTCTCTGACTCCTGAAAGCACAGCTCACATGTTATCAGTCCATGCAAAGCCTGTCTCTCCATCCCCCACCACCAACAAAACTGCTCTATTGTGTTTGGGCTTGCTGTCAGACTGCTTTCCTGAGTGGTCTCTCCAGGCATCACCACCACCTGCCATGTGCAAGGGCTCCCATGTGTCCACATCACCACTGACACTTGGATCACACACTCAAATGTTTGCCTACGTAACAAGTAGAAATTGGCACATCATTGTTGTTTTCACTTGATATCCTATGAATGACTTTGAGTCTTTCTTCAGTTTGACCACTTTCTAAACCTAAATCTAAATCGTTTCTATCCTACAGTACAATAGATTTTTCCTTCTGATCAGCACTACCCAGCACTCATAAACCAGGCTTTCTACCTCCATGCTCAGTGTTCTATTATCCAGATGTTTTTGGGTAGAATGATGGAGGGAAGAACTGGACTGACAGATGATTCTCTTCCTCCCTATACAAGTCCTTCTCCTTATATAGGTAACACTATGTTGGTTATGTCAGTATGTGTTCTAACAGGCCTGTGCTCTCCACCTGAAACCCATCTTTGAGAGAGAGGCCTTAATCAGCATTGTTCTGACACATTTGAAACATAGATCAAGGACTATAAAGATTCTGACTTCATTAGAAATAGGCAACCTTAATATCATTGTCTCAGAAGACAATTCAGGTCTTGAAAACTTACTTATTATGCCAGAGAGATGTTCCTTTAGGTCCCAAAAGGCAAAACTCAGTTCCTTTTAAAACCATTTCTTACGTTATTTCTGAAAAGACCATTTCTATAGAATCGGTGCCTAATCCTTTGTTCTGTCTTGTCCTTTGTGCATTCTCTCTCTCAATTATCATTCACCTTGCTTACTTCTTGACACTTCAAGAGTCCCCTGATATCATGCATGCCTTTCTCATCAGACTCTCCTTAAATGCTTTTATGAAGCCAAGGTCTCTACAGGTCAACATGAACTAGTCCATACGAAAATCAATGATGTGCCTCCAGTAACTTGCTACAGGAAAGGACATTTTTCTCTAAAATTCAAGTAAAGGAACAGAAGCAGCCTTCACATTCTGACAGCTCCATGTGGTATCACAAAGGCGTCGTGGGCTCACAGAATTTCACAGCTGTAAACAATAGAGTACAACTCCTTCATTAGAAGAGAAAGATATTGAGGTCTTTGGAGGTTACATGAATTTTTCAAGCTTTCGGAGTACATAGCATTCAACTAGAACCCTGGCATCTGAATTACTATCCTGCCTGCTATTCTGTATTAGTGGGTAGGAAGAAAGATTCCTATAAGAAGTTGCTACTTAGGAAGGCCTGCTCATCTCCAGGCCAGTTGTCCCCAGGCAGTCTGAAGCTTGACAAGAGTGGCTGCCAAACTAGTACTCCAATTTGTGCTGGATCCCCAGACAGCCGTGCAGTTCTAGGGCCTTTAGGTTGACATCAGGCTGACCTGAAGGCCCTTCAACAGCATAGGGAGGCTGCTGCAGCCAAGCTAAGTTCCAAATTGGAAAATCTCCTAAGCAGAAACCATTTATGAAATGTCCCCAAACAAAGCCTGTAATCATAAGTCTGGTGTGTGAGCCCTGGTTTGCTGTATTTGTGAAATAGCCATCCTGAATTATGGGCTTTATGAAAAAAAAAGACAAATGCTTTAATTTTGGAAGGAAGATTGCCATGGATAGCTAAGGATTAAGACCAGGGCTGGCAAACCTCACAAGAGCTGTATTGAGCTCTAGGCCACAGGAAAGCCTCCTGCAGGAAGATCCTAAGGCTGTACAGACAGTGCCGAAGCTTTGTCCGTATGGAAAATTTTGCCTTTGTAGCCTCCAAAAGTAATGCTTAAAACAGTGTCTCCAAACCGAACTGTATTGTTTCGAAGGATTTAATAAGGATTAACTTGAAAAATGAGGAAGTTGCCCTAAACACTAGTTCTCAGAGTGTTAAAGACACAAATCAGGTGAAGATTAATCATTATTCATCCCAGAATAAACCCCTGACTGTTGACCCCCTAGAGAAACCTGCCACCCTGAAAAGCTGCCTAAACAACAAAGACATGAACAACAGTGCTTCAACCACAACCAGCAGAGCAGGTACCAACATCTCACTTGATGAAAGGGGGGGATTCAAAGAGTGACCACTTACATCAGGATGATGAAATGAAACACCTACATAGTTCTCATGAGCTAGGAAACAAGCACAATGTTTCCACGTAAAAAAAAAGCTGCAATGTATTTCTAAGTCTAATGTTAAGACCAAAATCTGAAATTCCACAAGGATTTCTGTTGATGCCACTGGGAAAGAAAATAGCATGATGAATCCTCTATAGCATTTTAGCAAGCTTGAAAGCCAAATGACTAGGAGAGTTTGGATTCTACAAGGAAGCTCTTGGAGCCATTTATTACTGTTGCTCTGGGTCCATCACTGGTGAACATATTTTTTTCTTTTTTGAGGAAGATTGGCCCTACACTAACATCTGTTGCCAATCTGCCTCTTCTTTTTTTCTCCCCAAAGCCCCAGTACATAGTTGTATATCACAGTTGTAGAGTTGTAGCTCTTCTGTGTGGGACGCTGCCTCAGCATGGCTTGATGAGTTGTTAGTAGGTCCACGCCCAGGATCCGAATGGGTGAACCCCGGGCCACCAAAGCAGAGTGCATGAACTTAACCGCTACACCACCGGGCTGGCCCCACATTTTTTTCTTTAAAAGCAAAAAACAGACAAAAAAATAATGAAGTTTCAGAGCTTCCTAGCTCTGTAGTTGTCATGGCAACATAAAGAGAAAAGTCTGAACAAAGTACAGTCATGTGCCGCTTAATGATGTTTCAGTCAACAGTGGGCCGAATATACAACAGTGGTCCCATAAGATTAGTACCATATAGCTTAGGTGTGTAGCAGGCTATACCATCTAGGTTTGTGTAAGTCCACTCTACGATGTTCGCACAATGATGAAATTGCCTAACGACGCATTTCTCAGAATGTATCCCCATCAGTGACTGATGCATGACTGTAGAGAACCTGGACAAATCCTTGGCCTCTGCCTTCTCTCACTGTAGGTGAGATGGCTATCAGGATAATACCTTGTGATGCTGGATAACAGATTATGTGAGCAGCAAGTGCTTCTAGAAACAAGATATCAAAGGGTCAACCACTATCAGCAATGGAAAAAAGATTGAAGCACTCTCAAGAAGTATTTCTTGCTGCTTTTTCAGGCCTTCCAGTGAGAAGGAGGATAAAGTTCATCTTTGAAGCATGGCACTTTCCTATTAGTTTTCCTCATACTGCAGCTGGATTCTGTAAAGGAAACAAATTAATTTCCTTTTGAAGTTCTATTAATAAGGCAAATGGTGATTCTAGAAAAGTAGAAGTTTATCTAAAGAAAATTAACTATTTGGAACAACTCAGACACTAATAATGGACTTGAAAGAAAACACATTTTTCTCACGCCAGCTCTTGGAGTTGCCAGAGTTCATGGATCACCAAAACTATCAGGATGCACCGACCTGCCTGAAAGCTATAGAGGAAGTTCAAAACCTCCAGTTAAAGAACTTGGTCCAGCTGCTGTGCCAAAATCCAGAAAGACAGAGAACTACTGAAGTTTTAAACTCTGTTATAATTCAAAGACATGGAAATAAATATTTAGAGAGGGTGCATAATAGAGCAAGATGATGAACAACAAGAAAGGTACTTTTGTGGGGAATCCTGAATAAAAATACACATTTTACAATGTGAAAGCTCACCAGTTGAAAGGTTTTGCAGAAGATGTGAATTTGGGTCATTTGTTCTTATCTGCTGCCAGAAATGAAGACCTTTTTCTGAGGCCTTTATTTTGTTTTTCAAACTAATCATCACCCAACATTTACCAGTCTGGTGGCCATTCCATTTGGTCCCACTTCTCCTCTCTGGTGTCCCCCCGCCCATTTTGTTGAGATATAATTGACATATAACATTGTATTACTTGATTTGAACATATGTTGATTTGAACATCATGATTTTAAATGTGTATATATCACAAAATGATCACCACAATAAGTTGAATTAACATCCATTTCCTCACAGTTACAATATTTTTTCCTTGTGACAAGAACTTTTGAAACTACTCTCTTAGCAACTTTCAAATATACAATACAGTCCTGTTAACTGTAGCCACCATACTGTATATTACATCCCCAGGACTTATTTTATTTAACTGGAAATCTGTACCTTTTGACCCTTTTCACCCATTTCACCCACTCCCCAACCTCTTACCCTCCCACATCTGGCAATCACCAATCTGTTCTCTGTATCTATGAGTTTGGGGTTCTTTTGGGTTTTGTTGTTGTTGTTGTTTTTCTTTTTACATTCCACATATAAGTGAGATCATATGGTATTTGTCTTTGTCTTTCTCTGACTCATTTCACTTAGCATAATGCCCTCAAGCTTCATTGATGCTGTGACAAATGGCAAGATTTCTTTCTTTTTCATGGCTGAATAACATTCCATTGTATATATATACCATATCTTTATCCATTCATCCATTGATGGACACCTAGGTTGTTTCCATATCTTGGCTATTTTGAGTAATGCTTCAATGAACATGGGGGTGCAGGTATCTCTAGGAGATCCTGTTTCATTTCCTTTGGATAAACACCCAGAAGTGGAATTGCTGAATCATATGGTAGATCTATTCTTAATTTTTGGAGGAAATTCCATACTCTTTTCCATAGTGGCTACACCAATTTACATTCCCACCAACAGTGCACAAAGGCTCCCTTTACTCCACATCCTTGTCAAAACTTCCCTTGTCTCCTTGATGATAGCGATCCTTACTGGTGTGAGGTGATATATCTCATTTTGGTTTTGGCTTACATTTCCTGGTGATTAGTGATGTTCAGCACATTTTCACATAGCTGTTAGCCATCTATATTTTCTTTGGAAAAGTGTCTACTCAGATGCTCTGCCCATTTTTAAATTGGATTTTTTTTTTTTGCTATGGAGTTGTATGAGTTTTTTATATATTTTGGATATTAACCCCTTCTCAGATCTGTGATTTGCAAATATTTTCTTCTATTTGGTAGGTTGCCTTTTCATTTTGTTGATGGTTTCCCTTCCTGTACAGAGCTTTTTTAGTTTGATGTAGTCTCTGATGTAGTCTCTCTTGTTGATTTTTACTTTTGTTGCATTTGCTTTTGGTGTCAAATCTGAAAATTCATCACCAAAATCAATGTCAAGGAGCTTACCCCATATGTTTTCTTCTAGGAATTTTACGGTTTTAGGTCTTATGTTTAATCAAATCTTTGATCTGCTATGAGTTAATTTTTGTGTATGGTGTAAGATAGTGGTACAATTTGCTTCTTTTGCATGTGTCTGTCCAGTTTTCCCAACACCACTTATTGAAGAGACTGTTCTTTCCCCATTGAGTGTTCTTGGATCCTTTGTCACAAATTGACCATATATGCATTGATTTATTTCTGGGTTCATGCTACTGTTCTATTGATCTATGTGTCTGTTTTTATGCCAATACCATACTGTTTTGGCTACTATAGCTTTGTAATATAGTTTGAAATCAGGAAGCATGATGCCTTCTGCTTTGTTCTTTCTCAAGATTGCCTTGACTATTCAGGGTCTTTTGTGGTTCCACAAAAGTATAGGATTGTTCATTCTATTTCTGTGAAAAATACCATTGGAATTTTGACAAGAATTGCATTGAATCTTTAGGTCACTTTAGCTCATATGGACATTTTAATAATATTCTTTCTTCCAATACATGAACATGGAATATCTTTCCATTTATTTGTATCTTTAATTTCTTTCATCACTGCTTTACAGTTTTTAGTGTACAGGTCTCCTATTTGGTGATTTCATCATGGATTTTCTCAGATGGAAACAGGATAGAACTAAAAATAGTGTGGATTGGTTTAAGACAGGACATTCTATAACACTCATTTTAAAGCTGAAAAGAAAGGAGAAGGGCAAGCAGATTATGCAGCTATCTTATTCATTGACAGGAAAAGGATTTTATATTTTATATGAAAATTTTTAACTGGTTACTTGGCTTAAGCCACATAAAATAGCAAGTAGAAACCAGCTTGACAACATACTATGATGTGGTCCAATTGGAGGTTCTGAATTTGATTGTGGGGATTAAAGCAATTGCTGTAAATAAGTCATAATTAATCTAGTGATATAGTAGTTGTTACTGTTAGTAACCCTAAATGATAATTGAAACATTGTAAAATAGTTAAATGTGTGATTCTGCAAGACTTTAACCTACTTGGGTGAATGAAAACTTGTCTAATATGTCAATGAAAGCTATAAACTTTATTATGAACATTAGAAAGTACTCACAAAATTAAAATCATTTAAGAGGTAGTTTTAAAATTAAGATATAATTACATACTGATTTTGTTAAAATCACTTTTCCCAGTCAAAATATATCCAAATTCTAACTTGTTTAGAAATCAAGTTACTTAGAAGGGCCAGATCATTTTTAGCTTAATTGAGTGTATTTAATGTTTATCTCAAGATATAGGATTCAGCTTTCTTGCACATGTTTTACATTGCAACATTTATGATATTCCCATGTTTTAATCTATGGTTTATACAAGAAAAACTTTAATAGTTATTTTATGCTAAATTTTGAAACCATTCTCCTGGAGAGCTTACAGTTGAGGGAATAGTAGTCATATAAACCATCCAGAACAACCCACCCCCAAATACTTATAGCTCTTAAATCTTTCTAATCATGTAGCAATTTATCATGTATGTTAATTTGATTACACTTATAGACTACTATGTGTATTCATTTTCCCTCGAAAATTGCTCTTGGTCTTAACTTCCTTATTGTAATAGAAGCTGCTTAAGGCTAAGAACCTCGGTCTGATTCTCTGTATCATTGCTTTGTTAATTGCATTATTTTTTCATCACACTAACCTAGGATGTCATGCTTTGCTAATGTCTGAGGCATTCTGAAATGTCTTACATATCACAAGATTACTAATGTCCTCATAAAATTCCAATCAGCCTAAAATATTCAGATCCAGAAAAGATGAAACAGAACAAACTCGTTCTGAGAACCTATGTTTTAATGATGTTAACCTCCAGAAGCCTAATTCTATTCGTTCCATGCTTCTATAAGCTCCATGAGGGAAGGGATGGGAGGTGAGGGGAGTCTTATTTTTATCTTCTCAATGCCTCATACATTTCCTGACACATAGTAGATACTAACATAAAATATACTTCTTGCATGTACAATTAAACCTCTCATATCACCCAAGAAAATACAACTAGAAAGGATTCTTCAAGTCTAGAGTCTTCTCACAGTCCTACGAATCTGATCTTGATCAATTTATCCAGGTGTTATTAGGCGCTACAATCTAGCTCTTTAAATTCCAAGTCCATACAAAAACAGTTTATCGGCTTTCAATTTTTCAAGGCATACATATATACTAATCAATTTTTCTAATACTTACAGACACCTGCTATGTTAAAAGTTTGTGTGGCCTATAACAGGTATATGAAAAGATGGTCAACATCACTCATGCTCAAGGAGGTGCAAATCAAAACCACAATGAGACCTCACCTCATTAGAATGACTATTATCAAAAAACAAAAGACAAGTGTTGGCAAGGATGTGGAGAAATTACAATCCTCACACACCTTTAGTGTGAATATTTTAAAAAATGATACGATCACTATAGAAAACAATATGGAGTTTCCTCAAAAAATTAAAAATAGAACTGCCACATGATCTAACAATCCCACTACTGGGTATACATCCAAAAGAATTGAAAGCAGGATGTTGAAGAGGTTAGCACTCCCATGTTCATTGCAGCACTATTCACAATAGTCAGGATGTGGAAACAACCTAAATGTCCATCAACAGATGAATAGATAAATAAAATGTGGTATAAACATACAATGGAATATTATTCAACCATGAAAAAAAGGAAATGCTGCCATATGTGACAACATGTATAAACCTAGAGGACATTATGCTAAGTCAAACCAGTCACTCACAGAGGATAAACACTGCATGACACCACTTGTATGATGTATCTAAAATAGTCACACTCCTAGAAACAGTGGAATGATGGTTGTCACGGGCTGGGGGGATGGAGAAATGGGAAATTGTTATTCAGCAAGTATGAAGTTTTAGTTATACAAGATAAATAAGTTCCAAAGATCTGCTGTACAACATTGCGTCTATAGTTAACACTGTACTGTGCACTTAAAAATTTGTTGAGAGTAGATTTCACATTAAGCATTCTTACCATTCTTTTAAATAAGGCTTTGTGTGGTCTGTCACAATTGGCAAGCTTTGGTCATTGGGCAAGACTTACTCTTTCTGGGTTTGAGCTAGGTCACAAACTAATAGGTAATTTGGTATAAGCTTAGAAAATAGAGCAAAAGACATTTGATACAATTAAAAAGTGCTTTATTTCATCACACAGGGGTAGCCTGGGGAAGCACTCTTCTTTGTAGAGGTATTCTTGCTAAACTACCAGAATATTTACATTCTCTAGTTAAGGACTTTCTCTTTTCGATACTGTGGGGGAAACACTGGTAAATCCTTATTTAACAACTCCATTTTCCCTGCTATTATGGGTTGAATTTTGTTCCCCAAAAAGATATGACAAAGCTCTAACCCCTAGTACCTCAGACTGTGACCTTATTTAGAAATAGGGTCTTTACAGAAATAGATCAAGTTAAAATGATGTGATTAGATTGGAACTTAATTCAGTATAACTGGTGTCCTTATAAAAAGGGGAAATGTGGTCACAAAGACCAGATACAAACAGAAGGAAGAAGACACAAGGAGAAGATAGCCATGTGACAGAGTGATGCATCTACAAGCCAAGGGACATCAAGGACTCCTGACAAACACCAGAGGCTACAGGGAGCCAGGAAGAATTCTCCCCTGGAGCCTTCAGAAGGAGCATGGGCCTAATGACGCCTTGATTTCCAACTTCTGGCTTTTAGATCTGTGAGAGAATAAGTTTCTGTTGTTTTAAGTCACGCAGTTTTTGGTACTTTGTTAAGGCGGCCCTAGGAATCTAACACATCTGCATTTAACATTGCACACCCTTTCTAGTTTTATTGTACTTTCATTATAGAGTATGATGACCTATTTTAGGGCTTATTGACTATATATGTAAATGATTCCTTTCTAAAGAAGGCATAGTTATCTGATTTTTCATATACCACCCTCCAAAGAGATTCTCTGAAAGCTATCTTTCTCATTCTCATTATTTAAATCATTACTTCCTCTGTTCTTTTGGGATCTTTGCAAGAGCACAGATGGTTCTCTTTTCTTTCTTAGGCCAATTTATTTCTGGTGCAAAATCAAAATGAGATATATTAAACTACATGAGAGAGATCCATCAAAATGGTTTTTCTAAAGCCCCTTTACTCTCCATCCAAAATAACACTGAGTAACAATTGAATATTACCCAAACTGTTCCTCTGCCCTCTATCGGTGATATTTACTCCCCTTTTCAAAAATCCAAGCACTTTTGGATACCTGAGAAGAAAGAGCATAGACAAGAAAAACCTTGTTCCCCAAGGTCAACATTCAAGGGTTCAACTTAGAGTCTATTTCAAAGGGGATAGGCATTTTGATCTCCTTTGTATGCTTATACCAGAATAGAAATTATTGATAGAGATAACATAAATAACATCTAGTTTTAAGATTTGTTTTCTCATGCAAGGCTCTAAGAGGCATTTCCCCCCTTTTTCTACTAAGAAACTTTAATATAACAAGTGTAATTTCTAAGCAGACAGAAAATCATTTAAAAATATGGCAGAACACATCTTTTAGTTCCTTTCACTTGGAGTGACAAATATACATTTCTCTTGGCATGGAGTCTTTAGAGCATTGTCATCCACACTTCTGGAACAGTAGTTCCAATTTTCCAAAAAGAAGGAAGAATTATCAATGGCTAACCCCCAAAGATTCTGAGCCCAACACTAAGGCTGTGTCAGGGTCTTCTGGAACATCTGAACTAACTTTATGTTCTGTATACTTCCAAAACTGCACTGTACACCTGACACTATTTATACCTACTTGTTTACAAGACACATACGTTGAGAAGGATGTTTGTCTTTTTTCTATAGTTCCAGTGTCTGGCACTCAGGTGTCCTTTATTAGTTGAATGACGGGACAAATTTTCTAATAAACTCGTCTCTAAGTCATATAGAAAGTTAGAGTCCTGAGCAAATTTCCAGTGAATAGACAACTTTACTTACAGCCTGTGGATGGTATTGTCTTTGGTGTCAAAGGGATGCCCTTCCACATGGAATGTTATCTTTTTTTTCTTGGACTTTTTCTTGTTGCTTTTTGCCTTTTTACTATGAACACATCAAATCAAACTGGATCATGGAAGGCCATTTCTGTCAGTTGTACTCTATGTCAAACTCATTTCTTGACACTAAGATTGGTCACCTCAAACTCTCATATTCAGCCTTTCCCTAAAATTCTAGGTAGCAGCTCAAGCTACATCAACAAATACGTATCAAGCATCTAGTAGAACACTTTGTGAGTATTCTGAAACCTTTAAGAGAAGATCACTGCATTCAAGGTGCTGACAATCTAGTTAACTTTTGAAAACCTAAGTGACAGTAAGAGATTTCAACTGGACGTTAAGACAATCATTCTTCATAACACAACTTTTGTCTAAACAACTTTGTCTCCTCCTCTCTTCTCTGTAGCCCTTTAAAGTAATTCAGGGGTAACTTTCTACAGGAAGCTTTCCCAGTGTACAGATTCATTTGTCACCATACCCCAGACTACAGCACCCAGGATACTCCTCTTGAGGTAATTTAGTGAAGTACAAAAAGTCAAAGCTTTGTACAAACAAATCTGAATTAGAATATTTGCTCTGCCCCCACTAAGTCTGTGACTTTCACAAGTCCATTAATTTTTCTTAGCCTCAGCTTCCTCATCTGTAAAATTGGCAGGATAACAATTATCATGTGAAGTTATTATGAGACAAAAACTAACATTTTCATGTAAGCAGCACCAAGATTTTTAGAATTATTCATTTTCCCTTGCATTGAGATGTGTTTACTCACGTCACTGGAGAGTTTACATCTTAGAAATTGTTACATGTTTTGGTTCTGTTCTCCTCTACTCAATGCTACATCC
Source organism: Tapirus indicus (assembly GCA_031878705.1). Lineage (NCBI taxonomy): Eukaryota > Metazoa > Chordata > Mammalia > Perissodactyla > Tapiridae > Tapirus > Tapirus indicus. The sequence continues at coordinate 47,231,395 of CM062918.1, forward strand.
GTTAAGAAAGGAAGTAACCTCTTTAAGTCTCCAAAATGTCTATGGCCAACTCCATCTACACAGACATACCTCCCTCAGAAAAACTAAAAAGGATCAAAGATTTCTTCTGATGTTGCTAGTGCCAATGATAAACCCAGAACTTCAGAGAACAAAGTTCGTATGCATCATCACTGTAGATAAAAGTTGGAAAATCAGCCCCTACTGTCTTTACGTCTAGTAAACAACTTTTTCTCTGCAAAAGAACTCTATTTTCATTTTTATTGCTAAGCAACACCCTGTACCCCAGTTTTATTTCTGTTTCTGCATTTATTATCACAGACACCTACAAAGTTACATCCCACATGCTGGAGTATTTTTAGGTTTCATTTGTGAGCAATCATATGTGCTATCAAGTACCTCAAGTCACAATAAAAATGCTTTAGTACTTGTACAGAAGTTATTTTCAAAGGCTAACATAAGAACTGTCTCACCTATTTTATGATTCCTGAACTACTCCATGAGGCTGCTTCTGGTGATCTCACTATGAAGGGAGATGGCTCACCTAGGATCACACACTGCAAGAGGTTAAGACTCAGAGCCAAGGCCCATCCCAGGTTTCCCATCCCTCATACAATTTTGCCCTTTTTGACATGTGATGGGCCTCAGTTTAATTATCTGTAGAATGCAGAGATTTGACTAGACCATCTCTATGCATTTACAATGTATATGGTACCTAACATCTCACATCCCATGAGGAATTTTCTTGCTTCCTGGTGACTCAGACATCTACTACCAACTAATTTTGAAAACAGAAGCAAGTGGAAATTTTGCTTATGTTTTATAAAAACTGGTAAATAGAAAGATGAAGCAGGGAGATGACAGTACATAGAAGAATCCTTGCAAAAGAAAGAGTAGAGAATTGAAAGAAGGTATTCTTGAGACAAAGTTTTTGTCTCACCCTTCAGCTCCATCTTCCTAGGTATCCAAGGATCACTTATTATGTAGGAGTAGTATTTAGAAGATGCTGCCCGCCAAGGATCAATAGTTATAGTACCAGAGGCTCAGAAGATCATAAGATTTTAAAGTCAAAGAGACCTTAGAGAGTAAGAAGTCATGAATAACAACCAAAGGAACATTTCACAGGAGGACAGCAGTTGGTGATTCAGGATTTGGATGAGAGTGAGGAATGTGACCTGGAGGTCACATCAAAAGACTAATTCCTAAGTGGGTGGAAGAACTATGAAGGAGAGCTCTGGTTAGACCAGTAAATGGAACTAGAAGGAACAGTGAGAGACTGAAATATCCATGCAACTGTAGCTTTCCTAGTTTGTATATAGGTTATGTTATTTATATCTTGTCTTGTTCCCCAAAAAAGGCTTAAAGCACTTTACAAGGAGTCATACAACATAGCAAGTTTAAATAAACTTTAAAAAGGAAAAAAAGTAAGGCAGAGGAAATAGAAAGGTGGGAGGTATATTGTTTTAACTCAGAGTCTCTAGCACTGCAGAGAAACACAATTTATGCATTTTACACAACTGAGCTTCATTGTGGCAGGAAGTATAGAGGTTGGCACATAAATCCTCCTAATTTATAGTTATTATTATTCATGTCATTGATATTATTTGTTATTAATAGCCCAAAGTTTGTTTTCTTTCCTACTTGACTCCCAACATTAGAGGTCAAACTTGTCTCAATGGAAAACTCCCTTCCCTGTCCTACCTCTTCCCTCCCACTTCCTTTTTGTCCCCAAATGCCCTAACTTTATGAAATAAGAAATAAAAATAGCAGGAGCCTTCCGGGCCTTGGAGCCAGGATCTACACCATTGGCAATATAAACAGCTCTCAGCAAAGCTGTGAAATTGGCCACATTTCTCATCCTTTTTCCTGGCTTCCCTCTTCTCTCTCATTTCCTGTGTAGCCCCATCTAGGGTCTCTCTTAATCTCCATTCTCCACCAGCAGAAAATACATCCATTATCCTGAAGTATAAATACCTCATACTAGTTTAAAACCCTGTGAGGGCTACATTTTCAAATGGAACAAAGCTTTAAGATAAAGGCATTAAGTTCTTAAAGTGGAAATCCAGTTATCCATGGCTGAAGGAGTACAGGAGGTTTTGGTTTTGTTTTTTCAAATAGATATGGAGGAGAAACTGTAAATCATTTCTTATTGATTATAGCACAGAGGTAGAGTACCACTTGAAAGTGGGGCTCCCAAGTGGCATAGTGTCAATTAAAAGAAAATTTTCATTCTCATAATTTTAAAAAATGAAAAATTCAAATCTGTGGGAGAGATGGTAACTACCTACTTAATATACAGCAAAAAATTATTTTAAATGGTTTAGTCCATCTTAGCCATCGTTACTCTCCTCTTGATGGCAATGCTTCCCCCCAAATTCTCTAAGTCAATCCCAAACAGAAAACATCGACTTCCTGGACCCTTCCACTTTCTGAGACTCTTTCTCTTACTTGAAATTTCCTGCTTTACTCCACATCTCTAGCCCTTTCTACCCATCAGAATGATTAATATAACAAAAAAGGCCAGTAGCCCAGCGGTTAGACAGTGAAACTTCCTTTAGAAGGGTGGCAAGGAAGAGCTCAAGAAAAGAGAGTATCTGCCCCTGCTCTGAAGGTAAAATTAATATTGCCTCTGAAAAGAGGAAGAAAGAATAAGGAACCTAGAACACGACCTTTCAGAATAAGTGGGATTTGTATTTCCAAAGACACCCAGAGTTACCTCCCACTCTCAAGGATAAGAAAACTGCACTGAGTATATTAGAGACCATTTTACATGATTATAATACATAGCTGTAGCTCAATTCATCTAGACTTATTATATGCCTGGAATTTTACCAAAAATCAGTATGTAGGTGCTATACAGTTAGCCATAAGTATTCACAATTTTTTCTTTTTCCTCCATGTTTCTTCTACCTTCTCACATTATCTTTTTGATGCCTACAGGCCACATAAAGAATACTCTTATTGCAGCAAAAAGATCTCCTTGCTAACTTTACCCAAAAGTGTTATAGCATAAAACTACAGGAATTTTAAAAAACTCGATAACCACTAACATTGAAACAAGAGAACCTCCAGGATACAGATCAATACCTCTGTAGTTCAATAGCTATTTCCACCCATAAAATCATGCCAAAACCACCCAGAACCGGTTTTCACTTTCAGTTATGGTAGGGAAGAATAAGAATCTTAGTCCTGTGGAAACAAGATAAACCCAGATAAAATAAAATTTTATTTTTCTATAGTGCTACAAAGAGCAGTGGAATCAAGAAAATACAGATGAACTGAATTCCAGAGAGAAGAGATATCTTCCTAGTGAGCAGAGAGCTGTAGCAGCTTTCATACCTGGGGGAAAGCATCTGGTCTGGGTAGGAACAATCAAATAGGCCTGCTGTGGTCTGGCAGACTTTGCAGAGATGGACACAGCATTGGATGGCAGTACAGATTAGAATCTGGAAGAGCCCAAAATGTGACAAAAAAGATAATCACTTGACCCAATAACTCTCCACCCCTGAAGCAGCAGTGGATGAAGGGCTGGGAAGTAGAGAGAAAATGTAATCCTATGCGTTCTCATAGAGCTTTGATCCTAAAACCCTGCCAGATTTGACTATAAAGACAGACCAACAATACCTGATATTACAGCCCAATCCCTTCCCAGATGAAATACTGACCAAACCCAAGAGCAGGGGAGGTGCAGGAGGTTGGGGTTTTCGTTGAGCAGAGATGAATTCAATCTAGTTCAAGTTGCTAACTGACCAGTTCAACTGAACCATAGGAAGAATCTAAATAAGTAGCCTCTTACCCTGACCACTTCATGGAGTAAAGGCCTTTCCCCTCCAGAAACAAAACCAAGAAACTATAATTCAGTCTCCCTGTTGTATTATATGTAATAACCAGTATATAATTAAAAAGTTATGAGGCATGGAAAGGAATAGCCAAATGTGACCCGTAATTAAGGAAAAACACAGCTAGTAAAAACCAGATGACCTAGTCATTGGAATTAGCAGCCATGGACTTTAACTATAAAAATTTTAAAGAATTTAAGAAAAAATGGGCATAGTATGTGAAAAAAATAGGGTATTTCAGAAGAGAAATGAAAAATTAAAATTCCAGAGCTGAAAAAATAAAATACCTGAAATAGAACACTCATTGGATAGCTTTGAAGCAGATTGAACACTGCCTGTCCATGGTTGTTTAATGGCCAGAAATTACTCTCAACCCAATAGGCACACCCCTTTGTGATATGACTTTGCCACTCTTCCATACAGAGGTGGAGGGTATTTCTACACCCCTTAAATATCAATTGGCCTTGCAACTTGCTTTAACTAAGAAAATGCAGCAGCAGTTATATTAGCCTTTCTTGTAAGATTAGGCCTTAATCTGAGCCTAGACCTTAAGAGATATTGAAGTTTTTACTTTGGCCCTCTTGGCATGCTACCGTGAGACTTCCGTGCCATGAAGAAACCTAGGATGAAACTTCATGCAGACAGAGAGATGCAACCAACTCAGCTCTCCCAGCTCAGCTTAGTTTTCAGCCAACCCACCTGCTGAATGCAGCTGCATATGTGAACTTAGGTGCAACCAGCAGAAGAATGTGCAAACTATATATATTTTTTTTATTGCAGTAACACTGGTTTATAACATTGTGTAAATTTCAGGTGTACATCATTATACTCCTATTTCTGCATAGTTATATCATGTTCACCACCCAAAGACTAATCACAATCCATTACCACACACATGTGCCTAATCATCCCTTTCACCCTCCTCCCTCCCTCCTTCCCCTATGGTAACCACCAATCCAATCTCTGTCTCTATGTATTTGTTTGTTGTTATTTTTATCTTCTACTTATGAGTGAGATCATACAGTTTTTGACCTTCTCCATCTGACTTATTTCGCTTAGGATAATACCCTCAATGTCCATCCACGTTGTCACAAATGGCTGGATTTCATCATTTCGTATGGCTGAGTAGTATTCCATTGTGTATATATACCACATTTTCTTTATCCATTCGTCCCTTTTGGGCGCTTAGGTTGCTTCCAAGTCTTGGCTATTGTGAACAATGCTGCAATGAATACATGGGTGCATGTATCTTTACATATTGGTGTTTTCATGTTCTTTGGATAAATACCCAGCAGTGGAATAGCTGGATCATATGGTAGTTCTATTCTTAATTTTTTGAGGAATCTCCATGCCGTTTTCCATTGTGGCTGCACCAGTCTGCACTCCCACCAGCATTGTATGAGAGTTCCCTTTTCTCCACATCCTCTCCAACACTTGTTGTTCCCTGTCTTATTAATTATAGCCATTCTGATGGGCATGAGGTTATATCTCATTACAGTTTTGATTTGCATTTCCCTGATAGTTAATGATGTTGAGCATCTTTTCATGTGCCTATTGGCCATCTGTCTGTCTTCTTTAGAGAAATGTCTGTTCAGGTCTTTTGCCCATTTCTTAATTGGGTTGTTAGTTTTTTGTAGTTGAGATGTATGAGTTCTTTATATATTTTGGAAATTAACCCCTTATCAGATATATGGGTTGCAAATATCTTCTCCCAATTGTTAGGTTGTCTTTTCATTTTGTTGATGGTTTCCTTTGCCGTGCAGAGCTTTTTAGTTTGATGTAGTCCCATTTGTTTATTTTTTCTATTGTTTCCCTTGCCCAGTCAGACACAGTACTTGAAAATATGTTGCTAAGACCAATGTCAAAGAGCATACTCCCTATGTTTTTTTCTAGAAGTTTCATGATTTCAGGTCTTACATTCAAGTTTTTAATCCATTTTGAGTTGATTTTCGTGTATGGTGTAAGATAATGGCCTACTTTCATTTTTTTCCATGTGGCTATCCAGTTTTCCCAACCACTTATTAAAGAGACTTTCCCTTCTCCATTGTATGCTCTTGGCTCCCTTGTCAAAAATTAGCTGTCCATAGATGTGTGGGTTTCTTTCTGGGCTCTCGATTCTATTCCACTGATCTGTTCATCTGTTTTTGTGCCAGTACCATGCTGTTTTGGTTACTATAGCTTTGTAGTATATTTTGAAATCAGGGAGTGTGGTTCCTCCAGCTTTGTTCTTTTTTCTCAGTAGTCCTTCAACTATTCGGAGCCTTTTGTTGTTCCATATAAATTTTAGGACTCTTTGTTCTATTTCTGTGAAAAATGTTGTTAGAATTTTGGTAAGGATTGCATTGAATCTATAGATTGCTTTAGGAAGTATGGACATTTTAACTGTGTTAATGCTTCCAATCCAAGAGCATGGAAGATCTTTCTATTTCTTTGTGTCTTCTTCAATTTCTTTCAACAATGTTTTGTAGTTTTCAGGGTACAGATCTTTCACCTCTTTGGTTAAATTTATTCCTAGGTATTTTATTCTTTTTGTTGCAATTGTAAATGGGATTGTATTCTTAATTTCTCTTTCTGTTACTTCATTGTTAGTGTATAGAAACGCAACTGATTTTTGTATGTTGATTTTGTATCCTGCAACTTTACCATATTTGTTTATTATTTCTAGAAAATTTTTTGTGGATTCTTTAGGGGTTTCTATATATAAAATCATGTCACCTGCAAATAGTGACAGTTTCACTTCCTCCTTTCCAATTTGGACCCCTTTTATTTATTTTCTTGCCTGATTGCTCTGGCCAGGCCTTCCAATACTACGTTAAATAGGAGTGGTGAAAGTGGGCATCCTTGTCTGGTTCCTGTTCTTAGGGGGGATAGCTTTCAGTTTTTCACTATTGAGAACAATATTACCTGTGGGTTTGTCCTATATGGCCTTTATTATGTTGAGGTACTTTACTTCTATACCCATTTTATTCAGAGTTTTTAGCATAAATGGATGCTGTATCTTGTGAAATGCTTTCCCTGCATCTATTGAGATGATCATGTGATTTTTATTCTTCATTTTGTTAGTGTGGTATATCACATTGATTCATTTGCAGATGTTGAACCATCCCTGCATCCCTAGAGTGAATTCCACTTGATCATGGTGTATGATCTTTTTAATGTATTGTTTTATTCGATTTGCTAGTATTTTGTTGAGGATTTTTGCATTGATGTTCATCAGTGATATTGGCCTGTAATTTTCTTTTTTTGTGGTGTCCTTATCTGGTTTTGGTATCAGGGTAATGTTGGCTTTGTAGAATGAGTTAGAAAGCTTCCCCTCCTCTTCAATTTTTTGGAAGAGTTTGAAAAGGATAGGTATTAAGTCTTCTTGAATGCTTGGTAGAATTCACCAGGGAAGCTATCTGGTCCTGGACTTTTATTTTGGGGGAGATTTTTGATTACTGTTTCAATCTCCTTACTGGTGATTGGTCTATTCAAATTCTCTATTTCTTTTTGACTCATCTTTGGAAGTTTGTGTGATTCTAAGAATTTATCCATTTCTTCTAGATTGTCCAATTTGTTGGCATATAGCTTTTTGTAGTATTCTCTTATAATTTTTTGTATTTCTGAGGTGAGCGTTGTAATTTCTCCTCTTTTGTTTCTGATTTTACTTATTTGAGCTTTCTCTCTTTTTTTCTTGGTAAGTCTAGCTAAAGGTTTGTCAATTTTGTTTATCTTTTCAAAGAACCAGGTCTTATTTTCATTGATTTTTTTTCTATTTTTTTTAGTCTCTATTTCATTTACTTCCGCCCTGACTTTTCTTATTTCCCTCCTTCTAGTGTTTTGGGGCTTTGTTTCTTCTTCTTTTTCCAGTTCCTTTAGGTGTACTGTTAGATTGTTTGAGATGTTTCTTGTTTGTTGAGATAGGCCTGTATTGGTATAAACTTCCCTCTTAGAATCACTTTTGCTGTATCCCATAAATTCTGGCATATCGTATTTTCATTTTCATTTGTCTCTAGATATTTTTTGATTTCTCCTTTCATTGTTCAGTGGCATTTTGTTTAATCTCAACATATTTGTGGCTTTTCTGATTTTCTTCTTATAGTTGCTTTCTAGTTTCATAGCTTTGTGGCCAGAAAAGATGCTTGGTATTATTTCAATCTTCTTAAATTTATGGAGACTTGTTTTGTGGCCTAATATTTGATCAACCCTGGAGAATGTTCCATGTGCATTTGAAAAGAATGTGTATTCTTCAGTTTTTGGATGGAATGTTCTGTATATATCTACTAAGTCCTTCTGGTGTAGTGTTGTTTAAGGCCAATGTTTCCTTGTTGATCTTCTGTTTGGATGATCTATCCATTGGTGTAAGTGAAGTGTTAAAGTCCCCTACTATTCTTGTGTTACTGTCTATTTCTCCTTTTATGTCTGTTAATAATTGCTTTATATATTTAGGGGCTCCTTTGTTGGGTGCATAGATAATTACAAGCGTTATATCCTCTTGTTGGATTGTTGCCTTGATCATTATGTAGTGCCCTTCTTTGTCTCTTGTTACAGTTTTTGTTATAAAGTCTATTTTATCTGATATAAGTATTGATACCCCAGCTTTCTTTTCATTGCCATCTGCATGGAGTATCTTTTTCCATTCCTTCATTTTCAGTTTGTGAGCATCTTTATGTCTGAAGTGTTTCTCTAGTATGCAGCATATATATGGGTCTTGTTTTTTTATCCATTCAGCAATGCTATGCCTTTTGATTGGAGCATTTAGTCCATTGACATTTAAATAGCTATTTTATGTGTGTACTTACTACCATTTTTTCACTTTTTTTCTTTGTGTTTTAGTAGTTCTTCTCTGTTCCTTTCTTCTTCTCTTGCTCTCTTCCCCTGTGGTTTGATGGCTTTCTTTGGTATTATGTTTGGGTTCCTTAGGCTTAGTTTTTTGTGTATTTTATTATAGGTTTCTGGTATGTGATTACCATAAGGTTCATATATAATAACCCACATATATAGCAATCTGTATTGAGTTGATGGTCTCTTTAGTTTGAACTCTATCTGAAAGTTCTACTCTTTTACTCCCCTCCTCCCACATTTTATGTTTTTTATATCATGTCTATCCTCTGTTTTGTGCATTTGTATCCCTTACCCTCTTATTTTGGAAATAGATAATTTTTTCCTATTTGTGGTCTTCTCTTCCCCCTTAAATAAGTCTCCTTAGCATTTCTTGTAGGACTGGTTTCTTGGTGATAAACTCCTTTAATTTTTGCTTGTCTGGGAAACTCTTTACCTGTCCTTCCATTCTGAATGATATCCTTGTCAGGTAGAGTATTCTTGGCTGTAGGTTTTTTCCTTTAAGCACTTTAATATACTGTGCCACTCTCTTCCAGCCTGTAAGGTTTCTGCAGAGAAGTCAGCTGATAGCCTTATGGGATTTCCTTTGAATGTGACTCGTCTTTCTCTTGAGGCTTTCAGGATTCTCTCTTTATCTTTAATTTTGGACATTTTAATGATAACATGTCTTGGTGTAGGCCTCTTTGGGTTTATCTTGTTTGCTGCTCTCAGTGCTTTCTGTACCTGGATGTCTGCTTACTTCCTTAAGTTAGGGAAGTTTTCAGATATTGTTTCTTCAGATAGATTCTCTGCCCATTTGTCTCTCTCTTCTCCTTCTAGGATGCCTATGACAGGGATGTTAGTGTGCTTGATGTTGTCCCAGAGGTCCCTTAGACTGTCTTCACTCTTTTTAATTCTTTTTTTCTTTTATCTGTTCAACTTTGGTGATTTTCTCTAGTCTTTCATCCAACTCGCTAATCCTTTCTTCTGTATTCTCTACTCTGCTTTTAAGTCCCTCTAGTGAATTTTTCAGTTCCAGTATTGTATTCTTCATTTCTGATTGGTTCTTTTTTATGTCTTCCATTTCTTTGTTGATGGTCTCACTGAGTTCATCCATTCTTCTCCCAAGATCAGTGAACATATTTATAAATCTTTGTTTGAACTCTGTGTCAGGTAGATTGCTCATTTCTGATTCATTTAGTTCCTTTTCTGGGGTTTTGTCCTGTTCCCTTACTTGGAACATATTCCTCTGCCTCCTCATTTTGCCTCTTTCTCCGTGCTTGTGTCTATATATTAGGTAGGTCAGCTATGTCTCCTGATCTTGGAGAGGTGACCTTATGTAAATGATGCCTTGTGAGGCCCAGCAGTGTGTTTCCCTCTAGTCACCAGTTCCAAATGTTCTAGGAGTGACTACTGCATGGGCTGTGTTTGACTTTCTGTTGTGTCAGGGTTGCTCTTGCTGTAGGTGCCCAGGGAGGCTGAGCAGTCCCCCTGGCCAACTGGTTGTAATGCTCAGCTGCATGTTGTTCTTTGTGGCCCTTCAATCTCTATCGGGTGTGGGGAGCCCCATCACAGTTGACTGCAAGCTCTAATAGCACATTTCTATTGCAGTTTTTCTATTAAACGAGTAGGCTCCCAGCGTGGCTGGTTGTTAGGCTCAGGGGCTTATAATTGCTATAAGCTTCTGGACTATTAGGCTCTTGTCAGCTCTCTGAGGGTTGCAGCTGGGTGGGGCTGGCCCCAGGCACAGGAGCACCCAATTATTTCAGGCTTTGGAGGGTGGGGCATATCCCCTCTGTGGCTGTTTGAGAATTACAAGCCTTCTGCAGCTGAAAATCCCCACTGCCCATGGGGCCACACACACAGCCAACACAGTCCTGCCCCATGAGTGCACCCTGACCCCCTCAAGTGGACCCAGTCACTCCAATGCAGGGGCCCCACACTCTCTACCTGCTCCTTGGGTTCATCCTGCTCCACAGAGGTGAACACAATTGCCAGGCCACTCCCTTAAGTGAGCCCACATGTTGCCCAAGGGCTTTTTGTTGGGTGGGGCCAGTCCCTAGGGCAGGCTGCCTTCCTTGGCTGAGCTGGATTAAATCAGTGTTCTAGTGGGTAGGGAAGACCCTGGGGTAGCAGGCCACAGGGAGAACTCCAATGGTGTCTGCCAGCATCTGTGTCAGCAAGCCCACACCGGGTCACCACAATGGCTGCCACCAATGTCCCAATCCCTCGAGAGGTCTCATCTCTCACCAAGATGCACCCAGAGCCTATCAGGTGAGCTTCTTTTCACCAAAGGACTGTGCGCCTTTCTTTCTGGTGATTTTAGGTTGCTTTCCGAAACGGGTGAAATTCTGCATGGGTCCTTTAAGAGCTGGCTTTAATTTCTTTGTGTCCCAGTTTTTCTGGGGGTATTCCCTATTGTTGTTAGTAGCCAGCAAAGCCAGATATTATGACACCCATCTTGATTGCACTGGGTCCAGAAAACGTCTATAGCAGCAATGCTCCCTGGCTCAGGTCCCCCCCCCCCGACCCCCCGTCCTCCAGGTAAGGCTATGTACTTTTGGATTGCTCCCAGGCAGCTGTGAAGTGTTATGGCTTGTGAAGGTGGCACTTTTTCTCTCCAGAAGGGAATTTCTGCCTTGTCCACCTCAGTTAGGACTGTCATTTGCTGCAGGGATTCCTCTTATCCAGTTTTCAGTTCTCTCCGAGGGGTAATTTTTCCAAGATTAGTTGTAAATCTGTTGTGTCTGTGGGAGGAGGTGAGTTCAGAGTCTGCCTATGCCACTATCTTCACCTCTCTCTACTATACACTTGTGAAAAATAACTTACTGTTTTAAGCCACCAAGTCTGGGGGTGGTTTATAACAACAATAGATAACCAATACGCCACAGGAGAAAGGGTCAGTGAACTTGACTACAAGTCTACAGGAGTTACCCAAACTGAAGCAAAGAGAAAAGAAGATTGGTAGACAATAAACAAGGCTCATGAACTCCAAGCTGGATAAATAGAAAGAAAACCACACCTGGGAACATTATAGTCAAACTGATGAAAAATAAAGAGGAAATCTCAAAAGCACTCACAGGAAAAAAAAAAGACATTAGAGGGACAATATAAAAAGAACAAAAGTTAACTTTTCCTCAGAAGAAAAAGAGGGCAGAAAGCAATGGAAAGATATCAAGTGGGAAAATATTCCAGCACACGTACACACACATATACATGCAAGTGTAGGTGGTACATGTCTACCCATGCAGAATCTTTTCTTAAAGGCCAGGCTTATTGAGATATCATTTACACAGAGTAAAATTCACTCATTCATCCTTCTTAGGTATAGGGTTTGATGAGTGACAAGCATATGGACTTCTGTAACTAATTCCCTCATCTCCCTTTGTAGTCAATCACTATTCCCACCTCCAACTCAGCACTGATCTGATTTCTATCCCAATAGTCTGGCCTTTCCAGAATGTTATTTAAATGGAAGCTTATAGTATGTAATCTTTTGTGTTCAGGTTCTCTTTTAACATAATACATGTGATATTCATGCATGTTTTTGCATATACCACTAATTTAACCCTTTTTATTATTGAATAGTATTTCATTGTATGGATGAACCACTATTTGTTTATTCATTCACCAGTTGATGAGAATTTGGATTGCTTCTAGTTTGGGGCAATTATGAATCAAGCTGCTAAAGACATTTGTCTATCAAGTCCTTCTGGCAACATATGTTTTCATTTTTCTTGACTAAATACCCCAGAGTAAAATTATTGGGCTACATGATAGGTGTATATTTAATATTATAAACAACTGCCATACTGTTTTCCAAAGTGGCTCTACCATTTTGTATTCCCACCAGTCTCAAGAGCTCTGAGACTGCCAGTGCTCCATATCCTCTTGGCACTTGGTTTTTTAATTAACTATTATAATAGATATGTAGTGGCATCTCGTTGTGGTTTAAATTTTCTCCATGGACTTTGCCCTCATGGAGTTCAGAATCCAATGGAGAGACAGACATTAAAAACACCCATAAATAAATATAGTTTCAAATTCTGAGAAATACAATAGAAATCAAGCATGGTGCTACAAGATGTGGTGAAGAACAAAGGTAGTGAGTGTAGTAGACAATCCAGGGAGCAGATCACTAATATTGCCAGTTCTCTTCTCCTTTCAGGCCTATAGGAGAATTTTATTTCCCTGGTCCCTTAGAATTACATGCGCCAGTGTTTTGGCCTATGAAATGTAGGCAGAAGTGCATCAATTCTAGACAGAAACATTTAAGAACCAGTTCACAATTTTCCACATGCTCTTCTGCTGCCTCAACAACAAGAAGCCTCATGTTGAAATTGGAGCATCATTCAATGGGGAAGCCTCTTTCAAACTGAATCCCTCAATGATAGATGAGAAGAGCCCCCTTGCCAACTCACTTTGGACATTTAATTTAAAACAACAATCCTTTGTTGTGGAACGGAAAGAACACCAGGAGGGTATGACATAGTGAGCAACGGCAGAAGTACTGAGGGATGAGGACGGAGAAGTGCTCAGGGGCCAGATTATTCAGGGTCTTAGAGACTGCATTTGTTATTTTGGATTTTCTTCTAAATGCAATAGAATGCCCTTGAGGTTTTCATATAGGAGAGATGTTTAATTTCAATTGTATCCCTCTGGATATTGTGGGAAGAATGGATTGGGATTGGGGGAAAAACAGCAGAAGCAACAAGACCCACTTGGAGACCATCTTAATAGTCAGTAGGGAATTTCATGGCTTCAGAGGTAGTCACAATGGAAATAGAGTACTGGGTGGATTTTGGAGCTGGGATTGGCAAATGTGATAATGCATAGAATGCAAAGAAGAATAGTCTTGGAGAGCAGGGTATCAAGAATGACTGTCAAATGACTGTTCCTTCAGCAGGTTTGTTGGTGGGAAAGATTAGCAACCAGGACAAAGTGCTGGTGAAAAGACAAAACTCTCTCTGGGACGTGTTATATTTGGGAGACTTGGGATATCCAAGAAGAAGTTCAAACAGAAAATTGGATATTTGAGCCTAAAACTAAGCTAGTATAGTTTAGAAATAAATTTAAGAATCTTTGGTATTTTAAGCCAACGAAATAGATGGTCTTAAGTAAAGAGAGGACAGAAGGCTAGATGAGAAAAGAAAAACCCACAATGCTGAAGAATGCAAACATTTAGAAGTTTTCAGTGGAAGAGAAACTGGCAGGTATGATTAAGAAGTAGCCAGAGGGTGAGAGGAAAACCAAGAGAAGGAGGAATCAGATTCCAAGAGATCAATGTTTCAGTAAGGAAGAAGAGATTAGAAATTAAGATATCTAAGATAGGGACTCAATTTTTCATGAATTGTGACAAACAAAGTTTATTTCTGACTTTAGCAAGAACAGTTAGGTAGTGTTAAGAGTGAAATCCAGACTGGACTGACTTGAAGAGGGACTGAAAATGGAAAATGAAATAGCAATGTAAACATCTCTCTCGAGAGGCTAAAAGCATTATAAAAGTTGTGAAGCATAGAGACACAAGCCAGCTTGCTGGGAGGTGAGGCACTTTCAAGGGAAGGTTTTTGTTTTGTTTTGTTTTTTTAATGTGAGACACAAGAGCATGTTCAAATGGTGATGACGTGTCCTGAAGAAGAGAACTCATTATCCTTCCCCTTGACACTCCAAGCCATATCCCCACAATAATCACACATTTAATCAGTTACCGAATCCTGTTGCTTCTATCCCTAAAATGTCTCTTAAATTCATTCCCTCATCTCCATTCCTATAGTCTATGCATTAAAGATTTCATGTCTCTTAGAGCTTTTATTATAGCATCTACCCAGAGTTAACCAAACTGCAAGGTTAAGGCCACAGGACTCCAGACTGACAAGTCAGCCCATGACTTCTGACCCCCAACTACAAGAAGTTAGGGGACAACTACAAAGTTGGAGGGAAGGTCCTCGCAAGACCATCCTCACTTCTGCACCAACTGAAAGTCTCGGAGTTTCCCAAAACCATCATTGGTTTTGATAATTCATTAGAAAACTCACTGAATTCACTAAAACCTATTGCACTCATGGTTACATTTCCTATAGGAAAAAGGATGCAAATTAGAACCAGCCAAAGAAGAGAGGCAGAGGGCAGAGTTTAGGAGGGTTTCAAATGTGAAGCTTCAGTTGTCCCCAGAATGCAACATCCTCACAGCACCAGTGTGTGACAATACATGTGGAGTATTGTCAACCCAGGAAGCTTACCCAAACTTCAGTGTCCAGAGTTTTTATTAGGGCTTTATTACACAGGCATGATTAAATGTCCATGTGGTTGGACTTAATCTCCAAACTTCTAAGATTAACCCTGGATTTCATATCCAGGCTAGTATCTCTACTCTATACAATCTATCCATCCTCCTAGCTATTCCCTCCAAGGATCATGCTTTTTTACATTTCCATGCTTTTGTACATGCTGTTCTCTCTGCCTGGTCTGCCCTCTCCACTTATCACCCACTCATACTCCTTCTTTGTCTAATGCTTACTCATCCTTCAAAACTCATAATATCACTTCCTCTGATAAACTTTTCTAGATCCCATTAGTTCAACTAGCTTCTCCACATTCTCCCATGCCTCTCTGTTCATACTCCTTTAAACACTTACCAAAAATGTGTTTCTTCCACTAGATCTTCTTTAGGACAAAATTATTATGTCTGTATGACCGAGTTTTAACACAATGTCTGGCATATGTTAGGAGTTTAATAAGTGTTTGAGCACATGAGTGGATAAGTCAGTGAACGAATGGTCCAGGATAAAGTCCAGGCCCTTTTGAATGTCATTCAAGATTCTTCACACTTGGCCTCCAAGCTATACTTTTAGCCTCAGTTTCTGCTTTCTTACAAATGTTCCCTGTGCTACACCCAGATGCATGTCTGCCCAATACACTGTGCATTGCCATGATTCTGTAAGTTTGTTCCAAAAGTCTCAGGATGAATTTTCTTCTCTTCCAGCACCCCCATTCACCACAGTTTACTTAAAAATCTTTGTTTTCTAGGACTCAGCTCAATTATCATCCCTATGTTTAGGTTTCCAAGTTCTGCCACTGCTCCAATCTTTACCCAATAATATTCTGCAGAGATGAATTTCGGTGATTCTAAAATATGAAGGAATCAAACCCATAAATACAAAAATCAGGCAATGATGAAGGGGTGAGTTAGGCATGGAGTAATTACATGAGTTTGTCACTTACCCAGAACCTCCTGAAGATAGTCCTTATTCACACTTTAGAGAACAGAATATCTCATCATTTCTTCTACTAAGCATGGCAGTCAAAGAAAGGTCTGAACACAATAACTTATCAGTAGTTTTCACTTAGCTGAGAGTCATTAGGGAAAAGAAAATAGAAATCTTTATTTGGAGTTAGTCCTGGGATTGACTACCGGCTCCAACATTTACTGGGTGTTTGACTTGTGCAAATTACCTCTGGGCCCCAAACTCCTCATCAGAGGAATGAAGACATCTACCTCATAAAGTCAGTGTGAAGATTAATGAGTCTATGTACTAGGTAAGTACTCAGTGATAGTTCCCTCCCCTTTCCCTACCTTCCTGTTCTACCACTACAAGACAAACCTAAATTTCCTTATTCCAGAATATAAATGTTTACTTAAAAAGTCACCCTCACTGCTCTTAATAGGAGGAATTAGCACATATATTCTCCCTCAGCCTATTGATGTTTTAATGTTTGCTCAAGTCACCAGTTCCCAGATCTTTCCTTCTTCTTTTCTTCCACCTAAGAAATGCCCCCATGACATGCTCGCATTGCCCTTGCCATTACATTTTAACTTTTTGTTAGTGTTGGCCTAATTAGACAAGACAGTGTATCCATTGCCAACACTGTTTTCCTCTAACAAAAGCCATGACAAATTTTTGATGTGAACATCAGTATCGTCTCTTATGCTCTTTCCCACAACTTAGATCTCTGCTGGCACTCCCTGGATGAGAAACTAGTCTAACCTCACACCGTAAAATGGAAAGATGAAGGATGAGATGATCTACATCTCCAAGGAGAAATGCCTTTGGTCATTCACAGACCCACTAGGAGAGGCATCTGGAGCCAACAAGAGCCATACTGATCTCCCAAGTAAGCAAAGATCATAATGGAAGCAGTGACCACAACACTGGTCACTTGATTAATATATAACAGTATCTTACTCATCCAGTAAGTTCTACTTACTTCAAAACTCTTTTATTTAAACTAGCCACATGCTATTCTCAGAGCCCCCTAAGAGGGAGTAAGGGCAAGTATTATCTACATTTTACATATAAGGTGAATGAAACACAGGGAAGACATGTGGCTTATCTGGCTTATCACAACTGACTGTTTTCAGACATAAGAGCATAGTTAAGGTCCCCTGACTTCCAGACCCTGATTCCTCTCAGAGGCTAAGTTAATGATAATATTTTTTATCACCCTACCTTTTCAAATCCCTATCCTCAATTTTGTTCTAGAAGCTAGCTATAGTGGTGTAGAGTCCAACTCCATCACTTTTGTAGATCAGGAAATTAAGATTTGAAGTTCCTTTAGGGCAATTAGCCAGAAATTATCAGGCTGAAACTAGTGTCAGCTCTTCTTATTTACAGCTGGACATTTTTTACCCAACCTCTGCTATTGTCTCCAGGGATAGTTTCCTCCCAAATCTATTTCTGAATTTCTGTTTTTTATTTTGATGTCTTCATCTATTAAAGACGTGGTCTTTCTTTAAAGAAAGAGAGTACAATCCTATAAAGACTTTCAGGTACAACTAATACATTGATTAGCATGTTACCTCCAGAAGTTTCCCTAAAGGTGTCTTTGATTTTTAACTTTTTTATATTCATTTCTTTGTATTGTTTTGAGGTTTTAGGGCAGGAAAGCAAGGGAAGGACTTTGTGTGCACAGCTGAGAGCATGAGGGGAAAGTGGGTAGAATAGCATTGGTAAGCTGGGTTATATGAGGATAAGGGGTCCCAGGGTAATCTTAGCAGCTCAGGTCAAAATGCTACATAATTTCTCCAAAGATGAATTATAATGGCCAACAGATATAGGGAAAGATGCTGAACATCGCTAATCAGGGAAATGTAAATCAAAACCACAGTGAGATATCACCTCACACCTGTTACAATGGCTAGTATCAAGAAGTTTTGCTGAGAATATGGAGAAATTGGAACTCTTGTATCCTGTTGGTGGAAATGTAAAATGGTACAGCCATTGTGTTAAACAGTATGAAGATTCCTCAGAAAAATAAAACAGAGCTACTATTGATCCAGCAATCTCACTGCTGGGTATATATCCAAAAGAACTGAAAGCCAGATCTTGAAGAGACAACCATACTCCTATGTTCAATACAGCATTATTCACAATAGTCAAGACAAGGAAACAACCCAAATGTCCATCAATGGATGAACAGATAAAGAAAGTGTGGCATATACATACAGTGAAACATTATTCAGCCTCAAAAAAAAAAAAAAAGAGGAAATCCTGCCATATGCAACAACATGGATGAACCTGGAGGACATTGTGCCAAGTGAAATAAGCTAGTCACAGAAGTACAAATATTACATGATTCTACTTATATGAGGTATCTAAATTAGTCTAACTCATAGAAACAGTGGAATCGTGGTTTCCAGGGGCTAGGGCAAAGTCGAAATGGGGAGTTGCTGTTCAATGGGTTTAAAGTTTCAGTTATACAAGATGACTAAGTTCTAAAGATCTGCTCTACAACCTGGTGCCTATATATGTTGTGCACCTATATATATATATATATATATATATATATATATATAATATATATATACATGTTGTGTACTTAAAAATTGGTTAAGAAGGTAGATCTCACATCTAGTGTCCTAATCACAGTAAGAAAATGCTACATAGAGGGAGGGAGAACAGCCAACAAGCTGAGTTTCATGAGGACAAGGGACCCCAGGGTATTCTTCAGCAGCTCAGAGATCAAAATGCTGCATAGAATGGGGAAGAGGAACACTCATCATTTGCAAGGTACAGTGAGGCCCCAGGGTGAGCAGTACCACGTTGAAACTGCTAGGCTGGGCAACTTTGGGCACATCAGCAGAGGTCCTTAGGAGCAAGAGCATCAGTGCCATCCTTTGAAGACCATAAGCAAAGGCACTGATCATGTTGTGCCCTCTACGTGGCTATGAGGACACGAGAAAAACGGAGAAGAGGAAGACAGAGCTTGAATTTAAAAAGAAACAAGAGCATCGTTTGTGAATGCATGCACTATGCCCCTGGGGATGGCCAGAAATATTTGAAAGAGTTTTTTGGAGCTAAGGAGTTAAGATATATAGTAGGTACATAAACCACTAGTTTAAGCT
Source organism: Tapirus indicus (assembly GCA_031878705.1). NCBI lineage: Eukaryota > Metazoa > Chordata > Mammalia > Perissodactyla > Tapiridae > Tapirus > Tapirus indicus. The sequence goes on from CM062918.1 coordinate 47,250,373, forward strand.
AAGGTAACATTTCTTGTCCAAAGATTGGTTGGACTTGGACAACTCATACAATAGAATACTGAATCTAGTTGAGGCCTTAAGGAGGCCTGGCAAGTCTCCTACAGTCTTCCTGGAGCTTCTGCCATCCACCCTGAGAAAAAATGTCTCAGGTGGCTACTGGTTCCAGAATAAAAAGACACATGGAACAGACCTGAACCCAAATCATTGTCTATACCAAGGCCAGCAATCCAAGCCACACCCAGGAAAGCTTAAATAACAAGACCTACAAACCCACAAGAAAGAAAGAAATACTTATTTTCTTAAGCCACTGAGCTTTGGGTGTTGTAATTAGGCATTATTGTCAATAGCCAGTTGAAACATTGACATAATCATAGTTTTTATTTCTTCTTTGGGCTTCTGCTCCACAATTCTATATGGTTTCCTGAACTGTATGCTCATTCAAAGAACTTAACGTCTTCAGAAATTCCTGTGTATCATTTTCCCCTAAAGTCTTAAAGAAACTCAGCTTTGAATAGCCTTAAGGAAGGCTATTAGTGAAGGCTACCTTTCACTAGAAAGAACAAGGAAGAGAGCTGTACTTGAGGATAGGTCACTTTAACCATTCCTCAAGGAAACCTCACCTTCAAAGAGAACAGGCATATTGTTTTTATTTTTTTTCCATTTCCTTATTGAGCACTCCATACTGCTTCTCCCTACGACCAGACAGAGTAAGCATTACATGTTTACTCACAGACTGAATGAAATACTTTTGTTCCTTCATATCTATTGTCTTTGCTGGCAGCCTACAACACTGTAAGCCAGTGGAAAAACAACATGACAGCAGCAGTTAGGAGCAAGAATGATAAATCAAGCTATTTCCCACATACTAACACGGAAAGAATGAGATGGTGCCAGATCATAATTTCTGATTGACAAAGTTCTAAGTCGATATCTCAGTATCACTGGTACACACAGATACTCATGCAGATTTGAATGCCCTTTTTGTAATCTCTCTAACAGCAAAGTCAGCTAAGGTGACTTGGGAGAAAAATTGCCAACCTTGGCAGGGCAGTCAATTAGGAAGACTTCAGGATGAACTTCATTTCTCAGGAATGCTGAAGTCAATCCAGTTCAATATGACTTTCTCAGGACATTACACACAAGTTCTTTGTAGGAATATTCAAAGTAGGAATCACCCACAGGTCTTGACTTTAAGAACCTCTTTTCCTTCCTCCGGACATGAATTGGGAAACATTAGTTCCTCCCAAACAACTGTCAGCACAGTTACTCAAAACTGGAGGGGAAAAATGAATAATTTAGAATAAGAGTCAGGGGTCAAGAACATTCTGATAATTAGATAGAACATAGGACTCCCAGAGGAGAATCTGCACCTGCAACAAGAGGAAGGGGTTCATCAGAATGGCCAGCAACGTCCGCTTAAATAGTCATAAGCTGGAAGACAAGGGGCCTTGACAGTCGTACTGAGCAGAGTTGAAATTGTGAACCCCTCCTTCCTGCTGACTAGGAATGACAGTAAGTTCCATTTGCTCAGCTTTATAGCACGTGATTGCTTTCACATACATCATGCCATTTGGTCGTCAAAAAAACCTTGTATAGTAGGAATGATTAATGTATTAGTTTGCTCTGGCTGCTATAACAAGTTACCATAAACTGGGTAGCTTAAAAACAGATTTATTCTCATACATCTGGAAGCTAAAACTATGAAGTCAAAGTGTTGGCAGGGCCAGGCTCACTCCGAAGCCTCTAGGGGAGGATCCTTCCTTGCTTCTTCCAACCTCTAGTAGCCCCAGGCATTCCTTGGCTTGTGGCTGCATCTGTGCAGTACTGTGTTCTCTCTGTCTCTGATTCACAGGGTGTTCACTTCTTCTTGTAAGGATACCACGCATGTTGGATTAGGGCTCCCTGTCATTACTTCCTCTTAAATTGATGTATCTTCAAAGACTTTATTTCCAAATTAGGTCATATTCACAGGTGCCAGTGGTTAGAACTTCAACACATCTTTATCGGGGACACAAGTCAACCCTTAACAGTTATCCCCATTTCACAGATAAGAAAAATGACTTCTACAGAGGTCAAATGACTTAAGTTTACACTATCAGTAATTAGCAGAGCTAGGACTTTAACCAGGTCTGACTTCTGCTTCTGAGCTTTATCCACCATATGACAAAGCCCTATACATTTCCAGTTCCAAAGCATTGCCACTGCAGTATATGAGTTCCTTAAGGCTTGATCAGAGGCTAACGGACAGAGCCCAGTGGCCATCTGCCCAGAAATGGCTTTAAAATCTCCTGTCCAGATGGCCAGGTACATAGACTGACTTGAGCGCCTCTAGAGGATCCTGTACACCAGTCACAATGCGAGAATGCCTATGATTCCAGAGTCCTTCCTTTGGGTCTGTTCTTTAAGTGTCCTATTTGAATATAAATATCCCTGGGCTATTTAGCTTAATCAAGTTTATTTTGAAGATGTTATTGATTTTAATGGTTCTTTCATGTATGAAAATCCTTCTGTTCATTTACTTACAGAGATATTATATGTCATATGGATAAAGGGATGGATGAATAAATTATGCCAGGCATTTACTGGGAAAAAAATAAGTTAAAATATGGCCTCTGTTCTTAATGAGTTTATATTAGAATAATCCAGAGTGAAAATGAGAAGTCTCAATTTTTCAAAAGGTAAGCAGAAAGACGTGTAAGTCAGCGGTTCGCAAATTCTGATGTCTTTCAGAAAAACCTGAAAAGCCTTTTTAAAGTAAAACTTTTATTTTCAAATGACATTCATTTGGAAAATTGTAAGAATTATTAGAATTTAGTATCTAGAAAGTAGTTATAAAATGAAATCTATTCTATATATAATAACCAGCTTGAAGATAAGTGACTTTTACAAGAAAAAAATAAAATACCTGGGAGTAAGCATAAGAATGTGTCTCTCGTTAAACACAATGGATTGAACACACATTCGTCAATGTTCACTCTGAATCCCCACTAAAATGACTACAAAGGAATAAAAATGTATTACCCACAAGGATAAAGAGGAGAAAAGAAACATGAGAACTCTCAACAAAAAAAGTTTTAGAAACAAAAAAGTGGATAGTTAAATAGTGCATTATTAGCTAAACTGATAATGTGGAATGATTTTAGAAAGCTAATCATAAGCACATCACTTTACATTCCAGAATCCTAGATGGTCTCCAGAATTGGAGGCACTGAATGTCTCTGAAAGAAGGAAAGGTGTAAGGATGGGAACAGCCTTACATATTTTAGGTGACAGAATTATTTAATTTGACTATATCTATCAAAACTGTAAATGCATATAACACTGATTCGGCAATACTACTTAGAGTAACTTTTCCTATGTGTGTATTCATATATGTACAGATGCATAAAATATTCATAGCATGATTTTAATTAAACAGGAATTAATCTATTCAATACAATAAACAATGATATATCCGTATAATGGAATGTATCTACATCAAATGGAATATTCTCAGACAGTAGAAAAGAAGAGATCTACATGTGCTGATAAGGAAAATTTCCAGGTTAAAAAGTCAAGACACAAACTATGTACATGGTATACCCCCGACTTAGCCCATTCCCCCCAATCTTCCCCATCCTCCTGTGGAGGAAGATTTGATCTCAGCCCATTCAGAGATACTAATCTCTTTATCTCAGTCTACATTGACGTCCCGCAGGTAGATGAGTCCCTCTGTCTAGTGGTCTTTGGAGAAGCCCCTGGGCAGAAAGACAACTGGAACTCTGAATGAAAACAGAAGTCTAGAAGAGTGGGTCAGACAGGGCAACAAAACTTATACATCCAAGGAAATAATAGTCCCAGTTCCACATGAGGCTGTGCTGACCAGTCCTCAATCTCTCGCTCCTCCACCAATAGATATATTCAAGAGAAGATAGGAAGTAAAATTACATCTATGTGTAAACAACTCTTTGGAATGTTTGTTGTAAAGAGAGCAGAGAAATGGGGTGGTTACTGGAATATTGTGTGTAGATGAAGTGGAAAAGATTTTTAAGATAGGAAGTATTATCATATGTTCATATATTGGTGTAACTGGTGCATTAGAGAGGAGAAATGACGCAAAAGAATACAAAGATGAGTGAAGTCCTTAACCAGGAAACAGGGAAGGGGATCCAGTTCACAAGTTGAGTGATTGGCCTTAAACATCAACACTGGATGGAAGCAGAGTGTAAGGGTACAGATGCATACATGTTGGTAGATTTTGTGCTTGGGAAGATGTGATGTTCTCTTCTGGTATTTCTATTTTCACAGTGCAACAAGGTCATTAACTGACAGTGAGGAGAGGGAAGGGGGTATTGAAGGCTGAGAAAGAAGAGGTCTGAGATAGTCTTTGAGGATAGGAGAAGGGTGAATTCACAAAGAAAACACAATATGATTGGATGGCAGCACTGAAAGCCCACTTGCATATTTGATTCATTTATGAATTTAATGTGAGACTAGTCAGCATGGTTGTTGGTTGTTCTTCCAGCCTCCTTCAGGTGTTTGGGTTCAAGTGTGAAATCGGGCAGAGGTAAAGAGGGTCTCCAGGGAGTTGAATACAGATGCAAAGGACATAGGATGGATATGGATATCCTGTGGATATTGAAATTTTCAAAAATGATAATAGAAGTAGTATTAAATAAAAGACAGTAAATCAGGTGCTAAAGTCATCAAAATAAGGGAAAATTACAGTCGTAAATTATTGCAGTAAGGAGGAGTGGATGACAAAATGCTTCCGAAGCCCTGAGAAGGGGTAGGAGAAAGAGGAACCACAGCTGGAAAGCAGCATTAATGAACAGGCAGAATGCCCACCCCACCTCCAAGGCTAGGAGGACATAGGAAGTGATAGAAAAAGGAAGCCCCTACTAAAGGAATGTAAATGTGATCGCCTTATGCTGCTTCTTAAAACAACACTCAGAATAGCACAGAGCTTTATCCAACCAATCATTATGAGGAATTCCAAGCAGCATTGTTCAGCTGCTATATGATAGATGAAGGTGTTGGGGAGTTAATGCACAGAATAGATTGAGGGGGTGGGTAATACCTGAAAGGCCATTTTCCACCTCATAAGTAGCATATTCACCTATCATTCCTTTTTCATGACCATGATGGATCCATTTCATGTTCACCTGTCCTTGGCATCACACCAAGAACAAAGTCTCTCCTTTAACACACCTCAACAGACATTTGAACTAAGCCCTCTGACTCTGTCTTCTGCCCAGTCAAATCATTAGACCCAAACTGTTGAGTGCATGGTTTCTGCCCATACACAAAAATGACTTACCGTCTGATGATTAACCCACCTCCATGCATTCTGGATTACTGTACACATTCCAAACTAGAAGCATAGGAGCTTCAGGGACTGTAGTTACATAAAACATTATTACTGCAGCTTGTGGTTTGACATAGTTCATTTTCTTAAGAGCTTAAAACGCTGAGCCACAGAAACAGCTTAATTAGTCTCTCAGCTTTCCTCCAAGGTAGGAGGGATTCTATCAAGTATTCCTCAATTAAGAGTTGAGGTTCAGAGAAGTCCTGACCCACCTCCCAACCCCCTCTTGCTCTGAAGAGGCGGCTAAACAATCAGCCAACTAATCTCAACTGAATTCTGCTAGGATGACACTCTGCTTGAGAACCTCCGCAAGTTTTGTTTTTTGCCATTAATAGGCTCTACGCCATAAGCTGCTTGGAGTAATAAGTGTAATCATGCAGATCCAACCTCTCTCTTCTCTACACACATACACACACATACTCTTTTTAGAAAAAATAGACTGTCAGATACAAGGGCGATAAGAGACCTTACAATAAGGCAAACACACCATCCACACAGGTATTGAAACTCTGACAATGACATAAAAGTATCATTAATAGCTAACGCTTATTGAGAACTTATAATACCAGATGCTGCTCTAAGTGCTTTGCAGGTATTGACTCTCCTAATTCTTTCAACAATCATGAGGTAGGTATTATTATCTCCACCTTATAAGGAAAGTGAGACACAGAGAGGTAAGTAATTTGCCCAAGGTTTTACAGCTAGTTTGGTGGTCAAGTCAGGATTTGAAACTAGTCATTCTGGCTCCAGAGTCTACAGTTTTAGCCAGGACACCATGTTACCTAAAACACAAACACACACAATCACACACACACACACAAGCCTTACCAACTGTATTTGCTAGCAGAAATCATTTTCTCATAACTTCCAGGAGGTGTGGGACCACTTCCCGGAGCAGAGGTAAGAAACTTTCTCTGTAAGACAAGATGATACTTTTGCTTAATTTTACCCCAAAGTACTATATGACCTGGGAGCAGCTGCAACTCAGAGAATAAATTTGTTCTCAGCAGAAAATGATCCTCTAGTACAGTGGTTATGAAAGTTTAATGGTCATGGTATCCACTTCCCCAGGATATTATAAACACATTTTTCAGGGGACCTAGCACCCAGAGTCCTATTCACTGGATCTAGGATTGGGTGCAGTAACGTTTGCTGTTAACCAGCCTTACCACCACCCTCCAGGCAAACCTAATGGAGGTGCCTCCCGGACCACACTATGTCAAGTGTTGCTCTCGAGAAGAGACAACTGTAGTTATGAAGTGGAGGGTGAGGGGGTGTCACATGAGATACTGAAATTTGGTTCTTGAGTGAAATAAGACAAAAAACAAGAACTTTGGCATCTTTTAAAGGTCAAACAACTTGCACCATTGCTAGTAAAATAATAAAATATATTAGCACATGGACCTGGGAGTTAGAGAAATATGTAATGGAACCCCAGACTTCTTGCTTCACTAGCTGTGCACCTTGGGGAACTGGGCCTCCATTTTCTCATTATCAACTAGAGATCATATTATTTATAATCCTGTTGCAAGCTAAGACAATTTGTATTTATTCTCACCATATGCCAGAAAAGTGGGCATATCTTTTCTTCCCACCTGGGATGTGCATACAAGGCTGAAGATGGAGCATCTTGCCACTATGAAATGAGCAGAAAGATAGAAGGAGCTTGGGTCCAGTAGCATCATGGAACGCCATGCCAGCTCTGAACTGCCCATCTCTCGAGGTTGTATCAAGTATATAAAACTCCAAATTGAAGCCACAGTTTTTCAGATTTCTGTTACCACTGAATGCAATCACTATCTGATATAATAGGATTATATGTGATTCTATTTGTTCTTTATGCTTTATATCTTTCCAGATTTTAAAAATAAAGAAACCCTACATAGAAAGAACATCTCATTTGTTTCCAGCCCCAGAAAATCATATTACTAATTCACAATACTATAAGACCTTGCCTATGGGTTCCCAGAAGTACTAATTTTATTCTTTGTGAAATCATAGAGAAATAGATTTTTAAAATTAAAGAAAAATGCCTAATATGTTTTCTGAGAGCAGTAGACCAGTATGTTTACTTCACTCTTCTATGAAATTCTGAGGCCGATACTGTCTTCTAGATAGCCCTTCTTTTGTTCTCCCTAGATAGGTAATATAGCAGCTTAGTGCTGTGGGACGGACTATAGAAAAAAAGATACAATGTTTTTAGCTCCAAGGTTTGAAAGGCTGTAGGAGATGGAAACAATAGGCACCACTTACAAATAAGGAGAGCAGGTATTTCTTCCTGCGCTGATTAGCTGGGGAGGAAGAGAGAGATCCTAGAGTAGAAGAAAGGGAGGAGGGTAGGAGGCATATGCTCTACTCCTGCCTATCTGGGCTGGTCATTTGCCTGTTTGCTCTCAGAGCTATTTCCCACCCTTCTCCTGCCTCAGCTCCCTTGCCATCTGCCTTCCAGGTACTGTCAGTTAATGGGAGGCACTGAAGAAAGACTGGAGGAAGTGAGGAAGGAGAGCCAGAGCATTTTTGCCTCTTCTAACTCAGGCAATGCCTCCAGCAATCATTTTGCCTGATCCATGGCTCTAGCTGCTGCCGCACAGCCCTTCCGTCTGCATTCCTAGCTCCCCTAAGGTAGCCCTCTCCACGGTTCTAAACATAACCAGCTTCCTGGCTCTGGTAGCACTGCCACCTACCCCTCCCTGGTTCCCTCCAGCCCAAGACGGCCCTGAGTTTCTGCACAATAATCTAGTTACTCCTTTAATTCTTTTGTCTCCTGTGTAACCAATTCCATATATTAAATTGTTTCCATTGAGTTATCTGGTTTGGGTTCTTTGTTTTCCATAATAGACCCTGACTGATACTGTTCTACTTTATCATTGTCACTTAGTCAAGTGATTGACTGAGGGAAGATAATTAAAAAAAAAAAAAGACATTCCCCTTTGAGTTTGGCAATTAGAACTGAGTGGACTTGTGCCTCACTCAAGCCTGGGCATTCAAGAGCCACTGCCTCAGAGAGAAACCCCAATCTGGGCCTGGTAAGGGCACAGAAACAGCAATACGGTACATCCAGGCCAGAGAAGGCTCATTACCACTCCAAGATTCCTGTGGCTGCCAGTGGCATGAAAGAGGTACAAGACTTCCCTGGGGCTACATCGTCACTTTACATTTAGTCTGAGGCCTTCTGAAATCTGACCTCCGCTCTTTTCTAAAGCCATTTTTACAAAGGTCTGCAGTGACCTATTGTTTTTACTCTTTTTTTCAGGGTTCATTCTATTTGACCACTTGTCAACATTTGACTGGATAACTACCCCCTCAACCTGCAACTCCAGGTGGTCTCACCCTTCCTTGGTGGCCTTAAGGAATAAGAAATGATATTCAGTTAGAGCAGTGAAGGCTGTCCATCTTGCTTCAATCCCAATTCGAGTATGATGGTGGTCACAGTCTCCTTTGGTTTTACCCACTTTTATTTTCAATAGTTAGGGCTACTGTGTTCTTGTAGGTTTACATTTGTAGGGATCTTCTATATCTTTTAAACAGCCTTGTGTGTGATAAAAAAAACTACCATAGTTTTTCTTTAGTATTCATCTGGGATATTTTGTCCTTTCTGGATAGGTAGAGATTTGTTGTAACCTAGTCTAACTATCTCTTTACTGGCGATTTCACTCTATTTATTGAAACTACTGATTAAATATTTGGATTTACTCCTACCGTATTACTTTGTTCTCTATTTTGGTAGAGATTTTTTTCCTATGTACATGTACTTCATTTGGCAATGTGATCTCAAGGAACAAGCAGTAAAAGCAAAAACAGAAGGATAGAGAACCAGGACAAGGATCTGTACAATCGGCTGCCACAAAGGGCCTGGTTGCTCCATCCCATGAGACCCCCACAGGATGCATCTCAAGCCCTACTGCCAGTAGAAGGAAGGGGGAAGTAGTTATCCATTGGCTCCAACCTACCCACAGCCAAAAGTTCAGCCACAATTCAAGCCCCTCACCATAGGTACTTGATCACTGTCCCCTGCACAAATTCATCCCCAAACTGCAAGCTAGCCCTTTCCTCTGTTATGATCCAAAATAAAGGATCATCTCTTTATCCAACAAGCATCTCTCGTATCTTCCTGATCAAGATGTTTTCTTTTGCCTGGGTTGTTTATCTGATTCTATTGATTAAGTACATCCTATTCAAGGGGTTACCAGGTCAAATAAAAACAGGATGCCCAGTTAAATATACATTTCAGATAAACAATTAATGATATTTAAGTTATAACTAAGCCCCATGTAATATTTGAAACATACATACCTACTAAAAAGCATACCTGCCTATGGAAAAAACAGAATACCAATAATAGTGTCTTTTTATAAATCAAAATCATTTATGAGGTATATTATCCATATATATTACTTAACCAAATAAACTCTCCTTGTCTATTACAATTTATTTCAGTTATAAATCAATACTACCAAGATTCTTTATTGTCGTTAAGTTAAAGCTCCAATCCTTAGCACATTATACAAAGCCTATTCCTATTTGTCGTCAACTAAATTCCCCAATGTCATTTCTTGCCCATCTCATGTTTTTAGGCTACATGTGACCTCCTAAACAGATGTACCACACACTGCTCTTGTGTTCCCACACGCTGCTCCCTTACTAAGCCCATGGTTTCCCTGGGCTAACTCCTCCCTGTCCCAAGATTCTGCATTCTTGCCAGTTCTCTTTCTCATGCACAAATTACTCTCTTTATCTCAATTCCACCAAGTCTTATGTCATCCAAAAATTTGTTTAAAGTCAGAACATTATACATAGTCAGATTCTGCCATTTGCTGAATGTATTGTTCATGAATTTTTAGCCAAAACAAAGTCACAAATTATGCTTAAGTCCTATTACTGATAGAAATACAAATTCCTGAGGGAAACAAGTATACTTTCCTCTTTAAATGTAACTCATAGCCACAATAAATTTTTTTCACTATTGGCCTCATGTAAAAGATTGTTACCCTTAGACTTTTTTTTTTCTTTCTTTCTCTCCCAGGGCTGTGTACTTGGAGGGTCAAATTCTCTGCAGGATGAGTGTCTTGGGTGAGGAAGGCAGTGAAAGTGTAGGTTGGAATTAAATTCTGCTCGTTTCTCTCCCCAGATTGCATTGGAAAATGAATTGCCAACTTCTTCATCATAAAAGTCACTAGGTCACAGGGGCCACCATGTACAGAAGAAAACCAGAGCAGGATAAAGCCCTCTTGAGGTGAGGAATTAGTGAAAAGAGATAGGATAGCCATCCTTGAACTTTCTTTCATCCCTGACTACTCTAAACCCCAAGATGGGTGAGTCTCATCCCAATCCCCCCATATCCTAAATTCATCTCTGGAGTTAAAGAAAAAGCCTGACCAGAGCTTTGCCTGGAGGGGTGGTGTCAGCAAACAGTGGTTTTGCAGTGCTTGGGGCTCTCTGCCTGACTCTCACCCCTACTCCTCTCTTCTCTCCTTTAAATTCACAGGGAGGGATGAGAATTAGGATCTGGCCTTTGGTTCTTCTCTAATATACCTGATTACACATAATAGCTAATATCCAGAGGAGAGCATGAGGTTGTAAGTGAAAACTACACAACTGAAGAGGATAAAAAAAACTCTAAGACACTAAATAATATACACCATGTGAAAGAGAATTATTGGAACTAATTATTTAAAGTAGACCTGAAAAATATGCTTAAGGAAAGATATTACATGAAGCAAGATTGTTAAATGTCCATACTACCCAAAGAAATCTACACATCCATCGCAGACCTTATCAAAATCCTGATGGCATTTTTTTTTTGACAGCAATAGAACAAAGGTTTTCCTAAAATTTTCATGGAACCACAGAAGACCCTGGATAGCCAAAGCAATCTTAAGAGCAAAGCTGGAGGAATCACACTTCCTGATATCAAACTATATTACAGTAATCAATAGGATGGTATTGGCAAAAAGAGAGACATGTAGATTAAAGGAACAGAATAGAGATCCCAGAAATAAACCCACACATATATAGTAAACTAATCTTCAACAAGGGTGTCAAGAATGCACAATGTGGAAAGGACAGTGTCTTCAACAAATGGTGCTGGAAAAACTGAATATCCACATGCAAAAAAAAAATGAAATTGGACCTCTATCTTATACCATATACAAAAACCAACTCAAAATAGATTCAAGATTCAGATGTCAGGTTGAAATCTACAAAACCCCTAGAAGAAATCAAAGGATAAAATCTTCATGGCATTGGTCTAGATAATTATTTCTTTGATATGACACCAGAAGCACAAACAACAAAAGCAAATATAGCTAAGTGGGACTACAAAACTAAAAAGCTTCTGTACAGCAAAAGAAATCAACAGAAATAAAGGCAGCCTACAAAAGGGAAGAAAATATTTGCAAACCAAATATCTGATAAGGGGTCAATACCCCAAATTAAGGAATTCCTGCTACTCATTAGAAAAAAAAGTAACTCGATTGAAAAACAGGCAAAGGACTTAGATAGACATTTCTCCAATGATGACATATAAATGGTGAACAGGTATATGAAATGATGTTAAACATCAGGGAAATGCAAACCAAAACCACAATAAGAAAGCACCTCACATCTGTTAGCACGGCTATTATCAAAAAAAAAAAAAAAAAAAGATAAGTGCTGGCCAGGATATGGAAAAATCAGAAACTTTATACACTGTTGATAGGAATATAAAATGGTATGTCCACAAAGAAAAACAGTATGATGGTTCCTCAAAGTCAAAAATGGAACTACCTATGATCTAACAATCCCATTTTTGGGTATATATCCAAGAGCATTTAAATCAAGATCTTGAAGAGATAGCTGCACTCCCATGTTCACTGCAGCATTATTCGCAATAGCCAAGATACAGAAACCACCTAGATGTCCATCAACAGATAAATGGATTAAAAAGTGTGTGGCATATATACACAATGGTATATTATTCAGGCTTAAAAGAAGGAGATCCTGCTATATGTGACAACAGGGATGAACCTGGAGGACATCATGCTAAGTGAAATAAACCAGTCTCAGAAATACAAATACTGCATTATTCCACTTATATGAGTTATCTAAAAGAGTCAGACTCACAGAAACAGAGTAGAATGGTGGTTTCCAGGTGCGGGGGGAGGGAGGAAAAGGGGAGTTGCTGTTCAACAGGTATAAAGTTGCAGTTATTCAAGATAAGTAAGTTCTAGAGATCTGCTGTACAACACTGTACCTATGGTTAACAATACCATATTGCACCCTTAAAAATTCACCACAATAAAGAAGTTTTGTAAGTGATAACAGGGAAATTTTTAAAAATCAAAGCATTTGTAATAAATTGTATGGCAAAATCTAAAGGCTTAGGGAGTTGGAAGTTCAGATTGAAGAACTCAGAACACAACAGGAAAAAAATGAGAAAATTTTCAAAAGATAGAGCATATGGAATACAGAAGTGCCAACAACTGGATAGTAGAAAAATCATGATCATCTCAATAGAGGCAAAATTATTTTTGCTAAATTCAGCATCCACTCATGAATTAAGGAAACACTAGCAACCCAGGAATAAAGAATTTCCCAAGTCTGACTAAGAATATCTGTATATAAACAGCAGAAAATATTGAGGAAGAGGAAGATAAATAATCAAAAGAAACTATTAAATTGCAACAACATGGATGGACCTTGAGGGTATCGTGCTATGCAAAATAAGTCAGATGGAGAAAGACAAATACCATATGATTTCACTCATGTGGAAGATAAAACACCCACATAGATAAAAATAACAGATGGGTGGTTACCATATGGGAAGGTGGTGGCAGAGGGCAAAAGGCATAAAGGGGCACATGTGTAGGTGATGGATGGCAACTAGACTTTTGGTGGGGAAGACTATGCAGTCTATACAGAAGTCGAAATAAAATGATGTAGACCTGAAATTGATACAAACTTATAAATCAATGTTACCTCAGTAAAGAAAAAGAAACCATTAAAAAATATTCGGTAAGATTGTTGGATTCAAAAATCAGGCTACAAAAAATAAAATAGCATTTCTCTAAACCTGGCGTGACCATCTAGCAAACAAAACGAAGTTACCATTTTTAATAGCAACAAAAACAAAGCACCCAGATTTTCACTTAAAGAAACTAAGTCCTCTGTGGAGAAAACTTTTTAAAACCTAGTAAAGGACATAGAAGATGACTGATATAAATAAATGGATATTTCCATAATCACAGGTTAGAGGAATCATTATAAGATACTATTTCATCCCTCAGATTAATCAAGTTTAATGTAACTCTAATTCAAACTGCACTTGGATTCAAGGAACCAATTTATTCTAAAATGTATACGAAAATAAAGGTACAGGAATAACAAATAGCCTTGAAAAGAACTAAGAAAACGTTATGTAACACTGCAGACATCAAGATATACTACAAATACTGATAAAACTAGTATGGTACTAGTACAAAAATAGACAAATGACTTAACGGGATAGAGTAGAGAGCTGAGATAGATTCATTTATATATGAGAACTTAATATGTAATAAAAAATGGCCCCACAAATCAATGGTGAAAGGATGATTATTTAGATAGAGCTTGGAAAACTGGTTCATGCATTGAGAATTCCTACTTAACTCCAAAGGGTGGGCTCCAAGTGGAATAAAGACCTAAATGTCAAAGGTTAACTATAAAGTAAATAAAAGAAAATATGGAAGGATATCCTCAAGGTAAAGATGGGGAAGAATTTCTTAAAATAACAAACATAAACCACAAGACAAAAAAACTAGTAAACTTGCCCGGACCAAAATTAAGAATTTCTATACAAAGACAACATGGAAAGACTTAAATCGATGACAGATCTGAAGAAGACACTACAAATGTACAAAATTAGCAAGGGTCTAACATTAAAAAAATGAAGAAATTCCCATAAATCATTAAGACAGAAAATCCCAATGGGAAAATGGGCAAAGGATATGAACAATTTACAGAAGAGGGAACCCAAAAATATAATAGGTTGAGAGGGTGGTCATACCTATTAGTAATCAGAAAAATGCGAATTAAAATAATACAGTATCGGGAGCCGCCCTGTGGCGCGGCGGTTTCGTCCGCGCTTGGCAGCCCGGGGTTCGCAGGTTCGGATCCCGGGCGCCCGCAGATGCACTGCCTGTCAGCCATGCCGTGGCGGTGTCCCATATAAAGTGGAGGAAGATGGGCACGGATGTTAGCCCAGGGCCAGCCTTCCTCAGTAAAAAGGGGAGGATTGGCGACGGATGTTAGCTCAGGGCTGGTCTTCCCCACAAAAAAATAATAATAATAATAATACAGTATCATTTTATGTCTAATAAATTGGGAAAAATTCCTAGACAATGCCAAGTGTCCCTGGTACATGTATAGATTGCTCTCTAGAATCTGGCAGTACTTAAATAAATTATATACTCTTTGGCCTCAAAATTCCACACCTGAGCAAGTATCAAAGAAATTCTCACACAGGTCCATTAGGCAGCATATATAAAGATTTTATTGCAGTTCTATTTGTGATAGGGTGTAAACGAAGGCAACCCAGTTATCTCCCTACCCCAGGAAAATGGATACACAATCTATGATAGCTACACCACAGGTGACCATGAAGGAGTTAGAAGTAATAGACTAGATGGACCCACAGCCACAAAGATAGGTCACCAAAAAACAGTGTTAAGTAATAAATATTTTTATAGTATTTTGTTTAAGTTTAAAATCCATACACAATACAAAAAGAGATGTCTGGAATTTTCTTCAAAATAATCCAGATAGGGTGGGGTTGAGTGAGGAGTTGGAAGAAGTTACAGGTAAAATAATCTGGGCCATGAGATGATTATTATTGAAGTTGGTAATTAGTAAAGAAAGTTTATTACAATTTTCTCTCTACTTCATATACTTAAATTTTTGTATAATAATTTTTTAAATGTATATAAAATACAATTTTTGCAAAAAATATAGATAATACACACACAATGCACCAGAAGGGTTGCCTGAGGTAGTGGAAGGGAGGAGTAGGGAAGATATATAAAGGAAAAATAAAAGAGGTCAATGAAGATAATACAAGTATGATACCTAACTGGCATATTATCATTAATTTTTCACTGAGAATTTTCTAGGTCTGCAACAGTAAAAGGCAATTGTCATATGTCCCGTTAATTGGTAGTCATTGCTTTCATTTGCCAAAACAAACTAAGATGAAACAACGTTGCTTAACTCAAAAATCAATTCAATCCCATAACCCTGAATATAATAAGACTACTTCCCAAGTGCATCCTTTGGCACATATTTCACTATTGATTTACTATTACTGTTTAATATTTACTTATTTCCAAGTAATTGGATTTTTTTCTTCCAAAACTATTCAGAACTTATTAAATATTTGCCCTCTCTTCCTATGTAACTCATCTTTTGCATTTTGGGGGGGGGGGGGGGAAGACCAGCCCTGAGCTAACATCTATTGCCAGTCCTCCCCTTTTGCTGAGGAAGACTGGCCCTGGGCTAACATCCGTGCCCATCTTCCTCCACTTTATATGGGATGCCGCCACGGCATGCCTGACAAGCAGTGCGTCAGTGGGCGCCCGGGATCCAAACCCGCAAACCCTGGGTTGCCAAGCGTGAACTAAACCGCTGTGCCACCAGGTGGCCCCAATCTTTTGCATATTTTAACACACATAACCAACTTGAACAATACTAGAAAAGTAGAAAGAACTATTCATTACAATGAAATATTGACTATCTTTATTTCACCTTCTTCTAAAATGTCTAAGTCTCGAGGCCATATATGTGCTACTGAACAAACACTGCATGTAATCAGGCCCCACCAAATATCTAAAAACCAACCTCAGTACGGTTTGCCAGTAGAGGACTTTGTTTCTCCATTATCTGCAAATGGAAAAATTGATACAGTCAGAACAGAGCAACTATTTTGGGTCCCCAAGTAAATGTTAAAATAAAAGCATGGTTCCCGACAGAGAAAAGGTGGAGGGAATGAAAAGTACAATAAATGGTTCAAGCCAGGAGTTCTCAAATGTTAGCCTGCATCAGAATCACCTGGAGAGCTCATTAAATCTGATTGCTGGGGCCTCACCTTCAGAGTTTCTAATTAGGTATGTCTGGGTGAGACCCCAAGAAACGTTTTTCTAATAAGTTTCCAGGTGTTGGTGATAATGATGATGGCCCAGGCCTAAAACTCTCAAGTCACCCATGCCCATGACCAGGGCCCCAACTCTTGACCACTATAGCATACTGCCTACCACACAAAAATGAGGTTTTGCTTAAGGCATTTTCCAAATGACCAAAAATATGCTTAATTTATATGCATATACACGAGGAAAGTCTTTAACGGGATTCACCAACATAATATTCCACTTTAAGAAACTGGACTTCTAGAAACGTCAACCTGCCCAAATATTCTGCCAAGCACTTATAATTCATTCTTTCAACAAATGTCTATGAGGGACTAACCATGTGACCCAGCACTCCACTAAGTTCTGGCACACAGGATGAAGGAAACCATCTCTACCTTCCTGGAGCTTATATTCTCATGTCAAGGAGCACTAAGCTCCCAAAATAAAAGTCACAACAGGGGCTCCATAGGCCATTTGGTGTTTTCCTGTGAATTAGTAAAAATCCCCATACAGCAAGTGGAGCACGCAACGTTTATCTCCTCCTTCAGCCTGGGTTGGCCCCTTGTACAGGGTACAGCTTGCACAAGCAGTCACCTTGAGACTCTTGTTTAAATAAAGCCCTTAGGCTTAAGTTTTGTCTTGTTTATTCCTTTAATGTGCAATTCTCAAGCTCAGTTGTGGGTTTTCAAATCCTACAGCGTATTTCAAGGTTTTAGAGTCCTTTACAAGGTTGGGGTGGGGGTAGAAACCTCAGGGACTAAGATTGGATAACCATCTCCTTTGTCTGTGGGATGCTATCACCTTGTTCCCAGCAAGGCTCTTCTTGTTTTATTTTTCCCCTCCTCATCACTAATTTGCCTCCTTTTCCTCCTCTCTTACAGGAAGCATACTGTATTTAAGACTAACTACATATATTTGAATGTATGTACATGTGTGTAGAAACTGTACTGAAATAATTACAAAAGGAGAAGTGATAGTAGGAAGTAGTTGGAGAAAACAAAAATTCAAAGCTTATGCAGAAAATAACTTCTCGATGTTAGAGGAAGTGTTGCTGGAGTTGCCTTTTTATGGTAAGCAAAGTAAAAGCAACAAAAATGACTCCTTCAAGAAACTGACAGGAAATGCTTCCTCACAGATGTGCTCCTATAACCACCCAGGACCCGTGGACTGAGAGAAGAAACTAGAAGTATCAGAGAATTCAGGACAAGACGCTTGATTGGAAGGAATGAGTTTGTAAATTTAGAGAAGTGGTCATGTTAACCTAGCAAGTGTTATTTTAGTATCAACTGTATAAGAAAAAAGTAAGCCCTATTCCACTTCTTATAAGGATACTACCCATCTGTTTCTCTTAGTTTATATAGTTGTCTGTGTTAGAATCAGCTGGAGAGCTTGTTAAATCACAAGTCAATGGGCCCCACCCCTGGAGTTTTTTATTCAATACTTCTAGGGTAGGGCCCAAGTATTTACATACTCAGTTCCCAAGCTATGGTTATTCTAATGCACTTTGAGAACCACTTGCCAATAATGTAAACAGCTTTCTCTAAAACACATGGCTATGTGAAAGAGTAAACACCCATGATCATTTAAATATGTCCACAATTCTCTGACATTCTTTTCAAAAGGTGGACTCTAATTCCCCTTTCTTGACTGTGAGCCGGACTTATTGGCTCACTTCTAATAAACAGAATAAAGTGGAAGTGATGGTGTATGACTGAAGTAGTAGGTCACAAGAGACATTGCAGCTTCCATGTTGGTCAATATGTCTCTTGAATCATTCACTTGGAAGGAAGCAAATGGCCAAGTCATGTGGACACTCCAAGGAGAATCCCACATGGTAAAGAACTGGGGCCTCCAGCCAACAGCCATGTGAGCGAGCGCTCTTGGAAGCAGATCCTCCAACTCCAGTCGTTATCAGATGACTGCACCCTTGCCATTATCCTGCCTGTGAACTCACGAGAGATCCTGAGCCAGAACCTCACAAAACAGCTGCTCCTGAAGTCCTGACCCACAGAAACTATAAGATCATAAATGTTCGTTGTTTTAAGCCACAAATTTTGAGGATAATTTGTTATGCAGGAATAGACACAATACAATACAATTGACACAATAGATACAACAGCTAATACAATAAGGGAACAAAATTGGAAAGAGGAAAAAGAGAAACCATCTTGAGTAATCAATAGTGTCTGGTGCAGCTTACTTCAGATAATGAAGGTTGAGTATAAGAACACACATACCTAGAAAATCAGGAAGTCCAAAGTGGATTTTATGGAACAACAGGAACTCAAAGGTCTTTTCATATTCAAGGAACCTCTAGGAATCTCGGCATCGGGAACTTAGGGATCTTTATTTTAATGCTGCTCCATAGGCTAACCCAACAAACATCTGTTCCATTCTCCTCTTCCTATGGACCAGCCTTCTCACACTTTATTCTATATCTTTTGTTGTTGTTAATCTTGTAATCTCCATCCCCTCATTCTAGTTTGTGCCTCCTCCCCAGCTTTCTCAGACTCTCTCATTGCTCCTCAGAGTGTGGTCTGTGGACCAGCATCATCAGTTTCACCTGGGAGCTTGACAGGCACGCAGAACCTTGGGCCCCGCCCCAGACCTACTGAATCAGAATCAGCATTTAAGTTTGAGAAATGCTGCTGTACATCACGACCGTACATGCTCCCACCACTTACTGCAGTGGTTCCCAAATTTTGATGCACATGTAATTAGCTAAGATCTTTAAAAAATACTATGCCTGGCTCCTACCCCAGACATTCTGATTTGATGTGTATGAGGCAAGATAGGCTATTGGAAGTTTTAAAAGCTTCCAGACGATTCCAATGTCACATAAAGTTAGGGAACTACTAGCTTACAACCTCCTTTTCTTGGTATTTCCCAATTAAATTTCAAATCATAGAGCATTTGATTAACTTGTCTTTTTATACAATGGCATGCTATGGGCCTTTAACCATTCTATAAACTGACTAATCTTAATCCAATCAATCATGGGGGAAAGAGTGAAAATTGCAGGATTACATGACCCAAAACATAACTACAGCTGCTCAGAAAGGCTCTGGGGAGTGTAGTTTCCTTTAGTGCAATGGTTCTCAAACTTGACTGCACATTAGAATAATCTGGAGAGTTTTAAAAATCTCAATGTCTAGACCCCACAAAACAATTAATTCAGAATCTCTGTGTTAAATCCAGGCCACAATAGTGTGTTAATCTGCCCAGATAATTTCCATTTGCAGCCAACACTGAAAACCACTTCTAAAATAAAAAGTAGGCATAGCAGTGGATATGTCTATATAAACAGTTTTCCAAAACAAATACAAGTCGCAATTATGTTAACTTTAAAGTCATGGTTATTTCATTTATCTTTGATCTCAACCTAAAATCAGTTGAGTGAACAGAAGCATCATGTAGAATATAGGTTTTCAATCAGACAGACCTGGGTTTAAAACCTAGTAGTTGAGTGGATTTTGGCAAGTTTTTAGTCTTGATAAACTTCAGTTTCCTCATCCATAAAATGGAGATAAGACCAATGACCGCAAAGGGTTATAAGAATAATAAATTTAACAATGCACATAAAACACCTTAGACACTGTAGGTGATCAAATGTTATTTGCTTCTTCTTGCATGTATGGGGCATGTTTTCTTTAAAAAAGTGTAATTTGGGGTATTATTGGATGTAAACTTCCCACCAACCCCATGGGGTAGGAGTACTGTTGTTATTCCCGTTTGACAGATGAGAATGCTGAAGCTCAAAAAAAGGTTAAATGATGAGTGATAAAGCTGAAATTCAAACACAGATTATCTAATCCCAAAGCCCAAATTCTTAACCATCCCACTCTACCCTCTCTCTAAAATCTCCCTCTTCCTTGTCATGAAAGACAAATATTAGTTTGCATATGGGGTAGAAATGAGGAATTGGGACAGGCGAGAGTAAGGTCTTTAGTGATGTGGTGGAGCACATGTGCTACCAGCATCCTGGTAATTGTCCTGCTCTTTTTCTTCCCTCAGGCCAAGTTGTCAATTGCAGAGCTCTGTTTTGTCCTAGAAGGTCACAATGCAATTCTTCAAAGGTGATACTGTTAGTATATTTCTGAAAAATCACCAGAATGTGCTTATTTTTTCATACGCAATTCTTGCCTACATAAGCATAACATGATCTGTACTTTCATAGACTAAGGAATGTAAGAGATACAAACCTATAAATAACCATTTCCAATTAACCTTCTTTTGTCCTCCGTGTCTTTCAATTTGATCCAAGTTATCTCTCCTTCAGAAGCCAATTTCAGTTGTCATTTGGTTTTCCAGATATATCTCTTTTCTTGTTTATACTGCTTCTGTTATCTTGTAGTTAATTCCTGCAAGCTCTCTTGGTAAATTCATTAGCCAGGTTGGTTTACAATTTAACTAAATTTAATTTGTACCTCTTTGCGTCTTAGCTTCCTTTCAACACACTCATCCTGTATAATCCTTCAGTTTAAGACATACAGAAGAAATGTCTATCAAGACTTAGATACAGATTTAAGAGTAGGAACTGGAGCAAGCCTAAATCCTAAATTTAAGATAAAATTTGTCTTTGACATACTTCGCTTACTCTCTTTAGTCTCTAGGACCTCTCAGTATTCAGACCTTTTCATATTCCTCTTTTCCTATCAAAATGGAACTGTCCCATACTAAAGTCTCTTAGTTCTCTGCTAATCTCCTCTGTTTTCTACATTATCATTTTACTCCTGGATCATTCCCACTGGCATACAAGCTTGTTCAAATATTTCACATCTTAAAAAAAAAAATCTTCCTTGAGCCCACATTACCTTAAAGCTACTATCCGATTTTTTGACACCCCTAGCAATAAAATTAATCTAATGTTGTTGATAGTCACTCTATCTACTTCCTCACTATGTAGTCTGTCTGACTCTGCTCAAAACAAATTTTCATCCCCATCAGTCCTCTGAAACAGCCCTTGTCAAGATTACTACTTCCTCCTTGTCAAATTCAATGAGCAATTCTCTGCTTTCATCTTCCTCAATCGCTCAGCATCATTCCACAGTGTGATTATTACCTCCTTTCTGAAACACATTCTCGCCTTGGCGTCTATGACACCAGGCTCCATGCTTTTTTCCACTGGTTACTTTTTCATAGTCTTCTTTCTTGGGTCTTCCTCCTCTGCTTAACTTCTGAGTGTTGTCTCACCCAACTGTCTACTCTGCTAAAATTATCTCCCAAAGGCATTATCATGTAGTTACATGACTCTGAATACCATCTAGGTGCTAAGAATTCCCAAATTTACATCCTCAACCCTGACCTCTCACCAAGTTCAAGCCTGCATATCTACTTGCAAAACTGCAAGCTGTCTGCTTGTGTCTTGTATATTTAATAGGCATCTCAAATTTAACACGTCCAACACAGAATTCTTGATTTTCAAATCCCAAACCTGCTCCTTTGCAAGGTTCCCTACTTCACTTGATAGCACCACCACTCACCCATTGCTCTTGATTCCTTGGCTATTTTGTCCCTCACCTTTAACCTTGATTTGTCTCCATCATTCCCTTCAGCTCCCTACCCTACCCCTACATGCCATTCATCAATCTATCTGCTGATACTTTGGTTCTACCTCTGAAACACATTCCAAACCCAGCAACCTCCCACTATTTCTGTTGCTAGCACTTTAGTTCAAGCCATTGTCAGTTTTCTCTAGGTTAAGTGTAATAGCCTCCTAAATTGTCTCTCTACTTTTGCTCTTGCTTTCCTTTATAATCTAGTCTCCATTCAGCAGATAGATCAAAGAATATCTCTCCCCTGAATAAAACTTCCAGTGGCATTTAATCCTACTTGAAATAACATCTGACTCTTTACTTTGGCCTACATTTCTGATGGTCTGATCCCTGTGGTGGTCTTCTTCATGCTTTCCTCCCTAATGCATATTCTTTCTTCAAATGATTAGCCTAAAGCAGTGGTTCTCAAACTTGAATGTCAAATGGCTGATTATAGAACTGGGACAAGAAATATGCATGATGAGCCTGGAGCATCTTGAGGTGTCATAAAGTAAGGAAAGGATGTGCTAACACACACACACACACACTGATGGAAGTATGTCAAAGGGGCACAGAAGCCAAGTGAAAGAGCTCTCAGTGGCCAAAGCTAGAATAATTTGAGCAACAATATAAATAATGTAGTATTGGATTATAACCCAAAGTATAAAATCCATGATCCAAAATCTAAGAAACACCACTTCAGCCAGATGATCAAGGTCAATATCAACAGTCATAATCAAATTGACAGTATGTACCCTTGATGAAAATGACACTTTACTTCCATGGTCCTCCTCCCAAAAGCTCATAACCCCAATTTAATCATGAGAAAAACATGAGACAAATTCCAGTAGAGGGGCATCCTACAATGCACCTGACCAGTACTCCTCAACACTGTCAACCAGCAAAAACAAGAAAGTCTGAGAAACTATCATATCCAAAAGGAACCTAAGGAGACAAAAACGAACTGTAATATGGCATCCTGGATGGGATCCTGGAACAGAAAAAAGGACATTGGATAAAAATAAGGAAATCTGAATAAACTGTGGACTTTAGTTAATAATGATGAATCGAAATTGGTTCATTAATTGTAACAAATGTAGCATAGTAATGTAAAATGTTAATGATAGAGGAAAACAGTGGGTGGTATATGGGAACTCTCTGTACTATCTGTTCAATTTTTTTATAAATTTAAAACTATTCTAAAAAAATAATGTCTGTTTTTTAAAAGATTTTTTTAAGACAAACCACATGGGGAAGTTATAAACTTTCTGAGAAGGCAATGGATTGCTCCAGCACTTGAAATGGTAGTTTGAGTTGATCTTATTCAAATCCCAGGTGACTTCTGATTTAACCCACAAACTCACTAAGTCTAGGCACTGCCTTAATGCTCTAGGTGTAAATAAAAATCTACTTTCCTCTCTCCTTCTCCCCAAAGGCATAGTAAAATTGGTCTGAGTTTCCCCAGTCTGTGTTCACCTGAAGATGTCCTGATGATCACTTCTCTTTGACTTTCTCAAACTTAGGGCTATGTCACAATTATCAATAGATTTCACAAGTTTATACCTTGTTCTATTTGAATATCTATATAAAAGATAAAAAACTTGCGTGTACATCAGAATCACCTGGAGGGTTTGTAAAAACATCTGGATGCCACTTCCAGAGTTTCTAATTCCTTAAGTCTTGCATTTCTAATGAGTCCCCAGGTAATTCTGATCTGCTGTTCCAGGTATCACGCTTAGAGAACCGCTGAGCAAAACCAAATGAGGTAACTCCATTCTTACCATTGTTTTTTTAGGAATGGGCATGAGATCCAAACTTAGCCAAATGATACATGAGAGGAAGTTAAATGTGTTGCTTCTGGGAAAGACTTCCTCATCCTAAAAAGAAGGCACAGACTCTTTTCTTCTCCTGCGTGTATTGCGCTTGAATAAGATCAGAATCAATTGCAACCAATCAAGAGGGAAGCTACCAAAAGATGGCGCAGGAAAGAGATGGAAAAAAACCTGCATCTTTAATTATGTCATTCAGCTAATGAATCAACTAACCCCCGAGCCCACCCTATCTGCAAACACCCATGTGAGACAAATTACTTCCTTATTGTCTAAGCCAACTTGAATCCTGGTTCTTGGTTTTTTTGATGATTAAGATCTTCCTGAGACACTACCGCTCAGATCCCATCCTCTCCCAATCTCCTCATCATTTACTAGCTCCAGACACATTGGCCTTCAGTTTTTCAAGGCTACAAAGCTCATTCTACATCAGGATCTGCCATTGATAGTCCCTTTACCTGGACACTCTGCCCCCAGATCTCCCCATGTCTGGCCCATTCTTGTCATTGGAGTCTTAGCTCAAATGTTGCTTTTTCAATGAAATCTGCCCAGACGATGAAATCTGAAGTGTTTTCCACCTCACCTCCAATTTTCTTTATCCTATTACCCCATTTTATTCAGAGCATTTACACCATCCTAAATTATATCATAGCATTTGTATATTCACTTACTTCTTTGTTCATTTTTGGCCTCCACCACCCCCCTCTCTTTCTACAATGTAAGATCCATGAGAATTGTGACTGTCTCTGTCTTGTTCATCTCCATATCTCCAGTACCTGGAAGAGTGCCTAGGAATGGAATGAGTGATTAACAAATATTTGTTTAATGAAAGAATTAACTTTAAAAAGGCTAACATATGCTCATTTTAAAATAAATTTGAACTTTTTCCAAATGTGAGAATTTCAGAAAGATTGTTGAGAGGATATTTAAAAGTAGCTGTTAAAGATTCCCTTCCAAAAGAAATAAACCCATGTAGAGAATCATGTCCTACATCTGTACATAGTGCACCTAGATTCTCAATAAGAGATCCAGTACATCTGTCACCAAAACTCCTGGTGCATAGTTGCCAACAGATCCATACACCAGACTTCAGCAATGCCAGCAAGAGAAAGAGTGGCAACTTTTCAAAATCAAAAGTCATCAAGGGCAGAGAAAATACCTTATCTCTAATCGAGGGGGCTTCCTGTAATTTATAAGATAAAGGATTCTTTCATGTTTGTATTTTTTAATAGTGGCATATGTTTCCATATGAGCCAGGCAGTGGAATCACTAGCACTCACTTAACCCAGCCCAGCAGGTCAAGTCAGTTTCCTGGAAGAGAGCATCAGAGATAGGCTTAGAAAGGAGCATGGGCCAGGGAAATTGAAAGTATGTTTCTCACTTGTTCTTCAGAGAGAAGCTCCATCCAAAGGGCACCCTCAGAAGTTGTGGAGCACAGTGGTTGTATAATTCATTTCTTCCTCCAACACCTGCAAGTTCCCTGTACTCTGGATTGATTGTCTACTCTGAACTCACCTACAGGAAGCACTCTCCCTGCCTCCTTCTAGTCCAACATCATACAGGGCAGACAAGTTGATTCTCCCCATGTTCTGTTTCTATCCTACTTTTGCAATTGGAAAAAGCCTCTTTACCAAGGCCACCGGCCTGATGGATGAGCAGAATCAGCAGCTACTGATGAGCTGGGATTTATAGTTAAGAGATAATGCCTTCGAATCTCAAAATACTTCCCCAGCCACTGCCCATGATCGAACTTCCCCTAAAAAGGGACAAAATCCTTTGAAAGTGAACAATTCTCATTTTACATGGTGTTCATGTCCTATAACTTTCTTTAAGTGTCTTGTTGAATTTAAATGATTTTAGTAATTGTTTCAATGAAGAGGCAGTCATTAGTTCCTAGAGAAGCATATGCATCACTGGAAGATACATCATCAGGTCATCCCTATTCAAGCAACCTACCACATGCTCATAACAAGTTCAAACCAACAGAGTTTACTGTCTAAGGCCTGAAACTGATTGATTCTTGAGATGAAAAATTCTATTTGGTTTTGTTTTTCTAAAAATTACTTTTTAAGCCCAGGGGATATCTTCCCATCCTCCTTCTTTAAGGAATAAAAAAAGCACCTT
The DNA here is from genome assembly GCA_031878705.1 of Tapirus indicus. Classification (NCBI taxonomy): domain Eukaryota; kingdom Metazoa; phylum Chordata; class Mammalia; order Perissodactyla; family Tapiridae; genus Tapirus; species Tapirus indicus. The sequence goes on from CM062918.1 coordinate 47,276,342, forward strand.
CTCTCTTTCCCATTTACCATCCAAATAATCCACAATATGTACCTGAGGGCTGAGAAGCTAGAGAGTCCAAAGCATAGGGCTATCGGACACTATTCTGTTCAGAATGATGAGTGTGGAGGATAAGATCTCCCCTCACTGTTGCTGCATACATTACATGTGCATGGATTCACAGACAAAATAACCAATTATAAAAGGCTTTCTAAACTAATTCTGGTTTATAAATCACTCCGCCCTGAATTTACTTTCATTTTTATTTGCTCCTGATTCCCGTAAACATACCTACATTAGTCCTGTTTGGTCTGTGTCTCTGATTTGTCGATTTATTTTGACGTTTGCCCTGTTTTTGCTGCTAAGTTAATTATTCTGTTTCCTTATCTACCTGATTACTCTTAAGCAAGAGTAAGCCTTATAAGGATTAACAAGAGAAAAATCATTTTCAAATATTAGTCTTATGTTGATTTATAATTAGAACTAGCAGACTGTGCCTTCACTCGTTTATTTATAGTCATCAACCACGTATGTATCAAACCTTATGCTAGGCACCATAAGGAAAAATAAAAATGAAGAGAGTTTATGCCCATTATGTCAGTTGCAACATGACAAGAAATATATTAAAACAAGTGTTAGAAGAGGTAGAACATGGTAAATCTACCCCGTAGATTTCACTAAGATTTGTGGGAAGACACAGACACAATACAGCAGAGGAAATAGACTAGAGTCAAGAGGAACAGCTCACTAGGAGAGATGATGTACTAAATTTCATTGCCAAGAAAATATATACCTACAAGAAAAATATATAAATTGGAGAGTGGAAGGAAGCTGCAGAACATTTGATTTTAGGAAATACAGGACTGAGGCAGAGTGAATGGTTGCAAAATTATACAGCAGACCACATACCAGATTGAGAAAAAATATGATTTATCAAACCTTGATACAGATTACAAACTTTATAGGCACAAGTTATAGAAGTGATGTAGGAGATCAACAATCAAGACATCTCATTCAGTCAAATTCTATCTGAGAAATTCTGGACTTTGCTTCCAAAATGTGTTTCTCTCTGAAAGCGTAGATAGTAACCAGTGGAAACTGCTTCTCTAATAGGGAATAAAGAGTTGGCTAAATGAAAATGTCAAAACCTTGAGGAAAGTAATCATATAACCTCGGATTTTGCAATAGCTAGAAAAAGGGGAAGTTGGCCCAGTCAAGAATATACATTATCTGGGAAGCCAAATTCCTAGACATCCAAAAGAAAAGTAAGATCAATTCCATCATCTGGTCTCCATAAAAGAAAGTGACTCACAAAGTTGGAAGATTTTTAAAATAATTTCACTTATATAGCATCAAATCCTGAGTAAAAAGATAAGAAATATATTAAATAAGTGTTATATGGATTTTTTCCAAATGGAAATGGGTAGGAGAAAAGGCTATGTAATGAGAGACTTGTGTAGATGCCCAGGAGGTTCTCTGGTGAGTTCAGAATCTCTAAAAATGTACAAAAGTTATAAATGCATAATCAGATATGAATATAAAAGAAGTCTTAGAATCAGAAAAAAATAGTGTGAGGTTGGCTAAAACCTGTAGTAGTAAGCTGAGGCTTGAAGAAAAAATTGCAACAAATGGAAGAAGGATAAACAAAGAAAGGATGGAAGGAAGCTGCATAATGAAATGTCTTCAATATCAAAGGGAAGAAATCAACTAAATAATAACATCAGCTGCAGCTGATAGGCAAGGAACCAGAATGGAAAGAATGGTGGTTTGGGCTTCAGTTAGATTTATTTCTCAACCCTGTCAGTACCACTGTCAAAGGCCAATTACTATCGATATACAGCAGGTTGTGGGAGAGAGTATGCTGCCAAGTTTCCATTTCCTCCTTGGTCCTACAGAGCTCTTTATGCCAGGGACTCTGTTTGCATCTGTACATGGGTGAGCCACATGCTTGGTCCACCTCCTTCTTCCCAAGACCCCCACCTTCTAGGTGGATTCTTTTACTATTCTAGCTCCTACAGCAGTCTTCAACCTTCTTAACATCCTCTTACTCTAGAGTGTTTAGATGAAAAAGGACAAATACAAATTAAAAATAAGACAATTCTTCTTGTTGAAAATAGGGGGAGATTTCCCTCTCTTCCTTTTTCTTTGAGCATTTACCTTATACAAGTTGGAATGGTAAGTACATTCTCATCTCTTTGAAATGTGTATAAATCCTTTTAAAGACCAGATGGGCTTTTTGTCAGCCAACCTTTTGTCTATTTTATGACCTAGAATGTCTTTCTCAAGGACCTGAGAGCCATCTGTTTAAAATGCAAATATCAAAGGAGATAGCACTCCTATCTCCTAGTTTCTACTGGAGGGTAGGAGCCTAATTTCAGTGGGCACCTTGCTCCAGGTTGCAAAACTACCTCCTGTCATAAAGAGATGAGAAGTTTGTTTTCTCTCTGGATAAAGCAATTTAGCTAACACAGATGGTCACCCCAATTACCAGGTAAAGTTAGGATGAGTAGTGTTGTCAAATCTTCTTACTTGGGGATCAGTTATTATTTATCTTGAAAACAAGTATGTAATGGGTTGTATATGCTTTGCTATATAAGGGAGTGTGATTCCTCTCTGTCTTTGCAATCTCTTAGCGGATTGCCTGTGACAAGCAACACATTCTGGTTTAATGCTTATACACTAATAAAAGTGTTTTATTTTCTCTACTAACTTTGTGAAGAGGATTTTTGGGTTGGGAGATTTTGCTTTTAATTATATTCCTCCAGCAAGTACCAACCATTCTTTTCCTGATGACTCGTGGAAAATTAACCTACTACAAACGTACTTTGTGGCAGGATGCAAAAGATAAGTTTATGCCTGTAAGGAAAGAGGTAAACTTACAATACACTTAGTTTGGGAGTCTTGCTTTATCCAATCTCAGCGGCTGACATCTTCAATGCTATATTTGTTATTGTTGGATAAAATCTTTTAGAATAGCTTTTTTTTGCTTATTCGAAATAAGTAAAGATCAGAAGTGACCCTAAGTTGAGACTCTGTCCCGAAATAAAAAAGATTGTGATCCATTTAATAATGTTGAAATGACATCTGGAAATTTTTCCAAATGGAAAAACATAGTGTTGCAGGTGTTTTCATGGTATATCTTAATACTAAATATTTGCAGTCTATATAACAGAAGAATCATTGTGTTCTACTGAAATCACCATCTTTTTATAACAAAACATTCCTTTAGAGGTCATTGAGATCTTGGAAACTGTTTGGCAGCATACTCTCTCCCACAACCTGCTGTATATCGATAGTAATTGACCTTTGACAGATATTTGCTGGTGGAAGTGGTGTGTTTCCCCATGGGGTAGGGACTAACAGTCCTATTGGAGACTGGCTAGGCAGCGTTCTCATGCATAGACAACTGCAAAACAAAGATGGCCATGTGGTGATGGATATACAGGAAATCTTAGAGAGGGTTATGGAGGGCCAAGTTCTCTGTAGTCAGTAACCAGTTTAAGAATACAAAGTTAAACAAAATTGTCAGAGATGTCATTGCAATACTAAGATGAAGAATATGGATGACATGTTGTCACCCAGAGAAGGCCCTAAAACATTTTCCATATCTAATGCTTTGTTTTTAAGTTGGGCTTGCTTATAGGAACCAAGGCAGAACACTGCCAGATGGCCAAACCACAGAACAGGTCCAAACCAGAAAGGTCCAAAATGGTGATAGCATGCTGTGCACAAAAGATGCCATGGGCAAAAGGAAAGATGCACATAAGGTGCTGTGTGCAGGAAGGGAAGATCTGTGCATGCCTCAACTGCCCCCACCTTGAGTGATAGCACAGAGACCCCTTCACCTTCACATCCCATAAGAACCAAGCTCACCTCCCCTTTGGGGAGAAGGTGTTTTAGAGCATGAGCTCTGCCTCCTCCATTCATTGATCAATGAATAAAGTTTCTGCTCTGCTATTCTGAACCAGGTCTCATTCTATTGGTGCAAGCAGCTCTGGGCAAAAGGACACACTTGCGGGTCACCGGTCCCTTAGGGCTTGGTAATAACGTGAGTTTCATTTCATAAGCCAACTTTGGGAGTGACTGATTGGAATTCTGTGTGGAGAAAGATTCTGAGGTCGTGTGTGTCATGCATGTAGCAGCAGGGAGCAGCAGCCCATGGGTCACATAATCACTATTCCTAATATAAAAGCTCCTTTTGTACTTTCTGCCTTAGTTAGATCTATTGACAGAGTGTAGGCTGTCCTGGTCTACAAGAGAGAGTGAAGAAATGACTACAACTTGTTAGATGACAAATTCTGTCACAGGCTGTAGCATGAGGGATGACTGGTAAGTTTTGACCATAAGAACACACTCACTCAAAGCCATAATTTGGGGAGACTGGGGAGGAAACATCTGTTCAATAGTTCTCCAAATTTGAGAGCTGAAGGGCTTGGCTTAGACAGAAAGAAATATATAATTCAACCAACTTCCAAGAAAGCAAAGGAGAGTACTCTTTAGGGCCCTGCTAACCAATGATCATCTGGGGCATTTTTGAAGGAGTTATACCTCTCCTTGCTGGTTGGCTTTTAATTTTCCCTTCAAATCTCAATCCTCCATATTTATTGAGTCCTAGACCTGGAAGGTGTCTTGGAACTTACGAAATACAAATCCCTCATTTTCCAGGAAAGAAAGGAAGATGAGACCTAGAAAGGTAAATTGTTTAAGGTCACACAGCTGCTAAGTGGCAGAGCCGAGTCTAAAAGCCCTAGGATCAGAAGAGTCCAGTGCTCTTTTCGTTTCACTATTCTGTGAGACCAACCCTCCCTCACTCCCTCCCTCCCTCCCTCACTCACTCACTCAACCTGGAGTTCTTTTCTCAGGCAAACCCTCACCTCATGGAAGGACCCCACCAGGGGTCCTGCACCTAGAGTTGGAGGCATGTGTTAAGTGGACAGATTTAAGCATAGGGACCTATGTGGCTGAACCCCATGGGCTTCTGTGATTCTTACAGGAAACAGGTATTTGTCATCCCCCAGGTGATCTTTATAGATGCCCATGGTCCCATCAGAAGGTTGGATTAGGCTTCGACCCTGGGAAAAGTTCCCATCCCACAATTCTCATGTAAGGTCAAACTCACAAGCAGTAGATCCCCCCTCAAGGGACCTCTCCATTCCTTGAGACTTTTAGTTCATCAGATCCTCAATTATGGTCCCCCATGAGCCCTCATCTCCTATTACTGACTGCTCCTGAACACAGAGAAAATGTAGTAGCAGTCTTTTTCCCTGTTAAGACTTCTAATTTCCTCTTCACTCTTAATAAGTCTGACTAAATTAAACACTCATGACATGGTGCTCAAGTTTTTTAAGCTAAGACCCATGCAATGGAGTTCAGTGGACAACACTGGAAACCTGAAGTAGCCTTACCTCTTATCCAAGACTGAGGGGAATGTTTTTGGGCAGAGTTTCACTTCTTCAACCAATCTTAGCTGCTTAGCAAGCTGAGGACTCAAGGGTCTTTGTGCTCTAGTGCTCATTTTCAAACAATAGGATGAGACAACAATTTCAGATCAGGTCATTCCTCTCCTTGGTCATGTTCTGGGATCAGTACCAAAGACACCATTTCATAAAGCTTCTCATGCTTTACATTTGTAAAATATTTATTCTCCTCCAAGTTTATCTAAAACACAATGTAACAGACCTTTTATCACATCGCCCATACGTAGAAAAATCCAGAGCACAAGCAAGAAAAGTTTGGTTAATGTTTCATATTACTCCTCAGTGTATGTTAGCAACTAAGACACCATGTGATTTGAGTGCATACAAAGACACCAATAACCACATAAATAATATCAGCAGTGGGAACTCTCCTGGAAGGTGAACACTTTTAAGATCTAATAAGACATCATTCTAAACAACAAAGTTTTTCCACCTCTATTGGGACATTCTCAGGGTGAGTGATGTTCTTTTGGGGTCCTAACAGAGCCAGAATCAACAGCAGGATAAATTCTAGGATAAAACAAACCAAGAACCCAGGGGCCTGCTACCAGGCTTCAGCATGACAGTGTCATAACATCTTACCTTCCTAAGTTCACCCCTACAAGGGAGCATCAGAGAAGAGAAGCAGCTGTAGGGACTGCAGTAAAGAATTACAAGCAAACAGCTCTTCTACAGCTGCTAACAGTTGGGGGGCTGACAAACTCTTTGATCTTCTCTTCTTTCAAGGTTGCTTTGAAGTGAAGAGACCCAGAAATATCCTAAAGATTGGGAGAATACAGAAAGTTTTTCTTCTGCCTTTAAAGTACATTAATAGGAGCCCAGACATTTTACTCCAAAATTACAGGTTATATTAAGGGAAATAAATGGCCATTTACTTTTTGTGTGGTTTGTTAAGAAGAGGGTCCCAGAACCTTCCTCTACATGCCTGCATTTTCCTGAGATACAGAGAAGAAAGACTACCTAAAGTAAGTATGATGAGAAAGTGGCCACACAACAGAAATAGCATCAAGGGCATGGATGAAGAGACATTTACAGGCTAACAACTTACAGTCACGATAGCAAGAGGAAGAGCAAAGAAAGCAGGAGGGAGATTCTGCCCCAAGTGAAGACAGAGAAGGCAAGAAACTGCCCAAAAGAAAAGAGCACATCAAGAACAAGTTCCAACAATGAGCTTTGCAAGGAGGTGGGCAAAGGACATTACAGAGGGATGCTATAAACCCCTTGCAAGGTGCAGAGGAAAATGACAGATGAGTAGATATCAAAGCAGCTACTGTGGGGGATTAGAATTCTCCACCCCAAAATGCATCTCTGTGGCTTGATTATTTTTAAGAACCAAAGACTCAAAAAGAAACTTTGACCTTCCCCCTAACTGCCTACAAGAATTTAAGATAGAAGGCATGTTCTAGAAAAGAGCTAATACCATGAGATAATTATAGTATAATATAAATTAGGTGTGATAGACAGGGAGGAACCTAGCAAGGACCATTTGATCAAAGTCCTCCCCATAGTCCCATTGTTTTTAAAAGGTATGGCAAACATTTGTTTACCAAACATTTGCTTTTTCCATCTCCATGTGAATTGCCTTCCTCCCCTTTGAATTCCAAAACCATTACCCCAAACATCCTCCTTTGTCTTTAACTGAAGATAGTATTCAAGTTGGCTTCAGCCATTTTGGAAAGTTACTCAGTTTTCCTGGAGTTCTCCCATGTATACATGTTATTAAATTTGTTTGATTTTCTCCTGTTATTCTGTCTCATGTCAATTTAATTCTTAGACCAGCCAGAAGAACCTAGAGGGTAGAGAAAAATGCCTTCCTCCCCTACACTAGACTGATGCTGGCCTGGTCTTGCTTGACCCAAGCTTCTCACCAGCTCTCTATGTGAGGTTACGTTGGTTACAAATAATTCACCTTTGCATAACATGTCCAAAGTATGGTATATTAGTTAAAATACTTAACTGTTTGACTGAATTTATTAGTCACACATCTCCCCAAAGAAGAGGCATGATTGGTCCTCTGTGGCTAATGGAAACCCACAGCTGTAGCCTCTGCAGCTCACACCAGCATAGCTAAACCAGTCTGGCTCCCCATCACAGGAAACCAGAGCCTGAATGCAGAGAATCTCTTTGTTCCAGGCAGCCTGATTGATAGAGTCCCAGATTGCTGCCAATTTTACCTCAATCCTTCCCTCCCTCTAAAACAGGGGTCAGCAAACTGTGGTGGTATATGGGCCTAATCCAGTCAGCTGCCTAATATTCTAAATAAAGATTTATTGAAACACAGCCACATCCATTTGTCTACATATTATCTGTGGCTGCTTTCTCACTATAACAGCAGAGTTGACTAGTTGCAACCATCAGTACACTTTCCCCATTGCTTGCATCCTTTCTCCCTCTTGTCTTCCCTTCTTCCCATTTTAGGACTATTATCCAGCCAGTCTTAACTCCAGAAAGTACCTGGATCTCCATCTAATCAGACAGTCCAGAACCCAGCTGCCACTCGGGGCTCATTAGTTTTGTTTTAGAGTTTGGAGAAGTTTTATTGCTATTGTTTTCATCATTGGATTTATTAAATTAAAAACATTGGTTTTGGTAACAAGTCAAAAAATACAGAGGAAACTGTTTTTTTAAGGAAAAAGTTAAAAATCTTCTTCCCTCCATGCTACCTCTTGAAATAATCAAAGTTAATACTTCACTCCTCTCATACTTTTCTCTAATGAGGGCTTTTTAAAAAATCTCTATTATTACAATAAGGTTGAGAGGGTAAAATATTTAATATTTAATATGCAGGGCACATTCATTCACTCAATAAATTTTTTGAATACCTTTATGTTTCAAACACTGTGCTGAGTCCTGAAAAATCAACTTAAAATTGTCTAGAGTAGATACCTGAATATCAAATAATATCTGTTTTTTCTTTTTGTAGAGTGGTTAAAAAGCCCCACCATGCTTAATAAACTGCTGACAGTTTGGTTGCACACACTAGCTAGCCAAGCCAAGGATAGGTGACATTAGGCACAAGGAGGACTAATAAATAATTGAAGGCAACCCATTTTCCAGATTTAGAAAGGAAATTAACTCAAAATCCAAGATATAAAACCAATGAATCTGTAAGTATCTTCTTATACTCTTTGATAGTTATTGGTGATATTTAACACCAGGTCTGGTTCTCCTCCTTCCAGGAACTTGGTAGGATTGCACTCTTCCACATCCTTGAAGTTAGGTGGCACTGTAACACTTTCACTGGAGGTAGGAAATTGAAAAGAAAGACATGAGTTAGCAGGCCTACACAAGAATCAAGGCATAAAGCAAAGAAGGCCTTAACTAAGGCAGAAATGAGGTACTATAGTAGAGCATGTGGCTACTAGATATTTTAAGATGATAGAACTCAGGGCTGATAAGATGAGGCATTGAGCAAATGTACACTTTCTGGCCTGCATAATTGGGTGGGAGTGGACTATTGCATTCACTGAGAGAAAGAATAGGAGAATAATTAGGCTAAAGAAGACTCTGGTGAGTTTAATTTGAGATGAAAAATGTTTGACGTGCCATGTGGAGATGTACAGAAGTTGGATATACAGGTCTAGAATGCTGGAAAGAAATCTACAGTGAAAATATAGATTTGGGGTTACTTGGAGAATAAGTAACAATTAAAGTCATAAGTTTGAATTAGTTCTTTCAAAGGGACACTCCAGAGCAGCACTGTCCAATACAAATTTCTGAGATGATAGAAATGTTCTGTAACTGCCTACTACAATACAGTAGCCATTAGACATATGTGGCTATTGAGCACTTGAAATGTGGCTGGTGCAACTGAGGAACGCAATTTTTAATTTTGTTAAATTTCAGTTTATTTAAATTAAATGGCCACATGTAGCCAGCGGCTCCTGTATTGTTGAGCACAGCTCTCAAGTGAAAAGAGCAATGAGCCAAGATTGGCGTCTCAAGAAACATTGACAAGCATACTCTATATATGTGTACACGTATATGTATACATATATACACACTGTGTATATCTGTGTGTTAAAATGGAATAGTTTCAACTTCTGCTTCCAGCTAAGATGGACTAAGAGACCAGACTTAGCCTCCCACTAGAAACAACTGAGGGGAAAAAAAAGGCAAAACACATAAAACAACATTTTTCAAGACATTAGATCTCCAGCAATGAAAGGATGGTGATCCCTGAGAAACAAAACAAATGAGGTGAGCTTTATGATTGTCCCCACTTACTGCTTGGAGACAGTCTCCAGGCTGTGATACAAAAAGAAGCAGACTCTTGCTGACTCTCTTTGTTAATGAGACAGAGTTGGGAGGTGGGAAAGCCAAGGCACCTAAAATCACAGGGCAAAATACCAGCTAGGACAGAGCTCCACAGAGAGACAGAGACAGAGTCAGAGACAGAGAATAAGCCCGCTCTGGAGATCTGAAGAGTGTCTCCCTTGAGTTTTAAGTAATCTGTACATGCATGTGAAGAAACCACCTGAGGCCAAGATAAAAACCTGAAAGGGTTAGAGGGAACAATCCTTTGGGTTGGCACAGAGCCAGAAATAGTTCCTGTTCTCACTAACCAGAGTGGGAAACCTCATAATTCCCAGAATATCAGATAGAAAACTGAGAAAAGTTTGGCCTCAGTAGTGGAAAAAAACTAGCCCTACACCAATACTTCTCAATCACGAGCAATTTTGCCTCCCTGGGGACATTTGGCAATGTCTGGAGACTTTTTTGATCATTACACTAGGAAGATGCTACTGTTATACAGTGAGTAGAGACCACTGATTCTGCTAAACATCCTAAAATACATAGGAGAGCCCTCCACAACAAAAATTATCCAACCCAAAATGTCAATAGCAACAAGTTTGAGAAAACTTGCCCTAGACTAAATGCTGCTCTAGTCCCACCTAACAAAGCTTAAAAGCAACACCTGAAAGGATCACACTGTTTCTCAATAACTTAATTGTATTCCACAACAAAGCTCAACAATAGTTATAGGAATACAAAAATATTCAGCACCCAACAATTTAAAATTCATAATATCTGGCATCCAATCAAAGATTATCAGGAATGCAAGCAGGCAGGAAAATAGTATCCATAATGTAAAGAAAAATCAACTAATTGAAATCAATGAAGAAATGACACAGATAATAAAATTAGTAGGCAAGGATATTAAAAGTTATTATAACTGTATTTCTCATGTTCAAGAAGCTAGGAGAAAGATTGAACATATTAAGTAAAGACATGGAAGATATATAAAAGGCCCAAATAGAATTTCTAGAGATGAAAACTATATCTAAGATGAAAAACACAGATAAGCTATTGCAAAAGAAAAGATTGGTGAACTTGAAGATACAGCAATATAGTCCAAAATGAAACACAGAAAGAAAAAAAAGTTAAGAGAGCATCAGTGATCTGTGAAACTCAAGTGGCCTAATATACATGTAACTGGGGTCCCTGAAAAATACAAGAGACAGGGGTAGATGGAAACATATTTCAAGAAAAGAAGGTGAAAATTTTTCCATGTTTGATGAAAGCTGCAAACCCACAGATCCAGGAAGTTTGATAAATTTCAATATGAAGAAAATGCAGCTGTTTCTGTCTAGGTTTTGATAGAAGCTCCAAGACTGTGGATGCCAGCCTTACATGCCAACCCCTCTGTCATGAGTTGAAGTATGTCCTCCAAAAATATATATTGAAGTCCTAACACTCAGTATTTATGAATATGAACTCATTTGGAAATAAGGTCTTTCAGAAGTAATCAAGTTAGGATGAAGTCATACTCAATTAGGATGGGCCCTAATCCAATATAACTGGTGTCCCTATAAGAAGATAAAAAAGAGACACAGACAGAGACCCACAAGAAGAATGCCATGTGATGACAGAGGCCGAGGTTGGATCTACAAGCCAAGAAACTCCAAGGATTGTTGGCAACACCAGAAACTAAGAGAAAGTCAGGGAACAGAATCTCCCCTAGAGCCTTCGCAGAGAGCATGGACCTGCTAACACCTTGATTTTGGACTTCTGGCCTCCACAACTGTGAGAGGATAAATTGCTGTTGTTTTAAGACACCTAGTTTATGGTAATTTATTACGGCAGCCCTAGGAAACTAATACACTGTCTATACAGGCCCTGTACAGAATTAGCCAAAATGGTTTTTGTCACACTCAGCCCAACACTCTCCCCTTGCCTTGAGGGTATAAAAATTTTGAAATTGAAAATGCAGCATTTTTCCAATGGGCTCTGAGTCTCACCCTCACCTCCCTTCACTCGACATCTGACAGATGAATTGATGAAGAATAAGACTGCTTCTATGCCCTACATGACATGCAATCTCTCACCTACCACCTGCACACCCAGCCCAAAACCCACAAAGCTGGACTACTAGGGCATTGGATCAAGATGACAAGAAGTTGAAATTTCTAGGAAGGGTTCCACTTATTCAAGGCTCCTAAAAACTTTGCCCCCAAGTACAAAAAAAGGACTTGGCTGATGAAACTCCTAGGAGGAGTGTCAGTCACTCAAGGAAAACTAAATTGTTTGTCAGGCAGCACTGCTGTAGCCAGACGCAGAGTTCAGAAGATCACAGGAGGAGAGTGGACCCGATTGGCCTCTGGCTGCCCTCTGAATGCATTGTAATTCACACCAGACTGTGGAGTGTTTTACAGCACAAAGACCCTTTAATTCTGAAAGGGAATTCAGTCACCGACTCTGATCACTGAGCACTGCGGTGACAAAGACCTTGAGAACAGAACACAAGCAGGAGCACATACAGAAATGTGGAGGGAGGGAGACCAGAGAGGGAAGCCAACAGGTCCCTGACAGCAACTTGGTGACATAATTAGCTGTCCTTGCTCATGGGCCTCCTATTTCACACACAGATGCTCAGTGAGGCATCACAACTCTCAGTTCCTCTACATGTGTTGTGTGTATGGTATTGTGTTTGTGGTATATGTGGGGCGGGGGGGGTGGTATGTGTCCAGTGTTTTGGGGGAGGTAAGTGGAGAGGGGTTTGTTGACTGATTGCCTGCCTTCATGATTCCCTAGGCTCGGGCGGAGCAAAATGAGCCTGAGTTTGTAGCTGCAGCATAAGCAGCAACTTGGAGCTGATCCACTGTCTGGACTATTTTTAGCAATGACGCGCCATGACTTTGCACTCTTTCCTAATATAATTGACAGCAATAGGATCTCATTGGAAACAGCAACTACAGTTAAGGACTCTCTGCTTTCCAGATCACACCACTTCATGGTCCTTTTGAACGAATCATGAAGCATTCCTAGACCTCGGAAACATTTCAAATACTACACAATATTTTCCAAAATGTGAGGGTCAAAAAAAAAATGGTGCTATAATTAGCATGAATGTATTGGCCTCTGGGCTCATTGTAAAGTTATAGGGCATGCAGTTACTAAATAAAATAAATTAATTAAATAATATTTGTGTCCTTTTATAAAGGGATGCTGTATCACAGATACTACAAGAATTCATATCCAGATTACTAATAAATAATAGTTGCCCTAGCAACTCTGGCCATCCCCTCTTCAGAAATGTAAAAAAAGATTACAGACAAGTTCAGGAACTCCTGAAAGCCAAATCTGATGAAAAAGCAAGCCTGCACTTCAATTGCATGAAGAATTAGAAAATGCCTATGAGAATCATAAGTTAATCATGAAAAATGAAAGAGACCAAGAGCTCAAGACTTTCATTTTACAGGCAAGGAAATGAACTGCCTGAGAGGTTACATGACTTGCCCAAGATCACATTCCATGTAAGTGGCATCTCTTGAATTAATCCAAATCTTCTGACTTCTTGCCCAATATTTTTATACTTCCTGGACTATCTTGGTACTTTCTATGCCTGACACTATGTTAGGTGCTATGAAACCCTATCATGGCCAACCAGGAATTTACTAGAACTCTCTTGCTAGTATGGCCATCTTTAGATAAAGAAAGAACTCTGAACTATGACTACTGTATTCCCCATGGAGAGCTGAAGTCAAATCACCAGAATCTGCAGAATTTAGAAACTGCTTCATCAATGGATCTGACCACTTCCTGTTCCTAAGAGTCCTCCTTGCTGGAAACCTCCCATTCAAGGCCTAATTAATGAACTGGCCTGCTCTGATAGCCCCAGAATGGAGAGGAGGTTGACTCCAGGTGAAGGAAGGCCAAGTATATAAATGAGAGGTAAGAGAGAGACTAATTTCATTTTAAACATTTATTGATCTAGGCACTAAGAATACTACGTTAAACAGTACTTAGTACCTGCCTTTTACCTTAATTAAATGATAGCTAAATACAGTAGTTGCTATACCAGAAGTAGGTAATAAGTCCTAATCTGAGAAGCTTTTCTGATCCTGAGCATGGAAGTTGATCTTCAAAAAATAGGCAGATGTGGGGCTGGCCCCGTGGCCTAGTGGTTAAGTTCAGTGCACTCTGCTTTGGCTGCCCAGGTTCGGCTCCCAGGTGCAGACCTACACCACTTGTTGGCTGCCATGTTGTGGCAGTGACCCACATACAAAACAGAGGAAGACTGGCACAAATGTTAGCTCAGGGTGAATCTTCCTCAGCAAAAAAGAAAAAATGGGCAGATGTAATCAAAGGACACAATCAACAGAGTGAAAAGGGCAACCTATGGAATGAAAGAAAATATTTGCAAATCATGTGCCTGATAAGGGGTTAATATTCTCAATATATAAAGAACTCCTACAACTCAACAACAACAAATAACCCTATTAAAAATGGGCAAAGGACTTGAATAGACATTTCTCCAAAGATGGTATGCAAATGGTCAACAAGCATATGAAAAGATGCTCAACATCACTAATCATTAGAGAAATGCAAATCAAAACCACAATAAGATATCACCTCACACCCATTAGGATGGCTACCATCAAAAAAAAAATAGCAAGTGTTGGAAAGGATGTGGAGAAATTGGAATCCCTGTGCACTGTTGGTGGGAATGGTAAAATGGTACAGCCACTGTGGAAAACAGTATGGAGCTTCCCCCAAAAATTAGAAATAGAATTACCATATGATCCAGCAATCCCATTTCTGGGTATTTATCCTAAAGAATTGAAAGCAGGATCTTGAAAAGGTATTTGCACACCCATATTCATGGTCTCATTATTCACAATAGCCGAGAGATGGAAGCAACCCAAGTGTCCTTTGACAAATGAATGGATAAACAAAATATGGTATACACATGCCATGGAATACTATTCAGCCTTAAAAAGGAAGGAAATCCTGTCATATGCTACAACATGGCTGAACCTTGAAGACATTATGTAAAGCAAAATCTGTCAGTCACAAAAAAATAAATACTGTGTGATTCCATTTATGAAGTATCTAAGGTAGTCATATTCATAGAAACAGGCTACCAGGAGCTGAGGGGAGGGAAAAATGGGGAGTTGTTATTTAATGGGTATATAGTTTTAGTTTTGCAAGGTGAAAAAGTTCTGGAGATCTGTTGCACAACCATGTGAATATACTTAACACTATTGAATTGTGCACTTAAAATGGTAAAGATGGTAAATTTTGTTATATATTTTTATCACTGTTTTTTAAAAAGAGAAACAGATGTAAATCTCTCAGGAGTAATATACTCTCCTTATTTCTTCTCACCTCCTACCACCAAACAAATAAAGTTGACCCATAAACTGAGAGGATTGGCCTCAAGGAGCAAGTCCCTAATCAGATCTCATATTACCAGGACATGAGCACTGGGAAAGCTCTGCAGTCCCTGATGAGGTTGGAAAATCTTCAAGGCTTCTTATGGTTTGGTCAGGAAGAGCAGTGAGTGCCTTAGATGGGTGGGAGAGAATACTGTTGGCAAACAGAGGCCAATCAGATCAGCAGAGGCCAAGCCAGGAGAGAGGTGCATACCTGTGCCAGCAACAGCAAATCTGCAGGTTGTCCAAAAGGGAAATCATTCCTCACCAATGTCCACAGACCGAAAGGAATGTTGGATAATTGCTACCATGGGACTGTTGGGTCCTATAATTTGCCTATTAGAAAAGATATAATTTTTGCTGATTTCCTTTGCTTTTATAACACTTCTGTCTATAGCACTGTGGCTTGCGAGTGGTAGAATAAGTGCCCGCTTCGGGCAACAGTCAATGACGGGGAAAGAATATTGTCTCTAGAGTCTCAGTTCAGTTCTACCATCTCCCAGCTAAGTAATTCAAGTAAGTGGCTTAAACTTTCTGATACTCAGTAGACACATCAGAAAAATGGGAATATTAACGCCAACTGAAAGGGCTGTTGCAAAGAAGACAAGAGATAGTGTAAATAAAACCCCTAGCACAGTGCTGCATACTTTGGAAAATGATGACCTGCATAAATCAGGCCTAGAAACTTTAAGGAGCCCTATGCCACATGATCACATCCCCATATCATCTTTCCAGTATGTGTGTGAAAGCGTGCCTGTGTAGATCAGCACCATCCTTCTCTCTCCCATTCACCTTATGGAAACTCTCTGCCCTTCCCACCATATTAATCAATGACAGATTCTCCTAAAAATAAGAGAAGGAAGGACAGAGGCAGTGAGAAAGGTGCAATCACCAGGACCAGCACCATCACATCCATATTTTCATAGGAGACATTTGCATAACATGCAGCTTGAGTCTTATTACAGCCCTGCTCAAAAACCTTCCATGGTTTCTGATACACATGCTCAAGTATTTAGGGGGAGCAATAAGATGGATAGATAGAATAGATGTGTTTAGATATGTAATTGTATAAGCCAGTTGCTGGTTATAAAATTATTTCAATTTTTCTCTACGGTTGAAAATTTTCATAATAAAATGTTGAGGGTAAAATATCATCCATGGTTCCCTAATACAGCAATTTAAGCACAGAAGATGCTCAATACATGTTTGTTGGATAAAACCACAAGTTAGTGGTTAATACTTTGACAAGTGACAATGTCTGGTGATGGAAACAACATAAATCCCAACAGGATTTAAACAATGAGTTCATAATACAAGACCTGAGGAAAATGATAACCTCTGATTCTTTGGCCAAATCTTGTCAATATCCATTGTGAGTGGATTTGTCTTGTATCTGGCATGTATCCTCTGGAAAGCCACTATCTAGAAACATGCAAGAATCCATATGGATGTTACTACAGAGCTATTATGTGTTTATACCAACTATAACCTCATATTCACTCTCTTATCACTAGTTGACTAACCAGGATACGGGGATGCACTCAGTATAAATTCTCATCTCAACTCTGTTACCAATTTTCTGTAAGACATTCATCAAGTTACTCATTATAACTGTACTTTGAGTCCCCTTATCACCAAACAGGAGTCATGTCAACTGTATTAAACAGTGGTATGGCCAAAGTCCACAGCCTTGCCTCAGAGACATTGCCCCTGAGGCTTCCCACCTGACGTGGCCCATGGACCCCCTGTAAGGTATTACCCATATGTTCACCCAGTAACAGATGTGGAGATGATCATCATAACCCCTAACCATTGTACAGTAGTTTAGAGTCCACAAAGTATTTTGCACATATATTACCTTCTTAATGCACGTAACATTGCTCTTAAGTAGTATCTCCCTTTTACAGAGGAGTAAATTGAGGGTCAACAACATTATAAAATTTCCTCAAGGACAGTATTGAAGTCAAGGACCAAGCCTAGGTCCTCTGGTTCTGAATCTTGCTCTGTTTTCATTGCATTGTCACCCATTCCACCCCTTAAATCACCAGGCCCTCCCATTAGATGTGGCTCTCACTTTAAATTGAAGTGACCTCCCCCAGGTAACAACCTTAGAGCCTCTTATGATCTCTGTACCCCATTCCTGGCTGCCATTTTTACCCCAAAGCAAATGAAAGGTGAACACCACTGAATCAGAACACTCTGCAAACTTCCCTTCCCCTTGCTGAGGATGCCCTATCGTTCATCTTCCCCCATGTCCAACTCAGCACAGGAAGTGTTTTAAGAGCCAGTTTTAAGGTAAATAAATTTGACTGTGCTCCAAGACCTCCTTCTAGTTAAAAAATGCAACTAGGCATCTCTGCCATGCAAGTAGGCATTTGGCGATGGTGAAGATAGATCTTAAACACACCTCCTCATAAAATATTGAAGGATAGAACTTTCCAAAGTCCCCTGAACCCAAGAGTGCAAAGTGATGCCCACAGAACTTCAAATAAATAAACATTTAATACTTCTAAAAATATAACTAATATGTTAAACAGGAAAGTTGCATCATAGGAATTGCCAAATAGGTGGAAACTAAAGGGAACAGGAGATGAGGAGGGTGGGAGTGAGAAAGAATTATGTGGCAAGTGTTTTGCATGTTTAATCTCATTTAATCCTCACAACCACCTAACCTATTATTTTATTTTACAATTGAAGAAACTGAGGCACAGAGTCATTAGGGTACATGCCCAGCTTCAACTAGTAGATGAGTTGGGATTCAAACCCTGGTCTGTCTGAATCCAGAGATCATTGTACTACTTAGGACTAGGAGAGGAAGAGAGAGATGTCAGGAGTCATATAGGCCTCTTCCTTTTTTCTAAAGTTCATAATTCATTGTCCATCTCACCCACTCAAACCATTGGTAGCTCTAAAGCCCACGCTGTGTCTATTTAACAGTTCTTTTCCCAGCTTCTGAAACACCATCACACTCACAGATAGGACTTTCCAGTCTCTCCCCCACAGAGGTCACTTGAGTCCACGCTAGCATTAGTAATGGAATTCAGTGGCAGATCCTCAGCGCCATCTGCCAGTCACATGCCTGGTTTCCTGGCAAGGAGTAGATCATCTTAGCTACCTTTGTCACAGTGTGTCAAGGGGAAACCAGAAAGGCACTTGAGGCAGACCCCATAGATTGTTTTATAAGCCAGAATCATGAAATTCACCTTACTTGGATTGGAAATCCCGGGAAAACTGATTAGTGCTACTGAAATTCATACTCATCAGATTTGCTCCCGTGAGAGAAGTCGGCCAAGCTGACCAGAATTGCCAGACTCTGGGTCATTCAGGAGACCTATAATACGCTAGGCTGGACAAAACATTAGAGATCTCTATCCAGTGTTTTTCACCTAGAGGATACCCAGCTCTCTTTGCATACATTTACACTTTAGGTTTCCTGGTGGATTTCTTTTGAAATCTGCTATTGGAAAAGAAAAATTCTTGAAAACACTCTATTTATTCTAAATCTTTCATCCATGGGAAACTGGGGCTCCCACACATGAAGGGCTTGCTCGGGATCACTCTAATAGTCAAGATGGGCAGGGTTATGCCACTGTAATAAAAACTCCAAAGATCGCAGTGGCTTAACACATCAAAGGTATATTCTCTCTCACACTACATGCCCAACACTCTCTTCGTAATCCCTCAGAGACCCAGACTGACAGAGGCCCCATCTTAACACATGCTTGCGGGGCCAGCCAGGTAGCACAGTGGTTAAGTGCGTGCGCTCCGCTTCAGCGGCCCAGGGTTCAGATCCCGGGTGCAGACCTACGCACCGCTTTTCAAGCCATGCTGTGGTGGCATCCCATATAAAGTGGACAAAGATGGGCATGGATGCTAGCCCAGGGCCAATCTTCCTCAGCAAAAAAGAGGAGGATTGGCAACAGGTTTTAGTTAAGGGCTGACCTTCCTCACACACACACACACACACACACACACACACACATAAAAAACACATGCTTGCATGATTACCACGGCAAGGAAAAGGAAAGCTGGCATCAGGCACTAGTGAACCGATGCTTCTGCCCAAAAGTGACATGTGTCTCTTCCACTCACATTTCATCACCAAAGGAAGTGACAAGGCCACACCTGACTTCAAGGGGCTAAAGAAGTGCAATCCTTATACCTAGCCAAAAGGAAGAGAGCAGCAGTTTGTGAACCGCCCTGATGACAACTAGAGTCACGTAGCTAGTTAAGTGCAGAGCTAAAACTAGAACTCTAGTCTTCCAACACCCTGTTCCTGTGTTTTTCTATTTCCTTTCCCTCAAGGTCTAGATCAAGTTCTACCTTCTTCACAAAGCTGTCCCTGATTATCCTGGCCCATTTTGCTCTCTCCCTTTACTCCACTCCTCTGACCCTTTAAACTCTATCTTGATAACATTGGTAACTGTCTTCAAATGAAACCCATCTTCCCTCCTTTAAGTCTAGGGAATATTTATGAGGTAAACATAACTGTGCACCAAACGTACACACACACACATATATGCAGTTTTTAAGAAAACTTTCCATTGATGCTGAATCCTACAAAATGGGGACTTTGGATCCCCAAAAATGGGGGCTAGAGAGAGAAAGATCCTTCTCTCCTGGACTCAGTAGAATATAAAACAGGAAGAATTTAAGTTAAGAAGGCAAAGTCCCAAACTTAAGAGGGGACAGTACAGACTGAGCCATGGAAGGCATTTTGACTCTATGAAGTTATGACTCTATGAATGTTTGCTAGGCTGGATATTATTTAGTCTTGTTTTGTTTTGTTCTACAATCAGCATTCATTCCCCTTCCTCTCTTCTGCTTTCCCGTATCACAGGGGATGGACACCTAGAACTACAGTTTGCAGATTCCCTTATGTGCAGAGGGATGGATGTAATTTACACCTTGCCAGTGAGATGCATTCAATTTGAAAGGAGTAAAGGAGGCAGAAGTCATTTTCATCTTCCTCCAGCAGTGGCACCAGATACATGGGCTTTGTACAAATAAGTTTTTCAACAGCCTCTGCATTCCCCTGCCATTCATTCATCTCAGGATGTGAAGAAGCTGTGAAGTCAGCAGCAGTTTCCTGCAGGCTCCTGACTCTCAGGTGACAGCACTTTGACTCTGGACCACGGGACTATGGCAAAATTGAAAACTGAAGGCTGATGTCCCAACTTTCACTCTTCCGGGCTTCATGGTGGTTTGTAAGCACCCAAATACCTGCATAAAATTATATAAAATTCCTATTTTCCTGACTAAACCCCAACTGAGACAACTTATCTTTTTAAATTATTTACTTGTAATTATAAAAGTAATAAATGAAGTGTAAGAAATAAATTTCAATGAATTGTAACCTACCACCCAGGTGTTACCCCATACATATATTGGTATAATTTATTCTACTCTCTTTTCTATACAACACCGTTCCAGTCCTAAATCATAGAGATTCCAATATGCACATAGATGATTTCAA
This sequence comes from Tapirus indicus, assembly GCA_031878705.1. Taxonomy (NCBI): domain Eukaryota; kingdom Metazoa; phylum Chordata; class Mammalia; order Perissodactyla; family Tapiridae; genus Tapirus; species Tapirus indicus. The sequence goes on from CM062918.1 coordinate 47,296,942, forward strand.
TAGCCTAGCTTTTCAGTTCCTGGAGCTCCTCTTCTCAATGACCTCATCCTCCACCATACTTCAGCCACTCACTCTCATGGCCATGTCCATAATGACCTTGTCATTAATAACAACTGAAACCCCTCCATGAACTCATTTGCATGCATCTCACTCCCTGACCACCATTTAACTTTCCAGCTCACATCCCCTGGCACGCAGACTCCATCAATACTAACACCCGTGATAAGACCTCCAATTCATTGGTCCTACCAACTTCTCATTCTCACCCATTGATATCTCCTCTTGCCTCCTTACCCAGCTTATTCTTTGGTAAATAATTATAATCAATTCACTCCCTTGTATACCCTCATCTTTGTTGCCCCTTTCTTACTTCATCACATTTGCTATGGCAAAACCACAACACTAATTAAATCCAACTTGCCACCTATACTATGCCTGACCCCGTGCAGCTGAATGTGACTGAAGAAAAACATACAATCCATGATAAATGGTCTCACTTTAAATCCATAAGCATGAACTACAAATAAGCTCTTAATGCTGCCCAACAATCATACTGTATTTTCTTAGCCTATTCGCTCTTTTATAAACCTAGGTAATCATTTCATATCTCCTCCTACAGATATGAACTTCCTCAACCTCTAAACCCTGTAGCCCCAACCATCGTTCTTGATTCCTACTTCATGAAGAAAATCCTCAGTACCTTATCTACCCATTTACAGTATCTGTACTCATACCTTGTCCTTCCTGCATGTTCCAAAGTTCAACTATTTATGATCCTATCTTAAAATCCAACATTCCCACTTATCCACTAGATGCTATCCCCTCAAGCCCAGTCACAGACATCATGCCAGCAATTCTCACCATTCTCTCCCACATAGATTTTCCCACTGCAGTAGATCTTTCCCATCAAAAATGTGTTTCATTTCTCCCATCTTTAAAAATCAAACTTTCTTTTAAACCCTCATTCCATGACAACTAAGATTCAATTACCTGTTGTCCTTTGTAGCAAAACTTCCCAAAAGATTTGTCTATGCTTGTTTTCATAAATTCCTCTTCCCATTTTCAGTTAAACCTATCAAATAAGATGTTTGCCCACTCGACCCCACCAAAACTTGTCTGGTCAAGGTTACCAATGACCTCCATGATGCCAATATCTTCTCAGTCCTCATCTCTTTGACACTTCCAGAATACCACACTCTTCTAGCTTTCCCCTGGCCTCACAGGTCCCTCCTCACTTTCCTTGTAGGTTCCTCCTCTTAGCTCAACCCTCTTAGTTTTTTAGTGCCCCAGAACTCTTCCTTAGCTGTCCGTGCTCTTTGGGGAATCTTATCCAGTCTGATGGCTTTAAACACCACCTATCTCCCAATTTCTCTCAACTTTACACTCTAACCTAGACATCTCTTCAGAATGCCAGACTCATATACCTAACTGCCTACTCAACATGTCCGTTTGGTGTCTACATGACATCTTAAACTCAAAAAGTTCAAAATTTAATTCCTGATGTTTCCCCAGAAACCTACTCCACTGGCAGTCTTCATCATCCAAAAGACAGCACTATTCTAGCTGCTCAGGCCAAAAATTTTGAAATTATACTTGATTCCTTTCTTTTTCACATACCCTAAATCCAAACTGTCTGCAACAGCTGTCACTACCCTCAAAATGTGTCCAGAATCTGTCCACTTCTCATTATCTCCACTGCTACCACCCTAGTCCAAGACACCCTCATCTTTTACCTGGGTTACTATGAGGCATTATAATTGGTCTCCCTGCTTCCTCTCTTGGCCCCTCAAGTCTACTCTCAAAGCAACAACCAAAGTGATCCTTTTAAAACCTAAGTCAGATAATATCACTCCTCTGTTCAAAACTCTCCAGTGGTCCCCATCCCACTTACAGTAAACCCAAAGTCTTACAAAGCCTCACATTTTCCAGCCTCTTGTTCATCTCTGACCTCATACCTTATTGCTTCCCTTTTCAATCACTTTGCTCCAGGTACTCTGGTTTCCTTGCTATTACTAAAATGGGCTCCTTCCTTAAAGCCTTTGTGCTGACTGTTCCCTCTGCTTGGAATGCTTTTCCCACACATACCCACATGGCTACCTCCTTGACCACTCATGAATGTTGCCCTTGAGTGAGGTCTCCCTTGATCAACTTTATTTAAAATTACAGTCCTCCTTAATCCACCTCCTACCCCCATCCCTGTTGGTTCTGCCTTCAAACTACATCCAGAATCTGGTTCTTTTCCCTCTTTTCAATCACATATTGTACCCCTTATTTCCCTTACCCTTACTTCATTAGACTTATTACCTTCTAACTTATTATAACTCATTCATTTCTTACATTTATTGTTTATTGCCTTATTTCCCCTACTAGAATACATGCACAATAAGACCAGGAGTGTTTTGTTCACTGATGTAACTCAAGCGCCTAAAATAATGCCTGGCACATATTGGGTTCTTAATGAATATTTGTTGAACTTCATATACATTTTAACATATGTGCTTTTTTGAAAGGCAGTGTAATGTCTTATAACATGAGCAGTCAGAGGACAAGTCTCCAAGATCATTCTCTACTGTCATTTCTCTACCTCTTCAGGACACCCTCTTCTCCACCTTTCAAAAGAAGGATATTGCAGACACTATTGGTGTGCCACCCATTTGCCCTTCATACTCACCATTCAGTGCACGCCTATGGTTTCTTACTGCAAGCACATGCAACTCTCTGCCTGAAAGCTTTCCCTGGCCACAGGGGTGGACTCTGCCACACACAGGGTGGGGAAGAAGTGCCAAGGAGTTAACACCCTGGAGAAATTCTTGACCAGTGTCATGTGGTTGTCGATAGATAAATGAATCACTTTCTTCTCTCAGGTGGGATAACTCAGGTATGTCCTACAGTATCTTCCCAGTTGCCCACTGGGAACCTACACATTAATGCACCCTGTATTGGCTGCCTTCCCTTTCCCATGTCATTCCCCACTCCCCTACTGGTGCTGCCTGGGATCACCTCCTGAATAAACAATTTGCATTCAAATCCTTGTTACAGACGCTGCTTTGCGGGTGAACCCAAGCCAAGACAAAGCATTTGAATCAATCCTTGTCAAAATTATGTGTTACACAATACCTTAAGTTTCCCCAGAGGTGCTTATAAGCTCTCATAAAGTGGTAGAGCCCAAACAGTAGGAATTCAGAAACATCTCAAAAACTACCCAATGCAGTTTTATTTTTTTCTGTGTTATGTATACTGTGGTTCCTTATAAGATTTCTAAAAAATAAAATACAATAACGCTTCCCCTGCAAAATGTAAAACGTTGGAAGCCACAAAACTGGATGATCTCTAAGGCCCCTCTTAGTTCAATATCTGTTGCTTCTATTAACATGTTTGTGAGTGTTCACACCCAAGGAAGTTTTCCACATTCAGCTTTTGCTATGAGGTTGTTACACGCTTCTCATGGAGGTATCTGAAACTGTTAAATTTGGAAGGTTTCCCAATAAATTAGAAACGTATCCATCTGGGCTCATTGTGGCATCCTCATACTTGGCTGAGTGTCACTGTTTGGAGATGATCCCCTTCCTCCTGGACAGTGGAATGTCGCTCACACCCACAGACTTGTTTCTTACCTGTCACCTCTTGCCTAAACATCATAGGCACTGATAAGCTGACTTGAAGGATGAATGGCTTGAGAAGAAACTCTGTTCTCTTGCTTTTTTCCCAGTTAAAATCAGGCCAAGTGTTTGACATTTTGCTTGGGAGCTGAGCCACTGGTGACTTTCCACTAGGGAGATGGCATTTCCAACAGGCTCCTGTTGTGCAAGTGAGGGTTGTTTGTTTATCATAAATTAGATCATGTTTAACTTGGCTGCAGGGCATACCAATATGGACAAAATATGTTAATAATTGCGTTTCCTACTCCCCACCCCTCGCAGCTTTGCTGCTGTTTGCTTAAATCCACCAACACTAATCTAATTAAGCCCTTTGTCCCTGATTATATCAGTCATTTTAAGAATTCCCAGATTCCAAGATCACCCCTCATTACCCACATTCAAATCCTCATAAGGTTCTATACATCTTCTATTTCTTCCCCTTTTCCACCCACCCCCACCCCCAATGGCTGAAACCAGCCTGCTGTGCTCACTGGAACTCAGTTAGTCAACAGCAAATTCTCCTCTACTTTTTATGTCTACCTCTCCCTCTCTGAGAGTTCCCTTCCCTATCTTGTTCTAAATAAAATCTGGCTACTGTGAAGGTGCTACTTCCCTGAAGCTCTCACAGTGGAGCCTGTTTTTTCTTCCACAGCCATCAAACCACTAGACTTAGGGGTGCAGTAGGTGTCATCCTTGCTCTTCATTGTCACTTAATTCTCCCTCCCTCTTCCCTAAAAACTTCCAGCTTTGAATCTCAAGTCGTCAGATTATATTACCTCCTCCCCTTCATTGTCACTGTCATCCAGCAACCTCCAGACCAATCTTACCTTGTTTCTCATGGATTTTAGCTCTTGGTTCGCTATCATTCTAATATACTCCTGTTTTAATTTTTGGCAATTTCAACACACATATAAATGATCCTTTCAATACGCTAGTCTCTACATTTCTCAACTTCCTCTTCCCCATCATCTTGCCCTTCGTCCTACCTCAACTGCTGTCTTCCATGGTCACGTGCTGGACTTTGTTATTACCAATTACTGAAATACTCAGACTTCAACTAACGTTTCAATCCACCTGACAGCATCACGCCTCCACGTTCTGCCTTCCCACCTATTAAGGTTCTAATTCCTCTCTTTCCACTCTCTCTTCAAACCACTCCAATCAACTCTTCATTATCTGTATCACTCCATCAGAACTGTTCTTGAGTGGGTCACCAAAACCTCCATGTTGCTAAATCTTACTCTTACTTGACTTATCAGCATTTGACATACTTCATCACTCTTTTTTCTTTGATACTTTCTTCACATGACTTCCAGCCTACCATAATCTCTTGATTTTCCTCCTACCTCACTGCTCACTCCTTCTCCATCTCCTTTCCTTGTACCTCCTTTTCTCCTCACCTCTCAATATTGGAGGGTCCCAGATACATGGTTTGAAAGTATTTTCTCCTGTTCCACATGTTGCCTTTTCATTCTGCCGATTGTTTCTTTTGCTGTGCAGAACCCTTTTAGTTTGATGTAGTCCCACTTGTTTATTTTGGGTTTTGTTGCCTGTGCTTTCAATGTCATATCCATGAAATTGTTGCCAAGATTAATGTCATAAGGCTTTTCCCTTATATTTTCTTCTAGGAGTTTCACAATTTCAGGTCTCACATTAAGTTTTTAGTCCATTTTCTGTTGATTTTTGTGTAAGGTATAAGATAAAGCTCCAATTTCATTCTTTTGTATGTGGATATTCAGTTTCCCCAGGACCATTTATTGAAGAGACTATTCTTTCCCCATTGGGTATTCTTCATACCCCCATTGAAGATTAGTTGAGTTTATATGCATGGATTTATTTCTGGGCTTTCTATTCTGTTCCAATGGTCTTTTTTTGCAGGGGATGGGAGTCATACTGTCTTGATTACTGTAGCTTTTGTTAATCTCCAAAACATGAGGAACTAAACTCGATAGCAAAAAAAAAACAAAAACCTTAGTTCATTTTAAAATGAACTAAGACCTTGAATAGACATTTCTCCAAAGAAGACACACAAATGGCCAACTGGTTTATGAAAAACTGTTCAACATCACTGGTCATCAGGGAAATGCAAATCAAAACCACAATGAGATATAACTTCACACATAATAGGATGGCTATTATCAAAAAAACAAAAGATATGTGCTGGTGAGGATGTGCAGAAATTGGAACATTTGCATATTGTTGGGGGGAATGCAAAATGATGCAGCCACTATGGAAAACAGCACAGAGGTTCCCACAAGAATTAAAAATAGAACTACCATATAATCCAGTAATCCCACTTCTGGATATTTATCCAAAAGACTTGAGATCTGGATCTCAAAGAGATATTAGCACTCCGTGTTCATTGCAGCACTCTTCACAATAGTCAAGACATAGAAATAACCTAAATGTTCATCAATGGATGAATGGATAAAGAAAATGTGGCATATACATACAATGGAATGTTATTCAGCCTTAGAAAAGAAGGAAATCCTGCAATATGCAACAACATGGATGAAATTTAAGACATTCTAAGTGAAATAAGCCAGTCACAGAAGGACAAATATTATATGATTCCAATTATATGAAGTATCTAAAATAGTTAAATTCATAGAAGCAGAAAGCAAAATGGTGGTTGCCAAGGGCAGAGGGAAGGGGAAAATGGGGAGTTGCTAATCAATGGGTTTAAAGCTTCAATAATGCGAAATGAATAAGTTCTAGAGATCTGCCATGCAACATTGTGCCTATAGTTAACAATATTGTATTGTACACTTTATAATTTGTTAACAGGGTAGATCTCATGTTAAGTGTTCTTACTACAATAAAAGACAAGTTAAATTTATTAAATATAAATTGGAGGGCCCCAGAGCTCACTCTTTGGTCAAAGTCTCCACTCCATCCTTACTCACTCCTTTGGCTGCCATCGAAGTGATATGGGTTTTGAATACCATCTTTATGTCAATGACATTCAAATGGATATCTGCAATCCAAATCTTTCTCCTGAACTCCAGTCTTATATATCCAACTGCTTACTTGACATCTCCAGATATATGCCTACCTTAGTTTTCTATTGCTGTAGAACAAATTACCAATAATAGTCACTTAAAACAACAGTCATTTATTATCTCAGTTTCTGTAGGTCAGAAGTTTGGGTGGGCTGAACTGGGTTCTCTACTTGTGACCTGACAAGGCCAAAATCAATGTGTTGGGTGGGCTGAGCTTTTATCTAGAGGTTCTAGGGAAGAATTAGATTCCAGCTCATTCAGTTGTTGACAGAATTCAGTTCCCAGCAGCTGTAGGTCAGATGTCCCTGTTTCCTTGCTGGTTGTTAGCTAGGGCTGCCCTCAGCTTCTAGGGGGCACCCGCATTCCTTGTCATGTGGCGTCTTCCATCTTCAAGTCAGCATACAGAAATCTTTTCATGCTTAAAATATTTCTGAATGCCCCCTTCTGCTTTTTCCTTCTGCCACCAGCCAGAGAAAACCCTATAATTTTAAAGGGCTCATAGGATTACACTGGGAGATAATCCAGGCTAATCTCCCTATCTTATATTTAACTGATTAGTAACGTTAATTACATCTGCAAAATCCTTTTGCCATGTAACATAACATATTCACAAGCAAGATATCTCATTATATTCATAGTCCCAGGAATTAGTGCAGGAAATCTGGGGGAGGAGAACATGTTTATAATTCTGTCTGCCACAATATCTAATTGGCATCTCAAACTCAGCATGTGCAAAACTGCTATTTTGCCACAAAGCCTGCTTCATCCTCAACTTTCCCTGTCTCAGTTGCTCAGGTCAAACACCATGAAGTCATTCTTGGCTCCTCAGTTTCTCTCACATGCCACATCTAATCTATCAGCAAATCCTATTGACTCTGCCTTCACAACAGATCCAAAACATTACCACTTCTTACTACCTCCACTGCTAATGCCCTTCAAACTATCATCATCTCTTGCCTCGGTTATGTGATAGCACCTCACTGGAGTCCCTGCTTTTGCTCTGACTATCCGATTTAAAACTGCTACCTGTCCCTACAGTTCCAAGCCCTCTTACCCTACTCTAGCATTTCTATGTTCAATAGTACTTACCACCTTCTAGCATACTATATAGTTTACCTTTTTATTATTATTATTATTGATTATTGCCTGTCTCGCCACCTCCTCCCTGCTGTACTAAAATGTTAATTCTAAGAGAGAAGAGATCTTTGACAGTTTTGTTCGCTGATGTATCCCAAATGCCTAGCTACATAGTACCTGGTCAACTAATAATGGTTGAATGAGTGAATGCACTAATTATACATAAGATAGAGATATTTATTCATTCCTGGGGGATAAGGTGAGTCAAGATTGAAAAGAATAACCCACAAAGAGAGCTTTAAAATTCTATTACATGGCTACTCTTTATGTCTCATACATGCCACAAACTGAACAAAATTTATAATAAAAAGAATTATAACTCCTAACAGGCTTTCCTCTCAAAATCATCTCTCCTGTTGGATTATCCCAATGTGTCAAAGGATCCAAAAGTTTTGTAACTGCTAACCACGTATTGTTGACCATTAACCTATAGCCAGGCTATTGTACAAAGGCCACAGCCTAAAGGGGATGTGTTTGACATGCTTCAGCAGCTTCTCAAATCTGGTATGAAACTTTGCTGATGTTGGGATGAGTTATTTTTCAGGAACCAGAGGGGATGAAGAGGCCACCCAAGACTGAAATCCATTGTTAAGGAAGGAAATAACATCAGACCCTGTGGGCAGAACAGCAGACAAGAAGTTTGGAGAATGGATAACAGAAATAACCAGATCCTCTCCCTATTCTTCCTTCCTCCCTATATAACTGCCTCATGATTTTGTACTTGCTTAAAGTGGTCTCTGGGACATGAGTCCACCATCTTCTGATTTTGCTGGCTAATTGAATAAATCCCTTTCTCGACCACTGACTCATCTTGCAATTGATTGGTATTAGGTTTCTGTGAGTAGAATGAGCCCTTGCTTGGTTACAGTTTCATAACCAATATAATTCTCTTTGTTCTTCCTTATTGATGGGAGCAATGCTATGTTAGATTTAATGAGGCCCAAGATATAGAAGCAGATCATTGATTACATAGTCCAAACTCTTCTTAAGCATCTCCCAAGATACACACGTGCCCCAAACTTAGAATGTCCACATCTTGTGTGTTCATGATCAGCCCCTCCTTGTCCACCTCTTTCAAACCCTAGGCACTAAGATACCTTTTTTCTGCTCCCTTGAGTCTGTAATGTTACTTATCCTTCCTTTGGATGATAAAAATATCTAATATTTACTGAACCTTTACTAAGTGTCAGGTATTTTGCTAAGTACTTTATATCATAAAAACACTAAGGTAAATACTATCATTATCCTCTTTTACAGATGAGAAACCCCAAGCACCCAAGTTTAAGGAATTGCCTGAAGTACCACAGTAAGTAAGGGTGATTGAGCCAAGACTCAAATCCAAGCAACTCTATTTCACCCCCACATTCCACTTACTAACTTTCTCCTTTCCTTTCTCCCATAGTTAATTGTCTCCTCTTGTTCCCAGAAGAGTACTTGGTGACTATCACCTTGCTTGAGGCAGCTGGCAACTTTGCATAGAAGCTGACATCTCATACCATCCTGAAATTGGGCTTCTGGCAGGGGCTGGAATGAAATGGCAGAAACCTAGAATGCTCTTTTACTATAGTAGGATCAGGAATCTCCAAGTTATAGAGAAACTGTTACATGAATAATAGCTTTCAATTATAAATTGGTACATATATACACATGTGTTATCTAATTCAAAGTCCATTCATTCATTCAAGAAATATTTGCCAAGTGTTTGGTCTATGCCAAGCACTGTTCTAGGCATTGATATCAGTTCTATGAGATAGGAGACTAGGTATTCTCACTCCTATTTCACAAATGAGTTAACCAAGACTCAGAAAAAATCTCATGATTTGTCCAAGATCACACCAAGTCTTTTGATGGCAAAGCAAGGACTAAACAAGGACTCCTGATTCACAGTTAAATGTTCTATTATCCAGCCTTTCTGCAAACTATACTTATTTTTCACTAAAACTATTCAAGATAATTTGATTTATTTGAGATAAAAGCCTACCCAGTCTCTGGACTCTCTGCTGCTGTTCTCTCTACTCTACATATGGTTCTTGTATTTTTAAAAAAGAAATTCAGAAAGAAAAAATAACTAGATGTCTCAGCTCTAGTTAGTTGAGACCATGCTTAGAAAGAAAAAAGAAATTATGGTCTCCTAATGAAAACTAGAAGAGAGAGGAGACAAGGGGAGCCTGAGAAATTCAAGTGCTTTTGGCACCTTCAGAAAACAAGACTCACTTGCTTCCTGTCCCAGCACAAAGATGATGTTGGCAGCAGCTTCCCAACTAGCCTTCCCCTCCTCCTACCAAAGCATCTATTTTGTTTTATTTCACAAACACTTGTGATATGCCAGGCACTGTTCTAAGTACTTTACAAATATTACCTTAGAAGTCACCAGATTGCTCCAGCATCATTTCAGATATATCATCTTCATCAGAAATCTGCAATGTTTCCAATTGCCCCTCCAAGTGGAAAATCCTTATCAAGGGTCTCAAATACAAGAATGCACGAGAAACTTTTTTTCACGGTATAAAATAAAAGTAGAAGGTCAATTCTACTTCAATATGAGGAGAAGATTCAATGCCTCTACCAGTTGAGTTGGTATTTCCTTCCACACCAGCTTTTCATCTCTGCTCTAGGCAAATAAACACTTATTCTCTTCTACCCAATTTCCCTCCTCTCATCTCAGTGCTTTCACATATGCTAATATTTCCTCAAACTCTTTTGACTCAGTAAATTTCAAAGATCCTTCTTATAAAATTATAATGTATTTGAGAAACTGGGGCTCTTCAAGGTCATCTAGTCCAACTCTCTTAAAGGTAAGGAAACGAGGACCTAGGAGATTAAAATAATTTCCCACTAAATAATGGCAGAACTGGAATTGAACACTGATTTCTAATCCTGGGCCATGTTAGTGAAAAGAAAAATGAGCACATCCTGATGAACAAATTGAAGGTGCTTAGATTATATAGAACAAATTTTAATTTGGTCAAAATGGATTTATTGTTGAGTGAAAATCATTTTTTCCTTAAGACAATTTGTCATTTTCATTTTCTTTTTGAGAATTTCTACACTGTATTGTGTAGTAGTATTGATTTATGCTCTGTATTTCATATTGATCCAAAGGACACTGCCAAGGTCTGTTTTAATCTATAATTAAAGAAGAAAGCCTCCAAAGCCATTCCCTGAGAAGTTAATTCCCATCACCTTACATGCTGCTCTTTCACTGTCAGATACCTTACAACAGTTTAAGGATGTACATTACCCTTTTTACCACTTCTGCTAAAAGAGAAAAATTGTGTTTAAAATGTCTAGTCATTTTAAATAACATTTCACATTTACATGCCCTCAGGTTTTGTTTAAGAATGCTACTGGTTGACAGGAAAAAAGGCAAGTTCATTGTAAATCTTCCTCTTTATTCTCTCTTCCATTAGGTAAGTGCTTTCTGGATTTTTTTTTAATAACAGCCAATTTAAATTCAGCAATCGTGCCTTTTCCTGACACAAAGAGCAGCAGTGAGCACAAGTTAAAAAACGATTGAGCAGAAACATACAATCTGACACTCTAGGAAATTCCATCAAAGGAGCAACACTTCTCATGTCCCTGGTCTATGAGTCCACTTCCAGATACACAAGATTCCCCTCCACTGGAAACTCCATTATTAACCTAAACTCCAATGGCTACTATAACGCTGTCCAAACACCTTAACATTGTTCCCTTTGCCCTCTTTGAATGTGCCCCTTCTCAAATCCTCTTCCTTCTCACATTCTCCCTCACATATTCACTGCACCTCCATCTCTGTCTCTTGCTCACTATCTCCCTTTCATTCCCCTCTCTCTCCTTCCCTCTCTTCTCTTTCTCATCACTTCTATCGTAGAATCAAAGCATCACAGAGTTAGAACTGTGGGGGATCAGAATTTTCCACCCCAAAATGTGTTTCTCTGGCTTGATTATTTTTAACAAAAGACTCAAAAAGAAACTGACCTTCCTCCCCTCAACTGCCTAAAAGAATTTAAGACAGAAGGCCTGTTCCAGGAAGGAGCTATCACCATAAGATAACTATAGTATTATATACACTAAGTGTGATAGACAGAGAGGAACCCAACAGGGCTTTTAATCAAAGTCCTCTCCATCTCTCATTGTCTTTGCAAGGCACGGTCAACATTTGTTTAGCAAACGTGCTTTTCCATCCCCATGTAAATTGCTTTCCTCCCCTTTGAAGTCCCAAACCACCAACTCCAACATCCTCCTTTGTCCTTAGCTGAAGAAGATATTTAAAGTAGTGACTTCCCACCATTTTGGCAAGCTACTCAGTTTTTCTGGGTTTCTCCCATGTATACATGTTATTAAATTTGTTTGATTTTCTCCTGCTATTCTGTCTCATGTCAATTTAACTCTTAGACCAGTCAGAAGAACCTAGAGGGTAGAAGAATAGCTTTTCCTCCCCTACAGAACCTAACTTAAGCTCTATCTGATCTTTGAATCCCCTCTATAACATTCCTTCCAAATGAGTGTCCAGCCTCAATGGTTAGAAATCCCTTCCCTTGTTCAAGTTAACCATGTCTTCCTGAATCTTTCACCTAGAGGACCCATTTCTCAGCCTTCTGGGTCCACAGTTAACAAGTGTAAATCCCTCTCCTCATGATCACCCAGTCAGTCACTTTTCCGGGCTAAACATCCCGGTCACAGGGCTTCAAATTCCTTCGCCTCACAGTACTTCCCTGAGACTGTCCCCTAAAAGTGGAGCACTGAGAATGTGCACTAAACTTTGCTAATGTTGTGATATTGCAATTTATAATAAGAAATCTACATGTAATGTGCAGCCCCATTCCTGGCACAGAGCTCCTAAAAGCCTTGGAATTTCCTATGATAAGAGCTATAAAGGTGTCTTTTTTTGTTGTTAATGAGGTGACTTTTGGAAAGCCCTTAGGTAACCTAAGGATGAGGGCTGGTCCCCAGGGGAATCAATCAGATGATTAGAGAGTTGGAACATTCAGTACCTCCCCCCAACCTCCTGGGAGGGGAGAAGAGAGAAGGGCTGGAGGTTGAATCAATCACCAATGGCCAATGATTTCATCAGCCATGCCTATGTAATGAAGCCTCCATGAAAACCCAAAAGGACAGGGTTTGGAGAGCTTCTGGGCTGGTGAACACGTGGAGAGCAGTGTGCTTCTTCCCACTTACCTTGCCCTGTGCATCTCTCCCATCTGGCTCTTCTTGAATTAAATCCTTTTCTAATGAACTAGTAATCTAGTAAGTAAAATGTATCTCTGAGTTATGTGAGCTGCTCTAGCAAATTAATCAAGCCTGAGGAGGGGGTTATGGGGACCTCTGATTTATAGCTAGTAGGTCTGAACTGGGAGGGGCGGGGAGGAAAGGAGAGCAGTCTGATAGGACTGAACCCTTTGTCTGTGGGATCTGATGCTGTCTTCAGGTACATAGTGTCAGAATTAAGTTGAATTGTAGGATTCCCAGCTGGTGTCCTGAGAATTGCTGGTTGGTGTGGAGAACTCCCCCATCAATGGGATTGATGCCAGAACCTATCTAGATACCAAAGCCAGTTCTGCTATTTTACTATATGAAGGCTTCCACTATTTCATCTTAATCACTTTTGCTCCTCTGAACCCCTGCTCCTACTGTCTGGGTCTTGTAATGTTGGACTTAACACAATTTGCAAATCACCAGTCTTATCATGTGTGATGGGTGTATTCCCACAGTGAGACTGCAAACTCCTGGAAGGTACAGCCCATGATTTATTCTTCTTTGTATCACCCAGAGCAAAGCCTGGTTCATGCAGAGAGCCTCTCACAATACTTTCTGCCATCACATTAGCCAGTCACAAGCCTTGTCAGCTCAGGGTCTTGTGCTCTGGCTCCTGGTGTAAGATAACTTGCTACATATTCTAAAAAGGAACAAAGGTCTCTTTGCTCTACGTCTGGTCTACATCTGGGTGGGGAAATCTCTTTCTCCCCAGTTCTGGTCAATGAGGTTTATCTAAACCAGAAGTTCATACACCTGGCTGTGTGACAGAATCAGCAGGGGATGGTTTTTTAAAAATTCAGATTCTCTGGCCTCACCACAGACCTCCTAAATTAACCTCTCCAGAGTGGGATCTGGGATGTCGTATTTAAGGAACTCCCTCTATGTGATTTCCCTTGCAACCTGTCTACTCACCAATATTTAGAAACTCCCAAATCATTTTGCCTTCAGTGATAACTCCAGTTTATGTTTTTGAATCATTTCCTTATGGGAAATGACACTTCCCCAGCACAGTAGTAATGATATTCCAGTGTGAGAAGTTTATAACAAGAGAGCAGAAGGAAGCAGGACAGGTCAGAGGCAGATAGAGAAACTGAGGAAGGCCTTGACATTAGCACAGCAGGAGGCCAGAGGAGGACCAGGGGATTGTTTTTCTTCATCCTGGTCCTAAAGTTATTCTGACGACAGAAATGGAGGCAGCAGAGAGATAAAAGGTGGTGTGGAGCAAATTCCACAGGAAGCATGTGGTAAAGCAGGGAGTGAGATGAACTGTGTTCAAGTCTCTCCCACCCTTCCCTGGCCTGTGACCTTGGCCAGGTTCACTTTCTTATCTGTAAAACAGGTAAACAAAGAGTTGTGAGGATGCGATGAGAGGGTGTCTGGAAAGCACAGAGAAGGCTCCCGATAGATCTAATTTCCCTTCCCCTCAAACAGAAGATGGCGCTCCTTCCTCAAGACCCCGGTGAAGTACAACCATATGCTTCACTATATACTGTATTGGAAATATTTTTAAAGTAGCCAAATGTCAGAGGATATCAAAATAGACCACAGCAAAACAAAATGTATGACACAGCACACAGATTTCTTCACTTGTCTAAACTCAACATTTAATTTAAACCTAATGTGTAGAAATCAAGACAGTTAAACTTTACAAATCACTCTGAATCTTGACTTTGAGTCAAAGACTTTGCTGATTCCTTTTCATCAGCTTCCAGCATTTCAGGCTGCTGGCTTGCCCCCGTTCCTGCGCAAGCTCCAATTTAGCGCCTCCCAGGTGACCAGTGGAAAGGCATTCACTTGCCTTCTTAGTGCTACGTTTCAACTAAAAGCTTAGTAAAAACAATAGCTAACTGCACTAAATGCTTACCATACAAGTTTATTGTGCAAGTACTTTATATACATTATCTCATTCAATCCTCATAACAACCCTGTGAGTTTGATGCCAATATTTCCCTATTTTATAAACAAAGAAGCTGAGGTTCAGAGGCATTAAGTGGTCCAAAGCAGTACAGTGAGATAAAGGTGGCAGCAGGACTCAAAGCCAGCTCAAAAACCCATACTTTTAATCAAAGTGTTCTACTGCCTCTGTGTTCTTCTTCATTCAGTCAATAAAACTTTATTGATGACTCTTACATGCTGAACACTGTTTTAAGGAAATTAAAAGATATAAAGATAAATCAGTCATGGTTCTTCCCCTAAAGGAGCTTAAAATTTAGTGGGAAAAATTTAATAATAACAACAATGACAATTATAGCAAACACATATAGCACTTATTGTGTGCCAGGCAATATTCTAAGAACTTTAAATACCAATATGTTAAACTTATTTAATCCTCCTAGCAAGCCCGTGAGGTATGTACCAATTTTAAAGATAAGCAAACTGAGGCACAGAAAGGCTAAGTAATTTTTACAAGGTCACACAGTAGCAAGTAGCAGATCTGGGATGTGAACACAGGTAGTTTAGCTGCACTGACTGTACACTAAGCATACATATCAGTGATCCAAGGGAAAACGTCATGTGTGCTTAGAGAGGCACTAATAAAATTCTGCTGCAATTAAAGAAGGGAAGAAATTACTTCTAGCTGGTCAATATGAAAAGTTTTCATGGAGGAAGCCACTCTTGACCTGGACCTTGAAGAATGAACAAGGACTTTGTAGGCCAGGAAGGGCATTCTAAACCGAGACATGAGCAATAGTGCATAAGAGGAAAATCACAGAATCTAGATGGGGAACATAAAAGATCTATTTGACTGGAGCATCAGGCTGTACCCTGGCCAGTGGGAAATAGGTCAAAAGGGAGGTTAAGGTTAGATCTCTTCTCCCTTTGTTTCGCCTTCTGGGAAAAATCAGAATGTGACTCCCCACTCAGCCAAAGATGAGTGAATTTTCCTGTTCTACTTTCTCTAAGAAAAGCAGGGAACATTGACTTGCTAACTCTTTATTTCTTTAGCTGGAGCTTAGCTTGATAAATGGCAGTATAACGTACAGTTTAAGAGCACAGATGTAGGAGCAAAATAGACTGGATGCAAATCTGGTCTCCACCACTTACTACCTGTGTGACATTGGGTAAGTCTCACTTCCTCCCTGCCTTCATTATTCTGTAAAATGGGCATGGTAAAGTGTTGTTTTGAGGACTCAAGGAGGTAATGTGTGATAAAGTATATAGTTCCTTGCTCGGCACATAGCATTCATTTTCTTGCTATTAATTTTGCCTTCTTCAGCTGGTTTCCATCACTCACAAGCTTAAGGTTTATCTCTATATGCCTGGGCAATACTCAAAACATTTAACAACCTGTATGGCTTAGGCACCAGCCTGTCAGAACAGACACTTGTCGTGCTAACATATATGCATACTGGCTGAATATCAGTCCTGGAAATATGGAAATTTGTGACAGTGACCAGGGACCTTAAAACAGACTATTTTCACAAGCAAATTAAATTGGAAATTTAGATTTATGGTAAATAAAATGAAGTGTTAGCTTATTGAACAAATGCAAACTGTACGATGGGAAGTGGGGGTGTGAGAACTAACATGGTTATTTTAAAAACTCATATACTAGAGTCCTTCAAATAAATAACATATCCATAGACACCAAAGGAAGCAACAAGTATTACTCATTCAGTTTTAAAGAAATATCTGAAAGAGTTCCATAGCAAAGACTATTTGAAACAACAACAACAAAATATACCCTGGCCCCAGGCAGGAGAGAGAGAGGAGTATGTTTTGGCAAACTAAAAATTATATTAGAGCAAAATATTTAAAAAACAAATAGACACTTCTCAGGGGAAAAAAATTAACAATGGAGTTCCCCATAGACCTTTATTAGGTAGCATTTTTATAATAGGTCTAGAAAGGCAATACACAGTAGTACAGCCAAATTTGCAGAAGATTTAAGTTCTTCCTGGTAGTGAAATGCCCAGCCAATAGGATTAAATCATGTAAGTGGGATGAAAATTGACAAGTGAAATTCAATGTAGACAAGCATTAAAAACATTGTTTAAAGAAAATGAACTCATATATAAGATGATGAACTCTGAGTTGCAGTTAGATAGGAAAGAAATCCAAGATCCATTACAGACTAAAATTATACTAAGAGAGGAGCTCATTATACTTGTCTCGACAAAGATGCTAAGAAAATGATGGCAAAAAATTGGAAAGATCTGGAAAAGAATAGATAAAATATACTACACTTACATAAAAATCTACCATTTGAATCAAGAATATTGTGCTCCAATGGGGAAAGGATAGTCTCTTCAATAAATTGTGCCAAAAAAACTGAATATCCATATACGAAAAAATGAAATTGAACCCTTATATTACACCATCTACAAAAACTAACTCAAAATGGATTAAAGGTATATGTGAGACCTAAAACCATAAAACTCCTAGGAGAAAACATAGGGAAAAAGCTCCTTGACATTGGTCTTGACAATGATTTTTTGGATACGACACCAAGAATATGGGCAACAAAATAAAAATAAACAAGTGGGGCTACATCAACTAAAAAGCAACCACAAAAGTACAACTAAAAAGTACAACAGCAAAGGAAACAATCAACAGAATGAAAAGGCAACCTATGGAATGGGGGGAAATATTTGCAAACCACACATCTGATAAAGGATTAATATCCAAAATATACAAGGAACTCATACAACTCAGTAGCAAAATAAATAAATAACCTTATTTAAAAATGGGTGAACGATTGAATAGACATTTTTCTACAGAAGACATACAAATGGCCCACAGGTATATGAAAAGCTGCTCATATAAGTGAAATCATACAGTATTTGTCTTTCTCTGGCTTATTTCACTTAGCATAATACCCTCTAAATCCATCCATGTTGTTGCAAATGGCAGAATTTCATTCTTAAATGAACAAACAAAACAAAACAGAAACTAAGAGATAGAGAACAAATTGTTGATTGCCAGAGGGAAGTGGAGGGGGAGGGGCAAAATAGGTGAAGAGGATTAAGAGGTATAAACCTCCAGTCATAAAATAAATGTCACAGGATGTAATGTACAGCATAGGGAGTAAAGTCAACAATATTGTAATAATTTTGTATGATAACAGATGGTTGCTAGTCTTATCAGGGTGATCATTTTGTAATATAAATAACAGTCCAATCACTATGTTGTACACCTGAAACTAATACAATAGTGTATGGAAACTATACTTCAATTAATAAAAAAGGTGCTCAACATCAGTAATCATCAGAGAAATGCAAATCAAAATAACAGTGAGATTTTACTTCAGACCTGTTAGGATGGCTATTATCAAAAAGTCAAAAGATAACAAGTATTGGCAAGGATGTAGAGAAAAAGAAACCCTCATACCATTGGTGGGAATGTAAATTGGTACAGCCACCATGGAAAACAGTATGGAGGTTCCTCAAAAAATTTAAAATAGCACTGCTGTATGATCTAGCAATCCCACACATGGGTATGTAACCAAAGGAAATAAAGTCACTATATCAAAGAGATATCTGCACTCTCATTTTCACTGCAGCATTATTCATGGTAGGCAAGATATGGAAACAACCGAAGTGTCTGTTGAAAGATGAATGGTTAAAGAAAATGTGGTGTATATATATGCAATGGAATATTATTCAACCTTAAAAAAAGCAGAAAATCCTGCCATTTGTGACAAAATGGATGAACCTGGAGAAGATCATGCTAAGTGAAATAAGCCAGACAAGAAAGACAAACGCTATATGATCTCACTCATATGTCAAATCTAAAAAAAAGTCAAGCTCATAGAACCAGAGAGTAGAATGGTGGTTGCCAGGGACTGGGGGCTGGGAGAAATGGGGAGATGTTGGTTAAAGTATGGCAACTATCACTTATAAGATGAATAAGTTCTAGGGATCTAATGTACAGCATAGTGACTGTAGTTACTAATACTAAATAGATGAAATTTGCTAAGAGAATAGATCTTAAGTGTTCTCACCACAAAAAGGTTACTATGTGAGATGATGGAGGTATTAATTAACTTAATTGTGGTAATCATTTTGTAAAGTCTATCTTTATTAAATCATCATGTTGTACACTCTAAATCTATGTAAATGTTTATTTGTCAATTATACCTCAGTAAAGCTGGGGAGAAAAAGAATACTGTATGCATTTCTGCAACTTATGAAAGACATAATGGATCTGAAAAAAGGTCCCAAGTAGAAAACTAAAAGAGTAAAGGTATATGGTTAAAATTTTTGGATCTCAAGTACAATGACTTGAGTTCATCATATTCTTTAATTCATGGCATTTGTCATTCTATCATTAATATTCTTGTCCACCCCTTCTCTTTTATTTTTCCCCTTCATTGCCAATCCCTACTCCCAACCCCTTAGAACCCTTAGGTGTATACCTGGATTTCTCAACTGTGGCACTACCGACATTTTGGATCAGATAATTCTTTGTTTGAGAGTTGTCCTGTGCATTGTAGAATGTTTAGCAGCACCCCTACCCTCTACCCACTGGATATCAGTCACAACCTATTGTGGGTTGAATACATCCCCACCAAAAAGGTGTGTCCAAGTCCTAACCCCAGGTACCTGTGAACATGACCATATTTGCAAATAGGTTCTTTGCTGGTGTAATTAAGATATAAGTTAAGATGAGGTCATACCGGAGCAGGGCAGGCCCTTAATCCAATATGACTGGAATCCTTATAAAAATAGAAGAGAGGAGTTTGACAAGAATAGAGACACAGAAAGAGACACATAAAAAGAGGAAAATGCCATATGAAGACACAGACATGGAGGGAATACAGCCATGTGACAATGGAGGCAGAGACTGGAGTTTGCAGCTGTGAGCCAAGGAACGCCAAGGATTCCCAGCAACCTCCAGAATCTAGGAGAGAGAGCTGATGCCTTGATTTACAGCTTCTAGCCTCCAGAACTGGGAGAGAATAGATTTTATTTCAAGCCATCTGGTTTGTGGTGGTTCGTTATGACAACCCCAGGAAACCAGTACACACACCCCCAGTTGTGACAATGAAAAATGTCTTCAGACTTTGCCTAATGTCCCTTGAGGGGGCAAAATGATCCCCTGTTGAGAACCACTGGTGTACACTCTGATGAGTTTGATGTCCTTTGGATGTATATCTGTCTTTTATATAATGTTCTTTTCTGAGTATATGTATATTTAATTTAATAAATAGTAATGTGCTTAGAGATCTTACTCAATTTTTTATTTTTAATTCAATATATTATTTTTAATATCTGAGCATATTGGCACATAAACATATAATTTATTGTTTTTGATTCCTGCATTGTGTTCCAAAGTATGCACCCACCACATTCACTTATCCAGTCTTCCAGTGATGAAGACTCCAGATGCTCTTAACTCCCACCATCACAAACAACACTACAATGAGTATTCTTGTACATGTCTTGTAAGGGGCCTGTGAGTGAATTTCTTCTATATTTTCAGCAGTGGTTGCCCAATTGATTGGTGTAGAATAGTATCTCTAAATCTTAATTTGTACATATCTTCATATGTTTGTTAGCACTGGGCTTCCCATTCTACAAATTTTCAATTCACAACTTTTATCCACTTTTCTATCAGATATTCTGCCTTTTTCCTGATGATTTTCAAGAGTTCCTTGAATATTCTTGATATTCATTTCTTACCAGTTTTATTCATTGAAAATATCTTCTCCCAGTCCCTCCCCCAACTGTTAATTCTATCAATTTTTCACTTTAAGGTTTAAGGTTGAGAATACTAGATAAGAGGTACTTTCCATTCCAAAGAGAATTAAATGCCAACATTTAATTTTATTAGATTTAAAATTTTATACCTGAGCTTTTAATTCATTTATAGTTCACCTTTGTGTATAGTCATTGTTAGTAATCCAACTTTTATTTTTCTCCATATAGGGAGCAGATTTTCTCAGCACCATTGACCAAACAATCCATCATTTCCCTTTGGTTTATGGTGCTGCCTTTATCATATATTAAGGTCCCATATATATAACTCTCTTCCTGCACTCTCAGCTCTGTTGTCATTGGTTTAGCTATTTATTTATGTGCTACACCTCACTGGACTTTTTGCTATTAATTTGCTGTATATCTTCCTGTCTGGTAGGGTATTTTCCTCCTCTTTGAACTTCTTTTCTCAAAATTGACTTAGCAATTCAAAAGAGACAGTATTCTGACATAAAAACTTTTTTCTAGCTTTACTGAGATATAATTGACATGTAACATTGTGTAAGTATAAGGTAAGCAAAGTGATGATTTGATACACATATATTGAGAAATGTTTACCATAATAAGGTTAATTAACACATCCTTCACCTCACATAATTACCATTTTGTTGTTCTTATGGTGAGACTATTAAAGCCCTATTCTCTTGGCAACTTTCAAGTATACAGTACATTATTGTTAACTATAGTCACCATGTGGTACGTTACAACCCCAGAACTTTCTCATTTTATAACTGGAAGTTTGTTCCCTTTGACCAATATCTCCCCATTTCCCCCACCCACCAGTCCCTGGCAAACACCATTCTACTCTCTGTTTCTATGAGTTTGGTGTTTTCAGATTCCACATATGTGACACAAAGACGCAGTATTTGTCTTTCTCTGTCTGACTTATTTCACTTAGCATAATGCTCTCAAGGTCCACCCATGTTGTCATAAATGGCAGGATTTCCTTCTTTTTAGAAAGCTGAATAATATTCCATTGTATACATACCATATTTTCCTTATCCATCCGTCCATCAATGGACACTTAGGTTGTTTTCATGTCTTGACTGTTGTGAATAATGCTGCACTGAACACGGGAGTGCAGATATCTCTTTGATAGAGTGATTTCATCTCCTTCAGATATACACCCAGAAGTGGAATTGCTGGATAATATGGTAGTTCCATTTTTAATTCTTGAGGGACCTCCATACTGTTTTCCATAGAGGCTGCACCAATTTACATTCCCAACAACAGTGCACCAGGGGTCCCTTTTCTCCACATCCTTGCCAGCATTTGTTATCTCTTATTCTTTTTATAATAGCCCTTCTAACAGGTGTGAGGTGATATCTTTTTATGGTTTTGATTTACATTTCTCTGACAATTAGTGATGTTGAGCACCTTTTCAAGTACTTGTTGGCCATATGTACGTCTTCTTTGGAAAAAATGTCTGTTCAAATCCTCTGCCCATTTTTTAAATTGGATTGGTTGGGTTTTGTTGCTATTGAGTTGGATGAGTTTCTTTTATATTTTGGATATTAACCCCTTATCAGATATATGGTTTGCAAATATTTTCTCCCATTCTGTAGGTTACTTTTTCATTTTGTTGATTGTTTCTTTTGCTGTACAGAAGATTTTTAGTTTGATGTAGTCCCAACTTGTTTATTTTGCTTTATATTTCCTGTGCTTTTGATGCCATATCCAAAAAATCATCACCAAGACCAATGTCAAGGAGATTTTTCCCCATGTTTTCTTCTCAGAATTTTATGGTTTCAGGTCTTATGTTTAAGTCCTTAATCCATTTCAAGTTCATTTTTATGAGTGGTGTAAGATAAGGACTTTCATTTTTTTGCATGTGGCTATCCAGTTTTTCCAGCACCCTTTATTGAGGAGACTATCCTTTCCCCCTTGAGTATTCTTGGCTCCTTTGTCTAATATTAATTGACCATATATGTGTGGGTTTATTTCTGGGTTCTCGATTCTGTACCATTGTTCTGCGTGTCTATTTTTATATCAGTATCATACTGTTTGATTACTATAGCTTTGTAATATAGCTTGAAATTAAGAAGTGTGCCTCCTGGTTTGTTTTTTCTCAAGATTGCTTTGGCTATTCAGGGTCTTTTGTGGTTCCACGCACACTTTAGGATTTTTTTTCTATTTTTGTAAAAAATGCCATTGGAATTTTGATAGGGATTTCAGTGGAACTATAGATAGCTTTGGGTAGTATGAACATTTTAACAATATTGATTTTTCTATTATATGAACATGGGATATCTTTCCATTTATTTGTGTCTTCAATTTCTTTCACTCATATCTTATAGTTTTCAGTGTATGAATCTTTCATTTCCTTGGTTGAATTTATTCCTCAGTATTTTGTTTTTGGTGCTATTGTAAATAGGCTGTTTTCTTTATTTCTCTTTTGGATAGTTCATTGTCAGTATATAGATATGCAACTGATTCTTGTATGTTGATTTTGTACCCTGAAATTTTACTGAATTCATTTATTAGGTCTAACAGTTTTTTGGTGGAGTCTTTAGAATTGTCTATATATGAGATCACTGACATATAAACTTTAGAATAAGCTTTTATGTTCTCTAAAGTTCTGCTGAAATTTTAGGTTAGAATTGAATTTAATTTGTTTATTAATTTGTGGGAAAATGACAAATTGACAATGTTAAAATATTCAACCATGAATATGGTGTTTTCCCAATTATTCAGATCTTCTGATGCTCTTCATCAGACTTGAAACATAGGACTTAAAAGGCATCACCTAAGTTATCAAAAAAATTTTTGATTTAAGAATCTATTCCTCTAAAGTGCTTTTTACATGTCTGATAAACCGAAAAACTCCTTATCTCCACGAGATAGTAATGTCTGGAACTATAAATAACTTAAGATAATCATGCCCGAGTCAGTTGAGAGAAACTGAGGGTATGGCAGAGTACATGCTCTTTGAGGCTAATGTTACAAAAGAAAATCTAATACTGTTCTAATACTGTCAGGCAGAATTACGGGCTTCATGTATCAGAATTCTGTGGTCAGATTCAGACAGGCAAATACTGTGCAAATGGGAGACTGTTCTAAGAACTTAGACTTTCAAACTGCATTCACCTGCAAAAAGCAGGGATGTATGACTCTGGAAATAGAGATGCAAGAGAACCTGCTTCCTACAAAGAAAGAATAAATGTCACCCACTGATTGAGGGGAGGAGAAAGGGGGCATTAAAAATAGGAGCCCATCTCTTCCAAAAATCTCTTCATTCTGTGGCTAATGTAGGGGAAGAACTAACTTTCTGAAACGTTGTACAGGATCCCAGAACTTATCCATATTCATTTTATTATTGGGAGGTGGGAAGAGATACATTTTTCCTGCCCTTATTGTCCCAACCCACTCCTAGTTCCAGTGTTATAAATCATGCACAACACTTCCCTCTGAAGTTTCCTGACAGTCATTCACAACACTGGAGGACATTTCCACTGTGTCCTGAACCCATGATATACTTTCATGCCTTTGCTTAAGTTCTTCTTTCTGTTTGGAAAACCCTCCCCTCCCACTCCACCTATCAACCAGGTGAACTCGTATTTGCTCATCAAGGCCCAGCTTAAATATTATCTCTTCTCTGTAGCTTTCCCTCATCTTCTCATCCTCACAGATAGCATTAATTGATTCTTCATTTGTGCCCCCACAGTACTTTATATATTTCCCTATTATTATATTTTTCCCATTTATCTCAATAAATTTTAGTTTATTGTTTAAATTAATTAATATATATAAAGTTCTTAAAATGGTGCTGGGGAGATGGTAAGCATTACATAAGCATTAGCAATTGTTATAGTTAGCACTGTAATGTTATCATTACTGTTTGGATATATATCTCCCCTATCAGCACTTGGCATTTCTCGAGGGCAAGGACAATGTCTCATTCATTTTCATTTCCCCAGTGCCTCGCACAGGATGTAGCATACAATAGGAATTCAAAAAATTGTCCATTAAATTAAGTTCCCTGAGGACAGTGGGAACTGCCATGTCTGAAGCTGGGATGTGATGCTGACTTTGACCTTTCCAAGCTTATTCATCTTGAACTAAACTTTTGCCTGCTCTGCCCCTCAGCTGCTGTAGTCAGTTAGGTACTGTAGCCATTGCTAGTGAAATCATCCAGAATAATTGAGGTACACCCAAACTATGGTGTACAAAGAAAGCATGCCAAACACCCTCTCAGAACTCATCTTCAATGGGGAAAGAAATAATTTATTGGTTCACTGCCGGCATGTCTGAACAGTCTTTGCCACTGAATTGAAATATAGTTTGGTGACTTTATTTCCAGGAAGTAAATAGTTGGATATTCATGGTTACTTCATCTTTTTTCCAAAATCAGTTGTACTTGAGGCAAGGGGAAATGAATCACATGTACCAAACCAATAACCACAATGACTTTTTTTTTTTAATTTTGGAAGAATTAAATCTCTCTTCCCAATACCCATCATTTTTATGACCTACAATGTCAATATATCATGCTTTCAACTAGGTCAGTTTTCTGCTTAAATGAATGTATTGTCCTTCTTTCTCAATTCAATTCTGTGGAACTAGTCTTATCATTATTCTGGAAGAAAAAATATATGTTTTAGACATTTCTCATCTAGAGATCCAAATCATTATAAACTTGAGCCAGCTTCCCAACCAAGGACTACACCTACACAAAGGGCAAAAAGTGCATATATTTTGACACTTATCAATGAAGTTATATATATTTATCCACCCTAAAAAGAATCTAGATTACTCCTCAAGTGTGTGTGTGGTGGGAGGAGGGGATCTATGGAGTGATCCATGGCAGCAAAGTCAAGTCATCTCTACCTGCATTAACTTCAGAAACAGTCACTTGCCCACCCTGTGGGGCTCCCTATTGCCCAGTCAGGGAGCATGTGTAGGTACTGGCATCTCTTGGTTCCAGCCTACATATTTCCCAGCAAACCACCTACTCACCAGGTGAATATCAGGAAAGCTAGGACATGGGAGAAGAGGGAGTCTTGATCCTTTCAGTCCTGGCTCTTCTTCCAATGCAGTGACCATATTTTTTCCAATGAGAACTTCCTTAGCCTGTGACCCTACTTGTAGGATTTCATCTTTCTAGAGCATGAAGCCTCTCAAGAAATTTACATGATCATTTCAACTTATTCCAGACTCTCTTATTGTTCAAGAAATTATTGAAATCTGCAAAGAAACATCCCCAATATTTAGACATCAGAAACTATTCAGAGTCAAGAGGCAGAAGCTATCTCTGAGGATATGTTAAACTGATTCTATTCAGGATCAGGGTTTCTCTGGGAAGGTAGGGTTTGCCAGCCTTCTAGGCTTCCTTCTCCACTGTCTAATATCATGCTGTTCATTCAAGTTAGACTGAAGCTGCACAGACATTTATATGTATATGTAAACCAAGTATTTCTGACTAACTGGGTTGAAGGCTTTATACTAGATTTGAGCCTTCTAATTATAGGATAAAGTTGTAAAATTGATGCAAGTCTCTGTAAGACTCTGGCCAAGGGCTGATGAACAGAAGCAAATGGACTTTCAGAGACAAGGCATAAGCAGAACAGCCTGGGGCTTAGGGGTGGTGTGAGAGGTGACCATTCACTTGACTTCTGCAAAGAACCTGGCAACATTATGGTTTTGGGGGACATAAGGAGACAACACACTTGGAATGGACAATGGCATGTTCCCAGCGGGCACTTGCAGCATAGAGAGTGGCAAGGCTTCCTCAAGCAGCTTTGCATGTATGGTCAGTAGAGGGCACTGGAGTAAATGCTGGTGGTCAAAACAATTCCATTTACAATAGCATCAAAAAAAAAAAAAAAAACTTAGGAATAATCTAACCAAGGAGGTGAAAGACTTGTAAACAGAACACTATAAAACACTACTAAAAGAAATTAAAGAAGGGGCCGCCCGGTGGCGCAGCAGTTTAGTTCGCGCTTGGCAGTTCGGTGTTCGCAAGTTCGGATCCGGGCACATGCCGACGCACTGCCTGTCAGCCATGCTGTGGCGGCGTCCCATATAAAGTAGAGGAAGATGGGCACAGATGTTAGCCCAGGGCCAGTCTTCCTCAGCAAAGAGGGGAGGATTGGCAATGGATGCTAGCTCAGGGCTGGTCTTCCCCACAAAAAAAAATGAAAGAAAGAAAGAAAGAGATTAAAGAAGACACAAATAAATGGACAGGCATCCTGCATCCATGGATTGGAAGACTTAATATTGTTAAGATATCCATACTACCCAAAACTACTGGCAGATTCAACAAAATCTCTATCAAAACCCAACAGCATTTTTTGCCAAAATAGAAAACTTAAATTCATATGGAATCTCAAGGGACCCCAAATAGCCAAAACAATTTTGAAAAAGAAGAACAAATTTGGAGGCTCACACTTCCTAATTTCAAAATATCTTACAAAGCTAAAGTAATCAAAAGAGAGTGGCATAAAGACAGACAAATAGACCAATGGAATAGAATAGAGAGTACCAAAATAAACCCTTGTGTGCATGGTCAAATTATCTTTGACAAGGATGCCAAGAACATTCAATAAGGAGAGGACAGTCTTTCAACAAGTGGTGTTGGGAAAACTGGATATCCACATAAGAAAACAATGAAGTTGGAACCATATCTTATACCATATACCAAAATTAACTCAAGTGGATTAAACACCTAAAATGCAAGACTTAAAACTGTAAAACTTCTAGAAGAAAACAGAAGGGAAAAGTTTCATGACATTGGACTTGGCAATGATTCCTTGTATATGACATTAGAAACACAGGCAACAAAAGCAAAAACAGACAAATGGGAACATATAAAACTATAAAACTTTGTGCATTAAAGAACATAATCAACAGAGTCAAAAGGCAACCTAGGAAATGGGAATAAATATTTGCAAATCATATATCCAATAAGGAATTAATATCCAGAATATACAAAGAACTCTTACAACTCAACAACAACAAAAATCAAATAACCCTATTTTTAAATAGGTAAAAGACTTGAAAAGATAGTTTTCCAAAGATGGTAGACCAATGGCCAGCAAGCATTTGAAAAGATGGCCAACATCATTAATCATCAGGGAAACACAAATCAAAACTCCAATGAGATATCACCTCATACTTGTCAGGATGGCTATTATCAAAAAAAAAAAAACAGAAAATAACAAGTGCTGGTGAGGATATGGAGAAATTGGAACCCTTGTGCACTGTTGCTAGAATTGTAAAATGGTGCAACAGCTATGGAAAACAGTATGGAATTTCATCAAAAAATTAAAAATAGAACTATTATTTCATCCAGCAATCCCACTTCTGAATGTATATTAAAAAGAATTGAAAGCAGGGTCTCAAATAGATATTTGCTAACTCATAGTCATAGCAAACACTATTCACAATAGTTAAGAGGAGGGAACATTGTCCATTGATGGGTGAATGGATAAAAAATGTGGTATGTACATACATGGAATATTATTCAGCATTATAAAAAGAAGGAAACCCTGTCAAATGTTACAACGTGGATGACCCTCAAAGACACTATGCCAATAAAAATAAGTTACGCACAAAAAGACAAATACTGTATGATCCCACTTAAATGAGGTATCTAAAGTAGTCAGATTCATAGAAACAGAAAATAGAAGGGTGGTTATTAGGAGCTGAGAGAGGGAGAAAAGGGAAGCATTGTTCCAGGGGTATAGAATTTCAGATTTGCAAGATGAAAAAGTTCTGGAGATCTGTTTCACAACAATGTGAATATACTTAACATTACTGAACTTTACATTTAAAAATGGTTATTTTGGAAAGATTTGTGTTATGTGTTTTTTACCACACAAAAAAAAACTAAAAATATATACTGGTAGTCACCACATTTGATGAACTAGTTTGTATGCACATGTGAGATGCTACTTAGGGGCCCATAGAAATATCTGTGGGAGTATTTTAAGGGGCTAAATTAATGCCAGGAGAAGTTTCAAAAATCATTTTGATTTGGGAACTCATGTAAATGCATGTTTATATTAATTATAAATAATTATAAATTATACTATACATTATATAATATATATTATGCATACATAATACAAATATAAATTATGAGCCCATTTTTTCACCTCATGAAAGACCGGGAGACATTTAGGTTACACATAAATTTTTGGCATCCCATAGTAGCTTTTGCCCATAAGGATGACAGAAGACATCCTTTTCCTCACTTTGAAAGTATCTTCAGAGATTTGGCCAGCTCTAAACATTGCAAACGTGTCTCCAAATATTTATATTACCATTTGCATTATAGCCCTATATCACATAATATAATCATACACATATATGTCATAACTTTTCAACACTAAGAAACAGACACTTCAGAATAGACATTTAAATTATTATTGATTGTAATTAATAATGTGATGGATGCAAAGAAGAAACAATAATTCATGAACTAGATTTGAAGTGGTGTCTTGGGGATTCTTTGGCACTAAAAAATGATCTATCCTATCTCAATCTATCACAGCTGAGGAATAATATGTCACGGGATTGTTAGCAAGACCTAAATAATTCAAAAAGACAAGTCTCTTGGGATATAATGGAAGAATTAAGTTGAACTTTATTTTAAAGCAAGTCATAAAATCTGCTTTTGAATCTGCCAAGGTGGGTAACAAATCCATTTAAAACTTAACAGTCAGTTTGGTAGTTTTTATAGCTAACAAGTTGATATAACCCCCACTGTCAACCCTGCCAAAAAAAGAAAAAAAAATCCTAACTATTTACTGTTGGGATGAAAGATGTGTTAGAATGAGAGAATTCAAATCAGGGAGGAGGGACAGCAGCCTCATGGTGGTGTGAGATGTTCCCTTTGTCTCTCTCCTTCAATCTATGATGAGTAAAACATCTATAATTCAATAAAGCCTTCTTTTCCCAACACACCAGGACACCAAAGAGATCCACACATCAGTACATACAAAGGTAGGTGGATTGGAGAACCTAGAGGAGATGAACCAGAGGAAGAGTGAAAGCAGTGCCCACAATCCTGGCCCCTGGCCATGGCAGCTAAGCCAGCTGCCCAAAGCCCCAGAGAACACAGTAGCAGCAGCAGAGGCATGCACATGACTCTGGCCTCCCAGGCACGGTGGTGCCTGCAGCCACAGGGAACAGGGCAACAGATGAGGTGGAATCCTGTGATCATGACCCCCTGACCACAGCTCAGAGCCTGGTAGCAGCAGGGGAGGCATGCACACAATTTCAGCCTCCCAACCACAGCAGCACCTGTGGCCACAGGGAACAAGGAAATAGTGAAGGCAGTGCCCCACAATCCCAAACCACCGACTGTGGCTCAGAACCCAGTAGCAGCAGTAGAGGCATGTGCATGACCCTGACCGCCCAACCACAGTGGTGCCTGCAGCCACAGGGAGTCAAGCAACAGCAGAGGCAGTGCCCTGCAAACATGGCTCCCTCCCCAACTCCCCTTCCCCCCACAACTGTGGTGGTGCCTGCAATCCAGATGACAACAGACAAGACAGAGTCACCCACCCTTCCTGTGCCCCTAGCAGCAAAGCCAGCACTGAAGCAACACTGACAACAGCAAGTCTTCAATGACCACTGGAGGTGCAGGCAGTGATGACAAGGGCACCAGCAACACCCCCAGTAGAGGTAGTGGAGGGAGGAAAGTGCCCATCCTCAAATATAGCCAGAGACAGCTGAGGTAAGAGAAACCAAAATCTGGTGCTATAGTGCCACATACTGAAAAACAAGTGAAAGGCCTCTAATAACCAACTTTTTGAATGTTAGAATCCAAGCAAACAAAGCTATACCTAAATGTAAAAATTATTCATTAGAACAAATGCTATGACAGAGGAATAACTCATCAAGCACCATGAAAAGTCATGGTAACATGGCATCACAAAAAGAAAATAATAATTTTCCAAAAACCAAATTAAAGTCATGGAAGATCATGCTCTAACCAATAAATTATTCAAAATAGATGTCATGAAGAAACTCAATGAGCTACAAGAAAATCCAGAAAGGCAGTTCAATGAGCTCAGGAATAAAATTAATGAATGGAAGGAATAATTTACTGATGAAATTGAAACTCTAAAAAAGAACCAAACAGAAATTCTGGAGCTGAAGAATTCAGTAAATGACATGAAGAATGCACTAGAAAGCACTGGAAGTAGAGCAGACCATATGGAAGAGAGAAGTAGGAAGCTCAAAGATAGAAATCTAGAAATTATGCAGGTGAAAGAGGAGAGAGAACTAAGATTTAAAAAGAATGAAGAAATTCTACAAGAACTATCTGACTCCATTAGAAAGGGCAACATAAGGATAATGGTTATCCTAGAAGGAGAAGAGAGAGAGAGAAAGGAGCAGAGAGCTTATTCAAAGGAATAGTAGCTGAAAACTTCCAAAACCAGGAGAAGGAACTGAATATACAAATCCATGAAGCTAATAGAACACCTAATTATCTCAAAGCAAAAAAGACCCTCTCCAAGACACATTATGATAAAACTGTCAAAAGTCAATGACAAAGAAAGGGGAAAAATAATGATAACCTACAAGTGAACCCCCATTAAGCTGTAGGCAGATTTCTCAACAGAAACTCTACAGGCCTAGTGTGAGTAGAATGATATATTCAAAATATTGAAAGATAAAAACTGTCAGTCAAAAATACTCTATCCAGCAAAATTATTCTTCACATATAAAGGAGAAATACAGGCTTTCTCAGACAAACAAAAGTTGAAAGAGATCATCACACTAGACCTGCCTTACAAGAAAAGTTGAAGGCAAAGGTACACAAAACTTTGAGCAAGATGAGAAATTGACAGAGAGAATCAGAAAGTTGCAACTCTATACCAGAATGGGTTGGTAAACACTTAATTATAACATAAAGGTTAAAGGGACGAGAAGCAATAGAAATAACTATAATCATGTCAATTTCATAATGAACTCATAACATTAAATGGAATAATTTGTGACAACAAACACATAAAAGAGGAAGAGGAAAAGGACAGAACCTGTATAGAAAAATGAAGCAAAGATGCTATCAGCAGAAAAAGAACTATCTTATCTATGAGACCTTTTATACAAACCTCATGGTAACCACAAAACAAAAATTCAGAGCAGAGACAAAAAACATAAAAATATAGGAAACTGAGAATCACATCACAAAAACCACCAAGCTGAAATGGCAGACAGAAACACAAGGAAAAAGAAATGATGGAACTACAGAGCAACTAGAAAACAAAAGATAAAATGGTGGTACTAAGTCCTCATATATCAATAATCACCCTAAATATAAATGAATTTAATTCGTCAATCAAAAGACACAGAGAGGCTGGGTGAATTATAAAACAAGACCCAACTATATGCTGCCTCCAGGAGACACATTTCAGCTCTAAAGAAAAACATGGGCTCAAAGTGAAGGAACGGAAGATGATACTCCAACAAAACAACAACCAAAAAGAAGTGAGTATAGCCATACTTTTATCAGACAGAATAGACATCAAGCCAAAAAAGGTGGAGATAAGAGACAAAGATGAACATTATATAATGATAAAGGGGACAATCCATCAATAAGACATAATATTTATTAATATATATGTACCTAACATGGGAGCTCCAAAATATATAAAGCAATTAATAGACCTAAAGGGAGAAATAGACAGCAATATAGTAATAATAGGGGACTTTAATACTCCACTTACATCAATGAATAGATCATCCAAACAGAAAGTCAACAAAGAAACATTGGCCTTAAATAAAACATTGGACCAGATGGACTTAATATATATATATATAGAACCTTCCATCCAAAAGCAGCAGAATACACCTTCTTCTCAAGTGCACATGGAACTTCCTCAAGGATAAACTATATATTGTTACACAAAACAAGCCTCAACAAATTAAGAAGGTTAAAATCAAGCTGGGTCAGAAAAAAAACAGGAAAAGTTTGGGAAGGAGGAAAACAAACCCAAGTCTGAATCAAGTCAAAGGGAAAGGTCAGATGAGAAGTACAGATGAGCCTTAGAACAAAATCACAGATGCTGGGTAGATTAAGCTCATGACTTCATTGGAACCAAACACCATTTGGAGGACTGCAGTGATGCTCTGTACGCCAGCACTGACCAGCTCTCTGTGTGAACAGAGTTCTGAGAGCTTCATAGTACACCACACTTAGTAGTTAAGAGCACCAGCTATAGCATCAGATAGACTTCAAGTCAAGTCCTGGATCTGTCACTTACACCTCAATGACTTCAGAATAATAACCTACTCTTTCTGAGACTCAGTTTCTTCATCTATAAAATGGAGAAGATAATAGTGTATTCATCATAGAATTGTAGTAGGAATTTAACAAGATAATTATGGAAGCATTTAGCACAGTTCCTAGCACATTAGTAAATGCTCAGTAAAGCTATAAACAGCCTAAGCCTTGCCGATTACACTTCCCCACAATGAGGACCAAAATTCTCTCAAGTCAGTTTGGGAGAAGTTATCGTAAATAAAGCTCCGTAATGTGCTGAGCCATAACTTTCATTTCCCAGTACTCATGAAGTGGAACACATATCCACTGAATACTAGGTTGGGGAAGACAACCTATTTTTCCTGGGCCTACTCTATAATAAGCAAAGAGGAACTACCTATCCTTTGTTATGGTAGGCTAGTGCTCTACAGTGGGAAACATAGTGACAAGTAGGGCACTGAGTAAGTTATAAATTTCCCCAACGATGTCATTACTACAACCTTTCAGAAAGCTTGGGAGCCAATATGAAAATCAGACTTGTCATGGCTAGTCATTCCCAAAAGGAAGTACCTCTGGGATTCTGAACTTATTTGGACAACAACTTATGTGCTTATATAGCAGCTTTGTGAAAGGATATGAGGAAGAAGAACTAGTTCCATTCTACAGGTGGGGAAATTGAGGCTCAATGAGATTACATGATCTGCCCAAAGACACACAGTGTAGTTGGTATTTGTAATGCTTTCTAGAGACCCAGCACATTTTGAACATCCTTGCTATGTTTGGAAAATCTTCCAAGTCATATCTCATATCAAGGTGGAATCTAGAAAAATCACTATCCCAACCTCCTTAGAAGGTAGCACAGGGACACATGCTCTGGACTCCATGGAAGAAGAAGATTCAGAAGTGAGTAGTTTAATAAAGGATGCTCTGAGAGGAATCCACATTTCACTTCTGTGGGTGACAGAAAAGGTGTTTAGATTTGGGGGTTGGGAACAATTGCAAAGCCAAGTTTCTGGTGTATAAGCAGCATTGGTGCTGGGGAAGTGCCGGTGGTGTTACTGAGGTATGGTTTTGGGACGTGGTTCCTGGGAACTTAACCTCAGCCCTGTTTCTCCCATCAGGCCAGTGATTCTACAAGCTTCCCAATAACCTTTTAATAAACTTTTTCTGCTTAGTCAGCTACAGTCAGCTTCTGGTGCATGCTTCTAAGAACCTTGGTTGATTGAGTCAGTACTCAAACTCATAAAAGTTAACACAAAACTTTAAAAAGTTATATTACTTTCAACATAAGATTTGTGTTGGATTAATTTCAATGTCTGGTTTTTCTTCTAAAAGAACTTATCTGTATACGGTCTCAGTGACAACTCTTAGCTCGCTGGAATATACCATTCCCCAATTTATTGTAATTCACTTTGTGTTGGAAAGGCTATCCTATGGCTGTGAATGAATTGTGCCAAAGTAGCTGATCAGTTTTGTCCAAAAATACGTCAACTCACCAGGGGAAAAAAATCAGTCAAAATAGATTCACTTATCCCATAGCATATGACAAACAAATTCTCCTGATTAATTGAATTTCTCTCTTTTTCAACCAATTGTGGCACCAAGAAAAGACATAGCTTAAAAATTATTTCCTCACTATAAATATAATGTCCCAAGTATGTTAAAATGTATACAGTTATGGACAATAACCTTATCCCCGAGAAAGGAAAATTAAATAGATACTTTCCTTCTGTCAACACTGTACTGGATCTCTGGGCAAAATAAATGGCATCTCAGTGACACCATTTGAAAACACTGAGAAATTTAACTCTAGCCAGTCCACTACTATCTCCCCAAATTCCCCAGCAGTTTTTCCTTAAAGAAAGAAAGAAAACACCATCTGATAGTTTTTAGGACCATGTGGAAATTTTGTGACATTACACCATCATCATGTCAAGGAAGCCCAGGACACTGTGTCTGGAAGCCCCATCCATAGAGATTCCCTTCCACCTGTAGTAGGTCCATTCCCTCAGTTTAACATAAACCGGGTGTCATCTTCCAACATTTCCCTGGGCCATAAAGGATTATGTTTGTTTTGACTCCCAGACCAGGGCCTCCTGAGTGACTTAACAACACCGAATTTGTCCTGGACCCCCACACCAACCCCCTTCTCTGCACGCACCAAGACCACTCTCAGAATCACCTTCTCCCTTACCAAAGTGGGTTTGAAGCCTTCCCAAAAAAACTCAGCATCTTCTGAACATTTTTGATCCTTCTTTAAATATTATCTAAAATTCAAAATAAATCAAATACCCACATGGGATAAAATACTACTTGGTCTTCAAACCATACAGTGTTTCCACTCACAAACACATACCCCCATTGAGAATCATTAAGAAACCAAAGAAGAGCGGTACACCTGGATCCTAGGCTTAGCCCCGCTCTCGTTGGATGGTAACTTAGGGAAAGTCTCCTTACTTCTCTGGGCTCTGTTTACTCTGTTGCAAAATAATGAGGTTAAATTGAGGACTAACATTTTTGTCTGTATAGTACATTATCTACTAAAGAACTGTGCATTTTGTTCATATTTACCTTTATCCCAGTCTAAGATAAATGGTTATATTCATTTCAGAAAAAGTATAGGTATTGATTCTGCATATTCACAGATAAGCAGTTCAAAATTATCTAGATTTCCAGGAGTTTGTCCCATAATCATACAGCATGAAGAAGCAAGAATTAAAAGTCACCATTTCTGAATCCCAAAGTAGAATCAAAGATCCCAGACTTTCTAATCTTTAACAACACCTTGGCCACAAACAGGCATAACCAGATTACTTCCCTGAGTTTTCCAGAGGTAAGACATTCTATTTCACAAGTACATCAAGTAAAACATCAGAGTCTTTGCTATAGGCCTCTCCGTGAACACATCTGGGACTGTAGACAGCACAGGAAATAATGACATTCACTCCTCACATTGATCTGGCTGCTGGAGCAGGAGGAATCAATACACATTACTGCAATGATTTGCTGAATTTTGCATTCAAAGAAATCATCCCCTATTTAGGCTGAGGAACAAAATATCTACTACTTTTCAAAAGAAGTTTGAGGACTGGGGAGAATATTCAAGTCCCAAAGAAAGTCGACGTTGGGGAAATTAGATGGAAAAAAGAAAAGTCTTTAAAAGTAGGACAACCAAGTTATTTGAAAAGTTCAAGTGCCTATTTTTTCTGCAATGGCAGACTCCCTAAGCGGAAATGATGATCTCTAGATAGAACAGCCTCAGAGCATAATTTGGGCTCTCAAATAGGAGCTGCTTGTTCTCCCAAACTGCCACCAAGTGAGGATATAATATAAGCATCACTCTTGTTTCCACTGTTACTTCCAGAACTTTCCTCTCCCACCTTCATGCCAAAGCTCTTCAAATCATCGATTTCTTCCCCTAATGAACATCACTGTCCTAGTTACCCACCACCCTCTTGATCATGGCCTTACCTTCACTGAGAATTTTGACATCTGGTTATAGTTTTCCTCTCCACTCCTAAAACTAGCACCCTTCTGGTACATCCCAATATCGGTTTGGACAACCTTCACAGGTCTTGGCACACAGTTCCTTGACTTCCTCAGTACCATTGACCTTTGCCTCGTCTCGAACACAGAGGCCAACACTGGACCTGCCTGGTCAGCATGCAGAATTGTTCTACCTCTGAAATCAGCCTCCATTATTCCATTTTCTAGCTAAAACCTCTACTCCTTTATAGATCTGTCACCACCTTATTCTGCATCACACCTATTTTTCAACTTTACCATTCTCTGTAGTACCTTGAGCTCTCTGATTTTTCCCAGCTAATCACCAACTCTTAGATTCACAGCCTATCCCACCTATCCCGGCTCCCCATGGGCATGGCCAATCCCAACAATTACACAATTAGCATGCTCGTTGCCTTGACGTGCTGCCTCACTGCACCCTGGATCAATCCAATCATCTGCTTTTACTCTCAAGTATTCAGGAGCTTGATTCTAAAGTGTAAAATTAAGAACTTTGCTTTCAATTGTAACTACTAAAACTTATTTTTTAAAAAAACCATGGAATTTTGAGACAGACTGGATCTTAGAAATCATCTGATTCAAGTCCTCCCCAATTTACAGATAAGGGAACAGAAACTCAAGGAGGTGAAATAACTTGCAAAGGTCTCAGAGCTCATTAAGCAGCAAGGTTGGAACCAGATCCCAGGGCTCCTGGCCTCCTGACTCCAAGCTTACTGCTCTTTGCTTTATGCCACATCATCTCCCCTGGCCAGTCACTCACTGACGATTGTCAAACACTGACGATTGAATAAAGCCCCTGACTCTCTGAGTTAGGAAATTTTACATGACACAAGCATCCCTGAAGACATTACAATACATTCTCTTTTTCGGCTTTATTTTGTTTTTATCGATCGCTCCCTCGTCCAACTGAGGAAAATAACACTGAAATACTAACATCACAGTGATCATAAACAATCCATAATAATTAATGAACCTACAAATGAGCACTGAATCCTAAGACTAATTCCCTGTCAGGAGTTCCCAATCCTGATGGGCATCAGCATCACCATGGGAGATTTTTCACAAATAGAGATTTAGGATTCTTGTACTCTCATAGATCCAATGAAAGCAATGGGATATGAAAATGGTATGTGAAAATTCTGACCTTAAAAAATATCTCTAGCAGCACAGTATTTCTGTTGTTTGATGTGTATTATATTACATTTGGAATTATTGTTTGGAAATTTTTAAGAAAATATGAGACAAAAAATATAGATGCTGAGATAATCCCCTCTCCAGACATAAACAGCAGAAGTTCTGGTAGTGAGGTCAAGTTACCTAGATATTTTTTAAATTTTCCCAGGCAATTTTGATGCCAATCTAGTTCAAGAATTTTTATCTCATGTAGCTACAGCCCCAAAGCATGAGGTGGGTAAGATCTTTCAAGATCCCACTTCTGAAAAACAACAGAGTCCAGAAACTTCTTGGCAGCTGCTGCTCTTGAGCTAAAGATTCCCAAACCAAGCATGTGTAGAAATCAGCCCAGGTCCAAAGTTCACACCCACTGTTACTTGGGTGTATAATTCAGCCACACAGAAAACTTCCTATAGACACTGTGATGTCATTAAACGTAACATTAGGGGCTTTATGCAACATCCTCACACGGTTTTCCTTTCTACTGCATTTTTGCTGTAACTTTTACCTGTATGATCTTGGGTGTGTCAGAACTACTCTGGGATATCATTTCCTTGCCTGTAAAAATGAAACAAATTACTCTTAGTCTGAAGATCAGTAATCCCTTCCCAGCTGTTCTTTCCTCCTGTGCCCTCTAAAGACTCCCCTCCTGGCCCACATTTTGGTAATACAGACCAGTTACAATCATATTTTACATATATAAGACCAAGCTGAAATACTATTATTATTATTAAGCACGTACAATAGGCCACACGCTATGCTAAGTATTTTAAAATATTATGTCACATTTAATCCCTGTGAGTCCCTACAGAGAGAGATACTATTACTGACCACATTTACAGATGAGGAATTAGAGTCAAAGAGATGAAATAATTTTCCCAAAATGGCACAGTAAATGACAGAACATAGATTCAAACTGTATCTAGCTGATCCCAGTGCCCTCTATTCAGTTTTATTGCTCTTCATGTTTAGAAACTCAAATAAGTAGATATTCTGCTGAGGAATACCTCATGCTCACATTATTGAGAATTTAAATAACTGGATTTTGAATCAATGTTATGACTCTATTTTGTTTTTACGGAAACTGAACGCTTTGAGCCTTGCAGAGACTATTGTTTTCCATTACAAACACATACACACAGACACACGCATAAATCAAAATAGCCAATAAATACAGTCAGCAATGTTTCTGCTGAATGGGGTCTCCTAGAGAACAGCTACTCCAACTCAGTTATTAAATATAGATGGTGAAACTGGAGCTCAGAGTCTTGCATGAGGTCACAAATCTAGTTAGAGGCAGAGCTGGCGGCCCTCTCACCATTGGTACTGCCTCCCACAGTTAGCGTTACCAACTTCATTACAGCCGCAAATGATTTTTTTATACATTCATCAATTTTTTAGAGACACTGGTAAATATCCATTAGAAGATTTCTTTGCAACAAAGCTGTTTCTATGTAGCACAGAATAATTCAAAATCATACCACTTTGTCCTCCAAAGTCATATACAACCTTAAGAGTACACGAAATTCTGAAGATGAATGTTTTTTCTGGCGTCTCTCCACATGCCTATCACTCTGCATGTGGGAAAAGCCTGGCTGTGTATTTTTGTGTGTGTTGATCCTTTTGAAACAATTTAACCAGACCAAACTGTATGCAGCTCTTGGATCTTTCACATAAAAAGTACTTGCCCTTTACTATTCCCTCCTTCTCTTGAAACCTTCAGATTACGTGTATCATAAGGCTATAGAGCACCGAATTTTACTACACCCAAGCAAGAGTTTAGGGAAATGCCCAAATGCAAAGAATCAGTCCTCATCTTGGCTATGTTTGGAAATGTCCTGTGCGTGTTTCCTGTTCAAGAGAGAGCTCTAAAATTCATTCACTGAGCATACGTTCAGTGAGCACCTGCTGGGTGCCTTGTGCACAGTTAGGTGCTGGGGGCAGAATGATGAGCAAGACAGAGGTCCTGCCTTCAAAGAGCTCATAGTACACAGACGATGCAATAGAATCTTATAAGTGCTGTTATACAGATAAATCCAAGGTCTGTGGGATCTCACAAAGGGGGCATTCAACTATGCTTGGGGGACAGACAAGCTTCCAAATGGATATGAGATGGGAAGTGGGTCCTGAAGGATGAATAAGAATTCTCTAAAAGGACCAGATGCAGGAGAAAATTCTGGGCAGAGGAAATAGCATGTACAAAGACCTGAAGTAGAAGAGAATATGAAATATTTAGGACACTGAAATTGGTGGAACATGGAGCTGAAAGATGGGCGGTGTCTTTATCATAAAGGCCTTTCATCATATGGGCCCTGGGAAGCCTACTGACTCTTCCATTCATTGACAACTTGTGCTCTCCCAATAATCCTCTCCATCTCAAAGTCCTGTTATCCTCCTAAACAACTTCAATATTCAACCCATTAGCCTTCATGTTATAGAATTACTCGACTCAAATGACATCTATGTCCTTGCCTCATCTTTGCATTAGAAGCAGTACTTCAGTCTTCCTTACTATCTCAAAAAAAAAAAAAGTTATCCCTTCTTTTGTACAATGCCATTCTTTTAACTTGTGCTTTTGATCCCATCCCCACCCTTTATCTTTGAGTCTGTGCCCATAAATTATCCTCTCTCCCTCTTCTTTTTCCAGGTCAATGTGTTAGTTTTAATACTTTGCTATATATTCTCTCCATTCATTCATTCAGTATGTTAGAGTTTATTACCAAATCCCACACTATGCAGATCTCAAAAAGTGAATAAGAAGGAGATGTAGTATTCAAGGAGCTCAGACCAATAAGGAAACAGACATAATTAAATGTAATTAACTTAGTCTACACAATATAATTTATGACATAGTTCAATCGGATCATCCCGAATGTCTGCAGCTAGTGCAGGGCTTATCTGTTATTCACAAAGTGTCAAGAGGATCTGTTTTTATGCTGAACTCCAAAAAGGAAGCAACTTTGTCCACTGAAAAAGATTTATAATAATCCACCTATGGGCATTGAGAATACCATTTGTAGCATTCCAAATCTGCTTATTCTCCTTTCTTCCCCAACTCAGTTAATGGTACTGGCTCTTCAAACCATAAATCTGGGAGTCATCCTTGATACTTACATCATCACCTGTGTCTAATCCATCATCAAGTCTTAGTGATTTCACCTTCAAAATATATTTCAAATCCATCTGCTTCTAGCCACCTTGATCATCATTAAGACACTACCAGCCATCATGATATCTTGTCTGGACCACTGCAATTGCTTCCAAACTGGTCTTTGCACTTCCATTTATGCTGCCCTTTGAACCATCCTCAGCTCATCAACAAAAACAATATTTTTTAATTGTAAATATCATGCCAGAATTCCACTTTAAAACTCTCAGTGGTTCCTATTTCTTTCATCCCCCTGAGGGATCTTTCCTCTCCCTTTCCGTCAAATGTGAAATACACAATGCCTCCCTGCTCACCATGCTCTGACTTGCTTGCCCTTCCTTAAGAGCACCAAATGAGTTCACACCTCAGGGCCTTTCAACTACCTATAATGCCATTCTACCCAATCTTCATCCAACTAACTCCTACTTATCCTTCAGAGTCCAATTTAAATCTCACTTCGTAGGGAGTCTTTAATAACCCACGAATTGGAATCATATCTCCCCTACACCTCTCACAGCATCCTAGCCTTTTCCTTTGTAGCACAGAGCACAGCATGTAATGAGACATGTATTTGTGTGACTATTTATTTAATACCTCTCTCCCCCAGTAGACTATAAACTCCATGTGGGTAAGGCCTACATCTTTTTTTTCACAACTATATGACCAACATAGTTTAACTTAGTGCCTGATACACAGTGAGTGTTCAATAAATATTTGTGGATGAATGGATGAAAAAGAAAGCCAGGGAGGAAGGAGAAAAAAGAGAACAATTACAGTGATAATCACATTAGAGAAAGACAGGTATCACGTAGTCATTCCAGGGGCATTTTCAGTTCTCTGTGTGTTCTCCTCACCTTTATTTTTTAACATGTTTATTGACATACAATTTTCACACTATACAATTTACCCATTTAAAATATGCAATTCAATGGCCTTTTGTATATTCACAGAGTTGTGCAACCCTCACCACAATCAATTTTAGAACATATTCATCACCCCAAAACCTCTCCCTCCAGTCCTAGGCAATCACTAATCTACTTTCTGCCTCTGTATATTTGCCTATTCTGGATATTTCATGTAAATGGAATCATAAAATATGTGGTGCCCTGTGATAGGCTTTTTTCACTTAACATTAATATTTTTCCAGGTTCATCCATTTTGCAACATCTATCAATATTTCGTTTCTTTTTACCTACCAAATAATATTCCATTGTATAGATATGCTACATTTTATTTATCCATTCATCAATTGATGAACACTGGGTTATTTCTACTTTTGGGCTTTATTCTATGAATAATACTGTTATGAACATTTGTACACAACTTTTTGTGTAGACACAAGTTTTCATTTCTTTTGAGTATATACTAGGAGTGAAGTTGCTGGGTCATATGGTAACTCTATGTTTTGCCTTTTGAGGAACCACCAGACTAATTTCCAAAGTGGGTGCTCCCTCTTACAATTCTATCAGCAATGTATGAGGAGAGTTCTGATTTCTCTGCAACTTCACTAACACTTGTTATAATCTGTCTTTTTTATTCTAGCCCTTTTCATGGGTGTGAAGTAATATTTCACTGTGGTTCCTTTTGCATTTCACTGATGTTAATGATGTTGGGCATCTTTTCACGTGTTTAATAGCCATTTGTATATCTTTCTCATCTTTATTACAAAAGCCCCAACCCGTGGTAAATAGACTATATCAAAGTGTACCCATACCCCTCACGGAAGATAATATCTGACTCCATAATACTTGTGTTGCATTGCTATTGACTAGCTGACAAAAAGTTATATTTTGCAAACATTTAATTAAATATATATTGATTTCAATTTTGTGACTTTATTTTCCTATTTTGAAATCAATAGAACATCTCTTCAGCTGTCCAACACTGGTGTGGGTCCCACCTCCTGTTCATAATAGTCATTCCTATTCAGTGGTAAAACAGGCTTCTGGCATTTCACATAAGATAATCAGGAAAGAAAAGCAGTACCATATGCCTGAAGGGGTTCTGAGAACATAGAGGGAGAATACATACATACATACATACATACATCCAGGCCAAACCAGAACTATCGCCTTAGCTTTATTCTTTATAGTTTATTTCCAGTTCTGTAGCAGAAGAGACTGAAAATTAACATCACAACTCACTATATATCCATTTCTCCTTGTTGAATATCTGTAAATATTGTAAATTTTATTGCTTTCATTTCACAATGTTAATTTATGAATTTTCAAAAAATTATTTTGTCTTCCTAACACCCCTACTTAAAAATTCTCTTCCAAAAAATTAGAATTTACTCAGTGCCTCTGTGTACCATGCTACACATCTGATATTTATGATCTTACTTAACATCAGAGATGCCTGTATGTAATGGATCGCAATTCTAACTGGCTAAATGTTTGTTTTTCAGAGTTAACAAAGGCAAATAAATAATCAAATAAGTCAGTTAAGGCTTACTTCGGGAATTTTATTCATCCAGACTTATCTGTTTGGATGCCTAGCATGTTACCCTATGATAAAACATAGGGAGAGAGAGAGAGATTTGGGAGCGTTAATTATGCCCAGAGGATCAGAAAAGCTTTCTTTCCATTATAAAGGTTCCTAAGCCTAGAGGACTAATCTTCCAGCTGTGTATACTGCTCCCCCATTCAAGACAGCTATTGAGTACCAGAAAGATTGACAAAGTGTCTCATCAGTTAATTAAAAGCAAAAGCACTCTAAGTCACAGGTATTCATGATTTAATCAATCACAAGGATTTAGTGAATCCACTGGTATCTCAGATGAACTGAGATTCAGGGACCGAGTTGGTGACATGGGAGGCTTCTGAATGTCCCTTCTTCCATGAACACACTGAATACATGAAGCAATTCTGTCTGAGAGAAACCCAGAAACTAGCTGAGTGACTCCTACACATTGGGAGACTGCAAAAATACCCACCTTGAAAAGGCTGGAACACACTCACCAGGTCATAAACCCCACCCCCAGCATAGTGCCCCACAGTCAGGAGGGAACCCCCAACTCCCACCTTCTCCCTGAGAAGCAAAGAGTTTGGACCACACAGCTGGTGTCCCAGTTTTTAAGGCTCCCACCCAAGGGATGGACACCCAAATCATCTAGCTCTGAAAACCAAGAGGCAGGCATTCATTAGTCCCACAGAACTATAGCAACCAAAGAAGCAGTTCTAAACGGGTGCAAGAGCACTTGCCTTACCTAACCTCCCAGGGCTCAGCACAGAAGAAATAGGCAAAAATGCCCATCTCCCACTTTCTCCCTGGGAAGGGTTTGACTGAATTCTTTCCCAGCTGTTTCCTGAGGGTTCAGCTTCTAATCAGCCTGTGGCTACATGCTGACTATGACTAGATCCTCCCCTTTGGGACACTAATGTGTCCTGGCACACTCTCAACTACAGAAGCCACTAAGAGCAAAGG
This sequence comes from Tapirus indicus, assembly GCA_031878705.1. Classification (NCBI taxonomy): domain Eukaryota; kingdom Metazoa; phylum Chordata; class Mammalia; order Perissodactyla; family Tapiridae; genus Tapirus; species Tapirus indicus. The sequence goes on from CM062918.1 coordinate 47,341,146, forward strand.
CAATCACTCCCAGCAACCAGGAGCTCAGGCCAGGCTGATTGACAAAGTTCATCTCCTACAAGAGGCAAGTCCGTGAAGACTAGAAGAGGTGACTGTTTTATCTAATACACAGAAACCAACACAGAGAGTCAAGGAGACATTGGTGAACTCTCCCTGGTGTACTGGGGGGCTCCAGAAAAAGACCTAGAAGTACTGTTAGAACTCAGGATGACTAAGTTGAGGAATTTTTCTCTATTTCAGGACTACAAATCGTCTTCTGACAACAGGATTCCACCACTGACTTCTTCTGTCTACTTAAATTATTTAAACTAGTTTTTTAACTATTTAAACTAGTCTATTTAAACTAATTTTTGCTTTTAATTGAAAAAAGTAACTCATATACATAGGGAAACAAGTGAAACAGAACCCAATGTAAACAATAAAAATTAAATCTCCTTCCTACTCTAAATCCTCCCAATTCCACTCCCCAGAGAACCACTGTTAGCCATTTCTTGTGTACCCATCAAAACGTCTATTTATAGGTATCATACACACTGCTCTTCCTCTTGCTTTTTAATGATAGAGATATTTCTATGTTAGGACAAATGTATTTACATCTTTCTATTTAATATTGACTTAATATTCCATAGTATGAATCAACCCTAATTTACTTAATCTCCAATTGATATATTTTAGTATTGCTCTTAGAACCAAGGCTGTAGAAACATCTTTGTACATAACTTCTCTGACCACCTATCTTAGGGTAAATTTCTAGACTTGAAATTACTAGGTCAAGGGATATGTGTGCCTATTTAGTTTTGTTAGATAGCATCCAATTGCTTTCCAAAATGGTTGCACCCATTTTTCTCTCATCCACAATGTTTGAGGTTGACAGTTTCTTCACTCTTCAACACTAAATATTATCAACTGTCTAAATGTTGGCATTCAGGTAGGTAACTCTTTGTTTTGATTTGCAGGACTTTAACTATAAGTAATGCTGAATATTTTTTATGTTTGTACAATCCATTCATATTTCTTTCTCTATGAACTGCATATTCCTATTCTTTGCCCGTATTTCTACTGAGTTATTATTTTTTCCCTTATTAAATCATCTAGTGCTGCTTTGGTTTGAAATGACTATTAGAGAAAATAATATATTTCTCAAGAAATATAGGAACCACTTGAGAGTTTAGCTTTTCCTTGTGGATTTATAAAGCCTAGGTTATTTAAAAAAAAAGAACACATTCTGTTTTTACCACTGCAAGAAAGGTCACAAAAGAAATTTCTTACTTTTATATTTATGGGGTTACTATTTCAAATTTGATAAGCCTGACCAGAGTATAGAAAAACTTTCAGCCCTTACGAGGTAAATATTTAATACTAAACTCCCTTGAATTTCCACTACATCTTTATTTACCTGTTCTCTATTCTTTTGGCAAGAAAAATCTCCTTTTTCTTCAAGTCTCCTGTAATTGCTCTCCTTTTTTTTTTTTTTTTTTTTGATCATCCAATGAAATAAATTCTTGACCATCAAGGCATTCTTGGCTTAAGGTGGATACTCCATAAATATTTAGGGGATTGTTGAACCAACATATGGATAATGCCAGACCTCCTTCAGAATGCCTTTTCATTCATATGTCTGCTACTCTGGGTAAGAACTTACAAGGACATCAAGTGATGCTCTTCCATTTCCTGATAATAAAATCATGGATCCTTACCCATTTTACCCTCATTGTATAATACACAGATGTTTCAATAGAATCCATAACATTTTGTTGCACTTGATTTACATGATATTTACACATCTATCTATCCTACTAGACTGGAAGCCCTCTGAAAACCAAGCGGTGTCTAATTCATATCCATACTTACTGCCCAGCGTAGACCCTAGCACATGGTAAAGCCTCAGTAAATACACTGAACGAACAAAGAAATAAAGTTGTATTAGCTATTCACTTACTACAAGTCAACACAGGACCCGAGGAAACCCTTTCCCACTCACACTTCATTTCAGGAGCATTCCCCAACAGATTCCTTCCTCCAGAAGCAGGAAGATAATCAGATCTTTCTGGTGATAATCAAGAAAAGCTTTTGGAGCCTAATCAACCATTGTCAGATCTCCCTCAGTGATTATTATAAAATAAATTACAGAAAATCCAGGCTTGAAATATTTTATAAAGCAATTTAAACTATTTCATAGAATACTGAACACTTCTCAAACAGAAACTTGTTTTCCTTCTCTGGTTAGATGATGTGTTGTTTTCCTTCAGCCCAAAAGAGGTAACTGATTATATGGAAAATTAATGCATAACTAAAAGTGAAAGCTGTTATTAACTCAGATCCTCAGAAGCCAGACTGCCTTAGGCACATCTGCGCTGGAGTTTCTATCTCCCTCCACCCTGAGATGGTGATATTTTTGCTTTCTTAGTATACAGAAGCCTCTAGCCAGAAGGGCATCAGTATGCAGCCCAGCATCAGAAGAGAAACCTCCCAGGGATGCAGGAGCAGACTTCATTCCCAGCTTGAATTGTTTCTTAATGGAATTCTACAGTGCCAAAAAAGTTTTTGCTGAATTCTGAACTGAAGCTTATCACAACAAACTAATTAGACTGACAGCGTGGCTTGAGATCCTAGGAGAAACATAATTGAGTAGGGGCTAGGAGACTTGAGGGAAACCAGCCCACTCCTGATGCTGTATGACTGAGAAGAAGTAGCCTGTAGTCACAGAGTTTAAAGCTGGAGAGAAACATCTCAATAATAAGGAACCTGAATCCCAGATAGGTGCCAGCTTTTCCTGGGTGAAAGTGTGAATCGGAGCTAAAGAAATAGAGATGGTGAGTGTTCATTCCTCTTTTCAAAAGTTTAGAGGTGAAAGCAAGCAAGCAATAGGAACTCTTTAAATGTTCATGACATGGCAAGGATTGGTGTCATAAGGGTCTCACCAATGGAGAAGCTGTGAAAGATTTGGGGCCATTTTGAGAGTCATAGTGCATGATGCTGACTGATGAAAGGGTGATGATATAATGAGTTGCAGAAAGTCAACTATTTTGAATAGCCAGAATGATACCATTTGGGTTGCACACTCTTTAGATATACAAACTCATTCAGCCTCTATCTTTTGGGACCTAAGATAATTAGCTCCTATAGAATCTGTAGGAGATAGAATAATGGAGCCCCAAAGATGTTACCTCCTAATCCCCAAAACCTATGAATATATTACCATCCATTGCAAAAGGAACTTTGCAGATGTGATTAAGAACTTTGAGATAAGAAGAGTATCCTGAATTATAGAGTTGAGCCCAAGGTAATCACAAGCATCCTTATAAGAGGGAGGCAGAAGGGTCAAAGTGAGAGAAGGAGCTGTAATGATGGAAGCAGAAATCAGAATGAGGTAAAGAAGGGATCATGAGGCAAAGAATGCAGGCAACCTACAGAAGCTAGAAAAGGCAAAGTAGATTCCCCTTTAAAGTCTCTGAAGGAACACAGCCCTGCTGGCACCTTGATTTTAGAACTTCTGACCTCCCAAACTGTAAGATAAATTTGTCACTAAAAGTTTGTAGTGATTTGTTACAGCAGCAATAGGAAACATACAGAATCTAAAATAGATTATGAGGAGATTAATTTGCACATTTAACAGATTTCAGCCCTGGACCAATAGGAATATGAGCAATATAACATAGAACTGTGCTCTGACCACCACCATTCCCCAACCCAACCATGGTCTTGCACAACTCTATGCCTTGTGCTCATTCTGTTCCCTCACCCCAATTATTCCCTTTTGTCCTTTTTCCACCTGTCATATTCCCACTCATCCTTTAAAGCAATTCAGTGTTACCACCTTGCCTATGATGGCTTCTCGGATGCCTCCAGGAAGACTTAAGGTTTCCACCTTTGTTCCCACTGGACTTTGTACCTCTGCTATGCCCCTTATTATAGTCTGTCATTATATCTATCTCTTTGCTTCCTCTACCTCATCCCCTGTCCTTGCCTTAGTCTTCACAGGGGTAAATAGTAATCCAATCCCCAACTGGTAAAATATCAGGCAGTTTTTTGGCAAAAAAATCTTCCCATTATTTTTTGCAAATCATTAGTACCATGCTGTTTTGATTACTGTAGCTTTGTAATAAGTTTTGAAATTAGGGAGTGTGAGCCCTTCAATTTTGTTCATTTCCAATATTGTTTTGGCTATTCAGGGTCCCTCGAGATTCTAGAAATACAACTGCCTTTTGTATGTTTATATTTTATCTTGTGGCCTTGCTGAATCACTTATTAGTTCTATGAGATTTTTTTTTGTAGATTCCTTGGCATTTTTTTTGTACAAAATTATGTCACCTGAAAATAGGGACAATTATATTTCTTCCCTTCTGATGCATATGCCTTTTATTTTCTTGCCTTGCCTTATTGTACTAGTTAGATCTTCCAGCACTGTATTCAATAAGAGTGGTATGAGTTGACATCCTTGCCTTGTTCTCAGTCAGTGACAAAGCAGAGGTCTTTAACCATTAAGTATAATATTAGCCAAAGATTTTCTGTGGATACTTTTTATCAAGTTGAGGAGACTCCCTCTATTCTTATTTTTCTGATTTTTTTAAAATCATGATTGGGAATTGAATTTTGTTAAATGCCTTTTTTGCATTGATTGATATGATCTTATGGGATTTTTTTTTCAGTTTGCTAATATTGTGGATTACATTGATTGATTTTCAAATACTGAACAAGTTTTTCATCCCTTGAAAAACTTCACTTGGTCATGGTGTATAATTCTTTCTATATATTGCTCAATTATATTTGCTAATATTTTGTTAATAATTTTTGCATCTATATTTATCCATTCATCTTGAGATCCTCCTTGTTTATGGTATAAGTGATTTTTTAATTGAAACCTGGACATTTTCATATTATAAGAATCTGGATCTTAGTTAAACCTGCTGTTTTAATTGGTTCCCTCCAGCAGAAGAACGGGAATGCATCACCTCATCACTGTCGGGTGCAGACAGAAGACCAAGTTCCCCACTTGGCCTCTGTTGAGAACAGAAATAGGGGGATTCCTTGTCACTGCTGTGCAGGAGTGGGAGTTCCAGCTTTCCATGTGGTCTGCACTCATACTATGGTGAGGGTGGCCTCATTACTGCTGAGTGATGGTGAATGTCCTGACTTTCTGCTACTTCCCCAACTGGGAGAGGAGAAGAGCCTCCTTACTGCCAGGAAGGTGTGGAAATCCAGGCTCCCTACATGGTTTCCAGTAATACTACGGGGTGGACCTCATTACCAGTTGTCAGGAAAGATAGTCTCAGCTCCCTAGTTGGATTTTTCCAGTAGGGGAATTGGGATACCTTCATACAGCCTTGCAAGGTTGGAAGTCTAAGCTCCCGACTCGGCCTTTGCTGGTCGGGGTGAGGATAGGGCAACAGGTTTTATTTATTTACTTTTCTTTCCTGTGGTGTTTGGCTGGAGTAGAGAAATTATTGTCTAAAAGTTTTCTGTCTTACTACGCTGCCCCTTTCCTGTTCCCTTGGCTCCAAAGAGCAGGCTTTTGTTTTTTGTTGCTGTTGTTGTCTGCTCCCATTGACATTTCTGGGTTACTGGCTTCTTCAGCTCCAAGTCTGGGATATATAAGGCAAAAAAAAAAAAAAAAAACCCAAGGAGCTCATCACTGTATCATCCCTTGGCTCCTGAGGTCCATAGCTTCTCAGCCTTTTTCTCTCCACTTTTCGAGTCTTCTTACATTTCTCTTATATATAACATCCAGAGTGTTTTGTTGTCGTTAGTGGGAGGAATAGGAAAGAGTAAATCGACTCCATCTTCCCAGAAGTGGAAGTGTCCGCCTTCACTTCTTATTAGAAGGCAAGCCCAGGATGCCTGAGACATTTCAAGGGAAAAATAGCACACTTTCTAATCAGAGATGGGAGAAGGCATAAAGCTAGAAGATTGCTCTAAGATGGACCAACATTCCATGGATAAAGCACAACAATTACAGCACGTAAAAGTAGAAAACATGCCTGAGAGCATATTGAAGAAAGCAGTCCTGCAACCAAAGTGCTCTGGGTCTACTGGGATAAAGCTTTCTAATGATTGCAGTTATTACTCTTGGCATATCTTCCCTCTGCTGCTTTCTGGGCAACTAATTGGGTCCTACTTTTCACCCTGACTTATGTCATTTTTGGAAACATCTTTATTGAGGTATAATTGATATTGCACATGTTTAAAGTATGTAATTTGATAACTTTTGACATATGAATATACCCATGAAACCATTACCACAATTAAGACATTGAAGACATCTGTCAACCCCAACCATTTCCTTGTGCCCTTTGGTAGTCCCTCCCTCTCATCCTTTCTTTCCACCTCTCCACATGCCCAACAAACATTGATCTGCTGTCTGTCACCATAGATTAGTTGGCACTTTCTAGAATTTTGTATAATTGAAATCATAGAGTATATACTTTTTTTTTGCCTGCCTTCTTTCACTCAGCATAATTATTTTGAGATTCATCCCTGTTGTTTTGTGTATTAATGCTTCATTCCTTTTTATTTCTGAGAGTATTCCATTTCATGGCTATACTACAATTTGATTATACATTCATTTATTGATTGATATTAGTATTGTTCACAATTTTGGGGCTTTATGAATATATCTGTGATAAACAATCTTCTATAAGTGTTTATGAAGACATATACTTTTATTTCTCTTAGAGAAAAACCTGAGAGTGAAATGGCTAGGTCATATTGAAGGTGTATGTTTATCTCCTAAAGAAATTGCCAAACTGTTCTTCAAAGTGGTTGTACCATTTATTTTCCCATCAGTAGTGTATGAGAATTCCACTTGCTCCATAACTTAGCCAACACTTGACATAGTATTTTTTTTACTTTAAGTGGATTTTAGTCTTTTTCAGTTTAATTGAGATATAATTGATATATAACAGTGTGTGAGTTTAAGATATACAACATGTTGATTTGATACACTTATAATTGCAAAATGATTATCACCATAGTGTTAGCTAACACCTCTATTATGTCACATAATTATCATTTCTTTTTTATGAGAACATTTAAGATTAGTATTTTTAACTTTAGACATTCTATTAGACGTGTAGTGGTATCTCATTGTGATTTAAAAACTGCACGTCCTTAATAACTAATGATGAACATCTTTCTATGTGCTTATTGATCATCCATATATATATATTTAGTGAAATGTTTAAGATCTGTTGCCCATTTAAAAAATAGATTTTTTTGTTATGACTTCTGAGAGTTCTTTATATATTCTAGATATGATTCTTTTATTTGGTGTGTGATTTGCAAATATTTTCTCTAGTCTTTTGTGTGTCTTTTCATTCTCCTAATGTTATCTTTTGAAGAACAGGAGTTCTTAATTTTGATATATCCCAGTTTATCAATTTTTTAGTGGATTTTTCTTTCTGTATCATGTCTAAGAACCATTGCCTAATTCAAGGTCACAAAGATTTTCACCCATGGTTTCTCCTAGAAGTTTTGTAGTTTTATGTTTTGCATTTAGGTCTATGATCCATATTAATTAATGTTAATTTTTGTAGATGGTGAGAGGTGTGGATCAAAGTTCTTTTTTTTTTTTTGCAAATATTATTCAGTTGTTCTAGTACCATCTGTTGAAAAGGTTATTCTTTTCCCATCGCATTGCTTTTGCACCATTGTCAAAAATTAGTTCTGTATATGTGTGTGTGTCTATTTGGGGGGCTTTATTCTTTTCATTGATCTATTTGTTTATTTTGACACCAACATCACAGTGTCTTGATTACCACAGGTCTATAATAAGTTTTGTTTTTTGTTTTTGTTTTTTTAATTTTTTTTTCTTTTTTTTTTTTTTTTTTTTTTGCTGGGAAAAATTCACCCTGAGCTAACATCTGTTGCCAATCCTCCTCTCCCTCTTTTTTTTTTTTTCCTCCCAAAGCCCCAGTATGTAGTTGTATATTTTAATTGTAGGTCCTTCTAGTTCTTCTGTGTGATCTGCTGCCACAGCATGGCTACTGACAGACAAATGGTGTGGTTTCATGCCAAGGAACCAAACCCAGACTGCTGAAGCAGAGCATGCCAAACTAGGCCATCAGGGCTAGCTCTATAATAAGTTTTAAAGGCAAGTAATGGAAGTTCTCCAATTTTGTTCTTCTTTTCCAAAATTGTTTTGTATATTCTAGGTCCTTTACCTTCTAATATGAATTTTAGAATCAGTTTGTCAATTTCTACAGTAAAGTCTGCTGATATTTTTATTGGATTGCTCTGAATCCATAGATTACAAGTGAGGAGAAGTGATATCTTAACAATATTAAATTTTTTGATCCTTGACCACAGTATATCTCTCCATTTATTTAGGTCTTCTTTAATTTCTTTCAGCAAAATTTTGTAGTTTCTAGTGTATGGATCTTGTGCACGTTTTATCAGATTTGTCCTAAGTATTTGATTTTTTTTTTGATGCTATTTTAAATGATATTGCTTTTAAAATTTCAACTTCTAATTTGTTGGTAGTATATAGAAATGTAATTGATTTTTATATATTTATCTTGTATTCTGCAACCTTGCTAAACTCACTTATAGGATGTTGGTCTGTAAACTTCTTTTTTTGGTAAAGTCGTCTTCTGGTCTTTGTATCATGGCAATATTAGCATTACAAAATAAGTAAGTGTTTCTTCCAATTCAATTTCCTGGAAGAGTTTGTGTAAAATTGATATTTTTTTCTCCCTTAAACCTTTGGTAGTGTTCACCTGTGAAGACATACTAGGCTGGATTTTTCTTTGTGAAAGGTTTTTAAATTAAAATTCAATTTCTTTAATATCTATAGGGTTATTCAGGTTAATATGTTTCTTATTGAGTGAGCTATGGTAGTTTGTCTCTTTCAAGGAATTTGCTCTTTGATTCTACATTGTCAAATTTATTGGAACACTGTTGTTCATAACAATTCCCTATTATCCTTTTTTTTTTTTTTTTTTTTGTGAGGAAGACCAGCCCTGAGCTAACATCTGTTGCTAATCTTTCTCTTTTTTTTTTTTGCTGAGGAAGACTGGCCCTGGGCTAACATCTGTGCCCATCTTCCTCTACTTTATATGGGACACCGCCACGGCGTGGCTGACAGGCAGTGCGTCGGCGGGTGCCTGGGATCCAAACTGGCGAACCCTGGGCTGCCAAGCGCGGACTAAACCGCTGCGCCACCGGGCCGGCCCCCCTATTATCCTTTTAATTACCATAGAATCAGTAACAGTCATCTCTCACACTTCTGATATTAATAATTTGTGTATTCTCTTTGATTGATTTGTCTAGAAATTTATCAACTTTGTTAATGTGCTCAAAGAACCAGTTTTCATCTCATTGATTTTTCTGTATTGTGTTTCTGCTTTGTATTTCATCAATTTCTGCACTGATCTTTAATACTTCATTTCTTCTGCTTACTTGGAGTTTAATTTTCTCTTTTTTCCTAGTTTCTTAAGGTGAAAGATGAGGTAATTGATTTAGACCTTTCTTTTTTTCTAATATTGGTGTTTAGTGCTATGAAATCCCCACTAACTACTGCTTCAGCTGCATCCCATAACTTTTGATTTGTAGTGTTTCCATTTTTATTTAGTTCAAAATACTTTCTAATCTTACTTTTGATTTCTTCATTGACCTATGATGGGTTATTTAGAAGTTGTTATTAAATTTTCAAATATTGAGGGATTTTCCAGATATTTTCCTTTTCTTTACTTCTAATTTAATTTCATTGTGGTCAGATGACATATTTTCTTTGACTTCAATGTTTTTAAATTTCTTAAAGCTTTGTTTTATGGCCCAGCCTGTGGTCTATCTTTGTAAATGTCTCTGTGCAACTGAGAAGAATGTGTATTCTGCTGTTGTTGGGTGAAGTGTTTTATAAATGTCAATCAGATCAAGTTAGTTGATTGTGTTTAAATCTTCTATAACCTTGCTGATTTTCTGTCTACTTGTTTAATTATTGAGGGAAAAATATTGACTCTCTGGCTATAGTTGTGAATTTGTCTATTTCTACTTTTAGTTCTATTATTTTTGCTTCATGTTCTTTGAAGTTCTATTATTAGGTGTATAAGCACTGAGAATCTTTATGTTCTTTTAATAAATTGACTACTTTATCATTATGAAATGACCCTCTTTATCCTTGTTAATATTCCTTGCACTGAAATACACTTTGTCTGATATTTAATATATCCCCTATAGTTTTCTTTTGAAAAGTACTAGCATCATATGTCTTTTTCTATCTTTTTATTTTGACTTTTTTGTGTCTTTATATTTAAAGTGTGTTTCTTGCAGGCAGCATAAAGTGGGTCTCCCTTTTTTCTTTTTAATTGAATCTGACAATCTCTGCTTTTTAATTAGGATATTTAGACTATTTAGATTTAGGATCATTAATATAGTTGGGTTTAAATTAATCCTCTTACTATTTGTTTTCTATTTGTCTCATCTGTTCTTTGTTCTCTTTATCTCCTTTTGGGTTAACTGATTATTTTTTATGGTTCCACTTTATCTCCCTTTTTATTTCTTAGCTAAAGTCTTTGTTGTGTTATTTTAGTGGTGGCCTTAGGACTTATAATATATATCTTTAATCTTTCACAATCTGTCTTCAAGTGATATTATACTACTTCACATATAGTATAAAAACTTCACAACATTTTAGTTCCATTTCTCCCAGCTGGGCCTTTGTGCTATTTTTATCATATATTTCACCTCTGCAAAATTTTATAATCCCCACATGCATTGTAATTATTTTGCTTTAAACAACTGATGACCTTTTAAATAGATTTAAGTAATACGAAGAAAGTTTTTATATTTACCCTATCATTATTTTTTCCACTGCTTTTTATCACTTTTTGTAGATCCAAATTTCCATCTAATATTATTTGTCTTCTGCTTAAAGGATTTCCTTTAACATTTGTTGTACAGGTCTGCTATGTGAATTCTTTTAGCTTTTGCTTGACTAAAAACATTTTTATTTCATCTTCATTTTTGAAAGATAATTTAGCTGGGTAAAAAGTTATTAGTTGATAATTTTTTTCTTTAAGTACTTTAAACATGTTGTTCCACTATCTTCAAGGTTGCATTTATTGCTATAAGAAATCTGCTGTCAAATTTCTCTTTGTTCCTCTGTATGTTATGTATCTTTTTTCCTGCTTTAAATTTTTTCTCTTTATCATGGTCTCGAGCAATTTGTTTAAGATATACCTTGCTGTAGTTTTCTTTATGTTACTTTTATTGGAGTTTGTTGAACTTATTGGATCTGTGAGTCTATGGGTCTTTTTCAAATTTGTAAAGATTTGGCTGCAATTTCTTCAAATATTATTTCTGTCCCCTCTCTCCTTTGCTGATTCTAACTAAATAAATATTTGATATTTGAAATTATCCCATAGTTCCCTGGTACTGTTAACTTTTTTCAATTCTCTCTCTCTCTCTCTCTCTCCATTTCTTTTTCATTTTGGACACTTTCCATTGCTATGTCCTCAAGTTCACTAATATTTTCTTCTTACAGTGATTAATCTGCTGTTAATACCATTCAGTGTATTTTTCATCTCAGACACTGTAGTTTTTATCTCTAGAAGCTCAATCTGGGTCTCTTTTATATCTTTAACATCTTTACCTAACATGGTCAGTCTTTCCTCCTGCTTCTTAAATGTATGAAATATAGTTATAACAACTGTCTTAATACTCTTGTCTACTAATTCTATTATTTGTGTCATTTTGTGGTCAGTTTTGATTGATTAACTATTCTCCTCATTATGGGTGTATTTTCCTCCTTCTTTTCATGACTGATAATTTTTTATTGGATGCCAGACTTTATGAATTTTATGTTGTAATATGCTGGATATTTTTGTATTCCTCTAAATATTCTTGAACTTTGTTCTGGGATATAATTCAGTTATTTGGAAATAAATTGACCTTCTTGAGACTTTTTTTAAAGTTTTTCTCAGTAAAACTGGAACTGCATTTAGTCTAGAACTAATTTTCTAACCCCTGAGATGAGACCCTTCTTTGTACCATGTGGATTATGAAATATTTTCACTCTGACTTTTGGGAACAGACACTATTCCATCCCTTTGTGAACTCCAAGCACTGTTGCCTCTATTCCTTTTAAGTTGTTCTTTGCTCAGCCTCAGGTAGTTTTCTGACATGTATGGGCTGATCAGTACTCAAGTGAAGTGTTGGATCAGACCCTCTGCAGATTTCTGGTGTTTTCTCTTTGTGCAACTCTCTTCTCTGATACTCTGTCCTATGAACTCTGATTGTCCTGACTTCCTCAGACTTCCATCTTTGCCTCCTCAATTCCAGGAGACCTCTGAGTGATCCCCCTCTTCCTGTGTCTTGGCCTAGAAACTTTCTCTAGGCAGTAAGACAGCAATATTTGGTCTCACCACATTTGTTCTCTGTCACTTTGGGATCATTGTTTTTTTGTTTTCTGATATCCAACGTCTTGAGAGATGTTTCCTATATTTTTTCCAGATTTTCAGTTGTCCAGGTGGTACAGAACAGTAGTTCTGAGTACAGAAGAAGTAGTTTTTCTGTGCCATTTTGTGCAAAAGTTTTATAAATATTGCCTGGTAAAAGTTTATTTTTTTAGCAACTTATTCTACACAGCTTGCTTATAAGCATTTAATAATTTTACTTATGCACATGGCTCCACTCCCATTCAGGGTTTTATAGATTTTCCTGGCAGCCCTGTGAGATGGGTTGGGGCAAGTAGGAGTGATTCTTTGATGGAAGAGGAAACTAAGGCACAGAGAGACTAACTGACTTGGTCCAAAATTTACAATTACTTTCAGAATTGAGACTAGGACCTAGAAATACAGAATCATATTCCTATGATTTTGCACTATATCAGGCTGCTGTACAGATGATTTAAGAATAGAGGGGCTGGCCCTATGGCCTAGTGGTTAAGTTTGGCCCACTCTGCTTCAGCGGCCTGGGTTCAGTTCCTGGGTGCGGACCTACACCACTCATTGTCATTTGTGCTGTGGTGGTGACCCACATACAAAATAGAGGAAGATTGGCACAGATGTTAGCTCAGGGAAAATCTTCTTTGGCAAAAAACAAACAAACAAAAAGAATAGAGTCATGCTCTAGGTCATTTAGGGAATTTTTTATATTTTATTCTTTACTTCTTTAGAATATAAAATTTCTGTGGGTGAGAATGAATCATCAAGTAGGGTCAATTGGTACCATTCTATAGAGGGAGAAATTCACTCCATTCATGAATTCATTCATTCAATAAATATATATGAAGCACCTATTATGTGCAAAGGTTTGAGAAACTGACAGGCCTGACATAAGTTGGGAAAGAACTTAACATGTCTTTATATTTCTTTTCTCTCTCCCTATTTCCACCTCATTAAGCTCTAGAAACAGTTCAGATTTGGATTTTAGTTAAGGCCTCTTTGAAATAACTTTATGCCTTAACCGTATGCTATAACTTAAGCAAGAAGCTTTTTTAAATGTAAGGAAATGAACTTCTGACTGGCATAAGGAAAGATGACACCTTAAAAATTCTTGTATGAGAATCTACGGAAAGACTTATTTGAGGATGATTTAGGTTCTGACTTTCCTTGAAGGGATGTAAAACAGAAGGACTAGCAGGTCCTTTTCACATCTTAGATGCTATTTGCGTCTACTTTGTAATCTATTTTTATGGCTGCAATCCAATTTTGCCTCTCTAGTTTAGGTTGTTTAACAGCATCTTGGCTTTGAGTCAGGCAAGATAAAAGAGGCTTGCCATGGGATGAGTTAACCAGGCCAAACACAGACTCCTATACCACTTAAGAGGTTGTAAGAAAGAGATGTCTCACTTTGGTGTTGAATATGTTGGGTGTGTGCGCGCGCACACACACACAGAGTAAACTCTAACTCATCAGTTGGAGCCCTGGGGCATGTAAACAGCCATAAGGAAATCTCCTAGTCTTATGGGTTAGGGAGAGCTACCCTTTCCCATGTATTAGCAGAAGTGGCAGATGGCAGCTTTCTCGCCTAATAATCACCAGATGGCATGTAGCGATGCCCTGTGGTGCAGGAAGAAGGAAACTGGGTTGTCTGTGTATTTTCTACACTTAAGCTCTTCTTAGTTGATTGAAATTTCTCTGTGCTATTGAGCATGTGTCTATGTTAGAAGAACTTAAAGAATGTGACCAGAACTTTATTGTGGCTGCACAGAGCATTCATTTTAATTTCATGAAGTTTTAGCTTATTTTACTGGCGGGTAACTTTCTTGTCTGCTAAGCAGACTCATAGATTTCTGTTCACTTTTATTCTGAGTAATGATATCTGTTCATGCCATGCTCTAATTCATTCTGAAACCTCTTTTATCCAGCTGTTTTCAGGAATGATAAAATGTCTAGAAAACTGAAGTTTAATCTCTTGAGTAGTAGAATTTTTATTGTAAAATTTCAAAATAAACATCTCTAAAAACTTTATATATATTCAATTTTATTAAATGCTATTCTAAACAGAATTTAACTTTTTCCATTAGAGACATCAATTATGCTATAGCTACAGCTGATGTGGAAACAAATGAGACTAAAAGAATGAATCTTAATCCTAGAGACAATCCTAGAACAAAAGTTCACTACAATTTTGAAAAGAAGCTGTAAGTAGATATCCTTTTAATTAACAGATTATAATGACTCAATGGGAATGAAGCACCCTAGTATTATAACCAAAATCAACTTATAACAACATTAATCTGACATGTTTCAGTGGGTTCTAAAATCATTGGGGTCCTGAATAGTAATTAGACATTAAGATGCATCTTTTCTTGTCTGTATTTGGTTGTTAGGTTAATCTTTCTTGGATTAAAAACATAGTACCCTTAAAGTATAGAGATGATATATGGCGTATTGAAAGGTTGCTATGTCAATGACAATGCTGTCTAAGCTGCTTTTATGTAAAGACTGATCTTTTATTATGGTTTCATTTCCTGCTTAGTATTTTTGCCTCACTGGCTGGCCACAGCCTTTTATCCTCAGAAGGAACTCATTTGGCTTACAGCTGCATCACTGTGATTCTTATTGGTTCATAGATTTTAATGCATATAGGTGTTTTTTATATTTTAATGTTGCATAGGTTACATAGTCAAATAATGTCATTTAATAAATAATGGGATGTTCATCAAATGGTTTTCAGAAGACTGGATATCCATATACAAAAGAATGAAGTTGAACCCTTATCTTACACCATAAACAAAAATTAACTCAAAATGAATCAAAGACCTAAACATAAGAGCTAAAACTATAAAACTCTTGGAAGAAATCATAGGAGAAAAGCTTCATTGGATTTGGCAGTGATTTCTTGGATAAAACTAAAAGCACAGGCAACAAAAGTAGAACTAGATAAATTGTACTACATCAAAATTAAAAACTTCCGTGCATCAAAGGACACAATCGACAGAGTAGAAAGGAAACTTACAAAATGAGAGAAGATACTGGTAAATCATACATCTGATAAGGGGTTAATGTTTAGAATATATAAAGAACTCCTACAACTCAATAACAATAAAATAAACAACTCAATTTAAAAAATGGGCAAAGGGTTTGAAAAGATGTTTCTCCAAAGATGATATACAAATGGCCAACAAGCACACGAAAAGATGCTCAACGTCACTAATCATTAGGGAAATGAAAATCAAAATCACAAGGGTGGCTACTATCAAAAAAAAAAAAAGGAAAGGAAAGTATTGGCAAGGATGTAGAGAAATTGGAACCATGTACACTGTTGATGGGAATGTAAAATGGTTAAGTTGCTATGGAAAACAGTATGGCAGTTCCTCAAATTATTAAAAGCAGAATTACCATATAACCTAGCAATTCCACCTCTGGGTCTCGAAAAGATATTTGTACACTCATATTCAAAGTAGCATTATTCACAACAGCCAAAAGGTGGAAGCAACCCAAGTGTGCATCAACTGATGAATGGATAAACAAAATATACATACAATGGAATATTATTCAGCCTTAAAAAGAAAATAAATTCTGGCACATGCTACAAAATGGATGAACCTTGAGGACATTATGCTAAGTAAAGTAAGCCAGTCACACACACACAAAAATACTGTGCGATTCCATTTACATGAAGTATCTCAAGTAGTAAAATTCACAGAGACAGAAAGTAGGATGGGGGTTGTCAGGGCCTGGAAGGAAAAGGGGAAGTGGGGTGTTGTTCTTTAATGAGTATAGAATTTCAGTTTTGCATATGAAAAGAATTCTGGAAGTTGGTTGCACAATAATGTGAGTGCAACTAATACTACTAACCTGCACACTTAAAAATGGTAAAGATAGTAAATTTTATGTTATGGGTATTTTACCACAATTAAAAATTTTTAATGTTTTCATCAATTGGTGCTATCAATATTCACATACAGGTTTTTGTGTAGACATAAGTTGAATTTCTTTGAGATAAATGTCCAAGAATGCAATTGCTGGGTCATATGGTAGTTGCATGTTTAGTTTTTAGAGAAACTACCAAACTGTTTTCCAAAGTAGTTATACCATTGTACATTCTCCCAGCAAGGAATGATCCAGTTTCTCTGTATGTTCTCCAGCATTTTGGTATTGTCACTATTTTTTATTTTAGTCATTCTGAGAGGTGTGTAGTGCTATCTCATGGTTTGAATTTGCATTTCCCTAATAGCTAATCATGTTAAAGATCTTCTCACCTGCTTATCTGCCATCTGTATATCCTCTTCAGTGAAAAGTCTCTGCGTGTCTTTCACCCATTTTCTAACTGGACTTTTTTTCACTACCTACTTACAAACTGTAAAATTTGGAGGAATCTCAGAAACAAAAGAGTCTACCTATGAACACAACAAATGCATGAACACAAATAAAATTTTTAAAATAGACAATATATACGGTAAAATAAATAAAGGAATGAAAAATAACACTCTGCAGCAGTTTTTCAATAGTGACATATAACTAATACCTGTGGTGATAAATATATTAATAGCTCTCTGTCCCACTGAGTCACTTTGAAATGGATCCTGCAGCCTGGCTGTCATCCGTGGTGTGACAGCTTCCAGTCCCAGGCTCTGCGGGAATCACTTTAGGGTTGATCTGAGGGCCAGTCTCCACTGAACCAGGAACCCACCACGTTCTTTAGTCTGGCAGGAGGCTGAGACAAGCCAGTCGACTCCATTTAAAGAGAAGATTTTTTTCTCCAGACTCCCTACTCCCTTTCCCAAGTTCATCTGCAGAGCAATATTACCCATAATTACAATAATAGCTACTACCATTGACATAATTTTTAAAGTTTACAAAGGGTTTCAAAATCAGTTTCATCCTCTGTTGTTTTATGTAGCTGAGTAAAATTAAAATGTAATTGTAATAAAATAAAATTAACTGATATTCTATGATTCTCAGGAACACTGCAAATCCAGAAAATAATTGTTCTTTTTTTTCTCTTTTTCTTTTTTCTTCTTGTGGTAACATTGGTTTAGAACATTGTATAAATTTCAGCTGTACATCATTATACTTTATTTATTCTTTTCTCTTTTATCTGTTCAGCTTGGGTGATTTCCTCTAGTATTTTGTCCAGCTCACTGATCCATTCTTCTGGATCCTCTACTCTGCTTTTAAGTCCCTCTAGTGAATTTTTCATTTCCAGTATTATGTTCTTATTTCTTATTGGTTCTTTTTTATATCTTCCATTTCTTTGTTGACGTTCTTACTGAGTTCATCCATTCTTCTCCCAAGATCAGTGAGCATCCTTATGACTCTGTCAGGTAGATTGCTCATTTCTGTTTCATTTAGTTCCTTTTCTGGGGTTTTGTCCTGTTCCCTTACTTGGAACATATACCTTTGCCTCCTCATCTTGCCTCTTTTTCTGTGCTTGTCTGTATGTATTAGGTAGTTGAGCTATGTCTCCTGATCTTGGAGAGGTGACCTTATGTAAGTGATGTCTTATGAGGCCCGGCAGTGTGCTTCCCTCTCGTCACCAGTTCCAAGTGTTCCAGGAGTGATCCCTGTGTGGGTCATGTGTGTCCTTCTGTTGTGGTATGGTTGCTCTTTCTGTGGGTGCCCAGGGAGGCTGAGCTGTCCCCCTGATCAGCTGGTTGTAATGCTCAGCTGTGCGTGGTTGTTGTGGACCCTTCAGTCTCTTTATCAAGAGTGGGGAGCCCCAGAAAGTTGACTGCAAGGTCTAATAGCACATTCCTGTTGCAGTTTTTCTATTAAGTGAGCAGGTCCCCAGTGTGGCTGGTTGTTAGGCTCAGGGGCTTACAATTGCTATAGGCCTCCAACCTGTAAGGCTTTTGTCAGCTCTCTGAGGATTGCAGCTGGGTGAGGCTGGCCCCAGGCAGGGGAGCACCCAATTGTTTCAGGCCTTGGAAGGTGCAGCTGATCCCCTATGTGGCTGTTTGAGAAGCACAAGTCTTCTACAGCTACGTCCCACCACCCACAGGGCCACAGACACAGTTAACACTGTCCTGCCTCATGTGTGCACCCTGACCCCCTGAAGTGAACCCAGTTGCCCCATGACAGAAGCCCCACACACTTCACCAATGCCCCACACTCTCCACCCACTCCTCAGGCATGCCCTGCCCCACAGAAGTGGACCCACTCACCAGGCTGCAGAGAGTCCAGGCACCCCACCTATGCAGGACCACAAGTTGCCTGAGGGCTTGTTGTTGGATGGGACCAGTCCCTAGGGAGGGTTGCTTTCCTTGACTGAGCTGGATCAAATTGGTGCTCTAGTGGGTGGGGCAGACCTTGGGCTAGCAGGCCACAGGGAGAACTCCAATGGCGTCTGCTAGCATCTGTGTCAGCACACTCACACTAGGTCACAACAATGGCCTCTGCCAACATCCCAGTCCCTGGAGAGCTCTCACCTCTCACTGAGATGCACCCAGAGCCTATCAGGTGAGTCTCTTTTCACCAAAGGACTATGCGTCTTTCTTTCCAGTGATTTTAGGTTGCTTTCCAAACCAAGCGAATTTGTGTGTGGGCCCTGTAAAAGCAGCTTTAATTTCCTTATATTCTAGCTTTTCTAGAGGTATTCCCTGTTGTTGTTAGTAGCCAGCAAAGCCAGATATTATGACACTCATCTCAGTTGCACTGGGTCCAAAAAATGCTTATAGTGGCAATGCTTCCTGGCTCAGGTCCCCCCACTCCTCGAGGGAAGGCTGTGTATCTTTGGATTGCTCCCAGGTCACCGTGAAGCACTGTGGCTTGTGAAGGTGGAGTTTTTTCTCTCCAGAAGAGAATTTCTGCCTCTTCCACCTTAGCCAGGACTGTCATTTGTTGCAGCGGTTCCTCTTATCCAGTTTTCAGTTCTCTCTCGAGGGTAATTGTTCCAAGGGCAGTTGAAGTCTGCTGTGTCCATGGGAGGAGATGAGTTCAGAGTCTGCCTATGCCACCATCTTGACTTCTCTCTCAGAAAATAATTTTTAAACCTATACTTATTCTGCTGAATCAATGAAACTCTTTGGAAACAACTTCAAACCCCTCCCCATAAAAGGTAGCTGAGCAGTGCTTAAAGAAACTCAAGAGTTTATTTTCTCCAAAGAGATGCTAGAATTTTTTTGTGTGTGTGTGAGTTGACCTCCCCAGCTAGGCTAAAGAGCTGAGATCAGACTAAAGACTAAAAACATCTTCCTTCTAAGTAGTATTCCTTTGGGTTTTTTGCCAAAGCTTTGTAAATTTTGCTTGAGTTACATCTTGAGTGAGTGTCTCACTTTTAGCTGAAGAATTAAATTTGCCTTTTCTACACGTTGCTTCACATGAGGGCAGAGAGGATTCAACCAGACACTCACAATGGATTTTCATCACTGAAATCTTCTGTTGCCTATTCAAACGTTTTTCCACTACACAGCTAGTGTCTGTGTCCTTCCTAGATCAGATTATGAACTAAACTCCCTTCTCTTGGTTAAACAACAAATTTCTTCACTTTAATTCCACTTTCTTGGTTTTGTGAAAATTTTCTTTCTCTCTGGTTTGTTAGCTTGACATAATCTGCATCTTAACTATCTCTGTAGTCTTGAAGAGTACCTTTTTTACTCCTTTACTTAATTCCAAATAACAAATCAACAAGCAATAAAGATTGTCTTTTAAACAATTAAAAGCATGGAGATTCTTTAGGGTCATCATTTCTTATAACTTTACAAAGAAACCTGGAACATTTCTTCAGTGCCTTCATTCATCTATTGGGTTCAAAGAACTGGAGATACAATGATTAATCACATGGGATCTCTGCCCTTGAGGAGCTCACATTTGAGGGATAGCTGTGTAAACTAGCAATTGCAGGACTATATGCTCATTGCCCTAGTAAAGCTGTGAGCAAAGTGCCTTGAAATCCTGAGTAGGAAACTGAAGAATTTGGAATACAATAAGTGTGCGAGTTTAGAAAAGAAGGTAAATATAAAGTAAGCAACAAGCACTGGCAATTCATACACACATGCAGAAAACTTTTATTGAGCCCACCAGATGCAAGACATTATTATCCTAGGCACAAGACACCATTAGAATAGACAGAGAAGGTCTACTTACCCATGTATGTTGTGCCATTCTGGGGGAGACAGCCAATTACCAATTACAATTTTTTCAAATATCAGATAGTAATAAGTTCTACAATGAAAATAAAACAAGGTAATGTGGTAAAGAGTGGATTGGGGCTATTTTAGGCTGGGTGGCCAGTAAGAGTCTATTTCATACCAAAGAACTGGATTTGAGTGTCTAGATTTTGTTCTTTGGCAAGTCCATCATTTTGATACTGCTTACTGGAGGGCATCTCACAAAGACTGAAGAACATTTGGCAAAAGACTTGATAACTTGATTAAAAGCTTTTGCTACTAAAAATGAAGAAGGAGCCAGAAAAACACCAAGATATTAATGCAAAGTCGTGTGAAGGCAACAGCTGACTTATAGGGATTAAAAAAGAAAAAACTTAATGGAGAATATGCCTAGTAATTCTCAGGAGAAAACAGGAACAGTTTTGAAAGAACATACACTCAATCCTCAGCAAGTGAAGAGGCAATCACTGACGCAAGTTTCTTGTGAATGCTTTCAGAGGTACCCTGTGCATGTACCAGGATGCTTGTAGATGTCCTTTTTTGAAGTGGGGGGAGCAGATCCTAACTCAATATATAAACTGTTCTGTGTTAATTTTTTCATACTTAAAATATTTTCGAGATCATTCTATATCTGTACATACAAATTTTTCTTTTTTAAAGCTACATGTTGTTCCATCGTGTATTTAGCCATTAATTATGTCCTGTAAATGGTGGGCACTGAGATTGTGTGAGGGATTGGCTACCTTTTCACCAAACCCATTTCTTCTTCCTGAGCATACAGCTATGCCTCTTCTCCTAGCTTCCCTCACACTTAAGTGTGACCATGTGACTGTGTTCTAGCCAATAAAATGTGAATAGAAGTGATAGGTCCCACTTCCAGGCCTGACCCATGAACACTTGATCCTCCATGCTCTTGCCCCTTCCAAGATAAAAGGATCCTGAGTTTCTGAATCAACATTTGGAGAAGAACCGCCAATCAATCAGGGATATCCATTTTGGACTTCACATAAGTGAGAAATAAACTTCAAATGTGTTTGAATTATTTAGGGATTTGTTAGTTACAGTAAGTGGTGTTAGTTTTTCTTTATATAAGGTGGTTCCCATTCCTACTGCAAACTGCAATATTGAATTTTACTGTGCTCCCGTGGAACAGACTGATTGAAGAAATCTCCCCCACTCTTTTGTGTTCTGGAAAAGGGCTTACTGCAAAGAAACACCCTTCCCCAAATGCCTTAAGTAAAACTCAAGGTTGCTCCCTTATTCACCTATGACAAGGTCAGACACAGACCCTCCAAATCTTCATCCTATGCCTCACAAATGATTAGCTAAACTGTTTTATCCCCACTGGTCACTCAGAACAAAATGCTTGTTAACCAAATTTTGGTTAAGTTTCTCTCCTTCCCTAGGCCCATGTTCAACCTGAGCCAGCATAAAATCCCTCTTTAACTGCCCCTCCCAACAACAAACTGACCTTGAGGTAAAACATTCTCTGATCTACTGTCTAATCACATCACCCTTGCTCATCCCACTTCCCCACCCAGTTCTTTCTAGCCTTGTTTACTTTTCCCTATAAAAGAAAAGCACTTTTACGCCTAATCTTTGAGACACTTGCAGACCTTACAGCCAGAGTATCTGCCTATTGCAATAGTCCCTCCCACCACCACCAACCTTCTTGCCATAATCTTTTCAAATAAAATCTCTCTTTACCTAAATCTGGATTGTTTGTTTTTTTGTTTTTTTAATGGACTTTATTTTTTAGAGCAGTTTTATGTTCACAGCAAAATTGAGCAAAAGGTACAAAGATTTCCCACATACTTCCTGCCCCACACATGCATAGCCTCCCCCTTATCTACATCCCCCACCAGAATGGTACCTTTGTTGTAATTGATGAACCTGCATTGACACATCATTATCACCCAAAGTCCATAGTTTACATTAGGGTTCACTCTTGATATACATTCTATGGGTTTGGACAAATTTATAATGACATGTACCCACGATTATAGTATCGTAGAATATTTCTGCTGCCCTAAAAATCCTCTGTGCTCTGCCTCTTTATCCCTTCCTCTTCTATACAGTGAATTGTTTTTTTATCTGACAAAGCAATGCTACAATGCATGTCTTTATCTTTTCTTCTTTGTGCTCTTGAGAATATATATATTTGTACCTATGTATGTATATATACATACACAGATATGTATATGTTATAAATAATATATAGTTATATAATTCCAAGAATTGCTGGATCAAAGGAATGCATATTTTAAAAATCTGAGGGCCAGCCTGGTGGCGTAGTGGTTAGGTTCACATGCTCCTCTGTTTCAGCAGCCCGGGGTTCACAGGTTCAGATCCTAGGCATGGGCCTACACACTGCTCATCAAGCCCTGCTGAGGTGGCATCCCACATATTAAAAAAATTGAAGAAGATTGGCACAGATGTTAGCTCAGGGAGACTCTTACTAAAGCAAAAAGAGGAAGATTGGCAACAGATGTTAGCTCAGGGCCAGTCTCCTCACCAAAAAAAATAAATTTTGATAGATATTGATAATTTGTCTTTCAGAGGGGTTGTATTGGTCATTATAATGTATTTCACTACACCCTTGTCAGCACTGAATATTTTCAACAGTTTTGATCTTCGCCAGGATGATAGACAAAAAATAGTCTGACAGATTTTGGCTACTTCATTTCTCATAAGTTAGAAAAAACAATAGAAGAATTGTCACTAAGGTTTGATTCTGAGCAATAGGGAAAATCTGATTAAAAGTGGCAGGAATATTTTTTAAACCAAGCAATGCTCTACAAAGTAAAAATCTAACTATGTAGTTGTGAAGGAGAAACTAATAATTGAATATATCTATACTTTAGTTCAGGTTTTATGTGTTTGTTTTTTTCTTTTAACATCTATAGCAATGGTTTTCAACAGGGAGTAATTTTCCCCCCAGGAGACATTTGGCAATGTTCTGGAAACATTGTTAGTTGTCACAGCTTGGAGGGGTTGTTGCTACTGGTATCTAGCAAGTAAAGGCCATAGATGCTGCTAAACATCCTGTAATGCACAGGACAGCCTCTATGACAAAGAATTATCTGGCCCAAATATCAATCATGTCACTGTAGAGAAACATTCATCTACAAAAGGAGGAAGAGGTACATAATTAGGGAATAAGTTAGAGCCACAAGCCTGGAAAAATCATGTCATCAAAATTGGTCAAGAATGAGATGAGGCTTGTGAACAGTGCTTTATAAAGAAGGTTTTGGGTTTTGTTTTGGTTGGGGTTTCTTTTCCTTTGTTGCTGATGAGAAACTAAGTGAGGATGGAGTAGAATCACCGCTTCAGGAAGATGTCAGAAAACAGAGAGAGCCATGCAAACCATCTCAACAGGGAGAACAATCTTCAAATCAGAAAGGATAAAACCAATACTGATAGGAAGGAACTGAAGTCCAACATTAAAGAGAAGTGATGCTCTGCCCAGCTATTTAAATGAGTCCAGTGCTCAAACCCAGATGAATTACCTTCAGGGGACTGAAAGTGCTGGTACCATCAGTGATTTGAGAAGTCATGAAGAATGTAAAAGGTCCCAGAAGGTGAGAGAGAGGAAATGCTGTATCAGTTTTCCAGGAGGGATAGGGACAAGGAGGAGGGAAAGCTTTTGATTTCCAGGAGTTATAGACCAGCAAATTTGGTGTCAACGTTCAGCAAATATTCATTTAGAAAGTAAAGCAATGACTGCATTAGACATCATGAACTGGTCATTTATTCATTTATTTATCAACACTTTTTTTAATGCCCATAAAACACAATGCACTATTCTAAGTGCCACTTTATTGCAAGTCGATATTACTTCCTTTGTTATATAGGCCCTAGTTGATCAACTGCCTTAAATCCTTTGGGAACATGCTCAAGAACAAATAAGCAAACCAATCAATACTTGTAGATAAACAGAATCATTTACATCTAGTTAATCTTGATTTCAACAAGACATTTGACACTCTCTCAACACATATCCTTGTTAAGAAGGAGAAATATGGATAAAATGAGTAAGGGAGATTCAAAGCTAGTTGAAGTTTAGGGGGAAATGCCAGAATAGAACAATGTTCCCAGTATAATTGCTCACCAAAATCACAATCCCAGGGAGTGCTTTAAAAATGGTGACTCATGATTTCTACTCCACATACACAAAAACAAAATGTCTAAGGATGGGGCCCAGGAATTACTTATTTTTCAGTTTCCCAAGTATTGGTGATGTAGCTGACACAAAGATTTGCATTCAGGAAAGAGTGACTGAAGGACAGTGTTTAGTGGTATACCCCAGGGCTCAGTTAGCAGCCCCCTCTAAGAGTTTATTAGCAGCATGGATGAAGACTCAGAGATCATGATTTTTATATCTGCCAGTGGCACCAAGTTGACAGTGCTAGATACTGGAAAGCAAAATCAGGGTTCAAAAACAGGTCTACAGACTGGAAAATAGGGAATGACAAGATGAAACCTAAACAGCTAAATTTAAGGTTCTACATCTTAGTTCCAAAAAAACATAAGTTGAAAAACATAGGGAACACATGGCTTGAGAGTAAGTAATGAGCGGGAAACTACCCCAAGCAGTTTAGGTGACCATTAGCTCCATATAAACCAACAGTGTGACATGTATGAATGCTAAAAGCCAGTGAAGTATTTGGCTGCATTAATAACCATCCTTGTTTCTTGCCAAAGAGAGATAGCAGTCACACTGTTGTTTTCTGCTCGGGCTACATAAATGCTACTGACATTTTGGACTGGATACTTCTGTGTTGAAGGGGGCTGTCTTGTGCATTGTAGGATGTTTAGCAGCATCTCTGGACTCTACCCACTAGATGCCAGTAGTATCTGCCCCAAATATCTGACAACCAAAAGTGTCTGCAGACATTGCCAATTGTCCCCTGGGAGGAAAAATTGCCTCCAGTTGAGAACCACTGAGTTAGAAATGCCTCAGCAGACAGCTGTCCTCACTGTCAAGGGGCACTTTGGTATACTGGCTAAGAGTACAGACTAGAGAACCTAAATTAAATCCTGACTCTGACAATTATCTGCATGACCTTAGGCAAGTCACTTAACCCCTATGTGTATTGATCTCCCCATCTAAAAAACAAGGACAAAAAATACCAGAAGAACTTAACTCACTAGGTTGTCATAAGGATTTAATGCGTTGATATATGTGCTGGCATGTGGCTGATGTTATACAAACATTAGCTATTATTATTAATGGACTGAATCAGTCCACTAGCTTCCTGATAGGAGCCTCAGAAGACATCCCCCAGTCCTACCTTTCCCTTCCCTACCCCTCACCCTCCCCAAACTAGCACACTGCAGTCCCTCTTAAGAATCCTGACTGTGAGCTCAAATAGCAAAGGAAGGAGAGAGGAGCAGACAGGCAAGAAAAAAGGGAGGAGACAGGGAAGAAAATCAACACTGAAAGCCAGTCCTCAGCTTCCCTCAGACCCTGGAGGGAGAGATTTTGGGTTAGAAAAGTGAAATGTTTAAAAAGGAAAATAAAACTGTCACATTAAGCTTTAGAATACCTTCATGTAAATTATAGATTTGGTGCAACCTGGAAAGAGATGTCAAAATCAGAGGGAAATAGCCAGGAGACCTGGCTGAAGTCTTCAGCCAACTTTGGCTGTGAACCACTTTATGCCATAGCACAGTTCTCCACTGTCTCCCCTGAGCCTGTCATGGGGCCTGCCACATAGTAGACATTCAAAAAATGCTTGATGGATGAATCAATGAATCTATGAATGGTCTATGAGAATCATCACACAGCTACTCTGTTGAGAGAATGGGGGATTGGAGATGACCTAGTCATAGATCCAGCCTTTCATACCAGTTAAAGGGGCCCTTTAAGGCAATTTTTTTCTTAGGTCCCAAATCAAATCTCTACATAATTTTTTCAAGAGTTTCAAGAGGTAGAAAGGCAGAGGACCTTCTGATGAAGCTCATTTAGTTGTCCAATTACTCATCAGCCTTTGGGGGGTGATCTAGGCTTTTCTGGATAATTCTCAAAAAATCACGTTGGGGAAGTCTTTTCCTCCTAATTTTTACCTTCCTTCTCTTCTTTCTCTCTCAAACTTGTGTCTCTTCTTATGCCAATCTAAGTGAGAAAAAACCTGTGAGGTGGTGAAGTCATTTGTGTTCCTTGGTAGTGACTAGGAGGGGTAGTAGTTGGGTGAGGAGAGTGGAGTACAGAAGGCATCACATCACCTTCTATCTGTCAATGCAGTGTTTCAGGGGGAAATGTCAGACATCGGTAAAAGGTGAGGATGAGGGGAGTGGTTAGACCAGAAAATCTCTAAAAATCTTCCAATCCTAACATTCAGTAAAGCTGAGCATGTGGCGTAACAACATTGTAGTAAGACTGAGTTTTTCCATGGACTTGAAGCTGATTCTATGTGCTAGACATGAACATATGTGCCCCCATCCCATATTCCCCTTCAAGGAAGGACTTGCTGCCCAGCTTGGAGACTGTGACCATCAGGACAGCTTCCAGCTGTCAGCTCCTTCAGGGTCTGCTTCAGCTGCAGAGAGCTGTCTCGCCCAAGGCCATGCTGTTCTGGGGGCAGCCTGCTTCCAGTGACTGAGCAAGGAGGGGTATAAAGGCACAGCCATTTTGGTCTGAAGCAAAACAACCTAACAAGCAATACATGACCCCACAGCTGCCTGCCCCAGGTTGGCCAAGGCTTTGTCAGGCCAGCATCACAGTTCCATTTCTCCCTCTGCCCAATCCTGCTTTCCCCCTTCCCTTCACAGATGTTGAGCCCTAAAATACATCTGTCAACCCAAACTCCACTGGAAGCATCTGCTTCCAGAGAACCCAACCTACAACATTTTAGGTGTTGATTCCAAAAGATGAGTTCCTAAATTATTTGGAATAAATAAATGGCCTCCCAAGAGGGCTTTTTGAAGAAAAAAATGCTCACTGGGAGAGGTAAACTCTATTATGTAGGTCTGGAAAAAAACTGCTTCAATACTTTATGCATTTTAGTCTTTTAAGGAAGAGATTTTGATCTTCTGTTATGAGAAAAGGACAGATTTTATGGCTGAGAAGAAAAGTTGTGATTCAGAGATTTATGACCTAAATTTGCGCTGAGTTTGGTGTCTTTTTGATGCTGGAAAGCAATGGTACATGGTGGGAGCAAAGAATAGAAAGTCAATGCAAATCAGTTGACTCGTGCAAACTGAAGATGGAACTGCTTGTATCTTGTCAAGGAACAAGGTGAAGCCACCATTGCTGATGAGATGGCAGCTCAAGGAAATGGAAAGTCTGTTTCCAAGGCAATGGAAAAGCCAGTCAGTGTTCTTTGCTGCCTCTTTTCTACGGGGAAATCAGCAATGAGAGCAGGACAACCAAACAAATTTCTGAATTCGTTTTTCAAAACTCACCAAGTTGTCCTCAGTACCCCCAAAAAAATTCCCCTCAGAGAGAACCCCTTATGCATACCATGATCTTAATGAAGGTGGATTCTGATTTGTTGCAGTAGAAATAAAGCAGGAATTTAAAAAAGTTTTTACTGCATGCAATGATAGGCATCACCTGAAATACACATTTATATGATGATCTGGTTGTTCAGGTTAAAAACACTTTAGAAACTTTACTAAACATGGGGCTGTCATTTATGTTTGATTAATATCAATGTTTATGGCTGTTTTTATAAAATGTTGTTTAAAAAAAATTCCATTTTAAACCAGAGTTGTAATTTGTAGCAGAAAATGTCAGACCCTCACCTGTACTTGCAGAGAACCAGAGTGTCTGGGAATTTACTTTCCCCTGGAGCAGCCCTTGACCAATTACTGACAAAGCTAGAGTATTAAAGTCCAGCTCCCTTGCCTGGGAGTGCAGGTGAAAGTGAAACCCTCCCACCCCCAGGGTTAACGTAATTTAACCTCCAATTTATCCTGCAGGATCAGGCTGAAACTTCCCCCTGTGGCACTTTACCCGAAAACACACCCTTAATTGGCTCCCACCCTTTCCCTGTCCTTCTTTCCCCACTCCATATATAGGCGATAACATGGATAATAAAAGAAACAAAATTAAGAAAAATGCCATAATGTTAAATCTTAATTGCAAACATAGATATGAACTCATGATTTTTTTAAACATATAGTCCTATCTCTGTCCACTGAAAAGGGTCAAAAAGCAATGACAGTCCAGTAGGAATGAAGATATCTAGCCTCTAGATCTTGATTTCGAATTCTCCACTAATATATATACTGGAGTTCTTTGTGAAAATTAGCTGATTTTAGGCCTTGGGCAGGAAATGAGCCAAGGGCATCTTGTATGTCAAAAAGCAACAAAGCACTCAAAGACTAACAGAGTAGGTCAAAAACACCCAGAGCCAGCTTGAAGGGGCTTCCACTGGCCTTTGAATCAAATGTGAGCATCAAAAAGAATAATGACTATAAAGGATATAATGCACTTAATAAACGAGCATCTGTGAACCCATCATGAAACTCAAGAAAGAAAGACAAAGGAGAGTAAAAAAGAAAGTTCTTATTCCATAATAAATGTTAAAGTAATCATCAAAATTAGATAATTGCCACATTGCTACCCCTAATGTAAAAATTGATGTAGGCAAGGATCCTCAATGAATGTTAAAACCATTGAGTGAAAAATTGTCCCATGGTACAGTCTCTCCCCACAGATTACTCACCAGTTGCAAATCAAAAAATATACCTTTACAATATAGCAGTCTAGTAGTCACCACCTTAACCAAGTAGTCAACCTTGAGTTTCTAACAGCAGGACAACCTGACCTTGAGTGTCTCATCATGTTATGCAATATAAAATACAAAACACACGTGAAATATTCTTTCCAAAAAGGTTTAACCTGAATCTAATCAAGCCTCTAGACCTAACTTGCAATTTACAGACAATATAGAAAGTAGCAATACAAATTCAATAATACCATAAAGAAACAATCAGAAAAATCCAGAATTTGAGACATTTTACAGGACAACTGGCCTGGACTCTTTAAAAATCAATGCCACAAAAAAATATGGGTAAACGTTCTAGGTTTAGAGATACTAAACATCCATAACAACCAAATGCAAGGTGTGAATCTTGATTACATCCTGATTCAAAGAATAAAAATATAAATGACATTCTTGGGACAATTGGAGAAATCAGACTGGATATTAAATATTGGACTGGATATCAAATATAGAATGGAATATTATAGACTATGGACTGGATATAATTATTGTTAATTTAGATAACAGTATTGTGTATGTGTAGGAGAATATTTTTGTTCTTAAAGTGATGCATGCTAATGCATATAGGAGGGATTTATGATATCTGCAACTTACTTTCAAATGGTTCCACCAAAAATTAGAAGTAGAAAAGGATAAAGAAAATATGGTAAAATGTTAACAATTGTTGAATATAGGTGTAGAGTATACACATGTTCACCATACTATTCTTTCAACTTTTCTGGTGCTTGAAATTTTTCAAAATAAAAAGATGGGAATGAAAATATGGGGTTCCATGATGGTAATAAGTCCTTGTCAAGAAGTAATATCAACAATCTCCAGTTGGCCATTTTTCTTCCTTCTGTAGTTATTGTAGATCTAAGATATACCTTTGATGACTAAAAGAACTTACATTTAAAAGGATGCATGGTTTAGGCCTTAACTATGAAGATTTTAGAAAAACTTTATTTTCTCAAGTGGCCCCCAAAATCATATTATTCAAGAAATGTATGGCTTCCTTTAAACTTGGGCCACTTTCAGATATTCCTTTATTCATTGAATTGGCTGAAGCATTTGTTAAGGTTTGAGGCATCGTTTGCCTCTTGCCAATATCAGATGAGGTATTGGATTGTATCTCTGAGAAATCTGCAGTTTCTATAAATATTTGATAAGATCTATTTTCTCTATTTAAAATGGAAAGTCATTTGGACTCTGCTAGAAGAGAAAATACTCTTTCTATTCAAGTAAGAAACAAGCATCTTCCCTGCTTATTCGATTTTCTAGAGTCTGCTACTTATAACATTAAATGAATGCATAGTATGCAAAGGACCCTGAGTATTCCAGCTTCACATCTTACAGATAAAGACACAGACCAGTGGAACTTAAACAAAGATTTCCACACAATATCACTCTCCCACTTATTTACTGTGTGACCCTGGGCAGTTTGCTTAACTTCACTAAGCCTTGGGGGTAATAATACTGTGGCAGCTGCTTCAGGTATCTGGCCTCACAATCTCTCAGTCCACTCTGATTTCAGACACAGCTGTGATGTACACTTCTGTGGGAATTTAAGGTCACCTTATGCTGAGTTTTCCACCTCACACATCCACTACCTGTCTTTTCCATTCCTTCCCTTCCCTCTTCTTCCTCCTCAGCCAAAGGGAAAAGGAGGGGCTCTCAGAAGTCAGGCAAGTCTTCTCACTTACATTTTTGAGGTTTATTTTAAAAATTAATCAATTCTAAAATAAATTACAAAAATAATTGTATATCAAGAGTTTATTTTGAAGGAATTAATGACAAAAGTGCAATTCATAAGATAATTATAAAGTTTATTTTTTAAGTCAATTCACAGTGTACAATATAAAGTGTGGTCCCACAATGAAACACATGTTTTAAACTGTGGGTGAACATCTTATTTCAATCCTGTCCAAGTATTTTTGTAACTAATTGAATAAATTTACTTGAAAATAACATCAAAAATCTAAATATGAAGGCCTTTATGCATATAAGGCTGAGGCAAAAAAAATCCACCTAACCCAAAAATCTATCCAGGGTTCTGTTGAGGCATAGCTACAGTTCTTTCTTTCTTCCCCACCTCAGCCCTGGAAAGGAAATGGGTGAAACTCTGTTCAGTTTATTATGGGTTCTAGAATGCACTGTCTCCCACTGCCCCTCCCCAAATCACACCTTGCCAACATCCCTCTCTATTAATAGTAGAGTAAATATAGTTGATCTTCATCATTGGCAGATTCCATATATACAAAATTGCCCGCTCACTAAACTTTATTTGTAATCCCAAAATCAGCACTCAGAGTACTTTTGGGGTCATTCATAGACATTCACAGAGCCACAAAAAATTTGAATTGTCTCATGAGCTCATTCTCAGCTGATGTTGAACAAAGCACCCCTCGGCCTTCTTATTTCAGCTCTCATACCAGAGAAAAATTAGAGAAACAAAAAAACAGTTCTTTGAAAAGATAATAAATTTATAAACCAGACCAATCAAGAAAGCAAGAAGAAAAACACAAATTACCAAGATCAGGAATGAAAAAAGGGGGATTACTACAGATTCTACCGATATTAAAGGAATATAAGGGAATGTAAATGAACAACTTTATGCCAAAAAATCCAACAATTTAAATGAAATGGGAAAAATTTCTTGAAATACACAAATTACCAAAGCTCACTCAAGAAGAAACAGATGATTTGAATAGCCCTAAATTAAATTTCATTAGTGAAATTTAATCTATAGTTTAAAACTTTCCTGAGGAAAAAAAAATCCAGGTCCAGATGGCTTCACTGGTGAATTCTACCAAACATTAGGGAAGAAGTAAAGTTTTCCATAAAATAGAAGAGGAGGAACCCCTCCTCAAATCATCTTATAAGGCCAACATTACCTTTATGCCCAAATCAGACAAAGAAAGGATAACTTCAACTATCACTCATGGACACATCCACTATAATTGCTAAAATTAAAAATTCTCATACATTCCTCATAGGAATACAAAATGGGACAGCCACTTTGGAAAATATTTTGGCAGTTTCTTATATAAAGTTATATATACTTACCATATGACCCAGCAATTCCACTCCTAGGTATTAAACCAACAGAATTGAAAACATATTTCTACACAAAACCTGAGTGAATGTTCATAACAGGTTTATTTCATAATAGTCAAAAACTGGAAACAATTCAAATGTTCATCAACTAGTAAATGAATAAAGAAGTTGAGGTACATCACACAATGGCAGACTACTCAGCAATAAAAAGGATGTACTGATTGATATATGCAACAACTTGGACGAATATCCAAAGCACTATGCTAAAGCAAAAAGTCCAACCAAAAGAAATACATACTTTATGATTTCATTTACATGAAATTCTAGAAAAGGCAAAACAATAGGGACAGAAATCAGATCAGTGGTTGACAGGGACTGGGAGAGGGGAGACACCAAAAAGGGGCACTAGAAAACTTTTTGATATACTGGAGATATTCTATAACTGGATAATGGAGGTTGATACATGACAACATCAATTTGTTAAAACTCACTCAACCATACATTTAAACACAGTGAAATCTGCTGTATGTATATTATACCTCATAATCCTGAAATGAAAATAACCCTGAATGAAAATAAATAAATGTATAAAATATATATACTTAGTAATTTCTTAGTATATTTTCTCATGAAAAGAAACAGGAAAGTCCCTACAAGAAACTCTGCACCTTGGTCATCTTCTATTTTACTCTCCACTCCTGATTTTCTCTATACTGTTAAGGGGGAAAACAATTTTCACATAAATCAAGAAAGAAAGTGAAATCCAACATGTGTCCGTAAGTAAATCATACTTACATCATACTTTCTATGATGTTTTTCTCCAAAATTCCCTCCTACCATAATGAAAGGAATTGAAAGATTGTTGTCCTGTTATTTTTCCAGAAATCTGGGTTCTGGAATGCTATTTCAATTTGCACAGTTCTAGAAAAGAAGTCTAGAATTGTATGCCAGTGCCTTCCCACAATAAAAAATTGGTCTAGTGGCTGAGATCTAGAGCAGAGGGGGAACACAGAGAGGTTTCACATGTTGTATTTATTCAGACTCAGGAATACACAGTTGACAGGAGGATGAGAAAAGTGTCAGAAGTGACAAAAAAGAAATGGAAATTTTACCTCTTGTAGATCTAACTATTTCAGAGAAAGAGAAAGAGGAATCCCATCATAGGCAGTCCAACACATCTCCTTTCCTACTTATGCCGTGACACGGCTGGTTAGGTAGGATGAAAGCATATTAATTCACTTACAAGTCCTCAGCATTATCAAACAAGAGGTTGAAAAGAATGGAATGGGTGATTCTGGGAATTCAGGCAGTGTTGTTTTTCAAAATAATACAATGGAAGCCCTCTTATCTGACATAACTGGGACCAATTGGTAAATGAATAAAATAAAAGATAGTAAGAAGGGGAATTATATAAAATGATGTACTCATTAAAATTTTTGTTTTAACTTAAGACATAGAAATCCATATTCATTCTTTGATGTAGGACCAAGGCCTTTGCTTTTAATATGATAGAAATTACAACGATCTGATAGCAATATTTATTAGTGGTTTGCCTTTAGCAAGTCTTTCTAAAACATTCAATTGAACTTTCAGAGAAAGAATTCTCTTTTCACACTTATAATTCTTTGGTTTATATAATATTTAACTAAATCAACTTAATTACAATAGCAAGTACAGCTGGTATAAAGAGCTTTGGGAACAAACACATCTGACTCCTGGGAAACATATAACTCAATTGGCAGGAAAGAGCACGCAGGTTTTTTAAATCATTAATAGATGTTGAAATTTATCAAAAGCTTTTGCTGCATTTATCAAGATAACCATGAAAGAGTTCTTGTTTAGTCAATTAATATAGTGATTTACATTGATAGAATTTCTGCAGCTAAACCATCTTTACTCGATCTGATGTTTGTAATACACTGATGGATTTAGTTACGTATGTTATTTAGGATTTTCATATGCTGTTCATAAGTAAAATGGACCTATAATTATCTTTGCTTGTGCTGTCTTTATCTGACTTAAGGTCATACTAGCCTAATAAAATGAGTTGGGAGGTTTTGCTCTCTCTTATATAAAACATTAGTTCTCTTTCCTTGATACTTTGGTAGAACTCTCCCATAAAGCCATCTTTGTCTCAGGCTTTGGGGGAACAGGGGTAGAGGTGAGGGTCCTTGATTACTACTTCAGATGAAATGTTCTCTTTCTTATTACACCGAATTTGTAACTTCATAGTTTTCAAGAAGTCTAGCTCATCTAACTTTTCAAAACATTTTTTTGTAATAGTCTTTTTTAAAATCACTTTTGTGAAAGAAAACTCTAGATTGTGGCCTCCAGAAAATTTCAGAAGCCCTCTGATATTACAGTCTGTACCCCTCTTGGCACTAATCTTCTTCAAAACTTGCCTCCCTCCATTCTAGCACCTAGCCCTCAAGATAGAGAGGGTGCTGGGGAGGAAGGGAGGCTTAAAGGTCCAAAGATCTGTCTGCAGCTATTGTAAACTCCCACTGCCCCAGCCAGACTCGCCTCCACACTGTTACCAGCTGTCAGGACAGCTACTGTTTTTCTGCCTCATGGTGGCAGTGGGGCCAACCATGAGCTACTCAAGTAAATACCAGGGCAAGGAATCTTACCTAAAGATTGACACCTAAAATTTTCTCCCACCCTGTATCTACTGCCTATGGTGCCCATTCATTCTACATTCAACAAATGTAATTGAGCATGTATTTATGGCAGGCTCTGTTCAAGGTACCAGGAAACTCAGTAGTGAACAACATATAAAGGAGTCTGCCCTTTTGGAGTTATAGTATAGTATAGCACTGTCCAATAGAAATATAATGCAAGCTACCCATGTAATTTTAAATTTTCTAATAGCCACATTAAAAAATAATAAAAAGAAACAGGTACATTTAATTTTAATAATGTTATGGACTGAATTATGCCTCCCCCCGTAAATTCATATGTTGAAATCGTAACCCCCAGGACTTCAGAATGTGACTGTATTTGGAGATAGGATCTTTAAAGAAGTAATTAAGTTAAAATGAGGTCATTAGGGAGGACCCTACTGCAATATGACTGGTGTCCTTATAAGAAGAGGATTTTAGGACACAGACACACACAGAGGGAAGACCATGTGGAGACACAGAGAGAAGATTGCCATGTAAAAGTTAATGAGAGAGGCCTCAGAAGAAACCAACCCTGCTGACACCTTGATCTTGGACTTCTAGCCTCCAGAACTGTGAAAATAAATTTCTGTTCTTTAAGCTACCCTAACAAACTAATATAAATAATATATTTTATTTGGTCCAATATACCCAAAATATTATCATCTCAACATATAAGCAACACAAAAATGAATTAATGAGATAATTTACCTTCCTTTTCTTGTACTAAGTCTTCAAAATCGGGGGAGGGGGGTGTTTTACAATTGCAGCACATCTCAATTCAGACTAGCCACATTGTAAGAGCTCAACAGCCACCTGGGGCTAGTGGCTACCATACTGGACAGCAGAGGTCTAGTGTCCAGCCCTCTTCCAAACCAGGCTACCATTTCCCACACCTTGAAACCCAGACTTGCCCTTTGCCTCAGTGTTCCTAAGAGTTTGTTTATTTGTCAGACCCACTGACTTCTCCTTGATTTTTGCAGCAATTTAGTGTTGGTTATGGAGAGGAAGCCAGCAACCCGGGCTGAATTAATTATCTTGTCAGAAATCAGAAGTCTCCAAACAGTTCTGGGGGCTTTTTGAACACACACTGTTCTTGGCTAGTCAGTATTCAAATCAAAGAGCGTTGTAATGACTCAGTCATCTCTCTGCTCAGTCTTATGCAAGTTTTCCCTCTGTTGATAGTTGGGATTTTCCACAGCTTCAAAAGCAGAGAAATTGAGTGGAACATTCAAAGGTTTCAAATGTGCACTCAGGGCTATGAAAAAAAATAGCGTCGAACCCCTGCACTCCCAGAGTCCCCATAGCAAAGACCCACTTCTGTGAAAGACCCTCCTGAGATACAAATAAGATAATTCTTGACCAAGGACAGTTTTTTTCACATCTATTAAAAGGAAGAGCCACTTAGTGCTACACTTCAAACATTCCCTTCCCCTTCATGTTTAACGCTGGAGTTTGAGCTTTCATCTTCACTTCTAAAGTTCTGATTCGCTAACATCCTAATGAAAATTTATAATAGTTTTTAAAGTATATGTTATCCAGATATCAGCTGGCATTGACCTATTTCTTAATATCTAGATAAAGACAGATTAAAATCTCCATGCTATGGATTGCAGAAAAATGCAGGGGCATCCTTGGGATTTCTGCCCCTTTCTGGAGTGGGAGTTGGGAGTGAGGGGACTCTCTAATGGCTGCCTCTACTTCTGCCTCTGCTGAGCAAATACTGAGATCAGGGGTCCTCTGATCGTTCACTCCCATCCAGCTCAACCCTGTTCTGCCTTGGGTTGTTCTAGTCCTTAATTTCTACCCAATGTACCCTTCAATGAAGGCATTTTGAGTGAATAGAAAATATTGCTGGAGATTTTGGAAAGAAAAATCTACATTGCAGCAACAGAAATAATTTAAAATCCAATAATAGATATTTGTTAAAGTCCCTGGGCCATTTCCTTAACTTGGGCACCGGCCACCCTCCATATTGTTGCTTCTCTTTCTCCCCCTTCCCTCAGCCCCCTCGAAATCCCCGTTTGTTTCTAAGGTACACTACTTCTATCACAAGTTTGCCTTGGCTCCTGAAGACCCCCATGCCCTACCCTATGGTCTCACCTTTGCTTCAAGTAGCTTATCAAGGTATTTTTCTCTCTTCTAAATATATCTATAACTATATCTCAAATGGTCTCATTTGGATCAATTTCAAGATTTGGATATATCTGTTCTGCAAAATTAAGTAAAATCACTTTTTCTCTTTCATTCATCTTTCCTTCCACCCCGTACTCTTTCCATCCATTACCTCTCCATTTAGGGTCCTATATTCCCTCTTTGCCAGCATCCCATTTAAAAAATTAAAATTTTATATAATTTTCTACATTTCATTTTTATAGTTCCTTGTTTGCACTGTCTGACTAATAGCCAAATGTGAGTTGATGTGGCATTAAGATGTTTCCTTTTCACTGGGGTATTTGCTTTCTAGTAGGAGAGCCAGGACCTTGCCAAGCTGATCAAAGCAAGTAAAAATGAAATCATCCTAATCTTGAGCACAAGGCACAGTTATCTGTACGCAAGAGCGCCTTCTTACCTTTGGTAACCAACATTGGGAATGAGCAGAAGGTTAGTCTTCTTACACATAAGAAATATGATTTAGAGGAGTTTTGAACGAGAAGAAAAAGTGGACGGGTGATGTAACTTGTTTCCATCTCTACCAGAATCTCAGCATCTTAACCAAAGGGAACCTTGGTTAGATGTGCAGCCCAACAGGCTCATACCAAGGAGACTGGTCACTCTTCAGAAGAGGGCCTGCAGGAAAGGATTTGCAATCAGGTGTCAGAGTGTGTGAGTTACTCCCAAGGAAGTGGGGCTTGCTCTTCATAGCACCCCTTCCCCAGCAGGCCATTATCTTCCCTTCCTCTGAACTCACCCAGTAGCTCTTCATCTATGGTACCTCCCTTACAGCACTTACCCTTTCCACCTTCTGTCACAGTGATTTACCTTTATACCTTTTCCCCCTATTAGAAGTGAATTCCCTGAGGGCCCTGGTATTTGCTCTTCCCTCAGATAAATGTATCCCTGATCAAATGTCATCTTATCAGAGAGCCCTTCCCTGACCAGCCTGTGTAAAAACAATACACTCTCTATCCTCATCACCTCTCTCTCTTTCCATTATCTGCTTCATTTTTATTCGTAGCTCTTACCACTACTTGACATATGATATTTCTTTTTTGTCTGTCTCCTCAATACACACCCAGGAATACAACTCACTGAGAAAAGAGACCTTATTATGTACCCAACTCCATTTCTAGTTTGCAAAATAGAGCCTGGCATACAGTAGGCACTCAGTAAATAATCATTAAATGGATGAAAAAATCCATCATAGTATTTATTCATCTATCTGTCTATCTATCTATGTATCCCCCACAGTACTTAGTACAGGCCTAGCATTTCTTGAGAACTTAGAATTATTTGTTGAAGGGATGAAAGGAAGAAAAGGTGATAGGGAATGAAAGAGGAGAGAAAGGATGAGTAGAAGGAAGGAAGAGGGAAAGAGAAAGGAAGGAGGGAAGGAAGGACTAAATGGCTAAATGAATGAATAAATGAACATGGTCTACATAAGCAACATATCACCTTGGGAAATTGTGGGAAAGACTTCAAGTATCATTAAAACCATCTAATACAAGGACAAAGGCCCAGATAGGGGCTCATTTCCTTGGTAGAGCCATTTACTACAAAGAATCAAGATGCAAGGAAAATTACTGTAGGAGAACGCCATCCCACAGTCTGGCCAAGTGAAATATTAGATGAATTTAGGCATTAGCACTGCTTGGCCAAGAGCCACAGAGCTAATTGTTACTTGTTGTTTGAGTCTCTTACGATTGCACCATTAAAATTTGCATTTTTAATATAATGAATAAACGTCTGTGAGCCCCATAATTAGAGGATGGTCTAGTCAATTAAGAAAATTACTTTTTAAAAAAGAGGTAATTAAGACATGGTATCAGTCCAGGAAATTATTCAATGGCCTCTGTATAAGACCAATTCATATTTTTTCCCTGCCTCTTTAAATATCTTTTGGCCATAATGCCATGCCTCTTCAACCACATCTGATTCTTATCAGCCAAGCCATGCTGACTAGCCTTCATGTTCCAGCTGTTCAACCATTAGGCACATATGAAGATGGGTTTATTCCCTAATAAACACCAGAAGGGCACTGAAGGTGTCCATGAGATAGTAAGCACAGTGACTAAGAGTTTGGGATCTGAAGTCAGATTCTTGGATTCAGCTCCTGGATCCATCTTTTAATTGCTGTGCGACTTTGGGCAAGCTATTTAACCTCTTAAGTTTCAGTTTTTATCAGTAAAATATGCGATAACAATAATGCCTAGCTCATAGTGCTGTAACGAATATGCTATATGCAAAAAAATATGGTACGTTGTATATGCAAACATAGTGTTGTAATGGTATATTTAGTATACTTCCTAGCAAATAGTAAGTGTTTAATGAATGTTAGCTCTTTTCTGACTTGTTTGTCTTTGCCTTTTTTTCTCCTTTGACAGGATAAGTTCCTTAAGGAAGAAACCATGTCTTCTTTCCTTGATAATGATTCATTTTAACTAATAACTGTTCTTTTAAAAAAAGTGTATACTCACTTGAGGTGATTCCATCCATTCCCAATCAGTAATATCCAATATATTTTCCCAAAGATAGCATCAAGTTGTGAAGCCATTAGAAAGACTTCATGGGTTTGCAGGTGGTTAGTATGCACCTGCAGGTTATTTTCAGATAATATTCTGATCCCTATTATTTCTTTTTCTATTTTTCTCTTTCTGTCAACCTTGCTGTCATCTTGAGTTCACTCCCCTACTCCAAAAGGTTTCGTTGGATATTTGCAACCAAACTCTTACCACTGGTTTGTTGTTTAGTCATATGAAACTCAAATCATAGTCTCCCATAAAATATAAGTGCCTAATTGATGAAGGATAATGTCACTTCCCAAGTTGGAGCTCTGGTCTCTTCATCTCTACACTTTCTAAAGAGTAAGAATGTTGCTCCTCTTATCAGCAGGAATGGAAACAAGCATGGCAGACACGCTACTCTAGAATACTGAAGCCAGAGGTGAGACAACAGTGCTGACATCTTTGACCCTGCTCTGCAATCCTGCTGAGTGACCTTGCCAAGCCAAAGATTCCTCCTTGCCCTTGTTGAAGCTATAAGGAACTGTTCTATTAGCTCCACCAACTTCAGCTCATTAATATGCCCTGTTTCCATGCCCCAGATCCTTTAGGGGAGGGATCACACTGCTGTAGCAAGAAGGAATCCTTCATCCACCACGATGCCCATTTGCACTGTGGCAATTCAGGGACTTCCCATAGAAGGAGAATCAAGAAAGAATTTAAGAAAGGAGAAGGCTAATGGAAGTCTACATGTGTCAAAAAAAAAAAAAGTGCACAGGTCATAGTTTGGTGAACACAATGCAGTGGAAAAATGATAAACTTGAGGATTTAAGAAAATAAGGGCACAGTTACTTTCTAAAGAACAGAGAGTCACATTTAGAGATGGCTGGGATAATTTCAGTTTCCCCTGTGGAGGAAAAATCTGGGTTCTTATAACAGAAATGCTCCCTACATCTTCAGGAGTTAAAAACTTGGATTTACTTGAACTTTTAAGTTCACCATCTGCCAAAAGTGAAAGCCTGTTTTCTTATATAATCAAAACCTGGATTACAGCTGGTATTAATAATACATCTGCATTCCCCATAATTGCTTCAAGCTTCATTTTGGCACGATTAAGGATAATCATAATCCTTTGAAAAGTCCATAGTTTATTCTGTTTAAAGCTAGTTAGAGTTAATGCATTTTCATTTTGCTACCTTCCATTCAATTAATTCAAAATCAAATATGCATTTCTTTTGATTGTGTCAACTTTTGTCTTTCATTCCATACACCAAAGTAATAAGGTTGAATACCTAGCAGATAGAAATAGATTTATGTATTTTGATTACCAAATCCTATAAAAATCCTTAAAATATGCACAATAGTATCACATTTGTGCAAAGGTCATATGTAAAGTGGCTTCAGCCATCTGGGTTGAAGCTAAGAAGCCACAAATAATTGAAGGTCAGGTCTCTGGCACAAAAAGTAGAGGTTGCTTGTTGCTACTGTACCTGCCCAGTGGTCTTCTATTGCTTCTTTATCACCAACTAGTCACAGCTGCAAACAACCAAGGTCAGACACACTCTGCCAAAGGGTAGGTAGGGGGTCACCACTGCCAATCCCCCAGAGACATTCTACTTTCAGGTGTCTTCTCATACTAGTAGTCTCACACATTTCACTATCATTCTGCCACTCATGACTTCCCTGGAAATAGTGAGAACTCCTCAACAAGACTACTTCTTTCCCACCTTGAGCAGAACTCTTGGCTCTGCTCATTTCTTATTGCACTTTGAAGGCACCACTCCCAAGTCTTCAAGAGAAGGAAGGGGCCAAAGAATGAAGGTATTAGTGTTACTGCCTACACACTACATACTCCTACAAAAATGCCAATTAATGACCCCAATCCCCTCCCTCCACCAGGTGCTCAGCTTTCATAATAGAAGGATTGTAGTCAACTCCATCTAGACTGAAGGTCTTCCTTCCAAAAACAAAGTATCCATCACATCCTCCAAATCTTCCAAGCTTCTACTAAGAGAGAAATCTCTTCTCTCTGTTTCCCGAAATCAGCATTCCTCTATCTCTATCCTACAACCACTTCCCTCAGTGTCCCAGCCTCCCAAAGAGAATATGCAGATTACCTGAGGCCACTGAACCTGATAGCCTCGGGTTTTAACTGGGCCAACTCCCCTCCCTAGGTCTCTAAACACAATGCCTTTCTATGTGGCTCCAGCACACTGGGTTACCCTGCTTATCACTGAACCATGTACATCCTAGGACACAGGACTTGTGGTGCGCCCACTGTGTGTCCCTCCCATACCATCTATAAGATACTAACATCTGCCACAACGATGCCTGAGACAAGTTTAGAGGCCCTGCTGATAATGCAGCAGAGGGATGCCTCAAGCTCCCCTGTTTCACAGCCAAAGACTCAAGTCACTACAGGCCATCTATGGCTGCCCTTCTACTATGTAAACCAGATTGTACACCAAACTCTGATATAACTGGCACCCAGTGATTATTAGTAAAAAGACGCATCCAAAATGGAATTCTATTGGGTCAGCCTCAGTGGCCTAGTGGTTAAGTTTGGCACACTCTGCTTTGGCAGCCCGGGTTCAGTTCCCAGGCATGGGCCTACACCACTCTGTTAGCAGCCATGCTGTGCTGGCAGCTCACATACTGAAAAATAGAGGAAGATTGGCATGGACGTTAGCTAAGGGCGAATCTTCCTCAGCAAAAAATAAGGGAAATCTATTGAAGATGAGAATTCAGATTTTAAGAGCTTATACCAAATCTCAATCATATGTAATCCATAGAGAGAGTTCCCCTTTGTATATCAGTCTGACCAACAATGATTTGATTGCCTCTAGGATACAGAACTCTGTGAAGTGTAGTAAAGGATATCATTGGAAATTCATTATAAAACAATCGGTATTGAGGCATTTATAACAGAAGAATTGAAACATATTAGATTTTCAGAGCAAAGTATAGACATGCTGTAGGAATGGAGAAAATTTACAAAGAGTGCTCAGTTTAATACTACTTTATTCTCTTTACCCATTTCTTACTGTCTTGGGAGAAGGGAACAATTCATATTTCCTTGACTCTATATTCATCCACATGTTCCAAAAATTATCTTTCTTCTAATTACTTCACAGGTACACGCTAAGATAAATTCCCAAAAACAAAGAAATCTTACCCTACATCCCTCATTTGCTCTTCCCCAGTCTCCTTCCCTCTTCCTGCTGATTCCTCTGGGGGTCATATTTACCTTTTCTCAAACCTTTATGAATACTCTTGACCTCTGCTTCAGCTAGCCTGCCCTAACCAACGTATCCGCCACTAGTTTCATTTGAATAAATTACCTTACCACTCTCCTTCTTTGTCATATGACTCTTTTCAAAATAAATTATTCAAGATAAATTATTAACCCTAAAGAAACTGAGTCCAAGAATTCACTGAAGTAACTTGAGGCTTTATAAACTTTTAACTGTTTCAAAAGAGGTGAGATTGGTTTAAAAAAAGTGCAGATGAATTTAGAGGGAAGACTTTGAGCATTCACTGCTTAGAGCACTTTTATATTGCTATAACAAGTTTAAAAGTCCTGAGATAATTACTAGTTTGTGCTTTTCTTGGATAATATACCTGTAAGTTGTTTTGATGAGATGCCTTAGACCTGTGGCAGTGAAAATCGCCTACTTACCCAGCCAGCTGTAACAGTGATGCATTATCTGAAGAGAGAAATCTGAAACAATTTCAGGAGACAACAAACACCAGAGGCCTGAAAAATCTATTAGGGAGAGGTATGTGGAGCGAAAAGAGAGAGAGCTCCCTGAGGTAAACAGGTTTGGCCATGTGCCCAAAGCAGGTGTCCTGGGGAGGGGAGGGCAGGTGTAAGGAGTTGAGAGGAGCCCAAGGAACCAGAAGTCCACTCAAGATGCCTTCCAAACTCAGTCAACCCCCACTGCCCTGGCTTCCTCCCTCTTCCACCTTCCTCCTAACTTTGTCCAGCTAAGGTCTCTGGAGGAAGGAGAGGAGATAAGCAAGGGACAAGAGTTTATCATGGTATCCAAGGATACCAAGGGAAGAAACGGCAGAGCATAGGCTTACCAATCAGATCTCCCAAAGAAGGTCATAGAAACAAAGCACCCACTCCAACTTCTGAAGGAAGATAGGAAGGGAGGGAGGGAAAGAGGGAATCAGAATTCCAGAGGGAAAAACGAAGTGTTCATTAGAAACCAGATATTGCATAATCAACATTTCTTTTATTCCAACTGTCTTCTACAAACTTAA
The DNA here is from genome assembly GCA_031878705.1 of Tapirus indicus. Lineage (NCBI taxonomy): Eukaryota > Metazoa > Chordata > Mammalia > Perissodactyla > Tapiridae > Tapirus > Tapirus indicus. The sequence goes on from CM062918.1 coordinate 47,385,001, forward strand.
AAGAGTCACGTTATTTCTAAAACCTGATCTTTGGATAATTTAAGTACTTTACCATCACATCTAGGCAACTGAAATATATCAGGAAAGGGGAGAGTGTGTGTACCTTAGGTTGTATAAAGCTCTTTGTAACTGATAAACAGTCAACATTGAAAACTTTCATTGCATAGAATTCAGACCCAAAGATACAGCTGATAAATTTTTCCATTTTCGTTTTTTAATATTCTATTGTGCTTCTAACAGAATTAGTGATTTTAAAAAAAATGCTGTGTTCTTTTACTTTCTTTTTTTTCGTCTAAGGACTGGTAAACAGACTTCTCCAGCCCTTCCCAAGTTATTGCAAATAGCCCAGTGCCCTCTATTGGCCTTCCTGCCATACTGCCTCTCTATGGCCTTTGTGGCTACCCAGGTTGTTTTTAAACATTCTGCAGCCACAGCTCTGCAGATAAATTAGTGGCTTAAGAAAAACACTGTTTGAGCTGAACACAAATCACTTAACAAACAAAAGGGAGAAATAGGTATAATGGGCTCGAAAATCAAGCAGTAAAATTATTTATGGCAGGGTCAATGATTATGTCATTTTCCTCCTTCAAAAAAAGATTTAATTTGATTTTTCATAAAAACAACTTTTTTACATGGCTGAATTACCATTAATTGTGGCTTTACATGACTCGCTTCAGAACAGACAATAAACTGACTCAGATCTAACCAAAGTGACCCAGCAAGCAGGGGAGCAAGGAGAGACGATCACACTCGCCCATAAGGGGGAACATAATTTTCTCCAGACTTTCATCATCTAAGACCGAGCTGGGAATGGGCTTAGAGAGTCAGATGCTGTGAGGAGAAGCTTCTTGAGGAGGACGATTTGGGCACTTTCAGAGAGAAACCCATCCAAACTCCTAGAGAACCATTTCTTGACAGGAACTTTCAACCCTACAGTCCTTGATCCAATTGTTTTTTAAATGACATTATAGGGTGACCCTCATTGGTGGGGGTTTTTTTCCAATAAAAGACTTTGTCCTCCACACAAAGGTTCATTTTACCCTCATATATATGAAAAATTCAGAACTTTCAGATTCACTGCAAAAAACTAGCAAGTAATTCAAGAGTAATTTCAGTCTGAGACCTGTGAGGTCTCCATGTGAAACAGAGGAGAGGCATCACCACAGCCTTCCATCCCTTTCTGACTGATGTATTCCTGGGACTACAGACCTCATAAGTGACATTTCCTTGCAACACAAGATAGATATCAGGAAATGGCTTCTCTTGCCACTTAAATAGTGAATTGTGGTCCTGCCTCAGCAGTGTTAAGTCATTTATGTGCCAGGCATTGAACAGGGGTTGGAGGAACAGAAATAAATAAAACACAGTCTCTACCCACAAGGATTTCAGTCAAGTAGGATATAAAGACAAGTGAACATAATTAGAATATAACACTGTAAACTCAATGACAAAAATATGCACAAAGTGGGAGCAAAGAAGAGAAGATTCTAGCCAGATCAATGATTTCAAAGTCATAGTTTGTATTGTGCCCCCAAATTCATTACTTTCATTCAGTGAGGATTTGGGGACCGCCTGAATTCCTCTCATACACTTCTGATACATGGTTGCAAAGGAATGAGGTGGCGATAAATATATTAACCAAAATATGATTTACTCATAATGAGAGAAGCATCAAACATAAATAGCAAGCTATTCAGAAACACAGAAGAGGGGGTTTCAAGGAGAGGATAGTCAGCTATGTCAGACAGAGGCGAAGTTGAGGAAATTCAGACTGAAAGTACTGCCAGATTTGACAGTAAAAAGGTGACTGTTGAGTTCAAGACCAGCCACTTCAGTAGAGATATGAATACAAGAAGCCAGGCTCAGAGAAGACGTGTATAAAAAGAAAATAAACACAGCAGGCACAGATACTGTTGGAGGTGTCATTTCCTGAAGTGAGTGCCATGGGAGATAGAACAGGGGTGCATTTTCCACAGGGACAATAGCCTTTCCTATGGGGCAGGAGTTGAGAGTGTGGCATCTTCAGTCATAGAGACCTGCGTTCAAGTTCCAGCTGTGCCACTTAAAGTAGCCACTCTAAGCCTCTGTAAACAGGACAATCATAGCACCTACCTCATAGAAAGAGTGGCTAGTACAGAGTAAACACTCATTGTGGAAACTGGCAAGTAGTCAGGGAAACCACCATATTTCTTCAATTCTATAACTCACATTTTAACATTTCTGAAATCAGGAGCCATCACAGTTTAATTGTCAGCATTTTCCCTCTTTAGCAGCACAGAACATAATGACTCATCTAGCAATCAATGGCACTTTAGATTTAATGAGAGAGTTAGTCCCTAACCCTGGAGCAGTTGAGTAACTGGCCTAGCTTTATGCAAATTGGCTTATAAAGAAATGTTAAAGTGAACATTTTGCTTAAATTTACAAGGATTTTCAACAGTCTTCTGGGTCCTTGCTACTTATAATATGGTCCACAAACAGGTAACATCAGCATCACTGGGATCTTGTTAGAAATGCAGAATCTCAAGCCAGCCATGGTGGCCTAGTGGTTAAAGTTCAGTGCTCTCACCGCTTTGGTGGCCAGCGTTTGCTTCCTGGTCATGGAACCACATAACCCGTCTGTCAGTAGCCATGCTATGGCAGTGGCTCACATAGAAGAACTAGAATGACTTACAACTAAGATATACAACTATGTACTGGGGCTTTGGGGAGGAAAAAAAAAGAGGAAGATTGGCAACAGACATTAGCTCAGGGCAAATCCTTCTCTGCAAAAAAAAAAAGTGCAGAATCTCAGGCCCCACCCCAGACCTATCAAACCAGAATCCTCATTTTAACAAGCCCCCTAGGTAATTTGTGTGCACAGTCAAGTTTGAAAAGCACTGTTTTAGCTTTTTTGTTTAGATTTTTTACAAAGTTGGAGACATTGATATAATTAGACATTTGGATTTATTTCCTTAACTACTCTCCAAAATTTTATTCTTTCATTAAAAATATAATGGCAAATTGGGATTAAGTTGATGCTTTAAAATTTTTCAATATTTATGATATTTCTGGGGATTAATATAACTGTACATGGAAATCAAAATCTCTGGAAATCACAAATAATATTAATGCCAAAGTTAGAGAGATGGAGAAAAAGTTTTAATTAAAATAAAAATGTTTCTCCCAAAGCATTGCTGAATTTGGGTTTTGTATGATGTTCCAAGCTGACACATTTGTACTGTTGGCCAAGTGGAGTACCAACCAGATTGAATACTTATTATGTACAAGGACTGAACACTTTGGGGCTCCAATTAACTTGGCCTGACCAACCAATATGCTGCCAGATATTTGAATGAACATCATATAATTAGAAATACCGGACTATTATGAAATTTGTTGCTTGGTGATATCTACTGTAGAAAACAAAAATCATTAATATGGACTTTTGTGGAGCCCTGATTGAGGATAATAGTACAATCACGACCAGAGGTAACACAACTTTGATTATCCTATTATTCTCTATGGTGAATTCAGTTAAAAAGGAATGTAAAATTAGGAAGCATAGCCCTGAACTGGAATAGTTAGTCCTCCACATAGTCTGGATTGGCTGCCAGAATGCAAATAGCTGGAATGATGAATGTGAAGCGATTAGCAGTCCAGATAAACCCCTGGACACTGTTACTTTATAGTGCAAATAAATTAGGTTTTCTATAATTAATGTAGGTAAAAGGAACTGGATTCGGCATTTTTTAAATCTTTTTGGTTTTATTACACTGAATGGGCATAGGTGCCTCCTTCCATAGCCCCTGGGAATCCAGTGTCCATCCCCAACTTCTTGCTGCAGGGTTCCCTTTGCTGGCTGGTCAGGACCTAGCCAAGCCCACAGAGGCTCTCACCCAAGGCCCATCTCTGCTCCATGGAAAACACTCACACTCACTTTTCTTTGCCCCAACACACACTGAGGCACAGGTTAATCCCCAGGAAGTAACCTCTCTGCTGTTCCCATCAGCAAAGCAGTCTGGCTCTCCTTTCCGTCACATCGCTGTTTGCTATTTTCAGCAGCAGCAAGTGACACATAGCAAGCTCTCCACGGAGTGCTGTGAAAGCCCCATCTTGGTGTGGGCTCCCTCAGAAACAGACATTGAGGCAAAGATCCAAGGGTGAATGGTTTATTTAGGAGATTACCTCAGAAAACACTGGTGGAGGATTCGGAAGCCTAGGTACGGTGGGCGCTGTGATGCACTGCCCAGATGCCCTCAGGAAGGAAGTCCATGAGTGTTACCAGAAGAGCCTTAGCTATCAGCCCTCTTTGAAGATTGCCTTGGCTGAAGAAAACTGCCTCTCCCAAGGTCAGGCCTCCTTCTAGGCACAGCTCATACCCAGTGACTAATCATTGTGGGGTTAACAACATCTAACCCACTCACCCCAACTCAGAACAACTCTGAAGGGCCATTCCAGCTCCAGAGCTCCCCGAGGGCTCAGCTGAGAACTACACTGTGGTCCAACTTCTCCCTCTGCTACTCTGCTTCCTTCTCCTTCCTTCTACAGGTGTTGATCCTGGAAGAACTCCCTAATAAATATCCTGCATGCTAATGAACCCAACCTGCAACTACAGGAAAGGAAAGGAAGCCAAAATAGGGTGTGTTATCAAGCAATTTACCACTATGGGTAGTTGGAGATCAACCCCACCAGAAAACTTTGAGAAACAGTGTAGAACATGTGCCTCAGAATTATCCCACCCGAGGGGTAAAGGAGCTGAGGCATTCATTGTTGGAGGACATAATTCCTTCCACAACTGGTCTGCCCAATGCACAGCAGAGCAGGCTGCAGCTGCCAGAGAAAGCCTTCGGGCAGAGTCACAGGTTTGGTGCTCGGGGGTTGGGCTGGAGTACACAGAAATGAGAGGTACCAGTGGGATATGGGTGGGCTCTGACAGGGTCTGCTTCAGCCACCTGCTCTAATTTAGGCCTAAGGGGATCATCTTTCCAGACTAATGATGCTATGGGCCCAGAGGGAAAGAAGAATCAGATACGGAAGAGCACTAAAAGACCTACCACAATCGGGAAGGGATTTGGGCTTGGAACCCAAATAGTGGCCATATATCAAACATTTATTGAGTGAATATCTGCCAGACATTTATTTGGCTGCTCTCACAAACTCATTTAATCTTCACAACAATTCTATGAAGTATTTCTACTTAACACATGGGTGGGGAACTGAAGTTTAGAGGAGGGAAACTTCCCCAAATTAGAAGCTTAATTCCAAATCTGACACAAAATTTTATATTCTTAGACCACATTATTCTATCTCTCTGGGAGCAAAAAATAGATCTCTCAAAAAAGGAACATGTTTAGTGAGTCTTGGAAGCAAAAGTGCGCTATCCACAAAGCTAAATATCATTCACTTTTGTGAAAAGTGAAGAACTCCATCCCCTTTTCCCTCTGCAAGCAGCCAGCATGGGGGGCAGAGAGGAGAAAATGTAGTGTCATAATGAGAATTTAATGGTACTAGGTGAAATTACTTGATGTTTTAAACTGTCAGAGCTTTGATGTATTCCCTAGCATTAGGCATTCCAACTGCTGAATTGAGATTGTGTTTGCAACTTGAAGCGACTCTGACAGTGCTATTACCTAAGAGTAACCAAAAGAGTCATAGGTTGATTACTCCCACTCAATGAATTTCATAAGGAAAATGGGAGACAAAAATAAAGTTGTGTCTCAATCACAGGCCATATCCCACACATTATGCTAGTTCAACTTACCAGTTTCATACTGACTAATCTACAAATTTCACATTTACAGTCTTCCCAACTTCTAAGAACTATAGAAATAACTGCTACCAAAATAACTAGGTAGGGTACCTGGGTTTCATTTCCAAATCTCACTTTCTTTTTGACCTTAAAAAGAGATTTGAGCTGCCACTTGTCTAAACTGAAGGTGCTCTCAACCACTTACTTCAAGATATAGAGAATGACACAAGAGGAAGAGGCAGAAGACCAAATCAATGTACAGACTGAATATAGCAAGCCAAGACCAAGGAATATTTTCTCTCCATTGGCCATGGTCTCCAGACTTTAGGAGGCACGTGAGGCACTGCAAATGCTCCAAGGAAGAATCAGCTCCTTTCTTTCTCCTTAGGCATCAGACTCAGAAAACTCTTAAATGTTCTCTTATGGTAAATGGTCAATTGTTAGGGCATTTTCCCAGGACTGGGGTTTCAGGTTCAAAAAACGTTGAGGAAAAAAATTTCCCACATGAGACCACAAAATCTAAAGGAAAAGTAGGCATGTTAGATGGCAGTGATTTGGTGAGAACAGAAAGAGGAAAGACACATCGAGTCAAAAGAACAGAAGTAAAAAGCAGCAAGTTACTTTCAGTGTTTTGAGTAGAAGGAGAGAAAATAAGACAGAAATAAAGGCAGAGATTTTTTTAAAAAGAGATAGACTATAATTCTAGACTATAAGTAAACTACCATGATACCCTGTGAAGGTTCTGAATGCTTCTCCTCATTTCCCTTTGGAATCCTAATTCACTGACAGATCGTAGTTCACAGTTTATCATCTACTCTTTATCCATTTAAAATAATCCATGAGGAAACAGCTCTAGGCTGTTAACAGTGTCTAAACAAATAACACCTCAGAGGCTAATCAACTGGGGGGGGAAATTGGGGAGTGCCCCCAACTCCACTCTAGAAAAATTGCTAATCTTATGACCCCAGGAATTACTTTGCAAAGCATGGAGTGGTTCTTTGCCATGGTGATGGGCAAAACTTCACCATTTATTTACATCTAAATCTGGGACATCTGGCTACCCTAAGCTTGTCTACTAGGCAAAGCATAAATCACAGGCCAGGGAGCTATGAACAGTGAAAGGCACAAAGTTACGAAAATTTATGTCCTTCCAAACAAAACCAAGTGATGACTTCTATATGTACTGTTTCATTTCTGGAGCATCTTCCAGCCACCTCTCCATCATGACACATTTGGCTTCTTATAACTAAAGCTGATGTTTAAAACAGCACTCAAAAAAGTTACAAAAACCTCAATTGCTCCTAGTAAAAATATTATTTATCAAAGGATGGCTTTATTATTAACATATTTTTAATTTTTTTGTGTGTGTGTGAGGAAGATCGGCCCTGAGCTAACATCTGTGCCCATCTTCCTCTACTTTATATGGGATGCCACCACGGCGTGGCTGACAAGCGGTGCATCGGCGGGCGTCCAGGATCCAAACCCGTGAACCCTAGGCTGCCAAGCACAGGCTAAACCACTGCGCCACCAGGCGGCCCCTTATTAACATATTTTTAGGTAGCTAGTCCTTGGTCCAGATGATCAGTTTCTTTGAATCCTGTGAATAATGGCCTATGCATAAAAAGATCAGAAGTGGATGATTGGAGGGCATAGTAATAGGCAAAATTATTTTATATTTTAAATTTTCATAAGAGAAAAAAATCTTGACTATTGAGTGGGAAAGCAAATTGTGAAATTGGATATATAGTGTGATTACTCTTCTTAATAAGCTCTAAAAACAGTGTATAGATAGAGAGAGAGAGAAAACTGATAATGGCATGGAAGAATATTTATTATATTCTAAAGGTCACCCCTAATGTGTATACTTCTGTATGCTTTTTGTTTGTTTTATTAGCAGTCGTTTATTTTTTTAATTTTTTAAACAAATGAAAATACTTTTTTTAAAATCTCCTCCTGAGCCATACCAGCACGTGATCTTTAACAGTTTTCTCCCCAGTGGTGAAAACAGGACATACACAGTTTATAAACAAAATCAGACAATATATTTTAAGCACTTAACACCCCATTTAGCACAGCAGATGCTGTATGATCAGAGGCTACTAGTTTCATTGACTTATTTTCTAAAACCAAGGATCCAAAGTTAAAATTTATTTAGAAATAATATTGTGGATTGTCATTTATTTTCAGGTATGTATGAAAACCTTTACAAATCAAATGAAAATAAGAATGCTGAGGGAAAAAAATGTTTTAGCAAAACTATCTGGCATTACATGATGAATCCCATTAATAAAATACAGTGTTACAACACTCTGCTCCTTTGACAGTTATTGAATTTTTAGCAGCAGATCATTACACAAAATAAAATTTTGGAGACACTCTGTTTCCCATATCATAATCCAACATGAGTAAAATAAAAACCAATAATATGAAAAACAAAGCTCCAAACATTATAATTTAAATGATAGCAGAAGACACAGAGAAAATGATGCCATGAAGCCAGAAGAAAAGAATTGAACCCAGACTGAAATGAGGCATTAATTCCATCATCTTCTTGTCCCCATACCTGTGTATGTATCAGTATCTGTACTCAGCTCACCATGCTTCCCCCCAATGCCAATGGAAGAGTTTTCTCTCTTCCCATATCTTACTTTTTCTCTAAGATTGCAACCTAACTTTGTTAATTATCTTCTACTTTCCATTTTCCTTCTTCTTCTCCTTAACTCCCTCAAGATCGTTTTTAAAAACTCTCCTTCTGCCATGTAACCCTCTCAACCTACCTCCCAATAGTGCTTCTCTGTCACTGCCAATGTTCTCAAGAGAATTAAATTATCTCCACTTTCTTATGCCAATTCACTCACTGCAGTAAAGCACCAAACACTCCATCTCCAATATTCCCAGGTCACCTGACAAAGGTCATTGGTGACCTCCACTGTCAAATTCAATGTACATTCTCCTGATCTTGCTAGAATTCTGGATCTCTCTTCTACATGTGACACCATCGGCCACTTCATTCTCCTTGAAACTCTTATTTCTTGACTCCTCCCTCACAGCGTTCTCCTTTCATCCTCAGTTTCATTTGCTGACTTAATTCCTCTGCCTCTGATGGCCCTTACATGTTGACACTTCCTGGGGTTCTGTCATTCTGGCCAACAGTGTCAGTGATCCACCAGATTAATATACACTCCCAACAACATGCTCTTGCTTCTTTTTAACAGAGAGCTGCCACAGGGTATTGGAGTCCACTCTGCCTGTCTGCACTAAGACCTGGAAATTCTTGGGAATTCACATCGCCAAAAGCAGCCACTAGCCAGTGCTGACAGGTGCAAGAGTATAAACATTCCATCTCCCTTGGCCCCAAATCAGGACATCTTTCAAGTAGGACCTACACTGTCTCCAGAGCTCCCCTTGAGTGTGAAGCAAAGTCATCTTCCATGGAATTTTGCTTAATATTGCATCCCTTGCTCGATTTCCTTTTCCTGACCCACTTTGCTCCTTCCCTACTTGTCTCTCCTCTTAAGTCATTTTCACATGAATCTCCATCTCTAGGACTGCTCCTGGGGAACCCAATTTAAGGCAGATATTGGAAATCTTCCTTCACACTGCTCACTCTCTCTGGGGGATTATATTCATGTTTATGATTTCATCTCCTGCCTATGTACTGATAACTTCTAAATAGTCCTATTAAGCCCTATCTTCTCCCTTGAGCTTAGACCTGTGTACTCAGTTATCTGCTGGGAAACCTCAACCCTGATGTCCCCCAGATAACTCAAACCCAACACATGTACAAAACCGAATTCATAAACTAGCACTAGTTTTCTCTTTTTATATCCTCCCCTTATGATATTATAGCACAAACATCCTTCCTCCAGCATCAGCCAGGAACCTGGGACTCATCATCCTCAGGTCTCTCCTTTCTTTACCCACCACATCTAACTGGGACCAAATCTTGTCAATCTATTCGTTAATGCCTGTCATATCAATCCCCTCATCTCTGTTGCAACTGCTATTGCCTTGGTCAGGTCCCCATCAGCTGTTTCCTAGACCCTTACAATGGAGAGAAAGCAAAGCATACTGCCGTATACTACAGTGTGGGATGGCTTGGGCTCTGGAGTCACACTGGTGGGTTCAAATCCTGATTCCCCACATACTACCTGTGGAATGTTGTGCAAATTACTTATCCTCTATGCACCTCAGTTTCCTTATCTGTAAAGAAAAGAATGGCATAATTATCTATCCCTGTAGGGTTGTTGCTTAGTCTAAATGTAAATTAATAAAGGTAAAGCACTTAGAAGAGTGTTTGGAACTTCGTGTTAAAAAATATATACATATTTACGTTGTTATTGTTTTTATTGTCTTCCAACTAGTGTATGGCAGCAAGACTAGTTCATAGCAGGAACTAGTATTGGGGGTGAAATTCTGAGTGTATTCCACACCAAGTCAGGAGAGGCCCAAGAGCAGGACCTCAGTGACTCCAACACAGAGAGCAATCATAGCACCCCCTTAACCTTTCAGAATTACCGGAAGGCTCTTAGGAACTATATGGAATTGTCATTTTTGTAAGTCAAAAGCTGTTGAATTATAGTAATTTCACAGGGTTCAATCTGATACTTTAATATAATGTATAGAAATGAGATGTTTACATAAGAAAAATACTATCTTTAAAACTATTTTGTTAGGGACCTTTAAAAAGTGGCCCTTCTTCTTTAAATAATTTTAAGATTTTTTTCAGACATATTCCTGTAGCTATACGTCATATCTCGTCTTCATCAAGATCAAGACATTCATCATCGGTATCATCAGGCAAACTCAGGTCTGAGTTTCTGCTTCTCCAGTCTTCACTGAATAGTTCCTTGGGTCTCTGCCATAATACCTGTGAACCACCAGCTGCTTAATTTTAACCCCTGGATCATAGAGTTTTTAGCTTCTACATTTGACTTGAAAATTAAAATCCTTAATGGAGTTGTTTCTCCCCACAGATGTTCTAAAAAGTTGGTCACAGTGTCTGTTTTCACCCACACAGCCCTATCAGCAGATTTTCTGGTCCATTCTGCTGATATATGGTGATGACAGTGGCAACAGTTGCAGAAACATCTCCATTCCACAAAAAGAGAAGAGTGATCAAAAGCACTTCCAGCTGAGTATAGAAGATGCAGGATTTTCAACCAGATGTTCTGATGCAGAGGCAGCTTGGTTTGCATCATTATGTCCTATGAGCTCCCACCCTAAGTCCATGTACTTCAAACTCGGTTCATAGCTTCTGGTCGACTGTCAGGCAAGAGGAACATTTTTAAATGATTGCCTTGTGGCATCACTCATAGTCCTCTAATCCAGGTCCCCAGGCACTTGTGGCTATTCCAGAAGAAGAGTTGTTTCAGGAAACTGAAAGAGTAAGTCAACAAGAGCACTAGATCTAGAAACCACTCTGACACACTAAGAGGTAAAGCAAGGCTCTCAGTTTGAGAAACGTTAAACAAAGAGCTGGAGTGAAGAAGACTCCCTCCCCCGTCTCAAGGCCCTGAGGAGCTGGACTGAAAACATGGCCAGGATAGAAGAGATAACATTAATATTGGTGGCCTAACTCCAGTGGCCAGGCTAACAGTAAGAAGGCTGAGAGGCAGCAACAAATTGGGCTCAAAAAAGGAGGCCAAATGCTGCTCAGAAAAAGGAAAGAAGGAAAAAACCCAGGGAGACAAAACAACTGAGAAAGGGCTTTGGAGGGGAGCAAATAGGTCTAAAGGGATTTTTTTTAAGTTGTTTGTGATGAGATATGTGACACAAATCCCCTCCTCCCCTTTCCTACAAAGTTTTCTACCTCAATTACTGATTTTTTTGCACAATCAGATAGATTTTTGTTGGTTCGTTTCTATTGACCTTAAAGAGATTCTGAGTTTGGCACCCAGGTTGGTCCAGAGGTTGACCACGGAAATGCTGAAACTGGACTACAGTTAACATCTGGGGGAAGTTAATATTATTCAGTATTCACAAAGACCTCCCTAAATCTTGAAGCTCTCCCTTCCCTTCAGAAATGACTTGATTGGTCCAGGATTTATCTTAACTTTGAAAACACTCTCAGAGATTTCTCACAAAGCAAACACTTGCTCCTACATTCCATTTCCACAAATTCCCAAACACAAAGCCAGCAAAGAACCATTCCATGAATTGTAATAAATAATATATGTTTTCATCTATAAATAAAATAAAAGGTAAAGGCATCCCAGGGTGATGCATTGAATAAAATAAAGATGTTGCAGTTACACCACAGCAAAGTTGCACAAAAGGTAAATGCCAGATGGCTCCATCACTCAAGGGGAACTGGCGAAACATGAACACATTCCAAACTCTCGTACAGCTCAGCTTTGGGAAGAGGCAACTAGATCTCAATGCATGGAAGCTTGAGCTCCTTCTGAAGGCCCTGGTGGCTGTCTACCTTTCTAGGAACCACACTGCCTGTCCCTCCCAGCCGAAAGAGTTGTCATCTGAAAAGAAGCAGGAGTGGCATCTAAAAGAAGTCAAACAGATGAGACAGATTTTTTTCATTCCCATCTATCAAATGTCACACAGATGTGTTTCTAGGACAAATATGAGTGGAATTAGCTACAGTAATAAATAAAATATAGCATTAACTATTTACAGAGTACTTCTATGCAATCCTTGGAGACATATTACCTACTAGTTCTCATTGTAAGCTGGTCTCGGAGCAAAATCAGTAATATGGGTATGAGTTGGAGAGTAGAAGGCAGTGGTAGCGGCACCTGACATTAGTGTCAATAAGCAAGAGAAAACAGTTGCAATCCTAGCCTTCTGGAATGCCAACATCAACCTCACCAAGCTGGTAGGCCTGTGAAAGGAGAGAACCTTCCAGGATGCAGGAAGCAGAGAACTGCATGAGAAGAGGATAAGTGGGGACAGTGAAAAGAGGCTTTGTTGAAATTCCCCTTGGAAGCTGTGATTCACACTAACTCAACCACTGACACCTCCCAATTGATTTGGGCAGGGGCAGGAGACTCCTTGTTATGTGATTGATTTACCAAGCCAGCTGAGCCCTCAGAGCTGATTCATTAAACTAAGAGAGGAAAGAGAGGGAAAATCCTAACTAACTAAATAAAAAACCCCAAGGCATGAGGTCCATTCAGTTGTAAACTCCCTATTGTCAGGCACATTAATAAGTATGACCCCCATACACACTAGCTATGGTTCACTAACCCGAGGCACATGTTGATCCGGCTAGCTCCATCTTCAGAACTTGGAGACAAATGAGAGGCTTTACCCATGGAAATTTAGAACTTCCTCTAGGGTATTTTTAATGCTTAGTCTTGCCAGCAGGATGTCCCCTGTGCTGGGGGGGAAATGGCAGGAAGCCACTTTCTCAACTCAGCCAAGTCCACAACCTTCAGGAAGACAAAGAGGTGTGCTTCAGGAACCTAGCTTTGAAACCCAGGGAAACCCCAGGGAAGCCTGAAATATGAAAGCATTTTTTAAAATATAACAACCTTTCTCAGTGCTGATTAATCATTCCTTTTCAAGCATGAATGCTCCAGTCCTAGAGTTCTCCATTCATATGGAATAGAACAAACAAGGTTTGTTGCTTATTTAAAATTCAAAAAGCTTGTGAGGCAGAAATTTAAAAGAACCTGTGATGCTGGCTGGATCTGAACAAATGCAGAATGGTGCTGTGGACCAGTTGTCAGGAGACTTGGGAGCTACTTCTGCATCTGCCTTTAACTCTGTGTGACTTCTAGTCCTTGATTGCCTCACCTGTGAAATGAGGCTGGGATGGTAAATATTGTATTTCATCTCTTTTGCATGCTCTGGTTGACTGGCAGTGGGTGCCTGCATGGTTGTCTCTGAGGCTGAGACTAGACTCAAATGGAAAGAGGATTGTGATTGATTAGTGATGTCTGCAATGCACACAGGATTAGGAAGTATCAATGCATGATTCACCATATGTGGAACTACTAGATAACATGTCTTCACCATATGTTGTGTATATCTCATAAGTTCTTTTCTGGGGCTGCAGCTCTATATACCTATGATTAATATACTTCAGCAGTACTGAATCAGGACGATTGCCTTCTAGCCTCCATAGTTTCTGATAAGAAGTCAGCTGTTAATCTTACCAGTGTTCCCTTACATGTAATAAGTCATTTTTCTCTTGGTAGTTTCAAGATTTTCTCTTTGTTCAGATTTCATCATTTTTCAATGAGGTGACTGGGTGTGTCTTTGAGTTTATCCTATATGGACTTTGTTGAGCTTCTTGGACATGTATATTAATGACTTTCATCAAATTTTAGGAGTTTTCAGTCATTATTTCTTCAAATACTTTTTCTGCTCCCTTCTCTCTCTCTCCTCCTTCTGGTACTCTGGTTACACATATGTGCTCAGTGGTTCCTCACATTTTTCTGAGGCTCTCTTAATTTTTCTTCATTCTTTTTCCTCTCTGTTCTTCATCTAGCATAATCTTTATTGATCTGTCTTTAAGTTTGATGATTCTATCTTCTGTCAGTTCAAAACTACTGTCAAGCACTTCTAGTGAATCTTTCAATGTAATTATTATACTCTCAACCCAGAATTTCACTTTGATTCTTTTTTATAATTTATATTTTTTTATTGATATTCTCTTTTTGAGGTAACATTGTCTTCATACCTTCCTTTACTTCTTTAAGCACAGTTTCCTTTAGTTCTTTGGACATATTTATAATGGCTGCTTTGAAGTCTTTGTTAAATCTGACATCTGGGCCCTCCCACAGGCAGCTTCTCTTGCCTGCTTTCTTTCCTGTGCATGGGTCACACTTTCCTGTTTTTGTTTTTGTTGTGTATATCTCATAATTTTTTGTTGAAAACTGGACATTTTAGGTAATATATTGTAGAAACTCTGGATACTAATTCTCATCCCCCCTCTCTGGGGCTTCTTTTTATTGTTGTTTGTTTGTTTGTTTTTGTGAGGAAGACCAGCCCTGAGCTAACATCTGTTGCTAATCTTCCTCTTTTTGCTGAGGAAGACTGGCCCTGGGCTAACATCCATGCCCATCTTCCTCTATTTTATATGGGGCACCGCCTCAGCATGGCTGACAAGCAGTGCACCAGCAGGCACCCAGGAGCTGAACCAGCGAACTCCGGGCTGCCAAGCATGAACTAAACCACTGTGCCACTGGGCCGGCCCCTGTTGTTTGCTTTTTTACATGTTAAGATACTTGGATAGACTATTTTAGTGAAGTCTATTTCCCTGCCAGAGATGAAGCCTTTGAGATGACAATGGTGTTAACAGAGCTCTCTTTGATGGTCTCTTTCCCTGATCTCTCTGTTAAAATGTGTGCCTTATTTGGTATCACACCTAGCTGTCAGGCTCCACTAATTGCCAGCTGACGGCTCTATTGTTTTCAACAATGCCCTTCAGGACAAATTGCTCCACAATCTCATCCAATTAAATTCAGGCAGTAGTAGTTTTTGAGACTATTCTTGGAGGTTTGTTTTGACCTGAAGAGGGCTCTTTTTAGCTGTCTCTTTCCAGTTCTCACTGGTAAACTAGCTGGTCTGTGATTTAGCTTATTGCTCTTAATTTAGAAGAGCTACCAGCCTCCTCTTACTTGCTTACCACCAAAATTTCCATTATTTTCTAGAGCACCCTTAGACTTAAACTTCCCCACACTATTTTTCAAATAAAGTCAGTCCCTTTAGGGAGAGCTTCAGGTTCCTCTTTTCATATGGATTGCCTCTGCCTTGGGCAAAATTTCTGAGTTCCTATTCCAGGCACTGGGCACATGTGGTAGCCTACGGTCTTCTCAACTTACCTCTCCTGGTTTGGAACCTCTGCTCTACAAGTGAGCGTGACAAGGGCAATTGGAGTTCATGTATTCTCAGCCTACCACACCTAGGGTAGAACTTCTGTCCTATGAATGGGGACTGGGTGGATGAAGGGAGCCCCCTGACTTTTCAGTTCCACTCACCAGTAAATTAGCCTCTTCAACTCAGAGTTTGAGAAGACAAAAAGTGCTGGAGACCTGCCCCTGCCAGTGAAATACCACATCCCTTGATCAGGAGCTGAAGGGAAAGGGAGCCCCAACTTCTTGGCTACACCCATCAGAAGTAGAACTTCTGTCAAGTTGACGGGGATGAGGCTGGTCATGGCTATGTGCCACAGACTCCCACTGTTCTTACTGAATTTTTGGAGATTTTCTTGAATAAATGTTTCTTCATTTGCTATATAACCTTAGGAATATCTCCAGACTTTAAATGGTTGGGCTTTATTTTATAGTTTTCAGTAGTTTTGCCTGTTTCACTGAGGAGGTGGTCCACAGAACTCCTCACACTGCCATCCCAGAAGTGATACCTGACAGCTGCCTTATCTTAAAAAGAAAACTTACATTTGGTATAGTTGCATCTTTACTTAAAGTTGTCACCTCTATTCTTCTTGACTGAATGCCTGATCATCAAGTATCTGCTGTTATCCTGTTAAAATTGACTGGTGTGTAAGTAAAGATCTATGCTTATTTTCCATTCTGCAGAAATAATCTGTCACCTGAGGCTTTTGATCATTGTTGAACCAAATTCTGGCAGAACCAGGGGATTCTTGAAGGAAAACTTTCTTGCATACCGTGATGATTAATTTTATGTGTCAACTTGACTGGGCCACAAGGTGCCCAGACATTTGGTCAAATGTTATTCTGGATGTGTCTTTGAGGGTGTTTCTGGATAAGATTAACATTTGAACTGGTAGACTAAGTAAAGCAGAGTGCCCTCCCTAATGTGGATGGGCCCCATCCAATCAACGGAAGACCTGAATAGAACAAAAATGCTGATTAAGAGGGAACTCCTCCCTCCTGACTTATTGAACTGGGACAGTGGTTTTTTCCAACTTTCAGACTCAGACTGAAACTTCAGCTCTTCTTGGGTCTCAAGCCTGCTGGCTTTGGGACTAGAACTACACACCAGCTGTCCTGGGCTCCCAGCTTGCCAACTGAAGATCTGGGGACATCTCAGCCTCTATAATTATGTGAGCCAATTCCTTGTAATAAATCTCTTAATAGATATACATATAGATAGATATAGATAGATAGATATAGATATTTATAAATATATAAATATAGATAGATAGATAGATATAGATATTTATAAATATATATCCATCCTATTGGTTCTGTTTCTTTGGAAAACCCTGACTAATACACATACCACCCACCTCACCTTTTGGAAGATTTTGCTGCTGCAGGTAATGCTCAGATTTATCTCTCTGCAAATGATTAAGTAGTTTAGCCTCAGAACAAATTCCAGGGAGTCACTCATGGTTTCTTCTACTTTTTTTACTCATAAATGTTGATTAAGAAAGTACAGTGCAAAAGTAAAGCTATTTTTCATCCTTTCCTGCTACATTTGACTCAGAACTACCATGAGGCCAAAATATTCTGAGAATGCATACAAATCAAACACCACAAGGACAAGGTGAAATAGCATTCACCAATCTGATGGAAATGTTCAAACAAATTCAGCTCAAGAACAATCAAACCAAGAATGCTGATAAAATCATGTGGTATTTTCCACTGACTTCTCTACAGAAATCAATCTCTCCAGAAATCTCTGCTTTCAGCAGGCAGCACTCCCATGACCAGACAAAACATACTTCAACTATTTCTAAAAGACTTCCAAAATGAGCTTAAACTACCTCCAAATTTAGATAAAAAGCTTGAGCACATTGTGTTAAGCAAGATAAGTCAGACAGAGAAAGATGAGTACTGTATGATATCACTTACATGTGGCATCTAAAGAAGTCAAATCTGTGAAAAAACAGAGTGGAATGGTGGTTTCCAGAGGATGGTGGGTTGGGGGGGATAAGACTGATGGTGTTTAAAGGTACAAACTTGTAATTGGTAGTAAATAAGCCATAGAGATCTAATGCACAATTTAATGAATATAGTCAGTAATACTGTACTATAATGATGTAATGTGATAAATATTGCTTCAATGACAATCATAATACAATATATAAATGTACCAACGTAACATTTGTACACCTTAAATTTACAAATTTTAACATAAACTTATCAACTAAAATAAAAGCATTAGGAGAATTGTTGAAGTCTAATGACAAACCTGCAATTGTGACAAGGTTACCATTCATATACCACATCCATAGTCCATCCCAGCTCTGTTAATAATAGTCTGAGCTGGTTTGCACCATCAATAAAATAATCTGGCAGAAACAATGACCCTGAAATAACTGACCAAAAACAGAAAATAGGCAGTGTAAAACAACTTTGCTTAATTTTACTTATATGATGCCATGTCTACTTCATTAAACGTATATGAACAGAAAATGAAGATTAGGTGTTCTACTGGCTTATCTGATCATTGAAAATCACCACAAATAGCAATCCTCCATCCTAAAGGATTACATAGCTGCGTCATCACATAGTAATCTTGCTGACCTCCTCTACAGCAATTAGCTCTACTGGTTTCTGCTGCACAGTCTACTTGAACCTGCTTTTAAGCCAATCAAAGAGAAAATGAGAACCAGGCAGCATGACAGAACCCTTCAATTCCCTACAGAACTGATCTGGAAGACAGCCCTTTCCCCATCTACAATAAAAGCTGGTCCCAATTTAAACCTTCACTGCCAAACACGATTTCCAGCCTCCCATGAGATGTGGCATGGGACCCCCCCCCAACACACACACACCCCTACTCCTTCAGGAGGACTATATATGACCCCGACTGACAACCATGGGTGTAAATCCTCCTGAATAGCTATTCCTGGAAGAAGGGGTTGTAAAAAGTGGGCATTCTTCATTTACTCCTTCAGATCTTCACATGCCCTCATTCTGTAGCAGACACTGAACCAGATCGTGGGTTGCAACAGTATATCAGATACAGAACCTGTCCTCAAGTGTGTGAAACCAAATAATTACAATCCCATGTTATGAGAGCTACAAGTAAGACGTACACACCTGGTGCATTTGGAGCTCAGAAGATGTTAAAACCTCTGACTGAGGAGAGGGAAAAAGACATCTTTACAGAGAAAAATTATTGAGCCAAGTTCAAATTTTTTAAGTCTGTTTTTATTCCTGTCCCTCCTTAGCCCTATATCAATTGCCTTCAATAACCATCAGGGTTCTTACCTCAAAGTCAGTGGGTGCCCAGCCCAGAAGGCAAGCAGGTGCTCTCACTCCACTTTATATGGTGTCAAGAGATAGTTTTTAATTGTTTTGCTCCTATGGGCTAAAACACCAGAACTCAAGTTCCTGAGAACACTGTCAAACTCAGCTTCCCATATCTGCCCCACCAAATGGAAGTAGAAATTCTATTAATTGACTTCCATTTAACCATTTCATCAGATTAACCAACTCTGTCTGTTCCCTCTATAGGACAGATACACAATGCATACTGAACAGTCACAGTGTTAGCTAATCAGCCACTCCCTAGCACACCCACACACTTCTGCATCCCCTGATAAATTAGCTGTATGTTTACCAAGAATTGATTGTGTTTGTTCCCAAAACTCTGTTTGCCTATTGTACTTGTAGTATGAATGAAGACTGTGGTAGGCAGAATAATGTCTCCCAAAGATATCCATACCCTAATCCTCAGAATTTGTGAATACTTTTCCTTATGTGGCAACAGGCACTTTGCAAATGTGATTAAGGGTAAGGACTTTGAGATGGGGAGATTACACTGGATTACCCTAGTGGGCCCAATTTAATCACATGAATCCTTATAAGGGGAGGGCCTTTCCTGACTGACTCAGAGAGAAATGTGATGATGGAAAAATAGAGTCGCTGGGGCTGGCCCGGTGGTGTAGTGGTTATGTTCACACTCTCCGCTTCGGTAGCCCGGGCTTTGCAGGTTCAGATCACCGGCGTGGACCTACGCACCACTCATCAAGCCATACTGTAGCAGGCATCCCACATACAAAATAGAGGAATGTGGGCACGGATGTTAGCCCAGGGCCAATCTTCCTCAACAAAAAGAGGAGGATTGGCAACATATGTTAGCTCAGGGCTAATCTTCCTCACAAAAAAAATAGAATTGCTGACTTTGAAGATGGAGGAAAGGGGTCATGAGTCAAGGAATGAGGGCCAACTATAGAAGCTGGAAAAGGTAAGAAAACACACTCTCCTGTAGAGCCTTCCAGAAAGGAATGCAGCCCTGCTGACACCTTGATGTTAGCCCAGGGAAACCTGTGTCAGACTTCCGGCATACAGAACTGTAAAATAGTACATTAGTACTGATTTAAGCCACTAAATTTATGGTGACTTGTTACAGCAGCAATAGAACCATAATACAGGATTAAAGACCTCATCCTCCCCCCTCCACACACCCCCCACCTTAGCCTCATTGCAGCTGATGTGGTTTTCCATGTACAAAGGAAAGTCTGTGCACAGGCAGCCCTCCACGCTGCCCCAGGGCCATGACAAGGATGCCTGAATCCTCCACAGTTAGAACTCGCGTAATTGGGAAAATGAGAAGGCCCGTCTCCAGGCTGAAGGTTTTTATAACAGATTTGCTAGATCAAAGCCTGCATACATTGCTAAGGTGGAGAATTACAGAGCTGAGTATTAAGTTATGAAGACTGGAAAGCTTAAAAATAAGTCATATTTCAGACACCCCTACTAACAGCTTATGAATGGACAAAGAATTTGGGGGAGGCATGTGAGATAACGAGAGGAGCACGATCTCTGGAAACAGGCAGGTCTGGGCTTAGTTCCTTGAACAAATTGCTTAACTTTCTTGGTAAAACAGGAATAAAAATATCTAGTTTGCAGAATTGCAAAGATTATCAATCATGCATGTAAATCTCCAGGCACATACACATTCAATACATTCATCACTGACTATTACCCACCATTTGTAAGGTGTGCTGCTGCTTGACTTTTTGTCTCTTGGCCTCTAAATGCTCCCTTAGGCCTCACTTAGAAAGATAACACCTGCCACGCTCAGGGCTTCAAATTTTTCATTTGCATATGTTGCCTCATTTGATCTTGACAACATCCTGAGAGGTAAGCAGAGTAAGTTTTATTGTTTTATAGGCATACAACCTGAGGTGCAGAAAGAGGAAGTGATTTGCAGACTGCTATTAAGCAGCAAAGAAAAGTTGAGAAGGTAAACAGTCTGATACATGTTCCACTGTCTCCCCACCTGATGTCTATTGATCCTATCTCCAGTTTCCATATGCAATGTGGTTCTCTCAATTTGAGTAGCTTCCCAGCAAGCCCCTTAGTGCTGTTTTGTTTGAGGCAGTGTCACGATGTTCTTTTTCCCAGACTTCTCATTCTGACAGCCTCACGCCTCCCTGTGCAGCATTTAACAAGCTGTCTTCCCCTCAGCCATCCACTGCACAAATCCTCCCACCGACATTGTGCAGCACAAGCACTATGTCCAGGCTGGCAGGCAGGGTCCAGATTTAGATCTGTGCGCTTGCCGTAGGTCAGCAACAGTGGTCAGAGCTGATAAGAGTTTTCAAGTTTGTAGGGTCAGCCTCATAAAGAAGTGTGACCATCACCCCAATCACTCCACTGGTCTATAAAATGGTCTAAGGATAGATATATTTTTTTGTTGCCTCAGTTTCCCCAAAGGGGATCACTCTTCATGATGGCAGTCAAAATGCGGTCTGAAGGCACACAGTATGAGGTTTGATAGCCACCTTGTGCCCTTGCCTGTCTGGAAGCAGTCTCCATGTTTTATGTACATCGACTTCAGCAGTGTGTTAGAAATATGCATAAATATACACATGCTTAGAGGTCTCCATTTGCAAAGCTCTTATGTACTCCTTATGACCAAACCTGAAATGTTCCCCTTCTCAAGGTCTGTGGAGCTCACAAGAACTCTGGTACTGGGTAAGGGATAAGGGATTAGAATCTGGACCAGAAACACCACCCATCTCAGTCCCTTTGTCCTCCTGCTTTCCCAGCCTGTGTTGGGGGAAGAGGAATTATGGCTCATTTTAACCATCAGTGAACCGACCAGTTTTAAAGGTAAACAAGAGCTGCTTTTTCATTTAACATTCATTCATACAATGTTAACGTTGTATCTGTACCTTTTTAACTAGCTATGAAAAGTTAATTCTCACATCTACATCAGTAACCCAAACTCAAAACAGTAAAATAACTACCTTCCCTACACTCTGATGGCATCCCCATAGTTGCTATACAATTCTTTGCAATTTACCTTTGAAATAAGTTCATTATGTCCCACATCTTATACATAGGCTGTAATGAAGTCAGGACACCTCAGTTCTAAATGCAGCTCCACATCGATCACTACGGGTAAATACCATGGGCCTCAATTTCCTAATCCACAAAATAATGTCTGTACACAGACGATTTCTAATGTTCCTTTCAGCTCTAACACTCTATGATAAATTGCTTGCATAAAAATTCAAAAATAGTCCAGAACTAAGGTACCTTGTACTACAATTGAATGAAATGCAAAGAGATTAGGAGGAGTTGAAGAAGAGAAGCATTAATGGTGAAAAACCTGTTCTTTTGTCCTAAAGAAGTATGCATTTAATCTTTCCGGGCTGAGGGAAGTTCGGCTGCCGGGGGCAGTCAGCGGAGAGACGTTAGAAAAACCCAGACAGAGACAGCCGCCTGCCTCACTGAAGGTTGAAATCACTCGATCATGTATTGCACAGCAACTCCACTCTGGTGAAATTTTTTGTCTAGAAAAGCTTCAAGCCTAATTAAAAGAACGAAATCCCTGTTCTGAGTTTTTCACATTTCACTCACAGAGTCAGAATAACAGAAACACATTTCTTTCAGTGTCTACCCAGAGCTTGCTTTTGCTTTCCCACTGGCTCTCTTGTTATTTACTCTTCTTCCTGTGTCTTGGTTGCAACAGACTCAGAAGCAGTGTCTCCCACCAGCCACTTGATGAATTGTCCACTGTTGAACCTATGCAGGAGGTGTTTCTTAAC
The DNA here is from genome assembly GCA_031878705.1 of Tapirus indicus. Lineage (NCBI taxonomy): Eukaryota > Metazoa > Chordata > Mammalia > Perissodactyla > Tapiridae > Tapirus > Tapirus indicus. Next base: position 47,407,635 of record CM062918.1, read on the forward strand.
CTTCTCCTTAGAAAATGTTGTTTGCTTTGTTTTCACTGCAATTAGCCTCTTCTTTGAACAGGTCAGGTACACTCTTCTTTAAGATGTCTCTGCAGCCTTCCAGAACCTCTCCTTATTCATGGCCTCTATCCTGAATCACACACTCCAATCCACCTCCTACTCAACTACCCAGCCAATTCCCAGTCTCCCAGCTTCTGACTGTGTTTCTTGGCTATAGTATCATTTCACCCCTTGGACATTGGACTACTTCTCCAGCTTCAAGGCCCAGCTTCACTCTGGGCCATGATTTGGCACTCAACTCCTAGGTAAGATGCTTTCTGCCACTCTCAGTAAATACTCTGTATAATTCAGCCTGGCCTGGAGGTGTCCTTCAGGTCCTTGTTACCAATGTCCCCACCAGGTCAGACCACTCTGAGAATCCAGCCAAGTAAGAGAAGTCCCTCAATCTTTTCATCAAGTCACAAACCAGGTGAGGGAGAAAATCTGAAGTGTGGTTCAGATCAAACAACTGAGATGGTGAGGACACTGTCCCCTGCCTGTGTTGTTGGTAGGATACACAATTAGAACCAACTCTTGGTCTTGAGGAAAGGGAGAGAGTCATGAATAATGTTTCATCTTAAACAACTCCTCAAGGCCCATGACACTAGTAACTACAAACAAATGCCCCTTCTTGGGTGTGAGACATTGATTTCCTCTATGGCAAATGGCCCATGACTGAAGAAAGAAATTCTCAACTATACTGTAGCCTTACAAATGGAAAATAAAACAAGAGCCCTCCAAAAATTGGGAATACGTGCTCCACTTATGGATATTATTCACAGGAAATAGTACTTAGTGAATATCTTTTAGTGAAGAAAGTAAATATCAATGACGGAACCATAAAACATTAACTCTGATGATATAGCTGCCTTTGCCTGTTCTCTTATGTACTTACAGTCTGAGTAAACGTATTTTTATTTGACAAAAAAAATTATTGCAATATTAGATCCATAAAATTAATTGGAATTTGATTTGTTCATTTTCTACTTACTGATATTTTGAGAAACAGTGGTCATTTAAAACTCTCCAAGCATAATTTTGGAGAAATAAAGCTATCTGCCAAGAGCTCGATTGATTCAAGCCATGGTAATTATCTCTGCACTAGGCTGCTACCAAGTGGTCTCTACTTTCACAAACAATGATTTTGAAGACAAAATATTCACCTTGCAAGTCTGTTTAAACCATTCTGCTCTTCCTCTTGGAAAGAAGCAGCAAGCGCCCTCCTCCTATTGTTAGCCTCTAGCTGCTCCTCTGAACACCATATATGCTGGAATCGCACACTGAGGAAGCTCCAGCACTATTTCTGAGAGTCTGGATCATCTAAAAACTGGTCCAGGTTAAAGCAGAAGATGTCATCTGCTGGTTCTGGTAAAACAGAAGGAGAGAAAACATAGCTAACAGTACCGAGAGCTGGGTTCCAGGCTCAGCTCTGCCTTTACCTGGATATGTGGCCTTGAGCAAATCTGTTGGGCCTTTATGAGTCTCAATTTCATTATCTGTCACAGGGGAATAAAAATATGTGCTCTACCAACCTTACAGGGTTGTTACATATCTCAAATGAGAGAAGTGTATGAAAGGGCTTTGAAAAGTTTAGATTTCTCCTGAGTGAAATCTCATGGTAATAGGAAGACAGTTATTTAGTTCCAAAGATTTCCATAACCTAAATCATACTTGCCCCATTCCTAGTTGTATAATCTGAAATAGTTTCTTGATGCTTCATTGATGGAAAATATCCCAAATCATCCTTATAATAAGTTCATTTCACTATTTTCTTTCACACAGTTTTTCCATTCAAATCAACAGCTGAGTAACACAGCCCATGTATGAAAGCCCACTGTCTTCCGCTGATGGGGCTAAAAGAGAGATGGGAGGAAAGAGGGCAGAAGAAAGAGTAAAGCCATTCCTTTTGTATTTCCATTAGAGACCTTGCCCAGAATCTATCCTAACCTCCTTAGCTTCTCTTATTGGTGAATGGAGACAAGATCACCCCAACTGGCAGGCTCATCACATTTTTATCAGTACAGTCAGTAGGCTCATACATCTGCTTGTATTCTTTCACATCCATCCAAATTGCCACAGTGAGGCCACCCGGAGGGATGCACAGCCTTTCCACTGCACTTCCAGGAGTAGCACTACTCATGGTCTCCTCTGCCTACCATCCCTCAGCCTGGGTCTAGAGCCTCAGGCCCTTATTTTCCACGCAGCACACACAAGCCCTATTATTATTTTTCTCCTCCCCAGCAGTGGGGCAACTATACATTGCCACATTCAAAAACAATTTCTATCCTGTAGTTCAGATCAAAGGAATGTCTAATCTTTCCAGTAGAATCTTTCTTCTCCCAGACTGGACAAAACATTATTTGAATTGTACTCTTGTTCTTTTTTGGGTTCCTGGCAGGGGGGGATTCCAAGTTTATTGAGATATAATTGACATATAACATTGTGTAAGTTTAAGGTGAACATGTTGATTTCATACACTTACATATAGCAAAATGATTGCCACCATGGCGTTACCTAACACCTCCTTCACATCACATAATCACCTTTTGTGCGTGTGTGGTGAGAACATTTAAGATTATTCTCTTAGCAACTTTCAGTATACAATACAGTATCATTAACTATAATCAACATGCTATACATTAGATCCCCAGAACTTATTCATCTTATAACTGGAAGTTTGCACCATTTGACCAGCATCTCCCCATTTCCCCCACCCCCAGGTCCCGGTAACTACTGTTCTATTCTGTTCCTATGAGTCTGGCTTTTTTGGGATCCATGTAAAAGTGATATCATACAATATTTATCTTTCTCTGTCTGACATTTCATTTAGCATAATGCCCTCAAGGTCCATCTGTGTCGTTGCGAGTGGCAGGATTTCCCTCTTTCTAATGGCTGAAATATATTCCATTGTATATATATACCATGCCTTCTTTATCCATTCATCCATTGAGGGACACTTAGATTGTTCCATGTCTTAGCTATTGTCAATAATGCTGCAGCGAGATCTCTCTCTTCAATATACCATTCTCATTTCCGTTGGATATATACCCAAAAGTGGGATTGCTGGATCATATGATAATTCTATTTTTAATTTCTTGAGGAATCTGCATGTTGTTTTCCATAGTGGCTGCACCAATTTACATTTCCACCAATAGTACACATGTTCCCTTTGCTCCACATTCTCATCAACACTTGTTATCTCTTGTCTTTTTGGTGCTGGCCATTCTAACAGGTCCAAAGTGATAACTCATTGAGGTTTAAATTAACATTTTCCTGATAGTTATTGATGTTGAACACCTTTTCATGTGCTGTTGGCCATCTGTTTGTCTTTGGAAAAATGTTTATTCAGATCCTCTGCTCACTTTTTAATCAGATTGGGGGTTTTGCTATTGAGTTGTATGAGTTCTTTATATAGTTTGGATATTAATGCCCTATCAGATATACTATCTGCAAATATTTTCTCCCTTTCCATAGGTTCCTTTCCATTTTGTAGCTGGTTTCCTTTCTTGTGCAGAAGCTTTTTAGTTTGACATAGTCCCACTTGTTTATTTTTGCTTTTGTTTCCTTTGCTTTTGGGGTCAAATCCAAAAAATCATCGCCAAGACTATGTCAAGAAGCTCATCCCCTATGTTTTCTTCTAGGATTTTTATGATTTCAGGTCTTACATTCAAGTCTTTAGTTCATCTTGAGTTAGTTTTTGTGTGTGGTGTAAGATAGTAGTCCACTCTCATTCTTTTGCATGTAGCTGTCCAGTTTTCCCAACACCATTTATTGAAGAGACAATCCTTTCCCCATTGAGTATTCTTGTTTCTTTTGTCAAAAATTAATTGACCATATATGTGTGGGTTTATTTCTGGTCTCTCTATCTGTTCCATTCAACTATGTGTCATGGTTTATGCCAGTACCATGCTGTTTTGATTACTATAATTTTGTAATAGTGTTTGAAATCAGGAAACATGATGCCTCCAGCTTTGTTCTTTCCCAAGATTTCTTTGGCTGTTTGAGGTCTGTTGTGATTCCATTCAAATTTTAGGATTATTCTATTTCTGTGAAAAATTACTTTGGAATTTTGATAGTAACCACATTGAATCTGTAGATTACTTTGGATAGTATGGACATTTTTAACAATATTCTTCCAAGCCATGAGCTCAGAATATCTTTCCATTTATTTGTGTCATCTTCAATTTCTTTCATCAATGTCTTACAGTTTTCAATGTGCAGGTCTTTCACCTCCTTGGTTAAATTTTTTCCTAGATATTTTATTCTTTTTGATGCAAGTGTAAATGTGATTGTTTCATTAATTTCTCTTTCTAATAGTTCATTACTAGTGTATAGAAATGCAACAGAATTTTGTGCATAGATTTTGTATCCTGCAACTTTACTGAATTTTTGGTGTGGTCTTTAGGGTTTTCTATATATAATATGTCATCTGCAAATAGCAACAATTTTATTTCTTCCTTTCCAATTTGGATGTCTTTTACTTCTCTTTCTTGCCTAATTGTTCTCCCTAGGCTTCCAATACTATGTTAAATAAAAGTGGTGAGACTAGGCATCCTTGTCTTGTTCCTGATCTTAGAGAAAAGCTTTTAGCTTTTCAACACTGAGTATGATGTTAGCTGTGACCTTGTCCTGTATGGCCCTTTATGATGTTGAGGTATGTTCCTTCTAAATTCACTTTGAGAGTTTTTATCATAAATGGATGTTGAATTTTGTCAAATACTTTTTCTGCACCTATTGAGATAATCATATGATTTTTATCCTTTATTTTGTTAATGTAGTGTATCACCTTGATTGATCTGTGGATGTTGAACCATCCTTGCATCCCTGGAATAAATCCCAGTTGATCATGGTGTGTGATCCTTTTAATGTGCTGTTGAATTCATTTTGCTAATAGTTTACCGAGAATCTTTGAATCTGCATTCATCAAGGATATTGGCATATAATTTTCTTTTCTTGGGTAACCTTGTCTGGTTTTGATATCAGAGTAATGATGGCCTTGTAAAATGAGTTTGGATGTGTTCTCTTCTCTCTGTTTTTTGGAAGAATTTGAAAAGAATTGGCATTAATTCTTTAAATGTTCAGTAGAGTTCACCAATGAAGCCATTTCCTCCTGGGCTTTTGTTTGTTGGGAGGTTTTTGATTACTGATTCAATCTCCTTAATAGCAACCACTCTGCTCAGATTTTCTATTTCTTCATGATTCAGTCGTGGTAGGTTTCATGATTCTAAGAATTTATCCATTTCTTCTAGGTTGCCCAATTAGTTTGCATATATTGTTCATAATAGTCTCTTATGATTTCATATGATGTGTTTCTGTGATATCAGTTGTAACGTCTCCTCTTCATGTCTGATTTTGAATCCTGTCTCTGTTTTTCTTGGTGAGGCCACTAAATGTTTGTCAATTTCATTTAGCTTTTCAAAAAAAAAACCAGCTGTTAGCCCAGAAATAAAACCACACACCTATGGACAGCTAATCTTTGACAAAGGAGTGAAGAACTAAACTTTTGTACTTTCTTTGGTTCTTACTATTCACCAGGCCTGCTATTAGAAATTTGTCTTTTGTATTCCAGAAAGTGGTGCTGTAGCTCGAGTTTGTGGCTTCTCCCTTGCCCACTGACTGTGGCCTATTTTCTGAGCACACCCCCTATCTACCAGAGCTTACTCTCTTGAATGCATTTGAGAGTGCATACACGAAGCCAGTAGCACCATGAGGGGGGTGGTTAGCACTTGGGGCTTTGGGAGTGCCCTGCCTGAGCCCTTTAAGAACTGGTTCTCAGTTCACTATAGCTTTGTGGATCTCATGGTTGAAGGCCCCATTGGCTTTCAAAGCTAGATGTTTTGGGGACCCATCTCTCAAATGCAGGTCTTAGAAGTTGGTGCCAGATGTGAAGTTAATGACAAAATTGTGTCTTGGCCTCTCCTACCTGTTCCAATGTAGGTTTTTTCTCATTTACCCAATATGTAGGAGTCGCTCAGTTAGTTTTTGGATTTCTTTCGGAGGGAACTATTTTGTATGTAGCTGTAGATTCAGTGTGTCCATGGGAAGAGGTGAGTTCAGGATCCTCCTATATCGTTATCTTGATCCAGGACTCCTTCATGCTTTTTTATTTTTTTCTTTTGGGTTCTCTGACTGGATATTTTCAATTGATGTGCTTTCAAGCTCACTGATTCTTTCCTGCTTGGTCAGATCTGCTGTGGAAGCTTCCTACTGAATTTTCAATTGGGTTATTATATTCTTTAGCTCCAAAATTTGTTTGGTTCTTGTTTAGCTTTTCTATATATTTGTTGAATTTCTCATTGCATTCTTGTATTGTTTTCCTGATATCATTACATTGCCTGTCTGTGTTCTCTTGTAGCTCTCTGAGCACCTTTAGAATGATTATTTTGAATTCTTTGTCAGATAATACCTGGATCTCCATTTCTTTGGGGCCAGTTACTGGAGGCTTACTGTGTTCCTTTGACAGAGTCATGTTTCCCTGATTTTCATGATTCCTGTGGCCTTGTATAGGTGTCTGTGCATTTGAAGAAGCAGTCACCTCTTCCAGATTTTATGGACTAGAAGGGGAAGACTTTCACCCACAGGTAGGGGCATGCTGGAGCATGCAGTGACACCAGGTCTAGTGGTGCAGGGCACCAAATGTGAGGATATGTGGCAGCAATGGGTCCAAGGGAAGATGATATCTCTTCAGCTCAGGCTGCTGGGGTCCACAGCATCAACAACTGCATGGTTTGGTGACCACTGCAAGCGTTCACAGTGGCTGAAAAAGCTATTATAGTCCTCAGTGGCATCTTCAGGTCCAGAAGCTAGGGACCAGGGTAGGTAGCAGTGGTGTCCAGAGCTGGTAGTGTGCACACACTCGGCTGCAGGGGCTAGCTGCGGGTTCCTGTGTAGTGGCAAGGCCAGTTGCAGATATACATGTGGTGGTAGGGACCAGGGCAGGCAGCAAGGGCTGGAGCCAATTGGGTACACTGGCAGTTGCAGGTACCCTGGCTGTCAGTATTCACTACTTTGGCTCCTGGGTCTCACCACAGGTGCATGACATTGGAGGCCAGTTATGGTGGTTGGGTCAGGGGCATGCAGGTGCACAGTTGGAGGGGCTAGCTGCAGTGGTGCAAGCCAGTGGCAGAAGACAGGGCCATATCCAGGCCCACAAGCAGCTGTGGGTGCCCTGGCTGTTGGTGTGCTCTGCCATGGCTTCACAGTCTCCTGGACATGCACACCACAGTGGAAGTCAGTGATGGGTGTCAGGCCAGTGGCATGCAAGTGCACAGCTGAAGGGGCTAGCCCTGAGTGTGCACATAGCAGTAGTGGTCAGTCGCAGAGGTCTAGGCTGGTGTCTTGCACTCCCAGCTTCAGAGGCCTGGGCTGGCTGCTAGTCCAGTTCCTGGGCAGGGGCGAGAGGAGGGGTTGGGAACAGAGAGGGACTCAAGCAGCTGGCATCAGTGAATGTGAACACCTGTGGGGTGAAGGCCAGTGAAATCTACAGTCATCCATGGTGGCTGTGCTGGTTGCTGGATTTTTTAGTGGTGAAAGCTGCCAGGTTTGTCTACAGAGCAGGTCACTGGGAACCATGATCTGCTCCTTCTGTGTGGCTGCTACCGGCAACCCCAGCTTTTCTTCCTTGTTCCTAGTCATCTCTGTACATCTCAGTTTTGCTGGTCCGATTGGGGTGAAACCAACATGGGACTTCATGCAGCACCCCAAAATGTTAGAGAAGCTAATCACTCACCTAACTCTTCCTTTCCTGGTGAGGCGAACTCTTTCTAGCTGGGAAGTTCCCTCAACACTGAGCAATGCTGGCTTGGGGGATGGGATGATGCAGGCAAAATGAAGCTGTCTTCTTTCCCTGTTAGTGCATTTATTCTCAGGTTTTTTGTCCCACTGTGTTGCTAAAGTTTCTTAAGTGGTTTCCAGAACTTTCCCAGAGCTGTTTTTGTTCATGGATAGCTGTCTAATCATTGATCTTTGGGAGAGGGAGGCTGGGATCTCCTACAGTGGCATTTTGGTGACATCACTACTGAATTGTACTTTTGAATACTGTTCCATCAGCTTCATTTTTTCATTTATTCAGTCTTTTCCATCTTGCTCAGTGCCTGGACTGAGGGACTGCATCTATAAGGACTGTGTCAGGACCTTCATTTTCCCCAACAGAATCTTTCTGATCTTTAAACAAAAAGCCAAAGTGACTTTGGTTGGAGTCAGTAATTAGCCCTGAAATCACCAACTTCATTTGTCTGTTTTATTCTCAAAATCAAGACGACGGGAGTGTTCTTTGGCAGTTAGCCAGCCCTTCCAGTATGACTGCTCTGTCTTCAGTAAGCATGCAGTTTGGGGTTTGAGGTGAGAGCCCTGATGACACTATAATACCCTTCTGAGGCTGGAAGTTCTGATAGCATTTGGGGAAGGTTACCACTTTGTTTCCTATGGGCAAAAGCTCCGGTATACCAGATTCTTGGGCAAATAAGAGCTATCAAAAATGAGTCCCTCAGCAGCACAGGGGCAAATGTATACCACTTTGTTCTTGATCACTACTTCCCAAAAGAACAGCTTATCTTTTTAAATAACTGTTTTCCACAGCAACTTCCTCCACACTAAGGATCACAGGAGTAGTCCACAGTTGGCCCAAGAAAACCCATAACCTTCATCCCTAAATTACTCTTTCAAGCAGGCCAGATGACCCCAGGCCATGTCAACCTTCTCATCCATTCCACCGTGGGGAAGGGTTTTCGGAGAGGTCAATGAGAACAGCCCATTCAGGCCTTTTGTGGTCAGTTTGCAAAAAACAGACCAAAATATTTTTACAGAGTCATAGAATAAACCATGAAAAATTCTACACTTCAGCACAAAGCCAGTGCTAAAATCCCAGTATGCTGAAAATTTTCCCTGCAGTAATATTAGTCCACATTTCAGAAGGCTAGAGGGAAAGCACTACAAAATAAATTTCTTGTTCAAAGAACAATTTGTCCTTTGGTAGAGCTGAAAGTCTGAGCAGCGTTTCAAAATAGAGCCCCTTGGGAATGATGTGAAACAAAACAAGCTACATTCATCCCCTCATTCATCACTCAACAAGTATTTATTAAACATCTACTGCATGCCGGGCTCTCTGGGGACTCGGTGGGGTTTCCAAAGATGAATCAGCCCTGTATCCATAACTGTATGGTTGAAGAGGAAAACAACAGCATCGGCAGCATCAACATAATAGCCCTATTTATTAAGTACCCAGAACTATGCTTGGTTTTCACATTTCATCCCAACAACCTGCTAGGGAGCTACAGATGACATCATTGAGATTCAGAGATTCTGGTAAACTAGCCAGCATATGCATAGCTAGTGTGTCTGAGAGTCAACACAAAAAACAAGGCCACTCTGACCCCAAAGCCTATAACTTGACGAACACCATAAGAAACACTCAGAGAAAGTACACTGGCAGTTCTAAAGAGAAAAAAATTACATCTCGGCCTTTTGGTAATTTGTGGGTATCAGAAATCGTGTTCACCTAGACTTAGTGGTGTCACCTTTATGCACATTCAACATAAAGCTGTCCTCAATCTAGGAATGAGCCCAACAGCTTACTTCAGTTTCTTATGCCCACTTACAATTTTAGGAAAAGTCATTCATTGGATTATGGATCTTAACATCTTTAATGGGATACTTTATCCTGAGCTGTCTAGGTGTAATCGGTCCCACTCTGATCTGGGCTGCTTTGTGTTCTGTCTGCCCACTTCCCTCTGCCCCCTTCCTCTTTCCTGAGGGAATCCTTTACCATGTCATCCCCATGAGGTTAATCCTCATCACCACCTTTCCCTAAGAATTTGATCTAATCCAGGTGGCCAGAATATTCCATTCCCACTGACCTCAGTGATTGATTCAGATATGGGCATGATCTCCAGTCAAATCAATCAGTTTCTCCCAGGACTTTTCTGCTACCTCAGAAGAGTCTCTTGCCCCTGGGTATTAACTGGAAGAGTGTGAGTTCAGCCCTCCATTTGCCATCTTGCCCAACACAAAGAGTTGAGAGACAGAGTGAGGGCACTCTGACAACATCATTGTGCTCCTGATCCCTACACACCTGAGGCTGGCTGCACACCTGGTCTTCAGTTCAGAGCACCAATAAGTGACCTCTTTCCATAAGCTAATATGATTTGGGTTTCTATCAGTAGAGGCCATAAAAATTCTTAATTTAACGCAGTTGTCTACAGACTCCTTTGATGTGTACCCCAACACTAAAAAGTTTTGCTCACTCTCAAAATATATATATGCATGTGTTTACTACATACTTGTATTGCTGTACTAACACTTTGTAATTATAAAGTATACACAAAAAATATATATTATATGAAAGGATAATTAAAAGCAAAATATAAATGAAAGCTTTAGTGATTTCTTTCTGAACCCATTTGAATTGTCTTGCAAAGCCCCAGAATCATCACATCCCACTTTAGAGACCACCACATTAAAGAAAAGTCTCAACATAATGGTCCATAAACTGAAGCCATATTGGAAAGCCTTCTTCAGAATGCCAACTGTTCCATAATCTAACTGAAGTCCAACATAAACCCTCAGAATCAAATACTCCTAGTATAAACAGATGCTAGATCACTAGTTTTGAATTACATATTTAAATTGCAAATATTTCACAAAGAAACCCATTCCAGAGAGCAACATCTAGAATTCTATGGAAAGGGAAAATGATCTAAGCAAGAGTTCTGGACAAAGCTATGTCTACTGTCTTCTACTCAGAGAGCAAAGAGGAGGAGGTTTCCTGAGGTCTCTGCTAGAGGCAATCAATGCAATAAGAATTGTAAGAATGTCAAGACCCATGTCTATGAAGAAACATCCCTCTTTGCACATATTAAGTGCTCAATAAAAGCTTTCTATAAGGAGTTAGGAGGATGGGAGAGGTTGGTCAGTACTGAAAGGAAAGTCAGAGCTCACATCTTAGAAAGCAGCGCAGTTTCTATTGGTGATGCACTCCAGAGTGGCACTTTGCTGGTGGGTGATGGAGATCATTGGCAGAGATGAAGGACATTAGACCTCAGGAGACTGGGGAATTTAGGTGACAGAATGACGATTAGTTCAATAGTGCCTCTACTTTTCAGCACCATCACTGAAGCCCTCTCCACCCTCCCCATGGAATTAGTAACTTTCTCATAACTCAACTTTGGCTCCCATCACATTGTATCATAACTAGGTGACATCCCATGTATCTCTTTCACTTAGCCGTAAGCATTTTAACCACATTTCACTCATCTCTGCATCCCGAATGCTTGCTTAACACGGGACTGGGAAACTTGTGATGAACAAATGCATCCATTATGCCAGCTCAGAGCCAGAAAAAGAAATCAATTTAAATCTCTTGCTTGGCAAGAGAGAAGACAGCAAGAACTCCAATGTATCACTTCTCAGCTGAGAGAACTTTATGTTGAGCTTTATATGGGTCACTTTAAACCTGTGTGTGGTAAGATCTGCAGCCTGAGTCTGCTACTTCAAAAGGAAAGAGACCACTTCTTATGCTTTCTCAATGACTCATTAAAATAAAGATGATAATAATAGCAACTGTTTAACATATGTGATAAGCTCTTTACGTGCATCAACCGAAATAAATAAGTGCTATCTCCTCCAACGTACATATGTGAAAACTGAGATTTCAGAGGTCAAAAAACTGGACTGAGTTCACAGAGTCAGGATTCAAACAGAATTGTGTGACTTCAAAGCTGTGCTGTATTCGAGCTTTCATTTTTTTTAAGCAGCCCTCTCTCCTCTAAATTGCCCTGGCTCCAATCTCCCTCAACCAGGATCCAGGATTTAATCCCTGGGTCCTTAATCACTGCAGCTCCATTAAACCCCTTTGCTGACATTCTGCCTTTCTGAGCCTTTCAACTTGGTAGTACACCACCTCTACGTGGAGCTCCCCTACACGGAATCCTGATTCTAGCAACTCTCTGCTGCCCCCACCTGTCACCCAGAGGTACAGACTCCATCACTTCAGCCTAACTAATCCCTTACCAGCACTGTCCCATTGCCATGTATGTAAATAAATTTTCTAGAGGCCACATTAACAAAGTGGAAAGAAATGGATGAAATTATTTTTTTTTTCTGAGGAAGATTCACCCTGAACTAACATCTGTTGCCAATCCTCCTCTTTTTGCTTGAGGAAGATTTGCCCTGAGCTAACATCTGTGCCCATCTTCCTCTATTTTGTATGTGAGTTGCCGCAAGTGGTGTAGGTCCGTGTCTGGGAACCAAACCTGGGCCACCAAAGTGGAGTGCACTGAACTTAACCACTAGGCCATGGGGCCAGCCCCTAGATGAAATTAATTTTAATGATATATTTTATTTAACCCAAGGTATCCAAAATATTATCATTGCAATACCAAAAAAACTTGTTAATGAGATATGTTACATTCTGTTTTCCATCAAAATCTGGTATGTATTTTACACTTACAGCACATTGTACTTGTACTAGCCACATTTCAAGTGCTAAATAACCACAGGTGGCTAGTGGCTACTGTCTTCTACATCTCAGCCTTAGACATTAAATCCACTCTTCGTGTCTAATAAATTTAGTAAAGTGGTTCCCATCCAGAGATTAATTGGCATTACCAAGTTTTAATGCTTAACTACTGTGTTCTGCCAAATCAAACTGGATTATAATAGAATTATATCACTTGAGAGTCAATTTTATATAGTGAGGAGAGCACAGGCTTTATAGTCAGATGGTCTTAGATTCAAATCCCAACAGGATGATAAATAAAAGGACCTTTACTAATTGGCTGTTTGTAATAGTGAAAGAGTAAACATTTGGGTAATGGGTACCCACTAGGGTAATGGGTAACAAATTGTAGTATATTCCTGTGATGAAATATTCTACATCATTTAAATGAACGAAATGGAGCTACATGTGTGCACAACATGGACATTACTAAAAAAATGTTTAGTGAAAAAATATATAATAGGAGACCACTTTTTAAAAGTTTAAATACATGTAAAATAATATATTATTTATAGATATACACTAATAAAGTGAAATTATAAAGACATGCCTGGAAAGATACATATCCACTTCAGAATAGTGGTTCTCTGGGAATGGAAGGAGGGAAATGGAGTGACTGTGGAAGGGAAAACTCCAACAATATTTGCAATTATTTATTGAGGAAGGGGAAAGAGGAAGGGGACAGAGGTGGGAGAAAGAGATGTAGATAGAGATGATGGAGATGGAGATTCTAAGACAAAAACTTGGGCAGTTAACAAATGACTAGGTGTCAGGAAGTACCTTGCCTGAAGAATACTCTGTTCAGACTCTCTTAGTAGTTTTGAGGAAGCAAAACCAGCAAGTGCAATTCTTAATCTAGAGAGTTTCAATCTAAAATCAGTTTTCCAGAGTGGCCCATCATCCCCCAAAGCAAACCCGTGCTTCAACAACACTGGCTTGGAAAAGGTTAGAGAAGCACAGAGGGACAACTACTAAATATTGAACTTACCACCTAGACAAGTCTGGGAAGAAATGCCTTTCTGAAGAATCTAATGATTTAAGTTAATTGAGCATAAGAAGTGTCTCCACAGTTTGCTCGGTCTGGAGGATTTCTACTCAGATTGATATACAGCATAAGAAAATTTAAGGTAATTAATTCAAAGTTAATTGTCATGCAGGCATTGGGAATTTAATAGAGTGCTTAAAGAGGATTTATGCCTGGATATATTTTTTTTATCAACATCTCCTAACGCATCTGTGCTTTTACAGTGAGGTTTCTAATGCTGAAGTCCTATGACTATTTGCACTAGCTCCACTATAATTATGTAAAACTGCATGGTTTATTCTGCCAGATCCCAGTTCAATTTAAACACTGATTAAATGGGAAATAAATTAATGTGGTACAAGTATTGATGGAATCATCATAAACTGCCACTTACTCATGGAAACAAACCATCCACTAATTAATTAATTGTAGTCTTTATTTGGGGGGAGAACATCTAATATAATCAAATGGACTGCACACCCATTCATGGGCCCCAATAAATGGATATGTTACAAGAATGACACTAAATTAATTTCAAGAAGCTCTTCTAACACAGGCTTGCAGGCCCTAGTTAGAAAAATGATGAGTCCAGTGAAAGAGAAAATGTGATCTGACTTGCCCACTTGACAATGCTTGTCCTACCAAGGTAATGTAACTTTTAATCAAAGAGAATGGAGGCTATTAATTCACTGACAAATAAAACATGTATGTTTAAAGTAGTAGAAATCCTAGGTGGTCACCTGAGAAAGTCTCTGCAGACACCACAAGAGCCTTCCACAGACCAGCACAATGCTGCTGGCCCTAGGTTACCTGCAGATAAAATTTGGAGGTTCATTAATGGTATTTTATGACCACTATATATTTCCATGGTGGGCTTAAAAAGAGGAGGTGGCTAAATTAGCAAATCCATTTAGACCCTTATGAACCACAATATTTCAACCAAAAAAATGAGACTATTAAGTGCACCCCAGCTTTTCTGCAGATGAGCCTGAATTGGACCCGCTGGAGTAGAGTTCTCAGTAGCTGATGCATTCGCTGCACACCCCTGTCTTTCTAGGATTGTGCTGAGGGATGGAAGGGTCCTCTGACTTTCTTAGACAAGAACCCATGGACGTCTAGGAACATGCTATTCAAACATGGAACCAATGATTCCCTGGATAGATATAGCTCATTATTAAACAAGCAAGTACCTCACCCATGTTAGAGGAGTAAACCAGGACCAGCCAGAACCCAGGTCCCTCAGAATAGAAACACCTCAGAAACAGGCAGTCAGGTGTGCACAGTCCAGGAGAACAGCAGCAAAAGACAAAAATGCTTGACCTTTTTAAGAAAAAAAACATTCCTCATCTGAGATAATGGGTCCAAAATTTAGCACCACATTTAATAGTTTCTTTTTGTGTTTCTCAATACAAAGTCAGTACTTCCTCATTTAAAACAAAATCTGACTAACACACTAAGAAAAACGACATTAAAATCATCCCTGACCCTATTTATCCAAAAGACGTTTGTCTTTTCGATGCTGTATGTAATTGAGAGCGGGGTCCCTCAACTTCAGCACTATGGACGTTTTGGATCAAACAACTCTTTGTTGTGGGGACTGTCCCAGGCATTGCAGCATGTTCAACAGGATTCTCGGCCCCTCCTCACTAGATGCTGGTAGCACCACCCCAGTGTGACAGCCAAGAGTGTCTCTAAGTATTGACAAACGTTCCAAGAGGCAAAATCACCCCCAGTTGAGAAACCACTGTTTTAGAGGAATCGTATCATACAATTCTGAAACCAGCAACTTTCACTTAAACAACGTGTTGTAAGTATCTTTCTATGTGTTTAGAAACATTTCTGCAGCATCCTTTTCAATGGCTTCAGAATAGTCTATTCCATGATGCACGATAATTTATTTAACTTGTTCTTAATTTATTTAACCAGTCCTTGTTTTCAGTGTTGGGCTAAAATATGATGAAGATCTTTGTATATACGCATTTTGGCAAATACTTATTTCCTTAGAATATATTTCTTAAGATTTCTGGGTCAAGGGTTTTTTTCAGTTTTGTTTTGGGGGTTTTTTTCAGTTATTTTATTGAGGTCATATTGTTTTATAACATTGTGTAATTTCAAGTGTACATTATTATATATCAGTTTCTGTATAGACTGCATCATGCTCACTACCAATAGTCTAATTTTTATCCGTCACCATATACATGTGCCCCTTTGCTCCTTTCACCCACCCCCATACCCCCTCCCTCTATGGTAACCACTAGTCTGTTCTCTTTATCCATGTGTTTATCTTCCACATATGAGTGAAATCATATGGTGTTTGTCTTTCTCCATCTGTCTTATTTTGCTTAACATAATACCCTTGGGGTCCATCCATGCTGTTGCAAATAGGACGGTTTTGCTTTTTTTATGGCTGAGTAGTATTCCTTTATATATATATATATATATAAAACCATGTGTTCTTTATCCATTCATCAGTTGATGGGCACTTGGGTTGCTTCTCCATCTTGGCTACTGTGAATAATGCTGCAATGAACATAGAGGTGCATAAATCTCTTTGAATTGTCGATTTCATGTTCTTTGATAAATACCCTGTAGTGGGATAGCTGAATCATATGGTATTTCTACTTTTAGTTTTTTGAGAAATCATACTGTTTTCCATATGGCTGCACCAGTGTGCATCCCAGAGCAGTGCACGAGGGTTCCCTTTTCACCACATCCTCTCCAACAGTTATTTCTTGAATTGTTAGTTATAGCCATTCTGACAGGTGTAAAGTGATATCTCATTGTAGTTTTGATTTGCATTTCCCTAATGATTAGTGATGTTGAACAACTTTTCATGTGCCTGTTGGCCTTCTGCATATCTTCTTTGGAAAAATGTCTGTTCATATCCTCTTCCCATTTTATGATTGGGTTGTTTGTTTTGTTGTTGTTGAGTTGTATGTGTTCTTTATATATTTTGGCGATTAACCCCTTGTCAGATATATGATTTGTGAATATTTTCTCCCAGTTGGTGGGTTGTCTTTTCATTTTGTTGATGGTTTCCTTTGCCTTGTAGAAAGTTTTTAGTCTGATGTAGTCCCATTTGTTTATTTTATCTTTTGTTTCCCTTGCCTGAGTAGACATGGTATTCAAAAAGATCCTGCTAACACTGATATCAAAGAGAGTGCTACCTATATTTTCTTCTAGGAATTTTATGGTTTCAAGTCTTATATTCATATCTTTAATCCATTTTGAGTTAATTTTTGTGTATGGTGTAAGATAATGGTTCACTTTTCATTCTTTTGCATGTGGCTGTGCAATTTTGCCAACACCACTTATTGAAGAGACTTTCTTTTCTCCATTGTATGTTCTTGGCTCCTTTGTCAAACATTAGCTGTCTGTAGATGTGTGGGTTTATTTCTGGGCTTTCAATTCTGTTTCATTGATCTGTGCATCTGTTTTTGTGCCAGTACCATGCTGTTTTGATTACCATAGCTTTGTAGTACAGTTTGAAGTCAGGGATTGTGATACCTTCAGCTTTGTTCTTTTTTCTCAGGATTGCTTTGTCTATTCAGGGTCTTTTGTTGATCCATATAAATTTTAGGATTCTTTGCTCTATTTCTGTGAAGAATGTCATTGGGATTCTGATTGGGATTGCATTGAATCTGTAGATTGCTTTAGTTAATATGAACATTTTAACTATGTTTACTCTTCCAATCCATGAGTATGGAATATCTTTCCATTTCTTTATGTCTTCTTCAATTTCTTTCGATAATGTCTTATAGTTTTCAGTGTATAGGTCTTTCACCTTTTTGGTTAAATTTATTCCTCAATATTTTATTCTTTGTGTTGAGATTGTAAATGGGACTGTATTCTTGACTTCTCTTTCTCCTAGTTCATTATTACTGTATGGAAATGCAACTGATTTTTGTAAGTTGATTTTGTACCCTGCAACTTTGCTGTAGTTGTTGAGTATTTCTAATAGTTTTCTGGTGGGTTCTTTAGGGTTTTCTATATATAGAATTGTGTCATCTGAAACAGTGAGAATTTCACTTCTTTTTCTTCCAGTTTGGATACCTTTTATTTCTTTTTCTTGCCTAATTGCTCTGGCCAAAATCTCCAGTACTATGTTGAATAAGAGCAGTGAGAGTGGGCACTCTTGTCTTGTTCCTGTTCTCAAAGGAATGGCTTTCAGTTTTTCCCTGTTGAGTAAGATGTTTGTCACATATGGCCCTTATTATCTTGAGGTACTTTCCTTCTATACCCATTTTGTTGAGAGTTTTTATCATAAATGGATGTTGGATCTTGTCAAATGCCTTCTCTGCATCCATTGAGATGATCATGTGGTTTTTATTCTTCATTTTGTTAATGTGGTGTATCACATTGATTGATTTGTGGACATTGAACCATTGCTGCATCCCTGGTATAAATCCCACTTGATCATGGTGTGTGATCTTTTTGATGTATTGCTGTATTCAGTTTGCCAATATTTTGTTGAGGATTTTTGCATCTATGTTCATCAGCAATATTGGCCTGTAATTTTCCTTCTTTGTTTTGGTCTTGTCTGGTTTTGGTATCAGGGTGATGTTGGCCTCAGAGAATGAGTTAGGAAGTGTTCCAACTTCTTCAATTTTTTGGAATAATTTGAGAAGGGTAGGTATTAAATCTTCTTTGAGTGTTTGGTAGAATTCTCCAGAGAAGCCATCTGGTCCTGGATTTTTGTTTTGAGGGATATTTTTAATTATTCTTTCAATCTTTTTACTTATGGTTGGTCTATTCAGATTCTCTACTTCTTCTTGATTCAGTTTTGGGAGGTTGTATGAGTCCAAGAATTTATCCATTTCTTCTAGGTTATCCAATTCGTTGGCATATAGTTTTTCATAGTATTCTCTTATAATCCTTTATATTTCAATGGTATCCATTGCAATTTCTCCTCTTTCATTTCTAATTTTATTTATTTGAGCCTTCTCTCTTTTTTTCTTAGTGAGCCTAGCTAAGTGTTTTCCAATTTTGTTTATCTTCTCAAAGAACCAGGTCTTAGTTTCATTGTTCCTTTCTACTGTTTTTTTTAGTTATTTCATTTATTTCTGCTCTAATTTTTATTATTCCCCTCTTTCTGCTGACTTTGGGCTTTGTTTGTTCTTCCTTTCTAATTCTGTTAGGTGTAGTTTAAGTTATTTATTTGAAATTTTTCTTATTTTCCGAGGTGGGCCGGTATTGCTATAAATTCCCCTCTTAGAACCACTTTTGCTGCCTCCCCAAAAAGTTGGTATGTTATATTTTCATTTTCTTTTGTCTCCAGAGATTTTTTGATTTCTCCTTTGATTTCTTCATTGATCCGATGGTTGTTCAGCAGCCTGTTTTTTAGTCTCCACACATTTGTGGTTTTCCCAGCTTTTCTCTTGTAGTCGATTTCTAGTTTCACAGCATTATGTTCAGAAAAGATGCTTGATATGATTTCTGTCTTCCTAAGGTTTGCCTTGTTTCCCAACATATGGTTTATCTTTGAGAATGTTCCATGTGCACTTGAGAAGAATATGTATTCTGCTGTTTTTGGATGGAATGTTCTATATATATCTATTAAATCCATCTGGTCTAGTGTTTCATTTAGGCCCACTGTTTCCTTACTGACTTTCTGTCTGGATGATCTATCCATTGATGTAAGTGGGGTGCGAGGTCCACTACTATTATTGTGTTACTGTCAATTTCTCCCCTTAGGTCTATTATAGTAGCTGGTTTATATACTTTGGTGCTCCTGTGTTAGGTGCATATATAAGTATTATGTCCTCTTGGTGGAGTGTCCCTTTTATCATTATATACTCCCCCTCTTTGTCTCTCATTATCTTTTTTATCTTGATGTCTGCTTTGTCTGATATAAGTATGGCAACACCTGCCTTCTTTTGCTTGCCATTTGCTTGGAGTATCATCTTCCATCCCTTCACTCAGCCTATGCTTGTCTTTAGAGCTGAGATGTGTTTTCTGGAGGCAGCGTATTGTTGGGTCTTGTTTTTTATACCATCCAGCTACTCTGTGTCTTTTGATTGTAGAATTCAGTCCACTTACATTTAGAGTGATTATTGATATATGAGGGCTTAATACTGCCATTTTATCTCTTGTATTCTGGTTGTTCTATATTTCCATTGTTTCTCTTCCCTTGTATTTCTGACTGCCATTTTAGTTTGGTGGTTTTCTCTTTATTTATGAATTGTGACTGTGCTCTGATTTTTTGTTTAGTGGTTACTGTGAGGTTTGTATAAGAGATCTCGTAGATGAGATAATCCATTTTCTGACAGCCTCTTATCTCCATTAGCCTAAGCAGGTTCCATCCCTCTCCTCTTCCCCTTCTGAATTATTGTTGTCACAAATTATTCTTCTTTGTGTTGTGAGTTTGTGACTAAATTGAAGTGTTTTAAATTATTTTTGATGCCTCCTGCCCTTTATATGTTATAATTAAGTGTTTGCTAACCTGTTCTGATAGAGAACTACAATTTTCTGATTTTGTCTGTCTATTTATCCTTTTGCTAAAAGCTTTGTAAACATTTGCCTTTTTGTATCAGGTCGGAGGGCTTCCTTCATCATTTCTTGTAAGGGAGGTCTAGTGGTGGTGAACTCCCTCAGCTTTTGTTTATCTGGGCAAGATTTTATTTCTCCATCACGTCTGAAGGATAGTTTCACTGGATAGAGTATTCTTGGCTGAAAGTTTTTGTCTTTCAGTATTTTGAATATATCATTCCATTCCCTCCTAGCCTGTAAGGTTTCTGCTGAGAAATTCACTGAAAGCCTGACAGGAATTCCTTTGTAGATCTTTTTTTTTTTTCTGCCTTGCTGCCCTTAATATTTTTTCTTTGTCATTGACTTTTGCCATTTTTATTATTATATGCTTTGGAGAAGGTCTTTTTGTATTGATGTACTTAGGAGTTCTATTGGCTTCATGTACTTGTAAGTCCAGTTACTGCCCCATGTTTGCGAAGTTCTCAGTTATTATTTCTTTGAACAAGCTCTCTGCTCCTTTCTCCCTCATTTCTCCCTCTGGAATACCTATAATCCTTATGTTGCTTTTCCTAATTGAGGTGGATATTTCTTGAATAATTTCTTTGTTCTTTTTAAATCTTACTTCTCTCTCCTCCTCCATCTGAAGCATTTGTGTATTTCTATCCTCTAAATCACTAATTCTGTCCTCCATAATGTCAGCTCTATTTTTTATGGGTTTTAGATTATTTTATATCTCATTAATTGTGTTCTTCATATCCAGAATATCTGCTTGGTTTGTTTTTGGTTTTTCTTGGTTTTTTTTTTTTTAGAGCTTCAATTTCTTTGGTGAAGTATTCCTTCTGCTCATTAATTTTATTCCTGAGCTCATTGAACTGTCTTTCTGAGTTTTCTTGTAACTCATCAAGTTTCTTTATGATAACTATTTTGAATTCTCTGTCATTTAGATTGTAAATTTCTGTGAGTTCAGGATTGGTTTCTGGAGACTTGTCATTTTTCTTCTGCTCCGAAGTGTTGCTGTAGTTCTTCATGGTGTTTCATGAATTGATCCTTTGCCAGGGCATTTGTGGTAGTATCAGGTCACAAATTCCACCTGCCACCACTAGGGTGGTGTTTTCTGATCCCGAGCCATCTGCTGGAAGTTGTGCAGGTAAGGCTGCTCTGCATTTGCAGTGGTTGGCCACAGCTGCTCTGCAGGTTGTGCTCGCATGGGCAGGGCCTCTGTGCTTGGCAGGAGACCTGCTGAGCTGCTGCACAGTAGGCTGGCGGGGTGCCCATGCAAGGGCTGAGCCACCGCTCTGTGGGATTCATGAGCTGCTGTGCTCTGTGTGTGGGCGGGGCACCTTCTTGCCTGTGCTGCACTCACCAGCAGGCACCTTCATGGGGGCTGAGCCACCACCACTCAGTGTAAAGCATTCCCACTGGCAGGGCCACTGTGGCACAGTGGGCGCTCCCATGGGCCAGGCTACAACTCCAAAGGTGTTCGCACTGGCTGGGCTACCCCCACCTCCTCTTACAGTCGAGCTAGGCTGCCCCCACCTCCTCTTACAGTTGAGCAGGCCACTGAATGAGGGTCCATGACCTGGCTCACTACTCTCAGGGAGGGAAGGGGCACACTCACCTAGTTCCACTGCCTCCCGGGGATCCAGTCCACCCACCTTTGGATGCACAGCTGTGTGGGTCTCTCAGACATCCTGTTGTGCTGTGCAGGGAATCCTCTGCAGGTTAATGACTGTCCATTTAGTTGTAACTTAGGAGGGAGAGACAAAGGGAATAACTCACTCCACCATGATGCTGACATCATTCCAAGGTTTTTTTAAGTTTGCTTTTTTAGTGTCATTTTATTTTGAAACTTTTGATACACCTTTGCATCATTTTCTGAGATTGGTGTCAGCCTTGACCCAGGACATTCTCTTCCCACTACTCCAGGAGTGCAGGGATTGAGTTTCATCTCCTCTGTTCAAGACACTATCCACACAGTGTCTAGAACAGGGCCTGCCACATAGTAGCAGCCCTATATTTATTGAATAGATGAATGGATAAGTGAAATGATGAAATTAAAATTTCAAACACCTTGCATATTGCTAGTTTTAAATTTTACCTTATCCAAAAAGAGCATATCTGAGCTTGATCCTGAAGTAATTAATAGGCTGTAAATATATTGTGACTTCAGAGAAGAAAGAAGGGTATTAAGAAGAAGCAAATTAAAAGTCCAAGACCTGAATACTTCAGAGTTTCAAATCTGCAGTTGCAGCGAAGAGATTTTGGTGGAGACGGGGAAGTGATGAATTATTTATTGAATCCCCCTAGTCTGGGGCTTCTTTAGAAGATAATACCTGTTCACTGTCCTCATAACTGTACAGCTTCCTTCTCAAGAAGAAAATATAGACAGAAAGTGGTTACTTTGAATATTTTATATGTCAAGACTAAGAAATTTGGAAGATGCCATTTTGACTAAACATTTATGTTTTGTGGTGGAAACATTCCAAAATGAGATTGAATTGTTCATCTCCATTAACACTCTGTATATATCTAATTAGTGGACCTTTAACCCCAATGTCATTTGGAAAATACAAATCTGGTTATGCTGAGATTATGAAAAAATGCTTCAAGTAATTTTCCATCTTTCATCTATGTCCACCCACAGATGGTGTAATACACTTTTCTTAGAATAAAAACCCCAACTGCTTCCACTCATACATCCTTTTCACCTCTCTTTAAAGGTAGGTGAGTTTTACATTTGGTGATAAGCTATACTATGGCAGGAGCACAAATGGAAGGGCAAGAACATATGAGTTCCTCATTTAGGATTCAGGGAGGAGTCCTAGTCAGGCTGTTCATAATTGGGAGAATTAAAGGAGATAAAATATGTAGATCCTGGCAAATGGACCATGCCATCCTCAGTGCTTAATTCTAAGGTCACATTGGTCTAGACAGAATGTTAATCAAACTCCAATAAAAAGTAGAAATACTTGTCTTTCTACCCCAAATCATTTTAAAACTCAAGAAACATCCAGTTAGCTATCATAGTGCAGTCATTAGGAATCTGAAAAATTATGTAACTGCTGCTGCTGAACTTATATGAGCATCATGCTAAAAATGTTTGCATTATTTTGGAGAGCCACTTAATAACATAAAAAACCAATTAAGAATGTTTAGTATAATTCCTCTTGAAAGGCACTATTTGAAAACACCTTTGCATTAATTGCCTAAACTAAGAAATCCTAGGTGTTATAAATGGTGGTCCTCAAGTTGGAAACACATTAGAATCACCTGGTAGCCTTTTTTTCCAGCTTTCAGAGTTATAATTGACAAAATTTTAAGATTTTAAGGTGCATATCCTGACGATTTGATATATGTGTATCCATTGTGAAAGGATTCCCCCCATCAAGTTAATTAACACATCCATCACCTCACATATTCACCCCTTTTTATGAGAACATTTAAGTTGTACTTTCTTAGCAAATTTCAATTGTACAATACAGCATCATCGACTATAGTCACCATGTTACATTAGATCCTCAAAACTTATTTGTCTTGTAACTGAAAGTTTGTACCCTTTTACCAACCTCTCCCTATTTTCCCCCACCCTCTTGCCCCAAGCAACCACTTTTCTACTCTCTATTTCTATGAGTTTGACCTTTTTAAAAAATTTTAGATTCCACGTAAAAGTGATACCATGTAGTATTTGTCTTTGTCTGACTTATTTCACTTAGCATAATGTCTTCCAGGTTCATCCATGTTGTTACAAATGGCAAGATTTATTTCCTTTTTATGGCTGAATAATATTCCATTGTATATATATTTCACATCTTTTTATCCATTCATCCATCCACAGACACTTAGATTGCTTCCATGTCTTGGCTATTGTAAATAATGCTGTAATGAACATGGGAATACAGCAAGCTCTTTGACATAATAGTTTTGTTTCCTTTTATATCCAGAAGTGGGATTGCTAGATGACATGGTAGTTCTATTTTTAATTTTTTGAGGAACACCCATACTGTTTTCCATAATGATGTACCAATGTACATTGCCACCAACAGAGCACAAGAGTTATCTTTTCCCCACATCCTCATCAACACTTGTTAACTCTTGTCTTTTTGTCAATAGACATCCTAACAGGTATAAAGTGACATCTTGTTGTGGTTTTGATTTGCAATTCTGTGATGAGTATTGATGTTGACCACCTTTTCATTTACCTGTTGGCCATCAGTATGTCTTCTTTAGAGAACTGTCTATTCAGGTCCTCTGCCCATTTTTTTAATCAATTTTTTCTATTGAGTTGTATGAGTTCTTTATTTATTTTGTATATTAACCCCTTATTGGATATAGTGTACAAATATTTTCTCCCTTTCAATAAGTTGCCTTTTCATTTTATTGATGGTTTCTTTTGCGGTGCAGGAGCTCTTTAATTTGATGTAGTCCCACTTGCTTATTTTTGCTTTTGTTGCCCTTGCCTTGGGTATCAAATATAAAAATCATCACCAAGACCAAAGTCAAGAAGGTTACCCTGCTATGTTTTCATCTGGGAGTTTTATGTTTACAGGTCTTATATTCAAGTCTTTAATTCATTTTGAGTGATTTTTGTGTATGATATCAGGTGGTAGTCCACTTTCATTCTTTTGCATGTGGCCATCCAGTTTTCTCTATACCATTTATTGAAGAGACTGTCCGTTCCCCATTGTATATTCTTGGCTCCTTTGTTGTAAATTAGTTGACCTTATATTTGCGTGGGTTTATTTCTGGGACCCCTATTCTATTCCATTGATCTATGGGTCTGTTTTTTAGGCCAATATCATACTGTTTTGATTACTATAGCTTTGTGATATAGTTTGAAATCAAGAAGTGTGGTGCCTCCAGATTTGTTCATCTTTCTCAAGATTGCTTTGGCTATTCAGGGTCTTTTATAGTTTCATACAAATTTTAGGATTATTTGTTCTATTTCTGTGAAATATACCATGAAATTTTGATAGGGATTTCATTGAATCTGTAGATTGCTTTGGGTAGTATGGACATTTTAACAATATTAATTCTAATTCATAAGCATGGAATATCTTTCCATTTATTTGTGTCTTTTTCAATTTCTTTCTTCAATGTCTTACAGTTTTCGGTGTACAGGTCTTTCACCTCCTTGGCTAAACTTATTCCTAGATATTTTATTCTTTTTGATACAATTGTAAATGGGATTGTTTTCTTAATTTCTCTTTCTAATAGTTCATTGTTAGTGTATAGAGACACAACTGCTTTTTCTATATTGATTTTGTGTCCTGCAACTTTACTAAGTTTGTTTAATTCTAACAGTTTTTTGGTGTAGTCTTTAGGGTTTTCTATATATAATATCATGTCATCTGCATGATATTATACTTCTTTCTTTCTTTCCAATTTGGATGTGTTTTATCTCTTTTTCTTGCCTAATTGCTATGGCTAGGACTTCTATTACTGTATTGAATAAAAGCAGCAAGTGTGGGAATCCTTGTCTTGTTCCTGATCTTAGAGGAAAAGTTTTCAGCTCTTCACCATTGAGGCTGTCATATATGGCCTTTATTATGTTGAGGTACATTCCCTCTAAATCCACTTTGTTGAGAGTTTTTATCATATATGGATGTTGAATTTTGTCAAATGCTTTTTATGCACCTATTGAGATGACCATATGATTTTTATCCTTCATTTTACTAATTTATTGTATCACCTTGACTGCTTTGTAGATGTTGAGCCATCCTTGTGTCCCTAGAATAAATTCCAGTTGATCATGGTGTATGATCCTTCTGAGTTGCTAATATTTTGTTGAGAATTTTTGCATCTGTATTCATCAGAGATATTGACTTGAAGTTTTCTTTTCTTGTAGTATCCTTGTCTGGCTTTGGAATCAGGGTAATGGTGGCCTTGTAAAATGAGTTTGGAAGTGTTCCCTCCCCTTCTAGTTTTGGAAGAGTTTGAGAAGGATTAGTATTAATTCCTCTTTAAATGTTTGGTAGAATTCACCAGTGAAGCCATTTGGTCCTAGACTTTTCTTTGTTGTGAGGTTTTTTTTTTGTTTGTTTGTTTTGTTTTGTTTTGTTTTGTTTTTTTGTGAGGAAGACCAGCCCTGAGCTAACATCCGTTGCTAATCCTCCTCTTTTTGCTGAGGAAGACTGGCCCTGGGCTAACATCGTGCCCATCTTCCTCTACTTTATATGGGACGCCGCCACAGCGTGGCTGACAGCAGTGCGTCGGCGGGCGCCCGGGATCCGAACCAGTGAACCCCGGGCTGCCAAGCGCGGACTAAACTGCTGCGCCACCGGGCGGCCCCTGTTGTGAGGTTTTTAATTACTGATTCAATCCTCTTACTAGTAATTAGTCTATTTTTTCTATTTTTCATGACTCAATCTTTGTAGGTTTTATATTTCCAATAATTTTTCCATTTCTTCTTGGCTATCCAATTTGTTGGTAGATAATTGTTCGTAGTAGTCTCTTATGATCCTTTCTGTTAGTGTAGTATCAGTTGTAATGTCTCCTCTTTCATTTATAATTTTCTTCATCTGAGTCCCCTCTCTTTTCTCGGTCAGTGTAGCTAAAGGTTTGTCTATTTTGTTTATCTTTTCAAAAAAACAGACCTTAGTTTCATTGATCTTTTCTATCTTCTTTTTAGTCTCTATTTCATTTATTTCCCACTCTGATCTTTATTTCCTTCCTTATGCTAACTTTAGGCTTAGTTTATTCTTCTTCGTCTTGTTTCTTGAGGTGTAAAGTTAGGATGTTTATTTGAGATCTTTCTTTTTCTTAAAGTAAGCATTTATCACTGTAAACTTCTCTCTTAGAAATTCTTTTGATTCATTTCATAAGTTTTGGTATGTTGCTTTCCCATTTTCATTTGTTTCAAGCTCTTTTTATTTATCTTTTTATTTCTTCTTTGACTCATTGGTTGTTCAGAAGTATGTTGTTTGATCTCCTCATATGTGTGAATTTTCCAGTTTTCTTCTTGTAATTACTTCTAGTGGTCAGAAAAGATGCTTTGATATTATTTCAATCTTTTTAAATTTATTAAGAGTTGTTTTGTGGCCTAATTTATGATCTATCCTGGAGAATGTTCCATGCACTTGAAAAGAATGTGTATTCTGCTGTTGTTGGGTGTAAATGTCTATTAGGTATATCTGGCTAACGTTTAGTTTAAGTCCAATGTTTCTTTATTGATTTTCTGTCTGGAAGATCTATCCTTTGATGAAAATGGGGTATTAAACTTCCTTACTATTATTGTATTGCTGTCTATTTCTCCCTTGAGATCTATTACTATTTGCTTTAAATATTTAGGTGCTTTATGTTAGCTGCATGAATATTTACTGTTATATTTTCCTGATGATTTGAACCTCTTATCAATATATGATGACCTTCTTTGTCTCCTGTTACAGACTTTGGCTTAAAATCTGTTTTGTCTGATATAAGTTTAGCTACTCTGCTTTCTTTTGATTTCCATTTGCATGGAATACTTTTTCCCATCCCTTCACTTTCAGTTTATTTGTATCCTTAAATCTGAAGTGAGTTTTTTGTAGGCAGCATATAGTTGGGTCTTGATTTTTTTATCCATTAAGCCACCTTATGTCTTTTGATTTGAGAATTTATTCTATTTACATTAACATAATTGATAGGAATGGACTTGCTTTTCTCATTTTGTAAATTATTTTCTGGTTGTTTTGTAGTTGCTTTGTTCTGTTGTTCCTCTCTTGCTCTCTTCTTTTATGATTTGATGATTTTCTGTAGTGTTATTCTTTGATTCCTTTGTGTATCTACCATAGGTTTTTGGTTTTGGGTTACCATGAGACTTATATAAACCATCTTATAATAGTCTATTTTAAACTGAGAACAACATTAATTTGAAAGCATATTAAAACTCTGAATTTTTACACTCCTGCACCCACAGTGTATGTTTATAATGTCACAATTTACATCTTTTCATATTGTGTATCCATTAACAAGTTATTGTAGTTATAATAATTTTTAATACTTTTGTCTTTTAATCTTCATACTAGAGTTATAAGTGATTTACCCACCACCATTATAACCTTAACAGTATTCTGAGTTGAACTATATATTTACTTTTACCAGTGAGTCTTATACTCTCTTAGGTTTTTCTCTTACTAATAGGCATTCCTTTGTTTCAGCTGAAAAAACTCCCTTTAATATTTCTTGTAAGGCTGGTCTGGGATGATAAACTTCTTCAGCTTTTGTTTAGAACACTCCTTATCTGAAGGTCAAATTTGCTGGCTAGAGTGTTCTTGGTGGCACGATTTTTTTTTTCAGCACTTTGAATATAGTATGCCATTGCCTTCTGGCCTACAAAGTTTCTACTGAAAAATCTACTGACAGTCTTATGGGGGTCCCCTTCTAGATAACAAGTTGCTTTTGTCTTGTTGTTTTTAATATGCTCTCCTTGTCTTTAACTCTTGAATTTTAATTATGTGTCTTGTGTGAGTCTCTTTGAATTCATCTTATTTGGAACTCTCTGGGATTCCTGGATCTGTATGTCTGTTTCTTTCTCCGAGCTAGAGAGGTTTTCAGCCATTATTTCTTTAAATAAGCTTGCTGCACCTTTCCTCTCTTCTTCTTCCAGGACCCATGTAATTCTTATATTGGTCCTCTTAATGGTGTCTCATAGTCCCTTAGGTTATCTTCATTCTTTATCATTCTTTTTTCTATTTGTTCCTCTTATTGGATGAATTCCATTGTCCTGTCCTCAAGTTCACTGATCCTTTCTCCCACTTGATTTAATCTGCTGTTGAATCCCTCTATTGAATTTTTCAGTTCAATTATTGTATTCTTCTGCTCTATATTTCTATTTGGCACTTTTTTGTATTTTCTTTCTCTTGAAATTCTCATTCTGTTCATACGTTGCTCTTCTGACCATAGTGAGCATCTTTAAGACCATTATTTTGAACTCTATCAGGTAAATCACTTATCTCTGTTTCATTAAGATCTTTTTCTAGAGATTTACCTTGTTCTTTTGTTTGGGACATATTCTTGTCTTTCTTAATTTTCCTTGATTCTCCATGTTGATTTCTGCACATTTTAAAAAAACACTCTCCCAGTCTTGACAAGAGTTGTCTTGTGTAAGAGATGAACCTCATCTATCAGCCGGGCTCCAACTCCTGGTTGTCTCTCAAATCTTCACAACCGTCCAAACTGACTTCTTTGTTCTTAGTGGCTGCTGGTAGTTGAGGGTGTGCCAGGAACTGTCAGTGTCCCAAAGTGGAGGATCTCAGTCAGCACTTAGATGCAGGCTGATTCGAGGGCAGACTCTCATTCAGCAACTGGGAAGTATGCACTTAAGCCCCTTCCAGGGAGAAACTAGGAGATGGGCATTTTTGCCAGCTTTTCCTGCTTTGGGCCCATGTGCATAGCTGCAGGAGGGTGTTCCTGTGCCCTTTGAGAACTGCTTGTTTGCCACTGTCTTGTAAGAGTCATGAATGCAAGCTCTGTTAGCTTTCAGAGCCAGGAGATCTGAGGGCCCATCCCTTGAGCACAGCACAAAAGCTGAGGCACAGGGGACGGCCCAGTGGCATAGTGGTTAAGTTTGCATGCTCTGCTTCAGCAACCCAGGGTTCACAGGTTCAGATCCCGGGCACAGACCAATGCACCACTTGTCAAGCCATGCTGTGGTGGCGTCCCATATAAAATAGAGGAAGACGAGCATGGATGTTAGCTCAGGGGCAGTCTTCCTCTGCAAAAAAAGAGGAGGATTGGCAACAGATGTTAGCTCGGGGCTACTCTTCCTCACAAAAATAAAAATTAAAAGAAGCTGGGGCACAGATGTTTGTATAAATTCCTTATGTGGTGATTCTGGCAACTTTGAGTGGGGGATGGCAGGGCAGGTGTCACCAGTTTCTCCAGTCTCCAGGGAATGCAGCTAGCCTCTGGATGTGTGTTAAAGTAAAAGGCTGACCCTCAGGCAGCAGCTTTCAACATATGCAGATGGACCCCTTTCAGGGAAAGATAGGGAGATGGGTGATTTTGCCTGCTTCCTCTACACTGAGCCCAGAGGGAATACCACAGCAAGTGCTCATGTGCCTGTTAACAATTGCTCCTTTCTTTGCTATACTCTTGTGGGTCTTGTGGACACAAGGCTCATTGGCTTTCAGAGCTAGGTGTTTTGGGGGCCTGTCCCTCAGGTGAGCGTCTTAAAAGTTGAGGCACCAGATGTGTAGTCCAAACCCTTCACTCCTCAGGGAAAAGCTTGGAGTTGGGAGTTACTTCCCAATTATATGGCACTGTACCAGTGGTGGGGTTTAGAGGGACAGTGTGTCTCAGCCTTTCCTACTTGTTTCAGTGGGTATTTTCTCATTCACCTGATGTGTAAGCTAATTTCTGGATTTCTTTCAGAGGTGATCGCTCTTTGTGTGGTTGCACATTCAGCATGTCCACAGGAGGAGGGGAGTTCAAGAGCCTTCTGTGTTGCCATCTTGGTCAACCTTTACCTGGTAGCTTTTAAAAAAATACCAGTGACTGGGCCTCAGTCCCAGATTCTCACTGAATTGTTCTGGAGCAGGGCCTTGGCACTGGTAATTGTAAAGCTGCCCCAGATGGTTCTTATGTGCTACCAGGTTTGAGGCTCACTCTCTGGATGCTCCTGTATCTCACCCTCAACTGTTTTGACCCAAATGTTCCCGGATGTCTACTCTCTAACTAGGACTTCCCATCAAGTCAAAGGAATGGAGTTGCTTAGTGGGGTCCACATTATTTCTGAGGTTCCACTGAACATTTGGAATGAAATGTTACCATGTGTGCTATGCATTGAGAGAACTTGATTTTAGATTCCTTTCCACATCAGATGTTAGAAAGACAAATCAAATAGCACATCAGGCATCTTCAAAACCCACCTCTCACCTTAGATGAACCCTGAAGCTTGTCAGCATCAGAATTTTCAGCCCCTGGGACACAGATGTAACTCTTGTTGGCAGTAATACTGGCAGTCTCGGAGAATTTAAGAATTGGCACAAGAGAAATAAATAGCTATTAAACAGTCCTATAAAACATGAACTATAACTAGATAAATATACTTCCCTAAGATTCAAATTTCTCAAATATAACATGAATTATTTTGTTGCTAAATGAGGCAAATGATACCTCACACATAGCAGACACAAAATAAACATTTCAAACCCCAATTAATAAATACTGAAATTGCTCATAAATAAAAGCAGGTGTTGACAAAAATTTCAAAATCTTCTTTGGATAAAAAGATTAGCATACATTTCAGGACTAAATGAACATTTCCTCCAATAATTATAATTACTAGCATTACTGTACTAAAGGACAGTAAATTTTGAAAACCTTCATTTCATTAAACTTGCTGTCTTAATTACACTCAACCTGGGACAGATGATCACCTGTCAGTCCTGGAAGAACTGGTAAGAAAAAGTATCCATCCCTTCTAGAGTCACAAGAAACAAGAAAATATTCCATAAAACCTATCCATTTCTCCAGGTCACTTTCTTTTTACTGCTGATTTTTTCCCCTTGAATGAATAAACATATACTGAGCACCAACTGTGTGCCAGGCATCAAGCTAGATGCTATTTAAGATATCGGTTAGTGACTGAGTCAGAGCTTGAATCCAATTTCTGCTAGTTTTTAGTGACATAGATCAAGCTATCCAATTTCTCTTACCCTCATGCTCCTTATCTGCAAAATGAGGACTAATTTACAGGGATGTGAATGAGAGAATATAGGTAATGCACCTGGCTGAAATAATTACAATATCACTGGACTCACAACTCTGGGACTAGGTGGTACCACCTGTTTGCAAATGTGTGTTCAAAGGTACTGAGAGGTTATGACTGGGATAGTTTCACCTTTGAGATATTTTCCCTACACAAATTTTATTTCCATTTTATACCCTTCTAATGCACCTTCTGGTAATACTGATTGTGCATCTTCTAGAAATGGGGAAATTATATCTCTACAAGGTCAAAAAGCTACTAGCTGTGGTGTTTTGGCAACATGAAGAATCTGGGAGTACTGAAGACAAACTCAGTGGACAAGGCAATGTTATGCACCTATAGTTTTACACAGTACGAGTGAGTATGTTGTATCATCATTTGCTTTTGAATGGAGAATCCTTTTAATCAGGTGGACCACCTTGAAAACTTGCCCACTGCCTACATCACATCCCCTGATAGCAGAAGAGGACATATGTTACAATATGACTAAGTGCACTCTAGAATAAACTGTGTGAGGTAACTCACTAACTAGAATGGCATACTTCCATTGTTCCTCTTAAGAGTCCATGGCTTGGTGTCAAATCAAACGTGGACACACTTTATTGGAATATACTAAACAAAGCAGGTACTTAAAAGTGGGTGTTCTGAAAACAAAGAGTTCCTCAAAATACTAAGGGACAGGTCTCCTGTATTTTTGGGTTAGTTAACATTCCTATAGAGAAGCAGTCCTCTTCTATAGATTCTCCCCAGTTGTCCTTCTCTCTATTTCTAGACTCTCTGACTCCTGAAGTAAAGTACTACTTCCATCAGCAAAGCAAGTTCTGGGCAAAACTTCTTTAAGAAACTTGCCAAAACAGCTCATGCTTAGTCCTTCCTGGGATTTCTTGACATGTGAATGCCCCAGCCAGACCCAGACATCCAGGTTAGTCTATCACCATTAGACAATTAGACCTAAGCAGCAAAATCAGGTATGCAACCCAAAGCAAGCCTGCTCTTCAGCAAGTCTTCCCAACTGCAGATTTGACAAATGTCCAAGTCACAGATATGCTTCCTTTCTTAATGTATCTCTCTGCCGGTAATTTATTCCTTACATCTTTCGAGTTACTCGTTATTTAAAAAATAAACTGAAATAAACCTAGCATAGGGCTACACACTCACCTTCCTTTAGTCACCTTTACTGAGCATCTTCCATGCACCAGGTACCTAATATGTGCCTGGGATAAGATAGAAACAGTCCCTGCACTCTTGGAGATTATGATAGAAATGGGTTGCCTGGATTTGCTGGAGAGGATGGGGATGTCTACCAGTCAATATTTCTTGTTACGCATTTCAGCAAAAGAAATTTATTGGCAGGATCATAGGGAGGCCACGGAATCAATGGGAAGCTAGAGAATCAGATCAGATAACTGGCACCGTAGGGAAGGTCACATGGTAGAAATATCACCTCCAATCCACACGACAGCTTCAAAAAAGATTCAAAACCTAGGGAGAGGGTTCAAGCAGAAGAGCTTAAGTCAGAGGCCCACCCCCCTTGGCACCAGAAGGTAGAGATTCTTAAATTCAGAACAGAAGAATATTCTTAAGTAAAAAGTCATTTCTCCTTTAAAAAGAAATTCATCAACAGACACAAAAATGATTCAAATCAACATGAGGCTGATGGAGACACTCAGTATAAAGACATGCAGGGTTAAATTTGTGGGTTACCTTTTCAATTCTGCTATACATTAATAAAGGAATATAGACTTTGGAAAATTCTTCCAAAGACTTTGAAAATGAGTTTGTTTTTTAATATTGATTTTCCCCTTATCTTGTCAACACTTAATTCAGCAGGCTCCCATGTTAATTTTTACAAGGTAATCTTCACTCAGAATTTACTCTGAGTGATTAAAGTCTGATATCTTTTCCCACATCTCCATTTAAAATGTAAGCTAAAGGATAGGGGAAAAAATAACTTCCCTTATACCATATAAATTAGCCCTTAAAATTACGGGCAATTCATTTTTCACACTACCAGCTGACAAACCAGAAATGTATTTCCCTTTCCAATCTTCACAACAGAGAATGCTTCGGGAATGAGATAACTCCATTTTCTGGCTGATATAAAGGCTAAAATTAACATTTTAAACCATACGTATTCCTTTGTGAACTAAGTCCATCGCATTCAATTTAGCCACAGCTATCCCCAAACCCTAACATTCTCCCCTTCTCCCGAGGCAAAGCCCTTTGTCATTAGTGAGTTTTGTGTGGCCACACAGTCAATTCTAGTAGCTAACATTATAACACTAGCTTAGTATGGTGGTGGCCTTGAAATGACTATTTTACATGTATTATCTGATTAGATGCTCATAAAAAATCCTAAGGTTGGCCATATTATTATTTCCATTTTTCAGATGAAGAAAATACGGCATAGTCAAGTTGAGCATCCCTCAGGTAACCCACAGCCCTCTCTCCCACAGTCCTCTCTCACAGCAATCACCTCGACTTGGGAAGACCGAATCTGTGAGGCTCTGGATGAGCCCTTCTACACGTTGCAGGACAACTGTGGGACAGGCTGGTAGGAACACAAATCCCTGCCGCCTCCATCCGCTAGCTGTGTGATAAAGGAGCAAGTCACTTAAAATTTTTCCACTTACAAAATGAGACTAATGCTGTCTAATTCATGGGATATTGTGAAATAGGTCAGTCTTCAAACTACTTTCTACAAGATAAAACATCTTCCTTGGTTTTCTATTTTTAAGAAATGGTTTGTTTTTTTCTGCATTCCTGTAAGGTTTTGTAAGGGATACGTGTAAGAAAATTCTTTTTTGACTTCCAGTCCTATACTGCTCTTAAACAATCACAGAATTTATAAGTTCTATGTAGGGAGTGTCTTGAAAATTTTATGCTTTTGTGTTATGCTAACTGCCCAGCAGAAGTCTCGACCAAACAAGCAGAAAAAACAGTGGCCTAAAAGCAGTATACTGTGACACATCTCAGGCAACATTTTAAAGGGACAACTCATCTCGGGAATCCAACCAAGCTCAGAGAGTTGTGGGGATAAAACTGTGGCATTTGCATCCACACAGCCTACAGTGAGATCCGAGGTCTCGCAATACTATGAAACTCTGACACTTAAGGGAACTGTCTGGATGTTAGACCTGAGATGCAATATCAGCTCTTCAGCTCCATTTTCTCAAATTGACGGTCTCAAGGCAAAAGCCAGTTGCTCCCTAACTAACAAGGTAGGTCACTTGTTATCTAATAGTATGGAATTTTAAACATGTTTATATTAAAACAAACATGAATATAGTATGGTGTGAAAACTTCAAATCATTTTACAAATGTCTTTGCATACACCATTTCCCCTAATCATTACATCAATAATGTTTACAAATGAGCCATATTTTATATATAAGAACACAAAGGCAAGATCCACACTGGAATTCAGGTTTTCTAACACTTGGTCCAGTAACTGGTCCACTTTTTTACTAATTAATACTGAAATAAAAACTTAGCCATTACTTTATAATTACATAACCCTAAGAATCTGTAATTTATTCTAAGTTGTCCTTAAAAATCAATATAAAAACTGAGTTTACTTAATATTCTTAACATACTTAAAGTTGTAAATAATGTAAAAATGTAGAAACATAAAATATTCAGTACTTATTTTTCTTTAAATATATCTCCTATTTCAATGGTGGGGGAGGTATTCCAAGTAATCAATACTTCCTTTTTTTAGTACCTTTAAATAATAAATATGTAGGTACTTACTTCAGAAATGATTTTATCTCATGTGCAAGTAATGGACAGATGCTCTAACCATAAATTCTATTTTTCAAAAACAATTAGGAGCTTTTTGAAAGAAAACCACATAACAAATCTTAAAAGGCACTGGGATTCCTCTGCTTCTATATCATTGCTAAGCTGGAAAAATAAAGCTTGTTTTATCAGGAATATCAAAACAGAACTGAGTATCCCCACACTGGAAATTACAGGACATAGTGCCATTTCAGGAACAGAAATTCAGCTCTCACCCCCAACATCCAAACTGCCTCTCAGGACAGTTAAACCAGGTCAAACAGTCCAACATAATTAGGCTTCAATATATGAGGCCATTATGATCTTCTAAGACTCCAACCAAAACAAGAAATTTAAAGAGGCTAATTATCATACAGGTTGTTAGTTCCTTGTTGTATCCCTTCTATAACATTAATAAACAAAATATTTTACTGCAAAGGAAATTTTATTTTATATATCACTAGCCATGAATTTTTGTCATTAGTTTTTACATAAATGCTGCCTGGTGCCATTATCCAAATGGCATGACCATTTTATGTCCCCAGTTCATTTCTGTATTTACAAACAGAATTTTCATGATTTACGTACGTACATCAGTGAGGGTTTAACGTTGAGATGCACTCTAACATCCATACTAGCTGACGTTTTGCGGATAGCAATGCAGGAAAGATGAATTTTTAATCACCTTTCATTTGCATAACCTTACATAAAAAATAAACTTATAATTTAGAAGTTATAAGTTTCCAAAGGAGATTTACAAATGCACTTATAGAAACGGTTACAGATAGTGAAATTTTTATGAAACATCTTCCATGTCCACATCCTGTTGTAATTTCTGTACCATTTTTTCTTCCAGCTGCTTTCCTTTGCCTTTAAAAAAAAATAAAAACCTTTGTCAATTCAATGTGACCTTGCAGAACTCATATCAACGCTTTATAAAGGATCTTGGATGTTTTAAAACAACATTAGCCATTTCTAAGAAATTTAAGAATAGTAAACTTATACAGGTCTTATGATATGCCACCCATAAAGTAAGCATTCTACACACAGTTGCTCATTTCACCCTAATAACAACCTGTATTTTAAAGATGAGAAAACGGAGGCACAGAGACAGATGAACTTGCCCGGTCTCTCAGCCAGTAAGTCAAAGAGCTGGGACTGGAACCCTGGCCCTGGATCCAGAGTCCCTGCTCTTCACAGTGTACTGCCTACCCCAAAGAGGGTTACCTAAAAAATTAGGTAAGAGTTCATTCCATATCATCTATACATGAAACAAATGCTCCAGAATTTTGTCTATTTTGTCTTAAAATTTGGTACAAAAATAACCTAGGTAGGACTCTTACACAAATCTACTCAACATATGGTGACAGAATTTGACCCTTACTAAGGTTCAGGCATGAAATCATTCAGGAATCAAGTCTTCAACTAAATCTCACCAAAATTTCTCTCCCTTTAAGTAATCTGCATAAGTAAATTATATAACGGATTGTACTTGGTGCCAGCTGGGTAAACGACTGGTTTTCTAGCAGCTCACAAAAGAAATTATGCACACAAATAACTGCCCAAATGAGTGACTACCGGTAAATTACATCAGCACAAAGAGAAGGTTTTAATACAAACCGTAGTTCTCCAACTTAAGTATCAGAATCACCTGGAGAGCTACTAAACAACAGAGGCCCAGACTCAAAGGGCCTGATATAAACAATATAAAACATCATCCTTTAATAAAAACAGATATGAGGCAAAAATCACTTATGAAATTATTTTAACTTGGGCAGGTATCTTACAGAAGGTAGGATTTTACAGAGGCAGAAAAGAAACAGCACCTGCAACAAACTGACTGGAACTGTGAAATACACTGAATATTTTTATAAACCAAGTCATATCACAAATGGACTGAAAGACATGAAAAAAATGCCCTTAAAAAGTTGGTTGGTACCCACAAAAATCCAGATTTTTTCATCTCTCTACTAAAAGCAAAGAATTCCTGTGCAATGCAAGGCTTACCTGCAAGAGGGGCCCGGATGAGATGGATGTTTTGTTTGACTTCTTTGATGTCCTGAACTTTCTGTAGTTCTTTATTTTTCTTCAACCTAGGATAAAACACATCAAGGCCAAAATTTCAGTTACTAAAACTTCTTTAAAAGACATTAATTCATAACTTATAAAAATAAATTTTATTAAATTAGCCACACAGATGAGGAATGGGATATCAAAATT
Source organism: Tapirus indicus (assembly GCA_031878705.1). Classification (NCBI taxonomy): domain Eukaryota; kingdom Metazoa; phylum Chordata; class Mammalia; order Perissodactyla; family Tapiridae; genus Tapirus; species Tapirus indicus. The sequence goes on from CM062918.1 coordinate 47,445,348, forward strand.
TTTTTCTAGTTCCTAATTAGCTTAAATAGGATTCCTATACCACCACGTTGTTCACTCACTGTATCCCTAGTGCCTAGTTGGGAATAAAATAGGGAGGTGGAAGAAGGTTCAATATATATTTGCTGAGTGAGAGAAGGAATATGAACGAAGCAAAGAATTAACTCAGAATTCAATCAATCTCAGAAATCAATGTCTATTATATACGTATAGTGCAAATCTATAATTGTTAAAGTACCTAGATCTTTTCTCCTCAAAGAGAGAACATGGTCTCTATGTTACCTTTTTTAAAATTACTGAGTAATTACAAGAGCACAAAACACAAGACACTCAAGAAAAATGCTAACAGACTAGTTCTCAAACATTTAGGCCCCTTTTCTGTAATGCTTTAACATTTTTTTGAAGCCAGAAAGCTGTTAGCACATGTTCCTTTTCTATGACACACTTCCACAGCGATAAGATCAAAAACTAATGCCCCTGGGTTAAAGAAATAACCAATTCCAGACTCGGGCACAGAAAGTGCAAGATGAGGCTAGAACATCTTGATAGCCATAAAGCAAGAAAGCACTCAAAAAATGAGGGGGAAATATCAAAATGACATAGGAGCCCTCCTGAAAGAACTCCCACTGCCTTGGGGTACTTACAACATCAAAATAAATAATGACAAAGAATTATAACCCATTGAATACCATAATAATCAATAAATACACACAGTATGATATGAATGAATAAAGGAATAAATTTTGAAATTGAGGAAAACGGAAAGCTCTTTCACTTGAGAAAGCCAACTAATAAATGCAGAAGAAATGACTGAATTAGAAAAATCACCATTTGGCAATAACCACAATAAAAAATTCAGACAAGACTCTAAAGGATGCTAAAACCAGTAGGCACCAGTTTGAGGAGTAACAGGCTCTTGGCAGAGTCAATGTATTTCCCCCAAGATAGGTACTGATTAAAAAGGAGAAAAAAAATAGTAACTTTCCAGTAGAGAAAACTGGCAGACACCACCTTAACCAAGTGATCAAAGTTAACATCACTGGTAAGGGACGACATGAGCCTCCTGATATGATGTGTAAGGACACACATATTTCTGTGATATTCTGGCCAAAGGTGCCCAACCTGAATCTAATCATGAGGAAAACAGCAGATAAACCCAAACTGAGGAACGTTCTATAACACAACTGACCTGTACTCTTCACAAATGTGAATGTCGTCTGAGACAAAGACAAGAAACGGTCCAGACTAAAGGAGCTTGAGGAGATATGATGACTAAATATAGCGCATGACCCAGGATTTCCTGTTGCTATGAAGGACATTATTGCAACAACTGGTGAATTCTGAATAAGGTCTGTAGATTATATAATGGTATTGTATCAATGTTAATTTCCTGATTTTGGTAACTATACTGTGGTTATATAAGAGCTTGTTCCTATTGTTAGGATATATACACTGAGGTATACTTAGGAGGAAATGAGCATCATATCTTCAACCTACTATACAGAGACAAGGATAAAGTAAATGTAGTAAAATGCTAATAGAATACACAAGAGTTCTTTATACTATTCTTGCAAATTTTTGTAAGTCTGAAGTGTGAAGATTAAAAGTGAAAAAAAAATGGCTCTAGATTTCCACTAGTAATTATTTTTCCAAAAGTTACTCTATACATATATTCATACCTGTTCATTATAAATTTAGCTTGGCGTTTCTGTTTGATCTCTTCGACTCTCTTCATTGCATCAACTACAAAAAAATGCATAAAAGTTAGCAAATTTATGCTCATTCAAGCAGTATGATTATAATCAACAAGAGCTTTAACACTCATTCCTTTATTCTTGTGATTTAGAAATGGGTTAAACGAAAAAACTCATTGCAAACACGGTCCCTACTAAAATAGCTGAAGAAGGTACGTACTCGGCTTATACCACTTTGACTCTCTATCTTTCACAAGTAACCCCTCTCTAATTTTTATTTTGCAAAAGCCTTTATTGCTACTAAATTTTCCTTCTACATTAAACCAGTCCAGTGCTTTTCAAATTTTATTCTACAGAGAACATGGATTAATGGCAACTAATCCCATTCTTAGCTTGTCATATCCATAAAGACAGCCACCCTTCTGGTCATAAAGACCACTTTTTCTTCAAGTGCCTGGGATATGATCTGCACATGATGAATACTGGTAGAATGAACCTATCAATCAGTCAAAATTGAAACAGCCAATGAGCCACGTTCTCAACCACTAAAATCCAACTATTTTGGAAAATGTGTACAGGAGCCTTGGTTATAAAGGAGCTGAGTCCACCTATGCTCTAGAATCTGTAACAGCACTGTCCAATACAAAAAAAACCACATGCGTAATTTTAAATTTTCTAGTAGCCACATTTTAAAAAAAAGTAAAAAGGAACAGGTTGAAATGTAATGGTATACTTTGTTTAACCCAACATATCCAAAATATTGTCATTTCAACATATAATCAATATAAATTATTACTGAGATATTTCATGCTTGTTTTCATACTAGTCTTCAAAATCCAGCATGTGTTTCACATTTACAGCACATCTCAATTCAGACTAGCCACATTTCAAGTGCTCAGTAGCCCCTGTGACTAGGCTGGCATATTGGACAGCACAACTCCCAATCTGGCTTCTTGAAGTGTACTCTGTGGACCTGAGAAATAACAGGATAGTCACGTAGTCTTAAAGTCATCTCCCCACAATATACTTATTAACCCAAAGGGTAAAATACTAACTTTACAGTGGAGAAACCTGGCAGACTCCACCTTGACCAATGATCAAAGTCAGCATTGCCAGTAATGGACTAATGGACAGCAGGAGCCTCCTGACCATACACAATGACCAGAACTCAGCATCATGTCTGTGGTGTTCCTGCCAAACGTACGTTACTCAAATCTAATCTTGAGGAAGCATCAGACAAAACCCAATTAAGGGATTTTGCACCAAACAGCCAGCTCATACTCTTCAAAGCTGTCAATGTCTTGAAACATAAAAACAAACTCAGGAACTGCTGCAAATCAAGAGAGACTAAAGAGACGTGACATGTACCATTCTTACAACTTCTGCAATAAAGGATATTAATTGGACAATTAGAGAAATCTAAATAGGTCTGAGATTAGATAATACTGTATCAATGTTAATTTCTTTTAATAACTGCACTGTGGTTATATGAGAGAATGTTCTGTCTTTAGGAAATATGTATTAAACTATTTAGGGATAAAGAAGCATTATGTATGCAACTTAAACAGTTCAGGAAAAATTATAGAAGGAAGGAAAGAGAGAGAGGAGGAAGAAAGAAAAGGTAAATTTAATAAAATGGGGGGGCTGGCCCAATGGCCTAGTGGTTAAGTTTGGCATGCTCCACTTCAGCGGCCTGGGTTTGGTACCTGGGCATGGACCTACACCACTCATCAGCAGCCATGCTGTGGCGGCAACCCACATACAAAACAGAGGAAGACTGGCACAGATGTTAGCTTGGGGTGAATCTTCCTCAGCAAAAACAAATTTTTTAATTTAAAAAATAAAATTTAATAAAATGTTAACATCTGGGGAATCTGGATGAAAGATATCAGAGAATTCTACTCCTGCAACTTTTCTATTCAGTCTGAAATTATGTCAAAATAAAAAACTTTTTAAGTGTAGTCTGAGGACCAGTAACATTGGCATCACATGCAAGTTTGTTAGAAATGCAGACTCTTAGGCCCCACCCAGACACGCTGTATCAGAATCTGCATTTTAACATGATTACCCAGAAGGCCCCAAGGGGCCACTGGTATTAAGATGATGTTTGTATGAATAACTCTAAGACAATGTCAAGTCTAACTCTGCATATGCTGTAGCTTAGAATTAATAATATGCTGGATATGTAAGGGTTTTTTTTCTTTCTTTGTCTTTTCGCAAAAATGATAAGGCCAAGTCCGAGTATTCAGAAGCAATTCCACACCCTAAAGTTACTCAGAAGGGAAATAAACACAAGTGGCAGGTAAATCCTTTCCAAAGAATAAGACGCTGCCTTTCTATTTCAGACTGAAAAATTTCAAATGTAAGAAGCATCTGATAGACATTAAAAATTGATCTGCAATACAGAGAGACATGAGGGATAAAATACAAACGATTCTTCCTAGTATTCTTGCTTTTGAAGTTCCACTGTTTCTGTGTACATCAGCATCTTAACAAAGCTTGCTCAGTCCACATCTTCACAATTAGATAATGTAAGCAAGGAATATAAAACTATTGTCAACAGCTAGTTTACAGACAAGATGATACTGAAATAGGGGGTGTGGGGAATCAACAAATCTTTTGGAAGAGTAATGTATCTTTCTGGAACACTACTAACAACTTTTATTAACTGTATAAACCAGCAGGAAATAGTTCTAAGTTCCAAAAGACTCATACTGTCTACCTAGCAGATCTTTGAAAACGCTATTTTGAGGATTCCAATATGAAAGGATAACAGAATCTGTGCAGGAAAAAAAGAAACTTGGAGCCGGCCTGGTGGCGGAGTCATTAAGTTCACACATTCCACTTTGGCGGCCCAGGGTTCACAGGTTCAGATACCGGGCACGGACCTATGCACCACTCATCAAACCACGCTGTGGCAGCATCCCACACATAAAGTAGAGGAAGATGGGAAAGGATGTTAGCCCAGGGTCAATCTTCCTCAGCAAAAGGAGGAGGATTGGCAACAGATATTAGCTCAGGGCTAATCTTCCTCACACACACAAAAAAACTTAATAGAGAACTGCTTCTTACAGAATTTACACGTGTATAAATGAGTGGGGCAAGAGAATGAGACTCTGTGATAATACCTGAAGCAATTACTATCTAACAGAAACAACAGAATAGCAGTACTCAGTAAAATGCACTGCGAGGGCAGGGACTGTCCCGTTCATCTTTGCATGCTCGACTCAGTGCTTATTGTTAATGTAAATGAAGTCTTACAGAAGCCAACAGTACTTCTCACAAGCAAAGTAAATAACAAACCAGTATGGAGGGTGAGAGTAACTAAATACCCACACATGACTAAAATAAGATATGCACTTCAGTTTCAACATCAAGCTGAATACCCCACCAACAAGAGTAGCTATAAAATATGTAAAATGATCTGGAGCCGCTGTCTTCAAGTAGTAACATAAAAACAAAGGCCAAAATGAAACAAAACGCAGGCATCCACAAATGCTTTAGGACCTTCCTGTAACGTCCCTGACAAGAGTGCCTTTTGGAATCGGTATTTGTAACTATGTGTGGTGATGACGTTAATTGGCTTATTGTGGTGATCATTTCACAGTATATACAAATATCAAATCATTACATTATACTTCTGAAACTGTTATATGTCAATTGTACCTCGATAAAAAAAAGAATCCTATGAAGTTATTAATCGCTTTAGAAATCCTTGAGTTTGAGTTAGTGTTATTTCCTTACCAAATAATCCCAATAAAATCAACTGCTTTTCAAAAGTTAATTCTTCCTCTAATTACAAAACAGAAGGGAAAGACCTTATTTAAGACCTTATTAAAACAAAAAAAAAAACCCCAAGGAGCAGAATACTCAGGGCTATGTGGAATATGCAATTCCCAATATGGACTCTGATTTCTCCACACAGTCCAGAAAAACAAAGTTTGAGAGGGTGTCAAATACTACTACAAAGACCCATAACTTTTCAGTCCCTCCCTGAAATCTGGTGACTGACTGGGAAAAGGTTTTGGAAGGGATGTCCTGCCTGTGATCCATTAGAGGCTGATAACATTCATAGAATTCTAAGTCTTACGGACTTCTAGTTACAAACTACATCACCTCCACACCCAAGAAATGGCTAAAGGCCACATAAGGCAGCCACTAGGCTAAGAAAAGGGAGGACCAAGGGCCTCAAACACACACAGACATAGTGGAATCTACAAGCTAGCTTAAGGAACAAAGTTTTACTACATATGAGGTTTTTTTCCATTAAAGTCGCTGCCTACTTCAGGGAAAAAAAGACAAGAATTAGGTAGATATTATTGGTTTTAATTTCAGTAGCCTCTAGCTTCATTTTTACCTAAGTCAAACACTTAAAAGTTCTCTTAGAAAATTCATAATTATCACCTTAAGTGCTAAACTTTTTAACTTTACAGGAGCATACGTTTTATAAGGTATACACAATACAATGTTTGTATCCCTAAACCAAATTATCTAAACTTATAAAATGCATTAGGTTTTCTGTATATTTTAACTATGCCACATTCACCCCAAAAAAGTATTCTCCATCTCTATCTTTTTCAAATTTTTGGATGTTTTTATATGTTTGTGTAGGCACTTCAAATAATATCAAATGTAATAATTACATTATTTTTATAATGGATACATCAGCCAATTCTGGAAAGGATTTGGGGTAGCTTATAATAAAAGACACAAATACAACAGAAGAATTAAAATGAGAATAAAATAATTAAAGCTAACCACTGAAAAGGAGAAGACATTTAATACTTAAATAACAAATTGACATCAAAGTTACAGTTAAATCCCAAACAAGTCTCTCCTGAAAATTCCTGGTATTCCCTTGTGACTTACTAGTTTTATTCCATAGTTCTCGCTGGTATTTGACAGGTTCATTTCTACGTTTTTCAAATTCAAATGAATTATCCTGTAAGGGGGGGGAAAATATAGTTTTAAGAGAGGTAGAAAGGAAGCATTTCTTAAAACTTATTCTCCTTTTCACAAAAATTCCTAGTGTTTCAAACCATGGACACATTAAGATTCTCCAAGGGTGATCCCAACAAATACGAGTTTTCAAAGTTTTCTCCTTTACACAACACAATGTACAAGACAGCCCTGTTGAAAACACCTCTCTATATACGAACAATTCTCAAGAGGAGGGGACGGTATCACCCCCATCCCTCAGAGGGGCAGATAACAATCACAGGGATTAGAAACAAACTGAAAAGCTTCCCTAATTTCCCACTCCTGGACGAGCCTGACAGCCAGAAAACTTTGTTATTAGCTTGAACCGTATGAAATTGCCATTTTTCATAGATCAAAGAGTCAAGCATTGAGAATTTCATATGGTTCAACCTAAATACCTTGGGTATTTATATATTTCAATACCTATATACCTTTGTGGTATAGCAAAAACGTTGTGAAACTACACATCTTCAAATAAATGTGGTGCTGCTCTGCACGACATACGTTTCACCCTGAATTTCTTCGGGTCACCTCCAAACATTGTTGGTATTCTGACAGTTAATGATCCTATTTATTTCAAAACATGCAAACAGCTTTGGAAAAGCTACAGGTTTCTTGGAAAAACTACAGGTATTCCTTGGTTTTCATATCTATTGTACTTAGCCATGTGGAATAGCACTAACTCTGTATTTAGCTGTTTCATTTATATACACATGCCTCTGTTCAGATGACAACCACCTCAGCCATGACCAAGTAACTGGTCACCAGCAAATGACTGTGACTGGCATCCTTTCTTCACTCATACACTTGCCACCTGCATTTGAGGTGCTATATTTCTTCCATACTGAAAATTATTTTTGTGACTATAATTGTCATTTGTCATTGCACTTTGTCAAAAAATCTTCTTCACGTTCATTGAAAAGCTCTGGTGTTAAGGAAGCTGGGAAAGGGCTTCATGGCAACTGCTTCAATACTGCTCTTAAGGAGCAGAGAGTGGGAAAGATGTCATGGGTTTTGGGGAAGAGGAAGTCATGGAGGGAGGGGACAGTTTAAAGATCTTCCTCCCTCAAAGGTAGCCTGTGCAGCAGCTTTGACTTCATCCCTTTACAGCGGTCGAATGTGGACAAGCTTCACCAGGTCCTCATGCCAATTCAGTAACAGCAATATGACGATGGGGGTTCACCTCACGAAATTCCCTCACCCCTGACTTCCCATTATTCCTCCTTACACCAACATTCTTAACTAAGTTCTCTGCTCTCAGACACAAAGTCTCACTAAGGAAATCTAGCAACTGATAAATGAGTCTATTACAAACCTCATCTGAGCCCTCCCTCATCTTCAAGAATCCTTTAATCTCTTAACTTCCTCTCAGAATCCCTAAGTAGCAATTTCCAACTTCACCCCAATCCATTTAAATGATTTCCCCCTTTGTTTGCAAGAGCTAAAAAGTTTTCTGAGAATAAGAAAAAATACAAACTGGATTAGAAAATTATTTTTTCAGAATTCTGAAGATTTATGGTTTTTAGGATCATGTGAGAATGAAATTATTACCATGGCAACATACAAATAAGTCACTCATCAGTCATGGTATAGGAAGCCTTGTTATAGTTAATAAAATCACATATCCCTCCCCCTTCAAAAAATTAAAATTTTGAAAACTGTAAAAACTATATTGACAGCTAACTATACGCACCACCGTAAGCTCTTTACCAGCTGCTTTCCGGAATGCTTTAGTCCACCTGACCTTGCGAGGATTGCGCTTCTTTTTAAAGTTTTTATGACACTTGGATTTACAGAATCTGAACACCTACAAGAAAAGTAAGTTAAAATAGTGAAAAGTCAATATTAAAAATTTTTGTATCATAAATGTTACCCCTACCAGACAAATATACCGTAAAGTCTGAGAAATGACAATGGTTCTCACTCACAAGGACTTCTACTTACTCACAACGCCATTTAGAAATGTGTGAGACGTATCAGATCAAATGGAAATTGAACTATTTTTTTACTATGAAACATCATCACAACTAAGGGCTGAGAGCCCTGAAAATATGGTTATAAACTACCATTTTTATAGAACAACAGTAAAACCTTACAATGATATCGAATGAAGGGAAGAATTTTAAGGAAAGTCATTTATTTAAATCTTTTCTCAATTCAGAATAATTCTCAAAATTCACTTTCTATATACCTCAATGGGGGTAAGTTTCAAACACCATTCTGAAATCTCCTTTGGTTCTATCCATCCTTGCACAAAATAATTTCAAAAAAGCAACTAAAACTGTCTATAGATTTGTTTTCTGAAGTATTTATTCATAGATCTACTAGGAAGATTCTTCACTACTTTAATTCTTCACCTTTATCCCAAAACACATGATCCTTTAATAGTGCTTACAATTTAATGATGCTTCAATGTGCTCCTGAAATGGCTTAACGGGACTCATTATGTAAGCCTAAAATGTGGTTATTTTGTTACTTTGTAAAGTCTTAGAACACATTACAATTTGTATTGTGTGTATTACTAGAGGAATGTGTGTATTACTAGAGGAAATCTGAAGAGAAAAAGTAATTCTTTGAGTTTATGGATCTTGGCAAAAACTAAGCTGATTTATCATACCCACACCCAAAATGTGACCCATAAAAAAAAAACAGGTCAAAATGAGGTATAAACATTTCAAACTAAGTAAGCCTGTGTAGCAAGTGAAACAAAAGAAAAAATAAACAATGGGACTACATCAGAGTAAGCCTGTGTTCGTTTTATGTACACTTTGTTCTATGGGGAACTTCAAAGAGATCACTATACATACTAGGACATAGTTTTCCTAGAAAGGGTCAAAATTAGTTTAAACTGAATTTGGCCCACACCTCCTAGAGAGACCTCTCCTGAGACTTGAGTAAAAGCATGTCTACATTCTGGAATTAACTTCAAAGCAACTGGAAAATACAAGAACTACTGTAGTCTCCTGGAATAACAAACTATGAAATCATTATTGGCAAAATTTCTTTGAGTTTTTTCAGCCCAAAGTACTATTACCATTTAAGTAAAAGCCTCCTACATTTAATAATTACTAGGTAACTCCTAGACAAATCTCCATTTCAGAGATATACCAATGAGAGGTTTGAAGTTATCCTGAGTCTCCTCAATTCCAAAGAGAGCCAATGGGAAGTTACCGGGGAAGTCCACTTGAACTCCACATCTAATAGATGTTACCTGAAAAGCCCAATGAAGTATCTGAAGAGACCAGAGTCACTGGAGATGGGAAGGGGATTCAGTGAACAAATAAGGAGCATCTACTATGAGCCTGATGTTGTACTAGGCGCTACAGGTACAAGAATAATTAAAACATGATACCCTACCTTGAGACGCTTAGGCTAGCAACATGATAAAGTCTCACTTTGCAAACAAGAGAGATTGAGATCAGACTAGGATAGAAACAACGGGCCAAAGCTATACACAGGCACACCTCAGGGATACTGCAGGTTCGATTCCAAACCACGACAATAGAGCGAGTATCACAATACAGTGGTCACAGGAATTTTGCTTTCCCAGTGCATATAAAAGTTAAGTTTGCACTATAATGTAGTGTGTTAAGTGTGTGATAGCATTATGACTAAAAAAAAACAATGTACATACCTTAATTAAAAAGTACTTTACTGCTGAAAAATGCTAACCATCATCTGAGCCTTCAGCAAGTCGTAATCTTTCTGCTGGAAGGTCTTGTAAAAAATGCATTATCTGGGCCAGCCCTGGTGGCCTAGTGGTTAAGTTTGGCATGCTCTGCTTCAGCGGCCCGGGTTTGGTTCCTGGGTGTGGACCTATACCACTCGTCAGTAGCCATGCTGTGGCGGCAGCCCACATACAAAAAGAGGAAGATTGGCAACAGATGTTAGCTCAGGGCAAATCTTCCTCAGCAAAAAAAAAAAGCATTATCTGCAAAGTACAATAAAATGAGGTAGGCCTGTACAATAATCAATAAACTAATATGGAAACATATGATAAGGAAGTGGTTAAATCTACACTGGGGTAGGTGGTGGATGGATTACCTGTGAGACAAAGCTTCATAGGCTCAAATTTCTCTTTTAATCTAGTCCTCTAGCATCATCCTCAGTCTTCACAGGCTAACAAATGATCTATCTAATAATACCTCAGCCTCAAAGTCCTTCAACCCCTTCTTATTCCACTAATTCAACAAACATTTATTAAGCATTCATTAAGGGTATAAACTAAGTGAAAACATGGAGATTAATACTCATTCTACCCTTAAGAAACAACCTAAGAAACGTAAGAGGGGAGGTCTCTATGAAAGATGGTCTCAAAAGTTGAGCGCATACAGGCAGAAAGACTGGTTAGGAAGCTATGAAAGCAACAAGTGCCTAATTTGGAACCAGGGCAGGAGAGCAGAAAGAAAACAAAGACACCACTATCCTTTGCAAAGGCAGAATGAATAGGACTTGGTAACTAGATACAAAAGGTGAAAGATTCAGAGATGACTCTCATGTTTCTAGCAAAACTGTCTAGGCAGATTACAGTGGTATTAATTCAGAGAACAAAAAGATTTGAGGTAATAAGGAACTCTCTTTCAGTAGGCTCACTGTTAGGTACAAACAGAATTTCCCTGTCACGTGAAAAATTCAGACCTGGAACTAAGGACATATAGATTTGGGAATCAACACAGAAAAACCGAGATACTTGTTCTCCATTAGTGCTTTAGCGCCTCTACTTCTTATTTCCTCAATCAACTCTGTTCTGGATCCACTGGTCTTCCCTACAGCAAGCTAGCTCTCAGCCAATTTAACACCGTCCTTGCTAGCAATATAGACTTCCTCATCAACCAGAACTTCCGCTGTGTCTGCCAGATCAACATCCAACTCTAGATAGCTCTCGCGATCTAATTGCAATACCCAACTGACAAACGTTGATGGACAAAAATCATAAAATCATAATGACCAGATCATCTACAAAGCCTTACTGCCCACTGTGAATTAGACCCCAAGCTGGCAATCATTTCATTCATTTCTATAAATGTTTTATCACGTTCCTGAGAGCAGGAATCCAAAATCTTCTACATGCTCTTTCAAGTTCCCAAACACAGCTTTGGTCCCTCACTTTCAGCCAGAACCCCTGCTCCTGCTTTAACGAAGTCAATGTCTTCCATCTATAATATAGACATAAGGCCATGAAGCAGGAACTGCAACTCTTTAGCATGTCAAAATCACCTCGTTAAATATAGATTCCTAGATCCTCTTCCCCTCCTCCCAAAGATTCCAATTCAATAAATCTAGTGGAAATCAGGAATCTATTCTTTACGAGTGCCCACTGATTCAGGGGAACTATAACAGAGGTCAAATTCTGAGAAACAATGTGTTCAAGAAACCAGAGTAACGAGATTCATTCTGCTACAAGAAGGCAAATTCATGTATCATTCACACTCCTTCACAACCAGGCCTTATATCTGTATATTTATATATTTTTATAGGTGTATCTTTTTCTATGTCAACTTGTATTTATACCCCTATTGCAAACCTCCATCTATCACCATCTACAATCTACACTTCCTTAAACAGAGACGTAATTGCTCCTCTCTGTGCCTTTGCTCAAACTGTTCACTTTTCTTCCACCTAGAGTGCCTTCTCGCGTTCTTACGCAAAATTTAAGATCCTGGATAAATGTCATCTCCTTTCTGAACCTTTTCATATACGACCCTCTCCAACTCATCTCCAGTAACTTCATAATATATAACTCTACTATTAAGCCACATGCTACATTTCTATCGACCTCTGCACACTATGGGCAGTCCCAAGTCTTACTCGTCTCTGTGGACACGGACCTTAGCGATGATGGGCACGCGTTCGACAAAGTTCACTGAACTGAAGAACTAGGCCCATGTACAAGAGTGGCCAAATCCAGAGACCCCACAATTCCCCTTCGGCGCTGGCTGGGATCGCTCCTGAACCTCATCGCAGCCAGGATCGCCCAAAGGTGGCCTGGACAACAACTCCGGCCGGGAGGCCCGCAGGGAAAAACCCCCCAAGCGGGAGGTCGAGGCCCAGCTTCCCGCAAAACCACCCTCTCGCGGGGGCGGCGCAGGAATCCCGGGCCAAAGGCTGCAGGCGCGGAGGAAGTCCGCGCCGAGAGAGCGCGGCGTCAGCCCGCTGGAGCACAGCGGCGCGCGCGCGCTGGTCTTGGCCGCCTCACCTTGCAATCGTTGCGGACGAACATCATGCCGTGGCCGGGGTAGATGGGGCCCGAACAGAAATAACACTTCTCGATACGCATGTTGAACCCGCGTGGGTACCCACCGGCCAAACGCCGAGCTTGAGAGGAAGTGGCGTAGCCCGGACACAGGAAGTGATTCTCCTCCCAGTTCCCGACCCGGAAAAGGCGAGCGTCCTTCGCTCCTGGGGGCCCCTGGAAAGCGATCCGAACGTGACAGCGCCTCCTCGCGGCCGCGCGGACAAAAGCGCTGCTGTTTGGTGCAGGCGCAGAGCTGCAGAGTCGGCTTGGCCGCCCTGTCTGGGGAAGTCATGTGTGGCTCTGCCCCGCCTTCTGAGCTCGCTCCCATAACTCCTTGTTTTCCTACCAAATCTTATGACGTCAGCATTTACTCGTGTCTTCTATACCTTGTCTTTGGTTTGTGTTTCCCCCGCAGAGGGCTCTCCACACATTGGGTTGTCTCCAGGAACTCATTCTCCACAGCCAGCCCCAGACCCGCCCTGATTCCGGTCCCAAGCGGACTTGCCTGGTGGCGGCGGCGACAACCTGCTGCCCGATGCTACTTCAGACACTGCAGCGGAAGCGGTCGAGTTTCCGAGGCTCGGTGGACTTAACCAGCAATTTTTTTAAAGACTTGTAGTGGTCTCCACTTTTACTCCTCCCACCTTTTAATATACATCTGTGGTAAAAACATTTTCAAAGGAAACTAAAGTTCCCTCCCCAGATCTCCAGTCCTCCTCCCCAGTGCAATCAGTTCCTTTTATTACCTACCAGAGGTTTTTCTGTGCATAGACACACTTGTCTGTGTGTGCGCGTCTCCACTCCCTCTTCTTTATATCACTAATGAGCATACTCTTCACCCTTTTCTTCGTGTTGCTGTTGTCTGCCTCCCTTCATTGGAATGTCAGCTCCACGAGGGCAGAGATTTTTGTCGTTTCGTTTACAGCTGTATCCTCAGTACCTAGAGCAGTCCCTGGCACATTAGATGAGCATGCAATACATATTTTAGTATCAATGAATACTTATTCTTTTACGTAGTTGTATATATGCAATTGTACGAAGGTACCACTTTAGTTGGTCTTCTATGGATGGACATTTGTTTCCCATCTTTTAGCCTAAGCGCATCCTTACTGATATACTTTTTTCCCCAAAAGAGTTTATCTATATATAGCATTGCTGAGTCAGAGGATAGGTGCACTTTTAACATTTGGTAGATAATACTAAATGCCTTTCAAAAGGTTTTAGCAATTAACACTCAGCAACAACCAATAAGATGCCAATTTCACCACATCCTCTTCAAAGGTGATCTTTGCTAATCCGAGGTTAAAATTATTTTCGTTATTATTTTAACTTGCATTTATTTAATTATGAATGGGGTTGAGAATCTTTCCAAATGTTTGAAATCTTTTTTTCTCTGAATTGCCTGTTTGTGTCCTTTACCTGGTTTCCTACTGTTGTTGATTTTAATGGCACTTTACATATTAAGGAACTTATCTTTGCTGACATTTAGAAATTATTTCCCAATTTATCAGTATTTAAACTTAGCTTATAGTGTTTTTCCATGCAGAAATGTTTTATTTGTATGTATCCAAACTTAGCCAATCTTTTGTGGGTTTGGATTTGGTGTTTTGCTTGGAACTTCATTTCCCTCTTCAAAATTTTTTCTCTGTTATTTTTATAGTATCATTTTTCACGTTTGAATTTTCAACTAATCTGACAGTTGCTTAAGTATAAATGACACAAGATTCCTTTTTTTCTTTTTTCCAATACCGTATGTTGAATAAAGCATTGTTTCTCCCACTAATACAAAATGTCACTTCTCTTTGGGTCTACCTCTGGTTTGTTTGATTATCTATTTATGTGCCAGTTCCGAAATGTTTATTGTAATTTTTTAAAATAACTAGGTTTACCTGCAGTCCTCCTCTCCCTTCCTTCCTAGGCCTTCTTATTCATTGTTTCTCTGGTATTCTTCAAAGTTTATTTTTTTGTTTTAACTTTACAATCAGTTTGTCTAGTTATAATCTGCAAATACATATAACTTTTCCTTTTATCTGATAATTGTATTTACTTTTCTCATCTAATCATTTGACTAGTAATTCCAGAATAATGTTAATAACAAAGGCACATACCAGAAATTTGAGTAATAAACATTTGTCCATCCCTTCATTGTCAACCAAGAGACTGAAAATTATTTATCCTTGTTTAATCTCATCCCTCTCTTATCTCCCTCAACAATTATAGAAAAGCCTTACCAGTCTTCCCAACCTCCTTACACATTTTCTTCCCAACTCTCTGTTTTATCCTACTTGACCAAGAAATTTCCTGCCCTTCTCACTTACATGATCACCAAGCTTCACTCTCTTACCTTCAATGTCAGAGGCCATGTCCCTTTTCTGTGTTCTTAATCCCATTCCCTAAGGCTTCATCTGCGACTTTGTTCCCATCAGCCTATGAGCATACTCAGTGCTTCACTTTAGGTTGAATGGGTGAGTAGGCAGTCTTAGAAATTTTTTTTCTTGCCAATTATTATAACAGAATACAAGAGGAAGGGGAGAAAAACATATATTCCACATCCAACAAATTGAACTGAAATCTTGGAGATACTATTTCTTTTCAGCTATCTTACTTGAGACTTATGATTCCTGAATCTGAAGATGTATATCTTTTATCATTACTGAAAAATTCTCAGCTCTTTTGTTTTCATATATTGCCTCTTCCTCCATTTTCTCTAATTTTCTAGAATTCCTATTAAACATAAGTTGGAGCTTTTATCTTTCCTCTATATCTTTTAATCTCTGTCATACTTTCTAATTCTTTCTCTCTCTCTACTGAATTCCGTGTAATTTCCTCCAACCTCACTTCTAGTTCACCAATTCTCTCTTCAACTCTGTCAAACTTGCCATTTAACTTCTGACCATTAAGGTTTGAATATTAATGGCTATATTCTTCATATATGGAAGTCTTTTTATTAAATTCAAACCAGACTTGTATCTTTAATAATGTCTTCTTCTTTTCCCAGATGTTTCAATTCCTTTTATGTTTGTAATTATTTTAAACATTTTTACTTTATGATCTCCATCTGATAAGTATATTATTTCAAGTCTTTAAGTCCCAAATCCTGCTGTTTTTGATTTATTGGCCCTTGCTCATGATTGGGGCTGAAGGGATGAGGAAGGAATGGGTTGTCATTTTAAATTGTGAGTTCATCCTTACTAGGGTGTCTTCTGTAAGAATCCCATATAGTCTGGATAGGGACATTCCCTCTGAAAAGATTTTGCTTTTCTTCTACCAAATAACCCAGAGATGTTACCAACCACAAATCACTTTATGTTAATTTCTTGGCGTAGCCATTCTCAGACAAAAAATAGGTAGTGTAAACTTGAACCTCAAACCTATGTAAAAACAGACTTATGGTTATAAATTCTCATGGGAGACTAAGACATACATGAGTCCTGGCTTTGTGTGTGTCTGGAAGTAGGAAGTTTTCCATTCCAGTGCCCTACCTCCAACAGATCCGAGGCTTTGTTACATCTCCTAGTGGCATGTAGCCATTAAAACCAAGCCCCTTGATTACTGATACTGGCAAAAGCAAACCAAAAGCAAATCACACTCAGTATCAAGTTGTTGTAAGTCCCCTCTGTTGCTGAAATTGTTGTTGCTGTTGACTGTTTTGTCAGGTAGAGGAGTGGTCTTAGGGTATTTATGTTACTTTCTTGAGAGACTAACAGTACATTTGAAAAATATGTTCATTATATTTTACCCAGCATTATCTAAGTGTTTTTTAGTGGGATAGTTTTCCAGTTATACAGTCACCTATAATGCCAAAATCAGAAGACCTGGAAATACTATATATAGATTTTCAGTTTATAAAAATGCCACTCAAAACATTCCTTACTTAACGTTTCTTAAATAGATTGTTAGCTCTCTTGACATCAACTTCAAAAGATCAGAATGTACTTCTGAGATTTCCTAATTTCTCATAATAAACCAATATAGACTTATATATGAGCCTTTCTAAACATTTTGAAGCTGTTTTTATTTTCAAATTTTACTCCTCTGTCTTGGAATATTAATAGTGACTCTTACTTTGAAAACTCTTTCACTTGACCCTGCAGCCTCTTAAGACCTTTATTTAGTTCACCAATAACCATTTGAGTACCTATTGTATACTAGGCCCTTTTCTGGGTAGTGGCAGCAAAATTTTGAAGAAAACTAAGTCCCTGTCCTCATGGAGCTTATATCTTAGTGGATGGAGACAAACATAACTATATCAAGTGGTGATGAGTGACACGTACAAAAGCAGAACAAGATAACAAGGCAGGAAGTGACAATCTGGTTGAGGCCATGGGGGGGGGATGACTGATATTTTATATAAGGTGGTCAGTAAAGTCCTTCTGGACAAGGTGGCATTTGAACAGTTTTAAAGGATGGGAGAGGGAGCCATGCAGATATATGGAAGACTAGCATTCCAGACAAGGGGAATAGTGAGTATTCCTGAGGCAGGAACACAGTTGACTGCTCCAAGGAGGCAAGTGTGCCTGCAGAGGGATGCATGAGAGGGAGAGTGGCAGGAAATAACATCAGAGAGTCCATCTTCCACATATTCCTTCCTCATCCAATCAATGACTATACCCTTCCCAATGTCTCTTGCATCCATCTCTCAGCCCTGATCTTAGTTCAGGCCCTTACCATGCTTGTTTTGTTCACCTGAGAATGGCTAGTCCAATGCTTCCACACTGTAGGTGCTCCACAAACGTTTCATGATAATATATTTGAATTACCTTCTCCAGAATATGTTGTCTTGGCTGGCCCCTTATTAAGCACCTAATGAAATTTGTGTCCATGAATTTGGTTTCCTTTAGTATTATGACCTCTGGTTTGAAACTTTATTGTGATGGGAAATGACATTATATTCACACACAAACTTGACAGACTAGACCACTTTTTTATTATAAGCTTAATTGGCACAAAGTTCACTGAAGATACACTTCACTTTTACACAGGCTTGTAGATAGAAAAATACATCAACGCAAAAAAATATGGTACTTGAATATCAAATTTAAACAGATGATTTCCAAAGAGAATACAGGTTATTTATTTCAATAATTAAAGATGGTTCTTTGTGCATTGTATCATGTATATGTTTAATTGTATATTATGTTCAAGGTCAATGGAATCTGCAGCTAATTGCTCATTAGCTGAAATATACAAATATTGTCTTCTTTTTAACTACACAAACAGACCATATAAAATGTTCCCTGATATGTAGCTGTGAAATTATGATTTATTCCACTGAAGTTCTTAATGGCAACTTTAGAAGGCACTGCTTGTGATTATGACCCTACCCTTAAAATGTCTGAGTCTTTTCCTCACTAGAATACACAATTCAAATGCATAGGACTCAGTGACTTCTTTAGTATTTAAAAGAAGTCCTCATTTCAAGGGTAGAAATATATAAGATCTTAGTAACCACACCTAAATTTTTTAGGGGAGTGGTGGGAGGGCAGTGGCAAAAAAAGCATGATACTCAATAAAAAGCCATTTGAAAATTATCATGTAAAAGTAATTACTTTGCATCATAGTTGTACTTTTCTAGTTACAATTCTGCTAAACATTTGCCACCACAAAATACATTTATTTTTATTCTTTATTTAAATTATAAGTGATACTTCTTCCTAAATAGCCATTAAGCTCCTTGGAAATTTTAATCTACTTTATTTAAACCACTTTAATAAATAAGAACTTTCCCCTTTGACCTTTATAAACAACTGCCATGAAGCATATTTTAAAACCACCTTTAATTTGGTATGAAGACACTTTGGCAATGCAGAAGAATACACAACTTTGGCAAGACCCAGCATGTACAGTAAATGCCCATGATCTCAATGAAAAAGACAGGCTACAGAACACTTTGTTTCTCTTATATTGAGCTAGAGTACAAATGTAACTGCTTAAGTACAAACATTTATCTTCCACCAATTAGTAAACAGATATTTTATGTAATTAAAAACTAATTTCTTCAATTCCACCAATGTAAAAATAAAACAGGTTGAAATATCAACAATACAGAGCCTGCTGGTGAAGACAGAGACTGGTAGTTCACAGGCCAAATGAAACTGCAGTCTGAGGACGCCAGACTAACATAAATAAGAAGAAAAAGAAGCTAATGTTTACTTATCACAAACAACTTCAGCATAAGCGCCAGCTATGTTCAGATGTGGCCAGCATGTAGGCCAAGTATAAATGCACAGATCACAGTGAACTAAAAAGCCATAAAAATCTAGTTCTCAACCCTTCAATCAGCCCTCCAGAGCGATGGGAATATAGCAGGGAGCCAGAAGCCTCACGTCAGTTGCTCATACTACATTAAGCCGCCCCTGCCCTCACCCCCAATCCCTTTCTCACCAATAAGAGTCACAGTGAGTGAATAATTGGTCAATCTAGTTTATCTAGGGTCTATAGATATGGCCATAATTTGTCCTATATTTACTTTAAAGATAATGCTTTCATAAATTAATACTCAAGGACATTGAACCGACATTTGTATACAGTCTTATTTAACATTCAAGTGGTTTAGATGGCATTTTAGAAGGTCACCTATGGTACAAGTAGGGTTTTTTAATTTGGATTGAAGACTGATAGTTTTATAATAGCATCTAAGATCTTGAATGTGAGATTCTGAGCCTATCCAGGTTAAGGCAGGTGATGTTCTCTTTAGTCATTCTACAAAATAAACACACTCTTCCGTAGCTACAAAATCCTGAATCTTTGAATGCTCTACTGCCGCGGGTTAAGGTTTTATAAGGCACATTTTGGCTATGTGAAATATTTCTCCTAACTCTCAGGCTGAATCTTAAAGAAATATTTACAAAGCTGCAGCAAATAAATTTTAAAACTGGATGCTTTATTGACAGGTCTAATTGGGACGGTGAGAAGCAGTCTGTACACAATGCCTGTTGATCTCTCCCTGTGCCATATTTCACCCATAGAGAAGATCACAGACACCAGCCACCTGAATTATTGTGTAGCTCACTTGACTTTTCAACAGCCACATACCCCTTTCTCCTTCTGTTCACTCAGCTGATCTGTAGAGGTGTGACCATTGGATCGCACCACTCCTTCAGGAATCCAGGACTTGTCCACACACCGTTCCATTCGCTTCATTATCAGGTCCAGGAGCATCTCAATTGCTTGGCTTATATTTGTCCCATTGGCAGCACTAGTTTCAAAGTAGGGGATTCTGGAAGACAGAGATAACTTGGGTGACAACATGTGGAGGGAAAGGACAGTGACCATTGTACTTGATAATTCAACATAGAAAATAAGTAGAGTACAAATATACAAGACAACAAAAGCCTTTTACCACCACAGGGTATATTAAAAAGTGAAAACGACAATACAATACAATAATTGACACTGCATTCCTAATAGAGATGTAACACTTCTGGACATTTTTATTCCTATTTCATAAATGATTACACTGTGGCACAGAAAGATGAAGTAACTTGCCCAATTTCATAATGCTAGAAAGTAGAGGAGCTAGGATTTGAATCCACAGCTGTTTGATTCCAGTGTAACCAACTTAACCATAGGCTTTACTGGTTCCAAACTTACATACACTGTATGAGGATTTCCAAAACAATAAATCTCTTTTACTTGATCCACTCACACAAAAAGCTGACACCAGAGAGAAATCAGAGGTCACTGGTTGTGTTTGTCAAAGGCTTTACCACTTGTCAACTCCAGGCTGTATTCCTGTACCATACAATTGAAGACATTCTGAATTCTACAGATTTCAAAGTTCCTCAACGACATCAATCTTAACATGCTTGTTTCAATATCCAAGGACCTGCGATATATGTGTAATTTTTTAATAACTCACAAAGCATCATTTCAAAACTATAAGGTTGCTTTTCACATCATCTTGAGAAATAACTCTTCTTGTGGCGGCCACCTTCATAGATTTGAGTCAGTCTTTGCAATATGATTAATTAATCAACTGCCAAATTCTTCCTGCTTCTTAATAAAGCCATGAAAATAGTGATAAAATTGTATTTCCTCAAACTGTTGATTTCATTTCCACCACTTAGTAAGAAATCTGACCAAAATGCTCTTAGATGTAAAAACCACAAAAGAAAGCCGTTTTAACACCTCAGGGAGTTCTGCAATTGAATTCAGTCAAGTATTCCTTACATTTATAGGGACTTTAAAATCCTCTACCATTACTTTTCTTGAAGAATGTCTTTGTTTTCCTGCGTTCTCATAACATGTTAACACTACATCAATGACACTGATGACAATTTCAGTTACTCTTTTATTATAGAAGCTAGAAGCAGCTTCTATATGAGAGCTTTTACAGATATTTTGTCAACCATCTTACGGCTTTTACAGATCTTTTCAGAACTGTTCTGCTTTTTATGTCACTAAGAAGCATGTTAGGGGGTACATGTGTAGAGATGGAAGGCTATTTCTCCATTATGATTCCTCAAGACGATGTCTTATTATCTGCAGACTTCCTATAGGAGCTGACAGGCCTTACAACTGGACCGCTGCAATTTTCTACTGTTTTAGTATAGCTCTTAAAACTGGTTGAGGAACTATCATTTCATTTGAGCGTTTACCTACCCACCTGTGGGTTCTGCAAGACACGGTTGCTCCATGGATTCTACCATGCCCACATTCATACTCCTTCATACACTGACTCTAAAATATCTTAATCAGAGAAGGGTCTGCTGGGCAAATCACCTGGTCTTAGAAATTTTTAAGCCTCCTGCCTGGCTACGTCTTTGGCTACTGTCAGTCTTTTTTCTTCCCTCTTCTTCTGTGGTCTTATCCACAAAATGAGGACAATGCATCTTTCCTACCCCCTGGTCACACGCAGTATTTGATTACCGAGAGTGAAGAGGGCATCATTTATGGGGACTTGATAAACATTTATTTATCAAGTACCTATGATGTTATGAGCTAAGTTCCAGGGACAGTTTGTGATGCTGACATCGTTTCAGGAATTGAATTTTGAATTGAGAATTCTTAAAATTTAAATACTTACATTTTCTTCATCACACTCCCTCTCACTTATACCCATGAAGAATCACTTAATGTCTACATAACATTTCTTATACTTAAGGAGAAGGCTTGATCATTCTATCACCATTCAGAAATATATCGTTTCATGGAAAAGCAACTGAAAAACTCATCCCTCCCTCCAAGAATAATGGGCTGAAACTGCAAATACAAGAAAAGTAGTTGAGAGTAAACTTTCTTGTAAACACTAGTCATAATAATGTACATCTAATTTTTAAAATTTTCTCAAAGTCAATTATCAATTTCTTTCCAAATCTAGAGTCCTTGGCCTCAGTGAATTTCTCAACTGAATCTCCATTAACCTATTTCGACTTTCCATAGTTTCTTCCCTCTCAGCTCCTGAAAATTACCTCACAGTCATTTTGAAGGAATAATGAGAAAACATAGTAGAAAGTACTTTAAAAAACTATAAAACCTGTGTGTGGAAGTTACAGATAGTATGGACAATGGTTAAGAGCCGTAACCTCTGCAGCCAGGCTGCCTCGATTCAAATCCTAGTAAGACTTCTTACCAACTGTGTAACCCTGGCAAGCTATTAACCTCTGTGCCTCAGTTGCTTCATCCCTTGAGCTAAATGATATCTGTATCTTCTTATAAGGATTAAATGAGTTAACATTTAAAGCACTTAGATTGGAATCTGACACATAAGAAATGCGTCATTTTTGACAAATTGTCATTGATAAACATTTCTTATTTCCAACACAGAAATGTTTTAGGTTATAAAAGTTTGTAATTTTATTGTTTAAAACTCAGAACACATAGAAACAATGTCACTGAATCACGGAAAGTCACAGCTTCAAGTGACTTTAGCAACAATATAAACATTAAATTCCCAGACTAGCCCACAAATGTTGCTTTCATTCACAAATGGAGCTGATCTAGAGTACTGCCCTCAATTCCGGTACCTGGGACCATGCTTCCCTGCATCGGAGATGGCTCCCTCAGACCTGTCCTCACCAACATGCTTCATGCTCCAGGGCATTTGTTCTCCTTCAGTCCTCATGAAACCCCTCATTTCCCAAGTGATCATCACTAAATACCGAGAGAAAACGGATCTTACTTTCCTGATTAATACTAAGGTATAAATGACTGCTACCTCTAGCAGAGTTTTAAGCTACTGTCTAATGTTCACTAACAAGCAAATATTTAATTGGTAGAATTTCAGTGTACATGAATTAAGTTATAAATTTTTAAGTCACTCATATAAAAGATGTGTCACATTAACAAGATGTAGTTTAGATTTATAATTCCAAATTCAAGTAACAAACTTCTATCCTTCAATTAAAAGTATATTTTCCTGCCATTTGTGAACCTCCAGGTCATGCTACAGGAGTCAGGTTAATAACCTTAAAAACTTGAATCATTCAGAGTCTTCTGAGCAATTGGGGCAACGCAGTTTTTGTTTCTACAGGAATAAATGAATGCTTGAGTTCACTCCTCTCCACTCACAGCTCTTTGAGCTGCCAGAGGAAAAGTGAACTAGCTGAGATCCACAGAGAAGACCATGAGTTAAGACTTTCTTTCCATAATAAAAGGATGTCCCAGAGACAGAAATGTGCCTTGTGCTCGCATTTGTAAACTGGACTGCTGAGCTTGTCCTAAGGGCACAAGAAGTCTAATGGATAGAGGTAGCAATATTTTTATGTTCATATCTTCT
This sequence comes from Tapirus indicus, assembly GCA_031878705.1. NCBI lineage: Eukaryota > Metazoa > Chordata > Mammalia > Perissodactyla > Tapiridae > Tapirus > Tapirus indicus. Next base: position 47,468,974 of record CM062918.1, read on the forward strand.
TGCTGTTCATTTTTAGAGGGTATTTGGACTATTTTATCTGAACACTTCTCTATATCTGTAAAGAGGGCTAACAGTGGTTCATGGGGTTGTAATAAGGAGGTAATGAGATAATACACGTAAAGGGCTTAGCACGAGCCTAGTATCCAGCAAGTACTCAGTAAGTGTTAACCTAATTGGAATTTTTGTCTTCTCTAAAAATAATATTCTGCTTTTTCTAAAACTAACTAGGCAAAAATTTAGTAATCTTAGCTTAAATTCAGGAAGATCACCAGTCCCGTTCTTAACCACAGAGAGGGTGGTATTGTTCCTTCTCTCCACATGGTGGTGCTAATGTAGCATTACTAGGGAGCAGTACCACCAAACCCTCGAAAAAATCCCGTGCAGCTCATCGTGCTATCAGTCTGTAAATGACCACTTAATGGCCATTTGGAACACATGCAGAACACCAATTTTGGTGTGGTTTTAAAAAATAAATTAATCATAAATTTTAAAATAAAATGAGCAAAATGACAAATAGCTTCAAATCAATAAGGGGGCATTATCATTTGCAGTTTTTCACCAAGATTTCTATATCTAGTTCACACCATACATTAGGATCCACATCCAGCTGGTTTCTTTTCTATTATTGATTTCCACAAAACTAGAAGATCTCAGATCCCAGTTAGAGGTTGCCAGGAATGAAAGCAAGTGTATTAGATGATTCTGTTAAACGGTTCTAGACATTTGGCTCACATGTGGATCCAGAAATTATGGAGAAATTTTTTACTAAAGTAAGAAATGAATCTCACTACTTTTCATAGTCTCTTGGATGCTACATGAACAAGCATTTACAGGAAAGGGCTCGTGAATGGACTGTTTCAACCTCAGAGATTGTGCCAAATGAAATGCAGATCCTCTACTGAGTTGTGTGGGGCTCTGGAAATCAGTCTTATATGTTTAATTGCAGCTTAGATGTGTGGTTTTAAAACATGCCCAATGATACATCATTATTTCTCGAATAAAGGAAGGATGTCATCAACTTTGCAAGGAATCAAACTATTAGAGATAAAGCTATCCCTACACATTTCATCTAGTTCAGATAGATAAGACACTGGGCATTCCACTGAGCTAAGCCACTTGAAATCCCCAAAATGGTCTATACTCATATTATTAATGTTGTAAATACAGGTTTTTAACACATCTTTCATTCCAGAAACTCTTGAGTACCTTCTCATCAATAGCCAGCCGCCTTTAGTGGGGGAAAAAAAGTCATCTTAAATTTGCTGCCCCTAAGAGAGTAGATCTTGAAAGTTCTCAAGAACTTCCACAAGAATCACAAGAAAAAAAATTTATAACTATATGTGGTGATGGACGTTAACTAAACTTATTGTGGTAATCATTTTGCAGTATATACATATCAAATCATTATGTTGCATATCTAAAACTAATACAATGTTATATGTCAACTGTAGCTCAATTTTTAAAAAACTGCTGCCTGTTTCTTTGCACAGTACATGAAATACATAAATTCAATTATCATGCTTTAATCATATTCACAATTTTCTCTATTTCACTCAACTCTGAATCAAGAACAAAAGGCTTATAATGACGACCAACTATCCTCTGTGAATAAGGAAAAGTGTGGGAGGGCATTTAGATGCCACCATTTTTACTCACAGAGTCAAGTCCTCGCCTGCCCACCATGGTTGGTGCTCCCTCAGTACCAATCCCAGTGTCCCTTCCTAGTCTATATCGCAGCTCATGTAATTAACTGTGGAAAAAAATCCTCTTCTCTTTAGCACAGATTTCCAATGATAAGTCATTGAGCACATTTCCCTCACCTGTGCATGGCACAAGTAGAAAACTGCTTCATAGCCTGTGCATAATGGTTTTGTCCAGCCACACTGTCAAGGAACATATCTGCCAGCACAACACCTGATAGTAACTTGACCTCTACACCAGTGGTTCTCAAGGTGCTGTCCTCAACCACCACCAGCAGCAGCATCTGGGAATCAGGTAGAAATGTAAAGTTTTGGGCTCCACTTCAGATCTACCAAATCAGAAACTCTGAGGTGATTCCAGCGCTGAGGTGATTCTGATGCACACTAAAGTTCGAGATCCAATAGTACCATCTAAAAGAGAAAAGTTGCCCTGCTGTACTCTGATTTCTCTTCTAATATGTTTGTCACTGACTCTGTAGCTATTTTTAAAGGTGTTTCAGTAACAGTATGAACTGTAATAGTTTTGACTGGCGGGAGTACAAGTTTGAACAAACCTCTGTTTTGCTCTCTCCTCTGACTTCATTTCCACACAGAAGAGCTGACCAATGTAGTCCTTTAGTGCATGTGCAACCAATAAAAGTGATTATTAAAAACTAAAAGTTTCTGTGAAAATAATTAAACTTACACGTCAAATTTGTGAAATGCATGTGAACCAAATTGCTCCATCATATCTTCCTCTGAAACTGCCAAACAGCCTGCAGAACTATATTTTATGCTTCCTAAATCCTAAGTGAATTCTGTTTTCATCCTTTTCCATTCTTCTCCAATAGTTTCAATTATCTTGTCTGCTAATCCCTTCTCTCATTTTAACTCAATTCAGAAACTTTAGATTGAGCCCCTCTTATGAAATACTCCCCAGACCGTGTGAGCTGGGCACAGATGAAAGACAATCCTGTGTCCCCACATTCCCTATATACTATAGACAGAAGGCAATGTGAGACTCTTTGATACCAGGCAGGATGTGGAATCCTGAGAGCCAGAACAGAGGAAACAAGCAAAGGGCTGAAGAAGTCCAGAGGGAAAAGAAGCCAATCCTGACTCCCCCTCAGTACTTGAGAATACACTTGTTTGATCTAGCTAACTCCCCTAGCTGCCCTATTTTTTGGCCTATATTAACACACTTCTCCAAAGCCTGGTCTGGGTCCACGGTTTCCATTGCTTCATCACTTACTTCCTCCTCACTCCCTTGCAACACAGTTCCCAACTTCAACACTTCAGTATTCTCTGTGGTATTTGATCCCTCCCTTTTTCCTTCCCACTATGTTACATGAGTGCCTCTCAAGGCAGGAGGAGGGCATATCAGAATCGCCTGTGGGGCTTTGTCAGCCTCCACCTCAGAATCACCTAGTCAGTGGTTCTGAACCACTGCACACGAAAATCACGTGGAGAGCTTTTAAAAGATACCAATGCCCAGGCCCCCACCTGTGGTGGCTTTGTAATACATCAACTTGGCTAGCTTGAACAACATTTCCCAGAATTCCCTTTCCAGTTAGGGTGGACCACAAGAGAGGTTTGGGGAAGATCTGGAGGGCGGAAGTGAAGCAACAGCCATTCTGTAGCTGTCACACATTGTTGCTTATCTGCTGGTGCATCTCATTAGCATAAACCAGCAGCCAGACCTGCACCTGCTCTACCTTCCCCTAGATCCTCCTCCAGCTTCTCCAACTCCTGGGCCAGGTGTGTGTGTTTAGCTCTGTGACAAAGGGCCCAGGCTCCTGTAGGACACCCACACCATCCGGGTCAGAGGCAATAAGAACTGACATGGGTTTCAGTCCAAAGTTTGCCATTATGGGTCCCAGCTGGTTCTTGCTCTCCCCACTTTAAATCCATCTTCCCTTCCTGACTGCCTGTCCTGTGGACTTCAAGCTTTAGCATCAGACACAAAACAACACCTTACAGAGACTGCTTACCCAGCTCCCACAAGTGCATAAGATCAAATCCCTTTATATGTTTCTTCAGTTGAAACTTGCGTGATAAACCACTCCAGACCAATTATGTCAGAAGTGAGACCCAGATATGAGTATTTGTTAAAAGCTCGCCAGGTGCTTCTAACATGGTTAAACACCACCTACCCTAGAGTGAAAACCTCCATATCCTATTGCAAATCTGTGCCAGAGTAAGCCAATACAGTTGATGGGAATGCACAGCGCCTTACCCCCCACACCTCCCACCCCACCGACCAGAATTGAGAAAGATTTAAAATCCTGTTCTGCCCCACCCTACATATTTTCTCTGATTTACTCCTTTTTCTTTTCCACAGATACAGCCCCTACCCACCTGACAGGTCACTGCAATCTCCCTGTCTCTAGTCTTTCCTCCCTCCATTTCATCTTCCCCACCACACCCAGACTGATCTGGTAAAGTCGTCATAACATCCCTCCATGTTCAAAGGCTTTCAACAACTCCCCGTCCCCTGGGAGATCAAGTCTACTCTCCTCACCTGGCATTCAAAGCTCTCCAGACCCTGGCCTCTTCCCACCTGGCCAACCTATCCTTCCACTCCCTTCCCAGTATGACCCCTATCCTTGAGTGCTTTCTGAACCTCCATCAGCCCAAGGAAGAACAAAGCAGTGGTCACACAATGCAAAGGGAAAGGGCCTCCTCTGGCCTTCTGGGATTTTGCCTGACAACCAAGGCCACTAGCTGGGTAACATCCCCTACATACCTCACCACACCACACCACCTCTCTCTCCCCCCTCCCCTTCCTTCTCAACCCCACTGCTGCCTCCCACCCATATTAACGGTAATTAATATATATACATTTGAGTTCTCATTGTATTAGAGGTGGATAGAAAGTCAAGCACAAATTCCTTTGAGGAAATGCCCTCCACACTTTAATAAGCAACACTGACCCCTTCTTTCATGTCCAATTAATGGTGCTGCTATGATGATCCTATCCCCAGAGCTCAAGGAGGAAGACAGTACTTAGTTGATTCTCCACCACAAAAACACAGCCTAACCCAAGGGGGATCTTCACACTCCTCTTCTAGCACAGAAATTTCAAAGCCAGTAAGGCCTTCTTGATGCTGGAGCTCTCTACAAAAGCATATGAACTGGCTTTGAAACTTCTTCACTGAATATAGAGAATTTCCTTATCCTAGGCATCTCCTACATGCATCTTGGAAAGGCAGCCTTACACAGTTAGGCATTTGCACTCGAAGCTGTCTGTCTTCAAACACCAAGAGATTGAGAAAATAGTACTGAAGCACTAAATAAAGACCCTCACCCAATGCTTTTTCTATGGTTCCCACTATAATATTAATATGCAAAGTAAGTATTTGACACCTCCCAAGGCCTACATCTGGGGAGATTTTAATTTTTTGCTTTTGCCTTTTTCATTACCCATCCATGTGCTAATGTTCGTATTGGAAATGTTTTCTCTAGATTTCTCCACAAAAATACTCACCCATATTTCTCTGCAAGTTCTTTGGCTTCCTCCTCTTTTACTACTCTCTGGTCTTCCAGATCACTTTTATTTCCACATAACACTATATCTGGGTTTTCACAATATGCATGCATTTGTAGCTGGCCTGTTAAAATAAGAAGATAAGAAAATTTATTATAGATACATAATCCAAGTGTCTGATCAATGGAGAATATATACAAAAGTGCTTTGAAAACTAAATGGATATACAGATATAAGGAACTAATATAATGCTTCCAAAGCATCAATGACCTAATCTGTAAGACTGAACGGATGGGGCATTCATCCTGTCCTTAGGCACATACCCCAGCTTATTTACATCAGAAAAGAATGGGAGAATTTGCTAACCTTCCAAAAGTATGTGTGTGCACATATACACACGCACGGGCACACACACACACACACAGCACATGGCTGTCATTTTTATGAAGGCCATTTGAAGAAAAAAAAAACTTGGGGGATTTCCTGGTGCTTGTTGCTAACCTTAAAGCTGTTTTTTAGGTATTTTCCCTCCACACCAATAACATTTTTAAAAGAACTGTCTTCCTATAAACAGGCCTGTTACTATCTGAAATGTTTTTCACATTTTTCTATTAACCTAAGGCAGAATCAATTAAAAAAAGAAGATATGGGATTAAATGAAAAGAGAAAATCCAGAATAAATAGTAAATGATTCCATCACCAGAACCAAGAAGCAGCAGATTACGATTCTTACTTCACAGCTTTTATTTCTTTTCACCTAAAAACCTGTAAATAGGCATAATTCTTAAAAAGCAATTAAATCAAACAAAAGAGCTTCACTCAGCTGAATAGTTTAATCTCCCACAGAAGGAAAATAAAGTCTTATTTCTTACTCATCACATCGCATAACAAAATTAAAGCAGTCCAGACTTTCACAGTAAAACATTCCCCAAAGTTTATGGACTAATTTATTTTTTATTTTGGTTAACCAGAGAAGTGTTGAGATTTTAGTTCCTCACTATGGAGACATTATATCTTATCAAGAGAAAGTCAAGTCGGCAAGCATTTACTAAGTGTTCACACAGGCCTGATACTTGGTGTAGAATTTCAGGGCACGGACCTTTGCCCTCAAGGGACAACCGAGGAAACAAGACCTATACAGGCAAGACAAACTGTGTACCGTTTCCAATAACAGCCATACCCTTTCTTTCCTCCAGGCTGTTACACATGCTGTCCCCACCCCCTTGAACACCCAACCACAACCTTCCTTCAGGGAATCGTCACCCTTCCTTTAAGACTTGCCTCTCAATTACCTCTACTGTGAAACCTTTCTGGTCTCCAGAGTGGCTCTGTGCTCTGTTAACACCTTCTATGTCCAGTGTCATGGTTATGAGCATGAACTCAGGACCCAGTGTGTCTAAGGCTGAATCCTGCTCTGCCATTTACTAGCTGTGTGACCCTGAGGAAGTTATTTGACTACTCTGTGCCTCAGTTTCCCCATCTATAAATGATGAAAATGATGGTACTTACTTCAAAAGGTTAAGGTGAGGATTAAATAAGTTAATTCAGTGATTCTTCAGGTAAGGCCCATGGGCCAGTAGCCTTACTATCACCTGGGAACTTGTTAGAAATGCAAATTCTCAGGTCCCACCCCAGATCCACTGAATCAGGAATGCTGGGTATGGGGCCCAGAATCTGTGTTTTAACAAGTCCTCTGGGTGATCCAGATGCACACTCACATTTGAGAACCATAAGTTAATGTATTAAAGATTTAGAAATGCTATGTAACTATTACCAGTAATAATGTTTAATAGTGTTTATTTTGAAGAGTCTGGGAGGTATGATCATTGGTGATTTTTCTTTTTTCCTAATTTTTCTACAAAGACCATGAATTACTTATATAAAAAGTAAATTAATCAATTATTTTAAAAATCTCATTGAGAAAAAAGGCCCATCCATAAATAACTACAACACGAGGTGGTGTGTGATAAGGACCTATAAGCAGACAAAATGTAACAGGAGTTAAGAGGAGTGAAAAATCCAACTAAAGTTATCACAGAAGTACACAGAAACCATTTTTTGCCAATTTTTAAGGAGTAAGTAGAACTATTAAATGGAGATGAGTGTGGGAAGGGCTTTTCAGACAGAAGGAATAATAGGAATAAAAACATAGAGGCAAAAACATGTAAAATATATACCTGCTGGGCTCTTGCATACGATTTTTGTGAGGCTACAGAAGAAAAGTTTGGCAATTTAGGTTACTTTAAAGTTTCCTTACAAAATATGCTGCCACTAGATGAGGAATGACTATGGGCATGACTAGCCGATCCTCCAAGCTCCAGGAAGACAGTTGAGTGGATACAATACTAACCTGAGCCTTTCAGATTTCAAACTTAAGCCCAGAGGACTCAGCTCTGTGTTCAGTCTCCTAAATTCAGCAGGGCTTACCTTAGGGCTCTTATCCTCTTCCCAGGGGCATGGGGAGATTGGGAGTCAAGAAAGAAGGGACTGCAATGCAGCTCTGGAGAAGCAAAGGGAGGGGGCAGACCTGCTCTCCTCTCCCTGGCCATCAGGGCCCAGAAGCCAGCTACTTGTTTAGTGCAATACTGCCTCTGTTCTGGTATATATATATATATATTTTTTAAACTATTATTTTGACCAAAAAAAAGAAGAAATGAATGATCCCTGTAATACTGAAAATGCTAACAAGCAGAGGAAAACTAAAATGTATAGATAATTAACAAATTTGTATTTGTAATTAAGATTTGATATTATCACCTCTGACACTGAACATTACACCTTTTTTTAAAAAATGGGATTGAGGAGAGGAGAAAACTTTCCATTGAAGATATGAAATCTTCAATATGTATAAGTTTTCTTTACCTAACTGGGCAATAAGGATTCTTTTACACTATAAGGAAAACAAAATGCACACTTTCACACAATTTTGTTCTTTATCTAATTAGCTATAAAGCCCAGATGGGCAAGATTTATCTGTCTCAGGGTTTCCATTTCTACCTGTGAAAAACAGGTAAGTTTTTCAATGCTATTAAGATTCTATGAGCACATCTTTAATAATGATCCTTATAAAAAGTGCTTGACTTGAGAAAGCCCCAGAACTTATTTTGATGCTGCAAAGGAGAGGATGATGAGCAAGGGCTGAGGATAAGAGACTAGAAATAGCCACTGGCATTCAGCTGTAAGGGAAATAATGAGGTGTGCAACTCAGCCAGGCATTTAACAAAATGAAGCCCAGTAAGCATAACTAAATTTGGGGAACCTATATTCAAAGTACAAAATAGCTTTTCAACCCTTAGTCATCAACCTAGTTGAGAAAGAGCATAAAAGGCCACTGAACCGAAAGCTGAAAGGTCCATGTCCTTAGAAAAGTTTATTACTCTTTAAGGCTCAGTGTCCTCATCCTAAAATAAGGACACGCCACCTGCCTGAACCTCCTCACAGGGTGGTTGTGAGGATCGAATACAAAGTATGTGAAAATGCTTTGAAAACCACAATGCACTCCATAAATTACTTATTTGAAACTCATTTTTTAAAAGGCTTTCTACTATCAAAACCACAGCCAATCACCCTTTCAGAATACCAAAACACCAAGTAATTTTTAAATAAGTGTTTTCATTTTAAAGATTTGGATGTTAAGAATTTAACATTGTGGCCCTCCCCAATAGACTCTGGGTTTACAATAATACAACCAACAGGGGAAAATGTACATTTGCAAGCTGTTATTTGGTCAAGTAACGGGATATTAAATCGTTACTAACTAATCATTTAAGTTAGGATCTCTCCAAAGAGCCAAAATGAAGGTTATATACATTGTGCGGGGGACCACTTTTGCCAATGCAGTTCTAGAGTATTCCACGATGGGCTCCTCCTGGCAAATGCTCTGGCCCTAAAAGCAGAGAAGGGGATTCTCAGTACAGAAGACACATGGAGCCAGGGGTAGGATCCATTAAGCCTTCAAGAGGTATTTGTGTCTATGTAATATATATTTTAAACCCTGGGATGGTACAAGAATTGACAGCACACAACAGACAAGCAGCTACTTCGAGATTTAACTTCTCTAGGCTTCTATTTCCTCATCTATAAAACAGGGATAAGCGTCCCCTCTGTGGAAAAGGCTGATTAAGAAGTTACATGGAAACTGCTACCTTGTACCTGGAGCATAGGAAGTACTCAGCAAATCAAAGTTAGTATTACTAGGAAGAGCAGAGTGTTTCAGTTATCTTTGCCCTAAACTAAAAACGTCGCTCCTTTAAACAGCATTTTAAACAGCAGTAGGAGTTCCTCCAAAACAATTTACAACAGAATTAGAATATGAGAGGGCATTTTATTGTGGGGATTGAGGAGAAGGAGGTAGGGAAACAATAACACTTACTTATCCAGTTTCTGACATTGAGGAAACTTTGCTCATTCGTCAGATCAAAAAGCAGAAGAAACCCCATGGCATCTCTGAAGAACGCTGTTGTCAAGCTACGAAACCTGGGAACATAAAGGCAGACCAGTCACCTAAACCATGGCCCCACTCCTGAAACATAAAGTTACCAGGAGAGCCCTCAGCCTATTACAATAGTTCATCAATAACAGATTAGATGTTTAATAATGTGCCATTGTTTCTAATAACTTCACATTATACATGCATAGTGTAGCTCTTAGTTACATAAGATTTAGTGAATTATGCTATTATAAATGATACTTTTAACAATATAAAATTATGTATATAATCAATGATATCAGGTATCTTACAAAATACAGTAAATAGATATTTAGAGCAAGAAAGGATATTTGAAAATGTATGTACACTTTATAAAATGCCAATAATGATCAAAGTTATACTTGAAATTTTCTTTTAAAAAAAAAGCAATCTTGGGAGGCCGGCCCGGTGGCGCAGCGGTTTAGTCCGCGCTTGGCAGCCCGGGGTTCGCGAGTTCGGATCCCGAGTGCCCGCCGATGCACTGCCTGTCAGCCATGCCGTGGCGGCGTCCCATATAAAGTGGAGGAAGATGGGCACGGATGTTAGCCCAGGGCCAGTCTTCCTCAGCAAAAAGGGGAGGATTGGCAACAGATGTTAGCTCAGGGCTGGTCTTCCCCACAAAAAAAAAAAAAACAATCTGTGTAAATTTAAAAAAAAAACAAATTAGATGACAATATTCCAAAAGTGTATAAAACAGTTATTTATCACTTATATAAGTTTATGTGTTAATAGACCACGTGATTTGAAAACTCAGCCTGCTGAACAGGGATGACAAGTACTAGCTCGTGATCCCTTAGTCTCAGCCAAGAATTTATTGTACAATTAAGAGTTAATTAGGCCAAATGCAATGGTGCTTGCTGTGTATGTTTTCCTTGTCCTGTGAAAGCTTGGCTTGACATTACAATGTGTTCCATGACCTTTAATTTAGCCTCCACAGAAATCTCCTATCTCTGATAACCATGTATTTGGCTTTAAGGTGGGAGCAGTACTGACTCAGGTCCTATCCTTTCTTGGTATTCTCTCTTCCAAGGCTTTCTCAGGCTGTCTCCCCTCTCTCTCCCTCTAGCCAGTTTCCTCTCACTGTGCCTTTATGCAAAGCCTGCAACTGACAGGCGTAGGCTCTATGGAAGAAAATACTGGCATGAATTTGTCATCTAATCTGCCATTTTAAGTTTTCTCAAATATTACTAATCAATGTTTTTACAAAAAGAGTCCTTATTTTTTAGAGATACATAAGAAAATTGTTATGAATGAAATAATCTATTTGACATTTGCTTCAAAATAATTTGGCGGAGGGAAGAAGAGGTAAGGGGTATACATGAAATAAGATTGGCCATAACTTGATGACTGTTGAAACTGGAAAAATGAGTACACAAGTTCATTATACTATCTTCTCTACTTTTGTATGTACTTGAATTTTTCCATAATAAAAAGTTAAAAAACAAACATAATCCTTCAAGGAAAGTGTGAGAGAAAACAGAAGCTATAGCTAACTAAAAGCAACTTTATATCAAGATTTCAGGTGACTAATTTTGGTCAAGTGATTTGTGACCATGTAAATTCATTACAACCAGATTTTCCATTAGGTTTCAACAATCAGGTAAGAATAATGCATGTAACTCTGAAGCTTTCTTTGTGGCTGAGTAAATAGCAAAAGTTAACGGAGAAAAGTATACAAGCCTTAAAAAAAAGAGGAAAAAAGTCCACACATAAGATGGTCCATTTTGAAAAGGATTCCTTTTTCCTTTGACTTTGTATGAAATTAAGCCACCGTTATCATCTCAGACTGATAAATTTCCTGCTAGTTTGGCAGCATGTCATATCCAGGTGCAAATCAACTAATAAGCTGGCCTTTTCCTACTCAGGTCACTATGTGAAGAGCAGTAAGGAGCACATGACTGAAGATTTCATACCTCTCCTGCCCTGCTGTGTCCCATAACTGCAGGTGGATTCTCTGGCCTCTGCCAATGGCTCCATCTGGCCCATTGGCTCTGTATACCTAAAAGAGCAAAATGACAGAGAAAAAGAGAACTTCTGAGACCAGTGAACTCTTCTCATGTTCCTATTCAGTACAACTCACCTAAGCATCTAAACTTCTAAAGAAAAACCCATCTGGAATACAACCTTGTTTGTGTTTTATTCCAAATAATTGTCTTTGGATAATATAATAATTTGTATTAAAATATATATACACATTACATACTTTATAAATATATTATGAAATACATAAATAACACATAACTTGTATAAAAAATTATAACCAGCTCAACTTTCCTCAAAGTTCCCTCAGGTCACTAGTTTCAATAAATATTACCTTTCTATGACTTATCTCCATCCCAACTTTAAAAAGTATTCTTAAAACAATTTTATAGGAAGCATTTCTGGAATGGCAGAGAAAACACCTCTGAAAATCTCTTCCTCCATAAAAGCAATGAAAACACTGGCAAAAATGTCAAAATCAACTTTTTCAGAACTCTGAAAATTAACAAAGGCTTGTAACATTCCAAGGAGCATTTATTCAAGAAAAGCAGCTAAATATCAATACAGTAAGTTTTGTGCTATTTTAATTTGTCCTATTCCCATCCCCCTCTTCCAAGCTCCCTGGTGGCCTTTAAAACCAACAGATGCACAACTATGGTAGCTGTGAGAACAATCAGCATAGCAGCCACTGTAGACAGTGGAGGCAGAACAGGTTTGGAGTTCCCCAAAAGTCTCATCCCCAGAGAACCATCTGGAAGCTGCCTGTAAACCTCCATTCCCAGGCCTTGTCATCATTTTACCTTACTTGGAGCTTGCTCTATGAGAATAGCCCTATCCTCAAGGCATTTGTTGAAAACAATCAGCAGCAATTATTTAACATCACAGCTACCAGAGGCAGCAATACCAGTTGTGGCTAACAAAAGTCTAGTCAAAAAACTAAAAAGAGAAAAAGTAGAAAATGAGATGTCCATAGGGAGATTTGAAAAGCTCCAAAGTATTCCCTGTAATCTACAGGCCATGCTCCTGTGCAGGGCTGCACATATGCCCAGGAAAGACCTGAAAAGATCCTAGTCTCTCACCTCTGGCTGACCTGGAGGATCTTCTCAAGCAGAAAGTGAAGGCTAAGGCTGAGTTATAAACTACCTGCAAGAGAATTAAGCACATGTCCCAACACACACATAGAGACCCTCAGAAAAAGTGGAGAGACTTAACTGGTTCAAGAAATTTAAGAAACAGTCTGTCCACTCATTAGCTGACCACTAAATTAACTGAGCAGAGACTTCAGTAGCTGCACACAACAAAGAATACAGATTTTACAGAATTAGCCTTGGAATGTCACTAAACAAACAGCAACAGCAACAATAAAATAAACAGCAAAAACAGGAAACCCTCAGGGGGGGAGGAATCTGATTTCCAGAGTTGTCACATTATATTACTTAAAATGTCCGGTTTTCAACCAAATTTATGAGACACACAAAGAAGCAGGAAAGCATGGCCTATACACATGGAAAAAAGCAACCAATAAAAACCATTTCTAAGGAAGCCCAAATGTTGAACTTATCAGACAATGACTTTCAATGAGCTATTATAAATATGTTCAAAGAACTAAAGGAAATCATGTCTATAGAATTAAAGAAAAGTATGAGAACAAGGCCTCACTAAATAGAGAATGTCAATAAAGAGATAGATATTATAAAAAGAAGTAAATAGAAATTCTGGATTTGAAAAGTACAATCTCTAAAATACACTATTCACTAGAATACTCACTAGCAGGGCTCAACAGCAGACTTGAACTGGCAGAAGAAATAATCAGTGAATTTGAAAATAGTTCAATTGAGGTTATCTAGTCTAAGAAACAGAAGGAAAAAAGAATGAAGAAAAGTGAAGAGAGTCTCAGAGACCTATGGAACACCATCAAACATACCAACATATGTATACTGGAAATCCTATAAAAAGAGGAGAGTTAGAAAGAGGCAGAAAAAATTTTTGAAGAAATGATAGCTAAAAACCTCAAAAATTTGATGAAAAACATTCATCTGCACATTCAAGAAACTCAATGAGCTCCAAAAAGGATAAACTCATAAAGATTCACTAGACATATCATCATCAAACTGTCAAAATCCAAAGACAAACAGAGAATCTTAAAAGCAGCAAGTGAAAGTGATTCGTCACATACAAGAGACCCCCATATAAGACTAACAACTGATTTATCATCAGGAACAATGAGGGCAAAAAGGAAGTAGCAAAGTTCTGAAAGAAAATAAACTATCAATCAAGAATTCTCTCTCTAGCAAAGTTATCATTTAAAATTGAGGGAGAAATTACAACATCCCAGATAAACAAAAACTGAGAATTCATCACTAGCAGACCTGTTCCACAAGACATAATAAAGATAGTGCTTCAGGCTGACTTGAAAGGACTCTAGGCAGTAATACAAATCCACACAAAAAAATAAAGAGCACCAGTAAAGGTAACTACATGGGTAAATATAAAAGATAATATAAATGTATTTTTGTAACTCTTTTCTTCCATTGATTAAAATACAACTTCATAAGTAATAATTATAAATCTGTATTGATGGGCACACAATGTATAAAGATGTAATTTCTATGAAAATAACAGCACAAAGGGTGGGGGGGGGTATGGAGCCATAAGACCAAAGTTTTGTACAGTATTGAAATTAACTTGGTATTAATTCAAACTAGATTGTTAAAAATTAAGATAATAATTGTAATCTCCAGGGGAACTATTAAGAAATAACTCAAAAATACATAGTAAAAAAATGACAAGGGAATTAAAATGGCATACTAGAAAATATCCATATACCACAAAATAAAGCAGTCATGGAGAAATAGAGGAACAAAAAAAGATATAAGACATATAGAAAACAAGTAGCAAAATGGCAGACATAAATCCTATCTTATCAGTAATTACAGTAAATTTAAATGGATTAAAAACTCCAAATGAAAGGCAGAGATTGGCAGAACTGATTTTAAAAAACAACGTGATCCAACTATATGCTGAGACACACTATGGATTTAAAGACACACAGAGGTTGTAAGTAAAAGGATGGAGAAAATACACCATGCAAATAGTAACCAACAGAGAGCTGGAGTGGCTATACTAATATCAGACAAAATAGACTTTAAGACAAAAATTGTTATTAGATACAAAGAAGGATATTTTATAATGATAAAAGAATCAATCCATTAAGAATATGTAGGAAGTAAAAGGGAGAAATAAACAATTCAACAGTAATATTTAAAGACTTTAATCCTTCACTTTCAATAATGGATAGAGCAAATAGACAGATGAACAGGAAATAGAAGACATATAACACTGTAAACCAACTAGACATAACAGACATCTATAGAACACATTATCCAACAACTGCAGAATACACCTTCTTCTCAGGTACGCATGAAACATTCTCAAGGAGAGATCATACGCTGGGTCATAAAACAAGCCTCAATAATTTGAAAGACTGAAATCACATAAAATATGTTCTCCATCCACAGTGGAGTAAAATTAGAAATCATTAACAGAAGTTTGGAAAATTCACAAATACATGGAAATTAAACAACACAGTCTTAAATAACCAAGGGGTTGAAGAAGAAACACAAGGGAAACTAGAAAATACTCTTAGATGAATGAACACAAAACACAAAAAATTATCAAATGAAGCTAAAGCAGTGCTCAGAGGGAAATTTAGAGCAGTAAACACTGATATTAAAAAAGAAGAAAGATATCAAATCAATAATTTAATCTCCAAGCTTAAGAAATTAGAAAAATAAGAATAAACTAAACCCAAATCAAGCAGAAGGAAAGACATAATAAATATTAGAGTGGAAGTAAATTATCTTGTCTTGGAAAAGATCAACAAAACTGATAAACCTTTAGCTAAACTGACCAAGAATAAAAATAGAAAATTCAAATTCATAAAATCAGAAATGAAAGAAAGGACAACCTACCAACCTTACAGAAATAAAAAGATTATAAAGGAATACTATGAACAATTGTATGCCAAAAATTGGATAACCTAAAAGAAATAGAGAAATTCCTAGACATAAACAACTGAAACTAACTCATGAAGAAATAGAAAATTTAAAGACATATAACCAATAAGGAGATTGAATTTGTAATCAAAAAACTTCCCACAAAGAAAAGGCCAGGCCCAAATGTTTTCATTGGTGAATTTAACCAAATGTTTAGAGAAGAATTAACACCAATCCTTCCCAAACTCTTCCAAAACATAGAAAAGAAAGAAACACTTCCCAACTCATTTTATGAGGTCAATATTACCTTGATATCAAAACCAAAGATATCAGGAAGGAAAAAAAATCCACAAACCAATATCCATTCTGAATATAGACACCAAAATACTAGCAAACAGAACCCAGCAACACATAAGAAGGATTATACATCATGACCAAGTGAAATTTATCACAGTAACAGCAAAGTTGATTTACAAGAATCAATCAATATAATACACCATGATAATAAAAAACTAAAATCATGTAAGCTTCTCAATAGATGCAGAAAAGGCATTGAAAAAATCCAACACCTTTCATGATAAAAACACTCAACAAATTAGAAATGGAAGGGAACATCCTCAACCTGATAAATAGCATTTATGAAAATCCACAGCTTATATTATACTTAACGCTGAATGTCTGACTGCTTTCTCCCTAAGATCAAAAACAAGACAGGATGTTCTCTCTCATCATTACTATTCAGCATTTTACTAGAGGTTTTCACCAGGGCAATTAGGCCAGAAGAGAAATAAAACATATCCAAATTGGAAAGGAAAAGGTAAAACAGAAGATGACATGTTCTTGTATTTAGAAAATCCTAACAAATAAATAGACACACATACACACTCACACGCACACAATTAGAACTAATAAGTTCAGCAAGGTTCTAGTATACAAGATCAATTTACAAAATAAGTTATATTTCTATACACTGGCAATGAACAATTCCAAAATGAAATTAAGAAATCAATTTACAATAGCATTAAAAAGACTGAGATACTTACGAATAAATTTAACAAAGGTAAAATTTATACTCTGAAAGCTACAGAACATTGTTGAAAAAAATTAAAGATCTAAATAAATGGAAAAACATCCCATGTTCATGGCTAAGATTTAATATTATTAAGATACCAATACTTCTCCAAATTGAGCCATAGATTCAATGCAATCCCTATCAGAATCTCAGCTAGCTTCTTTGTGGAAATTGACAAGCTGACCCTAAAATTCATATGAAATTACAAGAAATCCAAAACAATCTTGAAAAAGAAGGACAAAGTGGGAGGGCTCATACTTCCCAATTTCAAAACTTACTACAAAGCTACAATAATCAAGATAGTATAGTACTGGCATAAGGATAGACATGTAGATAAATGGAAGAGAATTTAGAGTCCAACAACAAACCCTTACATTTATGGTCAACAGATTTGCAACAAGGGTGCCAAGACCATTTGGGGGGAAAGAATAGTCTTTTCAACAAATGGTGCTGTGACAACTGGATATCCACATGCAAAAGGATGAAGTCGGACCCCTATTCAGACCATACACAAAAATGAACTCCAAATGGATCATAGATCTAAGAGCTAAAACTATTTGCACATCATATATCTAACGAGAATATCTATGCAGTATAAAGAACCCTAAAAATTTAACAAAAAGACAACCAACTAAAAATAGGCAAAGGATCTGAACAGACATTTATCCAAAGAAGATATACAAATGGCCAATCAGCATATGAAAAGATGATTACTCAATAACATTCACCATTAGAGAAATTCAAGCCAAACCTACAATGAGGTACCACTTCATACCCACTAGAATGGTTATAATCAGATAAACAATAACAAGAATTGTTGAGGATATAGAGAAATTGGAACACTCATACTTTGCTGGTGAGACTGTAAAATGGTACAGCATCTTTGGAGAAATCTGGAAGTTCCGCATAGTTAAATAGAGGTTTGTCATATGGGCCAATCAATTCTACTTCCAGGCATATACCCAAGAGAATTGAAAACATAGGTCCACACACAAAAAAAGTATATGAATGTTAATAGAACCATTATTCATAATAGCTAAAAAGTGAAACAATTCAAATGCCCGTCGATGGATGACAAAATGTGGTATATCAATACAACAGAAAATTATTTGGTCATAAAAAGGAATTTAGTTCTGATACATGCTGCAACATGGACAAACCTTGAAAACGTCATACTAAGTGAAAGAAGCCAGACACAAAAAGCCACACGTTGTATGATTCCATTTATATGATATGTCCAGAATAGGCAAATCCATGCAGAGTAGATTAGTGGCTGCTAGTGGCTAGAGGGAGAAGAAATGGGGAATGACTGCTAATGGGTGTGTAGTTTCTTTTTGGGTGATAAAATGTCCTAAAATTAGTGGCAATGGTTGTCCAACTGTGAACACACTAAAAACCACTGAACTGTACACTTTACAACCTTTTTTTGTTTTCCTGAGGAAGATTCACCCTGAGCTAACACCTGTGCCAATCTTCCTCTACCTTTTTGTTTATATGTGGGCCACCACTGCACCATGGCTGATGAGTGGTGTAGGTCCACGCCTGGGATCCAAACCCAGGCTGCCAGAGTAGAATGAGCTGAACTTAACCACTATGCTACGGAGCTGCCCCTGAATTGTACATTTTAAAATGGGTGAATTTTATGTTATGTGAATTATATCTCAATAAAGCTATTTTTGAAAAAATAAAAAAGCAAGGTGATAGAATGTGAATTAATAAATAGTCACATACATACATATTGATTCTACCAATTATATGTCAATACTAAAAATTTCATGAAGATCCTATTCTTACTCAGTAGGTCTCTGGGAGCGGAAGAAAGACCTAGAGTGGGTAGAAGGGAATGAATTCTCCTATCCTGGAAGCCAGAGACCCTCTATCTTTCCCAGGTAGAATATGCTCCATTGAAGGGTCTTTGTTATTAACCTCCTGACCACTTGCTGACCTGGTTCACAGTAACAGATGATTTTTCAGCAAGAAATGTAGTTCATGGGGCCGCCCAGTGGCGCAGAGGTTTAGTTCGAGCTTGGCAGCCCGGGGTTCGCCGGTTCGGATCCCGGGCGCCTGCCGACGCACTGCTTGTCAGCCCTGCCGTGGCGGCGTCCCACATAAAGTGGAGGAAGATGGGCACAGATGTTAGCCCAGAGCCAGTCTTCCTCAGCAAAAAGAGGAGGATCGGCAGTGGATGTTAGCTCAGGGCTGGTCTTCCTCGCAAAAAAAAAAAAAAAATGAAATGTAGTTCATGAAGAAGGCTATCTTCTCTCCTCTGCCACAATGACACAGTAACCTCCTGCCTTCCTCTCCACCTCCTTTAAAAAAAAAAAGGAACCTCTTCCCTTATCATTCTGCAGAACCCCCCTTGTTCCCTTGGTTACTTCCAGGATCAACATGCACTGCCAGCTTTCCCACTCCTACTCCAACCTCACCCTCCTGGCAGCAGCAATGAGCTCTGCCACTTAGTGTTCCATACAGGATTGCTGAGCCTTAATTAAGAGAAAAGCCATTAAAAATTATATCAAAGGTGGAAGATATAGCCCACAAAACAGGGGCAGGTTGGTTTGTAGGCTTCGTAACAAAGGTAGACAAATAACTTTGCAGAGTTCAGAAGGGAAGATACAAGCCAAAAGGGTACCAAGGGAAACTTAAAAAGAATCTCCACTTTTACTTTGTCTCCTTGGTTTTAGATGAAGTGTCCTTCAGCACATTTTACCACCCCTTCACATCGCCCAGATTGAACATAACGCACTTCCATATGTACCCTTTAAATTTAGATTCCAAACTTTGTCCTCCTAATTCCTACAAAGTAAACTAAACAGACAGACAAATGTTGACTTAGAAATTACATTTTTATATAGAAGGATATAGAACTTACCACTCTCTTTTCCCTGAAATCAATGCCCACCGTTGTGATAAATTTGGAGTTAAATTTGCCATCTGTGTACTGGTAAAGTACACTGGTCTTCCCTACTCCAGAGTCTCCCAAAGCTAAAAACTTGATGAGGTAATCATAGTCTCCATCAGACATAATGAAGAGCTCAGTGGTTCACCTGCAAAATACAAACAATGCATATTTACTAAAAATCCATTAGAAAATATTAGAATCCTCCATGAATAAAGTGACTTTAATATCCAGCTCAAGAAGTACTTCTATGTGACACCCATACGTCTGTGAAGAGAGGGTTAGATATTCACTGCCCCCAAGGACCTAATAATTTGCTAGATGAGATGCTACTGAAATAGTAAATAACTAACAGTTTAGTTTAAATTTAACATGCATATTATAACACTGTTAAGACAAAATTCCAAGTGAGAATGCTAATCAAGAAGATAATGGTTACTAAGTCTTATATGCAGATCATATAGAACACAAACTGACAAAATAAAGAAAGGAGGAAGGAGACCGTTACAGGAATAATTATAATTCTTAGAGTGCAAGTGGTTCCAATTCCCCCTTTTTTTTTTCAAAGTCTCCTAGTGCTGGCTCCTTGGCTTTTCTCTCTTTTTACTTGGACATCTAGGCAATTTCAATTATCCTATTCATTTTCACATGTCATTATGGTTCCTTCAAAGACAACGCTAAATTCGCAAGTAAAATTTGGCTTGCAACTTCCTTACATATTATTATTATATACTATATATTGAATCAGACTTTTCTAGAATATCACTGCTCATTTGAGAACTGAATCCCAGATTTGAGTGGTCACAGCTCAGAGATCATAGTTCCACAACAAAGGGGTCATTTACCTGTGTTTGCCTTGGTATTCTAATAAGAAATGCTACCAATTCAGCACTTCAATAGTGACTAAAACAAAAGTCCACCTTAGAGCAGAAAAATTCTTGTTTTTACCAGCAATCCCTAACCATGGTGATTTTTTATCTTTTGCAATCAGCACTTTCATGATTTGCTTTTATCCTCTAAACAGATTCAAACTATTCAAAATACCAGTCTGACTGACCATGTAGTCTCTCTCCAGGGAAGGCTTACTTCTTTTTATCCTCTCATTTCTAATATTCATAAACCCTCCTGAAAAGCTAAAAAATAATCAGCTATTCCATTACCCCTGACAACTCTACCTGCCCATTCAAACATACATATTCACCCATCCACACATACATCAGATGCCCTACATTAGATGTTGCTTATTTTCCTCTCATTCGCCTCTTTTCACCCAGCCCTATATCCAGAAACTTTGCCACAATACTCAACGCTTCCTATTGGATTATTTCTATAGATCCATAAAATTAATAAAAGCTCAGGCAAAGATATTTATTGATTTTCAAGGTTGCCTCCCCCACCCCATCCTCTATTTGTTGACTCACCTTATGCTCAAAAATCCTGAATGCTGAGCCCCAAGAACCACTGCCATGTACTTCCTCAGAGTGCCTTAGTGTAGATCTGCAACCTCACATTCAGATATGGCTGGTCAGTTGAAAAGGGCAGAGCCTCTACAAACATTTGTAATTCTATTTGCACACTATAAAGAGCAACACTGTACAGATGACGGCTTTCCTGTGTTATAGTTTTGTCTTCACAGGTGTAGGTTGCCAGTATTAATGGTATATAACAGAATTCCTCTCCAGAAGATGACCACTTAGGTACAAATAAATATCCTAGCATGTCATATCACCATATCTCACTTGACTCCAAGTTATTCAGAAACAAGAGGTAAGAACTGAAAAGCAGGTCCAGATAACATTTAATCATTTGGGGAGTTCCCCTCAAAATGAATAATGAAGCAGAAAGCAACTCCAAATTCTGCAATGAGAATGATGCAAGAAGACACTGTGGCTACCTTATTTCCCCTTTACTTTTAATTTGAAAAAGTCATTTCTCTAACTATGTTTTTATATCATGTAAGGTAAAGGATAAAATGCTGTCACCAATGGCATCACTATTCTAGAATTCTGTAAACCCACTTGAATGGAATTCAAAGACAGATGAAACTACCTCTCCTGCACGAATATTTCTTGTGTTTAGTGATCATGGGAGAAGAATCACACATGTAAGTCTACAAATGATCTTCATGGGTTTTGTTTTCTATTCATGGTGATAGCAATACATAACAGTTCATTCCAAAACCAAACCATCATAAAGGAAGTGTTAACAACCAAATACCACAACTGAAGGTATAGATACCACCATCAATATTAACCATAGTCTGCACTCTTCAGACTGCACCTTTAGACAATTATCTGCCCTGTCAACCTGAAAATAAATGCTCAGACCTTTCACTCTCTGGGTTCAGTTTTCTAAAGGATGAAACAGAACCCAAAGAGGTTAACTCATTTGCACGGTCTAGAACATAGGTCTCCTAACTCCAAGTCCAATATCCATTTTACCCCAAGCTTCATGTCTATTATTCAAGTTTTTATAAATGCATGTTGGGCTTAAAAGTGACCAAGTATGATATCATGCAAGGTAACCTCACAGGAAACACAAGACCTCTGAGGTCAAGCAGAGCTGGGTTGAATCCCAAGTCTCCCACATACCAGCTACTCAGATGTATTTGAGCCTTGGATTTTCAGGTTTCCATTCTTCAGAAAAAAAGGTAATGTACACTACCTCACACCATTGTTCTAAGGACTGAATGAGGTACTCTGTGGAGTGCCCAGCACAATGCTTGGCATATACTGGGTACTCGACAAATGTTAGCTCACTCAATTTTCCCCATTCTGGACAGATCAGACTGCCTCTGAAGACCTAGAACAATTTCTGAAATTGCCTATGGGCGACTCAAAACATATATTTCTAGCAAAAAGATTGTTGACGGCTCAAAGTAGTTTGCTGAGTCAACAAAGATTGCTTTCAAACAAATTCATTTTTTTGACTGGTTCAAACCATTTTCAATTCATTTTAAATAGATACGTCGATTTCAAAAGAGTTATGGTCGGCTTAAAAACAGGTTCAAAGAGGTATAAAACACTCTAATCCATTCTAACAAGCTCATACTTGTTCAAAAGAATCTGAAAAAAAAATCACACTAGTTCAGAGTGAGAGTTGAGTTCAAAGAGGTTCTACCTACAAAACCACTTCTGACTGATCTAAAACCACTTTAGCAAAACCAGACATTTCTAACCAAAATCAGACCGTTACTTGGGTCTGATTTTGATACCTCAAATTGCTTCAGACTAGTTTTAGCTAGCTCAAATAAGTTCTGACCTGGATGAGCAGGTTCTGACTGGCTCACAGAGTTTGGTTGGTTCAGAGTATATTTTACTGAATCAAACTAGTGCTGACCAGTTAAATCTATCTCCAACTGGGTCACACTTGCTCTAATTTTATCAGACTGCTTGTGACTAGTTCAAGTCATCTATAAAATGGTTTTTATTGGCTTAGACTGGTAAAAACAGTCCCAATTGACTGATCCAGTGTTCAAACAGTTCAAGACTAGAAATATAAAATGATCATCAGAAGCACCAAAAGCAATGATTTGGTGTTTTAAACTTGTGTTGAGCTAACAAACTGAAATTTTTACTTGTACTTACCTCAATTGTAGACAGTCTGTACCCAAAAATTTATCTCCACCACAGTCTAATTTCTTTCTACACTTGAACAGCTCGTACATGTTGGAGTACAGTAAACAGGTTGGGAGAAAGAAGCGCTGGCAGAGAGGACACGATAAATAATAGGGAGAGGTGTGATGAGTGATCCAGGCTTCGTTGGTTGAGAACTCACCTCCCATTTTATCTCAGGGAGCTGGCAGCAAAACATTAATCCATGATCCAACAATAACATAGAGATTTCAAGTGGGGAAAACCTTTAGCAAATCTGGAGGCTATGCAGTTTGTCCTAAATTGGTCACAATGACCAGGCTGGTCTGGGTTAACAGAGACCAGAATTCCAAAAAGTAAGAAAGCTACAAGCAAATAAAAGGATTCAGGGAGCAGGCAGGTCTTCAAACTGATG
The DNA here is from genome assembly GCA_031878705.1 of Tapirus indicus. Classification (NCBI taxonomy): domain Eukaryota; kingdom Metazoa; phylum Chordata; class Mammalia; order Perissodactyla; family Tapiridae; genus Tapirus; species Tapirus indicus. The sequence goes on from CM062918.1 coordinate 47,492,562, forward strand.
AGAGATTTTTCAGGCTTTGGGCAGGGTATTGGTGGTGATTGCTTCCTTATCTGAGCTTGCAGTCAGTTGGTCAAAGCCTAGAATTAATGGAATCATTCCATCTTTTAGCAGAAGATAATTCTAGTCCATAGCAAACTGCAACCCTGAAGCCATCCTGCAGTCCCGCACGTGGTTGTCTCACCACTGCTTATCACCCCGAGGTGAAGACAACTTCATGTTAAGTTTCAGCTGCTGGCAGGTCTTCAAGTAGAACCACCTTTGTACTAAAAAAAATATTTTTGTTTCTTTTATTTCTGTTACTCAAGTCCTGAGTGGTATTTCTGGGGCCTGTTCTCTAAAAAGAAAAGACTCTACTCCCCAAGTATGGAAATAAATCATTTTTATGCTGGCATTTTAAAGCAGAAAGGGAAACAGTAAAAACACACAGTGCAGAATTTGACATTTGGGGCACCGAAACAACATTTTGTGCACAACATTTCCAGCAAGTACTCTAGCATATTGATGCTTGGGAAGCCAACTCATCAAGGCCCCCCAGTTGCATCATTCTTGCTAAAAACGGGTCAGAACCCCAGGTCAGATGCCCACATGTCAAGCACTTGACACGCATTAGTGCAACAATCTTCATCATAGCCCTCAAGGCATGTGATACATACACCACACACACTTCCTCCCCCCAAAGGATCTCGGTGGCATTCTATCACAGATGCCACAACGAGAGGATGAGTAAGTGGGTCTTGGGCTGTCTATCCACATGTTAACATGGGCTCAATTCCAACATATTGTTGAGAGACAGAAAAAAGTGGAGGTTAAGAGCATGCACTCTAGAACCAAATCACTTGGATGTGAATCCACTCATGTCAATTTAGAAAACTTAATCTCTTTTGGCTTGGGTTCCCCATCTTAAAAACGGGAAAAATATCCTATTTTATTAATTCTATCATGCATATGCTTTCTTTTTTTTTTTTTTTTTTTTTTTTTTTGTGGGGAAGACCAGCCCTGAGCTAACATCTGTTGCCAATCCTCCCCTTTTTGCTGAGGAAGACTGGCCCTGGGCTAACATCCGTGCCCATCTTCCTCTACTTTATATGGGACGCTGCCACGGCATGGCTGACAAGCAGTGTGTCGGCGGGCGCCCGGGATCCGAACCCGCGAACCCCGGGCTGCCAAGCGTGGACTAAACCGCTGCGCCACCGGGTGGACCCTGCTTTCTTATTTTGACTTTATAATTGGGGTGCATCTTACATTTCACAGTCTTATAACCCATGACATCTTGCAATTGTCATGAAATGAGGTGATCCTGGAGATACATTTGTGTGAAAACCCTTCATTAGCATATTCTACCATGATCAAGAATGCATCAACACATTTTAGATTTCATGAAGCAAACAGTAAACCTATCTCAGAGGGCTGTTGTAAGGACTGAGTTAGTGTATATATACATATAAAGTTTACAACAGTGCCTGGCACACACTAAGTCCTATACAAGTATTAACTGCTATTAGCCTCATCGTCTAGCAATTGAGTTTCCAAGGGTCAATATGCAGGCAATATTCCTTTCTTTCCTAGAACTGAAAGAGCTGGGTCCCTAAACTAAAAATTAATAAAATAAAAAAAAAATAATGATCTGTGAAGAGCACTTGAACCTAAAGTCACTTCTTTAAACTCCATACCTCCTTCAGGAAGTAGCATCTAAATGCCTCAAAGAAATGTCTTCTAAAAAGTCAAGAATGCCCCCAATTTGGGACCTGCAAAAGACTTTCTTATTCAGCTCATTTCTATCTCTCCTCCTTACACAAATATTTCTTCAAAGGGCTCTCCACCCTCACTCTCATCAGATTAACAATAGAAAGCAAGGAACACCCATTTCCTCAACATATACTATATGGTGATAATTGCCTGGTAAGAGAAAGTCAATGATCTTCCTCCTTATTAAAAAATAAAATATCTTTTAATTGCTTTCCAGGGAATAAGATAGAAGAGAGTGGATTTAGTTAAGAGCAAAGGTGAAAGATCTATTTCTCTCTCTCTCTCTCTCTCTCTCTCTCTCTCACACACACACACACACACACACACACACACACACACACACACATCATAGCCCAAATTCTCCATTAAGCTTCCTATTAAAGCCAATCATAGACTCCAACACTAGGATCCTCTATCATTAGGCAGAATCATTCTAAAACTACTCCAGATAGGCCAGCCATTTCTTGAAAGCCAAATCTTCCCTCTATCACCCATATTTAGCACAGAGAGTAAAAAAAAGGGGGGAGGGATAATATCAACTGAATAACTACTGTGTTCCACAAACAGCACTAGACACGCACGATTTTATTTTATCTGCTCATCATCCTTAAAGGGAACTTAATGTCTGTACAAAACTTATACTACATAGACAGCAATGTATTTTTAATGTGATGGTAAGTAGGCTTGAGTTCAAATTCTGACTCTTCTTTGCGTGACCTGGTCCAAGTTCTTTAAGTTTACATTCTTTCAACTGTAAAATGGAGTTAACAACATGACTAACCTCACTGGGTTATTTTAAGGATGAAGTGTCACTGTTCACAGAAAGCTTTTAGCACAGTGCTTGGTCTGTGTTAAGTGTTCAAAACAAAATTGAAAATTGTCTTTAGCAATACTATTACCAATAGCCTCATCAAATTCCTTATTAGCAAGGCACGTAATTTTGTAACCTATTCTTCATTTAGGCTATTCTGAACTTTTAGAAAAATCATAGAAAGAGATTCAATTTAGATGCAATCCATCACCTCTCTATCCATCACACAAGTTACCTTGGCATTTCAATCGAATGATGAGTTTTATCTGTGTGATTTTTGGCAGTTTCAGAGTTAGAATGTTCATCACTTGGATGTTCTAATTTCCAGAAGAGGAAACTGAGGCCCAGAGAAGGCAAGTGAACCGTCTGAAATCAACCAGCTGACTAGATGTGGGGCTGAGCTAAGATCCTAAGTCTCCTAAATTCCAGTCTTGTAACCTTTGCTAACATACCAAGATTTTTGTTCTTTCTGTATCTCTTCCTTCAAAGCCAGGAACCTCAGTTATAGTTGCTTTGATTCAGGAATCAAAAGTTTTCTGTGGTGCCAGCAGCTGAATAGTGATAAACTGCTTCATGACTAAGGCTTGGACTCAGAGATGTTGGGAAGAAGGATCTGTACTTCTGCCCCTGCAGCCCCTCTAACACAAAGCTCTTCCTTATGATGGGTTTCCCCAAGGAGAGAAGTCAGAAACTGAGGGCTTGTTTGCCTCTTGTTCGTCATAGCAAATCCAAGAAAATATAAATCTTGATATTGTACCATCTCCTATAAATCCTCTTTCTTTGTGTCTTTCTTTTCTATGGTTTCAAAATGGAAAGAAAGCAGAAAAATCATGCATTTCCTTGTAGACTTGTTTGGTGTTGAGCTTGGTATTTTCCTCTCAAATCAAGGTTATTTTCTCTGGTGCCACCTGAAGTTCTCTGTAAAGGTGCTTCTTCTGGCTCTCTCACTTGCTCCTTCATTCAAACAAATGTCTATTCTGTGCTTGGCGCCAGAGTACAATGAGGAGTCAATACTCAACATGGAAAATGCCTTTTCTTATTCCTTCCCTACCTTAGACCCTACACTTTTAGCCATGTCCTAATATAAGTTTTCTTAATGACTCTACCTGCTTCTTTGGGTTTTCAAAGAAGCCAATCTTTGTGAACATTTAAACTTCTCTCATAAATATAAGACATCAGGGACCGCCCGGTGGCGCAGCGGTTTAGTCCGCGCTTGGCAGCCCGGGGTTCGCGAGTTCGGATCCCGGGCGCCCGCCGACGCACTGCCTGTCAGCCATGCCGTGGCGGCGTCCCATATAAAGTGGAGGAAGATGGGCACGGATGTTAGCCCAGGGCCGGTCTTCCTCAGCAAAAAAGGGGAAGATTGGCAACAGATGTTAGCTCAGGGCTGCTCTTCCCCACCAAAAAATAAATAAATAAATAAATATAAGACATGACATCAAAATTCATATCTCGGGCCAGCCTGGTGGCGTAGCGGTTAAGTTCACGTGCTCCACTTCGGCGGCCCGGGGTTCGCAGGTTCGGATCCTGGGCGCCGCCTGACGCACCGCTTGTCAAGCCACGCTGTGGCGGCGTCCCATATAAAGTAGAGGAAGATGGGCACGGATGTTAGCCCAGGGCCAGTCATCCTCACCAAAAAAAAAAAATTCATCTCTCCACATTGCTTTTTCCCTGAAGTGTTTGGCATGCACATGAAGATGTGAAAGGAATAAAAATGTGAAGGTTAACAGAGGATAAATAAAGAGAAAATTTTAAAAAGAGAAACATGAGGTATATTGTAAAGAATTTTTTTACTGGAAAATAATTTGAATTTCTTAGAATGGCTAATAAAATACTACCGTGTTTGTTCCTAGATAGCTTGTGGACTTCACCCGCCCTGGACCAAAGTGATTTCTATGTAGAAATAAGAACATGTGAATATAACTATTACTTTTCAGATAACAGCACAGAACATCAGCATTTTTGAGGACTATAGTGCCACATGTTCTTTCATACATTTTAATGTTCCCTTATCCAGGAATTCATCTGGAGAAAAATGTTCACATACCAATGACTGGCATAGAACTACAAAGTCTATCAATGTTTTTTAAGTTTAAGTTAAAAAGCAGTAGGCTTTTGTTTTTTTTTAATGTCTGACCCACTGCTGACCCATATTTGGCATTCTGGAGGACACACATAATGGAGATGGCAGAAAAAGGGAAGAGAAGTCACACACAGTGGGGCAGGAGAGAAGAGGCATTTTGTGATGTACCAAGACCAGAGTAGGGGCAGCTTCTGTTTACCAAATAAGCCCTGGCTACGACTCTCTCAGACCACTGCAGTTCCTATACCCTGAAGTGAAACACATCTCCTTTCACTACAAAAGCAATTTGTGTACTGCCCAATAGTGGGCTCCCCATTTCCACAAGAGGAGACGCCCTCTGCCCTCTGTGCATGTGAGCTTCCTCTTCTCGATTTCTGGTCTAGGTGTGAGTAGATAGATTTCTGCCCTCCTGAATAGGCTGGGAGTGGAATAGATGAAATTATAAACAAAGACCTTGTTTGTGCAAAGATCTTAGACAGAGAGAAGTGGAAATCTACTCACTTTGAAAAATAGAAAAATATTGGAATCTAGCTCCTCTTTGTCTCCTTATTGAAAGACGAATTTGATTTTATCCAAATTCAGAATATTAGATTGTAACTGCATTAGATATTCACCTACAACCTACAATTCATAAGTGCATTCCTATCAATAGTGTTTCGTAGTAATATCATAGATCCATCCTTAACACTGAGGAGAGATGTTCATGGCTAAAAACTGACAGGATCTAAATTTGCATATCATTTGGCTTAATATTTATAAATGTGCCTGCTACATAGGAACAGTCCATTTTCCCCCTTTAAACAAAGTGAAAAGACTAACTTCTAGCAGATGGTGATACTCAAACATAGCAAGTTCTTCAGAGAAAAAATAAAATGATCTGCAAATACTGTTGAATTAAATATATATTTCCGCATGTTGCCAGGACATCCAAACATATCCTCATTTGTAAAAGCTTCCCCTCAGACATTTCAAATTCTTTATGAGTATTAAAGAGAAAGACCAAGAAAAAGAAAATACAAGCAGTCTGAATCCAGGAGTTGATCTACTATTTCTGTAATGTTACCATCACCTCAATAGGTGACAAATATAACCCAGTAAACAAATAACATAAGCAACGATACTTTTGCGAAGAAGGGGGCACTGGAATGATTCTTGAAAGTAGAAAGTGTTCTTCTGGAAGACCATTCATCCAAATGAGATACTGACTTTTTTTTTAATTTATAGAGACCATTGATTTATTTACTCAAGAGACATTATTTGTTGCCCAAGCCTCTTTTAGGATCATAATATGAATGTCTACAAGAATTTATGGAAAGTGAATTTACTAAAACACTGGGTATTATACTACTTACAGTTTGTGACAAGTACTTCTTATTTTATAGACATAGGGTAACAGGAAAAAGGGTACACTAGGGGGCCGCCCGGTGGCGCAGCGGTTTCGTTCGCGCTTGGCAGCCCGGGGTTCGCGGGTTTGGATCCCGAGCGCCAGCCGACGCATCTGCCTGTCAGCCATGCTGTGACGGCGTCCCATATAAAGTAGAGGAAGATGGGCACGGATGTTAGCCCAGGGCCAGTCTTCCTCAGCAAAAAGGGGAGGATTGGCAACAGATGTTAGCTCAGGGCTGGTCTTCCTCACACACAAGAAAAGGGTACACTATAGAATGTGTCATTTGTAAAATATAGGCAGTACAGTGGAAATAGGAGTGGCTGTTTGGTTTGCTGAGTAATATTTCAAATAACCTGAAAGCAGCCCCATAATGGACACAACCATATGTCACTGCAGTGGAAATGTCCAACCCATGGCTAAATGTGCTTCCTAACAGCTGGGAAGTCTCTAAGAATTCGGTAAAAGTGCAAAATCTGTAAAATATACTCCCACTCAGTGGTTGCTTTTTGTGAGCAAATAGAAGACAGTGATAACAGATGTTGGAGTCATGGCCCCCTAAATCCAAACAACAGGACACCACCACCTACCTGTGTAAAGTGAGTAGCAAAATGCCTGATGGAGATCAATATATCATAGTTGTTCTTGTGACTACAACAGATTAAGGCTTGAAACTGATCTTATGACTTTAAACCTGGTGCTTTTTTCCACTATCCCTTAAGAATGACATTGAAACTTTATAAAACTCAAAGAATGGAGTGAAAATATTTTCCAAAAGTGGAAAAGGAGGACCGACTTAAGCTACCCAGAAGATGGGTATCTGCGAGTCCAACTGATTAACAGAGGGAGTTCTGCTATTAACAACCTCCGCAGAGGTAAGGTGAAGAGCTGTTCACTGTGTCAGAATGCCACCAAACTCCTGAGCCTGAGGCTCAAAGGTGGAAATATTAGGAGTGACAGTGCTGCTACCGCAGCCAGGACTGAGAGCATTACAGATCAAGAAGCACTCGAAGGACTTGAAATCAGAAAGTGGATTTCCAAGGTTGCAAAACACAGAACACCTTTCCATTTTTGACCTAGAAACGGAGTTGGACATTCTGCCCAGCCCAGCCCCTCCCAGAACATGGGATATGCATGGTAGGGCCTTTGACCAATGCAGTCCGGCTCTCCACTTGCATCTCACCTGCCTCAAGTTTTTCATGTGCTGCAACACAAGAAAATGTTAATCTGTCAGGGGAAACACACCAAATCAAGAAGCGAGCCACTTCACTTTGTGAAGGAGCAATGATGCCTCTTTCATTCCAAGAAAAATTTTTGGATGGAAAAAAATTATGAATTAGAAGAAGCAAGATTTGTTGAGGATGACTGTCCAATTAATAAAAACAATTAGATAAATATCCCTGAGTTGGCAGTAACTGGAGAAGAGAGGGACTTATTCAACATTGCCTTTTTTAAAAATGAGAATATAAGTGCTCTATATTTGTTCACTCCATAGGGAAATTGTGTCCAGAATCTATAAAACCACCCTGAGTTTCCAGACCCAACCATTTGCACACTAGGATATTATTTTCATTGTTGTTGTATAAGGGTGATTTTTACAGTATATTGTAATAATTTCCTTGACTTCTTAAACAAAGGACACAGAGCATACTTTAACTTTTCTGTGCTGAGATATGCTGTAACTGCATACTTGCAGGAACTGCGAATGGTGAGGGTTCCCATCCCACCCTATTCTGACGGCTAAGAGGAACCATCAGTTTGGCACACAGATACTTACAAGATGCACCAGATACAGCTGCACTTCTCCCTTGTCCTGCCTACCCCACATCCTCACTGACCACCTCAGAGCACAGCTGTTTCAGCCCCCAGGAGTAGGCTCGTCACGTACATGCTGGCTTACTAAAGCACACAGGAGTTCCATCTCTTCACAGCTGCTTTTCTTTTCCACAGTCAGACATCCACCCTACGACACCTCTATATGGGTTCTAACAGCCCCACTTCTAACCACTACCCCTGAGCCATGGCTTCTCTACTATCTTTTTCCTTTTCTGGCTCTTGTCCCTCATCTTGAAGCACTCTTCCCAAATTCCAGTTTGTGTGCGCAGAAACTGACCTGATATACTACCACCGCCAGTGAATACATGCTTTCTTGCAACACAGTGAGCTGCCATGTTAACTTCAAGGTATTGGAGCTCCTCGATAAGCTCATGTGCTGCTGTGTCTTCAGGGACTTCTACTTTTCCAATAAGGAAAAGTTTTCTTCTAGCTACCCCTGGGAATAGAATCATCTCAGAAACCCAAGTGCTTCTCAATACTGCGCCAGTTTTGGTTTTACAATAAGGTTAAATGAAAAGGCAGCATACTGATACAAGTTTAAAACATGAGTTTAAAACATTAGTATCCGTAAACATTTCCACCACATACTAACTTAGTTCTTTTAAAAACAGTGAAACAAGCTTAGAAAATCAAACCATTTCCTGATAGTTTAGCATCACCAACACAACGATACCAGGATTCTCAGCCTCTCCCATTAGGTGTCAGTAGCTGCAGGCGCCAGTCACAGGTCCTTCCGGTCCTCGTCAGGTTTACTCCCACCGTTAACATATTTATAACATGTGTTCAACCCTCCCTAAATATCATATTCTTTAATAGCTGAATCAAAAGGAAAGAAAAGAAACTCTCCTAATGGACAAGGTCTAATCAGATGTGCTTCTGACTGATTCTCAAGAAGTCTTTCCTTGTTCCACCCACTCAGTACGCAATCTTAGAATCGACTGTTTGCATTTCTATCAGCAGCTGTTTATAGAACGGGGTGTGCCTTGGGTTTACTTATGCAAAAAGACTGAGGAACTACAACGAACTTGCAGCCATCCAGCCAATTTCTAAATCAGTCTGTCAGATCACAGTTGGCTTTTTTGTTATTGTCGTTAATTTCTAATTTTATTGCATTTTGATCAGTAAATGTGTTCTGCATAATATCAAATTTGGAGAAGATTTGTTTTGTTTTGTTTTGTTTTGTTTTTTGTGAGGAAGACCAGCCCTGAGCTAACATCCGTTGCCAATCCTCCTCTTTTTTGCTGAGGAAGACTGGCCCTGGGCTAACATCCGTGCCCATCTTCCTCTACTTTATATGGGACGCCACCACAGCATGGCTGACAGGCAGTGCATCGGCGGGCGCCCGGGATCCGAACTCGCGAACCCTGGGCTGCCAAGTGCGAACTAAACTGCTGCACCACTGGGCCGGCCCTGAGAAAATTTGTTAAGATGAGTTAAGTTCACTGAATGTTCCATGATTGTGTGAAAAGGATCTGTGAAACCTCTTTGTTGGATGCAGAATTACATACATACTAGTTCAAGCTACTTAGTTGTGCTTTTCAATCTGATATATCCTTACCTATGTTTTTTCACTTCATCTGTTAGTTTATGAGAAGAGTGAGTTAAAAAACCAGGTCATATTTATTTTTAGAACATAAGCACAAGGTAATGTCTTAAAGAGGAATACAAAGCATCACAAAAGAACAAGGCATTGTGGTCCTTATTCAGAGAGGCATTAAAGCTGTGGTCTTCAGTCTGTGTTCTGTGGAACCCTGGGATCCACGGGGGTACTTTAAGAGTTCTATAAACTTTTATTCAAGTGTCCTTTTTCCTTTTCTCGTTTTTTTAACTGGAATAAAAACTCTTACAGTCAAATGAGTTACATAGATCTAGAGACCTCCAAACCATTCACTTATGCTGCTTGGCTAAGTCATTTGCTTCTGCCTTTAGTGCGTACATGTTATTTGAAACTCTGATAAATATGTCATTAATTGAGAAGTCTGTAATTTGCACTAGCTTTTCCTTTTTTCTTTCCATTTTTTTTAAATTCAGAGTGGATTCATGTGTCCACTCTTGACAAATTAAAGAAGCATATGTGAGCCACACTCAATAAACGAACGAACAGCCAGGCTCAGGTACATCTGTTCAGCACATGTTTGCTTTCATCCTGTTAGGACACTCAGTTGAGCAATAAAGAGTGAACACAATATGTTGCATCATAACATTTTATTATAGATCACTGTAAAGATTATTTTATGTTTTGAGAGCTTTTTGTCTGACTTCTATAAATATAATAGAGCTAGTCTAAGTTCGGCTTACTTCTTATCCATAGCAGATCAATGTCTTCACAGCCAGCTGGGCAATCCTGCACATGGTCTCAGAAAACCTACATAATATCATTGCAGCAAACCTTTCATTGCCTCAGAAAACTGGTCTGGTCCAACTGGTTGCCAAATTTCTTTCGCAAGTTTCTTTTAATGAAATCTTACATAGCATTCCAACATATAAAACAGACGAAAGCAGAACCATTCTAATGAAAAGAATGAAGACCCTCATCTCCAAGGCCTATAGGCCCAACAAGAACCTAACAAGAGCTCCACTGGACACATTTGGAAAACCAATGACAAAAGCTCTACCTTCAACCCAGCTCTGAATCATCTCATTTGCTTTCAGCTTTGTACCCAATACTTCCTGTCTGCCTAAACACCTTAGATTGACAACTCATTTGTAAGGTCTGCCAAGCTTCTTTACTCAGCATCTCCTAAAGATGCCACCTCTCTCTCCCACTTATCACAACCTTAGGACTCTTCTTATCCGGGAGGGAATATCTGAAATGCTTTGGGTTTCCCTTGTGAGAATTCCAAGAAGGGCTACCTGGAGCTTGAGAGAATAAGATAAGTCTATTGGAAAGAGTCTTGGGGACAATGACTATTGGGTCACTCATGGCAAATAGTCCTGGGAAAATAAGGACCAAACTGGCCAGAAGTGAACCAAGAGGCAACAGCCCCTCCTTGGGACAGGAAACCAGTGCCCTTGAAAAAGGGAACTGTTGGGAGGATGTTCATAACAAGCTATATTGGTGATCCTTTTGTAAAATATCTAAACGGACACACTGAGGCCATCAGAAAAAACATTCCGATTAGTCTTGATGGGCTGCAGAACCTATGCTTGGGTGGAACTCTCAAAAGTCAAGATGTGCTTTGAGGAACACAGTGAAATGTTGATACAGCAAACTTAAAATAACTAAGAATATATTATTTTGTGCTATGTCAGAAGCCACTTATACTAAATTACAGCAAAGAATAGCACAAAGAGGGACAAAAATTTTTTTAAATACTGACAGGAGAAAAACTTAAACTTCTCTCCACTAACTTGGTTTTTTTCTATAAATTCAGAAGAAATGGCAAGTATTGTATTTCATCCACAGAACTCCTTGGTCCAGCTAATGGCTATGTCATGAAGAATATTTCATATGAAAGCATGGCTACTTAAAATCCTTAGAAAGTTCCAGGGAAGGAGAAAAGAGCATGGGGAAGATGGGAACAGAGCAATCCCCAGTGTTCCCCACTGGAGCAGGCAGCCTCTTGTGAAGGTGGCACAGAACCACCTCCAGGCCACAAGGGTTTAAATACAAATGGAGGTTCCCAGACAGGTGGTTGAAGTCACATCAAAGTAAACACCAACAAACTAAGGAGTAGACCAAAAAGGGGAGAGGTTCCAGGAATTTGGGGGAGAATGTTCCAGGAATTCAGGAAGACACATAGCCATACAGACTGGGGAGACCACTTAGCTCATCAGACCCAGCAGGAACAATACCTAGAAAAGGTCCGAGTAGTTGACACTTTATCAAAAGCCGGAGAGACTCTCTTACCTTCTAAATCAGGGCAATTTATTCGATCCACTTGCTCTCCCTTTCTTAGCCCATCCAATTCCAAAGGCTCCTAATTGTTCCAACCAGGTTCCTTCACTAAGGTTCCTCCTCCTGCCCTGGGCAGATGGCAAGCCAAGCATCCAGGTTAGAACTTGGTCCCCCAAAGTCATACCTTGTCTCTGTCATCAGCCAAGCCTTGGATAAGGGCACCTTTGGGAACCGAGCTCCTATTTTCTGAGTGCATCTCTGAGAAAGGCATTTGAAGGCAGGAGGCTAGGAATATAGTGTCTAAAGTGAGTGGCCAAGACAGTCACTCAGAAAAAATCTAGAGGGCCTTGTTAAAAGAGGAGTGGATAGAGAAACTTCAACATAGATTCACTAACACAAAAAGGATTCTGTGTTAGCAAAGAGACTAGGAATCAGCAACAGAATAAGCTAAGAGGGTAAAGAAAATTATAGACAAGAGGGGCATAAAGCACGTGAAAGGCCACCCCGAAGATGTAAGTATCTGTGAGTTTCTAAGAAATTGATAAGCAACAACTTCAGAAATTGTGTTTGAGTGTTTGGAGGAAAGTGAAGAAACATGAAATATTATACTTAATTTTTTTAATGAGATTCCATATGAGAGAGGTGATTGTTAAGTAGTGGAAAATGTTTTATAAGCCACACATGAAAATCAGTCTCATAATTCTATACTCAGGTTTTAATAAGTCCACTTTTATTTATTTATTTTATTTTTTTGTGAGGAAGACCAGCCCTGAGCTAACAACCATTACCAATACTCCTCTTTTTGCTGAGGAAGACTGGCCCTGGGCTAACACCCGAGCCCTTCTTCTTCTACTTTATATGGGACGTCGCCACGGCATGGCTGACAAGCAGCGCGACAGCAGGTGCCCGGGATCTGAACTTGCGAACCCTGGGCTGGCAAAGCACGAACTAAACCACTGAGCCACCGGGCCAGCCCAATAAGTCCACTTTTTAAAATATAAAGTTAACTTCCACATACCAACAAGATTGCAAAAGTTTTTTAGTTGAATGTTTTGACCTCAGGAATCATCTTTCCATTAAAAAAAAAAAAAGATGTTATCAATGGTATCCTTTTTAAGCTAGGACTTTCCTATATGTATTTGGACATTACATAAAAATACAATTGCTATATAGTTATCAAGCATTGAAAATAAACTAAACATCCAACAGTAGATCCCAATGATATTAGTTTTCCTCGAAATGAGAAATCACCTTAAAAATTCATATATGAATGTCCAAGGAAAGCTTTTACATATTCACATTTTAGAGTCTACTGCATGGAACATGATAGAGAAAATTATTCTGCATAGAAATTAAACTGTTTAACTTGAAATAATTTCTCTTAATTGCTGGTGCCTCTAAGCAGTTGAGATGCACATTCCTTTGGCTCCTATAATATAAATAGTTCTAAACTGTGAACATTTCTGACCCAGGAAGGAATAGATATTAAAGTTCTATTACTTCTAATCTAAAAGGTCTTGATCTTATGTTCTCTATAGGAGACAGAAACTCATAAAAGAAGATGTGTAGGCTTCTACTGTTAGGATATGGACATTTTTCACATGTATTCTAGTGGAAGAGGTTTTACACTTTGTTCAGATGCAAAATGTTTATGAACTCAGGAGATGCAATGTGATTTTCCAAATCAAAATCTCGGGCTTGTCATCTGTCAGTGGAATTTTTGTGACCCTTTTGGGAAAAGACAGAGTTGGAAATATAGTTTAGTTACCAAAGTATTGGAATTTCTAAAGCATCTCACTGATTTATGGGGCAAATGCATAAGAATATGTGAAATGAGACAGTACCAGAAAAATCCATGGAGTTGTCGACACAACACATCTCCGTTGCACAGATGACATGTGTAATTATTTGGGTTCCCTTCACTTCTGACACCCGGGATCGGGGCTGATTGCCATAAAGGGAAGAGAAGCTGTTTCAAAGGAAACCTCCTCACCTGTTTATATTCCTTTCTCACAGCCTCAGTAATTGACAGAATGACCACGAGCTAGGCCAAATGCTTCTCTACCCACTCCACTCTCACCCTGGAAGCCTGTGATCATAAGCCAGAGCCTACTCTGGATATTCCTTTAACCAGTGTTTTGTCAGGGTGTATGAGTGCTTTGTCTTGGTTAACTTATACAGGTATTATGCTACCTCTAAGTACTCCTCTCCCATTTCATGAGGATGTCTCATCTCTCCAGTAAACTTGCATATTTCCTAAAGACTGTCTTCTTGTGTATTGCTTCTCCATCACCCCTCACCACTGGACTGACAACAGGCCAGCTGTCACTCAACTGCTAACTGTGTCTACCATCTGGCATTTTCTAATGGCCTCTTCCTTCCTCCGGTTCACTCTGTTCCCTGCTGATTTTATTCAGGAGTGACTCAAAAAGTGCCTTGGGGCTCCACTGATAGCTGCTCTTTTTTGGCAAATTAAATTATATTTGTGGTCAACTCAATAGTATTTAATAAGCAACTTCTATGTGCCCATACTGTGCTAGAAACTGTGAAGAGCATGAAAGAAAAATGTGATCCAGCCACTCCCCTCAAGAAGCTGGTAATCAGGATAAGGAAACAAAATGAACTAATTTTCAACAAAGGACAAATAAGACAAGATGATCAGGAAGCAAAATGTCCGGTGTACCACGTAGACCACCCAGCACAGGATATCAAAAGTGAAATGGGCTTGAAGTCAGAACACCTGAACTCTGCCACTTACTTCCTAGCTGTGTGACCTACGGCAAGTCACATAACCTCTCCCAGCCTGTTTCCTCAATGTGGGAATATTTACCTAGCAAGATTATTGGAAGGATTAAAGGATACATTGTGTGAACACATTTATAAACTGTCAACTGCTAGGTACCCATAAGATGGTGGTTTTACAGGAGAAGTAGACCCTGGGAGGTCAGAAACGGGGAGCAATCTGACCAAGACTTCAAGAAGGAACCATGGCCTGAGCTGAGCACTTTCAAAGCCAGGAAGGATTTAGCTAGATGGTGAGGAATTGGAAAGATAGCAAGTTTAGTACAAAAGCATGTTTTGACTTCAATTTAACACATATTGAGAAGCTGTTAACTACTTCAAAGGCTACAAATATGAATAAGATATAATTCTTCCCCTCAAAATTTACAGTCAGAGGGGCCGGCCCAGTGGCGCAGCGGTTTAGTTCACGCTTGGCAGCCCGGGGTTCGCAGGTTCGGATCCCGGGCTCCCGCCGACGCACTGCCTGTCAGCCATGCCGTGGCGGCGTCCCATATAAAGTGGAGGAAGATGGGCACGGATGTTAGCCCAGGGCCAGTCTTCCTCAGCAAAAAGAGGAAGATTCGCAACGGATGTTAGCTCAGGGCTGATCTTCCTCAGGAAAAACAACAAAAAATTTACAGTCAGAGAGACATAAGACAAATACACAAATAACTGTGAATTCAAAGCAATGCTCATGAGGTAATGTGGCCGGCTGAAGAGGGCCGGAAGATTAACCGGTCAATGTGCAGGGTTCTATTTCCAGCTTGGCCACCATCTGTGTGTGATTCAGCATGGGTCACCACCCTCTCCGCCTTGTTTTCTCAAACATGAAATAAGAGGCTTGAACTCAATGGTGTCTTCCCTAGACAACCATTCTATACTCTATGACTCTAGGTTCAAAGTCCAGAGTTTAGCCACAAGAAATTTGAATGGGGTCATGGTGGCAGCTGTCCCTTGTATCACCTCTCACTCCTAAAAGATGAGAGCCTAAAAAAGGGCAGCAGCAGTGGGAATTCGATGGAAGAGATCCAATAGAGATTAATTTAAAAATAACAGAATGCAGTGCTACACTGGGTGGAAGAGGAAGCTGCAAAGAGAAAGAACTCCAAAGAATGAAGCTGGGTGACCAGGACAGCAAAATGGTGTTGCAGACAGAAACACTGAAGTGGGGGAAGGGAGAAAGTTGGAGTGGGCATAAGATTTTTGTGGGTGGGTATCAGATTTCTGGAGGGGAAAGATGATGAGATTTGATTGGGATGGGTTGAGTGTTAGGGGTCAGCAAAGCCACATCAGAGAGAAATGCTTGAAAACCATCCCATGCTTTAGGGTCCCACATTTATCCCTGTCCTTGGGACAGGGGCAGAGGGGCCAACAGTGAAAGGTCCAGAAAGAAGGTCATGACTGTACAAACCACAGAAGAGAGAACATGCGGGACCAAGGATCACAGCAGGGTGTTCTCAGCCAAACTAAACTACATGGGACACGACGGGCAGTCCCTGCTGTTGTGATGAAACTTCGTTTGCAAACATCATTTCTCTATTGTAAGACACTTTATCTGGCAGTGAGTAAAAAGGAAATGTCAGGGAAAACAGCTGGATGTCACCTTGCCTCCAGCATTCTCTCCTTTGGGGAGCCTTCATTAAGGCATCTACTCAGATTCAAAACTTAGACCTTGCCCATCATCATACACCACCCATCTGACTACATGTTAATGAAAATACGGTACTGGCCAAGAGAAATATTTTCCTTCAGCCTCTTTCTCTGCCTCTCTCACTTGGCTTGAAATAGTTACCACTTTTACCACTGATGTTAAGAAATGACATGCCAAAACCCTTCTCTAATTACTTAACGCCTGTGGGTTTTCAGAGGAGAAATACCTTAACTAAACCATGTTCCCCATGTTTTTGTTCTCACGTAAAACAGTACTGCTATAACTATGAGCGTGCCTGTCTCCTGACGCATGCCAGCAAGAGTTTCTCTAGGAAATTGTTTCCCAACCTTTTTCATGCTATTTGTATGACAAACTGGGGCAAATGCTCATGATCAAAGGCAACAGATCTGAGGGCTCCAGCAAAGCCAGGCCCTGCCCAC
The DNA here is from genome assembly GCA_031878705.1 of Tapirus indicus. NCBI lineage: Eukaryota > Metazoa > Chordata > Mammalia > Perissodactyla > Tapiridae > Tapirus > Tapirus indicus. The sequence goes on from CM062918.1 coordinate 47,509,132, forward strand.
CCACCCTGGGGGAAGAGGAGCTCAGTATCTGAACCACTGAGGGCACACCAGAGGGGAGGGGAGGCTCTAGGGTAAATACTGACAGTGAAATTCCTGGGGCATAGGAATGTGCGTGTTCAATAACACAAGATAATGCCAAATCGTTGTCTAAGTACACTTGTTTTACACTCCCAACTTCACATCTTCACCAACATTTGGTGTTTGTTGTCAGCCTTCTCGAATGATAACACATGGTGATCTAAATTAGCATTTTTCTGATTGCTAATGTGGTTGAGCATCTTTTTTTAACCTGTTGGCCATTTAATTTCTTCTTATGGAAAAGGCCATCCATGTCCTTTCCCCATTTTTCTATTGGTTTCTCTTTTTCTTACGGACATGTAGGCATTCTTCATATATTCCAGATACTAGTCCTTTATCAGCTACAGATGTTGTAACAACCCTATGAGGTCTCTAATTTACAGATGAGAAAACTGATGCACAGAACGGTTAAGTAACTTCTCCAAGGTCACACAGCCAGTAAACAGCAGAGCCAAGATTTAACCTCAGGCACACTCTCAACTATTACATCATATTGTATGGGACATGACAAGTTAAATGTCCCTTGTGTCCGAGGGACATCCAGGGAGTTGGGTTTAATTGGCATTTGGAAAACAGAACTAGGACTCAAAAGAAAAATAAGAGTTAACAATATGGATTTTAGAGTCATCAACATGGTTGATTTCCTGAGGCCATGGGAGAGATAAGATGGCCATTTACAGAGAACAGAGAGCCAAAATGTAAGGAGCAGCGAGAGAGACCCAAGAAGGACACAAGGAAGGCGATTTTTCAAACAATAATAGTCCATAGGCTGGGTCAGTCACCACAGCAAAGAGGTGTGAGCTTAAAGCAGGCTCGACCTTCCCCTTGTTGTGAAAACAAGGGATCCGTTCAATATTTGCTGAGTGATGAATCCAGCACTCATAGTTGAAAGATCCCTGCTCAGATTACTTCAGGGAGAAGAGAAGCCTTATAGAGGATGAAATGGGGAAGACAAGAAAAAAGTAAACAAAAAAAATCAGTGCTCGCAGAAAGATGATTTATTTGCATCTATGTTTGTTGCCTCCAGAGAAGCAGTGGCAATGCAAGCTCATCTCTCAAGCAGCACGCTCCTCTTGTTCATCATCTCTCTACCCTCCAACCCCACCGAATCCAGCCTCTGCTGTATCGAGAGGGCAGGGCCACAGCCACACCACAGCAACACCAGGAGCGCAGAACAAAGCAGGAAGGCGTCCTCTTGCAAAGACAGCACAAATGAATGATGGCTTCTGGGAAAAATCAGCTTTTGTTTTTAATGGGCTTTACATGACTCATCAGCTATCACCGACACCATATCCTGAGCTCTGGCTAAAAACCAACCAAGTTCAGAGGGAGGAAGGAGGGAATAATAGCAAAAGATGAGCAGATAGCTCAGGAAGCTTTAATCCTAAAATGGAAAACAGAAACAGAGGGAAGTGGTGAGCATTTCATCTTTGAGCACTCAGGTACTGAGGGTCTGGAGAGGGCAGAAGCTGAAACAGCCGGAGAGGCAGCCCTGGCTCCGGGAGCTGCTAATTGCGCAGGTCCTGGTTGCCATGGCGCCACCCTGCTGGCCGGCAAGGTTTCATCAGCATTCTCTTTCTGCCACAGTTCCTGTCTTGTGGGCAGCAGCCGCAGCAAGAAAGAAGAAAAAATGTCGTTTGTATTCTAATGGCTGCTGGGTCACTGAACACTAACTGTCTGGAAAGGACAAGGAGAAAGTGGTAAGAGACAGAAAAAGCAACCAAGATGGGGGTAAACTCCTTTGAAAGGTATTAAATCCAACCTGTATGTTCTATGAATGAGATGCCCTCATGAGGAAACACTCCTCCCTAAAACTTTTTTTTTTATTGTTCTTATAATCCAAGAATCTTGACGGAGAATGTCAGCTTTTTATCAAGGCTCTTTCCCACAGTGATTTCTGATAACAGGACTCTGGGTTCACTCCTAGGTGAAAAGCATGAACTTGTGGCAAAGAAAACAAAATGATGTGTTGGTCAGCACACTGGAGCGGAAGTCAGGACACTGCCTTGGCTCTGACACCAATCAGCCAAATGACCTTAGCACTTCTAAGCCTCAATTTCTTCCTCTGTGAAATGAGGAGGTTGGACCTGATGAATGTAAAGGGTCCTTCCGCTCTCCTAGCCTATCTTGAGGGTGTTCAGGGGCAAGGGAGTCCTTCCAGGTGCCTCTCAAAGGGTATTAGACTGCCCTGTGTGCCAGGACCCTGATTGTGTCTCCAGGGACACCCAGCTATGAAAGTGGCCACAACTCAATGGAAGAGATAAGTAAACACACACACACTCACAGAGTTACATCCAGACATTTGATTAAACCAATCTTAGTGGGCAGAGACCATGTCTTATTCATCTTCACAAACTCAACCTTCAGCACAGTTGAGGCACTTGGCTTGACAAGTGTTTATTGCATGCACTTGGAGGCAAATCTTTAAAATGCGATATTATGAAATCTTGCACACTTATCTAAGTTGAATTGTGTTCCCCCAAAATTCATATGTTGAAGTCCTAACTCCTAGTACTTCAGAATATGACCTTATTTGGATGGAGATAGGGCTTTAGAGAGATAATCAAGTTAAAAAGAGGTCATTGGGGGGGGCCCTAATCCAATATTATTGGTATCCTTACAAGAAGAAGAAACTTAGACACAGACACACAGAGAGATAAGATGACAAGAAGAGACATAGGGAGAAGATGGCCATCTATAAGCCAAGGAGAGAGGCCCGGAATATATCCTTTCTTCTCAGCCTTCAGAAGGAGCCAACCCTGCTGACAGAACTGTGAGACAGTAAATTTCTGTTATGGAAGCTACCCAGTCTGTAATACTTTGTTATGGCAGTCCTAGCAAACTAGTACATATCCAAAGTAGAGAGAACTGTATAATGAAATATCCCATCGTACTCCTCACTCAGATCTTTCACTCCAGCATACTATCACTGAGCATCTCCAAAACACATGGACCTTTCCTTACATAACCACAACACCATTATCAAACCTAACAAAATTAATAATTTGAAGGCAAATTTAATTTACAGAAGAAATACACCTTATACTAAAACACATACTTACATAAAGCTTTCCCCCATTAAAGCTATTAACGATATTAAAAACATAATCCCAATAAGCTTCAGTGTTTGTGAATAAAATGCTCAGAGGATGAGCAAGCTCTTTGAGCAATTCAATTCCTTAATCGACTTTTATCCACCATATTATCTAGAATAAAAACCTACGCTACTTTATTAAAATACAGAAAAGAAAGGAAGGAAGAATGCAGTCACTATTCATACCCACTCTCTGGTAATTGAAAATGCATTTTTCAAACTAAATCCAAGAAATTTAGCAGATATCTTGAAGTCTCTGGTTAAAAAAAAAAAGATATGTACAGTGGAATTTTATGTTAAATTGCACACCTTTTAAGTACCTGAAAATTGGCATGGCCGGACCCGAAACCTCTACAAAAATAAATAAAATAAAATAAATGCAAAACCATACCTTGACAAAGTATAAATCGCTGGTTGCTTTTCTAAAACTTTGGAGACTGGAGTTCCCAATACTTCAATAATTAGACAACTTCCAATCACGTGTTCTCTTCAAAAAGGTTACTTTTTGTCTAATACAAAGAGAAATGTTAAAAGTCAGAATTGCCTACTTATAAAAGTTTTTCAAAAGAGTCTTTTGAAAACCAGTCGGCTCCATCAACTTTCAGAATCAGGCCTCTCTGTAAAACCCACAATCCAGCTAATTAGTCTCAGCTGTTCGTCATACGGCCTGAAGACCAGTCAAGTGATTGTGCCCCTTTCAAGCTGACTAAAACCCAATTTGACTGCCTCTCAGACCCAAAGCAGCTTTATTAACCTCTTCTAGTGTTAGACGACTATGACTTCAGCTCTTTCGTTTCTCCCAAACAAGCTGAACATTTGTTTTCTTGAGAAAACATCTTTAAAAGTATCACCTTCACAAGGCCCTAAAAAGTTATACTAATATTGTTCCTTTGCAAATACAAAGCCCGATCCAAACAAACAATACAGGAAATCAAATGGAAGTGGTGGAAGGGATGGAGTTAATGACTTACCAGACCTTTCACTCCTGGCCTCCAGACTTGTAAATAAAACTGTGTACTGGGGTTTCCACCCAGATGTCTTGCTGGTATCTCAAATTCAACATGTCTTGCCCTCAACTCACCTCTTTTGCTCTTCTCCCTGCTTCAGACCCACTTCTCTTCCTATATCTTGAGTTACACAATCCCGACACACAACCAGCCAGAAATCTGATGGTCCTCAGTGACTCCTCCCTCTCTTCCCCTCCCACCTCCAATTGGCCACCAAGTTCTAGGGATCTTTCCTCCTCTCGCCTTTTTGCCAGGTTTTCATTATTTCTCATCTGGATAGCTACCATCAACCACTTATTTGGTTTTCTGGCCCCACCACTGATCAATCCTCCACACTGCACCCAGTGTGATCTTTCCAAAAGGCAAATGGGAGTCCACTACTCTCCTCTGTAAAACCTGTCAATGGCTCCCCACAATCTCCTTATGCTTCTGCCTGCAGTACTGCCTACTATTCCCTGCCTCCTGCCTCAAGCCACTAGAACTATTTGTAATTCTCTTCACTAGGGGTTTTCAAAATGTGAAATCAGCCTCATCAGCATCACCTGGGAAGTTGTTAAAAATGCACATTCCTGGGCCCACCTCAGACCTACTGAATCAGAAATTCTAAGGATGGGTGCAGCAATCTGCATTTTAACAAGCCCACCAGGTGATTCTGATACACACTGAAGTGACAGCCACTGCTCCAAACCCCCCATGCTCTGCTCACCAAGACACTTAGCCCTTTGGCTCCTTCTTCTGCCAGCAATGCCAAGTTAGATGCCACTTCGCCATGCTTACTCTTTCCTAGAACTGGTCAACCCTGTAGGATAATTATCCAATTTATTTCCTGTTGGTTGGTAAATATCCTGAACGCAGGAACTGTGTCTTCTTTGACTCACTCATCCCACAATCACTTGTTGAACACTTACCTGTCACTGGGAGAAATGCTGGACAGAAAAACTAACAGAAAGCTCAAAGTGTGACTGAAGACTCAACCTATCCAATGTACAAAATCCCACCACCAACCTCAAGAACTTGGGCAACTAAAAAACATAGTTGCCTGAACATAACCAATCTAACATCTCTCGTGGTAAATGACACAGAATTTTTGGTTCACATTTGATGCTGACTCAGATGTATAGACATTGTTTATAAAGGGAGAAAGGGGTACCTTTTCATGAAAACTTATGTGCCCTCTTTATTACCTCACAGCAATGTCTAGAATTTGGAGAATAATTTAGTACAGGAACGTATCAAGATTTTAAATCCCAGATTAAAATTCATTAGAGTTAGCTTATTCTAATTACAGTAGAAGCTGAGTAAAGTTTCATATTAGCACTTCTCCGCATTCAGTGTGGATAGGAAACTCCTTGGGATGCTAATTCTGATTCAATAGGTCTGGGCGAGGCCCAGGATTCTCCACTCCTAATGAGCACCCAGGGGATACCCAGGTAATGCTGATGCTCCTAGACCTAGAACTACACTTTGAGTAGCAAGTAAAATTCAGACAACCCCATTTTTCATAAATCAGTCTTCCCCTTAGAGCAACAAAACCTTTTTTGGGGGGCTGGTCCAGTGGCGTAGTGGTTGGGTTTGCACACTCCGCTTTGGCAGCCCGGGGTTCCCAGGTTTGAATCCCAGGCACGGACCTATGCACCGCTTATCAAGCCATGCTGTGGTGGCATCCCACATACAAAACAGAGGAAGATGGGCACAGATGTTAGCTCAGGGCCAATCTTCCTCAGCAAAAAAAACAAAAAACAAAAACTTTTTTGACCCCTTTGCATTGAAAGCATTCTAAAATGTCTTTTAGACTTCAGGATAAAGATGGCATACTAAACACACACATTTAGTTCTGCTACCTCCTCAAATCTCACTAGTGTGACAATAAAGGGAATTTTATTTCTTTTACACTTAAACTCACAAGGACAAAGAGAAAGCGAGCAGAAAGAACAGCAACAAAATATTGGAAGCTACAAATAGATGGCAAGAGGTAACAGAACAGCAGACCCGGAAAAGCTGACTCCTTATCTGACAGTAGGGAAAGCCAAGAGACGACTCATCACAGAATCTCCAGAAAGGGTCAGGCATTCAGAGCCCCAAACACCTCTAGAGGTCGGAGGAAGGGTAAAGTTGAGGCTAAAAATGGTGGAAGTCTGCTTAGATCCCAGCCTTGTGACTCCTCCAGCTCTGGCAGAAAGCAAAGGTTTACTCTCTGGAGAGAGTGAAACTCTGAGTGTCAAACTCTCGGAGGCTCTCTGGCAGTGAGAAGTTACGTTAAATATTGAGACACCTCCAACTCCCCACCTACACACTGGACTTCCAGAACGCAGGCATTCTCCACAGGCAGTTCAAATGGTCTGCTCTGGAGAAACTGCCCAGCCCAGGAGGGTAGGCCTAAAGATAAAAACGACAAGCCCATAATATATTGATCTAACTAAATCTATGATGTGACTGCTGGGAGGAGGGATGGAAATGGTATACACGTGTGGTAGGCGTAGGTGGAGAGACGAGCTCACATTCTCTTCTTCCATAGTAAAGTGTCAAGAGATAACACCTAAAACGGAAAAATCGACCACAGAAATATAAGTATGTCATTTAGAGCCAAGGGATGTGACTACCGGCGAGAGTCGACTGACTGCAAGAATTGAAAGCGGTTGACTCTGGCAGCAGGAAATGAGCTGGGGGAGGGGACTCTGGTGGTTTTTTTGTAACAGGCCTTGTAGAACTACGTCCATGTGTAACCTTGATAAAATTTTTTAATTAATTAATACAAATAAAATGGAATGCCTACGCTTTAATGTTTTTTTCTTAGATGATTCAAGACACCACAATAAACAGCACTAACTTGCTGTGCTACATCCTCAGGATCTGGGGCCTACACTGAAGCAGGATGTTGAGGACCTGGGCTCTGAAGACAGGCTGTCTGACTTGGAATCTCAGCTTTACCACTCACTGGCTGTGTGACTTTCAGCAAGTTACTTAACATCCCTGTGCCTCAGTTTCCTCATCTATGGAACAGGGATAATAACAGGATTATTTTGTAAGAAAGGTATTATGTAATACCTATAAAGTGCTTAAAACAGTGTTTGGCACATAGTAATTGTTCAATAATAGCTATTCTTTAAGGCATGTTTGCCCCTGTGATAAACGCCTCCTGACTACTGTACTGATTTTATTAGTTTAGATTTGGTTCTCCCTGCCCCCACCTTCACTGTCAGTCCGCCAGCTGTCCCTCAGCATAGGAATCAGTGTGCTTTTCCACACTCACCCCTTCCCCTTCCAAGGTGCAGTTTCTAATTGACAAGGCACCTACAAACCAAATAACCAAGCGTATTAGAAATGTGTGTAAAATGGAGGAAAATGGGCACCAAGAAATGTTCTGAAGGTCTCTCCGTGAGGCAGATCAGCAAATTTCTATATACGAACCATCTGTCTGACTGCTTATTTTGAGCTTACTTCCTAACTCCCAACTGTGGGTCAGTAAGCTGGGTGACACGCAGGGTAACCAACCACCCCAGGTGACCCAGGGCTGTCTGAGTTTTAGCCCTGAAAGTCTTGCACCCCTGGAAACCCCAGTCCCAGCACTGGGCAAATTACTTAATCCTTTTGGGCCTGTTTCATCATCTATAAAATGAAGGATAATATCTACTTTGACAATCTGTTGAGGAATAAATGAGAGAATGTTTGTATAATTCCTGACACACGGTAAGCTCTCAATAAATGGTAGCTCCAGCTACTGTACTCAGTTACTATCAACTCTACTATCAGAGGCCCAACAAATTATTCTTAGAAACCTAACCCGTACCTTGATTATTTACTTACTGGCAAAAATAATTTGCCTTATGTACACCAGGAGGCTGAAATGTTTGCTTTTATGAATTTCCTTCCACCCCTGTCCTACACCATTTGTTTTAAGAACTAAGGCATATTAAAGAAATCTAATATTTTAACAGTGCTGACTTCTCCACTGAGCAAAAGCCTAGTAGGTTTCCATTATCTTTTGATACATGCATCTTTTTCACACTATGGGAGCCCCAGGTTATTTATGTCAGTAGCTGCTTCTAAAGTCGTGGACAGATCAGCATGCCACCTAACAAAAAAGGACATCAGGCATCATACCTGAAATTCTTTTTTAATTTACATCTTACTTTATTCCTTCATAATGGCACCAAATCATTTTCTCCTAAAGGATCGACAACTTATTCACTAAATATGTCAATTCTATCCCCCCAAAATAAGGGATCTTATCATCAAACAGATGAAACACCGTTTCTGACCTCAAAAACTGAAGTAACTCAGTACTCGATAGATATTAATTACAGCCTGGAGGAAACTGTGCTCATCTGTGCACCCCACCAACGCACGGGTGAAATTGCTATAAGAAAAGTTGCACAATTTGAGGTAGATAACAAAGGATCACAAGTTACTCAAACCCAGAACATGGCCTGGGAACCCTCGAAGAGGCAGCAGAGAGCAAGGACAGCCAGGTGTATAAGAGACTTCTCTATACAGGCTCCCCAGCTCCCTCCTCCCATGCTCATCATCTTTCTTCTGCCAGTGTCCCAACCCAGTGACCAAGGCCTGCGAGCACAAAACACTGGAGAACCACAGAACCTCAGAGGAGCCTTGGGGGGCAGTTGGTCCAACCACTGGAGCAAGAGTCAGTGAATCTAGGACAGAATTTCTCCAAGTATAGTCTGATGCCCACTGGTGATGCAGCAGAATCACCTGGGGTACCTAAAGAAAATCCAGAGTCCTGGGTTCCACCCAGGCCTCCGAATTGGGATCTCTGAGAGCGAGGCCAGGGAATTTGCACTTATAACAAGATTCCCAGGGGATTCCTGGTTATGCATAATAAGGTTGGAGAGCAGCTTCTCTAGGAAGAAAACAGCAAAATGTATAATTGTAGCTAGGCAAATAACCTGGAGGGAAGACCATGTCTAACCTCTACCAGCCTCAGATTCCAAACCTGTAAAATAGGGCTAATAATAGCCAAGGAGCAGGATGGTTGTGAGAATGAAATGCGATAAGAAGTGATAGCTTCAAGCGCAGTGCCGCACACACAGCAGATGTTCAATAAGCATTAATTCATTCCTCCTCCTTTTTTGTGTACGGCCTTCTAACGAAGATTTATAACAATAGTCACCGTTTTGAGTAAATGTCACCAAGGAAAGCAGATGGCTAGCTTAAGTTAAGGCCTTGATATTAATGAGTCACCAATGAACAGGCCAAGGCCAGCAGCTTTAACCAACGGTTGGGTTATAAACCATTGTGGACAGTGGTTCTCAAGCTTCCGTGGGCATCAGAATCACCTGGATGACTTTAAAATACAGACAGTGTGCCCTGTCTCCAGAGTTTCCGGTTCAGTAGGTCTGGGTGGGGCTGATAATCTGCTACTTGTCACAAGTTTTCAGGTGGTGCCGATGTTGTTGGTCCCAGAACCACACTTTGATCATCACTCTACAGCCCCATTATCTAAAATCTAATTGATCTGACACTTTGTAATAAAACAGGAAAACTATGCTGTATGCATTTCCTGTTTCACACCAGACTGGTTAGTTACGTGTAAACAAAGAAGAAAGTAATACACCAACAATTTCTTAGGCTGTGCAGCCTCTGGCTCTGACAATCTTTCTCACTATGTGTTTTGAACAGCACAGAGAGAAGACTGAGATTTGAGTGCCATCTCCCTGCTCACTAGATGTGACCTTGAGTGAAGCAATTGATCTTCCTGAGCTTCAGTTTATTCACCTGAGAATAGAGGTGGGCTCGGTCACCAGTTCCCAGACCTGGCTGCGCACCATCAATCACTACGCAGCATTTTAAATAAAACATAGATTCCCAGGCCTACTGCCAAACCTAACAAATCAGAATCTCCAAGGGAGAGAGTGAAAAATGTGTTGTTTCATGTGGGTATGTTTAAATAAAATCTCCCAATGTGATTTTCATGGGCAGCCAGTTTTGAAGCAGTCACTATTACCGGAGTGACCCTTCAGGCCTCTTCCAGCATTAAAGCTCTTGGTTCTTTTTGATTTCTAAGTCCCTGCGTCCTGAGTCTGTGCTTACCAAGTAGCTTTCTCCTTTTATATTTGCTTCCCATGGAGTTTTTACTACAGGAAGTGAGTACACTGGTCCTAAAAGAAATGAATCTAGTCTACTTAACAGTTCCATTTCTCATGTATCAAGAAACTGGCATTCTGCTTTTAGTTCAAAAAATAAAATAAAGTCCAACGTGTAGGACAAAATAGGAATTACATGGGACTGAATCCGTCAAGCAATCTTCTCTAACACCAACTGCTTACTTACTTACTCCGTCATTCATTCTTTATTATCTCAGCATCCACTATGTGCCAGGCATTATTCTAGGTGCTAAGCATATAGCAGTTCACAAAACAAAGTCCTGCCCTCATGGGAAGAACACTTAAGCAGGAAGAGATAGATAATAAATAAGTGAACATAAAGATAAGATAATTTCAAATAGAAATAAGTGCTGCGAAGACAATAACACACAATGACAGGATAGAGAGTGACTGGAGGCTACTTTCAACAGAGTGGTCAGGGAAGGCCTCTTTGAGGGGGTAACATTTGAAATTAAATCTGAATGATCCAAGGGGCCAGCCAGGTGAAGATCTGGAGAAAAGGCACTGAGGAAGAGTTAAGGGCAAGGGCAAAGGCTCTAAGGAAGGAATGAGCTTGGCATTTCCAAAGAACAGAAATAAAGCAGATGAGGCTAGAAGGTGGAGGCACAGGGATGGGCTGAGGTCATGGAGGCCATCAGGGCTCAGATCACAGAGACCCTTACAGACCATGGTTAGAACATTTGGATCTTATACCAACTGCAGTGGGAAGCGACTGAGGAATTTTAAACAGAAAAAAGATATGATCTGGTTTAAATTTTTTAAAGATCACTGGCTTTGTGTGAGGAATGGGCAATGGGGGGGAGGGGCAAGTATGGGACCAGAACAGCAGCAATACAGGCAAGAAATGATGGTGGCCTTTCACTAGTAGCTGGCACATAGTCATAGCAGGCACTCAGATATTTCCAGACTGCCTTAACACAAGTGAAAATCATAATGTACTTATTTCACTTCCTGTGATATTTCAGAAGAGTTCAAGGAAGATACACTGGTTGTTAGTCAAACTCCATCTGAAAGTCACTTCCTTTGAACAATAAAACAACACAATTTTGGATTGCCCACCTTACAACTGGTGACAATCAAGAAATATTAGCATAGAGGCATAGCAAGAACGCAATGGGGAACCAGCAGACCTGTCTTTTAGAACCTTCTCTATGTCACCTTGGGCACAACTCTGAACCTCTGATGTGGAGGGGAGGCTTGACTACATGGTTTCTAAGGGGCCTACTAGCCCTTAAAGTACACGATGCTGTAAGTGTAATAAGCGAGGTTTCCTTATCTGGGTGGCAAAATGGGCTGACAACCTAGGGTAGTGGTTTTTGTTGTTGACTCTTAATCTCCCAGAGAAGCTCTAGTTAAGCAGAAAACAGGGTGTTAACGAAGAAACTGTCCAGTCTTACTATTTCCTTGGGAAACTCCGGTGTCTGAGGCACCTCTGGCACAAGGGTACAGTGGCTAGCTGGAAATTTGGGAAGTAGATGCTTCTGGTCAGCTGAGAACTCATCATGCAGAGGCACTGAGAGCACAGGTCTCTGAGGAATTTAGGGACCAAGTCTTCAGTCACAACGGTCTCTGAGGTCTTTCTGGCAGGCCGCACCTATGCTGAATCTCACGGCAGACAGGCCTGCAGCCTGGGCTATCACTTCCTGCTGACAGGCTGTCCCTACGGGGTCCACTCCTCTCATATGGCCGACCTGGCACCTCCATAGGACCTTACTCCATGTGATCCCTGAGGGCAGGGGTTCTCAGTCCCAAATGCCCATCGGAATCCCTTGTGGAGATTAAAAAAAATACAGATACCTGAGCCCTACTCTACATTTAATGACTTAGAATTGGGGTAAGGGAGAGGTTAGAAAGACAATAGCAGTGGAGTTAGGCTTAGTGAACTTTACATGATGGAGACAACGTGTAACTCGGGAAACTGCAGGCCAGAGAGTTTCAGTGATTTGTCTAATACAAGTCTCTCAGCCTCAGCTCCACTGACATTTTGGGCAGGATAATCCTTCATCATGAGGGGCTGTACTGTGCACTGTGGAATGTTTAGCAGCATCCCTGGCCACTTCCCAGTTGTGACAAGCAAAAATGTCTCCAGATGTTGCCAAATGTCCCTGGAGGAGGAGCAGGTCAAAATTCAGCCCCAAATGAGAACTGCTGGTACAATATCCCATAGTGAATCATAGCAATATTAGAGACTAAAAACCAGCCTGCTAATTCCCAGCTATGTTGGTCCCTCCACATTCAAGCAGCAGCTCCAGGACACAGGGACGGGTCACTCCCTGAGGAAACACCACAACCTACTCCATGGCCTCTGTGCTCAAGCAGAGCAGGGGGGATGGAGAGCTGGCCTTGACCCTGACAACAGATGCCCAGCCAGCAGCTTGTTTGGCCACATTTGTTCTCCAGTATCTGACTGGAAAGACAATACGTTATCTTTCCAAAGGCTGCTAGACCTTTTTACTCATTCTTGGGGTCACTCCCTGGCAAGGGTGAGATTCATTTTGAAAATTAATCACATGTTTCAAGAAACAAATTCTGACTACAACTATGGATTATATTTAAAAATTCTGAGATATCTCAAATGAACATTTAAGTCATGACCTATTTCTATAGGTCTCAGTCCTCCCCATATTAGGGTTAGTACAGCAAAAACAAAAACATGTTACCATAAGGTTTACTTAGCTGATTGAGACCCTGTCTTTGTTTTTAATGATACAATACACAGGAGATGAATAACCAGCCATACCCAGATAAGACTTGACCAGCACCCGTGTGGTGGGATCAGGGCAGGATAGATGAACTGCCGTTAATAAGAATGAACAGATTTTTCAGTCTCTTGGCAACCAATTTCATTATTATGCTTTGACCTGGCAGCTGGCAAGGCTTTATATGAATTAATCAACGAAGCTATGAAAAAACAAGATTAGTGGCTCTGAAATATGGTATTCTAGTGGTAGTCAGAGGAAGCAAGTTCATTTTCAAGGCTGCTTTCTTAAATAGATACAAATAATTGTTAAGTAATAATAAAATAACACAGTGTTTTACAAACACACATCTCTAAAGGACAGGTCACATAAACCTATCTACCTACATTGGTCCTTACCAAATATCTTCCATATTTGTTCTACCAAAACACACAAGGATGAGGTGTTTCATAGGAGTAGGCCACGCAAAGTAAGCAGGCTTTCAATGAGACAATACTCGGTTCTGGTGGAATTGCTCTCAGTAAGTCCACCTTAATCAAAGCATCTTATGGTAAAAACTCAAAAGGGACAAAAATATTAACAAGACCTTAAAAGGAATAAAACCATATCAAACGACAGGCTTTCTGGCATCATCACAGGTAATACAACCAAATGGTGGCTTTCAGCTATCGTGTGGCTCTTACAGCAAAGTCCAGGGGTTCTCATGAGCACCCCACATTTGGATCTGGGGACAGGAAGGACAGTATGATAATGGAGTGATCACAGGAGGGTGACAACAGAAGTGATTAAGGGTCAATACAAAAACATAAGCAACTTACACATGATCTCTTAAAGGAAGACATTAAAGCAGCAGACCAACCAGTGGACCTGGAGTTCTAGTTCTGGCTCTGCCACTAACTCTGTGTGACCTTGACAAAGTCACTTAATGTCTCTGGATGTGAATTTCCTTAACTACAAAAGACTAGAGTAAAACTTAACCTTCTCCAACTTCTTTAAATTTCTAATACTCCGTTAGTTTGCAGTCCTCTCCATCCTTAAGATAGACACGTGCAGTCACCAAAATGAGCCACAGCTCAGTCATTCTTTGGACATTATCATGATCAATGCATTTCCTGTGCATAAACATGGGTTTACTTAACTAGGGTTACCAGATGAAATACAAGATACCCAGTGAAATTTGCATTTCACAAAAACAACAAATAATTTTTTTAGTATAAGCTTGCATGGAACATACTCATAGTAAGAAATTATTCATTGTTGATCCAAAATGCAAATTTCTTTTTTTTTTATTTGCTAAATCTGGCATTCTAACTCCAACCCCACATTAAAAGTTCAATTTTAAGAACCAACAGTCTGATTCCATACATGTGGGTGGTTCTAAGAGTGGCTGAGGCACTAAACGGGAGGCCTTCTCAAGAGTAACATATACAGAGGCAAAAAAACAAACAAACAGGAAAGGAGGGATAACTTTCAACCTTCCTCTTGAGTAAGCGAGGCATCAAATTTTACTTAACAGTAAATAAACTATGAGTGTTAGTAGACCTCAGCCATACAAGAAAAAGAATGTGGTGTGTCCTCTGTACTGCATGACCAGACAGGAAGCCAAAACAAGCTGGATGCTCAGTGCTCCACACAGCTCACCCTACGGACACAGTTAATTACAAATCCTTTATCTCCTCCAACTCAACTGCTCACATCTGCCCCCAAGGTAATCAGCTTAAGGGAAACCAGATCATGAACTCAAACCTCCTGACCAAAAGGCAGAGGAATAAATATGGTCCAAGCAAAAACTGCACGAGGCACAAAAACTGAAGACAACGAAAGAAAAACAATTACTCTCTTCAGAAGGCAATCTTGTTTGAACAATGACAAGACAATCTTGCTTCTTAGGGGCTCACACTTTTTTTTTTTAATTTCAGCTTTATTTAAGTATAATTGACATGCACAATGGTAAGATATTTAAAGCGTACATCAACATGATTTGATACACGTTTACACTGTGAAAGGATTCCCCCATCTAGTTAGTTAGGGGCTCACACTTTAAACATGAAAGCCCTGTTTTGTTTTCAGGAGGTATCAAACCTATCATAATTTATTAGGGAAAATATATATATATATATCCCATATATATATGTATAAAGAATCCTTTTTCATGTTTTGCAGTGAGGATATAGATAGGGCACATTCCAAGATAAGTTTAAATAACAATGGAAGGCAGATTCAATTTTTTTGTGTGTGTGTGAGAGGAAGATTAGCCCTGAGCTAACATCCATTGCCAATCCTCCTCTTTTTGCAGAGGAAGATTGGTCCTGGGCTAAATCCATGCCCATCTTTACTTTAAATGGGACGCCGCCACAGCATGGCTTGACAAGTGGTACATCAGTCAGTGCCCGGGATCCGAACCTGCGAACCCCGGACCACCAAAGCAGAGTGCATGAACCTAACCTCTATGCCACCAGGCTGGCCCCCAGATTCAATTTTTAAAATAAATTACCATACTTTCTAGGCCAATTAATTCAATTTTCACTGAGAAAGGGCAGCAAGAAACCCGGCTCAACTGTAGCCAATACTGCTTTATCAGCAGCAGGATGAGGTGGACTAAAACAAGACACTTGCATCTATTGGCTAAGAAAAATTAAATGTATGGACTAGAAGTTTGCAAAAATGAAAATAAATCCAGGTTTATTCATTAACTTATTGGTGCATTCAGCAAGGTTTATTGAACACTCTTGTCTAAGATACCCTGCAGTACAAGACTCAAACATGAGCTGAAGTCATGCTCTGCCTCCAGGATATTACAATCCAGTCACGGCAACAAGGCAACATACACATAAACAGTTAGTCTGAAGTAGTTATGTAATTAAATGCCAAAATGAGTCTTGGAGTTGGCAGTTTCAGTGAGAAGCCAGAGAAAGATTAATTCACTGTAGTGCAAAATATTCATCAAGAAATGAATTTCCATTTCCTTGAACTTACAAAGAATTTCACTCTCTCCCTAGATCAACACGAGGCCAAATCACTGGAGACAGGCATTGAATGCTCCGCCCAGCCCGCCCCGGCTCAGAGAAGAGGGCTCCCACTGCCACTGTGGGAAGGACCCAAAGTTCCCACCTTTTTACTTATGTGACCTTTCCCTTTCCAAGGAGGCTAAGGCCATTATCTTGGAGAAAACAGGAGGATAGAAGAGGAGAGACATAGGAGATGTCAGTGTAACTATGAATATTGCTGCTCAAGTGGGAAGGAATAGTGAGAAATAGCAGAGCGATCTCCATTTCTCAGTCTCTCATTCCCTTTTCATTCATTCAACACATTTTTATTAGGGCTTAATATGTGCCAGAAGCCATTCCAGGTGCTACGCACGCCATTGTGAACAAGACAGAGTCCTGACCTATGGAGCTTGCATTCTACTCGTGGGAGACAAACAGTGCGTGTGCGTGTGTGTGATGACAGTTAGTGCTACAGATACTCTAAGAAAAAATAAGGCAAGGTAAGGGGACAGAAAGTGATGACTGGGGTGAGGGATGCTATCTTAGATGAGATGGTACAAGAAGGCCTCTCTAGAGAAATGACTTTCGACCTGAATGAAACAAGTGAGAAAGCCATGCAGACGTGTGAAGGAAGAGCATTCCAGGCAGAGGAAACAGGAAGTGCAAAGGTCCTGAGGTGTGGCTGAAGCAGAGTAAGCAAAGGGAGAGTGACAGAAGATGAAGCCACATACCACGTAAGGGGCTTGTAGGCCACGAAGAGGACTTTTTGTCTTCTGAGATAAAAGGAAGCCACTGGAGAGTTTTGAGCAGAGGAGTGAGTGACATAATTGACTCTGGCTGCTGCGTTGAGACTAGACTGTAGAGTGGTAAGAGTGGAAGCAGGGTGACCCTGCAAGAGGCCTGTGCAGTAATCCAGGTGACAGAAATGATAGGAACTTAGTGGAAGCAATCAAAACGGCAAGAAATGATTTTTAGCCTAGATATATTTTCAAAGTAGAACCAATGCGATTTGCTGAGGGACTAGATGTGGGGAATGAGAGACAGAAGAATCAGGGGTGACTGCAGAATGTTTAGCCTGAGCATCTGGAAGAGCGAAGCTGCTATAAACTGAGATGGGGAAGACTACCTGAAAAGCAGATATGGGAGGGGAAATCAAGAGGCTGGTTCCTAGAGATTGTTGCCCACTTCAAAACCCTTATATCTATTCAAAAACCAAGGTAACAGAAATTGAGAAGCTGATCTTAAATTACATATGGAAATTCAGAATAGCTAGAACAATCTTGAAAAAGAAGAACAAAGTGGGAGGACTCACACTTCCTGATCTCAAAACTTACTACATAGCTACAGTAATAAAGACAGTATGATACTAGCATAAGGATAGACATATAGACCAATGGAGTAGAATTGAGAGTCTAGAAATATACCCTCACACTTACAATCAATTGATTTTCAACAGAGGCACCATGACCATTCAAAGGGGAAAAAATAGTCTTTTCAACAAATAGTGCTGGGAGAACTGGATATCCATATGCAAAAGTTTTAAGTTAGACCCCCGCACCCCACACCATATACAAAAATTAACTTAAAATGAGTCAAAGATTGAAATTTAAGAGCTAAAACTATAAAACTCTTAGAACAAAACACAGGCGTAAGTCTTCATGACTTTGGATTTGGCGATGCTTTCTTAGATTTGGCACCAAAAGTGCAAGCAACAAAAGAAAAAATAAATTATACTTCATTAAAATTAAAAATCAACGCAGGCCATGGAAATTAAGGAAGGGAGGGAGGGAAGGAGAAAGAAAGAAGGAAAGGAAGAAAGTAGGAATGAAAACCAACATAAAATATAGGAAGAATGATCCTCAGTCAAGTTCGTTCAGCATTTTATTAACCTTTCTTCATTTCTAACCATCTGCAGAAACCTTGTTTTCCAGACTGTTTTCCCCCTAAAGCTAGTTTGAACAGTAGAGCACCAACAAATTAAATCAGCAGTAATTACAGAAAACTTATATAGCATGTAACACTACTCCCCCTCCCAACATCTGACTGATGAGCCAACCATAAAGTGAGAATCCAACTACTAGGAAAAAACAGCTGTTAGCCCACAGAGGTAAGGAAGAGTACCCTGTGGCAGAAGATTCTGAGGCCCTGTGCCCCAGGTGGCCAGCAGGAGCTAAAATACTGGGCAGGCGAAGTCAAGGGCTCAGGAGATTTCCTTCACTTCAGGCCTGACTTTGCTTAATCGGTGATCTATTGGGACAGACACAAGGCTTTGGCAATAGTTAACCGAAATCGGTCTTCACATCAGCCCTACCACCGGTCAAGACCCGAAGGCCTGGCGGCCAAGACAGGGATTTCTGTCTGACTGACAGGAAAAGAGAGAAACCTCCCACCCAGCAGGTTTGCCATCCAGACCCGTCCCGACAGGGGTGTCAAGACGCTAAGTAATTCAACTGAAAACAGCAGAAGGGAGGAAAGAACTAGGGGGCAGTGCGGAAGGTCTGGGACCTTCCTCCTCTCCTGCCAGTGAAGTTTCCTTGCCCCCTGACGGGGACCCTCGCACCTGGATGCCACTCGGAGGTGCCATCAGCCCGCGTCCCAAGCTGGGACTGCACCTCATCAGCACTCGCCCAAGCTGACCTCCACCCACGGCAGCTGTCATCGTGGGGTCTGGGCTGAGGGCCTCAAGAGGCAAAGTAACTTTTCCGGCGAGCGCAGACGCCAGAGGCGGGGAGAGAGGAGCCGCGCCTCCAACCCCAGCCCCGGGCCCGCTACCCTGCTCAGCGCTCCGCGATGAATCGGAACCCGCCGGGCGCCGGGCCGGAGCGCGCCGCACGCCCTCGGGCAGCTGCCGGACTCACCTGGCTCGGCCCGCCGTCCCCACGCCGCTCTGCCTCCGCACGCGCCGCGTCCACCGCTGCTGGCCTTTTTTGGGTCCTTGGCGGGTATTTTCCGTCCGGCCCCACATCACTTCCCGTAAAGGAGAGCGAGGTGGGGGCGGGACCTCCTCTCTACCCTCCACCTACCGCTTCCTCCTGTCACCTCGGGCAGCACCGCTCCCGACTCGCGAGGGCGCTTTGCGGGCGCCTCCTTGCGCGCCGCTGCCAGTCCTGCCGCACCTGCTTTTGTGAGCCCCGAAGAGACCCCGCTCGCCTCGTTTGTCTCGAGCCAGGTCTCCACTGCCCTTTCATGGAAGGCGCGAAACCTTAGGGGATTGTTTTCAAGACAGAGGTGACATTTACAAACTGCTCCAAGATAGGTGCACTGCGAGGTATGGGGGATTTGGTGACTCGCCAAATATTCTCCCCTAAAATTCATTTTCTACAGGTGTTTCCCAGGGCATCAGATCGGTGTCTCCACCCTGAAGCCAGAGGCGCTGAGCAGCTGCATAGGCTGCCCCGTGCCGTGTTCCTGAGGCCTCAGGGCCTCCTGATCGCGGTGCCCCCTGGTCCGGCTTCCCGGGGGCCCGAGCCGCGCCGGGCATCCGGCTCTGCCACTGTCCATCCCGCCCCGCCAGCTCCTCACTCGGGTCGGCCTGCATGGCCTTCCTGGGGCGAGGGAAAGCTCTGGGATTCTTGGAAATAACGAGGGAAAAAGAAGTAAAAATTCTGGCAGGAAAAAAATAAATATATTTCTGGGAGGACATTAAAAACGGCGTTTCTGCTCGCACAGTCTAGTTCAGATTATAAAATCACTCAAATTTCTCAGAGAGTGTGAGAGCCAACCGTTAGAAGGAAAAAAAAAAGCAAAATACAGTATATGAAAGAACAGCAGCTGTAAAGAGAAATCTGCGAGCCTTTGCTGCCCCCCAGCGGCTTCCTTCTCTCAGTGCGGAGGATTTTGTGTGGACCTGCTTGGACCTGTGGCTGTGAAGCAAGTTCAAGGCCACTAGGTAGGTTTCCGCTCAGAGGCAGCCATATTCCTCCTCCAGCGGCCTGGGGGTCTGAACAGTGGCCTGCGGCCTGCCCCCATGGACTCAGGCAAAGCACTTCCGAACCAAATAATTCCACTTCTAAGCGGAGCAAAGTGATTGGAAGCCCTAGTCCAGCCTCTGTCATCATCTGTTCCATCTCACTCATCTGCCTCTTCTTGCACCACAAACACCAGCTGTCCCAGGCCTGCCTGCCCAACCCCATCATCCTTCCAGTCTGTAACCACCCATAGTTTGCATTACAGTATAATTAGCCTCTCAAATATGCATCCAATTTACAAAATCACATAAAGGATGAACCATATGAAATTGACAAATATTGAATATACATTCAATCTAATATTTCCGCTCAAATATAACACAGTGACCTCAGAGTTAGGGATAACAGATTTCACCATAGGGTGATGGTTTCAAGGAATGTTCCCTAGGTGAGAGACTGTTGTTGGTGGAGGTTAAAACAGGAAAGGTTAGCCCCATGCTCATGTGTAGAGGAACAGTCCTGGGAGTCACTGATCGGCCAAGATCTGGGGGGCCAACAATACAGCAACTGCTAATGGCTGATATGATACTGGGAAAGCTCTCCCTTCAGCCCTCCCCACTCCTGCAGCCAGGCAGGGCTGTCACCAGGAGTTTATCAGACAGATCAGAAAACAGACAGTGGTGCTGTGGCCCATTCATCACCATTCATTCATTCAGTGAGTCAAGCACTATGTTAGGTACTGGAGATGCAACAGTCCACAAGGTAAATTGGTCCCTGCCCTTAGGGAGCTTGAGAGACCAACAAGTAAGCAGTTAACTCCAGTGCAGTGAGATAGGATCCCTGATAAGAGAAGTTAAAGAGTGTTATTGGAATACAGCTAGTGACACCAAATCAAAACTTCCCAGAGAAAGTAATGTATAAATTAAGAAGGATGAATAAGGTGGGAGGGTGACAGAGAAGAGAATTCTAGGAAAAGAGAGCAGAGGAAAGGGCTGGAGACAAAAGAGAGCTTGAGATATTGGAGCAACTGAAAGAAGTTCAGAAAAACTGAACAGAAGGAAGCAATCAGAGAAGAAATTGGAGAAATAAGCAGAGGCTGGATTACGAAGAACCCTAGAATGATTATAATGAAAAAACCTAACATTTATTGACCATTTACTATGAATCAGCCAATCTGCTAAGAACTTTACAGAGATCACCTCATTTACTTCTCACAACTGCCTATGAAATAAGTACTATTCTTGTCCCCATGTTACAGGTGAAGAGACTGAGCCTTAAAGTGATTAAGTACCTGACCAAGATCATACAGCTAATAAGTGGCACAGCCAGGACTAGAACTTAGAACCCATTTTCTTAATGGCTATAAGGCTAAGAATGGGTTTGAAAGGCCAATTAGCATGCTGAAATCCAAATAAGGGATAATAGTGATCCAGCTTAAGGCAATGGCAGCGAGGATGAAGATGAATGGACAGATTTGACATATTCAGGAGAGTGAATCACAAAGACTTGGTTGTAGGGGGTGAGGGAGAGAGAGGAATCCATGGAGATGCCCAGGTGTCTGGTTTGGGCAAGTAGGAACCATTGAGCAAAAGGAAGAAAGCCCTGTTGCACCAGGGAGGAGGGTGAAATAGGCCATAATGAACAAGGTTAGGACATTTCAAGTTTGACAGGCCAGCACCAGTAGAACATCCAGGTGAAACTGTTTAGTATGCAGGTGAAGAGGTTGATCTGAAGCACAGAAGATGTGTACTGGAGCTACGAACCAAAGGCACTCAAAGGCCTGAGAGTCAATGAGCTAGTCTAGAAAATGTACTGAGAGGACAAAGAGGGGGCTTGGTGCAGAACCCAGAGGATCATTCAGCATTTAAGACTTGGGCAGAGGAAATCTAAAAAGAGTCTGAGAAAAGAGTGTCCAGAGAGGTAGGAGGAAAACAAGGAAAGTTATTACAGAAACTAAGTATACTGAACACATCTTGTGCATCAAAATCCTTTCTACACCACCTCTTACTCTAGCCACAGAATTGGCCCCAGTATACCTCTTGCTTCCTGTTCTAGGGCTTCTCTGACTGCAGGCTGCTGCTTGAAACATGCAGAGTCCCAGCTCCAGTCTCATTAACAGGATTGACATTGGAGGTGTCAGTAAGAACTCATGATTTCTAATATATAGAAATATATAGAAATAGAAATATTTATAGATATTTATGTATGTATTTTCCAGCTCTGTCTGCTAAGAGGACTCAGAAGCAATTATACCACAGTAGCTATGAACATATTTAGCACCCAGATCTTGATGTCTAAATACCCTTTTCCAATAAATGGAACCAAGGACATGATCTTATATGTTTAAAATCATAAAAAAATCTACCAAAAAACTATGAATGCTAATAAATGAAATAAGCAAAGATGCAGGATACAAGATC
Source organism: Tapirus indicus (assembly GCA_031878705.1). NCBI lineage: Eukaryota > Metazoa > Chordata > Mammalia > Perissodactyla > Tapiridae > Tapirus > Tapirus indicus. Next base: position 47,531,447 of record CM062918.1, read on the forward strand.
AATACACAAAAATCAGCTGTATTTCTACACATTAGCAATGAACAATCCAAAAAGGAAATTAAGAAAACAATCCCGTTTACAATAGCATCAAGAAGAATAAAATACTCAGGAATTAATTTAACCAAGAGGTGTAAAACTTATATACTGAAAACTACAAAATGCTACTGAAAGAAATTAAAGAAGACTTAAATAAATAAAAATATATTCTGTGTTCATAGATTAGAAGACATAATATTGTAAAGACAGCAATGCTCTCCCAAGCAATCTACAGATTCAATGCAATCCCTATCAAAATGCCAACATCATTTTTGCAAAAATGGAAAAGTTAATGCTAAAATTTATATGAAATTGCAAAGGACCCCAAATAGCCAAAACAATCTTGAAAAAGATGAACAAAGTTGATGGACTTATGCTTCCTGATTTCAAAACTTAATACAAAGCTGCACTAATCAAAACAGTGTGGTGTTGGCATAAGGACAGACATATAGATGAGTGGAATACACTTGAGAGTCCAGAAATGAGCCCATAATTTATAGTCAATTTGCTTCTCAACAAGAGTGCCAAGTCCATTTGATGGGAAAAGAATGGTCTCTTCGACAAATGGCACTGAGAGAACTGGATATTCACATGCAAAAGAATTAGTGGGGACCCTTACCATACACCATATACAAAAATTAACTCAAAATAGATCAAAGATCTAAATTGTAAGAGCTAAAACTCATAGAAGAAAATATAGGCATAAATCTTCATGACCTTGGATTTGGCAATGGCTTCTTAGATTTGATACCACAAGCATAAGCAACAAAAGAAAAATGGATTAATTAGACTTGATCAAAATTTTAAATTTTTGTGCATTAAAAGACACTATCAAGGGAGTGAAAACACAATCTACAGAATGGGAGAAAAAAATTGCAAATCATATATCTGATAAGAATATAGTATCAGAATATATAAAGAGCTCTTATAATTCAACAATAAAAAAACAAACAACCCAATTAAAAAGTAGGCGAAAGACTTGAATAGACATTTCTCCAAAGAAGATATAAAAATGGCCAACAAGCACATGAAAAGATGTTCAGTGTCATTAGTCACTAGGGAAATGCACATCAAAACCATAATGAAATACCACTTCACACCCACCAGGTTGGCCACAACTTTTTTTAAATAAAGAAAAGAAAAACAACAAGTGTTAGCAAGAACGTGGAGAAATTGGAACACTTATACATTGCTGGTGGGAATATAAAATGATACAGTCACTTTGGAAAACAGTCTGGCAGTTCTTCAAAAAATTAAACGGAGAATTACCATATGTCCCAACAAGTCAATTCCCAAAAGAATTGAAAACAGGTATTCAAACAAATACTTGTACACAATGTTCAGAGCAGCACTATTTGCAACAGACAAAGGTTGGAAACAACCTAAATGTCCATCAATGGATGAACAGATAAAGAAATTGTAATATATCCATACAATGGAATATTATTCAGCCATAAAAAGTGAAGTACTGATACATGCTACAACATGGATGAACCTCGAAAATATTAAGCTAAGTGAAAGAACTCAGTCACAAAAGGTCATGTATTGTATGATTCCATTTATATGAAACATCCAGAATTGGTAAATCCACAGAGACAGAAGGCAGACTGGTTGCCAGGGGCTGGGGGGAAGAGGGAATAGGGAATGACTGCTTACTGCACATGGAGTTTCCTTTTGGGGTGATGAAAACGTCCTGGAACTCGACAGAGGTGATAGTTGCCTAGCATTGTGAATGCACTGAATGCCACAGAACTGTACAATTTAAAACGGTTAATGGTTAATTTTTTGTTATGTAAATTTTGTTTCAATTTTTTAAAAAGAACCGATAGTCCTTGATTCAAAGCTTGGTCTAGGAAAGAAAAGGATGATCCAGAAAGTAAAGGAGTGCTCAAAAAATGACAGGGACATGTCAAAAGGACACAAGATCCATCCTGGGGGAGGAATGTTCCTCAGCCAAGGACTTGCTTATTTTAACTGGGATTGTAAATATAATTTTGTTTTCAAGTTACATTAACAAAACTAATCTTTCAAAAATGCCCACTGTGAATGTCAAAGTATATTCTTAAGTATTTTATACCTAGTTGTAAACTTTCTTTAAGGAATCTTGTTTTATCCTTGTTAAACCGCAAAATTACTTTCAGATAATGTTAAAACATTACTTTTTGTATTTGAAATAAACATTTATTAAAAAAAAAAAAAAGACAAAGGAGCCAACCTGAAGGGGCTCCCACTGGCTAAATCTGGGACAATTTGAACATCAAAATAAACAGTGATTGTCAGGGCTGGCTTCATGGGCAGGCAACTAGTACATCTTGCAGGGCTCTACACTCTGAATTTTAATGCTCTGCAGTCAAGTATCTTAAATTCTTAATAATTTTATCTTTGACTTTGTGTTTTATAAGTGAAATCTGATGGCACAATGGAGCATGCTGGAGGCTTGAAGCCTCTGCTCACACATGGTTCTGACTCCTGTCACTGCCCACTCCTCACCCTGTTGTGCCCTGGGCCCTGCCTACCCTTGCATTCACCACCTTCCTCCAGGGCAGTGACTGGGTCACCCTGGCTCGGGGAAGCCCACATTCTGCTGTCATCTTCCACCCAGGCAGGAGCCTGGGCTTGGGTATAGGAGGAGTCAGGGCAGGGTGCATACTCCACTGGCACTGTGGGGTGGGCAAGAAGGCAGGTGTCCCTGCCCTAGTCTGCTAGTCTAGTCTGAGTCTGTGTGCCACTCAGCAGAGGCCTCCTACCACCACCACCCAGGAATCAAGAATGCCCCAGCACAGAGGCTGCAATCCCTTGGGAGTCGCCCATTCACCATGAGTTGGAGCAGTGAGCCCATGAGAAGACTGACTTCCTCATCCCCACCCAGGGCCCTGCATTTTCATTTTGCACTGCATCCCACAAATCATGCAGCCAGCCCTGGTGATAGTATTGGATTGTAATCCATGGAATAAAATAGGAATCTGTGAATCATACTGACACATCATTTCTGCAGTATTCCTACCAAAAATGTATAACCCGTATCTGTCTAATCATGAGGAAACATTAAACAAACCCAAATTAAGGAACATTTTACAAAATAGACCAGTATTTAAAAATGCAAAGTTGTGAAAGGCAATGCCTGAGGAACCAGAATAAATGAAACCAAAGGGACATGACAACTAAAGTCAAATGTGATCCTGAATTAGTTCCTGGACCAGAAAAAAAAAATGTCTTTTGCTCTAAAGGACATTAATGGGACTTGGTAGAATTTGGATAAAATCTGAAGATTAGATAATAATATTGTATCAGTCTTAACTTCCTGATCTTGATTATTCTGCAATTATGAAAGAGAATATCCTTGTTTTTAGGAATTGCACATTGAAATACTTAGGAGTAAAAGGGCATCATGTGGGCAACTTATTCTCAAAGGGTTTAGAAAAACAATGTGTGTGTATGGACACACATACATATATGTGGAGAGAGAGATTAAAGCAAATGTGATAAAATGTTAATATTTGTGGAATCTGGATTAACAGGTATATGACAATTCTTTGTACTATTTTTGCACCTTTTCTCTAAGTCTGAAATTATTTCAAAATGAGTTTAAAAAAAAACTTTTTAAAAAGTCTCTTTAGAAAATCCCATAGGATCAAGTCTAGTGGCCCACTTGAAAATCTATCATTGTCTTGGCTTCTCTTTTACTCCTCTATCCTGCCCCCGTGACCTTGGGGACTGAAAGGATTTGTGATGAGACTGCAGAAAACACCATCTGATTATGTTACCTGGGAAGGCCCTGAGATACACTTTTCACTGAGACACTGATGAGGAGGCCACAAACATCTCTAAAACGCTCAGTGGTAGTTGTCCTTTATGGGCTGAGACTGACATAGAAGATGCTACTCCAACAGGGCTCCTTATTATCAATTAGAAATAAAAGAATTCCCAAATGGCAAAGGACACATGGCAGGCCATAACTACTATACTGGGAAGCAAGGCTGGAGTGCAGCCAGAGTGTCTTGACCCACAGGGATCTGTGGAGATGGCTAATAGATCATGGTACTCTCAATGGAAAGATAGATGGGGTATTTCTTTTTATTTTGGGGGGAGGAAGGATGTTCCTTGACTTGCATATTTTTCCTAAAAGGAAATCAAGAACTAGTGAGCAGAAGGCTGTCAGTCTCCCCACAATGGAAATCATGGTCTCTCACCAGTTTCCTGATTTAAGTCATTTTACAGACTTAGAGCCAATGATTGAAGAACCTGTATTCACCTAAGAAAAAGGCTCTTTAATGCCACAAGAATATACAATAAACATTCCTTTGCTCCTTTCAAGAGACCCAAGGCCATTAACCAGGACAAATGTGCACTGGGGAAAGAGGAATACTCAGACTTTGATGACTGCTGGATACATGATCCGAGCTGACACTGATACAAGGAGTCTTAATGTCACTATGGTCCTTCAGTTGGTGGAGGCTCGTGGCGGTGAAAGGATAAATGCAGTTTGGCCCAAATTTGTCTTATATAACCCCCTCTGTTGTTCCCGCACCCCCCATCCCAAATCTGTGAGTGGGATAAACATATTACTCAGTAACTGGTAGAGACCTCACATTGACCTTTTGGTTAGAGCCCTGCCTGTCTGTTCAGGCTGCTATAACACAACACCATAAAATGGATGGCTTAAACAACAGATATTCATTTCTCACAGTTCTGAAGGCTGGGGTGTCCAAGACCAAGGTGCTGGCAGATTCAGTGTCCGATGTAAAGGCCCCCTTCCTGGTTTGCAGGCAGCTACCTTCTGGCTGTATCTTCACACGGCGGAGAGAGAGATCATCTCTTGTGTATCTTTTCTTATGAGGGCACTGATCCCATTCATAAGGACTCCACTCTCATGACCTAATTACCTCCCAAAGGCCCCGCCTCCTAATACCCTCACATTGAGGATTAGGGCTTCAACACATGAATTGGGGGCAGGCAGCATTCAGTCCATACCAAATCCTCACTGTAGAAAGGACCAGCTGAAAGCCCCTGAATCTGGTTTCCTCGGCTAAGATAGTAAATCAGAAACAATTCATGCAAAGAATTGCAGACATTTATGCCACCTTCAAAGATGTGAAGGATATAGGGGTGGGGCATCTCTAAAATCCCATTCAATTTGCCTCTCTGGGCCTTGCAAAAACTAGATGGAGAAAGCTCTGGAGATGGATAGTGATGATGGTTACACAACAATGTGAATGTACTTAATGGTGCTGAATTATACACTTAAAATGGTAAATTTTATGTATATTTTACCACACACACACCAAAAAAACCTACACGGATTGTGGCAAAAAACAATAGGCTACCTCAATTTAGCTGTTATTCTGGATGCAGTGTCTTTTTTCTTTTTGACAGCTTTGAGATATAATTCTCACACAATAAAGGTCACCCTTTTAAAGTGTATGCTTCAGTGGTTTTTAATATATTCACAAAATTATCATTGATCACATTTTCATCACCCTAAAAAGAAACCCTATATCCATTTGCAGTCACTCCCTCTCCCTTCTTTCCCCAAGTCCCTAGAAGGCACTAATCTACCTTGTCTCTATGCTTTGCCTGTTCTCCACGTCATATACATAGAATCATACAATATGTGGTCTCTTGTGCCCAGCTTGTTTTCAAAGTTTATTCATGTTATAGCACGTATCTATGTCATTCCTTGTTATGGCTGAGTAATATTCCACTGCGTGGATATACCACAATTTGTTTATCCATTAATCAGCTGATAGACATTTGGGTTATTTCCACCTTACGGCTACTAATAACAACGATGCTATGAACATTCATGTACAAATTTTTGTATGGACACGTTTTTGCTTCTCTTGGATATATATATGCCCAGAAATAGAATTGCCGGGCCATATGGTAACACTGTTTAACTTTTTGAGGAACTGCCAAACTGCTCCACAGCAGCTGCACTGTTTTATATTCCCACCAGCAGGGTATGGGGGTTTTAATTTCTCCACATCCTCGCAGAACACTTATTACTGTAGTCATCCTAGTATATGTGAAGTGGTATCTCGTGCCTTTGATTTGAACAGCTGCAGTACTTTTACTGGAAAAAAAAAATCAACTCATCCTCTGGCACTTGGTATTTGACTCCTAAACCGACCAACGCATCTCAAAGAGGATCAAAAGCAGGGCCAGCCTGGTGAGGGAGTGGTTAAGTTCGCGTGCCTCTGCTTCAGCAGCCCAGGATTCGCAGGTTCGAATCCCAGGCACGAACCGATGCACCACTCCTCAAGCCATGTGCATGTGCAGCGGCCTCCCATATACAAAATGGAGGAAGATGGGCATAGATGTTAGAGCCAATCTTCCTCAGCAAAAAGAGGAGGATTAGCAACAGATGTTTGCTCAGAGTCAGTCTTCCTCACACACACAAAAAAGAGGATCAAAAGCAATTCAATTTACCTTGATGTTAGACAGGATTATCATTCCTTGGATATAACAGGATTATGTATTCCTGCCCATTGTCAAGTGACTTGCCTGCATCCTGTGGGAAGAGTCTATGTTTCTGCCCTTAACTTTGGGCTTGACTGTGACATGCGCTAAACCAAGAGAATATGAGAAGACGTGACATTTGCCACAATTGAGCAGAAGCATACAATTCCATGTTTCCTCTCAGTCTCTCTCTCAATCTTATACCCTGTCATAACCCAGATAGGGGCTGCTCCTTGAGGCTGGGTGCCACAATGAGAAGACATAGAACAGAACCCCAGTCTACCTGCAGTCAAGCAAAGTCAAGCCTGTCACATAGTAGATACTTGGCACATGAATTAAAAATTTTACATATATTTTTATGTGCTTAGAAGAAAAATGGTCTCAAAAGCTCACACTAAACTGTTAACGGTGCTGATTAAACCAGTGTATATATTGACAATTTTCATTTTGTTCATTTCTGTATTGTTTGAATTTTTTAATGAACATGTACTACTTCTGTAATTTTTTCTTCACTGTTTTTTTTAATTACCCATGCTGGCCTCCATTCAACACACTAAATTCATAACAGATTAACCCCTCCCTTACCACTATTATTAATGCAAATTTGCTTAGTGGGTTAAGCAGATGTGTCATATTTACCACCCTATGTACACCATCTATCTTCTCTGAAACCTCTGTTTGATCTGAGCCACCCCAATTCTCCATTTACACCTCCACTATGCCTGGGATGAGAGAGGGCAGGGGTTGAAAAACTGCTGAAGTATATTAAACCAGACTAAGTGTAGGCTAATTGAGGGGTATTCTGTCTGAGGTGGTTCACTTAGTTCACTTCATCTGCAAACACTACTGTAAACACCCTTCCCAGCTATTTTAAAAACACAGTCTAGACTGTCACCCCATGATACTGTATATGCTGCATTCCCAGAAAAATAAACCTCCACTAGGAAACAAAATATTCCTTAAGACATTCGTTTTTGCTTAAAAAATTACTATTCTGTCCTGGTGAAAAGATATAAAATGGCAAATAAAAGTACAGTAAACATTAAAATTGAGGGTGCTAGTTTTAAAAATCATGTAAAATCATCTATGGCTTATTTATGTTTAAAATATATTTGAGAAGTTTTTACTTGATTATTTATAGTCAATGTATAATTTCAATGGAACTTTAAGCAACTACAGTTCAACTCCATGTAGTACTAACTTTTCTTCTCTTCTGATTCTTGTGCCAATTTCGACTTTTCTTTTAATTCCTTCTGATCTCTGGAATACTGTTCAAATATCGGTTGATAAATATATATTCCTCCAGCAATTCCAAGGATGCTAGCAAAAAGCAGTTGTGGAAGAGTCAATCTCCCAAACATTTTTTCAACAAACTGCACAGTGCAAAGGTGGCTTTGAAAAATTATACTCCACATCCAGGAAATCTCTTCAGATCTGTGTACAAAGAAAATGGGAAGCAAAGCAATAACTTAGCAGAACGTCCTTTTTTAAGATTTCACACCACTACTTTGCTCAGGAGTGAACAATATTTTTGTCATAATATGTAAATATCACTTACTGATTTAACTAAAATAAGGATATAAATATTTAGGGAGTATGGGAAATGAGGGTTAGGGAATGATGTTAAGACAAAGCTAAAATCCTCTTCTATTACAGAATGTTCTCAACGGTTTTAAATGGACAATTTAAAAAAATGGCACAAGTGGGCCATGGGGAAGGCATGCTCTTTATAGCTTTAAAGGCACACCCTAAAACTAACTACTAAAAGAAACAGCAAAAAAAAAAAAAGGCTGAAAGTGATTGCCAATCCGATCTGGAAGCAGGAGAAAGAGAATTGTTACTTTTCATTATTAACCCTTTTATACTACTTCATGCTTTTTGGCAATATGTATGATAAAAACAATATTTTTTAAACAGGCTAAAAGATGTTGAGTTCCCTTTGATACTTCAGTAGGTACAAGCAGACATCAAATATAAATCATTTGCCATCCATTTTTGACAGAAATATAACGGGGATGTGGCTGGTTTTACTCTTAACAATTGAGAAGATAAGACTAGTACTTCTCGGAAAGTTATACCACATGCCATCTTAGTCTCTGGAGAAACTAAGTAGCTGTTTACGAATGAGAAAAGCATTGTGAAGGATTTACACATTTTCTTTATTGTAACAATACTTCACGGCCCCCTAGACCAGCCCCTGAGGTCACAAGAGTCATTAGCGGCAGAACCAATATTAGAAATTAGCTTGCCTTTAATACCGCTAAAATGTAATTTAAACTAATCTGGGGAAGAAAAGCTTGTTTTCTCCTGGACTCGACGGTTAACTAGATAAATGACAACAACCAAGCATGCTTTGGTTCAACGGTTGCTAATGTTAAAAAAACAAAAGGAGCCATTTGCAAGTCAGCTCTTTGGAAAATGGATAAACCACACGGAAACGGGAAGGTTCCCCTTCCGCCACGAACTCGCTGTGACCCTGAGCAAGTTATTTAACCTTTGTGAGCCTCATTTTCCACATCTGTACAACAGTTAAATCATCCCTACCCTGCCTACTTCGTTCAACAAATAGTGAGATCACCCAGGGAAACGCTACACAAACACTTAAGTTTATAACTATCCTTTCCACCATCATTACCACTCAGGACACCAACGGTTCAGCTCGCGCTCCGCGTCGCCGCCCCCGCCTCCCGCCTGCCCCGCAGAGGTGAGATCCGGCTCCTTCCCGCAGAGTCTGTGGACCCCGGGCGCAGAGACCTCGAAGCCCGAGACCCGCAGCAATCCCGCGAGAAGGAAATGGCGAAGGATAAAAGCGCAGGCGATCCGGCATCAAAGCGTAACAGCGCCAGCCAAACTTGCAGCTCTCAGCCGCAGACAACACCTTCAGGGTTGGCGTGAAGAAGTTGCCCTTTCCCAGATACCTCCGCGCCCGCGAGCGACGGCTGCTCGCAGAGGCCAAACTTAGTAAGCGAAGAGTAGCGCGCGCAATTCCAGCCTCTCTCGGCGACGGGAGGTGATCGCCGAGGAACCTCAGCGGACCTCGAAGCAGATACAGAATGGAGAGAGAGGGTGGCGACAGCAGACTCTTTTTCCGCGGTCTCCAGAACCGCTCCCACGAAAAGATGAAGCTGCGAAAGAGAAAGTCGACTTTGTACCTCAGCCCCCAGAAGAGTCCCGGGCGCCGCGGAGGTGAGTGCGGAGGAGGGAGAAGCGTGGCGGAAGCCGCGGATCGGCCGCGGACCCCGATCGAGGGCTCCTTTTGCTGGGCAGGGTTGCCAAGAGATCGCAGTGCGCTCGAGACAGGATTCTCGATTATGGCGCGTGCAGGACTCTGTATTCTACATTATTTGATGCCGCCTTCCTCGCGGCCGTGAGAAATGAGTAGACATGATGTGGCCATCCTCATTTTAGATAGGAGGCACCCAAACCCGGTGTTACCCAAGGTTTCGAGGTTATGGAGGGGCTGGCTCCTGGAGTGGGACCAGGTCTGACTCCTGCCGCATTTCTTTTTCCCACTGTCCCCTCTGCCTTTTCTTTGGTCCTGATGTGACGTTAACAGGAGAAAAATCACCCCAGCAAGTGAGATTTTGATCTGTCGGGGGGCGGGGGTACTTAAGTAAAAATGGACTCCTCATTGATTCAGTAAATATTTATTGCGCGCCCTTTGTGTACCGAGCACAGTGTAAGCGGTATAAAAAGAATCCCTACTTCCCCATCTGGAAACCTGAGAACAGGGAAGAGAAGAATCATTTTGCTTAGTGAAAAGTGAGGAAGGGAGAGAATTGTGGTGGGGGAAAAGGAGAGGCAGCTGGGCCCGAGCTCGCTCGCTTCCTTCTCGAACCTACCCCTTGTTAGAAGTTGGATCCCCTCAGGGGAAAGAATGGTAACGACGGTCAGTTACCATACTTGTCACAGACGCACAGTTGAACTTTTAGGTATTCAAGATCAGTTGTTCAAGGGGCACTTCTGAGTACTGTTTCTTCTAAGTCCTCAGAGTAAAGGTGGGGGGAAGAAAAGAACAGCAAGGTTTTTTGGCAGGAGATATAGTTCAGTTGGGAGGTTTCTTTAAGTGTTTCTGGAAGATGAAAGTTTAGATGGGGCGTGTATGTGGTATTGAATGTACCAATTGGGAAACATTTAACATGTGTTCCTGGAGAATAAGGAAGGAGAGTGGCAGGAACTCAGAACGATAGCAAAGACAGTGGATCAGGGGCAGGTTGCAAACTCAAATACTCGGGAAGCCAGACAGGCTAAATAAGTCAAAGCACTCTATATTTCAGTACCAGCTAGTTATGGCCAATTGAGCTCTCTGTTGCCAGATCTTAGTTTTGAAATGCTGCAATACAGATTTTAATATAAAATCTGATTTTTAAATGTTGGCAACTAAATTCAGATTTTAAAAAAATACACTGTATTCAGCCTACAGGCTGTCCTTTTGTGGCTACGAGCAGGGCTTTGGAGTCAGCAGACAGAACTGGGTTTGAATCCTTTTTAGTCATTTACAGTCTTTTTGACTTTGGGCAAGGCAATTTAACTTCTGAGCCTGTTTCCTCAAGTAAAATGGGCTAATAATACGTACCCCTTAGCATTGTTTTGAGAATTAAATGAGGTAAGGCATGTAAAGGAATGAACTTAGTGCATGGCATATAGTGAGCATCAATAAGGGCTATTTAAAAACATACAGAGGACCATTTTATATGCCACTGTTTGGCACATACACAAAGAGTTGCTTCCTAAGTCAGTAATTTGTTAGCTGGTGTCTTTCATTAGGTGCACAAATAGGATAACGTAGTTAGCCTAAGGCCTTAGTTAACCCAATCTCTTTTTCAATATTTATGTTAATTTGTGAGAAAGATTGGTTAAATGAAAGGAGTGGTGATCACTCAGTGATGAGGCTCTGGCCCTTGTATAGCTTTCAGCCCAGGTCTGCTCTGAGAGTAGTGTGGAGGGGCCAGAGTTCACTACTGTGCCTTAACAGAGGTGGAGCGCGAGGCCAACCAGAATAGCAGATTTTAGTTCTGCAAGTGAAACTTTCCTGACTTCTGTGCCACAATTACCTGTTTTGTTTTGTTTTTCAGATCTTCTTGGTGAAAGCATTTATCTGGTCTTGTTTATCATAGCATTACGAATATGTAACTGCTTTTTAGTCCAGACAAGTTTTGTTCCAGATGAATATTGGCAGTCTCTTGAAGTTGCACATCACATGGTTTTCAAATATCCTTCGTAGTTTCTTTCTCACACTAGGAATATGTATTCATCTCAGGAATTGTGTCAGTTACTATTACATATTTTCAATCAATTTTCCATATTTTCTCCAAATAATTTTAACTTATCAGAGTACTTTATTATTTCATGCTAATATTTCTTCTATATCTTTCTTTGATGTTAGTGTACTTTACTTAACCTTTAACTAGCATATATTCCCACAGTGCTCAGTACTGTGGAGGATATAGATGAGGAAAAAAACACATTCCTGCCTTGAAGAAGTTAAGAGTTTGGTCAGCCAATTGCATTTCTTATTCAAATATCTGGTATAAAATGCTGTGTTTTTAAGCTTCTTTGTCAAAAAATAGTTTTATACATGGAAATGAAAATAGGTTTTGTCTCAATGCCGTTTAACATTAGTCCTTAATATTACTAATTATGGTTATTTGACCTGGGAGTGGACAGAAAGATTGAGGGGTTACACTTACCCCTTAATCTTTGCAAGCATTTACAAGATTCTACATCTTTTGGGGAAAGATAGTGTTCAGTTGCTGGTAAGTTTAAATAAAGGTAATTAAAATGTTGTTAAAAGTAGATTTATTCCATCCTTTCTTAAAGGTTAACATATATTAACTAAACGATATTATTGGTATCATGAAGTTTGGTTTTAAAAGGCTACTGTTGCTAAACTCTGACCATATCTGGGAAGCCCATGGTTCCAAAGACATACTGTGATGTGTAACTCTTCAGTACGTGCTACAACACAAGACTGAGCGTGAAAGTGTTCTGCTGTGAGCAGTTCTGTAAAGAATACAGATTTTCAGAATGACTGTATTTTATATTATTTGGACTTTAGAAGTATACTTCCTTCATAAAACAATCACTTGAGAGCAGTGTTATATCTTGTTTTTTTAACTTGTGAACAGAAGACCATGTTAGATGAGCTTATGAAAACTAAAATATATAAACCTACTCAGGATTTAGTGTTAAAATCAAAACTTAGAAAAAATTAACTTGACAAAAAATTTAATGATATGCACAATCACTGTGCTATGTAGTAATTAGGCATCAATGAGAAGTACAGTTGTAATTCCTAGATCATGAATTTCTGGGGTCACTTGCTGGGAGAGGGTTCAAAGAAAGAACTAATGGTGCAAAAGTTTCTCTAACTTCACTCTTAAGATCTTTTAAGCTATCATCAAATTGGACTTAGAAATTTGGGCCATCCCCATTTTCTGTTAGGGAAGTGGCCCTGAAGTGGCTCAGAATTCAAAAGGCAGTCCACATCCTGGGGCGTTTTTTTGAAGTCTGGAAAGACATTGAGGTTCTGGAGTGGTTTTTTTAGGCAGGATTGTACTCTCCCCTTTGCAATGATATTGGATTCCCCATTATTGAGAAACAGGCTTCACTTGGGAAGATCATGGGGAAGGAGAATGTAGAGCTGTAGCAGAATTTCTCCCATTGATACAGGTAGAAGTTTGGAGCTGTGTACACTTTTCCCCTCTCAGGGCTACCTACTAGCTTCTAAATTATGCAGGATATCCATAATAAAACAGTACCTATCTCATAGAATTGTTAGGAGGACTGAATAAGCTGACATATATATAAAGGATATCTAGCACCCAGTACTGTAAGTGTTTCATTTAAAAATACCTATTGTTAGCCAAGACTTGGAAACAACCTAAGTGCCCAACAATGGATGAATGGATAAAGAAGATGTATATATACACAATGGAATACTACTCAGCCATAAAAAAGATGAAATCTTGCCATTTGCAACAACACGGATGGACCTTGAGGATATTATGCTAAGCAAAATAAGTCAGATGGAGAAAGTCAAATACCATATGATTTCACTCGTAAGTGGAAGATAACAACAAACATATATACAGAGATTAGGTTGGAGGTGACCAGAGGGGAAGGGGGGAGGGAGGAGGACAAAAGGGTAATAGGGCACATGTGTATGGTGACAGATAGTAATTAGTCTTTAGGTGGTGAATGTGATGTAGTTGACACAGAAACCGAAATATAATGATGTACACCTGAAATTTATATAATGTTATAAACCAGTTACTGCAATAAAAAAAAATCAATGTACACAAATCAATTATATTGCTGTATACCAACAACCAACAGTTAATGTAATTGTAGAAACACATACTATTTAAAATAGCATAAAACTATAAATTACCTAGGAATAAATGAAATAGATTTTTTGCAAACTTTTAAGGAAAAATAAATAAATAAAAATACCTATTGTTATGCTAATTAAAATAACTAAATGTGCTTCTGAAATAGAGCCTCAACGCAATGAAATGATTTGCTGGCTATTTAAATTAAAATTAATAGTGTGGTAATATATATATTGCAGAGAGAGACAAAATTTCCATGAAAAATTATGTAATTTTTGTAGAAAAATGGGTATTTTTGCAGAAGAATAGAATAATAAATGTATCTATTTTTGTACTAAGAATGGCTTTGGATCAGCTTGTTGACTTAGGATAATTCAGTGTGAACCAATAGATGTTTTTAAAATCTTCTTTTTTTGTGTGAAGATTTGGATTCCTAGACTTGTCCAGGCACTTCTGTCTGCTGTAGCAGACATGAGGCTTTACTCATTAATGAAGCAACTAGAAAGTCATCAAGTGGCAAGATGGGTGGTAAGTCCTAAACACTTTAGAAACTATACGCCAGTTACTTCATTCCTATGGGCATAAGCACGTGGAACAATATCGATTCCCAGAACAGTTTCAGAACATAATTCATACAGCCTTATACAGGTACTTACATAATTAAGAACAGCAAAATGCAAGTGGTGCATGCCATATCTCTCCTGATTGAGTCCTGGGCGGTAGAAGCCACTGATGCCCTTAAACCCCATGAGAGGCTGAACCCTAGTTCTAAATCATTGTCTCCCTCACAAATCACCTCAGCTATTTACAACTCTTGTTCACTATTCCTCCAGCTACCTGAGACTCAGCCTGAGAAATATCTTTTCCCTGAAGGACTCTTTCACCACTGGCTAGAATGTTTGAAAGTGCTGGACTCTGTAAGAGAGAGAATGTGGTGTAGAAGACTGTCTTTTGTCATTTGGCTTATTTCACAGTGGGGAGATAGATTCCTGATCTCCCGTTCAAATCTTGAATGGATTTTCCCATTTCAGCTAAATCCTGAAGAGTAATTGGATTCTGTAGTACTATTGTTACTTCACTTGGGCTCTTTCCTAAATTAAATAAGCTTATATGAGCCAGCCTAGAAATACTACCTTTTTTATATTGTTTCTATTGGAAAATGTTCCAAATTCCACAAAACCAATTTACCAGCACATTTCTGGAATATAACTTATTAATATTATTTATTAATAAATATTAACAATATATTACTAACAGAACATATTTCTACAGGTAGTGTGTTGATTTGCATTAAAAAGACAGATTGGTTTATCAATTGAGTCCTTGCTAATTGATTCCAGGATAAAGTCATTCTCCTTATTTTGTGCTTATATACACTGCTCATGGCTCAAACTAAAATGGCAAAGGCATTATGCCTTTGAAATCCTTCTTCCAAAGTAGCAGCGCTAGGGTTTTCTAGTTTAGGAAAAACGTTTAACTCCACAAAAATTGGGAACATTTTTTAAAGACTATATTTGAAGAGACAGGAAGCTAGTACCACGTTTAACACCCTTGCATCAACTAACAAGTTTCTTTTAAGACATTTGTTTTGTAGACTTAATGATGCTGCTTTTCCATGTTCTTCCAAAACTGGCTTACAGTCATGCGTCACTTAACAACAGGGATACATTCTGAGAAATGCATTAGGTGACTTTGTCATGTGTGAACATCGTAGAGTGTACTTACACAAACCTAGATGGTATAGCCTACTACACACCTAGGCCATATGGTACTAATCTTATGGGACCATTGTCCTATATGTGGTCTGTCATTGACCGAAACATGGCTATGCAGCACAAGACTGTATTAGTCAATTTCCAAATTAAAACTTAATGATGTCTCCTGATAATCACTTTTTTTTTTCTCTCCCGTGTTGTCTTAATTTTTCATCAAGAAGTAGGGCAACATTCCAAACCAAGGTCAATAAAAAACAGTCAAAATACTTCTCGGTCAATAAAAAACAGTCAAAATTCCTCAATTTGAGGAATACTGATTGGGAGAATCTAGTTATGAATTTCAATCCTCTATAAACTCTACCATCAAAGAATCTGTGTTTTATGGTTTTATTAGTGGGAAGTGAGATTTAAATCAAATGCAGTGCCATAAAAATGTACCTAAGGTGTAAACTTCTTAACTTTAACAAATACAGATCCGATGTTATCATAGAACTGTGTTTGATATTTCTTAAAAACAGTGTTTGGCCATGCCTACTTTTAACATCATTTACCTTTTGATATGATTTTTGTAGTATTTAGACTTGCTTGCGATTTTCCGTAGAAGAAGATAACACTAAGCTTTTCCATTTCCCACTTCCATGTATGTTTGCTCATGATTGTTCTTAGTTTTTTTGCCAGCTATGCTCTTGGTTCACATGGTATTGCTGTACAAGAACTCTTACAAACACCATGGAAACTGTTCTCACTATAATTGCTCTTTTCTACTATCCTTTGGAAGGTTCAAAGTCTATTATAAACAGGTGAGATATACTACTGTTAATAATCATGTACAAAACTCTAAAGCCCTCCTTTGAAAACTCAAATATCAACACTGTAATGTCCAACTAGACCCCCTAATGTTCATGAAGGTTATTAGAACCACAGATTTTCATTTGATATATTTGTATCAGGAAACAGATATACTCAAACTGGGTAATTAAGGAGAGTTTAATAAAAGGACCATTTACAAAAGTGTAGGCAATATTTAGCAAAGCCAATAAGGGGATACCATAGTACACCAGGGCTACTCACAGCAAGAAGTTTCTATTACCCCTTAGCCACAAGGAGCAAGGAGAGGAAACTGTTAACTGGAATTCGTATAGAGCTGTAACTTTAAGAGAGGGCCCCAATAGGAGACAGGCACAGCCAGCCTTTAGCTATAGCAGGGGGGAGAGAGGAATGAAATACCCTGATTGGACTCTCCTGTTCTCCAATTAGCCAAAGCCAATCAGAAGCCAGAAAGCAAGATAGCCCATTGATATAGTCCATACAAGTCAGCCTCCCTGCACATAGAGCGGGTGAAGAGTAGAGGAGAATGGATCAGGAGGGACAAATATAAAATATATGGACCTGATTTGGGCTTATATAAACCAGAGAAGCAAAGGAAACAACATGAGCAAAGGCACAGAGCTGTAAAAGGGCTTCATTTTATTCTGGGCAGGTTGTCCAGAAAGCTTGTGTGTGGTATGATTCATGGGAGAAGAGAAGTATAAGGGATGAGGCTGGAATGGGACTTTGCCCTTCTCCAGAATTTGAACTTTATTCTATAGGTAGTAGGGGACCATTGGAGGCTTTTGAGAAGCATGACATAATTAAATCTGATATAGAAAGAATTCTCTTGTAGTAGCAGTATTTAGGATATACTGAAAGAGAGAAAAACCAGAAAATTTGGGACTCCAGTGAAGAAGCTAGTATCCATTTCTTCCTATATAAAACAGTTGTTGGGAGGATCAAATCAAATAAGATCATTTCTGCATTAGACTCTTGACTGTAAGAATAGGCATTCACTTAAGTCACCTATTGATGAGGACTTTATTAAAAGGCTAAAAATGAAAATAAGGAAAATAGGCATCCTAGCCTTATGGCCAGGCCTGGAAGAAATTGTAGAATATCTCAGCCATACAAATGTATCGAAAGGTTGCACAGAATCCCAGGTAGTTTTGAGGCATGAGCTGTTTTATTGTGCCTTTGTAGTCTAGTCTGTGAATCCCTGTTGTAGTTGACCATCATTTTGAGGCTTAGCTAGTCTCCGTTCACTTCTATTCTCACTACCAATTGCCCAACTTTCTCTGTATCTCATACTCAATATGAGAGAATCTGATTAGTTCTGTAAATGTCATTGTCCCTATTTGGACATAGCTTTAACACTGGCCAGCCTTAGATTGGCTGCCTGGGCTCGGTTGCTCTCCTCTGATTCAGTCAGGAAGGAAAGATCATTTGGGACAAAGGACTGCTATATAAGCATTCTTCCCTGGATAAGCATGACAAGTACAACTGGCCTGATGATAAATGACATTTTGCAAACTCCTTTAAAAATGCAAATATTATAAATGAAAGATTTCTTTAAGGATAGTATGAGAACATCTAAGCACTGATTATTATAAAATGAGAATAAGAAAACAGCTCTCATAAGAATTAAATGAGAATCTATAGAAAGTATATAGCACAGGACCTATTACAAAGTAAGTGCTCAGTAAGTATTGATGATGACAGTGATGTTGATGTTAAGTAAAGGAATATTTCTAGGCAATACAATAAAAAGAAGACAACAACTATGAAAAGATTCCAGACAAGTGACACAACTACAGAAAGGTTCCAGACAGGTGGCAGGACTTGATGTAAAATGATGGCAGTGGGAATGGAAGGAAACAAAGTGGGTGTGTGGGATGAGATTTGCTATTTAAGATGTCTCCAAAATTTGAAGACTGAGAAACTAAGTGATACTATTGACTTAAATACTAGACACTGACCAGGTTTGAGGAAAAGAGACACTTTGATTATGCGTGCCAGTAAGAGATCTATGGAGAAATATTCAGAAAGAAGTAAGAAATCCAAGTCTGAAAATTTGGAGTGAGGTTAGGACTAGAAATATACATTTGGGTGTCCTCTAGGTATTTCACTATAGCAGAAGTTGCATTTAGGCTGTCTGCAAGTCAGACCAAGGCACAAATGTGTCTTATTTCAACTGCACAGTGTTTTTAAAAAGTAAACTACTTGGCAAGGTTTTTAAATTGAGAGGTCTTACATAAAATCTGGATTTCTGGTTTCTCTCGAAAAAAATGGAAGGCTAGCAACATTTTGGACCAGCATTCCTTCATGACAATATCAGAGCCCCCACATGGCCTACAAAACTCATTTTTATTACTTATTTGGTCTCTGTAAGGGTTTGAATTTGAAATCCCAGCTATTACATCCTCACCACATTAGAAATTTCTCTGTAGTTACTTACTAGTTAATAGGTATATAATGGTACCATAAAGTTGTTTTATTTTGCTTGCTTTCAGTTTTTAGCAGGGTTAAGTATATTTCCATGTGATAATTTACTGTCTGTAGTCCTCATGATTAAATTATCAGATAATCTCCTTAAGCCATTTATTGAGAGAAGTCCTGATAGTAAAAATCCACATTTCTATCCATAATCATATAGCTTTATATAGTAGAATTTTTATCAGTTGTATATATACATCTTTCAGTTGGATAAAATTAGCAGCTAACATTCAGAACAAAATTATATGTACTCAGAAGCCCATCATTGCCTAAATAATCTTGTTTCTTTAAACTCGCTTGGCTTTTGTTCTTAGAGAATGGTTTTGTGTGACTTGCTTTTATCTCCTTAGGAGAGATTTGATCATTTTTTCATCAGGAAAGCAATTGGCAGAGTTGTAATGTTAAAAGTATACCTTTCAGCAAACATGACCAAAATGAAGACATGGAATAACTATTTGAAAATACTAGAATTAGGATATTAAGAGCTGGAGAAGACCTTAGATATTACTTCTTTTTATGGATGAAAAAAATGAAGAGACAGAAGGTATAAGTAACTTGCCCAACTTCACACAGTTATTTATACCCAAAGGAAAATGCTCTCACTTTTAAAAAAAATGTTATATCACAGTGTAAATAGTAGATAACTGCTAAACTCATTTCCTAGTTGTCTTGACAACACATTTTCCTTGCTTATAGTGTCAAGTATTCATCCCTGGTGGCACTTGCCTTCATAATTCGTCCCACAGCAGTCATTCCATGGATACCTTTGTTCTTCAGACATTTCTGGCAAGAACAGAGAAAGCTTGATCTTATTCTATATCAGTTTTTACCTGTAGGGTAAGTATGGCTACAATCCATCTATTAATTTTAATAACCTATAAATTATAGATTAGGAACAAGATTTTACATCCTTTAGTCAGTTATGTCTTCTAATGTCAATGAGAATTGTCAGACCAAGGAAACAGAATATTTCCAAATTCGTATATGTATAAATTTTTTTCTTTTGGCTGAAATGTATTCGCCCTGAGCTAACATCTGTTGCTAATCTTCTTCTTTTTTTTTTTTTCCGCTTGAGGAAGATTAGCCCTGAGCTAACATCTGTGCCAATCTTCCTCTATTTTTTTATGTGGGTTGCTGCCACAGCATGGCTGACAAGTGGTGTAGGTCCATGCCTGGAATCTGAGACCAGGCCGCTGAAGCAGAGCACACTGAATTTAACCACTACACCACAGGGCTAGCCCCCCAAATTTATATTTTATATTTTTATATTTATGATTTTGATTAACTAAGTATTTTAATTTGCTTAAATGAGGATCTTTGCAATTTTTCTTAGAACTTTCCTATGCTTTATTTCATAAATATTTCTCACATTTTAGAGATACTTGATTCTTTTATATGTGTATAGGGCTTTATAATTTATAATGTGTATTCATATTTTTCCTCATGATTTTCACAATTCTTGGATCTAGGCAATGTAGTTGTTTTTATTTTGTAGTAGAAGAAACAGAGGGTTTGGTGAAATTAAAAATGAGTTAACCAGACTAATTGGGTTGGATGCTGTGATGGAACTGGGATTAAAACCCAGGTCTTCTAACTACATTTTGAGCTCCTAGGATCAGATTTATCCCAGATATCTAGTAGAGTATTCAAAATAGTTACTCATTGAAGGGATGAATGCATTCTGACTCTTAGAACAGTGATCTTTTTAATATAGATCTAGTATTCACTCTATACATGTATTTTTTGGAAGCCATTAAAAAGGAGAAAATCACCTGGTGGCCAAGTTGCCACTGTTGTTATTTCTCAGATTTATTAACATTATTTTGAATGTATTACATTAATTCAGTAAATATTTATTTAATCTTAGTATGTGTCAGGTGCTGTTCCAGATGCTGGAGATACAGCAATTTAACAAAACAAAGTCACTGGCTTCACGAAGTTTACATTCTAGTGGGAGGAGACAGACAGCTAAAAATACATGACTAATATATGTTTGTCAAGTGACAACAAGTGCTATAGGGGGAAATAATGAGAGCCTTCAGATGAAACTATAGTCCCAGCCAACATCTTGACAATTAACGAGAGACCTGGAGCCTGACCCACTAAGCTGTGCCTGGATTCTTGACTTACAGAAACTATGAGATAATAAGTGTTCGTAGTTTTAAGTTGCCAAGTTTTGGGGTAATTTATCATGCAGCAATAGATAATATAATGTTTATTACTTTTAAAAAGGTTGCTTAAACACAGCTTCTGTCAATGAAAGATCTTTCAAAATGTGTAAATTCATATTCAGTTGGTGAAATTGTAAAGCATTTTTAAAGTGACTTTTGATGCAACGCACTTGCAAAGCTATATGCCAGTACTGGATTTCTGGTAAGTTCAGAATGTTAATCTCCCTTCTCTTTTGTTTTTCAGATTTGTGACTTTGAGTATGTCTCTGATAATTGATCGTATTTTTTTTGGTCAAGTAAGTAAAAATATATTAAGCTGACAGCGGTTTTTAATCTAACCATTACATTGAAAACTCAACCTGACTTTTTAATCCATGAATATTTGGAAACATAGGCATATCATTTTTTAAAAATGATATGGGATACATTAAAAAAAAAAAAACTAGGGAGTGATGTCAGCCTCATGGTGGAGTGAGCTTTCCCCTTTGAATCTCTGCCCCCTAAGACACAACAAAAAACATCATTTGCATACCAACAGAGGACAATCATACGCCAGTCTTTAACAGTCTTGTTAAAGACTTCTAAGAGACCCAGCCAGCTAAACATCTGAAGGTGGAGGCACAGGAAACCCCAGAGGATGTGGGGAGAGGTAAGGAGATTTACTCCCCCTCCCCATTCAGTCGGCAATGCCAGTCAGCGTGGCTCACAGAGGGTGGGGAGGGGCGGCCCTCTGCAGTGCTCTCACAGTGCTCTCACAGAGACAGTGTTGAGCAATTCCCACAAGGAAGTGACAACAAAACTGTTGCGGGGGTGCGGTCAATATCCAAGCACCCCAGGAAAGCAGATAGCGAGGGAAGAAAGAAGCCCCCGGGATGGGCAGGTGAAAGAGAGAGCCCCTCCCCCCACAGGCCCTGCACTTCAGCACAATCCCTTCAGGGATCGCATCAGGCTCAGAACACACAGCTCATGACCTCAACCCAGTGGCAGCAGGTGGAAAGTGCGACCAGATATCCTCACCATGAGAAATAGTAAGGCAAAAACTCAGGCTCTATGCAAAATATCTTAAATCTCCAGACCAAGAAGAAAATGACAAACACCCAGAAACCAACTCTGAAGGCACAGAAATCTATAACCTAAATGACAGAGAATTCAAAATAGCTATCATAAAAAAACTCAATGAGTTACAGGAGCACTCAGAGAGACAGTTCAATGAATTCAGGAATTTCTTCACAAAAGAGATTGAAACCGTAAAGAAAAACCAATCAGAAATCTTGGAGATGAAAAACACAATGGATGAGATAAAGGAAAATCTGGAATCTTTAAAGAACAGAACTGACAATATGAAGGAAAGAATTAGCATTATCGAGGATAGGCATGCAGAAACACTCCAGATAGAGGAAGAGAGAGAAGTAAGACGAAAAAGAAATGAAGAAATTCTTTGAGAAATATCACACTCAGTTAGAAAATGTAACATAAGGATAATAGGTATTCCAGAAGCAGAAGAAAGGGGAAAAGGAGCAGAGAGCTTGATCAAAGAAATAATAGTTGAGAACTTCCCAAACCTGGAGAAAGAGCTGGAAATAACAGTGAATGAAGTCAATAGATAACCTAAATATATAAACAGGAAAAGACCAACTCCATGGCATATAGTAGCAAAGCTGGTAAAAGCCAGTAACAAAAAGTATTAAGGGCAGCTAAACAGAAAAACAACATACAAAGGAATCCCCATCAGGCGCTCAGCTGATTTCTCAACAGAAACTATAGGCTAGGAGAGACTGGAATGACATATTCAAAATCCTAAAAGACAAAAACCTTCAGCCAAGAATACTCTATCCAGCGAAAATATCCTTCAAATATGATGGAGAAATAATAACTCTCCCTGATAAACAAAAGCTAAGGGAGTTCATCATCACAAAACCCCACTATAAGAAATGCTCAAGAAGGCACTTATGCCTGGAAAAAGAAAAGAGAGAAAGGGGATACAAAGTTTTGAGCAAGGAGAAAAATAAGGAGACTAAACCAGCAAAAGTTGCAGCTCTATATCAGAATAGGGTAATTATAAAAATCAAGATTAAGGGAAGGAAAACACCAAGAATGACTATAACCTCATAACTTTAAACACACACTCAACACAAGATGGAATAAGTACTGACAACAATAAATTAGAAGGGGAAGAGGAAAGGTTTAAACTGACTTAGTCTCAGGAAACAAGAAGCATCAGAAAATGGACTATCTCATCCACGAGATTTTTTATACAAACCTCATGGTAACTACTAAACAAATAACCAGAACAGAATCACATATGACAAATAAAGAGAAAACTAAGAGAATTGTCATACAGAACTACCAAACTGAATTGGTAGTCCAAAACACATGGAACAAGAAATGAAGGAAATGCAAACGAACCAGAAAATGAGCAATAAAATAGCAACATTAAACCCTCATATACCAATAATCACTGTAAATGTAACTGGAATGAATTCTCCAATCAAAAGACAGAGTGGCGGGATGGATTAAAAAACCAAGATCCAACAATTTGCTGCCTCCAGGAAACACATCTCAGCTCTAAAGACATAACACAGACTCAGAGTGAAAGGATGGAAGACAATACTACAAGCTGATGGCAAACCAAAGATAGAAGGAGTTGCCATACTTATCACAAAGTAGACTTCAAGATAAAAAAGGTAATGAGAAGATAAAGAGGGGCAATATATAATGATAAAAGGGATACTTCACCAAGAAGACATATCACTTATAAATATCTATGCACCCAACACAGGAGCACTAAAGTACATAAAACCACTATTAAAAAACCTAAAAGGAGATATTAACAACAACACAATATTAGGGATCTCAATATCCCACTTACATCAATGGATAGATCGTCCAGACAACAAGTCAATAAGGAAATAATGGACTTAAATGAAAAACTAGACGAGATGGACTCCACCCCAAAATAGCAGATTACATGTTCTCAAGCGTGCAGGGAACATTCTCAAGGATAGACCATATATTAGGAAACAAGTCAAACCTCTATAAATTTATGAAGATTGAAATAATAACAAGCATCTTTTCTGACCATAATGCTATGAAACTAGAAATCAACTATAAGAAAAAAACTGGGAAAGTGACAAAGAAGTGGAGACTAAACAACATGCTAGTGAACAACCAAGGGATCATTGATGAAATTAAAGGAGAAATCAAAAAAATATCTGGAGATAAATGAAAATACACCATACCAGCTCATATGGGATGCAGCACAAGCAGTCCTGAGAGGGGAACTCAGCAATACAAGCCCACCTTAACAAACAAGAAAAATCCCAGATAAGCAACCTTAAACTACACCTAACCGAATTAGAAAAAGAAGAACAAACAAAGCCCTGAATCAGGAGAAGGAGGGAAATAATAAAAATCAGAGCAGAAATAAATGAAATAGAAACCAAAAAAACAGTAGAAAGGATCAATGAAACAAAGAACTGGTTCTTTGAGAAGATGAAATTGACAAACCCTTAGCCAGACTCACTAAGAAAAAAAGAGAGGAGACTCAAATAAAATTAGAAACAAAAGAGGAGAGATTACAATGGATACCACAGAAATACAAAGGATTATAAGAGAATACTATGAAAAACTATATGCCAACAAATTGGACAACCTAGAGGAAATGGATAAATTCTTAGATGCATACAACCTCCCAAAACTGAATCAAGAAGAAATAGAGAATCTGAATAGACCAATCACAAGTAAAGAGATTGAAACAGTAATCAAAAACCTCCCCAAAAATAAAAGTCCGGGACCGGGTGGCTCCCCCAGAGAATTTAACCAAACATTCAAAGAAGATTTAGTACCTATTCTTCTCAAACTATTCCAAAAAATAGAGGAAGATGGAATACTCCCTAACACATTCTACAAGGCCAACATCACCCGGATGCCAAAGCCAGATGACAATACAAAGAAGGAAAATTACAGGCCAATATTGCTGATAAACATATACGCAAAAATCCTCAACAAAATATTAGCAAACTGAATACAGCAATACATCAAAAAGATCATACACTGTGATCAAGTAGGATTTCTACCAGGGACACAGGGATCGTTCAACATCTGCACATCAATCAATGTGATACACCACATTAACAAAATGAAGAATAAAAACCACATGATCATCTCAATGGATGCAGAGAAGGCATTTGACAAGATCTAACATCAATTTATGATAAAAACTCTCAACAAAATGGGTATAGAAGGAAAGTACCTCAACATAATAAGGGCCATATGACAAACCCACAGCTAATATCTCACTCAGCGGGGAAAAACTGAAAGCCATTCCTTTGAGAACAGGAACAAGACAAGAGTGCCCACTCTCTCTGCTCTTATTCAACATAGTACTGGAGGTTTTGTCCAGAGCAATTAGGCAAGAAAAAGGAATAAAAGGAATCCAAATAGGCAACAAAGAAGTGAAACTCTATTTGCAGATGACATGCTCATATATGTAGAAAACCCTTAAAAATTCCATTGGAAAACTATTAGAAATAATCAACAACTACAGCAAAGTGGCAGAGTATAAAATCAACTTTAAAAAGTCAGTTGCATTTCTGTATCCTGATAGTGAACTAAAAGAAAGAGAACTCAAAAAGACAATCCCATTTACAATTGCAACAAAAAGAATAAAATATCTGGGAATAAATTTAACCAAGGAGGTCAAAGACCTATACAATGAAAACTATAAGACACTATTGAAAGAAATCGATGATGACATAAAGAAATGGAAGAATATCCCATGCACATGCATTGGAAGAATAAACATAGTTAAAATGTCCATACTACCTAAAGCAATCTACAGATTCAATGCAATCCCAATCAGAATCCCAATGACATTCTTTACGGAAATAGAACAAAGAATGCTGAAATTCATATGGCGCAACAAAAGACCCCCAATAGCTAAAGCAATCCTGAAAAAAAAAAACAAAGCTGGAGGCATCATAATGCCCGACTTCAAAATATACTACAAAGCTATAGTAATCAAAACAGCATGGTACTGGTACAAAAACAGACACACAGACCAATGGAATAGAATTGAAATCCCAGAAATAAAACCACACTTCTATGGACAGCTAGTCTTCAACAAAGGAGCTAAGAATATACAATGGGGAAAAGAAAGTCTCTTCAACAAATGGTGCTGGGAAAATTGGACAGCCATATGCAAAAGAATGAAAGTAGACTATCTTTTCTTGCCTTAAACAAAAATTAACTCAAAATGGATTAAAGACCTGAAACTATAAAACTCCTCGAAGAAAATATACGCAGTATGCTAATTGACATCAGTCATAAAGGGATCCTTTCAGATTCCATCTCTACTCGGACAAGGGAAACAAAAGAAAAAGTAAACAAGTGGGACTTCATCAGACTACAGAGCTTCTACATGGCAAATGAAACCAGGATCAAAATGAATAGACAACCCACCAGCTGGGAGAAAATGTTTGCAAATCATCTATCTGACAAGGGATTAATCTCCATAATATATAAAGAACTCACACAACTGAACAACAACAAAACAACTGGATCAAAAAATAGGCAGAAGATATGAACAGATATTTTTCCAAGGAAGATATACAGGTGGCCAACATGCACATGAAAGGCTGTTCATCATCACTAATCATTAGGGAAATGCAAATCAAAACTACTCTTAAGATATCACCTTACACCTGTTAGAACGGCTATAATCACCAAGACAAATAACAACAAATGTTGGAGAGGTTGTGGAGAAACAGGAACCCTAATTCACTGCTGGTGTGAATGCAAACTGGTGCAACCTTTATAGAAAACAGTATGGAGATTCTTCAGAAAATTAAAATTAGAAATACCTTATGATCCACAGTCTTACTATTGGGCATCTACCCAACGGACCTGAAATCAACCATCCAAAGAGGCTTATGCACCCCTATGTTCATTGCAGCATTCACCATAGCCAAGAAGTAGAACCATCCCAAGTGTCCCTCAGATAAAGAAGATGTAGTATATATATACAATGGAATGCTACTTAGCCATAGGAAAGATAAAAATGTCCCATTTGCAACAACATGGATGGATCTAGAGGATATTATGTTAAGTGAAATAAGCCAGAGAGAGGAAGACACTGTATGTCTTCACTCATATGTGGAATATAAGGGACACACGGACAGAGAGAACTGTTTGGTGGTTACCTGGGGCAAGGGGGTTGGGGGGTGGGCACAAGGGGTGAAGGAATGCATTCATGTGGTGACTGACAGACAATAATGTACAACTAAAACTTCACAATGTTATAAACCCTTAAAACCTCAATAAAAACTTTAATAAAAAACTAGCATATGCCTTTGGTTCAATTTGCTGTGCTTTCTGTATAACAGAATTGTTTGTTCCTAGTTGAAATTCAAGAGAGTCCATTTTAAAGCATTTTTGTCAGCTTTGTAACAATAAAGGTTAAATTTTTACATGATTTTAGTTGACCCCAAGTTAATCATTCAGAATTCAAATTAACCTGAATATTCTTCAAGCATTTGGTTTGATATTTTAATCTTATGACTGTTGGTAATGGCCTTTGGTTTTTAAGTTCCCTGTTTTTAAGTCTCTTAATGGGCTCTGGAATCAGACTGCCACAGTCTGAAGTCGAGTGCCCTCGTTAATAGCTGTGTGACCTTGAACAAGTTTTGTACCTTTCTTGCCGGTTTCCTTATCTGGAAATAATCGTAGTCTCAGGTTGGAGAATTAAATGAGATAATGCATGTAAAATGCTTACAACAGTGCCTGTCACAAGTGAGCACTTAATGTTCGCTGCTGTTGTTGCTATTATCTGCTTTGTGCTATAATTCAAATTGTAATGTTTTCAAAGCTTTATCTTAAAAGGTAACATGTGATATCGTAAGGTACTAGAGTAAAATTTTTAATATGGTACCATGCGCGCACTTTCCTAAATATTCAGGGATTCTCTTTATCTCTAATTGTATGTAAGACACATTGTCAAAATACGTATGAACATTTATTCATATTTGCTTGAATCTCAAATACCTAGTGTTTTACAAATGAACACATTAATACTTAGAACAAAAATTAATAAAGAATGATTTCATATGGTCATTAATCAAAATTATTAATGTAAACCATTGTCTGGTTTTTTAGACATCATTTTTGATTTAATGTCACGATTCTGCCAAATTCCCTAATGCCAAAGATTCATACTTAGCAATAACATTTCTATTTCTCTTTCCTTCAACTATGTCAGTGGACTCTGGTTCAATATAATTTTATGAAATTTAACGTGCTGCAGAATTTGGGAACATTTTATGGTTCTCATCCATGGCATTGGTACTTCAGTCAAGGATTTCCAGTTGTCTTGGGTACTCACTTTCCCTTCTTTATTCATGGCTGCTTTCTAGCCCCAAAGAGGTACCGGATATTTTTGGTGACTGTGCTGTGGACACTGTTAGTTTATAGGTAAGATTTTATTTGTTCAAATAGTTAATTTTTTTAATGTTACCAAGAAATTAAATTAACTAAATTCTTTTAAAAGTAAATTGTTTATCTTTTGGAGATGCATTAACTCTTATGATTTATTAGTGGGGATTATTTAGCAGACAGAAAAGGTTGTAATTATGCTGGTGCTCAGATAGAATCAATACTTCTGATATGTGTAGTTTGCTTAACAAGGAATACATTCAATTTTTTAAAAGTTGAACAAATTTTATTTACTTTTTAAAAATAGAAACTACCAAAATTAAGTATTGAAGGAATAGAGAATTATTTTTAAATGAAAATATATCTTTATTCCAAATTTGAGTAATATGACTTACTTGGATTGGTAATAGAAATCTCTTTTTTAGAATGTAATTGTACTTTAGAATTTCACACTAACATTAAATGTTAGGATTATTTTTAACACATCATCATCACCTTATAATTAAAAAATAATGAAACTGATTCCTGAAGCATGAAATTCAGTTTCAGTACTTAGAAAAACATCATGTTAATTATATTTCATTCTATACACATTAATTTCTCAAACTATCATGTAATATGAAAAAATAATATTTCCTTTTAATATTTTTTTTATTATAGCATGTTGAGCCACAAAGAATTCAGGTTTATCTATCCAGTTTTACCATTTTGTATGGTGTTCTGTGGTAAGTATTTTTGTTTTCAAAATTATTTATATAGAAATAGTTAAAAGACAATAAATGCTCATTAAACTCTAAAATATATTTTCAATTAGGCTAAATGAGAATTGCTTCTTAATTATAAATTATATTACTGCAATATTCCCTTTTTGCAGCCTAAATATCCCTTTTCCTGTCTCCTGTAAAGTGAGATAAAAACGTAAGGATCTAATATCCAAAGCACCTTTTGCTGGTGGTATTTCTGGCTATTAGAAATCTTTTACTAAAAAGTAATGGAATATGTCTGTTTTAGAATAGCTACTTTAAGTTTATGGTTAAACTATGAAGTTCTTCATTCCACAAATGAAAAATATATTTATAGCTGTTGAAACTAATTTTTAATGCTTTATACACCTTTAAGACTCACTTTAATGCATATGAAATTTTTAAAGTCACTCACACCTCTGATTTTGTTTTTGGCCTTTTCTCCATTTTTCCATCTTTGCCATAATTTTTTTACATGTGACTTCTAAAAAGTCTTATTACTCAGCTCAGGAAAATATGAATTTTTACATTGGTTGCTTTGGAAAAATTATGAATTGAAACTTTATTAACTTCAAGTTCAATTCAGAATAAATAACTGCTGCCTTCCTTCAGATATTAATCACTAAAAAATCACTGGACTGGGGAAGGAAGAAATGAGTAATCAACTGGGACTGGAGGTTGGGAAAAACTAGGGAGTTAATGATATCAAACTTTTTACTTTAAAAAAGAAAACTCCAAACCACCCATTGAGTTAAGCAGCCTTCTTTGACCAAGTATCCATCGTCTCCTACAGATCTCAGGTATATGTACTCTCTTCAGTTTAAATACAAACATACACATCTATATATTGATATATCTGAAGTACTGAAACCAAAGTTAATTTGTGTCATTACTTAATGGTATTACGTCATGTACAAACGCAGGCACATATAAAAATATAGGCATCTAACAGCTATTTGACAAGTCTTAAGCATAGTTAGCCCATTTACCAGAGCAAATCTGTTCATGAAGCACTATACAGGTTTCACAATTTTCTTTTTTACAGCCACTTGAGTTGGAGTTAGAGTTATAATTAAATCCAGTTTGGTTTCTGCTTGCCAGACTACTGGAAGGGGCGGGGGGGGGGGGGGGGAGAGTGTGTGTGTGTGTGTGTGTGTGTGTGTGTGGTTTAAGTTAGGAACTTGGCTTGGTTTCTGGGTTTTTCCAACATTCTACTTCTGTGCACTATGTTTTTAACAAAGTGTTCTAGAGAAAGACTGAGTTGTCTGAATCCTCATTCCCAGTCCAAAAGACTGAATCTTTAAGTGGCAGGATCCTGGTAACCCCTTGTTCCCATTCCCGAGATTGAGAAAGAATGCTGGTGAGGGTTGAAGAGATCTTCTAATAGACAAGAATCAGCCTTTCTTCCATCCGGTGTCCACTCAGAAGGATCTCTGAAGGACTGAGACCTAGTGAAACCCCTCATTTTCTCACAGGATGTTCTCTTCCTCCAGACACATATATCTAAGGTTCTTGAGTAAGCCAAAGGATTTTGATTCCTAGGAGACTTGTACTCTTTAATGCCAACAGGTTCCAACAATAGGACCAAATAGTGAGCTCAGTGAGGCAGAATGTTCAGGAATGATGTAAGACAACAGTTCTCTTTGGTGTTCTTGATCTTTTAAATGGCCTAGTTTGAGTCTTTTCTAACTACCTGAAATCTTGAGTTATAAGGTACCTCAAGTCTCAGTTTTATTCTATTCTTGTGTGACCTATTTTAACCTGATTTTATATAAACATGACAACTCTATTAGCAATTGCTATATAACAAGCCACCATAAAACTTAGAGGCTTAAAACTCCATTTATTATTATTTACAAGTCTAGTTCAGCTGGGGGGTTCTTCTTGTCTCCACTGAGCTCACTTACGCAAATGTGATCAGCTGCAGATGAGGTAGATAGGCTCAACTGACCTAGGCTGGACTCTTGCATGTTTGGAGTTCAACTGGCTATAGACCAAGGTACCTCAGCTCTTCTATGTGCTCGCCTTCTCCAGCAGGCTAGCTGGGGCTTGTTCATTTGGTGTAGGCAAAGTTCCAAGAGAGGGAGCAGAAGTGTCCAAGGCCCTTTGAGGCTCAAGCATGGAATTGGCACAGTTACTTCCACCACATTCTTTGGTTAAAGCAAGTCACAAAGCCAGGCCAGATTCAAGAGGTGAGAAGTAAACTTCAGGCTCATGTAGGGATTGGACACAAGAAGAGGAATAATTGCAGCCATTTTTTTCAATCTACAATAACTTCTCTTGCCTAATTTGAATTTCCCTCAGTCCTATCCAAAATAGGATTTAACTCTAGAAAACATACCTTCTGTAACTGGCTGTGATCCTTAATGAACTGTATAACCCTATGCCTCAGTTTCTATATCTGTAAAAGGTGCCATTGGTCTAGTAACACTGAAATTCTTAGATTGAACCTCTGTCATTTGTGATGATAATGTTTCCAGCACGTGCTACTAATTCTGGGTTGGGTGTTGATGTAATCTGTTTTTACCAGTGGCTAATGCCAACTTGCTTGTCTCTGATTAGGCCGCTGTGTTTTTCCCTATGTTAATCTTTTCATCAAAACTGCACATGCACATTGTTTCAAAAGTCATTGCATGTGGAGTTTGTTTCAAAAAAACAATGGGCCCCTGCCTTCCCTCCAATTTCCCCTCCCCAGAGGTAAGCACTTACAGTCTTTTAGGTAGTTACTTTGATATTTCTCTCTCTATAAATAAAATGCTAATAATGCCCTTAAAGATCTTTTTGGCATTATCTATTGACTTCTGACTATGAAAGATGAAAATAGTTTTATTTCCTTAGCAAAGTAGCAACATAAAATTCTTCCTGATACCTCTGTCTGTGCCCAGCGCTCTCTTTTTGGTTCTTAGTAGTTCAAAGTCTCACTTCCCTAGGCCCATTCTCCTGTACCTCCCATTCCAGAATAAACTACCCTTTGTCTTTCTCATATAAATACAGAATTTAAGTTGACCCAACCAATAGCTTTCCCAAGGAGTATTTAAAAATGAAAAGGTTAACTTAGGAATATCTCTAGTTGTTAGAACTTGGTAGATTTTTTTCTTGCGTTTTTAGATTAGGTTTTCTAATAATTCTTGCCAAAATTAGGATGCATCCTCACTACACCTCAGTGTTTGATGATCCAGATCAGTCATGTACAGCCCCCTACTTTCCCACCCTCTCCATTACAATGAACCTTACCTTGGTAAGAAGGAATTTGTCATTGCTGAAGAATACAGATTACAACACTATACATACAAAACTTAAAAAAGTGATTGGGCATATCAAGATAAATAACATGATGATTAGGAGAAATGGCTGAGTAAAGAAGTAACCAACTCATGAAGGGCCTTCTTATATACTCAAGTTTTTAGATTTTATCTTAGAGAGTAATCAACTGGGACATAATGGATTTAAAACACTTTTTTAACAGTATGGTCAGAGTGATTTGATAAGAACTCAGTGTATTTTTTATTATAAAAATACTCATGGACAAAAAAAAAACATAGTGTGTCATCATCTAATCATCTAGCCCCATTTCTCAGAGATAATTATCACTTTCTTATAAAT
Organism: Tapirus indicus; assembly: GCA_031878705.1. Classification (NCBI taxonomy): domain Eukaryota; kingdom Metazoa; phylum Chordata; class Mammalia; order Perissodactyla; family Tapiridae; genus Tapirus; species Tapirus indicus. The sequence continues at coordinate 47,564,242 of CM062918.1, forward strand.
TCTTAAAGAAATTTTCTATATACTTTTTTTTTTTAGTGAGGAAGATTAGCCCTGAGCTAACATCTGTTGCCAATCCTCCTCTTTTTGCTTAGGAAGATTAGCCCTGGGCTAACATCCGTGCTCATCTTCCTCTATTTTATATGTGGGACACCCGCCACAGCATGGCTTCATAAGCAGTGCACAGGTCCGCACCCAGGATCCAAACCTGCGAACCCTAGGCCACCAAAGCAGAGGGTGTGAATTCAACCACTATGCCACCAGGCTGGCTCCCTCTGTATACCCTCTGTTAAGTGTCTTTTTGTAGGCCCAGACAACAGGAGCAAATTAAATATCCCAGGATGTTATTTAGCCTTGAGTTAGCAAGAGCTACTGTGTGAAATGAAGGGGACTGTATTCTGACAAGTAGTCACCGGGGTTCATACTAAGTCTTTGTTCTCAGGGAAATTACATGAGAAGCTGAAAGATTTCGGTAAGTGGTTTGTAAGACAGATAGAAAACTTGTGTTCCCAGAATCTTCAGTAATTGGGAGGGGCATCTCATATTTCAAGTTAGGTAATGCATACATGCAGTTAACTATCCCTTTCTGAAGCTAGCTTATTTTAGGGTGGATCCTTTCAGTGAGAACTGCATCTCCCAATTATTTGTATGTATAGTTAAGTAGACTTACTGGATGGCAGCTACTAGGATCTTGTTAATTATGTCTTTTAAATATTGAAGAAACCAGACTGCTTCCCTTTAAGAAAACCATGGATTCTAGGCTTCGCTTGTGACTCAGTCTAGCCCTGCAGCTATAATGTATTTCCAGTTCCTGAAATTCCCTTGGGAAACTTCTTAATGTCAGATGGTTTGAAAACCCTCAAAGTTTTCAAATTCAAGACTGTTCCTTCTCTTCCCAGCATTTTCTTTATACTATTTTTCCAAATAATATGGAGATTCAGTTCTCACTAAAGAATCCATCCTAAAATGAGCTAGCTTCAGAAGGTAAAAATGACCACCAAGTAATGTAAGCATTATCTAACTTAAAAGATCCCCCTCAGCACTGAAGAAGCTGGGAATACAAGCACATTTTCTTCCAACATTTTACTCAGAATGCCATTTTTACAACATTCACCACCATGTATTCCAATCTTTTATCAGTCACCCATACCATTGTATCCCTAATGCCATAGTTTCTGATAAAACTTTAATGAACAGTGAATATAACAAATTTTGTTAATGAGTGAACCACTTTACAGATGCCCATGTTATACTTATTTGAATATTCCTGAGAGCAAGTCATCTCCTAAGGCCTTGGCAGGGTAGGCTTTAATGTAGCTTTTTGTAATCTGAGCCCACTAGGTAGTTTTCAGTTTTTGCCTGTCTACCCAAGGAAGCACTTCACTTCTATTTGCTGGTCTGTCATATCTGTGACTGGGATTATAGATGGCAGAACTTTTGGAATCCCCTTTCAGTTCTAATAAAGCTAATTTTAGTTCTCATGCTGTTTAGTAGGTTCCTCATTTTACAATTTCAAACATCTTACAAATTTAGATTTGTTTTAAATGTAGGCCTAGCTTTCTTGATTTACCTACTTTTTTATTACACCACTTTTCAGAATGTTCTTTGGTTAATCAGTTTCTAGTAGTACTAGGTGAGATGGATCTGTGATATTCCAACTACTGAATGGAATGAACTGTAGGTAATGTTATCTAAAATATTCAAGAGGAACAAAATTGAGCATCTAAGATTTCTTGTCCAAATTTTATTTCAGCTATCATCAAGTGGCAGGTATCAGATGTCTTAAAATAGATGAAATTATTATTTTCAGTCCACTTTTTAATCTTCAAAGCAGTTAATACAGATTAAGGAAAAGCTGTAAGGGCACCATAGCTAATTAAGAAACCTTTAAGTATACAAGGAAAGGTATCTTCAGTATTTCCAAAACTGAATGTTAATACATACAGTTTTTTAATTTGTAACAATGGTAAGTTGAGATAATGAGTGTCTTTGGTTGGTGTCAAGAACTAGATGTGATTCAAGTGAGTTATAGGTCTTGATTTATTCCTATTTTACTTTTGAAACAATCCTTCCTAGGCCAACTTTGTTAGTGTAGTTAATGGGCGGGTGAATAGTTCAAAATTAATTTTATTCATGTTCAATTATTTTTAGTGATTGAGCCAAGCTAAGATAGCAGTCAATTAGGTAATGGTTATGGAAAACAGTGCCTTGGCCCTAGTGGGAATTAGTGCTGGAATTTCAGGCAGGCCACAGATTGGATCCTGGATACCCAAATTCCAAAAGAACTATTATCTAGTTCTGTGGAAACAATGCATATGGAGTATGAACAAAATGTCAAGGAAGTTTACTAATAAACTTATTCTTTTCAGTGGAAAGGCCTGTTCTTTTATCCTAATGTGCTTATTACCAGTGGCTATTGCTGGGAAGTAGGACTATGGGAGGGGAACAGGGACTTTTACTTTTCATTTACCTGTGTTTGTTCTACTTGGTTTTTTGTTTTCTGCTGCACGCAAGAATTACTTTTACAAATTAAAAAAGAAAAAATTTTCAGCATCTCCAAACTGACCAACAACACTATCGTCAAAGAGGAAAAAAATGACATAGCCCTTCTTCTTCCAGAAAAAAAGAGATCCATGCCACCACTCATACTGACCATTGAAAATCTCCCAGGAGCCCAGTGGTTTATTTTTCTAAAAGGACACTGTTATACTTCCTCCAGAATTACTGAGACTTACACAATCCATTGCTAGAGATGAAAGAGATAGGTAAATGGAATAAATAAAAGTCCTATTTATTTAGCAACTACTATGTACCAGGACAGGCACTGGATGTACATTTTTTCTAATTACTGAAAAAGGTACTGTTATCCCATTTGCAGATGGGGAAACTAATGCTCAGCAAAGTAAAGCAGCTTGTGCCAGAGCTAGAATTCAAATCTGGGTCTGTTGGACTCCCTAGCCATAATCCTTCCGTTATACCTCAATTCCTTTTTCTATATAAAGGTCAAGACCTGGATGACAATAGACAATGATAGTGAATGGTTAGAAAAATTATAGACGACCTATTGCTTATTTCTTGTTTGTCCATAAGAGCATTACAGCTTGTGCTACTTCCATAACAATTATAAGTGTATTTGCAGTTAACATTTGCTTAGCTATAAGAAAACAAGATTGCCAGTATTATGATTCAATGTGTCTATCTTCATATAGGGTACTCACTAAACCACCTGAAAACGTGGAAGAAATCAGCTGTGAGTTTCCTGTTTTTATCAAATATGCTCCTCGCCCTCTATACTGGTTTAGTTCATCAGCGAGGTACTCTTGATGTCATGACTCATATTCAAGAACTCTGTTATAACAATCCTAATAAATCTTCAGCTTCAGTATTTGTAATGATGCCTTGCCACTCCACTCCTTATTATAGGTAATAAAAGTTGCTCCACTATATGCTATTAGTAAGAAAATGAAACTGACTACCTTAAAATTCCTTTCAGATTCCTGGATTTAAATTGATCAAATGATTATAAGAAATTTGAAACTCCTATTCATATTTATTCACTGATGAATTTTAAAAACCATTTGAACTTTGTCAATGAGTGATTTAAATGTAAGTTGTTTACATTTTTGAAAATATTAAAGTTTAAATGATTAAATATTAAATGATCTGATTTAAATGTAGTATAAAATATTTTATAGGTTACCTGATGGTATTCTTAGTAAAGAAATTCAGTTACCACTGATCTTACTACAAATCTTTGTGATACATCTTATATTTATACAATTTTGAATTAATCTCAAAACACTGGATTCTAGTCTAGATTTACTACTGGATTGCTGACCTGGTCTTAAATCAGTCTTTTTAATCTCTTTGGATATCAGTTTTGGAATACTCAACTGAATCATTAATGCCAATCATTAACACATAATTTGGAAAATTGGGATTGCCTAGCAAAAGCCACAGGTTAAATGTAAGACCCCAAGTATCTCTTCAACTTGAGGTTCCTCTACTATATAAAAACTAGAGCTGAGAGGACATTCACTGTCCCTCCATGCTCACAACACTGCAGAGACCAGGAAGTCTAGAGGTACCAAGATGCTTTCCATAGTTTACCAAGTTCTCATCTTACATTTTTTCTGAGTGCATAATGGAGCAAAAAAGTCTGATGACTACTTTGGATTATAAGGCTGTCAGCTTTTTCTCAGCTCTTTTTGCTTTCTCCTTGAAGCAAGACCTTCATCTCCAAAATTATAAAAGTCATGAAGTATTAGGTTTTGTGTAAATTTACTTTGTATGCATTTCAGAATAAACCTCTATCACATTTTTATTTTTCCTGAGGCAAAGTTATAAACATGGCTTTTTGCATGGCTCAAGTAACTGGTTGAAGTTGTCATAATTCATCAATCCATCTTTTTTACATACACTCTAGTCTTTCTATGTCACAATAAAACCATTACTTATTTGGGTGTTAATCAGTGAACATATGTTGCTATTACTAAATATATAAATCAAAACAAAAACAAAAAAAAAAACAAACACAGCAGAAACTTATTTAAGGATGTGATCCAACCCCTTTCAGAGCAGAAAGGGAAGAGAGCAAGAATCCTTTCTGGTTCATGACTAGTTTTCTATCTTGCCAAATAAGCCTATGGGGAATTACTCTCTTATTAACAAGTGACCTACCTCGTCCCAAAGGCCTCTTACATTTCTGATACAGCATACTAATGTTGGAGAATACTGAGTCCCCCAAGCTGCTGACCTACTATCCCACCTTGAAATGGAGTTTCATGCTTTAGTTTGGACTTGTAGGTTATGCTGCTCCTGCAAAGGTACATGATGTGAGAAGCATATTCTCCATCTTTGAGAAAACTGCATTAAAGGCTTGCTTCCTCACCTTAACTGGAACGCAGTTTAGGTTCAGATTTCACATTTTGTTAAAATCTTAAGTATCTTAAGAGTAATTTGAAAGCTTTCACAATTGTTTTTACTTCTTGTACCTATAATGGTAACTTTCTTTTCATAGCCATGTCCATTACCCACTTCCAATGAGATTTCTCCAGTGTCCTCCAGACCTGACTGGAAAAAGTCAGTATCTTGACGAAGCAGATATATTTTATCTAAATCCCTTAAACTGGTTGCATAAAGAGTTTCACAATGATTCGACATTGCCTACTCATTTGATCATCTTCAGCGTTTTGGAGGAGGTAAGAAAACATGAAAAAAGGGAAAGCTCAGTATTTTTATTTCACTTCAAGTTTAGCCAACACTCAGGTAAAGAGACAATATAACTTTTTTATGGTCCCTTTCAACCCCCTTCTTTTGTAATTGGTCTTTTCCCTAGTCAAAATCAGCTCTAGTTCTATAACTATCAAGGTATATATGTTACTTACCATGAGTTAATTATTTTATTAAGAAAAAAGTTGTAGAAACGCAAATCAGAATAGGACATTCTAAAATTCTTGGAACAGCACTCAATGAAATGTAGCCTTTATTTACTTAAAACATTTATTTACTTCTAGGAAATAAGTGCTTTCTTAATTTCAAGCAACTATGAGAGAACTGCTGTCTTCTTCCACACTCACTTGCCAGAAGGTCGAACTGGAAGTCACATATACGTCTATGAACGCAAGTTAAAAAGGGAAACTCAACAGAAGATGAAATTCTGAACTGTGTTCAGATCTTTTCCAGAGAAACAGACATTGCTGGGTAGAAATATTCAGATGCTGCTTAAATACACTAGTATACACTTGGGTAAGATTCATGGAACTAGCAAAAAACCAATATGAACTGCTTTACCAAAGATCACTACTGAGGAAATGTATGAAAAATATCACAAAGTATAAAATTGTGTATTAAAACAATGCCAGATTTTAAATAAAGACCTTTAGTTTTCCTCATGGTGTAGTTTTATTGTTTCTTCCACAATATTCAGGTGTGCAAGAAATTTCACAAGAGAACAAGTCAGGAAGCTCTTAAGGAGGCAGCAAATTCTTCACAAATCAACAGGCTCTTGAACTCACAAAAAGACAAGAAGCAAGTGTAAGGTTATAAAATGTTAAAGATGAAATTCCATCATGTACTTTTTTCAAGCTCTACTGCAAATTTAACACGATATCAGTGTTAATTACACTTTGTCATGTATGATTTGAGCTTGCTTTAAGCTCAGACACTGAAAGGAAGTCCCATTTCGTGCACAAAATCTGTTGCATGCCTGGCTTCCTTAATAAAACTACAGTTGAACATTTCCAGAACCAAAAAAATTCAGCAAAGCTAAACTACAGAAAAATGCAGGTTAGTAAGCTTTTGCTTGATGCTTCTGAGTAATAAAGTCATCAAACTGATACTTAGAAATGATAAAAAGACATTGTTATCTTGATAATTTCATCTTAGTTTCAACAGCAAACATTGCAGAAAGCATCCATGTTTCTTACAGTTTTCTAATTTAACTTAATCCTGATGGTCAATATTTAGGATCAAAAGGTAATTGCCCCAATTCTATTTCAAGATTTGCCATGTGTCTTCCATTATTGCGACCATATTTATGCCATTTACCTTCCCTTTTATAAGGTTGTGGCTGAGGGTGCTTCTGCTCTTGTTTTCGATGCCTGGAGTTTTCAATATTTACCATACGTTGCTTTTTATCTGGTCGACTGAAAGCAGTAAACACATTTTTCATCTATGTTAGAGTTACATTTATTTAAACAAAAAACAATTTTAATGTTTTTCTCCATTAATTATCTGAATACTCTGAAAAAGGATGTTAATCTGAAGTATAATCCTAGTATAACCATATCAAAAAGATTCAGTGAGTATTATACTTTTATCCTATAGAAAGAAAACACATAAATATAACTACTGGCAAAAAGGGGAAACACTCAAGATGAAGAATAGAAATGTGACAATAAAATAATGAGATATGTTTCCATTACTTTTCCTCCTTTCCTGCAAAAATCAGTCCCTCCCCACTGGCTTCATCCCTCAGCGAGAATATGTACCCATCTCTTAGAAACAAAACAAAGTCTCTCTTCTCTCCTAGTACTAAGGTTCATAAACAATGTCTACATTTACTGCTTTCTTCAATCTCTATAATCAGGCTTCTGTCACTACTTCACTGAAACAGTCCACAATACCATCCATGGCCACTGCCCAGTCAAGAAATCCAGTCCTTTTTTTTTAAAGCATTTGACACACATATATTCCTTTTACTTGAGATGATCTTTGGATTTTCATGATGCCACTCTTACCATTCTCAGCCTTCTTTCTCTACCACCCCTTAGATGTTGGTGTTCCCCAAGTCTGATAAATACCTCCGACCTAGACTATCTATACATACACAAACACTGTCTGGGCTAGAGAGATAGTCATATAACTAATGGCCAATTAATTCTTTCCACTTGGATATCAACAGGTACCTCCAAGTACAATTCTCATTTCTGATTTCCCTTACCCAAAACCTGGTATTCCTTATCTTAATCACTATCCAAATAGCAACTCAACCCAGAAATCTGGAAGTCACTGTTACTTTCTACTTCTCTTTCACAAGAAATACCACTAATTGTATTTACTACATATTGTTCAACTCTGTCTCCTCCTTTCCACACCTACTGTTGCTCTAGTTCAGGGACTCATCACCTCATGTCTACATTGTTTCAAACACCACCTTCTAGTTTCTGGCTTCACCCTTGCCAACCAATCCTCCAGGCTGCTGCCAGTGATCCAAAATGCAATAATGCAAGTCCTTTAGCATAAAATGAGGTCCTTCATGACCTGAATCTTTTCTTCTATTCATACCCTAGCATTACTTTGCCTCCTTCAAGTGGCATGTCTTCACATCTTCAAATCTGTGCAAATGAAGTTCCCTTTGAGTGGAATGTCCTACCCTATCTGCTTGGCAAATTCTCATATCTCCTTCAAAAGCCAGTTTAAAAAAGAAGTTCAGGGGGCCAACCTAGTGGCGCAGCGATTTAGTTCACGCTTGGCAGCCCGGGGTTCGTGGGTTCGGATCCCGGGCACCCACTGACACACCGCTTGTCAGCCATGCCGTGGCGGCGTCCCATATCAAGTAGAGGAAGATGGGCATGGATGTTAGCCCAGGGCCAGTCTTCCTCAGCAAAAAGAGGAGGATTGGCAACAGATGTTAGCTCAGGCCTGGTCTTCCTCGCAAAAAAAAATTAAATTAAAAAAAAAAAAAGTTCAGTTCAATGGCCACCTCATTTGTGAAGCCTTCCCAAACATCTCCAGACTGAGGCCACCATATACAATATGCCTCCAAACCTTCATTTTATTTCTTATATTTACCTAATTCTCCAAAAGCTTGTGAGCTCCTTGTCAGCGAGAATTTTTCCTTTGTTTCCTAAGGGCAGCCTCACAGTGCTTTGTTCATTATAGGCACTAGGTCTTTGTTTAATGACTCAAGACGCCAGAATCAGTCTCATTATTTTATAGACACATTACATTAATTCACAAAGATATATATATATATATATATATATATATAGAAAACTATCTCAAAGGTAAAAAATAAAGCTAATATTTGAAGATTAGGCAAGTTTCACATTACAGAATATAAAGCTGATGATTTAAGCATTTGCTGATTGCTGATATAAGCAATGGATACAAAGTTATTTTTAGAAGTTACGTATAAAGCACACACATTAGAACTTGTGGCTTGCTAAGTTTGCCTTTTTGATCATGCCTCTACCTTTATCAAGAATAATTCTGTAATGAGTGTATTAAATATCATAATTAGTTTGGTAAATGGAATAGACAAATGAAAATAAGCAGGACATGTGAATTGTTATATATGAGCTCTTCTGATTTCAGAGTGAAATCTGTATTGTTCACTCCTAGCTTTCCAAAGTGAGTAACAAAAAATAAAAGATTAAAGGAAAATAATTTCACTTAAGGTGATTATCTTTCATATAAACTATAATGAAAAGAAACAAAACAGGATTTATAAATCCTTAACTGATTTTAAGGTAGAAATTAAACCATTTGCTCAAGTCAAACTGATTATATGAAATTTTCAGTTTGTAATAGCTATTAAAATTATATCTTTCAATTTATTCTAAATTCTCTGGCAATAAAGTACTTTTACAAATAGTAACATTCCAAGAAATTTATCAAATGATAAAAATGCTATTTAATCTATAAATGTTAAAAACTATTATAATAACATGGTGTTATGTAAACCGACCTGGGTCCATATGGAGGGGGAAAAGTGTGACCAAAGAAGTGTCTATATATATATCCATCCAACTTCTCAAACACTCCATCATTATCTACTTGATATTCCTTCATGTCTTTAAGATAATCTTTAACATCATTAACAAAGTCAGTGAAGAGCTTCTGATCATGTATAAAGACACCATTTAGGAAAAACTTATTGATGAATTGATCAAGTTCTTTCCAATGATGAAAACTATCCAGTTTTTCTAATAAATACCTTTCAATTAACAGTCTAAATTCATCTATCCTTATAGGATTCAACAGTTTAATATTAAAAAGGTTAATGGATTCCTCTTGAGCACATTCAAATACACTAGAACAAGCCTTTCTGAAAGAATTATAATTTTCACTACAGTCATGCTCAGCACTGCATTTCTGTGAATTTCTATTTTTTCCAAATTCTTCAAAGTGAACTGGCTTTTCTTTCCTTCCCTCTGTTTGCATAGTAGGGCCTCTACTCCTTTGGTTTTGTGTACGTGCCTTATACTGTGGATGTAAATATTCACTAAAAACTGTTGGTTTTTTAGCTGCTGCTTCTTTTGTAGCACCAAATCTTTTATTGCCCTTTTCATCAAAGATATTCTTGGTGGTATCTTTGAAATGCCTGAAAGTGGATTTAACTGAATCTGAGAATTTTTTCAGATTTTCTTTCACAGCTTCTTTAGCCTGTTTAATTTTTTCTTTGTGATGCCTCACAAACTCCTTGGTAGAATTCTTCATGGCATCAAATGTTTCCTTAACTGAACCCAAAAATGTTTCCTTTGACTTATTTTTAGCCCTGTGGTTTCCTCTGCTCCCTTTCTTTTTTCCATCAGTTTCTTGTTTTCCATTTTGATCTTTTGCCTCAATATACAATCTTTCCCACAAATCAGAACGCTGCTGTTCAAAGTTTAACTTCCGCTCCAGCTCAGTGAGTCTTTCCCGTAAGATTTCTATTTCCTTTTTTTCAGTCAATACATCAGGAGAGTCTGGGTTGTCATATGACTGACTAGAGCTTAACTGCTGGAGTTCCACCCTTAAAGCCATGGTTATTAGTCGTTCTCTCTCTAGTTCCCTCCTTAGCATCTTCGCTTCTGCCAAAAGAGTCTCCCTTTGATTAAGAAAGCTATGTGTTTTCAGCTTTTCTTCTTCCAAATGCTGCTTAAGTTTCTGATTTTCTGTAGCTAATTCAGTATTTGTCCCTTTATCCTCCAATATCCTAATCTGTTCTCTTAGTTTCCTTAACTCTTCCTGTAATGAAGATAAGGCTTTTTCTTCCTTCTCCAGAGATATTCTTAAATACTGGTTTTCTGTATCAAGGTTCTTTTTCTGCATTTCAAAGGTCATCTTCTCTGCTTCAGTAAGGGTCCAACACCTTGCAAGGTTTTCCTTCAATGACTAAATTTTTTTGAAAAAGAAGAAAAATGTCAAATGCTTTAAAAGCTGAATTTAAATCATTAAGATATTAACAAATACTCCATAAATTTTTAGTCTATTTCTGCAGAGACTATCCTTTGTAGTATTTTCAATACATAAAAATTAGAAAATACAAGGTTTATATGCAAGAAAATGCACAGCAGAGAGCTACATCAAAATATGAACATAGCCTGCTGGAAGAATTTAAAGACAGGAAAAAATTAGCTAGAGCTTGGTTTATCTCTAACAAGATTTTTAAAATAGAGATAGAGGTACTTCTGATTAGTGTTCCCCATAATCATATGAAATCCTTATCTGTTTCTAGGCCCACTTACAAGTTAGGAGGAAAGGAGAGAGGCCTATCTTTTGACTACAAGACTCCAATCTCCTGAGAAGGCTCCTAGAGAGAATTTAGGCAAGACTAAAAGCTTCTCTGATCCTTAGGTGAGGGAGATAATCTTTTATAAGAAGTAAAATTACAGCTAGAGATGATTTCAGGCTTCAAAAAATTGTTTATATTCACTGCACTCTTTGAAGGGAAAAATTTTCAATAATTTTAGTCCTATGAGAAAGACCTTAGTCCTATGCAAATTAACATCTGTAAGTAAGTTCAGATAAGTCATACAAATTCTCCTGCATTTTAGAGGACAGACTAAATCTTGGTAACATTTATAACTAATTTCTCCAGTTTCAAATAATCTTCTAAAGAGACCATGACCCGATTAGCAATTTAACTCTGAAGTCAGCACCCTTGATAGAGAGAAATCATGTTCAATCGGGCTTACAGAATTTTGATGCAGTTCAAGGTAGCCTTGAGTGATCTAATTTTTCTTTCAACATACATATTAATAACAAACTTTAACCAAAACAGCAAGAAACTGAACAATATGCTTAAACAGGTTAATGGTTATAGCACTATCCAGTCAGGTAAAATATCTTATGTATAAATCTGCAAAATGATACTTAAATTTTGATACTTAAATTTTGCTCAATTTACCACAGATATTAATCTTAGAAGATAAGCTTATCATTAATCTTCAGAGAACAAATTAAAATAACTCAGTAAAGATCTATGCAGGGCAAATATCCTAAGAACCAACATCATCCTATGGAACCAGATACTATAGTGGTGAAGAAAAAAATGGCTACTCTTTTTATAACATCATCTGATCAAGATAGGGAAAACTACACTATTTACAATTAACTTCAGTAGTCCCTCCCTGAAAGATATAATTCAGATGTCAAGTGGGATTCTGTCTTCCAAAGAATATAACCATAATCCTATAAGGGATACATACATATATTAAGTATAAAGGAAATTTGGGGAAATAGAAGGAAAAAAGAACAGTTTACTTTTCTACCCTGAGTTTACCTATAATCCCCTCCTAGAGAAGAACTAGATACGAGACCAACTACTTTGCTGGTCCTCACAAACCCACAAAGGTGTTAGGTAACTGGAAAGAACTGACAGCACAGTCCTGCTGGAGCTAGATGAGCTTTAGGTAGGGAAGTATAACATGCTCTCTCTTCTATCAGAACAAGAAACCAGAGAAAAAGGGCTGGTTGATTACTTCCTTTGATCAAGGGAAGATCTTAGAGAGATTACAAACTCTCCTCTTTCTCTCTTACTGAATGAAAATGTTTTGCTCAGCTCTGTAACAATAATGTTAATAATAATAATAATGTTTTGTATATATATCAATTAAAAATAATATTAACTAGGGCCAGCCCTGGTGGCCTAGTGGTAGTTCAGCATAGTCTGCTTTGGTGGCTGGGGTTCAGTTCCTGGGTGTGGAACTACACCACTTGTCAGCAGCCACGCTGTGGTGGTGGCCCACATACAAAACAGAGGAAGACTGGCAACAGATGTTAGCTCAGAGCGAATCTTCCTCAGCAAAAGGAGGAAGATTGGTGACACATGTTAGCTCAGAGTGGACCTTCTTCACCAAATATAAAAAATAATAACAGTAACTATATTATAGTGATTAGGAATAATATCTTTAAAGTAAAGTAAACGGAATTAAATTCAGCCCTCCCAGTTGTTAGCCTTAACTTTTTTGAACCTCTTTCCCATCTATAAAATGAAATTAATATTTGCTTAATTCACAGGGCTGTGGTGAGAAATAAGAGAAATACTGTATATCAGGTACTCACAATGTGACTAGGACTTAGTAAGTACTCAATCAACAATTACCAATATTATTATTTACCAAGCTTCACTGTACTTGTATCTGAATAGCACAATAATTATTTGCTAACAATTATTTTTTATAAAATTTATTAGCAGTACACACCTTAGAATCTATAAAAGACTCTTGTTCCTGTTGACATTGGGAAAGATAATCCTTCATATCATTCAATTCATCTTCATGTATCTTTCTGACTAACTGTTGACGTTTCTGAATCTGTATGGTGCCTAAAAAATGAAAATTTTTATTAGGGATATAACATAAAGGTTATGATTACCAAAAATTTTAAAACATAAAATAAAACATTTAATCTTCATATATTTAACTGCTTAATCCAAATAGGCTCATTTTCTTCCAAGTATCAGCATTTCACAGTGCTATAAAAATTCTGATTATATAAACAAAGAATGAATAAGTAAAATCTCATGGTGTCATTCATCAAATGGTGGATGGCTGTTCACTGTAATATAAATCAGGCCAAGTAAGTTAATATATTTTTTCCTTTATTTAGCATATACCCAGGGACATTTAAGCAGTCCACTATCCTTTTGATTAAAACAAGCCAGCCCATATTACCCTAAGAAAGAAAACAATTTATGTAATGTTTTTATTCTTACTATATTGAAGGCACTCATGGTTGCTGTTTTTGAGGGCTCTTTGAGGTACATAAAGTGTTGCGTTCCCTCCTTTCAAAAGAGAAAGAAACCAACCATGGAATCTATTTACACACCATAGGTCAATCAGGAAAAACAAAAATGTCTTTTTTTCTCACTATATTTTGCCTAAATGATAGAACACAAGCCCAAAGAGTATAGCAAGGAAAACAGTTGGCTAACTGTGATTACCCACCATTCTCAAAGCCAAATCTTTTAAGAATTCTGCATTGGTTAGGTCTGTACTGAAGTACCACCATCCCTATCCTAGAAGTTTGATAAAGGAACCTTAATCCAACTAGGATGCTCTATGTTTTCACCCTAAAAATCAAAATGTTAATTTGCCAAGACATGCTGTTCACATGCTGCTACATGCTTCATGCATGAGAGGAAAACAAACACTAAATAAAAAATAAGCAAAATGCATTTAGCAACCTTAATATTATATCTACTGAGTAGCATACCATTATGTAAGATATCACAGAATTTTGTAATGAAAGGATGTAATAATGATATTTTATGATTTCTTCCCTTACTGCTAAAAAAAATTGATTTTGGGGGCCAGCCCAGTGGCGTAGTGGTTAAGTTCACGTGCTCCACTTCAGCGACCTGGGGTTCGCAGGTTTGGATCCTGGGTGCAGACCTACACACCACTCATCAAGCCACGCTGTGGCAGGACTCCCACATATAAAATGGAGGAAGATGGGCACGGATGTTAGCCCAGGGCCAATCTTCCTCAGCAAAAAAGATGAGGATTGGCAACGGATGTTAGCTCAAGGCTAATCTTCCTCACACACACACAAAAAATTGATTTTTAATTTGTTCAATACATCTTGAAAAACACTGAAGAGAAAACTTTTGCCAAATTACAGACAACTGTTACCAGTTAACAGCTATGATATTGTTAGGATTCAATTCCTCTCTTTAAATTTTTGATTTATAAAAGCATAGCAAATTTGTTTCAATATTACTCAAAAGAATCCTAGATTTTTAAAAATACTGAAATAAATTCATCTGTAGTTCCCAGAGTAACAGAAAACCTCTTTCTTTTCAAACCGCTAATAGGATGAAATCCTCTGCCCACCGGAAAGTAACTCAAAACTACGTAGTGAGATCTGAATCCGCAGTACTATTACATAGCATACATCTGATGACTGTCTTAATGTGGCCTTTATCAATCTCACTAACTATTGGGGGTTTTTTCCTATATCTTCAGCTGCCTAACTATAAAGTGTTACTGCCCAAGTTGCAACCTTTGGCCTTCTGGTTATATCTATAAATCTGTCTATCTTAATCACATTAACCCTGTCAGTTTTTGCTATTACTGCTGTAAGACTTCTCTTCTACAGATAGAGTCCCAATCCCACCAGAGCTTCCAGCCAATGCACCGAGCTGTCTGTTGGGCAAAATTTTTGGAGTGTCTTCATGAAAAAAATTGCCCTAAACCATTCTAGAATAAAGTTGGGTGAAAACAAATCAAACTGTGCTCACCATCTATTTACTTTATCATCCAGCAAAACTCTTCCCCAGTAACACTTTCAACTCCAAAAGTAACACAGCTAGCACACTTCTTGGAATGTAAAAAATAAACAACCAGTATCTCAAGTATCCAGGCTCAAAGTTCTGTTTTCCATTATTACTTCAGTGTCCCTTATTTCACCAACTTTGTCTCCATCCCCACCATCACTATAATTGTCAAGGCCCAGATCACTGAATATCTGAATTACAAAACCTCCTAGCTGACTGTTCTATTTTTCCACACCATTTACCTTCCTGCACTTTTCCTCTAAAATTACTGCTATTAGGTCACTCTATACATCACACTCTAACCAGATACCCAGATGTTTTACAATATAACACCCTACATATTCCAACCTTCTATGCCATTATTTCTAAATATCTATTCTGCTATAGTCCAGCCAGTCTTTTCAACTGCTTCCAAACCCAGCAACCTTACTTTGAGGTTATCAAGTTCTTCCTTGCTGGAATGTTCCAGTTTCCTTCACCTAGCATAAGTATAATAAGACCAGACCCAACACAAATACTACCACTTCTGGGATGACTCAGTAAGTATAGCCTTTGAACTATAATTTTTGTCTGTGCTACATAACTTAGCACCTAGTTATATTCTGTTATATTGTCTGCTGAAAAGCAGGGCAGCCTATCAATACTTAAAGCAACTTCATGAGGAAAATGAATCAATTCAACTCCACTAATGATTCAGAATATGGACAGTCTACAAGTAAAGGAAGAATAAGAAGATAGGTGCTTCAGACATGAAAAAAAATTTTTTAAACTTTCATAAGCACTTTCAGAACGTGAAGGAGTGCCAAATACCTTTAAGTACATTCTTTTACTATCCTCAGTCCTGCCAATTTTCTCTTCCTTCCAGGATAGATCTGACACTCCAAATTTATATGGAATCAAGGTTGGTGAATGTCCTGAGCGTGTTTTTGTTAAATGATTATAAACAAATGACTAATTATGGAGTGCCATGACTGACTTCACAGTGCATGAGAAATTTAAACTGGCTCTAAAATCAGTTCAAAAGAGCTCTTAAAGTGCTGAGATCAGTGCACAATTACAGAAAAATGTGATGTCATTTAAATAGTGACCATTGAAAGCTAAGAGTCACTGAGGTAAGTTTTTGTATGTTCACTGAGCCAATCTCATTACTAATATAGACCTACTTAGTATTATATTACCCAGGCTTTCTATATTCTGAAAAGCTAATTTGAAAAACTACAGAAAAAATGTTTTATTAAATGTAATTATTAAAGTACATTTTACAGGTAACCAAAATCCTAAATAACAGGGCAATAATTTCTCAATTTTGAAAGCACTCCTCTCTAAATTCATTTTTCTACAAAATACTTAAAGGTCATGCAATTGGTGGGCTTTTAATGCAATTTGGATTAACATTAAATCACTGTCCAATTCTTTTTTTTAGTAAGAAAAAAAGATTGAAATAAGACCTTCTCCTTTGTTACCTCCATGTTTACCTGTGGGGGGAAAAAAATCATGCTCAAAAAAACATTCACACATTTGCTCCAGCTAGATAATAAACAAAGTTAAATATATATTTCAAGTCAAATCTCATTACAACAAACTTCATGGGGGGATACAAATTACAGTCTCTCTATTAAATTCAAGCAGGCATTCACCAGGACTCTAAATACTTATTTTTATTAATATGAAGTTAAATACAAGAAACACATTTTACAGACTCTGACTTTAAACAAGTACTGATTGTCTTCATTATGTTTATCCTAACATTACGCTTTGTTGAATAATATATCTTTTCCATAATTCAACATCGGGTATACATAATTCTTCAATTTTTGCATAAGGAACATACTGTTGGCAGGAACTAGCAAAACAGGAATATTCAGAAAGTTAAACTGTGGATTATGTAAGCAGAAAACCTAAAAGTAGTCAACATAAGGTAAACTGAAACATTTGAAGTTGACATTTTGTTTGAAGTGGGTTTTTTTAAATTCTAATAAAGCAAAGAGTGTGAATATTCAGTTCTCAAATACTCTCATCTTAGAACAAATATACACCTTAATTAAGATACAATGGTTAGGCTCCCCAATGACAAATAACATCACATGGAATTCCTTCCTCTTTTCACCCAAAAGACTTTTAAAGGCTTTGCATTAAGAACATAATCAATGTACATAAACACTAAAAAGGATAATAATGAGCTAAGTATAATGCTAAACTATAAAACTAATGAATTCTCAATTCACATGAATCATGGAAGCAGCAATGAATGTCACAAAATATAATTCTTGCATGAAACCTGAAGGTAGAAATAATGAGCACCAATTATTGTGACATTTAAAATGTAACTATTTCAACTGGGACTGAATCCTCCTAAAAAAGTCACAGTTAAAACTAGTTTAATTGTGATTCTAAATTAAAATGATTTGCTTTCTAAGCATTTCAGATTTTTAATCTTCCAATCTTTTTCTTTAAAAAAAAAATATGCTAATAATCCCTACATTTCTTAAATACTGGCTAATTTAAGTGAAAACAGCTTGGTGAGATAGGCAACACTATCTCCACTGTCCAAATGAGAAAACTGAGGTTCCAACAGGTTACGAGCTTTCCAAGGTCATGTATTTAATGATGACACTGAAAATAGATCCCAGAACTCCTCACTCTTAGTTAAGTGCCTCTACACTAAGCCATCAATTTATGTATAACAAATTTTCAAATACTTACCATAGAAATGTCCAAATCCCATGCTGATTGCAATCACCAAAGCAAGTATAACACACTTATTGAGACCACTACTGAATTGGCGTTTACACAGCTCCTTAGAGGGTTCAGTTTCTTGTTCAGCAAGCAGCCGTTCTTCAGATTCTGAACTAGAAACAGTCTTCTTCCTAGCACGGCGTCGTCTAACGGTGGGACTGGGCTGATGACTGGTTTCATCACTACTTGATTCATCATCGCTAGGCTGAGATGAAAATACTATTTTAAAAGAAAAATGTAGACACGTATTAAACATTTTAGAAAAGCTTTCCCAGAAAATATGATTTAGAATAATCAATGCCATCCCTACATGCCTTTTTACATAAGACAGCCAAAAACAAAAAGACACAAACAAAAACTCAATTTTTCCAAGTTCATCAACATAAAGCCAAAACATAAAAGACTTCAACTGTGATACACAATAATCTGTTAATCATATTCTGTGCCTTTGACGGTCTGTTTTTTTTTTTTAACCTCCCTTGTAGTTTATACCATTAGAACAATCATTCTCGTAGCCTACTAAATTTCATTGCTATTAAAGCCATAAACAAATACTATTTCTGGAAGGAAAAAATACCTCTATCTTTCATTCAACTTCAAATAGACGTAATTTAAGCTCAACTGTTTAAGGAACACAGGGAAGTATACAAGCAGTTCCCATGACTTAAAAAGGACAATAACCACCAAAAGTTTCCTTGGGTGTATATGGGCCCTAGTTTCATTTTCATCCTATGTGCCCACAATCAAGGTTCAAAGCACTATAGCTTAACACAGGTTTCCAGAAGTCAGATGAGCCCTTCCCTTCGACTGCCACTCTTACTAGAAGGTTATTAATTTTACCCTCTAGTAAATATGTCAGCATGAGGAAGTGACACAACAGCTATCTCCGATATTAAGGACTAGTCTGGTGCTGCTCCTTTATGAAAAGAATAACATTGAACAACAAATTGAAAAAAAAATTCCACAAGAAATCTCAAGTACTGGAAACATATCCAACAGAAAAATCACCTTCAGCTTTTTCAAATGCATAACTTCTTAACATTGTTCCATATATCAACAAACTACATTTTGACAAAGATTAGATGACTCAGCAATAATTTCCACAGGCCAGTTAGAAGAAAAGCACTAAAAGTAAGGATAAAATGTGAACCTGAATTTGATACAAAGAGCTCCAAAACAACAAACATTCATGCTTCAAAAAAGCAAAACAGTTCTTCAAAAGACAGGATATCCATGCCACAGGAAAGCTGGTGACTTGGGTTAGGCAATACTTTTTCAAGATGGATCATGGAGGATTCGGTTAACTTTCACACTTACAACAACAAACACAAAGACAGAAGGCACTACTGAATGAATGAATATTCCTAATATTTAGTGATACAGATGCCACTGAAAGATCTTTTGGTCATGACCCTTATGCCCATCATGTTTATCAGGTTATTCTTGATCACTAGCTTTTCCAAGATGCCGTCGCCTCAGCTGTGAGGTTACATTTCTTGGACAAAGAGAAAGAAAGGAAGACTTAAACAAAGCATTACATAATAAAAAGGCATTCATGATCATGGTTGGAGTATTTAAGTCAGACTTTCTGACAGTATTAAGATGGGTATATGTAAAAACAAACCATTTGTCAAAATTCCTTAAATAACTATTCAATTCTATGTTAACATATTGCCTTCATTATATACTCTAAGGAAACAAACCAGCCTAACCCATACTAACAAAGTCACATCCTTATCTAATGCTTCCATCTTTTTTAACCCATACATGTGATAGCTGAAATATTTTGACTTTTAAACTTCTTTTAAAGCTTAATTTGGCCCATAGTCCAAGATGCAAGCAATGCAAAGGCATGCAATAAGATTAGCCAGCTTTATTACAAGATCAATTTTGAACACCTGTTTAGAGTATCACAGATGACAATAGATATCTTTAAAGCACTAAGTAAATAGTAAATGTGACTAGGCACACTCAGCTCTAGAAAAGCTGATCAGATTTAGTCACACCACCTTGGAAAGCGAGTTGGCTAGGAACATGGTGTTTCAGCTGATCATCCCATCCCCTTATGCATTCAGGAATCTTCCACAGCTTCTCCCACCACCTTTCTTTTGTGAATAAACAGGAAAAAAGATGTATAAAGCTTTATTATAAAGAATAAAAAGGAAAAAGAGAAGTGAAATATTTATTTTAATTATCACTTAACATTGTTATTTGTGCTCCATCAAACTCTAACAATCATGCCTTTTTAAAAAAACATACAATACAAACTTTTCTACAACTACCAACTTTGCTTTCTTGGGGGAGGAGAGGGTCATATGGAGGGAGTGGGGAATGTTCTTAAATAAACAAAAAAGATTATTACCACAAGAATCTTATCTAGAAGAAGAAAATATTGAAGATGAACTCCTATAGAGATGGAGAAGAAAGAAAATGGGAACAACAAAGTAACTAAGCAATGGGTAGCAGGAAATTAACCAACCAAGAAAAATATGGGGTAAGGGAAAGAGACCAAAAACTCTTGGCAATCGATTTATATACAGTATTTTCAGTATAGTCCAAAATGTCATTTATTATTATTTTTTAACATTTTCTTTATTGAAATAATTAATTCCTTTGGGAAGGATAGCAATGGATAAAAATACACCTAATAAAATATTCCTCTTAACTGAATCTATAAAATTCCCAAGAAGATAAGTTCAGAAAGGAAATAAAAACTAGAATGTGTTTTGAAGTGTCCAAGTTCCTGAAATAAATCACCATTGTGTAGCATCAATTTCTTAAATGTCAGCTTGCACCCTTCTACAATACTCCTGCTTCAGTTTGACTATCTTTTTCTGGCTCACAAATATTCTCAAATTAATTTTAATTAGTCTTTAAAAAAAGAAGAAAAAACAAAAGACTACCTGAATACAGCATGAATCCTTAATTTAAGTAAAATAAAAATTTGATGACCAAAAAGGATTCTAAAATCAATTACAATATCCCTCATAAATAAATGTACTTTGTATACTATTCTGGCCAAGGCTGAAATTTTCCTCTGACCACTAAGAAGGCCAGATGAGTACTTACATATTTGAATAAAGTGTTTTCAAGCTCTTGTTTATAGGCAATCTACTGACAGACAAATTGAAAATGACTAGTCATTAAAGGAGACAACTAAAAATCTCTACTGTTTTATTAGCTTAAATTGGAATAACAGAAATTCCATCATCTGTTCTGGCAAATGTAAATATTAAAGAACAGTAAAATCTAAGAAAATGATCTGAAATAGATACCGTGTGTTCCTGTTTTTGCATCAAATTAGGAAACTCTTGTAATCACTAGCAGTGTTCCAAGGTGTCTCTCCCATAATTCACCCTTAAGTTATAATTGTGGGTAAATAAATGTGGGTTAATTACAGGTTTGTTTCTTATATTTTCCAGTAACTTTGTGTCTAAATATTTATGTCACCTTGAAAGATGTTATATACATCCCTAAAACTAAGCCAAAGAATTGTAGAAGGTAATTCACATTTTAACCTCCACATGATTCTGTCTGAACAACAGGCATTAACTGCATTAAGAATGTGACTTACAATAGGCACATTTTCATAACTCAATCAAAAATGAAAGATCCAAAGGTCAGGGGCTTTGGGATGCTGCTGTACTGCCAGTTCCTTGAACCCTGTTTGGCACATGGCAGCACTCAATAAACGTTTGTTAAATGACTAATAATTGAATGAATATGGAAGACTTCAATAAGAAGTTTCTTTCACTTCATTATAAAATATGTACCGCTGTTAAGTAAAAATCTTAACATTCTCCTGCTTTTAGGTCTAATAGCTCTATCTCTCACTCCTAAAGATCTAAAACATATCAAATGCATTGTGGAGTGTTTGAGACATTAACAAATCTCCTTGAAGCTATCTTTGTTCATCTTTTACTTAATGATAAAAGACAGTGTCTATTGTTACAGCAATGGGCTACTGTGCTTTAGGCCCTGACTCTAGAAAAACACTAGATATAACAATAGATTTTACAGTTTTCTTGAGTTTTACCCAAATACATTCAAAACTTGAAATTTAGGGTTAGAAAACAAGCCATTATATAAAATGTGGTCATAGGAGTCCTGAAGTCTCATATCAGTGTATTTTCTATGTAGTTCTTACCAGTTTCTGGATGACAGAATGTATATTGGCTGCTAGAGGAAGAGCCCAGGTTAAAATCTTCTGGACTCTGTGCTTCTTTAACAATTATAGCTTCTTCTTGAGTTCCAATTTCTTCTAACTTAGGTGGCTCAAGGGTAACAATATCAGAGTCATCACTGACAGTTCCAAAATAGACATTGTCTTCAGGTAACTTTTCTTCCTCTCCCTGATGAACCATAATTTTAGAGACAAATTCAACAATTATTTATAGGCCTTATTTTCTACACAGTTCAAAGTATATAATGGTACTTAAGTATTATGATAATTTGGCCTTAAAATAAAACATATGAGTCCTGCCCATAAGGAAAGGATTACTCAATAGTAGGCTCATCTTTTAGTCTGAGAGCACCAACAAACTCCTTGGTGACTGACTATCTCAAAATTAGATCCAACTGCTACCTACTCCTCATGGGGTGCAGAAGCTGAGACACTCACCTTTACAACCCCATGATCACAGAAAGGAGAGGATTCATTTCTCACCATTTCATGGGTTTTTGAGTGTAACTCTAGTCAGGAAGCCCATAAAAGACTGATCAAATTTTTCTGGTTATGTATGTAATAAACTTCAACAGCTAGGCCATGTAAAGATCATCTAGCTATCTAGTTTTATCTAGAAGTAAAATGCCAAAGGACAAAATTTAGTCTGTTCTCAAATTTAAAAACTAACCTTCATTTTAGATATCATAACAGCTTAACTTCTCAATATAATTCAAGAATGCAACCTATTTCCAAAGAAACTATTAGGTTAAATGAACAGGTCTTTAATACATTACCAAGAAATTACTTTTCTAAATTAAAAGACATCTCACTTAATTAGGAATTAAAATAGAAACACATTTTAACCTTAAAACTGACCAATCTAAAAATTTTCAATGAAAGTTGTCTATAATTCAAATAGGAACAGAATGCACAACTAGAAATGGAAGCTTTAATTAGCATTCTCTAAGAAATACTGTTTCTCATATATCCACAGAATAAAACACAGGTTACCTCAAGTGCTGACTTCATTTCCTCCACAGCTGGATAAGTAGTTTCTCCCATTAACACTGTGCCATTTTGACCGCTCTCTGATAGAAAGCAAAGATCAACTCAATTACACTTAATCGACTTTTTGTATTCTACATATATTATAATCTGGGTACATAAAATCTATTCCTAATTTTTTCATGTGGATTTAATGAAATGTCACATATAATTATAACAATCACTCTACTGTTGCTACAAAGACCTCTGTATTTCAAATATAATTACTTCAAAGTATCAGGGGATAATTTTATATACTGAACTGAACTCATTTAAAATCTACCAAAAAATACAATCTCTAAGTAAACATAATCTCTACTTTATAATACCAAGGTATGTACATAATCCAAGGTGTTTAAAAAAATCTATTAATAAGGAAAACTGATTCTCAGATATCTGATGGCACATTTCCTGAATTCTTAATTTATTCAAAATTCTTAAAGGTACCACCATTCTAATGACTGTCAATGCCTGGTAAGATAAGAATCAAAACCACGGCTTCAAATTACAAATTCTTTACAATAAAAAATAGACTATACAAAACAAGGACTCAATCACAGAAAAACAAGATAATGTCACTACAGCAGATATATTTTATTAGAAATTCCTCAAAGAAAAAAATGTACAAACAAAATAGAGTTTATAATATACTTTTTTTTTTTTTTTTTTGTGAGGAAGACCAGCCCTGAGCTAACATCCGTTGCTAATCTTCCTCTTTTTGCTGAGGAAGACTGGCCCTGGGCTAACATCTGTGCCCATCTTCCTCCACTTTATATGGGACGCCGCCACGGCATGGCTGACAGGCAGTGCGTCGGCGGGCGCCCGGGATCCGAACTCGCGAACCCAGGGCTGCCAAGCGCAGACTAAACCGCTGCGCCACCAGGCGGCCCCTAGTTTATAATATACTTTTAATGAAAAGGCTATAAAATGTCAATAGAAGTTAAAAGTATTAAAACAATATATAATAAACATATAAATTTATGCATAGCAAAGAACATATACCAAATGTTAACAGCAATTATCTCCAGATAAAAAGAATTATAGGTGGTTTTAAATTTTTTTTTGCTCATTTTTTTTTATGATCAGTGTGTATTTCTCGTGTAATTTAACCCCTCCAAAATAATAGGAAAAGAAAAAGAACAAAACAAAAATCACCATTTTTGTGTATTATATAGCCGCTAACAGAATATTAATTTGGAGATAAGATTCCTCCGCAAAAATAGACTTGGGTCCAAGGACTCCTGAGGAAGTATGGAGATTCTTTTACATATGTGAATACGTGCATTTCTCAGAAGAGACTATCCACAGCTTTCAGATTCTTAAAGAGATCTCTGACCCATGAAAGATGAGAATCACTGTTCAAATGAGAATAGTAATCAACAGATAGGCTGAAAACAAGATTAACAGGTATAATCTATTACATTTCTGGCCTTGACACACCTGCTTTATTCTCCTGATGGGGAAATGTTCTGTTTATATTTTAATGCAATTATTTTTAAGTTTAAGAAGTAATTTAGGGCCAGCCCTGGTGACCTGGTGGTTAAGTCTGACGTGCTCTGCTTTGGTAGCCCAGGTTCATTCAGTTCCTGGGCGCACACCTACACCACTCGTCTGTTAGTGGCCACGTAGTGGTGGCGGCTCACATACCAAAAAAAAAAGGAGGATTGGCAGTAGATGTTAGCTCAGGGCAAATCTTCCTCAGCAAAAAAAAAAAAAAAAAAAAGGAAGTAATTTAAATATGAAGTTAAGAGTATGCTTAATTATTTGGGTGTCTTACTTCTCTATATAATTAACGTGGGCATTAAATTCCACAGGAAGTATATGTAACATCAATGCAGTACAGTAGTTAAAAACCATTTACCACCTCTAACCAAAGTATTCTTAAGCATGATAAATGGAGAAGACGTTAGTTGTGATGAATAAATAATTTTGTACACCACTAGTCTTAATCAAGATTAATAATATTTAGTTACTGGTTACAGTTGTATTATCGGAGGGCCAAATATATACTACAGCTACAAATAAACACCTCTGGATAAGTTGGTGCCACTGAGTTCTGTGGGCCTGCCCCCTAATCCACACTAAAATTCTAGTCCTTCAGTGACCTGATCATTTAGAGTAGCCAGAAAGGCTGCCCAGCTAGAAAGAAGGCAAGATTCACAATGTCATTCACACATCTTTTTAAATAAATAAATAAAAATCAGACTTCTTTAACATCTTACCTCCCTGTTCTAACTGCAATGATTGTAGCTCCTCTTGCTCTAACGATGAACGTTCCAGGGTGAGCTCACAGTTGTCACCGGCTGTACCATGTTCAGAACTCACCATCTCTATATCAGACCCCTAGTGGAAAAAGTGATAATCAGTTTTTAGTCTACCAGCTGCTCAAAACTGGATTAAACTACATGTAGATGGCTTCCATTATTAAAAGTCCCGGATGCTGCTATAGTACAAAGGGAACAGTCTCTAATCCAACTACCTTTTGTTCAATTGAGTCCATAAAGGTCTATGTCAGGAAAACAGCAGAATGGAGTTACAGGTTCAGATTCTAAGAGAAGTCAGCCCAAAAGTCAAATGCTCTAACTACTGTATTTTATAAGCCCAAGCAATAAATTTGAATACCATAAGATAAGTTTCTAAACTTAGCTATTTCTATAAATTGTCTTCTCAAAATTTATGGAACTACTCTAGGCAAGGCACTTTGCTAGGTGTTGTAGAATATAAAAAATTCAAATCCAAAATTCAAATTTATAGCCTATTCAGAGAAAGAGCCATATAGAAATAACTACTTATTATGGCAATGAATAATTTTAAAAGTTTAATGGCAAGGAATAATATGAACCTACTAGATTACTAGAGTAAACTTTCCTTATACAATTCAAAATTTTACACTTCTTTATTCTTCTGAGGTTTTCCTTCCTACTTTGATGTCACACTGTCTTTTCTTTAATAAAATAGTGAATCTTAAGAAGTTTTTTTCTCATATTAATTAGCAAAATAAAGTTAACCACTAAGTTGATTCTGCCTCTCCCCATACCCCTCTCCCTCAATCTTTCCTATAACTTACTAATCCATGAAATTGAAAGGTCTGAGTTCTCCTGATACACATAACTCAAAACAGCAAAAATTAAGAGAATTTATCAAAGGAGTGCGTTTTGAGTTGAGTCCTAAAGAGAATTCTGAATGCAAGACTCTGAAGTTGCCCAAAGTGGCAGGAGAATGGTAGAAACAGAGGCAACGTCAGGGTGGACTGGGGGTTGCAGGGGAGACTAGTTCTGGCCTAAATCAGAATGGCGACAACGGAAGAGGAAAAGAAAATACATGTAAGAGACATTAGCAAGAAAGAATAGAACTCAATAACTACATGTGGAGGGAAGAGGAATAAAAGTACAAATATGACCTACTCTATGACAAGATATCTCTAATACAGAATACCCTAATGACACACTTGGCTAAGTGCCGGAGAGGTTTGCTATCTTGCTTCACACTGAAGACTCACAAGTAAGATTCCCACAGCCGCCTTGTTCCTATACTGTTAATTAACCTTGAAGGAGAAGTTGTTGCTATAGGAGTTGATCTAAGCTTCATAGAGAACAGGTTAAAAATAGAAAAGTCATCCACTGAAAAAAGAAATCACATCAATCTTAATTGATACAGCTGCTATTAAATTCTGAAAGTTTCTTACAGAAAAAAGCAATAATTTTTTTGTTAAAGCTTTTTTCTAGAAGAATGACTAACCAATTGTCTAAATCTTAATTATCAAAGCATTTGTAAAAAATACCATTTAAAATTTTTATTAGCGAAGAAAAACAAGTGAGACACAGAGATCCTAAAAACAAACAGCAAAACTATAAATAAATCCATTAAAACTTTAAAGAGATATAGATGATTTTTCTCTTCCTGCTTGTATTCATCAGTATTTTATGATTTTTCTATAGTGAACATATATTACCACTGTGAGAAAATAAATTGTTTATTATGTACTAGTTACATAACACCATACTTCTGTAATAAAATTCATTTTATAATAGAGTTCTAGCCATAGTCTTTTTCCTGTCAAGTTCTGCTAACCACATAACGTAACAACGTTAACATATCATAAGTAGAACACATGTTCTCCATGCTCCTTTCCGGTCTGTTTAAATGCAGGCTCTGATATTTTCTACTTACGTAATTTTGGCCAAATTACTTAACCTCTATAAGCTTTAGTTTTCTCAACTATGAAATGAAAATGAAAACAATCTATACCACAAAAGAGTTGTTTAAAATGATATGAAAACGTAGGTAAAGCACAGCGTCTGACCAATGATAAACTCTCAATAAATATTTGCCTAATGTCTCAAAAGCTAAGGAAAGTAATGTACAATAATGTAGAAGATGCTGGTTCATTAAGAGTTTTCAGCAGTGAAGTTTGATGTGGGTGGAAAAATGTCCAAGCTATAGACAATGGAACCTTATGCTTAAATGCAGAAAAACACTGGCCTTCAAAGAACCCAGTTTACATCACTGCTAACACTGTAATATTACAAACTGCCTTATAAAAATTATTAAATACCATACCTCATGATTGATGACAGTCCAACCACAAGATGAATCACTGTCACTGGAATTTTCAGACATTTTTCAGGTCTAAAAATACAAAAACATATTAAGATGTCAGACACCTTTTTAAAAATTCTATAGGAACTGCTACATTTGACCCAAGTATGAAAAGTGGCTTACTGCCTTCCAGGTAAAACTGAGACAACCTACTGAAAGATTCACCATATAAGATATGATTGCATACCTCTATGAACAAATACGACCAAACTTTACGACAAGGAGATCTCCCAGAGCTAGAATAGTCTAGACAGTCATATTGTTGAAATGAATAAGAAAGCTGAGTCTAAATGAAAATGTAGAATTTGGCCAGGCAGAAGTGAAGGGAAAGGAGAATACAATTCAAAGTGTGAAGAAGTCAAGTATTGAGAGAATGGCAAATGGGGAACACACAGCAAGAGTAAAAGCCTACGTTTTCAATGAATAGTAAGGTATGAAAACCATGGCTGAAGAAACCAAGTGGTGGGGAATGGAAGACCTCTGAGTCCAAGCAAAATGAAATCTATTCTGTTGGCAACATGAAATGATTTAAATTTTCAAGCAGGGAAGAAACATAATCAAAGAGTTTTCATGAAAATAATTGTGTCAGTAATACTTCAGTTAGATTAAAATAGGGGAAGAAAAAGACCAGAGACTGGTTAGAAACTTATGGTCATTGGCAATAACCTAGAGTCAAGTTCTAAACCAGCATACATTGGTCACTCTACCTGATTTGTTCTCCCTTTCTATTTGAAACTCCTATTTAAACTTCAAAACCAACCTCATGAAAGTGAATGGTATCTTACTGATTTTGTTCTACACATTTAAGTTTTTTAATGCTTCTATTATTGCATGTATACTGAGAACACACTAGATCCAAGTTGATGGTTGGTGTTCTAATAGAACTCTACTGCAGACAATTTAATATGGAACCACTGCTCAAATGAGAACAGGGCAAAAAATATAGATCTGAATCTTCCATTAGTGATTCTAGAAACTCTTGTAAATTAATATTTTAAAAAGAGAAGATATAGAGGTGGTTGGTTGCTAGCAGTATAAAAATTAGTATGTTTTCAGACAAATTATTCAAAATCGAAAATAAGACCTGAATGATTGTGACTTTTAATGTCATGCTAGAGCATTTTATAATAAGTTTACCTGAGGTCATCTTTAGGGCTCTATAACTCTGTTTTTTAAATTAATTTATTTTTTTAATTGAAGTATAGTTAACATACAATATTATATTAGTTTCAGGTATACAACACAGTGATTTGACATAACTCTATAAATTTAAAGGTAAACTTGTAAAAAAACTATTACAGTGAAATAAATTTTTTCTGTCCAGATGATCCCAAAGACTATACAGTCTAAATACCCTATAGAATATTAATGAATTTTATATCTTAACAATTTTAGCATTCCTTATTAAACTGACTACATAAATCCCAATTTCTCATTCAACAAGTTTTCAGAAATTTAAAAAAAACTTTGTGATGTTACTATCATATTTAAATTGTTTTATAACAATTTGAAAATTATGGGTTGACATATGGGACGACACAAAGACTGAGCAATTAACTTTGCAGTAGGAAAGGAGAATGGTCAAACAGCCTTTATAAATGAGGTTGCAATGGTTTGTAGACATGCTAGACAGTATGTTTTTTAACTGAATTAGTTCCCAAAATTTAAAACAGAGATATCACAAAAAATAAAGTTCTGGCTCCTCATTTGAAAAAAAAAAAAAGGAAGCTATGATGACACTGGAAGGATTTCCCAGGAAAGAATGGGAAAAGCATTATGGAGCAAAAACAAAGGCAGAAAAAAATTAAAGAATATGGAAGTTCTTAAAGAGGCAATTACTCTAGCATGAGTGTGATACTGAACCTCTTAATCTCAAATTCTGTGCCCGATGCACAGTAAGCCAATCACTGAGACATGTGTGCTTGGAAATGGAGAAAGGTTTACTCAATTGGCCAAAATGAAAAGGTGGGAGGATAGATTCTCTCAAATCTGCCTTCACAAGAGAAGAAAGAAGGGGGTTTTACAGAGCTAAAGGGCATAGCAGGAGGGGTTTCAGAGAAACAAAGGGGTAATCCATGTTTCTTTTACTCCAGATAAGCCCTTGGGCAGTCTAAGTTCTGGGGGGGTCATCAGCAGCTGGGGGCTGTTTATCAACTTCCTTGAAGACATTCTTTTTCTTCTGTAAAACAAGCTCATACATCCTTGTGGCTCTTGAGTCACCCCTCAGGTTAAACAAGAAAACAGCAAATTGACAAGATTAACTTCTTTTCATCTATGTGTTGGAAACAAGATCAAAAGGTAATCTTATTGAATATTTACAGTAACCCTCAGGTAGCTGGCTTCAAGTGGAGTGTTAAAAGAAGATCAGATATGAATCTTTAAAAGGGCATATATTAAGGTGGGGAAGCAACTAAAGGGCCCTAGACCAGTGGGATGTGAGGAATCAATGTAACATTCCATGAAAAAGATGAACACCTAAATTTAGCCAGTATGACGAGGCGGGGCAGGGGTAAAGGAGAAGGGAGGGGTTAGGAGAGATGAGAAGACATGAAAGATTTTTTTTAAAGGATTGAATAAGCATATAGAAGGGAGAGAATATAGGGTAAGTCCCAAGTTTTGGGTTTAAGTGACTGGGTAATTGGAAAAAGCATTCTATACGGAACAAGAAGTAGGGCTTTGAGATAAAAAAAATTGGCTGAAGCCTAAACATTCTTTCTTCACCATGTGAAAGCTTCTCTCCTTCTCCTTACATACCCCCATATTCTAACCTTCTCTAGTAGCCCACATTCTCACTCCTGCTCCATCTCAACCCTGAGACTTACCAGTGCTTTATTTTCTTAATAACCTTCCAAGACTTGTGAGTTACCAGACCCAATCAGGGATGTTTAATATGCATATATCTCCTACCCTTCTCTAGGTAATTTCCATTTAAGCAGTTCTTTTATTAAACAGGTTAGACCCCAGCTTTTGTTTTCTAACAAAATACTCTATTAGCTAAGGAGATGAAATAAAGACATTTCAAAAGAAAGTTATACACATTGCTAAACTGGGACAACTTTAGCATATTTGAATTTCTCAAATCAAGGAGCTTACTTTAATAAGATCCCAGTTTAATCCTTTGTTTACTTATCTTGAAGGAAGGACAAGCTTGACATCTAACTCAAATGAGAAATATAAGATTCCCTACTGGCCATAACACCATAGTAACAGTTTGGATAAGCAAAATCACAGCCCTACTAAAGAACGCTCTTAATTCAGCTGTTCTCAAAGAGTTGGGTGCACTGCAATTAAAGCAAAATTTTTAAAAGTAAATTTCTGAGCCCTACCCTAGACACACTGACTCTGAAAGCTGCCATTGTACTTGAACCTCCCCACTACAGCCAGTGATCTTGCTAAAATAATCTCATATGTCATTCCTTACAATGTTAATTTCTCGAGGGGCCGCCCAGTGGCGCAGCAGTTTAGTTCACGCTTGGCAACCTGGGGTTCGCAGGTTTGGATCCCGGGCGGCCGCCGATGCACTGCTTGTCAGCCACACCGTGATGGCGTCCCATATAAAGCAGAGGAAGATGGGCACAGATGTTAGCCCAGGGCCAGTCTTCCTCAGCAAAAAGAGGAGGACTGGCGACGGATGTTAGCTCAGGGCTGGTCTTCCTCACACACACAAAAAAATGTTAAGATTTCTTGGGCCAGCCCTGATGGCCTAGCAGGTAAAGTTAAGTTCAGCACATTCCACTTTGCAGCCCAGGTTCAGTTCCCAGGCGCAGAACCACACCACTCATCTGTCAGTAGCCATGTGGTGGCACTGGCTCGCCCAGAAGAACTAGAAGGACTTACAACTAGAATATATGACTATGTACTGTGGCTTTGGCGGGGGGGGGGAAGATTGGCAACAGATGTGAGCTCAGGGCAAATCTTTCCCAGCAAACAACAAAAAAAACCCAAGATTTTCATACTGTCTTCAGGATAATGCCCAAAGGCCTTGACTATCTAGCATCTCATCCTCTCTCCATCCATTCCCTCTTCTCTTAACCTTTTCAATTCCCCTAAAAGGCTTGGCTTTCTCTTAACTCCAGGGCTTTGCATATTCTTATCAGTTTCCAACCCTCTTACCTTGACCCAACTCCTCCACCCGCCCTTCCCATCTCAGCTAAGGTATGGCTTCCTTTGTCAACCATTCCCTGACTCCACCCCCAAAGACTCTAGTGTTTTCCCTAATCTACTACTACTTAAAAGTAGAATGCTGTGCTGTTGCCTGTTTACCAGCCTATTATATATTCCCAACACAGCACAGTGCTTGACACATATTAGGCACTCAATAAAGAAGAAAGGTAAACAGATTTCTGAGTGATGATGGAGTCAGTGACACAAGTCTAAACTGTTCCTCAAAGAACTCAAAATTCTGGAGGAACCCATGAAGTCCCTCTCCCCATTATTTTGACCATAGGTAAATGCATAAACCATTCCCATTTTGAGGGCTTTACTAATAATTCAGAAATCAGCAGAGTGTATGGGAAAGTTGCAAAGGCATAAAAATCATATAAAGTTATAAAGCTAAGGGTACTTTATGAAGATGATAAACCTGAAGTCCTTTTTCTAGACTCAGGCTTCCTTTGATTCCTCAGGGTAGTTTCTTTACCCAAATCTCCAGTCACATATTTCTCATTGCTTTTTGCAGGTTTCTCAAGCATTTCAAATACAATATCTAGAAAACTAAAATCAACTTCCTGATGCTCTTCCTGTTTCTGGTATCTCAGAGAATAGCATTAGCCAAAAATAATCTGGCTGCAAACAAAAGCCAACAAACATCAGGTCAAAATCTGAGATTTAGGACAACTAAATCCTTACAACCCTAAAATCCAGGCAAGTCTAACTCCTTATCCATTCCCTCTTCCACTGCCTAACCCAACTTCATTTCCCATTTCAATTGCACTGACAGCTCTCTAAAAGATCTCTGCCTGCAGTTTTAATTCCTTTCCAGTCGATCCTTCACAGGACTGCCCATACTAAGTTTATCCTAACAATAAACCTGATCACTTAAATCATTCAGTCACTTAAAATTGATCTCCACTGCCTTCAACATAAAATCCAAACTCCTATAAAAAGAGCCTCCAGAACAGGAGACCATCATTTAAATTGAGTCTCACTTCGTAAGAAATCCTATAGAACATTTCTTCACAACATTTAAGATTTTATTTGTAGAACTCTATGGAAAAGAACTTGACACTAAGTATTACAAACATATGGTTTCAATATAGAATACAGCACACACTGGTGATGTTAGTATGTAAATTTATTCCATGGAATTTCATCTCGTTTATGAAGCTACTTATGGTAGAAAGATTGTACTACACTAGTATAACTACACATTCACCAGCAGAAAGGAGGCCTAAGGTTAATACTATTTTAAATTCATTCCTTTATCCATCTATTCATTCAGCATTTATTGAGTTCTTAGCACATGCTAGGTAATGAAAATGTCACTGTCTAATTACCCCAAGGAACTCAAGGGAGATTTCGGAAGCATTTAACTGTTCATCCAATTTTTTTTTGTTTTTGTTATGTTAAGAGATGCAATCACCAACCACCCTGAACCAGATCAAGCCCTAAGAGCACCGGGCAGATGAGCCAACAGGTGCCAACTGAACCTGCACAAGCAAATACCCACCTCTCCCTTTTTGTTTTGTTTTGTTTTTGTGGGGAAGACCAGCCCTGAGCCAACATCTGTTGCCAATCTACCCCTTTTTGCTGAGGAAGACTGGCCCTGGGCTAACAGCCGTGCCCATCTTCCTCCACTTTATATGGGACGCCGCCACGGCATGGCTAACAGGCAGTGCGCGTCCGCGGGCGCCTGGGATCCGAACTCGCGAACCCTGGGCTGCCAAGCGCGGACTAAACCGCTGCGCCACCGGGCGGCCCCCACCTCTCCCTTTTTGAATATTCATTCCCCATCTGAAATAAAAGGCCTCTGCTTTCCCGTGCTCAGGTACAGCCACGACTTTGGAAATGATTCCATGTGGCCTCCTTTTTTGCTGCAAATAAGCTCTACTTTGTGTGACAACTACTTCTGGTGGAGAGTCTGATTTTAACTTGCCAGGAAGCGAACCTACTTTGGTTTGGTAACAAAAATATACAAATGTAAAAAACAGTCTTGCCCTCCTGAGGCTTAAATTCTATCGGTAGTTGATTATGTTAAACTTTATGTGAGACCTCTGCTCCAGGAAAGCAAGGAAGGCTGAGAAATCTCCCATCCTGTTTTGTGTTCTGACAAAAGGCTAACTGCAAAGGACCAACGTGCCCTCACAAAATCCCAAGACTCACTTCCACCCCTCCTGATTCCCTTGTTTACTTGCCTCTATAAAACCCCTCCATTTTCTCCCTCTTTGAGATGTTCCTCATTAATGAATTTTCTCCCTGTTAAAAAGTCGGAATTAAAATCATCTCAGGGCTGTCCCAGTGGTGTAGTAGTTAAGTTCGCGCACTCCGCTGCAGCGGCCCAGGATTTGCAGGTTCGGATCCCAGGCCCGGACCAATGCACTGCTCATCAGGGATGCTGTGGCGGCATCCCATATGCAAAATAGAGGAAGATGGGCACAGATGTTAGCTCAGGGCTAATCTTCCTCAGCAAAAAGAGGAGGATTGGCAGCAGATGTTAGACCAGGGCTGATCTTCCTCACCAAAAAAAAAAAATCATCTCAGTTGTCCTGTGCATTTCATCTTTCACACTGGAAACATTCAATAAACAACAAACAGGTAGAATATACAGTATATTTGATGTATATTTCCCACTACGGAGAAAACATGAGAAAGGAGAATAGAAAATGCTGAGCTGGAGGGGCTTAATTTTAAAACACGGTCAAGGAAATCTTCCTTGAGAAGGTATATTTGAGCAAATATTTGAATGGGTGAGGGAATCATCATGCAGTTAACTGAGGAAAGAGGATTTCAGACCAAAGAAACAGCAGGTACAAAGTTGGAACCAAGCCTGCATCTCTGGGAAACAGCAAAGAGGCCTTTGTGGGTGGAGAGGAGTGGCCTAACAGGAAAGTAGGAAGAGGTAAGGACAGAGAGACAATGGGGTGGAAGACAGATCATGCAAAGCCTTACAGATCCTAAGACTTCAGCTTTTTACTGTCAGTAAAACTACAAGTCACAGAATAATTTTGAGGAAAGGAATAGAAAGATCACCCTGGCTGCCTTATTGAGACAGTACTGTGAGGAAGCAAAGGCACAAGCACAAAGACCATTTGCAAAGCTACTACAGTAATCCAGGTGAGTACGATGGTGGTTGGGACCACGGTGGTAGCAATGAAGACAGTGAGACGTGGACAATTTACACATATATTTTGAAGGTACAGCCAACAGGACTTTCTGATGTATTGAATATGGTATATGAGGGTTGACAACTGGCCTAAGCAAATACAAGAATGGAATGGCCATTGAGACAGGAAGACTTCAAAAGCAGCAGATTATGAAAGGAAAATTGGTAAACTGGTTTGGGGTATGTTAAACTTGAAACAGTAATTATCACATCCAAGTGGAAACATCAAGTAGGCAGCTGGAGACTGAATTTAGGGGAGAGTTATGGGCTAAAGATTTAATTTTAAAACAATTTAGGTGGCAGTTGTCAAAATTAAGAACAGCAGCAATATTAATTTTACCTCATAAAGTACAACTGGAGTGAATGTTACCTGTTACGATGGTGCCCCTCATCATTCCTGAGTAGCTACATTTTACTATGGAAAAGGTAAGGTTTCCATCACCATATCTTTGAGAATGTGAAATGATGGAGAAGAATGCAGGCATTATTCTCCAACATGTCTATAATTCCGATGTAAACCAACCAATGGGCTGTCAGCAAAGGTTCTAAAAGTGCTGCTGTACTGTAAATGTGATCCAAGATGAGAGTCAGTCTAGACAGCTTTCAAGAACCTATTTCTTCAATGCTTTTCAAAGGTTCTGGAACTTTCATCTCCCCAAAAGGACATGAAAATGCCTGCTTTAAACTAGACGTCATTTGAGAAACAGAAGAGGATTAAAAATCCCAACTGATGAAAACTCTTAAAATGTACTTTGTACTCTATTAGTGGTCTAATAACAACTCTACAGAAATATTTTAAAAGATAAATATTTATCTTGATTTGGAACACAAACATTACATTCATTCATTCAGTATATACTTACTGAGCACCTACTATGTGCCATGAAGTATTCCAAGTTCTGGGAATACAGTATGGCGGTCGAGGGGAGACCCTACCCTGAAGAGAGTTTGTATTCTAGCAACGGATAGTGATACAAACAAGCAGAATATGTAGTAAGCCAGCTGGTGGCAAGTACTGCGGGGGGAAAAACAAAGAAAGCAGGGGAAAAACTGAATGCAGGGAGTAAGGGGTGGGGATTAGAATTATAGACAAGGTTATTAGGGCAGGCCTCCCATCAACATATGAGGGTACCTATTTCTCTACAACCTCACCAACAGAATAACTACCACCTTTAATTTCTGATCATCTCATAAGCAAAAAAAGATCTCCTTATCTTAATCTGCATTTCCCAGATGACTTAGTGGGGTTGTGCATCTTTTCCTATGTTTATTGGCTGTCCTTATTTCCTTTTCTGTGAATTATCTAAGGTTCACTTTCCTATTGGGTTGTCTTTACTGATTTGCAGAATTTCTTTCTAAATTGGCTCATGAATGAATTCATTCACTGTCATATCTATTGCAAATATTTTCTTCCAGCATGTTTCATTTTTCTAAACATCTTCTATCACAGATACATTTTTAAAATTTTATGCGGTCAAATATAGAGGATGGAAAATAGCATATCCTTTATAGCATCTAAAATTTATATCTTGCTTTAGAAAGTCTTTCCTACTCCCAAGATTATAAAATTATTCTCCGATATTTCTACTATTACTTTTTCAGAGTTTTGGCTTTTACATTTGCTATTGAATCTGCACATCTGGATTCCTTCCCTTTTGGTATGAGGTATAAATTATCTTGGTTACTGAATATTCCATACTTTTTCTATGATTTAAAATGCCACTTTCTGTCATATAAAGTACCATACATTTATGAATCAGTTTCTATAGTCTCCATTCTGTTCCACTGATCTATATTCCCGCAGCAATACAATGCTGTTTTAATTACTACAGTACTTATCACTTCCTATAGTGCCATTTTTCAACTCTTTCCTTGGTCCCTCCCTAAACACACACAACCTCCCTACACACTTACATACTGGCAAAGATGGAATTAATTGCAAGTTATATATAATACTTATTCCAAGTGTTAGGGCTATTTTTTTCTTCCCATTCAAAAGTTTCCCCCGACCCTGAGAATAAGTATTCTACAAAATAAAGTCTAACTCCTTAGGGTGATATACAAAAGCTTCCACTATCTGGCTGTAAGCCACCTTGTAATCAACTAGCTGTCCCCTGAACTATCTCACCTGGTCAAAGTAATCTACTTGCTTTGTCTTCTGAACACAGAATGGACAGCCCAACCTCCATGTCTTCACTTACTTAAGTCACACATCCTGGAATACTTCCCTCCTTCCTTTCTTCTGATTTCTGTATTTAAGGCTCAGCCCTCTTCCATAAAGTTTTCCTACATCACTGTTTCTGATATACTGATCTCTCATTCCCCTGAATCGACAGCATTTACTTCTTACTTCTTAGCATAACTTTTGTACTTCTTAGCATAACTTATCTAATGGTAGCTTATATTACTTTTCTCCTTGAGTTACTTTACTAATTAGTATTACATTCAAAGCTTTGATAAAGAGCTCCAATTTTATTTTTAATGTCTTTATAATAGCATAAAAATTTTAAGTGCTCTCTACTAGTCAGACAAAGTCATACAATATACACTTATTAATTTCTCATTTCTAATCTCTTATCATTCTATTTTATCTACAGTAAAGGGCATGCAAGCACTAACTCAGATCAGAAACTAAAAGATCAGAAATAGTAATGAGCTCCAGGTCTAATTTCAGGTCTAGCCCCACCTCTAAACTTGCCTCTGTTAAACTTACCATAATTATGAATATTTTAAAACCCTGCCTATTTTCAAAAGGGATTTAGGGTCAATAAAATCACTAACCACCAAAATGAAGGGGTCAAAGTAGAAAAGCTTAAGAAAGCTACTATTATCTAATATTTTCACCCACAGTTAGGTGTGGGGAGTAGTTGTCCACTCTTTAGCTTCCTATTAAAAAGTCTCCAGTAGCAAGGAAGGAAAATTTGATGATGCCTAATGCCACATTACTCCAGTGGTTTGACGCCCCCCCCCCCCCCCGTTAGTCTACTCCTCAACTCTAAAAGGACGCTTACCAAAGCCTAACAATCTATTAAGCAAACAGATGAAATTCTCCAGGTGGGGCTGGCCTCAGTATCACTTCATCTTACTTTCAGCAGTCAGAGATGGTGACACTGCTTGGTTTTTGTTTTTTGGGGTTTTTTTTGCTGAGGAAGATTCTCCCTGAGCTAACATCTGTGCCAATCCTCCTCTATTTTTGCTTGAGGAAGATTAGCCCTGAGCTAAGGTCTGTGCCAATCTTCCTCTATTTTGTATGTGGGTCACCATCACAGCATGACTGACGAGTGATCTAGGTCTGCACCGGGATCCGAACTTGCGAACCCTGGCCGCCAAAGCGGAGCACCTCTAACTCAACCACTACACTACCAGGCCGGCCCCAATAATACTGTTTTGTGTCTATCAGGAGACAAGGCTTTCTGATGTAATATTGAAGATGATCTCAGTACAATATTAAAGATAGTGAAGTCTAGTTCAGATCTCTCCAAAGGCATTTTACTCTCTTCAATTGTGTAGCAGACAGCCCCATAAAAGTGCCATGCCTTAACCTCACCCCAACCTACACTTTGCTTTGTTGTGATGCCACCGATCTACATTAACAAATCATCAAAAAAGAGCCCTACTGAACTCATTACCTTGTAGCTTGAAACTGTGAGTAACACAGTTCATATTAGTTCAGAATACAGTAATACACAACATAGTTGACTACATCTTCAAGCATCTTCTTTAGAAGGACCATCAGTAGAAATTTCTTTCTGATTTTAGTGTTAGAATAACTGAGCTTATCCTGAACAGTTGGCTTAGGTAACTGAGGAGTTTTCCCTCTTAATACCTCTTAATTCCCTCTTAATAATAAGTCTATAGGATCTCATAGTATATATTTTGTGTCGAGTAATATCTTCATTTTTGGTTCCATTTTATAATGCCCACCTCTATGTTGCCTTTGTCTCATTTTTCTCTCCTACTTTTATTATCTTGCTGCATTTCATTTACCTCTATAAGTTTCTTTGACTCCTCCAGCAACAAAATAAATTCATTCATTCAATCACATTCATTCAACAAAATTTTTTTGAGCACCAACTATATATATAGCACTTTCTAAACCCTTTTATTTTAATTATTATCCTTTAGGGCTCAAAATAGATTTCGAGGAGTAGGCAACATACAAGATGAGCACAAACAGAATTAAAACCTGCAGATTAGTTGGGAGGGTATTTCAGGCAAAACAAAGAGCATGTACAAAGGCAACAAAAAGCACAGGTGAAGAAAGTCTTCCTCAATAGCAGGAATACAGTTTAAATTCACTGCAAATTTGATTCAAATGCACCTGGGATATATCTTTCCATACATTCTATATAAGCATTGGGGTCAAGTTTTCTACCTTACTTTTTCCACTTAGCTGTTTAACAAATTTTTTAATGTTTCAAAAATTATTCAGAAATGACTTTAATGACTACATCATAAAGTTATATTTATCATTGTTTATTTCTCTATTAATGGATGTTTAGGTTGTTGATGTGTTTTTATCACAACGAAAACTAGTGATGCAGGAAAAAAAGCCATCTAATACTTTCACTGTCTAAGTAAGCATCTAAGACTTATTGTCACTATGCCTTATGGTAACTTGGCACAAATTCACATTTTAAAAAGTATTTTGACATAAATACTTCTGGAGTTAAATCATGAGAAATGTGTCTCTTTGGGGAATTATGGGGTCTTCAAGCCTGTTCATTGTGGGAAGGAAGATTCTTCCACTGTGTTGCTTTCTTTTTGCCAAATAGTCTGATATTAAGCAAAGGGTCCACTTATACTTTTTTTCCATCTACAGTGTCAACCTTATTTCAGTCCCCGAACTCTGGCAATAAATAAGCCTAGCTTAGGAATGCCCAGTACCCACAAGGCCTTTGTGCTGTGGGAAACAAAAGTACTACCCTAGGGAAGTTGATTCCAAGGCTTACTAGAATGGTCAGGTAAACACTTTATTTGAAAAAGAATAAGTTTCTGTAAGGCTTTTAAACTGTTACAGAAGATAAATCCTGCAACATATTTTCACCAAGCAAAGACCAAACTAAGTTGCTTTCCAAACAGCATCAAAGGGCAAAAGATTTGACAGGCAATTCTGAATACGGAACTAAGTGCTGGCTGCCATTTTAGATGCTCAAAACACATCACAAAAGCTTCCTCTGTCTGGTGTGGAAGGTAGAGGACGAAAGAGATGCAGAAAGGTAAGAGCCACTTGCACATAAAATGCTTTTGAATTAAAAAAGAAAGCAAATTTCATCGTTCTCCCTCTTCTGCCTCCCAAAGGAAAAAAAAATCAGTTTTTTGCCAAGTTGCATCACTCCAGACTCACAGCCTCCATTAAACTTCATAAATGTGATTTACAAAAGACTTTCAGATTGATGTCATCTCTTGTTTGCCTTGTGAAACATCAGCATTATTAATATAAGACTTCATAAAACTTTAAGACCACCTGGTAAAAACATGGCTCAAAGATTTAGATGTACAAAATGAAACCACAAAAGGACTCAAAGAAAATGGAAAACAGTTTTACAATCCTGGGGTAAAGATGATCTTTTTCTAAGCTTCACAAAACCCAGAAACCATAAAGAAGAAGATATTACATAAAAATCATAAACTTGTTTGCCAAAGTCACTATAAATAAATATGAATGATACACTGGGAAAAATACCTGTGACATATATGACAGAGTTTTCAAAACACAAAGTACAACAATAAATGAATTTTAAAAAGGTTAAAAATTCAATAGAAAATTTAGCAAGGAACATGAGTAAGCAATTTATAGAAGACATAAAAATGGCTTATAATAGGAAAAAAGTGCTCAACCTTACTACCAAAGATACACAAAGAGAAACAAGATTATTTTAATGTCTAACCAATGAACAAAGATTAAATAGGTTAGTAGGTTAGAAAAGATATGGGAAAATAGGTACTGTAAACAGTGGAAATGTATATTATTATTATCCTTGGAGTAATTTTGTGATAAAGTTTTATAGGCAGATACCCTGTGACCTATCAATTCCATTTCATTTTCTATCCATTTCATTTCTAGGAATTTATCCCACAAATACTCAGATGAATACAAAAATATATACACGTTTAAAAATGGTTGATGGAACAATTTTTATAATATAAAATTAGAAAGTAAAATGTCTAAGAGTGAATTTATTGAAATTAAACATTTAATATCTATAATGAATGTACCCAATAAAAAAATTAAGTAAATCAACATGCCTTGACATGGAAAGATATCAATAATACATTAAGTGAAAAAAGCAAGTCAGAAAGTAATATGTATAATAAAACCCTATTTATATTAATCTATATGCAAAATATTAAAATTTCAAAGAGTATCTTTCAACTCTAAAAAAAACTAAAATTACATGTAATGTGTCTCCTAAATTTTCAATGAGCATTTATCTTTATAATTAGCAGAAGAAAATATTTTTTAAAATAAAAAGACAAACCCAATTTTAAGTATAGTGAGTGACTGATACAAATCCAATCCTCTTCTGGAGGACCAGTTTCTTCAGGACAAGTTAAAGAGTTAACCAAGTCACATTAAAATGTTTACTATTTGAGATATCAGAAGTCTATTGTGGAAAACTGACCCTAGGGAAAAGACAGCATAATCCAGGGCTTTGATGAGCCCATGATGCAGCAATTATGGCATCAAGACGAGGGTCCTACAGCTTGTCCTGCCTCTTGGTTATATTCATCATGGAAGTGGGTACCAAAATAACATACCCACAGTTAGCAGGCTCACCTAGTTCTAATGGAGTGGAATTTCATTTAAAACACTGAAATCTATCATTAAAGATAGGTATCTGGAAAAAAATCTTGAACAGGAGTAGTAATTCCACTTTATCCTTGCCCAGAAAGAAGCAGCAATGTTACATACAGCAGATAACTTTTCTATCTAGAAAATAAATTCTGTAGAAATGAGTCAATACACAATTTTTTCATAAGTTTCCTTCTATGAGGTAACATCCTTCAAATTGGGAAACAAAAGCAACTACTGCCATATTTGAAGATAAACATCCCTTTTTTGCCTCAATCTAAAAGAAGCCACACCTTTGATAAAAAGTTTGAAATAAAGAGAATAAACAATATGAATGCAAAACGCTGGGGGGAAATTAAGATTCCCATTAGTATGGAAATATTCCATTCACCAGGTATTCGTATTCTGAGAAAAATTCTAACTTTCCAAGATTGTTATATCTTAATTCTGGAAAAGCCTGAAAGAGCCAACAAGTACATGAGCTTGACTAGCCTCCATTCTGCCCTCACTTGGGCACTGTAAGCCCCTAGTGGGGCCTTTTTCCCTTTTTTGAATTAAATAAAAAAGTAAAACCACTGGGTTCTGGCTTGATGTTTTCTTCTGTTCTCAAAATTTAAAAAGAATAATTTGTTTTTACTTGTTAAAAATCTATATTCATCATATATCTACATTTTTTATTTTAAACATACTTTTCACGAAAGGATAATTCATCCTAATTTTTTTTACAGCTATCTTCTACTTTTCATATGGGAAAAAAAGCTGGAAAGAAGGAAAACAAAGGGATTTTATTCATTTTCATTCTGTTTTCCATTTAGATAATTAAATATACATCCATTGTTACTTTTTAGTAGTAATATTAGATAAAATGTTAAGAGTTATCAACTAATCATATAAGCAGTCATTACTAACCCATGATCCATTATATATTTCTTTGCCTTTTACTTTCACTTATATTTACTCTCATAAAGTCCTCAGAATTGACTTAAAAATTTCTAAAAGACTTTTTTACTTGAATATTCTATATGTCAACCTAACTTGAGGTTAATCTCAAGGGTCAGATGCTGGAATAGGCAGGGCTGACTTCCCCAGCAGGAGGCGTCTAAGCTCTAAACTATTTC
The DNA here is from genome assembly GCA_031878705.1 of Tapirus indicus. Classification (NCBI taxonomy): domain Eukaryota; kingdom Metazoa; phylum Chordata; class Mammalia; order Perissodactyla; family Tapiridae; genus Tapirus; species Tapirus indicus. The sequence continues at coordinate 47,607,007 of CM062918.1, forward strand.
TTTGCCTGAAAAACCCATGCTTCACATGCAATGCATCTCTCCGAGGACCCGGGATTTCATATTCAATGTCAGCTCACTGTTCATGAAATCAACTTAAAGTACCATTTTAAAACATTAAAAACAACATCCACCTCCTAATGTTAAGTTAGACTGCTGATCTTCCCTATACCTTAAATTTGCAATTTAAACAAATCAATACCAAAATTAAAAGCCCAACCATAGAAGCACACTGCAGTTTCAGGACTTTTAATGCAGCAGAGTGCCAAGTCACAGTCAGGAGAGGGGCTAGGTTTCCTTCAACCTAGAAAAAGCCAAAAAGTTCTACCAAAAAATCAAATGACGATCCCATTTGACATTTTTCCATCAAACTTCCCAGTCCAAAAGTATATATCACATTTAGTCATCACACTTCAAAATGTGTAATATGCTTTACATAAATGTTACTTATGCAGGCCAATAATGCTATGCATGGGTAGATCACTCGGCCACTTAGAAAGAGATATTATTTTCATATCTGATTTGATCTTCACAAATATCCCATGAAGTGAGGCAATTGACTATTACTTACAATGTACAAATGGCAACAGTAGAGACTCAGAAGTTAAATTACTTGCTCAACATCATTAAACATCCTGACTCCCAATCCAATGCTCTTTTTATATTTCATCATACTGGCAATATAAACCAGAAGTAAGGTTTTAGGATAGTGATTTATGGACAAATACTAAAGAAAAATTAGATTTTTGACTTCCTGTGATGACAAGAAAATCTTTCACTTATTTTACTCATTTTCTAATACTTCCTTCAGAAAACCCTATAGACCCTTAAACTGATTTCCACACATTAAACTCTCTTTAAAAAAAAAAAAATCCGTAAATTTATCAGTTAATTACAATCCTCCTCACATCATAGGGCTAAATTTCATCTTAGAACTCAAATTGAGAGTTTTTTTTCTTGTTTATCTGGTGCAATACTTTGGACGTGACCTTTGAAAGGCACCCATATATTTTAACTGTTTTAATTTAGTCAAAACTGCAGAAATGCCAGGAAGAAAATTCTTGAAAATGTTATCACTTACAATATAGCAACTTCCTCAACTTAACCACACACAAACACAAAAACAATTCACCCTCGAGAAGTTCTGCATTGTTAGATGAGTCTGCATTTTCTGTTTTAAAATACCCCAGGCTTAAGAGGCCCTGACGCTGTGTCCATGTTCTTTACATGTCAGAAACTAATTCTACGATTTTAGCAGTTCATACATAATTTTTTAAAATCTTTATTTAACTTGGATAAGAATACAATTACACAACCTAGACAACAATACTGTGGAACCCAGTTAGTAAATCAGACATGTTAATCAATTATGAATGTTTCTTATGCCCTCCTAAATGGATCCAAATATCTAATCAGATATTGAGCCAACATAGTACACAAAATATACAAAATTAAAAGGTAGAAAATATGGAAAAGAAATTGAAATTTGGGGAAAGAAGCAAAGCTCCAAAGAAGACAACCTAAGAAAACAAAGTATGAATATTACAGCTTGAAAAACAAAAAAAGCTTCAGAATGGATATTTTATTAAGAGTTAAGGACACTTTGATACTTGGAGTTGAGGTAAACCACAATTTTCCAAGACTGATAGTTGCAAAAACACATAGAATATTCCTATCAAAGAACCATGTGGCTTTTTCTTTATGACAGAAAATAAAATGTGGGCTAAGTAATATGCTACTCACCCATTCATATCCAACATACCCATAATGGAAAATAAAACAAAGATAAACACAATCCAAAATATTAGACATATAAAACACAGTACTCAAAGTGACTCAATGAAAAAAGCTTAAAATGCCCCCATTTTATAATGATTGCTTAACTTATTTCTACTCGCAAATGATTACAATTAATAAAAAATTCTGCTATATCCAGATCTTTTAAGATTAATATGCCCATCTCTTGTCACCTGATGGAGTTACAGGAATAATCAAGATTGCACTGCCTTAACTGTCTCTGATTTTACTGTACAAAGTGAAAAAAGATCAAAATAAGATGATATGTACAAATGCTAAGAATTATTCTCATATCTGGGTTTTCTTTTCCTTTCCAGTCCAATTAATGCATTTCTTGTCCCTTCTCAACAAATAATTTATATTTGTTATTCATACGGTCTATGGTTGCAGTAACAGTGGTTCTGCCTATGTTTTTTGCTGTTATTTGCTTTTTAAAGTTTAGAGTCTATATAACTGGAATTGCTGCACCGGTATCCTGTTTTTAAGTTTTTTCTACAGAAAATTTGGAAAATACCAGAAAATATAATGAAAAACCATTTGTACTTACACCACCTAGTCACTTTTATAACTATCACTATCCTTTGAGTCTTATTTCTAATGAACATATAATCGCTTCTAGTTCTATAGTTTAGTCTACAAGGTAAGAACTACACTAATTTCTAGCCTGTTTTCATTTAAAAATTAGTATCTCCCACACCTTTAAATATAACTTGAGAATGATTTTTAGTAGCTTCTTTCATTAGACTCTCATCCTTAGGGTAAAAGGTTAAAAATTATGCTTTAAAATAATACCCTCAATTTCTCCGTCCCTTTCCCTTTGTGATCAGAGCCGAGGAAAGAATAGTAAACCATTCACACTAGAGTTCAAGGTGTGAAAAATATCCCTCTTAGAAATGTGGGGCCTAATAAGATTCAAACTTGAAGCCAAAGATATGATGCGATAACAGTGACATTTCAAGTACTATCCAGTGGATGTGACCTTACTGGAGGAGGCAAATGTCCTGAAATTCACGGTACTAAAGTAGTTACCTCTTCGAGCTAAAAGAAAGCTCCATTCCGTTTTTTAATAAAGCTGGAGTGAAGTAGTGCAAATTTCACCCACTCAACAAAGTACCTTAATTGGCGGAGTTCGTTAAAATTGGCGCTCCCAGTGGCAAAGAGTTGGATTCATTAAACAAAAAATAAACATGTAACGCATACAAGCCACTGTGTGGACAGCTGCTACGGAGGACTCATCGATTAGGAATACCGACGCGAAAGGGGACCGGTGGAGGGGAGAAAGGATAGGGAGGAGGATTTGATCATTATTAGCCTGACATACGAGCAGAAATCTCAGTTCCACTATTTAATATTTAATCTTTCTATTCCTGGCATCACGGGGCTCCAACGTCACCAAAAAAGCTGGGCCAGCTGAAAACCCGGTAGAATGACGCACACAACATCTTACCATATGGATTCTCATCAATCAGAACGGAGAAGCGCCCCAAGCCAGCCCAGTGACGAAAAGAGGGTCCGTCCCCCCGGCCGTCAGAGCCCCCACACCCCTGGAGCACCGCTCGGGTCGGCACGCGTGGGTCGGAGACTGCAGGATCACCTGACCGAACGCTTCAGGGGCCGGCTCGAGCCGCCGGGGCTGCAGACTGGCGTTCCCAGGACGCCACCACTGCAGCCGCAAATCCCAGGCACCAGGGGTCAAGCCCCCGCCCCAGCAGCCCCTGCCTCACAGGAAACCCCGCGACTGCCTCCGCCTGGCGGCTGCGCGGGTACTAGCCAGGGCCCTGACTCCTCTCCCGGGTCTCAGACTCGACCAGGACCGTACCTGAAGGGGCAGCGCCACCCCCGCCCGACTGCGCCAGCTGTCGTGGTGGCGGCGGTCACAGCTCCAAGAGCAGTGACGCCTCTCATAAAAACAACAACCTGCTCGCAGGCGTCCGCAGCCGGGAGGCGGTGGCCGGCGGGGCGCCGCAGAGCATGCCGGGACTCGTAGTCCCGCTCGCGCCTCAGGGCCGTCGGCGGCGGAGGGAAGAACTACGACTCCCGAAGGGGAGCGCAGCCCGCCGCGGGGAGGCTGCAGGAAGCCGGGCCGGGCGGCCGCGATCCTCACAACATCCGGGCTCCGGCGCGGGAAAGGCGCCGCGGCCGGTTGCTATGGAGACGGACTGCTACAACCACTCGAAAGGATTCGCGGTTTCACACTGGAGGACTACTCCCTGGATTAGGCGGATTAGTTCATACATACTGATCCAGACCGCGGTTCACCTTCTCTTTGCTGCTTTAATTGGGTGTAGTAGAAAGGCCGCGTCTCCTGGGGGCTCGCTGGCCTTCTTGCCATTCGCTACAGGAAAAGACTGCGGTTGCCGAAAAAATAAAGAAGATATCGAGAATGACCGAGTACGACTGGGTGGGTTTGGGCAGAGGGCTGTATGTTTTTGACTCGGTACTCTTTGCTATAAATTTGGGGCACCCCGCACTCCCGCTTACCCCACCCCCAATAGACATCCTTCTAGGCAACCACTGGGCTACACAGATGTAAATGTGCATTGCATTAAGCCAGAATTGCCTCTGAAGGTATAAAGATGATTGGGGATGGTATGCAACTTGTACCCCATTGCAAACTGTGCGGTGATGGCTTTGAACAAGAAAAATGTACCTTGTTAATTTTAGATTTTACATTGTGGCTTGTTCAAAAAAGGATATGAGGGGGGGAAATGGTTATGGTGCACTTATACTCAGTAGAAAGTAAAAGTTTAATTCTCCGTCCTCTAATTGTGGCAAAAAAAGATCAACATTAACAAGGACGATGGTGGGCCTAAGCAGTAGCAAAAGGGTGCCTCAAAATTAGACTTTTGGGTTCTTTTTGCTTTTGATGTTACTATAGTTAACATCAACTGTGACACAACACCAAAAAAAGAAAAAATGATTTTTAGTTTGATAATTACAGCTTCCGTAATGGGCATTTTTATTATTTTCAATGGCTTGCTTTTATCTTTTTAAAAATGTGTGTGTTTATAACGAAGGACTTTGAAAAGTCAAAGTGGCTTGGATTTCTCTAATTCTAAGAAAGCCTGAAAATTAAATTAGAAGAAAGCTAATACCATCCGTTTGTAGATTTTTATTCTTTTCAAGGCACTTTCACAGGCTAATTTTAAGACAATCAATTTTAAAAGAATCATTTACAATTTTAATTAACCTTTTTATCCTTAAGTAAATAACAGTTGCTGACCCAATGTGTAACCTGGCAGAAAATTTAAAATAATCCTTTTATTATTCTTTCTGTTGGGCTGTTTTGTTTTGTTTTTAATCGTGTCAAGTTTGAACTCCACATTTTAAGAATATCAGATTTGAAGAGGGTGAAACCAAGTGAGAAAGCTGCAGTGAGGGCCTATGACAAAGTAAAAGCAATGGGTATTTTGTTTCTAAGTCTATGAATGTTTGTGAATCATTCTGGAAGTCTAAAAGATTTAGGTAGACACTAACTTTTCCAGATCGTGTGGTACAAATTATGCTAACAAAATTTATCTGCTAGTTTGTCTTATTTTGACTAGATTTGGTTTTCTGTATTACATTTTGAGCCAAAGCTGATCAGAATTTTAGAGCCAGTTGTAGAGGGTGATTTGATGAAAGAGGTTGCCCTGGGCACCTGACTGGGTGTCCATAAAGTAAATTAAGGTTGGTACGTTTTCCCACAAGTCACAGGGCAGCCACTTTCCACCTAAGAAGCCTTCCCTGTGCTGAGGAAACCTAGACATTTTGAGGAAAGCTGACCCATTGCGATATGATAGAATTCTGGTGACTTACTATTATCCAATGTCTGTCCTCTTGATATTTAAAACAAATTAATAGGCAATGTCAAAAAAGAATAAATAGCAAGATCTGATGGGTTCTACTTCCAGCTTTGCCAGCTTCCTACAAGACTATGAGTATTAGTAAACTGTAGTATACTAATGTGAAGTGTTATTAACCTGTAAATTTCAGAACTGAATTCTGGGAGATCATACATATGCACTGAGGTAAACCTGCAAAAAAGAAAATGGTAAAAATTGATTCCATTTATATAGCAATTTATCATTTACATCCGATTTTCTTTCATTTTTATCTCCACAACCACAGAAACTATGGCAGATATTTTCTTTTTTACCAGTTTTACAGACAATATACAAACAAAGATGGAATGATGATAAAGGATTGGAACCTAGGTCACAGTTCCTGCCTTTTGCTACTCCTCCAACACTATTGATAATCATTCAAATCTGAACAAAGCGGCACGACACCCTAAATATTTCACATTTGCAAATTTGAACTCAAGATTTTAAAACAAATAGGTTCCTGACAGTGGGAAGCTTAACTTTGCTGAGATGTTAAGTAGACTAACCCAGGAATTCAGGGTGAGTTGGGTTATGCTCAAGAGGAACCTAACTAATCTGACCCAAATTTGAAACTCAAAAAGCCTTTGTCCTCACTTAAACCTGACACAACAACTCAGTAAACATTCTTATCTCCATTTTAGACTAGGAGAAACTGAGATTATATGCTCCCTAGTTTTAAGGATTTAGAATTCTCAAAGGGTCTCGGCCTCATGAATCACGAGAATCCACTGTAGAGTCTTAAAAGAAAAAAACTTTAATGCATGTAAATAATCTTCTATTTAATTCAATATGAAAAAGTCAGAATTATAGTACCCTGCCAACCTCTATGAGGTTAGATATAATAATATAATTTCTGATCTGGAAGGAGTTAGATCTTAAGTATTCCAGAAGTTGCCAAATTTGTTATGGTGTTTTGTTTGTTTGTTTTGCTTAGGAAGATTCGCCCTGAGTTAATGTCCACTGCCAATCTTCCTCTTTTTTTGCTTGAGGAAGATTAGCCCTGAGCTAACATCTCTGCCGATCTTCCTCTATTTTGTATGTGGGTTGCCGCCACAGCACAGCTGATGAGTGGTGTAGGTCTGTGCCTGGGATCCGAACCTGCAAACCTGGGCCACTGAAGCAGAGCGTGCCAAACTTAACCGCTATGCCACAGGCCCGGCCCCTGTTTTGTTTTTTTTAACTACGAAAATTTTTGGCCTACATGGACACCACAGAGTACATTTATAAAGGGCCATCACAAGTAAATATACAATTTCCTTTATGCTTTTCAAATAACTGAAAATCACTTTCCTATTGCTACATTTGGAGAGCCCTGATATCTGAGTCCTCAGATTAGGAAACAAAACCATCTAATCCATCTCCTTTGTCTTATATTTATAAAACAAGGAACTTGAATTCTTGTAAAATAATTTCATCAAAGTCACACAGCTATTATCACTTCCAACATCAGAAGCCAGCATCCATGATACCTATATGCTTTTTATAACTCTGACAGTAGGAGGTATACAAATACAAACAAATTTCCCAATTAGTCTGCTTGACATGTACTTGTATAATCCATGCAGGTGTCATTATTACCCAGCCCTATGGCCCTCCTTCTCTCATATCCCCACACTCCTTAGCCTGCCTCCCAAAGGCCTCTTTAACTCCTGACCACAGCTTAGCCACATCTTTCATAACAGGTGGGTAGCCTAGTACTCACAGTGTGATCCAGGAATTAACAGCACAAGCATCACCTGGGACTTTGTTAGAAATGCAGAATCTTGGCCTCACCCCAGATCTAAGTCAGAAATCTACATTTTAACCAGATTCCTAGGTATTTCATATGCACATAAAAGTATGAAAAATGCTGCACCAGAGAACAACACTACTATGGAGAAAGGACTTCTAGTTTCAGATAACCTCTCAGTATTATTAGTAGGTAGTGAGGTACTACCAAGATTTTGTTTCTGATTAGCAAGGTCAAAGGAATGAAGTGGGCCTTAAAGGTGCCTGGTCAGTGAATAGCTGGAGTTTCTAACAAGATAGCTATTCATAAAATAATGGTCTTATTCCCAAGAACTGACCAGTGAGATTTTTCTGAGACAAAAGATTAAAGGTGTAGTGGAAGAGGGAGGAACCCCCCCCCCACCCGCTCTTTCCCTTAAGGTTCTTATGGCTGGTCAAATAATTTAAAAGGCAGGTTAGCAGGAGAAAATAAAACAAAGTTTAATAACATGTATACATGGGAGAAACCCAGAAAACTGAGCAACTCACCACAATGGCCAAAGTTGCCCCCTTAAATATCATCTCAACTAGTTGAGGATGTTGGGCGTAGTGGTTTGGGACTTCAAAGGAGAGGAAGGCAATTCACATGGAGATGGAAAAACAAGCGTTTGGTAGATAACCGTTTACTCTCTAGGGCCACCTATAGAGAATGTGGCTGGTGAGACAGAATTTCGATAAGATGAGCTTGTTGGTGCCTTTCTTATCACACCTATTTTACATTATACTATAGTTATGGTATTAGCTCCTTCCTGGAACAGGCCTTCTATCTTAAATTCTTTTAGGCAATTTGGGAGAAGGCCAAATGTTCTTCCTCAGTCTTCTGAGCCTTGATTGTCTTCAGCTCGAAATAATCTGCATACCAGAGTGGTGCATCTTGGGGCAGCCTGCCCTGAACCCCATCAAGGCTCTCAGCTCAAGATATGAAGACAATAGAACAATAAACACTTAAAGTCTTTGTAAATTACAATGTCAGTTTTGAAGAAATGGATAGTTACCTGGAGAGCAGCAGAAAAAAAAAAAAGACCAGCAATTTAATCTCTAACACCTGTGTTTGCAATAGGGAAATTTACAATAAGAAAAAGGCTTTCTCCTCTTGTGGAAAAACAGCAGCAAAACAAGTTATTCTTGGATTGGATTTTCAAAAAGCCATCAAGTGATCCAAAAGATTTCTCAAAACCATTTAAAGAAGCCCCCTGAAAGTTTCTTTGCCTTATGGTTGTCCTTAAAATAAGGTGAAACATGAGAACATAGAATATACAGCATGATACTGAAGCCGGGTTACCTGAGGGTTACTGTAAATATTCAATAAGATTACCTTTAGATCTTGTTCCCAACACATGGATGAAAAAAAGTTAATCTTGTCAATTTGCTGTTTTCTTGTTTAACCTGAGAGGTGACTCAAGGGTCGCAAGGATTTATGAGCTTATTTTACAGAAGAAAAAGAATGCCTTCAAGGAAGTTACAATCACCAGATAACCAGCCCTCAGCTGCTGTTGAACTTAGACTGCCCAAGGGTTTATCTGGAGTGAAAGAAACACAGATTACCCCTTTGTTTCTTCGAAACTCCTCTTGCCAAGCCCCTTAGCTCTATAAAACCACCTGTTTCTTCTCTTGTGAAGGTGGATTTGAGAGAACCTACCCTCCCACCTTCTCATTTTGGCCAATTCAAATAAACTTTTCTCCATCTCCAAGCATGATGTCTCAGTGATTGAGTTACTGTACATTGGGTACATGAACTTGAGATTAAGAGGTTTGGTATCAATACTACCTCATTTTATATACTATATAAGTATACTGTATAAGTTTACAAACTTTATAAATTCTATGGAATAAATTGAGTGAGTAGAAGAGATCTTATTTTACAGACAACTGGGGCACAGAGAATCTGACTTACCTGAATTCACATTCTCAGCAAGTCTTGGACCAGAACCTGGGTCTCCTAACTCCAACCTCTTTTCACTATACTTGATTGATATTTTTAAAGCCCTTATTCACAGAAAAATACTTTCAAAAAGTTTATTAAAGGCATTGTTCAAGTAGAACATTAATAGTTGACTGAAGAGTTGATTGAATATGGTTGAATAGTACATTTAAATAAAAAACTAGACTTTAGGAATGTTTTTATGGGGAAAACATTTTCGCTAAGGTTGATTTCAACTCATAGCACTGTTTTATTTTTCAAGATTATAACCAGCCACAAGTACATTTAAAACACAAGTAGATATAAGACAATACAGGTATAAAGATTCTTCCTTATATTTATGATTTTTCCCAACTAGGAACACAAACGAAATTGAGTTTGACAAGAGATTTTCACATACTGAAGTATATGGAGTACTCTTTGGGTTCAAAACTGACTCAACTTAAACTAAAGAAGCCTGACTTTGGCTTATCAAACATACCTTGTACATCTGCTTTAATAGTAAACTAAAGAATGCACTCTCTTAAGAATGCATACATCCCCCCCATGCCCTCTTGGTAATGCCCATATTAGTCCCTTTCCTGACATCTGAATCATGTTGACTTGCTAATTTGCAACTGAATACCTCTTTGAAAGTTTGATGACTGTGTATCATGGGTGTGTTTAATGTATGCTTTTGTTCTAAAAAGATATAAGATTGTACCAAAAACCATGCTTCTCCTGAACACTTTCTTCCTTTATGGAAAAGGCCTTCCTGGGTTTTAATGCTCAGTTTGGCTCAAGTAAAACTGACCTTATCTCTTTTATCTATAGAATGTTATTGGTTATTTTGCATCAACAAGTTTATAAAGGATTAACCATTGCAAGTCTTTCAGAAAAAAATTAAGTGATGTAATACAATCTCTAGGTGAAGTTCATTAAACAAAAAGTCTATTCATAGTAACAGAACTTTAGGGACCCCTCATCAGGTTGTAATTATTCTGAGATAATTAAGCCAGGACTAGGTTAATATTTATCTTCACCAATGTAAGGTTGAGGGAAAAACTTAACTATTTAAGAAACTATTCTCAAGTACTTTATTAATATTTTTGGCATAAACAATACAATTAAAATTAACATGCATCTAATCAGTACACCTTTCAGTTCTTTTGTAAGTAATGCTGTACATTAATTTTTTCTGCAATTAATTTTGTTAGAATAGATTTCAGAACTAAAATTTCAGGATTTAAAATCATGAACATTTTTTAGTTTTGAATGCATTTTGTTGATTTTCTAAAATGGGGTTATATTAATTTACCTGGGAATTATCAAGGCATAGTGCTGTTTCACTGCCAAAATTGGGTATCAAATTAAAAAAAAAAAAAACTTCCTGTGGTTTTCATTTACATTTTTAAAAATACTTTATGTTTTCTACCTAGATATATTTTATCTTTGAGAATAATATGTTAATTATCTTTGCTTTATCAGAGTTGCAGTATTTGGCTTATTTTTTTAAATAGGAATAAAAAAGACTTTATGAGGTAAATATATTAATCTTTTATCATTCTTTCTAGGTAGTGTTCCCAGTCTGTGGTTTACCTTACCTTTTAATTTTGGTTAACTATATTTTCATGTATAGATTAGACAGTTAAATGCATCAATCCTTTCCTTTATAATTTCTTTTGTCACTTTTAAATTTATAATGTCTTCCTTTCTCAAGGGTTAAAAATACCTTCTTCTTAGTTTCTAGTTTTTCTAAAATGTGATTTTAAATCAGTATTTAATTCACCTGAAATTTATTTTGATCATATTTGAAGGTGAAGACCTACATTTTTTAAAATAACTAGCCAATTTCCCAACATTACTCAGCTCGTTTCCTATGTTTTTGTCTTCTATGTAATAAAGTTTAAGCTCTAGGAACTTTATATTATTCATCACTATATTCTCAGCATCTAACAATGCCTGGCACACAGTAGGTACTCAGTAAGTATTTGTTGAATGAGTGAAGGATTGATAAATAAGGTCTATATAGTCTGATCCATTTTAATCCTTGCATCTTCATTATTGAAGCTTGGTGTTCCTTATAGACTTGACTTTACTAAGGACAAAGCATATTATATGCATGTGCTAGAAAACTATATGCAATTCTGTATCCATTCTTTTGAATATCTTGCTCCCTCTCTCCCCAAATAGCTAAATTATTTATATTTTAAATATTTACTAAATTTATTATATGTGTACATAGATAAATTTAATTTACATGTTAAACTGTAGTAGATGGCAGCACCATCTACCCATATGTTAGTCCAGAAACCTGAGAGTCTTCCTTGATCTGTCCCTCTGTCTCACTACTCACATCCAATCAATCACCAGGTCCTGTGAATTCTACTTCCAAAATGTTTCAAATTTGTTTACTTGTCTCTCTGTACCATCAGCCTATTATAAATCATCATCATACATCACATGGACTACTGTAGCTCCTCTCCACATCCATTCAAAGCCGTGACAGCAGCCAAAGTAATCTTAACTACAAATTATGTTACATCATGACATGCTTCTCCTTAAACCCCTTCAATAGCTTTCCATTGCTTTCACTATAAAGATCCAAATTTTTCACATAGTCAACAAGACCCTGCAGGATCTGGCCCCTGCCTTTGTATTCTCAACTTAAGCCATTTTCACTCCAACTTGACTTTGGCCAAACTGATTTTTTTCTTTGTTCCCAACTCTATCTTTTCCTTTCATGTCTTCCAGTCTTAGATTCAATGACACATCACCAGAATGGCCTTCCTTAGCACCCCACACTAGGTTAGAACCCCCTATATGTCTTCATAAATATCTTGTATTTTTTTCTTCATAGCACTGACCACAATTGTAATTATTCACTTAGTTGTAATTATTTGCTTAATGGCTAGCCCCCACAGGGCTAAGATCCCTGAATGTTTACCTTGTTTCCTTGTCACTCTAAAATTCAGCTGTACGTCCTCTACTAACTATGACTTATTGCAGATTTTCTCTAAGACTTACAAATGTTTTTATAAATCTTCATAGTTCTAGTATAAGATTTTAAAAAGCTATCTTATACATACTTTTGACAAGTTTGCTCTGTACAGATATATGTCATTTATCTCAAGAGAATATGATTCCTGAAAAAGGGGACTGGATGGGGCTACATTTTTTGTTTTCTTTTGTTTTTCCAGCTTTATTGTTTATTGAGAAATAACTGACATATAACATTCTGTAAGCTTAAAGTGTACAACATGATGATTTGATATAAGTATATATTGCAAAATGATTACCACAGTAAGGTTAGTTAACACATACATTACCTCACATAATTACTATTTTTGTGTGTGTGGTGAGAACATTTAAGATCCACTCTTTTAGCAACTTTCAAGTAAACAATACAGTATTGTTAACTATAGTCACCATGCTGTTCATTAGATCCCCAAAACTTATTCTTCTTATAATTGGAAATTTCTACCCTTTGATCAACACCTCTCCATTTCCCCCACCCCCCAGGTTCTGGCAACCACCATTCTACTCTGTTTCTATGAGTTTGGCTTTTCTTTTTTTTTTTTAGATTTCACATATATGTGAGACCATACAGTATTTGTCTTTCTCTGTCTAACTTATTTCACTTAGTATGGCCTCAAGGTCCATCCATGTTGTCACAAATGGCAGGATTTCCTTGTTATGGCTGAATATATTCCATTGTGTGTGTGTGTATATATATATATATATACACACACACCATATCTTGATCTATTCATCCACTGATGAACACTTAGGTTGTTTCCATATCTGAGCTATTGTGAATAATGCTGCAATGAACATGGGAGTGCAGACATCTCTTTGAGATAGTGATTTTATTTCCTTTCAATATATACCCACAAGTGGAATTGCTGCATCATATGGTAGTCCTATTTTTACCTTCTTGAGGAACTTCCATACTGTTTTCCATAATAGCTGTACCAATTTACATTCCCACCAATAATCCTTAAGGATTCCCTTTTCTCCACAGTCTCCCCAACACTTATCTCTTGACTTTTTGATAATTATCATTCTACAGGTGTGAGGCGATATCTCATTGTGATTTAGATTTGCATTCCCCTGATGGTTAGTGTTGCTGAGCACCTTTTCATGTACCTGTTGGCCATTTGTATATCTTCTTTTTCTGAAGAAGATTGGCCCTGCGCTAATATCTGTTGCCAATTTTCCTTTTTCTCCTTTTTCTCCCCAAAGCCCCAGTACACAGTTGTATATCATACTTGTAGAGTTGTAGCTCTTCTATGTGGGATGCCGCCTCAGCATGGCTTGATGAACAGTGAGTAGGTCTGCGGGCTGCTGAAGCCAAACGTGCAAACTTAACCACTATGCCACTGGGCTGGCCCCTGTATGTCTTCTTTGGGAAAATGTCTATTCAGATCCTCTGCCCATTAATTAATTGTATGTTGTTTTTGTTTTGGGGGTTTTTTTTTGCTATTGAGTTGTATGAGTTCTTCAGATATTTTTTGATGTTAATCTCTTATCTGATATACGGTTTGCAAATATTTTCTCCCATTCCATAGGTTGCCCTTCATTCTGTTGTTTCTTCTGCTGTGCAGAAGCTTTTTAATTTGATTTTCGCTTTTGTTGCTTGTACTTTTGGCATCATATCCAAAAAATAGTTACCAAGACCAAAGTCAAGGAGCTTTTCCCCTATGTTTTCTTCTAGAGTTTTACGGTTTCACATCTTACATTTAAGTCTTTAATCCATTTCAAGTTAATTTTTGTGAGTAGTGTACGATAGGGTTGGGGCTAAGTTTAAATAATTATGCTTTGTTCAGAACTTCATAATTGAGAATGATTTTATGTGTTTATATTTTAGGATAAGAAAAGTAATTCAGCTTCAAATTTAGACACAGAAATGAAACCTGAACAACTGCCTCCTTGTGTGAACCCCGGCAATCCTGTGTTTTCATGTATGTTGGACCCAAAGACACTCCATACGGCTACCTCACTATCAAAACCTACAATGATTATGTATAAAACCAATTCAAGTAATTATGGTGAATTTTTACCTATGCCACAGTTTTTTCCTTGCAATTATACTCCAAAGGAGCAAGTATTTTCAAGCCATATTAGAGCTACTGGATTTTATCAAAATAACACTCTAAACACTGCACCTGACAGAACCAGAACCCTTGATTTTCCTAATTTTCAACACACTCTATGAAAATATTCCTTTGTATTTAAGAGAAAATATACTTGGGAAAAATGACTTTTAAATCTAAGGCTGGAATACCTAATTTGGAATATAAAAAGACTTGAATTGATTTTTAAAAATATCTTTAAGAAATAAAGCATTTCAACTGATAACTGACTGACAGTGAATTCTTAAAAATGTATTCAAAATAGCAAAATAAAAGCTAGAAAGCATTTAGTACATTTTATCTTTAGTACATGACTCCAAAAGCTGCAAAAGGCTTTCAGGATCTCAGTTGTCTACTGAGTAGATTTATCAAGACAAAGGAACAAATAAACTCTTAGAAAAAAAATTAAATTAAGGAAGATTCTGACCAGTAGTTTCCCACTTTTCTGTATTTCAACTAATGGCTTAGAACCTGGGGGAATGTGAGTTCCCACTGCTAGGCTGGTGGAAGAGAGGACTTGTTATTCATTCATTTCTTTAGCAAATATTTATTGAACACCTACTTATGGCAGGGACTATACTATGCAAACGGAACACTTCAATGAACAATATTTTGGGGGAATGAAACTAGCAAATTAATAACAAGTGATAATTTATGTAATGCAAATTATGCAAAAGGTCTTTCAGACACAGAGACAGAATTGTTCAAATTGAAACCAAGGAGATCAGGAGAAATATCCTGGAGAAGGTAAAGCCAAATCAAAGGAAAGGTCAGTCCAGGCAAAAGCAATGATAAGTATAAAAGTGCAAAGATGTGAGAGAATATGGTATATTTTTATAAATGCAATTAACTTGATATATCTTTAACACAGAATGTGAGCAGTGGTGGATGATGAGCTATACAATTCTTCCAAGTCTGTAATTCCACTGTATATAGAAATTTATTTCAGCTGCCATCTGTTGAAACCACTCATTCACTGAGTACCTTACTGAAAAAAAAAATCACTGTTCTTATTTTTCCCTCTTGGTTTCAGGTTCAGGATATTAACATCAATTAGAAATAATAATCTTGTGAGTCACTAGGGGACCAGAAAAAGTTGGATCTTCTATTTACAGATGGCTTGATGTGAGAAAATAACTCAAACTCTGCAGTCTCATGAAATTCTTCCAAATACCCCAAAATTTGCTATTTGGTAATGGCACAAGCAAGAAGAAAATTAGTTTTGCTTACCTCCTCTAAAACACCAAAAATCAAGGCACTGCACAAGATTTCCAGGGCAATAATGCAAGAGAATTTGAGTTTACCAGACTTTTCTCCACATAAACTATACAAACGATTTTCTCCCTACACTGTAGGTGCTTGCTTTGTGGCAAGTGAAGTCAACTTTTTAATATATAGAATCTAGATATTAACCTAAAGTTCCTTACTATAGCAGGTGGTTAGGCTCTTTTTTGTTTTGTTGTTGTTGCTAAAACTCTTAGATAGGATGAATATCTCAGAATCAAGCATGTTGTCTGGAATGCCATTATGTAGTCGTTCAGTGCCTATTAAAGTCCATCTTCTACATGGACCTAATACTACAAAATAAATATTTGTATATCTACATGTATAAAACATGCCAGGTGATGG
Source organism: Tapirus indicus (assembly GCA_031878705.1). Classification (NCBI taxonomy): domain Eukaryota; kingdom Metazoa; phylum Chordata; class Mammalia; order Perissodactyla; family Tapiridae; genus Tapirus; species Tapirus indicus. The sequence goes on from CM062918.1 coordinate 47,623,098, forward strand.
TGGTTATGGGAAAAAAATAAAATAGGGTTGGGGGAGAGGGAGGGTTGGGCAAGGAGTTACTTTAGGTAGGGAAGGTCTCTGATAAGTTGATATTTGACCACACCCCTGAAGGAAGTGAAGGGAATATCTGGGGAAAATCCTGCTGCTGTAAGGCAACTGAATATCAAATCTGGAATTCATGTGAGAAGCCCAAGTTGAATATAATCAATTTAAACAACATCCACACAATGATATCATTTAAAATCATGAGACCAGATTGCGGCTGCCCCAGTGGCGTAGTGGTTAAGTTTGCATACTCCGCTGCAGCGGCCCAGGGTTCGCAGGTTCAGATCCCAGGCACGGACCTATGCACCACTTACCAAGCCATGCTATGGCAGGTGTCCCACATAAAGTAGAGGAAGATGGGCACAGATGTTAGCTCAGGGCCAATCTTCCTCAGCAAAAAGAGGGGGATTGGCAGCAGATGTTAGCCAAGGGCTAATCCTCCTTACAAAAAAAAACAACAAATCATAAGACCTGATAAGACTACTGTTAAAGAACAAAAATTCAACCAAGTAAATTTAAAGATCTAACTGGCTTTCTTAAGTGATTCATGAATCAGGCAGCATCCCATCTAACAAGCAGAGAGATACTCCAAGGAGTTGTACAAAATGGAAAGTTTTTATAGGCAGAAGGAAGGTGGGGCAAGGAAGTTATTAGTAAGAGAAAAGAAAGGATTGTTTCAGGCCAGGGCATCTTCTTTTGGTGGGGAGGGAACAGCAGGAGTTTTATCGTGCAGATTACCTCACTAATGCTAATCAGGAAGTTTCAAATTGACTGTTTAAAAGTCACATTTCTGGGAGAGGGTGAAACTGCAATTAAGTCTTGGTTTGCTGTTGTGGGGACAAATGACTCCATCTTGGGCCTGTTATTTCTTTTTTAACACTACAAAGTGTAGATAGAAAAGAGACGCGATGACTAAGCTCTCAGGCACTCCAACATGTAGAAGTCAGGGGAACAAACAATGAGGATGAGGGATAAACAAATGGGACCAAGAATAAGTGACACTATGGTGAAGCAGGAAGAAATTAGGAAGACTGTGATACCCAGAAGCCAAGCAAAGAACTTGTTTCAAGGAGAGGGAATGAACCAGCTGAAATTACCTTGGGAGATAACACATGGACTGAGACCTGAGGCTTTGGTTATGAAATATGGAAGTCATTGGTGAACTCAACAAGAAGTGTTTCAGTGAGGTCATAGAAAGGAAAACTTTACTGGAATAGGTTTAAGAAAGAATGAAAGAAGTAAAAACTACTTTTTAGTAGTTTTGCTGTACACTGAATATAGAAATGGGGCAATAGCTGGAAGTCTAGATGCAGTGTCACAGGTTATTTTTTTGATAGGATTATAATATAGCATATTTGTATTTTGATGGGATCACATTTTGAGAACTGCTAACCTACAGTAATAAGTTCTAAACAGAAAATGTAGCTGATGAAAACAGAATAATGTTTCCTTAACATGGACTAAAAAAGCTAAAGTGTATAAAATCAAAGGCATGGATAGGCCAAACACAGAATTATTCACCAACTTATAGTATATTTAAAACTAGGATATATAAGAACCACCTAAAAGAAGCATTAGAGTATGGACTGTAAAGTATTAAATTCACTACTTCATGAGATACACTAAATAAAGCAGTATATTTTTAGAATATGCCACCCTAAAATGTAAAAGATAAATAAATATACTCTATAATTTTTCCAAAAGGAAGACTCCATTTCAGATAACAGTTTGAATAATCAATTCTTCTAGAAAAGATTTAAAGCATATTACATTAAAAAACTCACATGCTGTGGGCAAACTTTCCTATCTTTACACTGACAAAGAGATTTTCACATATTGAGGTATATAAGGTAACTTATGGTTCAAAACTGATTCAGCTTAAACTAAAGAAGCCTGACTTATGGCCTAGGAAACATTCATTGTATATCTGCTTTAACCATTAAAGAATCACTCTCTTAAGATAAGAATGCATACTTCCCCTCCTACGCCCTATGGGTAATGCCCTATCAGTAAGGCCTATTGGTAATGCCGGTATTAGTCACTTGTCACTTTCCCAACATCAGGGTCTTGTAGACCTGCTAATTTGCAACTGAATACCTCTTTGAAACTTTGATGAATATGTATTCTGGGCATGTTTAATGTGTGTTCTTTATTCTAAAAAGGTATAAGACTGTCCTGAAAACTATGTTTCGCCAGACCTCTGCCTTCCTTTGTGGAAACTGCCTTCCTGGGTTATAATCCTCACCCTGGCTCAAGTAAAACCCACCTTATCTCTCTTATCTATAGAATGGTTATTGGTTATTTTGCATGACAACACAATTATCAGAATATTTGAAATTTTACTTCCATTTTTTGACTCATCATTACTGGAAATACAGCATAAGCTCTCAGCTTCAAGTGAAACTGGAAGCTTCTCTTCTTAAAGAAATATTTTACCAGTTTGTTTAGGTTCTTTTCCTCTTTTAGCTATAAACTAAAAGACGATCGGAAATATAGTTTACCCTATCAAGAATCTAATTAATATATTTAACCAAATAAAGTTGGTTGGTTTTTACTATCTATTAGGTAAAAATTATTGTGAGTTTACTATGTTCTGGGTACTGTACTAAGCAGTTTGTTTACTAAACAAAAACCATGTTTATTTAGGTCATAAAAAGGCTAAAATGGGGCCGCCCGGTGGCGCAGCAGTTAAGTTCGCGCTTGGCAGCCCGGGGTTCACGAGTTCGGATCCCGGGCGCCCGCTGACACACTGCCTGTCAGCCATTCCGTGGCGGCGTCCCATATAAAGTGGAGGAAGATGGGCACAGATGTTAGCTCAGGGCCAGTCTTCCTCAGCAAAAAGGGGAGGATTGGCAACAGATGTTAGCTCAGGGCTGGTCTTCCCCACAAAAAATAAATAAATAAATATAAAAAAATAAAAAATAAAAGGCTAAAATGAAGTATGTTGTAAGTACTGTCAAAAGTAGTTCCTCGAAAAGAATATCTTGAGAGAGATGGTCTTAGGGTCATATGCCTTTAAAACATTTTAGAAAGGGGAATTACATTTCAAAAACTATAGACAATGGCAAAGAGGAGATGCTGGTAATGTGGTCATGACCTGAAGAATAAAACTGGTTTTATTAGTAGTACGTGAGAGTTAGTTACAGTGAGGTATGCCTTAAGGCTTGTAAACAAAGGGAATTATCCTAAACTATTGTAAGGAAGAGGAAGCCTGTTGTGTAGAACTGGATTAATGATGCCATGAAACATTCCATTCATTGAACTAATTATCCTTGTTCTGACTCCATGTTTGCAAGCAACTTTAGGACTTGATTTACCATATACACCTACTTACAAGAAGAGATGAATTGTCATATAACCTATCATACCCATGAACATTCTCAGTCAATTTCTGATTATGAATTTGTGGGGGATCAGAATTGGCCACCTCAAGATGTGTTTCTTTACCTTTCGCTGAAGGAGGGTTTGACCTTCACCCCCCCAACTGTCTAAAGGGATTTGGGATGGAAGGCCTGCCCCTGGGATTGGCCATCACCTTGGATAACTCTGGGTATCAACAGACTGGGAGGGTCTTTGCTATGCCCATTCTTATCAAAGTTCTGTTTACCAGACATTTACATTTGTAAGGGAAATCTCCATTTGTAAAGCTATCTCCTTCTCTGTACTGGGAAGAGGGGCAGATGACCTCATCTCTAGAAACTTGTCAGTGTGGAAGGTGAGGCCTTAAATCTGCATAATAATCTTACATCTTACGGTGCCTTTCTGGTAATCTCCCATAACTGACCCAACCCCAAATATCCTCCTTTGTCTATTTAAGAGGGGAACCTCCGCCATTTTGTTGAGAGAGACTCAGTTTCCCCAGGTCTCTCCCATGTATACATGTTATAAAGCTTTGTTTGATTTTCTCCTACTATTCGGCCTCATGTCAATTTAATTTGTAGCCCGGCCAGGAAGGACCCAGAGTGGGTAGAGGATACTCTTCCTCCCCTTCAAATTAATAATGAGGAGGCAATCTTTTCTGTTCAGTATCCTGAGCCTGGTTAATGTGAATATGATCCTCAGAGATGGGTCAGCTCTTGAGGGTGCTCTTGATGGGTCTTTGTCTAAGATTGAAAGAGAGCCAGATCACTTCAGTAAGGTAATGAAACACACCCTTTTTGGCAGATCATCTACTAACCTTTTCCCCAGATGATATATGCAAAAACTCTTTGCCCTTATTTCCCACATGGATGAGGTTTGTCAGAAAGTACCTGGCTTGCCAGAGACAAGTGGTCTCTCCTTGACCAAATTTTAAACAGGCTCCTGTGAGCCACTTTTTCAACTAGTCCTCATCCTTTTGCCTTGTCCTTAAGAGCTCAGTTGTAGCAAGAATTTTGCTAAGGTGGTCTGCCTTCAGCAAGAATCCTGTTAGGTTAGTTTAGGCAGAATCTCCCTCTGTTCCCTCTTAGTAATTTTCTTCCCACTGACAACTCCCACCCCACTCAATTTGTTCCTTGGCTATAAATCACCACTTATGCTGTCCATGCTGTATTAGGAACTGACCCCAGTTCTATAATGAAATCTTTTCTCCCCTATTGCAATAGTTCCTGAGTAAAATCTGTTTTTACTGCTCTATCTACTGTCCAGCTCTGATTTTCTTTGACACTAGGGATCCAGAACAGGATATTTTTACATAAACATATGTGTTTACTCTCCATTAAACAATTAGACAGAATTTACCTATTAGGAGTAATACATTTACCTCTGTCAGTAGAGAGCTAAAATGTGTAAAAGAAAATTTACCCCAAACCTTGTCTGGGACAAACCTTTTTTGCTTGATATAATTCACAACCTCTTTCTGGAAAGAAAGAAAGAAATTAGCATTCCTGATAAAATGCTTAAGCACTTTAATAAGACATATTTTGTGAAACTAGTTACCCTAGCTAACTCTCAAGTGGACTGTCAGTCAAGAGGCAAGTGGCAGTAAGGAAATACCCATTTTTAAATCTAGTCTAACAATAATTATTTCCTACTCCTATAAAGCATCCATTGCAAAAATGGGATAACTAACTATCTTTTCTTTGCATGCAATATTTTGATATAGCTTTGATATTTGTTCATAACCAAATTTGTCAAAAAGTTTTAGTGAATAAACATATACTGTGTATTTATGTATGGTAATCATACTGTAGTGGGGGATTAAAGATCTCTCCAGTTCACATTTCTGTAATGGCTACATTTAGTTTATTATTCACTTGGTATCTTGAAATTAATTTCAATCAAATAATTGGCATTATGAAAAAAATCAAAGGACTACCATAACAATTTTTCTTTCCTTTTATTCATAAGCTTTAATGACAGCACTATTATATGGTAAGGAAATGGGAATGTCTTTATCAATATTTTCACTCTATCACCACTTCAATCTAAGACAGAAGGTTCTAGCAAACCATAGGAGATTGCTCAAATGAAGTCAAGTATTTCATGAATACAAATGAGTGTCTGTTGCATTTAAGCCAAGACTTTATTTAAATAGGGTCAAAAACACTAATAACTACTTAAGACTTTCTCTTCTTCTACCTCCTCCCAGGATATATCTTTTGCCCTTAGAGCAGCTATTGGGCCCAGTCTTGTTTTCTGATTGGGATGGTAATTGGAAGAGCCTGAGAAAAGACACACAGAAGACCCATCTTTATTTTAGTTACATTCATTCATTCATTTATTGTGAGGAAGATTAGCCCTGAGTTAACATCCGTTGCCAATCCTCCTCTTTTTGCTGAGGAAGATTGGCCCCAGGCTAACATCCGTGCTCATCTTCCTCTACTTTATATGTGGGACACCTGCCACAGCATGGCTTGATAAGCGGTGCGTAGGTCCATGCCCAGGATCCGAACATGCAAACCCCAGGCTGCTGAAGCGGAGTGTGCAAACTTAACCACTATGCCACTGGGCCACCCCTGGGTTACATTTATTTTTAAAATAAAAACAAACAAACCAGGGTTGATTACAAGAAATATCAATCCTGCTTATCAAAAGCTCTGATAACTGGATAAGACTGCTATAGAAGTTATCAAAAATTGCTTTATGGAAGTAAAAGTTTTAAGGCTGCTGAACTAGGAGACTCTTACACATTAAAAAAAGTATTGTGTTAAAAAGAAAAAAACCATGAGACTGTTTTATGATCCACTTGAATGACATCAGATGACCAAATACTGTAAAAACTTACTCCTAAAAATTTTGTTTTCCTAAAAATCCTCTAAATATAATCAGAGAATTGTGACAACTACTATATACAAAAGAGAAGCTGTACTGTTTTTGCTTAATGCTTGCATCATCACAGTGATACAACACAAATGGTGGTGCAATCCAATGCCAGTCAGTATCATAATATTCGAAGTTAACATTTCACCCTTTGCTGTCCTTTTTTTTCCTAGTGTACTTGAAGGTACTAGAAAACAATCTCACTAGAAAACTTATTTTCACCAGATAACGTTATGAAATACGATTGATGTTTTGGGGAGCACTGCCTATGACTAAAGTTAAAGATGAGGTTTTCTAAACAGTTGTTTTACTAGGGTGAACTGGTCTAACCTCAAACAACAGGTGGTGGAGACGTATTAAAGAAAAAAAAGGTTCTATGCATTGGGAACTAAGTGAAAACATCAGTATTGAACATACTAAGGTCAAGGTCAACCATTTAGACAATTAAACAGTATATTTAATACAAATAAAAATACTTTATAAATATTATCTTTTATTTTAAACTTCTACCTTGTTAAAAATGAATCAGTAAGTGTCCTTGTAATCATCACACCAACAAATATTTTGTGTTATAAGGGCAAGCTGAATTCAGTAATAAAAAATATATAATTAAATTATGTATAATATGAAGCAGCAAAGAATTAAATAGATTATTCTTATTTTGATTTACTTATTCAGAAACCATTCACATCAAACATTTCATTTTCTACAGATTTATAATATTTTGCCCTCTACAGAAGTAAAGTACTAAAGAGAAAGTGATTCTGCACAATCAGCCATAATATGTACAGATTCTGAATGCCTCCAGTTATTTTTGAAAAACTTAAAACAATACCTAGTACAATACCTAGTTGCTTCTAGTAGTCATTAAGATTTTAGTTCTGTTCCTTGAATTATATTCCGAATCTTCTCAGCATCATTTTGTACAATTTTGTTGGATGGATCAATCTTAAGTGCAGCTTCATAATCCTGTAGGCCTATATTTATATAGCAATGATGATCAATAAAATAAATATTTTATAAATACTTGTGTTATCTAGACAATATTTTAAAAAAAAAAACACCACTAAGACCATCGTTCAGGACAAGTACCAGGTTTTAAGTCAAATTCCCATCTTCATACACATGGTAGTATCTCTAAGAGATTGCAGAAAGTTTTCAGTAATTTTGGGAATAATTATAATGATTTCATTCAGGATTTAGTAAGAAGCACTTATTTTAAATTCAAGTACAAATAAGCTAACAGCTTAAACTCATTATAGCATGAACAGACTCAAACTCATATATCAAAAGGACATTTTTACCACCTCAATGAAAAATAAATGGCAACTTATTTAGAAATTCTAGATTTTAAAAAATAATTTTATATAAACATAGACTATAGTTTGTGATTTTTCTGCAGTTATCATTTCTACTGTATTTCTTTGAGGAAAACTGGCTAGAAAGGTAGGCATGTGGACTAGTTGTTAAAAATATATAACTGAATCTAAATCTTTACCAAAAAAAGCAGTGGGAAGAATTTCTTTGGGAATAAGGAAATTTGAGTTCTAAATGCTATTGATTTGCCATGCCACTTCAGGCAAGTCACTTAACTTCTCCAAGATTCCATTTTCTCATCTTTCACGTGAAGGGTCCTTTTAGCTCAAAAAAGTCTATGATACTATAATTTCTAAAGAACGCTTTAAAATGTTTCCTTCGTATCTTGATAATTTTTATCCTCATGAAGCTGGACAAGATAATAAGAAAAGGATGGGGCATATAAACCTAATTTGCATGCTTTGGTTAGAAAAATCTCCTAAAAGTTGCAGAAACAAGTTTAAAAACAAAGTCAGAAATAATAAAACTTTATAGGCTAAAGCCCACTCCCTGGCAAGGCATCCTCAAGGAGTAGGTCTCTAGGCTCTGAATGAAGGGAAGCTGAATGGGCATCTGGGTAGGTAGGTGTGGGAAGGGGAGCACTGAAGATATAGCTCTGGCTGCTACAAAATTTTGCCCTTTGGGGCAACATGAGTAACTGCAAATAGTCCCTAAATACATTAAAAATGAAAAACAATAAAAAATAAATGCTATGGCTTTTATACACAGGGGGCTGAACTACAAACCTTAGTACAGTCTCACAATTATAAGTAATAATCATACATTGTGGTAAATCAGTTATTTCTGAGTTTGTGTGTACGTGTGTGTGTATGACCAAAAAAGCTCATTTTAAAATTTCTGTTATGTCTTAAGTGACTCATTTATATCCTTTATCATACATCTTTCCATAGAAAAGTTGTCTGATACTACAGCATTTTCCTAGTTTTGTTCGCATCTTAACTCCCTTCTACAACAACAAATTTTTAAAATATTTCAAAACCATTTTTTGTCAGATAAGCTGCAAAGAATAAATTAAATCCTATACATATAAAATAATGCAGTCCTAAAAAGTCATGATCTTAAATAATCCCAATGACATTTTTTTCAAAGTATAACTTGGAACTTAAAACATTTCTATCAATTTCTTACCTTCTATATACAATTCTATATACAATTCCAATGACATTTTTTTCAAAGTATAACTTGGAACTTAAAACATTTCTATCAATTTCTTACCTTCTATATACAATTCTAGTTGACAGAATGCTGTTCCACGTCTTACATGTGCCTTCATTCTTGCGTTAGCATTGTCTGCAACAGGTGGTGTCAATAATTCTAGTGCCTTACAAAAAAACAATAAGAGAAAGACATAACCTCCTAATTCAAACATGAGCAAAAACATGGTAACAATCTTAACTTTAAAACAAGCCTCAAGGCCTCACCCTCCCAAATTTTTGGCTTAGCCAGTACTGCAATTTATCAAATACATATATTTATGTTGAACAATTTAAGGAATTGTTCAATTGTTCCTTTATGAGATTCATACCCTCTCTACCAAAGTTATAATCTGGTTTATCATTTGAAACCTATATAGCTTTACCTTTACTAGCAGGAATGATTAAATAGCATTTGTGGTCTTTTATATTCAAATTTGGAGATTCAGTTCATTCATTCATTCAATAAATATTTGTACATGAAATTGTGCTAGTAAAAGGAAAACTGGATCATAAAAATATTGTCAGATCTGGGGCCGGCCCGGTGGCGCAGCGGTTTAGTTCGTGCTTGGCAGCCCGGGGTTCGCCGGTTCGGGTCCCGTGCGCCCGCCAATGCACTGCTTGTCAGCCATGCCGTGGTGGGGTCCCATATAAAGTGGAGGGAGATGGGCACGGATGTTAGCCCAGGGCCAGTCTTCCTCAGCAAAAAGAGGAAGATTAGCTACGGATGTTAGCTCAGGGCTGGTCTTCCTCACAAAAAAAAAAAATATATTGTCAGATCTTTTTTTCTCTGGTGAGGAAGATTGGCCCTGAGCTAACATCTGTTGCCAATATTCCTCTTTCTGCTTGAGGAAGATTGTCCTGAGCTAATGTCTGTGCCAACCTTCCACTATTTTGTACATGGGATGCCACCACAGCATGGCTTAATGAGCGGTATGTGTAGGTCCACACCCAGGATCCAAACCTCCGAACCCCCGGCTGCCGAAACGGAGCACATGAACTTAACCAATACACCACAGAGCTGGCCCCAAAATACTGTCAGATCTTCAGTAGCTTAAAGAGATCAAAGTATGAGGACTGGTTGTTTCCTCCATATCCTCAATCTCAAGGAGCCACATAAGAGATTTTGCATGTGATTTTCCCTCAAAACAAGTTACTTTGATATGGACAAAAGAGGAAAAAAACAGAAGTTTAAGACAATGACATGATATCAGTAATGGAAATTAGGATTCACTAAGATACCCTTGTAACTGCAGGCCCTCCAAGACCAGTTCAACTGACCCCATCTCTCATCAATAGAGTGATTAAGAATTGCCTTTCAGAAAATTTGCAAAGTCACGTAGCCAGGGCATGTGCAGAAGAAGAAATCTTGACCTGAAATGACCACAGAAAGATTTCTCCTCCCAACAGAACCAAAGGACTGGGACATGAACTGAACTTCAAAGTCAGACTCTTATCAGAAGTGAGGGGTCCGTCATTCAGGAAGATCCAGTGTTAAAATTCCTTCCTTACTTTACCATAAAAGTTTAGAGCTTCACCATAAATGTTTAGAACCTTACCATAAGTGCTTGAAGCCCACCAATCAAAATCTGTCCTGCCAGTGTTTCCACATGTCAGCCTGTTCTCCCTAACCTCTTAAATTTCACCCCAAATTCTGAATCAGAGAGACAGATCTGAGGGCACATGCCCCGTTGTCTCCCTGCAGATAAATCTTGCAAAATAAAGCTGATTTCTTTCCCAAAGGCTGATGCCATAATTAACTGGCTTATTTATACGCATCAGGCAAGAAAACCCCAATTTTGTGTGGTAACAGTCTGAAAATGGCAAAATGATTATGGAGACATCCTTTAACTGTGAAAGTGGTAGCAGTACCAACTGTTCTTCCTTCCACCTTGCATTAAGTCTGCAAAACTTTAATAAGAAAAAGGGTGAATACAAACTGACAACCATTTACTAATTTCCTTATGAAGTTCGACTGATACACCAAGGCACTACAGTAGCAATTGATAAGGGATTTCTAATCTAACTTGAAGTCTCAAGAAACACCAGTTCCTTGTCCATTCAAAAAAATCTTTTTTTCAGTAAAAAAAAATGTAGTAAGCAAGATGATTCTTAAAATCCTTGCCTGTCAATTATTTAAATTTAACAGACAAAAGGGCATCATTTAAACCAATAAATAGGAGGATAACAATTTTAAAGCACCATATATAAATAGATACACATACCTTAGAAGAATCTTCAATGGCTTTGTGTAAGTTTTTTAGTTTTAGGTGGCAAGCAGCCCGATTCAAATACAATAAAGAAATCTTATTATTTAGTCTGATGGCTAAGTTGTATGCATTAATAGCTGCCAAATAGTTTTCTGTGGCAAATAGTTTGCTAATGAGACAAAAACAGAAAAGAAAAACAATATAACATTGAAACAGAAACACAGAAAAAATATCTAATTATATCTGGGAGAGAGGATAGCTTACCTCCTTTTCTAGTCCCTGTACAGCAGACATCGTAGGCTGCACTAGACTCTACCTCTCCTCCACGTACATCAGCATGTAACCTGAACGGGACTGACCTCACCCCACCTCCAAGGGTAGCCATCAGTAGTTCAAACCAGTAGGCATATTTCCATCCTCCGAGGATGGAAATTGCTACAATTGCTACAATGACTGACTCAGGGATGGGCTTATAACTTAAACTGGTCTTTTCAGAACGAAGCCTGTGACTGTTTTCCAAAGTTGGAGAATGAAAAATTGGGGAAACTCCCCTTGCTGGATACAAATGATGCAAGCACACACCCCAAATAGTTGCTGACCATTTTTAACACCATGGGAAAAGCCAGCATTAGAATAAAGCTGATACTATGGAATTATGAAAAGAATAAAAAGGCAGAAGGAAACTGAGCCCTTGGTGATACAGTTAAGCTGCTGGATCAAGCTTTACCTGAAATGCAACACACTTTTAGCTTTTTACTCATATAAGTCAATAAATTCCTTTTAACACAAAGCCAGTTTAAATTGAGTTTTTTGGTTACTTGCATAGAAAAGCATCCTAATAGATACACACTTTCAGTTCAAATCTTCCAAAATTCTCTTCAAATAAAGAGATGTACATATTTAAAGGATTTATTTAAAATGCAAAGTTTCTTTTTTCATGTACAATTCCTAGAATTTCAAAAAATGATAAACATAGGGAAAATAGAAAATACTTTGCAAAATATAAAAGTGCCATATAAATAACACTTTGTATTCATTTCCAGTCGATTGTACTGCATACTTTACAGATCTAGAATATTAAACACGAGGACATCAAAAGTAGATCCATAAAAGCAGCCAGTAAATCATGAGTAAAAGGTAAAATGACACCACTGTGACAGCTAACCTAAGCCTGACTCCAGTTTAAAATAACTTGCACAAACTAGAAAAGCTAGTTCTGTGGGAACAGTTTACGTTTCTGAAATGCCCCCTATCAGCTAGGATGTTTCTGACCACAAGTAATAGAACCCCAACTCAAACTGGCTTAAACAATATGGAAATAAATTATCTCACATTAAAGAAGTCCAGAGGGAAAGTCTCCAATATACCATGCCCAACACAATCAGTTCAAGGTTACCAAGGCCTCAGGTTTCTTCCATTTCTTCATTCTACTGTACTCAGCAGCCACCTCATCCTAGGGCGGGTTTTCCTCAGGGATGTAAGATGGCTGCATAGTTCAAGGTGCCACATTCAGGCACAATATTCATTAGAAGAAAATGGGATAGTATCTTCTGGTATATGCTCCTTAAGAGCAAGAAAACCTTTCCTAGACACCTCTTACTTCACCTCCTTTCCCATCTCATTTACCAAAAGTACCTACTCTTAAACTTTTTTTTGTCTTAGAAAACCCACCAGTCTCTCTCTCTCTTCCTCAATCTCTCTCCCCCTCTTTCTCTCTCTCTCCACTTTTACTCCTCAGTACTATATATTGCTGTTTTGGAATATTTTTTAAAATTCAACAACATGACCATCTTTCCGTGTTAATAAATATAGAGATACACTATTTTTGCAGAGATTTTTTTTTTTACAGAGCATTCTCTCATTTGTGTCAGGATTTCTGAAACCAGTCTCCTCCTCCTAATGGACATTCATGTTTTTGTTTCCCAATACTTTGCTTTTATAAACATCAGTATAATAAACATTTTTGTACATATATCTAAAACAAAGAAACAAATAGAAAACACCAGCAATGTAATATAAGCAACCCTGATTTATTGAAGTCGATCAGAATTTATCCCTGGACTTGGGATAGGCTCCCCATCCTAAGTCGCATGGGCAAGGTCTGTACACCTAAACAAAATAGGGACTCAGCCAATAAGGATAAAGGGAGCCAATAAATGTTGGCTAGATAACCTATAGTGTCTACTACAAACCTTTTTTTTAAATTGTGCCAAAATATACATAACATGAAATTTACCATTTTAACCATTTTTAAGTGTACAGTTTAGTGGCATTAAGTACATTTAAATTGATGTGCAACCATTACCACCATCCATCTCCAGAACTTCTTCATCTTCCCAAACTGAAACTCTGTACCCATTAAACAATAACTCTCCATTCCCCTCTACTTTTGACAACCACCATTCCACTTTCTGTCTCTCTGAGTTTGACTACTCCAGGTACCTTATATAAGGAATCATACAGTATTTGTCCTTCTATAACTGGCTTATATCACTTAACATAATGTCTTCAAGGTTCATCCATGTTGTAGCATGTGACAAGATTTTCTTACTTTTTAAGGCTGAATAATATTCTATTTATGGATATACCACATTTTGTTTACCCATTTATCCATCAATGGACACTTGGTTGCTTCTACTTTTTGGCTATTGCGAATAATGCTACTATGATCATAGGTGTACATCTGTTTGTGTCCCTGCTTTCAATTATTTTGTGTATCTATATCTAGAAGTGGAAAACATGGATCATATGGTAGTTCTATTTTTAATTTTTTGAGGAGGCTCCATACTGTTTTCTGCACTGTGCACCAGTTTACATTCCCACCAACAAATGTTCAAAGGTTCCAATTTCTCCACATCCTCACCAACACGTGTTATTTTCTGTTTTTTTGATAGCCATCCTAAAACGTGTGTGAAGTAGTATCTCATGGTTTTGGTTTGCATTTCCTGAATGATTAGTATGTTCAGCATGTTTTCATGCACTTATTGGCCATTTGTATATCTTCTTTGAGGAAATATCTAAGTCCTTTGCCCATTTTTAAATTGAGTTGTTCTTTTGCTGTTGAGTTGTAGAAGTTCTTTATATATATTCTAGATACTACCCCTTAATCAGACATGATTTGCAAATATTTTCTCTATTCCATGGGTTGTCTTTTTACTCTGTTGATAGTGTCCTTAATGCACGTAAGTTTTTAGTTTTGATGTATTCCAATTTACCTATTTTTCCTTTCGCTGCCTGTGCTTTTGATGTCATATCCAAGAAATATTGCCAAATCCAATTTCATGAAGCACCCTACGTTTTCTTCTAAGAATTTTATAGTTTTAGCTCTTATGTTTAGGCCTTTGATCCATTTTGAGTTAATTTTTGTATATGGTAAGTTAGGTAAGCATGCAATTTTATTCTTTTGTGTGTAGATATCTGATTTTTCTAAAACCATTTGTTGGATGTCTTTTCTCCATTGAAAAGTCTTAGCAACCTTGCTGAAAATCATTTGACCATATATATGAGGATTATTTCTGGGCTATCTATTCTATTTGTCTATATGTCTGTACAAACCTTATATTAATATATACATTTAAAGAAAAATTCCATTTTTCATCTTTAATATAAGTTTACAGTTTTATAATGCAACAGTTTTATAAGAAAAATTCTCCCAGATTCTAAGCAAAGAAGAGCTTATAATGAGCAGTATTAAAAGACACTATAGGAGGCATAATAGCAAGAAATATGAAGTACCAAAATTTTTAATATTTATATATATACTATATATAGTATATATATATATATGTGTGTGTATATATATATACACTAAAATATAAATCCAAGTGAACATTATATTCTTTAAAGTTCAATACCACTACAAACACCCAAAACTTTGCTTTATGACTTTCAGTATGGTTCTGAACTCAGAAATAGCTGAATTTCAAAAGGAAAGGGAAAAAAAAATTAAACCTCTGTCTAAAGGGCAGTAGCCTTTGAACACCAAATTTAAACAGAGCAGCTAATAGCCATTAAGTCTACCCTGATGCTCCAAATAAGGCAATGCCAGTGAAAAGAATGATGCAAAAGTACTCATTCACTCAACACGTGTTGAGTGCTTATTGTACTGAGTGTACAGAGAAAACAAAAGAGACATGGACAATTGCAAACACTCCTGTCATTTTTACGATAACTGGTTGCTTTGCCTTTATAAAGAAAGAAACATTCTGATTGGCAATGGCCAAAAGGGCCAAATATTTTGTACAAGAGTTGAGTGTAGGAGAAGCAACAAGAGGCAGGAGTGATAAGAAAGATGCAATGTGGAGAGAGGTAAAGAAAGGGGTAGAAAAGAGTTATGAGCAATCAGAAGCAGTGGGGCTTAGAAACAGCAATGGAGTCAGGGAGCAACACATATTTCTAGAGAAGACAGAACAGCTCTCTTTTGTGGGCAATAGGAACTTATGACAGCCACCTGCCCCTCAAAGGACTTTGAAAGTCCTTGTTTCTTTCAGCATCTTGTGTAGGTAGAAAACATTCTTGGGTATCTCGAAGGCTTCTAAAGCTGAATATCAGTGTGCCTTGGTAAAGGCACATCAACCAGTACAATTTAGTACTCAGGATGGAAGAAGGAAAAGGATATTGCACACTAAATAAAATGACAAGTTAGGCCATAAGAGGCACTGTACTGCAACAGAATATTATGGGCTATAAAATGCATACAAACAAGCAACTGAACAAAATTATAATTAAAGAAGTCATCTTAGAATATGGAGTCTAAACTTCTTTAAGTCAGGCAAAAGGTAGCAGCTTAAGAAAACTGTCTTACCTCCATACACAGAGTTCTAAAAAATGCAGCAGAGAAAGGCAGACCTGGCAGATCTGTTCTGAAAGTAGGTAGGTACAAGGGGCTGTTGGGAGACAATTTTCCATGGGTCTCTTATGTTCCTGCATGTCATATGTCAGAGGTACTGACAGCTTTTGTGGGACTATCTTTTCAAAGATGTTTGTATAGCATGCAACTTTGGAAGACACAGATAGAGTCTCCCTCTGAGGCAAAGAACAGATTTGTTTGCTGCTCAGTGTAATAAACACAATATCTCCTTGTGAGGCAATGGTTGGACAGGTTTGCTTACAATCCTTCTATAAAAAATTGTGTTCCTTAAACTTGGCCTTCTCAGCTGTAGTACAAACCTACTGTGCTTATAGTATCAAACAGGGCCCACCTCTGCATTGCCCCTGTGGGACTTGAAGGGCAAAGGGAACCAACATGAAGCTCATGCTGCTTGCTGTGCCTTGAATAATAAAGTCCTTTGTCTCTGATCCATGAGTCTCCTGTCTTCTGCCAGCATCTATGAAACTGTGGTAGGCTAACCCTTCATAGTTCCTGCCAGGGCATGGACCCAAACCAAAGTATTAGAAAGAAATTCAATTTGGCAAGTAGAACTGTATGCTATGTTGGGAGAAGATGGTAACAGGTGGTCAATAATCAGCATCAAAAAGTCCAACATGAAGCAAAAGAACATCCACACAGGCAGAATCCAGCTACAGAAAATTTAGAAACAACAAGCATACAGAAATTCAGATGGGCACAAGTGGGTACTAGGTTAGTCTGTAAGCAAATAGCAAGCTCCTACATACAAAGCTGGGGTTCAGAAGCAGAAATAACTTGAGTGGCAAGAGAAGAAGCAAAAGCAAAGCAGAGCCTCAATCTTAAAAGGACTGGAGTATTAGGCCGGCTACAAAATCTGGCACTTAGGCCAACAGAATAAAAAGAAAATTCAAACACTAGAACTAGGGTAGGCAATTTTATCCAACAACTGTGATACAATGCTGGGTGCAAGATTGTAGAATTATATATCCTTAATTCCCTCCTATCTAACATTAGAATTTGCAGTAGAGAGTGAGGTATGTAGATGGAATTCAAGTGGTCCTAGTGTGGAAGAAGAAGGGATTTTTAAGTCTGGGATTAAGACAAGGTCCAAAAAAATTTATGCTAAAAATCAAGCACAGAGTAACATCAGTGGGACAGAACAATGGTCTATCTACCTTATATGATTACAGGTGTCTGGAAGGGTAGCTGTTAAAGTTATTTACAGATTCTGAGTCATGTAAGGCTCTTAAATAACATCAACCATGCACATACCTAAATTAGAGCCCCTCAACTCTGTTTTATGTGAGACATTCTCAGTAAAAAGTTATCTGGTACAATGTTAATTGGAAAAGGCAGAATGATTTCATGAGAAAATTAAATGAACTAAGCTTATGTATTTTCCTGAAAGGTAGATTTGGCATTTAAAACTAAGACACAGCAGTAGGAGGTTAGTAAAGAAAAATGAAAACATTCTGTGGCTTTTTCTAAGAGCCTCTTTTTGAATAGATATAATCCCCTAAACAGTTTTCTCAAGCTATTGCTCTTTTGAAAGGCTTGCCCACCTCTATTCTTCTGTGAAACAAGTGTCCCATAGGTTTAAGCACAATAAGGACAGCTGGACTATTTTTGCCTGTGTAAATATAGAAGGCTACCATGAAACAAAGCCTCTGGAGATGAAAGTATTTCATCCTTTGGCTTAAATTCGACACCTTGCTTCTGAATCAGTTCTATTAAGTCTGTTTCTATCCTTTGTACTGCACTGCATTGCTAGAGAGGACAAATTTCTCTCCAACAAGTCTTACCTCTCCTTTTATGTGTCTGTACTTGGCACTGTGATTAACTGTACTTTGCTCTGTTTCTCTGGATGTCATTAGTTACTAAGTTTTCTTCCTTCTCTCCTCATTTTTAACTCTCTTCCTCTCCTCTTATTTTGCTTCTCTTTCTTTTTCTACTAATGGAGGCAGTAAGGCAAAATGGTAAAAAAAACGACAGAGACTAAAGTAATTACAATCTACCAGTCACACCTGACTGCCACACTAGGTTGCACTAGGTTGCTGTCAATTCATTGCTTTTGCCAGCAATGAATACATAGGAATACATCAACTATATGTATATACACAGACACACACATGTATATTTATACTTTTTATACTTATCTAAACATCTTATATACTTTATATACATTTTATATATAAAATGTATATATATACTTTATAAACTTTATATAGTTTTATACTCTATATACTTATATATAACATTTTATATATAAATATACTATTTATACTTTTATACTCTCACCCCCCTCTACCCCTTTGCACTTGCTTACTCCTGGTTCTGCCACAATTGACTCCACCTCCCATCCCAATCCTTTCCTATACTCTCAAATTTTCCACAAAACGCTTTCTATAATAAACTTGGCTCTTCCCCGAGGGCAGTGCTACTGATACCTCTACCACTCTCTCTACTGAGGCCCCGCACCCCCCACATAAGGGGGCTAGCACCACAGGAATTGGGATTCTTCAGACTCACTTCTGCTAGTTCCAAGCTGTAATTCTTCCTTTATGTAAAAGTCATCATCATTCGGGACTCCTAACATCTTTATCCTATAGCCTTCTAGTCACTGTCATCTACTGGCTTTTTTTTCTTTCTTTCTCTCTTTCTCTTTTTGCTGAGGAAGATTCACCCTGAGCTAACATCTGTGCCCATCTTCCTCCATTTTGTATGTAGGTCACCACCACAGCATGGCTTGATGAGTGGTGCAGGTCTGCACCTGGGATCCAAACCCATGAACCCAGGCCGTCTACTAGCTTTTTAAAAATTACTCTTTCTTTCATTCATTGAGGGTTTTGAAACATGACTCCCAGCATCTGTCTCCATCCCAACTTCTACCATAATTCCAGAAGATTCTAAGGTTTATGTATGTGACCCGTTTATCAATTTAGCCTTGAAATACCTGGAACTCCTTAACTCAAATTACCTTCTCCTCAAGTCTACTTTTGCTACCCTCTCCCAGGGACACACCTTGGACTTTGTCATCACCTGAACTGTAGTACCTCAAAAATATCAAACTCTGGAATCCCAGCCACTGACCACTGGCAACCACTATTCTGCCAACTTTCCCTTTATACTGAGTCTTCAACCTTACAGTGCCCTCTAATTTCTTAATTGTTCCATTTTCTCTTAGTCCACTGGGCCCCTCATGGCATCTCTTCCTTTCTAACCCAGCCTAGACTTCATAGATAAATATCTGAGCTATTTTTCAATGAGCAATCTGGTGCCTTCCACTACTAGTCTTTTGCTGTATGGTCAGTCAAAACTCCAACCCTGGCTCAATGGTCTACTCTTAAATCCAAAAGACTAAACACTATAGGAGATAAATCACATAGCTGTACTGACTGGCATCTCTAAGAATTCATGTTCTCTAACCTAGCAGAGCCCTAAACAGTACCCACTAACCAATTTTCCTTGTTAGAAACTTATCTAGAGTCACATTTGTCTTCACTTTCTTTCCTCCAATCTCAGAAAATAAAGTACCTCTATCTATTTCAAGTCAATCCATCAGTAGTTTCCAGAGCAAAGTAACCACTCTAACAGAACAGCCCCTTTAGCCACACACACTTCACACTCTCAGGCTGCAGGAAGGAGCAATTCATAGCCACACCACTCAGGCTGCCTTCACTTAGTCTAATCAACTGGAAAAAAGGGACAGGAAGAGGATTTTATTCATCTGTGAGAGGTGTACAGCAGTGGTTGCAACACAAGTTTCGAAATCATATTGATCAGGGATTGAATCCTAGTTCTACTTATTAACTACCACTTTAGCCAAGTTTCTTAACCTCTTTAGCCCTGTTTCCACATTTGTAAAATAGGGCTAAACATAATAATATCCAACTAGTAAGACTATTACAGGAATTAAACGAGCTATATTGTGTAAAGCTAGTTTCTCAATAAATATTTGTTAAATGAGTGCAAAAGCAGTGGGTCCTACCCACTATAGTTGTGAGGATTTAATGAGATAGTATATGTGAAAGCTCTTGTAAACTATGACAAGCTATGAACATATTAACTGTGATTATGACAATGGCAGCTTAAAAACAAGCAAATGCAATTAAAGAAATGAGTTAGGAAAGATACAGTTGGGGGGGGGCAGGGCCGGCAGGAGGCCAGTAGACTAGATGAAAACCAAGGGGGACTTTCATTTAATATGCACTGTGTAAATTTTTTTCAAAATAAATATTTTTATTATAAAATTTAAAAATGAATGCAACTTTTAACAAGAGGAAAAACAAAACAAAATCAAGACAATCCATCCACCCTTGTCCTTAACCTGATTTTCTCCCCTCTCCTCAGAGACACTTCAATCATTTCTTCTGCCTCATCTCCAAATCTATTCAAACCTTTTCTATTATTAGGAATCCCTAAAAACTCTAGTTTTTAAGGAACCTGTAAATATGTTAACTAACATGGCAGAAGAACAAAACAGGGCTGGCCCCATGGCCTAGTGGTTAAGTTTGGCACACTCTGCTTCAGCAGCCCAGGTTCAGTTCCTGGGCGCAGACCTACACCACTCATCGGCAGGCTGTGGTGGTGACTCACATACAAAATGGAGGAAGACTGACACAGATGTTAGCTCAAGGGGAATCTTGCTCAGCAAAAAAAAAGAACAGCAAAACAAAACAAAAACTCTTTCCTTACAGTTTCTATTTCATTGGCTTCTGGGAATATTTTTGTGTACTCCTTTCTTTTCCCAGACCTTCAAATGTTGGTAGGTGACAGAGTTCTATCCTCAGGCCACTTACTCTCCCGATCTACACACTCTTTTTGGAGATCTCACCTACTCTTATGAATTACACTACTAAATAAATGCTGAAAACTTCCAAATCTATATCTACAGCGCTGGTTTCTCCCCTGAGTTTCAAACTTGCTGGTCACTGTCATCCAGACTGACCCAGAGACATCTCAAACTCAATATATTCAAAACTGAACTTACCTGCTTTCCCCCCTAACTGGCCCCTCTCCTAGTATTCTCTAATTCAGTTGGTGGCATTACAAAATCGATCATTCAAACCAGAAACTCAGAAGTCACCCACAACTACTCCTTCTCTCTCACTTACCAACAATCCATCAAGAAGTTTTTTACCTATTTTACCTCCTAAATATTTCTCAAACTGCCCTTCCCTCCACCCCTACAACAATGCTACAGTTCAAGGCCTTTGCCTTGGTTTCTGCAACACATTTTTCCCCTACTGTACAGAATAAAATCTAAGAATCTTAACCAAGTTCATGAGGCCCCTGCCTATTTTTCTATGTTCATTTATCATTACTCCTAGCCTCAAATTTTATGTTTTAGCAAAAAATAAATTACTCATAGTTCCTGACCTATACATCACAGTATTTCTTGTCTCTGAGCTTTCGCTCATACTGTCTCCGCTGCCTGAAATGAATACCTTTCTCTCCCTTCCTCTTGAAACTCCTGTTTATCATTAAGAGGAGCTCAGGTGCTTCATTCTCTAGGTAGATTTTCCTGAGCCTACCTTCCTTCCTTTAATGTTAGGTGCCCCTCTTCTCTATTCACCTTTTACTTCATTCTTTTCTACGTATTGTACTTCTCGTGCAATGTTATAAGTATTTGTATATGTCTCTCTCCTCCACTGATCTCTGTGGCGCAGAGCCTAGCCTACAGTCTGGCAAACAGCAAGTAATCAATAGATGTTTATTTAATGGTTCAATAAATGGAGAGGGAGGGAGGGAGTGAAGGGGAGAAACAGGAGGAAGGATCATGCTGGGTTTTACTGTTTGGAGTAAGAGGAACCAACCTGTCAGCCCCAGGCTTCTGACCTTCAGAAAAATTGCCAACTCCAGCTCAACTCCACAAACCAATCTCTGGTATTATAACATACAGGAGAAAAGACCAAGAGAGGACAGAGAGAAGACAGGAAAGAAAAATATAGACGTTGTGGTAGACCGATAATACTTCCCCCCAAAAGATGTCCTAATCCCCAGAACCTGTAAATATGTTAACTAACATGGCAGAAAGAATTTTGCAGGTGTGATTAAGTTAAGGATCTTGAGGTAGGAGATTATCCTGGATTATGCAAGTGGGACTAATGTAATCACAAGGGTCCTTATAAAAGAAAGAGGGAGGCAGGCGAGTCAGAGTCAGAGAAGGAGAGATGACTATGGAAGCAGAGGTCAGAGTGATGCAATTGCTGGCTGGGGCGATAAATCCAGGAATGTAGACAGCCTCCAAGCTGGAAAATGCAAGGAAATAGATTCTCTCCTAGAGCCTCTGGAGGATTGCAACCGATACCTTGATCTTAGCCCAGTGAAACCCATTTTGGACTTCTGACCTCCAGAACTATAAGATAATAAATATGCATTGTTTTAAGCCACTAAGTTTGTGGTAGTTTGTTATGGAAGCAATAGGAAAATAATACAAAAGTGTATATAATGAGATATAATAAACATCTACAATTGCCTCAAAATAACTCAAATTGCCATTCAGAATATACCAGAGTTCACATATAAATAAATAAAAAGATTGCCTAAATATAAAATTATAATTTATAAAATAATTTGGTAATCTTTTAAAGATGGATATGAATAATCAAAGAAACTCTAGTTTTTAAGGAACATATTTTTAAGGAAGGTATTAGGAAGGGCTTATGTTAAATGTAAGTGATTTATAAAGGGATTTTAATAAGCAATCCAAAAGATGTGATTTTTTCACTTCTATGACACTTAAATACAAAAACAAATTTAAAAAAGAGCCTTATTCAATTGTTATAAGATCTGACTTTTTTAATGTGGAGGCCCTACCTACCTAATTTGCTCACTTGCATTCTCTCTCCCCAACAACCACACATACAAACACATATGTCAAGACATCTAGAAAATGTGATAAGTGCTAATGTCTACATAAATTTATTATAAATCTCATGGCCAGAGTTTAAACAACTTACTTTCCTTTGTCCTTCAACCATTCTGGGTTCTTTTCTTCTTCTTTTAAATCACAAAGTTCAGGAATATCAGTATTCATTGCTCTTCGTGCCTCTGCTTGTTTGTGTAGCCACTGAAATGAGAATGAAGTATAATGAAGGACACAAACATCTTATTTTTATTAACAGCTACTTTTAGATTTTCCATCTTCCTACATAAGATGGAATTATTATTTGTTACGGACTGAATGTTTGTGTCCCCCAAAATTCATATGTTGAAGCCCTATCCACTAATGTGATGGTATTTGAAGGTGGGGCCTTTGGGAGGTAATTACGTTTAGATGAGGTCATGAGGGTGGGGCCCCCATATGGGATTAGTGTCCTTAGAGGAAGAGGAAGAGACCAGAATACACGTTCTTCCCTCCACCACCCTACCCTAGCACCCTGATCTTGGACTTCCCAGCCTCCAGAACTGTGAGAAATGAATGTCTGTTGTTTAAGCCACCCAGTCTATGGTATCTTGTTATAGCAGCCCAAGCAGACTAATACACTATTTGATGATGGTGATTTTAAACTTCCAGTTTTTATACATTTTCACACTTTTTTTTAAACTTTACTAGATAGTTAAGATCAAATGTATACAAATTCCCAGTCCAAATTTCATCCCCATTTCTGGGAGTTAGTGTCAGTATTATTTTAATTTTCTTGTTTATAATATATTTTTATTTTTCTATATTGAAAAATATAGAAATGATTTTTAAATAATTATAATTTTATAATTACAAAAATACTTTTACAAATAATAAAATATAGAAATAATAGGGCCAGGAGCAGCCCGGTGGCATAGTGGTTAGATTTGCATGTTCTGCTTCGGCAGCCCAGGGTACACTGGTTCAGATCCTGGGCACGGACCTACTCACTGCTCATCAAGCCATGCTGGGGTGGCATCCCTCATGGAAGAACTAGAAGGACCTACAACTAGGTACTGGGGCAAAAAAAAAAAAAGGAATAATAGGGCCAGCTCCAGTGGCCTAGTGGTTAAGTTTGGCACACTCCACTTCAGCAGCCTGGGTTTGGCTCCGGGTGTGGACCTACACCACTTGTCCATCAGTGGCCATGCTGTGGCAGTGGGTCACATACAAAAAGAGGAAGCTTGGCAACAGTTATTATTAGTTCAGGGAACATCTTCCTCAGCAAAAAAAGGAAGATTGGCAACAGATGTTAGCTCAAGGCAAATCTTCCTCAGCAAAAAATATATATATGTGTGTGTGTGTGTGTATATATATATACATATTTATATATATTATATATATTTATATATTAATATTTATTATATATTTACATATTAATATTACATATTAATAATGTATAAATAATATATTGTTTAATAATGAGAAAAAAGTTAATAGTCATAAATTGCCCTTATGTCTTAAGGACCTTCAATTATTTCCACAACTTTTCAATTGAGAGCTGTATCAGTTCACACCTTACAGTAAAAAAATGCAATTCTTAATGCTTATATAACTAAAGATACAATATTTGAAATCCCAGAGCTCACAAATTTATAAATTTGTGATTATAAATGAATGAAAGATATTAATTCCAAAATTCACATTAGAAACACCTGATATTAATAATTAATTATAATAATATACTAATAAATTTCCAAACATCTTCTTACTACAACATATACTGATCCAAAGTTTACAAATCTATTATAGAAAATGATGTATTTGATAAACAAATGGCATGTGCAACAGTTTATTTCCTGGAATAAGCAACAATGCTGTATATTAAATCAGTGCTCTCTCAGCATTCTGGAACCAAAAAAAAAATCTTGCAAAATACACTTTTCTTATAAGAAAATACTAAAATATATCCATGAAGTAATATTTCTAGTGTAATGAATACTTAAGAAATTCAGACCCAGTACTAGTTTCAATGGATGAAATAAAAAATACAGTATTTTCCTTTGTGTTCATTGTAACTAACAGCAGATACACCTACCTCCTCTTCTTCTGCCACTTGTGATTCCCGGAGAGCAGTTGGGAATACTCGAGGGGTGAAGTTGATTTTAATACTGCCAACAGAGCGAGGAGCAGGAACACTGTCTTCCTCTAGCTTGTCAAAAAATATATTTTCTGAACTTCTCCCTTCAAAAACAGTATTAGCAAGTAAGTTATTTATCTCTCATTTCCTAGTTAACAATCAGAAAGTAGAAGAAGATGACAGGTCTAAAATAGAAAAGATAAAACAACTAGAGTATCCATCCAGGATGTCCAATATTCAAATAATAGGAGTATTAGGAACATAATAATTTGATGTATGTATATATTGTGAAATGATCACCACAATAAGTCTACTTTAGTTAACATCACCACACCAGTACATGTAAAAGTTATGTTTACACTATACTGTAGTCTGTTAAATGTGCAATAGCATTATGTCTAAAAAAGCAATGTACATACCTTAATTAAAAATATTTTATTGCTAAAAAATGCTAATCATTATCCTAGGCTTCATTGATTAAAGAATAAATAATTAGCTGCCAAACTTTCAATGATGGATTTTTACATTCCTTCTTGCAGAAAGTATCTTTTTTCTCATGGAGGGTCTTGTAAAAAATTCTTAAGAATTAAATAAATGAATTTTCAAATTGAAAGAGTTCATTAGGTCCAGTGCAGTATATGTTAAGATTCATGCCAAAACACATTATCAGTCTTTACTCATGCCTCACACTTGATTAAAAAGCTGGATATAGGGGTTTAAAAATAAGGTGAAGTCAACTGACTCCTCCAAAACAAGTGGAATAAAATGTTTAGATAATACCATAGAAAATGAGTATGACTGGAGTTCATGTATTAAATTTCCTTGTAATATTTACAAGTATGATAGAGATTAACTTTAAACTTTGTTTAGTATGCATGTTAAAAATATAATTGGAATTATATCTATATATCAAAAGTTACAAAAAATTTAATATTGATCATTCAAAGAACAAAAATAGAAGGCATACCTTTCAAATCAGTAGAAAAAAAGGAGATAATTAAGAAAACTTCTTTAATCCAAGACAAAAAATAGAAGAACCAAAAACAAAGTCTGGTAAATATAAATCACAAAGTAATATAGTAGAAAGAAATCCTAAGACATCAGGATATTTTTTATTTATAATAATAAATCTAAATGGCTCATAGTTTTTTGGTGGTAGTGGTGGTGGTTTTCAATTATTTTGGGGGGGTCATATTGGCTTACAACATTGTGTAAATTTCAGGTGCACAACACTATATTTCAGTTTCTGTATAGACTGCATCGTGTTTACCACCAACAGTCCAGTTATTATCATCTGTCACCATACATATGTACCCCTTTACCCTTTTTGCCCTCTCCTCACCCCTCTCTCCTCTGGTAACCACTAATCTATTCTCCTTATCTACATGTTTGTTTGTTCATCTTCCACATACGAGTGAAATCATACGGTATACGTCTTTTTCTGTCTGACATTTTGCTCAGCATAATACCCTCAAGGTCCATCCATGTTGTCACAAATGGCACAATCTTGTCTTTTTTTATGGCTGAGTAGTATTCCTAAATGGCCCATAGTTTATTAAGAGAAAGCCTCAGAATAAACACAAATACACACCAGCAAACTACAAAAGATTTATAAACATACCTGTAACATAATGACCCAGGAAATTTTAAATATGAGAACAACAGTCATTCCCATTCTACACATTTGGAAATTGAAAAAAAAAAAAATTCTCCTTAAGAATTCAAAGGACAAAGAAAAAAATCATGATGAGTGACAAAATATTTTCAACTAAATGACAATAAAAACACAAGATTTCAAGGCTTGGTGAATGTATTAACATAGTACTTAAGAGAAAAAAATTATAATTTCATATGCATGTATTAAAAGATTCAAAAATTAATGAAAACCAGTTGGAAAAAGAACAGAGAAAACTCAAAGAAACTAAAAGAAGCAAAATAAAAATAAACATAGGAATTACTAGAATAGGAAAAAAAGAAACAATAAAAAGGATCAATAAAACCAAAAATTGCTTTTTTGAACAGACTAATAAAATTTGCAAAATGCTGCAGTAGTCAGTCAAAGAAAAATAAAATAATATTAGGACTAAAGAAATGGTATAAACATAGAGTAGAGAAGAGCAAAAAAGAGAAATTTTATGCCAACAAATTTGAAAAGATGATATGTACAATTTCCTAGAAAACAAATGACCAAAATTGACTTGAAAAAATAGAAAATCTGAAAGAACAGTAACTATTATAGAAACTAAATGTACTTCCATAAATACTCCATACCTAGACAGTGTTAGGGGTAGTTTTACTAAACCTTCAAGCAACAGAAATTTCATATATAACCAAATTGTTTCACAGAATAGAAAAAGAAAAAGGCTCCATAACTTATGGGCTTAGTATAATTTGGTATCAAATCTGGACAAGGACAATATGAAGAAGGAAAATGTAAGTGAATCTCAATATGAAAATAAATGTAAAAATCATCTATACAATATCAGCAAATTGGGGCTGGCTGCATAGTGGTTAAGTTTGCGCGTTCTGCTTTGGTGGCCCAGGGTTCACAGGTTCAGATCCCGGGCACGGACTTACACATTGCTTATCAATCCATGCTGTGGCAGGCATCCCACATATAAAGTAGAGGAAGATGGGCATGGATGTTAGCCCAGGGCCAGTCTTCCTCAGCAGAAAGAGGAGGATTGGCAACACATGTTAGCTCAGGGCTAATCTTCCTCACCTATATATATATATACATATCAGCAAATTGAATTTAGCTATATAAAAATCAACATGACCACTTCTAGGTGTCTATCCAAAGAAAACAAAAACACAAATTTGAAAAGACATATGCACCCCTATGTTCATTGCAGCATTATCTACAATCACCAAGATATGGAAGCAACCTAAGTGTCCATCGGTAGATGAGTAGTTAAAGAAGATGTGATTTATATATACACACACAATGGAATATTACTCAGCCATAAAAGAGAATGAAATTCTCCCATTTTTTGACAACATGTATGGATCTGGAGAGTATTATGCTAAGTGAAATAAGCCAGACAAAAAAGAATACTGTATGACTTCACTTATACGTAGAATCTAAAAAAATCAAATGAGCAAACAAGTCAAAATAGAAACAGACTCACTGATACAGAGAACTAATTGGTGGTTGCCAGAGAGGAGAGGGGTGGGGGGAAGGATGAAATAGGTGAAGGGGATAAGAGGTACAAACTTCCAGTTATAAAATAAGTCATGGGGATGTAGTGTACAGCATAGGGAATATAGTCAACAATATTATAATAAATTTGTATGATGACAGATGGTAACTAATCATATCAGGGTGATCATTTTGTAATGTAAATAAATTTCCAATCACTAAGTTGTACACCTGAAACTAGTACAATATTGTATGTCAACTATACTTCAATTTAAAAAAAAACATGATCAGATAGCATTTATCATAGGAATGCAAGAATGGTTCTACATCAGAAAATCTATTAATGTAATTACCATATTTATTAAATAAAGGAGTAAAAAATTACAGCAAATGCCCCTGATAGAATTCAAAACTAATTCATTATGAAGAATTGTTAAAATTAATAAGCAAATTCAACAGAATTGCTCTATACACATAAATCAACTGCCTTCCTATAAATTTGCAATAAATAAAATGTAACTTAAAAAATACGCCATTACCTGAGAAGTAAATGTTATTAAGACTTTGCATGTCTGAAAAGTCTTTATTCTTGCCTCACACTTGATTAATAAGCTAGATATAGAATTGCACGTTGAAAATCATTTTCACTCAGAATTTTGAAGGCACTGACCCACTGTCTTCAGGATTCCAGGGCTGAGGTTAAGAGGACAGATGCTAACATTGCCAGTCCTTTCTGCATGATCTGTTCCTTCTCTTTAGAAGCATTTAGGATCTTATCTTTGTCTCCAGTGTGCTGAAATTTCTGGTAACGTGCTGATAATGTGTTTTGGCATGAATCTTAACATATACTGCACTGGACCTAATGGACTCTTTCAATTTGGAAATTCATTTATTTAATTCTTAAGAATTTTTTAAAATAAAAAAAAATTACTTCTTATATGTGGAATCTAAAACAAAAAACCAAACTCATAGATACAGAGAACAGACTGGTGATTGCCAGAGTTTGGGGGTGTGGGGATGGACAAAATGGGTGATGGTAGTCAAAAGGTACAAACTTCTAGTTATAAAATAAATAAGTCCTGGGAATGTAACGTACAGCATGGTGACTATAGTTAATAATACGATATTATCTACAGGCATACCTCATTTTGTTGTGTTTCACTTTATTGCACTTTGTAGATACTTTGTTTTTTACAAGACCCTCCATGAGAAAAAAGATTATGACTCGCTGAAGGCTAGGATAATGATTAGCATTTTTAGCAATAAAGCATTTTTAATTAAGGTATGTACATTGCTTTTTTAGACATAATGCTACTGCACATTTAACAGACTACAGTATAGTGTAAACATAACTTATATGCACTGGGAAACCAAAAATTCGCATGACTCACTTTATTGCAGTGGTCTGGAACCAAACCTGTAATATCTCCGAGGTATGCCCATATTTGAAAGTTGCTAAAAGAGGAAATCTTAAAAGTCTTCATCACAAGAAAAAAAATTGTAACTATGTGTGGTTACGGATGTTAACCAAACTAGACTTATTGTGGTGATCATTGCACAATATATACATACATCAAATTATTATGTTGGACACCTGCAACTAACGTAATGTTATGTGTCAATAACGTCTCAATAAAAAAAGAAAAAGAATTAAAAAAAAATTATTTCCTTTCCTCTGTTTCTTCCTAATACTCCTATTATTTGAATGTTGGACATCCTGGATGGATACTCTAGTTGTTTTATCTTTTCTATTTTAGACCTGTCATTTTGTTCTACTTTCTGAAAAAAAAAATTTAACTATATTCCAACCATCTGATTAAATTTATAATTTTTATACATTTTTAATTTCCAAACTGTTTTGTTCTCTTAATATTCTTTATTACATCCTCTTGTTCTTGTTTAAGGATTAAAATACATTTTTTTCTCTCTGAGGACATTAACTATAGTTCTAAATTTTCTTCTCTTCCCTGTGTTACTTGGTTGTTCCAAGTGACATATTTCTGTTTGGTTCTTGGCTGTCTGCTCATCTTAAAGATAAAGTATAAAAATTCTGACTGAAAGTTCTGTGCACACGAATCCGCTAGTGAGCTTCAGCAGGGTGAACTAGCTGGGCCATTACAAATGGATTTATTCATCCCACACTAGTTAGATTCCCTGCAGAGGAATTCTCCAATCTGCATCCCAGATGCACGGGACTTGCACATGGGTATGTACATGAGCTAAGGGGAGAGGATAGGGCTGGAGGAATCAACATTTAGATTTTCACAATGCGGACTTTCTCTCAATCTCTGTATTTTCAGAGCAGAATCTCACTCAGTCCTCAACTATGCAGAAAGTAAACCTCCAATCTTCTTTGTGGTAGGGGAGGAGATCTGGTAGTCAAACTCGATTTATACGCTTTCAACAAATCCTATTTTTTCCAGACCTACATTTGCCCCTACCTTTAGGGGTACCTGGTTCTTCCAAGTTGAAAAGGGACACATCCTCACGTCCTGAAGCCTTATCTCTCCCTCTACAGTGCTTCTAGTAGCTTAGCAAGTAGATAGCTTAGCAGGTCAAAACTAGTTCAACAGAAGGACAGGCTGATACCAGTAACTAGCCCGAGGCTTCCGCTTTTAAACAAAGCTCTAACAAGAGGAGGAAGCCCCCACAGTTATATAATTAATTAGATGTTCATTGATACCCCTTTCCTAGTCCCCTATAAATATATACAACAGTACAAGGGTGGGGACCCTCAAATGGAACCTTTCGGGGGGATGGACTCACTATGCCTGGCTCTATGCATTACTCTGTGGAATAACGAGAACTTGAGGAAATCACGTGCACTTTGATGCTTTTCTGCCTATAAGTATTCCCAATAAACTTTATTTTTATTCAATTTTATTGAGAAATAATTTAGGTACAATAAACTGTACTCATTTTAAAGTGTATTAATTCAATGAGTTCTGACAGATGAACCACTCATGAAAGCACAATCAAGACAGAAAATTTCTATCACCTCTAAGATCCCCCATATCCCCTTGAAGTTCATCCCTTCCCTTTCCCCCTGGTTCCAGGCAACCACTGATGTGCTCTCAGTCACTAAAAACTAGTTAGTATTTTCTAGAATTTCATGCATTATGGACTGTTTTGGTGTCTGGCTTTTTTCATTCAGCATAGTAATTTTGTGACTCATTCATGTTGTATGTATCAGTAGGTCTCTCCTTTTTATTGCAAAGTAATATTCCATTGTAGGAATGTATGAGAATTTGCTTATCCATTCACCTGTTGATGGGCATTGTTTCCAGTTATTCACTATTGTGAATAAAGCTGCTATAAACATTTGAATACAAGTTTTAAGGTGGACACATTTCTCCTGTGTAAATACCTAAGACTAGAATGGCTGAATTACATGACAGGCGTGTACCTAACATTTAAGGAAACTGCCAAACACTCTTCCACAGCGGTTGTATCATTTTACATTCCTACCGTCAGTATATGAGAGTTCCAGTTGCAGCACATGCTCAACAATGCTTTGTGTCGATGGACTCTTTAATTTTTAATATTAGCCATTTTAGTGTATGTGTACTGTATCTCACTGTACTTTTAATTTGCATTTCCCTTCAGACTAATGATGTTGAACATCATTTCATGTGCATATTGGCCATTCATATGTCTTCTTTTGTGAAAAGTCCATTCAAATCTTTTGTCTAATTGTTTATTGGGTTGTTTGTCTTCTCATGTACAGTCAGCCTTTCATATCTGCAGGTTCAGCATTGGCAGATTCAACCAACCACAGATTGAAAGGCCTATGATGGTTGCAACTGTACTGAACATGTACAGACTTTTTTCTTGTCATTATTCCCTAAACAATACAGTATAACAACTATTTACATAGCATTTACATTGTATTAGGTATTATAAGTAATCTAGAGATAATTTAAAGTATACAGGAGGATTGTGTAGGTTATATGCAAATACTATGCCATTTTATATAAGGGACTTGTGCATCCACAGATTTTGGTATCCACAAGGGGTCCTGGAACCAATACCCTCCAGATACCGAGGGAGGACTGTATGTATTATGTACACAGTGAGGCAAGAATCAACACTGTTTCCATAAAGATATCCAATTGTTTCAGACTTTACTTTTGTCATCAAATTGCATTGTTATCCTTGATGAAAATCATTGGAACATACATGTGTGGATCTACTGCCGGTCTCTGTACTCTGTTCTTTTGAACTATGAGTTCATCCTTTCGCCAATTCCACCCTGTCTTGATTACTGTAGCACGATGCTAAGTCTTCAAATCAGGTTGTATAAGGTAGTGTAAGTCCTGCATCTTTGTTCTTATTTTTAAGAATTTCTTTGGCTATTCTAGGTCATTTTCATTCTCTTATAAATTTTAGAATCAACTCATCAATTTCTACAAAAAGCTTACTAGGATTTCTATTGGAATTACATTGAATCTATAGATCCATTTAAGGAGAACTGACATCTTAATAACACTGAGTTTTCCAATTCATAAACATGTTATATCTCTCCATTTGTTTAGAGCTTTTTAAATATCTTTCAGTAATTGTTATATAGTTTTCAGTGATGAGATCTTGCACTTCATTTGTTAAATTTATTCCTAAATATTTGTTTTAGTACTATTATAAATGGATTAAAATTTAATTTTCCAATTGTTTGGTAAATAAAGTTATAAATGACTTTTGCAACCTTTTACCCTGAGACTTTGCTAAATCCACCTATTAGCTCTAGTAGTTATTCTGTAGATTCCTGAGGAATTTCTACATAGACAATCATGTCATCAACAAATAGAGAGTTCAACTTCCTCCTATCTAATCTTTATGACTTTTATTTCTTCTTGTCTTAATGCAGTGGTTAGGCTCTTGAGTATAACGTTGAATAGAAGTAGTGAAAGTGGACATGACTGCCTTGCTCTTGGACCTAAGGACCAAAGCATTCATTAATTCACCAGAAAACATGATGTTTGCTATAGATTTCTTTGTAGAAGGCCCTTCTACAAGATTGGGAATATTTCTTTCTATTCGTAACTTGCTGAGAAATTTTTATCATAAATGGGTGTTGGATTGTGTCAAATACCTTTCTGCAACATTGAAAGTATCATATGTTTTTTTCCTTTATTCTGTTAATATGGTTAATTACACTGAATGATTTTCAAATGCTAAACCAACCTTGCATTCCATTACCCATTTCTATCAGTTACAAATTCTCTAGACTGCATAAACAGAAAACATGACTACAGTGGTTTAACTAAACATGGGTTTATTTTTCTCACTTAAGCTCGTAGGAAGGTAGTCCAGCATGGATTTATCAGCTTTCCAATGTCATTCATGTCCCAAGCTCCTTCTTCTTCCCTGTTCTATCATTCTTAGTGTATGGCTTACCTCTTCATGATCTCAAGATAGTTAATGCATTTCCTGGCATAGATTTTTATCTCAGGTAGGAAAAGGAAAGGAGAAGCAAGCCAAAAGAGTGGAGACACCTATCTCAGAAAGGCAATACTTTTCTATAAATCCTTAGCAGATTTCTTCTTGCATTTCATCAGCCCAAACTGTGTCACTTGGCTACATCTAGTTGTGAGAGTCTTAGTGAGTTTTGTTTTCTTTTTTTCACTAATTTAAAATTACTTTGTTTGTAAAAGTGATTCAAAGTGCTTTGATCCTTACCTTATTTTTTGACATTTCATAATAAAAAATTTCAAACATATACAAAAGTAGAAAGAATAGAATACTTAACCATCATGAATTCATGACCTGACTTCAACTACCAACTCATGGCCAATAACATTTCATTTTGACCTCTATCCACTTTCATGTTCCATATTATTTTGAACCAAATCTCAGACATCATATTTTTTCATCCATAAATATTTCAGTAGGCATCTCTACAAGATGAGGACTTTTTAAACCTAACTACAATACCATTATCACATCTAAAGAAAAAAACATAATTCTTCCTTAATTTCTTCAAATATCCAATCAATACTCAAATTTCCAAGAGGCAAGTTTTTTAGCTGGACACACTTCTTATGTCCCCCAACCCCAAATTCATGATTCTGCTGGTAAAAAAAGAAGAGGAGAGTATATAATGAGTAGGCAATCTGCAGCACCTGCCACACCATTTGTATTCTGTATATAAAAGTGGCTTGTCTAAAGAATGTTTCTGGGGCAAATAATACAACATTCTTTCTATTGTTAAAAATGTTATCAAATGAGCATTTTCAGTTAATAGTGACATTAAAATAGTAGGATTAAAGCAAATGATTTTGTAGGAGCAGCCAAGCTTTCCTCTTCAACAGGTCTAACTTTATTGACCAATGAAACATTTGTGAATTTTTTAAAGCAGTTATTTACAAATCTCAGCTAATTGAAGATATTTGTATCTACAACATTTGAAGTTTCTTGAAGGCACTGGCCACATCTTAAGTCATATTTGTATATTCCATAACTCCTAGTACAGAGTAGACAGTGAGTAAACAAATATTTGTTAAATGGAAGGATGAGATGAAAGACAGGAACCAAACTTATAAGGCATCTGCAATGACACTAATGAAATAAGAAATAAAGGACTTCTGAAGTAAAAATCAAAAAAACCTAATTTACACATTTTTTCCCCACCACCAGGTTTGATTTCCCTTACATCTATGGATGAATTATTTTTGTTTTCACATCTTCAGGATACTTCTTATCTACAAAAGTGTGTTTGGCTTCCAACAGTATTTGAAAACATCCGATTTATTTAGCAGTATTTGAAATTTGGAAGGAAATATTTTCACATACTCTAGCTGGTACAAATATTTTATTGAAATGGCATTAAAGAAGGAGGTAGTATGGTAGTTAACTTGCTTGCATGTCAATTTTAAACCACAATAAAATATATAAATAATGATTACTGTTTATTAATATTCACTCTAAATGACTTTTCAACATGCCAGACCTCATCGTTAAAGTAGTAAAGACATATAGCCTAGTGGAAAGAGCATAGGTTTCAGATGCAGACAGATCTGGGTTCAAATCCCACAGGTTTACTTATTGGGTAGTTGTTTATCATTTTTGAAAATGTATTTCCTCTAAGATAAGACTAGCAGCACTTATCCCAAAGTGGTGTTGTAAGGATTGAGTGACAGAACCAATAAAACCACCTGGCATATAGTGATAGCCCAATAACTATCAATTCATATTATTACATAAGTGATTTTACTAAAAAATGTTCCATTTACTAACTATACTAAATATACCCAAAACAAAGTTTAATATTCTAAAATCAGAGAAAATAAAACTAACTCTTAGTGTTCAATAAAGAAATATGTTCTTTTACCTATTTTTGAACACATCAGGATCAAAGTCCAGAAGAGCCTTTTTTTGCTTAAGACTAAGTTTGCTTAGTAGTACTCATTTTCCTGATTGATGTGAGGAAAAAGTCTTTTAATGAAATTCCTAGTTTCTTACGTCTAAAGAAATAAATGAATGCTTCCAGCACGGCTAGTCCACTTCAAGTCTTTTTGGACCTGAGTTAAACACGTATTTACTGACACTTACATAAATTTCAAAAGGAAGCATACGAGCAAAACGACACTGAATCCTTGTCCATTTTATTATGAAAACTTCACTACTTCCTCGAAGAAGAAATATCTTTCACCTTAGTCTTTGTATTGTAGTACTTATTCTCGATACACCAAAATAATGACCTAATATTGTAAACAGATTCACACTTCACACACACACAAAAATAGTGGTATATGTACTTCACCAACAGGACTCACTTTCCCAGGTAATATTAAAGTAATCATTGTACCTTTTGTGGCAAGATTTCTAGATGCTGAATTTCTAGTAAGACTTTTATGTTTTAATTTTTTTCTCTCTTCTTCAATTTGTTTTTCTTGCTGACATAATTTCTCTTCTCTTTGAATTCTTCTTTGTTCTTCAGCTTTTCTTTGATGTTCTTTCCAGGCTTCCAATTCTTTAGTTGCTTTTATCCGTTCATTTTCTTTCATATCTTCTATTTTTTTCCTCTCTTCTTCTTCTATCTGTGAAAATTACAATTACCAAATCCTTTAAAACATATATAAAGCAACATTTTTAAAATAAGAAATTCATTATAATAATTAATTATTTTTACCTCTAAATTATTGCCACTGTATCTGCAGCAAGAGTTAGTAGTGAATAAAAGAATTAAAATGGGAATGGCAAATGATTTAGAAGAATGTCCAATGATCTGGGTGTCATGGAACACAGGTTTTAGTTCCAGATTTAGCATTAACTATTGATACAATCTTTTTTTTGTTTTTGTTTTTGTTTTGTGGGGAAGACCAGCCCTGAGCTAACATCTGTTGCTAATCCTCCCCTTTTTGCTGAGGAAGACTGGCCCTGGGCTAACATCCGTGCCCATCTTCCTCCACTTTATATGGGACGCGGCCACGGCATGGCTGACAAGGGATCCGAACTCGCAAACCCGGGGCTGCCAAGCGCGAACTAAACCGCTGCGCCACCAGATGGCCCCCTATTGATACAATCTTGGGCAATCACTTTTTATAGTCTCAGTTTACTCATACATAAAATGTGGGCAGGCATTCAACTAGAAATCTAAGGGCTTAATAAAAAAATAAGAATTTATTATTCTAAAAGTTAAGTCACTTCTCCCAAAATCTATACAAACACATATACGCAAACATTCGCCTTTCTACTTATGCCAGTCTTACCTTGCCTTAGGACTGAAGTTGTGCCGACCTCTACCTGAGGAATGAGGGAATATTAAGAACGGAAATAGGA
Source organism: Tapirus indicus (assembly GCA_031878705.1). NCBI lineage: Eukaryota > Metazoa > Chordata > Mammalia > Perissodactyla > Tapiridae > Tapirus > Tapirus indicus. The sequence goes on from CM062918.1 coordinate 47,659,919, forward strand.
AGAATGAACTAGGGAGTTTGTCTCTGGTGGGTGGAAATGTTTGAACTTTGAATCCTGCTGCCAACTATGTTTGCAATAGCAGTTATTTGAAACTTCCACACGAAAAGCTAAATGTCAGATGAATTTAAAAGCAGTATATTGCTCAGGAGGGTGCCAACTTTTCTCCCTTTCACAAATTTCCCTCATATGGGCAAGAAAAAAGACCCTGTGAAATACAGCAACTAGGTGTGTAAGATTGACTCTATATATCTGACTTTCCTATGGTAATAAAAATTTCTCATCTCTATCCTCTAGAGAGGCAGTGTCTAACTGAACTTTCTTCGATGATGGTAAACTTCTGTGCTATCCAGTACAGTAGCCACTAGCCACATGTGACTAATTAAGCACTTAAAACGTGGCTAGTGTGACTGAGGAACTGAATTTTTATTTTTATTTGTTTCATTAATGTAAATTTAAATTAATTTTAAATAGTACATCTGGCACAGCTCTAGAAAGACACGTTGGGACAAAATTTCCTAGAGGCTGAATTATTTTAGGATACAGAATTAACATTACAGGTATGAAAACTGTGCACTAAAAAGGTGCTCTATAATATCTGCATGACTTAATACCCTCTTCTGGAAGACTGATTGTTTATTTTCCTTTTGAACTATGAAACACTGACTTTAAAATGAATTTCACAGATTACTGACCAGCAGTTTTCTGTAGTCCCAGAATTGCATCTAAGGCCTAAACTAGGCCCAAAAGATGCTAATTACTACATGTTCTAAGTTCAGAGCGGTGCCAGTGAGCTGCCAAATTGTTGGGCCAGGAAGAATCTGCACATGGCAACGAACCACCATTTAAATGCCTGACAATAGGGCATGATGAACACTCAGGGTTAGCAGAGGCAGCCACAACCTAAAAGGGGATGACAATGTCACCCAGTTTAATAATATGTTTGCATTTTTTCCTCTCCTTCCTATATGCCCCAACACATGAAAGAAAGGAAAGGTATGTGAACGGTCAGAATGCCCTCACCCCTCATAATCCCTGCAATTGGAGTGAATTTTGAAAAGTTTTTAAAGATGCATAAGACTAAGTCTTAACTACCAAAAATGAGACTGTTCTTATAACCAAAAGTAACAGGAAAGTTCTGGTATTATAGCCAAGATGTAGCTAAGAGAACTATATATATATATATATAATATATATATATATATATTATATATATATATATAATTTAATTTACAATAAGCTATATTAGAGACACAAAAATAGTCTAAATCTTCAGAGAGTAATGAGGAAGAGGAAGGACTAAGAAAGGCTTCACAGAGCAGATGACAGAAAGAACTAGAACGAAGAGAAAAACATGAAGAATGTAATACTATAAGACTTATGATGAAGAGAGACTACATACAGCAAAGAGAAATAGAGACAGACAAATGTTAAACAATCCTTGAAAGTCTTTCATTAAGGGGCCGCCTGGTGGCGCAGCGGTTTAGTCTGCACTTGGCAGCCCGGGGTTCGCAGGTTCGGATCCCGGGCGCCCGCCGATGCACTGCGTGTCAGCCACGCCGTGGTGGCGTCCCATATAAAGTAGAGGAAGATGGGCACGGATGTTAGCCCAGGGCCAGTCTTCCTCAGCAAAAAGGAGGAGGATTGGCGATGGATGTTAGCTCAGGGCTGGTCTTCCTCACACAAAAAAAAAAGCTATAAAAAAAAAAAGAAAGTCTTTCATTAAAAAGAAAAAGTAATATGGGGAACATACCACTTAAAGGAGGACCTGTGTAGCAAGCAACTCAGAGGTTAAAAAAATATCGTCACACATGAAGGAACTGGATTTTAAGTGCTTTGTACTGCTCAAAAAAGGATGCCATGTAGCATGGGATATTAGTTTAACACATACAGGAAATGTAAGTAATAGAATAAAGAGCAGCTCCTAAATCAAATTCCTGAAGAAGGGGAAATCTATATTTCTTTTAATCTGGAATGAATGTCGTTTGTTAAGTTATTGTTCTTTATAAGCCAATCTCACTTATGAATTACATGCAAAAACCATAAATAAAATTAATTAGCAAACTGAATCAAGGAAAATATTAAAATTATAATACATCTTGATCAGTGTTTCTTATTTATGATATTAAGAAACCAAAAGAGAAAAACACTATAATCTCAGTACATGCCAAAATACCAGTTGATACTAAGAATAAAAGAAAAATTTTAGCTTGATAAAAGGACCTATTCAGTACCATACTTCAAGGTGAAGCATCAGAAATATTTCTAACAAAGTCACTAAGGCCAGTATGCCTACTGTTTTACTATTTTCCTAAAGAGCATAACCTATAAAATAGAATTTTAAAAATAGAGATCTTTAAAATTTTTAAACTTAAAAAATAAATATACATTATAAGGAGATAGAACTGTAATTATTTGCAAATAATATGGTAGACTACCTAAAAGAACCAAAATAATAAACTGACAAACTATTAGAATGAAAACGTAAGTTCAGCAAGGCAGTCATATACAAGATCAACTTACATAAACTTATAAAAACAAACTTTCCTGTGAACTGGCAATAGATGATTAGAAAATACAATGGAAAATGTCATTTCTTTAGTAATTGCCAGAAAAACTTTTTAAATGCTAAGAATAAGCTTTACAAAATATGAGTAAGTCCTATATGCATGCTAAATAATTTTGCTGAGAGATATAAAGTAAGTCTGAATAAACAGGGATAAATGTCACCTTTCTAAAAGAAAATCTCAATATTGTAAATATGTCAATATTCTGCAAATTAATTTATAAAGTCAATGTAAATCTAATCAAAATACCAAGAGAAATTCTTAGGGAGCTTGATAAGTAAAGGTAAAATTCATCCACAAAAGAAAATGTGCAGGTTTCATGGAGGCAGGAAGAGGTTGGCAATTCCCATCCACAAATATCAAATATAAAATTAAACAAATTTAGGGGCTGGCCCAGTGGCATAGCGGTTAAGTTCGCGCATTCTGCTTTGGCAGCCCGGGGTTCGCCGATTAAGATCCTGGGCGCGGACCTAAGATTCTGGGCGCGGACCTACTCATTGCTCATCCAGCCATGCTGAGGTGGCGTCCCACATAGAGCAACTAGATGGATGTACAACTATGACATACAACTATCTACTGGGGCTTTGGGGAGAAAAAAGAAAAAGAGTAAGATTGGCAACAGATGTTAGCGCAGGGCTAATCTTCCTCAAAAAGAAAAAAACAACTAGACATATTTATCAAAAATAACTGTTTCAGGGCAGTGGAAATTAACCAAAGGCAGCCTGCAAATTGAGAAGTGTTTATTCTAGAAAAACTGCTAAAGTTACAGAACAGTGGGAGGCTCTGCCCTTCTGCCTGAGGTTACTCCCAACCATCCACTTCCAGCTGACATGACTGGCATTTTTACCAACATGAAACTAGCAAAAACAACCCAGCAGCTTTGCTGGCAAAAGAAAGGTGGACTCATTTCAGGGTAGAGCAGCAAAAACTCGTGGCTTCGGTGGATAAAACTGGTAAACTTGGTTGGGAATGAAGAGAGAAAATTTGCAGTTGAGGTCTGAGGTTGAGGTCCTGGTTACGGTAAGTGCCCAACTAGTCAGAAAATTAACAGAAAGATCATATAAATGACAAAGCCATAGAAGGTCTGTGATAAGCTCACCACACAACCCTGGCTAAACAGAAAGCTATGCATTTCTGGGGGAGATCTGAGGAAGCTTGGCACAAGATGAAGCCAAGGGAGGCTTGACTAGCTCCAACTTTGAACGTGTTCTCAAACCCACACACAGACCAACCAGCAAAGGGTGGAAGACTTTCAGGCTGAAGGTATTTTACCACCTCTGCCCAAATCAATAGCTAACAATTATGCTATGCAGATACAGGGAAGATCTTTAACGAAGCCAGTCTAAACAATAAGAATTTTAAAACTTAGCAGAGCTATCAGCAACTATATACCACAAGAGAGACTAGACTGATTCCACAATTAAAGTCCAGGCAAGTTACTAAAAAATAAACAACCCTCAATAAACAAATAAATAAAACAGAACCCAGAATTGCTATAATCTATTAACTAAAATGTCTAGTTTTCAACCAAAAATATTTCAAGAAATAACTAGTAAAAACTTCTCAAATTTGATGAAAATAATCTATACTCAAAGAAGTTCAACCCAAAGTAAAATAAACACAAGGAGATACACCTAGATACAACTTAGTCAAACTGCTAAGTTAATACAAAAGCCAAACACAAAGAGGAAGATCTTGAAAGCAGCAAGAAAAAAAGGACTCATCATGTACAGGGGAACAACAATATACTTTAAGGCTCATTCCTCATTAGAAGCAATGGAAGACAGAAGGCAGTGCAATAACATGTTCAAAGCACTGACAGAAAAAACTAAAAGCCACGAATTCTATATCCAGAAAAACTGTTTTTCATAAATGAAGAGGAAATAAACACACTCCAAGATAAATGAAAACTGAGAGAATCTGTAGCTAGTAGACCTGCCCTACAAGATATATAAAGGAAGTTCTTCAGGCTGGAAGGAATTGGCACCAGACACTAACTCAGATCTATAAGAGGGAATGAAGAGTATGAGAAATGGGAAATATGTACGTAAGTATAAAAGACAATACACGTGGATAAACAAAATGTGGCATATACATAATAACAGAACATTACTCTGCCTTAAAAAGGAAGAAAATTCTAACACAAGCTAAAACGTCGATGAATCTTGAAGACATTATGCTGAGTGAAACAAGCCAGGCACAAAAGGAAAAATATGGTATGATTCCACTTACATGAGATATCTAGAGAAGTCAAATTGATAGAAACAGAAAGTAAAATGGTGGTTGCCAGGGGCTGAGGGAAAGGGGGGAATGGGGAATTACTGTTTAATGGGTACAGAGTTTCAGTTTGGGAAGATTTGAAAAAAGTTCTGGAGATGGATGATGGTGATGATTGCACAACAATGAGAATGTACTTAATGCCACTGAACTGTACACTTAGAAATGGTTAAAATTGTAAATTTTATGTTATGTGTGTTTTAACACAATTAAAAAATAAATTTAAAAGACAATACATACTTTTATTGCTTTCCTTCTCTTAATTTCCCTAAAAACTTAAGATTTTTTAAAAAGCAGTATTTTTAAAGTAAAATTATAATATATATTGTTGAGTTTATAGCAAATATATATATACATATACCTATACATGAATGGCAACTATAGCCCCAAAATAGTGTCACCCAGGGAAGTCCCTAAGACATTTTCCATGTCTAATCCTTTGTTTTTAAATTGTGCTTGCTTTTAGGAACCAAGGCAGAACAATGTGAGGTGGCCAAGCGGCAGAACCAGTCCAAACCAGAAAGGTCCAAGATGGTGAGGGGGTGCTATGTGCAAAAGAAAATGTGTGCAAAAGGTGCCATGTGCCAGAAGGGAGGATCGGCACATGCCCCAAACACCCCCACCCCAGCAATGACATGGAGACCCCTCCCCCTTCATAACCCATAAGAACCCTGCTCACCTTCCCTTTGGGAAGAAGGTGTTTTAGAGCACGAGCTCTGCCTCCTCCATTCATTGATCAATGAATAAAGTTTCTGCTCTGCTATTCCTAACCCAGCCTTGTTCTATTGGCATAAGCAGCTCCGGGCAAAAGGATCCACTTGTGGGTCACCAGTCCCTTAGGGCTTAGTAACAACAGAGGAAGAAAATAGAGTTGTTTTAGAGCAAAGTGGCTATATTTTACTGAAATTGAGTCAGTGTTAACCTGCAGTAGATTGTGATAAGTTAAAGGTGCATATAGCAACCATTAACAAATTTTACAACCTAAAAAAATATATATAGCTAAAAAAATCAACAAAGGAGCTCCAGTTTCAGCACTGACATATAAAAAGCTTGGAAGTTGTAGCTACTGTTCTTACAACAAAAAAAGATGGACAAACTGAAAAACCACCAGTTTTCTTGGACCCATCAGAGTACCCAGAGTGAGTTGCAGGGCAAATTGCTACCCTGAAATCTGGAGAAACAAGTGTATCCAGAAAGACACAACCATCTGCTTGCCCACAGCAGAAGCTTCTAAAGCTACAAACTGGTAAGAACACTTAAATGATAATTTCTTTGTTTTTGTTTTTTTTTGCTGAGGAAGATTTGCCCTGAGCTAACATCTGTGCCAATCTTCCTCTATTTTATATGTGGGTTGCCACGACAGCATGGCCACTGATGAGCAGTACAGGTCCGCGCCTGGGAACTGAACTCGGGCCACTGAAGTGAAGTGCGCCAAACTTAACCACTAGGCCACGGGGCCAGCCCCATAAATGGTAATTTTGATAAAATACTGGAGGTTGAGTGTAGACTAGCATCAGAGTGAAAAATTCCTGAGGACCACAGTTTTGGGGGGGTGCCCCCATATTTTTGTGGGTTTTACCTCCAGAAACCCCACCAGGTTATGATGACAAAGATCTGAATAAGATTACCTTGTGTCTCTGGCAGAGGGAGGGGAAGAATAATCATTATGAAATACAGAAATACCTAGAGCATTCTCCATAACAAAGATCTACTGACCTTGCCAGAGCTAAAGTCCCTTATCTCAGCTGGGGGAAGGGAATTCCTCCTACTCCAGTCCACTCTAGCCTTCCTCTTCCATCTAAGAGGAGAAAATACCATAGTAAGTCGTCAGGGCTTTAAGAAAATAGATTGGGAACACTGCAGCCAGGGAAGGGAGTAGAAGGCAGAGGAGAAAAGCTGTATCACTAGAGGAACACTTGTGAAGATCACAGCCCCAAGATACAGACCTATGAAAACACTGAGATTTAATTGAAAGATTGTGGAATGCTTCCCCTCCCTTACAATTTACTACCACACCAACAGGGATCCAGGATAATGACAGTGGATTACAGAAGAAAGAACTGTATGACAAAGACTCTCTCTGAGGACAAGTAGATAGAGAAGCCCGAAATCAAAAAAGGAATTAAAAAAAAAAAAGGGACACTAGAGGAATTTGAAGCCTCCGGTACCCGGTACCCGTAGCTACGGCTAAATTAAACATGGCCCAAATCCCAGCTAGATTAAAATAAATCTACACGCTAAAGGCCTGATAACCTCAGTTTCTATTATCTGATACAACACACCTAGTTGTCAACAAAAAATTGCCAGGCATGCCAAAAGGCAAGAAAAAACACACTGTAAAGAGACAAAGCAATTATCAGAGCCAGACTCAGATACACACAAATGTAAGAATTATCAGCCATGGAATTTTAAATAACTGTTAACATGTTAAGAGCTCTAATGGAAAAAATAGACAACATGTAAAAATGCCAGGTAAGACTATCCTAAAGTTTTATCTTCCACATGGAGCCACATATATCATTATAAAAATGAGTTCTCTTAAACTAAGAAAATTAAAGTATTAATTAAGTCTAAAGTTTAATATAGTGTTTTAAAATTTCTCTTGGAAAGCTATTAACATCTGAAATTTAGTTAATGACTTGTTTGTTTATATTCTGTGGAAATGAGAATCTGGTGTTTAGAATGATATAGGTATCTGTTATAGCCAAAGTTAAAACGTAACACAACTGATTTTGGAACATACACAGAAGAATGTGTATTCTGTTGCTTTTGGATGAAATGTTCTGTAAATATCTGTGAAGTCCATCTGGTCTTATGTGGTGTTTAAGGCCAACATTTCCTTAGTGATTTTCTGTCTGGATGATCTATCCACTGATATAAGGGGTATATTCAAGTCCCCTACTATTATTGTATTGCTGTCTATTTCTCCCTTTAAGTCTGTTAATATTTGCTTTATATATTCAGACACTCTTATGCTGGGTGCATAAATATTTACAAATGTTATAGCTTCTTGTTGGATTGACCCCTTTATCATTATGTAACGTCCTTCATATCACAGTCTTTGTTTTAAAGTCTATTTTGTCTGATACAGGTATAGCTACTCCAACTTTCTTTTGGCTTCCATTTGCATAGAATATCTTTTTCCATCCCTTTACTTTCAGTCTGTGTGTGTCCTTACATCTAAAGGGAGTCTCTTACAGGCAGCATATAGATGGGTCTTATTTTTTTATCCATTCAGCCACTTTATGTCTTTTGACTGGAGAATTTAGTCTATTTACATTTAAAGTAATTATTGATAGGTATGTGCTTATTTCCATTTTGTTGACTGTTTTCTAGGTGTTTTTGTAGTTCCTCTCTGTTCCTTTTTCCTTCTCTTGCTCTCTTCCTTTGTGGTTTGATGACTTTCTTGAGTGGTATGCTTATATTCCTTTCTTTTTATCTTTTATGTATTAACCATAGGTTTTTGTGTTGTGGTTACCATAAGGATTACATATAATAACTTATAACAGTCTGTTTTAAGTTGATAACAACTAAAGTTTGATCCCCTTGTAAAGCTCAACATTATTACTACCCCCGTACATTTTATGTTTTTGATGTCACATTTTACATCTTTTTATCCAGTGTATCCCTTAACTAATTATTGTAATCATAGTTATTTTTACTACTTTTGTCTTTTAACCTTAATATGGGCTTTATAAGTGAAAAATCCACTACATATTTACTATATATTTACCTTTCCAGTGAGATTTATTCTTTTATATGTGTTCTTGTTACTAACTAGTGCCCTTTCATTTCAGCTTTAAGAAGTCCCTTTAACAGTTCTTGTAAGGCCAGTTTAGTGGTGATCTTTAGTGTTTGCTTGTCTGGAAAACTCTTTATCTCTCCTTCACTTCTGAGTGATAATTTTGCCGGGTAGAGTATTTCCAGTTGAAAGTATTTTTTCTTTCAGCACTTTGAATATATCATGCTACTCCCTTCTGAGCTGCAAAGTTTCTGCTGAGAAATCTGCTACTAGTCTTATGGAGGTTCCCTTGTATGTAGCACGTTTTTCTCTTGCTGCTTTTAAGAGGCTCTCCTTGTCTTTAACTTTTGACATTTTAATTATAATGTGTTTTGGTGTGAGTCTCTTTGGGTTCCTCTTATTTGGAACTCCCTGGGCTTCCTGGATCTGGATGTCTGTTTCTTTACCCAGGTTAGGGAAGTTTTCAGCCTCTATTTCTTCAAATAAGATTTCTTCCACTTTCTCTCTCTCTTCTCCTTCCAGGAACCTTATGATGTGAATATTATGTCTGTTTGATGTCCCATAAGTCCCTTAAGCTATCTTCACTTTTTTCATTCTTTTTTCCTTTTGCTGCTCTGATTGGGTGAGTTCCACTGCCTTGTGTTTGAGTTGAATGATTCTTTCTTCTGCTTCATCTAGTCTGATGTTGAACCCCTCTAGTGTATTTTTCAGTTCAGTTATTGTATTCTTCAGCTCTGTGACTTCTATTTGGTACTTTCTCATATTTTCCCTCTCTTTGTTGAAGTTCTCATTGTGTTCATTCATTTCGCTACTCAGTTCGATAAGCACCTTTATGACCATTACATTTAACTCTTTATCAGGTAAATTACTTATCTCTGTTTCATTAAGGTTTGTTCATAAGTTTTATCTTGTTCTTTCATTTGGAACATATTCCTTTGTTTCTTCATTTTGCTTGACTCTGTGTTAGTTTCTATACAGTAGATGAAAAAACCATCTCTCCCAGTCTTGAAGGAGTAGCCTTGTGTAAGAGATGAACCTCATCATTCAACTCTGTCTCAGCTCCTGGTTGTCTCTCAAACTTCTGTGCTTGTCCAAGCAGCCTATTATATTTTTAATAGCTCCCAGTAGTTGAGGATGTGCCAAGACCTGTCATTGTCCCAAAGGGGAGGATCTCAGCACCTAGATTCAAGCTGCCTGGAAGCCAGATCTTCAGGTATCAGCTTTTAAAAGCATACAAATATATACAGTCCTGTGGGACCACAAGTGTAAGCCCCACTGGCCACCAGAGCCAGGAGATCTGGAGGTGTCCTCTGAGTGGCAGTCACAGAAATTATGCCTCCAGATGAGTATATAAGCTTTTTTCTGGGTGATACTGGCAAGCTGGAGCAGGGCAGAGGGAGAGTGCCAAGATGGTGTCCACAGCCTATGTTCCTTGAGAGCTACTCCGTAGGCCATTAAATGTGTGCCAAACCTGAAGAATGCCCCCCAGGTTGAAGCTCCAGGACAAGAAAAGAGGCCTCCATTGCAGAAAGACCGGGAAGTGTGCCCCAGTCCCCTGTCTACGCGGTGCCCTGGGGATGGTAGCCTGCCAGGAACTGTCTCTCCAATTGCCACAGTCCCGTGGGACCCAGAAATGAAAGTCCTCCTGGCCACCAGAACCAGGCAATCAAAGGCAGAACTCTGGGCGACAAACACAAAAACCAGGGCTCCAGACACAAAAAACAAGGCACCAGACACATGTAAATCTCCCATCCAGGAGACACTGGCTCTCTGGGGCATGGCAGAGGGTGAGTGCAAAGACAGCATGTGCCCTCCGAGGTCTCTGGAAGGAATTACAGTGAGTCCCCAAATGCATGCCTAATCAGAAGCCTGCCCCTCGGTCTGCAGTCATGATGATCAGCTTAATAGAAACACCAAGCTCCTGGGCCTACTACCTCTTGCTGTGCTCTAGGGGTGGTAACTGTTTAAAAACTCTTTCTCCATTTGTTATAGTCCTATGGGACCCATGAGCGTAAGTCCCACTGGCCACCAGAGCCAGGCAATGTAGAGGTGTCCCCTGGCAGCAGCTGGAAAAATCAGGGCATCAGACAGGGGTATAAGCTCCTTTCTGGGTGATGCTGATTATCACAGACTCATGGGACCAGGAACACAAGCCCTCCTGGCCTCCAGAGCCAGGTGATCAAGAGGCATCCCCTAGACCACAGCCAAAAAAATCAGGGTACCAGATGTGAGCAAAAGCTCCCATCCAGGAGACACTGGTGCTCTGGAGCATGGCAAAGGGACAGTGTGAAGATGGCACTTGCCAGTCTCCATACCCAGAGAGTGTTCCAGCAGGTTCCTAGATATGTGTGTTATATCAGATGTCTACCCCTCAGGCCAACTCTTTAATATAAGCAGATGAGCCTTATTTTCTTTAAGTCTGGGCACAATCAGCTGCCTGTAAGCTGAGCCCTTGGAGCAGGTGAGTCTGAGTGCTTAAGCCCTTTAAGAGCAGCTTCTCAGATCACTAGAATTGTGTCGGTCTTAGGACATGAGCCCCATTGGTTTTCAAAGCCAGATGTTTTGGGGGCTCATCTCTTAAGTGTATGTCCTCAAATAAATAAAATCAGAAATGAAAGAGGAGATGTTACAACTGATACCACAGAAATACAAAGGATTATAAGAGATTACTATGAATAACTATACACTAACAAGTTGACAACCTAGAAGAAATGGATAAATTCCTTGGGGCCAGCCCCATGGCCGAGTGGTTAAAGTCCCATGCACTCCGCTTCAGGGGCCCAGGTTCGTGGGTTTGGATCCCAGGTACAGACCTACATCACTCATCAAGCCATGCTGTGGCAGTGACCCATATACAAAATAGAGGAAGACTGGCACAGATGTTATCTCAGGGCTAATCCTCCTCAAGCAAAAAAAGAGGAAGATTGGGAATGGATGTTAGCTCAGGGTGAATCTTCCTCAGCGAGAAAAAAGGAAATGGATAAATTCCTAGAAACATACAAGCTACCAAGACTGAATCCCAAAAACAAAAGTACAGGACCAGACGGCTTCACTTGTGAATTCTGCCAAATATTCAAAGAATTAACATCAATCCTTCTCAAACTCTTCCAAAAAACAGATGAGCAGGGAACTCATTTTATGAAGCCAGCATTACCCTGATACCAAAACCAGACAAAAATGCTACAAATAAAGAAAATTACAGACCAATATCCCTGATGAACACAGATGCAAATATCTTCAACAAAATATTAGCAAGCCAAATTCAACAAAACATTAAAAGGATCATATCTCATGATCGAATGGGATTTATTCCAGGGATGCAAGGATGGTTCAACATCCACAAATCACTCAATGTGATACACCATCTCAAGAAAATGAAGGATAAAAATCATATGATCATCTCCATAGGTGCAGAAAAAGCATTTTAAAAAATTCAACATCCTTTCATGATAAAAACTCTCAACAAAACGGGTATAAAGGGAACGTACCTCAACATAATAAAGGCCATATATGACAAGCCCACAGCTAACATCATACTCAACAGTGAAAAGCTGAAAGTTTTTCCTCTAAGGAACAAAACAAGGATGCTCACTCTTGCCACTTTTATCCAACATAAAAGCACAGTCCTAGCCAGGTCAATTAGGACGTCCTAGCCAGAGCAATTAGGCAAGAAAAAGAAATAAAAGGCGTCTAACTGGAAAGGAAGAAGTAAAACTGTCACTATTTGCAGATGACATGATATTATATACAGAAAACCCTAAAGACACTATCAAAAACCTGTTAGAACTAATCAACAATTTCAGGAAGGTTGCAGGATACGAAATCAATACACAAAATTCTGTTGCATTTTTATACGCTAATAATGAATTATCAGAAAGACAAATTAAGAAAACAGTCACATAACAACTGCATCAAAAAGAATAAAATACCTAGGAATAAATCTAACCAAAGAGGTGAAAGATCTGTATTTGAACCTATAAGACATTAATGAAAGAAACTGAAGAAGATCCAAATAAATGGAAAGATATTTTGGGCTCATGGACTGGAAGAATTAATATTGTTAAAATATCCATACTACCCAAAGCAATATGCAGATTCAATGCAATCTCTATCAAAATTCTAATGGCATTTTTCATAGAAATAGGACCAAAAAATCCTAAAATTTGTATGGAATCATAAAAGACCATGAATAACTAAAGCAACCTTGAGAAAGAAGAACAAAGCTGGAGGCATCACCCTCCCTAATTTCAAACTGTATTACAGGGCCAGCCCAGTGGCACAGTGGTTCAGTTCCTGTGCTCCACTTAGGCGGCCCAGGGTTCACGGGTTTGGATCCCAGGTGCGGACCTTTGCACTGCTATGCACCACTCATCAAGCCAAGCTATAGCGGCATCCCATACACAAAATGGAGGAAGATGGGCACAGATGTTAGCTCAGGGCTAATCTTCCTCAGCAAAAAGAGGAGGATCAGCAACAAACGTTAGCTCAGGGCCAATCTTCCTCACCCCCCCCCAAAAAAAGCCATATTACAAAGCTATAGTAATTAAAACAGTACGGTATTAGCACAAAAACAGACACATAGATCGGTGGAACAGAATAGGGAGCCCAGAACTAAACCCATGCATATATGGTCGATTAATTTATGACAAAGTAGCCAAGAATATACAATGGGGAAAGGACAGTCTTCAATAAATGGTGTTGGAAATATCGGACAGCCACATTCAAAAGAATGAAACTGGACCACTATTTTACACCATGCACAAAAATTAACTCAAAATAGATTAAAGACTCAGAACCATAAAACTCCTAGAAGAAAATATAGGCAGTAACCTCCTTGACATAGGTCTTGGTATTGATTTTTTCAACCTGACACCAAAAGCAAAAGCAACAAAACAAACAAGTGGGACTGTATCAAACTGAAAATCTTCTATACAGCAAAGGAAACTATCTATAAAATGAAAAGGCAAGCTATTGAATCAGAGAAAATATTTGCAAATCATGTATCTGATAAGGGGCTAATATCCAAAATATATAAAGCACTCATATAACTCAATAGCAAAAAAAAAAAAAAAATCTGATTAAAACAAGGGCAGAAGATCTGAATAGACATTTTTCCAAAGAAGACATACAAATGGCCAACACATACATGAAAATGTGCTGAACATCACTAATCAGCAGGGGAATGCAAAGCAAAACCACAATGAGACAATACCTCACACCTGTTAGAATGGCTATTATCAAAAAGACTAGAAATAACAAGTGTTGGCAAGGATATGGAGAAAAGGGAACTCTTGTGCAGTGTTGGTGGGAATGTATATTGGTGTAGCCACTATAGAAAATAGTATGGAGGTTCCTCAAAAAATTAAAATAGAACTACCATTTGATCCAGCAATTCCACTTCTGGGTATTTATCCAAAGAAAACAAAAACACTAATTTGAAAAGATATATGCACCCCCATGTTCACTGTAGCATTATTTACAATAGCTAAGATATGGAAACAACCTAAATGCCCATTGATGGATGAATGGATAAAGAAATTGTGGCATACATATAAAATGGAATATTATTCAGCTATAAAAAAGAATGAAATCTTGCCATTTGCAACAACATGGATGGACCTTGAGGGCACTATGGTAAGTGAAATAAGTCAAACAGAGAAAGACAAATACTGTATGATCTCTCTTATATGTGGAATCTAAAAAAAAATTTTTTAATGAAAACAAAACTAAGCTCATAGATACAGAGAACAGACTGTGGTTGCCAGAGGTGGGGATGGGGAGGTGAGAAAAATTAGTGAAAAAAGATGTATTAAAAAAAAAGTATAATAAAAATGAATAGAGGGGCCGGCCTGGTGGTGTAGTGGTTAAGTTTGCGCACTCCGCTTCAGCAGCCTGGGGTTCACGGGTTCAGATTCTGGGCAGACCTACACACCGCCATGCTGTGGCAGCATCCCATACAAAAAATAGAGGAAGAACAGCACAAACATTAGCTCAGGAACAATCTTTCTCAAGCAAAAAGAGGAAGATTGGCAACGGGTGTCAGTTCAGGGCCAATCTTCCTCACCAAAAAGAAAGAAAATGAATAGATATAAATGTAATGGAGAATTTTTAATACTTTATATAACTCTCTGGCAATATTTACTCACTGACATTGGAAATCTTTAAACTGTAACTGAATATTATTTTAAATGTATATTTATAAGTCAGTTTCCTAAGAAATTTGGCAGACTTATCATAGGGAAAAGAAATTTAAAGGGTGAACAGATTTTCAAACTAGTTCAGGAAAGCCTGTATTAACCCACAATGTAGCTAAAATATTTATTTATTAGGCACAATGGACTTAAAGACAGTATTTTCTTGAAGGCTGGTGATCAAGTCTTAATTAGAAAACAAACAGTAGGATTTTCCGAGGTACTTTGCTATATAATTATTTTTCTAGTCTTTGAAGGAGGCATCTCGATGTAGTACAAGTAGAATGATCATCCAGAGCTGGAAAGTCCAGGATTTTAACTCCAGCTTGATTAACTGCCATGGGATACAAAACAAAACAAAACCTCATTTTCATTTCAATTCCTTTCTTTTCCTGCTATGAATCATGTCCCCCAAAATTCATATGTTGAAGCCTCAACCCTCAATGTGACAATATTTGGAGATAAGGGGTACAAGGAGGTAATTAAGGTTAAATGAGGTCATAAGGGTGGGGCCCTGATACAATAGGATTGGTGTTCTTACAAGAATTGATACCAGAGAGCTTGCTCTCCCTCTTTCTCTGTCTACCATGTAAGGACATAGCAAGAAAGCAGCCATCTGCAAGCCAGAAAGAAAGTCCTCACCAGAAAGTGAATTGGCCTGCACCTAGATCTTGGGCTTCCCAGCCTCTAGAACTGTGAGAAAATAAATTTCTGTTGTTGAAGCCAAGCACTCTGTGGTTTTTTTCGTTATGGCAGCCCAATAAGACTAAGACACTTTTCTTTTCCCTTTGGCAGATTTTCAAATAGGTGAAAGGTGACCCAAAGACAGCAATGAGAGCTATGAGGAGAACCAATGGTTAATTAATCCACAAATTTAAAAAAAATCAAACTCATGAATAACTGAGAGGAACTTGTTCAACTTTCCAACAAATTTGGACATAGGCTATTCTGCCTTTCAGTTTACTTAATTAAATTGAAATCTGGACTTACTATAAAAAGCATAAGAATTTGTAAGTGACTTGGAAACTACACGTGTAGACAAGCATAAGAGCAAACTCTTATTACACTGGTTAGCTCTATCTCTGTTTTGTGCCAGTCTCCCCTATCGATAGTAATGCTCTCAGCTAGAAATGCCTGGGGGCACACACCTGGGCCCCAATGAACTTCCCACAGACATCTACCCTTTCCAAACCAATGTTACTACTAGATCAACCCTTTTGGTTCTCATTATGATTGCAAGATGCCCTTCAGCAATCAACATTAGGAAACTCTGAAGAAAAAAAGAGTGTATTACTTACAGGCACTGAAGTGTACAAGGCGCACATAGGGCCACACGGTGAGGTCGTGGGTAGAAAGAAAGACAGAGAGAGCAAGTGCACTGGCCTGGCGTTCTGCTTTTATTGGCATTAGAGGGTAGGGGTCTAGGGTTTCGTGGGCTCACTCTTTATTGGCAAATTTAAAACCTAAGAATGGGAATTTAAAGCTCAGGAACAGAGAAAAAGAAAGAAAGAAAAAGTGGCCCAAATTCCCAGTTATCTAAATCAACCAGGACTTCTAAAACAAAGGAGCCTCACGGTGGGGGTGGAGGTGCACATCCCGGTTCTTTATCTAGTCCTGTGGCTGGAAATGTGTTTATCTGAGGCAGTCTTCCTTGAAGGGGATGCCTCTTCTAAACGGATGCCTCAGCAACCAAAGCTTAAGTCAAGCACTTGCATTACAAATAGAAAAGCCAATGGTCAGGGCCTATACTACACTCTCCTTGAACAAAAGTTATTACAAGGTAAAAGATTCTTTTTTTATACTATATGATTACACAACCCTGTCCTGATTTGTTTGGTATCTTCAAAAGATTCAGCTTCAGCTTACTGATGAAGAAATCTTTCTTAAGCCACTACCCAGGTTTACTACATATAGAGACACAGTACTGACATATTTAATGTTATGCTATGTTAAAAAGCTACTATTTGACTAGCCTTCAAATTCCAGGAACAAAACTGACAGAATGGAGGAACAGAAGAAAAGTACTGGTTTTTTAAACCAGATTTGGACTAAGGGAAATGAGTTAATATCCTACTTTGTACCCTACTCTTCACGTTATCTTTGCTGCTCAGTAATAATCTTATTCGTCTCCGATAACACACTTTTGCAAACAATTTCCTTTTCAGAGATGCCTAATTGCACTCTGCTACTTCCATCTCAGAAGACCTTGCTGTTGAGAAAACAGGAACCATCAATGACTTAAGTTCTTTCAATTTCTCTCTGAAACAAAAGTCTTTCTTCTCTGACACTCTGTTCTTTCCAAGGCTAATAAACACCTCAGTCTATATTATGAATGTGCGACCCTACACCATCCACTTCTTTTCCATAATCGTATTTTTTCCCGCTAACTCAACTGGTATTCAAGCTTAACTCCACAAAGGGTGGGCCACCTACTTCCATATACAGAATGTTTAAAAAAAAAAAACAGTATTACCCTAAAATTATCTTCTTATAAACCTTTAGTGACTTCCCAAGAAACTGATCAGGGTCTAGATTCAGGGACCTGGGGAAAGGGGAAAGAGAAGACTGACTGTCCTGTGCTCAATTGTAAGAGCTCTGAGAAATCCTCCACAGACCCTACCTCTGGAGCCCTGTAAGACAAGAGGACATAGGAAATAAAAAAAGATTTTAACCACACCTCTGGAAAAGATGAAAAAACTCGAAGTAAACAAAAAAGTGGACATAGGTATGATCGCTGAAAGTGTATTTCTACATAGATGCTGTGAATCTGGGATATACCCACACAAAAAGGAAGTTGGTCGGTAGACTTGACAAAATATAAGTGCAGGCACACCTTGTTTTATTGCGTTTCACTTTATTGCACTTTGCAGATATTGCATTTTTTATAAGACCCTCCACCAGCAAAAAGATTATGACCTGCTGAAGGCTCAGATGATGAATCGCATTTTTTAGCAATAAAGTATTTTTTAATTAAAATATGTACTTTTTTTTAGACATAATGCTACTGCATACCTAACAGACTATGGTATAATGTAAACATAACTTTTATGCACTGGGAAGACAAAAAGTTCATGTGACTCGCTTCATTGCAATATTCACTTCATTGCAGTAGTCTGGAACCGAACCTGTGATATCTCCAAGATATGCCTTTACAAGAAAGACAGTGTCAAAGATACTGTCCTTTCTGATGATACCATGTTAAAGGGCAAATTTAATTTCTTATATGCTTTGAAATTTGGTAGATTTATGTAGAAAATTAGCTAATTCTTGTTAGTGCACGGAGAAATTAAGTCTGAAAAATAACCACAGGAAGGTACGTACTGTCCCTTTTTTTCAAAAATAAAGATTTTCTT
The DNA here is from genome assembly GCA_031878705.1 of Tapirus indicus. Taxonomy (NCBI): domain Eukaryota; kingdom Metazoa; phylum Chordata; class Mammalia; order Perissodactyla; family Tapiridae; genus Tapirus; species Tapirus indicus. The sequence goes on from CM062918.1 coordinate 47,678,046, forward strand.
ATTAGAAAAAAATATGTTTATTATTGGGAAAACATAGAAAATACAAAAAGAAAAAGAAAAAAATTATTAGTGATCTTACCACCCATTCCTTTTATTGATTTTTTAAATTATAAAAATAAGATTTTACATAATGACCTTTTTCAAACTGTCAGATAACACATAGATATGCTACAATATTAATTGAAATGGAAAAGCCAATATTCAAATTCAAATGGAATGTAAGGGATCCAGAGTAGCCAAAATAATGTTGAAGAAGAACAAAGTTGGAGGGCTCACACTTACTGATTTTAAAACTTATTACAAAGCTACAATAATCAAGAAAGCATGGTACTGGCATAAGGATAAACATAGAGATCAATGGAATAAAATTGAGAGTCTAGAAATAAACCCATGCATCTATGAGCTAATTGATTTTTGACAAGGTTGCCAAGACCATTCAATGAGGAAAGAATAGTCTCTTCAACAAATGGTGCTGGGACAACTGAATATCCATATGCCAAAGAATGAGGCAGGACCCATATCTCACACCATATTAAAAAATTAACTAAAAATGGATCAACAACCTAAATCTAAGAGGTAAAACCGTAAAACTCTTAGAAGAACACATAGGGTAAACCTTCACGACTTTGGATTTGGCAACAGATTTTTAGATATGAGTGACACCAAAAACATGACCAACAAAAGAAAAAAGTAGACATGTTGGACTTCATTAAAATTTGAAACTTTTGTGTGTCAAAGGACATTATCAAAGTGAAAAAACAATTTCAAAATAGGAGAAAATATTTGCAAATCATTTATCTGATAAGGGTCTAGTATCTGGAACATATAAACTGTTACAACTCCACAACAAAAAGACAAATAATTCAATTTAAAAATAGGCAAAAGACTTAAATAGACATTTCTCCAAATAAGATACACAAATGGCCAAGAAAGATATGAAAAGATGCTCAACATCACTAGTGTTTGGAAAATGCAAATCAAAACCACATAGAGATACCACTTCACACCCATTAGGATGGCTATAATCAACAAAATGGAAAATAGTAAGTGTTGGCAAGGATGTAAAGAAATCGGAATCATCATATATTGCTGGAGGCAATGTAAAATGGTGCAGACACTACAGAAAATTTTTTGGTGGTTCCTCAAAAAAGTAAACATGAAATTATAAATGACCCAGCAATTTTATTTTTAGGTTTATACACAAAAGAATTGGAAACAGGTATTCAAACAAATACTTGTAAATGAATGTTCATGGTAGCACTATTCACAACAGACAAGAGGTGAAAAGAACCTAAATTTCCACCAACTAATGAATGGATAAACAAATTGTCATATATCTATACAATGGAATATTGCTCAGCCATAAAAAGGAATGAAGGTCTCATACATGTTACAACATGGATAAACCCTAAAAACATTATGCTAAGTGAAAGACAGCAGACACCAAAGGCCATATACTGTATACGAAATGTCCAGAATAGGCAAATTTGTAGAGACAGAAAGCAGATTATGATTTCCACGGACTGCAGGGAAGGAAAGAGTGGAGAGTGACTGTTAATGGATATGGGGTTCCTTTCTGAGGTGATGAAAATATTTTGGAATTAGATAGTCACAATGGTTAATTTTTCAATAAACTAAAAACCACAGAATTGTACAGTATAAAAGAGTAAACTTTATGGTATATGAATTATATCGCAATAAAGCTGTTATTTAAAAAAAGGACTAAGTATAGGCCAAATGATGGGAGAAGAGAGGAAAAGATCAAGCAAAAATACAAGTTCTACTTACCAATATCTCAAAGAATATTTTTAAAAGGAAGGGGAATGGGTGGGTGTCAAAGATACATTTCAAATTAAAATGGAACTGAGCAAATCAAAACCACAATGAGATACCATCTCATACCCATTAGGATGGCAATCAATAAGAGAGAAAATAACAAGTGTTGGCAAGGATGTAGAGAAACTGGAACCCTTGTACACTCTCAGTGGGAATGTAAAATGTGCAGATGCTATGGAGAACAATATGGCAGTTCCTCAAAAAATTAAAAATAGAATTATCATTACCATACGATCCAGCAATTCCTCTTCTGGGTACACACATACCCAAAAGAATTGAAAGCAAGGTCTGGAAGAGATATTTGTACACCCATGTTCATAGCAGCATTATTCACAATAGCCAAAAGGTGGAAGTAACCCAAATGTCCATTAACAGGTGAATGAATAAACAAAATGTGGTATACATATAAACAATGACATATTTTTCAGCCTTAAAAAGAAAGAAAATTCTGACACATGTTTAAATATGGATGAACCTTGACACATTATGTTAAGTGAAATAAGCCAATCACAAAAGGACAAATACTGTATGATTCCACTTAGATGAGGTAACTACAGTAGTAAAATTTAGAGTGACAGCAGAATGTTGGCTGCTGGAATGGGCAGTTATTGTTTAACGGATACAGAACGGGGAGTTATTGTTTAGTGGATACAGAGTTTCAGTTTGGGAAGATGAAAAAGTTCTGGAAATGGGTAATGGTAATGGTTGCACAACAATGTTAATGTACTTAATGCCACTTAAAAATGGTTAAGATGGTAAAATTTGTTTTCTGTGTATTTCACCATAATTTTTAAAAATGCATTGAGGAGTAAAACAAACAAAAAGATCTTTATGAAGCTGTTTCAAAAGCAATAAAAAGTATGTAAAGAAGGGAAATAATGTTAGGTGTGTTCCATCTATACCTAATTTGTTGAAAAATGGAAATGATTTTTGTGTCAGATGGCTTCAGTATCAGAACCTATGATTCTGGAACTCAGATTCTGAATTTATGTAAAATAGCATAAAGAAGAAAGATCAGTAAAATAAATAAGAACTGTGTCTTTAAAAAGACAGAAAATGCTGAAGATAACTTTTATTAAATACTAAATATTATAGAAGTATTGTTGCAAAGACAAGAAAAATAACAGAAAGCAGGATATGTAAAAGATAGAGTAAACTGAAAACATAGAGGCAGAATACAACAGCCAAAAATCACTTAAATAAATTACAAATATGCCAAGTCCTGTAAGTCAAGTAGTATTCTAGAAATTTCTGCATATACTATTTCATTTGAGCTTTACAACTCTACTTCAATTTTCTTTTGTTTCTTTCATTTTTTTCTTGAAACAAAGCTGGGCATGAATAAACACAAATCTCATACTTCTGTAAATTTGGTATTTTTACTTCTATTTTTATAGATGAAATAAACAGAGGGTCAGAGAGGTTTAAGTAACTGTTCTGGATCACAAAATGGCAGAGTTCACTTATTCCAAAGTCTGTGCCCTTTTATACGTCAATACATTTTCTATACGTATAGCATATTATCTTTAGATAAGACAATATCTTTTAAGGTATATAAAGACAAAAATGTATAAGGAAAACATAAAATAACCAGCATCCTAATACTTAACGGCTGGGTAGTTAAAAAACAAAGTGACAAAGAAACTGAACAAGGCAGTCCAAAGAGTATTTGTTCCAAGATAGATCATATGTTAGGCCACAAAAGAAGTCTTAAAAATTTTTTACATACTGAAATCATATCAAGCATCTTTTCCAACCACATGGTATGAAAATAGAAACCAACAGTGAGGAAAACTGGAAAATTCACAAGTATGTGGAGATTAAATAACATGCTCCTGAACAACCAATGGGTGAGAGAAGAAATCAAAAGAGAAATCAAAAAATATCTTCAGACAGACTGACATCAGTATCATGGCGGAATGAGTTGTTTCTTTTGTCTCTCCCCTCTAAGTTATAACCAGTAGGACATCCACAGACCAACAAAGGACTCTCTGCACTGCACACTGGAATGTCTGAGAGATACATACATCTATAATCTGAAGGTGGGTGGCCTAGACCTCTTGGAGGCAGTGGATCCATGGGAGCAGCAGCAGCAGCTCCTGAACCAGAGGTTCCAGGAACTGTGGCTGTGCCTGCGACCAGAGACCCCAGGAACTGCAGCAATGCCCATGAACAGAGGCCTCAGGAATTCATGCAGCCCACGCTCCCGCAGGTGCCAGGAATCACTGCAGGCCCACAGCCGGGGACTCCGGGAACAGCAACGATACCTGTGACCCAGGTCCTTCCCCCTCCCCTGGTGGTGGTGCCATGACCTGAGGTTCCAGGAACTGCACTGGCATCCTAGACCAGAGGCTGCAGGAACCATAGCCACACTCCCGACTCAGTTCCTCACCCTCTCCCTGCACTGGTGGGTGGTGCCTGCAACCTGAAGCTTCAGGACCACACTGGTGCCCAAGACTCAGCCTCCGGGGGCAGCATCCCTGACACCAGCCCTGTGAGCAGTGGGGGCTGTACACAAAACCCCAGGCCCCTGACAGTCTAGGAACCACATAGGCGTCAGAGACCAGAAGTTTCAGGAACCTTGGCAGTGTTTGTTACCCAGGTATTCCTCCCCCTGTGGCAATGGTGGTGTCACCCATGATCCTGGCCCACCTGACAGCAGCAATGACACCCGTGAACCCAGAGACCCCAGAAGTGATCCTGCTAGCACCCCCAGATCACCCTGGAGCAGTAGGATAGGCAGTGTACCTGGCAGCAGCACTTGAGCCTGTGGAGAGCCCAAGGAGAGCCCACAGAAATCCAGGTGACAGTGGAATCCATGATCCTGGTCCCCCCAGCTGCAGGGGCACCCATAACTTCAGCACTCCCACCTACAGCAGCAGCTCCTGCAGACCTAACAAACCTGGACATGGCAGAGATACCCATGACCCTGGCTCTTGCCCCACCCACCCCCTACCCTCCAACACAGTGGGGGAACCTGCAAACTAGGCAATCCTGAAAGCACCAGAGGTGCTCACCAATCCAGTAACCCCAGTGGCAACATCCACAACTGCAGCAACATCATAAGCAGGAAGGCACCAGCAAACTCAGAGGCACAAATAGCACAATGAGGGCACTGACAACACCTCTAATACAGGCAGTGGTGGGTGGAAAGCGCCAGCTCTCAGACACAACCAGAAGCAGCTCAGAATCAAAGTAAACAAAGCCTTACCTAAATAAGAAAGGTGCTTGCTACCACAAATGCACTGTCAGAGAAACAACTCATCATGCACCAGGAAGAACTACAGTAACACAATATCACAAAAAGAAAATGACAACTCTCAGGAAACCAAACTGGAAGTCATGGAAGATTGCAACCTAACTGACAGAGATTTTAAAATAGCTGTCATGAAGCCACTCAGTGAGTTACAAGATAACCTAGAAAGACAGTTCAACAAGCTCTGGAATAAAATTAATGAACAGAAGGAGTACTTCACCAAAGAGATTGAAACTCTAAAAAAAGAACCAAACAGAAATTCTGGAGCTGAAGAACACAATAAATGAGATGAAGAATAAAGCAGAAAGCATTGGAAATACAGCAAACCATATGGAAGAGAGAATTAGCAAGTTTGAAGACAGAAATCTAGAAATGATTCAGGTGGAAGAGGAGAGAGAACTAAGATTTCTAAAAAATGGGGAAATTTTACAAGAAATATCCAACTCAATTAGGAAAAGCAACATAAGGATAATGGGTATCCCAGAAGGAGAAGAGAGGGAGAAATGAACAGAGCGTTCCCTTAAAGAAATAATAGCTGAGGAGCCAGCCTGGTGGCGTAGTGGTTGAGTTTGCATGCTTCATTTCAGCGGCCCAGGGTTCATGGGTTCGGATCCCGGGCACGGACCTACACACCACTCATCAACCCATGCTGTAGTGGCATCCCATATATAAAATAGAGGAATACTGGCACAGATGTTAGCTCAGGGACAATCTTCCTCAAGCAAAAAGAGGAAGATTGGCAGCAGATGTTAGCCCAGGGCCAATCATCCTCACCAAAAAAAGAAAAAGAAATAATAGCTGAAAACTTCCCAAACCTGGGGAAAGAACTGGATATACAAGTACATGAAGCTAATAGAACACCTAATTATGTCAATGCAAAAAGACCTTTTCCAACGCACATTATATTAAAACTGTCAAAAGTCAATGACAAAGAAAGAATATTAAGGGCGACCAGAGAGAAGAAAATAATGACTTACAAAGGAACCCCCATTAGGCTATCAGCGGATTTCTCAGCAGAAACTCTACAGGCCAGGAGAGAGCGGAATGATATATTCAACATACTGAAAGAGAAAAACTGTCAGCCAAGAATACTCTATCCAGCAAAGTGATCCTTCAGATATGAAGAAAAAATAAAGGCTTTTCCAGACAAACAAAAGCTGAGGGAGTTCAATGCCACTAGATCTTCTTTACAAGAAATGTTCAAGGAAGCCCCCCTACCTGAAACAAAAAGGCAAAGGTATACAAAGCTTTGGGAAAGGTAATAAATAGAATCAGAAAATCACAACTCTATATCAGAATATGTTAGTAAACAATTATAACATAAAGGCTAAAAGGAAAGAAAGCATTAAAAATCATTATAACCATGTTAATTTGGTAACAAACTCAAAATACAAAAGGTGATGATTTGTGACAACAAAAACACAGAAGAAGAAGAGGAAATGGACAAAACCTGCACAGGCAAATGGAGATAAGATGCTATCAGCAGAAAAAGGACTAACTCTTCTATGAGATCTTTTATACAAAACTCATGGTAACCACAAAACAAAAAATCAGAGCAGAGTCACAAAATATAAAAAAGAGGAAACTGAGAAACACATCACAGAAAACTACCAAACTGAAATAGCAGACAGAAACACAAGGAAAAAGAAACAATAGAAATATAGAAAAACCAGAAAAAATAAAATAAAATGGCAGTATTAAGCCCTCATATATCAGTAATCACCTTAAATGTAGATTTAGGATGATTATGTATTGAATTCACCAATCAAAAGACACAGAGTGGCTGAATGGATAAAAAACAAGACCCAACAACATGGTGCCACCAGGACCCATTGCAGCTCTAAAAACAAACATAGGCTCAGAATGAAGGGATGGAAGATGATACTCCAAGCAAATGGCAACCAAAAGAAAGCGGGTGTAGCCACACTTATATGAGACATAATAGATTTCAAGGCAAAAAAGATGACAAAAGACAAAGATGGACATTACATAACAATAAAGAAGACAATCCACTAAGAAGACATAACATTTATTATATAGATATGCACCTAACGTAGGAGCACCAAACTACATAATATGACTATTAACAGACCTAAAGGGAAAAATTGCCAGCAACACAATAATAGTACAGGACTTTACCACCCCACTAATATCAATGGATAGAGCATCCAGACAGAGAACCAACCAGGAAAAATTGACCTTAAACGGAACATGAGACCAGATGGACTTAATAGATATATATAGAACATTCTGTCCAAAAACAGCAGAATACACATTCTTCTCAAGTGTACATGGAACATTCTCAAAGATACACCATACACTGGAAAACAAAACAAGTCTCAATAAATTTTAAAAGACTGAAATCATATCAAACATCTTTTCTGACCACAATGCTATGAAACTAGAAATTGAGTACAAGAAGAAAGCTGGAAAAGTCACAAACATGAGGAAACTAAACAACATGCTACTGAACAACTATTGGATCAATGAAGAAATTAAAAGAGAAATCAAAAAATACCTGGAGACAAATAAAAATGAAAACACAACGTACCAAAACCTATGGGATGCAGCAAAAGCAGTACTAAGAGGGCAGTTTATAGCAATACAGGCCTACCTCATGAAAGAAGAAAAATCTCAAATAAACATCTTATGGTACACCTAAAAACTAGTAAAAGAAGAACAAACAAAACCCAAAATCAGTAGAAGGAAGGAAAGAATAAAAATCAGAGCAGAAATAAATGAAATAGAGACTAAAAAGACCATAGAAAAGATCAATGAAACTGAGAGCTGGTTCTTTGAAAAGATAAACAAAACTGACAAACCTTGAGCTAGACTCATTAGGAAAAAAAGAGAGAAGGCTCAAATAAATAAAATCAGAAATGATGAGGAGAAATTACAATGGACACCAAAGAAATACAAAGGATTATAAGAGAATAAAATGAAAAGATATATGCCAACAAACTGGATAAACTATAAGAAATGGATAAATTCATAGAATCATACAACCTTCCAAAACTGAATCAAGAAGAAATAGAAAATCTGAACAGATCAATCACAAGTAAAGATGTTGAAACAGTAATCAAAAACCTCCCAAAAAACAAAAGCCCAAGACCATATGGCTTCTCTGGTGATTTCTACCAAACATCAAGAAGATTTAATAGCCATCCTTCTAAAAATCTTCCAATAAAGTGAACAGGATGGGATGCTGCCCAACTCATTTTATGAGGCCAACATTACCCTGATACCAAAACCAGACAAGGACAACACAAAAAAGGGAAATACACGCCAATATTCCTGATGAATGTAGATGAAAAATCCTCAACAAAATATTAGCAAATTGAATACTACAATACATTAAAAGGATCATACACCACAATCAAGTGGGATTTATTCCAGGGATGCAGGATGGTTTCACATCCACAAATCAATAAATGTGATACATCACATTAACAAAATGAAGAATAAAAATCACATGATCATCTCAATAGATGCACAGAAAGCATTTGACAAGATACAGCATCCATTTGTGATAAAAACTCTGAATAAAATGGGTATAGAAGGAACATACCTCAACATAATAAAGGCCATATATGACAAACCCACAACTAATATCATTCTCAATGGTGAAAAACTGAAAGCTATCCCTCTAAGAACAGGAATCACACAAGGATGTCCACTTTCACCACTCCTATTTAACACAGTATTGTAAGTTCTAGCCAGAGCAATCAGGCAAGAAAAATAAATAAAAGGGATCCAAATTGGAAAGGAAGAAGTGAAACCATCACTATTTTCAGATGACATGTATTATATATAGAAAACCCTAAAGAATCCACCAAAAAATTTCTAGAAATAATAAATGAATATGGTAAGTTGCAGGATACATACAACATACAAAAATCAGTTGCATTTCTATACACTATACAGTGAAGTAGCAGAAAGAGAAATTAAGAACACAATCCCATTTACAATGGCAACAAAAAGAATAAAATACCTAGGAATAAACTTAACCAAAGACGTGAAAGATCTGTACACCAAAAACTATAAAATATCGTTGAAAGAAATGGAAGAAGACACAAAGAAATGGAAAGACATTCTGTGCTCTTGGATTGGAAGAATTAAAATGTCCATACTTCCTAAAGCAATCTACAGATTCAATGCAATCCCTATCAAAGTTCCAACAACACTTTTCACAGAAACAGAACAAAGAATCCTAAAATTTATATGGAACAACAAAAGACCCCAAATAGCCAAAGGAATCCTGAGAAAAAAGAACAAAGCTGGAGGAATCACACTCCCTGATTTCAAAATATACTACAAAGTTATAGTAACCAAACAGCATGGTACTGGCACAAAAACAGACACACAGATCAATGGAATAGACTCAACAGCCCAGAAATAAACCCACACATTTATGGACAGCTAATTTTTGACAAGGGAGCTAAGAACATACAATGGAGAAAGGAAAGTCTCTTCAATAAATGGTGTGGGGAAAACTGGACAGCCACATGCAAAAAAATGAAAGTAGACCATTATCTTACACCATACACAAAAATTAACTCAAAATGGATTAAAGACTTGAATGTAAGACGTGAAACCATGAAACTTCTAGAAGAAAACATAGGCAGTATGCTCTTCGACATTGGTCTTAGCAACATATTCTCAAGTACCATGTCTGACCAGGCAAGGGAAACAACAGAAAACATAAACAAATGGGTCTACATCAAACTAAAGAGCTTCTGCTCAGCAAAGGAAACCAGCAACAAAATGAAAAGACAACCTAACAACTGGGAGAAGATATTTGCAAACCATATATCTGATAAGGGGTTAATCTCCAAAATATATAAAGAACTCACACATCTCAACAAGAAAAAAACTAACAACCCAATTAGAAAATGGGCAAAAGATCTGAACAGACATTTCTCCAAAGAAGATATACAGATGGCCAACAGGTACATGAAAAGATGCTCAACATCATTAACTATCAGGGAAATGCAAATCAAAACTACAATGAGATATCACCTCACTTCCATCTCAATGGCTATAATTAACAAGGACACAACAAGTGTTGGAGAGGATGTGGAGAGAAGGGAACTGTCATACACTGCTGGTGGGAGTTCAAATTGGTGCAGCCACTACAGAAAACAGTATGGACATTCCTCAAAAAATTAAGAATAGAACTACCATACGATCCAGCTATTCCACTGCTGGGTATTTATGCAAAGAACATGAGAACACAAATGTTTAAAGATACATGCACCCCCTCTATGTTCACTGCAGTATTATTCACAATAGCCAAGACTTGGAAGCAACCTAGGTGCTCATCAAGGGACGAATGGATAAAGATGATGTGGCATATATATACACAATAGACTACTACTCAGCCATAAGAAATGATGAAATCCAACCATTTGTGACAACATGGATGGACCTTGAGGGTATTATGCTAAGCAAAATAAGTCAGATGGAGAAAGTCAAATACTATATGATCGCACTCATAAACAGAAGATAACAACAACAAACAATCACATAGAGACAGAAATTGGATTGGCGGTTACCAGAGGGGAAGGGGGGGGAGGAAGGTGAAAGGGATGATTAGGCACACGTGTGTGGTGATGGATTGTAATTAGTCTTTGGGTGGTGAACATGATGTAATCTATACAGAAATCGAAATATAATGATGTACACCTGAAGTTTCTATAATGTCATAAACCAATGTTACCACAATTAAAAAAATAAATAAAATAAGAAATAACAAGTGTTGGGGAGGATATGAGAAAAGGGAATCCTTGTGCACTGTTGGTGGGAATGTAAATTGGTGTAACCACTACGGAAAACAGTACAGAGTTTCCTCAAAAAATTAAAAATAGAACCACCATATGATCCAGCAATTTCACTGCTGGGTATTCATTCAAAGAAAATGAAATCACTATCTCAAAAAGATATCTGCAACCCCATGTTCACTGCAGCATTACTTACAATAGCCAAGACAAGGAAACACCCTAATTGTCCACCAACAGATGAATGGATAAAGAAAGTGAGGTATATGTACAATTCAGCCCTAAAAAGAAGGAAATCTTGCCATATGCAACAACATGGATGGACCTTGAGGGCATTATGCCAAGTGAAATACGTCAGAGAAAGACAAATACCAAATGATCTTACCTATAGATGGATTTTTTAAAAACCTGCAAATTCATGGATACAGAGAATAGATCAGTGGTTGCCAGAGGTGGGGTGGGGGGAATAAAATGGATGAAGGGAGTCAAAAGGTACAAACTTCCAGTTATAAGATAAATATGTCCCGAGGAGGTACTGTACAGTATGGTGACCATAGTTAATAATACTGTATTGTATATTTCAAAGTTGCTCAGAGAGTAAATGTTAAAAACTCTCATCACAAGAAAAAAATTTTGTGACCGTACATGGTGATGGATGTTAACTGAACTTGTGGTAATCATTTCATATCAAATCATTTTATTGTATACCTAAAACTAATACAATGTTATATGTCAATTGTATTTCAATTTAAAAAAATAGAGAGCCAAAAAGAAAAAAGAGAAACATGGTATACATACACACACACAATGGAATATTAATCAGCCTTAAAAAAGAAGGAAATCGATGGGGGAACGCCAGTGGCATAGTGGTTAAGTTCGCGTGCTCTGCTGTGGCGGCCTAGGGTTCGCAGGTTTCGATCCCGGGCACAGATCTACGCACCACTTACCTAGCCGTGCTGTGGCAGGCATCCTACATAAAGTAAAGGAAGATGGGCACAGATGTTGGCTAGGGCCAATCTTCCTCAGCACAAATGAGGAGGATTGGCAGCAGATGTTAGCTAAGAGCTGATCTTCCTCAAAAAAAAAAAAAGGACATCCTGCCATTTGCAATAACATAGATAAACCTAGAGGGCAGTATGCTAAGTGAAATAAGCTAGACAAAGATAAATACTGCATGGTATCATTTATATGTGGAATCTAAAAAACAAAGGAGTCAAACTCATGGAAACAGAAAGTAGAACGATGGCTGCCAGGGACTGGGGGGTGGGGGAAATGGGTAAAAGTTGGTAAAAGGATACAAACTTTCAGCTATAAGATAAGTAAGTGCTGAGGAACTAGTGTATAGTATGATGACTATAGTTGATAAAACTGTACTGCATAATGGAAATTTGTTAAGAGAGTACATCTTAAGTATTCATACCAAAAAAAAAGGGGGGGGGTGTGGGGTAACTAAAGTGATAGATACGTTAATTAACTTGATTGTGGGATTCCTTTCACAATGTCTATGTATATCAAATCTTCATGTTGTATACTTTAAACGTATTACAATTTTATTTGTCAATTATACCTCAATAAAACTTGAAAAAATAGGTTAAAAATAAAATATGCAAAATAAAAGGCACCATGGCAGCAGTTTGAAGGAGAAGGAAAAAAACAAACAACAAGCAAACAAAAAAGTGTATTTGGTCTGTAGAACTTCTCATAAAAAATATTGAAGACAAAAAAAGTGAAAAATAAAATTCAAAAGTAATAGTGATACAAAGACCAAGTATACTAACAGCAAAGTTGAGTATCTTATGATGGTAATAACTGTTAATAATAAATAAGATATGAGAATGAAGTTTCGTATATAGAGTAGGTCAAATAACTTAGAAGAGGAGATAGCAAAAGCACAGAGCCCTAAGAATGGGTTTACAGGGAAAATGTTAAACATGTGAAAGTGGAAAATAGGGTGCTGAGAAAGTCTGACATACATTAAAAGGGAAGAAGATGCAAAAAAAGTGGGGAGGGTATGAAAAATGCCAGGACCATGCAAGTTATTAAAAAACAGAATAAAAAATGGCCAAGCACTTCCTTGTGGTCTTTTTGTCCACCATACATTCCTCCAACAAACAGGGCATGCAGTTTCACCGATAAGGACCTTTTTAGGCTCTACAGTATAACCTAGACAACTCCAGAAAGCAATCCCATACCTCATCTGCATGATCAGGCAAAGCTGTTTCAAGATTTCTGGGTTTCAACTTTAAGAAGAGGAGAGAAGAAAGCACTTTAAATCTGACCTATCTAGGTTAAAAGATCAGTGGGAAAAAGGGGTCCCCTGAACTAGAAAACAAAACAAAAACAAAAATTTCAAAACAGAAGAAGGCAACCTACAAAACAAAATAGTGAAGAAAATAGGAAAAGTAGGCAACAGCAGTAAAAAATAAAGAGGACAAAAAAGCACGTTTCAGATTGGTCTAGCATCAGGACTCCAAGTTGTCACTAATCACCTCAAACCCCTAGACCTCTACATCAACCCATTGCCCTCTGGGTAGAAGCCCTTGCCTCCTTCACCATGAAAATAAAGGATTACCTTAACTATCTGTGTCCCTAAGAATTTTCCAGATCCTTAGTTATTCCTTATTCCTGCCCTCTAGTGTCAAAAGATAAAATGTCCCTCTATTACCTAAGACTAATTTTTTCACCTGTTCCAACCTTCATCCCACCACAAGAAAACTGCTCCATCATCAACCTCCTCTCTCGGTTGTATTATCAACCTTTCCCTCTTTACTGGCTTTCTTCTTCAACATATAAATATGCTCAAAGTCCTCCTATCTTAAAAATACAAAAGCTCTGCCTCCACCCTGCAATCTTTCAAACTCATTAGCCAGAATGGCTTTCCAAAATACAAAGCCAATTACTTTGATATTTTTGTTGAAAATCCCTAAAGAGTTCCCTATTACCTTCAGAAAATTTTTCAAAATACTAAGATTGTGTTTCTGACCAACAAATGTTCCCTCATTGGGCCATATTCTGTCATAAATTTACCCAAGCTGTCTGTAATGTCATTTTCCCATTTATTCCCCAGGTAACTGTGACTCATTTGCTAGGATTCAGCACAAACAACACTGCCTCATATTTCCTGACCATAATCTCAGGCTGAGATACCACTCTTTTGCCAGTGTTCTCCCTTTATCTTCCCATGACCTCTCACGCATACATGCATACTATAGCGTAATCTGCTTTTTCTTGTCTGTCACCCTCTCTAGACTATGAGTAACCTGAAAGTGAAGACTGACTTGTTCAGCTCTGTCTCAGCACCTTTGACAGTAGTCAACAAATGTCTGTTAAATGAATGAATGATAGATCAGCGGCAAAGATACTGAGAAGTTGATGCAGTAAACCAAAATTGAAGCAACAAAGACTTGAAGATTCATTTCAACATGTGTAAAACTATCATTTTTAGTATCATTCTACAATATCTAAAGCAATTGTTTTATGGGCCTCAAAAGGGAGCCAACAGAATAGATAGCCTGTCTTCCGCTGGGCTCTGTGATGTGCAGACGTGGATCATTTTATCAGTCTAAGGATGAAGCAGACACACAAAAACGGCCGTGCTAAGGATGCTGCAGAGAAATGGAGTCAGAGCCTTGATTTAACTACATCTGATCACTGCTCTATCTTCAAACTTTTCCTGCCAGATGAATCAAATTCTCTTTATTGTTTAAACCCTAATCTTTTCCATTCAAACTGACCGAGTAAAATAAATTGTGAAATGGCCACAAATTCTTCCCATAACTGCATGCATGTCCCTTTGCAATGTGACTTAATTCCTCTTTCCTAGAAAAGGTGTAGTTTATTTCTCCAACCCTTCAGTCTGGGCTTGGCTACATGACTTGCCTTGGCTAATGGGACATGGACAAATACAACACAGCAGAGGCTTTAAAAGTGCTTGTGCATTAGGGCTTTCCCTTTCCTGACTACCAAGACCCTTGACTATGAAGTAAAGAAGCCTGTGCTAGCCTCCTGGAGGATGAAATACCACAAGGAGAGAGGCACCAGATCTCCCAGCAAGGCTCTAGACTCATGAATGAGGCCATCCTAGAACATCCAGTCACAACCAAGCCAGCCCCAGACCACAAGAACTGCCTGACCAACACACAGAATCTTGAGAAATAAATGTTTGTGGTTTTAAGCCAGTAAATTTTGGATAGTTTATCACATACTGTTATTGACTGGATTTTTGTGTTCCCCCAAAATTCATATGTTGAAGCCTTAACCCTCAGTGTGGCTGTATTTGGAAAGGGGCCTCTGAAGAAGTAATTAAGGTTAAATGAGGTTATAAGGGTGGATATAATAGGATTAGTGTCCTAATAAGAAGAGACACCAGAGATATCGCGCTCTCTTTATCTCTAAGCCATCTGCAAGCCAGGAATAGACTCCTCATCAGAAACTGGCCCCGCTGGACCTTGATCTGAGACTTCTAGACTCTAGCATTGTGAGAAAATGTCAGTTGTTTAAGCCATCCATTCTGTGGTATTTTCTTATGGCAGCCTGAGCAGACTAATATATACAGCATAGTCAAGTGATACAGTGAGTTTTAGCACTAGCCCTCCTAGTTATTTGTAAAAGGTTACTATTAAAAAACTATTATTTTTTGGTAGACATAATTCAAGTTTTAAGCTAATTTATGGTTGAAGCTAATAACAGGTTGCCTTTTGTTGTCATATCTCTTCATCTGCTCTTATTAGACCATCAAAGTTCTTTTCTGTATGGTATCTAAGATTGGATGGAGTAAAAATAGCTTCATCTATCCACCAGAACAATTTTGCTATAGTTACAGGGTACTAGAGCAATGTATTCACATTAACTCTTTCAAATATTTTGAGCACCTACTACTTACTTGGCAATGGCTATAATAAGGATGAAAGAAAATATAGTCCCAACTCTCAACACCAGTGAGGGAAAGCAACAAAATGGATAGTTTGTAGTACAGGCCATAGACTTTCATAGGTTCTATCACTTGAATGTAATCTACAGCTTCAAATTTTATACATTAGTGCCCTTAAACCACCTTTCCAAATACCAAAGTCAGGCTTTTATGTATCAGTAGATCAATATCTTCAAGGTATAGTGTGGTGGTACTGCCTGCCAACCAATTGTTCAATTTTGTTATATTTACCAATACAGCAATATGTGTGCCATTGTTTTAACTATCTTATTAGTTCAGTAAATACTTATGTTTCCACAAATTTTATATTATTTTGCTTTTATTTTTTAAAATTCAGGAAAATGATAAAATCAAAAGGCTGATAGTAGTGATAATACAATCAAGAAAAGATGGAACTCATCAAGTATACTGAAAACAAGAATCTTTGTTCAGCTGACCACGTGTTCAATTATTAAGCAAAAGACAAAGTATATAACCATAGGCTATATTTAAAAGTCAAGTAGGGGGCCGGCCTGGTGCTGTAGTAGTTAAGTTCACACACTCTGCTTCGGCAGCCCAGGGTTCGCACGTTCAGATCCCAGGCGCAGACCTACGCACCACTCGCTCGTTAAGCCATGCTGTGGCGGCATCCCATGTACAAAAGAGAGGAAGATGGGCACAGATGTCAGCTCAGGGCTAATCTTCCTCAGCAAAAAAGAGGAAGACTGGCAATGTATGTTAGCTAAGGGCCAATCTTCCTCACACACACAAAAGAAAAGTCAAGTAGAAGTGAGAAAAGAAGGAGAGAAATCTCTGGAATTATGAACTGTTGATTACAAAAACAATACCAGTGATCCAAATGCAAGAGAAGAGTTATGGGTCCACAGAGTCTTTGCTGAGATAATCTTGTTACAGAGTCCTTAATCATTTCAAGATGTCAAAAATGAGAATGTGAGATAAAAAATTACTCGTAAAAATTAGTCAGAATAGGTAAATCCATAGAGACAGAAAGTAGATTAGTGGTTGCCTAGGTCTAGGATTTGGGAGGCCTGGAAAGTGACTGCTAACAGGTACAAGGTTTTCTTTTGGAGTGACGGAAATGTTCTAAAATTGATGTGGTGATGGTTGCACAACTCCATACTAAAAAATCACTGAATTGTATGCTTTAAATGGGTAAATTATATAGTATGTGAATTACATCTCAAAAAATATGTTGCTGATTAAAGTTCTAATTTGAAAGCCTCAACAGTTAAAAAGATATTGTCAATATTTAGTGTCTAATCTATGCTTTTTTTGTTTTAAATAATTGTGTCCATCATTCTAAGATTAAAAAAGTGAAACACCGCATAGAACCTTATAATTTTTTTACTCCCGTGAAAATAGAACATTCTCCTTGAAACAAGTAAATCTATTGTTCAACCTGTATACCCTCGACTTTCATACATATTTTCAGGAACACACATAAGTAGTAGAGAGCCCATATGACATAGTAAGTCCTATAACCAAAGTATGAACAAAAAGGTGAGGAAGTACAGTGGTTGGAATTATCCTTACATAGTTTACTATTATCTCTTTAATTCGAGGACTTTCCTATCTATCTGCAACTTACCTTCATCATGACATTTAGTGCATATTTTTGATCTTCCCGTCTTGCTGCAGCTTTTGCTTCTGTAGCTTCTTTTGCTCTTTCTTGTGCTTGTAAAATAGATTTCTCTCTTATTCTTTGCATCATCTCTTTGTCAACTAAAACATAAGGAATATCACTAACTTAGGATTATGATGAATTTGTTTTACTTAGGGGAAAATGGCTTGACATCCAGATGCAGGATGAGATTTTTTGGACCCAACTGTACATGGAGAAGTGAAAATATTTCTCAGTATTAAACTGTCTAAGAAACTAACATTAAAAGAAAGAGAGAGAGAGGAGGAACAACAGAGAGGGGGAATAAGAAGGGTGAGGGAGAGAGAAAAGGGAGAGGTACACGAGAGGGAGAGATAGAGTAGTGGAATGAAGAGGGAGGGAGGACAGGGAGTGGACAAGATCAGGGGAAAGAGAATACATTTATCCTTCTCCCTCTGTTGAAAAACTAGGGCTATTTGATTATAAACCTGATCATAATAAATCATCACTATGGGGTCTCCTAGAAGAGAAGATGGGTTGAAACCATCTGATATGATCAGTCACCTTCACCAATATAAATGGTAATTTATACATATGAAGGGTACAGGGCCAGCCCTAGGAGAAATTATAAAGTAACACGATATGTGATATATATAGAACTTTACTATTCACAATTATTTTTATAATCAGTGACTCAATGTTCTACAAACTATAGGCTGTGATCCATTAGGGGGTAATTATCTTAGGGGAAGAGGAATCAGGAAGGGATCAAGACTTTGAGAAAAAAAAAACAGGAGGGGAGAGAAAACTTGTGGGGAGAAAGTGAAGTGGGGGAGAGTAAAGTGGAGGGAGGGGTGGAGGGACAAACCAGGCCCTAGGCAGGGGTTCTTAACCTTTCTTGTGCAGCAGACCCATTGGCAGAATAGTAAAGCCTTACAGACTCCATTATGTTTTAAAATGTATGAAATAAAATACACAGGATTACAAAGAAAACTAGTTATATTAAAACACAAATTATGAAAGAATTAATTTGTGATATACTAATATGTGCTTCTTTATTAATGCATTAAATTATAGCAAGAAGTTTAATAATTACTGTAATTTCAAAGTAGTGAGTATAAAAGATAGAGGCACCTGTGATATGAACATATTTGTGATTTTTTTGTTGATGCTACTGTTGTTTGTTGCCTACATTCATAATTGGAGAGTAGTTAAATTTCAGTTAGAGGTAAGTAAAATGTATGGAATTTTTACTCATCCAAGATCTTGGCTGGGAATCAGGACTGGAATTAGGTCTGAAGCCTCTCCCCAACGTTTCTCCTATTTAGTAACAGGCTGGCAGAGAGTTGAACCAGCTTCAGGGGCAAAAATAATTAAAAGAACATCAACCTCCACATCTAAAAGAAATGAAAAGTGTATCAAGAAGGAACTTCAGGAAAAATTGGAGCAAATATGTTTTGAATAATGAGGCAGACAGGCTAGGAGTATAGACTGGAGTTCTACAATACTTTATGTGAAAAAACATTGTTAAATAATTTCACTGAATTGCATATAAAACTGAGTTTGATTTCTAAAGGAATCTCCCCAAAACCCCAGTACATGGTTGTATATCCTAGTTGTAAGTCGTTCCAGATCTTCTATGTGAGCCGCCACCACAGCATGGCAACTGACAGATGGGTGGTGTGGTTCTGCAACCAGGAAACAAACCTGGGCCACCAAAGCAGTGAAAGCACCAACTTTAACCACTAGGCTATCAGGGCTGGCTCTATAAGTTAGTTTTAAGATGCTTTGATTAGTCTAACTCAGAAGTTGGGAAACTATTATGGCCAAACCCAACCTGCTGCCTGTTTTCCTTTAGCACACAAACTAAGAATAATTTTTACATTTTTAAATAGTTGGAAAAATCAAAAGAATAATAATATTTTGTGACATATAAAAATGAGATTAAATTCAAATTTCTGTGTCAATAAATACATACTTTCTATGGCTGCCTTTGTTCCACAATGGCAGAGCTGAGTAACTAGTGACAGAGACCATATGGCCTGGCAAAATCTAAAATATTATCTGGTCCTTTACAGAAAAAGTTTGCCAAACCTTGGTTTAAATGGTCAAAATATGGAATAGTTGACTATATAACCATTAAAGAGAAAAATCAAGTAGACATGCAATGAAAGCAGATGTGTAAGACAGAGAGGAAGATTATGATTAGGAAAGAAAATTCCCTTAATTCCTTTTCCACTCCTTGATAAGGTGGCCAACCAGGTCAAGAAGGAAATTTGAGGAATTTGACATAGAAGAAAGTGTTTCATGTCAGAAATAGGGGAAAGAGACAGGTTTTCTGATACGACCCTTCTTTAAATCCTAAGAAGTCAGTGAATAAAACGTTTCCTGGTGAAATCTGTTGGCAACCAGGAGAGAGAGACAGACAGACAGACACACACACACACACACACACACACACAAACATTTAAGTCAGTGGTTCTCAAATCCGGCCAGTCATCAGAATCACCTAGGGAGTCCCCCACCTCCAATCTGTTTCTTTTTAAATAAGCCATTATAATAGATGATGGTTCTGGTCCCATCCAACTTCAAAATTAAGACTATCAACAAGAGTTGAAATAAATGAAAGTGTTTACGCTTAATCTTAGGTAAGAAGTCAGAACACCTTAGGTATGCTTTATGATATATTCCCAGGCCCCATCTCAGACTTAATGAATCACAAAGGAAGGCAGGGGTAGGAGAGCAGGAATCTGGTTTTTAAAAACTCTTCAGTTAGTCTGGGACTCACTAAAGAACTAAAGTAACCCGGCTATCAAACCTACCTTAACAAGTATTTTCTGAGATGAAAACAGATTTTAGAGAAAAATTCTACTTGGTCCTGAGAATTAAAAAATTAAGTTCCACTACAAGATACCAAGAAAACATTAATATAAAGAATGACTGCAGTCTCTCCATCATCAATAGTCCCGACTCAAGGCTTAATGCTCGAGGCTGAAGAGAAATTTCAAGCAGTAGGTATAAGCCACGAGAAAATGTGACAACTAGAACAGGGAGGAAGAAAATAGAACTATAGCAGCAGAGGGCCAATACTGACCCATAAAGCTGATCTTGGCAGAGGAAAAAAAATACTGATTAAGAGTATAGAGAATAGGAAATCTCAACTTTGGCTGCACATTATAACCCCTGGAAAGCTTTTTTAAAAATACCAATACTTGGATCCCACTCCCAGAAACTGATCTGATCGATCTCGAGTGAGTTTCAGCCATCTGTATCATTTAAAAGTTCTGTAGGCGATTCAAATATGTAGCCAGGGTTGAGAATCACCACTCCAGAGTCAAACTGCTAAGGCTCCAAGTCCAGTCTGCCACTTAGTAGTTGTGTGACCTCTGTCAATTACTCAACCTCTGTGCCTCAGTAGCTTCACCTTTAAAAAAAGAGGTGGGGGGGTACCTAAGTGATAGATTGTTGTGAGGATTAACAGATATATTAATGCCTACCACAAAATAAGTATTAGACCATAAATAAAGGCCATATCCAGAGGCCTTACTCCCTGAAGATACAAGCCCACATCTTCGGCCTAACAGCTATTATTAATGTGCTCTAACTTTTGAATAATTCAATCTTTAGGTTAAGTGGCAGCTGAAGCACTCTCTCATTTAGATCATGCTCATATGCCTATTTTTTTTTTTTTCTGGAAGAGCAATGTAACTGTTTCAAAAGAGAATTTTGAAAAAGGTAAGTATAAAAAGCACAACCAGATGAACATCTTTTAACAAGGAACTTACCACCTGACATAGAAAGAGTCTCCCACATAGCCGCTTCTTTTTTATATAAGGTGAAAACAATAGCGTCATTCCCAATCTTGGCTTTGCTGCTCTCATCGTCTATGGGAGCATAGAGAAACACTTCAAATAAAAATGGAGGACAGTTGACCTATTCAGAAGGGGGAAACGGAAGTTAATTTAGTTACACAAATGAAAGGCAAAGCTGTTAAGAAATAAGTGACAGAGGCCAAAATCATTTTCTTAAACGCCTGCTATAAATTCATTCCAGTCGCGAAAGACTGGCAAGGCATACGAGGAAACCCTGGATAAAAATAATCTCTGGTTAGCCAAGTGTCTACAGATGAGGTGTCACCTGTATACGATTCGGTTTTCTGTTGTCTCTTTATTTTGGTTTTTAATTAAGACTAAAATCTTAGGACGCTTATCCGCAACGACGCGCCTGTTGCGTGTACACTGCAGCGCTCTCGCCTCAGCCTCAGACCACACCCCCGGGACCCGGCAGGCGCGCCTCGCGCCCCCACCTTCAGATAGCTTTCCGTGCAGAACACGTCCGCGTCTCTGACGCAGACGCCTCGGAGGGGCACGGAGATGAAGACCGCAATCTTCGTCTGCTGCCAGCTGTAATCGCTAACCTGCAGAGGCATCGCGGGAGTCGGCCGGAGCGGGAGGCGCGGCTCGGGAGGACCGGCGCCTGCTCGGTTGCTAGGGAAGCCGGGGTTACCACCCGGCAGCCCTTCCGGGTCATGCCGGCCTGCGGCGCCCCGCGTTGCCGGCGCGTCCCTGTGACCGCCCCGCGGACTCCTCTAGGGGCAGCCTGGGCCCCCAGGGCATCAGTTAGACCACTGTTGAGGGTCTTAACCCTTTCCTGCGGTCTGAGCGAATCTCCGAAGAAGTTGGCCCACATCTGCTTAAGCAAGAAAAGAGCTTCACGTGTGAGAATGCAGAAAAGGGACGTGGGCTTACGGGGTGGGAAAGCAAGACCCGCGAAGCAGGTGCGACCCCCCCGCTCCATTGCCGCCCTGGCCTTCTGTTTGTTCTGATAGAGGTTGTAAAAGTCAGCACCCTTTGGTGTTTCTGTTTTGGAAATTTCCTGATCATACAGACATCCTTGCCTGGAAACCTGCCTGTACTATAGTAGTCCTTCAAATCCTATCAACCCTAAAGCCACCATAAGCAGGCAGGTGGGGTTCGCTCCATAGTTTGAGAACTGGGGAGAAACGACCCTATGACTCACCTGACAAATCTTTGGCCGCGACTCAACTGTAGGGTCAGTTGGATTTACACGGATACATTTTACGATTGCTTATGGAGACTTAGAACTTGAGTGCTGTGAGGAAATGGGAAGATCAGGTAGTCTCATCCTATATATTTAAGGAATCAGAGACCCATACACTTAAGCCTGTTGTCACAGAAATCAGTAGCATAACTGTGATCAATAGCATCATTTCTTAACTCTCAATGTTCTTTCCCGGGGCTGCTTTCTATAGGCGCAATTTACTGGAATTTGATGTTAAAAAAAACCAAAAACCCAAAACACCACAATGAATTTATTTGAAAATTAAGCACCTACAAATTACTTGCCATCTAGGGATTTGGATTTTAAACTTTTTACTTTGGGAGGTCATTAACAAAATTTCAAAGCTCCTGAAAAATTCCTTGAGGAAAGTTTAGGAGCAGCAGACTGGAGGAAAGAAAATCATCTTTGCCCCCAAATAGGCCACCCCTCACTACTTTATCCAATTTTGTTGGCATTTCATCACCTACCTCAAGGTTCTGTAACTTTGAATACTGGAAACCATCTTAGACTTCTTTTCTTTGTCCTCCTAAGCTGAGAAACCTATTATTCCTATGGATTTTTTTTCATGTTGCTTTTGGCATTTTACCCACTTTTGTTCCATTACTACCTTGTTTCTATTACTGTCTTGTTTCAAACTCTCCTGTGTCTTCAAAAGACAGGATTTATGCGTTCCTTTTCTATAAAATTTTGAAGTCTACATCTGCCACTATATAAAAACAAGTGATGTAATGTATGTATGGAAGATAATAAAAAGGATACTTTGTGCTGTTTTGGGGTTTCAGGAAAATCTGTTAGTAATCACTTGGTTAAGTGCATACACACCTCTACAGTGAAATTGTTCTCCTGACTACCATAGTCATACTAAACTTTTTACAGTTGGAATGAATTATGTCTTTAAAAAATACTTGATAAGTTTTATTACTGAATCATTACATCAACTGATACCAATTTAAAACATCATTAATTTTTTTTTACATTGTCTCATGATTTATGTACTTATCTAAACAGTGTTTCACAAGCCTTGAAACTAATTCAGTCTTAAAGTCTTAATCTGTATTTCTTAATCTATATTTAAAAAACAAAAAAGCTCTCATCTAACCCCTGGATATAGGTAGAATTTGATATATGGCAAAGGTGGCTCTGCACATAAGTGGGGAAAAACAAAGAAAGCAATGACTTATGAATACATTGGTGCTAGTAGAAATGGTTACCATATGGGAAAAAAATGAGATTGGATCTCTACATGCATATGGTATCACACACAGAAATGAATTTCAGATGAACTGAAGACATAAAAGTTTGAAACAAAAACTATATATCTGTATAATATTGGAGTAAGAAAGGATTTCTTAAATATGACGTAAAAAGCACTAGCTAGGGGGGCCGGCCTGGTGGCTTAGTGGTTAAGTCCAGCGCACTCTGCTTCAGCGGCCCGGATTCACGGGTTTGGATCCCGGGTGCAGACCTATACCACTTGTCAAGCCATGCTGTGGCGGCAACCCACACACAAAATAGAGGAAGATTGGCACAGACATTAGCTCAGAGCAAATCTTCACTGAAAGAAAAAAAAGCACTAACCATAAAGGAAAAAGATTGAAAACCTGAACTAAAATTAAGAACTGGTGTCACCAAAAGGTACAATAAAAAATGTTAAGATATATATATATATATATATATATACACACACACACACATAGATATATATATATATATATATATACAATCAATGCCCTTCAACCAAAGACCGCAGGGACACCTGTAGTTGAACAAGTTGAGTTCATTACTCAATGGGCAAGGGAGAATACATACCTTTGGGTGTCTCAGCAAGAGGGTGTTAGAATTTGGAGGAAGATCTAAGAGAGGGAGGGTTGCCTCTAGATTGGGTCCTGTCATAAAGAGAGTGTAATTCTATGATGGGATAAAGAACCTAGCAAAAACCTGAAAACAAGCCAAGTGTCTGTCAATAGGTGTATTCACACAGAGGAATGTCATACAACAATAAAAATGAATTAATTATAGGTATACACTGTATGGATGGGTGAAAAAAAAGCATGTCATATAAGACCCTTAAGAAATAATGCTATTTTTATAAAACCTTAAAACAATGAAAACTAAATCTATTGGTTAAGGATTCCTACATATGTGCTGAAACTATAAAAGAAAGTAAGACATAAGAAAGGATAATGGCTAACTCCTAGGTGAAGGTCATACAACTGGGGCCCTTTGTGGTAGCCAACAGAACTGATTTCTACAGACATACTGCATGAATTAAGACAGAGATTCTCAGCGTGTGGTCCCCTGACCACAATATCAGCATCATTTGGGGACTTAGTGGAAATGCAAATTCCCAGACCCCATTCCAGACCTACTGAACCAGAAATTCTGGAAGTAGGGCCTAGCAATCTGTGTAGGTTTTTTTTTTTTTTTTTTTTTTTTTGGTGAGGAAGTTTAGCTCTGAGCTAACATCTGTTGCCAATCCTCTGTTTGCTGAGGAAGATTGGCCCTGAGCTAACATTTGTGCCCATCTTCCTTTATTTTATATGTGGGACGCCTGCCACAGCGTGGCTTGATAAGCAGTGCATAAGTCCATGCCCAGGATCCGAAACTGCGACCCTGGGCCGCCGAAGCGGAGCACACGAACTTAACCACTACACCACTGGCTGGCCCTAGCAATCTGCGTTTTAACAAGCCCACTAGGTAATTCTGATAAACACCAAAGTTTGAGAACCGCTATGTTAAGGGATAGGTTTTATTGGGGAAAGGAGAAGTTTACAAAACCAAGAAAAAACACAGGTTTCCCCATTCTCCCATCATCCCAAGGAGAAACACACTGCAGCCAGAGCACTATGCTGGATCTGCAGTATTGGGTTGCATTACAGGAGAGGAATTTCATGCCCTTGTTGCTCTCCCTTCTTATAGGGCAAACATGAACTTTGTCAGTAGGGAAACTACTGGGGCACCAGGCAGTCTCAGTTTAGGTGCAAACTGTTTATAAGACTTATATGAGAAAGTCAGCTACCTGGTATCCAGAGACCTTAACTCACATGGGAAGTTTTAAATTGGAAGAAAGAAACTATCAGTACTGTGACAAACAGTTCAGGTGCAGCCCCTTCCACTGAGAGACAGGAGGTCCAGGTCCTATTGGCTGGTTCCCTAGGAAACCCCAGAACATCCAAAGTCATTTTCCTTTGATTCTCTTCATTACATAAAAGCATACCATCAGACAGCATCAAAGAAATTTCCAAGTTATTTTTTCTTTCTCTAATTTTGAGTGATAGGTTTATACTTATTCATCTTAAGATTCATAACTTACATATACAAATATCTAAATTATTTTGTGTGTAACAAACATTACAAAATTAAAGTAAAATTTTAAAAACAAGCTCTAGAGTAGAGGAGGGTCCTTATTTTCATCTTACATATTATGAGGTTCTTAGGGAATGAAAATGTACATTATGAAACAAAAATTAAATCTGATTTATTATTCTTAACCTAAAATTAATTAACTGTGATTTTGTTTATTTATTTTTGATGGTCACATTTGGCCATTGGGAAAGGCTGATTTAGAATTTTTTAATATCATTCCAGAATTTTTTTTTCTTTGCTGAGGAAGATTCGCCCTGAGCTAACATCTGCTGCCAATCTTCCTCTTTTTGTATGTGAGCCACACCACAGCATGGCCACTGACAAGTGGTGTAGGTCTGCACCTGGGAACCAAACCTGGGCTGCTGAAGTGGAGCATGATGAACTTAACCACTAGACCACCAGGACTGGCCCTCTAGAACTTTTTAGAGCCTTTTAAAAATCCTTTATTCTTGGAACAAGATGATTTAGACTCACTTTGAAATTTTTTTTTCTTTCTTTTTTATCTCTAGGAAATGGAATCAGTCATTTTTCAAGAGTTCTTAGTTCTTTTTAAACCCTTAGTTCTTTCAATTCTTAGTTCTTTTCAAGACCAAAATCTCGTTACTAGGTTTTAAATGCATTGGCTATTTTAAATTTGGGCTTTAGGAAAAGACAATATGATTTACAACTAGACAAGACTATATAGTTAGAGCCCATGTAGAGAGTATGAAGTGACCCTTTATCTTTTTCCTTTTATTTTTGGTTCAAATATCTTAGATTTGCATTTATAGAGTATAGATATTGATGATTTTTCCTATTAAACTTGTTTTAGCACAATATCAGTTATTTAATTTTTTTTAAAGTACTTCTAGTTTCTGATCTGGCATGTAAGGAGCTTAGAAGTCACCACTCCATCCTAACAAGTAAAAAGCAGAACAAAATGAAAAGTCAATAACTCTTCTTAGATTCGTAAGAAAAGTGAGGTCGTAGGGCAAACCACTGTCGACAAAATTGGAGAGATCAATAGGTGAATACAGAGAATCACAACCAATAGGAGCATAAACCTCCATGGGAAACAGTGCCACAGTAGGAAAACCTGAAGTGTAGTTGACCAATTGCTGGAGGCTCACTATGGGCAAGTCTGAGAGGTAAAAAGTCCAGGGAGACGCAGTCATCAGAGACCCCACCACCACCACATTTTTGTGAGTTTTATTTCCTAAAGCTCTACCAGGTTCTCACAGTGAATATGGGAGAAAGATCCTCTTATGCTCCCAACAGGAGCGGGGAAGAAGGAACCGTTTTGAAATAAACTAAAGCATTCTGTTCTTCTTAGCAAGATCTGCCCTCAGGAGAAACCATTTTACCAGAGCCTAACCTGCTGGGGTTTTATCACTGTTTGATTGACTAGAGGGAAATTTACAGCATTGAATGTATATATTAGAGAAGAAAGATCTAAAAATCAATCAGTTAAGCTTCCACCTTAGGCAACTAGAAAAAGAAGAGCAAATTAAACCCAAAGTAAGCAGGAAAAAGAAAAAGGAAATAATAAAAATTAGAGCATGAATCAATGAAATTAAAAACAGGAAACCAACAGAGAAAATCAACAAAACAATGCTGGTTCTTTGAAAACATCAATAAAATCGAAAAGCCTCTAGGCATGCTAACTAAGAAAAAAAGAAAGGACACAGATGACTAATATCAGAAATGAAAGAGGGGACATCACTACAGATCCCATAGATGTTAAAAGGATAATAAAAGAATACTATGAACAACTCTATGCTCACAAATTTCATAACCTAGATGAAAGGGACCAATTCCCTGAAAGACACAATCTGCCAAAACTCACACAAGAAGAAATAGACAATCTGAATAGGCCTATATCTATTAAAGAAATTGAATCAATAATCAATAACTTTCTGAAACAGGCCCAGATGGGGGTCACTGGTGAATTCTACCAAACATTTAAGGAAGAAATTATACCAATTCTCTACAATGTCTTTCAGAAGTTAGAGGCAAAGTGTCTGCTTCCTAACTCATTCTATGAGGCCAGACATACCAGATCCCTAGAAATGTCCAAGGAGCCTTAGCCAGCCTTGTGCCAAGTCTTGAAGTCAGGTAGTGTCAGTCTTCTAATTTTGTTCTTCTCCTTCAATGTTGTGTTGGTTATTCTGGATCTTTTCCCTTTCCATATAAACTGTAGAATCAGTTTTTCAGTATCTACAAAATAATTTGCTGGGATTTTGATTCTGATTGTATTGAATCTATAGATCAAGTTGGGAAGAACAATAATCAAGGCAGTGTGGTATTGGTGAAAGAATAGACATATAGATCAATGGCAAAGGAGCAAAGGCAATATAATGGAGAAAAGACAGTCTTTTCAACAAATGGTGCTGGAACAACTCGACGTCCACATGCAAAAAAGAGAATCTAGACATAACTATTACATTGTTCATGAAAATGAACTCAAAATGGATCACAGACCTAAATGTAAAATGCAAAACTATAAAACTGTTAGTAGATAACAGAGGAGAAAACCTAGATTACCTTGGGTTTGATGATGATTTTTTAGATACACACCAAAGGCATTATCCATGAAAGAAAGAATTGATAAGCTGGGCTTCATTAAAATTAAAATTTTCTGCTCTGTGAGGGACACTGTCAAGAGCATGAAAAGACAAGCCACAGACTGGGAGAAAATATTTGCAGAAGGCATATCTGATAAAAGACTTTTATCTAGAATTCTTTTTTTTTTTTTTTTTTTGGTGAGGAAGACCAGCCCTGAGCTAACATCCATGCCCATCTTCCTCTACTTTACATGGGACGCCGCCCCGGCATGGCTGACAAGCAGTGCATCAGCGGGTGACTGGAATCCAAATCCACAAACCTGGAGCTGCCAAAGCGCAAACTAAACTGCTGCACCACCAGGCCGGCCTGTATAAGAACTCTTAAAACTCAAAGAGCTTTATCAAAAGATGGGCCAAAAATCTTAACAGACACCTCACCAAGGAAGATATACAGGTGATAAGTAGAATGTGAAAACATGCTCCGTATCATATGTCTTTAGAGAAACACACATTAAAGCAATAATGAAATACAACTACACATGTGTTAGAATGGCCAAAATCCAGAACACTGACAACACCAAATGTTGGTGAGGATGTGGAGCAACAGGATTCATTCATTGCTGGTGGCAGTGGAAAATGTAAAGCCACTTGAAAGACAGTTTAGCAGTTTCTTACAAAACAAAACATACTCTTACCATACAATCCAGCAGTCATGCTCCTTGGTATTTGCTCAGAAGAGTTGAAAGCTTATGTCCACACAGAAACAGCACACACATGTTTATAGCAGCTTTATTCATAATTGCCAAAACTTGAATGCAGCCAAGATGTACTTCAGTAGGTGAATGGATAAATAAATTATGGTCCATCCAGACAATGGAATATTACTAATTGCTAAAAAAGAAATGAGCTCTCAAGCCATGAAAAGACATAGAGGAAACTTAAATGCATATTACTAAGTGAAAGAGTGAAAGAAGCCAATCTGAAATGGTACACACTGTGTGATTCCAACTATATGACATCCTGAAAAGGCAAAACTATAGAGGCAGAAAAACGATCAGTGGTCGCTGGAGGTTAGGGGACAGGAAGGGATGAATAGGCAGAGCACAGAGGATTTTTAGGGGATTGAAACTACTCTGTATGATACTATAATGGTGGATACATGTCATTATGCATTTGTCCAAACCCATAGAATGTGCAACAGCTAATGTAAACTATGGACTTTGGGTGATAGGATGTGTCAATGTAGGTTCATCAGTTGTAACAAATGTACCATTCTGGTGGGGGATGTTGATAATGGGAGAGGCTATGCATATGTGGGGGCAGGTGGTATATGGGAAATCTCTGCACCTTCCACTCAATTTTTCTGTGAACCTAAGACTGCTCTAAAAAATAAAGTGTATTAAAAAAAAATCTTAATTTACCATTAAGGAGAATAGCTATTATTACAGTAGAATTTTGTATGCTTATAATAAAGAGGATTAATAAGAGGAGAATATAAACAAATATAAATGTTTTGTCAACAGTTTTTTAACATTTTATAACTGAGTTTAGTTTAAAATAGAATTTATGTTTAGATAAATACAGATATTTCTTGCCATAACATTAAACTGTTAAAAGTTCCAATATTTATTAAAGAATATCAGTAGATATAACCACATTAATATCTAAATAAATATAATTAATATTATTAGTGAAATATTAAACCATTACCCTATATATATGAATGAAATATTGCACAGTAGTTATAAATCAGGCTAACAAAATATTTAATAAAACATGCTCCATTTTCTTATCTTGACTAGATATATCTTCATAGTGACCTGGAAGGCCAAATTCAAATTTAGAATTTTCAGTCTTCTAGGAGTTTCATGAAAGAACATAGCAGAAGGAACAGCCTGTTCTTGGGCATAGGGATATACACACAAGAAGCACAGGCCACCCTCAGGAGGACTGGCCAGATAAAAGACTTATGGTATTCCTTGAAGCGGCCTGGGGCTATTGGGCAGGGAATTCCAGATTTGGGACAGCCAAATCATGATCTAGAGGAGGGAGCATGGGTTCCAGATGGCACATCCTCTTGACCCACAGCTTCCTTGCCCTTTGGAGAAAGTACAGCTAGAAGAGGGTCAGAGAGGAGTTCTCGAAAGCAGGAAGTTCAGGATCTAAGGTCAGGAATGTAGGGAATGTTAACACGTTCAGGCTTTTTTTTTTTAACTCTTTGGTGTTAAAAGTTGGTCCTCCAACCTAGTGTTTGAAGTCAGGCCAATTGGGTTAGAATCCCAACTCTGCTTTTATTAACTATACGACCCTGAGAAGGTTTCTCACCCCCTAAATCTTAGTTTCCTCACCTGTAAAAATAGAGGCAATAATATCCATTTGTAGGGTGTTGAGAGGATTAAATATGATGTGTGTAAATTGCTCATTATTGTTTGCTATTTTGTTTAGACATTTGAACAGTTCCAGTGCTTTTCTCTTGGACTTCACCATGAGCATTTTTCTGATCCACATCCTAGAAGACATGAAATGGCTTTCTATTTGGGTGAGAATAAAAGTGAAGCTTTTAATATTCATGAACTGAGTGCTTTTGACTTTGGCAACTATACTTATGATAGAGACCACAAATCCAATCAGTTTCCAAGTCTTAAATATCTCTCAGATCCATCCACTTTTCACTGTCACTGTCTCAATCTCTTAAGATATCAATAGTTGAGAGTACCTAATAGAGCCTTTCCCACAAGGCTCTTAGACTCTCCTCCTTGATTGAAGATCCATTTTCTAACCTGCAGCTTATAGCAGAAGCTTCAGGTAAGCATGAGAGAAAAGCAGAAATAACCTGCTGATGATAAGACTGAATGGCTGAGGCTAAATGAGAGTGGAGGAAAGTAAAATTCTCTATTAGGATGCAATACATAGCTATTTAATAAGGATTTGATCAATGTTCCCCCCAAGGGAAAGAACATACAATGGATAGTGAGGGCACTGACAATTTATGTTCAGTGAATAATCTCTGAAACATGTTTATAGTAGTAGTGTTACTTAAAAATTAACCTAGAAAAGATTCAACTTTTCTTTAGATTTGACACCTCTTCCCATGCAGTTCTTACAATAATGTTGACCTAATTAGGAAATATGAAACATACCAGACAATCCCAATTATTTTTACCATTTCTTTTTTTGTAAGGTAAAAGAACAAATATTTGTGATTTCCCAGGGGCGTCTTAAAAGTCCAACGATGGTATAGGTCTAAAAGACATTTTGGAAATGCCTTTTTTTAAAATATAATTTAGTGTTTGATCTTGGAAAGCATAATCAAAAAAGTTGTCATGGGAGATTTTGTTACTTGATTAAGAAAGGACGATAGAAGTTTGAGAACAATGAATGACTTTAACTTGGCTACCTATAAGTCAAAATTACAGAGGTGACAAAAAACCGTAGAAGGTAACACAATTGTAAGGACCTTTAGCTTTTTCAGACATGAAGACTTTTGTTATTTAGTAATCAAGAGCATGACAAAATCGGCACAAAGCAAGGAAAACTTCTCTGGTGAGATACAAAATTTTAGTTATCTGGGCAGATAGAGAATGTAAAGAATAAACTTTTACTACTTTTTATTAACAGCAGACTAAAGGCTCCAAGCACAATTTATTATTTTAACATCAGAGAAAAAACAAATTCTAGTTTTGCATTAATATAATAGCTGGCAATAAAATTTTTTAAAGTTTACCTTAAATTTTACTTCTTTCTTTTATTTATTTATCTTTATTTTTTCCTTTGGTATTATTATTATTTTTAAGTTATTTTTTATTGCAGTAACATTGGTTTATAACAGTGTATAAATTTCAGGTGTACATCATTATACTTCTATTTCTGCATAGATAACATCGTGTTCACCACCCTAATACTAATTACAATCCATCATCACACACGTGTGCCTAGTCATCCCTTTAGCCCTCTTCCCTCCCTGCTTCCCCTCTGGTAACCACCAATCCAATCTCTGTCTCTTTGTGTTTGTTTGTTGTTGTTTTTATCTTCTACCTATGAGTGAGATCATATGGTTTTTTAACCTTCTCCCTCTGACTTATTTCGCTTAGCATAATGCCCTCAATGTCCATCCGTGATGTCACAAATGGCTGGATTTCATCATTTCTTATGACTGAGTAGAATTCCATTGTATATATATATCACATCTTCTTTATCCATTCGTCCCTTGTTGGACACTTAGGTTGCTTCCAAGTCTGGCTATTGTGAACAATGCTGCAATGAGCACAGGGGTGCATGTATCTTTACCTATTGGTGTTTTCATGTTCTTTGGATAAATACCCAGCAGTGGAATAGCTGGATCATATGGTAGTTCTATTCTGAATTTGTTGAGGACTCTCCATACTGTTTTCCATAGTGGCTGCACCAGTCTGCTCTCCCACCAGCAGTGTATGAGAGTTCCCTTCTCACCACATCCTCTCCAACACTTCTTGTGTCCTTTCTTGGCCATTTTGACAGGTGTGAGGTGATATCTCATTGTAGTTTTGATTTGCATTTCCCTGGTAGTTAATGATGTTGAGCATCTTTTCATGTGCCTGTTGGCCATCTGTATATCTTCTTTGGAAAAATGTCTGTTCAGATCTTTTGCTCATTTTCTATTTGGGTTATCAGTTTTTTTGTACTTGAGATGTATGAGTTCTTTATATATTTTGGGGATTAACCTCTTATCAGATATATGATTTGCAAATATCTTCTCCCAATTGTTAGATTGTCTTTTCGTTTTGTTGATGATTTCCTTTGATGTGCAGAAGCTGTTAGTTTGATGTAGTCCCATTTGTTTATTTTTTCTATTGTTTCCCTTGCCCGGTCAGTCATGGTACTTGAGAATATGTTGCTAAGACCAGTGTCAAAGAGCGTACTGCCTATGTTTTCTTCTAGAAGTTTCATGGTTTCAGGTCTTACATTCAAGTCTTTAATCCATTTTGAGTTAATTTCGTGTAAGATAATGGTCTACTTTTTTTTTTTGCATGTGACTGTCCAGTTTTCCCAACACCATTTGTTTAAGAGACTTTCTTTCCTCCATTGTATGTTCTTAGCTCCCTTGTCAAAAATTAGCTGTCCCTAGATGTATGGGTTTATTTCTGGGCTCTTGAGTCTATTTCATTGATCTGTGTGTCTGTTTTTGTGCTAGTGCCATGCTGTTTTGGTTACCATAGCTTTGTGGTATATTTTGAAATCAGGGAGTGTGATTCCTCCAGCTTTGTTCTTTTTTCTCAGTAGTCCTTTAGCTATTCGGGGTCTTTTGTTGTTCCATATAAATTTTAGGATTCTTTGTCCTATTTCTGTGAAAAATGTTGTTTTTTGATAGGGATTGCATTGAATCTGTAGTTTACTTTAGGAAGTATGGACATTTTAACTATGTTAATCCTTCCAATCCAGGAGCACGGAATATCTTTCTATTTCTTTGTGTCTTCTTCAATTTCTTTCAACAATGTTTTATAGTTTTTGGTGTACAGATCTTTCACGTCTTTGGTTAAGTTTATTCCTAGGTATTTTATTCTTTTTGTTGCAGTTGTAAATGGGATTGTATTCTTAATTTCTCTTTCTGTTACTTCATTGTTAGTGTATAGAAATGCAACTGATTTTTGTATGTTGATTTTGTATCCTGCAAATTTGCTGTAGTTGTTGATTATTTCTAATAGTTTTCCAATGGATTCTTTAGGCTTTTCTATATATAAAATCATGTCATCTGCAAATAGTGACAATTTCACTTCTTCCTTTCCAATTTGGATCCCTTTTACTTCTTTTTCTTGCCTGATGGCTCTAGCCAGGACTTCCAATATATGAGTGGTGAAAGTGGGCATCCTTGTCAGGTTTCTGTTCTTAGAGGGATAGCTTTCAGTTTTTCACCATTGAGGATGATATTAGCTGTGGGTTTGTCATATATGGCCTTTATTATGTTGAGGTACTTTCCTTCTATACCCATTTTATTCAGTTTTTATCATAAATGGATGCTGTATCTTGCCAAATGCTTTCTGTGCATCTATTGAGATGATCATGTGATTTTTATTCTTCATTTTGTTAATGTGGTGTCTTACATTGATTGATTTGCAGATGTTGAACCATCCCTGCATCCCTGGAATGAATCCCACATGATCATGGTGTATATTTTTAATGTATTATTGTTTTCGATTTGCTAGTATTTTGTTGAGGATTTTTGCATCGATATTCATCAGTGATATTGGCCTACAATTTTCTTTTTTTGCGTGTTATCCCTGTCTGGTTTTGTTATCAGGGTAACGTTGGCTTTGTAGAATGAGTTGGGAAGCTTCCCTTCCTCTTCAATTTTTTGGATGAGTTTGAGAAGGATAGGTATTAAGTCCTCTTTGAATGTTTGGTAGAATTCACCAGAGAAGCCGTCTGGTCCTGGACTTTTATTTTTGGGGAGGTTTTTGATTACTGTTTCAATCTCCTTACTGGTGATTCATCTATTCAAATTGTCTATTTCTTCTTGATTCACTTTTTGATGGTTGTATGATTCTAAGAATTTATCCATTTCTTCCAGATTGTTCAATTTGTTGGCATATAGCTTTTTGTAGTATTCTCTTATAACCTTTTGTATTTCTGAGGTGTCCTTGTGATTTCACTTCTGTCATATCTGATTTTACTTATTTGAGCCTTCTCTTTTTTTTCTCTTGGTAAGTCTAGCTAAAGGTTTGTCATTTTGTTTATCTTTTCAAAGAACCAGCTCTTGGTTTTATTGATTTTTGCTATTTTCTTTTAGTCACTATTTCATTTATTTCTGCTCTGATTTTTATTATTTCCCTTCTTCTACTGATTTTGGGCTTTGTTTGTTCTTCTTTTTCCAGTTCCTTTAGGTGCACTGTTAAATTGTTTATTTGAGACTTTTCTTGTTAGTTGAGATAGGCTTGTATTGCTATAAACTTCCCTCTTAGAACCACTTTTGCTGTATCCCATAAATTCTGGCATGTCATATTTTCATTTTCATTTGTCTGTAGATATTTTTTGATTTCTCCATTGACTGAATCGTTGTTCAGTAGCATTTTGTTTAATCTCCACATATTTGTGACTTTTCTGATTTTCTTGGTATAGTTGATTTCTAGTTTCATACCTTTGTGGTCAGAAAAGATGTTTGGTATTATTTCAATCTTCTTAAATTTATGGAGACTTGTGGATTTGAAAAGAATGTGTATTTTTTGGTTTTCGGATGGAATATTCTGTATATATCTACTAGGTCCATCAGGTCTACTGTGTTGTTTAAGGCCAATATTTCCTTGTTGATCTTCTGTTTGGATGATCTATCCATTGGTGTAAGTGGAGTGTTAAAGTCCCCTACTATTGTTGTGTTACTGTCTATTTCTCCTTTTATGTCTGTTAATAATTGCTTTATATATTTAGGTGCTCCTATGTTGGGTGCATAGATATTTACAAGTGTTACATCCTCTTGTTGGATTGTTCCCTTGATCATTATGTAGTGCTCTTCTTTGTCTCTTGGTACAGTTTTTGTTTTAAAGTCTGTTTTGCCTGATATGAGTACTGCTACCCCAGCTTTCTTTTCATTGCCATTTGCATGGAGTATCTTTTTCCATCCCTTCACTTCCAGTTTGTGAGCATCTTTAGGTCTGAAATGTGTCTCTTGTATGCAGCATATATATGGGTCTTGTTTTTTTAATCCAATCAGCCACCCTATGCCTTTTGATTGGAGCATTTAGTCCATTGACATTTAAAGTAGCTATTGATATGTATGTACTTACTGCCATATTTTTACTTTTTTTCTTGGCATCTTAGTAGTTCTTCTCTGTTCCTTTCTTCTTCTCTTGCTTTCTTCCCTGTGGTTTGATAGCTTTCTTTGGTATTATGTTTGGGTTCCTTTTGCTTAGCTTTCTGTGTATTTATTATAGGTTTCTGGTTTGTGATTACCATGAGGTTCATATATAACAACCTACATATTTAGCTATATATATTGAGTTAATGGTCTCTTTAGTTTGACCTTTATCTGAAAGCTTCACTCTTTTACTTCCCTCCTCCCACATTTTATGTTTTTGATATCATATCTGTCTATTTTTGTGCATTTGTATCCATTACCCTCTTATCGTGGAAATAGATAATGTTTTCATATTTGTGGTCTTCTCTTTCCCCCTTAAATAA
Source organism: Tapirus indicus (assembly GCA_031878705.1). Lineage (NCBI taxonomy): Eukaryota > Metazoa > Chordata > Mammalia > Perissodactyla > Tapiridae > Tapirus > Tapirus indicus. The sequence continues at coordinate 47,714,584 of CM062918.1, forward strand.
GTCCCTTTAGCATTTCCTGTAGGAATGGTTTCTTGGTGATAAACTCCTTTAATTTTTGCTTGTCTGGGAAACTCTATCTTTCCTTCCATTCTGAATAACCTCGCCAGGTAGAGTATTCTAGGCTGTAGGATTTTTTTCCTTTTAGCACTTTAACTATGTAGTGCCACTTTCTTCTAGCCTGTAAGGTTCCTGCAGAGAAGTCAGCTGATAGCTGTATGGGGTTTGCTTTGTATGTAACTTGTCTTTCTCTTGCAGCTTTTAGGATTGTCTCCCTATCTTTCATTCTGGACATTTTAATTATGATGTGTCTTGGTATGGGCCTCTTTAAGTTTAACTTCTTTGGTGCTCTCAGTGCTTCCTGTACCTGGATTTCTGCTTCCTTCCTTAGGTTAGGGAATTTTTCAGCTATTATCTCTTCAAATAGATTCTCTGCCCCTTTGTCTCTCTCTTCTTCTGGGACACCTATAACACGGATGTTAGTGCACTTGATGTTGTCCCAGAGGTCACTTAGACTGTCTCCACTCTTTTTAATTCTTTTTTCTTTTATCTGTTCAGCTTTGGTGATTTCCTCTAGTATTTTGTCCAGCTCACTGATCTGTTCTTCTGTATTCTCTACTCTGCTTTTAATTTTTCATTTCCAGTATTGTGTTCTTCATTTCTGATTGGTTCTTTTTTATATCTTCCATTTCTTTGTTGACGTTCTCACTGAGTTTATCCGTTCTTCTCCCAAGATCAGTGAGCATATTTATGACTCTTTGTTTGGACTCTGTGTCAGGTAGATTGCACATTTCTGTTTCATTTAGTTCCTTTTCTGGGGTTTTGTCCTGTTCCCTTACTTGGAATGTATTCCTCTGCCTCCTCGTTTTGCCTCGTTCTCTGTACTTGTTTCTATGTATTAGGTAGGTCAGCTATGTCTCCTAATCTTGGAGAGGTGACCCTATGTAAGTGATGCCTTATGAGGCCCAGCAGTATGCTTTCCTCTGGTCACTAGTTCCAAACGTTCCAGGAGCGACCCCTGTGTGGGCTACTTGTGTCTTTCTTTTGTGGCAGGGTTGCTCTTGCTGTAGGTGCCCAGGGAGTCTGAGCTGTCCCCCTGACCATCGGGTTGTAAGGCTTAGTTGTGTGTGGTTGTTATAGGCCCTTCAGTCTCTTAATCGGGTGTGAGGAGCCCCAGCACAGTTGACTGTAAGGTCTAATAGCACATTCCTGTTGCAGTTTTTCTATTAAATGAGTAGGCCCCCAGTGTGGCTGGTTGTTAGGCTCAGGGGCTTACAATTGCTATAAGCCTTGGCCTATTAGGTTCTTGTCAGCTCTCGAGGGTTGCAGCTGGGTGGGGCTGGCCCCAGGCACAGGACCACACAATTGTTTCAGGCTTTGGAGGGTGGGGCCAATCCCCTTTGTGGCTATTTGAAAAGCATAAGTCTTCTGCAGCTGAGAAGCCCCACCACCCACGGGGCCTCACACACAGTCAACACAGCTCTGCCCCATGCGCAAGTCCCTGACCCTCTAAAGTGGACCCAGTCGCTCCAAGGGAGGGGTCCCACATTCTCCACCCACTCCTTGGGCTTGCCCTGCCCCACAGAGGTGGACCCACTTGCCAGGCGGCAGAGAATCCACATAGCTCTTTTAAGCAGGCCCACAAGTTGCCTAAGGGCTTATTGTTGGGAGGGGCCAGTCTCTAGGGCAGGCTGCTTTCCTTGGCTGTGCTGGATTAAATCTGTGCTATAGAGGGTGGGGCAGACCTGGGCTAGCAGGCCACAGGGAGAACTCTAATGGCGTCTGCCAGTGTCTGTCTGTGTCAGCACACCCACACCAGGTCACAACAATGGCTGCCACCAATGTCCCAGTCCCTTGGGAAGTCTCACCTCTCACTGAGATGCACCCAGAGACTATCAGGTGAGTCACTTTTCACCAAAAGACTGTATGCCTTTCTCTCTGGTGATTTTAGGTTGCTTTCTGAAACAGGTGAATTTGTGCATGGGCCCTTTAATAGCAGCTTTAATTTCTTTGTGTCCCAGCTTTTCTGGGGGTATTCCCCATTGTTGTTAGTAGCCAGCAAAGCCAGATATTATGACATTCATCTCGGTTGTGCTGGGTCCAAAAAATGCCAATAGCGGCAACGTTCCCTACCTCAGGTCCCCCCCTCACCCAGGGAAGGCTGTGTACCTTTGGATTGCTCTCGGGCAGCTGTGAAGCATTGCAAGTTGTGGAGGTGGGGTTTTTTTCTCTCCGGAAGGGAATTTCTGCTTCTTCCACCTCGGTTAGGCCTGTTATTTGTTGCTGGGGTTCCTCTCATCCAGTTTTCAGTTCTCTCTGAGCGTAATTTTTCCAAAATTCATTGTAAATCAGCTGATTCTGTGGGAGGAGGTGAGTTCAGAGTCTGCCTATCTGGCCGTCTTGACCTGGAATCTTCTCTTATCTGAAATTTTAAAAAGTTATCTTATTAAAGAAAATCATACAACCTGAGCAAAATCTGCCAAAATTTTTAACACATTTAATTGCTTCTTTTTAGACTCATTATCTGTATATATTATGAATCAAGACAAATAAAGTTCACTTTCTGCCTAACTTCTACAGTTTTCTTCATCCATTCACATTTCTTCACTATCTTATTTAATGTTCTGCATCAAACACTTTACTTGAGGGTAAAACTACTCTTTTCATACTTGTTTGCCACTATTGCACCTAGGATAGTCTCAATCATCCATATTTAACCAAAGAAACTATTTATACTTCACAGAGACTACTGGGAAGAGGCCATTGAGAATTATCTGTCTGTCATATACAACAAGCCTTTACTAGACCAGTGCAGCTTATAAGCACATATAATACAACCTCCTACAGCTACAGACATCACTTTCATGCTTTAGAGTGTCAAATAAATATATTCATTAACAGGATTCAAAGATAGAACCACTTTATAACCTATAAGAATAAAATTCAAAAGTATATATATGTAAGCTATGCACAGAAACTAATAATAATTTCTGTATTACTTCGAAATTATCCAAGCATCCAAAGATTATTCATTAATTAATATTGTTCAAGGTTTTAAAGTTAACATTAAACTGACACACTATAGAACACAATATACTCTTAATATTTAAAAATTTGTTAGAATTGTAAATCAATTTGGTTAAACAAAATTTTTCATTGTTCCTTATCCTAAATATGTAGGAGTCATGTTAATTTATCAGATCAACTACATATAAGAAGTGTAGGAAGTTCAGATTAATTATTCTCTTCATGAGAAAATGAATTCAAACCTTTAAAAAGAATGAAATGTACACTTGTATTTTACTCCACACTGGTATAATCAGGAAGAAGATATAGCTGTTTTTTAAACCTAAATTATCAAATAAGTCTGATTTGATTGCATGAACTTGATTTCTTATTTAAAAAAAAAAATGCTTCTGACCTAGCAGCTTCTGTGAGAAGAATTTTGTTTTTATTTAAAACGTTAGCACATTTCAAGCATTAGATGTTCAGTTTCTTTATTTGGGGGAAATTTTGAGAATATTACGTTTATGTAAGTGCTTTTTAACCTCTGTAAACTGAGGTTTCTCAGCCTCAGCACTGTTGACACGTAGGTCAGACACTTATTGTTTAGGACTGTCGTGGGCATTATTAAGATGTTTGGCAGCATCCAGGCCTCTACCCACTAGATGCCAGAAGCACCCCCAAGTTGTGACAATGAAAAACATCTCTAGGCACTTCAAATGTCCCCAAGGGGAGAGGGGTAAAATTATTCCAAACTAATCAGAATAGTGATCCCTTACTTTAAGAGCCTTTTAATTTAATTTACTAATACCTCACAGAGGCAGGATTATATCTCACACACACAAGCCAAGTCTCACTTGAAGACGCACAAAAACACAAGCATCTTGCAGTTTCAGCCTAGCAGGTTAGCAAGGGGTCAAAAGTAAACAACACAAAAACTCTTGTGCTGGGTCGTATGGTAGGTGTTCAGTTTTATAAGAAACTGCCAACCTGTTTTAAACGTACAAATTTTGCATTCCTACCAGTAATGTATGAAAGTTTCAGTTACTCTGCATATTCATCAGCACTTGGTATTAGCAGGGTTTTTTTTTTTTTTTCAATTTTAGCAAATTTAATAGTTGCCTATTGGTATCTCATTATGGTTTTGATTTGCATTTCCCTAGTGACTAATGATGCTGAGCATCTTTTCATGTGTTTATTTGCATTTCACTCTTTGGGGAAGTGTCTGTTAAAGTCTTTGAATCATTTAAAAAAAATTGTCTAGAGGCCGGCCTGGTGGCATAGTGTGCTCTGCTTTGGTGGCCTGGGGCTCACTGGTTTGGATCCTGGGTGTGGACCTACACACTGCTCATCAAGCCATGCTGAGGTGGTGTCCCACATAGAGCAACTAGAAGGATGCCCAACTATGACATACAGCTATCCACTGGAACTTTGGGGAGAATAAAGGAGGAAGATTGGCAACAGATGTTAGCTCAGGGCCAATCTTCCTCAAAAAAAATTGTCTATGTTCTTATTATTGAACTGTGAATGTGTTTTATATATCTGGACACAAATCCTTTATCAGACAGGTTTTTCAAATATTTTTTCACATTCCATGGTTTGGATAAAGCTTAATTTACCAGCTTTTAAAATATTTGTGCTTTTGAGTCTTATCTAAGAAATAGTTCCCTAACCTAAATTCACTAAGTTTTTCTGTTTTCTTCTAGAAGTTTTAAAGTTTTAGGTCTTAAATTTAGATTTGAGTTCCATTTTGAGTTAATTTTTTAAAAATTTGGAGTCATGCATAGTCCAGGCTCAATTTTTTTTGCATATGGTTGTCCAATTGTTTCAGCATCATTTCTCCATTGAATTATCTTGGTGACTTTCTCAAAAACCGATCAACTATATATGGCTGGGTCAAAGCAATTAAAAATAAGAAAGAAAGTCTTTTATATTTACCTTCATTTTACCATTTCCAACACTCTTCATTTCTTGGTATAGACACAAGTTTCTGTCTGGTATAATCCTACCTCAAGAACTTCCTTTAACATCTCTGGGAGCACAGGTCTACTGGCACATGAAACACATCATGTGCTCTATTTCTCCTTGGAAGAGCTTGTCCCTTTCTGATATTTAGATTATTTCATTGCCGTTGAAATCAGCTCTCTGATGATCTTAGGAAAAGTTATAGTTTTGTAGATTATCCATCTTTTTCATATTGTTAGGGTGTGAGCAAGGTTCTTTGCAACTTTCTGTCTCCCAAACCTATGCCTTTAGTTTTGATGTTTAGTATTTAAGCTGTCTTTAGGTTTAAATGTTACATAATTTTCATTTTAATAAATTAGTTACTTAATAGTTTATTTTTATTTTCTAAATATAAATATATGGGTTTCTCTTCATTATCTTTTGGTCAGGCAACACAGTCTACATGATAAAAGTTCTTTGAAATGTGTTGACTTAGGACATGGTAAAGTTTTCCAAATGTTCCTTGAGTACTTGAAAAGAATGTATATTTCTTATTTATTTGGTACTAGGTTCTTTATTACATCAGGCTTGTTACTTTTTGTGGCAGATGCTATTGGTTGCTTATCCAAAAACTATTCTCCCCTTTTCCTTGCTATCAGAAACTCTATTTTGTTTGCATATTAGATAGCAATATTTTCAGAAAAGATGGGTCTAGCCTCAAAGGATGAATCATGTTTGGTCTAAACTAATCATTCCTAGTTTTCAAAGGGAATGTCTGCTGGGGGCTTCTGAAAGATATTTTTTATCAAAAAATAGAGCAAGATGAGCCTCCTTTCCTGCTTGCTTTTGGATGTTGTTCTGTGAGAAAATGACGTATGGAGCAGTAGTAGCCACCTTGCAACCATGAGAGGAAAACCAAGAGAACCATAGAGAAACAAACACAGTTTCCTGACATTGAGCTGATGAGTTAACCAGCCCTGGAACCATCTATCTTCAAACTTCATCTTATGTGAAATAATAAAACTCTTTTGTTTTAGCGACACTTGGTTGAATATTCTAAATGCATCTTGATACAGGCTTATTGTTTAAAAAATATATATATATATTTGAGCTATCATTTTCTGATAGAAATTTGTTTAAAAATCTCACACAATTGCTGCTTTTTTCTCTCTGTAATTCTATCTTTTGCTTTATGTATGTTGAGGCTCTGTTGTAAGCATACGTGTTCATGATTATTTTATCATTTTGATGATTTGTTCCTTTTATAATTATAAAATGTTCTCCTTCATATTAATTCTTTTTGTCCTTGTATTATTTTTTCAGTGTGTAACCAGAAATTTCTTTTTTTCTAGTTTTATTGAGATATAATTGACATATAACATTGTATATTAGTTTTATGTATGACATGATGATTTGATATATATATATTGTGAAATGATCACCACAATAAGTTTACTTAACATCCATCACTTCACATAGTTACAATTTTTTTTCTTCTGATGAGATCTTTTAAGATCTATACTTTTAGTAACTTTTAAGTATATGATACAGTATTGTTAACTTTAGTTACCATGCATACATTACATTCCCAGAATTTATTTATCTTTTAACTGGAGATTTGTGCCTTTTGACTACCTTTACCCATTTCATGTACCTCCCACCCCCACCTCTGGCAACCCCCAATCTATTCTATGTATCTATGAGTTTGGTTTTCTTAGATTTCACACATAAGTGAGATCGTATGGTATTTGTCTTTCTCTGTCTGACTTATTTCACTTAGCATATAGTTCCATCCATATTGTTGCAAATGACTGAATTTACTTTTTTTTATGACTAAATGATAGTCCATTATATATATTTATATTTATATATATAAAATGTGAGAGAGATATATATGTCATATTTTCTTCATTCATCCATTGATAGACTCTTAGGTTGTTTCCATGAGCTATTGTAAATAATGCTACAGTGAACATGGGGGTGCAAATATCTTTTTGAGATAGTGATTTCACTTCCTTTGGATATACAGTCATGTGCCCCATAATGATGTTTCAGTCAGTGATAGACCACATATACAACGGTGGTCCCATAAGATTAGTACCATATAGCCTAGATGTATAGTAGGCTATAACACCTAGGTTTATGTAAGTACACTCTATGATGTTCACAGGATGAAAAAAAATCACCTAATGATGCATTTCTTAGACCATATCCCTGTTGTTAAGTGACACATGATTGTATACCCGGAAGTGGAACTGTTGGATTATATGGTAGTTCTATTTTTTCTTTTTCTTTTACATTTCAATCCCGTTAAATTATTTTTTATTTTTTTGAGGAACTTCTATGCTGATTTCCATAGTGGCTGCAACAATTTACATTCTCATCAATAGTGCACAAGTGTTCCCTTTTCTCCACATTCTTGCCAACACATACCTCTTGTTTTTGGACACTAGCTTTAAATTCTGTTTTGTCTGACATTAACATTGTTATGTTAGCTATCTTTGATTAGTATTTTTCTGGTATACCTTTTCCTATCTCTTTTTTCTTTTTAAATTATGTTTTCTGATGACCAAAGGAATGCATGTTTATTGTTGATAATACCCAGGAGAAAAATCACCCACACTTTTATTATCCAGAGATAACTACAGTTAACATTTTGGCATACAAACATTCTAGACATTTATTTTGGTAGGTATATATAGATATATAAAAAAATTTTTTTTGAGGAAGATTGGCTCTATGCTAACATCTGTTGCCAATCTTTCTCTTTTTCTTTTTCTCCCCAAAGCCCCCATACATAGTTGTGTATCATAGTTGTAGAGTTGTAGCTCTTCTGTGTGGGACACTGCCTCAGCATGGTTTGATGAGCAGTGAGTAGGTCCATGCCCAGGATCCAAACCGCCGAACCCCAGGCTGCCGAAGCAGAACATGTAAATTTAACTGCTACGCCATTGGGCTGGCCCACTAAAATATTTATTTAAAAAATCAATTGTGATCATTCTGTATACAACCCAATGTTTTTGTAAACTTTTTTAAACATAACAATTCGATCATTTCTTCCATTTCATTTTTAATACCACATGAAGTTTTAATTCTTCATAGTTTTCCATTATATAGATGGCCTTAAATTTTTTTTAAGTATGCTATCATTTAGAATTTGGCTTTTCCACTTCTTAATGAATATCATTGTACATAAACTATCTCTTTGCTTTTGAAATTTCTATGTGTATCTCTTGTAAGCAGCATTTGGGCAAAAAACAATTTCTTGGTCTGATCTGACAGTGTCAGGTGAATTTAATCCATTTACATTCATTGTAACTACTGATAGATTTGGTTTTAATTGCGTTTTTTGTAATTGTTTCTTTTCATCTGCTTTCCTGTCTTTTATTTGCTTGATAAAGTTTTCTATATTCTGGTTTGCCCTCTGCTAGTTTAGAAACTATATTGTATTTATATTCTTTTAGTTGTGACTTAAATTTTTAAAAACGTTGTGACTTTTTTTTTTTTGGTGAAGAAGACTGGCCTTGAGCTAACATTTGTTGCCAATCCTCTTCTTTCTACTGAGGAAGATTGGCCCTGAGCCAACACCCATGCCCACCTTCCTCCATTTTGCATGTGGGATGCTGCCACAGCATGGCCTGATGAATGGTGTGTTGGTCCGTGCCCAGGATTCAAACCCACGAACCCCAGGCCACCGAGGCAGAGTGTGCAAACCCAACCACTACACCACCAGGCTGACCCTAAAGTTATGACTTTTTAAATACATAATTCACTAAATTTTTTTAACAAAATCTGAAATTATCCAGTATCTTTATGTATGTCTTCAGTGAGAGAAGGGACTAGCATGCTTTAACTACCACTTGAACATCTTTCTGTATACAATTGCCAGGTCATGTTTGAAAATCACATTGTTTCAATCATATATATCCTTACTGCTTTGTTTTGGCTTCTTCCCTGCACCGCTCCCCAGATATTTTTAAGCTAATTGAAGAATCATAAGTATTTCAGTATGCATCTTTTAAAAAATAGGCATTTTCTTACATAAACATGTCATTGTTGTAAGAAAACTAAAATAATTACAGTGTCACATGATCTGAGTTCATAGTCATATTTCCTCAGTTGTGTGTTTTTATAGTTATTTTGTTTGAATCAAGACCAAACAAGATCCACTTTTCACTCCTTCCTCTGCTGTCTTTGTGGTTCATCACATCATCTCTCAAATGGATTACTATAATAGCTTCCTAACTAGTTGTTTTCCTTAAACTCTCTACCTCTCTAATTTATTTTCAATGCTGCAGTCAGAATGATCCTTCTCCCCTGAAAACCCTCCAAACACTTCCTATCTCATTTATAGTGAAAGCCAAAAACCTTGACATGACCTACAAAGTCCTACATAATCTGGTTTCCTGTTAATTTTCTAATCTTATCTCCTTTTACTCTTCCTCTGTTCACTCCTTTCCAGACACACTGGTCTCCTTGAAATACCTGAAATGTGCCAAGCATGCTCCTGCCACAGGGTCATTATATCTGTTGTTACCTTTGTCTGGAATTCTCTTCCCCCAGTTATCTGCATGACTGTCTCTCTTATTCCTTCAAGCCATTACTTTTTTTTTTTTTGCTGAGGAAGATTGGCTCTGGGCTAACATCTGTGCCCATCTTCCTCCACTCTATATGTGCGACACCTGCCACAGCATGGCTTGATAAGCGGTGTGTAACTCTGTGCCTGGGATCCAAACCTGCAAACCCCAGGCCGCCAAAGTGGAGCACGCAAACTTAACCACTACACCACTGGGCTGGCCCCTTAAATATCTTTTCATTGAGCTATTAAAAAATATGAACTTCTTTGCACCTCTTGCCTTACCAGCCCCAACATTCCCTATTACCTTTCCTTTTTTATTTCTTCATAGCACTTATTCTCTAAAATACTTTATATTTTCCATCTCTTTAGAATAAAAACCTCATGAGTGCTGATTTTTGTCTCTTTGATTTACTGCTATACTCAGCATCTAGAACAGTGCCCAACACATAAAAAACACTCAATAAATGTTGAATGAATGTCTACTTACTGGGCTTCATAATTTTAATTTTTATTCTTTAGTTTACCTTTCAGGATCCTGAAACATACCTATCTTAATGCCTTTTTCAGGCTATTTTGTTATTTTCATCTTGAGTGGATTGAAATTTCAAAAGGTGTGGGTTGGCTGTTTTTTCAATCATCAGGTTTTTCCATGTTTTGAAATTTTTATTTACAGTGGGTTTTCTTCCATTTTGTTTCATTTTGATTTCTTTCCTCTGGGTTCATCCTTTCCCTTCTAGCAGTTTTAAGTTGCCTCCAACTTGTGTCCTAGGGACCCCAATTCAGTCAAGTGTTATATGCTAACTCACTGTTTCAATTCTTTGGTGATACTGTACACCAGTTACCAACTAAGCAAATTGCAAAACTGTGCACTTCTGCCATCTTAGGCATCCTCTTCCTGTGGGCTAGAGCCCCACGTATCAGTTGGAAGTAGGTTTTGCTTTTTAGCCTCTTTTCACAAGTGGTGCAGCCGTGGAGAGGAATCCCAGCCCACCCCCTGGCTTAGAGCAGCGCTGTTTTTTGCCCCCTTTTTCATTCCTGTTATTTCTGTTTCCCATTTAAGAAACTCAGTTTCATCAGAGGCTCATTAATTTTATTAATATTTTAAATAACCTACTTGTGGCTTTATCATTCCTCTCTAATGTTTGTTTTCTATTTTGTTTCCTATTCTTTCCTTTATTTCCTTCCTAGTACTTTCCTTAGGATTTTTTATTCTTTTCTTCTCCTCTTGAGATCAATACTTAGCTCATTATATTTTGGGCTTAAAAATTATCTACAGCTATACATTTCCCTTTTAGTACTGTGTTACTGCATCTCATAAGTTTTGAAATGTAGTAGCACTTTTAGACCTCATTATCCTGCCATATTAGAACTTCTGACTGCAAATTTCTGCTCTGGACCCAGTCAGGCAGGCTGCTGCTTCAGCACAGTTTATGCTTTCTTTCTATATTTCTTGTCCTTGGATATATTTATGTTGGTTTTGAACCCAATTTTATCCTTTTATATTTATCACTGCTATGTTTGGAGCAGAGGGGATGCCTTACAGCATCAATTCATAATGTTATTTGATCAGAAGTTTCTATACCTCTTTTCTTTCTCCTACAGAAGGTAAGATACACACATTTTTTTTTCCCTTCCATACGTTTAAACAGAACTTTCCTGCATTCAAATTTTATCTTGATGTAATTTTATCTTATTGTCACTTCTTTTACTTCTAATGCCAAATCGCATCAACTGTCACATTCACATTCTATGCCGCCTCTTTTCATGTAAGACTCAAGGCATCTGATGGTTGTTTCAAACAAATTTTAGAGGTCTTTTATAAATGTAATCTTATTTAAGCAAATTTGTTCTTAATATTCTACAGGGCTGTCTCTGCTTCAGGGATTGTTAAGCTGCTAAAGCTGTAGAACTCCTCTTCAATTAACTTTTTATTAACAGAACTGAAGTCCTAATTTGTTAAAATCAAAATAGAGATACATTATGTTCACATTTGCTTAAGGAAATTCAGGACTCAGTGTTATATATAAATGTAACAGAAAAAAAAAGAATGTAGCAAGTCCTGTCCAAAAATATTGGTTTGCTCCTCAGTATAAAATTAAATTCCTGATAAATTGTAGGCTATTGCCCTGCTTAATGTTTCCTGGGACATCTCCTACCCAACGCCAAGATTGTCACACCTACTTGTCCTGGTGTAAGTCAAGCACTTAAAAAAACAGTTATATTTCTCTTTAAAAACTAGCTTTATTTAAAAGAATCTGAAGCATAACACTGTAGGAAACAAACACAATACATATTGTTCAAGAAAGCCTGCCATACATAATTTCTACTAATAGTAGGTCTAGATACTGATAGATAACATTCTTTATACAACGCACAAATGACATCTAGCATGATCCCTGAAAAGAATGGCCAACAATAACATGGACTGTTTTGATAGTAGAACCTCTACTTGTCTTACTACTTATCTATAGAATAAAAAACTAAAATGTGGAAGGTAAGTTGAACTCCTCCAATTTTAAATTCTAGCATTGTGTTTAAGCAAGAAGGTAAAGGGATCAGAAGGAGGAAATTGTAAGAGTTAAATATTTTAAAAAGAAAAAGGAGAACTGGCTTGCCACTATTTATAGTAATTACTAAAAAGTAATTCAGAAGTATTTGGTTTAAAACTTGGAAGCCCTTAGACAGTCAAACTATCCATTATCTACTATATTCAATTGGTTACCAAGCCAATTTTATTTCTCTGAAAACCGAAAGCTGTACATTACCCATATAAAGAAAATAAACAATTTGGGGTAACCTAGTCATTTCATACTTTATTTAAATTTTTCCACCAAGCAATTCATGAATCACTTAATACTAATACTTCTTTAAACCTCTATGATTTAAATAGAAATAGACCCAGTTCCAAAAGATTCTATATAAAAATACCAGAAGAAAATAAATCCCTAACATGTAACACGAAATTTTTAACACAAAAAATAAACCCATGAAAACATTGGGCATTCAAGTAAAATATAATGGGATTATGACACAGTATGGTATCAGGCATTTTTTTTAAATATTAAGAACTGAATGAGATTTATTGCTATGTCAAACCTATCAATAGTCAACAATCAAATGTACAAAATATACCACAACAACCGTGCCAAAGATGACGCTATATAGACATATCATTAACATAACACAGGTAGACACTTATCTTGTAATATACATCACTGATATAGTAAAACCTTATTAATTCAGGATAGTTTGGATTGATTAAAGTCTAAAATTTGAATATTTTAAAAAGATATTCAGTTTAAGCACTCACAAGCATTTCTTCTTCCTTCAAGCACATAGTTTCAAACATATAAATTTGCACTGGCTAAGTATTACCTATTACAATTCTTTTGGGTACTTGTTTTAATGACAAAAGAATGTTTTTAAACTAGTACTGTATTCTTAAATTCTTCTAAAAGACTTAAAAATGTTCCAAGAGTAAACATTTTTATTTAAAATCTTGATTGTAAGTTTTATTAACAAATCTTTTCATCAGATGGTACAAAGTAAACACAATTCAAGTCCTTGTAACAATGGATACAAATTCTAAGTAAATTAGAGGAATTTTATGGTATTGTAATAGTTTCTTAATAAATGAAGAACAGTATTCTTATTTTGGTTATGGTGAACTAATGGCATCTTTTTTGGTCGGAAGATATCAGAATAAGTTCAAAGTCTGGTATATAATTTTAATGGTATGGGCTAAAAAAATCCTAATATCCACCATCAATTAAGATAATAATTCCTTAGTAAATTATAACTGCAAGAGGAAGGTCAGAGTTTTTAGAAGTATTCACTGTATTATGAGCCTTATGAATTGCTAATACCAAATTTTACCCCTCTCTCCCCTTTCAAAGACATCAGGCCATCTACTAATCCATAAATATTGATGTTTCACATACTTCATAGAGTAGCTTAAACATACCAGCATAAGAAATAATTAGTATTACATAGTAATTTCCTTTGCCATAGGAATAAATGTTGGACAAAGTCTGGAAACATTTTATTTTCCAATTTGAATTACAGTAATTTTGCCACAGACCACAGCACTAGTGCATGTGTTACTTTAGACATGCTCTAAGAAAACAAAAAATTACTGCAAAAATACATGTCACCAATGTGGAACACATTCAGATTTGTATAAAAGTACTGAACTAATATCCCAAAAAGAGGTATATGTAAACAGTACATAAGGAAGAAATAGTTTTAATATGAAACAGTCATTTAAGTCACATACATCATGATAAGAAGCAGGACTTTCTTTTATAAAAGATATTTTAACTAACAAGCAACATCATCTACATCTTCTACAGAACAAGAAAAGTACAGGTATTTAGAATAAGTTTTAATGTAATTGCAAGTAATGTATTTTGACAAAATATGACAAAGATGAAGTTTATCCATTGAGTTTCATTAAGTTTTCAATAAAATACAGGCAACCTCTGATGTACTCTCGGGCTTATACACACTTTCTTCCCTTCATTTCCCCCAGACCACTTGTCTTGGGCGATGTTAATGCCATCCTTAACCTCCTTACTCCGGGTTTGCCTCTAAACTCCCATCACTGTACCAAGCACTTCTATACTGCTCTATTGGATAAATGGAATAGAGAAAAAGGGGAAGTTATTAAAATTTAGAAATGAGCAGAAAACCTCTGACTTCAGAAGTAGAGGAAGGGAAACTGTGAAAAGTCCCAACAATCTAAAGAAAATTAAGAAGTATTCTCAAGACAGTAACAGCCAACTCAATTAAAATGCTGCTTCCCACGGTGCCTGAAATGTAGGCATATTGTCTGAAATCTTAAAGATTCATTCTGAACTGATAAACAGTCTTTTTAAAAAGAGAAATTTAATCTCACTTTCTTCATTCACATCTTGGTAGAAAATACTTTTCCCTTAAACTCTAGCCAGCCACAGCCACACAGAGAAATGGGAATCCTGACCGGAGGAAAGATATGAAATTTTGGAGCACAGAGGATCCAGGAAGAGAAAAGGCAAGTTGGCTAATACAGCATTCCACTGGAGTGTTTAGGATGGCAAGAGGGCAACTGTGAAACATTCAGTCCAAAGAACTTAACCTTCCTGAATCACATCAGGAAAAAGGAAAAGACCTCTGCTTCTTTCTCCCTCCTACATTAATTGGTTCCCTAAAGAAAACTCAGGCTAAAGAGAGCTTAGCATGATACTATTGGTTAACTACATTATGGTTTAAATAAGCCTTTACGAAGTTCTCTAAGAATCTAATCATCTTATATAGAGTTCCAAACGACTATTTACAAGTGAACTTTGGGAGCCTAAATGCTTTTAATAAACTTTTTTAATTAAAAAAATCTAAAGTAACATAAATGTTCATGCATATGAAGCCTCTATACACTGCAAAAAAGAAATTCAAAACTCTTTAGAGCTCCCTTAAAAAACCATTGCTTATATATATATTTCTTACTATTAAATACAATTACTATAGTATGTTGGACAGTAAGTATTAACACTCAATTTGTTCAGGATAAAAAACTGTGAAAGAATATTAGATGAAGACTCCTGATACTTAATTTGATTAAAGTTGGCAGATATCATGGTAACCCATACTATTGAGTTTTTTTTTCCTAACACTAGGCAGAGTTGGGAGTCTAAAAAAAAAAATCCCAAAATTGGATTTCTTTATATTGTGTTAATCTATGAAGAATAAGCACAAGAAAATCTTCAGTTTTATGTACATCATCTTCTAATTTGGATAACAGGAATTATAATAGCAGTACTCTATTTCACACAAAAGGAAAACACTGGTCACAAATCTAAATTCTAAGCACTCTATCTGAAGAATAATTGATTTGTCTTTTACAAGCTAAGCTGTTTCAGTATTAGTGAGTCCAGTAGCATCTAGAAGCAAGTGGACCAGGAATTCTCTAGTGAAATGAGCAAAGCAAGTTCTGAGAAAGGAACTGATGCTTTAAAACTTTCTAACAGTAACCTAGCCTTGGTGAGAGAGCCTAGCTGCTGACAGTTAGCCAGGCTGAACTTTGGCAAAACTTGAGACTGTGGGAGAAACTCCAAGATTTCCTGCTCAATTGTGTGTGTGCGCACGCATGTGCCTGTGTGCATGTAAGATGAGGACTTTCAGTGAAGGAAAAGGATTATATCAAAAAGGTGCAATGCTAGTGGAAGATTATCCCACCTGTGTGCAGTTCTTTCCATCATTGAATATTTTAAATTGTTTAGGGCAGCTCATCACTTGTCCTAAGAAAGTCATATCAGTTTATATAATAGCCTTCTTTGGTCAACTTGGGCAAATTAGTAGCTGGCCATTCTTACAGTTCATCACTTTCCCTACCAAAAAGCATCTAGATAACTTTTGATTTAGTGTTATGTAGAGACAAATGTAGAACTAGTAAGAAAATTAATTCAAATACATGAAAACATTCATCAGCTATGATTACAATTTGACTATGATTCATTGTCAGAATCAACTACGGTTTTTTATTTTGAATATTTACAGATTTCTATTTAAGTAAGGTGCTCTGAAGACCTAAATACATGAATAAAAATTCACTTGTTTGTAAGTTTTAAAAAACTACTTGGAAATGGGAAATGTAAGAATCACATTACAAATCAAGTATCTTTAGCTTGGGAGAGGTTACTTCATTTTCATGAAACTAACTACTGAAACTGTAAGCAACAGAGGGCTTAAGAAACTGCATAATCAGTTTTAGCAATGAGCACAACTCAAGTACCACCATGTAAAATGTTAAATCCTGTGGACAGTGGAAAGTTCTACTCTATCTAACTGTATTCAGTGTCATAAAAAACCATGATCTGATACTAGGACTGGGCATATTTTTAAATGATGTAGTGCACCATTTAAAAATCAGCACTCACTAGATTTCAAGAAAAACATAACCAGGTCCTTAAACATTTAGAAAATTATGTATCTCTAACAAAAGCTACAATGTAAGCAAAATGGGATCTTCAAGTATGCTACTTACTGAACACATCAAATGTCAGAGTCAGCCAAAAATACTGCATTTTAACCTGCTTCAACCAGTAAAGTTTTCACACAAAGGAGTACCTAGTATTAGAGTTTATATCATTTCACTTCCTAAAATTGTAAAGATATATATTTTACAGCTATTGAAAATACTTTGTACTCACCTCTAACTAGTCACAGGTAAATGGAGAAAACCTTGTATTACCTTGTACCATATGAAATTGCTGTTTTTGTAGGTTAAAATTAAAACACTGTATTTTAAAAAAGTGTTTTATTCAATCAAAATATGAATTAAGCATTAATAATTTCCTAATAGGTAATTAAGTATTTCATTTTTATAAAATTTGCCATTTGTTAGGCTGTATAAATTGTTCAAATCTTCCAATTACTGCTTCTCAGTCGGAGAGTATGTTGTTTCTTAGAAAAAGCTCTAAATGATGAGAAAGATGGTAGTTCACTGGATACAGGTCTGGTGACTATGATGAACATTACCAAATTTAATAGCCCAATTCAATTCACTTTGCTTTAGTGGCTTGTGACATGTGAAGTCAAGTGCTGTCTTGTAAAAGTGTGGATTCATGTTTATTAATCAAAGGACATTGTTTTTTAATCAAATTTTTCATGGATAATTTTAATTTCTTGGCAATATGCTGCTGCTGTCGTTTCACCAGGGTTTAGATAGTAGTAATTAAATTATCCCTTTTGCAGATCACCATACAGTCTTCAGAACTTTTTTGGCTGCAATGATGATGATGGCACAAGTTTGGGAGCTTCACCAACATCGAACCATTGTATAAATTGCTAACAATTGTGATACAGTATCTTTTTTTTTTTTTTTGGTCACGTTATGATCCGCTCCAAAAATGGGTTTCTGCTGTTTTGAATCTTAACGAGTTCACCTTCAATTGTCTCCGTTCTTTATCATCTCTCAGGAGGATACTCTTGGGTCCATTTTTACACTTTTCCCAGTCATAGCAGAAACTCCTGTCTGCTGCAAGACCTCGAACTGTTGCTTGTGAGTTAGCTTTCACCTTGGCTCTTAATTGGTCTTTGCTTAAAACGGATTTTGATCTCCCCTGAGGCTCACTTTTGAATTCAGATCCCCAGAACAAGATTTTTCAAACCACTACTGAGTATTTCTTTCACTAGCAGAGCCCTCTAATGCCTAATTGATGTTTCTACCTATCTTATTTGCAATATGTTGCAGTTTGAAATCATATTAGAAAAAGTATTCACAATTCTTCTGAGGATATGATATTATTTATTTCTCTGGAAAACAAAACAACTCAATAATAAAAGAAACCTGAAGACTGAAGAGCATAATATTGTTATAATTCTAAATAGCACAACTAGAAACCTACTTTATGTCAATTCTAATTGTAGTCAATTTTCAACTGATCTAATATTAGCAATTTCATGTGGTACAATCCACAAGTTAATCAACAAATACTGAGCATCCACTATACGCTAACATCTGTCTCATATCTGTACAAACTGATATCCTGGAAGACTGACTTGAAAATATGAAAGTCACTAATTTCAAGGAGCCTAGTGGGGGAGGAATCTGGTGTCATACCCTATTATTCTTAAAAACGCCATTAACATGTATGCTTCCTTCCATGTTATAGCTACATAAATTTTTCCAGAAAACATGTTACATGGATCCTTGAAAAAATTTTTGAACTAAATGTTTAATGTGATATCACCAAAGTTCAGCACTGAAATACATTTTTCAATGATTCTTTTAAAAGTCAAAATTTGCCTACATTTGCTACATATTATTTTGAAGCTTCAAGAGGCTTTTATGTTTATGATTAACAAGTAACATTTATTTGTATAGTACTTCCTAAAGCACCTCATATACATTATTCTCATTTAAGATAGCAAATGACAATAAAAAATTTGCACTAGTAATGAAGTGGAATATTAATAAAAACTAAAAGGTAAATAATCTTGTGTGTGCATTTAAAAAAATAATGTAAAACATTAAAATCCTGTGTCACTGAACCTCTGTAATACACAGGAAACAAAAAAACACTGCAGTTACTGCCCGTGATTAAGCATCACTGCCCACTGTGGGTGGACCAAACGTTTCTCTAGTGCGCATTAGCTGGACGTCTTTGTCAGCCATACAGGTGTCACAGCCCCACACTGCTGAGGCTTCCGCCGTTAGGAGGCCATAAGCTGTTTCAGTCATTCCAGTGCAGATCCGGTGAAACCATTTCTGACAAGAGGCTTCACATAAGATGGCATCCTGATCATCATTCACTTCATTTGTACAAATTCCACAAGGATACACTGGGTCGGAAGAAGAATGGCCATGACGGCTTGGGTGGAGAGAGGATTTATTGCTTTTTTCAGTGGTGCATGTGTCTGCTGCACCTCTAGGTTGTCGTGGCTTATTCTGTGTCCCATTTGCATGGCTGTTGTTTGTGGCTTCAGTGCTACTCGAACGGCTATTTTCTTGATTTACTGCATTGTTTCGATTAACATTTTTTAATTCAATATTACTCTGATTCACTGTGTCATCCATATTTAAGTGAGGTGGATGAACAGAGGAATTTTGATTAGCGTTTTTGGTTGTTCCTTGACTAAAGTCTTGTTTTTGGGGTGGTGCTTTTGCTTGACCAAAAGTGTTTGGGGGAGGAATAAAAGAATGATTAGATTCTAATGGAGAAGTAAAATTTGAATTATTTCCAGGGACAAAGTTGGATGCCAAGTCAGGATTAGATACCTGGCTAGCACTTTGTGGAGGAATCTGATTGAAGTTTTCAGCAGGATTTTGTCTAAAATGTTGATTAGGCATGTTAACATTCTGACTTAGTGCGTTATTATAAGATGGATTTCCAAAACTTGAATTATCATGTGGCCCAAAGTTAAAAGCATGAGGTCGATTAAAACCCATGCCCAAAGGATTCTGAGGAAATGGGTGTGGCTGATTCCTGAGCGAGTAAGGACCACAGTATGGGGAAGACATTCTTGGAGGAACGTGAGGTGGCATTCTGAACGTGCTATAGCCTCCAAAGCCAGGATAACCAGGGCCAAGATACGGATTTGACGAAGGTAGTGGTTTATAGGAAATAGTATTATAGTTGTCATCAAATGGATTAGCAGCCACTAGATGGTCAGAGTTTGGATTCGGTGGTGGAGCATACTCAGACAACGGAGGAAAAGAAGGTCCCTGAAATGAGAATGTACAGTAAAATACATGTTTTTGATCAAAGAAGTCATTAAAATTGTCCTGTTATCTTAACACTTATGAACCTCATTTCAGTCAAATTCCTCTTGCAGTGTTACAAAAATTTAACTCTTCACTTGACCTTTCAATTCCAAGTCATGTTTATATTTAACTACATTAGTGATAAGAATGTGTAGGTTTGTCTCATTTAGGAAAGGAAATAAGGTATGGTTTTCTGAGCTCAAATCCATTGTTACTTCAAAATCCAAAGGTAACCTTCAAAAGAGCTTCATTACCATAATTTTCATTTAATATGCCTGTCTATATAATTCTAGAATCTTTCACTTAAAATTCCAACTAAAAATACCTTTTGTACCCCCAAATAGCCAAAAAATTAAATAACAATAAACAGGATCTAAATTTTTTTCCTAGCTTAATTAACTTCAGGGAGTAGCTGTTCAAGTATTCCCAAAGCACTAAGCTCTAGGCCTCAGACTGGAAAAATAAACTGCCGGTTTTAATTCCACGGCAAGTTTAACAGATGGTGGCCAAAATGGAAAAAAGTAATCTGTACACACATCATACTTATTTGCAGTCTTTATCATAAAAAGAGTGCTTCAAATTTATAGAGAATAAAACCGTGAAAGCCTATATTTCTGTTTATTACAACCACAGGTCATAGCCAAAAGACGCCTCCACCATGACTGCTTCATGATACGCACACACTACTGAAGTACTAGAATTGCTGAACGTTACTTCAGGCTAAACTTGTGTCCATATATTTTTAAATCTTTTAATAGAACTACAGGTATCTATGCTCTTTTAAATTAGATTTAAGAATAAGCATTTTAATTTGTCTGCCACACTTCCTTGCAATATCTATTCTAGGCCTATTGTCCAATCATAGCCACTACTTGCAGAATAAAAAAATATAATCACTGCAGAATTCACTATTAGGTTCTGAATGAGGATAAGAAACAAAACCCATTGGCCTGATCATATCAGTGAAGAAAAACTGTTATTAAAGAAAATGTCAATTTACCTGTGTATTTGTCTTCCGTTTTTTCTTATCTGGGCTTCCTAATTGTACACCTGGTCCTCCTAACCCATCCAGTCCACTATCACCACCTAAAAATAAATAAATAAAATCCAGATAATATGTCCACTTGTAAATGAAATCACTTTACATCTCTCACAGCAATTATCTATTATAATCACCTATTAATGTTTTTCTATTTTTGTTAGATAAAAGCAATATGAAGCTTTTACTATCTTTGTTTTTCAAAAAGTCGTCCCCATAATTTCAGCCTGAAACAGTCATTCATCTTTACTCCCATAGTATTTTTTATTATTCTTTCAGTGAAAAAGAAAGTCTCCATCCCACCCTCAAAGCTTCAGTCATCTGGTTCCCTGTCCCTGAGGCAACCACTGCTACTAGTTTCTGGTCCATCTTTCCAAAGATAATCTAGATAAATTCCAGTATAGTATCTTTTGAGAGAGTACACAAATAATGGCATGCATATTATATACAGTGGTTTGTACCTTGTTTTCTTACTTGGAAATCATTCCATGTCATTACATACAGAATTGCTCCATTCTCTAATAACTGAGTAGTATTTCATAGTATGATTATACCATAATTCATTAAACTGCCTCCCCCATTGACGGATATTTAGGTTGTTTCCAAACCTTTGCTGTTCCGCAATGAAAATCACGTATAAATTTCTTTACATAATGGTACAAGTCATTCCTAGAAATGGAATTACGGCATCAAAGGTATGTGCCTTTTAATTCTTAAAGGTGCTGTCAAAATACAACAATGCATGTGAGTATTATTTTCTTAACAGTGTATGAGCAAGCAAAAGCAAAACTGTGACTATGAATCTAAGAGGTTAAAAAAAAAGTTTATCAATGGAATTTTTTTTCCACTAAAAAAACCTTTTTAAGACAAAATCGTCCCATTCGCAGCAACATGGATGGACCTTGAGGGTATTATGTTAAGCAAAATAAGCCAGACAGAGAAAGACAAACACTGCATGATTTCACTCATATGTGGAAGATAAACTAACACACAGACAAAGAACAGTTTAGTGGTTACCAGAGGGGAAGGGGGTTGGGGGGTGGGCACAAGGGCTGAAGGGGCACATTTATATGATGACTGACAAATAATAATGTGCAACTGAAATTTCACAATGTTATAAACTATTATGACCTCAATTAAAAAAAACCTTTTTATTATGGAGAATTCTGAACATATACAAAAGTAGAATAAAATTATGAACACGCATATATAGATACACATTTGTGGTAACATACAGATACACACTTATAATAGATTAATAAATCCAATGAGTTGACAGAGAATTAGAGGAGACCTGCTTATATATGCGGATTCTGACAAAGGGATATTTAAACCGAGACCTAAACGATGATAACAAATCTCTCATGTGAAGAGCAGAAGGAAGAGCCTCTAGGCAGAGAGAAGAGCATGTATAAAGATTCTTAAGTAAAAAGGAGCTTGATGTGTTTAAGAAACGTAAAAGAAGCCAGTATCAAGGGACTCTGGATAGTGCCTTTGGAAGAGGTTGGAGATAGGTAGGGACCAGATCATTTTAGAGTTATGGACTGAAAGTTTATGTTTCCCCCCAAATTCATATGTTGAAGCCCTAACCCCCAATGTGATGGTATTTGGAGGTGGGGCCTTTGGGAGGTAATTAGGGTTACATTATTACATTAGGTCCTGATGGTGGGATCCTTATGATGGGATTAGTGGCGTTCTAAGAAGAGAGAGAGAGAGTGATCGCTCGCTCTTTCTCCCTGCCTGCAGCATGGAGGAAAGGCCATGTGAGGACACAGCAAGAAGGCGGGCATCTGTAAGCCAGGAGGAGAGCCCTCACCAGGAACTGAATTGGCTGGCACCTTAATCTTGGATTTCCCAGCCTCCAGACTGAGAAAATTAATTTCTGTTGTTTAAGCAACCCAGACTATGGTATTTTGTTATGGCAGCCCAAGCTGACTAAGACATAGAGCAGCCTTGGAATTTATGGTAAGGAATTTGGATTTTATTTGAAGAATAGTGGATGATCATTTAAGGGTTTTGAGCAGGAAAGTGACATGATTTATGTTTGTTTGTTTTTTGGTGAGGGAGATTAGCTCTGAGCTAACAACTGCTGCCAATCCTCCTCTTTTTGCTGAGGAAGATTGGCCCTGGGCTAACATTCGTGCCCATCTTCCTCTACTTTATATGTGGGACACCTGCCACAGCATGGCTTGATAAGTGGTGCATAGGTTGGTGCCCGGATCCAAACCTGTGAACCCCAGGCCGCTGCAGCAGAGCAGGTGAACTTAACCACTATGCCACCAGGCCGGCCCGATTTATGGTTTTAAAAGATTACATTAGTAGTTGTGTTGAGAATAAATTGGTGATGGGATGGGGTAGCAGCAAGGAGACCAGTAATGATATCTTTACAGTAGTAGTTCAGGAAAAGAAATGGTACTTGGCAATAAAGAAAAATCAGTGTGTTGGAGAAAGACCCCCACATAACAAAATGCAAAGCAGATTTCTGTAAGAGTCATTTAGAGAAGTTTAAATATTATGGAGGTGAAAAACTATGACAAAAAATAACAAAATTTAGTAAGGATTCTGGATGTTAAATTAATACTTAAACATCGAAAGTTTTCTTATATACAAAGTACAACCAGTTAAAAGATAAAGTAGAAGAAAAGTTTTCATTTATAGGAACAAAACTAAACTAAAATAGCTAGCAATAAATTTAAGAAATGCACAAGATTAGTATGAATAAAACCTTTTTTTTTTTGAGGAGGACTGGCCCTGAGCTAACATCTGTTGCCAGTCTTCCTCTTTTTTTTCTTTTTTCTCCCCAAAGCCCCCAGTACATAGTTGTATATCCTAGCTGTAGGTCCTTCTAGTTCTTCCATGTGGGAAGCCACCTCAGCATGGCTTGAAGAGCAGTATGTCTGCACCTGGGATCCGAACCTGCAAGCCCCGGGCAGCCGAAGCAGAACGTGTGAACTTAACTACTGCGCCACCAGGCCAGCCCCAAATCAAAACTTTTTAAAAGTCCCATTGAGAGACACAGAGGAAGACTTCTAATAAGTGGAAAGGTATTCCCTGTTCTGGCTAGCCATCTGGAACAAAATAACATCATTTTGTTACCTCACTTATTATTCCAAACAGCCTTGTTGGACCTTCTTCAGAGACATCAGCACCAGATGTCGGAGTCCCAGGCTCATAGGGCTCATCCTCCAAGCCCAGAGGCATTAATACCAGCCTAAGCAGCAACCCCTTCTCAGAGATCTGACACTCACAGGGCCCCTCCTGTGAGTTTACATATTTTCCAAATTCCAACCTCTTTTCTTTGACCCACAGCCTTAGGAATGGTAGCTGCTTCCCCCAGTTGATACTTCTGTGAAAACTCTGGTATCCTATTTTGCCACTTCAGTTTAACATCTGTTAACAATACTTTATATTAAATTCTTTATGTTAAAAATAATTGGTATGGTTTCTGTCTCCTGACCAGACCCTGACTGATACATTTCTCAGATCCCACCAGCCAGAAACTATCACCAGGTTAACATCATTGCAGACATCTAGCTTACTATCTACCTACCTACTTTTCCTTCTGTGGATACAGTGCAATAGTAATACTTTTACAAAAATATACTGTTTTTAAAATAAAAAAATTAAATTATAACTTTATCAGAATTTAATAAAGGAAAAAGAAATGAGTTAAACTGAAGAATATGCCAAATGTTTCTTCAATAGAGATTTTTGAAGAAAAAAAAAAGAGAAATTTGTGAAAAGAATCCTCTAAGGCTAACACAAGACATCAAGAAAAACATTACATTGGAGAGATTATAGTTTTTCTTTTTTTAATTTTAGATAGCACTGACTGACTTCCTGCTTTGAAAGTTGAAAAAACAGTATCACATCTTATCCTACTTTTTTCCCCTTCTAGCAGGTCATTTTCTATCTCTAGATTCAATTCTTTATTTCAGGTAAATTTTCTTTTACCATATCTTTGAATACTTTTTCTGCTCTACTTATTGAGCGCTTCATTTCAAGGGCACTAATAATTATCATTATGCTACAGAGATTTTTAGCTCCAT
Organism: Tapirus indicus; assembly: GCA_031878705.1. NCBI lineage: Eukaryota > Metazoa > Chordata > Mammalia > Perissodactyla > Tapiridae > Tapirus > Tapirus indicus. The sequence continues at coordinate 47,739,435 of CM062918.1, forward strand.
ATCTATTAGTTAGCTCTTCTGACTTGACTATCTTTTTCATCTGTACTTAATCTGATTATCTGAAGTTTTGCTATTATGTAACTTAATTGTTAACCATCTCTATTCTGTTCCTTATTTCTAATTTATCTATTTGTTCTGTAATTACACTGCTTTAGTCCTCAGTTTGTTTCCTTAGGTCTGCAATTTACCTTTTATCTCATTTTGTTGTCTCATAATCTTGTCTCTGAGCTCTTGTTTTATTTTATTAAGTTCTACCACTTGAAGTACATGTGAGATATTTCTTTCTGTCTTGTAGTTTATGGGTTCTTCTTCATCTTCTGCATGCTGATTTTTTTCTTGTTTTTGTTAGTTCATTAGTTTGCTATGGTATGTTTGCATAGTTATCACGCTTTTATTTTATCTTGCAACTTTGCCCAGACCTTTTATTTGCTCTGATTTAACATGAGTGACTTTCTGACACCCTTTTATTCACATCACAGATTGTTTGCTTGGCTTACGTGGTATGCTACATCTGCTGAGATAATCATGATTTTTTTCCTTTAAATTATTTTAATGTTGAACCCAGCTTGACATTCCTGAAATAAATCGAACTTACTCATTTTTATATGAATGTTATTTTTATATGACTGGATATGCTAATATTCTTTTTAGAATGCTTGCTTATATTAGTAAGATTAACCTGTTGTGTTTCTTTGGAACATCCAGGCTCTTAATTCTGAGATACGCACATCTACCTAGTTGGGGGTGCAGTAACCCATTCACATGGAAGGATTCCCTTGCTTCACCCGATTCAATTTGTATCCCTAGAGCTTTCTTTTCTGTCAGAGACAGTCTGTCCTTTTTTTAAAAACAAACAAACTTTCTGTTTTACTCATTTTTTTCTTACTCAAAGGAGTGAGAAGATAAGCATACTCATTTAATCTGCTTCTCTCCAGACTTGGGGTTATTAGTAAGAATTCTCAAAATTGTGTAAATAACCATCAGCTTCTAAGGGGAAGGTGTTGTCTGAGAAGCCTAGGACAGTGAATTTCCCCCTGTTCCAGATTTATGGTATTGGGCTATGCCAATTCCCTTGTTTGTTGTTGTTGCTGAACATTTTTGCTGTTTTTTTTTAAACTGTTTTAGTTCATTTCACTTGGAATTAAAAAAGAGATTCTGTAAAGTAGCTCTGTTCTACCATCTTAACTTAGAAGTCTATATCTAACTACATCTATGTTTTTTCACTCAATCTGCATAACAAACCTATAGGGTAGGTAAGTCATCCCCATTTTAAAAAAAGAAAGAAAAAGAAATGGAATGTAGAGGGGTCATACCACTGGTCAACAGCAGCACTGAAATCCAAAACTAAGGTTTTGTTTTCTTTTGCTTTTAAGTGTACAGTTCAGTGGTTTTTGAGCATCACAAGGTTGTGTAATGATCACCATTATTTAATTCCAGAACACCATCATTACCCTACTGGTGGCAGTCATTCCCCAGTCTCCTAGTCCCAAACAATTGCTAATCTACTTTTTATCTATACAGATTTGCCTATTCTGGACATTTCATATAAATGGAATCATATAATATATGGCTTTTTGTGTTTGGCTTCTTTCACTTAGCATAACATTTTCAAGGTTCATCCCTGTTATATTATGTATTAGTATTTCATTCCTTTTTATGGCTGAAAAATTGTCCATTGTATGGATATACCACATTAGGTTTATCCATTCATCAGTTGGTGAACATTTGGGTTGTTTCAACTTTTTGGCTATTATGAATAATGCTGCCATAAACATTTGTGTACAAGTTTTTGTGTGAACATATGTTTTCAGTTTTCTTGGGTATTATATACCTAGGAGAGGAATTGCTGGGTGATATGGTAACTCTTGTGTCTAACTTTTTGAGGAACTGCCCAACTGTTTTCCACACTGGCTGTACCATTTTACATTCCCACCTGCAAAGTCTGAGGGTTACGTAAGTTTCTTCACATCCTCCCCAATATTTATTTTCTGTTTGTTTTTTTTAATATAGCCATCCTAATGAGTATAAAATGGTATCTCTTTGTGGTTTTAATTCGCATTTCCATAATTACTAATGATGTTGAGCATCTTTTCATGTACTTATGGACCATTTATATATCTTTGAAGAAATGCCTACTCAAGTCCTTTGCCTATTTTTTAGTTAGGTTTTTTGTCTTTTTTGTTGTTAAGTTACAGGAATTCTTTATGTACTCTGGGTACTAGACTCTTATCAGATATATGATTTGCAACTATTTTCTTCTATTCTTTGGCTTGTTTTTTCACTTTGACAGTGTCCTTTTCATGAAGTCCAATTTATTTTTCCTTTGGTTTCTGGAGTAAAACTAAGTTTATCTACTTCTAAGATACTAGTCTGCTGCCCTCAAATCTTATGCATATACATATACTGTCTTCCTCAGTGGCCAACAAAAGGCAAAAATGAAAACTTCTGGTTCAAACTAAAGGAACTCCTATCTTTTAATTCTAATTTGACATGGTAATCCTATTTTAGTAGATGGTAAGTAAAGAACTCATAGTGAGATCCAGTCTACCCCTCAAGGTCCTTCGTTCAAAATCTGATGGTTCAGAAATGACTAAAACTATTACCAATTTATAACTATTCAGTAGCCTATATAAAATGAACTGATGATTTCATATTAACAATTTGTGTGCAGTTTTCTATAACAGTGTATACTGACATACAACAGAAAAATGTGTTGTTCTTGAATCTGAATACGGAACTTCTGATGAGTTTTGGTGTGGAAAAAAGAATTAGCAATGGTCTTAGAGGTCAAATAATAAAGTGGTTATATAAATAAACAAAAGTGCCGAACATTAAAGCCCCGTCTTTCCTAACATCTGTCATGGGCATTTCATTTTAACAAAAGCATAAATACAAAAAGATAATTCTTAAAAATGAACACAATTATTAATAAATTAGTCTCTAATCTAGAATATATAAATTACTATTCACAGCATTAAGACTACTGAATAACTGTAACTTTACAATTAAAATACAACGTAATTTAAGGTAGACAAAATGTACTCTTAATAATTAGTATCTGCCATTTCTGTTCACTTTCCAAAAATTTCATAATAATTTCTTGTATTTACTCTAAGGCAAAATCTGACCTTTGGAATCATTTAAATAAACTCATTATTTTCAAGTAATCTGTGAGTAAAGCCACCTAAAATTCTTTTTTGAAAACTGAGTTTTATAGTATTGATTTTTTATTTAAGAGTCTAACTCCTCCATAAAATAAATCTTCAAGTTCCCACTGGTCTCTGTTGCCCACTTATTGTTCATCTAAAGAGTTAACTAACTCTTCAATGGCTCTGGCTTTTGGCCTTACCTAGGTCCTTCCTGCTGCTGTCTGTAATACTGGTGGTTCCTCTCCATGATGTAATCAGTAACGTGAGATCAGATTTGTGGTCGTCAGGGATAATTAGAATACAAGCTACCAAGAATTTCTATGATTCTCACTCTTTAAAACTGAAGTGAAAGGTCAGAATCCAGGGAAGGGGAAAGTAGTGGTTACAGAGCCAGTTATTTAGGTTACCCTAATAACTTTTCGTACCAAAGCTTCTCTCTCTCTGCTCTACATACCTGCTGCTGCTAACTCTGCAAGGGAAACCATGATTATTCAGCCAAAAGTTGAGAGTTGTAGGGCTTAGAACCAAGAAAAGGGGAGCTGCCAAAGCTTACTGTAACACTGGCCACTCTGATCCTTCTGTTTGTTAATACTTGAATTTCTTCATCTCATCTCTTCACTGCTACCTGCCTAGTGCCCTCTGAATCCACCAGGGGAACAGAAGTGAAAAAGAGTGATGTCAAGAATGTAACAAGAAGCCTCTCCCATCTTAAGAAAGCAAAGGAATTTTAATTATCTATATATTATCACCTTACATTATGCCAATCAATCTCAATTAAGCAAAATAATACTCTTACCTCTCCATATACCTTTAACCTTTATCCAGAGCTGAAAGTTGAAATTATCTCTCTCCTTATAGTCTTATAAGAGAGTCTAATCTATTAAATGAAGCAACTTTTTCCCATCTAAAGATTCTACAAATTAAAGATTTTTTTGATATGAAATCCATTTATAAATATAAAATTATTTTTTTCTATTTGTAAGTACTTTTTATTTTTCTAAGGTGTGGACTATTTATTTTAGGCCTTTCTTTTAAAGGTTTAATTATAACCGCTTTATTCCTCCTATTACAGACTCAATCTATTTTGGCCCCCGAGTCCTTAAAAGGGAGTGAGGGCATTATTCTGTACACTAGATCGCAGTGTGCCTTTTATGTATTTTAAATTTTCATTTTTTAACCTCATTTTATTTATAATAATGGTTTGGCTTGTGATAACGACTGTTATCTTAAGTAATACGACTGCATTATTTAAAAATATTTTATAATTAATATTTTCCTTTAAACAGATTTGCTTCATCATTATTCTAAGTAAGTATGTATTTATGTATTCTATGCTGATTAAATGACGCAAACCAGGTTTGCGCTCCCCCAACATTCATATGTCGAAATCCTAACCCCTAATGTGATGGTATTAGGAGGTGGGGCCTCTGGTAGGTGATTAGTTATGAAGGCAGAGCCCTCATGAATGAGATTAGTGCCCTTATAAAATAGACCTGGGAGAGCTCCTTTGCCCCTTCCACATGTTGGGACACATGTGGTGTCAACACACTCAGCAGACACTCAAATATCAGTTTCTCATAACAACACAGAAGTCTGGGATATAATGTCAGTTTATTCTATCATTTACTAGGAGTGTGAACATCTTAGCTAACAGCTTTGTCTTAACTGAAACACGTACTTCTGTAATACTGGTCTCTACCATGGAATGGAAATATTATGAATTAATATGTGAATACAGTATTATACATCAAACATTTGGTGAAATGGCCTTCTGTGATTGAAATGAAAATACATTATTTCCTTTTAGAATGTAAGGCAGAAAGTGTCCACTATGTGATGCTCAGAACCTAGATGAATCTGGGCATGTAATAAATATTAAATTCAGAAAGCCCTCAATATCAGTGACTTAAGGTTTCAAATATTTGTGGTTCCTGTGCCAGATGTTCTTCCAAAACTAATGATCTTTGTACTACTGAGGAGCATGAGGTTTAAGGTTGCTCAAAAAGGTAAAAGCTTAGGAGGGCAGGTGGATGGTATCCATGTGTGAAGCTGACTCTATACAACAATACCTCTAATAATAAACTTATTTTATTAACAAAGTCAGCCAAATTTTTAAACAAAAACTTATGAAATCATGAAGAACAAAGCTGCACATATTCACAAAAATCAGGTAATAACTTGCATTTGTCTCTTTTGGCAAAATTGTGAAATCTGGGAGGTTTCTGCTTTTATAATTTTTTACGTTCATTGTTTTCTCCCTAGAAGGAGATAATTTTCATTTCTGTTCACTTCATACCAACTCCCAATCAAAACAAGAAAGAATATGTTGTAGGTCATTGACTTATTGATTAATTGATTAAATATACCAAAAAGTGAATGTTGATCACATTACTTACTATATTTTAGAATGTATATTTTAGACCTTCAATTTCCAATTTTAAAAGTAAACACTTATAGATAAGTTACAATGTACCAGACACTGTTCTAAATGCTTTATTTATATTAACCCATTTAATCCTCCAAACAACTCTATGAGATAAGTACTATTATTATCCTCATTTTGCAGCTGAGGAAACTGATGCACAGAGAGATTAAGCAACTTGCCAAGGACCACACAGCTAGTAAATAAAAGAGCTCTTGGAATAAGATCCCTGGTAGTCGGGCTCCAGTCAAAATGCTGTTTCTCAATACTGCTATTAGCACATCTGTAGAGACTGAGAATAGGAAAGGAGACCTGAAATCACTCTTGATCATACCTTACAGCTAGCCTTGAAGATAAAGATGACTTACACTTCTTGAGTTTCCTGGAATAAGAGTGTTAGAAGAGAGAATTGTATAATCTTCCCAAGAGGTAACTCTCCCACACCTCTGGGGAAAGCAAACAAGAAAGATTATCTGAAGTTACTGAAACCTCTCTGTTAACATTCATCAAATTAGATTTCAGAAACATTTGCTGAGCTTCTCTAAGTATAGAAATAAAAGTAATAATTCCTCCCTGTAAAGATCTCATAATCTAGAGGAAACAATTTTTTCTTTCTTATTTTGAAACTCTTAAATTTAATGTGATAAATACTATGACAGAGATGAGCACAGGATGTTGAGAGAACATTAGGAACTCTCATCTAATCCTGACTTGAGGGAGGAGTGTCAGAAAAGACACCCTGGGAGGTTTCAACCGAGCTGATGCTTTGAGAGTGAGTATCTTACCAAAGGTGGGAAAAAAGAGGGCATGCCTAGCAGAAGGAACAGAATGTGCAAATAAAGATTTAAAGGCAAGAGAGACCATGACAATGTCTAGAGAGGAAATGTGAAGATTTCAGAACTGGAGCACAGGAGACAAGGGAGAACATTTCATGGAATATGACGGATGACGGATGACTAAGTGGTAGGCCTGAGCCAAATTAAAACAGGCCAATATAACAAGGTTAGATTTTTATCCTAAAGGCAATGGGGAACCACTAAAGAATTTTACAAAAAAGAGTAACATGACTAAATTGTGTTTTGGGAGCACAATGGCAGTGGAACATAGTGGCTAAGGCTTTGGGCCCTAGAGTTTAAGTTCTAGCTTTGCCAATTATTAGCCGGGTAAACTTGAATGTGTTACTTAACCACACATTACTTAACCTCTCTGAGCATCAATTCCTCAACTGTAAACCTAGAATGATAATAACATCTAACTCACGGGGTTATTGAGAGGACTAAGCAGGATGGTCCATTTAAACCATATAGCAAACTGCTTGGTAAGTACTAAATAGATGGTAGTTATTTATCACCAGCAGCAAGAATGTGGAAAATGAATTAAGAGGGACAAAATGGGAGGCAAGGAAACCAGAGAGAGGGCTATTATAATAATCAAAGAGAGAAGCAAAATCTGAACTAAAGAAGTGGCCGTGGAAAGGTCAAGGAGATGATGGGTTGAAATCATATTAAGGAGACAGATATTCTAGGACTTTGGGACTGTGTTGGTCGGGAGTAGGGGATGGGTTTGGGTCACTGGATAAATGCTTTTCACCAAGATAGGGAATATGAGAGAAAGAGCACATCGGACATCTCACAGATAGATAACTTTCATTCAACACATTGAAAATAAAATTCATTTACTTCCCCCTCATAAATCCACTCTTCCTTTTATATATCTGTGACAGCATTCTCTTATGGTTTTTCTCCTCTACTTCTCTGGCTACTCCTTCACATTCCACTTTTCAGGGTCCTTTTTTCCCTTTTGTCTCCTAAATATTAGCGTTCCTAAAGTTGCTTTTCTCTTCTCACTTTTCTCTCTCTCTGGGGTGAGCTCATCTATTCCCAAGGCATCAATTAATTCACCTGTTTACTGATAACTTCCAGATCTCTATTTCTGGCTCAGACCACTCACCTCAGTTCCAAACCACACATATCCACTGCGGACATGGGAACATCCCAGGGGGATATTCATTCAATGTGTCGAAAACCAAACTCATTCTCCCGATAATCTGCCTCGCCCTTACATATACCAATTAAAAAACAAAACAAAAACCCCAGAAAACCTTCTCTTTAGACTTTCTCTCACTGGCTCTTCCCCTCGATTCTGTGACTACATAAATCATGCTTCCTCTGCAGTCTTAATCCAAATCCTCCATACACTCATCTGATCAAGATGATCTATATTTTTTAATAGTCTACTTTTAGCATTTTAATGACGTTTCTGTGTTATTATCCCATTCTAAAATACATTCTTACAGTCCCAATGTCATTTCTAACTTTAGTTAAAAGCATTTCATTTTCTTCTTCCTTCTCTACTTCTTCTTCATCTCTAAATTTCTGTCTTTCTTCCTCCATTCCCTCTTTTTTTCTCCTAGACTAACTCTTAATTTGAATCCTTGATGCTATTCCCCTTCTCTCATCTGCAGAGACCTGAATTATGAGAACAGGTGCCTTGTCTGTCTCACCCCCAGCTTCTGAAGCAGTGAGTGCCTAACACATGGTAGATATTAGAGAACATGTTGAATGCTTTATTAATGAATTATCCTCTCTTTTGCCTTTTCAGTTTCTCTCCTTTCCCTCTATATTGGGTTCTTCTGTAAGTCTACAAATATGTTTAAGTCTTTTTTCAAGGGATAAAAAAATAAAAAGACATCCATACAAACTTTCTCTTGACTCTGTCTTTCCAAGATATTGGCTATGTCTTTCTATCTACCACCAAACTTCTTTTAAGTCACATCTTCACCAACTTAATCTTCACTAATACTTTCAACGAAATGTGGTTTACTCCCAAAAGTGCCTTCTGAAAATCAGCACTGACTTTCTGGACCTTTTTCTCATCCCTCATCCTCCATGCTGCTCTTTCTACATCATTTAACACCCATTGCTTCTTAGAACTCTTCTCCAGGAGGCCTTCCTTGAATTGCTTAAAGATAGGTTATATGTTCCTTTACTTCCTATAGATGATCACAGCACTTACCATGCTGTTTGTAACTGACTACTTATTTGTCAGTATCCAGGACTAGGCTAACAACTTCTTGAGGACAGGTGTTATGTCTTCCTAATCAACGTAGTCCCACTGTCTGGCACTATGACTGCTCAGTAAATATTTGTTGAATAAACGAATGAATATTGTCATCAGATCAACACCTAAGAATTCTAAGAATACTGGAGAATGGGCATGTCGGTTAAAATAAGGATGACAGGTAACATTCTAAGGGAAAAGGCAAGTAAAAGTAGTTTGAGGGGCTATGGTCAATCAGAAAACAGCATAAAGATATGAATGAGTTACTTCATGTATTTACTCATTCATTCATTTGGTATTTACTGTACGCCAGGCAACTAGGGGAGAAATAGAAAGATAATCAAGATATTGTACCAATCCTCATAGATCTGTCTTATAATCAAGGGCTGAGGGTCTGGGGGTGGTTAAGAACTGGCAGGAAATAGGAGTAAGATACTTTGCCACTAAAGAGCAATTCTGAATCTAATACTGAAATATCAGGACAAGTTTGGAAGACCACAAATCAGCTTCCTCTGGTCCACTCACCTTTGCAATCTAGGTCTACTAGCAGCAGCTCTCAAACTTTATTGTATATAAAGAACACCTGGAGATCTTGTTAAAGATGCAGAGAAATCTCCCAGAAATCCTGATTCTGTGGGTCCAGTTATCTACATTTTTAATAAGCATCCCATAAGTCTTTTAATAAGACTAAAAGCATGCTGATGATGCTTTTGGTCTACAGATTATATTATTGTAAAGTCCTTAGTCATTCATACTGTCATAATTTTGCCATATCTGAGTTCCACCTATAATATTACTTTCTTAATAATTTCTTTAAATTGAAACCATATATATAGATATATATCCTATGTATTTTAATCTTATATCTCTGTCTATCTACATATATCTTAGCCTTATTCTAAGCAAGAGGTTTGATGATATTTTCATAATACACATGAAATAAATACATAAACATTAAAAAGTCTGTCTGTATACATCAGTGGATGGGCAACAGTTTGAGAAGCAGTCCTCAGGGAATGCTTCCAGGGAAGTGAAGTTCAGCAGAATTGTGCTTCAGAAGAGCTCATGTATATATTCTGGTATCTTTTATAGATTATGAAATAATCTAAAAGTGTTTTTAAAATTAATGTTCTAATTTTTACAAAACAATTTATTTTAAAAAAAACCTCATAGTGACTTTTTATTTTAAAAAGTGCATTGTTTTTTATTCTGGTACTTAGCTCTCAGAATATTCTTGAGCTGACACCTGAACCAACTCCACCAGCTAAGGCATCAAACTTAAAAGCAGCAGTTGAAACAAAATGAAGATAGATCGGTGCTTTTGGCCCACAATAAAATACCCATCGATTTTATTTAAAATTATATTTGATTAAGTCTGATAACTGAGTTCAAAGGTATAAACTTGATAGCTCTCTTTCTTTTCCTTCAACCCCGTGCCTGGTGCTCCCCTGCTGCCCAAAGGAATTTATAATAATAGGCAAAATAATACAGCAAAAATATCAGTGGAATAATTGTATCTCAAAAAGGTCTATACCTTAAAGGTTTTGGCAACTCATAGCCACAAACAGAAAAGAAAGTTGAAATAGAAAACCTTCACCAAATGAAAAATTGTGCTGATATTAAGCCTTTAAAAACACTGTTCTGCTCTAAATCATGTTTTCTCATAAATAGCTAAGAAAATCAATCTCTATCTAAATACTTGAGTGGATTTTTTTGGATACCACATTGTTACTATGTCACAAGCCAGTTCTATATGTTTAATCTCTAGTCATGTGGAACAAAAACACAGATGAATGATTATGATCCTTGATCACTACATCACTTAAGTCAATTGGAAATTTATCTTACTACTTACTGATTTATAAAGCACTTTATCCTGTTTGAATGAGAGGATTATTGCAATAGCCTCCTAACTAGCCTCTCTGCTTCAGCCCCCGTTCTCTACAGTCTATTCTCCACACAGCAGCCAGAGAAACTCTGTTAAAAATATGTCGGATCAGTCACTCTGATGCTCAAACACGTCCAGTCCCCATCTCAGAGTAAGTCAAAGTTTTTTAAATGGCCCACAAGACCCCCAGTACACAATCACCCTATCCTTCAACTCATACCACTCTCCCTTTGCTCACTCTGCACCAGTTATCATAGCTTCTTTGCTGTTGCTTGAACACACTAGACAAATTCCAGACCTAGGGCCTTTGCACTTGCTGTTCCTTTTGCCGAGACTGCTCTTCCTAAATGTATCCATATGGCTCCGCTCTTATCACTTCCTTTAGGTCTTTGCTGAAACATCATCTTCCATGTCAGCCCTCTATAATTGCCACCTCCCCACTCCCATACATATTTCTGAACCACTGTCCCTGCTCTGTTTTTCTCCATAGCACTTACTATTTGATATTCTATACCTTTTTTTGTTTGTTTATCATTTGTTTACCCCAGAAGAGTGTGAACTCCTGCTGGGTGAAGACTCTTTTTTGCTTTGTTCACTGTAGTATCCCAGTGCCAAGAATAGTGCCTAGCACACAGTAGATGTTCAACAAATATTTGCTTAATGAACAAACAGTATTACTTAAACTTTCGGACTTTCAGCCTTAACCCTATTAAAAGCTGGAAATAAGAGCTGGCAAATACCCCTCGAATTTCAAAATGGTATTTGGCGCCTGTGAATTTACATGCACTATCTTTTGTCTGGTACATCGTTCTTTTTTTCTTAGTGAGGCAGCAGGAAAATTCCTAACCAGTGTGCAACGAAGAAGCAAACTAATCATGTATAAAACTGATTTGGGGTGATCTGATTCTTATCCATAAGGCAACAGAAAAAATGCCTTTTGAATTTATACAGTTTCTCCTCTTAAACCTAAGGAAAATAAGCTGCACGTCTGTTGCCTTTTGTAGGGTGGGAAGGGGGGCTGGGAGAAACGCGAAGGCCCCGCACACCTTCCTCAAGAACGTCAACTCCAGTGCAGTCCAACTTACTTTTTTGGGAGGTGGGCATCGTTCGTGGTCTCTGCCAGGGGGTGTTTCTTTCTCACCCTTTGAGGTGCCTATTGTGCTGGGTCTCGCGAATGAGGGAAGGTGGGAGAGGAGCGGGGAACAAGGGGATGCTGAGTGCGGCTTCAACTGCCTCTTAACACAAAGTCGGGGAGGCGAGGGCTCCGCGCGGGTGTCTAGGGGGCGAGCGGGCGCCGGGGCCGCGCGCCTCCGACCGCAGCCTCGGCCCCGGGGCGCGGGCGGGACGCGGGCTGCGCGGAGTTAGGCCCGGACAGAGCCCCGTGGCCTCCCGGCGGCCGGGCACGCGGCCCCCGCGCACCCCACTCCCCCGACCCCCTCACTCCGGCCCTTCTCCGTTACCTCGAACTCTCTTCAGCGAAATGGGATCCTTCTCCTGTTCTGCTGACATTACAGACCGCAAAGCATGACTCCCCCCCAGGCCGCGGGAATTCGGTCTCTTTGATGCTGCGGCGGCGGCTCCTCCTCCTCGCGGGGCCGCTGCGGCTGCGAGGCGAGCCTCCGAGCCGAGGCGCGGCCGAGGACGGCGGGGACGCGGGCCGACTTTGCAAAGTTTGGGAGGAGGACGAGGCCTCGGGGCGGCCGGGCCGCGTGCGGGGGCCGGCCGGGCTCAGCGGCGGCGGCGGGGAGCGCGGCCTGGGGGCGGCCCCCCGCCTGGGGCCGGCATGTGCGGAGGACGAGTGCGCCGCCGCCGCCTCCTCCCACCCCTTCTTCTTCGCCGCCGCCGCCGCCGCCTCAGAAGCCGCTGACAGGGGAGGCAGGAGGCGGGCGGCCGGCCCAGGCGGCGCACTCACAGCGCCCTCTGAGGAGGAGGTCTGCGCTCTCGCCGCTCCCGAGTCGCAGACACAAAAGCCCCCAGCCTGGAGCCGCCTGCAAAACCCGCTCTGGGGCGGGCGAGGGACGTGGCGCGGCCCCGCGGCTTCCCCGCCCTGAGCTCCCCAGCCCCGCGCGGGGACGGACTTCGGGGGGCGGGGGCCACTGCCTCGTCCCGCCGCGCCTCCCGCCGCCGCCGCCTCGCGCTCCGCCTCGGCCCAGCCCCCACGGCCCGCGCGCGCCTCTCGCTCCGCGCCGGGACTCGCGGGCCCGCGGCCCTCGCGGCCGGGGCGGGCAGCGCGCGCCGAGGGGCCGCCCCGCCCATCCCCGCGCCCGGCGCTCTCCCGCCGCCCGCCAGGCCCGGGGACCCCCTGCTCGGCGGCCCACGCGCCCCGGCCGGGCTTCTGCGAGGACACTGCATCTCCGAACTTCGTCACAGGCCCCAGCAGGCATCTTGGCCTCGCAGCCGGGATCTGAGAGAGGAACGTAGGACCCGAGAAAACTTTGTAAGCGGGAGCCGGCGAGTTCTCGGCTGGCATGCGGAGACCCAGATTCCCGACTCCGTGTCCGTGGTCTGGACACCTGTTTGTGAAATGCCCCAACTTCCAGTTCTAACGACTTGACTCTTCAAGAAAGAGCGATGCGGAATTATACAAGAAAGGAGAGTGGGTAGAAGCGATGAGACTGCTGGACCAGATTTAGACGTTAAATTTTAGAAGGACCTCCAATGTGCTTGTAGATTGGATTGGTCACCGATTCCACATCCAGCAGTTGGGCTGTGTGACCTGGGGCAATTTAGGTAACCTCTCTGAATCTCAGATTTCGGATCTTTTAAAGGGCAGTGGGGCGACATCTCTGAGATCTCTTCCAGCTCTGACATTCTTTGGCTTACTTTTATGAAACGGTTTCTGTTTGTTAGATTTTCCAGTTATCCTACTGAGGAGAATCTGTAGGTGCAGACTCTCATCTTCCAATCAGGTGAAACACTGGGTTTATTTTGATGTCAGAATCACTGAAAAGCACTCATTAATCATATGAGGACTTAGAACTAACCACAAACGGAAGGAATTTTATCCTTCCCGAGACAAGACCCACAGATCTCATTAAACTGCATATAGAATGTCAGAGAGAACAGATGTGAACCTGAAGCCAATGTATAGTTTTAACAGACAAGCACCACAGCGGCGGAATGGCTTTAAAAGACAGGATATGATGTGGTCAGGGGACAAATGTTACCCTTTCTCTAATAAGTTTGGGGAGAAATTCCTGATTAGAAGATTCAGACTAGGATAGGCTGGGGAAAATTTTCCTGCAGGAGGCACATTTAAGGAGAAGGCTCCCCCCCCAACTAGAATGTAAGCTCCATGCAGGCAGGAACTTTATCCGGTTTGCTACAGTATCCTCTGTTACCCAGCAGTGACTGCAAAGTGTTCCCAAAGACATTGTGTTGGCTGAATGGATGAATAAACATCTGGAAGTGGCCCTGGGATGACTGGATTGACAGGGTTTTAGAAAGTGTGATAAAGCCCAAGCAAATGCTAAGTATGATAAAGCAAACTGGATCTCACACTCTACCTCACAGGGTTGTTGAGAGATGTGAAAGCACTTTGAAAATACCAGTCAATATGGAAACATAGAATTTTTATCATATAATCTTTAGTGCAAGGGGAGTGGTTGAGAAAAATCATTGCTAAGGGATTTTGAATTTTCTATTGTAATTCCCTAAAGCTAGAGACTAAGAAATATGTAACTCAAGATAAACAAATTGGCCTCTTATTAGTGATTCATCAAGAATAAAAAGACCGTCTTGGCCATGGATTTTAGATCAATTTGACTTCCAAATCCTGACTACTTATTTGCTACATATCAGAATTACCTGGAGAGCATTCTAAAATTTCAGATTCCCAAGTCCCTCCCCAGATTTACTGAATCAGAATCTCTAGGAATGAGGTCTGGAAATCTGTTTTTAAATGTTCTTTAGATGATTCTACAACAATGAGCATTGTGCATTATACTCTTTATGTCCCCAGTATGACAGAATTCTTAACAAAAATTTCTCTTCACCTCACTGTTGTAGTCTTTATCCATGGGATTGGCTAGGCATTCCAAAGTCTGATACAGAGAAATGCAGTTACATCTATTGTTGGTGGGCCTACCCCATTATTTAAAAATACGTGCTCAGTCATGCCTAAAACTCAGTAGAAGGCACAGCTTAGGCTAGAGCAAGGGTCAGCAAACTTTTTCTGTGTAGGGCCAGATAAATATTATCAGTTTTTGCAAGGCATACATTTCCTGTCACCACTACTCAATTCTGCTATTATAGTAGGAAAGCAGCCATAGACAATATGTAAACAAGTGGGTGTGGCTGTACTCCAATAAAACTTTATTTATAAAAATAGGCAGTGTGCTGAATTTGGCCCGCAGGCTGTAACCTGCTGACCCCTAGACTAGAACTTGGATCACATAAAGGACTTTGGAGCTCCAGGGGACAGCCCTAGGCTGCAGATACAAATTAAGGAGACATGACCTAAGAATGGATAAACTCACCCGGGACCAATGAGAAATAAGAGCCGAGAATAGAATCCACTGACATTTTAAAGGGTGGACAGAGATAGAGGAGCCTGTAAAGAAATTGAGAAGGAATGAAAAAAAAAAAACCAAAACCAAAAACAGGAGTGCTAGGGCAATCAAGAAAAGGGAGAAGTGATCAACATTATTACATGCTGCAGAAAGAAGTACTCATTTCTATCATCAGACATCCTTGGCCTGGAATCTACTTAACCTCCTTGTTTTCTCATATTTTGAAATATTTTATAGTCTTTGCTTTTAATATTTTACACCTCAAATTTTACCTGTTTATATTGTGGAAGTTAGCATAGTGGAGCGTTTAAGCATAAAGACTCTGCTATAAGTTGGTTTAGATTAACATGTAAACTTTTTTTCAGAAGGAAGAGAAAATATTGCTAAACGTTCTATTTTCAAACATTTAAAATCATAGATCTGTTTTAAATTGAATAGAAATAAAATCAAACCCAATTCTAGGTTTGCAAGTTTTGCAACATTGGTTTGAATCCTTTCATGATATAATTGAAACTGCGGTCAGTACAGCAACCTCTATACATCGTTAAACCACATCCAAGCGCCTTTGTTGACAAATATAGATGGGCTATCAAAAGGTCAAAGTTGAGGGAATCACAACAGCAAACTTTGGGGGATGGTTTGTATCAGTCAGGATTCAATCAGGACACAAAACCCACATAATTTAAACAGGGTGAGTTTAATACAAAGAATTATTAACTACAGTAGGAGATTGCAATCAGGAGGGATTGGATAGTAAGAAGTAAAAAGAATGCTACAGAATATGAGAAAAGCAGATATAAGGAGGAGCCACTATTCTTAAAGTTGAGCTAGAGCACCCAAAGAAGAGGCCCCTCCATCTCCAGGCTGAGATCCTGACCTTAGAGGAGACTGCACAGCCTTGCAGTTTGAGGGGAGTGCCAGAGGAAGCTGCTGCCCCTGGATGCTACTGCATTGCAGGATCCTGGCACTGGATATGTTGCCCGCACTGCAGGAGCTGAATGCTGGAGAAGCTACGCACGCTGCAGGAGTCTACCAAGAGGAGCATCTGGAACAGGAAGAAAAGCCCCTTCCTCCTGCAATCTCTCTCCAGCAGAGAGAGATGACAGAGTATAACACCATGCCGGCTAGCAAAGGAAAAATATTTAAAGGGTCCATCTCTACTTTTGCAGAGCAGGCAATGAAGGGAAATTGGAGTTGAGCGGCAATAAATTGATTATTGACACAATGATAATGTGTGCTTTAGCCTAGCAAAACTCCGTAAGTGACCTCGTATCAGCAGCACCTTTAGTTCTGGAATATGCTCTGTCATAAAATGGTACCTTCCAATCTTTTGTTGTCTTGTCCCAAATGTATATTTTCTAGGCTATGAAATATAGGGCAAAGTTTTACTTCAAAATAACCTTGAACTCATTCTCTTTAACCTCTCTTATCCCATCCATCACCAGATTCCATAAATTTTACCTCCTAAATATATCTCAGATGTGTCCATTCTTCTCTATCCTCACTGCCACCACCCAACTCCAGCCATGATAATTTATCTATTTTCTGGACTAATATAATAATCACCCAATAGTTTCCCCACATCCCCCTTAACCTCTATTCAATCCATTTCCCACTCTGTAGCTAGAGTGCTCTTTTTTTTTTTTTGAAATAATTACAGATTCACAGGAGGTTGCAAAGAAATGTATGGAGAAGTCCTGTGCATTCTTACCTAGCCTCCTCCAAAGTTAACATCATGTACAACTGTAGTACAACATCAAAACCAAGAAGCTGACGTTGGTACAATCCATAGAGCTTATTCAGGTTTTACCAGTTATACATGCATGGGTATGTATATGTATGTGTGTGCAATTTTATCATGTGTAGCCTTGCGTAACCATGACCACAATCAAGATACTCAACTGTGCCATCACCACAAGACTCCCTGACAACAAGCCTCCCTGGTGGTGTCCCTTTATAACCACACCCACCCACTCCCCTGATCCCCAACACATAAGTGGCAGCCACTAATCTATTCTGCATTTTTATAATTATGTTATTTCATGAAGGATACACAAATGAAATCATGCAATATGTATCCTGTTGAGATTTGTTTTTTCCACACAGCATAATTTCCTTGAATTTCATCCAAGTTATTGTATGTGTCAATATTTTGCTCCTTTTTACTACTTAGTAGTATTCCACAGTATGGATGTACCACAGTTAGTTAAACCATTCACCCACTGAAGGACTACATGGGTAGTTTCTACCTTTTAACTATAATGAGTAAAGCCCTTATGAACATTCATGTACAAAGTTCCTGCATGAAAATAAGTCTTCATTTTTCTGGGATAAATGCCCAAGAATGTAATTGCTGGGTCATATGGTAAATCCATTTTTAGTTTGAAAGGAACTGCCAAACTATTTTCCAGAGTGCAGAGTGCTCTTTTGAAAACACAAATCTTATCCTGTCATCACTTTACAGAAACCTCCTCAATGGCCTCCCACTGCTGTTACAGTTAAGACTGGATTTTTTTCTTCTAACATGGACTATAAGGCTTGTATAATATGATTTCCACTGATTTCTCCAACCTGATCCTGTAGCACTCCCCTTGCTCTTTCTGCTCACTGGCCTTTTAAAAATTTCCTCCAATATTCTCCTGCCATAGGGGCTTTGCAAATGCTTTTTCCTCTTCTGGAAATGCTCTTCTCCCCATTCCTAGTCCAGTATACTCAAAATCTACCTTTCATTCTTGACTCAAGTAGTTATCTCCTCGGGGAAGCCTTCCTCTGGTCTACCTCGGATTCTGTTTTTTATGTTCCTTTCTTTCAACATTTCTCTCAGTTTGAAATGACATATAATTTCTGTGAATAGCTGATTAAATTTTGTCTTCACCCCCAGACTCTAAAATTCATGACAGCTAGAGTTGTGTTGATTTTTTGCTTGTTACTTGTCTGACACATATCAGGTGCTCAATAAACATTTTTTTTTTTTTTTTGTGGGGAAGACCAGCCCTGAGCTAACATCCGTCGCCAATCCTCCCCTTTTTGCTGAGCAAGACTGGCCCTGGGCTAACATCCGTGCCCATCTTCCTCCACTTTATATGGGACGCCGCTACAGCGTGGCTAACAGGGAGTGCGTCGGCGGGCGCCCGGGATCCGAGCTCGCTAACCTCGGGCTGCCAAGCGCGAACTAAACCGCTGCGCCACCGGGCGGCTCCATCAATAAACATTTTTTGAATGAATGAGTGAATGAATTATATACTCGCAAAGAATTCAGTGTCAAGCCTTAACATTCTATAATTTTGTCTAACCATTATTTAAGATATTTTAACTGCTCTAAAGCTGGGGAAAGAGAAAGATTAACTACTCAGGTTCAGGGCTGTCTGCTAAGCAATAGATTCTTATGGCCAAATTTCAGATTCATACAAAGTTTACATATATATATAAATATATATTATTTCAGACTAAGACTTTCTAAATATTTCTAGTGGATAACTATTATTTAAAAAGTAACAAAGAAAATGATTAATAGGGCATTTGTAATTCTCTTAAAATATTAAGGAGGATTGCAAATCAAGAAAGAGACAAATGTCTACACAGCTCTCCATCTTGATCACTGTTTGTCATATGAACTTGACATACCCTTTGCAATCAGTAAGCAAAGACCTGAGTTTAACATAACCATCATAAGAAGGTCCATGGGATCTTTTCTGGGGCAGTATGGTTAAAAACATTCATGGTTAAGTGAGGTGCCTCCAGTGAGACACTTGTCTTTGGTCCACGATTCTAAAGAAATATTGAGTCACGTACTTCTTATGTTACAGCTGATAAAACCAATATGGCAAAGTAATGTGGGATTTTTGCCTTGTTTTTCTCTGTTTCTTACAGCAATGGGAAAAGAGGCAGATTTTTTTTTTCGGGATATAAATACTGCCAACATAGGCAGACTGCAACACTGTGGGTGCTTGAGAAATGTTTTAAGAGCATGTGGGAATGAGCAAGATATGCATATTTGTGAATGAAACACAGCAAGGCAGGACTACCTAAGAAACATGACAAATCTTGGTGTTAAAACAACAAACTGTATATATGGAACAATTGGCATTTTATGAAATCTCTTTTAAAAGACAGAAAATGTGCCAATTTTAAGCCTTTTTTGTATGTATGTGTGTTTGGAGGGAAAGAGCAGGAAAGGGGAGGCAAGATAATGACAACTTTGTGCAGTAACCTTCTTTTGAGTCCCCCCATTTTTTCATACATTTACATTTTTTATGGAGATTTAATTTACATATCACAAAATTCATCATCTTAATGTGTACAGTTTAGTGTACAGTGTATTCAGTTTTTAGTATATTTAGTATATTCACGGAGTTGTGCAACCATCATCACTATCTAATTCCAGAACACTTTCATCACCCTAAAAAGAAACCTTGTACTGGTTAACAGTCACTCCCTATTGCCCTCCTTCCCCTCCTTCCACCCCCTGGCCACTACTAATCTACTTTGTGTCTCTGTGGATTTGCCTACTCTGGACATTTCAGCTCATATAAATGGAATCATACAATATATGGTCTTTGGTGACTGGCTTCTTTCACTTTGCATAATGTTTTCAAAGTTAATCAATGTTGTGTATGTATCAGTATTTCATTCCTTTTTATGGCCGAACAATATGCCATTGTATGGATATACCAAAACATTCACTTCTTACATTTTTAATTATTTTCAAAATTACAGAAAGGGTACAAGAATAATAAAAAGAACTCTCATATAGCCTTCACCCAGATAAATAAAATAACATTTATAAAGTAACATTTTGCCTTATTTGCTTTCTTTTTCTCTCTACACACTCACATTATTATTATTTTGCTATTATTATTTTCTGAACTGTCATGCCCCTCTACCCGCAATACTTCAGTGTGTATTTCCTAAGAATGAGATAGTCTCTTACATAATCACAGAACAGTGACCAAATTAAGGAAATTTAACACTGGTAAAATACCATTAACTAATATATTGTGCATATTTAAATTTCACCAATATTCCCAATAATGTCTTTTATACCATTTTTTCCCTGTGGTCAAAGGTCCTTATTGCATTTAACTATCATATTCCTTTGGTCTTTTTATATCTGGAACAGTTCCTCAGTCTTCCCATGTCTTTCACTTTGTTGACATGTTTAGAGTACAGGCCAGTTGTTTTTGTAGAATGATGCTTAGTGTGGACTTGTCTGATGTTTTCTCAGGATTAGACTGAGATTATTGCATTGCTGGCAGGAATAATGGGTAAGCGAGGCTGTGTCCCACTCAGTGCATCACATGAGGGGGCACATGGTATCTATTTGTTTTATTGTTGATGTTCACTTTGATCACTTGGTTCATATGGTGTCCACTAAGTTTCTCTACTCCAATGCTATCATCACTGTAAAGTTTATAAGCAGTCTCTGGAAAAATACTTTAAGACTATGTAAATATCCCTTTCCTCATCAAACTTTCATCCATTAGTTTTTGCATCCATTGATGATTCCTACCCGAATCAGTTATTAATATCATAGTTGCAAAATGGTCCTTTCTAACTCTGTCATTCCTTCTATATTTCTTATTTGGCATTCTACTGTAAGAAAGAGCTTGCCTTTCTCTTTTTCTCCTTCCTTCAAAATAAACTTATCTATTCAATGGGTTACAATATTCATTTTGATACTCAATTTGTTCCAAATTTGGCTAGTAGGAGCCCCTTCAGATGACTCCTGTGATCTTTTGAACATATCTCATAACTCCTTGAGCACTTCCTTACTTTCTGACACAACAAGATGTTCCAGAATCCAATACTAACCATCTCTGCCCCAGCCCTGGAATTAGCAACTCCCCGAAAAGAGCCCTGGTTCCTTTTAGTGGGGAATGGTATTTAGAAAACAAACTCTGAGTCTCTGGTGTGCTCATTGCCACTCAAGTGTCATGGCTTATAGGCTCTTTTTAGGAAAAATGCAGTTTCATATGGTTCAACTATATATATTAAGTCATGAATTCATATGGATACCTTTAATTCCAAACCAATTTTACATGGTTCTTCTTTGCCTTTACCCCTTCTCTCCCTGTATCTTTCTTCTCCTACAGTGAGAACCGTGCCTCCCAGAGTTCTCTTCTTTTTTCTTTGTGAGGAAGATTAGCCCTGAGCTAACATCCATTGCCAATCCTCCTGTTTTTGCTGAGGAAGATTGGCCCTGGGCTAACATCTGTGCTCATCCTCCTCTACTTCATATGTGGGACACCTGCCACAGCATGGCCTGAAAAGTGGTACACAGGTCTGTGCCCGGGATCTGAACCTGCAAACCCTGGGCTGCCGAAGCGGATCATGCAAACCCAACTGGTACACCACTGGACCAGCCCTGGAGTTCTCATTTTTATAATGTCTTTTGTCACAAAATGTGAAAGCACAGGTTTCATTTCTAATTTCAAAATTATATTGACAATACATACAAATTTCAAGCACACGCACTCATGTATATATGCACTGACAATTTGAGTGTATACAGTCGTTCATTTGAATAAATTTTAGTCAGGCCCTCTTACCCAAAAAATGTCAACCTCACCACTTTTTACTCCACTATCATGGCTTCATTCTTTTGGACTGTAAAATTGCTTTGGTTTTGAAGAGTTACCTATTAAAATGTAAATTATCTAGCTCTAATAGCTTTATAATCAGTTAATACCTTACACAGAAATTAATAGATAGCTCTTGTAAGGCTGAGTTGGAAAGAAATGGAGGTGAAGAAGGTTGAGACAGAGAGAGGTGAGGATTACAGGAAGTCAGGGAGGGTTGAAGAGTATAAAAGGTTAAATTTTCCTGATTATCAATTTTCTTTTGTATATATATTGATCTGAATATGAATATATGTGTAAACATATGTAGAAGAGAGTCAGTATGTATAGTGGTTAAGCACTCAGACCCCTGGATCCAGGCTGCCCAACCTCAAATCCTGCTTCAACATTTATTAGCTGTGTTATCTTGGGAAAGTTACTTGACTTCTCTGTACCTCAGTGTCATCTGCAAAATAAAGACAATAATAGTACCTGCCTTATAAGGTTATTGTGAGGATTAAATGAGTTAATGTACATAAAGCGCTTAGAATAGTGCCTAATATATAGTAGGCATTATATAGATGCTTGCTATTATTATATTTAGTCTCTATTTTCTTACAAAAATAGAATCAAATTCTATATACCTATTATGTAAACTTGATTATATTCCATAGATCTCCCCAGCAGTGAATAAAGATCTGCCTTTTTCTTTTTCATGGCACCATAATGTTCCATTAACTAGATGTAATTGAATTTTTCAATCTCTATTGATGGGACATTTAGGATGTTTCCATTTTTCGTATTACTAACAGTGCTAAACATTCTTGTACATAGATCTTATTTGTGCATTTTATTTTACTTTCTTGCCAAATTGCCCTATAGAAAGTTGAACTAATTTATATGTCCTTCAGTAAGTTGTTTTAATTTTCTTCTTCCTATAGGTCAGTGGTTCTCAACCATTTTTTTCTACCTCAACCCCATCTGCATCCACAGAGTATATGTACTATCATCAACAATATCTCTCATTAAATGACTTGTAGTGGTGTGATGGTGTGGCAGAGACTGCAAGTTGTCTCCCAATAGCCTCCCTCCCTCCGTCCTTCCCTCCCTCCCTCCCTTCCTCCCTCTCTTCCTTCTTTCCTCAGTAACAGAACTCTCAGTGTTTAGCTGGGAAATGGCTGCCCAAAATGAAGACTATATTTTCTAGGCTTTCTTGCAGAAAGGCATAATGGCTGACTAAGTTCTGCACAATGGGATGTAAGTGTTCTTAAAACTAGGAGCCATTCCGTTCTTTCCTTTATGTTGACTGGAATAGAATGTGAATAGAATTAATGGTGCTCCAGCAGCCATTTTGACCATAAATGAACTTGAAATGGAATGCATGCACGGACGCAGTAAAAAGATAAAGAGAACCTGCAACCCTAACACTGTTGAGTCCCTGACCAGCCTTGCCCTGACCACCTCCACTCTTCTTGACAAGAGGGAAATAAACTTCTATTTTGTTCACATCACTACTGTTTTCAATTTTTTCTGTTTCTTATAGTGAAACTGAATCTTAATAAAAAGTTATATGAGAATGTCCAGATTGAGGATTGTGAGGGGAAGGTATGTAGTAGTTTGAAAAAAGCCTCTTTAGATAAAAATTACTGATACAGGTCTTGCTTTTTTTCTTTTGCACTATTTTTTAATTCTGTTTTTAATATTTGTTGGCTACTCCTGTGAACTGGCACATTTAAAAAATTATATATTTAAACTAATTGTTGCCTTGATCAATCAATAATTTTTAATGAATAAAAAAGCTACTAAATTAACATTCTTAAATTTTAAATTTTGTTGAATTTACGTGGCACTATTGGCATAAATTGGGTGTCTATGTATATATGAGTCTGTTTCTGTACTCTGTTTTGTTCTATCCCTGCACCAATAACATATTGTCTTGATTGTAGTTTTATAGTAAATCTTGGTATATGGTAGTATAAGTTTGTTTTTTACCTGCTGTTTAATACTCCATCATTTAACTAAACAATAGTTTATTTAACTTGCCCTCCCAAAAGACAGGTTATGTCTACATTTTCATCATTATAAATAGTTCTGCCATGGACGACTTTGTGTTTCTTTGTGCACATGTGCAAAAGATTTTTTCTAGGGGGCCAGCCCTGTGGTGTAGCAGTTATGTTCATGTGCTCTGCTTTGGTGGCCCGGGGTTTGAGGGTTCACATCCCGGGCACAGACCTACACACCACTCATCAAGCCATGCTGTGGCAGGCGTCCCACATACAAAAAGTAGAGGAAGATGGGCACAGATGTTAGTCCAGGGCCAATCTTTCACACCAAAAAAAAAAAAATTTTTTTATGGAATAGGTACCTAGAAGTACAATTGCTAGAAGTTGCCAAATTGCTTTTCAAAGTAATTGCATCAATTTATATCCCTACTAGAAATGTGTGAGGTTCTTCAAACTTCCCATCCTTGCCAATACTTGTTGTTCTCATTTTTGTGTGTGTGTCAATATCATGGGTGTGAACTATTATCTCAATGTTTTAGATGCATTTCTCTGATTACCTTTTCTGTGAATAACCTGTTTGTATCCATGCCCATTTTTCTATTGTGTGACTTCAATTTTTCTTATTGACTTTTTGGAATTCTTTATAATAGCTGGATACTAATCAATTGAGCTTTATTTTTGCACATAGCCTTTTCCAGTATGTACTTTGCTTTTAATTTTGTTTAGGTTATCTTTAGTCATAGACAGGCTATAAATTTTAATGTAGCTGAATTGTCCATCTTATTTATTTATTTATTCCTCCCCAAAGGCCCCACATACAGTTGTATACCCTAGTTGTAAGTTATTCTAATTCTTCTATGTGAATTGCTGCCACAGCATGGCAACTGACAGACAGGTGGTGTGGTTCTGTGACCGGGAAGTGAACCTGGGCCGCTAAAGCGTAAGAGTGCTGAACTTTAACCACTAGGCCATCAGGGCGGGCTCTGAACTGTCCATCTTTTAGTTGCAGTTTTTGCTTTTAGTTATGTGTGCTTTGAGAAATCTTTGCCCATCTTGATATCACAAAAGTTCACTTTCTTCTAAAGTTTAACAATTCTGCTGTGCTTGTCACAGTCAGGTCTTTAATGTTTTGTTCATTTATTTATGGCATGAAGTAGTCATCTAATATTATCTTTTTCATGAGAAAATTTCTGTGAGAAATCACATTAGGACTTTCATCTGAATTGCCTTAAATATATAGATTTATTTGAGGGTATTGACATTGTTAAAATAGTGAATGTTCCTATCTATAAACATGGGTTATCTCCTTTAAATAGTTTTTCAAATATGTCCTTCAATAGAGTTTTATAATTTTTTCCATAAAAGTCTTATACATATTTGGTATGATATATTCTTAATCCTTTATTGTTGTTGATATGGTAAGTTATACCTTTCTTTAAAATTACATGTTCTAGGGGTTTGTTGCTGATATATGGGAACTCTATTGTACTTTCGTATTTTGATCTTATACCCAGCAATCTTGTGTAACTCTTCTATTTGGACTAATAATAGTTTGTCCAACTATTAGTTTGTCCAACTAATAGTTTGTCTATAGATTTTTCTTGGAATTCCTATGTAGACAATCACATCATATGCATGTAATGACAGTTTTGTTTCTTCCTTTGCAATCCTACCTACCAACCTATATGACATTGTCTAGCTCATCCAGTACATTGTTGAATAGGAGTGGTAACGTTTTCAAGGTTCACCAATGTTGTAGCATGTGTCAGAACTTCATCCCTTCTTTTGTTTGTTTGTGTTTTGCTGAGAAAGATTCACCCTGAGCTAACATCTGTTGCCAATCTTCCTCTATTTTTTGTATGTGGGCTGCTGCTACAGCATGGCTGCTGATGAGTGGTGTAGGTCTGTGCCTGGGAACCGAACCCAGGCCACCAAAGCAGAGCTGAACTTAACCACTAGGCCACTGCAGCTGACCCTGTATTCCTTTTTAATGGCTGAATAATATTCCATTGTATGGTTATA
The DNA here is from genome assembly GCA_031878705.1 of Tapirus indicus. NCBI lineage: Eukaryota > Metazoa > Chordata > Mammalia > Perissodactyla > Tapiridae > Tapirus > Tapirus indicus. Next base: position 47,765,047 of record CM062918.1, read on the forward strand.
CCACATTTTGTTTATCCATTCATCTGTTGATCGATACTTGGGCTGTTTCCAACCTTTGGTTATTGTGAATTATACTGGTACACAAGTATCTGTTTCAGTCCTTGTTTTCATTCTTTTGGGTATATGCCAAGCAGTGGAATTGTTGGCTCATTTGGTAATTCTCTATTTAGCTTTTTAAGGAACCCAAACTTTTTTCCATAGTGGCTGCACCATTTTAAGCTCCACTAGCAAAATATGAGGGTTTCTATTTCTCCACATCCTTGCCAATATTTATTTTCCTTTAAAAATTTTTTTATTTTTATTATAGCCATCCTAGTAGGTGTGAAGTGGTATCTCATTGTGGTTTTGATTTGCTGTTCCCCAGTGACTAAGGATGTTGAGCATCTTTTCATGTACTTGTTGGCTATTTGTAAACTTCTTTGGAGGAACATCAATTCAACTTCTTCACCCATCTTTAAATTGGATTGTTGGTCTCTTTGTTGAGTTTTAGAAGTTCTTTATATGTTTTGGATATTAAACCATGATCAGATACATGATTTGCAAATATTTTTTCCCATTCTGTAGGTTGTATTCTCAATTTCTTCATGATATCGTTTGATGCACACAAGTTTTTAATTTTGTTGAAGTCTAATTTACATTTTTTTTTTCTTTTGCTGCTTGTGCTTTTGGTGTAATATTTAAGAATCCACTGCTACATCTAAGATCATGAAGATCTACACTTGTTTTCTTCTAAGAGTTATGGTTTTAGCTTTTATATTTAGGTCATTGATCCATTTTTAATTAATTTTTATATATGGTGTGAGGTGGGGGCCTGACTTCATTCTTTTGCATGTGGAAATTCAGTTGCCTCAGCACTGTTTATTGAAGAGACTATTTTTTCCCTATGGAATGGACTTTACACCCTTGTCAAAAAAATCAATTGGCCATGGATACATGAGTTTATTTCCGACTCTCAATTCTATTCCATTGGTCTATATGTCTATCCTTATGCCATTACCATACTGTTTTGATTACTGTAGCTTTCTATTAAGTTTTGAAATTAGGAATTATGAGTTCCCTGATTTTCAGGATTGTTTGGCCATTTGGGGCCCCTTGCAATTCCACATGAATTGAGGATTGGCTTTTCCATTTCTTTAAAAAAGGCTGTTGGAATTTTGATAGGAATTGCATTCAATTTGTAGATCACTTTGGGTAGTATTGATAGCTCCACTATTAAGTCTTCCTACCCATGAACATGGGCTATGTTTCCATTTATTTAGGTGTTTAATTTCTTTTAGCAGTGTTTTGTAGTCTTCAGCGTACAAGTCTTTTATCTCCTTGGTTAAATCTATGTTTACGTATTTTATCTTAGATGCTATTGTAAATGAGATTGCTTTCTTAATTTCCTCTTCAGAGTGTTCATTGCAAGTATATAGAAATGCAATTGAGTTTTGTGGGTTGAACTTGTACCCCACAACTTTGCTGTATTCCAGGGTCATAAATAAGTGGCAACAACGTATAGCAAGATTTTCTTTTTTATCCAGTCTTTAAGGTGGCAGTTTACTTTTTTTTTTGTAACTACAGATATAATTGTACTTTTCCTACCACATTACTTTGTTCTTTTTCTCAGAATTATTTTTATTATTTTCTGTCTCCTTCCCTGCCTTCTATTAAATTGATCATGTCTTCTTCATTTCCTTTTCCACCTAAATTAGGAGATACAGAAATTATACATTGTTTCTATTATTTTAGCATTCACTCTTTAATTTGTAACATAAAGTTACAGTAGAATACTTTGACTCTGCTCATTTTTCTTCCAGTCTTATGGCTCATTGTTGTCTAGTATTTTGGTTCTACCTTGTTTTTATATAAAATTAGTTAGTAGTAACTTTGTTTTATATAGTCAATGCTGATTTAGATTTACCCATGTTTCTTTATGTCCTTGCTCATCATGGCTTTTTAAAAAAAAAAAAAGTTTTACTGATACATAATTCATATAGCATACAATATACCCATTTAAAGTGTATGATTCAATGGTTTTTAGTATATTCAGAATTGTGCAACCATCATCACAATCAATTTTAGAACATTTTCATCACCCCAAAAAAGAAACCCCATGCCCACTAATGGTCATTTCTCATTCCCTGCAACCTTCTAGTCCTATGCAATCACTAATCCACTTTCTGTCTCTAAATTTACCTATTCTGAGCATTTCATATAAATGGAATCATACAACATGTGGAGTTTCTTTGACTGGCTTCTTTCACTTAGCATGTTTTCAAAATTCATCCTTGTTGTAGCATATATCAGTACTTCATTCCTTTTATTGCCAAATAATATTCCATTGAGTTGATATACCACATTTCATTCATCCATTCATCAGTTGGTGGACAGTTGGGTTATTTCCATTTTTTGGCTGTTATGAATAATGCTGCTATGAATATGTCTGTACAAGTTTTTGTGTGAATTTGTTTTCATTTCTCTTGGGTATATACCTAGGAGTAAGATTGTTGGGTCAAATGGTAACTCTATGTTTAACTTTTGGGGAACCACTAAACTATTTTCCACAGTGCCTTGGAATATTCCCACCAGCAATGTTCTAATTTCTCCACATCCTTGCCAACCCTTGCGATTACCTTTTTGATTATAGCCATCTTAGTGGACATGGAGTGGTATCTCATTGTCTTTTTGATTTCTATTTCCCTGTCATTATTGCTTCTTGCTTCTCATATTTTTCTTGTAGATTCTATTTCCTTCTTCCTAAAGTACATCCTTTATTGTTCATTTAGAAAGAGTGTATGAGGATAAATTCTCTCAATCTTTATCTAGAGTTATGTGTATTTAACCCTAACATTTAAATGATAGTTTATCTGGGTAGAGAACTCCATATTGTGGTTATTTTCCTTTGTGATGTTTTGAAAATATTATCCTACCATCTTCTTGCTTCTTTTATTGTCACTGAGAAATCTTCTTAGTGCAATCTATATAATCTTTCTTTCCCTCTGCCTTTAAGTTCTCTTTGTCTTTGATGTTCTGCAGTTTCACTAAAAAGTCTGTGTGTGGACTCATTTTTATATTTCTAGATTGAGGTTTGTGCTTCCTGAATCTGAGGACTCCATAAATTATTTAGTCATTTTCCCTTTGAATATGGCTTATCCTTCATTCTCTTTAGTCTTTCATTTTTGAATGGCTATCAAACGTATGTTGAATCTTCTGTTTACCTATGTTTTGTATTTTCTATGTTTCTCTCTCTGTGCTGCATATCCTGGATAATTTCCTCACATCTATCTTCCAATTTTAGATCATCTTTCAGTGTATTTGATATGCTATTTAACAGATTTTCCAAAATTCAATGACTGTATTTTTTAATTTCTAGAAATTCTATTAATTTCTTTCTCTAATATACTTGGTTTTTTTTAATATATAGTTTCTTGTTCTGTTTCCATTCTTTCTTTTATATTCTCCACAGTCAGCACAATGTCATTTTAAGAAGTTACTGTTCTATTTTTAAGTTTCCCTTTCATTCCCAAAATGGGGAGTTTTTTGTTTTTTTAAGTAGGAATTCAGTTATCTTAAAAAGCTTGTTTGGTCATATTTTATTTGTTATTTCCAGATTTTTTAGTAGGAGGGTTTTCAATATGCTCTTAACTACTTTTTAATAATATTAAAAAACAAAAATTTTAACCTGATTTAGAAAGGTGTTTACCTGGATAAGCCCATCTAAGTAGCTTTTAGGCTACCTACTATTTAGTTCCTGAGATGAGCAACCATCAACTGAAATGGAAAATTGTGATTTCCCTGCTGCTATTCAGTAAATGCCAGATGAAAACAATTCTTAGATACCTTAAATAGGCTCTATTCCTACTGCTTGGAGAGGACTCTATAATCATCCCATCTCAGGACATGATGGCCATCATTCTATAAATTGAAAGTTTTCATTTTCCATTCCCCAAAAGAAAACTGAAGAGTAAAAGAAAACATGGATTTTTTTTTCTTTTTTAACTAAGGAAAACTTTTATTTAAACTGTGCAATCAATCAGTATTTAGACAGCAGTTTCATAAACATTTTGGCATTTAAACTTTTATTCATTTTTGGCATGTCCTGTAGGATAGTATATAAACTACCCTGGGGAGGGGGAAAATACTAGGCAATATTTACTAGGATGCTAGAAAAAGAAAACAAACCCATATTATTAAGCAAAATATGTTTTAAGAAGACATTAAAAAGGTACATTCAAAGTCAAGGCCAACATTTGCTGTCTTCACGCAATGAAATTCACAGAGCTGATCCCCTGAGTCAAGTATAAAATTAAAATAGCTCAGCTCTAGAGTCCATTAGCAAGTCTGCAAATGCTGCCTTTACAAGAAAATGGTATACAGAGTGAAAGGATCCAGAACACCCATAACATGAAATAATATAACTGGCTCCCACACTTTCATTAAATTCACATCTTTGAAGAAAACAGAAAAAAAATCGTACATACACAGACGTAAAATTTTGTCCAACATTAGCAACAAACAGACAAACTTACTTAATAAATGTCTTCTACCCTACTGATAGGCTAAGGCAATATGTGTGCATTCAGGCTTTGTGAATTCTTAGGCTCAAGTTGCTAATCATCAGTAATCATTTTCATTTGCAAACAAAATAGATATATAGAATGTCGTAACAGAAAGAAGAATGTTCTAGGTAAAAACCTTAAATTTTGTTGTTGTTTTCAAAGACAGTTCCATAGAAAAACAAACTTCTGTAACATAGGTTTTTAAAGATAAAGTTTATAAGTTAGGACTGTGTCTACATACCATGAACTACTTACAAGATATAAACTTGAGTAAATCTGCAGAGGTGTTCAGAATCTCGTGGATTACACTAAGAGTCATACTGGATGCTGCAGGAAAAAGTTAGGGAAAATATTTCCTTTCTCTAAAAACATATGATAACCATATAATTCTTCCCAGAAGCGTTAAAGGTAGCCTTGAGTAAATTAGATGCCAGTAGGTGTTGTCCTATATAAAATTCATTCCAAATAGTTCAAAGAAATGTTAAAATGCTCCATAATCTTGAAAAAGTAGATCTGTTAGAAAAGAATCCTAAAAATACACTTTTCTCTTCACCCATCTACCCCTCTGGGGATATTGGACTTTATCCTTAAATCTTTAGAAGCTAAGATATCAAAAAAAGAAAGATTTAAATTGGGGTAAGATGACTTCATATTTAATACTCTCAAGAGTACTGTAAATTCCTGTGTCCTCTTATAGATTTACCTACATTACAGATGAGTGTTTAAATCCCAGTCTATATTTTTTACCAACCACTTTCTTCTGTTAGTTTTCTGGTGCATAAACAAGAAATGCAAATATTTTTCATTTTAGCACAGGCAAAATGTAATTGGAAAGGCTGACCTGTACAGAAAAAAAAAATCTATTGAGATATGTCTCACAGACTCATAGAAATGACTTTCGGATTATAATTCTTTACACTTGAATTTTCTTTTAAGTTTTCAAAATACTACTGCTTCATTGTGCACAACAAATTATCCTCATTTCATGGATAGAGAAGGAACAGAAATAGGTTAAGGACTTTCTTACCAAACAATTCTCAAAATGGTCAAGGACTAGAATTTAGGTGCTCCAATGACAACCTTATTCATACTTGTTCTACTATGTGACTCTCCCTTAAACTTTGCTCCCTCCTAAATTAGTGTAATTAATTAAGTTGTATTCATATAAAAACTATTGACTTCAAATCTAGCAAGGAAGGATGACTGGTTACACACATGGCTTTTTCCAGTTAATAAATTCCTATTTGGATATAGGGACTATAAAAAAAATTACAAAAGATAAAATCCAATTCTAAACACCTAGTCTAATAAGGAAATGCTTGAATAGATAAGGACTTCAGAAACCATGCCTACCTTATTTCTAAGGCATCAGTTTTAGCACAAGCACCAGTTTTCAGATACCGTTTTGGCTAAGAGAAACTGCAAGTTTTAAAGGGGGAAAAAGGGAGATTAGGAGATGACAAGGGTGAGTTACAGCTCAGCCTCCTAAATTCCTCCTGTGAATAAACGGATGTAACTAAGACAGACTTCTCTCTGTTGGTTGCCTATTACTATATGGACAGGTTGTGTTGACACAGTGGAAGGCACTATGAGCATGGGTAATTAAATATAATTTAGCTAAGAAAATGTATCATAGTAGAAATTCTGTAAACTTTGGGGTTGGACCAACTTGGGTTTGTTTCTTGGCTAAGCCACTTACTAGCTGTAATCTTTGGCAAGTCAGGCATTTTAAACCTCAGTTTCCTGATCTCTAAAATGGGGATAATACGTGCTTTGCAGAATGTAGCAGTCTGCAGGGATGAAGCATGTACTTGGCACGTGAATATGCTCAGGAAATGGCATTATCCCTTCCTAGAGACTAGAGTCAGAAGCAACTAAAAACCAACCAGCACTCTTATCCATACTCAGAATATCATCATGATCTCTATCCCATGATGGAGATAGCTTTATCTCTTTAGTTGAAGAAATGCTGAAAATTAGGGTAGAATTAGAAACTATCCTTCAAAACTGAAAGAAAGCTTGACCTGAAATGATCCAGGAATTAGAATAAACTAGAGCTGTGGAATCTAAAGCTTTTTAGGAAAAGGGACAGTTGGAATCAAAGAAGAACAACAAGAAAAGATAAAACTTTTGAGGAGTTGTACATGCTGATGAGGTAAGTGGAGGCTCTCGCTGAGGCTGATGGAAAATCGAGGGGTTACCAAACCGAAAACCAAACAGTGAGTGGCTGGTGAAGCTGAATAAATAAACGGGATTTAAAGGGTAGAAAGGTTACATGTTGCAAATAATGCTTTTAAAAAGAAATGAAGAGTGAACTTGAGCAAGGTCCTATTCATCTACTCTGAGTCCCTATGTTTTGAGGTCTTTCTTCCAACAACATAATCGCTTTAGAGAAAAGGAGAAAGTTCAACTATAATGAGAAGAGTTTTCAAAAATTTATTATAAAGTTAGGGCCAAATATTTAGGAAACTTTCTGTTAAACACATAGAACTGAGATGTTACTTTATGAAGCACATATTCAAAGAACTTAAAGCTGAATTGTTTTTGCAGGTAATTTAGAGAGAAAGTTTAATGTACACATTTGACAGGTTACAAGCCAAGGTTTTTGTTCACTTTGAAATTTTAAAGATCCCCAGGGGATATGTGGCTTCAGACTTCCAATCTCTGTAATGCTACAGACATTTTATGGGGATTAGAATTCTATAGAAATAATGTATCTGTGGCAGACAAAATAATGGCCACCTACAGATGTTCATGCTCAAGTCCCTGGACTCTGAATATGTACCATACATGGCAAAAGGGACTTTGCAGATGTGATTAAATCAAGATTTTTGAGATGGAGAGGTTATCCTGGATTACCCAGGTGGGCTCAATCTAATCACATGAGTTCTTAAAATTGAAGAACGTTTCCCAATTGGGGTCAGAAGAAGAGACATGATAATAGAAGCAGGGTCAGAGAGATGCTATGCTGCTGGCTTTGAAGAGGGAGGGAGGGGTCCACAGGCTCTAAAAGTCAGAAAAGACAAGGAAAAGAACCTTGATTTTATCCCAGTGAGACCTATGTCAGACTTCTGACCTAAAGAACCGGAAGACAATAAATCTGTGTTGTTTTAAGGCCACTAATTTTGTGGTAATTTGTTACAGCAGCAATAACAAAATAATACAGTATCTTACAAAAATGCAAGACTGTCCTATTAATCTTAAACACCTTCAAAGGCTTAAAAAGGGAAACTGCCTGAGAAGATTAAAGCCTGCTAACACACACACTGCATCAGCCTGTGATCTTATGTCCTGAGCGTAAATCAACTTAACAGAGAAATCTATGTGTATGTTCTTCTAAACATCAATAAAACTCACAATTAGACAACTGGTTGTGTATGCTGATCTCCAGAACCCTCGACTCTCTGCTCACAGCCCCAAACAATTATTTTGACTATTAAACCAAAGCAATTTCACCAGAGACCCATGTGGCAAATTGTTAGGAACAAATTCTGCAAAATTCACGTTTAGTCTTAGAAAGATCATGACTCTTTCAATACTGTTGGAACTTTTTTAACATTCAGCATTCAAAATTTGCATTCAATGAAATATAAACGAACATGTGAGTCACTGCTGAACTGGAACCACATCTGGATATTCTTGCATTAAAAAAAAAAAGATACTTTCAATTCCATCTTTTTGTAACACTCTGAATTGTTTCCAAAGGTGTCTTCATATGAACTTGAACAATGATCCTGAGTTGTCAACACAAGCAAGTTTCTGGCAGAAGTCCTTAAGAAAGACAAACTAACGCAACCCACTGTCATTGTTCCCGGTGATGGCACTCCTCTTGCTTGAAGCAAAGGCAAATAAAAGGCATTTCACTGAGGATCTAATTTCCCTGGTGTGCCAAAGCTGATTTTTTAAAGCCACTTAGTGGATAAAGCTGTGTCCTTAGTTTTAGGCTAATAAAAATATAAAACTCCAGATTTTATAAAGAAGATTTTTGTTTCACCCAAGGTTCCACTAAAGTTTGAAATACCAGGCTCCCTTGATGCAATTAAAATATTTCAATTTATGGACAACTTTAAAGAGCACATCTATCAAAGTATAGGCCACTTAAATAGTGATAGGATTTGTCTGCCTGTTAAATCCCATTGCTCCCCAGAGATGAGAACATCTCTGTTATTAAGGGACTGCCCCCAGCCTTCTGAGTTAACCAGGTAATGCTTTAAGCAGGAGGAAGACTGCAAAGGCTAATTCAGGGGCTGCCATAATGCTCTGCGGTAGAAAAGCCTGCTGATATTTCTGTTGACATCTCATGCTCAAGGTGCTTAGGAAAGTACTACATTATTTGGCAAAAACATCCTGTGGCAGAATCAGCAGATTTAATGGAAAGTCCCTATGTATGCTATCTGTATACAGACTGGGTTCTGGAGAGACATGTTTGGTTGACATAAAAACAAGAAACAACAGTTTAACGTACAACTACATTTGCCTATATGTGGAGGTAACCTTAAATATCTTTGGTATTTTTCTTTAAATTTGCTGATAAAAAGTACTTGAATAGAAACACTGAGAAATACCAATATAATTGTATTGCTTTTAATTATGTAAACTTAGCCCTTTGATGTCTTTGCTACTAAAGCTAGACTCCCTATCAGCCTCTAAATAAATTTATTTCAAATCTGCTCATCTTTACTTACAAGGCTAATCTATATATTTTAATGGTCTTTGGTATGAAAATACTGATGAGCAGTATCTTGTAATATTTGGCATAAAAATGACATGCATGTATCAGTACTTACAGCAAATAAGTCTATGGAAAAGAAAATAGTTACTATTTGCATATTAGCCCCTTTGGAGTGAAATACCATGAAGTAATACCACTATGGGAGATGAGTGAGAACCTTCACATTTTAGTTACAATTTCAAACTTAAGACTTCAAAGAAGCTTGCTTTGGCCAAGTAAAAAAGAAGTCTTTGCTGTACAGTAAATATCTTACTCAATGAGACCAAAATATTTATCTTTGGTGAAAAGATTTTTTTCTCTCTCCAACAAGTAGTTTCAACAATTTAAAAATACGTTACTCTAATACTGTATAGTTGAAGATGTACTTGCTGAAGAAAAAAAAATTACACTTGAAATTCTTTGGAACTATCTGCTGGTAAAGAACTTATTTTAAATGTTCCGGTAACAAAAAGGTAGTTAAAATTACTAGTCTATTTAACTATAACAATCAATATAAACCCTATTATTTTGGGTTAGTAACTACTTGTATAAACTTCATACCTATAGATGTTTCTAGTTAATTCAATTTGTGGGGGAAATTACAGTCAAATTTTCACTTTCTACTGAAAATTCTTTGGTAACAGATTATTACGAAAAAATCTGTGTAAGAACAAAATGAAAAGGTAAAAAAGTAAAAAATGCACTGGTAAATAATTAACAAATAGTTATAGCCTAAAGATCTACAATAACTATGGGCCTATTCATCAAAAACCAAACAAACAAAATACTTTCCTCAAGGACTTCAGATCATCTTTTTAGGCTTTCGAAACAATTCAAATTCATAGAGTCCTAGACACATCTTCCATAATCATGGTGGATGATGTTTCCACTTTAGATTTTGTTTGCCTTTTAATGAAAGTTTAAAAAATAAAATGAACTCATTGAACTCCTTAATTTTAGATACTGATAAAAGTTGGCCCCCACATACTTCTACTTACGAACCAAAAAACGCCATACCCTGTCAATCTGCCCGTGCTTCCACGAGGCAGCTCAAAAGTAACAAAATGTTCCCTGAGTACAGGAAAAAAAATAACACTAGAATAACTTTAAAAGGAGGTAGTATAAAACAGGAGCTATAAAGGCAGGAGCAGCGTCTTTCCTTGCTTCAGATTGTTCGCCTAAAGCTCTGCTTTTTTTGTTTTGCCGTGAAGCCCATACTTAGATAACTAAATGGGGGCTTTGAGTTTAGTTCAGAAGTGGCTGCTGGCACTTAATGTTGGTTTGCTTCTGAACACATCCAGTTTGGCACAAAACTAAAGATTAAAGAACAATCAAAAAATGTTGTATCATCAGACATTAGGATAGGAGATGATAGAGGGGAGACTATTATCCAGTAACATTCTTTTGATTTTAGAACACCCTTTAACATGACCCCCCCCTCTATAAACCAAAGGTTTCAAAGGGAAATCCATTAAGATTCCTTTTAAAATGAGGTTCAAAAGTCATTTCCAGATAATTTGAAAAAATACTTTAAAAAGGATATGGGGCCCCCTCTCTACACCATGTGTTTAATTCTTTATCCTCTCCCACCACTGGGCACCTAGTAGGTAATTGTCTCATGACTGAGAGAAGGACTGTTCTATGTGGCTGAGGAAGCAGCATACTGATTTCAAACCAGCAAGAGGATTAACTCACTCCTGGAGTTAGAATTTCTCATTCACAGCATTGACACTGAAGGAAGATTAAATAAAGAGTACCAAACTCTCTTAAGAATTCTAGAAAAGACAAGTAGAGTGGTAGAACTCCGAATACTTATCCCTAAACAAAACCTGCATGAAAACAAACCAAATGCTTTGATAAGATACTGTACATCAAAATAGTTATTGATATAATCCAAGAAACTCTTAAGGCAACTTTCTCTACTCCTGTCCTGAACAACTTCATGAATATTAAAAAGGTATAAGGCAAAGAATTTCATAATATATAACGGAAGGCACTGACACCATGATACCCTCAAGTTCATTTTACTGCCTACTGTTGCATTTATCTTCATTCTTACGATCTTATGAAATTTCTTCACCCCTTTAAGCCAAGCTGGGTTTAAAAAAAAAAAAAGAAAAAGAAACCAAATACCCTAACCGGTTCTTTTAAAAAAATCTGCTTTCTGCATGGTTTTGCAGCTAATACTGGAAATGTCGAGGATGCTTTGCAAACTAGACAGTGCAGCCTTTGGCCACTGTCAGGCAAACGGGAAGGCAGAAAAGGCACGGCTCTGGGCAGGCTGAGGTTTGGGATACAGCAGATAAAGCACTCAGACCCAATGCCCACGACACAAAGGTCCCTGAAGCAATAGTATTCCCTATATGCTACTGAGTAGTTCTGTTCTCAAAAGAGATACACTTTTTTGTTTCGGTCATTCATTAAAATCAACAGTCCCACTTTTTCTCCTCTCAGTGGTTTGACGTCCTCACAGCCAGAGGTGTTAAATTATCCAAACCATGCAGATATCATAGTTTTTTTTAAAAAAAATCAGAGCTTCAGATAAACATTCTTACTCATCTACCTATATGACTCCTTGGATAACACACATTACACATACAGCAATGAAAACAAAATGCTACTAGGAAGTATCATTGGTTATGTAGCTGAGATAAACTATCACAACAAACGAGGTAACAAAGTTGTCTTCTGAGTTTGCCATCTGGCAAACTGAGGTAGATAGTCAGCAAAGGGGCTTTCAAAAGTCTTCCCTTTGCTCCAGTGATATATTTTATAATCCAGTCAAATATCTTGACTGTCTTTTCACATTGCTGACAATGAAACATTCAAAACATGTGAGTTTAAAAATAAAAAAAAAAAACACATTCAAAAAAAGCTGAAATACCCAATAAGACATCAAGATTTTCACAAAAGGCTTTGGCTCCCTGTTCATTGTCCTTCAAACAGACTTAAAGGTGAGAATACCTGAACATGGCTGTCTAGATTGAAAAATCATTTTTATCAAAGCAGAGCACAGCAGATGGGGGCTGCAGAACTGAAGAGGAAGTTTGCTCAGCATCCGACGGCACTGCAGCGTCTCCACACCTGCTCACAGAGGGATCCCCACCTGAACCACTGCCAGTGAAGGAACTGGAGGTCAGAGGTGTGGTACTTATAACTGAGGACAGGTGTATCTCATCATTGGACTCATGGGAGAACCTTCCAGAATCCCCAGTCTCGTGGCTGCCTTCACTATTCGCTGAATGCTCAGTATCAGCTGCAACGCCGAAGGGTCTTGGGAAGCTGGCTGTTTGACCTGGGGAGCTGGGGGAGTCTTCATCACTGATTAATACAGTAGTGCCTGGCTGGTAAAAGCAGACTGCTTGAGTAAATCTTCTTTGAGGCTAGGCAAAAATACATAAAACACTGTCAGTGACGATAGAGGACTCTTGAAAAATAATAAACCTGGTTTTACATGTTCTATATATTCTGAGATAGCAAACTGCTCAAGTACATGGGTGAAAGGTCATCATCATGAAGGGTTTGTTTAGGCTGGGGCTCCTCACCGAGGAGTGGGAGCCCATCAGAATCACTGGGGCAAGTCAAGTGTCAATAGGCTTCTGCAGGGATTCTGATGCAGGCCCCTACCCCTTCCCTTTCTCCATTGCCTCCACTCCCCACTGAAACCCACAGCTCTGATCACTGTTCCAGTTGTCATTTCAGTAATCACTCACCATGGCTTTCCATAGTCACGCCCCAAATTAATAAAATCACATCCAGAAAGAACACAGAAATTAAAATAAAGCATTCATTTATGTTTTCCTCTCTTTTAAATGATCATTTAATATACTGTGGGTTGCAGAGATTTTTCTCATCTAGGTGGGTTACCTGCTCGACTTTTATCTTCTTAGAATCTTGGAAAAAAAGCCATTTTTTCTTAGAGTTGTTTTTAACTATAGGACCATAGCTATTAATTATCAGGTCCGTTCCTCCCTAGAGAAATAAAAGGGGAAAACGTAAATATCTTGGTACTATAGATTTCAGTTTATCACAAGTAGTACACAAAATTTTAATTGTTAAAAGAAAAAAAATGATCATAGACATCACTATTTCTTCTTTTACATAAGCAACACACAACAAGTTCAGGGTATTTGTTAGTGATCAAAAGGATATAATAGGTTTATTCTTAAGAGAGATACATATGCTCAAGTATTTGGGGTGAAGCGTGATTCCAAAACTTACTTTCAAATGGGACAGCAAACAAAAATATAGAGAGATATAGAAAGATGACAAGATATTGACAATCATTTGTGCATTCATTACATTATTTTTTCAACTTTTCCACACGTTTGAAAAATTTAAAAAGCAGTTGGAAAGAAAATAATGGGCCCACATATGCTCAACAAAATGGCAATAGATGGGAAATCAACTCTTAGGGTATCCCAAGGGAACTGGGAGATCTGTCCTCCAAACTGGCTTCTTTCCTTCATTCAGGCCTCCACTCTGCTCTGCCTCCTTTCACTTCAGATTCTCTATTTTTCCACATCTTCCTCCCACTCTGCTTCTCCCCAATCCTTTCTCATGTCTAGTTCCAAGTAAGTAATAACAGAACCACAGTGTATTTTAGTACTTTTTATGCTTATTTAAAAGTTTTAGGGGCCGGCCTGGTGGAGTAGTGGTTAAGTTTGTGAGCTCCACTTTGGGCAGCCCGGGGTTTGCAGGTTCAGATCCCAGGCACGGACCGATGCACTGCTTGTCAAGCCATGCTGTGGCGGCGTCCCATATAAGGTAGAGGAAGATGGGCACAGGTGCTAGCCCAGGGCCAATCTTCCTCAGCAAAAAAGAGGAGGATTGGCAACAGATGTTAGCTCAGGGCTAGTCTTCCTCACACACACACACACAAAGGCAAAAAAAAAAGTTTTAGTTTCTAACGTTCTAGATTAATTTGAAATAAGTTGAATGGCTTACATTTGTGTTAGAAAATAAAAGCTAAATTAAGTTGCAAACAAAAAAGACAATGGCAGTAGCAAAAATCAATTCATTATTATTTACCCATAATGTATATAGTATATGGCACTATGCTAGATATAGGTAGACTGCATCTGTTAAATATAATTGTATAAAATGTAATAAAAAATTGCCTGAAATGCTGTTATAGTTTTGTTATTCTAAATTTTAGGGAAGTGTTGGGAAAAAATAATTTATAGTAGGATTTGGCAAACTTCTTCTGTAAAGGGCCAAATAGTAAATATTTTAGGCTTTGCAGGCCACATATAACCTCTACTACATTTTCTCCTTCTTCATTTTTTTCAAACTACTCTTTAAAAATGTAAAATTCTTAGCTCAGGGAGTGACCATACAAAAAACAGGCCGTGGGCTGGCCTGGGCTGGGCTGCAGTTTACTGACACCTGACTTATAGCACATTGGTGACGAGACCTATTATAATAATGCACACTATCTAATGTTGCAGTGTGACTAAAAATAATTTTCAGTTGGTGTTCATAATGCTTATCACTGTACTATTATTACATACAGTGGAAAGGACATGAAGTAACATCCTTGAATGACATTACTATTGCCAACTTTCTTGGGCCACAAACGGAAGGATCTTGAGACACCTATTGAGATGCTCCACATTTTAAAAAATGTTATTCTTGCCCACAATGTTCTTATGCTCAATTCGGTTCAAAAATCAAAGTGTAAAATGGATTAATAAAAAATTGTCCACCCAGTAAATACAAGGAAGTTCAAACTATAGTAAATACAGACTATAATCCTGGCATCCTTATTTAAAACATCTTAGCTCCATATAATCCCATCTAATTAAATTTATGCTACCTTCCCATTTTTTTCTATATCTGTTTCATTCTCTTATCTCTTCCTATGTTCTTCTCCTCAACTATTTTATGTAAGGAAAGATCTGGGTGAAACTCTTTTATATTTCATTGAGTATGGATATAATACATTCAACATACAATTTTTTGGTAAGTAAATTTTACATGCAAAGAGAAGATGAATGGAGGACCTTTCCTCACAGCAAGTCAGTCTCTCAGCTCGGAGTACCTTTGCATCAATGAAGTTGTTTGGCATTATCATTGGCATTAAGGATTCTTCATTTCCTACAGCTCCTTCCAGGTTCTTTCCTACTTCATTCCCACTGGCTAGGGAGGCACTGGTCCGAGATAAATGTTGAGTGCCATTGTGTGCCATCTTGGAAGCAGATGATTTCCTAAAATATTGCAAGAAGAGGAAACTTCTAATTTCACAGAAGATATAGGTAAATATACCAGATTTGGCCTATAATCTCAATTTTGAAAACAATGGAGTTCTTTAATGCCATTTCTCAAATATTGTTAGAAGCTGAGTATTAGATTTTAACTCCAACTCACTGCTGCAAACTTTTATGATTCAAGGAAGCTTTTTTCTTTCTTTTTGCCCCAGTATCTGCTTACATAAAATCACTTTTTAAAAACACTTAATAAAAACCTTAATGTTTACAAAGTGCTATTATTTATTATAGTTGATTATTTGTAATTTGTGCAGAAATTATAATTTTTAATTTACACATTTTCCTTCAGGTCTGCAGATTGTCACACTAATATAACAATTCACTTGCCAATTAATGATGGCAAATTTACAGCAGCACTTCTGCAAGATTTAGGCATCACTAAAACAATGGACATAAAGATTTTATAAAAAAATTCTTAAAGTGAGAAACTTGGACAGTAAAACTAAGCCAGTTCAATATACAATAAGATGTTAGAACTAACTCTTTCACTAACATAAAATGTTTTCTGAGTATGTTTCTATGCATAAGTACCAAAAGCATAGAGTAAATTCTGAATAATCTATGCTAACAGAAGGAGTCTAGTGATGGGAATTATCTAAAAATGATGTGTACTTGATTTTGACTTTTTTAATTTAAAAAAGAATTTTAAGAAAATAAACAAAAGCAAAAAACAAAATACAAAAGTTGGAAAGAGACGAGTTCACTGAATGCTGAGAGTTTAGTTGACATCAAACTACAGAGCGGATTTTCCAACAGAGTTTATAGAGAACCAATCTCTAGTTATTACATGTTTTAATCCACGTCTGGAGAATCCCAAATGTATGTCCTGTGGTGGTGAGAGTGGAGCTCTCAGGCATTTCAGGCTACTTAAATATGAAAATATTCCAGACAGTAAAAAAAATCTTCTCAATCAGCAGATACATCAGATTAAGTGTGTCATTAAAAAAAAAAACCCAAGGACATACTTTGTTTTTCTCAAAATACTAAGGAAATGAGGAAACTAGGTCCTCATTTAAGAATATTTTATTGGCACAGTAATTTTTCAAATGGCAAGAAAATAATCTCCTTGCAAAATAAGCACATCTCTATAGCTGTAAGAACTCAAGTAACAGTAATTTTAAAGTGGAAAATCCCAGTTACTCTAAAAGGCACTTGACTTCAATTTGCTTCTTGTGGTTACTGCAATTTAAATGTTTTTTAACCACCTCCACATCTCCAGCAATGGAAACACACCTGGCTTTACTTCGGTATATCAAGATGAGAACACAGATGAGGATGCAGGTCAAGGCAATGCCAACGCCTACAGCAATGCCAGTCATTGATTTTTGGTCCAGATGGTAATAGCCTGAATAAACTAGAAGGGGAAACATATTTACTCAGAATCAATCAGAAAAGTAAATGATTCCATTTACCATAATTCTCAGATATTTGCTTTTCTTTAATTTTTCTTTGTCTTATTGGAAAACTTTTGACATTATCTGTGTCTAAGCAGAAGAGACACATACTATACTCTTTTATCAGTGATTTCAAACATGGGCTTATTTTCCAATACTGAAGATTCTAAATATGAGTTCTGGATATTATATTATTATATCAAACACGAACATCAGTTCATGATTTTTAATGCTAAGAGGTACAAGGCAGAGATGTTCCTTGATGGACCAAAGGATAGCTTTCATGTCATGTTGCCTTAAAAGCAGATGTGTATATAGAAGATTAGTTTTCCATGTATGTTTATGCATTTACATAGCAGTGCTTCTTAAATTTTAATGTGCATATGAGTTGCCAGGGGACATGTTAAAATGCAGATTCTGATTCACTAGATCTGGGGTGGGACCTGTGATTCTGCATCCGAGTCTAACAAGCTCTCAGGTGACATTCATGCTGCTGGTCCCTAGACACTTTCAGTAGCAAGGTATCTGAGAAGCAAATAGGAGCCTTGCTCTCCATTTCCCCTGATGATATGGTAGCTACTGAGGCTACCTCCTTCTTGTGCTTAAATCTGACTGCCCTGCCCTTCTCTTTTTCTCTGTCTCCTTCCCAGTCTCTCTCTCTCTTTCACACACACACACACACACACACACACACACACACACTCTCTCTCTCACACAAACAGCACTGAATGACTATACTCCAAGGAACTATGAACCCTTAATTAATCCTGTCTTGAGTTCAGCTGGAATTGCCTCCATTTAAAGCTGTTCCCTGCTCCCAACACACACATACACACACACACAGGCCCATTCCCCCAGAGAGGAGGAAAAGAAGGTGTCTAGTAGACTCTGTACCAAAGTGGGGCCCCGGTTTCCTTCAGAACAGAAGGATGTTGCCCTGAGTGGAGTGAGGGTAGCTCTTTAAAGATATTTTTTCCAATTATTTTCGGGAGAGAAACAACTTTCTCTCTGGAAAGGCTGCTTTTTTGTGGTAAAAACTCTTAATGAAAACCATGTTCTTCTTAGCTTGAACACCACAACCACCACTGCTGTTTATTCCCATGGAACCTCCCAGGAAGCCTACTCCCACCAGTTCACGGGTGGTGGGGCTCGTCTGTTGTGGTGGCGACACAGCTGGGAAGAGAAGTAACTGAGACACAGTACTGAAAAACACAGTTAATTCTGAAGCAAGTTTGTCTCCTTCTAGGAGTGCAGAGAAGAGCTATGCAGATCCACAGCATCAGAACCTCACCAGCAACAACTCTAGGAACCGAGAACAGCTTTCAGGATATGGCCACGGTAGGAGCGGAAATGAAGCACAGAGGAGTTGAAGAACATATATATATTTTCTTTTCTTAAGACAAATCAGCTACTGTGGCAGCATACAGACCTTTGGCATCAGCAGAATCTAGACGCTTGGGCCTCTGATCTGATTCAGAAGTTTCCCTTGGAAGTACTGCCAGCTCTACAGAATTTGAAAAGGGTCCTTCTCCCACCTCATTGGATGCAGATATCTTGACAATGTACACATTTCCTGCCACTAGGTTTTCTAGCAAAGCCATGGTCATTGCCCCTATAAATAAATCAATTACAAATTAAGTAAACTTCACCTTTACCTTTTATTCATTTTTTTCAATCACACAATCGCGGTCCTTTATTTTTAAAATATATACATATAACGTTTTACTCTTTACATAGGTATAGATACGAACAGCACTAAAAATATTTTATCATAGAATATTTCAAACATAGGTAAAGAGAGATTGGTATAATGAACTCAGATTCAACAATTATAATTAAATTTTTAAAATCCAATGTGAGAGTCTTTTCTTTTTTTTTAGAAATGTTTAAACCACTCATGGTAATCGCTGCGATAGATGATCTTGTTCTTACTTCTTAAATTAGAAATAACACAATCGTTTTTGAAAGTATGAACATATTTTTCACCCTCCTAATCATTATCTAAGATTTCTTGAATGTCAACAGGAAAGAAAATGCCAGTTATGTGGGAACCTCACAGTGTTGAAGACCAGAGACCTCAGCTTAACTACCGAAATCATCACCAGCGATCTGCCAAGCATCTACTTCTCTCTGAAAGCAATCATCATGTGAATTTATATATGATATTAGGTACTGAAAGGCATTTTTCCTGCTGGCATGACTGCTAAGGATTCCTATTTGGGCACTGCTATTTCTTGAGGGGTCGTTCTGCTCTTGTTCTGCCACTGCATGGAAGTATTTTTCTTACAAAAGGGACTCCCACCCTAGGAATTAATCTTAATGTTAAGAAAGCAGGTGGAATACAAATTCAACCAGAAAGTTGTTCCAGCACTGCATCTGTGGACAGATATTCACAGGGGAACCTAGCTTTCCTATGGTGATTTCATCTCATTTTTTCCTGACTCAGGGCATCTTTACAAAGCTTCAAAGAGCTTATAAGAGTTTGTAGCAGTCACCTCCAGGCCAGAGCTGGCTACTTTAGTGAACTTGCTAGAGTGTATTTCATAATGCAAGTGAAATGTGGGGTGATCTTAGAGCTAAGGTCATGATTCAGAGGCCACCTCTGCAGGTCACATGGTGTGAGACAGCCGAAAGTAACAGCTACATGAGGAGCTGAACACGGCTTGTTTTCATGTTCTCTGGTTTCAACTTGGCCTGGAGGGAGTGTGAGCTACTTGAGCACACAACGGTTAAATAAACAAACTGAGCCTTATTTAGAACTGGGAAGAGTCTTTCCACTGTTACCACATTCTCAGGCAGGTGAATTAAAAAACAAAGACGTTTTGTGACATGTTACAATTAGCTAGAAGGAAGAACATTTCAATTTCTTCACAAATAGACATATAAATAGAGATTTCGTTTATCACAGAACACTTTACATTTAATTTTAAAAAGTGCTTGGCAAAAACCAATCACTACCTGAAATTAAACGTCTTTTCATTTAATTGAAATTTTACAAGCGGATGAGCTGTGTGTGTGTATGTGCACTCTCCTTCCTTCCACAAAGAGTAAGAAAACTAATGTTCTGGTTCCCCTGTGAGCACACTCGAAGCAGTTTCCAAATATTGAAGTGATCTGACTGTCCCTATGCTCTCAGTAGACTGTCTCAATATCAATGAGTATGATTAGTTCAGTCTACTGCCTTTCATACGTATCTGAATCTTTAGCTAGATTAGGAGTTTAACAAACCAGACAGGGTCATAGGCTCAGTGTTGGATCAATATTGATCAAATGCTGGCATGCTACCAACCAAGTCACTTGTGACTTGGGGCACGTTACTGAACTTTACTTTCCTCATGGGGGCAATGAGTCCCACCTCATATAATTATTATAAGGATTAAATAAACTACCACTGGCAAGTGTCTGACACAAGTGTATAAACTCAATGAAAACTCTCTTCTTCCTCACTTCTGACCTCCCCTCTCTTCCAAGAGAATAGAATTTTTTTTTTCATATTTGAACAGCTTACAGTGGCTAGCATAATGCTTTGTACAAGACAATTCTCAGTAAATGCCAATTGAACTTATATTAAAATATGAGCTATTTGTCACCAAAGGAGTGGGGGTATTTTGTTTTTGGTGAGGAAGATTGGCCTTGAGCTAACATCTGTTGCCACTCCTTCTCTTTTTGCTTGAGGAAGATTTGTCACTGAGCTAACATCTGTGCCAATCTTTCTCTATTTGTATGTGGGATGCCACCACAGCATGGCTTGATGAGCTGTGTTGTAGGTCCACGCCTGGGATCCGAACCTGCGAACCCTGGCCGCTGAAGCAGAGGGCACGAACTTAACCACTACACCACTGGGCCAACCCCAAAGGAGTGTTTATTTAAAATATAAAAGTAAAGAGTAAGATTTCGAGGTTGGGTAAGCGCTCCAGAATGTAGTCTCAGACCTCGCTTCTGCCCACACTCTCTAAATGATTTTTTTTCCAGTTCCACAGTCTTAAA
Source organism: Tapirus indicus (assembly GCA_031878705.1). Taxonomy (NCBI): domain Eukaryota; kingdom Metazoa; phylum Chordata; class Mammalia; order Perissodactyla; family Tapiridae; genus Tapirus; species Tapirus indicus. The sequence goes on from CM062918.1 coordinate 47,785,949, forward strand.
TATCATCTACACATCGATGACTTCTAAGTTATACCATTAGTCCATATCTCTCCCATGAACTTAACCCTCCACTGCTTACTCAACCTTTCTACTTGGACATGTAAGAGGCAACTCAAATATAACATGTTCAAAACCAAACCTTTGATTTCCACCACCAATTTTGCTTCTCTTTTTTCTTACATTCCACATCAATCTGTGGCAGATCTAGTGGGCTGTTCTTTCAAATTATGTTCTAATAGCTTCTTATTACCTTCCCCATTATCACCCCTGTCCAAACCCCCATTAACTCTCACGTGGACATCTGTGTATTAACGGTCTCCCAACTTCTACTCCTACCTCCTCATAAATAATTTTTCATGTGGCTGCCAGAGTAATCCCTTTAAAATGTAAATCTGTTCAAAAGTCTCCAATGTCTTCCATTTCACTTAGAATAAAATCTGTGGTCCACAAAGTCTGTCCTACAAGATCTGCCCTTGGTTACCTCCCCCTCATTTCCAACTGTCTGCTCTTCCCCTCACTCTACCCTCCCTGCCCTCTTGTTGTTCCTCTAACATGCAAGCACACTTCTGTCTCAGGGACTTGACACTTCCCCCAGATATACACATGGCTCTGCTTGGATGTCATTTCTTCCAAAAGAACTTATCTTACTACCTCCATCACTTTGTCTCCTCCCCATATCGTAGCTTATGACGTTATCTGAACATTTATATATTTGTTTGTGTATTACCTGAGATGGACACTCCCATGGGGAGGGGACATTGTTTTGTTCACTGTGGTATTGCCAATGCCTAGAAAAGACCCTATCACACAGTAATCACTCAATAAGAATTCATTTAACAGATCAATATGCTTCTACAGTAGTAGTCCAATTCATTTGGCAAATGTTGAGTTAAATGGATTCCTTTATTGAAGGATTTTAATTTCCAATGTGAATCTCTAATAGGAGGAAATGATATATTGTGTTTCTCAAATTTATTTAGTCATGGAATTTTTTTTTTTAAAGAAGGGCATCTTTACAATCTTGGGAAACTCATGCTTTGAGGAATAGAGTTCAGGAACTTCTATAGGATAGCATGATTTTCCACAGTGCCTTTCAGACTTTAAAATAATTGAGTAGTTTGTGCTGATTTACTGTATATCAGGAAGGTAAAGGCTATAATTTCTGATCCACTTTATATTATACACAACCATAATTTCATATCACATTTCTGCTCAACCATTCTACCATGTACAATTTTAGCCACAAATATCATATGGTCACCACGAACATTTAAAAAATTTTTTGATTAATGAAAAAATCGTATTCCACTTGGCAATAAAAATGTGAATTAATGATACACATAAATATGTATAAACATAATATGTGTACAAGAGGATTAAGAGACATACAGGAAAGAGATATTGATATTCTCCCTCTTTCTTTTTTCCCCCATCTTTACGTTTTCCAAAAGTTGCCATAATTAGACAGTGAAGACTATTTTCATTTTATTTTCTTCTTTAAATGCCATTTGTATTCTTCACTTTTTGTTTCAAAGTGGGTGACTCAAAACCTTTATATTTTTCTCTCTCAAAAAAGTAAACTCAACTGCTTTTTACTTATAGTTGTTTATTTTGTTCTCTATGGATTACTAGCATTAGCTATGAAAAAGATTCTCTACGTTTAACAAAAGACAAAAGCTTTACATTGAGAATGTTTCTTAAAATCACAAAAGCAGGGTAATAGCAAAAATAGATTTTTTTCTCTATGCACGATTATATAGTTACAAAGGCTCTTATAACTATAAAAACCTGCAATTACAATCCATTTCACTATGGGCCATCAGCGAGGCAAAATGTTGTTTTCTGAGCCTGTCTGACAAATGAATGACGTTAAAAGGAACCAAAACAAAATACTGTGTATTTTTAGGCAGGTACAAATGAAGAGCCTAAAGGAGGTATGTGCTCACGTGATAAAAATTCCTTATTAATACTTATAAATAATACCTCATGAAGTCAGGTTAGTCACTTGATCAAATGTTGTGTCAATAAATCATTTTGGAATTAACTAAAACTGAATTATACATTTTAAGAATACTGTGGCACATCTGTATGGTGACTCATGGCAACTAGACTTTTGGTGGCGAACACGATATAGTCTATACAGAAGTCAAAATAAAATGATGAACACCTGAAATGTATATAATGTTATAAACCAATATTACCTCAACAAAAAATATATATATATATTGTGGTAGATTGTAAGACTAATAGCCCCAAATAAATTATGCCTCCGTTTATCCACACCTGTGGGCAGTCTTCTCCCACACTAACTCTGGGCTTGCCTACATGATTTGCTTTGCCCAGTGGGACATTATCAAAAGTGATGCAAGCAGAGGCTTGCAAAAGCTTGTACGTGGGGCTTCCTTCCTCTTCCTGATGGTGGAACTCTTGCTTGCTGTTTTGAAGCTACCCACACTCTGTTGAAACTGTGAGATGATTACAGACTTATGAGTGACCTCAGGAGAGACCGCCAGAAGAACTGCCCAGCTGATTCCAGTCCAAACTGCTGACTCACAGAATTGTGAGGAAATAAAATGGCTGAGGTTTAGAGTGGTTTGTTAGGTAGCAACAGATAATTGATACAAATATAAAATTGTATTGCTGGCAAGTACCATACTTTCAAGTCTCTTCAGTGACTAGGAAATCATTACTTAGTGGGGCTTCTGCTTTATGAAAAATATGAATATACAACTATCAAAATTCTAGCTAAGGTTGCCATTTGCTTATTTTACAACTGCCTAAAGAGTTTTATATTACATCCATGTAAATGTCTTTAAAGTTTATTCTCTTAATTGGGTAAATATTCCCCTAAAAGGTTAAAATGTATGTAGAAATGCCTAGTTCTGTAAAGTGTTTAGAATATGTAGATGGCCAGCAAATTTCCTTCTTGAAATCCTTCTTAAGCTTCTAATTGCTTGGCAAACAGTTCTTTCCCCAGCATGCATGTCTGAATTAAGAAAGGGCCAAAATAATGAAGTTTTACTATTTATGTGACAGCCCAACTAAAAAGTGGCATATGGGACTTATCCAAATGAAAGATTCAAAAATTTAAAAAGGATATAATGATAAAAGCATGCAGTAAGAACATTAAGAGTTTTAGAATACAATTTTTCTCAGCTAAAAAAGAAAAACCACTGTTAAAAAATTAAATTCAGTGTTCTTAAGCCCTAATCAGCTTTTCCGTTTACTTAAGTGGATCCTAATATCATATTTGCATGTGGACCATTTCAGCAGCCGTACAAAGGTTTTCTCTCTTAAACCAGGTCTTCTTCCAGTATTCGCTACTCCAGTGCAAGACACACTACCACTGGAAACCTAGTAATTATCTATAATAATTCTCCCTCCCTTACTGTCCCCCCCCCCCTTAAACTACTAAGCCCTGTTGATTTTTACCTCCTTAATATCTTTCAACCATCCTCTCCTTTCCATCTCAATACCCATCCCCTAATCCAGGTTTACTATCTCCTTCCTGGACCACTACAATTACTAACTAGTCTCTCTGTGTTACTCTTACTCCTACTCCTCAACCAAACCTCTCTATTCACAAGTCAGTGATCTCTCTGAAAGACAAATCATATGCTCATGCTTAAAACACATGTCGACGGCTTCCCAGTGCTCTTTGAATAAAACCAAAATCCTTAATAATTTGTTATTTCATAAATATAAATTCAAAAAAAACCTCTAGATCCCTCTTTCCCTTTGTTTCCTTATCATTAATAATATTACTTTTCATCCTCTTTGCTAATTTACGATCCTGTTTACCTTCTCGGTGAAGGACCTGCCACTCTCCTGCAATCCAGGCCTTCCGGGATGCGTACAAGATAGTATAGCGCGTCACCACTGTCTCTGGGCCATCAGGGGGTTTCCAAGAAACCAGAGCAGTGTCATCCTCTATCAACGTCACTTTTACTCCAACTGGTGGGCCTGCTGGTGCTGTGCACACATGTAGAAAATATGGTATATCACTAGGATAAAACGGTCATAAATACTCAAATACTGTTAATAGACTGACAGGCATAGAAAAGAGTTTGAAAAACTAGAAATCTCTATAAAAACATCTCAAAATCACAGTTTTTACAGATCACTAGTGATAACAGTAAAATACCATTTTTTCTTCTTTTCCTGAAAGCTAATTTCATTTTTATAATATTTAAAACATTAAAAAAATATAAAGGAGACAGTCGATTCCTATATGCAGAATTACTAAGTCAAAGGTTGTAAGCATTTTTAGGGCTCTTGATATTGTTTTGCCAAATTGAGAACTAGAAGGGTTTACAGCTCCACCAGCAGCACCGGCCCATTAGACACTGAGTCTCACCCCATGAGACACTGAATCTAAGTTACATTTCCTACTAAAACGTATAGAACATATACTTAACCTGATCTAGGAAGCACTGATGAAAACACTTCTGAGACCAAAGCATTTAGTTATTCTCCAAAAAACTGTGAATCAGTGAGTTTATAGGGTAGACGTTAGACTAGTAATTCGTATCTGTGAAAAGCAGTAAAGTCTAGGGATTTTAGTTGACCCCATGTTCAGTATGAGCTAAATGTGTGAAGAGCTGGTTTTTGGCATGACATCACATATGGAATATTGGCAATACCATAGCAAGGAAGCTCTGTGCTCATAAATGTCCTTTGCTTTCTCTCAGCATAATTAAATAGAGCTGCAGTGGTCTTATAGATCATCTAGTCCTTCATTCTCAATCTGGAGAAAAGGAAATGCAGATCTAGAGATTTGAAGTATCTTGGCGAGCGCCATAGTTTAGCTACAGAAATGGTGCCCAATCAGGTATCATATCCACTGCACTATGCACAGCATCAAGCCACCACTCATAAAGAAATAGGTTCTACTGTGGGCTCCTAACTTCACTAAACACATTATTCATTTACTTCCATTTTAAGTTATTTGGGTGCAGCCTTAAAAAGCACACCAGATTAAAAAAACTTAGTTTCCCCTAGAGAGACACTAAATTCAAGCCCACTTGCTTGTACAATACATACACTGAGAGGAAAAAAATTTAAATATAATAAAGGAAAAGGAGTTTCAAAAGTTAATAAACAAAACAAATACAAACACATCAACTGGTAGGTGGCACCAGGGTAGTATCCTTTTCAAAATTACACATATTTTTTAAACATTTAGATAAAACACATATGGGAGCTGCTTTCTTTACCTTCTGGAAGTGTAGAATGGTAGACAACAGGGCTCCAGGGACTGGAAAGCTGATCCACATGCAATCGAACAGCAAATTCATATTTGGTGTTTGGTTCCAGACCTTGAACCAACATGTGAGTTTCTGATCTATAACAACGAGTAATGAAGTTGTTAAAGCCAATAGCACATTGTTTCTAAAAGATTGCCAGTATTTCCAATCAATACAGGTAGGACATGTTGTTATTATTTATTAGGTCCTCATTTTCTTTAAAAAACTTTTTTTAGGAGGAGGGCGAAAGGGGTTATAAGGCACACATGTATAGTGACAGACGGTAATTAGTTTTTGGGTGGTGAACATAATGTAGTTGACACAGAAATCAAATTATAATGATGTGCACTTGAAATTTATATAATGTTATAAACCAAGGTTACCGCAATTAAAAAAAAATTTTTTTTAGACCAAAAGAGCAATCTAATTTGACTATTAAAGTACGACATTTGGTATTATCTTACAGAAATAAGCCTACAAATTGCCTCTGGGAGAGGAAACTAGGAAATTAACAGTATAGAAATGTCCCAATGCAAAGGATTTCCTCTGAAATACTGGAAGTCATATCATTCTTTTAAAGCATAGCGATGGGCGTCTTTCTAACTATAATCTAGAAAACAGAGTAACTAGTTTTATTTTTTGATGCCAGCATGAAAATGGTCCTTTGTTTCTTTCTTTAAATATGCTAAGTTTGGCCACTTGAAAGGAAAAATAGCTTCTTGCCTGATCTTGTTGCAGGAGGCTTGGGAAATAAAAAATCATTTATGGAGATTAAATGTCAAAAGATGCAGTTTTCAGAACTGAATAGGGTAAAGATGTAAAATCCCCAGCCATTTTAGTAAGATAAGTCCTGAGACAGATGCTGGCCCAAGATGGTAAGAAGTGTGAGTGGGGAGGAAAGCAAAGAAAACAACCATTAATAGAAGCTACATACGTTTGAAGATACAGAACCAAAGAAGCATTCTGCAGGCCGACAGGGTTACAGCGGATGGTGTAGTTAATTATTTGTGCAGTGGTGAACGCAGGCCTCCTCCAGTGCAGGAAGATGGAAGATGAGGTGTTAGACTTCGCATAGAGATGGTGGGGTGGTGGTGGAGGAGGAACCATGCGATCACGAACAGCTATTGAAAAAGACAATGTTAATTTACTGCATGGCACAACATTTGATGTAGAAAGTGGTGAAACGGTAAAATCATAATACCCCACCCTAAAGTTGATTTTAGGTCTTTCTGCTACCAGAAGTTCACAGAGGTCTAGAGATACAGCATTCAAACTGGAGTAACTCTTCCATGACTTAGATAAAGAATCAAATATTATCAGGACTTAACGGATTGGAAAACAGAAGCACAGAGAGGTCAAGCTACCAGCCAAAAACATCCAGAAATTCTCTTTAGTAGCAATAAAACCAAACAGCTCTTAGTTACAAGAAAAATGAACAGCAATTGGAAGGAAATACTTAGCCTCAAGGTTAAAGCAGATAGAAGAAAACTCAGTATATAGGTATTCAATGGCTATTACACCCAGTTAAATTTCTAGTGGTCTTTTGCATGCAAATGAAAATAGGTTCTTATAATTAAATACATCTCACTTAAATATTTCCTGAGCACATACTTGTTCAAGATACTATGTTAGGCACCATGGAGGATATAAAGTAATAAAACCACCAAGGCCTCCAAGTAGTCATGAGACAAATTTAAAGGAGGAGGAGGAGAAAAAGGAGTGTGAGCCATAGTGAAAGGAGCTACTTACACACGCATCCCGGAGTGCTGACTGTCTGGTCTGCCTGATAGCCATCTTCTACGTTGCTGTAAGCCAGCAGCCTGACATGGTATTTTCTTCTGGGGTCTATAAAGAAACCAACAGGTAATAATTAGGTCCAGCACTCTAGATATGAGCAAAGGTTCTAGAGTCTTTCCAGATTTTGGTTTAAAAACCTTCTCAAAGTGTAACAGTTCCAAGTAAAACGAAATTTTCATTCTCTCCCTATCCTACACAATGACTCAGCAATTCATCTGAGTATGTGTAACATTGCTACTGTGACTACCTACCAATTATTTATAATTTTACTTTACTTACCTTCACTTCAAACAGTAACATCATCACCACCCTTCCTCCTCCTCCTCACCTGACCAGAGATAGATTCTTGATTTTAAAAGCCTTGGGGTTGTGTGATGGGTCACTTATAAGAGGTTATACTATGTAGAAGTTTTTGTTTAGTTATGTGAGGGTGGTTTACTTAAAAGCATGGAAATCAAAGCGAGATTGTTTTCCCCCTCAAAGTTAAGGAGAATTACAATTGTCATCCTCTAGTACTTATGAAAATTTTAATAACCCTGTGTTATTTAAGTTTATTTCTAAGTGTGCCTTTTCCATACACCCACATTATCAAGTTGACAGCTAAATTCACCAAGAAAGATGAGTTGGAGCTCCCTCTACTGGTGCTTATTAACCATCACAATATGAAAACTAAAGTCTTTCCCACATAAAAACAAAAAATTCTTTCAGGCTTTTGAGGAAATAAATGATTATAAAATTTAAATGATATACTTTAGAAGATTTCAAGAATTTTAATGATATAAATACATTTAAGTGCAACTGTTTATGAAAACATTTAACTATAGAGTACTTTCTTTGGGCAAAAATAAATACTATTCAGAAATAACGTATTTCTTTTTTCCCCCAGCTTTATTGAAGTATATTTGACAAATAAAAGTGGTATATATTTAAGGTGTACAACTTGATGTTTGATATGTGTACACATTGTGAAATGATCACCACAATCAAGCTAATTACTAAATCCAACATCTCACATAGTTACCATTTTTGTGTATGTGTGGTAAAAACACTTAAGATCTATACTCTTAGCAAATTTCATCTATACATTATTGATAACTATGGTCTCTATGCTGCATATTAGATCTCCAGAACTTACTCCTGCGTAACTGAGACTTTGTTCCTTTTGACCAACCTCTCCCCATTTTTTCTACCCACCACCCCCTGGCAACCACCTTCTACTCTCTGCTTCCATGAATTCAACTATTTTAGATTCCATATACAAGTGAGATCATGCAGTAGCTGTCTTTCTGTGTTTGGACTATTTTACTTAGCATAATGTCTTCTAGGTTCATTCATGTTGTGCAAATGGCAAGATTTCCTTCTTTTTAAAGGCTGAATAATATTCCATTGTGTGTGTATATGTGTGTGTGTGTGTGTGTAGACATATATATCTATATGCCACATTTTCTGTATCCATTCACCTGTTGATAGACATTTAGGATGTTTCCATATCTTGGCTATTGTGAATAATGCTACAATGAACATGGGGATAGAGATATTTCTTCAAGATACAGATTTCATTTCCTTTTGATATATATTCCAGAAGTGGGAGAACAATCATCATTAATAGATATATCCATTGTGGAAAAGGACATAGAATCAAAGAATAAAGATAATTCTAGAATGAATTCAAACATTTAAAAATCCAAAAATAAGATGTGAAGTTTATTAAACTCTCCAAAGTAATTTAAAAGTTTGTATAAATATTTTAGAAACTGGTAAATATATTCTAATATTTAATATTAAAATGCATTAAAAGGATGTCCTAAAATATAAAATTTTTATTTCTATTTGTTTTGACAAAATTAAAGACATAAGAAGAAAAATTTATACAACTTAGAAAATCTCTGTACTTTCTAGATAGAAAGGTAGGAAGACTAATAAATTTGACTATACTATAGAAAATGTTTTTCAGGTATGTTATATTGAGTACCACAAAACTCTATAAGATATATGTTATTCCCATCTTATAAACTGTAGTACAAAGCAGTTAAGTGGCATGTCCAATGTCACACAATGTCCGATGTCACACAAAGTTGAACCAAGAACTTGGGGAGTTTTCTATAACAAAGTACAGGGCCTTTAAATTTACACAAATACATGTGCCTTTGTCAGAGCAAGTAAGTTTGTCTTCTTACAATGAATTTTAAAATAGAAATATTTTCAAACATTTTATAAAATAATTACCAGAAAACATAGAAACACATTTGGATTTCATCACTCAACTGATTTCCAACAGTCAGCACTGAAATTCTAAGACTCAAAAGGTTTCAGTTCAGATTAACGGCTACTTAATTTGAACCTGTTTTCTTCTTTCTTTCCTCCCAACATATTGCTGAACTCAGTCAACTGAATCTTGAGTTCAATATTACAAATACTCCCTCTGAATGGGTACAAATGGAATTCAGTTGGCTCTCTACAGTCTAGTTCTTTATAAATTCATAGTGCAACCTTCAAAAATAATTCTTTGTCCTGTCTCTAACTCAGAGAATATCTTCAGGAAAGTCTCCTGAGTGTGAGGTATTATGTCAGGAATGTAGCGGATACAGAAAAGGAAGGATGAGACAGAATTTGCCCCAAGTAGCTCATGTTCTCAAAAAGCCAGACATGGATACAGCTCTCTCTCACAGAAAGCTGATTTTAATGAGTGTTACGAGTATAGGTGGAGAGATTAATGTTTTTTCTACTGTGCAAAACAATCAATCAACACTTCATGCATACTTCTCTGGAATGGTTTTTTTCAGTCCTAAAATTGATTCTTCAAGTTTTCCCTTCCTCCTCTTTAAAAAATGAACTGCTTACTATAAATTTTAAATCCAGAAATAACTCTTTTTTGTTGTTGTTGATCAGACAGAAGCAGCCTGTGTGTCTTGAGATGAGAGAACAGAGTTGCTTCCTTAACACACCCAGTTCCTGGCCATCACCCAGTCAGCACAGACTCCAACAAGCCCCACATGAGGAGCTGCAGCTCCTCTGACGTCCATCTGGAAATCATCTAAGTAGCCAGAGCATTCATCTCCAGTGCCTGAGAGTTTACCTGATGTCAGGAAAAGGCAAACCATCGAGCGGGCAAAACAAGCACACTGGGTGCATGAGATTCCCTTCTATCCACAAAAAAAGATAAAACAAGAACCAGGATCACCTTGGAAATTATTTTAGTAGAAAAAATAAATTTATAGGACATATTATGCAGAAAAAAAAATTTAAAGGAGAGGGAAAGCCCATTCACATTTGTTCACATGTGATTTACTCTATCCTCTATGACAAATCTCATTTTAATAAATAAAATGTGTCAGGTTAGGGGGCCAGCCCAGTGGCGTAGCAGTTAAGTTCGCACGCTCCGCTTCTGGCAGCCTGGGGTTCACAGGTTCCGATCCCGGGCACAGACCAGCGCACTGCTTGCCAAGCCATGCTGTGGCAGCATCCCACACAAAGTAGAGGAAGATGGGCATGGATGTTAGCCCAGGGCCAGTCTTCCTCAGCAAAAAGAGGAGGGTTGGCAACGGAGGTCAGCTCAGGGCTAATCTTCCTCAGCAAAAAGAGGAGGATTGGTAACAGATGTCAGCTCAGGGCTAATCTTCCTCACACACAAAAAAGTGCCAGGCTGGGACCAATCTGAGCAGTGGGCCACGTGGATTTGCCATGTGCTCCTCTTTGGCTTTAAAAACTATGACCCCAGGGGGGCTGGTCCGGTGGCATAGTGGTTGGGTTCGTGCGCTCTGCTTTGGTGGCCCGGGGTTTGTGGGTACAGATCCCAGGCACAGACCTACACACCACTTACCAAACCACGCTGTGGCAGGCATCCCACATCTAAAGGGGAGGAAGATGGGCCCAGATGTTAGCCCAGGGCCAATCTTCCTCAGCAAAAAGAGAAGGATTGGCAACAGATGTTAGCTCAGGCTTAATCTTCCTACCAAAAACAAAAACAAAAACAACAAACAACAAACTATGACTCCAATCTCAAAATCTAGTCATTATATTATTTTGGTTTGTTAGGATCCAGAGACCCTGGAACAAGCTGGCTCATTCTTATTCATCCATTTGTTTAAAATTTGATTTCATGTACTGTTTGTAAATTTAAGAGAAACCCAGCGCCTTCAAATAATGTTAAGATGAGCATTATCAGGCAATAAGTTATCAGCTAAGAAAGAAACAGCTACATAATTAACAGAATTAAAGATACAGAGTAAAAAAATAGAGTTTAGGACAAATATTATAAATACAGGTAAATGTACATAGAATGCACCTCAGCATTAAGCAGCACAAGTTCTAAAACTCCACAGCTCTGCCAAGACCCTCTGATGCATAAGGGACAAAGCAGAGACCCAGGATCCACACTGTGAGATACCACAGGGAACCCGTTCCCAAGGCCTGTTACCACCCTTCTTGATTCAAGCGTTGCCACGTATGCGGTGCTTGGTTACAAGAGACTCAGCAGACTTAAACTATGTGGTTTAGGGGGAAAACAGCAGAGTCAGGAAGAGCAGCCACAAAAAATAGTGCAGGCCTTCTAGAAACCCAGCAAGGAAGGAGGAGAAAGAGAGAGGGAAGAGAGTTGGTTCCAGTTCCTTCAAAATTCAACACAAGAGGAATAAAAATCACTCCTAATAAGACTAATTGGGTGGTGGCTCAAATTGGTAGTATTTGGAGGAAGTGTTCAACTTGCTAAAAGATATAACAATATATAAAGATGAAGGGATGGGAAAGAAAGCTCAAATTAATTTAACACAAATGTGACCCTAAAAGCTTTGATTCAATACAGTTCAGCTCTGGAATGTCAGCTTAATATAAAGTGATGGTAGTCCCAGCCAAATGAATGTGTCTTTAAACCTTTATTAGGGAGTCAACCTTTTACCAAAAAATGAAGATCTCCTTCCTGAAACATTGCTATGGCTACACCCTTTAACTTTTCTCCACTGGCTCTAGGACTTGCCTCACCTTCTTTCCTTTTTGATTCATTCTTACCACCAGCTCTTCTACTTGAGTTTGTTTTACATAAGGAGGAGTCAGAACCAGAGTCTGGGGGGCCAAGAAAGAGTTCACAGGTATCAAACAAACTTATATCAAGTGCCCACTAAAAGTCAGACACAGTATGAAAGACTCAAGGATTAGAAAGACGTAACTCTTGCTTTTAACTTCAGTCTACCAAAGGAGACAGATTGGTAAATGAATATTCTTCACTAATTGTAGAGCCAGTCTTGAGCCAGTTTCTTAGTTTTCTAAGCCTCATTTACTTTAATTTGAAAAATAGAGATATAATCTCTTATAAGGATTTTAAGAGTATTAGATGAAATCACACCCATTAAGTACTTTGTACAGTTCCTATTATTAGTAAACACATAATATAATTGTTGTTGTTATGTGAATAAAGTTGCCTGGGAGAACAGAAAAAGGTACTACCAAAAATATGGTACACTTAAATTTGGGAATCATCTTTGTGAAGTCAAATGAATATCAAAGATGCTTGTTCATACAAGCAACGTCTAGAATCCAGAATCTCAGCAAATTAGCAATTAGCAAATACTCTCTGTCCTCATTAATATTCCCTGGTGCGTAGAGCAGGCAAAGACTCTCAAGCGTGTGCCTGACTTGTATGTATGATTGAAGGAGCTGTGTTTTGTGTTTATGGCCACTAAGAACGCTTGCTGTTTTGGTAACCATGGCACACGGTTTATATCCTCTCAGTGTCAAATCCACCTTCACCCACGTCTTCCATATTAATCTAATAATCTTTCATCTGCTAACAAAGAAACAACCCGATGATGATAAATGCTTTGGAAAACAATTTAATAGATTTCTTCCCCAATAGAAGAACAGTAGATTGCTACATGAAAGGGAAATATGGAAGAGTTTGAGGACTAGCATTAGAAACAGCAAGCAACTGGACACAACAAATTAATTCATCCCGTTAATGACATCCAGTTTTAACAATTAGGTGTTTATTACCCTCGGTGACTACAGCTCAGAAGAAGAAAAATGAAGATTAATAAAATGAGATTCTCTGTAATGCCAAAATCCTTTAAAGATACTCCGATCAAGAACCTGTCTAATTCTATTCTAAAAGTGTATGATTTAACAATAATAGTACATTAACTGTATCTTTATGCAACATCTTAAGTAACCTACTAAAAACTTTGGTATAATAGTGTTCCTAAAGACTACAAAACAACAAAAAAACCCATGCCTTCTTCCAGAGTTTTACTTGATTAACTTGTGTTTCTCTTCTCCATCACTAGATGGCATCTGTGTGCCTACAAGGACAGTAATGACCCCACTCATCTAGCTAAGAAGGCGAGAGCTATTCAGACAGCAGCTGAAACTGACTAATGAACAATTCAAAACAGATATGCACGAAATATAGCCATTGCTTAAGTTTCACCAAATGAAAGACTTCATGAAATGCAAAGCAGTAAAAAGGGAGAAGGGCTGCCCTGGATCAATGTTTGTCATACACATAAATATTTCAAATGAACTTTTAAAAACCCTGTGAGCTAGGTATTATTTTTGTCTCCTGTCCTCTACAGAGGAGATGCTGAGACAAACGGACGTAAGACAACTTTCCTAATGACTCAGCACTACTAAGAAGTTAAGAGACAGTCTAGTACAGTGGTTAAGGGCTGAGATGTCAGACCCAGACTGCCTGGATTCCAATTCTACCTTGGTCATTACTGTGTAACTTGGGCAAGTTATTTTCTCTCTCTGTACCTTGGTTAAAATCACCTATAAAATGAATATGATCACGGTAACAACATCTACCTTGAGGCTGTGGGGAGGAGGAAATAAATTAATTCACATAAAGAGCCTAGAAGAGTGCCTGTGTATAATAATAACAACATCAATAATAAGAACATACTGATAAAGATATCAATAGTAATAATATAGAATAATTACTATTAGCATCCCATGACTCCTTATCTCTGCTCCCTCTCCTGGAGAAGGGCAGGCTGGTGTAGTGATTAAAGGATAGGCTCTGGAGCCAGACTTCTTGGGTTTGAACTGAGTTTCCTGAACCAGAAAATGGGGATTAAATGAGTTCATATTTGTAAAACGCTTAGAAAAATGTCTGGCACTTAGTAGGTGCACTTGAGTGCTAAATAAACAAATGTAGAGGAAAGGGCTGGTTTGAGAATTAGGGGATTTGGATTTTAATCTTGGATTTAGTAGCTGTGTGGCTGCAAAGGCAGTCTCCTGGACCTCAGTCTCCTCATCTTTAAGATTAGGAAGTTAAAATATATCAGTTTTTCTCAGATTTGTTTAGGTAACAGTTCATTAGGGGGGCTAAGACAAAGGCACATATAAGTACCGACAAGATAGGAATAACTGCTGCAAAGAGATTTGTTAAAACTCTAAGGCAATTCAAAAGAGGGAACAGTTACTACTAGTTTAGGGGGTGGGGAGGGCTTCATAGCAGCGCATTTGAGCAGAATTCGACCTTATAGGCAGCACAGGGAACAAGAAATGGAGGCCAAAAGAAGAGTATACGCCAAGGCTCAGGGATAGGACCCACAGATCAGGGGTGAGTAACAGGGAAGAGTTCAGTAAAGGGGGCATGAGTGAGGGTCACAGAGAAAAGTCAGGCTGGGGGCAGATCTCGGAGAGCTTGGAGAGCCAGGCTAGGCATTGTGGATTTTATTACATAGACATGGAAGACAGCTCCCTAAATGGAATTGTTGAGAGCGGATGAATGAAAGCAAGGAGTAAGAAAGCTCCTAAGTTTCCAGTCTGAGTCGAGCAACAGAAATGGAAGAGGATATGCTTGGCAGAGCCAAGGACATGTTGAATCAGAGATGCCAGAGGAACACTCAAGTGGAGCTGACCAGCGAGTGACTCAAAGTGTGGGCTGGAGCCAGCAGTCAGGATGGAGAACCACATTTAGCAGTCATCGACACAGAGGATGGGGTGCAAAGGAGAGAAAAAACAGCAGGGACTAGAAACCTAGGGGCGAAAAGGAAGTGAGGAGAACCAGGAAGGTAAAATGCCATGGATGCTAAGAGAAGAAGATTGGTTGATGATGTCCAATACTGCAGAGAAGCCACCGAGGGTAAGAATGACATCCACATCTAGATCCTTCAACAGAGTAAACTCATCAGGAAGGGGTGGGGGAGGGGAAGCAGAAAACATGGAGTTAAGTAGCAAGGAAGTGGTAGGACACTGGAGGCAAAGCTCTAAAGCAGAATGAAAATGCATTCTCTTCTGATATGTACCAAAATGTCAACAGCGGTGGTATCTATGTCTATGTGGTAGAATTTTTAGTTATTTTGCTTCCTGTATTTCTATGTGTTCTACGATAAAGATGAATTGCTTTGATAAGAAAGTAGTTGGGGAAAATGTAATGTCTTTTATATGCCAATAAGCTACTATGTACTTTTATATGCATTATCTTAAATAATCCTTACCACAACCTTATAAAATAAGATTATTTTTGTTTTACCGATAAGGGTACTTCTACATAAGTAAACTAGTTTTCCTTTAAGAATTAACTATTTTTCTATATAAAATATCCAAAAATATATTTCAAATTTCCCTGATCCTTTAATATGCTAAGAATAACTGAAACTTTTTTTGATGCTTCAAAACCACCCTTATGAGCATCAATTATTCTATCTTCCACAACAAAGAGTAGTTGTTTTTTTAACTTATTTTTCTTGTCCTTCAGCTCCAATTCTGTGCTTCTCGGCCTGTTTTATAAAGCCAGGGGCCCTAAAATGACTAATGTTTGAGAAGCCAGATAGCAAGATAGGTGAGGACGTGTAAATTAAGAGAATACACCCTAAGAATGGCATCCTCTCCCACTGAGTGGCTTTGTGACTTAAACCCCTTTTGTGGCACACTTCTGGGTTTTAGGTTGTCTCTGAAAAAGGCTAGGCTGTAGGCCCTGAATAAGTGAGTGACATTAATGTACATTCAAAGTAATCAATACACAGCAGAACAAACGCAGAATAATCAAAGATGCAAACATTAAGGAATAAATTAATTTTACTTTGAGAAAACATTTAAGAATTCCAATCCTATTGAATTTTGATCATTGTGCTGTCCTTACACTTACTTAAGATATAAAAGATAAAAACTAATAGGCTCACTTAGCAGGAAGTTCCCATACCATTCCTCCCCCCAAACAATATGAAGACCAAGTATTCTCTGACTGGAGATGAACTCGGACAATAAAACTGATGGACATCAATTCAAACTTTAGGAATTCTTTGTTCTAACACTAACATATCTAGAAGTTCAGTTTCCTGGAAAATGCATAATAGAAAAAAACTGTTTACAAAGTGTTTAGCTGTGGAGCAACAATAAGAGAGAATATCGGGGTCATGAAAACCAGCCTTTGTCTCTTTCAGCAGCTGCTTGTTGGTGAGGCTCCAGAACCCTTGAAAAGAGCCAGGCCAGAGTGCACAGCTCAGGGGTAGATAAAATTAAGAGAAAACTTGAGGTCAGGACCATGAGAAAACTTTACCCCACAAGAGTGAGTCCACCTCGGACATCATTTCTAAAATTCAAATCTGGTCAAGACTTGATGAGTTTTATTATCCATCCTTCTATGGACACTTCTCAGGTGGTGGGAAAAATAATCCTCCTAGGACCAAAGGAAGATAAAAATCACATCTACTTTAGGACAATCCCCCTGCACTTGTTCAATTTACAGATATGGAACATGCTAGAGTGGCTGAATAAAATGTCTTAAACTATAAAGCATTACTCTAGAAATCACTATGCACTACTTTGAATTATTTACTTAAAATACTGCTATAGAAAAGTTTTGCTAATATTAGCAACAAAGTGTCACAATTAAGACAGCTTTGAAGCATTAAAAATAGTCAAACGAGGGGCCGGCCCAGTGGCATAGTGGTTGGGTTCGCATGTTCTGCTCTGGCGGCCCAGGGTTCGTAGGTTCGGATCCTGGGTGCAGACCTGTGCACCACTTATAAAGCCATGCTGTGACGGCGGACCATATAAAGTAGAGGGAGATGGGCATGGATGTTAGCCCAGGGCCAGTCTTCCTCAGCAAAAAGAGGAGGACTGGCAGCAGATGTTAGCTCAAGACCAGTCTTCCTCACCAAAAAAAAAAGAAAAAAGAAAAGAAAAAAAGTCAAATGAATTAGAATATATATGTGAAGGTAAGTAACGATCTGAAAATTTGCTGATATTAGATCAGTGTACGTGAAGTCTGAAAACGTTAAGTAGGTGAGATTCTGAAGGATGAAACCTAGTGTCTGGCCAAAGGTCTGTTTTTAATTTAATCTTTTGAGCTACAAGGTTTTGTGTGAGCCTTTTCAGGCCCATTGTTCCCTTGCAGTTCAAATTGAGAGCTCCTTGGTCTGGCCAGCCAGGGTGACTGCACTGCCCCCAAGCCTGTCCCTTCAACACAATACTCCCCATATAATTATTCAGAGAAGGGGCCAGCAGTAGGACCGCTGTGACACCTGGGTCATGGCCTCTGACATAGAATCTGGGGCCAGCTCAAGTCTGGTCCAGCAGCAGAGAAGCAGGAAAAATGCTAAGGGGGATGGGTGGGAAAGGAAAGCAGAGTAAAATACTCTGCTTTAAAATGCTATGTTTAAGCACAGTAATGAAAACACAAATCACACTTAAAACAATGTAATTCATCTTCAAGTCATCCAAACCTTGTGAGACCTGTAGTGTTTCTCCCCTCTAAACCGCACTGTGATGAGGGGAGCAGGTCTCCTCTAAGAGGGAATTCTTTGTCTTATATCATCAGACTTATGTTAGAATGAAAAAAGCTAATTCATGATGGTTAGAATAACACCTCCTGTGAATGTGCTGGTATGCTGATTTAAAAACAGAGGTTTTTAGCTAAAAGAATGTAAATTTTACTATATGCATAGATTAAAAATTCATTCTCCTTTTGTTTATAACCTGAATTTCTGTAAGGGATTGTTAATCATACACACTTCTCACTTTGCATTATAAATTTAAAGGAAGTTGTTTTTTTTTAATGATCACTATGCCAAGATGTTATAAATCTGTCTGTGGTAACACAGAATATCTGAGAGTAAAATAGACAGAATGGCAGATGGAGTGGGCAATCCCTCACTCTCCCAGCTTTCCCTGTGTGTTCTGTAGAACAGCTCTCTATGGAAGCTATGGTAGAATATTTGTCTAAACCTGAAATGACTCAGTCCCTTTTGTTCTGCCCCGCCCCCCAAAGGATTTAAGACAAATAACACCTCTCACTCCCAGCAAAAACATCCCCTCTCCAACTGAGTTTAGGATAATTTAGACGAAAGTTCTTTGTATGTGATATATGAGAATCAGTTTCCTACCAAAATAAGTATACCCTATTGATAATCTCTATTTAAATGCCCCCAAATGACTTTTTTGATCATGTGATTTCATTTTTATACATCTATCACGCTTTCAAGACTTCTTTTAAAAATTATTTTTCATTTTTGACAAATGCATTACTTGAGGCTATCTGGGTAAGAAATATTTGAGGTTGAAGATTTCTACTTGAACACTGCCATCCATGAATGAATCTGATTTACATCCGAACACTGAAAAACGAATCTGAAGGTGATATTGGAGGCCCCCACAAACATGGTTTTTGATCTTTTATGTTCTTTTGTTATGGCACTCCTTTCCCTCTGTGGATCCCTAAGGAAGAAAGGCATCTCAATGGTCCAATTTTGTAAGATGAGACAGCACACTGCCCCTGAGTCTCTCCCCAACACCATCAATTAATGGAATCATGCCAAGGTTGATACTTCCTTTGGGGTGGGGAGGAGGAAAAGAAAGGTAGACTTCAAAAGAGCAGCAGCTGAACTGTCCCAAAATTTATGATAGCTTTATGTGAACAGTACTAATAAGATTGGTCCACATATATATTCTTGAATAATTTAAAAGTGAGTAAAAGAGAGCGACTGCTGATTATAAGAATTTACAATTATAACACAAAAACATGTGTTGGAAGGGGAGGTGCAGTCTCCTAGAAAAATTAAGAGGCTATACAATTTCCAAATGAAGTTTCCTTAAGAAAATGAAGTAAATTCCTTTGATTATGTTGATATTTCTATCAAGAGCAATCTTTTCCTAAAAGCATCCAAAGTACTTGACTTCTGCTACTGTACTTGGCTTAGCATTTGTTTAAGTAGCTGCTCTGTCTGCCAACACACATACACTGTCTGACATACATCACTGCCTTACAAACAATATTTTTATAGACTGACAGAGAGAGCCTATTCATGACAACCAAACTTCCCCTGAAGCCAAGAAATAAATTTCCTTCCAGGACTAACATTTCTCCGCTTCACTGTCACGGGCTCGCCATGCCATTTTGACCCTTTTGTGAGGCAACATGAAAATACCATCTATCATCTCCTGAACCACAGCGACTTGGTCGGAGGTGCAGTCTCATTGCAAAAACATCTGTGGTTTGATAACCATTCCTCCAAATCTCAGCCCTCAGCAGTTAAAAGCATGCTTGCAAGATGGGAAAGATGCAGGTAGACAGCTTGAAACCAATGTTAAATTTCTTCTCAAGTGGGAAATGCAAGGTGGTGAAATATCAGCTTCATCAATCACAGTGATAAAACATGATTGTGTTATTTATTTATGCCTCCTTTAGAACTCACAAGAAGCACTATGTTACAACAATCTAAACTGCTGAATGTATCACTTTGAAATCAATTTTAACATTAGCAGGTTAAGAGAATTCTGGCAGTTCTTTGACACAAGCAGGTGCAGGTCATTACGGTGTTAATGGGCTATAAACCGTCTACTCAAATTCTACATAAACCTTAAATCTTTCGGGTATTGAAAGACATTGAAGATCTTTGGGGTACTGGAAAGTATTCAAGACATCTAAAAATGGTATTCAATACATATGATAGAGAATCGCAAACAATTTGAGCATACAAAGTTAAACCAAACGGATTTTCCGATAAAATATTCAACAGAAGATCTAAGGTTTCTTATATTAGATATGTGTTATTTTGGAAGTGCTGTTGTTTTAACCATGTGCATAATCATCTTAAAACCATTCCTAATTTGGAGGTACTGATTAATGATTAAAAACACAGTATAGGGCATTTCAAACTTTTTAAATTATTTTTTAAACATTTTGATATATGTGCTTTATTTTTTGTTCTCCTATTTATATGTGTGTGCGCACGTGTACATACATACACTTTTTCTTTGGTTGAATCATAACACTTCATTTCACACCTAAATACTTGGACATGTTTCCTCTGAGAACAAGAATGTTCTTTCTTACATACCCACAATACCATTGTTACATCATCCAGGAAGTTTCAGAATGACACAATTTTGTCTTATAGTCCATTTTTACATTTCTCAGATTGTCCCAATAATGTCCTTTATACTTGGTCCCCCCACACCACCCCTGTATCCAACTGAAGGTCACACACTGCACATCACTTCTCCTTCATCTAGAATGGTTCACTGTCCCTCCCCTATCTTTCATGACAATGACATCTTTGAAGAATCCAGTTCAGCTGTTTCACAATCTGGATTTATCTGGTTGTTTCCTCATTATTAGATTCAGACTAAACATTTTTGGCAAGAATACTATCTAAGTGAGATTATGACTTTATGGTTTACTAAGGGAAATAAAACTTAAAATCCATGTTTTTTAAAGTGCAAATTTGCTAGACTGCTTGTTGAAGAGGAATATTACAGTTTCAAAAGCTTTTCTAACCCCAGAATAGCCTAATTTTCTTAGCAGCCAATTTTATGTCTATTTATTTATATTTATCCATATGAATGTTTGTATTGAACTCTTGTCTGACACTGAGGACAATAAAAAGAAAAGAAAAGCACCGACATATTTTTAGGCTTCTTGTAAGATTTCTAGAAATATCTGGGATTTTTTATATAAATAATGCAAATGCAAATTTCTTTTCTTTTTTTTAATTCTCAATGAGTCACACTAGAGTTGCCAATTTCTAATACGTAAACAGCATGGGAATAGAGTATACCAAGAATCAGGGCCATGAAGTACATGATTGAGTCAACATGGGACCGAAAATTAATATGATTAAAACAATTGCTGCAATTTCTCAGAATGGAAATATGCATAGAAAAATGGGCCTTTTAAAAGAGTGTCTCATTACTTCTTGAAGTTTTCAGAGGTTTAAATGTAGTTTCTATAGTTTTGTAGGGTCAGAATTAAGGCCCATCTGCCATGATTTTTCTTCTAAGGTCATTTTATGAAAAGAGTCAAGAGTGTATTCAAGAAAGGGAAACACTAAAAATCATCATGCTTGGCCATCCAGACGGAGAAAGGTGAAAATTCAAAAAAATTATTTTAATTGTTTCCTCCACTAATATCTCTAAGTCATCTTAAATCCTATAAAGTGATCCTAGAAACCACAGGCATCTTCTTACCTTATTATCTTAAGTCATTGTCAAGTATAAGTTAATATGGTTTTCAATATGTAGATTCATAGAGAATCTCCAACAATTTGAGCATATATAGTTTTCTGGAGGTATTGTATTTCGGGAATTTAATTAGTATATTACAATCTTCCTCTAATAATTAAAATAGCCTGTGCTCTAATAATTAAAATAGTGTTTGTGGTTTGCTTTGCCTACAAGAAGCTAAATTTACAGGTATTTCTAGCAATCGTACAGGATCTTATGGCGTGCAATACAGAAGCCATAATCCTGGTTTCATCCAACCTTTATTCATCGTTGTTCCAACTTCTTCATTTAGGTATATTCAATTAAAAAACTTTACTGTTTTTTTCTCGTTATGATCGAATATATGTTTGTTACAGAAAATTTATAAAACTCAGACAAGCATAAAGAAGAAATAAAAATAAAATATCCTTAATACGAGGAACCAGAGAAAAGCACTGTGAACATTAGGTTGTATGTTTTTTCATTCCCTTTCTTATCCACGTGCACATATACTCAATATTTTTTGTATTTTATAACCTGCTTTTTTCACTTAATATACTGTGAACAACTATTCACGTTACTAAGTATTCTTCTAAAACATTCCTTTTAATGTCCACATTTGTTTAAATTGTATGGATGTACCATATTTAATTTTATGAAACCTCGGTAGCTGAATATTTAGGTTTTCTTCAGTTTTTCATAATTACAAATCACCCTGTACACTACAGTGAACATCCTTGTGGTTAAATGTTTTTGCATGTTCATTATCTTCTTATGATAGGTGTCTATTAATGGAATTGCTGGGTAAAAGAGTATGCATATTACAACTCCCCCCAGCCTCCCTTTTTGGTGTGGCCCAATATCCCTAGAAAAGTTGTGTATCAATTTACACTCCCAATATTAGTATGAATGTTCCTTAATCCCAAACTTTTACCAATACTGGGCCTTAAATCACCTATTTGTTTTGTATTTTGTTGAATTTTGTGTTTCTGTAATGAGTCACTCCAACTCTGCCTTAGAAGGAAGCAGGAGATATATAAATTTGAAACAATGACTCTAGTTAGATATATTCACACAATCTACCAGGGAAGATGTATAAACCATGATAATCAGGCATAATGTGCTGCCTACTGTCTGCACAGGTTTCATAAGTTACTGTTAACATCCTGGCATGCTGAGCAAGCTGATGCCATTTTAACCTTCAGCTGAAGCAACTGGTCTAATTTCTATGATAAACCAAGGTGTCAATGGAGTCTTGGCTAATTCAAGAGGCTTCCACTTATGCAGGGCAACCCACAATTTATGGGATGTCAGACAAAGTCTTTCAAGATTTCAAACATGTCAAAATGGAATAGAAAAATATGTACAGAGGCCGGCTCGGTGGCGTAGCGGTTAAGTTCGTGCGCTCCGCTTCTGGCGGCCCAGGGTTCACAGGTTCGGATACCAGGCGCAGATTGACGCACTGCTTGTCAAGCCATGCTGTGGTGGCGTCCTATATAAAGTAGAGGAAGATGGTCATGGATGTTAGCCCAGGGCCAATCTTCCTCAGCAAACAGGAGGATTGGCAACGGATGTTAGCTCAGGGCTAGTCTTCCTCACAAAAAGAAAAAGAAAAGAAAAATATGTACAGTTTCAATAAACTGTCAGGATTATGTTATCACACTAGCTTATCCAAATCAACTGATAAATCAGGTTGTTTAGATAGGAAGATACACCAGTATTTAGCCTGTTCTGATGACTATAGTTTATGCTATGCCTTCTTTAATTCTTTCATTATCCCATGGGGTCCTTCACCTAGTTAACTTCTATTATCCTTCAGATCTCAACTCAGTATCAGTTTCTCAGGGAAACCTATTCCAACCGCCACCTTCAAACTATATGTGTCTCCTATAACATGGCCTTATAACTCCCGATGCTTCTCCATCACAGCACTTACTAAAGTTTGTTATTATAATTTATGTGGTGATTCAATTAATGTCTATTTCCTCTTCTAGATTGTAAAGCTTCGTAACTGGGGTAGTTACTTAGAAAGATCTGATTATCTATTTTAGAATAGTGGTCTCCAAAGTTTCTAATTTCATCTTCCATTACTAAATTCTTTTTCTAGCATGCATACTCATAACACATATACCTTTATTTATCTGTAACATATGCATGTGTGACAGTCCTCTTAGGTACATTATGAAGCCAACATACAAAAATATTTTTAAAGGCTAAGATAAAAAATATTTTCCTCCAATAATGGCCTGTCTTGCAGCTCCCCTCACCTCATGGAATGTGTAATTAGCACAAAGCTTAAAATTTCATTTGCATTAACTAAGTTTTTTAAGAACAAGCTTAAAACAAAAACAAAACAAAACTTGCGAGTATAATTACTGCTATACAGCAAATGTTTCTTTTCCATCCACCTTGAAGTGTCTTTCATGTGCTAATGTGGCATTTAAAAAACCTCCTCTCCTTTAACTTACTTAGATCTTTAAGGACCTCACACATCTAAAGATTCTTTACATTCACCAGAAATCTCCAGAGTGGTCTGAGAGTTGACATGCAGTATGATTAATGGACAGTATTGATTTAATTTCCTACAAGAGTTTTCCTTTCTGTAAGGAAAATTGTTGTTCACAAGTCATGTCAAGTATTTTACCATGCTTACAGATTCTTAAAAATAGGAAAATGAAAAGCTTAGTGAAGTTTTCCCTTCATTCATCAAAAATACCATTTGAAAGTTGTGGCCTGTAGAACAATCAAGAGCTGATCAAGAACTATGAGCATCTTTCTAACACCAAGGAAACACTGCTTTTATTTGTTACCATTTTATTGAGGTTTTATTAGCACATGTAGAAAGGAAGCAGAAAATAAAACAGTAAAATCAATTTAATAAATAAACTTCAAAAGACAAATCCAGAGTGCTGTAGAGAATACTGGGATACTTTAGGAGACAGATACATAAACTTAAACACTCAGTATAAAGCTATTAATTAAATAATTATTAAATAGACATGAACATCATTAGATAGTAAATTATTAAAGTTTCGTCAATTGCCTTAATTTGAAGTGTCATTTGGAACCAAGTTAAAAATTCTTTCTCTGGAGACAAACAGTGGGATTAATTTTGTTCCCACACACTTTTTATATTTTATATCTGAAGAAAAACTTGACTTCTTAACATATAGAGAGATAAACAATTGGTGATTCCCATTCTCACCGATATTCAGACAGTGCCTAGGGTTTTTTAAAAAGTTCTCTGTTGTTTTGCTTTCCCTAAAGAAAAGATATTTCAAAGGGAAATTTCATTTGAAGGAGCCGGCAGGGAGGGATATTTGCTGAGAGGAAGGAGACAGAGAAGGATGTTTTGCCCAGGGCACCCCTGACTCTAACTACTCTAACATCATACCCCAAACTTAAGTGACATCAGACTCAAAACTAGAAACACATCACAACTGGTATTTCACTTTATAGACTGGAAAAAAAAATAGCCACTCGAAATAATGGAACTTCCTTATCCTGCTTATTTTCTCCATCTCCACAGGGGCCTGACTTTATTTAGGGTTCTTTTCAGTCAGGCATGTGAAGTGAGGCTCCACAAGTACTGTAAATCTTTACCCAGCGCCAAGGGTCAAAGG
Source organism: Tapirus indicus (assembly GCA_031878705.1). Classification (NCBI taxonomy): domain Eukaryota; kingdom Metazoa; phylum Chordata; class Mammalia; order Perissodactyla; family Tapiridae; genus Tapirus; species Tapirus indicus. Next base: position 47,811,036 of record CM062918.1, read on the forward strand.
GTTATCTGTGCTATGCAGTTTTAGGGTAGATGATTTTCTTTACTCTTTCTTTCTTCTTTTTTTTTTTTTAAGCAAGAAAACAAAACGTATGCATATGAATCACAGCAAGCTAATTTAGGTACAAAAAAGTTCCTCTTCTACAGATGAACTATTTTCTCAAGAAGCCACTAAATATCAACTTTTCAGGCATTCTACAAAGAGAAACCAGATGCAGTCGAGCCCCACCCCCACCATTGTCTGCTAGAAAACTTGCCACACAGCTGCTAAAGCAGTAAAACAACTTCAAACCTACAAAAGTGATGACCATTTAGGCAAATGCATCAATTTTGTTCTTGGAAAAAAATAACCTTGCTTTATCTTAAAAAAAAGAAAGTAGCTGTGTTTCATTTTTGTTCACAAATTACTCCTCATTTAACAAGACAGATGTTTTTCACAGAGCATTTCATGTTTTAGAGCATTTCGAAGGGTGATGACTATTCAAGACTAAGAATATAAAAGTCCAGGAAAAACCATCAAAATTCTTTTCCCAATTATTTTTTGGGGGTTGATATGGAAAGCCGAACCTTATTATTTTTAAAAAGATGGTGAAAAAATGTTTAGAAAAATATAGGCATTTATTGCTGCCTTCCTTCTCTCTCTCCCCCAAATGGTCCTTTTTAATGTGGGAAATAAAACTGTTAGATGTAACATCCCATAGAGTGCCATTAATACAATTCCAATACAAAACAGGTATAAGGCATTTATTTTTTCAGGAGGCAATGTCATTTTAGTGCTTCTGCAAGCCTCTGAATTTATTAAGAGATAGAAATGCAAATTATGATAGTACTGCTGTTGTATTCAACTGGATTACAAAAAGGCTTTTAAATATTGAAAAGTGTAAAATATCTTCTGTGATTTGCTACAAGATTCAGTTTGGAATCTGCCAACTATATTTCTCCCATAATATAGCAGCAATGATTTGCCTGATCCCCTTTGCTTCTTTCTTATTTAAAATTCCTCTATCTTTTGTGGCAAGTAAAACAAACCGATAAAAGAAACAAACAACTACGAGTTATTGAGCACTTACTATGTACAATGTACTGTGCTGAGGGTTCCACATGCACTAGCACATTTAATCCTCAACATCCCAGACATTTACAGCAAATTGAGGTTTATGTAGTTGAAGTAACTTGAGCAAGAGCACACTCCTAGTGGGTGGAGAACTAGGATTTAAACCCTGGCCATCTAGGATCTCAAAAGCCTCAGTCTTATGTTTTAATTTTTAAATTTATATTTACTAAAATTGACCTCTTGTAGTGTACAGTTCTATTTAACACATGTACAGATTTGTGTAACCACCACCATAATTAGGATACAGAACAATTCCATCACATCAAGAAACTGCACATGCTGTCCCTTTGTAGTTAAATCTTGCCCTACCCCCAATTCATGGCAATCACTGATCTGTTCTCCATCCCTGTAGTTCTGACTTTTTGAGAATGTCATATAAATGGACTCATGCAGAATGTAAACTTTTGAGACTGGCTTCTTTCACTCAGCATAATGCCACTGATATTCATCAACAAATGGTTCCAAGTAGCAATATAGTTCATTGCTTTTTATTGCTGAGGAGTATTGCAATTATATGGATATATCGAAGTTTGTTATCCATTTACCCATTCAAGGACAATTGTTTCCAGTTTTGAGGGACTCTGAATAGAGCTATATACATTTGTGTATAGGTTTTTATGTGAACATAAGTTTTCATTTTCCTAGGGTAAACACCTAGGATGGGATTGCTAGGTCATATGGTACAGGCATGTTTAACTTTATGAGAAAGCACTAAACTGTTTTCCAGAGTGGCTGTACCATTTTGAATTCCTACAATAATGCATAAGAGTTCCAGGTGTTCGCATTCATGTCAGCACTTACTACTGGCAGTTTTGGCATTTAAAAATTTTTAATCATTCTAACAGGGATGTAGTGGTATCTTATTGTAGTTTAAATTTTTAAATGTGCATCTCCCTAATGATGTTGAGCATCTTTTCACATACCACTTAGGCATAATCCCTATATCTGAAGGCCTTCCATCAGGCCCACATGTCATGAGTCAATTCCTACTTATTCTAAGCCCAAAACAACTTTACATCTGCCTTCTCTCCAATGAACTACTCTCTTAGCTTACACTCTCTCATCATCTTAGATTATTTCAACAACCATCTTATTGATTTCCTGTCTTTAGTCGCCTCCTTCCTGGCCCTTACTCACTGCATTCTCTAAACCTATCCTCTACGATATCATTAACAGTTATCTTTCTAAAACAAGCCATGTTACTTTCTCACTTGAAAACTTTTGATGGCTCCACACTGCTTATATTACAGGACAAAGACCAAATCATCTATCAGGGTACACAGGGCCTTTAAAACATGTGCCCCATCTAACTCTATGATTTTAGTCTCTACAACTCCTACCAAGGCAACCCACGTTTCAGCCACAGCAAACCAATGAGGCTACCTTTTTAATCTTTTTGCTTTTGTACATTTTAACCTCCTATGAGTGAATGATTTTCGTCCATTTCTCTACTGGGTAAACTATTCTTCATCATGCAGTAAAATCAGTCATTTACCCTCAATTTCCTTTATTAGCACATTTTCTTATGAACACTGATAGATCCTCCACACTGAGCTTAAATACTCTGGAGTCAAGCATGCCATCTTATGTTCATATTCCTGGTGCCCAATGCAGGGCCTGGTACAGAGTATGTGCATTCAATCAATACACACTAATTTTTAAATTTTAAAAACAATGCAAAATAAGTTAAAATCCATAATTAGGGTGGGAGTAAACTCTAATATGAAAATTTTATGAAACAAGATATAACAATTAAATTGGTATAGAGAGCAATCTTATGTTATTAAACCAAGTAGCCTTATATATATATATATACACACACACACACACACACACACACACACACACACACACATAAAGTTCTGAGAAGAATATATATTGTATCAACCCTAAAATTAGAAATTTTGCATTTCTAATTGGCACTATCTTCTAGGCAACGTCTTCACAAGGAGTTAGGAGAAGAAATCACAGAAGTCAAAATGCATGTTGTGGGGATGGTTTCAATTTTGTGATTAATTTAGTGGTAATTAATTTACATTAACTTAATGGTAACTGCAGCCCATTATCAGTAATTTCTAAATGGAGTTCATTTTCTGATTTGCAAGGCCAAAGAGCACCTGTCTCATAAGCCTTCTAGTAGAGGCCCAAGAGAACAACCAAGAAAGCATAGGAGTCTCTTCATCTGAAACCTATTGAGTTCCATAAAACACTGTACTCACTGTATTCACACAGGCTACAGGGGCTTTGTAAACAGTATTGTAGCTCTAAGAGCCCATCGTCAAGCTCAATGATCGTAGCTGAGTGGGCTCCACAATATTCTCCTTTTGAGTGACTGTTAAACGCTCCTGGATTCAAAGACCAGTTTATGTCATGGGTTTATGGAATCCATGGCTAAATTTCCTTTATTTCCTTGTTCATTTAAAAATGCAAAATTTAACTAATTTGGCAGTATTCCAGCTGCCTAAAGTGAGATGTACCAAATCAAGAGTAATTAGGGTTTCTCAGAGGACAGAATACATCATTAGATTTGTGACGGTATGCCTTCTGAGAGCTAACTCAAGCAAATTAAAACACCTTTACTGACACAGGTACAGGACTGGCTTAAGGACAGGCAGAAACCAAAGGTCCAAATACTTTCCCCTTATAAAATAGTAGGGTTTTTTTTCAGATATGCTTTTGTATATTTTAACTCCTATGTACCTAACTCTTTATAAATGATTTTTGAAGAGGGTATGCACAGTGAAATTTCCCAATTTGTTGATTTGATGGATATTATTTTATACAATGATGATAGTCCTAAAAAGTTGAGTATAAACTGATTTAAAACAACAGAATAAGCTGTTTTCTGAAAGAATCTTTATTATTTGTGTACACAGAAAGTGCCACGTACAGGAGGACTGTAGCAAACTTGGAGTATAAACTTTTATAACATCTCTGAACCAGAAAGGAGGTGAAAAAGAAAATTCATCCACCCCCCTCTTTTAGGGAAGAGGCAAATCTGAGCTCCTTTGTGTCATATTCTCTGCATGACATTCTATACACTGCAACAGAAGGATCTTTCTAAACATAAATGTGATCAGGTCACTCGCTTGCTGAAAACCATTTAATGGCTTCATGCTGCCCTTAGGATAAAGCCCACATTCCCTCACGTGGCTCACCAGGTGCTTCTGACCTGGCCTCTTGTGGGCCTCTCCAGCTTCACTCTGTGGTCACAGCAACATGTCAGTTCCTCCAGAAGATGGTCCCCCCCTCACCTCCTGGCCATCCCTCATGAATTTCACCATTCTCTGAGTATTTCCTGCTTTCTGCCATTCCCTAATTGTAGAGGTAGATTTACCCTGAAGCTATGAAGCTTAAGTCTCAGACCCCTTTACTTGCATGGGGTCTATTCAAGGCCCTGTGCCTACAGTATGTTTTTATATTATTTTTATTCTTTTATTTATTTTACTATATACTATTTTATTTGATCAGGCCCCACATAACCTGTATCTGGCCCCTGCCACTTTGCCTGGCTAATCCTACTTTTTCTTTCTTTTTTTTTTGGTGAGGAAGATTGGCCCTGAGCTAACATCTGTTGCCAATCTTCCTCTTTTTGCTGAGGAAGACTGGCTCTGAGCTAACATCTGTGCTCATCCTCCTCTATTTTGTATGTGGGACACTGCCACAACACGGCTTGCTGAGTGGTGCACAGGTCCGTGCCTGGGACCCGAACCTGTGGACCCTGGGCTGCTGAGACGCAGCATGCGAACTTAACCATTAAGCCACCAGGCCAGCCCCAATCCTACTTTTTCTTTAGATTTCAACGTAAATGTTACCTCTTCCTGGAAGCCATCCTCACTGCAGCCCTGAAATAGGTCAGAAACTCCTGCCAAGTACCATAACAGCAATCTGATGTCTACTATCAAAGAGTTCATCACACTTTATTTTACTTGCTTATTTAATTATCAGTCTTTCTCCTAGACTCTAAGTTCCCCAAATGCTATGACCATGTCTACATTGAATATGGCTGCATCCTAACACAGGGATGACCACATAGTAAGCTTGGTAAATATCTGAGAATGAAAGAACGAATTTGTGAATGAGCACTCAGTGGCAAACGAAATACAGGGACAAAAGACCCAAACTGGAAGATTATACCTGAGAGCCTGTGATTCCTTCATGCCTGGGATGTTTGGGAAGAAATGCACTGATAGAATAATGATACCCATGAAATGCCATTTTTTTCCCCATGTGAACACTGAGAAGTAAGGGGAAATATGACTAGAAACAAGATGAGCAATAACAAGTACAATAAAAGTGGACTAAAGAGAGGCTTAGTGGTAACAATAATTAAAAACTATAATTACCCTGACAGGAGAGTCAGCAATACAGGAACCTAGAAGGCACAAAAACAAATTTCTGAAAGATTTCTAACAATAACAAACTAAAGCTAAAAGTTATTAACTTATAAAGAATAAACATTGGCTATTTAGGGAAAATATTACTAGGTCATCTAGACCAGTGTTTCCCAAACTTTAAAGTGCACACTAATTATCTAGGAAGCCTGTTAAAACAAAGATTTTGATTCAGTAGTTCTGGGGAGGGGAAAAGGGAGCCTGAAATTCAGCATTTCAATAAACTTCCAGATTATGTGCCTGATCCTGGGACCACACTTTGAAGAGCAAAGACTACAGAGTCCATGCCTGGAACTGGCAAATTATAGTAATATGGCCCACTGCCTTTGGGTCACCCTGCCAGCTAAAAATGGTTTTTATATTTTAAAGTGGTCAGAAAAAAATTGAAAAATAATAATATTTTGTGACACATCAAAATTATATGGAACTCAAATTTCAGTGTCCATAAATAAAGTTTTATTGGAACATGACCAATACCCATGCATTTATATATTTTCTATGGCTGCTTTTGTGCTACAGTGGCAGAGATGAATACTTGTGGCAGAGACCAAATGGCCCACGATATTAGTCTGCTTGGGCTTCCATAACAAAATACCACTGACTGGATGGCTTAAACAACAGAAATTAATTTCTCACACTTCTGGAGACTAGAAGTCCAAGATCAAGGTCTGACACGGTTCAGTTTCTGGTGAGAGCTCTTTTCCTGGCTTGCAGCCAGCCGCCTTCTCACTGTGTCCTCACATGATGGAAGGAGAACTCTGATGTCTCCTCCTCTTCTTATAAGGGCACCAGCCCAATTAGATTAGGGCCCCAGCCTTATGACCTCATGTAACATTTATCACCTCCTCAAAGGCCCTGCTGTCTCCAAATAAGGTCACATTAGCAATTATGGCTGGAATATATAAATTTAGTGGGGACATAAACATTCAGTCCATAACACCTACAAAGTCTAAAATATTTACTCTCTGGCCCATTATAGAAAAAGTTTGCCTACACTTCCTTGTCTAGACTCTTGCTTCTCAAAGTGAGCAGAAATGCAAAAACTTCAGGCCCCACCCTGACCTACTGAATTAAAATCTGCATTTTAACAAGATCCCTGGGTAATTCATACACATATTAAAGCTCAAGAAACGTTGGTTTCCAAATCGAGCAATCATGGTAAATCACATGGAAAAAAATTTTTTAAAACAGATTTCTAGGCTCTACCCTGGAAGGAGAACAGTTTTAAAAATAACTACAACAGCTAATCTTTGTTAAGGACTTAAATGCAATTTTCCAGGCACTGTGCTAACCTTTATGTACATTATTTCATTTAATCCTAACATTCTAAAATAGCTATTATTATTATTATTACTGTCCCTATCTAAAACATTAGGCAAATAACCAGGATTTAATTTGTTAATAAGTTGTGCAGCTTGAAGTTAAACCCAGGCAGCAGACATAAAACTTATTTAACTGATATTTCTCTTTTAACTGTCAGTGCCACGTGCCTCCTATAATAGAGCATTGTAAATGATGTACCACGGGAATGACTGACACCATGTGGGGTCGCAAGAGGACTCCCAGAAGAGTTGAGATTTAGATGGGCAAGATTTTTCTAAATGGAAAGAGGAGATATAGCTCTAATTTCATCCAGAGAATACCAGAATTATTTTAGAATGGCAGAAATTTAAGGAAAGATAAACAGAAGCTGTACTGTAACTTTTGTACAGTTCTTACAGTTTCATCCATCTGTAAACATTTTATCTTTAAATAGAGGTAGTTGCAAATTGGCATATGAAAATCCTTTCTTTTTTATTGTCTTAATGTAACAGTACTTTTTTAGTAACAGAATTTTTTTTAGAAGTGGATGCTCTGTCTCCATTTCTTTTGAGGTATTGGTTTTTAAATTTTTCAAGTATTAAGGTTGTAAATTTGAGCTGAAAATCAATCATATTTGGCATTTTCAGATACTGCAGAGAATGAATTATTCAAAAATTTCTGTTCTGTTGTTAAATTAAGAAAAAATAGTTGAGTATTCCTTAAAGTCTGTGTTGAAGTTTCAACATGTTGGCTTGATAATAGATTAAAAACAGCATAAGAGAGGGTAACAAAATATGTTTAACAGTGAAGTGAAATATAATACTTATTAAATGTCCCCTTTGTTTTAATTTGTACTCACACTTTGTCAGTCAGTTTTATGGCCTACATAGTACGTGGTTTCCAAAAATCATTCCTTGAAGAAGTCTACTGACTTCAGTTAAGTAAATTTATTTCGTAATTTTTTGAAAGGAAAGAATAAAAGAGTGCAATCAGACACTGTTCAGAAGAACTATTTCTACTAAAAGTGGAAATTAACCGTGGTAAAGCACAGGAAGAATTGAAGACCAGGAAAAAATGTGAGGTATGTCCCCAAAGATCTTGCCTGTGGTATACGACAGCAAAAATGTTAATGGAATTTTTACACCAATCCTAAAAATGGTCTGTTAACAAATAAATGCAAAGTGATTTCACAGAAACCAGTGCTGCTTTATGAAGTCAAAGCTAATCTATACAGAATACTTAATGATGTTCGTGTGGTTGGTCATATATTACTTCAGAAGAATCCAGGCATCTATAATGATATTTGGGCTGGTAGTTAACATCAAGGCATCAGATTATCTGAAATGAATTTATAGGCTAAAAGTCAGTATGGAAAGATATACTTGAAACTATTCACAATCAGGAAGATTTTGTTATAAAACAGTTATTTTTGACTCTACCTTAAGGTGCAGTCAGGATATTGCAAAACAACCACAATATAAGGATTTTCACCTGTAGGATGTTTTCAAAGATTTTCTGAGTGTTATCTAAGATTTCCTTGTGTGAGATGGATCAGGGAACACAGTCTCTAAAGAGATTTTTGGCTTGCAGTAAAACGTGACTTTCATATTTCCTAAATTGAGTGATTCTAATTCTCTTCAAAACAAAATCACTGTTATAGTTAAGGGTCACAATGAACCTCCTCCAACAAAAGTAGTCTCTTTTATGCCACAAAATCCTGTCCTGACTAAAGGAAAGATTACAACTCCCTCCAGTTATATCAATTTGGCTTACCAGTGGTAGTTCTTGATTTTTTTTCTTGAGATATGTAACCACACAATCAAACCCTATTGTATTATGGTAAAAGATAACATCCAGAAATCTTACTTAACTTTACCATGCTTCCATACAAACTGGCTAAGGGACTCTAAAATTCCATTATTAACCAGGGACTTTTTCTTTTGACTCTTCCTCCCTAGCGGTAACTGGGAGTTCCAACTTTGGATTTCTCAAAAAAGGATCTGTGAGTTTTGAAAGTGTGCAAGTGATCCACAAACATTTCTAACTATTTGAAATATTTTGGATCTTTATAACTGGTGCTAAATCTCATGCTCACTAATCATGCTTGCTGTGAAATTTAATAGCACGAGTTCTTTGGCAAAACAGAAGCCAAAGATTATCTAATTATCAGTGTCCTCAACGCTCAACTAAGAATAGCACCATCTAAATAATCCCCCCCTTTTCACTCTATTATGTAAAGATGGAACAATTAAGAACGGTTTCTGACAGCTTATGAAAATAGTTCTTTTGCAATTAGAAATTCTAACTTCAGAATTTGAAGCTAATTTCTGAAATAGACAAAAAAAGAGGAACAAGTTATTTCAATCAGTCTACTATCAGGGAACACAAATGTGCTATTAATTTTGCTTCAGTTTTTTGTGTGATAAATGTAACAGATGTTTTAAAATTCTACTTAAAATTAGCCAAACACTGAAAGTGCAAGAAAAAAACAATCTGAATGAAAATAATCACTACAAAGATACAAAATCTTGAAGAAAACCTCAAAACACAATTTAGAACAAATCACATAAACATTAAATCACAAGCCTAATGCTTTTATCCCAACTCCTCAAAGTAAACCACGTCTGATTAAATCAAACTGTATATTTAAAATTATTATTAAACTGTATATTTAAAATAATTTAAAAATTATTAGTACTAGCAACATTGAAATACTTCCACTGCTCTGCCAGTATTTATATTATTCTAATAAAGACATGAGAATCTTTTTAGCCACTTTAAAAAACAAAACATTCTACATCTCAGGGAACTGAGCTTTGAGAGTTTAGAGCAAAATTTTCTAAAATAACTTTCATTACTAAGTACAATTCATTTAGTTAATCAGAAATTTTGGAGAAAATTGGACAAGGCAGTCAATTTAATATCTTTGGGTTTAATCTTTCTTGTTTTAAGCAGAGGTCACATGTGTTACAACTTTTTATCTAGTACTACAGTGCCTTATTGAGAAAAATAATAAAAAATGCTTGTTAAATAAATTGAAATATATAAATCCATTCATTTCTTTCTTTCAGAAACAAAGAACTATATGTATTACCAAGGAGCATGTGTCCCAATAACATACTTTTTAATTGAAAACTTAATAGCCAGAAGTGGAAACAAAAGGATATGTATTAGGGCGCATCATAAAGGGGATTAGTATGAAAATAAAATTTTGAGACATCAGTTTGCTACTCAAATTGACACTGAATCAGCAAACAGAAGCACTTAAATTTCATTTTCAAGCCCATTTAGTAAATCTAGTCCCAGTTAGAGTATCTTTAATGTGCAAAAGCTCAGTGAAAGCAAGTATTCACCATGCAGGACACAGAGTTCCCTTAACCTACTGCCCTCTAGACACATCACTCTCTGTTAAACAGGCAGCTACCGCCAGATGCTCTCACTAAAAATGGTCACAGATGGTCAGTTGTCCAGTTAACAGAACATACTGCCTTCCCAATAGCCAAAAGTAAGAAGGAAAGGAGAGCTGTTAACACTTCTCTGCTTAGTAGGTTAAACCCATTCGGTTCCTTTAAGCTTGGCTAAGCTGCAACAGTGAAGTTCTAGAAAAGGAAGACTAGACTCTGGGCTCTCAAGATTAAAAGGCATCTCAAAGGTGTCCAGTCAACAGCTGTACAATGCTTGAATCCACACAACTGCATCCCCGCTAGTCAGCCGGTCTAGCTGTGACTCGGCAACTCCAGGGGTGCGGAACCTGCTGTCTAACAAGAAAGCCCAACAGCTGTGACAGAGTCCCCTGTTACCCTGCACTGCAATTAGTCCAACCACCCAGTCTAATTCCACAGTCAGGAAACATGGAGCTATTTTAATAGACAAGGTATATTGACTATAACAAGATTATTGCCGAGTTTATGAATTATAAAGTGAATTTAAGCTGAAGGACCCCAGATAGCACACACAAGGGATTTTACAAGATAAAAACACAGGCAATTTATTTTAAAAAAATAGGAGGAAATAAAGGTTTATATCATTGGAAACTATTATTCAGAGATTATAAAAAATTTCAACAAAAATCAATGGATCACCTTCTTTATATATACATGCATCTGTAGAAAATTCTTAAATTTTAAAGAATTGGTTTTAATTGCAAAAGTTTAATCTTTTCACAAGCAGAGCATAATTTTGTTTTTTTCTAATAAATTGTCTATTTAGAATAAGCTACCTGTATGTTCAAGAAGAGTGCTCTATGGAGCTATTTTTTTAATATCTTCAACATATTTATATTTCCTTAACAGTGAAGAAATTGGAAGTACTGAGTTTGATTTATGGTTTTCCATCAACAATTGTCCCAAATCCTGTTTCTTACCTGATACTGAGTAAAATTTTCTTGAATAAATGATATGCATATGAAAAGGGAGAACATACTGAGAAGTCATGGCTAGAAATAAATGTTGCTGACTTTGGTGGTACTAGATTGTGCTAACATCATCTCAGTATCAATGGTTTAAGGAAGGTCACCCTGAAACATATGTAACTTCTTGTCATTTATAAAGCTGTGTGACAGAGATCAATAGTGAAACTTATTTAACCAAATGCAAATTAAATTAAAATCTGACACAACAAGATTACATGCAAAATGCCATCTGGAAAACTATGGCAAAGAACCAGAGGATGGGGTTCTGCGTCCCTGTGTCTGAAAACAGATTCCCCCCATTGCTTCTCACTGCACAGGGACTCAAGTCAAATGCTGCTCTTATAGCTTGTGCTACCATGAGGCCAGGGAAGTAAATGGAGCAGCCCATGGTGGGACCACTGTGACCCTTCCCTTCTTGCACTCCAAAGGGCAGTCTGTGACAGGGAAAGCCAGAGTGTTTTGTAAAAGTCCAATATGTGCAGAAGGTGTGACAACAATTCAGTAGGAATTTGTTTGGTATTCATAACTAAAGTTTCTGCTTTGTACTTAAGGGTGAAAATCTACTCACGAGCAACAAATAGCTAAGTGTGCATTTTACACCTTGAGTATATATCTGTTTATAGTCATGTATTTACTGTAGATAAATTTCTTTACTTTCTACTAAACATGTTCATATCATGAAATTCTTTCATTCTGCAGAGACAGCATGGATAAGGGAATAAAACAGTGTCTTTCAGAACTCTGATGAACCCAAACATAAAGTTAAGTGCTTTTTCTTTAGTGTTTCTGGGTTAGAGCTACATAAATATTTACAGTTACATGGATGATATGTAAAAGCATTATTTTGCACATAATTTACATATATTTTACTCACGTAAAATAATACAGCTACATAGCACTCTCATGCAATTTCTAAGTTAAATTTAATTATTGTGTATTATCTGATCATTTGCTGATATTCTTACATTCCTATTCTACATCCACCACACACCCACGATAATTGATCAGGATCTCTCTCTACCAGAAGTGAACTCTAGAAAGAAAAGCAGAGGCTCAGAGGTGGGGGGAAGATAGAAAGATATCACGGTTATCTGACATTTTGCCAGTTCACTCACAATGGTGAGTCAAAGACCAGTCACTGACTTAAGCAATAGGATATACACAGTGACATAGGAAAGTCTACTCTTTTCCTTTTACCATTAAGTCAATTCTTCTGCCTTATATCCAATCACTTTTGCCCCAATTGGTCTGAGAGGAAGGAAAAAAGGAAAAGCACAGGACGGGCTCACTCACCTAAACCACTGAGAGTATAGAGAAGGTCACCAGTATCTAAGAAAATGGGTCCATTCTCCTGCTGCCCTTCTTCTTTGTAGTACAGCTTGTAGCCCTGAATGGTTGCTGTGTCCTCAGCATCTTGCTGCCACTTCACAGAAATGGTGGTACAGTTCAGAGGTTCCAGATGTAACTCTGGAGACTTAGGCGCTAGAAAAATTCACCAGAATTGTATGTACAAAAAATCCATAATTCACATGAAAACACAGGATAGGTAGAGCTCTCAGTCTTAAACCAACAGATTAAAAAAAGTTCAATTCCAACAATTCTACCTTAACCTAACTTTCAAAATTTCACAATGGTAGTAAACTTTGACACAGAATTAAAAACATAAAATACTACCTAAAAAAAGACTAAGATATACCTTATCTTAAAATAAGAGCAAAATAATATCTATATTTGTATATTTTAATTTTTTTCAAAGAGGCAATAAGTACTTTCTGATTTTGACCATCCAATATTCTTGTGATAGACAAACAAGTATTATTATTAATTAATTAACAATAAGAACAGCAACAACAAAACCAGTCATGTTACACTCCACATTAGCAGAAGACAAAGGCATAGAACTCCCCAGTCTGATAGTCTTTCTTTTAAACTGAAGATTTAAAAAAACATATGGCAATAATATTAATTAGCTCTCTATTAATATATAACTTCTGGTAATTCAGTCTGATATAGACCAATCTGTCTACGAAGGATTTGCTAAGGAAACTAATAGTGTAACCAAATGCTTTACACAAAAACGAGTTCTATGCAAAAAGAGACCACTTAATAACAAGTTCAAGATATTTTTTCAATTGAGTCCATGATCTGTGGAAGATTTTTATTCATAAAACAAAATTTAAAAATATAGATATGAAACATTTGATTTGAAAGTAAAAATACAATGCTATTCTTCCTCAATAGTCTTGAGAAATTTACCTTTCACACTTGTAGCTTTGGGTGTCCTATGTGAAGTCCACACCGATGACTCTCCCAGCCCCACTCTGGTGGCAGCAGTAATCCGCACCAGGTAGACACTATCAGGTTTCAGGCCCTCCAAAAGGTACTCATGCGTGGTCCCCGGGAGCTCCAGAACTTGGATGGCATTCTCAGTGCTTAGGCGGAAGGACAGGCGATACAGCACCACTTGGCCCCGCCGATACTTGGCTGGGATTGGCAGCCAGGAGATGAGAATATCGGTGGGACTTCGACTTGTCAAACTAATTTCAGGAGGTCTCAGGGGAACTGGTCATACAAGAAAACAGGTTGCTTATAAATATTTACAATCAAAACTGTCAATCAGCACACCAATATTTATTGAATTCTCTTAATAGCAACACATAACATAGAAAACAGATACTCTCAGCCACAGCAGAGGTTTTCAGTCAGAGTACAAACCAGAAAAAAGAAGGAAAATAATAAGGGAAGACCGAGTATAGAAAACCAAAGAAGACAAGGTTTTAATCGTTATTGTTGTGATCATTTGTTGTTGTTTGGGATGAATATGAGATTACTTAATACTCATACAAAATATGAGGATACTTCTCAAATAATCTCACCAAAATGCCTTAGGAATAAGGAAGAGAGAATTATACAAGAGTGGGGAAGCTTAGGACATGAGGGTTATAACCTGGCAAATAATATTTTAAAGTGTAAGAGTTGTATCTTAAAAATTAGTGTGAATTTTGTAGTTCTAATGATGACACATGGTGTTTAATATGAAAACAATGTTTTTCCTCTAAATGATTTGAATACAACTGGTACCCCAGGAAAACGAGGCAAGTATCCTGGGAGGCAGTCTAGGATTAAGAGTTAGGACAGGTTCTAGACTTAGCCTCCATGTGCTTGCATCCTTGTTCTACCACCTACTGCTCTGTGTGATCTTGGCCAAATTAACTCCTTCATGTACAAAATGAGGACAATAATAATAGCTCCTTCTACAGTCTTTCCCATCTCAGTTAACGGCAGTTATATGTCCAACTGCTCAAGTGTCATCCTTGACTTGGTATCATCCTTGACTCCTTCACACACACTCCACATTCAGCTGATGGCTCTACCACTTCCACTGCCACCCCCTTGGTCCCTGCCACCATCCCCTTTAGCCTGTATTGTTGCAATAGCCTCCTAACAGATCTCCCTGCTTCTGCCCCTGTCCCTACCATCTATTCTCAACACATTAGCTGTTAAAATGCAAGGCAGGCCGTGTCAAGTCAGATCTTCTTCTCAAAATAGCTCCCATTTCACTCAAAGTAAAAGCCAAAGTCCTCATTGTGGCTTCATACAAAACCCTATCTATTTATGCGTTCGGCTCCTCATTAATTCTCTGCCTCATCTCCTACTGCTTTCCACTTGCCCCCTCCACTCCAGACATGCTTGTGCTTCAGACCCTCAGCAAATTCCATTTCTTCTGCCTAGAATGCACTTCCCCCAGTTATCTGCCTGGCCAGCTCCCTCACTTTCAATTACTTCAGGTCTTCATTCAGATGTCACCTACTCAGTGAGTCCTTCTTCAGTGACTCTGTCTAAAGTCTCAAACCCTCCCAATATCTCATATTCCCTTTCCCTGCTTTTTTTCCCTTCTCCTCAACACTTTACCACTGTCTAACCTAGTACATAACTAACTGTTTATCTTGTTCCTCTGCCCCCTCTCCCACTAGAAAGTGAGCTCCACAAGGTCAGGGACAATTTTTCTCTCTTTTGTTCACTACTAAATATTGAATAACACATAGCACGTACTCAATAAATATCTGTTGAATGAATTAAAGAATAGATGGAAAAGGGAAAATCATTTCTGAGTCCTTTATGTGTATGAATTCATTAATTCTCATAAAAACCCAATGAAGGAAGTACCCTTATCATTGCTACTTTATAGCTGAGGAAACTGAGGTACAAAGAGGTCAAATCACTTGCCCAGGGTCACATGGCTTATAAGTGAAGGAGCAGATCTGGGGAGATTAGACATAGCCCACAGTCTTATCCCCTATCTCTCCTATCTCTTAAATAACAATAGTTTCCCTGTTGTACGATTATGTAGGGATTAAATGAGATAATGGACGGAAGGTTTTTAGAACAGGCAGGGGTAAGCGTTCCATAAGTGCTCACTGTATCTGCTGCGCACTGCTGGGCACCTAGGAGACCCACACATCTTTGTTTGAGAAGTATGTGCTTAGGAAATGAGGAGAGACTGGTGCAGAAATTGGAAAAGCATTGTCAGAGGTCTGTACGTTATCCAGAAAGCAAAATGAAACTTCACTAAATAAAGTTGCAGAGTAAGGAAAGGTTGAAAGGAGAAAAACGTTGAGATCACAACTTAACTGGAATTGGCAAGCTTTAACAAGTAGCTTGCTATGCTTAGATTTATTTTCTTCAAGGATATAGGGGGAATGCACCTTATACACCAAAACAAAACAAAAAAACTCAAAGAGCCAGCATGTGTTTCACCTTAGATATACATGTCAGAGGTTGTCAAATGTAATGAGGTAACTAGAGATGTCATATGTACTGTGGCTCACTCTAAAATGGGACAGACTCTTAAATGAAAACTGAAATTTGGAATTCAGCATCCAGATAAGTGATAATTTTTTCATTTAGTCAAACTCTGAACTTATAAACGTCTAAATAAGTGGCATTAGAGAGATATAAGAAAGAGATCTGGGACCAAATGAACAAAAAAAAAGATTTGGGAATTATTAATATAAAAATATTTTGAAAACTAAGGGTGGACCATTTCTTGAGGATAAGAAAACATTTGTAAAGGTAGAAGAGTATAATTAAGCATATGCTAAATAATTCCCTTTTCACTCTTCAGGGTGGAAAATAGGCCTTTTAGAGCCCTGGAAAGAGAGAAAGAGATGAAGAGTCAGAGGAGAGGATCAGCTCTCCAGGACTATCTTAATGGATGGAATTTCCCACCATCATAAGATTATATGGAGGCCTGCCCTCAAATGGACACAATCCGTGTCAGGTATTTCCAACCCGTGGTCAGGTAAAAACTGAATGAATAATACTTTCCTCTTTGAATAGAATAAGCATATTGTATCTAAAAATAAACCAACTGCTATCTGATTATCTAAGAATTTTTTTAACTGACAAGAACTAAATTTCATAAACTCCCTGTTTCAGAAGTCTAATATCTCAGACCTCCAGTCACTATATACGCTCAATGTGTAACTGTCATTATATTTATTCATGCCTAGAGAATCTCACATTTTGTTTTACTCAGTAAAAAAAAAAAAAAAATTGCAATGTATTTACAATTTAAATTAGGAAACTTGAATAGATATTATGACAATACAAAAATTTTATTATTAAGATTGATAGTATAGATAACAAATAAAAGTGCTTCTTATCCTTACCTTGTTATTGTTGTTTTTAATAAGGTACTTTTTTTTTTGAGGAAGACTGGCCCTGAGCTAACATCTGTTGCCAATCTTCCTTTTTCTTTTTTCTCTCCAAAGCCCCAGTACATAGTTGTATATCCTTCTAGTTCTATGTGGGACGCCACCTCAGCGCGGCTTGATGAGCGGTGAGTAGGTCCATGCCCAGGATCCAAACTGGTGAACCCTGGGCCGCCCAAGTGGAATGTGTGAACTTAACCACTGCACTACCGGGCCAGCCTCTATCCTTATCTAGTTATTGTTAAAAAGTGTGAGTTAGATCTGAAATGGCATATTAGCCTGCTGTTTAACACACATTCTTTTATAACCAAAAAGTGGTAAGTGGTATTTTCTCTAATTTAAAACATATTTATTCATTGAAATTGATTAAACATATGAATGTTTATACTTAAATGACCTAGAATCATGTTTTCTTACCATCCTCTAAAGTATTCTGTGTCACATGGTCCGACATCTGGCTGGCTCCCATTGGCATATATGCCACAATATAGAAAGTATAATTGCTGGCAGGTTCTAAGTCATCAATAATATAATGAGTTGTGTCATTTCCAATGACTACTTGATACTCTTCATTATTTAAACCTATATTAAAGAATCAGTGTTTTAAAATTATGAATATTCAAAATAAAATTAACAAGACCATTTTCCTTCATTGTGAAACACTGGTCCTTGGGTCTAATCTCTATCCATTATCTTTTGTGACCCTTTAAAAAATGCGAATAGGAACATCTTTCTTTTCTAAAAGTAACCACGTCTTGCTACAAAATTACTAGTTTGCATTCTTCCTGAATAAATCAAACTGAAAATAATTAATCTTTTCTAAACTTCATTTAACATCTAGTCGAAACCCACAGCAGAGACAATATACAACAGTAACACAACAGAGCTTAACTACTACAAAATACCAGTGTATTTTCACACCAGTGTAAATTTTACTTGCTTAAACTCATGGCTTCTTTTTTCTTTTGAATATAAATGGAAAGACAGTAGGGAATGTAATGGCGTTACTCTTTATAAAAACAAACCAAACCAAAAGTTGTGCTGCAAAAGATCTCATTTTGCCCCTCGAGATTCTATTAAATTTGACTGACACAAGTTGTTCTTTTATTTACATTGAAAGCAAAAGAACTGGGAGGCACAGAATGTGCTTCCAAACGCTTTGTTCCGCGATGAGCGTTCTTTCTTTTTTTCCAAAGAGGAAAAAAATTCTCAGCCATTCTTAATAAAATATGCATGGCAAGGTACAGAAGAGGATTTGTCTTTGTGGGATTTAATTCCTACAGAGCAAACCTGTAAAGTGGAACAAGAGCACTGGCAGCTACTGTGCTTTGCGAACAATTCACAGTAAACGCATGTCAACTTAATCAAAACTCTCTAAGGAGGGAGCCCCTTCTCCCCACACTGGATTTATAAACAAAACAGAAGGCAAATTCCACTATTAAGTTTTCCCACATTTCTGAATTAACTTGATAGCATTTTAATTAGACAAGATTACAGGCATTTCACAACAGACTGGCTAATGGCTTGTTAATTAGGAACTGCATAGTCCGATTTCTGACCTACCAAACAAGGTCCTTGAGTTCGAATTAAAAAGCCTTGTTCCGTCCCTGAATAGACCGCTGTGCCGCATGTGGAGGCTCTAATGAAACAAACATAATAGCGAACAAGAGTGGTCTCCACCAAAACCAGCATTCCTTTTACCTTCCTAAATCACTAAAAAGGGAATTAACATACTCCAACATGCTCAGTTATCAGACTTTTATTCTTCTTGCTACCATGACCCCCGATTTAAATTCAAAATATTCCTTTTTAAAATACTACTTCAAAGTATAAAAAACAAACAACAACAAACCACCTGTTTATACAGACAATTTTATTATATCACCATTCTTTGGGTGTTTGAATTTGTTTTTAAGGTCTGCTGCATAAAAGCTAGGCTGTTTGTGTATATAACTAAAATCTGTAAACCTCTACTGTGGTTGCTATGAGAAATGAATAGAGAAATCTCTAGGATTTATAAGTAGTTTTTCCTTTTCCTCTAATTTTTTTTACCAAAAGAAAATATGAGGATAAAAAAAGATTCCAGAAATGGAACTAATAGTTCTGAATACAAATTTTAAGACAGATTTGATTTGTTTTTATATAATAGATGAGATATCAATAAAAAGTGTCCTGGTCAATTTTCAGAGAGTTCTACATGATTTCAGAAAACATTCAAAATATATAAAATCAAATTATGGGGAATTTGATAATGTTTACTTTCCCCGTTAAAAATAACATGCTATAGTGACTATAGTTCACCACATTATTTTATTAGGCAATTACACCATTGCTTCTATGTAACTGCATACTTAAATTGGTATATTAAGTCTTAGTTAAGGAATTTATATCTTGGCTGGAATAAAATTCATAAGTACACCATTCTGTAATTTTTAGCAGGCAGAGATGACACTTACATCTAAACAGAAAAATCTTAAACTGCACTTATACACACAGAGTATACAATAAAAAATTTAGCAAAAATTGATATACAGGTGATAGATTATTAAAAGAAGATAAATGCCATAGAACTTCAAAAATATTTTGTGGATTATGTAAGATGTCATTCATACTGACAACAAATCCTTGATAGCAAGTAGCACTTAAAAATAAACACTCCTCAAATTGCTTACCTTCTGCTTTCATGTAGTGCACAGAATAAGCGATGACTTTGTCTGAATTATAAAGTGGCCTCTCCCAAGCTAAAAGGATGGCTGAACTTGACATGGTTTCAGCATGTACATTATAGGGAGCACTAGGTCTGTCTTCTGACATTACCACAGTCAGTCTGGCTCTAGATAAAACAGATCCTTGGCTGTTCTCAGCCATGCACTGATAAATAGCATCATCTTCAGGAATAATCTGGTTAATTACCAATTTACTGAGGAAAGAAAAAAATTACTTCTGTGAAAAATTCTAAGAGTGATATAAAAATAAACTATTGCTAAGTGCACTCTCATTTTAAATGACAAAAATTACTAAGAATAAAACACTCTGTAATCAGCCTTACTGAAAAATCTGTACAACTTGCTTAAAATTACTCTTCTTTTCTGAGTCTACATAAGGGAGTACTTGTGATATACAAATCCTGTTTGCTTTAGGTGACAGCTTAATCTCTTTTTAAAAATTGGGCTTTTCTTGGGGGCCGCCTGGTGGCGCAGCTGTTTAGTCCGCGCTTGGCAGCCCGGGGTTTGCGAGTTCGGATCCCGGGCGCCCGCCGACGCACCGCCTGTCTGCCATGCCGTGACGGCGTCCCATATAAAGTGGAGGAAGATGGGCACGGATGTTAGCCCAGGGCCAGTCTTCCTCAGCAAAAAGGGGAGGATTGGCAACAGATGTTAGCTCAGGGCTGGTCTTCCCCACAAAAAAAAAAAAAAAAATTGGCTTTTCTTGAACAAGTATATTACTCTGTAATAGCAACTAATTTATATAACATTGCAATGTTACATAAAATTCAGGTCAACAAAAAATTTAAGGTTTTGTTCAACATACAAGAATGTTGCAAGAAGATTCATATTTATACTAATAAAAGTGAGTTCTTAAAATCATTAAGTTTGAACTATGGAGGAATTCTTAGAGATTCAATTATTTCCTTCTAATTTCTTCATCTTACGGAAAAAGAAACTGAGACTCCAACAGGTTAATATACTTGTTCATAACTTAGCTAGTGGCTTACCAGCACTAGAACTCAGGTCTGGGGAAATGTCTAACATTCACTTCAGTATAATCGACCACTTATACGACCCACGTATGAAGTACAAAAGGATCTAAGGCGTGCTGATGTTATAATCTTAATTTCTTATTTATTTTAGTTTAAAATACCAAGATAATTTAGGTATTTGATGTTATAATTATAAACATTTCACATAAAAATTACTAAAGCCATTATATCTATCTAAAATAGCAGCAAAGTAACATAGCCTACCTGTTATACATTTTAATTCTACCATTTGAATGTATCTTCCTTCCATTTTTCAACCACGACATTTTGGGAGAGGGGATTCCTTCTGCCTGACATACAAATCGAGCAGTGCCAGCTCGAGGCCTCGTTAAACTTTCTGGCCATTCGACAAATGAAGGAGGAGCTATTTTTAAAGAAACAAGAAAAAAGATATTTCTGTAGTCCCAACAGCAATGATACAAAGAGTCAAGGAAGAGTACAGCAAATGACACAAGTCCTATTCCTGAAAATATCCGACCTTCTGAGCCTCCTGTCTACACTCCACATATATCTATCTAGATGCCTTCTCTCTGCCTTGCCGAGTTAGATGTCTACTTCCCCCAGGCTTTCCCTATTGAGACCACCTATACAAACACGCTAAAAATAAGTGTACCATAATCCTACTTAACTAAGCCCAATACATAGCCACTTGTGAATGTATACAATCAACAGACTAAAATTTTAGATTGGTGAATGGCTGTATGGATTTGTGGGTGGGTGAGAAGGAGATAAAAGGGAAGCTTAAATAAAGGAACATAATGGTATGCAGGCAAACAGGATGATAACTTGAGAATGACAGTTATATTTTAACATAGGGCTTTAATTTTCTTCTAAAATTCATCCTTGGGTTACAATGCTTCACATCAATGCTACAAAATTCAAAAAAGGTGGAGGTAAGTTACAAATGAGATAAAACAGCAAATGTTAAAAATGTAAGATTGTTTTGATCACAGAACTCAAGAAAACATACCTAATACAGTTAAAGTTGCCATGGCAACGGTAAAGTTGCGTGTGCCCGGGGTAGTGGCCCGACAAACATATACTCCGGCATGTTGCAGCTTGACATCAGATATCATGAGATTACCATTTCCAAGTACCCGAGTATTAAAGACATCAATGGATTTGTGATCTATTTCAAAGAGAATACTTCAGTTAAGACAATGTGACATATGACCTAAAATTATGTCAAAAACTCACTATCCAAACAATTATATCATAAAAGCATAAAATTCTCTATACCAAAACCTTTTCTCTACACACTGAAAAGCCAAAAAGTTAAAAGCCACTTAAATGTTCACTACATGCTTTGTATATAAAATAAACATTTTATGAGTTTCATTTCAATGAACAAAGTTTAAAAAAAAAGACTTTTTTTTCCTGAGAAGACTTACCAAGACGGCTCCAAGAAATGATTGGTTTGGGATTTCCCATGGCCACACATTCCAAAACAACAGTCTGATGAAGAGATGTTGTTATGTTCTGTGGACCTGCTATAATGGTTGGTGTGTGAAAGGATTTAGACTCCTTAGCTTTGGGGAGGAAACGGCAGAATATAAAAATAAATTATAAATAAGATATAATATGTAAAATGAGCTAAAATATCTATTCTTAAGCTATTCATTTTTTTAAAAAACAACCTTATTGAGATACAACTCACATAACATACAATTCACCCATTTTAAGTGTATAATTCAATGATTTTTAGTATTTTCAGAGTTGTGCAACTGTTACCACAATCATTTAAGAACATTTTAATCATCCCAGAAAGAAACTCCATATCCATTATCATTCACTCCCCAGTCTCCTCTCCCCACAGCCTGGCAACCACTAAGCTACTTTCTGTCTCTCTGGATTTGCCTATGCTAGATATTTCATTAAAAGGGAACCACACATTACATGGTTTTTTGTGACCAGCTTCTTTTCACTTAGCATAATGTTTTCAAGGCTCACCCATGTTGTAGCATGTACCAGTACTTCATTTGTTTTTACTGAACAATGATAATGGATTAATATTTAATTATATGGACAGAACACATTTTATTTATTCACTTAGTTGATGGACATGCAGGTTGTTTCCATATCATGCACTTTTTTTTGGTGAGAAAGACTAGCCCTGAGCTAACATCTGCCGCCAATCCTCCTCTTTTTTGCTGAGGAAGACTGGCCCTGGGCTAATATCTGTGCCCATCTTTCTCTACTTTATGTGGGACGCTGCCACAGCATGGCTTGACAAGCGGTTCGTGGTCCACGCCCGGGATCCGAACCTGTGAACCCTGGGGCACTGAAGCGGAGTGCATGAACTTAACTGCTACACCACTGGGCCAGCCCCACCATATCATTCACTTTTAATTGCAGTTCAAACATTCATTTAATATTTTCAGTAATTTTGTTAGGAATTTACATGACAGTGGGGATAAATGTGAGAATGCTTTTGTCTTTATCTTCACACCAGGAAGCTAACAGATACTATCTAAAATTAAAACATAGTATTAAAAACATAATTTCAGTCTCCTAATGTTTTTCAAAAAATTTTTTTTAACCTTCGAGGATCTTTTAGGAAGTAATATCTCTTGTAAAGAGTAAACACGTGAGGTTCAACAATGTCTTTAGTCCAGGTTTTCCTCTACTATATTCAAGTAAATTTAAATTAATTATTTAAAAATAAAACCTAGCATCTATGTATAATTCAGTTTTAATAAAATATGTCTTTCTTTCTTCATATTCATCTCTGTAGCTAGTTTCCCTTCTAACTATACTCACATATGGCATGGCAAAATATATAAAATTATGGTAACGACAATTTCTAGGCACTGCAATTGGGGCTATTTTTAAACTATCTTTGCACTTTTTACACTCTTTAATGTAAAGAATTTTATGTTTTTTACTTTTATAGACATTACTCTTTATAATAAGCATGCATCACTTTTACAAATGCAAATTATGATTTTTCTTAAAACAAAATTTGTTTCCAAATTGGAAACAAATATATCTTTACTGACAAGGGACAATTCCAGTGGAAATGGATGATTGTTATTCTCTTTTTTATATTTTAAAAACAAAAGTGAAATATTTACGAAACAAATATTCAATCTTTCTTAAAGATGTTGATATAAAATAAAACAAGTTAGGGGCCGGCCCGGTGGCGCAGCAGTTTGGTTCGCGCTTGGCAGCCCGGGGTTCGCCGGTTCGGATCCTGGGGGCCCACAGACGCACTGCTTGTCAGCCATGCCGTGGCGGCGTCCCATATAAAGTAGAGGAAGATGGGCACGGATGTTAGCCCAGGGCCAGTCTTCCTCAGCAAAAAGAGGGAGATTAGCAAGGAATGTTAGCTCAGGGCTGGTCTTCCTCATAAAAAAAATAAAAATAAAAAATAAAATAAAATAAAACAAGTTAGCCCGTTGAAGAAGAGTTAATAGATTAAAGTGACCATTTTCCAAATAGGTTACAATAATTAAATGAAATTAAACTACTACTTTATGGCATACTATTATAGACAAAGGAGAAAAATTAATAGCTGGGACAATAAAAACTGAAAAAACAACTTCGGTGTGGTACCTGGAGTCACTGTTAGAGAGGCCTCCATACTTTTACGCCTGTGGGCCACAGTAGCAGCAACACAACGGTAATTTCCAGCATCCCCGTGGCTGACATCATAGATCTGCAATACTCCTGTTGGTAGGGCGGTTACTCTGTTACAAGAAGAAAGACAATTAAACTCTTTGTAGTAGATTTCATATTTTATTTTAACGTATATTCTATAAGATTTAATATACTCAACCTTTTTAAAGTGCCAGATGCAATACTTTAATGACCTTTCAAAATACTAGATGGATTCACCTGTTTCCATTTGGGTCACTATAGCTCTCTAAAACATAAATAATTCTGCAGTATGTGGTTTGTGAAATCTATCAGTCTAATTTTACACAGAGTCTCATTTGACATTATAGATTAGATTTAGCTAACAGGTGGTCTAGACCTTAGTACAATTTTTTCAAATTCCTGATTTCTTGCTGATTAATATCAACATATTCTCCAACACACACCTGAATATAAGTTTTTTAAAAAAAGCACTTCCTTGAATAACTTCTTCCATCTCAGTGCCCTTTAGCAAATGATTTTTGCTACTCATTAGGACAGGAATCAAACTTTTTGAAGTTGCTACCAAGTTCTTGATCCTTAAACCTCAACAATTCCAGAGCACTAGGTATGTGTGCATGTGTGTGTGTATAATGGAGAGCAGATTAGCAAATGGGAAGGTAGAGATAGAAGTGGGCAGCTACCAGGGCATACACTGGAGACCCTTACAGCAGCACTGCTATTGCCCGCAGTGAAGGTATAATTTGGTTTCCTAAATCCTTGGGCTGCATTCCAGGTACTCAAGTGGTCCCACGGCTGGAAAAGATGTTTGAGGAAAGGAATAAAGCAATAAGATAGGCTATCTGAATTCTGATCTGAACGAAAAACAGGAATTATGTCCCATGTGCCAGAGACTGATGATATTTGCCTAAGTTTGAAATGTCTTTAAGAAGTTGATTATTGCTACCGTAAAAGAAAATGAGTTCCACAATGGTCTTTCCCCCTATAGTCTCATGATGACATCTCATGATGAAGTCTTTGCTACTCCTGCCTCATCTCTAAAGACAAAAACTGCATTTACCTGTCCATAGTTACAGGTAGAGTTGTCCGATTTAATTCCCATGTTATGACTGCAGGAGGGTTTGATGAAATCTTGCATGCAAATCTAGCAACTCCACCTTCTTGGACCTCAGTAGAAATTGGCTGAACTTCAAATGCAGAAATAGCTATAAAATAAAGTTTGACAGTACATGCACTATTATATTGTACTATACTTGGAAATAACATTACAGTAGACATTATCAGACTTGAACTCCGCCCAGACGTAAGACCAACCAATTTAACTAGCACAAAGATAATTTAGGGAATAATTCTGGAAAAACCACTGGGCAGTTGCCCAGCTCTGGGAGTCTGGTCTTTCCTAGGATGAAATTCTAAACAAGTTCTCAAGAAACTTATGACCTATTGGAGAAAAAAATTTAACATAACTGAAAGAAAAATAAACAATTAATAATGGTATGTAATTACATACGAAACTGTGTGGTACAAACTTCAAATACTACTGTATTTCAGAGGAAAGGGAAACCAGTAAAGACAGATCAGACAGGTAAAAACCATTTACAAGGACTGGTTTTGAAGAATTCATTGGGTTAGATGGAAGGGGAAAAATAGGACATTCCAGGTGAAAGGAATAACATGAAGGCAAGCACAGAAGTAAGAAATGTGCAGCCTGTGTTCACAGGATTGTAAGGAAACAGCCAGGACTAATGACTGTAGAATATTTCAGATGAAGGGTTCATGGAAAAGTGAAGGAAAGTGGAGATAAAGCAGATTTGTACCATGGGACAAATTAAGACATCACTGAAAATTTTTGAGCAAAAGAATGTCATGATAATAGCAGTATCTGGGAAAAATTATTCAGGCACTGTTACACATGATGGATTGAAAAAAGAAGAGCCTCAAGTCAAAAGACCAACAGGCTGTTTAAACAGGGATGACAGAACTGGGTGGTGGCAGAGAGAATGGTGACATTCTACAGATATCTTAATGAAAACAAAGACTTGGTTCTTACCGGACAGAGATATATCACTCTGTGTTTGGAATCAAATGAGGTTGGTATTGACGGAGAAGAATGAGAAAGGAGAGAGAGAAGACAAATGGTGTATCTGATGAAGAAAAGGTAGAGAGACTTAAGAGACTATTTGTAGACTCATGTATTTCCAAAGTGGAGATAAATCTTGAAGTGTTGATATCTTCTAGAGATAATCCTTCTTTACCATTCTAGGCAGGCCTCCAGGAACTGGTCGTCAGTATCCATGGTTTTACCTTTTGATGGAGTCCAGACTCCAGGTTATAGTGTGGTTTTCCTTCCCCCTGCTAAGTCTTCCAGGATATAAAGAAAGCGCCCGAATGATGGTCTTACTCCCTCTCCTCAGACTCAAGTTCAAAAAATATATATGCCTTTATGGTTTATCAATAAAGTGAGAAGGTATGAAGAAAAATAGAGGGAATAAGGTTTAGATGACTTATGCTTCATTAGACTGGAAAGGGTAAAAGGACACAGAGGAACAAATTCTGCCTTCGACTTGACTTCATTAATCTGTAAATGGATCACAGGCTTTGAGAGGTACAGGACAAAGCCAGTGAATAATGGTGAAAATATTCTTAGGAGCATCCACTTCTAAAAAGGGTGAAGTGGCGGTAAAGTAAAACTTTATTTGTGTATGTAACAAATAATTTCTACTTCCTCAAGAAAAGTGGTTCTCAAACTGCTGTTACCAGTGGATCACAAGGTCAAAACCATCCTCATAATCACCATCATTTGCGTTTTTCACTCTTATTTCTCTTGTGTTGTTCAGTGTTTTCCAGAAGCTACATGAAGGGTGATATTGCAACAGACTCAATGAAGAAGCAGATATGTGTGGGGATCCAGCTGTCTTCTGTTAAGCTAATTAAAGAGATTTGCATATATGTAAAACAATGTCACTCCACTAAAGTTTTTTTGCTTAGGAAAATAGTTATAGGGGCCAGCCTAGTGGCATAGTGGTTAAGTTCACATGCTTCGCTTTGACGGCCTTGGATCCCAGGTGTGGACCTACAGCACTCGTGAAGCCATGCTGTGGCGTGACCCACATATAAAACAGAGGAAGACTGGCATGGATATTAGCTCAGGGACGATCTTCCTCACCAAAAAAAACCACGTTATGTTTCATTAAATGTGTTATGTTAATATGTAATGGATCAATGTTTTCATTTTAAAATTAATGAATATTTTAAAAATTTCTCAGTTTTAGTTTCTAATAATAAGTACCAATAGATATAACCTACACAAATAAAAGCTCTTTGGGATCCTCAATAAATTTTAAGAGTATAAAGAGCAAGACTAAAATGCTTTAGAACCACGATTCAAGAATATCAAACTCTACTGCATGAACTCACTCATATATGGAATATAAGTGAACACACGGACAGAGAGAACTGATTGGTGGTTACCAAGGGGAAGGGGGGTGGGGGGGGCACAAAGGGTGAAGGGTTACATCCACAAGGTGACGGACAAAAATGTACAACTAAAACCCCACAGTGTTATAAACTAAGACATCAATAAAAAAAAGAAAAATAAATAAAAAAAAAAAGAATATCAAACTCTAAAAATCAATATAATTTTTCTTTTTAATTGCTTCTGTAACCACTTTCTGGGATGTTACTCTATTTAGAAAACATTTTCATTTGGGATTAAACCTATGGCCCAAATACTGAAGAATCAGGACATAGATGGTTATAGTCATCTTCAAAATATCAGGTTGTATCTTACTCTTCCTCAGCCTTTACTTCTCTATAGACTGAAATGTCTAATATAGTTTAACTTCTCTTCATAAAGCAGTAGTTCCTCCAGCCTTACCTATTAGAACAATTTCTTCTTCCATTACCCCACAGTGAATCAAGCACCCCATTCAGTACGTTTTATCTCATATATCTCTCTCATATCTGACTTCTCTCCATCCCTAATAGTCCTCTCTTTGATTCAGGCCCCGATCATCTCCTGTCTGGAAGTCTTCAGGAACCTCTTTGGTGATATCTCTCCTGCTGGTGGAGTTCCCTCCAGAGTGACAGTCAAAAAATACAAATTCGATTTGTGTTACTAATGAATTAACTAGTCCCTGCAAAACTCTGTCACCTCATTTTCAACCACTGACACTTAAGTTCCATGAACATTGAACTACTTATAACTCTATGAATTATAAATAGTACATTATTATTAAATAGTATATATTATTGTCACGAATACATTATGATATTTCACACTTCTGAGCATTATATGAGCATTTCCTTCTCTCTCAAATATCCTAGGTCCCTCTGTCTACCTGATGACATCTTATTTAGAGCCTTCTTATTTAGAGCCTAGTTCTCTTGTCCCATCCTTTGGGAAGTTTTTCCTGACCCTTTTCTCTGCAACTTCTGTATATTGCAGGCCTTTATTGTTACTTTTATCCCACAGTCTTATGACCACTTGTTCACAATTCTTCTCCCCTTCTACACTATGAGCTCCTTGAGGACCAGCAGTGGGTCATATTTTTTGCAGGATCTTTAAGGCAGTGAATGGCACAGACTGGGCACTAAAACAATACTTGTTGAATTGAACTGAAATTTTTTGGATTTTCTCCAAATTAGGTCTATTAGGTCTTTAACCACAGAAATGTAGGTACAAAGACCAAGGCTTGGGATGAAAAGAAAATAATGCTTTTTACTATTTTTTGGTTTGCTGTAATTCCAAATGATGCCCAATATTTTAGTGACATTATCTAGAGACAAAAATCTGCCCCTCCTTTATCAAAGAATTTTTATAAATATTAAATAAGCCAGTATAGTGAGGGCTCTTTATATAAGACTTTTTATAAATGTGATTATTGAGAATAAAAATAATCATTCTGTTGCCTTGAATAATTTCCCTCCTATCACTAAGGCACTTAAGTGTTTTTTTTTGACTCTGAATCTCATCTAACCAATCAAACAATATAATCCCTCTGAATCTTTTCTTTGAGCAGCTCTCTCTTTTCCCCCCAGAGCATAAATCTATGAAACCTCTAAGATTTTTTAATTATAAACGTTGAACTAACTTTGCACTTTAGGTCAAATGCACTAGAACTTTGGAATACAAAAATCTGAGAACTAAAAGCTAAATGGATGCATCCTCTAACTCAGTAAGGGTATTTCATTGTTTGGGGGGGTGGGGTGGGGAGGGATTTATTGAGATATAAATATAGATCTCTTTATTGAGATATAAATCACATAGAATGTAATTTACATACCATACAATTCACTCATTTAAAGTGTACAATTCAATGGCTTTTAGTATATTCAGAGTTTGCAACCATCCCTATAATCTATTTTAGAATATTTTCATCACTCCAAAAAGAAATTCCATATCCTTTAGTTACCACTCCCTAATCTTCCCCTCCCCTCCCCCACACCAGCCCTAGGCCATCACTAACCTAGTTTCTTTCCTCCCCCAGCTCTATTGAGATACAACTGACTAAAACATTTTGTACACGTGATGACTTGATACACCTATATATTGGGAAATGATTACCACAATAGGGTTAGTTAACACATCCTTCAAGTAAGGGTATTACTTGATCTCACTCTGGTTTTCAGCAAGGTCTAAAGGGGTATAAAAATTTTTTTTAATCCCCCCAAACAGCTTTATATTTAACACGTCTAACTTTTTGGTTCCTTTTGAAAATTCAGTCCGCCGGCAAAATGATTTTTCCCAAAGAAGACCAAGCCAGATAATCCTTGGGGCTCTCATCAGTACCTCTGAGACTGAAGAAAATGAGGCATTCATGATTCAACAATGAAAATAAGTTGCCATCTTTCTGTCTGTAACTCCTCCATCTGGGCACCAACCCCATCCTCTTCCCTCCCCTCTGCGAACCTGATATATCTGCCTTTTCTCTCTCTCTTCTATATATTCAAACTCTTCTCCTGGGTCCTTTCCTCAGCCTATAAAAGTGGTTAAGTCTCTCCCAACCTCAAAATACAAAAAGAACAAAACTCCAGACCTCTCTTTATGGCAGTATCCCTCTAGCAGCTATCTACTCTCTCTTCCCCCAAGGCATCAAAACTTTTCTAAAGAGTAGTTTATGCTAGTTGCCTCTGCTTCTTCCTCTCTGATTTGATGCCTCAAACATCTAATCTGCCTCCTTCCTCTATTATTTTATTGAAACAGTGTCTATGACACTATGCACTCCTCATTCTCTTATTTCTCTGACTCCTCCTTCCTGTCTCCCTTTTCAGGGGCTCTCCCTCCTCCTCTGCCCTTCCTTCCAGACTCTGTTCTTTTCTCTCTCCACAGTCTCCTTAGGTGATCTCATTCACTTTTCAGTTTTCAACTACATCCACTTGTTGCTGCTGATTCCCCAAAATACATCCCCAGCTTAGACCATCATCTCCAGAGCTTCACACTAATGGTTCCAACTGCCGCCTGGACAGCTTCACCTGGAATTTATAAAAGGCACTTCTAACTCATTCTGTCCAAAATGAAACAATCTTCTTTCCTCCCACCCTATACCTCCACCTCAGTTTGTCACACCGCTATCCAGCTACTCACCTGAGCTAGACACTGCTGAATCCTTCTCCTGCACTTTCTTCATTCAATCACCTGTTCCCACTGATGTTAAATCCTAAACATACGTCAAATTCATTCCTGTGTCCCTGTCCCAACATGTCTCACCGGAACCACTATGAAAGTCTCTTATGTGATCTCCCTGCTCTCATTTCCCCTCGTCCCCCCTTCAAAAACATCCTCCAGACATACACCAGTGTTTGATATGGCTGCATCTGACTCACAAGCAGCTCCCATCTATTAATTCAAAGGCTTCTGTAGCTGAAACCAAAAAAGGAATAATCTCACAAAAAATGTGATTCCAATTTTAAATGTTGTCAAAAAACATTGTGCCTTAGCAACCCCTCCTTCTAAATCTTCAAAATGCTTAGCCTAATTACTAGAAAAATTAAATGCACATATCCTTGCTACTTCAAAAGGAAAAAATATCTTTATGACAACTATATACTTGTAACTTTTTTTGGCTGGGTAAATTCTCAATAAACAGATTTGTTGGCTAGTTTTTGAAAAAAAAGAAGAGAAAAGTAGTT
This sequence comes from Tapirus indicus, assembly GCA_031878705.1. Taxonomy (NCBI): domain Eukaryota; kingdom Metazoa; phylum Chordata; class Mammalia; order Perissodactyla; family Tapiridae; genus Tapirus; species Tapirus indicus. The sequence continues at coordinate 47,842,455 of CM062918.1, forward strand.
TGGCATCAATAACTCCAAAACCAAACTGTTTAGTAAGCGTGCAACAGTATTTAAATAGTCAATCTTAAGTATTTACATTAAAAAAAGTGTATATCTCTGCTAATAAAATATGCATTATAACTATGACAAAAAGGAGTCAATTTCCGTGAATCACACATTAATATCAATCCCATTATCTGTATAATCACACCATTCATTTAGTTTGTAGTTGACTTGTGCTGGAAGGCTTTGAATCATGTGATTATTCATAAAATAATGGGTCAGATTAACTATCTCCCCAATCCAGAGAAGGATTTTAATCATACATTTTAGAAAAATTTTAGACTAAAGTAATCTCTTCTAAATTCATTCATTCAACAAATATTTACTCAGTGCTAACTGCCATGGATCCAATGAGAACAAAAACTAGCAGAGGCTCTACCCTCAGGAATCTCTGACTAGTGATGGAGACATTTAACTAAATTACTATGCAAGTACATAACTTCTCACTGTGATAAATGCTATGAAGGAAAAGTATTGAGTACTATGAGAGTCTACAACAGAGGTTATAATAACGACAGAAATAACAGAATCTTAGCATATATTTTACTGCCAGGCAGCACTTTAAATGAATTACATATTCTAGTTTTATTTAATCCTCACAACTATTGTCACCCCAATTTTCAGTTGAGGAAACTGAGGCACGGGGAGATCAAGCAACTTGCTCAAGGTTCTGCAGCTAGTAAGGTGTGAGGCTGGGATCTGAATCCAGGCAATCTCCAGAGACCCTGTGTAAATTCACTCATGAGTAAAAGTTTGAAATCCCCAAACTTTTTGTGGAAAACAAAAATTACTGGTTCTACTTCCAATTCTATTGCTCAGGTATAAGTTAATATGCATCAGCTTTCTAGCTGGGTAAGAATATGTGTTAAATTCCTAAATTTCCAAAACAGAATAACACTTTTAAACTCCTGCATACTAGGATTTTGAAGCTATGGCTCTCATTTCAAATAAGAGTATCTCATCACATATACATACACAAATGTGCAAACACACACACACAGAGAATGACAATATGAGCGTGTACTCAGGCCCTGCCTGGCTCCTAGCAAATTCCGAGTAGTAGTGCTGGAGGTGGTAATGGTAATAGGATGTCTTGCTATGAATACACTGCTTTTACTTTCAGAATGATGACTGAAAGAAAGGCAAGCAAAGGATGTCAGTGACCACAATGCAATAAAAATAAATTTTAAAGCCCTAAAAAAGGCAGAGGTATTCTAAGATTTAAAATTTTTCTCTTCTACTAAACCAGATTATGTAGCTTTTACATAAAGGTACATAAAAGGCAGAGAAACAGAAATAACTTTCCCATTTTTAATGTGCATAGATAAATTATTTGAAGAGAATAAAATCCCCTACTTCAATGTGAAATAGGGGACAGATTACAAGAAGAGAGGTAATTAAGTTCAGATCTCTAGTAGTAGAATTATATATGGTGATTTTTTTTTTTGTACTTGACATAGTTTTTCTACAATACACACAATTAAGAAAAAGTATTGATATTTTAAAATACATTGTATATACCTATATGGGACATGGATTGAAGAGTTTATTTGCATAAATTTTCTACTGTTGCTCCACTATCTGAAAAATCTCTTATCCTTAATTTTTATCTGCCTCCTTTTTAGTACTTTGAACTTCTCATTCTTTGGGTAGACATCACCTATGATCTATGGATGCTTGATTCTCTCCCCAACCAGTGCCCTCCATCTGAAAATTCCATGAAAAAGAACCTCTGAATAAAAACCACTTTTCAATAAGAAAACAAATTATATATAATTTTATATCAAAACTTAGAAATTTTAGAAAAAGCATGCAAATACGAACATATCGTGATAGTCTTAAACTTTGTTTCCCAGCAAGTGTTTCTCTATTGTGATTTTTTTTAAGTGGGGCATCAAGCTGTGTAAATGAATACGTCCTTTACAATCAATGTTAGATCTCCCTAAAACTTTAGTTCACAAACTATTTTCAGCATTATCGAAATATTTTGTGCTTATTTAAATGGCAACACATCTCGTGTCCTTATGCAAATCTCAGCTTTCTCCTTGATGTGGACTTTGTTTCTGCCAGTTAGGTATGATTTTACAAGTCTACCGCCTCCTTGTGAAACCTGACCCCTTTCTTCTCTCCACAGTCAGTGCTAACATAAACCAAGAGCCCCACAAGAAGTCATTAAAGCAGCGCTGTTAAGAGGCCAGAGCTCTATAAAATAGGCAAGAAATAAGGTCTCAAGAAACATGGGCCGTCCTCAAAAACAACCTTGCAAACACAATAAATGTAAGTGCCTATTTTATTTGCAACTTCCTCCTCTTCACCTGTCTACTTAATCATTTGCTTCTATGATTTACAGTCAGGAAAAAAAATGGATCAAAGATGCTAGGAGGAAAATGTTCTCCAAACTTTTATTTGATCAGAAAGCAGCACACGCTGCTTTGGAAATGTGTGACTACGATATTCAGCTGATGTGCCGTTCATGCTCCTAAAATGTTGCAATAAATAAAATACTCAACGTTGATTTTAAAGCCAACTAAAAATTACAGATACACAGTCTGAAATTACAAGTCATCAATAATTTCAAAGAAGTTCACTGACTATTCCCTAATGTAAGGAAAACATCACTTTCTTTTGTAAATTGCGTTTAGAAGATTCTTTTGCTAAACAGAAAATGCTTCAGTCAGTCAGAATCTTGATGCAGGGTTTACATCAGTGGTCCTAATGCTGCAGATCAGTCAGGGGTCCTGGAGGCCTGAGCTAGTCAAGGGCTGCACCAGTTGCTACTGCCACACCCTCTCCTTGGGGAGTCCTAAATGGCAAGGAACATGGCCAGTAGTCACGTTCCAGCACCTCTGTTCTGTTTCCATGGCTCTAAGTCACCAATCAGTAGCTCTAGAGAAATCCATAAGTAGCTCATCAAGAAAACAGGGAGATTTCTATCCCAGACTCTCAAATGTCCACAATTTCAGAGTCTGTCATGGAGTATACATATATTTTATATATACATTAGCCTCAAGTTTATTCCTACGACACTAGACTTTCAAATCACGCATTTGTCTACTCCAGGCTTTACGAATCAAAACACAGTTGTAACTTCTTACCTCATCAGGTCCAATTCACTTTGTCTACAAACATGAAGACTGACCAGCAACTAAGCAGGAAGTAAATCGAGGGACCTGATCCATCATTTAATCAAAGCATCTGGGTACCTGATGCTTAACCTACTGAGGTAAATACCAACCAAGGTACACATTTCAAACAGAAGTTGAAAACTTACTATACCGTTAAGACTAAGCAAGAAGCTACTTGTACTTTTTTAAAAGTTATTTTACAGAAAAAAATTCATCTGTTTAATAAAATAATGTAACATAAGATGGATGCAATCACTATGCCTTGGGTGTCAAACTCATTTTTTGGCCGTACTGACTATACAAGAGCTATTCTATAAGTGTTTATTACCAGACTTCTAGTGAATTTAGTATCCTACTTGAATCTGTGACAATTCTGACAACCAGGTGCTAAGAGGTTATACATCTGCTTTTCAAAGGAAATATTTAGATTAAAATATGTGTCCAAATAAATACAAACAAAATGAAGGCTAGAAACTTTGTAACAAAGCTGGGAACTGGGAACTTTCAGAAATAGGTCCTACATGCAAAGTTTCCACAGACTAGATTATTTTCCAGTATATTCCATATTAAAAGACACATTTAATAACACCTGAGAATTCTTTGCTTCTCTGATATTTTATCAACCCTGTCCTGAAATATGCCAGACTTGGCACTCTCCAAACTCACTTCTTTGGCTGGAAAGAGTGACACAAAGCTCTTCAAGTCCCCTCCTGTCAGCTGGGCCACTCACTGCTGTTCAACATTTTCTTATTAATCTCTTATTAATAGCTGGTTTCAGGAATTCTCTAACTTTCCAATTTATTCAGGTCCCTAGCCACTTTTACCCTAGACTGTAAATTCCTTGAGTTCAGAGAACATGTCTTACTTGTCTGTGTGTTGCTAGCGACCAGAACAGTGCCCTGCATACAACAGGGACTCAGTAAAGGTTTCCTGAGTGAACTCAGTGAACCAGCATCACCACCTCCCTCCTATTCGCAACAGAAAACTCTGCCTCTTATCTCCTTGAGAAGATTAAAGTAATTTTGGCTATATCACTTCCTACTGTATAACCCTGAGCAAATTACTTACTTTTCCTAAACATATTTTGTTATGTAAAATAGGGTGCTTAAAAGTGTTTTTATGGATTACATAATGTAATGCATGTAAAGTGCTTAACATAGGGGCTATAACATTAAAAGCAATCAATGATTTTGGCTAGTTCTATTATTTTACTGGATATAAATTTTCTCCCTTACCACCTAAAAATCTTCCCCTCTTCACCTGGCTCCTCTTCCTTCACGCCTGGCTCTGAGGAAGAAGTAACCGTTCCAACTGGTGCCAAGGTAACCCTCTCCTGGTACTCTTAATCCCCTTCCTGATTACCTTCCCTGGGCCCCTATTCCATTTATCATTCCCATTCTTTTGCATCACTCCCTCTTTACCAGTTTCTTCCTCTCTGACTATAAACATGGTCATATCTTCCCAATCCTAAAAAGCAGTATAGATCTCAGGGCAAGTTAACATTCAGTCCATCTCTTTTCTGTCACTGTGATTCTTCTGGAATGACTCCATCCACCTAATTCTTTACTTCTGCTGGGGTGGAGTAGGGAGGGGCAGGGATGGAGAGGACAGAGGGAGAAGAGCCACAGGTGTATTTATACATAGACTCAGGAGCCTCCCAGGAATGAATTTTCTCTGAAGAGAAGAAATAGTTTGGTTCATGAGTTTGGTTCAAAAACAATTGACCAGTTTAGGTGGCAAGTTGTGTCAGAATTCATGGCTGCCTGACTCTCAACTTAGGCAAGCCATCAGGGCTCCTAAATATGCTTACATAAATGAGGAGGAGAGATAGCTTTAACAAGACTATTTCCAGTGGGAGAAACAGGGACCGAGAACATAGGTATGCCCACCATTTGGGTTACTATAGCACAAGCTGGAATGCGGCACAGAAAATATAGTTCATCCACTGGGCCTGACCAGAAAACACCTGGAGAAAGAAACCATAATCCTCACCTGCGGATGATACTCAATTAACAAAGGAAAAAGAGGCTGCTGACTCCCCCAGGATTCTGAATACAGGAACTGAACTAAAATGGGACTGACTGAAATCTATCTCCCCCACAGATCCTTTTTCACTTTTCACCATTCAAAATCTTGTTTTTACCAGTGTTTACTCATACTGTAATGCCTGTGTGCCCCTGTAGAGATGCCTGGTATATCTGTATTTATTTAATGGTTGCCAATCGATTTTCATCTTAGGGGGAAAATTAAAATCATTGACTCTGTGTTGTCCAGGGACTAAAATACTAAATTTTTTTCCTCTCTCCTTCCTCCATCCCTCTCTCTTATACTCTCTTTCCACATTTTCCTATTCCTTTGTCTCCTGTCTAAAATGGCCAACATTTTAGGAAAATAATGGTAGCCTGAACTGGAGGAGTGACTGGTGATGGAGATATGGGGACAGAATCAGGAGACATTTGGGAAGTAGAATCAATATGACCAGAATTTAGTGGCAAGTGTACCAAGAGTGCAGGATAACAAATATCCTTATACATTGTTGTTGGCAGTACAATATCAAACAAGGTTAATGTATAACAAATAAAAAATGCCTAAGGAAGCAATTATATCTTCAATTAATGGAACTTAGCCCTTAAAATGACTGTCATTACACAGGAAAAAATTTGTGACATACTAAGTAGAAAAAAAAAAGATACAAAATTTACTGACAACCTTCTTCTTATGATAGCTCAACTAGAGAATTCCACTCTTACAACTTCTTCTATTCTTAATAAAATATGAACAGGCCAACCAAAACTCTTTTTTGCAGGCATCTAAGAGCTAGCACTTGACAACAATGCCAGGCTTAATAGATCGGTGCTGGCCAATGTTAATGTGAGTCCATGTGACTATGAAAAAAGCAAAAATTTAAGCACGGACATTTTCCTTCTTTGGAAAACTTAAGAGCAGTTCTATGAGAATTCAAAGAAAGCTTTCAGTTACAGCAAGGATAATTGCTTTAGAAGAGAAGCAAGATTGAGGCAGGGAATTTTGCTTGTTGGTTGAATAATAAATGAACATGTAGGTTGCTATCATAAATGTGTAATAAACATTTGTTAGTAATAAAAATCAATGTAAAAATTGCCACTTCTTGTTCACCTTAAAGAATATGGTAAAGGATTTCCAAATTAGGTGGAAGATTGAATGACCTTCATGGTCTCAAAGGTCCCTTCCATGACACTACTATTTCAGCAGCACACGCTGTGTTCTCAGTAGGTACATCACTGACACAGAGGTAGCTGGGGTACAAAGAGAGATCCCAGAGTCAGAAAGTCTAAGTTCTGGTCTTGGCTCACTCATTCATTGCCTTTAACATGTCATCTTGGATAAATCATAATCTCTCTTGAGGTAGTGCCATTCATCTCACGGGTTCTTTTGAGGAGGGAGCAAGAGTAAGGTGTGAATGTTTTGTAAGCCCCAAACCAGGGCTCCTGAGCTGGGGCACAAACGGACCTTAGCTACAGTGCAGGAAGCAAAGCAAATTGAGAAAAAGGACTGGACTAAGGTCAGGGACCTGTCTAAAGAAGTTCTGTAATAGATGAGCTGTATGACCTGTCAAAAGTAAGCTCTCTCTGGCTCTCAGTGTCCTCATATACAAAACAGTAGTACTTTCTCAGCAATCACTGCCATTCCTTCCAGTTCCAAAGAACCTTCCCAGAGCCACAGTTCATTGTGCCCTGATACATCTTTAACTTGATATCATAGGACTTAAGGAGCTAACAGATTACTGGTCTAGCTACAGCCATTGTAGCCATAAAAAAATGACCAAACATGGACAATCCTAATCCTCAATGATTTGTTCCTAACTATACATAATTTTCAATGGCAAACTTACTAAGGGTGAGGTTTAATTGTTAAACAGAGGGGTCTTTTTGCTAGGTTCCTCATACTTTTCCACCTTCTGGCACCCTTCCAATTCATATGCTTAACAAAAGAACAAGTGTCACTAATTTGGCATCTGTCTCCTAAAATATACAAGGAGCTCAAGAGCCAGGAATTAGCAGTGATTTCAATAGGCCTAAAAGTCATAGTGCTTTATGCATAACTGCCCATCATTAAATGTTGTGAGAAATGATGTTAACTCACAACTAGTTATGATGGGAATGTGCTCAATGCAAAGCTAGAAGACTTAGAATAAATGGCTTAAAATCAGTCCAAATTGTCTTATATGAAATATTTTCAGCATCATTATTATTTTGTATGTTTGAGTTCTAGTATACAAGGAGGCAATGTCAGATTTATATCTGTGCATAAAGATATGTATCATAAAGCACAGGGAAGTGCTAGGACTTAGAGACTAGACTAGCCAGCAGACACCATGCCTGTGAAAAAGGATAAGGACAGTTATACTCTACTTGGTATAAAGGGCCTTGGACAAATTTGGAGCAGCGAACCCTTAAGCGAGAAAGTGGCATGAATATATTAAGTAGTCAGTAGATGTTAAGAAGGTTGAACACAAAATATGGAAAAAAGAATTGGTAGAAGACTAAAAGGCAGGCAATTTTGCCCAGGCCAAGCCTGTCCCTATATGTAGAATAAAAAACTACATCCTATTATAAAATGTTAATGGAGGGGTCAGCTGGGTGGTGTAGTGGTTAGGTTTGCACGCTCTGCTTCTGCAGCCCAGGGTTCATGGGTTCAGATCCCAGGCACAGACCCATACACTGCTCATCAAGCCATGCTGTGACAGCATCCCACATACAAAAAATAGAGGAAGACTGTCACAGATACTAGCTCAGGAACAATCTTCCTCATCAAAAAAAAAAAAAAAAAGTTAATGGAAGAGCAAAGGAAGTAGAATAGCCAAAACAATTTTGAAAAAGAAGAACAAAATTGGAGGACTCACACTGCTTGATTTAAAGATATATGATAATTTCAAGAATTATGATAAAGCTACAGAAATCAAGGAAGTATGGTATTGGCAAAGGACAGACACATAGATTAATGGAACAGAAGAAACAGTACAGAAATAAACCAATACAAATATGCCAACTGATTTTTCACAAAGTTGCAAAAGCAATTCAATAGAGAAAAGATGGTCTTTTCAACAAATGGTGCTTAAACAACTGAACATCCATACACAAAAAAACTAATCTGGACCTATCCTTTACACCTTTTGCAAAAATTAACTCAAAATGAGTCATAGACCTAAACGTGAAACAGAAAACTATAAAACTTTCAGAAGGAAATATAAAAAAATCTTTGTGACCTTGGGTTAGGCTAAGAGTTCTTAGATATGACACTAGAAGCACAATCCATAAAAGAAAAACACTGATAAACTAGACTTCATCTAAACAAAAAAAACCTTCTCTTGAAAAAAAAAAAAAACACTGTTAAGAGAATGAAAAGACAAGCCATAAAGTGGGAGAGAAAATTTGCAAAGCATATATCTGACAAAGGATGTGTATCCAGAATATATAAAGAACTCTCAAAATTCAATAATTAGAAAACAACCAATTAAAAAAGTGGCAAAAGATGTGAACAGATACTTTACCAAAGAAGATATATGGATGGCAACTAAACACATGAAACGATGATCAACCTCATTAGTCACAGTCATAAAGAAATGCAAATTAAAATCACAATGAGCTACCACTACACATCTATTTGAACGGTGAAATAAAAACCGCTGACAATACCAAGTGCTGGTGAGGACGTGGAGTACCTGGAACTCTCATACACTGGTGGTGGGAATGCAAATTTATACAGTCACTTTGGAAAATAATTTTGCAATTTCTTATGGAGTTAAACACACACTTACCATATCCACTGACTACATTCTCATCTTTAAATATTTACTCAATAGAAATGAAAACTTATGTTCATACAAAAACCTGTACAAGAAAGTTTACAGAAGCTTTATTCATAATAGCCCAAAACTGTAAACAACCCAAATGTCCTTCAACTGGGGAATGGATAAACTGTGGTAAATTTATACAATGGAATACTACTCAGCAATAAAAAGGAACAAGCTATTGATACCCTCAACAACACAGATAAATCTCAAATGCATTATGCTAAGTGAAAGAATCAAGACCCAAAAAGTTACACACTGTATAATTTCATTTAAATAACATTGTGAAAAATGCAAGATAAAGTGGCTGCTAGGAGTTAGGGGAGGCAGAGGGTATGACTACCCAGGGCAGCATGAGAGAACATTTTGGGGTGATGAAACTGTTCTGTATCCTGACTGTGGTGATGGTTACATGACTATGCATATGTCAAAACTCAGAACTGTGGACCCAAAAAAGTAAGTTTTACTGTATGTAAATTAAAAAATACATTTCCAAAAAGGCTATGTTCCTTACAAAACACAAAGGCCTTTGTTTTTTCTGGTGAGAAAGATTAGCCCTGAGCCAACCTCCCTTACCAATCCTCCTCTTTTTCCTGAGGAAGATAGGCCCTGGGCTAACATCCATGCCCATCTTCCTCTACTTTACATGTGGGACGCCTGCCACAGCATGGCTTGTTAAGCGGTGCACAGGTCCGTGCCCGGGATCCGAACCTGGAAACCCTGGGTCGCTGAAGCAAAGCACACGAACTTAACCACTACGCCACCGGGCCAGCCCCTTAATTTTTTAAATCACTCTTCATAAAGAATTATAAATTAAACAAGATGACAGCACATATAAATTTCAAAAGCTGACTCCTGCAGACCATCTTCACTTCTTCTGTGGGGTCGCACCTGATTTTCCCAAGTAGAACGACAGAATCCTTTCATGCTCCCAGGATCTTGGAATATCCTGTTTACTTCATTGTTTTGTCAGCTCTACTTTGTGCTCCTATCCACAGGACAGGGCCTGTGTCTTTTCATCTTTGTATTCCTGGCCTAGCACCACAGATACAAAAGGCACTAAAGAGATACCTGATAAACACATGAATAAAATATGCCCTAGGATGCATGTACATTCAGTTCAGTCACTGCCTCCATCAACTGGAAGCATATCATATAATGTGCACATAATAATAATCTGAAGGACTATAAGATACTAAAACTAGGTTTACATTATTTTTAGAATACTATGCATGAAAAGTGTACACAAAAATATCTATCCTCATAACTAGAAACAGATCAGTGATCCTGAGGAACAGGATGAATAAGAAACCTAGAGCCCTCCTATTCCTCCACCTAGGGAGATAGTAGGAGAGCTGTCACACCTCTGCTGAGAAGCTAGAAGAGTAGGGAGTCAGTAAGGCATTACCTGCATGTATGTGAAAACATACACACACACACCTGAGGCAGACCCCTGAAAAACCAGCCCTTCCTGAGTAGCCCAGCCCAGCCCTCCGCCTCTCGATGCCAGCAGCACACTGCAGGATTCCTGCACAGAACTTCTACAGGCTGCTGACCCAGCACATCCTGCGGATGCTTGCCGGTTCCCAGGACTCTGGCATTCTGTGCCCATCTTCGGAAGTCTCATATATTCAGCCGGACACTGCTTCCATCCGGCCAGGCTTGAAATTATTTAGAATTTGGCCCTGGAACCAATTGGTTTGATTCAAGGAACTTCACATGAGAAACAGATTTTCTAGAGGGGCTACAGAGTTTTGGAATTCATGTTTGACTAAGACTGCTGAACATCTGAGAGTTCCTTCAGGATTAAACTGCACCACTGAATGCTAAAATAAAAGTGCACTGTTTTGCACATGCATTTGTGCCACATTCATAGTTCCACTCTCCTAAAGCAGAGGTGAAAAGAGTTATACTGAATGAAGATTTGCAACGTTAAAGTTACCTGACGTCCTCATCTGCAGCTGACGTACAGTACCCTTTAACTACAGCTTGGCCTCTGTTCGGCTGGACTGATGGTGTCCACCCTAAAGAGACCAGCAGCAACTAGAGAATGACAGGCAACTAGGGTGGCTTCTCAGGACCAGATCATAAAGATCACCCAAAGCAGACGTGGAAATGTGATGCTATAGGAGAAAGGGTCTGTCTTGGAAGGAATTTAAGGAAGAGATTAGGAATAAGGAAAATCACACACCTAAGCAAAATAACTAGGAGCAGGCTGTCAATAGGAAAAATCCAAGGAAATAAAAACAATTTTCTATAATTGTTACCATCGTAAAATTACTACCAACATTCCTTGTCTTCCTTTCTGGAGCTGATAAAATGAAAATAAACCATTATTCACTTCGCCTTTCGTCTTTCCCAACTGCTACTTAATCTTGAGTTAAAAAAATTTTTTTTTAAATAATCAGTCTCCATACGGTACTCTCATAATCTAGACAGAATCCTGTTAGTTGAGAGTAAAATCTGATCTCACTTTGAAAGATGTCCCCAACTGGGATTTTCCTTTTCTCAAATTATCTGTCTTCCCAGCAACAGTGTGTGGCCACAGAAGTGTATGAGACATGCTAATGCGTTTATCAAGTGATTATTCTTGGCCCCTTTGCTGGCAAAAACAAGCAGGAAACAGTACAGAAAAAACATGCCCCGTAAGCCACATTAACCAACTTCAAAGCTGCTCAACTTGTGTGGCTCCTATGAATTCAAGGGGAAAAGAAAAAGCGCCATTGCTTTGTCTTTACCAAGACCACTTCCCCTTCAGCCATTTGCCAAGTGATTGCCTTATATTGCCTAATCCAAGAGATGCCTTTCTTATGCCTTGTTGTCATTCCATAAAGAATTAGTTCTGCTTAATAGCTCAACTGTGCAGGAAGAACATTCCATGCAATTTTACACTTTGCATCAGTCAGAGAAACAGAAGGATCACGAAAGCATTAAGAGGAGTGAGGTTTTGTAACAAAATTCATGTCACTTAGCAACTTTATCCACATAGAAATTTATAGTGAGAAAAATACAAATTCCATCAAAATTACAGCAGAAATATTTCTACTAGGATTACCTTTGCTTTTCCAAATGATTATCTCAAGGACATTTAAAACAATTCAAGAGCTGCAGTATATTAAATTATTTGTTGGTAAACTTTATTCTTCTTCACTGTTGTTTCATATATTGCTTTCTCAGTTTATAAAAGACCTGGTTTTCCTTTCTCTTCCACATAGTAACCTGACACTCGGTGGATATTTAGTAAATGCCTCTGATGCAGTATAAATCATTAAAGTTTATATAATCACAATTTATTACATCAATTAAATGTTCTACATACGATATTCAATTTACGAACTGGGAATCAATCACCATGAAATGTCTGGGTATTGCTTTCATCTTCTAATATCTGTTAAAGACCAAGCTATTTAATTTAATTAATAACATAAAAAAATACACACACACACACATCAGATGACTCTGTTAAAGTGAATTCACAAAGGTGACCTTGAATTCTAAGCTACCTGTCCACAACATAATAAAGCCTTTTAATAATATTATAGATCACTTTTTATTAGGCTTGACCACACAGGCCTAAAGAGGAGAAGAGAGAATTAATCTATCTTATATACATTAACTCATTTAATCTTCCTGAAAACCTTAACAGGTAAGTAATACTACCTTCAGACTTATAGGCAGGGAAATATGTTCTGAGAAGTTAAGCCATTTGCTCAGGGTCATAGAATTAGTAAACAGTGGAGCCAGGAGTCAAAATGGTGCTTTTTTTTCCTTTTTGTGAGGAAGACTAGCCCTGAGCTAACATCCATTGCCAATCCTCCTCTTTGTGCAGAGGAAGACTGGCCCTGGGCTAATATCCGTGCCCATCTTCCTCTACTTTATATGGGACGCCGCCACAGCATGGCTTGACAAGTGGTGCATAGCTCCGTGCCCGGGCTCCGAACCTGCAAACCCCAGGCCACCGAAGCAGAGCGCATGAACTTAACCACTACACCACAGGGCTGGCCCCCGCAATCAGCATTTTTTTAAAGATGCCCAGGTGACTTATATGCACTTTAAAATTTGAGAAGCACAGCTCTAAGCCATTTGGGTTGCATTCTGAAGGCAACAAGAAGCCACTGAAATATCTTAAGGAAAAGATACACAGAAGACTAATTTTGAGTAGGTACAAATGCAAATGTGTGGTTTTTTTTTAAGGCTTACTTGCTATTGGATTCTTCTGATTGAGAATGACTGTTTCATAAAAGTGCTTCCCACTTTTCAACTGTTTCTACGGTTGCCTGGGGGTGGGGGAAATAGGAATAGGTTGGTAAAAGGGTACAAACTTTCAGCTATAAGAATGTATAAGGTCTGAGCATCTATTATACAACATGGTAGCCACAGTTGATAACACTGAATTGTATAATTGAAATTTACTGAGAGTAGAACTTAAATGTTCTCACACACAGAAAAAAGATAAATACGTGAGGTGATGGATATATTATTTAACTAGATGGGGGAAATCCTTTTATAATATATACATATATCAAATCACCACAATGTATACATTAAATATCTTACAATTTTATATGTCAATTATACCTCAATGAAGCTGAAATTTTCAAAAAGTACTTCCTTACCATACAGAGGCTCTTAATGATGGGAGGAACATTTAAAGTTATCTGAAACGTGAAGAATGCACCTTCTATAGGACAAAAGCATATCTAACCATATCCAACTAGTGGTTTAAATCAAATGTATGCAGTCAGGCTCCCTAAACAGTTTCATCAACTCAAAGTTGTTGCATAAACAGCTTACTCTTACTTGGCCTGTTAAAGGCCTCTGAATTATTTGGGTAGGAGAGATAAAGGCTATATTTGCTGCTCACAAACCATTTTTTTTAAATGAGGAAAGCATACATTCCTTCAGAAATTTTGCTAAATTATATTCAACCCTTAGCTCGGAAGAATAAAAGCACAGAATTCTGGATCACGGTCATATAGAAATCCCCTATAATGTGTTTAATAAGCCAAATCAAAACAGTGCATAGTTTATAGGAATTGGGTAAAAGAAACTTGCAGCTCATATTTCATCTGCTGTCGAGTGTCACATTCATTCATGCAAAGGAAAGTTAACTGATAAAATCTGCTATTTAATGCCTGTTATTGGCAGTGGAGAGAGCCAAGCAGCCTGACTTTTCCCTTGATGGCTAATAATGAATGTCATAGAGAAGTTTTTGTACTTCAAGAAACATGACTCTGCTGAGAAAGACAATAACACTGATTTTCTTAATAACAGCAGCAGTAAAAATGTAGTTATGTGTGTTTGAACATGTAATGCACCTTTTATAGTGACCCAGAAATTATGATACTGCCACCCATGTTCACTCCTCACAGCCAACTGACCCAAGATTGATATCCCCAAAGGATCATGACTTTGATACGAAGAAAACCACATTCAGAACCAATTGTAAAGCTGGACTGCGCAACTTTGTGTGGAGTGCTAGTCACAGCTAATGCAAATTTTCCACATGGCTTAAGAGAGACCCTGAGTTTCTTTTAAGGAAACGATCATCAGTGGTATCAGGTAATTTGAAAGATTTCTGGAAATACGCCAATGCTCTGAGGCCACTAAGGCAGTGTTTTTCAACCCCGTCTATTCTGTGATGGACACCCCTTGAGGGGGCTGGGAAGTCTCATCTGCCACAAACACGCATTTGCTGATGGACAGAGTCTGTGTATATGTCCGTGGAAAGGTGAGTTAGCTGGCAAAGAAAACTGCGGCAAAAGAATTAGTGAGAAAGAGGGGAAAGAGAAAGAACAAAATGGAAAAAATAAAGGGGAAAATATTACATGGCAAGTAAAAAACAGATAAGGAAGAGATCAGTCAGGAATGAATGGTGCAAATAAAGGGAAACAAAAACCGAACAAATCACTGCTAAATAATTATGGCAATAGCTTCTAGAACATTTTAATTTGGTGACAGAGTACTAGAGCCAACTAGTTGACTAGTGTAAAATATGCTTAGCCACGATTATTTCAAAATGATCCCTGCTGGGGCTGTGAAATAAATTTTTAAACAATTCTTGGTTATCTGGGAAAATGAGTAGTTAATAGAATTACAGATTTTTTGAAGCTCTAAGAGACTCTACAGAGAGTTTAATTAAATTTCTTTATGGTTGTAATTATGGATATAAAGACATGATAACGATTCAACAGTATCAAAGAGACCAATAACAAAAAGAAAGTGTTTGCATATTAAGCGGAAAAAAGTTAAAGAACAACATAGAGTACAACTCATTTAACAGGGTTACAACCACTTTGGAAAACAACTTGACAGTTTCTTAAAAAGTTAAACATATATCTACTATAAGACCCAGCCATTTCACTTCTAGGTGTCTAGCCAGGAGAAATGAACTCATGGTTCACACAAAGATTCGTACATAAATGTTCATAGTAGCTTTGTTGGTAGTAGCCCCAAACTGTTGGAACACAGCCCAAATGTCAACTGAAAAACAAACAGTGGTATATCCATACAATGGAATACTACTCAACAACAAAAAATGAACTACTGATATACACACAACATGGACGAATCTCAAAATATTTATGCTGAATGAAAGAATCCAGACAAACAAAAGATTACATATTATATGATTCTATGTACATAACATTCTAGAAAAGGCAAACTATTGATAGTAACAGAAAGCAGATCAGTGGTTGCCTGCAGATGGGGAGGAGGAATGGATTACAAAAAAAGCACCAGGAAACTTTTGGGAGTGATGAGGATGTTCATTATCTTTATTGTGGTGATGGTTTCATCAGTACATATGTACGTCAAATTCACCAAATTGTGTACTTTAAATATGTACAGTTTACTGTGCATCAATCATACCTCAATAAAGCTTTTAAAAACCGAAGGAAAAAAAACCCTGTATGTGTGGACATATATGTGCTTGTAAATGCATAGAAAAGTCCTGGAAAAATCTACATAACCGAAAATAAAAAATAGCATTGTTATTTATATTTTTCATTATACATGTACAACTTATTAGCTACTACATGATATTTGCAAACAAATTGTTATTTGTAGCACTTTTTCCCCCATAGAAAAGTGTTCTTTAAGTCCAAACTACTAAATTACTCACCCTCAGTTGGTGTCTATCTCTTATACCTGAAGGATGTGGATCTGGAGTTCTGTCTTTAAAAGCTCACTTTCTGAAATTTTAGGTCATGATTACAGTATAATATCCTAGAATTTAATGTTTTCTCAGTCTAGAATATTTACTACAGGTATGTTTACATACTTTTGTCTTTAAATCACTCTTCCATTTTTAACAGATCTAAAGGTGTTTTCTATCTATAAGCTAGAATGCTACACCTCTTTCAATGCATTCACTTGATTTCCTGATCAATTTATATAGATCATCTAATCTAATCAAAATTATCAATCAAAAAATATACTAAACCCCCAAATTTTATCTATGACACAGTGGAAGACACAAGGAAAAGTGAAACCTTATATCCATCCTCAGGGGACTTGCCTCTTCCCCTCCAAAAGGTTATATAGCAGATATGTTTGGTGCTCAGAAAGAAACAATGGATTTGGATGCTCCAATACAAATGCGACTTTTTAAGTTATTGTCTCTATGTCTTAGTTGTTGTGAGGATTAAATGAAATATTCTATGTAAAGGATTTAATTCTGTCCATCCTGTCCCATTCTTCTATAATCTTGATTCATTAATAACCTGTCTTCCAACTCTTCCTCATCACTAGGTGCCATTAGCTTACAAATATACTCACGTTTTCCCTATTCTACACAGATGGTCTCCTGAGCTTTCTTCTGCCTCAAGTTTCTATACTCTTCGCCTTTTTCCCCACTTCACTCCATCACTACATTTCCTACTCACTTCTCAACCCCATCGTGACCATCAGTGATGGACCAAATGGTTTCTCCTTGATCCTCAGCTGATTTGGACTCTGTAGCATCTACAACAGTGGAATTCTCTCACCTTGACACTTCCTCTTCTTCTGACTCCCATGTCACTATTTTCTTTCACTACTTCAGCAACCCATTAAAGGACCCCTCTTCTTTCACCCACTCCTTAAACATAAGGCTGATTGCATCTTCAGCCCTCTTATCTTTGTACACTACATTCTTTCCTTAGCAACCCCATCAACTTCTGGCACCCAATAGTTAATAACTGCTAAATCTATATATTTCTAGACTTCAACTTTTATCTTGGAAAATCTTCAATTCTACCAACAATACAGCTGTCTCCATCTAGATATCCCAAAGACACCTAAAGCTTGGTATGATAGGACTAAACTCATTTTCCTTCTCACTCATTCACATTCTTTCCTATTCTTTCCCCTTTCTTCTTCTCCCCATCCCCCTAACACTTTCTTTCTGCGTACCTATTCCTATCTTTCTTTTCAATCTGATTTAATGATATCACCATCCAAAAACACAAGCCATGAATCTTCAAGGGTAGAGATCACCCACACCTCTCTCATATCCTTTCCAGCTGTAGTGTACTGACTGCAAAAGTAGCTGAAATTCACTACTCTTCCATATCTATGCTCTTCCCAATGTAACTTTGCATCTCCTCCCCACCTCTGCAATCTGGGCTGCCCTTCAGACTTGCTTTGGCCAGTAGAATGGAATGGAAGTAACAGCATGCTAATGCCATGCCAGGGCCTTGAGAAGCCTTGTGTGATTCCCCATCCTCTCTTGGAACTTTCCACAGACATGTTGAACAAACTCAGGATACCCTGCTGGATGATGAAAGACATGTGGTCCAATCTCTTCCCTCACTCCAACCAACAGATGGCCATGTGGGCTGAGATCATCCTAGACTAGCCAGCATCCCTCCTCCAAGCAGACTGTAGACACATGAGCAAGTCCAGCTGAGATAAGCCAATTCTGGCTCATGTCAGCAGAGCCACCCACCTGATCCATAGACTTGCAGGCAATAACATATACATAAGTCAACATGTTTAGGAGTAGTTTGTTGTGTGATGATAGCTACCCGATACACTTTCTTTTCTGCTCTCGTGGTTATTGCCCCAACACATGTATCCATCTCTGAGCTGGCTATTGGAAAGACCCCATAATTGGTCTCTTTGTTTTGTCTCTCATCCTGTAATCATTCATACACATACATGTGTATACATATTATAAAAAAATAATTTTAGTAACTGTGCATATATCTATGTATATATGTGTATCTATGTATATATGTGTGTGTACACAAAAAACATTTGCTCAGTGAATGCAGATGTAAGTGATAAGTAAAAACTAAGTTAAACAAGTAGATGACAACTCTCAGATGAATGTCACGCAAAGCGAGGTTCAGAGAAGGCAGAGATCACAGTGAGATGAAATGGTTAAGAAAAGGGTAAATGATTCTGGGTATAGGACTTGAATTGGGTCAAATTAAAAGGGAGCAATGAAGGCATTCCCAGGCCTCAAAGTAACCTTTTCAATCACACAACTGCATCCCAGTCTTTTAAATAAAATGACTAAGCTCATACAGAATCTTTTTTTTTTCTGTACTGATAAGTCTTTGACATAAGAATGTGAACTCTAGAGGGTTAATGAATCAATCACTAGCAACCCACACTATGGTTAACACGGTGAAATGAAATGCTTGGTCAGAGTTCACTGACCACTGGTCAAAGACAGACAAAGACCCCTGTCTCAAATAATAGCTTTAGTCTTCAGAGAGAGAGGCTCGTTTTCTGTACCAGCAAAGGTTTTCTAGAATGCAGCTTTGCTAGACGTTTCAACCAAATCAACAAATCTCAGGTGGATCTGCCTTCTTTGGGAATTATAATAGCTAACTGAAAAGCAGCTGATTCAACCCCTAACTGTTCATCCAATTTGATCATTAAGACAACCAAAATAATGGTGCATGATCTGGTTATTATAATTGTGCTACCTCCCAAACTGAATTAACCATGTGGTAATCTGATTGATAACTCAAAGGCCATGCTGAATCAACTTAAGAGAGTTTGGTGCCAAGCACAGATAAGGCTTTAATTTTTCAACAAATACCAGGGCAGATGTTATTCCAGATCATTAGTATCCTTTTATATCATAAACTTTTATGCAAATTCAAGTCATTTTTAAAACCTGGAAGTAATAAAAGTAGTAAAAAGAGAGTTAAGGTAAAATCTAAAAATAAGCTGTCAAATAACTCAAGCAAACAAAAAACATTTATAGCAATATAATTTAATTTCAGAAGGCCACTAACAGGGCACTTTATCTCTGACAAAACAGGGAAATGTATTTTAAACCACTCATCTAAAAATTGTTTATTCAAACTATTTCAAACATATAGAAGAGTGAGTAATATAACAAACACTTATGTACATGCCACCAAGCTTTATCAAATATTAACACTTTGCCGTATTTGTTTCAGAAGTTTTTTGAATAATATAAAACACTACAGATTTGGCTGAAGGCCCTTGTAGACCTCTCTCCAATCTGATCTTCTTTCTTCCCTCCCCAGAAGTAACTACTAACCTGAATTTAGTGTTTATTAAGTCCCATGGATATTTTATACTATTACTAAATATCTATGTATTCATAAAAAAATATGTACTGTTCTGCGTACTTTTAATCCATATACAAAGGCATCATACTCTATTTATTCTGTAATTTATTTTTATGTTTTTGCCATTTATCCACATAAATAGACATTACTCTAGTTAATCATTTTAACTAATTCATTCACTGTATATAGTATCTCATGATTTATTAGCCCTTTTCTTATTGATGGACATATAAGTTGTTTCCAACTTTCCATTATTACAAAGGATGTCTCCTCATGTACATGGACAAGAGTTTTTCTATGACACATAACTAGAAATGAGTCAAAGGGCATATGCATTTTCAATTTTTCCAGATATTGCCAAATTGGTCTCTAAAACAGCTCTACCAATTTAGTTGACCATTAGCTTTCTTTCCTATCACTTGGAAATATCAGGGCAATCTAGTGGATATCAAATAGTATCTTTAAAAAATTCTTTTTCATTTCCCTGTTTACAAGTGATCTAAGCATAGTTTCATACGTTTATAAGCTATTTAGGTTTTTCTCATCTGTGAAATACCTCCTATTCATATTCTTTTCTACTAAGATGTCTGCCCCTTTTTTATTGATTTGTAGAAGTTCTTTATATATTCTGGTTACTAATCCTTTGTCATTTAGTTTCACTGTGTATATCTTATTTCAGCTTGTGGCTTATTTCACTCCTGGTTTATACTGTCTTTTTGAAATTCAGAAGTTTTAAATTAAGAATTAATAAAATTTATTAACTTTTTTCTTCATGGTTTAGGCTTCTTGTAAATTATTTTAAAATCTTTCTCAATCCAGAAGTAGGGCCAGACCTAAAACTTCAGGCCACTTAAACCTCTACACTTCTCTTCTCTTTTGGTCTCCATAGATGTTTCTCTAGTTTTTGAGCAGGATTTGTCTTTTTAGTTTTCTATTCTTATATTTTACCTATCATTGCTATGTATCTGGAGCAGAGAGAATATGTTAAAGCATGAACCCACTGTCCCATCGTGACAAGAAGTCATCCTTTTATTTTATTTAAATGGAGAAAAAGCTTTAGGTAAGGTTAATTTTCTAAATAAAGACTATTTCTCCTGCTTATGCATCACATAAGCTTTGAAATATTATTTCAGGCGTCATGATCTAGTCCAGACTGTGACTATTCAAATCTCTTAACCACCTTCACTTAAAAAATAAACATACACAAAATAGCTGTAAGAGATGGACATATTTTTTTTTCCCTACACAAAACATGCTATTTATGTATCTAAGTGGAGCAGTGGCTTCTTAAAGAAATATATAAACATTTTGATGTTGCTAAAATTAAAATTTGGAAACAATCCTTAAAAATCTCTGCGTGTACTGAATTCAAATGGCAACCCACAAGAGGAACTTTTGAGGAAAGTCCATTTAGAGAGTTCCTTAGCTTCATAGGAGCAGAGCTTTATAATACACAGGTAAGATACTGTAGTAATAACAAGAGTGAATACAATCATTGATTTTTTAAATTATTTATTTATTTATTCAAATAGTAAAATATTTTTCATATTATCTAACACCAAAAACATTTAATAAAATATCAGCTTCCTTGATATATTCATGTTATTTTAAAAGGAACTATAAACTGAGGTTACAATGACAGGCTATACACTGAAACAAAATATTATCATCCAAAGACCTCAGTGCCAAGGTTTCACATTTGTTTCCTGTCTAATAAATTAGTTTCCACCACGTCCATGGCAAAACCATAAGATAATAAATCTGAATTTTCAGGCTAATCAGGATATTTTCCACTTGCTTCAGGGATAAGAACACTTTCTTTAGATAATCCCAACTATGTTTTTAATCTGATTGATTCACTGATTCTACACACAAAGCAATTAGACTATTAGGAATTCTAGTCCTTATCCCTAAAAGCAAGAGCAGGGAGTCAGAAGCTGACTTGGGGCCTTGAGAGTATTTGAAGCATTTGTAAAAGTGACCTCAGGGCAACTCCAAGCCCTTAAAGGATGCTTTTAGTGTTTGCAAAAGCAGCAGGAAGTTCCTAATCCCTTTTTCCTTAAAAGAAGAGATAAATGTCTTTGATTTGGGATCACAACATCCAGGGTCCTCTGGAATTAGAGTATCCAAGAAAACCTGAGTACTGGGGATCCAAACTAGAAGTCTGTAGGGAATATAATATCGGTTGTAAGATCAAAAGGCATAATCTTTAAGCCAAAAAAGCAGTGAAAGAAACTCAGAATTTAGAGACAAATTTGACGACCGCTGTCTTGGTCTAGCAATTAACACCAACTCCAAGTGAGAGGAAACCTAAGAGGGAAACTTTGTGACAAAACACTTACATGAACAATTCATTTCTTTCTGAATTGGCACAAGTTGGAGAAGAAAGCATAGGTAAATTATTCAATAAGTGCATGGCTATTAAAATGCTCAACACCTGTTCACATTAACTTGTTTTTTTCAGATACCATCCAAAAGCTATCATATAGACAGACTACAGCACTCTCCTTGAAAAGAAAAATTATTTGCCACCAATATATAAATGAATTTGTATTGATGATCAGCTAATTCTTCAAATGAAATTTTATATCAATCACAATTTGTTTGTTGCTAACAAAGTTTGTTGCTAACCAAGACCGAGCTTTTATCCAGAATAAACAACCTATGGGCTGAAGAATGACAGTTCCTCTGCCGACTACAGAACTTTTCCCTACCTCCCTGGTCCATGTGAGTAAACTAGTAGTTAGCCCTTAGTTGCATGGGAGGCAAGGAGTCATTGGAGAGGTTTTGGAATATTAAGAGAATTTCACTAGGATGCTGCAACATCTTCATAATACGGATACTTTTTGAAAGTCAAGTGCTGAGAGGATCTAATCTTCAAGAATACAGTATAATCTAGTTTATCTTTTTTTTTCTAAATGACTAGAACACTAGGAGAAAAAAAAATCACTTCTTTGCCTTTTCTTTTTCCTTTTTGTATCTACTTAGTTAAAACATACAAAGACATGAAGAATTCTTAGGATTATAACTGCTGAGTTCATCACAGTGTAGAAAAAGTAATTTTACAGAAATATATTTAAGAAAAATATATATTATATATATGTGTATATGTATATTTTATAAATATATATAATATAATCCCTAAAACTCAAGTTGCCATTATGAAATTAACAGTTTTTCATTTTCAAATGTGATTCACATCTAGTAACATCTTCATGTGCAAAGTGATGTGCCAGTATATTAAAAGCTGTGGCTTTAGCTACACGATACCAAAACATCTTGATGAAAAGCAGAAAATCCAGCTGTTGGTGCAAGGGCTTTAGTTACATGACACAACTAAGTGATGTAAACATCCAAATCCCTAACTCTTTACTAAAGGTCCATCCTAATGTCACAGAGATCTGGTTTTTACAGGAAAGTAGAAAATGTATATATTTAACATAGGTGAAATATTGTAATTTATTTCAGACTGCTTTAACTAAAAATATAAATGATATTTCACATAAAATAGTAGACACAAGCATGTTACAACAAACTATTTTCTATTGAAAACTGTCAAAATCTGGATAAAGCACAATATTATCCTGTAGTGGAATTCTACTAGTAGTCACCAATTTTAAGAAGCCTTAGAGGGTAAAGGCTCTCTCCTGCTGATTTATGTGATGTTTCTTTCAACCATCTCTCCAGTAATTCTATGCAAGAGAGAAAAAGCAAAAGGCCACAGTGAAGGTTTCTGGGATTTGCCATCTGAAAGCTTTTATTCTTCCAAAGAAAGAAAGTTATGACCTTCGACATTGTGCTATGGTGCTGAAGAAACTGCTCATAAATGTATGTCAGTAATGAAGCAGAAATCAATAATTTCATTTAATCTAGTGAACTATTATGTAATGGGACACAGTATGTATGAAGAACCAAATGTTCTCCTCTTACTAATGACACCTAGGTTGCTGTTTCATTAGGATGAAAGTTTTGTTTCCATTTTGTATTTTTAAAAATCTTTGTAATTTTCACTATCATATATGAAGTGTCCACCATTTTAAAGTTAACATGAACCTCTTTTTCCCCTAAAAGAAAACACCTTGTAAAAATTCATGCAACTTTTTAGTGCAATATTTTCATTTGACCTTCTCAGATATTATGGATATATCACATTTATAATGACAGGCCTCTTAAGATGCAAATTACTTTTCATAGATAATTTCACACACATATACAATTGGTTTTATAAATATACACACTTTTAAACCACTATCTTAGTTGGGTTGCTTATTAAAATTGAGTAACTGAATTGCTTAGAAAACCCATAGTACCAAAAACGGGGTTTGGGGAATTGATTATTTTCTTTGTTTTAAATGATTTTACTAAAATATTTCAAATATTTACAGGTTAATGAGAAATGGTTGTATTTGTTATACCAGATCAACGTCTCTGTAAAGTTGATGTTAAGAGATAAAATAAAAAACAACGACGTTTGTTTTTTTAAAAGTTAAGCTTTCATTCTCAGGTTGAAGACCTGATAGGCTAAAATTTTAGAAGTGTATATTTTGAGGGAACATCAATTTAATGGATGGCACAGAGAACTTTAATGAACAAATGATGAATGAGTATTAATGGTTTCATATACTCAATGATTGTTATTATTAAAGAGCACATTCCCCTAGGCAGAACTGTACATGTGTAACAGCTATTTCAGATAAAATACAACAGCAAATTAACCATTTACACTAGTTAAATAACTAAACTGCTAATAACCATGACATTGATAAAAATTCAGGAAAATGTAAAAAGGTATTATATTGTTAAATCATAGCATAATAGTAATAGTTCTAATTTGAAAATAAGAATATTGGACAACATTAAAACAATGAGAAAGTATCCCACTGTTAAGTTTTAGGCAAAATTCAGTGTCCCTAAAAACTGTGCCTGTTTTCCCTCTACCAAAACAGCTCTATTAATTGCCTGGTCCTAAGGGTATTTTTCAAGTCTTATCTTATTGAACTCTGTTGCATCTGATGTTGTTTCATAAACTCTTTGAAACTTCTCCCTGGCTTCTGTGATTTTATACTTTTCTGGTTTGCCACCTACTTTCCTGACAATTGTCTTTGTCTCTGTTGGTTGCTCAGCTTCTTGCGCTGCACACTCGTCCTGCTCAAACTTACCCAGGACTTAAACTCCACATAAATATTGGTAATGCTCAACTTGACAGCCTTAGGCCATGCCTCTCCTGACTCCCAACTGCTCTCAGACCACATGCTAGACAGCTCCACCTAGACATTTCACAGACACTTAAAATGAACATTTTCCAAGCCAAACCAATAACCTTTTTCCCTATATTAGCTCCTCCTCCTGTGTTCTCTATTTCAGTTGGTGGCATCACCAATCACCAAATCACCTAAACTAGAAAAACTGACACCATCCTGAACTTCTCCTTCTCCCTTATTCTCCACATCTAACAAGTACTGCCAATTTTTAATCCTAATTATAACCTAAAATTTGTTTCTCTTCAACCCTCACCAGTGCTCCAGTCCAGGCCCTTATGAGCTCTCACCGTGCTGCTGTCACAGCCTCCATCCTGCCTCCAGCCCTCTTCACCTGACTTCTGTTCTCCTCACAGATTCCAGTGGGATCAATGTAAAACAAACTGGCCAATCCAATCCCCTGCAGCTCCTCATCACTCACAGGTCAAACTCTAGGTTCCTTAACATGGCATATGTTACATAATGAATGGATCCTGCTCATATCTCCAACTCCATTTCTGGCCACCACTCCCTTGAAATTTCCTTTCTAGCAACACCAAACAGCTTATTATCCCACAAATACTATGTTGTTTCTTACTACTATACCTTATTGGACTACCCATCTCCCTCATCTAACTGAAATCTAGTTTTCCTTTAAAATTTAGCTTAGGCATTACTTCCACAAGAATCTCTCCCTAACTGCCCTCCATTCTCCACCCTAGACTTGGAGACGCATGGGAAAGTATTGAGAGGCCAAGCGTCATGATGTCTGCAACTTACTTTTTTAGAGGGAGAGAGAGAAGGATTAAGTAAATGTGGCAAAACATTAATTAATAGCTGGGAATCTAGGTAAAACGTATTCAGGGGTTCATTATACTATCCTTCCACTTTTCTGTAGACCTGAAAATTTTCAATAGCAAAAGTTGGAAAAAAATAATATCATATATGCAACTCTACCAGGAGTACATTCTACTGCTGCACAACCATGATGTTTTATTAATTATTTATTTATGAACTCCTTTCTCCCACCAACCTATCATTGAGATCAGGGACTGGTTTTTATTAATTGTGGAATTCTTGGGACCTAGCAGAGTAGGCTTTCAATAAACATTTGTTGGAGAAATGAATGACAGTGCTAAGTCAGAAGTAAGTCTAAACACAGAATTCTCAATCAGCCAGTAAGTATTTTAGTGTCTACAATGTGCCAAGCATTTTCTTGGGTGCTCTGGCTGTAGAAGAGATTATCAGTCAAGGTCACTGAAAAATCCCATTAACTGGCACCGGGCTGAGACAATGAGGAAATACAGAAATGTAGCTGGGAGGATGCTGAAAACTAAAATAAAGAGACTCAGGATTACACAGAGAAGTAAGGTTAGGAACTAAGTCCTCAAAAATCAGGCATGTAGTTTCTGTGGTAGGAAGAGATTCTTCCAGACTCCATCCTTATTCTAGTTCCTGCAAAATGGTAGACTGCATAAACAAAGATGCTCTTTCCCACTGAAAACACACAGAAATGCTACACAGAATATATTCAAAACAACATCACTGCCACTAACAAAATTTTAAGGACAAGGTCAGAGCAGAAAACTTTGGCCAAATGCCATGATGGTCCAGAGGTGGCTATTCTAGGCATTGGAGGCTTCTAGGAAGAAGAAGTGGCTTTGCTCCATCACAGTGAAGTTAATTGAGACCTGAAGGTGGGATTCTGGGAGCACTTGGAGAAAGAGTCAGTACAAAAACTCATCTACCAGCAAGATGAGCAACAAGGAGACTTTATTCTCAATAAGAAAAAATGTTTCCCATAACAAACATAAACCCCCTGCCTATACAACACACTTGTATAGATTCTAAATATAGACAACCAATGTAGAGCAGCCAAGAATTAACCTCTAAATTGGTCACTGGACAGTGAAACCTTGGGGCACCAAACAGAAGCAAACACTTCCATAATACAGGATGTATTAAGCCTTACCAAAGATGAGCTTATAATAAAAAATTACAAACCACTTAAGGAAACAATCTGCCATAAGGGAAAATCACCAGACAGAGAGAAGGAGGAGGTTGGCATCTTAAGAACTAGAGATAATAGTACAGTTGAAGGAAACTGTAAGATAAGGATTTAAAATGTTTAAAAACATGAAAGAAAAGACAAAAATGAACACCATAAAGAAAGAACATAATGATTTGCAAAAAAAGGAAAAAAAAAGACTGGGTGAACAGAGCCTAAGGGACATGTGGGACACCATTGGACAGATCAACATATGCATTATGGGAGTCCCAGAAGGAGTAGAGAGAGGGAATGGGGCACAAAGAATATCTGAAGAAATAATGGCTAAAAACTCTCCAAGTTTGATGAAATAAATGAATCTACACACCTAAGAAGTTAAATGAACTTCAAGTAAGATAAATTAAAAGAGATCCACACAGAAATACAGTTATAATCAAATTGTTGAAAGACATAGAGAGAGAATCTTAGAAACAGCAAGAGGGAAGAGACCCTCAGGTACTTATTATTCCTCAAGAAGATCAACAACCAATTTCTCATCAGAGACCATGGAGGCCAAAAGACAGTGTGATGACATATTTAAAGTGATATAAAAAAACTGTAAACCTAGAATTCTATATTTAGCAAAAATGTCCTTCAAAAATGAGGCAGAAATTAAGACATTCCCAGATAAACAAATGCTAAGGCAGCTCATTACCACTAGACCTGCCCTACAAGGAATACTAAAGGGAGTCCTTCAGATTGAAATGAAAGGACAATGGACAGTAACTTAAAGCCACATGAAGAAATAAAGATCTCTGGTAAATGTAACTAAATAGGCAAATACTGAAGCCAGTATCATTGTATTTTTGATTTGTACCTCCACTTTTTATTTCCTACACAATTTAAAAGATGAATATATAAAAATAATTACAAATCTGTATTACTGGCCACACAAAGATATAAAGATGTAATGTGTCACAATAACAAAAAGAAGAGCATGAACTACACAGAAGCAGAGTTTTGCATGCTATTAAACTTGGCATCAATTCAAACTAGATTGTTATAAATTTAGGATGTTAAGTACAATCCCTATGGTAACCACAAAGAAAATATCTAAATAGTATACACAAAAGGAAATGAGAAGGGAGTCAAAACGGTTCACTACAACACAAAAAAAAGGTTCAAGACATACAGAAAATAAATGGCAAAATGGCAGAAATCCTTTTTCAGTAATTACATTAAATGTAAATGGATTAAACTCTCCATCAAAAGGCAGAAGTTGGCAGAATGGATTAAAAAAAAACACACAGGCTGGCCCCATGGCCTATTGGTTAAGTTCAGAGTGCTCCACTTCAGTGGCCTGGGTTCAGTTCCCGTGCGCAGACCTACACCACTCGTCAGTGGCCATGCTGTGGCAGCGCCCCACATACAAAACAGAGACAGATTGGCACAGATGTTAGCTCAGGGTGAATCTTCCTCAGCAAAAACAAACAAAAAAACATGATCTAACTATATGCTGTCTACAAGAGACTCACTTTATATCCAAAGACACAAATAGATTGAAAGTGAAAGAAGAGGAAAAGGTACTCCATTCAAATGGTAACCAAAAGAGAGCTGGGTGGCTATACTAGTATCAGACAAAATGGACTTTAAGTCAAAACCTGTTAAAGGAGACAAAGGAGGACACTATATATTAATAAAAGAGTTAATTTGTCAAGAAAATATAACAAACATATGTGCACCAAACAACAGATCCCCTAAATATATGAAGCAAAGAATTGAAGGGAGAAATAGACAGTTCTACAATAATAGTTGGAGACTTCAATACACCACATTCAATAATGGATAGATCCTTTAGACAGAAGATCGATAAAAAAAGAGGACTTGAACAACACTATAAACTAGACCCATAGATATATAAAGGCACTCCACATAAGGGCAGAATACACATTCTCCTCAAATACACATGAAACATTCTCTAGGACAGACCATATGTTAGGCCACAAAACAAGTCTCAATACCTTTTTAAAGACTAAATTCATACAAAGAATTTTTTCCAATCACAATGGAATGAAGCTAGAATTAAAAACACAGAAGAAAAACTGGAAACCTCACACATATGTGGAAATTAAACAAGACACTCTTAACTAATGGGTTAAGTAAGAAATCACACAAAAAATTTTTTAATACTTTGAGACAAATGAAAATGAAAATACAACACACCAAAACTTATACTGCTTTGGTGGAAGCAGTGTTCAGACAGAGATCTGTAACTGTAAATGCCTACATTAAAAAAAAGAAAGATCTCAAATCAATACCCTACATTACACATTGAGGAACTAGAAAAAGAAGTGAAAACTAAAGAGAGCTAACAGAAGGAAGAAAATAATAAAGCTTAGAGTGGAGATAAATAAAATAGAGGATAGAAAAACAATAGAGAGACTCAACAAAACCAAAAATTGGTTCTTTGAAAAGATGAACAAAATTGAGAAAAATCTTTTCCAGCTAGACTGACAAAGGAAAAAAAAGAGAGAAGACATAACTAAAATCAGAAGTGAAAGTGAGGACATCACTACCAACCTTAGAGAAACATAAAAAGATTATAAGAGATTATGAACAATTGTACACCAAATTAGATAACCTAGAAGAAATGGACAAATTCCAAAAACACACAAATTACCTGAATGATTCAAGAAGAAACTGAAAACCACAACAGGCTCATAATAATTAAAGATACTGAATCAGTAAACAAACACCTCTCAACAAAGAAAAGTCCAGGACCAGGTGGCTTCACTGGTGAATTTTGCCAAACACTTAAATTAGAATTAACACCAATTCTTCTCAAACTCTTCCAAAAAATAGAAGAGGAGAGAACACTTACTAACTCATTCAATGAGGTCAATTCTAATACTGAAGCCAGACAGACATCACAAAAAAAGAAAACTACAGACCAATATCTTTATGACTATAGATGCAAAATCTCAACAAACTACTAGCAAACTGAATCTAACATCATATTAAAATGATTGCACTGACCAAGCAGGATTTATCCCAGGAATGCAAAGGTGGTTCAACAGAAGATTATTAATCAATATACAACAATAACAGAACAAAGGGAAAAAACTACAAGATCTTGATACAGAAAAGGCATGTGAAAACATCCAACACCTTTTCATGCTAAAACACTCAGAAAATGAGGAATAGAAGGGAACTTCCTCAATATGATAAAGGACATTTATGAAAAATTCACAGATAACATCATACTCAATGGTGAAAGACAGAAGGTTTCTCCCTTATAATTTTTTTGTAGAAAAGTATTCTCTTTTTCAGTTTGCTTTTTCTTACATTAGACTCTGAGTAGCAGGTAAGGCAAACAGTTTTCCATATTGCAAGTGAGGTAACAGTCTAAACAGAGGTTAACAGACCAAGATTTGCAAGGGCAGAAGAAAACTTTTAGTGAGGCCCCAGCTGAGTATTATTTCTACAACTCCTACCAAAAAGCAATCAAAACCTAAGGTCACTGGGAACCTAGCCTCTTTTAGGAAATACATTCAAGAAACTACACTAAAACTCTCTATCATCACCCAATTCAGACACAAAATGCAAACATCTGATTTACTTGACAGGTGATATTCCCCCATTAGTAAGGGTTGTAAGATTTCTGACAAGTTCTACAAAACTGCGTGAAGTAAACCTTGTTAGTACCCTTCATGCACCACACATAAGCACTTTCCCATCAGATGTTGCAGTCCTCAGTCATAGTCGCCATATTTCTGCTTTAAGAACTGGAAGCACAGGCTATTCCACATTGTACTAGATGTTCTAGTCAGAGCAATTAGATAAGAAAAAGAAAGAAAAGGTATCCAAATTGGAGAAAAAGAAGTAAAACTATATCATTCACAGATAACATGATTCTATATACAGAAAATTCCAAAGAATCTACAAGAAAGCTGATAGAGCTAATAAATGATTTCAGAAAAGTTTCAGGGTACAAGATCAACACACATAAAGCTCTGGGCTTAGATACCCCCAGCAATAAACTATTCCATTTACAATACCATCTAAAAGAATAAAATACCTAGGAAAAGATTTTACCAAAAAATGTAGAAGATTTGTACATTGAAAATTATAAAACACTGTTGAAAGAAAATAAAGACCTAAATAAACAGAAATATATGTTGTTCATGGATTTGAAGACTTAATATTGTTAAGATATCAATACTATCCAAAGCAATCTACAGATTCAATGCAATTCACATAAAAATTCCAACATTCTTTTATGCAGAAATAGAAAAGCCAATCCTAAAATCCATATGGAATTGCAACAGGGCATGTATATCCAAAACAGTCTTATGAAAGAAGAACAAAGCTGGAGGGCTCACATTTCCTGATTTAAAAACTTACTAGAAGGCCACAATAATCAAAACAGTATGGTACTGGCATAAAGGTAGACATAAAGACCAATGGAGTACAATCAAGAGTCTAGAAATAAACCCTACATATCTATGGTCAATTGATTTCAACAAGGGTGCCAAGTCCATTTAATAGGGAAAGAATAGTCTCTTGGACAAATGGTGCTGGGACAACTGGATTTCCACATGCAAAACTGACACTGGACTCTTATTATTGGACTTGGTAATGGATTTGTAGATGTGACACCAAAAGCAGAAGCAACAAAAGAAAAAAATAAATTGGAATTCATCAAAATTAAAAACTTTAGTGCATCTAAGGACATTACCAAGAAAGTGAAATGACAAAATAAAGAATTGGAGAAAATATTTGTAAATCATATGTCTCATAAGAGTTTAATATCCAGAAGATATAAAGAAATCCTACAACTCAACAACAAAAAGATCAACAGCAAATTTTTTAAAAATGGGCAAAGGAATCGAACTGAAATTTCTCCAAAGAAAATATACAAATGGCCAAAGAGCATATGAAAAGATGTCAACATCATTAGTCATTAGGGAAATGCAAATCAAAACCACAATGAGATACCATTTCACACCTACTAAGTTGGTATAATTTTTTTGCTGAGGAAGACTGGCCCTGGGCTAATATCCATGCCCATCTTCCTCTACTTTATATGGGACACCGCCACAGCATGGCTGACAAGCAGCGGGTCGGCGGGCGCCCAGGATCCGAACCCGCGAACCCCGGGCTGCCAAGTGCCAACTAAACCTCTGCGCCACTGGGCCGGCACTGGTATAATTTTTTTTTAAAAAGGAAAATAACAAGTGTTGGTGAGGACATGGAAAAACTGAATCACTTCAGCATTGCTGGTGGGAAGGTAAAATGGTGCAGTCGTTGTGCAAAACAGTTTGGTGGCTCCTAAAAAGGCTTAATGTAGAATTACCATACAATTTAGCAATTCCACTCATGGATATATACCCCAAAGAACTGAAAACAGGGACTCAAACAAATACTTGTATGCTAATGTTCACTGCAGAATTATCCACAATAACCAAAAAATGGAAACAATACAAGTGTCCATCAACAGATGACTAGATAAATAAAATGTGATATATCATACAACAGAATCTTATTCAGCCATAAAAAGGAATGAAGTACTGATACATGCTACAACATGGATGAACCTTGAAATTATTATGCTAAGTGACAGATGCCAGACACAAACGTCCACATATTGCATAATTCCATTTTTATGAAATGTCCAGAAAAGGCAAATTCATAGAGACAGAAATTAGATTAGTGGTTCTAGGGGATCGCAGAGGGGAAAACTGGGAGGTATGGGGCTTCTTTTTTGGGGTGATGTGTATATTTGGGAATTAGGTAGTAGTGATGGTTCCAAAACATTGTGAATATACTAAAAACCATAATGGTTAAAATGGAGAATTTTATGTCATGTGAGTTTTATCTCAAAAAATCAAAAAGAAAAAGGAAAACACTCAAGAAAAAAAATATATATCCATACAAAAACTTGCTCATGAATGTTCATGGCATCATTAATTCACAATAGCCAAAAAAAAGTGGAAACAATCCAAATGTCCAGTACCTAATAAACAGATAAACAAATGTTTATACCCAAACAACTGAATATTTCTCAGCTTACAAAAAAAATGAAGTCCTGATACATGCTACAACATGGATGAAACTTGAAAACATGCTAAGTGAAAGAAGGCAATCACAAAAGACCACATAATCTATGATTTTATTTATATGAAATGTCCAGAATAAGCACATCCATGGAGACAGACATTAGATTAGGAGTTCCAGAGGATGAGAAAGAGGAGAATTGGGAGGCATGGGGTTTCTTTTTGGAGTGATGGATACATTTTGGAATTAGATAGTGGTGATAGATGCACAAAACCCACTGAATTATACACTTTAAAAGGGTGAAATTTGTGGTATGTGAATTCCATCTCAATAAAACTGTTATTAAAAAAAAATTTCCATTCTAGACATAGGCTGTCATTATGCTCCTCTTTCCATGAGATAATAATAATGACATATTCAACCATTTATTTAAAACTGTACTTTTTGATTACAAAAGAGCCTCACTCCATTGGAGGTTCTTCAAAGACACAATGAAAATCACTGCTTTAGACCAAACTTCCATCTGGACAGATGTATCAACAAATGCGGGCCTCTAAAAGGATTGGAGCTCAATCTCCCTGCACTGAGGTTATACAGAAGGAAAGATATTCCATGAAGAGTTACAGGACAGATAAAAATAGAAACACATTAGCAACTTTATTTTAAAATCACCTATTTACGGGGCCGCCCGGTGGCGCAGCGGTTTAGTTCGCGCTTGGCAGCCCGGCGTTCGCAGGTTCGGATCCCGGGCGCCCGCCGACGCACTGCCTGTCAGCCACGCTGTGGCGGCGTCCCATATAAAGTGGAGGAAGATGGGCACGGATGTTAGCCCAGGGCCAGTCTTCCTCAGCAAAAAGGGGAGGATTGGCAACAGATGTTAGCTCAAGGGCTGGTCTTCCTCACAAAAAAAAAAAAAAAAATCACCTATTTACTACATCAAAAATAACAATAAAAAACTTACACAAGTACAGTAGTAAAGGGTGAGTTGCACAATGATAAAGTCATATTTTTTTTTTGCGAGGAAGACCAGCCCTGAGCTAACATCCACTGCCGATCCTCCTCTTTTTTTTTTTGCTGAGGAAGACTGGCCCTGGGCTAACATCCATGCCCATCTTCCTCCACTTTATATGGGACACCACCACAGCATGGCTCTCAAGCAGTGCGTCAGCAGGCGCCCGGGATCCGAACCTGCGAACCCCGGGCTGCCAAGCGCTAACTTAACTGCTGAGCCACCGGGCAGTCCCTAAAGTCATATTTTTAAAATAAAGATTAAGAAATTAAAGAAGTATCTTTAATCTCAGTGTCAGTTCCATTACCATTCTCTTTTCTATATTCTGGATTTGATGAGATATATTTGAATATAGAAAGATGTATTTCCACACAATACACAGGAGAAAAAAATCTTTATTTAAGCATTGCGAATTCATAACTGAGCTCTGTCCCAGATCTAGTAGTTGTGCCCTTGGGCAAAGCAGTTCTCTCTCTCCAGCTTCATATTCTTTATGTGCAAAATAGAAATTTCCAAGACTCCAAGTTGTGCTCTTTTCTCATGGTAGAGGAAGGCAGAATGATACTGCAGGTTAAATTAGGAAGCAAGAACTCTCTACTGACTATAGGGTAAGTTTAGAAAATCTCTCTTCAAAATGTTCATTGCCAGTATCTTAGTCTTTAACAGTGGAAAATAATATTTTTTCTTGTCTCTTTCATTTTTCAAAAACACCATCCCCTCTGAAAGTTGTTCAACAGGACAAAACTTCTAATTTTCAGCTTCTTTCTGTCTGTATACTTTCTTTCATGTATTAATTAATTACCACAGATTTCTAAAAATGTGGTAAATCATCTAGGTAAAGATACTTTCAGGCTTTGAAGAAATCATATTCCATCGCTGGGATAACTTTAATAATCCTTTTGGTAATCTTACTGCTTTACTGAAGTTGTTCCCTCAATTAAAATTATGTTAAAAGTATTACTAAGTCAGAACACGAAAATGTGGATTCCTTGAACATAAAAAAAAGTGAATTCTTTTTATTAAGAAAACAATTAACACATTTAACTGGTAAAATTATTTAAGAAAAGCTGTGATCTCCCTTTCAAAAAGAAATACCAAAATGGCAATACCAACATCAAAGCATTTTTTTCCTATTATGTGTCCACTTTGAGGTCAATATTTTAATTGGAGTTACTTTAAATCCAATCAGAGGGACTCAAGCTAATTCAGTTTGAAAGCTGGGGGAAAATAAAACCTTATCATTCTTAATAGGAATTGGTGGGGGGGGGAGCTAGTATAATCTATTTCTATTAAAACACTAATACATTGGCAAAACTCTCTTAAAATGAAATCAGCACCATATTTTTTTTTTAACAGAGTCAATAAACATCAGAATACACTATTAATTATCAGCAAAACCGGACACATATTTGTAAAGTTATACCTCTCATACATTATGTCAACCTTCAAAGCAGCACACCTATTCTGAACTGCCCAGTCCCAGACAAAGTAACTTTTTTTCCTAGACTCTTAAAAAAAGTACTAGTTTGAATTATCAGTATTGGTTTACAACCTTTCCCTCTCTAAAAGCAGATCCTGCTAAGGTTCATGGCAAGAGTATGAATTCTTAAAAGTAGCAAGTTAAATAACGGTCAAGCTATTTTCGTTTTTTCGCAGTGACTTAAATGGTTCTCTTGCAATATGACTGGACTCAATCTTATAAAAAATATCATTTACTGGCCATTTGTTTAGAATTACAAAAATAATAGCAGTATATTGCTCAATATCCATCTCCTCAATATCCTCCTCCTTTTTTTCCAGCTCCCCATTTTCACAAATAAGACAAATAAGGATCAGAATGATTAAGTAATTTATCTAAAGTCATATAAGTCACCAGTAATGAAGAAGGCATCAATGCTTGGCTCTTCCGCCTTTTTGTCATTCTTTTCTACTGCAGCTCCCAGAAATGCAATAAAAAAATACAGCAGCACTAAGAATTATTTGCCAGATATTGGAACTTGTCAACTTCATAATTTCTTTATGAAATGACTACAAGAACAAGAAAACAAGAACTCAAGAACATTAAAATTCTATTTTGACACAAATTCTACTTTCCTTAAATATAAGGAAAATGTGCATTCTTCTCTTCTACTTTGTACTAACTGATGATTTGTTCTACTCCAAGTACTTTTTTGGAGTAGAACACCTGATGCCAAATGTTCAGCCAGTCTTGCTCAGCACTAGAGCCACTCATTAAAAGATTCTGCTTCCTCCTTCATCCACCTCAACTTGCCACTTGGGCCCCCAGTGGCTACTGGCCTCTAGAAGTGACCAATTACATGTAGCAACAGTCATAACTTTTATTAGCATAAACAGCTAACCAAAACTGAAGTACACACAAAAAGTGATATCTTGGGAAAGATGAAGACTATGGAATCCCTGCCCACTACTAATAAGTAGTCTAAAACAACTATTTTAATAATAATCACTTAAAAAGTTGCCTGCAATTTTCTGTGTGCTAGTTAACATACTACAGTGTCTAATTCTTTTCCCTTTACTCACCCCTTGGTGCCCTCTCAAGATGCTACCATCTTTATATCATTATCTGCAAGAAGTTAAATTGCTTCTGCCCAAAATAAGTCTATGGTACCATTGAATCAGCTGAAAAGATTTCTGTTAACCATTCACCCAACAAACCACCTACCACACAGCAAATGTTATTCTCTGGGCTGTTAATCTCATACAGTTTGACTTCTCTCCATACAGAGCATTACAAAAGACGTTCTTTAACGTTTACCACACATGGAGATTTCTCATATCTTTTCAACTATGGTATCCATCACATCAAGAAAATAAAAGGCGCTGAGGAAACAGTGTTAAATGAAATTTGCATTTACTCTCTGACTAGATATCCCCAAGAAAAGATCTACAATACTGAAATCAAAATGAATGGACCGACAGAAGGGTGAACTCAAGTGCAGTTTCCAATGCACCATGTGTGTGAAAAAGGGATGGAGAGGCAACATCACTCGAACTTAGATAAACAATGACTCAAACACATTTTTTAAAATCAAGCTTCCTTCACAATACTTAAAAATCGTAAACAGTTCTCCAATCAATAAAATTAGCATTGTTAACACCAAAAAGAGTAGAACATCAAGCATAAGGTAGAAACAGTTAAAATAACTAATGGCCCTGTACCACATGAAAAGAAGTTTTCTATCACTTTCAGAAACATCAGTGGTTCTCAACCATGGGTGATTTTGCCTCTCAAGTCATTTTTCAGTTGTCACAACTGGGGAAGGGTGCTAGTGGAACCTGGTGTATAGAGGCCAGGGACGGTGCTACACATCCTACATTGCACAAGACAGCCTCCACCATGAAGAATTATCTAGCCCAAAATGTCAATTGCTCCAAGGCTGAGAGGTGTAGTCCACAGCTAGAAATACTTTTTTTTTTTTTGGTAAAAGTTCGTGGAGTGGAAGACAAATCACTGAGTGAATCACATTCCGAGTAGTACCAAAAAGACTATGAAATAATAAAAAGGCCATCTTGGAGGATTATTCCAAAAGAATATGATTTATTTA
Organism: Tapirus indicus; assembly: GCA_031878705.1. Taxonomy (NCBI): domain Eukaryota; kingdom Metazoa; phylum Chordata; class Mammalia; order Perissodactyla; family Tapiridae; genus Tapirus; species Tapirus indicus. The sequence goes on from CM062918.1 coordinate 47,879,846, forward strand.
GAGAAAGGAGTCAGTATAAAGCAGCATCATTTAAAAATAAAACTGTCACACTGTGCTAAACATGAATTTGCTATAGTTTTTTTTTTAATTTTATTTTTTATTTATTATTATTTTTTGTGTGTGGGGGGGGAAGACCAGCCCTGAGCTAACATCCGTTGCCACTCCTCCCCTTTTTGCTGAGGAAGACTGGCCCTGGGCTAACATCCGTGCCCATCTTCCTCTACTTTATATGGGACGCCGCCACGGCATGGCTGACAAGCAGTGCGTCGGCGGGTACCTGGGATCCGAACCCGCGAACCCCGGGCTGCCAAGCGCGAACTGAACCGCTGCGCCACTGGGCAGCCCTGCTATAGTTTTATTAAGTAAATTTTTAAAAGAAAATTTCCTTTCCATCAGTTCTAAGAACTAAGCCCAGTGAAGATAACAAGTCTGAAACCAGAACCCTGAACAATGACTGCATTCTCCAACAGTCACTTGATTAATCCAGCCACTACAAATGCTAAAGCTATAAAAAATATATATAAACATGAGGAAAGGGCAAACCCTCCAGAAACTGAAAAAACAAACATTTTAATTCATGCCTTCTGCTCAGTCTATAAGAATTTGGCTTTTAAAGCTCATCAAAAGCAGTTTCTGAGAACCAGAGGTTAAAAAAAAGAAAAAGAAAAACAAGGAATGTAAAAGTCAGGAAAGTATTTGTCAGATTAGTGTCAGAGACCTTTGTGAGGATGATGCCTTTATTCTCTGCAATACATATCCCTACAGCGGTTCACTTAGCTTCAGAATTACAGCTGCAGAAGGTAATTTTGTGCATTTGCACCTTTTTTGTACATCACCACTGTCAACTGTTGACTGTGAGCTTGCTCTGTGCAGATTACCATGTTATGGCAACTGCCAGTATTGCTTCAGTGATTACAACTGTATCTTCCTCTTCCTCTCTTACTGACCAAGAATTAAATGAGTTTAAAAAATGCTTTAATAAAGAGTCTAGATACTATAAACTCAAAAGTCTTAAAATAGTCTTGATTGACAATGAAAAGTTAATTGGGGTACAATTTTTAGGATTTCTCTTAAAACATATTAATAATCATGGCTGTTTTTAAAATTCAAGTATGATCCTCAATAACATGCCTGACTCAACATTATTGATTATTTTTCATATAAATAGTAATCGCCAGTTTAAAAGCTGAAAGTAATCAATCCTAATTGACCAACCCTGCCTATGAAAGAGAAAAACCATCTCCAAAACTGTAGTCAAGAACATTATGGTTTTCAAAAAAGTAACCTGCATTTATTTATTAATTGAAATACACCTTCAACCTAAAACCCTGCTTAAAAGATTCATTTTTTGCTATTCTTTTAAATTGCTCTGGACTTCATCAATAGGCCCAACTGTTAAATTCAGGAGCAATGACAACAAATCCCTGGGCAAACAACTGCTGAGCGAGGCCCTTTCTTTAGAATCGTCAGAGATAGTTGACAAAAGAGGGCCATACCAAAGGCCCTTTCAAAATTCCATTAAGAAGCCGGACAGGGGCCGCCCGGTGGCGCAGCGGTTTAGTCCGCGCTTGGCAGCCCGGGGTTTGCGAGTTCGGATCCCGGGCGCCCGCCGACGCACTGCTTGTCAGCCATGCTGTGGCGGCGTCCCATATAAAGTAGAGGAAAATGGGCACGATGTTAGCCCAGGGCCAGTCTTCCTCAGCAAAAAGGGGAGGATTGGCAACGGATGTTAGCTCAGGTCTGGTCTTCCCCACAAAAAAAAAAAAAAAAAAAAAAAGAAGCTGAACAGAAATAAAATAAACAAATACATATACACATCTTAAAGAAAATTATAATTCTACCCCTCAGTGGACCCAGCCTTGTTAAAAAATGAAAAATCCAACAACTTTGAGAAACAGATAGTGTTACAGGTTTCTGAAGATGAGAAATGATCCTCACTAATCAAGTGCCAAGTGGGAAAAACTGGTTCCATTACCCAGAGATTAGCAGGCACCTGATAAACCTTTTAAGCAGACAGACTTTAAGAACCAAGTGTCACTGTAAATAAGCCTATAGAACTATATCTGCTTTTACTTCCCTGACTTAACTCAAGTAACTTTAAGATGGTCAATTTTTAAGTTAAACATGTACTTTTGAACCATACTCCCTCTTCTTAAAGATGATATTTCTTGGATCCCAAAAAGCATCACCTGAACCTTATTCTACAGTGTTGGCAGACTGGCCTCTCTCAATATCTCAGTTCTGTCTTATTTTTCCAAAATCAAAGGACTTTTACTTATGTGTCGGCACTCTAGGATTAGGGCAGGTAACTGTTGCCAGCTTGATTTGAAGTGAACGTGCACACAGGTAAGAGATGCTATCCTTTACAGCATCTACAAATCTCAATAATAAGTGACAATGTAGCAAAATCTTGCCCTTCTTGGACCCAGGATCATAATAAAATTCAAAATCTAAGCTAATAGTCTCAAAGTTCTTATCTGTCTCTTTTCAATATACCACCCACCCTCTTTTTAAAACATGTCTCTTTAAATGTTTTCAATATATTTTAACTTCACATTTCAAGATCAACTCTGGCCTATAATTTATGTATTACTCTTTAAGATAGAAAGCACACTCACAGAACAGTTTTTCATTAATCTCACAAAGAAACCTCAGGTTTCATCTCAATTTAAACTGAAGTGATAAAAATTTTATTCATGGAAAACAACCTACATCCTTTTAAAGGAAATGATTGTTGCTACATAAAGTTATAGAAATGGACCACCTGAACAACTTTATGGATGCCAAAACTAGTCTGAAAATTTGGGGGAAAAAAATTCATCATAAAGTTACAATAGTTCCTATGGTCTTCCAGCTACAAATGCTCACTTAAAAATTATTTTTCACCCTAGTGAACAGTCCTAAAAAACCTAAGAAATATAAGTCAGCTTTATGTTCTCCTTCCCTCTATCCTAAGACTTCAATTTCCACCTTTTATGGAAAGGAAATAAACAACTAGCTTCCTGTTCAATCACCAGCTTACAGCCAGTCTTTTACACATCACAGAACACAACCCGCCTCCTCCTTTACTTCTCTCGATGTCTCTTATCTTAATTTAAATGTGTTGAAACATGAGATCATTTTGCCACACTAATGCTTTCCTATGAAATTTGTCTTATTTCAACATTAAGAACGCAACAAACGTCAAGATGTCCACAGATTATTTCTTACTCCTAAAATATTTAAATTATTTATATAGTGAAGACTTAGCACCCATGAAAGTGAAAATTCTATTGGCCGAAAGTTAAAAATACTGAAATTTATAGAAAACAGTTTAATCTTCTGTTCTTACAATTGTATACAACCAGAAAAAGGGCCTCCCACATCACTCCTCTTTCTACTCTAATTACATGAAAATGTAAAATGGCTAAAATGCCTATCAACAAAAAGGATCACCTTTTTTAAAAAACTAAATATTACTTTAACCCTATATACTTTCCTTTAAAAATGGGATGCCTTAGAAAAACTAAGTTAGACAAATTCTTTTGTGCTTGGATGAACAACAGGAAAGCAAAGCCTCCAGGCCTTTGGGGAGGAACCTTGTCCCCACAGCCCTGCTCTGATGTGCTTGGGAGATAAGGCTCCATAGTGACACTTAAGGAAGGGCCTGTTCACATTTGAATTTCTGCATTCCTCAAGAACAATTCATGGCAATAACTAACTTTGCAGAAGAGCTACATGAAAGCTTTGGCCAATGAATGAGGGTCATCTGCTCTTTATCACAAGGGTAAACCTCATCCTGGCCAGTTTCTAACCTTTTAACCCTGTGAATTCCTAATTTACACATGAATAATGGAATTCTTGCCTAGAGTGCAACTTTCAGCTTCTAGTTCCTAAGTTTAGAAACCAAGACTTGATTGCCTGTGTGTTAAAAATCTAAAACTTGCACAGATTAAAGTTTTAGATTTCTAGGGGCTGTAGCATTACACTTCTGAAGCAAAAGCTATGCTTGCTGACAAAATCTTTGACCAGAAAATAAAAAGAACATACTTGCACCCTGCTGCTATCAATAACCAGGAGAGAATCAGCTTAAAAAAAAAAAAAAAGAAAAAAAACCAGAATGTCCACTTAATGCCTATTCTCTTCCTGTGTAATACATGTAACATCTTTACCCTGAACACAGGTAAAGTCATTTGAGTCTACATCATTGGACATTGCTTCTCAGACATCATAACTAACTTTGTGAATTCAGAATCTCTAAGAAAGCTCATATTTCTAAAGAAAAATCTAAACCCACTATGTATTTCTTATTTTAAATCCATAATACTGAATGCAATTTCCTAGCAAAATACCTCCTCAGAGTTAAATAAAATGTGTGCATATGAAAACTGATTACAGTTGATATTGAGAATAGCAATGCAATTTCCACATAGTTTCACTGGAAAGTTTTTGACGCTTATAATATGACAACTACTTTACCACAAAAGCCTTCAAAATTATTCACATCTAATTAAATATTTTTATTAATAATTTTTATAAAGATACAAAAATCTAAAGATACTAAAAGAGCCAATACTAACATCTATTATACTGTTCAGACTTTATTTATGAAGTTTCAAAGTTCTCTGTGTTTTCAAAGTTCTTCTGGGTGCCCCAGAATTCCATCAGGCCTCCAAGGAGGTCCTGGAAATAATGTGTGTTCATGACAAATGCTTCATCTTTTTAAAACCTATCCATCCCTCTCCACCTTTCCATCCTGCCTCTCTCCTCTCCAGCAAAGTAATACAAGTTACAGTTCCTGGATATGAAAACACAAGAATTCATAAACCCAAAAAGGTGGAAAAATGATAACTCTATAGAATAATTTTACATTAGACAAAAATCAAACGAACAGAACATAAGCATAAAAAGCACATATCCTGAAAACAGTACTGTTCAGAAAAACCAATACTCAACCAAAAAAAAAAAAAGATTATTAGCCAATGATTACAACAAAAAAAGTTTATCAGGAATTCTTTCAGGTTTATGCTATGGGGGGGGGCTAGAATTGGAAACTTCTCCACTTCTCTGACACATTTCAATATAAAAATATCCTCGCCTGCAATTTATTTTCTACAATTAATCATAATTGTACAAATAAAATAAATTACTAATATGAGGGTGGCATGAATATGGCCATGGACTGTTACAATAGTTAAAGTCACCTAGGAAACCCTGCCAATAGCTTCTGAAATTTCAACTGTGTAAACCTTAAAGAAACTATTTCCTAAAGGTTATGCCTTTATCTCAAAAGCTCCCTCTTCCTATTGTTCATCTCCTAAATGATCAATTTGTAGGTACAGTGCAAAATCTATCTTTAGTGGACAAGCAAAAGCATGTGGCTAGGATGCCTATAAAACTATTTTTAAGATACAGTTGTGTTGGTTTCTTTTTTAAGATTTAAATTGTCTATTGCAATCTTGAGTGCTGTGTGTCTGATCACCTGAAGAGGTGGACAGACTCAGTGGCAATAAGGAGTTCCCTCTGTCCTAGGCCCGTCTTTAAACAGTTATCAGGTGAACCGCTAAGCAATGGATCACTTGGACAAATGGTTGATCTGATGGGACTGTTAATACAAAGGAAATCACTAGACAGCAAACTTTATGACAACTGGAAAAAAGTGGGCAGATCTGGTTTAAATCCATTAGGCATAATATGGAAATGGCCTTAATCTCTTTCTGTCCCAGCAGGAAAAGACTAGGAATACTTCAAAGGCTTGAGAGTTAGTGACCAATGCCCTCTCTTACAATTAAAAAGCAACATGGGTGATCTTAAAGCAGTCAGAAAAATGGAAGGATGGGCTGTAAGAAAGATTTAGCACTCAAGGGCCACTACAAAGCAGAAAGATTTGCTTGTGATTTTTAAAAATTTAATTACTAATTTCCAAAAGATGAGATTTTAGAACAACTTTTGCTGTGTTGGCCAAACTTCTACACTCAACTCTTTTCATATTGTGAAACACTTAAATTTATATAAAGCCACCTCTACAGGTTTTGGTGTTCTAAACCTAATTTGACTTTTGTTCTCAATCACACATTCAAAATTTTTCTCTGGATGCCTTAAGTAGCATCAACTATTCTCTCCAGGAAAATTCTTAATGTATGTGTGATATTTAAGGTCAGCATATTAATGAATCAAGAACTCATCAAAATGTAGCAATGAAAAATGTCAACAATCAAGAACTTAAACACTTACTTGATAAGGTAAGATGAGCTTTTTGACTAAGAATGGCTCCATATTTGTTCACTGCCAAACACTGATAAAATCCTTCATCAGATTGCTCTCCACGCTTGCCTTCCACCTCACTGATGTATAAAGAGCCGTTAGACAGAACCTGGATCCGTTTATTTTCAGACACTTTTGCTCCATTTTTCAACCACGTGACCTTAATAGGAACTTCTCCATGAGCTTGGCACTCTAAAATGACTGGGTCCTTTCTTGTGACAGTTACATCCTCTGGCTCTTTTATGAAAAACAGTTCGCTAAAGCACCACACTCCTATAAGGAAAAAAGGGGAAAGGCATATCCAGAATTACAGGTATAAAGTCATTTCGTAACACACAAATGTAAAACACACATTCAGGGTGTAACAAGACAAAGTTTAACAAACCATATTAGTTAACTTAAGACACCTTAATAAACCAATCTGAGTTTCAGCAAACTTTTTCAACAAATCAGAGAAATCACCTTTTACAACATCTACACTAAAAGCACAGGGAAGATTTCAGTAACTTCTATGCCTTGTAAGAATTCTGTTCTCAAGTTCCTTGCTAGAGTTTCAAAATCATCAGGAAAACTCATGAGCACAAGCTGTTTGCTATTTTTACAAGCTTGTCAAAAAGATCTTGAACAGAGTAAGTCGTAAAAGTCTAATTTTACAAGAAATCATTAGCAAAACTCCAACTCTGTGAACAAGCAAGTTTATTTCCTCGTCCCTTGAAGTGTTTTTGGAAGCCCTGGCACCTACTCCTTTGGGAACTGCATTTATCTTTTGTGACAAATTACAAGTTTGCATTTTTATATCTGCCCTTTTACAGCAAGGACGCAATCCCCTCTTCTTGAAAGAGACCCATTTACTTAATTTCTGCAAAGTAAGGTAAATATTTAAAGGACAATCGATTGAAAACTTGGTAACTCTTGCTGCTTGTACTCAGTGGGTGATCGGATTAAGAAAATTGAATTTCATTTTTTTTTTTTGCAACTACCGACTGTTGGGGAAAAAATGCGTGACTAATTGGTCCTTACTGTCTAATAGGGATAGGAGATTGCTTAATCAACCAATACACACGTTTATAAGAGCAGAGGAAAGGCTTTACCCTAAGCATACACGTCGCCCTGGGTCCCCGCCAGGATAAAGCATCTGATGACCACGTAATACCCTGTCACCTCCTGCATTTAGTGCAAAGCCCAGCTGAAGTCTTGCGTACTGATTGGGGCTGGGTAGAATGTTAGGGGGTTGGGGGGAACGTTTCATCTTCCTTCTGATTGTTCTGAGTCCATGATTACAAATCCCCGCGACTGATTTCAGTTCCTCATCAAGGCAGGGGTCTCGGAAACCTCACACGCTAGTCCAGCTCCCACGGCCGGGCTGCCGACTTCTCCCAATGTATGCCCAGGGCGACGCGAGCGACCCTAACAGCCTCGCGCAGCGAGGACCACTCCGGAAGGCGCCCATTGTGTTTCCGAGTCACATCTGACTTTGATCCTTTTCTCATGCTAACAGAAAACTAACTCCTCTAGGAAAACGAAAGCCCGGGGTTTGTAACCTGTAAATAAATAAAATAACCCAATTCTCCTGAACACCTCCCCCCTTCCACACACACCTCCACTTTACACTTTTTATTTCTTTCAGGATAAACCAACACGGACGCAAAAAAAGAAAAATCGGTTCATCTAAGTTTGCGCAAGGCTAACCTGGAGTTTGGAGGAATCTTCAGATTCGTACACACCTCAGGCCCTGTCCCCAAACACCTGGCTGCGAGAAATAAGTCCTATTTAGATACCTTCCTTCTCAGCTTCGGGTACCTTTCTCCCTCCCTTCCCGGGCACAAATGGGTCTCACAACTTCCAACCCTCTTCTCTTTCCAATTCTACCCCCAGACTCCCCCGTCTCCTCCTCGCACGATCCGGATCCGGGAAAGTGGGGGCACTAGGGGTACTGACCTGGGCGATAAGTTCACTTATTCTCTATCCCGCCCTAAAACGTGGGGGAACCCCCACTGCAAACAAGGGAAGCCTCGCGGAACCGCGGCGCCCCCTGCGTGGCGAGGCTGCCACTAAGGAAACAATATAAATAAAGCCACGTGCGGCCGCCGCGGCCGGGCGGCGGGGAGCCCAGGCTGGCGGCGGAGGCGAGGACGCGGCCGGAGCCCGGACAATGGCCCGAGGAGAAAAGAGTGAGAGTGGACAGCGGGCTCCACAGCCCTGCAGCCTGCGGCTCGGGGGAGCGCAGCGGGGAGGGGCGCGCGCTGGGAGAGGCGCCCACAGCCCTGCCCGCGACAACGTAGAGCCCGCGGGCAGCTCGCGGCTCCAGCAGCGGGTCCCGACTGGCTGCAGGCAGGAGGCAGGGACCGGTGGTCAGCGCCCCCGCGGAAGACCCCGCCGCTCCTCAACACCCACGCACACCCGGTTTCCTCTTTCCCCAGCCCACTCGCGCCTGCTCACGCCCCACAGGCACAGAGGAAAGCGCGCCCACCTGGAATGGAAGCGAGGAGCAGCAGGAGCGCGCGGAGCAGCATCCCCGGCGGTCGCAGCCGGGCGAGGGGTCGCAGAGAAGGCGCCATTCAGCGGGGTTGCGCGGGCATGCTCCCCGGCCGCCCCGCAGCCGCTGTCCGCCTGCCGGCCCCCGCCTCTGGGCGCTCCCCGCGCCTGAGCTGGACGCGCGCAGCCTGGGCTTCCCGCTCGGGCACCAGCGTGGCGTGGCGCGGCGCGGCGCGGCTGATCTCTGTGGTCGCGGCCAGGCCGGTGCACGGACACCCTCTCGCAGGAGGCGAGGGGCCTGAGAGTCTGGCCCGGGGGCGGAGAGAGGCGGCCCCTGGAGGGGGCGGGGGCGGCGGAGTGGACAGCGCCTCCGCTGCCGGCCTGGGGACTACTTTCTACATCTGGCCCCTGGTCTAGGGATCGCGAGGTCGGCGCGGCCGGCGGAGGGAGACGCTGGGAGGGGGCCCCGGGGAGGCCGGGTTGGGGCCCCGGGGGGAGGGGGCGGGCTCTGCCGGACAATGCACCTGGGGGTCAACCCTCGGCTGAGGGTCTCCGGCCCGCGTCCCTGCCGCCTCTGCTTCGCCACCCCCGTCGAGGGCAGAGCCACAAAGGCCGAGCCTCCCGGCCCAGCCTGCCCCCGGGCCCCCTGTCCCGCCGGCTTGTTTAGGATTCGGGGAAGGAGGAGGCGGGGTGAGGGAGGGATGGTGTTGAGAGACGTGGAAAGGCCGGAGACTTCTCCCCTGATGCCCCCTGCCTATCCTCCACCTCCCTTCACACGCCGAGGCCCTGTGGAGGGAAAACTGTTGCCCACTTCAGAGATTTGTCAGCTCGACTGGAGGCATCTCCGGGTGCTAAGCCCCGACGTTTGCTCCCATCAGATGATGCACTGAATTCAAAACATCTCCAAAGTGTGCCCTGAAATGAACAATTACCTTTGGGGGAGACGTTTTATTCTCTGTTTCTCAAGTTAGTCAAGTTCTTTAATTCGTGAGAACTGTGCACACAGAAGGCCCTATCCTAAGAGTTGAGGCGAGATCAGGAGACTTCTAGCTTCTCGGAGCTGGCTCTGGGGGACTAGGCTTCGATGGACTACCTGGTTAGAAGTTAAACTGACTAGGAAAAACGCAAGTGTGAATTTGTTCACATCTCTTAGAATTAAGGCTAACAGGAGGAGTTAAAACATAAGTTTAAAAAATATAATCAGTTTGCTAAACATGTGTGGATCCTAAAGAGTATTTGCATTTGGATTAGCATTTGCTAATCCAGAACTAAATCTATGGCACACGAGGAGGGCACAGGCTAAAAGCTAACTTTAATGAAAGTTGCTGACGGAAGTCTAATTTTAGTCACTAAGGCGTCAACACATCGCCTTTAGCATGTTCCAAAAATCCTCCTTATGAAAAAAAGGTGGGGGGGCCGTTTTAGAACATCTGCTGGGAAGGCAGCACTACCTTCCCCGGAAGCTTGTTATAAGGATCAGCCTACTTAATGATTTCAACTTAACTGCATGTAAAACAGTAATACTCTTGGCTATATTGCCTCCAAAACCTTACTGATAATTTAGTTGAATTTGAACTGTTTCTAAGCATCAGAATAAAGGTTCATAGAAAGGGAGAATGTTCAGAAATGCAAATGAAACATTTGCTAGAATATTTTAAATATCTGATAAATCAGACTTACACAAAATGATATTCTTGACTGTTTGCCTTTAGTGGATTTTTTTTTATTGTATGACATTCTTCCTCTTGACTCACCTCTTCTCCCAGTTCCCTTTCAATCGACCCTAAGTGCTCATATTTCCTGGATAAGAATTGCTAATAAGATGCTTTTATGCATCTTTCTTGAATAAATCAGAAGAATAAAGGCTGGGGGAGGGGAAAGAGAAGCTAAAAAGCAAGGCAAGAATTTTTTTTTAAACTGCCGCATTGCCTTTTCTTTTTTTTTAACTTTTTACTTTTTTATTTTTATTTATTTATTTATTTATTTTTGTGGGAAAGACCAGCCCTGAGCTAACATCTGTTGCCAATCCTCTCCTTTTTGCTGAGGAAGACTGGCCCTGGGCTAACATCCGTGCCCATCTTCCTCTACTTTATATGGGACACCACCATGGCATGGCTGACAGGCAGTGCGTCCGCAGGCCCCCCAGGATCCGAACTCGCGAACCCCGGGCTGCCAAGCGGGAACTAAACCACTGCGCCGCTGGGTGGCCCCTGCCTTTTTTTATAAAATTTCAATTAATCATAGGAGCCTTTGATTCTTATAAGATGGCTTTAGACCTTGAGTTGCATTGGGGAAGAACATAGCATTGCATCTAATATGAAATAATATAATATATGTGATATGTATAATGTACTGAGATTAAACAACCCTATGGAAGTTTTCTGATATCTTTACCATATTGGGCAGCAATAAACTTACTCTGATAATGTAATTATACCAAATTATATAAAATTTGCAGTATACCCAAGGTCACTCATTAGTAAGGGTAACGGAACCAGAATCCATGTCTTCTGATTTGTTTTTGCTCTTTCTACTATATGATCCTTTCTACCTTTAAACTTCTCTTTTTTCCTTTTTCTTTTATTTCTTCTTTTTTTAACATTTATTCCTGTTGGCTACAGAATTTATAGCATACTCTTTAAATAACACAGTACATGTCTTCTTGTACAGTTACATTTTCTTTCGTGTGTAATACTTGTCTTTGGTACTAGGCTGCATTAGCTACATGAGGTCTTATTACTCAGCTCTTGAATGCCCCACAGATTCCAGCACAGTGACTTGTGTATATTGGGTAACACTGCAGTGGTTCAGAGCATAGTTTTTGATGTGTGACAGAACAGAAATTTTGGTGTTACATAGACAAATTATTTATGCTCTCAAGTCTCATCTATTTTATGGGAATAAATATAATACCAGTGGGCTGCTGTGATATAATATAATGCTTGGAAAGTACCTGGTGCATAGCTCTATAAGTAATTGCCATTATTATTTAGTAAGTAAATATTCCCCAATAGTGACAAATCTTTGTCCTTTCAGAGTGGGCTTAATTTTGAAATATTCAAGTTTTTAAGAGTCAAATCTGATTAATTTGTTTGGTGATTACACTGATGGTGACTCTAATGACTTCTTTGAATAGTTTCTAAGCTGATCCTGAAAGAGGTAAGAAGTACCTGTGTATTTAACCTCCCAAAGATACCCTCTTGAAGGATAAATCTCATTGAGATAAACAACTACCTAAGTCCATTTTGCTTTCATATTCTAAAACGAGGACAATTATTTTCAGACTGAAGAGTAGAGTGTATATAGTTAAAAGATAATTGAAATCTGAGGGAAGGTTAAAAAGAAAAGAATCAGCTTTCTTTAAATAAATTCAATTCTCCTGGCCCAACTTTGGGGGAAAAAATCACGTAACTTCACCCATCAAATTATGGAGCTGTACCAAATGATCTTCAAGCCCTCTGACCTCTAAATATTATCTGGTTCTATGGAATCATAGGACCATAGAGAATGAGAAAACACAGCAAAAGTCTGGAGTTGTTCAATTTTTCATTTAACAAATATTTATTGAGCTCCTACTATGTTGGTTAGAAGGCCAGGCCCTGGATGAGGATCACATGCTATGATCTTCACATGATTTCAGAAGTCACTCGCTGATGAGCTTAATATTCACCATTAGAAACATTCTGAAATGGATTATTTAAAAGTGGGTGGTAACTCTTTGTGAGATTGTAAAGTGGTGCAGCTGCTATGGAAAACAGTATGGAGGTTCCTTAAAAAATTAAAGATAGAACTACACTATGATCCAGCAATCCCACTTCTGGGTATATATCCAAAAGAATTGAAAGTAGGATCTTGAAGAGATACTTGCACACCCATGTTCATTGCAACATTATTCACAATAGCCAAGATGTGGAAGCAACCTAAATGTCCATCAATGGATGAATGGATAAAGAAAATGTGATGTGAAGAGAATGTGATATATATATGATGAATATTATTATTATATATATTATTATATAAAATATTCATTCTTAAAAAAGGAAGTCCTGTCATATGCTGTAACATGGATGAACCTTGAGGACATTATGCTAAGTGAAATAAGCCATTCACAAAAAGACAAATAATGCATGACTCCACTGATATGAGGCATCTAAAGTAATCAAACTCATAGAAACAGAAAGTAGAATGGTGGTTGCCAGGGGCTGGAAGGAGGAGGACATGGGGGTGTTGTGGTTCAATGGGTATGGAGTTTCAGTTATGCAAGATGAAAAAGTTCTGGAGATCTGTTGTGCAATAATATGATAAGGTTAACAATACTGTACACTTACAATTAAGAGTAAATTTATATTGTGTTTTTTTAATCACAATTTTTAAAAAGCAGGTTTTAAATGCATAGGAAAGGCAGTGATGATGACGACAAGGAAGCCCATGTTAACGAAGAATACAAAGATGGGGGTAGGTCAAGGAAAATGGAAAAGCAAAACATAGCTTGATTTCAACAAGACATTTGGCCACGCACATCTCATGATATTCTTATGAAGAAATGTTGATTGGATGTTAAAAGAATTATGCAAAATAACATTTGATTGAAGCATCTACTCACTCCCACTCAAAGGCTCCATGTTGACAAATTTCTCTCTGAAATCTTTTAGACTCTGTTCTCTACTCAGTATCTCCTGTCGCTGCCCCTGTTTCAGCTCTCAGTGCCTCTCACCCGAGCCTTTGCATTAGAATGGGCTCTCAACAGACTTACCCAATATCTTCCAATCTTTCCAAGCTCCAATCCATTTTTGTAGTGACTACTAGATTAATTTGCCTATGATCAAGTTTTTCATCTGATCGTAAAACTTTCACTGCCCCTTCCTTTCCTGTAAAATGCCAAAGTGTTAATTAAACAAGAAACTCCTTAATCCTAGTGGCTCCCAAGTCTGACCCCAATCTACTCTGATCCTGGACAACTGTAGCCTCTTTCAGCTGGTCCTGACTTTCAGACCCTCCACCGCCAACCCGACCTGCTGCCAGACCTCTCTTTCTAACATTCTCATTTTATCCTATCACTTCCTTGCTCAAAAACCTTTGCTGGCTCCCTCTGCCATTACAACTTTACAATCAACCTTTTCCTAAATGTATTTGACATTCAGGCCAGAGTGAACGATCTGGTGATTGCCCAATAGCATTTGAATTGTCCTGACTCTGAGCCTTTGCAGGAGCTCTTCCCTACGCCTAGGATACTTTCCTTACCCTTCACCCCCAAGTGTAATTGAGACCTTTCCAAATATTATCTATGTTTTCAGGGGCAGCACAGATGTTATTTTGTTGTAAACCTGACAGTATTTTTGTGGCACATAACTTATACATATTTTATCACTAGCATTTTGAGGGCACAAATCATATCTGATTTGTCTTTGTGGTCCTCACAGTGAGAGGGACACTGCCTTGCAATTAAGAGAAACGGAACAGATATTTGTTGACTGAAGAAATAATGAATTACTATACTGAAGTACTGATTAAATAGATGGAAATCTGGGAGAAAGTTCTCTGGGAGAGTAGTGCAAAGTCCTGTAGTTGGAGGTGACCTTGTCTAGTCTACATTTATTATCATTGGCTTGGGTTAAAATACAGAGGACATGATTATCTGAATTTGCATGTAACACAATGCATAACTAATATGTTTTGTGATAGAATGAGAATTTTTTCCATTCTTGGTAGTTGTCTAGGAAGGTGGAAACTAAGAAGAGAGGTCCTGGGGGACTCTTCAAATGAGAATTTGTTACTAGTACACAATTTCCAAGAGAACGGAATAAAGTCAGGAAACAGGAGTAGAAGAACTCATCAGGCACCAGAACTGAAAGGGGAGATGATCAAGGGTTTGTAGCAGAAGAGAGCACAGGATATTTAGAACTGAGGCCAAGAGCACTGGGCATCCCCTTGGATATGCACCAGCAATGGAAAGAGTCTTAGTGGAACTGCTGAGGGCTGGCCACATTCACTCATTCAGCAAAGTACTGAGCATCCAGTGTGTTCCAGGCACTGATAAGATGTTGCAGGTAGCTATAAGAAAATTAGGTCGATAACTGAATGTCATGATAAAAGTGCGCAATGTTCAGGATAATTTGAGAACCAAGCTTAAGGAGCAATTTACACCCCTACAGTGAGATGAAATGGGAAGAGAAGGAGTATGCTACCAAGAAATATGAAGGGTCTCAGATTTTACCCTGCTTGCAAGCTCACAAGTTAGCCTTGCATAGTTTCATGGATACTGGTAGAAGACATGAAACTCCCGTGTCAGAGATGAAGGACAGTTTATTACTCATGGCAATAGCAGTAGCCAGAGTACCAGCAATTTTGCATCAGTTCTCTGAGCCTCAAATCCCACAGGGCAGCACAAAGAGGGCTAGATGTCCCCTGCACATGTAGTGGGTTATGTTACAGGAGAGTAACCCTAAGCTTAAGGAACCCAAATCTTTTATAATAGACAGTAAGCATGTCTGCCCTTTGCTCTGGAAGGAGACACTATCTCTGTCTTCCATGGCTATTTGCTATACAAACATCCTTGAAGAGACTGTCCAGAACAAAGTGCAGCTGGTTCCAGTCTTGCAAGGTGTGCAGAAATGTGAGAGAACTGTGAAGAACTGTCTCTCAACACATGCTTCACCGTGGAACTGATACCTGTGGTAAATCTTGAGGGTAGTGGAAGTTTTCTAGTTGGACTGGATTGGGGCTAGCCTTCCAGAGAGAACAATATGAATATGGCATTGAACGATGAAAGATCATGGTATATTCAGGAAACTACAGGTAGGTCAGTACAACTGGAGGACAGGCCACATTGGAGAGTGGAGGGAAGAGGCAGAGCCATGTCAAAAGAGGCCTCACTCCATGCTAAGCAGCTTGAACTTTGTTCTGGGGGCATGATTTCCCAAAGGCTGCCCTTTGGAGGGGTTGCCGGTGATGCATTCTTTGCTATGTGCACCTAGCCAGGTACTTTGGCAATTTTATCTCACTCAGTCCTCACAGCCAGATAGGCTAGGTATCACTATCCTCATTTTACAGATGAGCAGAGGCTCAGAGAGGCTGAGCAGCTCAGTCTGGTTCACATGGCAGACACACGACAAAAGCATGATTCTCCCCCAAGTGTACTTGACTCAGAGTCCTTGCTCTTAGAACTCTGAGTGTCCTGTGAAAAGTAGAAGGGAGAGAGGAGTGATAGCTGGAGGTAGACAGAACTACTGACAGATTCTAACAAGATAATTTTTATTAGCCAAGAGTTGTTTCTATATTTCTTATGCTCTGAAATGACACTGCTCACTGGTTCTTGCTGTCACACTTTCCAACTGGGCTGTGCGATGAGTGAGAAACATCTCCCTTGGTTTTCAAACAGCATGGAATTTAACTGAGGTAAACATAAACTCCTACTTTTTGTTAATTTAATTGCCTTTGATGGACAGAAGTCAGAGTTGGGCATGGGGAAACCTGATTTACCTGCAGTTTGTGAGAAAAAGACCTGCAGATATGGATCACAACTGAGTCAAGAATGTGTGGTTGCAATCATGCTAATGCAAACCTGGTGCGGTGCTCTTAGATGTGTATTTTTCAGGACAAGGAAGGTTTAGTCCTACTATATGCCACTTTGGTCATAGTAGGTCTAGCATATTATATTCATTTCTGAATCCCACATTTTAAGAGGCAAGGTCTGGAATGCAGGCAGAGAATAACCAAGAGGGTAAAATATTTGGAAGCCAAAATAATAATATCAGCAGCAGCAGTATGAATCTATTCTGGAGAGGAGGATACAGACTTGGAGAGGTTAAGAAACTTTCTCAGGGTCATACAACCAGTAAGTGATAATGCAGAATTCAAATTTGGGCTTGTCTGATCCATGCTTTATTGCTTCACATGTATTTGTTTCCTTAACCACACCAAGAGTGGCCTTATCATTGCATTCATATTTGCCTTTGATTGTGTTCAAAAGTCTATAGTAGATAGGACTTAAGATCAACTGAACATTTGTGTCAGGGTTTCTACTGCAATGCGTCTAAAGAAATAACAAGCAAAATACACACAGGCATGAAAACGTGGCAATGGGATGCCTAAATATAACTCCGGCACCTGAAAGTTAATCATTCCCTCCTCTTCAGAAATGGGCTTATCTTCATATAAGAGCTCTATTTCCAGCCCTGCTTGATATAACTTAAAGGGACGAAAGAAAAAAATTAGGAAATTAAAAACTTGAGGATGCTGAAGAGAAGTATGGTGAAGATGTGTAAATTGAGACCAACAGGAAGAGGTGAAAATAAAAGTTTAGAGCAAAGAAATAAAAGCTGTGGAATAAATTCACAACCTAACCATGGAATTTAGAAATTGCCCATCTTCCAACTCCTCTTGCTGCAGATCTCCTGAGCCCTGAAGAGGTGCGTGCTCCTGCTCATGTTCTGTTTGGTGAATGAGAAAAAGAGAAAAGTGGTGGTGGGAGGAGGGAACACTGAGCAGAAGATATTGGCCCCGACACCTTCATGCTTCATTAGAGGCACTGCAGGGGTCTAAAGGGACTTCAGCACTCCCTTTCTAGACACACCCATGCTAAGCTTTTATTTAGTACATTCATAAATCTTTTATGACTGTCCTCAAATAGTGCACCATGCCTCAACACCTTTACATAGCACCTAGCAAAGTGCTTTGCACACAGTGGACCAGGGGGTCCCCAAATTTTCAAAGAGAGAAATAAACTGCTTTCACTTTGTCTCCTGATGAGTGGACTGGTGCTCTAGTTCTATAGTCCATGTTTGGTATGTGTGTGCTGGGGCTGATGTGGAAGTAGGGAAAGCAACGTGGTTCACAATTAGAAGCCTCTGAATTGTGCCCGCCCCACCCCCAACTCACCTGGCCAGTGTTTCAAGCCCCAAGCTTCAAGGAACACCAAGCTCTCTCCACTCCCTGCCATGGGAAACGTTGATGACGCACATAGAGATAGAATGGCAATTTCTAGTCCATAATTTGTTGAGTTAGGTTTTATGAATCGATAATTTTCTTGATCAATTCCTCAAAGATCTCTGTAAATTGGTAAGTATTTAATGTCTCATTGAAAATGCATTTTATATCAATGGGAAATTTCAAGTCTGTCACTATATATTGGTTCACTGTTACTCCTGCTCCTATCTACCATAAATAATAGCACTAGTGGTATTTAGTAATTGCTGTTTACTGACTGTATCCACACCGTTCACCATCTCTATCTAGGAGGTCATAAACCTGTAGATCCTGGACTCTAGGTACACATCCTTCCAGCTAACAAATGTGCACGTGTATTTCTCTAGTTTGTAGATTGTGTGACTATCACTGGCAAAGGATAGATACTATGTGAAGGCTGTTAGGGGAGAATAGTTTTAATAATTATAATTATGGACATAGAATTTTTTAAAGTTCATGTAAGATTTCCAAAGATTTTTGGACCACTGAAAGGTGTTTTCTAGATCTGTTGGCTACAAGAGTTAGAGAATAAAAGGTAAGTAAATGTAGGGACATGTATAATCATACACATAGATTATAATTCCTTTGCTCTGGTTAGCATTTTTCAGAAAATTTATATTCTGTGCAAATTTCTCATTAAAATAACTAAGACTGATGACAGGTTAGTAGTTGCCCTATATTTATTTTAAAAATACTGTCTACCAATAAATACCCATTTTATAACACAGAACAACTTTATGTAGCATTTTTAGTGATAACATAACTGTGAACCAAGACTGAGTAGTTTGATGTTTTCGTTTTCTAAGATGAAAATGTATGACTATATATTTTGGGAGTGGTAGATATGACTTATTACAGGTGCTGACAAAAATTAATCCTCCTTAATTATGTTGTTTTCAGAATTAGAAGAGATTTTAATTTGAACCTTGGTTCTTAAAGTTTCCCTTAGGTTTGATGTTCATTAGGCAATCATATTCCCATTCATACCAGTCAAATCCTGTTTATCACTGAATGGCAGCAGCTAATGTGGAATGGTACCCGGGCTACTTGCTTTCAGTTCAAAGTTCTTGCACTAGTGAAGGAGTGTTAATTTCTTCAAAGACTTTGCGGCAGCCCCTTCGCAGCCTTTGACATGGCAAGGAATCCTATTCTGAGTCCCACAGAGATTGTTCTGCTTTATCACCTTGAATGTAGGGAAGGAGGGAGGAGCCGCCCTCTCTTCTTCCTTTTCTTCCACCTCTACTTGAGGAATCTTACTTAGATCAGGGGGGTCCTGACTAAAATCTCACTGTGTGTTTTCTAAGGCTGCCCTGTTTCCTAACAGGGTGGAGGAAAGCAGAGGAAGAACAGGGACAAAGGAATGTGAGTGAGGCCTTCCCTGGTCACCCCATCTAGGAGAACACCCCACTCTCCCTGTCATTCTCTGTCCCCTTACCCAGCACAGCATTATTCCATATATTTATTTGTGATCTATTTATTTCCTGTCTCTCCCCCTAGAGGACTTTATCTGATTTACAGCAAGCTGAAGATTTTCTGGCATAAAGTGGGCCCTCAATATTTATTCAATGAATGAGTTAATGCATTTTGTAGACATAATCATTTCATCTGTTGATAGTTTAATATTAGTGTCAAGAGAATATTCCTGAAATGTTAGTTGTTTGAAACAGATGTTTTTCTCTGATTTTAAATTCTATTATGTCAATATCAAATGTTCTTTTTGAGGAATTTCTTTCAGGTGGCTATCTTAATCAGTATTTGTTTTAACTGGGCAAACACATACTGTCTACCCAGGCGCTTTGCTGGATGCTGAGAAAATCAAGATGAAATGACACAGCCCCGATCCTCATAAAGCCCCATCGTAACTGTGGAGACAGGCATATAAACAAATGCTGATAAGGCTCTGTGATACGTGCTGTAAGAGCAGTCTGTACACAGCGCTGGGGGGACCTGGCTGGGTAGGAATGTGTTTAAGTGGTGGAGAGGACACTTCAAGACAGGATTTAATTTAAAATATTAATTTAAATATTATTAAAATAACACATGTACATAGAGTAAAAACTCATGATGAAAATGAGCAGTTCTGTGCTCACCTCCCTTCCTGACCAGAGCCTCTCTCTCCCTCCTCCAGCCTGGGCTGGGGTCTCTACCAGCCTGCTGCATAGCTGTTGTCCTGGGACTTCCCTTTCCGGCTCTCCAGAGTTGGAGCCATGTTTCCTGGATCCCATGTCTTCTTTCTTGCTTATTCCTTTGTTTTGCTAAAGCATATCCTGTAGTAGATGCCCAAGAAAGGGTGCTTGGGAAGTATTATTTGAGTCCTTGAATATCTGAAAATGCCTTTGTTCCAATCTAACGCTTGATTAAGAGTGTGGCAGGATACAGAATTCTCAGTTGAAAATCACTGTCCTTCAAAATTTTAAAGGCATCCACTGTCTTCTGGCATCCTTTTGCATTCAGGAGTCCTATAAACAATTCTGATTCCTAATTCTTTGAATATGGCTTGGTTTTTCTCTCTGGATGTTTTTAGGATTATCTCTTTATCCAAGGTGTTCTGAAATTTCATCATCATGTGGCTTCATGTGGGTTATTTTTCATCTTCCTCCCAACAACCAGTGGGCTCTTTCTGAGTTGTAGATTTCTTGAGAGTAACAGTTTTACTGACTTTCTCAGCTCTTCCTTGCAAGGTTGTCTGATCATGACTTCAGAAAAATCAGAGAGAAAATTATATTTTGAATAGTTATTTTCAGTTGTTTGCCTAATTTATTCCAACTTTAAATTTTTGTAATGTGAAATTGCCAAAGCTGTTCTTTTCTAAAAAGTAAAACAAATACCATATAATAATGCCTTCCATTTATATAATTTTTATAGTTTATTGTTGTCACAAACTTAATCCCATACAATATTTTACCAGCTATTTTATAATATTTTTTAAAAGATACATCAGAAAAACAGTGAATAAAAACTCATTCGAGGGCTGGCCCAGTGGCATATCAGTTAAGTTCACATGCTCCGCTTCGGCGGTCCAGGGTTTGCAGGTTTGGGTCCCCTGCCGTGGCGGCGTCCCATATGAAGTAGAGGAAGACGGGCACAGATGTTAGCCCAGAGCCAATCTCCCTCAGCAAAAAGAGGAGGATTGGCAACGGATGTTAGCTCAGGGCTAATCTTCTTCACACGCACAAAAAAACAGCAAACATCATTTGACATTTTCCTTTTTCTATTTCTCAAAGAAATGATAGGTAAAAGTGTGATTTTCTTCCGTCAGGGATTAGTTTAGCATTTTCTTTGCTCTAGATCAATTAAAAGAACAGATGAATGAAAAAAGGCTGTCTGGTGAAGAATGCAAAAAGTGAGATAGGTAATTTGGAATTGGAAATGGGAAATTCAAAGACAGAAAAAAGACAAAAAGTACAAAGAACTGGTAATCTGTAGGAGGAACCAGGCTAATGTTTTAGAAGACATAGACATTAAAACAAAATGTTATACTTTATATACTAAGGTGACAAACAGGTCTAACTTCATGGGTTTGTAGAGGCCCAACTTGCTGAGAGAGGATTAAGGAACAAATCCTTCACTTTCGATGCCTAAAGATGGAGAGGGTTTCTGTGGTAAATTTTTTCTTTAGTCTCTGATTTCACCGCCAAATAAATATCTTTTGGATTCCCATCCAGTCTAAGAGTAGGAACATATCTCTTGCCTCGGGGTTAGGCTGAAGACTAGCTTTTATGGTTTTCTAAGTTATTATGTGAATACTCACAAGAGTAAAACAAAAATTCAAACTTGTGGTAAACCCGTGTCTCTTTCACTAAATTATTTTTGTCTAATGAGTTTTAGTCCAACAGAAATCCAAATCTTAGACTACATTGGCAAAAAATAAAGAAGTGCTCATTTTAACTACTAAACTTCACTTGGTTTGGAACTGTACACAAGAAGTTCTCTTTCCAAATTTCCATTTTTATTTTTATAGTCATTGCAGTAATTAAGAGTGAATTCTCTAAACTCGAGTCTGACCACTCGGTTTCAAATATTTTTCCATCGTTTACTTAGTTTCAAGATATTGGGCAAGTCACTTAATCCCCTGAACTTAGTTTCCCCACCTGTAATATGAGAATAATGATTAGTATCTATGTCACAGAGTTGTTATAAGGACTAAATGAGATAATATGTATAAACAGCCTGGCAGAGTGTCTAGCACATAGTAAATAAATGCTCAATAAATGTAAACCAGATTATATTTGCATATACAATGTGCAACTGAGCTCCATGTTCAGTTAAGTATTGCATACATCAAAAGAGCTCAGGTTTTGTGTTCAGTGAATATAATGAGGATTGTTGGCTTACAAAAGGTCAGGAAAATATCTGATGCAACCTTTCCTCCATGTGAACTATTAGAATCAATGCACAGGTCTCCAATCCATGTTTATAGTGACCAAGAAGCTTCAAATCCACCTGCCCTACCATATAGGGGTACACACCTATTTGTAGAGTGTCCTTACATATACCTTTTATAGATGTCTATGTTGCATATAATGGTCACCTTAGATTATAATAATTTGGCTAGTTTGACTCTAAAATATTTTGTTAGATATTTGAAGCAACTGTGACCAGACAGGAAGGGGCTTCGGATAAGGAAAGTGCTGAGCAATCTATGAAATGAATTTATCAAGTTTTGTTTTTGCATGCTGTTTTGGTAGGCCCATGTATTACTTATGATAAATAACAATAGCTGCTGTAAAATTCCATGGTTTAGCACAATGAAAGTTTATTTCATGCTTATGCTATGTCCAGTATAAATATTCATCGTTGGTGATCTAAATGGTCATTCAGGGATGCAGGATCCTTTCAACTTGTGACTCCACCATCCAGTAGGGCTTCAGAGTCCTCTGCTGAGGAGTCTACATCTGGCTAGCACACTGGGAAAGAGAGAGAGTAGAGGACTGTGCAGGAGGTATGTATGGGCTAGTTTTGGAAGTGGGATACATCATTTCCACCTGTTTTTCCATTGTCCAGAACTCAACTACATGGCCAAATCTTAGTGCCAGGGGGATGAGTCTAGATGGGTTCCCAGGAGTAAAAGAAATGGGTTTTAGTGATCATATAGTCTCTGCCATAGCCCAGCTTAGAAACAAAGCCAACAAGTACTCTGGAAATCGGTCAGAGAGTGTGAAATCAACCAGGCACCATGGTCTGGTCAGAGAAGGTTTTGGCACCCATGGTCAAAGCAACACAGGAAGGGACTGGCCTGGTGGTTTAGTGGTTAAGTTCGTGCACTCTGCTTTGGCTGCCCGGGGTTCACAGGTTCAGATCCCGGGCGCAGACCAAAGCACCACTCATCAAACCATGCTGTGGTGGCATCCCACATACAAAATGGAGAAAGATGGCACAGATGTTAGCTCAGAGCCCATCTTCCTCAGCGAGAAAGAGGAGGATTGGCAACAGATGTTACCTCACGGCCAATCTTCCTCACATACCAAAAAAATGGTAGGAAATAAAATTAAAGCAACACAGGAAGAATGGTTTTCAGGGGCAGTTTGCTTGCCAGCTGAATGACATGGCTAAGTTCCTTAACCTTTCTGAACTTGAGCTATGTTGGTCAGTAAAATAGGGATAGTAATATTATTTCTCTCTGAGGGTTGCAAGGATTAAATAAGAGAATGTATACAAAATCCCTAGAACATAGTAAACACAACTAATGTTAGCTATTATTATTATTACTATTATTAAGATATTTTCAAGTTCTAGAAAAAAATTGCTACATAGTTAAAATGTATTTTTGTTTTCATTTACTTGCTCCTTTTGTAGCCAGTTCCTAGTGCTGTCCAACCTCTTTCTCTCCTGCTTAGACAAATAACACTTGCCTCATACCTATGAGTTTTATTTACTTTTTGATTTAACAACAGAATGATCCAAGAGAACAAGGTGAAAGTGACAATGTCTCTGATGACCTAGGGAAGTCATGCACCATTACTTCTGCCATGTTCTATCTGTCATATAGACCAACCCTGATAGACTCTGAGAGGATACTACACAAAAACATGAATACAAGGAAACAAGAATCACTGTGAGATCATCTTGGGAGCTGGCTGTCCACAGTCTTCCCTCTGGCCCCCAATATTTCATGTCTCTCTCACACGGAAAATATATTCACCCCTCTCCCCCAGGTCCCCCAAAGCCTCATCCTATTGGTGAGGGACAGCACCCTTAATGTTCTTAGAAACCATATTTTTCAGATGAAAGGTTCTCTGAGGCACTACCTTGAATCTTCATGAGGTCTTAACGAGAATTCTGCAGTGAGCTTCGTCTTTATATACACCATGTTTTTCTGCAAATGCCTTGTAGTTTATCTTAGTCCGGAAGCCATTTCTTAGTTTTAGCACCATCCGTCATCTGGAGAGGCCAGGAATTTTCAAACCCCAAAATTCCTGAGATCTTTTTGTTTAACAGTCCTTTCTTTGCCTTATCTCTCTCCTCTCACAGTTTACTAGAAGTAGCAAGGGGAAACTGGGTGGCACCTTCAACATTCACCCTGGAAATCTCTTTAGCTATATCACTCAGTTCATTAAATACATGTACTACTTTCCTGTTACCACAAGCAACAGTGCTGCTAAAATTCCTGCCACTACATAACAAAGATCACCTTTCCTCCAGTTTCCAATAAAATTTTCCTAACTTTCCTTTAAGACCTCACTCAAAGGCCACCAGGCTTCAAGTCTCGTCAGAGCCCTTTAGGCTTTTACTAATACTCTCCTTAAAACCCTTCCAGTTTCTTCCCATTGCCTGGTTCCAAATTTCTCTCATATTCTAAGTTTTTCTTTTGGCAACAGTCCACTTTTAGGCATCAAAATCTGTGTTGGTTATCTATTGATGCACAATGAATTACCCCCCAGTTTAGCGTCCTAAAATAACAGTAAACATTTTTTATCCTTACAGTTTCTGTCAATGTATTACTTTTCTATGGCTGCTGTAGCAAATTACCACAAACACAGTGGCTTAAAACAACACATTATTATCTTATAGTTCTGAAATTCAGAGGTCCGAAACAGGCTTCCCTGGGCTAACAACAGGGCATGGGCAGGGCTGCCTTCCTTTCTGAAGGCTCTAGGGAGAGTCTGTTTTCTTGCACTTCGCAGCATCTACAGGCCATCACATACCTTTTCTTGTGCCCTTTTCTCCGTCTTCAATGCCAGCAATGGCGGTCGAGTTCTCACGTTCCTTTACTCTGACCACTTCTGCCTTCCTCTTCCACATTTAGGGAGACTTGTGATTACACTGGGCTCATATGGATAATCCAAGATAATCTCCCTATTGTAAGGCCAGATGATTAACAACCTTAATTCTACCTGCTACCTTGACTCCCCTTTGTTATGTAATATACCATATTCACAGGTTCTGGGGATTATGGCATGGGTCATAATTCTGCCTGTTAGAGTGGATTAAAAATTCAGGAGCATCTTAACTCAGGGTCTCTCTTGAGATTGCAGTCAAGACATCAGCTGGGTGTGGAAGATGCACCTCCCAGGTGAATCTTCATGAGGTTGATGCTGATTCTTGTTGAAAGGCCTCAGTTCCTCCCTATACGGGGCTCTGCTGCTTGCAAGTCCTCAAGAAATGCCTATTGACTTCCCTCAGAGTAACGATCCAAGAGAGCAAAGCAGACCAGCCATATCTTTTATGATCTAGCCTCCAAGGTTACACACCAACACTTCCACCATATTCTATAGATCACAGAGACTAACATTGAGGCAATGTGGGAGGGACTATACAGGGTGTGAATACTAGAAGGTGGGGCTAATTGGAGCCATATTGGAGGCAGGCTACCACATTGCCACACCCTTCACAGGAAATCCTTTCTAACCATGTCTCTGCCCCCACCACACTCCTGTGTGCTTTCTCTGCCCTCTTCTGACTCACATTACCCTTCATTTCGCTCATTTGTTTACAGGTCAGTTTCCCTTTCCCTCATTTTGTGCTCATTGAGGTTAGGGGTTATAATTTAATTCTGAATTCCTAACATCCAGCATAGTGTGGCTGAATTAAATTTAGTTAAGGAAAGAGGGTCTGAGGACCAGAACCTGGAAGCAAACTCCACTTTCATAAGGGAACCTTGCTGAATTTGGATGGTACCTTATTTGAATTTGAAGACTAACTGGAAAGAATCTTGAGATGGTAAATCCCTTGAGTAATAAGCTGTTTTTACAGTAAATGTAAGGAACTTGAAGGCTGGGGACTAGGTATATTACTACTTTTGATTGCTTTCCTGCCTTGAATAAAATTGGAATTTGATAACCATGCTGAATACCTGCAGTCTTTTTAATTGTCTATTTGCACATGGAGGCTGCTCACTCTAAACAAGTTGTTCTTGATCTGTCAATATTTGACAGTGTGACGAGAACTAACTGAGGATGATTGTTTGCTTATATAGGCCCTCATTCTTTCTAAGCATCACTATACACCAGAGAGACTGTTGACAATTCCTGCAAAGACAGGACTTATTTGGACCCCGAAAATGTAAGCTTCCAGCCATCCCGTGTTCTCTTTCTCTTGAATAGCAGCATAAAAGTTTACAGGGGCATATACTATGTTTGTTCTATGAGTGTCCTTATGAAATGTACTCAGCTTTCCAAACTGTGTATTAATCTAGACTCTGTAGAGAATTTTGTGTTAGTGAAAATTATTACAGCATCCGTTAGTGAAAATGGTTTCAAATTAGACAGCTTGAATTTCTTAATAGAAACCAAAGAGACTTGAGGGTAATATGTGAATTGAAAGGAAAGGATCTGCCAGTTGCTGGCCAAAAGGTGACCCTTGTAAAGACATATTTGTTAGTTGTGAGTGACAGAGGTTACAGAGCCAGCCAGGACCATTCCTAAAGTGTTAAGCTGACCTTAGGTAACAAGGTCATGAGGTTGGTAGGGGTCAGGAATGGTCGAGGAGAACCCTTTGCCTTTTGTGGAGAGCTTTTAAAAGGCTTCAACTTTCTGTCCCTCCCTCTCTTCTTTCTGGTCTCTCCCCAAATGGCTGTTTTCTAAAAGCCAGCATGATTTGAAAACTGACTCACTGGCTGACATCCCCAGCCTAGGGGCACGTGGACAACCAGATGCTGGAGTTCAAACCTCTTCCCGTTTGGCAGGGTGGCCAAAGGCATGAGGACTGGACATAGGGAATCTCCTATCCCTCATGCAATCTGTAAGAATTGTTTAATGACGATATGGCCTCCAGTTCTTGGCATTATTTCCCTGTGGATTCTCTGGGTTTATGAGGTTGAATCGGTGTCTTTGATGACCTTGAGCAAATCATTCAACGATTTTGGGACTCATTTTCTTCTCATCAACAAAATGAGAAAGTTGGACTGCATGATATATTCTTGCTTCTTATTTTGTTAGTCTGGGTAGCTAAAAATGCCTATGCTTTTTTGGCTCCTGATTAGAAAAGAATTAAGACAGGCCACATTCTGTTTTCCGTAATCTCTCTCTAGGAATGACGACACCGGATTACTCTTGTTCTTGTACACTATTCTCTGTGTATAATGGTTTGTATTCTAGAAGGTGGAGTAAGACATTTTGGAGTAAGACACCTATCCCAAGTACCAACCCTTTGCTTTCAGCCCCAAACTAGTTAAAAACTTTAATACAAGCTTCTAAGACTTTGTACATGGTATATGCTCAGCATATGGTTGTATTTGGTTTCTCTGGCCTCTAACTTTTACATTACTTGTGTAGTACTTTGGACAATGATTTCTTATTAAAAGGACTTTGTCTTCTCCCCTTCTGACCATTTTAAAGCACATTTGGATAGACATCTTTTCAACAGAGAAATTCAGTGATTTGCTCACTTATACCTTAATTGACTCAGGGACATTTCCTCCTCATTAACCTCCCTCCATCAATTTGAAAAGGAAATCAGCAAGACGTCACCATGAATCCGCTCTATCTCATCACTTCCTCTTTTCCTTTCTTTGGACAATCTGCTGGAATCTGGGTCTGACTTCTGAATATTTTTTCAGGATTCCAGCTGCAGTGATCTCAGCTCCCGGAAACCACAGTTGCCCACAGTATCAGGGTGCCCCCAGAGAAGGCTGTTCCAGTGGTCAGAAGTCCAGAGTCTCCCCCGACACACACCCTGTGGTATTTGCCTGTTGAGCACTCGGGGCAGGCATACAGGCAGTTCTGGCCACCAGATGCTCATCTAGTTCCTTCCACCTCCATTTTAGGAGAAAATAACCAGGTGAAGAGGAGGAAATGATTGTGTTAATGATCATGGCCTCACAAAAATCTAGCAAATATGCTGGAGGAACAGAATGTGGGATGGGAAGGCCCTGAGAACCAGATTGAGAAATTTGTATTTTTTCCATCTGATTCAGTTCAACAAATATTGATATGAATAAAATTCTGTAATCTAAGCAAGGAGGATACATAAGACACAGAAGAAGTATAAGATGTGGCTCCACCATCTAGTGAAAGACGAAGAAAAGTACATAGAGAACTTAAATACAACCACATAAAGACACAGAAGCAATGCTCATGGGAACAGAGAGGAGAAAAGGAGTTGTTCTGCCTGGAAGACTTCCAGAAGGCTTCCTGTATGAGGTAGCATTTTAGTCTGGTCTTGAAGAATGGTAGAATTTAATGAACAGATTTTGTTAGGGGGGCAGAGGTCAGGGAGGATATTCCAGGGAGAAGGAAGAGGAGACAGCTTGAATAAAATCCTAGAGGAAGCAGCAAATGGTGAGAGGCACACAGGTAGAAATTAGTGAGTAAGCTCTTGAACAACTAAATATTAGTGTGAAATCATATTGAAGCAGAGAAATGCGAGATTATAATTAATAGCTGGATGGAGAGCAGGAAAAAAATTTAAAGACAAGATCACTTTGGAGGCTTAATTTAAAATTATTTTTGTTAAGAAAATGATAACATGTACATGGCAAAAAACCACTTTGGATGATACAGAACATTTTGGAAAAATCTTAGTAGTTATTTAAACACTGTTAGGATTAGGGTAGAGGTTGGAAAAGGGAAGGTAATACTCCCATTTGGGATAATCACTATATTTATGATTATTGTGAGGATAAAGAAGATAATTTAGGTAAAAAGCTTAATACCATGCTAAATCCCTATGTGGTAGTTGCTATTATTTTTAAATTTTTTATTATGTTTATTGCTGTTGTTATAGTTATATGAAACCTAAGTACAAAAAAAACAAGACTTGAAAGTGGTTGGCCCTGAGAAGAGAGGGGAGGAAAGCATCAGACCATGACCCTCAACATAACCCTAAGGATTTGGAGGATGGAGGTAGAGGTGCTATGCATCAAGAGTGAGGCTGAGATCTGGGGCCCTTTAGTCCCCTGTGGACCCTTCCCTTCAGCCCTGTGCCCTAAGCTCAGACAGCTTCTTCAACAGTCAAAAACCACTGCTGTTTCCCCATCGATTTCCTACCCATCTCTCTAAGCCCAGGCCAATGCCAGCCCCTTCCTCAAGGCTTTTCCCTCCCGCCAGTCAGAATGCGTGAGCATTTCCTCTTGGCTCACAATGTGTTCCTGGACCTTGGATATGCACATATTCACGTGTCTGTCTCCCCCACTGGACTCTTTTGGGTGCCTTGCAATGTGTGGGTGCCGAAGAAGCACTTATTGAAATACAATGTGGCACATAGTGAGTTTAAAGTTGACTGTAAATTTTTTATATAGGTGTTTGGGGGTAGCCCCAAACTCCAGATATGTAAAAGGAGTAAATTTACTTTTCTGTAAGTCCTATTCATTTCTCTCGGGTTGACAGAAGTTTACGGGGTTTCTTCTGCTTTCCCTTAGGACTAGCTATAAGTTCTGGAGGGCTCACAGAGAGCCAGCGTGTACTCAGTCTTCTTCTACACGCTCACGGCTGAGTTGTCCCTTGTTCCTTGATTCTTCTCTGTGCCTCTCAGGCTCAAGGGCACTCATTCCACCACCCTGGTGCTGTGTGGGGCCAGCTGCTCGGACACACACAGCCATACCCACTCTGCGCTGTGCTGCCTCTGGGGTCTACCAGAGGACTGGGGGACGAGAGTCCTCTGCTCTCAGCTTCCCCAAACCCATCTGCAGTTTATGTTGTCATTTCTCACTGCCACCTGCCAGGCCAAGTTAGAAGAGGCAGGCAGGGCACAGGCCTCTTTCCTCAGGGAGCTACCTGCTAATGATTTTTATCACTGTCTTCCTCCTCAGCCTGGACTTTCCTCTTCCTCCCAAAGCAGAAAATCTTCATCTTGGCTCAAGGGTGGGAAAACTGGCTCTGAAACATGCCTCAAGTTTGTTTTTGTCTTTTTTCAATTTTTTATTTTCTGTGTCCTGAGGGTTCCTCCAAGGCCTGGACTTTTGAGTGTCAAAGTTTTTCCTCCACTTATTAAGGCACTGAATGTCCACTGGTCTAGCTGCCTGATTAAGGGAAGAGTGGAGGGTGACAGGAAATACTGGGTGAAGGAATCTTTAATATTTCACTTACACAGGCATCTGGCCACGTGGGGCTCATGGTAGAGAAGAGAACTGGAAATACAGATTTGGGAATCAAAAACATGTAGTGGTGATAACTGAATCTGAGAATGAATCCATTTTCTCCATGTGTGTCAAAGGGGAAAAAGAAATCAACCGAGCCATTTTTTGAATTAAGCACTGTGCTAATTATCCCTAAGGGACAGACAGGAAGCTTGCAATTTACTTATAAGAACCTTTCGCAATGTGGCCCCAGGCTCCCTCTGTAGCCTCTTTTCTCATCTCCGCCTTCCTTGACCACCCGCTTCTCAGCTCTACACCTTTGCCAGGCTGTTCCCTGAGGCTGGAATGCCTGTGAGGCTCTCTCCCATCTCTTCCCCAGCCGGCAAACTCATCCATGAAGAAGATCAAATGTCTTCTCTTGAAAGCTTTCCTGACTGCCTGCAGCAGTGTTCTGCTGCAGCTCTCTCTCCAGGCCCGCATTTTACCTGCAACCACTGACCTGTGAAAGGTCTGAGGGCAGGGACTGAATCTATTCCCAGCACCTAGCATAGTGCTTGGCACATGGCAGAAAGTCAGTAAATATTTGTTGACCGAATGCAGGAATTATACGTACATCCAAAGCTATAAAAGCGACAAAACAATAATGATATCTGAGCAGTCGACAATAATGATAGTAATAGTAAACATTTGTTGTATGTTCCAGATACTGTCCTAAGCACTTTACCTTCATGGTCTTTACTCTGAGCCAAAATTCTACGAAATAGTCACAATTTTTGTTTTTGTTTACAGACAAAGATGCTAAGAACTACGAGGTCAAGTTACCTGCTTGGGGTGACTTGCCCAACCCTCAGAACAGTTGCTTAGCCTTGGCAGGCTTCCTAGTTGCTCTAGACTCCAATTTCTCCATACTTGAAGTGAGGCATTGGACGCTGTGATCTACAAGATCACTTTCAGTTTGGAAAATCTGTGACTTAATAGTGAGGGACGTGACTAAAATGCAATGTATGCAAGTGACAGGGCAGGGCTTGGAGGGTGGAGAAAGATGTGTTCTGAAAGCAGATGCTGAGGAAAAAGCTCCAACTGAGGATCATATACTTTCATAGAACTGGCCCATGCGTTCCCTTCTCACAGAGGAAGGGGCTGGACTGCCCCTCTTCTCCCCACCACACACCTTCTAGAGGATTCCTTCAGAAAAGCACCTTGTAGTTTCTTTTCCTTTTTCAAGCCTGTACCACTTGATGCTCACTTACACTGCCTTTCCCTGGGGAATGATGCTGGGGAGGACCTACCAAGGATGCATCCCCTAAGATGGCCTCAGGCCCCACATCTTCCTGGACACAGCCCAGGCCAGCCAGACATAGGGGCTCAGAGAAGTAGTGGGGCCCCTCTGAGATGGCAAAGCATGGCAGATTACGAGGGCCAAGCAGCTTGTGGCATGAAGAAATGGATTGGGGGAGGTAACAACTCCATCTCTGTCTCCTTTTGTCCCCTTAGTGTCTACACATCCTGTCAATGAATCCCATCCATTCTCCCTCTCACAGAGCTGTACCTCTCTCCCCTCTCTTTCACTACCTCCATCTACTTTGGGTTTTAAGAACCTTTTTCGTTTGCTGAAGTGACCTCCCTAACAGTCTCCTCTTTCCAGTTCATCTTACACAAAGCTGTCAGATTTATTTTAATCACAAGTCTGGTCCCACAACTCTAGGGCCCCCAACCTTCAGTCACTTCCCATTGTTTATCCTTCGTTTTCTGGTCCCACACTCTTTGTATTCTTATTTCCTACTACGTACAGGGAAACCACCCCACCCCAATCTGTGCCTGTGGAAACCCTCTTAGACCCAGTTCAATGTCATGGCTTTTATAAAGCTTTCCCAAATATCCACAGTCAAACTTAATTTCCCACAGCACTTCCTAAAGTCTCTCTTTTAGCAGATTACAACCAAACTTGTATTTAGCGTTACTCTTGTAAATCTGTTTCTGGTAGGTTGAGAGCCCCAGGAAAGCAGGAATCCCATGTTTTCATATTTCTCACAGAGGCCAGTAGCAACCTCTCATTTAGTGGGCACTTGGTAGCTACTGAACTTGTGAAAGAATATAGAAATGACTATAGGCCGTGTTCATTGGGGTTGAGCAACATGAGCCCAAACTGCCTACGTTCAACTAAGGAAAGGAAGGTATGGGGTCTATTTTGCTGAAAGCCGGACATGATGTGCTGGGTAAAAGGAACCCGGTAGTGGTTCCCCTGGAGTTTTCTGCCCCTGGGCTTCCATTCCAGTTAGTTCTGTTTCTCAGCATCCTCCTATCTCTTCAATTTTGTGGGCAGGGGTTTGCCCTGTGACCTTAGATCTCTGATGGATCTAAGAACAGTTATTGATTTTTAGTTTGTTCAGCATTTTTCTTTCTGTGCATAGGGAGTGATGACTTCCAAGCTCTTTACATGCAGGACCAGAAACCGGAGGTCTCTGTAGAATCTATTCTGGAATAAGAAAGAATCACATGACTCAGATTTGGGAAGGAAAGGACCCAGGGTAGCTTTAGGTGTTTGTGCAGTGGAAGCCAATCTCTCAGGAGTCCTGACAGTGATTTAGCACTGACAACGCCCAGGCTCCCTGTCTCTCCCTTCCTTCCTGCACGTTTTAGGGAGGGACCCCAGGGGGGATTAGCTGCTCCTGGATCAATCAGCTATGGCCAAGGTCACTGGGTCACATAGTATGGATGTGGCCTCTGGGGCCACTCCTCAGAGAAGGAAGAGTCTTTGTGAGCTGTGCAGAATCACAAGAAGCATCTACCTCACAGTCAGAAGGTCCCTGTTTGAAAAGTTTGGCAGAAAAGAGAACAGGGCAGGGGAAGAAGACAGGAGGCAAATGTTGGGTAAGAAGAAGAGCTATTACCGTCCAATCCCAAAAAATTGGAGAGTGAAAACAAGACTTTGTTTTTAAAAAAATGTTACTGTTATCCTTAGGACCTTGTTTCGTAGACTGGGGAGGTGGAGGCTGGAGGGGGCAAAAGTATACGTAACAAAGAAATCGATCTTAAATCCACTGCCAATTCGAAGAATCAGCTGTTAATGGAAAGAGAAAATGGGGTGACAGTTGGAAGAAGTCTGTAAATTCCAGGGAATTTTCTCTTTCCACATTGGTGGAAACATAAGAGTGTGGTTGAAGTTGAGTCAGTAGGATGGGAGGGTAAGAAGAGGGGGTCAAGTAAGAAAGGGTGGGGGCTGGGGTGGAGGGGTGTGTCCTTGGGGGCTGGGGCATGGCTCTGGCAGTCATGAGAGCTTCTGAAAGCAGGTCCGCAGCTGGCAGGCTTTCAAGGAGTCAAGAAGAGATCAGGGCTAGAGCTTAGGCAGTCGTTATTATGTGTTCAAGCAGAGAAAGGACACCTCTCCCTTTGAGACCACAGGGAAGATAAAGTGTTTAGCTGCAAATGCAGGCAATATGAAGCCCAAAAGAGTGGGATGGGGCTGATCACATACGAGCAACCTTACGCTTTAATCTGTCGTCTTATTTCTTTTGAGATGGGTATTGTTCCCATATTAGTTTCCTAAGTCTGCTGTAATAAAGTATCACAAACTGGGTGGCTTATACAGCAGACATTTATTGTTTCACAGTTCTGGAGTCTAGAAATCTGAGTCACGGTGTTGGCAGACTTGGCTCCTTGTGAGGGCCGTGAGGGAGAATCTGTTCCCTGCCTCTCTCCTAGCTTCTGGGGGTTTGCTGACAATCTTTGGCATTCCCCTCGTATAGAGGCATCGCTCCAATCTCTGCCTTCATCTTCACATGGCATTTTCCCTGTGCCTTCACATGGCCATCTCTTGTAAGGACACAATCATGTTGGATTAGGGGTCCACCCTATTCTAGAATGACGTTATCTTAATGACATCTGCAACTACCCTATTTCCAAATAAGATCACATTCTGAGTTACTGGGTTACATTCTGAGTCAACATATTTGTTTTGGGGGAGCACAATTCAACTAATAACAGTTCTCCTTTTACAAATCAGCAGACTGGGGCTCAGAGAGGTTAAATGCATTGCCCAATGTCATCCAGCTAGTGAGAGTCAGAACCAGGATTGGAACCTATGTCTCTGTAATTCCAAGACTGAGATGCTTTCATCGTCTCTGTGAACTGAGGGTTGGTGAAGAGAAAATGGAAAGTTCGAGAGAGAGAAGGTTAGCAGCAGTCAATGTGGGCACTGAGCTTGAGAAGTAGCAGGAGAGCTATTGGCAAGTGGCCAGGGCTTAGCTGAGCTGGAGGACATAAAATTCTCAAGGCAGGTCTGCACAATTGGGAGTCAATTGATATATTTTAATAACTCACAATATTTATGCACCTTAGGATGGGAATGGTAGCATTGGGATTTGAGAAGTCCTGCTCCAAATTTGGGGGGAAAGCTGATGACTGCTATTTTTAGAGCAGAAGGTCAGAAAATAAAGGTAGTGACAATATCAATAACTAATACTTCCACAGTGCTTTACAGCTTATATAGGATGTTGACCCCGTGCAGTACCTATGGCCATCCTTAATTTACTGATGAGGAAAGTGAGGCTCAGAAAAGTACATGGCTTACACAGGACCTCCCAGCTGGTGTGGGAGGAATAGCCAGTGTTCTATCCTGTTCTCTTTCCCCTGACTCCCCGTAGATGTCTTCTTCTCCGAGATGTTAGCTGAAGTAGTGAGAACCAGGAGACATCACTGAGAGAGAGCACAGTGTAGAGAAAAAAGAGAAGAGAGACAAAGCCTGGTCCTCAAAGTCCACGTTTTGAAGTCATAGTAGAGACAATCAAAGGAACAAGTGGATTCACACAGGGCTGAATCACAGAATCAAGGAGGAAAGAGACGGTGATAAACAGCATCAAATGCTGGGGGAAGGTCAAGAGAATGAAGATGGAGGAAATGTCATTGGATTTGGAAATAAGTAGTTCATCAGTGACTTCTTAAAGGTTTCAGGAGAGCAGGGGGAGGAAGCTGGAGTGAAGGGGGTGGGCTTGAGGAAATGGGATGATGAGTGGCTCCATTTTTCATTCAGAAAGTTTGGCAGGGAAAGGGAAGAGAGAACAGGATCGTAGCTGGAGGGCACAGCAGGACCCAGCAAAGGTTTTTCCAAGGGGGAGGCAGGGGGACCTGTGCGTGTCTGGAATACATCTGATTTCAAGGCTAGCCTCTGTTTCCAGATGTGCAGCAGTCAGCGATGAATACAATAACCTCTCCATCTGTCAGCCGAGCCATGCCCCGCTCTCACAAAGACTTCCATGTTTACTAACATATGCTATTAATTTTGTTTGCATTGTAGTGGACAGTATATTGCCTAACACTTGTTAGAGGAGTCCCTGCACTGGATTTATATCTACATTACCATTCAGCAACATTTATTGCATAGTGACCATAGTGCATAGTGCATTGCTCAGTATTTGAAGTGAGTTAGACCTGAGTGTGAACACTGGCTCTACCAGCTATGCAGCCTTAGGCCAGTTAATGATGTCCCTTGACCTCAGTTTCCCCATCTGGAAATCAGGGATCACATCTATCACAGAGTGGTGTCAATAGGATTAAATGAGTGAATCCATGCACAGTGCTTGCTTGACACAATGCCTGGAACGTACTTAATGCAATGCCTGGAACATAAACACTCAGTGCAGACAACTACTAGTAGTCTTGGGTGAAGCAGTGAAAGCAATGATACTACTGTCTTGTCCTTAAAATCAAAGTGGGGCATTTGCTTTTACTTTTTGCACCTCCATGCTGTATAGCGATCACTCACAGTCTCCTTTTACCAGGATCATCTTTAGATCAGAGACGAAGGGTGCTGAACTGGCTGCACTCCACACCAGAGCAGACCCCTCCCCCACTCATTCCTCTCCTATCAGGTCAGTCTGTGTGTGGGAAAAGAGATCTGAGTCCTTTTCAAACAGATCTGGGATGGCTGGGGGAGGGGAAGGAAAGAGGAGAGAAGGACAGACACCAAATGAAACTCTTTGATCTAAAAAAATGCCTCCCCAACACACACACACACACACACACACACACACACACACACACACATTTGGTTTCTCTCTGTCCAGTGTCCACAAGCCTTCCTTTCTGAGACCTCAGAGACAAAGATAAGAACACTGCTGAGGGTTTCTACTTTTACAGACATTAAAAATTGTAAAATCCAAAAGAACCATCACAGCTCCTTCTTAGCCTTTAAAATCATTAATGGATTAGGTGCTTGGAAAAATTTCAGAATTAGAAGAAGTTTTTTAACTTTTAGAAAAGCCATCCATTCTGGGGAATTGATGGGGTGAGGGGTGGAGGGATGAGGAAAGGGCAGAGCTGCTGAATAGCTGCGGGCCAGACTGCCCCAGAACCCCAGACAAATATAAACAAATATCCATGCCCACTGAGATTTTCTTTCAAGTTTTCTCAGCTCTTCACAAATACCACTTCTCCTTTGATCAGAGTTTCTTCTGAAGACCTAGGGGGAAAGATGGAACAGGCTTCCTGCTGCTCTCACCCCATTTTATCTCATTGAGACCCACTGCTGATTAGGAGAAGGCCACTTGGCCGAGGAGCCCACACGTCTCTGCTCCTGGAATGTGCTTGCTACAGTACTCTCCGCTGTCACGGGAAGAGTGATTGCCTCTCTGGAGTGTGAAGATAAACAGATTTCTCTGCCTGCAAAGCCTGTTCCCAGCACCACCTACCCACTCCTGCTCTGGAAGGACCCTTCTGGCCACCCCCCTGCTTTAAAAACAAAATATGATGGCTCTGCACCCAGACTCTTTCTACAGTCACATATTATTGTCATCTCGGGATCCCTGGGGAGGAGCAGTGGTCAGCACGACTCAGGTTTTCAGGAGGAGGCAATGCCGAGACAACTGATTCAGATAGGTGAGCAAACAGAAAACCAGGGGAGAAAGGGGTGTAACACGTAGTGGTTCCTCTAATGTTACAACTGCCACCTGAGGATAGTCGTTCAAATTTCTTTCTTGGGACTTACATGGATCTTGCCAAAAATCTCTCTAGGAAATCCTCTTCCTGTTATCTTGCCGCTGGCTGGGGACCCAGGTCTTCATGGTGACCACCTCATCCTCCACCAGAAGAGGAGCTTCTCTGAAGCCCCGGTGCATCTTTGTTTATTTGCTGCGATTCAGTAGCAGGTGGGGGTGCTATTGGAGAGCGATTACTTCTGGAAGCTACTCAAGTAGTCATGCAACTATATACTTCTAATAGTTCAGTGACAAGCTGACATGTGTGTATTTCCATCAGTGAATAATTGTTGGGTGCAGGAGTGGGCAGGGGGGAGTTTGGTTACAAGAAGCCACGGGCCTGCTCTCAAAATTCTTCTTCCTTTTCACGGCAAAAGCAATCGGCTTTGTTGTCAGGACAATGACAGTTACCTACTGGCATGATTTGCAAGCTGGGATTTAGCTTTTCAAAGTGAAGACCCCACATAAATCGAAGGAATAAACACTGTCCCCTAATGGATTCACACACACATCTCTCACTTCTGGTGGTAGCACTGAAGCACAGAAAAGCACAGCCCCCGGGCCAGGTAGGAATTTTAAACCGATAACCTTCTCAGAATAGCCAATTGGGTCAATAATCCCCCAGCAGCAGGTAACAAAAGGCTGCTTGATGAGTTGCAGACAGAGCTCCCTGCCAGAGGCCCCTAATGGTCAGAAGTACATTCCCTGGTGTCTTCGTGCTTTTGTCCTAGAAAAACCTCTCCAGGCTCTGTGGGTTCCCTTCTGGCGCCAGCTCCCCAGGCAGGTGAGGGGAGGGAGGGAGACCAAGAGAAGGGCTTCCCTCCCCTGGGCAGCAGGACAGCAGGAAAGCAGTCTGCAGGGAGGAGGGAAGAGGAGGGGGAAGGAGGTGTATCTGACTCCATCTTCTGCTTCCAGGCTTGAGAGCTGGGTCACTGGGCAGTTAGCAAATGGATGATCCCAAAGAAGATGGAAAAGACTTAGTACCCCCGCCTGGGCTCCCTGGGGCAGACAGGGTAGTGGGCTTTGGAACCCCTTCTTCTTGGGCCCCTGAGAAAGGAGCAGCTTTCCATCTGATCTCAGGCAAGAGGAGAGGCCCCACCCCGAGCTAGAGTTGGAGGTGTGAAAGTGTAGTGCTGGTACCATTTTTGTGTCTCTGCTCCTTCCCACCAGTTCTTGCACCCCTGCTTGTACTCACCCCCCGGGTCTCAGCTTGAATTCATCCCCTTTCTGAGGCATCTACATGAAGTCTCTCCCTTCCCTTTCCCCTCTTCTTCTTTAATCTCTTGATTCCTTCATATGCTCAGCCCCATTTGTGATTTATTTGTATACTTGTCTCCTCTAGACCTCAGGGCCCTTGTGGTCGGGATGGTGTCTCTCTGGCTGGTCCGGTTGGTATGTAATCAGCCGGAGTCCTGAATTAATGGATCACACCCAGGACGTCTCTCCAAAGCAGACTTTCCATTGTTCCAAAATGTCTTCCTCCTCTTCAACTAGCATTCATAGCGGGTCTTCCAGATGTGTGATGCTCTGGTGGAGGAAAAGGGAATAAATGCTAATGCGTAGAATGCTCACTATGTGCCAGGCCCTCTACTAAGAACTTGTGGACCCAAGAGAGCGTCTCAAGAGCTTCAGCAGGTTGTGGGACCTCTGCTTGGGCTGAGAGACGGCTGCCCAGGGCTGCAGGTCGGGCATCTGGAGACTCTGCTGCAGTGGTAGGAAAACCAGTGTCTGGGGGTGGGTGGCAGAGGGCTGTTCCCAGGACCTCAGACCATCTTGCAATTTGTCACCAAGGGGACCCAGTCCACAGATCCCCCCCTTCCCAATGGGATTCCCTAACAGGGTCTGACATTTTGTACTTTCTGCCAAGTGTTCACCTTTATCATTCCGTGGGATCCCCAGAACAACCCTGTGATTGGACAAACATGAAAAAAAGACAGGAGTATGTTTTCCTTTTGGAAAATTGTGATTACAAACGGATGGCTCTAGGAGGGGTCATGCACTATCCTGATGCATGTGGACACTGCATGCTGGGCAGCAGTGAGGAGGAAGGCTGGATGGGTAGGTGGGCTATTTTATGGAGGGTCTTAGGGAAGTGTAAATGCTCTGTTGAGTCTTAGGAAAACTTCGGAAGTTTTTGAACTAAGGAATGTCCATTTATTCATTCAGTTTAACAAAACTGTAGCCACAGGTGCTACCAGGATGAATAAGCCAATTCCTGCCCTGTGTGATCCCTTACTCTGGTAGACGAGACAGGTGTATAAGCAAATAATTACAACCCAGCTGGACAAGCGTGCTAACAGAGGAATGTCTATTAGCTGTGCAAGCACAGGATGGAGGGCTCATTCTGGGGGAGGGGATGGGGCTGCACCCTCCAGGAAGGCTTCCTGGGGAAAGAGACCTCTGAACTAGTTCTTAAGAGACGGGTAGGTGTTCACTAGGTAGAGACTGAATTACAAGTGTGGGAGTAGATGAAGGTGGAGGGCTGGGAGAGGGCATTCTAGGAAGAAGGAAAAGCCTTAGCCAAGGCCCAGACATGGGATATATAGCAAAGTACCACTAAGGAATGCCAGTCTGTCGAGGTTAGGATATGGGGTGTTTTGGGGAGAGAGGAGTAGAGAAAGAGGGATGACAGTGATATAAAAAAAGAAAGAAAAAGAAAAAAGGGTTAGAAAGGCTATTGGGAGCCTGCTGGTGAGGTTGCCTGTCTGCATCGGGGTTTGAAGCTAATCCCAGCCTTTCTCCCATTGCTAGGAGACACGGAACACTGTGCCCCTTGGATGGTAGTGCACCTTCCAGTCTGAAGGGGTCTTGTGGTCTGTGGGCTGTTATGCTTAAGGAATCCTTGGGTTAGACAAAGTTAGAGTTTTTTCACTTCCTGAATTTTCAGAGTCTAATATATTCTGAGAAGGTTTTTTTAGCATGAAAGTGTTTTGTTGTACAGAATTTTTTGTAAGATTTGATAAATCTTTATTGAATAGTATATTAGTCAGACCTCTCCAGAGAAACAGAACCAATAGGAGGTGTGTGTGTATATATCTATATCTATCTCTATATGTATATCTATATATACAGAGAGAGAGAGAGAGAGAGAGAGATTGAGGGTTAAGGAATTGCCTTACACAATTGTGGGGGCTGCCAAGTCTGAAATTTGCAGATCTGGATAGCAGGCTAGAAATTCTGGCAGGAGTTGATACTGAAGTCTTGAGTCTAGGGGCAGAATTCCTTCCTCGTCTGGGGATTTCAGTCTTTTCTCTTAAGGCCTTCAACTGATTAGATGAGGCTCACCCATATTATGGAGGATAATCTGCTTTACTCAAAGTCTACTGATTTATATGTTAATCTCATCTAAAAAAATACCTTCACAGCAACATCTAGACTGGTGTTTGAGCAAGCAACTGGGCACTATAGCCTAGCCAAGTTGACACATAAAATTAACCAGCATAAGTGCCCATGAGGCACTAAACATTGCTCTGGATGGTGGAGACACAGCAGTGAACTAAATAGATGAGGCCCCTGCACCCCATGGTGCTCACATTCTTATACACGAGTCTAAATGTCATTTCCAGGGCGAGTTGAGGTGAGAGGACAGGCAGAAGGGGAGCAGGGGAGGTTGGGATTTGGGAGGCCAGAGAAGAGAGTCCTGTGATAGGATGAAGGCGTAAGGTAATGATGGTAACACTGGGATGGGGGCAGTGTGCCTGGAGTGACAGGGGCTGAAAAAAGACCTGTTTTGGAGGAGGAGTGAATAGTAATTAAAATCATAGGAAGGACACCAACTCTTCATTTTACAAAGAAGAAAACTCAGCTCTTGAGAGGTGATAGGAGAAGTGCAAGATCTCATGACATGTGACATTCTTGATACCAGGCATTTCTCAGCAGGTTTGCATCGAAATCTGGGGATACACTGAATCACAGATATGGGCCAAATTTTCATCAATAAGAACTTTTTTATATATACGTAACCAAGGATGCCCTATTTGGCTATGACTGAACATAGCCTATTGTGAAAAATCAGACCAAGATTTGAGCTGAATGGGTCAAGTGATGGAGTGTAGAATAAAGTACCCTAACTTGAAAACATTGGCATAAAAGGTCAGGTCACCTAGTTATTGGAACATGTGAGAACTTTGCTCAGATAAGCCTGCAGCAGTCCCCAAACAAACCAGATTATAAATGAATATAGCAATCCTGGTTTGTTTTTCTGATGATCAGCACCATTGTAGGAGCAGAGGGAGCAGAGTCTGTGGGGAAGAGCGGAGAGAACCAGCAGGATAAACCCCACCCTTAAGAGCCAACGAGTACTTCACACCAGCCAAGAGCAGCCCAGGAAGTGGCCAGTGTGCAGGGCACCCTTGCTTCCTCCTCTGCCCAGCTGGGGGTTTGCACAGCTAGGAGAGGCTCTAACTTAATTACAGTTAGCATTTGTTATGATCACATCTTGGAAACATTTTCTGTGGGAAAGCAGCCCCATGACATTTAGACATTTACAAAATGGACTGAACTCATCTTATTCCAGGACAGCAGCTGCCAGATTTGAGAGACCATGTGTCCATGGGCCACCAGCCAGGCAGACACGGCTGGGTGTCCCTCATCCCCCTCCCAAGGCCTGGTGAGGGTCAGACTGCTACTGTGGCTGTCGGGTGCAGGTCTAGGCCAAGTCGGGCCTGAGGGTTGGGTTTATTTAGAAAGGCATCCCATTCAGTCTGAAGCCAGTTGGGGTCTGTCTGTCTTCTTGGTCCGTCCTTCCTAGGCGTTGGTGAGCTAGACCATCCTTCCCAGCCCTCTTCATAAAGGCTCCTCTTCCCCAGGCTCACCACAGGCCTGGTCAAGCTGAGAGGCAACAAAATCATAGACAGCTTGTGATTAGGCACCAGTTGCGAGTATAGAGAAAAGCTCCCTGACTATAGAGGAGGATGCAGTGACTGCACAGGGAGGGCTTCTGAAAGGAGGTGGAAATCAAATTGGGTCTAGTCAGTGAGAACTCAGCCCCATCAGATGCTTGGAATAACCGTGATGACTGTGGAGTGTTTGCTGTGTGCCCAGCACTACGGTTAGCCGATTGATTGTTCCATGAGGGCAAGTAACACAGCTGGTTTCTTCCCGGCTGTATCCCTGACATGCAGAACAGTTTCTTGAACATAGTGGGTGCTCAATAAATATTTGCCTGATACCTGAGAGGTAGGCATTATTATTTCTCTTTCACAGTAGAGGAATTTAGGTTCAGAGAAAGAAAATGACCTGTGAAAGCCGCAGTGATCAAGTCTAAAGAGGGCAGTGCCCAACACCTACAGCTTGTAGACTGGAATTCATACTGGGACATACCTATTCTGGACTGTGGCAAGTTAAATGGAGTAATCAAGAGAGTCCAGCATAATTCCTCCCCCTTCTAGAAACCATCTCTCATCATTGCAACTTCAGGGGTTCTCCCCCCAGCCCCTTTTGGTCCTATGACACACAGCTGGCACAGAGTTGCTACTTAATAAATGCTATTTGAATATGTGTTTGTTCCTTACATGTTGTTCATTGCATTTTTAAATTGGTATTTAACTTTTTCGCAAGTGTATCTGGCTGTCCCAATTAGATTGTAAGGTATGTCTCTGCTCTCAGGATTATTCTCTCTCTTTTTTTTTCTCCTGTGAGGAAGACTAGCCCTGAGCTAACATCCATTGCCAATCCTCTTTTTGTTGAGGAAGAATGGCCCTGGGCTAACATCCATGCCCATCTTCCTCCACTTTATATGGGACGCCGCCACAGCATGGCCTGACAAGCGGTGCATCTGTCCACACCTGGGATCTGAACCTGCGAACCCTGAGCCACCAGAAGTGGAGTGTGCGAACTTAACAGCTACGCCACTGGGCCCGGTCCCTATTCACGCTGAGGAAGATTCATCCTGAGCTAACATCTGTTGCCAATTGTCCTCTTTTTACTTGAGGAAGATTGGCCCTGAGCTAACGTCTATGCCCATCCTCCTCTATTTTGTATGTGGGTCGCTGCCATAGCCTGGCTGCCATTGAGTGTTGTAGGTTCGTGCCTGGGAACTGAACCTGGGCTGCCAAAGTGGAGCACACTGAGCTTAACCACTAGGCCATGGGGCTGGCCCCCTCAGGATTATTCTCTATCTTATCCTCCCTACTGTGCCCAGGCCAGGGCTGAATACTTGCAGGGCTTTGCTAAGTCTAACACGAGTGAAAAAACTTGTTAGAAAACTCTCTGTGGGCAGGGAGTTCTCCATAGTTACCCAAGACCTTCTCCTCTCTTTTCCTTTAATAGTTATTTCAATTGGTCCATTTGTATGACACTATGCTATGGGCTGAGCAGGGTGGGAGGATGAGAAAAAGCCTGGTTCCTGCCCTCAGAGGGTGTACACATAGCAGGTGACACAGACATAATTATAAATGACCCAAACTCAAGATAGAAAGAAATAGTTCCATTAGAGAAGCACAGATAAAGCTTAGTACAGCATGTCAGAGGAGGGAGAGATTGTTTCCAGCTGTTGAGATCAGGGAAGATGGCTTCCGGGATGTTCACTGTCTTATGCCACTCACCCCCATCAAAGAGAGGTGACCTCGGAAGACTTCAAAGGATACTGCTAACTAAATAGATAAGTAAGCAACTGGACAGCCTAGCCTTGCCTGTGTCCCTTGAAGTAATTCTGCAGTTACTTTATACTGCAAAGTGGAATCCTGTTTTAACGACTTACAGTGACTAGAGAGAGCCCAGAGAGAAGAGGATGGAGAGATAACCTCCCGACTTTGGTAATCAAGTCAGAGGTAATTTCCGAAAGAGAAGT
Organism: Tapirus indicus; assembly: GCA_031878705.1. Taxonomy (NCBI): domain Eukaryota; kingdom Metazoa; phylum Chordata; class Mammalia; order Perissodactyla; family Tapiridae; genus Tapirus; species Tapirus indicus. The sequence continues at coordinate 47,923,743 of CM062918.1, forward strand.
TTTAGAAGAGTGGTGAGAGCAGAAACTAGACTGCAAGGATATAAGTTGGGAAGCGTCATGAGGAAATGGAGACATTCAGTTATTTATTCGGCAAATATTTGAGTGCCAATTATATGCAGGCCCTAGGCTAGACACTGGGGATACGGAAATATGCAAAACAGACAGTCCTACTCTTCGGAAATAGCAGCCTATGAGTCCTCCTTCAAGAAGATTGGAGAAATGTTATATGTCAATTTTATCTCAATAATTAAAGAAGATTGGAGATGCCATGAAGAGAACTAGGAGGGTAGCACCACAAAATAGTTGAGGGAAGATTTGTTTTATTTTGTTGTTGTTTTGGTATTAAGATGAGAGACCAGGGTGTGGTCTTGGGCTGAGGGGAGACAGAAGGGAGAGTCTGGAAATGCCAAGGGGAGCGGGATACCTAAGAAAGCAAAATCCTACAGATGTGTATAGAAGCCTTCAATCATGGCAGCACTGTGCTAAGCACATCCTGTAAACGATCTCACTGGATCCTTACAAGAATCGTATAAGGCAGTTATTATGAGAGATGAGGAAACTGAGGTGCAAGGTCACATAGCAAGTAGGTAGAAACAGAAATGTGAAGCCAGGTCCAACTGCAAAAGCCAGGCTCTCGAGAACGTCACTGTTTCAAGGGGAATGTGGCCAAGAAGACATTCAACTGAGTCTGAAACTCCATTCAGCTGGTCCACATTGCAATGTTTCACAGTCCTCTGGGCCGATGTTTACCTGAACTTTTCGCAAAGTTTTGAGCAGTGCAGCATGGCAGTGGGGGATCGTCTTCCCCCACTTCAGGCTCCTGAGTCCATCTGCAATAATATTCTGGTGCAAATCCAACCCTGGTACCAAGGCTGACCACCCTCCCCACCTCAGGCCCCACACTGAATCTTCCTTGGGTGCTGTTGATGCTTCCTTTGGCAAATCCCTGGCACCCATTTTCCCAGCCCATTCCTCTAGGTTCAGGCAGTCACTGTCTCCCTACCCACCCCAGTACAGGCTCTACTAACTTGAAACAGTGCTTAGCGCATGGGAAGTGCTGTAGAAGTGATTGACAAATAACATTGTGCATTTCTAAAGCAATCAACCCACATGGAATATCAAAAAAGCACAGCGTTGGTCAGATACACCTAGATTTCAATTCTCCCTCTGGTACCCAGAAGCAGTGTGACTCAGAACAAGTTACTTCTCTCTAAACCTGTCTTCTCATCTAAGAAATAGGAGAACAAAACCTTCTTCATACACGTAGTGGGGATTAAATGAGATAACTCATATCACATGTTAAATGTCTACTTCATAGTGTGTTTCCAATAAATGTTGGTTTCTTCCCACTTCAGATGCATTTTAATAAAATACTACCCCTCCCACAAGCCTGGAGGATTGGCCCCCTAATCTTTATTTAACTCTGTGGGAAAGTCTCAAAGGAGGAAACAGGACTTAAAGCATCTTCTAATTTGTCAGAAATCTGATTGGGTTTGCTTCTCAAAATACAAAAATGTCTACCTTTTATATGCTGTCACCAAAGGCATTTGCACACCAGAAGTGTGACTTTAAGCAAGAGAAAGGAATTGGCCTTTGCAAGGACTGGACATGGTATTCGCGACATTTTTTAAAAGCCGCTGCAGAATCCTCTGAGTTCATTTGTTAGTGGTGTCATGAGATGCCTGGCTGGTCTAAGGACTCATTCTTTAGACCAGGAGAAAGCCAGAACCTCAAACAAGAAGGTCTCTTTCCACAAGCAACAACAGATGAAACCATGAGCATACTCTCACCCACATGCCACCTGCTCCCATTTTGCAGATGGCGCGGGGGCAAGAGCAGGAGGGAACATTCCGGGATGTAGTAGCCTCTGCTTTCTCAGCCCAGTGAAAAAACAAGCCTCCAGTGTGTCTCCACGACAATGCACAACCATCATGCCGACAACCCCCTGGGCCCGTTTCACCTCTTAAACTTTGAAAGACTGAAATGATGTGGGTTTTTAATGTAAATTTCAAAGCCACGTACAAAGCACTTGGTTAGTTAGTAATGAAGAAAAATGACTTTACCTAACAAGATCTACACCGCCATCAATGAGACTCTGCGGTGTGTGATGTGATTTCTCTAGCAGTCTAAAATAAGCAGTTTAGCTCTAATAGAAGAGACTAGAGAGGAAGCTGTTCTGCCTGCACCACTTCCTTCTCCGTAAACAAGGAATCATTGTGTCTTTTTCAGATGATAAAAAATCTTGCCTAGGGTTTGAAAGTAATTTTTTCCTCTTCCAAATGGATGCATCCTAAATGTTCTGCTGAGGCTGGTACTAGAGAAGAAAGTTTTGACAACCTAACATTCAAAAGGTCAGAATCAGTCCACAGGATAATTTGATTTAGCTCATTAATTTTCCAGCCTGCCAACTAAATAAATATTTAGTGCTTACATGTGTAAAGGGAATAGGGCGAGCAAAGACCAAATAATACGTTTATATCTTTTACTTTCTAAATCTTAAAATTATTTACTTCTTAAGAAGGAAAAGGCAGGATAATCTATTTGAACATTATATCAGAAAAGTAATCTACCTTTCCCTTTCTCTTCCCCTCCCCTTCCTTCCCTCTCCTTCCTTCCTTCCTCTCTCTTCTGTTTCTTTAACTCTTGAGAAAAGTCAAAGGGTGGAAGAGAGGAAATTTTCATCTTAAATTCACTTTACATATCCAGGACTGGCCTTGGGTAAAATTAGGAATTTGGCCCTACCGGCCTTAAGTCCTTTCCCTGTCCTGCTCACAGTAACCCAAGAAGACTAGGAAACCACATTTTCTGGGCTTCTCCAGCCTAGCTGCTGCCAGAGATCTGAAGCAGCAAAATTGTATCTGTGATCTCTTACGTGGCAGTTAGGCAACTGCTAGCGTAAGTGGCCATTTGTGCCCTCTGAATAGCATGCAAATGGCTGATTGTGGGTGCAATTCAACAGCACATGCTCCTTGGTATCTGCAGTTTTACTTTTGAGCAAAGGGAAAGACCACAGTGGTCTTTCCCTGCCAGATTTCTCTCTTTCCCCTTTTTCTAAATACTGAGGACTGTCCAAAGGAAGATGATTTTGATACGCTGGGAGCAAGCAAAAGAGTGGAAAATCCAGTCACTCTCGAGAAACATCAGCACCATGATTTTAAAAGTCAGTTTAGAGGCTAAGCAGATGAGTTTTCAGGCTCCTTTTCAAGGCTGAGGGGAGATAAACAAATGGTCAGCCCACATCTCTCTGGAAACATGAATTAGTGGTGCCACCTCCTGGCAGAGACGACCTCCTGGCAAAGGCTGGGAAAACATGGCAGCCATTTTGTTTTGGGCCCCAGAAGGTTAAGCTGGAAGAAATCACAGGGCTCGTTCTAGTCCAACCCGGAAACCAAGGTCTGGAAAAGTGACATAACAGAATCAGTAGCAGAGCTGAGACTGAGGAACTAAATGAACCGCATCTGGTGAATCCTTACTAAAGGGTGAGAACCGTGAAAAGCATGTTACATCCTCACAAAGACTCTGAGGAAGATACTATTCTCTCCCATTTTCCATTTAAGAAAAGTACAGGCCAGAGAGGCTCATAAGTGATGGCAAATAAGTGACCAAGCTCCCCACTACCTTACTGGTACTTCCCAGCTGTATTTCAGACACGTGGACATCCCATGTGACAGATATTAAGCCTGGGCTCCAGTGTATCTGGAAAAAATGCTGTCACTGAACAACCCATATTGCCCCATTCACTGGTTCTGAGAGTCTGAATGGAAACAGCTTGTTCTGTGGAGTGGGAGGGGGGCCCTGGGAGTGGTGGAATGGAATCTCAAGAAGGCAAGTGGTTCCTGAGAAGTCGATCAGAAAAGAACACTCATCAGACACCCTGTTCTCTCCATTAGCTTTTTCATAAATGTCAGACCAGCTTATTTGGAAAATATGGTTCCTATGTGGAACACAGGAGAAACTCCACAGATACTTGTGAAATGAATTATTCCAAAGGGAATTTGGAGTTCATCTCCCCACTCAGTTCTGTCACCCTTCTTCTCTCCCTTTAACTCCCCCTCACCCTCCCCAATTCCTCTCCAATTCCTAATTCAGCTGGAATATCTCCAGGAAACTCACTATTTTCAGAGGTGGCCAATTTTCAATAAGTGCTTATAATTAAAATTATTCCTGTTGTTGAGTCAGTTTGTCATTCAACCGTTTCACTCCTTGGTCCTAATCTTGACATCTCTGGCAACAGAGAACCTATCTTGTTTGCCTTTACATAACAGTGGTCAAGTTTCCACTGGGCTCCTCCCCTTTAAGTTAAATATCCTTCGTTTCTTTCATAGTTTCTTAACAAGACCTCTCTTCTCCTGTCACATTGTGTCCCCAGAACTCCATCCTTTGGCTGCTGAGGTGCAGGACTGACTTCTCTTGTTTAGGCCCAGGAACACCCAGCCCAGCACTGCCTACCTCTTGACTTGTTACATGAGAAAAACAAACCCGTAAAACCAGCTCTCTGTTGCTTGCAGCTGGACACTTTCCTAACTGGTGTAAGTATAATCATGCATCTCTTACCGTTGGGGATATGTTCTGAGAAATGCGTCGTTAGGAATTTTGTCATTGTGCGAACATCACAGAGTGTATTTACACAAACCTAGATGGTATAGCCTACTACATACCTAGGCTATATGGTACTAATCTTTTGGGACCACCGTCATATATGCAGTCTGTCATTGACCAAAACGTCGTTATGTAGCACATGACTGTACCTGCTTTGTACCTGGCTCTGTGCTGGCTACTTTACTAATGCCATCTCCAACCACTGGGGAAATTCACTGACCATCCCCACCTCAGTGTTTTCATCTGTAAAATGAAGGATCTGGACCCGATTATCTCTGTGGTCCTTTCAGTGTCTGATGTCAGCTCTATTGGCATCACCACCAATGGTCCTAAGTGCCTACACTGGACTCTAAAAGGAGTGCTGGTATTTTTCTTCAATGATTTATAGTCACAACTGTATTTAATTTGCATTTTAATATTTTCCTTCCTGAAAATATTTTTCATAATTGCTCTTTTGGAGAAGAGAGAGAGAAGGGTCTTGTAGAATCTGTTCCTGCTGAGTTGGAGAATCCTTAATATTCCAAGTCATCTCTCTCCTCCTCCCCGTTGTCATCCATTCCTCAGGCCAGTGCAGGAACAAGCACCCCCCCCCCCCGCAGGCACCAGCCTCCATCACTTGGTGCTGAGAGAGAGAATTGGGTCATAGGGCAAGGGCTGTGGTGTGGGCAGTTGTCCACTGGCCCCTAAGCCCCAGGGGAGGGACCACGTGGAGCTTGTTGATGTCTGATGAGCCTGATCCAGCGATGGCTACTAACTAGCGCCAGGACTTCTCTAGGCCTCTGTGTGTTCATCTGTGTAATGCGGGTGGTAATGATACCTGCCTAGCCAGCACTGTGGGGTTGCTCTGAGGGGCTAATGGGGATTTTTGAACACTGTGAGGAGGCTGTACATGTCTAGATAGCTACTCTTTCCATATGATAATTTTTATGACCAGGATTATTATCATTATTTGTTACAATTCAGAGCTAGTATATGTGGAACGTTGTCTTGACTCAGATATCTCCATGTGGTTAGAACATACATTTATCTGTGCAATTACTACATTTATCAGCTCGGAGAGTACACAGAGTTTAGAGCATCTAATTACTCTGGCACAAGAAGCATTCACTGTTTTCCTACAGGGGAAAAACACTCTTGCAAAATAAGTGACGGTTGGGCTGGCCCCGTGGCCAAGTGGTTAAAGTTTAAAGTTTCGCTCGCTCTGCTTCGGCAGCCTGGGTTCACGGGTTTGGATCCAGGCGTGGACATACTCCACTCATCAGCGATGCTGTGGAGGCATCCCACATACAAAATAGAGGAAGTTTGGCACAGATGTTAGCTCAGGACTAATCTTCCTCGAGGGAAAAAAAAAGGAAGATTGCCAATGAATGTTAGTTCAGGGTGAAACTTCCTCACTGGAAAAAAAAAAAAAGTAAGTGACAGTTGCCTGGCTATGGATATTAAAGACACTGTTCTTTCTGCCTTTTACTTCTAAATCTCTGAAAACCAAGGGAAGGGTTAAGCCTGAACCTCTAATTCTAGCCCAGCTTCAGGGCTTGTGGCTGCCACTGTGTTCCCGGGTTCCCCTGTGGGTAACGGAGGCAGGAACTGCTCTAGTGGCTGCCACCGCATGGGAATAATCATCAAAAGAGAGAAGAGACAAAAATATTTTAATTGCTTGTAACCTCTCCTTAGCTGTGAAACAAGGTGGCCTTTACAGCTGCCCCCCAGAGAGACTAAACACTGGCCCAGGACTGTTTTGAATGGAAAGCTATAAAGTCCAAGCGTTTAAAAGGAGTGTTACTCTGTAATCACCACTGCTATTTATAGAGCTTGTCCTGCTCCACAGGCTTATGGCTGCACGGAGAACACCTCTCAGCAACTGCCCTTCCCAGCTGATCTTGCTTGGATTGGGAGTGAGGTCCTAGTGGGACCCACAGTTGGAGGAAGCCTGGGCCCTGTGATGCTGCAGTCACTCACACAAGGTTTCCTAGGAAGGGGACCAGAACTTGAACCCAGGTCAGAGACTTCCATTGCACCAAGCCATGCAGGGAGGAAGGTGAGCAGACCTGTTGATCCCCACCATCTTTCCCCTCTCTCATAACACAAAACTTTTGGAAGCTAGGATCTATTCCCTTGGAAAAGTAAAAAAACACAACATAGTTAAAACTTTTTAAAATTAGAAGTTCTCTCCTACGTTGAGCAGCTTTAGTTGTCTGGATTCTAGCATTTAGGGCCTGTCCATTGGACAGCTGGCTTCCCACTCAGTCACCTGCTGGCTGACAGGACTTTCCCATTCACACTTATTCTTTCCCATTCATCGCTTATTCTTAAACACAAACTGAAATCCAAAAATCACCAGATAGTAGGTTCAAATTACAATATGATTGAAAGAGTCAAACAAATAGAAAAATTGACTCCAGAGGAAACAAAGTTAATTCAGAGAACAGAAGAGAGCTTAAAAAAAAATCTGAAAATAATATCTTCAGAAAAATGTGAGAAGATATCTTGTCCTTAAAACAAGAACAAGGGGCTGCCCCAGCAGCATAGCAGTTAAGTTCATGCATTCCATTTCGGTGGCCTGGGGTTTGGGGGTTCGGATCCTGGGCTCAGACCTACTCACTGCTCATTAAGCCATGCTGAGATGGTGTCTCCCATAGAACTACAAGGACCTACAACTGGGATATATAACTATGTACTGGGATTTGGGAGAGAAAAAAGAAAAAGAGGAAGATTGGCAGCAGATATTAGATCAGGGCCAATCTTCCTCAAATAAATAAATAAATAAATAAATAAATGAGTTCACTTAAAAAAAAACCCAAAAGAACAGGGTGCCATTTAAAAAAGAAAAAACAAGAAAGAGGTCTTAGAAATTAAAATGATTGCTGAAATAGATATTCAATAGAGATTTTAGAAATAAAGACAAGGAAATCTCCCAGAAAGGAAAATAAAAACCAACACACAAGGACACTAATATGCAAAAAATAAAACACAAACACACTAAAACTAAGACAGAAAAAGAAGAGACACAGAAAACCAGTCAAGGAGGTCCAGACTCTGTCTTCTGAGTTTCTGAAAGAATCAAGAACATGGAGGGGAGGAAATTATGAAAGGAAGGATATAAGAAAACTGTCTAAGCTTGAATGATATTACAATGTTAATGTGTAACATTGTAATTAAAATGATCCACTGAGTGCTTAGTACAATAAATTTAAAAAATAGATTCATACCTAGATATAGCATGAAAGTTCACAGTGCTGAGACTGAAGAAGATCCTAAATGCTTCAAGGGAGAATAAAACAGAACATCTACAAAAGGACAAGAATCAGAGTGACAAGAGCAACAGTAAACGCTAGAAGGCAGTGAGACAAAGACCTTAAAATTCTGAGGGAAAAGATTATCAACCTTTGTATACCCAACAAAACTATCATTTGAACACAAGGATAAAGCCAAGGCATTTTCAGACATGTAAGGACTCAATTTATTTCATGCAATCCCTTTCTTAGAATTTACTTTAAGATATGCTCCCGAAAAAGGAGGGAGCAGATTAAGGAAAAAGTAAGACCTAGGAAATACTGGAGCCAGTCTAGGAGGGGAGTCAAGAGATGCCAGAGATTCCTTGAGCAAGCAGTCCCAACCTGAGCAAGATGCCGGGAATCCCAGAAAAGGGATTGCCAGGGAAAATGGGGACTTAATAGAATACTTAAGTTATGAATTGCTTGGAAATAATTGGGAATATGAAAAAGACAACTGGTGGAAGAAACAAAAAAGAAAGGTAATGAGAAATTCCAGGAAAAACAGAAAGCTGCACAAAAAGGGGAACTTTGATTATGGTGCATCCAGTATGTGAATCAATATGAACACGATTTACCTGGTAATAGTCATATGATTGTTGCTTACTGGCTTTCAGCTGTTGGATTTAACCAATAGGCAGTACAAGGAAGACTAAATTATGGTTTCAGAACAAAATGTAACCATTCAGAATCTTCAAAACGCAAAACTGAAAGTCAGGGTTAGAAGAAAGGAAGGAGAGGAAGCCAGTTGGAAGAAAAAGTAGAGGTGCTGATAGGAAGCCAAGAAATATTGTCTATAGTAGAAGGAAGAAGAGATCATTTTTATTTAAAGTTATAAAAATGGGTGTCTTGGTTTGTTCAGCTGCTATAACAAAACACCACAGACTGGGTGGCTTATAAACAGCAGAAATTTATTGCTACCGTTCTGGAGGGTGGAAATCTGAGATCAGGGTGCCAGCATGATTAGGTGAGGACCACTTCTGGGTTCAGACTTCTTATATCCTCCCATGGTGGAAGGGGCTAGGGAGCACTAATCCCATTCATGAGGGCTCCACTCTCGTGATCAAATCATTCCCCAAAGGCTCTACTTATACCATTACCTTTGGGGGCTAGGATTTCAACATATGAATTTTGGGGGGACACAAACATTCAGACCATAGCAATGGGTCAACAGAGAAATTAAAAATTGGAATATAACAATATTGGGAGTTTACGATGGTAGGAGGTAGAATAAATGAGCTATATCGTTTATTACAGCAGGAAACAGATAAAATATAAAATTGATATATCAAGGAATAGAGGCAGAAACATTGTTTAGAGATATGGAGATGGGAAATAACTAAAACTTCAGGGGTAGAACTGAGGATGCAATAGTTGCATTGATAAAAATTTCAACCTACATTATTTTCTTTATATTTTTAAATTATTTTAAGCTTAAAGAAAAGTTGCAAAAAACAGTACAAAGATTTCTCGTATACCTTTCGTCCAGCTTCCCTTAATGTAACCATTTTACATGACCACAGCACAATGATCAAAACCAGGAAATTAACATTAATACTATTGACTAAAATATAGACCTGATCTGAATTTCACCATTTTTTCCACTATCGTTCTTTTTCTGTCCTAGGATCTAGACCAAGATCCCTAGTCCATTTAGTAGTCATGCATCCTTCATCTCCTCCAATCTGTGAGTTCCTTAGTCTTTTCTGGTCTTTCATGACTTTGACACTTTTAAAGAACACTGGCCAGTTATTTTGTAGACTGTATCTCACTTTGGATTTGTCTGATGTGTTCTCATTATTGAAGTTATGCGTTTTTGGCAAGAAGGTCACGGGGATACTGTGCCCTTCTCACTGCCTCACGTAGGGGGTGCCTGCCATCAACATGACTTACCACTGGTGATGTTAACCTTGATCACCTGGTTAAGGTGGTGTCTGCAGGATTTCTCCACTGTAAATTACTATTTTCTCCTTGGTAATTAATATCTCGGAGGAGATACTTTGAGAATACGCAAATATCCCATTTCTCTTCAAACTTTTGCCCACTTTAGCATCCATCAGTGAGTCTTGCCTACAACAATTATTACTGTGGTTTTTGCCTGATTGTGATTTTCAATTTCTCTTATACCTTTCACATTTGTTAATTGGAATTCTTCTGTAAGGAAGAAGCTTCCCCCATGTATTTATTTATTCATTTATTTGTATCAATTCAGACTCATGGAAATTTATTTGACTCCATGCACTGTAAGTCGACACCATCATTATTTTCTTGCTCAATTTGTTCCAGCTGTCACTACTGGGAGCTTCTTCAGGTTGGCGCCTGTGTCCTTCTGATGTCCCTTTTTCAGTTGTTGAGTACTTCTTTATCTAACTACAAGATGTTCCAGGCTCATCTTTAAATCTCCGTGCCCCAGCTCTAGATTCAACTACTTCTCCAAGAAGCCCTGGTTCCTTTTATTGGAAAGTGATGGGTCTATCTATCTTTACGTATATTACAAAACATAGCCCATCACAATTATTCCAAATTTAACTCAACACTCTCAAGCTCCTTCTAGCTTTCTCCCTTTTCTTTTGGTAACTTCCTTCTCAGACCTTGAGAAATATGGATTTCAGTACCTATGGTATGTTTACTTATTGTTCAGTCCTGGTCTATACCTACAGTAGCTTCAGAATTGCTAACCCATACCACTATGAGAAGCAAGCTTAGGAACTGGAGGACAGTATTTACGTACAGTTTATCTTTAACCTTATAGCATCCAATCAAGACACTGTTTTGCAAAGTAATTTATTTATTTCTTTTCTTCCTCAGTCCCTTCAGTGTAGTTACATTATTCATTTTCACTTCGGTTAGGGTCATTTTTTACTGTTTGGGCACTACATTGGGTTCTCTTATATCCTGGTTGATTTTAAATGTTTATTTTTGGGTGGTATGTGAAACATTAGTATGGTTCTGAGTCAGAGCTTCACAAAAAGGTTTATTCAGAGAAGTGTTGCTCCCTTCTCATCCCTACTACCCCATTCTAATGCCTCCCTTCTTTCAACCCCTTTCCCACCCACCCCCTGGAGGGAATTGTACTTCCTAGGGCTGCCATACAAAGTGCCACAAACTGGATGGTTTCCAATGACAGAAAGTTACTGTCTTACAGTTCTGGAGTCTAGAAGTCCAAAATCAAGGTGTTGGCAGGGCCAGGCTCCCTCTAAATCCTTCCTTGCCTCTTCCTAACTTCTGATGGTTTGTTGGCGATCTTTGGTGTTCCTGAGCTTGTAGGATGCCCTCATCTTCACAGGGCCCTCTCCTTTTGTATCTCTCTCTTCACATGGCCATCTTCTCAGAAGGACACTAGTCATGTCGGAATAGGGGACCACCCTACTCCAGGATGACCCCATTTTAACTAATTACATCTGCAATGACCTGCTTCCAAATAAGGTCACGTTCTGATGTAGTGGAGGTTAGGAAGTCAAAATAGCTTTTCGAGGTGGGGGGAAAGGAGGGTGGGACCACAGTTCAACCCACAACAGTAATCTATCCCTTTAGTTTCTGGTTTAGCTTTCTCGTATTTCTTTTGTACAAAGGAACAAATATATGTATATTTTTCTTTTATCCCTTCTTTCTTACATGTAGGATAGCACACTATAGATGCTCTTTTGTGTGTTTTTTCACTTAGAAAAGTATATTCTAGGAATCACTCCATATTAATTTTATAGAGATCTTCCTCATTCTTATAGAGCTGCTTAGGATTCCATTTTATAGATGAACCATAGTTTATTCAATCAATCTCCAATGAATGAGCATTTAGAGTTGTAATTACCAGCAATGCAATGAATAACCTTGTGGACATACATTTTCACATTGTTGGAAGCGTATCTGCAGGACAGATTCCTAGAAGTGGTATTGCTGGGTCAAATTGCATATGTATTTCTTTTAGGCACAGCCTAGTTCCCTTTCCAGTTTGCCTCCCCACCATCAGTGTATGAGAATGCCTGTTTCTCCACAGCCAACAAAATGTGTTGTCATGCTTTTTAATTTTTGCCAACAGGATAGGTGAGAAATGGTATCTCAGTGTTGTTTAATTTGCATTTCTCTAATTATGAGTGAGTCTGAACATTTTGTCATATATTTGAAAAATATCTTCCCCATTTTTCTATTGGATTTTTGGTCATTTGTCCCTTAATTATTTAACATCCCTATTGAGATATAATTCATACAGCATAAAATTTACCTCTTTCAAGTGTACAATTCAATGGTTTTAGAATATTCACAGAATTCTGTAACCATCAACACAATCTAAATTTAGAACATTTTATCACCCCAAAAAGAAACCTTATACCCACTCCTATTCTTCCCTGCTTCCCAGCTGTAGGCATCCACTAACCAGCTTTCTGTCCTATGGATTTGCCTATTCTAGATGTTTCATATAAATGGAATCATACATTAGTGGTCTTTCGTGACCGTCTTCTTTCATTTAGTATAATGTTTTCAAGGTTCATCCATGTTGTCAAATGTACTTCTTTTCAAGTATTTTCCTGTCTAGTTTTGCATTGTTTTTCCGTGTGAACTTTAAGTAATATCAACTTGTCTAAAAAAAGCTTCTTGGTATTGCATTAGATTTTTAAATTAACTTAAGGAAGACAACATCTTTATAATGTTAGGTCATGTGTAAGAACAGGAAGTGTCTTTCCATTTGTTCAGAAATGCTTTTGTGTCTGTCAGGAGTGTCAAATTATTTTTAAAAATTGCTTTTCAATGACTTTACGGGCCGTCTTAAGTTTTTAGGAATGTGATAACATGCGAGAGGGAGACAACATATGTCACATTCTATACAGAAAAAAGACTAATATCTTAAATGCCAATATGACTCACACAGTAAGTGATGTTTTAAAAACCTGTAGTCTGATTAACCAATGCCTTTGATGAAATTTTATCAATGTCAGCTGTAGAGGGATACTTTGGGAAGCCAGGAAATGCCAGAAATACACGATTATTTTCTTTCTTGGATCTTCCTCTCAGGGCTCTGCAGGGAGCCAGATCTTTTCAATGTAAACCATAAAATTTCTTGAAAGATAAACAGTTTCTCCTCTCTTGAGAGGGGGAGCGGGAGGCTGATACAACCAATGGAGTCAATGATCTGAGACAAAAACTTTCAGAATAAAGTGGAGGAGAAAGAGAAAGTGAGTGTGTAAGGGTTTGTAGCCAGGACAGCAAAGCCCTTGTAACAGAATAATCAGCCATGGATACGCTGCAGAGAATCTACACGTATACATCCACCCTTTCTACCCTCACACACATACCCACAGAGCACAGAGGATGACAGAAAAGAAATGATCAATACACAGAGAACAGAGGTCTGAGAGGACAGAACAAAGACCCTGACTCAGCCTCGGTAGCTCGAGAATCTTTAGCAAGCCCCCTCTCTAAGTGAAGTGTGGTGTTCTAAGCCAAAAGCACCTTGATAGATTTCTAATTAGTTGCCATGTTTATTAGAAAATTTTATCCATTGCCGACATTTCAGTTATTTTCAGAATATTGTTTACTACAAATCCCAGTTTAAGAGCCTAATAAGATTATAAGAAAAATGCAAATCTGATTAGCTCCTACTGCCCATTCTTCCTGGCTCAGGGACGGCCAGCCTGCATTTAGTTTGTCTACACCCATTCTATCTGGAATAGAGCAAGGGTGTTGGTTATGTGACTGATGCTCCCAATGGAGGGACTGCCTCCAAACCTCCCCTGCGGGTCAGGCATAGTGAGATTCAGGTGAGCTCATTAGGCCTGGATACAAAGTTCTGAAGTTGTCTAAAGGCTGGGTCAGGAGACCACCCAAAGAGGCTGACCTCACTTCTAGATCCAGGTCTGCTCCTAATTTACTCTGTGACCAAAGGGAAACCCTTGCTGTGTCGTTTTACCTTTCTGATCTGTCAGATGAGAATAATGACATGTGCTCTACCTGCTTTACTGGCATTGGATAAAATGAGACAAAAAATGTGAAAATATGTTAAAGAGAATTAGAAGTGCTATCTCAAGGTAAGGGACTCTCTAGAATGGTTCAGTGGTCCAGTAGTTTTCAGTGTCCTAATTAGGAAGAGAGGGAACAATTAGATAGCTTTCAAACACATTTATTGTGGATTAAAAAAGTATCCACTTGCTTAGTACCTGAGTCACTACTCTAACCACAGTCATATGTACGTTAGATCATTTTAAAAGGGCTGAGAAATCTGTGTTCCACCAATAGAAAAGACTTCCAAGCCCCATAACCTGGCAAACAGACTCCGGAGTGAGGCCATCACATGACTAGCAGGGTAGGCTGAGAAGAGGGAGAAAGAGGTTGGGTCAGAGGGAAAAAGTTACTGTCACTCGGAAAAGATTCTGGAGACTCGGAAGTAGTGTCTGTTATATTTTACTCAGGAACCAATGTAATTAAAGGAAACCTCACATTTATGTCTGTCCCTTTTGGTGTAAGCATATTTGTTCTCTGATATCATGCCCACGAATAGTAAGCATCTTTTGAGTAACTCAGTACTCGGAAGTATGTTGTGGTGTGTGGAGAGATTTGTGAAATACTTCTCCTACACAAAAGTCTCCAGAGAAATCTCATGCAGATGAAATAATTCAAGCAGTGACCCCTGCTGCAGCTGACACCACCACTGACCACACCAGGGACTCTGCCCGGGCCAGTCACTAGGTCTAAGATTGATTTCAGGTAAGCAGAGCCCAGGAGAAGGTGGCGAGGATGGAAACATTGGTCTTTTAGGACCACAGCCTACCGTTTCAGAGCTTTTTTCCAGCTTATGAGGAAACAGGTCTTACCTTAATCACTCACACTTTAGTATGAATACATTTGGGGTCAGGAAACTTTTGTCCTTTGTATTATAGCTTCAGTCTTTTGAGTATGGAATTGAGGGTTTTATTTGCTATTAAGATAATTTCAGTTGTTGGCAAATAGGTGTGTGAGAAGCCTATCCAATTGCCCTTGAATCTCATCATTCTTGCTAGGGAGGCCATCTCCAGAGGGAACTAAATTTACTCATTTGTGGTGCTTTGGGATCAGTTAGTCATTTGGGGCAAAAGGGTAGAGAGAAGGGGCTTTCTTGCCTCCCTCCAGGGCTTGTCGCTTTACCTGTTCTCTGTCCTGGAGTTGCCAAGGCTTTGTGCAGGTAGCTGCGTGTGACAACACAGCCTCGGGTCCTGTCCCTGCCAAGCAGCCTGCTCCCGTCTCCTGTGCGCTCTTCTGGGCTCCCTAACTCATCTCCAGTCTCTACTTCCTCTTCCCCAAGACTTCCCCAAGGTCTCAGAGCCCATTCTCATCATGCTTCTCCCTCCTCAGGCCACCTGGCCTGTCCCAGTGTCTCCACTTACCCAGTTTCCTGGTGGAGGTGACAGAACTGTTTCCCATCACAAAGTTACCCACAGGTGCCAGGACTGGGATGCCCACAGCTCTCAGCCTTCCAGCACCTGGACACTTAGTGAAGAAGATTGGGCCAAATTCACAGCTGGAGGCATAGGCAGAGTCTCAGATGGAGCAAGCAAGATGAAATTTGGCCTAGCACAGGGAAGATTGGGCGTGGGAGCCCAGGTCGTCAATAGGCGTTGGGCTACACGTGTGTGTGTGTGTGTGTGTAGGGGGGTGGTCAGCACCGAGTGGAGAAAACTTGGCACTAATTACAGGTCCTGGAATAGCTAACAAAAAAGGAAGAAAAACCTAAAAGCTTGGTTTTTGGCTAGAAAAACACTACCAATTATATTGTTTATAATCTTCCCCCAATCACCACTTAATTCTATTAACTACAAAATA
This sequence comes from Tapirus indicus, assembly GCA_031878705.1. NCBI lineage: Eukaryota > Metazoa > Chordata > Mammalia > Perissodactyla > Tapiridae > Tapirus > Tapirus indicus. The sequence continues at coordinate 47,939,402 of CM062918.1, forward strand.
TAATAAAATTAACTTATCAGAAGTAATGTTTGATAATTCAGACCAGTTTTCTTAGTTTGCTGCACACGTAACATGGTGTCCTCACGGGCTCACAACTATTTGCTGATAATCTCCAAATCTCTACACATGTTTAGATCCATAGCTGGCTTCCAGAAGCCTCCCTTTGAGGTTACCACCCGGAAAGTCAAGAGTCCTCCTGTTTCTGTTCCAGTGGCAGCACCAGCACCTATCCAGTTGTCCCATCCAGATGTCACAGTAGATGGCAGCCTCAACTCCTGTCTTGGCCTTCTTGCCCCTCCCTACACAACAAATGTCTCAGCACTGGGTTCAGACGCTACCATGTCCCACTTGCGTCATTGGAATGCTCTCCAGACTAGCACCTGCCCCTAGTCTCGCCACCCCTAAATTGGTGGAATGAGCTCTCTAAAGTTCACGTCAAATCATACACTCCTTTTGGCTTGCCACTTCTGAATTGTTAATCAGATTCCTTGGCTTCAAATACAAGGCCTTTGACGATCAAACCCTTACTATTTTCCAACCCAATATAATCTCTGCTATTTCACCCGTTGGGAATAACTCATAATTATTTTTGGTGAGCCTCTTGTTTTATTTCACTTTCTTTTCCATGGGCCACACGCACTGCTGAAAATTAGAGGGCTGGTTCCAGTTCAAAGCCTTTAGCTGGACTGAGCTCTCAGCCAGAAATTCTCCATCTGCGGTCTATTAGCCCCCGATCGCATTTTGTTATTCTCCGTGCACCAGAAAAACAAACAGATGTCTCTCCCACAGTCTCTGCCTCCCACCGATGTCAGAGGTTCTCTCCCAGGTGACCCCCTGTGACCCCATGGAGTTCCTTCCTCTGCAGCGGCCTTACCCTCCCTGCTGTCTGGTTTTATTGCTGCCCTGCCATTTCTGGCTGTTTCTTTCTGATAAACCACCCGATTCCCTGTCCCCCTCACCCTGCTCTGGTGATGATCTTCCAAGGTACTAGATCTAGCACTTCACACTGTTTGCTGGTTGCCAGTGATTCCCCTATGTTTGCTTCTGCCCACAGCTTCTATGACCTTCAGTATGGGACACCTACAGGATCACTGTTGGGGACCTCAGCACTAGGGAGCAGTCTCAGGGGTGACGGGGATTTAGCCTCCCTCCCCATAATCTGCATCAGCTCTCTCCCAAACCATCCCTACTGTACATCCAACTGAAGTGGAAATAGTGTGCTTACAGTGTCAACCAGATCACCATCCTTAAGCTCCTAAATGTAAAATTTGGAATTGCCACAGAGCAACTGTCTAGAAAGTTGCTTAGTTTTCAACATCTGGCTCTCTTGGAGGAACTTCTTCCAAGTCTCTGGAGTTGCCTGGAGGAAACAAAGTAATTGAGCATATCACTAGATGAGCCACTTCTAGCTGCTTCTCATTCCCTTATGTTGTGTCGAAGCATGACCTAGGCCCATTGATTACACTGCTGTCCAATATGGTAGCACCAGCCACATGTGGCTATTTGCAATGCGGCCAGTCTGAATTAAGATGTGCTGTAAGCATAAAATACTGCATTTTGAAGACTTAGTACCAAAAAAATGAAAAATATCTCTTGAACAATTTTATGTTGATTGCATGCTGAAATGGTAATATTTTAGATATGTTGGCTTAAATAATCACAATGAAATTCTCTTATCTCTGTTTACTTTTTAAAAATGTGCCACTAGAAAATTTAAAATTACACATATCACCTGCATTATATTGCTATTGGACAGTGTTAGATTAGAGCTTGGCTCAGGGTGAGGTTTTAAATATGTCTTAATACTCTTTCCAAAGGCTTGCAGGATATGCTGCATGTTCCCTCTTTTCTGCCCCTGGCAATGCTTAAATTAGTGATTAGAGGTCTTGATGATAAATCCCAAATTCCTATTCACACTGTCCCCAGACAGCAAGGAGGCAAGTAAGTAAATTGAGTCCCTGGGGCAACCACAGATAGTCAGAGTCCTAGCAGTGACTGATTTAATAGAGCCTTCTTTTTTCCCTTGTCACAGTTCTTTGGAAGAAGTAGACAAGGGTAAAACATTACTGAATTCCTCAGAGCTTCAAACCATACAACGTCACCATTTATTCATAAGCATTACACCATGACAACAAACAGCAATACTAAAAAAAGCAAACCCAGTTGGCTACTACCCATCCATCACCGAGAACTTGGTCATCCCTTTGGAGAGCTAAACATCAGTGATTTCACTGTCATCAAGTCTGGAGGAATATTTATGCTGCACTTGGGCTGATGCCCAGTGACTGAGTATTAACAAAGTCATTAATCTGAATTGTGGTTTCAAGTCCAGCATCAGTGAGAATCCTGTTTGTTTAAACTGGGATTATTCTTAGCTCACTGTGTTCATTACCTCTTATTAATTCGAGAGAATATGCTTGAATTTCTCATTTACAAAATATATGTGTTAAAGAAAAACAACTCTCAGGAAGGCATGGGGTTTGCCTTGGCGAAAATTGATTATTTTTCATAAGAGAAGTTAAGTCAGAACCTAAATAATGAATTGAGCTACTCATGAGCCTAGAGTTAGGGCTTTAATCTCTGGTTAGCTTCCCAAGGAGAAAAAAACTCTGCTCCAGAGTTGTGTGACTGTGCAGGGCCTTTCAGCTCTAGGGCATCTGGAGGCCCCCCGCCCCTCCTCTCCAGAGACTGAAAGCTGGCAAATGCTCAGCAACTCTGGGCTCTGAACGGCTGTCTTCCCTTCTCAACTGTTTTGATTTGCACCCACCTCATTATCCTCAACATGATTTCACGGAAAGAATACCAACCCTTCAAACAAATAAGAAGTTATGACCTTTTATGTCTCTTTGACTACTAAGGAAGCTCCTAAGGATGAGTTGAATCTAATTTCAGGCCAATCCAATGTTGATGCCACGGAGAAAAACTACCTGGTGACTCACCTGAGAGAGTGACTCGTGAATTTACAGCTGCCGCAGTTGAATCCTACGGGCTGGTATCAGCATTAGTTTATCTGTCTGGCCTTCCATTGACAAAGAATGGAACACTGAACTGCAGACTATAAAATTCGATATAGTTAAGTGTTTTTCAAGCTGAATCTTTGTAATTCGTTGCTATCCTTTAACTTTTCCTTGTGTGGGAGACAGAATTTCTAGGAGTGGCCCCCAAGAGCTCAAGCCCCCAATCCCTTCAACCTGTGAATGTGAGAAGAGCTCATCTCCGTGACTGTCAGGCCTGTGGCACAGTCGACCTGCAAAAGGGGAGATTATCCAGGTTGGCCTAATCTAGGCAAAGGAACCTTGACAAATAAGAATTTTCTCCACCTGGCGGCAGAAGAGGAAGGCAGAAGGGGACGTCAGAGAGATTCTAAGTACAAGAAGGATTCCCTACACCTTTGCTGGCTTGAAGATGGAGGGGGCCACATGAAGAGGAATGTAGGTGGCATCTAGAAGTTAAGAATGGCCCTCAGCTGACAGCCAGCAAGAAAATGGAGACCTCAGACCTACAGCCACAAGGAATTGGATTCCGTCAACAACCCGAAGGATCATGGAAGCAGGTAAGAGCCCAGCTGGTTGACACCTTGGTTTCGGCCCTGTGACACCCTAAGCAGAGAACCCAGCTGGGCCTATGTGGACTTCTGACTTACTGAACGGTGAGATCATGAATGGGGTTGATTTTAGCTGCCAAGTTTGTGGTAATTTATTATTCGGCAATAGAAAATGAATACACCTTAGTAATTTGTGGGCTTCCATAGCTTTTCTTCTTTTGTTGTGGTTCATAATCCACTAAATTTACATTCTCAGGTGAATTATGTGTCCTTCTTGAGCCTATAAAACCTGCCTCACTGAATTTTTATGAAGATTAAATGGGATCCACGTAGTGTTTACTCCAGACCTTGGTGCTCAGCAGGTCCTCAATCACAGTCCCCCTCTGCATGTGTTATTTATATGGTTCCCAATGTCCCCTAAATACAGAGTGCCAGGGACACATTGCACAGTGCCAGGGACATCGTAGGTGCTCAGTACATGTGCACTGGATTGTACACACAAATAGTATTCATCAGATCATCATGTTCATCAAATATTTGTGCTGGGAAACAAACATATTACAAAAATGTATAGAAAGAAGTCTCTGTTCTCAAGCTGCCCAAAAGTTTGTGGGAGAGAATTATGTAAACAAAGCCTTGCAATACAATGCCATTAGTGCTAGTATATACCTAATGCTGAGGCCACAGCACCTTCCCACTGGTCCAAAAGGAGGAGTGATTTCTCAAGTGGACATGAGGGGTGAGAGCATGCTAGGCAGAGCAGGTGCAGAGGAGTCTGCAGTGATGAGGGGCTGGAGGGGGCCCTGTTTGGGTGGAGCACAGGGTGCCAGAGTGGGGTATGACGGAAGGTGGAACTCATATGTTGAGCTGAGGACAGAGTGGACTTCATGCCAATGGGTTTGGGCTTCATGCTTCTGGCTCTGGGGAGCTTTTGGAGGTTTTTTGGCAAGAGTAACCTGATCAGATTTGTATACTAGAAAGGAAACACTGGTGTGGGATGAAGGACTGCATAGGATGGATTGCAAACGAAGAGACCAGCAGAGCTGAAACAGGTGGCTAATTTAGTGATAATCTTTAACTTTCAAGAAAAATACACAGAAATCTACAGAAGCCCTTTATCCATAGTGAGGTCCTGAGATCCTAACACTTACCTTTATAAAAGGAATGTGCCTGCCCTGATGGACAGCAAAGCAAGGACTTCCTATACAGGGAGGCACGGGGTGGGCTAGTTACTGCCCAAGCCGGTTATCACTGGAAGGGTGGAAGCAGAGAGAGCAGTGGTCTGGGTCCCAAGGATTAAAAGCTACGGTCTGGATTTTAGGGGAAACGGGGCTGAAATAGCACTTCCCAGGGATGGTTCCGGATTGGGGGTGGGGGTGGGGTAGATTCCCTTCTAACTGGGGAACTTCCAGGTACCTAGGAGGAAAAGATATTTAGTTCTGAATTAACACTTGGAACTCCTTTTCTCATAGAAACAAAGTTATAAATAGTGGTTAAGTTACGAGGCTGGCCTCTTGAATGAGCAATAACATGCCTGAAAGCCAGTCCATTTGTAATTTGGTCATTATATTTTCTTCTGGATATTTTACTAACAACCAGACTTTTGGAACATGACCTGTTTTTGTAAAGTGGAGATTATCTGTGTTAAGAGTTTATAATCATGCTAGTTCACCAGATACAAATTCAAGATGGTCTTGAGAATTCCATATGTTGTTGCAAAGGATTAGACCAGAGGATATTACCCAGAAGACTGGCTTGGGAAATTTCTATTTAAAAATGAATCACAGTTTTTGTTTTTCTTAGAATAGAACTTTATTTGTGGCATCAAGATTTTTAAGAATGATTTTTTACTTTAAAGTATGCAATAAATTTTGATACATCTTGACATTTACCAAATGAGAAGATTTTAAAAAACAGTGTCAAATGGCTTATAATCAAAATGAATTGTGTTGAACTTGATAATTATATGGAATAAATTCAGCATTATAAATAAAAAATGATAAATACCATTTAAATTTGAGTTAGGATGAAATGCACTTGTAATACAATTTTATGTCTACGGTAAAATTTGTTTGATTACAGAGAAAATATAGGCTAAAATTATGTGCTTATAATTTCTAGAAAAATATGACGTCCTCGCTTTATGAAAATGACCCTATTTACTCTCCAGCCACAGAACGTTTTTGAGATACTTCTCTATCTGGGATGAGCGGCTGTGGTGCTTGATACAGGTTCCTTCTGGACCATCTGCCCACATCTGGGAGAGAAAAGGGATGATCTGTGGCTGGGGGCTGGTGGGAGTGTCTGGTCTCATTAACACCCTGTTTTATCTCAATCACAGGATCATCCAAGTGAATATCAGTCAGATGAAAAGAAGCTTTATATTTTCTCAAGCTCTGATATCTGCTATGGTATTTCACAGAAAGTGATATTTAAACAATCTTGTGGTAAAATCCTGTTTTAACAAAAATAGTTTTCACATTCAGTTCTATATAATGAGGACAGTCCAAAGTGCATTGGCCCATATTAACATTACTCTGCTGATGCGGAGAAAGTGAATTCTAATAGTAAGATCCATGAATAGATGAACCTATGTGTGTATATATATATATATCTGTACATATTCAACATCAGCGACATTCCTACTTCTGTGTCTATTAGCAGTCAATTTTAAATAAAGAGATTCTTCTTTGGGAGTGTAGTTAGTGTGCACACTTGACAAAATCTGATGGTCAGCACAAAGCTCAAAGCATCTTCTGATTGTATGATACTGTACAGAGCATCTTACTGGAACTTACAACAATCTTACATGACAGCGAGGGTGGGCATGATTATTCTCATTTGACAGATGAAGAAACAAGAGGGCAGAGACGTTAAGAAAGTTGCTTCAGTTTAACCAGTTGGTAAGTGATCAAACTAGGACTACATCTGGTGGCCTTGCTTGAATGCAGGTTAACACAGGTGAAGATAAAACCCAGGGTGTGCTGATCTGTGAATTCCTTTCCCTAAGCCGAGCTGTTGATGGGGTGTCTGGAAAGTGATTTTGCTACAGTCACGTTTGCGATCTCTACCAGGTGCTGACAGGTACCCATCATGTGATATTCCCTAACCAACTTAAACTAATAGTCAGAAGTACTTCTTACAGCTCTCAGAGTATATATGTATTTAAGAAGATTCATAACATATATCTACAATTATTCCTAAATCCCCAAGATACTATATTGAGAAACAGGTTTAACTTTTTGCAAAAGCATTTTCTATATAATCATTCCAATATAGGTATGAAACATATAAATGCAGTCTTGGCACACTTTATCTTTCCCTTTGTCTTATTCTGCTCACCCCTACTTTGATTGTTTACAAAGTCGTTTACACACCTGTAAGTTCCTTGAGGCTGGGGACTGGGCTGGCTCTCTTTGAAGCTGACAGCTCTCACCCCCGGGGCCTAGCACAGTACTCTGCACACAGCAGGCATTCAGGGAACATTTGCTGAATGCATGCACATGACTTTTATGTACTTCAATTTGGTTAAAGTAGGATTCTACCTGTAGCATTCTGCCTAAAGAGTTTTGGATTTATAGTAAAACATCATCATTTTCATAGTAAACAGTATTTTTTAAAAAGCGTAAGAAATACGATAATAAATTTAATAGAAATTACGCATCATAACTATTCTTTGGTTATTTTTAACAAATTATTTGTTTTTTTTGTCTAAAGTGAAATACTGAAAATATAAAAATGCAACTACAGAAATCAGCTCAATCTGTAAACATAATAAACCCTGTAAACATATATTTACTACATAATTGTGCAAGTGTAAAGAATGACTAGTAAAGGCAAGTTCTACACATTTAACTTAGTTCTTCAAGGCATATTTAGAAATACTGCTTTGTGGAGTTTTAATGTCTGAAGAAGGAATTCTTTAAACTAAACTAAAACACGAGTGATGATTATACGAATGAACCGTCAGGACACACAGGCAAGAGGAAGGCGTTAACACTTTTCACCCTTTGCAAACCTGAATTTGCTTCACATGTCTTATGAGCCACTTTGTTTAATAAAACTACATATTAACAAAAGCCAAATACTTTTAAAATGAAGAAGTAAACAATTTTTTGCAAGTGAGTCAGTTGACTAAAAATATAGGTAACACACTTTCCAAGGTTTTTCCAAAGATCTGGGCAGTAAGGTGCATTAGGCAGGTCTACAAAGTAATAAATAGCTGCAGGCAGCACTAAATATATTGTAGTTTACTCCATACTAAAGTATTCTTTTCCCAATTTCAGTTTCCCTTTTCAAAAAGCATCAAACTTTTCACACATGACACTTATCACAAATATTTCACAGTTATAATTTCAGTAGTTTAAGAAAGAACTGCCTGGCAAATACTGTAAAAGAGGTAAATGTGAAGGACAAAACTCACTATTTCAGCACACAGGACTTCTGTCCTTGAGTGTGAACTCTAAGGATAGGATGCCACAACTGTGTAGATGCAACACGTTATTTAAAAGTGAGTGAAATCATGGTGACGTTGTCATACTATTTCTTCTAATGCTTTTATATGATTTTCTCCATATCTGGAAAGAATCAACGGCCAAGTTTTAGTAGTTCCCTGGAAAATTTTAAGTCAAGATTTTGCTTATAAAAAAGTGGCAGTAAAACACTGTGGATTGTTATTTGTAGTCTAATCAACTCCATCAAAACCCTGAGTGTTCTCAATCGCCATCTGAAGTTTATCCCATAATTCTTCGAATGATTCATAGGGTGGCAAGTCCAAGCGATTAAAGCTGAAAGAACAGAGAGGAACTGGTGATGACAGACTGACAAAGCAAGTATCCTCACCGCAAACACAGTAATGGTGCCATCCACGATGATGTGTCCCAACAGCACGAACAGACACTTAGTCACCAGGGGAGAAGGAAGACACAGGATTGGACTCTAGGCATGGACTCGCCCCATGACTCCTTAGTGGAGTCCTCTCTCCCCCACCTCCACCTCCAAATGTCTGGGTTCCTCTGTCACTTTAACCTCCAAAAGGGGATATTCGAGTCCCTCTTGGGATGGCCCATCACTCACGTGATGGAGGAAACACATGGTCAACAGTTGATGGGCCTCGCCAATGCTCAGCTACCTGGACGTCAACCCCAGGCCTGCCTCATAAAGAAACAGCTGTTCTTGGGTTGGTGTCCAGGTCGCTGCCTCCACCTCCTCCATAGCTACCACTGACAACAGCATGGAGTGGGCTAGACCTTCTGCACCTGGACTAACCATCAGAGGAAGTTCATTCTCCGAGGACTTGTTCTCTTGGGGTCTTAGAAACCACTTACCAGGTATGGGCTCTTGGCAGCTTTTCAGGGGTACCCCACTGTTCAACTGTAAATGACTGTGGTCCGTTTGAGCCTGTAAGGAAGAAGAGTTGCTTTGGTTTCATTTACGCTTAAGAGGAACCCTTAGGCATTTCACAACTCACTTTTTCTAACGTAGAACTTACATATACAGGGAACTAACCTAGTTTCTTTAAACTCAAAAGAAATGAAAGCTGTCCTGTGCTTGACGGCTTTATTGCCCAGCCATGAAATGAGGGTTTCTCTTCTGCCATATCCCTCTGCCCCTGGAGTGGTACGTCTGATGGTGATTTTGCTGTTTCCTAGCCCTGTACACAACTGCATTTCCATATACTACCTCTTTCATAGGTACACAGAGAAAAATGAACATTTTCTATCTTTGTTGAGTCCCACTGAAAATACCTTTAATTTTTTCTGATTGTATAATCTCACTGCAAAAAATTAAAGCCACAGAGAAATATATAGTGAAGGATGTAAAAATCACCTCAAATCTCACCATTAACTCTGAGTAAACATCCTATCATGAATCTTTCTGTGCATGTACATATACAGAGAGAGAATTTTATGTGCATGTGATCGTTATACATGCTACATTTTTCTTTTATTATGGACATTTTTAGAAACTTTTTTCTTCAGAATTTTCATGTGCCTCTTCTTTCTCCAATTCTCAACATCCCCCACCCAACCAGTAACCAGCCTGATGTGTAACCTTCCATATTTTTCTCCATGTCTTATAATCATAATCAAATATGTGTGTGAGTGTAACTGTCAGAAGCAGCACTAAAAATATTTAATATTCTCAATATTACAGTTTTCTCAAAAAGCATTACTTTTCACACATCACAATTATGTTCACAGTTAAAATTTCAGTATTTTTGTCATTGTTTGTTTTCCATAACATGGAAACATATGTATTTCCCTGTCTCTTGATTCTCTCACCTAAACAATCCATCATGAAAACTCCCTCCGAGTGAATTGACATAAACTTAACATACTTCTTATTGGCTAGATAATATTGCACTGTAATATTAACATTTTGAAGCAACTTCTATTTCTTTTTGTAAATACATAAGAATTTGAAATTATATCCTAACACTAACAACTCTGGCTCTGTGTGTAGGATATTCTCCCCAAATTTCAAACAGTTCATGAAATCAGTGGATGGCTGTAGGTCTGAACTGCATAAAAGAGGGAAGTGGAGCTAAAGGTGGTAAGGGGTGTTTTCTCTGCCTTCATTTTCTCTACAAAGTGGCTGAAGCACAGGAGAAGAAAAAGGAAGGGGAGCAGGTGAAACCGCTAGGAAGACAAATGCTAAGAAATCCAATTAGGCAAGGAATGAGCACACTGGTTAGTGGCAAATCTCCTGCCTCATTCTTCTCACTGTGAGTGAGACTCTAGGTGGAGAAGTGGCAGCTGCTTGACAGGTTCTGCAAACAAATGCAAATGAAGCTTAACAAGGAGACCAGGTTTGCCAAAAAGGAGACAGAGGGGGTTAGCAATCCCATCAGAGAGCAACAGCTTTCTATTTGCACAAAAAATTCAGCTTAGCAACTACCTAGGCAGGAGTCCCTGACTTCTAGTTCCCAGGACAATCTCATCTTCTTTCTTGCTCTGAGTAGGGCTCCAATCTTAGCTATACCTTCTCTGAAAGATTTGTTCTTCTTGGTATCTTTAAAAGCAAGTAAATGTCATTCCAATAAACAGAATATTAACTGATGTGAGAAAAGTTACTGTGATCTACATCAGAAACAGTACTTTTTTTAATAAAACACACTGCTAGTGTCATGAGGTAAATCAGCCAGAAAATACTTTGACAGGATATACAGAATTTCACTTTATAGAAAACTGCATTAATAGTAGTTCTGAATATCAAGAGATACACCGAGACTTATTCCTAGCCCTGCCATTTCCCACAAGGTGAGGAATAGTAGCCTAATGAGATTCTCCATGCTCCAACTACCACCAGCTGCACCACCACCATCACCACCACCGCCACCATCGCCGCCGCCGCCGCCGCCACCACCACCACCACCACCACACACACACACACACACACACACACACACACACACACACACACACACACACACGGATTCCATGAGCAAGTAAGTTTTGGAAACTCTGCTCTTTTTCCATAGTAAAGATTCTGAACAAGTCCCAAAGAAATCTATTTAACTCTGTTTAGTCCAGTATTCCCCCAGATGTATTCTACTATGACACTCTGTTTTTTGGTGTATACTTATTAACATTCCATGGAACTTTCCCTGCTGCCCTAAACTATCACACTACAGGCAGTGCTTTTTCTGTAATGGGATGCAGAGTGGGAATCAAATTTAAAATTCAAGCAGGAAAAGTAACTCAAGTTATTTCATGTTTCTACTTTTCTCCTTTGTTTTCCATGTTTCCAGTCTTCTCTGATTATAAGGTGTATATATATACTTTAGCCTACTTCAGTGTATCTAATTATATAATTTAAAAATCTTACTTCTTTTTTATTAAGCTATATGTTTGTATAAATGATAAAAGCTTGAAGACTAATCAGCCATGAAAAAGACAACTGGCATTGCTCCATTTTTTTCTGTGAGGAAGATTAGCCCTTAATTAACATTTGTTGCCCATCTTCCTATTTTGCTGAGGAAGACTGGCCCTGGGCTAACATCTGTGCCCATCTTCCTCTACTTTATATGTGGGATGCCACCACAGCATGACTTGATAAGTGGTGCATTATGTCCACACCTGGGATCCGAACCTGCAAACCCCGGGCCGCCGAAGCAGAGTGCAGGAACTTAACCACTATGCCACTGGGCTGGCCCCAGCATCGCTCCATTTTTTAATGATATGGAAAATCCTTACCATATAGTTCAGCAAATCCATTCATAGGCACACGGGATGTGCCAGTGACAAACTGAAGTAATCTTATTCTTTTTTCTGAATCCATCATCAAAACAGCCTGAATAAGATAAAAACAGAATTTAGGAATATCATTGGAAAAAAGGTAACAAAACTATCCTGAAAAATATGCTCTCAGAATTTAGTTGGAGCATTAATGATTACTTATTAAATCTGCATGTTTCTTTTAGTTATATTTGTGTTTGTGGGTGGTTTACAAAGTTCTTGAAAACTTTATTTCCAAGGGTACATGGTAACTCTTTAGAATGGGATTATAGCCTCATAAAGTGACAAAAATTTCTTCTCAGGTGCAACTCATGGCTTTTAAAAAATTATATTTATTGATATTATTGAGTGGCATACACATTTTTCTATAAGATGGAAAAACGCATTTAAAGGAGCCATGCAGGAGTCCTAGAGAATACACTGCAGGTTATTACACGTTCTCTTGAAGAGTCCCTGCTTTAGTAAGGAACTAAGTGCCTATCTCAGCTGTCACTGCCCTTTATACATTCTGAGCACTTTACTTACTTATCTATAAATATGTATGAAGGTCAGAACCATATCCAGGAAGTAGATGTATATAGTACAAAATCAAAGATAATTTTTGCTGGTCTATATATATTTTTTGTCTTATCTATATGTAATCCACTAGTATAGTTAAATATGATTGAATCTATCGAAAAGTAATTGATGAAAATAGAAGCTTTCAATTACCTTCCAAAACCACTGTATGACTTGATGATTTACACTGTAGCCATTTTTATACTTTGTGTGTTCTCTCCAGTCGTTCACATCGACGTCTCCCAATCCACACATAAGAAGCTACATAATAAGAAATGTCAAACTGTAGACAAGACAAATAATGGGTACAAAAGTCCTGTTTTAAAATAAGAATAATATTTCTCACCTCTAGCTCATTTTCATCGAAAATTTTGATGAGATCCTGTGGTATTAGTTCAAAAAATCCCTAGTAGAAAGAATGTATTTAAAAACCTGGTTAGCAGGGTCAATGGACAATCCTATACTTCAGCTTCTGGGTGCTACTGGAGAAATCCCACATCCATATAGATTCCTACCACTAACACATTCATGGGCTCTTAACTCAACTGAGATTTCAACATTGGCAAGAAAAGGAATGTATCCATTGTCTGTGCTCTCCCATTGATTCCTCAAAGTGGCTATTTTAAAACTTCCCTGCACTTCTCAAGCCTCCTCCTCCTCTTCACCACTTCTTTACAGCAGATAATTTCTATTTGAGAGAGGAAATGGAGGTGATTATGCAGGATGGAATTCCCTCAACCTTCTGCATCCCCACATACCAACCAGCACCACCATCCGTCATGGCCTCCTTCCCACTACAGTGGAGAGAGTACCATTTCCTTTCTGTGCTTCATTTGCTTCCTCAAGGAGGTCATCTCACTAAACCCCTTCTCTTTATTAGCACACTCTTTAAACATTTAAATTTGTTCAAGCCATATCTACCTTAAAAACAAAACAAAAAAGCAAACCCCTCTTTCTTCTTCCCTTTACAGCCAAGTTCTTGACAGTGTCCTATGTTACTGAATCCACTTGCTCGCCTCCCATCTCTCTCTCAACCCACTAATCTGACCTCTATGCCACCGCTTTGCTGAAGCTGTCCTGGAAAAAGTCAAAGACAGCTTTGTGGCTAAATCTGATAAACACTTTCTAGTTCCATATCTTATTTGACTTCTCTGCACTATGATGTTGAAAACACCTTTGTTCTTGAAACTTTCTGTTGATGGTTTTTCTCTTTGTCTTTGTCTGGCTTTCCTAATTTCCTTTGAAGTCTCCTTTTTTACTGTCCATTCCTGAAATGTTGGTGTTCCCACATCTCCACGTGTGGCCACCCACTTTCATTGTTCTTACTGTTCTTTTGAATTTTCCATCTTATCTAGTCCACAGCTCCACTACACATTTGCAGATGACCCCCAAATCCATTGCCTCCCCAGATCTCTATCCTTTAAATCACCCTATGCTACAGCCCTCCCTTCCTGAATACTATTCAGATGTGCACACAGCCCTCTCCCCCCACACCATCTTAGTCCCTGTCCTTACCATTCCTCACTGGCTTACTGTAATTCTCTCCCAACTAGTCTGGGCTGCTAGTCTTGCCCTCCTCTAACTCACTACATACCACTTCCAGAATGATACGACCAAAATGTAAATTGAATCCTGGTGTTTTACTGTTTAATAGCCTTTAATGCCACCTTCCTTCCCCTCCCTGGGCTTCACAGAAAACTCCAAACTCCACCTTTATTTCCAGTTTAACAAACAGGCCCTTCATAATCTGGGTCTGCTCAGCTCTTCTCCACTTAGTTTTACCTCTTTCATTCTCCTATCCAGTATACGAATTGCCTGTATTTTCTTTAATGTGTGCACAGTCTGTCTTATTGCCAGACTTCACACATGCTGCTCCGTCTGCTTAGCACTGCATTTTCCTCATCTCTGTGGCTGGCCCATCCCTCTAGTCCTTCTCTACCCCTTCCTCCACCTCTCCCTGCTCTGACGTCCACCTCTCCTCTGTGCCTACCTAGCACTTCAAGCTTGCCTCTGTCCGTTTCACTCTAGATTCTCTGCCCCTTGATAGCAGGACCTATGTGTTTTTGCCTTGCATACCACGACACGCAGTCAGTGCTCAATACTGAATAAATGAAACACTGTATGATAACTATTTAACAGAGAAGACTTTAAGTTAGCTTAAGAAATGAGTGCCCTGACAATAGCCTAAAGGTCTATCAGTTGGGAAGTTTAAATAACTTATGAGTTTATATTATGAATAAAATGCAGCCACAAAGAAAGGTAGCTATATATTTTGATATGTAAAATCTCCAATAAATATCTGATAAGAGAAGAGAGCAAATCACCAACCAACAGGTATAGCGTGATCCCATTTAGGAAAAGAAACAAATGGTATTTTCCACTGTCAGTATAGTACTCTTGACCTTTGCTCACCTAGGTTACTTAAGGGGAGGGGAGTGGGACTGGGAAAAGGTGGGGGGCAAAGATAGGTGTGAAGGGGGACTGTTGATGGTTACTGCATGGACTGAGTTTTAACAGTGAACATCTATTCATTTAATATTTTATTAATATGAAAATGTAATTAAAAGTGGTTTTAAAAAGCAAGTCATAAACTAATTTTTCTCAGATGTGATGAGGCCCAATATTTAAAACTTATGGATTGCATTTTGAAATTATAGAAGAACAAACAAAAGAAAATGAATACCTCTTTAAAAGCAGCCATTTGCTTCTGGATTCGGTTTACAAATCGCCATTGTATTACAAGACTAAAAAGAAACAACACAGTTCATCTTTTTCACATGAACCAAGAAAAAAATTTAAGGTATATTTATTCCGGTTAGAAATAAAAAATAAACACTAGCTAAGCCCAAGGCAAAAACTGAATGTGAGTGGGTAATACAGCATTGTTATATAAAGAGAAGAACACTGAGACCCCAGCTCTAGGGGAAGAGAAAGAAGGTACGAAGAGTCCTCCCAAGAAGAAGCACAAACTTATTTTCAGTAAAGTATTTACTCCATATAGTAAAATACTAACAAAATACTTACTAAATATATTCCTTTTTGTTCTTATTGGTGACAACTATTTCTGATCCACCATTTTTCAACTCATGTTGATGTGTCTAAAAGTAAGCATGATACTTTGATATGTTATTTTAGTGGAAAAAAACAAAATAAAAGTATACACATTATAGTTATACCAGAAACCTGGTGTTTTAATAAATTTATTCAAAAACTAAGAAAACTTAAAATATTAGTTTTACTAAAATAAACATGGAATGAGTCAAAGCAGAAATTCTTACTGAGAGATAGCTTTTGTTACTGGAAAATAAATTTAAAAACAGAGCACAGAAATGTGTTGAGGATACGCATTATTTAACATCTAATCTTAAGTTATAACATTTGTTTCATAATTTATTACTATTTTATTTAATCAAAATTTACAAACCTGTCCAAAAAGTTCTTCATCTATGACAAACCTGAGGTCCAATTCTGTTGGATCATTTTCAAGGATCCATCTTAGTGAATTGTAATATTCACCATCCTAGATAGGAAACATTATATATTTAAAATTTGTATATAAAAAGAAGACACCTGAACCTGCAAAGAAAGTATTTGGAGAGTCTGAATAATTGGACAAAAGATGAAAATGTCAGTTGGACATCTTTTCCATGAACACACAAGTATTATAAAAAGAGATGGATGGCTAGTAAGTGGGAGAGTAAAAATGCACATATCAATAGAGTGATGCCTGCTTTAAAGTTTAGAAATCTATCTCTGTGTGGAAACAGGAGAGGTACAGATTTTATTATCCAGTTAAAAGGTCAAAGAAAGCAGTTTTCAGATGAATCCTAACTTCCATGGACACCCAGGAGTACCTAGCATCTTTCTCATATGGCCTATCAGGCGGTAAGTAGCTATAAGGAGGTTGTTATTTATACCTGGCCCAAATTAAAGAAAAATACAAAATTAAATACAGAACCTCAATTAATCAACTCAAAGAGCTGTGCAATCATATGATTTATAAAGAATTATACTGTTCACACTGGTAATGAGTCACAAGAAAGGAATAAAAAATGAACTTGGTACCCAGGAAGAAGTCTTGGAATTCATGTGTGCCCACAGCGTATGAGGCTATTCAGCATAGGAGGCAAGGCTATAGCCAGGGATTTAACCCTCAGGTTTCCGTTTCTTTGCAGTGGCCTAACCTCAAGGCCTTGGCTTTGGACTGCTACATTGAAAACATACGCCACTCATCATAAAAGACCACAATTCATATATTGATGCAAGAGATACATAAAAATGTTGTACAGCATGTTGAAGTATTTAGGGAGAAGTTTACTGATATTTGCAACTTTCTTGAAATGCATCAAAAAATAAGATGGATTGGACAATAAGATGGGAGGACAGATGGATAGGAATGTGATAAAGTAAGCATAGAAAAAAAGCCAATTGTGGATTCTTGGTGGTGGATACACACATGTCCACTGTGAAAACTCTTCAATTTTATTATATGTTAGAAAATTTTAATAATAAAATGTTGGGAAAATATTCATTTGTATTTTGAAATATTATAATTATAATCTATTAATTTCTTCATCATTAAAATCTAACTTTAAAATATTCAGTCGCCTGTTAAATTAAACTTCCTCTATATTATAAGTGAAAAAGACATACCACTGATTCCATATCATGAAGTGTTATTGGTTTGTGTAACATCATCTTGTAAAATGGGCGGATGAAAAAACCTTGCAAAAAAATCAAATATATTTAAAATGATTACCACGTGAAAGAAATAAGATAATCGAATTAAAAAATAATTTATGCTTGATACTAACCATCCAACAGTTTTCCATGGTAAACTGCCATTCCAGCTACCCGGCCAATAAACTTGAAGTAAGAGAGGTGATCTTCATTACACAATCCAGAGTTTGGATTTATCTGTAGTGTATAATTATCCCTGTAAAGACAACCACATTTAAGTGATCCTCTCTATATTTCATATAAAAATTTTAATATGACAAATAATTATTAATCATCTCCCTCTTTTTAGAGTTGTTTACCTCTATTAGAACCACATTAGACCATTGGATTTAATGGTTTTAAAAATAGTCATTTCTGCCAAAAGGCGGAAACAACCTAAATGTTCATCAATAGACGAATGGATAAACAAAATGTGGTACATACACATAATGGGATATTATTAAGCCTTCAAAAGGAAGGAAGTTCTGACACATGCTACCACATGCATGAACCTTGAAGACATTATGCTAATGAAATGTCAGTCACAAAAGGACAAACACTTTATGATTCCACTTATATTAGGTACCTAGAGTATTCAAATTAATAGAGACAAAAAGTAGAATGGTGGTTGCCAGGGAATGGGGGAATTAGTGTTTAATGGGTACAGAGTTTCAGTTTGGGATGATGAAAAAGTTTTGGAGATGGATGGTGGTGATTATTGCACAACAGTGTGAATGTACCTACTGCCACAGAACTGTACATTTAAAATGGTAAATTTCATGTTATGCATATTTTACCACAATTAAAAGATAGTTATTTCTGAAACAATATTAGTCATAGTCTCCCTTTTATGGCACATTGTAACATACATTTTCCTTGCATCATACAACCCTGTTACTTTCAGCACAGTGATTTTTTTTTCTGTATAGAGCCATTGTAAAGTTCCTTACGTAGCAGAATATTCAAACAACCCATAATAAGGGTTAAACATTTCCTTGGAGATCAGGAAGAACCATTCTCTGGCGACTCCTCCATAATCTAATCCCTTTTCACCATCAAATTCAATCCACAGTCGAGCCTTGAGGAAGTCTGCTCTCTTGACACCCATGATTCTCCTGTAGGAGTCCTCAAGAACAGTTGCACGGCGAAGTTTCATTTCAAATTTGTTTGGAATGTCATTCTGAAAACCCGGAGAAGAGAGACTTATGGTTTAAATCAAGTCAACGTGATGGCAAATTTATCTCTCATAAAAGTTATAAAATTCACTGCCCTCCACCCTGTGCTCCAGACCCTTTTTTCAGGGAAAGCGAGTCTAGGAATATTGTCTGTATTTCCTCTATGGTATAAAAGAATTCATGCACTTTCCCTAATCACATAATAATATAGACTTCTGATTTTTATATCTGAAGAAGCTATTGGCAGTGGTAACAATGCTCGCATGGAGGCATGTCATGAACAGTTCTTTCCATAGAAGTTCCAGTGAGGACCACTCTGTGACCTATGGTCTAGCTGCTGCCTGCTACTTGTTCCCTGCCTGTTGCTCCAGGGTTTTTCCCTATCTCCACCTTTCCTCCTTGGAGCCTATCGTGCTTCACTCACTAATAAGTGCTAACATTTACAGACTGTGCCAGGCACTGTTCCCAGCATTTTGATTTTGACCAGTAATGTCATTTACTCCTCATAATACTGTGAAGAAGCTACTATTATTATCTCCATTTTATCGATGAGGAAACTGAAGACAGAAGAAAGTCTTCACTCCCGAGTCTCCGCTTTAATGAATGAGTTACATGCCTCACTAATCTTTTGTACATCCTTTGCTTACGTGACAAGTGCAGATAACTATGCTTTTAGGCAGACCTTATTGTAAATTTTAAAGAAACATATCTGAATATTTTATTCTTGAGTGCTTCATGTGCAATGTTCAAGTGGAAACCATTAGGAGAAAACATGCTATCAATGTTCTGTCACTTCAAAAAAAGAAATAAGTGTTAGCTCTAAGGAAAAAGAAATTTTTACTATCAATATAATTAGGAAAAATGGAAACCCCTATAGAAACAATATTATAAGCAGTTTATATAAGCAATATAAGCATAATATAGGCAGTTTCCGCTGCTGCTTATACAATTTAAAAAAAATGGTAAGATTGGAGAAAAGCAATTTTGGACTAGACCTCAGGCAACCAGTGCAGGTAGGTTACTTACCAAGCATTTACTGAGGCCTGCTCGGGGCCAGGCCCCATGCTAGGTAGGTACCATAGTACGGCCAAGGATGGGAGGAAAAGGGAGTAAAAACATGGCATTAGATGTGGTCACTTCCTCAAGGAGCTTATGATCTGGTGTGTATGTGAGAAACAATGTAAATGTTACTAATTCTGAGACTTCACAGAGTAGGAAAATTGCTAATTATAGAGATACAAGCAGTGTTTTGTGGGGTCCTAAAAGATTGAGCTATTAATTGCAAGTGAGGCAATCAAGGAGGCCTCCAGAGGAAGTCTTGACAGGAACAGAAGGGAGAAAGGGACTGAGGAACAGCAGGCTAAGAGAAGAGCATGCAAGAGGGGTCTAATCTACTTCATAGGTAGTAGGAGTATACCTCAATATACTTCAGAGGGTATAGAAGGAGGCGGGGAAGGGAAAGGAGGGATTACAGGGAAAGAAGAAGGTGGAGAAGTCTGCAGTCTGGGGCCAGAGTGTGGAAAGGGTGAATGCTGACTAGGAAGAGAGTCACTGAGCAGGAAGCACAGGATCAGACTGCTGTGTTCTTTGATGGGATCGAGTGTAAAGGGTGGTTTTAAGGAGGAGAGACGAGGCACGCTGGTCAGTTAAAGGCCCTGAAATAGACTGTGTGAGAGAAGACAAATGGACCGTGTTGAGTGAGCAACAGCAATGGAAGGAAGAGAGGGATGGAGGAAAAACTTCCATGGTTGAGCTGAGCAGTGGACCAGGCATGGATTCTGGCGTCAGGTGGCCGAGTTGAAATCCTGGCTTCACCTCACACATCTTTTCTAAGGCTTAATTTCCTCATCCATAAAATAGGGACAATAATAGTATCTACCTAATGGAGTTGTATCAGAATTTAATGGGATAATGCATTTCTTGAGCTTACATGGTATCTGGCACAGGGAGAGCTCAATAATGATTAGTCATCCTTATTCATAACTAACAAGATGTTAAGGATAAGGCAGAGGAAAAGGTTAAAGACAGCTCAGGGCTTTGAAGCATTGGTTTTTGATATTTTTATCTCTATCTTGGTGTTCTGCTCTTTTGCTGTGATACATCTGGATATAGATTTTATTTTTCATTTGTTTATTTATTTTGCTGAGGAAGATTCACCCTGAGCAAACATCTGTGCCAATCTTTCTCTATTATGTATGTGGGTCACCTGCCACAGCATGGCTGACAAGTAGTGTAGGTCTGCACCTGGGATCTGAACCCGTGAACCTGGGCCACCGAAGGAGAGTGCGTGGAACCTTAATCACTAGGCCACAGGGCTGGCCCCTAGATTTTATTTTTTTAAATCCTGCTTGGAACTTTCTGTTAAACTGAGAATTCAGATTCTCAGCCTCTTCCCCATGCTCTTGAGTCACTCCTTCTGGAACGACTCCATGTCTCTTAACCTTTCTTTCATGTTTTTACCTCTTTATATGCCTTTGTTGCATTCTGGGTAATTTCCTCTCTTAATTACCAATATGATATGTCATGCTGCTTAAGAGGATGGACTCTGGAGCTAGACCGTTTGGTTTGTATCTGGCTTTGCCACTAACAACCATGGAACTTGATCACATTGCCTAATCTCTCTGTGCCTCAGTTTCCTCACCTGTAAAATGTGATCATAACAGTCTCTTTATTTTTTTAGAACTTTTTTTTTTTGCTGAGGAAGATGCACCTAGAGCTAATATCCGTTACCAATCCTTTTTTAGTTTGAGGAAGATTTGCCCTGAGCTAACATCTGTGGCAAATCTTCCTCTATTTTGTATGTGGGCCACCGCCACAGCATGGCCACCGGCCAGCAGTGTAGGTCTGTGCCCGGGAATCGAACCTGGGACACTGAAGCAGAGCATGCCAAACTTAACCACTAGGCCACCGGGGCTGGCCCAACAGTCTCTTTCTTATAGAGTTGTTGTAGAGACTACATGAATAATACATGTAACTTGCTAAGAAGAATGCTTGGTATGTAGTGAGACCTCAATACATATTACTGCTTTCATTATGGTTTTTGTGTTCTGTGACCTGTTTATAAAGGCCTTGTTCCACATCTCCTGCGGCCTGGGAGACATCAATAATCAGATATTGTAACATGTTCATAAGTGTTCACAGTGGCAATTGGAGAAGCTGGTGCTTCTACTCCACCAGCATATTTTCATTACGAGTGAAAACATTTCTTAGAAAAATAAATCAATGAAGACTGAAAATCCCAAATCCTAGAAATAGAAAACAAATTTCCAAAGTGACTTTGACACAAAGTTATTGAGTTTGAAAAGTTGCTGATACTTTAGGATTTTATTAAGCCATAAAATTTTTGCACAAAAAACTATTATATTTCATTTTTGTTAAATTTTGGATGAAAAAAATCTGTGGTAGCAGACCCACCATCTTGAATCTTTGGAAAAGCATGCTTCCGGCTTAGAGTACAAGGAAGTATAACCCAATGTTGCCACCTAGTGGTAGTATTTCCAAACTGCAGGGAAAGGGGGAAAGTATGAGCAAATTATAGAAAGACATTAAAAAATGGTCATCACCAACAGAAAGGAAATAGATGGGCAGATGATGAGTTTAGTTCCAAACATACTGAATTTGTGGTGATGGAAAAAAGTGTAGGGAACATATCTGAGAAGCAAAAAGAGACAGTTACAAGAGTGCTGTTCCAATCAGAGTTGTATTTTCAAATTATGCAGAGAGAGGTTATATTTGAAGCTGTAGAGGAAAACAACAGTCAACGCTGAAAAAGAATCCCGAGAACCCTCCAACACAATCAAAGACTAGGCCAGGAGATAATCTCCTGAGCTATTCTTACTCTCATCTTACAAAGCCCAGGCCCCACAAATCCCACTAGGAAACCAGGTTAGAGCTCTTTAAAGCATATTTTTAATACTATTTTTCTATATTACAGAATATCTTGAAAAATAAAGAAAGACAAAATAATTGTGGTCTCTGATGATATATAACAGCTACTCAAAAAATAAGCATCCTTTTCCTATAAAAAACTATTCAAAATTATTACAAATGTAAAATATATTCTCTACTACTTTTTAAAATGCATTTCCCATACTTTCAGTCTATATAACAATCATTCTTAAGAACTCACTGTAAGTTATCACTAACCTGCT
The DNA here is from genome assembly GCA_031878705.1 of Tapirus indicus. Classification (NCBI taxonomy): domain Eukaryota; kingdom Metazoa; phylum Chordata; class Mammalia; order Perissodactyla; family Tapiridae; genus Tapirus; species Tapirus indicus. The sequence goes on from CM062918.1 coordinate 47,961,789, forward strand.
TCTTCAGCTTTCTTCGGAAGAACTCATACTTTCTTTTATAATCCCTGGAGTAGGGCACTGCCTTTAGTGGAAAATTTCGGAAAAATAAAGAAGGTTTAGGTTGTTTTTATTCTGAAACAATTTAAAAGTTTCCCCTTGGGGTATTTTATGAACATAAGTTTAAGGTATTAAAAGAGAATATTTGGAAAGGAAAGTTTAATTTGAAGAAAAGCAAATACAGAACTTTAAAAATTTTAATTTCTCTCTGTAAGATAAAATTGTATTCAGCAATCCCTATGGCTGTAATTTTCATCATGCAATATTCTTGAAATGTAACATGCCAGAAACAGGAAATTTCTTCCAAGTAGAGAAATATTAGAAATGAAAATTTCCACTTCTAAAGAGACTTTCAAAGTGATTTCTCCATTAAGGGAACAATTTGAAAAATGTACTTTTTCCTTGAACTCTGAGGAATTGCCTTTTTTATCCATTATTTTAAAAGACTAAACATGGAGACTGAAGAGTAATCTAAAAGAACTATACCTTTGATTTTACTTATTTTTGTGAATTAGAAAACAATTAAAATCTGAAAAACTAAAAATGGAAAAAGTAACTATATATATAAAAGAGGATAATGATTTTCCTATCATTAACCTGACTCAAGAGTAATATAAACATATTACATGGTAATATTTATACTTAAATATGACTGTGTCCTATATATACATATATCTTACATATTGTATATACAATGACTTCTACCAGAAAGTTCAAGACATGACCCTGGAGTTGATAGGGCGATGTCCGCTTCCTCACCTGATCCACTCTTGGCTCCGCTTCGATATGGGGAGGATTGCCAACATTCTTTTTCAGGCAATGGCAAGCACCAGCCTGAGCACAGTAGTCCCCTGCCTTAGCATTTTGACTGTCTGGCTCACTAGTCTCCCAAGGCTATTGTGTAGGGTAAGGATAATGACCTTATATGCTCTTTGCAAACAACTGAGACCTGGAGTGGGAGTGGTGGGGAGGGGAGAGAATTGCAAATGTGCTTTCCTCTTAGTGCTTGTAGGATTATGCCTTGACCTCTCACCCTTGAAGAGACAGGTGAGAGGACACTTCCATCAGAGCATACTAATACAAAGAGACTTACTGGTCCAGTTATTGCTACATTCTGCAACCGAGGATCTTCCCATTGTGTTCTTTTTATATCTGAAGAGAGAAAGAGAAAAAAGATGTTCTTTAGTCTCATGCACATAATTCAATATTACACAAAATAACGTAATAAAAAATCACATTGTACATACTGTGATTTATGTAGAAGATTCTTCCATCTGTGTGAGTTCTTTCTTCCCATCCTGGCTATAATGAAGAATGTATTAACTGTAATTAATATTTTATTAAAGTGTTGATGCCTTTTACAAAGACTGGAATATGCAAATTAAATTAACCATATAACCAATGCCATTTTTCTACCCATACATCTAAAACCCTTTCCTAAAATAATATTATTTAATAATAATATTAATTACAGTTGTTCAAGAACTACTGTATTCCAAAATACAAAATGTTTGAGACAGGCAAGTTAGATTGGTAGCAATTCTATAAACTTACAGGTAAAGGCCCCAGATCATTGGAAGAATCAAGTGATGTCTTTCCTCTCAGATGAGCTGGAATTTTCAGTCTTGGATCTTCCTTTTTTGGTAGAGTAAATAAAGAAACCAATATACACACACAGATTTTAAAATCATGCAAGTCAATCTGTTACTATGTTTTCTAATATCAATGGATATTTAAAATATTCTCTTTAAAAAGTACTCATTTATTTCACTTGCTTAATCTGTGAAATAATAGTTTCTCCACCTAAAATCTCTCACTCTCAGGCTACAGTATTCAGTTCTCAGAGTGGGATCAGTATGAACTCATCGTCTCTTTCACAGAAACCATTCAGAGTATTTTGCCCCACTCTTCAGGGATTGTGTCGCTACAGAGCGCTCTTTTCTAAATAAAAACTGGTGGAAGAGTGAGACATTAAACTGCACCACGTGTTATGTCTGAGCCCCTGAACATGCTTTTTGGCACCCATCTGTTAAGATGCTGATTTGTTAATATTTTTGAAAGATAAGAAGGGAAACTCAAAAAGGTTATTAAAGTCAATTCAAACTGTTGAAGAAGAGAACAAAATTCAATTTACTTGGATTATTTATATATTATTATTTTAATATTATTTTATTAAACTATTTTAGTATTAATTAGGTACACTGGTCTTAAATAAATTAATCAAAATCTATTCATCTGCTGCTGAGTTTCAGTAATTTTTCTATTAGTGGTGAACCAACTACTAAACAACTTTATCCCTTATCTTAAAATAAAAATACTTATTCTCCTAGCCTCCCAAAGTTTTTTGGGTAAATGAGATATGGATTCAAAAGTGTTTTAGAACTATAAAGCCTCACATAAAGGTAAAGGATTATTACTAAATATTTTCCTAAGCATTTATGGCCAGTGAGCTAAAAACTCTAAATAGGAAGTAAATGTATCTCCATAACAATCCCCCAAAATGTTAAAAATAGGCATAAACATATCTTGAATAGAAATAATACTACTAAGAATTCAACATATCTTTAAATGAAACTAGGAAACATAGGTTATACTAACGTATACTTAAAGATTATAAAGAACTATACATAAGAGATTATTATTGTTACTATAAATGTAAACTGAAGAGTATTAAAGTTACCCAGGTGGTAGTTTTGGTGTTGTGGTCAATAAAGAAAGGCCTCCCATTTGGTGCATGCCGGACTTCCCAGCCTTTAGGAAGGAATCCTTGCTCCATTTCAGATGGCTGGGTCACCTGCTGTGCTGAATCACCTGTGGGGACCTGTGGTTGAGGGCATGCAGAAGAACTCTGGCTTGATGGCAGCTCACTGGTCTCCATTGTGGCCTAGGACATTAATCAAATCATGTTGTAATGTTTTATAGAGAACACACAAATAGCTGTGGTTAAAAAGGTAACTCTATCTGCAAACAGAATACATACTTATAAATAGGCCTAAACATCGGAGGCTCATTTTTCTAATAAAGTGTTTTGTCAAACTTTGTTTTTACAATAATTTATAATTTCTCAGCTAATTTTCGAGTGACAAGATGCTGGTTAACAAAGCTGTTGTGGGTACACGTGATTGAGAAAGCTAGATTGGTGGGCCTGTGCCCTAGCTGCAAGAGAAGCCATAGGGCCTACTGGAGGAGGTTGTCTTTACTCGTCTAAAAGACTCAGAGATTGGGGGAATTTCCCATACATAGAAGTGGGTTCAGATGCTGGGTAGATAAAATGAATGGCAAATATTCACTACAGAACTGGATAACTGAAATGTAATATAGTCATATGATGAAATATTAGGCAGTAGTTAAAAGAAATGCACTGGATTTAAATATAAGACAACATGGATGGGGTTTTAAAACAACGTTGAGCAAGAAAAGATTTAGATTTATACAACAAAACATCTATGCAAAATGTGAAACACAAAGACATAAAATTTTGCACTGTTTAGCTGTCTATGTAGCATACAAAATAGGCTGGAAGAATACCCAATGAACTCAAGATGGTGGCTCCCTCTGGACAGTAGGACCAAGTGCTTGGCTAAAAGGAATTTAGTTTTATCTGAAAGATTTCTTCTTTAAAATAAAATGTCTAGAAACAAATATGGTAATTTGTTAATGGTAGTAAATCTGGGTGTTAAGAAAATGGGTGCTGCTATATTATTCTCTGTACTTTCCAGTGTTAAAAATTTTCTCAATAAGAGAAATGGTGATAAGATAAAATGAATATTTTCCTAAACACAAAGAAATACTACAAAAGGCACTCACTGTTAAGAACAAAGTGTCATTGTCACAAATTTCTTTAATAGATAGTAATCACTAAGACTATCTTTTAGCAAATTAATGATCTTAACCATTTAAATTACAAAATTACCTAATGGACCAGATCATTTATTTTGTCCTGTTATTCCCAATTGGACTTGTTTTACACAATAACAAGTGGTAATTCATGCATATTAGAGATCTGCAGGAAATGGTAGACACTTAGCACCAATGTCAGAAAATAATTAGAAAATGCTAGAAGCATCCAGTATATACTACAAAGTGATATAATAGCTTCCATAGGAATATGATGGTTTAAATTCTATAAGAAAACAAGTTGATGGATAGATTGCAGGGTACCTGTATAGTGGGCTTTGTCCAGGTAGTAGTTCTGGAGTTGTGATCTACATAATATGATCTTCCTCTTTCATCTTGTTTTTCTTCCCAACCTGGTGGTAATCCAGATGAAGTAGGCAAAAGCTAAAGAGACGAATAAGAGGAGAATTAAATATTAATAAGAAAGAATCCTTTGTGTGTGTGTGTGTGTGTGTGTGTGTGTGTGTGAGGAAGACCAGCCCTGAGCTAACATCCATTGCCAATCCTCCTCTTTTTGCTGAGGAAGACTGGCCCTGGGCTAACATCCATGCCCATCTTCCTCCACTTTATATGGGACATCACCACAAAATGGCTTGACAAGCGGTGCGTCTGTCTGTGACTGGGATCCGACTGTGAAACCCCAGACTGCCAAAGTGGAGCGTGTGAACTTAACCACTATACCACTGGGCCAGCCCCAGAAAGAATCCTTTTAAAACGACTATATCCCTTCTTTACTGCTAGATCTCTTTAAAATGAGCCATATTTTAAACTGTACAGCATTTCACTTCAAAAGACCCCAGCAGAACAGACAATAATGAAGAGTGATAACAACCCCACACAAAGTGCTGTAACATAGATCATGCATTTAATCCCATACAAATCTGAATAAGATCATTGTTATTATTGGCCCATTTTACTTATGAGGAAACTGAAACTTAGAAAATTGAAGTAATTTCCTGATGGATACATTGCTAGTACGGGGGGTATGATTTGAACCCAGGTAGTCTAACTACAGAAATTATTACTCATAGGTGGCGAGTCAAAAGTTACCCCTGCCTTCTTTCTGTAAGAGCTGGGGAGGTGCTGTTTATTATAGCTTATTACTAATGAACAGAGAAGTCTGATTATTTCCAGGTTTACTTAAAATAGTCCAGGTCTGGCCTTCCTTTTGTCTTTTGAACCAGATTAGACTCTTCAAGGCTTGGCCTGGTCCCCTAACGTGACTTACACAAAAACTATCACCACTAGTCTGTTCATTGGGTACACTGTTCCCGATACACACGAGGTAGATGTACATTGCTGACAGTTACGATGAGCTGTTAGTCTACAAAATAATGGAATTCAAAGTTGCCCAGCTTTACAAATGTCCAACAGCTGGTGAGCAGATAAATGAAATATAGTAGGAACTACTGAGACATGCAACAACATGGATAAATCTCAAAAAATATTAAGTGAAAGAGGCCAGACACGTAAGACTACACACCGTATGATTCCACTCATATGAAATTTCTAGAAAAGGCAAAACTGTAGCAACAGAAAGCAGGCGACTGGTTACTGGGGGCTGAGAGCAGGTGTTGGGATTGAAAGAACTTGTTGGGGTGATGGAAGGGTGCTTAAACTTGATTGTGAAGTCTGCACAACTGTATAAATTTGCTAAAACTCATTATTATGTACACTTAAAAATGGGCAGATTTTATGGTATGTAAATTACACCTCAAAAAAGCTGTAAAAAAAACCCCTAATCAATATAATATATTGAGAAGAAAAGGCATGGAGATAGCTTTTCCAGTACATAAAATATAAATCATCTCTCAATTCTGCTTCTCATCTGGTGCACTTAAGCTTGTTTCTTGGATGAATGCTTGTCAGTCAATCAGAAATTCAACAGTTTCACTGTATGGAGGACATTATAAGGTGCAGTGGGAGAAATACCATGGATCATGGTAGGCCAACTCCAGTCGAATGGAGGAGGCCAGACAAGTTACCATAAGTGAGAGTGAGGCTGGTGAGGGCAGTCTTTCAGTGGCATCCACCCTCTTGTTGATAGTCAATATTGACTGGGCCAATTGCAAGATGGGTGACGCCTCTTTCCTCAGCACCGGATCTGTGCCCTTCTCTTAGTGCAGGGCCACCTTTTTAGATGGATGAGACACTCTTGGGTCGAGGAATTCTGAGCCTTGGTCTTCCTATGCTGGAACTTCCATAAAAGCAAAAACAATCCTCACTTTTCAAAATTAATATATAGATTGCCATTCAAAATCACAAACAGTTGGTGAAAAAAGTGAGAGGGTCACTCCATGTGGGGAAATGGAATGTGCACAGACCCAGTAGAGGGAGAGAATTAGGACATGGGAATAGCCTGTTTGGAAGAAAAAGCACAGGCGGGAGTGAAGGCAGCAGGAGGTTTCTGTGGGTGGACAGGAGAGGGTAGGCTGAAGGGGCTGGGAGCCTGGGAGTTTTCATTTGGTTAAAAAACAAGTGGGGCCATGGGGGGAGGGACAAACTCAAAGTAATGACAGTTGAGTCAGGAAGGCTGGGAGACCAAAAGGGAGTCAGTAGTGCAGGCATGAAGTTGTTAGGGTCTAACCTCCAGTCAAGGCCGTGGCTGGGAACACTACTGAGGAGGAAGCAGAAGGCCTCGACAGACTGGTGGATGCGAGACTGAAGAGAGAAAGGGGACTGATAAACTCTGACTTGGCCACTGAGCCTGTGGACGCCAGTGCACACCTGACTGAGTGACTGAACTCTGACGTGACACTTCATGTACAGGGCAGAAAACGGCTGTGAGATGCCATGGGCCACGTACAGGGCAGAGGCAGCTGGACATCATAACCCCGAATTGTATGCTGGCTGCAGCAGACCATCTCCAGCCAGCACAGTGCATCAACCAACAAGGCTGGATATCACCAGCACTCCCAGACTTGGCTTTCTTACTGTGGGAGAGACAGTTCTCCTGTTTTCGTCTTTTTTTTTCTTTTTGGTGATGAAGATTGGCCCTGAGCTAACATCTGTGCCAATCTTCCTCTATTTTGTATATGGGATGCCACCACAGCGTGGCTTGATGAGCAGTGAGTAGGTCTGAGCCCAGGATCTGGGCCTGCAAACCCTGGGCTGCCGAAGTGGAGTGTGAGAACTTAACCAGTACGCCACCAGGCCGGCCACTGTTTTTGTCTTTAAAGGGCCTACCTTCCCCATTTCCCCTCCCCCGAACCTCATCCCTCACAGCCTACATTCTGTGCTGGATCAGTTCCCTGCTGGACAGTCAAAAGTTCATACTTGGTATTCAAAAAAAAAACGTTGCTGAGATTTATATTTTTATTGATGATTAAGGGGAGAGGATAAAACTCACCACAGGAAGTGCAGGCTGTTCCTCAAAAGTATAGGCTTGTAAGCTGCCTCTTCTGCTGGAATGATTCTTATGAAAAAAAAAATAGAATAACAACTTTAGGTCTTTGGGGGGCAGATAAGGTAGTGGGGGTAGATATGATGGAGCGGAAGAAAGAACCAGCTAGGAAGTGACCGTGGAGACTCTGTATATGAAGGCACTCAGCCGCTCTCAATACCACTACGTGCTGATGCCTTCCAACTTCCAGCTCACACTTCTCCCCTAGACTGCATTCTGGATACTTCCTCTTGAATGTCTAACAGATACCCCTTCAGTGTGACCCAAACTGGATTTGGTTTTTCCCTCTCCACACCCACTCAAACCTGTTCTTCCTTGGGTATTCCTCGTTTCAGTGGGCAGCACTTGAGTCTGGCAGCTGCCCAAGTCAGATATGAGTCAATCACCTGACTTCTCCCCCTCCTGTCCCTTACAGCCAGGTCAGTCACCAGATCCTATTCATTCTATTTTTTTCCCAGCTCTCAAATACATTCCCCTGCACTTTAGGACATTTTTTTTTTAATTTCAAAATTTCACCATTTGTCACCTTGATAATTACTGCAACAACATATTAATAGATTTCCCTGCTTTGAGTCTTATTTCCTTAAATGCACTCTTCATACTACGTGCAGCAGCCGAGAAAGCATTCTACAGTTCAGATCTAGTCCAATAGAATCTTATGCGATTTATCACCAGCAAATCAATATAGTTTATCCTTTAAGTTTTTGACTGACCTTTCCCATTCCCCTGACAAAAAAATAAAATGAAACGAATGGAAGACAGAATAGACAGATGGAAGAAAGGAGGGAAAGGGAGCAGACAGCCAGATTTGCTCCTAGATATTCACATAGGGATTCACGTAGAACGGTCTACATTGAAGCTTCTTGAAGAAGGTGCTGGAGCAGAAGTCAGTAAAGTTTTTCTGTTAAAGTCCAGATGTAAATGTTTTTTGTGGGCCATACAGTCTCTGTTATAACTACTCAGCTCTGTCAATGTCGTGTGAAAGCAGCCATAGGCAATACTTCAACAATTGGGCATGGCTGTATTCCAATGATACTTTAATGAGCATATAGTGCCTTGCTTATAGTCAGCCCTCAATAAATATTTACTAACTAAATGAAAAGCTGGGGAACTCCAACTGGAAATGACCATAGCATCCTCAGAGAATAATCTTGGTCTTCCACTGAAAGATCTCCTTTGGTACAGATTAGAGAGCTAGCCACAAAGATCTCATCATGGCAGTGCATGTTGGAATACTTGCTTCTGGACCTCACAGACAGCAATTTTTATAGTGGTTGCTGGGGTGAGAATGTCATCTATCTCCTTATTTAGTCAAAGTACATCAGCTCTTATTCACACATGTGTGTTGGTGATATGTGTGATATAACTGAGAAGGAGAAAGGCAGCCCCCAATATCTAGGGACCTGGCCTGGCACTCATAGGTGGGATCAAGACAAATCAAGACCACTCTGTAATTATGCCCAAACATAGACAAAACGTGAACATTGTCCAAGCCACAAAATACCAAATATCTCCCTATCCTGGCAAAAGTGAGTGCGTGCTGCCTTTTTACTAATTATAGCTTTAGCCTCACTACAGATAAGATTGGAGATACCCAATCACAGAATTACCCCTGCTTCCTGACAGCATCCAACGTGGAGCAAAGTGCTGCTTCCTTAAACTCTCCTCAAAATCACCTAACATAAGTCCAAATCCTTTAAGTCTTTCCTAACATACTCTTACTGAGACACTCATAGTGGGTGTTCTCCCTTGCTGAAACAAATAACAAACCCAACTTGTTCAAATACAGGTGTGTTTCTGGCGGTCTCTGGTTGGAGAGCATTCACAGAATAGACATTAGACTCCAATGATCATTTGGATTATCCATGACTCTGCTCCATACTATCAGTGGGAATATTTGATAAATGAACACGCTGTAAAGTCCTAAAGTCCCCAACACCTTATTACATGCCATTTAAGACAACATTTTATGAAAAAGTTAGTTATTGAATGGAATTACATATATTACAGAAAATTCTGAAGCGACAACAAAATCTAAGAGCATCTTACTGAGCTGGATACTGGCTGGCTGGTGGCTGAATTTCCACAAATAGTGAGTCTGGCATTCAAATCTTCTGCAAGATGAGTCTGAGCATCCAAGTTATTTGATGGTGGAAGTGATGGGAAGGCCTGATTGCTATACATGGTGGCTTCATCGTCTCTTATAATTTCCCAGCTCTAAAATGAACAGAATAAACTTAAGCCACACATACTTTAATCTATTGCTATAACATGCGTCTATCAACAAGAATTAGAAAATTATTTCTACCTCGGATGACTCTCGGTTGTCAACACTTTCTGTTTCCTCAGATATCTGCCGCCTGGTGGTAAATGCACGCTGTGCTTGCAGTTGAATGTTACCGTTCTCGGCATCTGTTAGGTTGTCCCTGTATTGGAAGTATAAAAGCCATCACCCATGACTGTAGACAGTTAAAATGATACTCAAAGATTCTGTAATCATTAAAAAAAATACCCATAATAGATCAGAATTTATTGTTTTTGGCCAAAGGCTATTTCAACATGCATAGATTAAGTGGTGGGCATATTGGCCCCTTCAGAGTACCTTATGGAGTTAAAGTTCTGTGAAAATGTGTAACATGTCTGACTCTGATATTTTAGTTCATCACTGTGCCTAGGACAATGTCTGACATGTATGGGCACTTGAAAATATTTGTTGAATGAATGAATATCTGAGAATTTCACAAATAATTTCATTATATTATTATTTTGCCATGTTATTACAAGAGTAAAATCTAAAGTAGCTTTAGAAAGTTCATAAAAGAGAAGCTTTAAGTGTTATATATACATCTTCATGAATCAGACAGTAACATTTTCCAGAATTGATCTTAAGCCAAGAGTAGAGTTCTCCATGCATGAATGCAGAGGGCAGAATGAAAAATAGTATAAGGATACTAATAATTAAAAATTTAATAGATTACAGATTAAATGGTATCTGTTTTTGATCATATACAGTAATGAGCCTGGTCTGAAAAAGGTTAATAGTAATGGCACATCTGAGTTTAGGAAAGATACGGTAAACCAGACTGAACACCCTTACCCCAGTCATTTATTAGTTATATTATTCTAGCTATTTGCATTTAATATAACCAGACCATCAAGTCAAGAATTTTGTACAAATATTTAATTAAAAGATTATTGTTAATTTATTTAATGCCATATAAGCCCAGGATAGTGGAATATCAGTTCTTACTGAACTGTTGCTGGAGAAAACATAATTTTGACAGACGGTCCTAAAGGAATGCTTCAGATTTTTTTTTCCCCTTAAATACTTGATTTTGGCTAGCTGAAAACAATACCAACCATAGTGAAAGAAATGTGATTCTGCTCAAGGGAGGTTTGCCATAATACTGAGGTATGCAATAGGACAATTTTGCAGAATTTTATAGTGTCTTCAGTTTTGCAATCTGTATGTCATCCTACAGAGATCAATCCTTCTGTGCCATGAAGAACTTAGATCACTGATTTGCTTTGGAAGGGTTTGAGAACAAAAAATATCTACGAAAGTGCTTGGACTATATGAGACACAAAATACCAAAGCCAAAAATCCAAAGGTTAATGGACAAATAAGAAAACTTTTAAGTTTGTGTCAAAAAGTAGAAGACTATAGAAAGACTTCATAAGGCTACAAGGAAGGAGAAGTGGAAGGATATTTGATAATAAATATAAATAAAGGGAGAATTTGTATATGTATATTTACAAATATACAGTCTGATGATAATAAAAGAAAATGTCACTGAGGAGATGTAAATTAGAATACCTCGAAGATCATTCTGTCCTTGATCTGTGTACACTGGAAATTACATATACACTGACCAGATTGGCAAATGGGTGCTTAACAAAAGACCCTTGTTACCGAGTTCTTTATATTTTACAAATAACTTATATTTTAAAAATAGTGTACTGTAGAAATTAACATTTTTTTATATTTTAGTAACAAACTACAAAAGGTCTCCAAAATTTTCTAAGTCAGTCTAAAGAGAAAAATGTACCCTTTGTGGCTACATAATAATTAAAAACATAAATAATTGACAATTTATTAAAATAAAGAAGCAATTAGAAAGGTGATATTTGTGACTCAATTAATTTTGAATATTATCAAATCATTTTTAAAAAGAAACAGCAAAGATAGCATTTTTTAAGCCCTGGGCCATAAGAATCCTGGTATTCTTACAGTTTATGGATCCCTATACTATCATGAATCCATCTGAATCACGACTTAAAAACGAAAATTAGTGGTCAAAATGTATTCAGATTACAAACATGAAAGCCATCATCACATACTGAGGGGTTGGTCTTTTCCACTGTGTTCTTCTAGATTCATGGTTTACATAGTAGGTCCTTCCAAGAATATCCTGCCTCTCTTCCCATCCTGGAGGTAGAGGAGAAGGTTCTTGTTGCTGCTGCAAATGGCATGCAGCATCTGGTTGGTCCAAAACAACCCAGCCAGGCTGAAAAACAGAACGGTAACAATTAAGTTTATGCTTTAGTTTTTAACCTTATAAATTATGCTCAGAAAATTTAAAAACAGATTTAGCATATCCAGTTCCAGAAATTAAGCAAAGACAGAATTAGCACATCATCAATTTTTAAGACCATAATATGAATATTTTATGATAAGGAAGACTTTTTTTTCAAAATAATATTTATATTTTGCTTGAAACACTTAAAATTTTTCAAGTTTTAAAACATATCTAAGAAAAAAAGGAAAAAACTTTTAAATAAATGATGGAAAGCACTGAGAAACTGAGAACCATAGCTAAAATTAGTATAACCTTAGGCTATTCTCTAAATTATAAGCAAATGAATGAAGGGCAGGGATCATGTCTTACTGGCATTGTCTCTCCCACAGAGAAAGCACCTTGTTTATGGTGGAAATCAATAACTATCTGAAGACCTGAAAAAAAGTCATCAGATGAAGGTCAAACATGTAGAGGCATGATAAGGGAAGGGCAAAAGATTTAGAAATAATTGCCACAGTGGACTCTCTAGTGATTGAAAAGTCATTATGATCCTCTGGTCTGACTTTTCTCTTTCTCCTCTGGATTATGGAAAGGCATTTTGGTCAAGTCATAAAATAGCCAAAGAAAGAAAGTTTTGTTTTGTTTTGTTTAAATGCCAAGAAGGCACTGGAAATTTCCTCTGAGACTAGCGAGGGGCAAATATCCATCAAGCCTTAGCTGGGGTTAGTTAGAGCAAAATATTAATTGAAAGGGTAGCAAGAGTTAATGACATGCTTTTATACAAGAAACCTCATAACAGAAAAGGCAATAGGTAAAGGGTTCTACTAAATACTGATATGGTTAGGAAGCCATAAACAAACTAGGGAAGAAAACTTAAAAATTCTCCCAAAGGGACACAAAAGACTTGAATGAATGAAAAGACACAAAATGATCTTGGCTAAGAAGACTCAATCTCACAAAGGTGTCAGTTCTCCCCAGGTAAATCTATTAAGTTGCCAAGATTCCGATAAAACTACATTATGGATTTTTAAAAATAACAAGACAAAGCAATTCTCAAGTTCAAACAGAAACAGAAACAAGTAAAAATAACCAGCACAATTCTAAAAAAGAATGAGTGAAGATTAACTCTACTGGATAAAATATTTTATAAGCACGATAATTAAAGTTGTGTAGCACTGGTGCATGCATAGACAGATAGCTCAACAGAATGGATTAGAAAGCCCAGAAAGAGACTCAACTTTACAGGAATTTAGTATATGATAAAGACGTTTCAAATTTCTGGGAGAATAGGCAAATTTCTTAAAAATGGAAAAAATTTAATCTGCATTGCTACCTCATACCTTATACCAGGATGCTGCAGATTGAGGAATATTTAAATGTTAAAAAGTAAAGCCAAAATGTATTAGAACAAACCTTGGAAGATTTAAAAAATATATTCTAAGAGTCAGGAAGCCGTTTAATATGATGCCAAACCCAGAAGGCATAAAAGAGAAGATTGATAAATTTGATTACAAGCCCCCTCAATCTGTACATGGCAAAAACTACTAAATCAAAATGAAAAAAATAAAAAATAAAAAACAAATGACAAACTGGGAAACATATTTGGTACTATAATAATAGGCAAAAAATAATTTCCTTAATATATACAGAGTCTTCTTTTTTATAGGCACTGGGGATCTGGCACTGAATGACTGTTGTGTGCCAGCCAGTTGATGGCTTAGAAGATGAAAGGGAATTCTTCTATGTTAGAAGGCTGGATCTGAAAATGAAGGGTCAGGGAGAAGAGCTGAGAAGGAAAGGAATGTTTTCTGGCAACAGGGAGAAAAGGATAGGAGTTTCTGCAGCCAGGCAGATCTCTTCTGGCTGCTCTGGTGGCAGGGTGATGGACTGAGGCAGAACAGAAGGTGAGAGGAAGACAGAAGAAGACTTATCCCAGGAAAAGGGATCTGGATGGGGAGTAAAATTGACTCCCTTTCTTACTCTTCTTTATTTTTTTCCTTCTTACCTCTTCTATGGGAACTGACATCTCTTTAATTTTGTTTCTTTCTTTTTATTGCATAAACTCCATTCTCTTCCTTCTCTCTATCCTCTGACTTTTTCTCTCCATCTATATTTACCTTCCTTCTCTCTCTCCTTTCCATTCCTTTAAATGATTTTAATATAGGACCACACACCTAAAAATTAGTCTTGTACATTAAATCAGATTTTATTTTTCTGGTCTCAATTTCAAAAGCATGTGAATTGAATTTTTATATTTCATTCTCTTGAAAAAAGAGATTAAGCTTTTTAAAAATATAGTCATTATTTTTCTGCAGATTAATGAAATTTATTAAGAAAAGGGTCCTCACTACTGCTGTAAAGGATTGTAAAAATATTTGGAGCTAGGCAAATGGTACCAAAAGAATATTTCTTTAAAATCTTCTTAGGGGCCGGCCCAGTGGTGTAGCAGTTAAGTTTGCGTGCTCCGCTTTGGAGGCCCGGGGTTCGCAGGTTCAGATCCCGGGCGCGGACAGATGCACTGCTTGTCAAGCCATGCTGTGGCAGCATCCCATATAAAGTAGAGGAAGATGGGCACGGATGTTAGCCCAGGACCAGTCTTCCTCAGCAAAAAAGAGGAGGATTGGCAACGGATGTTAGCTCAGGGCTAGTCTTCCTCACACAAACACAAAATCTTCTTAAAGATTTCTCTCTTAAATGTCTACTTATAGAATTTATGTTATCCAAGTAAATGTGAGAAGTGAGGCAAATAACTAATTTAATTAAGGGCCTTAAAAAAAAACCCGTTTTAAGTTCAAGGAAGTACACTTGTACATTTGAACATTATTTAGGAAGACTGAGTTTTCACTTTTTGTATGCAATGCCTCTCTGTTAAACATGTATCAGCTAATACTCTTTATAAAATAATTTTTTAACTATCAATGAATGTGACTTAATTACTAACCTCAAAGCTAATATGCAATTGCCCACAATTTAAGAGTCAAAGTGGGTCAGAAAGAAAGCATTCAGAGCTACAACAAATGTTATATTTTATGTTCATCTTGTAAAATACATACAACTAAACCTAAAGTTGCAAAGGGTACAAAAATCAAACGTTAAATAATTATTTAGCATAGCCACACTTTATCATACTATCGAATATAAACTGCCTAAGAGTGAGCCTCCTTTGAAAACTACAATTGTTTTCTTTACTAGAATTTTATGTATTCAGTCACAAATTAGATGTCAAAAGCAAGACTTCTCTGGTCATCAGCTACACAGAAGATAAATAAGCACAGATTCATGTGTCTGAATTCCTAGGGCCTTTCATAAATAAACTCCTACACGCTTACATCTACTGAAATTATAAGGTGTATTCTGAGGGAATTCAAACATTGAGACATGAGACCACAAAATGAAGTGAAGCAGCTCTACCCACAGAAACTGAACTGTGAATAAGCTACCTGTGATACGTGCATGTGGGCAAAACTTGGAGCAGGTTACTAAATAATGAAATGCTGTAAAAATTTTTTTAAGTTACTAAATAAAGAATTTTCTTTCTTCACAGCAGACAACCTTCATTTCAAACAGAATTCCATTATGCAGGATACCCTGTGCACCAAAATGCCAGGTAGAGAAACTTCTAGTCAATAAATATCCAAAATTTAAAAAAAACTCATTATTTTATGACAAATCAGAGAAAAATTAAAAAGAAAAAAAGTATCAAATAAGGGAATATACACTTAAGAGAGGATACCAAGTTCTTTGTTGCCAAACTACGGGCTAACTATATTCTATGATTTAAAAGAAAAAAACCTTTTTTTCTATTATTATAGATTTCCTCACAAAGTAAAAATCTCATCAGTGCATACAAAAAATTCCCAGCAAGCTTTGTTGCAAATGCACTGCTTGTTCTCAAGCTTTCTTTCTCAAGGCCAAATGGGTATGTGAGGAGAGCCCAGCCCTTGGGGAGGTCCCTCAGCTTTACAGTTCTTCTGGAGACATAAGCAGACCCTCAGTCAAAGAGGCGTGACTGTTGAGGAAGGACACACACAAAAACCCTCCAAAGCAAACTGGTGCCAATACACTGTGCTCTCAGTAAATGTGATAGAATAAGACGCTATCTTTTGATGATAATGTTCCTTCAGTGGGAACCTCAAGGAGCAGGTGTTTTCGTCCCCTTTTCAAATCATGAATTTTTCTGCTGGCAGACATCTTAGATCCCATCTGGTACAACCCTATCACTCTGCAAATGAAGGACCTGAGGTTCAGAGAAGTTCAGGGTCTCTGAAGTTCAGTGACTCACAGAGTCATTCGGCTGGCTAATAGTAGAGCTTGTGACGAGGATTCCAGTCTCTAAACTCCCATTCAATTCTCTTGCAAATACATGCTCCCTGCCTTTTCTTCACTCACCCCAGATGCATGGAGCTCTGCACAGACACTTGGCCTGGACTTCCTCTTAGCCTGTCATCCATGAAAATTGTTAAATTCTATTTGCTCCAAATAAATGTAGCTTTTTATTAGATCACTTAAATTCTCTCTCTCATTCCCCTCCTTTCTTATAAGCAGCCCCGGTAACCATGATAGGAAAAGTAACAGGAATTACATTTCATAAAAGAGTTCCTAATTAGTAGAGTCTCCTCAAATTTTCTCATATTTAACTTATAAAAACTAAATTTAACCGAGGGGAACATGACATGGCTTCACAAAACTTAAAAAAAACTAGGAACAGTTAATGACTTAATTACAGTAAATGCTTTCATTTATAAACATTGTATTCTCTATTCCCTAACCTTTAAGAAAGTCATCAATAATGGCCATTCTTTCTAAAGAAATATCCTTACAGGAAAGAAATGGTTAATGAATACTTGGGTGAAATAAACAAATGTTCCGGTAAACAATTTTTATTGCACACATTAATTTCATTGAATAAAGTTATTTTGTCTTCAGAGTATAGTAAAATAAGAAATTAGATATTGTCTTTTTAGTTTAACCAAATATTTATAAAATCTCACCTCTAATTCCTCAGCCTGTTCTGTGTTATCTTCTTCTGAGCCATTGGTTTTAGGTAAATAAGTCATTTTTAATCTCAGATAACCTTTAACTCTTGATTTGTGACTGCAGAAGAGAAAATAATTATTCACAACTTTAACACTAGGAAGAAAAGCATTCATTTAATAAGAGTTTATTGAACATCTACTAGCTACTATAGGAGACTCAAAGATAAGTTCCAGTGCATAAGTTATCTAGGAAAAGGAATAGATGACAACGAAAAAGGAATATACATCAATAAATAATGGTTATGAGATAAATAAGATACTAAGGAAGTTTAAGTGAATGATTGGAGAGAACTTGAAAGAGACGTTGGCACTGAGTTGGGGCTAGAAGATTGGAGAGGATTTTGATCTGTGGCAGTGGAAGGAAAGGTAGGAGTGGAGAGAAGAGCAGGAACAAGGAAATAGATGGGAAACCTGGGGTGCAATTAAGGAAATGGCAGTAATTTGACTGGATGACAGGACACATGAAGGAAGTGGGGTGGTCCAGACGATGAGGTACATGTGAAACAAGAGAATTTTAGATTTTATTTTGCATATGCTATGAAGCTAGGGAATTTTGGGGATAGGGAAAGGCATCCTCAGAGATATGGTTTAGGGATTCTAATCTAGCCATATTGTCTAGGATAACAGAAAAGTGGGAAGCAAGACCTGATAAATGTCTGAAACCTACTGTCTTTCTTTGATAGCTGTTTGAATCTGTCATACATTAATTTAACTAATCTATTTTCAAATTGTATCACCTCTTTGAACAATGAGTTGTCTAAGCTAATGGTTGCTGCTCCCTGTATTAACAGTTAAATGTTTTTAAAACCTGTCTTTCTTAAGCTTCTAATGTAGGACTTAATACTGTCTATTGCCCCCACCAACTCTAGTGTCCTATTTGCTTAAGAAATCCTTGCTTGCCCTAGCTTTCTAATAGGTTTGTGTGTGTGTGTGTGATTTCATAGATATCAGTTACATAACCAATTACCCTTTGTCTTTCTAGACAAAAGTATCCTAATCCTTTTATTCTGTCTTTAAGAGACACTCCCCCCCCCCCCCACTCCCTGCCTCCCTTAATCTTTTTAGTTTTCTTCTCTGTACTGTGCTCACGGGTTTGGAAAGTGTACCCTTCCCAAGTGGTCAACAATATCCCTGATGCTTACTTCCAGGGTCACTAATGTGGCTCATGTCTCCAGGTTAAAGGGGGTGTGAATACTCTGACTTGTTGCTATAAAAGATGGATACAGAAAACTTGCTTAGATAATGTTTTATAGCAGAGTTTCTCTACAATGATATGTTTTATGTCTTTCCAACTAGATAATAAGTCTGTGGGTTTGGACTTAATGGGGCTCAAAGAAATCTAGGAATGCAGTACATTTTCTCTTTGAATAAAGTTCTTTCTGCAATTGTAGTAATATCCAGTGCAGAGAGAATACGTAAATTGTTATATTTCCTAAAGATGAAGATATTAGAAAGCATCTGACAAATTGAAAAGCAGTCTATTAGGGTATCAAAGAAAAGAAGACATATTTATTTAGTGATTCTTGGTATGTAGATGTTACAATCAGTCTAAAATTAAAGGAAGAAAAGAGATTCATATTCTAAGACTTCTAGAAAAATTAAATGTGACTTCTCTTACAGACAGTAAATATTAACATATCAGAGAGCACTGTCCCTTTTATTTTGCTTTAATATTTATATTACAGAGTAATTTTAAAAAGTTTTAATGAAAACTTTTACTAAGTTCCCATAATATATTTTTCAAATACATTTTCTAGTTTTAAAAACAAGACAAATACTGTTGTTTTCATAGATGTCCTTCCTCTGCTTAACTCTGACCTTTTTGACAGTAAATCCACACATGTCTTGACTAGATTTTACTTGATTATGTAGTACAGAAGATCAAAGAGAGTTCTATCTGCAGCTTAAACTTAAAAATTTTGACAAAAATCAAGTAATTCAGCTTAGGAAAATGGAATTAAGAACATGCTATTTTGGTTTTAAATTCCAGTCTTTGCTCATGTTATTTTCATTAGATATTTGAGTTTTCTGAAATATCTTTTTTTTTTTTTTTTGGTGAGGAAGACTGACCCTGAGCTAATATCTGTTGCCAATCTTCCTCTTCTTGCTGAGGAAGATTGTCCCTGAGCTAACATCCGTGCCCACCTTCCTGCATTTTGTATGTGGGACGCCCCCATGGCATGGCTTGATGAACAGTGCGTCGGTCAGCGCCCAGGATTCGAACCCACAGACCCTGGGCCGCCAAAGCGGAGCATGTGAACTTAACCACTATGCTACCGGGCCAGCCCTGAAATACTTTTTTTAATTAAAGTATATAAAATGTAGTTAGGTATTTCTGAAAGTGGTTTTGTGTATGTCAAGCTGGATATTGGTTTCAAATGAATCGATTGTGATTTTTTAAAGCATGGTATGACAATATTACATATACTTTAAGATATAAAATAAATATAAAATAATGACAAATCTCAGCCTTCTAGTTTCATAAATATTATGGGGACAAGTCTTTCCTGAAGGGGTGTAATCACTATTCTGTGTTTCTAGAATTGTTTTACTTTGCATATACTACTTTTTAATCAGACATAACAATAAAGCTATTTAAAATAATATATTATATATAATATTATATTATTATATATATTTATTTATAATATTACATAAATAAAATAAATAATATTTAGAAGTAGCTTTTTACAAAGGTTTAAATCTTGAATTTCCAAACAGGCTACTATAAGGTATGATGAAGAAATTAAAAAATTAATATGTTATTATTTTATATTTACTGACCTTCTTGGGTGAAGAACAAAATCCTTAAATGTGTATGGTCTCTCCATTCTTGGGTTTTCTGTCTAGAATAAAACAGTGAGTTTTCAAGAAATATCTGTAACACCAAAAATATGAACTTTTCAAGAATATTCATGAACTACGACCTAAGCCATAATTGAAATAAGAAGTGAGAAAAAAGTAGCTTTAGCTTATTAAAAGATTACTATTGGTAACTTGACAGTGCTTTCATTTTCCTGCACCATGAGAATTGCAGTCAGCATCACAATCCAGTCTAAAACTAGCTGAGCGGGTGCATCATGGAGACAAAAAGAGGGTAGGAAGTGGAAAAACAGCAGAGAGTGGTTCGTATGTTGACACCTCAAAGGAATATGGAATATGTATAGCACCAGCAAGTTGGCTTGGTTAGAGCATAGAGACAATTCTAGAACAAAAAAGTAAACAAACTGGAAAGTAAGACTGGATTAAAGATATTATTAAAAGCTTGTGATCTCTAAAGACTGTAGAGAACCAATAAATATCTCAAAAGATTGATGTAGTAAAGAAGTATTATTTCTCTTTCTTACCAAGTTCAATAGACTTTTGTTTTTATTATCCTTTACTTCTCTGTGTTGCATTTTGCATTAACTATCCATTCAGACTTAAAACTCATTTGTTAAATTCTCATGACATTATTTTACTTGGTTCTTTTCTTGTCTCTCCTTGTCTGTCTTCTCTTTCTCCTCAGACAGACCATGTTGATTAAGTTCAATGTTTGGCTTCAGCGTTCTCACCTCTCTTATTTGAACAGCCCATCATTCTCAGAGATTCTGCTGTTACCTCACAGTGATACCTCTCAATCCTTCCAGTCCCTTCTCTCTACACAGTTTATTTTCGTATCTCTGTCAGTTGCCCACTTGAGGTTTTCATTTTTCCTGTTTTCTATTGAAACTCAATATGGCAAAAAATAAATTTATCATATTTCAAAACAAAATGGCTTTTCCTCCTAACTTTTCTACTTGAGATACCGCCTTTATCTCTCAAATTCAACCTGTATTATCTTTACTTTTTGCTTATTTTTTTCAACCTCCATGTCAGAAACTTGGTCCAATAATGTTTTATTATGAAATGTTTCCTGAACCTGTTTTCCTCCATTGCTATATTCTTGGTCCAGATTCAGTTTCACACATATTGTTATAAACTATAGTAGTTTCCTTCAGTAAGCCTAGGCTCTCCCCATTCTAGTTATTCAGTGGACTATTTCCAAACTGATCTTCCTCAAACAATGTTTTCATGATGCCAAGAAACTTCAGTGGCTCTGCTTCTTACTGGGGTTCATGTAAGGGAATCTTGAAGGCAAAATTAAAGTGGAAAATTGAGATGAGTTTTCAGAAAAAAATATGCTCAAGAAATGGTAGCAGTATGTATTTTATAAATAATTAACTATGTTGTATATTTCTAAGTACTTACTAAATTAAAAAAAAAAGAAACAAAAAAAGTAAAATCATGGACATCTATACCAACCGGCAATGGATAAAGAGGAACATCCACTTGACCTAGGAAATCATCTCTTGTCTACAAGAGAAAGAAGAAAAAATAAGATTAGTAATATGCTCAATCCTTTTAGAAGATTTTGATGAGCTATTGTCATCATTCACAAAAAATGTAGCTTTTTTTGTTTAATCCTATGCAATATCAATGGAAAAATCAATGGAAACTAAAAGGTAATATGGTACAACTTCTAGTAATGGCAGAATAGGGTATATTAGATTGATCCCTTTGCAGATAATAACTATAAACTCTGAAAAAATATAAAAACAACTATTTGAAAGCACCATAAAGTGACCAAAAGCGAGCAGAAACTGGAGGGAAGTCAATCCTTAAAAGAAGGAAGTGTACTGGGTAGGATTCATATTTATATGGCTTTTCACCTGGTAGTATTCCACAGGTCACATGGCAGAGTAAATAGAACTTAAGCAGAAATCTGAACGCTTACTCATTTGAAGAGTCAAAAGACCTAGTTTGAGGTTAACAGCATAACTGGAAAGTGATGGGGACAATCCCTGAAAGGAAGAAGCTACAGGAGCCCCTCCAAATCTATATATCAACTCGACCCAAATTCCTAGCTGATCCCTGAACTGAATATGTGAAAGGTAACAGTTGGAAGACTGAAAGGACTGAGCATAGATTTCAGTTGATGTTCACCTAAGGGGAAATAGCATTTGGCGTTCAACTAAATTAACAACTTGCCAGAACAAAAATCAATACTCTCCAGGGAAAGATAAAATTCATTGTCTTCATCATGTACAATACATATTTGTCCAGCACATAATAAAAAATTACGAAACATGCAAAAGAAATATGACCCAGTATCAAAGGAAATGTAATTAATAGAAACCGACCACAAGATGAGCTAGATCTTGGAATTAGCAGACAGGGAAATTAAAGCAGCTATTATAAAGATGTTTAAGGTCTTAAAAGGAAAATAAGGTCATAATGAATGAATGAATGAATGAATGTATGGTGAATCTCATCAGTGAAATGGAAACTTTGAAAATGAATCAAATGTGTATTTTAGAACTGGAAAATATGTCTGAGTTAAAGATCAGTGGATGGGCTTAATTGAAGATGACTGGAGACAAGTTCTGTGAGATATCTGTGAAATAAATTTTATCAGTAGAATTTATCTAATATGAAAAATAAAGAGGACTTGTGGAAAAATAGCAAGCAGTCTAATATATGTGTAACTGGAGTCCCAGAGAGAGAAGAGGGAGGGATGGAGGGAGAGACAGAATGAATGAATAGAGGGCAGAAAAATATTTGAAGAAAAAGTAGCCATCTTCCCCAAACGTTAACATCTTATATAACCACAGCACAATGATCAAAACCAGGAATACTATGAACTAACCTACAGACTTTACTCAAATTTTGCTAATTGTCCCACTAATTTTGGTTCAGGGTCCAATTCAGGATCACATGTTGCATTTAGTTGTCATGTCTCCTTAGTTTCTTTTAATCTGGAAAGTATCTCAGTCTTTGTCTTTCACAATCTTGACATTTTTGAAGAATATTGGCTAGTTATGGAATATCTCTCAGTTTGGGTTTGTCTTCTAATGTCTCTTCATGGTTGAATTTAGGTTATGCATTTTTTTTGCAAGAATACTATAAAAATGATATTGATCCTCTTCTAAGTGCATCATACCAGGAGGCAATAAACACTGGAATCTTATACATTATGGACAGTTAAGGACCACTAAATATCTGAGCAAAGTCTATAACATGAAAAACAGAGAACTACCCCAAGAACAAACAGAAAGAAGAGAGTCTAATAAATAAGAATTGAGTCAGACTGCAGGAGAAATACTTCAGAAAAACTATAATTAATATTCTTAGAGATAAGAGATGAACCATCTGTCAAACAAAACAGAAGCCTACAAAAAAGAAGCAATTAGAGAATACGGAAGAGCTTTTGGAAATTAAAAATATAACTGAAATAAAAAGTTGAAGATAGAGTTGGAAGATAGAATTAAAGAAATTTCTCTGAAACAGGAACTAAAAGACAAAAGCAAAGACTATAGGATTCCCCAAATAAGGAAATTACAGCATAAATTTTAAAAGTCAACATCTAAATAATAAGCGTTCCAGAAAGAAAAAGGAAAAGGGAAGAAATAATCAAAGAAGCATTTTAAGAAACTTTCCTTGAACTAAAGGAAATGAATTTTGAGAGTGAAATGCCCCTCTAAGTATTAGGCATGAACAAAAGAGTTATAGCAAGGTACATCTTTGTGGCATTTCAGAGCACCAGAGATAAATCCTAAAAGCTTTGAGAGACACAAAACAGATCATACACAAAACTGAAAGACGAGAATAATGCCTCCAAAATTGCGAAAAAAATATTTCCTACATAGAATTCTATACCCAGCCAAATTATCTTTTTCATTAATGAAGGTAGAATAAAGACATTTTCAGACATTATTAGGAAAGTAATGGAGGATATACTTCACCAAAATGAGGGAGTACACCATGGTAAGAAAAGATGCAGGGGATTCAAGACAGGAGAGAAGCCAAGAGGATTCCCTGAACGACGGGGAAGAGAACTCTCAGAATAACAGAAAGACCTACAGGACAATTAATGCACACTGGAGCAGGAAGATGGATATCTAGAAGAGGGATGTTTCTAGAAGAATAAGAATAATAAGGTTTTGTGAGAATTAAATGAGATAATATACATAAAGTGCTTTGCATAATACCCAGCATACAGTGAGCATTCAACAAATGTTAGCTACTGTTACATTTGAAATGCTGGATTCTATAACAAAACCCTTGCTCCCTTTCCCCTGGACCAGTCTGTGGACATTTCCAACAGGTACAATAAAAGCAGCACGGCTGGAGACTGAAACCTAGCAAATTAGCTTAGTTTAGGGCCATACTCCTATTCTAGAACATAAGCTGGTGATAATTTTTGAAATGGACAAGATAGCTTTTAATTATACCTTCAAGGCTGTGCTATGGTATGTTTCCTTATTCTTGTTTTTAATCACAAGTATATGTTATATTCCATAAATATGATCTTTAAGAAGCTATAAGTAAGGAAGTAAAATACAACAAAATATAGTAAAATATCAACCAGAACGACTGAGGAATAAAATATTTTTGCTAATTGGATTATATAACTTAGGTTTAAGCTTAACTAGATAAAGAAATAAAACTTTTTTTTTTGGCTCAGTCTTATTGAATAGACTTGCCCTTAGTAAACTGAATACATTGATTATCTGTTTGATGATTCATGACCTGCAGTGCTTCAAAAACATGGCTGTGGTCAGTTATCTCTAGAGTAACTCAACTTGGGCACTACTGATAATTTATGCCAGATAACTTTTTGCTGTTGTTATGGGGGCTGTCTTGTGCATTGAAGGATGTTTGGCAACATGTCTGGCCTCTACCCACTAGATGCCAGTAGCATTCCTCCTCCAGTTGTGACAACCAAAAATTTCTGGCATTGCCAATGTCCTCTGGGTGGCAAAACTGACCCTGGTTGAGAATCACTGCTAAAGAAGGTATAAAACAGAATGTCTCAGTGAGGAAGACCCCCCCCCCCCCAATTTTAAATAACAGCTTTATTGAGATATAATTCAGATAGTATATAATTCACCCACTTAAAGTGTACAATCAACTTGAGCACATTTCATCACCCCAAAAAGAAAATCCATACCCATTAGCAATCACTCCCCATTTTCCCCCTCTCTCCTCAGCCCTAGGCAACCACCAATCTACTTTTTATCTGTATGGATTTAACTATTCTGGACATTTCATATAAATGCAATCATATAATATGTGGTCCTTTATGACTGGCTTCTTTTACTTCCCATAATGTTTTCAAGGTTCATTCATGTAGCAAATATGAATACCTCGGTCCTTTTTTTTTATTGTTGAATATTACATTGAATGGCTATACCACATTTTATTTATCCATTTATCAGTTGATTGACGTTTCAGTTGTTTTCATTTTTTGGCTATTATATATAATGCTGCTATGAACACTCGAGTACAAGTTTTTGTGCTGACATATGTTTTCATTTCTCTAGGGTATATACTTAGGAGTAGAATTGCTGGGTCATATGGTAACTCTGTTTAACCTTTTGAGGAACTGTCAGACTTTGCAAAGTGGCTGCACCATTTTACATTCCCACCAGCACTGTATGAGGGTTTCAATTTCTTCATATTCTTGCCAACACTTATTATTACCTATCTTTTTGATATAGCCCTCCTAGTGGGTGTGAAGTGGTATCTCATTGTGGTTTTGTTTGCTTTTCCTTCATGGCCGACGATGTTGAACATCTTTCCATGTGCTCACTGTGCTCCTTATTTCTTAAAACCTCTTAACTTACAAATTTTCCCTAGAGATTCAGTCTCCATTGCAGAGGCAGTGCTTGGTCACTATCGAATAGAAAAAAAACATCGCCTCTCATATATTGCTCCATATTCCCTGTCCATTGATTGCAATTTGTGAACAAAAGCATAGAACAAAAATCCTACATAATAAAAATTTCCTTTTCTCCAGTAATTCTGGTATATAAAAATACACTTAAAACATTTCTTGTAATACATCTTCCTGACATCTTCCTTCTTTAAAGCAAGTGATCTGAAATGAGTTTCTTAACTTCTATTAAAATGAAACAATCCCAAAGAACTATATTTCTAATATTAGAAGAACAAATTTTCCAAACTAAAAATCAATATGTATGGTCTGAGGAGACGGAGAATATGAAACTGGGAACTACCCTGGAAAGTCTGGGACATATGGTTACTATAAATATAGGACAATTAGAGGTTCTTTTTCCATTTACAAAGAAAAAGTAATAGTTTTAAATTCATTCCTATGAAGACAAGTCAGTCTGTGATGTTCATTAATGTTTCCCTGGCCAACCAATTGTTCCAAATTCTGAATATCAAGCATTTCTTTGCAACAGTTATTTCCTATATTTGAACTGCATGCAGCTTAGTTCAAAAAGCAAATTTGCATTTGGTAGAATATAAGTAATTTAAAGAATGCCTGAAAATCTGAGAAAGAATTTAGAACAGCAGGTGATTTTAAGCAGGACCATCTGTAGAAGGCACAGTTTAGTCAGTAAGTAATAATTTTTCTAATATTTTAAAGATAAGAATTTCAGTTTCTTAAAACAATTTTTAGAATACGAAAAGAGAAAAATCCAAATTGCTGTTTTTGTAATACTTCGATTAGAACTATAGATGGTTCTAAGTTTAGGAGGACAGTTTGCTAATAATTTTGATAATGGTGAACAGGGGCTGAATGTTCTGCTTTAAGAGAACCCAATGTTACAAAAAATCAGAATTTCAAAAACAGATAAAGTGTCAGAGCTTTGAAGAATACTTGGATTTAAAAAGAGTTTCCATTAAATCTGAATTTCAAATAATTTCCCAGGGTAAATCTACTGTATAAAGCAAACAATTAAAGGAAGAATCACTTCCTCATAACCAGAGCCAAACAACGTAGCCAAAGTTTTCTGCTGTAATATCCAATTTTTAATTTTAATCATGCTTTTTAATTAGTAAAAATGAACTTTGATTATAGTATAGTTTCAGTTTTCAGACTGAGCTATCAGCACTTTCCTAATCAAGAAGATTTTGTAAAGTAATTTTAAAACAAAAGTAACATATACACAGGGTACAAAATTAAAAGGAAAAAAACATTCCTAGCCTCCACCCCTGTCCTTCCCAGAGGCAAAAGCTGTCATTTTTTTGTGTTTGGGTATTCCTGCCCAGTTTGCTATGACATACTGTTACGCATCTCACTTTTTTCCCTTCATCAATATCGCTGGGACCTTGTCTAGTACCAGTCCGCATAGAGATGACTTCCCTCTTTGACAGTTGACTAGTATGCCAGTGTACGGAATACCAAAATTTATTTACCTAGTTCCCTATTGACAGACATTTACATTGTTTCTAATCTTCTGCCATTATAAACAATCCCTCAGGCCAGCCCCATGGCCTAGTGGTTAAAGTTGGGTGCGCTCTGCTTTGGCGGTCCAGGTTTGGTTCCTGGGCACGGAACCACACCACTCCTCTGTCAGCAGTTGTGCTGTGGCGGCAGCTCACATAAAAAAGGAGGAAGATTGGCAACAGATGTTAGCTCAGGGCAACTCTTCTTCAGCAAAAAACAAAAACAAAACAAATGATGCCTCAATAAATAAACTTGTATTTATCATTTTGCATATATACCCAAGATAATTTTTATTTTGTGTAATAATAAAGACTACTGTAAATAATCTAAACTAATCTGAAATGGAAACAGGTCTTAACGACTGATTGAATGTTACAAAAGGAAACAGCATCCTGAGTAAGCCGAAAAGCACATGTAAGTTTTCAAAGATAAGATCAGGATCGAAGATTCAAGATCAAGAAGTCTGCAGTTGAATTAATATCTTACTCAGTGCCAATAACTACTGTTTTCACACAGCTATATTCAAAATTCTCTATGTGCAAATGTCATAATTCTTCTGTATAGATCACTAATCCTTAAAAAACTGAATGGAGGCAAGCAGTAAAAAAAAAAAAAAAGAATTAATAAATTCATAGCTATAAAAATACTCAAGGTATTGTTATTATTTAAATTAAGTCAAGAGATCAAGAGATATTTCAGAGATCATAAAAAACTAGAGTTAAAAGCTCTGAAGTTGAGATGCTAAAAGTGAAATTATCTAAAAACCTCTTCGTATAAAGTAGAATTTAAACTCATTCTACTACAAAGTTAAATGTTTTCTTGATTTGAACACATGAAAAGTCAATATTTTGACATAAGGGATATTAGCACATGTGGATCTCTGAGAAAAATAAGCAGAACTTACATGAATGGACCCATTTATAGTATTTTTTAAACTAAGGAACCATATATTTTCTGCTTCCAAAATTTTATACAAACTTTTGTTTTTAATGAACATCCTTCCTCTCAAAAATCCATCCCTCATGGATTCACACTATATCATAGATATTATAAATAGAAAAAAGGATTATGAAAACTACCCTAAATTTAGCTTAACTATTTTCTAATGTATGCAAACTTTATTAAGTAAAATTGCATTTGTATAGCTTCTACCTTCCTACTTACATACTGACTCACTCTATACTATGGCCTGATGATTTTAAACATTTTTCTAGAAGTTCAAGATTTATTGATTCAATCATTTTAGTATGTAAAGGGGAAAACGGTGTTAGCTAAACAAACAGGATAATCTGATCTATGCCATAAAATCATAGTGCTATGGAAACTGGATGTCCTCGCTTAAAGCAGACATTCAACGCCCCGAGCTTGTGACTTGCTCGGCCAGCCAGCCTGTCTGGGAGATTTAACTGTAAGACACAAACTGTACTTGTTCTTTCATACTGCTTGAAAATGTGGGTACATGTGTTCTACAGCCCTTAGCAAGCCTCATATTTTTAATGGGATTTTTACCTCATAGATGGGGGTGGGGAGGAAGTCAGGAGAAATCTCTGTTTAAGCCAGTTTCAGTTTAAGATATCTTCCTCTGAATTTCAGTTTCTTTGGAGGTCTCCACTTTATAATTATCACTGACTTGTGAAAACTGATGATTTACCTTCACAGTCTCCTCTATGCTTTAAATTTAGTTTGAAATTTTCTGGGAAGATTTGCAAATATAAACCATTTTTAAAATATGCTATGGAAGAGAAGGAATCTGAAGTAAACCAGGAGTAACAGGAATTGTTAATAGGAATAGGTTGTGTTGTATCAAACATGAATAGGATTTTGTAATTATTTTCAAAACTAAAATTTAATATATCCAATATACTTTCAGAAGCAACTTATATTGTATGCCCCTAAACTAGAGCACTATAAAAGGTGAGAAGAAAGTTTTGCATTTATTACAACTTTCCTCCCACCTCATCAATTTTTCCCATGTTTCAAATTTATATTTCTAAACAAAAGGAAATAACAAGAGGACTAAATATATAAAGTTCTAATTTACCCATGAAATGCCCACAGCTAGATTACTGATAAAAGGGATACAAGGCTCTTCCTTTCAGAGAGAAAGTATTCATTCTTGATTAAAAACAGACACAGAGACTCACTCTCTGAGTGCCACTAAATTATGATACCACCTTTTTTTCTTTCTAAGAATGTCTGCCAAGCTACCAGGGAAAGAAAAAGCTAAACTTTTGAAGAGATGGAAGCTAATATTTTCCAGGAAATTTTATCTGTAGTCTAAATGAGAAACTAATTTAGCAAATGGCTGCCACTGTTGAGAAAGACATAGTGATCTTAATTCTTAGAAACCAAAGAACTGAGTCAAATCTCAGATATTTAATTTAAAAACAAGTGTGAGGGCTGGCCTGGTGGAATGGTGGTTAAGTTCGCGCGTTCTGCTTCGGTGGCCCGGGGTTCACTGGTTCGGATCCCGGGCGTGGACTTACACATCACTTATCAAGCTGTGCTGTGGCAGGCATCCCACATATAAAGTGGAGGAAGATGGGCATGGATGTTAGCCCAGGGCCAATCTTCCTCAGCAAAAAGAGGAGGATTGGCAACAGGTGTGAGCTCGGGGCTAATCTTCCTCACACAAAAAAATAAAAATAAACACAAGCATGAGAAGATGATCCCTTTGAAATGGGTAAACGGAAGCTGTGGCAGCTGAGGAAGTAGTCGAGAAGGCTTCTGCTCCCAACCTAATCTAGAGTTTCAAAGGATTCACGTTATTAGTCCATTCAAGTGGTTTTCAGACTTCAGTGTGTGTCAGAATCACCTGGAGGGCTTCTTAAAGACAGATCACTGGGCCCCACTCCTAGAATTTCTAGTTCAGTAGGTCTGGGGTGGGGCCTGAGAACTTGCAGTTCTTACAAGTTCTCAGCTGATGCACAGCTGATTCAGTAGTCACACCTGGAGAACCACATCTCTATTCAATTCTTGGAGAAAACCACGAATAGTAAGCAATGATTGATAACCAGCTAAAGATGAATAAGCATAACATCTACATTTATCTATTTTTATCCTCTCTACTTCCAAATGGACTTGGTAGTTTTTAATGTAAATTAAGACAATTAAAGACAACACCAAACAGAATTCCTCTAAAAGAAGCAAAAGGAGTCAGGTATCTATATATTTTCATTTCTTTCTAGCTTAAATTGTAAAAATAAAAACATTTTCTTATTATGGCAATCCTCTTTTCAAAACCTCTGAAGACTTGCTATTGCATAAACATCATTTCCCAAGTGTGTTCTGAGGAATAATAGGTCTGCTGGATACTAAGAGTTCAAAGGTGGCCACATAACTGGGAAACATTTGGTTAAACGAAGTTCAAAAGTTTACTTCCAGTAGGACTTTAGGAACTTAACTTTACTAGTGTGCATTGTGACATTCCAAAAAATATAGCATGTGGCATTATACAAACTTGTCAGTAGGATGGGTTTTATATGATGAATCTTACAGATTGGTGGGGAACATATTTTAAAAAATATTGGTCCAAGAGGAAAAACTATACATTCCTTAGCATGGGATTCTAGGCCCTCTACATTTGTTTTTCCAGTCTACTTTGCAGCCTCATGTGTTAATATAAACCTCCCCAATAAAGAGTACTATGATTTTGCTGAACAAATCCTGTATTTTGCCCTCTCAAACTCACTTCTGCTTCCTAGAAAGTTTCTTTTTCATCTCTGCCTGTTTAAATCCTATCTACTTATGATGCCCAACTCAGTGCCATTTTAATGAAAATTTTCTTGATCAGACTAAATTGCTAATTTCCTCCTCTGTAATTCTACTTCACCTTGTGTCTGTTTTAACATTTATATTACAGTTCTCTTCTACTCCAACTAGACTATAAATTCCATGAGGTTAACAAACATCAGTGATTGGTTTCTACAGCTGGGCTCCTTGCTAAGTGTGGGAGAAAGTTCCTAATATCATGGAGCATACAGTCCTGCATGGTTGACAAACATGCACATATAATTAAAGTGTGTACAAAAACTATAAGGAAAAGTACAGAATTCTACGGATGTATATAGGAGAGAGGTTAAGGAAAACTTTTACTCTTTGTTATATCCCAGTGTACCCTGCCCTTTTAGGTATTTAATACCTAGAGATAAATTCTACTTTGTTAAATAGTATTTCAAAAATTGAAATGGCCTGCCTCACTAGAAAATTGTACTATATCACCTTTTTAATCAATTAATCCCTTCTTTGTAAAAACTAACTATTTAGAACTAAGGAGGTACTGTACGATGTGGAGAGAATCTACCAGGAAGAAAACAGTAATTGTTCTAGCATTATGAAACCAAATCAGCAATGTGACAGGAAATGCTACAATACCAGAAGAAGATGGTATCAGACTTCCCTTGCCTATTCAGGCACGAGACTCAAGTCTTGCTTGCCCATTTCAAGAAGGTCAGTATGTTGAACAGAGCTGGAATAATAATCAAAAGGGTTAAATGACCTGCTCAACTCCCTGCAATTTGACTGTCTTCCTCAACGTGGACTTGAATTTAGTTTTCTGCCACGAGTGTAACAACCTGGTAATGTCTGGGCTCCTGACTGGTTTATTGATTCCCTCCCATGTTTCTCACTGCTTTGACTATGGCTATGGTCCCAGATCATTTACTGGCTTTCCTGCCCCGGAGACTGAACTGTATTTTCCTGAGTTGCGAGGTTGTCTTCCTTATGAAGAGGTGGTACAACGTTTTCCCTACGCTTCTCCCCAGCCTTCCCCATCTGTTCCTGACCTGTTCTGCCCTCTGGTGACCGCAAACCACTCTCCTATCCTTGGCATATGGAATCCACCACTTAGAAGCTGCACATATTTGGTAAAGTTTGACAGAATATTTTGCATGAATCTCTTTTATTCAAATCGCATGAGATTACAACACCGATCTGCTACTGATACTACCCTCAAATTAAAAAAATATATCTGTGAGTGGTGAAATCCACAACTCACGTAGACTTAGATTCAGATAAAACCTCCCCATTTATTAGTTTAAATATAATCTAAGAATGTTTAAACAATGTTTAAAAGTAAGGTTAAAAATAATTCCTAAGTTTTACCATATTGTGCAGGGTCTAGCAATGCCTTGCACATAGTAGGAAGTCATTATTTAGCTGATGTTAGTTGGTAGATTAATTGCTCCAGATTCCAGTTTAATCATCTTTAAAGGTAACTGAATCTGAAATTTATAAACCACCGAACTTCACACTGAATATGTTTCTTCAGACTATTAAACAGCAGCTAGCATTAGTGGGTCTGGAGAACACTGTTGACAATTGAGAATTTATCAAAGTTTTCAGTCTACAGACTACTTTAAAGAGGTGATCCTCCTGCAGACCCCCTGGATTCATGGGCAAGCAGCCTTGAAACTACAATCATTTCAACTCTCTCATCCTTCTTTAATTAATTTCAAACCATTTTATACATGTTCTTTTTCTTCCTTGCTTGGTCTGCCACATCAAAAGTTGGGAAGAGGTCTTCTATTCTTTTATATTTCACAACAAAAAACATTTAAAAAGCAAAATCTGCTTGTTGGAGTTTTGGTATTATTTTCCCTAATCATCAACAAATAGTATTAAGCACAAATGGTGTACACTGACTGGCGAATACATTCAAAGATTTATTCTCAGTGCATTGAATACATTGGGCGAAGACCTGAAGGGACCAGCCAAAGAATACCTCTAAACAACAAACAAAACAATTAATTACCAAAAGACTCCCAAAGTGGTTTTTCTTCTTCTTTCCTTTCTTTTTTTTGTAAACCTTGGTACAAGACTACTTATGTAGTGTGAGAATGAAATGTTTTCTCTAACAATTTTTACTTTATGAAATAAATAATCTTTTCTCAGTTTTTAAAAAAATATTTCAGAAGTAGAAACTGAGATTCTTATAATTTGATTTTCTGGTTATCTGATCAAATGTAAGTTTAGCCGATCTATAACCAGTTTTTAAAGTTTCTCCCAGGGTTGAAAACTTAGAATTTTTATTGAATAATATAATGTATCAGTGAAGACGGGGGGTTGGGGGGAGGATAAGAGTTACTGTTGTTTAAGAAAATAAGAACTTAATAGATGCCTTAAAACCAATTTTTTCTTGCTTAAATAGCAAGGCAGGTACCAGGGGAGAAAAAGAAGGCCATTGGGATGTGGCTCCACTCCTTCAGCCACCACAGCAACTACCAAGCACTGTAGCTATAGGTGCCTTCTTCAATACACTGGAGCATTGTCAAAGTTACACTTTGTTAAGTGTACCATTGGCACTTAAAAGATACCATTGTCAAAGGGTATGAATGCTTTGTAGCTCACAATGTAATGTTCTGGAGGAGCCCTGTCCAATAGCACTTTCTGTAATAATGGAAATGTTCTACATCTGTGCTGTCCAATGCAGTGGCCACTAATCACATGTGGCTATTGAGCATTTGAAATGTGTCTAGGGCAAATGAGGTTCAGAAATTTAAATGTGATTTAATTTAAATCTCAGTAACCACATGTGGTTACTGACCACTGTATGGGACAGTGGAGTTTTAGAAAATTTTTTAGTGAAACAGTACTTTCTGGTTTTATGATTTTTTTTTTTAGTTCTTGCCCTGGGATTCAGACATGTCCTCAGAACTGACTGATTCCCTGCTATTGTATTCAGAATCATGACTCCTCTTTTTTTTTGGTTTTAATTAGGTTGGCTCATCATACCTAAGGAAAGGTTGAGTTAAGCTTTGTAAGGATGCTCCTGGGAAAGAAGTCACCCAAAGGAAAGAAGGAAGAACTGCACCCAGTGGGATGCAGCAATACGCAAGCAACAATGCCTGGAAATACAATAGCAATGCTCAAGAGGACTGGATTTGTTCAAGACAGCATGGGGGCCATCTCTTGAGAACCCCAGAAATACAGAAGAGCACTTTATATTGGGATCTTTTGTGAGCAGAAGAGAAGGGCTAAGTCAGTGAAACTTGGGTTATAATTGTTATTTTGTCTACACTGGTACCTGCAGTCTGGTGATCCTTGGGAAAACTTAGGTTATATGTATTAAATAAACAGATCTGACTGGCTTCTATCAGTATATTTCAGCAGTTTTACCACCCATCTGATAAAATTTACAAATGACACTGAAGGGTAATATCCAAATTAACTTTAGAAGATTAAAAACAATCTGAACAGTTGGTAACTAGACTTATTGTGGTGATCATTTTGTAATGTATATAAATGCCGAATCACTATGATGTACACCTGAAACAAATATAATATTGTATATCAATTATACTTCAATAAAAAAAAATTCAAAGAGCCAAATACATAATTACTTTCAGTAAAGGGAAGCATAGCTATATGAAGGATTTTTAAAAACCCCACCAGATGGACAAAATTGAGTTGCTTATATGAAGCATATAAAATTGAATTTTTGTGAATGTGTCAAAGAGAGTAACTATATAAACGTAAAATTATAATAGCTGAATTACTTTGCTTTTACCCTATTGATAACTGACAACCAAACATTTTAATATGAAGATAAATGGGCACACCAGGTTATGATTCCTTTTGTAAATGTAATCTTTTGTTAAAAACATAGAGAAAAAAATAGAGATAACAGAAGATTATTTGATTCCTAAAGATAAAGAATAAAATAAAAATCAAGTTATAATGTGACTTTTACAAAATATTCAACTATTATGAACGCATTTAAATGAAAGCAATGCTATTAGTGAAAACTATATCTTAAAACAACTATTAATAGAAAATCTGAATAAGCTTATATCTATAAAAGAAATTGAATCAATAATTAATAACCTTCCAAAACAGAAAGCGCCAGGCCCAGATGGGTTCAATGGCAAATTCTACCAAACATTTAAGGAAGAAATTATATCAATTATCTAAAATATCTTTCAGAAGATAGAAGTGAGGGAATACTTCCTAACTCATTCTATGAGGCTAGAATTACCCTAAAACCAAAATTACACAAAAACATCACAAGAAAGGAAAACAGATCAATATTTCTCATGAACATAGATACAAAAATCCTCAAGAAAATTATAGCAAATTGAATACACCAATGTACAAAAAGAATTATATCTCATGACCAAGTGGGATTGAGCTCAGGTATGCAAAGCTATTTCAACATTTGAAAATCAATTAACATGACCTATCATATCAACAGACTAAAGAAGACAAATCACATGATCATATCAAAAGATGCAGAAAAAAACATTTCACAAAACCCAATTACAATTCATGATAAAAACATTCAGTAAACTAGGAATAGAGTGGAATTTCCTCAACTTGATAAGAAACAGCTACAAAAACCCTACATCTAACATTATATTTACTGGTGAGAAACTAGAAGCTTTCCAACTAAGATCAGGAACAAGGCAAGGATGTCCCCTCTCACCACTCCTTATCAACATTGCACTGGAAATCTTAGTCAATGTAATAAGACAAGAGAAGAAAATAAAAGGTATACAGATTGGGAAGGAAGAAATAAAACTGTCTTTGTTTGCAGATGACATGATCATCTTTGTGGAAAAACCAAAAGAATTAACAAAAAACAACCTTCTGGAACTAATGAGCAATTATAGCAAGGATACAGGATATGAGGTTAATATACAAAAGTCAATTGCTTTCCTGTATATCAGCAATGAACAAGTAGAATTTGAAGTTAAAAACACAATAGCATTTACATTAGCGCTCAAAAAATAAAACAGGTATAAATCTAACAAAATACATACAAGATCTATATGAGGAAAACTACTATGCTCTGACAAATGAAATCAAAGAACTAAATAAATGGAGGGATATTCCATGTTCACGGATGGGAAGACTCAATATCATCAAGACGTCAGTTCTTTCCAGCCTGATTTATAGATTCAATGTAATCCCAGTCAAATCCCAGCAAGTTATTTTGTGGAAATCAATAAACTAATTCTAAAGTTTATTTGGAGAAGCAAAAGACGCAGAATAGCCAACAAAATATTGAAGGACAAGGGGTTGGCCCGGTGGCATAGTGGTTAAGTTCATGCACTCTGCTTTGGCGGCCCAGGGTTCGCAGGTTCAGATCCCGGGCGCAGACCTACGCACCGCTTATCAAGCCGTGCTGTGGCAGGCATCCCACATATAAAGTAGAGGAAGATGGGCATGGATGTTAGCCCAGGGCCAATCTTCCTCAGCAAAAAGAGGAGGATTGGCAACAGATGTTAGCTCAGGGCTAACCTTCCTCACACACACACACACACACAAAAATATATATATATATATATATATAGAAGGACAAGAACAAAGTTGGAAGACTGACACTACCTCATTATACACTACCAAACATTTAAGGAAGAAATTATATATAATATATATATATAATTATAATAATATATATATTATATATTATATATAATTACTGTATAAAACTACAGTAATCCAGACAGTGTGGTATTGGTGAAAGAAAAGACAAATATAGATCAATGGAACAAAATGGAGAGCCTGGAAATAGACCCATATAAATATAGTCAATTGATCTTTGACAAAGGAGCAAAAGTAATAAAATGGAGAAAAGACAGTCTCTTCAACAAATGGCACTGGAACAACTGCATATCCACATGCAAAAAAGCAAATCTAGATACAGACCCTACACTCTTCACAAAAATCAACTCAAAATGGATCACAGACATAAATGTACAATGTAACTATAAAATTCTTAGAAGATAACATAGGAGAAAATCTAGATGACTTTGGGTTTGGCAATGACTTTTTAGATACAACACCAAAGGCACGATCCATGTGAGAAAGAATTAATATCTGGACTTCATTAAAATTAAAAATTTCTGCTCTACAAAAGACACTGTCAAGAGAATGAAAACACAAGTCACAGATTGGGAGAAAATATTTACAAAAGACATATCTGATAAAGAACAGCTATCCAAAATATACAAAGAACTCTTTAAACTCAACAATAAGAAAACAAATAACCCGACTAAACAATGGGCCAAAGACCTTGACAATTCACCTAAGAAGATATACAGATGGCATAAAAGCATATGAAAAGATGCTCCACGTCTTATGTCCTCAGAGAAATGCAAATTAAAACGAGATACCACTACACACATATTTGAATGGGCAAAATCCAAAACACTGACACCACCAAGTGCTGGTAAGGATGTGGAGCAACAGGAACTCTTCATTCATTGATTGTAGGATTGCAAAATAGTATACCTGCTTTGGAAGATAGTTGGGCAGTTTCTTACAAAACTAAACTTACTTTTACCATATGATCCAGCAATGCACTCCTTGGTATCTATGCAAAGGAGTCGAAAACTTACATCTGCACAAAACCCAGTAAACATATATTTATAGCAGGTTTATTCACAATTGTCAAAACTTGGAAGCAACCAAGATGTTCTTCAGTAGGTGAATGGATAAATAAACTGTGATACATCCAGACAATGGAATATTATTCAGCACTTAAAAAAAAAAGAGTTATCAAGCCATGAAAAGATATGGAGGAAATTTAACTGCATAATACTATGTGAAAGAAGCCAATCTAAAAAGGCTACATACTATATGATTTCAATTATATGACATTCTGGAAGATGCAAAACCAGGGATTTTTTTTTTTCCTTTCAGATACTATTTTTACTAGAATAACTTTCTGCAGCAGCTTTATCCTTTGGATTCCTCCTACTGCAGGATAGGATGAAAGTCCTCTCGGCTAGTGATATAGTAGAAAAGTGCTTAGAATATATAACAGAGCTGAGTTTTGTTCCAAATCTGACATTTACTAGGTTTACGATCTTGAGTAAGTCATTTTAACTTTTCTAAGCTTGTTTCCTTATTGCTAATATGGAGATAAATCACTACCACAGAGAGTTTTTTGAAATGTGGCATCTAATATGATATGTTAACTGATTTCAACTTTTACAGATAAAGGGTTAAGAGTTCAAAGAAGACTGTAACAGGATTTTCTCCAAGTTAAAAAAATCACAGTTGAGGTTTCAAGATCTAGTGACAGGGAGCATCCAACATTACACTCCATTAGGAGGCCATTATGGTTTCCTCTTCCTTCTTGTCCTATACCCAAACACATTTTTAATAGGTCTATTCTCTTTCTCAGAGTGACAGGTATGCACATTTACATTTAAATGTATTGCCAAGAATGTAAAAAGTTGGGAAATATGTCAAGGAAACCACATATTCTATTAAAAAGAATGTTTAATTTAGTCTTTCTAGGAATATTGTCACTTCTAGAATATACACAATGTATTTCAGACAACAGGTATGAAAATCAGGCACTTCACTTACTATAAATTAATTAAATTACCATCAGTACCTTAAGAATTTGGTAAGTAAGTATCACTTTTAAGGTGTGGTTTATCCTGAATTAACTCAGCTTCAGAACCTACAGAAAGAAATCACCTTCATTCCTAGTTTATCACTAACCATGCTACAAAACATAACTGCGCAATCATTGGAAGTTTCTTCTCTGGAGAAACAAACTGACCTCTGGGAAAAGACCTCCAGATACTGACAGTTAGAGGTCTCCCAACAATGAAGCTGACCAGCTGAAAAGCCACACACAATTTCAGAGCCTCCAGATGACTTCACAGTGACTCATTCTCAGATATGAAGAGACGGCCAAGGTTCACCAGACATCTGGAGGAAAACGTCCAGTAACAAAGAGACACAAACAACAATAACAACAAAGTGGCCCACAGGACCCAGAGACAACGTAGGACGCATAACACAATTCAAAAAGAAGAAAACCTGAAGTAAAATATTCTCAGAGATAAGAGATTGTATTGATAAAACAAGAACAAAAGTAAGGAATCATCAGAAAGCAAGATAGAACTTTAGAAATTAAAATAACCAACATTTTAAAGTTAAAGAGAAGCAGAAACTTGGGGGAGATCTTCCAGAGAGTAGAAAAAGGAGGCAGAGAAACACAAAAGAGGAGAGAAAAGTAAATTATAAGATCAATCCAAGAGGTGCAAACTTTGGCTAACAGGAATTCTAGGAAGAGAGAACAGAGAAAAAGGAAATCTTCCAAGAAATAACATCTGACTTTTAAAACAGACACATGTGTTATCTTGATAAAAATTAAGATTAGCTAAAAATTGTACAGACAATCCCATATTTCAGAGTTTAGGTGTTCACCTGCCTGAAATAGATATATGGATATTATTATGTATTATACTGTATTGTACTCTGGTTATTTGTTTTAATGGATTATGCCGCCTTCTCATCTAAATTATAAACTCTTCAATGCCAGGAATATTTGCCACTTACAGCAGGCACATATTCTATTTCTGATAAATACTTGTTAAACTCATTTGCTTTGAAGATGACTTGAGTTTCCATTAAGCTCTGCGACTCTTTAAGAGGGTTCAGTCTTTTAGCCTTGGTACAAAAGGTAAAGGTCATTCTTAGCTAAAACAGTTACTTGAAACTCCAGGAACAACTCTGAGGATCCAGTTCTTCTATAAAGCTGGAATGAAGTCATTTTATTAAACAATGATAAATTTAAAGCTAATCAAATGGCCTTTGTTTAAATACCCTGAAAAGCTTTTGCCCATTCAATCTCCTTTTGAGAAAATTTGCTCTGAGCCTCTATCCAGACACATCATTCTACGGTACCAGTTAGTGGAATATGTAGGCTATGAATCAGACTCCACTGTGGAAACTAATCCTTGAGTCACGATCACAATATTCCATTGGCATCCACCCCAGGGACAAGGCATTCATTTAAGAGTGCCACTCTTTCATGCAAAGGATGAAGCATCAAGTCGCTCCCTCTCATCATTACAGTCATCACTTAAACATCCCAGTTTGGTTATCTGTGCAAGGGAGTCTGGTCACCTTCATCTCCCAGGATGCTAGTCATCTCTAACCCATTCCAAAAGTTCCCTTGGCTTCATTCATTAACAATAAATATATTGAGTGTTTATTTTGAGCTAACTACTGTTCTAGGTACTGGGGACACAGCAGTGAATAAGTCAAAAAGTCCCCAAAGTCCCTGAATGTAGGGAGTTACTACATTCTAGTAAATTAGAGTCCAGAAAAGATTACCCATTTGCTTAATCCCTTTTCTAGAATTCTTCTTGGATCAATTCTAGAAGATTTACATTTGCCTACCTGCTTGCCTGCCCATCTATTTCTGTCTCCCCATTTTTAACTTTTTTTCTTGCTATGCTTCCTTTTTCTCATTTCTTACCTGAAATGTTTAATATCTTATAAGGCTCCCTGAAATTAGGCTAAGCCATAAGCAGCCACAAAGACCAAAAAAAAAAAAAAAAAAAACCAAGGCACCAATAAGATTTCTTAAACTGCTCCAATGGAAGGACAGTTGCTAAGATTTTCAAATACTGATTTATACTTTAGAAGTAATATATAATTTTAAGCAGCATTACAAAGTTATATATAAAGGATTTTTTTCCAGTAACCTTATTGAGATCATAATGGTTTACAACACTGAGTAATTTTGGGTGTGCATTATTGTTTATCAGTTTCTGGATAGACTTCATCGTGCTCACCCCCAGTAGTCTAATTATTGTCTGTCACTGTACGTATGTGCCCCTTTACCCCTTTCACCCACCCCCCAACCCTCTTCCCTCTGGTAACCACTAATCTGTTCTCTTTATCCACGTGTTTGTTATATTCCACATATGAGTGAAATCATGCAGTATTTGTCTTTCTCTGTCTGACTTATTTTGCTTAATGTCCTACCCTCAAGGTCCATCCATGTTGTTGCAAATGGGACAATTTTGTCTTTTTTTTAATGGCTGAGTAGTAGTCAAAAAATTAAAAATAGAAATACCATAAAATCCAGCTATCCCACTACTGGATATTTATCCAAAAAACTTGAAATCAATGATCCAAAGAGATTTATGCACCCCTATGGTCATTGCAGCATTATTCACAATACAAAGGATTTTTAAACTTTCTTCTTAGAGGGCTACCAAAAGGACAGCTCATAACTAAGCATTGATTATATATGTTGTTGCAATTCATTACATAAGCCAATGGAAGATTTACACATTTTTAGAAGTACCCAAATTGGCACTGCTACTGGAAAGTATATGGAAAAGATTGAAAATGTTCACAAAGAGGAAGAATAAGCCAGAATAAGCTAAATACTTACGAAAAATATAACATTTCAATTAAGTATTTTTCAAATCTCATGCTGAGAGGGGGAGAAGTTAATATAGGCAACAATTTTAAAACAACATACACCAGAATTACAGCCATAATGAATTCAAGAGATTTCTTTAAGTAGAACTGCATGCCTTATAGACAAATATCTTGAAGTTCTCAAATGAAACTAAAATGTAACCCTGGAAAATTTAATAGTCAAAATTCTGCAAGAGTCATACTAAAGTTCTTTCACGAGGCAGGTAGGCAACCTTGCTCTTGAATGTTTCTTGGTCCAAACAATTGGTCCAGACAATGTATTATATGGTCTCAATCAATAACTAGTCTAAACGCCTAAATGGACTTAAAACTCTTTGCGAATTAGTTTGGCCCTGGCCACAGTATACGTGTGGCTCTTCTTTATGTAAAAGAGGGAAGGGGACTCTTTGGATACTTCAAGTGTACTACCATTCTCATAAAAGAATGGTCTCAAGCCTTGCTTCTCAAAGTGTGTTTGGGGAATTAACAGCATTGGTATGACCTGTGAGCTTGCTAGAAATACAGAACTCTCAGGCCCCACCCCAGACCTACTGAACCAGAATCTGCCTTTAACAAGATCTCCAGGTGATGTATAAGCACATGCAAATTTGAAAATCACTGGTCCAGCTGACAACTTAAACTATTCTCCAACTGTAATGCTTAAAGCATTAGAAGGCAGTACCTACCAACAAAAATTTCAGAGAAAAAGAAAAGAAAAAAAGGAAGTAGTCCTAGATAACATTATTTTAGCTATCATAAAATGTTACACTCTCAGCTTTTGTAAGGGAGACAGAAGATAAAAATTCTGTTAGGAATGTTTCTATACTTAATGAAAAACTGAATTTAAAGACATTGTCCATTGTACCGCCAATATCCTTGATATAAATTTCTTTTTGCTTGGTAATATTTTTTTCTATTAAGGTAAATCACAAAATGTTTCACAGTGTCATGGTTTTGTAATACATCTAAGTCAAGAGAAGACCTGGTCTTTTTTTTCCCCCCGCAGATATCCTGGAGCCTAAATAGGAACATCATGGATTCACTTGAATGGTCAAGGTGTTCTTTGTTATGACTAGCCCACGAATTGAGCTACAAGGTACATAGTCATGCTAGCTGCTTGCCCTTCCAAGTTGTCAGATCTAATCTAGTTATATCTAAGCAGTTTAGTTAAATCTCAGGGAAAGTAAAATTGCTTTTCAACAATTCTCTGATGTTGAGAGTTTTCCTTCAAATATCTCATTGAATCGGGACAGATCTGTTCACCTCCTGTTTTGAAAGGCTTTCTTATATCTCTAAGCATCTGTAGTCATCTGACCATAGTCTTCCAATCTCATACACACAAGGGCAAACAAAGAAGACTGAGCCACACACTTGAGCAATACTTAAGAATTTTCTGGGTATGCTGACAACATCACTGGTTCCCTTTCTTAGCACTCATTCGCCCCGTCTGCTAACCACCCTCCTGACCTCAACACATTGGCTGGCCACGCCCAGGGACTCTGCCAAG
Organism: Tapirus indicus; assembly: GCA_031878705.1. Lineage (NCBI taxonomy): Eukaryota > Metazoa > Chordata > Mammalia > Perissodactyla > Tapiridae > Tapirus > Tapirus indicus. The sequence continues at coordinate 48,004,594 of CM062918.1, forward strand.
CCCCTTCTGCCTAAATAGGCTCCTGGTCTATCGTGTTCCACTTTCACCCATAACGTAGAGGGAGAGTGGATTTAGAAGGGTGAGTCCCCACAACAGCTAGCACATGGTGGGCTCCATATCCTAGAAGAAGCCAGTGACAAAAAGACAGAGGGGCCTCTTCTCCAAGTGGTTTCTAGGAATAGGCCTTAAACCCTGACTTGTTTTCTGCATGGAAGCTCTGTTTTTGTTTTGTCTTATTTTTGGTGGCAGGGAGGAGGCTGAGAAAGTTAAGAGTAATGCTGTTCAAAATGAGTTGTGACTATTCATAGGCAGTGTCAAGTTTTCACTTCTAATTTTCTGTTTCTTTCATTCCATATTGCTGACTCTCCATTTCAGTTTTCACTGCCTGTACACACTTATTCTATAGTTCTAAGGTGAAAGAACAGTGAGGTGCAGCCTTTGTTCCCCTAGAAAATAGACTACAACATTCTTGTAGACACAGAATTTTTCTTATGCATCTTATATCCACCTAATACTGTGTCAACTATATAGCAACCATTAAATATATACCTTGCCTACACTATCTCATGCCTATTTTATGACATTTAGCAAGCAACCTATGCTTGCTGTTTCTGCTTCCTTACCTGCTTCATTTTTATTTCAACCAGACTCTTACACTATTCTCCTGAAACTTCTCTTGCTAAAGTCACCAAGGACCTCCTAACTGCCATGTTCAATGGATACATACATTCTGTGGTGCTGTGTGCTGCCCCCTTGAATTTTCCCTTCCCTTGACTTCTGTGCCTCCTTGCCTCTCCAGTGGCTCTCTTCTGATCTTTTCTTCCACCGTCTCCCCAAAGCTGGTGGTCCCTGAATTCTGATTTATCCCCACCTCTCATCTCACTTCCATGCATTTCTGTTCATGCTTACAGAAGCCTACAACTATACTCATAACTCTCAAGTTCCCTTTCCAGCTCTCACTTCTCTCCTGAGCCCTGGTCCTGTATCTCCAGCTGCCTTACTCGACAGCAGTACTACCAGGGCAGCTTCTCAGTACATAAACTTAATAATGCATGATTTCTTCTTCACCCTCCAATCTGGCCCCTTTTCCTGAATTCCCTATCTTAGTTCATGACATCACCATTCATCCAGTCATTCAAGTCAAGAAAACTTTGATTCATTTATAATCCATGGTGTCATAAAAGTTTATCATCTAAAAGGATAAAAATGAGCATATTACACTCGCAAATTAACCTTCCATTGCCTAATTATTGTCTGTTAGCAAGAGACACATTGCTTTCTCTTCAGCTCAATGGGACTCCAACCCAATTCTAGTGCCTCATCTCCTCCCACATCCCCGACTCCCTATGCTTGAGTCACTCTGAACTATTCACAGTGTGATTCTTTCACACCTCTAGCCTTGCATGTGCTTCTGCCTAGAGAAATGATTCTCAACAGGGGTCAATTCTGCTCCACGGGACATTTGGCAATGTCTAGAGACATGTTTTGATTGTCACAACTTGGGGAGAAGAGGCTACTAGCATCCAGTGCGTGGAGGCCAGAGCTGCTGCTAAACATCCTACAAGGCACAGGACAGCCCCACACAACGAAAAGTACCCAGCCCAAAATGTCAATAGTGCCGAGACTGAGAATCACCACCCTAGAACATCCACCTTGATTTCTCTGCCTGGTGAACTCCAACTCACCTACCAAGACTTAGCTCAAACGTCACTTCCTCTGTGAAACCTTCCTCTACCAACAAGGTCCTCTCCTCCAGGCAATTATTGTTGCATCTTTTCCACTTTTCTATACACACCTCTATTTTAGCACATCACATATTAGACTGAAATTATTTTTGCTTACCAGTGTGTCTCTAATACTAGAACAGGACCTCCCCCAACTAGAGACTGTACTTTCTTATCTTTTATTCCCAGTGTTTGGGTCAGTGCCTGGCAAAGAGTAGGCACTCAAATGTGTGCTAGATGAATGAATTAAAGACAAATCTGCAGAGAAATACAAAGTATTTCTGAAGCAATTCAGCTCCCTGAACCACTCTGAAATTAACATTATAATTCCTTAGTTCTAAGAAATATACATATACAAGCATACATTTTTCACTAAATTTCTAAAACTGGTCATTAACATTGTTGTATCACAGTTTGAGAGTCAATAGTTACAAACTATATTGGCTTTTATAGGAAAGATTAAGTGTTGAAAATAAATTTAACCAAATGTATCTACATATGCTGCTAAACTTAATAAGGACTGAGAAAATAATGGAACACTAAAATAAGTATCTATTTAAAACGTTTATTTTAGGAAGAACAACTAAATAAAAAAATTATTGAAATGTATAATCTTGAGATTGGTGTTAAAGGCTTTTGAAATAATTGAGACATAGTTTTTTTAAAGTTCTACTATACTAAGCTTAAGGAGTTTACTACCGAGGATTAGGTAACAGAAAACAAAAACTTTTATAACAAAAATAAAAAATGTAAAGCCAAACTTTCTGATTAAAACATCCATATACGTAAAGAATGGAAGATATGTACAAGCTTAGGCAAAATGCTAAGGTATTTTAAATAATGGGGTAGTGAAATCTCTGGGCATCCTAACCTAAGACAGAAGATTTAGAAAACAACGGACAAGGAAAAATAGTAGAGTACACTAACTATCACACAGATTTTAGAAATCCAAATAGGAATTTTTTGTAACTGGAGAAAAACTACCTTACCTCCCTAACCTATTTCTTGATTGAGCTGATAAAATATTATATACGATGTTAAAACATCAAATATTTACTTTCAGATAAAAAGTCTTTATACAGCCTTTACAAAAGTAATATTGGATTTCAAAAAGTATTTATAATAAACATCTGCTAGTGAATGTTATGCTCTTTGACAGCAAATAAATAAAATAAACATTATCATGTGGATTACAAGTCCCATCTTCATTCTAAGTTGTAAACACAGGACAGAGCCCTGTCACAGATACAGGTAAAAGTTCTCACTAGATTTAAAAAATTAGCCATTGATGAGCTGTTGATTATAGAGAGCTAGAAACTGGACACTCTGCTGCTAGAGACTGGTAGCCAAACCCATAAGAAAAGAATCTGTAGGCCTCTGCGTGCTTTAGAAACCAGGGTCCCTGACCAAGGCAGTGATTTAATTTCACGGCTGCTCGGTACAGATAGCTGACATTACTAAATGCTACTCTAATATCAACTTGTTAAATGTGAATCCAGACTCAGCATATCAGAATACTAACCCAGACTAACTGGAGTCATGGGAAATATTTTGGGAGCTGTTTATTTATAAATGAGTTACAATATACCACTATAATTAGATTAATATATAATTATTGATAAACAGAGGATTATTTCTAAAACCCCATTATTGTTGCCACTGCTATGTTTAGAAAAAACATTAGTATTTTCCTTTAAAACAAGCCCTTGATTTACAACTAATCAATTAGATCAATTCAGATCTAGTGTATGTTGAATTTAATGGTCAGTATATTGCTTACAATATTTTTATAAAGAGTTGTTTAATAAACATTAAAAGAAGAAACAATTTAAAGTTCTTCAGTAAACTACACACTTCTAAACTATTTTATGATCCAACAATCTATTAAAAAAATAGAATCTGCACAAAGCTAGGCATTTGGCTGCCACAGAAAAATATTTAAGTTAGCTCACCTAAGTTTAAACAAAATCAACAAAAGTGTATATTTTTAGCCATGCAAAAGGCATTTAGTCACACTTTATTAAAAACAATTAAAAAATACCATTTTTCAAAAGCATCAACAACAAACTATAATACTACAACAAAATCAACTATTTTAAAGATATTTCTATAAAAATTTCTAGGTTAAGTATTCCTTTCAGATTGATTATCTCATTAAATGTAAAATAAATTTACAAGGTAAATGTAATTCAATTAGCAAACTATTAATGTATTTCTTCATAGTATCACATTGCTTTCTTTTAGGGGGTAAAACAGCTGAATGGATTATAATCTCTTAAAAGCTGGTTTTTAAAAAGTTTTGTAAATGGAATTAATTCTAAAATATAGATGAGAATTTGAAATCTGATCTGTGTTCATCCTCAGTAAAGTAGTTGCTTATATTAACATCTGAGCATTAGGTAAAAATGATTAAATTTATCAGATTTCAAAAGAGAGAAAACAAACTATCAATTATTTAATATTTTACTTACTTAAAGCTACTTGTCCAGAAGTTAAAAAAAAATCTTTAGTATAGATATTAAGTGTTACATAAACACAGATAAATAGATAAGTTTTTCTCCCCAAACTATTAGGTACTGTCATTTAGTATTGGTTCAGTCAGAAAAATTTCTTAATTTCCTGGAATCTGGCAAGACTTTCCAAATACAGAAATTTAAGGAATCTATTTAAATTCAAAACACTTAAAATACTTTGGAAAGGCCAAATTACATAAAGAGCTGTTTTGGTTAAGAGTCTTTAGAGTTAAGTTACTAATATAATAAAGCAAAAATATCAAAATAAATTTATAAGGTAGCTAGAAAATTAGGGGAAATGCCTAACAATTGAAACCAAATTGAAAAATATAAAATTTAGAATTCAATATCACTGAAAGAATGAGTTACATTTTAGATGGCAGTCTTAACGGGTAGCTAAAGAAAAATAGGGTGGAAACAAAATTCCTATGGTTAAGGGTATATACAAATGCAAATGCCATTTATTTTTCCTGTGCTTTAAACATACAGCATAATAGTTTTTATCAACAATCTAATAAATACATGTATGTTAGGGAAACACTTTCTCTATGTTCATTTATAACAAGTTTTTCACCTTTTTATATGGGCTTTTTACTGTTTAATATTTTAAATTAGCATTCTATATTTTACTTTATTTCATAATGATTAAGGAGGGGAGAATACCAAATGAGCATTTATGAAAGTAGGAATAAATATGGAGTTAGACATTAAAATACTATGCCACTTAAAAAATATACCAAGGTTAAATAATAATTTATTTTATAACATTTTAAGTTTATTTTTATGCTACAGAAATGTTTTATGGCTTAAACCACTTTGGAAAGTTTTTTTTTTTTTAAGGCATATTTTCTATGTTGGTAAAATAAATAGAGTGAAAAACTATTGGGGGTTCTTCAGATTTACAAATACAAAATTCATGACTACAAAATATTTGCTAGCTAAGGACCAGGAAAGTATATAAAACTGCTAAGTTATTATAAATTTTAGCCAAATATTTCATAAAGCTATTCTAGTATAAATTAACATTTACTGAGACCAAAGGAAACTTACCTTACAAGAATGCTTCAAAGAATTAGACAGTTCATTTGTGAAATCTCTGTTGCTGTCTCTTGATAAATTACCAACTTTACCTTCATTTCCAGATGCAAACTTTATGAGTAACTGAGATGGTCCCCCCTTAGAACAATTGTGCTTAAGGCTGGATAAACAGGAAACATTTGGATAAGTTCCTCCCAGTGAAATACTTCTTCGTAAAACAGCATGGTTTTTGTTTATCTGTGAATTTGGTCTTTCCAGCTGTCCATTGATATTTATTTGATAATCTACGTTTTGGGAGGATGGTAAACATGCAGATGTCCTATGCATAAGCTTAATATACTCTGAACCAGAATTAAGCTTAATATCTGACATTTCTGGTTTACAATCACCATTTGCTGTTTCACAATCTAATGTAGTTGCTTTTTGTTGGGTGAAATGCACTGAAACACAAGAATATCCTTCAGATGACTTTTCACAGACAGTCTGATTTGGACTATTATTTGCAATAACCATTTTCTTTTGTAATGAGCCCTTCCCATGAAGTGGTCGTATGTCTCTTCCTTCTCCGGGAATACAGATTGTTTTAGATAACCGAAGTCCATTGACAGCTGTTGAAAGAGATCCCTTTGCACTAGTACCATCTTCGCTGTGGGCAATTTCACTAGGAGAAATAATAAACTGGTGTGAGGTTTGATAGGATCCTTTGCTTGGAAGAGTACCTGTATTTGTTGGAGAAGTTGGTGGGGTATTTGAAGGACTCCTAGGAAAAATGACTAAGGATGAACACCGTTTTAGTGGAATTTTCGAGCTCCTGCTCACTGGCGATTTCATGATCTCTAGTCCATGCTCCAAGTCATCCTGGACAAATGGAACTGTACTTGTACTTCTTGAAAAAATTTCACATGGAGTAATATTCCTGTTTGGCATGCTTCTATTGGAGGTGCTGTCCGAAGATAAATTTCCACCAAAAAAAGTATCATCAGTTGGTGTAAAAGTATAACCACTGCTGTCACTGAGGATACTGTTGGTGTAAGAACCTCCACTTGTGACACTTGTGCATGACCCATAATCACTACCGTTGCTGCTGTAAGACCCGTTCTCACTGGTTGAAAAGTTACTAAGGCTACCACTGCGAATGGCAGAACTGCCTAAAAGGTTACCATCATTCACAGCATTCAGTTCTTTATCAACCTCAGCATTGCTGTAAATGCCGTCCTTCAAGACACAAGCATATGAAGCATCATCACCATCAGCTAAGACATTGCTAGACTGAAGACATCCACTGTACCTGGTTGGTTGTAGTGAAATCTGTAGACAGCTGCTCTTTTTATTAACATCTTCAGATGAAGGAACAGATGATCTTTCCTGAGACTTAATGTTTTCCTTTAAGAACGGAGCTAGTGCAGTCTGTCTGGGAGTCAGCTTCATTTGAACAATGTTAGACGTTAAAATCCGTGTTGGTCTTTTGAAGCACATGTGAACATTGCTATCCAAATCATCTCCGGAGGTTTCTGACAAAGGATAAGTACTGCTTCTCCTGGCTGCAAAGTGCAATCGTAAGCTTTGTGCCATTTGTTCTCATTTCCAAACATGTTAAGGGCTAAAAGTCATAACAAAGATCTCTGTCGGTAGACAGGCTAGAAGCAGCTGCACTGCATCGAAAGAAAAAATCATTTGTGGTGCCTAAAAGAGCTCTTGAGTAGTAGTCTTTATTCTAAGTAAAGCATTAGATACCAGGTATCACAGAAGGAAAAAGACGACCCATTCCTGAGACTGACGTTTCCAAAATGTCCTGAATCGCTTGTAGTCAAAACGCCTTCACTTACAAAGCACTTGATTTCCAGCGACCTTTAAGCTGAGCTCAGCTGCAGCACACTGCCTCAAACACTGCCAACCTTGTTTCAATTATACCTTCTCCAATTTGCATGAATGAGTAACACAAGAACAACAATCTTCTAGCATTTCAAGTTGAAACAGTCTTTTTTCACTCCAGCTCAACTAAATGAACATTTAACCATGTGAATCACAGTGCCTATACTTTCTCCAGCTGAGTTTGACCACTAATATTTTTACCCATAGGGATAGAATTACAGGAAGTTGGTAGGAATGAAACCCCATGTAATTGAGTATCAAATCAAGGATTGAATTTCCAAATAGTAGCCATACTAGGAATCTAGTCAGTTAATACAGAAAGGAATATAGACTTAAATTTTGTTAAACGAGTACGTTCAAACAGTTGTATAAATTTGGAAATACCAAAACTTTGGGGCAAATTAAAACTTTAGCATTAAGTCAAATAGATAAATATTTTAGCTTCCCAAACACTGTTTATAAAAAGTGAAAGCTTATGAGAGAAATACAAAATTAGCCTAGTAATACAATTGCAAAAATCGAGCATATGTCTGAGAAAAAAAAGTTAAAGAGAAGCTGTCACCAGGCATTTTCTCTTGTAATTTTAAGGCTTTTTCCAGCCAAGTAGTACAGTCTTTAAATGATGCCATTTATATTTTGACTATTAAAACTCTGCCAAGAAATAGCCTAAGCAAACATTCCATTAAAAATATATGCAGATTAGACAGAAAAACTATACCCCAATATAGTTTGAGCACACAAGATATTTTATTCCACTGTCTCTGCAATTCATTCACTTAAGAGAGTGTTGTGGTAAGTAAAGAAGTCTAAAAAGGATTTAACACATCAAATAAACATATCTCAATGCCAATTCTGTTCTGAAAAACTCTAAGAGCTCTTTGCTGGCCCCTACTGGTGCTTTGAAACAATCCATTTAGCTGTTGGATATCTATAAAGAAATAAAAACCATGCTGCGTATTTCTTTATATAAACAAAGTACACACTTATTTACATTTTTGAGTACTAGCTCTGCCCTAGAGGTGGAATTCCTTACTACTGCTGATAGAGCTCCTACAGCAGAAAACAGTAGACTGTTTGTCCTTTTAGAGGTTGTGATTTTGTATATAGATTTTTTTCTGCTTTGTATTTATTTAACCTTTACTTTATTTTCAGTTTACTAGGCAATAAAAGTTTAATATTTTAATTTCTCCCCCACATGTCATGGACCAAGGTTGGTATTCTATTTGAAAGAAACAAATTTATTTTTAAATAATACTCGAGGGTATATTTAAACCCCTTACCTGAATTTTACAGCTGGAACTCCAGTAATAAATATATACTGGCTCATTCATAGGAAAGTAAAAAGTAAAATAGTTCAGTTGTTTACACCACATAGTACTACACCCAAGTTGTATTTTTCTAGGTAAGTTTTTTTCCCCTGAGTACAAGCAAATATGTAAAACATATGCTTGCACTTTGTTTAAAAAAAAAAAAACTTAAATCTGTTCTCAATCACAATTTTCTACACAGTATTTTTAATCAATTAAAGCATGACAAAATAGAAATATGGGATTTATTAAGTTATATTTCTGACTATAATAAGATAGTACTATGTTTTAGAATGTGTATAATAATTATAAACTTAGTAATAAAATTATGTTATTTAGATTTTGTATAATTTATCCTTTGTGATTTTACAGACTTCAGCAAATATTCCCATATTATTCTTTTTCTTTATAGAAGGAAGAGTCCTAATCTTTTCACTTTTTTTTAAGTAAGTCCTGAATAGGTTTTTGTTTTTTTTTTTTGAGGAAGATTGGCAAAAAGATGTTAGCTCACGGCCAATCTTCCTCTCCATTTTTTTTTCCTTTTTCTCCCCATAAGCCCCCAGTACATAGTTGTATATCCTAGTTGTAGGTCCTTCTGGTTCTTCTATGTGGGATGCCGCCTCAGCATGGCTTGATGAGCGGTGAGTGGGTCCACAGCCAGGATCTGAGCCAGTGAACCCTGGGTCGCCGAAGCAGAATGCGTGAACTGAACCGCTGCACCACTGGGCCAGCCCCCTCTTTTCACCTTGCCTTCAAATGACTTCAACTTTCCTTCTTGAATTAAGTTAGGGATCTGATAACTCAAAGAATGGATCACTTTTAAGAGGCTAATCAATGAGCTCTCACTCCTCATGCCTGTGGCCTAAAACTTCCAGTTAATAAGCAAAGCTCCACTGGTTAATATAAAATAATGAACCCCAGGTATTTGGCCAGATAAATGTTTTCTCTTTCGGAAGCTCCTCTCTAAGCATCGGTTTCATGTCCCCTAACTAGAGTTCAAGCCTCCAGAGTGTGAGGACCATAACTAAACATTTCTTCTGATCCTGCTGAGGTTACGCTGGGCAAAAAGTGAGCACTAGGTAACACCAGAGAGGAGGTTAGATAAACGGATGGATGGTCACCGCAGTTACTCTGACCGCCTAACACTTTCTTTCAGAATTTTTTTTAAGTTGATCCAGCTACCACTTCTAAAGAAATATCAAAAAACATTGTAGCTAGACAAGAAGGAATGATGCTTGAAAAATTTGCAAAGAGGGCTTCAGCCAAGGAAAAGTTAGGTAAGACTCATATGCACTTCCCAGCACTCCAGGCTGGGTTTAAATTCTAGAGGCTGAGCAGTTTGCTTTGCTGGCTCTGGTCTGGGATTGCACAGGATCTGTACCACCATTAGAGCAGTTATGTGTAGAACCTGGAGAACCTGTGGTAAAACGTAGCCCCTTGGCCAAACAGTTGCCAAAAGAAGAGCATCAACCCTAACTTCAAAAGGGGAAGAGCTGGAGAGTGGTGGCAACCTTCATCTGGGAGGAATCTGTTCAAGTCCTATAGAATTTCATATTCTGGAATGAAATGGATAATGTCTTAGGATTAGATTGAAGCTCAGGACCCCACATTCTGAGATGTTTGGTTATTGATTATCTACACAGAAAATAACGTGATTACCTACATGCCATTGATTGGCTCTGGATAACCCTAATCATTGACTAGATCTTTGAAGGCCCAAGTCCACTGTGATGATTAATTGCATGTGTCCACTTGGCTAGGCTATTGTGCCAGTTGTTTGTCAAACACCAGTCTAAATGTTGCTCTGAAGCTATTTTTTAGATGTGATTAACATTTAAATCAGTAAATTTTGAGTAAAGCAGATTGCTCTCCATTATGTAGTGGGCCTCATCCAATCAGATAAAGGCCTTAAGAGCAAAGACAGGTTTCCCAAAGAAGAAGCAATTCTGCCTCAAGACTACCACGATGACACCCTGCCTGAGTTTCATTTCAGATTTCAGACACAAGACTGTAACGTCAGCTCATACCTGAATCTTTGACCTGCCGGCTCCGCCCCACAGATTTCAGACTTGCCAGCTTCCACAATCACGTGAACCAATTCCTTAAAATAAATCTCTTTCTGCGTGTGTGTATGTATATCCTATTGGTTCTGTTTCTCTAGAGAACCCTAATACAACCACTAAACCTGAGAAGCACGGCATCTCCACCTGGAAAAAAGAATATAGGCATCTCCTGAACTTCAGAGGCTGGAAGTGTGCAGATGTAGCTCTTAGGTAGTGACACAGAAGCACTAACTTTTGCATTAGTGGGTAGAATTCATTTAAAGGCACAGCATCACTATCAACACCACTACTAACACTATCACCATAGCCAAACTACTATAGTTTATAATGCTCAGGTTCTTAAAATTGGCTGAAAAAAAGGAATTTACGCCCACTCTTTCTCGAAACAAATATCACTTATATTGCAAACGTTTTTCAGACGACTAGACACTGTTTTCTGCTTAAAATAATATCTGTGATCTTCACTATACATTTCCAAAGAGAATTTTCTAGGAAAAGGATACATTCTTAATTTAGTTGTGAATGCTATAGGAGAATAAAGATAAAATGACATTTACAGTGGCATAAACCATTTATTGCTATACAATTAAGCCTGTTACTCCACTAATGGCTATAGTTTCTATGACATCTCAGGTGATCTGTATACTTCAATTTCCTGCTAGGACTAGAAACAAATCAGAGGATTAGAATGATGCACACCACCCTGTTCTAATTCTTTCTTGCTCCCTTTTGCTAGTAAAGTGAGCTTCTTGAGACAAGCTATATTTCTAATGCACAGCAGAGTATCTAACACAGTAGATACGCTAAATGGCATAGCTTAATTAACACAAAAAATACAGTATCAGAGAGCCATAAATTCATGAGGCCATGAATGTTAAGTAATGCTTTATATTTGTATCCTGATGAAACATTTTTGGAGTGCTTTGATAGCCATTATCTTGTTTTATCCTCACAATATATTTATCAGATAGGTAGAACAAATATTGTTATCCCCCCCACCTTGTTTTTGGTTAGGAAGATTAGCCCTGAGCTAACATTTGTGCCCATCCTCCTCTATTTTATATGTGGGATGCCTGCCATAGCATGGCTTGAAGAATGGTGCATAGGTCCACACCTGGGATCTGAACCTGGGAACCGCGGGCCGCTGAAGTGGAACGTGCGAACTTAACCACTAGGCCACCAGGCCGGCCCCCCATTTTTTAAACATAAGAAAATATTTTCAGAAGGATTGAATAATTTGTCCAGGGTTACAAGCTAATGTACCAAATCACAGGCAGCACTACAATAGGACTTCTGACTCCTTGGTGTGGAGATCTATAATATTCTGATCAATGCATTATTTTCTTTTTGCTTTAAAGCTTTTCAAAATTTTTATATATCATGTTTATAACTCTAGAAATATCCCATTGTTAATATCAGAGGCAATGCTTTTTTCTTTTGAAATATGACATCCTGTTTGGTACTCTAGACATAGTAAATCCTCAAGGAGTGTTAATGCACCAATCAGTGTATGACAAATATCAATTTTGGCAATGAAGAAAGAGGTACACCATAATAAAGTTACTGGCAAAAAAGACTAGACAACTAAGTAGGGTGGAAAGCACAGACACGAGCTATCTCTCCTTTTGAACAACATGCAAATAACTCAAAATAGTTTACCAACAATGCACCCAAGAATCAGGGAGAAATGCACATCAGTGTCAGTAACAACAGGGAAAATACCAATGTAATACCAGTAGTACCAGTAATACCATGACCCAGCAATTCAACCTCAAAATATGAATCTTAGAGATACACTCATACATGTACATCGGGGAACATAGCAAGAATGTTTATCAACTGGTAATAGCAAAAAACTGGAAACAACACTAATATCTATTAAGGAGGATAAATACATAAATTATGGTATTAAGCATTTGCAGATGAAGGAAAACTATGCATCAGTGAAAATGTGTTACCATGGATCAATCTCACAAATATAACATTGAGCAAAAAGCATGTCACAGAGGAATGTATTCAGAGTAACACTATTTTAATAAAGTCAAAATATACAAAAGGAAATTATGTGTTTTTAGGGATATATACATATACATGATAAAAATATTTTTAAAAGCAAAGACATGATAAACATAATATTCAGAACAGAGGCTACTACTTGGGGAAGGAAAGGGGATGCTATTGAGAAGGGGGACGGGGGCCTTTGAAGATTTTGGTAATGTTCTACTGCTTAAGTTGAGTAATAAGTGAGCAGATATTTGTCTTATTATTTAAAATAAAGATTTATATTATATATACCTTTTTTGTATGTATATTTCATGATATTAAAAAAAACAAATTTCATCTGCTCCCATCTAGAAGGAAAACAGATCTGCACAGACAGAGGGGAAAAACAAGAAAATATTCCCTATTCTATATAAAAAGCAAAAATACACACTGGAAAGAGAAAGCTCTGCTAATGACCATATCTGATAACCAAATCATCAACATCTGCTACTCAGCCTTAAAAAATCAGATTGCCAGTTAGGGATGAAGTCTCGTTTGGCAGTAAGAAAGCACCTTTGCTTGTTATGATGCTAATTAATAGATTTCATTTGCAATATCTTCAGTTACTAGTATAGTTATCATTTCTTGAAAGAAAAAAACATGTTATGTAGTCCCACACTAAAAACACATTCGCAAAAAAAATCCAATTTGTCAGCTAAAAAAATGAATAAAACTGTTTCTTTTTTGGTGCTTCTGTTTAATAACTGATAAGCTTTGAATACATAACACTGCTCTTATACCTTCATGTTCAAATCTTACATGTTTAAAATATAAATGTAAGATGCTAAGAAGAAGGTTAGAAATAGAATTCCAAGGAGACAAAATTAGAAAAAGACAGGACTTTAAGATAGTCTTTAGGAAATCAGGAATCAGAACTGTCATTTTATAAAAATAAAATCAGGTTTAACTTTGCTTTTTGTGTCTGTAAGAGCTGACAATCCTTTAGAGGACTTTATTTTATCAGCGTAAAGAGGATAGTTTTCCTTCGTAGAAGAGTAAGGATAAGAAAGTGGATCACATGTCGTAACTAGGTACAGGTAACCCCAAGAAATCCCCTGGAGTGAGGAGGCACAACTGAGGACACTCTGGGAGAAGGCTCCCTGAGCCTGAGACTACTGACCAGGGTACCTGGATGAGTGTGAGGGGAGGCAAGACAAAGAGGCCGGCTCTCCCGCCATCCCTGGTCACAACAGGCCCTGAGTAAGACCTTATAATCTGTTGAGAACTGACAACCAGGAGAGGTGCTTGGGAGGAGAATGGAAGGGTAGAGAGCAGCACCAGGAAGGAGAAAAAAAAATCTCATCTCCCTCACCATTTTGCCTAGAGTCTCCATAACCACCCCAAATCATCTCTCACATCACAGATTCCCAACCCACTCTTCCTTGGTGCCTATACTCAAAATACACTCTTGCTTCATATTTCACACTAGTACAGTACAACTTACCAATCGATTTTCATCAAATACTTCAAAAAGAAGCCGGTGCTGCTGAGGATGGACCTAAGTAAGAAAAACACAATCTTTCTTTAAAAACAAGTGGACATCAACCCACAGATACTGAGAAATAAATGCTTGAAAATGTTGCCATTTCCTAATTCCTATTATCTATAATGTATTTCAAATTACATGAGATACTTAATACAAAAGGACACCAGTCACATGTCATCCATTTTCTAAGAGTTTTATCATAACAATAAAATAGATTCAGTTGCTTACTTTTCCAATTTTTCTAAAATCGAATGAAAGGAAGTAAAACAAAATTTCAAAAAATTATTTAAATGTTTGTAAGCACTTAAACATATAGACTAGATTTTAGCTTATTATCAATTTTCTTTACTTAGTTTTTATTTATCTGGTTAGAACTACCCAGAGTAGAAGTTGATTTTATGGAAACTAGGGTTCTGAATCCTTTTAATACTGACTGAATTTTGCTGCTTCTACTATATAAAGTACATAAGCAGTCAAAAAGTATACACCGAGTTTTCACTTACTGTTTATATTTTACAGCATGAATAAAAATTAACATGCAGTATTTTATTTTTCAAAGCTGATGCTCTCATTTTTGCTGTAATGTTTCAACATCAAGTTAATATCTACTAAATATCAAATACAAAGAAAACCTTTAATAATTTTTTATATCAGAAGTTAAGATGATGTATAAAAAGTTCTCACATTTAGATTGATTTTTCCTCTATGATAAATATATTACATTAAACAGCAATATTTTAAAACTTTGGTGTACATGTCAAAAGTATTGATAGCCTTCAGAAAAAAGTCCTATGAGTGTGACAAAGATATTTAGATACTTAACCCAATGTCTACTCTCCCTTATGTCCTTCTGAGAACATAATCCTAATTTTACCTCCAGCAACATGTCCAGGGTCACCACAGTGCACAGCTCTGGAGGAGAGGGGCATTAATTTTTTTAAATTGAAGTATACATTCAGTAAAGTATAAATTTTACTAATTTTAAATATACAGCTTGATGACTTTTTATATATGTATACTGTGTCATCATCACCAAAATCAAAATATTGAACACTCCATTCTCTTTTATGCATTGTTTTCTGTGTGAATAGTGCTGTCTGGACTTGTTCAAAATTGAAACTCTGAATATGTCTATCTAAAAATGGCTCCCTTGCAACTAGAGGTAACCAACGAGGCCAATCTAGCTGTAGTCATTGGATCGGACTTCTGGGAGACCTCTTTAGATGGGGGACTCAGCTGGAAGAGATGTCCCTTTTGCCCTTTGCATTTCTCTTTCCTGCCTGGAACTTGGTTAGGACAGCTGGCACTCCTACAGTCATAGTGTAGCCAGGGAGCAACTGTAAGGATGGAAGCCCCAGTCAAGGGATAGACACTATCGGGATAGAAAAATAGTGTAAGATAATAACCTTCTCTGAGAAGATGTAGAGGAAGTTTTGGGGAGGAGATAAAGTTGACCTGAGACTTGAAAGACGGGAAGATTTGAATAAGACAGTATAGAGAACACTTACAGCAAGGAGATCACAAGAGGAATGGCCTAGGGGCAGAATGAGCATGCTCTATGGAGATCAAGCTAACAAGAACATTTTTGTATTGGAAAGTGGCAAGAAAAATTTTGTTAGTTAGGGTAGAGCCAGGCTGATGGCACAGAAATCCAGAAAAGGAGTTAAGAGTTGATTGGTGGGAAGAAAATGAAGCTTTTATGAATTGGAACGGATTGGACTGGAGAGAGACCCTGGAGTCCATAGGGACTGTGGCCCTAGTAACTCAGTTATGAAGTGCTGAGAGCTCTGCCTGCGATGGTCCCAAGGAAAAGAGGGAGGAAGATGAGGCCATGAAAAACATTTGAGAGAAAAAATCACAAGTCTCAGAGTCTATCAAAGAACATGGCAGACAGTGTAGATGTTTAATGAATATTGCTAAGAAAATAGATATAAAATATCCGATCTAATCGGGCTCTGCAGTCCTGTTTCAGGCTATTAATAGCTTCCTAACAAGATTCCCTACCTCAACTATCATATCTTTTTAATCTATCTTTCCTACCATAACTGGAGTGACTTCTCCTAAAAGACAGTTTTGGCCGTCTTCATTGCCCTACTCAAAAGTTGTTCCCAGTGCCCTAAAGAACAGCATCCAAACGCTGGAGTATGGAATGATGCTTCATGATCTCAGTCCAATTTGCCTTTCCAGCCTTGTCTTCTACAGCTGTCCCCCTGCCCACCCAAAAACACATATCCCCTATACTCCAATCACATTAGAAACAGACTACACATCGCTTACTGTGCTTTCTGACTTGTACTTCTATACATGCTAAGGTCTTTACACTTGAAATGCTTTTTCCTCTACATGTCTAAAAGCCACCCATTGTTCAAACCTCAGCTCAAACGTCAACTCCGCCCTAAAGCCTTGTCTCCCCAGTCACTCCTACTCCTCTGTTTTCAGTTTATTACAAGACTGACTACATTCTTCCTTTTATTAAACTTAATTGTGTGTATGTGCTATCTCCCTACTGAATTATAAACACCATAAAAGACTTGTTTACATTTTTTTATCAGAGGCACACAATAAATGCAAAAATACATTTAAAAATGTGTGGTAAGAATACTAATTCAAAATGGCAGCCAGAACACAAACATTTAATCTCTCCCTCCTGAGATCCTATTTAAGTAATAGTAAAGGAGTTTGTAAAAGGTATAAAACCATCACAGCAAAGATCATATGCGAGGGCCACCAGATAGTGAGCAATTTCAACGACTCTCTGATAGACAGATAAAGTAAGGATGAAAGCAATGAAGCAGGGCAGAGGATGCTGAAAACTATTTAAAAAAAAAAAAAAACAGAGTGTGAAGCAAAGGGGGCAACTGCCCCTAACGAGAGAATGTTCACACAGTACCCAAACCTCTGGATGGTACACACACACACACACACACACACACACACACAGACACACACACAGACACACACATTATTAGAGTTTCTCTGTGTCTGAGTTCAGGTAGAGATTTAACAAAAATGCAACCACTGGTTTTAATATATAAAATATAAATGGTAACTAAAAATGTAACATGCAATTGTTGAATGTTTATGCCTTTTTATGAATAGAAGCAATAGATGATTTTTCTACTGTATACTGTTAAGTATGGCTAGATTACCAGAGAACACAGACATACAAACAGAAAAACTGTCCCCAAAGGAAAAAGAGATAACTCAGGAAACAAAAGAAAATACTTAAAAAAACTGTAAGTAGTATATCCTTGGAAATATCTGGGAAAGTCTTGCATCCATAAAGCAAAAATAGGATACTACAAAAAGGGAACAAGTGGAGAACAAAGGAGAAATGTTAGAACTAAAAATGACTGTTGAATTCAAATATAAGCGATTTAAAGTAAATTGGCAGAAATCTCCCAAAATGTAGAACAAAAAGCTAAGTTGAAGGAAAATGGAGAGAAACTATAAAAAGAGAGGATTTTTCTGAACAGATTCATTCAAAGAATTAAGCCCTATTGCCCCAAAACAGAAGTTAAGCAAACTATGGCTCGTGGGCCAAATCCAGCCAGCCACTGCTTTGCTTTTTATAGACCATAAGATAAAAATATTTTTATATTTTTAAATGGTTATATTTTAAATGAATATATAAGTACCTATACAATAGCCTCGATTTTTGCCTCCTGGCCTGTGCCACCTAAAATATTTACTATCTGGCCCTTTAAGAAAAAATTTGCTGACCTCTGTCCTGAGACATTCACTGTATAATATCTATTAATTTCTCTCCTATGTATCTAGAATAGTACTGGATAAGACCACCCTTGGAAGAAGTGAGAAAACAGTCACTCAAACCATTTTCTGTGTTCTGTGGTTCACATGAGGAATTCTGGTTGAGAAAGACAGAATCAGTCTAGGTACCCTACATTCAACTAGTTGGAATCCCAAATGATAACACAAACAGAAGGGAGAAACTTATCAAAAAATTATTCACACAAAAATTTTCAGAGCTGAAGGGAACCAGCAGTCTTTAAATTGAAATGTTTACCAAAGGCCCAATACAATGAATTTTTAAAACTGTACACACAAGGCACATCCCTGGTGTTTTAAAACACTAGGATAAAGATAATTATCAAAATTTTCAGAAAGATAGAGAAGGATCAGCCCCAAAGGAATAAGAATCAAACTTTTCAACAGCAACAGAATGTTCAACGATGATAAAGCAATGCCTTCTAGTTTCTGAGGAAAAATTAATTTCAACCTAGTATCCTATGAGAGGCCAAACTGTCAGCCAAACATAAGTTCGTTATTTACTCATCTATCATAGCTGGAAGTCAATTTGGGACACAGATG
The DNA here is from genome assembly GCA_031878705.1 of Tapirus indicus. Classification (NCBI taxonomy): domain Eukaryota; kingdom Metazoa; phylum Chordata; class Mammalia; order Perissodactyla; family Tapiridae; genus Tapirus; species Tapirus indicus. The sequence goes on from CM062918.1 coordinate 48,022,972, forward strand.
TATGATCTACTCTGCAATATGGGAATAATGACCAGAATAACAAACAGAAACAGTTAAAAAGTGGTTCCTTCTTGGAAGCAGGAATAGGAGAGAGGATAGGGCATCAGAGCCTGGTGCTTTTCATTATAAGCCCATTTATACTATCTCATTTTTAAGCTACGTGTGAATTCTTTGATGAGATGATTTTTTTTTAATTTATTAAAAATAGGAGTAAGGCTATGGTCACAAAAAATTGAGTTTACAGGGTCATATTTATAGGAAAGGTGAAAGCAGAAGAAACAAAAATAAAAATACTGTTGACAGGTTTTTTTTGAAAAAAGGATAAGTATGTAAGTCTATAAATACATAAAAGATTAGAGAAACAAAGAACTTGCCAGAATAGTAATCAAATTTTCAAAGAAGAACAAAGGTACTGATAAGTGTCAATTTATTCTATGGTGTTCATAAAGAACCTGATGTTCCTGAAAATTTTGCTGGTGGATGCAAGAAAAAACAATGTAGGCACATCTAAAAAAAATAACTTTATTGAGATATGTTTCACATACCATACAATTGACCCATTGAAAGTGTACAATTCAATGGTTTTTAGTATAGTCATAGAGTGTACAACCACCATCACAATTTTAGAACATTTTCATCACCTCAAAAAGAAACCCCATGCCCTTTAGCACTCACTCCTAATTTCCCCTCAACCTTCCCAGTCTCAGGTAACCTCTAATCTACTTTCTGTCTCTATAGATTTGCCTATTCTACACATTTAAGTGGAATCATACATGTGGTTTTTTGTAATTGGCTTCTTTCACTTAGCGTAATATTTTCAAGGTTTACCCATGTAGTGTGTATAAGTACTTAATTTCTTCTTATAGGTGTATAATATCCCATTTGTATGTATATACTCCATTTTGTTTATCCATTCTTCTGTTGATGGATGGACATTTAGGCTGATTCTACTTTTTGACTATAATGAATAATGATGCTATGAAAATTCAGGTGCAAGCTTTTGTGTGGACATATGTTGTAAGTACATTTTAAAATAAAAACTGTAAAAAGTTAAATGAATTAGATAAATATTTTTACAAGCATTAAGCATCATATAAATAGAAAGTATCTTGGCACTTTTATTTACATGTTTTATATCTTTCTACTTTGTTCCTCTATACAGTTAGTTATTTCTAATCAACAAATACAAAAATAAATTATAGACACATCACCATGGGGGAAAAACCCAAACAGTAAAAGAGACATATAGTGAACTATAAATCTCTCTCTTATCTTTGTCCCACCCTCAGAGAAAATACTCTAACAGTTTCTTAAGTCCTTCCAGAAGTATTTTCTGCAAATATCAGCATATGAGAGAGCATTTTTTGTGTCTTTTACTCAAATAGGTGTATCATATAGTGTTGCTCGTCTTTGTTCCTTCATTTAATATATTTTGAAGCTAACGCTCTATCAATACATATACATCTGTCTCTCTCTAAATCCTGAGGAGGATTTCATTGTATGGATGTACATAACACACTGAGAGCTTTATTAATGGGGTGGCCCTGACCTTTCTTCCTAGCTAATAGAAATCTGATCCTATTCAAATATTGGATGACAATGTGTGGCTGGGATAGACGGCCACTCCCCAACCCCAGGGCTGAATCCCGATTCCTCTAATCCTCATGGTAATTCCATTCTCTTTATCAATGACTGGGTGAGGAATATGCACATGACACAGTTCTGGCCCAAGAGATGTGAATCAAAGTCTCCTGGGGGAACTTTTGGAAAAGGGTTCTTCACTTTCTAAAAGAGACAGGTGGGGAAAATCTCTCCCTTTTCTGCCTCTGGACCTCATCCTGTGAGGCTATGACGCTTGGAACTGCTGCAAGCATCTTGTGACCATGGACAGAAAGCCAAGAGAATCCCAGAGAGGCTGGATCGGTCATGACCCTGCTCAGCTGCTGCAGTTACCATCCTTCCTCTATGTATGCTGCTTGTGATTAGAGAGAACAAGTGTGCTTATTGTTTAAGCCAATATTAGTTGTAATTTCAAGTCTGTTACTTGAAGCTGAAAGCATCCTAAATGATACACTTCCTCAGAGGGGCCTTCCCTAAATCCCCTGACTCAGGGAATTCCCTAATATCCCCCTGATATTCACTCCCTAGCATCTGGTGCTTTCATAATGCTCAGCACAGTGGTGATTATTTTGAGAAATTTGTTCAGAGGAGTCCACAGTAGTTAAGTTTCGATGAGGGCAGGCACTGTGGCTATCTCATTAAGAAGCATTAGCAAAGTGCCTGGGAAACAAGTACAGAAAAATATCACAATTTTTCGTGTGCATGTGGAGGTGGAAAAGTATACATATATGGATAAAAATACATAGGAAAAAATACCAGAAGATCACACAATCAGTAATGGCTTTATGGAGATTAAATTATGGCTTATTTTTATTTCTCTTTATAAAAATACCATGTACAAGTTACATTGCTTCTGTAACATAATACAAATATATACATGAACATATACATGTTATGTAAATATAGTATGATGAGTACTAATACTAGATACAAACTGAGCATGATAGGAATATAGAGGATGGAGTGGGGCTGTCTTTTTCAGATGCTCATGCACTACCCTTATGCACAGAGTACATAATGTGTACACTGCATCTAATGTGTCAGACTTTTTTCCCTCCCATAACGTGCCTCCCTTGGTCTCATCTGAGCAACTATAAGTGTAGATTTTACTATAATTTGCTATTGAGCCCTAACTTCAATTTGGAGTTCACTCTGTTAATCTACCAATAACAGTTCTCCACAAAAACTTGCTTTGAATTTCATGTTTTCTCAAAGATATAAAGCCTCCCTTCAACTTCTGACCATAATTTCCATTTGGCTATATGCCCAATAACCAAGTTTTTACTGTAATATATTATCTCAATAGACATTTTTATGTGAATACACTCAGTTGAAAACATTTTGTGCTATGTCTAAGTAATAACAAATGACAAAAAGGAAAATAAGGGACCACACATAATCATGTCCTTTGTACAGAAAGTGTTAAATCACTATGTGTTTTCAGTTCTTTTTCTAACTGTGATGAATTAGCATTGATTCACACAAATTTATCTAGTTATCCTTACAATATATTTGCAAAATTTCTGATTGAAATAGATATGCAGCCTATGATCTCAGAATAAAGTAATGCTGGCTAGAATATTTGGTAATACTGAAATTGTGGTAAAAGAGACAATGAGGAAAAGGCAGTAGAGCCCCGAGCCTGGTTTATCATTTACAAATGGCCTTCTTTCTTATTTTTGTGTTAACATCTCTAATCCAAAATTAGTACCAACTTTCAAGCATCCTTTCTAATAGGAAATCAAGATTATAAAAAATAATGGGAATATTTTCAATTATAATTTTAATTTTTAAAATTTTAATTCCTCTAACAGATATCCACATTTTCTATTCCTACTCATACTGGTTTTGATATATTTTAGGCTTTTAAGGGATTTGTCCATTTTAGCTAAGTTGTAAAAATTATTGCCATAAAGTTGTCCATAATAATACTTTATTGTTTTTTAATGTCTGTATTATGTTCCTTTCATTCCTGATATTGGTCATTTGAGTTATCTTTCCCTCTCTCTTATTTGGGCTAGCTATGATATATCAATTTTATTAATCTTTTCAAAGAACCACCTTTAGTTTCATTTATTTTCTTCACTTTTCATCCATTTTCTATTTCACTGATTTCCACTCTTACTTTCTTCCCTCTACTTTTTTTTTGTTTAAAGTAGAAACTAGATAATTGATTTTTAAATCTCTTTTCTGATATATATAAGCATTTAAAGGTGTATATCTCTCTCTAAGCACTGAATTAGCTTATCCCATATTTTAATATCTTATGCTTTAATTATCAATCAGTTTAAACATTTTCTAATTTTCCTCATGATTTCTTTTTTGATCCATGGCTTATTTTCAAGTATGCTGCTTAATTTCCAAATATTTGTGGGTTTTTCAAATATATTTGTCTTACTGAATTCTTTTTAAGCTTGTTGTAGTCAGAGAACATATTCTGTTGAATCTCAAGCCTTTTAAACGTATTCAGACTTGTTTTATGGCCCCATATATGATCTACCTTGCTGAATGTTCCATGGGCATATAAAAAGAATGTATATTCTTCAGGTACCAGATGTAGTGTTCTACACATGCCAAATAGGTTAAGTTGATTGATAGTGTTGTTCAAATCTTTTATGTACTTACTTTTTTCATCTAGTTGTTTTATCAGTTATTGAGAGAATAGTGATAAAATTTTCAACTATTCTGGATTTATTTATTTCTCTATTGAGTTCTGTCAATTTTTGATTTGTAATTTTGAAACTCTATTATTAAGTGTATACACATTTAGAATTATATGTCTTCTTGATGAATAAACCCTCTTATGATCATGAAACATCCCTTTTTATTTCTAGTAATACTCTTTGTCCTGAAGTCTACTTCATCTAACATAAATACAGCCATATCAGGATTGTGTTTTGTTTGGCTTGGTTTGTTTCATTGTTTTCATGGTATATCTTTTTCTGTACTTTACCTGTCTATGTCTTCATACTCAAAGTGTACCTCTTGTACATAGCATACAGTAGTTGAATCTTGCTTTTTTTTTCTTCTGGCAATTATTGAAATGGTTGGCTTTATAACTATCATCCTTTCTATTTCTTTTCTATTTGTCTTTATTCCTCTTTTCTTTTGTCTTTTAAAAATTATTAATTATTTCTTGGTATTCCAGTTTATTTCCTTTATTGGATTTTTACCCATAACTTTCTGTTTTAATTCTTAGTAGCTGCTCTAAGGATCACCATATGAGTCACTTGGATCTCTTTCAAGAGAACCTGCTGTGAGGAGCAGGGCTGACTGACAGCCCCCAGCTGACTATGCATCTATGAACCTACCCACTGTGTTCTCCTTGCTTGCTCCCAGTAAAAGACCAGGCACAATGGGGATTTTAGAGCTCAGCCATTCTTGCCCAACACTGGACTTTCCTAACAACCTCCCAGATGACCTTTGCTAGGAGACTCCCCATCAGCCTGGATGACACTTTCTTGGAACTGTACTGCAGGGTGAGGCTCTTCCTACCCAACCCTTTCTCCCCTCTCCTTGCACAGGAGTTAGGCCCACATCATGATGGGGAGGTTCTCCCCATCTGTGCATCCTCCCTGTTTGACCTTCACAGGTGCTTCCCAATCAACCTCTTACATATCTAATCCCATCTTGGTGTCCGTTTCTTAGAAGGCCCAAACCAACAGAGATGGTATGGGTAGTGGGGTTTGTGGACCAGCCCACGCTCATCTGGCTGGCAAGGAGCTGCCCTTCCTGAGCAGAATGTGGGGCACATATAGCTCCTGGCACAAGGTAGTGGCTCAATTCCTAAAGACTTCTCCAGTGGTGTCTGGGGAAATGTCCTAGTAGAGGTGAACACCCTAGCCAGCATGATATTAAGGCACTTGAAAGATGTGGGGAGAACAATGCCTACAGGGACAATGGAGTTATCTAGATATTACTATGTTGTATTGATGACTTATAGAGAGATGGTGAGAAAATAAGGGCAGTTAACAAACAGCTAACAGTTAAATATAAGAGAGAGGGCCTCTTTGGTAGCTTTTAAAGAGGCCTGTATCCCCTGGAGTGGAAAAGAGGACAGAAATGAGGAGCAGACTCAGAGCTGACAGGGTTGCAGAGCTCCAGAGACACTTAAATGCTCAGCCACTGCAAGTCTATGTTAAAGTCAGGGCCCTGGCCGGGAAAACCTGGCATCCTGATGTGTGGGACAGGAACACCTGGGTGGATGCTCCTGAGGACTTTGGCCAAAGAAAGGGAGTGTGCTGGGACAAATACATATATTCAAATATATATATTCATTCCAATGAATATATATATTATATTAGGCCAAAAGACCTACCAATTGCTTACATTCCATGGGAAGGCCCAGAGGACCCGTCATTAACTACAGTCGTCAGGCGTATGTTGGTGAGCGGGGCAGAAGTATCACCACAAAGTACAGTGGTGGCTCTCTTCTGCATGCCAGAACTGATGGCAGAAGTAGTCACAGAGCTGGGCTCCTTAACAGCCACGCAAGGGGATGATCCTCTCCTCCGGTAATAGAGGCCAGCTGGTGGTATTTCAGAATCAAGGGGCCTACAATTATTGTAATGACTGGCCAGGTAGGAGGGGCCATGAAGCAGACTTGACCTGCAGAGAATAGAGCATGCCATCCCGAGGGGAAAAACAGGTGGCCAAGGAAGGTGCTGCTTAACATCCACAATCATAAGAAGGCGAGAATGGAGAAGTAGGAGGCTAAGGACAGTTTCCCCAATTTAAAAAGAAATCACAATCCCTTGTCCAGTTCCCCAACCTGAGGCAATTTTCAGATCTAAAGCTCATTGACTAAAAAAATGACCTAGTCCCTAGGAGGAAGGACTCTGCATCACTGCAGGAAGTGTATATTCTGATGATTTTCCCCTTCCTCCTCCAAAGGGACTATGGCCATTTATTTGGGTGACTGTATACTGGAGAAAATGAATACTCAGACATATTGAGGACTGTTGGAAACAGGGTCTGTGTTGATACCCAGAAACCCAAAGCAAGATCATAGCTTCCCTGTTAGAGCAAGGACTTACAGGGACTAGACAGTAAATGGAGTCCCGGCTAAAGTTCAGCTTATACTGAGTCTACTGGTTCTGTAGATCCATCCAGTAGTCATTTCCCTGGTTCTCCAGTGTAAAATTAGGATTGACATACCAGAAGTTGGATTCCCCCACCACCACACAGAAACCATTATCTTTGGGATAAGACCTATCATAGTGAGAAGGCCAAGAAACTTCTGACACTGTCCTTCCTCTGGTCAAGATAGTAAAACAATATTGATTAGATATGACAACAAAAGCACAAGCAACAAAAGAAAAAACACACTGAATATCATCAAAATTAAAAACTTTTCTGCTTCAAGGGACACCATTTTATCCCACAGAATAGGATAAAATTTTTCAAATGATATATCTGACAAGGGACTTGTATCTACAAATATGAAGAACTATGACAACTCAACAAAAAGACAATTATAAAATGGGCAAAAGATCTGAATAGACATTTCTCCCAAGAAGATATACAACTGGCCAATAAGCACATGAAAAGATGCTCAACATTGTTAGCCATCAAGGAAATGCAAATAAAAACCAAAATGAGATACCACTTCACACCCACTAGTAGGGGTATAAGAAAAAAGACAGAAAATAACGTGTTGACAAGGATGTGAAGAAATCAGAACCCTCATACACTGTTGGAGGGAATGTAAAATGGGACAGCCACTTTGGAAAACAGTTTGGCAGTAGCTCATATGAGCCAGCAATTCCACTCCTAGGCATATACCCAAGAAAAATGAAAATATATGTTCACACAAAAACTTGTACACAAATGTTCACAGCACAATTATTCATAATAGTTAAAAAGTGGAAACAACCCAGATGTCCATCAACTGATGCATGGATGAATAAAATGTGGTAATCCATACAATGGAGTATTATTTGGCAATAAGAAGAAATGAAGTACTGATACCTGCTACAACATGATTGAACTTTGAAAACATTATGCTAAGTGAAAGAAGCCAGACACATATTGTATGATACCATTTATGTGAAATGTCCAAAATAGACAAATCCAAGAGACAGAAAGATTGGTAGTTGCCTGGGGAGGGAGGCAGATGTCGAGGGAAAAAATGGGGAGTGACAGCTAGTGGGTATGAGGTTTCTTTCTGGAGTGATGAAAATGTTCTAAAATTGATTTTGGTGATGGTTGCACAACTCTGTAGATATACTAAAAAGCAATGAATTGTACTCTTTGAGTAGGTGAATTGTATGTTATGTGAATTATATCCCAATAAAGCTGTTTAAAAAACAACTAAAACAAAAATACTGCAACCTAGAGGAATGTCAGAGATTGGTATCACCACTAAAGACCTAAAGGATACAAGGGTGATTCCCATAATATGTTCATTTAATTCTCCAGTCTGTCCCTGTAGAAATCTGACAGACCTTGGGGAATGACTATACATGCAAGCTCATCCAAGTAATAGCCACAGTCACCTGTTAGTTTCTGGATACTAGGATACAAGGAGTTCAGAGTGCCCTGGCTCTCTCTCAGTAGACTGTGGTTCGATGGGACCCTTGCTATGTCCCCTGGAAAGAGTGTGCTCCCTTTGGGGACTTGGACCTCTAACCCAGCAGAGTCCAGAGTTGCCAGAACAGGAAGCACATAGTCCTCTAGTGGGTCTTTGGCAATCATGGTAAGTGGGGCCACTCCTACTTCTACTCCTTTCTTCCTGGACCTATATATACTTTCTGTTGTAAACACAGCCTCATAACTGAGGTCTCTGATTTAATGAATAAACTGGCACCCCATCTTTGCAGAGTACTGCCTCAATATTGGTGCTTCAGTTGTGCCTTCAGTAGGCCACTCCAGTGCTCTATGAGGTTGCCTCCTTTTGGAAGGTGTGGTAGGTGATGTGACCAATGGACCCCACAGTCATGGGCTCACTGCTGTACCTCCTTCTCTGTGAAGTGGGTCCCCTGGAAGGATGAAATGTTGCGTGGATTTCCAACCCCATGGAACACACATTCTGTAAGCCCCCAGATAGCTGTGCTAGCTGAGGTTCTGCAGACAGGAAAGGCAAACCCATATCCAGAAGAAGTATCTATCCCTCTGTGGACAAATCACTGGCCCTTTCAGAAAGGAAGAGGCCAAATTTAGTAAACTTACCACAAAACTGCTATGGTCATGAGTTAATGGTCTGCAGTTTTATTTTCTTATAAAGTCTTTCTCTTGTTTTGTTATCAGGGTAATGCTGTCCTCATGAATGAATTGGGACATGTTCCTTCCTCTTCTATTTTTGATAAGACATTAACAAAGAATTGGAATTTTTATTTCTTAAATGCGTGATAGAATTCAACAGTGGAACCATTGGGGCCTGAAGTTTTCTTTGTTGAAAAGTTTCTAGCTTCAAATGAAATTTTTTAAGAGATATGAGACTTTCCAGGTAATTTATTTCTTCTTAAAGTTTTGCTTGTACATATCTTTAAAGGAATTGGTCCATTTCATCTAAGTTATTGAATTTATGGGCATAGAGTTGTTCATAGTATCCCTTATCATCCATTTTATGTCTGTAAGTTCTGTAATGATGCTACTTTCTAGTTTCTTAAGGTGTAAGCTTAGATTAATGGTTCAAGACCTTACTTTTCCAATATAAGCATTTAATACTATATATTTCCCTCTAAGCACTGCTTTAGTTGTATCTTACAAATATTGATGTTGTATTTTTTTTCATTCTGTTAAAATATTTTATTTCCCTTGAGAATTTGACCCACGTGTTATTTAGGAGTGTGTTGTTTAACTCTCAAATATTTGAGGATTTTTCAGATATCTTTGTATTACTGATTCCTACTTTAATTCCATTATAGTCAGAGAGTATACTGGAATATAGTACTAAAGTACTATATTCTGGAGTACTATACACTAGTATAGTATATATACTTTGCATGATTTCTATTCTTTTAAAATGTTAAGTTTTGGTGTTTGGCTCAGCTTACTCAGTAAGCCACGTGCAACTGAGAAGACTATGTATTCTGCTGTTGTTGAGGTGGACAGTCTATAAATGCCAATTAGGTAAAACTGATTTGATAGTGCTGATAGGACTTCTATATCTTTACAGAGTTTTTTAGTCTGCTTGTTCTACCAATTACTGAAAGAAGAGTTCTGAATTCTCCAAATACAATACTTTATTTGCCTATTTCTCCTTTCAGTTCTGTCATTTATAGCTCTGCATATTTTGAAGCATTGTTGTTAGGTGCATACACAGAATTGTTATGACTTCTTGATGAATTTGCTCTGTTTTTTGTTTCTGTTATTGGCTTTTTCGCTATATCTCTACGTTCTTTTTTAGTGGTTGCACTAGAGATTACAATATACATACTTTACTTTTCATGGTCTACTTAAAGTTAATATTAAACCACTTGAAGTAAAATGTAGAAGCCTTACAACTGAATAGGTCACTTTACCCTCACTCCTTTATGTTATGGTTGTAATACGTATTACGCCTACATAAACTGAAAATCCCACCAATGTTATAATCTTTGCTTTCAATAGCCATACATGTTTTAAAGAACTTAAGAGGAAAAAACCTAGTCTATTATAATTACAGATATTTACTATTTCTGTTGCTTTTCCTTAAATTCTGAAGTCTTAAATTTCCCTCTGGTATCATTTCCCTTTAGTCAAAATAATTTCCTTTCACATTTCCGTTAGAGCAGGTTGGCATGCAATAAATTCTCTTATTTTGCCTCACCTTAGAATACCTTTACTACACTGTCATTCCTGAAAGATATTTTTGTTAGATATAGAATTCTGAGTTGAAAGTTTAATGCTTTTCATTATAGTTTCTGATGAGAAATCCATAGTTATTTGCTGCATTGTTCCCCTATACATAATGTGTCATTTTCCCTGGCTGCTTTCAATATTTCTTTTTATCTTTGGTTTCAGCAATTTGATTAGGTTGTGTCTGAGCATGATTTTCTTTGCATGTACTCTGTTTGGGTTTCACCGAATTTCTTTAATTTATAAATGGATGTCTTTCACCAAATTTGGGAAATTTTTGGCCATTATTTCTTCAAATATTTTTCTCCACTAATGTCTTTTTCTCTCTTTCTGAGATTTCAATGACTCAAATATAAGACTCTTAATAATGTCCACAAGTCCCTCAGGCTCTACTAATTTTTTTTCAGTCTTTATTTTCTGTTCTTCAGATGAGATAATTCCTACTGATCTATCTTTAAGTTCACTGATTCTTTTCACTATTATCTCCATTCTGTTGAGCTCATCCAGTGATTTTTAAAATTTCAGATATTATATTAAGTTCTATTTCTATTTCATTCTTTTTTAAGGTTTCTATTTCTATACCTTCCCATTTGTTTCAAAAGTGTTTACCTTTATGTCATGGAGCATGGTTATAATAGCTGCTTTAAAGGGTTATACTAATAATTTCAATATGTGAATCATCCTGGGATTCCCATCTGTTCACTGTCTTTTCTTTTGAGAATTGGTCATATTTTCATAGTTTGTTGTATGTGAAGTAATTTTGGATATATTTTGAATATTATGTTGTGAGACTCTGGGTCCTGCCAGAAGCCTTAATATATTTGTTCAAGCTTTATAGTTGTTTATAGCATCAGGTTAAGTTCAATGCCCTATTACTACATCATGTCTAAAGTTAGAAGTGTTGATCTTTTTTTAACTCTTGAAAAAAATAACAATAATATAAATAGCTAAATACCTCTTTAACATGATAAATAATAAAAAGCTATGTTTAATGGAGAAAGGCTAGATGCATTCTCATTAAAACTAGGAACAAGACAAATAAACATCCATCCCTATTATGACTAAACATTATTTGACATGTGCAAGCCAATGATATTAGAAAAGAGAAAAGAGTAACAGGTACAAAAAAAATCAATACATTGAACAGATATATTTCTAAGAAAAATGTGACAAAATTAGTAAAATAATAACAGAAGTGTAAATAAATAAAAAACTCAACCATGTGGGAATTCTAAAACTCTCTCTAAGCAATACTTGTGCCAAAGAAGCAATCAAAACCAGAGGTTATCAAATTTGGAATTTATTCTAGTGAAAGTAAACTAGAAATCTAGTTTCATTTTTCTCCATATGACTATCCAGTCAACTCAATACCATTTCCTCAAGAATCCAAAATTTCCAAACTGATTTAAAATGCTGTTTTTATGCCATATTAGATAGAGTGGGGGAGATCCTTCTCTAAACAAGAAAAACCAGAAGCACTCTAGTTGCTGCTGTTGGCTGGATCTTCAGTAATAGCTTCTCAGACATTTGCTTCAACCATTTCTTTCCTTCCAATTCACTTTATTAAAACAGAACAAAAAACCTTCAAATGTGAAATACAGAAGAGTGCCTTCTGTTTCCCTGACTGAAATCAAGTGTGGCACCATAGAAGCCTCCAGAGAGGCTGCTGTTTCAGGAATGGTCAGCTGCATCAAACGCTGCTAAGAGCAAGATGAGATTAGATGAACACGGCAACATGGAGGTCACTGGTCGCCTTAACAAGAACTGTTTCATTTGAGTGATGCTATTGTGACTTTGATTAGAGTGGGTTAGGAATGTACTAGAGAAGGAGAAATGACGGGGGCAGGATATCGGTTATCCAGGTAAACAGAGAAATGAGTCAACAGCAAAAGTGGAATATGAGGTCAAGGAAGAATGTTTTCAAGATGGAATGTACAAATGGGAATAATCCAGCAGAGAAGGGGAGATTACTGATATGTATCTCTACCACTGTTGGGAAGGTGTTGATTCCGGCATCAGTAAGGACTCTGACAGATAGGTACAAGGAGACGTTGTTGGTTTGATGGCCCTCCCGAGAAGCCTGAAATAACTGCTAACTGGAGTTTGTTCTTATGGTATAGTAAGGGGGGGTGAGGGGAAAGGCAGGAACGCAAATGAAGGGTATATAAGAAGAAATGTATCCACTTATTGATAGGACCTCATCATTTCTTGCCTGGATTGGTCTATTTAATAAACGACTGGGAAGACATAAATATTGCATTATCTTTAAGGGAAAACACCAAAATCTGCTAAATTGGAATAAGACTATCAGTCTCTAAATCAGTTTTGCTTATTAGAATAAGATAATTCCAGGTTTACAATCATCTTTTACCTCTTTGTTACCTTACATTTATGTTTTTCACAATAAGATAAATGGTTCCAGGACCATGTCACCACAGGGATACCTAGACTTAATTCTTTTAAAAATTTTAAAAATCTAGGCAAATTCTTATAAGATACATTTTAGAATATTATAAGTGAGAACTTTTAATGCTAACCTATTGAGAAAAAATTTATTTTTGCTGTTTTAATGAAATAAAATGCATACTTACTCTGAATAATATTTCTTCATTCCATTTTGGATTCAAACTCTAAAAGACAATAAACATAGTATAACTAATTTTTTAACATTTTGTCATATAAAAATAAAGCGTATTTAAAATTTTTTAAAATAATGCTAAGTCTAACCTTTTTCATGGTTTTCGTTTGCACACTTGTAAAAATTCCATTCATTGGGTCATATAATGTCACTCTCACATAAGGATCACTGTTAAAATGAAAAAAAAATTTTAAGTGTTGCTTATTTCCAAACTCAGCTTACTCAAACTATAAAAATCACAGAATTTTCCTTGTTAACAAGTTCTACAATTATTTCCTACACTTAAAAGTAAAGGTTCCTTAGGCGGGGAAAGTAATTATAGTAATTTTTGCATCTTGTTAAAAAGCTAAAGTACCATGTTAGTGAAATAGATAAAGAATTAGAAAGAAAACCTTTTAATCACAATTTAATGATTTCCAACCTTTTTAGATTTTTGAAATTTTGCTTGATTTTCATTACATTCTTTCTTTTTTTGAGTTAAGATGGTTAATTCAATGACTCTCTACACTAGTTTTGCAAGTCCTTAGGTTGTTCCGAGTCATCTTATGGGTATAAACTCTTTCTACAAAATAAAAGCAAAGTGCTTTCAGTTCAAAACAATTATGGATCATGTAACCCCTTCTACAAAGAGTCATGGCGAAGGAAAATCTTGTGATATTTAGTTTTGCAAAGCAAAAGACTTTAGACACTGTACTAGTCCATGGTCATATTTCTCCCATTTCCCTTGGGTATCCCAAGTTCTCACCATTCTCCACCACCAACTCCCTTCCTCCCATTTCCTCATACAACTTTACTTCTTACTTTGACAAAAATCAAAGCCATCAGACCACTTCCAACATACTGGTATTTATCAGAACCCATTCTTACCCCTAACCTCAATGATTCAGGTGTTACACCCCTGTTTGAGGCCAATCCCCCTTGTCCAGTTTCCTCCCACGTCCTCTAGAACCTTACATCATCTATTTTCACTTCTCTCTTTTATACCTTCAGCTTTTCTTTTGACCTAGGTTTTTCTAGTCATATAAATATATTTTTAAATTCCCCCCTCCTTGACTCTCCCTCCCTCCCCCAGCAAAGCAAACTAGATCTTTTTCTTCCCGTCTCAGTCAAAGTTTTCAAGAGAATAATCCATAAACACAACAATAACAATTAATACTTATATAGCAATTACTCTGTGCCAGGCACTGTTCTAAGCAGTTTACATATACTAACTCTCTGAATCCTGATAACCACCTATGAGGTAGGTACTATTATCTCTGCTTTGTACAGAGAGAGAAGTCAACTCATTGCAGATCATACAGCTAGCAAGTGGAAAAGCCAGGACTGAAACTCCAGCACCTGGCTCCAGAGGTCATGCTCTTAACCACTACAGCATAACACCTCCTGCTTCATTTCCTCAACTCCCACTGCTCTTCAAAACCTTTAATCTGTTTTCCACCTCTTCCCTTCAGACCCATTCTTCTGAAAATGCTCTTGAAAAGTCACCAATCTCAACACTTTCCAGGCACTTGTTTTGTTGGTCCTCTCTACATTTGATACTACTGACCTTTTTCTCTTTGAAACACACCTCATCTAGCTTTCATGACACAACTCCCTTTTGGTTCTCCTCATACTATTCTAACAGTTCCCTCTCCGTCTCTCTCTTAGGCTCCTCTTCTGCTATCTGCCAGTTAAATACTGATATTTCCTAAAGTACTTCCCCTGGACTTCCATTCTCTCTCTTTTCCTTTCACAATCTCATCTATGGTTTTAACAATAACTATATACAATAAACATATAACTATAAATACTATATATTTTATAGAAATACAAAATGTAAATGTACATCCCTGATCTCACCACCCAGCTAGACACTTCTACCTGGATAGTCCACAAACAATGTCTGTTCAAGAGTTTTGTCCCTTTTTAACTGGTCTCTTTATCATATTATTGAGTTTTAAGAAGTCTTTATATACTGTGGATTAAAGGCCTTTGTCAGATATATGTTTTGAAAATATTTTCTCCCAGTCTGTGACTTGCCTTTTCCTTTTCTTAACTGTGTTTTTCAAACAAATGTTTTTAATTCTGATGAAGTTCATTTCAACATTTTTCTTCCTTTTATGGTTTGTACTTTTTTAGTTCCAGTCAAGAAATCTTTGTGTAACCCAGTAGAGCAACGACTTTCTCATATGTGTTCTTCTAGAAATTTCATAATTTTCATTCTTATTAACTTTCTATATGATCTGTGGTAAGGAATGAGGTTCATTTTGTTCCAGACAGATGTACTGAAAAGACACTCCTTTCTCTTGAATTATTGTAACTGCTAATCACATACTGTTGATCATTAGCCTATAACGTAACCCATAACGTGCAA
The DNA here is from genome assembly GCA_031878705.1 of Tapirus indicus. Classification (NCBI taxonomy): domain Eukaryota; kingdom Metazoa; phylum Chordata; class Mammalia; order Perissodactyla; family Tapiridae; genus Tapirus; species Tapirus indicus. The sequence continues at coordinate 48,038,364 of CM062918.1, forward strand.
AGGCCACAGGGACAGGTTTTAACATGTTTGAGCAGGTTCTCAAATTTGACGTGAAACTTTGCTGATATTGGAATGAGTTATTTTTCAGGAACAAAAAGGGAGGAGGAGGCCACCCAAGACCGAAACCCATTGTTAAGGAAGGAAGGAACATCGGGCCCTGCGGGCAGAACAGAAGATGAGAAGTCTGGAGAATGGATACCAGAAATAGCCTGAACCCCTTCCCTATTCTTCCCTCCTCCCCATATAACTGCCTCAAGATTTTGAGTTTGCTTAAGATGGTCTGCGGGACATGAGTCCACCATCTTCTAGTTTTGTTAGCTATGAAAAAATCCCTTTCTTGACCACCAACTCATCTTGCAATTGCTTGGCATCAGGTTGCGGCAAGCAGAACGAGCCCTTGCTCGATTACATTACCTTAACACTTTTTGTGAAAAAGCAACTGCCCACATATATGTGTGTATGTATGTGTGTATGCGTGTGCATATATTTCTACACTCTTTATTCTGTTTCATTGAACAATACATCTATACTTAGGCCAATGCAACTCTGTCTTGATTACTGTAGATGCATAGTAAGTCTTGAAATTAGGTAGCGTAAGTTCTCCAATTTTGTTCTTTTTCTAAATTGTTCTGGCTATTCTATACCCTTTGATTTTTCATAAAAATATGGGCATCAGCTTATCAATTTCTCCAAAAAAGCATATAGGGATTTTGATAAGGACTGTGCCAAATCTAGTCAAGTTAGAGAGAAATACCACTCTAACAATACTGAATCTTCCAATCCATGAACACAGTATATTTATCCACTGATTTAGATCTTCAGTTTCTCTCAGCAGTATTTTGCCATTTTCAGTGTATAGTTCTTGCAAATCTTTTGTTAAATTTATTTCTAAGTTTTTTATTTTTACGCTATTCTGAACGAAGATTTTTAAAATTTATTTTCCAATTGTTCATTGATAGGATATAAAAATATAACTGATTTTAGTACATTGACTTTGTATCTGGTAGCCTTCTATCTTAGCTCTAGCAGCTTTTTTGTAGATTCCTTAGGGTTTCCTATGTACATGATCATACTGTCTACAGATAGACAGTTTTCTTCCTTTTCACTCTGTATTACTTTTATTTCTTTTCCTTGCCATATTACATGGCTAGGACATTCAGTACAGTGTTGAATTGAATATGAGAGCAGATAACCTTTCTTATTCTTGAGTTAAGTAGAAAGCATTCAGACTGTCACCACTGAACATGATGTTAGCTATTGGTTTTTTCACAGATAACTTTAGGTTTAGAACATTCCTATCTGTCCCTAGTTGGCTAAGAGCTTTTAATCATGAATGAGTGTTGAATTTTGTCAGATGCTTTTTCTGCTTCTGCTGAAATGATCATGTCTTTTTGTTTTATTCTATTAATATGGTGAATTATATTGATTAATTTTCAGATGTTAAACCAATCTTGCATTCTATTCTTAGTTTGCTGAGAGTTTTTATCATAAATGGGTGTTGGATTTTGTCAAATGCACTTTCTACACCTATTGAAATGATCATGCATTTTTTTCCTTCTGTACTATATTAATATGATGAATTACATTGATTGATTTTTTTTTTTTAATGTTAAACAAACCTTGCATTCACAGGAAAAATCCCACCTGGTCATATATTGCCATATGTTGTTCAATATAGGGCTATTCAAGTTTTCTATTTCTTCTGTGATTAATTTTGGTAATTTCTATCTTTCACAGATTTTGTCTGCTTCATCTAAGTTGTGTATGACTCTTTTTTTTTTTTTTTTTTTTTGGTGAGGAAGACCAGCCCTGAGCTAACATCCGTTGCTAATCCTCCTCTTTTTGCTGAGGAAGACTGGCCCTGGGCTAACATCCGTGCCCATCTTCCTCTACTTTATATGGGACGCCGCCACGGCGTGGCTGACATGCAGCGCGTCGGCAGGCGCCCGGGATCCGAACCGGCGAATCCCGGGCTGCCAAGCGAGGACGAAACCACTACGCCACCGGGCGGCCCCGTGTATGACTCTTTATTGGCACGAAGTTGTACACAATGTTCTCTTTTTGTGTTTTTCATTCCCATAGGCTCCACAGCAATGCCTCTGCTTTTATTCCCACTATGGTAATTTGTGCCTTCACTCTTTTGCTCTTGATCAGTCTAGTTGAAGTTTAAAAATTTTATTGATACCTTCAAGAAACAACTTTTTGGGGCTGGCCCAGTGGCAGAGTGGTGAGGTTCGTGCGCTCTGCTTTGGCAGCCCAGGGTTCGCGGGTTAGGATCCTGGGCACAAACCTATGCACTGCTTGTCAGCCATGCTGTGGCAGCATCCCATATAAAGTAGAGGAAGATGGACACAGATGTTAGCCCAGGGCCAATCTTCCTCAGCAAAAAGGGGGATTGGTAACGGATGTTAGCTCAGGGCTAATCTCCTCACCCCCCCCCCCCCCAAAAAAAGAAACAAGTTTTGGATTTCAGTGATTTTTTTTTTTCTATCATTGTTCATTTTCTATTTCATTAATTTCTACCTTTATTATTTTCTTCCTGCTACTTACTTTAGAATTAAATTTACTCTTCTCTTTCTAATTTCTTAAGATCAAAACCCAAATCATTCATTTAGACCTTGCTCCTTTTCCAGGTAGGCATTTTAAAACTATAAATTTTCCTCTAAATATTATTTTAGCTGCATCTCACAAATTCTGATATTGCTGTATTTTAAGCTTCATTCAGTACAAAATGTTTTCTAATTTCTCTTGTGATTTCTTCTTTGACCTATAGATTATTTAGAACTGTACTGTTTTATTTCCAAATATTTGAGGTTTTTCTAGATATCTTAATGTTACTGGTTTCTAACTTAATTCCATTGTAATCAAAGAACATTCTCTATATAATTTCAATCTTTTTACAATTCCTGAGACTTGTCCTATTGTTCTGCACATCATCTATGTTGGTGAATGGACCATGTGCACTTGAAAAGAATGTATATTTTGCAGTTGTTTGATTTACTGTTTTATGGCCCAATATATTATGGTAGACAGACTGTAGGGTAGCTCCTTTTATCCCCAGCTCCTAATGTTCATGTCCTTTGTATTAGCCTCCTCTTAAACGTGGGAAGGACTACGTATTCTAACAAATACATTATGGCAAAAGTGACAAAATGTATGTGGTTACATTACAAAAGACTATAACTCATCTTGCTAGGAGACTGTCCTTTGCTAGCTTTGAAGAAGCAAGCTACTAGTTTGCGAGTTGCCATATGAAGAAGCTTAGGGTGGCCTCTGGCTGACAGTCAGCAAGAAACTGAAGCCCTCAGTCTGGCAGCCTGCAAGGAACTGAGTGCTGCCAACAACCACATGAGTTTGGAAGTGGATCCTTCCCCAAATAAGCCTCAGATGAGACCACAGCCCTGGCCAATGCCTGATGGCAGCTTTTCAAGACCGTGAATCAGAGGACCCAGTTAAACCATGCAGGGACTTCTGACCCACAGAAACTATGAGGTAATAAATGTGTGTTCTTTTAAGCTGCTGAGTTTGTGATAATTATAGTTGTGCAGCAATAGATAAATAATACACGTATGGGCTATGCTGGTGAATGTACCATGTGCACTTAAAAATAAGCGCACATTTGGCAGTTGTTAGGAATAGTGTTCTTTAGGTCAAAGTCCATAATATTGTTCAACTTTATGTTTCTGTTGATTTTTTTACCCAGTGGTTTTCTCAATTTCTGAGAGAAAAGTGTTAATGACTCAAACTATGATTGTGGAATTTTTTTATTTCTCTAATTTTGTCAAGTTTTGCTTTATATATTTTCAAGTTGTTAGCAGGCACATACAAATTTATGATTGTTATATCTTCCTAATGAATTTATTCTTTTATTGTTATGAAGTATCTAGAAATACTTTTTGTGTTGAAATCCATTTTATCAGGTATTAATATAAACACATCAGTCTTTTTTATGCTTACTCTTTGCACACCATATTTCTTTGCATCCATTTCCTTTCAACTTAGCTGTGTCTTTACACTTTAAGTGCATCTTTTATGACAGCATGTAATTGGGTCTTGTCTTTCAGTCCATTGTAATAACCTCTGCCTCATATTTACCTTAGTCCATTAATGTTTAATGTAATTATTGATATGATTGGATTAAGGTCTACCAATTTATTATTTGTTTTCTATTCTTCCCTCTCTCTTTTCTTTTTTTTTGATCACTTGTTCTTCCTTTCCTAGCCTTTTGTTTATTTCATTTTTTCAAGAATTTTATTTTAAAATTTCTATTGTTTTTTAATAATTCTCTACATTATTTTTTAGTGGTTTATCTAGGTATTAGACCCTTAATTTTTTATTCCATTTACATTTAATATTGTTCCACTCTACTAAATAGGTCCATAACCCACACCCATCCCAGTCCTTTATGCTATAGTTGTGATCTATATTATATCTACATATAATACAAATCCTACAAGACAATGTTATAAGTTGTGATTTAAACAGGCATATGATTAAAAAGTTATGGTGAAAAAACCAAAAAGTCTTTTGTATGTTCCCAGATATTTACCATTTCTGATGCTCTTTATTCCTTTCTGAGGATCTGACTTTGCATCTGGTATCTAGTCTCTTTAGCTAAGAGAACTTCCTCTAGCTTTTCTTATAGTGCAGGTCGACCAACAATAAAGCCTCATAGTTTTCTTTTATCTGAAAATGTCATTATTTTGTCATGGACATTGAAGGATATTTTCACTGAATATAGATTTCTGGGTTGACAGTTATTATTCTATTGTTCCATTTTCTTCTGGCCTCCATAGTTTCTGATGAGAAGTCAGTCCTTAAGTGTAGTTCCCTTGTATGTAATATGTCATTTTCTTCTCTTTCTTCTGTCAGGATTTTTCTTTATACTTGGCTTTCAACAGTTTGACTACTATGTGCCTTAGTATGTTCTTCTCAGTATTCATCCTGCTTGGTGTTTTCCTGATACTATAAATTTATGTCTTTCATCAAATTTGGAAAAAATCTGGCTATTATTTCTTCAAAAAATGTTTGCCTCATTCTTTCTCTCTCCTCTATTATTAAGACTCCAATTACATGTATGTTAGACTGATATTATCTAACAAGTCCCTGAGACCCTGTTCATTTAAAAAATTTTTCAATCTTTGTCTCTCTCATCTTCCAATTGGGAAATAATTTCTATTGCTCTATGTTTAAGTTCAATTAATTTTTTCTTTTCATTTTCATTCTGCTGTTAATTCCATCTAAGAATTTTAATTTCAAATATTGTATTTTTCAGTTTTAGAATTTTCATTTTTTATGGTTTCTATTTCATTCCTGAGATTTTTAATCTTTCAATTTACTACAAGCATATTTTTTTTTCTCTACTGAGAATGTGTTCCATTTTCCTGGTTCTTTATAGATCATATATTTTTGGGTTACATCCTGGACATTATATATGTTATGTTGTGAAGACTCTCGATTCCACAATTTTTTTCTGATGAGTGTTTGTTTGTTTTATTTTATCATGCAATTAATTATCTTATTAGGACAAGAACCACAAACCCTGTTTCTTGGGCAGCAACTTTGATCTCTGTTCAGCTCTTTTGACTTTAGCTGAGCTGCTTTGACTCTGCTATCATATGTGTGAGTCAGGGTCAGCAAGAGATGTCAGTAGACATAGTTTGAGAATCTCCTATCCAGTTCTTTCCCTTCCAGCATCCCCACCATTGTCATGTTTTCTTCAGATTAAAAAATCTTCTTCATGGATTCCCAAGCCATGAGAACTAAAATTCTTCCATGTTCTGATTCCATGTGGCTTCAAACTAATTCATAAAATAGGGAACTCATTCAGTACAATTCCCCGCCTCCAAACATGGACTCCCCACTAGCCTCTGCCTGCTCTGTTCACTCTCTGCTTCCTTCAAGTTGCTGCTTTTTGTATTATGTTCAGAGTTTATGGTTGTTCTCTGCTCAAGGATTAGTCTGGTAGAGTTTTACTGATTCCCAGAAGCAGAACTCAATAATGTATCTTATAACTACCACTCTGAGTTGTACCTTTGCCTAATTTCACAAATTGAGTAATTCAGATAACAAGGAATTTAGTAAACCACCAATTGGAAATACTATTTCACCTCACACAACAGTTTACTAATAATATTATTCAATTTTTCATCTAACCAAAATATAGAAAAATTAACAAGTGCAAAGTTTTAAAATTACAACCCAACTTGATATACTTACCTAGATCCCAAGATATCCTTCTTGGCAAGGCCTATTCCAGCTATAACTTTCACTCTCACAATTCGAGAATTTTCCTAAAATACAAAAATTTATATTTTATTTTCACGTACTTTATAACTTATTTAAGAAATATATCTCTATATGTATATATCAAATAAAGTAATCAGGATATTAAAATTAACTGGAAGAATCTTTTTCAGAAATTAATTTGATTAAAAACTATATAAAAGAAAATGAAAACTATATTCTTATTTGTAAGCAACTTGATTATCTACAAAGAAAAGCCAGAAAAACTAGAGTCAAATTATTACACTGAGTAGGAATTTATCATTACTTCCAAGAAAATCTAAAGCCAAATTATTGGAACTAATATAAAGTTATCATTGTTGCTATGTACCTAACACAAAATCGAGAACTCATAATCATTTGTAATAACTATTTAGGAAGGTAATTATTTTAAAAATCCCATTCAATAGACTATATATTAAATAAAGCTATAATGTGTTGACACTATAATATATAAAAGATTAAATTTCTTGGGTATAATAGTATTATGAGGTTTTACATAAGAATGTCTCAGTTTTAAGAGATACATATTTAAGTATTTAGGAATAAAGTATGTAAAGTCTGCAACTTACTCTTAAATGGCTCAGCAAATAAAAAGTTGAACTTGAGTGTATGTCTGTGTATATGGAAATAGAGGGAATAAGTAAAATGTTACCCATTTGTGGATCTAGCTGATGAGTAACTAGGTGTTCTTTATACTACTCTTCCTACTGTCCTATAGATTGGAAAGCGTTCAAAATAAAAAGGTGGGTAAGAAAATATTAGAAAACAGAATGCATTTTTAAAAAATTTACAAGTAAGCAAAACTATTAGAGAAACAAAATTAATAACAAATGTCAAAAACCTTTAAGGATAAAATTTAAAAATTATTGAAGAAAATAAGGAACACTTAAATAAATGAAGAAATTCACAGTGTTCATGGATGGAAACATTTAATAGTATTGTCTGATCTACAAAGTAATCTATAAATTCAATACAATTCCAACTCCTCTCCTCGAAATATTTCATAGATCCTAACAAACAATTCTAAAATTCATAGGGAAGAGTAAAAACGAGTAAAGAAGTAAAGAATAACATTTGATCACTATCTTATACTTTATACAAAAACAAATTTCAGATACATTAAAGTCTAAAAGTCAAAAAGAAAACTTTAAAAATTTCATAAGATATTTTAGAATATTTCTATTATATTGGGGTAGAAAAGGATTAAAAAAAATACAAACCCTAATGGGAAAAGTTGCTAGATTTGACATTAAAATTATATATGTTTTGTATGAGAAAAGATGCCATGAGCAAAATGAAAAGACAGGGGGACAGACAGGTAGGAAGTATCTAAAGTATGTACCACTGACAAATTATGATTATCCAGAATATATAAAGAACTCTTAAAAACCAATAAGTGAAATATAAACCTAATATAAGAAATCATAGAGAATGGCCAACGAACACATGTAAAGATCCTCAATCTCGGCAGTAATCAGGGAGAACTCTAATACACTGTTGGTGAGAGCATAAATTGAAGAATCATTTTGAAGAGATATTTGGCAATATCTACTAAAATTCTAAATCAATAACTCAGGAATTCCACTTTTAGGTATACCCCCTAGATAAACTCTCACTCGTGTACATAAGTACACGAGAATTCACAGAATTCAGTATTCACAGAAGCATTTATAAGATCAACAAACATAAAATAAATGTTGTCCGACAGATAGCAACATGATTCCATTCTAAAATTATTCCATCGGCAAGTACTAGGTCATATTCCCTTCTGAGGAGAGGTCTGGGTGGGAGAAAATATACATATCAGAGTATTTATTTCAATCTTCTTCCATTTCTAAATAGTTACAATCATCCTCATTCCTAGAGGTTTCACTGAATAAATATGATAATTGAAATATTCTATTAACTCCAAAACTCAGGTGATGAATTCAGATAACACAAAAATCCTTGACTAGAGATGCTAGATAAAATATAACTTTTCTACATCACCAAATAAAACTAAATACATAGCTGATCTTGCAAGGAAGAATGGAAATCCTTGGGTATCAGAAATAAAGATAGAATTGAAAACCAGACAGGAAAACATGTAAACTGAAATTTCAATTTTCTGTGGCAATGGATTCCCAAAAATCTGAAGAGATTTACAGATTACCCTTTTTTCCTGGAAAGTCACTGAATAAATAGGTCAATTCCATTGGACCTAACAGCCAAATTCTCACTATACCAGTTGACTGGGAAACGGCTATACTTTATTAGATAGGTACTAACCTCCAAGACTGAATTCTGAAAGTTAGAAATCTTTTCTGTGATGATTTAATTAATAAATGCAAACTTTTTCAAGTGGTAAAGTGTAATCAAAAGTGCCCTCAGCAAATAATGTTATTTGATAATCTTATCTTTTCTAAATGCACGTGAGTGTTTATAATTTGTATATAAACTTAATTGAGGAAAGAGATTATCAATCCCCTCTAAAAATGTTAATCCATATTTATGGAGCCTCTACTGAAACTATCCCCTAGAAGTCTCCTGGAGAAAAATGTAACAAGCATTAATTAAAAACAATGCCAGGGAATGATAAATTACAGTCACAGTCACATTTAACTTTTAAACTTTCTCCCTGAATTTCCCACCACAAAACTAGTTATTTTAGGGCCGGCCCGGTGGCGCAGCGGTTTAGTTCACGCTTGGCAGCCCTGGGTTCGCTGGTTCGGATCCCGGGCGCCCGCCGACGCACTGCTTGTCAGCCCCGCCATGGCGGAGTCCCATATAAAGTGGAGGAAGATGGGCACGGATGTTAGCCCAGGGCCAGCCTTCCTCAGCAAAAAGAGGAGGATTAGCAACGGATGTTAGCTCAGGGCTGGTCTTCCTCACCAAAAAAAAAAAACTAGTTATTTTAGATGCCGTGATTAAATTGATGTGAAGCTATATTGATTTAAGATTCTTTCACAAATTAAATAAGAAATGCCATTCATTTTAATATTTGCATTCATTTAATGTCGCTTTATAAATTTATGCTAGAAGATTGTCAAAATTGGTCTTTTTTCCATCACATCCATCAGCAGAATCATAACACCTCACATCATCTTTGAAAGTGAAGGAGAGCATAAATGCTGCAACTAGAGACCAAACTCTTTGGTAATTTTAGAATCATGGTACTAAAAGTACTATTAACAGAAATCTGGATAGTGCTTAAAGAGGTAAAAAAAGAAACAAAAATTAAATATCTCTTCCTTAATCAAAATGGGGACATTATCCTCAAACAGATCACAGCTCTTCACTCTAGCCTGAATTTTCCCCTTCTGCTCAGAGGAGAGCTTTACTGATTTTTTTTGAAAGTGAAGTGGAAAAGTTGCAAATTGTAGGCACCGATATGTAGCTTTTCTCAATGACAAGGAGCAAAAAAGATGGTAATGTGTTATCTCTGCAGGCAGCTTCAGTAATTACAAGCAGATTTCCCGGGCTGAGATTTTCTCCACAATTCATGAAAACAGTTACTAACTGCTTCTTAATCTGTCAACCCCCCAAAAACCAGGCATAGGAAATGCAGAGCTTTAGGTCTTTCCATCTCTCACAGGTTTTGGGAGAACTTTTGTTACTCTTTTCATCCTTCTCCCATCCTTCTGTTGCCCCTTACACACACCAGTCTACTTTTTAAAAGATATACCCTGGGCTTACTTATCTCTGAGTATTTATACAAGCTGGGTTCCCCCTGCCTGGGATATTCTTCCCCATTCCCTACCCCTTCATTGTTAAAGTCCTATATTATCTGAGCAGATTCCTGTGAAGCCATTTAAAATGTAATTATTAATATTATGTAATGACATAAAATAATTATAAGGTTAACTGGAAAAATCAGGATGCAGAATGGTATCTATTCTATGATAACTCTGTAAAAACATGTATGCAGATGGATAAAGATTAGAAGGAAATATGCAACAATAAAATAGCTGTTAAAATAATGAGATGATGAAGGTTTTTGTTTTACTCCTTAAACTTTTTATAAATTTCAAATTACATTTTTCCTTAAAAAAGAAAAAAAGGTCTGTTCTTTCTTCAAAGTCCAAATGCCATCTTTTTCAAAGCCTTCATAGTTGAAATGAATCTTCCCTTCTCATTGTTAGAGGCTCATTTACATAGTATCTATCATATATGGACTTGTATCTTGATAATAAAATATGCATCTTTCTCCACTATTAAATTGTGAGATTTTGAAGCCCAAGAAATTTATCTTTTCGTTATCTTTGTATTCTCTATAGAACCCAGCAGAATACTTGGCACATAGCAGGCGCTGACAAATTCCTGATTAACCACAAACCTTTCTGAAGTAGCTGAAAGTAGGAATAAGGCACCTTATCAAAAGCAAGGAAAAGTTTGCACAGTGAGCCAAGAAGGCTGGCTGCCAAACCTATACCCACCAAACAGAAGACTGCAAGACTTCTCTCTGAGGAAACTGAGTGATCCAAGGCGGGGTGGGGACCAAATGCTACAAATACTTATATGTGAGAGTCCTACAAAGAAATGGTAGGTTCAGATAACCCTACTCCAGTTAACAGTACCCGCCCACTCATACAGAAGATGTATGTCAGCAGATGAGGGAATGAATTAGGAGAGAGGAAGGCAAGAGATCAAGGAAACAGTGGATCCAACACAGAAAGAGATCAAGAGAATTCTCACAAAGATGGCAAATGGAAGACCGCAGATGGTGGCTACACAACAGGTGTAGAGTGCAAGCAGTTCAAATGGAAGGCAACACAGCAAGAGGCTGTCTCCAACAAGGACGAAGAAAAGGCAACGGACAGCATTCATTATATATATATCTATATGTGTATATATATACATTTTATATACATATTCATTACATATACGTATATATATATAAATATACATATATTGAGTGGTTATTGAGTACATACTACCTTGAGTGGTTTTAAAGCTCTGTCAGTTTGCAATTCAATTTTTGATAGGTGTACATAAAACTAAAGCAAACAAAAAGTGTGCAATAAATATTATAAACATGTTACAATGGTTCAGATGTGAATCATACTGTATTTACATAGTGCAATAAACACTGAATATTTATTTAACAAAAAAATTGCTAGGGAGGGAGGGGTGTATATTTTTTAACTTTTTTTTTTTTTTGCAATATATGCTATATAATTTATGGTGACCATATTTTCCAAACAAAAAACTGGAACCTATGGATTGACAGCAGTTTTCTTCCTCTGGTGCGTAAATTTACTTGAAACATTTTACAAATATATAAATGCAAGATCACTCTTACTGGAAAATACATGAAGTCAGGACTGTCCTAGGAAAGGTGGAGTACATGATTGCTATGTATTTGCCATGCACGGCCCAAGCTCCTCAGGAGTTTTGGCAGTAATAATCATGATAAACTAAAATACTCAGAACATTCAGATTTAGGAGACAGCAGTGGTTCTCAAAGTGTATCCCCTGGACCAGCAGTATGAGCATCACAGGGGAATTTATTAGAAACACAAATTTTCAGGCCCCACACCTACTGAATCAGACACTCTATTATGGGGACAGTAGCCTGTGTTTTAACAAACTCTCCAGGTGATTCTGATGGACATTAAAGTTGAGAACCACAGGTAAAGAGCATAACGGTAAGAAAGGGAAGTGCTGTCATTAATACAATTGCAGGAGTATTCCTCATTTAGAAAACTATAACTTTATTTATTCAACCAGTACTACATAATTTCCAAAGAGAACAGCTCATCATTACTTCACATCTTAACACCACTTTTAAATGTGATAGCACCATATCTGCTTATTTATACATAAAATATCTCTGGAAGGATACACATCAAGCTGGTAACCTATATTTGTGGAAAATATATCTCCACAAGAAGATTTGTAGGTGAACGTTCACAGTAGGTTTATTCATAATAGCCAAAAGCTGGAAACAATCAAAGTGTCCACCAAAAGGAGAAGGGATAAACATCTGGCGCTTTCATACAATGGAATACTACTCAGCAATAAAAAGAATGAGCCACTTACACAACCAACCACATGGGTGACCTTGAAAAACATTACATTACACAAAAGAAGCCAGATACAAAAGACTACATACTGTATGATTCCATTCATATGAAGTTCCAGGACAGGCAAAACTAATCCATGGTGATAAAAGGTTGCCGATGGAGAGTGAAGGGGTAGTTGACTGGAAGAGGGCACAAGAGGACATTCTGGAGTGATGGAATATTCTATATCTTAATTGGGTTGTTGATTATACATGTTGTTGAAAATCACTGTACATCAAATTGTACATTTAAGATCTGTGCATTTCACTATTTGTAAATTTTACTCCTTTCCCCTCCCCCTGAAAAAAGAAAGAAAGTAAAATAAAGACATTTTCAGACAAAGTCAAGAACTGAGAAAGTGCATTACCAACAAACACTCACTGAAAGAAATTCTAGAGGATGTACTTCAGGCAGAAAAAAGTGACCTCAAATGGAAAGCCAGAGACATGAGAAGAAATAACAAGCAAAGAAAATGTTAAATACATGAAGAACAAACATTATAAAAAAACGATGATGATGATGGGGTGTGTGTGTGTATATACTGCCGCACACACGTTTTGTGAGTTTCCATTCCACTGGGGACCCAATTCAAAATTCTTAATGAATAGCCTATCCAATTCAAAATTCTTAACGAATTGCCTTCAGGCCCTGCCAGACCAGGCTCTGCTCTCCCTGCCTCTCCAGATTCATCTCCTGACACCATGCCTCTTGGTCCACCACTCTAGACTTCTTCACGTTCCTCTCCATCTCATCTTTTGCACACATAGTTTTATTTACCTGGAAGGCTTTTTGCCCCCTCTTTACCCGGCTAACTCCTATTCATCCTCAGTTTCGTTTCAAAGGTAACTTCCTCAGCATTTCCTCATACTCTCTCCCCTCCTCCACACCATACAAGATTAACTATGTTTTATGTTATATACTTTCACCTTACACTCCTTTTCCTTAATAACATTTATAAAATATTGATGTGTGATTATATATTTAATGTCCTCTCCCTTTAGACTATAAATTCAGTAAAGTCTGTCATCCACCACTATAATCTCATGGCCTGACCCAAATGCCTTACACATAGTAAATGTGCAACAAATATCTGTTAAGCAAATACAGAATTCAATTACTTCAGAGGTCCATCTAAAAGCTATAACAAAAAAAGACAGAAGATACAGAAGTAAGAACAGTTATAAGTTAATTTTGCACATTCACCACCTTTCTAAGAAAGAATCTCTTCTGTTAAATTCTTTTATTTGGGTAACTAATTGCAGTAGGACAGCAGAAAGACCAAGTCTTTGGTATTTAAGAGTTCTGGGTTTCGGTCCCAGATCTACTACCTACTAGGAGTAGAGCCTTGAGCAAATCATGAGCTCAGATTCCCTATCTGTAAGGATACGGGATAACACTATCTACTCTTGCAAGACTGTTGTGATGGTTATGGCTAAAGTATGAGAACACATAGCCTGGTGCCTAGTATATGGCAGGTGTTCAGTTAAAGGCAGCTATGATTATATTTAGGTTGGCTCTTTTACCCTGAAGGAGAATGTTTTCATTTAAGCATCTTTATGCACTGACATGAATGTTTGTTCACATTACTCTCTTCATTGCCCCAACATGTCTCATATTGGTGGAAGCCAGACATTTGGGTCAGACCATGAAGTTATAATGTTGGGCTACAGACATATTTATTCCTCAAGACTTTCAGAAAAGTCTTCTCAAAATCTTTTTTCATTTGTTTGTGTGTGTCTTTCTCTCTGTATTTATCTCCAGACTTCTCCTATCCTCTCCATTCATTTATCATCTTAAAACTGAAAGGACTGTCAAGGGAGCCAGACTAAATAAAAGCTTCAAGGAGAGCGAGGTCAGAAACATCAACTGCCACAGAATTCAGCAGAATAGTGGGTTTAGCAATTCAAATCTGCAATCTTACCTGTCTCCAAGTGCTGTAGAATATTCCTAATACCAGATATAGCTGGAGGATGAGAGAATCAGCTGATTTAAATATCCTGCTCTGAGAGATGTCAAATACCTATGCCAGATGATCCAGTAAGTGACAGGGCCAGAATTCCAACCTAGTCAAATTTCATTTTCTATACCCCTGCTCATCCTAAATGGTTTATTTACAAGGTGCCTCCAAGATTCTATCCCTATGTGCTATATGAATTACTAAAAGTTAACTGTAAAAAAATTTATAGTCCCTTCTCTTCTCTTCCTGTTGCAGATGAGTCAACAGCAGGCCTACCTTAGGCAGAGTTTGGGGAGGGGGGATTTCATGGAGGTGCACAGTCAGCATGCTCACCAGCATAGGGCACTGAAAGGAAGAGGGCGGTACCCTACAGAGATGCTTCAGTAGCATGCCCACTGGCATGGGACAAAGAGGAGAAGAGGAGAGGGTTGCATAGAGACGCAATAGCAGTAGTCTCACTGGCACCCAAGGATGCAGGGAGATGAAAATGGGGTGCAAAAGTGGCCATCAGAGGAGATACCTACATGGTTGGGAAATTAGTTACACCCAAAACATAAGTAAACAGATTGAGCAAATAAATAAATATAATGAGGATAATGAAAATCAGAATTTTCACTGTTGGAGAAGGCACTTACAGCTAGAAAGAACCTTGAAGTATTAGATTTGAATTGGAGAAATTGGTATGAATTAATGATTTTTAAATATATGTATACAGATTGGTAGAGAAATGGCTACAGATTTATGTGTACTTATATATGTACATTTGTGCAGTACACACACACACACACACACACACACACACACACATTTCTTAACTGTTTGCTGATATGGCTGAAGAGCAATGACATCCAGTAGCAATGAGCACATTGAACACCCAAATTTTGGCTCCTAAAAACCATTTCCTACTAAATGAAACCAGTGTTCCTGGGAGAAATGGCTGATTCCAGACAGCGCTGAGCCAGGCAAAATACAAGAGGAGACTGGAACATCTTCTGCCAGAAAGTAACAAAATGTTCAAAGAATGATGAGGACTTTTCACAAGGACCTAGGAACCTCCTTGAAAGGGCTTCCATGGGCCAAGCTGGGATAATTTGAGCAACAAAATATTTAATGATAGTAATTCATTACAAGCCAGCCCTGGCAGTCTGGTGGTTAAGATTCGCTGCTCTCACCACCACAACCTGGATTCCTTTCCCGGTCAGGGAACCACACCAATGTCTGTCAGTTGTCATAATGTGGCAGCTGTGGGTTGCTGTGATGCTGAAAACTATGCCACCAGTATTCCAAACACCATCAGGGTCACGCATGGTGGACAGGTTTCAGCAGAGCTTCCAGACTAGAAAGACTAGGAAAAAGGACCCGGCCACTCACTTCCAAAAAAATTGGCCATGAAAACCCTATGAATAGCAGTGGAGTATTGCAAAAAGGACCAGGCAGGGTTCTGCTCCGCTGTACACAGGGTCGCTGGGAGTTGGGATCGACTCAACAGTACTAACAAATTAATTACAACCCATTGAATAAAGTGGGATTCTACAAGCCCATGCTGATATAAATGAATAAACAGAAGAGAAAGGGAAAGCTCTTCTTACATAGAATGCCAACTAATAAAGATGGAAATAAAAAACAGTGGTATTTGATTCAGGTGGAAGTCATCAATGGATGCTAAAACTGGTGGATGGAGATCTGACGAATGAGGGATAGGATACTGGCATAATCTCTGAACATGTACCCCCAAAATACTAATCAGTTATAAAGGGAAAAATGGTGACACTACAAAGAAGAAATCTGGCAGACACCAAAATGACCAAGTAATCAAGGTTATCATCGACAGTGACAGGACAAGTCAACATCATGTACGCGCTGAAGTGATGCACTAGGAAGAACACGGCATCATCTCTGTGATTCCTGTCAAAGAAGCATGACCTTCACATGGTCATGAGGAAACAGTAAACAGACCCAGGTTGAGGAACAGCCTGCAGTTTGTACAGCCTGTAACTCCTTAAAACTATCAAGGATGAGAAAGACTGAGGAGCTGTTACAGATTAGAAGAGACTGCAAAGACATGACAAGTACATGTAACGTATGCTCTCAGATGGGGTCTTGGACCAGAAAGGAAAAAGAGAAATTATTAGACTATTTGTCAAGGACTGAATGGGATCTGAGGATTGGATGGTAGTGTTATATAAACGTTGAGTTCCTGGCTTGAAGGCTGGATGGCTCTGATGTAGGAAAGTGTTCTTGTTTTAGGAAAAAACACACTAGAGTATTTAGTGTGATGGGGCATTGTGTCTGCAGCTTGCTCTCAAATGGTTCAGAAAAAGGCTAATGAAAATGGCAAAAAAGGGTTACAGAGCAACTGCGGTAAAATGTCAACAGTTGGAGAATCTGCTTGAGGAGGATTTGGAATTCTTCACACTGTACTTGAACTTTTCTGTTGGTTTAAAATAACTAAAAGCAAATTATTAAAAAATAAACCATATTTATCTACTCCTTTGGTCCCATGAAAAATACTTTAAAATGATGCTGGAAAAAAGAGTTGCAAAAAAGCAGGAATGGCAAAAACAATACATGAATGATTGGGATAGATACTAACGCAGCTGCTACTTAAACTGTGCTTCTCCTTCTTTGTGTGTGGTGAATAAAGGTTTGAGAACTTTGTTTCCAGGCTCAATATAATGCCAGGGCAGGCAGGGTCTGCTTCTGCTTGGTGTTAGTGGATCTAGAAGTGTCAGAATACGCACTTCTTAGCTACCCTGTTGCTTATGCGTCAGTGTAGCTGTCACCATCAAAGGCATCCATTCTTCCATATGTGAAAACTCCCCAACTGGCAGTGGAGACTCTCAATTCTTTCCTCATTTCCTTCCTTCTTTTCATTGTTTCGGTTGTAGGAAATAGAAATCACTCTAGATGTTTATGTTAATTAATGTGTTTATAACATAACATAACATAATATGTTAATACAGGGAATTAGGTGCTTTCAAAATGGTTGGAAGAGCTAGAGGGGCAGGCTGTAGGTTGGGCCTCCAGAGGACCTGAAAACACGTCAGCCCTGGCCCACCCAGGAAGACACCTCTACCCCTGACAGAAAGGTAGGTGATCAGGAGACCACCAAATCTGAACATACCCAGTCTAGACACTGGGAAGCTGCCACCACCACTACTTCTACAGCTTCCTGTCAATACCCACAAAACAAGTTACCAGATACTAGAACACTTGGGCAGAAAAACTCAATGTCTACATGACTATGCTTGTCCGAAAAAGCCAAAGAAACAAGAAGTCATGCACCACTTCATTTCCACCTTCCAAATCTCAAGTAAGTACACCTAACTGAGAAACCTATTTCACAACCTGCTTCCAGAATGCTAAGTGCAAGCAGATCTGGGAAACACGGTGTTCAGCTTTCCAGCCTCTGCATAACAGGGAAGTCCACTGAAATGAAGTTGGAAGGAATGCTGAATTCTAGTCCCGTATCTTCCCCACTTCTTCTCACCAACGATTAGTGGGAGTTACCCTCTATTATTAATCCCAAGAGACAGAGCAAATTTGGTATAAATTATATTACATTACTTCCTTAGTTTGTTATGCTTCAATGGCAAAATTCTGCACATGGAGCCAGGAACATCTCTTACTGAAGCTAACTCACTGAGAAGTGAGAGAGAGGTATTATGATCGAAACTCCAGCATGCTTCAATACTGATTTGCTCAGACAGTGTGACTCAGAGACTATTCAGTATATACTGGTTAAATTATAATTCCCTCACTCTCTTCTCTCCCATGTCTATTCATTTTTCTCCATGTTTCAGTTTCAAATTTAAAATAAGAACCATCTCTAGGGGCCGCCCGGTGGCGCAGCGGTTTAGTCCACGCTTGGCAGCCCGGGATTCGCTAGTTCGGATCCCAGGCGCCTGCAGACGCACTGCTTGTCAGCCATGCTGTGGTGGCGTACCATATAAAGTGGAGGAAGATGGGCACGGATGTTAGCCCAGGGCCAGTCTTCCTCGGCAAAAAGAGGAGGATCAGCAACAGATGTTAGCTCAGGGCTGGTCTTCCCCACAAAAATAAATAAATAAATAAATAAATAAAATAAAATAAGAACCATCTCTTTCTGCTGTAAAAGAAAAGCTACCTTACTTTTAATCAACAGCAGAGGGCTGCCTATTCCCTGACTAGTCTGTGAGTTTTAGAAAATGACATAGCTGCAATGTTTTTCTTCTAAAAAAAGGGGGGGGGGTGGAGCTTTTCTAAGCCTTCTTTTACTTTTGTGATGGACCAGAAAATAAATAGCAAATGATAGTGTTGAGATGGCAACCTCTACAAGAAAACAAGCGATTTTCGTCTCTCCCACCAGACTGAGCTCCTCACAAAACAGGCGGAGACTGCTTTTTCTCTCTGTATCCCTGGTGCCTAGCACACTGCGTGATACAGAACAGACAGTTAATAAACGTCTGTCGAATGAATAACTCAAATTATAGTGGAAGACAGCACTTCATCATCACGTCTCTTATCTTCCTATCTCACTCTCTTCCTCAGTGTTGACAGAGGGAGCCAGAAGGCATCTGAGTGACGGGACTGACAACCAGACCTCCATCATGCGAATAGCAGAGTGGGCCCCACACCATGAAACTTCCCAGAGGTAAAATCCTTCAGCAAGTTCAGGAAAACCTTTGAAAGGCTGGAGTTTCTGGCCTTTAGCCGCAGTGGCTTACAGGCCACCCACTAACTGCCACAATTCGTTCTATTTCAGCTAGGCAGAGGGATGATGTGAGAAGCAGATCACTGAAAATACAGATCCTGTACCAAAAGGGAGAGAACAGACAGTGAATAACTTGGCAATACTCTGTCTACGATAAATTGGCTCTGCTAGAAGGGAATGAAATGAGTGCCCACCTCTGAGTAACAACTGAGTACAACAGGGAAAGAAAGTCCAAGACCAGCTTGATTGGGCTGGACGCCAACCTGAGGTTATCCGCATTGGACAGCTTATTGTAGCAAGTAGGGAGATCTGACTGATAAGAAGAAAGCTATCACAGGTTCAACACTGCTTTATTTTCCTCTGATCTCTTCTACAGAACAGTAATGGGACATTAGCTGGGATATTATCTTTAGCCATAACATACTGACAGTTGTTTCTGAAGGACTACCAAGCTGCCACCATTTGTCCACCACCACTTTGTTTCTCTTCTGGTAACAATAACTAAGAAATTAAATTCTAATTGCACCACATAATCGTTCTCAAAATACTCTAACTTGTTTGCATCAACAAATCGCCCACTGTTTACAAACAACTGTCAAGAGAAATGTAAAAGACATTTTGTAAAAGATGTTGAAGACACCAAGTCACTAAGAGACGGCACTATTACAACACCGTCAGAAGACACCTAAGCAATCAATCTAAAGTAGGCTGAAGGATTTACAGTTAACTGGGTCCAAACTTGATAACAGGTACATGTGACAGCTTAGTCAGTAAACAAGAATGCTTAGATTTGATTTTTTTCCCCATACTGAACTAGTCCCTGTTAGACTAGAGAGCCTTTTCATCTCCTACCCATTCCCATCTTTGAGATAATCACCAAGAACATAAGGAACCCACATCTCATTTAAAACAGAACTCTTTCCAAATGGCCTTATTTTGAGTAAGTGTTAAGGCATAACCAGCCTTATTTAGCTGTGAAGACTCAGCTTTGCCTTCTCAAATCACAGAACTGAATTTTCAAAGTGAACAGCTGTGGGAAGTTCTTTAAAGTGTTTATACTTTTTCGGCTTTATTTTTTTAATATCTATGAAGACCAATGAAACATAGCATGAACTTCCCACATTTGACACTTGTTGCTAAATATGAGGAAAATCTATCTACCTGCTTGCCCATCGCCGTCTGCAGCTAGGGGGTTAAAAAGGATTCCAGATACAGAAGAAAAGCGCAAAACCGCTAATGACAATTCACTGCAAGTCTTCAGGTCAAAGTACACAAAGTTAAGTCCGGCGGGCCTCCGCGAGAGCAGGCTAATCAACAGCCGGGATGCTAAGCTCCAGGGAAATTGGCCCCACCCCCCGGGAGCTCACGCACTCTAGGCGGGGGTGGCAGGAAGGGGCTGGCGGGGTGATGCGCGTCCCCACCTCCGCGCACTCACGCCGCTCGCAGCCTAACCCCCTCCTCAATACTTCCTGACGGACACTGACAAGGCAGGCGGCGGCTCCAGGGGGGAAAGGGGTGTGGAGTCTAGACTTGCGAAGAAAACGCGGCTCCCTAAAAGCAAGCCCCCCTACCCCCCCGCCACGCGCGCGCCGGCCTGGCCCACGGTCCCCTCGGCGCCTTGCGCGCTCCCAAGGCTCGCGCAGAGGGAGGAGGGGGCTGACAGCAGACCCTCTGGCCGCGGCCGCCTCCTCCAGTCCCGCTGATGGATAGCTCGATGGGAAGCCCGCCCCGCAGCCCCGCGGCCCCCACACCTCGTCCTCCGGGAGCCCGAACACCTCCACCGCGCAAGTTGCCATTTCCGAACGGTTCCAGCAAACCGGACGCGCTCGCCCCCGCCCAGGGATTGGGAACTGTAGTGAGGAGAAGTGGGAGGAGGCGGGAGGAGTTGGAGGACTAGGAGGCGGTGCTCCCCCGGCGGCGGCAGCGCCTCCCCCGGCCAGCGGGCGCTAGCGGCACGAGGAAGCGCGGCGGGAAAGGGCGGGCTGCTGCTCGGCAGGCGGCGCGCGTGGTGGGGCCCGGCGAGTTGGGAGGGCCCGCGCGCGCCCCCGGCGGGGAGAGCGTTCGTGGTGGGGCTCAGGCGGGAGTGGCGAGCGTGGCGGGGGCGCGGGTGGCGGGGGCGCGGGTGGCGGGGGCGTGCCGTCCGTCCCGGCGCCGAGAGGTTGGTGGCTGAGAGGCCCGCCTCCGGCGCCGCGCAGCCTCAGGCATTGCGCTGAGCAGGCAGTGGAGGCCTGGAGAACGTCAGCCCTTCCCGTGGGAAACAAAGCTGCCGTTTTCCTCAGCAACGAGCCTCACTGGGATCTGCTTGTTGGCTTTAACAAGTAGATGGCCAATTATTTCTCCAGCAAAAATAGGTTTATTCGGGATCAGCAAAGAACTGCAATTCAGAGTCTGCAACCACAGCGAGCCGTTCGCGTTCGCGTTCGCAAGTCCTCCAGCGGCCAGGGAGGAGAAAGTTGGGAGGGCTATTGTAAACAAAGAGTTCAGGTGTAGTGGCCTTTCATTGGCTGAGTTGTGACAGTCTCTCATTGGCTGAGTTTCTTGCCTGCTCAAGAAGAGGAAGTCTTTCTTCTTTCTATTGGGCTCTGCTGTCACAGTAGGGCGTGAGAGCGCCCACTTTTGGCTTCCCTACTCTAATTTAATGAGGTTTCTGTTTATTTCCAAATTTTCCCCTTTTGGTCAGGATCTTTCTCTGAACGCATGGCTGACTGAGAGTCAGGTTTTTCTGGTGTCAGCAGCTTTTTGTCCCTCAATGCCAGGAAGGAGTTTTCCTCGGTGTCATGTCCCATGTTGGAAGGAAAGTGCCTGGATTGGAAACCTGTTGAGGCCTCATTTGAGTAACAAGAAGGGTAGAAGGGAGAACTCTCAGGCATTTTTCTTTTCTGAGTTCTGTATGTTATCAAGATCATAGGCATTGGAGATCATCTGAAGCATTATGTCATCAACAAGATTTGGCAAACTTCCAGCAGGCTTGGACTGGACATCATGTAAAAGCTGTCTCATCAGATGTCGCCTGCTTCACTTTGCGAAATCTTTACTTTCAGGTCACCAGAGGATGTGCAGGTCTAGTTAGGGTTTGGTGCTTTCTTTAGGTGTGGCACATAAATCCAAGAGTCTATTCCCTGGAATTTTGTGGCAAAAGGGTTAGTTAGCAGTACCCGATAGGGGCCTTTCCAGTAAAGTTGAAGAGAGTCCTTCTGGAGGTATCTTCTCCAACAGATGAAATCTCCAGGTTGCAAGGTGTGAAGCTTAAGTCTCTGGAGCACACTGTGAAAAGATTGCTCTACTAAAACATGGGTTTTTTTTTAGTCCTTGTATTTTATTGACTTCTCACACATGCAGACATTTATTAGGTGGCTGTTCAAGTACATATGTATGTTTAAGCCAAGAGGTCTTTAAGAAAAGAAGTAAAATTGACACTCTGCTATTTAGGGTGTTAGTCATAACATTAAGAACTTTTAAAAGGGATCCGTGTGCCTCTTGAGTATTCACAGTGTCCCTTGAGCCATCAATGCAGAGAACTGGGTCCTCCTGAGTCAGGGCTCCTTGTTGCGTTTTCATCCCGGGAAGATGTTCTTGTGGGCATCCTGGATATCGTTGTCTGGTAAAACATGGTTATTTTTAATAGAAGCAATTAAGCATTTGCAATATTGGAGTATATCTCTTTTTATCAGCTCTGGGTCAAAAAGAAGCAGGAGCCAAATGCATTTGCATTGGTGTCCTGTGACTTTCTCAAAGGGTGAGGGTTTCTGAGTTCTAAATGGGGTGGATCTGAGATTTAGAAGAACCAATGGCAATACTTTTGGCCAAGGTATTTGGAAGATCTATAAATTTTGCCAACTGAGTCTTAATAATGCCATCAGTGCGTTTGACTAAACCAGAGGATTGGGGGTGGTAAATACAGTGAAAGTGTAAAACCAGTCTACTGTTTGGCTGGTTTTACACTTACACCAAACAGTAGACTTGTCAAAGTACCTGACCAGTAAAATGGGATCCTTGATCACTATGAAGCTCGAGAGGAGTTACCCAGGTAGGGATAATCCTTTCCAAAGGACTTTAGCCACAGAAGAGGCAGTAGCCTGTCTGCAAGGGAAACCTTCAGTTCAGTGAGAAAAATATACAAACTATGACTAAAACACATTTGGATCCGTAAGACAGGGGAAGTTGTGTGAAATTCATTTGCCAAACCTCAAATGGTCCATTAGGCAGTTTAAAATGTCCAGGAGCAGTATGAACAGACGTCTCTGGGTTGTATTTTGGACAAGTGGGACAAGTGAGGTAGGCACTTTTTAGGCCTTGTTAATATTTCCCCACCAATAATGATTCATGAATATTATCATTTTGTCAGTAGACCAATGATTTAATGCACATACAGTGGTTAGGAGTGGGAGTTTTAGAGTCTCTGGTAGGATTGTTTGTTATTTGGTCTGAACCAGAGCTTTCTCTTTTTACCAAACCAGCAATTGTTGAATTTCCAATCTTGTTTTTCCTTTTCTGAGGTGAATTGTTGGGCTTCTCTAGCTAGTTTTTCTAAGTTATCATTTGGGGAAATATCCCTTTGGACCATGACAGAGGCTTGGCTGTTATTGGTTCCTTTAAGGGCTGCCTTCCTTGTGGAAATATTAGCAAGGTGATTTCCTTTAGCTTCCAGAGAGTCAAGTTTAGAATGTCCTGGAACATTCTATGTTCAATAATCCTGAACATAGGAGCCATTTTAAATTTTATTTCAGTTGGAAGTAAGGAAGCCACATTGCTTCCAAACATTCCCAAATCAAGAATACTCCAAAGGTGTATCTGCTATCAATATAAATATTGGCAGTTTTGCCCTTGGCTAAAGTGCAAGCCCATGTAAGGGCATGTAATTCAGCCTGTTGGGTCCATGTAGCCATTGGTAAAGGTGCCGCCTCAATGATATCAAAAGGAGTAGCAATAGCATATCCAGAATAGTATTTGCCACTGTCACCTTTAAATAAGAACCATCAGTAAACCTGAGCAGTCGTCGTTACCCGGAGGAGTTTCCTGCAGATCACGAGGAGTCAGGAGGTGATCCATCAGCATTTAGCTGTGGTGAGGGACTTCATCGATAATGGAGGGGAGAAGAGTAGCAGGGTTACGGTTATTACAATGTAAGAATTATGTGGGGAGCAGTTAACAAAAGGACTTCATAGGAGGTGAGGCTGCTGACTGTAAGATGTTGAGTGCGATGAGAATTCAGGAGGGCTTCCAAAGCATGAAGTACAAAAATGGTTAAAGGGGATCCCATAATGATTTTCTCAGTGGCCTTAGTGAAAAGGGCAGAGGCAGTAATGGCTGTAAGGCAAGGGGGATATCGCCGTGCCACAGGGTCCAGTTGCTGGCTGTAATACCCTGTGGGTTGTTGGTGGTCCCCGATGGTGAGTACCCCAAGGGCATTCCCTTCCTTTTCATATACAAAAAGGAAAAAGGAATCTGATAATTAGGATGCCCAAGAGCAGGTGGGTTCATCAAACTCTCCTTTAAGCCTTTAAAGGCTATGTCATCCTATTCCCATAAAATTCGGTCAGAGTTGTTGTTCTTTAGTAAAACATACAGAGGTTTGGCCGTAAGAAATTTGGAATCCAATTTCGACAATAACCAACAATTGGTGCTTAGTTTTGGGCTTTGGGAAACAGGACACCGTGAAGCTTATCTGGATCTAGCCCTTGTTCTGATATAAGAGGCCCTAAATATCAAACCTGGGTTTGGGCAAACTGCAATTTCTCTTTGGCAACTTTATGTTCCTTAAAGGGTAAAAGCTTTAGCTTGGATGCTGTCTTCCTGTGAGGAGGCTTGCGAGGGAGAGCAAACAAGCAAATGGTCCACATATTGCAACAAAGTAGAGCCCCTGGGGAACTCTGTAACACCTAGATCAGCCTTCAGGATTTGTGAAAAATGAGACAGACTCTCAGTAAAACTCTGAGGCATTACAGTCTAGGTGAATTGTTTTCCCTCCCAAGTGAAGGCAAAAAGGTATTGGCTAGCTTCATCAACTGGAATGCTAAAGAATGTGCTACAGAAATCAATTACCATAAAGAATTTGCTCCCAGGGGGAATGGGTTTTAGTAGTGTCTAAGAGTTAGGAACAACACAGTGTTGAGGGATAACGTTGTTTATTGCTCAGAGGTCCTGGACTAAACTCCACCCTTCACCCTTGGGTTTTCTCAGAGGTAAAACAGGAGTATTATAGGGACTAGTACAAGGGATAATGAGGTCTTGAGCCTTGTGATCTTCTACTGTGAGCTTTATACCTTGAAAGGCTTCTTATAGGGTATTGATTAATTCTAGGAAGGGTTATGAGGGATCTATTTGAGTCTTGATGGGAGGTGTGCTGTAAATTTTACCAATATCAGTTGAAGACTTTGCCCATAAGGAGCGTGGTAGCTGATTTAATAGGGACAAATGATCAGTGTTTCCAGAATCAGCTCTGGTACTATCAGAGGCGGAGCAAGTAAGAGATGTCAAAGGGTCATTTAATTCACCTGGTTGGCTATTTTGATGGCTGCTGTCAAATTCTAGAATTATTTCCCCCTTTTGGGAGAAAGAAATTCCAGCATGACACTTTTGCAAGAAGTCTCAGCCTAGTAAGTGAATAGGTGCAGAGGAACTAAGGATAAAAGGGTGTGGGTCTCTTAAAGTGCCCAAACAAAAGGGAATAGGTTCAGAGACAGGAACCTGTTGAGGTTTATTAGAAATCCCCACTATTTGAACTGTTTCGGTACTCCGAGGCAGGGGCTGCTTTAGAGTAGTGGGGTTGAGCACCGAGAATGTGGCTCCGGTGTCAATTAGGACAGAAAGAGATTTGTCTCCAATCTGGAGAAATGTTTCTCCAGGCCGATTAAGAAGGAGGATTGGGAAAAGCCCCTGTATTTCCTCAGAGCCCCATCATGGGGAACTCGGAGGACATTGGAAGGCTGATTAGAGGGCTGAAGGCACTTGAAGTGCTTAAATTTGTAACAATCTGTTTTCCAATGTCCTGGCCTTATGCAATAATAGCAGAAACTAAGAGGTTATTGGTTTCATTTAGGGGCCTTCATTTGCTGGAGTTGAAGATTAAGAATTTTAGTGGTCTTTCTTTTAGATGACTCATCTGGAGTGTGAGAGTTGGTTTGCCAGATTAACTAAAGCTGGAATAGTTTCCCGTACCATCCTAATCCTTTTTACTAGAAGGGAAAGATCCTGGTTCAGCCCTTAATAAACATAGAGTAAAAGTGACCGAGGTGGAATCAACATCTGAAGAAAGACCAGAATTTTCTTTAAAAGCAGTCTGAAGTTGATTGTAATGGTCATGAACAGGTTCATCGGGTTTTTGTGCACAAGCCTGAATTTTGTTCCAGTCAACAGGCTCTGGGAAGCCCTAGGAATTGCCTGATGGAGTCATCTAACGATTGCCTGAGCCTGATCATACAGCAGGTCAGCAGGTTGGTCTCCTGGTTGTAATTCCAGAGACCTTTCAGGATTTTCCCAACTAGCAGTTTTCATCTGATGCTGGGCCTGGCCTTCACCGACAAGCATATGAGCTAGCTGACATAAGCCAGAGAAACCAGGTTGATAAGTTTGAATGACTACATTAAATTCCTCAGCAAATCTGTGAGGATCTTTGGTTACTTTGGGAAAATCTTTGACTATGGCTCATAGTTCAGCTTTAGTCCAGGGAATATAAGAAATTAAGGATTTAGCCTTTGGATCCTCAGGAGGCTTATTTAAAGGGACAGGTTCTGATAGATTCAGAGGAAGAGGGAGTGGGAGAGGTTCAGGGGAAAGGAGAAGTTCAGCGAGAGAGTTACTATGGGGTAACTGAGGGTAGAGAGGAGGTGTAGACTATATAAGGGAAGGAGGAAGTGGTGCTGGAAGTGGGCCTAAGACAAAGAAGCCAGGGAAGAGGAACAAGGTGGCACTGGAGGAGAACAAGAGACTTCAGAAGCCATTTTATCTTTCTTTAATCATTTGTTTGCCTCAGTTAATCTTAAAATTTTATTTTGCAAAGAGGCAATTTTGGACTCCTGATAATGTTTGGAAGCCTCAAAATACCGATTGAAATAGGCATTCTGTTCAGCTTTGGAAATTACAGAGCTATGGTTGTCCAATTCGGTTTTAAGAAAAGTAAGTTTGGGGAGTTCAAAAGTTCCCCAAGGGGGGCCAGTCTGGTGGCACAGTGGTTTAGTCCACATTTTGGCAGCCCGGGGTTCATGGGTTCAGATCCCGGGTGCCCACTGACTCACTGCTTGTCAGCTGTGGTGGCGTCCCATATAAAGTAGAGGAAGATGTGCATGGATGTTAGCCCAGAGCCAGTCTTCCTCAGCAAAAAGAGGAGGATTGGCAACAGATGCTAGCTCAGGGCTGGTCTTCCTCACAAAAAGAAAAGAAAGAAAAAGGTTCCCCATGATGGCCATTGATATTCTAAATTACTTTTGGTTAAATTGGTTCATTTAGTTAGAAATGCACAAGAGGAATGATGACAATTTTTAAACATAAAGTCAGCTGGGGTCCCTGAAAAGTAACTGTAACTGATATCCCGTTTTTAGAGCTTTTTTTCTACAGCAAAAGAATAATTCTCAAAGAGCCTAAACAGCTCAAACTGCTTTAACAGCTTGCAACTCAAAAAGCTTGAACAGCTCAAACAGCCTGCAAGCTTAATACCAGCCAGTCCCAATGGAATAGTCCGATTCCATTAAGATGGACCAAAGGTTGAATCAACACAGTTCTGAGAAACAGTGTAGTTCCAAAGAACAGTCTGATTCCCAAGGGAATTGGACCAAAGGTTGATCAATGCAGTTCTAAGAGACAGTCTTCTCCCAAGGGAGTCAGGCTGAAGGCTGGATGGCACAGTTCCAGTGAACAGTTCAAAAATCAGACCAAAAGCTAACCAGTTCCAAGTATGAGAACAGTTCGGTTCTAATAGGAATTGGACTGAAGTCTAGTGCAGTTCAAAGAAATAGCCTGATTCAAAGAGTCAGGCTGAAGTGCCACCCAAGTACTCACAAACAAAGTCTTAATCAGAAAAGGATGAAGTGTTAAAATAGATCTCAAATAAAGCCTGGAGAGTCTCAAATGCAGAGGGTGGAAGCTCAGATCCAGGAGAAAGACTTACCGTCCAACTCCAGGGTCAGTGAGAAAAGCAGCGAGCTCAATGGGCTCTGTTGTGGGTACAACACCTCTTTGCTCACCAGCCTTGGAGTTGTCAGAGTGGGGGGATGGGGGGAGAGGTGTGCTTCTCTGGATCCCCATATGGGCTACCACAGTGTTGACCTTAAGTAAATAGATAGCCAGTTATTTCTCCAGCAAAAGTGAGTTTATTTGGCATCAGCAAAGAATTGCAATTCAGGATCTGCAACCATGGTGTGCCATGTGCAAGTCCCTCAGCAGGGAGGGAAGAGAAACTCTTTTATAGAGGGGAAGAGGAAGTTGGGAGGGCTACTGTAAACAAAGAGTTCAGGTGTAGTAGCTTTTCATTGGTTGAATTGTGACAGTCTCTTATTGGCTGAGCTTTTTGCCAGTCAAGAAGAGGAAGTCTTTCTTCTTCCTCTTGGACTCTGCTGTCACAGTAGGGTGTGAGAGCTCCCCCTTTTGGCCTCCTGAATGCAACAGTGAGGTTTCTGTTTATTAATTTCCACCTGCCCCAAAACTTGGCCTCTCACTAGACACAGGATCAGAAGAGCTTAATCCTAGCCTCACCACAAGCTAAAAATCAGAGTGCTTTCTTGGTGGTCGAGGCTGCCGATTCCAATAGAAGCTGGATGTTGGGACCTCCAGGAAAAGCCCAGCCGGAGTGTGGCAGCAAATGGGGAATCCTGAAGGGATCTCATCAGTCTTGGACTCAGGATCTGAAATTCTCTCCCTGTGATTTGTAAGCACTGTGCCAATTCATAAGCTATTTCCTGTCATATGGTCTGTCTATCTTTAAAGCCTACCCATAATGTCCAGCCTCCAGGCTTAACCCTCTAAACCTACTTAGCTAAACCTTGAAGTGCAGCCCCATTGGAAGGTATTGAAGAAGGGGGAAAAAATAAAATGAAGTAGAACCTCCTGTGCTATGAAATAATCATGCTTATTTTATAGTCATGTCTGATGGGTTTTATAGTTCCATAATCACAGAACAGTCCCACCAAATAAAGTACCCATAAAAGAGAAATGGGGAAAATTACAAGCACTCTTTGTCTAAGTCAGAATTAATATCTTGTCCTTTTTCCCACAGTCGCAGAAATTTGCATAACTCTAGAATCTCAAAATCTAACTAATTTAAAAAGTCCTTAAGGAGTCCAGAATAAACAATTTAAAGTGCTGAAAGGTGGGAAGAAGACTATAGCCGACGTTATTGGTTTGTTATGTAAGATTTTGTTTTACTTTAATTATATTTGGCAGGGTCCGTTTCATTCATATTGTGTATCAGAATTCTATTAATACATAATCCAAATTTTATCATCTGTATTAGCGGGAAAGAGGTGGCAGTTAAGTAAACATGAGTGCAAAATTCCAGAATGGTCAAGAATTGTTGGCTTAACTAAATTTAAAAAGCCATAATAGCATTAATTTCTTTGTTTTATAAACTGTCAGATGCGGTGTATTCAGTATGCCCTTTTATTTTGGAAATAATACTTTTCCCTAATCTCTTTCTGATACACATTTTTATGTTTAATTTTAAGTAGGACATCCATATCATTTCAGGGCATAGTTACAAATAGGTATAGAGACAGCTTCCAACACTCCTACTAAAATTTAATGAATGGGCAACCTAAAACTGATAATAAAATCAGCCAGAAATCCCAGTGGTTATAAAGTAAAGCATCAGCTAATATGGCTGATAGGCAATACTGAAGATAATTCCAAATACCACTGATTTAACTCATGATTTCTTATTCTTTTTGTCTGGATCCAAAATCATAACGAAGAATTAAGCAGGCAGCTACTTAAACATGATGAACTAGAGTAATTATTATTTCCCAGCTGAAAGCTAAGAGAGGCCTGTGCAGCTGGTACCTGGAATTAAGAGGAAGTTCAGATAGAGAAGGTGGTATCACCTGGTGGTCCAATAACCATCGTGACTATCCAGAAAGCTGTGTGGAATGAGAAACCCCTCTTCTCTTTGACATATTGCTCAAGTGCATGGTAAGCCCATGAAGATTTTTTGCCTACCTAGGTTGCTTCAATTAAGTTCATGTTGGTTTGATTTGAATAACTATATATAACCATGTAAAAGGTGTGCATAAGGAATGTGATATTGTACATAATAGTTTGTTCCCAGCCTCATACCCCCTAGCGGGGTATGCCCAAAGTAAAAGCCTAGGCAATTCTAGTAACCTCCAGGGGCATCACCATGCTATCCCTTGTTCTTGAACTTATCCTCCCTTCAAATATCCCTTTACATGAGCCTCCAAACTGATAAAGGAGCAGTAAATGAATGGAAATCAATAAACCTGGTCGAGACCTTCTAGTAGTCTATGTTCCTAAGCCCCTTTATCTCTGCTTTAGTATTATTTGTGATGCAGGCATTGAACTTGTTTTTATTTTTTAAATATGAGCCCTTGGGATAAAAATTTTGGTGTTGAATAACTGATCTAACAAAGATAACAATATGAAAGGTACTTTAGTGTTGGTTATTAATTCTCTAAGGAATACGAAAAAGACTTGTTTGAAAGTTCTCCTTTATTTCTCTCTCACTCTTAAAATCTGCTAGCTGCCTCTCTTCTCTCTAACACTAGATGTTTGAGATCTTTAAGGTTCATTTTTTCTTCTTCTTCCACTCTAAGCTGCCTGGGCCTCATCCGTTGCCATTGCCATGGTTTCAGCTACGTGTCTTTGTAGAGCCTGTGTCAGTCTCAGGGCTCAATAGTGCAAGAAATGTTGCCATTTAATTTTCTGTAACTGAACTTAGTTCCTGCCTCAAGCTTCCTGTCTGCCCAGTGGTAGAAAACTTAGTCCTAATCAATTCAGTGTT
Organism: Tapirus indicus; assembly: GCA_031878705.1. Classification (NCBI taxonomy): domain Eukaryota; kingdom Metazoa; phylum Chordata; class Mammalia; order Perissodactyla; family Tapiridae; genus Tapirus; species Tapirus indicus. The sequence continues at coordinate 48,069,293 of CM062918.1, forward strand.
CTCCCTCAACCCTCTTTTCGCTAAGGTTGATTCTAAGTTCTAGCAGGCTGTTATAGTGCTACATCATCTCAGGGATGGAGGGCAAACCACGGTCCTCATCGCTCCACGCTGGCATTAGTAGAAGCATCCTTGTTCCCAGTGGTCTCTAGTTGTGGACATCTGTATCAGTTGGAATGACGCTTGGCTGTTAGTAACCCAAACTAATAGAATTTAAAGATAGATGTTACATTGTTCTCTCATATAAAAGTCCAGAGGTAGGTAGCCCAGGGTAAATTTGGCTCCTTTGCCTCCACAAAGGCATCAGAAATTCAGGCACTCTACAGATGGCTGCTTTGGCATTTGTAGGTGTGGCCCTTATCCTCATAGTCCAGAGAGTGGCTCAAGCTCCAACCATTACATTGCTGTTCCAGGCAACAAGACAGAGGAGGGAATAAAAAAGAAAGTTCAGGTCTCATGCTCCTCTTCTAAGAAAGGCTTACAGAGCCTTCTACTTAAACTCATGGAACAGAATTGAGTCACATGGCTGTATCTGAATACAGGGTAGGCTAGCGAATACTGACTTTTTTCTGGGAAGCCTTGTTGGGGTTCTATTACTAGGGAGGAAAGGAAGAACGGATATAGAGGGAGAATAGCGGTTTCTGCCCTAGCATCTTTGCCCTCTGGCATCCACGGAAAAATCAGCACTGCCATCTGTTTCTGGTCTTTAGGCGACGAAATCTTAGGCTCAAAGATGAAAACCCCTTCAGGTCCTCTGACCCCTCTCCTCTGCTCCTGGCCCTTCTGCATCGTTCTGTGGCTGCAGAGACTTGAGGCCTGTCTCCAGCTGCTCTGAGTCCTCCAGCTTTGCATCACTTCTACAGTATTGCTGCCACTCCACTAAGGTATGCAGTGGGGATGGTGGGTACTTCTTTAAAAATTTCCATGTGAGACTGTGCCCAGGGCATAGGTCACCCCTGCTTTTGGATTCCACAAATACAACTGGGGGTTCTGTCATTCTCCAGTTTTAAGGGAAAAACCCAAGTGCTAGAAGGGAGTTTCCAGAGCCTCTTCTCAGAGATAGTCACCGCATCCAGTACTGTCCAATAAAACTTTCTGCCATGCAACAAATCTATATCCGCACTTCCAATGTGATAGCCACTAGCTCACATGGCTATTGAACACTTAAAACGTGGCTAGTGCAACTAAGGAATAATTTTATAATTAATTTAAATTTGAATAGTCACCTGTGGTTAGTGACTGCCATATTGGACATCACAGGCACTGTGTCTAACGTATTCCAAATTGTAGAAACTTTTTAAATTAAATTTTGAGTACATGCAAAAGGTTATAAAAATATATAAGGTATAAAGAATAACAATGAAATCAACACTAATGTACCCATCACCCACTGTAAGAAAAAGAATATTTCCAACAACTTTTTTGCCTCTTTTATGCCCTCCTATTCCATCCCCTTTCCTCTTCCCACCAAGAGATAACTACTGTCCTGAGTTCTATGTGAGTTCTATGTTTACCATTTTCTTGGATTTTTTAATGTTTCACCAGATGTGTATATATTCCTAAATACTACATTGTTCATTTTTGCTTCTTTGAGCTTTATGTAAAATGGAATCATAAAGTGACTTGCATTTTTTTTACTCACCATTCTATTTGTGAGATTAATTCATGTTAATGTGGTGGTAGTTAATTTATTTTCACTGCTGTATAATATTCCATTGGATGACTCTGTCACAATTAATCATTTCTCTGTTGTTGAACATTGGGGTGTTGCCATGGTTTTATTTGGTTTTTAATTTGTAAATACCTTTTATTATATGATTTAGCTGCTTCAAATATTTGCAGCACATTGTTTAGATAAATTACAATGGTGTCTTTGAAATTTAAGGATGGTTCAAAATTTGTATCACTTAGGATAAATGAGGCATCAGTAAGATTACTAAGCTTTTCCCAAAGGTGTATTATATTCAAAGACAAAAATATCAATTTGTGATTATAGTGTTAAAAGACTAATCCCATTATACTTTTTTTTTTTTTTTGGTGAGGAACATTAGCCCTGAGCTAACATCTATTGCCAATCCTCCTCTTTTTGCTGAGGAAGATTGGCCCTGGGCTAACATCCATGCCCATCTTCTTCTACTTTATATGTGGGATGCCTGCCACAGCATGGCTTGATAAGTGGTGTGCAGGTCTGTGCCCGGGATCTGAACCCATGAACCCTGGGCCGCCGAAGCAGAGTGCGCAAACTTAACCACTATACCACCAGGCCAGCCCTTATACTTTTTTTTTTTTGTGAAGTAAATTCTAAAACTTTTCCCCTACTGAAACCCAAATACAGCACAGTGCTTCTTGTTTTAACTTTTTCTTCCATGCTATTTCCAGAAGTTTGGACTTTACACTTCAGTAATGAAAGGCAATGCTTCCTTTTTTTTTTTTTTGATGATTTTTTTTTCTACTGTTGTTTTGTTTTGCTATTATGAATAATGCTGCTATAACATCTCGTATATAAAGTCTTTTTATGAAAAATCTTAGTATTCCAGAAAGTAATGAAAGTAATGGTGAGGACATGTTGAAAGGACATAGTAGCCAGCTGGAAGAGGCTCCCACTGGCCAACTATGGACTAACTTGGGCACCAAAATCAATTATGATAGCGACACATTACAATCCAATGAATAAATCTGATACTATGAATCCATACTGATGTAAATTATACTAAATGAGTAAATTCAAAGTTTGACAAGTGACATTTTTACAGTGTTTGATGTGTCTTTCTGCCAAACATTTATTAATTACATAGGGAGAAAGGCTGAAAGACACCACCATAATCGAGTGATCAAAGTGAAGATCAGAAATGGGACACATCGAACTCTTGAACCTGATGAATGTATCTGGGGATTAGATGGTTGTAATATATGAATGTGAATTGCCAGATTTTGATAATTGTATTGTGGGTATGTAGGTAAGAATGACCCTGTTTGTAAGGTGTACATACTAAAGTATTAGGAGATGATGGGGCAGCAGTCAACAAAGTACTCTTAAAGGTACTAGAAAAAAATTTCTTTAAACTATACTTTCAACTTTTCTGTAAATTTGAGATGGTTTCAAATTAAAAAGAAAATGAAATTGTGCTGGTTAAAAATAAATAAAGGTCTCTAATAAAAGGAATCAGGGCTCCTTGGAGAAATGGCTGATTCTAGGACTGGGGCAGGAAATGTACAAGACGAGCCTGGAGCTTTGCATTTACTTTTAATGCTAGAAAGTAAAGAAGTGCTCAAAAAGAAAGATTTCCCAATGGCTAAAACTGGAAGAATTTGAGCCATAAAATAAAGTAGTATTGGATGTAACCCAAAGTATAAATAAATACATGCAAGTCCATACTGATATAAATAAATGATTAAGTAAATAAATGGGGGAGAAGAGATAAGTTTTGTGTGGAATTCCAAATAATTTATGTAGGTACTCTGCCCTCAAGAAAAGGGAACATAACTCCCCACTGCTGCAGTATGAGCTGAGCACAGTGACTTTCTCCCAAAGAGGACAGCATGGAAAGGGGGGAAAAAGAGAAACTTTACACTAGAGAATCCTGACAAACCCTGCCTCAGCCAGGTGACCAAGGTCAACATCAATAGTGATAAGTCATGTTGATAGAATATATGCTTGATATGATGTGTTGAAAATGGGACTTTACCTCTGTGAGACCAAAAACCTATAACCCCATCTAATCATGACAAAAACATCAGGCAAATCCCAACAGAGAGACGATCTACAAAATACCTGATCAGTATTCCTCAAAACTGTCAAGGTCCCTCGAAGTCACAGCCACGAGGAGCCTAAAGAGATGTGATGACTAAATGTAATGATATAATGTGGTCTCCTGAATGGAATCCTGGAACAGAAGAAGGACATTAGGTAAAAACTAAGAAAATCTGAATAAAGTACAAATTTTAATTAATAATAATGCATCAGTATTTGTTTATTAGTTGTGCCAAATGTAGCATACTAACATGAAATGTTAATAACAGGGGAAACTGGGTGTGGGGTTTCTCTATACTCTCTGTACAGGGGAACTTTCTGTACTACCTTCACAATTTTTTTGTAAATCTAAACTGATCTAAAAAATAAAGTTTATTTAAAAATAAATAAATGAATAAACAAATAAATAAATAGATCTTAATATCTTTCAAAAAGTTTTACAATTTTCTCCACTGGGGTCTTGCATATATTTTGCTATATTTATTCCAACAGATTTTATATTTTTCCTTGCTGTTGTAAATGTAGTATCTGTTTTTAAAAATACATATCCTAACAGTTTATTGCCTATGTACAGAAATACAACTGGGTTTTGTACACTTATTTTGATATTCAACAAACTTCCTGAACTTCATTATGTCTAAAATACTTCTTTTCACTTTCATGTACTTCTTTTCACATTCATTAACACCTTTGATTGATAATTTTGTTTCTTCTGTTCTAATCCACTTGCATTTCTTTTTCTTATCTTGGTGTCCTAATACCTGAATAGAAATGGTGATAACAGGTATAATTGTCATGTTCCTGGTTTTAAAGAGAATATTTGCTGTAGGGTTTTGGTTTTGTTTTCATTTTGGGGGTTTGTTTGTTTGTTTGCTATCTTTTATTTGGTTAAGAAGTACATTTCTATTCCTAGTTCACTAAGATTATTGGTCATAAATGGATGTTGGATTTTATTTAACAATGTGTCTGTATCTCTTGAGATGATATATTTTTTAAAGGAATGACTTATTTATTTATTTTTTTGCTGAGGAAGATACACCCTGAGCTAACATCTGTGCCAATCTTTCTGTAATTTTGTTAGTGGGTCGCCCCATAGTGTGGCTGACAAGTGGTGTAGGTCCGCGCCCAGGATCCAAACATGGAAATCCGGGCTGCTGAAGTAGAATGTGCTGAACTTAACCACTATGCCACAGGGCTGACCCGAGATGATCTTTTTTTCTTTGAATTTTTTAGTGTGGTAAATTTTGGTAAGTTATGATAATTAGTTATGGTAAATTTTAGTTGTAATGATGTCATTTCAGATTTTCCCAGTCTTTTCAGGTTTTAACTTAATCAAATGATTATTTTTCTTTTCTACCCCTTCTCTCATGAGTGAATCTGAGCACCAGGACCTTATGTATGGTACTGGCAATGGAGGAGGGTGTCTGGTTTTTTCCTGTTTTCCCTCTATATTGGAATACATAGCTGTTGTCAGTTTATCCATCATTCTCTGGTTGTTGTCCCATCTCTAAGGGCTCTTCTGGTTCACAGGCCATCTCTTTTCCACCCTCTTCTAGGATTGTGAAAACTTCCACGTGCTATTCTCTGTGACTTTGGAGACAGAAATTTAAGGGCTGGACTCCAGCACACTGTCAAATGACACCATATTGTCATTTCTGCTATAGCTATTGCTGCTAGGCTGTGCCAGCAGAGGGAGAACTGTCTGGGGTTTACCATCTCACAAGGCTCCTGACGGAAGTGGGACACATCACATTGTCTCTTAGATCTCCATCATTAATAGGGAATTCTAGAATTTCCTCCCCCTGAAAGCTCAGCAGTGAGGATGTAGGCAGGGGGTAGAGTCCTTTCTCAGAAAAGCTCATCTGTATCTTGTTTTCACCCAACTCTCTTCAGGGTAGGGAAACTAGCTCTTTCATCATCATTCATTCTACCTAAATCTGATGCTAATAGCATCAACTTTGGCTCTTAGTACTCAAATCCAGGCTTTTAAAACTCAAAAAGCCTTTTTTCTTAACCTGTTTTCTCTACTAGGAGATTCAAACCTCTGTTTTGAAGCTCATAAACTGAGCATTGACTCATCTTTCTCTTGCATTTCTGTAGTAACAGCCCTCCCCTGAGGGCAGGATATATAGAAAGTGCCAGTGCTGCCTGGGTGGGGGGAGAGGAAGAGGGGCAGGATATTCCAGGAATAATAAGCAATTATCAACAATAAAATTTCACAATAGTGTTGTGCCACAGCTTCCACACCCTTAGCTCTTTCATAAGCTTCACACATGTATTTCTCACTAGGTGCCTTTGCCTGAATATCAAGAAGAAACCTCAAACTTAATAGATCCAAAACTGAACTCACCATTGTCCTGTATTCTGTCTTTGGAGATGGCATTTCTTTCTATCCAGTCTCAAAGGCTAGAAACTTCTCAGTATCTTCAAATTCTTACCCCCCATCACTTTTCCCACTGCCAATTTGTTATACAATAGAAATTCTTCTCCCTCCAACCTCATAATGTCTTTTTCTTCATCTTGTTGATGTCCATGGCTAATGTCAGTGCACCCACCATTTTCTGGTTATTGTCTTTGTCCTTCTTTAGCCACCCTGTGTCTTCTTAGACAAAGATTTGAATGCAGGTAGTTTATTTTGGGACATGCTCCCAAGCAGTAGTGTCCTGGACTAAGCTCCTCCTGGCTCCCAAGGACCAATTGTGCACATCTTTATCCAGCTGCAGATTTGGTGATGTCATGTTGGTAGCTTAAAATTAACAGGGTGAGTATTTACACCACAGAAATTGGCAAATGCTACAAACCAGGGTAATTTTTTTTTCCCAGAGAACCACTTATTAAACACTTACTGGCATAATACTGATCCTAGGGAACATGAGTAAGGGCCTGAGAAGAGTAAAGCAGGAAAGGGGGTAAAACCAATGCAATGGTTTTTGATTTATTGTGTTTGATCAACGTTATTGAGATGGTTTGGGGTTTAGTCTCACTAAGGACCCCTGAAGAGCCATGTAGAATGCACCTCAGAATTATCCTCCCAAGAAAGGAGTATTTATCCACTGGTTTCCATTCCGCATTGGATGGGGTTGCCTCGAGGGTGTTAACTCTTACATTTCCAGATTGGCTTGCATGTAGAATGGCTGAGTAGGTTCCTGCAGGCATCTCAAGCAGCAGTGGCAGCGAAGCCCAGGCACAGAAAGTGAGAGATATGCTACACAACTGAAGTGAGTCACTGTCTGCTTACATCTCTACACAGCTGGTTGCTGCAGCAAGCACTGAAGTAAAGGTTGATTGAGAGGATGTGAGGCAGAGTGCAAGAGGAATCCGAAACAAGGATTAGTAGGAGAAGCTGCAGCACCCACTGCAGTAACTGGCCTCTGGGTAGTAATTAATATTCATCCTCTGTCTTCTAAACCACCTAGTTAAGATTTCCCTCACTCTTGGCCAGCACTTCAGCAATTCTGGGTTGTTGCGTGGTGACTCAGATTTTTATCCCCAAGGAATGTGGACCATCTGTTGTGTTAACCTTATCGGGCCGTGGTTGCTGTAGTAGCCCATTTACAGTTATCATTGGACATGCAGGTACTAAGATATGCCCCAGTGAATCCTGAGTTCCACACATACTCTTTAATGTCTTTCTTGTGTGGCCCAAAACTAGCTCCTCATGATAATGAGTCCATCCTTCCACCCCCTACCAATACGGTAACTCCTTCATTTATCTTTGGGTCCACTAGCATGAGAAGCTCAAAATGACCAAGTGATAGTCACAGCTTCAGGTATAGTGGGACCCTTACTGTGTCTCCTAGAGAAGCATCCCTCCACTTCACCTCGGGAACTAGGACTTCTAATCCAGCAGAGCCTAAGTTGTGGGAGCAGGAAGCACATTCCACAAATGAGTCACTGAGATGATTGTGAGAAGAGGCTAGCCTACTTCCACCTTTTGAGTCACAGATCTGAGGGTCTAGCTATTAAAGACACAACACCATATGTCAGCCACTCTACTCCCCATTGTGGTAATATCTACAGGCCTCTGCTCTTCCAGAACCATGTCCTTATAAATACAGTTTCATGATAATATCAACTATTGCCATCCCTGCCCTTCAGAGGATAGCCAATGAACTCAAAAGTTGTCAGTCATCCCCTCACCAGTGCATTCCTTATTGCCTTAGTGAAGTGTCCTCTGTGTCCTTTTAGGGAACAGAATTGGGTGGTGAGTTCTCTGGCTCCACGTTATAAATCAATTCTAATATTCCTTCCTCCCTGAACCTTCTGATTTTTAGCTCAATGGTTCTGCCAAGGCTATTTGGGCACCTCTACCTCATTTGCTGTATGCCACAGTCTTGTCCAAACCTCAAGGAACAATCCCAGCAGCATATTAAGACTGGACCCAGGTATCCTTGCCAAGACTTTAAACTCTGAATCAGGGAAGAATGCTTCCATGTTAATAAAGTCTTCTCATCCAGCCTTGATAGTCTGCCCTTTGTAGTCAACCCCTTCAAGACCTACTGTTGCTTATACTTTCTTGGTTTCTTTCAGGTATGATAATTCTTGGATGTGTGTAGTATTCCCTCCCAGAGCAGGGATTATGTTTCCTTATTTAGGCTGTGACCTGACCCAAAAATGCATCCAGTATATACCTGGAGGAATTGATGGGACAGGATCTTGAAGAAGACAAGCATTATGTTGAGAGGCACCTGCCTCATGTAATATCTTTGCAGGGTGTCTAGGTGAGGGAGACTGCTCAACTCTAGCAAGGGCAAAGGAACTGCTGCCAGTCCAGAGAGTTCTGGCAAATCTGAGTGTATTAGTTTCCTAGGGCTGCCGTAACAAATTACCACAAACTGGGTGTCTTAAACAACATAAAGTTATTCTCTCACAGTTTAGGAAGCCGGAAGTCCAAAATCTAGGTATTGACAGGGCTGCACTCTCTCTGCAGATTCTAGAGGAGAATCTGTTCCTTGCCTCTTCCAGCTTCTGGCAGGTGTTGGCATTCCTTGGCTTGTGGCGACATCTCTCTCTGCTCCATCTTCATACTGCCTTCTCCTCTGTGTATCTGTGTTAGCTCCCTCTGCCTCTCTGTAAGAACACCTGTAATGGCATTTATGGCCACCCTGGATAATCCAGAGTAATCTCCTTTTCTGAAGATCCTTAACTTAATCACATTTGCAAAGATCCTTTTTCCAAATAAGGTAATATTTACAAGATCCAAGGTTTAGGACTTGATATGTTTGTGTAGCCATTATTCAGTTTAATACAGTGGGGCTTCAAGAGTCTCAGGCTCTTCCAACCAAATGTCCCCATCTATGGTTTACAGCACTGGGCCCAGTATTTTCTCTCCCCATCAGAGCCCGGACTTTGGTGTGAGCAACCGATTGAAGCCACATATTCAGTCTCTTGTATAGTTTTGCCACCCTTGTCACTAAATCTTGGGGCTTGTTTTCATCACAGTCTGAAGCACAGAAGATACAGATCTCTTTAAATGTTGCCGTGGAAGATTTCTGACTTTCACTATTCTATCAGTTTGCCCATGCTGTCTTTCTGCCTGCAGTGCCCTTCTGCCTCACCTTTCTTTGACTAGAAGGTATTTTTTAAGATCCAGCTCAAATGTCATCTGCTCCCTGAAGGCTCTCACAATTCACCCAGGCAGACTTAGTTGCTCTGTTTTGTGTGTAATCACAGCCCTCTATTCTTATCTTCTTTTCTTTTCTTTTTTTTTTTACTTTAATCAGCTTTCACTCTTATAAAAAATTATTCATACCTCTTTTACAGTACCTAACACATTGTCTTATAAATTGTCTTATAGCTCTCCCTGGATTAGTCTGGGAGTTCCTAGAATGCAGGAATTATGTGTATTATCTTACCACTGGATGCACAGTAGCCAGTCAATAGTTGTGTATTAAATGAATGAAAGATGATATTTCCCAGCAATGGAGGAAAATGCATATGTAACACTCATACTTTTACCTCACTAAATTTTTATGTTTATGGATTTATGTTGTTTTCTTATTGCACGTGACTCAATTCTACAGTAGTTAAGCCATATCTGTACCATTAATACTCTGTAGCTCAAAACCTTTGAGCAAATGCTGTTGTTTGTTTTCACTCTCAAATATAAAATAGACTGACAAAAAACATTCAATTTTAGCTATTAACCATTTCTGGAGTGATAAAATGAAGAGGGGGGTTTAGAAAAAATATCAATAATTACTCCAAAAGTATAGTCTTTCTACAATGATTTGTTGAGCTTTTCCTTAATATGAGTAGCATTTAGGATTTTAAATATTTGCCTGAATTATTAAAAAGATAGAAAGGTAACAATTTGAATCGCAAGGTATTTTATATTGTTCCCTGGAAGAAAAAAAAGACATTGTCTTTGTGGTTCTTTTTTTTTTCTTTGGTGAGGAAGATTAGCCCTGACCTAACATCCATGCCCGTCTTTCTCCATTTTGTGTATGGGACGCCACCACAGCATGGCTCGATGAGCAGTGCTTAGGTCCGAGCCTGGGATCCGAACCCACGAACCCCAGGCCACCGAAGCAGAGTGCGCAAACTTAACCACTACGCCACCAGGCTGGCCCCCTCTTTGTGGTTCTTTTACCCTAACTATTCCTAAGTCTGAGTTAGAGGATCTATCCCTAAAAGTGATTTAGAGTTAAACATTTAAGAAACTACTTCTATTTTATTGTAATATGTAGAGTAAAAATATTACAAATGAGGATTTCTATACAATTATTTGAAATGACTCAAATATGTGAATAAAAATAACATTACTTCCATATAAGACCAAGAAGACAAGTTGGCAAGCAATTAGAAACTCAGTATTTTATTTAAAAAGAGAAAATTATCCTATAAGTAATGTGGCATGTGTGTTTGTGTGTGTGCATGTGTGTGTAATTTTGTCTTTTTTCCTACATGCCACATTTCTGAGGCAAAGTCATTTCTTTTTTTTTTTTTTTTGTGGGGAAGACCAGCCCTGAGCTAACATCCGTCGCCAATCTTCCCCTTTTTGCTGAGGAAGACTGGCCCTGGGCTAACATCCGTGCCCATCTTCCTCCACTTTATATGGGACGCCGCCACGGCATGGCTGACAGGCAGTGCGTCGGCGGGCGCCCGGGATCCGGGCCGGCGAACCCCGGGCTGCCAAGCGCGGACTAAACCGCTGCGCCACCGGGCCGGCCCCGCAAAGTCATTTCTAAGTTACACATGGCCTCCAATGTCTAAACCACTGAGAAAACTGTCTTCAAGTTTTCCTACCAAATATAGATTACCATTCCAGTTTTGTTATTAAGAGACGATGAGTGATAAATGGCTTGAGGGTTTTGCAGGAAACTGCTTATAAATTAAGCTAAAGGTCTTATCTACCTGCACAAACTTGTTTCACTTCGATTAAGGAGACTCAAGTGCAGATAAATAATATGCAGGCAATTCGTTAAATAAATTTGTTGCATTTGAATTTTTCCTCCTTCTCTTGACTCATTTTTGAGCCAAAAATAAAGTCACTTCTTCCAAGGAGATATTTTTGAGTTTAAAAACTATACCTGTCTAGTGTGCAGTGAAAGTAGAAAACACAACTTGGCATCTCTTACTGGGAATACTTACAGAACCATAGAACTTTAGACAGGAGGGCGTGTCCCTCGTTGTATGTGCCAGCTGATGCTGAAGGCCAAAAATGTGCTTATTGCAGAATAAATACAAAAATACTGACTGCTAAAGTGAGGTTCTTTTTTTCTCTATGTTCCACATTGAGCTTTTTGGATCAGTCTTATGTGCAAAAATATTTTCCCTATTTTGTGAAAAATTCACAGGAAACAGTATGAAATCTAAACAACCAAATTAATGTTAATAGAGGACTAGCTTAAATAAATTGTGGTATATTGATACTCTATATTTATATAAATATAAATGTATAAATTAAATGAGTGTGCAGCACCTTAGATTATAAGGCAAAATGTTGAAGGAAAAAAAAAAAAAACAAGTTGCAGAACAATGTATACTGTTTACTATCCAAGTCGAACTGTACACATCACACTTATAACAATGGGTACTTCTGGCACAAGGGGAGGGTACTGGGATTTGGGGATTTGGTCAAAAGGGAGACTTTAGCCTCATCTATAATGTATTAATTTTTTTGAAGAAGAATTTTTCATCTACTTTTTATATTTTATAAAGAATTAGTTAAAACATGATTAAATGAGACAATGAGTGAAAAATACTGTTAACCATATAGTACTACATTAATATAAGGTTTTAATAAAAAAGATAAAAATATTAGATAAGATTTGGTTTAAGGAGAAAAGATAAAGCATTTAACCAAAATTACTCCTGATTCTTATTTGATGATAATATTGCAAGGAAATAATTTTAGAATTACTAAGAACCAGAACACTTTTTAGGATAGATTAAAATTTCTATTCAATTGAGGAACCAAATACTGCTTCATTATGGTTCCAGGACACTGTCACTTAAAAAGAAGGAAGCAAGAGATGAGTATTTAAATGAAAACTACTATAAAATATATATCATTTGCTTCTGGCTCCCCAATGGATCTTCTTTTGGAAAACTTCCATTACTTCCACTTCGTATGAATCTGAAAGAATGCCAATCACAAGCTCCCATACCCCTGACCACAGGGGTGAGAAGGTGGTCCAAGCAAGGCCAATCAAACTCTCTCCTGGGAATTTAAGTTTTAGGTGTGGAATCCAACAAAGGATTCAAAAAAAAAGACAGACAACCCAGTAAAATAAATACTTCACACAGTACGTATTTAAAATACTTAAACAGGCACTGCAGAAAGGAGGATATCTAATTATTCAGCGAGCATATGAAAAGAAGGTGCTAGACATCATTAGTCATCAAGGAAACACACGCAATGAGATAACACTACTCACTCACCAGAAAGGAAAAACGTTCTTAAATGACACTACCAAGTGTTGGCAAAGATGTGGAGCAACTGGAACGCGAATCCTCTCTGGTGAGTGTAAATCGGCACAGCCTCTTTGGAAAGTTATTTGGCAATATCTACTAAATCTGAATATATGCTTAACTTATCAACCAGCAATTCAACTCGTAGAATGAAAACATATGTGAACAAAAAGACATGTGCAAGAACACTTATTTGTAGCTTTGTTCACAATATCACCAAATTGGAAACAACCAAATGTCCTTCAAGGGAATAGTATTGATAGAGTGGAATACTATATAGCAATCAGAACAAACTACTGTTACATGCAACAATAAGGGTACATCTCACAGACATAATCTTGAGCAAAAGAAGCCAGACATTATGTATGATTCCATTTAAATAAAGTTCAAAAATAGGCAAAACAAATTTAAGTGATAGAGAAGTCAGAATGATGGATACCTGTGAGAGGTAATGACTAGGAGAGGACATGAGGGAGATTTCTAGGGCACTGATAATGCCCTGTATCTTTATCTGTGTGCCAGTTACATGAGTGTGTTCACTTGGTAAAAATTCACTGAGCTATACACTTCAGATCTGTGCACTTTATATATGTTATACTTCAATTTAAAATGTTTATAAAATAAAATCTCTAGCAGAGACACACAGCAGAGACAGAAGGCAGTTAGAATCTAGTTATCCCAAGCCTGATCTCTCAAAGATTCTTCAAGACTTCCCACCTCTGAGGTTCCCAGAGCTCCAGAGCTGTTCTAGTTTCTCTTCTTCCCAAGAAATGGTTGTTAAATTCTTTTTTTGATCCTCTGGATCCTTACAATAAATTCCTTTCCCTTCTTCCCCTAACACAGTAAGAGTTAGTTTCTTACTGAGGCCTAACTTGAATTGCCAGGAAAAACGCTGGTATTATTATTGAGGTAAATAGTAATGTTAAAAAAAAAAAAGGCAAATGCCTTATAGGTAAAGTGGCAAAAAAAATTTTCTTATAAATGATAGAAGCCTAATTGAGCACATTGGAATGTTTATATTCCTACAGAGTCTAGAATAGTGGGTTCAAGGCACTCTCAGCAATCCACAATTTAAACAATGAAGCTGGCTCACAGAACCAGAAGTCTAGACATATACAGCCTTCGGGTACAATAAGATCAAGGGTCTTGTCCTATTTTCTTGCAGTTCTGTCATCTCCACTCTCCTTCATGTGTAGGTTTTGTTCTCAGGCTGACTTCCCTTAAGGTCACAAAATGGCTGCCAGCAGCAAATGAGGCAACAGGTTTCTTTACCTACATTCCATGTGGATAAGAGAGATTGACTTTCCATCACTATCACTCAAATAAAAGGAAGAACTTTCCTAAAAGCTTTCAATAACTCAAATTTCATTTGCCAATATTGAGGCACATTCCCATTCTTAAACCATTTGCTGGCCAGGGGCAGGATTACCATGATTAGCTTACCTTAACCAGTCCTCATTTTGTGAGCCAAGGATGGAGTTAGCTTTTCTGAGTCACAAAGGCTGTGTAGGATAAGGACTGGTACCAAACCAAACTGGAGAGCAGTGAGAAAGGAGGTTTGGGAAATGGATCATGGGTAGGCACTAAGAATATCCACTATATCCATTTTCTACCTTCCTCGAATTCTTGCACTACTCTTCCCCTTGCTTTTTGTGATCTAACCCTATTGGCCTTCTTTCAGATTTCAACATGCTTTGCTCTTTCTCACTCTAAGTTCTTTGCTTAGGCCATTCCCTTAGCCTAGAATTCTCTTCTCCCACCCCCCTTCCTGGCTAAGTACTACTCACCTGTCTGCATTCCACTTAAAAGTCACTCCTTCGGTAAAGCCTTCCCTCAGTGCATACTAGCTCGTGTGCTTATTCTTCCAACACAAACGAACCTAAGCAAAAAGAGAACACAGTCGGTTCTCATTATTTGCGGTAGTTGTGTTCTGTAAAGTTGCCACAAACACTGAATTAGTGAATACTGAACCATTGTTCCTGGGGGACATCCAGGCTCGGGTCCTGGGGAGCCTCTGGTCACAATATTATTGTTAACCAACCAGTACATAAACTTGTTTTATGTGTATTTCTGTTCAAAGACACTTGGCTTAATATATATTGCTGATTCATTAATATAGAACTCACAGCCAACAGCTCTATAACTCACGCCTGAACTAAGGTTACCTAACGCATGTATTTTCTCCATAAGACACGTCGCACCTTCTTGCGCTTAGGGACACTAGACAGCACTTCAGCACTCCCCTTGTGAGCCATTTTAAACAGCAAGATCACCCTAAAAAAAGCACAAAAATTAGAAAAATGAGGCACTAAATAGACCATGAAAAGGATACTCGTTTGCAGTCTGTGAGCTGAAACAAGAAGGCAGAGCATGGCTCGTTCTACCTCAGCTGGGAACACGCACTTCGGGTAACTCAAAATTTTCACCATGCTGCACACGTATGTGTTCATGAAGGACCAAATGACCACAAAATTACCACAAGTATTGATTTGGGGTTACAAATAAATTTTAGCAAATAGGCAAATTTGCAAATACAGAATCTGTGAATAATGAGGATCAACCGTATATTGCTTCACGTACCTGGAGAGTCCAAGAAGGTGAATCTGATGCCAGGCATGACTGGATCCAAGAGTTCCAGGTCTCTGTCTCTCCTTCTCCAACCATCTCCTGCCTTTCCTTGGCTTCATTCTTGAAAAGGCTCTTTCCACCCATCAGAATGTGTCTACATAGTCTACAAGTCTACATATGCTTAGTTTACCCACAAACCCAAAAGGAAAAGAAGCCCTTTATCTCCCAAGCTCTGCGTATTTAATCTAAGGGAAGACTCAGATGGGTCCTTCTTGCATCCTGTTCCCCTGTCTCTGGAAGGAGGGAGAGTGTCAGTCCCACCTGATCCACATGGACAAGGCTTAAAAAGTATAATTAAAAATAACAGTAGTAGATATGTTCAGTTGGCACACCACTTGACAAGGGTGCATATGCTTCACACGAGGCAGGTACTGATCTAAGCACTCCTATTATTAACCCACGAGGTAGGTCCTATTATCATTCCATTTTATATAAGAGGAAACTGAGGCAGAGAGAGGTGAGGTGACGTGTTCCCAAGGCTATGTGACTAGTAAGCCGGTGAAGCTGACATTCAAATCTAGGCAGCGTTTCATCCACCATGCTGTGCCATCTCTCATAAAAGTCAGAAAACAATACAGAGACAGCCATGCATCCAGATCAAGTATTTCTTGATATTTTGCCACTTTTACTTGAGAGCACTCCCTTAAAAATATTGTAAATACAGCCAAAGCACATTGCGTTGCCCTGGCCCCATTTCTTTCCCTTCTCCACTTCCAGAGGCAACCACTACCTGTGAATGTTTTCTACTTTTACTGCATATGCACGTATGCATAAAGACTATATCAATTATTCTATGTATTTCTAAATTACACATAATTAGTGTCATATACATATAGGATACGCATACACATAATACATGATATACATATATGTGTATATAATATACATATCATATACATAATAGTATAGTTTACAAATTCTTTTGCAACTTGCTTTTTAACTCAGCATTATGCTTTTTTTAAAGTATACAAGTTGATACATGTAAATCAGGTTTATTCATTTTATCTTTGTTTATTATTCCATTGTATGAATGAATGAAAGTTTATCCATTCCCCTTCCAAGGGTGGGTTAGAATGATTCTGCCAATTTTTATTAATCTACTCCTTTAATTACAAGATATAATTTTGTAGTATATCTTGATTTCTGGATGTAGTGCAAGTCCTCCTCAAAATATTTCTACTGTTCTTAGGACTTTACTCTTCCATCTGAATCTCAGGCTTGTCTTCTCAGATTACAGCACACACCTGGCCATTAGTTTGATTTTGATTGGAACTGTATTGAATGTAAAGGTTAATCTGTGATGAATTGACATCTTGAGAGGGTTAAGTATTCCTACTTAGGAACATGGCAAACATTTGCATTCAGTTAGGACTTCTTTACACTTCAATGAAGTTTTTAAATTGTATCCATACAGGCCTTGAACATCTTTTGTTGGATTTATTTATAGCTATGTAACCAATTTGGTTGCTTTGGTAAATGGCATGACTTCTCTTTGATAACAATGTCAGGTCATTTGTTGCTGCTATGTGGGAATGCAATGGATTTTGTATATTGAGCTTAAATCAACCTTGCTGGACTCTCTCATTAATTACAATAGTGTGTATGTGTCTTGGATTTTTCTGTGTGGATAATCATATCATTTATGAGTAATTACCTTTTGCTCTTTCCTTCCAATCCTAATACCTGTTTTGTCTTCTTGTTAGTACATTGGCTGGATCTGTCAAGATAATTTTGAATAGGAACAGCAATGGTGGGCATCAGTCTTTTTATTGACTTTGAAAATATTATTTCTAGTATTTTACCATGAAATATGGTGTTTATTGTACATACTTTATAGCTAAACTGTTTGTGCTTCAGACTTCCCTAGGTTAGGGTTGCCAGATAAAAATACAGGACAGTTAAATTTGCATTTCAGATAAACAACAAATATTTTATTTTAGTATAAGTATTCCCAAGTATTGCACATTCATTGTTTATCTGAAATGCAAATTTTAACTGGATATATATACACACACAAAATGTTTGTGTCAGGTGTGTGTGTGTATATATATATTTTTCTTTCCCTAATATTTTCCTAAATCTACAATACTACCTGCTACCCTAGGTATTACCAACTAGTTTTATTTTCCAGTCTGAGTGATACACCTAGTTCACAATTAATGTGCTGGTTAGTGGAAATGAACCTTTTGAGACTGGCCAAGTAATAAAAATTACATCTTTGAGGGGCGGCCCGGTGGCGCAGCGGTTTAGTTTGCGCTTGGCAGCCCGGGGTTCGCGAGTTCGGATCCTGGGCGCCCGCAGACGCACAGCCTGTTAGCCTTGCCGTGGTGGCGTCCCATATAAAGTGGAGGAAGATGGGCACGGATGTTAGCCCAGGGCCAGTCTTCCTCAGCAAAAAGGGGAGGATTGGCAACAGATGTTAGCTCAGGGCTGGTCTTCCCCACCAAAAAAAGAAAAAAAAAAATTACATCTTTGAAGCACTCAGTGGCTTGCAGTCCACACTTTCCGGGATATAAAAGATCAGGCCAGAAGGCGTGAGCCCACGTCTTCACACCCATGGTACAATCCTGTTGAACTGACCGCTCCCATTCAGCTGTCCTAAGAAGCCTGATCCTCAGTACATCTGCGTAGGAATTCATCCCTTCTCCACTTCCTCCGAGTTCTCTGAGAATCTTCCTTACCTGTGCCCTCCTGGTTTGTTTGAGATCACCATGCTGGCTCAAGCTTGCTTAGGGAAGTGAGCTTCCCGTGTGTTCCCTGCTGGCTTATCTGACTCCCCACTATGGGCCTGTCTATGGCTTCCTGCCATCCCCTCCCACTGCACAGCACTCTCGCACTCCTTCCAGCCACAGTCCCATTCCTGTGTCTCCCCATGTGATCTTTAAGAACTCTGCTCCTCCCTGCAGACTGACTGTGAGGAGAGAAAAAGCCCCTGACACCGGGGAGCTGGCCTGGCACTCACAGCGAGGCTTGGCTGATCACAGCTCTAGCTTTCTCTAGTCTTCCGTCCTCTAGATGAGTCAGTAAGGTACCCAATCACAGAATTACCCCTGCTTCCAGACAGACAGCTTCTAATCCAGAGCAAACTCCTGCCTCCTTAAACTCTCCCTGAAATTACCCAACAAAAGCCCACATCCTACAGTAAGTCTTTTCAAACGCCCCCGGTTACTGAGATGCAAACCTTGGTGTGCTGTCTCTCCTGTTGCTAAGCGCAGTAAACCCAACTGTTTGACCGCAGGGGTGTTCCTGGTGGTCTGACTGGAGGGCACTGACAACTCTCAGCAACCCGTGATTTAGCATCAACAGTGTTCAAGGCCACTCCCAGGACTGAGCAAAAAGCTGCATGACCTAAACATTTTTCAAGACCTAAACTGTGTTGTGTTCCCTACAGGTGCTCTTATCTCTGGCTCCTGCCTCGCCAGTCAAGGCTTACAGCAGGGCTGAGAGGTGAGCTGCAGTGTCTGCCCACCGGTCAGAGGCCAGCACGGAAGACCCCCGTCACCTTACCTCTCACCCAGGACCACCTGGCTATTGGTGAACAGCCCCACTCTCAACACTGCTGGTTTCACTATGATTGGATGAGGCAAATTAATCTAGAAGAACTAAGCCCCCTGGGCCATTAGCCATCTCATTGAAGAACTTTGGTCTTATAGCTCTGTCATCACACCCTAAAACAACAATCTTTTCAAAGATTGTTTGACAATCTCTGACAAACAAGAGAATCACTCACTTTTTTGTCAGTGATCAAAGAGCAAGAATGTTAGACTCAGCATATAATCGACTCAAAGTTGGTACAGGAGTGTCTATATTATCAAAGTTCAGGAGAAAGGAATCCCTGTCTAGCATATGAAGCTAGAAATGACCAGCTTCATATACCCACCAAATTCTAGAACTTTCACCACACAGATATGATGAAGAATCTTAAAAAAAAAAAAAGAAAAAGTCAGGCTATGCCAGGCCTTCTTGGGAATCAACTGTGACCATCTGAGGAGCCATGAGATAAATTCCTCTCTGTGGCCTCAGATACATACCCACCAAAAATTGTCGGCCCCAACCTAGTGGTATTGGTTGGATTCCATTTTTTTAAATTACTGTGGGCCACTGTCTTGTACCTCCTCTATCTGAGAACATGAGTATCAGTCTCAAAGATTGTTTTCGTTCGATCAAACTGACAAAGATTAAAAATACCAATAAATCCCAGGGTAGACAAAATTGGTGGGATAGTACTTTGGTAAATCTTTCTGGAAAAGATTCTGGTAACATGTTTGAATATTTTAAATGTGCTTAGTCCACATTTAGGAATTTACCCTAAGGACAAATAAGCAAAGATGTATATAAAATAATGTTAGTTGCAGCACTGCATATAGTAGAAAAAAATTCAAAACCACCTAAGTGTCCATCAATAGGAGAGGGTTAATATGCTGTATGCATAATACTATGCAGATATCTTTTGGTTTTTGTTTTTAATAAGATTGACCAGTGATTCTCAACCCTGGCTGCACATCTGAGTCACCAGAAGGGCTTTGAGAAAAAACATGATTCCAGAACCCCCCTAGAGGTTCTGACTGTTTGGTCTGGAGTGAGGTTTGAAGTTTTACAAGTGTCCCAGGTAATTCTAATGTGCAGTCAGGTTTGAGAACCACTTAACCCTTACAACCATTTGAAGTTTCTGTATCAACTCTAACAGGAAAGGTGCCCATGATACATCTATTTTATGGAGAGAAGGATATATCATCTTCTATTTTAGAAACCACATGTTCAAGCAAGCATTTCTAAATTCATATGTTAAAAAAGTGCACAATTGAGACTGGAGAGTTAAACTTTGTTATAGCTCACATGTAGAATTTATATGTGAACTGGCAGTGGAGTTTACTGAAAATCATGATTCAGGGTTTTACCACACAGTAGAGATCATTAAAAAAATATTAATGTTACTAAGGGGAAAGGGGGTGGAGGACGGGCACAAGGGGTAAAGGGATACATCCACATGGTGACAGACAAACTATAATGTACAACTAAACCCCCACAGTGTTATAAACTATTAAGATATCAATTAAAAAATTAATGAAATATTATATATTATATAATATATATAAAATGGTATGTTTACATATTATTATATATAATATATATTTTTTAATACCATTCATTTAAAGTCTTATTCTTTTTTTAACTTAAGAATAGCTTAACTTTTTTCTTTTTTTTTAAATTGAGGTAACATTGGTTTATAACATTATATAAATTTCAGATGTGCATCATTATATTTCAACTTCTGTAGAGACTACACTGTGTTCACCACCAAAAGTCTAGTTGCCGTCTGTCACTGTACACATGTCCCCTTTACCCCCTTCACCCTCCCCCTACCCCCTTTCTCCTCTGGTAACCACCAATCTGTTCTCTGTATCTATGTGTTTGTTTATAATTCTTCCTTCCTTCCTTCTTTTCTCCCTCCCTCCCTTTTTTCTTTTTTTAAATTGAGATATAATTGACATATAACATTGTATCAGTTTCAGATATACAACATAATGATTAAATACTTGTATATATTGGAAAATGACCACCACAATAAGTCTAGTTAACATCCATCACTATACATAGCTGCAATTTTTTTCTTGTGATGAAAACTTTTAAGATCTACTCTCTTAGCAACTTTCAAATATACACTACAGTATTCTTAACTATAGTCACCATGTTGAACATTACATCCCTATTTTTACTTATTTTTATAACTGGAAGTTTCTACCTTTTGACCCCCTTCACCCATTTTACCCACCCCCAACCCCTTGCCGCTGGCAACCACCAATCTGTTCTCTGCATCTATGAGTTAGGTATTTTTGTTTGTTTGCTTTTTAGATTACACATATAAGTGAGATCATATGGTATTTGTCTTTCTCACACTTATTTCACTTAGCATAATGACCTCAAGTTCCATCCATGTTATTGCAAATGGCAAGATTTCCTTTTTTATGCCTGAATAATAAATATTCCATTATATATATATATAGTGGGTGTATATATACACACACCACATTTTATTGATCCATTGATGAACACTTAGGTTGCTTCCATGTCCCTCTTTTTTTTTTTTTAACTCATCAACCAGTTTGCATAGGGCTAGGTTGCCAAAGACCTGATTTCTACATATTGCATAAACTATACTATCTGTGCATTAAAAGAAAAAAAAGTTTAAACTCCCAGGTGGCATCCTTATTTACTTTGTTAGTTCTTTCAATCATGTGTAATCTCCTAGAATGATAAAGAGATGGAGGCTCTATACACAGTTAGGTTCAGCTGTCTGGAATGATTAAACACCTTCCTTATCCCCAGGAAGGGTGTAAACCAAACAGAGAACAATTGTGCAAAGTTAGGCTGGTGGCTTCCCCCAGTCAGATGCTACGATGCATCCTAGCTCAGAGGAGGAAAACAGCATGGCTTTGTACTAGATTATGGGATGGAG
Organism: Tapirus indicus; assembly: GCA_031878705.1. Taxonomy (NCBI): domain Eukaryota; kingdom Metazoa; phylum Chordata; class Mammalia; order Perissodactyla; family Tapiridae; genus Tapirus; species Tapirus indicus. The sequence goes on from CM062918.1 coordinate 48,091,042, forward strand.
AATGGGATAAATTTTCTGGCTTCTCTGAGGTCAGTCTTCCAGCAAGTTATTTTGCTTGAAGTTTTGTTTCCAGAACATTTAGATGCCAATTCTCAAATATAAAATTCTAAACACAAAAGTCATACATTATAAGGGATTTTTGAAGCAGTCATTCTTCATAACAATCTGTACCTTTCTTTCCCTTTACTAGCATGGATGATTTGGAGTTAACTGTAGAGTTAATACTCAGGAAATAAATCCCACATGATTTTTACGTTAAAGGTGAGAAAAAAGGAGAAAGGGCAGGTCCTGAACCTTGATGAAACACTTCATCCCATCCGTAGAAGTAGCTGTAGCTCACACGCATGACTCACGTTGGAACAGTGGGCTAATATAATAAGAGTATCACGTGCTGGCAAACAGTGTGAGCTGACAGGCCGGTTATCTCGTTGGGCTGATGCAATGCTGGAATTTCCTGAATAGAAATACAATTTAGAACCAGAGGGAGAGGCCCTGGGCTGTTTGGCCTTCAGCTAATTCTGCTCCCCTGCCCCCGCTTTTAGCATTTGTCTGTTTCCTTCCTATGAGGTGATAATTGCTAACATTACACTGTGCCAGACACTCATCTAAATATTTTACACATTTAAGCTTCACAACATGTCTGTGAGGTAGGCATCCCATTTTACAGAAAAGGCAACTGAGATGCAAGAGTCCTATGTAATTACGTTAGGCCACTCAGGAGAAAATGTAAGACTCTTCTCTTTGAGACTTGTATCTGGGCATCTTTGCCTTCAGTGCTCAGGTTGTGTCTAAGTCTTCCAGGAAGCCCCACTCTTGGAAAGACCATGCCCACTGTGAGCTATGACAAAGAGGACATTGCCACCTCGATAAACTCAGTGCTCTGGTCATCCACTTTTACTGAAAGCTCAAAATCAGAGCTTTCTTTTAATTATATTAGAATTTTACCTTTCCACAATTGTTTCAGTTTGCTCTTGGTATTTTAAGATTGTCTTTAATGTTTTACCAGAAAGGGTCACCACCTAAGATTTCCCCCCACCTTTTTGATTTAAAGAGGGAGATTTATTTACTTATTTGGGGTTTTAAGATTATTTTCAGATAAAAGTAAATGATCAAGTCTTAATAATCTTTCATAGCTTATTATTTTTTTATGGATTTAATACCAATATTTATGTAAATAAGAGATCAAGAAAAAAAACTAAAATAAAAACAGGCAAGGAATATGTTGGTTTGATGATTATCCTCAGGCACCACACAATTCAAAATCCATACTTCCTTCATGTCTTATCATCATGTAGGAATGGAGGAAACTGTAAACGTATGATAATCCTGGAGGCCGTATTAATGATGGACTCCATTCAGCCTTGGATATTTTGATATAACAGCTCCACCTGGTAGCTACACCAATCCAAACTACATATGCCTACTGGCAGTTTGCTAGGAAGGCAAGAAGCTCAGAGCAAGTACAGATTGACAGCCCAAACTTACTACCTAGGTGCCCAGGACAGGCGTCTCTAACACCTCCTGGCCAGGGATGGAATTAGATATTCAGAGTTAATCCTGGCCTGAGGCTCTTTTACTACCTCAGTTTACTCTTGAGACAGAGTTCAACTCTTGCTTTCACGTGTTTCTGGAATTACTAGAATGTTTCAAAGGTTAAATCCAAGGTTCTTTGACCTCACCTACAGTGCAGGGTCACTGTCCTATGAGGGCCTTTGGCAAGTGCTACTTCAAGGTTCCTTTCTTATCTATCAAGACTTACCTCAGTTTAAAAGGAGACATGTCATATCTAACTAATGGAGGATAGACAGAACTCTTCTATTAGAATATAAATCCTAATTAAATGACAAGTATGGTTTATAAAGACATATATACAAAGAACCCAACGCAACAGATACTTCAATTATTGCTTACTTGAAGACTAACTCCCATCCCTCCCACCTCTCCTCACCCCATGGCATGTTAAGTGTAGTCAGTAGACTTACAATTTTAAAATGGAGGAGGGCATGTAGAGGAGGATACTGATGGGAAGTGAGCTGATTTGCTCCACTGAACTCTGGAAATGCTCAGGAATTGAAAGTGCTGAGTACTTCAGAAGACAGAGGGTGAGGTGTGTATGTGTGTGAGTGTGTGTGTGTGTGTGTGTGGAGCAAAAGCAGGAGGATTGCTCAAAAGTCTCTATAAGCAGTAGTCAGACTCCCAAGTTGCTATCCACACTCCAAGCAGTAGTCAGGCTCCCACCCCTCCCCAAAGCTGGCAGCAGAGAGGATGCTTTGGAGAAATTGGACCAGAGGCTCTGGACCCGAGGACGCCAGGAACAGAGGAGAGTGAGGAAGAGATGACAGATTTAAAACAAGGTAAGTGATATTCTGCACACTGAAAGGTATACTCTCTTTCTCTTTCACCTACTGAGTTTCAGAATAAAAATAACCAGTCTTAAAAATACTGGCAGGGGATGGAAAGGCGGACAACCTCAGGAAAAAATGTCTATGGACGCTAATCTTTGGGGTTACACTAAAAAAGGCAGCTGGCCACCCGGCTGCACTGGAGTGAAGACCACCAACCAACAGGCACCATCCATTCGTACTACTTGAATTAGATGTGGAAAAAAAATGTGTGTGTGTGTGTATCACAGTGTCACAATCACAGTAATGAAAAACACTGAAAATGGATTTAACCAAAATTTGTGAAAAAACCGTATTGGAAGAACGGATCAGGAGAGGTTGAGGGAGTGTAATTCCTCTTCTACTATCATAATAGATAATTTAGATAATCTCTAAAATTGGTGAATAGATAAATAGCAAAGTTTGCTTATTATTTTGAAATATGAAAGTAAGTGTTAGAACATAAAAGAATAAAGTAGTTGTATCTAAGGAGCAGAACAAGAAGATGAAGAGGGCAGGGGATTGCTGTGTTTTGTTACATGCCTTTAAAAATTATATGATATTTTAAAACTATAGACTAATATTACTTCAATGAAAGAGATATAGAGCTAGTAGTAAGTTAGATTATTTCTTTTCAATGAATAATTTTGAGAGTGGACACCTTAATTTAACTAACCATGTTATAGGTAAAGTAACCCTGTTTCCTTCCAGAAGGAACTAGATTGTCCTGTTTAAGGATACTTCCCATACAGGAGCTAACTCTTTAATGAAGGACAAAGATTTTCCCAGTCAGGTAATTCCATGAAGACATTAGCACCTGGAGAAAGGAAGTGGGAAGTAGATGCATCACTCTTTCCAAATTAGCCTGGATATCTTTGCAGTAAATGACTATTACCTACCTAGAAATTCAAATGCTTCATTATTTAAGAATGTTGTTGAGCTATAATCGGAGGCGATAACTTGACAACTGTAGAATACTGTGCAAACAAAAAAATATTTGCAAGCCTTTGATAAATACATCATTTCTTCATTAATCATAGAAAGTGAAAGACTCTTTAAAAAGTGATTTAAAAAGACATTATCTCTTTATCAATATTAGGTTATGCCCCAGGTAGAAATCAAGACCAGTTGCGGATACTAAGCAAAGAAAATCTACTAGGTCAGGAAACATAGGCCAGGGCTTAATTATCTGATTATTCAGTACAAATGGTTATACGGATTATTTGAAGAAAAACTGACAGTTCTTTCTAGAATCTTCTTCTCAAGGAGTAACTAAACATTATGACCAAAGTGGAGATCCAAAGAAACAGGTTGCTAAATAAATTGTTTTAAATTTATTCCATTTCCTCATAGATTTACCAAAACAAGTTTTAATTCAATGACTAATAAATTGATGTCTTTCCCTATAAAAATGATCTCCCAGTTTAAGTAGGGATTCTCTCTACTGAGTACCATACTATAAAGAGATCATATATAAATCAGAAGAAATAACCAAATGTGATGAGGAAATCTCTAAGTCCTAAAATTTTGATAAAACCTTAAAACCATGACTCTGTTTAACATCCATCTTTCCACAGTGGCTTTGCAAGACATGTCAGTAAAGAAGTGATTCATCACATGTTTTTAAAGTCATGATGGCATTCTTGAAGAAATAGAAAGGGTCAAAACAAAACTTGACAATCAGCAATAATTTCAAAGTGTAACTTCTAAAAAAGTGTAATTTCTAAAGGTGTATTGAAATAGTGTTTGGAGATTTTAACCTTGGAATTTTCTGTCTCCTGAAATTGTTCTGCAGTTCTCCACCGGTTGGATAATGGCATTCACAGTTTGATGAGGGCAGACACCACCTACAAAAAAGTCATGCAAATAATTTAATTGAAGGGCTGAATGGATTTTTAAGTTCACACCTGGCAAAAGAGTCTGAAATCACAACATTCTGCATTTGTATGAGTCAAGCCTTTGACAGAGAAATGGTTTTGTTTTGAAGTAAAAGAGGGCTTGGTTCCAAAGTTTGAACCAGACTGGAGGATCAGAGTTTAGGCTTTATAAAAGGTCACCATAGAGTAGGGAACAATACACTCTATGACTCATGGGCAGTTCCCCACCCCCCAGGCAGGAAAATCAAAGAAAGTTTTCTAGGGTTGGGAGAAGAATCAGAGAAAGAGGGAGAGGAGAGCAAGAGAGTTGAAGTGCCCGAATGGGGACTGCTCTCAGTCCCCTTCTGGGAGCAGTCAGACCTGCAGTGGGGGACAGGTTGATGGAGCTTGGTTCAGTAATCGGAGCAGGAGCCTATGCCCCACTTCCCATGTGGGACCCTGGGAGGACAACCCTGCAGAGTGCCTCACGCCCCCATAGGCAGCCTCAGTAGAGTAGAAACGGTACCATGATGTGTTTGGTAGATGAAGAGAGCCTGAGTCGGTGCCCTGTTGGTCCCCGTGACCTGGACGAGATCCTGAGTTCCTGAGTCAGGTGCGATGGGAGCCCAGAGTGCACAGACCAGGTGCACTAAGTGGAGGTAGACACAGGATAGCTGGTGGGAGAAGAAATGAAAGAACATGGGATGCTATAGATAAAGCTGCTTTCTTGGACTCTGAATAGTTTGAAGAACTGAACCTCTTTTCAGAGAGATAAAGACATGAAGCATCAAGCAAAATCATAAAGCAACTCAAGCCCTGAGTGCAGAGGCTTAGGGGATATTTGGAAAGATTAGGCTCTGGAGAAAGAGATTTTATAGCTAGGCTTCAAAGAGAGCCCATTGCTAGTGATGCAGAAGCTGAGCAGACCTGGGTGGTGCTGGGGAGGCAGAGAGGAAACAAGAGGAGGGTCACGCTGGAGACCTCGGCTCAGGAGGTGCCCGCAGCTCTTTCTCAGCCACAAGCCAAAGAGGATATTGTCTCTAGCAGGGAGGAAGAGGAGACTTGGGTTGAGGAATAAGCCCACACTTTCTGTTCTTAAGGAAAGACAGCGGCTCACCTTGTTGATGTGAAGTGAAGGTCAGGATGTACAACCTTTCCGGGGGTGGGTGTGGTGTCATACATACAGACTAGGATAAAAACAGTGCCCCAGGGCTGTACAACGCACATCCTGCACTCCCTTACTTGGGGGCCCTGTCTAACGCCTGCCTGAAGCTTATCCCCCATCAAGGGAGGCTCTGTCTACGTGGTGGCTGAAGCTTCCTAATAGGGGGGTTAGTGGGAGAATGAAGGAAAGCCACTGATGAACTGATGTGAGGATTTTGACCAAGACTGCCTAGGTGACTTGCAAAGAGATGCAAAACAGATTCTACACAAACACCTTCTTGAAAGTGGTAACATCTAGATGAGAGTAAATGTCTTTGTGCCGACCCTAGATAATTCACTAGGAGAGAAAATGAATTTGGAATTTTGGATGATACTTGGAAATTTTAAACCAAGATTTGTTTTCTTTCCAAAAATGATGTTTGCCCAATGATTCTTCACCCTTTAGAATGGCATTCATTGCTTCAGGGAAAGGTGGATTCAGCCTAGAACAAAGAAGGCTATTGAAGGGCTGAAAACTAGTGTGAGTGTGTGTGCGTGTGTGTGTGGTGTGTGCATGTGTGGTGTGTGTGTGTAGTCTCTGTGTTTAAACCCAGAGCAGGCACAAATGCCTGAAACCCTGCACATGCAGAAGGGTTGAGGTTTATGGTCATAATAACTCAGATGAAAAGAAATGTAAGTTTCTTTATTTGTCTATAAAAATAGGAAGAGTTCCTTTGGTGGGAATTGTGGGAAACATTTCATCCTGCCCCTTGAAGGTAATGCAGATGTCTCCAGTTTAAAACCTCATTTCTTTTAATTGAAGGGTGGCAGAATATGCCACTCCAAATGTGTCACTTTGGCATAAGGATTATTTTGAGCTGAAGGCAATTGAGAAGAAGCAGATTCAAGGAAAGCTCCCTACCCTCCCTCTAATTGCCTAAAAACAGGACATACGTTACAAGTCGTTCCTCCTCCCTCTCTACCAGGAAGGACAAAAGTTAATCATGGGAGACTTTAGACTCTATCAGCCTGGAGATGGCACCAGAGGAATCTACATAACAAATTTTATTACCTAGCCTTTATCTACTGTTCGTTTCCCAGATATTTGCCTTCCCACAGTTTGCCGCCCCCGCAGACTCAAGGTCCTTTTCTTTTGTCCTGTCACTTCTCTAAAATTTATTGTTCCCTTGCTAAGATACTATATAAACTCAAGTTCTAACCAAACCTTTGAGTTACTCATCTCTGGGGTCTCCCATGTGTTGCATGCGTGATACACATGTTAATAAACGTCTGTTGGTTTTCTCTTGTTAATCTGTTTTGTGTTACAGGGGCCCCAGCTGAAAAATGAGAGGGGCAGAAGGAAAATTATTTTTTCCTCCCCTACATAACCAATTCAAGATTCAAATTTAGTTAATTCAAAGTCAAACTCCACGTTAAGGCTTGTCTAAATCTCCCTCCCCTTTGTCCCCAGGGCTGTGCTCTGAGTGCAGGTGGTGGGTGGCACGCAGCCAGCATTGCACGTGGTGAGGAGTGTCTGGCCCATCTGCAGATCTGCGACCTCTGCACCTTGCTGGCCTAAGGTGACACTTTGCTCAGCTAAGGTGTCTTACTCTCTGATGTGTGCACCACTGGCTATCGCCTGCTAGGATCACCAGCTGTGGTCCTGCAGTCCACGCGTGGAAGCCTATGGCGCTTGCCTTGGCCTCGCTGCTCGAGGTGTGAGCTCTCCTCAGCTGGAATCCAGTCACTCCCCAGTAACATCCTCTAGGCAGTTGTGCAGACTGCAGGGAAGCACGTGGCCTCTGGATCTCATCCAGGACACACATAACCCCAGAAAACCACAATCACAGACTGTTTCTGTGCCTAAACACCCCACCCACCATTGCTACTGTCGTTCTATTGTCTATTGTCATGCCCATGTTGGTGTGGGGCATTCTATAAGGTGGTGTCCTTCCAAATTTCCAGACGGAAAATGGTGCATGAGCTCCCCCGCTCTAGGAATCTCAAGTGAGAGGTTCTTTATCCCCACCTGCCCCCATTCACTGAGCTCGAGAACCCTTTCCTCCTCAGCCTTTTCTCCAAGCTCCTCCTCTGGAGCCAGGAAGAGTTTTTATTGCCTTTTTGTGTGACAGGAAATTGCCATGACTTCATGTCCTATACCCCGTGGTTTATATTAAAAATTCTAAACTTAGCCCTCATGCTTTGGATCTAGAGATTTAAAGAGAATGTTCTGGAAGTTGAAACAAAACAAAATAGAACAAAACCCTGTTCCATTTCACATGGCTGGCCTTTGTAACTGGTGTGCAGATCCTGGCCTGTTTGCCCTCCCGTCCTTTCCTGTCCCGGCCCTGTCCAACTCCCCAGTCTGGGGGCCTGGTGCCTGCAGGCTCCCACGGCAGGTGGCTCTGGCTGGGTTCAGCCACTGGGCGACACTAGCAGGGAAGGGAGAAGTCTGAGTATTTCTCTCGGCCTCGGTGGAATCTCTGGCAGAAGCTGCCTTATTCCATTTGTCTCTCCAGACAAATGGATTCGTTGATGGTCAGCTCTGTGACTTCACCATCCACTCTTTGGCTTCTCACCTCCTCCATCTCCCGTGAGCCCAATTACCTGTGTTCATTTTCCTCTGTTGCAAGTTCTAAAAGTGGTTTCTGTCTTCCTGGTTCAACCCTGACTGCACACTTGGCTTTCAAGACTCTTGCTTCTGAAATGGGCTTCAAGAGTTAAACAATGCCTCTTTGCATTCCTGCTGTAAAAATCCTAATCCTTCCTAAGGCAATGAGGCTAAATTAGGGGGAAAGTCATGGTCAGAGAAGTACAAAAATAAAAAACACATTAATATATTTCAAAATATCTCATTACCAGAGGACTCACAGTACACTCACTGATTGCATTCATTGTATTGCTACTTGAATAGACATTTTTGCTGCCCTGACTGTGCCCCCTTATATACTCATGGGGCAAAGTTCTCACATGTTCCAATAATCCCGTGATCTATCTTGGGTCCTACATGATGTCTCTTACCTCTTACTTATAGCAGATTATACCCCATTCCATAGCAAGTCACACAACCCTCTCAGCTTAATGAAGTAATGGTATATATGCTCAGTTCTAACAAAATCAGTTTTACATACTGACCAAAATGTGGATGCAAGAAAGAGTTTTAGAACATCAGTGTGTAATGACTGGTATTGACCAGTCCAACAAAGATACTAAAATCTGCAGATCCAAATGAGTGGACACAGGGATCACACAAATCAAATGTCTGTGGGGCCAGACAGGTAACGTAAATGGGGAAGTAGATCCTGTGTATCACAAAAGGGAGCAGTGGGACCATGGAAACTAGAGAGGAGGCGTGTTATCGAATGGGAAGGTGGTCTCTACCCAGTTCCAGCTGATTATGCCATGTGAGAATGGGGACCCCTTGTTATGAAATTTTACAATATTCGAAGAGAAGCCAGAAATCTAGATCGCATGTGAAAATCTCATAATTTGTAAAGTACCATCAACTAACTAAAAAAGTTTAAAAACGTTGTGCAAGTTTGACAAAACATTTCTTGAGGTAGATAGGACCCCAAGTCATCAGTTTGCTACACCTGTTCTAATAGAACACTATGCATTGGAGCAATACACATTATGTGTTCGAACAGTGCTGCCTCAACTCATAACATTTGTGGATATTTTCAAGTTACCGTCATAACGTGGTCTATTCTTTTTCTGTACCTTGTTATGGAGCAGCTAACATGTACCTAGCACAATGCTAGGAACTCAAAGATAAACTGGAAAAAATTTCTGCCCTCAAGAATTTTACATTCTAGACATTCTAGTAGGTACGAGGGCTGTGGTTGCAGGGAAGAGGGAGTCCCGACTGCCTGAAAGAGGGAATGTGGAGGAAGAGAGCCTGGTTCACTGACTGGAGCCTCAAAGAAACCATCCCTCCCACCATCACTAATCAAAGTAGTTACAATCTCTTCATCTCCGCGTTTAAAGCGATACAGCCCTACACCACATCTCAAGTCTTATCTCTGCCAAGAAAACTGTACTATTTGGCGTTCCACCAACACATTATCATGCTTTTCTGCCTCGATATTTGTTTATGCAGCACTCTCCACCTCAGCCTGGCAAAATGCTACTTGAACTACAAAACTCAAATGCTAGCCATCCAAAAATCTTCTGCTAACTTTTTGGAGTTATTCTTTCTTTTGAGTTTCCATCGAACTTCTTGTCTGTGTTTTGACACTTATATACTGCTTTGAAACACAGATTCTTGAGTTCTTATCTTATCCCCATTAGACTACAAGAACATTTAGGGCATCATCTGCATCTTATTCTTGATCACCTGCTGGGCCTAGCAAGATACACAAAGTAGGCACTCAAGATGTCTGGTCTGTCTTGTATTGGTGAGAGGATGAGTTCTCCATCTAGTGGTAAAACTGAAGACTGCATTCAACTTTTGCCTTTAACCCAATGAAGATACCAAAGAGAAAAAAAAGAGTGCCTCACCATACTACAGATTGCTTCCCCCTTAATCTATATTGAGGAATGCACTGTGTTACTTCACAAGCAGATGCAAATCTCTTTTATAACATTTTTTATTAAAACACTTTGTCCAAGAAATTTCTCTAGATGGTAAAGATGATACAAACAAGTCTAGAAAAGTTAGGGTTAATATTCCAAAATGTAGGTTTTTACAGAAGATTTTAGAGCAGGATTTCTAGTAGATTGGGACCCACTCAATATTCTCGGGGTATTAACTGACAGAGTTTCAAGCCACTTGCTGCTTTCATATTCTGCTTTCTTCTTCCTCTCTTTTCCCCAGATTTAACAGGATTTCAGAGGGGAATAGCTTTCACCAGCAAAGGCGTCCGTACGGATGATCTCAAGACCTGAGGGAATGTTTGGTAACGCATAAGACAGTTTGGAGACTCTGCCTTAGCATTTGGTGTCTTTCTTTTAAAATTGGCTTTCTAAAAATAAAGAAAATAGACAGTTAAGGTAGTTTTGACATTAGGGCTAAAATAAAATGATGATATAATGCTCTCATGAGATTATCTTTTAAATGTCACATATTTTATTATGTAGACAGTCATTCTAGTTCTCCTCTATTTATCACTTACATTCCTAAGCAAAAATGTCTAGCATTTGACTACAATTTTTTGTAGTATGGTGATAGATGAAAAACATGGCCACAATATTTGCAGCTCTTCTCATCAATGACATGAAAAGAGAAACTATTCAGTTCTCTGCTTTTCCCCATCTCTTGAATCTGGGCTATCTGTTTGACTTGCTTTGACCAATAGAATGTGGTGGAAGTGACACTATACAAGTTCTAGAGACTCAGCTTTGAGGAACCTTGCAGCTCTTGCCTTTTCCTTCTGGGAACACTGCCCTAAGACCACCACAGAAGGAAACTGGTCCAGCCTACTGAAGATGAGAGGACATATGGAAGAGAACTAAGATGCCCCAGCCGACAGCTAGTGCCAACGGCCAGCCCTGTGAGTGAGGCCATCTTGGACCTTCCAGCCCAGCTAACCCCCCGGCTGAATGCAGCCCTATGAGTGGGCCCAGGCAAAAGCAACAGAGGAACTGTCCAGCTAGTCCAGAGAGCCTGAGAAGTAATACATTAGTCAAAGCAAATCACAAGGCCAGCCAAGATTCAGGGGAAGGGGAAATAGCCTCTACCTTTTGATAGGTGGAACCCCAAAGAACCTGCAGCTATCTTATGTCCATCACAGTATTTCTGTTTCATTTATCTATTCCTTTGTGACTAGCTATCCCCAAACTTAGTAAGTTAGTGGTTTAAATAACCCCCATGTATTTACTCACAGTTCTGCAATTGGGGTTTGCTAGACTTAGCAGGACAGTTCTTTGCCTGTGGCTGGGAATTCAAGATAGGTTTCCCCACATGTCTGGTATCTCACTGTGATGGCTGGATCATCTGGGGCCTGGCCAGTGTGACAGTGTAATATAATAAGACATATATATTTGGTCTTCATTCTCAGTTGCTGTCATAGAGCCCCTAAAACTCCTGTGATTTCCCTGAGTGAGGGGGTGAAAGGAGCATCTTCTGTTATTCATAATAAGCCCCTTTCAACCATAGCTGAGTTTATGTTAATGAGATGACTGGTGGCCAAAATCTCCTAGATAACTTTAGAATAGGGGCTAGTCACCAGAGGAACCAACCATGTGATTAGAGGGTTGGAAATTTCGGCTCTGCACCTCAAACTCCAGGGAGGGGAGAGGGGCTGGAGACTGAGTTAATCGCCAATGGCCAATGATTTAACCAATCATGCCAAATAATGGAACCTTCATAAAATGACTAAACTATGGGGTTCAGAGAGCTTCTAGGTTGGTGAACACTTCCATGTTCTGGGAGGGTGCACACCCAAACTTCATGAGGGCAGAAGCTCCTGTGCTCAGGACTCTTCCAGACCTAACTCTATGTACCTCTTCCTTTGACTGTTTCTCTGTGTCTTTTATAATAAGCCATTAATAGTAAGTAAAGTGTTTCCCTGAGTTCTGAGCCATTATAGCAAACTATTAAATCTGAGGAGGTGGTCGTGGGAACTCCCAATTTGTAGTCAGTTGAACAGAAGTGTGGGTAACCTGGCTACCCATTACTTATGATTGACATCTGAAGGTGGGGGCAGTCTTGTGGAGCTGAACCCTTCACCTGTTGGGTCTGTGCTAACTCTGGGTAAATGGTGTCAGAATTGAATTAAATTGTGAGACACCTAGTTAGTGTCCACAGAGAACTGGAGAATTGCTTGGTGTGGAAAATCTACACATTTTGTGTCAGAAGTGCTGTGAGTAGAGAAACAGCTTTCCTTTAGCCAGCTATCTTTTATCTCTCCGTCTAGGTTGCTAAACCTCTTTCCATGTGGCTTGGAGCTCCAAGAGGGCAAAAGTGGAGGTTGCACAGTCTTGTAAGGCCTGGCACAGGGTCTCTTCTGCTGCATTCTATTTGTCAAAACAAGTCACAAAGCCAGCTGAGATCCAAGGGGAGGGAAAAATAGACTCCATGTCTCCATGTGGGGACAGAAAAGATTTTGTGGCCATCTTTAATCTATTCCAGTCCATCCTCTGGCCATAAATTATTTGCATTTCTCCCACATGCAAAATACATTAATCTCTTCCCAAGACCTCCCAAAGTCTCATACAATATGGCAGCAGCTCAGTGTTCAGAATTTCATCATCTGGATCAGGTCTGAATGTGGATGACATTGCTTGGGTGAGGCTTTTCTCAATCTGGAAACCTGTGAACTAAAAGTTCAAGTTATCTGCCACCCTCACCACTCTCCCCCAACAACCCCACACACAATAGTGAGAAAGAGATAAGATAATGACAATGGACATCCCCATTCCCACGGGGAGGAAAGTGAAGGCACATCGCAGGCACAGGTCCTTAACAATTCTGAAATCCAACCATGCCCATGTTGCCTGATCCAGAGGCAGGGACTGTTATGTGATTAGGGCTTGTTTCTGCTCTCTGGAAATGATTCTTTAATCCACTGTTTCTGGCTGTTGGCTCTATCCTCTGACATCTTTTTCCTTTTCCATGAAAAATGATTCATGTTTGCAGCTGAGTCATTTCTCAGTCTGCTTCTTGCTCATGGAAAGTTGGGGGCCCAGAGGTCTCTTTTCATTTTGAATTGTCTTTGTTCCTTCAGTCTAAGCATGTACAATTCTTTTAAGAATATTGTGGATTTTCTATATATTAAATTATAATCTACTCTATTAGACAAAAGTCACACCCTGTTCACACAACTCATAGAGATAGGCCCTCTACTTTGGGCTGTGAGGTCTTAAAACAGGTCTCACACCCACACCCTCAATTAGGTCTTGACTAAGGTCACATTTTGCAGGCAATATCATGAGATCATTTCTTACGTTGAGAACCCTTGGGGGCAGGAGAGTCTGGGAAAGAGAAAACGTTATATTTTCCAACCCAGCAAGCCCAAGATTGCAAATATATTCTCTAAGTTTTGCTCAAAAACTGAACTGCTCCTTCTTGGTTCATGTCCCTTCCCATATTTTATCACAGGCAGTTAAAAGAAGCAAATCAGCCCCTTCAGCATTCTACTTGGAAGTTTCCTTTGGCCAGATTCACAAGTTCACAAAGCACATTTTCTATCTTCCACGTTACTGCAGTCATCAGCTTCACTAATTGTTCTCCTACTTCAAAACACAGAGGACTGTCTTTCCGGCCGCCAATAACAATTTTCTCACTGCCTTTGCCACCCTTCTAGCCTCCCTGCATGGCTTAAGCTCATCATCCCCTCTTTTAGGTTTCTGTTGTAGCAGCACCCCACTTCCAGGTACTACTTTCCATTTCAGTTATCTATTGCCCTGTAATAAACCACCCCAAGATGTAACGGCTAAAAAGAATGATTTACCATTTCTCATGATTGTGTGGGTTGACTGCAGTAATGTGATGCATTCATCTAGGAGCTTGCTGGAGCTGGACTGTCTGAGAAGGACTCTCATCCTCCAGAGTATGTCTCAATGTGGCCTCTCCTCACTCAGTGGTGTGGCCTAAGTCGCTTTTCAGCATGGTGGCTAGCTTCCAGAGAGAGTGTTCCAAAAGGGTAAACCCCAATGCGCAAGTGCTTATCAAGTCCCCTTCCATCACGCTTGCTAATGTCCCATTGGCCAAAGCAAGTCACAGGATAAAGTCCAGCGTCAATGTGGGAAGTGGTGCTAAGCGTGTGGATACTGGAAAGGAATCATTTGTGGGGGTCACTGTCTGCTGCACTCTCCAGCTTTATGTCTTAGCAGCTTCTCCCTTGTTCACTACGCTGAACTTAGACTGTGTTCTTGCTGTTCCCTTACACGGAAATCTCTTCCTTGCCTCACTCTTTGTTTTTGATGTTCTCTACTTGGATCACTCTGTCACCATCTTCAAATTGCTTTTGCTTTATATTTCTTTGATATCAGCTGAAATGTCACACCTGCTCCCCAACTCCCAGTTACTATCACGTTACCTTGTTCCTTTCTTTCTTGCCATCTGAAATTATCTGGTTTATGAATTTTCCAACTTGTTTATTTTTTTCCTTTCTCTACCAAAATATTAGATCAGGGGGTCTTGTCTACTTTGTTTATAGCTCTATTCCCAGCGCTCCAAATAGGCCCAGCACATCGGAAGTACTTCATAAATGTTTCTGAATGTATAATAAATGAACAAATGGATGGATGAATGAATGAAGTAACTAAATCTTAATGTAAAGGAATTTCTAAATAAATATATTTATTTTTACAGAAACTATATCAAAGTTTTAAATAACTGTTGACTACTAAAAACCAGGAGTGATCCAAAAAAAAAAAAAAAAAACATTTTTGCAAACTGGACTTAACATTGGTTATAGCTTGCTGAAATATTTAAAAGAAATGATATATTTGGGATTTGCTTCAAAACAATCCAGAGAACACAGGGAAATGGGCTGGGGTACAGATGAAATGAGACTGACTGTGAATTGATACTTATTTCAGTTGGGTTAGGGGTACATGAAGGTTCATTATACTGTTCTCTTATGCATTTGTTTGAAATTTCCATAATAAAAAGCTTAAAAATTATATGTAGATTATTAAGGGACTGAAGAGGATTAGAAAGATTGTGAAAATTTTTTACAACTATGAACTAATTTATTAATATTCCTACTTTTCCTACTTCTTTTAGAAAGAGATTTTTATCTTCATATGATGGAAGGGAGGCACTTTTAAAGATCATCTAGAAACGTCATTGGCTAGATGATCTGAGGCTTATTTAGATGTTGCATTTAACCCACAATAGACCTCATTTTAAGATATTCCTGGAATTTGGCATGCAGAACAGATTTCTGTAAAGCAAATCATTTCCCCATTGATTTCCATTCAGTTTTGAAGACATGCTCTCATACCTCCTGTTGATTTCCCTGTCTGCTAATTATAGCTCAAGGCAGGAGATGGGAAGTGCAGAAGTTCATGTAAGCACTGGCATTTTGCTTTGATCTGGGGCTCAAGGCAGGTATCTGATGCAACAAATTTTTATGTTCTCTGCTTGGATCAAGAAGAAGCCAGGGAGAGCAGGAGTTTGCTCCAACAGATGCTATCCTCAAGCTGACAGCCGCTTTGCCTGGCTCTGATATCAGTCTAGGGAGTTGCTCATCTGTTGGCAGAATTCAATTAACAAGGGACTTTTAATTATTATATATCTTCCATATGAGTCTTAATTTGGGGGACTACAAAAGAAATTTGCCTGTGTGCCTGGTATCAAGGAGCCTGAAGACTTAAAGAGCTCAGGAACAAGTCCAACCTTAAAGCATTATCTGATATTTTCCATCCAGAACTAGAAGAAAACTACTATAATGTTGAGGGCTGCCATATCCTGACCATTCATTTAAGGAATCAGGACCCTGGGGCCAAAATCCTCCAGCGACAAAGCTTACTCGTGAGTGAGCAATGGAATTGGTGATGCAGTTGTGTGGGCAGAAGACCAGGTGGCTGGTTTCCAGGCAGAGCAGGATGCTGCACTTCCACTTCTAAGACCCCCAGATTTGTAACCAGGCAAATCCATGCAGGAAGACCATTCTGCTGAGCATCCCTGCCCCTGGAATAGAGATAAGGAACCAAATGGGAATTTGTTTTAATGGAAGTCTCTTCGCTGGGATTTGTCCTCACCCACAACTCACAGACACCCTTCATATAATGTTGTCCGATCACAACGGTGGTTGGAGAAAGGCCAAGACACAGAAATGGAGGTGTGTGGAGGGAAGAAACCTGGCATACCAGTTTAGGGCGCTTTCAGCTGCAAGAAACAGTGACCTGTTAAGTGTGGTTGCTTTATCTAGGCTCTGGGAGGCCCTGAGTGTGTAGTGAAAAAAGCACTGGGCCACAGGCTGGGCGGCCTGAGTACTGGTCTGGACTCATTATTTTCCTCACCTTTCTAAACCTCGTTTTCCCGTCTGAACAAGGAGGGAGGTGGTCTAACTTCTCTGACATATCAGGTTCTAAAGGTCCAGAAATCAATAAACAAGTGATGAGATAAAAACTCCTAGACTGCTGGAGGGGGGCAAACTTAGGAGGGGTCTGCTGTTAGGGTCTCTGGAGGACCGGGCTTCCTGTGGGTGGTAGTGGACTTTTGAGAGGTAGGAGGAACTAGTTCTTCACTTTGCGATTATGTTCAAAGCCCCAAATGGACCTTGGCTTTTTGGAATAAGTTAAATGAAGGTACCTACCACAGTGCTCAATGAATGATAGTCTCTTGCTCCCTTCCTGTAGGTGAGGTCCACCTTCCCTATGTAGGACCACCTCACCCAGACAAGAGAGAGAGGCACTTCTGATTTGCAGATGCAACACAGGCCTACATCAAGACTCCCTTCAAAAAAGAGCTTATTAAAATTTTAAAATATATATTTGCATAGCATAATTTCACAAAGACTACAGTAGACTCCAGTCACCAAAATAAGAATATTATTTCAGTTGGATTTGAGGATATTCCCATTTACAGACTCACACAATAAAAGAGTAGCTTAATCAAAGATTTGTTTAATGCAAATATTTGGCATCCTACCAGAAAGACCATAAGGCTATTGTCAAATCAGTTAAATTTCTGTTACAAGCAGTAAGGGTGGCCATCTGCTGTGGCTGGCAAAGAAATTAACATATTTCAAAATGCAAACACATCTCAGTCTCTCCCTACAGATCTCAAAGCAGGCATCTTGGCTATAGACAATTTGGATCTAATATTTAGTACTTCGACTAGGATGCTATCCAATGTCTTTAAATAGGTAAGAGATATTAGATAATAAATGTTCTATTTATTTGCTGTTATGAAGGATGACAATTTCTTAGCCTAATACTTTGTGCCTTCTTGAGAAACTCTATCTGAAAAACGTTAGTGTCAATTCAATTCAGCAAACAAGGATAGTGCCCCTGCTGTAGTCACTGGGCTGTGTGCTTTGAGCCATATACAACGAAAGGGGCCTCTAAGGAGTTTCCAACTTAGTGGGGGCCATAGCTACATACATCTTTGCCCATATAAGGCAGAATATTGTCACAGAGGCCTGAACCCAGTTCCACAGGAGTCTCCTTATTTTATAGGCAGGGGTGGCAAAGGCTTCCCCTCAGATGGCAGTTGAGGTGGATTTTGAAGGAAAGCACGACTTATAAAAAAAAAATACAGAGAACAGCCTGAGCAAGACTTAGAGGCATAGGGGTGTGTGCTCGATTCAGGAAATAGCAAGTGGTTCTGTGTGGCTAGATACATTTTATAAGATGAAGCTCAAAAAGTTGTGTGGGAACAATAGTGGGCATCTTTTATGTTTTTTGCCTGGCTTTGACGCCCCTTCTTCTGGAAATAGCACCCTGATTTTCCTTTAGGGAAACAATGTCTTTCTCTTTTCAGCTCATGGGACTTGAAGGAGCTGATTGTGCAATGCCGAAGGAGCTTGGACTTTGAGCTATATATATTAAATCTCTTATTTAACAGAATGGAGAATCATAAAAACCTTTTTAAATGAAAAATGTTTAAACATATACAGAAGTGAAAAACAAAACCATGAATCTCTATAAACCCACACCCAGACTAAACATATCAAGATTTTATCATTCTTCCTCTATCCTCCTCTCTCTTTTACCAAAGTATTTCAAAGTAAATCTTGAACATCCTGTGTTTTCACTTCTACATGTCTCAGTATGCGTCTCTAAAAAGTATGGACATTTTCTTAAAAACAAAATGCCATTATCACAGCTAATGATTCCTTGGGATGGACTAATACCCAGTCCATATTCAAATTCTCCCGATTATCTCAAAAATGTCTTTTTAAGATGATTTGTTTGAATCATGTTCTAAACAAGGTCTACACATGGCAAGTGGTTTTTATAGCTCTTCAGTCTATTTTAATCTATACCAACCCTCCTCACCCCACTTTTTTTTCTTTAGGCCCTTGACTTGTTGAGGAAGGCATGTCAGTTGTCCCTTAGAATGCTCCCTCTTCTGGACTGGTCTGGTTGCTTCCCTGTGGTGGTGTTTAACATGTACCTCTATCTCCTGTATTTCTGATAGATGGAAATTACCCAATGTTTGCTTGTCCCACACTTAGTAGTAGTAATGCTAAGATGGATCACCTAGTTCAGGTGGTGACAGCCTATTCCTTCCACTATAACATTTCTTATCCATTTACTACTTATTGGTTTCATCCATTGATGATCTTTGTCTGAATCTTCTATTTCATTAGGGGTTGCAAAGTGGCGATTTTCTGATTTTATTACTTTTTGCACACTTATTACCTGGAACTTTTTACTAAAGAAAAGTTTTCCCTGTGTTAAGTAGGGCTATTTGGTTATCCTAAATACTGTTGACATGGGAAAGGCAAATTTCCTTGTAATTGTCAATTTTCAACATACTGCTTTAAAAAATTACCTTTAAAACTGCAAAATATAAGATAGAGAAAACCACACAAGCTAAATTAATACTTTAATAAATTATTGTAAGCAAACACCCTTGTGTTTCCTACCACCTAGGGTAGGAAATAGAACTTTGGCAGCCACCCAGAAGCCGTCCGTGTGTCCACTTATTCTGATTTTTATGGTAATCATTTCCTTGCTTTTCTTTATATTTTATCACCCAAGTATGCATCTCTAAACACTATACTTCAGTTTCATCTTTTTATTTAATATGACTTTTTAAAAATACCTGTTTCAATCTACAAGTTCCCCTTCCATTGCCTTTTTTTTCATCCTTGAAATTTATTTGTTAAAGAAACTTGACTGTTTGATCTGTAGAGTTTCCCAGACTCTGGATTTTACTGATTGTATCCCCAAGATATAGTGTTTCATAATCTATGTACTTCCTATAAGTTGGTAATTGGATTGAGAGACTTGATTAGATTTCAGTTTAATTTTTGGAGGCAAGACTACTTCACGGTGTGTTGTATTCTGTTACGAGGTACATAATGTCTGTTTGCCTCTTTTTTGGTGATGTTAGTAGCCATCGA
Source organism: Tapirus indicus (assembly GCA_031878705.1). Classification (NCBI taxonomy): domain Eukaryota; kingdom Metazoa; phylum Chordata; class Mammalia; order Perissodactyla; family Tapiridae; genus Tapirus; species Tapirus indicus. Next base: position 48,110,392 of record CM062918.1, read on the forward strand.
TGCCTACTGTCTAGACCAGTTCAATTCATTGGGGGTTGCAAGATGATATTCCAATTTGATCACTCCTTCCTCATTTATTAGCCAGAATATTTCTATACAGAGTAGCTCCCCTTCATCTATTATTTGGTTATCCAGTGGTACAGCTCACAAAGGAAACACCAGACAAATATTTGATTCTTTTCCTTGACCCAATTTTAAAAAGTGATTGGTTGCCTATCTTCAAAAGGTGACCAATTAATTTTTTAGGATCATTAAAACTCATGGATTTAAACATATTTTAAGTGTTTCAATCCACTGAAATTATTATCCTTGTTGAACTTAAATTGTCCCATCTTTGGCCAGTGGCAGCTTCTTCAGGTCGGCTCCTGAGTCCTTTTGACATGACCTCAGTAGTCTCTGATAGCTTCCTTGCTCTCATATGGCAAGACATTCCATGAGTTCATACTGATACTTCCAATCCAAAGTCGGGACTGTACTGTACTTAACATCTATCTTACATCAGTATCCCCTTTCTTCTGCGAGTCCAGGTTCTCAGGGACCAGAGAATGATAGAATCAGAATATCACACAGTTACCATTTGCATTGTCTCACATTATACACACAACAGTCTCAGCAAAATCACCCATTCTACTACCACCAATATTATTGAAAAAGTTAAAAAATTGTTTGCATGTACTCTCTCCATTTTCTATAGTTGTATTTTGTCTACATTTTCAGGGCATATATCCAATACATAGTATCTTCTCTTCTCTTTACTCTCCTGTAGTCTTGATTTTACGAGTAAATAGGTATTTAATGCTCCCCACCAGTCCTCAGGTCGACATCTCTCTAGTCACGTGGATGTCTGATGTTTGTTCTCTAATAGATTCTTTAGGAAATGTGCAAGGAAACAATATTAAATGCTTGTGCCCCCCCAATGTTTCCAACAGAGGATGCTGTCAAATTTAGATTTTTTGCCAACGTAATAGGTGAGAAGTGGTTAACTTGGTATAGTTTTAATTTGTATTTCTCTTATTTTGAGTCAGTTTGAGCGTGGGTTTTTTTTTTTTATGTTTAAGGATCATTTCTGTGAGCCATCTGTTTATATCTTTTGTCCGTTTTTCTTTTGGGTTGTTGGCTTCTCCCCTTGCCCCATTTTTAGAAGCTCTTTCCGTGTTAGGGTTATTACCCCTTTGTATGTGATAATGGGTTACAAATATTTCTTCCTACTGTGTCATTTGTTGTTTGACTTTGCTTATAGGGATTTTGGCACATGACTCTAAATATGTTTAATATCTTGTAGGGTTAGCCCCTCAAACACTGCTTTTTTTCAGATTTTGGGGGGTTTAAGTGTTTACTTTCTCATTTTAAATGTATATTTAACTTGTCTGGCTCTAGAAAAAAATCATTGATATTTTTGTTGGGATTGCATTAAATTTATCCATTAACTTGGGAAGAATAGATATCTTCATGACGTTGAGACTTCTCATCTCAGAACATAGTTTCTTATTCCATTTGCTCTCATCTACCTTGTGTCCTTCACTAAAAGTGTTTGAAAAGTTTTCCTTATATAAGTTTTGCATGTTTCTCATTAAGTTCATGCCTAGATATTTTATCTTTTGTTGCTCGCATAAAAAGGGTCTTCCCTTGTGTTGTATCTTCTAGCTGGTTATTGTTTATATATAGGAAGAATATTGACTTCAGAATATCACAGGCTTTTGAGTTAAGGATTTCTATGGTGACACTGCATGGAAATTATTAGAGAAGTAGGAGATAATTCAGTATTTCAAGTGAGAAATGAATCCATATACTAAGGCAGAATCAGGAAGGAAAGAGATATATACCTCAAAGGTAAAGGACTTGGAAATTAACTTGGTGTTGAAGAGAGGATGAAGGAAAGGGCACATGCGCTTTCAACTGGGTGACTGCAATGATGAGAATGTTGTTATCAGATAATAGGAAGAGGAGAAGGTTGGGGGGAGAGAGAATGAATTTCAATTCTGGGCATTTAGATTTTGAGACAAAGTCAGAGGGAGGTCAAATCTAAAAGTTTAGATTTGGAAGCCATCAGGTAGAGCTGCAGGAGTCTTTGAAGTGACTAGGGAGAAAAAGCAGAATAAGAAAAGTCAACGGTAGAATGTCGAAGGATTCCTATATTTAAATAATAGGCAGAGGAAGCTGATGCCTGAAAGAGACCAAAAATGAGGGGTCTGAGGCAGGAAGTGAATGAGAATATATAGTCATAGAAACCAAAGGAATAGTGTCACTGGGTTTACCAACTATGAAATCACCAGTAATTTTCAAGACAGCTATTTCAGAACTTCTACGAGGGTGAGGTAAGATTGTGAAAGATTAAGTAAAGAGATGCTGTTGGCTATATAGGTATAATCTATGTGGGTATCAGTTAAACAAACATGCTCAGGTGACAATAGCTTGGCCTAAATTAAATTTTATTAACAGTTATTTCTTGTTTATGGCCACATAACCCAAATTCAAAGTTCAGCCCTTTGCCTGAATCTACATTCTTCCTTTACCTCCTGACAGAGTGTGTGTGGGAGTCTTCAAGTAAAACACAACATTTAAGTGCTAAAAAGGACAAAATTTTTTTCCACTCCTAGATAAATGTCTGTCCTTTTATGTAGGCATTTATAACAATCATAATAGCTTATATTGAGGGTTTACAAAATGGTGTCATATCTCACTGAACTTCACAAAAGATTCTGGGAAGTAACCAGGACAGGAATCGTTATTCTTAATAAAGTGCAGAAAGGGGAAAATAATGACAGGTCTAGATCTCAGATGTTCTTGACTCCTAGCCTATAGGCAAATGTTAATAATAGCGTAGGATATCTTTATTCTAGGTATTTTAAGCAGAAAAAGACTTAATGCTGGTAATTAAGTGCTTATATGTACAGAAACGGAAGAGCAAGCTTTAGACTGTGCCTCCAGAAATGACTCCAGAACACTGCAGTTGACCACTGGGGAATGAGTTCACACCTGGAATCACTCCGGAGATCAGCAAGCCAGACCAGGAAGTTGCTGACAGTGCTGCTGCTACAGTCACTGCCACTTCTTGACTGCATCTTAACATTCACAGCACCGATGAGTTGGCACTGGAACGTGAGCTTTTGATACCTAAGAATTTTGAGAACGGACTCTAGAACACTGCTGCTGAAAAACTGTCACTATGAGCTTGCTTACAAGAAAAAGTCACCAAAAGGGGGCAGGAGGATAGCTTCTGCTTCACTTTCATCCTCCAAATCTTTCAAGAATGCATGATATAGATGGAACGCAATTCATATCCAGAACCCAACCAGTGAAGAAGTCTAGAAAATGTGGCTTTTGACTTCCCAGTATCTGCATACCAGGAAGAGGCTGGAACAGAAATTGAGGAAGCCAATCCACAATATTTGGCACAAAAAACTTTTTGTATCTTCATTCAAGATTTTGGCAAAAATTATGAATAGGCCAGAACCGCTGTGGCCCACCACTAGAAAAATGCTCTCCAGATGGTTATCATTACTAGCATTCAGATAACTTGCCCAGTGTCATGGTTATAATTGGCAATGCTGAGACTTAAACCCAGGTCTGACATCAGTGACCAGAATGCTGTATTGCCCTTCAATTTGATTCATTAATTTCTTTAGTTGCTTAAGCAGCTTACAATCCACCTAATTTTATCTTTTTTTGGACAGCTATGAAACAGTTTCCAAATGCTGTGCTAAATCCGGGTATTCTTTCTAAGATTCTCTCCTGATTTATCAATTCCAATGAAAAAGACAGGCAGTTTGCCATTCTTCAGGGGAATCCGTGAAGGTTTAGTGATCCTCATGTTCATCTAATGTTCCCCACTCCTGCTTAAAACCTTGGTAATAGGTGCTGAGGCAATCTGCATTTATGATACTCAATAATACCCGGCTTGTCGACTCAGAAAGGGAAGGCAGGATACCAGTCAACAGTTTAAACCAGTAAACAGTCTACCTCTAAACGTAGTCCTTACTAAGAGCCTTCTTTTGCCCTGTTTTGGCTCCTCAGTGTGAATTCTCACCTCTTTTATTCTGTATAGTATATTACATATACCTCTAATTGGCACTTCTCAAAGAACATGTAATTAGTTCTTTATGACTATGAGCCCCTCAAAGGTGGGCACAAAATCTTAAGTCCTTTGCATCTTCTCTAGGTTGTGGAACACATTTTAGGTGGATAACCACATGCTCCAGGAAATGGACCCTTCCCCTAGCTATAAAGGATTACTTGAAAAGCTAAGCTAATTGGCTTTAGGGTGGGCCTTTGACCTTGTTTTGTCCAATAAGTCTAAATGGGGGATGGAGGGTGGGAAGGGAGCACCTAACAGCAGGTTCTGGGGAAGTTTTTTTCCTCTCCGATAAAAGGGTGAGAACTGCCTTTATCACCTTGTTTGGGATGTATGAAGATACAATATTTGGAGCTGTGGCAGCCATCTTGTGACCAAGAGGCAACAAACACAGAAAAGCAAAGCTGAAGAAGATGGAACAGAAACACAGAAAGACAGAATCTGGTTCTTGATAAGACTGAGCCATTCAATGAACTCTTGAACCTCCTGTCTCCAAAACTATTAAGCTAAAAATAAGTGTCCTTAGTCTTAAGCCAGTATTAGGTTTTCTCTTACTTGCAGCCAAAAGCACCTCAGGTACTACACAGCATCTCTCCCTCAGATTTTCTCACTGGTTCATTACATCCACTGGTTGTTTTGTTTGCCTGCTCTTGATTATTTAAATTTCTTTTCATTCTGTCATTGAGAAACCTAATGTACTTTTTTTTTTGGTGAAGACTAGCCCTGAGCTAACACCTGCTGCCAATCATCCTCTTTTTTGCTGAGGAAGATTGGCCCTGGGCCAACATCCGCGCCCATCTTCCTCTACTTTATATGGGACACTGCCACAGCATGGCTTGATAAGCGGTGCATCAGTCCACACTTGGGATCCAGGCCTGTGAACCCAACCACTACACCACCAGGCCAGCCCCCCTAATGTACTTATTTTAGAGTATCATCCAGGTAGTTCATTATTTTTATGTTGAGAGACTGCTGATTGTCTTTCCTAGGATTAGTTTCATTTTCTTCAAGTACTTTAGAATTCTGGTTTACAGGCTCATCATCAGTTTTGGTTTGCAGGCTCATCTTGTGTGGGATCTCTTCATCTCCCCAGTTCCCAAACTTTACTCTCTTTTTCTCCTTTTATAATTGCTTCTGCCGCCTGTCCACACTCAGGGCTCAGTCCTGTGATAAAAGTGGGGCTATTACAGATCTGCACAGATCTGTACACACAGGTGAGTAGGCTGTTGGGCTCAGGCCTGGCTACAATACAAATCACACTCTCAGGCACTGGCTGTTGCTGCATCTCAGCTTCCTCTCAAGAGTGGGGAAACTCCGTCTCAGACCATGGTTTCATTACTCTGTAGGAGCTGAAATTTCTGGCTCTCTTTCCTGGTTCTACCTCAGGTTCTGACTTACAAGTTCAGTGCACTTACCACTTTGTATTTCTGGTTCACCAAAATACCTATATTGCTTTTGGACACAGCTGTGCTTTAAAACTGTCTCTATTTATTCTTCTATTCAAAGCTCTGAAAATATACATATCTAGGTACTCCATAGGCTGGCATTCTAAAGCAAACATTATGTGAATGAGCAAAAGAAAAGATATTATTTTGGACAACATAAAGCTCTATGCCATGTACCATTCATTGGTAATAAATCCTAAGTGAACAGCAGAGTTCTGATGAATGAAATAAGATCTGTGTATTCTCCTGGATTAATAGTAGAGAGCAGATTAGCAGCACTGTTTCACCTTGTGCTGATTTTTACCCATTTCCCCGAATTTCATGAGATCAAAGGAAGAATGGCATTGAGTCGGTTTACAAAATGGCATGCTGCCTATATAAAATAGACCCCATAAATCACCTTAAGGTCCAGTCAGTTTAATATAAAATGTTTTTAATTGTTTTTGAAAACATTTAAAAAACAATTTTTGAGCACTTTCAATAAAAAAAGAGAACTGAAATGCTACTGCAATATTCAACTACCGTAGTTTCAGCAGGTACAACAGACAACAAAACACTGGGGAAATCTGACTTTTTGCACTAAATGAAAACATGAAACAGGGCTTGTTTTTGTCATTTATGGTGTAGTAAAGCACATTATAGTACAAGACTATTATATGAACCTCAGATGCACTGCACAAAAAAACCACTTTCCTTCTTTTCAGTTCAAAAGTCAGTGCTTATTGCAATTATATGCAAAATTATTTACTTCATGAAGTCTTATCATGATAAACAGAATGCAAAATGTTTTAAACATCAAAACAATGAAAATAATCTGAGAAAAGAACATATTTAACAATAACTAAGCAGAATTAGTAAACATAAAAAAGTAAATAACTTGTGAATAACTATGCTTGCCTGGTTAACACTGAACCAGTCTCAATACAGCCAAGAAAATAAAAGTGGTTACAGGAATACCTAGTACTGTACAAGATAAGTCAATAACACTCATGCACATTTTGTGATCATGTATTAACATGGTGAAGCAAACTAAACTTAATTCTTCCTGCTGTAATATTCTCATGTAAGAGAATAAGAAATAGAAATATCTCATTGAGATCAATGCACATTGCTACATAAGACAATTTTATCTGTCACTTTGATGACACTTTGTCTTTTAATAATGAAACACATTTAAAAAGTTTAATCTGTGGACTGTATTGGTTGCATTTATCCTAAGAGATGTGCCTACCACAGGTTCAACAAATTTAGTGCAATATATGAACCCCAGAAAGTTTGCTGGACGAATTCAACCAAATTTAAGGTGTTTGCTGCAATACTGTACAGGGGGTTAAAAATCCTCCAGTCTTTATATTTTTATCAAAAAAGATTTCCATTATTTTTATATTAGTAGGAAGCTAATAATGTAAACAAGGGATTAGAATGGCCTCAAAATCTCCTTTTCAGAGTATTTCACATAGAAAGGCTCCCATCATTTGTTAAAAGAAATCACACAGTTTCCTTTGGGTATTGCATACTTTGGTGTGCAGTAGTGCTGTGTCTCAATGTACAGTGAAGAAATAACTAGCATCAAGAAAAAGCATCTAACAGATCATTAAATCAAGATAACAGCAAACACACACGAATGCCAATAACTAGGACGTATCAATATATAAACCTCTGAGCCAACCCTAGCACCATTTATTTATCAAAATACATTAATACCCTACCTTGCAAATTTATTGAACAATGAAGCCTTATTAAATTAAACCCTTCATCACATTTGTTAAATATTCATTGATTGTAGTCTTCTGATTGGCTTACTAATTAAGAAAGGAAAGCTTATCTAGGTTCAAGGTAGCATAGCAATGGTTTAATGTTAGCTTTAAAAACTTAATGGCAATTTTTAAATCTATTTGAAAGTCATCTTGAAACTCACTTAAATGGGGCTGTCAACTAGTGAGCAGATTTGTCAACAGGAAATTCATAAATAATTATTCATAAAACAAAATGGGAGCCATAGAGAGAAACATTTTAAAACAAATCCTGAGTGCTTCTTTTGCAATTGTGGTTCTCACAATAAATAAATTAAGCATGTAATAAAATGCTCCTCTTCTTCAAGTACTATTGATATCCTCTTTGTTCTATCAGATATAAAGATTTGTGGCTTCAGACCTTAGGTGGTGAAATGTTTTTTGCTCAGGTTTCCATCTTATCTCCCTCCTGCTTGTTTTTCAAAGGGACCTCATGATCACACTCTATCACTATATTCAGGAGGAGCGAAGGAGTCAGTCACTAAATTGAGAACTGAAGATCATAATTACAAAACTTCAAAATAAATCTTAAATAGAATTTTAGTGTGTGCATGTAGCCATTGTGATGAAACTAAGAAAACACTTTTATTTTCTATCTAAATTCCCCTATCTCAACTACCAAATAATGAAACATAAAATATTTTTCTAACATGCTTGTATTTATTCTATTAAATTACAACGTTTGGAGTTATTTACTTGTTTTGTGTGTGTGCATGTCTCTGTGTGTTAGCTCTGTATTAAAACCAATATTTTAAAATAAGACTAATGCAAGGTCACAAATATAAATGGCTACTAGGTTTTCCTTTTAAAAATTTTAGTGCAGCTTTTGCTTTCCTTAAATTAATATTTAATTTTCCATTATTTTCTCCTATTTAAGCCCTTCATTGCAGGTACAAATGGTACTGAAGTCCCAGAAAGTCCTACAGAGATTTTTCATTCTACAGTAGCTCTATGCTTCAAGCCTAAATAGTTATAATAACCTGAATATTATCCCTGTTTCAAGGAAGACCTTCTTGTCTACAGTTCACCTTAGCTATGATTTCATATCTAAAAGATAATGCCAACAACAAAAAATAGCCTATACCTAAAATCAATGGTTTCCTCTAAATCCTGGGTAGATCAACCAATGAATTAAAATGAACTTACACAAAATAAAGATCTAGACTGCTCTTGTAAAAGCTGGTTAGTCAATTGTTTACTAGCAAACAATGTGATTAAATGGGGAACATCATAAAATTTAAAACCTAATACTTGTTCTTCTACAGCCTACTGTCTTCAGAAACTCGTTAAGAACTGAGGCGAGTCTAACCATTTCCTACTGAAGAAGAAATCACTTCTGCAGCAAACTCTTTTAAAATGTCACAATTAATAGTAAGTGTTTCTGCTGCGGGAGGCACTTCCATTAAGACAAATACAATACATATGTCTTTAGATACAGTGTGCTACATATTATAAAACACAATTTAACCCAACATTTCAACAGTAGGATGGTCCTTGCTTTCTATCCATTCAAAACCTGATGAAGTCATAGAGCTCATGGACTCACTGCAAATTTGTTGAAATAATGGGTCATTCTTTAATTCTTCCAGTGTAGCTTCATCATCTTGTCCCTGCTGACGACCTGGATCAAACAGTAGATTTGGGTCTAAAGTGTTCAAATCATTGATGCTGCCTGAGAGCTCAGAAGACAACCTGATGTTGCTAGAGAAATCAGATGCAGTATTAGTGAGATCAGATGCTACCTGACCTACTAGCTGCTGGCTGGTTTGCAAGCTGTCTCCACTCAACAGGTCTTTAACAGTGCTACTGAAATCTAATTGTTGCTCTCCAATTTCCGATTGTGCTTGATTATCTCCAGGAGAAAAACTGATCTGATCGGTGCTATTACTTTTGGTGAGGTAAGATGGTGTTTGGAATTCATAAACAGAAGTGCTGGAATCGATCATATTCTGCGGATTGGCACTAGGAAAAATGGCGGAAGTTTCCAAAATCTGAGTGAGATTCATCCGGGCTGTGTAATTGGAGGGCAAGTTGTTCATGCCCAAACCTCTCACTGCATCATCATTGTCAGAATCAAGTTTACTCAACAAAACATTGGTTATTTTTTTATTGTTTGTTTGCTTCTGAAGAGCATTCGGGAAGGCTGTCTGCATCATGACTGTCAATGGAACTGATTGACTTCTTTGAGCTATGTTGTTGGCACATGCGTCTGTGTGAACATTTGTGAAAACGTGAACATCTGGGGTTACTGGACTGCCAAAGGGGGTCACATTAGATCGGGGGATATTAGATATTGGATAGAGGGTGCTTCCACTAAGATTACGTTGGCGATGAACAGCAGGGCTCACACTCCGGCATCTGAAATTGCTGCTGGCAGATGAATTAGTTCCCTTATTATCAAGAGGGGCAGGGACTGCAAAACCCTCCTGTTTGTTGGTGTTATTTACAGTGGCACCTTGATGCTGCACAGGAGAGACAGGAGTCAAACGACCAAAATGAGTGTCATGATGTCTGGATTGAGACTGGTAAGACTGTCCAGGCACAGCAAAAGCATGAGGTTTCCTGAAGCGGTCTTCCACGAGTTCCTGATAGCTTGGGAGAATGCCATGGCCAGAAACTGATGAATTACCAACCCCACTATACCCATTATTCATCCATTCTAGCTTGGTTTTGTCAGGGTGTGTGGCCATGGGTCTTTGCATCGGTTTCACAGGACTACTTGAGACAATGCTGGCATCATGATACGCCATACTGGAGCTTATTGGGGTAAATGCAAATGGATTCCTGCATTCAACAGGGCTGGGAGGGACACTACTGCTGCAGTTAGAATGCGGAGTACCAATGGGTGTATGCCGGCTACTTCCTAAAGCACTATCCACAGGTGTGGTCTGGGCTAGCCGGGAGCAAGGGCTCTCCCGTGACAGACTCTGAGACCCAGCAATCATTTCAGATGTTGGAGTTGGAGTTGGGGTTGGGGTTGGGGTTGGGGTAGGAGTGGGTGTGGGTGTGTGGATAGGAGTGCCATTGCTATGGATTGGATGATAGAAGTGGGTGCTGGAGGTGTGAGATGACATCGGAGCTCCTGGAGTTACTGATTGACTCTGAAGGGTCATTCCCAAACAGTTGCCATAAGAATGAGAATTGTTCATTGACATTTGCTGCTCCATAAGCACCAGCTCTTCCACAATACTATCTTGTGTAAGTTCATCATCGAAAGGAAAGTAGCTTTCATTTGTTTGGGAAACAGAAGGCTCAAACTCCTTTAGTTCAGACTGTAGAGGTAACTGATCTGAAGACTGTGCTTGTATTTGATTCAAAGAAGATTCTTGTATCTGGCTATGTAGCTGCTGGGTATATGTGTCCTGTGGCATTCTTTCTAATTCCCAAACAGATTTCTCTAAGTCATTGATATCAGAGTGCTCAGGAACTGTCATGACACTGATATCTTGCTGTTCACAGCCAGCAGACATAAACTCAGAATTCTTAGTAACCTGCTGCCATTCATTTGGATTAAAGCTGCCATCTGGTTTTGAATCACTGTCTAAGAGAAAGACACTCCCTTCAAGTTTTACTTTTATATCTGGAGATGATGACGGTGTTTGCTGTTCTGAAGCTGAATCACTGGTAATAAGAGCAGAATTCAAAGGTCGATTTGCCACTGTATGTGAATTGACATTTACTGATACCTTGCTAGGAATCTGAGCACCTGCTGCCGAACTTTCTGTTTTCCCTGAATGTGGAACCTTTTGGTCCTTCTTAACACTGCCTGGTTTCTGACCTTCTACGTTAACTGCAGAAAGCTGTTCCACTATTGGTTTCTTTACAGGAGGCACCTGAGACTCTTGCAATGCAGAAGACAGTCGCTTTCTTGGACTTTTAGTGCATAATTTAGGGTCTTTATTTATTGAGTCACCATTAGATGGTGAGCTGGTGCTGGTGAAAGTTAAGTTCTGAGTGGCAACTGAGAGAGTGACAGTACTTTGATTATTGCCTGTTGAAGTGACCGGCAGAATTTCATTACAGCGACTTTTACATTTGGTCCTCTGGTCACAGACCTTAGTTGCTTTTATTTCAATGACACCTTCATTAGAAGGTTTTTGCACTACTCCATCTGTATTACTTTTCTGCCCCAAAAGGGCACTAGGTGTTGTTTTGGGAGCTTTAGTCCCATCAGAGTTCTCTTGGCACTGTACAGGATGCTCATCTGATGATGTTTCAGGTTCTATTTTGACTTCCACAGCAGATGTTCCCCCAGTGCTGCTGGTCCTGGATCCAGGAGACTGAAGTGAAACAACAGAACCATTCTTGATCTGTGGAAAGGTCCTTGATTCTTCTGTTGTTCCTGTAGCACTGTTTACTGAGGCAGAATGTTTAAGAGGGGCACTACCGTTGCTGGGTGTGAGGGATATTGCTGTCATTTTCACCACATTTAGAGAACTCATGTGTGAAGTGGGTACAACAGCGGTTTTGATGGGACTGCTAGTAAAGAGGACAGTAGTTGGAGAGCGGATGGTGAGCGCACTGGTGTTGGCTGGTTTGGGTAAGATCTGAGGGTAGCGGTGCCGGGCAGAACGATCCCCACCAGGGCTGGCTGGAACGTTCTGAGGAGTCTTTGGTGCCTGTTTCACAGACTGCATGTGCTGAGTGACCACCTGTACATTGAGGGGAAGAACTTTGCCGTCAGAAGAACTCATTGGACTTGGTGAAGTTACCAACTGCCTGGTCCGCTGGACCTATTAAAAGGTGGAAAACAAGAAAATCAGATTTAACAAGTTGAGGATATAAATAGTAATTCATATATCTGTATAGTAACAAGGCATTTAGTAAATGTAATGGTAAAAAGAAAAAAAAAACAGTTCCTATGTTAGATGAGAGTTCTTCTAGACCAGATTCTATATAATCAGACACATAAATATTAAAATAAATGCAACATAGTTGCAAAATACAATTAATTTGTAAGAACGTGAACATACTTTTCAATTAACAAGACTTAAAAACTTCACACTTATGATGAATACTTGCCAAAACAATGATTTTTAAGGAGGTTATAGGAAGGTTATATTTTTATATAGGAGGTTATATTTTTAAGGAGGTTATAGGAAGAGGTGGAAAAATTTTGAAGAAACATGCAACTATAAAGGTATCTACTGGAGTCTGTGCCAAGAAGATGACTCACTCACAGGGGAGACTGTCTCATAAATGGGTCTAACGAACATTAGTAACTAAACCACTGTGGATAAGGGTCTCAGACACAAACAACTGTCTCCCCAAGTTTGCCCTATAGTCAACAGTACAAGAGCATGGTTACCAGGAACTCCAAGTTTTCATGACACGATGATGATGACAAGAACAACAAAAACAAGATAAAATTTTTATCTCTTTCATAATATCATCAATAACAACATAAAACACCATCTTGTTTTAGCATGAAGCACTTTCATTTTAGAAGCCCCTTCATCACAACCTCAGTTGTGTGAGACAGGAAAGGAGAAGAACATCACCTCTATTTGCTAATAAGGAAACAGACTCAGAGGAGCTAAGGGACTTGCCCAAGGTCCTGTGTCCAGCAAGCCACAGAGATAGGTCTATATTAAAGCATTATCAATGCACATTACAACTTTGCTTCATCTGAATGTTAAAAAGAAAAGAGCTTAAAGCAAAAAAAAAGTTTAAATTGTGTCATCTTGGCTCAGCTAGAGATGAAACGACTCTGAAAATGACTCATCTCTTACATAAAGCTCTGACTGGTTATGTGCACAGTCTGTATGTCCTGGATCTCCGTATTTTCACTTATGTTCATTTTATAGCTCGCTTTGCAATCAACTATATCCTGAATAAAAGAGAACCGACTGAAGCTGAGTCTATCTGTTGTTACAAAATCAGTTAATAACTGATTCTACACCTATACTTGCCTCGTTCTCATGTGCCACTTTTAATTAAATGATTGATTTCCCACCATCCCAGTAAAGCCAAACACTATTTGATGATATTACCGGAACGGGACTAGGGACAGCTGCCACAACAAAACCAATAGGCTGAGGAGAAAGGATTGCAGGATTTCCATTAGAAAGATTAGCCACTCCATTGGTCGTAGTGCCTTCTGATTTTTTTGCTGAGGATTCTCCTGGCAAAGGGGACTGTAGTTTCTGTTCTTGCTGCTTCTTCTGAATTTTCCGTTGCAATTGCTGTTTAGCATCAATAGGAGATGGCAAAGTCTTCACTTGAGGCTGAAACGAATTACTTTCAGCTGTAGGTATAAAAGCAGAAGGCTGGGTAATTCCTTTAATTCCTGAAAATAAACAAAATGGAAAGCTAAAATAAATACTCTTCTTTATAGAAGGCAGTTACAACTCAATTTCTTTGAATATGTAGCAATCTACTGCACAAGGCAACCAAACCCGGCAAATTTTAACTCATAATTTCTTTATAAAGCATAAGTATTAGACTTCAATTTAGAAACATTTGTCAATATGGTTTTACTTGACACCTTAAAATATGGTTTAACTCGTGACAGTTTGAGTTAGATCAACAACAACAGATGAAGATTTTGAAAACAGAAGTAGCTATGTCATAAATATGCAGACGCTAAGATCAATAAATGCAAAGAGAGCCTATTTTACATTTTATCAGTAGATGTCAGAAATTTCCCTCCCCTCCTTCTCTAATTAGAAATTTAAGCATTTTCATGATTTTAATATTTGGTCCACAAGGGGCACTCAATAAATATTTGCTGAAACCATCCATATATTAGAAAAAATTAGTATGGGGAAAACAAGCCTTTAATCCTACCAGAAATTCATGAAAATAGATACAACTATTTTAATGGTTACTATACAATTATTCCAGTATGATCTAGGAGAAATTAAGCAGTTTCTTAATAACACTGAGGTTAACAGATTTTGAAAAAGTGTCACTGAGACAACTTTTTAAAGCAGTAGAAAGATCAACACCGAGAAAAAGGAATAAAATAAGCAAGGGATAAATTTTAATTTAAGAAAAATTGATTATATAATACAATTAATTTTTTTAAAAGCTCACTTCACATTTAGGGTGTGGCATTAAGATCATTAGAAAATAAGCTGTGGTCGGTAAAAACAGTGGAGAGAGGAAAGGGGAGGACATCTCCATCCCGCTGGTACACCTTGCCCTTCCTTTCCCCAGCCCAATTTCTGCTTTTATCCTTCTCTTAACAGCAACAACTGGGGAGAGTGAGATGGGAAGGAGAAAAGGAAGTGACTGTAAACTCTCTCCCACACCCTCACCTCTCAATAATCCCTCATCTTCTGACCCCCTAATTTATCACCTAAGTACTATTTTTTTCTCTTCAAATGCAGCTCAAATTGCACTGCTTCCTCCTGGCCCCCAGCCTCAGCTCTGGCTTCTCAGCACCTGCACCCCTGAGAGCCTCTGCCAATGGCTCAAAGCCTGCTGTCTTACCCCTCCCGCCAGGGTTTCTGGACAGGAATGAGTTCCAAGCAGCTGACTTACAGAAGAACATTTGTAACACAACCTGTTCTTAATACAGAGACTATATTTATAAAAAACCAAATTCACCTTCAAAGGATGAAGATTAATCACTACCAAAGGTATTCAAAAAACTGTGGCAATGGCTGAGAACAAAATTTCAAGAGATTCTAAAAGTGTTTTGAGTAATGATGCAATTGTTAAAGTAACAGCTTCCCAAGCTGACTATTTTCAAAAAAGGGAAAACACCTGTTTATATATGTAATTTTTAGTATTTTTGCTTAAAAACACACCTTTCTTTACACTTATGCCTTAAAAATTCATTCATTCAACTTTTTTTTTTTTTCAGTCAGACTTTGTGAATAATTTGGGAAATAAGGAAGATAGAGTTTCTTTACCCCATGATACCTCCTAAGGCCTCAACTTGCTAAAGTACTCTTCTAGGTGTCAGCAGGAGTGGGAGAAAGAGAACACAGAAAGTTGAAGGGCCCATATCTTTTAAAACCTCATTTTGACAGAAGATACAAGGACAGTACATTGTAATGGAGTTAACCTGGGCTTTGGAGACAGACAAATCAGGATTCACATCCTGGCCCCAATACTGATCTGCCCGTGACAAAATACTTAACCTCCCTGAGAATCTGTTTCCTGATCCGTAAAATGGGAATAAATGAGGTAACAAATGTGAGCTATCTAGCTAGATAAGGCTGCCCAAGCACTCTCCTGCTCCTGTGTAAGTGTTAAGTGAATAGATTTAGGTCATACAATTTACGTCTAGACAGGAAAAATGATGACGAGGCTCTTGTAAAGAGATTATTTTTCTGAAGTAAATTCTCAATTGACCATAAAATGAGGGGACAGAACAATCTCACACACACACCACAAATACTTCAATATTCTGATGAATATAAACTGAAAGAAAAAGGATTCCTTATTGAAATGATGAAGTTATAATAAAAAAAGAAGTGAAGCCATTTAAGAGATTATAATTTTGACTGTGGTAAATCTATTGTAGATTTAAAAATATTTACATTTAACAATCAGAAGAATTATCTCTAGAAAACAAGTTTCACGTTAATACATTTTTCACAGAAATTGTAATTTCCTACAGTAATAACATAAGTTATTCACTCGTTTTTAGGTTTATAAGGTATGACTGAAATAAGACATTTAAAACATTTCATCAGAACAGATATTTTACACAGCTACTAATTTAGGAGGGAGTAATTTATTCCAACAAAACTGTCAATTCTAAAATTCCTATTTGAATGAAAATACTCATTTGAATGCATATAAAAAATCACTCTTGCTATTTTATAGTAATGCTTCATATAGTTTAGTTTTTGTGAGACTAAGGTACCTTTCACATTGTCCAAAGATCATTTTATTTATAAGCATTACTTTCTGGGATAGGAGTCTACCAAGTAATTTTAAAACATAATCTTATTTTTACCTCTAATATTTAGTTTATTAATTTAGATACATATATATCCTTAAAAGTACATATTCTTTAAATTTTAAAATAGCAATAAAAAAGTAAACATCAACTGGGAGATCTTAAAAGTTTCATATTTTAGCAAAGCAACATACAAAACTACAGCTTTAAGCTTTATAATGAAAGGACTGCTCTTACTTTTGTTGGCTCAAAAAACCCACCTGAATTTAGTGTTAAATGAAGTAAGAGCAAATTCATACAAATACTAAAAAGAAAAAGAAGTTCTTTGGATAAACCCTTCTTTTACTCCCAACTCTAAGTATAGTAACACCCTGTCAATTTTAGTTTGTTAATAATTTTGTACCTGGTGGTGCTGCGGCCATTACAGTTAGAGCTGCCATCGACTTGGTGCCTATATAGTGACTTTTTACGAGGAAGCGGGCTAATTCCAAGACTGTGTCAAATGGCTGGCTTAACACTTTCTGGGCCCATTCACATACAAGACGGCAAGCAGAAGAGATAACTTCCTCGTCAATGTTTTGAAGCTGCCCAGAAGGTTCAGCTCCTTCCAACTAAACAAAGGAAAAAGGAAAAGTCAACTTTTAAAAGAAAGTTCAGAGAAATTAAATAGAAGCACATTCAGGATACGTATTCTTAATTAGAAGATATAATCTAAATCTGCTGGGTCAGAGCAGTATGAAGGGACCTGTTGGCATGCATCTAAGAAGAGCCTTGCAAATAAGACGCCTTTGCCTCTATCCACTGGTGCACAGCCATCAGCAGCGTTGTGAATGTGACATTTAAATGATTGTTAAACATATATGAAGACTAACAGATCTTTTGAATCTTTCTAAAAGCCTTTTCTAACATCAAAAAAACAAACTATGCCACTAGCCATATTATCTCTTCTGAAAACATGCATACCAAACACATTATTCTACAACTTAAACTTTTCCCTTGAAAATATAAATATTGTTAATACACAATGGATATATCTACAAATCAGTAACTTTAGATTATTGTTCTAAATAATGTATTTTTGTTCTCTGTAATTTCACAAGCCATGTTGGGATAAGTCATGTATGCTAACATTATTCAGCCACTGTTGAAATTTTTGGCTCATTTATTGGGTAAAAAGACACAGTTCCTGGTCTCTGGTTTTATCCAAATGAGACTATGCAATATGCATTTCAATGTTGATATTAAGGTACAATTCTACATATTAAAAAGAAAAGGCAGAATTCTTACCCCATCTCCAGTTTTGTGAAAGTCAAGATTGGGCAGTGTTGGCATATGAACAAAAGCCTTTTTTCTTAGTCCACTGTAGCAATATGTAATAAATTGTTAAGGTCTAAAGTACTCTGAATTAAATAAATTGCTTATACAGTTAGCACTTGAGAAGTAACCACATATGAAACGAGAATAAAATCAGCATGAGATAACATCTACTTTCTGAGTTCTTTAGTAAGAGAAACCTTAACATTATAAACTCATGCCACTTTTACTCTTTTGACACTGGAACAGTCCTTGTAGAATGATTTTCATCTGTTATAAATTTTACGAATAAATGTTCCTAATAAGCTGTGCCAGCCACCAGCAACAAACAGGTCAGAAGGAAAGGAATATCCAGACGGAAACCTGGCACAGAGAAGGGAAACTTTAGCCCAGGGCACTGGGACAAAAACAACTCTAAAGAGTATCACAAGGGTTTTAACCTTTTCACTTCTCTTTTTCCACTGAAACACCCAGGATTATCACCTGTAACACGCCAAAGACACATCCAGACATTTCTTATTGTATTCAGGAAACAAAGCTAGGTCATGCAACAAGTGGTTAAAAAACACCTGGAACCATTTTAGAAAAGCAGCCTTCCCCCTTCCACTTCCTCTCATCTCCTCCATAGTAGTGAATTTTTATGCTTTGAAAAACGCCAAGAGCTAAGCAGAGAGAAATGATGTATTTCTAATATGATACAGACACCCTCTATTTTACAATCTTCTTCCAAGAGTAGGAAGAACCTTAATAAATTCTTAATTTTCATTTCTTTTACTCCTAAGTATTGCTCCATCACAAGAGGGACCATTTCTATGTGGTGGCTTTAATTTTAATACAGGTTTCAAATGGTTGACTGAAAAATACTTTAAAGAGAACTCATCTTTCAGTACAAGTTCCACAAGAAATTTTTTTGAATGTTCTATCTTTTGCCAAGGAGATCTCTATGTTTCTACTTACGGGAAGAAAAGAAGATAAGCTAACATCTTTCTCCACTTTTATTGATATAACTTTCAATTGCTGTACAGTGGCATGCCTCAATAATTCTTACTGAATAAGAAATGAAGATCAGACCACTAAGAACACATCACAGAGACAGAGTAAGGTGAAATCTATCACAATCTTTATAATAACTACTATTTGCTATTTCTCTTGCAGTTGGACAAACAGCTGGGAAAATAACTTCTGCAATTATTCTACTAAGTATTTTTGAGTTGTTTATATTTGTTGATTTAAATTCATTTCTAAATAAATTTAGTTGAACTACAATTGCTAGCTGAACTACAACAGCAGATGTTCTGTAATAAATGAACTTAAAGAGATTACTAAAAACAATTCTGGTAAAGGATATTTAGATTTGCCTCTCGTGCCCAGACGACGTGCCTTCATGTTTGGAAAGACATTTTTCATGATCTTTCCAAAGTCAGCAGCACTTAATGGATGGTAACCAAGATTGTCACAATAGCTCCTGCAAAAGAAGTAGGGACCAATTTAGAGAGCAACAGAACTTAGAATTACACAGCACAGTATTATTTCAATACAATTTGATCCCTTTGACAAAATAAAAAAAATACATCTTCAAGTCATTTACAATTCTCACTGATAATAAGGTCATCATTCTTTGGGGACTAACTCAGGTTTAGTTAGCTTGTTTCATCCTCAGGGTATACAGTGCTGCTGCTTTCAACAGCATTCAAGAAACTTGCAGTAACAGATATTGGTGGTACAAAGTTTTCCAACTACAATCCAACCCTGCACCCTGAAATGAGTATATCCAGCCCAATTAGCGGGGCTCTAAGTTTCTACATATGTATCAAGCTCACATACTGGGATAATTTCCAATATAAACATTATGTATGTGAGACATCAGAGACAAAACATGGTTTAAAATAGAAACATGATATATTAGAACTAAAAGGGACCTTAGGGATCACCTATGCCAACACTCTCATTTTACCAATAAGGGAGAAAATGAAGGCACACAGAGAGGTCCCAAAGGTCCAGTGTTCTCTCCTCAGTCCCCTCACCCCTATTATTGCTAAGAAAAAGGTACTCTGTAGGCAGTAACTTCAAGTGGGACCAGGGAAACAAGCCAGATCTTAACCACTACTGGAATCAGGTGCTCTGTTCTTCTCTCGAGCTGCCAGTTGTAGGTAAAAGGCCAATCCCTCCTCTACCAGAAGCAGCAGGCCATGGCCACATCTTGTTCTGGCTGCCAAGCCAGAACTCATAACTTTTGGCCTTTGGGAGAACCACCACCTGAGAAATACCAAAGAGCAAGTCAGAGGAATTCCAAAGTAATTCAATCAAATCTCGCCACCTCACCCCCCATTTCTGCATCACGCAGAGCAGCTTCTTGATGAAGAGGTCATGTGGTGGAGCACCAAAGAAAGAGATTTAGGATGAAGAAAGAAAGGAAAAACAATGGAAAGGCCTGGTGGGCAGGGAACATTCCTGAGGAGACCTGAACTCAAGAAGTCAAACCGGGAGAGACTCAAGAGGAAGCAGGGATCCCTAGGAGCCTTATTAGAGAGAATAGAGGTAGGTCTGGAGATAAAGGCCTTTTTCTTGATTGTGTTCTCCTATCCCCACACCAAATCCCACACACCTCTGGTGGGGCGTGGGGGATGAGACGAGTTGCCCAGCAAACAGATTCCCAACAATGCTAAGAGTACGGAAAAGGCAAAGGAGCTAACGTGCACTGAGAATTCTCTCTAGAGGAAGTATTAGATTAGACACATCATATTTAAATTGAGACTAAATGTGCTACTCTGACTGGTTCAGGGGTCAAGGTTTAAGGTACTAAGTGAAGGGGTGACTTTTTGGGTGCTGACAAGTTAAATGAACTGCATCAAATCATAACCATTTCAGTAACAGGTGAAATCAGTCATCTTTATGGTTTAAACCAGCACAGAAAGAAAACGTGAATGAGGCTCTTCTGCACCTCTGGGACTCGACACATTTCCTCTACTTTGCTTTTCTTATCCTTCAAGTCCTAGCTTGAATGTTACGATTTTGAAAGGGTCTCTTCTGACTACCCTGTCCAAAGCAGTGCCCTCCTGCCACACCCTCACCATATTCCCTATCGGTGTACTCTGTTTCTTTTCTTCTCATGACTTACAGTTACGTGACAGCCAATTTACTTGCTGTCTCCTCCACTAGACTGTAAGTTCACCCAGGGCGGTGACCATATCTATCTGGTTCACCAATGTATTCTCAGCACCAGGAACAAGATTTAAGAGTTACATTAAGCTCACCTGTCACATTAAGCCTCAGTATGACATTAAGTATGTCATATTTAAAATGGCAAAAAACATTAAACACATAAAAAGACAACAAAAGTAAAAAAGAAAACACTGCTCACTGGCTCCTAGGACAGCACTGGCAGATGGGCCTAAAAAAACTGAAACCAAATAAAGAAAAGCAGGGCAATGAGTCTAATGAGAGATAAAATATCCATTCTACTCTCCCCCTGTGATTTAGGTTTTGGTGTTTTTTCATTATATTAGTATACTAAAATTGTTTTACCTTGGCAGAAGGGGTAGGTGAAAGGTTGGCAAAGTATCAAGACGATCAATGCAAAATTTACTTGTCAGATAGAACTAATCCTGAGTGTGATTTCAGAATGTGACCATCCCATTTCATCTGGTTTTTGATTGTTATTTATTCCACTCAAAAAGGGAATTCACCTTTTGGAAGAATCAAGTTTTTACAGTGACCTTATCTTTAAAATACTCTTCAGTGGATAAATATAAAAAGCACTTTGTACACATATAAACAGCTCTAATCATTCCTCCTCAAACAGTAGGCAATGTTAAGAATAAAACTGCTTGATTCAAAATTCTATACTTTGACATCTTACATGTCAAAGAGAAAACAGAGAGCCTCAATTTAAAAGCAACAATAACAGTACCAGAACACGTCCTCCATTTCCTTAATTTTGTGAAATCTTAGAACTGGAAATGAGTTTAGAAGTTTTACAGTTCAACTTCCTGCCAGATGTGGAAATGGTCACGCTCTTAAATGATGGGTTATCTCGACGTGAACACTTCCCCTGATGGGAAGGGCTCTATATTGTGAGGTGGTCACATCTTCAGTAGTTCTCATTTTCAAAGAAAAAGAATTTCATTATTAGAGTCCCTTCCCCATTGGGAAGATCTAAATATTCAATGATTCTGTTTTAATCTAATTAAGTAAATATGTACAGGCTATCTATTCATAATTTTGAAACCAGTGCTATACAACAAGCCATAGGTCATTCCAGGCCATGTGGAGATCTTGGTTAGTTTAAATCTTGTTTTCCTGCTTCATAACTTTAACTGCCGGTTGATCAAGCAAGATAAGGTGTCAATTAACACCTAACTCAGCATCAGATTATATTTATGTAAGACACAGAAAAGGGAAGGAATAGAGAATGTTCTGTTTACAGGATAACTAACACTCTAATGCCATTCTTAAAATGAGATCACTTTTTTCTCACTCTTTTTTTAAAAGTATGCTTTTAAGACTTTGAAATTAAGCCTAACATTCAACATGACCATCAACACATTGTTCAAAATCCTTGGTAGCAAGTCAATTTTTAATGTTTATTCACACCATTTACAAATTAACTATATAAGTTAAACACAGTTTAAAGTTACAAAAATATAAACAAAAAAATCATAAAAGACTAGTGGCAAAATATAGTCACAGGATACATAACTATACCTGTACATTTTTTGAGTGCTTTGAGTACTTTGTAATCCTCTCAACACCCTGAGGCAGGTATTTACATTATACACACTTTATAGATGAGGAACTTGCATAGAGAGGTGAATCTAGAAAGGATTTGGTCATCCCGCCTAACCCACTCATCTTGCAGATGAGAAACTTTTACTGCTAATTAGTGACCATAAGTAAACTGAATGCTTGGAAGGCAACCCAAATTATATTACTAAAAAATCTTCTAATATTTATAAAGAGAAGAATTTATTAAGAATTATTCATTTTCTATTAAAAGCCCTTTTCTTACCAAGACTCACACTATTATTTTGGAGATTCTTAACATTCAAGTATTACATATGACAATAAAAAATATGGGAATTTAGGGAGGTCCCAAAGACATGGTAGAATTACATTTCCTTAAAAGTATTAATCAAACAATATATTTGCTAGATAATCTGGAAGACAAACGAGGTAAACGTTATATGGTCAAATTAGCTAATTTGCTTGAGCTTTGAAAGGGAAACAGTTGTTGAAATCCTCCAATATTTTTAAGGTGCACTTAGATCCTGAGACTCTGGAAAGAAAATTTTTCGCAAGTGCCTGACCTTGATCATAACAGATTTGATTTTTCCTATTGTTCCATGTTTGGGGCAGAACAATGATACACAGCTGAGTCTGAGGCACAGGGCTAAGCTACTAGGCTCTGGCATTTGGCAGGAACACTCAGAGAACACTGCAGAAGTGACAGTGTCACGTAAATGATGGCGTGGTGTCCCAGAGGACAGCACAGCTGGAAAAGCACTGCATTAGTCTGTTGGTTATTGTGTCTTCTAGTCTAGGCCCTAGAAAGAGATTTAGAGTTGTTAGCAGTACTATTAAGCCAAGTTTAGACTAAGGTCAAATATCACCTTTGAAATTCAGGTGATAAATCTTATTTTTGTAGTAACTACATAATATATCTGAAAGATTACTTTGCTTGAAATCAACAAAATTAAAGAAGAGTTAAATTATCATGTATATACAAACAAATGATCATGTATGATCTTATTAACCAGGTCTTTCTTTTCCAACTTGCCTTTCCTTTTTCATGGGATTATTAACTAAAATGATTTTATAATAATTCCAGGAAAAAGATTCAGTCATGGTGAATCATGATTAACATATCAAGGATCTTATCCTGAAGTTTATAAATTACTAATAAAAGAATAAACTTTAGGGGTAGTCATCTGATAAATTCTCAACATTTTATTTATTTATTTTTTTGTGAGGAAGACTAGCCCTGGGCTAACATCCGTGCCCATCTTCCTCTGCTCTATATGGGAAGCTGCCACAGCATGGCTTTACAAGCGGTGCGTCTGTCTGCGCTCGGGATCCGAACTTGCGAAACCCTGGGCCGCCGAAGCAGAGCGCGTGAACTTACCACTATGCCACCAGGCCGGCCCCAATTCTCAATATTTTAAAAAAAAATTTGTGTCCTTAACTATTTAATCATAGTAAAAACTTCTGCTTTTATTATTTCTTAAGAAAGTCTTAATTTCTCACTATTGCCTAAGAAAAGCCATTTAAAATGACTGTTTCTTTGGTCAGTTTGGATTATTTTTTTAGATAAACTCTATATACATAGATTATATATATACATATATATACACACACATATATGTGTGTATATGTATGTATATATATATATATAAAACACTCTGTATGTAGTGCAAGTGTACTTTATTCGTACACTTACTTTCACTTTTGGATTGCCTCAGTTCTTTGTTTTAAATTAACCTCAAATAAAATGTTCAGATTATATGAATATATATAGTAACTGCCTATAGATTAAGAATGAACTAAAACACTGAAGCAGTGGGCCTTGACCCAGTGAATTCCTGATTAACCATCTCTTCTCTGAATTTCCACCCAAATTCAATTTTCAATAGTTTTCTTCAATAGTTTCAAACACTTCAGAAATCATGTTAGTAAAAGGATAAATTCAGCTAGGAACAAGGTTGTCTACATTAAAAAAACCCAACAAACTCCAACATCATCTTGTGGAATCATACCATTTTGTAGATGAGGAAACTAAGGAACAGAGAGGTAAAGATGATTTGCAAGGGGAGTTAACTAGTAAGTGGTTGTTTATATTATTGATGAGCCAAGCAGAGTTTTATACAATGGGTATTCAATATTTGCTGACTGGTGGCACTGCAAGACTTTCAAAAGGTTCCTTCTGGGGGGCTGGCCCAGTGGCGTAGTGGTTAAGTTTGCACAGTCTGCTTTGGTGGCCCAGGGTTTGCAGGTTTGGATCCCGGGCATGGACCTACGCACCACTCATCAAGCCATGCCGTGGCGGCGTCCCACATAAAAAATAGAGGAAGATGGGTAGAGATGTTAGCTCAGGGCCAATCCTCCTCAGCAAAAAGAGGAAGAAGGACAATAGACGTGAGCTCAGGACCAATATTCCCCACCAAAAAAAAAAGGTTCCTTCTGAAGAACACTGATCAGTCCCCAATTTGATCTGCTGCATAAAATCTCGAATCAGTAAATACATACAGGATGGCATTCTTCTAGAAACTATGTCAGCAGAAAATGATAAGTGAGATATATTTACCTGCCTTTAATAATTATATAGAAGAGGAGAGAAAAATGGACAAAGACCTAAATAGGTTCTTCACAAAAGAGGATATCCAATTGGCCAAGAGAACATATAAAAAGGCACTCTTTATTAGTCATCAAGGAAATGCAAATTAAAACTCAAATGGAAAAATAACCTAACGTCCATACATAGTAGAATGGATGAAGAAATTGCAGTATATATTCACAAACAGAATACTAAACGGCAATTAGAATGAATGAACCAAAACTACACAGAACAAAATGCTTGAATCTTTCAAACATATGTTGAGTAAAAAAGAACCTAGATACAAAATTACTTTATAATTTCATTCATATAATGTTCAAAAACAACTAAAGCTAATGCGTGGTGTTAGAAGCTGGGATAGCAGTTCCTCTTGTCAGGGGTGGGATGATGGTGGTGGGAAGGGTAGTGACTAGAAAAGGACACAAGGGGCCTTCTGGGATGATGGTGATGCTCAGTTTCTTGATCTGGATGCTAGTAATATAAGTGTACTCACTTTGTGAAAATTTACCAAGTTGTACACTTAAAATTTGTGCACTTTCCTGTATGTTACACCTCAAAAAAGTTACATGAAGTACTGTAAATAAATGCTATGACAGAGATACAAATAAGGTGGCATATGATCACAGAGAAGGGAGTCATTTTAACTTACATAATTAAGGGTATAATGGTATAAGGAGAAAGTATATTTAAACTGGGCCTTAGAAAACAAGTAGATTTAATCATATGGGTGTTGTGGAGGGGACTGAGCCAGATCTAGCTCATGTGGAGGAAAGAGTGTGAACAAAACCTGAGAGGAGCAGGGTGTGTTTTTGAAATCTCAAGAAGTTCAAACTAGCTAAGGTGTAGGATGAATGGTGGGAACAAGGAAGGAGGAAGAAAGGTTTATACAAAACAAGGTTTATACCAAGTAAGGCGAAAATGTTGGACTGTGGAAGAGTTTGAATAATAACAATTGCTGCCACATATTGACGGCTTACTATGTACCAGGCATTGTGATAAACGTTTTTTGTATATAGTTTAAACCTTAATAAAAATAGTATGGTATATTTACATTTTACAAAAGGATAGAAAACAAACTGACACTAAATGTTAAGGACTTGCCTATGGCTACCAACCCCAGTACATATTAAATTAGGACTCAAACTTAGATATCGTTAGTTCCAAAGTCCAATCTTTCTCTACTGTATAATTTTGCCTTCCTCTGACAAATAAAAGGTTTTGGACTTCATTCTTTAGCAGTGGGAAATACCAAATACAATTTGGAAGGAGGCTTTTTCATAACTTTTAAAGAAATTCTTTATAAAGGGTTTTTCATCTTCCAGGCTGAACAGTTTTTATTTCTTAAGATTAAAATGGCTATTCCATTTGCTGTATCATTTCAGTGAATTCTTCAGTGAAGTGTGGCAGTTAGAACCGCACATAACGTTTCTGGTCCTTTAACATTTATGGATTTCAATTTTATAGTTTTGGTGACATCAAAGAAAACTGCATAGTAAGGACAAATGAAATTCATTTCTCCATAAAACAATGGAAAAACTGGTCAATATCAACTTTTCAGAACCCTGGAAATTAACTCAAGGCTTGCAGCAAACTGGAGAGCAGTTATCCAAGAAAAACAGCTGATTTTCAGTAAGAACAGCTTTGGACCATTTTAACTTGCCCTAGTCTAACCCCCCATTCTCCATCAGTAGCCTTGAAAAGTAATAGCCCACATTTCCAATTCAGCTTGGTGGCCACCAGAATTAACATAACACAGCTGGAGCTCTCTCAAAGCCTCATCCCAAAGAACTGTCATTATTTGTCTAGTGTGCTAGATTCTATGGAGGACCCCACCTGCAGGCTGTATCTGACCTGTCTTGAAGCTTGCCCGCTGCAAAAAGCTTTCTCCCTTGCAGGGGTGGAAGGGTGGGGAAGGGAAGTTGTTAAAAAGAATTATAGGCAAATGTCTTAACTTTGTGGCTGCCTGAGACACTGGATAACAACTGAGGCAAACAATAGACTAACCAAAAAGCTTAAAAGGAAAAGCTGGGAAATAAGATGTCCACAGAAGCTCTGAAAAGCTCTATCATATTCCTGGCTATCTACAAGGCCATGCACATGCAAAAGGCCGTGAGCATTTCAAGACCTGAGAAGGCCCTAAACTCTCACCTTTGGCCAAACTTAAGGTTCTGCAAAAGCAGGAAGTGAAGGCTAGGGGAGGGCTGTCAATTGCTTGACTAAGTGTTTATGATGTATCCCAACACACACAGAGCCCTCTGGCATAGACTGGGAAACTTATTGGTTCAAGGTGTTTAAGGAAATCTCTGTCCAATCAACAGCTGACCACTGAGCTAACTGAGTGGAAACTTCAATGATCAGACAAAAAAATGAGAGAATTCATCACCAGCAGACCAGTCCTACAAGAAATACCAAAGGGAGTTATTCAGGCTTAAATGAAAAGACATGAAACAGTCACTCAAATCCACATGAAGAAATAAAGAGCACCACTAAAGGTAACTACATAAGTAAATGTAAAATACAGTCTAAATGTATTTTTTGCTTGTAACTCCTTTATTCTCCTCTCCGATCTAAAAGACAACTGCATAAAGCACCAAATATAAATCTGTGTTGATGGGTATACAATGCATAAAGATGAATGGGGGTTGAGGAGAGAACCCAGATATATTTAGGAGCAAAAGTTTTTGCATACTTTTGAAATTAATTTGGTATTAATCCAAAATAGTTTATTTTTATAAATTAAGGTGTTAATTGCAATCTCCAGGACAAGTGCAGAAGAAAATTAAAAAAAAAAAAAAAATATATATATATTAAAAGAAACAAGAGAATTAAAATGGTTTGCTAGAAAATACCTATTTAACAAAAAAGAAGTCAATAATAGGGGACCTGAGAAACAAAAGTAGACATAGACAGAAAAAAATAGCAAAATGGCAAATGTAAATCCTATCTTATCAGTAATTACATTAAATGTAAATGGATTAAACTCCCCAGTTAAAAGGCAGGAATAGGCAGAATGGATTTAGAATAAAATATGATCACACTATATGTCATCTATATACTACATATATATTTTAGATTCAAAGACACAAATAGGTTGAGAGTAGAAGTTGGGAAAAAGATATAGCATGCCAAAAGTAACAGAAAGAGAACTGGAGTGTCTATACTAAAATCAGAGAAAAAGACTCTAAGACAAAAATTGTCACTAGTGACAAAGAAAGACATTATTTCATGAAAAAAGGGTCAATCCATCAAGAAGATATAACAATAATAACCTATACTGCACCTAACAACAGAACTCCAAAACACACAAAATAAAAATGGACAGAATTTAAAGGAGAAATAGATAATTCAGCAATAATAATCAGAGATTTCAATACTCTACTTTCAATAACAGACAGAACTAAGCAAAAGATTAACAAGGAAACAGAAGACATAAACAACAGTATAAACCAACTAGACCTAACAGACACCTATAGAACACTCATACCTATAGAACATATGATGATAGATCATATGTTGGGTTATAAAACAAGTCTCAATATGTTTAAAAAGAATGAAATAATACAAAGTATTTTCTCCAACCATAATGGAATGGAATTAGAAATCAGTAACTGAAGGAAATGAAAAATTCACAAATATGTGGAAATTATACATGGGTCAAAGAAGAATTCATAAGAGAAATTAGAAAATATTTTGAGATGAATAAAAATGAAAGCACAACATACCCAAACTTATATGCTTAAAGGGAAATTAATGGCTGCATACGCCTACATTAAAAAGGAAGAGGGCCGGCCCTGTGGCCTGGTGGTTGAGTTCAGCACATTCCGCTTCAGTGGCCCAGGCTCGGTTCCTGGGTGTGGACCTATACCACTCAGCAGTGGCCATGCTGTGGCCATGACCCACATACTAAATAGAAGAAGACTGGCAACAGACGTTAGCGCAGAGCAAATGTTCCTCAGCAAACAAACAAACAAAAAAAACAAAGGAAGAAAGATCTCAAATGAATAACCTAATCTTCCATGTGAAGAAACTAGAAAATTAAGAGGAAACCAAACCCAAAGCAGGCAGAAGAGAGGAAATAATAAGAATTAGAGTGGAAATAAACAAAACAGGAAATAGAAAAAAAGAAAAAAATTTAACAAACCCAAAAGTTGATTCTTTGAAAATATCAACAAAATGGATAAACCTTTAGCAAAACTGACCAAGATAAAAAAAGAGAGAAGACTCAAATGACTAAAATCAGGAATGAAAGAGGGAGTATCACTACCAACCTTTTAGAAATGAAAAGGACTATAAGGGAATACTATGAAAAGATGTATACCAACGAATTGGATAATCTACATGAAATAGACAAATTCCTAGAAAGACACAAACCACTGGAATGGACTAAAAAAGAAATAAGATAATCTGACCTATAAAAACAGATTGATTTAGTAATTTCAAAAGTACACACAAAGAAAAGCTCAGGCCCAGATAACTTCACTGGTGAATTCTATCAAATAGTTATAAACTCTTTCATAAAAATAGAAGAGGGAATACTTCTAAACTCATTCTGTAAGGCCCACATTACTGTGATTCCAAAACCAGACAAAGATATCACAAGAAAGAAAAATACAGATCAATATCCCTGATGAATATAGATGCAAAAATCCTTACAAAATACCAGCAAACGAATCCATCAGCATATGTAAAGGATTATACATCATGACCAAGTGTCACTTATTCCAGGAATACAAGATGGATTCAATATACAAAAATCCATCAGTAATGTAATACACCACATTAACTGCATAAGGAAAAAATCAGATATGATCATTTTAATAGACACAGAAAAGGCATTTGACCAACTTCAACATCCAACAATCTGGTAACAGAATGCAAGTTCCTCAACCTGATAAAGGTAATCTATGGAAAAACCACAGGTAACATTTTACTTAACAGTGAAACAATGAAAGCTTCCCCCTTCAAATTGGGCAAAAGACAAGGACGTGTGCTTTCACCATTTCTATTCAGCATGGTACAGGAGATTTCAACCAGGGCAATTAGGCAAGAAAACAAAACAAAAGCCAGATTAAAGTGGAGAGGTAAAACTACTTCTGTTTTCACATGACAAGATACTATATACAGAAAATCTTAAGGAAAGTACTAAAAAACTATCATTAGAGCAAAAACTAGTTCAGCAATGTTGCAGGATACAAGATCAATATATAAAAATCAGTTTTATTTCTATATGCTAACAACAAAACTAAAATTAAGAAAGTAACTCCATTTACAATATCATGAAAAAAAAAACATAGGAATAAACTTAACAAAAGAAGTACAAGATGTATACATGAAGACTACAAAACATCCTTGAAAAAAATTATAAAGATGTATGTAAATAGAAATATGTCCCATGTTCATGGATTGGAAGAAGTAATATTGTTAAGATGGAAATACTCCTGAATTGGTCTACAGATTAAACACAATCTTCATGAAAATTTCAACTGCCTTCCTTACAGACATTGACAAACTGATGCTAAAATGCATATGGAAATTCAAGGGACCCAGAAGAGTCAAACTAATCCTGAAAAAGAATGAATTTAGAAGACTCACACCTGCCAATTTCAAAACTTACTATAAGGTTAAAGTAATCAAGACAGTGTAACACTGGCATAAAGAAAGATATATAGAACAGTGGAACAGAATTTAGAGTCCAGAAGTAAGCCCAGATATCTATGGTCAATTAATTTTCCACAAGGGTGCCAAGACCATTCAATGGGGAAGAAATAAAGTCTTTTCAACAAATGATGCTGGGAAAATTGGATATCCATGCACAAAAGAATAAATCTGGGTACCTTTCTCATACCATGTACAAAAATTAACTCCAAATGTAAAGACCTAAATGTATGAGCTAAAACTATAAAACTCTTAGAAGGAAACCAAGTGTAAATCTGCATGACCTTTGATTAGGCAACTGTTTCTTAGATATGATACCTAAAAGCACAAGCAACCAAAGAAAAAGTGAATTAGATTTCATCAAAATTAAAAACTTTTGTTTATCAGAGGTCACTATCAAAAAAATAAAGGCAGCCCACAGAGTGGGAGAAATATTTGTGAACCATAATATACCTAATAAGGATCTAGTGTCCTGAATATGTACAGAACATTTATAACCAAACCATAAAAAGACAATTAAAAATGGGAAAAGAATTTGAACAAACATTTCTCGAAAGAAAATATACAAATGGCCAATAAGCACACGAAAGGATGGTCATCATCATCAGTCATCAGGGAAATGCAAATCAAAACCATGAGCTACTACTTCACATGTACCAGAACGCTCTAACAAAAAAGATGGACAAGTGGTGGTGATGATGTGGAGAAATGCCAACCCTCATACATTGTTGGTGGGAATGTAAAATGGTGCAGCCATTTTGGAAAACAGTTTGGTTATTCTTCAAAAAGTTAAACATAGAATTACCATATGATCCAGCAATTCTACTCCTTGGCATATGCCCAAGAGAAGTGAAAACATGTGCCTATACAAAAACTTAGAGACAAATGTTCAGAGCAGCATTATTTATAATACCAAAAAGTAGAAACAACTCAAATGTTCATCAACTGAAAAATGGATAAATGACATGTGGTATATTCATAAAACAGAATATTTGGCCATAAAAAGGAATGAAGTACTGATATATGATACAACATAGATAAACCCTGAAAACATTATGTTAAGTGAAAGAAGTCAGACAGGAAAGGCCACATAATGTATGATCCCATTTATATAAAATATCCAGAATAGGCAAATTCATATAGGCAGAAAGTAGATTATTTGTTGCTACAGCCTGGGAGGAAGGAAGAATGGGTAGTGACTGTGAATGGATATGGGGTTTTGAGGAAGTAACAAAAATATTCTGGCATTAGTGGTGACTGATACATGACCCTGTAAATATACTACAAACTACTGAATTGTGCAATTTAAAACAGTGAATTTTATAATATGCGATTTATATCTCAAAAGATAAAACCTAAAAAGCAAAACAAAAATTTATAGTTTTGTCTATCTGTGAATAATTGTCTTAATCCTACGACATGCAGTAAATTGATATTTTTACTGCTGCATGAATCTGAATTATATGCTTTAAGACTGGGGAGTGGAAGTTATGCATTTGCTGGGACATGAGCTAGCCAATCACATTTGCATCTTAGTAAGGCTTCACTGTTCATAAATCATTAAGACTTATGCAGTCTCTAAAAATGATAAAAAAAATTGTTTTTCTATGTTAAAAACAGCTCCAAATCAGATAATAGATGGATTACAGAATTGTTAATTTTCTTAGATGTGATAAAGGTATTATGGGTTAAAAGGTGACTGTCCTTATTCTTAGAAGTAACATACCCACAACTTACTTTCATATGGTATGGGAAAAAAAACTGTTGAATCTAGGTGAATATATTCTTATAACATTCTTTCAACATTTGTTATGTTTGAAAATTTTTATAATAGGAAGTTGGAGCAGAAATTGCCCTGAAAACAAAGTGATTCTTCAGGGTAGATGATGATGGCAAGGAATAGAAAGTGAAGGGATCTAAGAGTAATGATACTTTCTAAACTAGGAATTCATGAAGGTCTTGCAGCGTCTACTTGGCAAACTCCAGGCTGCATTATCTGGCAGCATCATGGTTTTGTAAAAGGGTGGAACGTTTCTTTTCTAGTTGTGTTCTTTTCCTGATGGTGCCCATTATGGTTGATCTTTTTGGCCATGGCACAACATTGGGCTGCTTTCCCAGTTACAGTTTATAAAGATCTTCCTGGACCATTTATAAACGGTGGCTGGAAACCCTTTATCCTGTAATACACTTATTTTCTTAAACACACTTATATTTGCCCATGATGAAGTTTCCTGATTAAAATGCTTATGTGGATTTTTCTGCCAACCTAAGTGGCTTAGGACTTTGTTCCTAGAGTTAATTCACTGCTGCCGTTCTTGACTTGATAGACCTCAGTGTAAACTGCTTCTCCTCTTACATGGCCCACTGAGGATTACTCTGCTGTTTGCATTCTCCTTTAAAGATGTATTTGTTTATCCTCATTTTTACCTCCCTATCCTTTAGCAAAGTGATCCAGTAAAAAATAAAAACAAAAACATCCAGGCACACTACCTTGTTACAGGCTTTTGAAAAGTTGAAATATCCTTTACTCTTCAATCTAAACATAATATTATAACCTAAACACAAGGCAAATCTCACAGACTAAAATAAAAATGCTTAAATAGCCTCTATGTAATTTCTTAGATTAATTTTATTTTAACTGCAAAAACACACTAGGGATACAGCATATGGTGGGGCACAGAAGAGAAACTCCAAGTCAAGATAGCTCAAGTTAGAGCTGTCCAGTTAAATGAGTGACCTCATAAGTATCTTTCTTCTCTTATCCACAAGTATAATTACAGAGCTTAACTAAACACAGTAAAAACAATAGAGGGCATATTCTTTAAACTGTCATAATTTACTATCAGCATTCCTTCTCACCAAATTTTCTGAAGTTAGGCAGCAATAAATAAAAATTCACAGACACTTGAACACATTAATTAAATGTTGAATAACTTTGTATATTTTTTCAAGCTAGTTCATTCCCAACCATCAAAACAGCTATTTGATAAAAGAGGCCATCTAACATGAATGAAAAAATATGAAGGGTCTTGATTATTACCATTTTGTTACAATAACATGGCTAATTTAATTAACTGTCTTTATAAAAGGATCTAGTGTATTAGTTCATTAAGTACTTCTTTGCTGCTAGCCTATCAGTCAAACAACTAATAAATATCAAAGAAAAACTAAGGACACTTAAGGTTTTAAAGAGATTTAAAATATCAATGATATTGCCATTATTGACATACATATTTACATCTTCCATGCTGAAAAAAGAGTCTCCAAGAGGCTAGGCTAGAGGTACTAGAGAATACAGAATATCTGTCTGAACAATCAAAAAATTTCACAGATGCAGTAAGAGCTCCAATGAAATGGTAATTAGCTACAGCATTCTATGAAGCAGGGTTTCTCAATAGCAACACTACTGACATTTTGGGCTGGATAATTCTTTGTTATGTGGGGCTGTCCTGTGCTTTGTAGGAATGTTAAGTAGCACACCTAGCCTCCACCCTGTAATAGGTGCCTGTAATACACCCAGTTGTGACAATCAAAAATGTCTCCAGACATTGTCAAATGTTCCTTGAGGGGCTAAACCACCTTCAGTTGAGAACCAGTACTCTAAAGTAGTAGACAACAACCTTGGCCTCACAGTAGAAAAACTAGGTGAGCTTTTAAAATTCCCAATGCCTAGCCGCACCCCACAGGGATTAAATCACAATATCTGGGTGGAGGGGGATGGGAAACAGACTTGTTCTAAAAGCTCCCAATTTTTAGCCAAGGTTGAGATCAACTACAGTAAAGTGACAAGTTTATTTACATAACTTCTCTCTCCTTTCCAGGATAATCTATGAACTCTCAGGAAGAGAGGACAGGTACATTTTAGATATACGCTGGTCATCTCTAGTCTGGCTACTAGATGAAGCAGTATACTCAGGGAAAAGCTTCTAAGAGCTGAGTAAGAAGAGACTTGTTATAAACTCACTTTCAGTAAACAAATTTTAAACCAACACACCTAACTCAATTTGTAAGCAGTATTTAGAAATTCAGTGGTATTGCTGCTGACAGGTGGTAGACTGCCATGGAGGAGGGGAGAAGGGGGGTGCGGGGGGCGTGGAAGTAAATTCAATAAGGTACATGTTCCCAAAGACATGCAGGGATTTTATATCTTGACTGGTTGATTACTTTCTTCCAGAGAGTTGTGGGAGAGACTGAAATGCATACAAACAATACAATTAATAAAGTTAATTTAGATTCTTAAGCATACATTTCAAATATTTTTATTGTATTATCCCATCAGATTCACTGACTTGAATTATTAGAAAACTTAATGACTTCTGCCTAAAAAATCTTAGTGAAGACAGAGTATGGTGAGTTGCAGAGTGAAAGAGAGGTGAGGAAGTTTAGACAGTGTAAGCAGAAATGGCTCAGATATCTAAAAGTTACTCTGCCTTAGGCTGTCAGGATAGTCATTTAAACTGTTTAAGAGTCTACTAGGTGCTAGGTTCCTATGAGGACTTAAGGGTAGTCTGGAAGACCTGAAAACTTGAGATAGTTACATAATCATATGCTGCGTTATACTGCCAAATGCCAAAATAAATGAAGAAGGATTTTGGTTAAATGTGATGGACAGATCACATGCTTTAAAAAAAAAAAGTTAATATAAGGAATAAATGCCATCCCTCATTTCCAAGGCACAGAGCAAGTAACAGCAGTCAGGAATCATCTCCCCGGGCAGGCTACTTAACCCTTTGGAAAAATTTAAAAGAAGTGGGTGGGAGTCAGAGACAGCAAAAGGTGAGGTGAAAACTAAAGCCAGTCTGGGTGGTAGTGGGAAGGGGGAAGGAGGATGCAGTGGGCGTGCAGATTTGATAAGAGTCTGCTAACGGAATAGTTCATTTCTCCCTTCCCTGCCCCAAGTCCAGGGTCTAGAACTGCTCCCAGCAGCCAGTACGTGCTCCCAAAGCAGAAGTTTAGAGGAATCCTTCTCAAGAACTGAATGACCCCTGTAGAATATACAGACAGTTGAAATCTCTCAATATAAAGCTTGATCATCTAAAAGTGAAGCCCAACAGCAAACAAGCTCTGGCAGTACATACAGCTTCCACAGGTTTTTTTTTTTTTTTTTGCTTGCCATTTAAAAATATGAACAGATAACAAAAAAAATCACCAGATATGTTGAAGAAATCTCCAACATGAAGGAAGATAAAAAAAGTAAGCTAACGACAGCAATAAAAACTCAGAAGCAGAGATAATGCAGGAAATGAAATAAAGACAAAAAAAAATTCACATCTCTATGTGTTGAGCAACTTCTACCCAAATTATAAATGCATAAATCCTGAGTAATTTCACATACTATTAAATTTATCTTACTGATAATATGTGTGAGTTTATCCACAGCAGCATTGTTAGCATTACCAAAAGGCTAGAAACAACCAATATCTAAATACATAATGATTCATGATAAAACAAGATGCAGCCACTCATAATTAATAATAATTATGATTAATTATAATAATTATATATTAAAGTAATTAATAATTTTTGTTGTTATGGAAAGATCTCAGGATATATTGTTGGGTGAACAAATGCAAAGTACAAAACCATGTAGACATTGTGCTACCATTTATGTAAAGAAAGGGGAAACAAAAATACCTAAAAGTGCTTACTCGTAAACTATTACAAAATATTGCTGGAATGATACAAAAGAAACTAATAGGAGTTGTTACCTCTGGGGACAGAAAAATGGGTGGCTGAAAGGCAAAGGTGAGATGAAATTTCTTACCTGTGTATCTTTTATACTTCTTGATTTATAATCACATGAATGAAATCATTCAAAAATTAAATTAAAACTGATAAAACTGTAGCTTTTGATGCAACAATTCCATTTCTAAGTACTTTATATTTCAATGTTAGCTTCATACAAGCACAAGGGTATACAATTCAAGGATGCTGAGTACAGTATTATTTTAATAGTAGAAAAATCAGGAACTACCTAAATGTCTGTGAGTAGAGGGCTTAAAAAAACACACACACAGCACAGAACATTTATTAAGAAATATTGTGCAGTGGTAAAAAAAAGGATGCAATAACTCTACATATATGGACAAAGAAAGCTACCTACAACATATTGCTTAGGGATAAAAGTCAGAAAAACATGTACAGTATGGTTTCATTTGCATTATAATAAAATAAAATTTATGAATAACTGACATAAGTCAATGCATAGAAAAAAGTATAGAAACACAAAGCTGTTAGGAATATTTAAGTCTTGGGAGGGTAGTGGGGGCAAGGGGAGAGTAAAGAATGATTTAAATTTGATGCCATACTTTTATACTGTTTTAATTTGTTATAATGAACATCTTTCTGTAGTATTAAAAATGAATTAATTTGAATATCTGATAAGGGGTTAATATCCAGGATATATAAACTCCTACAACTCAACAACATAAAAACAAACAACCCAATGTATTAATGGGCAAAAGAACTTGAATATTCGTTTCTTCAAAGAAGATATACAAATGGCCAATAAGCATATGATAACATGCTCAACACTACTAACCATTCAGGAAATGCAAATCAAAACCACAATGAAATACCACCTTGTGCCCATTAAAATGGCCACTATGAAAAAAAAAACAGAAAATAACAAGTGTTGATGAGGATACGGAGAATCTTGTGCACTGCTACTGAGGATGTAAAATGGTGTAGCTATTTCGAAAAACAGTATGGTGGTTCCTCAAAAAATTACAAGTAGAATTACCATATGATTCAGCAATTCCACTTCCAGGCATATACCCAAAATAACTGAAAGCAGGGTCTTGTAGAGATATGTGTACACCTATGTTTATAACAGCATTCTTCACAACAGGCAAAGGTAGAAGCAACCTAAGCAGAAGTTTAGAGGAATCCTTCTAAACTTCCGCTGGAAGAATTGATAAACAAAATGTGGTATATACACACAATGGAATATTCTGACACATTCTACAACATGGATGAACACTGAGGACATTATGCTGAGTGAAATAAGCCAGTTACAAAAGGACAAACACTGTATGATTCCACTTATATGAGGCACCCAGAGCAGTCAAAATTCATAGAGACAGAAAAGTAGAATGGTGGTTGCCAGGGGATGGAAGAGGAGGGGACAAGAAGTTATTGTTTAATGGGTACAGACTTTCAGTTTTGCAAGAAAAGAGTTCTGTGGATACATGGTGGTATGACAGCACAACAATGTGAATGTACTTAATGCTACTGAACTATATACTTAAAAATGGTTAAGATGGTAAATTTTATGTGTATTTTACCATAAATAAAACTAATAATAAAATTTTGTGGTTTTATTATAAGCAAGGCTTAGTGCAAGGTTTTAAAAAAAGTATCTTATCTACCTGGGAAGACGAAATAAACACTACATTTAAACAACAATTTAGAAAAACAGCAGAAGACAACAGAATGATTAATTTTAAATAAGTAACATAAATCAGTGATTTTCAACCTTTTTCTCCCTCCCTTAATGCACCTGAATTCTAAGTCACTTCTCCCATCAGCCACAGTAGCTCATTTCAGAAGGCAACAAGTAAAACCGGGCTAAGGATTATGGGTGGTGAAATGGGTATTTAAAAGGAGCCTGGGTCCCTGCTGGTATCACAGAGCTGCCAAAAGGAAAACTGAATTTTTCTTCTTCTTGAAACTACTGTTCATTGGATGTTCTGTTATATGCAAATAAACTTGATCCCTACTGGATGAGGCTAAAAACAAAACCTGTTCTCACTATCTCATCCCTCTACTTCTTTTTTTGTGTGTGAGGAAGACCAGCCCCTGAGCTAACACCCATTGCTAATCCTCTTTTTTTTTTTTTTTTTTTTTGCTGAGGAAGACTGGCCCTGGGCTAACATCCGTGCCCATCTTCCTCTACTTTATATGGGACGCCGCCACAGCATGGCTGACAAGAAGAGTGTTGGCTGGCGTGTGGGATCCTAACCCAAGAACCCTGGGCTGCCAAAGCGCGACCTAAACTGCTGCGCCACTGGGCTGGCCCCTCATCCCTCTACTTCTAATGACTTTTCCTTTCTCTATCTCTTTAAAACTTCTACTCAAGGTCTTTACTTATCACCTATTTACCTCTCAGGGCATTGCAATCAGGCTTCATTCCCCAATACAACATGGAAACTGCTCTGGCAATAGATCCCAGTGGCCTATTAACTGACAAATAACATGGACTTTTTTCTTGTTTTCATTTTACTTGAACTGTCTGAGGCACAGGAGACTGGAGTGCACTCCCCTCTCAAAATAATCTCTTTTCTCAGATTATAACATATCATGCTTTCTTGTTTCTCTTTTAAATTCCTCCTCAATTTTGGAGGGCTCTTGTTCCTCTACCTAACCCCTAAATATGAATTCTCTCCTTAACATTATCATTTCTCACTTTCTGAGACGTTGTTCTATTGTTTAAGTTTTCAGTGACTCTCCATGACCTACACACGGTCTCTGGTCTGGCCTGGTCTCTGACATCTCCTGAACTCTGATTATAAGCTCCCATGCATTCACTATTGCACCTTCCACCTAGAATGCCCTTCTGAATCCCTAATCTGCTTGGTCAACTTCTCAGTTTTTACGATTTTACACACATCTCCTCTTCTGTGATGCCTGCCCTCACTCCACCAAACTGAGCTCGTAATTCCTTCTTTGTGCCTCATTTATTTATTGGTTTGTTTCTCCTACTTGAGAGTAGGGACGGTGTATACATAATGCTTGATAAATTAATGCACTCAAATTAATTTATTTTAAAATCATATACTTTAATTTGTTGATTGCAATAAAGCACTAGTAATTCTACCCTGATCTCTTTGTCCTTAGGAGCGGTAATGTTGAAATCTTAATTGCGTTAGTTAGAAGAAAAGTACTCAGTGCCTATCAATTGCCATATACTACGTTAGGGGCAGATAAAACAGTTAAGGTAGAAAGAGCAGTGATGAAATGATAACTGAAAGATTCATGATATGGAATAACTGGGCTCATGGACATGCAGTTCACATGTGTGGGGTATTGGAAAGGACTCTGATTTTATTTTACTTATTTATTTATTTATTTTTTTGGTGGGGAAGACCAGCCCTGAGCTAACATCTGTTGCCAATCCTCCCCATTTTGCTGAGGAAGACCGGCCCTGGGCTAACATCCGTGCCCATCTTCCTCCACTTTATATGGGACGCCGCCACGGCGTGGCTGACAGGCAGTGCGCAGGCGAGTGCCCGGGATCCGAACTCGCGAACCCCGGGCTGCCAAGCGCGGACGAAACCGCTGCGCCACCGGGCGGCCCCAGGACTCTGATTTTAAATTACGAGACTTGGTTTGTAGTTCCAGTTATGACTACAACATGTGTTTAGCACTGTTAGCACGATTTTAAACAAGTCAGTCAACCCTTTCTACAAATGTGTCAAATTAGAGAACTAGTTCCTTTCCTGATACAATAGTCACTATTCTAGCTCTATTCTGCCATTACTCTACTGCTCTTTCTATTATTTTTAAAAGAGCTGAGGAGGGAAAGATGAGAGTAAATGAAGAATCTGTGAAAGTGCAAGTGGTCAGAAACATAGAGAAGGTGAGGGAAAGACAGATTATCAACTATCTGCTTCAGAGCCAAGTCACTGGAAACATAAAAAAAAAAGAGAAAACTGGGATGAGGACTTCTATGAGACAGGCCACATCAAAGAAGTGTGAAAAAAAAATCTTACCCAAAAAGTAGTAACTTAAACACGCTAGATAATGTATTTAGGGTAACAACTCAAATATTACAACTATTAATATAAACTTAAATGGTAAAAATCTTAAACCAATTCATATCCTAAGGCATATTTAATATCTATATTTACCTGTCAAATATGAACAAAAAGTTTGTAATGCTGAAATTGATCACTTTTATGCATTATTTACTATTTCCAATCAGTTAAAAATATTTAAAATATAATTAAGGCCTGGCAAATGCTACTTCAAAAATTTTAATTTTAAAAAGAATAGCATTTGGAATGAGTTTCTAGTGGTAATAGAGATTAATTCAAAAAGAGTCCAGCCTTGAAGTCAGAAAACCTGGGTTCAGATTTGTCGAGGGCAATTCCCTTCTCTGAGTCATCAGGACCTCATCCATAAAGCAGGGATAATATCTGCTTCCATTAATTTTATACGGATGCTGTAACATTACACAATATATTACACTTCTAAGAAACTTATAAATTATGCACCTATGCTTAGGCCTGACCTACATTTTAGATAGGTGTAAAACATTTATATGTCATTTAAGTCATGAAATTGTTCATATTTTAAAGCTCTCTAAACAAATATGTTACTACAATTTACTTCTACCTTCAACATTGTCCTAAGAGTTTAATCTACATTGGTTTATACAACAAAAATTATAGACTTAGGTGATAAACACAAAAGTATCAGACATACAAATTTAATGATTAAATACAAACTAAAAAATCAAAACAATCATATTCCTTAAAATACTAAATAGATTTAAGGAAAAAAAAAAGGGATTTGGAGAGAACACTTATGTACCAGGAAACACTGCAGCCAAGGTTGTCAAGTTTACAAATCTGAATATTTGTGATTCTACCTAGAATGAAAGCAAACAGATTTTCAAGAATGCTAAAACAGGCTATATATTATTTAGTAAGAAATTCATTTAAGATTAATGCTTGTGTTTCTCTATCACGCAGGAGGAAATAGCAGCAGGGCCTGTAGTTGCTACTGCCTCTATTGCTAAGTGTTTGCATACAGAAGAGTTTCTGGATTGGTTTATTCAACCAGATTCTCTATTGGTTAGATTTTAAGACCAGGGACAATTTTAGATTAAAAATATGTAAACCATCCAAAACAAAATAACATAAATGGTAAAAATAAAAGGATGGACAAATATATGTATGTATATTAGACAGATATCCAGAATGTGTCACAAATATTGATATCAAAGGAGAATCTAAGACAAAATACATTAAATATGACACAGGATCAGTGTTTGTTGACAATAGGCAAAAATTATAATAAAGATATATAATCACGAACCTTTTTTGTGTCAAATATCCCCAAGACATGTAAAACAAAACCCATTAAAAATGCTATGAGGAATTGTGAGAAACGTCACTTTTACAAGAGATTAACACCACCCATCTTCAACTGATTAAACAAACAAAAAGAAAAGTAAGGATTTTTTGCAGCATTTGAAGGATTTAAAAAATATAGGAAAGTGGATTTAGTGCACAGCAACATACAGTGAATATACAGTGTGAGACAAACAGAATGTTCATAAATATTTATAAAAACTGACCATCTGTTAGGCTGAAAGTAAACCTCAACAAATATAAAAAAATCAGAAATTGAATCAGCCACATTCTTTGACTATAATATAATAAAACTAGAAATTAATAAAGTGCAAAAAAAACCCTCCCTCAAGCACATGAAAAGTTAAAAAACCCCACAAAACACTTAACTATTTTGGGTCAAGGAAAAAATCAAAACTATAATTCCACACTATTAGAAAATAATGGTAATTGTAATAAATCATATCCATACTTAAGGGATATAGCCAAAAGGCAAATTCATAGATATAAATATTAAATATGAAAACAAAGTAAGCATTCCATTTAAAGGGAAAAAAAACCAAGAAAATCAAGACGACAAAAATAAAGGCGTCTAATAAATGAGAAAACAGACACACAAAAAAAGTTAATCTTAGTTTTTTTTAAAAGAAAACCAATAAAAATAAACTACAGTTAAGTATAATTTGAAAAAAAAGAGGAAAATTCAAATGTATAAAACTAGAAATATGAAAAAGGCTATAACAAATAGAGAAGATATTCAATTTATGAGAGAATAGCATATGTAATGCTGTGCTAATACATTTGAAAATCTGAATGAATTCCAGGAAAAACAAATTACTGAAATTGACTAATGAAACAAAAACCTAACCAGAAAAAAACTACAAAAAATTGTCAAAGAATTACCTCCAACAAAAGCTCCAGGCCTAGATGGTTTTATAGTTGAGTTCTTTAAAACTTTCAAGAACAAATAAGTCCCATGCTATATAAACTGTTCCAGAGCACAGAAAATTAGGGAAAGAGTTCCAATTCATTTACGTAGCTGGCCTAACCCTGATATCAAAACCTGACAAAGACAGCACAAAAAAAGAAAATTACAGACCAAATTCACTTATGAATATAGATGCAAAGATCCTAAATAATATACTTGAAAATAGAAATCAACAGAATTACACATCTTGACATGAGGAGGACATTCATTCTAGAAATAAAAGAAGGGTTTATATTAGGTAATATCTTTATATTGCACATCAATAGGTCAAAGAAGAAGCACTGCATAATAATCTCAACAGATGCCCAAAAAGCATTTGATGAATTTCAATACCCATTTCTCATAAAACAGCAAATACAGTCTCGGTCAACTATAAATGATACATCCTTAACATCAAAGAACTGTAAGAGGAAATGATGCTTATCATTGCCATTATTTAAAATCAGAAGGAAAATCTACTAAATGTAATAAAATAAAGAGAATGAGGAAGATATACAGGATAAACTTTACCCAGAAGAGTCAAAAGTAACAACTGAAAAATTAGGATTAAACAAAGTTCAGTAAAGATAAAATGTGTAATAAATTTATAAATAAAATAAATTTTCACATTTAATGCATTTTGAATCAAAATTGTTTTGAGGTTTCCTTTTTTAAAGTTAGAAAAGTGATTTCAAAACTCATATGAAAAAAGTTGACTGGTCTGAAAATAAAAACAAGGAAAATTTTGAAGAGGAATAATAAAGGAAGACTGGTCCTACCAGCTTTTTAAACATTTAATAACTAAAATATTTAAAAATGGTATGGTACTGGAATAAGAACAGAAAATACAAAGGAAGAAAATTGAGTCCAGAAGGCTTTAGTAAGATAAAAGTTGCATTATAGATTAGTGTTAAGAGAAAAAAATTATTGAATAAAGAAGGCAGGGATAATTGGTTAACCATTCGGAAAAAATTAAAATCAGCGCCTTATCTTAAGGCATTTGCCAAAATAAACACCAGGTGGACTAAAGGGTTATATGTGAAAAACGAAACAAGAAATATCTAGAAAAAATACATGTGAGTATTTAGCTGATAGTGGCATGGGGAAGTTCTTTCTAAGCATAACAACGTTACAAGCTGAAAAGAAAGTGAATAGATCAGACTACTTATAAAAAAAATTAACTAAAATTAAATAATAAACAGCAATCTTAAAAAAAATTTACATTTTAATAGAATTAATATCCTTTTTATATAAAGGTTCATAAACCAGAATCCCAAATCTGATAATCTACACCAAATTATATAGTCAAGAATGTTCACCGCAGTCTTATTTGCAACTGCTCCC
Organism: Tapirus indicus; assembly: GCA_031878705.1. NCBI lineage: Eukaryota > Metazoa > Chordata > Mammalia > Perissodactyla > Tapiridae > Tapirus > Tapirus indicus. Next base: position 48,154,250 of record CM062918.1, read on the forward strand.
CCATTCAAGAATTGTGTAAACAGTGGCGCCAAATTTGGTTAAACAATAACAAGAATATACACGGGAAAAAAAGGCATTAGAAAAAATAAAAAGAAATAAACTAAAGTGGTTATTTTTAGGTAGTGAGATTACTGGTGCTGTTTTTCTTTTTTATACATTGATAACTATCTGCCCAAACTTTCATGATGATAACATATTACTTTTATAATTAGAAAAATATTAAAAAAACACATTAATGATTTTCATAAACACATGATTATCAGAATTCAAATGTTTCAACAAATGTAAAAGTTTACAATGGTTTGTAAATTAAACTATCTTTGCATGCTGAAAGGCCCCTTAAACCTTTTTGGTTCTATTCATCTTAATTTACTATGAAAATACAGTTAAAGAAGCCATACTGTCTTAGATTACATTTTCGTTTTTTCTCTCAAAGGGATTTTGATTTTACTGACTATTAAAGGGATTGATTTTCACACGAATACATCTAAACATCACTGCAATGAATTATAAAAGGGTCCATATGCAATAGAATAGCTTAAAATAAAGGTTTATTTCATGTTAATAAACTTTTTTTCAGTCGATATTTAGAATAGAATCAATTTAAGATTGGTCATTCTATATTAAATTTTTATTCAGGAAACCTCTTTAAGGCACTCCAAATAGGAAGATGACTAGTTTAAAAGGCCTCTAGAAAAAACAAAAAATTCTTTAAAAATCTCTACTGACAGGAAGTATTATTGTGCGTCTAACCGAAATCTCTCCTGTGATTTAAATTCGTGTTCTTTAAAAAAATATACAGCTATACTCTGTATTGCTTTCTTTAGACAACATAATTTAAAAACTTTTAACTAGCTATTTCCTAATACTTTGATCTACTTGTCTGTCTGTAGTTTTTTAACATTTTTCTTCTCTCTCAAGTTGTTTAAACCCACACGGCAAACTATGATTTTCAGCAATACTGTACAATCAAATGGGAATAGCTTAGAGCTCCCACATGTATAATTCTGTAGAAACACGAACATAATTTGTTCTTAGCACATGTCGTGCTAACACGTTACTGTGCTGTGTCTCTTACCACACCCATATTATTTGTATGCACATATACTAATTGTATGTAAACTAATTCATACTTTGAGCAGCTTATTTATTCACACTAAGTGGAAGTCCTAGCCAATTTTATTTCTCACTACTTGTCCAACCTTTTCTACCCACTCAGTCTGACATCACTTAAATTTAACAAGTTCACCTTCTCACCTATTATGAACCACTCATGGAATGTGAGTTCTAGCCTTATATCCACCTCTAACTAGTTTTGTAACACTGGAAGAGTCACCTAACTTCTCTGGGTTTCAATGTCTTCCTCTATAAAATGGGGATGGAACGGTACTAGAAGACTACAAAGTCTTTTACAACACTGAAATTTTATTATCAATGTCATGGATCCGATTCCATTCTAATCATTCTTAATATTAAATTAGTGCTTACTACGTGGAAACACTGTGGAAAATACAACAGTAAATAAAGTATATTCTGGGGCCAGCCCGGTGCTGTAGTGGTTAAGTTTGTGCGCTCCACTTCGGCAGCCGGGGGTTCACAGGTTCCTGGGCATGGACCTACGCACCGCTTATGAAGCCATGCTGTGGCAGGCGTCCCACATACAAAGTAGAGGAAGCTGGGCATGGATGTTAGCCCAGGGCCAATCTTCCTCAGCAAAAAGAGGAGGATTGGCAACAGATGTTAGCTCAGGGCTAATCTTTCTCACCAAAAAAATAAATAAATAAAAAAATAAAGTATATTCTTAGTGAAATGTTTTTTGAACTAAAATACCCAGACTTACGTATACTTTTACTGTAGTACTATACTGATTATAAACAGATAATCATTAGCATAATTATTTCAAATCCATGAACAGAACTGATACTTCTTTCCTAGTCACGTTATCAAAAATTTCCCTTACCTACTACTTCCTTTTTAAGTTCTAATCTAAGTCACTTCCTTTTATTTCTGTTGCTCTCTGATGAACTGCAAATTAATTATTCAAATTTGGAGCTCCCACTACTCATCCCAAAACATTGTTATGTTTTGGTTCTCTTTTGTTTAGGAAAAACCTTTAACTTTCCTTAGTGAAAAAAATTATAAGAATTTATGGGAACCTTAGAAAATGATTTAACAAAAAATTTAGAAAAATATTATAGAAAAAGATAACCATGTCTTGCCCAAGTGAAGAAACTGTAAAAACATACGGACTGCTTTAATGGGCCAGAGTCACACTTCTGCAAACATAGAGTACAGTCTCTAATGGTGATGCAGAGGGTTGTGCAGTGGAAGGACAGCATTTCAGAAATATATGAATATCCTGGGTTCCCTTATTAATTTATTATGGAAATGTCACACATTAATTTGTCCAATTTGCCTTTTGGGCAAGAAACTAGCGAGACATCTCTGGATAACTAGTTCCTCAACATTTCCTACTTCAGACAACTTTTAGACTTTTAGGGCTAAAAGAAACCTCACACTTCTTCAATTGCCTCATTTTATAGATGACACAACTGATAAAAAAAAGTGGTTAAAACACTTGACCACGTCACACAGGTATAAAGACAGAATCTATTCTCTTGATCCTCAATCCAGGGTTTCTTCAATAAATCACATATTTGCCTGCTATTAATAAGCTTTGAATGAATTCAAATTTGCTTCTTTGCCATTTTATAGGGTTCTCTTTTAATTAACTTGAATTTAGTGAAGAATTCATGCTGACTGTAAATATATATATTCTTGACAGGGGCAGGGTCTGTGTCTTATTCACTGAATCCTCAATTCATTTACAGGGTCTGGCATATAGTAGGTATTCAACAGACTGTTGTAGACTGAGAGAATGAACTTGATAGACTTGGCTCACATGCACTCTTAGCTTTAATTTTCCTAAAGAGAAAAAACCTAAAGCTCTTCAGTTCAACTTTGTTCCCTTGATCATTTTTCTCTAGACTTTCTCCAGCTCCACTATGTTTCTTAATGTGAGGAAATCAGAATTTTGAATGAGGGTAGAGAGTTTTCTTTCTAGATACCAACTATCTTCTCAGTAAGTGTAGTTCCTTTGTATCATCTTATTCTGGTTAACAACATTACTTATTTGACACTTTTCTTCCAAATTGTGTAAGCACAACATATTAACGTTTGTTGGTTTGACATTTCAATACCCAGAAAATTTTGGTTTTATTTACTCTGCCAGAATAAAGTCCCTCTTCCAAATCAATTATAATAATGTTAAGCAAGACTGGATTTAGCACCTATTAAATTTTCTCTATTTAGAAACGTCCATTAGCCTTTATACTTTCACTTCCCGTATTTAAATAAATTATCTGTATAATCAAAATTATTTCAGTTTCTAATATGTGCAAGCCACTGAACTCCCTTGTCATGAGTAATTTACAACATTCCAGAAGCTTATCTTTTTCTTTAGTTGGTATGGAGAAGGATTAGAAAAGTTTTGGATTCAAGAAGAAAGCCTTTAAGAATTATAAATAAAAAACACGTTTTAGTTTCTCCTTATGCATTGACTTATTTATTGCCTTTGAACTGTCCTCCTAACCCCAGACATACCCTTTCTGTCACCCTTAAGAACTCTACCGAAATCCTTTTATTTAGCAATCCTATGCCATTGTCCCTCTACCCTCAGACATCCCTCCTGTCATCCAGAAGATCCTTAGAGAAATTCTTTTATTCAGTAATCCTACCCTTTACTACATATGCTATCAGAGAAGTTTAGAGATGGAAGGAATCTTACAGATTTCCAAGTTAAACTCCCACACACCAGCGTGATATTCACCAATGATAAAACAAATAACTGGAGCCAAGTAGAGTACTTCACCTGTTTAACAGATCAGCATGCTTGACGTATACACATAATACTTACTTGTACTCATCATAGACTTCCTGTTTGGGCAGTGAAGTCTCAGGATGTTCCTCCAGGGTATTCCGAATCCAGGAAAAGGCATGCATTTGCTGTGCCCGACTAGATGACATGGCATTCTGATCACTAACCGTAAAACAAAAATGTTTTAGTTGAACTAGACAGCAATTCATTGATAATTTTTGAGCCAGGCCTAAATGTTCCACTAAAGAACTGTATCTGAACACACTATAAATGACTAAACCAAACTTAGTACACATGGCAGATGCCCAGTTATCTACATACAAATTGTCTCCCTGTGGTTGTGAGCCATTTTCTACAGCTAGTGTCCGACTGAAGTTACTGCCCTGTTCTATCCCTCCCCATGGTCTCTAAAGTGGCATAGGTGAGGGAGCACTGAAAACATAAGATATTTCTTTTAGGCAAAATTACCTCTAAGTGGATATTTGCTCACTTACTAGCTTATTTATTTGCCTAAACTTACCAAATCATCAAACTTTTAAAATAAAAGTTATCGAAAAATTTATTTTTTATTTGCTTAGCATCCTCAAGTAACTACCCTGAAATCTTACTAAAGCACTCTATGCTCCGGAATGGAATTCACACTAGAGAGATCTTGAGAGGACAAATCTCCCCCTACAGTCAGTCCTTCCTTTAACTGGGTCCTCCCCCCAGGCCAAAAAGATCATAAGTTTTTATTACATGGCAGGGTCATTTATAAACTGATCCCATGAAACAGACACCCAGATAGCATGAGGGAGGCTCCTCTATTGATTCTGATATTCATCTCAGCTAACTATAATAACAATTTACTTAATTCCAAAGGAGACTGAGCAAGTTGCTAGGATAGAAAATGATTAAAACAGTTATAAAATTTGGTTTGAGGGAGAAGAGGTAACAGCAAAATGATTTTCATTCCATTTCATTTATAAATAAACAATTTTAAAGCAATAGAATGTTAAGTATAACATATGAATGATATGAATTCTGAGAAATACTTAAAAGGGTGAAGAAACACCTTTAAGAATAGAATGTATGAACTAACAACTTCCCTCTATATTTTCTAGATGAGAATACTAAATATTTTTAATAATAAAAATATAGTAATACCCCCAAGCACCTAACACATCTTACATTTATCCTAAATTCAAGTTCCATACAGGAAATTTAACTTTTTTTTCTTTTTAATATTCTGTGGATCTGCTCACCTGACAGTACCTAAAAAAATTCTTTTGCACTTTATTGCTAACAATACTTATCTGTTTATTTTTTGGTTTTCTGTTCATTTTCACAATCCCCCTCACAGCATAAATATATTGATTTGTTTATAAAACGTAACCCAAATCGCGTTTCACAGCATTTACCCAGGAGCACAAAATGAATTGGCCAAACTGTAGGTAAACACTTAACCAAATATGATCAAAGATGAAAAAGATCTACCGTTCTGTCATTCTGTTTTCTGCTGATTTTAGGAATAGTGTAAAACAACTAACAATCACAACACACATACATCCTCAGGGTGTCCTATAAACACTGTAATTAAGGCAAAAACCAAGAAGACGTATACCTTTTCTCTCCATTGCTGACACCAGAAGGCAGCTGAAGGTAGAGGTAGAGTTTCTCTAGGTCTGTAAACTTCTCAACTTCTTGCTGGTTACAAAGGATCAAAAAAAAGATCATTACAAAAACACTGGTTTCTCCCTCAACAAAATTTACTCCCTAAAAAATACTGACTGCCTAAATTTAAACCACATGGAATGAATCACCTGCCAAAGAAAACAAAATCTAGGCTTTTTTCTCATCACTAAAATAATATGGTTAAATTGTTTGATAAATTTATTGCATATAAAAAGTTAGTTCATAAGCAAAACTGGTACTTTCCTATTAATTCTTATATTCTAGGTATAAATAAAATCATTGATCAATGCTTGGATAAAAGTTTCTCATTTTTAATAACATTTAAAGAAGAGGGGCTGTACAGTTTTACAGGAAAAGTACTAGACTAGAGTCAAGAGAATATTTATACTTAGTCTTAGCCTAACCATTTAACTGGCTACAAGTGCTTCGGTGCTCTGGCAAATTTTCCTTACAACTGTAAAATGGATGAGATGATTTTTAGGATCCTTTTCTACTGCTCAAAAACCTAGAACATGTGAATGATGATGCTATTATCCCCTGTTGATGGAACTGAGGTTTAAAAAACTGAAGTACAACCAACCAACAACTCTTTCTGCACTATGCAGATGTAATTATACTTTAACTTGCAACAGTGGCTGCTATTTGGAGAACTCTCTTGTAACATTCTCTATTGCTATTTTTTTCTGCAACAATGTCATTTTGTCTATAAATGCACCCTTTAAAATAATTTCTGCTGGTTGGAGGTTCTGGTTTAGGATGGCTACGACAACATAGGAAGATCCTGAACTCGCCTTCTCCCAGACACACTGAGCCTACGGCAATATATGGTACAATTTCCTCTTAAAAAAACCTAAAGTCTGGCTGAGTGATGACTACACATTGGGTAAATGAGGAGAAAGCCATATTAAAGCAGATAGGAGAGGCTGGGACACAAACTCGCCATAAACCCCACCCCCAGTGCAGGCGACCCAAAACTGGGAGGGAACTCAAAACCTGGAGCTTCTTGCTGAGAAGCAAAGGTTCAAACCCCACATTTGGCACCTCAACTTTTAAGACATGCACTAGAGAGACATCTCCTCAAACATCTAATTTTAAAAACCAATGGGGTCCCAAGACCCACAAGATGGTAGACATCTGGGAGACACCTCTTAAAGGGCCCATGTGCTCAGACACACCCACCCCAGGGCCCAGCTTAGAGGCAGCCGATCACACCCAGACTTAAAGTGAAGGAGGCTCACCTGCTTATATTAAAACCTCAGCCTGAGGGGCAGGCATCTAACTTAACACACCCATCTAAAGCCTGCTGGAACACTCTCCAGGGCCGGAGACCAGTGGGTGCCATCTTCACACTCTCCCTTTGCCATGCTCCAGAGCACCATTATCTCCTGGAAGGAAGTCCTTACACACAATTGGTGCCCTGATTTTTGTGGCTGCAGCCCAGGTGATGCCTCTTGATCACCTGGCACTGGAGGTCAGGGGAGCTGGTGTTCCTGGTCACATGGGACTTTAATAATCAGTGTCACCAAGAAAGCTCATACCCATCTGGCACCGCCTGATTTTTGTGACTGCTGCCAGCGCACACCTCTATATCATCTGGCTCAGGGTGCAAGTGGGGCTTATGCTCTTGGGTCCCACGGGACTGTAACCAATGAAGAAAGAGTTCTTAAACAGCTACCACCCCCAGGGCAAGGCAAGAGGTAACAGACTCAGGAGCTTGGTCTTTTTGTGAAGGAGGCCTTTTAGCTAATCATTGTGACTGTGGCCTGAGGAGCAGGCTTCTAATTAAACACACATCTAGGGGCTGACTGTAATTTTTCCAGAGACCTCAGTGGGTGAGTGCTATCTTTGCACTCACCCTCTGCCATGCTCCAGAGTGCCAGGGTCTCCTGGAAGGGAGCTTTACACATGTCTAGCAGCCAGATTTTGCAGCTGTTGCCCAGGGGATGCCCCTTGATCGTCTGGCTCTAGTGGCCAGAGGGGCTTGCATTCCTGGGTCCCACATAACTGTGGCAATTGGAGGGATGGTTCTTGGCAAGCTACCACCCCCAGGGCATTCACAGACAGCAGACTGAGGCACACCCCCAAGTCTTTTCTGTGAAGGAGGCCACTTTGCTTGTCCTGGAGCTTTAGACTGAGGGACAGGCTTCAGATTTGGAACACATTTAGTGGCCTATGGAGTTGCTCTAAAGGAATGTAGGCTGTGGATACCATCATGGCACTCTCCCTCTGCCTTCCTCCAGCTTACCAGTGTCTCCCAGAAAGGAGTTTATACACTTGTCTGGAGGCTGATTTTTGTGACTGCCACCCAGGGGACACCTACAGATCACCTGGCTCTGGTGGCCAGTGGGGTGTACACTTTCAGTGCCTCAGGACTGTATATATCTATATACTTTTAAAAGATGCTGCCTGAGGGTTTGGCTTCCAGGCAGCCTGAATCAAGGTGCTGAGATCCTCCCCTTTGGGACACTGACGGGTCTCAGCACATCTTCAACTACCGGGAGCTGTTAAAAAATATACTAGGCTGCTTGGACAAGCACAGAAGTTTGAGACACGACCAAGTGCTGGGGCAGGGCTGAACGAAAGGTTCATCTCCTATAGGGAAGCCACTCCTTCAAGACTGGGAGAGGTGGCTGTTTCATCTACTGTGTAGAAACCAACACAGAGAGCCAAGCAAAATAAAGAAAGAAAGGAATATGTTCCAAATGAAAGAATTAAGATAAAACTTCAGAAAAAAAACTTCAATGAAATGGAGATAAGTAATTTATCTGATAAAGAGTTCAAAGTAATGATCATAAAGATGCTCATCAAATAGGGGAGAAAACTAGATGAACACAACAAGAACTTCAACAAAGGGACGGAAAATCTAAGAAAATACCAAATAGAAGTCACAGAGTTGAAGAATACACAACTGAACTGAAAAATACACTACAGGGGTTCAACAGCAGACTAGATGAAGCAGAAGAAAGGATCCGTGAACTCAAAGACAAGGCAGAAGAACTCAACCAACCAGAGGAGCAAAAAGAAAAAGAATGGAAAAAAGTGAAAATACCTTAAGGGAATTATGGGACGACCTCAAAAGGATTAACATTCAAATCATAGAGCTCCCAGAAGGAGAAGAGAAAGGGGCAGAAATCTTATCTGAAGAAATAATGGCTGAAACTTCCCTAACTTGGGGAAGGAAACAGACATCTAGATTCAGGAAGCCCAGAGAATCCAAAAAAGATGAACTGAAAGAGACCCACACCAAGACACATTATAATTAAAATGTCAAAAGTTAAAGACAAGGAGAGAATCCTAAAAGCAGCAAGAGAAAAAAACAACTTGTTACATACAAGGGAATCCTCATAAGACCATTAGCAGATTTTCTTAGCACAAACCTTGCAGGCCAGAAAGGAGTGGCACAATATATTCAAAGTGCTGAAAGAAAAAACTTTCAACTCCACCTGGCAAAGTAATTCAGAGTTGAAGGAGAGATAAAGGGTCTTTCAGATAAGCAAAAGCTAAAGGAGCTCATCACCACTAAACCTGTCTTATAAGAAATGTTAAAGGGACTTCTTTAAGCTGAAAGAAAGGGTGCTAATTATTAATAAGAACTCATATGAAAGAATAAATCTCACTGGAAAAGTAAATATATAGTAAATGTAGTGGATTTATTACTTATAAAGCTAGTATGAAGGTTAGAAGACAAAGGTAGTAGAAATAACTATGATTACAATAATTAGTTAAGGGATACATAAGACAAAAAAATGTAAAATGTGACAACAAAAATATAAAATGTATAGGGGAGAGTAAAAATGTTAAGCTTTAAAATAGGATCAAACTTATTACCAACTTAAAATAGACTGTTATAAATTGTTATATGTAAGCCTCATGGTGACCACAAAGCAAAACCTATAGTAAATACACAAAAGATAAAGAGAAAGGAATATAAGCATACCACTAAAGAAAGTCATCAAACCACAAACGAAGAGAGTAAGAGAAAAAGAAAGGAACAGAGAGGACTACAAAAACAGCTAGAAAACAGTTAACAAAATGGCAATAAGCACATACCTACCAATAATAACTTGTAAATATAAATCCAAAAGACATAGAGTGGCTGAATGGATTAAAAAACGTGACCTGTCTACATGCTACCTATAAGAGGCATACTTCAGGTGTAAGGACACACACAGACTGAAAGTGAAGGGATGGAAAAAGATATTCCATGCAAACGGAAACCAAAAGAAAGCGGGGAGTAGCTATACTTATATCAGACAAAATAGACTTTAAAACAAAGACTGTAACAAGAGACAAAGAAGGGTGTTACATAATGATAAAGGGACAATCCAACAAGAAGATATAACATTTGTAAATATTTATGCATCCAAAACAGGAGTAGCTAAATATAAAAAGCTATATTAACAGACCTAAGGGGAGAAATAGACAGCAACACAATAATAGTAGGAGACTTTACTACCTCACTTAACATCAATGGATAGATCATCCAGATGGAAAATCAATAGGAAAACATCAGCCTTAAACGATATGCTAGACCAGACAGACTTAACAAATATTCACAGAACATTCTATCCCAAAGCAACAGAATATACATTCTTCTCAAGTGCACACGAACATTTTCCAAGATAGATCATATGTTAGGCCACAGAACAAGTCTTAATAAATTTAAGAGGACTGACTCATATCAAGCATCTTTTCCAACCACAATGGTATGAAACTAAAAATTAATTATCCAATAACAGTGAAAAATTCACATATACGTGGCAATTAAACAACATGCTACTGAACAACCAATGGGTCGAAGAAAAAGTCAAAAGAAAAATCAAAAAATACCCTGAGACAAACAAAAATGGAAAAGTAGGGGCCAGCCTGGTGGCGCAGTGGTTAAGTTTGTGCGCTCTGCTTTGGTGGCCTGGGGTTCACAGGTTCAGATCCCAGGCGTGGACCTACACACCGCTCATCAAGCCATGCTGTGGTGACATCCCACGTACAAAATAGAGGAGGATGGGCATGGATGTTAGCTCAGGGCCAATCTTCCTCATAAAAAAAAAAAAAAGGAAGTTAACATACCAAAACAGGATGCAGAAAAAGCAGTTCTAAGAGGGGAGTTCCAAGTGATAAATGCTTATCTCAAGAAACAAGAAAAGTCTCAAACAAACAACCTAACTTTACAACTCAAAGAGCTAGAAAAAAAAGAACAAATGAAGCCCAAAGTTGGTAGAAGGAATAAAATAACAAAGACTAGAGCAAAAACAAATAAAATAGAGACTACAAAGACAATAAAAAAGATCAATGAAATTAAGAGCTGGTTCTTAACTGAGAAACCTTTAGCTAGACTCACCAAGAAGAGAGAGAACTCAAATAATAAAATCAGAAATGAAAGAGATGTTACAACTGATACCACAGAAATACAAGGGATCTTAAGAGACTATTATGAACAATTATATGTCAACAAACTAGACAACCTAGCAAAATGGATAAATTCCTAGAAACATACAACCTACTAAGACTGAATCATGATGAAATAGAAAATCTGAAGACTGTTTACTAGTAAGGAGATTGAATCACAGTAATCAAAAACCTCCCAACAAACAGAAGTCCAGGACCAGATGGCTTCACTGGTGAATTCTACCAAACATTCAAAGAATAATTAATGCCACTCTTTCTCAAACTCTTCCAGAAAACAAAAAGGGGGGGATTTCTTCCAACCACATTTTACGAGGCCAGCACTACCCTGATACTAAAATCAGACAAGGATACCACCAAAATGAAAATTACAGGCCAGCATCCCTGATGAACCACTCTTGCATCTCTGGAATAAATCCCACTTGATCATGGTGTATGATCCTTTTAAGGTAATGTTAAATTTTAGTTTCCTAATATTTGTTGAGAATTTTTTGCACCTATGTTCAACATTTGCAAACCAGTCAATGTGATACACACCACATGTTAACAAAATGAAGGAAAAAATCATATGATTATCTCAATAGATGCAGAAAAAGCATTTGACAAAATTCAACATCCATTTATGGTAAAAACTCTCAAACATCAGTTCTAGAGGGAATGTATCTCAACATAATAAAGGCCATATATGACAAGCCCACAGCTAACATCATACTCAATGGTGAAAAGTTGAAAGCTTTACCTCTACTATCAGGAACATGACAATGATGTCCATTCTTGCTACTTTTATTAAACATAGTATTGGAAGTCCTAGCTAGAGCAATTAGGCAAGAAAAAGGAATAAAATGCATTCATATTGGAAAAGAAGAAGTAAACTGTCACTATTTGCAAATGACATAATACTATATATAGAAAACCTTGAAGATGCCACCAAAAAACTGTTAGAATTAATAAATGAATTCAATAAAGCTGCAGGATACAAAATCAATACACAAAAATCTGTTGCATTTCTTTACATTAATAATGAACTATCAGAAACAGAAAGTAAGAAAACAATCCCACTTACAATTACATCAAAAAGAATAAAATAACTGGGAATAAATTTAACCAAGGAGGTGAAAGAGCTGTATATTGAAAACTACAGGACATTAATGAAAGAAATCAAGGAAGACACAAAGATATTCCATGTTCATGGGTTGGAAGGATTAATACTGATAAAATGTCCATACCACCCAAAGCAATATACGAATTCAACGCAATCCCTATAAAAATTCTAATGGTATTTTTCACAGAAACAGAACAAACAAACCTAAAATTTGTATAGAACCATAAAAGACCCTGAATAGCTAAAGTAATCTTGAGAAGGAAGAACAAAGCTGGGGGCACGACGCTCCCTGATTTCAAACTATATTACAGAGCTATAGTAATCAAAAGAGTATGGTATTGGCATGAAAACAGACACATAGATCAATGGAACAGAAGAGAGAACTTAGAAATAAACCCATACATATATGGTCAATTAATTTATGACTAATAGCCAAGAATATACACTGGAGAAAGGACAGTCTCTTCAATAAATGGTGCTGGGCAAACTGAGCAGCCACATGCAAAAGAATGAAACTGGACCACTATCTTACATAAAAATTAACTCAAAATGGATTACGACTTGAATGTAAGACCTGAAACCATAAAACTCTTAGAAGAAAACACAGGTGGTAAGCTCCTTGACACAGGTCTTGGAGATGATTTTTTGAATCTGACACCAAAAGCAAAAGCAACAAAAGCAAAAATAAACAGGTGGGACTATATCAAACTAAAAAGCTTCTGCACAGCATAGGAAACCATCAACAAGATGAAAGGGCAACCTACTGAATGAGAGAAAATAATTGCCAATCATATATCTGATAAGAAGCTAATGTCCAAAATATATGAAGAGCTCATACAAGCAACAGCAAAAAACCAAATAACCCAATTTAAAAACGGGCAGGGAATCTGAATAGACATTTTTCCAAAGAAGACATACAGATGGCCAACAGGTGCATGAAAAGATGCTCAACATCCCTAATCATCAGGGATATGCAAATAAACAACTGCAATGAGATATTACCTCACACCTAACAGATTGGCTATTATCAAAAAGACAAGAAATAGTAAGTGTTGGTGAGGATGTGGAGAAAAGGGAACCCTTGTGCACTCTTGGTGGGCATGTAAAATAACACAGTATTGAGGTTCCTCAAAAAATTAAAAATAGAACTACTGAATTATCTAGCAATTCCACTTCTGGGTATTTATCTGAAGAAAATGAAAACACTAATTTGAAAAGATATCTTTATTCCTATGTTCATTGCAGCATTATTTACAAGAGCCAAGATATGGACACAACCTAAATGTCCACTGACAGATTAATGGATAAAAAAGAATGGATTAAAAAAATAATAACAATGGAACATTATTCAGCCATAAAAAAATTAAAAAAGAATGAAATCTTGCCATTGCAACAACATGGATGGACCTCGTGGGCATTATGATAAATGAAATAAGACAAAGTAAGACAAATACCATATGATCTCATTTACATGTGAAATCTAAAACAAACAAACAAACAAAAACAAGCTCATAGATACAGAAAACAGATTGGCGCTTGGAAAAGGCAGGGTCTGAGGGCTGGGAGTAATGGGTGAACTGTTTTTTGTGGGTTTTTTTAGTTTAAATAAATTGAATAAAAATTTAAGAACAAATGTCAATGTCATAAAACACAAAGGAGCAGAGGCATTGTTCCAGATTAAAGGAGACTAAAGAGGCATACCAACTAAATGCAATGCTAACCTTAACTGAATCCTGGAAGGAAAAATTTTGCTCTAAAGCATGTTAATAGGACAAATGGCAAAATTGGAATATAGCCTATAGATAATTAGTGTTAACATTTGCTAGGTTCTTATCTAAGAAAATGTTCTTATTTTTAGGAAGTACAAACTGAAATATTTGGGGGAAAAGGGATATAATACAAGCAACTTAATTTTCACCTAAATGAGAAAAATAAAATAATTTCTGCTATACAGAGATATATAGCTTTCTTTCCAACTGAGTTTGCCACAGAATAGCTTTAAATGGGCCACAAATCCTATTACAATAAAAATATCGGAGTAAAATTTTGGTAGCCTAATTGAAGCAAAACTCCACTGCAGTTGAAAATGCAGACAGATTATTGGCATTCCTGGTGGCAGAATGTATTCTTCTATAATCAAGCACAGCTGAAACATACATCCAATTTTTTAAAAAAAGCTTAAAATGATATACATTAGCCTATTCTTATTCTTACCAGAATTCATCCACAAAACAGTTTAATCTTAAAATTCATCCACAGAATGATTTAATCAATCAATTATATGCAAATAACTCCTCAATCTACATTTTCTTTATTCCACCGTCTATGTGGGTATTTTCCATTAGCTCTCGCTCTAATGCCTAACAGATTTACCAGCAATATCCTATATAACTCTACTCAAAGAAAAAACAAAAACAAAACAGACATTTCCTTTCTCAACTGTCACTTGACTTCTTTTCTCCAGTTCCCCAGTGTTCAGTTTTGGAGTCTGCTCAATTGTGTTCTTCTTGGTGTATTCCACTTTAATCCTTTATTTAGCCCTCTTAACTCTCCCCCACATATTCTTCCAGTGTCTTTATTTTCCGTGCCACCATATTAGTTTAGCTCTTTAGTTGTCATTCTTTTAACAATAAAAGATAATTCATTTACTCATTTATTTATTCAGTAATTTTATTTTCTGCCATGTTCCACACATGATTTACAGTAACTATGAATTTATACTGTGTGTCACAACCTATACAAAGACTGAAAATACACAGATGAACAACACAATAGTCTTTGCCCTTAAGGAACTTAAAATGGTTCCTAAATTACTAAAATGTCTAACTAGCAGGTTTCCCTGCCTCCAACCTCTCCCCATTTTAATCTCTCTTAAATATAATAAATATAGTTCCTAAAATGCTTTCTGTTGAATATTACTAACATCACCCACTTAATCCCAAAAGTGTCTATCATATCAAATCCAAAGTAAATTATGTAACCAAAAATCCCCGTAAGTATCATTATGGACAAAGTCTGAGAAAATGCCATGTAAAACATCATTTTTGATGACTAACAATTAAAAAAAACTTCATACTGTTGGAGAAACCTTGGGTTGTACATAGTTTTCAAATTTTACATATACTAGAGACAAGAGAAATTCCAGAACAGAGAAGGAATTCAGAAGATAATCCAAACTAGGATAAAGTGCCAAAGAGATGATTTAAAGAATCGTTTTGAAAAAGATCAAACTTGCCATCCTGTTTTATTTTTTGCATCCATCTTTCAAACAATGAAAACTTACTACTGTTAATTACTATTTCATTTGTTATGTGGGACTTAACACACAGAAGAAAAAATTTGGAGAGTTTATTAAAACTGGTAATATCAAAGTTCTCTGGAGCAAATGGGAACAAAATGACCCAAGTGTGTAGTGATGGCATTCTAGTCCAGCAAGGCTGAGTTCACCATGAAGATTTCTGGTTTTGGATATACCATGTCATTTATGGCTAATAACTGGCTTCCAATACAATAATCAGTGGTACAGGAGAACACCTTAACCTGGCTTGATTTTCAAGGCAAGAATATCATGTGGCACATATGTTGAACATCAGATTATTTGATATGCTTTGTAAAGATTTAAATGTCAAGAATAAAAGTTTTTCATTCCATGTTGAGATTCATTGGTTGTTAAAAAGAAATATGTTTGGCTGGATTTATGAAATGAAGGACAAAGTTGCTCTATTTTTAGAGCATTAGAAAAAAGATTAACTGCATAAGCTTTTAAAAATTACAATTTTTAAATTCAGCCATAAAAAGAAATAAAGTACTGATACATGCTACAACACAGATGAACCTTGAAAACAATATGCTAAGTGAAAGAAGCCAGACACAAAAGGCCACATACTGTGTGATTCCATTTCTACGAAACATCCAGAATAGGCAAATCTCAGAAACAGAGAAAGCTTAGTGGTTGCCAGGGAGTGGGGGAGGGGGAGTATGAGGCTGCCTAAAGGGTTTCCTTTTGGGGTGATGAAAATATTTTGGAAGTAGAAAGAGGTGGTGGCTACACAACATTGTGAATATACTAAATATCAGTAATGGTAAATTTTATGTTATGTGTATTTTACAATAAAAAATTTCAATTTTTAATAGAGCTTGGCCTATTTGGCAGACATATCTGAATATCTGACCTAAAACTTTAAACGACAAACACCAACATCCCTATTCATTAGGCTTATAAGTCTTCATCTTGAGCTGAAGAAAAGTTCTCAAAGCAAAGTTATTGAAAATGGTTTCAAGTTTAAGGGGAACCTCAAATATTACCGAGTTTGTTGAATGAACTAAGATGACAGTTTCCTAGTATTACTGCTGAAGATCTCGCCTGAAAGCTTGTGAGGACCTCTCTTACACGTTTCAATCTTTGCAAGAAGATATCTAAAAGGAATCTTTGAACTAAAGTTTGATTTAGAAGTCAAAGGCATTCCAGGAATCCAGTTTGGAGAATTTTTGGTAAAAATCTCCATTAATTAATCTCCCAATTAAGTGAGCAGACCTCGTGTGTCATCATCCAGTTTACATAAGAATGCATTTATGAAGCTGGTTTTTTCAAATGTTTGGCTATGAAAACAAAGCAATGCTACAGGCAATGTTGCAAATGACCTAGATGGTACTTGGATCCTTCACATCCTGGACAGAAAAGCTTGTAGCAATTAAGGATTCAACATTCACTTTGATATCATGTGATCCAGGGGAAATAAAGGTGTAATTCAAGATATGCAAAATCAAGTTACTTTTGGATGTTCAAGGTGGAGTTTGGTGTTCGAATCCTACTACTCAAATCCCATTCCTTCTGAAGCTCTGGTTGATAAAGAATACTTACAAAAGGAACTAGTAGCATGGAGCTATCTAATTCCTTCTATGAGGCACAAGTAAAGTGGTGAAGAGAACATGGGACAGAGACAGAGCTTATCAAATATTCCATCTGCTCATCTACATTTCTCAGCCTCCTTTGCAGTTAGCTTAGGACCATGAACTGAGCACAAGTAATGTATTTCATTTCTCAGCTGACATAGTTAAGAATCAACGTATCACCTCTATCCTTTTCCTCCTTTGTGGCACCTTGGAAGACATCTGTTTCACTGGTGAGGCTACAACATAGCAGTGCCTGTCAATGTGGGTTCCCGGGGAACTATGTGGAGCAGGGGCCTCTAACGATTTGTGCTGTGCATACATATACAGTCATGAGCCACATAATGACATTTCAGTCAATGACAAACCGCATATATGACAGTGGTCCCATAAGATTAGTACCACATAGTCTAGATGTGTAGTAGGCTATACCATCTAGGTTTGTGTAAGTGCACTCTATGATGTTTGCACAATGACGAAATTGTCTATCAACACATTTCTCAGAATGTATCCCTGTCATTAAGCGATACATGACTGTAATGCGAGTGGAAATAAATTTTTGTGGTTACGCCACTGATACTTCAGGTGTACTTTGTTATGGCAGCATAGCCTTGTCCATCCTAATTAATATAGAAAGTTAGACTCTTCCTTCTGGCACTTCAGAGAGACCTGAAGATCCCTTTTCTATATATGCAGATAAAAATGTGGGAAGAGAAAATGGGATCCTTTCTGTAAACTACAAAGCTTCCATTCACTCATTTTTAGAATAGTATTTAACTTATTTTGAAATTTCAAATTATATTAACTAAGAATATAAGATATTTACTTATTTTTATCAAAATGGAGCATGGGCTAAAAAAAGGTTGAGAAGCACCAGTTTAGAATATACAGCCATGCTCTCTTCCACTTAACTTTTACTTTTTAAAAAAAAAAACCTAGTCAAACTCTAATAAGTTTTGTACACATGATCCTATAATATGCCTGTGTGTCCCTCTACTTTGGGCCACAGCAATTACTCAGGAATTTATACTCAATTACTGGGCATCCACTGATTGTTTTAAAAAATGTTTTTCAATGTCTGTTATATCTTCTCCCCTCAACTAGACTGAAGATCCTGCTTTGTCCAAACTCAATTACCCTTTCAGGTAGAATCCTGAAAGATAAGACAGTCAAATGGGAATCCTTTTAATATCTTAACACCCCATTAAATTTTTTAAATTTAAAATTATAAAGTATTTCAAATAACGTATGGAAAATAAGCACACATGTATCACTACCCATACTTAAAAGATACTAACTTTTTGGCATATTTGCTTCAGAATTCTTTGACTTTTAAACAGCTTATACAATAGTGTTGTATGGATTAAAACCAGTTTATCCATTTCTCTACTGATAGACAGTTACTATAAAATTCATCATTTCATTATTGCTGTTATGAAAATCCTTATATATGTGACTGCTGAGTCCTTGTGTGAGAGTTTTTTGTAGGAGTACTTGGTCATAAAAGATGTACATCTTCAACTTTATTGGGTATTTCCAAATTGCTCCCCCAAACTGTTATACCAATTTATACTTCCAACAGCAATGCTACAATTTCTCCACATCTTTGTTAAAACTTATGATTTAAATTTTAGCTAATCTTACAGGTATGAAAAAGTATCTTGTTTTATATTTTCTGATTGATGATGAGACTACCTTTTCATATTAATTGAGTTTACTCTAATACAATGGCTATCAAATTTTAGCATGCATCAGAATCACCTAGAAAGCTTGTTAAATACTGCAGGACCCACTTTCTGATTCAGTAGGTCTGGAATGGGGGCCTGAGAATCCGGATTTCTAAGAAGTTCCCAGCGATGCTGATACTGCTAGTCAGAGGACCAGATCTGAAGAACCACTGCTCAAGGAACTGTGCCTTTAAAAATGGGGAGCGGAGGGGCCGGCCTGGTGGCGCAGCAGTTTAGTTCGCAATTTGGCAGCCCAGGGTTCGCGGGTTTGCATTCTGGGCACCTGCTGACACACTGCTTGTCAGCCATGCTGTGGCAGCGTCCCATATAAAGTAGAGGAAGATGGGCACGGATGTTAGCTCAGGGCCAGTCTTCTTCAGCAAAAAGAGGAGGATTGGCAATGGATGTTAGCTCAGGGCTAATCTTCCTCACAAAAAAATAATAACAAAAATAAAAATGGGGATATTTATCATGTAGTCTGTATGCTAATCCTCTACTGGTTATAAGTGCTGCTAATATCTTCTAGTTGTAGCTTGTCTTTTCATTTTGTTTTTAAAGTCTTATGATGCAGAGAAGATTTTAATTTCCAGGCAGTCAAATATATCAATCTTTTCATTTATAATCTGTGCCTTTTGTATCTTATTTCGAAATGCTTCCCTATCTCAATGTCATAAAGATATCCTATGTTTTCTTTTTAAAGTTTTTTTTTCACATTTAAGTCTTTAGGTCTTTAATTCCCCTGGAATTTATTTTTCTATAAGATATAAAGTAGGGACCTAATTAAAAATTTTCCACAAGGTTAGCTACTTGTCCCAGTATAATTTACTGCATAATTTACCAATTCCCTTCTAATTTTTCATGTCACACAAATCTATTATGGGATTCTTGTTTATTACAGGTTAAAAAATTTTCATTTTTACTACTAGTATTTAAAAACATCTTCCTCTTAGAATTTAATTAGAAAAAAGTCAACAATTTATCCTTTAGAGGGTCATATACCATATAGCAAAATGTATGATTCATTGAACCTTCTTGAACTTGTGCCATAGAGGCTTTTCATATAATATCACTCAATAACTGATTAATACAGTAATAAAGCAGCTTTGATGAAGCTTTTATAAATCTGAGGTTAGCAGGCAGGTATCCTATTGATCAAATAATAGCTAATAAGGATATAGGACCTATATTATATATTATAGATGAAAAAAGCAGCTGCTATTTGAGCTTGATTGATTGACCCTTAAAATGTAATCTATCTAAAGCAGTAGGATATAATGGTAAGGTCTAGGATATAGAATCAGAAGGCCTAGGTCTGAGCTCCAGATTTGCCACTCATTAGCTTTCTGATATTAGACAAGTTGTTCAGGTTGAGTATTAATTTTCAGATCTGTAAAACAGTGATAAAATGCTCATAAAATTTTTGTGAGGATTAAAAGCAATTTATAAAATATATTTATGACAGGTATTATTACATAAATACTATTCTGAAATTTATAATGGCCTAAAATCAGATTTTGGCATAAGAGTTATAATTCGAATTTTATCAATAAGTATAAGATCTTTTATTTGAAAAAAGCAAGGTATCTCAAGAAATTTAGGAAATTTTTTAATTGAAAAAGTAAGGAATCTTTATCTTAAGAAATTCAGGAAATATTTAGCCTGGTGACCTCCACTAACTTTGGAGGTACACTATAAGAGCAAGATTTTATATGTGAACATCAGACTTGGCCATTAGGTACTGAAGACAACACTCCACCAGCACTGACCTTCCTCAGGGTAAGCACAGAAAAGGGCAGATACTATTCCCTTCTGAGCCATCAAGATGAAATCAAAGTTAGAAAATATTTCTGACAATTATGCTACCAGAGAGAAAGGAATCAATCTAAGCAGAATAGGTCAAAAATAAAAGCTTTCCCCAAGTTGGACTTGGAACAAAATGTGTAACTTTCCACTTATCTTCCGTCTTAAAAAAAATACCTGAAACAATATTCTGTATTTAAAAAATTGAGGTAATTTTTAATGTTTCTGCATGTCTGCTCAGGACATCTGCCTCTGAACTGTCAATACACACCAGGTGGAATGCAGAGAACCAGGCAGCATTCTGAATGTCTTATTACCAGAACTTAAAGACCTTCAAACAGATGGTAAGGAAATATGTTCCTACTATTTATTGGCATAGAATACAGGTATAAGGTAGTCTGAGTAACATAGTCTGAGCAGAGATCTGCTCTTGTTTTTAGGGAACATCTTGAATCAGGTTTACTCTACAATTTCTCAAGTGCTAATAAAAAAAGAATTTCTCCTGTTTGAAATAAATTTCTCTGCAGTGATGTATTTTTCCTGTTATGAGACTCCTCTCTCAGGTGTTATTCAGGTTTTTTTTTTTTTTCCTTACAAGGTTACAAAACTGGGGAAGGGCTGATGCTAATAAATACCATAACAATTAAAGACTTAATTAAGGACCTTTCATGCAAATCCTTGATGGTGAAATTACACCTGAGGATCATTATCTTTATTTCCAGAAGAAGCAGAAACTCTCCCACTGAAATGTATAAACACCTTTCAAAGAAGTGGCCAGGTTGATAATGACTGAGTTCTGTTGGAAGATGACCAACCAGGGTATCATGTCCATAATTACTTCTTTAAACTTTACTTTTCAAACTGGTACCAGAAAAAAGTTTTTTGAAAAGTTTTGATTTAAATTTATATTTACAATAGTCAGCTTAAAATCCAGAAACATAAATTCTCCAGTTTGACAGTTTCATCAGTTAAGTTACCATGTATGGAGAGAAAATACATATATTCTAATAGGATAATCATACTTGAATTTTCTGCCCTTGATTTTGTAAATTAAAAAAGCAAAACATGAAAACAATTCTAATTTTTTTCCCCTCGGGTGACACTGATTTAGGAGTATAGTTACTAAATGGCCTCTTTCTTCACCGCATCAGTGACAGAAGGACCAAAAGGGGAAAAGTAGAATCTTATTCTACAGCCTTTAATTTATGGAAACAATCAACACACCTGATATTATATTCTCTCAGGCCCCAGCAGCTGTGAAAGCTGTCCCTCCACAGGATTGAATAAGGAAGACAGAGAAAAAGGCCAAGGTATGATGACTCTATTTTCCAATGCTTGTTGCTTAGAATTCTTAATTTTTCAGTTTCCTAAGTTGCTATGAGAACAATGGCGGGGGGGTGGGGTGTGATTTTTCTTTTGAGAGCTACCTACCAGAAACAATCTAAGAGGAAACTGTTTTTCTATTCTCAGTTCTAGAAAATATACATCAAATGGGGAAAGTAATTTTTATTGTACTTGTATTATTGTGAGGATTTGCTCTATCTATAAACCTACTGAGTTAGATGTAAAATGAAAATGGTTTAATTTTCTCTTCAAAATGTGCTGCTCTGAGGTAAGGAATGTGATCTGAGTTCACCTGAAAAACATCAGTTACTAGAGGACAGCTAAGGAAAAGTAAAGCAAGGCTGACAAGCAAACTTCTGCAAAACCCAAAATTTGTGTCTCACTTTCTTCTTACTAATTCTGCTGGGTGACCTAGAGAATTCATGACCATCTGAAAACAAACTAATAAAAAACCCCTTTTGGGGCCAGCCCGGTGGCACAGTGGTTAAGTTCATGTGTTCTGCTTCAGCAGCCCAAGGTTCGCCGCTTTGGATCCTGGGTGTGGACCTACTCTCCACTCATCAAGCCATGCTGAGGTGGTGCCCTGCATAGAAGAACTAGAAGGACCTACAACTAGGATATATAACTATGTACTGGGGCTTTGAGGAGAAAAAAGGGAAAACAAAGAGGAAGATTGGCAACAGATGTTAGCTCAGGGCCAATCTTCCTCAAAACAAAGAAAGAAACAAACAAAAACAAAAGAAAAACCCCTTTCAATTTGCCAGAACTACAATCAAACCTAAAGAAATTTGAACATGAAGAAGCCTGAGGGGCTGCAATGTAAGCACTGGAAAAGTCACACTCCAAGGTAGACATGTAAGATATTTCTGAGTAGATTTTGAGTATATTAGGAATGTAATGTGCATAAAATTGGGAATAGATTAAATTATGAAAGAAAAAAGTTAGATTGCCAAGGACATTAATTGTATCTCAACAGTGGTCATTTTTATGAATGTGCTCTAAAATAAACTCTGATTTTTTTTTAGGGCTTAACGATGGAAAAAGGAACCTGAATCTCTGAAACTAAAATAATGAATAACATGGTAGCAAGTATCATGGCTACATAAGTGCCCAAATGTCTAAAGACCAAATGAAATGCTAAGGCAGAGCATATTGCTAAAATACTCATATAGCAGGTAGCAGGTTTCGAATAGGCAGAGGGCATAATCCAACAGATCTGGGTCCCTCTGAAACAGGATTCAAATGAGAGCCATCTCTAGGGAGAATTCTGCAGTTAATTTACATAGTTAAGTTCTACAAAAAGTGACCATCATGGGATGATCATGTAATATTTCTCTGGATCACTCAGGTGGGGCAAAGATTATCATTAATGTTTCTATATACTGTTTGAAAAGACCCTACGGTTCTACCAGTGGTTGGGGACAGAGGTGGGGGCACTAGCAAAAACGATAAGGTTTACATCTTTCTAGTCACTCTGTTTTTTACTTTTTCCAGCATGGAAAGAAAGGATGGTCCCTGAGAGCCTAGCTACTATTATGTTTCCAAAAAACTGGATTTCTAATTGATTCTTCAAGATTACAAAGCTACAGCCTCAACAAAAGTGTAGTCCATAGAGAGAAAAAGTCAGTTCTTTAATTCCTGTCTCTGCTCCTAGTAACTGTTCCTTCTTTCTCCCTTAGTTTACTTTTCTGTAAGTTTGAAATGACTTAAAATGCAAAGACAGAAAAACTAGAATACCATGAGAATTCATTCGTTTTGTATCAGAGCACATTTTTCTGTTTTATGTCAATCTTTGAATATAAAGATACAATAAAAATTGAGTTTCTTCCAGGTAATGGTGAGCAACTGCCATTGTATTCTTTCCTATTCCTCTTTGTGACAATAAAATGAATTTTAAAGCTAGCTGACTATGGTTTGGGCATTCTTGATAACTATAAAAAAGTTACCAGAACTCGTAATTTGAGCCTTAGTGGCAATTTAGTCCACTTGAGTCTGTAACAGGAGGAAAAAACCAAAAAACATTATAACTATATTGTCCTCCCATACTAAGAGAGGATAAAATAACTTTTGTGCTTAATGTAAAAAAATAAAAGGTTCAAAATCCTCTAAACACCATGGTCTTAAACGGATTATTTCTTTTCGTGATACTCAAAAAACAAAACAAAATCAGCTTTAAATCCAGCCCTTTTGTCAAGATTTTCCCCCCAAGTAAATTCTACATAAAAATGCTCTTTCTTTTGAAAGTTACCCATTTCTTCTCCACCGAGTGACTGAAAGGAAAAAGTCAGATTTTGAGATAGGTCTAAACTAACAGTAACCCCAGTGCCACATCACAAGATAAATCTTATCTTCTATTGTAACAGTGAGCCTTTTTCAAGCCATGATGTATTTTAATTAGATATTCCAAACAAAATTTTTAGTTTCAATCAAGTCTGGGTCAGCAAGTTGACCTAGATCATCATTTAGCATTCATTACAGCAAGGACCTGAGGTGAGAAAGCATGCCTTCTCCCATAAACGAGGAAAGGGAGGAAGGAAGTCTTTTCAAATTGTGTACACCTCATATATGCCCCTCAGTGACATACTATATATCTCTGAAGAGCAGGACAGGAGGTGTGCCTTTTGTTAAGAATTATTCCTTTAGCAAGTTACCCAAATTTATTTCTAGGAGTATGTCACCTATCTTAGAAAGTCCCACTCTAATAATATTAGTCTGATTCTCAGAAGCAGGTATCCTATACCTTAATGTTTCACATATCTTTTAGTTCTCATCCAATCACTTCAGCAGTAGGCACATTAAAAGAACTGGCTTCTAACTGAAAACAGTAACCATGGGATAGACTTGAAAAGTTTAAAAATTAAATGAGATCATTCATTCATTCATCCAGCATTGAGTGCCTACATTTTAGTACCATGGAGACAGACAATAAACACAATGTAAAAGTAAAACATATGTCCCATGATGATGATACATGCTATGAAGAAAAAGTGTTGGGAGGGGATACTATTTAAGCTAGAATGGTCAGGGAAGGTTTCACTGGGAAGTAAGAAGATAAAATGTTTTGCACAGTGGCTACCAATAAGAAATATTCGCAAAAGAGTTATCATTATTCTTTGCTCTACCCTACTTTTGACTGGCTGTTGCAATGGTCAGCCAGGGCAAGATCTGACAGTAGAGTCTGTGTTACTAAGAGACAAAAATATACGCTGTCTTCTCACTATCTGTCCTCATACATACTATTACGGCTCCCCCAACCCTGTGAAGAATGGCTCTCATAAGAACCTTGCCCCAAAATAATCTAACACAGAGGTCACAAACTCAAATGCCATGCAGGTAATGCAAATGATTAAAGGAGACTATAGGTAGGAAAAATATCTATGTTGAGGAACAAAACACATGGCAGGGACTCAGAAGATTGGAGAGTACGTGTCATGTTTGAAAGGGATAACTGTTAACATAGGTCCAACCAACAGTTGCCATGTGGAAATAAGGACTCAGTGTCCTTAGTTTTCAAGAGAAACTGGACAGCTAATTTTTTCTGTGAACTCTCCCAATTTTGAAATACGGCAACCACTTGAAATTTTAATGTCATTAGTATGGGCCAAACAAAACATCTCTGTGGAATACATCTAGCCTGTGGGTCTTCAGTTTAGCTCCTCTGGTCTACAAGGTCATGGGTTGATTCCTTCCACAGCCATAAAAGCACTGGGATGCTTGGTTTGCTGGACCAGGTCTGCTTGTTATTACCATCCAGTCCATATCTGAGCGATCATATGTTTTAAAAATCTAGGATCTCTGGAATGTACAGTATTTAGATTCAGAGCAAGCCATATGAATAAGATGTCATAAGCCAAAATGAAATGATACTAGAAAGGTTAACACCCAGGGAAATATTCTCTACTGCAGTGTTCCAGGTATGACCCTGGTGAGAATCCCAGTACTATTGTTCCACATAGATATCCATGATAAATAAATAGACTTCTTACAGACAGACTGCTTGCCCTGCTTTTCCCTTGCCTGTTTCTAACCAACTTATTACTATGCTAAACAGGATTTTTCAAATGGGCAGTTAGTACTTCTGTTGTGATTCTCTATTCCAGTGGGGGGCAGGGGGGTGGCAGAAGAGTGAGCAGAGTCTCCAAAGGATTATTTAATCAGTATTCAGAACCTAAGATACACTGACTACAGATTCAATACAATCTTACCCTTTCAAGTTCTCTACTGTATTTCCTTGCAAGAGGACCCTACCAAGAGTTCTCTCCTGGAGGGAACTTGCCTCGCTACTGAATAATCTGAATGATGGCATCTGTCACCTAGGTTTCTCTAGCCATCCAGAAGGAACAGGCATTCTGGCAACATCACATCACTTTCAACTTCTCTCTCCTAATGACAATCCTAGAAAGTCCTCCTTTAGTCAACTCTCATCAATAAACCCTATCCCAGTAGAGCCCACATAGGTCAGAATGCCTATAGACTCATTTGTGATAAGGAACTCACTAGGCGTGTTCAATTTTTGCCCAGGTGAGTTTACTTGGTCTTCTAGGTGCAAAGCATAGCATGCTTTGTAAAGCAGATGCTTTATTAGGCTATGCTAAATCACCAAAAAAAGGCTAATACTGCATTTTTTAAACCCAGAAGAAACATTTTAAAACCTTAGAAGTAGCTGGTAATAGTCCTCTCTTAGAACACTGGTCAGTTAGAGAGCCCCCAAAAGTAAGGCAGTATACTCTTCCTGGGAGGTTTAATACATAGACCTAAAATACTCAGCCTCCTTTATTTCTGGTTTTAAGCCTTTTATCTCCCCAGCTGATGGGAAAAAAGTAAACAAAGGTTGTCTACTCTTATCTCTATAATCTTATTAGGACTGCTGTTGAATTGCCCAGTCCATGAGACAGAAATATTTTCCTTCTTGCTTTCAGCAGATTTCCTGACAAGCTGTATGTTATTTAATATTTACATTAGCCTTTCCTAACAGGAACCAAAATGTACCGTCTTTTTTCCCCCCTTTTAATTGTTATTAGTTCTAGTAACTCCAAAGCAGAACTAATCAATTAGGGGACCTGAACATTAGAACTGGTGGGAATATTGCTTCCTGGTGGTATACACTTAAAACACAGTAATATAAGAAGGAAGTTCTCAAAATCTGATAGTTCTGAATGGTAACATGTGGGAAATAATTTCTTTCTCTATTCCAGAAAACTGTCCTATAGATTTTACCAATCATTTCCCAAATAGTGTGCCCTAGAATACTAGTTTCATGAGAAGTTTTATGAGGGAAAAAAGCTTGAAACACACTGAGTACTTGTTAAGATTCATGATATACAGCGGCATATTAATAACAGCTCTTAAGACACATTTTAATCCAGAGTTCATAAAACATATTTGACTTTTGGAACCTTTTTGCATAACATACTAACATCCTATGGAATTACTCTTCCAAGGACCATAATTTGGGAAACATGAACTATTACTTCCCATCCTCGTCTGGTTGACTCTCACCAAACCAGGCCTTGCTTTTCTGCACCAAACATTCAGGATTATTTCTCTCACATTTTAGGCCTTGCTATAGCTGTCAGGTAGTCCAATTTAACTGAACTAAGATAAGTGGACTAGGTGAGATGGACCAAGTAGCTTTCAAATGCTGGGGTCTAGCTAATCCTCTGGT
This sequence comes from Tapirus indicus, assembly GCA_031878705.1. Lineage (NCBI taxonomy): Eukaryota > Metazoa > Chordata > Mammalia > Perissodactyla > Tapiridae > Tapirus > Tapirus indicus. The sequence goes on from CM062918.1 coordinate 48,181,732, forward strand.
GCTGGATATATTAAGGGTAAGATTTCCCTTAACTAATAAATTGGTTATGAAAAATATAATTGGATCTTTATAAATATATAATGACATTATAGATCTAAAATTTTTACAACTCACGAGAAATTTAGTTTAAGACATGTTGGTTATTATTAAAATTAAGTTAAAAAACAACTGTTTCTACTGCAAAAGCATTAAAACATTAACAAAAAACTTCATTCACAATTATGCTACTACAAATGTTTTCATTTGTCTTTACTGATAAGTAGGCAAAATGCTAGGCTTTAAAACTAGCATAGATACAATTTTGTAATTTTTACTTCTAGCATATTTCATAGTGCCATAGTCTTCACAATTGTAATCAATTTAAATAACTAAAATCATTTTAGTTCTTTTGTTTTAGTGAGCATATTATGAGTTTTTAAAATGGCATTCAGACAAACTGCTTGCAAAAAACCAGGCATTTGGAATTACTGACTACTAAAATTCAGTACAATAATGAGGCCAGCTTTTAATTCTTTCTTTTCAGATTTATTTTCAAGGTGGAAAATTACTTTCAGGAACATTTTCTTGATTATAAGAAGAGTAGAATTTCAAAAAACTCATATATAAGCTCATGTTTCAGACACTTTTAAAGAAAAATGATACAGTATATCACAGCTTTTAAAAGCCTGGGCTCTGGAGTCAGACTATCTGGACTGAAAGCCTAATTCTACCAATTAGCAAGTTTTATGACTTTGGGTAAGTTACTTAACCTGTCTGAGCCTGTTTCTTCATCTATAAAATGAGGATGATAACAGATTAACCTCATATGCAAATGATGAGGAGTGAATGATAAAATATGTAAAGTACTTGTCTGGCACATGGCAATACATACTCAATAAATGCTAATAACAATAACAACAAATAAAAAAAAACTCTGTTTAGGAGATATTATGTGCATATTATACATTCTTTTTGATAATTACTGCTTGTGAAAAATCATTCAGCAAATATTTACAGAGTGTTTTCCACATACTAGACACTGCGCTAAGCACTGGGGATACAAAGTCCATAAGACACAATCCTTACTTCCAAAAGCTTATTTTTGGAGAAGAAAACAAATTAATCTGGTGATTAGCATACCATATGGTAAAAGCTTTAATAAGAGTAAAGAGCTTTTTATATAGGGTACACAAGAGCAGGGGCCGTTAAAACGAGAAGGTATGGCAGATAGGTTGAACTTGCATATATATTGCTAACCACCTTCTTTGTCTTCCTCTGGTGTAGAGGCTAGGAAAAAAAAATACTGTATGTCCTAGTTTCCACTGCAGCTAGGGGTACCCAAGTGACACTACTCTGGAAGGTGAAGTTCCTGAAGTGGGTTTTCAGAATGAAATTAGGTGTCCTGAAAATAAACACAGAGCTTCTCTAAAATACAGCCCTTTTGCCTTTTCTCCCTTCTTCCTGCCTTAGCATTTGGACAGAAGTTATGGAAGTGCAGCAGCCATCAATGACGTGACAGGACAAAAGATGACACAGCAAAAAAGAAAGAGCCCAAGACTCTGGTGGCATTGCTGAGTTACTGCACCACTCTTGAACACCTAACTTTGGACTTATTAGATGACACGAACACTTATTTCTTTAAGCCACCAATAGTTGAGGTTTTCTGTTACATACAGCTGAATGCATTCCTAGTAGGTAAACGAAGCTTTCTGAAAAGGTTTCTGAGTCGAGTACAAAAGAAGGAGTAGGAGTTACCTAAGTGAAGAAATCTGAGAAGGGCACAGCTGGCAGAGGAAACAATACCTACAAAGGCCTGGAGGGGGAGGGAGCATGGAGTGTTGATACCGGCATCTGTTCTACAATATACACCTTCTGGCTTCTTGGATGGCTTTAGCCAGGTGATTCCCAACCTCTGCCATCTTCCACTCCTTATGTTTGAGGGATTCAATACTCTCCCATCAGTGGTTCCATATGGTGAGCATTCATTCTTAAATGGTAAGTTCTGTGATGATGTACATAAAATGTGATCCCTGACTAATGTTAAGACTCCTAGAAACAAAAGTTTATTAATTAATTTCCATTGCAGCTTTCCAATTAAATCAATGAGATCCACGATTCAGTTTACACATCCAAAACCTTCAATTGAAGCTGCCATGTTGTGCTTACTATGTGCCAGGCACTGTATTTAGACTAATTATCTCATTTAATATTCACAGCAACTCAGTGGGTTAGGTACTATTATTATCTCCTTTTTTACAGAACTAAATTAGATTAAAATTGTCAAAAGTCAGACAATGATGGCAATAATGACAGAGGCAAAGATTCAAACTCAGGTCTGTTTCATTGTTTAGCCTCAGCTCTAAGCCATTCTGCTATACTGCTAATCGGTTTCCCTTAGTTTCTGGCCTGCTTGTCCCACCTGACTTGATTAAATCCTTCCTGAATGCAATAAAGTTTTAGTTCCCCATCTGTACTCTGAGGATGAGAGTTGGGGTGGTTCAGGCTGGTTATCTCTTAACAGGAAAGTATGGAAGGAATAGGCATACCTAAGCTGAGTATAACAGGGGAAAGGGGGAGAATGTCAGAAAAAGAAAAAATGTTCTTTCCTTCTACAGGAATGAGACAAGTTTTTGTTCTTACTGGCAAACTGTGAAATAATTCCAAAAAATTAAATATTTTAACAAGCGTATGGTAAATATTTTAACAAGTGTATAGGTCTCTAAAAGCCCTAAACTGAAGGTGGCAACACTTCCTTATATTTTAAATTGCAATATTTAATAATTGATTCATTAGTTTATACTCACTTATACATTTAATAAATATTTATTGGTCATCCTCATGTTCCTCTGGGCAGACTCCAGTGAATACGTTCCTACACTCAAGAAGCCAAGAACAAATAAAAATGCTAATTATAATTATCACAGAGGTGACTACATAATACAAATAAGGTAAGCATAGGATATTATGGGACAGATGAGGAACAAACACAGACCTGAGAAATCATAGATGGTTTTCCAGAAGGGGTGGTATCTAAGATGAATCTTTAAAAATAACTAGGTATAGCAAAAACAACAACAGATAGTCTAGACCAGAGTTTCTCAACTTCAACACTATTGACAATTTTGGGGTGATGAGTCTGTTATGGGGTGTTGTCCTATGTCTTGTAGGATGTTTAAACAGCATCCTTGTCCTCTATCCACTTCATGCTGGTAACATACCCTGAGTGTGGAAACCAAAAATGTCTATAAATATTGTCAAATGTCCCCTGGGGTGCAAAAATGCCTCTGGTTGAGAACCACTGTTCTAGACCTGAATTATCCAAAATGGCTGCGACTAGCCACATGTGGCTATTTAACTTGAAATTAACTAAAATTAAATAAAATGAGAAGTTCAGTTCCTCAGTCAGACTAGCCACATTTCAAGTGCTCAGTAGCTACACATGGCTAGTGGGTATCATACTGAAGAGTGGAGATGCAGAACATTTCTACTACCACAGAATGTTCTAATGGATAATGCTGTTCTTGACTGAGAGAGTATATATTCTCTTCTCTTACTCCACAACTGTTCACTACAGCTTGCTGATAGCTTTTGGAGGGAGTGGAGAAAGATGAGGCTAAACAAGAAAAGTAACACCTGAGTATGAAGGGTCTTCAATGCCTTAAGACAGAATAACGGGGAGCCAGTGACAGGTTTTAAGCAAGGGTGTAAAATAAACAGGTTTACATTTTATAAAGATGACTGTGATAGTGTTGTGGAGAATGGAATGAAAGTGGAGAGACTAGAAGCAGAAAAACAGTTGCAGTATTTTCAACAAGTATGGTGATCTGGATTAACGTAGTAGCAGTAGGGATGGACAAAAATGGAGCAATTAAGGAGGCAGAATTGATAGGACGTGGTAATTGACTAGATGTGAGGTAGGATAAGGAAGAGGAAGAAGTCAAGAATGACTACAGGTTTTTAGGTTAGATGAGTGAGTACATTCATTAAGATAGAAGGGTAGAAAGAATTATGGCCCTCCAAGATGTTCATGTCCTAATCCTCTAACCCCAGAACCTGTGAATCCGTTACCTTACACGGCAAAAGAGACTTTGCAGATGTGATTAAATTAAAGACCCTGAGATGGGGACATTATCCAGGATTATCTAGTAGGCCCAATGTAATCACAAGTGTCCTGATAAGAGAAAGGCTGGGAGAGAGATGACTCCAAGAAAAGAGAAGGGTCAGGGTGCTGCAGTATAAGAAAGACTCAAGTAGCCACTGCTGGCTTTGAAGATGCAGCCACTAGAAGCTGTAAAAGCCAAAGAAACAGATTCTCTCCTAGAGCCTCCAAAAGGAACACAGCCCTGCTGATGCCTTAATTTTATCCCAGTGAGACCCGTGTCAGACCACTGACCTACAGAACTATAAGATAATAAATTTGTGTTTTTTTAAGCCACTAAGTTTATGGTAATTTGTTATAGCAGCAATAAGAAACTAATACAGATAGAATGTGGGATATGATACAATGAGATTGGTTCTGGAAAAGTTGAGTTTGAAGTGCTGATGGGAGATCCTGGTAAAAGTGGTCAATTGATAAATAGTTGGATATATGGGTCTGGAGCTTCAGTTAGGGATGTATAATTAGGAGTCATATACTGAGATTAATTGAAACCATCAAACTAGATGAGATCACCATGGGCAAATACAGACTGAATGCAGAGGACTTAGGTAGAGGAATAGAAGCCCTTGAAGGAAACTGGGAAGGAACAGCCTAAGATGTAACAGAAAACCCAGGAAAGTGTAGCATCTAAGGAACTACAAGAATGAGAATGTACTAAACAAGGGGTAAAGGGAATGGTCAATAGAGTCAACTGAAACAGGGTTGTCAAGTTAGGGACTGATACTGTCTATTATACATAGCAATAAGGGGTCATGGTACCCTTGATAAATACAAGTTTCAGAGGAGTGGTTATTAGGAGTAGACTTGTTACTGGGGTTGAAGGCTGAATGGAAGGTGAGGCATGAGACTGAGTTCAATCAACACTTTGACTAAACTTTGACTTTCTTCTTTCAAAAGAAAGAAGGAAGACAGGGTGGTAGCTACAGAAGGGTTGTGGGTTTCAAGAAGGATTTTTTTTAATAGATGGGAAAAAATTAAGCATTTAACTATTAATGGGAAAAGGTCAGTAGAAAATGAGAGAATAAGAAAACAAGAGAAAGAGAATAAACAAAGTGAATTCTGAAAAAGAAAGAGATGAGATACAGAGCCTAGAAAGAGAGAGCTCAACCTTCCGACAGGCAGAAGGATACTTCTTCTGTTAGGAGAAAAGGGAAGAAAGACAACAATAGGTACAGAAGTGAGAAACTATTGAGTTAGGGGGTAAGAAGTGGTGTTAATTTTGTGGAATACCTACACTGTATCTTCCTATTTTCTCAGAGAAGTAGGAGGTGAGATCACCTGCAGATAGTGGGAGAAGAAGAAGTGGGTTTAGGAACTTTAGTTAAAGAAGTTTTAAACAACTTTGGTAGAGAAATAGTGGAAAAGAACTCACTAGGAAACATAGAAGGTTGAAGGGGCCTACACATTTTACTGAATTCTTAAAATAGCTATTAATGAACCTTTGCATGTGGCCACATTGGAGTACCTAATACTGAAGGAACTCTCCCAGCTTCACCAATTAAAAACTCAAACAAAATACATGCAACAACTCTTTTCAGAAATTGGACAACAGAGAGCACAGAACTCTTATATCTTAGAGAAAAGAAACAAATGAGATGATTCCATCTGAAGGCAACTTCTGAACTGTGGTACAGAGAGGGGGAACTCAAGCAGAGCATGATAGTATCGATAAGCTAAAGAGATAAAGATCAGTGTTTGAGAAGCCAAAGTATCAAAAGGAAGGAAGATAAAGAAATATCTTCAAAATCTATACAAATCCCTGTGTAGATTTGGAATCTACTGCTGAATATTAAACTGTGCATGGGTAGAGGAAAACTCCATGAGGCTGCACAAACAACAAACAGGGAACTATAACTGGCTGTGATAAGTTCAAGTTCTAATCAGAGAGAATTAAGAGATCTCAGTGAACACCCAAGAAATGCAGTGTAGACACCAGAGAGGAAACATTTTAGTATAAAAGCTAAACTAATTTTAAGGAAATGCCATTCTAGACTTGCCCCAACAAAGCCTAAACACAGCCTCAAAAAGATCAAACTAATCTACAAGTAATTTAGCTGCTGGCCAAAGAAAACTTTAATACACTTTCAAGGAAGAGAACAAAATTGGGACATAGTAAGTTAAGTAAGCTTCAGTGGTAAGCAAATAAACAAATAAATACTAAATTAAAAATTACTAGATATGCAAAGAAGCAGAAAAATATGACCTATAACTGCAACAAAAAATCAGTATATAAAGCAGACTTAGAGATAATATAATTAGCAAACAAGAACTTTAAAACAGGTACTATAAACATGCCCAAGGATTTGACCAGAAAAAAAAATGGAGAATATAAAAAAGAACCAAGTGGAATTTCCAGAACTGAAAAAATACAAGATGTAAAATGGATTAATTCACTGAATGGGACGTATAGCAGATTAGACACTTTAGTTGAAAAGATTAGGAAACATAATAAAGCAATATAAATTATCCAAAGTGAAGCAAAAAGAGAAAATAAAAAATAACATATCTTTAGTGACCTGGGGGAAATACTGAGGAGTGTAACACATGCATAGTTTGAGTCCTAGGATGGAGAGGGGTGAAGAAGAGTATTTGAATTGCTAGAAATTTTTGAAAATTGATGAAAAAATATAAACCCACAGGTCTGAGGAAGTTCAATGAATCACAAGCAGGACAAAAACAAAGAAAATCATACTAAGGCTATTATAGTAAAATTGCTGAAAACCACTAATAAATAATCTTAAAAGAAGCCAGAGGAGAAAAAAAGAACGCCTTACATAGAGGGAAACAAGATAAGAATGACTACAAACTCCTCAATGGTGACTATGCAAGCCAGAAGAAAATGGATCACTGTTGCTAAAATGCTGAAGGAAAAACTATTTAGAATTCTACACTCAGCGAAAATACCCTTGTAAATGAAGAGAAATTAAAGACCTTTTTCAGATAAACTAAAACTGGGAGAATTAATCAAGAGTAGATGTACGCTACAAGAAGATAAATAGCAAAATGGTATACATACACTCAACCTTATACAGGTAATCACAAGAAAAAGCTTGTCAGAATGGAAAAGAAAGGCACAAGTATATGATGTCATCAACAACAACAACAAAACACTTTAACTATAAAGACTCAGACTGCTTAGAAGAAGAATGAAAAAAAATACACCACGCAAAAAAACACTAATTATAAGAAAGATGGAGGGGTTATGATAGTATCAGAAAAGGAGACTTCAAAGCAAGGAATAGTACCAGAGATAAGAATGCAAATATAATAATAAAAGAATCTATTGATGAAGAAGACATAACGATCCTAAATATTTATGCTCCTAATAACAGCTTCAATACATGAGGCAAAACCTTACAAGATCAGAAAGAAAAAAAAAATTCACAACCACAAGATTTTTAGCATCCCTCTCAGTAATTGAAATAATAAGTAAAAAGGAAATCAGTAAAGATAAATACATCTTGAAAAATAATAACCAACTGGACCTAAATGATACATAAAAAACATTCCATCCAATGATAGTAGAATATACATTTTTTTCCAAGTACTTATGAAACATTCACTAAGATACATACTCAACTATTTGGAAATTGATCAATATATATCTAAGTGTTCCATGGGTACAAGAATAAATCAGAGTGGAAAAATTGAAAAAAAAATTTAATCAAATGATAATGAAAACACAACATAAAATTTATGGGATGCAGCTAAACCAGTGCTTACAGGAAAATATATAGCCTTAAATGCTTACAAGAGAAAAGAAAAAAAGTTTAAAGGAGCTAGAAAATAAGAGTAAATTAAAATCAAGGTAAGCATAAAGAAAGAAAGAATACATATTAGGGGAGAAAGAAACAAACTGGAAAACCGACAAACAAGAGAGAAAAATCAATGAAGCCAAAACTTGATCTATATGGAAAGATCAATAAAATGATTAAACCTCTAGCTAAATTGATCAATAAAAAAGAAAGATACAAATGGTCGTCAGGAATGAGAGGTAATTGCTACAGATCCTACAGATTGTAAAGGATAATAAGAGACTATTATGAACAACATTACACCAACAAATTCGGTAATAGAGCAGAAATGAACAAATTCCTTGAAAGACACAACTACCCAAACTGCATTAAGAAGAAACAGAAAAACTTAATAGCCCTATAATAATTTAAAAAACTAAAACCTTTCCCACAGATGATTTCACTAGTAAAATCTATCAAACATTTAAAGAAGAAATAATATTAATTTTAAATAAATTCCTTCTGAAAATAGAGAAAGAAAAAACATTTCCAAACTCATTATATGAAGCCAACATACCCAGATACCAAAATAGAAAAAGATATTACAAGAAAACAGCAGATCAAAAGCCCTAATTAACACAGATGATAGTCTTTAACAAAATAGCAAATCCAATGTAGCAATATATAAAAGTATAATGCAACATATGGAAGTATAATACATCATGTGGAGTTTATCACAGGAATGCAAGGATAGTTAACTTCGGAAAAAGCAATCAGTGTAATTCACCATGTTAACAAAATAAGGAAGTACTTGTGATTATCTCGAAAAATCATTTGATAAAATCCAACATTTATGATAAAAACCTCTTAGCAAAATAGGAACAGAAAGGAATACGATCAACTCGAAAAGAGCATCCACGAAAAAGCTGATGCTAACATACTCTAAGGTGAAAGAAGGGATTTCCCCTAAGACTGAAAACAAGGGAAGGGAATCCACTCTCACCATTTCTATTCAACGTTGTCCTACAGGTCCTAGAAGTGCAATAAGGTGGGAAAAATAAATAAATAGACACTTAGATTAAAATGGAATTAAACTTTTCTTTATTCATGAACAATATGATTGAGTAGGTAGAAAATCCAAAGGACTCTACATACAAGCTACTAGATCTAATATGTGAACTTAGTAAGTTTGCAAACTACAAGGTCAATATAAATATTAGCAATAAAACATTGCATAACAAACATTTTTAAACACTATTTGGGATAGAATCAAAATTCTTAAAATATTTAGGAATAATTTAAGCAAAATATACACAAAACCTATACAAAGAAAATTACAAAACACTGCTACGAGAAATTATAGAAGAACCAACTAATATGGAGATATATCATGCTCATGGATTAGAAGGCTTGTCATTAAGATGTCAAGTGTCCCCAAATTGATCAATAAATTCACCATAATCCCGATCAAAATCCCAGTAGACTTGGGGTTTTTTTGGTAGACACTGACAAGGTTATTCTAAAATTTATATGGAAATGCCAGAGACAATATGAACCATTACATTACCTGATGTCAACACTTTCTATAAAGTCACTGTAAACAAGACAGTGTGGTGATGTCATAAGGACAGACATAGCAAACGATGGAAAAAAGAGAGTGTAGGAAGAGACCCACACATAATGATTTTTGATATAGGAGATGATTGGGGAAGGGTAGACTTTTCAATAAATGGTCCTGGAACAACTTGATATCCATTCATATGGTAAAAAAATAAACACTGAAGTTCATCTTATACTAAACACAAATTTAAACCAAATGGTTCACAGACCTAATAGAGAAAACTAAAACTATAAAACTTCTGGAAGAAAACATATAATAAAATCTTTGTGAGAAGGTCAGGATATCTAGAACAGGTGGAGTATATAGGTAAGCAAATCCTCCCCTCAAAATAACCATAAAATGATGCAAAATAACCAAAAAATGATGTCAAAAAGAACGATTTTAGGGCTTTGGAAACTGACTAAAGGCAAACAAAATACTGAGAAGTATTTGGTCATTAGAAATTGCTTAACTTTAGGTAATAATTGTGAGAGTCTGTGTCACTCTTAACTGGGGCTGCTTACATGGTTTGGACAGTAGCACTGCCAGGATAAGCCTACCTGTATTTAAACATACAAAGGAAAACATGATGATAATGAATCAAATAATAGGGAATGTTAAAGATAGAGAAATTACAACACAGGGAAAGATAATCAGAGAAAAATGAACAAAGCCTTATAGATTAGAGGAATAACATCAATCATTTCAACCTATGTATAATGGAAGCTTTAGAAGGAGAGGGGAATCCAAAGGACAGAAAAAGTATCTGAAGAAATAATGGCTGAAAACTTCCTAAATCAGATTAATCTACAGATGTAAGCTCAGCAAATCCCAGGTGATCCATACCTACATATATAATAGTCAAACTGTTGAAAGCAAGAGTAAACAAGTGAATGAACAAGTAAGTGAATGAATTTATAAATCAATTTTGATAGCAATAGGAGAGAAACAACTCATCATGCACAGGAAAACAACGTGATTAATGACTGACTTCTCATCAGAAACAATGAAGGCTGAAGGCAGTGGAATAACATATTCAAAGTGATGAAAGAAAAAAACCTGTTAATCAAGAATTCTATATCCAGCAAAACTATCCTTCATAACTGAAGGCAGAATAAAGACATTCACAGATAAATACAGATAGAATTCACTACAAGCAAAGAAATACTAAAGGAAATCCTTTAGACCAAAAAGAATTATCCTTGATTCCTCTTTGTTTTTCCCTCTACATTCAGTACATCAGCAAGCAAGGCCTACTGGCTTTATATCCAAAATATGCCTTGAATCCATCTACTTTTTTCCATCTTCCACTGCCATCATCGGAGTGAGAGCCCTGAGCTCTCATTTGGACTTCTGCAATAGCCTAACTGGTTTTCCTGCTTCTACTCTTGTCCCCCCCCGGCACCGCCCCACACCCAAGCACATTTTCCAACAACAGCCAGTGTATTTTTTTAAAACTAGATCATACTATTCTCCTACTTAAAACCCTTTAATTAGCTTTCCATGCACTTAGAATGAAATCCATACTATTTGCCATGGCTAAATATGCCCTACAATATGCCCTACCTGAACTTTTCTCCTATCATTCTCTCCTCCCTTTGTAAGTTCCAACACACTGGGTTCTTTGCATTCTTCAAATATCCCAAACTCATACCTGCTTCAGAATTTGTGGACCTACTGTTCCCTCTGCCTAGTACATATCACAGGCAGAACATCACACAAGGCTGGCTTATTATTCAGGTCTCCCCTCAAATGTTATTTCCTCAAAGAGGCTTTTCCTGATCACCCAATCTAGGTTACCCTACCTGCCATCACTTGCTGCCTTTTGCCTCTTTAAAATTTTTTAATAGCATTTATCATTATCTGAAGTTACAATGCTTATTTATTTGACCATTCATTTAACGTCTACCTCACTCAATAGAATGTAAGGTTCATGAGGATAGAGATCTTAATATCTTGTTCATCAAATATACATAACCTCAAGCTTTACACTAAAATATAAACATTTCTGAACTCTTGAAAGACTTTTAAAAAATCTTTTTGTTCTTATTTAGTATTTTATAAAAGCCTTATTTTATAAATTATACCAGTCTTCTGTCTCAATTTTCTCAATGAAAAGAAAAAATTGAATAATCCTCCAACGTTATCTCAGATACTGAAAAGAAACCAGGTGGTCTTACATAGGAATTCTATCTGCCTTCTTTACCACTGTATTCTGATACCCAGAACAGGGTCTAGCACATGATAATTATGCAATAATTACTAAGTGATAAACAATGAGACTCTTGAGAGTTGGGAGAGAGAGAAAAAGCTTGGGGGAAAGGTCACCCCTCTGTTCCCAATCACCACTTTCCTAGGACTTAAGAGCACTCTTGAATATATTTTGACAACAGACTGAATTTCTTGAGGGCAAGAAGTATGTGCTTTGTATTTTGTATCCCTTATGCTTAGTACTGGCAGACAGAAAGTGTACAATAATTATTTTTTGGAAGTAAATGCAAAAGCATCAGTTTCTTCATTTGTAAAAGGGAGGTAACAAGATTACCTACTTCAGAGGGTTACTGTGTGAAGCAAAAAAAAAAAAGATAAAGAGTAGGTGAAAGGAAAAGAGGAAAACACTCCTATAAAATTCTCTTTCTCAGCTAATTAGTTTAGAAAACCACAGGAGAACTGATCAAATTACCTCTTCTCCTATGAACTACTCCTATTTATTCACCTATCTAGAAGGTAATAAGCTAATAATAGTTAGCTAATAATAATACCATAAGCTAATAACATATCACATACTATTTCAGCACTAAACACTAAGGACCCTTCCTCCCCACCAAACAGTTAGCTTATATGGAAGACCCAAACCTGAGTAAGAAAGTCCTGATGTCACAAGTAGAGAACAGGACTAATACAATGACACTTTGGGGAATCTAACAGTGTAGAGTTGCTGAATGTTCTAGAGACTAGGGAGTATTCTATCAGCAGAGATTTCATGAAAGAAGTCAGTACTATTCCAGCAGCCCCAGAGCTGCATGCTTCTTCCCTCAAATGTTTAATAGAAAACCTAAGGAACTACAAATACAGTTTGTATTTAAACTGAATTTAAACTATTGTTGTGGCTTTAATTCTTGAAGGCCAGCGACCCAAACATGAAAAGTATATTATAGCAACAAAAACTAACCCATGAAGCATTTTAAAAAGCTTTCATTTAAACCAATTCTTAGAGTCCTGTAAGTACTACCTAAATTTAAACTATTATTGCGGCTTTAATTCCTAACATCTAGCAACCCAAATATGAGAAATATGCTATTACAACGAAACTAACCCATCAAACATCTTAGATCTTTTCTTTAAACAAATTCTTATAGAGTTATTAGAACACAAAAATAAACATCCACTTTATTAAATGTTCAAGTGATCTTTAGTAAAAGCCAGTTAAGTCTCAAAAACATACCATTACCTCTGATTGTGATTTTATTATTGATGAGATATAGGAAAGTATCTAGATAGCTTATAGCCAGTTCACCCCTAGGGTTGTAATTAAATCTCAAATTTTATTCACTAAAATTGAGATATTTAAAATAAATATTTCCTTAAGAATAATATATTTTATATAGTGGTAAAAGCCTTATTGCAAAAGAACTTTAAGATTAATTATTTTACTTACCAAAATGTAGTCCACTTTAGATTGTATAGTTTTGCTAAAAGAAAAAGAAAGTTAGGTTAATAAGAATGAAATATTACATTTGAAATATTCTCAAACAGATATGGTAATTAGTCTTCCCTACTATGAAAGAATTAAGTAAAAATCCTTGTTAAGATTAGGCATTGTATGTGGTGTATATATACAATGGAATACTACTCAGCCGTAAAAAAAAAAAAAAAAAAAAAGACAAAATCGTCCCATTTGCAACAACATGGATGAACCTTGAGGGTATTATGTTAAGCAAAATAAGTCAGACAGAGAAAGACAAACACCTCATGATTTCACTCATATGTGGAAGATAAACACACACATAGATGAAGAGAACAGATTAGTGGTTACCAGAGGGTAAGGGGATGGAAGGGGGGGTAAAGGGGCATATATGTGTGGTGACAGATAAAAACTAGACTATTGGTGGTGAGCATGATGCAGTCTATACAGAAAACTGACATATAATAATGTACACCTGAAATCACACATTATAAATCGATATGACCTCAATAAAATAATTTTAAAAAATTATTTAACATTAAAAAAAAGATTAGGTATCGTACCCTAAAACTGCATTTTTCACAAAGCAAAACAAAAATCTATTTCCCATTCATTGAACTAAATTCAATCCCAAAACATGATTAGAATATTTTCTGAGTTCACTCTACAGTAAACCTATTGTTATGCTGTATCATTATAACAGATGTTTTGAATAAACAAGTTTTTAATGATATATATATATAAAAGTGCAGATGTATTATTATGCTTAGAAACAGGATACAGAGTTTACAATAAATTATGATTTTACTGTATGCCTACAACTCTGAACAATGATTTGTTTAGCATTTAAAAGTCATAATGGTGTAATATTATCTGTAGTTTGAAAGACTTGTTATAAAGTAGATTCTCTTCCGCTCCTCTCTGTCCTTCCCTCTCTCTCAAGTGTACGTACACAAACACACACACACACACAACCCTCCCAGGAAAGGTATCCCTGGACATACAAGTAATAATAAAAATTAACTAATATGGTAATAAATTGGAGGGGAAGAATATATTTAGAAATAACACAAATAAAGCCACTATATATCAATTTAAATGAACTACTGAATATAAGGGAACTATTAATATATAACACAAATGAAGCCAGTATAAAATAATTGAATTGTTATTTGGATTTTGTTATAACACATTAAAGTGCAAATGCAATGAAATCATGCAAAAGTTCAGAGATAGTTTATATACAATCTTTAAAAGATGTTACAAACCAAATTATCTTCCATAAAAGGGTCTAGAACCAAACAAATGTTTTTTAAAAAGTGGTTATTTGCCTGTGTGTATAACTATTCAGTTAATCTATAAAGTAAAAATCAGCATTTAAATCTCATTTCAGTTAATACAATCAATAACCTCAAAACTTTGTACCTGTACTTAGATTTCAAATTTCATTTTTTAAAGAACGAAGTATGATTGTATTAAGTTCAGTCAAAGTTCAGAATGACTAAAAGGAACAAGAAAAGTAAATGATACCTCTAGGTAAGAGGAACTGAAATTCCCTTGCCACAATTTCACAGAAGATTTTTTTGAGGTTTTTAAATCTTTTGGGATCGTTTGTATAGCTTATCACTCACAAGCAGCTAAAGCATGCTATTTTTCTCTCTTCCTAGTACTCCCAGTTTCCCGGAGATAATCTATAAATTAAGATTGCTGCTCATTATTCACTATAGCGAAGAAGTGGAAGCAAGCCAAATGTCCCTTGACTGATGACTGGATAAAGAAGACGTGGTATATATACACAATGGAATACTACTCAGCCATAAAAAAAGACAGAATTGTCCCATTTGCAACCACATGGATGGACCTAGAGGGTATTATGTTAAGTGAAATAAGTCAGAGAGAGAAGGACAAACACCACATGATTTCACTCATATGTGGAATATAAACAAACACACAGACAGAGAGAACTGGTTGGTGGTTACCAGGGGGAAGGGGGGTGGGCACAAGGGGTGAAGGGATGCATTCATATGGTGACGGACAAATGATAATGTACAACTAAGACTCCACAATGTTATAAACTACTAAGCTGTCAATAAAAATTTTTTTAAAATATATATTGCTGCTAAAAAGCACTATATCAAGAATCCAATCATTTCTCACCACTTTGGTCTAAACCACTTTCATTTCTTGTCTAAAGTGTTACAATAACTTTCTAACTGGTCTCCCTGCTTCTATCTTTACCTGACCACCACCAACCCTGTGGACTATTCTCAACAAAGTGGCCAGAGAGAATCTTTGTCCAAACCACATTAGTCTTTTGCTCCATAGTCTTTATCATGGTTAACAAAACCCTACATGATCCAGCCCTTTCCGGATCTGCTATCTTTCTAATCTCATCTCCTACTAGTCTATTCCCCATTCATTTAACTCCTCCCACACTGGCTTTTTCTGTCAGCCTCTAAGACTCTTCTCTCACATAGCTTATCTGTTGACTTTCTTTGTGACTTTGCTCGATGTTATCTTTTACAGACAGTTCTTCCTTGACTTCCCCATATAAAATACTCTCCATCACTCTCTATCCCTCTTACCCTGCTATACTTTCCATTATTTCACTTACCACCAGTCATTTTATATTTTTATTAATTTAGCTGTTTATCAGCTATCTTCCTTGACTAGCATTTAAGCTCCATGAGAGCAGGCTTTGTTTTGCTCACTGCTGTGTTATCATCTGGCACATGTTAGGTGTTTAATAAAATCTGTTGAAGGAATAAATGACAAAAAACACATTTAGTCCCCCATATGAAGAAAACTCTTTGGAAAGACTGGGACCACTTAAGAAAGAGTTTAAAGAAAGTAATACAAAATTTTAAAATGTGATTATTTTTAAAACTGTAGACCTAAATATATTCCCCTTCTATCAGAAACTGACTGTTCTATGGGATATCTAAAGAGGATGACTATGTCTTCCTATTACAAACAACTTGGTAAATCTTTAAAAAGTATATGTAAAAGACAGCCTTTTAAAGAATAAACTTATAAAGTAAAATGAAAGCACTTCTGAGCTAGATACGAACTTTGGCAATCACTTAATCTAGCCCGTTGATTATTTTTACTTCATACTTAACACAAACATAACAGAAGGATATGGATGAAACTGAAGTCCCTTTTGCTCTTCTGTCCAGTCTCATTCCCCTCCCTACCTTCCCAAAGACAACCATCATTAATCTTATATGTAACCTTCCCAGTTGATATTTTAATACTTGTATTAGATATACAAGTATCTATATGCAACCTAATTGTTGTCTGGTGAAGCTTTTAAATCTTTATATAAATGCCATTACATTGTATATATTCTGGAATGGTCTTTTCTCACTCAACATTGTTTTTGAGATCTATCCATGTTGATACACTTAGATCAAGTTTATTCATTTTAACTGCTAAAAAGTATTCCATTGGATGAATATATCAAATTTACTCATCCATTCTTCTATTGAAAGTCAATTATGTACTTTCCAGTTTTTCTACAAATGATGTTGCAATAAATGTCTTTGTACATGTCTCTTGATATACACATGCAAAAATTTCTGTTATAAATCTAGAAGTCGATTTTCTGGGGCTCACAGATGTATCTTTTCAATTTTATTATATATTACCAAATTCCTATCCCAAGCACTTGTATGCATTTACACTCCCATCAGCAGTATATGATAGTCCCTATTTTCCAATTACCTTGCACAAATATAAATATATATATGCCTTTCATAAATGATATATATAATGCATATATATATACATATATATACTTTTTTTTTGCTGAGGAAGATTTGCCCTGAGCTAACATCTGTTGCCAATCTTCCTCTTTTTGTATGCGAGCTGCCACCACAGCATGGCCACTGATTGACAAGTGGTGGAGTGGAACCGAACCTGGGCTGCTGAAGCTGAGCATACCGAACTTAACCACTAAGCCACCGGTGCTGGTCCAATACATATTAACAACTTGTCTTTCTAATGGATATAAAATGTTTTTTTTAAATTTGTCTTTGCCCCAATTACTAGCAATGTTGTGTACCTTTTTACCTGCTTATTGGCCATATGGGGTTTCTCCTCTGTAAACTGCTGGTTCACATTCTTTACCCATTTTTTTTTTTTTTTTTGGTTAGGAAGATTAGCCCTAGCTAACATCTGTTGCCAATCCTCTTTTTGCTGAGGAAGATTGGCCCTGGGCTAACATCTGTGCCCATCTTCCTCTGCTTTATATGAGATGCCACCACAGCATGGCTTGATGAGTGGTGCATATGTCCACAGTCGGGATCTGAACCTGCGAACCCCAGGCTGCCGAAGTGGAGCGCCCGAACCTAACCACTATACCACCGGGCTGACCCCATCTTTACCCATTTTCAGGTGGAGTTGACTACTTCTTACCAAATTGCTGTAATTTGTTCTTTATATATTCTGGATACTAATTCTTTGTTACACATACTTAACTTTGTTAATGATGTTATTTTAATGATAGCTTACTAAAGTGTAAATTTTTTATTTAGTTTATTAACTTTTCCCCTTTATGACTTGCTTTTTTTGTTGTTGTCTTAAGAAATCCTATCTAGCTAAGGCTTTAAAGACATTCTATATTTCATTCTAAAAATGAACTTAACCACTATGCCACTGGGCCGGCCCCTCATTCTAAAATTTTTGAAGTTAGCTTTTACAATTTTGATCTTTATTCTAATTAGAATTTATTGTTGTGTATGGTAGGGTGTTATATATTTTTTCTATCTGGTAAGCCAATTGTTCCCTATTTTATTATGCCAAGTTTCCATATATGCTTGAGTCTGTTTCTGGCTTTTTTTCTGTTTTATTATTAATCAACTTGTCTATCCCTGAGCCAACACCACACTTTGAACTTATTAGTGCTTTACAAATCAGGTCTAGTCATTTGATTGCATGACCTTCCTTGACCATTTCAGAACAGTCTTGATAATTCTTGGACCTTTAATTTTCCAGGTGAATTTTTCAATTCCACGAAATCCTGCTAAGATTTATACTGAACTGTACTGATTTTATAGATTGAACTGAGGGAGTTAACCAATCATTTGGATTTATTTTTGTCTATGCTTAAAAATGTCTTGTAATTTTCTCTATATCTTTTGTTAGAAAGAGATCCTAGGTAGCTTATGGATGGTATTGTGAATTGTATCTTTTTTCTTTATTGTTTTCTAATTAGCTTTGCAGATGTGGAGAAAAACTATTGGTTTTCTATGCTGACCTTATATCCAGCAGCCTTCCTGAACTCTTATTAGTTCTAATAGTACGTAGATTCTCTTGGAGATAATAATTTCACTTACAATTAATTAAAATATTTTTTCTTCCTTTCCAATCTTTATGCCTCCCCCACCCCTTTCTTATCTAATTACTCTGGCCAAAATCTCTAGTCTAATGGTGAAAAGTAGCAGTGATAGCAGACATCCTTGTTCTGTTTCCAAATTTTGTTTCAAAATTTTAATATGATGTATTATAATATTCCATTTAGTGGATGTTTTATAATTTCCTAAAATACTCCTTGAATATTGGATGTTTTGATTGACTCAATTAAAATAAAATAATGCTTCAATATTGTAATTTTCTGCTTCAAATAATGACAAGGTAACTTATTTTAGAGTAACCCTCCCACACATAACAACTATATACTATGAGCAAAATATAAAAACAAACATTAAGGGGGAAAGACAGTGACCAAAAGCAGGTAGCAACTGGAGGGAAGTCATCCTTAAAATGGAATGGCACTGGGTAGGATTTGTACTTATAAGCCTGTTGCCTGAGGGCACTATCTGCCCACGCAGCAATGATCACTCAGGAGTGAGGTAGAAATCTGCCATCTTGCTAGCTAAGGAGCCAGAGGACAAAGTCTACGGCTGCCAGAGTCACTGTAAAGTGAGGATGAAATCCCAGAAAGGAAGGTGCTGGAAAATTTTGGTACAAACTATGCCCAAATATTTGGATGATCTTTGTTTGGGGAAGACTCCAAGGTTTCCAGCAAAAAGCAACAGCTGAGAAGTGGAAAAATCTAAGTTCAGACTTCTGCCGCTGCCTATCACAGGAGAGATAACATTGGAGTTTGAATCTAGCCATGTTAACAAAAAAAGACAAAAAAACAAATCAACACTCATCAGAGAAAGATAACAGAATCCAAAGTCTACAACATATCACCCACAATGCCCATTACACAAGCAAAATTTACCAGAAAGAAGAAACAGGAAAAGAAGACCCAGAGTCAAGAAAAAAAGCAGCTTATAGAAACCAAATCCTGAATGATGTAGATGTCAAAATTAGCAGACAAGGACTTCAAAGCAAGTATTATAAATATGTTCAAGTATTTAAAGGAAAATATAGTCATAATAAACATACACATGGGGGGAATCTCAGTTGACAAATGGAAGCTATGAAAAAGAACCAAATGGAAATTCTTAAACTAAAAAGTACAATATCTGAAATGAAAAATTCATTGGATTACCTTAACAGGAGATAAGATATAGCAGAAAAAGGTCACTGAAACAGAAAATAAGTCAATACATCTTACTGAATCTAAAGGAGAAATAAAAAGATTTTCAAAATAGTAAAGAGCTTCAGAGATTTGTAGTATAACATCAAGTGTTAGATTTTTTTTTGGTTAGGAAGATTAGCCCTGACCTAACATCTGTTGCCAATCCTCTTTTTGCTGAGGAAGATTGGCCCTGGGCTAACATCTGTGACAATCTTCCTCTACTTTATACGAGATGCCACCACAGCATGGCTTGATGAGTGGTGTGTATGTCCACCAACTATGTACAATTGAAGAGGAAAAAATAATGAAAGAAAAATATCTAATAAATGGCCAAATTTCCCCAGATTTTGTGAAAAACACAAACTTACATATCCAAGAAGCTCAGCAAACTCCAATCAGGACAGTTATAAAGAAAACCACACATAGTAGATGCATCACAGTCAAGGGATGAAAACATTAAGATGAAAAACAAATCTTGAAGGCAGTCAGAGTAACATAACTTTATACACAGTAAAAAAAAAGTGATATGAATGATAGCTTACTTCTATATAGGCAATTGATTTGCAACAGAGGTACGAAAGCAATTCAAAGGATAAAGGAAAATCCTTACAACAAAGTCTGATGGAATAACTGGATATATCTATAAGCAAATGAACATACCTCATTCTATGGAAAAATCTGAGTTGGATCATAAAATTAACCACAAAAGCTTAAACTATAAAGTGCCTAGAAGAAATTGTGGGAGAATATACAAATATGTCTTAGGGTACAGAAGCAATGATCATTTTTTAAAAATAAATAAATTAGATTCCATCAAAATAAAAATCAACTTCTGTTCATCAAAAGAATCAATTAAGAAAATAAACAAGCCACCAACTAAAAGAAAATATTTGCAAAACATATATCTGACAAAGATTTTTGCCCAGAATATATAATGATTTCCTATAACTCAATAATAAAGACAGGTAACCGAATTAATAAATGAGCAAACAACCGGAATAGAGAGTTCACAAAGAAAGGATAAACAAATGTCCAATAAGCACATGAAAAGACATTCAACATCATTAGTCATCAAGGACATGCAAATCAAAATCACAACAATATTCTACTATATAGGAATGGCTAAAATTAAAAACACTGAAAACACCAAAAGTTTGCAAGAATTTGGAGCAACAGCAACTGTCATACATTTCTGGTAGAAATATAAAAGGTAAAACGACTTTGGAAAAACTTAGTAGTTAAATACAAACCTATCCTATAACACAGCAATTCTACTCCTAGGTATTTATCCAAAAGAAATGAAACTGTGGATCCAAAAAACAAGGGTGTACAAGAATGTTCACAGAATCTTTAGTCACAATAGCCCCAAATAGGAAACAATCCAAATGGCAGTCAATATAGGAATGGATAAAAACATGATCTGTTCACAGAATGGAATACTACTGAGCAATAAAAACAACAACAAACTTCTGATACATAAAGGAACATGGATAAACCTAGTGGTCATTATACTGAGCCAAAGACACCACCCAGAAAAGTTCATTCTGTATGATTTCATTTATATAAAGTTCTCCAACAGGCAAAATTAATCTATGATGAAAGAAAAATTAGAAAAAGTGGTTGTCTCAGGATGGGGGTGGGGAGTTGACTGGGAAGGAGCATGTATGGACTCTAACACACTGCCCCATTTCCCCTCTTTAGGAAAGAAGGATTTATCTCCCAGCTGCTGGGAGTGCTTTCAGCAGAAAGCCCTCAGTTGTCAGGCCCCTGTGGAGACTGCCTATGCTGAGGGAAACTTCACTCCCTAAGGTCACATCTTCCCAGGACAGTCCACAACCAGAGGCTGATCAACATGGGGGTATAAAGGCCTAGGTCCTTGTCTCAACTTGGGACAACTCTGATGGGTCATTCCAGCTTCAGAACTCTCCAGCATGGCAGCTTAACATTCTCTCTGCTTCCTTCCCATCCATTCCTTCTACAGACGTGAATCACAAGAGCATTCCCTAAAAAAGTGGTTCTTAAAATATGATTCCTGGACTAGCATCACCTGGAACTAGTTAAAAATGCAAATTTTGGGCCCCACCCCAGACCTACTGAATCAGAAAGCAGAAGCCCCATCCACCTGCAAAGAGCTTCCTATCAGCTTTTTGTGCCTCACTCTTAAATATACTCAGATAGGGTATTCATCTCTAATGTGCAAGATAGAACATTCCCCTTAAAAAGGGGGCATGAAACTCTACTTGGAAGAAATAAGACCATGCAAGAAGAAAAAAATTTTAAATCCTCACAAAGGTAAAAAACAAAAATTGGATACTATATTTAAAAACATTGAGAGAGCTAAAAAGTAATGTCTTAGAAAATAAACCTACTGGACTGGATATTTTCTGTTTGCCCTTCCAGATCCACTTCCCAACCTTTGCAATAACCAAAGAGGCTGGCTTTATGCATTGTATCTATATGGTTCCCTTTCCCTCTGGTTTCCAGTGGACCGATATTAGTTACTGGAAAGAGAGAAAGAGAACAAAAGGAGAGAGAGGAGGTATTTATTCCATCTGGCTTTCTCTCTAACAGGCAATGAGTTAGTGGTTGGGAAACGGGTTGCTATAAAGGCTAGAGGGTTGGGAAGTGGTTGCCTCTTCTTAGCAAGTCTCATAAGATCTTTTTTGACTCATTAAACTATGAGCACCTAAAACTTCGATCAAAAATGAAAATTAAATACATTAAAAAATCTCAAAGTTTCAAACAAGAAATGAGATTATCTATGGATATATTTGGAATTAACTTATAATTATTTTTTCACCATTACTCCAACTAGTTAAGTTTAATAAAACTTTTTAGCAACAGGGAAAATACATGTAAAAATACACTTATCACTCAATAATGAACCACTCATGCATAACTGAGCCTGCACTTTAAAAAAGGTAGATAATATACGACTTTTTAATACATCATTGTTTAAATGTTCTTCATTTTTATTTTTGAATAAAACTATTTCGTTAATTTTATCTGTAAATAACTTATGTTCAAATGATAATGTATATTTAACATTAATATTTTTCTAAGTTTTTTGACGTTTTCTAAATTGTTGATAATTTATTATATATCATATACATTAAACTTCTGGTCTCACTGGTTTGTAAAAAAATTATTACTTTTGTAAGTTTTAATTAAATAGTATCAATCTGGTATTTTGGTACTAGATAAAAACAACAAAATATCAATATCACAATTGTAACTACTAAGTTTATGAATATGCCAATCATTCATCTCCTAAATCTTTCAGTTCAAGCTTTGCATGTCAAGTCAAAACACCAACACATTATAAAGTAAACCTTAATCCTAGACCCATGGAGTAGGGAAAAGGGGGAAAACACACCAGCAAGGAGAGCATATGCAAATCTAAGGGAAAGACAGACAGTTTGAGAAAACACATTTTGCTTTCCCTAAATCAAATTACAGAGTAAAGCTGGGGAAACACTCTTACCTAGTGAGGCTACACAACAGAGACACAGTAAATTTAGGGAGCATGTGTTTAAAACAAAAATCTTAGTCTAAGCCTACTTTCCCTTATAGAAACACTTCACAAAAATACCATGCAATATTTCTCTTTCTTCAGACTCATATACGATATAACAAATAAATTAGCGATCATGGGCCAAACATACACAGAATATAATACATTCTAAGTAACAGTATGCCTGAAAGAACATTTAGACACTTTGCTTGCTAGAAACATTTCAGAACCTCTGTTTCCCTAGTTTCCACAAATGTTTATACACTATTTGTTTATTGCAGATAACATCATTCTAAGAGACTCCCACTCAGCCCTTCCAACACCAGGTTTGGCCTCCATCCAAAAGTTCAGTACTGTTTCTACATTTATTTGGAGTCCCCAAGTCTGAATTCAGAGTGACTCACAATTCCTATATACTTGATTCAGAATTCTTGTGCTGCAGAAATAGAGATCTGTGAATATGAGATACAAGACTTCACCCACGGAAAATCTGAGGTATGGGAGGCACAGTGTAATATATCAACTACAAGAAGTTCTTGCATTCTAGCCTCGCCAAGACAAATCAAACTCTTCACTTCCTCTCCTGTAAAATAATTAATTCTGTTATAAATAGATTGATTTCAGATCCTTTTTGTGGATTATGACTCAGCTCACAGTCCATAACAGTAAAACATATTTTTACCTTATACTTGTCCATAATGAATGTGAAGCAGTTATTTTTAGTTTGCTCAAGTGAGAACAAACAGAATTTTACATTTTTTAAAAATCACTAGAGTAATAGTAGCTAATTCTATAAAGGCTGGAAGGTATAGCCAGAAAAATACAAAAATGAAACAGAAACTACCCTGAATCCCACTATCCAGACATGTTGATTCATTTACTTACTATGTCTTCTTAAAAATAATTGGGATCTGTTGGTGAGGATGTGGAGAAATTGAAACCATTGTAACCTGCTAGTAAGAACATAAGGTGGTATAGGGGCTGTGGAAAACAGTTTGGCGTTTCCTCAAAAAGTTAAAATGTGAATTACCACATGACCCAGCAATTCTACTCCTAGGTATATACCCAAAGAAATGAAAATAGGTATTCCAACAAAAACCTGTACGGCATATAAATATTCATAGATGCACTATTCACAAAAGCCAAAATGTGGAAACAACCCAAATGTCCATCAATGGATGAATAGATAAACAAAATGTGGTATATCTATACAATGGAATATTATTCAGCTACAAAAAGGAATGAAATACTGATACATGCTAAAACATGGGTGAATCTCAAAAATTTTACGCTGAGGAAGAGAAGGCAGACACAAAAGGTCATGTATTATATGATTCTACATATATGAAATAGCCAAAATATCTATATCCATAGACACAGAAAGCAGATTGGTGGTTACCAGGAGCTGAGGGGATAGGAGACTGAGGAGTGACTGCTTAATGCATATGGGGTTTCATTTTGGGATGATGAAAATGTTCTGGAACTAGATAGAGGTAATGGTTATACAACATTGTGAATGTACTAAATGCCACTGCATTGTACACGCTAAGTGGTTATTTTTATATTATTTAAATTTTATCTCAATGAAAAACAAAGAATTGTGATAATAAAATTAAGAAAACTTCATTTTGATACTACCAGTGCCTAATCAACAAAATACCAAACCTGTTTCTTTTTATAACCCAAAATGCTTTTAAAATAGTCATTGTTTACAGTTCTTGCCTGATTTTATGAACCTGTGGGGAATCTGCTTTGAGAGGAAATTAGCCTGTAGACCAATGTTTCTCAGTGGGGCACTGACATTCACTGGCACCCCCCTTTACTGTACGAGTTTCTCCTATGCATTATAAGATGTTTGGCATTACTAGATGCTGCCCACTAAATGTCAGCAGACATTCTGACAACCAAAAATGCCCCCCATATTACCATACATCCCTAGTTGAGAGCCACTGCTATGGACTGCAGAGAACAAAGTCATTCATATGCTATGTGTTGAGTCACATGTGAGAAGTTCCCTAATATACCCAACACAATGCTCCACAAATGAGGCATTTCAAAAGTTCAAACTTCTTTAGCTATGAAAAGTGAATTTCTTGCTTTTCACACAGGATATTATAAAAGTTTGTTAATTTTATCATAAAACTCATTTTGTTGTTCTAAACATTAAAACTAATTCCAACCAGAAGAATTAATTCTATCACAAAGTAACTTTTGCCTACTATTTAATTATTGGTCATATTATTAAAATTAAACTTTCAACTTCTTAGTGACATTCCATTCATTAATATTTTCTTTTCTCTCATTATTTTTTGAATTACGAAGTTGCAAGTATATAGGAAAGTTATAAAGAATAATATAACACTCATGTGCCAGCCTGCCAGTTTGAACAAATCTGAACATTTTGCCTTTTTTTCCCTTAAGGAAGAAAACTTTACAGATAAAACTGAAGCTCCTATGGGCCCTTTTCCAATCTCATTTCACCATTCTTTTCTCAGTGGTGACCACTATCCAGAAGTTGCTGTTTACCATTCCCAGGAAAGTTTATATTTTTACTACAAATGTTGAGTATCTCCATAAACAATATAAAGAATTTTTGTTTACTTTATAGGCATGGAGTTATGATGCATATACCATTCTTTTTTTTTTTCCTTTTACTTAACAGGACTAGAAGTTGTTTACCTACTTTGACTCATTCTAGTTTATCCATTTTAACTGTCACACAGTGTTATGGGTTGAATTGTGTCCCTCCAACCCCAAAATTCACATGTTGAAGTCCAAATCCTCAGTACTTCATTCAGAATGTGACCTTGTTTGGGGATAAGGTCTTTACAGAGGCAATCAAGTTAAAATGAATGAATCAGTCATTTGGGTGGGCTCTAATCCAGTATGACTGGGTGCTTATAAAAAGGGGAAATGTGGACACAGAGACAGGCATGGAGGGAAGATGTTGTGAACAGACATAGGTAGAAGGCCATCTACAAGCCTAGGAGAGAGACTTGAAGAGATCCTTCCTTCATACCCCTCAGAAGAAATCAACCCTGCCGACATCTTGCTCTTGGACTTCTAGCCTCCAGAACTGTGAGAAAATAAATTTCTGTTGTTTACTCTGTGGTACTTTGTTACAGAAGCAAACTAATACACATAGTATACCATTATTTGAACATACCACTTTTTATTTATACATTCTTTCACTGAAGGACTCTTAACGTAAGGTGTTTCCAGTGCTATAGTGTAACCCACAATACTTTAACAAACATTTGACACGTATATCTTGCTATACACATTGTAAGACTTTCTCAGACAGAAAGACACACACACAAACCTTGCAGGGGAATTCTGGTATACTGATCTTCGACTTTCTAATGATTGCTAAATTGCCTTTCAAAGTATACTCCATCAACTGTGCATGAGAATGATCTCTCTCTATCCTCTCCAAAATCTGGTAATGAAAGACTTTTGCCAATCTGCTATATGTGAAATATTTTGTTTTAATATGCGTTCCTCTGTTAGTGAGGTTGAAGATATTTACAGGTTTATTGACCACTAAGCTTTCCTCTGTTAACTGCCTACTCATATCCTTTACCCATTTTTATACTTGGTTGTTTGCCTTTATTATTATTATTTTATTTACTTACAGGCGTCCTCTTTATACTTTGGATATTAATCCTTTGCCAATTATTTGAATTACAAATACCTTCTCCCCATCTGCACCTTTTTTTAATGGTGTTCACTGTTTTACAGAAAGCTTTTATTTTAATATAGTCAAATTTATTAATATTTTTCTTCATGAGAAGTGCTTTTGGTGTCTTGTTTTTAAAAATTCTTCCTTATCATGAGGTCATAAAGAGATTTTTCTTCCTCTAAATGTTTGCTTTTCACATTTGGGGGTTGAGTTTCCCTGGATTCTGTGTGTGATTTGAGGGTTATTTTGTTCATGTAGATAACTCAAGGTCCCAGCAGTCCATCCTTTCCTTTGTAGACAAGGCCTACATCTTGTTAATCTGTTTCCTAAGTCTAGCACTTTTCCTGTACACATTAGGCAATTATAAACGTGTGACTCATAAAAGGAGGGATGAAGGGATGAGAAGGGAGAGAGAGGAAAGCAAAGTAAGGATGGTATTGTGGAGAAAAGTACTCGGATCGTGGTCCTTGGCGCAAACTAAGTATCAGAACCACACAAGTCAAAGGGTATTAAATCGGATTCAGGGGTGGACTGCAAGAAGATGGGCTTTCCAGAACTCTGGAATGCTGGAGGCAGATATTGCTCATGTGTAAGAGAGTAATGACTCTGCTTTCTCTCTCCCAAAATGAGAATATGGCCGTGCTGGTGCTGAATTTGTTCAAAATCCAGAAAACCGTGACGTTTTGTAAATATTACTTGATTATTATGTTAAGTCTTTGCAGAATGTTCATGGCAGTCTAGGTATAAAGGACAAAGATATACCAAGAATTTGATATAGGAACTCTATCTGATTTTTTCCTTCAGGAAAGCTGTCTATATGCACCATAGGAAACCTAGAGGGATCGGAAAAGCTGTTTCAAGATATGCTGTATTTACTACTACTCAGAATAGTCATTTGGCTTCTATATCCTTAACTAAATAATCCAGGAACATATACAACAGGCAGGTGGATAGTCTCTTTCCAACAATCCCTAACCCGAAGTTCTAATGGGAGGTTGGGGGGCAGGGCACAATTGAAAACAAAGGAAGAGAAGAATGGGACCTAGAATGACTTTTGCCTCAATGGCCCTCAACAGGAAAAAAGCTCCCTAGAGCAACATTATGATGTCTAGATCAGAAATAAGTCGAGGAAGTTATGTTCCACAAGAGTAAAAAGGAACTTAGCCTCCTGTTGGAGGTACACAATACCACCTATGAAGTATTCTTGCCAAAATATTGAACCATGTCTACATGCCGAACCATATCTACATCTAACTTCCAATATATAAGAAATAGAGGGGAAAAGAAATATGCTAAATAGAGAAATAGAGGGGAAGAGAAATACATTAAATAGTAGTATGGGAATGAAATCAGCAAAACCCAAACTGTGTGAAACTGCAGAGGACAAATAATCCAGTTTCTTCAACAAATAAAACATTACAAGAGTGGCTGGCCCCGTGGCCTAGTGGTTAATTTCGGCACGCTTCACTTCAGCGGCCCAAGTTCATTCCTGGGCGCAGACCTACACCACTTATTGGTGGCCATGCTGTGGCAGTGACCCACAAACAAAATAGAGGAAGACTGGCACAGATGTTAGCTCAGGGCGAATCTTCCTCAAGTAAAAAAGAGGAAAACTGGCAACTGATGTTAGCTCAGGGTGAACCTTCCTCAGGAAAAAAAAAAATTTACAAGAAAAATTTTAAAAGAAGATCTACAGATTAAGAGACATCAACCAATAGCAATGTATGGATACTGATTCAAACAAACTGTAAAGAAAAAAATGAGACATGGGAATTTGAGCACTGACTGTATGCTTGCAGATATTAAGGAATTTCTATTTTTGTGTGTATGAGGGTTAATCATATAGCTGTATTTATTTATAGATGAAATCATATGATATCTGGGATTTCCTTCAAACAATCAATGGGGGGTTATATAAAAATAAGATTAGCTACGAGAGACTAGTTGTTGAAGCTGAATAATAAAGACATGAGCGTTCACTGTATTTTTTCTCCTTTTGTATACAACTGAAATTTTTCAACATAAAGAGTTTGGAAATGGGGAGTCCCTAGCAGATCCTTTTCAAAAGAAAAGCACATCAACCATGTAGGTCCTACAGCTAAGAGACTAGTTTGAGACCTAAAAACCTTCTGATATTGATTAAAACTATGAAGGACTTGCGGCATAGCAGTATGATTAAGTTCGTGTGCTCCACTTCAGCAGCCCGGGGTTCGCAAGTTCAAATCCTGGGCACAGACTGACAAACAGCTTGTCAAGCCATGCTGTGGCGATGTCCCATATAAAGTAGAGGAAGATGGGCACGGATGTTAGCCCAGGGCCAATCTTCCTCAGCAAAAACAGGAGGATTGGCAATGGATATTAGCTCAGGGCTAATCTTCCTCACACACAGACAAAAAAAACAAAAAAACTATGAAGGACTTATACTCTGTAAGAGAAGGCTATATAGAAAACTAAGAAACACAGATTCAACCACTATAACCAATGTCTACTGAGTTACTGTTAACCAATGTCTACTAAACAGCCCTTGAGCACTAGGAAACAGTATGTTAGTGCTATTCGAAAGTTTAGACTATAATGACTCATTTTTATCAAAACTTTCTAATGAGTTATTTTCCTTTTTTATGCTGTTCTTCCAGATTTAGGCATCTTTCATTATATGATTGCTGGTTGCTCCAACTGTTGAATTTTATCATTAAAATTTTCTCTAAATGGACTGTGAAAATACTCTGGGAAGGAAAAGGTACCGGACAAATTTTGCTGTTCTCTTTAGTCTCAATCTATAAACTTGCTCAATTTTTTTCAATGTAAACAGATTTTCAGGTTAATAATAATTAAGTTCAAAGAGTTGACAGGATTCAAATGTGCAGTTGGATAATACACTTTTTAAAGTTAAAAGAACCCTTCAAATAAATTTATCTAGTAGGAAACACTACGGTATAGGTAGCAGGACAAAAACCATGGTTTTTGAAATAACGAATTCCAATTCTGCCACTATAGCTATATACCTTTACTTAGATGAACTGTTTTTATCTGGAGGTATATGACACCTCCTCCAAAATTTTTTGTGAAGATTAAACAAGACGATTTATATATAAGCCATATCACAATAACAAGCAAGTAATAGATTCTTAGTAATAAGAAACTTAGCCTAACCTTGTCATTTACAGTAAGGAAACAGAGAGATCCAAAAGGTTAAACGATTTGTGCAAGGTCATGCATTGATTTTTATTTGGCCCTATTATTCAGTAAAAATGCTACTATGATACCTGATAATCATGCCTCTATTTTACACTAGGATTTTAATTAAGAAGGACAATTCTGCCCTAGTCTCATCATTGTGGAACTTCCTTCTCCAAACAACATTAGGTATTGCCCGTAAGTGAGCTGGATGAAGGTTTTGGCTGGCTCCCAAGTCATATGCTCTTTGCTGGGCTTCAATGCCCTCTAGTGCTGAGCTGCAGAGGGCAGCCTCAGGTTCTGAATACAGGCAAATTAACCTGGTCTACACAACAGGTAACAATGCTCATAAAAATAATCAAATGAAACATGAGGCAGGTGCATCCACATAGAGACCCATTTATAAGAATTACTTTGTTTTCTTTGAGAAATGAGATTTAGAGAGGTTTTACTTTCTTTTCAAAGTTTAAAAAAGCTTTTTACACTTTTTGTTCTTGTTTGAATTTTTATAATAAACATATAAAACTTTAAAAAACAAACTAAAACTTGGGGCAGGATAGAATCATGTGGATAGCCCAGTGGGGAATTTTACTCTTCTTCCCATACTGCAAGCTTCAGAAAAAGAGTTATACAGCCATGTAGCTTAGTATCTTCTTATATTACATTATAAGAAAGCTGGATCAGAGATAAGGCAGATCTTCAAATGGAAAAAAACATGAAGATAAAGGTAAGTGACCTCATTTTCTTTGGATGTACCTTAGGTGTCACCAATAGGTGGCATATTTGTAAGTCTTTTTAAACTAAAAAGCCTTAAACCAACCTATGGTATTCATTATTAGATGCTTAACTGAGATTCTAAAAGAAGGAAACCAAAGTGCAAATGGCTGTAGAGGACCAAAGGTAAAATAAGATTTCCTCTAAAGACTCAGGCAATGACGTGTGATGTGCAGATCAGAAACTATGTTAATGTCTCACATAAACTGCTACAAGAATACTTCTTGGGGGCCGCCCGGTGGCGCAGCGGTTTAGTCCGCGTTTGGCAGCCCGGGATGCGCCGGTTCGGATCCCGGGCGCCCGCCGACGCACTGCTTGTCAGCCACGCGGTGGCGGCGCCCCATATCAAGTAGAGGAAGATGGGCACGGATGTTAGCCCAGGGCCAGTCTTCCTCAGCAAAAAAGGGGAGGATTGGCAACAGATGTTAGCTCAGGGCTGGTCTTCCTCACAAAAAAAAAAGAATACTTCTTAAAACTGTAGTTGAAATGACTCGTATATACTGCCTTCACTCCTGAGACACGAGGTACTACTCTTTTCTAGATATTATTAGGGCAGCAAAGGGTTCAGTGTTCCAATATCTGTTTCAAAAAATGAAGCCACCAAGTTCAATATCCTATCATCCACCATTTCTAACCCCCAAATCATAGGACTTTTGTCATAATGAAAGGCAAAAAACTGGAAAACCAATTTGATAGTTAATACTAAAATACCCTCTCAAAAAGCAATAAAAGAACCAAAAGTGGAGAGCCTGACCTAAAAATGTTCCAACCTATAAAGTAGAAAGCTATCTATCTAAGGAGATCAAAGAATACTCAATGTTCAAATGATGCTTTAGAGAGGAAGATACCAAGACTGATATATTTTAAAGGTAGAATAGTTATCAATGAAAATAGGTAAAATAATTTACCAACGATATAGTTAGAAAGGTCTAGATTTTTTCATCTTTCTCCCTGTGCCTGAAGCATGATTCCACATAGGAAGGTCTGGTAGTAATCTCTTCTTGGGATATTTCAAAGAGACTTACGGGTGAAGGATCATTTGATCTTAGGCCAAAAGTTTTCCCCCCAAAAAAGCCAGAATTCTTCCCTGGGCCAGAAAGCTTTATAAAAATCGAAATAATGAGGTTGAGTCTCCGAGACTTGTCAGTTCATGGGAAAAGTGTCTATAGTCTCACTGTCCAATAGAAATATAATACAAGCTACTTAAGTAATCAAATTATTTAGTAGTCACATTAAGTACTAAAAATAGATGAATTTAACTTTAAATATTTTACTAATACATCAAAAATATTACCATTTCAATATGTAATCAGTATAAAAATTAATGAAATATTTTAGATCCTTTTTTCACAGTCTTTGAAATCCAGTATGTATTTTATACTTAGCAATACATCTCAATAGGATTTAGCCACATTTCAAGTGCTCAATAGCTATATGTAGCTAATGACTAGTATACTAGACAGTGTAGGTCTATGACACAGTACATCTCATGTACTATACATAAAAGAATATAAGAAAGTTTGATGATTGCTTCAGAGGTGAACAGGCAGAAACAAAACAGTCATCTGTTACTCTTTAATTGTAGGATTTACTCCTTAAAAAGAATACAAGGGGCCGGCCCAGTGGCGTAGTGGTTAAGTTCGTGTGCTCCGCTTTGGTGGGCTGGGTTTTGCAGGTTCAGATCCCCGGCACAGACCTACGCACTGCTCATCAAGCCACGCTGTGGCAGGTATCCCACATATAAAGTAGAGGAAGATAGACATGGAGTTAGCCCAAGGCCAATCTTCCTCAGCAAAAAGAGGAGGATTGGCAACAGATGTTAGCTCAAGGCTAATCTGCCTCATCAAAAAAAAAAGTATATAAAACTGCAAATCTCTTGAATGGACTCCCTTCAATCATGATACATGCAGAATAATTCCTTTTTAGATTTTACCAGGATAGTAATCAGTATCCCAATATCTGTCCTCCAGAAAGAAGTCACTAAGCTAATATCCCCTTGTCCTTCACTCAAAACCAAGAATCACAGGCACAGATGATAAAGCATTTATGTGTTGTAGTCACTAAGGGATTATAACATATCATAGGCAGAAGACAGCTGTCAAGTATAAAGAAGTATGAAAATGTTAGAGGCCACCCATATGACCATCTGGAACAGAGAACTGCAAGGTTAGTATACATTAGTGGCATATTGCTAATATTCTAGAGTTGCATTTTGTGAGGAATGTTCCTCCCGATATAAATAAGTACCCCATGGGAAAAGAGGCCAATATTCAGGTACATTTAGGAATTGCTGAGTTAAATAAAATTAAACATATTCTAGGTTCCCCCATCCCTATAACACAGGACTGTTATGGACCTTAATATGTTCATATGCACTGTGTCCATTTGAGAGAAAGTTAGAGAGAGGGCTACAGTACGCAGCATTTCCCAACTAATGTGATGAAGAAACTTTATTTTCATGGATTGTCTTGAGGAACTAGGATCCCAAGTTGGAAAATGATGCTCTAGATGCACAGGTAAGACTACTTCCACAACCCCAGGGGGAATCAATGCTAGAGTACTGGTAAAGGCTTTAAGAAAAGAGTGTATTGTTCAGCTAGGCTTTGAAGGTCTAGTTCCTAAAAATAATTCTAACATAAACTCTAAGGACTAAATTATCAGGAACACGTTTTTGATTTGGTCAAGTATAAAAGGCAATGATCTGTCTGTAGAGCTATAATACCTCCTTATGCCTACATTCAAGTAATAATGGCTATGAAATACAAGATTTAATTAAAATCCTACAAAAAGATCTTATTTTGGTCTTATGCTCCTGCAGACTAAAAAAGAAACTTTTATGAAATAAAACGGGAGTGAGGAGAAAAACTCATCTGATTCTAAAGCCACTGCAGTTGAAACTAAGCACGTGTAAGAACTTTGTGAATCTCACAGCACAAAGTTTAAAGAAGTAACCAAGCAACTAGAGTAATTAATGTACATAGAAACATCTAAAATAATCACACTGTCTAGAACCAAACGGGATCTAAAAACATAAATAGGTGCCAATTAAGACAATAAAAGCAAAAAGGAGGGAGATTTTTCCATGGCTCGTGGAGGGTGTAATCGGTAAAACAAAGGACACGTTCCAAAAAATATTCTGTGATCTCTCCAAAACCCTAATCTGGATTAAATGCTCCTCCTACAGGATCAAAGGAGAGAAAACATAAAATGAAGGTGACACAAAGTATTCAGGGTAGATAGTTATAACAGCCAGTAGCAGGAGGCATTTAATTTTTGCCCATGTGGTGGGTACAAAAATGTCGTCTTGATTTGCCTTTCTCCGAGAACAAGTCTGAGCACGTTTTAGTGGTAGGGCTATTTTTTTTTTTAACATGTTTCCTTTTTACGAAATGCCTGATTATGTTTTTTGCCCAAATTTCTATCTGCTTGTTTCTCTTTCTTAGTAACCTGTAGGACTTCTTTATATATTTCAAATACTAATCTTCTTTCAGTTGTGTTGCAACCATCCCCTCTCAGTTTGTGATTTATGCTTTCACTTTCATTATGTTGACACAAGATTGACTAACAAAACTTTAGAACTAAATACAAATGCTCAAAATGCTAGAGAATTCCACCAAACGTTTGAGAGCTAACACCAATGCTATACAGTCTTTTCCAGAAAATAGAAGAGAAGGGAAAACTTCCCAGTTCATTTTACGAAGCTGATATTATCACCATACTGAGTGACAGACACACAGATCAATGAAACAGAAGAGACCACCTGGAAATAGACCCATTCAAATATGCTCAACTGACTTTTGACAAAGGTGCAAAAAGCAATTCAAAGAAAGAAAGACGTATTTTCAACAGATGGTGCTGAAGCAACTGGATATCCATAGGTTAAAAAAAAGAGACACCTCACAGCCATAAGGATGGCTACTATCAAAAAACAAAATAACAAATGTTGGCAAGGATATGGAGAAATTGGAAACTTTGTGCCATATATACTGTAGTCATAATTATAATCAGTCTTGAAATTCAATATTGCTAACTTTGTCTTTCTCCTTTAGAAGCATCTTGGCTATTCTAGGTCATTTTCTCTTCCAAAAAAGCTTAAAATCAGATTGTGTGGTTTTTCGAAAAACAGTTTTGATTAAAATCACATTGAATCTGTTGACCTATC
This sequence comes from Tapirus indicus, assembly GCA_031878705.1. Classification (NCBI taxonomy): domain Eukaryota; kingdom Metazoa; phylum Chordata; class Mammalia; order Perissodactyla; family Tapiridae; genus Tapirus; species Tapirus indicus. The sequence continues at coordinate 48,216,733 of CM062918.1, forward strand.
TGGTAAAAATCTTTATGGTAGTCTATTTCAGCAAACATGGTATGTTTCTCTATTTAGGTCTAAATTATTTTAAAATTTTCAACAAGACTTTTAAATCTTCTAAAACAAAGGCTTGCACATCTTCAGTTAGATTTATTTACAAGAACCTATTTATTTTTGTTACTGAAAATATTTTCAGTAACAAATAAATACTGAAAATATTTTGTTACTGTGATAATAAGCATCCCCATCTTGTTTCTAATTTTAAAAAGTGTTTCAAATCTTTTTTACTAATAAGTGTTTTCTGTAGTTCCTTTGTGAATACCTTTATCAAGTTAAGTTCTCTTCTACTCCTAGTTTGCTAAGAATTTTATCATAAACAGATATTGAATGTTATTAAATTCTTTCCCTGCATCAATTCAGATAACCAAATACTTTGTCTTCCTTCATCTGTTAAAGTTGTAAATTATATGAACAGATTTTCTAATAGACTGACTTTGCACTCTGTAATAAACTCAAGCTTATAATTTTTGGCTTCAGTTTTCTAATTTCTGTTTTGGACTTTCTGTTCTTATGTTTGAGTGGGATAGTAAAATTAAAGGCCATTTTTATATTCTATCTTATTTGGGTACCAACATGATACTAGTCTCACAAAATGAATAGAAGTGTATATTAGCTATTGCTGGTGTAATCAATTACCCAAAAACTTAGTGGTTTAAGCCAACAAACACTTGTTATCTAACAGTTTCTGTGTGTCAGAACTTGGAAGTGGCTTAACTGGGTGGGTTCTCTCAAAGGGTTTCTCACAAGGTTTCAGTCAGGATGTCAGCAAGGGCTGCAGTATTCACATGCTGTTGGCAGGAGGTCTCTCCATAGGCTTGAGGGTGCTCAATGTAAGTAGCTGGCTTCTCCAAGAATGAGTAATCCAACAGAGAGAGGGAGGAAGAAATTGCAGTGCCTTTTACGAACTATGCTCTAAAATCCCACACCGTCACCTCTCCTTTTTCTTCCTGTTAGAATGGCATCATTAGGTCCAACCCATACTCAAGGGGAGGAGATGAGGCTTCCACTTCTTGAAAGCAAGAATATCAAGAGTTTAACATATTTTATAATGATCATGAAGTATTCCCTCTTTTTCTAATTTCTTTTATTTTTGGTGAGGAAGACCAGCCCTGAGCTAACATCCGTTGCCAATCCTCCCCTTTTTTGCTGAGGAAGACTGGCCCTGGGCTAACATCGTGCCCATCTTCCTCTACTTTATATGGGACGCCGCCATGGCGTGGCTGACATGCAGTGCGTCGGCGGGCGCCCGGGATCCGAACCGGCGAACCCCGGGCTGCCAAGCGCAGACGAAACCGCTACGCCACCGGGCGGCCCCTCTTTTTCTAATTTCTGAATTTGTGTGAGACTGAAACGATCTGTTCCTTGAATATTCGGTAGATTTCACTTATAAAACTATTGGGACTTCGTATTTTCTTAGTAGGCAGTTTTTAAAGAACTAATTCAACTTCCTTAACGGTTAAAGGGCAATCATGTTTTCTATTATTGAAGCAGTTTTCTCGGAATTTATCCATTCAATTTTTAAAATTTACTCGCATCAAGGTTGCTTACAAATCCCCTTATTTTAATCTCTGCTGCATCATAGTTATGTCTCATTTTTCATTCCGAATATTATTTGCATCTGCTTTTTTCTTGATCCCTCATTCCTGTCTTCACTATTTAACAGGATTTTTGCAAAGAAACCAACTCAGATGTTGCTGATCCTAGCATATCTTAGTTTTTTATTCAATCAATTTCTACTCTTACCTTTACTACTTCCTTCCTTCTATATTCTTTGGGTTAATTCTGTTGTTAATTTTTCATGTTAAATTCAAAGTTTAGCTTGTTAATTTTCAATTTTTCTTTTTTCCTAGTATAAGCCAGTAAAGCTATAAACTTCTCTTTTAAGTACCAGTTAACTACACCTACAAGTTCTGATAGAGAATCTTTTCATTATCATCTAATTCTCAATATTTTCTGATTTTCATCATGATTTCTTTTTTGAAGGTATTTTTTTAAATTATCAAATGTGCGGAGGTGTTCTCCAACTTTTTATTATAGAAATAGTTTTTAAAGCAAAGAAAATTTGAAAGAACAGTACAGTAAACAATTGTATACACTTCACCTAGATTCAACAATAATTATCTGCCAAACTTATTTCCTCCTTCTACACACACACATATATAGTACATATAACATATGCATTTTGCTGTATCATTTATAAGTTGTAGAAATTAATACACTTGATCCCTAAATAGTTTGGCATGCTTTTCCTAAGAACAAGCAAAATCTCCCAAATAACCAAAATTCCATTATGTTACCTGAAAAAAGGAACAATAATTCCACCATACAGCACGTAGCCCACGTTCATATTTTCACTAATTATCTTAAGAATGTCCTATAGAGCTTTTACCCCAGAACCAGATCAAATCCAGGTTCACGCATTGTAAATGGCTCTTGCATCTTTTGTCTGGAACAGTCCTTCTAACATTTTTTCTCTATGATATTCACTTTTTGAAGATTCCAGGACAGTTCACTTCAGAATGTCACATACTCTGGATTTGTGTGATTGCTTCCTCTTGATGGCATAAGTGAATGTATGGACTATTCTAAAGCAAATACATTATCTTTTCCACTAAACATTTTAAGTTATGAGTCAATGTCCATATAACTTGAGCACCAGTTAGGATGTCTGAGTACATGTTAACTGAATTGCACGATATGTAAGATTTATTTGATTATAGCTTTAATTTGACACAAATTTAATGATATGTATAATTGTTTTTTTGCAGCAAAGTATTCAGCCACGAATGCTAAATAGCTCACATAAATGATAGTAATCAATATTCTTTTACTCAACCAAATCAATTTGTCAGTTTTTCTTTCATTTTTATTATTTCCCCGGTAATGAGCCAGCACCAACATCTATTACATATAAGCAATAGCACAGAGTTTAACCCCCAGATTCAGATTTTAATACTCATATATTAAAAGAGATTCAATCCCTTGTTCCTGCCTTCCTCCCTTATAGCTATGACTGAGACTTAATATAATCTTTCCCTTACCTTCCCTAAAATGGAATCCTAAGGAGTCCTTCAACAATTCACTGACTACTGACTATTCCACATCATCAGTCTCCTAGGTCTTAAATTCAAAACAGAAGAAACATAGTGTCCCTAGGCTGTGAAGAGCCCATCTGGAAAACCACAGCTGGAGCAATGCAATGCCAGGCTGATGACCTGGGAGACTGGAGAAAACAAGCCGAGCCTGGTTTATGGATCTATAGCATCTGGGCCTCTAGAGGCAAAAAGGGATGACAAAGTAAAGTACAGTACTATTCTCTGTTTGGGAAGGAAGTAGCGACCTAACTTTATAGCATGTGCAGTGAGCAACAAGAAGGCTCTAATCACTTCCATCCAAAACAAACAAACCAAAAAAATACTAAAACAAAATAAAATAATACTATCCTAGATAATAATGCTATGATGTACTGAGTGCCAATTAATAGTATTTTTTATAAAATGAAGTATAAAGAAATACAAATCGAGAAGATAAGAGGAACCAGAATTCAAATCTAGGTCTGTTTTATTATAAACCTATATTCTCACTGTTTACTTGATACCAGATAACAGAAAGACCTAATTGCACAATTAGAGAGTTAATGTATATTAAAACAGTAAGTAAATATAAATGAGTGAAGGAACTCAATTCAGATAACAAATGAGTGAGTAGGATGACACGGGGAGAAAAAGAGGTTGACAACATACATTAGCATTAATACTCTTCTGAAGTTTATTATAAAAAGCTAAAACATAATAATTCCCCAGTTATTAACTAGCAAAATCACAATATTTAGTTTTATTTCTTCCTTTAGTTTAATCAGTTCTTGTATCATGTATATTGAAGCTCCATTATATGGCACAAACACACATTTAGGATTTTATGTCTTTTTGATGAATTGGCTCTTTAATCATCACGAAATGTCTCTCTTTATCACTGGTAATACTTTGTCTTGAAGACTACTTTGATATTAATAGAGCCACTCTAGCTTTCTCATGATTAGTGTTTGGGTAGTAAGTCTTTTTTCCTTCCTTTTACATCTAAGTCTGTATCTTTATACTAAAAGTGCATCTCCTGTAGACAGTATATAGTTGGGTCTTGGATTTTTATCCAGTCTGAAAATCTCTGCCTTGTAACTTGCAGTTTCAGTCTATCTATATTTAAGATAAATATTAATATGGTTGGCTTTGCTTCATCTGGTATTTTTTACTATTCCATTTTATTGCCTCTATTGGCTTTTTAGCCATACCACTTTGTTTAGTGATTGCTTTAGGGATTTGCAACGTATGTCCTAATCTATCACAGTTTATCTTCAGTTAATACCATTTAATCATCTTACAGCAATGCAATTCATTCTACCTTCCTACTATCCTCTGTGCTACTATGCTATATTTTTTAGTTGCATGTGTTATAAACCCACAATATACTAACATTTTTGTTTTAAAGGGCAACTTTTATAGAAAATAAGAAACAAGAAAAAATGTCATTTATATTTACCTATACAAAGACCAATTCTGGCCCTCTTCATTCCTTCATTCTGAGCTGAGTTTCTGACTGGTATGTTTCCTTTAGCCTGAAGGACTTACTTTAGCTATTATTTGTAATGAAGTCTGATGGTGATGAATTCTGTTAGCTTTTCCTCATCTGAAAATGCCTTTATTTTTGTCTACATTGATGAAAGATATTTTTGCTGGATTTATAATTCCAGGCTGATTTTTTTCTTTCAGAACTTCAAAGAAGATATTCCACTGTCTTCTAGCCTCTATTACTTCCGATGAGAAGCCAGTGTACATTCCCATTACCATTTCCCTATGTATGATGCAATGTGTCTGTTTTCCCCCCTCCAGCTGCTTTAAGATAGTCTCTTTATGTCTGGTTTTCAGCAATTTGACTTGATGTGTTAGTATGGTTTTCTTTTCGTTTATTGTGCTCGGAGTTTGTTGACCTCCACAGGTCTGTGTGTTTTCATCAAATTTGGAAATCTTTCAACTATTATATCTTCAAATATTTTTCTGCTCCCATCTCTCCTTCCGGAACTCTATTTACACATATGTTCTACCACTCAATACTGACCCATGGGTCACACTGAGGCTTGTTCATTTTTCTTTTCTCCTCTCCTTTGTCTCTCTGTGGTTCAGTTCATTGAAGTTTTCTTCTGCAGTTTCCAATTTGCCATTAAACACATCCAGTGAATTTTTCATTTCAGATATTGAATTTTCCTGTTCCAGATTTTCCATTCGATTCTTATTTAGATTTCTACTTCTGTTGAGATTCCTTTTTCGTGCACGGACCATGCCCATCTTTTCCTTTATATCCTTGAACATATTTAATAGAGACTATTTAAAAATCTGCTTGCTAACTGCACATCTTTGTTGTCTCTGGGTCTGTTCCTACTGTTTTTTTCCCCTCTAGAGATGAGTAGCATTTTCCGGCTTCTTCATATGTCTAGTAATTTTTTATTAGCTGGATATTATGGGTACCATGCTGTTGAGTGTCTGGAGTTCCTTCAAAGTGTGTTTTGTTCTGGCATGAAGTTAATTTACTGGCAGCTCAACCTGATACTTTTGAAGGCGGGTTTTAGGCTTTGTTAGAATGGGTCTGGAACAGCTCTAACTCTATAGGTAGAGTAGCATTAGTCCTAAAATATAAGACTTTCTGGGGTCTCAACTAATGCCCAAGGTGCTCAGCAAGCTCTTTCCAATCTGGCTGGTTGAAATTCTGTCTCTCAGCACCGTGTGACCTCTAGAATCTCCTCTTGACTTACAGGCCCAGGGGTTGTTCTCTGAAAATTGACCTGCCCTGCATACATGGAGTTCAGTATTTAGCCAAAGAATGCAAGGACCCCTGTGGAGATTGCTGAAGCTCCTTCTCTATGCAGCTCCCTCCTTTCCAGTACCCAGCCTGAGAAATTCCAGCTACTTAGCAGCTATGCACTTCAATCACTGTTTCCTCTAACCTACTAAATCTCTGGTCTCTGTTTGGGCTCTGCTTCCCTGAGCTGCAGTTGGGAAAGCCAAGCTTACTGCTTGGGTTTTCCTTCTCTTAAGGATCACAGCCCTATTCTTTGCTATCTAATGCTAAGAAAACTCTCAGTTGCTTCATATATTTTATTCAGTTTTATAGTTGATTATGGAGAGAGGATAAGTTCAATACCCGTTACTCCATTATGGCAGGACCTGGAAGTTAAAATGTTTCAAAATTAATTTTTAAGTACTTTTTAAAGATTACCTTAATATATACTAAGAAAACTGAGAAATATAAAAATGAAAAAAGAATTTTCTTAAACCAAGACCACATTCCACAAAGAACTTCTGCTAAATTTTGGTGTATTTTCTTCTAGTTATATCTGTGTATTTGTATATATACAGTGTATAAAATCTTTTTAAAAATTATGGAGAAATTAGTTTTATATTTTGCCTTTCTCATTTAACATTGCATGGTGGCCATTTTCCCAAGTCCTTATATATTAACTGACTACAGGATCTTTTTATGGCTACACAATAAAATCTTGATAGCAATTTTAAAATAATTATAAGCATTCTCTTTTTGTTGGACATTTAGGTCCTACCATTATAAATAAATGTTTTGTCTTCAGATACCCACACGGCTGGCTCCATAATTCAGGTCTTCATTCACATGTTACCTTGGGGAGGGTTCCCTGACCAACTTATTTAAAACTGTAATCCTCTCCCTGACATACATACTCCTTCTTTTCCTGCTCTGCTTTTCTTCAGAGAATTTATCAGCATATCACCTAACACGTATATTTTTTATTATTATGCCTCCCTCCACTACAATTCAAACTTTATGAAAGCAGATATTTTTGACTATTTTGTTTACCGCTATAGCCCCAGAGTTCTAAAAGAATATCTGCCTAAGAGCAGGTACTTAGTTAATATTTGTTAAATGAATGATTATATGAATATTAAGGTAGGATACACTATACAATATGATTTAAACTAGGCCAAAACAAAAAATTATTTATAGGAAAAAAGAATCAAAAGAAACATTTTGTTTTATATAGACAGTGGAAATAAATTCTTTGTTTTTTAAGTTTTCTATAGTTAATATTCTTTGCTTTTAAGAAGTAAAAAATATATGTTCTTTTAAAAAAGACTGCATTAAGATTACGTATCAAACAAGAAACACATATAGGTAAAAATGGACTAAAACATCTTTCTGACTCGTAATTCAAACTGTGACAAATAATTATTCAAATCAACTTAAGACCATAAATATTTGCTAACACAGCACTGTGGGAGATACAAAGATGAATAAGATATGGTTGCTGCCCATCAGGGGCTCAACATCTACTGGGAAAGAAAGACATACACAGTAAAAAATACAGTATGTGCAAACTGTGATAAATGCTACACTGAAAGTACAAGGTGAAATGGGGGGAAAAACTGGAAAGAATAAACCGGGGTGGCCTAATTATGGTCTTGAAAGCTGTCTTTGAACATGCAGAGGGAAAAGGGAAGCATTACTGCTAAAGGGCAAAGCCAAAGCCAAGGAAAAGAGATGGAGGACTGTATGATAGAACTTGAAGAGAACAGCAAATACTCCAAAAAAACCTATCAAGCAAGAGGTGCAGGGCAAGGGTATCCTTCAGGGATGGGCAAATTACCTGGACCTAACACAAATAAGATTTGGTGGGCTGTGTAGTGAAATGGAACACGCTGAAGGTATTCACATTAAAATTTCTGTAAAATTTTGTAAAAAGCACTGTGCTAGTCCCTGGTAGAGACACTGTATGGAAGAGAAAGGAGGACAGAGAAGATAAGCTGGAAAGTCCAGGTGGAAACAAATTAGGAAGTGTTTGGAATTCATTCTGCAATTTTAAAAGAAATATTTTTTTAAAGTAAATTGCCTATTTCAGAAAGGCTCAAAAATACATTAGAAGATTATTTTGAAAATCACCCATATCACCAATTCCAACATTACTGAAAGGCAATATTTTGGTGTGTCGTTCTTCCATGCTTTTTCTAAGATTAGGGTTGTGTATGTGTGCGTGCATATGCACATGCATGTGTATGTTTGGATGTATGTGTAAAATTGTGTAACTATGGTGAATTTTTTTATTCCACTAATATTCCATCAAAAGAATTTATTCATCTATGACACACTTGCCTTAAATACATATGTCAATGTGTATGTCAATGGCAAATACATGTCAAATACATATGTCAATGGCAACATAACAGTCAAATTTTACTCTGTTCTGATTTATCTTTTAATTTGGACTAGGCATAGGTGAAAAAATTTAATACTTAAGTTTCTTTGTTTTTCATTAAGTAGTAAAATTCTTTCTTTTTTTTTTTTTGGTTTGTTCAGATGTCTTCTACTGCGTCTAATAGAAATCTTTCACTCAACCAGGCCTTTTCTATTATGTTCTAGTTTTTTTTTCAATCATCCCACTTTTTTTCTTGCTTAACCATTTATTTATTGGAATTGTGTTGATGACTCCTGTGAGTTGAGGCTCTAAATTTATTCTTTCCCTCCTCCAAAGAGCTACCAATTGCACTAATACCATTTCTTAAATAATTCTCCTGCTGATTTGTGATGCCCCTTTTTCATATATTTGTATCATAACTGAAATACAACTTGATTATGATTCTAAATTTAAAAAAAGAACATGAATGACAGTAAGAAGGTTTGATCATTAAATAAACAGAATGTAACAGTTTTATATTTGGAACTCAAAGGATGAAAAACTGCAATCCAAAACAGCCAAAACACGCAGGTCCAAAATATAAAGTTTCGTTTTTAATCTGCCACAGTCATTCCAGAGCTTGACTCTTTAAGTCATCACAAAGATTAAACACATGTAACCTCATCTATATAATTAAGTAGCAAACACACTGTAGCACTGACATCCCAGAACAATTTCCTATAAAACTGAATTTCTCTGGCTGGGTTTCAGTTATAGTCCCTCACAGTTCATTGTCTTTATCCAGGACAGCAACAGTCTGAGTAACCTCTAAATTCTTCATACTGTACTGCCAATGCTAGAACACACATTCCAACTTACTTTTAAAAAACTGATTTTAAACAACTATCGAGAATTTATTCTATTATTTAAATAAAGCAAGACATAAGTTGTACTTCTATCCAAACAGGTTGAAACTTGAGAGAATTCACAACATTTCACATCTCACTTCAGGAGTTAGCAATCCCAAAGTGTCCTTTTAAGCTTAATTCTTCTCTGCTTTCAAGTGGTTAGAATTTGGTGGCCTTATATCTGGAGACTAAAGCAAGCAAGCAATCAGCCTAGCACACCCTTTCCTTCTGTTGAACTTGCCTGCTGACTCACACCTTCTTTACAGAACATTATTAAATGATTTTGCATAATCTTTTTCATATCAAAGGCCCATCACATCTTTTCTTAAACAACCTGATTAGGCTCGAAACAACCTGATAAAGAAATATAAAGCTGTCAACTTCTCAGATTCTAAATGTAAGAAAAGCAGACAAAATTTTAATAAATTATATAGTTAAATTTTTTCTTTTACGATGGGGAGAAGAAGGTGGGAAATAGAAAAAAGAGTAAAAGAAGGGGGAAAGGATAAGAACAAGAGAGGACAAGACAACAGAACAAAAAAGGGGTGGAGAAAAAATGCAGGGAACAAACTAGGAGGTTCTGAATTATCTGCTATCAATATCTGGTACTATATCAACATGAGCACTGTGAGAAAATACTTCTCTTCACCATTTACTGGAAATTATCTCATGTCTTGTTTTAGACTGAATGATCCACGTCTGTAAAATACATGTTTAAAGAAGTAGATGTAAAAGACCAATGCAGATATTTTGGGGCCACAGAGAGTCTGCCTAAAGTATTAACTAGAAGGAAAGGTGAGCAATTGGTGATTAACAATAAGGATTAAGAGGAAGTACAGGTATAGGCATCCAACATCAGTTATCCAAGGGGAAGTCACCTAGAGAATAGAAAGCAAGGAACAGCTTTGGGAAGAATGACAAACAGATGCTACGTGCCAACTTTAGAGGGAGAACTGGAGAGAAAAGACAGAAAGTGATGAAAGGAACTGAGAAAGAAAACCCAGACTTAAATGGGCTAGAAGCAAAGATGGAACAAGAAAAGTTATATATAGAGAAAACTGTAAATACTTAAGCACTGTGTTAAAACCTGCCATTTAACACAACAAAAGTGTGACACTGATGTAAACCACCCACTAGTATTCAAGTCTGTACCCAAAGATTTCCTTATCATCATGATATATATATTATAGAATGTTATAAATAGTTGTGCATAAACTGTATGAAACCCTCCAGAGAGGAAGAGCATTAACAAAACTGCAGGCTCAAAGAAAAGTGGCACCCAACACAGGGACAGGAGGAAGAGTGGTGAAGCACCAACCAATGGCCAAAAGGGAGCTTTCTTTCTGTTTGGAGGTTCCTCAGATGCATTTTAGATAGGAGAAGCTTTTTGGACTTCTCTGTGTTTTGTTTCAAAAAACTCTAAAAATCCCCTAGGAGCAAAAGATAGTGAACAAAAACCTTATTACTCTCCAAGAAAAAAAGTGATCAGAAAGATTTTTTTAGAGAATTGAGATAGACCTAAAAACCTAAGTGTTTAGTTATTATTGAATTCTCTGGAAATGGCCTTCAAGAAAGAAATCCTATCACCCCAAAATTAAGCCTTAAGGATCACAGCTAAGTGCACAGGTTGTCAATATGCCAGACTTCCCTCATACTTTGTTTGCAACAATCTGACATAGGCTATACTCATCTGACATGTCATAATTTCCAGAGGTTAAAAATAAAAAAGTGTGGCAGTGAAACCACAAAGCTGTTTTTCTTCCCCACTACATCCCCAATGAGAAACTAAAAAGAAATTTAACAAATCTCTAATAAGAGCACTGAACACTTCTTTACAATAAAGCATTATATGATAAGATAGTATACCACACATACCAGTAAAATCCACCACACTGGGGGGAAAGGGAGCATATAGGTGAGTTTCAGAAAAATGTTTCACACTTCAAGCTAAAAAAACAACTTGAGATTATACATATTAATTTGAATCCTGATAAAATGATTTTTGGTAGTGCTGTTTATATTAATAATAAACATTCAAAAAGTTATCTGTAACAGAAACTTACAATAAGCTATACTTTTATACTGTTGAAAATGGTGTATCAAGAAAACTTCAGATTTTTACTAGTAAAAACACTAAAGTTTGCTATTTTTATTTATAACTTCTACTACACTTAGTCACATAGCTTAAAACACTGCATGAAGGGGTGGAAGGTAGGAGGAGGAAAGGCAGGAAAACTGCACCAGACTCCCAACTGAAGTCTAAAAGAAGTTTGGTAGTTATGAGTTAGCTTGTGCACTGATGCATGCATTCATTCTGCATTGGGGAAATATCTGTCAGTGAGAGAGATATAAGCCCTGTCTCTATGGTACTGATATTCTAGTAAAGGAGACTATGAAATTACACAAACAATTATTTTATTACAATTGTAATGAGTGGTAACAAGAATTAGAACCCAGGGGGAGAGTGATTAAGGACCTAACTTAACTTAAAGATTCAGGAAAAACTCCTTTTTTAGTTAATTAAGTTGAGCTCCGAAGGATATGTAGAAATTCACTAAGGCGGGAGTTAGGGTTGGGAGAGCATGGTCCAGGCAAAAGGACAGCAGGTGAAGGAAGGCAGGAGAGATCCCAGAATGGCTTCTAGTCTATTAAAACCACTATCCAAATGCAATTACTTAAATAAGAGTTTGAGACTTCAAAAACAGTAATTTATAAAACTCCATTGCAAGAGGAAACTAGAGTAGTAAGACTACTGGATTGTTATAATGATAATCATTTGCATGTTCTTTAAAATAGTAGTACCTCTGTTGTTAATACAGTTTCATTCTACTTATTTAAAATAATTGAAATATATGTAAAACGCTTTATACTCTAATTCTCACTTTCTACTAATTAACTTAGGTCATTTATTCCAAACTGCTGATGTTTCATTATACTCCAATAGACAGATTATGAACATTTAGTCTCTTTGACGGCAAATCTTTCAAATTTAGTAATAGCACCGATGATACTCTACTTAATACACAAGTGTGTCCTTCTAATCAAAGAGCCTAATATGTTGCATAATTTTATCACTGCTCTATTTAAAGAAAATAGTAACAGTTATTGTTTTTATGATTACAAAAATACTCTTATTTAAAATTTTTAGAAAATAAAGTATAAAGAAAATGAAATCACTCATAGCTAACTGCAACACCCTGAGACCCTCACTTATCAATATTTAGAAGTCTTCATCTTTTATACACACAGACCTAATGTAAAATGTCAGTAACCCAGCACAGCCTGGTTTCCCTGTTTCTGCCCTGGCCTCTCTACAGTCTCTTTTCAACACAGCAGCCCAGTGAGCCTTTTAAAACACCAGTTGGGTCATGTCACTCCTCTGCTCAGAGCCTTCTAATGGCTCCCATATCACTCGAAATGAAAGCCTAAGTCTTAGTGCTTACTAGACCTGCAAGACCCTACACAAATCTGCCCCTCCTTCACCTCTGACCTCACTGCTACACTCCACCACAATCACTGCACTCTCGCCACTTGGCCTCCTTGGGGCAGCCTTCTCATGACCTTTGCATTTGCTATTCCCTCTGCTTGGAAAACTCTTCCTTCTAATATCATGGTTCCCTCTATCACAGTACAATAATACAGTAATAAGAATCAGAAGTAATCGTAAAATCTTGTAAACAGATGGTGTGTTAAAGTGGAAAAGTTCTTTGGATTTTATTGCAGTTAAAAAATAGCCAACATTCATCACTTACCATGTGCCAGATTCTATACTAACTGTTTTATATGAATTATCTCATTTAATCTTCACTACAACCTTATGAGGTAAGCACTACTACTATTTACGTTTTACTGATAAAGGAGACAACTTCAAAATGTTATGTGATGGGTGGCAAACTCAGGCAACTAATTTCAGAATGCATTATAAAGACTTATACCACTACACTGGACTGCCTCTTTGTGATTCTGATTTTTTTCACTTTAAAACTGTTAAATATGTAAGACTTTAAAAATAAAAGTTACTCTATTTTGGAAGTTTTTATGCTTGGCAGAGAAATTTTCTAACCATCTTAAAGAGAAAATTAATTTAGGAAAGTACAATTACCTTACTGGTTCAAAATATGTTACAGAAAAAAGTGACAGCTGACATATTATGCTCTATAGTTACAAATACATAAAGCAGAAATGTCTGAAAATAATGTGTGCCATAGGAAAACTCACACAAGTGTTTGACCAGTTATGATGAAGCTCAAGGCAATACTAAGACAATTTTTTTAGCAGTAAGTATCTAAATAGAAGAAAGCTTTTTAGCAGATCTAAAGTAATGAAAGACTGGTCCACAGAGGATAAAGACTACAGAGAAAAAGAAGAGAGTCAAGTGCAACTTCATCTTTTGAGTTTCTAGAAACTCATGTCCTATTGTTAAGTCTCATCAACATGTAAAACAAAAACACTACCCCAAATGCTCCTAATGCCTTTGAGCCTGCAGAATTATAACTAGATAAACAACTTTCCTACTTCTCATCAATCCAGTCAATATGATTCACTTTTTAACTGCTTTTAAAAATAATCAAAACATTCTAAAATGAGATCATAGTGATGACTGCACAACTTTGCAAATACACTAAAAACCATTGAATTGTACACTTAAAATAGGTAAATTTAATGGTAACTACCTCAAAGCTGTTTTTTAAAAAATCACAATCTACATAACAAATGCTCAATATTATTACGCATAAAATTAATTCTAAATGGAGGAAATAAAATACTTTATACACAAAACTGAGCATAAAATATGACCATTTTCTCTTGAGTCCTTTTAATTTAAGTACCTCACCATTTGCTTGCAACTTTTATAGCAAAGATTCTCAAATTCAGTGTTACAACACATTCGTTAAGTACGTTATAGGTAATCGGTTACTAAATGATCAAGTACCAATCTGTGAATGATATACCTAGAGACAACATATAGTTGTGTCTTGTCTTTTTAGTCTACTGACAATCTCTGTCTTTTAATCAGTGTATTTAGAACATTCACACTTAAAGTGATTACTGATATAGTTGGATTAATATGCACCATATTTGTAACTGTTTACTATTTGTTGCCCTTTTTCTTCATTTCTATTTTTTTGCCTTCTACTCTCTTTCTGCCTTTTCTGGTTTTATTTGAGCATTTTATATGATTCCATTTTCTCTACTCCCTTAGCATATCAATTATATTTCCATTTAAAATCTTTTTAGTGGTTACCCTAGAGTTTGCAAGATACTTTTATGACTAATGCAAGTCCACTTTCAAATGACACTATACCACTTCAGTTAGTGCAAGTACCTTTTAAGATTATCATTTCCTCCCACCCATACCTTTTAACATTGCTGTCATTCATTCACTTCTCCATAAGCTACAATCATCAAATACATTATTATGAACAAACTATTCTGTTAGATCAATTAAATATAAGAAAAGTAAAAGATTTTACCTTCATTTATTCTTTCTCACTCTTTTATCCTTTATGTAGGTTTCTGACCTATATCATTTTCCTTCTTTATGAAGAATTTCTTCTAACGTTTCTTGCAAAACAGGTCTACTAGTAACAAATTCCCTCAATTTTTGTTTGTCTGACAAAGTCTTTATTTCTCCTTCACTGCTGAAGGATAATTTTGCTGCATACAGAATTCTAGGTTGGTGGTTTTCTTCTTTCAATGCAAAATATTTCACTCTATTCTCTCCTTGCTTGCTTGGTTTCTGAAGAGAAGTCTGACGTAATTATCCTTGCTCCTCTATAGGTAAGGCAGTTATTTCTCTCTGGCTTCTTTCAAGATTTTTCTTTGTTTTTAATTTTCTGCAGTTTGAACATAATATGCCTAGGTGTAGATTTTTAAATTTATCCTGCTTGGTATTCTCTGAGCTTCCTGGATCTGTGGTCTGATGTCTGTCATTAATTTTTAAACATTCTCAGCCAATATACTTCAAATATTTCTTCTGTTCCTTTCTTTTGTTCTGGTATTCCAATTACAAATATGTTACACCTTTTTAAATTGTCCCATACTTCTTGGATATTTTGTTCCATCTTTTTCACTCTTTGCATTTTAGTTTTAGAAGTTTCTATTGATATATCTTCACATTCACTGATTCCTTCCTCAGTAATGTTCAGTTATGATGAAGCTCAAGGCAATACTAAGATAACTTTTTTAGCAGTAAGTAAAAAAATGGGCCCTTGTTTTCATCTCCCATGTTGTCTTTTGGAGTTGCTAGAGACTCCTTAAATAAGGTCTGAGGCTTACAGCTATTTTAGCTGCAATCCCATTATTATATAGGAGCCCTACTGATGTGGTGGTAAAGGGGGAGGGGCATTCTATTGTCCTATGATGAGACCTCAATCTTTTAGTGAACCTGAGTTGGGAATTCCCCTTCTCCCACATGAAAGGCCAGAGGGGGTTAGAGTTGGGTATTTCCTTCTCCCCTGGTCAATCAAGCTTTGGTAAAGCCCCAGTTGGTTGAGCTCTGATAAAATAGTTTCCCTTGAGGCAGGCCTTGTTAAAGAGAACAGAGAGCTCTGGGCATATTTCAGAACAGTTATTTTTCTCCTCCTCCCCTCCTCACCACCCTCCACCCCCAGGCAGGAAGTAAAAGGAGGTGTTCTCTGATCATCACAGGGAGAACCTGGCAGAGCTCCTCGAGGTAAAACTCAGGGAAGTGTGGGGACCACCCCCTCAAGACTGGGCCTCCTCAGTTTTTAACTCTCAATAGCCCACAGTGAGCCTCCAGCAATTCACCAATTATAGTTTAAAGTGCTCCTACCTATAGAGGCTTCAGTTATGGGCTTCTACTCCTGGGCTTCTGCCACCTATAAGCTGTGACTTTCTGTATTCACCTGTCTGTCTCCAGTTTTCCAGGCAGCAGTTTGCCCTGTGACCTCAAATCTCTGATGGATCCAAGAAGAGCTGATTTTCAGTTTGTTCACCTTTTTTTCTTGTTGTAATGACAGGAATGAGGACTTCCAGCTCTTTATGTGTCGAACCAGAAACCAGAAGTCAATATACTTTATTATCATCATTGGGAGCTGAGTTAAGACTATCCCTGAAATATAACTTGCACTTGTTTGCATTCTAATATGCTTTACACATAATCCTGGGTTTACCCCAGGGAGAAGTACAAGACGGTATCAAGCAGGTGACTGTCATTGACTGTTTGTCAATAAAAGCGAGTGAAGATTGAGAACTGTATTGAAGTGAAGATTGAGATATTATTCTTTGAGTAGTTTTCCCAGCATGGCAGTGGGATACAGGGGTCCGCAAACTGCTGCCGAAAGGCCAAATTCTGCCAGCAGTGGAACAAATCTGGCTATACCCGTTCATTTCTATATTGTCTATGGCTACTTTCCTGATACAATGACAGAGTGAAGTAGTCACAACAGAGAACCTATGTCTTACAAAACCAAAAATAGTTACTATCTGGCCCTTTGAAGAAAAAGCTTGCTTACTTGGTACTTTGTGTGTGTGTGTGTGTGTGCGTGCACGCACGTGTGTGTGCATGTGCGCCCTTCTTTTTAATTGTTGACCAGGGATGAATACAATGATGACTATGTATTTTTTCTTCATCAGTTCATTTAATATACTATTACTGAGACTAAAGATTTCAGTTTAGTGGAAATCTTTTACAACAGTGTAAATGATGCTATAACAGAATTATATTCAACTACTATGAAAATTAAAATAAAGGAGTTGTTAACTCTGCTTGGGGTACTTGAGGATTGAGAATTCTAAAATTTTGCCACAGAGGACTTGGGCTTAATATTTGTTTATTAGAAGATATATCCTCTAAGCCAGTGGTTCTCAAACTCAGCATCTATCAGGATCACCTGGAAAGCTAGTAAAACAAACACTGCTGGTCACATCCCCAGAGTTTCTGTTACAGTAAATCTGAGGTGGAGCCCCAAAATTTACATTTCTAACAAGTTCCCTGGTGATGCTAACATGACCACAATTTGAGAACCACTGCTCTAATAAACCAAGCAGCATCACATAAATACAATTTTAAAACTATATGGGTCTTTTAAAGATAATCTAGTTGTTGTACCTTTCTGAAAGAAAGAATATTAGATCAGAAAAACAAACAAAAAAGACTCTATGTCAGGTAGAAAGGCCCAGCAGACTAGCCTGTTTTATGAATTTGAAACACTTCAGGCCCTCAGAACTGTTTTCCCATTTTAGTCATTCCCTTCTCACTTCCCAGATAAATCCACCTTCTTCGGTTATTTGTCCTAACTCACAGGTTTCCTTTGCCATTTTCAGGCTTTGGTCAGGACTCAACAAGTGACCTTAGCCTTGGGTCTTTACTCCTAAAATATGTAGATCAAACCCTCCATCAGGACCAAACTTTAAAGAAGCTATCTCCAATTCAATGTTAAGGGGGTCTTCAAAATTCCATTCCCCAGGCTGGGACACAGATTGCCGATCAGTTCACAAAACCCTAAGTAAAGACTACTGCATACTCATTCCTGAAAGGTTACTGAACTATGTAGTAGTCACTTGCTCAGTATTTTTAAAATGAAGGACACAATGGCTTTCACTTGGGACATACATTACTTTTTAATCTAGATATACAGTGAAAGATATTTAACTAATAATTGGTTAATATAAATTATACAAACTAATAAAATAATTAGGACTGAAATTCTAAATAAATGATTACTTCAGTTTCACCAATGTAATTTTTTTAAAAATCAGTTGCTATAAGTCCTCTATCCTCTAAAATGCACCATAAGTTTAACAACTTGTTTGGGGAGAAAATTACCACATTAAATATGTCAAATACAAAAACATTAATATGTAGAAAAAAAATGAAGTGCCTGCAAAAGGTTTCTGGACCCAATTCCAACTTGCGTGTGTGGAGGCTTCCCCCCACCAACAAGCCGTTCTTGGACACCAGCAGGGTGTCTGAGAAGTCAGCTCAATTCTGACACTGTCTACCCGGAGATAGAATCAGAGTCCACTGGTAAAGCCCACAAGACCACCGTCCACTTCAGATGCCAGCTGCAAGCCCAGGTTGTTATTTGCACTTCTCACTGACTGGCTATAAATCAGAGGCTCCCACGACCCACTCTTCAGGTTCGATTAATTTGTTAGAACAGCTCACAGAACAAGGGGAAACACTTACGTTTACCAGTTTATTAAAGAATACAATAAAGGATACAGATGAACATCCAGATGGAAGTGATGAATAGGGCAAGGTACGAGGGAAGGGGTACGGAGCTTCCATGCCCTCTCTGAGCACACCACTCTCCCTGTACCTCCATGTGTTCAACAACCTGGAAGCTCTCAGAAAAAGGGCTGATGAGCTGTCCTCGAGTTTCATTATATAGGCACGACCGACTAAGTCACTGGCCATCGGCAACTGATTCAACTTCAAGCCCCCCTTTCCTGCACAGAAATAAAAGGGACTGAATCCAATCCTCTGATCAGATGGCTGGTTCTCCTGGCAACCAGCCCCCACCTTTGGGTGGGGCCCAAAGGTCATCTTCACTGACATAACAAAAAATTCCAAGGGTTTTTTGGGAGCTGTGAGCCAGGGACTGTGGACGGACGAAGACCACAAGATATTTCTTATTAATCACAGTGCCTCTAAGAAAGTAGCAGACATAAATTGTATTCACTAGTACCTATTGCCAGATGAGAAAAAGAAGATGCAAAAGGTGTTGCCCATAGATTCAATGAACTTGCTTATTAAAACGGCACAGGAAAAAAACTGAGTGATTAAGTACTTAATTGTACAGAACTCACTACATAATATGAGGTCAAGAAAAGGTCAGTGGGGACTAGAGTAGCTAAAGAATGTTTCATAGCACAATGATTTTAGCTTTGACTTCAAAAAAGGTTAAAACGTGATTAAGTAGGATTTGGAGACAGGAGAGCGGAGATTCCAGAAAAGATATAAAGCAGGAATGAAAGCATGACCACAAAATATAAGGCAGACAGTGAATTAAGAAGTGAATTCAGGCCTGCTGGACTTCAGTGGAATTGAATACTGATAAACAGCAAGAAATAGGGTTGGACCGACTATATGGGGCTACACAGGCCATGGAAACCTGACGGGAAGCTATAGACATGATATGGTGGGCAAGATGAAATTACTGTAGGTTTTTAGAAGGGGACTGCATGAAAAAGAATATTTTAGAAGACTTATTTTGGCAGCAATATACAGCATAGTTCAGTGGGGAGAAAGGCTGGGGGCAGATAGCAGCTACGTTGCTGCTACAATAATTCAGGAATGAGATGGTAAAGCACTGAACTATGGTCCCAGCAGTGGAAACAGGAAGAAAGGGAGAATCTTAAGTGACACCACAAACTTGGCAACTTGTTAAAATACTGGTCATGAGAATGAGAGAGAAAAATCAAATACAAAAAAAAAATATTGTTAGCCTGATAGAATGAAGGAACAGTGGTATCTACTACCAAAAGGAGAATAATAGGAATGAAAGCAAACTGAGGTAGCAAGGCACCAAGGCATGGAAGAATGGTTACTGTGAAAATGCCAAGTTTAAGGTGACAATGGTAGCTACCTGTATACTCTGGCAAATGAAAGAGTAGATGTGGTTAGAGTTGTCTGTTCAGATCATCTGTTTCTCAACTTTAGCAAAGAAGTGAAAAAGAATGGATGGCTGAAAAACAAATGTCTGGATATTCACAATTAAAGAGCATCTAGAGGAAGGGAGCAGGAAAAATAAAATGTTCATCAGAGGTAAGGTCCGTGAAAACAGGGATCTTGCATCTTTGCCCATGGAATCCCCAATGTCTGGCAAAATAGCTGATACAAAGGCAGCTCTCAAAAAGGAATGAATGAGAATTTCCAAAGTGGGAAGGAATCATAATAACAAGAAGCAAAGTTACAGACATAATGAAAGATAATGACTGAAAAAAGGCCACTGAGTTGGCAAGAAGAGCAGGAAGCTGGACTGCAATAGTTAAAAAGGACAAGAGCAGAGAGAAGATCTAGCAGAGTGGGGATGGTAAACTGATGGACAGGCGGCAGTTAAAAGGAAAAGCAGCAGGGTAGACAAAGGGAATTATTTTACCTGTTTGGATATTTTTCCAACTAAAAATAATACTTGCTCATTCAAGAAAATTTGCAAAATATAATAAAGTAGGGGGGAAATTCACACTGTTTCACCATCTAAGTCCAAACACAGGTAACACTTTTAAAATGTATGTTCAAATTTATCTCACCAAAAATGCGAGTGGGCTTACATATCATATAACAGGAAAATAACTGAGGGACTAGAGGAGAGGGAAAGGGATAAGGAAAAGAGCAAAACCAGTAGTGAGATTAGCTAGCAATGGTATATTTCTTAAATCTTTTATTAATGGTCAAAAAAAGTACTTTTCCGCTTTAATTATTTTTTATTATTGAGAGTCAAGATTTTTGCATATTTGTTAACTGCTTATAACATTTAGATTATTATTCTTACAAAGGGAGTATTTACCTTCTTCATTCACTTATCTAATGACTTTTTTTCTTATGGCTATGAATGAGCTCTTTAGTGCATTGAGAGATGCACTGTTTTACTGCAAAAACTTTTTCTCCAAGATTGTTTGCTGCTGCTTTAAGGAAGTCATAAGCATGGATAAAGTCACAGGAAAAGCAGCCAGTGGAAAAAACAGTGTGATAATGCTGAAAGAAACAGGGTATGTGTTAGAACAAATTCCCTAAATATATGGAAAGGGATGACTCTAAAGGGAAAAACAAACTGCCTCCAATAATGGAAAAGTACATACAGACAGGTGCCAAGATAAAGGATCTGAGATATGGGCTGAATGAGTTACATGAGGGACCCCACATTCACTGAGAGTCAATTCAGGGTACACAGTCCTCTTGCAAGACTGCTATTGGTGCAGTTCCTGGTCCTCTGCCCTACTTGCCCCTGACCCTTTTCTTCTCTATTATTACTTTATATTCTTTCTTCTACCTTTGTATATTAATATTTAGCTGAGAGGATTGTGATTGGTTGACACCCCACTCCTCAGTCAAGCAAACTTTGTCCTAAGCTATTTTCCTTTAATTATTCTCATTACTGGCAAGGCTTACTGTCATCAACAACTCTGAATTCCCTGCTAGTGGGGATAAAGATTGCCCAGTAAGCATACTGTTTAATGTATTTGGATCAACAGCCCAACCCTTGATTTTTCGTTAAGGCCACCAACCTGAATTTTGCCAATAAAAATATTATGTCCTCACTGAATCCCTCTCTCATCTAATTTTGTATTTGTTTATACCATTGATTACACCATCACTGCACTTAACAAAATCTCACTTTTGTTAAATTCAATTGATGATGCATACAACTACCACACAAGGGGTGAATGTTTTAAAGGTAGAGAGGGTGTCTTATTACTTTTTAATCCTCCTATGCCTGTATGTAGTAGACATTAAAATAAATGTGTACTGAATTCGGTTTTCCTTGACCCCTTGATTCCGTAAAATCAGAATTAGTAGTCTTTGACGTCCTCACTTCTTTGAAACTCATGTATAAAGAATTTGGCCAAACACTGCTTGCTAGTATCTTCTGCTTCAGAAAAGGGATCATGCATTTAATAATCTGACAGTTAAATTTTCGATCATAGATTGCTTATATACACAATTAATAGACCTAATGCTGCAATCAAAGTAGGAAAGTGATTCAATGACATTAACTGAAGCATCTTGTTCAAATATGTTCCCAGCCTCCAAGAAGCACCAACTTTACTCCAAGCAAGATATCACAGAAATGACACTCTTATCCAATTACATTTTTAAAATTTCATATATACTGCCAAAAGAATGGCAACTTCTTGAATACCCCACATACAAATGATATTTTACTGTCATATTGTAAGTTACTTATCATGCAGTGATTGCTTTGTTTCAGGTATATTTAGTCTCTGAATTCCTAAGAACTTTACATATTAGAGAACAAGAATGTTTCCTTTAAATTCGGTAAAAATTCACTAAAGCAAACTCATCTCAGGTAAAACCAGTCTAAATTACTGGAAAAAATTAATTTACACAACTCAGATCACTGTTTCCTGGAAGTTGAGAGGAGTTTCATGGAAGCAAAGGCACATGAGTTGGATCTTAATGCTAGACACTTACATCAGCAGAAAAAAGAGAAAGGTTTTTAACGTAGCAGATGAAGTGACTAGCACAGGCATAAGCAGAGAAACAAGATAATGAAAGCAAAGAAAAAGGGTTACGGATAGAGCAAACTGAAGTAGCCACTTAATACAGTAATCCTGTGTTCTCATCGTGTAGCTACTTGGCAGTACAAGGTGGTCAAAGTAGGAAAGTAACAGAAAAAAAGAATACAAGTAGAGAAAGAAAAATACAAACCCAAGTGCTCTCCATGCTTGATTTGTATCTTAAAATTAGGCATCATAAATAGCAATACCATAGTCCCAGGGACTCATATCCTGCAAAACAAACAATAGCTCTACTGCTTTACCTATAATAGAGCTCAAATTTTAAAACTTACAGATTTCAGAAGGAAAAGGGGAGGTAATTATAGGGCATATGTACCATCACTTCCTATCCCCATGCCCTTAGTAGGCATCACTAATCAATCAGACTTAGCAAGCAAATTTAAATCAATTTGCTAATCCTGTGTTGGAATGAGTGCACCCTTTGCTATACGAACCCCTGCTATTCCAACTCAAACTATGAATGGGTTCGCGGAAATTTTTTTAGATAAGGCTATTTAGAGGAGATGGTATTTCACACCATATGGACTCCTGCCCTCCAAAATTCCAAGACATAACTGATTGGCGTCTGTCGCTCTGATCTCTCACTCTCTGAATTTAAAAACCAAATAGAAATTCAAATAGCAAGGAATATCTGTATGTTTTCAGTTTGTTCTAAGATATGAGGTATATAAAACCTCTCCTCTCACACAATTTTTTTGTATAGGAGTTACTGTAATAGATGCCTGACAGAGGTATTGTGCATAACTAACCAAACCTCATTGTTTTCTATTTCCTCTTACAAATAAGAAGTATACCGTTCACGAAACAGAAAAAAGTAGATGTCTCAAGAAAGAAAAATTAAATCATGTTTTAAAGTTTTTATTCATGTGGATTAAGGTTAAGTGTTAAGTGTCTTAATCTCAAATCAAGTACATTAAAGCCTCAGAGCTTATTGTTCCTTATTTACTATCCTGTTCAGGGCAGGAAGATCCTTCCTCCTATTGGTCCATGCTATTCATCTTTAACCTGAACTCACAGAACCCTTGAGACAGCAGAAGAGAAAGCAACTAAATATAGGGAGACTGGTGGAAAAGGAGGCAGTGGATAAGAGTGGTCTAGTTTAGTCAGAGATATGGAGTAATCATCTTACAGTCTTATTCTTAACACCCTGTCACAATTACGCATTAAAATGTCTATCCTAGATGAAGACGAAAAGTTGTGACACGCAACACTACACTAAATTATTCTGAAAAGAATATACACCTTTCTTATTTACACAACCAAATTTACAATATAACATTCACTACTTCCTTAAAATATTACATTATTACTACAGGAAAAAGTTCCTATGTGAAGTGCTTATAAGTATTGAGCACCTATTTATAAACAAGCACACAAATAGCCCCCCTACTGCAATCTCTCAACTAGTAAACTCCAATAACAGGGATTACTGCACAGCCTTACATATTTTGCATAACCAACAACTCTTAGAATATTTTAAATGTAATACATGCTCAATAAACATTTGCAGATGGAATCTCACTCATATAGCAGAAAGCTTGTACAAGGTAACAATAAGTGAATAACACCTTCAGATAGTCCTGGGCTAACACCCAAGGAAACACTGACAAATTGTAATAATCCATCCATTGAAAACGTTTTGCTGATTGCCTGTGATTACTTAATTCTGTTAGTCTTTCACTGTGCTCAAGGTATGCTTTATTATTGCTGCCAATATTAATTTAGTAATAGCATCATAGAAATTTAAGCTAAAGGAACTTGCAAGGTTATCTAGCATAAACCTTTCATTTTATAGACAAACAAACTAAGGTCTACTTTTCCCATTAATTAACACTTTGGCACTTGTCACCTTTTTCCCTGGTCCCCTAACTAAATAAAAGAGAAGTTTTATTGCACATTTTTGCTTAGGTTAATATTACAAGTGAATGGGCATTCCTCAAATGCCAGTCTCTAGCTTAGTACTCTGTATATGGCAGGTACCCAGGTGAGAACTTAACACACTGTTCTGGCTTTAAGTGTTCAAATTGGAGTAAATGACAATGCTCATTTTAATTATTTTCATTTGTACAATTTTAGTGTGCAACATTATTTTTCTAATATAAAGTGATTTGATATGATTTTATTCAAAGCTTATCTTTCATAACAAATTTGTCACTTCTGTCTTTTCTACCACTACGAAGCTCATTTCCCCTAATAATACCAAAAATTTAAAGTGAGCTAGAAACCAAATCAGTTCTGCACATAACATCATTCAAGACACCTCCCAATGGGGAGAGCAAATTGGTCAACTATTTATACACACACACATCCATTACCTAGGCTAGACAAGGCCGGAAAGTCGAGGGGCTTGAAATTGCTTAACTTGCCTTTCCAGTCAATAGGGAAGACAATTTCATCAATTTCTAATTATAGAGGAGAGCAAGGAACTGCCTTCTTTCCAGAATCAGAAAGTTAGCGTTAGGATGCAACCATCACAGCTGGCCTCAATACAGACAAGCAAAAAGCACCCTGAGTCTTTGGTGTGCTTGGTACAGAAGACCGGCTGAACTCAGGGCAGGGAGCACATCAACCAACTAATCAAAAATATATGAAAGCCAGCTGATGTACTAGTCACTCTCTAATATGAAAGCAAAATGAAAATCATGGGCTTATGGTTAAAGTAAACTCTAAAGTTATGAGCTTTATAGTAAATGTTTTCCACTACAGTTGAAGGAACAATAACTATTTCTCAGACAGAGCTAATAAACTGCCTGACCCAGAACCAAGGACAAAACTGAATTACTCAGTTCTAGGATAAGGGACAGAAATCAGGACTAATATGACATCACTATGTAAACCTTATGGATCACTATACTTTGCTCGTTGTAACTAAGAAATAAGAAAGTTAAAAAAATTGCTCAATTTGGGTTTAAATGAGAATTTAGAAAACATCCAGAATGGCCCACGTATATAATTCTACTTTGATTATAATTCTAAGTCTAAAATGTACCAGAGATTCACAAGTCTATATGACTTGCAGGATTATATAAAGCCAAGGAACTCTGGCCCCAGCACTGCTTCCAGGGTCTGATAATGAATCAGAGGAATCCCACAGCTTCCCTGTCATTCAATTTATCTATTTCCATAAAGTGGGTACAACAAAGACACGTCTTACAGGACTGTTTTAAGAAATGATTTATAAGATCTTACTTGCAAATAAAAAATTACATAAAAATAACAATTGATAACATTCTTTTAGGAATCCCTGCATTTGTTGAGTAAACACAGTATCAGAACATTTTCTACAATAAAACATCAGCATTTCTTTCGAATTTCCAGGTAAAGGTTTGTTGTCTATGTGACAGCCTAATTGCAAATATGTTAATCATTCCCACCCATGTAGGCGTGATTACTCTTAAACATACCTAATCACAAACGGGCAGAAGAGATCTCAAATGTAATTTTTTCTATCTTATTTTTTCCATAGGAATTTTATTCTATCCAAGTTCCTTGTAAAACTGCTTTAAAAAGGAAAAGAAAAGCACTTAATAAAATTTTTGTCTCAACTACATTCAAATTTTCATTTTTTTTTAAACTAGGAATACACTGGGAGATAAGAGGAAGGAAAAACTTGCTTTGGTATTCTTTTTTTAGGTAATCAAAGAGGGGTACCACGTAAGTTAAAGGAGTTTGCAGTGAGGTTAGGTTGTGGCTTTGTTTTAGAGGTTTGAGTATGAGCCTCCATTTAGAAAAAAGACATAGGTTACTATTTTTCTTTTTTTAATGCAAAGTTTACATTAGAGTTCTATTTTTTAGAAAATATAAATAACATTCTTATAGCATATTCAGTATTAAAACACACCTCTGCAAATAAGTCTCCTTTCGAGTGAGTAGTGTGAAGTGACTCGGACCTCTGTTTATGGAGTGGGAATGAGGAAGGTCAAGAAAGGTGCAGGCTTGTTCACTTGGACTTAAGGTGAAGATATTCATAAATATACTACACAAATATTACAACACCATCAAGTTAGCAGTATCTTTATTTTCTAGAACTACCTTAAAAATACATTATATTTCCAATTCTTAAGAAATATAGTTTCTGATCTCATTAACTACCACGATTTCAACTTTGAACACTTAAATCTTTTTTCAGACTCATTTAATGCTTGAAATTACATGAGTGAAAGTACATGAATGAACACACTTTTATCAAAAATATTTTAGCTTAATAAATAGAATAAATTAATTATGAACTGAGATAATAAATAACTCATTGTCCAGCTTAAGGCCTACATCACATACTATATTTATATTTGTAGAATAGGAGGACAAGTACAGACTTGTTTGTGATCTGCAAGTCCAATAATTTAGAAACTATGGTAAACCTAAATGCAAAACCCATTTGATAATTTTAAATGCTACATTTCTGTTTAACGTAATTTTAAATTCTCATTAGTAATGATACCAAAGGTTGATACAGGAAGTAGCACAAAAGGATAATCTCTCAGAATATTATCAGATGATAAAATAATTGGTAAAAAGATTGTTGCCTCAAAAAATGAGAACTGAATTTTTATGCATTAAAAATGATTTGAACATATATATACACACACACGCCATTTCTTAGGAGGACATGGTAGTGAATAGTTCACTTTTTAAGGTCTTTATTTCATATAGTCACTTGATGAAAATATAAATCCAGTCCTGTGGAGCAGAGGATATGAAACTATATATTAAATATATCCACTAATGTTGTTTACTCATTTAAGTTGAAAATTAAACGCTAGTAAGTGTGCCATTACAACTTTAAAATAAAGATATAAAATTGTACATTTGGGGATTAAGGTGTTTGTTGTCCATTAATTTTTAGAGCAAGCACCAAAAACTGAAGTGCACTCTACTTCAGGATAAGTTTTTCTCACATTAAAGCCAGCGCAGTTAAAGTTGTAATGGATGTGTAAATATAAATTATCAATGAAAGAAGAATTAAATCACATGATTTACCAAAAAGAGCACTCCACAACCATTATTATTCAAACACTTCAGATAGTTACCTATACAACTTACTCTTATTTTTAAAATATAAAGTGAAGGTTCCTTTCCCCTACTGTTCTCATAATAAATTAGTAATAAATACATTACTAATTCAACTTTTTTAATTTGCCTTTCTTAAAAGATTTTAGCTCTTTAACTTGGATGAACCTTACCCAAATGTAAAAACCAATTAATGATGGTTTCAGAGACACTAAAGTTACATCAAGTTAATAGGGGAAAAAACTCACTCTGGGTTTCTGGAAACCTTGATGGCAAGCTGGAGATTAACCATCTCTTCCTTTAAATTACAGCTTTAAAAAGGAGGTGAGGGTATCCATCCAAAAATAAAGCCTTCTCTTTCTCTCTTTTTCTCTCTCTCCCCTCCTTCTCTCTCTCTCTCACACACACACACACACAACAATCCTATTTATCTGACCTATCCAAGTTGCCACAACATGACTATTGTCAAAGTCAAAAAAATTCTCCTTTAAAATATTTAAACTTCATTTTAAAATTAAAACTGAAAGCAAGAACTCAGCTGCCAACTACTGTATAGTAAGAAACTATTAAAGCCTGCACTGACCTACTTCATATTAGCATCATGACAATATGGATGTATGCCAAGAAAATAATGAAAATTACTATATAACAAACCTTAATTTTGTATTTAAAAATTGTCACTGTTTTTAAACGTGTAAATATTATACTGCAATGCCAGTTGTTTTACGATACATTTATTTTCAAATTGCAATATAAAAGTAAGGAGTTTTTATATTTTAGTAGTCATATTCGAAGATGGACATGTAAGATTTCATTTTTAAAATCAGAGCTTTTTTTACACCACACTTAATTCTATTTTTAAACTTCTATTAAAAGCAGTCTCTTAGACCAAATTCCAAATATTGCTTTCCATTTTTAAAAGAGCACTACAGTTTTAAAAAAAATGCCTCTTAATGAAGAATCCTACAAAAATAATGCAAGTTCATGTTCAAAGAATATTTGCAATGGTGCTACCAGAGGATAGACTTAACTCGGTGTATTTAATTATTAAAACACTGCCACCAGTCTTTCTGAGTTTAATCTAATGCTGAAATATTGGAAATTCTCAGACAAGAAAGTACAGGAATAGCAAAGGATATTTCATCTATGGTTTCTAAAAAGAAGACATGAAATGGCAAGACATTTATTTTAAATTAAAGATATCTTTTTAAATTAAAAAATCACTTTACAGTGTAAACCAACACAGTAAAATAAAATATACTAAAGAAACCCTTTCTTCACAATCAATGCAAAGAATAAACTCCCTGGAAGAGAAATTCAATCTCAGAATAAAGGCAAAAACATCCAGAAACAGCAGCTAAACCAACTGAAAGGAAGAGACACATTAGGTTTTGTGCTGCATATTAATATTCTTACGCACAATGTCTGGTGAAAATTCACAATACACTTCTTCCTCCCTGTATGACTGCAAAAAGGAGTAAACACATTTCACATTCCTCAGTCCCAAATTCATGCCACCATCATGCAATATGACTTAATTTCGACCCATATTCCTCTTACACATAAGTGAAAAATACAAATAACTTATTTATCTGCACTCACAATTGAGGAGGGGGTAAAAGCATTTTTTAGCTATGGAGACCAGGGGCTGATGCGAATCCCCGCACCTCCAGAGGTCCTATAAATATGCACCCGACTCTGGATACCCACATTCAATGAATACATCAGCCTCCTCCTCTGCTACCCCGCCCGCCGCCCCCCACCCCCTTTGCAGCAGAAATGTGCCTGGGCTTTTTTACCCCAGCGATGGAGGATCCTCTTACCAGATGGAGTTCTTGATCTCGTGTTGCAGCGCGCTGGCCTCTGTCCCTGGCAGCCCAGGCACAAGGGCTGGCAGAGCCACCCCCGAGTTGGGGGCGCTGGGGGGAAGCTGCTGCTGCTGGGCATCAGGCTGCTGTGGTGGCGGCTGTTGTTGTTCCTCTGCCATCGCTGCTGGAGGGGTGGGAGGGAGGGAGGGAAGATGGGGGCGCGGGGAAGGGTGAGGGAAGAGCCGGGGAGGGGAGGACGAAGGGGGAGAGGAGGAGGAGGGGGGAGGGGAAGAGGAGGAGGAGGAGGAAGGAAGCTGGATAAGCTAGGCCTTTACCCCAGGGCTCGAGTGAGTCGCTTTCGCCTGCCGCCTGGGGGACATCACCGGGGAAACCGAGCGGCTGCTCACGGCCGGGGCGCTTCACCGCGGGAGAGGCATGGCGGCGCCCCTCAGCCCCCCGCCGCCGTCGCCGCCTCCTCCCGTCAGCGGCGAGGGCTGGGGGGTGAGGAGGGGGCGTCTGAAGACGAGGCGCGGGGGCAAGGCTCCCCCCCGAATCCAAGGAGAACGGTTGCTCAGGGACTTCGCGGCCCAGCCTTTCTTTCTTGCCCCTGGGGCTTTCTACTCCGGGGTCCCCGCGCTGCTGCAGCCCCAGGTTCGGCGCCACGCCACTCCCCACGCTGCCGCCGCGGCCGCCGCGGCCGCCGCTGCCCTGCCAGCCCCGGAGGCAGCGCTGTGCGCGCAGCCGCACTGCGGCCCGGCGCAGACGGCAAAACACCTACCGCTCCGCCGGGGGGGGGGGGCGTGGACCAGTGTGTGAGGGTTACCCGCGCGGGCGCGGGGGGCCGGGAGGGGGGCGCACGGGTGCGGAGGACGGGCGCGGGCCAGCCGGACCCGGAACGCGCGCCGCCAGGGCTGAGGAGGGGACTGGCCCAGCTGGTGGAGGAGAGCAGGAAAACGTGGGGGAGGTGCTGGCGAGAGAAAGAGAACTTGCGTGAGGAGGAGGAGAAACCAAATTTAATATTTGGCGTGGTAATGGGATTTTTTTTTTTTTTGCATCTTCAATGCAAGTAAAGTGAAATTAATCAAAATTATCCCCGCTCCCCTCGACAAGCGAGGATTACTTTCTCCCTGGGTAAATGAAGAGAATTGAAGCAGGTAAGAGGATAAGCTGACTTTTCAGAAGCCCCCAAAGAAGAACACCCGTTGGAATTAACCACCCTTTAGGTAATTCAGTCTTGAACGGAAATCGCAAGTCAGGAGCTGGGTTGAGTGCTCCTCAGTCGGGCATTCAAAGCCCTCCAAATCTGGCCCCACTTTAGCTATCCAATCATAGCTGCTTCCATCCCCCTGCAAGAACTCCCGGCTCCAATCAGTGAAGTCTCCATGCCATTCTCAACGCGCAGCAGATTCATTCTTCCTTCGTGCCTTTGCTCATGCTGTTCCCCTCACCTCCCCACTCCACCCCCTTTCTAGGAATGCCCTCCCTCCTCTATACCACTCTCAAGCCAACCCAGGCTCTACCGCACAACTCAAGTCGCGGCTTGTCAGGGTCCCTGGCAGTCAAGGCCCCTGCCTGCCTTTGAAAGAAACGCGTGTGGTTCTCAACGCGGAGGCTCAGGCTCCAGCCACAAGCTCCTTCCTTTGGAGCCAGTTGAACCCCTGGACGCACTCTCTGCCCCCTCCCCCCATTCTTACTTAAAAGAGAGCTTTGCCCACTAAGAGTAACACACCCTGCCAAGAACAAGCGAGTCCCCTTTAAGAGCAGAAGAATTGGCTTTTCTAGGTGGGGCTGATCAGGGAGGCCTAAATTGCCTGGGTGTAGAAGACGACAGCCAAGGCCCCTGGCACCAAATGGAACAGCTGCTCAGCTCACACTGACCTTTCTCTGGGCCTGTAGGTGTTAGGAGCTCTTCGGTTTTAACTTTTCTGACAGTTTCTATCAGGTTTCTACCTGTCCGATTCCCTGGCCACTTTCCTGCTGTACTTGGACTTTGGGCGGTGAGGCTCTGCCACCCTTCAGACTCCTCGTGGGTGGGGAATCTGATTGGCTTGGGCTTCCTGGCCTTTGGAGTGCTCAGTTCCCTGCCTTGGCCAGGAACTCTTGCTTTTGCACCACTGTGCCCTCAGGTCTGGCCTACAGACTCCACTCCCAGAGTCACCCTGAATGCTTGCACATGGTGGGGGGAGGGGGCGCGGGAGGGAGGAAGGGCACCTGTGTGCAAAACAAAAGCTCCTCCATGAGGATCCCAGGCCTCTTGCATTCCTTCGAGTTCTGAACACCCATTGCCCTGATTGTATCACACAAAACAAGCCCCCTTTTCTAGAACCTAAGGTCACTATTAGACACTTCAGGAAAATATAGGTTGTTTATGAATTCATTTTGCATATGTACCCTTGTGTCTGTCCTATGTAAAGACTGTTTTTCTGTACCAAATTAATAGACATGGTGTGCACTAAATGGAAGCTTTGAAGAACAAAAATAGCTAATGTTTGTTGAACCCTCTCCATATGCCAGACCTAGCACTTTCCGTACATTATCATAGTTATTCCTCCCCAAATTGAATAATGTAGGTACTATTATTCTCCCTATTTTACAGATGAAACAGAAGCTTAGAGAGGTTAAATAACATTCCTAAAGTTACCCAATTATTAAATGAGGGAGCCAGGATTTGAATCCTGTAAGTCTAATTCCAGAGCCTGCAAGCCACGCTGAAAATGAGGTTATACTGAAAAATCTTGAATGTATATATAAGCTCTATATCCATGGGGAAGATGGAGGAAGTAAAGGCATTGGGGAAAGTAGCCAAGTCCTCCAGGTTCTAATTTTTTACCTTGCCAAGAGCGAATGATGGCTCCACGTGTCACACCCTGGGAAGGGGAGATCCTAGGGAGTGGAGATTCATCCAAGAAAGGTAATGGATCAGAGACCTGCCAAAGGCCTTAAGAAAAGGAAGCTGAGAACCAAGATGTTTCTTAAGAAGTTCGCTACCGGTGTCACACAGCCTGGCTTCCCGAGTGCAACTTTTCGGAGTTTTTTATAGGTTCCATAGAAGAGCAGCCATGTTACCCCAGTAGCCACTAGAGGGCTCAGCAGAGCCGCAACCCTGAGCTGCCCTCTAGAGGCGGTGCTGAGAGAGGGCATTGTTGAGCCTTTGGGGCCTTCAAAGATCAACAGGCGATTGGAGAAGACATCTGGAACTCTTAGGTTCAACCAGCAATGAGAGGGGGTGCAGATAGAATCAGACGGAAGAGACTTTACTGCCAGAATGAGACATCCTTGCAGGGAGGAAAGGGTCAGCCCCCACTGCTCACTAAACATCTGGGAGTAGAGTGTGTGTTTTATTACACTCTTCAGAGAGGGCTGTGCATAAAATTATGCCCCTAGAAACCTAAAAGAAACCTGATGAAGTTACCCAAAATCTTGGGTGGGGACTCAAGCCAAACTGGGACACCCTGAGTAAAGGGTGCAGTGTAGCCATGTGCTTCTCAAATTGCATGTGTACCCTCTGTTATGAAACACTGTACTAAGGACCCAGAATCAATGTGGCTCATTTTCTCGGAACTTCAGTTTAATTCAGTGAGAAGTAGTGGAAAACATTAAACTAAACATGATTTTTTAAGATAACACACACTAGATTTTGAGCATATATTTCCTAGCCCTGAGGAATATAAGTCTATTCTCCCTGTGAAAGTGTACTCCAGTGGAAAATTTGGGGAAACACCGACATAGTGGGAAAGAAAGACTGGTCTTGGAATCAGAAAACCTGGGAATTCAAACCCTCTGTTTCTCTCTCTATGAAAATGAAAGTGATGACCTCTCTCACGGGGTTGTTGTGAGGAACAACACGTAAAGTGACATCTAAACCACGGAAGTGCTCTACACACACAAAGACAATCTACAAGGCGGATTGTTAGCACCTCAAAGGTAGTGACTATGTTTTATTTATCCTAGCAGTCCTGGGACACAATTCCTTACTCCTAGGTGTTAGTAAATATTTTTTGAATTCAGTAGTTACCTAACCCTAAATTTCTTAGCCCAGTATATTATACCATCTTGCTCTCTTACGTCTGTAAACCTTGTCCCCTTTATGAAACTAAACTTTTTATACTGTCCA
Organism: Tapirus indicus; assembly: GCA_031878705.1. Taxonomy (NCBI): domain Eukaryota; kingdom Metazoa; phylum Chordata; class Mammalia; order Perissodactyla; family Tapiridae; genus Tapirus; species Tapirus indicus. The sequence goes on from CM062918.1 coordinate 48,250,033, forward strand.
GACCGTAGCATATACATTTCTCATATATTTATTATCCCCGATCCATAATAGTATTGGGCACAGAAAATATAAATAAATAAATAATACCTGGTCCCAGCTTGAAGTAGTTTACATTCTGGGGAGCAGAGACAAATATTAATATATATTAATTATACAAGATGATGAGTTCTAAAATAGAATCGTTTCTACTAATGCTATGGAGCCATAGTGGAGGGAGGGATTGGTCCTGCTCAGGGTAAAAGAGCTATTTGGAGAGGGCCTCTTGGCTAGCATTTGAATTGAGTCTCATTGGATGAATAAAATTTCAGTAGGCAGAGCCGTGAGGGAAAAGAATTTTAAGTTAAGGAACAGCATGAGCACTGGTGTGAAGCCACGAAAGGGCACATAGGATGAGAGAATAACGCATAGCCCAGTGTTAACTCTGTGCTCAGATCCTTAATAGAGTGTATAGGGAAGGGAAGGGAAGTGGGGGGAGACACAAGCCCATTTTACAAAATGTTACTCTATGTTATTAGTTATGACTGTTCTGACAAAAGATGAGGCCTAAAATAGGTTCATCAGTGGCAAATATTGGTTAAGTGCTTAGAGTGTATGTTTTATTTCCACAAATTATGGTGGTTTACAGATATGGAAAAGATAGGGTTCTACCCTATTCTCCTTTTTTCCCCGCTTAAAACCAAAAACAAAGTACCCTCTTTTCCTTTGATCATTACTTTTTCTGCTTTCTCCATTGCAAACTTTTCCCACCAGGAACTGAAAGTAGAATATGTAATCACCTACGTGTTATTATTTAAGGAAACAGGGAAGGAAGGCTTTCCATTTCCAAAAAATCTTTCTCCACGTCAAAAAGTGATGGTTAATTTCTTTGGGCTAAGCTGTTGTCTTTCAAAATGCACGTAGTCCTAGAGGAGCTGATATATTAAGTTCCAATGCTGCAAGGTAATTGAGTGTTCCGTCTTTTCATAGCATTAGAGGGAAGGAGGTGGGGGGAGTAGGGAGAGAGATCATAAAGAGGAAGTAAGATTACAGAAGAGGGAGGTTGGAGGGTTCAAAACCAAGTGCATATTGGCAAATCTGGATATATTTTCTCAATGCCATACTTACTAACATATGATGTGAACATGTGAATTCCCCCATTAGAGCACAAATATTCCATTATGTCTTTGAAACAATGGTTTGTTAAGGCAAAATAACCTACCTATTCAAATATTGGACAAGGCAGCAGGCTGTTAACAACTCTATCACTACCTGGCTATGTGACTCTATCTAGACAAACCATTCCTTCAGGTCCCTTTATTTATCTCTAAGGATTAATGGGATAAAGTTCTCATAATGTACTTGGCTCTTCAAGTGAAAGGTATTATGAAAATGAATGCCAGGTACTACTTTGATTTCACTAAAATTTTCCATTGTTGTTACCATATGCATGTTTATGTTATAACCTGCAATTCTCTTTATATTAAAGAAGGTTGAAGTCAATATCATCTGTCTGAATTTTAAAGGAAGTGTTTACTTTCACGTGAGGCCAGAAAGGTCCCAAGTGGAAATTTAATATCTTGGAAATTCAGGCCAGCAGCAGCTGTGAACAGAAGCAGGTAAAGAAAAAGCGTATTTACCTAACCCTAAAAGTGACAATGAAAAGACACCAGAGCCAATCCTACAATGAGGAAGTCAGCGCTGGTGCAGTCGGAACTGGTGGAGCCTCATCAGTAACCCACAAACTCTATCACTCCTCAGTTCATTTCAAGGCACGTTTAAGTACCTATTATATACGAATCATTATGATCATTATGCTGGGATCTCAGAAAGATTTAAAAATAAGTGGTAAATGCAGTATTGTTCTAAGCTTCAAGAAGTTCATAATCTAACTGAAACACTAGACATGTCGGCCCACACATATTTTTAAAAGTAAAGTAAAAAGACGGGACAACAAGTAAAAAAATAAGTGTGTGACAGGATAATTTATTAAGCTATTAATTTGGTTTATGTTCTCCTTATATTTTCCCTCCCCTCCATTCCAAACAGGCTTCAAGGGGGTTTTGTGTCCCTAGGCAGAAAGAAGTTGTCTGACAGGAATTCTCTGTTAGACAACTTCAGGGGGCACCACTCACATTGTAATTGAAGCCTCCTGGACCACAACTCCTGAGAATGCACTGTCAATGTTAACCCTGGAGTTGTGCCCAGGAATCTGCCTTCCAGGTTCCTGCTCCTTGAGGAGATTTTGCTAGGGGGTTAAAAAGGTGAGGGCATCTGGAAAGCAAGGGAAAGAAAGAGAGAGGAGGAAGGAGGGGTTGTGAGCAGGTGGAATTGTAGAAAAAGAAAAAATTCCCCCAGACTGGAAGGGAGTCAAAGGACAGGGTTCCAGTAGTGAGGACTCAACCCTTGCTTCCTAAAAGCACCCCAAGGGATATCCCAACCTCAGGGAGATTCATGATTACCATAGGGAGACTGATCCCCCTGCCACTCTCAGTCCACGGGCAGAGGAGTCACCTGGCTTCTAGGGACCATATACCCTTGAACAATGAGGATGTCAAAGTCCATCTTTCACTGTTTTTAGGCTCAACATAAATCTACCAGATTCTAGCGCACTCCTAGGGAGGAAGGAGGGAGGCCCAGTAATAACCGGGATTGGGTTTCCTTCTACTCCGCAGAATGAAGGCTGGGATCACTCAAGTCTGAGGTGAATTAAATTTGACTTAAACAAAATAAAGAAATGTGACACTTCTCGTACACCCAAATTTATACCTACTAGTGGTGGATACTGTATACATAACAGTGTTATGTGAGATATATAAGATTAGGAATCACAGTGAATGCACAGCTAATCACTACTGAGGGGGTTTAGAGAAAGAAAAGAGCAAAAGGAGCTAAAGTAGTAAGTGGCATCATGGAGGACTTGGGATAGAGCTAGCGAGTAAGGAAAGGGAAGGAGTTTATAAAGGTGGAAGAAAGAGTGGAGACCAATCAGAAGGGAAAAGCGGAGTGAACAGAAGCAGGAAACTGAGCATGCACGTGAAGAGATACACAGGAGACTGGCCTAGCTGGAGAGACAGCTGATGATAAAAGTTATATGGGGTACCAGATTCTAAGTCTGTGCTTCCGTATTCGCTGTCTACGGCAGGGATCTACCAGAGAACCACCAGCAGGAGATATATATTTTTTTATTATAATATTATGATTTATTTTAACACTATGATTATATATTTATCATAATACTTATTGTAATTATTTTATTATAATTTATAATTTAAAGGAATTTGTCTTACATGATTGTGGGGGCTGACAAGTCTGAAATTTGTAAGGCAGGTCAGCAGGTCAGAAACTCTTGGGCAGGAATGGACGCTGCAGTCCACGGGTGGAATTTCTTCTTCTGCAGGAAAATCTCTGTTTTTGCTCTTAAGACCTTTCACCTGATTGGATGGAGCTCATCCAGATCATTGAGGATAATCTCCTTTACTTAAAGTCAACTGATTGCAGAAGTTAACCACATTTACAGAATACCTTCACAGCAGTACTTAGGTTAGCATTTAATTGAATAACTGGGTACATTAGCCCAGCCAAGTTAACATATAAAACTAACCATACCATTCAGTACACTCTTTATGTCATCCCTCATGTTTTTGAGAAAAGAAAGAAATGTTTGGACTTTTATGGACCTCAGGAAAGATCATTTCCTATAAAGTAGGCCATCTTGTCTCTTTTCCCTGGATATATTTATTTTCTGTGCTCTTTCTTGTACATAAATATACTTATTATTAGGAACTTTCTATTTTTTCCCCCTACCATCACCTGAAGTTTTGCCAAGGGAGTATTGTGTTTGATGTTAGTATGGTTTTCTTGTTTTTTCCATCTATAGTGCCTCTACTGTGTCTGTAGCGTCATTCTCTTCAGTCAGCCAAGCCTCAGGTTTTCTGCCATAAACCTGGCCCCCTTTGAAGGCTGCTTTCTCTAGCTGCCTTCTAAAGGGCTCTATTGATGGAAGCCTCCATCCTTGTCACTTGTAGCCCTGGGCCTCTGGTTGGAATGGGGCTCAGCACCCAACAGAAGGGCAACCAATCCCCTGGCTAGACAGAGACTCATGGGTTGGCTAAGTATAAGAGATTTACCTAAGGAAAAGGTCAGTAATTAATTAACTAACAAATAGATTCCTTTCCTGGAAAATATGAATATGATAAAGAGAGAAGGTTAGGCAGTAGCAGTAAAACAGTAGCTGAAAGACACAAAAAAGAAGGTCGACTTGAGAAACTACTAGTCTACAACAACCAGTAGAGGTAATAAGTGAGCCGAAACTGTGCAAAGACAAGCTGAAAGGCTTACAAAAATAAGATAGTTGCTTAGAGATAGTAGGAACAATTGGCCCGGGGGTCAATAGGAACTGAGTACATTTTCTGAGGGAGCTCCACAGTGAGGCAGCACAGATAAGGAATAACAGATTATTGTCCAGGCCTTGGGGAAATCCAGAATAACCACCCAGAAACCTAGGAACAGACATACAAGTGACCTCCTAGAGACTTGAAGAGAGCTAGGGAACCAAAAGTTCATTTAGGTTCCAATGCAGTTCTGGCAACTGATTTGTCTCCTCAGACTCCCAGGAGAAGGTTTCCATTGCTCCCTTACTTTGGTGTGAATCTCTCTTCCTCCAAAAGAGTCTTCCACATACAGTTATGGTCCCAATCATCTGAAGGGCTCGATCATATGTCAACAATTGCATCCTCTCAGGAGTCTTCCCTTATCCATTCCCCATCCTACTCCCAGTCTGGTTGAATTAGCTATCTCTTTTCTGTGATCCCATAGTCCCTTGCACAGTGTTATGTCAGAGACATTATCACATTATATGGTAATTGTAGGTTCACTTGTCGATTTCTTATATCTACTTTCACCACCCCTGGCTCCTAGTATTGTGAACTATATGAGGTCAGGAAGTAGTATGTTTTTATTCTTTTCTATCTCTCCAACATATAGCATAGTCCCTATCATAAAATAGCCAAACAAAACGTAAATGTTAGTTGAATTGAGCTATTGAATTAGAGAGAGCTCCTTTTGTTTAGGCCAAGAAAAAAATAAACCAGAATGCCAGAAAAAGCAGAATGGGAAAACAAGAAAACTCAATACCTTATCCATAATAATAGTGCAGGAGCTGAGAACTTAGTTAATTCATATTTAAAATTCATATCTCTGTGACTCTACAAAAATTTCTCAAGCAGCCAGTTTTGTCTGTTCAGCTTGACATCTGGTGCTATGATTCTCCAGTTTAAAGGTACTTTGGCCAGCCCTGTTCCTTTTAAGCAGAAGAGTCGGCTATGTTCTGCCTTCAGCCTCCAGTTTCTCATCTGAATTCAGATCCACAGTCTTGGGTGGACCAGGCTTGAGGCTCACTCTCCAGAAGATCCCCTGGGCTTCAGAGCTTAGAGTCCAGGATCCAAATCCCAGCCCTACCACTGGCCACTTTTGTAGTCTTGGGTGACTCCTTCACCCCTCTGAGCCTCAGTTTCCTAACTGGTAAAAATGGGGATAATAACAACTCCCTCAGAGTTATGCTGAGGGTTTGATGAAAAATATTTTTGAAAATACCCAGAACAATGCTTGACATGTAGTAAGTGCCAAATAAATGTGAATTTCCCTTCCTTTTTATTCCTGAGGAGGTGGAGAGGGGAAGGGAAGGCATAGGATGATGGTGGAGGACAAGGGCCCTGACAATGACAGGAGCCCTGAAAATCAAAAGTGCCAGCAGCCTTGGGACCATGTGCCACCACTTTAAAGTCTAATAAAGTCCAGGTCATAGTCACCCCAAACCACACTGCACCTGAGGCGGCTGCTGCAGGATATTCCTCCATCAGAGCATGGAGGGACATTCAAACCCTGCCGGGCTGAAATGGGGACACAGCAGATAGTGAGACAGGCACCACTGATGGCAAGGAAGAAAGGTTGCCTACACCAAGCAAAGGAAATTTAGAGATTCATCAGATGCTGTCTCAGAGAATCCTGGGAGTGTACAGAGGTGTCTGACAGCAAACCCCTGCAAATAACAACCCCAGGACTGAAAAAGGAGAAAGAGGGAAGGTGCTAATAATCAGTTGAGAAATCTCAGAGTATTCAGAGGAATTTCAAACACAAATCCATTCCTTCTGAGGTCCCTAAAGAAAGCCCAGTGAGACCAGCTATTCTTTTCCGGGACTTAAAAGCCCAGATAATGTGGGCAGTCAGGGTTTATGCTTTCTGGCTACTCTAGGAAGAGTTCTCTTAAATCAGTATTAAAAACTGATGAAGTTAGCTCATGATGTACTCTGAACAGGCTACTTGGCAGGCAGGGATTGAAGTATGGCAGGATGGGGGTAGAATCCCCAAACAGGATGAGCTTGTTAGCCAAATTTTTCTGACTGAAAATGTCACAAATGTCACTGATTGCTGCCTAATGTGTCAAGTTTGTTATCAGGTGGGAAAAGTGGCTAAATGATTACAGCTCTGCAGCAACCAGTGTCTCCCACCCCAATGAAAGAACACTTTTTAATTGACTAGACTGGCCAATCTATTTTTAAAGGCAGGTGACTCAAGACTAAATGAAATGGTGAGATCATAAATTACCACCCACAAATAAATTACATTTAATGGTATTTTGAAAGAGTTAATTTAAAAATTCTGTGTATGAAGATTAAATCAAGATGTCAGACTGAAGGAAACTTACCTTTACCAAATCTTACGAAATGACAGAAAAGTTTGAGAGAGAGGGAGAAGGAAGAGGAGGGGAATAATTGGTAGCAGGACTGGGGACAAAAAGTGCCATCAATGTATCAGAAATTTTTAGGAGATGATATCAGACCTTGGAAAAACAAACTAGAGCAACTGTACCTCAAATACTTCTAAGCTCAAGACTACTAAGGGCAAAGAAGCAATTTCAGGGAAGTTCCCAGCTCAGAGAAAGCAGATTCAGTGAATAGGGTGCTAAGGTAATGACCAGAGTGATGAATGGAGACACTACATTTGGAACATCTAGACTGCTGATCCCCTTCCCTTTTCCTGCTTATAATTGTCCATAGATTAAAGCAGTGAGCCCGTGGGTCCTGGGAGCCAAAGAAGAGAACAGCGGCAACGGACTCCAAGAGTGACAAGGAGACTCATTCTGAAAATAAACACTCTGCCCAGCATGAGCATATGTCCTTCCCTTCCCCTATAATCGCCAGAGCCAATCCATGTTAAGCAGAAGTAGAACACTAACAGGGCTTCTTGTTTACAAAGTGCAAGAGTAATACAAGTTTGCAGAGGTACCAAACTCAGTAAATTTTGAAATAATACCTGTGGAAAGAGAGTTAATAAATAAAATCACAAGATAAGTATAAATTTATTTTATAAATTTTATCTTATCTTAAGAAAAGTATAATTATAAATAAATTATAAGTAAAAGTAAATATAATTATTGTATTATGAATATAACAATTGTCCTCAGAGATTCAGGATGTTATTACATCCATGAAAGTGAAGCAAACTGATCCTAGAGATTAAAAACATGATTTTCAGGGGCTGGCCTGGTGGCATAGTGGTTAAGTTCGTGCACTCCAATTCAGTGGCCTGGGGTTCTCAGGTTCAGGTCCTGGGCGCAGACTTACGCACCACTCATCAAGCCATGCTGTGGCGGGCGGCGTCCCGTACACAAAATAGAGGAAAATGGGCATGGATGTTAGCTCAGGACTAATCTTCCTCACCAAAAAACACCAAAACCAAAAAACATGATTTTCAAAATAAAAAAACTCTACAGATGTGAATCACCAGTAGAGTATCCTTGAAAGGATGACTATAGGATGAACTTTAACAAAATAAATAGTGAATCCAGGGAAGATGAAGATTTCAAGAAACAGTGGAGAGGAAAGAAACTAGTTAACTTGTAGCTATATAAATATGGCATATGTTTAAAAATTAATAATATAAACTTAAAATTTAGATTAGATGTTGGCAAACTTTTCCTGTAAAAGGCCAGAGAGTAGATATTTTCGGCTTTGTGATCCATACAGTCTCTATGGCAACCACTCAGCTCTGCTGCTGTGATGTGAAAGCTGCCATAGATAATGTGTAATTTAATGGGCATGACTATGTTCCAATAAAGCTTTACTTACAAAACAGGCAGCAGGACAGATTTGGCCTGAAGGTCAGACCTTGCTCTAGATGGTTGTAACATAAAGATGCCAGAGAAAAGGCATGATGGAGAGAGAAGAGGAAAGTTCTAAAAGCGTGATAAAACACACATACACACACAATCCGATGGCAGGAAAAAAGCCAAACTATCGATAATCACAATACATGACAAATGGATACAATTTCTCTAATAAAAACAGAGAATCTCAAATTTGGTAAAACTGTGACAAAGACAACATATCTGGTTATAAGCTATTTAGAAGAAATACATCTAAAATGAAGGTTGAAAATACAAACACCTACAAAGATATATCAGGCAAATACTAAAAATAGATAAGTGCGGTGACGTTAATGTTAGACAAAAAAGAATTTAATGTGAAGAGGATTTGACAAGATAAAGAACATTCATGTTGATGAAAGATACAATTCCATAAGAAGTATTAATGATGAAACTTTACAAACCTAACAATATAATATCAAAAGTCATGTTTATAATATAATGCTTAAAGTAAAAACTGGTAGAAATACAAGTAGGAATAAAAAATACACAGTCTGTGTATTCCATTTTGGAAGACTTCAACACATATCCCAGAAATTGACAGATCAAGGAGAAAAAAAGTAAGTAAGGGTAGAGAGGATTTGAATAACAGTAAAGAAACTTGATTGGATAGGTATAAAGGGCTTTGTATGCAATAAATGGTGAATGCACAATCTCTTCAAACACACATGCGACATTAACTAGGTGCTAAAACACAAAACGTTAATAAATTCCCAGATAAGAAATCATTCAGGTCACATTTTTTGATCACACTGCAATAAAATTTGAAATTAATAACCAGAGGGATACAATTTTTATAAACTTGGAAATAACAATGCCATTGCTTCAAATAACTTCAACTTTGAATAACTTTCATAAAAAGAAATTTAAAATGAAATTATTGATTATTTAGAAATAACAATACCTAAAATCTATTAAACATTACTATACAACCAGCATTGTGCTAAGTGGTCCACATGGATTGTCTCATTTTGTTATCATGATAATCCTGAGAGGTTGATTCCGTTATCATCTCATTTCACAGATGAGGAACTGAAATGGAAAGCTCTGTTAAATCACCTGCCGAAGGGCGCATAGTCCATAAACTACAGAGTTGGGATTTGAACCTAGCTAGATAGTACGGTCCAGGGTCAGGATATTTAACACTACAACAAGGACAATGAGATCAATACAAATCAAAGTCTACATATACTCAGAGAAAATGCATAGTCTTGAATACATACATTAGAAAAGAAGAAGATTGACTAGAAGTAAAGCATGCATGAAGTTCAAGGAACTAGTGGAAGAAAAATTAAAAATATACAAGGAAAGCATTACTAAAGAAAAAACAGAAATGAATGAAATAGAGTAGAGTAAATTTGAATAAAACTGAAAGATGCTTCTTTGAAAAGAACCAAAAATGTCAAGTTTAGAACATCTGATCAAGGTAAAAAAAAAAGAGAAAGAGAGAGAGAATTATTAACATTAAAAATGAGAACGGGACATAACTATGGGCATAGAGTAGATTCTAAAAAGTCTGAGATAAATACTAAATTTAAGCTAATAAATGAGAAAAATTTAGATTAAAATGATTTCTGGAAAATATATATTATCAAAATTTATCCCAAACTAGATACTCACTTTAAAAGAACAAGCAACAACAACAAAATGCACTGAAGACGTTGAAAAGGTAGTCAAAGCTCTCTTTCTTGTAAAAGGTCACCAACACAGATGATTCTACAAGTAAGGAACAAATAAAGCCCATCCTGTATTAGTTAATTAGCCCAAAGCATGGGAAAAGTAGGAAGTTTTCTAATTCATTTACACTGGGGCTGACATGGCCTGGATATTAAAACTGCACAAGGAAAGCATATGCTTGTTTATGAAAACAGGTACAGAAATTCTAATTAAGTGTTAGCAAAATGAATCCAAAAATGTACTTTTTAAAATGTCATAACTAAGTAGGATCTATCCAATGTATTCAATGCTGATTCAAAATTCAGAATATATTAATGTGAATGACTATATTCAAATTAAAGAAAAATGATATAATTATCTTAAGAGATGCAAAAAAAGCATTTAATACAATCTGATACCATTTTTGATTAGAAAGAAAACCACCTTAGCAAACCAGTAGAAAGAAACTTCTCTATATTAATGAAAGATATCTGTATACACAAGCATCTTATCTAATGATGAAGTATTTGAAGCTCCCCCACTGAAGTTTTTTCAATGTTGTTTTGACAGTCCTACCCAATGTCATGTGACAAGAAAAACAAATTTAAAGGTGGAAAACCAGGAAAAAATATTTTCAACGTATATTTTAAAATATGTCACATTTTAGGGGCTGGCCCGGTGGCATAGCTGTCAAGTTTGCGCCTCTCTGCTTCAGCCACCGGGGTTCGCAGGTTCGGATCCTGAGCGCGGACAGATGCACCGCTTGTCAGCCATGCCGTGGCAGCGTCCCATATAAAGTGGAGGAAGATGGGCACAGATGTTAGCCCAGGGCTGGTCTTCCTCAGCAAAAAGAGGAAGTTTGGCACCAAATGTTAGCTCAGAGCTAGTCTTCCTCACACACACACACACACACACAAAAGTCACATTTTATTACATGTAATAAACACCAAAAAATCAACAAGAAAAATATAAACAACCTAATAGAAAGACATGCAAAGAATATAATCTCTTCAATGAGAAGAAATATAAATGGTGAATAGAAATATAACTTAAAATAATAGTGAATTGCAATTTTTTGCCCTTATAACTGGCAAAATTTTAAAAGATTGATAGTATCTAGTGTTTATAAAGATTAAGAATCAGGTATTTTCACATACAGTTGACCAGAATGTAATCTTAAAGGCTTTCTTAGAAAGCAATTTGGCAAAATTTACCAACAGTTTTGCTCTACAATTTTCTTTTACTCAGCAATTTTGTTTCTATGATTTTAGCCCCAAGAAATTAATTTTTCATAATGCACAACAAAATATTTGTGTGCACAAAGAGAATTCAAGGATGTTTGTTGCAGCATTATTTCAAATAGTGAAAAATTAGGAACAATCTAATTTACTAGTAGGGAAATGACTGAATTAATTATGTTACATTGATACTATGGAACATTATGCAGCTGTTAAAAATGAAGCCAATCACCTCACACCTGTTAGAGTGGCTATTATCAAAAAAGACAAGAAACAACAAGTGTTGGTGAGGATGTGGAGAAAAGGGAACCCTTGTGCACTGTTGGTGGGAATATAAATTGGTGCAGCCACCATGGAAAACAGTGTGGAGGCTCCTCAAAAAATTTAAAATAGAACTACCATATGATCAAGCAGTTCCACTTCTGGGTATTTATCTAAAGAAAACAAAAAAACTTACTTGAAAAAATACATGCCCCCACCATGTTCATTGCAGCATTATTTGCAATAGCCAAGATATGGAAACAACCTATGTGTTCATCAATGGATGAATGGATAAAGAAAATGTAGTATGCCTATGCAATGGAATATTATTCAGTCGTAAAAAAGAATGAAATCTTGCCATTTGCAACAACATAGACGGACCTCAAGAGCATTATGCTAAGTGAAATAAGACAGAGAAAGACAAATACCGTATGGTCTCACTCATGTGGAATCTAAAAATAACAAAACCAAGCTCACAGACACAGAGAACAGACTGGTGATTTCCAGAGACTTAGGTTAGGGGGTGGGCAAAATGGATGAAGGGAGTCAAAAGGTACAAACTTCCAGTTATAAAATAAGTTATGGGGATGTAATGTACAGCGTGGCGACTATAATAATACTCTATTGCTTATTTGAAAGCACTAAGAGAGTAGATCTTAAAAGTTCTCATCACAAGAAAAACAATTCTGTAATTGTGTATGGTGACGGATGTTAACTAGACTTATTGTGGTGGTCATTTCACAATATATACAAATATAGAATAATTATGTTGTACACCTGAAACTAATATAATGTTGTATGTCAATTATACCTCCAAAAAAAAAATGAGGCCAATCTGCCTTAGACATAGAAAGAGGTACAAGATGTATTTTTAGGGTAAAAATAAAATTACAGAACTATTGTAAAGCATGAATGTGTCTTTTTTTAATGTTACCCATACATGTGCATGTATATATGAATATAAATGCATAAAAAGTCATTTGAAAGTAAGCTCACAATGGTTTTCTCTAGAGAGGGCAGCAGAAATGGGAGGCAAGAAATGAAGACAGGATTAATGTTTTACTCTCTGTATTTCAGTGTGTTTGAATCTTTCAGTGAAAATATATTCATGTAAACTATGATTTTTAAAACATTTTTTGAGTTTTAACATACTGAGACTAACATGCACAAATTATAAGTATACTGCCCAATGAATTTTTATGTAAGTATTACTCACGTATTCACTACCCAGATCAAGATGTAGAATATTTCTGCTCCCTAAAATGCTTCACTGTGCTTCTCCATTGTACCCACCACCAGAAGTAATCACTATCTTTACTTTAATCACCATAGATTATTTTGTCTGTCCATGTAATTCATAGAAATAGAATCATACATCTTGTTCTAGTTTTGCATCTGGCTTTTTTTGTTTAGTGTCATGTCTGCTATACTCATCCATGTTATCAGTTCTTTTTTATTGCTTGTAGTATCCCATTGTGTGAATGTACCACAATTTGTTTATCCATTCTACTTTGAAAGACATTTGTGTTATTTCCAGTTTGGGGCTATTATGAAGAAAACTGCCATGAACGGCCTTGTACATGCCTTTTGTGTGACATATTCAGGCATTTCTCTTGTATACCTAGTATCGGAACTGCTGTGTCTTAGGAGAGGCCTTAGTAGACCCCACTGATTCAAAGTGGTTGTGCCTATTTACGCTCTCATTAGTAATGTATCCAAGTGCCAGTTCTAGTTGCTCTGTATCCTGGCCACCACTTTCTATCATAAGTCTTTTTTCATTTTAGCCATTGTGAGAAGTGTTTAGTGACATTTCATTATGGTTTTATTTTTATTTGCATTTCCTTGATAACTGATTATGTGGAACATGTTTTCATATACTTATGTTCATATTGATATTCTCTTTTGTAAAATGACTGCTCGAGTTTTTTGCTCATTTTGTTTGAGCTGTTTATTGAGTTATCTTTCTCTTATTAATTTGCTGGCATTCTTTAGATGTTGTGGATATGAGTTATTTGTTGGATATACATTGCTATATATATGATATGTGTATAAATACATACATAAATACATATGTATATATATTGCAAATATCTTCCCTTAGGCTGTGTCTTGTTTCACTCTCTTAATGGAGTCTTTTGATAAATAGAATTTCAGAACTTTATCTTTTTTTTTATGGTTCATTTTTTAGGGGTCTCATTTAAGAAATCATTGCCTACTCCAAGGTCATGAAATTATTCTGTTATCTTCTACAACAGGGATCAGCAAACTATGACCTATGTGGTCTACCACCTGTTTCTGTAAATAAATTTTTATTGGCACACAGCCATTCCCATTCATTTATGTATTGTCTGTGGCTGCTTTTGTGCTACAACAGTAGAGTTGAGTAGTTGCAACAGAGACTGTGTGGCCCATAAATTTGAAAATATTGGCTATCTGGTCCTTTACAGAAAAAATTTACCAACTGCTGTTCTAGAAAATTGCTGATTTCCTTTTATATTAGGTCTATAATCCAATTGGAATTGATTTTTGTAAATGGTGCAAAATAGGGTTAAAGCCTGTTTGTTCCATATGAATTATCCAATTGCATCATTTATTGAAAAAAAATTATTACCACAAAATTGCAGTAGCACCTTTGTTGTACATCAAGTTACTGTATATGTGTGGGCCTATTTATGGACTCTCCTGTTCCACTAGTCTATTTGTCTATCATTGCACCAATACCACACTGTCTTAAATATTGTAGCTTTATATTAAGTCTTGATTATCTGATATTGTAGACTTATTATCTGATATTGTTAAGTCCTCCAACCATTTCTTCTTCCTGATTTCTTGGTTATTATAAGTTGTTTGCATTTCCATATAAATTTTAGAATTCCCTAGTAAATTTCCACAGAAGAACCTGCTGGGATCTTGACTGACATTGCATTGAGTCAATAAATTAATTTTGGGAGAATTGACATCTTTACAATATTGAGCCTCCAAATCCATGAACATGGTACATGCATGGATTAAGTATATTTGTTTAGGTCTTCTTTTTTTTTCTTGCAAGATTTGCCATGAGCTAACATCTGTTGCCAATAATCCTCTTTTTTTTTTCCACCCCAGGGCCCCAGTGCATGGTTATATATTCTAATTGTAAGTCCTTCCAGTTCTTCTATGTGAGCCGCTGCCACAGCATGGCTACTGACAGACGGGCGGTATGGTTCCAACAACCAGGAAATGAACCCAGGAGACTGAAGCACTGAGAGTGAACTTTAACCACTAGGCAATCAGGGCTGGCTTGGTTTAGGTCTTCTTTAACTTTTCTCTGCAGTGTTCTGTAGTTTTCAGTTTAGTGGTCTTGCATATCTTGCATGAGATTTATTCCTAGATATCTGAGGCTTTCCAAAGCTATTGTTAATAGTATTGTTTCTAAAATTTTATTTACCGATTGGTTTTGCAAATACATAGAAGTACAATAGGTTTTTATAAATTGACTGTGTATCTAGTGACCTAGCTAAATTTATTTATTAATTCTAATAGTGTATGTATTCTTTCAAGTTTTTCTATATTTATAACCATGTCACTTGGAATAACAGTTTTACTTACTCCTTTCCAATATTTATACCTCGTAATTCTTGTTTTGTGCCTGGTTGCACTAATCAGGACCAACAGTTCAATGATTAATAGAAGTAATGAAGACAAATGTATTTGAGTTGTTGCTGAACTCAGGGAGGAACCACTCAACATTTCACCATTAAATATGTTAGCAGTAGGCTTTTTGTATATAAACAATCATATTGAAGTTCTCTTCTATTCCTAGTTTGCCGAGAGTTTTTATCATGAACTGGTGTTTAATTTAATTGGATGCCTTTTTGCATCTGTTCAGATAATCATATGACTTTCACTTTCATTATGCTAATGAGGTGAATTATATTGATTAACTTTCAAAATTTAAACCATTTTTATTCCTAGAATAAGCCAATTTGGTCGTGATATATTATCCTTTTTGTATATTCTCTGGATTTGATTTTCTAATATTTTGCTCTAATTTGTGTATCTATTAATAAGAAGTATTGTTCTGTAATTTTCTCTTCTTGTAATTTCCTTGTCATATTTTTGTATCGGGGTTATGCTGGCCTCATAAAATGAATTAGGAAGAAATGTTCTCTCTTTATCCCTTAAAAGAGATTGTGTAAGATTGGCATTATTTCTTTCTTAAATGTTTGGGAGAGTTCACCAGTAATGACATCTAGATTTGAAATTTTCTTTGGGCATAGGTTTTTAATTATAGATTTAATATAATTAACAGCAATTCAGATTTTCTGATTTTTCCTGGCTCAATTTAGATAACTTGTGATTTTAAGGAAAATTATCCATTTTGTTTAGTTTTTCAAATTTATTTATATAAAACTGTTCATAATAACCCTGTGTTATCTTTTCATGTCTGTAGGATCTGCAGTGATTTCCCCTTTCATTCTGATATTAGTAATTTATACTTTCTCTCTTTTTCTTGATTGGTCTTGCTAAGAGTTTATCAAATTTATTGATATTCTAAAAGAAAAAACTCTTTTTTTCCATTTTATGTCAGCTTTCTCTTGTATTAATTTCTGTTTTCATTTTTATTAATTTTATTCTATTTTCTATTCTTTTCAAACTTCTTGAGATGGTAACTTAGAAATTGATTTTTAATGTTTTTCTTTTCTTATGTATGTGTTTACAGTCAATTTCCTTCTAAGCTCTGTGAATCAATGGGTCCAATCAGGAGAGAGAAATCACACAGTAACATGAACAGAAAAAGTTTAATATAAAGAATTATTAACCGTACCAGGGGATTGCAGTAATGAGGGATTGGTTAGCAAGAACAAAGAGGATTCTAAAGAATATAGGAATAGTAGCTCTAAGGACTAGCCACTACCCCCAGAGCTGAGATAGCTCACCCGTGGAAGAGGCCTGTCCAGGTCTGAGATCCAGACTTTGCTGTAGAAGGCACCGCTGTGGCTCCCTGGAGGGCAGAGAAATGGCAGTGGTGCTATCCTGCTAAAATGTGCTGGAAATCCACCCTCTGAGGTTCCAGGGAAAACTCTTCACAGGGAGATGCCTCACTGGAGGTTCTTTGCTACAAAACGGCCTGGGAGAGGTGCCGGGGGAAGCTGCTGGCCACTGTGCACTGCAGAAGCCTAGTTCTGGGGAAAGCAATGCGTCCTGGAGAAGCTTGCCCAGCAAACACACCAGAACCAGGAAGCAAAAACTTTTTCCTCCTGCTACGTATTTCCAGTGCCCTCTAATGACAGAGTTCCAGCTGGCAAGGAAAAATATTTACAGGGCCCAAACCTATCTTCACAAAGCAAGCAAATAGGCAGAATTTGGAACTGAAAGGCAATCAGTAATAACCAGCACACACTGCTTTAGCTACATCCCATAAATTTTGGTGTGTTGCATTTTCAATTACTAATTTTCATTGTGCTTTCTTGACTACTGGGTTATTTAGAAGAGCGTTGGTTAATTTCCAAACATTTTCAGATTTTCTAGTTATCTTTCTATTATTTGATTTCTAATTTCATTCCACCACAGCCTGAGAACATGCCCTATGTGATTTTAATTTTCTGAGGTTTGTTCAGACTTGTTTTATGCATGGCATATGGTATATTTTGGTAAATATTTTATGTGCATGTGAAAAGAATGTGTATTCTCAGTTGCTTGGTGTAGTGTCCTACATACACATATCAAGTAGATCAAATTTGTTAATAATTTGGTTCAAATATTCTGTATAATTTATGATTTTTGTTATCTAGTTGTTTTTTGGGGTCTAACACACCAGAGATAGGAGATTAAACTATGACAGGGCTTGGCGATTTCTCCATTACTTCTGTTAATGTTTGCTTACACTGCTTGAAACTGTGTTATTATGGACATAAAAATTAGGATTGCTGTCTTCCTGTTGAATTGACCCTTTTATCCTTAGGAAATGCCACGCTTTATCTCTAGTACACTTTTTGCCTGAAAGTTTACCTTGTCTGATATTGATATAACCACACAGCGTTTTTTAGGTTACTGTTTTCATGATATATCTTTCCATTCTTTGGCTTTCAATATGTGTACTTATATTTAAAGTATAATGGCACACAGTCGAGTTGTTTTTTTAAATCCAGTCTGAAAATCTTTGCCTTTTAATTGGAGTGTTTAGTCCGTTTGCACTTCATATAATTAGTCATATAATTGGCTGTAAGGTTACCATCTTGCTTAATGTTACTTTTATTTTTCTCATCTGTTCTTTCTTTTTTCCTTCTTTCCTACTTTTTAAGGATTATTTTATTATTCTGTATTTCTTCCTTTTTTAGTTTTTCTTAATTTCAGGTTTATTGAGATATAATTTCTGTATAGTAAAATTCACCATTTTTACTATGTAGTCCTATGGGTTTTGACAAATGCATAAAGTTGTGTAACCAACATCACAATCAAAATATGTTGCAATTCCATCATTCCCAAAAATTTGCTTGTGCCGCTTTGCAGCCAACCCTTCCCCATACCCTTAGAGCCTGACAACCACTGACTTCTTTTCTGTCCCTCTAGTTTTGCCTTTTATAGAATGTCGTATAAGTGGAATCATATAGTATATAGCACTTTGAGTTTGGCTTCTATTATTTAGCATTATGCCTTTCAGATTCATTTATGTTGTTGTATAAGTCCTTTGTTCTTTTTTATAGCTGAGTAGTGTTTCATTGTATGAATATACTAGTTTGTTTATCCATTTACCTGTTGAAAGACATTTGGACTTTTCCACTTTTTGACTATTATGAATAATGCATTTAACTTGTTACCAACTTTTGGCAATTTTGAATAGAGTTGCTATGACCATTCATGTACAGGTTTTTGTGTGAACATGTTTTCTTTTACTTGGTAAATACCTAGGAGTTGGATTGCTGTGTCATATGATAAGTATACATTTAAATTGATAAGTAAGAAACTGAAAACTCATTTCCAAAGTAGTCATACATTTTTTAATTACCACCAATAGTGTATAAAGATTCCACATCTTCATCAGCCCTTGGTATTGTCAGGTTTTTTTGTTTGCCATTCTAATATGTATGTAGTGGGATCTTGTTTTGGTTTTAATTTGCATTTTCCTAAGGATTACTGATGTAAAACATCTTTTTATGTGCTTATTTGTCATCCATGTCTTTTTTTGATAAAATATCTGCTCAAATCCTTCACCAACTTTTTTTCCTGGGTTGTCTGTTGTCTTCTTAATGAGTTTCTAGAATTCTTTATATATTTGGGGCATGAGACCTTTAACTGATATGTGTTTTTCAAATATTGTCTCCCAGTCTGTCACTTATCTTTTAATTTTCTTATCATGGTCTTTTGGAGAGCTGAAGTTTTTAGTTTTGATGGAAAAAAATTTTTGTTGTTTTACGGATCATGAGATTATTGACTAAGAAATCTATGAGATATTTGCATGACCTAAAGACACAAAGACTTTATCCTGTGTTTTATTGTAATAGTTTTATAGCTTTAGATTTTCCATATTTCTATAATTCATTTGACTTAATTTTTTGTGTACAGTCTGTGTTTTGGGTTGAGGTTTTGTTTTTGTTTTTGTTTTTCAGGTGGATATCTAACTTTTTCACACTATTTGTTGAAAAGATGACTGATCCTTTCTTTACTGAATTGCTTTTGCAATTTTGTTGAAAATTGGTTGACTATATATGTGAGGGTCTATTTTTGGACTACTTGGTTCCATTGATCTAAGTGTCTACCTTTCACCAATATCACACTGTCTTTGTTATTTGCTTATTTATAGTAAGTCTTGAAATTATATAGGAAGAGTCCTCCAACTTTGTTCTTTCCAATTTTGTTTTTGTTGTACTAGCTCCTTTGCTTTTCCATATAAATTTTCTTTCTTAAGATAAAAGCTTAGAGCATTGATTTGAGACCTTTCCAATTTTCTAGTACAGATGGTCCTCAACTTAACAATGGTTCGACTTAACGATTTTTCAACTTTACCACAGTGCAAAAGTGATATGTATTTAGTAGAAATCGTAGTGCGAATTTTGAATTTTGATCTTTTTGCAGGCTAGTGATATGTGATATGGTATTCTTGATGACGCTGGGCAGTGGCAGCAAGCCACAGCTCCCCATCAGCTATGCAATCACGAGGGTAAACAACTGATGCAGTTACAACCATTCTATACCTGTACAACCATTCTGTTTTTCACTTTCAGTACACTATTCAATAAATTACATGAGATATTCAACACTTTATTATAAAATAGGTTTTTGTGTTAGATGATTTTGCCCAACTGTAGGCTAATGTAAGTGTACTGAGCACATTTAACGTAGGCTAGGCTAAGCTACAATGTTCGGTAGGTGAGATGTATTAAATGCCTTTTTGACTGATAGTATTTTCAACTTATGATGGGTTTATCAGTACATAACCCCTTCGTAAGTTGAGGAAGATCTGTAAAAGAATTGACACTAAAAATTTCCCTCTTAGGGCAGCTTTATCTGCATCTCAATAATTTTGATATTTTGCTTCAATTCCAAATATTTTCTAATTTTCTTTGCAAGATCTTCTTTGACCCATTGGTTATTTAGAAGATTTTTTTTAAATTTCCAAAGAGAAAATGTTTCAGAAATCTTTCTTTATACTTTAATTCTGTTATAACCAGAAAGCATACTTTGTATGACTAGTTCTTTTAAATGTGTTGTTTGTTTTATGGCCCAGGATATCATCTATCTTGGTGAATGTTTCGTATTTTCTTGAAAAGGATGACTAATCTGCTGTGGTGGGTGGAGTTTTCTATGAATATTAATTAAGTCAAGTTGGTTCATAATTTGTTCAGGTTTTCTAGTTTCTTATTGATTTTTGGTCTAATTGTTTTATTGATTACAGAGAGAAAAATGTTGAAATAGCCAACCATAATTTTGGATTTCTCTATATTTTTTCAATTCTACCAGGTTTTGCTTCCTGTATTCTGAAGATCTTTTGTTAGGTGCATGTGCACTTAGCATTTTCTGTGTATTCTTGGTGAATTGATCCCTTTATCATTATGTAATTTTCCTCTTTATCCCAAGAAATATTCCTCTTCTGAAGTCCAATTTTCTGATATTAATATTGCCACTCCAGCTTTCCTTTGATTAGTATTTGTATGGGCTCCTCACATTTCCAATCTGTCATGCCAGCCCCTGCAACCACCAAAAGATCCACTGGTTTTTCTTTCACCCAGTTTAGTCTGTCTACCTGCCCCAAGTCCAATCCTTAACCCAAGCACAGGATTAGCCAATTCCTCCAGGGAAGAAAATTGCTTGCCAGCATAAGTGTATTTAAGAGGGTTCTCCCCTCTCTAGAATATTATCAAGTCCTTTTTGCTTCCACATCATTCTGATGTCTTTAAAAGTGTGACTTTTGTCATTTATCCATTTTTTTCTAATTGTTGCATTTGGAATATTGGCCTAATGAAACCTATTAAGTTCAACCCATAACTTGTATAATTATTTTTAATTTAAGGAAAAAACTCCATGCACGTACTTATCAGTGTCAGGAATTTTTTAAAAATGCTTTAATTGATGTTTGCATTCAGAAATATGCCTCAAGGGATAGTTTTCTCATGTTTTACAGTATTTGAAACCACCTGTCTTCATATTTTGTTGAGAAGAGCTTAGGAGGAGAATAACACATAACAGGCTTTGGCCTCAAAAGTGAACTATGTGTTAAATATAAGAATTGTCAATGTATAATTTTTTTAAAATTAAGACTTGTTTCTTATGTAGATATTATAGTGACCATGTGTCAAGGATTTTTTAACTCATTCTTGAGGGGAACCATGTGATTATAAAGCTAGTTCAAGGGAGGATTTGAGGAAACCAAGATATATTGTTATTCAGTGAAAGGAAAGCTGAAATGAATTTGCTAACAGATACAAACTAGTTAATGTCCTAATGGCAAGAGAAGCATAACCATTGGGGTTACCTTTGCTTCCATAGAGAAATCTAAAGTTAAAACCCAGTTTTACAAAATCTAGTCCCTAATCAAGAGTAAATAGTATGTCAAGCAAAAGCAAAATTCCCTACTTAGTTAAATAATCCTTGGCAGAACCATTAGTACTTTGGGTGACATTAAAAAGGTATGTACTCATCCTTTTGTCTTATTTCCAAACATCAGATCATTTTTCTTAACAGAATTATATTAACATGAAGCAAACTTCTCAGACATGTTAAGTTTGTGTACAGAAAAACAGAAGATGTGGTATGACTATAAGGACTGAGAGATAATTTGGCGACTTTTTTTCCCCTATGACCCTTGCTAACAACTTTAGCTGGCCTTGTGGGAAGTGCCTTTGGAGTTAGGGAAAGGAAGGATGTTATTTATTTCATTGTTACACTCTCACTATTTAGTTTATTGTTAAACTTGTTAAAACATTTTCTTGTTGAAAAATATATACGTTCCTATGCAGGAATAATTTTACCAGAGAGATAACCCTCCTCCTATGTTCTGAACATTCTACCCAAAGGCAAAGGTTGGACGGGTAATGATAGATGTAATTTCTGTGCTTAAGGAATAAATTGCACGAGCTAAGTTAAATAATGTATGAATGTGGTTGCTACAAATAAAGGCAAAGTTATGTCTTTTCTAACCATTTTCCAACAGATTTGTAAGAAAAAGAAACCTCATCTACAAGAAAGATACAAAAGAATGCAACTCCATCAGGATATTTTTAACTTCAGAGAATTGATGTCCTGAAGAAAGTCATCTAAAGAGGGACATAACAGAATCGTTGGAACTGGGAATGATTTCTACATCTGTCAGTCCCTGACTGAATCATTTAAGTTCTCCACCTAGATTTTATGCCTCAGAGTGAGCATTAATTAGAAAAACCAATGTTATTGCAAAGCCAGATGAATAACTAATGCCTGGTATAGATCTGCTAAACTAATTTCAACCAAAGATTTGTGTTGGGATATCAGTAACTGAATTAAACCAGAAACCAAAGCAAAGTTGGCCTTTATAACTTCAGAGGGACTTAATGAATTCAAGATTCTTTCTTTCAAATTCAGAGGTATTCCAGGGATTTTTTTTTCAATGATTGGTAAGAAAGTTATTGTGCGTGTGATAGAAACCTTGCATTGAAGAGGTTGAATGACATCTGAGTTACTTGCATATTACTTTCAGTATTATAAAAGTGCTGGTAGTTCTGAATATAAGAGCTCCTAAATGCTTCGTATGCCTTTAAAGATATTGTGTCACAGAATGGGAAAGGGAAAAATAGAATCCTTTTAAGGCAAGTGAAAAGAAAATTCCCAAAAAGATATTGGTTAACAGACGTTAGCATATAGATTCAAACCCTCAGATAGTCAAAATAACTGAAAGGCAAAATAAATCTATAGTATCTATATAATGAAGTAATTTTGTAATATTTTTGCACTTTGAAAATAAGGTCTTTGACCTAAGAACTTGTAGTGAGAATTGGTGTGGCTGACTGCTTGTAGTTAGTTCTCATGGCTATTGTACTTTATACCTCTGCCCCAAAACAGTATCCATTTCTAAGAAGTGGAGGAAGTTGAGGAATTTGATTGATTCAGGAATTATGAGATGATATGGGATCATGCTAATCAAATTCACAGGATACTGTTTTTATATATCAGAATATCAATTGTTTTTCATTTCTAATATAAGGCATTTCTGGCTTAAGTAGAGACTACCTACCCTTTAAACATAGATTTTTCTCTCATTCTAAGACACTTCTCTCAAATCATAAAAAGATATTACTAACCCTTCTTGTTAATATAGGTGCAAAAAAATGCTAAACAAAATGTGAGAAAGAGAAGGCAACAACGTGTATTTTTTTTTTCTTGGTGAGGAAGACCAGCCCTGAGCTAACATCTGTTGCCAATCCTCCTCTTTTTGCTGAGGAAGACTGGCCCTGGGCTAACATCCATACCCATCTTTCTCTACTTTATATCGGACACCACCACAGCATGGCTGACAAGCAGTGCATCAGCGGGCGCCCAGGATCCGAACCTGTGAACCCCAGGCTGCCAAAGCGCGAACTAAACCGTTGCTGCGCCACTGGGCCGGCCCCAACAACGTGTATTTTTAATCTTCCGGAACCAAAGGGATTTTATCCTAGGAAAGCAATCAAGACTCAACATCAGGAAGCTTTTTCTGTAGATATTATGTAAATAAGTCATATAAATAATCACAATCATCTCAACAGATGCCAAAAGGGCATTTAATAGAATAAAAATCATTCATATTCTCTAAAATAATATGACTAGTCACTTCCTTAACATGACAGTGAGTACATATTTCAAACCACCAGTAGATATCATATTTTAAACTAAAACGAAAAGGCATATCTATTAAAAGTAGACACAATATTAGGGTGTCCACCATTACTATTATTACTTAATATCACATTGGAAGTTCTGGTTAGTGCAATAAACATGAACCAGGAATATATAAACTCTTATTATTTACAAATTATATTATTAGACATCAAGAAATTTCATTAAAATTTCCAAAAACCATTAGAATTAATATGATTTTATTAAAGCACTGGATACAAGAAAAAGGTATATGGGAAGGTTTGCAGGAGAAAATATCACAAGCTAATACCTGAAGAGTGGTTCAAAGTTACCGAGATGAAGAGGAGGAAAAGGGACTGAAGCAGATGAGGGTATTATTCCTATCTAAGGGAAATTCCTAAGCAAGACCTAGGGGCAAGAGGAAGCACTTGATGGCTGAGGAAGTGAAGGAAGTTCAATATGTCTGTTAGTGTGTGTAGGATTTGATGCAATTCCAGACAAAACTTCAATGGAATATTTTGGAGCTTCACAAGTTATTTTTAAGTTCTTTCTGGAAAAGAAATGTACTATTATTATGAAAAGTGAAGGGAAAAACAAATTTGAGAACTGAATGTGTAGTGTGAACTAATATCTGTAAAAATTGGGGGTGGAGGAATAGACGTTATATATGTTCTTTCAAAAAAAATTTTTTTTTTGCTGAGGAAGATTAGCCCTGAGCTAACATCTGTTGCCAATCTTCCTCTTTTTTTTTTTTTTTTGCTTGAGGAAGATTAGCCCAGAGCTAACATCTGTGCCAATCTTCCTCCACTTTATATGTGGGTTGCTGCCACATCATGGCTGACAAGTGGTGAGGGTGTGTGTCCGGGATCTGAACCTGTGAACCCTGGCCACCTAAGTGGAGCACACTGAACTTAACCACTACACCATGGGGCCAGACCCTTATATATGTTCTTATAAATATATACATGGACAATTTCTGGAACAGTACAAAAAAATGTCAGCAGTGGCCCCTGAGGAGCAGAACAGAATTTGAAGGGAACAAGGGGGCTGGGGGGGGGCTTTTCTATTTGTTTTATACCCTTCAATATCATTTGCATTATTTCTATGACCATGTTGTGCTATCGTAATTTTTTAAAGTTCTTTATACCAGTATTTACAACACAGGCAATCAGCAAATAATCCTTACTGAAAATATTTCCAGAAGAAAAACAACAAAAATATTTTTGAAAACCCTCTGATAAGTAGCGGTCCTACTAGTATTAAAGCAGTTTTTAACACACGATTATAAACAGCTTTAAATACTGGGATAAGAAGAGACCATTGGCAGCACAAGCTATCCCAGAAATAAATTTGAATATAATATGGACTCAATATAGATAAAGGATATATCACAAATCAGTGGAAAGGGGAGTTATTCAATAAATTATATTGGAGCAATTGTTTAGCAGTTTGGAAAAATATTCATGTAGATTCTCATCTCACATCAAACATCAAAACAAATTCCAGATGGTTTGAGTTAAATATATAAAAACAAATCAAAACAGGAAAAAGATAGAAGTGAATATTTATCAGACTTTTAAATGGAGACAGTTAGAAAGCAATAGAAAAAATAGGGAAATATTTAACTATGCAAACATTTAAAATTTCTATTTATCCCCAAAGAAAAGCCACAACTAAAATTAAGAGATAAACATAAACCTGGAGGAAAAATTACAATTAATTTGATAATGCTGATACAAATTTGGTGAAATACTAAGACTTCAATTGATATACAAAGAAAATGAATTCATAAAAGGAAATATGTCTTCAATAAACGTGGGGAATGTCCAACACCTCACTAGTAATCAGAAAAATAAAAATAAAAATTACTTTTCATTTTTCACCTGTATGTTTAACAAATTTTTAAAGATTGATAGGGCAATTTCTAATATTAGTAAGGTGCCTACATTAATTACTAATGGAAATGTAAATTGGTACAAATATTTTAGAAAGCATTTTGACAATATGTGTTAAAGGCCCTAAAAATGTTTATTTTTTTGTCCTAGTAATTATACTTCTTGAATCTATCCTGAGGAAATAATCCTAGGTATGAAAAAACTTTATGCACAAAAATTTCATCTAAATATTATTTAAAATGGTGTCCAGCAATGAAAGAATGGCTAAGTTATGACATCATCTAGATAGAATACTAAATTACCATTTTACCAAGTGTATATAGGTAGACTGTAAAAATGGCTATGTTATACAATATTAAGTAGAAAGAAGGAATATAATATTATATTTATTGAATGATTATTATTGGACTAAATAAAAAATATATAGAAAAAAGGGAAGAAAATATAATGGAATATAATAATGACTGTTTGTGTGAGGAGACTGTGGGTGATTTTTTGTTTATTTGTTTCTAGCTTTCTTTAAAGATAATGTTTTCCTTTTTAAATGAAAAAATATAACAAAATAAAAAATTTATATGTTCATACTCCCCACATAGTTCTATGTATCTTTTTTCCTAAATGTTATTTTCAATTTAAAATAATTTAATAGAAAATAAAATTTTCTTTAATTACTATATTTTTTCCTGTTAAAAATAGAAAAGAATGATAAAAGCATGGGAAAAATCTTGGGGATCCCAAATTTCAGTCCTTGGCCTCTTTCTTGCTTTTTATATCCATGACTTTTTACATCCATGAAGTCCCATCCATGACTTCATACATTAATGACTCTTATAACTCTAGGCCTCACATCTCCCCGGAATCCAGATACATATTTCCAACTGACTTATGGACAATTGTTGACTGGCCCTGCAGGTAAATCAAACCCATTTTCTCCCTAAATGTACCTCTCTACCAATATGCCAATCCTACTTGATGGTCCCACCATACCCTATATATCCTTAATTAACATTCTTACAGTTATTTCACTTTATAAATACATATTTCCATTTTTTCCCTCCATCCTCACTACTACTGGCTTGATTTTTTCAAGTTCTAATCTTCTCTCATAAGTCTAAAGCAACACTCCCATTTGGCCTCCTGCCTCTAACTAATTTTTGTTATCAATTTCTGGCTTAATTTTTTTTGTGGCAAGAGAATATTCTCCAAGAAACCAAAAATCTGAGGCAAATGAAAATGGAAACACAACATACCAAAACTATGGGATGTAGCAAAGGCAGTTCTAAGGTGGAAATGTATAACTATTAATGCCTACATTAATAATTAATAAAAAAGAAAAATCTAATATAAACAACATTAAACCCCAAGTAATTAGAAAAAGAAGAACAAACTAAGCCCAAAGTTAGCAGAAGGAAGGAAATAAAGATTAGATGAGAAATAAATGAAACAGAGAACAGAAAAACAACAGAAAAGATCAATAAAACTAAAAGTTGGTTTTTGGAAAAGATATGTGGAATTGATAAACCTTTAGCTAGACTGACTAAGGAAGAAAAGAGAAAGGACTCAAATAAATAAAATCAGAAATGGAAAAGATGTAACAACTGATACCACAGGAATACAAAGGATCATAAGAGACTATCATGAACAATTATACACCAAAAAAATTAAGCAACCTAGAAGAAATGGATAAATTCTTAGAAACACACAAGCTAGCAAGACTGAATCATGAAGAAATAGAAAATATGAACAGATCAATAATGACTAAGGAGACTAAATCAATAATCAAAAGCCTTTCAACAAAGAAAAGCCCAGGAGCAGATGGCTTCACTGGTGAATTCTACCAAACACTTAAAGAGGAATTAATGCCCGTCCTTAAACTCTTCCAAAATATTGAAGAGGAGAGAATATTCCCTAACACATTTTACAAAGCCAGCGTTACCCTGATACCAAAGCCAGATAATGATACTACAAGAAAAGAAAATTACAGGCCAATATCCCTGATGAATACAGATGCATAAATTCTCAAAAAAAATAATTAGCAAACTCAATTCAGCAGAACATTAAAAGGATTATACATCATGATCAAGTGGGATTTATCCCTGGGATGCAAGAATGGTTCAACATATGCAAATCAATAAATGTGATATATCACAGTAATAAAATGAAGGATAAAAATCATGTGATCAACTCAACAGATACAGAAAAAGAATTTGACAGAATTCAACATCCTTTCATGATAAAAACTCTTAATAAATTGGGTATTGAAGGAATATACTTTTACATAATAAATGCCATATATGGCAAGCCCACAGCTAACATCATAATGGTGAAAGTTTGAAGGCTTTTCCTCTAAGATTAGGAACAAGACAAGGATGCTCACTGTCACCACTCCTATTCAACATAGTACTGGAAGTCACAGAGCAATTAGACAAGAAAAAGAAAAAGCATCCAAGTCAGAAAGGAAGAAGTAAAATTGACTCTGTTTGCAGATGACATAATCTTATATATAGAAAACCCTAAAGGTGCCACCAAAAAACTGTCAGATCTAATCAACAAATTCAGTAAAGTGGAGCATTAAAAAAAATAATCAACATACAAAAATCAATTGTGTTTCCATGCACCAACAACAAAGAAAGACAACAATCCCATTTACAATAGCATAAAAAACAATAAAATACTTAGGAATAAATTTAATTAAGATGGTGAAAGATCTGTACACAGATAGATATAAGATATTGATGAAAAAAGTTGAGGATATATGTGAATGGAAAGACATATAGTGTTCATGGATTGGAAGAATTAATACTGTTAAAATGTCCATACTACTCAGAGCAGTCTACAGATTCAATACAATCCCTATCAAAATTCCAATGGCATATTTTCACAGAAATAGAAAACACAACACTAAAATTCATATGGAACCAGAAAAGACCCCAAATAGCCAAAGCAATCTTGAGAAAGAAGAACAAAGTTGGAGGCATCACACGTCCTGATTTCAAACTATATTACAAAGCTAAAATAATCTAAACAGTATGGTACTGGCATAAAAACAGACACATAGACCAATGGAACAGAATCAAGAGCCCAGAAACAAACTCATGCATATATGGTCAACTAATATTTGACAAGGGAGCCAAGAGTATTCAGTGGGGAATGGATGGCCTTTTTAATCAATTGTTTTGGAAAACTGGGTATTCACATTCAAAAGAATGAAATTGGATCCCGATCTTACACCACTCACAAAAATTAACTCAAAATGGATTAAAGACTTTAATGTAAGATCTGAAACCATAAAACTCTTGGGAAAAAATGTAGTGAAAAAGCTCCTTGACATCGGTCTTGGCAATGATTTTTTGGGTATGACATCAAAAGCATAGGCAACAAAATAAAAACTAAACAAGTGGGACTATATCAAACTAAAAAGCTTATGCACAGCAAAAGAAACATTTGACAAAATGAAAACGTAACCTACAGAATGGGAGAAACATTTGCAAACCATATATCCACAATATAAAAGGAACCCATACAACTCAATAGCAAAAAGCCAAATAATCCCATTTTTAAAATGGGCAAAGGAACTGAATAGACACACAAATGGCTAAAGGTGCTCAACATCAGTAATCATCAGGGAAATGCAAATCAAGACCACAATGAGATATCACCTCACATCTATTAGGATGGCTATTATCAAAAAACCCACAAGAGATAACAAGTGTTGGAAAGGATATGGAGAAAAGGGAACCCTTGTGCACTGTTGATGGGAATGTAAATTGGTACAGCCATTATGGAAAACAGTATGGAGATTCCTCAAAAAATTAAAAATAGAACTACCATATGATCCAGTAATCTGACTTCTGGGTGTACATCCAAAGAAAATGAAATCACTATTTCAGAGATATCTTCACTCCCATGTTCGTTGCAGCATTATTCACAATAGCCAAGACATAGAAACAACCTAAGTGTCTGTTGACAGAGGAATGGATAAAGAAAATGTAATGTATATGTATATACACACATATACAATGGATTATTATTCAACCATAAAAAAGTAGTAAATCCTGCTATTTGCAACATTGATGAAACTTGAGTGGATTATGCTAAGTGAAACATATGAGACAGAGAAAGACAAATACTGTATGATCTCATTCATATGTGGAATCTAAAAGAATTGAATTCATAGAAAATGAGAGCAGATTGGTGGTGTACCAGGGGCTGGGGTTTGGGGGAAGTGGGGAGATGTTAGTCAAAGTATACAAACTTTCAGTTATAAGATGACTAAGTTCTAGGAATCTAATATATAGTGTGGTGACTATAGTTCAAAATACTGTACCATATTCTTGAAAATTGCTAAGGAAGTAGATCTTAAATATTCTCATCACCAAAAGAAAAAAAGAAAGGCAACTGTGTGAAGTGATGGATGCGTTAACTAAAAAAAAAGTGTTAATAATAGCAGAAACTGGGTGAGGAGAGAGTAGGTTGAAGTGGCATTTGGGAATTTTCTGTACTTTACACTCCATTTTTCTGTAAACCTAAAACTGCTCAAAAAAATAGTCTATTAATTTAGAAAAATTGGGGGGCCGGCCCAGTGGCGCAGCGGTTTAGTTCGCGCTTGGCAGCCCCGGGTTCACCTGTTCGGATCCTGGGCGCCTGCCGACACACTGCTTGTCAGCCATGCCGTGGCGGCGTCCCATATAAAGTAGAGGAAGATGGGCACCGATGTTAGCCCAGGGCCAGTCTTCCTCAGCAAAAAGAGGAGGATTGGCAACGGATGTTAGCTCAGGGCTGGTCTTCCTCACACACACAAAAAATTTTATATAATTTTAATCATGTTAGATTTGTTCAGAGTTGCTTTATAGCCCAATTTTTAAAATAATGTTTCATGTGTGCTTGAAAAAAATGTGTGTGTTTTACAGTAATCCTTTGCTTAGGTCAATTTTGTTAATTTTATTCAAGTCTTCAGTATACTTATTTTTTGTCTGCCTATTACATAAATTATTAAGAGAGGTGCATTAAAAATGCCCCACTATGTGTGCAAATTTGGCAAAGTTTTGCTTTAAACATTTTGAGACTATACTATTAGGATTATACAGATTTAAAATGCTTACATCTTGCTGGCCAACTACACCCTTTTCATTATGAAATTATCTTTATATCTAATAAGGCTTTCTGTATTTGCATTTATTTGTTTGATATTAATATAGCAACAGCCACACTAGCTTTCCAGGGGTGAGTTTAGTATTTGCATGGTATATCTTTTTCCATTCTTTTATTTGAATCCTATTGTTTTAGATGTGTTTCTTGCAAACATCATATAGTTTATGTGTTTACCTAGCCTGAATCTATGTCTTTTTCTTAGAGCATTGTCTATGTCTGGCAATTCCTGACATATTTGGGTTTAAATTGTTCATCTCATTCTGTGATTTCTACTTGTCTCATCTTTCCTGTTTCTTTTTCTCTCCTTTCTTAACTTCTTTTTGACTGCTTAAAAAATGTCTTTTTATATTACATCTTTTCTAGTTTGGAAGTTATATATTAGGCTTCTCTTCTCTTAATGGTGACACTAGAGATTTTAAAATTCCTATCTAACTTAACAAAGTGTAAAGTTAACCAACACCTTTACTCTTCTCCAGCACAATGCAAGTTTCTTAGAACACAGTAACTTCATTTTCCCATCTCCACTTATATGTTGGTGACTTTTAAAATTCTATGTTATAATTTTCTTTTCTCTCACAAGACATTATTTCTCTTTTATTAAGTCATTTGTCATCCAGATTTACCTATGTATGTACACCTTTTTTGTTCTTTATTTCTTCTCATATTTCAGACCTTCCATTTGAGATTACTTTCCTTTTGCCTGAAGTACATCATTTAGAATTGCTTTCAGTCTCAAAAATGTTTTTTTGAGAAAGACAAATACCATATGATTTCACTCATATGTGACAGATAAACAAAGAAACACATAGATAAAGAGAACAGATTGGTGATTACCAGAGGGGAACAGGATGGGGGAGGGTGAAAGGAGTAAAGGGGCACATATGTATGGTGACAGATAAAAACTAAACTATTGGTGGTGAAAATGATGCAGTCGACACAGAAACTGAAATATAATAATGTACACCTAAAATTTACACAGTGTTATGTCAATATGACCTCAGTAAAATAATTTAAAAAAATACATCCACATATATAAAAAGTTCATAGGGCTGGCCCCATCGCATAGTGGTTGAGTTCCATGTGCTCCACTTCAGCAGCCCAGGTTCGTGGGTTTGGATCCTGGGCACAGACCTACAGCAGTCTTCAGCCATGCCATGGTAGTGACCCACATATAAAGTGAAGGAGGATTGGCACAGATGTTAGTTCAGGGCTAATCTTCCTCAGCAAAAAAAAAAAAAAAGCAACAAGTTGGGAGGCCAAAAAAATAATGTTTTCTCCTGGTACATAGAATTCTAGGTTGGCAGTTATTTCCTTTAAGAACACTTGAAGACTTTCCATTGTGTTCTGCCTCCCATTATTACTATTGAAAAATAAGTCATAAGAGTATGAGTTCCTCTTTTGAAGGTGATCTTTTACATCTGGCTTCCTTTAAGACTCTATCTTTGGTGTTTTGTTGCATTTTCACTATGATGTACCTAGATTGTGATTTTTTAAATTTTATCTTATTTATTCTATTTCAATCTGTGGATTGTTGTCTTTCATCAGTTCTGGAAAATTCTTAGCCATGATATTTTAAAATATTGCCTTTGTCCATTCTGTCTTTCCTTTCCTTCTGAAATTCTGATTAGTGTGTATTAGACCTTGTCACCCTATCCTCATGTTTTTAACTTTCTTTTATACTTTATGCCTTTTTGTCTTATATGCTATATTCTGGGTAATTTCTTCTCAGTTATTTTTTGATTCATTTATTCTTTCTTCAGCTGACTATAATCTGTTGATAAATATATCCATTACATTTTTAATTGTGGTTAACATATATTCTATTTTTTGTTTATAGAGGTTTCTAATTGGTCATTTTGGGTCTGTTTTATACCTATTCTTTATAAAAAGTTTCAAATTATCTTTCATTTCTTTAAACATAGTAGGCATAGAAGGTTTTTAAATTTATGTCCAATAATTCTTATATCCAAATACTTTATGCATCTATTTATCCAGTTGTTTCTGCTGGTACTCATTCATTGTGGCTCACATTGTCTATGCTTGGTATTTTTACTGTGTGTGGCTCATGGTTCTTGAAAATTATTGGTGGGGATTCTTTGAGGCCTATAATGAAGGCACCTATATAAATTTCCTATTGCTACTGTAACAAATAACCACAAATTTAATGGCTTAAACTACACATTTTATTCTCTTACAGTTCTGAAGTCTAAAATCATGTCAGCAGGGCTGCATTCCTTCTGGGGGCACTCGGGAAGAGTCCGTTTCCTTGCCTTTTTTAGCTTCTAGAGCCTGCTGCATTCTTTGGCTCATGGCCCTTTCTTTGAATCACTTCAGCCTCTGCTTCTATCATCACATTTCCTACTTCTGACTCTGATCCTCCTGCCTCTTATTTATAAGGACCCTTGTGATTACATTGGGCCCATCTGGAATAATCGAGGATAATCTCCTATCTCAAGATTCTTAACTTAAGCACATCTGCAGTGTCTCTTTTGCCAAGTAAGGTGACATATTCACAGGTGCCAGAGATTAGAACATGGACACCTTTTGTTTTGGGGGGAGGCATTATTCAGCCCACCACAGTACCTTCTCCAGAGAGTATTTGTATTTGCTTCTGCCAGGTCCCAGTCCACAACTATCTCAAAACGAGTTCATGGCTTGAGGTTTTCTGGACCACTAGGTGATATAAATCCAGACTGCACATCTGTGGGAGGATACACTGTATAGTTACAAGTTCTCAGCGAAGGTTTTAATCCCTTCTTCTTTTCTTTTTCTTTTCAGCACCAAAGCAATGTTCTTTGCCGTCTCCTGGAAGTGGGAATTAGAGCAGATTTACTTATTTGATCTGCACCCTGAAAGTATAGGGCCTCAGTTTCATTTGGGTAAATCTTCTAATAGACTCTCCACCTCCTACTTGGGATTTGACATCTGTCTCCAGTACCCTGCAAGTCTGCCAAAACCAAGCTCAAGTTTTCCAGGAATGACAAAAACCCTCAGGCCAAAAGTGGCTTTGGCATTATGACTTCTCTCTCCAGATTTCAGCTTTCCCTTGGATTTTGGCTTGCTAGTTCTTTATGGTCTTGTCAGCTCTTCAGTGCTCTTAATTAAAACATTATATTTTATTCAGCATTGTTTGTGTATTTTCAGTAAGAGTGTTAGTTCAAGTACTTACCTGCCATGACGCAAAATTAAGTCCCCAAACAAATTCTTTATAATGAACAGGGATTAGTTTTGCAGTTAAAAAAAATGATGGGCAAAACCTCAGGATATTTGAAGAGCAAGATAAGTCACCAGAGAGTATGTGATAATTACCAAAAAAATGAATGTAGTGATCATTATTTCTTGCGAGTTCAGAATAAAATGAATTCACCACAGTTTGAAACCATTTGACAAATTTAATGGCAGAAGTGTGCTTTAAAGTGCAAGATAAACCAATGGACTTTGATGTAATAGAATAAAACATATTTCAGGAATTTTCATGGCTTCACCCTTATTCAGCTCATGATCATATCTGTGTGGCTGGAAGCTATTTTGAGATTTGACTCTATAGAGTTTTCATCTCTGTAGTTCCCCTTTCCTTACCCACCATTCAAGCATGTAGCTCTGTGATCATTGCCTCGAAGGAGGTATGCAGCAGAATGAGAAGCAGAAATAGGCCACAAGTCTCCTTGGGTTTTGCATTCCAAAACTGTAAACTCTTAGGAAAAGTTAAAAGAAAGGGAGAATAAAACTCCCAGGCATAAATGGCATGTCTCAGAAGAAACATGAAAGAACAGTGATCTATCTCAGACTAAAATAATATTCTCTTGGACTGAGGGTAGGAGATGAAAAGGCAGTCTGAGGGGTCCAGGGCTTAGATATTGGGGTTCTGCTTTCAGCTAGTGCCACCAGGGAGACAGCAGAGAGAAAGACAGCAGCCAGAGAGAAATGGCAGTCAGATAGACAACATAGGCAATCTAAGAAAGATTCCCAGGCACTAAATTGGCACAAGAGCAGCAGAGAACTTCTAGAATTGGTGGTAGGATGATGGATTCCCAGTGGGAACTGTGTAAAACCCTGAAATTACAGTACAACCCAGGTGGAAGGGCATCCCCAAGAATGGCTGAGATTAATTTTCCTGTCAGACCAATGGAATGCAGTCAGAAAGTAAGTCAGGATCAGAAAGTAGGTTGGAATGGAGAAAAAGAAAATAAGTGGTATGTTTTAGCCAAGCTTGTGACTGACATTCAAATTACTACATCTTTATCTCTGGTTCTGACATTTTTCTCAAGTTCCATTCAAGTGCATACCGGAAATTTCCAGTTGGGTATTCCACTATTACCTTAAATTCAGTATATTTATTACCATACCACTAATATTCCTATTGAGGCAGAGCCAGCTGAGGTAATTACCTCTATACCCCTCTTCCTGTAATCAGGGGAGAAACCCAGAGATAGAAAAAAGCAATTTGAGCAGAGTGTCCTTTATTGTAACTTAATGTCAGAATGCTTTGTAATTTAGCCCAGGTCAAGGAGGTTGTTATATTCTTTTAACATAAGGCCTACCTTTGCAATAAATAAAATCAAAATTATGCTGATAGGAGAGATATGAATCTTTTGTGTAGAGAGATTGTATTAAAGAAAATTAAACTTCAAGGTGTGGAAGCTTGATTAAGATTACTTAGAAGAATCCTAGCCACAGCTAGAGTGGAAACGTCCCACCCCTATTCTTTTCTCCACTTCCCAGGGGACAAAACTGTCAAGAGCAGTGAAAGATCTGAGATTGAACCCTACTTTATGCTAAAAGTTAGCTTGACACAGTTTCAGGTTGCTGGCAGAGGACACAAGACTCCCAAGTTAGAGACAAAGGACTTTTAACTCATGGCACAGCAGACAGCATGAGCTTTATCTTTCCGTTGGTTCCCTTTGTCTCCCAAGTCCCATGAGGGTGATGCAGAGGTGGGATCAGGTAGATTTTGTACATGCAGTGGATGTGCATCAGGTCCTAAGAAGGGGTTAGGAGTTGGTGAGTTCTGTAGGGACAGGTGGCAGACCTCAAGGAAATGGGGTAGCAGACACTGTAGAATGTACAGAAGGAAACAGAGTCAGTTGAAGACAGGGAACTTTTCAAAGTGAGGGAGAGAATGAGAGCTTCAAACTACCATCTGAAGGTCTAGAGAGTAAAAGCCCCACATGGAAAAGGGAGGAAATTTCAAAGACCAGGGATCTAATGCCCCATTTTCTACTACCACCAATCATGTTACCTTCATCTCAGTAAAATATCTATACTCTTCTATTTGATTTGGGGAAAGTAGGTGCTGCAGCTTGGGTTCTTCCAGGAAGGAGACTCCAAGTTAGAGTTTAGAGCGCAAGATGTTTATTACAGAATACCCTTGGGATCAATACTTGAAAGAAAAGAAGCAGGTTGGTGCATAGAGAAAAGTCAAGCTGCAATGCAGGCCTGATGACAGCTTTTGCCAATGCCAGGGAGAGCTCTGGAGCTAAACAGGCTTGTCAGAGTTGTCTTATTTTGGGTGGAAATGGTGGGGCCTTTTATCTTAGTGTCAATCAGTCATTGGATGCATGCCATTAGGAAGGGGTGTGACCTTGGGTGAGGGACCTCTCTGCAGCTGAGGCAATCCTGGAAAGAGCTAAGAGCTGGATCCAAAAAAGCTAGTGATTGGGCAGCAAGTCCTTCCTTGAACAGGGATCTGGGCCTCACAATTTTGTGTCCATCACTATATACCCTCCACACTGCTCAAATCCACTTCTTAAAATATGCTCAGAAAGAAGCCCCTCTGGGATCCTGGTGAGCCTTTCCTACTGGGGAAAACTTAGAAGAGGAATCTTGGTGAGATGAACTACAGCCCCTGTAATTGCAGCTTGTCTCAGTCTAGATGCCTGTCATCCTTAGCTGGCACCTCTGCTGTTTTTGGACATGACTCCCATGTGAGAAAGGGGCACTATTCTTTAGGATGCTGTATTCATCTTCAAGTGATATCCAACAGTCCCTGAAATATTTGGACAGTCCCCTCTCCCCAGTGTATATGTACCTGAGTAAATGAGCACAGGTCCCACTGGGGAAAGATTTTACCATGTTCATATGCTCTGCTGTTGCAAGACTTTTCCTTCTGAGAAGGTGGCATCCTTTGGGTCCAAAAAGCTGGTTCAATTTTGAAACCTGGGCATAAGATCCTGAAGTTTTGTTGGGACAACTGCCCTCAGCCTCCTAATTAGCCATCCTTGATTTCTTCTGACAGTACAAGTTGAGCAGTGCCTTTGGTTTTGTCCACCTGTTTTGCTCCTAAGGATGCTGCATTCTAACCATTTCCATTACTCTCTGCAGGTCAGCTCCTCTTGGTTTCCAGTCTGAACTTGCCACTCATTACAACAACTGCATCAATCTGGCTTCTGATAATTAAGTACTAGCACCTGGCCTCTATCTTTTTGGGGTCTTACCATCCCTATTCCCATGAGTGAGCCTGGTACTATAATCGTCTCTCCTATCATCTGCCCTGGCACACAAAAGGGAGCCAACACTGAAGTTTTCAGTGATGCTTGTCTTTCTCTCACGAGCACATCCCTTATGGTCTTCGTAAATTTTGTATGCTTCAGGTCTTCCCATGGAACATAACCGTTTAGAGGGATTTTTTTGTTTGTTTGTTTGATACAGTATATCTGCTCTAGCATGCTCATTTTCTTGTGCTATTCAATCTCTTTTTCCATGTGCCACAGGAATTCTGGCATTTTGACCTCCTTTATTATGGGCCATCATTTTTTCCATGCTTCTAGGTGCTACCCAATTAGTGAGTTCACACTCTCTCTTGGGATCCTTGCTATAGGTGTTAAATCCTGTATCTTGGGATTTAATAAATAACCCCTTTTCCAATCTTTTGTTTTAAACTCCTTGATCAAGCACTCTAGAGTATAGCCCCAGGCACACTTCCCCAGGTCTTTCCAGCATATGCCGGCTGGATCCTGCATCTCCTTTCTGTCCTTTTTAGGCCCAACATGTCCCCAGATGGGTTATGCCAAGACTCTCATCAGAATCATCCCTGAACTACCTACCTCACAGATTCTTGGAGGGGCACATATTGTCTTGCAGAGGAGAGAAATCTGCATTTTCTTAAAGCAAGAGAGAAGTGGTAGCTCTGAATAGGGAGGGTTGGGCTACTTCTGCAGGCTCATAGCTTTCAGGGAAATCTGACAATTCAAGATTTTCAGGGGTATCAACCCAAATGTCCCAGTTCCAAGTGTTAAGGTCCAGTTCTTTCTCAAACAGAGTCTTAACCTTGGTATAGAAGACCTATCTTGTTTGAAATTTGAACTTTTTCGGAAAGTATCTACACTGACAATTAAGTTCTGGGTCTGGACCTAAGTTTTCTCTGCCCTCCTGCTGCGGGAAAGAGCCACTTATATGATACTAAGGGGCCCCCTGGTTTTCCACTTGACTTGCAATTGCCTATTAATTGCTCTCAGCCTTTTCTTATCTTTTTCTAGAGCATCAATCCAGTTTAGCATTAGCTATGGAATTTCATTCTCCTTGTAGTTACTATTATATTCATATTTCTCAAATAATACATCAAACCAGCAAGGGTGTTTCTTTTCACAGATATGCCATTCCAGTTCACCACTAGTGGAAATTTAAACAGTCACACAGTTCCCTGCAGCCAGAGGCTGTCTGTGCTTCATTTACCATTGGTGATGGCATCTTCTTTACCAAGCAGGTAGTGAATAAACTGGCTCTAAATCCCCATCTTGTCTGTTTTCTTAGACCACTCCTGGCACCAACTGTTGCAGGTTGACCTTTCTGGAGCACACTGAATTGGAGTTTAGGGTGCAGGATGTTTATTAGGGAGTGCCATTGTGATCAATATCTGTGGAAGGGAGGGGAAAGGAGCAGGATTTGGCAGACAGAGAAGGTGAGCTATGATGCAGGCCCAAACGACAACCTTGCCGGAACCCTTGGAGGAGCTCTGCAGCTAAAATAGCCCATCATAGTTTTCCTGTGTTGGCCCCAAATGGCAGGATCTTTATACCCCCCTGTAATGAGTCACTGGCTGTGGGCTGTCCAGGAAAGGATACGACCTTAGGCTAGGCGCTATCTGTAGCTGAGGCAGACCCCATAAGTGCTGACAGCTAAAGGCTGCCTGCTGACAGCACTTCTGGAAGCTAGAGCGAAAACTCCTTCCACGAAAGGGGATCTGGACAGTGTGTCCTTCTCAGTGGATGAGGCAGTATCTAAAGCATTTAGAAGCATCATGAAGTCTCCTCTTTCATGATTACCAGTAGACTTCAGCTCCACCTTCATTGTATACTATTGGGTGCAAGAATTAACCACCCACATTAAACAAGCCAGCTTAAGAAAACCTAATGTTGGCTCCCATGGCTTCCTCTCTTGCCATATAGGGTGGGGCCTGCCACATAGTTTTCCCCTAAATAAGCTCCCTAATTAATTTCCTTCTTTAAATTAATTATGCCATCAGTATCCCAATCAACCATAATTTAAACAATAATATCCTGGCTCACCACTTCTCCCTAAGATTTCCAATCAGTTAGCAAGCCCTACGGTTTTCAGTTTTTGGGGGTTTTTTGGGTGTGTGTGTGGTAAAATACACATAACATAAAATTTACCATTTTTGCCATTTTAAAATGTACAATTCAGTGACAGTAAGTACATTCACAATGGTGTGCAACCATTATCACTATCTAGTTCCAGAACATTTCATCATCCTGAAAAGAAACCCTGTACCCATTAAATAGTCACTCCTCATCATCCCCTTTCCCCAGTCCCTGGTAACCACTGATTTGCTTTCTGTATCTATGGATTTGCCTAGCTGGATATTTCAAATAAATGGAATTATACAATACTGGTCCTTTGGCTTATGGCATATTTTACTTAGCATAATGTCTTCAAGGTTCATCCATGTTGTAGCATGTATCAGTACTTCATTCCTTTCATTTGCCAAATAATATTCCATCATATAAATATACCACATTTTGTTTATCCATTCACTATTTGAACATTATGTGGTTCCACTTTTTGGTTATTATGAATAATGCTACTACGAATATGTGTGTACCAGTTTTTGAACACTTGCTTTCAATTCTTTTGAGTATATACCTAGGGGTAGAATTGCTGGGTCATACAGTAATTCTATGGCTAACTTTTTTAGGAACAACCAAACAAGCCCTGTATTTTGAAATGGGTTTCCCATCTATCCATTATTTCCATTTTTGCTGCCATCAGTATGAGGCCTTGTTCTCTCATGCTTAAATTATTTCAAAATTTCTTTACTGTCACTGGTTCCCCTTCTAATAGTTCTGCTGAATGCCATCACACATCTTCCTAAAATAAATTTTGATAACATCAATTCACTTCCCTAAACACCATCTAGGACTTCTGTTAAACTCCAGAATAACATCCTAATTCTTAGCTTACATGTAAATCTTGCACATTTCCATTCCAGATTTAACTCTAATATCTCATTCTCCAAACCCTCCAGATAAAGTAGTTCACTCATCCTCTGAACACATCTTGAGTTTTCCAGTTCTTGTTTCTTTGAAATATGTCTCCTCATTCCATCCTAAGCATGGATAGGATATAATCTATCCATTATTTAATTACAAAGCCACTGCTCTTCCCAGTTTGTCCCACCTCTGAACTTCCAAGGCATTTAGATCAGGTTGGAATTTTTTAGTGTTTGATTAGAGAATGTTGCAAAACTCCTGGAACAAAGAACCTATTATTAGAAAATATTATACAATTTTAAAGAGAACAAGATTTCTGAAATTATTTTGTGTGAAAAGTATAAAGAAACCACCAAGTCAAATTAATAATAGTGGTTAAAATAACTCGAGTTTAGACTTTTTTGTGGAATCTAATGAAGAGATTTCTGAAGATACACGCCAGCCCTGAGGAAAAAGTCTTCTCTGATAAGGTAGGTAATACAATAATGAGAAATACAACTATGGACTTATACCTGACTAACAAAGAGCTGAGGCTAATGTGAGATTAGAATCTCTGAAGAAAGACCCTGTCCTCTCTGGTTCTTCTGGCTTTGGAACTGAAAATGGGATTGTCAGTCAGAAATTCATTTTACTTTAAATACAGAAAAATGAGTTGTGGTACCAGGGCTAGAATATCTATAAAGGAATATGATTAAAAATATATGAGATTCTTATAAATATGAAATTATCACTATGCAATCATTAATTATTTCACTGGGAAAGTGAGGTAACCAGCATATAAAGAAACAAAATTAGCTGTATAGGGAGCTTGGTGATAAGCTCAGGCTTTTAAATGATCTAACAGAGAGAGAGTGGAACATAGTTAAAAGACAAACAGCAAAATGTGGCATGAATCCTTAAGAGTGGAAGGCTGGAGTTCCAATGGAAAAGAAACGCTAAAGGTAAGAAAAGTGCCCCTTTTCCCACTTTCTTTTAAGACATTTCAATTATTGGATTAAAAGAATTGAAAAGGCACACTTCAGCTGTTTTAGGCAGGTTAAGCAATGTTTACTAGAAAAGACAGGACGTTGTGACTTCTATTTTCCTTCCATTTTATCTAGCAAACAGCATTCAAAGGTAGAACTAACCAAGTAGAAAGAGAATAGAAGCCACTGATAAGTAAAGAAATGGTCTTAGTGCACCTAGACACTTTAGATAAATTTAGAATTCTTCATTTATACAGATAGTAAGGTAGATTGAGACACTTGTCTAAATACATATGTGAAAGATCTTCTGGGTCAGAGATGTTGAAATCTGAGCAGAAGAGGGATATTACTGGCCTCGGTCATGACCAGGTGTATGTTGTATGGAACTGAAAGGCCAACAATGCTTGTTTTTGCTTGAGATAATTGAAAGGAGCATTTACACTTCCTTGAGGAGACCATTTTGTCTTCTTGTAATCATTTGGTGGCAAGTTGGTTACATGAGATAATGCCCACTTTTGAAAGAGCAAAGATTCATTTTGTGATTGTTCTGGGTATGGGTGTGTCTTTCTTGTTCACAGAGCCTAATCTAACCCTACCTTTGGAGGCCTCACAGAGTGTTTGATTTGCTAACATGA
Organism: Tapirus indicus; assembly: GCA_031878705.1. NCBI lineage: Eukaryota > Metazoa > Chordata > Mammalia > Perissodactyla > Tapiridae > Tapirus > Tapirus indicus. The sequence continues at coordinate 48,291,750 of CM062918.1, forward strand.
GATCCTATATAATATCTCCTTAGAACAAAGGTCTCACTTTATGGCAAAGGAGATGAGGCAATTTGCTTATGACTATGAAATCCACTGGTCCTACCACATAGAGCACAACTCAGAGGCTGTCAGGCTGATAATGTGGTGGAACGGCTCCTTGAAGCTTCAGCTGAGGTGCTAGCTTGGAGATGACTCCTCTGTGAGAAAGTGGCACTATTCTTTAGAAGGCTGTATCCATCTTAAAGGGATGATTATTTTGTGGTGCGATGTCCCCATAGGCAGAATACATGGGGTTCAGGAACTAAGGGTGGAAATAGTTGTATCCCCACTAGGCATCACTCCCAATGGCCCTCTTGGAGAATTTGTCTTTCTGTCTTTGCAGCTTTAGGATCTGTGAGTTGAGAGGTCTGTATTTCCAGGGGAATGGGGTCCTTCCACCAAAGAACACAGAGTACCTCTAAACTTAAATCTATAGTGGCTTCCTGGTCAATTTGGGCTCCTTCTCACTCTACAGGAGCTGGTAGGCAAAGAAAGTTAATTACCACACTGGCAGGGGTAATTGACCTTCATCATTAGCAAGATGTAGGACTGTTGCTACATAAAGGAGCAGGGAGAATCGGGTTTGGTATTCAGGTGATCCACTGTGGCACCTTTTAATATTCCCCTGCCTGATTTTAACTGTAAATAGGCAAAAATAGCAACCACAGCCTGAGAAGGGCCTCAGCCCTGTTCTCAGTGAGGGTCTGAGTTACTCCACCAGGAAATCTAGACTAGTGGAAATGCTTGCCAACTGGGAGGGAAATCTAGAATGGGTGGTAGAGGAGGGAGATGATGAGTATCTGGCCTTGTGATCAAACGTAGAAGTAGTTGTCTGAAGTCTGTCCCATTAACCCTCCTTTTGTAACTTTCCCCAGAAATTGTGAGCAATTAGGATCCTGTAGAAGCTGTGACTGGGTGGAGTGAACTCACTGTGACACACAAGCTGATCTGAGCAGTGCAAGGCGTGGACCATAGCAAATGCTATTGTGGCCCACCCATACTCCCTTTTCCAGGTCAGTGCATCCACCCTTGAGCTGCTGCCGTTGTGGCTGATATTGGCTCATAGCTGCATCCAACTCTGGAGAATTGCCTTGGGTCACTAGTTGCTGCCTCATTAACAAATGTCTAGGAAATAATGTCACCCTCCACCCACCCCAGTGGTGGGCCACAGCCAGTGACTGACTGATATGGGAGTACAAAGCCCCTTCTCAAGGCGGGTCAATTCTGAGGTAAAATCAATCATGCTCAAGAGCTTCCTATGGGATCAGGCGATGGCTAGACTTCAGTTGAAACCATTTCTTTGTTTAGCACCCTCCCCTGTGCTATTATGCTTTCCTCACATCCTGATAGCTTTCTCCTGAGAACACTCCTTCAGTAAATCACTTACACAAGAATCCTGTCTCAAGCTCTGCTTCTAGGGATCCCAACTAGGACAGTCTCCTCTATTTCCAAAAAGAAAATTCCTGGGGCAGAATTCTGATTGGCCTGGTATGTAGTAAAGAATTAACTTCACCCAAAAAGAGGTCTGGTCTTTGCCCTCAACTACCGGGAAGTGATCTCTAGGCACTTGGAATGTCCTGCTTGATTGGAGTATCTTTGCCTGGGGACTTTGGCCCATGCAGTATCAGTTTTGCCTCTGGAAGGGACTGGAGACTAAAGATATTGACACAACCTCCAAGAGGGGCTGGAGACTAAAGGTCAGTCATACAGGCAGTATGTGATGGAGCCCCAGTAAAAACTCTAAATACCATTCCTTGGCTGGCCATGCATATCGTCATACATCATGGCCGGAAGGAGTTAACAGTGTCCATGACTCCATGCAGAGAGGACAACTAGGAGCTCTGCAATTGGACCCCTCCTGGCCTCTGCCCTATGTATCTCTTCCCTTGGCTTATTTTAATCCCCGTAATAACCTATAACTGTGGGTATAGCAGCTTTCAGTGTGTTCTGAGTCCATCTAGCAAATTATCAAAACTGAGGGTTTTGGAACACCTCCCCGAATTTACAGTTGGTGTAGTAAGTGAAGGCAGTCTTGTGTGGACTCTGCTCCTCCTAACTGTACAGTTGGCTAAACTCTCATGCCTGGCTTGGGTCTCATCTCCATCTCTAGAGTCATCACTAGGGCCAGGTGAGTAGAGTGTAGTCTGCCAGTACATTTGACTGGAGTTGGGAGGGAGGCGAGCTGGTGGAACAGACCGACAAAAAGAAGACATTCAATTTTCACCAGCATTTTCTAGGACCTGGAATCTGCCCTGCCCTGACAAAATTCTGCTTCTCAATTCAGATTATTGCTGATGCTGTTGCTTTTCCTTTCTTCCCTTTCCTGCGTCAGGGAGAGACACTCTCCTCTCATCCCTAACCTTTACCTTTCTTCTCCCTTCAGATGCCCAATATATGCTTTTTGTTTATCAACACAGCTGATATTATTTTGCTTGGAAATCAGTGGTATCTTAGTGTCGCAGCCTTCTTTATCTGATGCACATATTTACATGCATCATATACTATGCATATGCATATAGGAGTATACTCCTATACTATTTTTATCTCTGGAAATTGAGTTTCTAATTAGCATTAGATGTTAATTATAAATGTTCCATTATAATGAAACTTCTTTGTGAATAGATGTAGTATGGCATTCGTAACATCTTCTTTATTATTTTAAGGAGTCTGTGGTAATTTTCTTCTAAATTTTTATTATCCTAGCTAATAATATTACCTCGTTCCTTAGCTTTTCCTGTCTTCAGGTGTTAGTTGATGTCAGGTGCTTGACAGTGGCTGGAAGAAGGCTCCAGGGTAATGTTTGGGTCTGACCCAAAGACATGAAGAAATGTAAGATGAAGTTTGAATACCAGAAGATGTTAAGCACAAGTTCTGTTTTACTTAGAGTTAGCACACAAAGTGGGATAATGTATCTGTAGACCAACTGCAGGAGCACAAAGGGGGACACTAAGAAACCAAGGCAGAGATTGAGAAGGGTAGACATTATCTAACTAGGATCTGAAGGAGAAAGGACCAATGAGCATTATTAGAACATCACAGTAGCGAAGCCTGTATTTTACTTTCATTTTGCTATAATACATATATTAAAGTAAGCTTAACTATATAGGTAAATGAATTTTTTTTTTTTGCTTAAATTAACTGGTAATAACCTATATATATATATAGTTCTGTTTTGGTTTTTTTTGGTGAGGAAACTTGGCCCTGAGCAAACATCTGTTTCCAATCTTCCTCTTTTTGCTTGAGGAAGATTGTCCCTGAGCTAACATCTGTGCTAATCTTCCTCTATTTTGTATGTGGGACACCACCACAGGATGGCTTGACGAGCGGTGTGTAGGTTCACACCCAGCATCCAAATCCGTGAACCCTGGGCTGCTGAAGCAGAGCATGAGAACTTAACCCCTACACCACCAGGCCAGCCCCTAAACTGTATATATTTTATTCCATAATGTAAGCCTATTTCTCTTCAGCTACTTTACAGGAATCAGACCCAGTTCAGCATCTTATTAGCTGAGTGGTTGGGGACCATTTACTATACCTCTCTGAGTCTTACTTTCCCTATCTGTAAAATAGTGATTAATTCTAACTACCTTGTAGGTTGTTGAAAGCATTATAGATAACTTATGAAAAGCCAAGGCCCAATAGATGCATTCCATAAATGTAGCTATTACTATTAGCTCTCATAACATTTGGGGTTTAAAAAAATTAACTCACCAAGTATCCTTAAGGAAGCACCACTCTGATGTCCTAACTGGATGGACCAGTTCAGCAGCACCCTTTTTTTAATGCATCCAAGTACAAACCATTCCTTTTTGGGGTTGCATTCTTTCAACATCATAAATAACTTCTTGAGGACTGGGCTTTTATCAGTTTCTGCCTTTGCTGGCCTTGCTCCTTTGAAGGCACTGGTACACTCAACCTGACATTCAGACTTTCCAGGTTCCTGATCATCTTTCAGCCATTGCTTTTATCTTTGTACCTAACAGGCAATATTTTATCAGATTCAAACCAGAGCCATTGGAGTATGGAGTTAGTCTTACTGCTTCAAGCAGTTTTGTGTTTTTCATTTGTGTGCCTGGGGAGAGCCCTGGGTTCTCCTTTGCCCCAACGCCAGAGCCTCTGCTCATTCCTCTGTGTTACCCCAGGCCAGTTGACTGTATTTCTGCCTCAGTTAACTGTTCAGAATCCAAGCTCCCCTTTGGAACAGGAGCCTGAACCAAATCCATGTGAACGGGACCCTAACAGCCTGATCTTGAGGGGCTGAATCCTGTACTCCATAAACCCAAGACTTTGTTAGACTTCTCCTGAAATCCCAAACCGCTGCCTCTTCTGCTTTCGTTAATTTCTACTCTCCATGCTCTTGCCCACTGGAATGGACCAAATTTTAATGCCAGTCTGAATAGTGGTGAATTTGCCATTTGAACACTAGCTTGCTGCCCTGTGACCCAGCTCTATACCTGAATCTGTTCCTCCTCCTGTCCCATCCAGGATTCAGGCCCCAGTATACCTCAGGGTCAAGTTCACACAAGCGTCAGCACTGCTAAATGCACTCAGGTATTATATCTTTTTAAAACTTTACATAAATTGCATTCCACATAATACCTTGTAGAGCTACCTGCTCTCCACTGTATTACATATGCGCTTCTTTTAAAATCTTCTAATTATCTAATTTTGTGACAGTCATTCTAGTTTGTTACTGAGTTTCAAATTCCATTTTGTTTTAGAGCCCTAGGAAAATTGCACACGTTGCTTTAATTAGTATCAATTTGGTTGTCAAATTTTCAAGATGAAACCATTGTGTTTCAGCATTATTTAAAGCTAGGGCATTAAAATTAGCTGGGGATTTTTCAAGAATCACTCATTATGACCCAATTTTAAAGTTATTTTAAACGTAACATTAAAAAGAATTATTAACAAGTCTGTGCTCTATCTCTTTGGGCTACAATATCTCTAAGTTATATAAAAAGCTAATTGCTAGCCAAAGGTATCACTTTTCACTGTAAAATATCATGTCAACTCGATTGTCTGTATGAGAGAAGCGGAAGCTGAGTAATCCAAAAGTATTTTATATTTGTCTTTAGGATGCTTTTGCCCTTAAATTTGAATATGGGTGAGTCTGATGTCTAGGGAATTCATGTTAAAATAATGAAGCTATATTATAAGGTCTCAAATCAGGATGCTGATGATTTCAATTATTCTATTATTTTTTCAGTTGCTCTCACAGATTAAAAGAAGCAAGTAAAGCTGAGCTCCATTCCTCTTTGGTAGTTTAGAATATTGAACACAGATGTTAAACCATGGGTCTGGGAATAATTCAGTAGCAGATTAGAAGCTGCTGAAAAAAGAATTTTTAGATCCCTATTGGGTTATATGATTAGGCTTAAAAAAATAATGGAAAGAAATGGAGAAAACAAGAAAAGGAAGATAGATTATATCATAGAAAAAACATTTAGCGAAAATACTGCAGAAATTCTGCAAAGAGAACAGGGAATGACATCTGGCCAAGCGTTATGCTGGCTTAGAATATACCTATTAAATTCTGCATATTGTATGTTATGGGGTAGAGGTAAATTGGAGAAGGAAATGAAATAATAAGCTAATGAAGTAAAAACTAATGTCTTTGAAAATTAGTGCAATTCTTGTGTCCTGGTATATAAAAAAATACATATATATATATTTAAAAACAAATACTCTTTTGTATCATTTGAATAATTTTTTAACATATGCACCTTTTATCTATTACCCAAGAGCACCAAACTTGAAAACAGACACCTTGAAATTGAAAATATATAGAATTTGACAGTAACAGCAAGTGTTTTTCCTAATGATAAGTACCTAACACTCTGCCCAGCTACCTTAGTTTTCCACAAAATTTCTAAATCAGAAGACAGCATGCTTTGTTTATCTTCTCCAACTAGATTGTACATGCCTTAAGGCCAATTACTGTGTCATAGTTCTTTATATCCATCACAGGCTCTAGGAAAACACTTTGCACATGGTAGGTGCATATTTTTTGAATGAATGAAGGCATGAATACTGAATGCATGAATATCTCTGGCTAGCTCTGGATGCCCCAAATAACAAGAACACAGCAAATCTGATCATTTCAGCCATTTTAATGCCCCACCAAATTGCCTCTGCCATGTTGATTGTGTGATCTGCAAGGAACAATTAATGCTATAGTAATTTATTCCATTTATATTCCACCTTGTTTACAAAAAAGTATTTAGAGATGGCACCAAAACTGCTCTATGGACTGTGCCAGCCTGCTTTTTGTTTTTAATCCTTACCATTTTCAATGTGCTGGGCCACGTATGTTTAGTTTTTCTTTCCTGGTGGTTCATATTTTGGTAAAACTTTCTTTGCCTCTGCAGATACACTGATCTCACTTAACTGTCATACCATCTTTGTTGTAAAAATATAAGACACAAGGGATAGTCCTTAATATTTCTAACTGTATTTATTTTAATAAAGTGTATTGATTTACCGGTGTGTAGCTAGCTAGGCTTTTAAAAGATGATTCTTTTTTTTTTCCATTTCTTAGGAGTCATATACATGACCTTACAGGAAAACTAATATTTAGCAATAACAGCTAACATTCATTCAATACTTACTATCTTCCTGGCACAGTGCTTGGGTTTTTAAATGCCTTATCTTATTTATTTTTTATTTAAATTTTAAATATATGCAAATATAATTTTATGTAAATTTATGAGTATACCATTCACGGTGAGAAGAGCATGTGGGTATCGGTGCTTCCCCTTCACCTCAAAGTGAGAGGAACTTAGAGAAACCACTTAAAGAGCTTCATCTGTGTTCCCTGCAGTTTGGGGGATATGGAAGACTGGCATCAGGATTATATCTAAAATATCTAAAAGATGAGAGCTTAGAGGAAGTGGCCAATGGCTATGGTTTGAGAAGTAGCTGCCCTTTTAGAGTCTGTCACAGCAAAAGAATTGTGATGTTACACAAGGACCAGATTTGGGTGGATAATGTGGGAGAAAGTCAGCCTGGGATTGTCTTAGTTCCTGCCCAAGAGGAAACCTCAGTAGAAGGAGGCCAAAAGTGGACCCTCAGATTCCTCAGAGTGTGGAAGAAATCACAAATGACTAGCTGGAGTGGAGATGGATTTGAGACACCCAGAGGTGGTAGGTTCTCATCACAAAAGAAAAAATTGTAACTGTGTGAGGTGACGGATGTTAACTAAACTTATTGTGGTGATCATTTAGCATTATACATATATCAAATCGTTAGGTTGTATACCTAAAATGAATATAATGTTATATGTCAATTATATCTCAATAAAACAGGAAAAAATATACAGTTTCCTGGCAGGAAAATTAGTAAATTAGCTGTGAGTATAAGCAGTGGCAGCCAAGAAATCAAGCTGGCAGCCAAATGAAACTCAGAAAGAGGATATAAAAAGCTGTTAATTGAATTAAGATGCCTCCAGATCACAAGCCATTGGTCTCTTGTTTCTACTTTTATTCTCCACCCTTCTCCCAAGTTTATAGTCTGGAATGGCTTCTGGTGAGAGAATCTGCATCTGTTCCCTAATTCTGAATTCCTCATTCTTGACCATACCTCGTCTCCCAGCCCAACAATCTGGACAGCTGTTTCCAATTTCCCTCACTGGCAACCCTCAGGCAGTCCCACCTGACTGCTGCCAGGGCTAAAGGGAATAAAAGTTGTTAAACCCTGGGCAGGAAATAGCCTCAGCTTTATTGTCTGAATTTAGGCTGATGGGAATGAAACCAATCAACATTTATCAAATGCCTACTGTATACCAGACATTTAAAAAATAACAGCTTTATTGAGATATAAATCACATACCATAAAATTCACCCTTCTAAAGTGTACGATTCGGTGGTTTTTACTATATTTGTAGAGTTGTGTAATTATCACTATTACCTAATTTAAAAATATTTTCATCACACCAAAAAGAAACCTCATACTCAACAGCATACACTCCGCATTCTCCCCTTCCCTAGCCCCTGGGAAACTACTCATCTACTTTCTGTCTCTATGGATTTGCCTATTCTAGACATTTTATATGAATGCAATAATATATAGCCTTTTGTGTCTGGCTTGTTTAACTAAGCCTAAAGTTTCCAACGTTCATTCACGTTGCAGTGTGCATCAGTACTTCATTTATTTTTATAGCCTAGAAATATTCCACTGTAGGAATATATGACATTTTGTTTATCAACTCATTAGTTGATGGACAATTGTGTTGTCTCCACTATTTAGCTACTATGAATAATACTACTATAAAAATTTGTGTACAAGTTTTTCCATGGACATAAGTTTTCAGTTCTCTTCCGTATATATCTAGGAATGAAAATACTTGGCTATATGGTAACTCTGTTTTAACTTTTGAGGAACTGCCAAACTGTTTTCCAAAGTGGCTGCATCATTTTATATTTTACCAGCAGTGTATGAGGGTTCTAATTTCTTCATATCCTTGCCAATACTTGTTATTGTTCATCTTTTTGATTATAGCCGTTCCAGTGGGTGTGAAATGGTATCTTACTGAGGTTTTGATTTGCATTTACTGATAACTAATGATGTTGAGCATCTTTTCATGTTCTTATTGACCATTTGTCTTCTTTGGAGAAATGTCCATTCAAATCCTTTGCCCATTCTTTAATTGGGTTGTCTTTTTATTCTTGAGTTGTAAGAGTTCTTTATATATTCTTGATACTAGGCCTCTATCAAATTTGTGATTTGCATATATTTTCTCCCATTCCGTGTGTTGTCTTTTCACTTTCTTGAGGGTATGTATGCTTTGAAGCACAAAAGTTTTTAATTTTGATAATGTCTAGTTTATCTACTTTTGTTGTTGCCTATGCTTTTGGTATCATAACTAAGAAACCATTGCCTAATCCAAGGTCATGAGGATTTACCTCTAAGCTTTCTTCTAATAGTTTTACAATTTTTAGTTCTTACCTTTAAGTCTATGATCCATTTTGAATTAGGTTTTTGTATATTGTGTGAGGGAGGGATCCAACTTTATTCTTTTGCACATGGATATCCAGTGGCACCATTTGTTGAAATGATTATCCTTTTCCCATTGAATTATATTGTACCCTTGTCAAAAATCAATTGACCATAAATAGAAGGATATATTTTTTTCTGGGCTCTTAATTATATACCATGGATCTACATGCCTATCCTTATGCCACCACGACATTGTCTTCATTAATGTAGCTTTGTAGTAAGTTTTGAAATTGGGAAGTATGAGTTCTTCAACTTTATTCTTTTTTTTTTTTTTTCTTTTTTTCCCCCCCACCCCCCTTCCCCTTGGTAACCACCAATCAGTTCTCTCTGTCCGTGTGTTCACTTATATTCCATATATGAGTGAGTTCATGCAGTGTCTGTCCTTCTCTCTCTGGCTTATTTCACTTAACATAATACCCTCTAGGTCCTTCCATGTTGTTGCAAATGGGATAATTGTGTCTTTTCTTATGGCTGAGTAGTATTCCATTGTATGTATATATCACATCTTCTTTAACCAATCTTCAGTTGAGGGACACTTGGGTTGCTTCCACTTCTTGGCTATAGTGAATAATGCTGCAATGAACATAGGGGTGCATACGCCTCTTGTAATGGTTGATCTCACGTCCATTGGGTAGATGCCCAAGAGTGGTATTGCTGGATCATACAGTATTTCTATTTTTAATTTTTTGAGGACTCTCCATACTGTTTTCCATAGAGGCTGCACCAGTTTGCATTCCCACCAGCAGTGAATGAGGGTCCCCGTTTCTCCACAACCTCTCCAGCATTTGTTGTTATTTGTCTTTGTGATTATAGCCATTCTAACCGGTGTAAGGTGATATCTCAGTGTAGTTTTGATTTGCATTTCCCTGATGATTAGTGATGTTGAACATCTTTTCATGTGTCTATTGGCCATCTGTATCTCTTCCTTGGAAAAATGTCTGTTCATATCCTCTGCCCATTTTTTGATCGGGTTGTTTGTTTTTTTGTTGCTCAGTTGTATGAGATCTTTGTATATTACTGAGATTAATCCCTTGTCAGACAAACGACTTGCAAATATTTTCTCCCAGCTGGTGGGTTGTTTATTCATTTTGATCCTGGTTTCATTTGCCTTGTAGAAGCTCTTTAGTCTGATGAGGTCCCACTTGTTTATTTTTTCTTTTGTTTCCCTTGTCTGGGTAGACATGGAATCTGAAAGGATCCCTTTATGTCCAATCGCAATTAGTGTACTGCCTATATTTTCTTCCAGGAGTTTTATAGTTTCAGGTCTCACTTTCAGGTCTTTGATCCATTTTGAATTGATTTTTGTATATGGCGATAGGAGATGGTCTACTTTCATTCTTTTGCATGTGGCTGTCCAATTTTCCCAGCACCATTTATTGAAGAGACTTCCCTCTCTCCATTGTATGTTCTTTACTCCTTTGTCGAAGATTAGCTGTCCATAGGTGTCAACTTTATTCTTTTTCAAGATTGTTTTGGCTATTCAGGATTCCTTGTATTTCCATATGAATTTTAGGATCTACTTGTCAATTTCTGCAAAAAAACTAGCTGGGATTTTGATAGCAATTGTCTTGTAGATTATTTTGAGGAGTATTGCCATATTAACAATATTAAGTCTTCTGATCCATGAATATGGGATGTCTCTCCACTTAGTTAGGTCTTCCTTGATTTCTTTCAAAAATGTTTTGTAGTTCTCATTGTATAAGTCTTACTCTTTTGTTAAATTTGTTCCTAAATATTTTACTCTTCTTGATGCTGCCGTAAAAGGAATTTTTTAAAATTTCAATTTCAGATTGTTCATTGCTAGTGTATAGAAATATATATAATTGATTCTTCTACATTGATCTTGTGTTCTGCAAATTTGCTGAATTCTTTTCTTAGTTCTAATAGTATACTGTGTGTATTCCTTAGGATTCTCTGTGTATAAGATCATGTCATCTGAAAATAGAGACAGTTTCATTTCTTCTTTTCCAATCTGAATACCTTTTATTTCTTTTTCTTGACTACTTGCCCTGGATAGAACCTCCAGTACAATGTTGAAGTAAAGTGGTCAGAGCAGACATCATATTCTCATTTCTGTCAGGAGAAAAGCATTCAGTCTTTCACCATTAAGTATGATGTTAGCCGTGGGTTTTTAATGGATGGCCTTTATTGGGTTGAAGAAATTCCTTTGTATTCCTAATTTGTTGGGTGTTTTTATTAAGTGTGTTGGAATTTGTCAAATTTTTTCTGTATTTATTGAGATGACCATGTGGTTTTTGTTTTTTATTCTGTTGATATTACATTAACTAATTTCTAGATGTGAATCTAACTTTGCATTCCTAGGACAAATCCCACTTGGTCATGGTAAATAATTCTTTTAATATATTGATGAATCTGTCTTGCTAGCATTTTGTTGAGAATTTTAACATCTGTATTCACAAAGAACATTCATCTATAGTTTTCTTCTCCTGTCTTTGTCTGATTTTGATATAAGGATAATACTGGCCTCAAAATGACTTGGGAAGTGTTCTCTCCTCTTCTATTTTTATAGAAGAGTTGAAAAGGATTGGTGTTAATTCTTCTTTAAAAGTTGAGTAAAGGATCATATACCATGATCAAGTGGAATTTATTCCAGGGATGCAAGGATGGTTCAACATCCACAAATCAATCAATGTGATACACTACATTAATAAAATGAAGATAATAATCACATTATCATCTCAATAGATGCAGAGAGAGCATTTGACAAGATACAGCATCCATTTATAATAAAAACTCTGGATAAAATGATATAGAAAGAAACTACCTCAACATAACAAAGGCTGTATATGACAAACCCACAGCTAACATCATCCTCAATGATGAAAAACTGAAAGCTATCCCTCTAAGAACAGGAACAACACAAGGATGCCCACTTTCACCACTCTTATTTAACATAGTATTGGAAGTCCTGGCCAGAGCAATTAGGCAAGAAAAAGAAATAAAAGGGATGCAGATTGGAAAGGAAGAAGTGAAACTCTCACTATTTGCAGATGACATGATTTTATATATAGAAAACCCTAAAGAATCCACCAAAAACTATTAGAAATAATAAATAAATACAGTAAATTTGTGGGGTACAAAATCAACATATAAAAATCAGCTGTGTTTCTATACACTAACAGCAAAATAGCAGAAAGAGAAATCAAAAATACAATCCCACTTACAGTCACAACAAAAAGAATAAAATACCTAGGAATAAACTTAACCAAAGAGGTGAAAGACCTGTACACTGAAAACTATAAAACACTGTTGAAAGAAATCGAAGAAGACACAAAGAAATGGAAAGATATTCTGTGCTCATGGATTGGAAGAACTAACATAGTTAAAATGTCCATACTTCCTAAAGCATATACAGATTCAGTGCAATCCCTGTCAAAGTCCCAATGACATTTTTCATGGAAATAGTACAAACAATCCTAAAATTTACAGGGAAATCAAAAGACCCTGAATAGCCAAAGGAATCCTGAGAAAAAGAACAAAGCTGGAGGTATCACACTCCCTGATTTCAAAATATACTTCAAATCTATAGTAATCAAAGCAACATGGCACTGGCACAAAAACAGATGCACAAATCGATGGAACAGAACTGAGAGCCCAGAAATAAACCAATGCACATACAATCAACTAATATTTGACAAAGGAGCCAAGAATACTCAATGGGAAAATGATAGTCTCTTCAATAAATGGTGTTGGGAAAACTGGACAGCCATGCACAAAAGAATGAAAGTATACCATTATCTTATATCATGCACAAAAATTAACTCAAAATGGATTAAAGACTTGACTGTAAGACCTGAAACCATAAAATCCTAGAAGAAAACGTAGGCAGTATACTCTTTGACATTGGTCTTGGCAATATATTTTTGAATCCCATGTCTACTCAGGCAAGGGAAACAAAAGAAACAAATGGGATTACATCAGACTTAAAAGCTTCTGCACAGCAAAGGAAACTATCAACAAAACAAAAAGACAACCTAACAATTGGGAGAAGATATTTGCAAATTGTATATCTGATAAGGGGTTAATATGCAAAATATATAGAGAACTCATACAACTCAACAACAAATGAACAATCAACCCAATTAAAAAATGGGCAAAAAATCTGAATAGAAATTTTTCCAAAGAAGATATACAGATGTCCAACAGGCACAAGAAAAGATGTTCAACATCACTAATTATTAGGAAAATGCAAATCAAAACTGCAATGAGATATCAATTCATCAGAATGGCTCTTATTAAAAAGATAAGAAATAAGTGTTGGAGGGAATGTGGAGAAAAGGGAACCCTCATGCACTGCTGGTGGGAGTGTAAACTGGTGCAGCCACTATGGAAAACAGTATGGAGATTCCTCAAAAAATTAAGAATGGAACTACCATATGATCCAGCTATTCCACTTCTGGGTTTTTATCCAAAGAACATGAAAGCACTAATTTGAAAAAATATATGCACCTCTATGCTCATTTCAGCATTATTCACAACAGCCAAGACTTGAAAACAACCTAAATGCCCATCAACAGATGAATGAATAAAGAAGATATGGTATATACATACAATGGAATACTTCTTACCCATAAAAAAGATGAAATCTTGCCATTTTCAACAACATGGATGGACCTTGAGGGTATTATGCTAAGCAAAGTAAGTCAGATGGAGAAAGTCAAATACAGTATGATTTCACCCATATGCAGAAGATAAAACAACAACAATAACAAACAAACACATAGATATAGTGATTAGATTATTAATCTAATCTCTAATTAATTATTCGTTATGGTGATGGATGGCAATTAGTCTTTGGATGGTGAACATGATGTAGTATTCACAGAAATTGAAATATAATGATGTACACCTGAAATTTACATAGTGTTGTAAACCAATGTTACCTCAATAAAAGTAAATAAATAAAACCTGTGCTAAAAAAATGTTGAGTAGAATTCATCGGTGAAGCACTTGGGTCTGGGTGGGGTTTTTTTCCCTAATTCAATATCTTTACATACTATGGTTTTATTCAGAGGTTTATTTCTTCTTGAGTCAGTTTTGGTAGTTTGTCTTTGTAGGAATATGTTCATTTCTTCTAGGCTCTCAAATTTGTTGGCAAACAATTGTTCATTCTTTTATAGTCCTTTTAATTTTTGTAAGATAGTAGATATCCCCTCTTTATTCCTAATAATAATTTGAGTCTTCTCTCTTTTCCTTTATCAGTCTAGTTAAAGGACTGTCAATTTTGTTGATCTTTTCAAAGAACTAACTTCTAGTTTTGTTAATTTTCTCTACTGTTTTTCTATTTTTCACTTTATTTTGACTCTAGTCTTTAATATTTTCTTCTTTCTTTTTGCTTTGGATTTAGTTTACTCTTCTATTTTTAGTTTATTAAGGCAAAAGTTTAGGCTATTGATTTGAGATCTTTCGTCTCTTTTAATACAGGTATTTACAGCTATAAACTTCCCTCTAAGCACTTTTTAGTTGTGTTCCATAAGTTTTAGTATGTTGTGTTTTCACTTTCATTCATCTCAAAGTATTTTCTAATTTCCCTTGTGATTTATTTTTTAACCAATTGATTATTTAGGAGTGTGTTGCTCAATTTCCACATATCTGAGAATTTTCTACATTTCCTTCTGTTATTGATTTCTAATTTTATTCCACTGTTGTTGGAGAACATACTTTGTATGATTCCAATCCTTTAAAATTTATTGAGGCTTGTTTTATGTCCTAACATATAATCTTTCCTTGAGAATATTCCATATGCACTTGAGAAGAATGTGTACTCTGCTGTTTTTTTTTTCCTCATAGTTACCGTGTGTGTGTGTGTGTGTGTGTGTGTGTGTGTGTGTGTGGTGAGAACACTCAATATCTACTCTCTTAGCAGATTTCAGTTATACAATACAGTATTATTAACTAAAGTCACTATAGTGTACATTGGATCCCCAGAACTTATTTATCCTATAACTGAAAGTTTATACCCTTTGACCAACATCTCCCCATTTCCTTCACCTCCTAGCCCTTAGCAACCACTGTTCTACTCTCTGGTTCTATGAGTTCAACGTTTATAGATTCCACATATAAGTGAGATCATACAGTATTTTGTCTTTTTCCCTCTGGTTTATTTCATTTAGTATAATGTCCTCCAAGTTCATCCATGTTGTCGCAAATGGCATGACTTCCTTCTTTTTTATGGCTGAATAATATTACATTGTGTGTATGTTTAACACATTTCATATCCATTCATCTGTTCATAAACACTTAGGTTGTTTCCATGTCTTGGCCATTGTAAATAATGCTGCAATCAACATGGGAGTCCAAGATCAATAATCTGGCTGATTCAATTTCTAGTGAGAGCTCTCTTTCTGGCTTACAGATGGCTACCTTCTCACTAGGTCCCCACATGACCTTTCTTCTGTGCACAGAGAGAGAAGAAGTGAGCTCTCTGTTGTCTCTTATTGTAAGGACACTAATCCTATCAGATCTGGGCCCCACCCTTATGACCTCATTTCACCTTAATTACCTTCTTATAGGCCCTATCTTCAAATACAGTTACACTGGAGGGTAGGGCTTCAACACATTTTGGGAGCACACAAACATTCAATCCATAACAACCCCTAAAATTTAACATGATGGCTTATACATTGTCCTTAAATAAACTAAAGAAGGACCACGTTGAAAATATGTGCCATTCAAAAAGCTCCATAAAACCGAAGACTGGGAACTACCATGGCAATTTGTTGGCGTCTGGATATATATTGATTATTTTCTTCACAGTGAAGAGTGAAAGGAAGAGAGAATTCATTCACAATGAGAGCCAAGAATTCTCATGCTTAGAGAAAGACACCTTTGGGTACCGCTGTTTTGTGAGGTGGGGTCCCATCTTGGCATCCTCAGCTGTGTTCACCTTAGGGCTTCAACCTATCTGAAAGTGGCTGAAAGACCCATAGAATGAGGTTGCTGGGGATCTGTTTGCTTGGTGAAAGAACAATGCTTCAAGATCAGAGTGAAGGAAAATCTCAAAGAAGAGGAAAATACCTGACACTCCTTTTACCGTTGTGTTGGATTTCTTCTATTTATCCCTCTTCTCCACCCTTCTCTACCCTTTTGTTTTCCCCAGAAGGCTGACCTATATGGACTGCATCAACGGGCTTCCTTGCCCTTTGGCTTTTACCTGAAGGCATTTACCTATATCCAGGTTCTAAAAGAGATAGGGTAAATGCTAGAAACTGGTTATGTGTCCAATGGAGCTAGAAGGAAAACCAGCAAGACCTGAAACTGAATGGTAGAGCCCAAAGGAAGCGAATGTTAGGCAGACTTTCAGAGTAGATGGGGAGATTACCAAGCCATCATGCATGAAACTGTAGAGGTTTTTAATGTAGTTTGTCCTTGATTGGTATGGGCCCCTTAAGAGTTTTTATAGAAGCAAGAGAAAAGCTGATACAAAGCTCTGGGTTCTTAGCAATAAGAATTCAGATAGCAGGCAACATGTCTAAGTATTTAAATAATTACTGTGTTTCATAAGAACAGAAAATTGCTGCAGTCCAGCCTAAGTCATTAGAAAGAAGAATTTGACTTTTGTACTAACTCATGAAGACAAAGGTCATAGCTTTGAAGGAAGAACAATGGTTTTATTAGGATCTGGATGTTGCGTGGCATGACACATACCAAAAGTCACATTTCTCGAGTGAAATACACAAGATTTTATATTTCTGGAGTGAAATATATTGGATTTTGAACTTCCAGTGACATCATCTAAGATATTACAAGAGACATGAAGTAAAGGAGGTAGTCGTTCTTCAGGGCCATTACAACTGTCAAAATAAAAACAACTCACATGTGATTAAATAGTAATGTTTATAAATGGCTATTGCTGGGCTAGGACTGGGGATAATATGAAGGCCTCATAATTTTGCCCAATGGGGGACCCATTTTCAATTCAGACTGTAATCAGGAAGAGATTCTTTTGGCTCAGGGGAATGTTGTATATAACATGTTGTTTATAACTAGGGTGGGGTTGCCACATATACTGTAACCCTCCTCAGGCCTCTAACCTCACATTCCCCTCTCCCTGCCACATGCCATGTTCTGGTACTCTCGATAGGGGCATGTGTCCTACCTCTGAATATCAGGACCTTTTCATGTTCCAGAAGGAGGGAGGCCAGAACAACAAGAGACCTGCAAGAAGAGTTTCAGTGCCCAGGAGAGGGAAGAGGGCAAGACGACCTGGACTCGTCTCACTGAGAAGTGGAACTTGGCTTAGATTTTCATTTGTTTTTGTGTGATGGGAAAGATGATTCAAAAGACAAACCCTGTAGATATAAGAAGGAAGAAAGAATTCGTGCTGCACATGTGTGTGTGTGACCTTTGGTACATAGTGTTCTTGTCCACTATAGCAGGTGGTTCAAACAGACTCCTGGAATCTGACCAATCAGTCTTTTCCAAGAGGAGGGAGAAAAGTTGGGAGAAGGAAAACTTCCCTGAGAGGCCCTCTCCCCAGCTGCCTAAAGTGCTCAATCAATGTTTTATCTTTTATTTACTTTTTGTCTTAGGTGTTATCCTGAATGAACATAAAGTGCCTCTCCTCCTCAGGAGTTTGTTGCATAAACTTAAGAATGATAAACACAGATGCCTTCCTAGAAATACGATGCCATAAAATCACACAGATGGAAGAAACATTTGATAACATCTAATGAAATCCAACGCTTTCATTCATGTCTGGAGATAAGGAAACTCAGGCCCAGGGAAGTTAAATGATTTTCTCAAGGGCATCCAGATACTTAATGCTAGGAACAAGTAAGGTTACTGTAGCAGAGGTAGAGCTGACTACAACTCAGTATTTTATTACAAGTCAGTGCCACATCCTAGCTCACCTGGCACATAAATGCAATAACCAGAAGGAATAAACTAAACCAAAAGTCAAGAGGAACAAAAGCGTCCTCTAATGGTATTGCAGAACCAGTTTATTTACTTGTACGTGACCTATCTTTCTTGTCTTTATCTCGAATGGTATTTTACTTACATGGTGGTGAAACTGCAAAACTGTCTCTATGTTATCCTAAGCAGTATAGCATTACCAAGGGCTTCTGTAATGTGCAACATGCCTCAACAGAAATAAGCTGTGTTAAGAGAGCATTTTGTTAACAATGCTGTTTATCTGATTTTCTCCAGTCTGGGTATTGGAATTGTTATTGTAAAACTCAAGTAGGGCCCACCTAGCCCAGTTAAGGCTTATTTAACTCAGGATTTTGTGAAACTAGTAGTAGGTGTGTTGCGAATGACTAAACCCACACACTGGAATAAGAACTATCTTTTAATATGCCAGCCCTGGTCACACACAGGGTCGCTAGGAATCAGAATCGACTCAACAGCACTAACCACAAACCTTCTAATATGTCTTTTAATATATACCAGGACTGAAAACATCATAAAACAAAAGTTCCTAACTTTTTTGGACCTTTTTGAGAATCTGATGAAAATTATGGATATACCTTCCAGAAAATTTTGTATACTCAAGGAATTTTAGTTATAATTCACATGTGACATAGACTCCAAAGTTCATCCATGGAGGCCAAGATAAGGACCTCTGCCATATAATTAGTTCTGATATCATCTTTCAGTTCTTCCTTCAGCCATTTTTGGCTAAGAGATTGGCCTCTGTTTTGGTTCAATCTGCATGGCTTTCCTGCCTCTCCTTCCTGCTTGACCACACTTCTTTTTTGGGATTTCACTCTCTAGTCTCGGGGAACTTAATATTTGTTGTTAGTCTCTATATTTGTGAAAACTCAGATTTTACTCTAAGAACTCCCTTTATAAGTGCATTGTTTCCACTCTGAGAGGCATTACAAAATTCTGGCTGCCAATTTTACTCGAATACTGGAAATGACGTTGGTCCCTTTCTTTGACCCTAGAGCCCTCTCCTTGTCTGTCTAATTTCTAGTGGCTCCATATTCCCCTCAAGCTGTGGGGATAGGGTAAGTTTTATGTTGTGTATATATGCTGTAAATAATAAGGGTAGCTGTATAATTCATAATCAAAATTGGTACACCTGGAGAGAAAAAAGTGCTATCAATAATTACACCTGGACATCCAGCACTGTCTTGGCAAACCAGGTCATTTGGTCACACTAGTCTAAGACTAAAGTGCTGCTTGGTTTTCCTTTGCCCTTGTTGCTTGGGCATATGTCTCCCTCAGTGGTCTCGTGAGAAGGAGTGGCTGGAACTAGGAAATGAAGAGGCCTCCAAGGTGAATTTGGAGCTAGAGCCCAGTGTAGCTCCTCTAATATGCTCAAGATAAAGCCTAAGCAGATTTGTGATTCATCAATGGTTGTTGAAGCTACTTTGCAATGATTGCCTGCCAGATACGTTAACCCTGGTGTTGATGCTGCAGATGCAACGGGCACAGGAACTAACGTGCAAGCTTTCTTGTTATTTCTGCTTCTGGGAAACTCAACCCCACTATGTAATTCATGAGTCAGAGCTCCCAGTGGGTGTGAATGATTACTGGGTCTGAAATGGTCAAACACCACCACCAGGGCTGCAGTCACCAGGCTGGAAGTAGGACATTAGTACTTAAGTCCTCCCGTCCTAGGGCACACTCAAAACACAGATATGGCAAACCAGACAGCCAAGGGCAGAGCATAGAACACTGAAGTTAAGAAGCAACTGCTGCCTGAGCCAAGGAGCACAGAGTCAGAGTGCAGGACTCATGGAAAGAGACAGGGAGCTACATGAACTGAATAGGTAGCTGGCATTTTGCAGAAATCAACAGTCACCTTCAGCAATTCAGTCACAATGATTCTACGCTTAAAAGAAACTTTGGGTATTTGCAAATTTAAAGAGAAAAATACTAGAGCTGGTATTAAGAGCATTACATAGAGAAGTAACTCTATGAGGGGCAGGAACAGATATTAGGAAGGGAATTAGCAGAATCCTGACAAAATAGGAGGGGAGGAGTCTGAGCTAAGCCAGGCCAGGACAAAAATTGCTCTTCTAACCACCCAGCTAAGGTTTTGCCCTGAGAATCTATATCACACTTCCACAAAAGCTCATGTATAGTTTATTAAATATATCCATAGTTAAGTTCAGACTCTTTCAGTCATGCTCAACCAATTATTTTGCTATCAAGTTCTGATTTGAATATCTCCAGCAGACATGAGGACTAGCTGGACCTTGAATAATGATTACAGTCAAAATTCTATAAAAACTATAGGGATGGAGAACAGATAAGTGGTTGTGGGGGTTGGGGGAGGGCAAGAGAAGAGGTTAACCACACACATGAGGGCATTTTGGGGAGTGATAGAACCGCTTTATATTTTGATTGTTGGGATGGATACATGACTCTAGGCATATATGCCAAAATTCATAGAAGAGTACATCACAAAAAGTGAATTTTACTGTATGTAAATTTTAAAATAGATAAAAAAATTAAAAAAATAAATAAGGGCCTAAATAAGCAAAACTAGATAAACAGTCTCTTTCTAGACTTTAGAAAGTTTTATCTTGCATTATCAAGTTTATATCTTTCTAATGGACACGAATATATATCTACCTTTCATGTGTAGGAGTGTTGTATGTCCAATGTCAGTAGGACTAGAACATGGAAGTATGTAACTTGCAGCATTAAAAATGCCCTTATACAGCAGTAAGTAGAACCTTGAGTACTGATATTTCTCGACATTTGGGCTAACGGTGTAAGAAAGAGGATAGATATGGAGGTAGAGGAAGGTGACATAGGAACAGTGTCCTAAATGAAATGAGGGAGCGAACCATGTCAAACTCTAAGGAAGAGTGTTCTATTCAGAGAACAAGTGCAAAAGTGGTGGGCACATGCTTTAGCTTTGGGGATCAGCAAGAGCGCCAGTGTGGATAGAGAAGAGGAGGCAAGAGGTGGGGAGCAGCCAGATCGTGTGGAGTCTGACAGGCCTTAATAAAAAGCAGTTTTAGTTTAAGTTTGGCAGGAAGCCATTGAGAGTAAGCAAAGGAATGATCTGATCTGATTTGTATCTTTAAAAGTTTACCCTGGTTGCTATATGGAGAATAGGCATTTGGGCACAAGTATGGAAGCAAGAAAGCCATTGCAGCTGCGCAGAAATGGTGG
Organism: Tapirus indicus; assembly: GCA_031878705.1. NCBI lineage: Eukaryota > Metazoa > Chordata > Mammalia > Perissodactyla > Tapiridae > Tapirus > Tapirus indicus. The sequence continues at coordinate 48,312,876 of CM062918.1, forward strand.
TAACGTGGGAGAGTTTTAGTGTGGAAGGAGTGAGTGAGAGGGAAAACCTTGTTCTATTGCCTGGCCAGAATGCCATCTCTGGCTCATCACTGCAATGACATACTTAATATTATCTTAAGATTTCTTAATCTCTTGGGCCTTAAATAGACATTGTCATACATATAGAAATGCTGCCAGGAAACTCGAAGACTAGCTGAAGTTGGAGACTAAGAATTTTTCATGCCTCCAAAGCACTCAATTGTATGATTTTCTCTAGCAATGTTCAGAAACCCAGGTGTATGAATGACGAAGGCAGATGGTTTAATTAATCTACAGTCAAGGTTTTGCCGGATGTACCTGAGAGATGAACAAAAGGGCCAAAATAATATAACCTAATTCACACTAAAGTGTTAATATCTTAATCCAATACATAATCATATTACAAAAGAACACCACATGATAAAGAGAGCAGGGTGCGAAGGATGGTAAGAGGACAGTAAGAAGAATGGTAAAGAGAGGATGGGGAGAAGGAGGGGAAAAAAAGAATGTCACAGGGTACTATCTAACCAAAATAAATTATGAATGGTACAACTTCAGGTCTTTTTGGAGAGTAGTCCTTCCTGGAAGTCCTCACATCATATTGTTACATATCTGTAATTTACTTTAGAATAACTCATTATGGACAGTGTTATATATATGTGGGCAATTTTAATTTACACCCCAGGCAGGCTAATTAACATTGAGTTGGATTGGGTATATACGTGTCAGAAGTGTGCAAAAAAAAAAAAGCTTACATTCCACAGACAGCATTCCTAATATCTTTAGTCAACACAGAGGGCTTGTTAATTAGCATAATAAATCTTAGAGATTGTTTTTCATTGGTAAAATAAGCAGTATTGAGGAGATGTGGATTGGCTGAGAATACTGTACTGGCCCTTCCACAGTTGCATAAACAGGGACAGAGTATGAAAATCTGGTGAATCCATTAGTCTGTCCCCTTTAGAATGGTACTCTATGCTTAGAATTCCAATTCATCCTATGTCCAGCCACTTAAGAAGGATTTTGTAGCCTGACTTCAACTAGATAATTAGCTCAATCATGTTGCATGCTTGAGTGAATCTTTCATGCAAGTTCCTTGCTCCAGTGATTAAAAGAGCTGAAAGCTGGAGCTTTAGCTAGTTACACTCCAGGTTGTGTGACTGTTTTAATTCCTGCTTACTAATAAAAATGTGTAAGTGTAGCAGAATTTGACCAAGAACTTGATTGCATAATAAAATCCACATAATAGATTGTGGGGGAAGAGACTGATAGCCCTTACCTACCTCTAACCATTGGAAACTTCCAATAGAGCCTAATAATCAGGAATAATTAAACTGGCTTAAGTCAAATTGGAAATACATCAGGTAACACAGCCTGCTTTACAAGGCCTTTGGTTCTTTGGTAGATACATATGTGCTCTCTCCTTCTATGTAGCTTTGAGTACCATCCTTGTAGAAATACAGAATGTCAATGCTGAAAGGAAACTTAAAATCATATAGTCTGCTTCTTCATGTTACACATGGAGATATTGAGGCTCAGAAAGATCAAGTTACATTCTCAAGGTTAGTGCACAAGCTAGTTAGTGGTGAAAGAGGAACTAGATCATGTGTCTTATGACCCAGAGTTCTCATTGCCACAGGAATGGAGCTATATTTTCCAAACCAAAACACATGAGATATGTGATCTAGAAAGTCTGATTGACATATGGGGATGATAGGACAGAAGACGGGATTCCAAAGGTGCTAGCAAAACACCTCCATTGCTTTCAGTCAGCCTTACTGCTCCCTACTTATCTATTTTCCCACTTCTATGATTCCATACTTTCTACTCTCCTTTAACGACACTAGGAATTACTCATTAGCAAATTTGGGGGATCCAACAGTCTTACACATTGGCTCTTTCTTCCCATTTCTGCACTCTCTCATAAAGTAGGTCAAGGAAGAAGTGTGTTTCTTTTTGTTTTAAGGATGTATAATGAATTTTCCTATTTGTCCAGACTCATCACTTCTTATGGTCTCTGGCTTATCCAGAAGATATTTCAAATACTGGAAAATTTATAAAACAAGACCTGTTTCATGGTCTGATTATAGCCAGTGTTAACAACGGCAATTTTAAATCAACATTTTTTGGACCCAAATTTAGTGATTTCTCCAGAGTCCTAAATCTTTCTCTGCCTCCATGTTTCATGAATATGTACTTACCACTTGCACATGAATATGCACTTACCACTTGCTCAAGGTGCTGCAATGATCCCTTCACTCATGTCTGAAGGTCCAGGAATGAACCTATGGTCCCAAGTAATAATTCAACACTCATATAAGTTGTTCTCTGATAGCCACATAGTTTGATGAATAAGATTCAAGAATTAGAGATTCTCTAAGTTGAAAGGAATGTTAAAGATCCTTGAGGCCAAGTGTCCCTGTCAAAGGGTCATTCAGCCTCTGCTTATGCACTGTCACTTGTCACTGACTGAAATGCTCTTTTCCCAGAGATAGTTTATTCCAATTTTGGGCAAATTTAAATGCTAGAAAGTTCTTATTTGAGTAGAAATACCTCTCCTGTGACTTCCACCCACTAGCCTCCTTTTCTATGGTTTCTTTGGTGTCATGATGAATATGTCCAATTTTTCTTTTACTTATCAGCCTTTTAGATATTTGAAAGCAGTTTTCATGTCCCCATCAAGGCTTTAAAACAGAAACTTATAGAAAACAGAATGAACTCAACTTTTCTTCTGATTGTAAATATTTTGTGCATCTGATTTATAAAACGTCTGATATAAAATGTTTCTTAAACTTTTAATATAAACTGAGTTTTTATAGAACTATTTGAAAATTACAGATAAATATCTTAAATTGAGTATACTCAGAAACAGACAAGGATTTTAGTATAAGCAAATTATTTGGAAAATGCAGAATGTCTTAGGGGGAAGTAGTAGGAGTAAGAGTAATAACAGGAAGAGAATCCAGGCAATGAAGGATGTGTTATTAAGCCAACTATCACAGTAGGCAACTAGAGAGAAAGCTCATGGAGAAACCCTGGAAAACTCTGCAAGATAAATGGCTCAGAATTATGCCAAGTCAGGAGTGAGCTACTACCTCAGCATTTTAAGCCTGCTCACAGGCAAGGTGTCTTCCATAGTTCTGGAATGAAAAGCTCCCAGGCACAGAGGAAGCCACTAGAAGTTGGCTGGAGTACTTCGTGGCACACTGACAGCATCTGGGACAATAAGTAAAATAACGATAATTATAATTATTAACATTTTGATGTATTTCCATTCAGAATTTTTTGTATATGTATGTTTACCTGAATGTAAATTGTCATAAAAATAAAATCATTCTACAATATTAATTTGCAGCCTGCTTTGACACTTAGTAATACCATATAGCATATCTTTCTATGTCAATAAATATAAATCTACTCATATCATCACTAATGATGCCATAGTATACCATAATTTATTTAATTAATTCCCTAGTTGGACATTTAGATTGGTCCCAGGTTTTTGCTATTCTTTTTTTTTGAAGTAAAATTGACATACAATATTGTATTAGTTTCAGTTGTACAACACAGTGATTTGATATTTTACACATTACAAAATGATCACCATGCTCTCTAGTTATCCTCTGTCACCATACAACATTATTACAATATTATTGATTATATTCCCTAAGCTGTGGGAATATAATATAATGTATTATGTACATCACATCCCCATGACATTTTTTTTTCTTTTGGTGAGGAAGACTAGCCCAGAGCTAACATCTGTTGCCAATCCTCCTCTTTTTGCTGAGGAAGACTGGCCCTTGGCTAACATCCATGCCCATCTTCCTCTACTTCATATGTGGGATGGCTGCCTCAGCATAGATTGATAAACAGTGCATAGGTCAGCACCTGAGATCCCAACCAGTGAACCCCAGAACCCGGAAATCGAGCATGCGAACCCAACCGCCATGCCACTGGGCTGGCCCGTGACACATTTCTTTTCTTTTCTTTTTTTTTTTTTTGGTGAGGAAGACCAGCCCTGAGCTAACATCTGTTGCTAATCCTCCTCTTTTTGCTGAGGAAGACTGGCCCTGGGCTAACACCCGTGCCCATCTTCCTCTACTTCCACAGCATGCCTACTGTGATAGTTGGCTTAATAACACATCCTTCATTGCCTGGATTCTACTTCCACAGCATGGCTGACAAGCAGTGTGTCAGCGGGCGCCTGGGATCCAAACCCGCGAACCCGGGGCTGCCAAGCGCGGACTAAACCGCTGTGCCACTGGGCGGGCCCCGACAAATTTCTTTTATAACTGGAAGTTTTTGACCTCTTAATTCTCCTCACCTATTTTGCCCATCCTCTCACCGCCCCCACCACCACCTCTGGCAACCACTAGTTTGTTCTCTGTGTCTGTGAGTCTCTTTCTGTTTTGTTATGTTTATTCATTTGTTTTGTTTTTTAGATTCCACATATAAGTGAAATCATGTGGTATTTGTCATTCTCTGTCTGACTTATTTCACTTAGCATAATACCCATTAGGTTCATCCATGTTGTTATAAATGGCAAGTTTTCATTCTTTTCTATGGCTGAGTAATATTCTACTGTATATATACCACATCTTCTTTATCCATTCACCCATCTATGGACATTTAGGTTGCTTCCATATCTTGACTATTGTAAATAATGCTGCAGTGAACATTGAGCTGCATATATCTTTTTTCTTTTTTTTTTTTTTTTGGTGAGGAAGACCAGCCCTGAGCTAACATCCGTTGCTCATCCTCCTCTTTTTTTTTTTGCTGAGGAAGACTGGCCCTGGGCTAACATCCGTGCCCATCTTCCTCCACTTTATATGGGACGCCGCCACGGCATGGCTGACAGGCAGTGTGTCGGCGGGCGCCCGGGATCCGAACCTGCGAACCCCGGGCTGCCAAGCGTGGACTGAACCGCTGCGCCACCGGGCCGGCCCCTGCATATATCTTTTTGAATTAGTGTTTTCATTTTCTTTGGATAAATACTAAGTGGAATTGCTGGATCATATGGTAGTTCTATTTTTAATTTTTTGAGGAACCTCCATACTGTTTTTATAGCAGCTGTGCCAATTTACATTCCCACCAACAGTGCACGAGGGTTCCCTTTTCTCCACATCCTCACCAACACTTGTTATTTCTTGTCTTTTTCATAATAGTCATTCTGATAGGTATGAGATGATATCTCATTGTGGTTTTGATTTGCGTTTTCCTGATGATTAGCGATCTTGAGCATCTTTTCCTGTGCCCATTGACCAGCTGTATGTCTTCTTTGGAAAAATGTCTATTCAGATCCTTTGCCTGTTTTTTCATGTGTGTGTGAGGAAGACCAGCCCTGAGCTAACATCCATTGCCAATCCTCCTCTTTTTTGCTGAGGAAGATTGATCCTGGGCTAACATCTGTGCCCATCTTCCTCTACTTTATATGGGATGCTGCCACAGCATGGCTGACAAGTGGTGCATGTGTCTGCACCTGGGATCCGAACCTGTGAACCCTGGGCCGCCAAAGTGGAATGTGCGAACTTAACTGCTACGCCAGCTGGCTGGCCTCATCTCTGCCCATTTTTTAATCAGAATGTTTGTTTTTTTGATATTGAGTTGTATGAGTTCTTATATATTTTGGATCTCAACCCCTTGTAGGATATATCATTTGCAAATATCTTCTCCCATTTAGTAGGTTGCCTTTTCGTTTTGTTGCTGGTTTACTTTGCTGTGCAAAAGCTTTTTAGTTTGATGTAGTTCCACTTGTTTATTTTTGCTTTTGTTGCCCTTGCCTAAGGAGACATATCCAAAAAAATGTTGCTAAGACCAATGTCAAAGAACTTATTGCCTATGTTTTCTTCTAGGTGTTTTATGGTTTCAGGTCTTACATTTAAGTCTTTAGTTCATTTTGAGTTGGTTTTTATATGTGATGTAAGGAAATGGTCCAGTTTCTTTCTTTTGCATCTAGCTGTCCAGTTTTCCCAACACCATTTATTGAAGACACTGTCTTTTCCCCATTTTATATTCTTAACTCCTTTGTTGTGGATTGACTGACCATCTATGTGTGGGTTCATTTCTGGGCTCTCTATTCTGTTCCATTGACCTATGTGTCTGTTTTTGTGCTAGTATCATACTGTTTTGATTACTATAGCTTTGCAATAGAGTTCAAAATCAGGGAGCATGATACCTCCAGTTTTGTTCTTCTGTCTCAAGATTGTTTTGGCTATTTGGGTCTTTTGTGGTTCCATATAAATTTTAGGATTATTTGTTCTAGTTCTGTGAAAAATGCTATAGGTATTTTTATAGGGATTGCATTGAATCTGTAAATTGCTTTGGGTAGTATGGACATTTTAGTACTATTATTTCTTCTAATCCATGAGCATGGTATATCTTTCCATTTGTTTGTGTTGTATTCAATTTTTCATCAGTGTTTTATAGCTTTCAGAGTACAGGTCTTTCACCTCTTTGGTTAAATTTATTTCTAGGTATTTTATTTTTTTGATGCAATTTAAGTGCAATTGTTTTCTTAATTTCTCTTTCTGATAGTTTGTTATTACTATATAGAAATGCAACATATTTCTGTATATTAATTTTTTATCCTGCAAATTTACTGAATTCATTTATTAGTTCTAATAGTTTTTTGGTGGAGTCTTGAGGATTTTCTATATGTAGAATAATGTCATCTGTAAATAGTGACAGTTCTACTTCTTTTTTAATTTGGATGCTTTTTATTTCATTTCTTGTCTGATTGCTGTGGCTAGAACATCTAGTACTATATTGAATAAAACTAGTGAGAATGGGCATCCTTGTCTTGTTCCCGATCTTAGAGGAAAATCTTTCAGCTTTTTGCCATTGAGTATGATGCTAGCTGTGGTTTTGTCATATATGGCCTTTATTATGTTGATGTATGTTACTTCTATACCCACTTGGTTGAGAGTTTTTATCATAAAAGGATGTTGAATTTTGTCAAATGCTTTGTCTGCATCTATTGAGATGATCATGTGATTTTTATCCTTAGTTTTGTTAAGGTGGTGCATCACAGTGATTGATTTGTGGATGTTGAATCATCTTTGCATCCCTGGAATAAATCCCACTTGATTATGGTGTATGATTCTTTTAATGTATTGTTGAATTTGGTTTACTAATATTTTCTTGAGGATTTCTGCATCTCTATTTATCAGGGACATTGACCTGTAATTTTTCTTTTTTCGTAGTGTCTTTGATTTTGGTATCAGGGTAATGCTAGCCTTATAGAATGAGTTTGGAAGTGTTCCTTCCTCTACAATTTTTTGGAATAGTTTGAGAAGGATGGATATTAACACTTCTTTAAATATGTGGTAGCATTCACCTGTGAAGTTGTCTGGTCCTGGACTTTTCTTTGTTGAGAGTTTTTTTAAATCACTGATTCAATTTCATTACTAGTGATCAATCACTTTAGATTTTCTATTTCTTCTTGGTTCAGTCTTGGGAGATTATATGTTTTTAGGAATTTATCCACTTTTTCTAGGTTGTCCAATTTGTTGGCATTAATGTTCATAGTAGTCTTTTATGATTCTTTGTATTTCTGTGGTATCATTTGTAATTTCTCCCCTTTCATTTCTGATTTTATTTATTTAGGCTCTCTCTCTTTTTTCTTGATGAGTCTGGCTAAAGGTTTATTAATTTTATCTCTCTTTTCAGAGTACCAGGTCTTAGTTTCATTGACCTTTTCTATTATTGTTTTGGCCTCTATTTCATTTATTCCACTCTGATCTTTATTATTTCCTCCCTTCTCCTAACTTTGGGTTTTGTTTGTTCTTCTTTTTCTAGTTTCCTTTAGATGTAAAGTTAGATTGTTTATTTGAGATTTTTCTTGTTTCTTGAGGGAGGCATGTATCACTATGAACTTTCCTCTCAGAACTGCTTTTGCTGCATCCCATAAATTTAGGAAAGTTATGTTTCCATTTTCACTTGTGTCAAGGTGTTTCTTGATTTCTTCATTGATCCATTGCTTGTTTAGTAGCATGTTGTTTAGTTTCCATGTGTTTGTGTTTTTTTTTTCCCCAGTTTTTTTCTTGTAACTGATTTCTAGTTTTATATTGTTGTGGTCAGAAAAGATGCTCAATATGATTTCAACCTTCTTAAATTTGTTGAGACTTGTTTTGTGCCCTAACATGTGATCTATACTGGAGAATATTCCATGTGCACTTGAATGTGTATTCTGCAGTTTTTTGATGGAATGATCTGTATATATCTATTAAGTCCATCTGGTCTGATGTGTTGTTTAAAACCAATGTTTCCTTATTGATTTTCTGTCTGGATGATCTATCCATGTTTTTTTTACTATTCTTAAGGGAGATGCTTTATTTCAGTCTCACTGAACAATGAATTTGTACTTGGTTCAGTTGCCACTTGACTATATGTTTATTATTATAATGCTTAAAAGATATAAACAGTGTGGGAAAGAGTACTGTGTGTTCAAGTGCCAATGATTCATACTTGCTTTGCAATTTAGAAATGTTACTTAATACAGATAAGTTTGTATTCAAAATATTATGTTATATCTTGTGATTATATCACAAGATACAGCCATTTAGGTTACAGAGATTCAGCTTCATATGTTTTGTTTAATACCACTACCACAACTTAGAAACCATTTCTTTATATTTATGAAGATGGATCTAGATTTTGTCTCAGTACTACAATTCCAGAACCATCATGGCCTCCCATGTGCAGTTGTATAGTTGGAATACTTTCTTTTCTCCTCAGAGTACTTGCCATCTGTTAGTTTATAGCAGCGCTAAGTTGTGCAAAATATCCTCATGATTTCAACTTGCTCAGTGGGTCTGATATTGTCTTAGGTTAGGTTTCCTGGGAAACAGACTGAGATGGAGACTTGCATGCAGGAGGTTGAGTGGGGAGTAGTCTCAGAAACATTCTGAGAAACATAACTTGACCTTATCTGGAGACAGCTTATCCTGGATTCTGGTTATTCTTTTTCTCCTGGAGAAATTTACAAGAAAGTTAGTGAGAAAAATTCTAAATCCTGACATTGCATTTGATCCTGATATTCATCATCTCTCTCTTCTTCCACACATCCTATATTCCCTTATCAATCAACTAGCCCTTCTGCTGGGCTAGGTGGCTTTTCAGGTGGGCTATCCAGACTCTCATCCTTGAGGGATCTGAGCCCCTCGATACCATGTCTGTCTTAGGCTGTAGATGCTGTATTTACCCATTTGCCATCAAAATTGGTGAAGGGCGCTATCAAGAGACATTCCAGTGGATCAGCTAAGTGCGAATAGTCTTCCTTTCCCCCATTGTGTAACAGCAGCCTTACCTCATCTGAGTCAATTACCCTGCCAGTATGGGGACTCTTTTCCTTGCCTGCTAGCCTCTTGTCACAAGGAATCTGAAATGGTCAGGTGATAGCCACAGCTTAAAGTTTATTGAGACTCTTACTACTGTGTCCTTTTTTTGGAAGCATTTTCCCTTTGCAAACTAGAACCCCTAGGCCTGCAGAGCATGAAGTTTAAGCAACAGAAAGCACTTGGAGTGCTAGTGAGAAAAGCTACTCCTACCACCACAACCCTGGGTTTTATTGTTTGGAAAATATCACCATACAGTGGTCGTTGATTTAAGGTTTCAACCCTATCCTGAAGGATAGTGCCCATTCACATATGGTGCTGTGCTTTCAAGAGTCCATTCTACCTCTCTATCAGGCCTGTAGGTTTTGGGTGGTGCAGTATGTGATAGGACCAGTGAATCCCATGGTCATGGGTCCACCACCATACCTCACTTGTAGAATAGCTCACTTAGTCTGAGACAGTGATCCTTTGTATAGTGGTGTTGGCTGAGGCACTTCAGGCAGGAAAAAAAACCCACGCCTGAAATAGATGTCAATATTTAATTTGGAGGGGATGTCTTAGCAAGCCCCAGATCACTGGACTCCTAAAAACTTCACTGACATGTGTAGGCCTGAATTTTCATAGGGTTTGTCTTCCATACTCAGGAGTGGATGTGTCTTACCAAAGTATATGGAGTATTTGCCCCTTTCTTACTCATTAAGTCCAACTAACAAGATATCTCTAATGTCACACAACAATGTGATGTTCTGAGGGATGTCCAGAAGGCCCAGGTATTTTCCACTATATTATAACAGAGCATAGGACAGTCAACTTAGCTCTGAGGCAAGATCATTAATATATACTGTTGTTCCTACCATATAAAGGCAAATTGCTTATGTTCCTCCTGCCTGCTAGATATTGAAAACAACACATTCACCAGACTAATAGTCCCATACCCCTTATCAGGGGCTGTGTTAATCTGCTATAACAAAGATATCTCATCCATCACAGTAGCTACAAATAGGGTTACTACCTAGTTAGGTTTGAGATATTATCCACCTTGTATTTTAGAGGACAGCCTGGACAATTACATAAGATATGATGGGTACCACCCAGCCTGTATCATTCAAGTCTTTGAGGATGGTACTAATCTCTGCCATTCCCCCTAGAAGAAGTATTATTTTTGATTTTACAGTCTTCCAAGGATGGGGAGGACAATTTCAAGGATTTTTCACTTGGGCTTTTCTATTATAATAGCTCTTCTTTCATAGGTCAAGAAACCAATGTGAAGGTTCTGCTCATTGTTGAGTATGTCCACTCCAATTGTGTATTAGGGTACCAGGGAAATAACCACCAGATCATTTTATATTTTTATTGTTGGAACTAATGGATTCACTATGAGTTGGACTTCGGCCAAGGCTCCATTTATTACCAACCTCCTTCCTTATTCTAACAGAGGTGTAATGATAACATTTGGGCCATTGGATATTCAACTCAGTGTTCACTCAGACCTTGTATCCAACATTCCTCGAAAACTATGTATTCCCTTTCCTCAGTTTATAATTACCTGAGAAAAGTCTTTTTGGGGAAGGACTGGGGAAATCACCTGGTATACACTTGCTATTGTATTGCAGTGTCAAGGGGCCTGGCCTCTCTTTTGATTGACAGGTTCTGAGTATGAGAACTGCCTCAGGTCTGGAAGCTAGACAAGGGATTATATCTTTCCACTGGGGCAGTTGACCTCAATCTTTTGCTCATCCAGTAATATATATCACTGATTGATTGTATATATTAAGCAATACCCCTGTTGGATCCATATCTATTTTGCTTCTGGACACATCACATTCTATTAATCATCTCCATAGATCACCATGGGTCTGGCTTCCTTGGCTGCCATTCTATCCTTGTTGCCCAAGAGAATAATTACACCCACCTTACTTCTAACAATTGGGTGCTGCCATCTGGCCTCTATTATTCCAGCATTATACCATTGTCATTAGGGAGTCCAGTTCTGTTATAGAATTTCTTACTGTCAGCCCCTTCTTATAAAGGACAGGTACTAGTACTGAGCATCTCTATGCTGCTGCTGCTCATCCTCACCATTGCATTTCTTATTGCCTTGGTAAATGGATTGCCCTCAGGGCCATATCAAGGAATATAATTATCTGTTGAATTTCCCACCTCTTTTAATACAGGTCTTTGCTTTTTCCAAGCTTCTAAGAGCCATCCCAGCAATTTATCAGAACTGGATGTCAATATTCTTGCCAGGGTGTTAAACCCAATGTCACAGAAGAGTGCCTCTATATCAATAAACTCTCCCTTATTCTGCCTTATTTTCTGATCCTCTTGATTCAGCATCTTTGGGATCTATTTCCTTGCATATGATCCTGATCCTGGTTCTTGCCACTACATGTTATTGAGATTAAGATGCTACAGCTCATTTATAGCTCATCCCTCTCCTGCCTTAGCAGACCTGACACTCCCTAATTATGCTGAAATTTGACCTTAGTTACTGGTCTCGTTGCCAGGACAGAAGTTGGTGGCAGATCCTGAGAAGGGTAAGCATGGTCTTGTAAGCCATCTGCCTATTTTAAACATCTGCATATTCTTCAAGCAAAGCAGCATCCATCTTCTAACAAAAATGAGTAAGACATTTCTGCAGGCTCAGAGGATTCAGATATACTAGGGGTTGAAAGTTCTGAGCTGGATCTACCCAGAATCCTTAATCCAAGTCTCAGGGTCCTATTCCTTCCATCGCAGGGCCCTTACTTCGGCATAGGATGTTTTCTAGTGTCGAGAATGAAATATTTTCTAAAATTCTACTACTCTTGAGATTAGGTCCCGAGCCAATGAGGACTTCTTTAAGTGCTACTTAGTAGGAGCTTTAGTATTCACACTTTGCTTTGAATTGATGAGTGATCATCTTTAGTCTTATTTTTTTCACTTCAGAGCATTGATGGTGTTCAGCAGCAAATATGCAATTCTGCAATCCTTATAATTACTACTTCCCCCATACCTTTCAAATGCCAGATATATTGCACAAGCCAGTGCGTTCCCTTCCAGATCCCATTCCAGTTAGCCACAATTGAAAAGCCTTAGTAATTTTACTGCTTCAGCATACCGGGAAATATCAATACTCCACCTACCAGCAGTGACGAAGTCTTCATTGGCAACTGACCAGCAGGTGATCCAACTCCTGAATACCATCCTTAGAGTCTGCTTCCTAGCCCATTCCTAACACCCGTGTGCCATAGGTGGGGTTTTCTTGAAGCAGAATCTGAGACAGGGATTCAGGTGCAGGTGATTTTGTTGAAGGAGTGCACTGCAGAAAAAAAAAAAACTAAAAGAGATAGAAAAAGCAGGATAGGGAATAGGAAAGAACGTGCAATGATGTGGTCTCAGGTTAAGTCTGACTTTTCCTGAACAATGGGGTAGGCCCTCTGGAAAATAAATCATGCTGAGAGTTTTACCAACTTGAGGCAAGGAGGCCAGGCTTTTAGACTCCTGTATCAGTCATTTATTGGCACCCCTACCACTACCACATGCACCTGGGATGTCTCTTTTGTACTTTAAGCAATGACGAGACATCTGGAAAACCTTTTTTTAAATAAGTATCTCAGACCCTTCCTACTGTTTCCTTTCCTCCAAAATTTCCTGGTTAATTTTATTGAAGAGTGGTACTAAAACCAAAAATCTGTAGCTCCTTAAATATTCCCACTGGTCAAACTATGATATTTGAGTAGCACAATGATAATATTAATACTTCTTATTATTTAAAGAATTGATGAAAAAGATGAGTCTGTGAAAGGTCATGAGTGGTAAGAATATGCAAAAGAAAAGATTAATGTAAAGCATATAAAAAGATAATTATAAATGCAAAAATATTGATGTTAATAGGAGACCTTTAACGTTAATTCTAGATGCACATGAGAGTTGGTGGTGGACAAAAATGCTGATAATTTTAGAGAGACAGATGGAAAAGATAGTTCTTTTTTTAAAAGTTATGAGTTCATATTGATCTTCCCTATTTATCATATGTACCTGCACCCAAATTTTCTTATCAACCATGGGTTTTTTTGACAAGTGAGATTTTCTATTACATTGACATAGATTCAATTTTGTGCTAAACTGTGTGATAAAGCCCGGAGTCTGGAATTTTGAAAGTTCAAACATGAAATTTCAACCCAGTACTAAAATACCACCCCTTCCTCTTCACTTGGTGCTATTATTGGTGGCCACTTCTCTAGTGGTTCCATAAAAATAATAGCTAATATGTACAAGAAATTATCCTAACACTTCATATTATTGCTCTCACATTTCACAATAATCTTATGAAATAGGAAGTATTGTTGTCCCTATTTTTCAGATCAGAAAATAAGACGCAAAGAGATTAAGTGAAAAGGTCATACCGCCAGTAAACAAATGAATCACATGGCTACCTCTGTTCATTTTATTTTATTTTTTGTGAGGAAGACCAGCCCTGAGCTAGCATCTCTTGCCAATCCTCCTCTTTTTGCTGAGGAAGACTGGCCCTGGGCTAACATCCGTGCCCATCTTCCTCTACTTTGTATGGGACGCCGCCACAGCATGGCTGACAGGCAGTGCGTCTGCAGGCGCCCGGGATCCGAACCCGCGAACTCCGGGCTGCCAAGCACAAACTAAACCGCTGCACCACTGGGTTGGCCCCATCCTCTATTCATTTTACAAAATGAAATCTCAAGATAGCTGGTTTTAAAAAATCAAAAATTAGAGTAAATTTCCCCTCTATGGTCATCTGATTTACTTGCAACAACAATCTTCTATCTACCTATCTGTGGTCAAGAAAAGAAGTAAAAGCAAATATTATGGTTCAGAGCATTTAGTATTTAATTAAAAAGAAAGAAAAGAGAAGCTTTGTGTGCAGTAGAAAAGCTGGTGTTGTAGTGGGGGTTGGCAGAAATCAACATACCTAAACACTGGCCCAATGCAATGAATTCCTAAACAGAGAGTAAATTGTTTTTTAAAAAGCCTCTATATGAGAAAATAAGCAAGAAGTTACAATGGACTGAAATACAATCCACACTAACAAATGTGGCTTTCTTACAGATAGTAGTTGAGAAACTTCCTGCAGCTGCACCCAAAATGGTAGCTCCTGGAAAGAGAGAAAAAAAAAAAATGGAATCTCTCAGCTGTTATTTCCCAACAGTTAGGAGGATGTATACATTCCTTCTGGGGTAAACTCCCAAGTTACCCAACTCCAAACATTATCAGTCAGATAGAAGGAGACAAGTTAAACATAGTACCCCAGAGAAATGATTTTAATCTTCTTCTAAAGGTAAAAATTTACCTTGTAATGTGCCAGATGCCATATAATGCTCCAACTTGCCTTTCCAAGAGGCTATTGGAGCAAGAAAAATAGAATGCCAACATAGCAGGAGAAAGGAGAGAAATGGAGTTAGGGAAGTAAAAAGGAAATACTATGATTAACAGAAAAAAAACCCAAAGAAGTTTATGAAACTAATTTTAAATAATTCATGTATCAAAGAAGAAACTGTCACAGAAATTAGAAAATATTTGAACCGATATTGAATCTATGACATCAAATTGTTGGATGCAGCTAAAGCAGTGCCTAGAGGAAATTCACAGCCTTAAATGCATATATCAGAAAAGAAGAAAGGCTACATATTAATTTTCGAAGCTTCTAAGAAACTCTCAAGTCAAACCTAAAGAAAGTTGAAGGAAGGAAATAATAAAGCAAAGAGCAGAAATCAATAAAAAAAATATATACTATAGAGAAAAATCAACAATACTGAAGGTTGAAAAGATTAATAAAATTGATAAACCCCTAGAAAGACTAATCAAATAAAAAAGGAGAGATGGCAAAAATTACCAATATGAGGCAGAAAGAGAGGACTTCACTACAGATTCTATGTTAATTAAAAAGATAATAAGAGGATAGTATGAAAAACTTTATGTCAACATTTCAATTTATTAAATAATAAATAACAATTTGGATGAACTGGATAGTTACCTTAGAAACACATCCTACCATCAAAAAATTGAAAAGACAACTCACATAATGGGAGAAAATTGTTGTAAGTCATATATCTGATAAGGAACTTGTACCTGGAATATAGAAAGAACACCTACAACTCAAGATAAATGACCCAATTTAAAAATTGGGAAGAGGATATGAATAGATATTTCTCCAAAGAAAATATAAAAATGGCCCACAAGCACACAAAAAGGTGCTCAACATCATTAACCATCAGGGAAATACAAATCAAAATCACACTGACATACCACTTCACACACACTAGGATGGCTATAAACAAAAAGACAGATAACAATAAGCATTGGTGCTGATGTGGAGAAACTGGAACCCTCATACATTGCTGGTGGGAACGTAAGCTAGTGCAACCACTTTGGAAAACCATTTGACAGTTCTTCATATGGTTAAACATAGAGTTACCTTATGACACAGCAATTCCATTCCAAGATATATACTCAAGACAGTTGAAAATGTATGTTCACACAAAAACTTGTACATGATGTTCATAGCAGCATCATTTATAACAGCTCCAAAGTAGAAACAACCCAAATTTCCATTAGCTGATGAATGGATAAACAAATTGTGGTATATCCATACAGTGGGGTACTATTCAGCCTGAACTGACTAATACAATAGGTAAACATTTGCTTCTATTGTATAGTGTATGCGAAGCCTAATAAGAAAATTTTCGTTTGTTTGTTTCTTTTTTTAAAATTAAGAATACACTTGGAAATGCAACACAGATACAGGAAAGTTAGATCCTTCTGCATTAGTGGAACTGTTTGTTCCTGTCCAAAATAACACCTTGACCTCATTCACAATACCTTTATTATCCATTAATCCAACCTGGTCTACTCAGTAAGCAGAGTAGATAGCAGCCTAGTACGGTTTAGAGAAAATATCTCCATCTTGTTTATTTGTCGGTTTATTGATTTACTTAATTAGTTACTTATCTGTCTATTTGAATTCTTTCTTCCTTACATCAGTGATAATCTTGTAAATGCAGATACTCCTAGGAGAGCTTTTTGGATCTCCTCCCATAGGAAGAGATCTCCATTGAATAAATATAGTTTGGGTGTGGGAAAAGGAGTGAGTGGTGAAAAGAGTAGATATTTTAGAAGCATAGACATCAGTGTATAGGGCAGTTTTCTATGACATAGTTGGGGGTAGAAGGCTATAGCCATAACAGGACAGGGTAAAAGGGCAGGAATTGCAATGCCAATCAACTTGTAATGTGTGCCTGGAGAACTGTGTTGAGATGGATTCTGAGCCTGCATCCTAGATTTGGTGGGAAAATGTTTCCTGGCTTATTAAGAGAGAAGTGGCAGCATATGTGTCAGCCAAGTCCCATCTCTTCAGTGGAGGTTTCTAGAGCAAGAGCCGCTTGGTTGTGGGTAGTAGAAAAACTTGAACAAAGAAATCGCCAATATAAGGCAAAGATTGAGATAACATGACCCAGATTATGATGATATTATGAAGGAATCAGAACCAGAAAAGACAGTGGATAAATTAGTAATAACTTTGGAGCAAGGAACAACTTGGAGGCAGAAGCACTGCTCTAAAGGCATTCAGGTTGACAGCATGTTGTTGTGGGCATCATTGGATGTCTGTGGCTGGCTTCTGGGCCTCATCCTTCTGATACATAACGTGAAAAGGCCATAGTATTAACCTGGGAAGGGCAACTGGTCAATTAGGCTGAGTGGAGTACCCACCATAAGTGTGAATCAGGATGCATAGTAGTTCCAGATACAAATTTAAGCGTTCCTAATATTAACATTGCCTGCTTGCTGTCTCAAACTTTTCTGTATTTTGAGATCCAATAGATACTAATAAATACTCAAAGTTTCTCTAGAAAAAACAAATGTAGAAAGGGCCCTCAATTCAAAAGAAGGGGTCCACATGGAAGTCAAGTTTTGAACTGAGGTTGGAAGAAGATGCCTGGGAGAGGTGAGAGAGGACCAGGTAGATGCAGCTCAAGTGTGATTCAGGGAATCTGACTTCATTCTTTGGGGAAGTGGGTTGTATAAGTTTTCCAGAATTGAACAGTGACTAGGCTAAGATGTGTGTCTGGCTCTTGCCAGAGAAGGACCAGGGCAGGATTGTGAATGGTGCTTCCTGAAGCCCAGGCTAATATTTATTCCTTTGCAAATCTTTTAACAGAATCTAGCCTATCCGTGAAAGGAGCACTTGAAGACCCTAAAAGCCCCTCTTTCATCTCCAAAATTAAACCATCCCATTCTCTATTTTCTACTCTGACTTGCTGTCTAGGGTCTCAGGTTCTCCAACCCGTTTCTCTCTTACCTTAGTTTCAGTATTCCTCATATTGACCATATTGATTGATAACTCGTTTGGGATAGGTTTTATGACCCAACTACACATTTTTCTCTAGGATGTTTGCAATGCATGTGGAGGTAGGAGAGATCACTGTCCGTGTACCCAAGTTCTTAGCACTGACTATCGAGATTTATTTTTATCTTGATTTTTCCATTAAAAAGGAGAAGATGTAGATCTCCACTTGTAGTAGATGTACTTTTCCCTATTCCTCCCACAAAATGCAACTAAAAACTCTGGAAATTATATATAAAACAAGCATAAGAAGACTTTGAAAGGTAGATAGAAGAAGACAGATCAGCTAGTTATGTTGGGACCCAAAGAATGACACGATGGTGGGTTTCCTGAGTTTTCTTTTTTGTGTCGTATATTCCAGAGTTGGAGCTGCAGAAGCCAGAAACCTGAAATGTCAGCAAGCACATACAAAGAAAACCCCAACAAAAAGTCTTTCTTAGTCAAAGGATCAGGAAAGGGGCAACACAGCAAGATAGAACAAATACAAAGAAATCCACTCATCTTAATTAAATTTCTGAAAACTAAAAAGGAAAAAATATTTTGAAAGCAGCTAGAGAAAAACAATATCTTACCTATAGGAGAAAAACAATTAGAATGACAGTAAATTTTGCATCAGAAACCATGGAGGCCAGAAGGAAGTGCCACAATATTTTTCAAGTGCTGAAAAAGTAGAACTGTCACCTGGAATCTTATCTCCAGAAAAAACATCCTTCAAAAATTAAGGGGAAATCAAGACATTCTCAAATGAAGAAAAAGTTCATAACAGAATTTATTGCCAGGAGACCTATCCTAAAAAAATAGCTAAAGGAAATTTTTTAAGCAGTAAAGAAATAATTAAAGAAGGAAACTTAAAATACTAGGAGGGAATAAAGAAGATGGTAAGCAAAACTATGAGTAACTACAATAGACTTTTTTCTCCTTTTGAGTTTTCATAACTATGTTTGACACTTGATACAAAAATTATAACACTATCTGATGTGCTTTTCAATGTATGCAAAGGAGATATTAAGACATCATATTCTAAACAGGAAAGGGGAAAGGATGTAAAGATAGCTAAAGTTTCTATACTTTACTTGAACTGGTAAATGATGATACTAGTAGACTGTGATTATGTATATATAATGTAATACCTAAAGCAACCACTAAAAAATGCTAAGGAGATACACTCAAAATCACTATAGAGGGGCCGCCCGGTGGCGCAGTGGTTTAGTCCGCACTTGGCAGCCCGGGGTTTGCGAGTTCGGATCCCGGGCGCCCGCTGACACACTACCTGTCAGCCACGCCGTGGCGGCGTCCCATATAAAGTAGAGGAAGATGGGCACGGATGTTAGCCCAGGGCCAGTCTTCCTCAGCAAAAAGGGGAGGATTGGCAACAGATGTTAGCTCAGGGCGGGTCTTCCCCACAAAAAAAAAAAAAAAAAAAAAAAAAATCACTATAGAAAAATCAAAATTGAATTCTAAAAAAATGTTCAAGTAACCCACAGAAAGGCAGGGAAAAGAAAATAGAGAAATTTTTAAAAGAGAACCAACAGAAAACAAAAAATAAAGTGGCAGAGGTAATCCCTAATATATCAGTTATTAGAGTAAGTAAAAATTATCTAAATATGCCAATTAAAGGACAGATATTAGTAGGTTTTGTTAAAAACATGACCCAGCTTTATGCTGTCTACAAGAAAGTCACTTCAAATATAACTATATAGGCAGGTTGGTAAAAGGGTCAATCCAAGCAGACAAAGCAATCCCAAACGTGCTTGCACAAAGCAACAGAGCTACAAAATACGTGAAGCAAAAACTGATAAAAAGGAGATTTAGACACATCCACAATTATAGTTGGAGACTTGAAACCCCTTTCTCAACAACTGTTAGAACAACTAGACAGAAAATCAGCAAGGATATGGAAGAATTCAAAAACACCATAAACAAACAGGATCTAAAAACATTTTTAGAATACTTCACCCAATGACAGTAGAATACACATACTTTTCAAGTGCACATGTATCATTCACCAAAATAGATCATATCTAGGCCATAAAATAAACCTCAAAAAATTTTAATAGAACTGAAATCATCCAGAGTGTGCCCTCTGACCACAATGGATTCAACCTAGAAATCAATAATAGAAAGATTGCAGGAAAATCTTCAAACACTTGGAAACTAAACAACACACTTCTAAATAATCCATTGGTGAAAGAGAGAGTCTTGAGGGGAAATTTTTAAAAATACACTAAACTGAATGAAAGTGAAAATATGACATGACAAATTTATAGGATGCAACTAAAGCAGTGCTGAGAGGGAAATTTATAGCAACTAAATGCATACATTATAAAAAAGGAAAAGTCTCAAATCTATTATCTAATCTCCTACCTCAAGAACCTAGAAAAAGAAAGGCAAAATAAAACCAGAGGAAAGAAATAATAAAGATAAGAACATAAATTAATGAAATTGAAAACAGAAAGACAATAGAGAAAAATCAATTGAACAAAAAGCTGATTCATTGAAAAGATTGATAAAATTGAGAGACTTCTAGAAAGACTGACTGACAAAGGAAAAAGGAGAGAAAGACACAAATTACCATTATCAGGAATGAAACAGGGGAGATCACCAAAGAACCTGCAGATATCAAATGATAATAAGAATTAATATGAACAGCTCTATATGGATGAATTTGACAACTTAGGTGTCATGGACCACTTTCCCCAAAACACACAAACTAAATAAATGATTTGAATAGCTCTATAACTATTTTTTTAAAGGAATTTATCTTTTTTTTTTATTGGTGAGGAAGATTTGCCCTGAGCTCACATTTGTTGTCAATCTTCCTCTTCTTTGCTTGAGGAAGATTCACCCTGAGGTAACATCTATGCCGATCTTCCTTTATTCTATATATGGGTTGCCACCACAACATGGCAGACGAGTGGTGTAGGTCTGCACCCAAGATCGGAACCCATGAACATGGGCTGCCAGAGCGGAGCATGCCAAACTCAACCTCTAGGCCATGGGGCTGGCCACATGAATTTATAATTTTAAAACTCCCAAAAAAGAAATCCCCAGGGCAAGATGATTTCGGTGGAGAAATCTATCAAATGTTTAAAGAAAAATTAACATTAAATCTCCCCCTCTCTTCTGGAAAATAGAAGAGGGGGGAACACATTCTAGGTCACTTTATGAAGCCAGTATTATCCTGATACCAAAACCAGACAAAGTCAAAACAAGAAAAGAAAACTACAGACCAATATCCTCATGAATATAGATGCAAAAATCCTTAACAAAATATTAGCAAATAGAATTCAGCAATATATTAAAAGAATGATACACTGTGAACAAGTGGGATTTATTCCAGAGATGCAAGTCTTGTTCAATATTTGAAAATCAATCAATATAATCTACCATAATAACAGGCTAAAGAAGAAAAATCACATGATCATATCCATTGATACAGAAAAAGCATTTGACAGAATTTAACACACATTCGTGATCAAACTCTCAGAAAATAGGAAAAAGAGTAGAACTTCCTCAACTTGATAAAGAGCATCTACAAATACTCTACAGCTAACATTATACTTTATGGTAAAAACTGAATGTTTCCCCCCTAAGATCAGGAATAAGGTGAGAATGTCCACTGTCACAGTTCTTTTTAAACATAACACTGAAAATTCTAGACAGTTCAATAAGACAAGAAAAGGAAATAAAAGGAATAGAAATCTTAAAGGAAAAAGTAAAACTGTCCCTATTTGCAGATAATATATTTGTCTACATAGAAAATCCTAAGGATTCTACAAAAAAAAAAAATCTTCTACAACTAATAAGTGAGATTATTAAGGTCACACAATATAAGATAAAAATACAAAGTAAATTGTATTTCTATATACTAGCAATGAACATGTGGGCTGCAAAATAAAAATACAATGCCATTTACGATATCTACAAAAATACTTAGATGTAAATTTAATGAAATAGGTATAGAATTGTATGTTGAAAATTACACAAAACTGATGAAAGAAGTCGAAGACAATCTAAATAATGGAAAGACATACTATGTTCATGGTTTGGAAGAGTCAACATAGTAAGGATGTTAATTATTCCCAAATTGATATCAGTCTACTTGATTTCAAAACTTATTATATAGTTAAAGCAATCAAGACTGTGTGGTATTGCTAGAGGGATGGACAGTCAGTAGAACAGAACAGAGGACCAAGAAAGAAACCCAGAAAAATATGTCCAACTGATTTTTGACAAAGGTGCAAGAGGAATTTGATGGGAGAAAGATAGCTGTTTCAACAAATGGTGCTGGAGCAATTGGATATCCATAGGTTAAAATAATGAACCTTGACCTAAGTTTCATACCACATACAAAAAGTAATTCAATATGAATCATGAACTTCAGTGTAAAAGTATAAAACTTTTAGAAAAAACATAGGAGAAAATCTTCAGAATCTAGGGTTAGGCAAAGAGTTCTTAAACTTGAGAGCAAAAACATGATGTATAAAAAGAAAAACTGATAAACTAGACTTCACCAAAATTAAAAACTTTTTCTTCAAAAAGGACCCTGTCAAGAGAAGGAAAAGACAAGCTACAAAGTGGTAGAAAATATTTGCAAACCACATATTTGATAAAGGACTAGTGTCTAGATTATATAGCGCATGTCTAAAACTCAACAGTAAAAATAAAGCAAACAATTCAATTGAAAAGTAGGCAAAAGACTTAAAGAGACATATCACCAAAGAAGACATACAGATGGCAAATAAGCACATGAAAAGATATTCAACATCATTAGCTATTAGAGAAATGTAAATTAATACCATAATGAGATATTACGATACAGTTATCAGAATAGCTAAAATAAATATAGTGACAACGTCAAATGTTGATGAGAATGTTGGAGAATCTGGATCAGTCATATATCTCTAGTGGCAATGTAAAATAGTACAGTCACTGAAAACCAGTTTGGCAGTTTCTTAACAAACTGAACATGTAACTACCATGCAACACAGCAATTCCACTCCTGGGCATTTAGCCCAGAGAAATGAAGGCTTATGGTCACATAAAACCTGTACAAGAATATTTACAGCAGTCTTTATTTGTAATAGCCCCAAACTGAAAACAACTTTGATGTCCTTCTATGGGTAAAAGTTAAACAAACTATGATACATCCATACTAGGAATACTACTCAGTAATAAAAAGGAATGATACATGCAACAACCTGGATAAATCTCCAGAGAATTATGCTGAGTGAAAAAAGGCCAATCTCAAAAGGTTGCATTTTATATGATTCCATTTATATAACATTCTTGGAATGACAAAAGTATAGAAATGGAGAACAGATTAGTTGTTGCCAGAGGTTCAGGAGGGATTGGAATGCTAGGAAAGTAAATGTGTCTATAAAAGATCAACATGAGGGATCCTTGTGGTAATGGAAATGTTCTATATCTTGACTGTATTGATGTTAATATCCTGGTTGTGATATTGTATTATAGTTTTGCAAGATATTGCCATTGGGGTAAACTGGGTAAAGGGTAGATGGGATCTTTCTGTATCATTTCTTATAACTGCATGTGAATCTAAAATTATCTCAAAATGAAAGAATTTGAAAAAAAGGAAGGGATTAAGACAGTTTGGGCTGGCATCTGTTATGTCATGGAGAGTTTGTGAGGTACTCCTGCAAATGGTCTATTAGGGACGGAAATTACTGGACATAGGAGGTAGGAGAACTGGGATTCTAGCTGCTGGGGACCCAGAGAGAAACAGTTGGTTTTATTTCCACTATGGATTGTTCTTTTTGTGTGTGTGTGAGGATGATTGGCCCTGAGCTAACATTTGTGCCCATCTTCCTGTATTTTATATGCTGGATGCCTGCCACAGCATGGCTTGATAAGCAGTTGCGTAGGTCCACGCCTGGGATGTGGCCCACAAACCCCAGGTCGCCTAAGCAGAGCTCCTGAACTTAACCACTACACCACAGGATTGGCCCCTGGATTGTTCTTTTTGATTGTTCTTTTCCAGGCTAGTGGCTTGAGGACACCTGGTACACAAGTTTCATAAAAGCATATAAATAGAATTTAGTAGATTTTCTTTAGATGAGTAGTTTACTTTGGTCCATTGCTATATTTACTTTCATTTTCTGGCACTTAAGCAAGTGCTAATTGTATAATTTATTTAGGATCTGTTCAACATAGGTTGGAGGCATGGTAGTGAAGATGATGTTTGTTGAAGGGGGATACGAAAAATTCAGATGCTATGCCTTAGATAAAACTGAAAGGATGGAAGAAAAATTCAGAAATACAGAATTTGAGTGTATGTATAGCTAGATAATTCAGAAACAATTAGGTGTAATTATTTCATCTGGTTATTTAAAGAACTGACAAATTTTTTCTACATTTTCCCATCCTTTAATACACCTTTCCAGTGACAGGCTAATCACCCTCTGTTTCCTTCTTCATCTATCTAATTTCCTCCTTCAAGAAGAATGTGTAGCCGTATGCAATTTTAAGTAGGAGAAGTGAGAAAACATCTCTCTTCTTTTTTAAATTTTTTTTTTAAAGAGAAAACTTTTTTATTTCTCCATTCAACTCAATGGTGCACAAGGTGAATATTTTTCTACTGTAGTTTGGAGTCTCTGCACTAGAGGTCTATGTTACCAGCTCAGACAATTTGCTGTGTTGTTCTGAAATAAATGTGGCAAAGTTTCAGATCTGGAGTACAGGAAGTCTTTCTGTAATGATGATCGGTTACTGTCATCATTACTCACTCCACCTAGGCTGTGATCCAAGCAAAACATCTGGTCCAGGAAAAGTATGAAAAAGTAGTGGCCTGGATAGCTACCCAAAGAAGCCTGCGAAGACTTGATACCTACAGAGAACACAGATGCTTTCAGCAGTAAAAGAGTAATTCCAAAAAGTGTGTAGCCTCCCAAATTTCAGTAATCAAAACTGCATGAGGTCCTCAAGATATTAAGATGTTAATACTTGTAGAGGCTGTTTGATTTTCAGATTCCAAAAATGTATCCATCACTGGTATGGGTACATACTGAGAATTTCTGACTTTTTGGAGATGGAAGACACTGAAAAAAATTACAACAAAGTTGGCAATCATTTAGCTCAGCTTTTTAGTTTGAAAAGAATACAGATGTTCAGCAGACTTCATGAAATGTGATGTAGTGGAGCTGAATGTAATGTATGAGTGGAAACGGGACAATAGGGAGCATAGGGATTTCTTAGGAAGTAGAAAACAAGGTTGTAAGAAACTTTGCTTTACAGAAACTGGCACTGGAAAATCATCCTCATTTGTTAATTTGTTTGTTCATTTATATATTCCTCCATCCAACAACAACAACACAATGTTTAAAGAGTCCCTATTATATGCCAGGCACAGAAACCAAGGGATCCCTAGCTTATTCCTTTTGCCTCTCTCTGGAGTTACAGTCTCTGCTTCTTTCCATATTTCTTCTTCAGTTCTTGGACTTTCGCAAGACCTCTAGCTTCTCTCTTTGACATGAAGTTTCGGCCTTGGCTTCTACTATTAAATGACCTATTATTCTTTTGGGATTTCTTGGTTCCAGTTCCTGAGAGAGAAAATCTGATTGGCTCAGTTCATTTTTTGGTACTGCCTACATCACAGGATCTTGGTAGGTTTGTGTGTTGACTGTCCAGTCCCTCTTCTTACCATGTAGCCTAGTCAAAATAGCTGTTGCCAAGGGGATGAGGGAGCACAGTCACCTGGTATTAAATAGGAGATCTGAGCCATGAGTAGGAGCTGTGAATGAGACAGGCAACATGAATTAGTGCCCAATACAATGTTACCGGAAATTTAGGCAGTAAATCGGTCTGTATTTAGAGAGAACTCCCTCAATTTTTTTTAATGCTCCAAGTGATAATTTTTCTACTTTATTCACAAGCTCCAATTCATACAGGTTTTATTTCCAAAATATCTTTCAACTATGTTCCTCAAACTTCTGTACTATTGCTTCTTTAGATCAGGTTCTCTTGGTGTACTTTTTTTAATATCTCTCTTGGATCACTGCAATGGCTTGAGTTTCCTACCTCCAGTCTTGCCCTTTCAAATTCATCTTTCACTGAGTAGCCTGAGTGATCTACATAAATACAGATCTTATCACGTCGTTTTCTGACTTGACAACCTTCACATACAAAGTAAGACCAGGCTCCTCAGCACGGCAAGACATGCCCTCCAGGCTTCCTGTCACACTTAGCATTGCAGTCATGTGCCGCATAAGGATGTTTCGGTCAATGACAGACCGCACGCATGACCGTGTTCCCATAAGATTAGTACTATATAGCCTAGGCTTGTAGGCTTGTGTGAGTACACTCTATGATGTTCACGCAATGACAAAATCGCCTAAAGACACATTTCTCAGAGCGCATCCCCATCATTAAGCAACGCGTTACCATACACGTAATGAACTGCTTGAAATTCTTTAACACACTGTGTTGTTTCTCATCTTCATGCCTTTATTTATTACTATTTCCTTTGCTTGAAATGGACTTTGCCTTCTTTTAAAAAGACATTAAGAGAGAAAAATAGTATTTTATATTTACTCCAATGTTTACCACTTCTGTTGCTCTTTATTCCTTCTTGAAGATCCATCTGGTGTCATTTCACTTTTGCCTAAAGAACTTCTATAGTATTTTTTTGTAGTTTAGGTATCCTAATG
Organism: Tapirus indicus; assembly: GCA_031878705.1. NCBI lineage: Eukaryota > Metazoa > Chordata > Mammalia > Perissodactyla > Tapiridae > Tapirus > Tapirus indicus. The sequence continues at coordinate 48,339,254 of CM062918.1, forward strand.
ACAACTTTGCACAGGTCTCCTAGTGACAAGTTTGCATAGTTTTCTTTATGTGAAAATGCCTTTATTTTACCTTCATTATTGACCTTGATTTCTGTTGGAAAAAGAATTCTGAGTTAATGGCTTTTTCTTTCAGCACTTTAAAGATGTTGTTTCATTGTTCTCCTCCGTTATTTCTGAAGAGAAGTCTTTGTGGTAGTCAAATCATTGTTGCCTTTTATGTATTAATTTTCTTTGCTTTCAAAATTTTCTGTTTATCTTTTGTGTTCAGAAATTTGATTATAATGTGTAGGCATGATTTCCTTCATATTTATACTGCGTGGTGGTCCCTGAGCTTCTTGAAGCTGTAATTTTACTTCTTTCACCAAATTTGGGGAGTTTGTAGCCATTATTTCTTTAAATATTTCTTCTGCCCCATTCTAAATCTCCCCTCCTTCTGTGACTTCAATAATTCATATATCACATATGTTAGAACTATTGAGGTCCCTGAGTCTCTGTTCATGTATTTAATCTTTTTCTCTTTATTGTTCAGATTGGATCATTTCTAATGATCTATAATCAAGGTCATTGCCCCTTTCCTAAGTCATCTCCATTCTGCTATTCAGTCCATCTAATGAATTTTTCAAAATTTCACTGATGATGGTGAGAATAGCTGCTTTAAATTCCTTGTTGCTAATTCCACCATTTGGATCATCTCAAGGTCAGTCTCCATTGATGGCTTTTTATTTTGAAGATGGGTCACATCTTCCTGTTTCTATAAATGTCAAGTAATTTTGCATTATACCTTGGACAGTGTGAATACTAATATTGCAGAGATTCTGGATTATGTTACATTCTTCCAGAGAGTTAGTTTAGCATGAAATTAAGTTGGTCAGACTCAATCTGAAAACTTTGCCTCTAGGGAAATATCTCAGACCTCATATCCATCGTTGAGCTGAACTGCTTGAAATCTGCCCATGCATGTGAACCCCAGTGGTCAGCTAGAGATCTAGATAGAGTTTATACACAGAATTTTGGGCTTTCTCTCTTTGGTGCTCTTTTCCAGTTGCCCCAAACTCTGTCCCCTGGTTCTTCAGGCTAGAAACACTGTGGATTTTCTATCAGAGTTTTAGCCACCCCGTGTTGTCCCAACTGCAGCTTGCCCTCAAGTTAAAAGCTATAAAAATGGGAAACTCATACCATGCTTTCCCTTCACTCAAGTATGATTTTCCTTCCATAAATTGCGTGCTTTTGGTCACCCTCCAGTGACTATAGGTGATTTTTTTTGTATTGTGTCCAAAGTTTATGACTGTTATCTGAAAAATGGTCGATCCAATAGATTACTCAGCCATGCTAGAATTTGAGACCCTTTCCCCTCTTTTTAGGCAAAAGAACACCTATTCATTTGTCAAGAATCAGTTAAGACATTACCTCCTCAGAGAAACTCTCCTTTTCTTCTATCTCCTTCAGGTTGAAAGTTAGCTACCTAAGGGTTGGTTAGGTGTCCCTCCTCTGGGCTTTCAGAGGAACTTGTGTCAAATTTGCTTATAGCACATATTATATTTTAGCAAAATTACTTATGTGTATATTTCTTTTCCAACTGACGATAAGAATATGAGCTCAGGGCTTATTTATTTATCCTTCTATTCCTAGTGTCTAGTACAAGATCTGGTGTATAGACTAAATATTTTGTTGAACATTCTGTATTGATAAGATAGATAGATAGATGATAGAATTTTTATGATACTCTCCCTGTTGATAAGTTTGTAGTGTCCAGATATTCAAAGCACAGAGTTCAAAAGGACATGTCTAATCTGACTCTTAGCCTAGTAAGGGTAGGATGGTTATGGAAAGAGTCAAGACAACTGGGGCCCTAGGAAAGTTTCCAGACCCAGCAGTGGGAATGATCATTCAAACTATGAACTGAGATAGAATCTATGTCCCATTGAGCAGGCACTAATGGTGGGGGCCAGAGAAGAAGGCAGCCACATGGTAGGCCTATAGATGCCTGGAGAGTTCTCATTCCATTTACACCCACTAATTCCAGATCCTACTCACAGTCTGGAATAGCCTTGGGACTGTGTGAGTCTGACGATCTTCAACCATGAAAGTTTATTTCTGCTAGGGAATACATCAATCCTGGTCCCAGAAATGTCATAATTTTGGATTCATATCATTAGGCCTCGAGCTTGTATTGGTCCTTAAAAAGTCCCTAACTAAGCCCCTAACAGGCCTATTACCCTGTGGAGGGGTAACAGTTTAGAAGCTAGTCAGTTAACTGATAGCTAGCTGAAGCCAAGACCAGGCAAGAATGTGACACATGATGAGTGTTTAAAGAAAGTGTTTGTGGCATGTGTGGTAGCAGAGTGGGTAAGACGGAAAAATAGCAGCTATAAAACATTTCCATAGCTTCACTGAGGGTCACTGTTTCAGGAGACCCTTGGTCAGTTTTCTCTTCATAGACTACCAAACTCCAGACTCTTAGGATACAATGAATAATACTTTCCATCTCTCTTGAGAAAAAGATGAAAATAATTTGTGGCTGTTAACCATGACTCATGAGTAAGTCTTATCCTGATTTTGTACTCTTTTCTAAGAAAGATAAATTTCACAGTATAGCAATAGATAGGACATCGTGCATCCAAAGTAACTTTGTTTGAAATTTATGCCAGATTGCTGTTTATTGTCTCCAGTAAAGGACAAAAAAAGACCTGCCTGGTAGACCTATATCAATGAGATAATGGAATTATAATAGGATACCATCACTGTTGAACATCTCCACCCAAAAAGCAATTATAAGAGGGTTAGAAGTCCATCTTCCTTTGAAGAAGATATCTGATTGTAGACAAAAGCCTCTGGATTTGCTCCCAAAGTGTCAGGGTGTATAGTTCCACTTGAACATTAAAAAAAAAAAAAAAAAAAACATGTCACAAGCAGAGGACTTGTGCACAAGAGTTGAACTGCAGCCAGTGTGGTGGTGTCTACATATTGTGTAACGTTGTTTTGAATGGAGAAGAATGAGGGGACAGTGGGGTAACCCTTGACTGATCTCTAGGTCTCCTGCTAGGTAAAAAATTGGGCCTAGCTAGAGATTATTAACTCTAGTTTCAGCAAATGTCTTAAGCAATCAAACTGAGCGGTTGCCAAAATATTGAGTGCAAAACATTTCTGGTTTTACAAAATCATCTGAAACGTAGTCACAAAGATTGGGTTAATAGTATGCTTTATGTGAGAGAACTGCTATTTTATTTGGCATTGTGTATTTCTTTAATTCAAAATGTTATTTTAACTGAAGTGTCAAGTTGAGGTATACAAAAAGCTTCCTTTTGGCTTCTGTAAGTCCTAGTATATAACTCTGTTACCAAGGCACTTTAGGTACTATTGTCATCCTCCTTATACTTGAGATGAGTGGGAGAGGATGCATGATAAGTACATAATGAATCCCTTGGTCTGAAGGTATCCTTATAAGTGAGCTTAAAGCTATTCTAAAGTGAACAAGATTGAAAAAGAAGCAACTTTAATACTTTGGGGAAGGAACTTCATTTCCAGGAAGTTAGTATGTGCAGGTTTAAAAGGAATCCCAGACAGGAGTGAGTTGGAAAGTATTGAGTGAAGAGTTAAAGGCACACCCGGACCTTAATTGCTGTACTATTTCAAGCTCTGCCGTGCGTCTTCCATTAGTATAAATGTATGTAAATAATTTACTCTTCTTTTGACAATGCAGTGGCTGATGGCACTACCACTTTTGTTTATTGTCTCTGTTTTCAGTATTCTTACCATATGATGCTTTATATCAGGTTACTGGAAAGCAGAAAACATATTTGTTGTCACATCAGAAATATATGACTTTAAAATAAAAACATAAGCTTTTCATGCAGAAAATTTTACTTACTCCATCCAAACTCTAAAATACGATATTGATCAGTTAATAATGATTGAGCTCTGTTATACAATTTCATACTATATAAGGGTACTTGAAAAATATATTTCTAAATATCTTTGAATCATTATTTTCCCCTCTCCATCTTCTCTCCAACTCAGCTCATTATCCAAACCACCTAAAGTAAGTTCTTTCCTATTCTTATGCAAAACTGATGAACAAGTATTTGGATCCTTGTGATATAGGGCATAATATTTGGGTACCTGACCTGCTCACAGCCCCTTTCTGAACAAATAGATAAGAAGCAGCCATTAAGCATACGTGGTGCTTATGTGCTCAGGTTTATAGGATCTCAATAACATAACCACAGTTGATTAGACCCAAAGGGATCAAATGACCTGGCAAGCAAGTGAGTGAGCCTATCATGAGAGCTTTGGCTAAAAGTGGTGCCCTGGTGCCCAATCACTGGCCCCAATACCAACAGAAATTTCTCTTAGAGAGTTTGGGTGAGACACCTGCTGTGAAAGGGTTATTTCATTGTTATTGACAGGAGCAGTAGCAACAAAGACGGTAACTGAGTTGTGGACCACTAGAATTGGGAGCAATGAAAGTCTACTAGTGTGGGTATGATGAAGTAAGCTGATTGCTAAAGTTCTATTGTTTCCTTAATGGTACCCGAGTTCTCCATGGCCTGGCTGTATGACTATTGAGACTATTTCCTTTTCTTCCAATGACCTCCCCTCTGTATATCCACAACTGATCTTCATTAACTGGAATAATATGAGAATGTTTCTTACAATCCAAAAAACCCAGAGCAGTGCTTCTTAAATTTTAACATGCATAGAAATCTCCTGGGGATCTTGCTAAAATGCAGATTCTGATTCAATACATCTGGGGTGTGGCCTGAGATTCTGCATTCTAGAAGTTCCCAGGTAATACTGATGCTCTTAATCCATGACCATGGACCACACTCTGAGTAATAAGGGCTTAGATAACACCTCTTCTATGAGCTACATGCTAAGTGATTGATCACCTTTAAGTTCCTACTAAGAAATAACGTCTATAAAGATATTTCAGTCTTCAACAATAGAATCTTAACAGTGAAGGAATCATCTAGTTCAATGTTGTCTCAGTCTGTTCAGCCTGCTTTGATAGAAATACCATAGACTGGATAGTTTATAAACAACACAAATTTTTTTCTCACAGTTCTGGAGGCTGGAAGTCCAAGATCAGAATGCCGGCATGGTCAAGTTCTTCTGTGAGGACCCTCTTTGAAGTTGCAGACTGCTGACTTCTCATTATATCCTCACATGGCAGAGAGCAGAGAAAGGATGCATGCTCTCTGGTGACTCTTATAAGGGCATTAATCCCATTCATGAGGGCTCAATCCTCATGATCACATGTAATCCTAATTAGCTCCCAAAGGCCCCACCTCCTACTACCATCACATTGGGGAGTAGGGTTTCAACATATGATTTTTGGGAAAACATAAACATTCAGTCTATAACAAATGTCTCAGCCAATGCCAGAGTCTTTTCTATAATATCCATGATGTATAGTCTCATTCAGCTTCTGCGTGAACGCTTTCTTGTGATGAAGAATTCACTATCTTGTAGGACAATCCATTCTACCGGTAAACAACTCTGGTTATGAGGGCTCACAAAAGCAGAACCTAACTACAGCAAAGTCTAGTCTAAATGTGCAAAACCTATGAATCATAAAGTATTTAAAAATAATCATATCTACCACCTATTGACTGCCATAACAACCCTACAATATAGGTTTCTCCATTTTACAAATAAAGAAATTGTGGCTTATGATAGGTAAATTATTTACCCAAGATTGCACAGCTATTAGGTAGCGGAACCAGGAATCAAGCCAAGATCTGTCTGAGTCTAAAATGGGTGTTCTTTGCACAATACTACATTGTCTTTCAAAGTGTAATTTTGTTTCTCTCAAATACTTTATTTTGGATTACCAAAATAGTTTCTTAGCTAGGACCCCTGCACACAGTTTCTCTCCTCCTATTCATTTTATTCACTGCTGTCGAGTGAATTTTCCTTAAAAATAAATTTTTTTAAATTATAGTACTACTCCCATGTTCAAGAGCCTTCAGTGTTTTCTGATTATCATTCACACCTTATTACTCACTTATTACCCACCATAAACCTCCATTCTGGACATTTCAGTCTCCCCTTTTCACTGTACATCCAAATGATTCTTTCATTTCCCAATGCTTGCCAAATGTTACAGATTCCTTAAGGTCCAGATCAAAACTTTCCTTCTTCATGAAGTTTTCCCTTATTTTTCAAGGCTTCCAGGAGTTTTCCCTTCTTGAATTCCTATGGCACCTATTACACGTTTTAGCCCTTCCTTAATTACAGATTCTATCATATTGTTGTCTTGACTTTTGAAATTTTTAATCTTATTTCCTCCAACATCATTTTAAACATTTTATGAACTGCTAACACACAGCTTTATATGTAATGGATTTTCCTATTCAGCCCAGTTTTCACCTCTGAAATAGCAAGTATTTTATTTTTATACTTTTTATAGTTACCTGTACACATAATGTCAGAACAGGATTCATTTTGCAATTTCAGCATTTCTAAGGGTTAAACTTTGATTGTGAAACACATTAGAGAAAATAAATTATTATACTGGTTATAAAATTAAAACACTACTGTAATTTTAAAAATTTTGTGTAAAAAAAGCAATGGGGTTAGAATCATAAAACTTGGCTTTTAATCCCAAATCTACTGTTGTTAATGAACCACATAACCTTGAGTGAATTTTTAAATCTCTCTGGAAATTGATTTCCTCATTACTGTAAAATGTGGGGCCTATGCCAGATTATGTACTGCTCTAAATCCTATGATTATGTATTATAATTTAAGCTGAACTTTAAAAATACTTTATCTTAAGTAGATTGGAATTCTGTTCTAGCTAATGTTAAGGATATCTTAGACAATTTCCAAGTTGTGTTTGCTTCATGCACACATTGAACTGAACTCCTATTAGTTTTTTTTTCCCTCCTCATAAGCATTTTCTCTATCCAGTTACTAGCTCCACATTATTGAATCAACTGCGAATCTTTATCCAGGTCACACTCAAAGTGACGAACTTTATTGGATAAAGATTTAGAAATCACATCCTTTAAATTCTTGTTTGTTTTCACAGCTAAATACTACGTTTTGTACATTCTCACTACCCTGAAACATCATTTCAAAACAGATGTAGTAGCTACATAGAATGATAAACATTTTAATTTTTTTCAAATATTTGTGGAATTGAATTTTGGGAGATTAGTTTTGAATTTGCAAGGTCCATTTAAAGTCGAAGAAATCAAAAGCATTGTTTGAAAAGTTTATCATAAAGTACTTCCTTACTCAAGAGAGGCACTATGAGAGATGACGTGTGCCAGCCGTGACTTGACTTACAGCCGAGTCTTTTAGTCATTTAGTAGGTAGCAAGTATTATCTGAAAGACACCAGAAGACTGGTATTATTGGTCAGGACGTGAGGAGATCTCTGTCATTTGAGGGATGACATATCAAAGTATAGTGAAGCTTTGCAACCAGATCTAATAATTTTTGCACATAAACATTGGCATAGAGAAAATTCTGAATAATTACACTTAATGCTCGGCTTTTGCTCAGGAAAGGCTACAGATTTAACACACTCTTGTCTGACCTCATCTGACATTAATTACACAATGTTTGAAGGTAGAGAACAGCTGCTGAAAAACACATAACAAATAAGGGGGTGTGAATGTGTCTTCTTGTTTGCTGCCAGTTATCAATCTGCTGAGGAAGAAGAACATCCAGAAATCATCTCTCCCTCCCAAAATAGATTATATAAACATGTTTAGGGACAGCAGTGAGATGGAAAGAAATTTTTCTTGACCACTCGTTTTATGTATTCAGCATGACTCATAAGAAGTTGACTTTTCTATAGCATATTATTGCATAGCATTGGACTAGTCTGTTTCTTAAAATGTAAATTAAAAAATGTTTTTTTCTGGTAATAATCTTAAGGCAAATCATTTCAATAAATAGATAGGTTTTACTTAGGCAGCTACACTTATAAAATATTGAAGAGAGAGAGAATCTACGTGTTAATAAAACTGGGTTTTTTTATAGGTGAAGAGAAAGTGAGAACTTTTTCTATATAAATTTGTGTTACAAAGTTCTTTGATAACTGAAGCTGGAAAACACATTTAAAGTTTTCCTACTAAACTTATAACGAACAAGAGATGAATTAAGTTGGTTCCATAATCCTTCTCCTCTTGCCCTGACTGGACTCGCCTTGTTTTCTTTTTATCCACTTAGACTACTTTATACATTTTAATGTATATTTGATTATATTGTTTGAGTTTGTTGAGAAACACTCAGAATATATAAGCTAATTTTGATTAAATTAACGTATACGCTGTCGTTTTTGGTTGTGATTATTTCCTGTCAAGACAGCCGTGTTGAAAAACGAATAGTCACTTCCTAAGGATGCCACAAAGAAATGTTTAGCTTTGGGTATTTTTAAGTAAAAAAATGAAAATAACAACTATTACTCAGTTTCTGATAGCTCAATAAAACTATTGGGGAAAACTATAAAATCATATCAGCACTCTAAGTTAATAGCACTTTTGAAAATTATAACCTGCAGCCTTCTGTGTTATGAATAACAGCTTCTTTTAAGGTTACATTAATTTAAAAGGAATCAAACAATTATTAAAAGAAATTTTTGACCATGATTAAAATTGTGATTTTAAATGGCCTATTTAAAATGAAATCTAACAAAAAGTGGAAAAAAAAATCTAACAAAAAGAGATGATGTAGTAAAAATTTAAAGAGATATATGTAAAGAGACCAGTATGAGGCAACTCAGTTGGTCGGGCCTAAGCCTCAGATGTTTGGATATGGACTGATTCAAACCACCCTTTAGCGCCAGATTCCTCAAGCATATTGTTGATAGTAATTGCCTTCCACTCCTTCCCTTGTAACATGGCTTCCAATGCTTCTACTTCACTATAAATATCCTTCCTGAGGCCAGCAGCTTCTTTCTTGCCAGATCCAGAGGACTTTTCTGTCTGCCTATTGCTCAGTCTTTCCATTGTATTTTAGATAGGTAACCTCATATTTGTTTTATCTTATTTTTAGCATTCTAAATATGACAAAAGTACTGTGTTCTTTGTAGCAAATTAGAACATACCAATTTTTATTTTGTGAGGAAGTCCAGCCCTGAGCTAACATCTGTTGTCAATCCTCATTTTGCTGAGGGAGACAGGCCCTGGGCTGACATCTGTGCCCATCTTCCTCTACTTTATATGGGACGCCGCCACAACATGACTGACAAGCAGTGCGTCGGCTGGCACCCAGGATGCGAACCCACGAACCCCAGGCTGCCAAAGTGCAACCTAGACTGCTGTACCACCAGGCCGGCCCCAGAACATCCAAATTTAAAAAAATCATTTGTGATAACCAAGGCTAACATTTTAGTGGAATATTTCTTGGCTTTTAAATCTGTTTATATACTTTGTACATTTGTATCCTGTCACGTCAGTTGGGGTCAGAGATAGGAGTCATTCTTACATTAGTACTCAGGTGTCACTGGCTTTTGCCATACCTGCATGCAGAGGACATTACCCACTTCTGCAGTGTCCTTCAAGTATTTCTGGGGGTCCTTAGGGGTGTCTCTCTTGTACTAGCAAACAAGCCTTACCTTAAATGTTCTGCTACTGCTCTGTGATGTATCCACCTCCCTCCCAACAGGCATCGTGGACTCTGCTGAGCACCAACATTGGCTCTCTAGAGCCCTTGAATTGTCAAAGCAGGGCTGATCCCCAAAAGTAAGAAGATGGGAAAAATATAGACCAGGAAAATGACTAATCAAAAGAATGCTAAGTTAGTTATATTTATATCAGATAAAATTGACCAACCAAAAAGCATTATTGGAGACGGACAGATTATTACATAATACTAAAAGGTTCATTTCACTAGGATTTAAACCTTATTTGTTTCTACCACATTTCAGTGCCAAGACGGTTTCTTTTTTTTTTTTGGTGAGGAAGACCAGCCCTGAGCTAACATCCATTGCTAATCCTCCTCTTTTTGCTGAGGAAGACTGGCCCTGGGCTAACATCCGTGCGCATCTTCCTCTACTTTATATGGGACGCCGCCACAGCATGGCTGACAAGCAGTGCGTTGGCAGGCGCCCGGGATCCAAACCTGTGAACCCCGGGCTGCCAAGAGCAAACTAAACCACTGCGCCACTGGGCCGGCCCCCTAAGACGGTTTCTTTTCCCTTCACATTTTAGTATATCTGAAGTCAGAAGGCATCTTATAGTCACAGTCACATAAGTGGCAGAAGCAATGTGATTATCATTGCTCAAATATTCACATCAGAACTTGCAGAATGGGCATCAGGCATGGCAGAAAATTCTGGTGAAAATAGTAGAGCACTCTTAATAAATGCTGTACAAGCAACACTTGACGCAGAAGAAAATACTGCATGGAGAAGGATGGATATCTTTGACTCTTAGTCGAAAAATGATTCAAACAAGTCAAACTGAACATGAGGAATTTTGGGGAATATCTTAACCAATCTATTTTCCCCCAACTTTATAGAGGAATAACTTATACACAATAAAATTCACCCATTTCAAGTGTATAGTTTAATGAGTTTGGGCATTTATATGTGGTCATGTATCCACCACCACAATCATGATATAGAACATTTCCAACAACTAAAACTTCATCACGGCCCTTTCCAGTCAATGCCTTCCTCCCTCATCCAATTTCAGGCAACAATTGATCTGCTTTAAGTCACTACGGTTTGCCTTTTCCAGATTTTAATATTAATGGAATCATATAGTATATAGTCTTTTGTGTTTGACATATGTTTTCATTTGTCTTGGGTAATTACCTAGATTGCTATGTTGTATGGTAACCACGTGTCTAACTTTATAAGACGTTGCCAAATTGCTTTTTATATGGTGGGAAGTATGGATCAAAGTTAACTTTTTCATATGGATTTATAATTGTTCCAGCAATATTTATTTAAAACCCCATCCTTTGGCTTCACTGAATGCCTTTGCACCTTTATTAAAATCTGTGGGTCCACTTCTGGACTCTCTTCTGTTCCATTGATCCATGTGTCTACATTTTTTGTCAGTACTCCACTGTGTTGATTACTTTAGTCTTAAAATCAAGTACTGTGAGTCCTCCAACATTGTTCTTCTTTCTCAAAATTATTTTGGCTGGTCTAGTTCCAGCCAATGCAGATTTATACCCAAGCATTTCATGTTCTTTTGGTGCTATTGTAAAACATACTGTATTTTAAAATTTAATTTCCGATGGTTCATTGCTAGTAAACTTATAGAACTACAATTAGTTTTTTTATATTGACCTTGTATCTTACAACTTTGCTAAACTCACTAAGTAGTTCCATGCATTTTTTTGGTAGATTCTTTGGAATTTTCCAAATAGACAATCATGTCATCTATGACTAGAGACAGTTTTATTTCCACCTTTCCAAGGTCGATCAATTGATTAATTTACCTTATTGCACAGGATGGAACCTTCGATTCTCCAGTATGATTATGATTAGAAATGGTGAGAATGGAAATTCCTGCCTTGTTCCTTATATTAGGGGGAAAGTATTTGGTTTTTTATCATTAAACATGATGTTAGATGTAGGTTTTTTTGAGATGCTTTTTATCAGGTTGAAGAAGTTCCCTTCTAGTCCCAGTTTGACGAGAATCCAATGTTTTAGTTTTTTTTTTTTTCAACTCCACAAATTAGGCATTATCATTAGTAGGAATTTTAGAGAAATTATTCATTTAGACCTACATATATGTTTACTATTTTATTTGCTTACCATTCTTCTGGCATCTCAAAGTGTTCCTCTGGTATTATTTTCTTTCTTGCTAAAGTACATTTTGTAGAAGTTCCTCTAGTATGAGTATGTGGGTGGTAAATCTCTTAGGTTGTGCTTACCTGAAGATGCCTTTATTTCACTCTCACTCTTGCACTAGACAGTGAGTGAGTGCACAATTCTAGACTGTAATTATATTCTTTGATCACTTTGAAGATATAATAAAATCCCCTTATAAGATTAGTGAAGATAACAATTTTCAATTGTTTAAAAAGAAGAGTCGGCTTAATGTGAAAATTAAAGAAATGAGTCATCTGAGTCTGTCTAGCTGATTGGCTAGAAGTTCTAGTGGTCTGGCTCTATAATTAAAATCTTTGCTCATCCCGGTTGTGGTTTGGCACCACTTGGTGGTAGCTGTCTGCTTCAAAATAAACATGCCAATTCTGGATCCTGTGTCACTGGCTAGAACTTCCAGGACAGTGGCAGCATTTATAGTAATCTCCTATTTAGCTATGGCCCACTTATCAGTCTAAGTGGTCAGTCTAATCAAAAGGAGACTGGGCTAGAAGAATTCTGGTGATAAAGGACTCACCCTCTGCCTCCCTGTTACCTGAGATAGGTGCTTATTTTTTCTCACCCAGCCTTGCCCTTTCCTCCATGTCCACTACCCCATCTACTCAGAAGATAAAAGTTTATCCCACCCAATTCGAAAATGAGGGCTAGAGAAAAGGCAGCCAATCATTAATGATTAATTGGTGATTAATCACCAATCATACTTGATCCAAATTCCTGTTATAATGGGACTATCATGGGATTTCACTCATTATTTTACTGTCTTCTGGCTTTCATTGTTGCTATAAAAGCATCTGCTTTCAATCTAATTTCTTTTTTGTAGGTTGTCTTTTTTTCTCTCTGGCTGCTGTAAAGATCTTCTCTTTTTTCTTGGTGTTTTGGATTTTATGACAGGTCTAAGAATAAATTTTCAAATTTATCCTCCTTGTGATACTCTGTGCTTCTTGAATCTGTGCATTCATGTCTCCCAAATTCTGTAAAATTCTAAGCCATTAACTTTTAAAATATTGCTTCTCAATTCTTAAATCTGTTCTTCTTGGAATCTGATTGTCAGATCTTCTCAGTCTAACTCCTATAATTGTTCAATATTTATTTCATATTTCCCACGTCCTTATCATTCTCTATTCATTCCGGAAAATTTTCTTAGATATTTTATGGTTTATAAACGATCTGTGTCTAATCTGCTATCCAACTGATCCACTAAGTGTTTTCACTTCAACAAATATGTTTAATGTCTAAAAGCTTCATTTGGTTATTTATCTCATCTGTTTGGTTGTTCCTGGTAATCTATAGTTGCTTGCTCATCATTATGATTCTATCCCTTATTTCTTTAAATATTTTCTAAATAGATATTCTATATTTCACAGCTGATAAAATTTTAATATCTGACTTTCTTAGAGGTTCTAAATATTTATTATTTCTTCTGATTTTTCATTCATGGTGACTTGCTTCCTTTATGCCTGGTGATTTTTGATGGTGAGCTCACATTTTCTTGATCTTAATCCAGGAATCTGGTGGGCTTAATTAGGGACATTTTTCTCTGAAGAGGATTCGTGTTTGATTCTGCTAGGAGCCTGGGGGCACTACCAATCTGGAACTACTTGAGCCTTTTCCATTTAGCTTAGGAGCTCAGAGCCAGGGTCTCAGGCTCAGCTCCTCCACATTACTGTTGACCTAAGCCTTGTTTTCTGAGCACAGTTCTTTGACGGGCATTTTCACAGGTTGGTCTTTTTATTTTTAATTGCCTATTTGCAGAATCAGTCTTGTTTATTTGAGGGGGCAGAGAGTGGGAGTGGGAGTGGAAGATGTCGGGAGGACACATCGAAGTTTTTCCTGCTTCCTTCAAGTTCAGCAATATATGTCTGTTTTAACAGAATCTGGTTGTTTTGCAGTATGAGGGTGCCCCGGATGATTTAGCTCACAATTCTGTTGGAGGTTGGAGCAGAAGTCTCTTCAGATTATTTTTTTAAAATAGAATTTTTTTAATCCTTATTTTTTATTTTATTTTTTTGAGATCATAATACTTTACAACATTGTGAAATTTCAGTTGTACATTATTACTTGTCAGTCACCATATATATTTGCCCCTTTACCCTTTATGCCCACCCCCGAACCCCCTTCCCTGCTGGTAACCACTAATCTGTCCTCTTTGCCCATGCATTTGTTTATCTTCCACATATGAGTGAAATCATTTGTCTTTCTCTAAAACAGACTTTATTTTTTAGAACAGATTTAGATTTACAAAAAAGTTGAGAATATAGTACAGAGAGTTCCCACATACCCTGCACCCAGTTTCCCTTATTATTAACATCTTACCTTAGTATAGTACATTTGTTAGAATTAATGAACCATTATGGATACATTATCATTAACTAAGTCCATAGTTTATTCAGATTTCTTTGTTTTTTAACCTAATGTCTTTTTCTGTTCCAGGATTCTATCCAGGATACCACTTTACATTTAGTTGTCATGTCTCCTTAGGCTCCTCTTGGTTGTGACGGTTTCTTAAACTTTCCTTGCTTTGGCTGACCTTGATAGTTTTGAGAAGTACTGATCAGATATTTTGTAGGATGCAGCTCTACTGGAATTTTTTTTATTGTAGTAAAATATACATAACATAAAACCCACCATTTAACTATTTTTAAGTATACAATGTGGTGGCATTAAGTATATTCACAGTGTTGTTTAATGATCACTATTATCCATTTCCAGAACTTTTCATCATTCCAAACAGAAACTCTATACCAGTTAAAGAAAACATCCCAGTCCTGTCTCTCTCCATTCCCTGGTAAGCTCTATTCTATTTTTTGTCTCTGAATTTGCCTATTCTAGGTAGCTCATATAAGTAGAATTATACAATATTTGTTCTTTTGTGTCTGGCCTGTTTTACTTCACATGTTTTCAAGGTTCACCCATGTTATAGCATGTATCCAAATTTTATTGCATGTATATACCACATTTTGTTTATCAGTTTTGTTTATTAGTTCCAGGAGATTTTTGTTGATTCCTTAGGACTTTCCCCATAGACACTCATGTCATCTGTGAACAAAGATATTTTATTTCTTCCTTTCCAATCTGTATATCTTTTATTTCCTTTTCTTGTCTTATTATTAAGTAGGACTTTAGTTGTGACATTAAATAAGAATGATGAGAGAGGACATCCTTGCCTTATTCCTGATTGCTGGAGGAAAGCATCCAGTTTCTCACTACTAAGTATGATGTTAGCTGTAGGCTTTTTGTAGATGTTCTTTCAAGTTGAGGAAGTTCCCCCTCGATTCCTAGGTTGCTGAGAATCTTTACCATGAAGGTTGTTGGATTTTCTCAAAAGCTTTTGCTGCATCAATTTATATTATCATATGATTTTTCTTCTCTATCCTCTTTATGTGCTGAATTACACTGATTTTAGAATGTTGAACTATCCTTGTATACCTGGAATAAATCCCACTTGCTTGTGTTGTATAATTCTTTTTTTTTTTATGAGGAAGATTGGCCCTGAGCTAACATCTGTGCCCATCTTCCTCTATTTTGTATGTGGGATTCTGCCACAGCATGGCTTGATGTGCAGTGAGTGGGTCTGCGCCTGGGATCTGAACCTGTGAACCCCGGGCTGCCAAAGCAGAGTGCTCAAACTTAACCACTATGCCACTGGGCTTGTTGTATAATTCTTTTTGTACATTGTTGGATTCAATTTGCTAATATTTGTTGAAGATTTTTTCATCTATGTTCATGAGAGATATCAGTCCATAGATTTTTCTCCTTATAATGCCTTTAACTGCTTTTGGTAGTAGGGTAATGCTGGACTCCTAGAATGAGTTAGGAAGTGTCCCCCCTACTTCCATTATCTAGAAGAGATTGTGGAGAATTGGTATCATTTATTCCTTAAATGTTTAGTAGAATTCACAATTGGTACCATCTGGGCCTGGTGCTTTGTTTCTTGGAAGGTTATTAACTCAGTCCTTGACTAGTCAGATTATTTATTTCTTCTTGTGTGAGTTTTGGTAATTTGTATCTTTCAAGGAATTGGTCTGTTTCATCTAGTTTATCAAATTTGTGGGCATAGAGTTGTTTATAGTATTCCTTTATTTTCCTTTTAATGTTCACGGGATAATTAATGATGATTCCTGTTCCATCTCTGATACTGGTATTATATTGTTTATTTTATTTTTGTTTTTTTGTGAGGAAGATTAGTCCTGAGCTAACATCCATTGCACCTGGGATTTGAAACTGTGAACCCCAGGCAGCCAAAGTGGAGTACCCGAATTTAACCACTAATCCACTGGGCTGCCCCATATTGTTTATTTTTAAAATTTTCTGTATGTTATTATGTTTTGACATCTTAAAAAACCTCTCTAGATGGAGAGAGACTGTTACTCCTGGGGCTAGCCAATTTTCAGGGATAGTAAAGGGCATGACTTTGATATGCAAACTAACCAATTCAGAGTCATACCTCCTCTATCTGGCCTGTACACCCCAGAAAGCAATATTCCTCTGCTTTAATCATCCCAGGGCCAGGTACCAGGCAACTAGAGACAGCCCCTATAGCATAGAGCCTGCTGAAATTATTCAAACTAGCCAATCCTAAACTGTTCACTCAGCCCTGCCTTGCCTTTTCCCAATAAAGGCTCTAGTCTAGGTCTTCCCTTTGCTCAGGTTTTCTGCCTCCTGATCACCCCGAGGCTTTCTGATGTAGCCCTGCATGGGGTACTGTGCCTCCCATTTCTAGGAGCTGTGAGTACAATAAACTTTGTTTTCCTGAGCCTCTCCTGTGTCTTCTCTTGTGGCTGCACCTGACCGACCATCACATAAAAGAACACAGAACAGGGAATTTTGTGTCTTCTCTCTTTTTTCTTGGTTAGCACGGCTAGAGGTTTATTGATTTTACTGATCTTTCCAAAGAACCAGATCTTGGTTTCTGTGATTTTCTCTATTGTTTTCCTGTTTTCAATTCCATTGATTTAAAAAATTTTTTTTTCTTTTGCTCTCTTTAAGCTTACATTGCTCTTCTTTCTCTCATTGTCTAAGGTGGAACCTTAGATTTTTCTTCTTTTCTAATATGCATTTAATGCTAAGCACTCTGTCTAAGCACTGCTTTCACTGCATCCCACAAGTTTTGATAAGTTATATTTTCATTTTCATTTAGTTCAAAATGTCTTTAAATTTCTCTTGAGACTTCTTATTTGACCCATGTATTATTTAGAAGTGTGTGTTTAATCTCCAAATATTTGGGGATTTTGCAGCTATTTTTCTGTTATTTATTTCTAGTTTAATTCCATCATGGCATGAGAATATAGTTTGTATGATTTCTGTTATACGTTGAATTTTGTCCCCCCAAAAAGATATGTCAAAGTCCTAACCCCCATCCCCCCTCCAAACCTGTGATTATGATCTTATTTGGAAATACGGTCTTTACAGATATAATCAAGTTAGGATGATGTCATTAGGGTGGGTCCTAATCCAATACGATTGGAGTCTTTGTGAGAAGAGGAAATGCCATGTGAAGACAGGGACACATAGGGATAATGCTATATGTGGCAGCAGAGAGAGTAATGGCAGAGATTGGAGTGATGCAGCTGCAAGTCAAGGAATGCCAAGGAGTGACAGCCACCATCAGAAGCTAGGAAGATGCGAGGAAGGATTCTCCCCTGCAGGTTTCAAAGGGAGCATGGCACTGCCAACACCTTGATTTTGGACTTCTAGCCTCCAGAACTGTGAGGTAATAAATTTGTTTTGTTTTAAGCCACCCATTTTGTGATACTTTATTACAGCAGCCCTAGGAATCTAATATAATTTCTATTCTTTTAAATATATTTATGTGCGTTTTATGGCCTACAATGTGCTCTATCTTGGTGAGTGTTCCATGTGACCTTGAAAAGAATGTGTACTCTGCTGTTGTTGGATGGAGTATTCTCTAATGTCAATTAATCAAGTTGACTGATTGCACTGTTCAGGACAATTATATCCTTACTGATTTTCTGCCTGCTTGAACGATCAATTACTGAAAAAGGGGTGTTGAAGTCTCCAAATATATTTGTGGATTTATCTATACCTCTTTGCAGTCCTATCAGTTTTTGCCTTATGCATTTGGACATTCAACTGTTAGGTGCATACACATTAAGGATTGGTATGTCTCCTTGGAGAATTGACCTCTTTATCATTACGTAATACTCCTCTTTGTCCCTGATAATTTTCCTTGTTCTGAAGTCAGCTTTGTTTGAAATTAATATAGATATTCCAGCTTTCTTTGATTAGTGTTAGTATGGTGTACCTTTCTTCATCTCTTGACTTTTTCATTTTAATTATTTATTTTTAATGTTTTTAACAACTTGATTGATGTATTTTACATACCTACCATTCACCTATAGAAAGTGTACTATTCATTGGCTTTTAGCAAATTCAGAGAGTTGTGCAACCACCATCACAATCAATTTTAGAACATTTTCATTACCCCTCCCCCAAAAAACCCCTTGCAACCCCTTAGCCAATCCCCCATCATCTGCCAGAGCTAGGCAACCACTAATCTACTTTCTGTCTCTATAGATTTGCCTATTCTAGACATTTCATATTATATGTAATCATATTAGAATGGAATCATATAAAACGTGGTCTTCTGTGAACTGCTTTTTTCATGTAGCATGTTTTCAAGGTTCATCCCTATTGTAGTATGTATCAGTACTTCATTCCTTTTGGGTACTGAATACTATTCCATTGCATGAATATCCTACTTTTTATTTACCCATTAATCAGTTTATGATCATATAAGTTTTTTGCTTTTGACTATTCTGAATAATGCTGCTATAAACATTTATGTACAACTTTCTGTGTGGGTAGATGTTTTCATTTCTCTTGGGTATATATCTAGGAGAGGGCTGCTGGATCACATGGTAACTCTATGTGTAAACTTCTGAGGAGCTGCCAAACTTTTCCACAGTGGCTGTACAATTTTATATTCCTATCAATAGTGTATGAAGGTTTGAATTTCTCCACATCCTCTCCAACACTTGTTATTGTCCGTCTTTTTAATTTTAGTCATCCTAGTCAGTGTGAAGTGGTATCTCACTGTGGTTTTGGTTTGCATCTCCCTGAAGACTAATGATATTGAGCACCTTTTCATGTGCTTTTTGGCCATTTGTATATCTTCTTTGGAGAAATCCCTAGTCAGGATCCTTGCCCATTTTTTACTTGGGTTATTTGTCTTTTTATTTCTGAGTTTTAACAGCTCTTTTTTTTTTTCTTGTGAGGAAGACCAGTCCTGAGCTAACATCTGTTGCCAATCCTCCTCTTTTTTTTGCTGAGGAAGACTGGCCCTGGGCTAACATCCGTGCCCATCTTCTTCTACTTTATATGGGATGCCGCCACAGCATGGCTGACAAGTAGTGCATCGGCTGGCGACCGGGATCCGAACCTGCGAACCCGGGTCTGCCAAAGTGTAAACTTAACCGCTGTGCCACCGGGCCGGCCCTCTTAACAGCTCTTTATATATTCTAGACACAATTCTTTTATCAAATATAAGATTTGCAAAATTTTCCTCCCTTTCTGCTGTTTGTCTTTTCACTTTATTTATGGTATCCTTTGAAACAAAATGTTTTTAATCTTGATAATGTCCAGTTTATTGATCTTTTTCTTTTGTTGCTTGTGTTTTTGGTGTCATATCTAAGAAATCATTACCTAATTCAAGGTGATGGAGATTTACACCTATGTTTTCTTCCAAGAGCTTTACAGTTTTAACTCTTAAGTTTAGGTCTTTGATCCATTTTGAGTTAATTTTTGTACATGGTGTGAGTTGAGTCCAACTTCATTCTTTTATTATGTAGACGTCCACTTATCCCAGCACCATTTGTTGGAAACACTATTCTTCCCCCATTAAATGGTCTTGGCACCCTCCCTGAAGATCAGTTGACCTTAAATGTGGATGTTTATTTCTGAAGTCTCAAGTTCATTCCAAAAAAACGGAAATTTTTGACTGCTTACTGTGTTCTAGGCACAATCCTAAGCACAAACTCATTTATTCCGGATAGTAACTGGGAGATGGGCACTATTCTTACCCCATTTTGCAGATGAGGTTGCTGAGATACAGAGTGATTTGCTTAAGACCAAACAGCTACTAAGTAGTAAGTACTGGCAGAGCCAGGACATGAATTTAGGCCCAGTGACTTGAGAGCCTGACCTCTTAACCATGCCATAAATAAATGTGAGAAAAGAGAACTTTGAATTCCAACAAAGAGTTCATCTTAAAAACATGGGTAGAGATCGGATTGGCTGCTAAGTTTGGAAAAGCACAACAGAGTAGAGGCTTTACTAGCTTGCTTCCCACTGAGTATTAGAAATGGACCTGCCTTCCTTGGTTCAAACCCCTCCAACGTCAACTTAAAGAATTTATAAGTCTACGCACTACATTGGCTTCTTGGGTTCCCGCGGCAGTGCAGAGTGCTATTAGCCTTACGCTGGAGGGGCGGAGCGGCGACTGCACCCACTCCCCAGCCATCAGGCCCCGCCTCCGCCTTGCGCCGCTCCCCGCTCTCTGCCCGAAGAGTGAAGAAGTGAGGCGAATTGGCACCCTAGAGCGAGGCTGTCCGGGATGTGGTAATTCTCGCGAGAAGATACGTCGTTGCCTCGGTAACGGCGTCGCGGTCGCGAAAGATGGCGGGGCGAAGTCTTGGCCTGAGGGTCCGTTCAACCCCAGACTCCTGGGTAGCGGGCGGGCTAGAGGAGGCCCAACCTCATTTAAATTCGGGTCTGAACTCTGTCTCTTTTCCAGAGACGGAGCGTTTCAGGGACTCCGCTCCCGCCACGCGTTCAGCAGCCTGCTACACCTCGACGGGACCTCCTCGCCAAGGAGGAAGAATATAAGTAAGAAATTTGGAGGTTCAGCTTTCCTTCTTCCTTTCAGTAATTGAGGCTGCTTACAAGTACTTTTCCTGGTGACAGGCTGGATTTTGGGACTACTCACTGTCCAGCATTGTCTTCTCATCGTCCCATTCGCTTGCCCTTCATCTTTTCTCTTTGACTTGAGCTCTCCTGCGTCCTAGAAGGTGTTTGAAGTGGGCGAAAATTTGACCCAAGAACATGTTCGTCAGCAAGATGATACTGCTAGAAGTGGTTTAGATAGCAGGAATTGCCACGAATAGTTCAGTTTCTAGTTTAAGGAATTCCACTTAATTTCAAGTTCCCAGAGTTTACGTATGTAGATTTCTTTTAGGCTTGGTTTCTAAATTGAAAGCATGTTTCTCAGGGCAATTGGAATTAACCGTTCTCACCCACGTTTGGTGGAGTTGGGAGGAGGGTTTCCTTTCCTTACCTGCTCTCAGTGTAATTACAACTATCCTGACAACACGTGCTTCCATTCTTGGACCATTCCACTCTTCATCCCCCAGTTTTCACACAGATGCCAGAGTAATCTTTTAATTTGATCATGTCACTCCCTTGCCTAAAACTTTGCAATGGTTTCCTGTTGCACTTCAAAAGCGCTGTCAGATCTGGCTCCTGCATCTTGTTTGATCTTGTGCTTTCTCCTTTTTGCATACCACTCTCCAGCCTCATTGGCCTTTTAGTTCCTCAAGTTTTTTCCTTGAGGGCAATCACACCTACCTTCTACCCGTAATGCTCAGAGTGGCCTTCCTTGACTATGCTAAGTAGGCTCCCTTGTTACTCTTTTTAAATTGTCTTATTAACTTTTCTTTGCAATTAGCAATAACTTGTTACAATAAATTTATGTTAGTTCATTTTTTGTCTGTTTTCTCCACTGGACTGTAAGTTTCACAGGGTTGGAGACCATGTGTTTTATTTGCCATTATATATACTCTTACAAAAAATTATATTTTAACAGTTCACCTTCTTTTTAATTTAAAGTAACTAATTTAATTAAAAATTTGGAAAACTTCCCGGCAGTTCCTCAAATGGTTAAACATAGTATTACCATTTGATCTGTACTTAAAATTAAAGCATATTTAAAGTTAAAACTGAAGTATACTGTCTTTAGATGAACCGGACCCATGCAACTTGCCATAGTGTGTACGAACATAATCACCCTCCTCTATTTGATGAAATGGGCTGAATGGGCCTATTATTCCAGTTCAAGAGTGTACTTAAGCAATGGATTTGTTGTCCATATACAATTCTGAATCAGCTGTGCTCAATTCAAAACAGTTATTTTCATTATCATACACCAGATAGCACTAAATAGCTGTATTAATTAAGTTAATTTGTTTAGTTATTGAAGGGTGTATTTTGCACCTGGCTCTGGTATGTTGTTAGAGATATGGTCCTGCTAAAAGTCAGACATCTACAGTAGCTATTCTATTTTAGCAAAAGTTATTTTGTGGTAAAGGTGCCCAGTTATTACTTGTTCTGTTATCTGTACTCTGGGGTGTGCAAATCTGAGGCATTTGAACAGAGTGGCTCCCTGGCTCTGCATGAAGCTTGTGGATCATTTCTGCGTCATGCAGAAGAGTGAAATGTCTGGCTATTCTTAAAGGCAAGAACGTGAGTTCACGACAGAGTATTTTGCCACATCTTGTCTTGGTGCTAAGCATATTGGGATGTCTTTTCAGTTAGCAGAACACAGCACTTCCCAGGAATTCCAATGCAGAATTTTCTACAATTAGCTCCTGTCAAACAGTTGGAGGAAATAATCACTGTCTGAGAGGATAGACTAAGGAATATGCTAATCACTCAAGTCAATAGATTTGCCAAGCTTCATGCCAATATCATAAACCAGAGAGCTAAGCAATTAGATTATGTGACGTCTGTTTTAATTGGTCTTAATAACTGGTAGGGCAAGCCTCCCTCTGCCAACCCCCTGTCCATAAATGCCAATTACATTGGCTTTCTAGATTAATTTGCAGAGAACTGACATGTTTATGCAACTGAACCTTCCCTTCCGTGGATATGGAACATCTCTGTTTACACAGAGGTGTTTTTGGTGTCCTTTAATAATATTTTATCATATTGCTACATAAAAATCTTGCATATATAATTTTTTCCAGGTATCTTATAGTTTTTGTTGCTGTAATGAACAGCTTTTTTTCTACTTCATTTTCTAAATTGGTTAGATGTGTAGGAACATTGTTGAATTTGTATGTTGATCCTACACCTATATAGATCTTCAGCTCTGCTGAACTCGCCTGTTCAGTCTGTAGAGTCCCTGGGATTTTTGATAAAGACAGTTATTTCATATGCAAATTATGATAGTTTTGCCCCTTTACAGTTTCTCATGCATCTTTTTTTCTTGATCTGGTTACAATCTCCAGTGCGATATGGAATAGAAAAAGTGATGGTGAGCATCCTTATCTTGGTTATGATTTTAAGGAGCCCACTTTTAATAATTTATTACTACATTTGAAGTTTGCTGTAGAGTTTTGGTAGATTTCTTTTCTCAGGCTTAAGGACACTGTTTCCCTTAATTCTTATTTTGAATGAATGTTAAATCTTATCAAAACTTTTTTTCCCCAAATTAATTTAGGTGATGACATGGTTTTTTCCACCACCTTGTTTAATGTTTTAACATACTGAACTACAAAGGCAGATTTCTTGTTTTCCTTTAAAAACTGCTGGATTTGATTGCTTTAATTTTATGTAAGTTTTTTTTGCATCTATGAACAAAAGTGAAATTGGTCTTATACTTTTTTCTAGTTCTTTTCTTTTCTGATTTTGATATCAGTATTGTCCTAACCACATGAAATAAGCTGAATAGTTTTCCTTTTTTGTTTTATTCTGTTCTTGGAAGCCTTTTGTAATCAGAGATCATCTGCCCTTTTATAAAAATTGTGAAACCGAATTTGATGTGGGTTTTTTTTTTTGCCTATCAATTCAATTTCTTTAATAATTATTGCTTCCAGAATAAATTTTAGTTATTTGATAGTCTTCTAGAAAAGTGTCCACTTCATGTATATTTTAAAATGTATTAGCATAAATTTATTCTAATTATGCTCTATTTTATTTTTTTGCTGGGGAAGCTTAGCCCTGAGCTAACATCTGTTGCCAGTCTTCCTCGTTTTTTGCTTGAGGAAGATTAGCCCTAAGCTAATGTCTGTGCCAGTCTTCCTCTACTTTATATGTGGGTACCTGCCACAGCGTGGCTGACGAGTGGTGTAGCTCCACCCCCGCGATCTGAACCTGAGAACCCCAGATGCTGAAGCAGAATGTGCCGAATTTAACCACTTTGTCATGGGGCCAGCCCCTATGCTACATGTTTTAAACCTTTACTGTATCTGTAACCTTATACACCCTTTTGGGGACTTTCCAACACTGTTTATTTTTATCTTCTTTTTTTTCAATCAGTCTTTCTGGGAGGTTTATATATTTTATTGGTCTTTTCAGAGAATCAGCTTTTGATTTTATTGCTAATCTATGTTTCTTTTAAATTTCATTAGTCTTATCTTTATTATTTCTATCTCTCCTAATTGCGGTGGGTTTATTTTTTCCTTTTTAGTTTTTCTTTTCTCTCTCTTTTTTTTTTTTTTGTGAGGAAGACCAGCCCTGAGCTAACATCCATTGCTAATCTTCCTCTTTTTGCTGAGGAAGATTGGCCCTGGGCTAACATCCGTGCCCATTTTCCTCTACTTTATATGGGATGCCGCCACAGCATGGCTGACAAGCAGTGCATCAGCAGGCGCCGGGATCCGAACCCGCGAACCCCGGGCTGCCAAGCACGAACTAAACCGCTGCACCACTGGGTCGGCCCCTAGTTTTTCATTTTTTAATAAATACATTTAATGTCTGTAAATTTTTCTCCAACTACAGCTTATCTGTAGGGACTTGTTTTGATACATATTTCTTTTTTGGTTATTTTGTTTTAAATATTTTATGATTTTCATAGTGATTATTTAGGAATATGTTTTTTGGTTCCCAGGCATATGTTTATTTGCTTGTTTATTTTTTTATTTCTGAATTTATTTTTAATTGCACTATGGTCAGAGAATGTATATAATATTGATTTTCAAAAATGTATTGAAACTTAGTTGTGACCAGGTACATATTCAATTCTTGTAAATATTCTATGTGTTCTTTGATAAAAGGTATATTTACTATTTGTTGACTGATCTATTAGATCAAGCTAATTAATTTTACTGTCCATAATATTAGTATCCTCACCATATTTTTCTGCTAGCTGTGTTGGTTTCTGTTAGGGGTATACTGAAATCAACTACAACTATAATTTTAAAAAATTCTCCTTATAATTGTGTCCATTTTTGTTTGGGGGCTGTATTGTTTGATTTATTTAAATCCTCTAGATGAGTTATTCCTTTCATTATTCCATAGGTCTGTTACCTCTTTTTTCATTCCTTTATTTTCAAACTTTTAATGTCATTTAGCTTAAAGAGCATTCCTTTTATATCGTCTGATAATTTCTCCCTTCTAATAAGTGAATTTGTTTATTAATTTGAAGTTGCTTTGGCCATCTTATTTTTTGTGATTCTATTTACTATGCCTTTTCTTTGGTTCTTTTCTGTCTTCTGTTGGATTGCAGGAGTTTTCATTCTGTCTTTAATTTTTCTTTTACTGGTTTGAAAAGACAATAGAATGCTTTAACTTGGTTTCCCCCGTCTGTTAAGTTAGATAATATTTTACTTCCTCTTTGTTTTGAATACCCCTACTTGTTATTTTTATAGTCTGTACTAATTTAGATTTATCATGATGTTTTCTAATTTATTTGCTCATCATGATTTTTTTTTTCCAAGTTCAATTTACTCCCTGAAGTATAGAAACTTCATTACTTCTCTCTGTGTAAATCTGAGTCTTAAATTCTCCTGTCTTTTCTGAAAATTTTGTTGTTGTGCACTTATTCTTCAGAGACAGTTTAGCTGAACATAGAACTCCAGATGGCCAGTTATTTTCCCCCAGTCCAGTAAAGATATCATTTCATTGCCCATTGGAATCTAGAGATGTTGATGAGCCATCTACTGTCAGCTTTTTAGATAATCATGCTGGTAGACTATTTCTCTATTCTTTTTAAATATTTGCTTTGCTAATTTAAAGAATATTCTCTTTGTCTTTGAAGTTCTGCAGTTTCACTATGGTGTGTACAGGTGTGGATTTGTTATCTTAATTCTGCTTGAGATCCATATCTTTCTTCATTTCTGGGAAATTCTCAGCATTCTCTCTTCAAATATTGACATTCCCTCCTTCTCTGGGATTTCCTTCTGCAACTTCTAGTAAGTAGATGTAAATCTGTCTTTGTTGTACAGTCTGTCTTCAGTGGATATTAACCTCTCAGCTCCCACACGTACATCAGTTTGTAGCTGTTAAGCTGTTTTGGCTTCTGTTCCTGTTTACTACTCTCACTTTGAGTTGCTGCTTTATTTTTAGTGCCAGGGTATTTCCCTTGCCTGAGTTTGAGCTTAGCAGTATTTCCTTCATTACATTTTATCCAGCATTTCCATGGGTTTCGAGCAGAAGAGAAGCCTTTTGAGTCATCTTGGTCTGCTATATTGACCAGAAGCTTCTAATGGTTCTTATTAGGAAAATCTGAAAAATCAGGTAATGGCATCGTAAATGCAACTTTAAGTCTTTATTGGATATTTTTCTTTTGATTACCTCATCCTAAGATATAAAAATATTTCTTAAAACATCAGACTGTTTTAAAAAAATGGTACTACATTTTTTTTCCTCTGGGAGTGAGGGTCATCAGTGGTTTGTGTTACTTCTGAATTACATATCTGACAAGATATCTCATTTTTAAAATTGCTCAACATATTTCCTTCATATCAATTCAAAAGAGCCTAGATGGCCTGGAAATGTGACCTATGAATAGAATAAAAAAGTTATATGTTTTTGAAGATGTTTATTATAGTGTTAACTTTTAAAAGGGAAAAAAGGAGTTGAACCAACAATAGGAACAGTTAAGTACATTATGTTAACTTCAACTCATTAGAATATTTTGTAACCATTTAAGGCCCTAATTATAAAGATTATGTAGAGACAAACATATTCCTTCTATATTGTTATGGGAAAATGTAGTACAAAATTGTGTATACACTATAGATGAAAATTACAAGGGTATATTAAAAATAAAAATGATTGGATGATGGTGGGATTATGAGCAATTTTTCCTTTAAAAACAGTTTCCTTCAATGGTATTGCCATTCTTGCAGTCTTAATGGGGCCAAATAGTATTCCTATTCTTTGCTAGATTCCAAATAGTTTGAAAAATTAAAAAATAAAAGGAGTGGCAGGTGGAGGTCAAAATAATTACTGTTATTTCTGATGAAGCTGGTATTGAAGTATGTAGCTGAGGTGTGAGCCACATTAGATCTGCTCACTAAACCCCAGATTTTTATCTCTCCATTGACAGCAACACCCCAGACCAATGCACGCCTCTCCCCAACCCTGCCCCAGTCCTGTCCCCAGTGGGAGTTGATCCCAAGAAGTTGGAGAGTGGAACTGAGTTGAACCTATAGTTTGTTCTTCCTAAATAAGTCATTTCACCTGAAGTGAGGGCCAGAGAGAAGCCAGGAGTTCACTGTTTGAATTTCTACTATGAAGAAGGAGGAATCCTGGGAAGTTGGAGATGTGTTCTAATAGTTATGTTGATTTTAGAATAAAAATGTTATGTGTATGTTTTGGCATTTGTTGGGTAGCTAAAGTGTGGTTACTGAAATTTAATTACCTTTATTTTTGTTAGAATCTTCAGTATATCCCAATTATTAAATTATTTTCTGTTTTTAGGCGTTTAAATGCAGAATTGGAGGCAAAAACGGCTGATCTGGTTCGACAAGCTGAGGAAGTAATAGTGAGTAGATGTACAATAATTAGTAATTCCACATAAGTGCTAGTTTTTTAACTTTTTAATTTGATGTGTAACATACACACAAAAAAGTGCCCAGGGCATAAATTTTCAGCTTAATGAATTATCACAAATTGAACATGAGTATATGTATAGATATGTGTATATATGCATGTATATGTTTTAGATAAGCACACATTTTCTGAAAGCCACTGCAAAAGTGTTTTCCATTTAGATGTTCCTATCATCTAATTAATAGAACATTAATATTTAATTATCTTTCCCACTATTTTAAGATTAATATTTGAGAGTAGCTATATAGAATTAACACCGGTAATTCAGTAAGGATAGACATAAAATAGTGCGTGGACAAAAGTTGAATAAAGGATAACAATCATCACTAATATTCAGATGGGAATTTGTTTCTTAAACTCTGCAGCTGGATGTAACTCAAATTCTTACGGCTATACCATAATCAGATTTATAGTCAGGAAAAATGTCGTGAGGTTATACCACTAGACAATTTAAGTGTACATTGCCCCATTCTAGGTACCAAACTGGTTATTCCTACGTTAAGGTATCCCTCCTTAAGCATCAACATTCCCATTATTAATTGATAGGATATAGTAGCATTCCTTAGAAGAATAAAGTGACTGCTTTCAAACCTTTTTTCAGTTCTTATTTTAATTTAAATAAATTCTTTCACTCCCCCTCCCCCCACTTGGAGTTGATGGGGGCAGGGAAGATTAGGCAATATTTTATTTTAATGCCTTATATGGATCCATCATTATTAATTTAGGAATAAATATATATAATATTTCAGGTAATATGTTTAGATAATAATGGTTACAGGTTTATAAAGTACATTTGTAATTAAATAGTTTATTAAAAATAAATATTTTTATTATATCTTTTAGTTTTTGCCAGTGTCTGAAGAGCAGGAAAATACTTGAACAAAGAAACCCAATGTTACAGTGGAATGAGGGATTTATTATGTATTCTGTTTAAAGAGTCCTCTAATAAGGACCTTTTCTTTTTCAAAAAAGAGTAGAGTAGGAAACTGGGAAGGGCTGGGAAAGGGGAGAGGTCATTTTTGCCCCCACAGAAGTAATGGATATAACTTTTGTCACATTAATTTTTCTTTACTCACTTCCATTTCTTGATATATCTTTGCCAAAAGCTTTTACTCTTAGTGCTTCATTTTTAGCATCTTTGAGGTCTTCTTAACATTGAAGCATTGCCTGATTTGAGACAAGTCTTTCTACCCATTAAATGGATTTATGTTCTTATTTCTTGTGAGTTTAATTTCCTTTTCATGTTACACAAGATGGATGACCCTAATGTAGTGTGGAAGCAGAAGTTGGATAAGATCATATAAAGGCATTGGCACTCTCACATTATTCCCTTAGAATTGACTTTCTTAACCCTGGACGAATGAGAGGTGAAACTACATTGTTACAGACGTTATTTTTATACCATAGCATTTATAATTCTGTGTCTTGATTTCATAGAAACTGTGGACAACTCTGAAATGATTAATGATCAGAAAGGCACTTGAATATATCCTAGTTTTTTTTTTTTTTTTTTTTTTTCACATATGGCTTGTCTTTACTCACCTAACTAGAGAGATCAGCAAGAAGTACGATCTAGGCCTATTTCAACACAAATTAAATCATATGAAGAGGAAAATGATTACAGTTTAAGGTAAGTGATTTAAATTTTCAAACACCTTTTTTTTTTTTTTTTGTGAGGAAGACCAGCCCTGAGCTAACACCCATCGCCAATCCTCCTCTTTTTGCTGAGAAAGACTGGCCCTGGGCTAACATCCGTGCCCATCTTCCTCTGCTTTATATGGGACACTGCCACGGCATGGCTGACAAACAGTGCGTCGACAGGCACCCAGGATCCGAACCCACGAACCCTGGGCTGCCAAGCGTGAACTAAACCACTGCACCACTGGGCCGGCCCAAACACTTTTTTTTAAACTGGATAAATACTTTAAGATATTTTTCTTTTTTTAATTGAGGTATAATTGATGTATAACAGTTTAGTTTTAGGTATACAGCATAATGATTTGATATTTGTATATATTGAGAAATCACTACAGTAAGTCTAGTTAATGTCCATCACTGTACATAGTTACAGAATTTTTTTCCTTGTGATGAGCACTTTTAAGATCTGCTCTCTTAGCAACTTTCAAGTATGCAATACAGTATTATTAACAATAGTTGCCATGCTGTACATTAAATCTGCCTAACTTATTTATTTTATAACTGGAAGTTTGTACCTTTTGATCCCCTTTACCCATTTCACTCACCCCCCCCCCCAACCCCCAGACTCTGGCAACCACCAATCTGTTCTCTGTATCTAAGAGCTTGTTTTCCTTTTTTTTTTTCAGATTCCACATATAAGTGGGATCATATGGTATTTGTCTTTCTCTGCTGACTTATTTCACTTAGCATAATGCCCATCCATGTTGTCACAAATAGCAAGATTTCATTCTTTTTTATGGCTGAATAATATTCCATTGTGTATATGTATGTGTGTGTGTATATATATATATATATATACACCCCACATCTTCTTTATCCATTCATCTGTCAATGGACACTTAGGTTGTTTCCATATCTTGGCTATTATAAATAATGCTGCAGTGAACATGGGGTGCATACATCTATTCGAGTTAGTGTTTTCATTTTCTTTGGATAAATACCCAGAAGTGGAATGGCTAGATCATATGGTATTTCTATTTTTAATTTTTCGAGGAGCCTCCATACTGTTTTCCATAGTTGCTGCACCAATTTACATTCCCACCAATAGTGCACAAGGGGTCCCTTTTCTCCACGTCCTCACCAGCATTTGTTACCTCTTATCTTTTAATAATAGCCATTCTAATGGGTGTGAGGTGATATCTCATTGTGGTTTTGATTTGCATTTCCCTGATGGTTAGGGATATTGAGCATCTTTTCATGTACCTGTTGGCCATCTGTATGTCTTCTTTGGAAAAATGTCTATTTAGATCATCTGCCCATTTTTTAATTGTTTGTTTTTCTGCTATTGAGTTGTATGAGTTCTTTATATATTTAGGATATTAACCCTTTATCAGATATATGATTTACAGATAATTTCTCCCATCAGTAAGTTGCGTTTTCATTTTGTTGATGGTTTCCTTTGCTGTGCTGAAGCTTTTTAGTTTGATGTGGTCCCAGTTGTTTATTTTTGCTTTTGGTGTCAAATCCAAAAAATTACCACCAAGACTGATGTCAAGGAGCTTACTGCCTATGTTTTCTTCTAAAAGTTTTGTGGTTTCAGGTCTTACATTTGTCTTTAATCCATTTTGAGTTAATTTTTGTATATGATATAAGATAGTGGTCCAATTTCATTCTTTTACATGTGGCTGTGCAGTTTCCCCAATATCATTTTTTTGAAGAGACTGTCCTTTTACAACTGTATATTCTTGGCTCCTTTGTCATAAATTAATTTACCATATATGCGTAGGTTTATTTGTGGGTTCTCTATCCTGTTCTGTTGATCTGTGTGTGTGTTTTTATGCCAGTATTATACTGTTTTGATTACTAAAGCTTTATAATATAGTTTAAAATCAGGGAGAACACCAATTTTTTTGATGATGTATGTGATCTTTTATTACATAAAATTTTTTGCATATATTTGAAATCTATAATTCGAAGAATAATGTAATATATAAAATATTAATAATTAAGGGTTTATACCAGTCAGACATAATGTAAACCCTTTACCTACTTTATCTCATTTAATTCTCAAAGTATTATTTTGAAATAAATATTATTTTCCTCATTTTAAAATGAGAAAATTGCAGCTTTGAGAAGTTTAGTAGCTTGCCCAAGGACATATAGATAGTAAGTGATTTCACTGAGATCCAGACCACAGTTGATAAGATTTCTAAACCTGTTCTCACATATGATTCTACCTTTCTTTGAAATTGCACATGAAGATTAGGTAAAAATAAATAAATTAGCAAAAGTAAAATACATTAAATCGTTTCTTTCCTTGAATTTCATGTGAACTTCAGATATGTCAAGAAATTAGGGAACCAAAAAAATATTTAGGAATAAATTTAACAGAAAAAGTATAGGATCTGTGTGAATAAAACTATAACATCTCATAGCAGAGGCAATAGTGATCACCAAATATTCCAAGTATCTTGCTATGAACAGAAGTCAAATTATCCTCTTCCAAGTCTAAACAGACAGGAGTTGATGTTTGAACCTCCGGCTAACTCTTTCTCTGCCACAATCAGTGAAAATTCAGTTGGTGAAACCTCCCAGCCTGGTCTCTGGGTGACCATGTGGAACATAAGGAAAAAAGCACCCCCCACCCCGCTGTCTACTGCTACTTTCAGTATGTTAAGCCTCTGAGATTTTGGGGTTAATATTCCTAGCCTATCCTTACTAATATAGCAATTGGTATTGAGAGTAGGATGCTGTATTACAAAACTCTGAAAGTGTGGCTTTAGCTTAGTAGTTAGGTAGTAGACAGCAAGGAAACTGACATTCCAGACAGGCTGGAAAGATAGAGAAATGCTGTTATGTAGTGGCAGTGAATTTAGTAAAACTGTCACCTTTGGTAAATTGGGAGGCAGAACAGATGTCTAATGGACTTGTGCTCTAGGGGAAGAGGTTGGAAAGCAGAATATTAGTAGTAAGCACTGTTACTATTAGCTGTATTTGGCGCAGTGTTATAAGAATGAGACAAGTTTGGGAAAGAATTGGCCATTTTGCAAGCAGAAATGAAAGGGAATATGAGTCTAGGAATTAGAGGCCTTGTAATATTGAAAGAGTTAACCTGCTTCTAATCGTTTTTTGTGTGTGTGTGTGTGAGGAAGACCAGCCCTGAGCTAACATCCGTTGCTAATCCTCCTCTTTTTGCTGAGGAAGACTGGCCCTGGGCTAACATCGTGCCCATCTTCCTCTACTTTATATGGGACGCTGCCACAGCATGGCTGACAAGCAGTGCATCGGCAGGCGCCCGGGATCCGAACCCGCGAACCCCGGGCTGCCAAGCGTGAACTAAACCACTGAGCCACTGGGCTGGCCCCCCTGCTTCTAATCATGATGAGGTCCAATTTATCTATTTTTTTTGCTACCTGTGCTTTTGGAGTTATATCTAGAAATCCATTGCTAAATCCAAGGTCATTAAGATTTACTCCTATTTTTTTTTCATAAGAGTATTATAGTTAGCTCTTACATTTAGATCTTGGAGCCATTTTGAATTAATTTTTGTGTGTGGTATGAGATAAGGATCAACCTTCATTCTTTGGCATGTGGATATCCAGTTGTCTCGGCACCATTTGTTAAAAAGACTATTCTTTCCCCATTGAATGGTGTTGGCACTCTTGTCAAAAATCAGCTGACCAGAGACACATGGTTTTATTTTTGGACTCTGAATTCTATTCTGTAGATCTGTATATCTATTCTTATGTCAGTACTACACTGTCTTGATTACCCTAGCTTTGTAGAGTTAGCTGCTTTTAGACCTCAAAATTATGAGAGAAAAATCTTTGAATAACAAAAGCCTATTAAAGCTCAACTTTGAGGCAAAGATCAGACTAAAAGTGTGGTCTTCACAACTATTGATAAAACTTTCCAATGGATTAAGGTTCTTCAGGGCAAGGATCATATTATTTATTTATTTATTTTTTTTTGAGGAAGACCAGCCCTGAGCTAACATCCATCGCCAATCCTCTTCTTCTTTTTTTGCTGAGGAAGACTGGCCCTGGGCTAACATCCTTGCCCATCTTCCTCTACTTTATATGGGACGCCGCCACAGCATGGCTTGACAAGTGGTGTGTCTGTCCACGCCTGGGATCCAGGCCTGCAAAACCCCGGGCCGCTGAAGTGGAGCCTGCAAACCCAACCGCTATGCCACTGGGCCGGCCCTGCAAGGATCATATTAAATGGCACCTAGTAAAACTTTCCAAATGGACAAAATGGCTCAGGGCAAAGATCTAACTAAAGGTATAGTTTCTCCATAGAAGCCTGACAACCTCTAAATAACCCATTTTTAAATTGGTGCAGGGAGAGAGAAGGGGAGGGTGGACAGAAGGATGGAGGGAGAGAGAGGGGTGTTCAGGGTAAAGAAATACAGTCTTGCAGAGAACTGTGGGTGTGGTAATGGCCCATGAAACTGACTGGAATCAAATAGGTAAGAAATGAGTTTTTGAGAGAGTTGTACCAGCAAAGAAACTGAGTGATGGACTCAAACTGTTTGTGACTATTTAAATCTTAAAATAGCTATGGGTCCTCCCAATCTTCTAAGATGAAGAAGCAGGCTGTAAGAGTTGCACGGCTGTAAGAGGGTATAATGTTTAAACACCTTAGAGGGCTTAGAAACTAAAAAAGAAATGTGTTACACCAGTGGCAGTATATTTGGCTCATATTTGAAATATTGGAACATTATTCATTGGCTCAAAAGTAATTTTTGCATACGATCCAGCAATTCCTCTCTAGAAATGAAGACATGTCCAAGCAAAAACCTGTATGCAAATGTTTATAACAGTTTTATTCATAATTGCCAAAAACTAGGGACAAATCGTATCTATCAAGTGGTGAATGGATAAATAAATTATGGTATATCCATGCAGTGGAATACACTTGGCAATAAAAAGCAATGAACTACTGATACGGCAACAACATGGATGTTAAGTGAAAGAAGCCAGACTAAAAAAATGTATGTACTGTATGATTTTATTTGTTTGGCATTTTGGAAAAGGTAAAAAGTGTAGGGACAAAAATCAGATCAGTGGTTGTGTGGGGCTCAAGGGAGAGAAGGGGATTAACCACAAAGTGGCACAAGGGAACTTTTTGGGACAATAGACCTATTCTCTATCTTGGTTGTTGTGGTAGATTCATGACCATATAAGTTTGTTAAAATTTATAGAACTGTACATCTAAAAAGGGTATATTTTATTATATGTAAATTATGGCTCAATAAACCTAAAAAAAATAATTTTTGAAAACCATTAGTGCCAGGTCCAGCTGTTGGTGGTACAATGGTGAGTAAATAGACCAGGTCCTGCTTCTGAGGAGTTAATGCCTAGTGTGTTGCTTTTTAATTTTTTTCTGAAATTTAAAAAAAGATTTCATAAAAATACTTTTGTTATATCATCATTTGATGTATACATATCTATGTGTACATATAATATGAAACTATCTTTATTATATGTAATGCTCTCTGATATTTTATGGAAAATGATGCTTAACAGTTATCAAAATTCCAAAATTTGGGTTACAAATAAGATTAGGCATGGCTTTTATCCGGTAAACTAAAAGATGGAAATGATTGTAACAACAGCTAATCCCTAGTTTCTGTTGAAGCAAGTGAGAGACTGATTTCACAAGCATAAAAATAAATCTGTTCATTTTCTTTTACTAAATTTTTTTAAGTGCAAAGTGGTGATGACACCTCTCTTTAACTAGATCAGGTGGCCTTTTTTTTAAAATGCTACTGTTTGAACAGATGGTTTTACCGTCTGAAACACTGCATTTGACTATTAATTGGAAATTGCTAAAGATGGGAGGTAATTCTGTAAAGAGACAATCTATTTCAACTGGGAACAATGATAATTCACCTAAATGATGATAGTCAGGCAGTATATATTATAATAGGTCTTCAACATCCACGGTTACTCTGTCAAACTATATGGTAGGGAAACCAGAATTTAGTTTCCTAATAGTATAGCATATATATCCTTCAGTCTGCTGGAAGCAAGGTTCACCACACAAATAATTTCAATCATATTACACACAAACCTTTCATGGAGAAGTTTAAGAAAAATAATCAGAATACAGTCGTGTGCCACATAATGACTTTTGAGTCAACAACGGACTGTGTATACAAAGGTGGTCCCATAAGATTAGTACCATATAGCCTAGATGTGTAGTAGTCTATACCATCTAGGTTTGTGTAAGTACACTCTGTGATGTTCACACAATGATGATATTGCCTAACAACGCATTTCTCAGAATGTGTCCCTGTCTTTAAGTGGCACATAAATGTACTGTTTAGTTGATTTTTCATGGAAATACGCTAGCAAGTAACAGCATTCTGCTAAACCTGAGGGAGACAGATAACCATTAAATGTCTTTTGGCTGATATATATGTGTATGTGGCAGGGGGAGGGGATATGAAACATGCAGAAAATGTAAGGAAATGGCAAATATTATTTAAAATGAGGGTGATTAAAGAGGACAGTTAAAATTTGTATAAAATTTGGAAACATTTTCATGTCATATGTGAGAATGATTCTTTAATCTCTGTAATTTTAAGATATTTTGAAGGCCTTTTTTTTCCCCTAGAGCTATGTCTAGTTCGTTAAGAGGTTGTATTTAATATCTATTTAAGTATATCTTTGTGTTTTATATTGAGAAAACCTATATATGACTAGTTCAATAGGTAGCATCTAATGGAAAGTAATTTTGTTTTTATGTCCTCTACTATGGGTAGGAGTTCTCAGGGGATATGATGTAGTTTCTTTTTTTTCATAGTAACAATAGATACTAACTTGGTAGATTTTCAGAAATATTAATACACATGTTGGCGATTACCTAGAAAATTGATCAGGGTTAGGCAAACTTTTCCTGTAAAGAGCCAGAGAGTAAATATTTTTGGATTTGTGAGCTATGCAGTCTTTGTCACAACCGCTCAACTTTGCAGTTTTAGTGCAAAAACGGCTATGTAGACAATGTGTAAAGGAATGGCTGTGGTGAATTCAGCCTGTGGGCCATAGTTTGCACACCCCCATAAACACTCTTCATTTTAAACTATAAATATATTTTGAAAACTTTGTCCATAAAAAAGGAATTGTATTTTAGATGTATTTATTAATACATTTAACAAATATTTAGTGCCAATTTAAGAGCTTATATGCCAGTTACTATGGCAAGTACTAGGCCCAGAGCAGTGAACAAGGCAGATGTGATTCCCACCCTCATGGAGTTTGCACTGTAAGTGCGAAAGCAGACATTGACCAAGTATTAAAATGTATTAGACAAAGGATAACATTGAGTGAGCTCACAATAAAAAGCCCTGTTTGTAAAATAGATAATCCTTGTGTGTAGCCAATAATCACTCCTTATGATCTCCATTTGTTAAAATTTGTTCTACACTTTCTTACAACAATATTGACGTTATAGTATATCTTCTCAAAGGTGAATTATTTAGCCAAAGCACTTTTCTTGTTTGTGACACTCATTCAAAATAAATTAACATGTGCATGACTAGAATTATAGCCAAGTCTACTTGATATTTAAATATATTTGCTTTCAAATATAATTGCTGTTGAGTTTTATTGTGTCTCAGCCTTAGTATCATCTAATGTTAATGTATAATGTTTATTTTTGGTCTGTAGAGGTCTATTGTCATCTGAAGGGACAGTTCATCTACATTCAGAAACTAAGGTATGAAATCAAACTTTGTGAATGTAATTACATTCTGTAGAATTTAGGTTATTTTTTAGACTTCTCTTAGGCAAAACAGAGAAGGGGTATGGCTTTATAGAAATAGAATATAAGCGTTGATACTCAGAAGAGATGCCTTCATGAATTGTTGCTCATAAAATAAATTGAGTCCTTTTTTGTCTCCTACTTTCACTGAACAATTTGGAGAAACACTGGAAAAAATTCAAAATTAAATCAGTCTGTAACCTAAGGACTTGGAATTTTCTCTCTGAAGCCCAAATTTACTAGATAGAAGACCTGAAAAAGAAAAGTATTCATATACAAAGAAGGTGATTTGAAAGGTTTATTCATTCATTTAAATATTTGCAGGGTAGAAATCACTATTCCAGGTGCTGGGCACACTGGGATCTACAAGTTCCCTGCCAGTGGGGATCTAGGCCAAGGGAACAGTATACGTGAAGGCCTGTCTGGGGAATGATCAGTGAGGGGAACTAAATTCTGTGAGTCAGAACATCCAGTTTAACATTCCACTAGCTAGCTGAATATCCTTGAATCTTTGGCACTCATTTTCCTTATCTTTGAATCTCTTGGTCCTAATGAAATCTAGGTCTTTTCCAGCTATACAGTTCTGGGGTTCTTTTTTTAAAAATTTTTAAAATTTATTTATTATTTTTTTTGTGAGGAAGACCAGCCCTGAGCTAACATCCGTTGCTAGTCCTCCTCTTTTTGCTGCGGAAGATTGGCCCTGGGCTACATCAGTGCCCATCTTCCTCTACTTTACATGGGACGCTGCCATGGCATGGCTGATAAGCAGTGCATCTGCGGGCGCCCAGGATCCGAACCCACGAACCCCGGGCTGCCAAAGCGTGAACTAAACCGCTGTGCCACCGGGCCGGCCCCCAGTTCTGGGATTCTTTACAATACAATTTGATTAATTCCATGAAAATAACAATTCTTCTATGTAGTAAACTAGCAATTCTGTGTATTACAAAATTGCTTTCCTTGGCAAATAATTAGAATCTAATTAATCAATAGTTTAAATTCTTTTCATGTAGCCAAAAACCAAAAACGTTGATCCAGTAAACAAAGTTCGAAACAAACTACACTCTGCAAATAAGGGAAGAAAAACAAATTTGAGGTATAGTACAGTTTTAAAAGTATTACTTTTTTTTTAGTTTTATAATTCACAGTATCATCATTCTTAATTATTAAGCATTAAGAATAATTATTAATTATTATTTCTGTTTCTCCAGATCTTTTTATACCCAAAATTACACTGTATATCTTATTCACATTCAATAATTTAAAACATTTTCTACTCAGAAATTTCTTGCAGCAGTTAGTGAACATTTTGTATTGTTCTCTTAAGCAAAATCGCCACATTTCAAATTTTTTAAATGTTATTTTTCATGAGAGATTTTCTTAGAACTGAGACTAGAACCTAGGTGTCTTTCTCTGCCTAGTTCTCTCAAATAGGCTAAACAGTTGTATGCTTTTTGAGCATTTAACAGAGCACCATACATTTTTGTGTATATTGAGATACAGAATGATTTGGCATGCTCTAAATAAGACTATAGTATAATTATAACTTACGTTTTATTGTTTTTGGTGAGAAAGAATTCAAGACTATTCTTAGTATTTTAAGCATAAAAAGGGGGACCCAAGTGTATCTAGGATAGGAGATCTAGAAAAGGAAGGTCACACCTGCAGCGGGTTGTACCAACCAGCTTCTTATTTACAGTAAGTTATTAAATTTATATGTCTATTACTTACCTAAACTGATAATTGCATTATAATTCTGGAAAAATCTTTGTTAATTCTTGTGTCTTTTAATTGGCTAAATAATTTTTTGTTTTTGAATAAAAGAGAAAAAGTAGAGTGAAGGGATAAGGAAGAGAAAATCTAAAATAGATTGATAGAAGAAAAGAGAACATACACTACATGCATAAGTACATATATACATAACTGGAAAGGATTATCTTATTTTCAGGCTTCAAGTTTACTTTTTAAAGAAAAGGTTGTTTTTCCAAATAGAATTATGAAGGCTTTGCTTATGTGTTAAAAGTAAGTTAGGCTTTAAAGTAAGTAAAAAGTTATAAGTAAGGCTCTTGGAACCATAACTTGATGGGTTAGGCCTGGCTCAGTTCTAAATGCCTTTAGAAGTGACTTCTATTTCATATTTCTTCCCTTGCCTCATTAAAAAATTAAATCCAACTTTTTGGTCGACTTTGATCCTGGTTAGAATGTGTTTCTTTAGGTGGAAAAAAATGCTGAGTTTGAATAACTGTTCACTCTCTAATTTTTTCTCAAGAGGTATTATTATTCAGTGTTTGCAGAATTATGGCTAGAGCAATATCAAGTTCTGCAGTTCTTCTCCAGCAGCATGTAAAATTAAAAGACACAGACTGGATTTGACTAGGAGGCCAAGTTCAGTTCTCTTAGTTTTGATGTTCACTTGTTTAGAGGCAATGTCTAGACTAACTGGCCTCACAAAGCCTTCTCTAGCTCTGTGATTGTGTTATTCAAAAAGATTGGAAGTCTATACTAAGTCTCTTATAATCCTTGAAAGTATCAGCTGTAGATTTCATCATAAATTTAAAATTTACAATAATTTTTATCTGCTTTGTTATTTGGATAAAAGTCATATCTAGGAGTCATATCTCCTCATTATATTATATATAATATATAATGTACATACATATTTTTTAGTATAAAATTGAAATACTCCGATGTACAAACTGCCAATGATGTTGCCATTCCAGAGGATTTCTCAGACTTTTCTCTTGCAAAAACTATTAGCAAAATTGAAGGGCAACTGGAGGAAGAAGGCTTACCTGATTATATAGATGATGATATTTTTCGTGGTGCTAGTAAAGACATTGGAACAGGTAGGCTTTCTTTTGTTTATTTTTATCCTTATATCACAATTACTTAGAAAAAGATATTTGGGAACTGTTTTCCTTGCATTTAAAAACTGTGATGTCTTGCGTTTGTCTCAAAATCATCTAGTGGGACATGGTGGTGGGAGAAATGAGGGTTTATAGATGAAATGAAATTGGTTGAGTCAGTAATTGTTGAAAATGAATGATGGATAAATAGGGTGTCATTGAACTAGTCTCTCTACTTTTGTATATGTTTGATATTTTCCATTATAAAAAGTAAAAATAAAAAAGGCTATATGGTATTGGTTTCATTGACCACTGTTCAACTATGGTTAAAATGCCCCATAGCTTGTTGTTGAAACATTAAAATCATTTAAAAAACCATGTTTCTTTGAAGTCCTTTCATTTAATGTTCTGTTTATTGCATGTTAAATCAATACATGCAAAACGATAAATGAAGTATTGATGTAACATCAGGTGAAATAATCAAATGAGTTTTCTAATTAATGTAATTTTTTCTTATAAACTCATTCTTTGCGTACAACCAGTTCACCAGCTCCATGGTAACACTGGGGACTCTTCATGAGAAGAACTTTGGAACAGGAAGTATGTGTGGAGATGTTTTGTACTCTGCCAGATATATCCCAATGACTTCTCAGAGACAATTCAGAGTGTTGACTCAAAATAAGCTCCATGAAGGCGAAGCTTATCTTATAATATCCCTACTATGCCTGGAACATTGTAGAGACTTAATTTTTATTTTTTGAATGAATGATTGAATGAATTACGAGTGAGTTCTAAGTTCAGTTTTCACTTTATTTACTTTTATAGGCCTTAAACCTTAAAGATTAACTACTGATATTACTGAATAAAAAACTTGTGCTAGCAATGAAATGCCAAAGGTAGATCTTAGTGAGGGTTTGTGGGAGAACACTTCCTCAGTGAGATTTTAGTGTATTTCTTTGCTTCTAAGACACATACACTATATTTTAACTTCTGTGAAATTGGGACGGGTATTACAGTCAGTGTCATTTTATAATCACAATGGCTGGGATTGAAGTTGAGTTTTGCTAGAGAGGATTTGTATTTGTTTCTGCCAAAAGCTTGGGGACAGTACAGACCTGAGACCACTTTAAATTCTGTTTGAGGTGTTTTGGACCACCATGGTAAGTATGAATCCAGTCTGCAAACTTATGTGAGTAGTGGAGTGTGGTTCAGATTTTCAGGAGAGATTTTTAGGGTTTTTTCCCCTTTCTTTACTCAGTTCCAATGTGGATGTGAACAATTCCTTTCTGCTGGGTGGATTTGTTTTTCATTTACCTTTACGTTAGGGGGTTTTAGTGTCTTTGGTGTTCCCAAACAGGGATCTCCTGTTAGACTCCCCATCTTGAGCCTTTTTTTCCCCTCATTAAAATAATGGTCTGTCTTATAATTGATGGCATCTTATATTCAGTGAAAGATAATAAATATAATTATTTAAATCCACAGAAGCACAGATCAGATTTTTAAAGGCCAAACTCCGTGTTATGCAGGAGGAATTGGATAATGTTGTATGTGAATGTAATACAAAGGTAAATTTTTAAAACCTCTCAAAATAAATGCTCTAATATTCAAAGGCATTTTAGGAGCAATTTCAATTATATTTTAAAAATAGCTCCATTGAGATATAATTTGGAGTTAAATTTTGAATTCAAAAGTTGTATGTGTAAATACAGAACTTTATTCTATTCTGAGATGTTGAATTTTCACAGAGCTGAGAATTTTAAATACTTGTTAGCAATTAGAATTCTCTATATTAGACTTACAAGCGTAAGCTATTAAATGCAAATAAAACATCTGACTTCCATTTTTGAAGATGAAAATGGAATATAATTTGTTTTTCTTCGTGAAATGGGTATAAATATTTCATCCAAGATCGTATGAAGCTCCTTTTGTTTTCTGCTTTGTGTTTTGATGCTAAATCTTGTGCATTTTTTCACATAATCTATAATTTCATAACTACAGGAGGATGAAATTCAGGATTTAAAGTCTCAAGTAAAAAACTTTGAAGAAGATTGTGTGAGACAGCGGCGAACAATTAATTTGCAACAGTCTCAAACAGAAAAATATAAAACTCTTTTCGAAGAAGCAAACAAAAAATGTGTTGGATTACAGCAACAGCTGTCTTCAGTAGAAAGGGTAATAATTTTGCTATTTTTTCTAATCGATGCCAAAGATGCACTAAAACATTAAAGTTGCACATTTGTATAGACACCACTTTTGGTTGTTCAGTGATTTTGTTAGTACTTGCTAAAAACTCTTCCCCCATATATAGGAGAGTATTTTTTGACAGCTTTATTGAGATATAATTCACATACATCTCACTATATTCACAGAGTTGTGCAACTGTCACCATTATCAGTTTTGAACATTTTCATCACTCCAAGAAGACACCCGATACCCCCAACCCTCTTCCCCCAGTCCCCTCTGGCCCTGGGCAATTCTAATCAATTTTCTGTCATGATATATTTGCTTATTCTGGGCATTTCATGTACATAGAATCATACAGTATGTGGTATTTTGTGACTAACATCTTTTGCTTAACATAATGTTTTCAAGGTCCATCTATATTGTAGCACGTATCAGTGCTTTATTCCTTTTTTAGAGTAATATTCCTTTTTCAGGCATATGTGGATATAACACATTTTATTTGTTTATTATTTGATGGACATTTGAATTGTTTCCACTTTTTGGCTATTTTGAATAATGCTTCTGTGAACATTCATGTGCAAGTTTTTGTGTGGACATATGTTTTCATTTCTCTTGGGTACATACGAGTCAAATTGCTGGATCATATGGTAACCCTATGTTTAACCTTTTGAGGAACTGCTGACTGTTTTCCAAACCACCTGTACCATTTTCACATTTTGACCGTCAGTGTATAAGAGTTCCAATTTCTTCACATCCTTACCAACTCATGTTAGATTATCTTTTTGATTATAGCCATCCTGCTGGTGTGAAGTAGTTATCTCATTGTGGTTTTGATTTGCATTTCCCTGATAACTAATCATATTGAGGATCTTTTCATATGCTTATTGGCCATTTGTATATCTTCTTTGGAGAAATGTCTGTTCAGATCGTTTGCCCATTTTTTAAATTGGAATTTTTAAATTATTGAGTATTAAGAGTTCCTTATATGTTCTAGATACAAGTCCCTTATCAGATATATGATTTGCAAATATTTTCCATGAATCCACAAGATAACCCATCCATTGGGTTATCTTTTCACTTTCTTTATGGTGTCCTTTGAAGCACAAAAGTTTTAATTTTGAAGTCCAATTTATCTTATTTTTCTTTGGTTGCTTGTGCTTTTGGTATATCTAAGGGGAGAATATATTTCAAATAAGCTCTCATATTTAAAAATTTTCATATTAATATACCATTGTGTTAATAAAAATAAAACATACTGTATATTATTACTTTGTAAGACTTAGCGATAATAAAAATTACATAATATAGCATGTATTGAGAGTTAAGTAGTAAGAAAATATGCCTTCTTCGTTACTATCTCAAATTTCTTTAGTGTGTTCATATAAAAAAGCCTGTTTTTAAACATTTTGGTCTTGTATAGATAGCATATTGGTAATAATTTTTTAATATTAGATTTATTGAGATATAATTTATGTACAGTAAATTACCCTTTTTAGTATATATTTCTATGAGTTTTGACAAGTGCAGTCACTTAACCATCCCCATAATTGAGATATAGAACAGTTCCATCATCCCAAAAAATTCTCTTGTGAATTTAGTCAAGTCCTCCCCCTGCTCCCAGCCTTAAGCAACCACTGGTCTGTTTTTGGTTCTTATATTTTGGTGTTTTCCAGAAATGTGATATAAATAGAATCACATAGTAGCCTTTTGAGTCTGGCTTTTTTCACCTAGCATAAAGCATTTGAGATACATCCATGCAGCTGTTTGTTTCTTTTTATTGCTGAGTAGTGTGACATGGAATGGATGTCTGAATGGCAGTCACTCATCGTATGTGGCCAGTCCAAATTGTAACATGTTGTAAGTGTGAAATAAACATCAGATTTTGAAGACTAAATACATGAAAGAATAAAGAGTATAAAATCTCATTAATATTGTTTATATCTGTTACATGTTGAAATGATAATATTTTGGATTTGAGATAAGTGAAATATAGTATTAAAATTATTTTTACCTGTTTCTTCTTAAAGTGACTACTAGAAAATTTAAAATTACATATATGGTTTGTATTATATTTCTATTGGTCTAAGAAATATAGACAAGTGGTCTAAAAAAAAGTGTTGTATCTGGGAAACAACAGTTTTAATTTGTCATGACACTTTACCATTTGTCATTATGCAACCACGCCCTGGTCATATCACTGCTCTAGTCTCACATAATCTTGAAACCTTGCCTATATCTCTGATTCTTTTCTTGTTCTTGACCTTCATACCCAGTCCTGTGCATTCTTTCTTCCAAATGTTTTTCCTTCATCTCTTTTTTTCAATTCCCATTGCCACTACTTGGTTCAAGCTATTATTATCATATTTCTGAATTCTCCTCACTGGTTA
This sequence comes from Tapirus indicus, assembly GCA_031878705.1. Classification (NCBI taxonomy): domain Eukaryota; kingdom Metazoa; phylum Chordata; class Mammalia; order Perissodactyla; family Tapiridae; genus Tapirus; species Tapirus indicus. The sequence continues at coordinate 48,383,670 of CM062918.1, forward strand.
TTTTATGTTCCTTCTCTTTTCCTTATCCATTGTATCCTGTACTCCATCAATGGATTAATATTCTCAAAGGACTTCATTGATTATAACTCTACCTATGTATAGGCAGAAAAGAAACTAACATTTTTTGAGTGCTATATGCCAGGCAAAACACATTTTACAGAAAGGGAAACTGAGTCTGAGAGGTTAAGCAAATTGCCTGAGGTCATACAGGAGTGGCATAGCAGGATTCAAACCGTGTTTGTCTGACTCCAGAGTCTGTGTTCTTTCTACAAATCATATAGACTCTTTGTCCAACCCCCCGAAATTAAATGGACTTAGACACACAGCTATTCCAAAATCTCATTGCTGTTTAGAGTTAAATGTCTGAAACTTTTAGTTCACAATGAATGAACTAAGCAATTATGATGCATTGGCTGTCTGAAGATTTTTATGAAATACTCCATTGGCTCTGAACTCCCAACTTGAATCCTTATCTACCTACCAGCCAGAGAGGTGTAACAACTGTCACAGGTTATGTGGAACTCAAGATTGAATCTTTGTTAATTCCATTCATTTTATATATCTCTAGAAACAGATCTTAATCTTCAATTCACAGAAATGCAAAACAGAGCTTGGATTTGATGAATCTGCTTCTATAAACTTGCAAAAGCCAACTATTTAAAAAATGATTATGTATATTAATTTATTTTAGCTACTGATACTAACAGATGGAGTCATTTCTAAAATATAAAAACAAAGCATTTTATTTCAGCATTGGATTTTGTTTTTCTGTTAATGATCTCTGTTTAAAAATCAACTTAATATTGAGGAATAACTTAAACACAGTAAAATATACTTGTTTTAATTGTACAATTCATTGAGTTTTGACAAATCAATATGTCCTTTTAACCACCATCATAAGGAAAATTTCTATCACTCCCCCAAGTTTCCTTTGTGTCCCTTCTGCGAAAAACCCATCTCTAAGCATGGCCCCAGGCAATCACTGATCTGCATTCTTTCACTACAGATTAGTTTCCCTTGTTCTAAAATTTCAGATGGTTGGAATCGTAAGTATGTGCTTTTTTTGCATCTGGCTTCTTTTGTTCAGCATAATGTTTTTGAGATTCATCAATGTTGTTGCATGTTTTGTGATTCATTCCCTTGTATTGCTGAGTAGTATTTATTTATGGATTTACCACATTTTGTTTATCTGTTCACTAGTTGATGGGCATTTGGGTTGTTTCCAGCATTGGACTATTAGAAATAAAGTCACATGAATTTTGATGTACAAGTATTTTGTGTAGACACATGTTTTTGGGTAGACACATCCAGTATCATTCATGATGTTGGGTAAATACCCAGGAGTAGAATTTCTGGGTTTTATGGAAGGTGTAGGTTTAACTTTTTAAGAAACTGTCAAACTGTGTTCCAAAGTATACCATTTTTCATTCCCACTAGCAATATATGAAAGTTCCAGTTACTCTGTATCCTCACCAAAACTTGGTATTGTCAGTCTTTTAATTTTAGCCATTCTAGAAGGGCAGAAGTATGGATCATTCATGTATTTTCTTTTGTGGTGTGTCTGTTCAAACCTTTTGCCCATTTAAAAAATACTGGGTTGTAGTAAGAGTTCTTTATTTCCTTATATAATTCCTTTGTTAGAAGAATTTGTGTTGTGAATAGTTTCTCCCAGTCTGACTTGGCTTTTTTATTTTGTTAACAGTGTCTTTCAAAAGGCAGCAGTTTTAAATTTTGATGAATTCCAATATATTATTTTTTTTGTGGTTTGTGCTTGTTTCATCCTATTCAAGACATTTTTGCCTACCGCAAGGTCATGAGGATTTTCTCCTATGTTTTCTTATAGAAATTTTATGGTTTTATGTATATACATATTGTATATGAACAGATCTATGACCTATTTCAAGTTAATTTTGTGTGTGGTATGAGGCTAAGGGTCAAAGTTCATTTTTTTAATACAGATAATCAACAGCATTTATTGAAAATACTGTTCTTTCTCCATTTAATTACCATGACACCTGTGTAGAAAAATGAATTGACTATATATGTAGGTCTATTTCTGAACTCTATTCTGTTACATTGATCTATATGTTCATTGATCTATATGTTTGATACACTTCATTGGTAAAATTATGTGGTGTGGAGTTTTCTTTTTGGAAGAATTTTAATTACCAATTCAATTTATTTAGTGCACATAAGTCTATTTTGATTTTCCATTACTTTTTGAGTCAGTTTTGGTAATTTGTGTTTTTCAAGTAATTTTTCCAATTCATCTAAGTAGTCAAATTTATTGGCATAAATTTGTCCATAATATTCCTTTATTGTATTTATAATGCCTGTCTGAGATGTAATGATGACCCCTATTTCATTTTTTATATTAATAATTCGTCTTTTCTCTGTTTTATTCTTAATCAGTCTAGCTAGATACTTGGCAATTTCTTTGAACTTTTCAATGAATCAGCATTTGGCTTCATTGATTTTTCTCTACTGTTTGTCAGTTTTCTATTTCATTGATTTCTACCCTTTAGCATTTCCTTCATTCTTATTTGGGTTCAATTTGCTGTTATTTTTCAGGATTCTTAAGGTAGAATCTTAGATAATTGATTTTCTATTTCTCTTCTTTTCTAACATAAGCATTTGAATTTATAAATTTTCCTCTTAAGTGCTTCTTTATCTGCATCCACAAATTTTATTTATTTATTTTTTTGGTGGGGAAGACTGGCCCTGAGCTAATATCCGTTGCCAATCCTCTTTTTTGCTGAGGAAGACTGGCCCTGGGCTAACATCCATGCCCATCTTCCTCTACTTTATATGTGGGACACTGCCACAGGATGGCTTGACAAGCGGTGCATCTGTCCATACCCAGGATCCAAACCTGAAAAACTCTGGGCTGCCCAAGCGGAACGCGCGAACTTAACCACTGTGCCACCAGGCCAGCCCCAATGCATCCACAAATTTTGATACTGTCTTTATGTTTTCATTAGGTTCAAAGTAATTTCTAATTTCCTTCCTGTTTTTCCTTGAGCATTTGACTATTTAGAAATGTATTGTTTAATTTCTAAATAATTGGGGATTGTTCATGTTTCTGTTAATTGGTTTCTAATTTAATTCTGTGGTATGAGAACCTACTGTATATGATTTCATTCTTTTAAAATTTGTTTCAACTAATTTTATGGACCAGCCTTTGGCCTCTCTTGGTGAATGCTTCATGTGTACTTGAAAAGAACATGTATTATGCTGTGTTGAGTGGAGTCTTCTATAAATACCAGTTAGGCCAAATTTGTTGGTAGTGTTGTTCAAGTCCTATATCCTTATTGATTTTCTACTTGTTCTATCAATTATTGAGATAGGGGTGCTGGTGCTGAATTCTCTGACTAGAATTGTGGATTTGTCTATTTCTCCTTTCAGTTATATCAGTTTTGGCTTTGTGTATTTTCAGTCTCTGTTTTGGATGCCTGCACATTTAGGATTATAATAGTGTTTTGATTAATACCCCCTTTATGTGAAGTACTATTCTTTAAATCTTTGATAATATTGCTTATTCCGAAGTCCACTCTGTCTGATATTAGTGTAGTAATTCCAGCTTTATTATGCCTAATGTTTGCACAGTATATCTTTTTTCATCTTTTTTTTTTGGTGAGGAGGATTGGCCCTGAGCTGACATCTGTTGCCAGTCTTCCTCTTTTTTTTTTTTTTGGATTGAGGAAGATTGGCCCTGAGTTAACATCTGTGCCAATTCGAACCCATAGAGCCTGGGCCGCCAAAGTGGAGCGCACTGAACATAACCACTACACCACTAAGCCGGCCCCTTATCTTTTTTACTTTTAATCTGTCTTTATACTGAAAATGGACTTGTTACAAACAGCATGTAATTGGGTTTTGCTTCCTTATCCACTCTGATAAGTCTCTGGCTCTTATTGGAATGTTCAGACCATTTACATTAATGCAATTTTTGATGTTTGGATTTAAATCTGCCATCTTGCTATTTGTTTTCTATTTTTCCCAACTGTTCTTTGTCACTTTTTTCCTCTTTTGAATTGAATATTTTTTAGTATTCCATTTTTTTCTCCACTATTAGCTATATCTCTGTCTTATATTTTTTGTTTTAAGTTTAAGGTTTACAATATACATATTTAACATATCACACTCTACTTTTAAATCACATTATACTAATTCGCATATAATATACTCCATTTCTGCCTCCTTTGTTTTATGCTTTTGTTGTCATACATTTGCTTTTAAATGTCATACATCCCACAATATTTTTTCAATTATATTTTAAAGAGATTAAGATATGAAAATGTCTTTTATATTTACTATTTCTGGTATTCTTCATTCTTTAGATCTGTTATTCCATACTTCTGCTTGAAATAACTACCCTTTCAATTTTTGTGGTGCTAGTTTACATGTCACTAATTCTCTGTTTTTGTTTCTCTGAAAAAAGACTGTGTTTTTCCATACTTGAAAAAAAAACCTTTGTATTTTGAAATGATCATAGATTCACAGGAAGTTGCAAAAATAGTACATAGAGGTCCTCTGTACCCTTTACTCAGTTTCCCTCATCTAGCATAATTGTAGTATGGTATCAAAACCAGGAAACTGACATTGGTACAATCCACAGACATTATTCAGATTTCATCAGTTTTGAATGCACTCGTGTGTTTTGGGGCCCTTTAATTTGAAGGGTATTTTCCATTGGGTATAATTGTAAATTGACCATTTTTGTTTTCTTTTAGTAGTTTAAAGATGTCATCCCATTGTCTTCTGGGTTGTGTAGTTTCTGACAAAAAGTCCACAGTAATTATTTTCTTTCTATCTTTGTATGTGTCTTTTATTGCTCCCCTTAAGACATTCTCTTTGTCATCAGTTTTCAGCAATTTCATAATGATGTGCTTTCTCAGTTTTGTGTGGGGAGAGTTATTCTGCTTGAAGTTGTTGAGCTTTTTGAATCTGTGGGTTTTAGTTTTCATCAGATTTGGAAAATTTTGGCTATTATTTCTTCAGATATTTTTCCTGTACCCCCCTCCCCCTTCCTGAGACTCCAATTATACTTCTGTTAGATCACCTGATATTATTGCACTGATAATATCAGTAATATTAGTTCACTGATGAGCTGTTTTTAGCCTTTGTTTCTTTATATTCTTTATTTGAATGGATTCTATTGCTGTGTCTTCAGTAGTTTACTGATCTCTTCTTTGTAGTGTCTAATATGCTCTTATTCCTAACCAGTGAAATGTTCACCATAATATATTATTCATCTATAGAAGTTCCATTTGATTTTCTTTTATATCTTCAATTTATCTTCTCAGATTAAAGGTTTTGCTTTAAATACTTGTATATAATTTAAATAGCTATTTTGACAGCCTTGTTGGCTAGATCCATTGTATTTCTCATCTGTGAGTTTGTTTCTGTTGACTGATTTTTCTCCTGGATGTCAGTCACATTTTCCTGCTTCTTGGCTTGGTTACTGATTTTATACTGGATGCTTGACATTGTGACTATTATATTGTTGAGTGTCTGTGTTTAGTGTGCTTTTTGAAGATGGCATTGGGTTTTGACAGGCAGTTATTTGCCAGTTTAATCCCTTTGAGGCCTATTTTTAAGTTTTGCTAGAGTGTGTCTAGAGTAGCCTCCAGTAATAGTTCAGCTCTACCACTAAGGCTTCCCCAAAAGAGACCTTCCAGGATCTCCACCGAATCCCCCAGGTGAGCACCGAGGACTGTCCTTGCAGACTGGTTAGAGCTCACATGTCTTCCTGCCCTGTGTGAGCTATGGGAATCGTTCTATTTACAACTCCCTGATTGTTCTTTGCCAGGCCCTGTTGAGTTTCCCTGTATGCAGGTGTGGCCTAGTCCTCAGTAGAATCAAGGGATTTCCTATGTAAATTCCTGAAGCTCCCTCCTAACATAGTTCCTCCTTACTTGAACCCACCACACAAATTCTAGCTGTCTCAGTCGCCTCCACCTCTGATCTCTGCTTCCTCAGCTCAGCTGACCTCTGGACTCTGTATTTTCTCCTACCTATACTAGCTGTGTGGATATTGCCTCCAGGCAGAATGGTGGGGTGATTGTATTTGTTTCCTTTCAGGGATCACAATCCTATTATTTCCCAATATCAATACAGTTATTTAAAATATTTTGACCATTTTTTTTCTAGTTGTTTACAATGTGTTTTATGTTAGATCCTTATTTTTTCATCATGGCTGGAAGCCTTAATCTCTGTTTTGTTTTGTTTTTTGGTCAAATTAAAGTCAGTAAGTGCACTCCGCAAGTTTCTGTGATCATGGATTATGTCACATGAACACTCTTATCATTAGTAACTTACCTTTTTTTAAAAAAAAAAAACCTGCTCTTTTGTCATCTTGCTCCAGCTAAAATTGAGCTCTGTGTCGTTTCCTAAAGATGCTTTGTTCTTTTCTGCTTTCATAGTGAAACTCCGCAAAAGCATTCTCAACTTCTTCAAGTCATTTCCTTATTTTGCAAAGAAAACTTTTTTTCATTTTTTTCCTATATGTGTCCTGCGAAGCTATGATGTTAATGGTCCCTTATCTTTGTTTACTATTGTATAGCTTACAAATTGCTATCATATACATATAATAGTTGTGTACTCTCATGTATACTTTCATTATGTAGATCTACCCCTTCCCCCATGTTCTTTATTCCCTTCATCCCCAGTTTAGGTTCCATGGTACACAACTTAATTGTCCATTGCATATATTCTTAATTTCCCTGCCAATGTAGTATATGGGGAAAACCCAACCCTAGTTAAAACTAATTTACCTCCTACTGCATGCCTACTCATGAGCAGTAAATTATGGCTGGACAAAAAATAAAGTAGGATTTGTCCTACTTTAAATTTATTTAGAAATATCAAGTGTAATGCTATTTTCCTCTCCCACTTTCTGAGAAGTCAGTTCCCTCTCCCACTTTCAGAGGTGATTTTTTTTTTTTGCTGGGGATGATTTGCCCTAAGCTAATATCTGTGGCCAGTCTTCCTCTATGTTGTATGTGGGTTGCCACCACAGCATGGCTGATGAGTGGTGTAGGTCTGTGCTCGGGAACTGAACCTAGGCCACCGAAGCGGAGCATGCCGAACTTAACCATTATGCCACCAGGCCAGCCCCTTAAATGGGTGATATTTTTTCCTTAACTTTTCAATACCTCTTCTAACCTTCTCATTCTCAGTTCATGACTTTGCCCCCTATTTTACTAAGAAAACAGAATCAAAAGATAACTCTTCCTCATCCTATTACTAAATCTATGAACTTCTCTGCCTCTGTACCCATCTACTCTGCTTTCCCCCTCATTGTGGTGGATTACTACTTCTTCTATCTAAAGCTGATCACTGTGCACTGGATGCCATGCCCTTTCTCCTATTCAAGGACTGTGCTCCTACAAGTATCCTTTCTTTCTCTTGCAAAAATCAAATTTACTCTACTATTGGATTAGTCACATTAGCATACAAACATGCCATAGACTCTCCAGTGTGTATTTTTTAACACGTCCATAGACCTCACATCTACCTCCAGCCCTATATCATTGCTCCCCTTTATAGTGAAGCTTCTTAAAATAGTTGTCTATACTCGATGTCTCTATTCCTCATTTGCCATTCTCTCCTAAAACTACTCCAGTTAGGCTTCCATCTCTACTCTACCTCTAAAACCATTCTTAACAAGGTTACCAGTAATCCATATTGCCAGTTATAATCAGTTATTATTCTTCATAGTAATTTGTAACTTAGCAGTATTTGACATAGTTGATTACTCCCTCCTTGAAACACTATTCATTTGGCTTCTGGAGCACCACACTGATGATTTTATTCCTCATATTCCTGACCTTTACATGTTGGAGTGCCCAAGGGTCAGTCCTTGGCTCTCTTCTCTTTTCTGTCTACATTCAATTCTGAGATGCTTTCATTCATTTCCATGGCTTTATATACCATTGATATGTTGATCACTCCCACATTTCTATTTCTTGCTCTCACATCTTCTTTGAGCTCCAGACTCTTACATCTTGCTGGCCACTTGATATCTCTACTTGGTATATTAAACTTCATATGTCCTAAAGGGAGCTCTTGCTTCCCTGCCTTCTGCAAACCTACTTCTCCTTTTCTTCTCCGTAAAAGACATCAAGTTGTTCAGGCCAAAATCCAAAAGTCGTCTTGATCCTTTTCTTTCCTCACACCTACATCCAGTCCATCAAGTCCTGCCAATTTTGTCTTCGGAATACATAGAATTGACCACTTGTCAAAAACTCGTTACTTTACCCAAGGCTAAGCTACTGTCTTTCACTTCTACTATTTCAATTACCTCCTAGATTGGTATTCCTACACTCAGTAGTAATACCACAGTAGCTAGAGTAATCCTTAAGAAATTTAGGTCATGACACACACACACACCCTACTAAAAACCCTCCAAAGGCTTCCCATGTCATTCAGAATAAGATCCAAACTCCTAGGCAGGGTTTACAAGGTCCACCTAAGCTTGCCCTGCCTGTTTCTCCTATCTTGAGACCTAACACTGTGCCTATTGTCACTCAACTGAAGCCACACTGACCACCTAGGTGATCTTTGAATATACTAGGTGGATTCTTGCCTCAGAGTCTTTGTCCTCATTGTTCCTCCAGTCTGTAATTGTTTCCTCCGATCTTTATTTGAATCATTCCTTCATTTGGAAGCCTTCCCCTAACCACTGTATCTTTAACAATTATGCCCCTCTCCCATTGCTCTGTCCCTTGAACCTTTATTTTTCTTCATAGCCCTTATCACTACCAGGTAGTACATATGAGTGAGTATGTATGCATGTATGTGTTCACCATCTGTCTCTTCCTCTAGAATGCAGGCTTTATGAAAGGAAGAACTTGGGTTAATTATCATGTGCACATAATACAGAATAGTACCTCGCATAATAGTAAGTGCTTGATAAATGTGTTGAATAAGTAAAACCTATTAGGTATAGATATTACTCTCAACTTCAGATGTGGAAACTGAGTCTACCACAGCTGGCAGGTTTTCTCACTCCAAGTTTATTGCTTTTTGTACCTTAGCCACTTGTTTCTAGAACCTTATCTGATCATTTATTTGTCCTCATCTGATTGTTCCTCATTTGAATTACTATGGCAATAGTAATAGTGTTACACTTAAAGCATTTACTACATTTTGTCTAGTGCTGTAGCTACTGATACATATCTCTTTCTCTTCTTGCCCTTTCCCAGTACCTTCTGAATGCTTTAAAAATTATGAGAGAATGGCACATTATTTCTTGTTGGATTTCATAGTATTTGAGTTTTAAAGTTAGACTTAATTTTTTTGAAGCTATCTAGCTTTTTCTTTTAAAAACTGATGTAAAATTCAGAGTTTGAGATTTTCCATAAAATTTTTCTGTAGCAACATGTAAACTGCTTAATTTTTTTGGTAGCAATAGATTTACTTTATTGAGTATTTTCAGGATGCAAGCTCTCATAACAATATTGGTATCTTGTCTTCACTTTGTAAAAAGTACTTGAGTATGATTGAAAACAGAAATTTTTTTCAAGTTTTTGTTAAGGGTTTCCCTTTCTTTAGTGGGTTTTACTCATATAGGAAAACTTTATTTCCTACTTTACTGTTCTTCTGACTATCCTTTTTCTTTTTCACTTCTCCCAAGAAGTGGGAGCAGTATTGATTCAAGGGTAGGGGGACATCATGTGGTGAAGGATGGTTTTCATTTTTCTGTGAAATAGATTACATAGTCACCAGTTGGAAAGAGAAGAGCAAAGATTCATTTCCATGTTCTTATGAGAGGAGGCTGAAATGGGGCAGCAAGAATTGTGGACTTTGTAGCTAATGTGAATCTCTGCTTTTTCCATGTGAACAGTGAGATAAATCAGGCTTGCTCTTAGTGTAGCTACTACCCACAAAGCTGTGAAGAAGGCTGGTGATAGCAGATGGTATCTATACACAGTTTGATTTGTTTAGAAATCTACATGAAGAGCAGCATGTGTTATGTTTTGTTTTGTTTTCCCCTTAATTACTCAGAGCCAGGGAGATCAGTTTTCAAATAAAACATAGTGATACAGCCAGGAGAAAAAAATTATAAAAGAAGAAAACAGACAACTGTATTTTTAACTGCATCATTTCAATTCCATGGTATTTATTAAGTATCTGCTTTGTATAAGGCTCTGTACTAGGCATTGTATGGGGATACAAAGAAGAGTGAGTTAAGTATTACAAAATAAATTCAGTTCAGTAAATATGTCATTAGTGCCTCTTATATGCCACTTAAGTTCTGGGAATATAGGAATTAAGACAATTCCTACCCTCAGGAGCTTACACTATAGTGGGAGAAATGAAGTAAATGGATAGTTTCAGTTCCACACAGCAGGTACTATGATTATATCAAGGTGATAAGAAGCTCTGAAGAAAGGATACCTAATCCAACTTGGGAGCATAGGGAGGAAATAGTGAAGGAAGGCTTCAGGGAAGAGGTAAAACCTTAGTGTACAGCCCAAGCTGAGTCTTAAAGGATGAGAAGGTGCTAGCCAGTTAAAACTAGGAGTAGGGAGGGATCAGAGCAGAAAGAAGAAAACGAGCAAAGGTTCAGAGGCAGGAAACATCATAGCTGTTTGGGAGAGATCCAGGTACTGCTGATGTAGCCAAAGATAACACCTGTGGTAGGAGATGAGATTATGGTGCCAGATTATGGTGGCCTTTGGAGTTTATCCTATGTGTTCATGTTTCTTCATGTGTGGCTTGTAGACTTTCTGCAACAGCATCGCTTGGAATATTTGCAGAAATGCAAGTCTAAACCCACCCCAAGATGTGGAAAATAATCCATAAGATCTGTTGTTTTTGCTCAGAATTGGGATTTTCCTATAAGGCTAATGTGGAATGCTCTGTATTTAACAAATATTTTTTTAAATGATATACTTTGTTAGGTTTACAGAAACACGCTATTTATGAGAGAGTTTATCTCTTACATTAGTGTTTTGGGAGGTTCCCAAAGGAGGAACTATAGTATAAAGAGTTGCTTATAAAATAAATATAGAGGAAATGTATACTGTACTTGGGGTCAATAAAAAGAGGCAGAAATTCCAAATAAAAAGTAATCTGAAAACCTAATTCACGACTACATCGTTAAGGATATATTTTCCTAATACCAGTTCAGGGTAAGAATTCCCTGAGACCTCTATCACTCAGTGCTCAGCCTCTAGCCGTGCATGCACGTGTGTGTGTGTGTGTGTGTGTGTGTGTGTGTGTGTGTAAAATTTGGGAGAAAGCAAGGAATATAGAAATGGAAAACGTTGCACAATAATAGAGGGAACTTATGATCATATTTATAAGTGTCCCATATATCTCTTCTACTCTACAGGAATTAGAAAGTAAAAGAAGACTACAAAAACAGGCTGCCACTAGTCAAAGTGCTACAGAAGTCCGCTTGAATAGAGCTCTAGAAGAAGCAGAAAAGTATAAATTAGAGTTAAGTAAATTAAAGCAAAATAACAAGGTATGGAAAATTTTAATAGTTTTGGTACTGATCACCTTTGGTAACTTCTTTTATGCAAGAGTCAAAAATAGTTTTTAAATTGTAATTCTTTATGTCATGGTGAACATTTCTCTTCTCAGAAGAAATACATTCATTTTAAATATGTACATTTTCAGTGTTAGGATTATTTTGCTTGGGCTATTGCCATAATTGGGTGATAGCACAACTCTTTGGAGGGTTCATTCATTTTTTTCATCCAAGAAATCTTTATTGTGTGCCCATATTATATGCCAGACACTTTTCTCATCTCTGGGGATAAATGGTAGAAGAAAGTCTCTTTTGTATCTCAAGTCTGTGATATCCTTCTCAGAGCCTCAATTTTCTAATATACAGTAGTCCCCCTTATCCACAGGGGAGATATGTTTTAAGGCCCTCAGTAGTTGCCTGAAACCCTGGATAGTACCAAACCCTATATATGCTGTGTTCTCTTCGCTTAAATGAAGCAGTTTATGGCTTCTCTTTGGCATATCCAAATTTCTAGCATCACTGCTCTTGCACTTTGGGGCCATTATTAAGTAAAATAAGGGTTACTTGAACACAAGCACTGTGATACCGCAACAGTCAACCTGATAACCCAGATGGCTACTAAGTGACTAACAGATGGGTAGCGTATACAGCATGGATACACTGTACAAAGGGATGATTCACGTCCTGGGCAGGACGGAGCAGGACGGCATGAGATTTCATCCTGCTACTCAGAACAGTGTGCAATTTAAAACTTATGAATTGTTTATTTCTGGAATTTTCCATTTAATATTTTCGGACCGCAGTTGACCAGGGATAACTGAAATCGTGGAAAGCAAAACCGTGGATAAGCGAGAACTACTGTATAATGTAAGCAGCTGTTTTACAGGGCAGTGGTTCTCAAACTTGATCATGTATGAGAATCATCTGGAGGGCTTGTTGAAGATTCCTGGATTGCTCAGCCCTACCTCAGAGTTCTGATTCTGTAGGTCTGGGGTGAGGCCTGAGAATGTGCAGTTTTAACAAGTTCCCAGGTGATGCTGATGCTACTCGTTCTAAGACAACATTTTGATAACCACTATTACAGAGTTATTGTAAGGATCACCATTGTATCCCCAGTATCTAGCCAATGATTGGCATAGAATTAGTACTCAATTCTTGAAATATCTGTTGAATAAATGAAGGCTCAAATATCGATGTGTGTGACAGCCTTTAGTACACTCTATAAATATTGGCTATTAGTTTTTGGTTTTATGTCTGCCTGAAGGTGATGCTCCATTGGAATCTCTCCCTTAGGACAGTATTTAATAATTTAACAGTGGCTTAGATGATGAAATTAAGAGCCACTGCAATTACATACACAGATGATACATTCTGGATTAAATTAGTAACACTTAATAGGACATAGAACTAAAGTGATCTTGTTAAGTCCTCCAACATGTTTAACAGAGGCAAATATGTTACAGTGACTACAGAGTTTTAAGATATCTTCTGTGAGATTATGCTGTATGATCAGACTATGTTCGTGTTCAACAGCCATCAATGATGGCATGATGACTGGGATTTATTAATAGAAGTTATTTAATGAACAAGTTAGGAAGTCATCTTTACAAACTTGCGAATAGTTAGCTTGTTATTAGAGTATTATTTCCAATTTGGTGCATTCTAAAGGGATTTTGAAAAAAATAAAATGGTATAACCATGTATATGTCAGGATTTGCTAATTCTGGTTGTAGATTTGATCTCTATTTTAGCACACACATTAGAGAAGTAGAAAGAAAAACTTGTTTCCATGACAACAGATGACTCTTCTAATTCTAGCCAGCCATTTTGCAAATTCAAGTAATGAGGATTGGTATGTGAACAACTCAGTTTAAAACCATCAACACTATAAAAAGAACGTAGATGTGTTCAAGACAAACATCTAACCCCAGGTCTACATTATGAATAATCGATTTAAACACAGTAGGATAACATTTTGTGTACATATTACTATTACTGTCAAGTATGTGTTCTGAGAACAGAGTTCTTAAATGCAACTTATTTCAGATTTCTGGGAAAAAAATGTGTGTGTGTCTTAAGCTTTTGATTTTTCAGTTATTTGCTTTATTTCTAACTTTTATCTTTGAGGGATGTTTCCAGGATACGCAATAAGTTTTTCCTTGGAGTCTAATCTATGTTTTCTTTTGTGAGCAGGTATATTTTTTTTCCATTTTAATTCTTTGTACCTTGCTTCTCATTCTGATTAGACATATAATTATAGTTAGGTAGGCAATTAAAATTATTCAGGTCTGTATGTTTAAGAAATAGTAAGGTTTCCATAAAATAGAACAAGATTGCCTCACAGTTATCAGAAAGTTAAAGATTTATTTAAAAAATAATGATAAACTTATTCTCCCAGAGGGTAGAAAACAAGTAATCTGGCTTTAGAGTAACTATTGAAATGAAAAGTCAGTCAACTTTAAGCATCCAACTTAAACTCATGAATGAGTGCAGGAACCTTGACGGTCTCATTCACTTCTGTACCGCAGTGCCTGGAACATAGTAACTGCCTCTGAAACACACTGAAGAAAGGAATGATGAAAGACAACTATGTGATGCTTTAACCGGAGTTCTATTTAAAAACAGGGCATTTGATTAGATGGTTGCTTGAAGTCCATTCAAAATATGTCACCAAGTCCATGTTACTTCATTTAGGAACAGATAGTTTCTAATTCTTCATTAATTCATTTAGAAATATTTATAAGAGCCTGCTAGGTACCTGCCAGATCTTTACTAGAGGCTGGAGATATAAAGGTAATAAAAAATAACTGTAGTCCTTACGGTCACGCACCTTACAGTGGAAAAGTTGGATGTTATTCAGACAATTCATCAAGCAAAACTAAGGTGCAACTGCGATAAATGCCATGAAGGGTATACAGTGCTTTAAGCAGGTAACCAGGTCAATGAATGCTTTTTTTTTTTTTTGAGGAAGATTGGCCCTGTGCTAATATCTGTTGCCAATCTTCCTCTTTTTCGTTTTTTTCCCCCAAAGCCCCAGTACATAGCTGTGTATCATAGTGTAGAGTGGTGGCTCTTCTATATGGGTGCCACCTCAGCATGGCTTGATGAGCAGTGAGTAGGTCTGCGTCCAGGATCCAAACTGGCGAATCCTGGGCCACCGAAGCAGAATGCGCAAACTTAACCACTATGCCACCGGGCCAGACCCTCAGTGAATGCTTTTTAAAAAATGTAATTGTAAGCTAAGATCTGAATAATATGTGGGAGTTATGTGCCAGTGGAAACATTATGGATAGAAAGAATAGTATGTAAAAAATGGCTCTACAGCAGGAAAGAAGACAAGGTAGTGAAAGCCAGGGATGGACGTGAAGGGAGTGTTGCAAAGTGAGGTTTCAAACATAGGTAGAGGCCAAACCAGCTTGGTCCTTTAGGCTATGTTCAATATTTTGGATTTTATCCAAAGAGCAGTGCAAAGCCACCACGTGGTTATTTTGAAAAAGATGAGGGGAGACTATGCCATGATCAGATATGCATCTGGAAAGTATTTCTCTGTTAGTAGTGTGGAGAATCGATTGGAAGGGGGCTAGAAGAGATGCAGATAGACTGGTTAAGACTAGTAGTGTAAGTGAGATGATGATGTAGCTTGGACTAAACTGATTGTGATAGAAATGGAGAGAAACCAAGTATCAAAAAATACATCTAGGAGAGAAAATCACCAGGATGTAGTGATGGACTGGATATGGGATTGTGGGAAAGGGAAGCTTAAGGATGTTTTGACTTCTGGTTTTCAGAATTAGATATATAGTGCCATTCACTGAAATAAGAAACACTGAATAGATTTGGGGAAGAAGATTGAGTTGTTTTAGAACATGTTAAGTTTGAAGATATTCTGAGAAATCTGGGAGGAGATGTCAAGATTTAGGGGAGAAGTCTGCACAGAGATAGTAGCAGAAGCCATTAGTGTTCACTAGGAAGATAGGATAGAGTGAGAAGAAGAGAGAAGCAAGGGCCTAGGGCTGAGCCTTGAAGAATTCCAGTATTTCAAAAGAAGTGGTCAAGAATATTGAATACTATTGAGAGGTCAAGTTCTATGAGAACTGAAAAAATTTGCTGAATTTAACAACACAGCAGTGATCTTAGTCAGAAATATCTTGGTAGAGTGATAGGGAAAAAGCTAAATTCAAGGGAGATGAAAAATGAATGCAGGTGAGGAAATGGAGACAATGGATGTATGTAATTCTTTCAAGAAGCTTAGCTAAGGTTAGAACTAGAGGGATATAAAAGAGTTGAGTGAATTTTTAAATTGAATTTACATACAAAAACTGCATGGATTTTACATGTATAATTCAATGAGTTTGGGCTGTTGTACATCTGTGTAACCACCACTTCAATCAACATATAGAATATTTTCATCACCCCTATAAAGTTCCTTTGTATCCCTTTCCAGGCACTACATCCTCCTCTCAGAGATACTACTGTTCTGATATTCCTGTTCTTGAATTTCATATAAATGGAATTGCATAGAATTTACTCTTCTCTGACTGGCTTCTTTCACTAGGCATAATGTTGAGATTCACCCATGTTGTGTTTTTTTTCCCCTTGATCAATCTTATTAATGAGTTATCAATTAATCTTTTCAAAGAACCAGCTTTTGGTTTCATTTTCTTTATTGTCTGTTTTCTATTTCACTGAATTCTCCTTATTGTATCCTTTTGTCTACTTGCTTTAGTTTTTCATTTGCTCTTTTTCCAGCTGCTTAAATTGAAGGCTTACATCATTGATTTTCATCCCTTCTTCTTTTCTAACACAGCATTCAAAGCTAAAATTCCCCTCAAAATTATACTTTAGCTGTGTCCCACAATTTTTTCATTTGCCTATCTTAGGTATATATATATTTCTATTTTCTTTTTTCACATCTATTGGAGTATAATTGACATACAATAATCTTGCACATACTTACTTTTCCTTTTTTTTCTGGTGAGGAAAGTTGGCCCTGAGCTAATATCTGTGCCAGTCTTCCTCCATTTTGTATGTGGGTCACCACCACAGCATGGCTTGATGAGTGGTGTAGGTCAGTGCCCAGGATCCAAACCCGTGAACCCTGGGTCACTGAAGCATAGGGTGTGAACTTAACCACTATGCCATGGGGCCGGCCCCCAAACCTGCACATGTTTAAAGTGTAAAATGTGATGAGTTTTGACTATGTATATACCTGTGAAACAATCACCACAATAAAGATAATGAATGTATCCATCACCCCCAGAAGTTTCCTTGTGTTCTTTATATTCTCCCAACCCCCATCTCCAGGCCACTTGTTTGCATTTTCTAGAATTTTATATTCTTTTCAAAAATGTGACTTTTTACTCAGTACAATTATTTTGAGATTCATCCATCTTGTTGCATGTGACAATAATTCACTTTTAATAATTTCACACATGGTATAAATACCAAACTATACTACCTGTTGATGGACATTAGGGTTGTTTCTAGTTTTTGAACATTCACATGTAAGTCTTTGTGTGGGCATATGTTTTCATTTCTCTTGGGTAAATATCTAGGAGTCAGATATCTGGGTTGTATTATAGATGTATGTTCAACTGTGAAACTGTTTTCCAAAATGGTTGTACCAACTTACATTCTCAACACCATGTTCCATGTCCTCACCAACACTTGATATAGTCAATCTTTTATATTTTAACTGTTCTAATGGGTGCCTAATGGTATCTCATTGTGGTTTTAATTTGCATTTCCCTAATGATGTTGAGTATCTTCATGTGCTTATTTGCCATGTTGATATCTTTTCCCCAGTTTTATTGAGGTATAATTGACATACAGCACAGTATAGGTTTAAGGTTACAGCATAATGATTTGACTTACATATATTGTGAAATGATTACCAAAATAAGTTTAGTTAATATCCATCATCTCATATAAATCCAAAAAAAAAAAAAAGAAAAAACATGTTTTCTTCCTGGTGATCAGAACTCTCTTAACTTTCAAATATACCATGCAGCAGTGTTAACTATAGTCATCATGTACGTTACATCCCTAGCAATTTTAATCTTACAAGAGCAAGTTTGTACCTTTTGACCACCTTCATCAATCCCCCCCTTCCTGCCAACCCCCACTTCTGGTCCCCATAAATCTGATCTCTTTTTCTATGAATTTAGGTGTTTGGTTTTTTTTTTTAGATTCCGCATATAAGTGATAGGCATATTGCATATAAATATATAAGCAAGCCATGTTGTTGCAAATGGCAGGATTTCCTCCTTTTTTATGGCTGAATAATCCATTGCATGTATATACCACAACTTCAGTCATTCATCTGTTGATGAACACTTATCAAACATCCTTATTTCATCTTTTCTCATATTATTGTGAACTTTTTAAATCCCAGTTTCCAATTGTTTGTTGCTACAATAGAGAAATACAATTTACTTTTGTATATTGAACTTTTATCTTGAAACTTTGCTAAAGTCACGTATTCTAGAATATTTAGGATTCCACACAGACCAAGGATAGGCAGCCTTTTTCTGTGAAGGGCCAACTAATAACTGTTTTAAGTTTTGTGAGCTACATAATGGTCCCTGTTGCATATTCTTCACTGGTTCTCTTTCTTTTTAAATTTAAATAACCCTTTCAAGATAAAAACAAAATCAGTCTTAGTTCACATGGAAAGATTTTAAACTTCAAATTCAATTTCTTTGACAGATACAGAAGTAGTCTATTCAGGCATACCTTGTTTTATTGCTCTTTGCTTTATTGTGCTTTGCAGATATTGCGTTTTTCTTTTTCTTTTTTTTTTTTTTTTACAAGTTGAAGGTTTGTGGCAACCCTGGGTCAAGCAAGTCTATTGGCGCCATTTTTCCAACAGCATTTGCATTTTTTAGCAATATTTTAAAATTAAGGTATGTATGTTGTTTTTTTTAGACATAATGCTATTGCACATTAAATAGACAATAGTATAGTGTAAATATAAATTTTATATGCACTGGGAAACCAAAAATTTGTGTGGCTCCTTTTATTGCAATATTTGCTTTATTGTGGTGGTCTGGAACTGAACCTGCAGTATCTCTGAAGTATGCCTGTATAGAGGCTCTCTGTATTTTATTGTGTGATTTGGGTGTGTCTTTTAAGGAATCTGTCCTTTTATCTATGTTGTCAAATTTACTGGCATATAGTTTTTTATATTATTCCCTTATTGTCCTTTGTATAAGACATAGAACAGAATCTATAGTGATGTTCCTCCCATATTCTTGTGTCCTCCCCACCCGCCTTCTTGAGATTGGTAATCTGTGTCTTCTTTTCCTGATCAGTCTTACTCTAGAGCCTTACTAAATCTGGTTTCATTGATTTTCCTCCATTGTTTTTGTTTTCTTTTTTATTGATTTCTGCTCTTCTTTTTATTATTTCCTTCCTTCTCTTTACTTTGGGTTCAATTTGTTCTTCTTTTTCTCATTTCTTTTTTTTTTTTTTTTGGTGAGGAAGACCAGCCCTGAGCTAACATCCGTTGCTAATCCTCCTCTTTTTGCTGAGGAAGACTGGCCCTGGGCTAACATCCGTGCCCATCTTCCTCCACTTTATATGGGACGCCACCACGGCGTGGCTGACAGGCAGTGCGTCTGCAGGCGCCCGGGATCCGAACCAGCGAACCCCGGGCTGCCAAGCGCGGACTAAACCGCTGCGCCACCGGGCCGGCAGAGACTATTGATTTGAAACCTTTGTTTTCTAATATAAGCATTTAACATTGTAAATTTTCCTCTATCTATTCCTTTAGCTACATCCCACTAGTTTTGATTTGTCATGTTTTCATTTTCATTCCATTCAGAATACTTTCTAATTTTCCTTTTGACTTCTTTTTTAACTCATGGGTTATTTAGAAGCTTGTCATTTCATTTACAAATATTTGGGGATTTTTCCAGATACCTTTCTTATTGATTTCTAATTTAATTCCATCATGGACAGATAATGCATTTGGTCTTATTTGAATCATTGTAAATTTATAGAGACTTGTTTTATGGCCCAGAATATAGTTTAAATTGGTAAATATTCCATGTCCCCTTGAAAAGAATGTGTAGTTTTGCATTTATTGGCTGGAGTATTCTATAAATGTCAACTATGTCAAGTTGCTTGATAGTATTGTTCAAGTCTTCTGTATCTTTACGTGTTTTCTGTCTACTTGTTCTATCAGTGATGAAAAGAGGGGTACTGATCTCTGAATAGAATTGTGGATTTGTCTATTTCCCCCTTCAGTTTTGTCAATTTTTGCATCATGTATTTTGGAGCTCT
The DNA here is from genome assembly GCA_031878705.1 of Tapirus indicus. Taxonomy (NCBI): domain Eukaryota; kingdom Metazoa; phylum Chordata; class Mammalia; order Perissodactyla; family Tapiridae; genus Tapirus; species Tapirus indicus. The sequence goes on from CM062918.1 coordinate 48,403,441, forward strand.
GTTATTAGTTATATTAAACATTTAGGATTGTTATATCTTCTTGAAGAATTGAACGCTTTATTATTGTGACATAACTATTTATATTCCTGATAATAGTCTTTGTTCTGATATGTACTTTGTTAGACCTGAAGTAACTTCAGCTTTTTTTTAACTAGTTAGCATTAGCTTAACTTTTTCTATCCTTTTACTTGTAACTCCTTTGTATCTTCTTGTACACAGCATATAGTCAAGTTTTCCTTTTTTTTTTTAATCCAATCTGACAATCTGACTTTTTAATTGGGATGTTTAGGCCATTACATTTAATGTGATTATTAATATGGTTGGGTTTAATTCTATTAACTTGCTATTTGTTTTTTATTCCCATATGTTCTTTTTTCCCTTTCTTTTTCTCCTTCTTTTGAATATTTTTAATGATTCCATTTTGTCTCCTTTATTGGCTCATTATCTCCACTTCTTTTTGTGTGCATGTTTTAGCATTTATTATATACATCTTCAACTTATCATTGTCTACCTTCAAGTAATATTATAGCATTTTATGAATAATGTTTAAGAACCTTTTAGCAGTATACTTCCATTTACTCTTTTCTGCCCTTTTTGCTATTATTGTCATACATTTTACTTGTACATAAACCCCACACTACATTGTGACTTTTTTTTGCTTTAAAGAGTTAGTTAACTTTTTAAATTAAGAAAAATTTTTCTTATGGTATACTACACATAAAATTTATCCTCTTGTTTTTTAAGTGTATACAGTTCAGTAGTGTTACATACATTAACACTGTTGTGCAACCAAACTCTGTAACTCTTTTTCATCTTGCAAAAACTGAAACTCTGTGTCCATTGAACAACAATTCCCCATTCCTCTCTTCCCCACCCCCTGGCAACCACCATTCTACTTTCAATCTCTGTGATTTTGACTACTCTAGGTACCTCACATAAGTGGAATCATACAGTATTTGTCTTTTTGTAACTGACTTATTTCACTTAACATAATGTCCTCAGAGTTCATCCATGTTGTAGCATGTGTCAGACTGTCATTCCTTTTCAAGGCTGAATAATATTCTCTTGTATGTATATACCACGTTTTGTTTATCCACTCATTGGTTGATGGATACTGGTTTGCTTCCATCTTTTGGCTATTGTGAATAATGCTGCTATGAACTTGGGTGTACAAATCTCTCTTTAAGATCCTGCTTTCTGTCATTTTGGGTATATGCCCAGATGTGGAATTGCTGGATCATATGATAAATCTTTTTTAATTTTTTGAGGAACCACCATACTGTTTTTCCATTGCAGCTGCATCATTTTACATTCCCACTAACAAAGCACAAGGGTTCCAATTTCTCCATATCCTTGTCAACACTTGTTATTTTCTGTTTTTGATAGTAGTTATCCTGATGTTTATTAGGTGGTATCTCATTGTGGTTTTAATTTGCCTTGCCCTAATAATTAGTGGCGTTAACCATCTTTTCATGTGTTTGTTAGCCATTTATATATCTTCTTTAGAGAAATGTCTATCAAGTCCTTTGCCCATTTTTTAATTGGTTGTGTTTTGGTTATTGATTTGTAGGAGTTCTTTATATATTCTAGATATTAACTCCTTATCAGATATGATTTGCAAATATTTTCTCCCATTCTATAGATTGCCTTTTCACTCTGTTGATTGTGTCCTTTGATATAATCCAATTTATCTATTTTTTCTTTTGTTGCCTGTGCTTTTGGTGTCATATGGAAGAAATCACAACCAAATCCAATGTCATGAACCATTTCCTGTGTGTTTTCTTCTAATAGTTTTAGGGTTTACATTTAGATTTTTGACTAAATTTGAGTTAATTTTTGTATATGGTATGAGATAGGGATACAGCTTCATTCTTCTGTATGGAGATATCCAGTTTCCTAGCACACTTTGTTAAAGAGGCTGTCTTTTTCTAGTGAGTGGTTTTCGCACCCTTGTCAATCATTGGCCTTATATGCAAGGGTTTATTTCTTTCTAGTTCATTGGTTTATATGCCTTTCTTTATGCCAGTACTACACTGTTTTGATTACTATAGCTTTGTAATAAGTCTTGAAATCAGGAAATGTGAGACCTCAACTTTGTTACTCATTTTCAAGATTGGCTATTTGTGGTCCCTTGAGATTTCATAAGAATATTAAGATGGATCTATTTCTGTAAAAAAATGCCATGAGGATTTTGATAGGGATTGCGCTGAATCTGTAGATCTCTTTGGGCAAAATTTAATAATAAGTCTTCCAATCCATGAACACAGAATATCTTTCCATTTGTTTGTCTTCAAATACTTTCAGCATTGTTTTGAAGTTTTCACTGTAAGGCTTTCACCTCCTTGGTTATGTTTATTCCTAAGGATTTTATTCTTTTTGATGATATTATAAATGGAATTGTTTTCTTAATTTCTTTTTAGGAGTGTTCATTGTTAGTATATAGAAACACAACGGATTTTTGTGTGTTGATTCTGTATCCTGCAACTTTGCCAAATTAATTTGTTAGTTCTGTTTTCTTGTGGAATCTTTAGGGTTTTCTACATATATGATCATGTCATCTGTGAACAGAGATAATCTTATTTCTTTTTGATTTGGATGCCTTTTATTACTTTTTCTTCCCTAGCTGCTCTGACCAGAACTTCCAATACTATGTTGAATAAAAGTGGCAAAGGCAGGCATCCTTGTCTTGTTCCTAATCATAGAGGGAAGGCTTTCAGTCTTTCACCATTGAGTATGATGTTAGGTGTGGGCTTTTTATAGATGGGTTTTATTATGGTGAAGAGTATCCTTTTATTCCTTGTTTGTTGAGTGTTTTTATCATGAAAGTGTGCTGAAATCTTGTCAAATGCTTTTTCTGCATCAATTGAGATGATCATGTGGTTTTTTTCCTTCATTCTGTTAATGTGGAGTGTTAAAATGATTGATTGATTTTTGTATGTTGAGCCATCCTTGCATTCCAGGAATAAATCCCACTTGGTCGTGGTGTATAATCCTTTTCATGTGCTGTGGAATTCAGTTTGCTATTATTTTGTTGAGGATTTTTGCATCAATATTTGTCAGGGATTTTGGTCTGTAGTTTTTTTATAGTGTCTTTGTCTGGCTTTGGTATGTGGTTAACACTGGCCTCATGGAATGAGTTTGGAAGTGTTCTACCCTCTTTAATTTTTTGGAAGAATTTGAGGATGACTGGTGTTAATTCTTCTTTAAATGTTTGGTAGAATTCACCAATGAAGCCATCTGGTCCTGGTCTTTTTATTGGGAGGTTTTTTATTTATTCCTTAAATCTCCTTAATAGTTACAGCTCTGTTCAGATTTCCTATTTCTTCATCATTCAGTTTTTGTAGGTTGTGAGTTTCTAGGAATTTATCCATTTCATCTAGGGTATCCAATTTGTTGGTATACAATTGTTCATAGTATTCTCTTATGATCCTTTATATTTCTGTGGTATCAGCTGTAATGTCTCCTCTTCCATTTGTAATTTTATTTCTGTAAAATCAGTTGTAATGTCCCCTCTTTCATTTCTGATATTATTTGAGTCTTCTTTTTTTCTTAGTCAGTCTATGTAAAGGTTAGTCAATTTTGTTGATCTTTTCAAAGAACCAACTGTTGGTTTCATTGATTCTTCTCTACCTTTCTTCTATTCTCTTATCTTCAACCAGCTTTGGGTTTAGTTCTTTTTCTAGTTCCTTAAGTTGTAAAGTTAAGCTGTTGATTTGAGACCTTTCTTCTTTTTTAATGTAAGCATTTACAGCTATAAATTTCCCCCTTTGCAGTGCTTTCACTGCATTCCATAAGTTTTGGTATGTTGTTTTCATTATCATTTCTCTTAAGATATTTTCTGATTTCCCTGGTGATTTGTAAGAGTATGTTGTTTAATTCCCATCTATTTGTGGATCTTCCAGTTTTCCTTTGCTGTTGATTTCTAGTTTCATTCCACTGTGAACAGGAAAGATACTTTGTATAATTCCAATCTTTTTAAATTTACTAAGACTTGTTTTGTGACCTAACATATGATCTATTCTGGAGAAGGTTCCATGTGCACTTGAAAAAAAATGTGTATTCTGCTATTGTTGGGTGGAATATTCTGTATATGTTGGGTCCAGTTGTTCCATAGTTGTTCAACCAGTGTTGTTCAAGTACTGTTCCCTTACTGATCTTCTATCAGGTTGTTCTATCCATTATTAAAAGTGGGGTATTGAAGTCTCCTACTGTTATTGTAGAGCTGTCTATTTCTCCCACCAATTCTATCAATGTTTGCTTCATATATTTAGGAGCTCTGATATTTGGTGCATATATAATTGTTATAGCTCCTTGGTGAATTGACTCTTTTATCATTATATAATGTCTCTCTTTGTCTCTTGTAACTGTTTTAACTTAAAGTCTATTTTGTCTGATATTATTATAGACACCCCTTTTTCTCTTTTGGTGGAATATCTTTTTCCAAACTTTCACTTTCAATCTATGTATGTCCTTATGTCTAAAGTGAGTCTCTTGTAGACAGCATATAGTTGGATCCTGGTTTTCTAATCCTTTCTTCCAAACTATGGGGGAGTTTAATCCATTAACATTTCAAGTTATTACTGATAAGGAAGAACTTCATATTCTGTTTTGTTAATTGTTTTCTGTATGTCTGAAAGCTTTTTTGTCTCTCATTTAAATGTCTTAATTGCCTAAATATTTCAGCCCTGCTTCTTCTCAGGGCCTTAGATATTGTATTTTATTCCTCTGCTCATAATCTCTTGCCCCTAGGCACCTGTGGTTTTGCAGACCTTCTGCAATTCTCATGTGCAGCAGTGCCCGCTAATGCTTTCAGCAGCCTCCAGCCTGACATCCAAACTATGCCACCATTCCATCAGTACTCTGAGTCAGGCAAGACAGAAACCAGTCCCTCAGGCAGCCCCCAGACAAGTCAGAATGTCATAAGCAAGTTTCACTTTCTTTCCATCCCAAGGGAGGAGCCGGGAATTGAGAGGCTTCCTTCCACTATGCCTGGAAGGGTGAGGGGAAAGGTGGAGCATAAATGCCATGAAATTTCCTACCATTTTGAATGTGGTTTTTTTCTTGTTTGGTGTTTGCTTGGTTGCTGCTGCTACTTAATTGGCTTCCAGAGTTCTCACAATGCTACACTGGTCTGTATATTGTGTATTCAGTGTTTTCATGTGTGTTCCTTGGTGGAATGAGGGCTTGGAGCTTTCTAATCTGCCATCTTGCTGATGTCACTCTCAATTATCGAAAGATTTTTTTTTTTTTTTTTTTTTTTTGCTGATGTTAGCCCTGAGCTAACATCTGTGCCAGTCTTCCTCCACTTTATATGTGGGTTGCCACCACAGCATGGCTGACAAGTGGTGTAGGTCTCTGCCTGAGATCTGAACCTGTGAACCCCGGCCACTGAAGCAGAGCATGCCAAACTTAACCACTACACTGCAGGAATGGCCCCTAGAGAGATTTTTTTTTTAAGAAAAATGTACTAATATTTACCACATGTTACTATTTCGGGTACTTTTTTCTTTCTTTCCTTTTTATGTGTGTATATGTAAATTCAGATTTCCTCCTAGTATCATTTCCCTTTTACATGAAAGACTTCAAGATTTTTTCAAGTATAAGATTTTCCTGTACTTAATAACTTCTAGTGATCTGTCATCTTAAAGTTCACTGATTGATTCCTCTTCTGCATTGTCCACATTACTCCAGATCTCATCCAGTTAATTTTTACCAAGATTACAAACTTGTTCTCCCTTATCATGGGCAGTGGCTGAATTCTCTGCTCAGCTCTTTGGACCAAGCTGTTGCCTATCATGGGTTCCTAAGAGTCTCACCTTGTGCATGGTATTTAGGTGTCTGCTACGGATTTGAGGGAAATATGTATGCAGATTTTGAGGACTCCTTCCTAGGATTTCCCACCTGGAAATTTCTACCACCTTGGCAGCCCTGCTATCTCATTCCTCAGCCAAATAAGACCGCTACTTTTCACTTGAGGTCCATCCTCTGTGAACCCATGAACTGGAAATTGCTCTCAGAAGGCAGTTGAATGTGGATCTCAACAAGTAAGCTTCCAATTTTTCAAGGATCATATCAAATCCAGTTTCTGCTTATTATTGATTACTCACCTATGCCTTCAAATAATTTTTAAATATACTTGAGAGCTGGTCCAATACAAGCTACTCTGCCATTACTGGAATTAGAACTGAGTTGTTATTTTAAAGATGTTTTTTAAAATGCAAGAGATGTGAGCATCACTAAAAGTTATCAAAGTTACAGTAATTTGGTAATGCAAAGAAAGCTGTCTACAAAGAATTTTATATTTCAGTTAAAAAATAGTTTTTATTACTGATGTGATAATTTTTCCATTAAAAGACTGCAAAGAATATATGGGAATTTTTTTTCCTTTTGCAGGATATAGTGAATGAAGAACAAAAAAAAATTGAAGCATTAAAATCAGAAAACAAGAAGCTAGAAAAACAAAAAGGAGAATTAATGATAGGGTTCAAGAAACAATTAAAATTAATTGATGTTTTAAAAAGGCAGAAGGTGAGTCTATCCTAAAAAAACAAATCATAGATATTATTTAGACCTCTCAACTAAAATATTTAGTATTTCTACTTTAGGTATGTTTTTTATTTATGACATGCTAGGCAGAAATTTTTATCTATAGAAAATGCATTAAACATATAAAATATATATAATGTGTTATCCAAGCAAATAGATGTTTTCATGCAAGTAAATTAGTAATGTGAAAAATGGGACTAGTAAATACAGTATGGGTACTCCCTAACTAAATAAAGCACCATATACAAGAATAACCATTATCTTAGGGGATTGCTTTGCTTCTTGAAACCTTAAGAGTGAAAACTGATTCCAAACCACTATTGTTCCATGGTCTACACATGAGTTACCTGTGATGAGAAGATATGAATTCATGGTTCTGCCATGAGCCTTTTTTTGCAAAGGTTAGGTATTATAGTATTATTCTCTCAACAGGAGGTTAGTACAATACCACTGTTGGACAAGTAGGCTTTTATAGGCTGATGCTTGAATGTAATTACCATTTCAAATATCATGATTATTGGAATTAGAACACACATGCCTACAATAGAGCTTATAATTTGATAGCATATTATACACATACTTTTACAAATTTCATGTTGTTCATGTCAAGTCTTAATACTAAATTAGACAATACTGATTTTTTTAAAAACACAGATGCATATTGAAGCTGCCAAGATGCTGTCTTTCACTGAAGAGGAATTTATGAAGGCTCTTGAATGGGGAAATTCATAAGTGATCTACTCGAATTAGTCTGTATAACCAACAGTGTGTGATGGATATATATTTTATTTAAGTTGTAATAGTTTATTTGATAATGAAATCAAAATACCTCCAAAGAATTCCTTGTTTAGATTTGGGAAATACAAACTTGATATGTTATTAGGAAAAGGAAATATTTTGTAAAATAAAGCAATAGGAATTTAACTTTTGATTCTGCTATGAACAGTAGGAGGGGTTTGGAGAAGTTACTCTTCTGGGTTTGGTCTATAATATATTTTTATATATGGACTGTTGTGGTATAGAACTCAGATCTTCACATCATCAGTACAAAAAGAACAGTTTGACTAAAAGCAATTAATTTTGCAATTAAAATTCAGTAATTTTTAAAATTTTTATCAAATGTTTTCATATAGATAATTGTTTACAAATGATGAAATACAGAGAGATTTTAGAAAATCCAAAGAGACAATGGATTCCTATCACTGAACTGTAAAACAAAAGTTACACTGACATCTAGTGGTAACATACAAAAGAATCCAGGTTTTACCAAATCTTGGTGATATCACTTCTCTTCACAAATTGCACTCCTTTCCTGATATGCTTTCCTAAACTCTTCACCAAGCATATCAATATCATCCTCTTTTTTAAATACTCCCTACAAGAAAAAAATTTTGTGGGTTACTTCGAATGCCAGAATATTTCCCTAAACATTTGGAATATTTCACTGAATGCTTGTAAGGCTCACAATATATAGACATGAAATTTGTCAAGTTATCTCCAAGACAATAATTCTATTTAATAAGTTTATGAAGAAAATCATTATTTTCTGAAAATTATGGCTTGACATATATACTGAATGTTCTTAGACTGACCCGATTTCCTGATTTATCAGCTCCAGTGTTGGAATCTGTCATAGGAATCTGGGCTCTTCTACTTTAGCACTACAAGTACTACTGCTTGGATTGGAAGCAATTTAATCTATACCATACCCTACCCTTGTCTTGAAACAGCCTTACAATGTAATATGAGGGAGGTCAGGGTGAAGAGATGGAGCTTTGCCAGACTCGTGTATGGGATTGGCTCTTCCCTCAGTTCTGTGGCTAATCAGCAAACATTCAGTCTTGCAGAGGAAAGAATCCAGATTTGGAGTTCAGCTATTTAAGCAAGCGCTTTGAAATTCTTCACTCTTATTTACTTTTCTTTCATAGTATAGAGTAAAAAGGCTCTTTAAAACAAAATTAAAGTCATATATTTACTTATCTTATAATCTAAAGGATCTAAAGAATAATTTAGGTCATTTGGGGCCATTAGGACCTAAAGGATAAAAGTCATTTTAGGATATCAGGTTTATTAGGCTTTCCCTATCTCCACAATTATTTCCCTACAAAAATATCTAAACCCCAAGACTCTCCCAGAATTTATAGTCTATTTTATGAAATTTATCAATTCCATATGTTTTTTGTCATTAATACATAATTTTGTATTCATTAATCCTGTCTAACCAATTAGACTATAGGGTCTTGTGGACAGGCAATTATTATTCATATATTTCTCTTTTTCCTTCCTTACTTAGCACTAGACTAAACACAAAACATGCACTCAATTCTTCCAATTGAATAAAATATCAAATGGCATAATTTCTATATGTGAAGGATGGAAATTTTATTTATGAGTCCAGATGTTTATGTTGGCTGTGAAACTCAGTTGTAATTTTATTTATTGGCACAATGTATCTGAGATACACATGAAAATTTGCTATCTTATCTTCTAGAAGTACTTTTAAAAACCGAGGTTACCTAGTACCTAGTTATAACATCACCTCCTTTATAGAGCAGATCTGTCTCAGAGTCATTTCAAGCAAGTGTCTGCTATTGGTGTTACCAATTAAAAGATTTTCCTGTATATCATCAGCTTTGGTGTACAAAGTATCACAATTGCTTTAGAGTAGTTTAGTTTTAGACCTGCACCGAAAGTGGAGAAAAGAACCTCTAAAATTTAAATTAATTAAATTTAGCTCATACTTCTAAGAATGTGCCAAGACCAACACTCTCATTTTGGAGATGTTTAATGACTGGCAAAAATCACACTGCTGCTTTGCAACAGCAAAAAATGAGTGAAACCCAGGCCCTCTAAAATCCTAATACGTTTTTTTCCCCACTATTAGGGGTCATGAGGATTACATTTTAAGTTAAATATCACTTACTTTAGGGAGATATCCTAGTAATTTTGTAGCATGTTCTTTGAGAAGTTTTAGTCTTTCTTCTTCAATAATTGCATTAATACATCCTTGTCTTCTTTGCTGCAACTGCCATTCTTCTAGTTCATGTTGCTGAAAATGTAAACAAAATTTCATTAATTATCACCAAATACATTAATTTTATAAGAAGCTGTCAAATAAAACTACTCTTGCAGTGAATTAGATAAAATTGATGCACTATTGACACTAACTTCAAAAGATACTAGTCTATATATCTCTTATGTATATTATATATATCTATATCTTTTACAGTCACTATTCCTTTAAAGATATAAGAACAATAGTTATGACTGGGATTTTAGGGCGGCAAGTACATATTTTCAGGACAATAGCTTCATTACCAGGGAAAAAAATGTTCAAAGAAGTGATTTCCTAATTAATTCAACAAATATTTATTGAATGCTTACCATATTCCAGGTGCTGAAGGCAGCTACAGTGTAAGACAAAAAGGGGAGATAAAACAAAATAGGGATATCTAAGAGACAAATATTTCCATATATATTAAATTTTTAAAAGCCTGTATTAAGCACAAGAGTAGCAGCAAGAGTTCCAACAGAAGAACTAGTATTTCTCCAGAAAGAGTTCTGAATACTCTTAGATAATCACACCAAAATCTGTGCCATATAATATGGAAAAGATGACTAGCTTTAAAAAGTTTTAGGGCTTAAAAGAACTCTTATGGAATTGTATCCAAATAATCCTGCTGGATAAGGAAGGATGCTAAAGGAAGTAGTGATGAATGAAATGAAATAGTGATGAATTCCTGCCACGAATTACTTTAGTTAAAGTAGTATTAATGCTAACCTTTTCTTTGAAATAACTAGTTTAGTAGGGTCATTATTTCTTCAGACCACTCCTTGTCAGTCGTGTAAACCAGAAAGCAGGATGTCTCTTTTTTGCTACAATGAGAGGCAAGCTTCCATATAACGTAATAACTCTTCAAAGTTACTGAATAAAGATAAAGAACGATGCTAGGACACAGCCATATCCAATGCCATTTCAACCTGGAATTGCTCCGCATAAGAATATTTTGTCTATTATCATATTAGATGTATTTGTGTTATAGAATCAGAAGCAGTGATGAAAGCTAATTGAGGGAAGACTTATACTCACCCATCTTGCTACTGAATCAAAGGGTTGAGTTGCCCTTTATTTTATCTCTAAGATGAAATAGAGTAATAGAATCTGCCATGGCATTATTATACTTGAATTTTTTTTGAGACTACATTTCTAAGACTCCCACATAGTCAGGTGTGGGCACAACAGGACTACATTTTTGCCAATGGAACATAAGCAAAAGTGTCATATGGCAGCTTCTGGGAATCAATCTGACACACACCCTTTGTCCCTTCTTCACTTCTTCCATCTGCTGCTTGAAACATGGATATGAAGGCTGAAGATCCAATTTAGACCATGAAGATGAAGGCTATACCCTACAGAAGCCATAGTGAAAAGCTAGAAGGAGCCTGGGTTCCTGAAGACAATGAATAAAGCCTCCATTCCAGCCTGAAATTGCCTCTCTCTAGACTTTTATCTAAGAGAATAAAAGTAAACTATCTACTAAGTCATTGTTAATTTCAGACTCTGTACTTGTAGCCAAACCTAATCCTAATTGATCTACTCATAAAAGGGAGATGTAAGAAAGTTCTGTAATGTTGTAAGGAAAGGTCACTTGTCAGATCTTTGTCCAATGATATATGGTCTCCAATTTGGGTATAACATAGGATCTCCCTTCTTAGGATGTGGTAGACCACATTAAATGTTTATCCTACAAAACATTTTTATAGCGAAATAGGGTAAATAGTTTAGAAAGGTATGAAACCAATTTGTCCATTTAGGACAAATTCTGAATAGCTCTGGTGGTAGGAAATACCTTCTGGGGAGTTTCAGATTTTGTCTAACTATACGATTTTTTAGAGGTAAATAGAATTATAGATACCTATTTAGGAATATCTCTGAAATCTAAAAAAACAGAGCCTTACGGGATTGTGTAATGGAATGGATTAATGAGTCCATGATCATGAAAATCCATCCTTGCCCTGGGGCCAGAACAAAAATGTGAGCCAATTCACTGACACATAAAGCTATGCCCACAGCTTCGTTTTGGGAACGTTTACAATTTAAAAAAAAATTAAGACATAAATTGTTTGTAAAAGTATCTTATGCTTTAGGTAGTTTTATCTGATTTCCATTTGTAGTTGTCTTGCTAACTTTTCCAGAGCTTTCTGATAAGCCATGAGACGGGACAGTCAGTCACTGGTTCTCCCTCTTTCTAGGTGAGGAGTATTCAAAGCCTTGCAGTCAATTTCAAAAGGCTTTTTATTTTCAGCCTCCTTGATTACTCTGCTGACACTGTTGATCACCTTCATTGATTCAACAAACATTTATTAAGTATTTACCACTTGCCAGACAAAATGCTAGGTGCTTTATAGATAATTATCTGAGATCTAAGAGTAGATCCTGATTGGTTTATATCAAAGCTAAGGAATTGGGATTTTATCCTGTAGGAATCCAGTTAGGTTTAAGCAGGAGGAGGACATAATGAGATTTTTTAAACCATGGTAACTGGTGGCACATGGACTGGAGTCACACGGAGACCAGTTAGAAACTAATTTCAGTAGTCCACAGGAACGGTATAGAATGTCTGAACTAAGTTATGAAGAAGAGAAACTGGATTTAAGAGTTATTGCTGAGGTGGCATCAATATGATTTGGTGGTTGATTAAAAATTATTAGGTAAGAAAGGGGAAAAATCCAGGAATGTTTCCAAAGTGATACGGTTGGTGACTGAGTGAATATGCTCTCTTTAACCAAGATTCAGGCTACAGAAATTGGAAAAGGTTTGTCTGGTATGTCCACTTTCGGAAACCTAAATTCTAAGGCACCCACAAGTTTTCCAACGATGTCCTTTAGGCATCTGGAAATATGGCAACAGAACTATGGCATGAGTTGAGTAAGAACAGAGGAGAGCCAAAAATTCAATCCGAAGTATCCCAAGATTTCACAGAGCAGGCAAAAGACAAAGCTGATCTCTGTTTTCTATGACTAGACCATCCAGATTCTCTTATGCTTCTGACCATTTCTCGGTCTTCTCATTGGTTTTTTCTCCTCCTTCTACCTCCTAAATTAGAATGTTCCCTAAGACTCAGTCATTGGCCCTCTGTTTCTCATTATAATATATTCTTTGGAGGAATCATCTTAGTTTGAACCTCTGTGCTACTTAATGCCAGATATGCATGTCTAAGAAAACTTGACCTAAGCTTTGCCCTTCTGTTTGACTGCATTCAGGATTTTTCAACTTGCTTCTATTTCAAAGTTAACGTGACTAAAACTGAAGTCATTATATCTTTTTGCTCCATCTCAAAACAACAGTACTTGGGGGCTGGCCAGGTGGCGCAGCAGTTTAGTTTGTGCTTGGCAGCCCAGGGTTCGTGAGTTCAGATCCCGGGCTCCCGCTGATGCACCACTTGTCAGCCATGCCTTGGCGGCGTCCCATATAAAGTAGAGGAAGATGGGATGTTAGCCCAGGGCCAGTCTTCCTCAGCAAAAAGAGGAGGATTGGCAACAGATGTTAGCTCAGGGCTGGTCTTCCTCACAAAAAATAAATAAACAAAACACAACAGCACTTGTATTCCTAGAGTTTCTCGTATTTGAAACCCTGAGTTATTTTGACTCCATGGTCAAAAAAATAAAAAAAAATCACACAAGTCTCCCTGTTCTTCCTTTAAAGATGTTTAAGCTCTTCCTTTTCTCTCTCCTTCTATTGCTCTGTTAACCTGTCCCAGATCCTAATCACTTCACTCTTGAATTACTACTTTCTCCTCATTAAAGACCATATTCTGATAACCAATTTTCTACTGTATCATGTCTAAACTCCTCTGCCTATCATTCAAGTTTCTCTATGTGGTAATTCAATATGCTGCAAACTTAGAATAGCCTTCCTCTGTCTCCTTTTTTTCAGCTTTTATGTATTTCCAGGTAAACTCACATAGTTCTGCCATAAATGTATTGCACAATTAGTAAATTACACACTACCAAATTCTATAAATGTTTACATTGTACATTTAAGAAATATATTCTTAGTATAGTTGTATATATAATTGAGTCTTGGGTATCTATACCTTATTTTCTGCACTAGATTAGAAGTTACCAGAATAACCTTTTTCTGTTTTGGTTCCCTCACCAACACTCAGCAGAATGCCTAGCAGGTCAGTATCTGTTGATTACAAGAATATCCTGGGGTTTCTTTTTGTCCACTCATGCAGGAAAAAAATCAGCATTACGATCTTAATTAACATTAATTCTAGCTCTGCCATTTACTTGCTGTGAAAGCTTCGGCAATATATATAATCTTTCTATGCCTCAGTCTCCACATCTTTAAAAAAGTAGTAGTAGTAGTACATAACTTTGAACTTTCAACCCTGTGAGTTATTACTTTGCTTGTAATGAGCTTAAAATACTTAATGACATATGTAAATGCTCAAATGTTAGTTATTATTACTACCACTTCCAATATTACTTAAAAGTATTTACCATATGCCTAATCTGTACTCTTCATATTTAGAGCTCTTTATCTTTTCAAAGCACTTACACATTATCTCATTTGGTTCCTAAAGCACAGCAGTCTAGTGAGGCAGAATATATAAGTATTATTTCAGTTTTATGGATGAACCATAAATAGACAAAACAATGTGTCCAAAGTCACAAACCTAGTTTCCTCTCCAACTCTTAAATCTACATTTCCAGTGAAAAATCTTCCCTCAGGTCTCAAAATCAGCGTGGAAAAGGTGGAATTATATACCCTCTCAAATTATACACCCCCTCAAAATTTTTCTTTGTGCATCCTCTTTTTTTAGGACATCACCTACTCACTCACTGAAGGTGGAAGTAACAGTAACAATTCTTCTCTCATCTCTCCAGACCTAATTGGTCACCAAGCCCCATCAATTCTATCTTCTTAACATCTCTCAGACAGATCCCTTCTCCATTTGCATGAGCTTTCTCCACCTATCACTGGGATTATTGTAATAACTTCCTTACTGGTCTCCCTGTCTCCAGTATTACTTTCCTCACATCTCTCCTCACTACTGCTACTTGAGTCATCTTTCCAAGTGCAGATCTTATCATGTAGCTTTCTTAATTCTTCAGTGGGTCCTCTTGGATAAAGTCCACCTTTAAAATAGCATCCAGGGCATTCATGATCTGTCTCCTCTCTGCCATACCAAGATGTCCATAATACCTGTATAATTATCATCACATACACTTGACATATCTTATTATATAATCATTGTTTTTATATATTTTTCTTAACCAAGACTATAAACTCATAGATGACATGGACTTAGTCATATTTATCTTTATGTTCTTAACACCAACCAGCACATATAGAAGGCATCAATAAATATTTTCTAGATACATTAATTAATGATTGGTCAGAAAATTTGTATATCATATGATTAGTAAACAGACATCTAACATCATCTGGCACATAAAAGGTTCTCACTTAAATGTTTAGTGGATGAATAGATGAGCTGATTGCTCTTCAATAATAATGACCAAAAAAACCCCAAAACACTTTTCTTACTTTGTCTGCAAGGAACTGGTTGCGCCGCTCCTCAATAAGTTTTTCCACAGCCCTCCTGTGTTCTAGTTGCTTCATTCTTTGTTTCTGAGCATTCATTAATTCTATTCGATCATCCTCAGCAAGTTTAGCTAGCATAGCTTTCCTAAAGATCTCCTCTTCCTCTTTTGCAGCCTGTAGTACTAGTTCTTTCAAGGCCATTTGTTCTATAAAATTTTGCTTCAACTCCTTTTGCTTTCTCAGTTTCTCTTCTGCTTCTTCCTAAACAACACCACATATGAAAGTTAATTCAGTAACTATTTCTTTACAGCAGATTTATAAAGAAAGGGTAGGATAGAGTTTGGTTAAGCTTAGTGTTACTATGTGAAATAAAACTGAAAAATTAAGCCTTTTCAAGGTAACACTGCTCCATCCTTTTAAAACTAGTTGGATGAAGGACATGTTACCTTTGGATTGCCTTCTTTTACTTATTTTACATTTTCATTTGTATATATTTATCATCTTGTTTCTGTGCTCAGAATTAACACATAACTACTTTGAAAAGAGCTTATAGAAAATTTTTTTTCCACACCTGAGTTTATTAAATCTGTGGTCTGTGTAATTTGTATTGACTATGAATCATTCTAGAATCTTGCCTGAAACTGTTGTTCAAATCACTGATAACTATTTTTCAGAACAATAATCTAGCAATGACAATCAACAGTTTTTCAGGGAGGGGCCGGCCCGGTGCTGCAGTGGTTGGGTTCACACGCTCTGCTTTGGCAGCCCGGGGTTCGCAGGTTCAGATCCTGGGTGTGGACCTGTGCACCACTTACCAAGCCATGCTGTGGCAGATGTCCCACATAAAATAGAGGAAGATGGGCACAGATGTTAGCTCAGGGCCAATTTTCCTCAGCAAAAAGAGGATTGGCAACAGAAGTTGGCCCAGGGCTAATCTTCCTCACAAAGAACAAAAAAGTTTTTCAGGGAAATTCAGATTCACTTGAAGCAGTTAAAGTCCTTTCCTGCAAGCTTTAATTTTCCCAACATTTTATTGTGCAAAATTTCAAACATAACCGAAAAATATAAAGAATTTTACAGTGATCACCCATATACCTAACACCTCGATTCTACCAATAACATTTTACTATGTTTGCTTTATCATCCAGTTTATTCAATTAGGACTGATGTAAATTTTAAGTCTTTCTCTAATCTAACCAACCTTGCCCAATTCTAACACAAGCTCCAGGCAGGCCAGTATCTTCAAGGCATTCAAAATATTGGCTTAACAACAACTCTGTGGTCAGGGTTCTTACTTACTGGTAACACACACTATAAGGGATTTACTACAGGCTATTGGGAGGCATACAGAACTTCCAGGAAGGCCAGGGAACCAAACTGCCATCCAGCTGCTCAAATCCCATGATGGTGACTCTACCAAAGCTAACCCCAATGACCTGATCTGGTGTGGCTGCTACCTCATTTGCTCACTTCCATCTTCATACCTTGAAGAGGGTGAGATAACTGTTGGAGATAACCTAGGTCATATGAAGAATTCTAGCTAAAAGAAGAGAAATGTAGTTTTAACTTTATTGTCTTTATAATAAAGTAAGACAAATGTTTTTAAAAGGGGTAGGGGTGGGTTTTACGTGAGCCAATCTGCAGTATCAGCTGTAGCAACTCTGTGCATTACATTGAGTATCCAACCTCTTTTTCTTCTCTTATCCCTATCTGATCCCTTTTCAAATCCTTCCTCCTCCATAGTCTTTTCTAATCACTCTAACCAATACTTACCTCTCTTTTTGGCCTCTTATACCATTTAATTTTTCCATCATTTAATTTTATTTCATATGTACATGCCTTATCTCCTCACTAAAAATAAATTCCTAGAGGGCATATCTTATTTTTCTTTAGGATGCTGGGTGCATAGTGTTTTTATAATACGTAGTTTGTGTTCATATGCCATGTATTATATAGAAGTCAAAAGGCTCACTGAAGGCAGAAATACTGTCTCAGCTTTGAATTCCTCCAGAGCTTATAATAGTTTGCACACAGAAATTTAGTACACATTGAATGAGCCAAATGAATTGCTGACATTTCCTAGCATCCATCTCCCACAAAAATTTTAGTTTAATCCAGTGGTGAAGACATCTGGCTAAAAAACAGTGACGAGTTTGGCAAAATAAAATATATATTAAATATAATCTTTTTTCAACTAGAAAAGTGTCCATGTATTCTTTGATATGTCTGGAGCAGGATTATATAGTTATATAATATGAACTGCATAGTTTTCCATCCTTTTCTATGTTCTAAAACCCATTATGTGGTTTGAGAAATAGCTGGTCACTGAAGGTGTGAAATGATTTGCTGTAAAACTACTCTGAGCCTGGAAACTTTTAGAAGTATCGTAGTCTGGGTTCTCCTCTGAAAGCAGAGCCTTAAACAAGGACTTGTATATAGATATTTTACTAGGGAAGTAATCTCGGGAAGCAGCAGTGAGGGACAAGCAGAGTGAAACAGGAAAAGAAGAAAAGCCAACACAAGGGTGCATCTCTGAGCTGGTTACCACCGTGGGCAGCTAGGCTTAATCCTGCCAAGACCTTGTGAGGAGTGCCTGGAGTGCCTTTCAGGACCTTCCTGAAGGCCGACAGGAAGAAGCATTTATCCCTTAATTTCTGTTCACTGTTGGCTGAGGGATGCCCCAGAGGATGTTAACTCCCTGCCCCCGCCCGCACCCCACACTTTAGGAAGCTGTCGGCACAGTCAGTCTGAGTCCTCATAACTGTTCCCCACAGCTGTCACTGAAAGCAGAGGTGAGGCTGAGAGGATGTGCGGCAGGGCACAAGACTTTTGATATAGGAAATATTCTTAATCTTATTTTGTCTGATTTTTTTTACATTTTTTGAAATCACTACATTTTTAACTCAGAAAATTGTACCATCGAGATTTTTGTTTTATTAGTATACAGTTGAATAATCTTTCACTATTTTTCTAATCTTCTCTCTTTACAGGCCCTTTATTCCTTCAATTTTGTTTTTACTTTTTTCTTTATGTTTTTCCAGAGTAAAAGCTTTTTCTCATCAATATTAAGCAACTGGATTAATTAATACTAATGTGTTCTCCCGATTTTTAGTTTATTTCCGCTTGTATCTTTATTTCCTTCCATATTCTTGCCTCATACTTGAATTTGTATTGTTTTTCTAAGTTACTGAGTTAATTGCCTAAATAATTTTTTCCAATATTTCTCATTTAATAATTAATTGCCTCAGAGATCAGTTTTACAAAATCTGATAGAATCCTTTAAATGGTCTGCAAATATCTTCTTCAACCAATAATAATTGAATGTTTCTAGATTTTTAGTTAGTAGGTTAAAATATTTGTTATTAATTTTTAGTGGTGTTAAACACCCTTTCCTCTTGCATTATTCTGGTAAATTTTCTTTAGAGATCTAATAGCTTTTAAAGTTATGTACTTCAATGCAGCGTTACATGGAAGATTAAATGTTCATTCTGCTGTACCTTCATTATTGATTTTACTTTTTATCTGTGATATCTGGGATTCATTTGATGTTTTACTTATCTGGTGATAACCCTGACTATCTGCTTCCCATTTGTTCATATATGCCTGTTATGCCTTCATCCATCATTTAATTCTTAACTTTTTTTGAGTAATTTGATCTTAGGTGTATATAAGTGGATTACATTAAGATGTTCTTAAAAAGAACTGTACATGTTTTACATTCTTATATGCAGTTCATCATTAAGAATATACATGCAATAGGTTTAGACAGCAATACATGCTATCTGTTTCCTCCTTGAAACAGTGTATCTAAAATAATGTTCTATTTTGATAAAGCTGAAAAATATTAAAAATACTAATAGTTACAACTTATTGTGTATTTGGCTATTCATCTCTCTTGTTTTATGAACTATCTGTTCAAGCTTTTTGCTCATTGAAAAAAACTGGGTTGTTTATATTCTATTATCGAGTTATAAGTGTTCTTTATATATTACGGAAAAAAGTTCTTTGTAAGATACATGTATGGGGAATATTCTCTCCCAGACTGTGGCTTGCTTTTTCACTTTCCTAACAATGTCAGGAAATTATTAATTTTGATGAAACCCTATTTATAAACTTTTTCTTTTATGGCTCATGCCTTTTTAATTTATTTTTATCCTTTATTTAGCCATTCTCAAGTTCATAAAGACTTTCGCCTATGTTTTCTTCTAAAAGTTTTGTACTTTCAGCTTTTTTGTTTATGTCTTACTCTTTTTTTGTGTGTATGAGGAAAATTAGCCCTGAACTTAACATCTGCTGCCAATCCTCCTCTTTTTGCTGAGGAAGATTGGCCCTAGGCTAACATCCGTGCCCATCTTCCTCTACTTTATATGGGATGCTGTCACAGCACGGCTTGATAAGCGATGTGTAGGTCTGCGCCTGGGATCCAAATCTGCAAACCCCGGGCCGCCGTAGTGGAGCTTGTGAACTTAACCACTATGCCACCAGGCTGGCCCCATATATCTTACTCATTTTGAGGTCATTTTTGTGTATAATATGACAGAAAAATAACAAGTGTTGGCAAGGATGTAGAGAAAACCCTCATATATTGATAGTAGGAATGTAAAATGGTGCAGCCTTGGGGAAAACAGTGGGCAGTTCCTCAAAAAGTTAAACACAAAATTACCATATGACCCAGCAATTCCACTCCTGGGTATACAGCCAAAGGAATTTTTAAAAGATACTCAAACAAAAACAAATGTTCATAGCAGCAACACTCACAATAGTCAAAAGGTAGAAACAAACCAAATATGCATAAACTGTTGAATGGATAAACAAAATGTGGTATATCCATAAAATGGAATGTTATTCAGCCAAAAAAAGGAATGAATTACTAATACATTCTACAAAATGGATAAACCTCAAAAACATTATCCTAAGGGAAAAAAGCCAAACACAAAAGGTCACATATTGTATGATCCCATTTATATGAAATATCCAGAATAGCAAAACACATAAAGATAGAAAGCCAATTAGTAGTTACCAGTGGCCAGGGAAGAAGGAAATACAGAGTGAGTACTTAAGGGGTGTAAGGTATACTTTTGGGGTAATGAAAATGTTTTGAAACTAGACAGAGGTGATGGCTACACAAAATTATGAATGTACTAAATGCTTCTGAACTGTACACTTTAAAACCGTAAAAGTGGTAAATTTTATGTAATGTAAATTTTACCTCAATTAGAAAACACTTTATGAAGGGAGAAATATACACATCCACAATTATGGTTACAGACTTCAACAACCTTCTCTCAACAACTGATAGAACAACCAGACAGAAAATCAGCAAGGATATAGAAGACCTCAACAATACCCTCAACCAATAGGATCTAATCAACATTTACACAGCATTTCACCCAACAGCAGCAGAATACACATTCTTTTCAAGTGCCCACAGAACAAATTTAAAGGAGATGAAATCATACTGAGTGTGTTCTCTGACCACAATGGAATCAAATAATAATAAAAAAAGAAAAAAAAATGTCTGGACATTTGGGGATGAAGCAACACACTTTTAAATAATTCATGGGCCAAAGAGGAAGTCTCAAGGAAAATAAATACATTGGAGTTAATGAAAATGAAAATAAGACATATCAAAACCTGTGAGATGCAACTACAAGAGTTTTGAGGGAAACTGATAATACTAAATGCATACACTTAGGAAAGTACATTTATAGCGCTAGGTGCATGCATGTAGGAAATGTCTCAAATCAATGATCTAAGCTCCTACCTCAAAACCTATAAAACGAGAAGCAAAATAAACTCAAAACAAGCAGAAGAGAGGAAATAATAAAGAGCAGAAATCAATGGAATTGAAAACAGAAAACCAATAGACAATGAAACAAAAGGCTGATTCTTTAAAAAAATATATATCAGTGAAAATGAAACCATAAAACTCCTAGAAGAAAACATAGGGGGTAAGCTCCTTGACATCAGTCTCGGCAATGATTTTTTAGATTAGCTGCCAAAAGCAAAGGCAACAAAAGCAAAAACAAACAAGTGGGACTACGTCAAAGTAAAAAGCTTCTGCACAGCAAAGGAAACCATCAACAGAAAGAAAAGGCAATCTATGGAATACAAGAAAATATTTGCAAATCATATATCTGATAAGCAGTTAATATCTAAAATACAAAAAGACTCATATAACTCAATAGAAAAGAACAAAAAATCTGATTAAAAAATAGACAGAGGATCTGAATAAGCATTTTTCCAAAGAAGATATACAAATGGCCAGCAGGTACATGAAAAGGTGCTTAACATTATCAATCATCAGGGAAATGCAAACCAAAACCACAATGAGATACCACCTCAAACCTGTTACAAATCACACAATGTTATAAACCAATATGACCTCAATAAAATAATTTTTATAAAAATACTCAGGTATAAAAATAAATTTAAAAAAAAGACAAGAGATAAGTATTGGCGAGGATGTGGAGAAAAGACCTTGTACACTGTTGGTGGAAATGTAAATTGGTGCAGCCACTATGGAAAACAGTATGGATGTTCCTCAAAAAATTAAAAATAGAACTACTATATGATCCAGCAATCTCACTTCTGGGTATATATCCAAAGGAAACGAAAACAGGATATCAAAGAGATATCTGCACTCACACGTTCATTGCAGCATTCCTCACAATAGCCAAGATATGGAAACAACCTAAGTGTCCATGAGTGGATAAAGAAAATGTGATATATACATATAATGGAGTATTATTCAGCCATAAAAAAGAAGGAAGTCCTGCCATTTGCAACAAGATGGATGTAAGTGAAATAAGCCAGACAGAGAATGACAACTATTACATGGTAACATTTATATATGGAATCTAAAAAAAAAAAAATGTCAAACTCATAGAAAGTAGAAAAGTGCTTGCCAGAGGCTTGGGTGGGAGAGGAGGTGGAGGAAATAGGGAGAGGTTGGTAAAAGGGAAAATACTTTCAGCTATAAAATGAATAAGGTCTAGGATCTAATGTACATGGTGACTATAGTTGATAACACTGAATTGTATAATTGAAATTTGCTAAGAGAGTAGAACTTAAATGTTCTCACCAAAAAAAAGATAAATATGTGAGGTGACAGATGTGTTAATTAACTAGATGGGGGGAGTCCTTTCACAATGTAAATGTATATTAAATCGCCATGATGTACCCTTTAAATATCTTACAATTTTATGTCATTTGTATCTCAAGAAAGCTGAAATTTTAAAAAAATCAGTGAAATTGAAAAACCTAAAGCAAGAGTGACCAAATAAATGAAGAAACAAATTACCAATACCAGGAATGAAACATGGGATAGAGACTCCCATGAGTCTAGAGACTCCGCAGACATCAAAATGATAACAAGGGAATAGCATAAACAATTCTACACACATAAGTTTGACAACTTAGACAAAATGCATCACTTCCTTGGGAAACACAAGTCACCAAAACTCATTGAATATGAAATAAGATAATTTGAATAGCTCTATAACTATTAAGGATATTGAATTAATAATTTAAAACTCTCAAAAAATAAAACTCCAAGCCCAGATGGTTTCAATGGAAAATTCCACCAAACATTTAAAGAAGAATTAACAGCAATTCTACACAATCTCTTCTGGAAAACCAAAGAGGAGGGAACACTTCCCCATTCATTTTATGAAGATAGCATTACCCTGAGACCAGTATAAAAAAAAAGAAAACTAAAAACCAATATTCCTCATAAATATGGATGCAAAAATCCTTAACACAATATTAGAAAATAGAATCCAGCCATATGTTAAAAGAAATCATGACCAAGTGGGGTTTATTCCAGTGATGCAAGGTGGTTCAGTACGGTACTCAAAAAAATCAACCAATGTAATCCACCAGGCTATAGAAGAAAAAGCACATGATCATATCAATAGATGAAGAAAAAGCATTTGACAAAATTTAACATCCCTTCATGATAAAAACCTTCAGAAAAATAGGGCTAGAAGAGAACTTTCTCAACTTAATAAAGAGCATGGACAAAAAAACTACAATTAACAGATTGCTTTCCCCCTAAGGTACGTAACAAAGAAAGTTAACGTCTACTCTCATCACTCTTATTCAACATAGCGCCAGCCAGTGCTAGAAGTTTTAGCCAGTGCAATGAGGCAAAAAAAGGAAATAAAAGGTATACAGATAAGAAAGCAAGAAATAAAACTGCTTCTATTTACAGAAGAAGTGACTATGTAGGGAAAACAAATTCCTAGAGCTGCTAAGTAATTCAGCAAGGTCATGAGATACAAGATAAATATAAAAAGTCAATTCACTAGCAAAGAGTACGTGGACACTGAAATTAAAAGTAAAATTTCATTTATAATTGTGTAAACAAAAAGCATATAGGATTTGTATGCTGAAAACTATAAAACGCTGATGAAAAAATTCAAAGATGATCTAAATAAATGGAGAGTCATACTGTGTTCATGGACTGGAAGATTCAACATAGTGAACATGTCATTTCTCCCCAAACTGAAATTCAGATTTGATGCAATTCCTATCAAAATCAAGAAAATATTTGTAAACCACAAACCTAACAAGGGATTAGTATCTAGAATACATAAAAAACTCTCAAAATTCTACAATAAATGAACAGACAATCCAATTAGAATCAGCAAATCGTCTTGACTTGAAGTCAAATTTGTTGATATTGTTGTTTAACACTACATCCTGTGGCTTTCTGACTACTTATTCTATATATTAATGAGGAGGAGTAATGCAATCTTCACCTATAATTATGGTTTTATCTATTTCTCCTTTCAGTTTTGCTTTATGTATTTTGAAGCTTTTTTTTAGGTTCATATACCTTTAGGACTATTACATGCTCTAGAGGAATTTACTCTATTATCATCATGATTTCCACTCCAACTTGCTTTTGATTAGTGTTTGCATGGTGTATCTTTCTCCATCCTTTTGCTTTTAAACTACATGTGTCTTCATATTTAAACTGTGTTTCTTGGAGACAACATAATTGCATCATGCTTTTTATGCAGTTGTGAACTGCTGCCTGGGTCTAGTTTTTTTATCCAGGCTGAAAATTTCTTTTAATTGTAGTGTTTATACCATTTACATATAATGCAATTATCAATATGGTTGAGTTTAAATTTATTATCTTTCTACTGCTTCATCTTAAAATGATATTCTTCTCTATGTTAATCATTCTTTCAATTTCCAAAACTTACTTTTAGTTTCCTCTTATGTATTTCAGCTTGTTCTTCCTGGTATAATTCTTGTCGCACTTGTTCCAAATCTTCACGTTGCCTCAGCATTTCTTCCAGTTTCTGAGTCAGCTATTAAAGTTTTAAAAAATACACAAACATTTTTAGGAACCAAATTCTATAACAAATTTTCAGAAAAAAAAATATTTCAGAATTTCTCCAATGTTAAAGTGATTATTTTAATACCATATTCTGAAGCTGTAGTCTTTTTTCTTCATTTTCTTGAACTTTTGCCATCCGATCTTCTTCTCTTTGTTGCTGCATGTTGGCAAACTCTATGATTTTTCTGTTTTCTTCTTCCATCTCCTCACGTTTCTTTTTTCTCCAGAGAGCCTGCTCTTTCTGAAATTCTTCTATATACTTTCGAGTTGCATTCATTTTTTCTAACTTTTGTTGTCTTTCTCTAAAAAGCAATAGTGAGTGCAGTTTTATAGTAACAGAAATAATATCAAAAAATATAAGTGTCCGCTCCTTCAGTTGATAATAATGTGGAGAAAAATTGCTTTCCTATTTACAGTTTGTTCATTCATTCATACAACATCTGAGTGTCTACTATATGCCACTAATTATGACAGGTATGAATTTTCTCTGAGTAGAATATTATTATGTCTCTTCCCTAACCTATTAATGAAGTTGTATGCATCTCAGTTCAGAAAGGCTACAACCTGTTTACATAAGCCTCACAGCACTCTATACTTCAGCCGTCTACCAAGGAAATTCTTTGGAAAACAAGTCCCCTGACATATGATATGAGCATATTTAAGAAAAACAAAGGTTTAGTCATTGTCACTCAATAAGCATTTATTAATTATCAGATAGTTAACTAATATGCTAACAAAGATGAATAAGAGTTGCTCTCAGTGTATGTGACCACAACATTTACTGAGGACTTACTGTGTATTAGGCGCTGTTTAGGTGCTTTACCTCTTCACAAGCCTGAAATCAACCTAATGTAAATATTTAGGCACGTAAGAAAGTTGGGATAAACTTACAATTGATCTTCTTCATAGATTTTCCTAACAATTTCATCAATCATGAGCTTCTCTTTTAGCAACTGCTCGTAAGCTTCCTGCTTCTTTTTTTCTTGTTCTTCAAGTTGTTTCTCTAAGTCAAGATAGTACTGTGCTTTTACTTTATTTCGTTTGTCCTCTGCAGCATTCTCTTCCTTTATTACTCTCTCATGTTCTTCCATCATAGTTTTAGCTATTTCGGCATCACGTTTCTGTTATTGAAAGAAAATTCATCTTTCCATTTTCAAATTTGAGCATAGTGATAGAATATTTTAAACAGAGGTAATTTTATATTATAAAGCCTGTTACATAAAATATTTTCATCTGTCTAGGTAACAAGCAAAGGTAAGTCACTGTCACCTGAAGGGTATGGATGATGAGTTAGACCCTAAAGAGGCTTTCCTGTTCCTTCAAGTAGCTCTCTCAGGGCAATACATGAAAGGATAATTAATAAGTCCACATTTGAAAAACAGTAAGTAAAATTAGAAGTATTTATTAATAACTTAACTATGTTAACTGCCAAAGCAGTAGTCATCTTTTCTTCTATTTAAAAGTTGACATAGGCAATTTTCACAATTTTTAGCTCCATTGTGTATCAGCTACTATTTAGAGTAAGGATGGAGTATCTTTTTCATACAGGTCTGCTATTAAATAGCTCTGAGCAACTCTTAAATTTCTCCCAGCTTAAACTTTCTTTCCTGCCACTCCCCTTTAAAAGTCTCCCCTTTCTCACTTATTAAAGACTCTTTGTAATCACTTTAACTTAAAAGGGTCACATATGTCACTGTGCCAAAGTCTTCTGCAGCTTTTAATTCACTCATTCAAGACCATTCCTTCTGAGTTGGAGACAGTCTTGCTTGTTGAATGGGTTAAACCCCTTATTTGTTTTGAGCATTTTGAAATCATTTAACGAAGCAAGTTTTAAAATAAATATATTGTGGCAATTTACAAAATTGCCCTTTACCATTATATTCACATCCCAAATGCTAGAATATTTAGCAGCATCAAACATAAAAGAAACAGCAGATTAAATATGACTGCTAAATGCCATTGCTGGTCTAAGTGATGCCTTTAATATATACACTGTTAATATGACTTGACCAAAATTCTTTCTCTGCTTCTGTTTTCTTAGCACACGTCATGCTAGGTTCTTTAGAAAAAATATGAAATGACAAAACCATTGATCATGCTAACAACTTGTACTGTATTGGTTTGTGAAAGAATAATGAGTTAGAGACCATAAAGAATGCTGGGAGTTACTGAATATAGCTGTTCATTCTAAGCAGCAAACTAATTCTTTGTGTCTCTGAAAGGTTCTAATATTAAATCAAACACGACTCAATATTAAAAAATCCATCATTTTCTATACCTTAAGGATCTGTAAAGGATAAAAGTATTTGAGAAATCTAGCAGTGTGAATTCCTTATAGTATGTAACAATTTTCAAAAAATTGGTCCATTTTTGGTTCTCTAAATGAAGTTAAAAATAGAAAAAACAATGACCAGAAACATGAGTACCATTTGCTCATATTTAATGGCATCCTTCTCAGCAATCTGAGCTGCCCTTTCTTTATTCATGTAAGCCGCTTTTAATTTCTTCTCCAATTCTCTGAGCTCAATACTGTTAAAAAAAAAAGACAGAAATTTAAATTTGAAGATCATATTTCTCTATTTTAAAAATAATCTACATCTGAAATTTAAAATAATTTTTCTAAATGTGTAAAAGATATTTATGTGATTATTTAAATATTTTGAAAAAAAATACCCCCCTTTCCCCTCATTCAAAGAAAAATCAGAATGCATGTGAAATGAGACATTGTAATTAATTGTTTAGACAAAATAACCCTTTTATTTTCAATAATCATCACTAAAAATCTTTTTGCCAGTGCCTGGCTCAGAAAAGGTGCTTTATCAACATTGGTTAAAATTTCTGTCCAGCTACTAATACTATCAAGTGAAAAGAACTATAATGGAGGGGTTTAAACCTAAGCAAATTACTTAAATTTTGTACCTCAGTTTTGCTATCTGTGAAAGGGGCAGTTGTGGGAATCAAATAAATGTGTATAAAGAGCTTAGAAAAGTACCTGTTACACAGTAAACACTCTATAAATGGTAACTATTTCTTGACGATGATGATGAAGAGGGAGTGACCATGGGCAAGTTGGCTTCACTTCTTGGGCTTGTTTACTTATCTGTTAAAAAATGGGGATTGGCCTCAGATAATCTCTGAATTACTTTTGAATCTATCACTTCCCTAACCTTAGTGAAAACAATATGCCATGCGAAACTTTTCATTTTAATGTGCCAATCCTGATTCTGAATATGATAGAACATGAGACTTCTACGTTGGAAGGGTCCTTAGATGTCACAGAGATGTACAAAGAGGGACTCACCTCATTATAACTTACAAGTACCCCACACCTACAAAGACAGTCATAAGGGGTAAGGGAAGAGAGATATTGCCGGTGTTGTGTCCTTCTTGCCCTACTGTTATAAGTGCAAGTGTACATGTGACACATGATTTCCTTCTTTCATAAAAATAATATTTTAAGTGAGGATTAAGTTTCTAGGTCAGTCTACACTACTCAACTAAGAGGCTGAGATACATTTACAAAGGTTTTTGTTGGAGCTGGGTATTAATGGTTGTGAACCAATGTACAAACCTAATCACAAGTATAATATTGCCTCTACAAACAAATGTGCATCAAATTCCAAACAACCAACGTGCAAATAAATGACCTTCATTTGAAGGACAAGTGCACACATTTCTATTGAATATATACCTTACGAGTGAAATTTCTGAGTCATAGGGTAGACGGTGTTCAAATTTAGTAGGTAGTGCCAGTTTTCCAATGCTTTGTATAGATTTACACCCTCATGAACAATGCCTGAGCACTGCCACTGCTACACATCCTCAGTAACACTTCTTAGTCTTGCCATTCTTTTAAATTTTAAGTACTCTTCTGGATGTGTAATATATCATTGGAGTTTTAATTTACATTTCCCTATTACTAATGGAATTGAGATCTTTTCATATGTTTGAGTCATTTATATATCTCCTGTGAAGTTCTTGTTCAATATTTTTTTGCCCATTTTTACACTGGATTGTCTACTTCTTATTGTTGTATAAACGTTCTTTAGACATTCTGGATACAAGTCTTTTGTTGGTTACATGCGTTGCAAATATCTCCTTCCAGTCTGTGGTTACTCTCACAGTGGTTTCTTTAGATGAAGAGAAGTATTCTAATTCACCAATCTTTTTCTTCATTGTCAATGACTTTTGTGTCATGTTTTAAGAAATGTTGCCCACCCCACAGGCAAAGATTTTTTTCTTATATTAGTCTCTTAAAGCTTTGTTGTTTCACCATTCACTTTTAGACTAGAATCCTTCAGGAATTGATTTTTGTGTGTGGTGTGAGGTAGACATCAAGTTCATTTTCTTCCATATATGGATGTCTAATTGATCCAGTACCATTTTATAAAAATATCTAGTTCTGATGCTCAGCTGTGCCAATTTTGTCATAAAGTGTGTATATATGCATGAATCTATTTTTAGATTTTTATCCCATCCTTCCTCAACTAGGGTTCCATAAGAGAATTAAGCTTCACTGAAAATTAAGTGACTATATTTTGAATTTTCTCAAAGATGGTATATAGTTGGTATTATTTTAGATCCATAGGAGGTAAATTAATTCATTACATATAACGAATGCCTTAAGGCATTATGGCTTAAATTTTCTGGTTGAGAAGAACTGCTCTATTCTATTCCATTGATCCATTTGTTTTATCTTGTGCTAAAACCACACTACCTTAATTATTGTAGCTTTATAATAAATATTCATATCCTGGAGAAGAAGTCTCCAATTTTGGTCTTCCTAAAGATTGTCTTAGCCATTGTTGGTAATTTGCATTTCCATACATGTTTTTGAGTCAGCTTGTCAATCTTCACAGTAAACAAATTGGCTGGGATTCTGATTAGGATTGTACTGAATTAAATCAATTTGGAGAATATTGACATGTTTACAATACTGAGTCTTCAGTTCAATAAACATGGTATATCCTTCCAATTATTTAGGTTTTTAAAAAGTCCGTCAGTAATGGTTTATATTTGTTTCTGTTTTGTTATTGAAGTTTTCCACCTTTTTCATTAGGTATTTATTTTTCATGCTCTTATACAAATCATCAAAAATATTTCATTCTCATTGTTGCAGATTTACAGAAATACAATTAATGTTTGTATATTGACTTCATATCCAAGAACACTTGTAAAGTTATTTTTATAATTTATATGTAGATTCTTTTGGATTTTCTG
Organism: Tapirus indicus; assembly: GCA_031878705.1. Taxonomy (NCBI): domain Eukaryota; kingdom Metazoa; phylum Chordata; class Mammalia; order Perissodactyla; family Tapiridae; genus Tapirus; species Tapirus indicus. Next base: position 48,433,119 of record CM062918.1, read on the forward strand.
CATACATAATCATATTGTCTGTGAATAATGAAAGTTTTATTTCTTTACTGCCAATCCTAACACCTTTCATTTACTTTTCTTGCCTCATTGCACCGGTTAGTGTGTCCGATACAATGATTAATAGAAGCTGCTATAGTAGGCATCCCTGTCTTCTTCTTAATGTCAGAGGGAAAGTGTTTACCTTTTGCCATTGAGTATAACGTTACTGTAAATTACCTTTTATTCCTAGTTTGATAATCTTTTTTTAAATCATAGGGTGATGTTGATTTATATTAACTGGCTTTTCCTGCTCATATGGTTTTTCTACTATATTCTGTTAATGGGATGAATTACATTTATTAATTTTCTAATGTTAAACCGACTTTGCATTCCTGGAATAAATTAAATTTGGTCCAATGTATTATCTTTCCCACATACCACTGGATTTGATGCTAATATATTTCAGATTACAGTAGCTAAATCCATGAGAAAGATTAGTCTATAATTTTCTTGTCCTATTCATGTCCTGATCTGATTAAAATAAATTGGCAAGTGTTCCCTTTTTCCCACTCTGCAAAACTATGTCGAATTGGGGTTACTTCCATGAGTGTTTGGTAAAATTCACCAATCAACCACCTAGCCATGTAGGTTTCTTTGTGGACAAGATTAACTATAGATGCAATATATTTAAAAGTTATAGGAAGATTCAGGTTTCTATTTCTACTAATGCCAGTCAGTTTGGTAAAATGTGCTATTTAGTAATTTAATCTAAATCTTCAAATTTACGTAAAATTGTTCACAATATCCTATGATCTAGTAAATATTATACAATCTACAGTGATATCCCCTTATCCATTCCTGAAATTGGTTATTTGTGCATTCTATTTGTGCATTCTACATTCTTGCCAGGGGTTATCAACTTTATTAGCCTTTTTAAAGGCACAATTCTTGGCTTTGTTGATTCTACTTTATGTTTACATTCTAATTCATTCACTTCTACTCTTATCTTTACTATTGTCCTCCTCCTATATTTTTTTAAGTCATTCCAGATGGGAGTTTTCTGTTTGTTTTCTAATAATTCCAGATGGGGTCTTCTTTTCTCCTAGTCATTTCAGATTATAAATGACCCTCAAGGAACAGCTTTAGCTACACCCCATAAGTTTTGAGTTTTTTAAATCCTGTAACTGTTATTCTTGTTGTTTTGGTGAGGAAGATTGGCCCTGAGCTAACATCTGTTGCCAATCTTCCTCTTTTTGCTTGAGGAAGATTGGCCCTGAGCCAACACCCACACCAGTCTTCCTCCATTTTGTATGTGGGATGCCTCCACAGCATGGCTTGATGAGCAGTGTGTAGGTCCACCACCAGGATCTGAACCCACGAACCCTGGACTGCCGAAGCAGAGCATGCGAATTTAACCACTATGCCACCAGGCTGGCCCCCCCATAACTGTTTTTATTATGGTAAAATATATGTAACAAAAATTTGCCATTTTAACCATTTTTAAGTGTACAACTCAGCAAGACATTCACAATGTTCTGCAACCATCAACACCATTTCCAAAATTTTTTCATCACCCCAAACAGAAATGCTGTACCCATTTAAGCAATAACTTATAATCATTCCTCCCTTCCCCTAGCTCCTGGTAACCTCTAATTTACTTTTGTCTCTATAAATTTGCCTGTTCTAGATATTTCATATAAGCAGAAGTATTTGTCCTTTTGTTTCTGGCTTACTTCACCTAGCATAATGCTTTCAAGGTTCAGCTATATTGTAGCCTGCATCAGAACTTCATTCCTTTTTATAACTGAATGATATTCCATTGTACGTATATACTACAGTTTGTTTATCTACTCATCTGTTGATGGACACTTGGGTAGTTTCTACCTTTTGGCTACTGTGAATAATGTTGCACTGAACATTGGCATACAAGTATCTGATTCAGTCCCAGTTTTCAATTCTTTTGGGTATATACCTAGGGGTGGAATTGCTGGATCATATGGTAATTCTATGTTTAACTTCTTGAGGAGTCGCCAAACTGTTTTCCACAGTGCCTGTACCATTTTACATTCCAGCCAACAATATCCGAGTGTTCCAATTTGTCCACATCTTCACCAACACTTATTTTCTGTTGTTTTTATTATAGCTATCCTAGCAGGTGTGAAATGGTATCTCGGTGTGGTTTTGATTTGTGTTTCCCTAATGACTAATGATGTGGAGTATTTTGTCATGTGCTTATTGTCCATTGTCTATCGTCTTTGGAGAAATCTCTAAATACCCATTTTTGAATTGGGTTGTTTATCTTTTGTTGTTGAATTGTAGGAATCCTTTATATATTCTGGGTATTAAATCCTTATCAGAGATACAATTTGCTTTTCTCGCCTGAGTGAGTTTTGAATTAGGCAAAACAGAGATGAGCACCTTGTGTCAGTCCTTCAGGTAGCTCCCAGGTAGGTTGGAATATACATACACAATAATTTGTGAATAAGACCTGCTCCCTCCAGAACCAGGGACCAATACTCGCAATATGGGCCGCTGCCTTCAAGACTGCCTGAGAGCTAGGAGGGGATGGGGCAAGGACAATTAAGAACATCACAGATGTTTGCTACCATTTCTAAGTTGCCTTTTTCTTGTTTCAGCATTCACTTGGTTGCTATAAACCTTTGACTGTTGTTCAGAGGTCTTACAGAGTTGGTTCTCACAGTTTCTACTTGAGTTTTGATTGACAGGGGCAGGAGCTTATTAGGGCTGCCTACCCCACCATTTTGCTGACATCACTCCAATCTTACAGCTTTTACTATGTGGTATTTTCATTATCACTCAGTTAAAAATACTTTCTAATTTCAATTTTGATTACTTCTTTGGGCTAAGGGTTATTTACAAGGACATTTTAAAATATCTAAACATACAAAGATTGTCTAGTTATCTTGTTACTATATCTAGCTTAATTCCACTGTGGTCAGCATACACTCATAGTCATGGCTGTGATTTACTACAGTGAAATACAGAGCAAAATGGGCAAGGAAAAAAGGCACACGGGGCGAAGTCCAGAGGAAATCAGCTGCAAGTTTCCAAAAGTCCTCTCCCAGCAGAGTCACACAGGACACACTTAATGCTCCAGCAATGAGTGGTGACCACATGTGTGAAATATCTACCAGGAAAGCTCACTAGAGACTTAGGGCCCAGAGTTTTTATTAGGGGCTGATCATGTAGGCACCCTCTGCCTAGCACATATCAAAACTCCAGACTCCCAGAAGGAAAACAGGAGTTCAGCATAAACCATACTGCTTTTCCAAACAGTGTAGGTACTCTTTTCTTAGAGAGGTGGGAACCTTCTCAAAATCCAAGTTTCCAGAGACCAGCCAAGGACCAAACTTGCCAGCAGGACTTTCTAAGGATATCAGTCTCAGGCCTGCTATGTTAATGCTTTTCTGCACAGTCCCTTTTTAGATTCCTCATTTCTTATGATCACATTTTCTCCTCTATTAATGTGTTAAGTGTATACTCTTTTCCAAATTTTTATTATAGAGGTTACATGTTTGTTTCAAGACTAATAAATTTGTCAATTTTTTTATTAGACAATAAAAGATTCATGACCACTTTACTCCAAATAATTCCCATCTCACTTTTGTTATAGTTTATTATATTTTTAACTCTTTATCTATTTTAAATCCCAAAAGACATTACAATAAATGATTCACGCATTCAAATTTCACCTACTTTTACTACACATTTACTTTCCTGAAGTTCTGAAATTAATGTTGGGATCATTTTCATTCTTCTACCTGAAGGACAACTGCTAGTATTTCCTTTAATGCAGGGTTACTGATGATCAATTCTCCGTTTTTGTCTGAAAATGTTATCCTTTAATCCATATCATATAAAGTTTCCAAACTCCAGTTAAAAGCAGTAATGAAATTAAATTGTCTTTTAAATATTTTCTTGGATTAAAAAAAGTGTTTAAAATCAAATAACAAGAGTCTCAGAATTCTGAATTCAAACAATTATTTTCAAAATAAGTTTCAATGATTTTTAAAAATTTACCCCGGGTTTTAAAAATTAATTTCTTTTAAATTTAAAGAGGCTAATCTTAATATAGGTGATTTTGAATTACTGAGGATCTATTTTAAGCACCACAGCAAACATTTCCTTGAATTTAGATCTGCTAATTTGCAGATAAATACACTGATCCGAAAAATGGTCCATTTCTACATGTCAGTCAAAATTTTACCATGGCTTATGCACAAAATAAAAAACTCTTAGCAGTTTTGACACTGCTGAGAGACAGCATACTCTATTTGAAACAGTACTCAACTGAATGACTTTTGCCTTAAGCTTTAAGAAAATTTTCACAAGATATAGAATTCTAGATGGGTTCTTATTTTCTTTCAGCCCTTTAAATCCACTGTCTTCTAGTTTCCTTTGAAGGAACTAAGTTTGCTCCTTTGAAGGTAACAGTCTTTTGTCTGTGGCTACTTTTGTGATTTTTATGGTTTTCTCTATTACTGGATTTCAAAAGTTTGACAAGGATGAGTATAGGTGTACTTTTAATTATTTATTGTGTTTTGACCTGTGGCTTTATGTCTTTTATCATTTTTGGAAATTCTTGGCCAGTATCTCTTCAAATACTGCTTCTGCATCATCCTCTTTCATTTCCACTACCAGGACTAAAATTATACATCTGTTCGAACTTTCCACCATAGCCCATATCTCTTTAAGTTCTTTTCTGAATTTTTCTATCCTTGTGTCTTTCTGTGCTTTATTCTCGACATTTTCCACTAACCTGCTCACATATTCTCTCTTCATCTGTTTCTAGCTAATAAAATCTAATTAAATTCTGTATTATTGAAGTAAAACATACATTGAAGTGTACAGCTTGTAGAATGATGTTGAACACCCTGCATATGCTTATTGGCCAAACTCTGCTTCACTTCTTAACTCTCAGCCATACTTCTGGAGTCAGCAGAAACCTCCTGGACAAATGCAGCTACAAATGCTAGGCTCACCATTGTGGTTTCCTTCCTCTCCAAGATCTTATTTTTATACTTTCTCCAGATATTCTGTTCTCAGAGGGACCTTGCTAGAAGTAAAAATTTCCTCTATCTAATTCTTATATCAGTGAATTAGACAAAGACATGATGATAATATAAAACTATGAGTGATAGCTAACAAGGATCGGAGAATTAAGGTCCAAAATGATAGTTTGAGACTAGAACAATATGAACACATTAGCAGTAATTCTAAATATTTTTTAAAAATTGGTAATCCCTTAGAGAATTTGATAAAAGTTCTAGACCCAGAAATATACACATGGGTACATTTGCCAAACATATAATTTAATGAGGCTCAAAACCCCTAAAGCTCATTCATGGGTCATATAACATTCTACAGAAGTCCTGCTTGGTTAAGATAAAATGTAACAACTATCAAAGTAAATTTCCAACATATTTAACTACATAAGTACAGGGTGGGCATTTAGTTAGCCCTGAGTTTTAATCAACAGTGTGACATGGCTGTCCCTAAAAAGTAATTTGATCCTAGTCAACATAAGAAACATACTCTAGAACAATGTGATTAATAGTCCCACTATCAGGGGTACTAAGCAGTACCCTGAAGTATTATACATACTTATGGGGGCAATATTTTGTTAAAGAACACCAGTAATCTAAATTACATCTACAGAAGAGAGCCAGAATGGTGAAGAATCTTGAAACCATGTTATATGAGGAACAAATGAAGGAATAAGGGATATTTAACTCACAGAAAAAAACATTTAGTGGATTCACAAATATGAAAGGATATCCTAAAGAACTAAATTTATCTGTTTTTCGGGTTTGTTTTCGTCAGATAGCAGAATTGAGATAAGTGCGTGGAAGTTACAGGGAAATTAATTTTGAAACAATAGAGGAGAAAAGATTATTCAAAGTTAGGGCTGAATGAAAAAGAAAGTTCCTATTGCATTCGCTGGAGGTGTTGAACCACAGTTTGACTATGGTTACAGAAATACTATAGGAAATTTACGTAGGGGTATAAAATTAAATTAGGTATCACCTAAGTTTCCTCTTAGGAGTAGGATTCATGAGTCTATTTTTTACAAGAAGCCATTTAAAAAATTACGTTTAGAGGAAAGAGCAGAGGGAATTGATATTTATTTTCACCCTGAATATTAACACTTTACTTCTACGAATACAACTTCTTTTCTCAAATGAATATACACAAGATTTAAAGCAATAAGTATTTCCAGGCAAAATATTAACTAGGTGCAATGATATAAAGAAATTTCACTCTCAGGTGCTAAGGATTACAGAAAAGTTTAAAGATAAAGACTAAATAAATGAGATTTATAGAAACCAAGATACCTGTTTTCTCTTACTTGCTGCCTCATCTTTTCATCCTTTAGACTTTCACGTTTTAGTTTTGCCAATTCCATAGCCAATTTTTCTTCTTGTTCAATCTGGAGTTCCCTCAATCTTTTGTTTTCTTCTGCCTGAAGAAAAAAAAATTTTTTTAGTTATTTGTCCTCCAGAATCAGATTTCTTTTTCCATCAAGCTTGAATTTTTTTTTTTAACAGAAAACTGCAAGTGCCTTCAGAGTAACAAACATTTGTTTTATTTTAAAATGCAAAATGTTATTTAAATAAACATTTTTCCAAACATTTTATCATGGAAAATTTTAAACATTACCAAGAGAAAGAAGTATATTAAAATACACACTCAAGTACCCATCACTCATCTCCAACAATTATCAATATTTTGCCAGTCTTTGTTCTCAACTCTTCCACTCTACTCACCTTTTTGTTTGTTCTTTTTTTTTGCTCGAGTATTTTAAAAACAAATCCTGGATATGTCATTACCATACAAATAATTCAATATTGATCTCTACCTGATAAGAATTTCTTCTATTATAACAACCATGCCATTAACATGTCTAAATAAATTAACAATAATTCCTTAATAAGGTCTAATACCTTCTCCATATTCAGGTTTCTCCAATTGTCTCAAAGATGCTTTTTGCGGGGGGAGGTGGGGTTGTTCAAATCAAAATCCAAGCAAGGTCCACACATTGCATCTAGTTATTATTTCTCTTAAGTCTCTTTTATTCTGTAACAGTCACCCCCCACACACACTTTTTTTTTTCCAAGCCATTGATTTGTTGTAGAAATTAGAACATATGTCCTATGGAATGTCCCACATTCTGAATTTAACAATTGCTTCTCCATGATATCATTTAATTTGTTTCTCTTTTATGTTTCCTGTAAAATGGTAGAAAGATCTAGAGGTTTGATTAAATTCTGTATTTAGGAAAGAATATGCCCATGAAAAGATATTCTACATCATCAGACATCAGGTAATGCAAGTTAAACTACAATAATATACCACTACATACCTATTAGAAAGGCTAAAATAAAAAATGGTAGCAAAACCAAATTCTAGCGAGAAACTGCATTACTCACACACTGCTGGGTGGGAATGTAAAATGATACAGTCACTCTGGAAAATAGTTTGGTAGCTAACATGCAATTACCATAAACTCAACAATTGTATTCTTTTTTTTTTAATTTTCATTTTTATTGATGTCTTAATAGTTTATAACATTGTGGGGTTTTAGCTCTACATTATTTTTTGTCCATCACCATGTGGATGCACCCCTTCACCCCTTCTTCAACAATTGTATTCTTAAGCATTTACCCCAGAGAAATGTAAACTTATGTTTATTTAAAAATCTGTACCCAAATGTTTCCACAGCAGACTTATTCAAATTGCCAATACTGGAAATACGCAGACATCCTTCAGCAGGTGAATGGTCAAATAAACTGTGGTACACCCATACCATGGAATACTACTCAGCAACAAAAAGGAATGAAGTATTGATACGAGCAGCAACCTGGATGAATCTCTAGGAATTATGCTGAGTGAAAATATCCAATCTCAAACTCAGCGACTTTTTAGTATAGTATTCACAATGTTGTGCAACCGTCACTACTATGTGGTTCCAGAACTTTTTTTAAAAATAGACTATTTTTTGAAGTAGTTTTAGGTTCACAGAAAAATTTAGCAGAAAGAACAGAGTTCTCATATACCCTCTGCCCACACACATGCACAGCCTCTCTCACTATCAATATCCCACACCAGAGTGGTACATTTGTAACAATCAATAAACCTTCACTGACATGTCAATATTACCCAAAGTCCAACATTTATATTAGAGTTCACTTTTGGTGGTATACATTCTATGGGTTTTGACAAATGCATAATGACATATAATCCACCATTATAGTATCATACAGAATAATTTCACTGCCCAAAAAATCCTCTGTGCTCCACCAATTCATCCTTCCCTCCCCCAAATCCCTGGCAACCATCTTTTTACTATCTCTATAGTCTTCCCTTTTCCAGAATGTCATATAGTTGCAATCATACAGTATGTAGCCTTTTCAGACTGGCTTATTTCACTTAGTAATATGCATTTAAGTTTCCTCCATGTCATTTCATAACTTGATATAGCTCACTTCTTTTAGTGATGAATAATATTCTATTGTCTGGATTATTTATCCATTCACTTACTGAAGGATATCTTGGTTGCTTACAAGTTTTGGCAATTATGAATAAAGCCACTATAAGCATCATGTGCACGTTTTATGTGTACTTAAGTTTTCAACATTACAGAACATTTCTATCACCCCAAAAAGAAACCCCATACCTGTCAGTAGTCAATCACTATTCCTCTTACTCCACAGCCCCAGGCAAGCACTAATCTACTTTCTATCTCTATGGATTTGCCTATTCTAGATATTTCCTTTAAATGAAATCATACAATATGTGGCCTTTTTATGCGTGGCTTCTTTCATTCAGCATAACGTTTTCAAGGTTCATCCATGTTGCAGCATGTATCCATAATTCATTCCTTTATATGGCTGTATAATATTCCATTGTATAGATATAACACATTTTGTTTATCCATTCATCAGCAGATGGGCATTTGGGTTGTTTCCGCTTTTGGGCTATCATGAATAATGCTGCTATGAACATTCATGTACAAGTTTTTGTGTGAACATATGTTTTTAATTATTTTGGATATATGCTTAGGAGTGGAATTGCTGAGTAATACAGTTACTATGTTTAACTTTTTGAGGAACTACCAAACTGTTTTCCACAGCCACTACACCATTTTACATTTCCACCAGCAGTGTACAAGGGTTCCAAGTTCTCTACATCTTTGCCAACACTTATTTTCCATTTTGTTTGTTTGTTTGTTTTTAAATTAAAGCACTCCTCATGGGTCTGAAGTGGTACCTCATTGTGATTTTGATTTGTATCTCCCTAGTGGCCAATGATGTTGAGCATCTTTTTTGTGCTTATTGACCATATGTATACCTTCTCTGGAAAAATGGCTATTGAAATCCTTTGCCTATTAAAAATTTTTTTGTCTTTTTATTGTGGAGTTGTATATATAATATTTCTGAAATGACAAAATGATAGAAATGGAGAATATATTAGTGGTTGCCAGAGTTAGGGATGAGGTAGGGGCAGACAAGAAAGATATGGGTATGCTTATAAAAGGACAAACATGAGGGATCCTTGTGATCATGGAACACTTCTAGATCTTGACCGTGGTGTTGGATATACAAATCTACATGTGATAAACCATACAGAACTAAATACACACACACAAGCGCAAGTAAAACTGGGGAAATCTGAACAAGATTGGTGGATTGTATTATTGTTGATATCTTGTCTGCGATATTGTGCTATAATTTTGCCAAATGTACCTTTGGGAGAAATTGGGTACAGGGTGTACAGGATCTGTCTGTATTATTTCTTATAACTGCATATGAATCTACAATTATCTCAATAAAAATTTCAATTAACAAAAAGCAACAGCAAGTACTGGTGAGGACACAAAACAACTGGAATTCTTACATATTACTTGAGGAAATGCAAAATAGTACAGCAACTTTGGAAAATGGTTTGGCAGTTTCTTATAAAATGAAACATAAACCTACCAAATGACCCAACCATCTTACTGCTAGATATCTACCCAAGAGAAATGAAAATTTATATTCATACAAAAGTTTGTAATCAAATGTTTATAGCAGCTGTATTCATAATTGCCAAATCCCGGAACAACTCAGATTTTCTTCAACTTGTGAATGAATAAACAAACTAGTACATCCATATAATGAATACTACTATACCATTCAGTAATTAAAAGGAATCATTCATGCAACAACAAGGAATCTTAAACTTGTTTTGCTCAGTGAAAGAAGTCAGACCCCAAAGACGGCACTTCATATAATTCCATTTTTATGATACTATAGAAAAGATGAACCTACTGGGACAAAAAAGAAATCAATGGTTTTCAGGGATTGGTGGGGATAAGCGGTTGACTACAAAGGGGCAGCATGAGGGGACTTTTGGTGTGATGGAATTGTTTTGCATGGCATCATGATGGTGGAAACAGGAATCTGCATTTGTCAAATCCACAGAACTGTACATCACAAAGAATAAATTTTATAATAGGCAAATTTAAAAAGAAACCAACTAGTACATGCATACCATGCACTACTACTCAATAAAGACAGGAATTAACTATTAATATATCCAACAACTTAGATGAATCTCAAGAGCATTATGCTGAGTTAAAAAGTCTCCTCAAAAGGTCACAGACATATAATTCCACATATGTATGTAATCACACACATGATTACATTTAGATGCCATTTTTGAAATGATAAAATTATAGAGATGGAGAACAAATTAGCGGTTGCCAAGCATAGTAGGGGGTTGAAGGGAGTGTGTGACTATAATGGGGCAACATGAATGAGGTCTTGGTGGTGATGCAATAGTTCTGTATCTTGCATGAGGTGGTAGTTGCACAAATCTACACATGTGATAAAATGACAAAGTATATACACAAATTGTACCAATGTCATTTTCCAAGGTTTGATACTGTACTGCACTTATGTAAGATGTGACCATTGGAGGAAACTGGCCAAGGGCACAGTGGACCTATCTGTACTATGTTTGCAACTTCCCAAGTATCTGTAATTATTTCAACATCAAAAATTAAAAAAAAAAAAAAAAAAGATGTGGGGCTGGCCCCATGGCCTAGTGGTTAAGTTCAGCACACTCCGCTTCTGCAGCCCAGGTTTGGTTCCCGGGCGTGGACCTACATCACTTATCAGTGGCCATACTGTGGCAGCAACCCACATACAAAATAGAGGAAAATTGGCAGAGATGTTAGCTCAGGGCTAATATTCCTCAAGCAAAAAAAAAAAAAAGATGTAGGGAGAACAATGGAATGCAGACAATTATAAATTAACTGTACTAAAAATCAATCACCTAATCACAATGAAGGAGACGGGTAGAGTGGACATAAGTAACTTTGGAAAACAGTGTTTGACTAGATATTGTAAGGCTAAGGACAAAAAGAACTGAACCCAAATCTGTATTGTAGTAAGTAAATTTGTTGTTCACAGGGGTGCAGGTTAGTAATTCTGAAGCTACTTTATTTGTATACTAGAGTTGAAAGAATAAGTAAATATACTATAGATAATGAGAGCCAGCTATCTTTTTGTTGGAGAAAGCAGTTACCAATAAGGAAGGGGAAGGGCTGAAATGACCCCTGTGGTGCCTGATGGGAGTCAGCAGCACCAGTGTAGACTCATCGTTTTTTATTAATAAATATATGCAGATAGACACAGAAGTAAACACAGATAAGTGTGTATGCACTGGTTAGTGTATATTTATTTTCTAGTTCTTTCCACTTGGAGTAGAGCAATGAAACCCCAGTAATAATGAACCCATCTATCATTCAGATGTTATACGGCGGAAAGGGCCAACTCTTTCTTATAGAAAAAATCCAATTAATAAAGGAAGAAGGAATAAGGCAAATAGAAAATTACCATTAGAACTCAAAAGTAATAATTGCTGAAGGCAAGATTCACCAAAGAATGCTAACATTAATGGGTAAACATTTAAACAGAAACAGGATATTTGCATAGTCTCAAAGTATCTCCTTCAAAATATTTGGTATTTACAAAGTGTAAAATAATTCTAAAGTGTACAACTTTAGAGGAGAATCATGGTAGATACTGCCTTAACCAAGTGATCAAGAATAATACAATCAACATAATGTATCCCCAATATAATGCATGAAAAGGTCATTAAGGTCCCCAATCAGTTGACTTTGAGTAAATCAGAAGGAAGATTCTCCTGGGTGGGCCTGATCTAATCAGGCGGGACCTAAAAATGACAAGGAGTTGCCGAAGTCACTGCCCTATGGACCTTAGGGAAGCAAACTGCCTTAGGGAACCAAACTGTGGACAGGATCATGTGGCAGGGAATGTCAGCAACCTCTGGGAGATGGGGGCCTCAGTCTTACAAGAACATAAATTCTGCCAACAACTTAAATGAGCTTCAAAGAGGACCCCAAGGTCCAGATGAGAACGCATTCCAGACAACACCTTGATTTCAGCCTTGTGAGCCTGTGCAGACAATACAGCTATACTACACCTGGATTTCTGACCTACAGAAACGGTGAGGTAATAAATGGGTGTTGTTTTAAGTCACTATTTTTGTGTCAATTTGTTTCACAGCAACAGAAGACTAATATAACAAATGAACTGTAGTCTTTAAAATTGTCTAGGTCGCAAAAGACAGAAAAAGTGAGGAACTCTCACAGACTGGAGGAGACTAAGGAGACATGACAACTAAATGCAATTGTGATCTTGGAACAGAAAAAAGATGTTAGTGGAAAAACTGATGAAATCTGAATAAATTCTGTAGTTTAATTAACAGTATTGTACCAAGCTAATTTCTTCACTTTGATAATTGTTCTATGATTATGTAAGATGGTAACATAAAGGGAAGTCAGGTGAAGGGTATACAGGAATTCTCTATACTATTTTTGCAACTCTTCTTTAAATCTAGGTTTACCTCAAAATAAAAAGTTAAAAATATGCATATTTCCAAGTTCTGTACACTGAAAAGACCTGGAATCAATGGTAACCCAAGAATAAAAAGCACATCTAGCGTCCAAATTGTCTCAAATATTATTTCCACTAAATGACAACAGAGCTCCTTGGTACAAGGGCCAATTCCAGGTGTGAAGCAAGACATTTACAAGATGAGCCTTGTATTAGTCAGCGTTTTCCAGAGAAACAGAACCAGTAGGATAAGAAATTGGCTTAAGTGATTAAGAAGGCACGCAAGTCCCAAGATCTGAAGGAGACCCAGGAAAGCCAATGGTTTAAATGTTCCAGTCTAAGTCTGAAGGCCTGAGAATCAAGAAAACTGACGGTGTAGTTCCCATCTGAAGGCTAGCAGGCTTGAAACTCAGGAAGAGCTGATGTTTCAGTTAAAGTGTGAAAGCAGGAAAAAAGCTGATGTCCCAGTTGGAAGGCAGTCAGGATGCAGCAGTTTCCTTTTACTCAGCCTTTTTCTTCTACTTAGGCCTTCAACTAACTGGATGAGGGCCACCCACATTAGGGAAGGCAATCCAATTTACTCAGTCTACCAATTTAAATGTTAATTTCATCCCAAAACACCCAGGATAATATTTAACCAAATATCCGGGCACTTCATGGCCCAGTCAAGTTGACACACAAAATTAACCATCACTAGCCTGGAACATTTCATTCTGACAGAAAGCAAGGAAGCTATCACAGATTAGGAGAGATGTCAAAAGGTCACAGAAGCAATAAAAGGGCATCCATTGGCCAAAGACGGGACAATCTGAGCTTCAAAAAGAATAACAAATGCAATTAATTCAAGTATATACAGACCCATGAATCCATAAAGATATATTTTTTTTTTTTTTGGTGAGGAAGACCAGCCCTGAGCTAACATCCGTTGCTAATCCTCCTCTTTTTTTGCTGAGGAAGACTGGCCCTGGGCTAACATCCGTGCCCATCTTCCTCTACTTTATATGGGACGCCGCCACGGCACGGCTGACAAGCAGTGCATCGGCGGGCGCCCGGGATCCGAACCCGCGAACCCCGGGCTGCCAAGCGCGGACTAGGCCGCTGCGCCACCGGGCCGGCCCCCATAAAGATATTTTTAAAAAGAGAAAAATCCAAAAACTAAAGGAAACAAAATTAAAAAAAAAACAGCATAGGCAAACACCAATGGAAGTGACTAGGGCACCAATTCTTTACTCTGAAAATTAACTATTTATCTCCCTTTCTAGTAAGAACTATATTTCTGGGTACCAAATAACCCTAGTTGAAGAGAGAAAGTTCTTTACAGAGGAATTTCAGCTAATTAAATGTGAAAGGAATAACAAAATTAGAAAATCAGTGTTTTGCAACTCCTAATGAAAGAAACGATTCATTGGTGAAATCATAGATGAAAGTTTGATGGGGATCTTTATAATGGAGGAACCAGGCTGTCTCACTAAATCCACTGATCGAAATTAGCATCACTAAAAGTGGAACAACCAGACATTATGTGCCTGCTGATGTGATACAATAGGAAGAATAGCATCACCTATAGAGTGATTGCCAAAAAAGCTGTATCTAAAACTAATCATGCCTTTAGAGCTAACTTGCATTTAGAGGAAGTAATTAAAGAGGGGAACAAATTAAAGGAACCAATAAGAAAGCAAACAGATAAATTCAGAATATGGGATAGTCTATAAAACAACCGGGCTAGTTTCTTTAACAACTTAAAAATATGAAGTCAAAAAAATAAAGAATGAGAGAGGGGCTGTTTTAGATTAGGAGGGACCTAACAGACATAACAACCAAATACACCATATGAACCTTGTTTGAATCCTGATTAAAAGAAACCAACTGGGGCCAGCCCGGTGGCGCAGCGGTTTAGTTCGCGCTTGGCAGCCCGGGGTTCACTGGTTCGGATCCCGGGCGCCCGCCGACGCACTGCCTGTCAGCCATGCCATGGCGGCGTCCCATAAAAAGTGGAGGAAGATGGGCACGGATGTTAGCCCAGGGCCAGTCTTCCTCGGCAAAAAGAGGAGGATTAGCAACAGATGTTAGCTCAGGGCTGGTCTTCCTCACCAAAAAAAGAAAAAAAAAAAACCAACTGTAACAGAAGATTTTTGACACAATCACGGAAATTTAATTATGGAATGATATTAAATGATACCTAGAATTTATTAATAATTCTATTAGGTGAGATAGTGGCATTATGCTACTACTATGTATGAAAATATCCATATTTTGTAAGATGCATACTGAAATACACAGGAGGGAGTTGATATGATATCTGGGATTTTCTTTAAAATTAAAGAAAATATAAGAATAGAAACATAGGGGAAAAAATTTAATTCCTAGGATCTTCTTGCTCAGGGTTAAAAAATCACGTCTAAGCTTCTGGAATTTGGAACTCAGGGATGGATACCACTTTTAAAACTTGCTTTGCCATTCCCCACAACATCCTACAAAATGTTGAACATAGAGCAGGCACTCAAAAAATACTGAAATATTAGAACAACTTTTTCACATTTATAAGAACTCATTTCTTATTGGTTTCCCTTTTTCTACCACCCTCATCCCTTAAAATATTTAGAAATTTCCATTAAAAAATTATCTCCATATTTCAGGAGTTATATACATATACAGTGTACCCGAATTCTTCAAGGCGGTGTTTCAAAAATAAAAAATGTGAGTAAATTCATACTTAATAACATGTGTTCATTTTCTGCCGCTTAATAATATACATGTTTAATCTCAGTAAATTCAAAAAAGATATAAATTTTTCTCTTTAGAATTTTATGGACAGCACCTACATGAACAAAATGTGGAAGTTAGTAATTATGGATTTCATACTTGAAGAAAAACAAAACCTGAGTGCTTACTCTGTTCCAGGCACTATTCCAAGGGCTTTGCGTGTATTAACTCATTAATTATGAAAACGAGCCTATGAAGTGGGTACTATTATTATTCCGATTTTATCGATGAGGCATCAAAAATAAAAGCAACTTGCCCCAGCTTTCACAGCTAACATACAGCAGTACTAGGATTCAAAGACATACAGTCTAGCTCCAAAAACCCAGCTCTTGACCACTACACTGGGCTGACTTACAAAGGTATCTCTCCCTGAAGCTGTTGTTTATCTACTCAATACCAGTATTAGCAGTTGGTCTTCATCGTCTCCACAGAGAAAATGAAGAAAAAAATGATGTAAGAATGAATAGTAAAACTTACCTTTTGAATGGCCTCTTCCATATCCAACTCAAACTGCTCATTCTGTAATAATCTGAGGAATCTCTTACGCTCGACACGGTCATCATTTTCACTCCGCACCATTTGGTCCCTGATTTGATTCTCTATCTTTTTTAGTGCCTCAACATGCAATTTTTTGCAGTAGTTTACATCTACTAATTTCTGATGCCTTTCACTGAAGCTCAGAGTTCTCCTTTTGGAAGCCTATAATGAAAAAAAAAAAAGCATATTTTGGTATTCCAAAATCTAATTTTTAAAAATATATTGATGTAAGTCCCAGTAACAAATGATACAAAAATAGGTAACAGTGATAAACGAAGGGCCTTTGACTTCCTTCATAAATTCAGAGAAATATACCCTAATAAAAGAGTAAACGCGGTAGATAAATATATTGATATATCAATGAAGTAGCTAGTATTACTATTCCCCATCTTACAGATGAGGTATGAAAAGTAAAAGCAATTTTACCCAAGGTTCCACAGCTAATAAATGGCAGTACTAGGATTCTAAGACAGGCAGTCGAGCTCTACAGACCTAGCTCTTCACCACCTCGCAGGGAATTCCTCCTGTCCCCATTCCTCACCCTTCCCCTGCCCCCTTGGCCATAAAGCGCTGTTCATAAGCTGGTCAGGTTTTCCTAATATAGAAGTATCCCGCTGCTACTTATTCATAAATTCGCTCTCTCCTGGACTTTCATTTCCACTAATTTGTTCAGCGGTCCTTAATCTCTTCCCAAATTTCCAGAAATATGGGAAGCAAGATTTTTCCCGGGCAGATCTAATACAGTGTAGGGAAAATGCAACAAAGTCTGGAAGCCACCACGAGCGTTGCTTAAACAACAGCACGTGAAGCCTCCGAAAGCAAATACAAGTTTCCCACTCAATTTTCAGATTAGGTACTTCAAATCCTTTTTTAGAAGGAGACCGGCTCTTAACTATAAATCAATAGATAAACTTGTAGTTTCGAGACCCCCGACCGGCTCACCATCTTGGCAGACGAAAAACCCCTCTCCGGCTCCCGCGCCCACCACCTCCCGCCGCAAACCCAGCGGCAGGCTGAGCGCTCTGGTGTTTACGCGGTTTCCGGGCAACGGCCGCCGCGGCGCCCCCAGCCCGTCCAAGGCCGACAGGCGCAGGGCGCGGCCGCCCATTGGAAGCAGAAGACCCAATCGGCATAGAGCTTCTTGGGAAACTGGCAGAGCGGCGATTTCTATAGGTCTAAAAAGGACGGGCGGGAAGTTCAGATCTTGTGTCCTGACGCAAGCTCTTTGCAGTCTGTCAGGGAACTCCAGATTTCCCTCAAGCGGCTAACTCTGTGGTTTGATGGGGTTGGGAGCCAAGCTGAGGTCTGCAGAAACTGTTTATAGAGAAATATGCAAACTCCTGTCTAGTACATGGAGCCAAAGTCACTTTCCACCCACAGAACAGCCTGCGCCCTTAATGCCTGTTCTGCCAGGGTTGATGACTGCCTTCATCCTCAGCAGTGGAAGGCACGGTCACTGTACCCATTGTTAACTGTGAGGCACTGTGGGTAGAGCGGGCTTCCAGGAACCTTCATCTCACCCCCCACAGAAGCTGTTGGTAAACTTTCGGAATAAAATGTGTGGGCCACATGGATCTGCTATGTAATACAAGGTCCAGGTACAAATAAGAGAGCAGTGGTCTGCTTTATTTTATTGGCAGGTTAGACACTAAAGTCCATTTTAAGTGGAAGAATTTAAGAATAGGAATGGGTCAGAAATTAGTCAAATATATTGATTTAAAAGATGACATATTTAGAAAAAAATCTCATCAAAACTAAAAAAAGATTTTAAGGTAGTTAGCGTCAGAACTTGGCTTAGTTTGTGTTATCTAATTTGATGTCCATCTTGTGTAGCAATATCTCTGCTTAAAGATTAATAACAAATAGGACTTCCAACTTCAGCTCCAAAATATAAAAAGCTTAGAAGTTATCACTTTCATCCTTACTACGAGAAAAAGCTGAACAAACTAAAAATTAATGACTTTTTTTGAACTCCTCATAGAACTGAGGTCACAGGGCAACCCACCACCCTGAAATCTGGAGAGAAAGGTAAATCCAGGTAGTCAGAGCCAAGACCCACTTACCTGGAGCAGAAGTCACTGAAGCCATAAGCTAGGAACACTTAAATGGCAATTTTGATGAATTGCTGGAGACTGAGTGTGGAATAGCATGAGTGAAACTACTGGAGGTTGCAGATTTAGGGAGTCCCCCACACTTCTGTGGGTTTTTCCTCCAGGAACCTCAGCAGCGTCTCACAGTGAAGAACCAAGAAAGATGTCCTATGGCTCTGGCAGGGGGATGAGAAGAATCATCATTGTGAAATATGTCCAGAGCTTTCTCAATAAAAAAGGACTACTTTCCAAAGGAAAAGATTTTACCAGAGCCTTATCCCACCTGGGGCAAGGAAATTTCTCTGACTACAGCCTCCTCCAGCTTTCCTGTCTCACCTAAGCGGAGAGAGGGGAGCTAAGAAACACTTGTGAAGGTCACAGCCCAGGGACACAGCCCTACTAAAAGAGATTTAATCATAAAATTATAGAACACTTCCCCTTTCCCACACTTTACCACCACATTAACAGCGCTCCAGTATAATAACAGATGATTACAGCTGGAAGTGCCGCAAAACACTAAAACTCTAAGAAGGAACTTTTAGGGAAATCCAAAGACAACAAGAGACAAAAAAATGCTAGAGGAATTCGAAGCCTCTGGAACCTACAGCTACAGCAAACATTAGACACAGCCCAACTCCTAGCCACATAATAAAAAAGCTCACACTAAAGCCCTATTTACCTCAGTTCCTGTTACCCAATATATCACATCCAGTTTTCAACAAAAAACTACAAGGCTAAAGACAAGTTGTTAAAAGGCAAGTAAAAACAGTCTGAAAGGAAAAGTAAGCATCAGAATGAGATTCAGCTATGACACAGATTTGGGGATTATTAAACAGGAATTGAAAATAATTATGATTAATATGCTAAGGGATCTGATGGAAAATGTGGACAACACACAAGAACAGATGGGTAATGTAAGCAGAGAAATGGAAACTTTGAGAAAGAATCCAAAGGAAATTCTAGAAATCAAAAACATTAACAAATGAAGAATGCCTTTGATAGGCTTATCAGTAGACTGGACACTACTGAGGAGAGAATCAGTAAGCCTGAAGATATGTCAATAGAAAGTTCCCAAACTGAAATGCAAAGGGATTAATAGCAAATGGATAACCTTACTGGGCCTTTTAGACAACACCTGGCACTCAAATTTTTTCCCTACATTAGAAGAGGACTTGTTTGTGTGTGGGGGGGGGGGGAGGTGGTATTGTCAATGTCTCTGTTTTTGGGGGGTCTTATTATAAATCCAGGGTTACCACAAAAGTGAAATTGACTACAGGGTGTGTACACTGCAAAAACATTTTGAAACTAGGATGCAACTTACGTGCATTTAATCCCGTTAGTCTAGCAACTTCCACAAGAACTCTACAAAAAACACAGCTTATGTATAGCTTCTCATAAAGTAGCCTCTAATTAAAACTTGTTGGCTGGGCTGTCACCAGAAATTTTCGTTTTGAATGCTGATGTATCCCAAGCACTTAAAATAGTGCCTAGTGTATAACAGGTGATAAATATTTGTTAAATGAACAAATGATTGAAATTATATTACTGTTATGCACATAGGAGAAAGCTCTACCCAGAAATAACTTTGAACAAATACTGTTCTTCATCAGTTAGAGTTTTATCAATTTTATTTATATTTTCAAAGAGCAAACTTTTGGCTTTATTAATTTTTTACAATTGTTTTTCTATTTCCAAGTCCATTCTTTTCTGCTCTTACCATCATTATTTCTTTCTCGGTTTCCTTTGGGTTTAATTTCCTCTTCTTTTTATAGTTTCATAAGGTGGAAGCTTAAATCTTTAAGACCATTCCTTCAAATATAAATGTTTGATATAAATTTTCCTCTAAGCCATGCTTTAGCTGCCTCTCACAGATTTTAATATGTTGTGCTTTTTCATTCAATCAATTAAAAATATTTAAAGACTTCTGTGACCCATGAAGTATTTAGAAATGTTTTGTTAACTTTCCAAATATTTCAGATTGTCCAGGTATTTTTTTGTTATTGATTTCTAGTTTAATTCCATTACGGTCAGAGGACATGCTCTGTATGACTACAAATCTTTTAAATTTGTTGAGGTTTATTTTATTGTACGGAATATGGTCTGTCCTGGTGAATGTTTCATGTGCACTTGAGAAGTATGTGTATTCTGGTGTTTGGGGTGAGGTGTTCTATAAACATCAATAAGGTCAAGTTGGTTGAGAGTACTGTTCAGGTATTCTATATCCTTACAGTATTTCTATCTATTTGCTTTATCAATTACTGAAAGCTGTGCTGAGGTCATCAAGTATAATTATGGATTTACTTATTTCTCTTGTCAGTTCTTTTTTTGCTGCATGTGTTTTAAAGTTCTATTATTAGGCGTATATACCTTTAGGATTATTATGTCCTGATAATATTTTGACATTAACATTTTGAAATGACCTTCTCTTTCCCTGGTAATATTCTTTGTTCTGAAGTCTATTTGATATTAATGTAGCTGCTCCAGCTTTCTTTTAACTAATGTTTACATGGTATATCTTCCTCCATGCTTTTAATCTATCTGTGTCCTTATGTTTGAAATGGCTTTCCTGTAGATACTTATACTGTTGCTTTTTCATTCAATCTGACAATCTCCATCTTTTAATTGGTGTGTTTAGGCCATTTACATTTACATATCATTATTGATATGTGTGGATTAAAACCTACAATTTTGCTAATTTTTAAATATTTGTTGCACCTGTTCTTTATTCATTTTCTCTTCTTTTCCTGTCTTCTTTTTGATTATTTTTTGTGATTCCATTTTGTTTTCACTATCAGCTTATCATCTATATATCTTTATTTAATTTTTTAGTGATTACCCCAAGATTTACAATATTTATTTTAAATATTCATATACTGTTATTCTGCCTCACTTGTTGTGTGTAAACCTTACAACAGCATAATTCCAATTCCTCCATCCCCTCTTTTGTGCTATTGTTATCATATATTTTACTTTTACATATACAAATCCACAATACATAGGTTTCCACACATTAGATTCTTTGATATTGTCTCAAAGTTCTCAAATGTTCTGGTTTTTTTCTTTTCCAATCCTTTTCTATTTGTGTTTCAGTTTGGGTAGTTTTTATTGATATATCTTCAAATTCACTGACTCTTTCCCTCTGTTGTGTCAAGTCTTCTAACAAGCCTATCAAAGGCATTCTTCACGTTCATTACTGTTTTGTTTTTTACCTAACATTTCCATTTAATTCTTTTTTTATAGTGTCCATCTTCTCAGCTAAAATTACCCATCTTTTCACATATCTTGTCTACCTTTTCCATCAGAGTCCTTAATATATTAATAATAGTAGTTAAAATTTTCTGTCTGATAGTTTCACCATCTGGGTCATACACGAGTTTTGTTCTGTTGATTGCTTCATCTCTATACATGTTTTACAATGTTTTTTCTTGCTTTTTTGTGGGTCTCATAATTTCTGATCGAATGCCAGGCATCATGTGTAAGACAGTAGAGACTGAGGTAAATCATATTTATGCCTAGAAATAAGCACACCTACTCTTCTGCTACAACATTGGTGTAAGAGGTTGAGTCTATATAGTCAGGAGTTGAGCTGGATTTGAACTTTGTGTTGCTATGGTTATCTTCAGTGCACCACTGTCTTCAAATTTCTCTAGCGTTATCTTGTGGTTATTTGGGGGGCTGGTTTTCCAGAAGGCTTCTTTCAATGTTCATGACCCACCCCTGGCTTTAGGCCTTCCCTGTGTTCCTGCATGTCAGAGTGGTTCCTTTCCCTCAATCTCTGTGCTCTTGGAGTCTTGATCACAACTTTTGTTTGTTGGTTTTGTTTTCCAAAATATCCATGCAACATGTTTGTCTAGTAATTTGATAACTCTCAGAGTCATGTCATTTACAAATTGGATAAGCATGCCTTTTATATTTTTGAATACTTCATAGATAAAAATATAGAGTAAGACTGAGAGAACACAGAGCCCTGACACACATCACTAGAATGTCTCCCCAAGTGGAGCTAGATCAGCAACCTCTGAGTATGATCATTCAACTAGTTATCTATGCACTGATTTTACTGACATACTACCAATATTTCTACACCTTTCTATAAGAATTTACTGGGAGAATTCTCAAAAAAAGCTTCACTAAAGTCTAGATACATGATGATTTCTTCATTTCCTTGTCTGCTTAACACAATTCAATTGATTGCGTGGCAACCAAATGACAATTTTTTTGGTTGCATAGATAGATTCAGGTCAACATTATTTATCTGAAATGCTCACAGATCAAAAAATATAAATGTCTTTAAAACATTAACAGGGTACAAATCTGATCATTGAATGTTACTTGATAGAGGTAAGCTCTATCATGTACAATGGACTTCTAAATCACACTAATATATTATTTTTTTGCAAGGAAATATTTGTAATCTAGAGACTACTTCATTAATCAAATACACAAAGTATTTCACTCATCAATACATAGATTATCTGTCTAGTCAAGCAGTTAAATATATCAATATAATTTCCTTCTTAAAACATGCAATTAATATTTTAGAACACCAAACACAGTAAGCAATAGTTTAAATGCATTATTAATTGTCTAAATGTACCAAAATGTGGCTAGCACAGAGCCCTGAATATAGTATAGCTTAATAAATACGGACTGAAGGATTGACAATATATTTAGAATGCAGTAATTCTAGTGTTAGAATGATCAGAAGGATAATTCAGATGGGGAATCTATTGTGTAGGAGGAGAGAAAAGCATTGCATTTAGTCAGTAGAAATAGACTAAGGGGAAACCATGTAGGTCATCAGAAATTATAAGACAAGAGAGACAAAAGAAGAATTTTGTGAAATGGTTGGCATGCTTTCAATCACAAGAGTGAGCGGAGCCAAAAAACCAAAAGGACTCTGACCAAGTAGAATTCAAGTTCTTGGTCAAAAAGTATTTGCACTGCACTCCGGGTTGTCCCTGGCAAAGGGACCCCACCTTAAAGTAATGGCATTATGATAAGAACAATGTATACTAATGAAGAAAACAGTGATTAAAAGTAGGGCCATACAGGGGCCGCCTGGTGGTGCAGCGGTTTAGTCCGCGCTTGGCAGCCCGGGGTTCGCAAGTTCGGATCCCAGGCGCCCGCCGACGCACTGCCTGTCAGCCACGCCGAGGCGGCATCCCATATAAAGTGGAGGAAGATAGGCACGGATGTTAGCCCAGGGCCAGTCTTCCTCAGCAAAAAGGGGAGGATTGGCAACGGATGTTAGCTCAGGGCTGGTCTTCCCCACAAAAAAAAAAAAAAAAAAAAAAGTAGGGCCATACATAATCAAGTGAAAATATGCAACATTCATGTTGAAGGAAATTCTGGTAAGGAGTGTCCAAAGGACACAGAGTGTCTCTAAGGAGAATAGTAGATACGTGGCAAAGACTGAGACCATGAGAAAAAGAATACAAATCATGAATAAAAAGCTTACTTTGAACCTTGAAAGAGTTTCTGGGAGCTGCAAACCTTTTGCTCCTCTCTCTGTTCTTGGGTCATGGATCACACGGTTGCATATCAACATCACCTCTACTGCTTTACACATTTGTAATACTGTCTAAGAGGAACAGAGGGAAGGCATAAGCTTGCCTTCTTGATGTTCTGTGTAAACCGACCTGGGATGAAGCAAAGCAGGCAGCCTGCCGCAGATTTCTTGATATAACCACCTCCCCAAAGGGTTAGGCTCCCTGTAGTGACAGTAGGTGATGGGGACAGGGTCAGGGTAAAATACAGTATAACATGTTCAATAGAGTAGAATTTGTTAATTCCTAATAGCGAAATGTGATGCAGCATTGCAAAATATTTTAGCAAACATGTATGCTTTTCAATATTTTTTGCTTCTCTGAGGATTTTTGTTTCTAAAGGGAATTTTACTTATAGCTCCTTGTTTCCAGTGTACCCACAGGTATTGCAGATTCTACAATAATTTATGTAATTTAATAGGTGGTCTGCCAGAGAAAAGGATTTTTGGCCTGAATGTTCATCTAAATCAAAGACAGATTTAATCAATTGCAACATTTAGCTGATTTTACCTGAAAAAAATTGGCCTAAATTTTTTTAATTAATAGACTTTGCTTTTTTAGTGCAGTTTTAGGTTTACAGAAAAATTGATAGAACACAGAGTTCCCATATGTCCCCTTTCCCCTGCAAACCCACAGTTTCCACTATCATTAGCATCATAAGTTAGTGTGGTATGTTTGTTACAATTGATGAACTGATATTGATACATTATTAACTAAAGTCCATAGTTTACATTAGGGTTCATTCTGCTTTGTATGTCTATGGGTTTTGACAAATGCATAATGTCATGTGTCCACCATTACAGTATTATACAGAATAGTTTCACTGCTCTAAAAATCCCATGGTCCACCTATTCATCCCTCCCTCCTTCCCCTCAAACCCCTAGAAAACACTAATCTTTCTACTGTCTCTTTAGTTCTTTCTTCTCTAGAATGTCATATAGTTGGAATCATATAGTACATAGCCTTTTTAGACTAACTTCTTTCATTTAGCAATATGCATTTAAGGTTCCTCCATGATTTTTCACAGCTTGATAGCTCATTTATTTTTATCACTGAATAGTATTCTAGTTGTATAGCTTTTTAAAAAACAATTATTATTTCTCATGACATATTGTTACTATCATGAATGATATTCATTGTTAAGGAAGGATTTATGCCCTCCCAGCATTAAGGAGAAATGTTCTGGTTCATTTCCCTTTGGAATACAGCTTTTCACCTACAGGTCTAGACTAAAGATCTAGATTACTGAAGGGAAGCTTTCCCTAATAATAAATGATGGATTATACTGATTAATGTTTCCCAGTAGCTACAACATAACAGGGTTGAACATAGCAGAGTTGCTGATCTGAAATAAGGCATGTTAATAGGCATGCACTGTAAGTCCTAACTATAGAATAGAAATTATTTACAAATTGTGTTGCTTTATAAAATGAAGCAATTAGAACAAAACAACTTTTCTTTCGTTCAGAAAAATGCCCAAATCTAATCTAATTTGCTGCAGCTGGACACCACCTGCAGATGACTAAGTACTCTGAACATTACATACTTATCTTTTAAATATTGATAATGCCATTTTTCATTTCCTCGACATGAAATCCCACAGGGAATAATTATGCTAATAAACCTTAATGATTCTTGCAAATAAATGATCAAACCAAATTGCTACTGTTGATTTATATTAATGGATGCCTTTAGGATGAGATTTGCCAATACGGTGCTGCCTCTTGAATCTCAATTCATCTTATTTAGCTGAAGAGTGTACATAGTTTGTTAAATAGATGAAGTGTTTAAAATATAATGTGTTTGTGCAGTTTTTGCACTTCATAATGTTCAAGCATTACCATCTTGCCTTGTGGCAAATCTGCATTTAATGGTTTCATTGTACATAACTTCCTTTCCTACTTTTTCTCTCTGTTATATGCAGTTAGGAAGTGACTACTTTCTGGTGGATTCAGAATAGGCCAGCTTCCATGTGTTGAATCTGATTGTTTCATTAAGACAATAAAATCTGTTTCTGGATATTTTGGCCACCATAACCTGGGAATCACATTGACTATGTGATGATGTGATTAAGTGCTAAATAATTGTTTGGGGGGAAAAAGGACACTATTAAATGGCTTCTTTGTCACCCCAAGTAAATCTAGAATAGTGGGTCTCTTCCTTTCCTACTCTTTTACATTCACTCTTGCTCTTGCATTCTCACCAAGTCTGCAGGAAATAGGAAATTGCTGACTTCATGAATTCTAAAATAAAACTGGAAAATAACTACAGCATTGTCACACACTCATTTGCAGGATTGGGGAACACTACATAGAAAGAATGCTTATTCATTGTGGGTATGAACAAAATTTTATCTGGGTGATTTTGTTAAAAGCCACTTTTATTTAAAATACCATATAATTGAAAAAAATTACCTTCATCCAGATAGTAGCCTCAATTGTCCATTTTTGCGCTTTGAGCAACAATCTAAGCCCAGGAGAAAAACAGAGTGGAGACACAACAGGTAGAGGCACAGAATTGAATGAAAAGGGACATAAATTAGTAGTAAAACAGGGGATTGGCATGTACGTGCCATGTACACATAAACAGCATATGGAACTTGGGATGTCAAATAACAGTTGCTTAAGGACTTGTCATGTGGTGCACAGAGACTGTAATTTGGTTAGTGGTGAAGCAAAGGTGACCACATTTAATTCATTGTGAAGAGCAGAGGGGTCCCCTTCTGAATTATTAAGCTCTTATTTGATGTAAAAAAATGTGTATAAATATTAATATATATGTACATATATGGAAACTACCTTTAGAAAGGTGTTATATTTTTCATTTCTGGACTTTAGAAAAAGTGCCTAATTTGATCAAATTTGGTACATTTAAGGCAATTTTTTCTAATGAAAAATTAACCAGACCAAAAATTTTAAATCACCAAATGCATTATTTTATTCATTGTAGAAATTTCTAATTTAGCAAAAAATGAGGGGTGACCCAAAGATGCAATGATAAGGGAATGATTAAATGATAGCACATCAGCTATGTACCTTGAGAAATGTGGGTGTGTCTGGAGGGTCAGAGGGGCAGGCCAGGGTGAGGTGATCTGTGGGGAGCCTGAGCAGCCTCATAGGAAGGAGAATGACTGGGCACTCAGAACCCAAGCACCATCTCTAAGGTCCTGGGGAGAAAGTGGGACACAATAACCCTCCAGGAGGAATGGCAGATGAAGGAGGCAGCCACCGAGCAGGGAAAGTCCAAGAGGCCAAGCTGGCTGAGAGCACTTGGAGCAAGGCAAAGGACCACTGGTACAAGGCTGTTACCGAGGGGGAGGAGGAATGGAGGAAGGAACGAGAGGGAGAGGGGATAGAAAGGGAGAGAGAGAGGGGGAGAGGCTGAATCAATTAACTGATAGAGCTAACAGACAAGAACGGCCCAGAAATGCTGTAAACAATCTTACCTTCAGGTAATAGATCACAACATGTATAAAGAAACACAGTGGGAAACATTTGGTTAATATTAGAAAGTGTTCTCCTGCTACCTTGTCATTTATTGAGCACGTGCTACATGCCACTCCCTCCACATGTAATTGTCTGTAATCATCAGAACAACTCAGTTCATTTTACATATGAAGTAAACAAGATTCAAAAGAAGTAATTCACCAAGTTCACGGAAAGGGCCAGTAGTGGGACAGAGTTTTGTCCAAGTCCATCTCCTCAGCTTATGCTCTTTTCATGAGTCCAGTATTTTTGAAACTGTGGGTCACAAACAGTATTTAAATAAAAATATAATAGCCCAGAAAATATTAGAGTACATCAAATCTAGTAAGCTAGGTATTGTTTTGTGAAACTTTTTAGTGATAGGTAAGTAGGTAGGAAGGTAGCTTGGAAGGCAGGGAGGAAGGGAAAAAGGGAGGAAGGAAGAAATATTGTGTTTCTTACTATGAGTCAAGGTCAAAAAAGTTTGAAAACTACTGCATTAGATCACATTGCCTCTCTTTCCCAATCTTAGGGAGATGCTCTTAACTTCTGAATTGTAGCAAATTTCTCATTTTATGGAATATTTTCTACAATGTCTAGGGCATCACTCCACACAAAATAATTTTTTTCAGATAATCACTGAATCAGACATGTTTGAAGTATTTTCCACAAACTATACCAATCCTTACAATAATTATGGAGCAGAATATCAAAGTGATCCCCATTTATTCTTTCCTAGGCAAACCCAACTTTCAATTTGTTAAAATATTATAATTAGTGACTATAATAAAATTTGTCATATGTTAACAATATATCATAGATTATATAACATACTTTTAATTTATTTACACACAATATAATATGTAATATACTAATGGTATACACATTATACAATGTATGTTCTACACAGTATTTATAGAACAATAATAGTAACTATTTACTGAGTATCCAGTACTGGTTGATTTGTGTCCAGATAAGGAATAACAATCATGTTTTTTCAGAGGTAGAGACTTCCCCATTTTGGAAATATGATTCAGGCATAAAGGCTGTGTCTGGAGAGAAAGAAAACAATGGTTTCAATCCTAATTTTAGAAGCAGTCAGTGCTAAGGAATTCAATTTTAGATAAGCAGATACATTTATGGGGAATCCAGGCAACAGATCCTTCCATCTAACCCATCTCCTTGGAGACTATTGGTAAGCTTACTGAATTTGCTTGGTCCTCCACTCCATAATTCTGACCACATATCAACATGGGGTTCAACACATAGAGCAAAAACCTTTATTATCATAGGTCTCATTATACAAGATACTGCTGGAAGAATGACAGACTAACCAGAACAACAAGGTGACTATGGCCTATAAGGAAACATCAGTCATAAAAGTAGCCAAAAAAAAAAAAAAAAAAAAAAACGAAGCGTGAAAGAGTGAATAGAGCCAGAAGTGAAAGAGTGGATTTTCTTGCTTCCTACGATGTTTTAATACTTCATTGGATCTCTAGTTATTTCTTTATAAATATATCCATAGCAATAGTTATCCATTTGTATACCTCTCCATCACATAGTTCTGCTCATTAGTGTTTTCCTTTCCTTTCCTAGTAGATATACCTAAGAAATAGCCAAATAACAACCCACAAAGGCTAATCTAGCCCCTTAGTTCTTTAGAATCTACTATAGTATCTGACAGCTGGTAACCTGAATTGGGGTGTATTTTATGGAATCTATGACACCATCAATGGTAGAATATACCATTATTTTATTCATCGGTAAAGAAGAAAAACCTCTGCCAATTAAATTTGCACATTATCTATTTTAAGACCCATCCCAATTTCAGAAAGGTTGAAATACAAAATTGTATATATATACACACACATATATTTTTCTAAGGTATATATATTCTAAGGTGTGTGAATATATATATTCTAGATATATATATATTTTCTAAAATATATATATATCTTAGAATCTATGAAACATGGATTTTTTTCACTGGAAGTAAATTTTTCTACAATACATACATCCTAAGCCCATGCCATCATGAAGGAGCACAGTTAAGGAACTGTAATAATGGCAACTACAACAACCAAACAGAAACCATTACTATTAAGCCCCCACCAGCAGAGTAGGATCCTAATTCTTTCTCAAGTTATTTTTTTGTCCCTCCTTGACACCAACCAAGGCAACTGCTATACTCTGCATCAGCTAAGGTCTTCTGATATGCAGATGCCAAGATAGAATTGGCCTGTCAAGAGGTTTCTTTTGGGAAAGGCCTATAAAGGATAAATGGGAAGGGGGAAGTAGAGGTAGGCAAGGAGAGCCTTCAGATATAAAATGAAGAATAAAAATCACATGATCATCTCAATAGATGCAGAGAAAGCATTTGACAAGATACAGCATCCATTTATGATAAAAACTCTGAATAAAATGGGTATAGAAGGAAAGTACCTCAACATAATAAAGTCTATATATATGATAACTAATATCATCCTCAATGGTGAAAAACTGAAAGCTATCCCTCTAAGAACAGGAACCAGACAATGATGCCCACTTTCGTCACTCCTGTTTAACATAGTATTGGAAGTCCTGGCTAGATCAATCAGGCAAGAAAAAGAAATAAAAGGGATCCAAATTGGAAAGGAAGAAGTGAAACTGTCACTATGTGCAGATGACATGATTTTATATATAGAAAACCCTAAAGAATCCACCAAAAAACTTCTAGAAATAATAAATGAATATGGTAAAGTTGCAGGATACAAAATCAACATAGAAAATCAGTTGCATTTCTATACACTAACAATGAAGCAGCAGAAAGAGAAATTAAGAATACAATCCCATTTACAATTGCAACAAAAGGAATAAAATACCTAGGAATAAACTTAACCAAAGAGGTGAAAGATCTGTACACGGAAAATTCTAAAACATTGTTGAAAGAAATTGAAGAAGACACAAAGAAATGGAAAGATATTCCGTGCTCTTGGATTGGAAGAATTAACATAGTTTAAATAACCATACTTCCTAAAGTAATCTATAGATTCAATGCAGTCCCTATCAAAGTTCCAACAACATTTTTCACAGAAATAGAACAAAGAATTCTAAAATTTATATGGAACAACAAAAGACCCCGAATAGCTAAAGGACTACTGAGAAAAAAGAACAAAGCTGGAGGAATCACACTCCCTGATTTCAAAATGTACTAAAAAGCTATAGTTGGGGCCGCCTGGTGACGTAGCGGTTTCGTCCGCGCTTGGCAGCCCGGGGTTCGCCGGTTCGGATCCCGGGCGCTCGCCGATGCACAGCTTGTCAGCCATGCTGTGGCAGCGTCCCATATAAAGTAGAGGAAGATGGGCACGGATGTTAGCCCAGGGCCAGTCTTCCTCAGCAAAAAGAGGAGGATTAGCAACGGATGTTAGCTCAGGGCTGGTCTTCCTCACAAAAAAAAAAAAAAAAAAAAAAAGCTATAGTAACCAAAACAGCATGGTACTGGCACAAAAACAGACACACACATCAATGGAATAGAATCGAGAACCCAGAAATAAATCCACACACCTATGGACAGCTAATTTTCGACAGGGGAGCCAACAACATACAATGGAGAAAGGAAAGTCTCTTCAACAAATGGTGTTGGGAAAACTGGACAGCCAAATGCAAAAAAATGAAAGTAGACCATTATCTTACACCATACACAACAATTAACTCAAAATAGATTAAAGACCTGAAACCATGAAACTTCCAGAAGAAAACATAGGCAGTACGCTCTTAGACATCCATCTTAGCAACATATTTTCAAGTACTGTATCTGACCTGGCAAGGGAAACAATAGAAAAAATAAACAAATGGGACTACATCAAACTAAAAAGCTTCTGCACAGAAAGGAAACCATCAACAAAATGAAAAGACGACCTAACAATTGGGAGAAGATATTTGCAAACCATATATCTGATAAGGGGTTAATCTCCAAAATATATAAAGAACTCATACATCTCAACAACAAAAAAACTAACAACCCAATTAAAAAATGGGCAAAAGACCTGAACAGACATTTCTCCAAAGAAGATATACAGATGGCCAAAAGGCACATGAAAAGATGCTCAACATCATTAACTATCAAGGAAATGCAAATCAAAGCTACAATTAGATATCACCTCACGCCTGTCAGAATGGCTATAATTAAGAAGACAGGAAACAAGTGTTGGAGAGGATGTGGAGAGAAGGGAACTCTCATACACTGCTGGTGGGAGTGCAAACTGGTGCAGCCACTATGGAAAACAGCATGGAGATTCCTCAAAAAATTAAGAATAGAACTACCACACAATCCAGCTATTCCACTGCTGGGTATTTATCCAAAGAACATGAAAACACTAATACGTAAAGATACATGCACCCCTGTGTTCATTGCAGCATTGTTCACAATAGCCAAGACTTGGAAGCAACCTAAGTGCCCATCAAGGGACGAAAGGATAAAGATGATATGGTGTATATACACAATGGAATTCTACTCAGCCATAAGAAACAATGAAATCCAGCCATTTGTGACAACATGGATGGACACTGAGGGTATTATGCTAAGTGAAATAAGTCAGAGGGAGAAGGTCAAAAGCTGTATGATCTCGCTCATAAGTAGAAGATAAAAATAACAACAAACAAACACATAGAGACAGAGATTGGATTGGTGGTTACCAGGGGGGAAGGGGGGAGGGAGGAGGGTGAAAGGGATGATTAGGCACATGTGTGTGGTGATGGATTGTAATTAGTATTTGGGTGGTGAACATGATGTAATCTATGCAGAAATAGAAGTATAATGGTGTACACCTGAAATTCATACAATGTTATAAGCCAATGTTACTGTAATAAAAAATAAATTTAAAAAATAAATTAAATAAATAAGATAATATAAAGCCTGAAAAAAAAAAAAAAAAGAACTGATACAGGTCTGACACCTGTAAAAGGACAGAGGAGGAGCTTCAAAGTGCAGCACAACTGAGAAAGTCTCTGCCAGGCCAATGGAAAGTCACCAAGCAGAGTTTCCATTAGAGATGTCCCATATTGGGCCAAAAAGTCCTGGCTCTGATACCGCGGATGTGCTTAGTTATTGGCTGGGAGCAGCTTTGGAAGAGTGTGGCCTCCACATGAACGCTGCAGCAGATCCAAGTGTGCAGCAACTGGAAGTTCTCGGACAACTTGCAGCAGTTTCCCTTAAAGGAAGATTTGAGCAGAGCACCTCCAGGGCTGCCACATGGACACATGGCATGCCACCATGCTTCCCACATTTAGAGTGGCCAACTCATTTCCTCTGATCTTCTCATATGTTATCTTTTTATCATTGTTGCCCTACAATGTCTTGTCTAAAAATACTCTACATGCCAACTTTTTCTACTTACATCTTGGAATCGGGCACATAGACCCATTAAGGGATGACTTGGCTTGCAAGATATCACTAGGATTAGGTGTCACTCATGCTGTAAACCTGGGACCCCTGTTTTCCCCCAAGTCCACACAGGGCTGCTTCTGTCTCCAGAGTTCTCCTGTTGAGTGTGTAGACTAGGACTCTGCCTCTCCCCACTGCCCCTTTGCTTCATAAACATTATGGAACAGGCTTCAGATTTTAAAAACTGAGGCTTGGAAACCCTTGCAAGGAGACATTCATGAGATGAATTCCCAGGTATTTTATGAAAGGCTATAAAATAAGAAAAATCTGAGTTCAAATAATATTTCTTGATTAAACATAAAGAAACTCATAAAAGCTTTAAGGATGCAATACCAAACCTATTTACAGGATGCAGTAGTATCTTTGACCTTGTACAAGTCATTTAACCACCCTGACATCTGTTTCCTCCTCTATGAAATGAGGAGGGTGGACCTGATAATCCTTGAGGCCTCTTCTAGCACTAATATTCTATGAAATAAAAGTCAACTTGGAGATTAATTGGGTTTCTGAGCCTGGAGCAATTAATTACACTGTCGCTGCCCTTTAACAGACCCATCACAGAAGAAAATTAGATTCAACTGATAGATTTTAATCTTCACCAACTCATGTTGATTTTAAGCCCAACATTATTTTTTAAGATTTGCAAATGCTTTCACAAAAGGTTCAATAGCTTTCTGGGCAAAGAATTTGACCTGACAGACATATTATAAAACTAAGGCCATTCTTTTCCATTTAAAAAATAGTCATTGTGCTGACTTTTTTTCTGAATTCAGAACTTCAGCAGGCGCTCTGTCAGAGTTCTATAAAAGCAGTGGTTTTGTGAAATTCTTCACCAATTTCTGAGTTGGTGCTCAAGGATATCTGTGATCAGGGACTTTAGTTCATCTCACATCTACTCCATCTAATGCCACTATGTTTTTCTTATTTTTCTTGGCTTCTGCATTTCCTTACCTTGCCTTACCTTGGGTCAACATTGAATTATTAGTAGGAAAACATGTTGGTTAATTTTCTAGCAACAACAACAAAAAATCAGTGCTGACTTCCACTTAATAAGGAAGTAGTTTATCTTCCTTTTAATGCCTATTCATTTAAACAATGCTGATATTTTCCTATTTTTTCCTTAAATATTATAGTTCATATTTAGTTTAGATTTTAAAAATTAAATCCCACAACTTTTTGTTTATGGAACTTTGATTTCTGATATCTAGT
This sequence comes from Tapirus indicus, assembly GCA_031878705.1. Classification (NCBI taxonomy): domain Eukaryota; kingdom Metazoa; phylum Chordata; class Mammalia; order Perissodactyla; family Tapiridae; genus Tapirus; species Tapirus indicus. The sequence goes on from CM062918.1 coordinate 48,467,058, forward strand.
TTCTACTTTTGTGGCATGTCCATTTGCATTGGTAATATTTCCCACATACAGAAAGGTTTGGATAATAATATGAACATTCATGTCTCCATTACCCGACATAAGAAAAACCATGGAATCTGTTTTTTGTGCACTGATATACATCTTCCTGTCTCATTTCTTCCCCCTAGAGATAACATCTTCTGTATTTAATAGTATTATCACTCCCATACATCTTTATACTTTTAATACCATGAATCAACCTCTAAAAAATGTGATATTATTTTGCATGCTTGAATGATAAGACTGAGCCCTACTTCTGGAAAATGCTTTTAATTCCACATTATGATTGTGAGATTATTCCATGGTGTTACATGTACATATACTTTATTTTCTCCAAACTATGGCTTATAATTTTACTTTCTCTAAAATGCCTTTTAATGCACAGAAATTTAAAATCCGATGGAGTCAAACTTATCAATTACTTCCTTTATGTCTTGTGTGGGTTTTTGCCTTAAATAATCCTTTAATAATGTGGAATCAAAAAGCTTTTCATGATCCATCTATAATTCACCTGGGATTTATGTATTTTTGAATAATGTGAGGTAGGTGTACAATTTCATTATTCTTTTGTCCATATGGATAACCATTGTCCCAGCACCATCATCTTTCCCTATTGATCTGCAATGCACCAATTTCACAGTTTTAATTTACATATATATTATATATATGTAATATACATATAAATTACATTTATAGTAATACTTGCTACCTAGTAGAGCAAGGCTTTATCTGACTTACTGTTTTTCAAATTTTTCTTGGCTATTCTTTGCCCTCTGTTCTTCTACATAAGTTTAGATTTCCCTTGCCAAGTTCCATATGAAAAAAACGGTTGGGAATTTGAATGGAATTTCATTGAATCTATGGATCAATCTGGAGAAAAACCAGTGTCTTTATGATAGTATGTCCTTCCATCCATGTACATGGTACATATCTACAATGTCTTTTTAAAAAGTCTTTAATTAAGTTTTATAATTTTCTCTATAAAGATCTCTTGCCTCTTTTGTTAGGTTTATTCCTAGTTACTTTAAATTCTTTGTTGCTGTCATAAATAATATCCATATCATTAAAGATCCAAGTAGGAAACAGCACCCTCATATAGGGTCATTTACAAAGATATATGCCGAGTTTAAGGAAATCATCAGGGATTTCACAGTACCCAGGGGCTAGTAACTTTGGGGAACCATTACCACTCCTAAACCTATGGGCAAGGGGAGAAGGCAAGTTTCCAGAACCCAAAGGCAGAAACAGCTATGTGGAGAGACTCCTTTGATGGGAGCTATGACATTTGGTCAAGGGATACAGCCAGCCAGAACAACCCCACTGGGAGGGGAGTGAGGTAGTGCAATCTCCATCCTCTTTTCTTCCTCCCTTGGCTCTCCTGCTAGTACTACCACTGACTGAACCTAATGAGAAGCCAGAGAACAAGGGAGCTGTTACCGCAGGTCAGTAGCCCAAGGCACTACCAGTGGAGAGAAGGGTCAATCTGGGGGGCAAATGGATGGCCAGCACTCTATCTTTCTCAAAATTAATTTTCTGTTTATTGCTGTTATATAGGAATATAAATGACTTCTGTATATTGACTTTATGTCCACTAGTCTTGCTGAATTCCATTTTAAATTCTAATCACTTATCTGGAGATTATTTTTTTGAGTTTTCTAGGTCCATAAATATTTTTTTCTTTCCTTTCCTCTCTTTATACCTTTTTAAAATTTTTCTTCCCTTATTGAACTGGTTAGAAGCTACAATAAAATGATAAGTAGAAGAACTAATAGGGGCATCCTTGACTTATATATGTGACATCTCACCTCTAAGTATGACGTTTGCTGTAGATTTTTTAATTTTTGCTTTTATTATTGCACAAGCAGTAATATGTACATTGTAGAAAGTAAAAATATATAGATAACTAAATATAAGAAAAGAGCACTATATTTCTATCACCCAGAGATTATGATTATTAACATCTTAGTGAACTATGCATGTATATATTTATAGAATTTTAGCAGAAGGAGATTATACTGCATATGCCGTAGTATAAGGTTACATACTGTAAATTGCTCTTCACACTGTATGTGTTTTATTCTCTTGTTTGTGAAGAGTTTTCATCCTGGATGGGAATTCAATTTTATTGATTTATTTCTATATTCAGAGGATCATAGTTTTTCTTCATTAATCAGTTAATGTCCACCAGAATAATTCTAATAATATTCTTACTTGGTTGTCTTGCAGGAGTAGGAGTGGGGTAGGCTTGTAATCTGGACAGAAAGATTTCTGGCTCAATTAACCTTGGGTACATTGATTCCAAAACATACCGTGTTAAAGTAGATAATACATTTATCTTATTTTTCTAACGATTTTTATTCTATCTTTTGTTTCTTTAATAAGTTTAAACAAAGTTTATTGTATTTGATAATTTCATTATACTAAGTTCTTGGGGGGTCTAATTTTGCTATTAGGTTTTTCTGGTGACCCTCACACTTGGTGATTATTTCATTGGATATTTATAATTTTGGATCATGAGCTCATCTTTAGAGAAGCTTTATTTCTGGGAACACAGTGAGGCCTTTGTTACAGATATGTTCGCCAACAGGAGGATTTATTTTTGTCCCAGGAATGCAGCTATGTAACTAACCCAGAGCCACTTTTTAAGTGCTTATCTCTAGGCTTGACCTTTTTTTTGTTTGAGGTATCTGGAACAATCAGTACATGTGAAAAAAGCAGAGAAAATATGGAAATATCATCAATGCAGGTAGCAGTTATTTCACATTTTTAATTACCCTCAAATAGTAAGCATAATCCAGTTAGTATATGCATATTTTCACAAGTATTTGTCTCTGTGCCTAAGAGCTAAAACTGTAAAACTCTTAGAAGAAAACATAGGGGAAAATTTCACAACATTGGATTGACAATGATTTTTTGGATATAATACCAAAAGCTTAGGCAACAAAAGAAAAAAATAGATTGGATTATATGGAAATAAAAAATTGTGCATAAAGGGACACAATCAACAGAGTGAAAAGGCAATTTACGAAATGGAGAAAATATTTGCAAATCATATATCTGGTAAGGGGTTAATATCCAGAATATATAGAGAATTCCAACAATTCATCAGCAAAAAAGCCCAACCAATTTAAAAAATGGGCAAAGAATTTAAATAGATATTTCTTCAAAGAAGAGATACAAATGGTCAACAAGCACATGAAAAAACAACATCACTAAACGCAAATCAAAACCACAGAGATACCACCTCACACCTATTAGGATAGATACTATTTTAAAACAACAAAACAGAAAACAACAATAGTTGGCAAGGATATGCAGAAATCAGAACTCTTGTGCACTGTTGGTAGGAATGTAAAATGGTGCAGCTGCCATGGAAAACAGTTTGGTGCTTCCCTAAAAATTAAAAATAGAATAACCACAGGATCCAGCAATCCCACTTCTGGGCATACACTCCAAATAATTGAAAGCAGGGTCTTGAAGAGATATTTGTACAACCAAGTTGATAGCAGCATTATTCACAACAGCCAAAAGGTGGAAGCAACCCAAGTATCCATCGATGGATGAATGGATAAACAAAATGTAGTATATACATACAATGGAATATTATTCAGACTTAAAAAGGAAGGATATTCTGACACATGCTACAACATGGATGAACCTTGAAGACATTATGCTAAGTGAAATAAGCAAGTCCCAAAAAGAAAAACACTGTATGATTCCACTTATATAAGGTATCAAAAGTAGTCAAATTCATACAGACAGAAATTAGAATGGTGGCTGCCAGGGCAAGGGGGAGGGGAGGGTGTGGGGGCTTACTGTTTATGGGCACAGACTTTCAGTTTTACAAGATGAAAAGGGTTCTGGAGACGGATGGTGGTGATGGTTGTACAACAATGTTAATATATTTAATGTCACTGAACTGTACACTTAAAAGTGGTTAAGACGGTAAGTTTCATGTTATGTTTATTTTACCACAATTTAAAAATATGCAGATGAATGAACCCCACTCACCAGATAATCTGATTCAGGAGGTCAGGGGTGGAGCCCTGACATTTCTCACAGCTTCACAGTAAAAGCCAAAATAAATTGAGATTCCCTTAAGGAAAAGGAAGTAGGCTAGAAGAAGCAATAGAGAAATGAAATGTAAATAAATAAAATATCTAACTAAACCTCAATTATTTCCAATTTCTACTGGATGCTAATCTTTCCTGATGCCTTCAGTAAAACCCTTACTTTATATTTTAGAAGTTATTCCCACCTGTAGTAGGCAACATATCAAAGCCTTTACGAACACAGTTATAATTTCAGAGAGAGGCAGTAATTTTCATTTTAACTTCTCTTTCCTCTCTGACTACTCCATCTTTGCTTTTTCTCTGATTTTCTTTCCTTTTTTATCTCGACTTTGTGTTTCACTTTAAAGAAATAAAGCTTAACTTGTCAAACTTTCTTAAAGCTTTATGTCTGGAAAAAGATCCACAAATTGTATCATTTATTCAGGCTGAGTTTACAGCTGTAACTAACTTCCTTCAAATAAGAGAAACGACATTACTGGTAATCATATTGCCCTTAGAGTTACTGTCTCCACTACTGACTATAACAATCTTTTAGCATCAGTTAACAAATGTGTCAAGTAGATGCATGACACCATGTCAGAGATAATGGAAATTTTACCAAAACACCATAGAGACGTGGTCCCAACCCTAAGGAAGCATAGAGTTGAGTTCAATTAGACTCATGAATGCAAAGTAGAAAAAAAATACATATATTTGATAGATTTTTCAAGGATATTTGCCTATTTACCTTTTTTTTAATCATCCTCCTTTTATGCCCACTCAGAACATCCACCTACTAAATAATTGGTTCATAGTCGGCACTCAATAAATATTTGTTGAATGAATAAATATGGAGCATATTCAACTAGAAAAAGCAATATGATATGTAAGAATCACGTTTCTAAAACACAAAAACCAACAGGCATTCTAACACAGAAATTTAAAATTTCCAAATAAAATACCTACAGTATGGAATAAGAGTGCTAGAAATGTCTTAGGTTTCACAGAGACCCGCTCCACCCGCCCAGTTAATAATACCTCAGTGGATAGAGCCTAAGTTGGCTATCAGATCGAAATTTGAAATTTTGTCCTTGAGGTTTTTGACAAATAAGTGAACCTTTACTTGTATCATTAATACTTGCTTCTGAGAAAAGCAAGTTGTTTAGTTTAGAGAGTCTGCATCTTGTTCTGATCAGCTAGGGAAGGCTTTTTGGTGTAGGAAAGTCCAATTTCTTGACTGACTTGTATCTTTTGTGACTGACAGAAATAACTATTACTAGACTTTCATTGACAGCAATAGCCACTCCTAACTTAACATTTAATACTACCTTTGTTACCAATAAGTTGTCTAATCCAGCTCCCACAATTATGTGTAACTTTAAAGAGGGAATCTATTTCATTGGTTTCAACTCTGCATGAAAACTATTCTTCTTTATTGTATTTTATTTACTTAATTGTATATATTCAAAGAATTATCAGCTCAACCAAGACTAGTTGCCCCTCTCTTTGTCCCAGAAATTGTCCAAGTGATTCTTAAACTAATTGTATACTGTGAACTCATTCCTAGCGAATAATAATACCTACTATTTACTGGTTTAACTATGCACCATTAGCACTTCCCATGTATTATCTAATCTAATCATTTTAACAATTCTAGGAGTAGGCACTATGGTCACTGTTAATTTGGACAGGAAGAAACTACGGACCAGCAGAAAATTTAGGATGCCTAAGATAATACTAAGTGATGACCCCAGGATTTAAAAGTCACATGCCAAGCCACTGAACCATACTGCCATCCAAACAAAACACTGAGTAGAGCCTCCTCAGCAACAGACTGAAGCTGCAAGGAAGCAGGTGAACTTCTCACATCATCCTCAGATGCTGCAAGTAGTGCAGGGAGAAGGGGTTGGGCCTCAGAAGCACCTGCTACCAACAGCTAGTCCCAACCACAATACTGGAATTCCAGACAAGCAGACCATCTCTAACAAGAATCTATTATTTGCTTAATGCTTGCTCAGACATATGTAGAATTTACTCAGTACAACTTCCTTGCTCTTTCATGTCCATGTTTTTGCAGAGATGAACAAGTTAAGACGTATTTTAGTCTTATTTCAGAGACTAAATGTGCCAGGGTGAAAAATCATGGTAGAATGAGGGTCCTTCTGTTTTTGTCCACTGGCCAGGCCTGAGCAATAATGTCCACGGTCATGGGTCCTTACTGCCTCACTCACATGATAAGAATCATTTTTCCCTCATGTGGGCTGTCAGTTATTTCCCACCTCTCAGCCAGAGAACACATTAATTTTCAATTATGCTCACTCAGAGCCCCAATCTGCCATCCTTACATAGACAAAACTATAACAGGAGTCCTGAATAATTAGTTCTTCCGACATCATCCAGGCTAAGGGATTTATTTTCTTTGTTTGTTTGTTTATTTTAAGGAAAACTCCTGGGACTTGGATTCAAATGAGTCTGTAAGTTTAATGAGAGTCAAATCTTACCTTTCTAATCAGCCAGACTGGCCACCGCAGATGGCTACTAAACAATCCTAGTACCCTGGTGCATCCTGTGAATGCTTCACAAAATGTTAAAGAATGACAATAACATTTTAAAAAAAGCTCATCTGTATATGATTATAGCACATATTATGGATAGAAAAGTGGAAGAAGCACAGCATTAATAAGAAAAGATTCCTCAGTAGAAAAGCCAACTTAGCGGAGACTTTTAGTATGCAATTTGTCCAGCTGCCTTACAAGAGATACCCAGAATAGTGTTAGCAACCAAAAAGCAACATCAACATGAAAACACTAGGTGTATTGGATGCTGTGCCGTGTTGTTCAGATCTGTCTTCAGGTCTAAAAGCTTATTTTCCTTGATGCTGGGAGTGCTGTCAGCAGACAGCCCTCAGCTATCAGCCCTCTCCAGAAATTGCCCTTGGCTATAGAGCACCCTCTCTCACCCAGGATCAGCTTGTAATTCAGTGTCTGGTTGATGTGGGAGTATGAAAGCCTGGCTTCTTCACTGCAAGGGGAGTCAACTCTAAGGGGCCATCCCAATTCTTCCAAAGAGCTCTCCAGGGGCTGAGCCAAGGCCTTTGTTGAGAGTGCATTGTGCTCAGCTTTTCCCTCTGCCCAGTCCCGCCCCCTTCCCTTTCATGCATGTTGACCCCAAGGGTATTCCCTAATACATGCTCTGCATGCTAATCTCTGTCTTAGAGTCTGCTTCTCAGGGAACCCAAACTGGAATACTAGAGAAATCATATTTTTTGTTTCTAACATGTTATTAAAATATAAATATTACCTTTTAATAAGGAAATATGTTTTTAACCAGTGTTTAATAATATAACACATTGTTTAGGTAATTTAAAATCACTTGCTACAGAACTACTTTTCTCTGGACATAGGTAGGGCTGGTTGATTTACTGTGACAGAAAAACAACCAGGAGGGAGAGGAGCATTGGAGGTAGACTACCAAATTGTCAAATCCCCATACTCAGGAATTATACCAGGGATTGGGGAACAGAATTGGAAGTACACGGGACAGAGAGAAATTAGGAGGTTGCTAGTCCCAGTGGATCCACACAAAGTTTTTTGTTAAGGCCTGTAGCCATCCAGCTTTCTATAGTCCTGATTTCCTCAAAGGGTCTGTCAAAGGTATTATGGCATGGTAAAGAAAATTTAGTATGACAATCATCTGCCTTCCCTCTGTTTTTAGTACCCTCTGCTCATGGTCGGATGGCTCAGAAAATCTTTCTTCCCTAATCTTTTATTAGCCAATAGACCCATGCTGAGGGTATTTGAATTTTAGTAGAGAATTCAAGAGAAGGTGAAGAGAAAGTGAAAACTTTTCAACCTAGAGGCATGAATCTGAATTATCAATGGAAGAGTTTCAGACACCACGACTAAAGGAAGAAAGGAAGTTTAGGGCAGATGTGGGAGTATGAAAGCCTGCCTAGACACTAAGCCAGATACTCTCTAAAACACTTTTAACAGAGCCTTTAATTAATCATGCCTTGCACTGAGATTATTCATCTATCTCTCAGTGACACTCTGGTAGTACGGTCTGCTTCACTATCAGTTTGAATTTCAACTCTGGATTTAACAATTCATTCAACAGATAATTACTGAGAACCTACCAGGTGCCAGAGATCCAGCAGTAAACAAAACAGACAAAGTCCCTGCCTTCTACTGGGGGGGAGACAGAGAAATAAACACATAAACAAGCATTATAATTTCAGATAATAACAAGGGCTGAGAGGAGAATAAACTAAGGTTAGGATAGAGGACCACTGGGGGCAGGGGTGGTGGCCATTTTAGCTGTGAGAGGCCAGGTCAGTGAAGAATTTTCTGAAGAGATAGCATGAGCATAGACCTCAATGGTAAGCATCAAGCCTGTGAAGATTTAGGTGAAGAGCAACGTAGGTAAAGCCGTATTCCACAAGAAGCAAAAGGATGTGTAGCAGGAGCATAGCAAATGAAGGAGAGACTGAAAGAGCGGTTGGAGTAGTAGAAAGGGGCCAGATCATTAAGAACCGTGAAGGCCAGACTAAAGAGTTTGAATTTTGCTCTAAACATAATAGGAAGCCACTGGACAGATTTCTAAAGAAGCAGAAATATGATATGATATATGTTTTTAAAGATTCCTCTAAGAGCCGTGTGAAGAAAAGACTGTAAGGGAGCAAGAGTGAAGTCAAGGAGAACAGTCAGGAAGCCGTGGCTACAGAGCAGGTGAGGGTTGAGAATGGTGGGGGTAGAGGTGGGGGGAAGTGGCTGGGTCTAGAATATATTTTAGAAATAAAACTAACAGGACTTGACAGTGGATTAGACGTGAGGAATGACAAAAAGGTGACTCAACGATAACTTCCAAGTTGTCTCTGTTAGCACAACTGGACTAATGATGATACCATCAACTGGGATGGGGGATACTGGTGAGGGATAGATTTAGAGGCCAGGAAAAATCAAGAGTTCTATTTGGACCTGTTAAATTTGAGATGTCTCTATCCAAGTGGAGATCTTGAATGGCAGTTGTATATACAAGTCTATAGTTCAGAGAAGTTGGGGCTAGAAGTATAGATCTACATGTCAATATGATAAGGGTGCTCTTGAAATCCATGGGGCTGGGGGAATAGCCAGAGATGGGAAGAGATTTAGGACTAAGTTCTGAGGAATGATAATATTTGGAACAGTGGTTTATGACATTGAATCATCAGGCAGGCTTTAAACAAATATTGAAGCTGGACCCACTCCTCAAAGATTCTGATTTAATTGTTCTGGGGTACAGCTTGAGTATCAGCAGATTTAAAATCTCCTGGTGATTCTAACATGCAGCTAAGGTTGAGAACCATTGATTTAAAGATTGGGAACAGGAGATTAAGCCAGAATGACTAGAATGAAAGAGGCCATCAGTCAGGTAGGAAGAAAACCAGGAGAGTAATGTCTTGGAAGCTAAATGAAGGGAGTGTTCCAAGAATGCAATGGTCAACTGTGTCAAATGCTGATGAGAAGTTAAGTAAAATGAGAGAGGGAGGACAAGGGCAAGAAGGGTGGGGGTGACCTAAAGGTGAAAAGCTCTACAAGGTTGTGGGGATGAAGGCCTACCTGGCATGGGTTAGAGATTCTAGCTATTGATGAAGTATAGATAGCTGCTGTTTCCTGTGTCCCCTCTGCCCCAGGACCAGGACCACCCAAGTTCTGGTCTCAGATCCAGAGACTCTGGCTGCCCCTTGTCCAACAGCTTGGCTATCCAGTGCCCCTCAAATAACACCATCTCAACTACCTACTCATAAAGCCAGTCAACATTTACTCCACAAACTCATTTAATACTTGTTGAGCATTTGTATGTGCTAGTCATTGTTAGGGGGTGGGGATTTAAAGTCAAATAAGACACACTTCTTGCTCTCATGGAATTTTCATTTCATTGAGGAAGAGGGTCACAAATAATTACAACAAAATAGTAATCTTGATTCTACATTCACAGTGTCAATGTACTTTCCATTCCCATTTCCACTAACCAGCTTAGGCATTGGAAATGAATAATAGTGTGCTAACCAGTCTCCCTATATCCAGTCTCTCCCTTCTTGCTAATCTGGTTTAAACCTTCCTGCCAAATTCCTCTCGCTAAAGCACAACACTGTTCATGTCACCCAATAATTGAGGAAGCATTAATTTAGCACCTAATACATACAAAAAGAAATACAGTTTTCCCTCCTATGATGTAGGGTCAATTTCTGCTTCAAAAATCCTGATTGTGTAATCTCAATCAGAAGTAACCTTAGCAGTTATCCAGTTCATGCATGAGTCCTCATTATGAATCTCTCTAAATCATAAGTGGATAACTGGAGAAAGCATATCCAATGGGTACTTAAACCTCCAAGGATAGAGAATTCACTATTTTAAAAGGAGTTCAATGCCTGTTCAAAAAACTGGACATTTGGGGGCCGCCCAGTGGCGCAGCGGTTTAGTCCGCACTTGGCAGCCCGGGGTTCGCGGGTTTGGATCCTGGGCGCCCACCGATGCACTGCTTGTCAGCTGTGCCGTGGCGGCGTCCCATATAAAGTGGAGGAAGATGGGCACGGATATTAGCCCAGGGCCAGTCTTCCTCAACAAAAAGAGGAGGATTGGCAACGGATGTTAGCTCAGGGCTGGTCTTCCTCACACACACAAAAAAAAAACCTGGACATTTTTATAAGTTCTTCCTTCACAGTGCTTCCAGTTTACCAGTCTGAGTGCAAGTTTCTTGGCTGGCATTCAAGGTCTGCTCTAATTTGACCCTAAGGCCGTCCAGTCTTAGCTTCTAATATTCTCCTTCACATTTCCTTCCCTGAATGTGCTTTCACAACACCACACTTTCCCCCTATTCCCCCCTATCAAATCCTTCAAGAACAGGTTCAAGTTATCACCTTCTCCATAAAACCAGTCCCTGAGTCCCTCAGCTGACCCATTCTCTCCCTCACCTGAGATCCCTCAGACTTATTTTTACTTTTCTTGTGGGTTTCTACCTTTGGTGATTGGGGCACACATCCTGGTTTTCACGCCTCACTGAAAGGTCCATGAGAGCTGGGCCCATCTCTCAGACGTCTCTGTCTCCTCCATAGCACCCAGCACAGAGACTTAGAAGTTTCATTAGACACCTGTGGAGTGAATAAAGCATCACTTCTCTGGATCTGTTTCCCATTTCGTGAAAGGAGGAAGCTATATTAGCTTTCTTACTGACTCTAATATTCTGATTCCCAAATTTAAAGTCAGTATTAGACACTTATTGCATGCCTGATATTGTGTTTTTCCCATTTCAAAGTAAAGGACACAATTGTGATGGGGGGGAGACAACACACATGAAACGATTATTTTATAAACTGAATATAATAAAATGTTAGTTGTAAGCAACAGAAAATAACAAAGGAGCTCACAGCAGGAGGAGCTGCACGGGGTCAAGAGTCACCATGGAGGATTAAGAGGAAGGGAAGTTAGTTGAACTGGGCTTTCAATCCCCATTTAACTGAGGTCTTAAGTCCTGGGCATTTGAAGCCTGAAACAAAGGCTGAGCCAGGGACACTAGAGGGAGCCAAGGCCTGCGATCTGGAGAGAAAGCTTTCCGGCTCCATGAAAGTCTTAGGTTCAGGGACTCTAAGACATTTGCTTAGTAGATTGAGAATAATACTTTTCATCACACATTCAAATGCATCCGTAGGACAATTTCTAAAATGAAAAGTCTTTTTGAGTCTATTTTCCATTTTTACTGGTAGTAAACCTCTTTTGAGGAGATAAGTATTAAGTACTTGAGTCTGTACATTTCAAATTATTTGCCAGTGAATATCTCCTGAATCCGAACTGTGAGCTAATCTAAGACACTTAACCCCTCATGAGAGTGGTGGGGGTTGGAAGTAAAGAAGGATCAGGTGGGACCCTGTTCCAGTGACCTCCTGCCCACTCGGACTGGCCGGAGCTGGGCTGTTCTATGACCACGGGTTCTATCACATTGTCAGCCTGGGAGTCTAGAGGTTGCTGCCTACACTTTCAAATACCAGGCCTCTGGGGCCGATTACCACACCGAGGTCACCCCTCTCACTTTTTTATGTGGTCCAAATCCACAGAAAATCCTAAGCAAAAGAGTGTTTAAAAGTACCTGGAAGTTCTCGGGCAGTAGCATGAGCTCCATCTGGCCAACATCAGCACGGCCAGTGCCCGCCTGATGGATGATGGCTAAGGCCAAGGCTCCCCATCCACGGCAGGTGATAAGGGTGAGGAGTAGCAGAAGGTGGGAGAAAGTAAACTGGGTATAGCCCTGATCTATTGCCCCACCTCAAATAGGCTGACATTAAACAATGTGAAATTGCACATCTACCAAAGGATTAGAACTGGATCACATATTTTTGCCACACATAAATGTTTATATTTACTAAATTTAGGGATACAGGAACTTACAAAATAAAAGGTAAAAAGGATATCACAGTTCTAAAGCAATAGTTAGAGCTTGCCCAGGCCTAAGGGAGAAGAAGCCTCTGGACCAAGAGGGAGGACACTCCGGGTACCCTGGCTTGGAGGGTCTTCCCGCACGACTTACCCCTCAGTGCCACCAGAGAGAAGCCTAAGGAATCAGAAGGCAGGAGGGTCTCACCAGCCACTGGAAGGAGCCAGAGACCCCCTATTCATCCAGATGCCCCTTTCAGAATTCCTCTTGATGTGACTATCACCAGCTTCCAGCTAAGTTGAAGGCAGGAGGCTGAAGACCCAGGTCTAGAGGGAAGAATGGAGAGAAAATTGTGGGAGAAGCCTTTTAAGTTAAGAAGAGAGGCATGCCGTCTAGCATCTCTCTGTTCTCCCCCTCCCTATGCTGCTGTCCTGGCATCCTAATGCTCTCCCTCTCCCCCCCACATCCAAAGGGAATAAGGACAGGGAGATAAAGGAAAGCAAGCAGATGCGGAGGGTGGAAAACTGCTTTGGCCACTGGAGATGCCCAGTGAGGGTGAGCCAGGCGAGCAGAAGCGAGAACAAGGCTGAAGCTACTACTCCTGTGGGTGGGGAAGGACAGAACTAAGTTCCAGGCAGGGTCAGGGAGAGTGATCAAGAGCATCCTGGCTTGGGTAAAGGACCCTTCTGTGCAGGCAGCAGGGCTGTGGAACATCAACCTGAAGGAAGAGTGAGGGGGCGGGTGAGGGCCTGAGGGGAGAGGACCCAGAAACTCCTTGCCTGTGCGGTCTGAGTTTGCTCACCCAATCCTGGCTTCCCTCCATGGGAAGTGCAAACCCCAGAGGCAGAGTACAGGCAGAACTGAAGGAGAAGTGGGTAGCCCTCTGTTCCATCTCCAGGGTCATGGTTTGAACCCTGTGATAATCAGGGCCAGGCCCGAGGCAGGGAGCGTAAGTGCACACTATGTGTGGACAGCGAGGAGCTGGGCCCACAGGTATCCCTTGGTCTAGTGTGCTGGGCCTGGGATCCACCAGATAGGATCAGAGCCACGTCTCAGCCCTGCCCACTGCCAAAGGCAAGTCAGACTGCAAGCTTCCCTGCACTTGAGGGAGGGGGATGGGAAGAAGGGGCAAGTAAAACTGAGAAACAAGAGGAGAGAGACAGCCCTCTTTATGTGGGGGAAGCTGGAGACAGTCACATCAAGAGGAGCTCCAATTCTGGTGGATGGAAGTTTCCCCTTCAGCAAACCCTCAGGAGGCTCAGCGTGGATGGCAGCCACAATCACAGTTGTCCCAGCCGACTCCTGTGGTCTGGTTTTGAGTTGGATGTAGAGCTTGGTGAAGGCGAAAATGCATTCACACCTGAATACTCTTCCCCCATTGCCACATAGCAAACCCTTCAAGATCGGGTTCAGATGCTACCCTCTCCATAAAACCACCCTGAGTCCCTCAGCTGATCTATTATCTCCCTCCCCTGAGATTCCTCAGACTTTGTTTTTATCTTCCTTATGGGTTTTCACCTTCAATAATTGGGGCATACGTCCTGTTTTTCATGCCTTGCTGAAAGGTCCATGAGAGCTGGGTTCATCTCTTAGATGCCTCTGTCTCCCCCTCAGCACCCAGCATAGTGACCTGAAAGTTTCATTAGACACTCATGGAATGAATAAAGAGGCAATTCTCTGGATCTGTGTCCTATTCTGTGAAAGAAGGAAGCTGTATTAATGTTTCTACAAGCTCTTATTTTCTGATTCCCAATTTAAACAAAGTATTGGATACTTGCTGCATGTCTGATACTGTGTGTCTCTCATTTCAAAGAAGTGAAAGACCCATGTGATCTTGTGGTAACACAACATACAAGGAACAATTAGAGTATGAGACTGAATATAATAAAATGCTAAATTGTACAATGTAAGGGGAGCTCAGAGGAGGGAGAGACGCATGTGGTCCAACGAGGACCTGGAGGGCTAAAAGGGAGAGTCGTTGGTTGAACTAAGCTTTGAGGATAGGTGGATTTGCACAGAGCGGCAGCCCCACAGGTGTTGCAGCCCTTGCCCTTGATGTCCTGCCAATACAAGCTCTTCACTGCTGCTATTATCACTGAGTAAACCTGAGGCAAGTCAGGAGCCTGAGAGAACAGGACACCATCTCCTCAGCTGTCCTGTCTTCTTGTTGATCTTCAAGTCTCCCAGGAAGAAGTTGCAATCGTTGTTGAGAAGGGCCAACCATCAGGACTCTTCTTGGATTTCTGCTATTCTGACCTCGGGAAAACCGGGGTGAGGTGGCTGAGAGTCTTCCTTGACCTCATCCTCCTTCTCAGCTAAGTAGGAGTGAGCTTCACTACAGTGTTACAACACTTTCCACATAGACCTTGCCCTGATCATCCAGGATGAAAGCCTCCAACTTCTTATGGGCTGTGCATATCCTTACCCTTGCCATGACACTGGGGGTGGGGTGGGGGTGTCTATTTCACAGTCACATCATCCAGGTATTGGGGAGTGACTCTGATGCTCAGCTAGTGGTCACAGGAACACAGCTGTCCTCAGCTTAGGCATCCAAGATGCCTCTAAACCCCCTACCTGAAAGAGAAGCCTCTCCTTCTCTGGCGTCTGGTCCATGTCTGGTTTACTAGGTAGGAAGGAAAGTCGTGCACCCTCAGGGTGTTTGCTGCCTTACCTGTCTACATGAGACGGGATAGGCCAGAACTGCCTAGAAACCAGCCTCAGGCCCCAGCGTTGCTTTTTTCATGCAGATATAACAATTGCTCTAGGATGATATGGTCTGTGAGTCCAACAAACAGGCACACGCTAAACTCAGCACACGGGCTGGTGTTGCAACGGTGACGTGCTTTACGGCTTCCCACAGAGCTTTACTACGTTTCCTACCACGGCCGCCATTTTCCCTCCCTGTGTGTATGTTTATGTCTCCCGTGCCTAACGCTGAGCCTTGCTTGGCGAAGACTTCCTATAAATGATGCTGACTCCTGAGGGAGACACTTGGCAGATGAATGACACTAGCTAATGCAGCCTTAAAGGTATGGTATGACATGATGATAAAAATAAATATCCTCTATCTCATTTTACAACAGTAAATCTGAAACCCCATCTTTCAGAAAAGCACTGTCTCCACTGTGATGCCCATGTCAATGATCCTGCTTATCAAATTCTGTTGAGCGGCTGTGGAAGGAGCAGCTCTCTGTAATCTATTTACCTTAAGGAGCTCGGTCACATGCTCAGCTCACAGCCCGTTTATCAGGATGAAGGATGCTCTCTGGAGAGAGCAGACAGCAGGACGGGCCGAGCTCGGATGACAGTCTGCCCTGTGGAGATTGACTTTAATGAAGCACAGAATAAACAGGAAGATTAAGAGGGTGCAAAAATCAGTGACAAGTTTTGAGCTCACCTCTCTGTAGAAAATGAAAGGTTCTTTGTACAGCTGAGAGCTGTCTCTGGGTTATAGATTGGGGCATCTGTTGGTCACTAATGATTCCATGCTATCTAAATCAGCCTCTGTGCAAGGAAAGAAAAGTTTTCTCTTAATTTACAGACCCACTTCTGTGCAATTTAAATTTACCCACAATGCGATTTGCTTCATAGTGAATAGAAAGATTGGAGTTATTAAAGGATTTGAGAAATTATTTAATACGCTAAAATGTTAGCCTGATAAACAGGGACTAAATATTTTTAATATTGCTTTTCTTTTTTTTTTTTTTTTTACGGACCCTCTACCTTGTGTTGAGAAATCACACTCACTCAGAGGTTCATGACTCAAAGACATGGTCAATCCTGTAGGGGTGGCTCACCTTATGGAAAGGCTAAGTTCTTGGAAAAAAACAAAGACAAAAGCTAGGCTTCTTCATAAAACAGTGTCATTTCCATACGAACTTAATGGCGTTCAGACATTTTATCGTGTATTGTTTCAGTTCCTCATTTCATATATGATTTTTTTCAATAAATAGAAAGAAGAGGTTACAAAACAGCTAGAGGTTGTAGTCTAGAATTCACACGCATTGTTTGGAGATGACAGTTTTATTTAGAGGATCCAAATAGGGATCTTTTTTTGTTTCAGTCATTTATTTTTTGAAAAAATAGGTCTTACTAAAGGTGGGAGCAAAGTGTTGATTTGATATAGCATATTCCTTATTCTCTAATCAAATTGTGAGAACTGATGTGTGTGTGGGGGGGTGTGTACATGTATTGAATGTGTTCATGAGGCAGAATGTAATCATGTTGACAGTATTGTAGCATTTATACCAGTAGATGGCACTCTGGTTCAAATTGATATTCTAAGCTGCCAGTTGTCCAGCAGTAACATTTATTGAGTGGTAACTGAGGAAGACACTGTACTCATTGGCTGGGATGTGCCCAGGTGAAAATGTGTGGCAACACAAAAGTAACTCAAAACCATATTTGCAAACTATTTTAGGAAAGTTGACCTGTACAAGGATATACGGCCCAGTCACAACAGAGTGATCAGAATGGCTGGAACCAGATGAGATTAGTTGAGAACTCCTTTATGAAAGAGCTTTCTTAAGTAGAATGCTCCGCATGGATTGGAAGGACATGACACAGCAAGAAGCAGACATTCCAGGTAGGAGAAGTGACCTGTAGAAAGGTTTCTTGAGAGCCAGAGAAATGTGTATGAGGAACATGAAACGGTTTGTGTTTACTTTGAGAACATTATCTGAGGCAGGTTTAGTCAATAGCTAAGCTTCATATGATGAGAAGAAGGTGGTGGGGGGCAGGGGGTGGAGCAAGAGAAACATTCATCTTTGCAAAAATAAACAAATAGAACATGGTCAGCCAAAGTTATACCTTGCATCTGATTTTCACTTTTGATTATTTATCACAATACATAAAATTCAAATCAGCCAACCCAGCCAATATCTTTTTTTTTTGCTGAGGAAGATTTGCCCTGAGCTAACATCTGTTGCTGATCTTCTTCTGTTTTGTATGTGGGCCACTGCTGCCACAGCATGGCCACTGACAAGTGGTGTAGGTCCACACCCAGGAGCCGAACCCTGGCCGCCAAAGCAGAGCATGCCAAACTTAACTACTAGGCTACAGGGCCAGCCCCACAGCCAATATCTTTAAATTCTGGTTTTATATAAGTATAAATACTTACATTTATATTTTATATTATATAATTCTAGAGATGGTGGAACTTGTTCTGGTCAAATGTAAATGTTGAGTTTTCTACCTAAATGTAGAACTCTGAACTGTGTGTCTCCAGCACTTCCAAAAAAACCTCTATTAGACTTAAATTTTTTGTTACTTTAATAATTTCCTAACCTTCTGGTTGTCTCCTTCTGCAATTTTTGTATATTGTTTATTTATTTATTTTTTGCCTAAGCTTAGGATAACAGAAAGGTCATAGTGTAGAGGAGAGATGTATTTGTGGTTGGGATTTAGCTTGTATATATTTTTAGAGCATTTAAGGCAATAGAGGAATCTTAATTGGCATTGTGCTTTCTAATGCAAATTCAAAGTTAAAACAGGGAGGAGGTGTTTTAAATAATTCAGCAGAAACTGCACCAAATGAACAGTTAGTTAAATCTCTTTAAGGTCTCAAGTATAGTAAACCATTAATGGGAACTATGTTGCTTAATCTACAGAAAGTGTTTTCCATTTGCCATATGTTACCAGGACTATCATTAAAATAGTAATTTATTAGGAGGATGAGTCTTTAAAATGCTGTGCTGAGGCCCTGGGTTCTGGAACCACTGGCTGGGTCAGCACTTTGTGATTTTAAGCAGTGATGTGCCTTGGGTAAGAAAAAAAGAATGAGGTTCATTGATTCTTCGTGTGCCTTAAACACAGAAATACTAGGCTTTTTTTTTTTTTTTCTGGAAGGGGAAAACCACCCTTAAACAAATAGCTTAAATACTCTGGTTGGGTAGTTCTCCTCAAGATTAATAATGTCTCCCTTTCAATGTGAATGAGTGTTCCCAACAAGCTGTCATGGGGACAAAGCTTTGCGGTTTGCTGAAGGGAGGGAGGTTTTATGTGGTCCCTGCTGTGGTCACCATTTTGACCATAGAACCAGTCTGCAGGAGGAGTGGATGAAATTAAGTGTGCAGTCTGGTAGGAAAGAGTAGAGGAAATGTAGCTGTCATGCTGGGGGTCATGATCTAAGCCTGGTTAGCCCCCTGCTCCCTTTAGCTCAGCCCGTCAGTCCCAGTCCATCTGAACTTCTCAGTGCTGCCACCATTGTACTACAGGTTTGCTGGCCTTGGTATTTAAAGATACTCCCTGGGCTATATTCCTTGAATGTGAAAATGCATGTCCTGTTCAAGTAAGTTTGTGTGACTGGAGGGAGGTGTGGAGCTGAATTAAGTGGGGTGAGTGGTAAAAGATGAATCTAGTAAGATAGGAAGAAAGAGGGCCACATTGTAGAGGGCCTTGCACACCCAGGACTTGGGTCTTCTAGAAGCAATTCTGGGATTGAGGCCACGCACACTCTCTTACACTTAGTCCCAGTCGTTTATGACATATTTGCCGAAGCAGTTGCAACGTAAATTTTTTATTTCCAACCATAACCCATGAAAAGAATCTTATAGCCCCTAAAATATTCATGTGATTGCTGCATGTTCATGCTATAATTTGAGGACTTGCCTTCAGCTATACCTTAGCGTAAAAGAAATCATAGTAAAAATAATTGGCATAAAGCCATCAACTTGCTCATTTGTTCTCTTTCACTGTAAGATAATAAAGGAATTGAATGATGTCTCATTTGGCTTTATACATTTGCATACTTAAATGTTTGGATACTTCCTTGCTAAGTAAATTGGGCCTGATCAGACAAGCAAGTAGTGGGTGAATACCTAAAATTTTCAAATGTATTAATTCTTTCTTTGTGTGGATTACTAGTAATATTTTCATTGACTATTATACTATATCGATGACATATTGTTGAATGAATGAAGTAGGTTAACAAAGCTGTATGCCACTTGTGGAAACAGTTACATACACAATATATATATATTTCTAAATACATATAATACACACAGAGACACATACATACATATAAAAACCAGTATGTCACCATCCCTGAATACAAATTAAGTCATATAAACACTTAATGGCCAAAATACAATGGCCTCAGCCCTTCTCCTCCATGATTATCCAGTCTATTACGAGGTCCACTTCTCAAAATATTTCTGAGAATTCCAGGGGAACTCATATATGTAAGAAAATATTAGTCTCAGGCCTGATGACCCCATTAATGTGTAACCCCATCTACATTTCTCGTAAATTTGAGATTTGTTCACACAAAGCCAGAACTATTTTAAAAAGTGGTTCTAAAGTAATCACCTATTCCTGCCAACCACAGCACAGAGCTTTCTTGTTTCATTCAGGAAGCAGCAGTTTGCAGGTGATGGTGAAGTGTTCTCTATTTGTATTTCCCCACCATCTAAGATGTCCCAAAGCAAAGCAGTTTGGTGCCCAAGTGTTCCAGTTCATGAAAGGTACACACACTCACATGCATATACACATATTACCTTTCTCCAGGCTATAAGCCATCCACAGGGCCTAAACTGGAGCAACTTTCTTTAACTCTCCTTCCACTGTGAGGAGGCAGTCAGCCAAACTTCATTTATTCCCTTCCTTCATTCCTCACTTCCACTCTTTTTACAACAGCTATAAATAAAACACATGTCTCTATAAAGGTAAGTTATCAGCATAGTACACTCAAATTGGATACAGACGGTAAAAAAAAAATTCCCTTCCCCATCACCCAGATCATCTCAGTCTTGTTTCATTGGCACTCACTCAACCCTGGATTAGGAGATTTTAAGTCCATATGGCCAACTTTTGTTCAGAGTTTTAAAATTTCCAAATATAAAGAAGATTTAAATCATAAAATTAAGAACTTGAGTCTACCTACCTATGATGTATCTATCTATCATATTTAACAGAGAATACACTTTTTTTACAAGCACTTATGAAACATTTACACAAATCAACTATGTAACAGGACACAGAGGAAGCCACAATAAATTCCAAAGGATCAAGTGATACAGTATTACCTGACCATAGGCAATAAAATAAAAAATCTGTAATCCATTAAAATGTACATGTCTGGAAAATAAAAAAATATACCAAACTGTTTGGTTAAAGAGCAAACTTAAAATTAAATGGTATTAAAGATATACCAGTCAAAATTTGTAGGGCACACTAAATCATTATTTTGAAAGAATTTTATAGATTTAATAAACTTATATTTATCAGAAAACAAGAAAGAATTAAAACTACTGAGCTAAGTGTTTGCCTCAGGAAGTTGGAAAATGAAGAGAGAAAGCCAAAGAAATATGTAGGAAGAAAATAATAAATATCAGATGAGAAATCAATAAAATACTGAACAACAGCAACACCAAAAAACAGACAAATTTACTTAAAACAAGACTTGAATTTTTTTTTTTTAGATCAATAAAATAGACAAGTTCTGGCAAGAAGGATAAAGGGAAAAAAAGTGAGAGAGAGAAATTGCAAATAAAATACAGAAAGAAATTAGAAATTTAAAATTATACACAGATGTATATACACACACCAATATATTTGAAAATCTAGACAAATGAATAAATATCTATAAAAATATACAAATACCAAAATTGATCCAAGATGAGATCTAAAATGTGAATAGACTAAAACCACTAATGAAATCGGAAAAATAATGACAGAATTCACCTTTCCATAAAAAGAATAAAAATTATCCAGCCCCAGACTGTTATACAAATAAATTCTACCAAATTTTCTAGAAATATACAATTCCTACTTTATACAAGTTGTTCCAGAAAGTAGAAAGTCAGTATAACCTGGATTCCAATAAAAAATAACAGTAGTAAGGAAAATTATGCCCATTTCATGTATGGAAATGGATGTGAAATCCTAAAAATAACAATAGCTAACTGAATCTAGCAGTATTTTTTAAATAATATGTCATAATAAAATAGGATTTATCCTAGGAATAAAAAATGGTTTTATAATAGAAAATCTGTCCATGTAAATCACCATATTAATGAACTAAAAAGAAAAAAATTACATGGTTATCTCATAGAAGCCTGAAAAGCATTTGGAAAAATTCAACAACTATTTGTAAGGTGAAAATATAAACTCTCGGATAACGAGGACTAGAAGGGAACTTGTGGAACTTGTTCAGGGCTCTATATTGCCATCTGCAGCAGAGATGGTACTTACTAAAGAAACTTTAAATGCAGCCATTTTAAGATCAGGACCAAGGCAAGAAAACAGCTGTCACCACTACTGTTCAGCATAATTTTGGAAGTTTTGGTGAAGGCAATAACACAGAAAAGGAAATAAGTACAAATGTCCCCACCATATGTCCATCAGGGCATTCATCACACGGCATTGCAATGACTTGTTCACATATCTCTCCCCTGAATTAGATCATGAACTCCTTGAGGACATGATTCTGTCTTATTTTGGCACCCTTAGAATATGCCTGGAATATGCAGGCTTCCAATATCTATTAATTGAATGAACGCATGCATGCTCAGTCATGAGAATTTGTAGCAATTTTTAATGAGTATCTATCTTTATGCCCAGAGAACCTCTTGAAGAAGTGTTGGGAAAACACCAGTGTGTAGTATTATGGAAACTGGAGTAGTGAGAGAGGGAAGATTGTGAAGTTAAAGATGTAGGGAAGTTCCAATTTGTCAAAGATCCTGCCGCCTCCCCCTCCTTTTTGTGGAATTTCATCTCTGTCATTCTATAAATTGCAGCAGGCACCGAATTAGGAGCTACACTTTCTTAGCATCTCTGGCCTCTCAATTTTCCTTCAGTGAGCTGCTGCTATGACAGCTGTCACCTTTGTGCCCTTCCACGCAGCCACCTTCCTTCAGTCATGCAACTTTATCCTCATCAAACTTAAACCTGATATGCTGATATGCATGTCCTGGGCAGGCTCATCACTGTGTAAGCAGGTATGACTTGAGGGGCTTTGATCTTTCAGTGCAGCTTTCTGCCCTCCATGATCTCCCCAACTGTTCTGCTTCCGTGATTGAATTTTTCTCCATTAGAGTCAGACAAGTCCCAAACCCTCATTCTAGACTTTAAAGACAGTGCCTTACAGATGCCAACATCTTTATATCCATTATCAGATCATCACATTAGCAATCCCATTACCTGGGCCAGGGATCTAGAAGAAGTACATCCTAATAAGGATTAAGGAAATGGCAGACAAGGAGAGGTTAGGGAGGTGATACTGGGCTGGTCATAGGCCGTCAGGAGAGTGATAGAGGAAATGCCAAATGGCAAAGGAAAGAGAGAGTGGGCATAGGATGGACCAAGGATGTATTCTCCATTTCTCAAAAGTATTTCCTGTTTTCCAAGTTCTTCCATTCTTATTATGGAGTTCTTACCTAAGCAGCCTTTGTGGGTATAATTTTTTCTTCTGTTTGGTCTGCTTCCTCATTTTCGTAGACAAAGGTTCTCCCCAAAGACATCTTTTTACCTCTGTGCATGAGTTTTCATCATGAAACTCACTCTTCTCCCTACCTCCATTATCTCTAATAAACTCTCGATGTAAAGTTAAACTGATTAGGCTAAAGGTCAGTCACATTACATTTAAATAAGCATAGAGAATGTGAAAAACATCAGGAAACACAGTGCAGATGTCTGGGCTTTGATAAGCCCAGCAGCTGTGGCCATTTGAACTCTCTCATGAGAATTAAGAAACTAAAATCCATAAAACAATCTTCAGGCAACAACATTGAGTCTGCTTTTCCACAGAGAATAGAAATCAGTGGAGTAAGACTCAGCATCAGTGAGTTTGGTTCTGAATTTAATTATTTTCTGGTGTGAATTTGTTGTGGGAAATGTCACAATTGGTACTGAATTTTAAAGAGTTCTTAACCTATTTATTGTTTGACCTCATTTAACAATGCATTTCCCAGTATTATTGAGAATGAAGCCAAAAATGGGGGAGGAGGTGGCAAGTTTTTCTTGTCTGTTTGTTGCAAAGGGGACAAATGGAACTAACTAACTTAAAACTATTGAATTGCCTGGACATATCTGAAACCCATTTCTTTCTTGATATGAACTATAGGGTCTAAATGTCAGTTTGGTCAATTAAAGTGGTGTGATCTGCTGGTGTGTTTATTCTTTGCCAACCAAGAATTATGATTTAAAAAATGAAAAGGCAAAAAAAAAAAAAGACAACTATAGGTACTTCTTATCACAAATTGTCCTTGAAATCCAGTACCAACCAACCTATCACTGCTTTCCTCTGCTGGAGGTCATCTGTAGGGAGTGAACAAACACAGACGAAGGTAGTGGAGACTTACATAGAGCCCTGTCCGATTCAATCCAAGTCAATTCAACTCACTAAAACCCTTTACGAGAACAGAGAGTTTACAAAACAGAGTTGTGACTATCCACTAATCTGACCGAATTAAAGACGTTTTAGACTTCTGATAATTGCTTTAGCTATCAAAGTCCATGTATTGAGCATCTACTATATATCAGGCCCCATTCAAGGCAGTTGTATTTACATTACATGTTATAAAGCTAATTTTAGAAATAATGAACATGGGACTCAGAAACAATAAAGAACTAGTCCACGATTTCACAGCAACTGAGGGGCAAAGCAGAGACGGGACTGTGGTTCTGTAAGACCCTGAAGCGTAAATTCTTTCCTCCACTGCACATACTCTCTTTCAGAAGAGCCTCAGAGCCAGCAGCACATGTTTCTGACATCCTTGGGTAGGAAACTTTGTCTTTTGAAAGTATATTGGATAGTAACGGCCCAGAGTCCATTTGGAGCCCCATCTGTTGAGTAAGGTGAGTGATCAATCTTGATTTGAATAAAAGATAAAAATAACTATTTAGAAAGGAGACTGCGTTTCTGGTGTATCTTATACAGCTGCCTCATTTTGCTTCTCCTTTCACTTGTAACAGGGGTAGTATTTAGAAAAAATATTGATGTGCTTTTCTCGTTTGCTTCCCCGAATACAAGACTTTCTTGCTAATCTTGTACTTCCATTAGAGGCATTTGTGTGTGTTAGGAGGTAGTGGTGGCTCCAGAGGTGTGTAAAAAGAGTGAGAGAATTAATACTCAGCTTTTGATATTCAGAATAGAATTTTGCAGAAAGATGTTAATCCCAAAACCAGATTATTTTCCGGAGACAACATTTTCAAAATGCCTTTATTTCCCCTTGCACATATTAAGAACTAAGTCTACAAGTACCAACTCAATGAGTTCTCTCATATTACAGAGAAGATACTCCTTCCACTATCGGGGCTAGGCCATGAAGCTTACTGTTCTATGGTAGAAATATGAATATGGTAGAAAAGAATAAAGGTCAGGGGAAGAAAACTGACCCTTCTGACACAAAGGATAGTAAGAAGAAGGAACCAGACACACTGGGCTCCAGAGTTCTTATTTTTTTCTCTCTCTTCTTGGAGCAAAGCTTTACGAAAACAGGGTGGTTATGAAAACACCAACTAAACTGAGGGGCATACACAATTCAGGGAGAGGTACAATAGGAAGAGACTAGAGCCTTTTTTCCCCTGTGCCTTGGTTCTGAGTCGGGGGCCTTCTGGGCTTACCCAGGAATCGTGAGGTGACCTAACAGCAGATGCTTGGAGTGGACCCCTCAGACAGGGCTCCAGTTGGAGCCAGGTGAAGCCCTGCATGGTAAGGATGCAGGAGGCGGGGTCTACGTGAGTGAGAGTGAGGGGAAGCCGAGTCAGCCAAGGAGCCTCTAGGCCAGGGGTCAGAAAACTATGGGCCATGAGTCAAATCCAGCCCAATTTTGTAGGGTCTTACAAAATCCAGCCTATTTTGTAAATAAAGTAAACACTCATTTGTTTACATGTTGTCTATGGGTGCTTTTGAGCTGCAGGGTTGGGTAATTGCAACAGAGACTGTAGGGTCCTCAAAACCTAAAGTATTTACTATCCTGCCCTTTATGGACAAAGTTTGCCAACCTCTACCTTATGAGGCTGCAGGACAAGCTGCAATGAGGCAAACAGGAGATGGTGTTTTAGAGAGCAGAGGAGCCAGAAGACACCAAGAAAATCCAAGGAGCTGGACTTCTTTCCTTAGTCATGAGGTCCCATAATATAAGCCAGTTCCCTCCCTCCGTACACCCAGAAGCTATCCTGGAGAGAAGCTGGAAAAGGGACTAGACTGAACTAAGAAATTCAAGAGACTGAGCATTTTTACCTAGAGACTGAGTATGATCTAAAAGGATAGTTCTATTAATTTCATTAGACTGCCCTGGATATAGTTTCTCTAACACCAAAGGGTTGAGATTCATGAGGAAGTCCAGATCACTCATAGATAAAGAAATTAAGTTCCTCTGAACATCACATAATGTGAGTTTTACATCCCACCTACCGATTTATAGATTATGAGACCTGAGAGATACTTTCAATATCTTCTCTCATTGTACAGATAAGAAAACAGTGTCCCTGAAAGACCCTATTCCTGAAGTTAGGTAGAGGATGAACTGAGGTCAGAACCGAACTCCCCTGATTCAATGGTTCCAAATACCAGGTTTTCTGGGGGATCATTAATTGTGTATCCTTAAGGTCTTGGTTGGAAACAGCACAGTCAAACGTCAAAGAAATGAAGAGAGTTTGTAAAGAAACTGTTTATAAAAGTGTGGCCAGGGTTTAGGTCTACCACGAGGGAGAGTGCAGTATGCCAGGGCTAGCAATAGTGGGGAGCTCTTACTGTCCAGGGGTTGGGGCCAGGGGAGGGGCTACCCCAAGAGAGAGTAGCCTAGGAGAGGAACGTCGACAAGAGTGGAGGGATATAGCTAATTCAAGGACACGCACTGGGGAAAAATCCAGGGAAATAAGTCTCCAGACTGCACTCTTTCTGCATTTTCATCTTTCTGCTGGTTTATTCCATTCACTGGGTCCAGAGCACACAGAAGCCCTATACAGAGGTTGGTAAAACTCAGCCTCCCAAAATACAGACAAGGGGGAAAATAGCATCTAAAGGAGAGAATAGAAAAAAAATGAGCACCATCATATAAAACAGTGCCTGGAAGCATGCCTGGCATATGGTAGGTGCTCAAATATTTTTTGAATGGATGAATTTATGAGTTAATTATTTTACTGTTGATTGAGCCATCTTTATGAACTTTTGTGTGATTCTTGCCAAGTACAACATCCAGCCGACAAGCCATCCATTCCAGCAGGAAAGTTCTAAAGAGAAACATCTCTTCCCCCCAACAGAACATGGAGCTCCCATAGCCATGAGGGTTATCAGAGGTAGGCTGTGGATTTGTGGTTGTATTCGTTTTCTATTGCTGCATAACAAATTACCACAAACTTAGTTTAAAACAACAAAATTTATTATCTCATAGTTTCTATGGGTTAGGAGTCCAGGCATGGGTAAACTGAATTCTTCGCTCAGGATTTCACTGGGCTAAAATCAAGGTGTTGGCTGGGGCTGGGGTCTCTTCTGGAGGTTGGGGGCCTCTTCCAAGTTCATTCAGGTTGTTGCCAGGATTCATTTCCTTGCAGCTGTAGGACGGAGGTTCCTGTTTCTTGCTGACTGTCAGCCAGGGTTTGCTCTCAGCTCCTGGAGGCTGCCCTCAGGTTTAGCTACAGGGCTCCCTCCATAAGCCCTCTCACACTTCTGATCTCTCAAGTCCACCGACATAATCTCCCTTTTGATTAACTAAAAGTGAATTTATTAGTAACCTGATATGTGATATCCCACATTCACAAATTCTGCCTGCTTTCAAAGGGAGGATATATAGGGTGTGTACTCCACGGGGTGGAGGTCTTGAGGGCCATGTAGAATTCTGCCTTCTTCTTTGATGCAAGTTCTAGTGCTCTTCCAAGTTCCTGGGTTTTTTTTCAAGTGAACAGTCTGTTTTCATTTGTCATCCTGACCCAGAATCTTTAAATTCTAGAGTGTTTTCTTTTGTTTTAACTTGGGAATTGCCAGGCCCTTAGTATTTTCAGAGATGCATGTTGAGGTGGCTGGAGTATCAGTGGCTGTGCTTGCATTTTAGAGCCATTTCTGATTAGGAAGTATGGGGGATCTGATGGCATTCACAAAAGAAAACAGAAGAGAGAATGGTGGCTTTAAATTGTGCAAATATGATTATTCAAAGCATCTTATAGGTTTTGATCATATTTCTTTGCATACTTAGTAACACTCATTTGGCTTCAAAGCTTCACAAGCAAGGTAGCCAGAGTCTACAATCATTTGTAGACAAAACTATGAAGAGTTAAGCCAACTGCAGACCATTTACAACCAAATCAAGATTGCATTAATACACTGAATAATGTTTAAACTTAAACCAAAAATAAAAGTATTTTATATGCTTTCCTGAATGATGTCTGTGAGGTAAAATCATTCATGCAAACAGCCACATTAGACTTTTTTAAAGAAAGATTTTTTTCATTTAAAAATGAAGAAAAAGTCCAAATAATAAATTTATAGGAATTCAACTCCAGAACTTTACCCTCTTTGTATCTTAAAAATCAACATGGGTCTTGCACAAGGTGAGATCATATTTGATTGTAGACTTTTTAGGACTGTAATGAGGAATGTATCAGACATATTATCTCCCATAAAAACTTTGACTGCACATTCTCTTTGGATTTTGTTTGGATTTTATGAGAAAAGATTAGGAATTTCGATGTCCACTTAAGATTTTCTTTCAGAATCTTTGCTGTCCTACTGAGGCTCAGGGAAGGAAGCAGAGGGGGATGTGGGATGGTTTGGGTAGTGTCCCCACTGAATCTACCATTTTGGCATGGGCCAATCTTGTTACTGCAATGATCGCATTTTGAGAAAAGTCCATTAATGGATGCAGTTTGATCAGGGCATGATGAGGTGAGGGAAGAAATTGCTCTAATATTTTATGAACTCCCCATGCCTCACATTTTCCAAATCTCTCACTACCTCCATTCCCTGTAGTATCAAGCATGGGAACTGCAGCAGAGAGAAGAGAGAGGAGAACAGGGAAAAGGGAGAGGAGAAGTACTGCGGGAAGAGCTGTGGAAATCATTCGAAAATGGTTTATACTTCCTCATAAATGGAATAAAAAGAAAGTCTTCAAATACAGAACTGGAGAGTGTTCCACTTGGTTCCACCTCTTCTCACCTCCTAAATTCAATCATGTTTCACCTGCTAAGTCAGAGAGTTACCATCGCATAACACTACTACAGGCCACTAGGATTAACTAATATATTTAAGGAGGTATATATGCCACAAAGGTAGATGACTTTTAGGAAAGAGATTCAGGGAGCTTTCCCCTTACAATCTAGATAAACAGTAGTTTTCCTGGAGGCCCCACCCTGTTCACTTTCTCTTGCATCTTGTTAGGCAGAATTGGATCACATGGCTACCCTAGCTGCAAGAAACTGATTTTTTAAAACACTGGCACATGGCTGTCACAATCAAAATGGGGTTCTGTTAATTTAAGACAGAGATCAGCAAACCTTTTCTGTAAAGGGCCATGGGGTAAATATTTTAGGCTTTATGGGCCGGAAGATGTCTGTTGCAACTGCTCAGTTCTGCCCTTGGAGCATGACAGCAGCCATAGGCAATACATGGTGAGGCTGTGTTCCAGTAACACTTTATACAAACAGGCAGCAGGCTGGATTAGCCTGCGGACTATAGTCTCCCACTCTTGATGTAGGAGAAAGATATTAGGTGGCAACTAGCAGAGTCTCCCATCTCACCTGTCTGTTTTTTGTGGGGTTTTTAGCAAATACAAAATTTATTTCAACTGTACAGATGTCTTTTTTTAATATAAAACAAACACTTCATTGTCATATGCAACCATAAACAATAATATGCATACTGTATAATACAATGCACTGTTTAGGTATACATCCAACTGAGTCTTCAAATGGCAGCCACCCACTAAAAATGACTTTCCTATTCACAGACAAAAAGTACAACATATAGATTTTTTTCAAGGTCTTATACCACTATATACACATAACTATGTTTTGGCAATTTTATGCAAAACACATCATTAATATAGCTCATATACTTGTGGCAAGTGTTAATCAAGGGGAACACCATTTAGGCCATTTGCAAAGGGCCTGGTAATAGCTTAAACCTACCTTCTAGTTCAGATTCTTCATCCTTTCATTATAATACTAACCGTACACAGAGATATTACAGATTTGTATAAACATGAGATACTATTATCAGCATGACTAAAGTTCCACAAAAGTAGAAACACGGCCCTTTGGACGTCATATCAACACTACCACACAAGAACTGTGTTTAGGCCTGTGGCACTAATACTTCCTACCAGGTCCCAAGAGCTAATGGTGCTAGACATTCAAAACAAATCCAAACAAACAAAAAGCCCGATTATTATTCTGTAGTGATTTTAGTATTGACAAAAATCATCGTCAAAATAGCTTTAACTGGTACAAAAAAGAATGATGGAAGAGTCTCAAAACTCTGGTGTGTAGAAAATGAAAATGTCTCATTAAGACAACCCAAGTGATACTTGGTGTTAAAGAAAAATCTGAGTGCAGCAACTGTATTTCAATGCTGTGGGGTAGATAGCACATGACATGGGCAACCCACTTTACTAAGGCATGGCAAAGGCATCTAAACCAGTGCACCAATTGTTAGAGTCTCACCTGCCTGTTTTTAAGAATCACTCCCCACTCCCCCTTCCCATCCTGCATTCTAGCTCATGAACACACCAAGAATACTTATATGATCCCTAGATCAGCAAACATGGCATTTCACGTTTACAAGGGGTTCAGCTTCTGGGCTGTCATAGGACTTGATTTCTAATCCTCTCCTGACATGGGTGTCTGTGATTCTATGCAAAGTGGAACACAGCTACTCTGGGATCTTAGTCATGTCATTTACTCAAGTGCAGGAGGGCCCCACAGCGCCAGAGTCTAGAAGTTACAAGCAAAAGTGAAGAAGCAGCTGTCACAAGATGATGAATGGCTGCCCTCTGAAGTTTTGATTTGGATTCTAAGTGACAAAACCGGACCAACCAAGGAAACTTGGTAATTTTCTCTGCTGCAGAGCAGCCACCTGGCGAATATCACATTGCAACCACCAACCCTTGGCAGAGGTTGGAACAGCAGCTATAATTATAAAGAGCAGGGAGGAGTCTCTAAAAATCTCTTCTGAGTGGCAAAAATTCTGAAAATCAAGATAATTACAACACTAGCTCATCCTGATTTGCTTGGCTATTTATAGATGAGAAGAAGCTGATGCACTGAGAGCTTTCTCTTTTTTCTTCTTTTCCATTTGCATTAAATCCTGTGCGGCTCCTCCTGAAATGTGTGCATATGCTGACTCCATGTGAGGTGCCACCACTGGCACTTGTCATAAGAATTAAATCCCTCTCAAGCTTGTTTACAGCTCAGCACTTGTCATACTGCTCCCTTGAGCTTCATGGCTGGTTGGGTTCTTTTTTTCCCCAGCTCTGCAGAAGATTTAATTTCTTTTTTGTTTATGTGTGTACTTACCCTTGCAGGTGCAGGAGAGAAAAAATTGCTGTGCCCAGATGTTTCAAAGCTGCGGTAGCATACATACAACTCAGATTAAATAGAAAAATTGCATAGGACAAGGCAGGCACTTCAAGAACATTATTCTATAGGGTATTTAATAAACCTATCGTGTTTTCTTGACAATAAGACTCTTGAATATAACTTTAGGATCAGAGGAATATTTTAGGGCATCACTAGCTCAATTCATTTATAGATGATTTTACAATGAGATTTGTCATTTTTGAGTGGGACCTGCTACATTTACCCCATTTCAACTTAGAAAATATCTTCCCAGAACAGAACAGTCTGGGAATTGGGTGGAAACATTGCCTATCAAGCTGTCTCAGTTCATTACTGGATTAGTTAGACCTCAGGGATCTGAGGCCAGATTTCACCTCAGTTTTGGAACACAGCAAACATAAGCCAAGCACAAACAGCCCTCTTGCTGCTCGTTGAGCTCTGTACTAATAGGCAAAAGCCCTGCCCAAGTTGCAGATGGATAATGCTTCTGTGGCCCCTCAGTTTGGATTGGCCTATACCCAAGGCGATGGGTTAACCTGCTTTGTACATAGCAACTGTCAAGTGGGGAGAGGAGTTCAGCTCAGGAGAAGAAATAATGCTCAGAATTCTCCAGATTCCACTTCACCAGCCTCCAACAATTGTTTCCCATGACAGCATGGAGGTAGCTCATCACCTTTGGCGTCTAGCGGTTTTTAATATTCCCTCACAGCCAAAGCCTAGATCATAATGCTTGTTGTGAAAGCCCGTACAACATACCCACCCCTGCTTTGTAGCATCGTCCCCTCGAGGGCCCTGGGAGCATGTTGCTGTTTTTACCTTTCCCGGGAGGTGTAGAAGAGTTCCCAGCTGACCTGCTCAAGATGTTGGTTTAAAAGAAAACCTCCATCTCCCTTTGCTCATGAAGCTAAAGACCCTCAGTAGACTTAAGAAAAGAGTGCCGTAGGCCTCTGTTCTTTGTAGGGAGGAAAGAGGTCATGGAAGAAAGAGAAGCTCTCACATTTTAATTTGAGTGCCAGTCCTGGATCCCCAGTTGGCAAAGCCTTTTATAGTCAATTCTTGGCCCAGCATTCTGTATCTGCAAGATCAGAGCTTATTAGTATCATCTCTTACTTCTGCCTCCCAACACTGCCACTAGAGACTGCAAAAAGCTTAGACCATACTCACTGCAAGGCAAATGGCTCTTCCTTAACTACTGCAATGCAGGTTTTTACTTGCACTGGAAGACTTATATTCCCCTAGCCATACCAATAATGTTAAATACTCTCTTCATCCCAATATCTTCTAGAACCCCCACTTAGAACATGGAGGATATATTAGAAATCTGTATCTCCTGTAAGGGTCTGCTTGTGAAAGACAGAACAGTAGGATCCAGGAAGCATCTTCGGTTTCAGAGACTATGATAGTGATGCTTCTACTTGTAGGTCATTGATAGGTTCTGGGAAGAAAACTATCATATAATTTATAGCCTTGTTTGTTTGTGTTTTGTCTCTTTAATTTGTTCAGAGCATTCCATTAAACACCAATCATTCTTAAGGCAGGAAGCCTACGGATTCATCAAGATATAGTGGGACTTTGTGAATGAAATCTATTGTTGTGGTTTTGTTAGTGTAAATAATTTACTACATCTTTAACAGGTAATGATTATAAATATTTTAAACTTATGAACCTTGTACATTAAAGCTCCAATTGAGCCGACCACCAGACTACAGGTGATAGGACCACAACTACACCAGCCAATATGATGGCAGTGGTTAGATGTGGTCAGCTCCTCACTTTCAGTGAAGTGTGAATACAAGGGATGACTTCAGCAGCCCCAAAAGCATCTGCTCTCCTTCTCCCCCAAAATCTTCATAAACACATACACAAACACGTGAACATACCTGCCAGATCCAAAAATTAATTTGTGTAAAACGTTGAACACTTCTGCTAAGAGTCAGGTGTATTGTGTCAAGAAGTAGCGCAGTGAGGCTACTGTCTTTTGTATTGTGTTTATCAGATTTGTTGGAGCTGGAAAAAAGCCATGAGGAAGGGAGTTTCTAGCTGGCCAACTCTGTTAGATTATGAGAATAAAAGAAGCTGGAAAGGAGTCTGGAGAGAGAGGGTATTCTTGAGAAGGATGGAGGGAAAGTAGAAGGGGACAGAGGTTAAAATGGCCATCATCAAAAAGACAAGAAATAACAAGTGCTGGCATGGATGTGGAGAAAAGGGAACCCTCGTGCACTGTTGGTGGGAATGTAAATTGGTACAACCACTATGGAAAATAGTATGGAGGTTCCTCAAAAAATTCAAAATAGAACTACCATATGATCCAGCAATTCCACTTCTGGGAATATGTCAAAAGGAAATAAAAACACTGACTCAAAAAGATATCTGCACACACATGTTCAGAGCAGCATTATTTACAATAGCCAAGACATGGAAACAACCTAAGTGTCCATCAATGGATGAATGGATAAAGAAGTTGTGGTGTGTGTATATATATATATAATGGAATATTATTCAGCCATTAAAAATGAGTAAGTCCTACCATTTGCAGCAACATGGATGGACCTTGAAGGAATTATGATAAGTGAAATAAGTCAGATGGAGAAAGACAGATACTGTATGATTTCACTTTTATGTGGAATGTAAACAAAGCAAAACACCAAATGTATAGAAAAAGAGATCAGATTTATGGTTACCAGAGGCAGGGGGTGAGGGAGCAGGGCTTGGAGGAAGGTAATCAAAAGGTACAAATTCCAGTAATAAGATAAATAAGGACTGAGGATGTAATGTACGACATGATGACTACAGTTAACACTGCCGTGTGATATATAGGAAAGTTGTTAGGAGAGTAGATCCTGAGTTCTCATTACAAGGGGAAATTTTTTTTCTTTTCTTTTTATTGTATCTATATGAGATGATGGATGTTAACTGAACCTGTTGTGGTAATCATTTTACAATATTTGTAAATCAAACCATCATGCTGTACACCTTAAACTTACACAGTGAGTTATGTCAATTATTTCTCAATAAAACTGGAAAAAAAAAGAAAAATGAAAAACAGAGTGACTTTCTATATGCACTTTGCATGCTTCAGAACTTTGTCTTAAAGATGACTGGGCTGGTAGACAATAGGTGGAAGTCAAGGTAGGGTCACCTAGAGGCAACCCCTTATCTCTGAACCCATGTTCAGAGGGGCTAAAGCTTTTAATGCAATTGTTTCCTCTTTTCTATGTAGTAGTCCCAACCTACCTTTCCAGTTCATTTCCTGCCACTCTAATCTTTACCTAGAGCTGCTCACCTTTTCTTGAAGATTTCATGCGATTCTGTGCCTTTGTGTGTTGGCTCAAGCTCTTTGCTCTCTTTGGAAAGCTCTTTACTACCCTTCTCCATTTGAAAATTCCCACCTATCCTTTAGAACTGAGCTCAAAGGTGTCATCTACTGTGACATCTTTCTCGGGCAGATCAGTCAGTTCCTCCACTGTGTTTCCAGTGTACATCTTACACATTTATTATTGCCTTGTATTGGAGTTATTTGAATGTTGCCCCCTCATCAAGACTGAACTCGCAGAGAGCAGTGATGCATTTGATTATCTGTGCATCCTCAATGTTTAGCCCACAATAGGCACTCAAATATGGTTAATGAATGAATGGATGAATGAATGAATGAATGGGGCATTGCAATTTTTAAGGGAAGAAGAAAAGAGCATGAGAAATAAGCAAGTGAGAAAGTTCCAAATGAGGTGCTACACAAAACTCCAGCCACTTTCTTACAGAGGTTCATCTCTCACTTCCAAACATGTGATTCTAGATACTTCCATCCTCTCCAAATCAGAGCTGTAACCCAGACAAATATCAAGGCTCAGAAAAACCAAGGGAAAAGTCTTGCGATTCTCATAATTTGAAAGTGGATTTAAACTTCAGTGAAGTACCAACATTGCCCGCTCATGTTATTTTTTTATGCATTTAATAGAGCGCTTACCTCTCAAAACCCGGCTGTGGCTTGATCTTACATTTTCTTCGTACTTGCTTCAACACCTGTTAACCACAACACTGAGGCTGCCAGTCCTGGCTTCATCTTGCTCTCTGACTGTTGTTGCAATGGTGTAACGGCGGCGCTGCAGCTGTTACATTGGCAGCCATTCCAGGGACTGGGGCTGGCTTCTGGCCCCCAGGGTGCTTTAACAGTTACGCAGGTTCTTGGTGCAATAAATGCCTCCCTCCCTCTTCTGGCTCCCTCAGCCCTTTGCTCATCCTGCCCTTGTAAAGCCCGTCACTTCAATGTAATCAGCTTATGTGTATCTATTGGCCTCACTGGACTGCAAGTTCTGCAAGAGAGGGACCATGTCCTACTCATTACTGTTTCTCTCACACTTACCAGGGAGGGCCTGGCGTTGGAAGGAGAGAAGGAATAATCAATAATAAATGAATGAATGAATGAAAATGTTCTCATGAAAATTCTTTGTTGGCACTTTAATTAAATCACTCATCATTCCCATCTGTTATTATTCCCCCCTAAAATGATACTTCTGATTTAGTGTAATTGGTTGCTTTTTTTCTTCACCCTGGAAACAAGTAATCATTCTTGATTATCAACAGCTATGCTGTAATACAAAAATAGAAAAGAAAAATCTAGACATGATATAAACCTGCTAATGGCTTCCTCTCTGAGAGCTATCTTTGTACATCTCTGAATCACATTTAATAATATTTGATTTCCTCAACCTCTCAGGCCAGTTGGACGTGATGTGCCCTGCTTATGTAGCTGAGTGTATCT
Source organism: Tapirus indicus (assembly GCA_031878705.1). Lineage (NCBI taxonomy): Eukaryota > Metazoa > Chordata > Mammalia > Perissodactyla > Tapiridae > Tapirus > Tapirus indicus. The sequence goes on from CM062918.1 coordinate 48,502,806, forward strand.
CATTCCATTAGCACCACAGATACAATGACACTGCATTTTAAAAATACTCCTTGTAATTTTTTCGTTTGAAGAATAGAATGTTTGTGCTTTTTTGGGCTTTGAGAGACGGGTCTCTTTGGAATCTTTGGGAAATTAAACAATATACCTAAACTTTATCACATCTTCTAGTAATAACAATGCCAAACAGATGGTTCTTCCCACTTGAATTATCTATCTTGACTCATCTAAATTTAATCTCTTTCCAAGTCAGAGAGCACTTGTGGGCGTGGTGAAGTGGGAAATGAGGGCCTGGGCTCAGAGCAGACTGAAGCTGACTGGTCAACCTGGCCACAAATTATCAAACTCCTTTCTCTTCATGTCTGTAAAACAGGGATAATAATATTGAATGCACGTGGTTCTTGTGAAAATTAAAAGAAAACACTGCGTACATAATGTTCTTAGCCAAATTTTGTGAAGCAGCTTTTCCTCTACTGATGTTAGTACCCTTCCTTTTCTGACCACCTAGTCTCCACCAGTGCTTCTTTTCCCAACAGGGTGCACTGTGGTACCAAAATGCAGACATAACTTCCTGTAGCAGAGGGGAATCTGGAGGTGTGTGCTTCATAGAGTTATACAGTTGACGCGAATGGTAAGAACAATTTCGCAATGTTTTGATTATAGCACTCCAGCACCTTTGGGCTCTTCCCTAGTGACAGTGCCTTTTTTCAATCCAGAGCTTTCTTTTGTAGGCCTAAGCTTTTGGAATGACTGATCTTCCTACTTCACCCACATTCCTTTTCTCCTAACCTCCAAATCTCAGGAACATGGTCTTTGCTTCTCCAGCAGCCATGCTGGAAGTTACTTTTGTTACCAGCTCAGCCAGAGTCTTCCCTGGGTTCTCCTCACAGGAAAATGCTCCAGCTTTCCTAGTCCAGACTCTACTTCTCTAATCTGGGGCCTCCCCCAGGAGCACACTCTGAGCGCTGTTCCTGTCAGCTCTGCCCGAGCAAACACTTCTGTCCTCAGATTTTAAGGCTCTTCTTGACAGGATATTCCTGCAACTTCTCTGGGTCATTTTGTTTAATTCTTCTCTGGACTTTCAGTTATCCTAAAAACACATCTTAGCTTATCAGTCACTTTTGTTCACCATTTTAGTCTTCGTAGACTCAAGTGGAAAACGCTATCCTTCACAGGAGTAGTGGAGATGACCACAATCAAAGGCATGTTTACGGCTGAAGAACATTCTTGCCTCTGGAAGTTGTTTCTCATCTTCTGTCACAAAAGAAAACCAGTTCAGAGTGCATACTTCTGTTTTGTTACATCTACTACTTCCACCTTCAACTAACTAGTTTCCTTTCAATTAATAGTTTGGGAGAAAAGAAGATTTTTAAATGTAGACTGTTAGTTTTTCTCTTCTTTAAAAATTTTTTATTGTCAAAAATGCAAAAACTACAAGTAAACAAAAAGAAAATACAAGATACTACCTAATCCCAAAAACCAGACCTAACCACTGCCAACTGTTTTGTTTCATGTATCTTTCATATGTATCTATGTGTCTATATCTGTGCTACAAAATCTCCCCACAAATTTGTTTTTAAAAATCTTTAAGATACCGAAAATGTCCTGCCTTATGTTCAACTAAGTTTATCCCATGATCACCTCTTGTCACAAGGATTTCAAGACATTTCTTGAAATAATGTGATAATGTGCATATAGTAGTTGCTTAACTAATATAATCTTATTCATAATCAAACTAGATTAGGATTATATGACTTAATAAAATGCCTTTAATTGTGTTAAAGGTGCAACATCAATGCACTAGATTTGTAGAAATGTGAATTCTACTATTAAGAAGCACTTAACAAAAACGTTCCACTCTTGCCATCATTGTGTTTATTTTCATAGCATTTATCCCTAACCTGGCTCATATTCATCAGTGATTAATGTAGCAGCAAATTGTGTTAGTTTAACTATTTCAAGCTTTAGCTTATGAATATACTTACCCTTTTTAAAAGTATGAAGAAACAACTTCCCCAGGGAAGTTTCTGTCCATGTCCTTTATTGTCTCTTCAACTGCCGTCCCTCTCTCATGGTCCTTTCTTTACTGACGAATATTGATAAGAATTGTCCACATGAGCTACCTTCCTGCCCTTACTCCCTAATGGCCCCTTAGCCCTGGACACTCTGGATTCCTCTCACACCATTTTACTGACACGAGCCTCCTGTGTTAGTTAGAACAGAGGTTTGGCTATTTTGAATCAGATTGTTTTTTCTTTTTCTATTGAGTTGTATGAATTCTTTATATATTTTAGATATTAACCACTTATCAGGTGTATGATTTGCAAATATTTTCTCTCATTCTGTAGGTTGCCTTTTCATTTTGTTGATGATTTCTCTTGCTGGCAGAAGGTTTTTAGTTTGATGTAGTTGCACTTGTTTATTTTTGCTTTTGGTGTCAGATCCAAAAAGTCATCACCAAGACCAATGTTGAGGCGCTTACCCCCTATGTTTTCTTCTAGGAGTTTTTGGCTTCAGGTCTTATGTTCAAGTCTTTAATCGATTTTGAGTTGATTTTTGTGTATGGTGTATGTATGTCCATTTTTAGATATATGATTTGAAAATATTTTTCCTAGTCTGTGGTTTGTCTTTTCTTTTTTTGCTGAGGAAGATTCACCCTGAGCTAACATCAGCTGCCAATCTTCCTCTTTTTTTGTATGGAAGCCGCCACCACAGCATGGCCACTAATAGATGAGTGGTGTAGGTCTGTGCCTGGGAACCAAACCTGGGCCACTGAAGTGGTACATGCCAAACTTAACCACTAGGCCACTGGGGCTGGCCCCTGTCTTTTCATTTTTAAATGGTATCTTTTGGGGGCTGGCCCGGTGGCATCATGGTTAAGTTCACACTCTGCTTTGGCGGCCCAGGGTTTGCAGGTTCAGATCCCAGGTGCGGACCGATGCACCACTTGTCAAGCCATGCTGTGGCAGCATCCCACATATAAAGTAGAGGAAGATGGGCACAGATGTTAGCCCAGAGCCAGTCTTCCTCCATAAAAAGAGGAGGATTGGCAATGGATGTTAGCTCAGGGCTAATCCTCCTCACACACACAAAAATAAAATTAAATAAATAAATATCTTTTGAAGAGGAAAAGTTTTTAATTTTGTCAAAGGCCAACTTACCATTTTTAAAATGGATTGTGCTTTTGGTATCATATCTAATAAATATTTGCCTAACCCAAAGTCATAAAAATTTTTGACTCTATTTTCTAGAAATTTTATAGTTTTAGGTTTTACACTTCTGTCTGTGATCCATTTTGAGCTACTTTTTGTGTACGGTGTGAGGTAAGGGTCTATTTTTTTTTTTTAATGGATATACAATTATTCTAGCTCCATTTAAAAAAAAAAAGACTATTCTTTCCCCCATTGAATTGTTTTAGAATCTTCATCAAGAATTGACTGACCATAAATGTGTACACTTATTTTTGGATCTGCTGTTCTTTTACATTGATTTGAATGTCTATCTTTATGCCAACACTGCACTATATTAATTTCTGAAATTTTGTAGGAAGTTTTGAGATCAAGTAGTTAAGTCCTCCAGTTTTGTTCTGCTTTTCAACATTTTTTTGACTATTCTAGGTGCTTTTCATTTTCATATAAATTTTAGGATCAATTTGTCAATTTTTACAAAAAACCTACTGAGATTTTGATAGAAATTTTGTTTACTCTGTTGTTTCATTTGAGGAGTATTGCCATCTTAACAATGTTAACTCTTCCAATTTATGAACATGGGGGATCACTGTCAAGCATTATACATTCACAATGGTGCCACCTCTGAAAAGCAGCATGCTCCATCTCAGGGAGGTCAGGTGTCTGAGACTGGGGGTCAAATCTTGGCTCTGTCCCTTATTAGCATGTGAACTTGGGCAATTTACTTAATTTTCCCTAAACTTAGTTTCATTAGTTTCACTAGGATAACAACAGCAACCTCATGGGATTGTGATGAGGATTAAAATGGCTGTATATAAACATAAGACCTGGCTCCTAATAGGTACTAAAATGGTAACTATGTACTAACAATGTTTTGCTCATCCCTATCTCTGGACCAGGAGATAACACCTTTGGTAGGAAGAATAAAGAAATAATGAAAACCTTCTTCTGCTCTATTTCTTGCTTTCCCTCTGTCCTCTTTGTATTTTTCTACTCTAGTAAGTAGTAGCAAGGAGTAGAGGAGGCTCTGGAATGTTGAGGAGAGCCACAGCCAGACTCCTGGCTTACCTCAGTGTTTTCCAGGATTTCAGTAAAAAGGTGAAGCAGATCATTGTGTTTACTGTCCAGGCCAGCCCACCAGGGTCGTAAAGCACACAAAGACAGGGTCTGAAGCTTTAATTAGGAGTGTAGACCATGCACTGGGCTGCAGAGTCTTCTGTGTTGCATTTCTTAAGGCGTTTGAGAAAAGCAATCTATGACAAGATGGGCTGCAGGTCCAGAATCCTAAACAACTCTTGTACCTATTAAATTAGCAAAGGTAATTTTTAAAAATTAAGTTGCAAACATTATTAAAGATTGAGCTATTGACCATTCAAGGCCTACATCCTACATCTCAAGACCCAAAAGAAAAACTATCTTTCCCTCTTCAACTTGGGCACTGATTAGACAGACTCAGCTCACATGCCCTCCCACCAACAAACCAGTCACTGCTCAGAGGATTAGCAGAAATTTGATTTACAACATTATTGAGTTATAATTTGACCTGCAATAAGCTGTCCACATTTAAAGTGTACAATTTAATAATCATTGAAATGCACTTGTGAAGCCATTTGATCTCTTTTCTCTGACTATGGATTAATGTGCATTTCTAGATTTTTATATTTGTTTGACTTCTTTGACTCAGCCTAATTATACTGAGATTCATCCATATTGTTAAATATATCAAAAGTTCAATTCTTTTTATTGCTGAGTAGTATTCCATTGCTTGGCTATACCACAATATGTTTATCCATTCACCTGTTGAAGGACATTTGAGTTGTTTCCAGTTTTAGGCTATTACAAATAAGGCTGCTATGAACAGTCATTTAAAAGTCTTTGTATGCCCAATGCTTTCATTCCTCTTGGGTAAATACCTAGTAGTGGAAAGGGTGGATCATATGGGAGGGGTATACATAACTTTTTTTAAAAGTTGAACTTTCTATTTTGAGATAATTGAAGATTAAAATGCAGTTGCAAAAAATAGCACAGAGATCCTGTGTGCCCTTACCCAGTATTTCTCCAATAGTAGTGTCTTGCAAAACTATATTATAATATCAAAACCAGGATACTGACATTAATAAAGTCAAAATACAGAATGTTTTTATCACCACAAGGATTCCTCCTGTTGCCCTTTTATACCTACATCCACTTCCCTCCTGAAACCCATTCCCCGTTAACCAAACACTACTCAGTTCTCCATTTCTAGAATTCATTTTAAGAGTATTATGTAAATGGAACCATACAGTATGTAACCTTTGGGGATTAGCTTTTTTTGCTCAGAATAATTCTCCAGCGATGTACCCAGGTTCTTGCATGTATCAATAGTTCATTTCTTTTTATTGCTGAGTAGTATTCCATGATATGGGTTTACCACCATTTGTTTAACCATTCATCTGCTGAAGTACATCTATGTTGTTTCCAGTTTTTCGCTATTACAAAAAGGCTGCTATAAACATTCATGTACAGGTGTTGATATGAACATAGTTCTTCATTTTCCTGGGATAAATGCCCAGGAGTGCAATTGATTGGTTATATGGTAGTTGCATATTCAGTTTATTAAAACACTGCCAAACTGTTTTCCAGGGTGGCTGTACCATGTCACATTCCTACCAGCATTTGTTTCTTCCTGTTGCAGCATTTGGCATTATCAGTATGTTTTATTTTAGGCATCCTGATAGGTGTGTAGTGATATCTCATTGTAGTTTTAATTTGCATTTCCCTAATGACTAATGATGTTGAATATTTTTTCGTGTGCTTTTTTGCCATCTGTATATCCTCTTCAGTGAAATGTCTCTTTACGTGTTTTTCCCATTTTCTAATTGGATTCTTTTTTTATTGTTGACATTTGAGAGTTGTTTGTGTATTTTAGATACTAGTACATTGTCAGATATGTGGTTTGCATGTAATTTTCCCAGTCTTAGCTTGTCATTTCATCTTCTTGACACATTCTTCGAGTTTTAATTTTGGTGAAGTTCAATTTATAAATTTTCCTTTGTGGATTGTGCTTTTGGTGCTAAGTCTAAGAACTCTGCCTAGTCCGAGACCCTGAAGATTTTTTTCCTAAAAGCTTTTATAGTTTCATGTTTTACATTATGTATGTGATCCATTCTGGTTAACTTTTGTATAAGGTGTAAAACCTTTTGTATAATGTGTAGGTCAAAGTTCTTTTTTTTTTAACCTATGGATGTCCATTTGCTCCATTACCATTTGTTTAAAAGGCTATCTTTCCTACATTGAATTACTTTTGCCCATTTGTCAAAACTCAGCTGGGCATATTTGTGTGGGTCTATTTCTGGGTTCTCTTTTCTGTTCCTTTAATCTATCTCTCAATAATACCAATCTATCTAGGTTGTTTTAGCTATTCTAGTTTCTTTGCCTTTCATAAAAGTTTTTAAAGAATCTTGTCTATATCTACAAAACTTCTTGCTGAGGTTTTGATAGGAATAGTTTTAAACCTGAATATCAATTAGAGGATAATTGACTACGTCATTTCTTCCAATCCATGAACATGGTATGACTCTCTACTTATTTAGATCTTTGATTTCTTTCATCAGAATTTTGTAATTTTCAGCATTCAAGTCTCATATGTGTTTTGTTAGGTTTCCACTTAAGTATTTCTCTCTCTCTCTCTTTTTAAAGTGATTATAAATAGAATTTTATTTTAAATTTTGGTGTCCATGTGTTCATTTTTAGGGCATAGAAATACAATAAATTTTTAATTATTTATTTTGTATTCTGTGACCTTGCTGAACTCACTTATTATCACTTGAAGGTTTTTTGTAGATTCTTTGGGGTTTTTTTTCAGTAAATAGGGACAGATTTATTTCTTCCTTTCCAATCTGTATGCCTTTTATTTCATTTTCTTGCCTTATTGCACTGACTAGAACTTCCAGCACTATTTTGAATAAGTGGAGAGAGTAGATATCCTTGCCTTGTTCCCAATTTTAGGGGGAAAGCATTCACTCTTCCGCCATTAAGTGTAATGTTCACTGTAGGTTTTCTGTAGATGCTCTTTATCAAATTGAAGAAGTTCCCCTTACTTCCTATTTTTCTGAGTTTTTATTATGAATGGTTGTTAAATTTTGTCAAATGCCTCTTTAGCCTGTTAATTATGTTGATTGATTTTTGAGTATTGAACCCACCATGCAACCTTGGAATAAACCCCACTTGATCATTTTATGTAATTCTTTTTATGTATGGCTGGATTTTATTTATTAATATTAAGGATTTGTGCATCTATATTCATGAGGGATATTGTGGTTTTTTTGTACTGTCTCTGGTTTTAGTGTCAGGTAATAATGGTTTCAGAAAATGAATTGGGAATTGTTCCCTCAGACTGGAGGGGAATATTTGCATAATGCATATTTGGCAACTAACTTAAACCTAGACTGTATAAAGAACTCTTATAATTCAATAAGAAAACAGACAGCCCAATAAAAGTATGAGCAAAATATGTGAACAGATAATTTACCAAGGAAGAGTTATGGATAGCAAATAAGCACATTAAAAGATTCTCAATTGATCACTATGCAAACGCAAATTAAAACCACAGTAAAGTACTACTATAAGTACTACTATAAGCCCACTAGAATGGCTAAATTAAAAAGACTGACAATACCAAGTGGTAGTGAGGATATGGAATAACTGGAATGCTCATAAATTTCTGGTGGGAATGCAAAATGGTAAAGCCACTTTGGAAAACAGTATGGCAGTATCTTAAAATTTTAAACATACACCTACCATACAACGCTGGAATCCATCTCCTGGATATTTACAAATGAAAACATATGTCCACACTAATAATTGCACATATATATTCATAGAAATTTTATTCATAATAGCCCCAAACTTGATTCAAGTGCCCAAGTCATGAATGGATAAACAATGGAACACTATTCAGCAATAAAAAGGAATGAACTACTGATACATACAACAATAGTTGAAAGCATTATGATAAATAAAAGAACCCAGATACAAAAGGCAAATATTTTACAAAAGGCAAAACTATATAGGGCCAGGAAACATAACAATGGTTGCCAAGGACTGGGGATGAAGGAAAGGTTTACTTCAAGGAGGCAAAAGGAAGGAGTTCCTTCCCCAAAGAAGGAACTTTTGGGAATGATGAAAATGGAAATTTTGATTGTAGTGATGATTATATGACTATTATGTGTTTGTCAAAACTCATCAAATCATGCACTTTAAAATAATATATTTTATTATATGTAAATTATACCTCAATAAATCTGACAAAAATTATTTATGTAGCCAAATTTTGCTATATCAGTTACAACTAATTTAAATTTACATCCCCAGGTTATGAGAGCACCTGTTCCTCTACATTCTGCCAACAGGGCTAATATTAAACAAATTTTTAATCTTTGTTAAGTTTATAGGTAAATAATAATATACTATTGCTCTTTTTACTTGCTACAACTAATTTAAATTTACATCCCCAGGTTATGAGAGCACCTGTTCCTCTACATTCTGCCAACAGGGCTAATATTAAACAAATTTTTAATCTTTGTTAAGTTTATAGGTAAATAATAATATACTATTGCTCTTTTTACTTGCAGCTTTTAAAGTATGCACTGGATGAGCATTTATTTTTGCTCAGTATTTTATATACGAAATGACTTTTTATATCATTTCCTATATTTCTATTGGCAGTGTTCATCTTTTCCTACTGAGTTGTAAAAACTCAATTTAGATTTTTTAAATAGCACTTTGTAATTTATATTGAAGTGTTTTTGCCAATATGTTGTTTTTAACTTTACAATATATAGTTTTCATGGAAATGTTACTAATTTTTATGTAGTCAAATTTGCTTACTCTTTTCCTTTATATAATCCTGGTTTTATTTTATACTAAGAAAGGCCATCCCTACTCCAAGATTATATATAGTTTTCTATGTTTTCTTGAGTACCTTATGGAGTCATTTTTATTATCAAATTTTGCTTCATGCAGAATTTATTTTGGTATAAGTTGTCTGAACATGACTTATTTGAAGAGTCTGGTTTTTGCCACTAATGCCACCTTCATCATGTACTAATTTCCCATATCTATTGAACTTTATTTATGGATTGTATTCTGTTCCACTAATCTTTCTAGTCACATGTGATATATTTTTAAGTGTTGATAATGTTCACTATCTTGCCCTGAGAAATGAGTGTGCATCTATCATCTATCCACATCTTATGATGAGAAAGATAGTAAGTAATTACTCAGCTTAGTACTGTAATAAACCAATGCAAAGTGTCAGTCTTTCAAATACACTACTTAATACCTATTACCTAGTGTTATATTTATATTAGATCAAAGTAATAACTCTAAAAGTACAAAATGTAATAACATAGGATACTAGAAAAATTTTAATCTTTCAGCATCAGTGAATGACCTTACAGTACTATATTTTGTTACCCTATTTAAGACCTATAACATAACAAAATCTTTTTGTAGTTTTATGGTCTCCTCCAAGGAGTGATTGGTAATTACGTTTAATGCAGCAAACAGTGATTTTCTGATTGCACTGCAGCTCTAGTTCATTAGGACTGAGCTAGAATGAGCTTGCACATTTTGAATTAGACTACAGAAGGGTGCAAGTAGTAAATGAACGTTGGCACCATTTCCAGACTGGCATGTGAAAACCCAAAAGACACCCTTTGTCCATAGTCATTTCTTCAAATACTGAAGAATTAATAATGCTTCTGTTCTAAATGAATACGTTAAAATTGGAAGACTGGAGAACAAATCTTTTTTTAATATCAGGGTCAGTAAACATGAATCACCATTTGTCTACAAATCCAGCAGATTGTAAGATGTAAGAGTAGACTGAGTTTTCCATGACCTCCCCAGCCTGGGTACAAATGGGGTCATGGTCACAGCAGCAACCTCCAGTCCTCCTCATTTTTGTGTCATAATATTTTCGGTGAGTTCTAGGTGTAAAACATATAGCTAGATTGTATTTTGAAATCTTATTTGACAATCTTTGTGTTTCAAAAGATCAGTTTAATTCATTTTCATTTGTTATGATCACTCATATATTTGGATTCATTCCTACCCTATTGTATTGTGTTTCCTACTTTCTGTGCTTTTTATTTGTTCCTCCTCCTACTTTGCTTATTTATTTATTTATTTGGATTGATTGAGTTTTCTTTACTCATTTTCTCCCCTTTACTGATTTGAGAGTTACTGATTGTACTTGACTGAAAATCTAAAATTAGTCAATATCTCTTCCTGCTTAAAATGCAAGGACTCTGATTACAACAATCGCATACCACCTGCCCTCTTCCATGTTGATTTGGATTGTTTCTTAGCTTCACCTTATTTTTTCCAGTTCCATAACCATGACTCTTCATTTTCTTTTTCTTTCTTACATAATCCACTATTAATTTGATTTATCCACATAGTTTTGCTCATATTATTCTTACAACCCAAACCTTACTCTGGATTAAATTTCCTGAAGTATACACTTTTTAAAATCTTTCTTCAGGGATCTGAGTGCAATAAATTTATTCTTTGCTTGTTAGAGTGATTTTATTTTTCATTACTCTTGAAGGCAATTTATCTGAGTATAGATTTATAGACTGAGAGTTATTTTCCTTCAACATTTTGAAATTATTATTCTATCATCTTATGACTGTCAACATACAAATCTACAGTCAATCAGTTGAATTTTTTTTCCATTATAAATAAACTGTCTTTTCCTCTTTGGTATCTTCTAAAATTTTCTCTCTGTCTTTAGTACTCCGTACTTTGGTGACAATGTGTCTACTTCTGCATTTCATTTGATTTATCCAGCAGGGAACTTGGTGTACCTTCAGTCTGAAGATTCATGTCTTTTCTTTAATTCTAGGAAATTTGCATCCATATTCTCTTCAAATATTGATGCTCCTCTATTCTTTCCTTGTAGAACTGTTTTGAGATGTATGTTTGAACTGCTAATTATACTCTTCATATCCTATAACCTTCTTTTGTGTTTTCCATATCTTTCTACATTCTGTTTACTATCCAGAGGTCTATCTTCCAGGTCACTAATTCTCTTTTTTACTATTTAGACATTTACTGAGTTTTGAATTCCAATGACTATAATGACAATATTCATTTATAAAAATATACTTGGTTCTTTTAAAATTTTGTCTCTTTTTTTCACAGTAGCTTATTCATCATTGTGATTGCTACTACTTCTTTCATCTCTTTGATCATTTAAACAAATTTATTATGCAGACTTTTGAGATTTTTCTGTTACCTCAAGTTCTTAGTCTGCTAATTCTTTAATTTGTTATGTCTAGTGACTTTTCCTCATACTAGCTCATCTCCTGTTGTTCGTAAATTTTTATTGCTAGCTTAACTTTAATAGGAGTTTGCTTTATATGTGTGAATAAATGCATCCTGGGGTGTGAAAAGGTCTTCATGGAGCAATTTTGTGGTTTCCTTTTTCCCTGCTGGATGCCCCAAATTATTTCAGTAGTCATGGATAATTTTTAAGTTAAGGTCTTACACTGTGGGATAGAATAAATTCAGATCCCCTACATCACCCACAGCACTGATGGAGTGGTCTCAAGGTTTTAATTTCTTAAAGGATACCCTTTCCTCCCGGATCGTGACAAAATCAGGCAGATGATCAGTTACTTTGTATCTTCCCAAAACTTCGTGGGTGAAGTTTTCTAGCAACCCTTTGGTGAATCCTGGCTTTATTCAGGCAGCTCAGTTCCAGTTCCTATTTGGGCTCAAGGCTATATCCCAAAGTTAGCCAAGTCTCTCTAAAGACATTAAAACCTCAATTCCTAGTTATTATTCCTGATTAGGACTTCTCCTTCTGGTGATGGTGTACGAGGTAATTTGGACCAATCCTCCTATTGAAGGCAACTGAAGAAGTGTTAGATTACAACAATCATATTCTTAAAAGCATCAAAAAAATGTAAAAGATATTGAGGAAATACTGGAGCTAGATGAAGAGTAGAGGATAACACTTTAAAGATTTACCTCCACCCAGCAATCCCACTCTTGGGCATCTACCCAATGGACATGAAATCAACCATCACAAGAGGCTTATGCAACCCTATGTTCATTGCAGCATTATTCACTATAGCCAAGAAGTGGAAGCAACCCAAGTGTCCCTCGACTGATGATTGGTTAAAGAAGATGTGGTATATACATACAATGGAATACTACTCAGCCATAAGAAAAGACACAATTGTCCCATTTGCAACAACATGGAGGGACCTAGAGGGTATTATGTTAAGTGAAATAAGCCAGAGAGAGAAGGACAGACACTGCATGAACTCACTCATATATGGAATATAAATGAACACACGGACAGAGAGAACTGATTGGTGGTTACCAAGGGGAAGGGGGCTGGGGGGTGGGCACAAGGGGTGAAGGGTTACATCCACATGGTGACGGACAAACAAAAATGTACAACTAAAACCCCACAGTGTTATAAACTATTAAGACATCAATAAAAATAAAAATCTCCCAAACCCAGATCAACATCGTGACCAGTGTGGTAAATGATCCCACTGAAAAAAAAAAGAAAATAGTTTGGTATTATCCACTAAATTTTAAGATATGCATACCTCATGATCCAGCAATTTCATTGCTTTGTATGTTAATACCCTAAAGAAATGCATGTGCATATGAATCAAGAGACACATACAAGGATGTTCATTGCAGTCAGGCTATTCATAGTATTATTATTTACAGTAGCATTTAAAAACCTGGAAAATATCCAAATAGCCATCACCAAAAAAATGTAGAAATTGTGTCCCTTAGCTGTAGAATGTAAAAAGCATTTATTACACAATGAAATAATAACAGTAATGAAAAGAAACAAACTATGGATACAATTCAGATGCAATAACATGGATCAGATACCATAATGTTAAATAAAAGAAGCCAGACGCAAAATAATACGTTTTATATGATTCAGTGCATATGAAGTGCAGAACCAGGCAAGACTAAATTATAGTGTTTAGACATACATGTTTTATGTGGTCAGGTATAAAGAAAAACAAGAACATGTCAGTACAGGAAACCCTAAAGATTACATACACGCACACACATGCACACACACACACACAATTGTTAGAACTAATGAATGAATTCAGCAAAGTTGCAGGATACAAAATCAACACACAAAAATCAGTTGCATTTCTATACACTCATAGTGAACAGTTGAAAACGGAATTAAGAAAACAATTCAATTTACATCAAAAAGAATAAAATACTTAGGAATAAACTTAACCAAGGAGACAAAAGACTTGTACACTGAAAACTACAAAAAATTTTGTTGTTGAAAGAAATTTAAAAAGACACAAATAAATGTCAAGAAATCCCATGTTCATGGGTTGGAAGACTTAATATGGTTATGTTGTCAGTACTAAAACTTAAGTGATCTACAGATTCATGCAATCCCTACAAAAATCTTAATGGGATTTTTGCAGAAATAGAAAATTCATATGGAATCTGAAGGGATCCTGAACAGCCAAAACAATTTTGAAAAGAACAAAGTTGGAAGTCTCACACTTCCTGATTTCAAACTTATTACAAAGCTACAGTTATCAAAACAGTGTGGTACTGGCATAAAGAGAGACATATGGGCCAATGGGATAGAAGAGGGAGCCCATAAATAAAAGTTTGCATATATGGTCAAATGATTTTTAACAAGGGTGCCAAAACCACTAAATGGGGAAGAATAGCCCTTTCAGCAAATGGTGTTGAGACAACTGGATATCCACATGCAAAAAAAATGAAATTGGATCCTTACCTAATACCATATACAAAAATTAGCTCAAAATGGATCATAAAACCTAAATGTAAGAGATAAAATTCTAAAACTCTTAAAATAAAACATAGGGAAAGCTTCTGATATTGTATTTGACAATGATTTCTTGGATATGACACCAAAAACCAAGGCAGCAAAAGAAAACATAGACAAATAGGACTGCATCAATATTTTAGTATTTTGTTTATTGAAAGATACTATCAACACAGTAAAAAGGTAACTGACAGAATGGAAGAAAATATTTGCAAATCGTATATCTGATAAAGAGTAAGTATCAAGAATATATAACGAACTCCTAAAACTCAACAACAAAAAACAACCCAATTCAAAAATGGGCAAAGGACTTGAATAGGTATTTCTCCAAAGAAGATAAAAATTGGCTAAGAAGAACATGAAAAGATGTGCAACATCACTAATCATTAGGGAAATGCAACTCGAAACCACAATGAGATACTACTGGACATCCATTAGGATACCTATTGTTTAAAAAATATATATAGCAAGTTTTGGCAAGGATATAGAGAAATTGGAACCCTTGTGTACTGTTGGTGGGAATGTAAAATGGTACAGCCATTATGGAAAATAATAGGTACTTCCTTTAAAAATTAAAAATAGAATTACCCTATGATCCAGCAATTCCACGTCTGGGCATATACCCAAAACAATTGAAAGCAGGATCTTGAAGAGAGAATCTGTACACCCAAGTTCATAGCAGCATTATTCACAATAGCCAAAAGGTAGAAGCAACCCAAGTGTCCATCAATGGATGAATGGAGAAGCAAAATATGGTATATACATATAATGGAATATTATTCACCCTTAAAAAGGAATGAAACCTTCACACACACTACAGCATGGATGAACCTTTAGGATATTATGCTAAGTGAAATCGCCAGTTACAAAAAGACAAATACTGTATTATTTCACTTATATGAAGTACTTAGAGTAGTCAAAACCACAGAGACAGAAAGTCGAATGGTGGGTGCCAGGAGCTGGGGTGAGGGGATAATGAGGAGTTATTGTTTAATGGATATAGGATTTCAATTTTGCAAGATGAAAGAGTTCTGGAGGTGGATGGTGGTGATGGTTACACAACAATAAGAATGTCCTTAATACCACTGCACTATACACTTAAAGATAATTAAAATGGTAAATTTTATGCTATGTGTACTTTACCACACAAAAAAATTCATTGGTCATAGATACATAGTTTATTTCTGGATTTTCAATTCTATTCCATTGATCTATATGTCTGTCCTTATGCCAGTACCACATTGTTGTGATTATGTAGCTTTGTAGTGTTTTCTTTTTTTACTGAGGTATAATTGACATGTAACATTATATTAATTTCAGGTGTACAACATAATGGTTTGATATTTGTATTCACTGTGAAATAGCCACCACAATAAGTCTAGTTACCATCCATCACCACATAAAGTTACTAATTTTTTTTTCTTGTGATGAGAACATTTAAGATTTACTCAGAAACTTTCAGATATGCAATACAATATTATTGACTATATTCACCATGGTATGCATTGCATCTCCATGACTTATTTATTTTATAACTGGAAATTTGTACCTCTTGACCCCCTTCACCCATTTTGCCCACCTTCCTAACCCCCCTTCCCTCTGGCAACTGCCAATCTGTTCTCTGTATCTATGAGTTTTGTTTTGTTTGTTCATTTGTTTTGTTTCTTTAGATTCCACATATAAGTGAATTCATATGGTATTCGTCTTTCTCTATCTGACTTATTCACTTAGTATAATACCTTCAAGGTCCAACCATGTGTTGCAAATGGCAAGATTTCATTCATTTTTATGGCTGAGTAGTATTTCATTGTGTCTGTGTGTATATATATATATTTATCACATTTTCCTTATCCATTCATCCATCAATGGACACTTACATTGTTTCCATAACTTGGCTATTGTAAATAATGCTGCAGTGAACATGGGGTGCATGTATCTTTTCAAGTCTTCATTTACTTCCGATAAATACCCAGCAGTGGAATTGCTGGGTCATATGGTAGTTCTATTTCTAATTTTTTGAGGAATCTCCATACTGTTTTCTACAGTGGCTACACCAAATTACATTCCCACCAGCAATGCACAAGGGTTCATTTTTTTTTCACATCCTCACCAACACTTGCTATTTTTTGTCTTTTTGATAATAGCCATTCTAATGTGTGTGAGGTGATATCTCATTGTGGTTTTGATTTGCACTTCTCTGATTATTGACATTGAGCATCTTTTCATATACCTGTTGACCATCCATATGTCTTCTTCAGAAAAATGTCCATTCAGACCCTCTACCCATTTTTTAATTGGATTGTTTGGTTTTTTGCTATTGAGTTGTATGAGTTCGTGATATATTTTGGACATTGATATAGTTCTACTTGTTTATTTTTGCTTTTGTTGCCTTTGCTTTTGGTGTCAGAACCAAAAAATCATTACCAAGACCAATGTCAAGGAACTTACCACCTATGTTTTCTTCTAGGAGTTTTACAGTTTCAGGTCTTACATTCAAGTCCTTAATTTATTTTGAGTTGATAGTAGTCCAGTTTCATTCTTTTGTATGTGGCTCTCTGTTTTTCCCAACACCAGTTATTGAAGAGGTTGTCCTTTCCCCATTGTATATTCTTGGCTTCTTTATTGTAAATTAATTAACCATATATGCATGGGTTTCTTTCTGGGCTCTCTATTCTTTTCCATTGATCTGTGTGTCTGTTTTTATGCCAATACTATATTCTTTTGATTACTGTTGCTTTGTAATACAGTTTGAAATCAGGGAGTGTGATGCCTCCAGCTTTGTTCTTCTTTATCAAGATTTCTTTGGCTATTTGGTGTCTTTTGTGGTTCCATACAAATTTTAGTATTGATTGTTCTATTTCTGTGAAAAATGCCATTGGATTTTTGAATGGAATTGCATTGAATCTGTACATTGCTTTGGGTAATATGGACATTTTAACAATATTACTTCTGAGTACAGAATATCTTCCCATTTGTGTCTTCTTCAATTTCATTTATCAATTCTTATAGTTTTCAGTGCACAGGTCTTTCACCGCCTTTGTTAAATTTATTTTTAGGCATTTTAATCTTTTTGATGCAATTGTAAATAGGATTTTTTCTTAATTTTTTTTTCTGATAGTTCATTGTTAGTGTATAGAAATGCAACTGATTTTTGTGTGTTGATTTTGTACCTTGCAACTTTACTGCATTTGTTTATTAGTATTAGTTCTAACAGCTTTTTGGTGAAGTCTTTAGGGTTTCCTATGTGTAAAATAATGTTATTCGCAAATAGTGACAGTTCTACTTCTTCCTTTCTGATTTGGTTGCATTTTATTTCTTTTTCTTGCCTAATTGCTCTGGCTGGGACTTCCAATAATATGTTGAATAAAAGTGGCAAGAGTGGGCATCCTTTTCTTGTTCCTGATCTTAGAGGAAAAGCTCTCAGCTTTTCACTATTGAGTATGACATTAGCTCTGGGTTTGTCATATATGGCCTTTATTATGTTGAAGTACATTCCCTCTATACCTGCTTTGTTGAGAATTTTGATCATAAATGGTGATGAATTTTGTCAAATGCTTTTTCTGCATCTGTTGAGATGATTGTATGATTTTTATCCTTCATTTTGTTAATGTGGTGTATCATGTTGATTGGTATGTAGATGTTGAACCACTCTTGCATCCCTGGAATAAATCCCACTTGATCATGGTGTATGATCCCTTTAATGTATTGTTGAATTCAGTTTGCTAATAATTTGATGAGGATTTTTGCATCTGTGTTCATCAGGGATACTGGCCTGTGGTTTTCTTTTTTGTCCTTGTCTGGTTTTGATATCAGGGCAATGGTGGCCTTGTAAAATGAGTTTAGAAGTGTTCCTTCCTCTTCATTTTTTTGGAAGAGTTTGAGAAGGATTGGTGTTAGATCTTCTTTGAATGTTTGATACACATCACCAGTGAAGCCATCTGGACTTTTGTTTGTTGGGAAGTTTTTGATCACTGATTCAATCTCCTTAGTAGTAATCAGTAGAGTCAGATTTTCTGTTTCTTCGTGATTCATCATTGGAAGATTGTATGTTCTAGGAATTTATCTTTTTCTTCTAGGTTGTCCAATTTGTTGGTGTAAAATTGTTCATAGTAGTCTCTTATGATCCTTTGTATTTCTGAGGTGTCAGTTGTAACTTCTTTTCTTTCATTTCTCATTTTATTTATTTGAGCCTTCTCTCTTTTTTTCTTAGTGAGTCTAGCTAAAGGTTTGTTAATTTTGTTTATCTTTCCAAAGAACCAGCTCTTAGTTCCATCAATCTTTTCTACTGTCTTTTTAGTCTCTGTTTCATTTATTTCCACTCTAATTTTTGTTATTTCCTTCTTTCTCTTAACTTTGGATCTCATTTGTTCTTTTTCTAGTTCCTTTAGGTATAAAGTTAGATTGTTTATTTGAGATTTTTTTGTTTCTTGAGGTAGGCCTGTATTGCTATGAATTTCCGTCAGAACTGCTTTTGCTGTATCCCATAGATTTTGATATGTTGTACTTCCATTTTCATTGTCTCACGATATTTTTCAGTTTCTCCTTTGATTTCTTTGTTGACCCATTGGTTGTTTAGTAGCATGTTATTTAATCTCCACATATTTGTGATTTTTCTACGTTTCTTCTTATAATTGATTTCTAGTTTCATACCATGGTGGTCAGAAAAGATGCCTGATATTCCAGTTTTCTTCAATTAGTGAGACTTGTTTTGTGGCTTAACATATGGTCTATCCTGGAGAATGTTCCATGTGCACTTGAGAAGAATGCATATTCTGCTTTTGGATGGAATGTTCTATAAATATTTATTAAGTCCATATGATCTAATATGTCATTTAAAGCCTATGTTTCCTTACTGATTTTCTGTCTGGATGATCTCTCCATTGATGTAAGTGGTGTAGTCAAGTCCCCTACTATTATTGTATTGCTGTCAGTTTCTCCCTTTAGGTCTGTTAATCTTTGTCTTTTATTACAATCTTTGTTTTAAAGCCTATTTTGTCTGATATAAGTATAGCTATACGAGATTTCTTTTGGTTTCCTTTTGCATGAAACATCTTTTTCCATCCCTTCACTTTCAGTCTTTGTGTGTCCTTACATCTGAAGTGAGTCTCTTGTAGGCAGCATATAGATGGGTCTTGTTTTTTAATCCATTCAGCCAATCTATGTCTTTTGATTTGCAGAATTTAGTCCATTTATATTTAAAGTAATTATTGATAGGTATGTACTTATTGCCATTCTGTTAATTGCTTTCTGGCTGTTTTGTAGTTCCTCCCTGTTCCTTTCTTCTTCTCTTGCTCTCTTGTAGTAAGTTTTAAAATCAGAAAGTGTGAGTCCTCCAACTTTGTTATTCTTTTTCAAGATTATTTTGGCTATTTGGGTCCCTTTGTAATTCCATATGAATTTGAATATTGACTTTTCCAATTCTGCAAAAAGGCCATTGAAGTTTTGCTAGGGATTGCATTGAATCTGTAGATCATTTGGGTAGTATTTTGATCTTAAAAATATTGTCTTCCAATCCATAAACACAGGATGTTGTTCTATTTATATAGGACCTCTGTATTAGTATGTGTTCTCCAGATAAACAAAACCAATAGGATAGAACAGAGAGAGAGAGAGAGAGAGAGAGAGGGAGAGAGGGAAGGGAAGAGAGAGAGAGAGAGAGAGAGAGAGAGAGAGACAGAGATTCACTATAAAGAATTGACTCATACCATTATGGAGGCTGAGAAGTCCAAGATCTGTGGTTGGCAAGCTGGAGACCCAGGAGAGCTGAATGTATTGTTCCAATTGAGTCTGAAGCCCTGAGAACCAAGAGAGCCAATAAAGTAAATTCCAGTCTGAGTCCATGTCTGAAGGAAGAAGACCACTATAGCAGTTCTGAGACAATCAGGCAGAGAGAACGATTTCTCTCTTGCTCAGCGTTTTATTCTATTCAGGCCTTCAACAGATTGAATGAGGTCCACCCACATTGGGGAGGGAAATCTGCTTTACTCAATCTACCAATCAAATGTTAATCTCATCTATGAACATCCTCACAGACACACCCTGAAATAATGTTAACTAAGTATTGGGGCACCATGGCCCAGTCAAGATGACACATAAATTTAACCATCACAATTGGTTCTTACTCGCAATCAAGGTTGAGAACCACTGCTATGGGTACTGGAAAGAATGAAATTTAAAGCCTGGAACTGTCTTCAAGGAGTTAACAGTCATCTCAATGGTCAGGTGCTTCTCACAATAAGTAGGAATACAAGATTAGAGAATGGCAAAATAGGTCAGCTTGGGATGGAGAAATTGGAGGAAATTATATTCTAACAAAAGTTTGCCTTATATAGATCTAGAAACATATTCATTTTTTTCTATATCCCCATGCAAGTAAAGCAGATTCTAAATACGTAAACAGGGATTTTGATCTCTTTTAAGCAACAAACTACTTCAAAATTCTAATACAGGTCTGTTGCATTAAACAAGAAAGATGACTTTAATTTTCCAGCATAATTTGAAAACTTGCCATTCAATTACTAAATATTTAAAAACTTTTCAGTATGTTCCCTCTTGTATTCTTATAAACATTTTATGAGTTGGGGAAAAATCAATGTAGCATTCATGAATAAGTAAGCACAAAGACTGCAGTGATGCAAATTCAATGATCATCTCTATTTTGTTTTGTCATTTGGCAGCAAGAATAGATTTAACATCTAAACATAATCAGCATTGAACTTGTGGTGTTTTATTCTACAGCTCCAAATTTCAAAATATAGAATTTGAACCTGTTTATCCTCTTGTAGTATATTTAGGCACCAAAGAAAAACTATTGAGGGTGAATCCTGTTTCCTACTGGCAAAGTGCGGACCCATTTTCCATTTAGTGAAGCATCTTTTTCACAGCCAGTGGGAAAAGATGCACGGAGAAATGAGAAAAGCCAGTGATGCATTCTTATCTCAACCAAAGGCTGATTTCTGACTTCTTTCTAGTTATAATCAAGCCAAGCTCAGAGCTAACCATCCCTGGCCGGACAGAAAACAACCTCAGAACAGACTTAGACCTGAGTTCTGAACTCTATTTTTTAATTCTGTATGACTTAGCTAACTTTGGAAATGTTATCCAAGCTCTCCAAGTCTCTTTTTATTAACTTATACAACAGATAATGACAATATATACCTCATAGTGTTATCATAAATATTAAATGACATGACTTATTTAAAATCAATATCACAACTTTAGAGATGTACTCAGTAGGTGCTGGTTCCCTCCGTCTGTCTTCCAGTGTTCTACTACCTTTCCTCTTCTCCAGGTAGCATGTACCTGGACTTCATTTGTTGTCTGTCTAACCCTGTACTTTGGATAATGCCATGTAATAGTCTGAGGCTGAGGTTGACCTCAAAAGGGAGGAAGAAAATAATCCATGCCAAATTCCAATATTTGATGGAAATGAAGCTGAGGGGTACAGTGAGTCCAGGTAAATTAGAAGCTCTTGAGAATTACAGCAATGTGAGCGTACCGACATAGCTATTGTTTGAATTGTATTGTTGGTGTATTGTATCAGTCCTAGAGGTACTGGAAGAGAGAAAGAGATTTCCTCAATGAAAAATTTGCAAATACTCTTAGAATCTATATGACCCAACCAGCTAATTCCAGTCTATCCTAACAGCCCACTCCCAGTAGCTGGAGTCCACCTACATGAGTGTGTTCAAATTTGACTATTATAACTGCTCCCTATAGGTCTCTACTGCCATCAGGTTTTTCTGATTTCAGCCTATCCCTTGCAAATTGGTACTTTAGTATTATCCCTTTAAAAAAATTAAAAATCTACACAACAGTTTAAATTTATGTTTTGCCTCACTAACTCCCAAAATTCCATTAAAATTATAGTAAAGGAAAAAATGATAGTAAATGAGTGTGCCCCTTCCTCATCAAAACTCCTTCTTGCCTCTCCAAACGTAACTGCTGTACTGACTTAAAAAAATTATGGCAAAATACACATTTACCATCTGTACCATTTTAAGTGTACAGTTCGATAGTGTTACATATATTCACACTGTTGAGTAACCAATCTCAAAAACTTTCATCTTCCAAAATTGAAACTCTATACTCATCAAACAATAACTCCTCATTATTCCCTCTCCCTAGCCCCTGGCAACCACCATTCTACTTTCTGTCTCTGTGATTTTGACTACTGTAA
This sequence comes from Tapirus indicus, assembly GCA_031878705.1. Taxonomy (NCBI): domain Eukaryota; kingdom Metazoa; phylum Chordata; class Mammalia; order Perissodactyla; family Tapiridae; genus Tapirus; species Tapirus indicus. The sequence continues at coordinate 48,525,025 of CM062918.1, forward strand.
GTACCTCAGTTAAGTGGAATCATACAATATTTGTCTTTTTGTAAGTGGCTGATTTCACTTAGCATAATGTCTTCAAGGTTCATCCATGTTGTAGCATGTGTCAGAGTTTTTTTTTTTTAATGAGTTTTCATTTTTAAGGGTGAATAATATTCCATTTTATGTGTATACCATATTTTGCTTCTCTATTCATCCATTGATGGACACTTGGGTTGCTTCTACCTTTTGGCTATTGTGAATAATGCTGCTATGATGTGTACAGATATGGGTGTACAGATATGCTATGGGTGTACAGATATCTCTTCAAGACCCTGCTTTCAATTATTTTGGATATGTGCCCAGATGTGGTATTGCTGGATCATATGGTAATTCTATTTTTAATTTTTTAAGGAAGCACCTACATTACCACAGTGTCTGTACCATTTTACATTCGCACCAACAGTGAACAAGTTTCTAATTTTTTTCTATTCTTGCCAACACTTGCTATTTTCTGTTTTTTTGACAGTAGGTATCTTAATGGATGTCCGGTGGTATCTCATTGTGGTTTTGAGTTGCATTTCCCTAATGATTAGTGATGTTGAGCATCTTTTCATGTGCTCCTTGGCCACTTTTTATCTTCTTTGGAGAAATGTCTCTTCAAGTCCTTTGCCCATTTTTGAATTGGGTTGTTGGTTTTTTGTTGTTGAGTTTTAGGAGTTCTTTATGTATTTTTGATACTTACTCTTTATCAGATATATGATTTGCAAATATTTTCTTCCATTCTGTGGGTCACCTTTCTACTGTGTTGATAGTGTCTTTTGATGAACAAAATATTAAAATATTGATGTAGTCCTATTTGTCTATTTTGTTGTTGTTGTTGTTGCCTGTGCCTTTGGTGTCATTGACTGATGGATTTTTGACAAGGGTGCCAAGATCATTTAATGGGAAAAGAAAAGTCTCATCAACAAATGGCACTGGGACAACTTGATACCACATGCAAAAGAATGAAGTTGTACCCCTACCTCACATCATATACAATAATTAACTCAAAATGGATCAGTGACCTAAATATAGGAGCTCAAACTAGAAACTCTTAGAAGATAACATTGTAGTAAATCTTCATAACCTTGGATCAGCAATGAATTCTTAAATATCACATCAAAAGAACAATCAGCAAAAGAAAAAACAGATAAAGAGGACTTGATAAAAATTTAAAATTTTATGCAACAAAGGACATAAAAAAGTGAACAGGCAATGTACAGAATGGGAAAGAATGTTTGCAAATGATATATTTGACAAGGGATTAGTATCCAGGATATATAAAATATTTTACAACTTACCAACAACAAAAAAGACAACCCAATTTTTGAAATGGCAAAGGACTTGTATAGAAGGTTCTCCAGAGAAGATGTACAAATGGCCAAGAAGCACTTGAAAAGATGCTCAATGTTCTTAGTTATTAAGGAAATGCAAATCAAAACTACAGTGGGGTACTACTTCACACCCACTAGGATGGCAATAATAATAATAACAACAACGGAATATAACAAGTGCTGGTGAGAAAGTAGAGAAATTGGAAAACTTGCATATTGCTGGTAAAAGAAAAATGGTCCAGTCACTGTGAAAAACAGTTTGGTGGTTCCTCAAAAAGTTAAAAATAAAATTACCATATGACTCCACAGCTCCACTTCTAGGTATGTACCCAAAAAGAATTGAAAACACATAGTTCAACAAGTGTATGTACATGCACGTAAGTTTGTGCACTCCGCTTCCACAGCCCGGGGTTCACAGGTTCAGATCCTGGGTGTGGACCTACACACCGCTCACTAAGCCATGCTGTAGTGGCATCCCACATACAAAAATAGAGGAAGATTGGCACAGATGTTAGCTCAGGGACAATCTTCCTCACCAAAAAAAGAAAAGAAATTACATTTCCTGGCACTGATGCAGGTATGTAAGGCCACATGACCAAGTTGCAGGCAATGGGCTATAAGATGTGAATTTCCCTAAAAAGGGAGTGTCCTTCTACAGCTGTTTTTTTTTTTAATAATTTATTTATTTTTTTGAGCAGTTTAAATTCACAGCAAAATTGAGGGGAAGGTGTAGAGATTTCCCATATACTTCCTGCTGAAGAACTTTTTATAAAGCTTTTTTTAGCGTGAAGAATTAGGTTACATAAAGGAAATTTTGATGACTAACACTCTACTGCTGAGATGATTCTTTTTAGTAGTTATATATGAAAGCCATGGAATCATTTGATTGAGCCACATAATATGTGTCTGTTGGATTCTATTACTGAGTTTGAAATAATAACTTTAAAATTTTGCTTTCATAGTTTTTATTGACCTAAACTGGCCACATTTTAACTGCTAATGGTTTCTATATTTACCAGATGAAGGAAAGGATAGAAAAACATTTCACTGTGAAATGTGTCATCCTCCAGAAGTTTCATCAAATTGTTTTTACCCACCAGCTACAGTAAAGCTGATGCATGTATTGACATAAAATAGTGCACTGGTGTTGTTGAGGTTTATTTACTAGTCTAATGATCATTTCAGTAAAGCCAAGGCTCTAAATGACAACCACATGGATAATTGCATTGTTTTCTTTTCAATTTAGTCAGGTTTAATTCTGTATCTAACAGAATTAGTCAGGTTTACAAATATTGTAGTTGGTATAATATGAATGAAAAATAAATAAAAATGTTTGAACATATTAGTTCTAATACCACCTACTGTATTCTTTTCAAAGTACTGCTTAATAGTATTAATAGGTATCAACAAGTAATTTATTACTCATTTGATAAATTAACTTTTATTTCTGAGGATGAGTATTATAAATTTATTATACATGTTTATGACTAGGTAAGATTGTGAGCTCTCTTTTCTGCAAACTTTGAGCTCTGTAATTGCTATCCTTTTGAGATGGAGCTTAATACTAGGGTCACTTAACTGAACTCTTGGTTCTCATGGAATTGGCCATTTAAATTCTAAAGAATTGTGGCTTGTCTTATCATTCTCTTTATGGTGTCTTTTGATGAATAGAAGATCTTAATTACAATAAGTCAAATTTATCAGTCTTCCATTATGGTTAGTGCTTCATGTATTCAGTTTAAGAAAACTTTCCATACTCCAAAGTTATGAAGTCATCTTCTATATTATCCTTCAAAGTTTTATTATTTGGTCTTTCACACTTAGATTTATAATCCATCTTGAATTGTTTTCATGTACGATGTGAGGTAAGGTCAAGTTTACATATTGTCATCTGGTTGGGGCTTTCTTTTCCCTCTGATCTGCAATACCATCTTTGTCATAAATCATGGGTCCATTATAGTACAGCTATAGAGTCACTGCATGATAAATACAATGATTTGCCATGTAATTTGATGACAAAATATTCCACACTCCACTGTGCCTTAAAAACATGACATTTGGAGTCCATTTTTACCCGCTTTCCTTGTTTTGACATAATGGGTACACACTGGTAATAAAAAATAAAATAAAATATTGCGCTATTGTGGTACATGTGACATTTGAAACACTTTTCAGTTATAACTGCATCATTGCAGTTTATGGTGGTACCACACAGCAATGTAAACTGACAAGAGTGCTACGTATGATCTCTGTTGCAGCTACTCAACTCTGCTGTTATAGTGTAAAAGCAGCCATTGACAATATGTAAGCAAATGAATGTGGTTGTGTTCCAATAAAACTTTATTCAAGGTCATTGACATTTAAATTTCACGTAATTTTCAGGTATCACAAAACATTATCGGTTTTTTCCCAACCATTAAAAAATGTAAAAACCACTCTTAGCTCACAGGCCATACAAAAACAAGCAGCAAGACCAATTTGGGTGTTTGACCATAGTTTGTCAACTCCTAACCTAGACGGTCATCTAGAATAGTATTTATCAAAATGTGTTTTGAGGAACTCTACTCCTAAGAAATCTTTCTCGAAATAGTCAAATAACTTTACTATATTTCCCAGTTGTAGATTCATTCTATGCGTATTAAACACTCTGAAAACTTCTGCAATGAAGAAACTTGTCTATCTTTGCCTAATCCAGCTGTAATGAACATATCTATTTGCCAGAGAACTCTTATTTACACAATAATCCAATTTACATGCCTTAGAACCAAGGTGTGCTGTGCACTTTGAGAAATGTTGATATGGTCTGGTCTACTTATTTTACAAATGAAATTGCTGGGAAGAAAAAAGTTCTTATTCTTCAGAAAAGGGCTGACCATTTGTTGGCCCTAACAACAGTAACAACCAGAACCAGTTTTAAACCCATCCTAGTCTATCAATAATCACTTCACACCAGCAATCAGCCAATCAATGATAACTTCCTCTGAAAGTCAGCCAATCATCGACAGCCTCACTCCAATACACATGCTTCTGTGCTTCTGAAAGTCAGCCAATCAGCAACAGTTTCATTTAAGTAATTATATGCAAGCAGCTAAAGGTTAACCAATCCCTAAGCACTTATTTTAAATCCTCGAGCTTATATATAATGAAACAAACATTAAGAGAAGGTTCATGGGAAAAGGTGACTGTGTAAATAAATTTATTAGTTTGAAACAACTAATTTTCCATTAGAACCTAGTGTGTTCTACTACTCGACTGGTGAAAAGCTTGTGGGAAACCTGAGGCAGGCTAGCTGAGAGTACACTGTCTACTCTCAAAGTTCGGTGGATCTGCAGTAATACAGGTATTTTGAGGAGAGATCACATCTTCCTCATCCTGAAGGCGTTTTTGGCATTTAGGGTAAAAACAAGTCCAAGAGACATCATGTTTCGCTACAGAAATTTAATCTCTGGGCCTAATCCAGAGATTCATAGGTCTTTATCTTTTCTCCATTGGCTCTTTAAATCTGAAAGTAACTTTAGAAGCCTAGCTGTTTTTCTGGCAATAAAATTTTGATGGGTTGCTTAACTGCTGAGAATAAAAAGATTCTCATCCTCTGTCCCAGGAAAGGACTGATTGTTCTCTGCCTAGAGCATCAAGTGACCTTCAGAATCAGGTTTTAAATCTGTCCCAATCTATCAGTGACTTTGCATCAGTAACTATGCTCCTGAAAGCCAGAACATTCGTCACCAAACTGATACTTTCAGCGTGTCCTTATTGCCTTTCTCAGGTTAGAAGTTAATCATTCAGCTCTTTATTGAATACCTATTATGGGCTGTGATGCTCTAAGTCAGTAGTTCTCAACTTTGACCACATATAGATCAACTATAAAGATTTAAAATCATGATGCCTGGGTTCTACTCACAGCAATTTCTCTGTCTAGAGTGCAGCCTGAGCACTGAGTTTTTTATAAAGCTTGACTGGTTCTTACCTGCAAGAATTGAAAGCAGGGTCTTGAAGAGATGTTTGTACACCTATGTTCATAGCAGCATTATTCATAATAGTTAAAACATGGAAGCAACTCAATGTCCACCTATGGATGAATGGATAAACAAAATGTTGTCTATACATACAGTGGAATATTATTCAGCCTTAAAAAGGAATGAAATTCTGACACATGCTACAACATGGATGAAACTTGAGGACATTATGCTAAGTGAAATAAGCCAGTTACAAAGAAGTGTATGATGCCACTTATATGAGGTACTGAGAGTGGTCAAAATCAAGACACAGAAAGTAGGATGGTGGTTGTCTGGGGCTGAAGGAAGGGGAAAATAAGGAGTTATTGTTTAATGGGTATAGAATTTCAGTTTTGCAAGATTAAAAAGAGTTCTGCAGATGGATGGTGGTGATGGTTACATAACAATATGAATGTACTTAATACCACTGAATTGTACACTTAAAGATGGTTAATATGGTAAGTTTTACAATACATGTATTTTACCACAATAAAAAATTGAAAAAAAATTCATTGGTCACAGATATATAGTTTATTTCTGGATTTTCAATTCTATCCCATTGATCTATATGTCTGTCCTTATGCCAGTACCACATTGTGATTATGTAGCTTTGTAGCAAGTTTTGAAATCAGGAAGTGTGAGTCCTCCAACTTGGTTCTTTTTTCAAGATTGTTTTGGCTATTTGGGCCCCTTGAAATTCCATAGGAATTTGAGGATTAGCTTCTCCAATTCTGCAAAAAAGGCCATTGGAATTTTTCTAGGAATTGCATTGAATCTGTAGATCACTTTGGATGGTATTGCCATCTTAACAATATAGTCTTCTAATCCATATGCATAGGATGTCTTTCCATTTATTTAGGTTCTCTTTAATTTCTTTCAACAATGTTTTATGGTTTTCAGTGTACAAGTCTTTCACTTTCTTGGTTTAATTTATTCCTAGGTATTTTATTCTTTTGGATGCTATTATAAATGAAATTGTTTTCTTAATTTCCTTTTGGATTGTTCATTGGTAGTGTATAGAAACAACTGATTTCTGCATGCTGAAAAATCAGTTACGCTGGTTATACCCTGCAATGTTGCTGAATTTGTTTATTAGCTCTAGAAGCTTTCTTGTGGATTCTTTGGGATTTTTTATATATAGGATCATGTCTTCTGTGAGTAGACATAGTTTTATTTCTTTCTTTCCAGTTCAGATGCCTTTCCAATTCTATTTATTTTTCTTGCCTAATTGCTCTGGCTAGAACTTCCAATACAACATTGAATAGCAGTTGTGAAAGCTGTTAGGGGAAAGATCTTAGGGGAAAAGCTTTCAATCTTTCACCATTGAATATTATTTTTGCTGTATGTTTTTCATAACTATCCTTTATCATGTTGAGGAAGCTGCCTTCTATTCTTAGTTTTCTAAGAGTTCAAGAGTTCTGGGTAAGATGGAGTAAGCACACTCCACTCTGACTCTCCCACTGAATGCAGCTATAAAACGTGGACAGAATGCATGTAGCAGCTTTTGAGGACTCTGAAAAGTAAATATTAGTAGGTAGACTGAAGAAGGACAGAATTCAAAGTATCACCTAATTGGTGGTGAGTAAACTATTTTTCCCCCTCTAGTATCCCTCAGCCTGGATTTAGGCAGCATGAAATGAGGAGATGGGCACTGGTGTGTCCAGAGAGAGGTTCTGGAGAAGCCTCTAGCTCAGCCTCAAAGAGCAAGATAGAGGTCCCCCACAAGCACCAAAAACTGAGAGAGAGAAACTTCCCAATCAGAGAGTTATAGTCTCAAGAGGGTAAGGTGATTCCCACTGCTTTTTTAACTCTCGCTGACCTCCCTTCATTAGCCCTGACATGGGGGCAGTTATGGTAACTGTGTGGCAGAATGAAGTAAATAAAGCCCCAGCATTATAGATGGAAGATCAAAAGGGAACCCCAGGGAATTGGCAAGTACTGAAGAGAGTACTTGGAGGGAGAAGCTTTTGACAACTACCTGGTAAAACTGTTCATGAACTCCTGGTATCACTTCTGAGGAATGCACGTGTGGTTCTGATATAAACAACATACCAAAGACTGAGAACTGAACTAAGAGAGAGACCACTGCCCAGAACTAGACTGGCCACTGAGCAGCATACACGTGAGACAGATTTGAATAAAACTGTGAAGACTGAAAATGGAACTGACACTAAAACCACAAACCACAGATGGCTGGTTGGAACTTACATTCTGAACCCAACCAGGTTAATTGCCTGCTAAAACAAAAATATCAACATTCTCCATAGGATTTAAACAAAACCCAGAGTCTCATAACATAATATTCAAAACATCTAGGATACAATCCAGAATTACTCGGCATATGAATAACCAGACAGATCTTAACTCACATGAGAAAAAGACAATCAATACATACTAATTCTGATTTGACACAGTGTTTGAATTATCTGACAAAGCACTAAAGAAGCTATTATAAAAAGTTTCCGGGAAGTAAAGGCAAATACTCAATATGAATGGAAAGATATAAAGTGTTAGCAAAGAAATGGAAGATATAAAGAAGAACCAAATGAAAATTTTACAATTAAAAAACACAATAACTAAACTTTAAAAAAAAAATCTCACTGGATGGGCTCAATATCAGAATTGAGATGGCAAAAAGAGTCAGTTAACTAGCAGATAGATCAGTAGAAATGGTCTGGTCTGAAAACGAAGAGAAAAATATTCCTTAAAAAGTGCAGAGCCTACAGAACCTGTGAGACAATACCAAAAGGTCTGTTTGTATTATCAGAGTCCCAGAAAAAGAGAGAATGAAATAATAGCTGATACCCCTCACTAAGATGGCTAGTATCAAAAACCCTGAAATTGACATGTGTTGGTGAGGATGTGGAGAAATTGGAACCCTCCTGCATTGCTGGTGGGAATGTAAAATGGTGCAGCCACTGTGGAAAAGTTTGGCAGTTTCTCAAAATGTTAAATATAGAATTACAATATGACTCAGCAATTCCACTCCTAGGTGTACACCCAAAAGAACAGAAAATAAGAACTCAGACAGATATTTGTACACAAATATTCATAGCAGCGTCATTCACAATAGCTAAAAAGTGGAAACAACCCAACTGTCCATCAACAGATGAATAGATAAAATGTAGTATAAACATGCAAGGGAATATTATTCAGTCATAAACAAGAATAAAGTTCTGATATATGCTGCAACATGGATGAAATTTGAAAACATTATGCTAAGTAAAATAATACAGACATGATACAAACAAATACTATATGATTCCACTTATGTGAGGTATTTAGAATATACAAATTCAGAGACAGAAAGTAGAATAGAAGTTACCAGAGGCTAGGGGGAGGGGGAATGGGGAGTTATGCTTAATGGGGACAGAGTTTCTGTTTGGGATAATGAAAAAGCTCTGGAAATAGATAGCAGTCATGGTCGTACAGCATTGTGGATGTACTGAATGCCACTGAATTGTAAGAAATGTTAAAATAGTAAATTTTATGTTACGTATATTTTACTACAATTAAAAAAAGCATTCCTCTTGGCTGAAAACTTCCCAAATTTAGCAAAAGATGGAAACTTACAGATTCAAGAAATTCAGTGAATCCCAAATAGAATAATCCCAAAGAAATTCACACCCAAACACACCATAATCAAACTGCTAAAAACTAAAGACAAAGAAAATAATTTGGAAGCGGTCAAAGAAAAACACCGCCTTATCACAGAGGAACAATGATTCAAATGATTGCTGACTTCTCACCAGAGACCGTGGAGACCCAGATGAAGTAGCACAACATTTTTTAAAGTGTGAAAAGGAAAAGAAAAATCTATCTATCTAAAATTGTTCTACTCTAGAAAATTTGCCAGAGTAGGTCTGATGACAACAAATTCTCTTAGTTTTCCTTCATCTAAGAATGTCTTTATTTCATCTTGATTCTTAAATAATATTTTTACAAAGGAAATGATACCTGAAAGAAACTTGGCACATAATTAATAAAGGATGAGCAAAAGAAATGGTAAATCTCTGAGGAAATATAATAGACTATTCTCTCGAGTTCTTTGAAATATATTTGATGGTTGAGAGTAAAAATTATAACATTATCTAATGGAGTTTTAAGTTAATGTAGATGTAATGTATATGACCATTACAGCATAAAACAAGGAGGATAAAGGGACATATAGTGGTAAGGTCTCTACATTCCACTCTAAGAGGTAAAATATTCATTCTAAGTAAAATGTGAAGTTAGGTATGCAAATTGTGCAGCTACTCTGGAAAACTGTTAGCTTCTTATGAAATTAAACATACACTTACAATGTGACCCAGCAATCCCTCTCCTAGGTATTTACCTAAGAGAAATGAAAGCTTACAGGCATACAAAAATATGTACATGAATGTTTATACCAACTCTATTTATAATCACCAAACAAGAAACAACTCATATGTGCTTTAGTGGGTAAATAGATACACAAACTTGTTTTTCCATGTAATGAATTACTACTCAGCAATAAAAAGGAATGAACCATTAATATACCCAACAGCTTATATAAATCTTATAGACATTATGTTGAGTGAAAGATGCCAGTCTCAAAATTTTATATAAGATATTATTCTGTTTATATGACATTCTCAAAAAGACAAAACTATAGTGATAGAGAGTGGTTGCAATATAGCAAAAACTGAAGAATGGAAAGGAGTAACAGGTGAATCTGTGAGATTTTAATTCCCATTACCCAGTGAGTGATAGAACAAAATCAGTTAGGACATAAAGATTTGAATTATAAAATTAAGAAAATTGACCTAATGGATATAAATAGAACAGTGTACTCAACAACTGCAGGATATACATACCTTTCAAGTGCGCATGAAACATTAACCAAAATTGACATTTACTCAGCCATAAAGACAATCTCAACACATTTCAAAGACTGAAATAATGCAGAGTACATTCTCTGTATATCACTACAATAAAGATACCACTACACACCCACTAGAATGGGTAAAATTAAAGAGACTGACCATACCAAGTGTTGGTGATAATTTGAAACAACTGGAACTCTCATATAATGCTGATCAGAATATGAAACAATGTAGCCCCTTTGGAAAACAGTTAAACAGTTTTCTAAAGAATTAAACATGCACTTACCAAATGACCTAGTCATTCTACTCCTAGCTATTTACCAAAGGTAAATGAAAACAAATGTCCATACGAAGACTTGTATACGATGTTCATAGCAGTTTATAATAGCTAAAAACTGGAAACAACCTGTACTGGTTTTCTGTGCTGCATAACAAATTACTACAAATTTAGTGGCTCAAAATGGGTATTTTATTTAAATTTATTTTTGAATAGGCAATTCACTAATGTAGTTCAAATTGCTGAAAGAATATAGGGTATAAAGTCAAAAGTCTTCATCACACCCCAGACCCCCAGGCATCTATCTTTCCTCCCTACTGCAATCCTTGTTTATAGAGCTCTTAAACAGCTGTTTTGTACATATAAAAATGAATCTGGGGGCTGGCCTGATGGCATAGTGGTTAAGTTTGTGCACTCCGCTTCAGCGGACCAGCGTTTGCAGGTTCAGATCCCAGGCACAGACCTACACACCGCTTATCAAGCCATGCTGTGGTGGCGTCCCACATACAAAATAGAGGAAGATGGGCACAGATGTTAGCTCAGGGCCAATCTTCCTCACCAAAAACCCCACAAATCTGTATATGTGTGTATGTACATGTGCACACATGCATGCACACGTGTGCATTTGTATGTTTGTATGAGTATTGAGAATGGAATGGTACACATCAGGTTATTACCATTGGTTACTTTGGTGCATTGGTAAGGGGAAAGAAACTGAGAAGTGAAGAAAACCTATTAACTCTTTTCTGTACATCTTTGCATTATTTAACTGGTTGATCTAATTCTAGTCAGGAGCTCAGGCTTTTGAGACACAGACTACCTATTTGATTATCTTTGGCAAATTTCTTATTCTTTCTGTGCCTCAATTTCCTCATTTACGATGGAGGTACTGATAGTTTGTATCTCATAAGATTTGGGGGGAAGATTACAGCAAATAATCAATATAAAGTACTTTTAGCCTAGTGCCTGGCATATAGTAAATGGTTAGTAAATGTTAGCTATCATAAATAACTGCCTTAAACCCATTTTTAGGAAACAAGAATGATTCAAAAGAGACTAAGCAACCAAATAAAGAAGTTAGAAAGAGGGAAAAAAATAAACCTAGAGAAATGTTAAAGGGACACTTCAGGTCAAGAGTGTTGTAAATTCACACTGTAAGCTCTCCTCCTGCTCAACATATGTGAACTGTAGGTTCAGTTAAAACAAGAAAAGACAGATTCATGCTCAGACACAAAGTAAGCATTTCTCTGGGTCAGAAACAGGAGGCAATAAAGTAGTAAGATGTGGCTAAAGCTACAGCCCTGCAGATTTCTAGGTCTAGGAAGCAGCTAGAAGCCACTGGGAGTTTTTGCTTCTCTGATGTAACAAAAGCACTACATATGTGGCATGGAACCATGGTAGAGCTGGGCTCTCTGTGTGAAATAGTCGTGATCACTGCCTGACGTTACTGCTTATGTGAACCTGTAACTGCATTATTATTATATTGGTGGGATAAACAGAGAAGACTGCACAGAGACCTGAGCAGAGTTGTGTACTGCCTCAGATGCTGGGCCAGCTGCATCCCCAAACCACTTTGGGGTGGGAGTTTCTAGCCACAGTGGCCTAGTTTTGGAGTAGGGTCCTAGATAACTAGAGGGAGGAAACCACAAAACTGCCAAATGGGGAGGGATGAGCACAAAAAGGGGGGGGGGGGGAACTTCCACTTAAAATGATTCTGCAGATGAAAATTCTAAACCATCTGATGAAAATTAACATTAAGAAAGAGAGCCAAGAGCAGAATTCACTGAAAATAACCAAAAAGTCTGGACAAATATTTTTAAAATGTTCTTAAATTGATCCATAATCTAGAAAGAAAACTCAGGAGAAAAACTTATTGACGGCAGGAACCCAGAGTCTGAACACTGAAGTCAATTTCTGCTTTGAGTGCAGGTGCTAAACTGGATGAACATGAGCATGAAGTTTTTACAGCCTTACCCCCGAAAAAGGCGAATAAAACTTATGTCTAAAAAGAGACTGTCTTAAAAAGCGGAGATCACAAAGGTCTACTCCTTAGTGTAAGGGTGAGTTAGAAATACCCACACACTCCTTCAATGACTGGGACTGCAAGAAAAATTATCTGCCTCAAACTGTGGCACACTGGGGATAGGGAGGATTTCCCTGAGAAATTGTATTCACAAGCTGGCTTCCAAGCAGGTTTGCAGCCTGAATTTATGTTATTTCAGTAGTCTACAAAACCTCAAAACATGAATTAAAAGTGTTAATGGACTAGTAATGCCTCCAGATGTTGACACAATCTAACACTCTATGGAGGAAATTTTCTTCATTCCAGGCCTCTAAAAATTAATATGTGAGGAAAATTAACACATTGGATCACAATAAAAAAATCACTAAACATCAAGGAAATAAGACCTCATAAGTGAGAACAAGCAGAAACAACAGAGAGCAGAATCAGACCTGAAGAAATTTCACACATTGGAATATTCAGACACAAATCAAAATAATTTTGCTTAATATGCTTCAATACATAAAAGAGAAGCTTGAAAATAATGAGTAAATCACAAGCAGAGCTGAAAAAGGAATCAAAGAGAATATCCAATATAAAAAATGTAAGAATTGAAATTTTAAAAATTTAATGGATGTAGTTAACAGCAGATTAGATAGAGCTAAGGATGATATATTGCAAGAACTAAGTTATGCAGAATGTAGCCCCGAGTGAATATGAAAAAAAAAGGTTAAGAGTCATGGAGGATAGAGTAAAAAAGTGTAACATGAACTTAACCAGAGTTTTAAAAAGAGAGAATGGAGCAGAAGCAATATTTGAACAGATAGTGGCTGAGAATGTTCCAGAAAGCCACCAATCTAGAGATTCAGAAACTTTAATCAATCAGAAAATAAACAGAAATCCATACCTAAACATATCATTATGAATCTACAGAGCACAAAAGACTGAAAGATCTTAAAAGTAGCCAGAGAGAAAGGAACAACAATTTGATGGACAGCTGACTTCTTAGGAACAAACATACAAGTCAGAAGAAAGTAAATGGTTTTTTAATATGCTGAAAGAAACTTACTGTTCAATCTACAATTCTATACTCAGAAAATTACTTTCCATAAGGGCTAAAATAAAGACATTTCGATCAAGCAGAAGTTGAGAATCTGCAATCTGAAAACTCCCCCTGAAGAGCATTACAGAGGAGGTACTTTAGACAGAAGGACAGTGAGCCCGGATAGAAGTTTGAAATACAAGAAAGAACAAAGAACAAGAAACTGGTAAATATGATGGTAAATCTGAGTGTGCTTGACCAATATATTAATTTCTTTCATGAGAAAATTCTTAGAGCCCTGGAGTGAAGGTGGGGTTCTCTAAAGAGAATGAATTCTGTCAAGCATTTGGAGGCTCTACTCATCAAGTAGTTAAAACAAAACAAAGGATTAATGCACATTACAGTTGTCGGAACCTATATTGGTCAGGGTTCTGAAGAGAAACAGAACCAATAGGATATATATAGAGAGAGATAAGAGGAGATTTATTATAGGAATTTGTTCATGTGGTTCTGGAGGCCAAGAAGTCCCATGATCTACCATATGCAAGCTGGAGAACCAGGAAAGACAGTGATATAATTCAGTCCAAGTTCCAAGGTCTGAGAACTGGGGGGCTGGTGGTATAAGTCCTATTCTGAATTGGAAATCCTGAGAACCGGAAGTGCCAATGTCCAAGGTCAGGAGAAGATAGATGTCTTAGCTCAAGCAGAGAGAGAACAGATTCATCCTTCTCTTCCTTTTTGTTTTATTCGGGCTCTCAAGGGATTGGATGATACCCACCTACACTGAGGAGGGCCATCTGCTTTACTCAGTTCACCATTTCAAATATTAATCTCTTCCAGAAACACCCTCACGGACTCACCTAGAAATAAAGTTTTTCGAACTATCTGGGCATCCCTTAGCTCAGTCAAGTTGACACATAAAATTAACCATCATAGGGCCCAATAAATATTTACTGAATGAATGAATGAATATTATAATTAGATTTTTATTAGTTTCTAGCAAAGGCTAAAAACTGGCTGCTTATCAGCCATTTCTGGTTTGCAAATAGTTTCTTTGGCCAACAAAATATTGGCCAAGACAAAAAAAAAAATACAAAACCCCAAGAGATTAAACAGCAAGGACTAGGCCTACGTTCCTGGTTTCATTTGTGGACTGCAACTAAGTCGCAGCTGCCACCTTAGAAGGGGCACATACTCTTACACAGGCGATTAAATTGAAGTGTTTTTACATCCTTATTTGGGATTAGGTTAAAAATAATTAACTACATGAATAAATTAAGGATATGGTATAATTTCTAGAGTGGCAAGCAGAGGCTACAAGTTTTTACTTCTCTTGCATAACAGAGAAAAAAGCATGGTACACATGTGGCAGGGGTCTACAGTTAGGCTCTCTGTGTGAAAATAGTTGCAACCACTTTTGAATAAATCCATGATGAAATTTCCTCTGTCTTAGGCCCTAGCAGAGGCTTCTAACTGCTAAACTGTCAACATGCTTTTGTTTTGTTCACATATTTTTGACCAACACTTAAAAATCAAGAGATTTCGTATCCCATTCTGAGCTTGCATTTCTGATTGGCAGTAGTAGATTAGAACGAGTAGCAAGGGCCACCTTTAGAAAGTGGTTTGTGGTCTCAAGTGGAATTTAGCTGTAAGTGTTTTTAGTCCTTGTTTGGGAAACAGGTAAATATAATTAACTTTAGACTTTGATAAATTAAGGATACATGGTGTAATTCCTGGGGGTACCCACTAAAAAGATTTTTTTAAAAAGAATATAGAGTATATCACTTCCAACACCAGTAGAATAAAAAAAAAATCGATGAGAAAAAGGATACTTCAAAAGAAGACAAGAAAGAAGATAAAATTTTTTTAAAGGCAAGAGAAATAGAATGTACATAATTGATTATTACCATAAATATAGTAGACTAAATGCTATAATTAAAGGACAAAGATTCTCTGACTGGATTTTGAGAATGTTTCTGTATATTGAAAGTATAATAGTGGAAAATATATATATCATGCAAATACTAACCAAAAGAAAGTCTGTATAGCTGTATCAAACAAACTTTATGTATTACTAGAGATAAAGAGGGTCATTACATATGGCTTAATGCACCAGGAAAATAAACTAAATTTGTATGTGCATAATATAATCTCAAATTAAAGCAAAAGTTGATACAATTACAGCTAAAAAATAGACAAATCCATTATCAGAGTCAGAGATTTTAAAACATTTCTCTCAGTAACTGATAGATCAAGGAGAAAAAAATCAGTAATGCTACAGAAGATTTGATCAACAGATTTAGATAAAGTATACCCTTTGCCCACAGGACTTCTTTTAGCATTTCTTGTGGTGCAGGTCTCCTGGTGATAAATTCCGAAAAAGTCTTTGCCTCTGTTTTTGAAAACCGTTTTTGGGAATACAATTATGGGGAGATAGCTTTTTTCTTTCAGTACTTTTAAGGAAATCTGATGTCATCATTATCTTTGTTCCTCTGTATGTAAGATATCTTTTTTATCTGGCTGCTTAAAATTTTCTTTTTATTACTAGTTTTGAGCAATTTGATTACATTGTTTTCTGAGTTTTCTTCGTGTATCATGTACTTGGAGTTTGTTGAGCTTCTTCAATCTGTTGGCTTATAGTTTTCAAGTTTGGAAAGTATTAGGCCTCTTGACATTGTCCCACATTGGATAGTTTCTAATGCTGTCTTCAGATTCTCTGGTCTTCTTCTGCTATATCTGATCTGCCATTAATCTCATCAACATAATTTTTATCCCGGATGTTGTAGTTTTCATCTCTAAACTTCAGGTTGGGTCTTTTTAATATCTTCTTAACATTTTGAAGAGTTATAGTCACTGTTTTAATGTCCTGTCCTAATTCTGACATATATGTCAGTTCTAGGTCAGTTTTGAATGGCTATTTTCCTCATTATGGTCATGTTTTCCTGCCTCTTTGTACTTTAGTAATCTTTTTACTGGATGCTAGACACTGTGAATTTTACTTTTGTGGGGATTTGATATTTTTGTATTCCTTTACATCTTCTTGAGTTTTGTTCTGGGATATAATACACTTATGTGGAAATTACTTGACCCTTTCAGGCATTGCTTTTGATATGTTAGTTGGGTACACAGCAGTGCTCAGTCTAGGGCTAATTATCCTCATACCACTGAGGCAACACCTTCCTGAGTTCTCTATCCAGCGCTCCATGAATTACAAGTTTTTTCATTCCGGCCGGTAGAAATATGCAGTTTCTGGTCCTGTTTAAAATGTCAGGCACTGTTCCTCTTAATTCTTTCAGATTGTCCTTTCCCTAACCCTGGGTAGTTTTACACTAAACATAGTACTCTGCTGAATACTGCAAATCTCTCTGTGCAGCTCTTCCTCTCTGGGATTTAGTCCCAGAGCTCTAACTTCCTGGGTCTCTCTGGACTCTCAGCTCTATTTCCTCAACTCAGAGAATCTCCCAGTTTTGCCTCAGTTCCCATTCCCTGTATTACGGCTTGGAAACTCTCAAAGCAGTAAACTGAGGCAATCATAGGGCTCACCTCATTTGTTTTCTGTCTCTCATGGTTCATAGTCTTTCATTTCTGATGTCACTGTCTTGAAAATCTTTGTTTCATGTTGCTTTTTTTGTTCATTTTTTTGTTTTGGGGGGAGAGTATATCCAGTCCTTCTTACTCCAAATTGGCCAGAAGTGAAAGTCCTAAAACTATTTTTTAAATTATGCAATAAGGGGCTGGCCCAGTGGCACAGCAGTTTAGTTCGCACTTTGGCAGCCCGGGGTTCGCCAGTTCTGATCCCGGGCGCCGCTGACACACTGCCTGTCAGCCATGCTGTGGCGGCGTCCCATATAAAGTAGAGGAAGATGGGCACGGATGTTAGCTCAGGGCTGGTCTTGCTCACAAAAAAATAAATAATAAATTATGCAATAAAATGATTCTTAAAAATCCCTAGGGGGACTAATATAAAATTACTATGCAAGAGGATAAATTGCAGAGTAAAAGATAGGAAATGCTGACATAGATCTGAAAAGGGTTAGAAAAATTCTGAGATAGGTCTTCAGACACTGTCATAAAAAGATTTTCAGGATGTTGTGAAGTTTATCAGTCAGGATAGGTTAGAATTACATTGTAGTAACCACCCCAAATCTCAGCAACTAAAAGCAACAAATATTTATCTCTCACTCATTTTAAAAGCCCATTGCAAATTGGAATGGTGATTCTTCTGTTCATTATAGTTACTCAGATGACAGAGCAACCACTGTCTCAAATGTTGCCAATAAACAAATCAGAAGAAAAACAAGTGTCTAGAAGGTCTCAAATTGGCAAGTCAAAACTCCAATTTAGAAGTGACACATGTCATATTTGCCCACAATTCACAGGCCAGACCCAGACAGATGGGCCACCCAACCATAAGGGAAGCGTAATCCTGCTATGTGTCTGATTCTCTGGGGAGAACCACAACCAAGTGGTGAATAGCCCAAACGACTATCACAGACCACCCTTCTAGTCCATAGTTATTCAGTGCACCCTCCTTCTTACAGCCAAAACACACTCTTTTCTGAGAAAGACAACTCAAAAGTCTCATTAAATCAATGGCATCAAGCTCAAAGTTCAGCATCTCCTGCTAGTCTCTAAATCAGGGGATGGTATGCACTAGTCTCCTACTGACCTATGAACTGTTGACCTATGAACTAAAAAGCTGTCTGTCTTCTACATATACAAGGTTGAAACAGATCGAAAATTGTAATAAACACTCCTATTCAGAAAAGGAGAGATGGGAGACACACAAGGAGCCACTGGGCCAAAACAATTATCTGCTACAATGACCCTCTACTCTGGTGGTGCAAAAATTCCTTGATTAGAAGCTGATTCTGCTCACTGGGAGGAAATCCCTAATCCATTGCTGTCCAAGCCTATTGATCTCACCATTCAGAAGGTCCTTCCTTTTCTCTTTGCCCTTCTTGACCACATCTGAGGTGGACATTGGGGAATATGTTCTATTTGAGGACCAATTTTCCCAAGGGGACCCAAGGGTCATTTGAATCTTGAACAGTCATAAACTTTTAGTCCAAGCTCATGGTTTATTTGACAATACAAAAATTTTGCTTCTTATTTATATGATTCCAGTCAGCAGTGAGCCAATAGTTACAGCCACAACTTTAAAGTCATGTTTCCCTCAGCATCTCCATAACACTTAACTGGGGTACCTTGAGCCCATCAGGCAGTGGTAGAACACTGAGATTTTAGCACCCATTTCCGAAGCCATTTGGTCTATCTAAACAGATTTGCTAGGCATTGGTATTTCCAGTTCCTGACATATATTAAGATTTAGAATGTGGGAATGAGGAATCAAGATTTCTGGGAAGTCCCAAATTATACAGAATCATCATTCTGTATTTTTCATAACTCTATACTTAATATATTTTTAAATAGTTATGTGGCCCTAATAAACACCTAATCATTTTTCTGTGATAGTTATACTAAATGTTTCAGAAATTTTCTGTTAAAAGTACATAATTATGTATGGTTTATTAATATGAATCAAGGTATTGTGACAAGATTATATACAGCTATGCACTGTGTAACGACACTTCGGTCAACAACGAACCGCATATATGATGATGGTCCCAAAAAATTAGTACCATATAGCCTAGGTGTGTAATAGTCTATCCCATCTAGGTTTGTGTAAGTACACTCTATGATGTTCACACAACAGATTTTCCCCATCATTAAGCCACACATGACTGTATTTCAATACCACTATCTCTACCTGATATAGATATTTGATAACAGAAACTATTTTAAATGAAGAAACATTAACATAAATACCAAATAAAAATCATTTTAAAAATTGGAAGTACCACAAATATTTGTTTAAAAGTTATTCTTAAAATGAAATTTAAAAACACATAATGCATTAATTGCCCTATCTGATAGTCTTTATTTTTTATTTTGTAACAAATATTTCAGACATGGAAAATTTTCTTTCATTTTTGCATTGATGTTAGTCAAGTTGCTAAGGATTGTCAAAAAAAGCATCTTCAAGTTTGCATTAGATTACATGTTGCTTCATTGAAGTTCTTTTCCTTTTTTTAATGATGAAAATATTTTGTCTGCTTGCCCTGATTTTGGTCTGGCTGTTGAAATTGATATTGCTCTTGCTAATTTAGAGTTTAGATTAGTTTCTGATTTCATTTCAAAATGTTCCACAACATTTACTTCTTTTCTTTGTATTTCTTCTTAAAGTATTTGCAAAAAAGCAGTAGCCTTTGGCAAATAATCTTACACTGGGAAATGCCAGCAAATTTATTTGGTAGTATTTGAATAATGTTACATTTGAATCTCCTGTCAAGGATAACAGCACCAAAAAGAATCACAAGACAAAATTGCCAATTTAAGGAATTATTTAGCTTCCACAATGTGTTATTTCTTGGAACACCATTGGTAGGATTGGTGTGAAGTATACTATGCATATAAACCTATTGATATTCATTTTACTTACAAGAATGACTCATCATTAGCAGCAGACAAGGGCATAAACACACACTTATAACATGGCAATAGCTATAAGTAAGGCTAACTGATTAGATTTTGACCACTTCTCTTCTATGCGCTCCTGTTCCAGTTCCTGGAAATGCTGACCTTAGCATTGGACTCCACTTGACAGCATTCCCTGCTCTTTCTCTTGGGCTTGACTTCGGTGGATTCTTACAAGACTGTAATAGTTCTAAATTGATTACTAAGCTTTAATTCTCACAAGAGAGTTACAATACTACTTCCTGTTTTACTTCTTGACTGATTTGTCTTGAGATTTGGAAAAATATATAAATTTCCCAAGAAATTCTGTGAAGGAATTTCCACATAGAAGCATTATGGAGGCATCTCCTTAACCTAATTAGAAGTTTAAATAATTAGTGTGATGGCAGTATTCTTTGTTTAATTAAGCTTTGTTACTTAAAAGCCTCCTCCTTTTACTGGTTGTGGATAAGAAGTTGTTGCCTCTTCTAACCCTGTAAGTATCTGAATTTTGGGACTTTTTCTATTTTCTTTTGTTCCCACTTGCAATCCATTTCTCATCTGAGTTCACTTCTTTCTTAAAATACCTTGTCAAATGCAGTTAATATAGTAACCAAAACACACTATTACCATTCTGCTATCCACACTCTTCCAATAGAGATACAACTTTATTAAATATATTATTTGTCTTCCAATTACAGTCATGTGTTGCTTAATGAGAGGGCTACATTCTAAGAAATGTAGTTAAGCAATTTCGTCCTTATGTGAACATCATAGAGTGTACTTACACAAACCTAGATGGTATACACTACTACACACCTAGGCCATATGGTACTAATCTTATGGGACCACCGTCGTATATGCGGTCCTTAGTTGACCGAAATGTTGTTATGTGGTGCATGGCTATATTGTGGGCAAATTTACCAAATCTTTCACCACAGCAGAATGTGGATCATCTCATGTAGCCTCGCCATCTGCCACCTAAGCCAGTGCAATACAGTTCAACTTAATCAGTTTTGTTTTTTTAATGGCAGCACTCCACTTTCAGGACTAATTCCTGTATCAGTTGGGATAGATTAGGTTATGCTGTAAAAACAAAGGTTCCCTAACTGCAGTAGCTTGAAACAAAAATGCTTCTTTCTCCCTTGGTACATGTCCATCTGAATAAACAGGCAGGCTCTGTTCATAGTCTCTCAGGAACCCAGCCTGATGAAGCAATCACAATCTCAAATGTAACATGTCTCTATGCCAGAGGGGAGAGAGGGTTCTAAAGAGTCTCAGATCAACAATTAAATGCTCCAAACCAGAAGTCATTTTCACTCACAACTCACTGGCCAGGAACTAGTGATATGGCCACACACAAAATATTTAGTGAATAGCAGGAATGAAAATCACATTTGGTTAAAAAAAAGTTGATTTTGTTTGTTCGAAAAGTCAAAGAAAAAAATCTAGATTAATAAACTCTTAACTTTTAGGAGTTCATGCTGGAACAAGAAGCTTTCCATAAGTATTACGGAAAGAGAATTAAAATAAGTATGGGTGTTTTTCAACTTAAAAACTGAATATTCTTCAATCTAATAAGTTGTACACTTAGAATTCTACTACAGGTAATAAAAAATGTGGACCAAAATTTATGAACTAAGAGCTTCACTGTAGTGTTTATAATAGTGAAAAATAAAAGAATGGTTATAAAATTATGATATACCCATATAAAAATATAGGGCAGGGGTTGGCAAATTTTTCTTAAAGTGCCAGATTTAAAATCCTTTAGGCCTGTGGGTCATATGGTCTTTGTTGTGTATAACTGTCCTGTTGTAGTGCAAAAGGACAACAGGAAATATATAAACAAATGACACAGCAGTTTTCTAATAAAATTTTGTTTATAAAAACAGGTGGTCAACTGTGGGTCATAGTTTGCTAGCCCCTGATATAGAGCAGTTAAAATCATGTTTTTAAGGTAGTAGGTAAAGATTTAAAATATTTTAAAAGTTTAAAACTATAGTTTATGGTTCCCCAATTCTCCACAAATGGCATGTTTTACTTTAAGATTTAGGAGGGGAAAGTCATTTAAAAAAGAAGTTGATGAGGGGCTGGCCTGGTGGCATAGCAGTTAGGTTCTCGTGCTCCACTTTGGCGGCCCGGGGTTCACGGGTTCGGATACTGGGCATGGACAGAAGCACTGCTTGTCGAGCCATGCTGTGGCAGCATCCCATATAAAGTAGAGGAAGATGGGCACAGATGTTAGCCCAAGGCCGGTCTTCTTCAGCAAAAAAGAGAAGGATTGGCGATGGATGTTAGCTCAGGGCTAGTTTTCCTCCCACATACAAAAAAAGAGGTTGATGAATCCAAATAGCCACAAAAAAAAAAAAAAAAAAAAGACTTCAAATAGCTAAAGCAATCTTGAGAAGGAAGAACAGAACACGCTCCCTGATTTCAAACTGTATTACAAAGCCATAGTAATCAAACAGTATGGTATTGACATAAAAACAGACACACAGATCAATAGAACAGAATCAAGAGCACAGAAATAAACCTAGGTATATATGGCCAATTAATTTACAACAAAGGAGGCAAGAATATGCCATGGGGAAAAGACAGTCTCTTTAATAAATGGTGCTGGGAAAACTGGATAGCCACACACAAAAGAATGAAACTGGACTGCTATCTCACACCATACAAAAAAATCAACTCAAAATGGATTAAAGATTTGAATGTAAGCCCTGAAACCATAAAACTTCTAGAAGAAAACATAGGTGGCAAGTTCTTTGACATCAGTCTAGGCAATGACTTTTTGGATTTGACACCAAAAGCAAAGACAACAGCAGCAAAAATAAACAAGTGGGTCTACATCAAAGTAAAAAGCTTCTGCACAGCAAAGGAAACCATCAACAAAATGAAAAGGCAACCTCCTGAATGGAAGAAAATATTTGCAACTCACATATCTAATAAGGGGTTAATATTCCAAAATATATAAAGAACTCATACAACTCAATAGCGAAAAAACTGATTAAAACATGGGCAGAGGATATGAATAGACATTTTTCCAAAGAAGACATACAGATGGACAACAGGTACAAGAAAAAGTGCTCAACGTCACTAATCATCAGGGAAATGCAAATCAAAACCACAATGAGATATGAACTCACACCTGTCAGAATGGCTATTATCAAAAAGACAAGAAATAAGTGTTGGCAAGGATATGGAGAAAAGGGAATCTTTGTGCACAGTTGGTGTGAATGTAATTTGGTATAGCCACTGTGGAAAACAGTATGGAGGTTCCTCAAAAAACTAAAAACAGAACTACCATATAACCTAGAAATTCCCCTTCTGGTTATTTATCTGAAGAAAACAAAAACACTAACTCAAAAAGATATATGCACCTCTATGTTCATTGCAGCATTATTTACAATAGCCAAGATATGGAAACAACCTAAGTGTCCATCCATGGCTGAATAGCTAAAGAAAATGTGGTGTATACACACACACATACACTGGAATATTATTCAGCAATAAAAAAGAATGAAATCTTGCCATTTGCAACAACAATGGATGGACCTTGATGGTCTTATGCTAAGTGGAATAAGTCAGACAAAAAAAAGATAAATACCATATGATCTCACTTCCATGTGGAATCTAAAAGAAAGACGAAAAACAAAAACAAAAACAACTCTGAGCTCTTGGATATAGAGAACAGATTGGTGAGGCTGGGGTTGGGGAGGTGGGCAAAATGGCTGATGGGCATCAAAAGGTACAAATTTCGTTATAAGTCATAGAGATGTAATGTACAGCATGGTGACTATAGTTAATAATGCTATATTGCATATTTGAAAGTAGCTAGGAGAATGGATCTTGAAAGTTCGCATCACAAGAAAAAGAAATTTTTGTAACTGTATGGTGATGAATGCTAACTGGACTTATTGTGCTGATCATTTTGCAGTATATACAGAAATCAAATCACTACATTGTGCACCTGAAACTAATATAATGTTATGTTAATTATACCTCAATTAAAAAAAAAAAAAAAGAGGCTGGATTGGATGAGTAATGTGGTCAATTGTTCTATTCTGTTTTTGGAAAAGTCATATGACCCCAGACGCCTGGGGCATTTTCTGGGAACCAAAATCCAAGGTAAGTTCTTTGATCAGCAGTTTTTCAGGACACTAACATCTGCAGCTATGGCTTCATTTATGGCTTGGTCTAATAATCTTCATAATGATGACACACTGTCATCAAAGAAGATTAAATTATGTTTAGTATATTCTTTTAAAAATGAAGCTGATTTTATAATACTTTTAACAAGCAATTACAAGTTACCTTTAGCTAACTATAAAAGTAATTTCACCCAGGATACCTCATCCCTCGATGATGTTACGGTTGTTGCTACAGATGTGTTTAATTTCTTTCAAGATAATCTGAGTGAAGTATCTTTTAATTTATAGCTTTGAAGTTGAAAAACATTGCCATGACTTTTAAAAATCTGTTTGACTATTCATTTTGTCTACATGGATCTGCAGATGTGCCTCATTAAAAAAATACTTAAAAAATAATTGTTTCTCTCTTTTAATGCTTAGAAATAGGTAAATTATCTTATTTCTTGGCTGAAAAAGTCAGTGTTAGGGTAATCTAGTAAAAATTAAACACTCGTAATCCTTTTTTAGTGCTTACGAAAGTCCCATTTCTTGAAGTCAGTACAGTGAATGATCTTAGAGTAACAATTTTGATGGAACAAAAATGATCATGTTAACTATGAAGTCAAAAAATAACATTACAGAAGCCTACAAAAATGTAATGATGTTAAAACTTCTATAATTATTACATAAAGTATACCTTTAAATTACATGCTATTTTTCCTATTAATAAAATGATTTGCTAACCCCTCTTTGAGGTAAAATTCCTCAATTCCTGTTAATGTAAGAGATCACTAGGTCCTTTTCTTAAGGTTAAGAAGTCCTCTTCCATATACATATAATCACTGTAGGAATAATAAATAAAACTATAATTAGTACCATCAATGGGAAGGTTATTTGCAAAAAATAATTTATTTTATTTTATTTTATTTATTTATTTTTTTTTTGTGGGGAAGACCAGCCCTGAGCTAACATCCGTCGCCAATCCTCCCCTTTTTGCTGAGGAAGACCGGCCCTGGGCTAACATCCGTGCCCATCTTCCTCCACTTTATATGGGACGCCGCCACGGCATGGCTGACAGGCAGTGCGTCCGCGGGCGCCCGGGATCCGAACTCGCGAACCCCGGGCTGCCAAGCGCGGACTAAACCGCTGCGCCACCGGGTGGCCCCCCAAAATAATTTATTTTAAAAAGGGACATTCACTATAAATGCTGGGAACTATAGGTATGGTAGAAAACACTAACTTTTCAGCTCAAGTTGAATTCAAGTCTTGGCTTTGTAACCTTAGGCAAATAATTGCCCAGATATTTGATTTTTCTCATCTTTTTACTAATAGCCAAAACGAGGTAACTCATATCTTGTCAGTTCCAATTAAAAAATGTTTAGTTCTTAAAAAATTTATGGCGTGAGAACAATTCCAATTTCCTCCCTAAAACATTGGAGAGATGCAAAGGGGAAGAAATAACAAAAATATGGCATTTAGATTTTCAATGTAAATTAAAAGTGCATCCCACAAAATCAATATAATGCTTCCTAATGTCATTGAACTGCACTTATAATCAATCATAATTCTCTAGTTAGTTAACAGAGAACTATAATATACTAAGGCACCTTGGTAATTGGTTCTTAGTCAAACAATCACTAGAGTGTATCACTGGCTTTCATAGTTACATCCAGGGAGTCTAAGCACTCTAAAGCAGGTATAGGCAAACTACAGTTCACAGGCCAAATCCAGCCAACATTTGTTTTTGTAAATTTTTACTAGACTACAAACAGGGTATCATTTACATATTATCTACAGCTGCTTTCATGCTACAAGGAAGAGCTGAATAATTGTGACCACATGGCCCACATTTATTTCCTGTCTGGCCCACACAGAAAAACTTTGCCCACCCCTGTTCTAAAACACTGCTACTCAAAGGTTTGGTTTGCATACCTGAAATGTTTGTTCCCGATCAGAAATGAGATAGGAGATTGTATGAGAATGTAAACCAGTTATGTTACCAATACAGTGTTTATTTCCACTACATTTTTGTTTTCATTGCCAGACTTTCTCATTGAAGGACTTACAGTCTGGTACGGGTTCCTCTTCTCACAGTGGATGGGTGTGAACAGTTCATTGATCAGCCACTTTGACTACCGCTACTCTAAGGCACATAGGGGCAGGAGAAGGAACAACCCAAAGCTCAAAAGGAGTTATAGTGTCACTTAGAGACTTATTTTGGCACAGTGCTCTAGGGTTTTGTAGCACTGGTGACAGGCTTGGCAACTAATTGAATGAGATTCAGAAAGTGGTCCTTACATAGACTTTTTGTCTTCTCCCTGCTCTTCTAAGGTTTACTTACTCCAAAAAAATCTCTGCTATAGATTTATGTTTCAACAAGGTGAAGGGTGACAGCTAATAAGTCCCTCTTTGTCTGTCTTTTCTTGGGAGCAAGAAAGATGAAGATATTTGCCTCTCGCCCCCCAAAAAATTCAAGAAATTAAGTCTATATTTTGCCTATTTAGCCTCTTTGATTTACTGAGCAGAGAGAAAACTACAATCAAATTATATTTCTCCTGAAGTGGAAGAATTTATAGAGCAAATTCTCTGTAAATGTTAGCAGTATTTTCCCCTGTACTTTAAGTCCTAATTTAAAATGAACCATGCATCAATTAAAGAATACAGAATGAAATCCTACCACTAACTTTAACAAGAAGTTTCCTTGAACAAGTATACAGTTTCTAAAGGCACCAAAGGTAATCTGACTCAAGCAGTTTTCTGAAAAGTAAAATTATTCAGGGACAGATTTTTATTGCAAATATTTACTCAAAAACTACTATGTACAGCAGAATTTTAATAGCCATTCAAAACATTTAACATTCAGTGAAACAAAATTTAAGAATTCAAAGCACATTTTAAGAAGTAAAAATGTAGCATTTTAAATAAAAGTTTATTAGTACTTCAAAGCAAACTACTGTTATTCATATTATTCATTTCTATATCTATTATTTTCTAGATGATAGAAAACAAGTGAAAAATCAATTTAGCAGCCATCTTATGGATAAATTAGGCTAAATATCCCAAACCAATTTTTTACATCACTGCTTTAGGTCCCATTTGAAGTTTCTATTTTACAACTAAAGAAAAAGTCACTTAAACATAGCTGAATTCATGCCAGGACATGTTTTCAGTTTACTGCTTTACAATATCTACATTATACCATACTTTGGTTTGGTTTCCAGACCATTTTTATGGGTCTATTTCTAAAGAAGATCATTAAAACAGTATTAAAAGCATAATAGCTACAGGAGTTTCAACAATGGGTTTCTACTTTATTCAACTAGTACATCAAGGGAGTTCTGCACAGCTTACACACTGACAAAAAGCACAAATATAAATTTATATTTTAATAATTTCACTTTCACTGAAAGTTTAATTAAGGTAAGCTTACAGCCTGGCAGGCTAACACTTGTATGGAGGTACACAGATTCAAATATTCGGTTAACATGCTTCTGACAGTCTGGAATGTTATATTAAATCCAAAATTAAGTTTATGTTCATCCAAATTTTCATTAGATCAATTAATTTAGCACTCTAAGCATGCTCCATTTACCAGCATCATACTCAAAATAAAGGCTTTACTAACAGTGCCAATCAGCCATTATTTTAAATCAATTATTCCCAAAAGGTATGTGGTTTCCTAATATCTTGACATTAATTGAAAAGGATATATCGGTCATAAGGATTTTTGGCTTAGGACGGATGGAAGTTTCAAAAGCTTTATTAATATAACTAAGGTTCTAATAATCAATTCATATTGGCAACCAAGTTCCATTTCCTTGAAAACTGTTAAATGAGACTTTTCCATTACAAACTTAACTTTCATTAATATCCTATTCATGTTTTAAAAACCTCTTGGAAATGCATACTAATTATGCTATTATTGGTGAATTGATTTCTTTAATAACCTAGGTTGAACATACTGGTAAAGTGTCTGAATGACCTCCCTCACGTTTCTCTATGTCTGAACGCTACAACAGCACCACTGAGCTCACCTGATAGCACTGTTCCAAATGCTCTTACCGTTGGTACACTAACACCTAGAAGGACTAACTAATTTCAACTTCTTTCTTTTTCATCTGCCAGGTCTACTGTTGTCTCTGTTGTGCTAGGGCTACTTTCTCCAGGAACATCATCTGTTTGATCAGACACTACTTCATCAGTCTTTGCTGAAGGATCACCACTACCTTTCTGAAGAATCTCTGTGGCTTCATACTCAAGTACCTCTGATGGAGTCAAAGGGTCCAAATGAATACTGCCTTGCTCACTAACATCAGAACTAACAGATTCAGGTTCATCTCTTTTTCTCAAAAACTGATCAATGCTAACATCACCAGATGTTAACCGCAAATTCTTAATATTCTTCGAAGAAAACCTAGCTTCACTAGAGTTGTGATCTTCAATCTGATCACATGAAATTATGTTTTCTAAACTTTGGCACATCTTCAACTCTGTTCCCTGACAAATGTGCTCTATTTGTTTTTCCTTTTCCACTTTATCTGCACCAATACTTGAAGTGTAAATGAAGATATTCTTGGAGCCAGTTTCCTGGTCTTCAAGACAGGTATCATTTTCCTTGTCTGAAACTGTTATGTTTTCTTCTCTTTTTGTTGCTGATGAGCCTTCGAGTGAATTTGCATCACATCCATTTTTTTCTTCCTCTGAAGAAGCTTTATCTTGTTTACTGAAAAAATAAAGCCATTTATTATTTATTCCTATCAAAATGAAGACATGCTCTAAAAAATAAAAAAAAGTCAAGGCACACTTGCCCACCAAAAAGGAAAAAAAAAAATCTACATCCTCAGTCCTTGCCATGATGTTACAATTTAGAAGGTGGCCATTTTCTTAGGCAAGAGAGTAAAAAACTCCAGTCACACATTAAAAGGAGACCTGGGGAGTCTATTGACTGATTTTAGTCCTAGTTATAATTTTCATCTGTTCACACCCTTGCCTGTTTTTTAGTTAAAATTTAAGCATTATTATTAGTTTGGAAGAGTACTTTAGATAAGGAATGAATATATTTGGAAAAATCTATTTTTCTTTTCTGATTTATATATCCTCCTATGCTTAGAGTGTCTCTCCCTATGCAAAATCAGATAAGCATTCACAAACATTTCCCTAATTTAAAAAAACATAAACACATGCCTGAAAAAATATAGGTAAATATACAATATGCTTACATACATAGATATGTGTGTGTGTGTTTATATACATAGATGGTTATGAGTGTGTGTGTCCGTGTGTTTACTCTTACCCTGGTGTGTTAACAGAAACTGTTTCGTGAATAATCAAACATTGGAAACAAAAGACTTCTGAGAGTATCTCCATCCCCTTATCTAGATGTAATGAGGCTTATTTTACCAAAAATAAATTTACTGATTACGTGCATCTTATTTCTTACATTAATCCACCTGGAATTTAGACTTTTTCCTAATGAACTGCCCAAATATCAAAGCAATGTTATCAAGTGGTTGTTTATTATTTGCTAAGTTATATTTATAAGGCTGTTTCCCTACTATTTATTTTGTTCTGATCTGTCTTCAGACTATTTTTAGGCCAATACTACACAGTCTTAACAATTACAGATTAACAATGTACTTTATTATCTATAGAGCAAATCACCTACATTCTACTATTCTTCTCCCTAAATTTAATAGTTTAAAAATGTAGAAGATATTTGTACAAGGATGCTTATTAAAACAATGTTTAAATAGTGAATACAGAAAAAACCTAATATCTAAACAAGGGAGCAATGGTATTAATAAACAGAAAAATATGAATCTTACTTTATACTTTGTCAGTTTCCAAACCAAATTCTATTGGGATTTTCAACTAAACATTCATTAAGCCCATGAATTAATTTGGAAAATGGCCTATCATGCAAGTTATCAATATATTATTTTCTATCTCAGTAAATTTTTGTTTTTCTTCATTTAGATCCTACACATTTCTGATTTTTTTATTATTATTATGAATTAACTCTTTCGTCCACTATGTTTTGTAATCACATGTTACTGGTATCTAGGAAAGATTCTGATTTTTACACCAAGCTACTCTAATTAATACTCTCATTAATGTTAATCATTCTTAACTTGTTCTTGGATCTTATAGGTCAATTACATCATCTGCAAAAAACTTATGATATTTTCCTCATTTAAATTTGTACAATTCTTATTTTTGTTCAGATTTTATTGGACTAACTACAATTTACAGAAAATATTAAATAATATAGAGATGACTTGTCTGCTTTTTCTCACTCCTTAGTTGAGTTTTTGTTAACTTTTCCCCTGCCAGCATTCTAGGAAAAATGCTAGGTGAAGAAAGGGCTAGATAATTTTTCTAGTAAAGTCTAAGAAACACCTTTGTAAGGTCTTATTCCATAATTTGCTTTTTAGGGGGAACAGATTAATCTCACCAGATTAACAAGCAACCTACTGTAAAGTATATGGCATAAAGATAGAAATGGGGAAAATACTTAATTTAAAAGACAAAATAAATTTATCTTTATCTGAAATAAAGTTCTAATTAGAATGTTGGATACTCTTTTACTAAAAAAGATTGTGAAATGTCTTGTGTTCTTTAGTGTTCTACCTGAGCATTACATTTTTAAAAACCAATCCGAATTTTGAAACTTTTAAGTTGAGATTCCACCACAGAAGTATCTTTATAGTTTTTTGAAAATACTTAAAACAAAAAGATTTTAAGATTACCTATTTGCAATAATTGTCCCTATCTAGTAACTTGTAGGATCTTGTAACTGTTTTCATTTAATAGGAGCAATTAAAATCTGTTAACATTTCACTTACTAGTAAATACATTTAAAAATTTAACAATTTATAAAATGTACTCTACATGTTTAAAAGATTTCAAAACTAAGGATCTATAGTATATTTTTGCTGTATTAAAATTTCAAAATTTTATTATAATTAAAACTCATTACTGAAAGCAACACCATATACAAAAATTTAAATAGCCCTTTGCCAATTAACTGAAATAACGCTGCTCAAGAATCATCTTATATACTTGAATTTCAAGAGATTCAGTTTTTTCTTATATTTACCTTTCAGAATTTGATGTTTCTGTTTCTCCTTCAGCCATATTATGTCTCGCAATTTCCTGAAATGATTAAATAATATTTTTCTTTTATATTCATGGCTATGCTTCAAGTAAGCTACTTTTATTATACTCAACTTTCTGGATAAAAGGAACTTAAGCGTGCAATCCAAAATACCAAAGAAATAGAAAAACAATTTCCTAAAGTATGTACTAGAATAATTCTCATAACTAAAAGAAGAATTTTAGAAATTCTTTTTAAAAAAATCTGTAAGAATTTCAGCATATCAAAAGTTTCTGAATCAAAGTCATGAAACAGTTATCCAGCTATAACAATACCTGCTTTCCTTAGACTCTATTTCAAATATGGGCCATAATTACAATTACTTGAATAGAAAACTAGTAAAACATGAATTGAATTTGAACAAGTTGCACTCACACTATTTTATAGAAATATTAAGTATAGACACTTAGATAAAACATTTCTGAAATTATCATTTCATATTTGGAGTCACAGTAATCCTTCCAACTGCCAAACCAAGTAATATTAAATGATAGACAAATTGAATATTTTGCTTATTTCAAATGTTTATGGGGAGGAAAGAATACAATAAAACCTCAGTAAGCCAGAGGCCATCCAAATATAACAATTACCAATTATTGAGCACATATGATGTGTGAGGTAGTATATTAAGAAATTTACCTTCACTATCTCATTTAATCCTCATATTAGATATTATAAACTCCATTTTTACAAATGAGAAATAAGACTGCATGAGTTAAGTAGAGAACCCAAAGCAACTCCACAATAAGTGGTGAAGATTCAACTCAAGGCCTAGCTCTTAACCACTGCAGTGATTGACTCAAGTCTGTGAAATTGATAATGGTGTATTAATCACATATATTTATTTCCCCACTCTCCCAAAACCCTGCTAAAATGAGGGCAAAGAAATGAAACATTTTGACTCATAAAGACCAATAAAACACCAAAGCATACTAATTGTCAAAGAGATCTCAAATTTTTAGATGGAAAGTGGCTGGAAGAGTGAAAATGAACTTCACAGTGTAGAAGTTACAACTAAATGTCTGAGCGGGGAGTGGAAGGAGAAGAGAATCAATTTGCCCAGAGAACCTAAAAGATCTGGTATTTGGAGGAATTCAGTACAACATGCAGTTACATAAAAAGTAAAAAATGAAGCACGAGGACTGCTGAGAAATCTAAATGCTCTTTCCACAACTCTCACGACAGGTACCTAACCTTTCCCCTACCACAGAAGCTAAAGATTGTTAACTTGCTCAACTGGAGACAGTCTAGACTTGGAAACACCAGTAACAGTAAAGGATAGGCATGAGGTACTGAGAGAAAACAGAAAAGTTAAGTCCATAAACTGAATGAAAGAACCCATGGTCCCTCTCCCCCTCCCTGGCTCCCAGAATGCCAGCAACCAGAGGAATCACTCTTCATCCCACCACCCCCAGCTGGAATCTAAGATTCCTTTTTGAAGAAAATTATTAGGCCCTAAGGAAAGATTTCCAATAAAGACGTTGACAGCATCCTCCCCATCAAAGAATCAGTCAGCTCAGCACCTGATTTTCCTGTGATGAAGTTTAAACAATTCCCACGCATTGCAGGTTGTACAGTGCACTAATCCAGGAGGCAACCTTCACATTATTGTCAATGTCAGCAGTTCTCCAAGTGTGGTTCACAGACACCTGGGGCCTCCAAGACACTTTCAGGAGGCATATGAGGTTAAAACTCTTCGTACAAAAGCAGTGGTGAGGAAAACTGCTGGCATCTTATTATGAATCAAGGCAGTGGCACCAAACCAAAACTGTACTAGTGGTCAGTGTATTCCTCACGAGCACACACCAGCAGTAAAATTAATTTTATTAAATATCAATCCTTGAGTTCATGTCTTTTTAATATTGTGTGTGATGAAATATGAAGTATGCATAAAGCACTGCTGTTGCATACTGAAAACACTTGGGTCTGTGACTGAGTTGTAAGCTGAACTTAGCCACATTTTTTTCATAGAACATCATTTTTATTTTAAAGAATGACTGCCAAACTACAGAAATTTAGACTTAGGTATTTGGTAGACATTTTCTTGAAAATTGAAAAAATGAGCCTGTCAGATCAAAGAAAACAACTGACAGTATTTTTGCCAGAAATAGAATTCAAGCAAAAACTAAATTTTGGAAAACCTGTATCCACTATTGATGAGGTTAATGCTAATCTTTTTTTTTTTAATAATATATTTTATTTATTTATTTATTGGGGAAGACCAGCCCTGAGCTAACATCCGTCACCAATCCTCCCCTTTTTTGCTGAGGAAGACTGGCCCTGGGCTAACATCTGTGCCCATCTTCCTCCACTTTATGTGGGATGCTGCCACAGCGTGGCTGACAGGCAGTGCGTCAGCGGGCGCCCGGGATCCGAACTCGCGAACCCCGGGCTGCCAAGCGCGAACTAAACCGCTGCGCCACCGGGTGGCCCCCAATGCTAATCTTAATGAATGTGATTCCTTGATATTACATAATGAAACATGTCAACACTTGAAGATCTACATAACTCTGAACCAATGTTATCCAAATGACCAATGCATGACATTATAAAATCATCCATGGGTAAAAGACCCAATCAAAGTGTAAGACAGAACAATAGATTTTAATGTAACAAAGTACAAAAAGTTCAGTGATATGGAGTCAGTTTCCACATTGCAACAAACCTTTAAGAAAACTTCTACTTATCTACTTTTGTGGTAGTATCAAAGAAAAATAATCACAATTATCTGAAAAGATTATTAAAGTACTGGGTGAAGCTGAATATACTTCACATTTCAACCAAAATAACATGTCACAACAGACTAAATGCAGAATCCAGTTTTCTTCTATTTAACTAGACATTAAAGAGATATATAGAAGTATAAGACAATGCCATTCTTCTGATTAAATTTCTTTTGTTTTGGAAAATAGTTATTTTTCAGAGAAAATATGTTACTTATGTTAACATATAGGTGGTTTATTATTGTTAAAGTAACAATATTTTTTAAATTTCAGAATTTGAATTTTTAATATGGTAAATATCAGTAATTTTTGAGAGTACCAAGGGGTTTATGTTAATAGTGCCTTCTGGAGTTCTGCAGTGCACAACCTGAATGGCAATACTAGACAGTCCTGGCCCCATCCAAAACTATGATGTTTTCAGTGAACGTTTTAGTGTTTCATTCTTTAATACGTATGGACAGCAAGGATCACGACACAATTGAAGACATCCTTTAATATCAGAAAGATCAAAATAGACAAAAAGGAATAAAGAAAGGGGCTTGGAGGGGCCACCCGGTGGCGCAGCGGTTCAGTCCGCGCTTGGCAGCCCGGGGTTTGCGAGTCCCGATCCTGGGCGCCCGCCGACGCACTGCCTGTCAGCCATGCCGTGGCAGCGTCCCATATAAAGTGGAGGAACATGGGCACGGATGTTAGCCCAGGGCCAGTCTTCCTCAGCAAAAAGGGGAGGATTGGCAACAGATGTTAGCTCAGGGCTGGTCTTCCCCACAAAAAAAAAAAGAAAAGAAAAGAAAGGGGCTTGGAGATATCAGAGATATTGCTAGGAATAAAAGAAAAATACATATATAATTAATACATATTTAATATCCCCAGAGAGGTATGAGATGTTATTGCATCCATTAAACAAGAACAAAAACTATGAAAACAGAACAATTGAAGAACAAATAAAAAATTAAAGAGCTCTTCAAAATGAAATATATGGCAACAAAAATAAGTTTAGAAAATCTTTTTAAAAAGACTGAACTGGGGGCAGCCCGGTGGCGCAACAGTTTAGTTCGTGCTTGGCAGCCCGGGGTTCGCAGGTTTGGATCCCGGGCGCCCGCCAACGCACTGCTTGTCAGCCATGCTGTGGCGGCGTCCCGTGTAAAGTGGAGGAGGATGGGAACGGATGTTAGCCCAGGGCCAGTCTCCCTCAGCAAAAAGAGGAGGATTGGCGATGGATGTTAGCTCAGGGCTGGTCTTCCTCACAAAAAAAAAAAAAAAAAAAAACCAGACTGAACTAAACAGACAAAAAGATGGAAGGCAAAAAAGGAAAGTGTCATACAATTAGAAGAGCTGATGCAGAAAGTAAAATGTTAGATCAATAGGAGTTTCCAAAAAAAGAGAACAGAGAAAATAAGAGTGAAAATTTACCAAATAAATAATACAAGAAACTTCTCCCAAAGAAAAATATCCAAATTACAAAGGCTTTGTCTAACGCCTACCATAATGAATGAAAAAACGATGATGGGTGAACATATCACTGTGAAATTTCAAAACACCAGAGATAGAGATAACCACTAAAGTTGCCAAAAGAACAAAATAACCTAAATACAAAGAAACTGGAGAGGCCGGCCCGGTGGTGTAGTGGTTAAGTTCGGTGTGCTTTGCTTCGGTGACCCAGGTTTGCGGGTTTGGATCTAGCGCACTGACTTATACCACTCATCAAGCCATGCTGGCGGCAACCCACATACAAAATAGAGAAAGATGGGCACAGATGTTAGCTCAGGGCCACTCTTCCTCAAGCAAAAAGAGGAGGATTGGCAACAGGTGTTAGCTCAGGGCCAATCTTCCTCACCAAAAAAAGAAAGAAAGAAAGAAAGAAACTGGAGCAAGAATGGCGTCAGACTTACCAAAAACAATACTTTCAAAACTGCATGGTGGGGGCCGGCCCGGTGGCGCAGCGGTTTAGTTCGCAGTTTGGCAGCCCAGGGTTTGTGGGTTCAGATCCCCGGCGCCCACCGACGCACTGCTTGTCAGCCATGCCAGGCGGCATTCCATATAAAGTAGAGGAAGATGGGCACGGATGTTAGCCCAAGGCCAGTCTCCCTCAGCAAAGAGAGGAAGATTGGCAACGGATGTTAGCTCACGGTGGTCTTCCTCACAAAAAAAGAAAACTGCATGGGAAAACTGTTTTCTATGTACTTCAGCCAAACTATCACTCAAGTAAATATAGTTTTAGATCTGCAAAGAGTGAAAAAAGATGCACCCCTTCTGAGGTATACATTTCACCAAAATAAGGACTAAACCAAGAAAAGAGGAATTCATGTTCAGAAAACAGGACACCCAACACAAGAAAGTGGCAAAGGACAAATTCTGATGCAACAAATTATACACCAGATTTAGAGAGCCACAGGTTTAAATTAAAGCAGGTCTGAGAGGAGATCTCCAGACCCTCCAACGATTTTTTTTCTGATGTATGTGAACATTTGGAAAAAATATTTCCAAACATTAGACAGATAAATCACAACTTAAAAAAAACAGCATTAGGTGCACAGAAAACTAAACAAATGAGTAGAAAAGATACATATTTTTTAACTCCAGAAAAATGAGGTATAGGAAAGAAAAAGAAATCATAGTACACTTCCTGGCTCAGCATACATAACAGTCTCAAAAATTGTGATGTAACTAAACTGGGATTAGTGCTATGCCAAGCCATATTGCAACCTGACGTAAAAGGAAAAATGTGCACCCCTATGCACAAATTTTTGTATTTTTTCTTTTTCCTATTGTGGGAAAATATGTATAACATAAAAGTTACCATCTTAACCATTTTTAAGTGTACAGTTCAGTGGTATTAAATATTCATAGTTGTGCTACTATCACCACCATACATTCCCATAACTTTTTATCTTGTAAAACTGAAACTCTATACCCCTTAAACAATAACTCCCCCATTCTCACCTCCCTCCAGCCCCTGGCAACCACCGCTATACTCTGTCTTTATGATTTTGACTACTCTCAGTACCTCATAAAAGTGGAATCATACAGTATTTGTCTTTTTGTGACTAGCTTATTTCACTTTGCATAACGTCTTCAAGGTTCATCCACGTTGTAGCATATTTCGGAATTTCCTTCCTTATGGCAAAATAATATTCCACTGTATGTATATACCACATTTTACTTATTCATTCATTCGTTGATGGACACTTGGGTTACTTCCATGTTTTACTTGTTGTGAATGCTGCTGCTATGAAAATGAGTGTACAAATATCTCTTCGAGTCTCTGTTTTCAATTCTTTTGGGAATATACCCAGAAGTGGAACTGCTGAATCATATAATTTTTTGAGGAACTTCCAGTCCACGTACACAAGTTGTATTTCCATTTACTTACGTCTTCTTTAATTTGTTTCAGCAATGTTTTATAGTTTTCATTGCATGAGTTTTTCACCTCCTTGGTTAATTCCCAAGCATTTTATTCTTTTTGATGCTACTGTAAGTGGAATAGTTTTGGGAATTTCTTTTTCAGATTGTTCATTGTGTACAGAAATGCAACTGATTTTTGTGTGTTGACTTTGTACCCTACTACTTTGCTGAATTCACTTATTAGTTCTAACAATTTTTTGTGGTATCCTTAGAGATTTCTATATATAAGAAGGTATCATCTG
The DNA here is from genome assembly GCA_031878705.1 of Tapirus indicus. Classification (NCBI taxonomy): domain Eukaryota; kingdom Metazoa; phylum Chordata; class Mammalia; order Perissodactyla; family Tapiridae; genus Tapirus; species Tapirus indicus. The sequence continues at coordinate 48,562,706 of CM062918.1, forward strand.
CAGAGATAATTTTACTTCTTTTCCAGTCTGGATGCCTTTTATTTCTTTTTCTTGACTAATTGCTCTGGCTAGAACTTCCAGTACTGTGTTGAAAATAAGGGGTGAAACAGGCATCCTTGCCTTGTTCCTACTCTTAGAGAAAAAGCTTTCAGTCTTTCACCACTGAGTGATGTTTGCTGTGGGTTTTTCATATATGGCTTTTATTATGTTGAGGTAGTTTCCTTCTATTCCTAGGTTGTTGAGGGTTTTGTGTATGTGTGTGTGAGGAAGACCAGCCTTGAGCTAACATCCATTGCCAATCCTTTTTTTTTTTTTTGCTGAGGAAGACTGGCCCTGGGCTAACATCCGTGCCCATCTTCCTCTACTTTACATGGGACGCTGCCACAGCATGGCTGATAAGCAGTGAGTTGGCTGGCACCCGGGATCCGAACCCATGAACCCCAGGCTGCCAAACCGTGAACTAAACCATTGCGCCACTGGGCCAGTCCTTAGGTTGTTGAGGATTTTTGCATCAATGTTCATAAGGGATATTGGTCTGTAGTTTTCTCTTCTAGTATTGTCTTTGTCTGGCTTTGGTATCAGGACAATGCTGGCCTCACAGAATGAGTTAGAAAGTGTTCCCTCCTCTTCAATTTTTTGGAAAAATGTGAGGATTGGTATTAGTTCTTCTTTAAATGTTTGGTAGAATTCAACAGTGAAGTGATCAGGTCCAGGAATTTGCTTTGTTGGAAGATTTTTGATTACTGATTCAATCTCCTTACTAGTTATTGGTCTATTCAGATTTTCTATTTCTTTGTGATTTAGTCTTGGTAAGTTTTGTGTTTCTAGAATTTTGTCCATTTCACTTAGGTTATCCAAATTGTTGGTGTACAACTGTTCATAATACTCTCTTATAATAACCCTTTTTATTTCTGTAAATTGGTAAATGTGCTGTAAAATGTGCTTCCTTTTCTGATTTTAGTAATTTGAGTCTTTTTAAAAAAATTCCATCTGGCTAAAGGTTTCCCAATTTGTTGATCTTTTCAATGAACCAACTTTTGGTATCATTAGTTTGCTCTATTGCTTTTCTATTCTCTATTTCATTTATCAATGCTCTAATCTTCTTGCTTTCCTTCTGCTAGCTTTAGGTTTAGTTTGCTCTTCTTTTTCTAGTTCCTTAAGTTGTACAGTTACGCTGCTGATTTGAGATCTCTTATTTTTTTTACTTTTTATTTATTTTTTGCTGAGGAAGATTGGCCCTCAGCTAACATCTGTGCCCATCTTCCACTATTTTTTCCCCCTCTATTTTTTAAGCCAAGCCACAGCATGGCTTGATGGACAGTGCAAAGGTCCACACTCAGGATCCGAACCTGTGAACTTGAACTTAAGCACTACACCACCAGGCCAGCCCTGAGATCTCTCTTATTTTTTAATGCAAGCATTTATAGCTATATATTTCCCCTTTAGCCTCACTTTCACTGTATCCCATAAGTTTTGGTATGTTGTGTTTTTCTTTTCATTCTTATCTAAATATTTTCTAATTTCCTTTGTGATTTCATCTTTGATCCATTGGTTGTTTTAAAGTATGTTGTTTAATTTCCAGTCTTGTGAATTTTCCAGTTTTCCCTTTGTTACTGATTTCTAATTTCACCCTGATGTGGTCAGAGAAGATACTTTGTATGATAGCTATATTTTTTAAACTATTGAGACTTAATTTGTGGGTTACTATATGGCCTATCCTGGAAAATGTCCCACGTGCACTTGAGAAGAATGTGTGTTCTATTGTTGCTGGATAGAGTGTTCTGTTTATGTCTGTTAGATCTAGTTGGTTTATTGAGTTAAGTCCTCTATTTCCTTACTTATGTCTAATTGTTCTATCCATTATTGTGAGAGGGGTATTGAAGTCTCCAACTATTATTGTAGAATGGTATATTTTCCCCTTTAATTCTGTCAGTTTTTGCTTCATATATTTTGGTGTCTGTCATTTGGTGCATAAATGTTTATAATTGTTTTATTTTCTTGCTGTGTTGGTACTTCTATCAATATATAATGTCCCTTTTTTTTTTCCTCTTGTAACCTTTTTTGATTTAAAGTCTATTTGGTCTGATATTAGTAAAGCCACCCCTGCTCTCTTTTGGTTACTATTTGCAAGGAATATCTTTTCTATCCTTTCATTTTCAATTTGTGTCTTTGGATCTCAAGTGAGTCTCCTGTAGATAGCATATCTTTGGATCATGTATTTTTATCCATTTTGCCAACCTCTCTCTTTTAATTGGAGAGTTTAACCTATTTACATTTAAATTAATTACTGATAAGAAGAACTTACTTCTGTCATTGCAGTATTTATTTATATATGCCTTACAGCTTTTTTGCCCTTCATTTCCTGTATTACTGACTTCTTTTGTGTTTAGTTGACTTTTGTAGTTAAATGTTTAAATTACTTTCTCATTTCCCTTTGTGTATATTCTAGAGCTATTTTCTTTGTGGTTACCATGGGAATTACACTTAAAATCCTAAAGTTACAACACTCTAATTGGAATTTATACCAGCTTAACTTCAGTAACATACAAAAACTCTGCTCCTTTACAGCTCCATCCCCACCCCTTTCAGTTGTTGTCACAAAAGTACATCTTTATATATTGTGTGCCCCAAAACATAAACTAATAATTCTTTTAAAATGCATTAGTCTTCTAAATTATGTAGAAAACAAAATTTGGAGTTACAAACCAAAGTCATAGTAAACTAGCTTGAGGAAGATGCGCCCTGAGCTAACATCTGTGCCCATCTTCCTCTACTTTACATGTGGGACACCTGCCACAGCATGGCTTGATAAGCAGTGCATAGGTCTGTGCCCAGGATCCTACCCTGTGAACCCAGGCCCCCAAAGCGGAGCGCATGAACTTAACCACTATGCCACTAGGCCAGCCCCATAGTAAACTAGCTTTTACACTAATACTTTTTTTCTTTAAATGTTATTTGTCTCTTAACTCATGCAGAAAACAATAAGTACAGTTACAAACCATTGTTACAATAATACTAGCTTCTATAATTGCCCATGTACATACCTTTATTGAGATCTTTATTTCTCCATACACCTTCAAGTTACCCTGTAGTGTCCTTTCATTTCAACTTGCAGGACTCCCTTGAGCATTTCCTGCAAGGCAGGTCTAGTGATCACAAACTCCCTCAGGTTTTGTTTGTGTGAGAATATCTTAATTTCTCCCTCACTTTTGAAGGACAGTCTTGCCGCATATAGGATTCTTGAGTTTTTTTATTTTAGCTCTTTGAACCTATTGGCCCACTGCCTTCTGACTTCCAAAGTTTCTGGTAAGAAATCTGCTGATAATGTTATTGAGGACTCCTTGTATGTGATGACTCACTACTCTCTTGCTGTTTCAAGATTCTCTATTTTTTGAAAGTTTGATTATAAGGTGGCTCAGTGTGGGTGTCTGAGTTCATCTTACTTGGAGTTCATTGTGCTTCTTGAATGTTTATATTCATGCCTTTCATCATAGTGGGGAATTTTTCAGTCATTTCTTCAAATATCCTCTCTGCCCCCTCTCTCTTCCTCTGGGACTCCCACGACATGTACATTGGTCTGCTTGATGGTGTCCCACAACTCCCTTAGACTCCCTTTGCTTTTCTTCGATCCATTTTCTTCCTTTTCCTCAACTCAATAATTTCCATTGTCCTATCTTCAAGTTTGCTGATTCTTTCTTCTGTCTGCTCGAATCTGCCTTTGAATCCCTCTGGTGAATTTTTCATTTTCAGTTATTATACTTTTCAGCTCCAGAATTTCTTTTTGGTTTCTTTTTAGGTTTTCTATTTCTTTGTTGATATTTCCATTTTGTTCATACATTGTTTTGGCTTTCTCCACAAATCCCTTTAGTTCTCTGGGCATCTTTAAGACAGCTGTTTTAACATCTCTGTCTTAGTATATCTGACATTAGGCCTTTTTTGGGAACAGTTTCTGTTGATTTTTTCCCTTTGAATGGAACATACTTGCCTGTTTCTATGTATCCCTCATGATTCTTAGTTGAATGCAGGACATTTGAATCTAATAATGTGGTAACTGTGGGAATCAGATCCTCCCCCTTCCCCAGCATTTGCTGTTTTTATTGGTTTTTTTTTCCTTTTGATTGTTGTAGGCTGTCTCTCGTTCCAGGATCAGCGCAAAGTATAAACTGAAGGTCTTCTCAGGTCCTTTCTGAGTCTTCCCCTGGGCATATGTGATCACTTTCTAATTTTACCCATACAAGCAGCTGTTTTTGAATGTCCTAGTCTTTAATGTCTGGCTTCTGAAGGTGAAAAAGTGAAAAATGAAGGGGGAAAAAGAGGATGCTGTCCTTTTGAACCCCCTGGAAGTCACTTAAGCTGGAGGGGAAGGGGCTTACAATAATGGGGCAAGATGTAACAACAATGGCTGCCCTCCTCTTTTGTGTGCAATTCTGTAATTAGCAGTAGCAATCAGTGATAACAGCACAGGTCTCCAATATTTGGAAGACAGAGTCATTTTTTCCCACCTTGCCCCTCCATAAGCCATGTGCAAGCTGCTCCAGGAACATGTGCAAAGCTGCCTGTCATGTGGTTAGGGGTGGGGAATGGGTAGCTGCTACTGTGCTAAGTGCTAAAATTAACTGCAATTTATTGTCCAAGCCTTCCCCTGGAAGTTGCAGTCCTTCCTCAGACTCACAGAGTTCCAAAATAGTTACATCAGACAGATTCTGCCACTGTAATTATTTTCTAGCTGGAGAGACAGATGTTCTGCCATCTTCCCAGAATCTTAGGGAAAGGATGCCACCCAGAAAGTAGTTTAAAAATTGAAAAGTAGCTGTACTGAACTCACAGAAGTAGTTTAAACATTTCTACTAAAATGAGAATTTATTATCCTATTACTTTCCTGGCTTTAATGAGGGAAAATCAATAATATTTTCCCTCATTTCCATCAATATTTTCAAAATCTACTTCTTTTCTTATCTTGCTTTCAAATAAGTAAACTGCCATGTTTGACAATTTCTCTTGACCAAGTAACAATTTTAAATCAACGTCCACTTATTGAAACTTCTTTTGCAGGATGCTACTATGGCTGATATTGTTTCAAAATTCTGAATACTTTTCTTAATCAGTTTTAGAAGACCCAAACATAATGCTTATTTTATATTATAACTTATTGATATTGTACATTGCTTTAAACTATTCCACATGAAATTTCTACAGAACTTTGTCAGAATATTTAAGAGCTGAGTCAGTGGCTGCTTTTTGAAAATCAGATGTATTTATAGAAAATAACATCTCCAGTTTAAAAATTCAAAATCTGAAGATACTTCATTTAATTTTTCATATATCTATTTCAAATATGAAATTAGGGCATTTATAACTTTAATGTCTATTTGATAAGCACTTTTCCCACAATTATCAATACCCTCATCCAGTGATCTATATATTTCCAATTTCTTTACAGGAAGAATATTCACATCTCTTGTTCAAGTTTTACATTCACTGAACACACTTTCAAAATTACTTTCTCTCATTTGTTGTAAGCAAAGGGATAGGCCTTTTATTAAGCATGCAGCTTTATATATGTTCATATTTTCTGATTGTAGATCTTTACGAACTGTTGCCACTAGTCCAAAATATCATCCCATACAAATAATTAGCATAAAAATTTGTAATATATTTGTACTAAGATGCTTTCTATTTTGACATAATGTATTTTGACATTTGATATTATATCTCTTCTTATCTGATAAACATATTTAATGTGTGTGCAAAGTGTCTTGGCTGCATTTAATCATGAGGCACATCAGGTATCTCTATGTGATTTTAATGTTGTTTTTAGAATAGACAAGAATATTCTATCTGCTTGATGAATTACCCTGCCCTCAAAATATATATCCTTTATATATTACTAAAAAAGACTATCACATTTGAATTTACAAATGCATTTTTTTATATTAAATTATGATTATAAGCTGAGCAAGACACAAATTTGGCATAATTATTTTGGGGGAGAAATATTGGCTTGTACACCCTTGTACACATCTACCATATTTGCTCCATTAAGACATCCCTGGCCAGGACAATTTTTTATGTAAGTATCATCTTTGTAACTTATTAATAATTTCATAAGCTAGACCATATCTAGTTTAATCTTTTAAAAAAAATAACAACTTTATTGAGATATAATTGTCCAGTTTTTCTTTTGTTTCAATCAAATCAATAAAACGTTCTTCTCTTGCGATGACATTATTCTTAACGTAAACATACATAATAATCAAACACATTCAATCATGATGAGTATATCCGGTTTACAATCAAAAAGCAAGGAAAAATATGTTGCTTCTCTTATTCTCAATAGTACTTCACATTTAACATGATTTGCTAATAGCATTACAAATTTGTCTTGAATTTTTCTAGACAAATAAAACACAGATTCCTTTTAATGATTAGCTATATGATTATAATGTCCTATAAGTTCAACTGAATTTAGAAACATTATAGCATTTGAATTTCTAATAATTTCTTGTGATCCTTTGAGAGATAAATTATTTCTGCACAAAACATACCAACGTCTAAAATCACTCACACATTTTATCACATTCTGAAAAGCATCATCCTTAAACTATCAGTTTGAATATGTTTAAAAATACTTCCATTCAAAAAACTTTTTTTATTGAGATATAATTGACATATAACATTATACTAGTTTCAGATGTATAACAGTGATTCAATATTTCTATATATTGCAAAATGATCACCACAATAAGTCTAGTTACCATCCATAATCATACAGTTCTAAAAATTTTTTTCTTGTAATGAAGACTTTTAAGATCTACTCACTTAGCAACTTTCAAATACGCAATTCAGTATTATCAACCATAGCCACCATACCATACATTATATCTCCATGACATTCATTTTGTTAAGTAGAAGTTTGTACCTTTCTACCACCTTCATCCATTTCACCCACCCTTAATCCCCCACCTCTGGCAACCACCAATCTGTTCTCTGTATCTATGAGCTTGGTGTGGGGTTTTTTGGTTTTTTGAGCTTCCACATGTGAGATCATACAGTATTCTTCTTTCTCTATCTGACTTATTTCATTTAGCATAATGGGCTCAATTCCAACCATTTGTTGCAAATGGCAAGATTTCATTCTTTACAGGTGAATAATATTCCATTGTGTATATATGTGAGTGTATATATATATTTATATTCCACAATTTCTTTAACTATCCATCCATCAATGGACACTTAGGTTGTTTCCATATCTTGCCTATTGTAAATAATGCTGCAGTGAATATGGGGGTGCATATATCATTTTGAGTTAGTGTTTTCTTTTTCTTTGGATAACTACCCAGCAGCGGAATTGTTGGATCATATGGTAGTTCTATTTTTTATTTTTTGAGGAACCTCCATACTGTTTTCCATAGTAACTGCACCAATTGACATCCCCACCAACAGTGTATGAAAATTCCCTTTTCTCCACATCCTCGCCAACACTTGTTACTTCTTGTCTTTTTGAAAATACCCTGCCTAATGATGAGGTGATATCTCATTGTGGTTTTGATTTGTATTTCCCTGATGATTAGATGATGTCGAGCATCTTTTCATGCACCTATTGGCCATCTGTATGTCTTCTTTGGAAAAACATCTAGTCAGATCCTCTGCCCAATTTTTAATCAGGTTGCTTTTTGTTTTTGAGGTTGTATGAGTTCTTTATATATTTTGATATTAAGCCCTTATCAGATATATGAGTTGCAAATATTTTCTCCCATTTGGTAGGTAGCCTTTTCATTTTGCTGATGGTTTCCTTTGCTGTGCAGAAGCTTTTAGTGTGATGTAGTCCCACTTATTTTCACTTTTGTTGCTTTTGCATTTAGTGTCAAATCCAAAAAATCATAGCCAAGACTGATGTCAAAGAGCTTACTGCCTATGTTTTCTTCTAGGAGTTTTACAGTTACAGGTCTTACATTCAAGTCTTAAATCCATGTTGAGTCAATTTTTGTATATGGTGTAAGAGAATAGTCCAGTTTCATTCTTTTGCATGTGGCTGTCCAGTATTCTGAGCACCATTTATTGAAGAGACCATCCTTTCCCCATTGTGTATTTTTGGCTCCTCTGTCATAAATTAATTGACCATATAGGTGTGGGTTTATTTCTGGGCTCTCTATTCTGTTCCATTGATCTATATGTCTGTTTTTATGCCAGTACCATACTGTTTTCATTATTATAGCTTTGTAATATAGTTTGAAATCAGACAGTGTGATGCCTCTAGCTTTGTTCTTCTTTCTCAAGATTGCTTTCGCTATTTGGGATCTTTTGTGGTTCCACCCAAATTTTAGGATTGTTTGTTCTCTTTCTGTGAAAAATGCCATTGAAATTTTGATAGGGACTGCATTAAATTTATAGATTGCTTTTTAATCATTTTAATTCTTCCAATCCATGAGCATGAAATATCTTCCCATTTATTTGTATCTTCTTCAATTTCTTTTGTTGTCTTATAGTTTTCAGTGTACAGGTCTTTCACCTCCTTGGTTAAATCTATTCCTAGGTATTCTAATCTTTTCGATGCAATTGTATATGGAATTGTTTTCTGAATTTTTCTTTCTGATGGTTCATTATTGATGTATAAAAATGCAACAGATTTTATTATACTGATTTTGATTTTAAAAATACTTCAATTTTTAAAAAGCATCACGATGAAATATGGAATTTTTATGATCACAAATTCCATTCAAATTTTTCCTATCTTTGAAACCATTTCTTGAGTTGCAAATATTTGATTCTGTTGTATTATTGCTAACAAGTACACATAGGAAACAAAATAAAAACAAGGATTCTTTGGAATAAAGGAGTCAGTCTCAATGAATCAACTCACCATTAGACCATCTTTTTTAAAAGACCCATCTTTTGAAAATCTTTACCCATCATGTGAAACTGATACTTTAAAATCTGCATCTTGTCCTTGGATGGGTCCATGCTCTATTGAAATCATTTTTATTTCATCAGAAATAGGTGGCCACAATAAACAATTATTAAAATTTATTTTAAATAGCATCTTATTATATTCTTGCTCGTGCTTACATTCACTAGCTTCTGAAATTTCTAACATTTTTTTTCTCACCATTTCAAGAAAATTCTTTATGTAACTCTGAATTTTATGATACTTCTATTCTAATAATGTCAATTGGAGACTTCATGGTAAGTAGCCAGAATACTGTGTTTTTCTAGTGAAACTTGTTACTGCCCCCGTAATTCTGATCAATTTCTGCATGTGTTTTTTTCTTCTTCTGAACAATATACCACTTGGCTTCTTAGATGACGTATTTGTCTTTAAAATTTTTTAGGATAGATTTTAAATATATTTATTTTTAATTAATATAGTTAGTTAACTATAATGAACATTTAATTGCCTTAATTCATATAAATTATAATATTTAACAATCAAATAGGTGTACATAAACATTTGTATGAAAAACACAAAAATAAATAATTACAAACAACAGAAAATTACATACCAGGTTTTCAGACAAATTTGGTAAGAAGAAAAAATATTGAAAAATATTTTTTAATATAAAAACGTGAATAACAGTAAACTATCACTGTTTTAAATGAAAAAAGTATCAAATTTCCTGCTAAAAAAAATACTTTTTCAGAAAATTTTGACATTTGATCAAAGTTTCATTTGTGAAAGGTCAAGTATATTAATAAATAAATTTTGTATTACTTACCTTCGTGCTCTTAATAATATTGTAAAAATCACACAAATACGCATATGGAATTAAATAAAACTTTCCCTTTTACTTAGCAGTACCATGGATTACAGCTACAAACAATGAAAACAACTTGTCAGTTTCCCTCATGACTGAACAAGGACCATCAGAAAAAAAGGCAAGTGAGAGATTTACCTTGTTGTGCCTGCATCCCCCACGTGCATGACTCTCAGGGACATACAAGTGCAGGGTTGGATCTTGTCTTTAATTAAATTTTGATATTGTGTTCATCATGGATTATTTTGCATTAATTTTGAATTTTTAAAATACTGAATGAAAACAATATTTATTTGATTACTGGATTTTTGGAGCCCACTTAAATTCTGTACCAGAGGTGAGGGCCTCACTAGCCTCAGTCTAATTCCAGCCCTGGCTGGGATGCTGGAGTGGGGAACAGAGGAAATAAGGGATGGTAGTCTACAGAAGCAAATTCTTAACTACCATAACAATCAGTCATAGTGTCAAAAAATGACAAACCTAGAAAATAAAAGATGCTTATATTATTTAGCTATATGGAGATAAATATTAGCTCAAATAGCTAAAAGAGTTAAAAATGGCTGTCTCTAAAGAGTTGGATGGAAAAGGGTAGGGCAGATGAGCAACTGTTTTTTTTTTTTTTTTTTTTGTGGGGAAGACCAGCCCTGAGCTAACATCTGTTGCCAATCTTCCCCTTTTTGCCGAGGAAGACTGGCCCTGGGCTAACATCCATGCCCATCTTCCTCCACTTTATATGGGACGCTGCCACGGCATGGCTGACAGGCAGTGCGTCGGCGGGCGCCCGGGATCCGAACTCGCGAACCCTGGGCTGCCAAGCGCGGACTAAACCGCTGTGCCACCAGGCGGCCCCCAGAGCAACTGTTTTTATGATAAACATTCTAGCACAACTTCTTAACTTTTAATTTGATAAAAATAAAAAGTAATTGTGCAAAGTCTGAAATTCTCAAGTGTCTGAAAAAGCTAAAAAGAAAAAAGAAAAAAAAAAACCACGTAACAAAAACAAAAATCTTAGAAATTCTTTATGGAGAGTCCCATGTAGTCTTACAGGAATAGAGACTAAGGCTGATGTGCCATTTCATTAATGAAATAACAGGGAACCTCTATTCTACATATTTACATGTATGTTTCAATTGCAAGAAGAGTAAGAAGAAAAGAGAAAAACATCATAAAATCACTCTGAAGGAATTCCTGTGTGTACCTACTGTACCTGATATATTTGGAATATGGTAGTTACCCTCACTGAATCACATATGATTCTTTTATGTCTGTCTACTAGAGTTTGACCACTTTGAGGTTAAGAAAATAATTTTATTAATCTTTGTTCCCAAAACAAAGATTCCTGAAACATGCTATCAAGTGTTCCCTAAGAGCTAAGGAAGGAAGCAAGGAAAGAGAAAGGCATCTGTACCCACCTCTTCTCTCTTCCCCTATACTTAGTTATAACAAAACTACACTAACCATAAGACTGGAGGGGAAGAGTCATGGTATATATATAGTTAGCAAACAAAAGCAGTACAATGTTACAGTGTATAGAATATACATAGTAGCAGAAGAGAGCCTGTTTTAGCAGACACTGTATAATATGAATTCCAAATACAATCTAGTATATGAGAGGAAATAATTTTCAAAGAGGTAATGGAAAACTATATAAATGAAAAATTTATAACAGGAAAATATTACTGGGCATGACAACATTAATTCCACTACAATGCATCTGATCAAAATCTTGCAGATTATCTCAAGCTATCCACCATATCATATGTGTACTTAAAATAAACAACTGGATCTATTCAAGGGACTATCCACATCATATACACTTGAAAGAAATACCTGGACCAAGATTGATCTATGTGACCTTCCATTCAGTATGGCTTCCTGTAACTCCACTTATGTTCTGCTAAATTTTTAGCATGAGCTGTTTTTGTTTTAATAATAAATAAACTTAAGAAATTTAGTTTATGTATGAAAAGGTTGGCTTCATTTGACACAGATGAAACAGGGCAATCAAAAGAGTGTTGATGATTTAATCTAGTCAAGGACGAATGCTTCAGGAAAGAATCAATGGATGCTGTTATGAAATTATGGATTCAAAATTTTCTTCATGTTCATGCTTTTACATATTTGGAAAGAAGAGAGGCAAATCCTGTCACCCCCAGGGCAAAGAGAATGACTGTGCCTGGGGTATGGAAGAAAAGAATCCTATTCTCAAGATACAGGGACACAGAGCCATCTTAAGAATGAGGCTAAACCAGAGCAACAGAAAACATCACTCCACGCCCAACCATGCACCACTGGGCTAGCAAACATCAAATAACGAGCAACAGCGGTACTGCTGGAAGAAAGGCAAGAGTGTAGAGAGAGACAACCTCTGAGGCTCAGTCTCACAGGAAAAGAATAAAGCTGAGTGTGGAGCAACGACATTGAGGAAAAAATCTCCAGCAATATAACTCGCATGGTAAACACAAAGAAATACTTCAGGAATTGAACCTGGTGGTACACTGAGTGTAACCACAGTAACAAGAAAACCAAAACCCAGGTCAACTCACTACTAAGTAGACCCAAACCCCACACTAACAGCCTAACATAAGAAAAGTATGCTCATTTTTGGATATAAACACTATTTATCTCAGTCCTAAATATATAACGTCTCACTTTCAATCCAACATTATACAACACACAGAAAAGCAAGGGGAAAAAATGCACTGTCAGGAGACAAAGCAATCAGCAGACTCAGATATGACACAGCTGTTGGAACAATCATACAGAAAATTTTAAATTACTCTGATTAATATGTTAAATGTTTGGTAGAAAAAAGAGGACAATATGCGTGACCACAATGGGAATTTTAGCAGAGGGTCAGGAACTATAAGAATCAATGCAAATGCACACACAAAAAAAATCACAATGACAGAGATGCAAAATGCCTTTGATAGGCTCATCAGTAGACCTGACATAACTGAAAAATAAATCAGTAAAACTGAAAATAGGTCAAAAGATAGAAATTACCCAAACTGAAACACAAAGGAAGAAAAGAAGTGTGTGTACGAAGGGTGGGAACCAGAACAGGGCATCTAAAAACAGGGACTAACATCAAATGGCATAACATATGTGAAATTGGAACCCAAGATGAAGGAGATATAGGACACCTCAGAGAACACCAATCACGATAAATGCCAAAAATAAATAAACACACAAGTAAATAAACATATAAATAAACAAAAGAACAAACCATACTTAGACATATCATGTTCAAACTGATGAGAACTAAAGACAAAAATAAAGATAAAATCCTCAGAGTAACCAAAGAAAAATGACACATTACATACATATATAGAAACAAAGAAAAAAATTACAATAAAACATCTCATCAGAAAATATGCAGGCCAAGAGAAAATAAAATGACTTCTTTAAACTGCTGAAAGAAAACAAGGAAAAAAACTGTCAACCCAGAGTTCTATACTCACCAAAAATATCTTTCAAAAATGAAAAATAAAGATTTTTTCAATTAAAAAAACATGGACAAATTAATTACCAGTAGATCTGCAACATGAGATACATCAAAGGAAGTTCTTTAGGCAAAAGGAATGTGATAATAGATAGAAATGGAGAGTTACATAAAGAAATGAAGAGTGCTAGAAATGGTAAAAATGAAGGTGAATATAAAATTACTTTTTTAAGTTTTTAATTGTTCTAAAAAATAATTAGAGCAAGAACAGTAACATTGTATTCTGCCTTAATAACCTATACAAAAGTAAAATACATGACAACAATAAAAATAAGAACACACAAAACTGTGAATATTAGGAATTGAAAGAGGATTATCACTGTAGACCCCACAGACATTAAAAGAATAGGGGAATACTACAAACGACTCTATAAATTCAACATCTTAGATAAAATGTACCAATTCCTTGAAAACCAAACTACCAAAACTCACTCAAGAATCAACAGCCAAAATATCCTATGTCAATAAAGAAATTTATTTGTAGTTAACCTTTTAAATAAAAGAAAACTTTCTGTGGTAAAAAAGAGTGCTACTTGGGAGAAGGCTGCTATTTCTGCCTAGGTTTTACTTACTCACTGTATAAGACAGAAATGCTATTCAAAAGATAAATACTGAACCTGTTTCACTTCATTATACTCAGAAAGAAACATGTAATGTTAAAAAAAAAATCACCATCATGAAAGCAACATGAGCAACATTATTTCTATACTCATCCATAAGACTGCCCAGTAAATTACATTCATATGATAACCCTGAGTGTTAGATTCAGAGTGCCTGTTTAAGATAGCCAAAACAGGCGCCAGCAGGGTGGCGCTGCGGTTTAGTTCGCGCTTGGCAGCCTGGGGTTTGTGGGTTCAGATCCCGGGCGCCCGCCGACGCACCGCTTGTCAGCCATGCTGTGGCAGCGTCCCATATAAAGTAGAGGAAGATGGGCACGGATGTTAGCGCAGGGCCAGTCTCCCTCAGCAAAAAGAGGAGGATTAGCAACGGATTAGCTCAGGGCTGGTCTTCCTCACCAAAACAAAAACAAAAACAAAAAAAAACGATAGCCAAAACATATTCAATATATATTCAAAATATTTCTATTTTAAAAATTATTAAATCTTTTGACATTCTAAATGCCCCAGAAAACTGAATCGTCTGGAAAAATTAATTTTCCAATGTACCAAATGTTCGAGATTTTACTGATTTCAGGATTTTTACATCATAAATTTATCTCTATTACTCACTATCTGAACTTAATAATAGGCAAGTGAAATATATGATGTCTTTGTCAAAACAAAACACCTGATAATTTTACTTAGGGTTAGATATTTTTATGTCTAATGAAAGCAAAAAACAAAATCTCCATTTTTTCTTCCTGACAACATGCCAATAATCTTACTGATGCATGCACATTGAATTGAAATGTTTTAAAAATCACACCAAAAATACTTTCAAATGTATAAACGTTCAAGGTGTAAAATAAAATTTACCTTGGACACAGGCTCTTGTTCCTTAGTGGGAGTTTCATTTTTCAATCTTGAAAACAAAATAAGTATTGAATATTTTATTTTATAATTACAATGGAAAAATATGAAACAGTTCTTTTTGGCATGCCTAAAACAACTAAAATGTAAATCTAAACTAATGTATATTTTATACTATAATTGTAAATGATCTCTGTAAATATTTTAAGGGAAAAATAAAATGCATGGGAGTAAACAACAGATTCAACAAATGTGCTAAATAAATAAATACAGACATGTATTTCCTTCTCCAAAAACAAGAGCACTTAAGAAATGTTCTCTATGCTAAGTACAATTTAAAATAAAAGATATAACACATTAGTAAAACAGTTTCAAAAAGAGAACTACTTTTTTAAAGAAAACAGGTTATATGCTTAATATATATAATATGCGTCAGTATTTACTATTATAAGACTTAAAAGTGAGAAGATAAATATTTCATCTATTGTAAAATTTAATATGATAATGCCATTTCAATATATATTACAATTAACTTACTCTAGAGGTGGTAAAATCACAGAAATAATTTAGAATTTTGAAGGATATATTCTCTTATAAACCTTCATAAGCATAGCTCAAATATTAATGATAAATTTTTAAACTTCTTGATTTCTAAAGATATACTAATTATGACTTATTACAACATTAACTAAGGCATATGCCATCCATAAAATCTTTTAAAATAATCAATATAAAAGCTAGCTTTTCCAAGGGATCTTTGTTTTATAAACTACTGATGACTAAATATTATTTGATGGTATTATATATTAAACTCAATTTTAATCTGCATAGTGTGCCTACCTAATCTGAAATGGTATTAATAAAGAGTCAAATAATTCATAACTTTATGAAGATTTAATAGCTATACTTAAGGGTTAATACATTTAACACAAGCAACAACTATACTAACAAATTTCATGGACACAAATGAAGACATCTAGTAGGATAGAAATGACAACCATCCTAAAAGCTACTCATGGTTAGTCAACGAAACATGGAGCTGACAAACACCCCTCTTCTTTATATCCACTCTCTGAGGGCACATTTAAAAAATTAGAACTATAAATGCTAATGCTTTACTAGATACTAATAATAATTTAACAGTATAAAATTACTTGTCTATATTTTAGTTATTATTTTAAATTGCTTGCAATTTAACACAGAGCATGTCCTTTTTTGTAGAAGCACTATATTGGTAGTGTATTACAGTAATTTAAAACTAATTTACTAAACAAATTTAAATGAATAAAACTTGCACAAAAAAATTGAAAAATACACAAATGTCAATCATTGTCAATCATTTTCTGGGTTAAACATTTTATAATTCTCTCAGGTATTTAATTGTAAACAACAATATTCATAAAGATGAAATAAATCAAGTGTACAGTACAACTTCACTGCTTTAATGATTTATATGGGAAAATAATAGTTTTAAGAATAACATGTATAAAGTAATAAGAAATCATGAAAAATTAGTCTGAAGAAACAAAAAGTAGATATTGGATTAATGAAGTTTTGAAATAAATTTGTATATTACATTGATTTTTATTTCTAAGCATTTAATAATTTTAAACTTAGTTTCAAAAACTCTGAAACAAATTAGTCACAAAGTAGCTTAAAAATATTTTATAGAAGGACTTTCCTTTTCAGCTTACTGTTGAAAATGTTATCAAATTAAGACTTTACATTCTTACAAAGGAAATATTACCATTCTAATAATTTTCACATATAGCTACTCTAATAGATTGATTTTATGCAGCAATTAAAATGAAAGCTATTAATTAAGCACGTGTTACTATTACTGCTGACACTTCAGTTGAGGAAACTGAATCCTCTTAATATCTCTATAAGAGAGATTGGTGACAGAAGTTTTTATTACTCTTCATTTTGCTGGCTAAGAAACTGGTAGATGAGAACAAAATAAGTTATTGAAATAACTAGCATTAAGAGGCTTATGATCCCAATTTTGTTTTGTGGCTTTAACCATACTAGTATTCTGTTTAAGGGCCAGAACTGTAATAACCAGTGAAAACATGTGGAAAAACAAATCTAAAAAAAAATTAGAAAAGCACGTTATATAAAATTTCATTGAGTTATAAATTCATCACTAAAATGTACACTACATATTTGTAACTAAAAGCATGCTTTAAGATTAACAAATTTTAATACAACTACTAATACATCATTAACACTTTTGGAAAAGAAAAAAAAGTTCTTACCTCTAATTCTTATTCATTAAAGATACCTGCTGAAATAGTCATCATTTGAGATATTCAATTGCTTGGTAGAAGACAGTGAAATTTGCTAAGCTCAAAGTTCTGAGCTAATGACCTGCCATTAGGTAATTACTTTTCACCTGTGAATGTTGCAATAATTTTTTTTATAAAAAAATGTAGTATAGCATTTAAAACAGACACTATTTAAGATTTCAATGTAAAGACAACAGAAGGATTGGTGATCAATTTCAACAACAAATCATTAGAGATCAAGATGGCAAATAAATAATTTTTCTTCTGTATGTAAACCTGCTGAAACAGATCTTTCTGATATATTTTTAAGGACAATCTTTTCCCTCTAATGTTTAAAATGAAATAAATGTCCCCACTTGCATTTTTCTGCAGGTCACATGACCAATCCAAGGCTATATGGAAAATGAATATTTTGCATCATGTACATTAGTGAGTTCCTTTTAAGTTTCATTCATACTATAAACATACTATGGGGCAGGAGAAGCTACAAGGGGAAACATGTTCAGACGCATTTCAGCCAGGCCACATTCTTTCTTTCCAAAAACATTTAAAATTAGCCAAATATTTCAATGCTGATTTTCAAAATGTAATCTTCAATTTAAGAATATTTGTAAGCATACTAAAAAAGCTGAAAAGCTTGTACAACAAGCCAGTAGTAAAGTCAACCAGTTCTCAAGATCTTCCACTCAGACATCCAGAATTAAATTTAAGATAGTAATCATCAGACTATCAAATAAAGTAAAACATCTAGTGCTCCATTTCTGATCATTTGTTCTGACAGATATTAATAGATATTATGTGTAGAAAGGGTGACTGAGGTAAACATTTACCGGATTGCACATATATCAGGTACTGTGCTAAGATTTCCAATCCAAAGTTAAGACACAGTCCCTCCTTTCAAGGAATCACTGTCAAGGAAACATATTGAAGCAAATGTTTATTGCAGAATTGTGAAAAGTGTTAGAACTATGTGACACAATGGTTGTACAAAGGACTGAGCCACTATATAGGGGAAAGAGGCAAGAAAGCAGTGAAGATACTACAGTGAATTTGGTTTGCAGCAAAAACAGGAGTTAGCAAAGCAGGGGAAGGGGATTCAAGGCAGAACAAAAGCAAAGTACGAAACAAGATGGCAATGATATGAGACCCTGAGTGGTCTCATGCCTGGAATGTAGAGAACAAGGGAAGTAGTTCAAGATGCAACTGAAGAGATAGCAAAGGCCACTTTAGGGAAAGTTTTCATTGCCATGCTAAAGTGTTTATGCTAAGAACTTTATTCTAAGGCTAATAGGAAAGTATGATCAGATTTGTGCATCAGGAAGAGAAAAGGCAGTATTAGAAGAGGCTAGGCTCCAGTCAGGGAGTCCAGATAAGAGATAGTTAATGACTGTCTCAAGTTAAGCAGTAGCAGTGTCAATGGAGAAGAGGAAGTTTAGGGAGATGACAAACAAGGTAAAACCAATAGAATATAAGTACCATCCGGATAAAGGTAAATGAGCAGAGCAAATACGATCCCCCAAATATCTGCTTTGGGTGGCAAAAGAATAGTAATGCCATTAACCAAGATGGGGAATTCAGAGGAAGGAAAAAGCGTATTTTGTAGGAAAAATGAATTCAGTTTTGGACATACTGAATTTGTGGTACCTGCAGAACTACTCAGATCTGCTCAGTCTTGTACATCTGAACCTTAGGCACCATTCCCACCAACACTTCTATACAGATAACCCCAAAGTCATCATCCAGAGAATGACCTCTCCATTTTATTACTATATTATTTTTCAATCAACAATTCAATTCAGAAATATCATAGTATATTAGAATTAGACTTAAGTTCTAAGAGATTATATTATCCAATTGCTCCATCTTGTAGATGAGAGTAATAAGTAAAAGTAATAAAAAAAAAGTAATAAATCCATTAAGCAACAGAACCAGGATTAAAAGTGATGGATCTACTTCAAATTTCCACTGCACTGCCTCACAGTCAATTCATCTCCTGTGAATCAGGTTCCCTTATAATCATGCCAGGAAGTGAAAAAGCTTAACTGATCTGTCTCTTGAAGTTTTCCTGTCTAAAACATGCTGAGTATCATTGCCAAATTAATCTTACTAAGAGACCAATTGATGCCATTGTTTGCTGAAATGTTCTATTGCCTGTATATCAGAGAAATATTGCTATAAGATTAGAAGGCCAGATTCTGGTCCTAATGCTACAACTGTGTCAGTTGCTGCCTACCTTCCTGTAGAAACAGCCTTCACAGTGAAGCTCAGTCCCATTCAGTTCCTCAGCCAATCATAAACAAGGCAGGGAGTACATTTGGAACTACAAATACAACCAGAGAACCAACTGAGTATAGTACTTATTAGTTTAGTCTCTGAAGACGGACTGTTGTAATTTAAGTTGAGGATCTCCCCTGTTTAACAGCTATGTGATCGTGGGCAAATTACGTATCTGTACCTCAGTTGTCTCATCCACAAAATCGGGACAATAAAAGTGCATTTCTCATTAGTTTGTTAGAATTATATGAGTTAATAAATGTGAAACACTTAGAAGAGCGTCTGGCACACTGTATGTATTCAGTAAATGTTAGCTATTATTATTGCCATGGGTAGAGTTAGGAATTAATCCTATCGTCTAGAATTTACTTAAGAGTGTGCCACACAGTGCCTTTTACCACTTAAATATCTTCAATGTTTTGAGATTTTTCTTCCATACTTCCCCCCCACCAAATACAATACACTAGACATTAATTTTGATTGCTGGTCTACTCCTGTTAGGACCAGCCCTATTTGCTCTAGTATGAAATGATCTACCCATTTCTGAACACCCGGGTATGATTTGGTCATCTAAAGTTAGGGAAGATAAAGCAAAAAAAAAAAAAAAAAAATCACTCTAGGTAGATAGAAGAAAGAACTAGGTAAAGGCAGAGACAAGAAATCAAGAGAAACAAAATATTTGTGTGTAAAAATATGAAGCAAAAAATAAGACAATCAATGGAGGCAAAAGATTTTAATGCCAGACTAGGGCTCTATTTTGTTATTTTGTTTTTTTATTTTGCTGGCATTATGGAATTAAGCCCTGGATATTTAATTTATAATCTACAAGTACCTCACAACCAGGAGACTGAAAAATGGTAGTATCCTCAGAATCACTGGTAGAAGTTGGTACAGTTTGCCCTAAATGAAGGACTACACTAAAGTTTCATTTATCTTTGCATTTCACTCAATCTCCATTGTTCCCTGCTTACGAGACATCAAAAGGCAGAAATCCAAACTGCAAGAAACTACCTTATTTCGACACACAGCTCCTACCTACTAAATTGCAATTACATACCAGGCAAATATATTGCATCCACTTTGCAAAGGAAAACTTTTACAGTTGCTAAAGATTTGGTTTGAGATATTAACGTCTGTGGTAGGATGAAAGAATTTAAGGACAGGATCCCCTAGTATCTCCAATCCCAGTGACATTTCAAAAGTTAAAAGAAGGAAACAAGCCTAAAATGAATTAAATGTATCTCATAGATGAGATCAGTTTGCTTTTTTTTTCTGCTACATCAAATATACAAAATGAAGACAGTGACCATTCTGAACACTTAAGACTCTGTAACTTGGATTATGACCAGAGCCAGTAATTCCTCCAAATAAGTTCAGAATTTCACAGGAAAATAATGGAATGATTCCTTACATATTCTGACATAAAACTTAATAAAAAGGTTGCCATTCTATTCCTAAAAGAACATACTTAACTGCTTGTATTTATGAAAGATAATGAATTACTTATCGGTTTAGTTGAGAGTGGTATATAATAAAGCGATATTTCTCTTTGGGAACAAGTCCAGATTCTCTTCTGGTATAGCATTTCACAACCATCACATAATATATACATGGTGTTAGTGGTTTAACTGATATGAAACCAGTTTACTGTCTGGCCCTGTGAAGATATGGATTCAGTGTATACATTTCCATCTGCCTTATTCTGTAATTACCCTGGTAGCATGAACTATGTCATCTTCATGTTTCCATTTCCAGCGCTTGACACAGTCTTGCACACGGAAGGTAGAGAATCAATGTTCAGTGTCAATGAATATATGGAAGGGTTATCTATATAATACTATGAAAGAGCCATGTACTTACTATTGATGCTAAGTATAAAACTCAGTAGCCATTCTAAAATAAGACAAAAGAACAATTTCAAGGAAAGTCAGTTTTCCATTTTCATTTCTTCCTAGTACTCTTTAATATAAGGGAATTTAATAAAATATAATATGCATAATTTTATCTTTAAAATACATTTTACATCTCTTTCAAATCTTCAAAACAATCGTGCAAAGATTATTTTCAGTCTCATTTCACAGATGAAAAAACTAAAGTAACTTGATCAAAAATTTAGTTAAGTGAGAGAGCTGGGTCTTGAACTATGATAGACTCCAGTCAGTGTCCTTCCATTGTACTTTGCTTAGAACAAACTTGGAAGTCACTGAGAGAACAAAAACAACTTTGAAAATCACTTCAAATTGTGGCTTTTAGGACATTTGATTCAATCAAAATAATAGACAACTGGTTAAGTAGCCTAGTTTTCCAAGCTTGAGTTATTATGGATTTACTATGGATTCTTATGCTCTGAAGATGTGCTAGAGGGAAATATCTTTCTATTCTCAACTTTTTGTCAAGAAAACAAACCTTGCAAAAATTAAAACTTTACTTCTCTTCTATGTAATAATTAATCTATCCAGGTAGATATACTGGAGAAGATAGAAGAAGAGGAAAATAGAGATCAGAGAGAAAAGAGTAATTCTATGATTGAGTTAAAATCTTTCTAGCATCTGAGAAAAGCAGATTTTTAAAAAATCACTTCAAACGTCTACAAAAGAAACAGTCACTTTACTATTGCTAACTAGCACGATTACACATTTCATAAACTTAGTAGTAGTGGGTAAGTAGCTAAGATTCTGGAAATGACTGCCTGGTAATAATTAATAAAAAGTTTTCTTTAAAGGAATTCTGTAAGCTTAAAAAGGAATATTTTCCTCCTAAACAGACAGGATTATGTACTAGTTTTCAACAAGGGTGCTGTTTCACAGTCTTTAGACAGGAAAAGTCAGAATTACACTCAATTCTGACATTAGAGAATTACATGGGATGCAACTGAAGCACTGCAATAAAATACCATCCACCCAGCAGTTTGGAGGACCATACTACAAGACCTGTAAACTCTAAGCCAAAATTACAAATAACCACAGTGCAGATGGATCGCCACTAAAACTCTCAATGATAAGAAGATTCCACTGATATGTAGTTCCCAGGGTCTCTTGTCATCAGTAGTAGCAGTGATAATAGAGGTAACAGCAATAAAAGCCATAACAGCTGGAGCAGCAGCAGGAACAACAGTAACAGTAGTAGTATTAGCAGCAGCAGCAGCAGCAGATGGAGCACCAATGGCAACAACAGCATGCATTTATTGAGTGACTACTTTTTGTCAGGCCAGTACTAAATAATTTTAATTATTTAAATTAATTATTTAACTAATTTCCATACATTATCTCTATTTCTTACAGCCATCCTGCAAGGAATTATTACATACCTTTCACTGATGAAAAAGAGGCTCAGCAAGGTTAAGCACTTTTCTCAAGGCTACAGAGCTGGTTAGATATACAACTAGAATTTAAACCCAGGACTGCCTATTTCAAAGCCGCACTCCTTTCATACTTCACAGCAGTATGGATAAAGACATTTTTCAGTGTGGAGGATTAAAACCAGTAGGTTCCTATATTTCAGTAAGTGTTACAGAAAAGGAGATGCACAGTAGCCTCTCCAAGTTTGTAGATGAGAGTAAGCTTTCCAGGTGGCTAAATACCAAAGTGACTAGAGAGAGGTTGCAGAAGGATCTCAGAATCAGAGAGGGGGGCTGAAAGTATGAGATGAACGATAATGTGGTCAGTATAAGGCAATATAATTTACAGAAAAATACTATTTATACAACACAGTTATAACTAAAATGAACTTAGGAGCATGCATAGACATTCCCTAAAAATAAAGATTTAGTGAGCTTTATATGCCAAAAATCTAGTAGTATTAGTAATACGTACTTCAACAATAACTCTAAAGAAAGATACACTGGGTTAGTAAAAGAAAGTTAACAGAAATGATCTGTGAAAATGGTATGGGAAGGTTAGAATGAAAAACAGGCTGAAGACCAGAGTAATCATATGTGAACAAAATGCAGGCAGAAACAGTATCATGAAGAGTAGTAACATAACAATAGTAACAATGATAACTTTACATTTGCATAGTGCTTCCTCCAATCACTTTCTAAGTACTATATACATACACTAACTCATTTAATTCCTTAAACACTTTGAGCAGGTACTGTTGTTATCTGAGTTTTACAAATGAGGAATGGGACACAGAGGTCTGGTAACCTATCCAAAGTCACACATGTCTAGTAAACAACAGAGTAGGAACTCCAAACTAGGCAATCTACTGCAGAGCCTGTGCTCTTTAACCACTATACTATATTGTCCCTTTAAGGGTCTGAGAAGGTTTAGTGCAGAGCTGGGTATCAAATCCTAATCTTAGTATCAAGGAAGACCTCCTGATGCTGTTCAAGGAGGAAGTAAAACTTTATAAAATAAGAAGCTCCTTAACAGATAATAAAAGGCTGGAAATAGTAATAGTCTCAAGAAAAGTAACTAAGTGGATAGACTGATAAACGAAGCATAAGGAGTTACAGAGAGAAGCTAGAAATAATTATGTGAAATCTTCTTAGTGTGAAATCATGTTAAGTAACCATACCCTCCAACAAAGATATCCATTGCTGCTACAATCAGAGGCAGAATAAGCTAATAGCTGGTCTGCCTCTGTTACGTATTTCTTAGACTTTACAAACATAATAATGAAGATATAATTTTTCTTGATATAATTTCTAAAAATATGAAAATGTACATTGCTAGCATCCAGTTAAAAATTCCACCTTACAAATGATTCATAAACATATGAATGAAATGTCAAGGAGTCCATCTTAGTAAACACCCTACACAACTACTTTTCATTTTTCAATTCAGAAAATCTGAAGAATGATTATTCTAGATCAGCATTGTACACACTATTCTTTGGCGATCACTGTCAAGAAGTTAATAAGTACTGAAGGAAAAAAAATCCAAGGTCAAATAAACATTCTTGTAGACAGCCACAGGCCACATATAGCATGAAAAATCCCATATTAAATAATCTATTTAACTTGTATTTCCTAAATTTACTTGACCATGGAAACTTTTTACCCCAGACAATTTATAAATTATGGACATTAGTTCTACAGTACAGAGTTTGGGAAACATTGACCTAGTTACCTTCTTTTAAAGAAATGTAAGAGAAGTACTTTTACAAGAGTATATGTAGAGAGTTAAACATGCTGAGGAGTAATGTGAACATTTAATTTTCTCAAGGTCAAAAGAGTCCCTGCTTCTGCTACTAGGAGTAATGATATGTGGTATTCTGAATTCATCTTCTCAAAAGAACAAATTATGACATGTAGGTATAACCAATATTGAATAATAGAATCTCAGAACTCTAGAACAAGTCAGCACTCACGTGTACAAATGGGTAACTGAACAGGGTAAATGAGGCTCCAAGGATACTGCCACTCCCTTGGTTATCCTCCCACATCACTGGCCACTCCTTCTCAATCTCCTTTGCCAATTCCTTCTCATTTTCCTAAACTTTTATTGTCAGAGTCCCCAGAGCTCAGTCTGTGGACCTTGTCCTTTCTCTATCTCTACTGTATCCCTTGGAGATCTCATAAAGTTCCATGACATTTTTTTTTAATTTTTATTTTGGGACATTGGTATATTCACATGCCATTGTAAGAAATAATATAGAGAGATTCCATATATCCTTTGTCCAATTTTCCCCCAGATAACATCTTGTAAAAATTACAGTACAATATCATAACCAGGATATTGACAGTGATACAATATACCGATCTTATTCAGATTTCCTCAGTTTTTCTTGTATTCATTCTCACGACATTTTAAAGTGTTAAATGATATTTACAGTCTAGAACACTCCCCTAAACTCATACAGGTGAAAGACTATGACATCTCCACTTGGATATCTGATAGGTATCTCAAACTAAAACATGTCTCAAACCAAACTCCTCCTCTTCCTTCCCGAATCTATTCCTCCTAGTCTTCCCCATCTCAGTTAATATCAATGCCATCTTTCCAGTTGCTCAGACTAATAACTGTGGAATCATCCTCAACACTTTCTTTCTCTCACACTTTACATCCAAACCATCAAGAAATTCAAAATACATCCAGAATCAAACCTCGTATGACCTATACTCCTAACAGTTTAATCTAAACTCCCACCATCTCCTACCTGGATTATTACTATAGCTCCCCAACTAATCTCCCTCATTCTGCCCTTGGTCCTCTACAGTTTATTCTCAAGACAGCAGCTAGAGTAGTATGAACACCCTTCTGTATTTAAGGGTTTTTGTTGATTGTGGTTTTTATTGAGGTATAAAACATGCCTCTATTCAAAATCCTCTAATGGCTTCTTATCTCAGAGTAAAAGTCAAATTCCTTACAATGGTCTACAAGGGCCTATACAACACGGCCCACATTACCTCACAGGCCCCATCTCTGACTATTCTCCCTCTTGCTCACTCAATTGCAGCCAAACCAGTCTCCCTGCAGTTCCTCCTTCAGGTCTTTACTTAAATGTCATTTCTCAGTGAGGCCTTCCCTGACCACCAAATTTTAAATTGTAGCCTCCGAACTCTCACCTGTACTCCTTATCCCCATTCTCTACTTGATGTTTACTCCATAGTATTGACCACCATCTAACATATATATATTTTTAATTTACTTTTTATTATCTGTCTTTCACCACAAAATGTAAGCTCCATGAGGGCAAAGACTTCAGTCCATTTTTTTCAGCACCTAGTATGGTGCCAAGCACCAAGTAGATGCTCAAGAAATATTTGCTAAATAAGTAAATGAAGCCCAAACAGGTAAGGTGTTTTGCCAAAATGTGACAAAAATAGGGCAAGAATCCAAGTCTCTGTAGTTTAGGAGTCTTTTTTTTCTAAGAATGGTGATGGACTTAAACTGAACGAATCTCACTTTTTATTCAGTAGTAACCAAAAGCAAACATGCATGAAATAGCAATTTCTGATCAAATGAATAAACTATTTAGAATAACCTGATAGTAAGGAGGGATCAGACTCAAGCTAAAACTTGTTAGCACCGAATCAAAATTCAACCAACTGCCTATGACAAGCAAGTTTTAACTGCCTTAAGTGTTTTATTTAAACCAATTTTTTAAAAATGAAGTTATAGGTGATAGAACTTTAAGAGTTTAAACTAAGAAAATGAACTTGATAATACTATAAAATAGAGCCCTATGGAAGAACACCAAGCAGTACTCCTACAATGTTTTATCAAGACTGCAGTTTATCATATTTTTGAACTGTAACTAAGTAGAGCCAATATCTGTAAATGAAAAAGGAACTTATGTTAAAAATGGAAAGAAGTTGTTTCTGGGCAAAATTTTAAAGTATTTTTAAAAATTGGGTAAGAATAGGGTGAATGACAAAAATTCCTAGAGACAGATAAGGAAATAAAGACTAATATATTACCAAGTCCACTTATTAAGAAACAAGTCACTTTTGGAGCTTTTGGAAAATCATTCATTTACAGTAGAAATTAGTTTGGAAATTTAAAACTAATGGATTCAACTTTTTTTGATTATTAATTGTAAGGAGCACATTACATAATAAATGGTCATCTAAATTGGTTTTAAATCTGTTTCAAAGTAAAACTGAAGAAGTTCTGATTTTAGAATAAAAAAACACAATTGAGTCCGACTTCCAGAGCCTGCCTTATCCTTATGGCAACTAAGATCACAAAAGACATTCTAACTTGTCTTTAAAATTCAAGAAATTGGTATACTTTAAATAGTGCTTTCAATTGTGTTGGAGGAAAAAATACAAGATGCACTAAGTAGATATAGCTTTCAGTCTGCAAACCAAATAATAAGAGTTCCATAAAACAACTAAAGCAGTGCACCTACTTATATGATAAAATCTATACCTTTCATATGAAATTATTTATTAGTAAATAATTCCTGAGGCACTTAAACAATACAATTTTTTATTAAAAGAAAATAATAGCATCAAACTGTTTAGTAGATCTGTATTCAATGTAACTAAAATAAACAAATGTCAAATTTTTAAAATATACATATATATGTGGAAATAAATATATATGAAAGAAACAAGTGCATTTTTGGCCCCCATATTTTTTTGATGTTACCTTTACCCAAAGGAACTACATTAATGGCTAAGTAGATATTATGTACTAGACATACAAACATGAAACTTTAAAACTTGTTTTAAGGGCTGCAAGAAGAGGTTTTGCCAATTCTTTACACCTTAGAACTCACAATTATTAAGATAATATTAACAAAAATCCCAAAATAAGGCAGAGGATACAATAATGTCTAATGATCTGAACAACAGCCAAATTAAAAACTATAAATAGCTATAGGGAATCTGTAGAGAATTCTAGGGACTCTCTTGGAATTCTTAACAAAATAAAGCAAACACTAAACAACAGTTCTAAAAAAAAGAATATAAAAATAAACACCATAAAATAGACATCCATAAATTTGGAGAACATAAAAACAAATTAAATTAAAATTAAATTTTTAAAAAATCAAAAATCTGAGAATTGGTATTGTTGAGAAACTACAGAGGGTAATATATTTTAAATGACAGTAAAAATAACTCCAATTTGGAACATATTATAGAGACCTGTTGTTCCAAGGACATGACAGTAACCATAGTTTCCTAACAACCAAAGTTTTTGTATTCCCTGGACTGCATTCATGGTAGAGGAAGATTAAAGGGCACCAGCCAAAATAATTAAACTTCAACTTGGATGTTGAAGCATTGATTTGATGGGCTTTTCTTGGCCAGAAGTAACCCACAAGCTTAAGATCAAGAGCCAAAGCCCCTAGTGGGAAGTTGCGCTCAATTTGGTGGGCCTCGAGACCATCCCTGGCTAAATCAACATCAGCCTTATGGGAGGCCAGCCATGAAGTAAAGGAGTCTCCCCAAGATCTGATTTCTTGAGACCACAACCTAGAGCAGGTCCCACAGTCAAATTATGCACATTCCTTGGAAAGAGAGAACAGGCATCAGTTGTGTCCATCGCAGGGGGACACTGTCCAGGTGTACCCTGGACATTTTTTGAAATCTCTGGGCTGCTTCTGCATCTGAAAAATAAGAAAAATAGCACAATGACAGACAACGAATGAGGAAAAAGACAATTATCTGGCCTAAAAACTTAAGACTTATAAGAAATTGAGAAAGCAGACAAAACAGACAAAAAGACAAACAGCCATATCATTTGGAATGTATTATTCTGAAGGCAAGTACAGCAGAGAAAAACAAATTATTTTAAGCAAAGTAAGAAATGACCAAAGCAACAAAAGTTATTTTTGGAAAGAGCCAACTGGAGAAAACAACATATGTTAAGATATGTCAACCTGACACAAAGATAAGGTGGAATAAGAATTTAGTCCCATTTGAAGCTGAAAAGAGCTGAATAATGAGAGCTAGTGTCATGAACTTGGCTGCTTAACTGCCCTTGTGTAAGAAAACATCTCAGAACTTTGAACTTAGGAAATTCCAACTTGTCTTGCACCAGGTCACGAGCTCCATAGAGCAGGAACCTATTTCAACAAGCAGCTTTAAAAAAAAAACAAAATACTTTAATATTTTTCATTTCTATTAATGATACATTTTAAAATGCAATAGTGCTAAAATCCATCAAAGTAAAATGCACTGAATAAAAATTAAACTTACTCAGAAAGATGCTCAGAAGTTGGGATACAAACAGAAACTGAAATTAGAAGAAAAGTTTTATATGTAAAACAGCATATGAAATATGATGAGTGAGAATAACGATTTAGTAAAGAGCCTTAATGTGGCTGACCAAAAATACTGGAATATCAAAAATCCAAAGTAACACAATTGTATATACGTACCTTTCTCTATCACAACTTGGCAAGTATGAGTTTCATGTTGACTTAAGTGTGTAGCCATATTATCTAAGCCAGAAACATCACTTAGGAAATCACAATTAAGGCAAACTAGAGTAATGCCCCTATAAAAAAAAGCAAATAGTACAAAAGAAAATGTTTTTATCTTTTATAAAAATCCATATACAAGTTCAATGATTATTTTTCCCAAATTTGCTTTTTGTGTCATGTCTGTCATTCCCATTTTAGTTATATAAACTGAACATAACTGAAATGATTCTCTAGAAACTGGCATAGCCATATTCAAATTATGCTACCATTTATTTACAGAAAATATTTTTGCTTTATAAACTTTTACCTCTCTTATCAGTTGCTAAAAGCTAGGAGTCAAGAGACCTACAGCCCAGTCCTGGCTCCACTAATAACTTGTGTCACTTCGACAAGTCACAATCTATCTGTGCTTCTGCCCATCTGCAAAGCCAAGGTATAGTATTCATTCACTCCATATATATTTATTAAGGCTGTCTTTACACACACTGCACTACTATTGTAGTGTACTGTAAATTTAATGATGACAAAAAAATATAGTCTGTGCTCTAATGGAGCTTACAATCTACTATTTTATTCAGGCAAGGAAAAAATTAGAAGCGAAATGTGAAGGCTTTAAAAACAGATCATGTTGTAGCTACCATCAACTGTGTACTATGTCTTAAAGGTTTTCCCGTATACTATTTAGTTTGATTCTCACCACAGCCATCCAAGGATGGTATTATTTTCATTTAACACTGAATTAACTAAAGTAGTTAAATCACTTCTAAAATCCAAAGCTTGAGTTCCTTCACATCCCAGCACCGTGAACTGGCCCACCTGCTGAGGCCTCAACTACTCATTCCCTTAACAAAACTTCACTGAATGCTGTAGTTCTCAAATGAATTATGAAAAGATTATAAATTTTCAAAAAGGTTAGAAAACAATTTCCATAGTCATCAATACTTTTTGTTGAATTCAAGAATAGTTTTGAAACTCACTGGATCAAACTATGTAGCATTTGCTATTTGAAGTATTTAAACATAATTGGTATATTATAGTATCTGACACTGGCCTTAAGATTCTGATTTAGGGGCCGGCCTGGTGGCTGAGTGGCTTAGTTCACGCTTGGCAGCCCAGGGTTCGCCGGTTTGGATCCCGGGCGCCCGCCGACACACTGCCTGTCAGCCATGCCGTGGCGGCGTCCCATATAAAGTAGAGGAAGATGGGCACGATGTTAGCCCAGGGCCAGTCTTCCTCAGCAAAAAGAGGAAGATTAGCAACAGATGTTAGCTCAGGGCTGGTCTTCCTCACAAAAAAAAAAAGATTCTAATTTAAAGTGTGTTTAACCTTTTGATTTACTTGGAAGATATTTTAAAATATTATTAAGCCTGCAAAAATACAGAAATGTCTCAATGAACTTAGAAAGCCACTATATATTTAATTTATTATATTTATTTGAGTTAAGCACTTGGGAGCTTGTGGGTTAAGCATGTGAAGTGCTGTTTAAAAGAAAATCAAATATATTAAGTGTATAAATGATGTTAAGTTGTTTAAAGGAACTTGAATTATAGGTGGGACTGTTTAAAAAATTTAGTCTATTCAATTTAAATGAACTTTATCAAATATTAACCAAAGGCTTTCTTCAAAGTGATCATTAAAGTGTACTAGATTTCTAAATGGAATATTTTTAAGTTAAACCTAAAAGTTTATGGTAAGTTAAGATTTAAATACTGAACTTTAATAACTAATTATAATCCTTTCTATTATCAAACTGCCCTCACAGACACTAAAAGTAGTCTCAATGGTGACTAGTAACTAAATGCCTATTCCACTGGACATAGTTAATTGGGCCAGGAGTGAAATGCCTAACCCAAGCCTTCTGTAAAGAGGGATTTGTAATTGGAATTTAAAATCAAATTTCTTGATCTGGGAAAATCTGGGAAGCCGGGAATACTATTTGGGTCACCAATAAAGAAAGCTGGTCTACGCTGAGAAAGGAGAATGGAACCCAAGTCCAGAGAAAATAACAAAGACAAGATCATCCTGCCTCAGCAGGTCAAACTAGAGAGAAGCCATGTTAGTAACCAATGGCTTTCTGTTTCCCTTATTTGTTCTGGCCATACCTCCTCTTTTTAGGGGTCCAGGAGATTCTTTGGAATCCTGCTGATAAATTATTTTTGTTTAGGTGAAAAAAAAATAGGTCATGTAATATGATCATTGTTATCGTCAATCTATTAACAAAGCATAAATATACTTTTGAAGTTCATCACATACTTTAAAAATTTAAGTGTTTTACCAACATACAAACACAAACAAATAACATACTTTAGACTGACTTCTCCCCTGAAGCTCTAGTCTAACAGTCTGCTGTGTATTTACACCTAGATGTCATATTGGCACATCAAAACTGACCTTCATAAAACTAAAATCACGTACTTCCTCTGCAAACCAATTCCTCCTGACTGGTCTTTCTTATGATGCCTTTTCCTCTGACAGTAAAGCCCCAACTATAGTTATCTCTGTCTCTTCTTCCTTAAAACAGTCAATGTCAAGAATTTTATAATATTAACAATTTATTGGGTACTTATTCTGTGTCACGCTAACAATTTCAGACATAACATCTCATCTAAATCTTACATCAACCCAAAAAGGTAGGTGCTATAATTTAGCCCCTTTTTACAGAGGACAGAGTTAGCTTAGTAATCTACCAAGGACATAGAGCTGGTGAAAGTCAAGATCAGGTTTGAAACTGAGCACTTTGATTCCAGGGCTCATATTCTTAAAGATGATGTAACACTATCTTCACCATTTTAATTCAGGTCCTTACTAAATTATTCATAACTACCACAATAGCCCTAAATTATAAAATTCATGCATCTACAACTCACCCTATTGCTGAAGGTGAGAAGAAGGGTATCTTCAATTCAACCTTTCTTCAGTACCACTTGATTCTATATAAAATATCAAAGGGTCTCCAGTGCCCTTCAGATTAAGTCCAAACTCCTTAGTCTTATTTTCTACACTTGCACAATGTCTAAACTCAAAGCTATTGCCCCAAACTTCAGTCTCATTACTATTATATGAACTTCATGGTCCATCCATGACTACTAGCTATTTCTGCACCGTTATTCATGCTATTTCTTACAACTCAAATACCGCTGCGCCTCTTCTATCAGTATAAGACTCACCCTTTAATGCCAAGCATACCTAACACTTATGTAGATCATTCCAAGTAATCTCTCTCCCCCTCTTTGAAATAAATAACCTTCATTGTCCTTATTAAAATACTCCTTGCTTTATTGTAGTTATTTACATTTGCCCCTTATCTCCCACCTAATAAACTGTACATTCCCTGAAAGCTATTCACCTATTGTCCACATAAGTCATTTCCAATACATACATTAATTTATTCAACAAGTATTTACTGATTGCCTATTGTATGCCAGGCACTAATCGATACCTGGCATAGACAAAAATCCAAACCACACACATTCTAGTGGGAGGGCACAGACTATAAACAAAAAAAGCAAAGAATATAGTATATCAGATGATGAAAGATGATCTAGAGAAAAATGAAGCATAAAAAGGAGATAGACAGTGCTGAGGTGAAGCAAATGGGAGAGAATACAATCTTAAATTGAGTGGTCAAGGAAAGGCTCACTCATCAGAATAGAGATCTGAAGGAGATAAAGGAGCTAATCTTACAGAAATCTGGGGAAGAGCAAACTAGTCATAGGGAATAATAAGTACAAAAGTCCTGAGACTTAATATCATCCCCTCTTCCACCTTTTCCCCTAACCCAAAATCAAAACAAGCATTGGCTAACTTTAATTCTATACATTAGGTTGGTGCAGCAGACACTAATATTTCAAGTAGCAATGGCTACATGAGCAAAATAAAGAACTATGAAGTCCAAAGAATTCAGAAGAATATGAAAAATTCTAAGTTAAGTGTATACAGTACAACCAAAGTTAATTATCAGGATCTTTAGAAATCTTCATCAACAGTTCTTTCTGCACAGTAAGCAAGTTGTACACCTCTTTATTGAAAAAGAAAATATAAGACTTATGAAGCCCGCACACTAATTTCAAGAATTCCGGTGGTTTAAAAAATTTTACTTCAAAACTGAAACAGTGTTAGTCACTTTACTAGGCATCTTAGGTATCTCTGTAATACTGAAATATTGCTGGAGAGCCTTATTATTTCTTTTTGGTGGTGAGAAGGATTAGCCCTGAGCTAACATCTGTTGCCAATCCCCCTACTTTTGCTGAGGAAGACTGGCCCTGGGCTAACATCCATACCCATCTTCCTCTGTTTTATGTGGGATGCCGCCACAGCATGGCTTGACAAGCACTGCGCCGGTCTGTGCCCAGGATCCGAACCTGCGAACCCTGGGCTGCCAAACCAAAGCACACAAACTTAACCACTATGCCATGGGGCTGGCCCTGGAGAGCCTTATTTTTCATCTCATTTTACAATGCAAATGCATGAAGATTTCACCTTGACACCACCTGTCACTACTAAAACAAATTTAGCAAGAGAATATAGGTTAATCACACCTCTAGTCTAAGGATATAATGAATAGAACTCTGCAATGTCCAGTAGCAATCATTTAGATTACCAAATTGGGCATCCCAACATCAGGTTAAAAAAAAAGTTATAACAAACCACAATAAGATACCACTTCACACCCACTAGAATGGCTATAATCAAAAAGAGATAATAACAAGTGTTGGCAAAGATGTGGAGAAACTGAAACCCTCATACACTGCTGGTGGAAATGTAAAATACTGGAGGTACTTGGTAAAACATTTGGCAGTTCCTCAAAGGCTCAACACAGTTATCACATAAACCAGCAATTCCAATCCTAGATACTCTAAAAACAAATGAAAAGACATGCCCAGACACAAACTTGTGCAGTAGTACCCCCTTATCTGCGGTTTCACCTTCTGCAATTTCAGTTACCCACAATCAACTGGTGTGCAAAAATATTAAATGGAAAATTACAGAAATAAACAATTCATAAGTTTTAAACTGCACACTGTTCTGAGTAGCATGATAAAATCTTGAGGGCCAGCCCCAGTGGCCTAGTGGTTAAGTTTGGCACGCTCTGTTTCAGGGGCCTGGGTTTGGTTGCCAGGCACGGACCTACACCACTTATCTATCAGTGGCCATGCTGTGACGGTGGCTCATATAAAATAGAGGAAGATGGCAACAGATATTAGCTCAGGGTGAATCTTCCTCAGCA
This sequence comes from Tapirus indicus, assembly GCA_031878705.1. Lineage (NCBI taxonomy): Eukaryota > Metazoa > Chordata > Mammalia > Perissodactyla > Tapiridae > Tapirus > Tapirus indicus. Next base: position 48,597,046 of record CM062918.1, read on the forward strand.
AAAAAAAAAAAAAAAAAAAATCTGAAGCCGTCCCACTCTGTCCTGCCTGGGAATCATCCTTTTGTCCAGTGTACCCAGGCTATATATGCTACCCACCTGTTAGCCATCTCAGTTATCAGATCGACTGTCATAGTGTTGCAGTACTTGTGTTCAAGTTACCCTTATTTTACAGGCATACCTTGTTTTATTGCACTTCACTTTATTTCACTTTGCAGATACTGCATTTTTTACAAATTGAAGGTTTGTGGCAACCCTGTGTTGAGCAAGTCTATAGGCTCCATTTTTCCAAGAGCATTTGCTCACTTCATGTCTCTGTGTCACAGTCTGGTAATTCTTGCAATACTTCAAACTTTTTCATTATTATTATACTTGTTATGGTGATCTGTGATTAGTGATCTTTGATGTTACTACTGTAATTGTTTTGGGGCACCACAAACAGCACCCATATAAGATGGCAAACTTAACTGATAAATGTTGTGTGTGTTCTGACTGCTCCACCAACCAGCCATTCCTCCATCTCTCTCCCTCTCCTCAAGACTCTATTTCCTGAGACACAACAATATTGAAATTAGGCCAGTTAATAACCCTGCAATGGCCTCTAAGTGTTCAAATGAAAGGAAGAGTCGCACATCTCTCTCTTTAAATCAAAAGCTAAAAATGATTAAGTTTAGTGAGGAAGGCATATCGAAAGCCAAGATAGGCCAAAAGCTAGGCTCCTTCTGCCCAACAGTTAACCAAGGTGAGAATGCACAAGAAAATTTCTTGAAGGAAATTAAAAGTGCTACTCCAGTGAGTACACGAATGATGAGAAAGTGAAACAGTTTTATTGCTGATATGGAGAAAGTTTTGTTGGTCTGGATAGAAGATCAAACCGGCCACATTCCCTTAAGCCAAAGCCTAATCCAGAGCAAGGCCATATCTCTTTTCAATTCTAAGAAGCCTGTCTTTTCAATTCTAAGAAGCCTGAGAGAGATAAGGAAGCTGCAGAAGAAAAGTTTAAAGCTAGCAGAGGCTGGTTCATGATATTTAAGGGAAGAGGTCGTCTCCATAACATAAACGTGCGAGGTGAAGCAGCAGGTGCTGATGCAGAAGCTGTAGCAAGTAATCTGGACGATCTAGCTAAGATATTTAATGAAGGTGGCTACACTAAACAACCAATTTTCAATGTAGACCAAACAACCTTACATTGGAAGAAGATGCCATCTAGGACTTCCATAGCTAGAGAGAAGTGAACACTTGGCTTCAAAGCTTCAAAGGACAGGCTGACTTTCTTGTTAGAGGCTAATGCAACTGATGACTTTAAGTTGAAGCCAGTGCTCATTTACCATTCTGAAAATCCTAAGGCCTTTAAGAATTAGGCTAAATCTACTCTGCCTGTGCTCTATAAATGAAACAACAAAGCCTGGATGACAGCACATCTGTTTACAACATGGTTACTGAATATTTTAAGCCCACTGTTGAGACCTACTACTTAGAAAAAAAGATCCCTTTCAAAATATTACTGCTCACTGAGAATGCACTTGGTCACCCAAGAGCTCTGATGGAGATGTACAACCAATTAACGTTGTTTTCAGGCCTGCTAACAAAACATTCATTCTGCAGCCCATGGATCAAGGAGTAATTTCAACTTTTAAGTTTTATTATTTAAGAAATACATTTCATAAGGCTGTAGCTGCCATAGACAGTGATTCCTCTGATAGATCATGGCAAAGTAAATTGAAAACCTACTTAAAAAGATTCACCATTCTAGATGCCATTAAGAACATTTGTGATTCATGGGAAGAGGTGAAAATGTCAACATTAACAGGAGTTTAGAGGAAGTTGATTCCAACCTTAATAGATGACTTTGAGGGGTTCAAGATTTCAGTGGAAGAAGTAACTGCAGAGGTGGTAGAAACAACAAGAGAACTAAAATAAGAAGCGGAGCCTGAATGTGACTGTATTGCTGCAATCTCATGATAAAACTTTAATGAATAAGGAGTTGCTTCTTATCATGAGCAAAGAACGAGGTTTCTTGAGATGGAATCTACTCCTGGTGAAGATGCTGTAAAGACTGTTGAAATGACAACAAAGGATTTAGAATATTATATTACATAAACTTAGTCGATAAAGCAGCAGCAGGGTTTGAGAGAAATAACTCCAATTTGAAAGAAGTTCTACTTTGGGTAAAATGCTGTCAAACAGCATCACATGCTACAGAGAAACTGTTCATGAAAGGAAGAGTCAATCAAGGCAGCAAACTTCATTGTTGTCTTATTTTTAAGAAATTGCCACAGCCACCCCAACCTTCAGCAACCACCACTCTGATCAGTCAGCAGCCACTGACATCAAGGCATGACCCTCTACCAACAAAATATTATGACTTGCTGAAGGTTCACATGATGATTAGCATTTTTTTAGCAATAAAGTATGTTTTAATTAAGATATGTACAATTTTTTTAGACATAATGCTACTGCACACTTAACAGACTACAGTATAGTGTAAATATAACTTTTATATGCACTGGGAAACCAAAAAACTTGCGTGACTCACTTTATTGCAATATTCACTTTATTGTAGTGCTCTGGAATCGAACCTGCAAAATCTCTGAGATACGCCTGTACTTAATAATGGCCCCAAAGCACACGAGTAGTGATGCTGGCAATTCAAATATGCCAAAGACAAGCTGTAAAGTGCTTCATTTAAGTGAAAAGGTAAAAGTTCTCAACTTAAGGGAAAAAATCGTATGCTGAGGTTGCGAAGATCTATGGTAACTTTTACTACAGTATAATGTTATAACTGTTCTATTTTATTATTAGTTATTGTTGTTAGTCTCTTATTGTGCCTAATTTATAAATTAAACTTTATCATAGGTATGTATGTATTGGAAAAAACAGTATATATAGGGTTCGGTACTATGAGGTTTCAGGCATCCACCAGGGGTCTTGGAACGTATCCCCTGCAAATTAGGGGGACCACTGTACATAAGTGTTCATAGCAGCAATATTCATAACGGCTTCAAAGTTGAAATAATCTAAATGGATAAACAAACTATGGTATATCCATACAATGGAATATTATTCAGCAATAAAAAAAATGATGTGCTGATATATGCTACAACATGGATGATTCATGAAAACACTATTCTAAATGGAAGAAGCCAGTCACAGAGAATCACATACTGCATCATTCCATTTATGTGAAATGTTCAATATAAGTAAATGTATACAGACAGAAAGTAGATTAGTGGTTGCTTAGAGATAGGGGGAGTTAGAAGGAAATGGGGATGACCACTAATGGATAGAGTTTCTTTATGGAGTGATAAAAATGTACTAAAATTACTGTGGTAATGGCTGCACAACTCTGTGAATATACTAAAAACTATCATTTGTACAATTTAAACACATGAATTGCATAGCATATGAACTATATCTCAATGGAGACGTTATATATAAAAAAATTTGTCATAAAACTTTTCAATAGAAAGAATAAAAAAAAGATCAACTAGTTACCTGAGATCTTCTGAATGCTTCTTAAAAATACAAAACCTTTTACTTGGTCGGTTACTATGAAAGCTAGAGAGACAAAACAGATTTTGTTAATTTTATTATATATAATCATATTAAGTCATATTAATTTATAGCTATATTTCAAGTCTATACTTAAGTTTTAGTTTTGCATAAAAGAATATGATATAAATAATAAAATAATTTTTGTCAGCCGTGTTTAATTCAACATTTTATCTTACATTCCATGTTAGCTATTTATTTTCTAATGATATGTTATTCCCCTAAGCATATTCTTACCATTAAATAAAAAAAAGGAAATACTCAAGCATTTAAAAAAAAAGTAAAGCACATTAAATTAATTTTTTTCATCTGTTAAGAGCTGAAAACAATTTTAAACTTTTGCTAATGTTTTTGCTATAATAAGAATGGTTATCAATAATAATCTTTTTTTTTTTATGATTTTCCAATCTTAACATGCTTGTGTCAAGGGAGGGGGGTAGAATCCAAATTATCTTGGAAGTAAATGGTACTTAAGCTAAATGCCACTGTTTACCATTTGTAAAATCAAACATTCAGACAGTTCTTTGTAATTACTAGTAGAGATTTTTAAAAAACAAATTAAAGCAGAACTCACAAGCTAAAACAATGCTTCCCTTAAGCACAGAACAGAAAACCACTAACCAAACTTTGTAGCCAATGATGATAGCTTTTATATACCCTTCCAAATCTGGTATGGAAAGCTTTCCTGTACTACAAAGCCAGGATTAGCTTAGCACAATATTACTAAAAGTGGAGTCACAGACTTAATAACATCAGCATCACTTGAGAGCTTATTTAAAAAGGCAAAGTCTTGTGCCCCCCCACAACCCACTGATTTCTCTGGCAGAGGGTCCCAGGAATCTGTTTTAACAAGCTTTCTCAGTGATTCTTAAGCAAACTAAAGTTTGAGAGTAGCCAACACGCCAGGTCAGTGCTCACTCTCAGATACAAGGTAACCATCACCAGCAGCGCATGTACGTATGGAAAAAGAAATACTCAGACTACCTCTAGTGTCCAGAAAATATCCTCCTAAGATTTCTAATAGTCATTTCTTCAATCTGGGGATAACTACTATGAAAAAGTTTACAAATTCACAACAACATCACAAAAATAATTAAATGTTTTTTTTTTTTAAGAAGAGAACATCAGGAGGTTATGAAACACTAAAATTATATGCAAAGATTTGTGCACACAACTGTGTTTTCTCAAAGGACTGAGTCCAAGATTTTGTCTGATTCCCAAAGAACGTGAACCAGAATAAGTTTTGTGGGGTTTTTTTAAATGAGATTTAAAAGCAACTTGTAAGGGGCTGGACTGGTGGCACAGCAGTTAAGTTCGTGCTTTGGCAGCCCAGGGTTCACAGGTTCAGACCAGGCGCTGGCTAATGTACTGCTTGTCATCCACGCTGTGGCGGTGTCCCCTATAAAGTAGAGGAAGATGGGCACAGATGTTAGCCCAGGGCCAGTCTTCCTCAGCAAAAGAGAGGAAGATTGGCAACGGATGTTAGCTCAGAGCTGGTCTTCCTCACAAAAAATAAATAAATAAAAGTAACTTTTAAAAGCTTTCTTCTTTCTCTTCAAAAAGACTGTTTTTGGTTTATTTATTTACTTGGCAAGAGGAGAAAAAAAGTAGTTAGGAATTAGATACGTGGACCTTATTAAAATGTCGGTTATTTTAAAATTTTAGTTGTCTGAATCCAGTTTTAATTTAGATTTCCCTATCTATAAAAAAAAAAGACTTATACTGCCACTTTATTTACATTTATTACACAAATTCCATAGTTATAGTTTTGTGTAGTATAGGAATGAAAAGTGGATCTGCAGCTCACAAATAAAAAGGAAAAAAAACTACCCCTCTTCTTCCTATGAAATCTGCTTAAAGTTAATAATAATATAGAAACAAATCTAAGAAAAGAGAAAGAAGTTTAAGATTTTTACTACAGTAGAGTAAAAAATATAACATTAAAATCTAGGTTTTAAAATTTTACCACCTGGTTATATGACTGTATATAATTATCAAAACTCATTAAGCTATTCTCTAAAAATAGGTGAATTTTATTGTGTATAAATTATACCTCAGTAAGACTGGAGGGAAAAAACTCCCTTTGACTATATTTTCTTAATAATCTTGATTCAGTGTAAGTAACAACTTTACTTCCGAAGAAAGAAAAAAGGAACCATTTCCTAAACATCCAACAATATTGCTGGTATGCCTACTATTTAAGACATTTGACTAGAGGTTGATGATACAATAAGAAAGAAGGTAAGTTGTTTGTCCTAGGGTTCACTGTTCAGGAGTGAGGGAAAGGGTAGGGAGTCAAACAGCAGCCGGCACAGAATAAATGCCTAATAAATACTTGTTAAACGAGTGAATACATATTCAAAATAATTACTATAAGATAAACATCAATAGTGACACAAAATTTTGTGGCTGCATGAAGGAAAGCTGCAGGTAAATGGAGTAGAAGCCAGCTAACAATTAGGAGTTTGTCTCAGTTAAGAAGGTCCCTAACCTGTCTCGCCCCAAGCAAAGAAAAGAGCAAGATATAAAGGAATTTTCAGGAAAATAAGAGTTGAAGGAGGTGAAAAAGTAGTTAGGAATTAGATACTGAAAGTTCTTATATTCTCCAGAAAATCTGAACTTCATCCTATTAATGTTAGGAAGGCAAAGGATTTTAGGCCAAAAAATGACCTGACCAGATATACCTACTCTAGCAAGAGGAGAAAGAAGAACTGGAAAAAGGGGTGGACACTGTAGACAGAAGACCAGTTATGATGCTACCACAATAATCCAACTGTTCTTATAATGACTATTATTTAGTGCCAACAAATCTATGTAAAATATATAATGAACTAAAGCATATCTTATAAAAATTAATTCAGTACTCTGTCGTATCCATTGTATAGGAACAAATAGTTATACCAGCTTTTTTTTTTTCTTGGAAAAATTTTAAATCATCCTTCAAAGCCTAAGTGAAATGTTATTTATAGAATACTTTTCCTTATTCCTTGTTGAAAGAATTCATCCTTACCTCCTCTGTGTTCTCACAGTCATTTGTTTATCACATTAAGCTAGGTAAATATATCTCTCCTACTAAATTGGGAAAATTAAAGGCAAGGACTTTATCCCCAATACCTAACAATGACAACTTAGAAATAATAATAGCTATAATTACTCGAATACCTCCTTAGTGCAAATCATTCTATTAAGTATTAAGTACATTTTCTCTAATAATCACAATAACTTTCTTTTCAAGAAAAGGAAACTGGGAGTCAGGTTAAGTAACTTGCCCAAAGCCACACAGATAATAAATAAATGGTGAAGCTTGGATTCAAATCCAGATTTGTTTGATTCTTCACCACCAGCTTGCCATACTTCTTAGCAAATAGTAAACTCTGCTAGAAAAAGAGATATTAAATACTTATGTCCATAACTTAATTCTATTATATGTAGAGAAAAAGCCTTCTTACACATCATGTCAAGGAATAATCACAATATTATACAGCAATTCATTTGCAATTTTTTCTATTGCTACCTAAAAGCTATAAGGAAACGAGGTGTGATAATTTAGACAATCAAACCCATACAATGCTACTTTTTTAAAAAAATGCATGTTTAATGATGCTCTTCTTCAAAAGAGTCTTATTCCAAAAATGCTCCAACTGCATCAAGATTTTTAATATCCTCTTTTGAGATTTTACTTAGAGCCTTTTATAATTATAACAAATAATGACTATCACTTGCTGTTTGTAATGTGCTAGGTCACATGGTGAATACAAAGAGCACTTCCTTCTCAAAGAGATAATACAGACGCAAACAAATATAATAAAAGGCAGAATAGATGAATGGTACACAACTCAAAGTAAGGAATGATCCCTATGAGTGGTTGTGGTGATCAGACACTTCGAGGAAGGTAAACTGAGAGGAAAACAGGCATTCCAGAGACTAACAAAGAATAAGGAAAAGCACTTGCCAAAGGTAATGGTAGGTCATTCAGTGGGAGATACCTAAGGCAATGAGAGAGGGAAGGGTACCAGTGAAGTAGAGAAAAAGGAAGGGGATCTACCAAACGCTAAGGGTGGCAATGGAAGCTTTCAGTTCTATATCAGGCTAACAATGAGTAAGAGCTCAGTACGTGTGATGACAATGAAGTGCAGGCTTGGAGCTCCCTGGGAACTGGGAAAACGGTATGAAGGGAGTCGGGCTAACTGGAACTGTTTTAGAATAGAATGGATTTGGAGGTTCTGTAGGACAGGTGGGAAACCTATGATAAACGGGAGAGGGAAGGGTAGAATGACCCTTGGTTTAAGAAAACACAAAATATTTTCCTATTTGATCCCCTACAAATTAAGTACAAAATTAAAGCCCCAATTGCGCAGCCATGTATTTGTTATAGAATAAGAGACTTTCCACACAGAAGTATACTGGGTAAAGTATGCCTGGGGCCTAGGTTAGAGGAAATGGAATATAGGTGTAGACCACTATAGTATTTGGGAGGGAGAGTGGCAGAATACAGAAGGTGGGGGTCTCAGGAAGCCATGATGCACAGTGGCAGATCAAGAGAACTTCATGAGCTTAAGAAACTTGGGACAGTTTATTTCCAACTGGTGTTCCACATTCACACAAATGATGCCCTGAAAGGGTATTTGGGTGGTAGTTGTGTGAATTCTGAACAGATGATAATGTTTGGCTTATTTGTGTTTTAGATGCCAGTGAGTCAAAGGTTAAAATACCTATAAAATAATTAGAAATGCAGAGCTGGATCTCAGGAAAACTAAGGATTGAAATTGAAAGATTTAAAACTGAAAGGGAAAAGTGACAGTGGTTATGTTATCAAAGAAAGGAAATGTAAAGAGACAAGAAGCGTTGAAGGAAGAAAAGGCAATAATATAGAGAAGCAGCCAAAAAGGAAGAAGAAAAATAGTGGTAACAGTTCAACAGAACCTGAAGAGGATAGTTTCAAAAGTGAGTGACAACAATGTCAAATATTCTAAGAAGTCAGGGAGTAGTAAAAATGAAAAAAAGTGGTGATAAGTACATGACAGATAATCTTTAAAGGGCAGTGTTAGTTGGTAGCTGGGGATGATACTCAAATTAAAAGGTAAAGAAATGAATCACAAATAAGCTAGTAAAAAACACTTTTTACAAATGTTGATGGTAAGGGGAAGACAAAAAATAAGGAAAGTAAGGGGCTGGCCCAGTAGCATAGTGGTTAAGTGACATTCTCCATTTCAGCCACCTGGGTTCGCAGGTTTGGATCCCGGGCACAGACCGACACCACTCATCAAGCCATGCTGTGGCAGTGTCCCACATACAAAATAGAGGAAAGACTGGCACAGATGTTAGCTCTGGGCCAATCTTCCTCAAGCAAAAAGAGGAAGATTGGCAACAGATGTTAGCTCAGGGCCAATCTCCCTCACCAAGAAAAAAAAAAGGAAAGAAAGGAAGGAAGCAGTAGGAATAAATCTCCCTCATCTTAAAAAAATGTTTATAAGCAGAAAAAACCTGGTTGAGAGAAAAGATTAAGTTGCAAGTTAACTGAATAAAGTTGTGGAAGAACTAGAGGAGACAAGGGACAGGGTTAACTTTGGAGAAGTGGAACATGTTTGATTTCTGAGATCACTGTCTGGATGAAGAAAAAACAGGAAAAAAATTTGAGGTTGAAAAGATTAATTAAAAGGATGACCTCCAACTAATTTAGCAGGCCAGTTTAACAACAAAAAGACTAAAATAAAATCTTTAGCATATTGAAAAAGGTTTAAAGAGACATTGTAGGTAAAAATAAAGAAGTATTTAAAAATAAAAAGATACGACCCAATCAAAGTCAAAGATCATGAAGTCAGAACTGACTGAATCAACCACCATGTGGTAGTCCAGAACCGAGCATAAAGTTCAGGAGACGATGTCCAAGTCTCACCTTGGCCTGTATGCCAGGTGAGCATGACTAAAGGTGTAAAGGTTTCTAGAAAAAAACAAAGCAGCAATCAAAACAGATGACCCTGAGGGTGAGGTTGACTTTAGACAGGTGCTGCCAGACTGGAAAAAGGAGTCAAAGGCCTGAAAGTCACAGGGTAATGGGAATTCAAAAGAAATGAACAGTGTATACCACGAGATTAAAATGGTACTGTGGTAAGGAAGGGGGTAGAATAACTTAAAAGTTGATGTGAAGTGCTGGCACTAAAGAAGTCAAGGTACTGGGGCCAGCCCGGTGACGTAGGAGTTAAGTTCACACACTCTGCTTCAGTGGCCCGGGGTTCGCAGGTTCGGGTCCTGGGCGCAGACCAAGGCACCACTTGTCAAGCCGTGCTGTGGCAGCATCCCACATAAAGATGGGCACGGATGTTAGCCCAGGGCCAATCTTCCTCAGCAAAAAGAGGATTAGCAATGGATGTTAGCTCAGGGCTAATCTTCCTCACACACACACACAAAAAAAGTCAAGCTGCCATGAGGTCAGGCGAATCATCAAGGGGAGGAAAAAACTGTGAAAGAAGTGCTGAAGCCATCAAGAAAGGTGGGAGAATCCTCAAAAAGAGCAGGTAATAATGACCGGAAAGTAACACAGAGGTCGTTATGATTTTAACAAAATCACTTTTATTAGGCATACTTTAATTCTAACTTAAAAAAAAAATGGAACAACCTCAATAATCAACCTAACTGGTTTATATCTGAACAACTTATGACTATTTTTTGAAAAATAAAAATCCATCCTGAAGGATGCCCCTACTACTGAGATACAAACGAAAAGTAATATGGGTTATGAAGGCTTTCTCTGCATAAACACTAGGTACTCAATCTAAGTTGAATGAATTAATGAAAAAGAATTCCAACAGCGGCATCATGACTGGAACAGTCTCTCATTTCACTGAATGAATGCAAAGGTAGATGGCTTGATGGATGGATGGACAGAGAGACAGATGGATTACAGAGAAAGAGACTGAGAGAGAAACAGACCCAATAAATTTCCTAACATCACTGAAAATCCTGGAGGAATCTCTCAAAGTGATTGCTTCAAAGAGAATAACATTCATGAGATTACATGTATTTGTTTGGTAAATATATTTAAATTTTTCTTTGAAAATAATCGTTTTTGCAAGTGCCATAGAAAAAAAATTCCCATAGGAAAACTATTTCCCTAACAGACCTATCCTAATTTCATTAGTCCAACTGTTCTTACAATGTTAGTTCCAGTAATTTTATGAGTTAAAATGCTGGAAAATAGTACTAAGCATTATCCTAGAAGTTCCCTACTGCTTTTAGATCCTTGAAGAGGATCTAAAATTGGCTTCCAATAGGATAACTGTTTTCAAAAATTAAACTTGCTGAACTATAATTTTAATTGGTAATTATAGATGTTTAACTCATCTTACCTCATCATATGATTTACATAGGCTTTGCTACAGCTAGTGTTGTATCTGCAAAAACTACAGTGGACATATGTAGGAAAGTGGTTTGCAAAATCTTTTATTTCGGAACAACACTCAATGCACTTGTGTACTCCCCGACGATACCTTATGGAGATATAAAGAAAATAATAAAAATATATTTTAAAACAAAAATAATAAGGGAGAGCCTTATTAATGTTCTGTTAACAAAAGCAAAGGTGTTTAAAATCTTTAAACAGAGACTTATAATTTGAAAATCTGCTATGGAATAACAGCTAGAATAAGTGTAATGTTTTGGAATAAAGGGGATTAAATTAACCAATTCAAACATCACAAGATAAAAGCACAACATCTAACACCAGTGTAATAGATGATTATTATAGAAAAAACATAGTAATTCAAGTACTGTTCAACAGTTGGAAAAAATTTTCTTTTTATTATTTGCTTGGCCTTGATGCCATAAGTGATAGCATATTAATGTACTAGAGAGTTGTGTAATAGGGTAAATTTGTATTAAAGTTTTTATACTTAAGATTAAATTAGTATTGTATATCAAGAATAAAAGATTACCTTAGGTTCCTCAATGCTGTATTGACTTTACTTTTTTTATTGCTACTAGCCAATGTGCTTTGTTTTTTTTGCATATTAGAGATTTTTGATTTGTATTTAGATTTACTTCCATTAGGCTTACTTGCATTAGGTTTACTTGCATTGGATTTAGTTGTATTAGGTTTACTTGTGATAGATTTTGTGGGATTTTTAGCAGGTATAGTTTTAGTCCTTGGAGGTGAGAGCTGAAGGGTAGAAGTGCTTGCACTAATGGAAGGCATGGTTGAAGATCCTGATTGAAGAGGTCCAACTGAAGCTCGAATAGTAACCTACAAAAGTGAAGATAATATTTGCTTTAGAAAATTAATCCTTCCATTAGTATTAAAATACCACTGTATAACAAAAAGTTAAACATAAGTATTTTGAAAAGAGCAAGTATAAACTATAATTGGATAAGTCTTCCATTTATTCTAAATGTTCATACCAATTAAATGAAATTAAACTTAATATTTATTCACTTGTAACATTACATTTTGTATTAATATCAGTTATATGTTAACAGTTATTAATGGATAATTAGGAGTTAATGCAAATTAAATGAATAGTAAAAGAGCATATTCCATAGCTATTTTTATGCTCTAATACAACTAAAAAAATTCACCAACAAAGAATTCAAAATTTAAATCTCAAGGCCTGAAAAATAACTCTAGAAAGGCCTGCATTACCCTTTGACAATCATAAAACAAACACATCTACAGTAAATGTGACCTCCTCTTGCTCACTGGGCAGGATTTATGTTTGCAAAGGTTACATCAATTCATTATAGTGCATGGAGAGTTTAATAATATTTAGGATTTCCTTAAAGGGAACTAATATAGAACTTATCATTTAGTATTCAGAAATTACATTTCTTGGTTGGCAATGGAAAACACAAATGCCTACCAACATTCTCATTAATCATTTGACTATACTCTCCCCATGTATTTGAAGACTAGCCTATGAGGAAGTCCTATGAAATACATGTGCTTTGGTATCATACAAAGGCATTGGACTAGGCATAAAAAGATGTGAAGTTAAATCTCATAATACTCCTTCCTAGCCATATGACCTTGAGTAAGTAACGTATCCTCTCTAAGCTTCTTTAGCTATAATATGGGGCAATACCTGCCTTGTCTACCTCGCTGGATTGCTGTATAAATTAAATAATAGAATGTATGAAAAAGCACACCAAACGCCCAATTCTAAGGTGCTATAAAAACATTTAGTATCGTTATTATTAATATTATTACTATATTATTAATAAGGGAAAATATGAGAGAGGACTGCACTGCTTACATTAGTGCTCTGCATGTCCAGTCCCAGCATGGAATGAATGGATTGCAGGGAAGGATGCTGGATAGCTTCTCTTGCTCTAGGTCTTCAGAGCATGGCTTTATATTGTTTTAGTTAATTCAAATAACAGACATACCCACATTCAAAGGTAAGTACCCAAAGCCAAATATAAATGTTTTGGGGATTATTTCACTTTGGATTATCCATGCCTCTGTTTCCCTCCACTGGAGCAAATATTCAAGAGCTGACTGTATATAAAGAAGTCAGAGAAAACAGAGGTATATAAGGCAAGAAGGGAAAAGTAAATTACAATCATCAGTATGCAGTCAGACGTGTTTGCTCACTTAAAACATAATGCTATCCAGCAGCAGAATTTGCTTCTCTGAGAGCAGACTCAGTAATAACAACTTCAATAAACATCTGAGAACCTATGGCATTCAAAGCACTATACCAGATGCTGAGAACACAAAGATAAATAAAACATGATTCCTGATCTCAAGCATCGTATATAGTTTAGCAGATAAAACCGCCATATACACTGCCAACTGGAATAGGCTATATAATAGGCTAAAAAATAGGCTATATAATACTGACACCACCCACTGCCCCAGGGTACAGTTAATCTAGTTGCACTTTTTACAAAGGAATACCACTCTAGCACAGCACGCATTACTGACCAAAAGACAATGGTTAAGTTTTTTCCTAAACATAAAAATGATAAAACCCAGAATTAAAGTCTTAATAAAAATCAGAAATCACTTTTTAAAGTATTATATTCAGTAGATAAAACCACGCAGGAGTTAATTTCTATTATCATATAAAATGTTAAAATATAACATATTTGAACTCACTTTTGTTCCAGGAGGCAATCCTTCTAGTTGTTTAGGTTTTATAAATGTTCGATGATGCTGAGTCTTATGATCCATTTTCTCTTTGCATGTCAGAAATTGCAGTCTGCATTTTGTACAACGATGTATTCCTTTTTTCTGAAAAAAGGAGAAAGATAATTTCTGCAACCACAAATCCTGTGTCCTGAAACTGCTCTGATTTAATTTTAATGACACCTGAATAATTTAAAACTAGTATTTTATATCTCCCATCATAAACAATAGCAAAATATTATTTCATTTTTTAAAACTCTTTGCATGAGTATTTGAGTTTCAAAAATGTCTGTTACCATACAAAAATTGAATATGAAAGTTGTATCAGTAAGTTCTAATGAAAGTTCTCTCAATAGTGGTGTGAAAGCTCTTTTAATTGTAATTTTAAAGCATTTAAACATGATTCTGTGAAAATGAGTTATACTATGTTTTTATCCTAGAAAAAAGAAAATTCTTTTTAACTTTTGCTATTTCCAACCGGCTGACAAGTTGGTATAAGAAACAAATATCTAACCAGACGTTCAAAGATGGTTATTACAGAAATGATTGCATAAAGCAGTGCTGTGTAATAAAACTTTCTGCAGTGATGAAAATGTTCTTGAGCTGCACTATCCAATGGTAGCCACTAGCCACATGTGGTTATTGAGCACCCAATATGTGCCAAGTGAACTGAGGAACTGAATTTTTAATTTTATTTAATTTTAATTAATTTATATTTAAATAGCCACGTGTGGCTAGTGGCTACTACATTGGACAGTGTGGATATGGATGTATAAATCAGGACAATTATTCCTAATCTACTTACTGGTTGAGATCTCTTGACTAAGTTTCTCCTCAAACCCAGTCCTGCTATTATTCTACAGATGGGAAACAGGACCCAAGAAAAATCTAAATCATTTCCCCATAGCTAGTTAGTGACATTGCCAGACTCCTGATCCAGTGTTGTTTCTACTACAGAATATCAACTACAATCTTTATCTATATGCTTTCATTAATTTAAAAATTATATATGTGTATGCACATACATATATAAACTTAAACATATAAATACATAAGAATGTTTTCTCTAAAGCTGCAATCTGCCAGATATATCACTATTTCCATTTAAATATACTCAATTATTTATAAAATTCAAATAAGGTAATATACTGGGAAGTACCTAGCACACTGGCACACAGCAGGCATTTCCTAAGTTCTTTACAAAGTTCAAAGCAATAAGCAATATACAAATATAATGTGTTTGTATTACTATTCTAGCTGTATCTTAAAATTATTTAAGAAATGTGGTGCATTAGATTATATTGTAGGTACAGGCAAATTAAATAAATTCAATTATATGTGATCAAGGGAAAGGAGGAAAAAGAGAAAACTTGGCCAAGAAACAAATACTAAGACAGCAGAACAGAAAGTTCTCCAGAATCCAGTTCCCAGTAATCTTTTCTCTATCTATAATCACTCCCTAGGTTACCTCATCCAGTTTCATGGCTTTAAATACCATCTATCCAACTGCCTACTTGACATCACTACTTGATGCCTAATATGCATCTCAAATCAAAATGGACAAAATTGAATTCTGGATTTCCTCCCTACCTAAAAAAAAAAAAAAAAAAAAAATCTGTTCTTTCCTCAGTATTCCCCATACGAGAGTATATGAAAACTCCACTCTTTGAGCTGCTAAGGACAAAAAACTCAGTCACTCTACCTTACACTCCATATCCAACCCATTAATAAAACCTGTCAGCTCTACTTCAGAAACTTTCATAATCTTTCCACTTCTCATTATCTCCAACCATACTGGTCCAAGCCACTCACCTGGGTACTATAAGCATCTCCTATCTTCTCCCTGTCATATCCTTTCCTCCCTATGGTCTATTTTCCCCATAGATACCAATGATCTTAAAACATGGCAGAACTTTCACATGCTTAAAATGTTCCAATGGCTTTTCAACATCCTGATCCTGGTTTACAAGGCTTTACACGAACTGGCCTGCATTCTATTGCTACAACCTTGTTTCCAACTACTTTTCCTTTCATTAGTTTACTCTGCTCCAGCCACACTGGCCTCTTTGCTGTTCTTTGAGTCTCCCAGGTATACATTCACTTCAGTGCCTACATAATGTTACCTCTCCCAGATTTCCACATGGCTTACTCCATTGTTTCCTTCCGAGAGGCCATTTTGAGCACTCTACATACAAAACAGCAACCACTCCTCCACACCCAATCCTTGGCACTCCCTATCCTCCACATTTTCCTTCCACAGTACTTATCACCAGCTAGCATGCATATATCTTCAAACATAAACACACATATATTTATTATCCTTCTCTACTATAATACAAATTCCAGAGGGCACAAACTTTATTTCGTTCACTACTATAGAATACCTAAAACAGCCCCTGGAACATAGTAAGGCACTCAATAAATATTTGTTAAATAAATGGGTAGTGAGAGAGAAAGCAAAAGACTGACAGAGAAAGCACATATGACCACAGGTACAATTTAACTAGTTTAAAATGTCTGCCATTCCATTCAATGAACATTTGTCCTGAGCCCTGAGAGAATACCTTAATCTACTATTCCCTTAGTTAGACACAAGTCTTACATCTCTCTCTTGTGTCTGCATGCACTTTGATGTGCTAAGGGTGATAAAAATACAGTACATTTTTTAATAACATGATGTTCAACTTAAGAAATAGTGATCTATTCCAAGGGTAGAGAAATACTATGCTGAACTTTTTGACAAGCATACTACATTGTTTGGGAGACTTAGAGGGATTTAAGGGTAATTCTCACTATATGTAATTTCTACCCTTAGACCTAAATACCAATGTGAAATCTGACTCTGTGGTAGAGCAGTAAAAGCCTGGTTCTGAAGTCAAATATTAACTCTGCTTTTTATTAGGTAATGTGACATTGGACAAGTTACTTTCTCTAAAACTTTGTTTCCTCATTTATAAATTAGAAATAATAATATACATAGGGTGATTGTGAGGCTTAAACAAGATAATGCATGTAAAGCACCTACTGCTGCCATAAAGTAAGTGATTGCATATGTTAACTGTTTACTGTTTTATTAAAAATCTAGTGAGCATATTCAACACATCCGAAATCACTTTCATTACTTCTTAAAAGCCATACAAACTGGGTTGTTAGCCCTAAAATTACCCAAGACTTAATAATATAACCTCTTAAAGAAAAGTTACAACCAAAGTCTTCAAAGAAAATGAGCCATAGAGTCAACAATTTTTATTATTTAACATTGCACTAATAATGTCATCTCAATTACAAGTTTATAATCTTGCTCAGCTACAGTTTTCCAGTATTCTGTAAATAATTACACAAATTGTAAATACCTTGAAGGATGCCTATTGATCTTTTTTACTAATAAATTTTCCCCTCTTTACTACTGGCTGTCTACCTCCTAGGTACTCCAAATAAACAAAAAAGAAAATTGGGCACCCATGGCAAGTTAAGACATAAAACTCAGGGTAAAAAAACTGATTATAAATCACATAGCCCATATAGTAGACCCACACATCTCTTTCATAATTATCATTCTTAAACTACATCTCACTCTGGAGCTTAGTAAAGCGTATGGGAAAAATTAGGTGAAAATTCCCATAATGAAATGGAACTACTGTTTTATATCTCATTCTCCCTTTCAAAATTAGAGGCCAACGATGACATATAGAATACCAAGAATAGTGTTTCCCAAATTCTGTTCCTCAAGAAATGTTAATAAGTATTGTGCAAATAGAGGGTTCAATGGCCAAATAAATTTGGGATAGTAATACATACTATATCCCTTGCTTGGAGATTTACAATATATTAGCATATTAAAAGCTCTGAGAAGTCCTATTTTAAAAAACAGACACAGGGTTGGCCCAGTGGCGTAGCAGTTAAGTTCACGTGCTCTGCTTCGGTGGCCCAGGGTTTGCAGATTTGGATCCCAGGTGCGGACCGACACACCACTTGTCAAGTCATGCTGTGGCGGCATCCCATATAAGGCAGAGGAAGATGGGCACGGATGTTAGCCCACAGCCAATCTTCCTTAGCAAAAAGAGGAGGATTGGCAATAGATGTTAACTCAGGGCTGGTGTTCCTCAAAACAAACAAACAAACAAAACTGCTTAATTTTGTAAAGCTACGCATTTACCAGACAGCCCTGGTGGTCTAGTGGTTAAGATTCGGCACTCTCACCACCACAGCTGGGGTTTGTTTCCCAGTCAGGGAGCCACACCAACCTTCTGTTGGTTGTCATATTGTGGGGGCTGTGTGTTGCTGTGATGCTGAAAGTTACACCACCAATATTTCAAATACCAGTAGGGTCACCTATGGTGGACATGTTTCAGTGGAGCTTCCAGACTAAGACTGGGAAGAAGGACCTGGCCATCCACTTCCAAAATTTGGCCATGAAAACCCTATGAATAGCAGCAGAGCACTGTCTGATATAGCACTGCAAGGCGAGAGGGTGGTGCAAAAAAGACCAGGCAGGGTTCTGCTCCCCTGTATACAGGATCACTAGGAGTCAGAATTGACTTGACAGAATTAACAACAAAGGCATTTACCAAATTTATTTACCAGTAACAATTTGCGGGGAACCGTCTATTAACACCTGATGGAACACTGTTGGGGAAACCTAGAATAGACGGATCTTGCCAGAACTTCTCAAGGATGGGTAGCATCCCAGTCACAACATGGGTGATCCCAAATTCATTTGGAAATTCTACTTCTATGATCGTTCCCAATTAAAAAACACAAGTCAATTTCATGATTATCTAATGACTAGAACTGAAAGTAAAGTGAGTAACCAATGCTGAATAAATTGACATGCAACTTTAATCAATAATAAGAAAATGTAATGAGCTGATTAGTGAGGTGGCAAAACTTGTTTATATGTCAGATTCAGTAAATCAACTGACTCCTGATTTGGCAAAAAGACTGTCATGCTTTCAAGCGCTCAAGAACAGGATCAGTGTTGCATAAAAGTTTTCAGTGCAAAACAAAGTTTAACTGCTTCAGGAAAAGAACCAGTAAGCACAACATCAGAATTCAAGAGAAAGGGATAAGTACTAATACTGGGTCCCATAAACTACATAACAGAACTGGCAGAAGTCATCCACAAAACAAGTTATGACCTAAATATAGTTCGTTGGCAGAGTTCACATACAGAGCAGTAAGTGTTATTACTGTTTCCTTTATTACTGGTAGCTATCAAAAACCACTCCTGGTCAATGATGACAACATGTCTTCTCAGAATAAGGGGGTTAGAAAGTAGAAATAAAGTTTGAAGAGAAAGAGGAAAACAAGATTCGGAGTCCTCAGTCTTTTCTTTCTTAGTTCAAACTCATCTCTTCCCCTGCTCCTGATAACCACCTTCAAAATCATGCCCATACCCACTCCTAGACCTGAAATATCTGATCTTTTGGATATCCCACTCACCTTCTCTTTTGTCCTTCAATCCTAGGTTTCCTATTTCTAGATACCTTTCAGAATTTTCACTCATGAGCCACATCACCACCAGAAAGGAAGCACGGAAAAGAAGTGGAAGTTTCAAAGTAATTCACCATAAACTGCAAATTAATCATGTCATTTGGAACAACACTGCTGCTTTTTTAGAGCAAATCTAACCAATGTTCTAAGTCATAATCTACCTTTTTGCTAAAGCAACATGAATAAATAAGAACTGGTAAATCTCACCTGATGCTTCATATAATGATGCATATAGGGTGTTGCAATTTTAATAACTTTGAGGCAAAATGGACACAGCAAGTTCTTAGTGTTTTCATGAG
Organism: Tapirus indicus; assembly: GCA_031878705.1. Taxonomy (NCBI): domain Eukaryota; kingdom Metazoa; phylum Chordata; class Mammalia; order Perissodactyla; family Tapiridae; genus Tapirus; species Tapirus indicus. The sequence goes on from CM062918.1 coordinate 48,616,510, forward strand.
ATGTTCTGAAATGAGTTTCTACATCAGAAAATGATGATGATCGATAATTGCAAACCTACAAATAAAAAGAAAGTTTAGTTTAACTTAAAAATTTATGATGATATGTAATTACAAAGTAATGATGTCATTTGTTTGGAAGAACATTATGTACTACTAATCCAGCTCTAACATCTACACAACCAAGAATCCCATTAATGCAAGTACCAATAATCTTTGAGACAGAAAAGTTATCTTTCAAAGTTTAGGGATACTTCCCAAAACATAACTAGATGCCCTTCTTTTTACCAGATCTTTTTATCTATCACCCTCTATCTTGACTTGAATTTTCAAGCTCTGATACCTCTTGTCCTATAAAGTTTTTTCTGCTACATAAAACAGCATCCTCCTTTAGATTACAAATGGCCTCCAAGCTATGGCAATGGCAATTTATTTTTATCTTGCTTTCCAACTCCTTCAAACTCTGGGAAAATACTAGTCCCAAGGCATTTGGTAGTGTTCTCTGTAACTAAAAGCATTTCACATTTCTCTTGTATGCCTACATTCTTCCCTACATGGTAAGATAAATTCATATGTTTGTCTTTCTCCCAGAGGGCTTTTCTTTGTCCAGTGCAGGGGTGGGCAAACAATAGCCTGTGGATCAATTTCAACTCTTTGCTGACACTACATGCAATGCATGAGTTATGCCAAAGGAGTTTCTACTAATAAATTATTTATAAGAGGAATTTTAATTTTAATAATCAATTTTATCTAAATTAGAAAAATAATATATTTCATGACACATGAAAATTATATGAAATTCAAATATCAGTGTCCATAAATAAAGTTTTATTGAAACACAGCCACATTCATTCATTTACTGATTGTCTATGGCTGCCTTTGTGATACAATGGCAGAGCTGATTAGTTGCAACAGAGACCATATGACCCTCAAAGCCTGAATATTTACTATCTGGCCCTTTGCAGAAAAAAATTTGCTGACCCATGGCCTAATAAATTTAAATCTTGTAACCAAAACAACAGAAAATAAACCAAACACTAAGAACACAATAAAATATGTGTATACCTGACAAATATATGGCATTTCACCAGGTTTATGATTGTCCTTCATATGTTGTAAAAGAACATGCTCTGTTTCAAATGATAATTCACAGATTTTGCAAATGGCTAAAAGTGGGGTGAAAAAAAGACATTATACCATTTTAAGATACATATTTATGTCTACACACAAATATCAAATCATTATGTTGTATATCTGAAACTAATATAACGTTATATGTCAATTATACCTCAATTTTTTTAAAAAGTATTCTCTTGAGGCAAAGATATATATATAAAAAATTCACTTTATACACCTATATCAACAACAACAATAATAATAGTAGTAGTAGTATTGGTGGTGGTGGTGGTGGTGAACAGTTGTATAGTTGTTAACTATAGCACAGCTCTAGTACTTTTACTTACATTAACTCACTTAATTCCCATAACAACATTATGAAGCAAATATTTCTATTATCCCAATTATTCAAATATTAGGTAACTTGCCTGAGATCACATAAGCTATATTAAGAGGGATTTGGACCAAAGCTGCCTAGCTCCAAAATTTATAATTTTAACTACCATTGTGGTGACTTTTCTTATTAAAGTTTAAAGGAAGGGCATTGATTTCATAATTGAAAACTATGACGTGAGGCTTCTAATTTAGTTCTCCCCTTTAGTGCACAAGTTTTTTATCTTAATGAATTATCTACAAGAGGGACTTTAATTTTAGTAACTAATTTTATTTAAAAGTTTATGTTAATTAAAACAACTTTTTCAAATTTACCCTCAAATTCCAAACTCTTTTTCTTATTCTTATTTTTCTAACAGGCTTCTAAAGGTTTTTTCAGAGTTTATATTGTCAAAATCAATAATACTCAATACTTAAATGAAATCGTAACTTACTAGAAAATTCATGGGGTGTGTGTGTACTTTCAATGTGACACTGCAGTTGAAATGGTGTGGGAAACTGACGGTAGCAATGCTGGCAGGTGGTGTGGTTTTCCCAGCTCTCACTGCTCTGCTTCTCAAGTTCCAAATGATGTTTCATGTGGTTCATAAACCTATAAATGATTGTCAACAGGTGCAAAAATTCAGATTTAAAAACAAAAATCTCACAAATAAGTTTCTGACTCTAAATCTTAAAAATACATTACCCAAAATAAAATTGCAAAAGCCTTAAAGTCCTCTAGAAAACTGTGTACTTTAATAATCACTTTCATTAAGTGGCTAAGTAAACATCTTTTCTTCTCATCTTTGTTTTAAAATAATTCATTAATGTAATTAATCTGAAATACCACTTATTTGCTCTCTTAATCATTTCAGCTTATTAAAATGTTTTTTTAAGATAAAACAGTAGTCTTCTCTTCCATACATGAAATACTATTTACATTTTCAAATAAAATATTGAAAGGAAGGAAACCCTACCACCAAAAGCAGCTACAGAGTCATAAGAGAAATCTTTTAAGGCCGTGAAGATATACAATAGATTCCAGCTGCTTAAAAGACAAATTACTGGTATTTTTACTTGTGTCGTGGTTTCTAAATGCACGTAATACCGGTTTTAATGCCTACAATTACAAGAACCTTTTGTTTTATTTAATGATACTGGTTACTGTTAGCACAGACTATTTTTTCACTTGCAGACTGTGCCCTTTGTAGGCAACGTCCATTTTTCAGTTTTACATTCTGCTATTCCAGCTTCCCTAAAAGGCTCCTATGAGCAGAAACTATGACCTTCAACAGCACAGAGTGCAATATAAATGAGAATAAAAGAGCTTACTGAAGCTTTTTGCTAAACTTGAAAGTAAAGTTCTTCAATCAAAATAACAATTTTTAGACTGGGTCAACTATTAATTATTCACTTTGAGTCTCTAAAGGAAATAATCTTGAAACTAAGTGATAATGTCATCAATCTCAATAGTAATCATCATGAAGGTTATAACATTTATCTCTTTTTCACATCTCCACAACACTAGTCTTTAGAACGGGTTACGGCACACCTTGAAATATCTTTTTGTCCTCCTTTGGTTTTAACACCAGCTCTACAAACACCTACAGAAATTCCTAATCTTGGCTAAATATTTACATATAGAGAAAAGGTCATGAGCCATTAAACTTTCAGCTCACAACTTTAAGCAATTAAAGTATATCTGTATAAAATAATCTCTTAACTAGCAAGCTTTCTCTCAATTATTAAAGACCCCCCCCCCCAATCAGGAGCTCCCACTACATAAACCAACGGATGGAAATGAGGGAAACAAAAAAAAGCAAACTTCTTGCAAGGATGTTCACAGAATAAAATAAACCTGCTTTTGGTGACACTCAATGTAGGAAAAAAAATATACCATACCACAATATGTTGACAGGGCAGAGAGCAGAAATCTACAGCTATCAGTTTCTTACCATTCTCTACAAACATCAATTTGCCTTCCCAGTTTTTACTGTTAAGGTAAAATATTATTTAACATATATAACTTGATTTTGATTATGAAGTGGTTAATATTAAGGTTACATTTACTAAATAATCAGTATTTCAAAAAATGCGCAATTCCTGAATGTTACCAAATGCTGTTTGCTTAAAATTTCTAGATAGTCTATACTGGAGGAATATGTAACTAGTCTTCTGAAACATTAACATAAAAAGGAATTGTTTATTTCCATATGTTTAATATTAAATGAGCTAATCTTAAAGGAAAGACCAAAAAACTACTGCTGAAATAACTTCTAATATCATATACATAATATTCAAGCATAACGAGGAACTAAGTCGGTGAATCATATTTCTATGCATTTTACCATATTTACTAACATGATTTTTCTGGTGTATTTTACTATTAAAATGGTAAGAATATGGAGATAGGTGACAGAGTTCTATTGTAATATTATTTCAGTGTTATATCACAAAGTACAATATCCCTTCTGTTAACCTATTGGGACCATTAGCAGATGGCAGTTAAAGTTTAATAAAAGGAAACAAAGAAATGTGAAAATTTACATGAAATAATATAACTGAAAGAATTTTGAAAACTATAAAGCACTATCATAAGTAAAGCATTAATAATTATTATAGGAGTATGTCACAGTGTATTTCAGGCTTTTTCTATACACTTATTTTGGACTCAAGAACTCACAGGAAAATAAAATAAATGCTGGGTCCAGAAATAACCTATAGGTGCCTAAGAATGCTAATTACAAATAACAGTTACCAAGGGTAAACAAAAAAAAGGCACATGTATACACACACACACATACCTCACCTAAGAAAAGTACACTGATATCTGCAATTTACTTGGAAATGCATAAAACAAAAACAGTTTCAAGGAAGAATGAATAGATATACGATAAAGCAAGTATAGTAAAATGTTAATGATAGAATCAAGGTGATTAGTACACAAGTGTCCACTGTAAAAGTTTTAAAACTTTGCTGAATATTTGAAAATTTCTATAATAAAATGGTGGAAAAACAACCTTACATAATATAAATGTCAAGCTATAGAATCAATGAAAAATATCAATGTATCTTGTTGCTTTCTTCTTATTACTAACTCATTTAGGATGACAGCTACAAATATGCCATGTAACTCAGAGATTACAAAGTATAAATTCCTAAAATTTACAGCATACATGTATAAAATCTTCAAAAGTCCACTAGAAATTAAATCTCTAATTTTTAAAGGGGTTAAATTTTAAAATCAAAGCAGACATGTATCCTAGAACAGGTACTTCTCTAAAGATCACTTTTCCTGCAAGGTAAATGTTCTAAAAATGATAAACATGAATTGAAAGATTTGAGCATTAAATAAGATAAATAAGAAGGAGGTCAAACTGGACAAAATATAAAAAAGTAGTTCTTCTTGTGATATGAAAAAAAATAAATTTAAAGGCAGCTATCTCATGAAAATTCCTAGATTGCTGATAATATAGAGAAAAAAGTTAATTTTGCCTTATTGGAAATAAACTTTGTCCTCTCTTAAGCTATCACAAAGAAATACAACTAAGTGGATCCAGGAGTCAACTCTAAAATCAAGAAAGAACACGAGCTTTTCAACAAGAGAAATCTGCCTTTGTTCTTGGTAGAAAGTATTAAAATTGTTTATCTAGAATGGCACAGAAAAATGCAAGATAAAGATACACATTTATATCTGTAGTATTCCAATTTTCAAAGAGAAATAAAAATAAGTATTTACATACCTAATGTTATTTTTAAGAATTTTCAAGCAACTGAAGCATTTAAAGGTTGTGTGAGTCTTCTGTTCTTCCTGGACATCTCCTTCATGTTTTCCATAATAAAAGTCATTAACTAACATTATCAATTTTCCTTTCTCTGAATCAATAGTCTTATTTTTATTTGCTGTACTTGAAAATTCTGTTTTAGCCAGTCCCAAAAAGTTATTTATCATGTCTGGACAACAGTACTGAAAGAGAAAAAACAGAAGCTTTATTTATCCCTTAAAAAAAAAATAGTTACCAAAAAATGATTCTTTGTTTACAACTAAGGCCAGACCATATTAAAACTATGCTTGGTAATATACCTGGAAAAATAGTCACCAAAAGTTTGCAGTGCATACAACATACTCTAAAAAATTAAAACAAGAAGCATCTATTATCTTAATAAACAAAAAAAGTTGTTTTAAAAAAGAAAAACCTTAAAACCAGGACTTGGCTATTTATTTAATACTTTTTCCTTGCAATTTACCTTTTCAGATATAAATATTTAATAATTTAAATATTTAAATTAACTAAACAAAAAAGCATTCATTTCATATCCATATCAAGATATAGAAAGGAAACGTAGTTTTATACACCACAACATGTATGTTTAATTATCAAGTGATATACTAAATTTCATTATCTCTGGTTAGAATTGGACACTGAACATAGCTAACCTCCCATTCCCCAGACTCAAGTTGCTAGAAAATGTATGGGGGGAAAAAAGGACAGAAGCATCAGTTATGTCTTCAAAACTTCAACAGTTACATCTTGAAATCTAGAATGCTTAAATATTTGAAGGAGAAATTTAGCTCCTCATAAATAAAATCAAAATGTCACATAAACTGGTTCTAATGTGGAATACTTTCATACATGGGTTTTTTTTTTCAACAAGATATAACTAATTCATTTATTGTACATAATTCTCAGTCGTAGGACGTCTCTAAGGCAGTTTTCCTCAGGGAGCAATGCAAGGAAGACCCGCATTAGAAAAACCAGAAGTGCTTCTCAAAATGCTAATTCCTGGGCTCTACTTCAGACCAATAAACCATGATGTCTAGAGGTACGGCCCAGAAATCTATATTTTTTAACAAGTCACCCAGGTAATTCTTCTACAACATAAACCAACTGACTTAAACTCTTAAACATGTTATTTAGTATATTAGTAGCAACATAAGAAAGTTTGAAAATCTAAACACAACTCTATTCCATTTCTAAGATAACAACATCCACTTTCTCTCCTGCTAATTTGAAACGTTCGATCACTGATGAAACTTTCTGTGTCACGTGGGAAGCTAGGCCTTTGATCCAAGACAGATCCACAACACTTCCTTCAACTGCACTTATTTTTGTTCACTGGTCAATTTTGAAACCTATAAAGGAAAAAACATCCCCCCCTAAAAAAAAAAGTTTAAAATAGATCCAAAAGAGAGGGGGAAAAATACTGAATAAAATGGACCCACAAAAAGTGACATAATTTGTGTCTAGGAGTTAAGGTTGCACCCATAAGCTAAATTAGGATAAATACATTAGTTCTCTAATACAACATGATCCTCTGTAGTCTACCACTCAGAATAAATACAGTTGAAATGAAACCACAACAAAAAGAGGGAAATGAGAAAGGTTTTGCTATATATGTTTCTAGATTCTTCTTGAGACACATATAATATTTAAGAGCTCAAACTTAGGAAAGTCAGATTATGTCTAAGGACTTTTACAAGGCTAAATTCCTTCTTAAAAATGCTGTTTTTTACTTTAAGGATAAATGGAGAAAAGGATGGTTCAAAGTAAATTCACCAGCACTGTTAGAAAAATGACTCAAAATATGTCTTACTACAAATGATGTGTATCAGTAGCATCATTTTATAGACAAAACTCCTCACCTTATCTGTAGTTTCCTATAGAGATGATCTCAAGCAACAATGGGAAAAATTATAATGCACAAAAATGATACAATATAGAATAGTCTCCCTAATTAGAAATATGGATAATCTTATATACTTGAACACTAAATCTGGGCTTTCAGGCTGGAGAAGTTATTCTGAGTCACGTTTGAGACTTTGATTCTATTCTGAAACTACAAAATAATCTAATCTACAGTAGAGTGTGCTGCAAGGTTTATATTCTTCAGAAATGTCTAATTTGGTACACCTATGAAAGTTAAAGTTACCCTAAATACTCATAAATTATGATACATATAATAGACGATCAGTTGCTTGCTGTTCTTCCATTTTCCTTTTTTTAATAGAAAAGGATCAGATTTCAAAAATAAACAAAGAAATCTCATTCACAGTATCTTTTAAACAATATTTCAGATCCCTATAAAATAGGTGAATGATAAACCACTGACAACCAAGAATGGACAACAAGGTACATTGAACTAGGTTAGGGGATTTAGCAATTGAGAGGAAAGCAAAGTATTCTACAGAAAATATCCAAAAGGTAAGAAAGCAACTTAAGAAATGAAGACTAGGCTTAGATTTAAGGTTTTATAGAAGGACAGAGTGAGCTATGGATGGCATGGCTGAGCTATGGTCCAAGATCAACTGGTCATCTTTTATTCAGCCCTGGTACCTTTTTGGTTCCAGCCCTTCACTGAAACCCTCCAATTATCCCTTATTTTCCTGGGTTAGCCATTCTGCAAATATTAAATACTTTACTGCCATATACTGTAATTTGACAAATAGCAGACACTACCTAAATACCATTCTCATCTTCACTCCTCCCAGTAGACAGACCATGTTCTGTTGCTTTGTGAGTAACCTAAAAATTTAGGTAGGATTTTCAGAGCAAAGAAGGTGGGATGCTATTTTTAAATAGTAAAATAGAACTTCCCAAATGATCATCCTAGAAAAGTCAACATCTTTCCCTTCTCCTCCTGGGATTTATCCAAAAGCTAGAATAACCAAATTCTAAAAATTTGACTTTCACTGAAACTAAGAGCCAGATGAAATCCACAGACTGCACAACACATGAAAGCACTACCCAAAGCAGCCAAGATCAGGCAGAAGACATGCAGTTGGAAGCAGATCAGAGAAGTCAAAAAGACCCAATGGTAAAAGATCTTAGGAAATATCAGCAAAAATATACATGCTAAAGGTGGAAGACACATTCTGAAATGCAAAGCTATACCCTTTGTTTGCAAAAAAAGGTGCAGAAGCTAGCGTGAGAAGGATGGCAGAAGTAACCCAGACCTGGTCTGGTACAGGGAAGCAGAAAAAGAATTGCTACGTATGAAATCAGACACACAAGTCACAAGTGCAGGAAGCCTTCTGCCCAGTAAAGAGTTGTGTAAACCAGCTAGCTAGTAGGCTGTGAGAGTATCCTAGTAAATAATGCTTTCCAAAAGGAGCCGTGTACAAAACAGCTAGCCCAAAAAACTCCAACTTGTTCAATATGATATGAACTGACATCTAAACAAAAATACTTAAAAGGAGAAAAATGGAAAATTTTGATGACAGCGCTAAGGAGCAGATGCAGATGAAAATAGCCAAAATTTTTGCCACAAATGTTAAAAACTAATGAAATAATTGTCCCTATTTGGAAGACCACAAAGCAAGAAGAGATGGCAAGACAAAAAGAAGACATAAAAAAGAGTGGCAAAATCGAGGGGAAAAAGTAGAGGAAAATAATAAAATCAGAGAGATAAAGACATATTAGAAAGGTGAATGGACACTGGAAAATAAAATAAGAGACACAGAGGCTAGTAATGAGAAAAGCAAATAAAAATTTTTTTTAATGATTAGAAAGAAAATGACAGATATGCCAAACTATACACATACAAAGCAACCACATAGTGAAAGACTCAAAAAAAGAAAACAAGAAATTGTAACAGAACCAAGACCAAATAAATCTATCTTACTGACGAATATAAAAGAGTTTAACTCAACAACTGAAACAAAAGAGATTTTCATATAGGATCACAAAGGGAAAAACAACTCCGCTGAAAGCAAGAGGCATACTTAAAACACAGTGATTCAGAAGGGTTGAAAACAAAAGGATAAACAGAATATACTAGGCAAATGGAAACCATAAGAAAACAAGGGTTGTTAGCTGAAAAGCTCTTAAACATTAAGACAAAAAAGGACATTTTATAAAAATGCTAAAGGATACACTCACAATACAGTTATAAGAGTTAGATTCATCTATATCTCAAACAACAACAATCTTAAAACAGAACTGGAATATATCAAAGAAAATACTGGTAATGTAAGATGTGGACTGAGATGTGGTGTTTTTCAATCCATGACAGATCCGGCAGACAAAAAATAAGTGAAGATATAGAAATCTGAATAATGTAATTAATAAGCTACATCTGGTTGATAAATATCAAATTCCATACCCTAAAAAAGAAATAGCATACCTCTTTTCAAGTTTCTATGTAACATTAAACAGCCCATATACTTTTCAAAGAGGAAAAAAAGTATTTGTGAGAACTTGGGCTTTTCCCTTTAAAGGTTTGAATGCCACTTATGCCAATTAACTGGCTACAAAACAATGAAAAAATGTCTATCTCAAAGAATTTTGTAAGGATTAAATGAAATAATGTATTTAAAGTTTATTAGTCTGGCACATGGTCTCAGATAAATAAATTGTTTTATTGTAGGATATTTGACATGTTTTAGATACTCTTCATTGAAAGAAAACATTATTTCTGTGGTACAGTCATCTACTTATCTATAATAACAGCAAAAAATCATTTACAAATAGTCTAAAAATTACTTTTTTTAAAATAGAAATTATTACTGTAATACTAAAACGCATAAGCTAGAATGTAAAAAGTCTACATAGTTCTAAATTTCTCTGCCTCAGAGTTGGGGACTATTCTGTCAGATTTCTTTATGATATAAGCACATATAATAAATGATTCATATTATATTCAACTTAGTTCAATAACATGTCTTAGAGATCTTTCCATATTATTATCTATCACAGAGATTTCATCCTTTTTTTAAAATGCTGCATAGTGTTCTTTATATGAATACTGTATGAAGTTTTGGTTATTTCTAAGATGAGTAATCACAAACAATGCTCAAACACATTTTGGAAGTAACACTACTTTGGTTGCCAATTTCACCAGGTAGAGAAGAATATATAATATGCTATAACTTGTATACAAAATAGAAAGGAAATAAGAGCATTTGTGTTTACCTGTTTATGCAGAAAGAAAATCAGGAAGAACACAAAACAAAATAATAATTATTTTCTTTCAGTCATACTGGGAATCAGGTAAGTAAGAGAAAGGGGTAAGATTTTTCACTTGTATGCCTTTGTAAACTTTATTATTTTGAATCATATGACTGTATTACCTTCTCAAATAATTAAAGATAACTAAAGAATTGAGCCCTTTCTTTTTTCTCTCCATCTGTAATGCAAAACATAAAAAATCATCAGGTGGGGCCGGCCCGGTGGCGTAGCAGTTAAGTTCGCGTGCTCTGCTTCAGCAGCCCAGGGTTTCACAGGTTCGGATCCCAGGCGTGGACAGACGCACCGCTTCTCAAGCCATGCTGTGGCAGCATCTCACATAAAATAGAGGAAGACAGGTGCAGATGTTAGCCCAGGGCCAGTCTTCCTCAGCAAAAATAGAGGATGATTGGCAATGGATGTTACCTCAGGGCTAGTCTTCCTCACCAAAAAAAAACAAAAAAATCAGGTATCTCATCAAAACATTACAAAGATAAGAAAACTGAAAGCACTTGTACAGGTTAATTCTCATATAAGAACAAAGCACAAAGTGCAGTTATAAGGGACTTGGGAGCTGAAAGTAGTGATAGACCAAATACAATTTTGTACACGAATAAAGAAATTGTATTTGAAATTCTAAAAAAGTCACCTTATTTTTTCTTTTTTTATAAAATGTTAAATTTCAATAAAAAATTGTCCATTTCTGAAATAGTGAGCAAGAACTTTTCCTTCGTTATTTCTTTGCCATTGCACCCTTCTCCTTCCTTCTTTTCTTTATATAATCTACACCGCTTTTTTATTGTCTCTTTCCCCCTTCCTGCCATTTATACTGGGCATGCAAAGAGAACACAAGCTATCTTTACATAGACACAGCAGGATACTGTATACTCCACCATTGGGAGTTTATGTTTGAGTGTCGAAAATTAAATGTAAAACTCAGAGTTTCACTGTCTGATGTGGCATGTACATGTTATTATAGACACAAAAATAAGATAACTAAAGGAACTGTTAAGTTATATGAAATATTAAACACATAATAAAATGGCTATTTTTAAGAAGTTTGAAATATGGCATAATCTAGTAAATAAAATTCTGATTAATACATTATTTTCACTTAAAATTAGAATACAATAAGCATATATTATAATATATGTGAACTTAATTATTAAAATTTGATGATTCAGAAGAAATTTTTAAATCTTATATGAAGATAATCATATGAACATAAATTTTTACCTAAGTTAAATGGAAATACCAATATGAGAAGATTTCTAATCTAAATATCTGGACAAACCATTATTTACTGTAAACTAATCATTAATATTTTCAGGTATTTGCAAATCTTTTTAAAATCAAATTTGGAAAAAAGCTTTACCTTCATGTGATTTTTCAAAGGGTCCAAAAGATTGAAATGAATATTGCACTTTGGACAAGCTCTTGGAAAAGGGGTTCCATTTTTAGATTGATTTGATGAGGTATTTGTACCTAAAATAAATTCAAAACACATATGATGCAAAATTCATCACTTTTTAACCTTAAATACCTACTAATAATAGTTTATAAATTTACTACAAGTTCTAAAATTTATGTATAAGAACCAAAATTTCTTTTTTATATGCCACATTTCATATTTACCTTTTAATGGCATAGCCTGGGGAGATGTCACTGAAGGAGATTTAACTGAAGAAAACACAGCTGAGGAATTTATTCCAGAAACACCTTCACTGGGCTTAGGCTTTTTTGGAGTAACACTGTTTACTTCAGAAGTAGAAGGACGTTTTGATAAAAACGAACTTTCCTTAATACCTACAATGATTTAAATAGTGGGAAAAATATTTTAAAACATTACTTACAACTAAGTAAAAGTACTTCAAAGCTAAATTAAAGGTAATATAATTGAATTATTATATCATACAAATGACAATAAATAATAAAAATGGATGGGATCAAAGTCAGAGGATGTAAAGGAATTGTACAAAACCTATTATGGAGTATATATATTCAAATAATTCATAAAATAATCTTTCTATGCAAGAAAGTACTAAATATGGCTTCAAATAAAGAAACATATAAACAGCTATTATGAAAAAAGCCAGACTAAAATATCCCAAGCAAAAAAAAAAAAAAATTAAAGTACAGAGAATACTCTGAACTAAGTTTCTACAAAACAATTATCTTTAGATGCTTAAGAGAATTAGAGTTTGTAAAAATATATATATATATTTATTTCAAAAATTTCGAGACGATTTAGATTTTTATTTAACAACTTAAAATGTGTAATAGAAAGTTAGTTCTATTTCCACCTAAGAAAGAGGTGGTCTACTAACGGCTTTAGGTTACATTATCCATTTATTCCAATGGACAAAGTGGAAACAACTGATCTTGAATGATAATACCTCATTCATTCATATGAAAGAGCTCATAAGGGAAGGAGTACAACAGTTTTCAAACTATGTTCCCCAGAGCCTAATGGGCTCATCTGAGGGAATATATTGGGCACGTCTGACAGAGAAACTCTCCCGTCTATATTTTATTTATTAGACTTTTGCATAAAATTTTGTTTGTAGAGGGATTCCACTCCTAAAAATAGTTTCCAGTTTGAAAACCACCACCTAAAGCTGAAGGATTTTTGGCCTTATTCAGAGCATTAGCAAGAGAAATGGGGATATTTAGGCTATAACTAGGTCAGGCAAAAGTTCTTTTGAAAATAGCACACAACTGTACTTGGTAATAAGGAGTCTAAAACTGCACATCATATTTTAATGCTCCCAATTGTAGACTAAAAGTAGAAGAGGTAAAGTAAATATATTAGAAATATTCCAGGCTTTTAAGTCAGACAGGTAAATTCAAAATCCAGGCTCTGTCACTGACTAGCTATGTATTCTTGACTTATTTAATTAACTTCTCTGAGCCTCAGTTTCCTCTTTTGTAAAATAAGAGTTATAATACCTCATTTTACAGAGCTGTTTTAAGATCAAATCAGATAGCGTATTTAAAGCACCTAATACAACATCTGGCACATAGAAAGCATTCAATAATAAATGACAGCTATTATCATTACTAACGAAATATTTTATATCTTAACTTACTTTAGAAGAAAAAAAATTTTTCTATAGATTCCTCTGTCAGCTTTTGAATATGCCAGAAAAATAACATTAGTTGGCTCTTCTGTTTCATCCTTTGAGATAACATAAAAATGATTTTTTTTTCCCATCTTCAAAGCACATGATTATTGATAGCTACACTAGGGGTACCTGGGCAAGAGTCTGTAATCACAGTAGCACTCTTGTGAGATACTTAGGTTACTTGAAAAGCCAATGAGTGCTGGTATTTTGGATTAAGCATCTGATTATATAACAGGCTGGACAGTAGAAATAGACTGTTTTACTATAAGAATTTTTTTAACATAAAAAAATAAAATCACTCTGCATTTAAGAGTTTTAAATTCTGTTTAATTTATTTATCTCTGTTGTCTTTGGCTTGTGTTGTTTCCTACCCTCAACAGCTCTATCTCTGCTAGTAAAAATCTTATTCAAGATCAAGCTCAACTCTAAATTTCTCCAAACGTTCATGATCACTTGACAGTAGTCAATCACGCTACTGAACATATAGCACATATTATCATTCATAACAACTGTTTGTCGTCAAGTCCTTTAAAGCTCATAATGCATTTTCACATTTTATTTATCTTATTTGGGCCTCAGAAAGCTCTGACTAAAATAGAGCAAGAATTAAAATTATATCTCCAAATGGCTGATTCCAGGTCTGGAGAATGAATGTATTATATATGAAAAGTAAAATCTTTTTAATAATATGAGAAAACTAAAGTGTAAAGACTTGATAAAGACTACAAAAATCTTAAGAATAGCAGGTCAAATCTATATCTTCCAAATCTTCCTACTTGCTGTTCAGGCTAAAGTCTCTCTCTCTGCAGTAGAAAACTTAAGAGGGAAAGTAGGAGTCATTGTCCTTACTCCCAAGAAGTTTCAAGAATTCAGACTTTTTCTATGAATAAAGTCCACCTGTTTTGTAAAACCAGACTTAAGACAACTATTTATTCTCTTTGTTTCTTTTGGTTCTTACCTATTTTACTAACTAGATTTTCACAAATATATAAGTAATACCCAAAGAAGTAAATATCAACTAAATATTTTTAAATGGGAAAACATTTTAGGCACTAATATTACTATAAAAAAATTAGGGGAGGGTTGGGTAAATTCTCCACACTGATTTGTTAGTAAATAATATAAAAATTCCTCAAAATCTTGTGTATCTCTATTTAGTCAAATATTTGAAAAACATCAAAATTGCTAATACACAAAGCATAAGTGCCTTGATTACAGGGAATTTTCAATTAGATAAAATTCTTTCACAGTACACTAATTTATTTTAGGCTAATAGAGAACTTGGTTACACAATCAAAGAACTTTAACTCTTCTTCAATAGGGAAATTTCACTGTTCCTTCAATGCATATTTACTGAGTACTGACTATATACGAATTTATTGCAACCATTTTATAATAGCACTCTATTATCATATTTAACTATCACATCTAAATGATTTATTGAATAGAAAGACACTAACCTAATTAAGAAATCAACTATAACCATACACTTTTTCACACTAGTGGCCATAGAAACTAAGGAATACTTTTAACAGAGTACCTAGGGTATCAAAGGGCTTCTCTAACTTATAAAAATTATTTTAAGATTTTTCAAGCCCATGTTTGGTGCCAAGTGAGAACAAGCTCAAGTTGGTTAGCCTACCTAATTAACAGGAAGAAATAAAATATTCTATTATTAAATAAGATTTTATTTAAAATCACTCAAGAAAGGCATTCAAGAACTATTAGCACCATTCCACCTTACAAATATGAAAAACTTGACATGAAGGCATGGACTTCAAAAGAGAAGGTTAATTTCATACGCATATTCATCAAGTTTCTTTTTTATAATTTTTTGAAAAAGTGCTAAAACCCACCTGCTATAGAAAGTGTTGGTCCCCCTTGGAAATGTGATAATCCTGTATCCTGGGTCAAGTCAAACAGTAACTCTGAAGAATTATTAGAGACAGCTCGTGATGAGTTCGTTATATAACCCTGTTAAAACATTTCAAAGGAAGAATATTACATTTATTCCACATAGTTAAAATTATTTTGTTTCATAAACTTTCATAAAAGTAAATTTAACTGTATGCTAGTATCATAAGGATAACCTTTGATGACTCAATTACTAATAAGTTATAAAACACAAAGGTAATTATTACTATCTGCCAAAATTATCATCTACTAAAACTGAAAGTGAGCTATTACTTAGAGCTGGCTTATTCCTGACTAGCCAGCTAAAATGAGAGGCAAACTCTATTCTGATTTTTTTCAAGGTAAAAGAAACATATAAACCCATTTTAAATCAATTTAAGATTGATACACTTTAGAGGACTACTAAAAATGCAATATTCTCAACACAGAGCAAATAATAGAACGTAGCAAAATCTTTGGATAATCCTTCATAATATAAACAAGGAAAAAACTAGGATAAACACACTGACAACTACAAATTTAAAAGCTTCTATACCTCTATAAACCTCACAAACAAAATATCAGGGCAAACAAACTGGGAATCAATCTGCAGTACTGTGCATCAGGGTTAGGGATGCATACATCATGTGATACAAGTTTTGGAATCATCTTTACTGGAAAAATTTATAAGCCAAAGGTCAGGAAGAGAAAGAATTGGGGCCCCCTACTCCTCCCACCATCCCACAGAAAGCCATGCCAAGCCAGGCAATCTCCCACCTCATAGGGCAAATGTGAAAACTGCCTGATCATCAGGGTGAACAAATAAGAAAGTCAGGCAGACAGAGTTTAGAATAGAAGTTGTTTATAGGAATGGTCTGGGTGGGCTGTTTTGCTCCTGGAAGCCTTAGGGCTCAAGGGAAGTTTCAGCCCTTCCATTAGAAGAAAGGGTAGTCCCAGCTAGCAGGAAGATCTCAAGAGAGGAGTGAAAAGTATGAGATGAATCATGTAGTCAAGTATAAAGTAGTATAAATTTATGTTAGCACACATATATTTAGTATAAATAATTATGAAAAGTGTGGTCAATATAGTTTAGGGATATATACACTCCAATACTATTACATATTAAATATAGTGATACATACACACAAAATATATTCCAATGCTATTTATAAAAGACCATCATGGTGAAGAATAAGCTCTCAGAGTGACTTCTGGACCATTCTATATGTCATAATATATAATAAGCAAAAGTTTTAAGGTTAATAATGCTTAAAAATCAAAAGGGAAAAAGTCACTTTAAGAGAAAAATGGGCAGAGGACATAAACTGAGACACTTCAAAAGCAAAATACAAATACCCAACACCTACAACAAACTTTTTTGCAACTTACTAGTCAAAGAAATGCAAATAAAGACAACAGTAATTTTTAACTACTGAATTGGCATTATTTTAAAGATGATAATACCTAATACAAAATAACTGGCCACTCCTCTTAAAAGTATCAAGGTCATGAAAGACAAAGAATGAATAATATGAAAATATGGGGAGCCTAAATAACTAACTGCAAGGTGTGATCCTGAATAGGATCCTAGGAATGAAAAATGACATTAACGGAAAAACTGCTAGAATTTGAATAAGTCTGCAGTTTAGTTAATGTTAATTACCTGATTATGATAAGCAAGATGTTGGCATGAGGGGAAACTGGATTAAGAGTATATGGGAACTCTGTATTTTTTTCCTATAAGTCTAAAATTAGTTTGAAATAAAGTTAAAATTTAAAAATTAAAAAGTAATGATAACAATCACTATTGGCAAAGTAGAGGTTATATTTTGATACAACTTTTCCTCATGAAAATTTTGGCAGTAGCTATCAAAGGCTTTATACAAGTTCGCATCCTTTGATCCAACTATTCCTGTTTAAAAATTTATGGTAAGGAAATGAAAATGTTTAATGGGGAATAATTTTTAATAGCAAAAGAACTTCTTTATGTCCAACAATGGAAGAACGGTTAAATAAATTAAATGATAGACTATCATGCAACGACTAATATCATGTTTTTGAGAAATATCCAATGACATACTCCTGGTAGAATGTTCAGTGAAAAAAGGGGAGTATGTATCTGTGTATACACTATGGTCCTGAATGATATACTCTATACTCTGCTTGCAGCAGGGAAAAAAAAAATCAAAATACAGTATGTACTCTTCTCTTTTTCTGAACTTTCCCCCCAAAATACATAAGACTTAAAAATAGAAACAAAAATGTTTTGTTTTGTGTTTTTTAATTAAGGGATAATTAAGTTTTAAGAATTTTAGTTTGCTACTAACTTTTCTACTGACATGGGTTTGTTAAGAAGTTATGGAAATAGATATTGAAATAACCCAAACCACTCTGGAATTTGAGATCTAACAGGCAGATATCTGCATTTGAGCCTTAATGTGTAGTATAAAAAAATCAGTAATGCCATATGACTTAATTGTAACCAAGCACAATCTTACTTCAAGATAAATATTTTCCCCTAACATTTGCATTTAAAAAAATGGAAAATACTCACTTGCATTTTCCAAAACAGTTCTTTAACAGAAACATAGAGTTAATACTGTTAAACACTTTCCTAGGAAACAACACTGGTTAATTAAGGACCACAATTTCAGAGAGCAGGCGCACATTATTCAACGATAACTGGTTAAAATAATTCTCCAAAAGGGAATTTTTAATGTCTTATAAAACAATTCAGAAAAATATCAAATACAATTGTAAGGGCAGAATAGGTGCTAGACTAGGATTCAGAAGACCTGCACATTTATTTAACCATGAACCTTGTGCAAGTCACTTCTGAGCTTCAAGTTTTTTCAAACTGAAATAAAAGCCACAACTGTGTTTTAAATGTACTTGCACTTCACAGTACATGTATGTATTAAACCAAGTAGTTGCCACAACAGTACTAATAATTACCTAATATTAAGCCCCATTTTATAAATAAGTAAACTAATAAAATAGGTTAGGTGTGGTTACGTAAGGGTCCCAACACAGATGGAACTGTAATTAGAACATGGGTCTGTCTGATTACAAAGCCTATGCCCTTAAGCTATATCACACTGACTTTATAAGCGATTATAATATATATATATCCCTGCCTACCTGAAAGAGGTCTGAAAGAGATGTTGAGATATAGAGATATTCCATGAAAAAGTAAACACACACACACAAAAAAAATGACATAAAATAAAAAACTATAATTATAATTTATTTTTGAAAATAACTTCCAAAATTCAAGAGTAAATTCCCTTAAATAGGATTCTCAATTCATTCCAGAATACATTTCTGTTATTCTTAACTTTGACTGCACATTAGAATCACTTGGAGAGTTTTAAAATCATATCATTTCCAGGACCCACCTAGACCAATTGGCAAAATGTCTCCTTTTAAAAAACTCCCCAAGAATGGGAACCACCAATTGAGGTGATTTGATTTAAAAACTATGCCCACAGAGGGGGCCGCCTGGTGGTGCAGCGGTTTAGTCCGCGCTTGGCAGCCCGGGGTTCGCAAGATCGGATCCCAGGCGCCCGCCGACGCACTGCTCGTCAGCCATGCTGTGGCAGCGTCCCATATAAAGTGGAGGAAGATGGGCACGGATGTTAGCCCAGGGCCAGTCTTCCTCAGCAAAAAGAGGAGGATTGGCGACAGATGTTAGCTCAGGGCTGGTCTTCCTCACAAAAAAAAAAAAAAAAACTATGCCCACAGAAATAAAACATTCTGAGTTAGAAAAAGCTCTACTTTCTAACTTTTTTAACACCAAAGATACCACCCCTCACTTTGTTATTTTTCTCTCCCTACGTCCAATGTTGGAAAGATTTTTTTATCTATGAAACTGAATTAAATAATGAAGTTTCTTTTTCCAGTTCCTTCCCCCAAATGCCAAATAACTTATGATAAGCATGAGAAAATCACTGAGTTAATCTGATTCCAAGTAACAGCAAAGGATCTTTACATTTTGGATCGTTTTTCATCTTTGAAACATTAGAAATAGTGTGTGGGAACCTTAGGATCCCTGATTGCAAGTCAGTGGTCTGGGTAAAATCTCTCATTTTAGAAATGAAGAAAATGAGTCTCAGAGAGGTTTTGACAATGCTTAAGTTAAGAACAAGGCAGAATCAGCATTCAAGTCTCTTGCTTCAATCTAAGTTTTTTAAACTACTAGTCCAGGGTTCATTATCACTATTATTATTATTTCAGAATGCTGAAACCACAGAAAAGGATGGGGGGTGGTGTTTGCCCAAAGATATTCTTATTTGTTATGATATACAATATCTTCAAAATATAAGTGGGAGGTGAGTTTATTTAGCCATAGATTTAAAAGGCTGTAGCCTTCCTTTCATTTTTATGTAAATTAAAACTAAATTTAATAACTCTATGAAAGATACTACCTCAAAATATCAATTTTTAGTGCTAACAGATATGTAATTACCCTATATGATATATGATATATGATATATGATAATTACAATATATGATATATAGGAAAAGTGGATTATTCATACTAAAAATATTTGGATTCAATTCTGGTTTTAAACTTGAATATTTGCAAGAAAATTTATAGGTAATCTGGTAATTGTTTCCCTTACTGTCAAAAGAACAGACAGTTTAAAGAAATTTACTACTATTTCCCTAAGGCTAATGTTAAATAGCTTATGATAAGCATGGGAAAACCACTTAGTTAACTGGATTCCAACTAATAGCGAAGAAATCTACATTTTGGGTAACTTTGTTTTAGTACTTTAACTCCTTGGTTTCAGGACCCCTTTATACATTTAAAAATTATTCAGGCCCCTAAAGAGTTTTTATTCAGGTGGGTTATATCTACTGATATTTACCATATTAGAAATTAAAACAGAGAAATTTTTTTAATATTTATTAATTTTATTTTAAATAATAAGCCCATTACAGATTAACATAACATTTTTATGAAAAATGATTATTTTGCAAACACACAAAAAATTAGGGGAAAGAGTGGCATTGTTTAACATTTCTGCAAATCTCTTTAATGTCTAGCTTAATCAAAAACTGCTGTAGTCTCACATCTGCTTCTGCTTTCAATGTGTTACGACATGTTGCTTTGGTTGAAAACTATAAAGAAAATCTGGCTTCATAAAGATATATACTAGCTGAAAAAGAGAGTATTTTAATAGCAATTTATAATAACTGTGGACATACTTCTTTGATACTACACCAAAACTCAACAGTTGGTATTTTCTTAATGGTTTGTTACAATGTGGAATCTGACTCCATATCACCGAACTTTTTGTACTTGGTTACATTAAAATCTATTGCTCTACCTTACACTTTGGATCTTTTTTTTTCTTTTTTTGTGAGGAAGACCAGCCCTGAGCTAACATCCTTTGCCAATCCTCCTCTTTTTGCTGAGGAAGACTGGCCCTGGGCTAACATCCATGCCCATCTTCCTCCACTTTATATGGGATGCCACCGCAGCATGGCTGACAAGCAGTGCATCGTCGGGTGCCCAGGATCCGAACCCGCGAACTCCAGGCTGCCAAAGCACTGACTAAACCGATGCGCCACCACACGGCCCCCTCTACCTTACACTTTGAATGGATCTTTTATCCATGCATGATTTTGTAACATCATGCATTGGTTATTTGGAAAATATTCATTTCTTAATGGCCCCGAACCCTGAGCCACCAAAGTGGAGCGTGCAAGCTTAACCACTACACCCCTCATATTCATTTCTTTGAATTATGCATATTTTCCAAACATTGACAAAGTTCGTGACACAATATCAAAAAATCGTATTTATTAATACCACTACCTATCAGAAAAGTCTTTAGGTATTGGGAAGCTGTTAAGATCACAGTGGCAGAAATAAGTTTTCCAAAATTCTGATTTTTGCTTGAAAGCTCAAATTTTATCATTGGCAAGAAACATACTATCAGTTGTTTTCTTTCAAGTGACAGGTGCAATTTTGAGGAAATGTCTATTCATGTGTGTGTCATTCCCTTCCTTTGAGTGTGGGCAAGACACGTGACTTGCTTCTAACCAAAAGAACACAGCAAAGGTGACAGGATACAGATGATTCTGTGTACATGATTACATCACACAAGACTGGAATGCCATCCTGCTAAGGATTCTCTCTCTCTTGCTGGCTTTGAGGAAGCAAGCAGCCATGCTGTGAAGACTCACCTGGCAAGGAGCCAGCCAAAAGCCTGTAAGAGACTCAGTCTGACAATGCTTAAGGAACCGAATGCTGCCAATAACCACAAGAGCTTGGAAGGAGATACTTCCCCAGTTGAGCTTCAGATGAGACTGCAACCTCACAGCCCACACCTTGAACATAGCTCTGTGAGACCTTGAGGCAGAGGATCCAGCTAAGCCATGACCTGACCCACAGAAACTATGAGATAATAAATGTGTGGTTTTAAACCACTAAATCTGTGGTGATATTGATATACAGAAATAACACACCATGGTTTATCAGTCATTCTTTCAAGTAAAAATGGTCCTCTAACTTAAAAAAGTGGTTGCTTAGTTTACAATTCTATCACACAAGTGCTTTTCCTCAAGATAACCATCATACTTCAGACATAGAATATCAATATACCCATTTCATTACACAAAATATTCTTAAAAGACATATATTCAAGGATAGTTAACAAAATTAATAACATTTTGAATATGTCAACAAGGAAATTGAGTATTATTATTATTTTTTTTTTTTTTGGTGAGGAAGATTAGCCCTGAGCTAACATCCATTGCCAATCCTCCTCTTTTTGCTGAGGAAGACTGGCCCTGGGCTAATATCCATGCCCATCTTCCTCTACTTTATATGGAACGGCGCCACAGCATGGCTTCACAAGAAGTCCGTGCCCGGGATCGAACCTGTGAACGCCGGGCTGCCAAAGCAGAGTGCGTGAACTTAACCATTATGCCACCAGGCCAGCCCTGGAATATTTTTTATTGTGAGTGCATGGTGGTGACTAATACAAAAACTACTAGTACAGCTTGGTACCAATGTCTTGATTCATATTAAGGCACCAGCAGTTTACCCACCATTGCTTTTGCATCATCAGTGCAAATGTCAAGATGGTGAAAAAGGCAAATACTGTCTTTGTATTATTATGACAATAGTTTTGACTCCCAAACCCATGAAACAGTCTTAGAGGAAGCCCAGAAGAATGAAGACTACACTTTGAAAACTATTGCACTAAGGCAATGTTTCCATTTTTTTTGAAGTATACATTTATACAAAACACATATATATGTATGTATGCATACACATATAAACTATGGGCTAGGCTGGATTGAAATCCCAGATCTATCACTTGCCAGCTGTGTGACCTAGAGTGAATTATATAACCTCTGTGAGTCTCAGTTTCCTTAACTATAAAACAGGGATAATAATAGTGCCTACTTCATGGGATTGTTTGAGAATTAAATAAGATTAATTTATGTATAACATTTAGCACAAAGCCTTATACATATTAATAGCTCAATAAATATTAACTATTACCATTAACTATTACTTTTGGTTAAGAGTTTTCTTTAACTAAACTATGAAGGTATGTTTTCAAAATAAAAAGATACAAAAGCCTCTCAACAATTTTCCCAATTAATAACTAAGGCCTGGTTTACAATCTTAAATATTGTTTGTCATTATGCAATATTCATTACTGATTATACTTTTATTCATGTTTTGATGGCACAGTTTTCAATATTGTATCACTTAATTTAAGCATATTACCTGATTTATGAACAGGTAGGGTATTTAGTTCCTACAGTTATTATTTTGGGAACTGGTTGAGTTATCATAAAGATGGTGACATTTTCTGATGCTGATTATGCTTCTATTGGATAACTACCCATGATGGTCCAGAATTTTAACTGGATATTGTTGATGTTGATAAATAATATCCAATGCATCCCTGAGCTGACTGTGTAGTTTCAGAAACACTTACAGGTTTAGACAAAGGCTGAACAATAACAGAACTATCTGAAGATCTAGATTCAGGATGAAAATTTACTGGCGAGGCAGCCACTGGATTTGATGTTGGGTTCGTGTAGTGTTGACTTGTAGGCTTGAATGCAGCGGTAATACCTGTATTTTAAAATTACACAATATATTGAATATATTTCTATATAATCAATGATGTCAAAATACTTCACTTTAAAATTAAAATAGTAAAATAATACTGTACCTCGACTGAGTGCGCCATTCTTTATTCCTCTTGAATATGAGCTGGGGTTTACTCTATTCAAAATATCTGTAAAAAATTATATTTATTTCAAAATTCATTGTTTGAGTGAAATCTATATTAAGATAATAGAAATCATAAATTGAAAACAACTAAAGTATATAACAAGTAAAGTATATAAGTTATCACTGATTTAAGAATACAGTTAATTTTAAACACACATATCTATATCTACTACATAAACAAGATTACCAACCTTAATTGTTTTATAGAATACGAACCTAACAGTAACTCAAAATCCAAAAGCCAGAAGCAAAAATTGATAAATCTGACTACATATAAGTCAAACCTTCTTCTGCATAGCAAAGAAATACTCCACATAATTAATAAAAATTTTCCAAAAATATATTCATATACAACCTATAACCAAAGTATATATCTTTCTTTGAGTGATGATAGGGCTGTACATACACTCAAGTTCCTATTACTCAAAATCAAACCTTTGTCCAACCTCCATATGCCCATTCACACCCCTAGAAGCCTTGAAGTGTCATTATGAGAGGTCCCATTGGATTATCTGACCATTACTCTGGAGTTCTGAAAGGGAAACTATCAGAGACTGCAGACTAAAATGAACTTACAGTTTATGAGAGCATCTTATAACTTAAGGGGTTTCAAATCTACCAGTACACCAGAAGTCAATTGAGCCTAATACGACTTCCAGGATCAGTTTAAAGTTCCCAATTCTTGCATGCATGTGAACTCTGTAACTTCTGGGTTATTCAGTAATCAAACCAAAATTTAGAAGAGTGGGGATTTACCTAAAATTATTCCTTAGAAAATGGTAAAAGCACAAACATGAAACCTCACAAAAATTTCCTTTTTTTCCCTCATAGTAGAAAAGAACCAAATCCCATAAAATAATTCTAGAAAGGGCCACATAAAAGTAGGGTTGTTTGCTCTTAATGGCAATGTAGTGCTCTATACCTAAGCACTACAGATGTCTTTTATAGAAAAAAACCTGCTCAAACAACTTGACGCTGTTCTCATTCAGAAATTCAAGATTAAGTATTTACTCAAACCATCAAAAAACTATTGCTAAAGTACTTTTTGGTGGTTGTATTCTACAAAACACAAGTTTTTTACCCTCCTTTTTGGCAGTTCTATATAAACATTTAACTCATATTCCATATGTAAAATATTTTAGGCTTACATATAAACAACAATAAAATTATTTAAATTCTGCATCTCAGCATTTCAGGAAAGAAATTCTACTGGGGTGAATCTCCTTTTTGACAGAATTATTTTAAAACTAATATACACTGTTCTAGTTGAATACTGTTAACAGTCATCTACAATCAGTATAAATTCAATATGAATCTTAACTGTCATGTTTTCAATAAGAGAATTTGAATAATAACTTTACAATATGGTAATATTCCAGTATAAAATAATCACAGTGACTAGAACCAGCAATTAGGAGAATATAGGATTATGTTCCACTATCATCAACAAGCATGCCATCATGTCTAGTTCAATTTATAATCAAAGTGGCACTGTACTTAGAACCTCCATGACAGATCATCAATCTGCCAGAGGAAATGGTATTGAGAATTCAATAGTTTAAGTTATTCTCCCTCTGATAAAACTGAATAAAAGTGCCATTCCAAGTTTAGAAGCAAGAGAAGAAAGAACCAGGCTTTCAGAAAATTTAAATGTAGTCTCTTAGTCACACTTTTAAGCACCGCCTTGGTAAAAAAAACAATACATTCTTTGGGAAATTCTCCTCACTTAAACAAACAAACATGTAAATACAATGGAAAGGATCTATTTGCTCTTTCTCCCCTGAAATTTGTATGGTGTTTCTCTGCATTTTCATACATTTTTGAGCAGACATTTTAACAAGCGTCATTGGTCTTTGCTCTAACATTGTAACAACATCAAATCCAATTACTCTAACTGAAATCTAATAATCCACAAAGTTACCGAGGTGTTCTGCTAGAAAGCCATATGGATTTAAGTGTTAACTAACTGCTACAACATCCAAGTACAGTGGCTGTAGACAGTACCTTCCTCTTTCATGAATATCAACTCGAGTTGCTGGAAGATGGGTATGGTCAGAAGTTGCAAGCCCTGTTAGAACACAGGCCAGAGATTGTGCAATCGTTCACTGCCTATACATTTTGTAGCTATGTATGGATAACACTGCAGTGAGGTAGAGGCCTGGATGTGAGAACCCCTGAGATTAACACAAACTTATTTAGTATATTCTGATATCTTAAGCAAAACATTCTAAACCCTTCCGTTTCTCTACTTCTGGGTTTAAGTGAAAAAGAAAAATGAACAAACAGATAAATAGGTTACTTGGCTCCACTAAAAATTATTTCCAAACTCAAAAGACCTCCAATGCCACCAGCTAATCTTGGTCCATCTCTTTTTCTCACATCTGATATTTTACCTTCTTACCTCCTTCCTCAAGTCCCCAATCATATCCCCACCCAGATTCTCAAATTCTTAACTGAACTCCCATCCACTCTCTCATCCCCAGCTCCTTATAGAGGAACAACATCAAGTACCTATAAGACAATTCACAAGTTTTTCCATTAGAAACTTTATCTTACAAAACTTGGCTTCTCTAAAAGTAAATACTTACTTGAAATTGCTGGTTTTGAACTTGAAATCTCTCCAACGAAGATCGGCTCATCATCATCATCATCCTCAACCTCTTTTACTTTCTTTTGCCATGGTTCCAACTCTTCTTCTTCACATTCCATAAAGAGTTCTGCCATTTTTGAATTATCTAATTTTCGAAAGGAAAATTAGATAATTTTCAAAAAGAAAAATAAATACATTTTTCATAATACATAGTATGATATTTAAGATCTACTTTAATAATCCTAAGAGCAATTTCTGAATTGGTATTTGTAGTTAGAATATGGTAGCAAAAGTGAGAACCTCAGAGCTCAGTCTCTAAGATATAAACTAGTAAAATTTAGATAGAGAGATGATAGATAATGGTTGACAGTAGTTATTTACAGTGGACAGAAAACTTGAAAACAGTCAAAAGTGAGTTTCAGTTATATGCTTGGAAAATGATTATATCTACAAAAAGGATTGCACCTAACCATTATCTGAAAAAAAAAAGTATTAACAAAAGGGAGATAAACTAAGAATAAGAAGTGACAGGTGGGAGATATACTAGAAAAACTGAACCAAATTCTGGAATGCCTGGAGCAAAGCAAGGATGAGGTGCTAGACTAAAATAAGGGAACAAACTGAGGCGTATTCCATTCAGGGCAAATTAAACATTTCTCACCTAAAGAAACAGACAAAAGAACATACAGTAAATATCACCATCCTAGAAGTTTTGACCAAGCACAGAGCTTAGGAAGCATTTTAGTGTCTTACTCTTAAATATGGATGGACAACCAATAAGTGCCAGAAATTTTAGGAAAACCTCCTGTCTTTCAGACCAAAATCAATAAAACAGATATAGAATCCTAAGGAAAAGAGACATTATAGATGGCAAGAAAAAATATAATTAGCATCTTTAGAGATATAAGAAAGAATGTTATAAAAAGTTACATTCAGAAAACAAAAAATAGGATTAAAAATACAATAGGCAAAATTTTTTAATTCACTTTTAAAAAAATCGAAATGTCCCAGAGGTGGAAATAAGAGAAAAAGAAAAAAAAAAAAAAATATATATATATATATATATATATGTACACATACACACACACACAAACACACACACATAAAATAAATACAGAAGAGGACACAGGCTATTGGAAAATCAAAGGTAAAACATTCACCTAATAAAATTTACAGAAAGAGAATAGAGAAAAAGCAGGGGTAAGTTATCAAAGAAATAATGCAAGAACATTTCCCAAATCAGAAGATATAAATCTCTGAGTTGAACGGTTCCTCTAGCACCCAGCACAATGATCAAGAAAAAAAGTTATACCAAGACATAGCATCATTGAAATTTCAGAACAACAGACATAAAGAGAATATCCTCAGATCTGTAGGGGTTGGCGGGGGGAAAGAGGTTATATACAAAAGGTCAAAAATAATCAGAACAAGAACAGAAGCTAGAAGATAATAGAATAATGCTTTAAAAATTCTTACCAAAATTATTTTTCAATCTAGAATCCTATACCCAGTCAAACTTTTCATCAAGTGTAAGAGTAAAGACCAGCAACATCACACAAGATTTATCTCCCACACACCCTTTCTCAGGAAGCTACTACAGAATCCACCAAAACATGAGAGTTAAGAGGAAGACATAGGATGCAGAACACAGGACATTCAATACCATACAAAGTCCAGGACAACAGAAGTTCAACAGGCCTAGAGAACGACCAGTCCAGACTAGATCAGGAGAACAGGACTTCAGGAGGAATGTCTCTGGGAGGCCAAAGAAAAGATGATTAAAATGTAAACTTTTCGATTACCCGACAAATTTTATTGTGTAGAAAACTGAATTGAGAGGCTACTGAAGAGTGTGGGAAGACTTGGCTATAGATTTTAATAAAACTTAGCAAATGAAAAAACATAAAAAGTATTAATTGCTGGATAAACCAAAAAAAAGAAAGAAAGAAAATGTAAAAGGAAATGTATTCCCTCATATTCTATTCTATATGAAATAGCATATTAACAGCATATTACTATGCTGATCAGTGAGCAGTATTTAGTACGGTCATCATAATGAAAACATCAAATATGGATTTATCCAAAAATTGAGATAATGATTATTTTGAAAGATACTCGGGGGGAAAGAAGGGGTAGCTGTAAGAAAGCAAAAATCCGCATGATAGAACGTTATTAGAAAATGGTTAAAACTGATTATGCGACAGAGGGATATGGCACACATGCATATACACATATGCACATAAGCACTCCTCAAGAAACTGGTTATGCCATTTAAAGCTTTTTCAGAGTGTGTGACTTTTTAAACTATGTGCATATATTGCTTTAAGCTGAGACAGAGGAGAAGAAGGAAGAGGAGGAGGAGGGGAGGAGGGGCAGGAAGAGAAATAGTAATGAGGGTCTAAACTAAAGTAATAACAATGGAGATGGATACACATGGTGCTTAACTAGATATGTGGAATGTGATGGGAAGATTACAAAAGAAAAAAAAAACCTCCAGAGTTCTGCCTTAGACAATTTATCATTTAAATGTCATTTAATTTATCATTTAAATGTAGTCATTTCTAAGGGTAATTTTTTTAATGCTACTTCTACCTTTGACTCAAAATTAAAACAATGTTGGGGCCGCCCGGTGGCGCAGCGGTTTAGTCCGCGCTTGGTAGCCCGGGGTTCGCGAGTTCGGATCCTGGGCGCCCGCCGACTCACTGCCTGTCAGCCATGCCGTGGCGGCGTCCCATATAAAGTAGAGGAAGATGGGCACGGATGTTAGCCCAGGGCCAGTCTTCCTCAGCAAAAAGGGGAAGATTGGCAACAGATGTTAGCTCAGGGCTGGTCTTCCCCACAAAAAAAAAACATTAAAACAATGTTCTATCATGGTCTTAAAAGATACTAATTGAAACAATGCTTTGGAGATAGTATATAAAGCAAATATCTTAACAAATTAGGTGTCATCCTTTAACAAACTAAAAAATTTTTCCCTTCTATAAAAGTATGTCACAAATCATTTCCTGGCCTAACATTATTTAAATGTTTAGTAATCCACCTACCAAAAAAAAGGGCCTTCTCATTTTCCTCAATGTCATAAACAACATGAACTGAACCTTTTCTTTTCTAAACTATACTGTTTTACTAATTATGTAGAGTTCTTCAAGTCAAATGATTAAAAATATTATATGTCCAAGGCCAAACTGAGCTCCTTGAGAGTGTATTTCCCTCTACACATTAGATATGTAGTATGCACACAGTATATAATTATTTATGGACTAGGAAACTAGGTGAAGTCAGGCAATGTCTAATTTTTTTGTGTGTGTGTGGGGAAGACTAGCCCTGAGCTAACATCCATTGCCAATCCTCCCCTTTTTGCTGAGGAAGACTGGCCCTGGGCTACCATCCGTGCCCGTCTTCCTCCACTTTATATGGGACGCCGCCACGGCATGGCTGACAGGCAGTGCGTCTGCGGACACCCGGGATCCGAACTCGCGAACCCTGGGCTGCCAAGCGCGGACTAAACCACTGCACCACCAGGCGGCCCCTAGGCAATGTCTAATTTTTAAAAATTAGGGAAATTCACATACTGATAATAAAAGTATCATTTACTTCCACAGTTGGTGTATGTTATGGGCTGAATTTTGTTTCTCCAAAATTCATATGTAGAAGTCCTTACCGCCAGCACCTCACAATGTGACTCTATTTGGAGATAGGGTCTTTAAACAGGTAGCTAAAATGAGGTTACTAGGGGGGACTCTAATCCAATATGACTGGAGTCCTTAAAAGAAGAGATCAGGACACAGATCAATGCATGGAGGTAAGACCATCTGAAGACATAGAAAGCAGATGGCCATCTATAAGCCAAGGAGAGAGGCCTCAAACAGATCCTTCCCTCATGGCCCTCAAAGGGAACCAATCGTGCCAACACCTTGATCTTGGACTTCTAGCCTCCAGAATTGTGAGAAAATAAATTTCTCTTTAAGCCATCCAGTCTATGGTACTTTGTTATGATAGCCCTAGCAAACTGATACAGAAGACAAAGGTCTTCTTCGTTCTTTTTAACAAGGCACTGCCATTGTCAATATATCCAGGATATACTATTAAGAAAAAATTTTTAAAAGACACATAATAGCTTTATGATTTTTTTTTTTTTACAAATAATTTCTTTTTTGTCTATGCGTAGAAGAAACATATGTGATTACGTATACCAAATTGATAATAGTAGTTATCACTGGGCATAGGGAGAAAACACTATTTCTACTTTACTCACTTTGTAATTTACATTATTTGTTTTTATGTGAGCATTTGTTACTTTAACAATTTTAAGTGTTTTTGTCTTTAAGAAAATCTGCCTACCTCTCATCTCTTCTCCTGAAGCAAAGTTATCAGTACAAAAGCCACGTATACTAGTACCAGTCGTGGCAGCAACACTTACTTTTCAGCTGAAAAAGGTTGTCGCCCATCAAGCTGCAGAGTTGACTTTCTGTAAATTGTCACCTAAGTACTGACACATGATATCAGTCAATTTTATGAGTCACTTTAAGGAATGCCAAATATTGAAACATGAAACTTGGGATTCAAATTTTTGGACCTAATTTTGATCTCCAAACTCACCATGTGACTCCAAAACAAGGCAGAAAGTTATATCTCAGTTTTCCTTCCTATAAAATAAAGATATTTAGTATTAGAATGGATTTCATTAAATTAAATGTATACATATTTAATCTTTTTTCCTATAAAAAGCTCAATTTTTAAGTTTGATATGCTTGACATACACATATACTTCAATTTACATTTAGTAATAGGTAAAACGGCAATTCTATTTAGCACTTAGTACTTGAAGAAGTCTGAATCATTAAATTACAAATAATTTTTTAAGAGCAACCTTTTGTAAAAATGAGTGATCACCTCATAATGTATTGTTTTAGTAAGTCCAAGTTATCAAATGCTAAGTGACATTAATCTTTGTTACCTATTCTTCACATTTCAGATATAAATGTAATTATTTCCACAAGAAAACATAATTTTAAATAAACTTTATATTCTTCTGGTTTTTTATCAACAAACTTAGAAGGAAAAGAAAATTAGTTGGATATATTTCATCATAGATTAATTCATTCAAAAATAACTACCCATTGCCTCTGTATACAAGTCAATGTGTTAAGTTCTAAGGAAAAAACAAAGATGAATAAGACATAGTCCTTGTCTTCAGAAATTTACAATCTAGTGTATCTATAAGTTCTGGGTTTGAAAAGCAAATGCTATTAGAATAAACATTATCAAAAAAACATTTGAATTGCTTCATTTAAAACAAGAATTTGTTTTCTGCATTCCGACACACACACAATGGCATAAGTTTCACAAAATACACACATTTTTTAAAAACTGTTTTAGTTATAAAGCAAAAAAGGTCAAAAATCAGACATCAGAAACCTAAAACACTGAGATACACAGCTAATTCAATCTTCATATTCCTCTTCGTCCTCCGGCTGACAAAAGCAAGTTTTCCTGCTTTTTAATTTCCAAGTTATTTGGACTGAATTAGTCCACAGGGGGGAAAAATTATTATTTTAACTTGAGAAGTTACTGCTATAAATGTTACTGCTATCACAAGAGTCACTAGTGCATCTGTGTTTAACTAAATTCACCAAGTTCTAAGGTCTATTGAAACCTCTTTAACTCAATTATTTGAATAGAGCTTGCCTCTACACTAAAATCAGTGTTATGTGTATATCAAGTAGATAAATACATGACAATTCTTGCTCAGCATTAAGGATCTACTAGTACAAAGAATAGAGAATTTTTTTTTATAAACCATTATGACCTCAATAAAATAACTGAAAAAAAAAGAATACAGAATATTTTTAAGTGCCATAATTACACAGCCTATGAGACTCGCATATAATATTTCTGTTAAGTGATCATATAAATATCTCTTAGTAAAACTCTAAAATTAGTATTCAATTTACAAATATTCAATTAATGAATGACCTGTCCATATGACAAGATATCCACTGCCCATGACTTAAAATTCAGTTCCTCCTCAGGGCTGGCCTGGTGGCGTAGCAGTTAAGTTCGCATGCTCTGCTTCAGTGGCCCAGGGTTCGCAGGTTCAGATCCCAGGCGTGGACTGACACACTGCTTGTCAAGCCATGCTGTGGTGGCATCCCATATAAGAAGATGGGCACGGATGTTAGCCCAGGGCCAATCTTCCTCAACAAAAAGAGGAGGGTTGGCAACAGATGTTAGCTCAAGGTTAATCTCCCTCATACACACAAAAAAATTCAGTTCCTCAATTTCATGAGCAATATTTCAAATGCTCAAAGCCACATGCAGGTGTTGGCTATACTGTATTGGACAGTGCAGCCACAGAACATTTCTATTGGACAATGCTGGTCTAAAGAATCATTGCCATATTTCATTCTGATTAATAAACAAACAAATACTTTCATGGATTCCTTTGGAATCTCAACCACTGGAGCATGTCAAAACTATCACCATAAGAACTTCAAATCACCACTTCAGAATTTTGGGAGTAAGGCATGGAATCCTATGAAGGATTAAATCAGCTGCCATTGAAGTGGAATATCCAGCAACGATATGCAGTGGGGATCTCAAAGCTCCCAAAGGTCTCTAGCTTCTGCAGCTCAGAGTTGGCTCCAAAATAGCCAGAAAAAGAGAACATCCTACTTCAGCTACTGACTCAGGTAGAAATTTCATCCCCATGTTTACTACACTTAATTCTATGGAGAAAAGAAATGAATTCCACTTAACTGACTCATCAAAGACTTTTTAGAATATAACATAATTCATTCACTTTTGGAGACTGCTCACCACATAAATAGTTATAAATTCCTATTTTATTATTTTTTGTTTCAGTTTTTATATACCTGAAATTAAACTATACCTTAAAGGATTTTTTCTACAAAAAAATTTAAATCAATGAAATTGTGGGTTTAAATTTTTAATTGTTTGAAAAATTCACTTTTATCCATTGATAAATATCACCTGATGCAATGTTACTATGTTAAATAATAAGGTAATACATTTGATCTAGTACATAGCACACACTATGGCACAGGTGTGCTATGTACTAGATATGGTCCTATTTTCTCCCTGATAAGGGAAAAGATTAAGCAATTCCACAAACCACAACTGGAGAGTCTGCACATAAAAAAGAGCACTAGGCTAGAAGCCAGAAGAACCAAGTCACAGCCCCAGCACATATATATATGTACATATATAGTAAATATATATATATTACTTATTTCACAGAGTTATAATGAAGATTAAATGAGACCATATACACAGAGCACAAGCACAAAGCCTGACACACAGAAATCACTCAATAAATCTTACCCATTTTTAACTCTGGGCTAAATCCCATTTTAAAGAACTCTTAAGACCTGATCACAATTTTGTTATTATACTGAAATTTACAAGCTATCAGCTGAGCATTTAAAAGTCATTTTGTTATACAAGATCTTCATTACAGTAATATTTCTCATGATGAAATTTTAGCCTTATAAGTATACCTTCTGGAAGATGGCTGTCAAATCTATCCTGCCATATTTTCAACATGTTACAAAAGCATTTATAAACTAGCTAACACAAAAAAAACTTTAAACCCTCTTAAACACACATACCTACAATTTATCAACACTGTTAAATTATATACTACTAATCTCATAGAATAAAACAAGTATCTAATTCAAAAATACCAACATACAAAAAATAACATTTGGAGCCAGCCCTAATCGCCTAGTGGTTAAAGTTCTGCGCGCTCCACTTCGGCAGTCCGGGTTCAGTGCCCAAGGGTGGAACCACACCACTCGTCTGTCAGTAGCCACACTGTGGCGGCAGAAGAGCCAGAACTTACAACTATACATGGCTATAAGCTGGGGCTTTGGGGAAGAGAAAAAAAGGAGAAAGGCTGGCAACAGATGTTGGCAAAGGGCAAATCTTTGCCCACAAAAAAAAAATTAACATTTGGATAAAGTGTCTTATACCATTTCCATTTTTAAAAAAAACCACTATTTCATTCTACATGCATCTCTGTATTTTAACTTCTAAAAAAACTCATTTTTAAAAAGGAGCAGGTGGTAAGTAGAATACAAAAGTGAATGTGAGGAATATGGTGAATGGTTAAGTTCTCTATCTCCCCAGACCCCAAAAGTTAGAGTTATTCAATGAAATAATCCAAGAAAACACATTAGAAAGTTAATCTTTGTTTTTCTCCTCATCATAAAAATAAGGTTTTAATTGGGGATTGCATTCCTAACTAAGAAGGTGGCAACACCAAAACCAGATATGATTAATTTAATATAAAAGGGAAAATACAAAACATTTCAAATTCAAAATCATTTCAAATAATGAAAATTTATAAAGTTCAACTAACTCATAAATTTATTCTAAGATTAACATGCTAACTGTAAGAAACATTAAACCTTAAACAATTTTGATTACATACTTAGAAGAGCTTTTCAGTGGAATGATTTGGATGACACAGAGTCATTGGATCACTGTTCATAAAAGTCTGATCAGTCACTTTTTCCTCTCACAAATTTTCCAAGAAATCAGGCATTCAAATCATTCCACTGACTTTAATGCTTTGGTTTATGTTCTATTCCATTTTATAAACAATTCTTTAGTTTTTGTCAGTAATGGCATACTGAAATGGAGGTCTATAATTTTAGAATTCTAATCCCAAATGAATAGAGCTTAAAGGATTCAAAGTGGCTTCTTAACTATGAGTAACAACCTAATATTTCCAATCCTGGTTTTGTGACCTCTCAAGAATTTCCGACTATCTCAAGGAGGCACTAGAAAATTAATTTTAATTTAATGTTCATTATCTTAAAAATATACACAACCTTTTGAGGAAGAAGAATCATTTTAAAAACTGTTTTATATCCATCACCTATTGATTCCATCATGGAAATTAACTGTAACAGGATTACAAAAGCAAAAAACAATGTCTACTTTGGCATTATAAGACAAATCATACAAATAGAAACCTTAAATCGTAAGCAATAAACCTATATATAATTGAAAGAGAGATTACAACCAAAATTTGATTTCATAAAATTCAGGTATTTAAATACGAAATTTTACAAAGAAATTAACTTATTAAAAATTTTTATTTACAAACATTAAGCAGATGAAATTTCAAAACAGTATTTCTTCCTTTTATACCTCTTATTTTTTTAATGCTTTATTGTTAGAAAACTAAGTATCTATCGTTTTTAGAATCAGTCCAGTTGCTACTGTTAAAAACCACAGACTTATTCTTGAAAAGGGCACATTCCAACCACATAAAATGCCCTATTAAAAACATCTCATCACTAGCAGTCAAAATACTGCAAACAAAATATTGGCAGATCACAGAAACTTTAGAAATCTCCTCAAATCTCCCCCAATTTCTGAAAGATTCTAATTTTTATTTTAAGTAGAATACTGCCTTCTGAAAATGGTCACTCCAAGAAAACGAGAAAAGGACCTAAAAAGGGGAGAATATGGATATACACAGTTTAATTTTTTAAATAAACCAAAAATTTCAAATGTCATTTTTAAAAGATTATACATTCAGGAATCTTAACAGTGAACAGGCAAACAGAGAAGGGGAAGGGTTGGGACTCAGCCCTGAAAGAAGTAGCCTACAAATGAGATCAGATCTAGGACAGGGAAAATCCAGGTCCTGAAAGAAGCTGCCCTGGCTATTTCCAAAAATAAGGCCCAAGGAGCAATTACACCAGCTTCAGCTATCTACCTCCTAACTTACAGAAAAAACTTCATTCTCTGAAGCTAGAGAATCAAAGAGTTACCATTTCATTCACTGAAATTAGGAAAAATCCAGATGGATTACTTAAAGCCTTCATAAAGGGGATCAGAATATGCCAACCCAAAATATGCCACTTTGGCATAAGGATTGTTTTGAGCTTAAAGGGAATTAAGAAGCAGAAAACACAGAAAGAGCTCTCTGCCTTCCCCCACCTGTCTAAAAGCAGGACATAAACTTCCTTCTCCCATACCAGGAGTAGGTGAAACTACCATTATCACTGGATACAGAAAGTTGGCACAGAGATGGATCTGCACGAACAAACCTTACTAAAATAACCCTTATCTTCCATTAGTTTCCCCCATATATTTACCTTACCTCAATTTACCACTCCTAGAAGACCAAACCCCTTTTCCTTTGTCCTGCCACTTCACAAATTTATTACCCTCTGTTAAAATGGTATATAAGCTCCCATGTCTAACTACCTCTTTCACCTTCTTTCTTACTCTGTGAAGACCTCCGTAAAGATAAAAATTAAAATATTAACATCAAATAAAATTTGTATACCTATTCTGTTAATCTGTCTTTTATCAGTTTAATTTGCAGGTCCCAGGCACTTAGCCTAAGAGGAAAAAGAAAAAGGTCTTATTTTTCTCTACTACAAGCCAAAACAATTCTCCAAGTTAGTAAGCTCAATCAGGATTTTCTAAAGACAATGAAAACCCTTCATAATATAAACAATTGAGACTGTAAAAAAATAATACACAATCATTTTCTATCTAATGCAACGCACAATCCTCAGTGCTGCCCAAGATATGAAAAAAGTCCCTACCTCAAGAAGCCAACTAGTAGGGAGATTATGATAAATACATAAATATCACACAAAACAGGGCATGGTAGCTGTAATAATAAATATTAAAAGTGCTATAGCAGAGATTCTTGATTAGGTGTTGGGGGAACCATAGAGATAAGAAATGTGCAAAATGTTGTACAAACTTGTACAATTTCTGGGAACATCAAATTCTCACAAGGGTCTATGAACCAAAAAGGCTAAGAATCTCTAGGTTAGGGGGTTGAAAAAGACAATCACATCTAGCTGGGGGATTTGGAAATGCTCTACCATGGAAGAAACATACACATTAATACTTAAAGGAAAGACGTTTTTGTTGGTGGGGTTTTTTTTTTTTTTTTCAAGTAAAAATGTTCACTG
This sequence comes from Tapirus indicus, assembly GCA_031878705.1. Lineage (NCBI taxonomy): Eukaryota > Metazoa > Chordata > Mammalia > Perissodactyla > Tapiridae > Tapirus > Tapirus indicus. Next base: position 48,653,793 of record CM062918.1, read on the forward strand.
AACATGATACAAATATACGAAAATGTGTGAGTAGAGGATATGAATCCTTGTTCCCTCCCCTGCCCTACCCCCAATCCTACTCATCAGTTTGGTAAGTGAAGCAATGGATAATAATAGTGATTAAAGATACAGATAGGGTTATGGTTCAGAGATAAGAAGGGCATTCCAATGCCTTATATGTCTTAACAAAGGGCAATATCCATAGCAATAATTCGGATAAAGGACATACTGTGTGCAGATTAAATTTATAGATGAGTAAACAGTATAATGCATGTTAAATAACAAATGAGGCTTTCAAAAGAACTCAACAAGCTAGAATGAATAGTAAAATTTAGCATAAAATAACAGTTTTGTATTTGCTCAAAAAACAAAATTTATAGAAATATAAACTGAAGATGTACTACTTATCAGTTTTGGTAACCAGAGATCCAGTGAGTCAGAAGGTCATTCATTTTAAAAGTATATTTATTAAACAGGTACTATGTGCTAGACATTGTGCCAGGAAGGAATACAATGATGATCAAAAATCTTGCACTCATTAAGCTTAGAGTCCACAGACAGGGACAAACACTCATAGAAGAGATGTAAATTGACAATGATAAGTGCTATGAAGGCTATGGGCATGGAATTTAAAAACTGAGAGTAAGGAAATTAGGTCTAGTTAACAATCACAACAGGCTTCCCTAAGAAAGCAAAGATTATGTCGTTATTTGAAGAATGAGTTGGAGTTAACTAGGCAACAGGAGAGGGAAGACAGCATTCCATGCAGAAGAAACAGCATGTGCAAAAGGTCTACGGTACACCAAATACGAGAAACTGAAAAGAAACCAGTGTGACTGGAAAAGAAGCAAGTGGGTATACGGTAGGAGATGAGATAGGAGTCAAACAAACGCAGGGCCTTGGAAACCACGTTAAGGAATTTTCTCCTTATCCTAAGAGCAATAGAAAGCCACTCAGGGGATTTTAAGCAGAACTGATATGATCAGATTTGTGATGCAGTGATTTGAGTCTAAAATCAGAATCTGAGTCTAAAACAAATTGTGAATTTGAGTCTAAAATCAAAGAGATGGTGGTTTTATTCTGTCCTAACCAATCCCCACCACTTGGAATACTGTGTATTGGCTATGACTCAACTACAATTTACAGAAAACCCAACTCAAACTGGCTTATGCAAAAGAGAATTTATTGGCTCATTCATAGAAATAGCTACAAATTTACAGAAATTTAAACAATGATATGTGACCCTGATTTTTCTCTCTCTATTCCTGAGCTTCACTTCCTCTATGTTGATTCTATCCTCAGAAAGGGTCTCCCATTGTGAATGATTGTAGCAGCTCCAACTTAACACCTTCCAAGATTGAAGTCCAGGACAATGATAAGAGGACCAGCTCTGATTGGAGCTGATTGGCTTGGCTGAAGTCATATGCCTTTCCCTAAGCCAATCCTTACTGTTAAGGGATTATGATAGGTTTGGTCCTAGATCATGTGCTCCCCCTGGTACCAGAGGTGGAGACCCAACAAAAAAAAAAAACACAAGATAAAGACTGGAGGAGGGAATGGTTCCCCAAAGGAAAATCAAGACATCTGTTACCAAAGTAAGGATGAATAGATGTTGGGTAGCAAAAACAACAGACGTCCACTACAAGGAATTAGCATTAGAGCTTTGTCTAGGTCAAAGGACTAAAGATAATTAACCTAGGAAACATGAGACTATGGGGCAGGGGTGGTAGAAGTGAAAGCTATTACAGATATTTTAAAGTTTGCCATGAGAAAGAAGGAAAGAGCGTGACTTGTTCTTTGTGGCTCGAGTGATAATAACAATAACAATACTAATATTATTTACTTGTTTTGAGTAAACTAGAGAATTTAATTCCTAGCGTTGAGCTTCAACACTACTTAATTCATTACATACTACTATAAGTTATTATAATTATAAATTTTTGTTATTTATAATAATTATCATTATCATTAGCCAACATTAATTAAATGCATACATTATTTTATTTAATCCTCAAAAAACTGAGATAGACACTGTTATTATCCCCACTTGATAGCTGTGGAAATTGAATTCTAGAACTGAGATAGACACTGTTATTATCCCCACTTGATAGTTGTGGAAATTGAATTCTAGAGGTTAAGTACCTTGCCCAAAGCAATACAACTAAGCAGTAAAGCAAGAATTCAAACCCAGGTACTTCAAAGTCCAGAGATTTTAGTCACACACTATTTGCCTCCACCAGGAACAAGACCAAAATTATCAGGAGGCAGATTTCATCTAAATGAAAGAACAAAACAATCAGCAGTTAAAATATCAGGAAGTGAGACAAACTCGAGATGTGAAAGATCACCAATGAAAATTATGAAAAATTCAAGTATTATGTAATTGAAAATGGTCACTTTCAAGATCCCCAAGGATCCTTCCGACCCTAATATTGTAAACATATCCTTCTAGTAGAGGTATGTAAATTTCTGCCTAGAAGACAAGGCGGATTTGTTATTATTTCATTTTAAAAAATTGTCCCAATTGCGAATGTTGAATTAGGAAACTTCATTTTGGAATTATGAATAAAATATTTTGGTAATCAACCTACTATTTTCAAACATTCTCTAGAAACTTTCAAGTATAATATCATGAATGAAGCAGTTGGACTGAAGCTCAATATGAAGGATGAAAATCTTGAGTTTATTCAAAGCAAGTAAATCCCTGAAGAAAAAGTAATAGTTGATAATTTTAAATAATATAATATAAACAATATAAATTGCATTTTAATTAATAAAGCTGTTTGATGGTTTAACTCAGAACTCCCAATGACATCAAGATCTACTTCACAGACACTGATTCAGAGCAAACATCTCAAATAGCAAATCACGATGATAAACCAAGTTTTTAGAATTTTAACACTTTTGTTAACCTTTTTTTTTTTTTGGTGAGGAAGATTAGCAATGAGCTAACATGCATTGCCAATCCTCCTCTTTTTGCTGAGGAAGACTGGCCCTGGGCTAACATCCGTGCCCATCTTCCTCTACGTTTTTATATGCGGGACGCCTGCCACAGCACGGCCCGACAAGCAGTGAGTAGGTCCACGCCTGGGATCTGAACCTGTGAACCCCAGGCTGCTGAAGCGGAGTGTGCAAACTTCACCACTAGGCCAGTCCTTAACACGAAATTTTTTTAATGTAATAAGTAGAAAGCCTGTGCTTCCGCAGAGTGCTCTAATCTGCAAATCAATCTAAATCAGCAGTCATCAAAAGCTTCTATGTAAAAGGAACCCTTCTTCACAACAGGGTATGGGGAAACTCTCTTTGCACCACCTCCTCTTCATCAAAGTAAAACCCCCTACTGGTCCTGATCCAGGCTGCAGACCATTTGCTCTAGTTGTCACCATCCACTCTCTGAGTCAAAACTGAGCTGAGCACAGTAGGGCAGCTTCTGCATTTTCTACTTCACAGTATTTTGAAGGTATCCATCTGAAGATCCCAATAGCCAAATCAACCTACCCTTCCTTCACTTTCATTTTCCTTATCTTGCATCTATTTTGACCCAATTTCTTGAACTATCCTCCTCAGTAATTTTCTGTATACCAACAGACTGGTTCTCTACCCAGCTCCTCCTTTTTAACTCTTTACAGATTCTCCACATTCTCTTTCTCCTTAAATAATGTAAAAATCAGATTTTCCATAAAGTTTAGAGCTTGGTCCTACACAAATTGTTTCCTAAAAGACAGATCTAATAAATTCCAGTCTTAACTATCAGTTCTCAGTAGCAATCCATAAAATCATCAAATATTAACCCCCAACCCTAACTTCTCAACTATTTTCCAGTCCTTCACCTCTTAACTGCTGAAAACTGCTATCTGAATACTTAAATTCACCTCAAATTCAGTATTTCCAAAACTGAACATAATTTCCCCTCAAAAATTAGTTCTATAGTATTATTCATAATAGCCAAAAAGTGGAAATAAGCCAACTGTTCAACTGATGAATGGATAAACAAAATGTGGTATATCCATACAATGGAATATTATTCACAATTTAAAAAATGAAGTACTGATACATGCTACAACATGAATAAACCTTGAAACATTATGCTAAGTGACAGAAGTCAGTCACATATTGTATGATTCCATTTATAAGAAATGTCCAAAATAGGTAAATCCATAGAGAGAAAGCAGATCAGTGGCTGCCAAGGGCTGCAGGGAGGGGAGAAAAGAGACAGACTGCTTAATGGGTAACAGGTTTCCTCCTGAGAAGCTGAAAATATTCTGGAATTAGATAGTGTTGATGGTTGTACAACACCATGCATGTACTAAATGCCACTGAATTGTACACTTTAAAATGCTTAAAATGGTGAATTTTATGTTATGTTAATCTTACCTCAATTTATAAAAATTAGTTCTACCTTTGCACTTCTCTTTTTCTATTAATGAAACTGTCATCCTTCTGATCTTGAGTCCTTGGAATTTTTTTCAATGCCTCCCTCTTTTACTCATCATATCTAATCAACTCCCCAGTCCTTCCTTCAAAATATTTCCCACAACCACCCTTGCCTTTCCATTCACTAAGCACTTATTCAGGCCCTTAGAACTTCATACCCATAATAACAGATTTACTTTATAACATTCACTTTATACTCGATCTCTTCGCACCAACCCATGCAAAGCTGAGTTATCCTAGTGCTAAAAGCTTCCAGAGCAGGTGAGATGCAGAATAGGCCCAATGCTCTAGGAGCTGGCACTTCCACCAGTGGTTGGTGGAGAGTTATTGAAGAGTTTGGAATTGATAAGTGACAAAATGAAAGCATCATTTTAGAAAATTGTTAATTTGGTGGTTCTGTATTGAATGGACCAAAGCAGTGGGACTTTAAATAAAGACAGCAAGATTCTACAATATGTGACTGACTTCTTTCACTAGCACTTAGGCTGCAAGGCTAGTCCTGAGCTGTCCAGCCCAAGGAGAAGAGAACAGTCATGCTGAGACAGAAAGGATGAGGCTGAAGTGACCAAGGCATCACATCTTACAAAATGAATCTGCAGCATCTGGCACCCAGTAAGTATTACAATGAATGAAATGAACTTTTTCTGAGACTCAATTACTCATCTGTAAAGGATGGATGATGATAATACCACTCATCTCAAAGTTCTATTTGTTTTCAGGATGAAATATGATAACTGTGAATACACTTTATAATCTCTAAAACACTACAATAAAAGAAATGAAAGATTAGAAAGATATCTCTTGTGTTATAACTTCTTGAATGAACAAAAATACTAACAATGTAGTGTCAAAAAAGCAGTGCCAATTTTATTTACGTTTTTCTATTCAATAAAGTTGGGAGATCTATTACTTATTTTTCCCCATGGAACTTAATAAAGTCATTTCCATGTTGCATTTTGTTCATAGGAGCCTTTCTATCAGCAGTTAGCAATCCTGTATAGTTGAAAGCCAGATAAATTTAAACCTTGAATAGGAAAGGCAAAATGAGTGAGTAAACAAAGCAGGAGATAGGGATTCGGATATACCTAAAACTCCCAGACCCCTTCTAAGCCCTCCAGGTTTTGATTCTCAAATGTGCCAAAGGTAATAATTACACACAAAACAAGGAACACACAGGGGTAGAGCCTAGAAGCAAGGAGCAAATTGTTTCACAGACTAATGATCTTTGCTTTGGTTAACAGCCCTCAACTGAAAGGCATTCAGGCAGTTGTCATGCTAAAGAAATCCCAAACCCAGCAAAAAAAAAAAAACTGTGTAGTTGATTAACTTCTAAGGATGGAATCTTCACCTATGAGTCCACAAACCCCAACCTGAGAAATTTAAGAAATATATATTAATTTGTTTAAAAATGACTACACTAAACCCATTGCATATTAATATAAATATCTTTATAAAAAATAACTATTTTCAAAAAAATTAAAGAGTAGCATTGTTTTACTTTTTTGCAAATTTCATTAATATCTGTCTAAATAAAGACAGCAGAATTCTCTTTAATCTGCTTCTTCATCCAGTCTGTGGCACTATATTGTTCTGTTGAAGCGAGGAAAATCCAGCCTCACAAGATAGGTAGGTGGCAAAGGGAGGACCCCGTAGAACCCTTGAAAGCATCTCAAGTCCCCAGAAAACACTTAGAGAGCTGCTACACTAGATAAACCAAGTAAAAGCCTTTGTTTTAAAAAAAGGGCTAAATTACCATAGTGGCTATATTAGCTGGTCAAAAATTTTGTATATAATCCAAAAAGTAAAGTAATATTTTTAAACTGTTAGGAAATATTCAAGTGATGAGCACAATACTAAGAAAAAGCATTTATTGAGCAGTAATTATGTATAAGGCATTGTGTTTAAAAACACAAAGAAGCAAAATGTACTTCATTCCAAAAATCACATTGTGTTCATCATGGTGTACTAAACCAGAAAAGCACGAATGTTTACAATAAAAATGATTGATGGGGCCGCCCGGTGGCGCAGCGGTTTAGTCCGCGCTTGGCAGCCCGGGGTCGCGAGTTCAGATCCCGGGCGCCCGCCGACGCACCGCCTGTCTGCCATGCCGTGGCGGCGTCCCATATAAAGTGGAGGAAGATGGGCACGGATGTTAGCCCAGGGCCAGTCTTCCTCAGCAAAAAGGGGAGGATTGGCAACAGATGTTAGCTCAGGGCTGGTCTTCCCCACAAAAAAAAAAAAAAAAATGATTGAAATAAACAATGTTTTTTATTTAATCCAGGTCACCAACAAGCCTAAATATTACACCCTGATCCTACAGGGTTCCAGTTAATCATTTTTTAATATGGACGATCTCTGAAGGTAAAGTTTGGAAGGAAGAGAAAAAAAAATGGTAACAACAAAAATATTTTAGAACAGAAACCTCAAGGAATAACTTTCTAACTACTACATGCGTTCATTAGAGATGGAGTGCAAAAGGCTGAAAAACCTATCATGGTAGTAGGAGAGGCAGGCACGTTTAATGTGTGGGTTGGAGAGGGTTAGAGCTCTATACCTAACTGACCAAATTAACCACTAACCTTCAGTTTTTGATTTTCTTTCTTGAGCAGTTCTACTTGTAAAGATTGACATTTTATGACTCTTATTTTTCCTAGAGATCTTCAAATAACAAAGGGAAAATTTACTTATTACTTTTAAATAGAATAATACTCATTCTATCTTACAATTACTGTGTGAGTCCATAGAAACCTTTTATAAATCTACACTACGGGATCTTACTGATTTATTTTTCCTACATCTTAAAATATTTTGCTAATTCCATCATCCTAGGTGTTATTTCACCATTGCTCATCAACTATTTCCAACTGTGCTGTAAAAAAAACTAAAAGAACAGCCCTAATGGCTTAGCAGTTAAAGTTCGGCGCACACTGCTTCAGCAACCTCAGTTCAGTTTCTGGGTGCAGAACCACACCACTAGTCTGTCAGTAGCCATGAGGTGGCAGCAGCTCACATAGAAGAACTAGAAGGACTTACAACTATGTACTGGGGCTTTGGAGAGGAAAAAAAAAAAAGAGGAAGACTGGCAAGAGATATTAGCTCAAGGAAAATCTTTCCCAGCAAAAAATAAAAAAGTAAAAAACTAAAATAAGATAACAGACCATTTAATTGCCTAGATGGATATTGCAAGAGTAAAATAAATCATCACTAATGCATTATCCTTCACTTTTCTTTTTTTCAGTTTTCTTATTGTTTTGCACAAAATAGTACATCAACTTTCATAAAGGCATAGAAGATTGAAGACATCATCTTTGTAGTCTGTTTCAGGAAGGAAAGACTTTACTTCTACCCTTTTAGGTTACAGTAGCTGAGGTCCTGTGAATTAAACTAACAAAAGACAGATTAACAAAAGAAAAAGCACATAACTTTTACTAATATTTACATAAAGGGGAGTTCACAGAAAAGAAGCAAAATTCAAAGAAGTGGTGAGACTCAGAGGCTTATATACCATTCTAACAAAGGAAAGGGGATTGGGGCTTTGAGAGACAATATATCATGGGGAAGTAACTAGGAAATATATGGGAGAACTAACGGAAGATAAGGTTACTTTGGTTAGGTCTGTTTATGCAAACTCATCTCCATCTCCGTGTCAACTCTCCATCTCAGGTGATTAAGAGTCATTCTTCCCTTCCTGGTATGGCAGGGGTGGGGGACCGACATGACCACCTTCACAAAGGAAATTTATGCCCCTTTAGGCAGACAATGGGAGGGCAGAAAACTCTTCCCACATCTCAATTGCCTTTCATTCAAAATAGTCCTATGTCAAAGTGGCATATTTTAGGGTGGCATATCCTGATCCTCTTCATCTGCTTTTAGTTTTCACTGCATATAGTTAAGAACTCAGAACTTTATATTTTCTGCCCATAATGGAACAGAAAAAAACTGACAGAGGAGACATTTCACACTTATTAGATGAATGCAAACATAGAAAGCAAGTTATACCGGCTCAACGCAAGGTTGACGTAAGGGAGGCCATAATATAGAAAAGAAACCCTACTGTAACTTTGAATGATCTCTGACTGACTAACCCAGCTGGATTTGCACCCTCCAGGAGATCTAACTGCTCTGTAGATTTTATCACCCCTGCTTGTGCATGTACCTCCCAGCTGCGATAAGATGACAACTTTGTCCTTTTGAGTTCCTTAGGAATGTGATGACCCCCGAACACAGAGTCTATGCTGACAGCCATCATCAATGAAAACTGAAAGATCTGGTGTGGCGACTCCCAGTCTGAACACCCAAGAGTCAACATTCCTAACCCCTTCCCACCAGCCTATATAACTGCTGTAAGATTCTGTGCCCCCTTAAGGTGGTTATTTTGGACATGATTCGGCCATCTTCCCTTTTGCTAGCAAACTGTAATAAACCCTTTCTTTTTTTCCACCATCTTGCCTCTTGACAATTGGCTTTTGTCTTGCGGTGAGCAGATTGTGCCCTTTATGCAGTAATACAAGCACTCCAGACTCTAATGACAGTGAAATTTGGGAAATCTCAGACTGAGTCTTCAGATGAGATATCCCAGATAAACTTTCTCAAATTCAACAGTGAAGGAGTAAGCAATATATTTTGAAAAACTAAAAGGAAATATGGTATTCTCATTTGGCAGAAAGGACTTCATCATGCAATATTTTAACAAGAATGTAGACCATGCTCTTTTGCTAAAAGGCCATGAGACAGTCTGCTTTCATGTTTGTGTGCTAAAATTTAACCTAATACAGTTCATAAGTGAACAAGTGTTGAATGCAGGTGTATACAATGGTGACTAGAAGGAAACAGCTGATGTAGAAATTTTTTTAATTCATTGGATTTATTATTCTATTTGGTGTCTACAAATCTAAAACTGAAAATATCTTGCAACCATGAAGCAAAGAAAACAGCCAACCTCCCTTCAACAAACTAATGAACCATCAAAGGTTTCACAAAATTCTTCAAGTACTACATTTGATGATGCACATGCAAAAGAAGACCCAGAAGGAATAATAAGCTAGAACTTACTAGGAAAGTATTTGAAATCTCAAATCAATCTTTACAACATGAATATGTTTCAGGTTCATGTATGACAGTTGATGAGTAGATAGTCACATTCAGACAAGGTTGCCCATTTCAGGTACAAATAAATACCTTCAAAACTTGGAAAATATAGAATAAAAATCTGGGCAACTTGTGACAGTGAAACATCCTGTAACCACGGGCCTATTTAGAGCCAGTTTAAACAGACCCCATCTCTTATCAACAAAGTGATTAAGGATTGTCTTTCAGAAAAACTGCAGAGTCACACAGCCAGAGCACAAGCAAAAGAAGAAATCGTGACCTGAAACGACCTAAGAACCAAAGTCCCTCCTCTCCACGGAACCCAAGGACTGGGACATGACTGGAACTTGAAAGCCAGACTCTTATCAGAAGCAAGGGGTCCCTCATCCAGGAAGATCCGGTGTTAAAATTCCTCCCTTGCCTCATATAAAAATATTTAGAACCCCATCAGAAATGTTTAGAATCTCATCATAAATGTATAAAACCTTACCATAAATATCTGAAGCCCACCAATCAAGAACCTGTCCCACCAGCATTTCCGCGTGCCAACCTGTTCTCCTCAACCTCTTAAATTTTGTCACAAATCCTGAATCAGGGAGACAGGTCTAAGGGCACATGCCCCGTCTCCCTGGAGATCCATCTCACAGAATAAAGCTGATTTCTCCCCTCAAAGCCTGGTGCCATGATTAATTGGCTTGATTACACACATCAGGCAGAGAACCCCAATTTTGGTCGGTAACAGTCTTAAGCTGGGAAGATGCAGATACACAGAGATTCAGAAAAAGGGTGAGAGCAGAACCCAGAGTATTATAAGAACTACAAGAATTTAAAAATTGTCAGAAATACAACTTGTGACAAATTTTTTATAAGTTGAGAACTTAGTATTATCCAGCAAGAAATTTTCCTTAGTTGGCAATATCAGGAAGAATAGGGTTGAACTTCTGTGAATTTTCACAAATAGAAAGCAAGAGAAGTCAATTGCACATATGTGGATTTCAAACATATTGGATGACTCTTACTGACCTAAGAAAAACTAGTTACTCTTCTCAGTTCAATGCATTCTCAAGCATCAATGAATTCAAAAACCCCTGCATAAATTAACCTGGAGAGAGCTGTATTATAAAAAGACTAAAGGAGGGGTAGATACACTCATTAAGAGAGTCAGTACCTATACTTGCAAAAGAATGACTTGAAGATGATGGTCTATGATTGATATTAGTGCAGAAAACACTTTCACTGTATGGGGAAAGCTTCAATCACAAATCCACAAATTACCAAGAATATTCCTCATGCAAATAGAAAAAGAACTTGCAGGAACTAAGAAGAGAATTTCGTCTTCCCTCCAGCCACAATATTCTTTTGCGCAAGTCTCAAAGTGTGAAGAATAAAGGAAGACGTTCTTTGTGTAGATACAAAAACTAAAAAAAAAAAAATGTACTGCAACTGTAATAAGAATGTTTTCCAAGAGCATTCAGATATGATGCATATTCATTGTAGGCGTGGTATGTAATTAGATGCATGAAATATATTTTTTGTTTTCCACTTTTCTAAATATATACAAAGAGATATTCTATGTTTAAATTCTTATTAAAAGCTCTACTAAGTTGTTTTACATTATTCCTTCATTCTTCTGTAAATTATATAAAATAAATTATAAAATTATATAAAGTAATTTAAAATATAAAAAAAAAAAATGAAATAGTTCCTTTCAACCTAGACGATAAATAGTCATAACTATTTTTGCCAGTATACTGCAAGTTAAAAGAATCCTTAAAAAACAATTGTTTTGCAGAAATGAATAAAAATTCCAAATATTTTTTTTTTTTTTTTTTTTGTGAGGAAGACCAGCCCTGAGCTAACATCCGTTGCTAATCCTCCTCTTTTTGCTGAGGAAGACTGGCCCTGGGCTAACATCCGTGCCCATCTTCCTCCACTTTATATGGGACGCCGCCACGGCATGGCTGACAGGCATTGCGTCGGCAGGCGCCCGGGATCCGAACCTGCGAACCCCGGGCTGCCAAGCGCGGACTAAACCGCTGTTGCCACCAGGCCGGCCCCTCCAAATATATTTTGATACAAGTTACCAAGTAAATCAAGTCTTTATTTCTTTAAAACAACCTGACTGAAAAATCAAATATTTTTGAGTCCTCTGAAGCAGGAAAAGATAAATTATTCAGGATTATATATTTAATTAGTGAATATGGCATAAATATTTCTCATCTTTGGAAAAGTTACTTTTTTTCTTTTGCTGAGGAAGAGTCACCCTGAGCTAACATCTATTGCCAATCTTCCTCTTTTTGTATGTGAGCTGCCACCATAGCATGGCCACTGACAGACGAGTAGTGTGGTTCTGTGCCCAGGAACCAAATCCAGGCCGCCAAAGCGGAGTGCGCCAAACTTAACCACTAGGTGACCAGGGCTGGCCCAAATGTTACTTTTGAATAACAAAATATGTCATCAATAATTTCCAATTTCCTGGCACCTAAAACTATAGTTTACAAAACTTGCTATTCCATTTAAGTACATCCCCTGCCTAATTCATATAGGAAAAAAAGAATCTTGGTATGGTTCTAAATGTTGTCTTGAATAAAGAAAACAAGTGTGGAAGAGAAGGGTACAAAACTTATCCCTTTCCTTTGCCCTCCTCTCCCCCACTAAAAAAGCCAATGCTGAGTAGTAAAACACTGGACTGAAGAAGCAGGACTGGACTAGATAGCCTAACAGGAAAGAACAGGTTGAAGTGGGGATGCTGAGATTTGTAGTCTTCCAACATCAAACCACCTCAGAACTTTGCTGTTTATCACAGCTCACTACTGCTACAAGGGCCCTAAGCAGACTTTCAAAGAACGCATGACTACTTTCTGCCTCCTCTCCCCTAGTCACCCTAGGCTCTGATGCCAACTGGTAGGAGAAATTCCAAGTTCCCCAAACTAGATAAGTTAGTGTTATCCTCCAGAATTGCTCCCTTCACCCCCAAACACCCATTTCTACAGGATTGCTCCCAACTATGTCATTATCAGATTACTGCAGGTAAATTCATACCAAATACCAATGTCAAACTATCACCCCACGGATTACTTGCTAACTGCAAATGGAAATTCCTACAATGGAAAGATAGTCTGTCACCATCTTATGCAAGAGATCAAATCTGGGATTACTAATACGATAACCCTACTTTATGTGCCTTCTGATGTTATATAATATGAAGTACACTGCATGACTTATGAAGTATTCTTGCCAAACATATTAAACCTGATCTACTCAAGCCTTTAGATCTAACTTCAAGTTTACAGAAAATACAGGGGATAGAGGGTTAAATTTAAACCCCGTGAGGAGGAAACTGTCAGTAAAATACAGAACGTGGGTTATTCTACAAGACTACTGGCCTGGTCTCCTCAAAAGGTCAACGTCATCAAAAAACAAAAGAGGGAACTACACTAAATTAAAAAAAAACTAATATAAACAAATGTAATGCATGATTAGATACACTTCCAAAATAAATAACTAAAAAGGACATTTTGCGGACAATAGGAAAATGTGAATATATACTACACACATATATTAGATTGTAGGGATTACTCTTAAATGTGATTATGGTATTGTGGTTATATAGAAAATTGGCCTTACTCTTCTAACATACACACTAACACACATACGGTACTTAGGTGTGAACTGTCATATTATCTACAACGAGCTTTGAAAATGTTCACCAAAAAGAATGTGAGATACGTAAAGCAAATGTGGCAAAATGGTAGCTATTAAAACCAGTGGCAGGTATGAGTGTTCAAATGTACTATTCTTCAATTTTTCAACATGTTTGGGGGAAAAACATGAAAACTTAAATAACAAAAAGTTGAAAAGAAATGAACCCTTTAAAAAAATGTAAAAGAAGCGGCAATTGAATAGTATTTCTCAAATTTCCTAGGTGAGCCTCCTTGCCTCTTCTCCTCACTCACCTCATTCTCACAAAAGATTAAACAATATAGTGAATTGAGCACTGAATGAGGAATCAGAAGACCTAAGGTTCTAGAAATGGTTCTATCACTTCCTAGCCATGACCTCATTAAAGACCTCTCCCTGAGGCTCTGTTCTCTCCGCTTTAAAACAATTCTATCGACACAGACATCTGCAGAAGGGGCTATGAGGTACAAATCAGGCGGGATCAATGACAGATCCAAATGCAAGCCACAATTATAATGGTGTTTGTACTGAGGTTTTAAAACATCAAGAGCACACAGCCCTAATTCTCTAAGCAAACCAGTGCCTTTGCAGGCACAGTAAATTTCCGCTTAGAGACAGCTTGAGTTGGCACAGTAATCCCCCAACGCAGGACACCTCACAAATGCTAAAAGGTGGCTTTAGTACTTTAAAACTCTCCTTCTAGGTTGCAATTTTATGTTTAATGGCACTGAAAGACGTCAAATTCTTAAGACACAGTCCAAACCCGAAAGCAATAAATAAATAAAGTTTAAGTTGACAGAATTTTTTAAACACTAACAAGTCTTTGCAAACAAAGAGAACCCTTGGACGAAGGTCTCCCGTGCTTGCAGAAGCGGGTTCGTTTTGACGTTTCTCCTCCCAAACGCGTTAACACTTGAGATAAGTTGGGAGGAAGTCCTTCCATCTCCAGAGCAGGATTAAACCTCAGAGTGAGATCATTCTTTCCGCCTCATTAAGTGAAACCTGAAAGCTCGGTTAGAAAAGTGTGTCTCCAACTGCACGTTTCTCCTCAGGGCCCTTCTCCTGTAGACAATAACGGACTTCCAGGGCAGAGCGGGGCAGTCCCTTTGACAAGGATGAGGGTGTGAGCGTGGAATGACTGGTCACCTGGGCGGGGGAACCCGGGCCCTAGGGTCCCCGATGCCTGAAAGCTCGGAACCCCCTTTGGTCTCCTCGCCCACAGCTGAAGAGGCTCCGGGAGGGCTGTGTGAGGAGCGTCGGTCCCCGCCAAACGGCGGCACAAAATGTACGAAAGACCAAAGGGAGTTGCCTCCAGAGAAAAGCTAGAACCAGGCAGGGGGCAAACAGGCGCGCAGGCCCCGGGCGGTGAGGTGGAGGCAGCGAAAGAGGAGACGGAGGCGGCCTGCACGGCCCCGGCCTGCAGCACCGAGCCGGCTGCCGCGTCGCGCCGGGATCCCTCCCCCGCCGGGGCCGGCGCAAGATGGCGGTCCGGCCGCAGCCGCGCAGCCGGTCCCCTCCCCCGCGCCCTGGGCGCTCTCGGCGACCCGCGCCGGCCTCGACACCCCCAGCCCAGCGCCCCCGGAGTGAGGCGGCGCAGGCCGCGCGGGAGGGCCTCTGCCTGCTGCAGCGCGGGGCGGGCGGGGGCGGGGGGCGCTTACCGTGAGCGGAGCGGATCGGCCTGACTGGGGCCCTGAGGAGGAGGAGAAAGAGGAGGAGGAAAAGGAGGAGCACGAAAAACTACACGGCGGCGACGGCGGCGGCTCCCATTGCGGAGCAGGCAGCCGAGCCGAGGAAAGGGGGAGTTCTCGTGAAGCCGGCGCGCTGCCTCATGGGTAGGCTCCGGGTCAGCCTCGGCGCGTCCGGGCTCCCTTTCTTCTCGCCGACGCGGGAGGCGGGCGCAGGCATGTGCGCCGCGTCGCAGGCCCTCGAAGGCCGCGGCGCCCGGCCACGCGCAGGCCGCGGGCGAGGGCCGGGGCCCGACTGCAGGCCGCACGCGGCTGTGGGTGCCCGCCTGCTCGCTGGGCAGCCCTGGGCAGCATTCTCGAAATC
This sequence comes from Tapirus indicus, assembly GCA_031878705.1. Taxonomy (NCBI): domain Eukaryota; kingdom Metazoa; phylum Chordata; class Mammalia; order Perissodactyla; family Tapiridae; genus Tapirus; species Tapirus indicus. Next base: position 48,669,045 of record CM062918.1, read on the forward strand.
GGGGCTGCACGGAATCTGAAGGCGTGGAAACGTGAGTTCCGGGGCCTCCCTGTGTGTAATGGCCCTCCGCAGGCCTGGAAAGTAAGAGGGTCTAGGAAGAGAGGCGCCATTAAAAAGAAACATTGTGCCCGAGGGGCGAAGACATAAACCAGATGGGGAAAAGAAGTAAAGTCGGGTTTTTTTAAATAATTGGCTAATTTTGCCAAATTTGTTTAAACGATTTTGCTTGTGTCTCCTTTAATTCCTGACTCTGCCATATGGATGCCTGTAATTTAAAAAAAAAAAAAAAGATAAATGCATTACAAGAACACCTGCCAAGATACTTCTTGAATAAATACTTGCTAAACATCGTATTCTGATCTGTAAGGAAAGTTTTCTCTCCCAATTGTCCTCACAAGATCCATGGCAGTGGTGGTCCAGCTCTCAAGAATGACGTAGATTTGAAATTTTGACTCGTTAGACCCTTAACACACATCATTCAATCACTGAATCGTACTAATTCTTCCTGCCTACTTGAATTAGTTTCTTCTTTCTTATTCAGCTTTTCTCTAGTGTTTATCATTACATTTGCTTCCTTTATTGATTACCACTCCTAGATCAATCTTCCCCAAAGGCCACTTGAATTACCCGTGGAGACCTGGCATAGCTACAGATAACCATGACCTACTCTTCTCCAAACTGGGCATGGGATAGTCTACCCAGCTTTTCCTTTCTTGCTGGCCCTGAAAATAAGTTTTATAGGAAAAGACAGAATAATCAAAATAACAAACATGGAAAGCTAAAAGTTAAAAAAATCTTAGAGCATTCTTAAGACATTATATTTCATATATAGTTCCTAATGGTTAGCAAAGCATGTTACAGTATGAAAGTGAACTTAAGATTTCACTCTGTTTTCTAGAGTCTGGTCCTCAGTTTGTAGAGATAGAAACTTAATGTCGTTAGCCTCCAGAGCTCGTTTAAATCCAGGGGGATGATTCATGCTAACCAAACTTACTAGAGACTGATGTATAAATCAAAATTCCAATTTATTCCCTTTTTTCATGAAAAATGTGATTATCATGAAGACCAGAAAAGTCTGGTCGACATATTTTCACTCAAAATGAACATTTACATGACGAGCCAAATTTTAAAGGATGCCTGGTGAGTATGAAATCAACACACAGGAAGTCATATGGATGATTTATTTGACTACTCCATCCTTAAAACTCCTCCCTTGGCTTCTAGAACATGACTCTTGGTTCTCTTGACTTACTGTCCATACCTTCCTGTCATTTTTTTAAGAGCTTTTCTTCCTCTAACTTATATTTTCAGCCCCTTTACATTCTGTACACACTACATATCCTCACAGTACTCATTCTCCTTAAGTGAAATCATGCTCCACACTCTCCTGACTGTAGTGGATATGGGTGATTTCCCAGCTTCCATTCCACAACTCTGTTGTGTTCACTCATGCAATTTGGGTGGAATAACCACCCCTCCAACTCCAAGAATGTCTAACTAGCCTAAAACTATCAAAATTACCCTCACCTCTTTTTGAGTTAGTTTTTGTTTCAGAAACCAATCAGAGTGAAGCCCAGGATTTTTGTTTGATTGTGAACAAAAGAGAAGTTCTTTCTTTCTCTGGATGATGTGCCTTTTTTTTTTTTTTTTTTTTTTTCCTACTAAGGAGCACCAACTGAGAATAAAGCTAACATGTGGCGGAGGAGCAGCTGGGCGAATCAACCCCTGAGACCCTCATAAACCTCCAAATCAAACCCAACCTGAACCCCATACTACCTGAACAGACTTCTCTGTTATATGAGCCAATAAATTCCATTTTCTGTTTAAGCTGAAGGGTGCAGAATAAGCCACTGTGGCGTAAAACTTATTTTTAGCTGAAGGCATTTGAGTTCCTGAAATCCCTTATCTGCCTAAAAACAGAGCCTCCCAAAAGAACTCAGTTGTCATAAATCTGCTCCCAGGGAGCAACCAGGGAAGATTGACTCATCACTTAGACAATGAGAATTGTGACCACACCTAAACAGACATTGTCACAAAACTATCATATCTCCCATCTAGTCTCCTAAGGGCCCATTTATCTTTCTTAAAAGTCATTTGTTTTCCCATAAGTGCCCTCCCTCCCCCTCCCCTTCACCTATTAAAATGGCATATTAAAAGCCCCACATTCTAACCACCACTTTGAGTCACATTTCTTTGTGAACTCCCTACATAGTATATGGTTAAAATCTGTTTTTTCTTTTGCTAACCTGTCTTTTGTCAGTTTAATTCACAGACCCCCAAAAGCTAAATCTAAGAGGGTAGAGGAAACGTTTTTCCTCCCTGACAAAGCCAATTTGAGTAGGAGTTTCTGTTACCTGCAACTGAAAGCATCCTGACTATGATGGAGACAAGGATAAATATTCACCATCTTATTTTCCACTTGCATACCCAAGAAACCCTCCTTTCCTAGCTCCCTTACTTCTACATCGGGCCATGTGACTGTTTCTGGCCAGTGAAATGTAGACAGAAGCAGTGATTGCCCAATCTAAGCCTGACCCTTAAAACCTCCAGTGACTTATAGTTCCTTTTTGTTTTTCACTCATCAGTCAGCCAGATGCAGAAAACTGATGAGTTAAGGGATGGCAGCAACATTAGATGGAAGGACCCTGGATCTCTTAATAATTGCACAGAGCATACCCACCACGCTGATCCTCATTGGACTGATGAGAGCAAAACATAAACCTTTATTGGATTATGACACTGAGATTTGAGCGTTGTCTGTTACAATAGCTGCAATCACTAACTTTGATTAATAATAGAAATGCTGGCCTACTATAACAAAAAATCAAAAACATGTGGCATTAGTTTAGCATTGCAGTCATGCAGGAATTAAGGAAACGTGGTAGACTGGATAAATGAAGATTTATATTAAGCATTGGCTACAATACCTTAGAAGGCAGATCAGTACAAGTACATAATTTGTAGCTCTAAGGGAAGAGTTCAGAAAGCAATATTAATAGTGGATATTGGTGACTTTTTATGTGATTAGCAAGGTATTACAGAAAGAGATTAGTGTAGAACAGAATTAACCAGTTTACAAATAGAAATGAAAGGGAATAGAGAGAGTCAAGCATTTGGGGGCCTTGTAGAGTTAGAAAACACAATACTTCCAGACTCCAAAGAGAAAGAGAGATGATTTTAAAAGGCTGTGATCAAGGAAGCCCCAGTAGGATTTGAACAAAATGACTCAGCCCTCAGGAAAAGATCAGATTACACGTGTTGTTTGAAATAGCACCTGTTGTTTCAGATAGCCTCAAAGTAGCAGCTATTATTTTTTCCCCCAGCTTTACTGAGGTATAATTGACAAATAAAATTGTATATACAGACTTAAAGTGTACAACATGATGATTTGATATACATATCCATTGTAAAATGATTACCACAATCAGGTTAATTCACACAGCCATCACCTCGCATATTTACTTTGTGTGTGTATGTGTGGTAAGAAAGCTTAAAATGTACTCTCTTAGCAAATTTCAAGTATACGATACGATATTATGCTGTGCATTAGATCCCCAAAACTTACTCATCTTATAATTGAAAGCTTGTACCTTTTGCTCAGCATCTTCCAAAAGTAGCAGCTATTAAATTAAGAGAAAAAAGAGAGATTTGGTCAAGAAAGTGTTAGCACCCAAAAAGGGGGTTCATCTGCCCACTGCAAGACATGCCAGTAGTCAAGAGGCAAGGTAGTAGGAGAGAAAAGACTTTTTATTACAGCTTGCTAGCAAGGGGGAAGATGGCCAACTCATGTCCAAAAGAAACATTTTACAGAACAAAGACTATGGGCCAGTTATATAGGGGGCTGGTCTCTGAGTGGGGCATCCATCTGACCTCCAGGTGGGGCAGACATCTGATCTTAGTTTCTGACAGTCTTTTGTTTTACTGGATATGCATCAGAGACCAGAGCAATGCCCTCCACCCTGATCTTTTGGTTGTCATTGATGATGGCTATCAGCATAGAGTCTCTGCTGAGGGGTCATCACATTCCTGAGGAACTAAAAAGAACAAAGTTATCAACTTATAGCAGCTGGGAAGGGCCATAACACCCACAGAGCATGTCTGGGCTAGTTAATCAGAGATCATTCAAGGTTACAATATGGTTTCTTTTCTACAATATGGCTTCCCTCATGTCAACCTTGTCTTGAGTCGGTATCAAAAGTAGAGAAATAATGCAGCTTTTAGCAGCCTATCTCCAGAGGGAATCTTGTTGGTGCTTCAACATTACTCTTGCATATCTAGCCACCTTTTCTGGGTGCTCCCTTTGCCCCAAGTTTCACTGTGCTTTTACTTCTAACAGCCAGGACCCGCAGCTGTTTTTCAGAGGACCACACTTAGGCCATTGGAGCCATTTTGCCTGCCTTCACAGAGACTGGAAGTATCTGGGAATTTACATGCTATTAGGGTCAGCTCTTAACCAAGGACTAATAAATGCAGAAATGTGAAAGCCTAACTCCCCTGTCTTGGGTGGAAACAACTTTGAGGCATAATTTACGATGCAGAATTCCCCTGTAGGATCAGGCTGAAGCTACCCTCTGCTGGGTTTTGTCTAAAGTTGTACCCTTGCTTGTGTGCACCTTAAGCTATTACCCCAGCTCCGAAGCCCACCCTTCTTAACTCGGCTTTGTGATGCTGGGGGCTGGGAATCTGCAAACCAATTTTGGCTTTGCCAGCTCTTGCTGTTATGTTCTGCCAATAGAGGACACTGGAGGGAGACTGCAAGGCTGGAGGGGGAATAAGGGCCTTACTCCTTCCTGTTTACTTCTATTTGCTTTACGTTCCTGTCATTATGAATCCAGCAACTTTTCATCAGTCCCAGCAGCAACAATTCATTCCAGTAACAGAGGCTGAATGTAGTTTACAGTTTTCCCAATACTTGTAGAACTAGTCTCATTATAGCTCCCACAGAGACATCAACACCAGTGACCATCACCTCCTCCTCAGAGGTCTGGGTTCCAGCTCTATGGTACCTCTCCTCCAAGCTCAGAGACTCCAGCACCAGTGGAGCAATGTCTCTTTCTCAGAAGTCTGAGTTTCAGCTTCATGGGGCCATTCCTCTAAGCTTCTAAGTGTTTGTTATGGACTGCATATATACGTGTGGGAGATCAGAAATGGCTACCCCAAAATGTGTCTCTTTGGCATAAAGATTATTTACTTACTTATTACTTTTTAGAAACTGCAGACAGGGGAGAAGCTCTGAAAACCAAGTAGAAGCTACCCTTTGTAAGAGATATCTACATTTGTAGGAGAAATCTCCATTTGTAAAGATAACTCCCTCTCTGTTCCAGGAAGAAGGGGGGGGATGACTTTATCTCTAGAAACTCTTCTCAGTGCGGAAGGTGAGGCCTTAAATCTGCATAATAACCTTACTGTGCTTTTCTCATAATCCCCCATAGCTGACACCCCCAACCCCCAATATCCTCCTTTGTCTATTTAAGAGGAAAACCTCCACCATTTTGTTGAAAGAAACTCAGTTTCCCTCGTCTCTCCCATGTATACATGTTATAAAGCTGTTTGATTTTCTCCTGCTATTCGGCCTCATGTCAATTTAATTTGTAGTCCAGCCATAAAGGACCCAGAGTGGGTACAGGATCCTTCTCCTCCCCTTCAGTGTGTCCTCCCGAAATTCATATGTTGAAACCCTAATTCCCAGTATGACGATATTTGGAGATAGGGCCTTTGGGAAGTAATTAAGTCATGAGGCCTCTCTCTCTCTTTCTGTCTGTCAGGATACAACAAGAAAGCAGCTGTCTACAAGCCAAGAAGCAGGTCCTCACCAGACACTGGATCTGCTACAACTTGATCTTGGACTTCCCAACCTCCAGAACTGTGAGAAATAAATGTTTGTTGTTCAAGCCACCCAGTTTATGGTATTTTTGTTATAGCAGTTTGAACTGACTAAGACAGTGTTAGTGATTCAAACCTCTTCTCTTTGTTCCCTCAGCCCTAGAGGTAGTAGCTGTTTCCTGTAGTTGCTATGTCCATAACATTTAGTGCTCTCTTTTTGCCTTTAACAATTCTTTATTTTAAATTCTTTCTGTTAAAATAATTAGTATGCTTCTGTCTCCTAACTTGATCCTGAGTGATATACTTGGCTTCCTCTTCTTCCTTGTCCTGCTCCCCCCAGTCCCATACAATGTTCTTAATAAATCATTGTTCACAAATCCTCTTCCCAGGATCTGCTGCTGGGAAACTAAATCTAAAACAGTCTCAGAAAGAACTTTGGGTGTTGTGAATGGCATACTGAACTGACTGGTGTGAAAATTAATGAACAGAAAGCTCACTAAAATGGAGTTGGGAGGCCAAAAGGGGGAGCTCTCACATGCTACATGATAACAAAGCCCAAAAGGAAGAAGACGTCTTTCTTTTGACTGGCAAGAAGCTCAGCCAATGAGTAACTGTCACAACTCAACCAATGAAAAGCAACTACACCTGAACTCTTTGTTTATAATAGCCCTCCCAACTTCCTCTTCCCAGCCAGAAAAGAGTTTCTCCTCCCTTGCTGCTGGAGGACTTGCACATGGCTTACTATGGTTGCAGGCCCTGAACTGCAATTCTTTGCCGATTCTGAATGAACCCATTCTTGCTGGAGAAATAGCTGGCTGTCTATTTGTTTAAGGTCAACATTTAGATAGCCCATATGGGATCCAGAGAAGACCTCTGATGACTCCAAGGCTAGTGAGCAAACAGGTGTGGTACCCACAACAGAGCACATTTAGCTCACTGCTTTACTCACTGACCTGGAGTTAGATGGTAAATCTTTTCTCCTGGATCTGAGTTTCTACCTTCTTTGCATTTGAGGCCCTCCAGGCTTTACTCAAGATCTATTTTAAGGCTTTGTCCTTTTCTGGTTGAGGCCCTGTTTGTCTATGAGTACTTGATTGGCACTTCGGCCTGATTCTTTTGAAATCAGGTGGTTTCTACTAGAACTGTGCTAGGCCTTGGGTTCAATTCCTTTGGAACCAGACTGTTCCTACTTGGAACCAAGCTGGCACTTGGGCCTGATTCCTTTGGGAGCAGGCTGTCCCATTGGAATTGCACTGATTCAACCTTTGGTCCACCTTACTGAAATTGGATTGTTCCTATTGGAACTGACAGGTATTTGGCCTGCCAGCTGTTTGAGAATTATTCCTTTTCCCTAGAGAAAAACCTCTAAGAAATGGGATCCCAGTTATCTAAACATTTTGAGGGTGTACTCCCCTTCCAGGGACCCCTGTCAACTTTATGTTTAAAAGCCATAGTACTTCCTTATGCACATTTCTAACTAAATGGACCAATTTAACCGAAAGTAATTTAGAACACCAATGGCCATTGTGGGGAACTTTTGAACTCCCCAAACTTACTTTTCTTAAAACTGAATTGAACAACCATTGCTCTGAAATTTCTGAAACAGAATGGAATGCCTATTTCAATGGGTATTTTCAGGCTTCCAAAAGTTACCAGGAGTCTAAAATTGCTTCCTTGCAAAATAAGATTTTAAGATTAACTGAGGCAAACAAACAATTCAAGAAAGATAAAATGGCTTCTGAAGGCATCATGTTCCTCCTCCCTGCCACCTAGTGCTCAGGCCCCACCTCTGGCGCCATCTTTCTCCTTTTCTTCTATACAGTCTACACCTCCTCTCTACCCTCAGTTACCCTACAGTAACTCTCTTGCTGAATTTCTCCTTTCCCCTGAGCCTCTCCCACTCCCTCTTCGTCTGAATCTATCAGAACCTGTCCCTTTAAAAAGCCTTCTGAGGATCCAAAGGCTAAATCCTTAATTTCTTATAGTCCCTGGACTAAAGCTGAACTACAAGCCATAGTCAAAGATTTTCCCAAAGTAACCAAAGATCCTCACAGACTTGCTGAGGAATTTAATATAGTCATTCAAACTTATCAACATGGTTTCTCTGGCTTATGTCAGCTAGTTCATATGCTTGTCGGTGAAGGCCAGGCCCAGCGTCGGATAAAAACTGCTAACTGGGAAAATCCTGAAAGGTCTCTGGAATTACAACGGGAAGACCAACCCGCTGACCTGCTGTATGATAAGGATCAGGCAATCGTTAGATGAATCCATCAGGCAATTCCTAGGGCTTCCCAGAGCCTGTTGACTGGAACAAAACTCAGGCTTGTGCACAAAAACCCGATGAACCTGTTCATGACCATTACAATCAACTTCAGACTGTTTTAAAGAAAATTCTCGTCTTTCTTCAGATGTTGATTCCACCTAGGTTTAACTCCATTAATAGGCTGAACCAGGACCTTTCCCTTATAAAAAGGACCAGGATGGAATGGGAGACTGTGTCCATTCCAGCTTTAGTTAATCTGGCAAACCAACTCTCTCACACTCTGGATGAGTCACGTAAGACCACTAAAATTCTTAATCTTCAACTCCAGCAAATGATGGTCCCTAAACAAAACCAAAAACCCCCTAGTTTCTGCTATTATTGCAAAAAGCCAGGACATTGGAAAAGAGATTTTTACAAATTTAAGCTCTTCACATCCCTTCAGCCCTCTAATCAGCATTTCCAATGTCCTCCAAGATCCCCATGATGGGGCTCTGAGGAAATACAGGGACTCTTCCCAATCCTCCCTCTTAATCGGCTTGGAGAAACATTTCTCCAGATTGGAGACAAATCTCTTTCTGTCCAAATTGACACTGGAGCCACATTCTCGGTGCTCAACCCCACTACTCTAAAGCAGCTCCTGCCTTGGAGTACTAAAACAGTTCAAATAGTGGGGATTTCTAATAAACCTCAACAGGTTCCTGTCTCTGAACCTATTCTCTTTTGTTTGGGCACTTTAAGAGACACACACCCTTTTATCCTTAGTTCCTTGGCCCCCATCCATCTATTAGGCCAAGACTTACAAAGTATCATGCCAGAATTTCTTTCTCCCAAAAGGCAGAAATAATTCTAGAATTTTACAGTAGCCATTAAAACAGCTAAACAAGTTGGGGCTGCCTGGTGGCGCAGTGGTTTGGTTCGTGCTTGGCAGCCGTGGGTTCGGATCCCGGGCACCCGCCAACACACTGCTTGTCAGCCATGCCATGGTGGCATCCCATATAAAGTTGGAGGAAGACGGGCATGGATGTTAGCCCAAGGCCAGTCTTCCTCACAAAAAAACAAAAACAGTTAAACAAGTGAATTAAATGACCTTTTGACATCTTTTATTTGCTTTGTCTCTGATGGTCCCAGATCAGATTCTGGAAACAGTGATCATTTGTCCCTATTAAATCAGCTACCACCCTCCTTAAGGGCAAAATCTTCAACTGATATTCGTAAAATTCAAAGCACACTCCCATCAAGATTCAAATAGATCCCTCATAACCTTTCCCCAGAATTAATCAATATCCTATAAGTAAAGAAGACCTTCAAGGGACAAAGCCCATAGTAGAAGATTACAAGGCTCAAGGCCTCATTATCCCTTATACTGGTTTCTGCAATATCCATATTTTACCTGTGAGAAAACCCAAGGACCAAGGGTGGTTTGTCCAGGACCTCTGAGCAATAAACAACATCGTTATCCCTCAAAACCTGGTTGTTCCTAACCCTCACATGCAACTAACATCCATTCCCACTGGGAGACAGATCTTTATGGTAATTGATTTATACAGCACATTCTTTAGCATTCCAGTTGATGAAGCTAGCCAATACCTTTTTGCCTTCACTTGGGAGGGAAAACAATTCACCTGGACTGTAATGCTCAGCGTTTTACTGAGAGTCCTTCTTATTTCTCACGAATCCTGAAGGCCGATCTAGATGTTATAGAGTTCCCCGGGGGCTCTACTTTGTTGCATATATGGATTATTTGCTTCTTTGCTCTCCTTCCCAGCCTTCCTCACAAGAAGACAGCATCCACTTGCTAAAGCTTTTACTCTTAAAGGGGCATAAAGTAACCAAGCAGACGTTGCAGTTTGCCCCAACCCAGGTTCAATATTTAGGGCATCTTTTATCAGAACAAGAGCTACACCTAGATCCAGATAGGCCTCATGGTGTCCTAAGTTTCCCAAAACTGAAAACTAAGTGTTAACTGTGAGGTTTTTTGGGCTAGTTAGTCATTGCTGAAATTGGATTCCAAATTTCTCTCTTATGGCCAAACCTCTGTATGTTTTATTCAAGAACAACACCCCCGACCCAATTTTATGGGCAGAATAGGATGACATAGCCTTTAAAGCCTTAAAGGAGAGTTTGATGCCCTTGGACATCCCATTTATCAAATTCCCTTTTTCTTTTTTGTATGAAATGGAAAGGGATGCCCTTGGGGTATTCACCATCAGGGACCACCATCAATCTATAAGGTATTATAACCAGCAACTGGACCCTGTGGCACGGGGATATCCCCCTTGCCTTATAGCCATCACTCCCACTGCCCTTTTGGTTAAGGCCAGATCCCACACTGAGAAAATCATTATGGGATCCCCTTTAACCATTTTTGTACCTCGTGCTTTGGAAGCCCTCCTGAATTCTCATCACACTCAACATCTTTCAGTCAGCAGCCTCACCTCCTATGAAATCCTTTTGTTAACTGCTCCTCACATAACTCTTTTACGTTATAATAACCTTAACCCTGCTACTCTTCTCCCCTCCATTACTGATGAAGTCTCTCACCACAGCTAAATGCTGATGGATCACCTCCTGACCCCTCGTGATGATCTGCAGGAAACTCTTTTGGGTAACAATGACTGCTCATAGTTTACTGATAATTCTTATTTAAAGGTGACAATGGCAAATACTTTTCTGGATATGCTATTGCTATTCCTTTTGCTATCATTGAGGTGGAACCTTTACCAATGGCTACATGGGCCCAACAGGCTGAATTACATGCTTTTACATAGGCTTGTACTTTAACCAAGGGCAAAACTGCCAATATTTATACTGATAGTAGATATGCTTTCAGAGTAGCTCGTGATTTTCGAATGTTGTGGAAGCAATGTGGTTTCCTTATTTCCAGCGGAAATAAAATTAAAAGTGGCCCCTATTTTCAGGATTATTGGATGCTATAATTTTACCTCCACTTTAGCATTATTAAGATCCCAGGACATTCTAAACTTGACACTCTGGAAGCTAAAGAAAATCACCTTGCTGACATTTCCACAAGGAATACAGTCCATAAAGGAACCAACAACAGCCAAGCCTCTGTCATGGTACAAAGGGATATTTCCCCAATATAACTTAGGGGATAACTTTGATAACTTGGAAAAATTGACTAGAGAACTCTCACAATTGGCCTCAGAAAAGGAAAAACAAGATTCAAAATTCAACAACTGTTGATTTGATAAAAAGAGAAAGCTCTGGTTCAGACCAAATAACCCAGTCCTACTAGAGACTCTAAAACTCCCACTCCTAACCACTGTACATGCATTAAATTATTGGTCTACTAATAAAATGATAATAGCCATGAGTCAACATTGGTGAGAAAATATTAAAATATTTTTTTAAAGCCACAAAAAGTGCCTACCTTATTTGTCCCACTTATCCAAAATACAACCCAGTGAAGCCTATTTGTACTACTCCTGGACATTTTAAACTACCTAATGGACATTTCAAGGTCTGGCAAATGGATTTCATACAACTTCCCCTGTCTCATGGATATAAATATGTTTTAGTCATAGTTTGTATATTTTCTCACTGAATGAAGCTTTCCCTTGCAGACAGGCAACTGCCTCTTCTGTGGCCAAAGTCGTTTTGGAAAGGATTATCCTTACCTGGGGAAGTCTACTCAAGCTTCATAGTGATCAAGGAACCCATTTTGCTGGTCAGGTGCTTCAACAAGTCTGCACTGTTTGGCCGGTTTTACAACACTCTCACTGCGTTTACCACCCTCAATCCTCTGGTTTAGTTGAATGCACTAATGGCATTATTAAGACTCAATTGGCAAAATTTGTATACCTTGCAAATATCTTGGCCAAAAGCATTGCTGTTGATCCTTCTAAATCTCAGATCCACACCCTTTTGGAACTCATAAACTCTCACACCCAATGTACTTGGCTCCTGCTTCTTTTGACCCACAGCTGATAAAAGGAGATATATTCCAATATTGCAAAGGTCTAATTGCTTCTATTAAAAATAACCATGTTTTAGTAGAGCAGTCTTTTCAGTGTGCTCCAGGGAGGTGAAGACCTTAAGCATTGCACCTTGCAATCTGAAGGTTTTGTCTATTGGAAAAGACACCTCTAGAAGGACTCTCTCCAATCTTGCTGGAAAGGTCCCTATTAGATACTGTTAACTAACTCTTGTGCCACAAAACTCTAGGTAATACACTCTTGGATTCATGTGACACACCTAAAGAAAGCACCAAACCCTGACTGGACTTGCACATCATCTGGTGAGTTAAAAGTAAAGGTTTCCTGGAATTGAAGCAGGCAACATCTGATGAGACTGCTTTCCCAAGATATCCAGACCAGGCCTGTTTTTTGTCTGCCAAATTTGCGACCAGGACATAACACTTCAGATGATCTCCAATGCCTATGATCTTGATAACAAATGAATTTAGATTAAAAAACAATGCCTGAGAGTTCTCTCTCCTGCTCCTCCTTATTACTTGAATGTGACCTCGATAGATTTCCAATTTATGCACTTTCCCTCCAACATGCTTTCAGAGAAAGACCTCAATCAAAAGGGGAAAATGCAAAAATTACTAAACAGAAACCTAATTAAAATGGAGTTGGGACGCCAAAAAGAGGAATTCTCACACCCTACATTGATAGCAGAGCCCAATAGAAAGAAGAACGACTTCCTCTTCTTGACCAGCAAGAAGCTCAGCCAATGAGAGACTGTGACAACTCAGCCAATAAAAAGCCACTCTACTTTAAATTCTCAATTCCTCCAATGGTCTCTTTGTTTACAATAGTCCTCCCAACTTCCTCTTCCCCTCTATAAAAGAGTTTCTTCCCCCCTCCTGCTCAGGACTTAGATGTGGTTTGCCATGGTTACATACCCTGAATTACAATTCTTTGCTGATCCAGAATAAACCCATGTTTGCTGAAGAAGCAAATGGCTGTCTATTTGTTTAAGGTCAACAATGGAAACAAATGGATTGGAAGCCTACTATATTTTTGAAGGAATTGTAATGTCAAAGTAACCATGCACCTAATCTAAAATCATTTTTAATTGTTCAAGCTATAAACCATCTTTGGTTGACCCCCAGCCTCTTCAACTATGAAAGCTATACACAGTCTTCAGGGAAAGCAAACTCTCATTCAGATATGGCCGTGGAAGATTATAGACAAGGGAAACTTCCCAAAGGGCAGAGCCAGAGGAAATGGAGAAAGAGAGTGTGATCATTAACTTTATGTGCCAACTTGACTGGTCTAAGGGGTGCCCAGATAGCTGGTAAAACATTATTTCTGGGTGTGTCTGTGAGAGTGTTTTCAGAAGAGATGAGCATTTGAATCAGTAGGCTGAGTAAAGAAGATTGTCTTCACCAATGTGGGTGGGAATCATCCAATCTGTTGAGGGCCTGAATAGAACCAAAAAGGCAGGGGAAGGGTGAATTTGCTCTCTCTGTTTGAGCTGGGACGTCCACCTTCTTGGTCCTTGGACCTTTGGAATTGGACCAGGACTTACACCATCAGCTCCCCTGGTTCTCAGCCTTCAGACTTGGACTGAATTACACCACCAGCCTTCCTGGTGCTCCAGCTATATATACATAGACATACAGATATGTATATACAGAGATTTATTTTATATATATATATAAAATAAATATTTTATATATATATATATATATATATCCTATTGGTTCTGTTTCTCTAGAGAACCCTGACTAATATAGAAAGTATTTCCCCAAAAGAAGAACTAGAGGAAATTTCTTCAAATTTTCTGGTATAGAGGGCCTTCAAAATGTCTTGCAACCAGGATTTCAGAATTGCTATGGAGCAGTGACTGTTGTGGCTCATTCTTCTCCTTTCCTAACAAGAGTGTATTTTGCAGTTATCCTCCTTCACTTCTGCCATTGTATATTGGGGATAAGTCTGGTGGAAGGATTAGATTGTTTGTCTTTTTAGTTCATAGATAAGCAGACCAAGAGAAGTCACATCTAGATCTGATGGAGAGATCAGTGCACCATCTGGGATCACAAGCTAGATGCAATGACTTGATGGAACTTTGGGTTGTAACAGTTGGAGATAGGTTAGTGTGAGGGAGGAAGAGAAAAATGGACATTTGGGACCAGAAGGGTGGATTGAAGCAGAGACAATCACCTAATTTCCTCCTTTGAACATTCTCCACCCCTCTTACATTCAAGTGGCAGTATATGACTACTTTAGGCTAGTGGAATGTCATCAGAAGCAATTTACACCAACGTTACTGAATGTGTGGTTCAGAGACCAGTGTCATTCCATGACTTGTTTGTTTCTGGTACATAACAAGGTAAGTATAGAAAATGAAAGTGTTTAGAAACTTTTATGGAAATTTGACATTCTCACAACATATTTTTTGTCTTTTATAAAAGTAATAGTCTGCAACAGGTTGGAAAGTTTTTAAAAAGTGGTCCTTTGCTACATATAGTTTGAGAGACTGTATTCTAACATCACTTCTGGCCCAGCCTCTAACACCTCTTAATATTCTTCCAAGACCTCTGATCTTTGGTTAGCCTGGTGCAGAGGATCCACCAGAATATTTTGAAGCCCTAGAAGACAATGGGGGTACTGGATAGAAGTAACCTGGGGTTTCTGAATGATTGATGGAACAGAAACACCTCCCCCACCAAACACATCAATCTACACTAGACTATTAGGTGAGAGAGAAGTAAACCTTAATGTGTTAAGTCACTGAGATTTGGGGGCTATTTGTCTCAGTAGCTAGTGTTAAATACACTGTTATGAATTTTCCTATGACACTGACTTTTACCTCTATACTCATGATTCTTGAATTTATATGGTCAAAGCATATCCCTCTTCAAAGCATCAGAGCCATATATTTTATCACATACTCAACAATCTCATTTGGATGCCCCACAGGACCTAAAAAGTTTACATTTCTAAAACTTAATCCATTGTTCTCCCTCTTTTTTTCCTCTCTATTCCATTTTGTTGCACCATATCACCATGCCTCTGATTGTCCAACCCTGAAACCTAGGAGTAACCCTCAGTTCCTCCTTCTCTAGGCCCACTATAACCAATCAACCAACCCTGTCTACCTTCTTTACATCTTTCCATCCTTCCCCTACTCTTGATTTCTAATTCCTCTACTCTATCTCTCTTGAGTGAGAAAAACTTCTATTGTACACTCTTGCAGTTAATTCCTTCCAGTGTCATAAAAACACCTTTTTAAAAAGCAAATCTAAGTATGTAACATCAATGTTTTAAAAATACACAATTTTATACAGAGTCCTTGAGATAAAACTCATGCCCCTTAACATGGTTTGCTAGATATTATGGATTGGTTACTCCAATCTCCATTCCACTCTCCTTCTAATTGGAGATGATGGGAAGATAAAAACTGGATTCCCCATACACAGCCTTGCCACTACAGTTCTAGGTGTAGTAGGTTCTGCCAATTTGATGCACTTGCACCAAATTTGGAAGATGAGAATGAGGTAGAAGACATCTCCTGTTACTGTAGCTACTATTAGCAAGCAAGGTTATAAAGATGTGACTGTTAGAGGCAATTGCAGTAGCTGAGTTCTAGCACCTATTCACCACCCCCATGGATGTGAGAGGCAATTGAGGCAACATGAATGGCAGCAGCAGCAGCAGCAGCTTCCTGAACCCTGAATTTGAGCTATGAAATCATAGCAGCCCCTTGACTTCCATTTCTCCAGCCTTTCTATTAATAGTGCATTTCCCTGTGTTAAATACCTTTCTATCTGAAATACCTAAAGTAGTTTCTATTTCCTACACAACAACTTGACCAATTAATATGACATACAAGGCTTTTCGGGATCTATCCATGATTTCTCTCACTAGTGTAATCTCATGATGCTCTTTCCCACTGCCACTTCATACACATCTATCCCCATATATTGTAATTGAGCCATGCTGAACTACTTGCAGATCTTCAAGTGTACCATGTTTTCCTTATTCATGTTACCCTTCTTCAACTTTCTAACTCCTTTTTATTCTTTAAGATTCAACTTGAACCTTACCTACTCTGGGAAGCCTTCCCTGATATCTCTACCCTCATCTGCAGGCTTGTAATTGAAAATTCTCATTCTTTTCTTACCACATAGCATCTGAGTTCCCTACCTACATTTGAGATATTCTCCATTGTTATGGGGCAGAGGCTTCCACATCTATAGAAACTGAAAATGTCAGCTACTTGCTTTCACACCTCCCTTGTAGTTAGGGAATGTGCTCAAGATCTAGGATCTACCATTCAGACAGATCTACCCCAAATTATGAATTAGAAGCTAATGGCATGAAAAAGTGTTCTTTTTTTTTTTTTTTTTTTTGAAGTCTGACAATGTGTAGCAGTAGAGAAGGCACCTAAAACCAGTTTCTAGAGGCAATAGTGCCAGTAGTTGTAGCAACAGTGGTGTGGGAAGTTCAAGATAGAGTGTCTATGCTACTGGCAATAACAACAATGTCCTCTCCAGCTTAGTTCTGTGTGATTTTGGAAGTTATTCCTGGCTTCAAGTTCTTGGAGACTGATTTTTAAGCCTTGCAAGAGATTTTATGTACTAACCAATAGCTCCTTAATAAATTCCTTTTCTGCTTAAACAAGCCAAAGTCTGTTTCTATTGCTTACAACCAAGAACTTTGATTTCCATAATACCCTCCCTGCTCTCTCCCATTGCACTTTGTATGTGTGAGTTTGGATTATTGTTCAGCAAATATTTCCTCTTGTATACTTCCAGTATACTTTCTGGAATTATTGGTGTTGCTTTGGCCAATGGGATGTCCACATTTGTAATTCAAACAGAGGCTTGAAATATGCTTATGTGTTAGAGCTTTTTCTCCTGTCCTCCAGTAATGAGAACATGTCCCAGGTGGCTTGTGATTGTTCAGCCTGGACTCCAGAGTGAGACATAAGGAGCAGACCACATACCTCAAGCAACCACTGGTCCAAAAACAAGGGACACATGGAACCACTTGGAACCTGATCTTCATTGTCAAGTTCAAAACCTGGAAACTGGAGTCTTCCCTAGCCACCTCACAGACCGATGAGCAAGAGAATAAGCTTGCTATCTTAAGTCACTGCATTCACTTTTTAAATTTTTTTACTGAAGTATAATTGATATGCAACATATATTAGTTTCTGGTGTACAACATAGTAATTCAATATTTGTATATATTGTAAAATGGTCACCACAGTAAGTCTAGTTAACATCCATCACTATACATAGTTACAATTTTTTTCTTGTGATGAGAACTTTTAAAATTTACTCTTAACAACTCTCAAATATGCAATACAGTATTTTTAACTATAGTCTCCACACTGTACATGACATCCTCATGACTTATTTATTTTATCACTGGAAGTTTGTACCTTTTGACTCCATTCACCCATGTTGCCTGCCCTCCCATCCCCTATCTCTGGCAACCACCAATCTGTTCTCTGTATCTATAACCTTGGTTTTTTTGTTTGTTTTTAGATTCCACATATAAGTAAGATCATACAGTATTTGTCTTTCTCTGTCTGACTTATTTCAATTAGCATAATGCCCTCTAGCTCCATCCATATATATGTATATATCTCACACCTTCTTCATCCATTCATCCACTGATGGACACTTAGGTTGTTTCCATATCTTGGCTATTGTAAATAATGCTGTAATGAAGATGGGAGTGCAGGTATATTTTTGAGTTAGTGTGTTCATTTTCTTTGGATACATACCCAGAAGTGGAATTGATGTGTCATATTGTAGTTCTATTTTTAATTTTTTGAGGAGCCTCCATACTGTTTTCCATAGTTGCTGCACCATTTTACATTCCCACCAACAGTGCACCATTGGTTCCCTTTTCTCCACATCCTTGCCAATACTTGTTATCTCCTGTCTTTTTTATAATAGCCATTCTAAAAGGTGTGAGGTGATATCTCATTGTGGTTTTTATTTGCATTTCCCTGATGATTAGTAATGTTGAGCATCTTTTCATGTACCTATTGGCCTTCTGTATGTCTTCTTTGGAAAAATGTCTATTCAGATCCTCTGCCCATTTTTTAATTGAATTGTTTGTTTTTATCCTATTGAATTATTTGAGTTCTTTCTATATTGTGGATATTAACCCCTTATCAGATATATGATTTGCAAATATTTTCTTCCATTGTAAGTTAGTGCATTCTTATGTAGCATTGCATCTATAGCTGACTAATATAGTATGTAATTAGTATTAATAGTTATAGCAAAAGTCAGCCTATATTGTAATTATTGGTTTACTTGTCTGTTGCTCTCTACTAGACTGTAAGCTTGTTGAGGGTGGAGACTGTGTCTTATTGTCTTTACATTTTCAGTGCTTATCAAGAAACCTATAGCAAGCCCCAATGAATGTCTGATGAGTGAATAAACAAATAAATGGATGAATAGCAAGCATTCTAAAGATCTGCATTTTTTGGTCATCTATTGTACAACTATAGAAGCCTCGCAGAACATTTCTTTATTAAAAGACTTCTTCAGTTGGAATATAGTGAAATTGATTACATTAAACTGGGTTGGATTATTGCCTGGCAATACAACCATCCTTTCCTGAGACTAATCCCTTTTTTATCTTAATTGGAGTTTTGGGTGCTCCTCAGTAAGGTAAAAACACAGGACTGGCTCATAATAAACATGTTCAATGAATTTCATTTCAATTTTCTTTCTAAAACTCCTTGGTTTCTGATTTACATACAAACTCTTCTACTACTTCTATAGGTAGTTGGTTACTTCCATTATGTATGGATTCTACTCATTTCATTTTTAGGTATTAAACTAGTTTCCTTGTTTTCAAATTTGGGCTTATTTGGTAGTATCTCACTGTCACTCCCATGCACCAAATACCTAACTCATAGCAGAGACATAATAAAACTGGGTTAAATGAATTTGACATTTATATCAATAGTTTCCTGACCGTAAATTTTTGATGCAATCATTTTGACTAGGGGACATTTTGGTACAGAATAAAATAGGAACTCAAACTTTTTTTTATTTTGACAAAATATACAAAATTATTGTTTTTAACACATTCCTATGTCTCATACAATTATTGACATCATCAGTTGGAGTAAAGATCAAGAATGTGATGAGGCTCAGAGATGAAGTAAGTATAAGGAATTAGGTGTAAACAACAAAAGTGAGTTTATATTTTGTCATGACCATGACCATTTGATGAGTCTATAGCGACTGCATCAATGTGGCCATGTCAAAAAACAGAATCCAAAGCTATGCATATGTCCTGTCTCCATGACTAAGTTTAAGCCCTAAAGCAGTGGCAGGGTACTGGATCATAAATAGACAGATATATTTCTCCAATTATTATAAGTGATAATATTTATAAGTGATAAGCTGGTGGAACAATGTAATGTAATCCATAAATATGCTGAGTACACATGAACAGCATTTACTCATCAAATAAGAATATAAGACATTTTATCTAAAACATTTAATGATATGCAAAACACAGTTATACATCATAATGAAAAATAATTACAAAGAGGTCACAAAAATGATAGTGTTTTTTTCCACTTTATTGAGATATAACTGGTAACATTTTATAAGTTTAAGATGTACAACATAATGATTTGATATATGTATATATTGTAAAATGATTACCACAATAAGTTTTGTTAACATCCATTACTTCACACTTACTTTTTTTGTGATAAGAACTTTTAAGATTTACTCTCAGCAGCTTTCAGATATACAATACAGTATTGTCAGTTATAGTCACCATGCACATTATTATACATAACATCCCCAGAACTTATTTATCATATAACTGGAAGTTTGTACTTTTGGATCACCTTCACGCATTTTCTCCACTCCCCACCCCCGCCCCCCCATCTCTAGCAACCACCAATCTGTTCTCTGTTTCTATGAGTTTGGGTTTTTTCAGATTCCACATATAAGTGAGATCATACAGTATTTGTCTTTCTCTGTCTGACTTCTTTCATTTGGCATGACATCTTCAAATTTCATCCATGTTATTGAAAATGGCAGGATTTCCCTCTTTTTATATAGCTGAATATTATTCCATGATGTATATGTACACATTTTCTTTATCCATTCATCCAACAATGCACACTTAAGTTGTTTCCATATCTTGGTTATTGTAAATAATGCTGCAATGAACACAGGGGTGCAGATATCTCTCTGAGTCAGTTATATCATTTCAGACGTATACTCAGAAGTAGAATTGCTGGATCATATGGTAGTTCTATTTTTAATTTTTTGAGGAACCTCCATACTGTTTTCTATAGTGGCTGCACCAATTTACATTCCCATCAACAGTGTACAAGGGTTCCCTTTTCTCCACATCCTCACCATCACTTGTTATCTCTTGTCTTTTTGATAATAGCCATTCTAACAGGTGTGAGATCTCATTGTGGTTTTGATTTGCATTTCCCTGATGATTAGTGATGTTGAACACCTTTTCATGTACCTGCTGGTCATTTAAATATCTTCTTTGGAAAAATGTCTGTTCAGGTCCTTTGCCCATTTT
The DNA here is from genome assembly GCA_031878705.1 of Tapirus indicus. Taxonomy (NCBI): domain Eukaryota; kingdom Metazoa; phylum Chordata; class Mammalia; order Perissodactyla; family Tapiridae; genus Tapirus; species Tapirus indicus. The sequence goes on from CM062918.1 coordinate 48,689,643, forward strand.
CTGATTGGATTATTGGTTTGGTTTGGTTTTTACTATTGGGTTGTATGAGTTCCTAATAGATTTTTGATATTAACCCCTTATCAGATATATGGTTTGCAAATATTTTCCCTCATTCCATAGGTTGCCTTTTTGTTTTGTTGATTGTTTATTTTGCTGTGCAGAAGATTTTTAGTTTGATGTAGTTCCACTTGTTTATTTTTGCTTTTGTTCTTATGCTTTAGGTATCATATCCATGAAATCATTGCCAAGACCAATGTCCAAGAGCTTTTTCCTTATGTTTCCTTTTAGGAGCTTTATGGTGTCACAACTTGCATTTAAACCTTTAATGCATTTTGAGTTAATTTTTGTAAGTGGTACAAGATAGGGATCTAGTTTCATTCTTTTGCATGTGAATATCTGATTTTCCCAGCACCCTTTATTGAAGAGACTTTGCTCCATTGAGTATTCTTGGCTCTCTTGTCAAATATTAGTTAACTGTATATGCATGGGTTTATTTCTGGGCTCTCAGTTCTGTTCCATTGGTCTATGTGTCTGTTTTTATGCCCGTCATACTGTTTAGATTGCTATAGCTTTGCAATATCGTTTGAAATCAGAAAGCATGATGCTTCTAGCTTTGTTCTTCTCTCTTGGGATTGCTTTTGTTATTCAGGGTCTTTTGCGGTTCCAAATGAATTTTAGAAGTTTTTTTTACTTCTGTGAAAAATGCCACTGAAATCTCGATAGGGATTGCATTGAATCTATAGATGGCTTTGGGTAGTGTGGATATTTTAAAATATTAATTCTTCCAATTCATGAACACAGAATATCTTTCTATTTATTTGTGTCTTCTTCAATTTCTTGCATTAGTGTCTTATAGTTTTCAGCGTACAGATCTTTCACCCCCTTGGTTAAATTTATTCCTAAGTATTTTATTGTTTTTGATGCCATTGTAAATGTGATTGTTTTCTTCATTTCTTTTTTCAGATAATTCACTGTTAGCATATATAAATGCTACTGATTTTGTGTCCTGCAACTTTACTGAATTCACTGATTAGATCTAACAGTTTTTCATGGAGTTATTAGGATTTTCTATTTATAAAACCACGTCATGTGCAAACAGAGATAATTTTACTTCTTTCTTTCCAATTAGGATCCCTTTTATTTCTTTCTCTTACCTGATTGCTCTGGCTAGGACTACTAGTACTATGTTGAATAGAAGTGATGAGGGTGGGCACGCTTTTGTTATGCCTCATCTCAGAGGAAAAGCTTTCAGTCTTTCACCATTGAATATGATGTGAGCTGTGGGCTTGTCAGATATGGTGTTTATTCTGTTGAGGTACATTCCTTCTATACTCAGTTTGTTGAGAGTTTTTATCATAATGGATGTTGAATTTTGTCAGATGCTTTTTCTGCATCTATTGAGATGATCATATGATTTTTATTCTTTACCTTATTAATGTGGTATATCATATTTATTGATTTGCATATGTTGAACCATCCTAGCATCTCAGGGATGAATCCCACTTGATCATGGTGTGTGATGCTTTTAATGTACTGTTGAATTTGGTTTGCTAGTATTTTGCTGAGAATTTTTGCATCTATATTCATCAGTGATAATGTCATCTAGTTTTATTTTCTTGTAGTGTCCTTATCTGGCTTTGGTATCAGGGTAATGCTGGTCTCATGAAATGAGTCTGAGAGTGACCCCACGTCTTCACTTTTTTGGAATAATTTGAGGATTGGTTTTAATAAATGTTTGGTAAAATTTACCAGGGACACCATCTGATCTTGGGCTTTGCTTTGTTGAGAGGTTTTTGATTACTGATTCAATATCCTTACCCTTTACTGGTATGTTCAAATTTTCTATTTCTTCATGATTCAGTCTTAGTAGGTTGTATGTTCTAGGAATTTGTCCATTTCTTCTAGGTTTTCTAGTTTGTTGGCATGTAATTGTTCATAGTAGTCTTTTATGATCCTTTGTATTGTGGTGTCAGTTGTAGTGGCTCTTCTTTCATTTATAACTTTATTTGGGGGTGTCCTCTCTCTTTTTTTCTTGATTAGTCTAAAGATTTGTCACTTTTGGTTATTTTTCCAAAGAAAGAACTCTTAGTTTTGCTAATCTATTGTTTTCCTGCTGTTTCATTTATTTCTGCTCTAATCTTTATTTCCTTCTTTCTGCTAACTTTGGGCTTAGCTTGTTCTTCTTTTTCTAGTTGCTTAAGGTGTAAACTTAGAGTGTTTATTTGAGATCTTTCTTTTTTCTTGATGTATGTGATTATCACTATAAACTCCTTCCATCTTAGAACTGCTCTTGCTACATCCCATAAGTTTTGGTATGGTGTGTTTCCATTTTCATTTGTCTCAAGATATTTTTTATTTCCTTTTTGATTTCTTCTTTGATCCATTGGTTGTTCAGGAGTATATCTGTGAATATTCCAGCTTTCTTCCTGTCATTAATTTCTAGATTCATACTATTGTGGTCAGAAAAGATACTTGGTATGATTTCAATCTTCTTAAATTTGCTAAGTCTTGTTTTGTGGACTAACATACAATATATCCTGGAAAATGATCTGTGTGCACTTGAGAAGAATGTGTATTCTGCTGCTGTTGGATGGAATGTTCTATATATGTCTGTTAAGTCCATTTGGTCTATAGTGTTGTTTAAATCCACTGTTTCCTTATTGATTCTCTGTCTGAAGTATCCATTGTTGAGAATGGGGTATTAAAGTTCTCAACTATTATTGTATTACTGTTTATTTCTCCTTTTAGTTCTGTTAATATTTTCTTTAAATATTTAGTGCTCTGATGTTGAGGGCATAAATATTTAGATAATTAGTGTTTTAAAATGCATCTATGCAATGCTTTGTTTCCAAAAAGGGAAGTATATAAAGATATAAACAATATGGCAAAATCAAATAAGTTAAAAATAAGAAAATGAATCAAAAGGGAAGGAATTTTAGAAAAGTTTCATATTGTTCTAATGCAAAAAGCAATCCAATTTCTTAGGAAAGTGAAACTATGCTTGAATTCAAACCACAAAATAATTTCGCTATTGGGTCATTGTAGGCAAGATTCTATGTATGGTATGCCTTAATCCAGGAGTAGATTTCAGTGTATCCAGAGTAATGGGTGAGTTACAAATCCTTTAGGTAGTCCTCCTTAGTGGAGGACTTAGTGTTTCTTTCATCTGAGCTTTAAAAAAGTAGTGAACCGTTCTGAATTTGAGATTAACCCCCCCCCCCGGGAAATACCTAGAATACAGCTATTCATTGTCACTAATTAAGTACAGAGCCTTATGTTTTAATAATCAGTACAGCTGGGGGTTAGCATTGACATTTTCTGGTGAACATTAAAACATGCAAAAAGCTGCCTGTATAGAAAGCCACTCCACCTGGTACTTGGAGTAGAGCCAGAGAAATAAAGTACTAGGAATAAGGATAAGATTATATTCAGAAAGTAATTTGTGTCCTCTATAAACTACAGACAAATGGGTAATGGATGTTCTAGAGTTTCACACCATAAAGCATGGTGGCAATAATTTTGGTCTGGAAAATGTTAAATACCACTATCTCACTTTGCCATTAAAATTTTTTCTACTAAAATATTCATAGAGCATCAAGGCACAAGTACTGTTAATTTCTTATGGAATAGCCCACCTGAAATTTGCCTGCTTTTTAAATATAATATTGGTCCAAGATGGCTAGACTTGCAATTTATCAAGTATGAAAGTGGCATTTTAAATGACATATCTGATAAGCAACACATAAGTGAAGTTTCTAATTTTCACAGCACACAGGAAGCAGTATTTTTAAAATGGAATAGCCCATGTTGCAAATATTTGAGAGCTACAGTGAGATGGCCAAGTCATCTGAAGTGAGGTTCTTCATCAGTTCTGGAACATCCTTGGTCATTATTTCTTCAAGTACTGCTTCTGTTCCATTCTCCTCTTCCTCTCCTTTTGGAACTCTGATTAAATGATTATTAGAGCTCCTTGTCTCCTTCCATGTCTTCTAACTTTTCTTCAATATTTCTCATCTCTTTTGTCTATCTGTGCTGCATTCTGCATAATTTCTCCTAAAATATCTTCTCATTTGCTGTTATATTTATCCACTCATTTTTAAATTTCATATATCGTATTCATTTCTATACAATATCATTGGTTGTTTTTCAAATCTGATCAGTTACTTTTTTAGAGTATTTTGATATTTAAAATTTTTTATTTCTTTAAATATAGTAAGCCAGATTTTAAAAATAATCTGTCTGATAATTCCAATATCTGCTGTATTTTGTTTCTGTATTTTTTCTCCTGGGGTCTTTTCCTGGGATCCTCTCAGGGATGAGTTTTTCTTTTTATATCCATTCTTCTTGGTGCCAAGGCAACATTCCCTTTGGTTCCCTGGGTATATGAGAGGGTAGGTATACTTTAGGTTTTCTTTTGCTCTGAGGGTGATGCAGCTTCAGTGGGGAAGGGGTCATCTGTTAAGTTTCCCACCCTGGGCAGGCCCTGGGTGTTGACTTCTGATTCCTCCATGCATGGGACTGCTAAAACCAAAGCCCAAATCTGCCCAGATCAACAAGTTCCCTCAGAGTAAAAGCAGTCTCAGTGCATCAGTGCTCTGCTTATCTCTCCAGATTCTAGTGGGGTCTTCTTTTTCAGATTTTGGTCTATAATTTCCTTACTACCTTGACAGCTCTACAATGCTTTTAAGAAAAAACATTAAAATTTTCCAATTATTTTCAGATTTCTTTGGCAGGAGGACTGAGAATAGAAATAGAATATACAGCTTTAAAAGGAAGAGAGATTTTCTTTTCTTTTAATGTCTGTGTCTGGTTTTGGTATCAGAGTAATGCTGGCCTCACAAAGTTGGGAATTATTCCCTCCTCTTCAGCTTTCTGAAAGAATTTATGTAGAATTGGTATTATTTTCTTCCTTAAATGTTTGGTAGGATTTATCAGGGAAGCCATCTGGGATTGGATTTTTCTTTGTGGGAAAGTTTTTAATTACAAATTCAGTTTCTTTAATAGATATACATATATTTAGGTTATGTATTTCTTCTTGAAGAGCTTTGGCAGTCCCCGTCTTTCAAGGAATCTGTGTGTTTCATCTAAGTTGTCAGATTTAATGGCATAAATTTGTTCATAATATTCTTTTTATCCTTTTAACATGTGAAGAATCTGTATTGACGTCTCCTCTCTCATGCCAGATATTGCTAATTTGTCTCTTATCTCTTTTTTTTTTTCTTTTTCTAATCAGTCTGGCTAGAGTTTATTAATTCTTTTTTTATTTTCCCAAAGAACCAACTTTTCATGGATTTCTTCTATTGTTTCTCTGTTTTCTGTTTCATTGATTTCTGCTCTGGTCTGTATTATTTCCTTTCCTTTGCTTATTTGACTTTCTCTTCTTTTTCCAGTTTCTTGTGGTGAAAGCTGAGGTCATTGGCTTGAGACCTTTTTTATTTTCTAAAATAGACATTTAGTGCTATAAATTTCTAAGTATAGATTTAGCTCCATCTAACAAATTTGATTTGTTGTGTTTTCATTTTCATTCAGTTCAAAATACTTTCCTTCAGTTCAAATCCCTCTTGATTTCTTCTTTGACACATAGATTATTTAGAAGTATGATATTTAGTTTCCAAATAATGGAGGGTTTCCCAGATATCTTTTTTTTTAAAGTGAGGAAGATCAGCCCTGAGCCAACATCTGTGCCCATTCTCCTCTATTTTGTATGTGGGACACCACCACAGCATGGCTTGACGAGCTGTGCACAGGTCTGCGCCCCAAATCCGAACTTGCAAACCTGGGCCACCAAAGCAGAGCATGCAAACTTAACCACTATGCCCCTCCCAGATATCTTTTTTGTTATTCCTTTCTAATATTTTGGTTTGTTTTTTAAATTAATAGACTTTATTTTTTAGAACAGTTTTAGGTTTTCAGAAAAATTGGGCAAGAATTAGAGAGTTCCCATATATCCCGTCTCCCCCACACCCCGCCCCAGTTTCCCCTGTTATTAACATCTTGACTAATGTGGTAGATTTGTTGCAATTGTCTGCAGTTTACATTAGGGTTCATTCTGTGTTGTACAGCTTTATGAGTTTTGACAAATGCATAATGTTATGTATCCATCTTTGCAGTATCATACTGAATGGTTTCCCTGCCCTAAAAGTTGTCTGTGCTCTACCTACTCATCCCTCCCTCAGCCCAAATCTTTGGCAACCACTGATCTTTTTATTGTCTCTATAGTTTTCCCTTTTCTGGAATGTCATGTAGTTGGAATATGTAACAGTTACATAGAGTATGTAACTTTTCAGACTGGCTTGTTTTGCTTAGCAATATGCATTTGAGGTTTCTCTGTGTCTTTTCATGGTTTGATAGCTCATTTCTTTTTATCACTGAATAATATTCCATTGTCTGGATGTACTGCAGTTTGTTCATTCACCTATCGAAGGACATTTGGTTGCTTCTAGTTTTTGGCAACTATAATTAAAGCTGCTATAAACATTCATGCTCAAGCTTTTGTGAGGACAAGTTTTTAAATCATTTGGATAAATACCTAAGACAATAAGAGTTTGATTCACTTGTCCAAGGTCATAGGGTTAGGGAGTAACATAGCTACAATTTGAACACAATCTGATCCAGAGTCTGTTCCCTTATGCTAAACTGCCTTTCAACATGTGGTCCATATCAGATAAACATAGTAAGCGAAAGATTTCATAGATGATGAGGTTTGAGGCTGATCTTAGAAGAGGACTAAGAGTTCAATAAGTAGAAGTGGGAAGAAATTTTCATTGTGGGGTATGGTGAAATGCTGCTTGGAAAAGTATAGTGTGGGGTAGTGGTGATGATTGCTCAACAATGTGAATTGCTTCATGCCACTGAATTGTAAACTTAAAAATAGTTAAAATGGTAAATTTTATGTGTATTTTCCTGTAATTTTTAAAAAGTATAGTATACATGGTTCATGGGTGTGGGGGTAAATTAATCTGATTGAAGTTAAAGTTATATTGGGGGAATAAAAGATGATGAAATTGAATATGTTAATTTAGAAAAAAATCAGTATGAACTTTTAATAATAGTAGAAGGTTTCAGGGAATCACTGAAAATTTTAGAAGATGGAATAGACATGAAATCTGCAACTTCAAAGTGTTAAGCTGTGCTGTATGAGAAATTTATTGAAGTGGGGCAAGGCTGAAGGCAAGAGAATCAGCTGAACTCAGTCTAGGTGTGTCCATATGCACATTATTTCATTTCCTCCAATAGCAGCTTTATAAAGTGGGTATTATTGTTCCCATTCTATAGTCAAGGAAGCTAAGGTTTATTCACGTTTATGGTACTAGTATATGGCAAAAGTACAGTATTTTGAAGCCAGATCTCTTAACTTCAGATCCTATGGGATTCATGGAGAACAGAAATAACATGGACTTAGGAATCACACAGACCTTTGTTTGATTCCTGGCTCTATCGTATGAGTCATGTGGCTTTAGGAAGATTATTTAGCTATCTGAGCCTCAGTTTTCTCATCTGTAAAAATGTGATAAAAATACCCATTTCCTAAGGATTAAATTCTACATTTATAAAGTGATAAGCCCAAGAAGTGCAAGAAGCACCCAAGAATTGCACAATAATTGTTCATTCGCTTTCTTCCTCCTTAATTTCTGATGTTTATCTGACATTTATTTGTAGCATATATAGGAATCATTAAATTATTTGTTGATTGTGCAGATATTTAAAACTCCTTATTTGTAAATTTAGTTTTTCTTGCATTGACAAATGATAGTTTTTCACACATTAATCTCTGAGTAGTAGAAAAGCACATTTTACTAATTAAAGATTCAAAATTCTAAAGAAAAATTATGAACATGGTTTGGAAACTAATGTACATATTTATTTGACGCCATTTCATATCTTTATGAAGGCTTTTGGAAACTTATTTAGAAAGCTGAAAAGTCCTTGAATACCAAGTGGTTTAACAGGAATTTTTTAATGAGTTAAGTGTAAATGAATTAAAAACACATGAATTCTATTTTCTGTAAATAACACATGGTTTTGGAAACTGAAAATATACTTGGAAAAAAATGTCTCCTGTGTACTATTGAATTAAAACTCTTGAAAAATAGTGTCCCCCCCAAATGAGGCAAGCTCCATTTAGAGTAGTCTAGAGTACTATCAGTTGACATTCTCTGTCCAGAAAAAAAATGTTGACCACATGTTATCTTATCTGTTTGATTTTGTTGAGATAAAATTACTTTAGGATGGTGTCCAAGGCTGCATCTAATGAGACTTCTTGAGTGGAAAATTTCATTTTCACAGTGGGTAGAATTAATCACTTTCTTTTTGGACAAAAGAAAAAGCAATTGTTTTCATCAACATAAATTGTTCATATGGGAGCAACTCTAGGACCTCACATGAAAATAGTGGGGTGGGAGTGACTGGAGGAGTACTGGCAAAATGTGGCACCACAATTTCCCAAGAAGAATAATTTATTTTGTGAGAAAGTCAGGAGAACTTATCAGCTAAATTTTCAGCAAGATATTAAAACCCCTCCCCCACCCAGAGACCAGCCCCTTTATGACTGGCCTGTAGTCTTTCTTCTGAAGGATGGTTCTTTCGGACATGAGTCAGCCATCTTCCCTCTTGCTAGCAAGCTGTAATAAAAAGACCTTTCTCTCCTAAAAAAAAAAAAAAAAATATATATATATATATATATATATATATATATATTAAAACCTTTCACTAACAATGCCAAATAGAGTGTCTCCAAATAATTTAGTTACATTGTGCCTATAACTTCCTCTCTCTCAGTCTCTCTTTCCTAAGAAGGAGATGGCTACCACATTTGAGATCCAGATGAGGCAATCATAATTTTAATATTACTGTTCTTCTGGCTGGAACCATCCAATTCCTTCTTTTGGTATTCAGAAGAGTTTCCATTCATTTGAAGTAGCAGACATTGCCTTTTATAATTTGCAGTCCTCCTCTCCCCTAAGATGGTGAAACTGACTACACTTTCTTACTTTTAGAATGAACAATAAGCAGATAAAATTGCTTTAGAATAAAGCTTATGTCTGTGCGGTGAAATGGACCCTAATATATATCCAAATGGACACTGATTAAGAGGACCAGAAACACTGGTAGAAGGATAAACATATAGATCAATGGGATAGAATTGATAGTTCAGAAATAAACACATTTACAGTCAATTGATTTTCAACAAGTGTTTCAAGAAAATTCAATGGGGAAGAAATAGTCTTTTCAAAAAGTTATGCTGGGACAACTGGATATCTACATGCAAAAAAATGAAATTGGACCTCTACCTTATATCATATACAAAATTTAACTCAAAATATATCAAAGACCTAAGTGGATCAAAGATTAACTCAAATGAATCAAAGCTAAACTATAAAACTCTTAGCAGAAAACAAGGGCATAAATCTGCATGACCTTAGATTTAGCAGTGGTTTCTTAGATATGACACCAAAAACAAAAGCAACAAAAGAGAAAAAGTAAAGTGGATTTCATCAATATTAAAAACTTCTGTGCTTCAAAGGATACCATCAAGAAAGTGAAAAGACAACCCACAGAATGAGAGAAAAATTTGCAAATCATATTTATGATAAGGGACTTCTATCTAAAATTTATAAAGAACTATTACACTCAATAATAAAAAGCCAAATACACAACTTAAAAATTGGCAAAGGATCTGAATAGATAATTCTCCAAAGAAGATATACAAATGACCGATAAGCACATGAAAAGTTGTCCAATATCATTAGTCATCAGGGAAATGCAAATCCAAACCACAATGAGATACTACTTCATAACTACTAGAATGGCTATAATACAGATAAAAATACAGATAATAATAAGTGTTGGCAAGGATGTGATACATTGGAACCCTGACACACTGCTGGTGGGAATGCAAAATGGTGTAGCTTCTTTGGAAAACAATCTGGTCATTCTTCAAAAGTTTAAACATAGAGTTAACATATGGCTCATGGATTCCACTACTGAATATATACCCCACCCCAAAAAAACACATATGTCCACATAAACACTTGTACATGAATGTTCATAGCAGCATTATTCATTGTAGCTAAAAAGTGGAAACAACCCAAATGTCCATCAACTGATGCAATGGATAAATAAAATGTGATATATCCATACAATGGAATATTATCTGGCAATAAAAAGAAATGAAGTGCTGATACATGCTACAACATAGATGAACCTTGAAAATATTGTGCTAAGTGAAAGAAGCCAGTCACAAAAGAGCACATATTTTATGATTCCATTTATATGAAATATCTGGAATAGGTAAACTCATAGAAACAGAAGGTAAAGTGGTTGCTTAGAGCTGGAGGGTTGAGGAAAAACAGGGGAGAGTTGACTGCTGAAGGATAGAGGGTTTCTTTTGGAGGTGAAAATATTCTGAAATTGATTGTGTTGATGGATGCACAACTCTGTGAAGACGCTAAAGACTACCAAATTGTACACTTCAAGTCAGTGAATTGTGTGGTATGTGAATTATATCTCAATAAGGCTGTTCCCTTTCCCCCGCCAAAAGGACCAGAAACAACTGATATATAGAAATATTGGGTGATTTTTACCCTCCTAATATTTTTAGATAACTTACAGCTGAACTATTATATATGTGTGTTGAATTTCAGGCTAAAGGAGTAAGAGAAAGAGGATAGATGGTGTCTAAAGCTCTGACCATAATTGTCTTTTCTCTTTTTTGTATTTTTTTTTGTATTTCTCAGTGCAGTGGTTAGAATATAAAACTAATTTTAACATTAATTGTATAATATGTTAATTCATCCGACATATATTTCCTTTTGCCTAGCACATGCCAGGCACTGTTTTTGGTGCTGAAGATGCAGAAGTGAACAGGACAAATTCCCTGCTATCAGCTTGCTTTCTAGTGAGGGGAATAGAGCAGAGTTGGCAGGAGGGAAGTCCTCTTCAAAGAAGTGATATTTGAACAGAGACCTAGATAACATAAAAATCTGGGGGAAAAGAATATGAGGAAAAGGATGCAGAAATAAAGGCCCTGAGTTGGGAGGAAGCTTAGTATATTAGAGCAGTGGTTCTCCAACTTGAGTATGCATTGGAATCAACAGAAGAACTTTTTAAAACAGATTGCTGGCTCCACACACACAGTGTCTGATTCAGTAAGCGTAGGATGGAGCCTAAGAATTTGCGTTTCTAGCAAGTTCCCAAGTGATGCCAATGCTGCTGGTCTGGGGACTACACTTTGAGAACCACTGTGTTAGAGGAACAGAAAAGAAACTAATGTGGCTGAAGAAATTTGAGTAATTGAGAGAATGGTAGGCAATTGTGTGCTGAAGCCAGCTTATACTAGGTCACAATAGGGGAAACTGTGCACCTCTTCCCAACCTTGTATTCAGTGATGTTCCATTGATAGCTTAATATCAGCCACATTGGGAATATTTATACCTTGGAAATTGGCAAATGCAACAAATCAAGGATCCCATTACCAGTGATAGGGATGAGGTAGGCAGGTGTCAGAACTACATGACAAGGAATTTGGATTTAAGGCAAATCTGGGCAACGGGGAAGCCTTTGAAGAGTTATGAGCAAAGAAGAGACATGATCTGACTTGTGTTTAAACAGAACATTCTGGCTGCTGACTAGCGTATAGATTATGGGGGGTATGGTTGTACCCTCCACACTCAATCTCTCCTTCTTCTTGGGTGCAATTAGCTGCTCAGCTAAAGGCTACATTTCTCAGCTGCATGTGCATATGTGCCTAAGTATATGCCAATGGAATGTGAGTAAAATGATGTATGAAATTTCTGAATCACTGGATAAAGAAGAAATCCTTGCCCTGAATGTCCACTCTTTTACCTTACTGAAAGCCACAACCCAGACATAACTGTGACTCAGTGTTGACTACACAAATACCCAAGGAAATGGAGAAGCAAAGACTTAGAAGGAACACTGGACTCTGAATCACTGCAAGAGCAGAGTTCCCTGTCAACCTGCGAGAGAAAGAAATGCTTTTCTTTAAGCAATAAGCCACAGTATTGTTGGGTCTGTTTCTTACAGTAGCCTAGTCTTACCCTGATAGCACGAGAAGTTAGAGTGGAAGCAAGAGGAAGACTTAGGAAATCATGGTAATAATCCCGTCAAGACGTGACGGTGGCTTGAATTAGAGTACGTGACAGCTGGGCCTGTTTGCTCGCAAACCCATTCCTCTCCCTTCCCTTCCTCTGCTGGCTGGTCCCTGCATTCTGCATTTTCCAGGCTCGCTGTCAGCTGGCTTCTAGTCGGCTTTAGGTATTGTTTGGAAATGGGAGGGCAGGAACAGGGAAAGCCAGGTCATTTCTTTCTTTCCCTCTCTGTCTCTTTCTCAACCTCTGCCTCAGGCAGCATCCGTGGCAGGGATCGAATGGCTCCAGCTCTTGCCGTATGGTATCACCATGGATCCAGCTTCCTCAGAGTATCATGACCCCTCCTCCTTTTGTCCTTCCAGCCTGGACGTGGCAGCAGCTTCCCAGGTTGTTAATCTCTGGGTTGCCTCACCATCCTATTTGGCTTCTCACATCCTATATCACCTGTGTAACCAATTCCCTGCATTAAATCCTTTCTGTTTTAAATGATTTCCGTTTTCCTGGGTGAGCCTGGACTGATACAGGGGGAGGTGGTGGATTGTTGAGAAATGTTGGAATCAGGACTTAGAAATATTTCAAGGTAGAAATGACAGGATTGATGAGGAATTGGATGTGGGGTATGAGGGAAAAGTTTAAAGTTCAAAATAGAACGTTTCCCTGCAACCTCCTCACTAAACTGCTTCTCAGTCTTCCCAGTCTCAGAAAATTATACGATCATTTATCCAGTCTCAAAATAAAAATCTAGGCCTTTATTCGTTAGACTCTTCATCCAGTCCATCATAAAGTTTTATTCCAGCTTTCATGACATGTGGGGACTTGTCTGGAATTATAAGAATCCATGTACATCTCATCATACCTGATCAAAAAACTAGAAATAGAGCCAAATTCAGACATTACTGCTAATTTCAAAAACTTCAGTGAACTTCACAAAGACTATGCATTGAGAAAGAAACCAGACCTGGCCCCTGGACCACTGCCAAGACAGCTTCAGAGGGTGTAGGGAAGTACAACTCAGGTTTTGCTATGTCTGTTGGTAAACCAGACCATTTTTAGGTAGGCTGAAACATGGGAGTTAAACCATGCTTGGGAGATCCTAGGAAAGTGGAAAGTGATCACAAGTTACAAGGGCTGAGGCTCAGAAGACTTCTATTTGCCTTTGATTTGAGACTACTGAAGATAAAGACAATCTCTGAGAAGGGGAAAGACTTCTCTACTTATTAGTTGTGTGACCTAGAACAATGTTGTTAACCTCTCTGAGCTTCAGCTTGCTAATCGACCAAAAATAGGGAAAGCATTACCTACCTTGCAGGATTGTTGTATTAAATCATGTAATTGGCCTTAGAACATGGCACATAGCATGCATTCATATTCATTTTTCTTCTCTTCCCTTCCACTTCCCCCACGAGGGGAACATTGTAGAGTAGATTAACTATAACTACCTGTAACTTAGTATACTCTCAGTTAATAGCTGTTGATCTTCCACACATGTGGTCCCCAGATTAAATGTAGGCTTTCATAATTAAGATGAGATGTTTTCATTGCAGAAATTCATTGCCAACTTGTTTGTCTGTGGAGAAAATATTCGTGAGTAATGGAGTAGGGAGCAAAAGTTTGGGGAAGAAAGGAAACACATCGTTAGTATCTATGTTAAGTGCAAGAGTAGCAGTTGCAAATGTAAGGACCATGATCTCATAAGAAGCTCCTCCCTCATGAACACCGTTGTTTTGTTTCTACTGACTTACTGAATTATACTAAAAAGTGGCAGTGTGTACTGTAGACAATTCATATTTACTTGAGTCATAATAAAATAAATTTTCTTAAAACACTTTGTAAGTTTGACTTTAAAATATTTCTTATATAAAACCTTAATTCTCCAATTTATGAAGCCATTCTCGACAAAGTCTAGTTGAAAAAGATAACTCAAAATGACGAGGACAGGTTGGTTTTGTTTTATTTATTCTATTTTCTGACATTTTTTCAAATTTATAGTAATAAGCATGCATTAATTTTTCTTCTGCAAAGAAATTAAGTTCCAAATTTTCTCTGCTCTGGAGTTGGCCTGCTCTTTCTGTTTATAGCAAAAATGAAACAAAAAAATTAAAATTACTTTTCCACATAAGTGGTTATAATGGTTAATTTTATGTGTCATAAAATAATTTTATGGCCATAGTACCCAGATATTTGGTCAAACACCACTCTAGATGTCCCTTTGAAGGTATTTTTTAGATGAGATTAACATTTAAATCAGTAGACTTTGAGGAAAACAGATTCCCTTCATAATGTAGGTGGGCCTTATCCACTCTATTGAAGGCCTGAAGAGAAAAAGACTGCGCTTCCCCACAGAAGAGAGAATTCTGCCTCCAGATGGCTTTCAGACTCCAGCAGCAACGTCAACTCTCCCCCAGATCTCCCCAGCCTACTGGCCTGCCCTGCAGATTTCAGATTTGCCAGTCCCACAATCACGTGAGATAATTCCTTAAAATAAATCTCTGTCTCTGTCTCTGCCTCTCTCTGTGTGTATATATATGTTCTGTTTCTCTGGAAAACTGTGACTAATACAGTGGGAAACACTAAACCAAGCATCAAAGTAGCAAAAACATTTTGCTGGATAAAACATTTTTAGAACTTGTAACAATTCCTATTTTATCATTAATTTTCCATGGATAGTCTATATCAAAATGTCACCACATTTTGGCATTTTGAAATAACAAAAATTTGTCTCAAAAATTTGACTGATAAGAAAATCTTCTCATTTTCCTTTTTCATTTTTTCATGGCCTTGACTGAGATATAATACCATACAAGTCACCCATTTAATGTATACAATTCAATGATTTTTAGTTTATTCACATAGTTGTGCAGCCAACACCACAATCAGTTAGAACATTTTGATGACCCCAAAAAGAAACCTCGTATTCTTTGGCAGTAACTCCCATCCTGCTCCCCACTGCTTAGCCTTAGGTAAACATTAATCTACCTTCTGTCTCTATGGATTTGCCTACTCTGACATTCTATAAAAGGAGAAGCATACAATATGTGCTCACTTGTGACTGGCATCTTTCACTTAGCATAAAGCATTCAAGGCTCATCCAAGTTGTAGCATGTATCCACAGTTCATTTCTTTTTATTGCCCAATGACATTCCATTGTGTGGCTATACCACATTTTGTTTATGCAATCCATCAGTTGATGGACATTTGGGTTGTTTCCACCTTTTAGCTATTATCATTTCTTTTTCTTCATCTTAGTACTAAAATGTGAAATGACTGACAGACAAGCAAGAAGAAGAAAAAAGACAAGCAAGAAGAAAAAAGGTACTGAATCCTGGAAAAATTCCTGATTAGGTGAATGATCACTGAATAAATGAGTTCTCAGAAGACAATATTCAGTGAGGGCATCATTCCTATTAACTAATCATCTCCAAAGCCAAAACTACTAATAAAATGCCTTTCAAAATATCTTCTTATTGCAAGTATTTGTGCCTAAGTGCTTCTGTTTATGGGACAAGAAATTGAAATGACTGTCTTGGCAGTATAACCCCAGTTGTATAAGCCAAGGGATTAAGAGTACTTTCGAGAAGGAATAACAATGTGTTCTTCATGGCTTTGGAAGTGATGGTAAATTTATACATAATGTATGGATGATTATATTATACCCTTATGAGAGTGTCATTCAATACAGCATTTCTGTCAGGAGACAGTTTCCAATTCACAAAATGTATTTTTTACATTAGAATCCTTGTTGGGCTTAGATCATATTGAATGTCCACATTTCTCTGGCAACTTATTTTTAAAAATCCATTTCTAAAATTGAAATGACTGGATAATTCTGACTTTGAGCAACAACTATCCATGCCAGCCTGGTTCAGGAAAGCTTAAATCTAATCCTAACGTCACTCTTCGTATAACATAAGTGCTGTTGGTACTGCAAAATCCCAAGGTGGTACTCTTTTTAATTATCCTTAAACTAGTTGGTATGGCCAGTATTGCTTCACAGGATATAAAAAGAACAGTAGCTAAGCTTACATAGAGCAGAGGTATGTTCTAGAAAGAACAATAAAATCAACTGGATTTAGTGTGGAACGCAAGGCTTAAAAATTCCATAAAATAAGAAAGGAAAGCAGGAATGTACTTATAGGCATTTAAAAATTTTTTGCCTTCTCATCAGGAAGTGCTCATATACTAAACTTTTGGTTTGCTTTGCCTAAAGGTATGTTTATATAATTTTAACTATTAATAAAATGTGAGTAACAACTTGACTTACATTCTTTTTACACAAGTCCAGCTAGTTCAAATTGTTAAGTGGGCAATGTTTATCTTCGTGTTCAATGTTTATCTTGGGTGTTCCTTAATTTCCACTTCCTCTGTTTCCTTTCTCAGTGTTCCTTCCTTTAGAAACAATATTTTTTTAAAAAAATGATTTACACAAAGATGTTAATGTCAACTTACTTATTTTCAAAGAAAGATAGGCATTTTAGAAGAGGCCATAGTAACACAAAAGAATAAATTGTTACTGATGAAATTTCACATATGCACATAGAAGAGAGGTATGTATCAGGGCCTTCCTGAATCCACAATATTTTTTTCACAGTAAAGCAGGCCCTGCTATAGACCCATAGACATAAAAAGTTGACTTACAGTACTGCATAATGAGTATGTTTAGAAGGAAGGAGAGTTCTTAGACCACAAACCCAATATTAGCCAAGAACAGCTGTTTTCCTTCAAATCTGAAACTTGTGGGAAAGATTGGGTGATAGAAAAGACATTGATGGTTCTGATCATAGAATCAGAGGATGTGAAGATGTTCCATGCAACATACACAACTAGGAATGAACTAGTTCAAACCTCTTTCTGTGGGTGGGGCTGCTTCCTGTTCTGTCTTCTCATCATAATGCTCTTGACTGCAGTTGTCAGCTGGGTCTCCTTGGTTCAAATATCCATACTATTACCTGAAAGTGTTCTCTAACTTGGAGGTTTATAAAAACAATAAAACATTTGAGAATGACTTATCCAAAACAATGGAAGAAGAATTAGATACAGATTTCCAGTTTGAAAATAGTGAAGTGAAATTGGCATTTCCTCCTTCTCCTCTAGGAAATCACCCAAAAGAAGAATGAGAAACAGAAATGCAAGCTAGGATACATATGAAACCCTAAGCCACAAATAGATAGAAGGGTTGCCAAGAGCAGTGAAGATCAAACAGGATGTGGGAGGAAGCAGAAGGGGACACCTGTGAATGCAAATCCCTGAGAAAGCTGGCACTACCCCAAGATGAGTGGTATGCCCGAGATATAGAGCTAAAGTACTCGTGTGTTCTAGCAGGGGCAGGGTGTGTGGGGTAGTGAAAGAAGCATCTATGTGCAAGTTTCATTCTTAGAAGCAGGGATGACAGGACTGAACAAGAATTCATATGACAAGCCATACTTTAAGAAACAGTCTGTTGGTGAGGCAGAGGATTGGAAAAAGAGTCTGAATGGTGTGAGTCTTACAGCTGCCTATCTCTGTCGGCCAGGAAGAGGTAACAGTTAAATGGATTCTCACACTTAACTGAGGGCTCTAGGGAGAGTGCTACTAGCCGTGGATGCAGCTTTAGTATCTCCAACATATAAACCATTTCCAAATAGCTGGTCAAGGAAAATCCCACTCATCCAACATGAGAAATCAAAAATAAACCATCCAGGATCTATATAAAAATGTTACAAGAAAAGAGGAGAAAAAGAATAAGAAAACAAATGCATATGAACACTGATCAAAGCAGTATTTCCATGAAACAGATGAAAATTTTGACCAAATGTTTTGCCATGGATTTAAACAGTTAATGAAGAAATTCATCAATAAAACAAGATCCCATATATACATACAATGTATTTAAAAGACTTAAAAAGAAAAGGAGAGAAAATCAATGAAACCATTGAACCAAAGAATCAAAGAAAGTTGGTTGTTTGAAAAAAATCAATAAAATTGATAAGACCCTAGCCAGGTTAACTAAGAAAAAAAGAGAGAGGAGACACAAATTAATACCAGAAATGAAAGAGGGGACATCATTACAGATCCCATGGACATTAAAAGAATAATAAAGGAATACTATGAACAACTCAATGCTCACAAATTTGATAACCTAAATGAAATGAACGAATTCCTTGAAAGATACAATCTGCAAAAACTTACACAAGAAGAAATAGATGATCTGAATAGGCCTAGATCTATTAAAGAAATTGAATCAATAATTAATAACATTCCAAAAGAGAAAGCACCAGGCCCAGATGGATTCACTGGCGAATTCTACCAAACATTTAAGGAAGAAATTATACCAACTCTCTACTATCTCTTTCAAAGGATAGAAGCAGAGGGAATACTTCCAAACTCATTCTGTGAGGCCAGCATTACCCTAATATGAAAGTCAGACACAGACATTACAAGAAAAGTAAACTACAGACCAATACATCTTATGGGGCTGGCCCACTGGCATAGTGGTTAAGTTCACATGCTCTGCTTCAGCAGCCCAGGGTTCACAGGTTCAGATCCTGGGTACAGAACTATGCACTGCTTACCAAGCCATGCTGTGGCAGGGGTCCCACATAAGTAGAGGAAGATGGGCACAGATGTTAGCTCAGGGCCCATCTTCCTCAGCAAATAGAGGAGGATTAGCAACAGATGTTAGCTCAGGGCTAATCTCCCTTACCAAAAAGAAAAAAAAAATCTTATGAACATGGATGCCAAAATCCCCAACAAATTATTAGCAAATTAGAAAATCCAATATTAGCAAATCCAACAATGTATACAGAGAATTATACACCATAACCAAGTGGGATCTATCCCAGGTATACTAGGCTGGTTCAACTTTTGAAAGTCAGTTAATGTAGTCCATCATATCAACAGGCTAAAAAGAAAAAAATCATATGCAGAAAAAGCATTTGGCAAAATCCAACTCCCCTTCATGATAAAAACTCTCATTAAAATAAGAATAGAAGGAAACTTCCTCAACTTGGTAAAGATTATCTGCCAAAAAGCTACAAATAACATCATATTTAATGGTAAGAAACTAGAAGCTTTCCCACTAAGATCAGGAAAAAAGCAAGGATGTCCCCTCTCAGCACCCCTTTTCAACATCATACTGGAAGTCCTAGTTGATGTAATAAGACAAGAAAAGGAAATAAAACATACACAGATTAGGAAGGAAGAAATAAAACTGTCTTTGCAGATGACATGATTTTCTATGTAGAAAATCCAAAAGAACTGACAAAACATTTCTGGAACTAACGAATGATTATAGCAAGGTCGCAGGATACAAGATTAATGTGCAAAAGTCAATTGCTTTCCTATATACCAGCAATGAATAGGTGGCATTTGAAATTAAAAACACAATACATTAGCACCCCCAAAAATGAAATACTTAGGTATAAATCTAACAAAACATATACAAGAGCTATATGAGGAAAACTACAAAAATCTGATGAAAAAAAATCAAAGAAAAGATAAATAAATGAAGAAATAGTCCATGTTCAATACTGAGAAAGTCTCATTATTGTCAAGATGTCAGCTCTTCCCAACTTGAGCCATATATTAAATACAATCCCAATTGAAATCCCAGCAAGTTATTTTTTGGATATCAACAAACTTATCTAAAAGTTTATATGGAGAAACAAAAGACTCAGAATAGCCAACACAATATTGAAGGAGAAAAACAAAGTTGGAGGACTGACACTACCAGACTTCAAGTCTTACTCTAAAGCTACTATAATCTAGACAGTGTGGTATTAACAAAAGAATAGACAAATAAATCAATGGAACAGAATAGAGAGCCCAGAAATAAACCCACATAAATACAGTCAACTGCTCTTTCACAGAAAAGCAAAGGCAATAAAATGGAGCACAAATAGTCTTTTCAACAAATGATGCTGTACATTCACATGCAAAAACATGGATCTAGACACAGAAATAAACAAGAATTAACTCAAAATGGACCGTATACCTAGATGTAAAATGCAAAACTGTGAAAGGTATATAAAACTAGAAGACAACATAGGAGAAAACCTAGATGAACTTGGGTATGAAGATGACTTTTTAGAACCCCATAGGTACAATCTATGAAATAAATAATTGATAGGCTGGTCTCCACTAAAATTAAAAACTGCCCTGTGAAAAACAGTGTCAAGAAAATGAGAAGACAAGCCACGGACTGGAAGAAAACATTTGCAAAAGACATATCTGACAAAGGAATATTATCCAAAATATACAAAGGACTCTTAAAACTCAACAATAAGAAAACAAACAACCTGATTTAAAAATGTGCCAAAGACCTTAACAGACGCATCACCAAAGATATACAGATGGAAAATAAGCGTACGAAAAGATGTTCCACATCATATGTTATCAGGGAAATGCAAATTAAAACAACAATGAGATGTCACTACACAACTACTAGGATGGCCAAAATCCAGAAGACTGACAACACCAAACGCAGGTGAGGATGTTTTGGAGCAACAGAAACTCTCATTCACTGCTAGTGGGAATTCAAAATGGTAAAGCCACTTGGAAGACAGTTTGGTAGTTTCTTATAAAACTAAACATACTCTTACCATATGATCCAGCAATCACATTCCTTGGTATTTACCCAAACGAGTTGAAAACCTATGTCCACACAAAAAAATGCACATGGATGTTAATAGCAGCTTTATTCAATTGCCAAAACTTGGAAGCAACCAAGATGTCGTTCAGCAGATGAATGGGTAAATAAACTGTGATACATCCAGACAATGGAATATTATTCAGTGCTAAAAAGAAATGAGCTATCAAGCCATGAAAAGACATGGAGGAAACTTAAATGCATATTACTAAGTGAGAGAAGCCAGTCTGAAAAGGCTACATACCATATGATTCCAAATACATGCATTCTGGAAAAGGCAAAACTACAGGGACAGTAAAACTATCTGTGGTTGCCAAGATTCTCTGTGTTGTGGAGCACAGAGAATTTTTAGAGCAGTGAAAATACTCTGTATGATACCATAATAATGGATATATATCATTATACATTTGTCCAAACTCATAGAATGTACACCACCAAGAGTGAACCCAAATGTAAATGGGTGACTTTGATGTATCAGTGTAGGTTCATCAGTTGTAACAAATGTACCACTGGTGGGGTATGTTGATGATGGGGGACGCTATGCATGCTGAGGCAAGGGGTATATGGGAAATCTCTGTACCTTCCCCTTAACTTTGCTGTGAGCCTAAAGCTACTCTAAAAAAGAAAAAGTCTTTAAAAAAATAAGAGGAAGAGATTCTGACTCATGCTACAACATAGAAGAACCTTGAAGACATTATGCCAAGAAAAATAAGCCCGTCACAGAGGACAAATATTGCATAATTTCACTTATGAGGTACCTAGAGTAGTCAAATTCACAGAGACAGAAAGTATAATGGTGGTTGCCAGGGGCTGAGGGTGTGGGTTAGGAATGAGGAGTTAGTATTTAATGGGCACAGAGTTTCAGTCGGGGAAGACAAAAAAAGCTCTGGAGTTGGAGGGTGGTGATGGTTGCACAACAATATGAATGTACATAATGCCACAGAACCATACACTTAAAAGTGGTTAAAGTGGTAAATTTTATGTTATGTATATTTTACCACAATAATTTTTTTTAAAAATTAACAAAGAGCAAAAGGCAGAGATACAAGACTCAGAAAGACAGACAACAAAAGAAACAAAACAGGAGCTGGCAGATCTCTAGGGGGAATAGTGGCTTAAAAAATAACAGAAATGGAGTAAAAATTGGAAGTAGCACAGGAAAGTCCAGATACTAATCAAAATGCAAAAAGGAACACAGAGTTTAGATATGAGAAAAGCAAGCAAAATGCATGAAAATAAATAGAATTTAAAATGATTAGAGATAAAATGATATCTAGGGAAGACAGGCAAAGGAGATCCAACATACACTTATCCAAAATTCCTATATAATGGATCAGAACAAATACTTGAAATATGATTGAAGAAAATGTTCATTTTTGAAAGGGCATTTCAAGCCTCAGGAAAAATTGACATATAATGGTCAACACAGACATATCCTAATACAATTGCTCAACTTTGAAGATAAAGAAAGAATCCTTTGGACAATGAGGCAAAAACAATGAGTCATCTATGAAGGGTAAAAACAAAATAGGCCGACATCAGACTTCTCCACAACAATACACAATTCTAGAAAACTGGAGAAATGCCTCTAAAATCCTTAAGGAAAGAAAGTGTGACCCAAGAGATTTATATCACCCAAATTGTTATTCAAATATAAAGGCAATGAATAATTTTTAATATTCATGAACTCTGTGGAAATACTGGGAAAATCTTTGCAATTCATATCACAAAGTGTCAATTTTTTATCTATAAAGAATCCTATTTTTAAAAAATTTGTAAACATAACAACTATATGCTAACAATTTTGAAAACTTAGACAACATGGAAAAGTTTCTTGAAAAAAATATGTATACCTTATGAGATGTGAAGAAGAAATTAAAAGCTTGAATAGTCCTGCAACTATTAAAGATATTGAAGTAGTTGTTAAAAATCTTCCTACAAAGATGAGATTAGATAATATGAGTAGTTGTGAGAATACATTTTTTCTGGAGATCAGGAGAAAGGTCAGGGCTAATACATGTCAATATGTTATCAGAGAATATGTAAAATAGAAAAACGACTATGGTAAGAATTATAAAAAAAATAAAATAAATAATAATACCTTGAATATGCGTATCAACAAAAAGTATTGCTGTTCTGAAAGGCCCAACTGGCAGCTTGCCTAGCCTGGGCTGCTCACATGCTGATATGCCACAGCTGTTCTTTGGGGCAGAAGCTGTCTCTGTCAGACCAACCATAAACCACTTCTCACTTCTGCCAGGAAGGAAGAATACCTTTGTAGGTGGCATTTATGAAAATGAGTGAATTGCAATATAGAAAATAAGGAAGTGGAGTGGAAAGAAGACATTTGTAAAGTTTTGGGAGTGTGAAAGTACTATTACCAAAGATTCCTAGATTTTTTTGGCTTGTGAGAAATAGAAGATAACCTACTTTCCCCATTCCCAGTATATATTACATATATTTTCAAAGCTCATCCCCATCTTTATTTTCAGTAGGGCTCAATCATTTACTAGGCATCATTTTTAGGATACAGAATGAAGTTTAGTGGCTGAACTAGCTGCACAAACAAAGGGAGCTCAAGCCTCTTTCCACATGTATATAACTCTTCCTTCAGTAGCAGCATTGCAAAAAGTAACCTTACTGAGCCATTTGAACAAACTTTTAGGGAACTTCAACCATTCTCCTGGATACAAGCCAGAGGCTCATTTGCCCAAATTGAATATCCACCAACTAAATATATTCTCTCAGGACAGCAACTCCAGATTCACTTTGGCCTAAAGTAAACAGAGTTGAATAAAAGGAAAAAATAAATTTAAAGAAAACAACGACCAAAAAAACCCCACTATAAACCAATAACCCTGAAGATAAATGGGCAAAGAATATGAACAGTTTACATAAAAAGAAATATAAATGACTCTAAAACGTATATGAAAGGATGTTCAATCTCATTAATAATGACAAAGGCAAATTAAAATTAAACCGAAATATAGTTAACCCAGCAAATTGAAAAGATCACAAAGCTTGGTAACACTATACATTACTGAGAGTGTGTTGTGGAAATTAACAAAAGAAACCTTAACTAAATTGTAGTGGTGAGGCCTGTAGGGAGAGCTCTCACACCCTAACACACACCAACAACTACATCACACTGGATGAGACTGAGGCTTGCATCTGTGACAGGAAGTAAAATTACTTTACTACTGAAGGGAGATTTCTCTCCCACTGGGCAACAGCCCAGCCAGTGAGAAACACTGCAGCTCAGCCAATGAGAAACTGTTACTACCCTGAACTGTTCCTTTACTTTCCCCCAATGGACTTTCACTTAGAACAGCCCCTGCATACTCTCCCTTTTGCTCTATAAAGGCGGTTCCTCTTCTTTGTTTATTGGATTTGCCTATAGTTTGCGGTAGCATGCACATCCTGGATTGTAATTGTTTTGGCTATTCCTCAATAAACTCATTTTGTGGTTTTTCAGGTTAACAGTGTTAAAGAGGCATTTTCATATATTGCTGATAGGAACATAAATTAGTACAACCTCTATGTAGGGAAATTTAACAACATTTATCAAAATTACAAACACATATATGCTTAGAATCAATAATTCTACCTCTAGGAATTTACCCTATAGATTACTTACATATGTACAAAGTGACATATGTACAAGTCATTACAATATTATTTGGCAAAAGACTGGAAACAAATGTCCATCAATGTGAAATGGGTTAAATAAATTATGATGCATCTATTCAATGAAATACTATGCTGCTGAAGAAAGATGGGTAAATTTATAATTGATATGGAATTAGTTCCAAGATGTAGTTTAGTGAAAAAAACAAGCTTCAGAGTATATAGAATATTATCATTTGTGTAAAAATTGTATGTACATTTGCTCATATATGCACTGAAGGATATATAAGATATTCATAATATTAGTTGCCTCTGAGGAAGGGAACTAGGTGGTTGGATAGGAATTAAAGAAAATATTATTATATACTCTTGTACTTTTGGAATTTTGAAATGTGAATTCATTAGCTGTTAATAAACAAATAAATAAATAAAGCAATCTGTGATTCTGTTGTTTACATCTAATATCTTTTCTGGGGAATTTGTGAATCTTCTTAGCCAGGAGTAGCTAAGGGAAGTGTCCTGGGCTGCCTCTTCTTTTACCAACCCAGTTTTGGGTTATTTACCACCTCCTTCTGAGTCTTACCCTATGCTGAGTCAGAGTAGTGCTTCCTTGTAGCAAGGCTTTTAAGATTTCAAATAATTCTCATGCTTGTTCACATGGAAACACTCAAAAAGTCATGCTTTAAACAGAAATCTTTATTAAGCTCTAACTATATCTGTTTTTTAATTGCATTGAACTTAAGGAGGCTTCTTTCTATTTGTTTTGGCATCTGACACATTAGAAATACTTCTCTTCTTTGGGGTAAGCAATATCTTAATTCTTCTATAACAATGAGACAGAAATTCAGGACTCGAAAAAAACAGAAACTGATCAAAAATGACTAATATGCCTCTACATTTTCTATCAAATCTAATGTCCAAACAATTATTATATTTAGCAATACTCTTTCAGCTGTTAGCTTGAAGGTGGAAAGCTTCAATTGTCCAAGCCATCCTGGGCTCTGAGTTTATGTGGCTTGCTCATGACTGGACATGGACTATAGAGGGGTATCAGAAACCTACAGGTAATCCCTGCAGGATATTTCTAGGTTATGGCTCTAGAAAACTAGAGGGATATCCTGACCCCCTACATTTTAAAAAATATAATCTTTCATGAACTAGAGATTGTAGCCTTCTAATGAAATTTACTTACAATCTCCTGATGCCCTGTTAAGCTTCCACCAATGGCAAAGTCCCATTAGACCTGTCCATGCTAAAGCCTATTTGATATTAAAACAAAAGCAAAGGTCTCCACCTAAGCAGATTAGGGAGACAAAATCAAGCAAGCCAGATTTTTAAACAAGGGAACTCTAAGCATGGAATTTGCATATATTATTCACTCTCCCTCCATGCAAACATGCAGATGTTGCACGGTGAACTTTGGCCTACCATGCTTAACAATGGTTATAACACTAGTATCCCCCTTTCCTTGGCAGCTGCCAGAGGAATTTTGGGCTCCCTTGGAGCTTTCCACAGTAACTCCCTCTCAACACTCTCCAGCACCCTGGTCTTTAAAATGCTACTTGGAACTTTGTAAATGGAAAGGCTTCTTTGCCTCTGTGTGGCAAGTGTCTGCTCTGTACAATCTGTGTCTGCTTCTCTGTTTGGCACTTTTCCCTCTCATCTTAGCTTCTGGCTAAGAGAGTAACTTCCAGGTCAAATTTAATTTGATGGAGGGTTAAACACTAAAGAAGCAATGGAATCTATGTTGTACCCTGTGTAACACTATTAAGCACCCTCTATTCCACTTGGCTGTAGCCGTCTAGGGTTTTGTGATTAAACTGTTTTAAGCATGCTCATGTTGCACAATGTGGTTGTCTGTTCTTTGAGTCATATTGTTTTCCACCTTGATTTAATGTCTTTGTCTCTCCATGCCCATGTCTGCATTTTGTTTCTGAAAAAAATAAAACTTATAAGTGTCCATTATTGACACTGAAAACTTCCTCAGTGGGGGTGGGACAGAGTGGGTGGTGTTCCTCTCATCCCTGGATGAACACTTGGGAAGGGCTCATCAGCTTCCTGACCACTCTAAGGTACTAGAAAGACCTGTGTCATTTTAAACATAAATGTGGTCTCTGCTCAGAAATTAGAATATCCATATTCAGAAATAATCCCAATTCTTAACTTCTTTTAATATCCATACCTGCTTTTTTTTAAAGCTGGGTAAAGAAATATTTTAGTAGCCTTTTCAGATAATCGTGGACATTCTTTTTTGATACTATGCCAAAACTCGACAATTAATAGTTTTTTAAATGTTAGTTACAATATGGAATCTGAAACCATATAAATGAACATTCATACTGTTACATGAGTCCATTCATTTATCGTGAACTCTGAATGGATCTTTAACTCATGCATGGTTTTAAACATCATGCATTGATCATTTGGAGAATATTAGTTCACTGAGTTATATAGATTTTCCAAATGTTGACATATTTCATTATACAATATTAAAAAATCACATCAGTTACCATCATCACAAATCTGATCAGAAAAAAAGTAAATGTTAGGAAGCTGTCAAGTTCATGGTAGTAGATAAAAGTTTTCCAAATTTCTACTTTTTGATTGAAAGCTCAAATTTTATACTGGCAACAAATACTTTCAGTTGTTTTCCTTGAAACGACAGGCTCACTTCACTCATTTTTGAGAAAATGTCCACCAAAAATGTAAGTGATTATAACGTGCACTATAGTTGAGAAACTCTGATTTATAGGTTAGTACATCCATCCTCAACTCTAGCCCCATGTACCACTGAGGCTCAGAAATTGTGGTTGACTGTGCTGTGCCAAAGGTGGTGGCATTCTGTGGTATTTTTGTAGCAAGCGTTCCTAAATTTTTCAGTGGGGCAGTTGACTGTGTACCTGGCTCCCTTTTGCTCAAGTTTCTGGTGTTATCCACAACTATCTCTCATTCTTGGAGTTCACAGCAGTAAGGGACTCAAGCTCTGTTTTCCAGTTCATTCTCTGGGCTGCCCTATTTCTCAGGGTTTGGCCCCCAACCTGTTCAACTTTGTTGTTTTCAAAAAAATTTCTGGAATGACCTGGATTTGTATCTTCATAGTCACCCTCACCAGTACATTCCTGCCTAAAGAGGTGGATGAAGCTTTTCCTTTGTAGTAGTCATTCTCCATCATTCATTGCCCACAGGGTGTCAGGTGTCCATTATGAACTTAAAGAACATGTATGGGGCTGAGCATTTTAGAAGGCACTGCATTTCTGATAGTGCGAAAAGTGATGAACAAATCTTAAGCTTTCTATTTCAGGATAATACACTGATTCTTAATTTTTTTAGCTGTTAAAATATCTGGAATGCATGATTTTATTCAATGCTCTTTAATCATAATATACAACTTGATGAGGATAAAGAGTAATATAGAGGGGTGGAATCAACTTATTTAAAATTTTGAAAGTATAATGCTGAAGTTGTAAGTCTACTTTCACTCATGTTTGAAATTAAGGCAACACGTGAAGGAAAAGCAAAGAACAAAGAGGAGTGAGGAGCTAGGTGCAATTATTTAGACTTTTCATCATTCACTTACTTACTGAGCACCTGCTACCATGTCCATATTAGATACTGAGAAGGGCTCAAAAATGAAAATTCATGGTCTTACCTTCTAGGAGCTTACAATCTAGTATTAGAGAGACAAGCACTTCACAAAGTAAAATTAAATGCAAAAAGGAGTGATATAAGTGAGATACAGTGGGAGTAGAGAGTAGGGAGATTTTGCACAATGGTGCAAAATCAGGAAAGACTTGGTGGTAGAAACAAAATTTGAGCAATGTCTCTGATGGCAGATAAGATTTAAATTATGTCAGTGTTGTAGGAAGTTCTGTCCAGGGTTCTGGAATAGTATTAACAAAAGGATAGACTCTGGCTGTGACACAGTTTCCTGGGTGAAATAGCTAGAGAGAGAAGCGCAGACTAGGGACTTTTCTTACTAGACTATGGGGAACCATTAATGTTTCCATCCGGATGAGTGTCATAATTAGAGTTGTTTCAGGTAGATGAATTTGACCTCAACATGTTGGTTGAATTGGAATGGGGAAGATTATAGGCAGGCTAATACAACATTAGATTGCCTTTTAAAGTTTACATCCTCACTCTTACATGAATGGCAGCTTGACAAAGTGTAAAAATCGCTGGACTTGAAGTCTGAAGGCATCCTCTGGCTATGTCTTTTACTAGCTGTGACCTTGGGCATGTTACTTAATATCTGTATCCTCAGTTTCTTTTTCTATTAAGTGGAATTAATGCCTATCTTTTAGAATTACTTTGGTAAATGAGATAAGCCTCAGAACACAATGCCTTGCACATAATAAGTGCTCAGTGAATGTTTGTTTCCTTCCTCTTCTGTCTATCAGATTTTAAAGGTGTTTATTTCTATGACTATCTGTTAATACAGCTTGAGTTAGTGAACACCCATTGTTCATTTCAGTATGTTAGATGATGCTAAAGTCTGTGACACAGAAAACAAAATTACATCACGTTTGCATTAGGGAGAATAAATTTACAATCAGGAAATTAACAGATACTTTGGGTTCTCAAGACAGTCTGAATTTATTTAACATTCATTTAACCAATATGTGTTGAGCCCCTGCATGGGTCTGTGGCTGTGCAAGGAGATGCAAAAGTAGATAGAATTCAGTCCTGCTCTGGAGAAGTTCAAAGTCAAGTATCAGAGATATATCAATACACAGATAATTAAAAAGGTTTATGATAAGTGCTAGGAGAAGTTTACACAAAGTGCTGTAGGAGCACAAAAGAATGTATAACTGGTTGAGTTTGTAGAGGTAATGGTTTAGATGAGTCTTGGAGTGTTGTAGTCCATCTGCTGTACAGGTGGAGAAAGAACACACCAGGGAGGGGAAATAGCATGTAAAAATATAAAGAAGGGAACGATTGCATTTGGCTCTATTTAACTGAAAATAAAAGTAACAGTGGGATTTATTTTCCCCACATACTGGGAAATCTACAGGCAGGCGGTTGCTGGCATTGATTTAGTGATTCAAGGATGTCAGGTCCTAGGTCTTTGAGATTCTTTTGGCCTATATTTTAAAGGAAGCTGGGAAATATGTAAAGGTTTTCTTTTATTTATTTATTTTATCCTTGTAAAGCTGGGCACAAAATTACCCCACAAAATCAAAATTCTGTTAAAAGGAATAAAGAGGAGAATATGTTTGGTGTAGGCAACTAACAGTCTCTGCTATAGCATTTTTAGGGGGCTGCAAATAGTCGATGTAGCTGAATGATGGAATTTCAGAGAGGAATGAAAGAAGAGGCTGGAGATGCAAGCAGAACCAAGCCAAGGGAAGATCTAAAAGTTTACTTGTGCAATTTCTTCATCGGAAAATATATTTAGAGTTCCCTGATGGGATGTCAGGAACATTTGCCTGGTTGCGCCCACAGCAGTAGGAAAGGAAAGCTCCTTATTCCCATCCCATTTTGGCCAGTCAATTGATCAGAAACCTTCCAAGTGCTAGAAATGTAGCCTAAGGCAGGGTTCCAGCAGGAAATACTGGTTGTTTTGCATAGTCTGCATAAGAACCATTTTTATCCCATGCCTTGTTAATGATAAAAGTCACTGCCAATAATGTTTCTTTTGTCCCTCTGAGACAGGAACCAGCCTAATGACCCCGGCCTAACAAGATAAGCCTCTAACCAATCGGCAATTTAAGAGAACCAGATAGAGACCACCGAGATCCACATTCCCCAGCTTCGGGGCTTTCCTGGGTTTACGCATGCTCCCTAGCACCCAGGAGTTGGCTGAAGGTGACCTTAGCCCCATTACCGTAGTAAAAATCATGCCCAGGGCTGGAGACCTAGCATGCTAATGATACGTGCAATGCTTGTGGTGGCACGTCGAACAACCGCGGAAGCGCAAGAAAAACCCCACCTCTACATGCCGTGACAAGATGCCCCTCCCCAGCCTTTGCCTAATAAAAAGTCCCACAATCCCTTTCCCTAACGAGCCGGTCACCTGCCTCTTTCCTTTCCGCAGTGGCTCCCTTGTGCCTCCCTTGTGCACAAGCTAATAAACTTTTACTTTTCTCCTCCCATTTGTTGTCCCTCTTGATTTCTATCCTGGGGGACAACAACCCAATGCGCCAGTAACATTTCTATTCTTTTCTTCTTTTTGCCTTGAATTTATACCAGTGTGTGGCCCAGTGACTCCATTTCGTCTCCCTCGTAATGAATTTTCAGCAGGATTCCACACCCTTGACTGAAGCCACGCATAAGCATTTCTAAGCTCCAAGGTTTCTGAGACTTAATTTTGTTTTTACATTTTTCAAGTTTCCCTCATTCTGTCGCGTTATTGTGACTCCTCTCGCTCTTATCTGGGTGCTTCAACAGTTGCTTGTAAGAACTTGTTTTAGCCTTCTCCCCTTCTCCCTCTTGACTCCTTTCCTCTCTTCTTCTCCCTCTTGACTCCTTTCCGCTCTCATCTTCTCTTGCATAAGGAAAGGTCAGGGAAGTGTTCAGTTACTTTTAGAGTTAAGTGTTTTCTAGTATCTGACTAAACTCCTCCTATTACCAAATTAAACCTATACCCTATGTTGTTAATATAAATAATAACGTTTTGATGATTCTACTTCTCATCTCAAAAGTAACACCTGTTTACTGTAAAAAACTTGAAAAATACAGATCACCCAAAAAAGAAATGGGACTCATTCATAATCCCACCCTCCCAAAATACCCACTATTGACACTTTGGTCTGTGCTCTTTCCTCTGTTTCTCTGTTATGCATATAGATTGCGTACATTTTTTGACAGTATCATTCTGTACATGTTGCTTTGTAACCTGTTTTTAGTTAAGAATGTACTATAATAGCTTTTCCAGTCATTTTTTTAAATTTAATTTTAATCTCATTTAAAAATAGTTTTAAAATCAAATAGTATTATAAGATGTTTAATGAAAACTAGAAGCAGACCACTGCCCCACCCCTCCCCGACCTCAATTTTCATCCCTCAGAGTCAGACACTTGCAACTGTCTTAATTGTTTCTTCTGGAATATATCCATGTATTTCTAAATAATATACCTGTATGATTATTTCTGGGTTTTAAATTTTAGACTTTGAAAATGTCTCCTATAACGGAAGACAAGGACTTAGAACTCATGAACTCTTCCCTCAATGCACACACGAATTTCCCCTCCTCTTGGAGATACATAACAACTTTTACTAAATTATTATTTAGTGTTTAAAATGATATCAACAATGTGAATGTCCTTAATGCCACTGAACTGTACACTTAAAAATGGTTAAAATGGTAATTTTTATCTTATGTATATTTTACAAGTTTTTAAAAAAAAACACACAAGCTGCAAAAGATAAATATCAACAATCAACATTGTTCACAGTTAGTCATTTAATACACCACTACATTTCATTTCTAGTACAACTTTTATTTTTCTTAAAATCAGTAATTGCCTTGTGGGTTTTTTGTTTTTTTTTTTTCCTATTTGCTTGGTTTTTACAGAGCTGATCCCAAACCTTCCAACAGATCTATAAAACCTAAATCAATATAGCCAAATACA
The DNA here is from genome assembly GCA_031878705.1 of Tapirus indicus. Classification (NCBI taxonomy): domain Eukaryota; kingdom Metazoa; phylum Chordata; class Mammalia; order Perissodactyla; family Tapiridae; genus Tapirus; species Tapirus indicus. The sequence continues at coordinate 48,721,577 of CM062918.1, forward strand.
TCAGTTCCCTCTTTTTTTTTGACAACATCCCTTTTGGAGTCCTCCATAGTCCTGCTCCTATCTGAACTGGAAGCTTTCACCTTGAACCTAGATTGTTTCCATCCTGCAAAGCCCTTTCACTTCTCCTGTCTGGAGCTCTTGTTTCCTGAACCCCAATCCTTTTTTCTTGCTTTACTGCCTCATTGATGGAGCACAGACTTGAGGAACTTCCTGAAAAACTCTGTATAGAAGGTGAATTTTTTTGTGCTCATGAATGGCTGAAAATGTCTTTATTATAAATTACCCTCACTTGTTTGGTAGTTTGGCTAGGTATAGGATTCTATGTTGCAAATAATTCTCTCAGAAATTTGAAGGCCTTGCTCTGTTGTTTTTTAGCTTCTAGGATCACTGTTGACACATCTGCCATTCTGATTCTTAAAAACACTTTGCATGTAATCTGGTTTGTTTGTGTGCCTTTTTTCTCTTTAAGATTCTCTGTGCCTGGGTATTTGAAATTCCGTGATGGTATGCCTTGGTACAGGTCTTCTTTCATTCAGAGTCCTGGTCACTTATGCTCTTCATGGTCTGTCAGTTTGGAAACTTGTATCCTTTTGTTCTAGGGAAATTTCATTTTTCTGTGATCATTTCCATCCTCCATTTTGCTTTTGTTTTTGTTTTTTCTTTTTGGAACTCCTATTAATCAGATATTGTCTCTCTTGGATTGATCGTCTTATCTTCTTGTCTTTTCTTTCCACTTTCTGTCTCTTGTCTTTTTGTATTATTTTCTGGGAGATCTCCTCAATTTTATCTTCCAACTCTTCTATTGAATTTTTCCATGTCTGTTTATTATCCATTAAAGTTTCTCTTCTTTTCTTTTTTTTAATTTCTTTTTTATAAAATAGAATTATTTTGTGTGTTGTGGAAGCTGAAGCTATTAATGATTCAAAATTTTTTTTTTCTTCTCCAGGTATTGTTTCCATTTTTTTTTCTAGTTCCTTTGTTTGTAGTTTTGATCTCTTTGTTGGAAGCATTCCTCAAATGTATGGCAATTTTGTCTGTTCATATTTAAAGAATCACTAAAAACCTAATTTGATTAGAAGCTCTGTGTGCCTGAGTGAAGCTTGCTGACTGATGTGTTCTCTGCTGTAGAAGGAATAGAACCCCAAAATTTAACTTTAAGAACTTTCTCTTAGACTAATCAATTTTGCTAGAGGAGAATCCTCCATTCTCTAATTTAGGGTATATAGGCCTAACCACCAGCCAACTACATAGCCTTAAACACACACACACACATATTTTGTGTGCTCATCAAACCATGCTGAGGTGGTGTCCCATATGGAAGAACCAGAAGGACATACAACTAGGATGTACAACTATGTACTGGGGCTTTGGGGGGAAAAAAGGAAAAGAGGAAGATTGGCAACAGATGTTAGGTCGGGGTCAATCTTCCTCAAAAAAGAAAAAAGAGGAAAATGCTAAATCCCCAAGAAAAATAAATAAATAAATATGAGATTCAAGATTGAATTTGTCAGTTGCCTTGTGTTATGGTCTGAATTGTATACCCTCGTTGAAGTCCTAACCCCCAATACCTCAAAATATGACAATATTTGGAGACATGGTCTTTAAGAAGGTAATTAAATTAAAATGAGGTCATTATGGTGGGCCTTAATCCAATCTCACTGGTGTTGTTATAAAAAAGAGGAGACATCACACACAAACACACACAGCAGGAGGACCATGTGAAGACATTGGTAGAAGACGGCCATCTACAATCCAAGGAGAGATGCCTCAGAGGAAAACAACATTGTCAACACGTTAGTCTCGGACTTTTAGCCTTCAGAATTGTGAGAAAATAAATTTCTGTTGTTTAAGCTACGCAGTAGGTGGTACTTAGTTATGGCAGCCCTAGCAAACTAATACACCTTGAAAAAATGTGTTACTCAGGGCTGAAGATAATAATACAGATGTTATCTAACCAAATGACATAATTGCCATCTTTATTATGGTGAACTGTTGATGCGACATAAGATTATGTAATCTGTATACAGTTCAGATATTCTGTGGCAGCTTCTCAGCCCAAAGTTCCATTCAAAGACACACATTTCAGATATCCAAAAATAATTGGAAAAAACGTTTAAATTTCACTTAAGTCTCTTAGAACACACACAAAGTGACATAATATTAATAACACATGACAATATTTCCTTTAAAACCTCTTTCCTCATCTGAAAAGACTCTCTTGCTACAACACAGCAGCTAATCCAATTTCTTTCTCTTTTCTCTCTTTTATAAACTTCTCAAACTCTCTCTCTGAGCCAGTGTGTATTGGCTTTTGACTTTCTTAGTGTTTCCTCTCATCTTCAGCATCTGCCTTTTTTCTTGTGCAACTCTCCAACTTTTCCAAGAGATCAATCAAATCTTTTTCCTCTTATCCAATCCACCAATCTCTTAGAAAGGCCAAAGAACTGACATTGCCAAGAAAGAACTTTCCTTAACTGAAGGAGGGAGGGGAGAGACTGTGAACAGTCAGATATCAATTTTTTTCCTTAAATGTGCATCAAATGGGTTGGCAGCTATTTCACATTGTTGCTGATATTAAGTTTACAGTAAACTAAAATATTTCAGTGTTTAAGTGTTAAGTGAAATCATCCCTATCCTGTACTCAGGTAGGTTTTTGGGGTTTTTTTTACATTAAATGAAAAACTTTTCATTTCTTCCTGATGAGTTTCGTCTTCTGGCCCAGTGTTCCAAAATTCCAGGATCTTTTTGAATACTCTTTTCTTTCATCTAACACATTAGATATTATTTCTACTTTTGTGAATTTGATAGCCTGGGACCACCAGCTGAGAATGAGTCAGCAGTATAGTGTGGCTGTTTTTATAAAGTTAACTGTGATAGTGAAATATATTAATAGGTCTATGACGTCCAAGGGCTAGGAAAGTATCCCTCTGCTAAACTTAGAATTGGTCACACCCTTAAAGGATCATGCCAAGTTTGGGCACTGGCATTTTAATGCACATGTGAAATGGCAGGGAAGATTTGAGAGTACAGTAACAAAAATGAACCAAAAATGAAATGAAATGTGGTTAAAGTAGTTGGGATTATTGAAACCAGAGGAGAAAAACTTTCACACATTTATGAAGAGGCTCTATAGGCAGGACATTCACCTATTGTTCTTCAGTTTCTCAGAGAGCTCAGGAGAGAGGATGTGGCCTTTGGAAAATGGGAAACAACATAAAAGTCTAATAAAAGAGGACTGTTTAAATAAATTATGGTGCCTCCATATAATAAAAATCATTATGAAAGACTGATAAAACATAGTGAATATTTTTTGTTGTCTTGGAGTAAGGAAGGCTTTTCTAAGAATCACATAAACCACAAGCTATAAAGTAAAAAATATATATAAATTGAAATTTTCTGTTAGGAAAAAAATAAAACTAGAAAGAAAGTAAAAAAAAAAAGTCAAATGGAGTAAATAATGAGCAAAGCCTAATTTCTTTAATGTACAGAAAAACTGAACAATAAGAAAAAGATTAATCACACAATAGAAAAATGTACAATGAATTCAAAGAAAAAGTTTAAAGTAAATGAAAATGGTTAATAAAAATAGTAAAGTTATTCAACTTCACTAATAATTAAAGAAATATGTTTTAGAACTAGAACTAGGTACGTATTTTAAAATCCTGTAAAAATGGCAAAGTTGAAAAAGTTTGACAATACCCAGAATTTTCAAGAATATTAGTAAGCAGGCACTCTTACACACCATTGGTGGTAGTATGAATTGGTACAACCTTCTTGAGGAATAATTTAGCAATATTGATAACAATTTTAAATATGAATACCCTTTGATCCAACCATTCCACTTCTAGAAAATTATTGTACAGATATTTTTGCACAAGTACAGAAAGATTTAAGACAACTGCAATGTTGTTTTAGGGAAAAAAATACCCAAATGCTCATCAATTAGAAACTATTTAAGTAAATTATGGCTCACATATAATATGAAATCCTAGGCATCCATTTTGTATTCCTATACACACAGACATGGGAAGATGTCTTAGATATATTGTTAAGTGAAAAACAAATTTTAGAAAACATTTTGTATAGTATGATCTTATTTGTGGAAAGAAAGTGTGTGGGTCCACGCCCTGGATCTGAACCAGCAAACCCTGGGCCACTGAAGCAGAATGTGTGAACTAAACCACTACACCACCAGGCCAGCCCCTGTTCTCATTTACAAATCCCTTCAAATTTTATTGCTGGTCTTTCAGGACTCTTACCCAAGTTCTTGAAATTTATAAACAACCAGAATAGTCTCAACTTCCTCATTAAATTATTGTTAAAAGTAGTAAATTAACCTGGCTGATATTGATGCATATTATTTCTATTCCACTCAAAAGTGTTTAGAATCTGGTAGTTTGTTAGATATGTGCTAAATGGTATTATAGAAGTTGGTGCTTTGCAGATGACATATGCATATATGTTATATACATGATACATGAAGAGAAACAATTTCCTTTCCTGCAGAATGAGACAAGTGGACCAGACAACCTGTATGGTCTCTTTCAATCCTAAAATCCTACAATTCTAATTCAATGACAATAAAAGTATAATATGCTGTTAAATACAATTTTAAAATATTGAATATGTGTTATGAATAACGGGCATGCAAGAAAGGCAGAGAGATCAAGTTAGGAATTATGGGAGTGTTTTTAAAATTTGAATGGACAACCTAAAATATTTTGGAGTAAAGTCCTTTAGGTCTGATTGCTAACTTACAGTTAGGTGTTCAGTATTATAATAACTCATACTGATGGCAGTTCAGGCTCCCAGTTTCATATTATTTCTACAACCAGCATTTTCTTTCATAGTTGTATGTATATGCTTCAAAACTGACCCAGGAGAGCTGACCATGTATACTCACACCCTGCCGTACATTTCATATCTCTTCCCAGCTACATGGAAAAATACATTATATTTTCCACTTCCTTTACTTATATTTTATTTTGTTTTGTAGCTTGTTACAGAAATAGTAACATTTAATCAGCATTAACTGATTGTCCATGTGTTTAGGCATAAAAGAATAATAAATTTCTGCAGTACACAGATAAATATCTGAGTTTGACAGTGTTTTAAACATTATATTTATTCATATTTCCCAAGCTCATGTGGAAATCTCTTCACATACTTTTCAACAAGCCAGTATTACACAGCAGATCTGCCAATCCCTAAAATTAGTTTTTTAAAATACCTTGTGCAAGTCAGAAAATATGGCTCATCTCTATGAAGGCTGAAGACAGGCTAATATTTTACTTTTCTTTAAAAAAAAGATAAGGGCTAACTATCAGGCAAAAGTTGTGAAAATGTAGCAGCAATACTTAGAGGTTGCTTTCTGCAGTGAATTATTACAGACTTTCATATACTACTGAGGCTCATTTCCAACATCAAGTTAAAATCACTTTAGCATGAATAATTTTTATTTTTTATTTATTTTTCATTGAGGTAATAGTGTTATATAGATTTCAGGTGTACATCATTATAATTCAACTTCTGTATACATTACATTGTTTTCACCACCAAAAGTCTAGTTTCCAAGTGATAATTTTAAAATGAAACATTTTCTGAGAGTGGAAAAGAGCCATATTGGATTTTATCTGGTTATTAAATTCAAAAAGTGCTTTGTAACAAGAAAGTGGATATTGCGCCCAGCATTAACATATTCTATTTAGAAAAATGACATTGTTATTCATATGAAAACAGATGTTGGTCTAGATAAAGTTAAATGCCTTCACAGGTCTCAAACATGTACACATGAAATTACAGAAATTAATCATAGTTCAAGCAAAGACTTGACTGCTCTTCTGCTATAAAGGGAGAATTTGAGTTATCTACTACTGCATAACAAACCACCCCAAAATTTGATGGCTTAAAACAAAGCTTGGCAAACTTTTTCTGTAAAGGGCCAAACAGTAGATATTTTTTAGACTTTGTAGGGCATGAAATCTGTCACAACTACTCAACTCTGATGTTTTACCTTAAAAGCAGCCATAGACAATATGTAAACAAATGGATGTGGCTATGCTCCAATTAAACTTTATTTACAAAAAGAGGCAGTGAGCCAGATTTGGCCCACAGGCCATAATTCTCTGAGTTGGTATTTTGGACAGGGCTGGATGACTTGTCTCTGCTCTCCATGATTGGATGGGTTGACTCATGTGTTTGTAGTCCGTTGGCAACTTGGCTGGGGGCAGAATGGTCCTGAATGTTCTCACTCACGTGTCTGGCAGTTGACTGAGGCTGTTGGCTAGCTGTCTCGGTTTGCCTCCACATGGCCTCTGTAGTAGGCTAGCTCAGGATTTCTCACATGAGGCCTCAGACAGGAAGTTACACAATGTCACTACACCATATTCTATTGGTCAAAGTCACAAGGTTGGCCTGGATTCAAGGTGTGGGAAAGTAGACTCTACCTCTTGATGGGAAGAATTGCAACTAATTAACGGCCATTTTCAATGCACTATAGGGAGTAAACTCTATCAAAACAGAGTGTATTAATGCCTGTCAGACTTTTACCAACAACTTTCTTACTTTGAAAACCCTGTCAAAACCTCATGAATTGTGGTCACAATTCTTACTGTAAATCACATAGCCACAACTTAAATAAGAAATAAGAATTAATCAAAATTTTCATTCAAACTATTTTGAAATTCTTGTGAAAAGAAAGCTGCTATGAAAGTAAAAGAGAACTTTTAAAGACTCAGAGTGGAATGATCTCATTTTTATTTTTAACAGGATACTTGGTCAAGAGGGTCATTTGAGGAGGAGATAGTGAGGGAGAATGTAGAAAGTGGTGAACAAGGATGGCTAGAATTTTGATCCTTGGAAGTGAAGAAATTATTACTTTTGGAGTGACTTCTTTGTTTTAGGAAACTCCCCTCAATGAGTCTTTAATTACATTTGATTAAGGTAAGGCCAAGCATCTCCTCTGTGAAGTTATACTTTTTAACTTTCTAATTAATAAGTATTTTGTTGAGAGGGTCTTCATCCCATTCTTCATCAAATTTTACCCACTAGTTTTAGCATTCACCGTTTTTTTCCTCAATTAATTAGTATATTATATGTCATATAGTAATTTTCTAAAATTCCATCATTCCTTCTCTGTTTACTAGTTATAAGGAAAATCTTTCTCCTTTCTACATTTATTTGTTTGTATCAATATGGATTCAGGAATTCCTATTTTATTCAAATTTATAATTCATATTATTGTTACTTATTTTGACAATCAAATTGTCCCAGATTTGGCCAGTGGGAGCCTTTGGAACCTGACTTCCTGTTCTTTTAACATCCTCATCATTCTTTGAATACTTCCTTGCTTTCTGACACAACAAAATATTTCAGGCTCATCTTGTACATTCCCTGCCTCCACTCTGCCTTGTTCCTTTTAATGAAGAATGGAGTTTAGAAACTAAGATCTGGATGCTAAATGTACTCATCGCTATTGGGACAGTGCTGTTTCCAGGTTCTCATAGTGGACAGAGCTAGGAATGTATGTCTATACATATGTACGTATACATACATTTACTACTCTACCTACTGATGTATCTATGTATCCACCTATTAAAATCCATGAGTTCACCAATATTGCCAATCCAAAAACACAGGGTTCATTCTAGTTTTCTCATTTGTACTTACCTTCTCCAACAATGAGAATCTGGGCAACCATTATCCTCAATATATTTACATATTTGTTCAATAACCCTGTGTGTAACTACTTTCCCATTGTTGCTGCCGCCCCTCCATGCGAACACTCTCCTTGTTCCTCTCCTGCTCTGACACCTTGTTCCAAGCTGCCACTGCCACCCGCCCACATGGATGCCCTCCTCACGCTGCTCATGTTCCAACACTGCGCCAGCCCACCACAACCACTGCTCACCCCCCTGCCCTTGGCTGCTCACACAGACTTTCGGGCTAAATCTTGAAGGAAGGAAATAATGAGTGCAGTTTCTTGATTTTTTTTCCCTTTGTTATATGGATCAGGGCCCATCTAAAGTATATTTGCAGGGGCTGGCCCGGTGGCATAGTGGTTACGTTCGCACGCTCCGCTTCAGCGGCCCAGTGTTCCCAAGCCAGAATCCCAGGTGCAGACCGACATACCACTTATCAAGCCATGCTGTGGCGGTGTCCCCTATAAAGTAAGGGAAGATGGGCACGGATGTTAGCCCAGGACCAGTCTTCCTCAGCAAAAAAGAGGAGGATTGGCAATGGATGTTAGCTCAGGGCTAGTCTTCCTCATAAAAAATAAAAATAAAATATACTTGCATAACTGCAATACAAAGCTTCAGAAACAGTTTTTGTGTGCCTAAACCTACAAATAACTAAGTATTATCACAGCACATGCATTACCAGTGACATAGTTGTTACATTAGCCAGCCCTGGTGGTCTAGTGGTAAAGATTCAGTGCTCTCACTCCCACACCTGAGTTCTTTTCCCCACCAGGGAACCACACCGCTTGTCTGTCGGTTGTCATAAGTGTGGCGGCTATGTGTTGCTGTGATGCTGAAAGCTATGCCCCTGGTATTTCAAATACCAGCAGGGTCACCCATGGTGGACAGGTTTCAGAAGAGCTTCCAGACTAAGACAGACTAGGAAGAAGGACCTGGCCACCCACTTCTGAAAATATTGGCCATGAAAACCTACGAATAGCAGTGGAGCATTGTCTGCTATAGCACTGGAAGGTTAAAGGATGGCACAAAAAAGACTGGGCAGGGTTATGCTCTGCTGTACATAGGGTCACTAGGAGTTGGAATCAACTCAATGGCACTAACAACAACAAAGTTTTTACATTATCGTTACAACTGGTCAATCTACATCATTCTTTTTAATTGTTCTGTTGTTTGGATGCTACTGTGTTTAGACTTCCAGATAAAAGATCTGCCTCTGTAAGTATCTTCATATTTCTAATTTCCTTGTACTAGACATGTTAATCAACAGTTCTTGCCATACCCACAGCCTTCTTGAAAAAGCAGCCTATTAAACTGTTTAATATCACATAACTTCAACCCTTATAGGAACCAAAGCTGGTTAGACACTGACCCAAAGGCCATCAACCTATGATGTGACCAGAATAAGGTTCTGCCTATAACAGATGCTGTCGGTTCCCTGCCTATATCCCCTCCACACTCCCTGATCACTTTATGCTGACCGCATCCTGCTATAAGCATCTACCACTTTCTACCTAAAGGAAACGGGGCAGGCTGGAGTACGTGGAAGTTCATGCCCCGGGAATCAGCCCTCAGCCAATGACAGATTGAAGTTGGAGGATAAATACCCAACTGGGATACCTCTGAGGAATATTCTACACTGTAGAATCTCAGAGTTCCCCCTGGGGACTGAAATCCAGTTGCCCATAGCAGGAACCTGCTCAATAATGAATCCTTTATTGTCTTCCTTCCCTTCCTGGTCTCAATTCTCTGCCTTCCTAAAAGTGAGTCCAGGAACCACCTCCCAAGTTAACTACCAGCTCTCAAATCCCTGCCTCCAAGTCAGCTTCTGTGGGAACCCAAACTAAGAAACTACTCAAATGTCACAGTAGTTATTAATAGAGCCAAACAGATGTCCTTTCTCAGGTATGTAAACTGTAAGTGTATATATATTTTTAAAAACTGTTTTTAGTTGGACAGAGGGAAAGAGATACGTAAACACTATTTGAACCACAAAAAAGGTGGAGTATAGAGAGGATATAAAAATCCCTGCCCAGAGGGATCCTTTGGATCCAAAACCACCCTCCAGTTCTAATCTAGATTGGACTGTGCCCTATTATAGCTCCTCTTGGATTTCCATGAGATTCTTTCACTCTATAGATTTATATGTGCCTAAGAATAATGACCGTCAGCACTCCCACCCTTACTTACCTGAGTTTACGTTGAGAATCTCAGTTTAGTGTCAAGAGATTAGGAGGCATTGACTTTGATTTATATTTTGCTTCTTGAATTGTGGCTAAAACAAAATCTTGTATAAAGTAGGCATTCAGTTAATATTTGTCTAATGAACAAATGAGAAGAATATTGAAAAGGTATATGTGGATTTACCTAGGTTGAAAACTACTGTCTAAGTCTTAGCTATGAAGAGCAACAAAAATTCTTTCTCTTTTTTTCCCCCCATGGAGCAAACACTTGAACAAATACCTCGCAGCTGGAAGGACCAACTATTATTTTTGTATGCTTGGCATCCTTTTCTGCTGTCTTCTGATAACTGTCCCCTCTCCCCCACTACCCTTCCCCACACACATACACACTTCCTTAGTCAACTGTTTCTCAGTTCATGAGGTTCTGTCCCTGCCTCCAAGAAAGTATACACTCTACAATTTGTCAATCATTATCCCCTATATTCTAGGGGGTTTGCATATGACCCAAGCCAGATCAAACTTCTACCCTTGGATTTTATAAATGGACAATGGAGAGAGAAACTCTTTTCATCTCCTGAGTTTTCCAAGCTGTGGTAATGTAAGCTTGAATTTGTTTGTGCTACCCCTCATATCCCATTCCCACCAATCCACAAGAAGGGAAGTCCATCTTCAGTAGAAGTGGTTGAGAGAAACACATAGGGAAATGCAGCCCCGAGAGGGAGAGAGAGTGGGAGAGAGGAGATTAGGAGAGACAGGAAGATCCAGCAATGTTTTCTGAGTCTCCAGAATCCTACAAGCCAGCTTCGCCTTGTATTTCTTTTATAAGAGCCAATAAATTTCCTTTTACCTTTTTAGTTATTTTGAGATGGCCTTTTATTATTGCAACCAAATAAAATACTATATATATATATATATATATATATATATATATACAAAAGTTGGAAAACTTACTCTAAAACTCTGACAGGAATACATTTTAACACAACCCCCATAAACACTCCACTAGCACCTCAGTCCTTAGAGCATGATAGAGCATCAATAGAAGGCAATGACTCTGTGTCTCCCATTGCATTGTGTGCTAGATCTGGGAGCCTGCAGCAGGGGCCATTGTGCACCAAAGGATTCTTTAATAGAGATTAGGGTGTATCCAGTGGAAGGGGATTTCAAAACAAAAGAGAAGATTCTTACATGATGCATAAAGAGAAGATTATGGGAGGGATGCTAATATTCTTTGTAGGGGTTAGATGGAGTGGAAAGATATTTTTTTCCTAATAGGAAGGGGTTTAAGGAAATTTAGCCAAGTGTTAAAGGTGATTTGTCCCAAAAACTTTAATAAATGTATCTGAGTAAATCAAAACAATCTAAGTGTCTTCTGGCCAGTTCCACTTGGATGTCTCAAAAGGAACTAAAATTAATCTGAAACTGAGACTATCTCCCAAAGCCGGTCTTCTTTTAATACCCCTTATTAGTATAACACACAACCATTTATCTGATCTATGTATAAGCCAGAAACCTGGGAATTATCTTTAATAGTTTCTTTGCCTTTACTTCCTCCATATCCAATTAATCACCAAGTTGTATTCATTTTATCTTCTAAATGTCTCTTGAATCTCCCTGCTTAGTCCCAACTCTGCTGTCACTTCTTCTGTCCAAGCTGTCATCATACTGGACTACTATTCTAACCTACTAATTGGTCTCCCCTGTGTGTACTCTTGCTCCCCTTCAATCCATTTCAATCCAATTTCTACTTTGGAGGCCATCTATTTGTTTCTGTGTGTGTGTGTGTGTGTGTGTGTGTGTGTGTGTGTGAATGCAGATCTGTTTATGTTACTTCCTCTATTCACATCCTGCTTAAAACTCTTCAAAAGTATATTGGACATCTGATGATTTCTGTCCAGAAAATTTCCACCCTCCTTAAGGTAATAACACCCTAAATTTCTTTTAGGAAACCACCCCTCCCCCAAGTGGTTTGGGATTACCCCCACCTACAGCTCCAGAGTTATGGATGCCCTAACTGGCATCCTTTCCCCCAGCCACAGAGATTGTTTTGGGGAAGGGCACTTAACCCATATCTAAACCATTTAAAGTACTGCATTCCCCTAGCCAAAGGAATTGATTCAAGGTGGGCATGTTATTTAAACAAATCCAATCAGAGACATTGACTAGTTCTTGTGACCATTATGGGAACAAGCCTGAAGATTAACCTAGCACAAAGATGAGAGCAGAGTCAAGGGATCCTAGAGAGCCAGAGCTGGGGCATGAAGACATTATCCTCCTATGGATAAAATCGTGCTTGGGTGGGGTCTTAACTCTGAACTTCACCATTAGATAAGCCAATAACTTTTTTTTTTTTTTTTTTTTGACTTAAGACAGGTTGTATTGGGTTTTCCGTTACTTGCAACTGAAAGATTCTTAGCTAATATCCATCCAAGCTAATGGACCATTGCACATAGAATAAAGGAAAAAGTCCCTAATACAACCTGAAACACATTTGCATTTGCTCTCTGGGTTCAAGCCTCACAGGTTTACCTTTAATCTCTGTTCATGCCATTCCCTCTTCCTGAAACCCTCTTGACCTCCCACCCACCTAGTGTCATGCTTCTTATCCTACTTATCCTTTAACTCTCAGCTCAAATGCCTTCCATGAGCCCTCAAATAGACCAGATCTTTGTTATTCACTCTCAAAACACAATTCAGTTTTGCTCCTTGTGAGTATAGAAATTTTACATTTATTTGTGCGATTCTTTCATAAAAGTCTGTCTCTCTCTTTTAACTACAAGCTACATGTGAGAAACTGTATCTTTTTGCTCACTCATGACAGTTCCTGATCATATTAAGTGCTTTATTATTTTTTTGTTGTTTAATGAATTAAAGAAGTCAATGAGAGGAAGACATTCTCTTAACGTAATAAGTTTCAGTTAGCGTCACAGTTTATCAAATAACAACTTGAAATGCATTTGAAAAGAAGCAGAAAGTCACAGTGAATATCACTGGTTCACTTACAAAATGAAAATAGGTTAGTAAAATTTATTTTAAAGCCATGGTGGGAGGAATTTTCCTGGTCATATCCAAGCAATTTATAAAAATGAGAAATTTTAAAAATAGATATATCAGAAACACATGCTATTTTATCTAAGGAATAAATTAAATAGTTGAGTTAACATCCTTATAGAGTAAAAGGTTGAAGGATTAAACTTGTTTTCAATGTAACTCAACCAAAGGGGGCAGAATACAACCATTGATTTAGAAGTAGATGGAACGATTTGGGGAAAAGCAGGATTTCTGGCAAAACTCCTCCTCTAGTTTAGAGCTGCAACAAAGAAACTGACAAATGTTTGCAATTCCATTTCAATGTTGGATCAAATCTCAACACACAGACTTTCTCTCAGCTATTGGAAAAAGAGTTTGGAATGATTTTGTTATACTACAAATTACACAGTCCTTCATCATGGTCAAAAGACAATTTTATATGAATTTCAGTTTTAAGAGGTCATATTTCCGCATCAATTTTTCTTTCCTGGTGTTCCATCCTCGCACCAGAGAAAAAACAGATGTGTTTGGGAAGGTTAAACTGACAATATTGTTGCTCTAATAAGAGTTTCATAAATATAACAAAATTTATTATATACTTAGTGGAACAATATTTTGTTATAGTTGTTTTTAATAACAGTTGAATGAAAATACACTGTGAGTCAATTTGGACTTTGAGCAAGGTATGATTCCATGATTAAGGACAACTTGAAAAGTAAAATCATAATGTTTATGTTTCTAAATTTATTTTTTCTTCAACCTAAAATCCCTTCCCTTCTCATTTCTGCCTAACGCAAGCTTTCCTTGGTTTTTAAAAACACACTGAACCCACGCCTCGCAACCTTATTATTCTAGATTTTTTGTACTTCTAGATAGCACACTTATTGTGTGGGATCAGTGGCTCCCAATTGTCAATCTCAGGACTACATTGTCTGTATCTGAAATCACCTAGACAACATTTTAAAATACATCTTCCAATCTTCTCCCCACTCTTCTTCTCCCACTTCTAAGATTTTGACTCAGAAAATCAGAAAATCTAAGGAATCTGAAAATTTTAAAAATATTCTCTGTACATCCATGTTCATAGCAGCATTACTCACAATAGCTGAAAGGTGGAAGCAACCCAAGTGCCCATCGACAATGAATGGATAAACAAAATGTGGTACATACATACAATGGAGTATTATTCAACCTTAAAAAGGAATGAAATTCTGACACATGCTACAGCATGGATGAAACTTGAGGACACTATAAGCAAAATAAGTCAAGCACATAAGGACAAATACTGTATAATTCTACTTAGTATATGAGGTATGTAGAGTAGTCAAACCCGTATGGAGAGAAAGTTGAATGGTGGTTGCACGGGGCTGGGGAGTGGGGGAATAGGGAGTTATTGTTTAATGGGTACAGAGTTTTAGTTTTGGAAGATAAGAAAAGGTTTGGAGACAGATGGTGGTGATGATTATACAACAATGTGAATGTACTTAATACCACTGAACTGTACACTTAAAAATTGCTAATATGGTAAACTTTATGCTATGTATATTTAACCACAATTTAAAAAATATTCTTTAGATATGGGGAATGCTGCTGTCAGTCATTTGTCTTGGTTCTTCATTCTTCATTATCGTAACATTTTATTCCTACATTCTTTTATCTGCCATGCACCAGGCCTCATTCTAGATGGACTCCAGAAGACAAGGTCCTGCTCTCAGAGGGCCATAATTCTACTGTCTATGTAAGAATTAGGTGGTGTAGCATGAGACAAAAAGCCTAATTTTCCAGTGGTTTTAACACTCAAGATGTTATTTTCTCTTATAAAATATCTATTTGGCAGGACCCAGGTTCCTTCTAGCTTTCTTCTTTATCAACACTAGATTATGACCATATAGGCATGGTTAAAGGTGGCTGCTGGATAGCTGGTCATTGCATCTGTATTCCTACCAGCAAGGAGAAAATACAACCCGAAGGACATAACCCTTACTTTAGGGATATTCTCTAGAAGTAACATCTCATTGAAAATAACTTAGTCATATGGTCATGCATAGCTGCAAGAGAAGCTGGGAAACACAATCTTTATTCTTGGCAGCCATGTGCCTAGCTAAAATTCAAGGATTCTCTTACCAAAAAAAAAAAAAAAAAGAGTACTGGAAGAGAGCTATCAGACTCTGCCACAATTATTTTCCCAGCAGATTTTGACTCCTTTGAAAGCTGATAGGTCTCTCAAAGCATGGAATTAATAAGAAGAGACTAAGGGGCAAGGTAAAGGGAGCATTTGGGATGACATTCCTCTGAGGTTTTCACCCCTTTAATATCCCACTTCCTTTTGACAAGGATTGCCTTAGAGCAGTGATCAGCAAACTTTTTCTGTAAAGGTTCCAATAGTAAATATTTTAGGCTTTGCAGGCTAAAATATTTTAGGCTTTCTGTCAACCACTCAACTCTGCTGTGATTGCATGAAAATAGTCACAGAAAATACATAAATTAATGACTGTGGCTGTTTCCAATAAAACATCATTTGCAAAAACATGTGGTAGGCTGAGTTTGTCCTATAGGCCACAAATTGCTGACCCTTGCCTTATCTCATGATATAAGCCCTTAAAAGGCCTCAGTATATTACTAACATATTTCACATTTTGTCAACTTCATGGGCTAGTAGTAAAAGCCAAAGGTGTGACTCAGATCCCTCAGGAATGTGGGTTTTGTTCATACCATCAGGTTAACCACTGAAACAAGTAGAGGAAATAGTTAAGCATTAGGGAAATTTAGAATGGATGGTAGAGGAGGTGTTGTGGAGGAGGGCTAGTTGTGGCAAATATTTTCTCTCATTCTTTGAGTTGCCTTTTTACTTCCTTAATAGTGTCCTATGAAGCATAAGATTTTTAAATTTTGATGAAGTCCAATTTTTCTATTTTTCCTTGGTTGCTTCTGCTTTTGGTATCATATCCAAGAAACTGTTATCTGATCCAAGGTCACAAAGATTTATTCCTATATTTTCTTCTAAGAGTTTTATGGTTTTAACTCTTATGTTTAGATCTTTGATCCATTTTGAGTTAATTTTTGTGTATGGTATGAATTAGGGGTACAACTTCATTCTTTTGCCTATGGATATCCAGTTCTCCCAGCACCATTTCTTGAAGAGACTGTTCTTACCCCCATTGAATTGTTTTGGCACCTTCATCGAAAATCAATTGCCCATGAATGTATGGGTTTATTTCTGGGCTCTCAATTCTATATATCTATTCTTGTGCCAGTCCATAACTGTTTTTCTAAGCAGAATGCCTAATTTTCCAGTGTGATGGATAACATATTCTTTTATTCAGGTAATAACTTACCAAATATTTTCTAAGCACCTTCTATATGTCAGGCACTATGTAGGTGCTTGGGGGGAAGGGAAAATATTGTCATTTAGATTAGGTCTGGGTACAGATGTCTCCTTGGGTGTGTTCTCTCAAATACAGCTCCCTGGGAATAGTTTCTTTTTATCTGTAGACCTATGGACTAAAGAGACAAAATATCTCTCCTGCACATTCCAAACATACGGTGATGGGACTGGCACAAAATAACTGCTGTAGACACTGCCATTCAGAAAGGGGAAAAATGAAAGCACACAGGAGTCACTGGTCCATAGCAATGCTGAAATCCAGCTGGACATATGTTGCTAGTTTCTTGATTAGAGGATCAGTCCTACTGTTTGGGAACTGATTTGCCATGGCTCTTGGCTCTACCATCTATACCCTAGAACTCCTTCATTTCCCATAGAAAATAGCCCACAACTGCAGCTGAGTAATTTTCTCAGCCTGGTTCTGCACATAGAAATTTGGGAGTCCTAAGACCTCTTTTCATTTTGTATTATCTCTATATCTTTCAATCCAAGTTGATATAATTCTTTTAAAACCTTCATGGAATTTTTATGAATCAATTTATAATCCATTCCATTAAACAAAATCTATACCCAAAGCTCTCTTTGAGATAAGCCCTTCTCTTAACCTGGTCTTTCTGTTAGGCTCCTGAGGGACAACATCTTTAAGATTCTTAGAAGTCCTTTTAAAACAGAGATGATCTGTGGGACCAGCCCTTAAGATCCTTAGAGGAAGTTTTGTCTGAGTGAATTTTTCTCTGAGGAACCACTTTAGATTCTTCTGAGATCATAACAATGGATCTCATAGTTCTTCCCTGGACTTGATCTTTGCTGTGAAGCTTTTTCTTAATTGACAATCTTGGAGAGCCTGGAAAGGGTAGTTTTATTATCAAATTCAGTTCTTTATTTAGCTTATATCCTTCTCCTTACATTTTACTATAAGAATAAGCCAGGTGACACCTTCAACATTCTTCCAGAAATCTCCTTAGCTAGATTATCCATTCACTACATGTATTTTCTACTTTCTACTTTATCACAGGTTACAGTGTTGCTAAACTTCTGTCACTATGTAACAAGGATCCTCTTTCTCCAATTTGCAATAGCATTTTCCTTACTTTACTTTAAGCCTTCTCTGACAGCCCTCTTGAGGGCCATCAGACTCTGCCACCAGTCTCTTCAAGGCCCCTTCACTTTCACCTACTGCCCAAAGTCCCAAAGCCATTACCACATTTTAGGGTTTTGTTACAGCAACACCCTACTCACAGGTATGAAAACCTGTCCCAGTTGCTATGGCTGCAATATAAATTATCCCAAAACTTGATGGTTCAAAGCAAATGTTTATTATGCTCATGGATTCCATGGATCAGGAACTTTGTGAGAGTGGTTTGTCTCTGCTTCATAATATCTATGAGATGGAAGACTTGAAAGTTGGGGACTGAAATCATCTGAAGTCTCACCACTCACATGGCAATTGCTTTAAATGATTCACTGGGGAACTCAGTCCTTCTCTATGTGGTCTTTCCAAATAGGCTTCCTCAGAGCACTTCAGCTTCCTCATAACTTGGTGGCTGGGTTCTAAGGGAGAGTATCCTGATAGAGCAAGATAATAGCTGAATTGCTTTTTGTGGCCTAAACTTGGAAATCATAGTGTTACTTCTCCCTTATTCTATTAGTCAAGACAGTCACAAGGCCCCCTGAAGTCCAAAGTCTCCACTTCTTGATGGAGAAGTGGAAATTTTCTAAAAGAGTATATGGGACCAGAAATAATGCCGTGGCCATTTTGGAAAACACAGGAGAAACACAGGAAGGTATTCCTTCAATAGATCTCTTGCATAAGAATTCCATCTCAAGCTCTGTTTCTAGGGAACTCAACTGCATTAATTTCAAGGGCTGCCATAACAAAGTACAATGAACTTGGTGGCTTAAGCAAGAGAAATTTACTGTTTCACAGCTCTCAAGGCGAGAAATCCAAGATCAAGGTATTGATAGGGTTGGTTCCTTCTGAGAGAAGTGAGAAACAATGTTTTCCATACCTCTCTCCTAACTTCTGGTGGTCTGCTGGCAATCTTCAGTGTTCTTTGCCTTGTAGAAACATCACTTCAATCTCTGCCTTCATCTTCACATGGCATTCTCCCTGTGTGCATGTCTCTGTGTCCAAATTTCCCCTTTTTACAAGGACACTAGTCATATTGGCTTAGGGGCCCACTTTAAAAACCTCATCTTTAACTAATTACATCTTGCAATGACCCTATTTCCAAATAGGGTCATATTCTGAGGTTCTGGGGGTTAGGACTTAAACATATGAATTTGGGAGGGGGACGCAGGTAAACCCATAACATTGACCTAAGACTTTAGAGTACCTACTTTACAGTACTTACTGTAAAGAATATCTGAAATAATGCATAGGAAGTTCCAGACTCCTAGTGAATGATTAGTAAATGTTGGCCAGCATCATTATTTATCTTTGGATCCAGAGAGAGTAGCACAGTGCTTAGCACATGGTAAGCAAATAGTGAACATCTTTGGGTTCTGCCTGCCTGGCATTCACTCCACCTTTTTCTGGTAAGAACACCGTGAAACAATTCCCTTGCCAGTCTTGGTGAGGTGATCATTCAAAATGCCCTGCCCTTCCTGAACAAGACATGAGTAGACAGATGATCCAAGAATGCCATTCAGACTCTGTATCCCAAATTTTATATCTCAAGTAACAAAGGGATACAAAATGTCTGTGATCACTTGTCCTGACAACAGTTCCACAAAAGAGACTAACTGTTAGTTCCTGCCACCTGGATACTTAGAGTTGTTTCGATTCCTGCCTTTTTCACAGCCTGGTGCTTGCCTTTTCTTTTAATTCTTTGTGCTACTCCACATCCTTGAGCACATTCTTTGTTTTTGCTTAAGATAGCCAGAGTTTCTTTTGTTTATGGAAATAGAAATAGACTGAAGTAGAAACTGATTACTGGAAGTACCTGTTACAACTGACACTTGGAATGACACTGTGAAGTTGGAAGGGTCATGGTGAGGCAGGAGACAGTGTGGATTTCCCTTTCTCTGGCTGGGAAGATGGCTATCTTCATACACATGTTGTATCTGGAGACTCGGGGAATGTGTCTACCCAGGCTGGAAATTTGGTAGAAAAATGTCATCAGGTTGGATATTTGTTTCAGCCTGAGATAAGTAACTATAAGTAAGAGACAACTGGCTCATCAGAAAGCAGAGAGAGAACAGAAACTGCTAAGGGAAGCCCTTTCTGTCTATGGCCTGTGATCAAAGAGAGTTAGTAGCCAGATAATCTTGAGTTTTTCTCATTTGGCAAAGCTGAGTTCTCTTCCCTAAGATCAAGTTAATGGAAGCAAAGTCCAGGATGCTGCAAACTTAAGAGGAGATAAGAAGGGACCCAGGGAAAGCCTTGCTAAGCACTACTTTCTGGGTCTTCCTTGTCTGATAAAGGCTTCACTTAGACCCACTTTAGAGCCCAACCGCTGAAATACATGGAATGAGGGAGCCCGATTGGTTTTGTCTGTCCCATCTCAAGCTATTGCTTGTCATTGCCCCCAGGAAGTGCACAAAATGGAGGCCTAGGGCTGAGGGCTGGAGAGAAAGGTAGAGCTCTAAGGCCTGTTGTTATGAGAGAGGATATCCTAGTGTTAGATATAGATGGAAAGCCTACTGGGTTTCCAAGCAAATTGTATTCCTAGAAAAACATTGACCAATCCAAAGCAATCTCCAGGCCCTCAATAGAAATTAGTCTCCAAAATTAGTTTAGTCCCCACAAGTGAGCCCTCTCCATTGTCCTTCTCAGATGTGACCACAGAGGATAGTGAGCATTGGCTCTACTCCCAGAGGAGAAAGCCAGAGTCAGCAACTTTGGCTGACTAAGAAATTTACTCCATCAGTGGGGCAGGGAGTACTTTTTATTCCTGGAAAGCAGGATGTGATAAATGCTGTTAAACAGTGACCATTCTAAGCTGTCTCTTCTTCTTCCCTTATCCACATGGGATTTTTCTTTTTAATTAAGGTATCCTGATCTCCTTGCACCACTGTAGATTAGGTTAAATTTATCATTTAGCCATAGGTTGACAACACACAGAGAAATATTCTCAACCAATCTGAGATTAATGCACTGTATTAGTCAGGACTCTCCAGAGAAACAGAACCAGTAGGATATATATAGATATATAGAAGGATATTTATTATGAGGGATTGGCTCACACAACTACGGAGGCTGAGAAGTCCCATAATCTGCTGTCTGCAAGCTGGAGGCCCAGGAAAGCCAGTGATGTAGTTCTTAGTCTAAGGCCTGAGAACCAGGGGAGACAATGGTGTAGGTCCCAACCCAAGACCGAAGGCCAGAGAACCACGAGCGCTGATGTCCAAGGACAAAAAAGGGATGTCTCAGCTCAAGCAGAGAGAGCAAATTTGTCCTTCCTTGCCTTTTTGCACTATTCAGGCCCTCAATGGATTGGCTGGTGCCCACCTGCAGTGGTAAGGTAGATCTTCTTTATTCAGTCTACCGATTCAAATGCTAATGTCTTCCAGAAACACTCTCACAGACACCCAGAAATAATGTTTTACCAGCTATCTGGCCATACCTCAGCCCAGTCAAGTTGACACATAAAATTAACCATCAAATGCATGTTGCTGAGGGACTCTAGAGCTGGATTCAATAATTGGCCTAGAGCCTGGGGAGGGAGGGAGTTCTGGGGTATACATGGAAGAGCTGCACCATTGTGGGTGGGATCACTTATGACATTGTACGCAAAAGAGTAAGAGTGTGTGTGGATATCAAACTGTCAGGAAGATTATAGTGGAAAACTATTGTTTATGCCTGCCCAGCATCCCAATTTTCCTTTATAAAACCTTTCTTCACCCACGTTTGAACCAAACAGTTCTAAAAAGGCTGAATCTCTACTTCTCCGGCTCAGTTGGCATGTAACCCAGACCTGGTGTGTTAATTTATTCCATCTCCATAGGTCAATGAATGATTTAGGAAAGCTTACGCAACCCAAGTCAGATCAATAGAGTCAGTCACAGATTTTTGAAGGAACCACTGGGAAAGAGACACACTCTTCACACAGGGACTGTTCGGCTAATAGAATGTAAATTTATAGCTCTCAGGGACCAGTATGCCACCACTTGGAGGAGAATGGCATTTGGGCAGAGGAAAGCATATTGAGAACAAGAGCCAATAAATGTTCCTTTGGCTTAGCCATTTGGAGGTGGTGTGGTGGACAGTTGTCTGGAGCCCAGCACTCTGTGACCTCTCTCCCTTTGGTTAGGGAGTTTCCTTCCTCCCCAAGTTAAAAGTCAGAAATCATGCTTCCCTGGCCCTCCTTGCAGCTGGGCACAAGCATGTGACCCAGGCCCCACCAGACATCCTTGTGAGACTTCCTTTGAAAAGAGACCAATGTGAGGAAGAAATGCCAAGTGAAATCCATTTTTCCCAGTGAGAGTCACACTGCTGCTACTTGGCCTTCAGAGGTGGCACTGTTGAGTTTCTGGTTACAGAGCTGGCAGTAGCATCTGTATCAGCAAAGTTGGCAATGGAAAATGTAGCAATGAGTGTTGGAAGGGGGTGGTGGAGGCAGTAGCAGCGTCCTCAGGCTAGTTCTGATGCCTGTTCCAGGTGGTGTCCTGGAAGTTCAGCATTGAGCCTGACTCTCTAGCCCTCCTGGCAATTCTGTGACCTACAAAATAGCCTTTAATAAATTTATTTTTGGCTTAACGAATCAAATTTCTGTCACTTTCAAATAAAACTTCTGGTACTAATGTAACAGTCAGTAAAAATCTGTTATATAGATGGATAAATTAATGATAATTCCGTGAGGTAGGCATTATTATTCCCATTGTACAGACGAAAAATAGCCTCAGTAATATTAAGTGCATCCTGCCCAAGGTCATGCAGCTAGTAAATCCTAGAGCAGAGATTTGAATTCTGGTCTCTCTCTTTTTCTAATCTCCAAAGTTCATGTTTTTCAGTATGACATTTGAAACATGCTTTCAGAAATAATCTTGTGACAGAGAGAGTAGATTGGCTTGCTCAGAATTCATCCCAATCTCTTCTAGAGTGCCTCCTCATACCACAGAGGCTAGAAAGCTAAAATTGACATTTCCCAGACTCAATTGCAACTAGGAATATGATTTTGCCTCCACCAGTTAGACACACTTGTGTGGAAATTGCATTTAGAACTGAGTCAAGCAGGGAGGAGGGCAGCACCAAGACCAATCAGATACCACAAGTGAGGCTGCAATGTCCTGATTCCTGAATGGTGGCAAGGTAGTGTGACCCTGGAGCTGGCAGGTAATACCGTGGCTTCTAGATTCCCAGCTTCCTGATTGTTGCAGTGACAGTTCTCTGGACAGGTCAGCTCTGTGGTGTGTTCTGGAAGTCATTCCTGGAGGCCAAGACTACAGCTCCCTCCTCCAGCCCTTCTAACTGTAAGCATCTGATTCCCTGTATCCAACCCTTTTCTGTTTAGACTACTAGACTAGATTCTATTATCTGTTCCTGAAATCTGTCTATTACAAACATGTATAGAGGTCAAGTATTGTGCAACCAAACAGCGCTACATAGAGATTTTCATCATTCTCAGAGTCACAATTAAGAAAAAAAAAGTAAGTATTCAAAGTAATTTGATATATTTCAGTAATAAGCACCATGGCCTTTCCAATCTTGCCACAACTGTAGCTCAAGAAGCTGAGTGTATGTCAGGGTACAGGCAAGCAATCCATGGCTCATTTAAACTTGATAATTTGGGGAGACTTGCATAAAGACTCATTTTCAAAGCTATGCATGGGGCATAGAGAACCACAGGGGTTATGCAGTGCCCCAGACCTGAAGCGGCAAGAGGAGTGAGCTTGTTAATGACTGAATGTTTGTGTCCCACAAAATTTCATATGTTGAAATTCAAACCCCCAATATGAGGGTACTAGGAGATGGGGCCTGTGGGAGGTAATCAGGTCATGAGGGTGGAGCCCTCATGAATAAGATTAGTGCCCTTACAAGAGAGAGCTCTCTAGCCCTTCTTCCAACATGTGAGGACATGGCGAGAAGTTGTCAGTCTGCAACCAGGAAGCAGGCTCTCATCAGACACCTCAACTGCCAGAGCCTTGATCTCAGACTTCCGGGCTCCAGAGCTGTGAGAAATACATTTCTGTTGTTATAAGCCGTCCAGTCTATGATGCTTTGTAATAGCAGCCTGAACTGACTAAGATAGAGCCATTATGGAAACCTGGGGACAGCTATGTAGACAGGGCACCTTTCAAGAGCTGTGACCTTTGGTTGAGGGACATAGCTAGCTCACAGCAACCTCAGGCAGGGAGCAGGGAGGGACACTTCACATTCTGCCCTCCTTTCAATCTCATGCCCATTCGCTGAACCCATCTGGAAGTCAGAGGACAAGAGCCTGTGCTGTAGTCCTTACCGGGCAACCTCCCAGGGTGAAGAACGATGAAGAACGGGTCAGAGGAGCAAATAGGAGACATCCAGGACAGCAAGTGAAAAAAATCAAGAACTCCAGTGTAGTAAGACATCATAAAGAATGCAGGGTAAAGTGTTTCAGTGCCGCTGAATTTTTTAATGCTGACAGGTTGAGTTTATTCATTCATTTTAAAGATAGTCAATATAATCTGCTCAGTGTGATATGAGGGCATCTTACTCAGTGTTGGACAGAGTGTCATAAAGTGTGAGAAGTGGAAAGGCACCTTAGAAACCTCACTGAACATTTGTTATTTCATAGATGAGGAAACTAAGACTTAAGGAAATGAAATAAATTCCTCCAAAGTCACATATCCAAAAAGTTGCAGAATCAGAATGCACACCCAAGTCTAATGATGCCCAGTACAGGGCTTCTTCCACTATCTGCAGCTAAAATCCGTGCTGGACACAAGGTATGCTCATGACAAAGTGCCAGACTGTAATATGTCTCAGTCTTGAGCAGCCCTCTGCCTTGGTTTTATTTTTCTCTTCACTTTAAACATTTACCTGAGAAGCTGAATTTCAAAGACACTTTTCCTAAAAATAACTAAAAGATCTGTAGGAGGAAATTAGCATAATGTATTTTATCTATAATTTACAGTGTGTAATCTAAAAATGTGCAACAAAGGAATGCTAGTAGTGCAGAGAAATTCCCCTGGGATGTTTGGTTCCATTTAAAAACACCTCAGTATGGGGAATGTGGAAGCAGATCCTGTGACACACTTCCATCAGGGCAAACTGTTATTCCAGTGATTCACAGCAAGAGGCCTGACAAACACTTGTGTCGATATAAAGGTTCTTGCCATCGGGATAAAATGAGAATTGCAGTGGGTGGTCCCATTCTAGCATCGTCTCCTTTTACTTCTGTCCTGGCTTAGGTGGTTGCCCTGGAAACAGTGGGGTAGCAAACAAAATCATTTGGAAGAACTTTTAGGAAGGCTTATACATCAAGGCCTAATTTTTATTTGCTGCTGCAATAGACTTTGCCAAGTCTAACGTTCCCTGAGAGGGTGTTCTCCTTGGACTATCTTGAAAGGTGGTTCATTCTAAAATCTTTGGTAAGTTCCAGTTGGAGGGCTGGCCAGAGTTTGGCACATAGCAGGGGAAAAGGCCTTTATTCCTCATTATTCAGCTTTGGATCCCAACACAGATGGTCCTGATCTCCTCCTCCCCCACCTAAGAATTTTTCTAAAATGACACCCAAGTTTTTCTTGGCAGAAGTTATAATTCCTGGCAAACAGTTCACTGCAGCTCTAATTATGATGACAGCTTTAATGGAGAAGATAATCATATTAAATGGTTCTTATTCAGTTCCATGTGATGAATTAGTGATTACCATGAAATGTGTTAAGCAGCCAAAAGTAAGGGGGAAAGATGATGTGCTGAACTACAAGTTGAGGTTTGAGGGATTCCAAAACTGAGTGGGAGATAGGACAAAATGACCTCTAAGGAGGAGATGCTGATTCTAATGTTTCCTGTGGCTTATTTACTGATTAAGGAACCCTTTTTTCCTGATGTTGAAGAAAAAATTATTCTGACATTTGTTAAAATGGTAAAGAAGACTTTCTTCAAGACTACTGCAATAGGAGAGAAAGATCAGGCTCAACCCCCAATACAAGAGGAAAAGTGGGGATTAATAGCCAATGAGCAGAGTGAGGGGGTCAGCGGATGGAAAATTACTAAGAGGAGATATCAAGAGTAGAGGGATTTGTTTTTAAAAGGATTCTTGCTAAAGACAAGTCAAGGACTTGTACATCAAAGGTGGGATGAGGGATTTGCCCAGATATCGAGGGTGATCAGATATCAATAGTGGGGAGACTCTCACTAAACTTACTTAGCAGGATTCTTTTTAAAACTTGGTTAGGCATGCCAAAGACAGGACGAGGCCAAGGTGAAGGCTGGAGAGTCTTTGTCAGTCCCTCTTCTTGTTCAAAGGAAAGAAGAGACATTCTTCTTTCCTCTGAACAATGTAAGTCCCTTTCTCATTCAATCTTCTTTTGTTCATTAAGGACCAGCTGAACCATCTGTTGGGACTTAATAGTAGAGGACATTTGCTGCATGGTGCGAATAATCAGGCATCTAATGAGGGGAATTTCTATGAAAAGAAAAAGAAAACAAAGACTAATGGTTGCAGCAGACTATAAATCCAGTTTCTGAGTCCAGAAGGCAACCAGTTGAGAAGATTTCTAGATGTTGGGCTTGAAGCACCTTTAGATAGTAGAGTGAGGACAATAATTGAAATCCAATGGATTTCCTGGTTTGCAGTTTGGACATCTGGTGATGGCATTGACATCCGTGTCACAGTCATGGTTATTTCCCAGAGCAGAGTATGGAAGATGTGGAATTTTCAGTAAACTTCCTGAGTGGCCTACACAGTAGCAGCTCCAGGAATGAAGGCTGCCCACCATCCAGCTTTAGCTTGCAAGACAACCCAGAGTCCCCATAAGGATTTGGGCAGTCAGGTTAAAGTTCTCAGTGACAACAAGTTAGGAAATGGGGAGAAAAATTGGAATTGTTAATTTGGAGAGTTGTAGCCAGATGCTGGTGGAAACTAGAAGAATTGAGCATTTGGTAAGGACTGACAAAATGTGCCAGATGGCAGGATTCAGTCCAATTTACAAGTAGACAATAAAATCTCAGAGACAATGAACAGGACTAGAATCTGATAACCCACAAGAGTGTGCTATAGTTTTTCATGGAAAGATAAAATTTCTCTGTACACTCACCCCTTTCAATCAAAGTTAACCAAAGTAAGATTATCCTTGTTTACAAAATAAGTCTGGTCTCACTAGTTTCCACCTATTATTTAAATAAGTACAACAAGAAGAGTAATTGACCACATAGATTTTTGAAAGTTTGCTTTGCTGGAGCTTTTCATAGGGATTCTCAAATTAGACTTTTAAAAGCCTCTTAAGGCTAGAAAGCCAAGCCAAGAACTTGCCACCAGATTTCACCTGCAGGACCTATAGATTTGGTTGAATTTCTCTCTTCTCTAGGTCTCCAAAACATCCTAAGTTTCCTGTGCCCACCAGGAAGTGACTTTCCTTGCTCACCTGTAAGCCTGGGAACCCTATAAGTCGGTGCCAGCCACAGTTTTCCCAAAAGGGCTTCATAAGCATCAGTTCCATAAAGTTAACCTTAGTTCCTTAAAACGATCTGGTCATATCTGATTCATGCACATCATTCTCAAATATGACATTCCAGTCAAAGCCCTGGTTATATAACCAATGTTTCCAATTATGTCCTGTTCAAGGAGGACAGATTCTTATTGAACTTATGCAAATAATTATGTTGCCATGAAAATGAGAATACAATAAAAGTTTCTGAATTCTGGAGGGATCAGGCAGGGAGAAAAGATAAATGTTTCATTTTTGTTTACAAAAGTGTAATCTACTAACTTGTTGTGAGTTATAACTTAGAAGAAAAGGGAAAGGGATTCTTTAAATCCAGCAGTAATATTTTAAACAAAAGCCATAATCTCCTTCATCAGTTCATTCAGTCTCATGTAATTAATTGTTGTTCTGCTTGCTCTTGGGTTAGCAGTTTTATAAACACATTGGCTTCTCCACTAGAGTTCTGGAAATCCCCACCCAGTTGAATGGTATGGTCTCAAAGTTATTTACACAAAGCCATCAGAAGCCTGTATCCCAGAGACTCGTCATAAGCCTTTTCATGGGTCTTTGAGATAGTCCCCTTTGTCGATGATGAAGCACTCTGTTTTATAGCTGAGCAAGTCCTTTCAGAGAAGAATCAGAGTAAAACAAAAACTATCTGTTGATAACAAAAGACCTAAAGTGGCCATGGTTAAAGGTCTAATGAGAGTTCATTATAAAAATGATGCAATTGACAAGGGAATTTGGTTATTTCTGTGGCAAACAACATTTAAAATAATAACTGGGATTAAAACTGATAACATTATACCAGGACCTATCATAGGCAGCAAGAGTATTGACAAGTTTCATAAAATTTTTGAAATATTTATATTAATAACTTTTTATCCATACAAATATAACTGAGAGAAAGTTAAGCATCTCTTTTTTGACAATGTTTTTCATGCAACTGAATATATCGAATAAACCTAATTATTTTCTGACTTTTCTCTTTTTATAACGTGAAAGAAAAAGATCCTTTGAGATTTTCCAAGAGCCCTCTGAGAAATCTCAAGGTCAATTCAAGATCAAGATTTCATTTAGTATTTGATTCTGGGAAGGCAAAATTGTAAAAAATTTCAAAGGTTTGAATACTTGACTAAATAGGATCCCAGGTCACTGTGAAACAATACTTATCTACCTATTTAACCATAGTGAAAATAAAAAATTCAAAAGTAAATATAGGAGATAACATGACTGTAAGAGTACTGTAGCTCTTTTAAAAGTGAAATGACTCAATTCTCTTAAATTATCAAGGACATGATAAAGGTTAACATAAAGCACAGGGAATTATTCTGATAAGACACAGAATCTTTGTTTCCTAGGAGGATTACTTAAAAGGTAAAGAAAAACCTTTTACAATCTCTTATTAAGAGCAGACCAATAATCCAAGAAGTCTTTGTTATTTTAACAGAAAGAAAATCAAACTCTAGTTTTGCATCAGTGTATGTATGATATTACAGTTCTTTTCTTTTAAACTTTATAAACAAATATATCCAATCTTAGCCAGCTTTGACCACATGAGATAAGATTCCTTTTCCAAGATTTCTTTCCTGTAAACCTTCTACAACTTATTTATGCACTTATTTATATATAAGCCAATCAGGACAGAGCTCCTTTATGAGATTTTATAAATTAATTTGGTAATACCACCTAGAGGTAGAAAATATCACATACATATACAAACATACATACATAAACATACAGACAGATGCAAGCAGAGACTTTATAGTTTTCATTCTAAAATTTTAGCCGTAAGTCAGATAAGCATAATAATACAAAACTCACTGGTTTATATAAGATTTCTGGCTCTTGTCTTTGCTCCAGTTTATATTTTTATTCAAACTGTGTTTCTGACAGATGGAACAAGTTAAGGTTACCTGCTCTATATGAGGGCTAATGCTTTTTACCAATAGTTGTGAATGAGACTTTTAAGATTTTCTTTTCTTCTGACATGTAGTTTCTTTTGGGATTTCCTGAGTCTCTTGAGCAACTCCAATGAAGGACAAGGGGCCTAAAGTTCAAGTGACTATAGGGAGTTGAGGAGCCAGAGTGGGAATGGAAAAATCTGGCAAGGGCGGAGAGAGACAGAGGAGGAAGGGGCTTGAAGAGAGTGATATCAAAGGAGTCAAGGGAGCTGAAGGGAAGATTGGAGATGGTAAATGGAGGAAGGAGACAAGGACGGTTCAACATCTGCAAGTCAATCAATGTGATATACCACATTAACAAAATGAAGGATAAAAATCATGTGATCATCTCAATAGATGCAGACAAAGCCTTGACAAAATTCAACATCCATTCATGATAAAAACTCTCAATAAACTGGGTATAGAGGGAATGCACCTCAAGATAATAAAGGCCCCATATGAAAAGCCCATAACTAAACTCCTACTCAACAGTGAAAATCTGAAATCTTTTCCTCTAAGACTAGGAATAAAACAAGGGTGTCCACTCTCACCACTTTTATTCATTGTAGTATTGGAAGTCCTAGACAGAGTGATTAGGCAAGAAAAAGGAATAAAAGGCATCAGATTTGGAAAGGAAAAGGTAAAACTGTCTCTATTTGCAGATGACATGATATTACATGTAGAAAACCCTAAAGATGCTACTGAAAAACTGCTCCAACTAATAAACAAATTCACTAAAGTTGCAGGATACAAAAATCAGTAGTGTTTCTATACACTAGCAACTAACTATCAGAAAGAGAAATTAAGAACACAATCCCATTTACAAGTGCATCAAAAAGAATAAAACACTTAGGAATTAATTTAACCAAGGAGATAAAAGACCTTACACTGAAGACTATAAAACATTGATGAACGAAATTGAAGAAGACCCAACAAATGAAAAGATATTCCATGCTCATGGATTGGAAGAATTAATACTGTTAAAATGTCCACACTACCCAATGCAATCTACAGATTCAGTGCACTCTCTATTAAAATTCTAATGGCATTTTTCATAGAAACAGGAAAAAAATGCTAAAATTTGTATGGAACTACAAAAGACGCTGAATGGCCGAAGAGATCCTAAGAAAGAAGAATAAAGCCAGAGGCATCACACTTCCTGATTTCAAGCTATACTGCAAAGCTATAGTATGAAACAGTATGGTACTGGCATAAAGACAGACATATAGACCAATGGAACAGAATCAAGAGCCCAGAAATAAACCCACGCATATACAGTCAACTAATATTTGACAAGGGAGCCAAGAATACTCAATGGAGAAAAGACACTCTTCAACAAATGGTGCTTAGAAAATTGGATATTCACATGCAAAAGAATAAAACTAGATTCCTATCTTATACCACTCAAAAAATTAACTCAAAATGGATTAAAGACTTAAATGTAACACCCGAAACCATAAAAGTCCTAAAAGAAAACATAAGGAAGAAGTTCCTTGACATAGATCTTAGCAATGATTCTTTGGATATGACACCTAAAGCACAAGCAACAAAAGCAAAAATAAACATGTGGGACTATGTCAGACTTAAAAGCTTCTGCACAGCAAAAGAAATGATCAACAAAATGAAAAGGCAACCTACAGAATGGGAGAAAATATTTGCAAATCATATATCTGGTGAAGAGTTAATATCCAAATTACATAAAAAACTCATATAATTCAATAGGAAAAAACAAACAATCCCATTTAAAAATGGGCAGAGGATCTGGACAGACATTTTTCCAAGAAAGACATCCAAATGGCCAACAGGCACATGAGAAGGTGCTCAACATCACTAACCATCAGAGAAATGCAAATGAAAACCACAATGAGATACCACCTCACATCTGTTAGAATGGCTATCATCAAAAAGACATGAGATAACAAGTGTTGGCAAGGATGTGGAGAAAAGGGAACCCTTGTGCATTCTAGGTGGGAATGTAAATTGGTGCAGACACTATGGAAAACAGTATGGAGGTTCCTCAAAAAATTAAAAATAGAACTACCATATGATCCAGCAATCCCACTTCTAGGTATATAACCAAAGAAAATGAAAAAAAGATAATGAAGAGATATCTGCACTCCCACGTTCACTGCAGCATTATTCACGTAGCCAAGATGTGGAAATGACCAAAGTGTCAGTCAATGGATAAACAAGATGTGAGATAGATAGATAGATAGATAGATAGATAGATAGATAGATAGATAGATAGATAGATGATAGATAGATAGGATTATTATTCATCCATGAGAAAGAAGGAAATCCCGCCATTTGCAACAACAAGGATGAGCCTTAAGGACGTTATGCTAAGCGAAATAAGCCAGATAGAGAAAGACAAATCCTGCATGGCATCAATTATATGTGGAGTCTAAAAATCAAAAGGTGAAACTCACAGAAACAGAGAGTAGAAAAGTGGCTGCCAGTGGTTGGGGGTGAGGGAAATAGGGTTGACAAGAGGGTACAAACTTTCAGTTGTAAGATGAATAAGGTCTGAGGATCTAATGTATAACATGGCAATTATAGTTGATAACACTGTACTGTATTATTGAAATTTGCTAAAAGAGTAGAACTTAAATGTTCACACACACACACAACACACTGTATATATATGTAAAAGGAATGAGGAACAGAAGCAATGGTAAGGGAAAGATCTTAGAAACACCAGTTTGAATAAGTCATTGACGTTCTCAATTATTCTTAGTCAAATCATTCCAACAAGAAAGGAAGCGGACAGAGTTAGTGCTATGGTGGCAGAGCATATATTCAGCAGGGCTTTGAGAAGGGGGTTTCAGTCCACTGAGAAGCTCCCATGCTCTTAACTCATGGTACCTCTCAAACAAAGAAAGCAAAGAATCCTGGGACTCTAACTCAGCCTCAGAGAGTATGCTCAGAATCTTAAGAATCAAATCTGTCCTTACCTTGCTTTGATAGACTGTCACTCAGAACACTGGCTCAGCAGTCAGAATCACCAATGGATCCCTGATCAATCAGCCAGGGATGAAATAAAGGCTTCAAAAGTGCACACTTGGGGTCCTGGATGAGAGGTCCAGGGATTCAACAATGAATTTGACCCTGTCCAAGTCATGGCACCATAACTACTAAAGAAAAAATTATTCAGACACTTATTAAATAGTAAAGAAGACTTTATTTGGGACTGTTGCAGTAAGACCATTGCAGTAGGGAAGAGATTACAGCAAAGACAGCAAAGATGACTGGAGATTTATAGCCAATGGGCAGAGTGAGAGGGTCAGTGGATGGAAAATTACTAAGAGGAGACATCAAGTGTAGGGGGACTCTTACTAAACCAACTTAATAGGATTCTTGGTGTAGGTTGGCCAAGGTGATCAGATAATCAGGAGTGGAGGATGAGGAATTTAATCAGATATTGAGGGTGATCAGATATCAAGGGTGGGGGGATTCTTGGCAGGCCCAGGATAGGATGAGGGCCAAAGACAGGCCAAAGAGAGGATGAGGGCCAAGGTCAAGCCCTAGTTAAGAAGATGGCTCAGAGGAGCCTGACTAAAGTTTGGTCAAGGAGAGAGTCTGTGATGTCCACCACTAGTACTATGTACTTTTACATACAGTCACCCAGAAAAGGTAAGAGTGGGAAGGAAGGAAGAGGGAACAAAGGAAGGAGGGAAGAAAGAAAGGAAGGAGGGAGGGAGGGAAGCAAGGAAGGAAGGAAGAAGGGAATAAAGGAAGGAAGGAAGGAAAGGTTTGTAAAGTTGCCTTCTGAACTCAGACTATTCTGAGTGCCATCACATATTTGTTTGAGGGGGACAAATATGGTCTTTTGAAACAGCCGCAAGATATTTAGGGCCATGTATCAAAAATTAGGAGGGGATCGGGGCCGCCCGGTGGCGCAGCGGTTTAGTCCGCGCTTGGCAGCCCGGGGTTCGCCGGTTCGGATCCCGGGCGCCCGCCGACGCACTGCCTGTCAGCCATGCCGTGGCGGCGTCCCATATAAAGTGGAGGAAGATGGGCACGATGTTAGCCCAGGGCCAGTCTTCCTCAGCAAAAAAAAAGGGGAGGATTGGCGACGGATGTTAGCTCAGGGCTGGTCTTCCCCACAAAAAAAAAAAAAAAAAATTAGGAGGGGATCAAATTGAATAATATGGTTATGACTATAAAGCAATGAGCTTTTTATAGTTCTTGTGTAGTTTATAAACAGGGTGACCAAACTCAACCCATTTTGCCTGGAACTCTCCCAGTTTTAGGACTGAAATTCTCCCTTAGGATCAGGTAAACCAGGCAAGTTTACCCAAAGCTGCCTCAGTTTTAAAACTGAAAGTCCCACATCCTGGGAAACCCTTCAGTCCTGGGCAAATTGAGATGGTTGGTCACGCTATTTGTAAAAAGAGCTCTGAAGATACTTCCAAACAAGAAGTTCCAAAATCATTTTGAGTCACGGCAAGTGACGAACTAGGTGACTGCCTTTCAATATAAGGGTGGCTGAAAGAAAAACAAAACAGCCTCATTCATTAGGCACATACTATGTAGGAAAATAAAGATTCACTCTGACTCCTATCTAGTTAGAAGTACATTTACTTAGATATTTTAATTCAAGTACGAGGCCCAAACACCTCTCCACAAATGTTTGGCTGAAGAAAGCTTGTTTACCAAATTAAGATATTTGTGTACAATTGTGCATGTTTTCTTTTTATATTACTATATGTCTTTATGTTTTGCTACCCAATTCTTACTAGAAAAAAAAAAGACATTCAAATTTGTTATTCATTCATCTGTAGGCTACAATAAATGTAGTGACTATGTGTAGTAACCAAAATGTGCACGCGCATGCTTGCGTGTGTGTGTGTGGTCTTGCATGGGGAAGCAACCTTCTTTAGCCACATCTTCTCTAAATCCTAATTTATCTGTACTTTCACCATTTTCCAAAGGGATGTGTTGTTCCTTCAGAAGGCAAAATCTTGCTCAGAAACTCTGCTATTGCTGCTGTTGCTTTGATTAATCAATAACACCTTATGCTTACATTAGTTTATCCTTTTAAAATCTATTTTACATGCTCTCCCATTTGTGTGAGGACCTCCTTCCCTAAGAAGTGGGGGCCAGGCAGGCTGGGAGGATATGTGGTAGCTGGGAGCCAGGGACATGTCTGAGGCTCATTGGAGCTGAAGAGGTGGAGAGTCAAGAGGAAGAGAGATGGGGTTCTTGGTTGAGGGCAGGGTCTCGGCAAGCTGGGCTAGTAGAAGCTGGTGGAAACAGACTTCATCTCTACTTTTACTAAGAAAGTAGGAGAGGGGCCGGCCCAGTGGTGCAGCGGTTTAGTTCGCAGCCCGGGGTTCGCGGGTTCGGATCCGGGCGCCTGCCGACGCACTGCCTGTCAGCCATGCCGTGGCGGCGTCCCATATAAAGTGGAGGAAGATGAGCACGGATGTTAGCCCAGGGCCAGTCTTCCTCAGCAAAAAGAGGAGGATTAGCAACGGATGTTAGCTCAGGGCTGGTCTTCCTCACCAAAAAAAAAAAAAGAAAAAAGAAAGTAGGAGAAACCAGAGGACAGCTATGACAACTTTCCATCATCATATTTACTAATTTTTGCCTTTCCTTCCTTTATGATGAAAGAACTGTCCTCTTAGACTTCACCACTTAAGCCCTGGATCCCCCCTCACCTAATTCAAAGGCTTTGCTCTCTCCATCATCCACTCTCTCCAGCTTTTCCACATCTCCCCTCTCAATTAGAACATTCCTATCAGTGTATAAACGTGCTATAAGATCTCCCACCTTAAAATAAATCTGTCCTCCCTAGAATCTACGCCTCCTTCTGCTCCTCAGGTCTGTTTGCATCACTGTTTCTAAAATGACTTGTCCATATTCAGTGTCTCCACATCCTCATTTGGTAGCCTCTTTTCGGCCTTCTCCAATCGTGCTTTTTCTCTACAGCTCTACTGAAGACACTCTGCTCAGGACTGCCAGTGAGCTCCACCTCTCCGAATCCTCTGAAGAATTCCCAGTCCTCCTCTCACTTGACCTCTCAGTAGCATGTCACTTAGTTGACCACCTGGCTTGGTCAGCATGCCATCTCTGTCTTCCTCCTACATCCCTGATTGACTTCTTCTTAGTCTGCTGGCTCCTTCCTCTTATTTCCAATTCTTAAATTTATTTAAACCTCTTCTGTTCTTTAAATACACTCACTCACATTGTAGATCTTATCCAGTCCCATGGCTTTAATTTCTATCTCCCTGTCAATAACTCCCTTCTCCAGCCCTAACATTTCCCCTGAGTTCCAGACTTAACAAACATATCCTGACACCTACTTGACCTTTCCATTAGATGTCTTATAAGGATTTCAAGCTGAACATTTCGAAAACAGAACTTGATCTTATCTCCCAAACCTGTTTCTCCCACAGTTTTCTCCACTGCAGCTACTGGCTTTACCATTCATCCATGCTATGGACTGAAAGTGTCC
This sequence comes from Tapirus indicus, assembly GCA_031878705.1. Taxonomy (NCBI): domain Eukaryota; kingdom Metazoa; phylum Chordata; class Mammalia; order Perissodactyla; family Tapiridae; genus Tapirus; species Tapirus indicus. The sequence continues at coordinate 48,756,841 of CM062918.1, forward strand.
CCCCAAAATTCATTTGTCAAATCCTAACCCCCAAAGGTGACGGTATTAGTAGGTGGGGCCTTTGGCAGGTGCTTAGTTCATGAGGATGGAGCCCTCATGAATGGTATTAGTGCTTATAAAAGAGGCTCCAGAGAGAGCCCTAACCCTCTCCACTGTGTAAGGACACAGCAAGAAGGTGCCAGCTGTGAACCAGGAAGAGGGCCCTTACCATAAGGCAACCATACCAGTGCCATGATCTCAGACTTCCAGCCTCCAGAACTTTGAGCAATAAATTCCTGTTGTGTATAAGATACCCAGTCTGTATTATTTTGTTATAGTAGCCTCAATGGACTGAAACAATTTAGTAGCTCAGGATATAGCCTTAAAACTCATTATTAAGCACTTTCTTCCTCTTACACCTAGATATCATAAAAATCCAATTGCATGGGCCCCTGTCTGTGCCTGATTATCTATTATTGACAGGTAGGACTGGATGTCCTCAGGATTCCCAGCCAGATGATTTTCAGGATAGGTGCTGTAGTCTTCCTTGGTTCTATGGCTTCCAGGATTGGGTGTGAAATAGTAAACTCAAAGAGCTTAAAAAAGGTGACCCTGGTGCAGACCAAATTTCTGCATCTATCTTAGCCGTTCTAGGCTCTGTGACAAGTGATTCTTGTTCCCAAGGAAGGTGCTCAATTGAATTTTTCCAAAACCCAATTTCCCAGAGAAGAAAACCCAAGAAGTGGAGGCATAAGGGCTGGGTCCTCCTGGGCTCTACTGTTTCCCATGTCAATGGTTGGAGACATTTACGTGAGTTGGGTTGGGTCAGGTAGGTCAGGGGAAGGTAGGAGGAATTAAGCAAGGCTTGTTGGAAGGCTGCATCTGCCTCTGAAAACCAAAAAAGCCTCCTTCTCTTTTGAGAATGTCAGCTATTACAACAGCCAAGGAGAAAAAATGTGTTATGAATTTTGTAATGAATTCCAGGAACTGCTAAATATATTTGATGAACCATGTGGGTTCTTACCCCAGGACCACAAACACTTGAAGCATAATGCTGATATCTTGGCTGTACAGAACACAGTCCAGGAATTCCTCCATTTTCTTGGACATGTACTTTCCAGGGTTGGCCTGCAGGTGGTGGTGTAGCCCACAGAGGACTAAATGGACAAGGGATTGATGGGATGTTAGATCCAGATGAGTATATTAGGATTTTGTCCAAGTAGACCTTGCCTCCTTGATCCTGGATGTGATTCATTAAGCACGAGAAGATGACTAGGGCACCACACAGTCAAAATAACATCATAATCTGCCAGACTGCCCCTCTCCCATTGATCTCAAAGTTCTTGGACCATTAGGCTGGAGTATCTATAACCTCCTCAAGTCCAGGTAGGTGTTAAGAGAGAACCTGTCTTCCAGATAAGCCCCAAATGACCTTCCTATGTGAGGCTGCTAGTGCCTTTGAAGAGAGGTCATCTATCTATGAATTAAGTGACCAGTTCTGTCGTGATACTGGGATAGCTGGCTCCCAGGCTCAGTACAGCAGGTTAGCATTTTCCTTCCTCTACCACATATTCTGCTTCTGCTAAAGCTTATGAATAGAATTGCTGTCCACAACTGGCTTGGCAAGAAGTCAAGCATATTTGTAATAGGGTCACAAATTCATTCACTCTGCACTTAGAAGTGCAAAGAAAATGCAGCTTCTTTATTTCTCCATAACTCATCTGCTCATCCACAGGGAACTGGGGGGAAAACCCAAATCTATCCCATTCAGTTAAACAGTTCAATAATTCAGACAACCCCTTTATGTGAATTCTCTTTAGCTTTCTTAGGTAAAATGTGGTCTTTCAAATTTTCTCTCTGCCTCCTTGTTCTCCTTTAAAATAGCATCTGTGTGTTTTGGGGTCTGTAAGAATTTAGATGACCCAGGCAGCAGAAGTGGTATTATCTGGAACTTCATTGGTGGATAATGCTGTGGCTGGATTTTCTGTTCCCTGGACTGGTGACCACTGAAGTATAGTTTTTCTGGTGTGGCTTTTTGGGATGAAGTAATATCTATCTCTGAAATTTGTGGTTCTGGCTTTCTCAAAGTTTCCTGCTCAGCTACCTCTTTGTTTTGACCTGATGGACCTCTGTGCTCTCAAGACCTCTGTGTCTCATCAGAACACGTGGGACTTGCTGGGTCACTTGTACATCCAGGCCGTGTGGGCCCAGGAGTGATGGCCCAAGCTCATCTATCAACTCACCTCCCACTACACCTCCTCACTAACACTCCTTGCCAAGACTCTGGCCTCTGATCTTGCCTCTTCTTTGTCTTCCTTATTTCTTCCATAATCCTTTAGAAGTGGAAGAGGCAGTCTTTAGGCAATTCATTTGTCCATGTGATATCTCCCTCGTAGGCCAAAGCAATGAGCCTCATGGCCTAGCTTTCATAGGCCTCTCTACACTCAAAAAAAACCCTGTTGTGATTTGAGTTCCCTCATCTTAGTTCTTGATATGCCTTAAATCTGAATTGAGAAAATATTTTCTGGACAAAGTCTTACTTTAAGTCTTGCTGTAGAATCAATGTAAAATAAAATCAAACTACCAAAGGTCAGAAATTACTTTGTTATTCTAGAGCTATGCTGTCCAATATGGTGGTCAATAGCCCCATATAGCTATTTAATTTTAAATTTAAAATAATTAAAGTTAATTAAAATTTAGAAATTCAAGTCCTCATCCATATTAGCTACATTTCAAGGTCTCTGCAGCCACATGTAGCTAGTAGCCACTATATTGGACAGCAAAGACACAAATCATTAACATCATTGCAGAAAGTTCTATTGGACAGTTATTCTAGAGCTGTACCGTTCTTCCTTTCCTGAAGCACTAAAATGCTTTATTTAGATGGATGTGAAGCTTCCCACAAGAATAAGTTTTGCAGAGATGGCACTACATCTGAAAAAATATTTGTAAACAATTACTCTTAGTGGTTGTTGCTCTGGACTCCTAAGAAGCTGGGTTAGTCAGTAAGGACCACCCACTTCTCCAAGTGTCAGTGATGTTCTCTGTTTCTCCTAAGGAGAGGCTACATAGTTTGTGAAGCCTAGTGAAAAACCAAAATTTTTAAATTTTATTTAAAAGTTATTAAAAATTTCAAGACAGCAACAGCAGAATGTTACTCTTAGTACAGGGCCCTTCTGAGTGTGGGGCCCAGTATAACTGCATAGGACTCACATCTATGAAGCTGATAATTGTACTTGAAAGAGAAGCCAAGGCAGCTCTGCGGGGTAACTGGGAAATTTACTCATTAGTGGCAATGCCAGGGCCCACAGCTGCACTAGTGCTGGCCCAGCTCAGATGTTAACTCAGACAACTGCCCAGGGAATGCCCGTGACTGGAGGGAACCACCTAGCCAAAGAGAAGTGACAGGAAAGAAGGGCCCCAACATGTTGTATTGGAAAGCCCAGTGCTGGAAGGTCTGGGCATGTCAGCTGCTTCCAGCTGGGTATGATTCCATCACAGCCAGGGCTGTATCCAGCCAGGAAGGCTGAGATCTGTCAGGGCCATCATTTTAGAAACTGCCGGAGGACGGGGGAAAGGCAGCACACCCAGGAACTTTAGCACAGAGAAGTACGTCCAGTTTTCCTACCTGGACTGCAGACACAAACAGAGCATGGTGTCCAGCAGCTTGTGCACAGGGGAGGGATTATCTGCCTCTATCTGAGAGACTAGGGCAGTTGAGGAAAGGCCAGAACAATAGCCACGCAGAACTTCACAATGAATCATCAATGCCAAAGAGTAAGACAGAGGAGAAGAATTTACTTGTAAGTTGGCTAAACAGTAACTGAAGAAAACAGACAAAAAAAAGATCTGAGGTGGAAGGTGAGACTTGGAACCTGTAAACATTCTGTAGGACAAGTAAATTAACTCCCACAGCTTTGTAGAGTGTAGCAGATTGCTACCTACACATGGAAATGCTGGCTAAAATGCAATGAAAAATAATTTTTTAATAAACAGCTGAGTTCAAGAGGTAAAAAAGATTTCAGAATGAAAAGAGAAAACAAAGCCACAGTGGGTTCAGTCTGAGTTGACCCTGAGATTCATTTGATGGTCTAAATCATTCTCGCTCAGAGTTTTCTTCAGGTGTCCTTGTCTCACATCTTCAAGACCCTTGAAGAGAGCTAACCATGCCAAGGAAAGAGAAGTAGAAAAGTCCAACCCCCAGCCTGGGAAAGTAGTATGGAAGCCTGGGATTTTAATTCCTCACAGGGTACTTTTTAATTTTAATCCTAATCCTAGGTAGATAGCAAACTCACAGTAGAGAGGAAAGGGGAGAATGAATTTAAAAACTAGATCAACCTAAGAGAAAGTAGAGAATAAAAAAGAAAAGTCAAAGAATGGTAAATAGAAAACACAATGTAAATGGTAGAAATAAGTTCAAATGAATCAATAATCAAAGTACATATAAATATATTTTTATATTAAATCTCCACTATTTATATATTAAATCTCTCTATATAAATCTCTACTAAAAGACAGAGGTTCTCAGAAGGATTTTTAAAATTCAACCATATACTGCTTATAAAAGATATATCTAAAACATAATGACAGAAATGTCATTATATAAACAGATGGATAAAATGTACTAGAAAAATATTAATAAAAGTTAAACTAATATAACAATATTAATTTTTAAAACTTTCAGGCAAAAGATGGTCATTACATAAGGATACAAGATAAATAGCATAATTCATATTGAAGAAACAGTAATTTGGAACTTCATATATATATGTGTGTATGTGTGTGTATAAATCGATAATCATAGCTATAGAAGATATAAATCACATAAGTAATCCTATACCTAAAATTATAAGAAACACATTCTTTCTAGCACACATGAAACATTTTTAAAAATTGTTTGACTATAATATGTCAAAAAGTAAATTTCAAACAAATACCAATGACCTCAAATCACATAAAACATGTGACAACAATGCAATAAAATTAGAAATCTGTATAATAGTTACACTGCCCTATTTATTTTAGAAACTTCTAAATAATTATTAAGTAAGGGAGAAAAATTAATGGAAATTACCAGATGTTTAGCATTGCTCAGACAATGAAAACATTAGAACCAAAATATGTGGTATGCAGTTTCAGCAGTATTTAGAAGGAAATTGAGAGCTTCACATGGGTATCAGAGAGAGAAGGAAGCATATACCTCAAAGGTAAATCAGAACAGAGAAAGCAGAAGGAAAGAAACAATAACAGAAAGAGAAATCGATGAAAGGGCAAAAAACCAATAAGGAATCAATACATCCAAAAGCTAGTTGTTTCAGAAGACTAATAAAATAGACAAACCTGGCAAAACTGATTAACAGAAAAAGAGAAAAAAGTGGAAGAAAGGACACGACTATAAATAGAGTCACGATTTTTCAAAGAGCTAAAGAATACAATGAATATCATTACCCTAATAAATTTGACAATTTAGTGAAATGGATAGTTCTCTAGAAATATATAAATCACTAAAACTGACTTGAAAAAGAATTGACAATCTATATATTTATTCATACCCATTAAATGAATTGAATCTGTAATTTTTAAAAATTGTACCCATTAAAAAAGCACCATACCAACCAAGTACTTACCCAAAGAGGTGAGTTTTACCAAATCTTCAAAGTTTATTTCCTATATTGGACAGATTTTCCCAGTAAAGACAAAAATAGAAGAGCTCCATGCTTCATCTTATAAGTATATTTTTGATACCCAAAGTGGACAACGACAACATGAGAAAAGAAAATAGTTGGTTATTTTCACTTTTGAACACATGTGCACAAATATTTTAAAATATTAGCTAACTGAATTAAGCAATGCATTAAAAACATCATAATAGATAAGGCACAAAGCAAATATAATGAAACATTAATTGTAGAATTTGGGTGGTGGATATATGAATGTTCACTATACAGACCAACTTTTCTGAATGTTTAAAATTTTTCATATTAAAACCTTGGGAAAGCATGAAATAAAATCTTTGTACATCTGCAACCTCTAAAAAACTTATCATGACAGAATCCCAAGGATGGTTGAACATTGAAAATCTATTAGTGTCATTCATCTCATTAATACAGATGAGCAATTTATAAAAGTGCAATTTATGAAAAGAAGAAAAACTATTGGCGAACTGGGAACAGAGTATAACCTCATTATCCTGATATCACATTGGCTGTGAGTGGCAGAAAACTCCAAACTACATAGAATTTTATTTCTCTCCCATGTAAAAGACTGGTTAGGTGGTCCAGAGCCAAGTTCCTTCTATCATTTTGTTATGTTTTGTGTGATCTTTTTTCCTAAGATCACTTCAAGTCCAATATGATTGCTCCAATTCCAGTCATCTCACCTGCGTTCCAGATGGCAGAAAGGAGAAAAGAAGAAAGTGGTTACGTTTCTCCTTTAGGGATACTACTGGAATTTGCATCTATGACTTCTATTTATTTCCCAATGGCAGGAATTAAGTTACGTGCCCTCACCTAGTTGAATGTGGCTGGGAAATGCAGGCATTTTTCTTGACAGCCATGTCTCCAGGTAAAATTTGAAGATTCTACTGAGGAAAAAAGAGAGAATCAATTTTGGAGGGGAAACCAGCAGTCTCTTCCACATGTATCCACCAGAAACCTCCAGAAAACATGATATTTAGTGGTAAAACATGAGAAGTGCACTCTTTAGAGTCAGAAACAAGTCAAGGGTACCTGTTATCACAGCTTCTCTTATACATTGTACAGAGTCCTAGCCGGTGCGATACTTTTTAATTAGAAAGAAGGAAAGAAAATTGTCCTTATTTACAGACTATAGGATTATTTACATAGAAATTGCAAGAGAATTTGTGGGCAAATAATTCAAACAAATAGGAGAATTCAGCAATCTGGATATATGCTCAGAGTGTAAGAGAAAAATATATATTATATATATTTTTATGAATGCTGAATTATCTTATTTGAATTGAAATATATACATATATAAAATCTCTCATTTACAATAGATACCTAGACAAAAATCTAATGAAATACATGCAAGACCTCTTTGGGGAAAATCACAAAACATTACATAAAAGATGCACTGGATAAATGATGAGACACCGAGGGATTGGAAGACATAATTGTGTAAATCCAGTCGTTCTCTCCATGAATTTACAATGGATCTACGAATCATTGTAATTCCAATTAGAATCCCAACAAGACTTTTCATGGAATTTAACAATCCTACCCTAAAGTTCATGTGGAAGATTAAAGAGACAAAATTAGCAAAGAAAATTTTGAAAAAGAAAACCAAGGCGTGGAGATTTGCCCTACTTAGCTAATTATAAGGCTATAGCTATTTAAACAGTGTGGTATTGGGGCAAGGATATAAAAATAGGCCAAAGGAACAGAATGAACAAAATAAGTCCATACTGGCCTATGATATATGGAAATTCGGTATGGGACAGAGATGGCTTTACATGTCAGCAGGGAGTGGTGACCATTAGGTAAATGGGGCTGACAACTGGCCAGGACAGTACATACACAGGAGGAAAAAAAAATAGATCTCCACCTCACGCCATAACAAAAATACATCCCACACGGATTAAAAATTTAAATGTATGAGGGAAAACTTGAAAGTTAAAAAGAAAGTATAGGAGGATGTCTTCATTACATTTCTCTGGGTTTCTTAAACTAAACACCAAAAGCACAAATGAGAACATTGAGAATTTGAATATATTAAATTCCATTAGACAAAAGATACCCTAAACAGTAAAAATGTAAACCACAGAATGGGAGAAGTTAATCATAATACACTTACTGGGAATTAGTATCCAGGATATAAAAAGATCCCTATAAACCAATAAGGAAAAACAAGTAATGTGATAGAAAAATTGTCAAAGGTTTCAATAGTTAATTATTAGAAGTAAACTAAATAGCCAAAGAAGATAAGAAAAGACACCTTCAGTAACAAATGCAAATTAAAACCGTAATGAGGTTCTATTTCACACCTTTCAGACTGGCAACATTTTGGAAGTCTGAAAAGCCCAAGTGTTGGTAAGAATGTGGCAAAAAAAAAAAAAAAGGAATTTTTAAACATGGCCGATGTGAATGTGTATCGTTAAAAACCACGTTGGAGAACAATGTTGCAATATCAATGAAGTGGGTGTGCCCATACCCTACGACCTAGCCATTCTGCTTGTGGTTATACATCCTAAGACATTTCCATACATGTGCCCAAGGAGACGTGAAATAGAATGTTTATTATAATATTTTTTCTAACACGAAAAAACTGGAAACAACCTAAACATTCAAAAATAGAACTGTGGACAATAAATGGTGCCAGAGTCACACAATGAAATACTAAGCATGTATGTACTAAATATATACAAACCAGGCAGGAAGGATACATGCTAATTTCGGGATAGCGTATACCTTTGGGCAGAGAGAGAGGGAGTCGGGCAGTGGGGGTTGTGGTTAAAATGTATCTGTAGTGTTGAAACAAAGCAAAAAACCCTAAAGCTGTTACGGCAAGATGTCAACATCAGTTAAATCTGTTAAAAACAATGAGCCTGGCTCATATGTAAAGACGGATAAGGATGGTTTCCAGGATATATTGTTAAGGAAAAAATCTAAGCTGCTGAAGAACGTGGAGAGTGGACTACCCCGTCTGTGAAAACTAAAGAGGAGGATCAGCTCGTTGGTGGTGAATATTTCTGAATGATACAAAATAAACTGACAACAATCATGGCCTCTAAGCGGGAAGGAGACTGGGGACTGGGCCAGCTGTGGGAGAGACCTCCTTTGTGTACCTTTTTCTTCTATTGGGCTGCTTTTATCACTTGCATATATTTTCTCAAAAGTAAAAAATTAATGCAAAATAAATTTATTTAATTAAAACGATTCCTACCCCAACAATGCACTCAGAGCCAACACTACATTTTAAGGAATATTTTGCATAAAAATAAAAGTGTATCCTTATGTTTGCCATCTTCCCAAATGACTGATTTTTTCCGAAGAGTTCTTGATAATAAGTTCCTTATGATCAGCCACACAGAAATATACTCCCTGCCTGCGGCATCTGCTTTAACTGTGCATCTATTTATATGGGATGACGGATACTTTCCCTAATAAATCTCACCAATTCCCCTGCGAAGGAACTGAGTGCTGACTAAATGGTTGGTGACACATCGGAGTTATTCCTACATTTTCTGCACACAGTAAGACCAATCAACGCAATGCAGGCGGAGTTATTCTGTTATTAAACTCTAACAGCTTTGCGGTATGTCAGAAAGGGAGGGGGGTGTACAATGAATCCATAGTTTCTAGACTTTCCTACCAGAGACAGCCTGAGGCAATTTGAGAGCAAAGGCAGGATTTGGAGTTCCTAACCTCAGACGTTTTATTTCCATGAGCTAATTCACAATCAAGAGAGCCCCATACTGCCAGATCTAGAACTCAACTACTTCAGTGACCTTTCTTTGTACGCTTTGCATTGAGTTTTTAAAGTGTTAGCTTGTTTCAAGGCTAATTACCTGAGTAGTGATTTTCAAACCTTTTAGCGTAGGACCACTTTAGGAAACAAAACAATCTAACACAACTGATTCTCACTGCTTTCTATCACCCCAAGCTAGACCCCCAGGGCCCCGTGCCCCAATCGGTTTAAAGTGCTTGATTCTGGTTTATCCCACTTTACAGGTGTCTAGGAGGCAGGAAAGAGACTCAGGGTAATGGGGAAAAAGAGGAAAGAGGATTACAGCCCTCTCTTTTTCGTGTCTGTCATTTCACAACTTCTTCCTTCCCATGCCTGCTGGTGCACTCCCTCGCCTTGTTCCAGCGCCAAAAGACAGGTCAACTTCACTGCTTCTTATCCAAGTTGGCAGAGGTTGTGGCAGCAGGGTGGTAACTCTGCCCGATGTTCTCAAGCTGCGGTTGGGACATGTCCAACAGCAAAGTCACTCAGTAAACAGTTCTCTGTTTTCTCTTTTCCTTGAGTTGGCTGGAATATCTCTAGGCCCTAGTACCACCCACTCTTTAATTCAAGACAAGCCCACAGACCAGAAACTTCACAAATCACCCTATCTTAAAACAGTCTTTTGCTGGGTACAAAATGCCATCTACAATATCACTGATAGGCTACATTATTTAAATTTCAAGCCCTATATATGTCCTTTTGATGGTTTGGTTTTTCTATTTTTAGTAATATTCCTTGTACATCATTCAGTTCAATATTCAAGAACATTATCAAATGTCTATTTTGTGCCTAGCCCTGTGCTGGGGTAGGGAGATTAACAAATATTGCATGTAACAGGTCCTTATTTTAAGAAGTTTACAAAGTAATTGGAGAGAGAGAAGTCAATATCAAACAAACAATAACTCAAGACAGAGTATCTTGAAACACCAAAAGCAAGGAGTAAATATCAGACCTGGAGAGGTTAGGAAAAGCTTTAAGAAAGATGTCAGACTAGAGCTGGGTTTTTCAGGAGGAGTGGAGTGTTGGGAAAGGCTTTCTATGTGTGACAAGAAGGTCAAGACCTCAGGGGCTGGTCTCAGCAGGCAGATTGCGGGACTATCAGAGCAGTCTAATAAAGCAACTCTGATACCCAGAAAACAGGTAAATAAACAAATAAACAAACCAAGGGGCAAAGATAGATTAATAAATTAGCTAAGAGTTACCTCTCTTGCTACATATAGACTTCTAGAGATCAAAGGGACCTCATGAATCATATCACCCACCTTCTGCCTTCATTTTACAGATGAGAACGCTGGGGATTAGAGGAGAAAAGCGACTTCACCATATCAGGTAACAAGTTAGCGCCAGCGCAGAGACTCAACTCCAGGGCTTCTGACTTCCAACACATCACATTCTGCTTCAAACCACCACACTATCATGCTCAGATGACTCAAGGCCAATTGGGACCAGTGACATAACAGTAACAGTGTAATAAGTTCCAAAATACAGGACCATGGAAGGGATAATGCTCATTTTGTACACAGATACTTTGGATATTTCTAAATTTTTCTTTTCTTGAATTGTAGTATTTATTGCATTGTGTTTCACCTCCTCTGCCTGACATTCAAACTCTTCCTTAATATAGCTCTGCCTGGCCTTTTTGACTTTATTTCCCAACACTGCCCACTCTACAGTCCCCATCCAGCCAGATATGACCATCCACAGTCCCCAGCTTTTGTCAGGCTCACCCTCACCTCTGGGGCATTACTCCTGTCATTGCCCCCTTCTCTAAGATTCTTTCCCCTTTTCAACATTGACATAAAACTCAGGGCTCAGTTAGGATCTTCAGATACCTCAAGTCTTCTCTACACTCCTACTTAGTTCAATGCAACCCAATTTATTTCAATAAAATTTTATGGGGGACCTACTCTGTGTCAGGCACTCTTACTAGGCACTCAGGAGTCCAAAATAAGTAAGGCGTGAGTGCTGCCCTCAAGGTGCTCAGAGTCTAGGAGGGGATTTCAGACATGAAAGCAAATCACTACCACCCACAATCATCACAATAGGTACAAAAGACAGAACAGCACAATCTACAGGAGGGAAAGGGAGGAGACCTCACTGAGAGATTGATGTCTGAGCTAGGTTAATGGATGAGTGGGAGTTTATCAGGGGCTAAATTGGGGCAAAGGCTATTGGCAGAGAAGACTGGATGGAGAAATCCACAGTGTTTGGTAGCTTTTGTTTTGTTTTGTTGACTAAACCAGATTTGGGGAAATCCCCTTCTAGACTTGGTTTGTCTTCAAAACAGTGTGCAAACAGAAAAGCAAGGGAGGACAAGGCAAGAGAGGTGATCAGGGGCTCCTCCCCAGGCTCCGGAGGTGGACTGCATCTTGCAGAGGAGGAAGAGCTACTGAAGACATTTTAAGTGGCAAGTGTTAGGGTGGGTGCTTCAGAGGAATGGAGCCCCACCTTACATTCAAGCAATCAAGTAAAGTTAAGTGAAGGAAAGTTCTGGAGACTGACCTGGAGGAATGAGTAAAATTTCAACAGACCGAAATGGAGAGGAAGTCATTACATCATTAGAGGAAACAGCAAAGCAGCCCCTTCATTACCTGGTTGTTCCAGGTATGTTAATTTTTTTCTCCTGAGACATAATACCTAAATTCTTCAAGGACAGGGATTATTTTTCAAATTTCCTTTTAATAGCTCCAAGTAGCTCACACAGCTCTGGATACACAATGAGTGTTTGGTCAATTATCCATGACCCTTTTGGGATGTGGCAAAAAAAAAAAAAAAAGGAAGAAAGAGAGAAGAAAACCCCTCATATTTGTTCATGATAGGAGCTTGTTTTTATTCCTAAATCTGTTGCTAAGAATGAAAATTCATAAGGTTTTATAAATCTGTACTTGAAATGAAGATGGTGTGTATAATTGGAAGCTTATGGTTGTCTAATAAAGGACAGAAGATTCCAATTAAAGCCAAAATTCCATCTCTAAGCAGGCTTTCTCACTGTGTGGGCATCCCAACTGCTAAGTTTGTTTAATAGATCAAATTAAATGGATGACTGCTTTTGAAGGGCATCTTAGGGACTTGGGACTTAGCTTTGCTTTGGTGCGTGTTTCCCTAAGCTCACAACTGACAGAAGTATTCAGTCTTATTATCAGAAAGTCAAACCACTTTTAAATATTGAGGAGAGTGATAATATGATATAAATACTTCATGAAGGACTATATATACATGTTATTTATTTTGTTCTTAAAGCGGAACAAAGGAGACTGGGTTTCACCAATTCTCTTTCCCTGCTCCAAATCTCATCAGGCTCTGAAAAATACCCTGCCAAAAAAATTTTTAAGTGCAAAGTGTAATTTTTGCTCCATAAAGATAAATGTCCTTTTTATGTGTTCAACAGTGCTCATACTGCATTACATATGTTATTTTTAACTCATAAGTGGTGAGATGCTGTCATGCAGGGATGATATTAAAATAGTTAACAATGGTACAGCATGTACACTGGGTTCAGAATGGCTCCCTGAGCAGTCTGGACGGATGCCAGCTCGTTCATCGTACCTTCACATACAAGCTCCATCTCAGCTCTGAGGTAGTGGGCTGTTAAGCTGCTTTTGTCCATATTTCCCTTCTGGTAATAGCCACTCATTTTCCTTTAGAGAACTGCCCTACCCTATTCCAAGTGATCTTGAAGGAAATGGTCATCTTGGGACTCTACCTTCCCTTGGCCACAAGGCTGGGACATGGATTCCAGATTCAGCCAATCAAAATATTCTATTGTTTCACCACAGTAATTGATTGAGAAATGAGTGAATGGTCCGATTTAGATCAAGCAGATTCCTCCCCAGAACTTGCCCTCTGGAGTTAATTGGGAAGATTTCCCCTACTTTGGAGATTGCTAAACTGGAAGGATGTGAGCCTAAGGCATCTAGAGGCCATGCTGCCTTCATAGAGGAGAAATCTTTACTATCATTTTTTTTTTTTTTTTGTGGGGAAGATCAGCCCTGAGCTAACATCCGTTACTAATCCTCCTCTTTTTGCTGAGGAAGACTGGCCCTGGGCTAACATCCGTGCCCATCTTCCTCTACTTTATATGGGACGCCACCATGGCATGGCTGACAGGCAGTGCGTCGGCGGGCGCCCGGGATCCGAACTCGCGAACCCCGGGCTGCCAAGTGCGAACTAAACCGCTGTGCCACCGGGCCGGCCCCCGAAATCTTATTGAAGAATGAAGCTAAGAAGAAATAAGCAAACCTGACAGCATTGTTTGAGCCTCTGGAACCAGCCGTGCCTACAGCCAGATGCAATCTTCTGGACTTCCCAGTTACTCAAAGAAATATTTTCTTTCTTTCTTTTTTTTTTATTTTTTTGTGAGGAAGACCAGCCCTGAGCTAACATCCGTTGCTAATCCTCCTCTTTTCACTGAGGAAGACTGGCCCTGGGCTAACATCCATGCCCATCTTCCTCTACTTTATATGGGACGCCGCCACAGCTTGGCTGACAGCAGCGCGTCGGCGGGCGCCCAGGATCCGAACCTGCGAACCCCGGGCTGCCAAGCGCGGACTAAACCGCTGCACCACCGGGTGGCCCCTCTTTCTTTCTCTTTCTTGCTTTCTTTTCCTTTTTCTTTCTTTTTTTTTTTTTTTTTTGCTTAAACTAAATTAAGTTGAATGTCTGTCCCTTGCATTCAAATAAGTACTGATTAATAATTTTGCCCACATAACATAATTCTATATAATTTCCATTACACAATGCTGATGAAATCTTGGACATAATTGAAAACTCTGCTTTTTATTAGATTGTCCTAAGGCTCCAATACATTATGCAACTAGAAGCCATCATGGGTCCTTAATCAGGGGAATAACAAAATAAAGATGGTGTTTTAGAAAAGTTGGCCTGGCAAGAGATGTGTGGAAATAATCAAAACAACATATGCTCATACAAGTATTCAGAAATATATATATCCTTAATTTCAAAGATGCCAGATGCCATTTCTTTTTGTGTTAGCATAACTGAAAAGAACTATTATTGCCCATACCTTAAGAATGTTTGGAAATTATTATAGACTCTGCCTTTAATTGTTTGGAACACTGAATTATAGGTTTATATCATTCATTTACCCTATAGGCATATATTAGGAAGTTGCTATGTGCAAGTTACTGTTATAGGCTCTAGGGATAAAAAGATGAATTAGACAATTTCTCTGCCCTTCAGGAATTCACATTCCAGTGAGAGAAGCAGAAGTGAAATAGATCGATAGTGTACGGGTTGGCAGGACTAGAACGCTTCTTTCTGCTGGAGGCCTCCACCTCCTCAGAGGCGCTATTACCTGAGAGCTGGACACAATGGAGTACAATAGGTGCACACAGCTCCAAAAAAGCAGCTCCTGAGTATTCCAGGCTAAACTGCTCAGTGAATCATGTAGTCCTGGATTTTCTGGCATTTCAGGTACAACTCAGATACTTTACTATTGCCTTGGTCTTTTTTATGTAAAGAACTTCCTCACGGGAAAAATAAAGAGTTGGGTAGCCCATGGTTGACAAATGTAGTCTTAACTCTCTCTGCAAGGCCAGATATGATCTTCAGGAAGTTACTTGGGTTGATTCATACTTCAAATTGTAAATTAAAATTAAATTTTAAAAAGTTTAATTATAAACAAAATTCTTGAGAGCACAGAGAGGGGACCCACTAAATTTACATTTTCAGTCATTGTCAAGCTTCTGTTTATTCAGAGCCACCCTTTCCTTAAAGATGCACTATAGCTAAGTCTTAAGAGTGGATTCTGTTATAAGAAATACCTCCAAGCTGTCTCATTTTGTTCACTTCCTTCTTGGAATTTCATAACAACTTAACCCATAGCTGGAATTCTCTCACAAGTTCCTAGGAGGTAGAAGCCATTGACAACAGTTTCTTTCACCTTTTTTTCTTATTCTACTTCCTGTATCTTTCTGTGTGTTGCTTGGCTTCAGAGGATGATTGGTGTGTTTGAAAAGGAGGGGGGAAAAGTTTCCCATTTCTTTTCCCTTTCTATTCTAACTGGCTTTTAAATTTTGCATGTGGACTTTCAAATTAGATGTAGTCTAAAATGGCCTATCTTTTTTGCTCCCAAAGTAGCTCTTAAAGGGGGAAAATAAAACATTTATTGTGTTAGATTATATATTATAAAGATTTAGTGCCTGACTTCTAAATTAAATGACTTGGGGACTATAACACTCTTTAGAAATTACCTAGTCCAAATTCCTCATTCTACAATGAGGTTTTTACAAATTCAGACAGGTTAAACCACAGAGCTAGTAAGTGGCACAGCGGAAACGAGAACACCTATCTTAGCAAGGCTCTCAGCATTGCTAGTAAGTTCCCTGCCCATTTCTCATAATAGCTATTACAAATCTTCACTGTTTTCATGAACCTTATACTGCTACCGCCCCATCACTCTGGCTCCTGCTTCATAGAAAATTAAAAGCCACCAAGCATGACTCCAGTTTCCACTTTTAAACTTCCTCATGTCTCATCTCAAAGAAACATTATTATTGCTCTTCAAGGGTAATCCTGCCATTTGTTATCTGTATCACACTGAGTCCCATCTCCATTGAGACCTTATTCTGTTACTTATTTCTTCTCACATATATGGGAACACTTTCTCCATTAACCCCTTCTTTTTAGTACATAAACATGCTCAAGGATTTGCATTTATAGTGACTTTGTGCCCCATTCCAGAAACATTCTTTCTTTTCTTTTCCTCATAACCAAACTTACTTTAAGAAAGGTCTCCCCTCACTGTTCCTACATTCTTGCCTCCTATTCACTCCTTCGACTTCAAAAATATGACATTTGATACTACCATTCAACTGAAAATGCTAGGGCAAAGAACATCTGTGCTTCTTAAGGACATTTCAATTCCCTCCTTTTGAGAACTCTCTTCTCTTTTGGCTTCCTTATTCTTCTCTTAACATTGGGTTTCTAAGTTTTTCTCTCTCCCTTCATTCACTCCTTAATTACTGATGTTCTTAGCACTCTTTTTTCTCATTCTGTACTTTCTCTGGACAAGTCCCATTTATATCCACAGCTTGGCTCTCACACACCAATTTGTATAATGTATAGATGCCTTTTAAAGGAAAAAATGTCTCTTAAGTTTTTAATGTTGACCAAAATTATTTTTATTATGATACTACTTACTTACTTAAACATAAAACTAAATGTAAATTCTTTATGCTTACAGTTCTTACTCAAGTTTACAACCAAAAGCGTTATAAAATGAATGCAAATAAAACTAAAAATCTAAAACTCTCATAAAATGAAATAAACATGAATTTATGTTAGTTATGTTATTAATTTATGATTATGTCATTTTCTTGAAACTAAATTGCCAACTCAAAATGTAAATATGGGGCTGGCTGCTAATAACATAGGTCCATTTTGATTTAAATAGAACTGTGTGCCATGTGTTGACTCAGTTCTCCCACTACTTTTCTTTATTCAAACTACTCTGAAACCTTCATTCATATGGGCAAGCACATGATGACACCATTTCGTCTTCACTTGACCTGATTGCATCATTTACATAGTAAGCCTGTCTCTGTGATACTTGGCACCAGCAAGATTATAAACATAAATACAATGCAGACACCGAAATAAGATGGCAACATCATTCATTAGGTGGTCATCCAGATGACCAGGTTATTTTTGAAGTGAAAGTATGAATATGAGCATGAATATAAAAATCAATTTAGTGAACACACAGACCCCTGAAAATATATTTGACAGATCCCAGAGATCTGGGAACACCAATTTTGTGAATCCCAGATTTGTAGCTATATCCCAAAACCCACTCCTACACCTCTACCCTGTATTTCCAATTGCTTACTAAAAATTTGTCTACCTACATGACCTATAATCACCTCAGATGCAACATGTCCAAACCAAACTTGTTATCATTCCCCACGCACACACCCACCTTAACCTGTATTCCCAATCTTAGTTAATGACATCATCATCTACCCAGTTACCTAACCCAAAAACTTAAGTCTCATACTAGATTCCTTCTGCCTCACCTCCTACATCCAAGTCTTATTGATTCTACTTTCTAAACTTCTTTCAAATCAATGGTCATTTTTCCTTTGACCCAGAAATCCTACTCAAAAACTATTCCAAGGAAATAATCTAAATATTAATAAGACAACAAGTAAACAAAAAGGCAGAGATGTTCACCTCACTATTATACTTAATAAAGAAAAACTAAAACAACATAACCATTTAAGAGTAGGAAAAAGATTTAGCTAAATATGGCACAGGTTATCCTTATTCAGGAACAATATAAAATTATAGTTCTTGGCAGACTAGCTATCAAAGCTTTTTTAAATGCCCAGTGCAAAATACCTTAAAAATACTGGTTATATTTAAAAAAAATTCTGTAGATACATGGCTGATTTATTAAGAATACAAAAGAGATCTTCAGAAGCCAAAATAAAGAGTAAGAAAGAGGGAAGCATGAATCCAGAGAGATCCAAAGCCAGCTCCTGCCTTGGGTATCTGTCAAGGTTTGGAGGCCTAGAACTTTCAGTTTTAAAAGGCATTGAGTACAGCAGACAAGAGACAAAATCTGGGTCCAAAGATGGCAGGATATTATATTGGGTTTGCTTAAAGCAAGGAATTCCAAAAAAGCAATATCCTCAGTGAAAGAACTAGAAAACAATCCACCCCACCCCAAGGAAGGTGTTAAGACAAATTGTCTCAGTCTTGGCCTTAAATGGTGGCAAAAAATTAGTGATTCTTGATAATTCAAGACTACAAGCCCACCCTCAAGTGCGTTTGGTGACAGAATTGACAGAATCTGAATGGTCCAAAAAACACAAGCAGAAAATTTCATTCAAATTAATCATTGGGTGGTGGTGCCCCAGATATTTAGCAGAAACTAAAACAAATCTTTCTCAAGAAACACAACTTCAACTTAGGCCTCAAAAAAAAATCTCACTAATAAAATTTTAAGGAACATAAACCCATACTACAGCATAATGAAACATGAAGAAATAAGTTATTGCAAACAAGTGTCAGGACAAAAAATTTCAGAATAAGACTCACAAAAGCTTCAGTTATAAAAATTATTGATACAGAATATAAAATAAACATGTTTAATGTATTTAAATACATAAAAGAAAACATAGCCAAAGAATGAGTCTATAAAAAATTAACTGAGATATAAAACAAAAATAAGAACTTTTAGACATGCAAAATATAATTATTAAAATTAAAAAAACAACAACCACAGTGTTTGGATTAAATAGCAGATTAGACACAGCTAAAGAAATAATTAGGAAATGGAAAGGTAGTTCTGAAGAAATTACCCAGAATACAACACAGAAAGCCAAAAAGGTAGAATATTTGTAATAAAGATGAACAAACAGAATAGAGTAAGAAGGTCGAACAAATATATACTTGCAATACCAAAATGTGATGAATGGGAAAATGAGAGAGAGCTAATAATATTTCCAAAATAATTAAATACATGAATATTTGGATTCAAGAAGCCCAATATACTGCAAAGATAGTAAATAAAACTGAAATCTAGACCTAAATCACCACTGGAAAACAGCTAACATTATACTCAGTGGTGAAAGGCTGAAAGTTTTCCTCCTAAGATCAGGAACAAGACAAGGATGCTTACTTTCACCAGTGCTATTCAACACTGTATTGGAAGTTCTAGCCAGAGAAATTAGGCAAGAAAAAATAAAATAAAAGGCATAGAAATTGGAAAGAATTAAAATGATTTCTATTCACAGATAACATGATTCCCCATATAGAAAAGCCAAAAAAAATTCATAAAAGAACCAGCAGAGCTAATAAACAAATTCAGCAAAGTTGCAGAGTATAAGATCAACACTCAGAAACTGGTTGTATTGCTGTACACTAGCAGTAAACAATCTGAAAAGGAAATTAAGAAAATAATTCCATTTACAACAGCATCCAAAAAATCAAAAATAGCTCAGAATAAATTTAACCAAGGAGGTGAAAGACTTGTACACTAAGTATAAAAAATTGCTGGAAGAAACTAAAGAGCTAAATAAATGGAAAGACATCCTTTTTTCATGAATTAGAAGACAATATTGTTAAGATAGCGATACTACCCAAAGTGATCTACAGATTCACTGAAATTCCTATCAAAATTCTAATGGCCTTTTTTTTTGCAAAAAGAGAACAGCCAATCCTCAAATTCATATGGTACTGCAAGTGATCCTGAATAGCCAAAACAATCTTTAAAAAGAAGAACAAAGTTGGAAGCCTTACTCTTCCTGGCTAGAAATTTACTACAAAGCTACAGTAATCAAAACAGGGTGGTATTGGCATGAGGATAGACCAATGGAATGAAATTGAGAGTACAGAAATAAATCCATACATCTGTACCAATTGATTTTCAACAAGAATGCCAAGACCATTTGATGAGGAAAGAACAGTCTTTTCAATGAATGGTACTGGGACAAATGAATATCCACAAGCAAAAGAATGAAGATGTACTCCTACCTCACAGCACATAGAAAAATTAACTCAAATGGAACAAAGACCTAAATGTGAGAACTAAAACTATAAAACTCTTAGAAGAAATCATCGGGATAAATCTTTAAGTACTTGGACAATGGATTCTTAGATAAGCCACCAAAAGCAAGAGAAACAGAAGAAAAAAATAGATAAACTTGACTTAATCAAATTTTAAAAAAACTTGACTTTATCAAGTTTAAAAACTTTTGTATGTAAGTGAAGTAAGTAAAAAGACAACTTCACATGGATAGAAGAAATGGATAAATTTCTAGACACATACAACCCACCAAGACTGAATCATGATGAAATAGAAAATCTGAACAGACTAGCAAGGAGATTGAATCAGTAATCAACATACAAAAGTCCAGGACCAGACGGCTTCACTGGTGAAGTATACCAAACATTCAAAGAACTAACACCAATCCTTCTCAAACTCTTCCAAAATATGGAAGAGGAGAGAACTCTTCCAAACTCATTTTATGAGGCCAGCATTACCCTGATATCAAAACCAGACCAGGATGCCACAAGAAAAGAAAATTACAGGCCATATTTTTGATGAACATAGATGCAAAAGTCCTCAACAAAATATTAGCAAACCGAATTCAACAATAGATTAAAAGGATCATAGGCGATGACCACGTGAGATTTATTCCAGGTTTGCAAGGATGGTTCAACACCCACAAATCAGTCAGTGTGATGTACCATGTTAACAAAATGAAAAGGTAAAAATATCATATGATCATATCAATAGATGCAGAAAAAGCATTTGACAAAATCCAACATCCATTTACATAAAAACTCTCAACAAAGTATATATACTTTGTTGTATATAGTATACAATTATATAGAGAGGTATAGAGGGAATGTACCTCAATATAATAAAGACCATATATGACAAGCCCACAGCTAACATCATACTCAATAGTAAAAAGGTGAAAGCCTTTCCTCTAAAATCAGGAACAAGATAAGGATGCCCACTCTTACACTTTTGTTCAACTAGCATTGGAAGTCCCACCCAGAGCAGTGAGCCAAGAAAAAGAAATAAAAGGCATCCAAATGGGAAAGGAAGAAATAAAATGGTCACTATTTGCAGATGACATGATATTATATATAGAAAATCCTAAAGACTCCATCAAAAAACTGTTAGAACTAATAAATGAATTCAATAAAGTTGCAGGATACAAAATTAATACATCAAAATCTATTGTGTTTCTACACACTAATAACAAACTATCAGTAACAGAAATAAAGAAAACAGTCCCATTTACAACTGCACAGAAAAGAATAAAATACCTATGAATAAATTTAACCAAGGAGGTGAAAGACCTTCATATTAAAAACTATAAGACAGTAATGAAAGAAATTGAAGAAGACACAAACAAATGGAAAGATATTCCATGCTCACAAATTGGAATACCCAATATTGTTAAAATGTCCATACTACCCAAAGCAATGTACAGATGCAATGCAATCCCATCAAATTTCCAATGGCATTTTTCAAAAAACTAGAAGAAATAATCCTAAAATTTCCATGGAACCACAAAAGACCGTTGAGTAGCCAAAACAATCTTGAGAAAGAACAAAACTGGAGGCATCACACTCCCTGATTTCAAACTATATTACAAAGCAATGGTAATGAAAACAGTATAATATTGGCATATAGACCAATGGAACAGAATAAACAGCCCAGAAATAAACCTATGCATATACAGTCAATTAATTTATGACGGAGAAGCCAAGAATATACAATAGGGAAAGGACAGTCTCTTCAATAAATGTGTTGGGAAAACTGGACAGTCACATGCAAAAGAATGAAACTCGACTACCATCTTACACCATACGCAAAAATTAACTCAAAATGGACTAAAGACTTGAACATAAGACCTGAAGCCATAAAACTCCTAGAAGAAAACATAGGCGGTAAGCTCTTTGACAAAGGTTTTGGCGATGATTTTTTGAATTTGACACGAAAAGGAAAAATATATAAATGGGACCACATCATACTAAAAAGCTTCTGCACAGCAAAGGAAACCATCAAGAAAATGAAAAGGCAACCTATTGAATGGGAGAAAATATTTGCAAATCGTATATCTGACAAGGGGCTAATATCCAAAATATATAAAGAACTTATACAACTCAATAGCAAAAAAACAAACAATCCAATTAAAACATGGGCAGAAGATCTGAATAGACATTTTTCCAGAGAAGACGTACAGATGGCAAGCAGGTATATGCAAACGTGCTCAACATCATTAATCACAAGGGAAGTGCAAACCAAATCAACAATGAGATACCACCTCACACCCATTAGATCAGCTATTATCAAAAAGATAAGAAATAACAAGTGTTGGCAAGGATACAGAGAAAACGGAATCCTTGTGTACCGTGCGAATGTAAATTGGTACAGCCACTATAAAAAACAGTATGGAAGTTCCTCAAAAAATTAAAAATAGGGCTACTATATGATCCAGCAATTCCACTTCTGGGTATTTATCCAAAGAAAATGAAAACACTAATTTGAAAAGATACAAGTACCCCTATGTTCATTGCAGTATTATTTTCAATAGGCAAGATATGGAAACAACCTAGGTGTCTATTAATGGGTGAATGGATAAAGAAGATACATAAATACACAATGGTATATAATTCAGCCATAAAAAAGAATGAAATCTTGCCATTTGCAACAACATGGATGGATCTTGAGGGCATTATGCTAAGTGAAATGTCGGACAGAGAAAGACAAATACCATATGATCTCTCCTGTATGTGGAATCTAAAAAATCCAAACTCACAGAAACAGAGAATGCATTGGCGGTTGCCAGGGGCTGGGGGACAGAGGGGGTGGTCATGGGGGGGGTGGGGAAATGGGTGAAGGTGATCAATGGGTACAAACTTCTAGTGATAAAATGAATAAATTCCAGGGATATAATGTACAGCATAGTGACTAGAGTTAACAATACTGTATTGCATATTTGAAAGTTGCTAAGAGAGTAGACTTTAAAAGTTCTCACCCCAAAACAAATTGTAACTACGTGAAGTGATGGATGTGTTAACTAACCTTATTATGGTAATCATTTTGCAATATACACATATATAAAATCACTACAGTGTACACCTTAAACTTACACAGTATTAAAGGTCAATTATCTCTCAATAAAGCTGGGAAAAAATAAAATAAAATAAATAAAAACTAAGTTGTTCAACATCTTGAATGATTAAAGAAACACATTTTACCCAAAATCTTATTATTGAAACTATAAAAGATTGACAAGAGTCCCCCAAAACCAGGCCAGTTCTCCAGCGCACTTTCAGAAGTGGGTGTCCCTCCTCTAGGCACAGAAAGGTAACTAAAACATGATAAAACTTTTTCTGCTTACGTCTGTCCATATGACCTTGAGAAAAGCATATCAATGCACTGGGTTTCCATGCTCAACTCTGGGCAATAAGGGAGGTAAACAAGATACTAACCTCAGTCCTTGCCAAGTCTAAATATCTTCTCAGATTGGCTTAAAGGCATATTTTCTCTTAACTCAACGGAAGATGACTCATCTTTCTGGAGTGGCCACTGAGAGGCAAACGCTATGCCATGGACCTTGCATTAACTATTTCATTTAATCTCTACCACAACACCGCAAGGTTTTTATAGATAAGCAAATTGAAGCTCAGAGAACCTAAGTAGCAATATACCTCACTATTCATATTCTTTCCACTGCATTGTAAAGAATCAATGAATTTTTCCCTAGTGGCATGCAAATTGGAGTATAAAAAAGGCTATGAAGGACACCCAATGTGTTAAGATTATAATAATTAGTAGAAGTTCACGAAATGTTGAAAATCATTTTAATGTTGCATATTCCTGCAATAGGCCCTGATCTTTATGATATTGTGTGCTGGAATTTTAAAGTGAAAGGAACATTGATCTTGGAGACAGAAAGACCTCATCTCAAATCCCAGCCCTGTTGCTTACCAGTGGTGTAATCTTGATCAAGAACCTGATTCTTTATGATGTTACCATTGTATGCCGTCTATAATTCTATCATTATATTAACCGTCATTTGACTTGTTTGGGGGTTAGTTGCTTATGTGACAGTATTCTCAGCCAATATGTTGTGAGCTGCTGGAGGACAATCACTTTATGTCACTGAGAGCACCCAAACAGTTACTAGTATGTAAGAGTTTTACTATACATAATTATTAGGTGAGTATCTTATAAACAAAAACAGGAAAGGTTGGCAATACTAAAAGTTGGCAAAATATGAGGGGGCAATCTGGTCAGGAGAATACTTTGTCAGTGATTATTAAAGGGAATGCTATAAAAAAATAAGACCTAAATGCCCCCTACACCATTCCACGCCTCCTCCACCCATACCTTGATCCCTTGACTCTTTCAATCCTCTGAACTGAGAGAAAACTACTTAAGAACAGGGACCATGTTTTATTTGTCTTTGAATTCTCAGAAATAGCATAGCAGAATGCTCAATAGATGACTGTTCAGTTCACTTCAAACTGAATGGTAATTTTGAGAAGGAAGAGATCATTACATGCAGAATATGTATTCATCTAGAGGTAAAGTTACAGTTTTAATTTATTTTCAGTTGCAATTCCTCCATAAGTAGGGAAATTGTATACCAAAGACTGATGAAAAGCACATGGTTCAGTCCATCTGAGCGCTGTTTCAATTTTAGCACAGAACATGTTGAACTTGAGTGTTCTTGATTCACACGTTTCTAATGCAAATACACCAAACTTTCAATTATTGGAGGGTGAATTATCAAATTTGTGGATTAGCTAGGTTTTTCACTTCTACTCTCTCTAGCTACATAGACCTTTGGGCGCCTTCTCCTTCTTTCCTCGTGCATGAATGGCAGTGGGATTAACTCACTATGAATAAAGGAAACATCTGTGATGCTTAAATGGCGGTAAGGAACACATAGAAATCCAATACCACCTGTATGTAGTTCTATTACTGGCTGTAAATTGTATTGAAATAAAACTGTCACAGTATCCAAAATTCAAAGGATATTTCTTGAAGTAGTTCATCAGAGAATAATTTTTCCTCATATCAACCAAAGAACTAACTAAATGAAGCATTTTATTTACAATAATAAAAAATTGTTATATTGATTCAAATCACTGGCGGTGTCTACAGACACACAACATAAAGCAGAAATCAATATCACTGAAAGATTTGGTCAGTTAGGCTTACCCCAGCTTATCTATGCCTTTCATTTAGCGGCAGGAAGTCCACCTTCGGCCCCCATCACTTAGTGGTCAATTAATTTAATGTTTTAGTTCTATTCAAATCCTTTGCTTTGGTCCAGCTGTAGTCATCTCATAAAAGTAAGAAGAAGCAATCGTTTTTATAAATTTGGAGCATTTTAAATCCTAGTAAATGCAATTTATTCTTTAGATTCTTACTTATATTTTTCTATCATTATTAATATTTCACATAGGTGTGAATATAAGCTTCTATGCACACAAATACACACAACTCCCAGTTGAGTATCAACACCTTTGGAAAGGAAAAAGAAGACTTGTACAGGGGAACCAACACGTAAAGCTTTAATGTATGTATGTCATCTAGTGAGTATACAGTAGTCCCTGCTTATCTGTGGGGGATATGTTTGTTCCAAGACTCCCTCGGATGGTACCAAACCCTATATACACTATGTTTTTTTCCTATACATACATATCCATAATAAAATTTAATTTATAAATTAGGCACAGTAAGAGATTAACAACAATAACTCCTCTTTGGCGTTTCCAAATTGCCAGCATCACTACTCTTGCACTTTGGGGACATTATTAAGTAACATAAGGGTTACTTGAACACAAGCCCTGCAATAGAGCGAGAGTCCATATGATAATGGAGAGGGCTACTGACTAATGGGAGGGGCAGCATATACAGCATGGATATGCTGGACAAAGGGATGATTCACATCCAAGGTGGGATGGAGTGGGATGCCACAAGATTTCATCACGCTATTCAGAATGGCATACCATTTAAAACTTATGAATTGTTTATTTCTGGAATTTTCAATATTTTTGGACTATGGTTGACCACCAGTAATTGAAACCATGGAAAGCAAAACCAGGGATAAGAGGGGAACTACTATACATACTTATGTATATGAAAAAGAAAACAATGAAAGGAGTGCAGAAAAGAAAAAAGTTAAAATGACTGAATGGTGGGCTTCAGAGCTACCACCTATTTGCATGGATTGTCCACTGCACAATTTCAGGGATATCGGTCACTCTGACTACAAGATGGATGGTACCCCCTGGAGTTGTGCAATATGGCAGTCTTGGTGGAGTTTTTTTCTTTGGTATTTAAACATTTTGGTTTATAGACTGTAACTACAGCTCCAGACCACACTTAATCTCCTAGCATGGTTAGAAGTAACTTCTTTTCTCACAAGGGGATAGGAGGAGAAAGAGAAGTGGAAAGGGTAGGAAAAAGTATATATAGAGAGAGGTAATAATGATAAAATAACAAAAGCTAAAATTTTTTGAACATTTACTTCATGCCAGGGATGGTTCATAGCACTTTGTACACATTAACTCTTTTAATCCTCACAGCCATGGAAGGAGTGGGTACTATTATTCTCCACATTTCACAGATAAGGGAATTGAGGCCCAGAGATGTTAAATAACTGGCCCAACACCACACAGCAGTAAACGGGGAAGATGTGAGGTGGGAGAATGAGAGCTGATTGACTCCTGTCCTTTGCAAAATTGTGACTCTCAGTCGAAGGTCAACTGGAGGCTCCTCTCATTTAAATCTTTATTTGCTCTTGCTAAAATGAATATTTTTATGGGGAAAAGCAGTCCCTTAAAAAGACCTTCTGACTTAGATTTAAGAATAAAGAAAAATTTAAGTTCTAAATATAATTCTGACAAAATAATAATACTTCTCCAAAATAAGCCCCCAAATTGAAATATAAAATGCCTAGGGTTACATTTACAGTTAGCACAAATGCTAAAGGGATAAAGAATAATTCTTAATTGATCAGCTAGCACTTTGTGGAAACTTCTGACTTTTAGAATGAATAAATAGAAATGTTAGGAGCAGATGGGGAAGCATCACAGAGGCACTGATTAAAAAAAAAAAGGAACAGGAGATAAACACAGGGAGAAGCAGTCACAAGAGCCTCTACAACTAAAGGAAATGGGCATTGGGGGTGGGGCACAGTTACTAACACACAGCATAGGAGGCTTAACATATTTCTAAAGTGAGTCATTAGCCTTTGTATATCTAATTGATTCCTTGTTTCATAACTACTGAATATTTGAATTTCTGCATACCCAATTTATTATATAGAATCATATTCATGTTGAAATGACTTCAACTTTGTATGAAATTTTAATTTGAGAAACCAACTTAACGAAATTATGACTTCAAATGTAATACGAAATTGCAACAATTACCTCTGTGTATTTGCTCCCACTGCCCCATCCCAATGCTGCTGTGTTAAAATAAATTATTTGAGCAATTGAAATATTTAGAGTTGCAAAGGACAATTATAAAGATGAAGGTAAAATAGCATTTGTAATACGACTGTTAAGACTCTGGCCTGCAGACTGCTGGCAAATAGTCTATTCTCCAGCTTGTCAAAACAACACATTTTCTGAGCATGTTCAGAGCTTGCAGAGGTCTTCATTTAAACCAGAATGTCAGGAGTTGGAGAAACAAAAATATTTTGAAAATGATCTGCGACGTACATTGTTTTGTCAAATATTTAATCAAATGGGGGAAACCTGTCAAAGTCAAGAAAGTTATTTGGCTACAATGAGTAGGATGCAGACCTGGCCACCCACTCACCAGCTGCAGGAAATGAATTTAAAGTAAGTTGGTCATTTGTCCCAGGATAAAGAACAACTGCCAAATATTTTATCCCAATTTGTCAGCCCTGTTCTATCCAGTGAATTCCATCAATCCAAGGCCAGTCACACTGTTTATTCTCTCCAGAACAATAAGTTTAACCCAATAGGTTTATTTGTTTAACTCATCTGGTGAATTCTTTTAAATTATGCCTTGTTGCTAGTAGGCTTGCATCTTGCATTCATGTATGCTTTCACTGCAGCTGCTTGAGAAGAAAAGGAAAGGAGGCTCTTATGGAGCAGTGTGAAGAGAATACATTTTTAAACTTTCCTTTCTTTCTCCTAAAATTAGCACCTGGCATATGGAATATCCAGCAGGTGGCTCAGCGGGGACAGGCTTACTGTTTTTCATACCTGCCACTGAGATGTTTGACATTTTGACTTGCTAAGGAACAAGATTTTTGAGGCCACTACTCTGTGTGTGTGTGTGTGTGTGTGTGTGTGTGTGTGTATAAGCGCAAGCGTGTGCTTGTGGGCACGTTGAGGAACGGCTCATAGAGGTCTCAGAGGAGAGAGTGCAAGAGACAGATGCTACTAACAAAGTTATACAATTAAGAAAAATTAAATACTAGAAAAGGGAGTGTTTGCCTGTGTTCCATACTACTGAAGTTGAATAACTAATTCAAATCTCACTGGTGTTAGAGAATAGGGAACCAGTTTGTGACTTAAAGAATTCCAGGAACTATATTTTATAATATAATAGGAATACTCTTTGAATATTATTTGAAGACCCCAATTTCAAGTTCACTGAGATAACTTCCCCCAATTGTATGAAAAGCAGCTTTTGGATCTGCATTCCACAAACATTTATAAACGTAAATAGTGTGCATGATGTGTTATTTTAGGGAATAGAGCTTTAAAGAAAAAAGTGGGGTTTCAAATTTGAAAGAAATTTAGGAAGTATAATAAACTAACCTTGGATATGGGCAGTGAGGGAGACAGAAGAGTCTTAGATAATCCCCAAGTCTCTGGTTGGATGACTAGGTGAATGATAGAATCATTAATGTCTAACAAAGACCACTAATTGCTTACCTAATATCCGCTCTATTCATTTTCTTATGTAGCTACATAGTATCAAAGATGGCAACATGCCCAGCTAAAAACTATATTTTCAGTGTCCATTATATCTAATAAGACATAATGACATAAGACATAAGCAGACATCTTTGGGAAGGACATCCATGAAAGCTCCCTAAAGTACATTGACTCAGCAAGGTGGCAGCACTTTTTCTTTACCTTCTTTCCTTCTGCCTGAAATGTGATGGTTGGAGCAACAGCAACTAGTTTGTGACCATGAGGTAACTTGAAGATAGAAATTTCATTCTAAGGATTGTAGAACAAAATGATGGATTCCTGATAATTGGTGAGTTACCATGCTAGCTCTGCGTTCCCTAATTCTGGAGTTTTATCTTGATAGAAAAATAAATCTTTACCTTATTTAAGCTACTATTATTTCAGGTCTCTGTTACTAGCCATCAAAACTAATCCTAATTGATATCCCATTATAGAGACTTTTCAGGAGGTGGCAGGGTTAAGAGCTTCGGATGTGTTGTATGTGAGGTGCTGGTGGAACACCCAGAAGTCACTTGGAAACCCAAGCTAGAGATATAGATTTGGGATTGATCCAAGAGGGAGGCTAACGTCTACAGCTTATCATTTCCAGTCAGTGGTTGTTAATTTTCTTCAGATCATGACCATGGTAAGGATTTCCTATTTTTCATTTTCTGAACATTTACTTTGCACTTTACCTTGAATGCAATAAAAGCAATCTTTATTTTGCATGGCAGTGCAGAACCATAAAAATTAGTGTGCACACTGAAACTGTGCAAAGTAATCTTAATAATCAATGGAAAAATTATCATTGTTCCATGATCTTTAAAATTTTTGCCAAAACGTTAAAACTCTCTTACTGTCAGTTATACATATACGGAGAAATGAAAAAATGTAGAGCTATTATTTACTTAGCATGTCAGAATTTATGGTATTAGAAACATTAAGAATTAAAGTGTTTTGGGCCGGCCCGGTGGCGCAGCGGTTTAGTCCGCGCTTGGCAGCCCGGGGTTCGCCGGTTTGGATCCCGTGCGCCCGCTGATGCACTGCTTGTCAGCCATGCCGTGGCGGGGTCCCATATAAAATGGAGGAAGATGGGCACGGATGTTAGCCCAGGGCCAGTCTTCCTCAGCAAAAAGAGGAGGATTAGCTACAGATGTTAGCTCAGGGCTGGTCTTCCTCACAAAAAAAAAAAAAAAGAATTAAAGTGTTTTATTTCTTTGTTAAAAATGTATCCAGAGTAGTTTGAGCACTGCTTGCCTTCTTCCCATTATATAACTTACTATGTGGGGAATGGGGAATTTTTGTATGCCCTAGTGAATTGTTATATTCCTTCCTAAGTTTGGATCAGCTTCCAACATTTTATCCTTTGCACATTCATGCTATGAAATATCTTCAAAATTTCCTTTAATGTGGAGGATTTTTGCCTGTTAATTCTTCTGGGACATCATCCTTTTCATCACAACCATTTTTCTTCTTTATGTTGATAAGTTTGCCTTCGCTAAGTTCCTCTGGCCGCATGTCTAGAGTCTCTCAAATGGTGACAGTGTCAACATTCCCACTGTCAGCTACTTATTCCCCTTATGTTCGATTCAAATTTTACTTCTAGCAATGTCACTTTTGGGTTATTTGCTAAACTTTCATCTCTGTTTGTCAATTCTCTCCTTTGATTATCCATTTTTGTAAAATGTCAGTGGGAGACAAGATGACAACATAACTACACACTTTTGCTGTCTCTGTATGTGGGCTGAATAACAGATGCAGAGTGACCAATCGCTGACAGACTTTGAAACAAGTGATGTGATTGGTCACTGATGATGATGTGCATCTGTTATTTACACAGTATTTGTGGACTGAAGAGCTAGCAACAAAGTTTGTACTTCATGCAATTACTGAACTGAACTGAACCATGGTAACTGAAATGTGAACTGAGACGTTGGAGGACAGGGTTATTTAACTAAACCATGGTAACCAGAAATCATGCGTGTCAGAACTATGCAAAGTGAGGCCCGTCTGTAGGTGAACCAGTCCAGCACTGGTGGGTAAAATCTAGATATGTCCATGCAATATTCATTCTCGCCCTTTTATTCCTCCTCCTTCTACCCACTTTTTAGCCATTTCTTTTCTGTTAGTATTATTTCCAGAAAGTGATAAGGGGAATTTGCAGTGCATCCTAAATCAGTCAGCTTTACAACTGATGACTTGGTTAAATATATTGGCTAAAATGGGGGGGGGGTAAAATTATCCTTAATCATATATCTTCCATACTATTCGTGTATCCTATAACCACGGACTGCTGAATTACCATGGGTTTAATAATGTTTTGTCATAAAGGACTTTTATTATAATAAATAATGTGTTATTCCACATTTTTACTAATCAGAATTATCTTTTTATTAATTCATTCAGTAAATATGTGCTAGGCACTGTACCATGTGCTTGGAATATTTTGTGTCAGTGAATAAAACAGGCAATAGACCTTGCCTCTGTGGTGCTTACATTTTAGTTGGTAGTTGTGAGGGGACTGAGCGTGAGGCAGTAATAATGAAGCCTGCTATAGTATTGCAGTGTTGTCAAGCTATGATGAGGTTATAAATGGGAAAAATGCAGCCATTTAAGTGTACACTTGAAAAAAGGATTAACAGGGGCCAGCCCTGTGGCCTAATGGCTAAGTTCCTTACACTCTGCTTTGGCAGCCTGGGTTCAGTTCCCAGGCACAGACCTACACCACTCCTTAGTGGCCATGCTGTGGCGGTGACCCACATAAAAAATAGATAAAGATTGGCACAAATGTTAGCTCAGGGTGAATCTTCCTCAGCAAAAAAAAAAAAAAAAGGATTAACAACCTTGGCCAGATGATCAAAATTATTATCACTAATAAAATGATATTAAGGACATCATGTACCTCTTGATATGATGCCCTAAGAAGGACACAATATCACCATGTAATATTGTGTGCAGATGTGTATAACTTGAATCTAATCATGAGAAAATATTAGAGATATCCCAAATAATGAACATTCTATACAAAAGGAAGTATTCTCAAATAACATCAATGTTATAAATTCTGAATTCATTTTTATCTCAATTTTAGGGCTCTTTATTGCCAAGATTCTTAGTGTTACCAAAGGATAATTATTCATATTTCCGTATCTGCAGCAAATTTTGACTCTAAATTTAGTTACAAAATATCATCTTAAGCATTCATTTTGATCCTGTTTTGGGCACTATCTTAGCTTGGATGATCTAGAAAACAGAGCCTGAGCAAATTTGAGAACTAGCACTTCATTGGGAGGTTTGTAATTTGAGGACATTAGAGTGAGGAAATAAGCAAATGAGGCAGAAAAGGAGGGGAAATAAATTTAAGGGTGCATTACTGAGCCGGCCACAGCTTCAGGAAGAGATAGTGAGGATGTCTCTGGGAAAACCATACGTAGAAAACCGAGTCTGGGGCAAAGCTTAATTTTAATGCTTTATTTACCTGTACTACATTAGACAATTCAGTGCCTTCACTAAGCACCTGCTGGCTTCATACCAGAATATTACTGGGAGTTTAATCCCTAAATCACCTCATTCACAACCTTATGGATACCTCTACACCTTGTGTTGAGTTTTTCTGTAAAGAAGTTCTTTCAAACACAAATAATTTTCCACCTTCCTCTTCACTGAGAAGAGCCAAGTGGGCAATTGAGGTTCCATTTCTACATAAGAGAGGCTTAATGGTTGGAAGGAGGTCTTAGAGCTTGCACTCTACATAGAATGAAAACTAGTTTGTTGACTTCTCCTGAGTTAGGCATTTATGATATTTACTTTGAAAACTGCTATAGACTTATATTCAGATGAAAGTCAAAAAATCAGTCTCTTAATATGTTTTGGGGAGACTCTGATCCTATTTCCCTCCATTGGTTAAAAAGGCCAGTTTTAAGCAAAATGGTAACAAAGTGAAAGAAATTTATTTCTTCTATTCCTCCAGTCTCCTCTTTTTCCATGCCTCTTTCCCTACCCTGAATACACGCAAGTATCCTGAAAACTTATGTTGCTCCCTGCCTGTCTATGGCACCTGCCCGCAGCTTGCCTTTTCCAGATAGTGCCTTTTATTCTTACTTCCTGTATTAGTTTGATAGGGCTGCCACCAAAAAATACCATAAACTGGGTGGCTCAAATAACAGAAATTTATTTTCTCACAGTTCTGGAGACTAGAAGTCCAAGATCAAGATGCCAGTAGGGTTCAGTCTGGTGAGAGCTCTCCCCTTGGGTTGCAGGGTGCTCATATGGTCTTTCCTCGGTTGGGGGTGGAGACGAGTTTTCTGGTGTCTCTTCTTATATGGACACTAATCCTATCAGATCAGAGCCCCATCCTTATGACCTCATTGAACCTTAATTACTTCCTTAGAGGCCCCATCTTCAAATACAGACACACTGGGAGTTAGGGCTTCAGTATGTGAATTTGGGGGGAGGGGGCACAAATATTCAGTCCAAAGAACTCCTGTCCTAAATCTTCCCTCAAACCTTGCCTTCCCCTAGCACAACCCTTAGAGACTTGTGTTTTGCTAGGTGGCTATTGTGATGAACTAATCTGGGGTAACAGACTGGTTCTGCTCTTAAAGAGTAATTCATGCAGGAAAGTGTATATACTCCTATCCTTTGGAGAATATCAGCTTGAAAGAAGCATTTTATCGACTCATCTAACCATCAAGCATTGCTGCCCATGCTCAGCCCTCTGCCCAAGCATTTGCTAGATGTGGCCTCAGGGACCCAGGTATTTGGTGCCTAGGCATCTTTTTTCCATTTCTGGCATATACTGTTTGGGATTTTTATTATTAATTATATCAATGATGTTCATAGAAGAAAATTCACATAAGAATGGGAAAAAAGACATGGAACTTGTACATTCTAAATTTAAATTCTAGTTCCATAAATAATTTATGAATAATCTCAGAATAATAATAATAATAATAATAATAAGCCTTATACCATGGTGATTTGTGAAGATAGTTAAAATTTATTTATTTTGAAAGATATTGCTTGTAGATATCAGTTTATTGCCCTCAGCTCTAAATTCACCCAGCAGAGTCCCTACTCTGCAACACTTCTCCCTTACAGTGAGCACAACCTTAAACTTTATCAGTAGAGAGGGCGGGAGGGATGTTGCAGGAGGAAGGGGGCTTTTCTTCCTGGTTCCTGATTGCTGT
The DNA here is from genome assembly GCA_031878705.1 of Tapirus indicus. NCBI lineage: Eukaryota > Metazoa > Chordata > Mammalia > Perissodactyla > Tapiridae > Tapirus > Tapirus indicus. Next base: position 48,790,926 of record CM062918.1, read on the forward strand.
GTTTTGCTTTTTCTAGTTCATGCTGCACCATCTATCAGTGTTACAAGTGTGTGCAGAGGGACTTCTGGCTCTGCTCCAATTGTGCACCAAGTGTACAGTCCCTCAGCAATCTCACAGACCCCAGCCCAGGCCCAGTGACCACCTCACCATGGTCCTTCCAGTGCAGACACCACGCACTCTGAGCCTCGTGCTCACAACAGGACCTCGACTCCCTCTAAGCCCAGCACCCTTGGCTCACCTGCACTAGGGAGGGAGACTGGTTAGGATGCTCTTGCAGTAGACTAGGCAAGATATAATGGCATCTTTTAACTAAGGTTACTGAAGTGGAGATGACTAGAAATGGTTGGTTCCAGATATAATTTGGAGTTAGAGCCAATAAAACTTACTGATGAATTGGATGTGGGGTAGGAATTAAAGTGAGAAATCAAGATATTTGTACCAAGCAATTGGATAAATGATAGAGGTACAATTTACTAAGATGGAAAAGATTAGAGAGATCCATATTTGGGAATTGGAGAAGGCAGATGGAAATCAAGTTTTTTGTCTTAACCATGTTTAATTTGAAACACCTATTAGATATATAAGTGGAGATATCAAATAAGAAGTTAGATATACTAGCCTAGAGCTCAAGAGAGACAACAAGGTTGAATATACAAATTAGGGTCATCAGTATATAGATGGTTTATTAAGTCATGGCTCTAGATGAGATTAAATGAAGTCTAGATAGAGAATGGAGAGGAGGGGAAGGAATGAGGAGGGGGGAAGGGAGGAGGGAGCACTTGGGGATAAATTAAGAGTAAACTTAGAGAATTAACCATCATTGGCTTTGGTATTAGTTTGCCATTGGTGATCTCGGTAAGAAACTTTTCAAGAGCACCAGTATAAACAAACCCAGTTTAACATTAGTACTAGCTCTAGTCTTCTGAGGGCTGCTTTTTTCAAATCTTATTGATTAGATAAATATCTTCTTTTATTCCTTCAAACCAACCATCTCATTGTTATAACAAACCACTTGGTACTGTGCCGTCCCCTTTTTAATTCAGCTGTTGGTTTGTCACCAAACTGGAAAGCACAGGTGGTAATTGATGACATTTGAAACATTTCTATTTCCAGGAAGCTACACTATCTATATTACCATTTGATTTCCAGGTCTTACCTTGACAAACTCGATTTTGCCTGAACATTGAAATAAAAATCAGCCTGGGAACTGTGAGGATGGAGAGGGTCAGGGTCCTTATGATAGTGATGTTCTTGACTGGAGATGAGCTCTGTCCATCATCCTTTGCCCCACCTTGCTTCTCCCAACACTGAGCACACATTAAGTGAGCTTCTTTCCTTGCTCTATTTTTCTCCATAATATTTATCACTACCTGACATATTTTCTTATCTGTTTATTGTCTGTCCTACCCCACTCCCATGTAGAATAAAAGCTCTATGAAGTCATAAACGTTGCCTGTTTCACTCACCCCTGCTGTATCCGCTGCCCCTGGACCAGTAGCACATAGCAGGGGCCCAATTTTGTTAAAACGAATGAACTCATCAGAAATTAGCTTGGCTAAAATAGGAAAAATCATGTAGTGAAAAATTAGTTCATTTCCTCCTCAAAATTAAAAGGAGTCTATTATGTAATGAATAAAATTATGCTAATAAATACACACAATACACTTGTGTGTCAGCACAAGTTCTGACAAACCTTTTAAAAAGATAGTATGCACTTCAGGGAGTTATCATTCAATTAACAGGTTACTCAGGCCTTTGTCATTCTCTCTGAAACTGACAGTTTGGGAGGGATTTGTCTCTTCTATTTATATTTGCACCCTCAGTATGAGACCAGAAATCGAGAACAAATATGGTGAGGGAACATCTGAAGGTCAGCTTTAGGGGCACCAGATTAAGAATGAGCTTCACAGACATCAAAGATCCTTCATTCTCTCTCTCTCTCTTCTCCCCTCTCCTTCTCTCTCCTCCTCTCCCCTCCCTTCCTCTTTTCCTCCCTCTCTCTCTCTCTCCCCCCGCCAATGCTGGCATCCTTTGCCAACTAAAATACCCACCCTATCCCTAACTTGCCTTCAAAGCGGTATACCTTTCTCACTCCAGAACACATGCTCTTAATCAATATTTATTTTTAAAGTCTAAATTTTATTATTACCTTATTATATAGTTTCTATTAAGTATATATTTTGTATACAGATATCTTCAAGGATTGACTGTGTAACTTCTTTTTAAAAAGACTCAAAGTCTGACTGTAATCCTGTCACAGTGGCCTGCTTTCAGTTTTTGGAACATTCTAAGCTTTTTCTTCTTCAAAGTCTTGTTACTGTTTTCAATATGAGATTTTCTGCCTGGAATGCTCTTCTTTTGGCTCTTAAGCACAGTCAGCTCTTCCAACATGAGACCACCATAACCACCCTACACAACAGCCAATGCCACCACTATTCGCTATCATAGGACTCATTCATTTCCTTTGTGATATTTAACACAATTTATAGTCATTTCAGTTCCCTGTTTTCATGTTGATTGTCTTCCTCACTAGATTGTGAGTCAAATCCTTGTCTGTGTGTTCACAGCTATATTCCCAATGTCTAACAGAGTGCCCAGCATATGACAGTTGTTGAGTAAACATTTGTCAGATGACAGAATAAGTAATGCAGAAGAGAGCAAAAGGGAGAGGGGAGGAGGGAGAGAGAAAGAGACCTCCCCAACCCTCAATCATCTTGCTCTTCTTCTGAACTCCTAAAGGGTCTACTGTCTAGTAGTCTTCAAAGTACTTTCCTCATGTGCCTCCTAAAATAATGTATTTAAATGACACATGCCCTCACACATGTTTTAAGTTGATATCTAAAATTTTTCATCATAAATTTAAACAAATGCAAAGGATAAATATCCTCCATATTGTAGTTATTAGCATTTAAAATAAATCTATTACACAATATTCTTTGAAATGTATCCAATAGAATCTAAATACAACAGGGATTTGATATCCACCACCAACCCTTTAAAAAAGACATGAAGATCCAGCCATACCACTCCTAGACATCAAAGAGAAGGTAGTGTAGAAGTCTTCCACAAGATGTTAATAAGAATATCCATAACAACTTTATCCAAAATAACCAAAACCTGAAGAAAAACCAATTGTTCCTCAGCAGTAGAATGGCTAAATAACTTATGGTACATACACACATACATACACTGGGATATTATACAGCAGTGGGTCTCATAGTTTTTGGTCTCAGGACCCCTTCATACTCTTACAACTTAATGAGGACACCAAAGAGTTTTTGATCTATTTGGGCATTTCTTTGAATATTTGTCATATTAAAAATTACGACTGAGGGAGTTTAAAATTTTTTATTAATTTATTTTAAAAATAACAATAACAACATGGACAAACGTTGAAGACATTATGCTAAGTGAAACAAGCCAGGCACAAAAAGAAAAATATTGTATGATTCCACTTACACGAGGTACCCAGAGTAGTCAAATTCACAGAGAGAGAAAATAAAATGGCCGTTGCCAGGAGCTAGGGGGAGAGGCAAATGGAGAGTTATTGTTTAATGGGTAAAGAGTTACAGTTGGGAAGATGAAAAAGTTCTGGAGAAGAATGGTGATGGTTGCACAACAATGTGAATGTACTTAAGGCCACTTAACCCAACACCTAAAAATGGTTAAAATGGTAAACTTTATGTTATGTTTATTTTACCACAATTAAAAAATAACAATAATGAATCCACTACATGTTAACATACAAATGTTTACGCATGACTATTTTCCAAACAAAAATATTAGTAAGAAGAAGTGGTATTATTTTACATATTTGCAAATCTCTTTAAAGTCTGGCTTAATAGAAGACAATTGGATTCTAATATCTGCTTCTGTTTTCAATCTGTCACAATATGTTGTTTTGGTTGAAGTATATGAAGAAAATCTGGCCTCACAAAGATATTTAGTGGAAAAGAGAAGGATTATATTAATAGCCTTTTCAAAAAATTGATAGTCTTCTTTAATACTACATCAAAATTTGATAAGTGATAGTATCTTAAAATACTGGTTCACCAAAATATGCAGACCTTGCAAATACTGACACACTTTATTGTATATCAGAAAAATCACATTTATTAATATCATCACTAATCTCAACAAAAACTCATGAAGTACTGGGAAGATGTTAAGCCCAGGATAGTGAATATAAATTTTCCAAAATTTAAAATTTTTTTTTTTTTTTGCTGAGGAAGTTTAGCCCTAAGTTAACATCTGTGCCAATCTTCCTCTATATGTGGGTCACTGCCACAGCATGGCTGACAAGTGGTGTAGGTCCACACCTAAGATCTGAACCTGTGAACCCAGGCCGCTGAAGTGGAGTGTGCTGAACTTAACCACTAGGTCACAGGGCCGGATCCTCAAAATTCTAATTTTTGCTTGAAAAGGCAAATTTTGCCAACGTCAACAAATATAGTCAGTTGTTTGCTTTGAAGTGACAGGCTCACACCATTTTTTTTGACAAAATATCTGCCCAAAACCTAAGTCTGAGTAATCATAGTTTGAACTTGGTTCTTTCAAGTAAAAATGGTGTCCTATGAAAAAAAGCAACCAGTTCAGTTCACAACTCAATTGCACAAGTGCTTTTTCTTGAGACAATCATACTTCTATATGCAGTAGAAGTACTGCATGTGTACTTCCCACTACATCACATAGAAATATTAAAAAGATATGTACTAATCTCAGCAATCTAGGAATGGAAGGGAACTTCTTCAATCTGATAAAAGACTAGGAAATACCTATTTCTAATATCATAATTAATGATAAAAGACTAAATGTTTTTCCTTCTAAGACTAAAGACAAGGCAAGGATGTCTGCTTTCCTTGCTTCTACTCAACATTGTACTCAAGAATCTAGCCAGTGCAATAAGGAAAGAAAAAGAAATAAAAAGCATATAGATTGAACAAGAAGAAGTAAAACTATCTTTCTCCACAGATGACATAATTATATATATAAAAATTTCAGAAATATCTACAGAAAAGCTGCTAGAATTAATAAGTGGGTTTAGTAAGTTCACATGATATAATGTCAGTATATAAAAATATATGCAACTAACAACTGGAAATTGAAACATAAATAACAATACCACTTTCAAAAAGTATAAAACACTCAAAATTTGTGCAAGATTTGTATCCTAAAAACTGCAATATATTCATGAAAGAATTTTAAAAAGATACAAATAAACAGAGAGATATACCATGTTCATGGATCTAAAGATTTAATATTGTTAAGGTGGTAATTTTCTCCAAACAAATCTACAGATTCAATGCACCCTCAATCTAAATCCCAGTCTTTTTGTAGAAATGTAAAAGCTAATTTTAAATTTGATATGGAAAAGCCAAGCATCTAGAATAACCAAATGAATTTTGAATTTTTTCCCTCTTCAGTTCTTTAAAATAGATACGACTGTTTAAAACAAGGATTTAAAACAAAGAGGCTATCAATATAGATCCTACAGACATTAGAAAAATAATGACAGAACATTATGAGCAACTTGATGCCAACAAATTCAACAACACAAAAGAAAAAGGCAAAGTTCTTGAAATATAAATAGACACAAGGAAAAGCAGAAAATCTAGACAGGCCTACATCTAATAAACAAATTGAATTTGTTATGAAAAACTTTCGCCAAAAGAAAACTCCAGGGCCAGATGGTTTCGCTGGTGAAAACACCAAAGTTACACAAATGTTTTCCAGAAAAGAGAAGAGAAAAGAACAGTATCCACCTCATTTTATGAGACCAATTGTTATGGGCTGAATTGTGTCCCCCAGAAAATTCATATGTTGAAGTCTCAACCTGTAGTACCTCAGACTTTATTATAACAATATTTGGAAATAAGATCCTTACAGAGGTGATTAAGTTAAAATGATACTGTTAGAGCAGGGCCATAATCTAATAAGACTGCTGTCCCTATAGAAGAGGGAGAGACAGTAGGGGCATGTGCTTACACAGAAAAACAGCCATGTGAGGACATAGCGAGAAGGTGGCCATCTGCAAGCCAAGGAAAGAGGGCTCAGGAGAAACCAAACCTGCCAAGGGCTTAATCTTGGATGTCTAGCCTCCAGAACTGTGAGAAAATAAATTTCTGCTGTTTAAGACACCCAGTCTGTGGTATTTTGTTATGTCAGCCTTAGCAAACTAATACACTAACATAAGCTTAATACCAAAACCTGACAAAGATGGTATAAAAAAAAATTACAGACCAATATCCTTCATGGATATAGAGGCAAAGTTCTTAACAAAACACTAGCATATCAAATCAACAGTACATAAAAAGAATAACGTTTCAAGACTAAGTAGGATTTATTCTAGGAATGCAAGGTTAGTTTAAGATTTTAAAATCAACCAATGTAATTTACTATAATAACATACTAAAAGGGAAAACCCATATGGTCGTTTCAATAGATACAAAAAAAGCATTTGACAAAATCCAACATTCATTCCTGATAAAACCTGTTAGCAAACCAGAAAGAGTAGGGAAGTTCCTCAAATGAATAAAGGGCATCTACAGCACAATTAATGGTGAAAGACTGAATTGCTTTCCCCTACAATGGAAACCAGGCAAACGCCATTATCACTACTTCTATTCAACACTGTATTAGAAGTCCTAGTCATTGTAAGAAGGAAAGAAAAATAAATAAATGGCATTAAGATTAAAAAGGAAGAAGTAAAATTGTCCCTATTCACAAATTATATGATTATTAATGTAAAAAATCCCAGGGAATCTAGAAAACAATTACTAGAACCCATAAGTAAATTTAGCAGGGTCACAGGACACAGGGTTTATATACAAGAATCTGTTTAAAGCAACCATTAAACATATATCTTTATATACTAACAGCAAATCATTGGAAATGGAATTTAAAAAGTCATTCCATTTACAATACCACCAAGAAATAAAATAATTATGAATAAATCTAACAGAAGATCTTTATATTGGGAACTGCAAAACACAGTTGAAAGAAATTAAAAAATACATAAATAAATAGAGAGATATACTGTGTTCATGGATCAGAGGGTTCAATATTGTTAACATAACAAGTCTCCCCAAATTGTGGTATTAGTGAAAGGATATATAGGTCAATGAAACTGTATACAAAATCTAGAAATAGACCAATATATATGTGATCAATTGAGTTCTGACAAAAGTGCCAAGGTAATAAAAAGTAATTCAATGGAGAAAGAAAGATTAGTCTTTTCAATAAGCTGTGTGGGGGCTGGCCCCATGGCCTAGTAGTAAAGTTTGGTGTGCTCTGCTTTGGCGGCCTGGGTTTGTGGGTTCTGATCTTGGGCACAGACCTACACCACTCATCATGCTGTGGTGGCAACCCACATACAAAATAGAGGAGGATTGGGATAGATGTTAGCTCAGGGAGACTCTTCCTTAAGCAAAAATAAGAGGAAGATTGGCAACAGATAGTAGCTCAGGTGAATCTTCCTCAGCAAAAAAAAAAAAAAAAAAAAAGTAGTGCTGTAACAACTGGACATTGGACATCCATATTTAAAAAAAAAGGACTATTGATCCTAAAGTTACACTATATGGAAAATCTAACTCAAAATGGATCATAGTCCTATATGTAAAACCTAAAACTATAAAATTTATAGAAAAGAATATGAGAGAAAATATTTGTATTAGGTTAGGCAAAGATATCTCAGAGGACACAAAAAATATGAACCTCAGAAAAAAAATATTCATGCTAAGGTGCCAGCAGTTTTAACCATTATTGCTTTTGCATCATCAATGAAAACATCAATGCACTGAAAAAGACAAATAGATGAAAAAAAAGACAAATAAATAAAATCCTAAGTTATTATGAAAATAATTTGACTCATAGACCCCTGCCCTGAAAATTCTCAGGGGCACTCCCTCCCCCCACCCCAGGGGTCCTCAGACCACACTTTGAGAATAGCTGTTTGCAACAATTAAAAAGAATGAACTCTGGGGCCAGCCCTGTGGCTTAGTGGTTAAGTTTGGTGTGCTCCACTTCAGCAGCCCAGATTCAGTCCCCAGGCACGGACCTACACCACTCATCGGTAGCCATGCTGTGGTGGCTACCCACACACAAAATAGAGGAAGAGTGGCACAGATGTTAGCTCAGAGTGAATCTTCCTCAGCAAAAAAGAATGAACTCTGGTGTATGCAACAATGGATGCATCATAAAGACATAATGTTGAACAAAAGAAATCTGGCACAAAGGAGAACTTACCATACAATTTCATTTATATAACTTCCGAGAACAGGCTAAAGTACTCTATAGCGTAAGAAGTCAGAATAATGATTATCTCTGGAGTGGGGGAAGAAGGAGATGAACTGAGAAAGGTGGTCATGGTGGGGAGGAGCATCACCTATATCTTGATTTAGGTGGTGGTTTGTGCATGTTACTGTATGCATGTTGTACCTCAATAAAAATATAACAAGAAGTAATATGAATAAGTTCTTCTTTAACAGTTTTATATTTCTTTTTTCCCCTTGAACTTATATTTCAGTTCTACTTCCTTACAGAATATTATTCTAATGAAATATATTTCTATATTTTAAAGTCTTTTCTTAAACATCCTCTAATACTTCTATGCAACACAACCATAGGCATATGCTCAAGCAGGTCAATTTTAGAGAAGAATTCATAATGAAGCTGAGAATCTGGAAATTCTAGTTTGAAGATGATGGACTATAACATCTATTTGGCATTTCATACCTTAATTGTTAAGTAGCTTTTTATCTACGTATGTCTTATTTCACTAGAAGGTAAGTTCCTTAAAGGCAGGGATGCATCTCGAGTCTTCCACAGCACAGGGCCTGGCATGCAGTAGGTGGTGCATTGATTCATTCTCTCATTCATTTATGCAACAAAGATTTCTTTAGCATTTATGTGTAAGGTACTTGCTAGGCCCTGGACATAAAATGATGGGAGGGTGCAAGGCTCAATAAATTCTTCTCGATAATTGATTGATAGTTATCAGCTACATTTCAGAAAAAGTGTAATTCTCTTTTCTTCTGAACTCCAACTTCAGGTACACTACAGGTCTTATTAACCCTGTTGTAAAAATGGGGCCACTAAGACACAGAAATTAATTAACTGACTTGCTTAGGGTCATGTACTTCATCATGAGTCAAGTGAAGATTAAAACCCTTGCAGGTTCTTTCCTGGACTGAGGTGCTAAGGGAATTCATTCAGATTGACTGGAGTTCATATTTCATTTAAATGCTCTCATTTCACTTCTGCTACATCCACCTTCTCTGACTCATATTTCAGGACCTGCAGTCTGAGTTGGTTTACTTCTACTTCACAGACTGTCAAGATAAATTAGACACTGAGGGTCCATGACACCATCTGAAGCAGAAGTGCTATTAGTAGAAAATAAATAAGCAGTTTTATATTTCAATATAGTGTAGCTTTTTTGGAGAACCTACTTTTCTACTAAAAATGAAATGGGAATAATAAACCTAGGTGAATTTTGAAAATGTTAAAAAAATTAAAATTTGATTTTACTATACATCCTCAGGCAAGTATAGCCAAAGGAAGGTAGGTAACAGCAAATATTTTTATCTCCTGACAATGTGTCTACAAACCATTCTGCTGAATAAGATCTGGCAGGTTCCTGACTGTGAGCAGAGATAGGGTAACAACTCTGATGATACATAAACTTGCATCAGATAGAGGCTCTATTTTTGCTGTAATCATCCATCCATAGTGTAGCCTGTTCAGCTGACAGGGCATGTTATTAATAAAGCATATTGTACTACAATTGCATTGCCCTACATGGTGTTTATACTGTTGGAAACTGTAATAGTCTGGGACAATGGCCTCTGAAAAGATGTGATGTGTTATGAGCTGTGTAAAGATCAAAATAATTTAGACTAATAATGGTAGCTGTTTGTGAAGGATTAATGCTGCATAGAGTTATGCTACATAGAGTTAATGACTCAGCCTTGCTTTTAAGTTTCATTTCCATTCTGGTCCCTGTTAGATAACCCGGAATTTCACGCCAAGCCCTATGGCGAGACAAATGTCCCCCACCAGAATGTAAACTCATTGAAGGCAGAGATCACTGCTTTATTCACCAATGTCTCCCTAGCACATAGCACAGTACTTGGAAGAGAGTCAACATTTAATATCTGTTAAATGAAAAAATAAATGAATATGAGTATAGAAAAGAAATGGAACAAGTTTCAGGTTCATGCCAAGCCTTTATCAGTGTTCTTCCAGGTTGTGACTCAGAAAAATAGAGTGGGACCCAATGTCCAAGAGATTGGCACTGGTGGGAAGGGAGAGGGTAAAATGGAAGCAGTCTGAAGCCAAGTAGCTAAGGATATCACACGGCACTCCCACATTGCTAAGCCAGACAGAGAGGTCCCAGGTATAAGACCCTGCTAAGAAAGGATAAAGCTTGCCCTTGGTCCTCACCTCACACCCCTGCCCAAGCTCCACCTGATAGGATCTGGAAGAGTTCTTGCATCTTTCAATCTGAATCCTCCTGGGACAACAAAAGGGGCTTCAGATCTCTTCTGACTCTCCATTGAGATAGTAGAGAAAGAATACAGAAGAAGATAAAAAAATTTAGCAGTGATGAAGGAAAGTAGATGTAGAAACATTTTGAAGTAGAGAAGAAGATGAAGGAACCGGCTGAGACTTAAGCCACAGACACTCTTCCCTATTTTTTTCTGGCAAAATTTGACGTTGTTTGGATTATACTCTTCCACATGCTCACAGAAGGTAATTTCTCTCCCCAGCATGAGGGGTAGATTATGTTTGGCATCATTCTTTTTACAAGTAATTAGTTTAGGATGTGTGTATAACACAAGTCTGCCCAATGGGACTCAGTTCTACTAGAGACTTCTAGAAAGGCTTACCCTTTTCTTATTATGAGAGAGAGAGAGAGAGAGACAAAGAAAGACAGAAAGAGGTGAGAGATAACATTCCTCCTCTTTGCTGGATGCCCTTGACTGCATTTGATGCCAAGAAATGCCTTGAAGGGAGATGGCAGGAGAGATTACTATCATCTGAGGACAGCAGAGCAGAAAGAAGAAATCTACTTGGGTCCTCAATGTGTTACTCAATTTACCAACACAGGAAACACTTTCCTCCAAGGTTCTTATTTTATGAGATAATAAATTCCTTATTTTTCATAACCCACCTCTAGTTAGGTTTTCTGTTGTTTGCACTTTTGTCAGTATCTTGATCTTTTCTAGTAAAGGTGAGAGCACGTGTTATGAATGTGAAATGTGGGATTTGAAAAGTTTGAAACAGCTATTTCAGCTTTCACCTATAGGCTCCCTCCATCTTCTTCCCCCTCCCCCATCCCTTCCGCACTCCTACTGGACTCAGACAAGGGCCAGGAGACACAAGACTGAATGCAGAAGGACCTTTCTCTTCTTGAGACCTTGTCTTTGTTCCTGGCTCAAGCTCACTGTGTTTGGCTTCTTCTTCCCTGAGGATACGTTATGTCCCAGGAAGCTCCTCAGTCACTCGAGTAAACAGGCTTTAGGGCCTTGCCCCCATCAGTTCCACAGACATACCCAAACCTGACTGAACCCCAAGCCACAGCTTAGGCTCAAGTGGGGAGCCCCAACCACAGCACCATTCTGTACCTATATCTACCAATGCTTTGTGGTCCTTGAGCAGGAATAGAGACTGAAAATGGCCAAGGCTTACAAATGGACACTGGCCCAGGCATGGGAGGTCTGAGAATGCAGGAGTCAGGGTGGCTTTACTAGATTATAACTCTGATGAAGACCATATAGCACCCAGCACTGAACTCTGCATCTACAGAGTTAGCATCAATACATGTGTATTAAATTTAATCGAAATGACAAGATTGTAGGCTGAAGGTCAAATGGCTTCCTTTTATAGAGTTTTCCTTTCAGAGAGTGCCTTTCAACCACCACCACCTTCCCCCCCAAAACAAAACCTTCAATGTTTTCACCTCAGTTACCTTGTTGATTTTTATAATATACTTTGAGATTGCAAGCGGTAAGAAGTTTTATTTAACTTACCAGGAAGAAACAAAGACACAAAGAGATGATCTGACTTGGCCAAGGTCCCAGAGGGCGTCCGTGGCAGAGCTAGGATGGTCTCTAAGTCCCTGGAGGCTCTCAAGCCATTGTTCTGATGTCCCTGTATGTAATTGTTTTGATAGCAATTTCCCTGGTTCTCTCTCACTAGCCTGCTAATCACGCATGTCAATCACATTCAGGAACGCCATGGGCCTAAGGGTCAACCAGAGTCTCAGGAGGATGTAATTCAAAAGAGAACAAGGCACAATAGAGCACTTTCTCCTTCAAGCGTGTATGTCAGTTGTGGCCTCATAAGTCTGACAATGTGTGCAGGAGAGGCTGTTACTTTTTTTTTTCCAGATGAAGAAACGATACAGCAAGTGCTGACTACGGCTGAAAACCAAGTCAGAAGCCCACCAGTTTAAGATCTTCTGACTAGAGAACACTCAAGGATATGGAGGGAGTTCTCCACTCATCTCTAGAGGATCAGGAGGGATGTCCTCTTTTTTTCTTCCTCAAAGAGAGTCTCCGTAGCTCCCCTCCAGCCTGGACGGTGGTGGAGCAGGAGTGTAAACCTTGACACATATGATAATTACCCTTCTCCTACAGACCACTACTTGGCCGCCTTTCATCATTTCACTTTCACTTTGGACAGCAGCATCAAGGGGCCCAGAAGACAGAGTCCAGGCCCGAACCTGGAGAAGGCCCGGAGGAGGAGCGCGCGTGCGACCCAGAAGGTGGGGTGGGAAGGGGAGCATACACGGAGATGAGGACGTTCATGTGAAGCGTGGATTCTGGAATGTGCGTGTGCGCGGCCCTCGAGCACCGCCCGCGCGGCGCCGATTGGCCGGGGGCGCGCGGCGGGGGAAACCCTTGGCTAATCTCCTGCCACTCAGCCTGGCCTACGTCGGCGCCGGGGACGCAGCGCCGCGCGCGGAAGGACAAATAGTCCCGGCGGCGGCGGCGGCGGCGGCGGCGGCGCGCGCGCCCCTCCACGGCTCTGCTCGCCCCGCCCGGGGCTGCCGGGGCCCAGAAGCCCGGGCGGCGGGGGAGGGGCGCCCTCTTCGGCTCCCGATCCCCGCTCCCGTCTCCGCGGCCAGACGGGTGGATTGCGCTCCCTTGGGAAAAGTAATTGGATTCCTGGCTCCCTGCAGCCGGGATCAGCGGAAATCGGAGGCTGAGCCTGCAGCGGGCGGGGAGAAGAGCAGAGGCCGGGGAGCAGCCGCCGGGGAGGGAAACTTGGTGAAGGCACCACTGTCCCCTGAAGTGTTGACGTGCTTGTTTCTGTACAGGCCGCGGTAGAAAGCTGGGTGGTAAAAAAAGATCCACGGAGATTGCCCCTGGTGCCCTTTTCCGTCTGGCATGTGACTCTTGCCCCTCCAAGTTGTCATCGTTTGAGGTTCACCTGGTTGCTGATCCCTGGGAAGAGAAATACTTTGAAATCTTTCAGTCTTTCAGCCACCACCACTTCGTTTTTCTCTCAGAGCTCTCGTTGGAGCTGAGATGGAGAAAGAACCCTGTTAAATATGGAATTGGAGGTGTTTCTTCTTAACGGGGTAACTCAGGAGAAAATAGCATTCATACCAGAATCATCCAGGAAAGTATCTCAAGTCCTTGCTTTACCAGTAGAAAACTTCCCTAAATTCCCTTTCCCTTGGGGAGATGGAGCAGAAGTGGGAGACAAGCTGAGTTTTTGGCTGAAATGATAGGAATGTTCTAGGAATTTAAGAGACTAACAGCCCTCTTGTGATTTTTTTTTCCATCTCATTTACTGCATTTCACTCATTCGTTCATCATCAAACAAGCTTTTATTGGGGACTCTCTATGTGCCAGGCTCTGTTGTACTTATCAAGGACACATCAGTGAAAAAAACAGGTCCCTGCACTCGTGGAATCTCATTACAGTTCCTCCAGTGGGGGAGACAGACAATGCATTTACAAACAAATAGATGTACAATATAATGTCATGCAGTGATAAGTGCTATGAAGACAAATAAAGCAGAGTGGAAGGACAGACAAGGATGTAGGTGGGAGTAGTGTATTATTTTATATTTTAGGTCAGTTGATCTAGAAAATCCTCTTTGATGAAGTTATCTTTAAATAGTAGTCTGAATGAAATGAGAGAGAAAGTGAAACAAATGTCTGGGGGAAGAACTTTCCAGGCAGAGACGAGCAAGTGCAAAGACTCTGAAGCCAGAGAGTATTTGGTGAGTTTGAATCAGTAGGAAGCAAGGAGGCCAATGTGAATGATGTGCAATGAGCATGAAGAACAGTTGGAGATGGTCTTTCTGACACCCTTCTTTCTCTGCTCCAATTTAACCTGCCAGAATAATTACTCTAAATTTTCACTTTTAGCACCTCTCTTCATGCTTCAATAGTTTCTTGGCTATATTTTCTATTCCATTAAATTTAAACTTTTCTGACTGATTTTCAAGCTCTTGCCCCAATCTAGTTCCCTCCTACCCTGTAAACCACTTCTCAGTCTACCCCTTCAGTTTTGGCTAGGCTACCCCTCAAGTATATTCATGTTCATTTATTCCTGTGTATATTTGTTTATGGATCTACCCTTGCACAACTTGGTATTGATTCAGTTAGGATCCATAACCATGACATAAAATCCAACTCAAATTGGCTTGAACAGAGAAGAGAATTTATTGGCTCACATAACTGAAATGTTCAAGATAGTTTTGTTAGACATGGCTTGGCTGAAGAGTTCAAATTATCCTAAGATTCGGATTCTCTCTGATGTTAGCTCTTTCCTCTGCTGTTGGCTTCATTCTCAAGCTCCACAAATGAGCAAACAGCAGATCTAGGCTCACACCATCCTCTCTACCAGCAAAGATCAAGTGCGCATTCCTAAACCAATCACTGTTGCCAAGAGAGTGAGATGCTTAGGTCAGGCCGGACTGATTCACAAGCCCATCTAGGAGTCTATCAGTAACACATGAGTGGCACAAGAAGATGATTCCACCTAGGAATATAGGAGTACGGTTATTAGAGGAAGGGTGGGTATGTCCTGGGTAATGGAAACAGCAGACATACCACACACCGCTGTTCTTCTCTTGATGTCCCCAAACATTCTCCCTCTACATATGCCTTCAGAAATGTCTATGCCTAGTCAATGCAACAATATTTTTTACCACCAAAAATGTACTCATTTCCTCCCTAAAAAGAGATGATCTGAAGTCTCATCTAGTTATGGCAGATAACTCCAAGTTCAGGATAGCAGGGTAATAAGCATGTTTGTCCATCATGCAGTGATATAATTCTTCATGGTCTAGTAACCTAAGGCTACATGATAAAATTACCAACAAAATAATACGTAACGACAGAAAAAGAAAAGAATAACTTCAGTGAAAACTCATATTTGGAAAAATGACTACTGGTAAACACAGAGTGGTCTCCGTTTCTTAGCATATATCATATCTTGCTGGACAGGAATAGCAAGAGCTTCCTACCATGAGAGAGGATAAAGTTCTTTGATCAACCCATCTGGCTGCCATATGTTCTCCTCTTGGAGAATCTCTCATCCACTCTTCCTCCATGCCATATCTGTAATGGACAATGCGGGGGATAATCCTTCTAGGGACCACACCTCTTCAGCGTTCTCCTTCCTGATACAGTGGGGATTGAAAAATCTCTTGCTATGGCAGAGATAACTGCTTTTACCACCACATAGCTATGATCCTCTTTTGTTATGCAGAGTTGTTGCTTAGAAGTAGCTGCATAGTCAGGGCCTACATTTCCCAGCTTCCCTGTTAATTTTGGTAAAGTCATGTGACTAATTATCTCCATTGGAATATAACTGGAAATGGTGTGAATCACTTTTTGCCAATGTGGTTAAGAACTAGGTATGCCTTCTCTGGCCTCTTTTTCCTTCTCTGGCTGCCCTGAAAGGACTCTAAGACCCTGAAGGATAGTCATGAGATGGAAGGAGTCTGGGTAGCTGAATGACTTTGTAGAAGACCACCTACGGATCAGGAATACTGACATTGGACTTTACAAAAGTGAAAAATAAACATCTATCATGTTAATCCACTCACACGTATGCATTGCGTATTATAACAGTCAGAGCTAAGGCTGAGTAACCTAGCCTTTTTTCTCCAGACTTAGAGTTTCTCTCACCATTTTTTTTACTTCTTAGTAAGCTTCCAGTCTGTTTGCATCTGGCCAATTCCATGGGGGGAAAAAAACTCCAAAGCCAGAGGTCATCTTAAGCTGCAGTCTTTGCATCTAGATTCCACTATGGGTAATTTTGTGTTTTAGTAATAGGCCTTGGTGTTCGCCTCACTTAATGGCCTCCATTTTGTTTTCTACCTGAGAACAATGTGAAACAAGAGCCACTGGTTTTGCAAGGGGGCAAAAGCGGGTGGGGTGGGAAGGGCACAGTAATGCTGGAGGGAGCAGAGTGGGATGATTATTACCTTTCTAAGCAGTCAGGAATTGCTTGAGAGAGGCCTGGGTGTGTTCAGACTTCTACCAAATGCCAGTCTTTTCCATTTCTTGCCTTCATTGGCATTAACATTCTCTTGGGGCTTTTCCAACCTTTAATGGCTCCAGATTATTGAAATTTCTGTCATATTTGATTGCAGCCTCTAAGCAAAAACGGTCACTCATAACAAAGCAGTATTTTTCCCTTTCTGCCTTAGATAAATCAAGCTCAATCCTAAACTTGAGTCTTTCTTATAGGAACTAACTAAAAGCCAACATGTAATAGTTGATGTCTTTAGTATCTAACCTTTTAATAACAGGCCCTTTTATATTTCGTACTTCATACGCACGTGTTCTGAATCCTAACATGCAACAGGTGCCAGTTTAACCTATTACTTTGCTATTGAATTCCCAGTATAGATGGAGCCTCATCTGAATCAACTGATTCAACAATTTAAGATCTTTCTCTTATTCATCCCCACTCCTGGTACCAATTTATGAATTATTAGAGCTACAGTATTTTGGTTGCAGGTGACAAAATAAAAAAACACAACTCAAACTGACTTATGTGAAAAAAGAATATATTGGCTATTGGCTCACATAACTAAAGAACTAGTGATATATTTAGTTTGAGGCATAGCTTGATCCAAGGGCTTAAAGCAATGTCATTGGAATTCTATTGCACTTCATATCTTGGCTCTGCCTTCTGTATTGGCTTCATTCTCATGCTCCATATGGTGGTTTCTGGCAGCTCCAGTTCACATAATCCTTATTGTGAGCAATCTCAGTGGAAGAGTGCATGCCTCTTTCCCGGAAGTGCCAGCAATAATCTCCTTATATTTTATTGGCTCTGATGAAGACATGTGGCCAGAGGAATGATTACTCATGCTGTTGAGAGTAGAGTCCACTCCACCTAAAAGACATTGACTGAGAGTAATAGAAGAGGAAAATCAGGGTATGGTTATCAGAGTAGTGAATGGATGCTGAGTGGCAAAAAACCAAATGACTCTCATTAGATACCAATGTGTAGTGTTTCCTAATTGCTTCACACGTGTTGGTTTTATCTCCTTCATTGGTCTGTAAGTGTCTCCAGAGCAGGATCATGTATTATATGTCTTAACTGTGCCAGCCCAGCAGGCAATCCTTAGATACTGGCTGATTGATTATCTCTTCTTGTAACACTGAAGATGGCACACAAAAGGAGCTTAATAAAGGGATGATTTACAGAGGTATGGGAAGGGTTAAGGGAACCAACTAGCAATGTTAAAACACTTAAGGACTGGTAACAATGGGAAGCCTTAAGCCTGAAGGAGCAAGGGAAGGGAGCTTTTAGTGGAACCCAATAAGAGCTGTAGTCCGGAAGGGGATGCCTGACAAAGGCTATGACTATAAATAGAGAAATGTAGCCACTGCCAAATGTGGCCCAGCAAAGGACTGGGGAATAAACCCTTGTCCTCTTTTTCTGCCACTTTCCAAAGTTCTGTTGGTACCTTATTGGCAAAACCCAACAGAAGCTAGAGGGCTTGGATGGTGCAATATGTGGAGGTCAGCCTTCAGTACAGAGCAAGGCAAATAGGATGAAACATGGATCTGGAGGAGCAAATGGAAAATAATATTCCTTACAGCAACCCCAAATAAAAACAATATAGCCTGGATTTACCAGGAAAATACAATTTTACCCCTTCCAATAAATTTGTTAAATATATAACTAACTTGGTTTAACTTTTATAGCATTTTAAGGCTTTAATGTTCATGAATTCATAAATCATAAAGAGTCTTTTGTTAGCCTATGTAGTTAAAAAGCTACCATCATTGTATTGATATGGAACTCCTCAAGAATATTGTACCTGGCAATCCATCAGAAAGCCCTGGCACAGCACTTGTCATATAGTGACAAATTTGATAAATGTTTGATGATTTGAAGAATGATTAAATGAATAAATTAAAGCATTTCGAGCCAGACTATAAGTGGGAAACTAGATGGGTTTTCCTTGTTAAAGGTTGATGCTAACTATACAACATCTACCAATCCTGTCTCTTAAAGTCTGACAGTGGCTTCTTAGCTGTAGATCAAGGTCTTATCTCATAGAAAATGGAATTGCAATAAATTTTCTTTGTCAATCTTTAGAAGTAAGAAGTTTTATAATTAACTGTCATGCTCATAAACTCATTATAAAGTCTGTTTCAGGTAAGGGACTATTATTTTTTTAATCTAAAATTGAGCTTCCTCATGGAATTGTCATTCAAATGTAAAAAAAAAATAAGTATACTGGCTTCAGTATATAAACTGGCATTGTAAAAATGTCAGTCCAAACTGTTTCTCTAACAGATTTTAGTTAAGCCAAAAATCCATACTTCTGTTCTTTGGCAAGCCTATGTACGTATGGCTTAAACAGTTTACAAAATGCTTTCAAATGCATCATCATTCACTTATTTATACAGCAAATAGTATTGAGTACCTACTATGTGCTGCACATAATCTCTCCCCTCATGGAACTTACAGTCTAGAGCAGTATTTCTCAAACTTTAATGAGAATATGAATCACATGAGGATCTTACGAAAATGCAGGTTCTAAATCTGAGATGGGGCCCGGGACTACATTTCTAACCAGCTCCTGGGTGATGCTGAGGCTGCTGGTCTAGGAACCACACTTTGAGTGTGAGCATGAGTCTAAATGGACTCATTTAATCCTCACAACAACTTCATAAGATATGTATCAGTATTTTTTATATTATCTTGAATATTTACTATATGCAAACCACTGTGCTATACATTGTAGATAAACAGTTCAATTAGACATAGGCCTTTTGGAAATTCTCTATAAAGCAGAAAAAAACTGGTATACCAAATAATCGTGAATGTGTGATTCTATTTATAGGAAATATCCAAAAAAAGGCAAATCTATATAAACAGAAAGTAGATTGGTGGTTGCCTGGGCCAGGGATGGGACTAGGGATTAACTGTAAATGGTCAGGGGATCTTATTGGGCTGAGGAAAATGTTTTAAAAACTGGATTATGGTAATGGCTGCACAACTTGATAAATTTACTAAAAATTATTAAATTGCATACTTGAATAGGTGAATTTTAAGATATATAAATTATACCTCAATGAAATTAAAAAAAAATAATTAGGATATAATGTGAACAAATGTAATAATAAACCTGTAGTCTTAACCCCCTTTAACAACCCAGGAAGTGGAGCTTACAGAGGCTAAGTGATTTGCCCAAAGTCACATAACTAGTTAATGAGATGGTTAGCATATAATTCTAGTCCTATTAAGCCAAGTCTAGTCATTGTCAAAAACCTCATTGCCAGAGGAAGCAGAGACATATGCCAGGAAATACATACCCTTTCACCCAGTAGAGGTTGCACCTCTCTGAGAATTGTTCTCACCCTGTGAGGCAGAGATCATCCTAATGGTGATCTAGGTGGCATCCCATACCCATATTGCCAATTGATGGGCTGTGCAAGCCAGCTAGCTTCTGGCAGACTCTTTGGCTTTATCAGTGTTCTTAGTTTCAAGCAACAAAAATCAATTCTGACTGATTTAGTAGCAAAGGAAGTGGGCAGCTCACAGAATCATTATAAGGGTTGAAGAACCAAGCTTAGAGCTGTGCAGCCAAGAACAATGCCCCAAATCATGCTGCAGAAACAGCTCAGTGAGAAGACTGCTGTTACTGTTGCTGCTCAGCATGCTGGCCTCTGCCCCCTTCCTCTGCCACCACCACTGCCCTGGGAACTTAATTTGGCCACAACTGCACTGTTGCAAGAGAGAACTGGTTGCTATCCTTGCTTCTTTGCATTACCAGTTCTCTACTCAAGGCCATGCAGGTGCTTTTCATTGGCCAAGGGTTGGTCATGCACCTAAATCCAGGCTGCAAGTAAGGATGGTAAAGTATTTGCTAATTTCTGTCAGTTTTTAGATAGTGAGAATCCGGCTTTACTTTCTTCCAAGACTCACATGTCGTTGAATTCTCCAAGCTCAGAGAGTTCAGAAAAAACAACCAACAAAAAAGATGTCCTTTACAGCCTTGCACAAATGGTGGTTCATGGAGTAGCAGCATCAACATTAAGCAGGAGCTTGTTAGAAACACAGAATCTCAGGTTCTATTCTAGATCTGCAGAATCAGGATCTGCTTTCCAACAAGTTGCTGAGGTAATGTGTATTCAGTTTAAAGTTTTAGAAGTGTTGCTCGATATTATACAACATGTAGTTCTTTCTCCTTTTCAAAGATCAGTCACCATTAGGCTCTATTCATCCACAGAGTTGCCAGATTTAATACAGGATGCCCAATTAAATTTGAATTTTAGATCAAGAACAAATCATTTTTAGAATAAATACGTTCCATGAAGTGTTTGGGACATACTTATACTAAAAATTATTCCTTGTGTATCTGAAATTCAAATTTAACTAGGTATCCAGTATTTTATCTGGCAATCATACTCATCTGTTTTGGCATGGTAGACTATAAGTGTCATGAGATCAGAACATAGAAACTCTACACAGTTTCAAGCCCATTCTGAGTTCTGCTTAAGTGTTTAATGCTTGAGGTCCCCTATGATATGAAGAGTGAATGTTCTGTTAACCCTGAATGTTAACTGTCTGAGGATAAGAGTTAATTTTTTAATATACTATGAATTGCAACTAACTTAATTTAATGACTAATAACACTTTTATCCCACAGAACCTGACCACATGAACTGAGTAAATAAAGGAAATAAGTGATGACAATCACTGTTGGCTTCCCTCTGGAGACTATGATAATTTCATTTTCTTCCTAAAGAAAAGGGTTGCTGCCTATGCTCAGGAATTTTAGAAAAATAGCTTTCAAACATTCTTTCTGGAAAAGAGGCAGATTGTATGATACATCAATTGGAATTAGAAGTATCACATTCAAAATTTAAGAAAACTTTTGGTGCTCCAAAATGTATACCAACTGCATTTATTTGGAAGATGCTTTAATTCACTTTAACATTTTAGCCAGTCCAAATATTTTCAATCAGCCAAATGGGGAATTTCGGGTGGTTGGGAGATGGTGACTTTCCTTTTATAACCTATTGGATAGTTATCAGTGAGCTACCTCCAATACAGTTGATCAACAAAAATCTTCAATTTATCATGCTCCCACCTTCTTATCATCTTGGCTGGTGATGAAATGTCCAGGGACTGTGAGAGGAACTGCAGTTCTAAGAAGTAGAATATCCTTAGGGGTTGATGAGCGTTAGGGACTAAACATACATAGTCTGCCCCACCACCAGAGGTTTTATATTATGTTTGTTGCCTCCTTTTAATTAATTGTTTGCAAGCTCTACCCTAGAGGCAGATGACTGTAATAAGTAAATGATGTATCCTGGTTTATGGGCCAGGCCATAAAATGGGTCAATTGACTGGCCTTTCTTAAACATTAAATAACAGAAAAAATATTTATAAGTATACCATCAGTCACTTACAGTACATGCTATTTTTATAAAATAGCTAAGTACTTAATTTATAGTAGAGAATAGTTATAAACTACCTAAAGCCTCTTCCTCCCGGGTAGTGGACTGGTTAAATAAATAATGTTATACACATAAGATGCAGCCATTACAAATCATTTTTTCCAGAGTTCCTTGGAGACGCAGCTGATTGTAGAACTGGAGCAGAAAATTACAAGATGATCCTGGAACATCTTGTCATACCACAAGGTAAGTATCAAAGACTTCCGGGTCATGTCAAAGGGACTCAGGAGCCAACTTGAAGATGCTCTCATTGGTCAAAGAGGAGACAATCTGAGCATGAATTAGGATAACTGTAACGGGTTGAAGCATATTATATTAATCTATTAGTTCAGACTGATACTCGATCTATTTGCTCAGATTGATACTCTAAAACAAAAAACTATTGGTGCCCCGGGAACATGCAAAGAAACTGACTCATTCTTTCAGAAACTGGGAAATAAAGAGAATGAATCAAGTATCTATCTCACTTACATACAAATTGTACCTCGAAGTAACCTAATAGAGGATGAGACGGAGTTTCTCTTTACAGAGTATTCCAGCTAATAATCGATGCAGAAATGATAGAATGTCATATTGTAATCTCTAATGAAATAATGCAACTAGGAAATGATTATCAATGATGGCTAACTTCACAGAAACAGAGACAAGCAGACATTACTTGCCTCCTGTATATAATATCACATATGAAATATTTCTGCCAAAAATCAAACTAGAATTTGATCAAGCCTATATATCTAAATAATAATTTACAGAAAATACAGGTGATAAAGGAACACATTAAATGACACCAGGAGAGTTACAATCAGAAAATCCAGACTATGGAAAATCTTACAGGACAAAGAACACAATTTTTGTTTAACAAATCAGTTGAAAGAGAAGGAGAGGGAAGTCATAGATTAACAGACTTCACACATATCAAAAAAAGCACTGTGTGGATCTTATTTGGATCCCAATTTAAACAAATCAACTGTAATAAAAAACATTCGTGAGACAATTGGGGGAAATTTGATTTGAAATCACTATCTAGAAGAGAAATCTGCATTCCCATGTTAATTGCAGCATTATCCACAGTATTCATCTACATTCAGTTACTTTCTGTATATTTGATATTATAAAGCATTTTTCTAAACACTGTAGATGTGATAACAATATTGTCATTATAATTTTTAGAATCATCCTATCTTTTAAGTATAAGTGCTGAACTATTTGTGGATGAAGTGATTTGATGTTTGCTTCAAATTAATCTGGAGGTGGGAATGCTTGAATAATTGTTGAAGCTGGGTGGGAGGTTCAAGGGCATTCATTATACTATTCTTTCTACTTTTATATGTGTTTGAAAATTTTCATAAAATAATTAGGTTTTAAAATTTGTTTAGGGTATGATCTCAATTTTAAGTTTGTAATATAAATTGCAGAGAATTAGTTCCCGCTGGAGCATTTGTTCCCCCATCCCCACTTTCTTACCCATTACCCAATCATCCTAACGTTTCAAGTAGTTCTTTACGTTCTCTATATGAACCTGTCTCTAAATCAGTTCAACTCTATAGACGGAGCAAAAAAGAACCCGCAGATGATGTTATTGATGCGCCAGTTGCATTCTTGTGCTCTGTCCTTCTGGGACCAATACTTTTTGAGATGGTCAGGAACAGAAGACTGATCTGTAGTGAAGAGACCCCTGCTTCTCTGAGAGAAGTTAATGGATCCTTTGGGGATAAGCCTATGATTTTTGATCTCATTAGCGTTGTGAGCTCCATTCAAGTGTGACTGACAGTCACACAAGTCAATACAGGAGCACTTTGGGAGAGCCAAGTAAAGAGTTTTTTTCTTATAGATTAGTGCTTCTGTTCTTACACAGCTCATCAGAAAAACAAATCACAGCACTTTTGATTCAACAAATGAATGTAATGAAGCTGCATTTCTAAGAACACTGCATTATTGGGCTAAAAGAGAAATAAAATACTAAATCACTTGTTCAAATAAAAACATTACTGAAGGAAATGAAAGTATATTCTAGATGATTATTAATGCTTTCATTTTCACTTTCTTTAATCCTAGCTCAAGTAATATCTAAAGACTGAGTGCAACCTCAGAGATTTAGAAAGCAAAGAATATTTACATCTTTGCCAGTTTTAATCCCATCAGCATACTTTATAAAAAATAGAATAAGATTAAGATGAAATACCATCAGACCATTAGAAATAGAATGGAAGAGGATAGCCAAAGACCTGGGAAATAATGAGCCAGTCCCATCTATTATTTTCCTCAGGTTTTATTCCCAATTTCAGAAGAAGTAAAAAGTGTTTAAAATATTCAATGGCATCCTTTTATGATGCTACTGAACATAGTTTGAAAGATTAAGGTGATGTTTAAAGATTAGAAACAATTAAAAAATCCTATAGGCTTATAATGCAAACGAAACAGGAAAAAGTATAGTAAGATATTTTGGATTTAGAGAAGAATGTGCCAAATCATCAAAACTTACTGTGTAATTGCATAAAAATGCTGGTGCAGTGAAATTAGAAATTCAACAGATGGTCCCAAAATAAACCATTTCTGCAGTATATGAGAACAATTGTTCCCTAACTCCTCTCAAATGAAAGTGTGGATAATTAAGTGCTATCTAAACCCTCCAATCCAAGTCAATCAAATCATTTTATCAAATCACCCAGGGGAATGAATTCAAGACAAGGCAACTTTCACTGAAAATACAATTTCTCATTTAATTAATAAACAATTACTGAGGGATTACTGAGGTTGGAGAGAAGATACAGTTATTAAAAAGAGAAGGAAAACACAGCCTGTACCGCTGAACAGCTCCCAGTTGAGAGAAACTGGGCATATGCACCTAAGAACTTGAGAATATTGACCATGTATTCTCCTGATTTTTCATAAGTGTTAAAATAAACAATAAATTGACTGTAGTAGACTGAATTTGCCTAGGATACTAATGACTCATAAGAAAAGATTTATAAGATCTAGATATGTGGTGACAACTGAACTCAGTATCACTTAAGTTTCCTTTTCCGCACTTTTTACCAGCAGTAACTTTTGCTTTTGGCAACCATTTAAAAATGGTTAATTTATATGCACTTTATTCATTTCAGCATTGTTCTACCTTGTTAAGCACATTTCTCCAATGGTCTTTTTGTATTCAGGGTAAACATACTCTGGCAGCCCACTTCATGTTCATCTTTATTACCCTGAGGCATCAAGGATGTCACAGGGCCACCATTCTAAGGCACTGTTTCTCAAATTCTGGTGCGCATCAGAATCACAGGGAGGACTTGTTAAAAAACTGATTGCTGGCCCCACCTTCAGAGTTTCTGAGATGAAGTTCCACTCAGAGTAGGTCTAAGATGGAGCCCAAGAATTTGCATTTCTAATTAGTTGCCAAGTGATACTGATGTTACTGGGTCCAGGGACCCCACTTTGAGAACCACTTTTCTAAGTGGTATCTATCTGCTTATTCTCAAAAGTAAGAGAGATGAGGTCACAAGAGGAGTTGAGGAAGCCAAGAAAGAATTTTCTTACCCTCATGAAAATCTTAGGCCTGGCTCTGTCTGTTTATATATTTAAGGCCAATCTCTTCCTTGCTGGAGGGTTCTGTTTTTGAGTGTCTTTTTAAGGTAGCCAGCTCCTAACAAACATGTGCTCATAATGGCATGATGGAAGTGAGCTTACATATTTAGAGAGATGTTCAGGCTACACCTACAGATTAAGGATTAATTATTTCCAAAATAGATAATAGGGTAAAAAATAAAGAACAGAGAATTCTCACTGTATTAAAGCACATGTAATAATTGCCTCCTTACTCCAACAAAGTAAAACTTCTACACACTAAAAACCCAAGTACTAGAGACTGGTAGATGATCAGAATAGGGAAGGGATGCTTCTTCTTAAAATAATTGTTGAGAGTGTTGTCAGCTCCAGACACTAGGTTGTCTTTCCAGGTGATGAAGAATGACGTTGTCACTGAGAGTAAGAAGAATTTCATAAAATCTTAACCTCTAAACTTAGAGTTCTCCTGATTATCCTCATTCTCTTTCATCCCCCACTTTTCTTTCTTGATAATTGAGCACAGGTTCTTACTACAGTGAATTGAATAAAAGGGTTAAGTAATTTAATATAGATGGCTAATTTAGAGCATTGCACTCAGTAAATGATTGGGGACTATTGTATAGTCAACTGGAAAAACATAAGTTGAACCCCTACGTCACTCCTTATGCCAAAATAAATTCCAGACAGGTTAAAGATTTAAACACTAAAAAATCAAACTACAAAATTTCTCAAAAAAATTATGAGTGAATTTTCTTTTCTATAATCTCAAAGGGAGCTAGACCTTCGTAAGTAGACACACAACCCAGATGCCCATACAGGATGAATACACTGGACTATGTAAAACATTTTTCTTTAATTTGCATGTAAAAAATAAAGACAAATCACAAGTAAAAATATTTGCAACTAATACCACAGAAAGAATGCTGGGTCTGATATTATGTTAAGAGCTCTACAAATCAATATGGAAAAGACCAACAACTTAATGACAAAATGGCAGCTCCAAACATAGCCTGTTTCCTCGTGTTGCTCACTTCTGAACCGAAGTTTCGAGCAAGTACCTAGGTCACAAGTCTGTGTCCTGGCTGCAAAGGGTCTTGGGAATTTTTGGCTCTGACTTGCATGTTAGGAAGGCAAGAGTCGTATCATGGGAATGTCCTTTAGTACAGAAAGCCTGTTTAAAAGATGATGGACATTCATGACTATGACAGATGTCCACTGCCATTCTTTTCTTTTTTTTTTTGCTAGGAAAGATTTGCCCTGAGCTAATATCTGTTGCCAACCTTCCTCTCTTTTTTTTCCTCCTCAAAGTCCCGGTACATGGTTGTATACTCTAGTTGTAGGTCCTTCTAGTTCTTCTGTGTGAGCCACTGACACAACATGGCTACTGACAGTCGAATGGTGTTATTCTGTGCTGGGAACCGAACCTGGTCCACTGAAGTGGAGTGCGCCAAACTTTAACCACTAGGGCCTCAGGGCTGGCTCCACTGCCACTCTTTTGCAGGTTTTATTATAATGGTGGTCAGCAGAAAATTATGGATGCAAATTTAATTTTCATTTTTCAAAAGCCTGGTTGCTTACTTGGAAATTTAGCTGCTGTTTAGAAGACTAAACTGTCTTCTGTCATTCATTTATTCTTTCAGTTTTTCATAAGTCCAACAAATATTTATTAAGCACATACTATGTACCTCAAATATACTAACGAACAAAACAGAAAAAAAATTCTGCCCCCATGGAGCTTACATTCTAGTGGGATATCTTTAGTTCCTGTTGGTACTCCATATCAGTTTTCAAACTTTTATTCCAAACAAGGACAGGCTAAGTGGGTGGAGCAGAATAAGTAGTCTGGTGTTTGTCAGCTTTTCTAAGACAGTTCTATTAGTTGGTCTAGTGTCCAGGCACCTGCCTCTTCCAATCCATGGCAAAGATATATTCCAAAAAGATATTTGCTGTTTGAGATGATTCCCTTATTGTAGTGAATAAATAAGATCTGACTATAAGAAATATGTATACTGAATTTGACTATATTCAAAAGAGAATACAATAATCAGATAAGAGGATTCTTTGCTTGCCAAAAGTTCAGAGGACACTAACATTTTCAAAATGCTTCAGAGATGCTGAGAAAATAGAGAGCAGAAACTGCATGTGGGGGCTGGCCCAGTGGTGTAGTGGTTAAGCTTGTGTGCTCCACTTCAGTGGGGCCCAGTGTTCACAGGTTTGGATCCTGAGCACGGACCTATGCACTGCTCATCAAGCCATGCTGTGGCAGCGTCCCACATACAAAATAGAGGAAGATGGGCACAGTTGTTAGCTCAGGGCTAATCTTCCCCAGCAAAAGGAGGAAGATTGGCAACGGATGTTAGCTCAGGAGCCAATGTTCCTCACCAAAAGAAACCAAAAACCAAAAAACCCTGCATGTGTATTTGCAAGTGATGCCACTGTGTGTTCTATCTGGGACCCAGTTGGGTATTTCTCTGTATGCCTAACTCACATTGACCCAAACCAGAGAAAAGCAATATTTGGTTTAAAAGTGGTACCTAGAGTTATTTTAAAAATGGTTCCAAATCATTAATTCGTTTAGCAAATATTTTTTTCTTCAGAACGTTTGAAGACTTTATTCCATTGACCTCTAGGTTTCAGGGTTTTTGAACAATGGATGCCATTTTGACTTTTAGTCCTTTGTATTCTGTTTTGTGTTCTTTCTTGAAACTTGAAGGTCTTCTCTGTCTGTTGGGTGCTCAGATTTCCTGATCACATGCTTTCATATAGATCTACTTTTATCCATTGTGGTGGGTACTTGGTGAACCCATTTAATTAATTAATTCATGTGCTTTTGTTCGGGAAATTTTTCTTAGATTGTTTCGTTGATGACTCCACATTTTTCCCCCTCATCTCTCTTTTTGGAGCCCTTATTACTTGGATTTTGAACTTGCTGTACTGGTCTTCTCTGCCTTTTGCTCTGCTTTCTAGGAAATTTCCTTAACTTTCTCTTCCAAGGTTTGTTTTTTTTTTCCCTTTATACCTGCTGTTTTCAATTATAAATGCTCTAAGTGTCTCACATAATAGTAGCTTCCCTTACTGATAATCTTTGGTTGATAATCCTTGGTTGTTTGCTCATATTTAAGAATAGGGCAACAAAATGCTTAGAGGAAACTCTGAGTGAATGGGTGGTGGTTTGTCAGCTGTAAACTTCTCTGTAGAGTGATTTGTTGGGGTTTATAGTTGGCGAACCTTCCACATCAGTATCTTCATATCTTTCCTCTTGGGTTGATCAGACTGCACATAGAAGGATCTTTTAATCTCTTCCTTGGAAGCTGAAAGCCTGGCTACTGGAATCTGGGAGCCAAGTTGGTAAAGATATCTGGGGGCCTCAGCATCCCATATGCAAATGTTCACTTAATCCCCCTACCCTCTAGAGACCTCCCACATCACCATCTGCAGAGGGCAAGTCTGCCGTATTTTGCCTAGGTAGGAGAGAGGTGTTTGTTTGCCTGACTGCTTGCCTGACTGCTTGGAGTTGAGAAGGGAATCTGGGGATCTCATTGCCTCTTAAACAGATTTGCAATCAATCCTCCTTATAGTACTTCCACCTTTCCTCACTTCACTTCAAGAGGAACCTGGAGCTGGGTAGTCATGAGTCTTTTGGTGACACTGCAGTATATATTGGTTTGGTTATTGATTTACCTCATTGTTGCCTTAAGATTCAATTTTGTTAGTTTACTACATCTTTTATCACTCTTCCCCTTTTCCAGATATAAGTCTTCTCAAATTTTATTGCCATCGTCTCCTCTTTGGCTCCCCATGCTTTTAATTCTTAAAAAGTCATTTTAGGGTCTGGCCCCATTGCCTAGTCGTTAAATTTGGTGTGCTCTGCTTTGGTGGCCCGGGTTCAGTTCCCTGGTGCAGACCTACACCACTCGTCAGTGGCCATGCTGTGGTGGTGACCCACATACAAAATAGAGCAAGATTGGCAACAAACATTAGCTCAGGGTGAATCTTACTCAGTGGAAAAAAAAAGTCATTTTATGACATGACATGATGTACTGCATTTAACTTAACATGGAGGTGGAAAAGCAGGAGGAAAGAAATGGAGTCCATAATTATTAAAGATGGGTGATTAAGTACATGGAAATTCTTAATACTATTCTGTTTACTTTTTTATAGATTTGAAATTTTCTCTAATAAAAATATTTTAAAAAATCCCTTTACTGATATCTTAGTGTGATTTTAGGAGGGAGCAAAATTTGGAGCATGTGTTACACTGCCATGCCTACCTAGAAGCACAGAACCATTCATTTTTCAACAAATATTTATTGAGCATCAGCTAAGTACTAGGCACTGTGCCAAGATACACACAGGAATATAGAAAAGAGAGATTGTTATTCATTTTAATTCATCAATTCTACTGAATTATTAAAAATTAAAATCTATGGCTCTCTAGGTTTGATGTTTTCATGCTTGACAGTTTTCTTCCTTTTCTGACTTCTGAATTTGTCTTGATTTTGGTGTAAGTGTAAGCTTTTATGAAATATGAAAGGAATATGAAAGGGGAAAAAGAAATTGAATATAAGATGGACAATTAGGGGGTATTTCCTCAAATCTGAAAATAGCATTCATACAAGCCATTTAATGGTTTAAATAATAATTGACACTAGCAAGGAGTAAAGAACTCTTTATCTATGAACGGAGGGAAAGGCAAAATCTGTACCAGGAAATCCTACAAAGATGAGGGATTCTTGCTGGTTAATAGAAGAGAACGAGGAGAGTGGACTGTTGATAACTAGTAGACTGGCTTATAATAGAGTGGGAAATCTTGGCTATTAGTTCATTAGTGATGGGAATGCCATGAACTGAAGGTAATACTTATTAGACTAATTGTTACATAAAATTGTTCCCTTTAGTCCCAAGAGACAGTTGTGGAAAAGAAAGCACAGATTCTTAGTTGCTTTCCTATGGAGCAGGGGGCTACAAGAGAGTCCATTACCCATCAACCTTGGTTCTAAGTGGGTAATGTCAGGAGGCCAGTCACTCCATCTAGAGAGCAACTTGCCACTTGACTTGATTAGCTCTATTCTCTCTCCTCCTCTTCTCCTTCTCTGAGTTTTTTAATACTTGCCTTCTAAGCAAGAGGCCAAAATCAAGTCGGTCTCCCAAAGCAGCAAAGCCCATTGCTTTGGCTGCTTTTCCTTTTGACTGTAAAGGTTTCTCTGGGCAACTCAGGTCTCCCTGACAAAATTGTGTGTGTGTGTTTTCCAGTGTAGGCTGGGGGGGGGGGGGGCTCTTAGAAAGTAGGTCCTGAAACTATGATGACAGAATTCCTGTTGTCTGCCTAGTGGCAGGCTAAGGTGAATGAACTAAAATCTATCAGATTATAACCTTCTTGAGGGCAGGGTGGTTTTGAGACTTTCTGTTCCTCACAGCATTTAGCACCATGCCTTGCATGTAAGAAATGTTCATTGGGGCTGGCCTGGTGGTGTAGCGGTTAAGTTCATGTGCTCCACTTCAGCGGCCGGGGGTTCACAGGTTCGGATCCTGGGCGTGGACAGATGCACTGCTTGTCAGCCATGCTGTGGAGGCATCCCATATAAAGTAGAGGAAGACAGGTACGAATGTTACCCCAGGGCCAGTCTTCCTCAGAAAAAAAGAGGAGGACTGGCAACAGATGCTAGCTCAGAGCTAGTCTTCCTCATACACACAAAAAAAGAAATGGTCATTAAATATATTTCAACGTTGATTTATTGATATTAACTTACACTACAGAAGCAGTAGTATTAATTATCAGTAAATTTGTATTACTGGTTGTATCTCTAAGCTTTTCAGTAAAGCCTTCTGGCTCTATCTAGCAAGGTCAGCAAAGGCCCAGAAATGAGTTACAAGTGACAAAAACCTCGTTTTTATTCTTTTTTTGTCTTCCATATGTCAGGAGTATTATAGGAAATCCATTGGTGGGAATAATATTCCCCTGTTAAAAATGATACTTGCAAAGACTACACTACAGCATGAAAAGTAAATTCATGTTATAATGTCACATGACTGATAGATTTAATTCTAGTCCCTCTTTTTTGAGTGTCTACTATACACTTGGTACTATGTTAGGTGCATAGTGCAGACAGATGCATGGCAGTCCCAGCCCTCA
Organism: Tapirus indicus; assembly: GCA_031878705.1. Classification (NCBI taxonomy): domain Eukaryota; kingdom Metazoa; phylum Chordata; class Mammalia; order Perissodactyla; family Tapiridae; genus Tapirus; species Tapirus indicus. The sequence continues at coordinate 48,822,581 of CM062918.1, forward strand.
AGGGCAGTCCAGTCTAATGAGGAAAATGAAGTATAAAACAATATGGGCCCTAACAGATATGAAAAACTTCACCAGGCAGTCCCTCAAAGGAGTGAGGGAGCCTCCATAACTAAGGGTTTGGGCAGACAGCTATGTCTTCCTCTGAATTAGTTGTATGAAAAAGACAAGAAACTGGCTCTTCTCTTGAAAACAGCATAAATCCCTCAGATAGAATTACATGCCTTCTCCTTTCCCCAAGATTTCTCTTCAGTTTTACCACTGAGCCATAAAATCTTACCACTGGACTGGGGCCTTAAAAGTTCTAGTCAGACTTCTCATCTGATGTTTAGGTCTTTGCTTCAAAAAATGGCCGTTGGGCCTATGCCACTTAGAACACACTAGATTACAAATAGCAGAAAACTCTAATCCTGCTGGTTTAATCAGTGAAGGTAGACCTGGGGTCAGAAGCTGTTTGATCAGAGGCTCAAAAACATCACCCGAGATCCCATTTCTTTTTGCCTACATTTTCTCCCTTTGTGGTTTATTTTAACTGAGCTGGACCTTGTGGTTGGAAGATGGCTGCCCACAGTCCAGGGGCTCTTTGACTTTTTTTTTTTTCTGTACAACATGCTGGTGATATTTCTTCAATTTTTTTTTTTGGTTGTTTTTATGCTCCTTGACTTTTTGAGTATGTGCAGAAAGAGGAGGTTGCCTTTGAAGTTCTCTTGGAAGATGAAACAAACAAAAATGTTCCCCAAAGGCTCCAGCAAATTGCCCCCTCATTGGCCCAAATTGTGTCATGTTCATTGCCAACCAATAACTGTAGCAGAGAATGGAATTATGCTGATTTATTTAGGTTGGAATTATGTTAACTGGCTTATAATGGAACCACAAGTTCCAGTAGGCAGCCAGGGCAGAGATGTGATGCTAAGCACAGAGGGAGATCACCTAGATAAGGGGCAGTGGATACCGGGGAGGCTACCAGAGTATCTGGCATAAGGTCCAGAGCACAGCCATTGACAACATCATGGAAACCCCTACTCCCAAGCTACAATTGCCTCCTCCTGCTGAACAGCTCCGGTTGTAAGAAAGTACAATAATTGCACATTTGTAGCTGAATCTACCTTCTTGTTGCCATGGAAGTCTGGGCTCCAATGGCTGCTCCTTGCCATGTTGTTCTCAAGGCACGGCTGCTTCCTTCAATTCGTTTCTTTGGATGCGTCTTCCTTCTTCACAGTGTTTCTTCTGCCTGGTCCTTACTGGTCTTTAATGCACTCACTGAGCCAAAAGAGTCAAAACACTGGCTGCCATTGGAGAAAACCTTATTTCTATCTCCAAATTAAAAGAAATTGAGGTTTAGTTATTTTGTCTTCCTTCTACTCCGTTTGGGGCTTCTTCAGGCCAAGTTCAGAACTTGCGTCAAGACAGAGGCCGGGCGACAGAACCTCCCTGGGCTGTCTGTGTAAAATGAAGGGACTGGCTTGATCCATTTCCAAGAACCCGTCCTGCTTCAAAGGGATTCCGGTGGGATGAGGTGATTGTAGACATGGGGGCTTGAATAAGTGGAGTGTTTGGGAACCCAAAGCCCACGCTGCTTTGTGTGATTTGAGGGAGGTTTTGCTCCTTCTGCATTCCGCTCAGCAACGAAGTTGACCAACCGCACCTACTTCCAAAGCGGACCCAGGTGGCATGGTTTCCCTTACCCACGCACGCATCTTCCAAGCCGAGCGCTGCGCAGCCTCCCGGGGCTGGAACCTCCGGTCCGGCCGAGCGCGGCGTCCGGCGTCCGGCGCGGCTTGCTCGGAAACGGCAGCCTTCAGGGCTCTGCGGCCTCGGGCTCGGTGGCCTGGGCAACGGATCCAGATGCGCCGGCAGCTGCGTCTTCGCCGCTCCTCTTCGGGGCCCAAGACAGAAGCCGGACGAGCCGAAGGAGGCGCCACAGTGCCCGCCGCCCGGATCCCGGGGGCCCGGACGAAGCATTCTCGGCGGGCGGCCCGGCCCTACTTCGCGGGGTGCCTGCGCGCGTCTCCCGCCCCTCCCAGCCGGCCCCGACTCCGGCCCGCCTTACCCCACCGCGGGCTTTGTCCACCGGCCGCACCGCGGCCCCTCCCCGTTCCCGCCAGCTCCTCCCCGCCCCCTCCGCTGGCCCCACTTCCTCGGCGCAGGCGGCGGGAGCGGACCGGGGACGAAGGGGTTAAGCCGGGGCTCTTCCCGGCGCGGAGGGATCCGGAGCCGAGCCGAGCGCGGTGCTGAGGCCGCCTCAGCGAAAAAAATGTCCGCCTGAGGAGACCCACAAGTTCTATTCGGGGGGACCGCCAGCCCGCCCCGGGAGGAAGGGGCGGCCAGGCCCGAGAGCCGCCTCCCCCGCCCGGATCCGAGAGCTCGCGCGGGGCAAAGTGAGCCGAGCCGCCGGGGCGGTGCGAGGGGAAGCCCGAGCCCGCTCTCCCGGCCAAAGTGAACTTTAATCGGGGTGGTTGGATGCGGAGACGGGGCGGCAGGTAATTGCGGGCAGGCGAGCGGGAGGGGGACGCCGTGGCGGGGCTGGGGGCTGCGGGACGCCGCCGCGTTCCTGCAGGGGCAGAGGCGCCCCCGGCCCGCGCCCCTTTGTACAGAGGCGAGCCCGGGGTCCCCTCCAAGTTGGGGAGCGGAGTGGGGGCGGAGGCGAGAGTCGCGGGCGGCCAGGCCCGCGGGCGGCGCGCTCGGCCTGCGCGCCACGCTCGGCGCTCGGCTCGGGCTCCGGGGAGCGCGGGAGAGCGGGCTGCTTCGGCCGCCGAGCCAGGCTCATTGTTCGGCAGGTCCGGGGCCGGCCGGCCGCGGGCAGGGCAGCAAAAGTGGGAGGAGGCCGAGTCCGGGGAGGAGGACGCCGGGCGCGAGCGAGATTAGTTGTCGGTGTTTCTGTTTTCTTTTTCAAAACGCCCCTCGGACGCGCGGAGGGTGCTTTCCGACCCCCCGGGCCCGCCGAGGACGTCCGGGCGGCGGCGGCCGCAGACGCGGGCCTGCGAGCGGCGCGTCCCCTGCAACTTGTCAGTTCTATTGTTGCCGAGCCAGTGAGTCACTTCGCATCTCCTCGCCGCCGCTCCGCTCGCAGGACGCCCAATCGCCCCTCACCCCGCCCCTCGAGACCCCCGCCCCGGCCGGCCCCGCGCGCCCAGCACCAGGCGGCGGCGCGGGGGAGGGGCGCCGGGGAGTGGGCAGCGTCGGGCTCGGAAACTTGGGGGAGAGGCGGCGAGTTGCGGGAGCCGCCGCGTCGCTCCCGGGCCGTGCGGAGGAAGAACGCGTGGATTCACGGAGCCGGCGCGGGCGCCGGGCTCTCCTGCCCCCTGCCCGCGCGGCCGTGGGGACTAGTGGAGTGTTAGAAGTCAGCCCGGCGCTCTTCCTCTCTCCCGACGCCCCTCTCCGTCCCCTCCCACACTTTGGGCCTCGGTGGTCTCTTTCTGAGCCTGTTTCCTTTGACTTAGGACCTGCTAGAAGTGGCCGAAGATGAATCCCCAGCAGCAGCGCATGGCCGCTATAGGGACCGACAAGGAGCTGAGCGACCTGCTGGACTTCAGTGCGGTATGAGACCTTTCCGCGGCATCTTGGGGGTTCTGCTGAGGTTTACAGAAAAAGAAAGAAAGGGGTGGGGGGAAGCGACGTGGAGACTAGGTAGCGTGAACTCCATCTGCTTTAAGCAGTAGTTCTCAGGGCTGGAGTCCAGCTCCCCCAAGTTGGACACCTGAACTTTGATGTAATGTCTAGACTTGCAGATTTGAAACTTTAGTGCCAGAGGGGTCATTTGATTTAACCAGTTAAAAGGAGAACAGTGTAATCATGAGCTTTGGCTGAGTCACTCTCTGACCCTGATGATCATTAGGGATTTTGAACTTTATATCAAAAAAGGAAAGTATTTTTTCTTTAACACTCCTAACCGTTTCCCTTCCCAAGATGCGATACAGTTTATGGTACCTGAAAGATGTCAGTTACAAGAAAGCCAAGGGCTAGAATTTCTAGTCTTTTGGGCTGAGTACTTTTAAGATACATATATACTTACGTGTGTGTATGTGTGTGTATATATATGTATATGTATATATAAAGAGTACATATGTGTATATGTATTTAGAAACATTTTAATATAGGAAGTAATTGAGTGACTTAAAAATATCGGCTGAAACCAAAGCCCCCACTGCCCTTATTTCTAATGGGTTGAATTCCTTTATTAATTGCTGTTAGGAGGCAGGACCAATACTACTTTATAAAACTGTTATAATGGATCCTTACTATATGTAGTAGTTTCATTGGATATGATCCTGACTGTGTTTATTAAATTGTAATGTAAGTATAATGAAATTTCAGTCAGTTCCAAATTGAAGATCGTGGGCAGAAGTTTACCATTTAAACTTAATAATCTTAGCATCTCTCATGTATGTGACTGGGTTTTCAGAACAGAATATAACTAGTATTTCCAAGTAGTGTTAGGAAACCCAGTATCATTCTGAATGTATGTCTCCAATTTTGTTTTAACTTCCCTCTGAAATATAGTAACTAACTGATGACTCCAGGTGAACTTTTGTTTGCAAGGAGTATAGAAGAATTTCAGGATTAACAGACACATTTGGGTTATTTTGCAGATGTTTTCCCCACCTGTTAATAGTGGGAAAACCAGACCAACGACACTGGGAAGCAGTCAGTTCAGTGGATCGGGTAAGATGGTGTCTAAAATCAGAAATTCATACTTTGGTGTTGTGATACTTTATATTTTTCTACTAAAATGTATCTTAGTATCTTTCTTCATGCCATTCTTTGGTGTCCAGTTAAAATTATAAGCAAAAACAAGCCCCACATGAGGCTCTTGCTCTAAGGATCCATTGACATTTCTATAAAAATTTAAATATGGATTTAAAATTGTTCTCTATTCTGTGAATTTTTAATTTGAAAATTGTCTTGTTTGAGTACAAGGGATTATATCACATCTCTATAGAAAAGTACCAGAAGAAAATGCTCTGTGGTCCATGTGTGGTTTTTTTTTTAAATGTTTATTTAAATATCTGTATTTTTAAATTTTGCTAAAATTTCTGCCCATTAGCATTATTAAACACTTGGGTTCTAAAGAACTGGTAAAATAATATTATATAATATATATGCATGTGAAAAGTAGAATTGAGTCAAGCAATAATTAGTAAGACTTAATTATTTTAAAAGGTGGACATTCCCTTGGAAGTCTGCAGCAGATTAACAATTTTGTGGACAGTTATTTAAAATATTAATGGAATAAATGTTACAAATAAATGAATAGAAAGTTAGATTTATTTTCAAATGACACCCATTAGATGACTGAATTTTGTCCTACAATCAGATTATATTAGCATGGTGTTTAGAGTAAGTTAGATTCCTATTCCTACACTAGTGCTGTTGTCTTTAAATTTACTTTTTATTTGTAACTACTCTTAACATTTATCCCATATTTCTTAAATATATATATTTTGTTTTCTTAACTTATTTAAACTCATGATTTTAAAAAATAAACATTCCAGAAGCAAGGTCCATTCTAACGTACAAAAGCTATAATTTTCTGTTTAACTTAAATTTATTCCTCAGTGCTCACAGATGAAAAAAAAATAACTAAAGCCATGACAGCATCATCTTAAGAAAACCAGCTGTCAAATCTCTGGGCTAAAACTCAGTAATTCCTCTTTGACCAGTGCTTCTTATTTCTCCTAGTAAAATGGTAGTTGATTTCTTAAGATATTGTGAGAGCAAATAATCAGAAAAGACAGTTAATTTCGTAACCAATTTAACACTTTAATACCACTTTACATTTAAAAAATGGTTCTATTTAAAAATCATACACTAATTTAATTTACTAAAATACATTTTTAATGATGAAATTGCAGCTTATGGGGAAGATATAGCATACTGTTTAACATGTCAAGTGAAATGAAAGCATTTTGGATTTTAAATATCCTAAAGGCTTATATTGTCCTTAATCAAAAGGGTATCATAAAATGTCAGCCAAACCCCAACTCTTTTCCCACCTCCTACTATTTACTGGTAATCGTTTGAAAATTGTCACTTTTTTGGGGGAGAGGAGAGAAAATTATTAGTTAATATGGAAGAAGGCTATATTCCCTTTCTTTACTACTATTTTGAGTATATCTCAATTTTTGCAACTGATAATTCATTCTCAGGAACTTTCAAATTTTCTTTGTCTAATACATAGTAGATGCTTAGTGTATTTCATTAGGTGAGTAGTGATATTGCTGTTTCAGGCTGTTAGTTCCAGCTTGAATTGTGGAAAATATATTTAACTGACATTCATTGATATCAAGGACATGAACTTCAGAAACTTGCTATTAGAAATACTTTCTGTTTTTAAAATAAGGGCAATTAAGTTTTTTTTTACTTTTTAAAATTAAGAAGGTATGATTTAGTAGTCTGTGAAATTAAAAAGTATGTGTGAACTTGGTGTGTATTATAAGCTTGGCATTGGAGCGGTTGTGGGCCCTTCTTTCTGTACCTTGCGTTATACAAAGAAAAAAATTGTTTTTCTACATTGTAGAAGTGGTCATAGTACTTGAAGGAAATTTTTAGTTTTAAAACTGATTTATTTATCCATTAAAAGTTTGAACTTAACTGTATTCAGTGGATGTAGTAATATTTATGTGGTTTGTTTTAAATTCCAGAAAAAAATTATAATTTACCAAGAGCTGTGACTTTTAATAATTAGTGAATGGATTTAAATTTCAAGGAAGGGAAAATGGCCTAAATGGTATTTTATATCAAAGTATACTGGTAGATATAGTTTTCCTATAGTCATTTCTTAAGGGAAATGTCTAAAAGAAGTTGATATACAATATTATTTTATTCTTATGCTTTATTGACATTTGAATAATCTGTCCTGATTTCAAAGGGTATGTAATACGTCCTAATGCCTGTTTTGTTTGCAGCATATGAAAAGCTAAAGATCTGACTTTTCTGAAGAGCTGTCTTAAAGATTAGAGTTTTCTTATCTTTGGAGTAACATTTGTAAAAGCCCAAGCCTTTTGCCTCATGAAAACTATAATTGTTCAATATAATTTCCTTTCTTGATTATTTGTCCTTTTTGAGGATGACTTAATTTCACAGTGAGCTTTTTTTGAGAAATGATATGTAACACTTTTAGAATTTTTTTACCTGAAAGCATGCAATATATGCCATAGTACATGGTGTTATTTTTTTATTGTATTCCTAAAGCAAAACAACTCGTGTGATAGCTGAGACTTCATCAAAAGTCACTATGGAAAAGATGAACGTGTAGTTATTATTACTTATTTGTCTTGAGGAGTCTGTTATAATGCCATTTCTTATTAAGGTGTTAATTTTCTTTGCATGATGATAAGACTGAATTTGTCTACTTGGTATGATAGAGTCTGTGAGATGTTCTTACAGTGACCTTGAGAGAGGCGTTTCTGTGTGTAGGAGTTAAAGGTGAGGCACTGTGTTAGGGCAGCGTACACGATGAAAGCTTGTTGAAAGGATTGACAAAATGGAAATAATTCAGGTGTTTAAATCCACTGTCCCCTCCAACTTCAGGGTTTGAGTGTGTAGAGCTTAAACTGTGATATCAGGTTTAATTTTTAGTAGTTTAAATGTTTACATGATGTCTGAAAAATTTCCTTTGTTAGTTTTTGAATCCAAGTAATAAGAAATGTTGGAAGGGAATGGGATATATTTATTTTGTAAACCATCTGTATGTATTGAGTCTGTCTGTCTCTTGATATTTCTATCTAGAAAGTTATTTTAATTGGCAAGTAAAGCTTTTCCTTATTGAAATCAGACTTGTGTAACACTATAGATTTCTTCTTGCCCAAGATTTTTGGAAATAATTGTAAGAACTATTTTCTAGCTCTTAATTTTTAAAAGGAGTACATTTTTCACTTATCAGTTACAGATTAATTTTCGGGGGGGGAGAAATTTTTCGTGTGTACGTATAGGCTTTTGAAAATATTGATATAGGGCCAGAAAAATGAATTCTCATTAAATTACTCTTCGGCGATTTTTTTAATTAAACTTTTTGTTTTGAGATAATTGTGGATTCATTTGCAGTTGTGAGAAACAATACAGAGATCCCATGAACACTTGCCAAGTTTCCCACAATGGTAACATCTTGCAAAACCGTAGTAAGATAGCACAGCTAGATTATTGACAGTGATAGAATCAAGATACAAAAACAGTTTTATCACCACATGGATTCCTGGTGTTTCCCTTTTATAACTGCGTCTGCTTCTCAAGTAATTTAAAAAAAAATCCATGGTAAGATTAGTAAATACCTACTCACCCTATTAAACATGGTGTAAGCCTTTCAGATTGCCATAGCATTATTTGAATTTATCAAGAAAGAGAAAACCAAAATTTTACCAGTTTTTTAACTGAACTGTAATATAAGTAGGAATGGTAATTTTAAATAGAGGGGACAGTAGATTTGGCCTTCTCACTTAAGGTATTTTAAGGTTGTGAGCAGGGTGTGGTTCATATTGTGTACCTATCAGCATTGAAATTTATAGTATCTATAATGTGTAGTAAAACACACTTGTTCAAATTTAGTACAGTTATTTGAGTAACTGAACCATGTTAGACATTTGCTTCCGGCAAGCCGTAGTGATGAATGAGACTAACTGCAGAGTCAGCAGGGATGTGAGGAAAAATAATCATATTTTAGGATAAATGTGGTCTGCTGTTAAGTGGCTTATTTAAGGTGAAAGTTAAGTAGCAAAGGAGTCTTTTAAAGAAAATCTGTATATGAAAATATGAACTTGGCAAGCAGAAAAATTAGAGACAAGATTATAACCATGAGTGTTTTGTGCTTTTCAGAACAGTTCTTATAGTGTTCCTTTAGGTAGTCATGGCTTATAATGGATTTGAAAAGCAATTTGGTTAATCGCAATATTTTAGAGACTTGTTTATTACATGCAGTGAGGCATATCTATAATTAATTATTTTTATCTTTTTGCATTAACAATTTAAATACAAATTCAACTTTCTTTTAAGCTATCCTTTGGTCTATCTTTCTCTTTGAGTTTTTAAGTATTCTCTTGGAATAGGAAGATAAAGATGAAGATACTCAACCTTAAATATAATGACAGTTGTTTTCACATTTTAGATTTACTGGGGCCATTGAGAATAATCTCTTATTAAAGCCAGATAATCTTTTCTGTTCTTGAACAATTGGTAATCATGCCTGGTATGTCATTGCCTGCTTAGTGCTGTTGAAGACTTGGATTACTCCTGCCTTAAGAGTAAAGTAACACTATTAGAAAGGGTCTCCTGGGGGGGAAAAAGCTATTTCTGGACAGTGTGGGGGATACCTTTTTTTAAAATCATTTAATAGGACTGCTTTTAGGTATCATTTGATTATGTTTTTTTGAATGGGAATGTTGAAATTACATCTAAAAGCTTTTGTGTTTAGAGAATAAAATGAGAAGACAAATATTGAAATATATCAGTTCAAAAGACTAATGAATGACTTTTTATTATGTTAAATAGTTGAGCCATATTTATCTCAATCAGTTAATCATGTTTACTTAGTATCTACTTTGTGCAGCCTGCTATCCTAGTAGCTTTTGGGAAGATGCAAAATGGAGCAGGAAATAGACCAAAAAAAGTGGAGGCATTTCATTATCTAGATAGGAAGATAAAATGTAAAATTGTGAGGTAGATAAACTTCTGTAATATAAAAAATGTCAACAACTATGCATTAGTGTAGTTTAAATTGATTTCATAAGAATAACAATGGGCTGAGGAGTCAGGGAACTGGCTTAAGAACTCAGATGTTGAATTTAGACTTGACTTTTGAAGGAGATATGGAAAATGAATTAGGGAAGAGAAGAACTGGCCTCCCAGATGTGGAATAGCTTGAAAAGAGACCCGGAAATGGGAATTTGGCTTGCCCCAAGGGCCTATACAGTTCAGGGAAAGAGAAGCTGTTTTTTATTGATCACCACTCCTGCATTCCTGGAGGAGCTCATATTTATATACTATTATCTAGAGCCAGACTGCATGGGTTCAAATCCAGTCTTTGCCACTTATTAGCTGGGTGATCTGGGGTAAATGACTTAACTTCTCTGTGCACCTGTTTAATCTGTGAAATAAGACCAATAGTAGTAGCTATCCTCATAGAGTTGTTATGACTATTAACTGAGTTAATACAGGTAGAGCTCCACCTGGCACATGGTAAGCTGTGGTGGAGTGAATTGTTAACGGCGAGGCAGTAGAATAAGGAAAGCATTTGTTTATTCAGGAGGCCATTGTGCTAATCTAGGGATGAGCTGGGAAGGTTTGGACTTGGTGTTAGTATAGGAAGTAGGAAGGAAAAATACCAGAAAGAAAGGATTGACAGAATATGAAGGATTGGATTTCTGTAGATGAGAGAAATGACTTAAGTTTGCAGTTCTGGCATATTTGGAGGATGTTAGTGCTAGGAGATGCTGAGTTGTTTTGAGCATTTTAAATTTCACCTGACCTGGGACTCTTCTGGCTAATTTGGGGATTTATGAGAGAAGAGTGCTGGGAGATGAGTTAAAGATGTTGGTTAAAAAAAAACAACAAAAAAAACCAAGGGGCCGTCCCAGTGGCGCAGCGGTTTAGTTCGTGCTTGGCAGCCTGGGGTTCGCCGGTTCGGATCCCGGGCGCCAGCCGGCGCACTGCTTATCAGCCATGCTGTGGTGGTGTCTCATATAAAGTAGAGGAAGATAGGCACAGATGTCAGCTCAGGGCCAGTCTTCCTCAGCAAAAAGAGGAGGATTAGCAATGGATGTTAGCTCAGGGCTGGTCTTCCTCACCAAAAAAAAAAAAAAAAAAAAATTCTGCCTATAAAATTATTACATAGTCATCGTTGAAAAGAAATTGGAGAACAGAAAAAGCAACAAGGGGAAAAAAGAAACACCCATTATTTCACTATCCAGAGAGGATTATGTTTTATTTCCTTTTAGTCTTTTTTTCCTGTTAGTGCTGTGTTTGCAAAGTTGAGAGCTTAATGATGGTTTCATTTTATGTTCTGATTTTTTATTTCACTTAATATTTTGAACATTTTCTCATGTTCTTAAAGATTCTTTATAAACTTGGTTTAAAATTGTTCTTTGACACTACGTTGATGGTTACGGCGTAACTTGTCAAATCACCTCTCCTACTGCTTGACATGTAGGGGTTTTGTTTGTTAATTTGCTTTTTGTTATAAAAAATGTGATAGTGAACACCTTTTTGTACATATGTACATTTTTATCCACACTTTGATTTCCTTTGGATAGGAGATGGGGATTTTGTTTTTTTGTGCCTACAAGTTATAATTAAAGCCAAGTGAGTGAATGAATATCCTTAGGGAAATGAACTCGGAGATAAATTATCAGGCCAAGGATTGATGTTAATGGCGGAGTTAGACATATAAAATTAGTGACTTTGGTTGATTATTTAACGTAAAAATACAAATTTTTATTAGTATATGAATGGAGCATATGGTGACATTTGGTGTAGATTTATATTGTATTTAAATGTGTTGTACAGTGACTGGAGGGAATTCCTGTCATTCTCTGACCTGTGCTTATTGAAATAGAGTGGGATCTAATTGGAATCTAGCAGTCAGAGAGCCCTTGAGTTCTTGACTTTTTATCAGAGGCAGTGTAGTGTAGGGGGAACCGGGCTCGGGAGCCAGACAACTGGATTGGAATCAATGCTTTGTGACTTATTAGCCGAGTGGCCCTAGGCAAGTCATTTAAATGGTCTGAGCCTAGTTTTCTCCTTTGTGAAAAGTGGATAATAATGCCTACTTTCAGAATCCTTGTGAGGATCAAATAGATTATCTCTGTATATTGTCTGCTACACAGCAGCTTCAAAAATGGTAGCTGCCATTATTATTGTGGCACCCTCTTAAGTAATAGTAATGATAATTATTAATAGTAATATATAACAGTGTTATAGCCAATGTTTATTGAACTATTATATGCTAGGCAGTATGCTAAGCAATTTATGGGCATTATCTCATTTTACATTGGCTAAAATGAGATATTTTGTGGTGCTGGTGGTGGCGGTGAGGAAATGCCCCAAGGGTAACTAATCAAAGTTGCTTTTTAGTGCCATAAAATGATATACACTGTTAAAAGTCTAAGAAGAAATCAGGCAGAAGAGTAGTTTTGAAAGGTCATCAGGTAACTAAGAACCTTACTGTTGTTTTTGGAGTTGATTTCTTCTTAATACTGTTATTTTGTAGACTAGATATTGTATAGTGCAGAATGGTGAACAGAAATGTGGACACCTTTTGCAAACCCTCTTCCATGCTTAGTTGCCACTTGGATGTAGTATTTTCTCCATATTCTCTCTCTAGCTACTTGAAATTCTTTCTGGAATGAGGTGTAGTGTAAATAAATAAATAAAATAAAAATTCCGTGACCTGAGAGGATAGAATAGCTGGGAGACAGGTTGGAGAGAATGTTAAGAGTCTCTAGGGTAGGGCTTCTCCACTTTTTTCTTAATGGCAGAGGAGAGGCACGTAAACTCCCCTGGTAGCCTGAAGCAATACATTGCAAGTGAGCAGAAGAAATCTTATCGTAAAAATTCATGTATATTTTGCTTTCTACTCCCTAGCACAAATACTATTTGTTGTAATGTAAATATGTTTTAATTAATCATTGAGTAAGACTGAAGTTCTAGGAAGATGCATCGTGTTTAAGGCATGGTCTACCTGTTTTGCTTTGTATCTTTGGGGTTAGGCGCCAGGGTGGAGTGGGATGCAGGCCTATGCTATCCTTTCCTTGGGGAGAAGCCCAGCTCTAGAGCATATTCTCCAGCTGTCTCTATCTATTCCTGGATCTTTTCTTGTTCTCACAGAAGCCTGTGAAAAGGTATCATTACATTGGGGGAAAATGGTTTTGGTAGGGAGGATATTGTTATTCCATAAACTGAAGCACAGACAGATTTGTTACTAATGTAACTGTCCTTTGAACCTCTGTTTTCTACCAGATCATCCTGTAATTTCTTAACATACCCGTGACTTGAGAAGAAAACGTATATTTTTATGGAGAGAGCTTTGGTTTTTTTGTTCCACGTTTAAAATGTGCTCTCGTGTGTTCCAGGTTAAAAATGTGCTCTCATAAAGACCATGGTGAGTCATCCATGCTACTGTAAGCTGATTGGGGACTTAAAGATCACACAGAAATGAAAATAGATTAGGGATTGGCTACTAATTTTTATTGCACTGGGTAGTGACTCAGGGATGAAACCTTCAAAGTAGAATAATAAAACAATTTGAGATAAGGTGCAGGACAGAAAATATTACTTTTAAAAAAAATAACCATACTTTATCATATTTTTGGTTATTAAAAATGGAGAAAGTTGGCCCAAGATGTCATTTTGTCACATCTGTTTTAGGTGTTAGGAAAATGCCTGAATTTGAACTGAGAGTTCTCTGAATTTGAAAGATTGTTCCAGTTACGCAAAGAAGGTCTCTCTGGAGGCAGCCTCCCTTAAAAGTTGTTGGTTTATTTTCTCTGGTGGTTTTGCTGGTAAGCCGTTGTGAGGCTTTCGGATGAACAGGATCAACTCATGATTACTATTCCACCACTTCATTGGTGGTTAATAGAGAACACAGGTTGAACTTAATATGGTCATGTACCTCCATACAATGAGCGCACGTGCTGCTGTTCTGTGGAGTTGTGAGTGGCGGTGGGGCACCACAGGGGTCCCTACTAGGAGGGAGCTACAGTCAGCAAACTTCTCAGTCCTTGAGGGATATGTTGTTTTGAGGTTGTTGGGGATAAATAAAAGGTGTACTGTGCCACTTGAGAGGAAAAAATGCTAGACTCACTTTGAACTTGTGGCGGAAGCATGATTTGGCTACACGTTAGTTTAGAGAACCTGAGTTTGTACGGGCACTCAAAGTCCAGGGATGAAAATCTGTTGAGTTTTCTTGAGTTAGCAGATCCTCTTAGGTTTTTGCTATTTGGAAGCCCTGCTGTATCAAGCTGACTTTGTCACCTGGTCAGAGACCCATTGCCTATCTGCCTGGCATTGACCTGCTAAGGTTTTGGAAAATGTTTTTCAGTATTTGTCTCAATTTAGAATAAAGTTAAAAGGGAAAGTTGTTTCATGTTGAATCTCTTCGTGGGAACTTACAGACAGCTTGAATTGATTATGCCTTCCCAACTAGGCAAGTAATTAGAGGCATTTCAAGACTATACCAAATGTCCTAAATGTCTCTTACCTAACCATCAGCTAGTTCTTTTTATCCTAGGTGATAGCATAGTTTGTATTATATGTTAAGACCACCTTTTACCTGCCAAAGGTCCACAATTCCTGATCTGCAATTTTGAAATCCAAAAAGGTATGAATCAAAATTTTTCCTTTAAATTCAGCATAAACTATTTTATTGGCAAAATCTGATCTTATCTGAAGGGAGCCATTAACATTCTCGATTTTCCTAGTTACTTGATGGTAACCAGCTGGGGGTGATTTGTAACATATGGTATATACACTTATATTTCTCTTCTAAAATCTGAAAAACTGAATTCTAAAACCCACCTGGCCCCATGATTTCCAAAAAAGATATTTTAGACCTCAGTGTGTGTGTGTGTGTGTGTGTGTGTGTGTGTGTGTGTGTGTGTGTGTGTGTGTGTGTGTGTGTGTGTGTGTGTGTGTGTGTGTGTGTGTGTGTGGACCAATTTCCCAGATATTTTCAACTCAAATAAGAATGTCGTTTTTGGACTAAAAGTCTAGACTAGTGACTTTATTATTTTAAATATAGAAAAAAATTGCGGTAGACTTGTTAATATAAAGGAAATTATTCTTGGTATATACGCTTTGCAGGCTGAGCCTTGTGCTTTGAGTAGTTTGCCCAATACATTGATTCAGGCAATCAGTTTCTATTTTGAGGAGGGATAAGCTTTTTCTTTTGGGCTAAGGAGTGTACTGATATTTCCGTGGTCAGTTTGTATGGAAGTTTTCAGGGTGCTAACAGAAGATATATATTTATATATATATATATACACACACCCACACACACATGCAAAACCAAATGAGAATAATTATCTATCAATCAAACTAGCATTATATGATCACTTCCAAAAGGAAACCTCAATCCTAATCATACCCAATGTTAACTATTGCCTGAGAGCAAGCAGAGAAGAGAATCCTACCAAGTTATCTTCACGTGGTACAGGAGGAGCTAAGATAATGGTTTTGTAGGGGACAGAGAACAAAACTGGTAATTCTATTCTCTTTTATATCGGTTAAAAGTTTTCATAGATTGGTAGCATAACGTTTATTCCTGCAGTATACTCATTAAAGGCATCTTCATTAAAAATAAATTGTGATTCTAATGAGTGTGTGAAATTTTCCCTAGGAGCCTGTCATTGGCTCAGTCCCACTACTGTTTAATATAAACTGTGAAAGTAGCAATGAAGTGAGTGTGTAATAAACTAAGCTGTTGCATATTTGTTTTGAGAGGCAGGACAGTTGGCCATTCTGACTTTACTGGTTGCCTTGCAGACTTGTTCCCTTTAGTGTTCCCAGTGTTACGGTCTCAAGAACCATGATACAATGTTGAATAATTACATCAAATCTACTTAAAATTTGTAGGGGTTTGAGATGCTCTGCTGTAGGACCACAGAACAGGCCATATAGCCAGGGTCTCTCTTGCCTTCATATTTATATAACCTCTCTTGTCAGGCTTAAGAGTAGTGCCACCATGAGCAGACTCTGAGTTTGACTCTGGAGGTTTGCTGAACAAGTTGTACATATAGCAGTAGGACTTTGCCCAGTGAATGATTGGGGGGAGGGGAGGAGTCTTACTGTTGACAAAAAAATCAGTAGTGATAAAAGTACTTCATAAATATTTAATCATACACTATTTACTTCGTAATTCTTGTAGGAAGTTGGTAACTGTTCATTTTACAGAGGAAATAGAGAAATCAACAGTGATATACATTTGCCTGTGGTTTCTTATTGCCCCTCAGAAGCAGCAAACTGATCAGTTGTAGTTGCACCTGCGCTGATACCAATCTACACCAGTGCACAGTTTGTCTTGAGGAGGAATTTAATATCTTTAGAAATCTTTAACATTTGTTGTTGTAACAGGAGGCTTAAATGGTGTAGTGTTGATATTCTCCAAAAGAAAGTGCTTCAAGATGTATATATTTTTATTAAAAAAACAGAATAATCCAAATAAAATAAAACTTTTTTTAGTATTATAAGATTAGATATAAACAACTACAACCTGAAATGTCTTTAGGAGAGTGTAATTCGTTTTGTGTGTAGTCTTCTCTTATTGTTCAGCTGTCATCAGACTTTGTGCCTTGGGAAGAAGATGAAATTTCATAGTTGTAAGATACTGGAATATTCACAGCTATTATTTAGTTGAGGACATAGAAAAGAATGGTTGTTTCATAGTGTGGAAAATTCTTTATTTTCACTTCCTCCTTTTCAAAGGTTTTATGTTTGTTTAGTTATAAAGGCAAGTAAAAGCAGATGAAAATAGTTATTCCAAGGGTAGTTTAAAAATGTTATTCAACATATAGAAGATATTTTAATGGAAGTTGTTAAAATTTAATTTTGGCAATGGAACTTTCAGTGCATTAAAATAGAAAGACTTATGCTGACTTTTATAGCATTGAGAGGGGGCTGATTAGTCCATTTTGTATTTTCATTTATTTTAAAGTAGACTGGAGTTGGGTTTTGTTGAAGAGCATCAGTAGGTATTTGAGAGAGAGCCTGATTAATGGTCTATTGTTTCTTATTGGTCTATGTAGAATGATTTGTTTACTTTAAGGTGGTGGAGAATGCTAGAAACACCTTGTGGTATATTGGAAAGAGGGGGGGTTTGAAGTCACAGAGTTTTGGTTCAGTGTTGGCTTTATCATTTACTAGATTTATGATCCAACGGCAATATGTTAACTTCTCTGAGTCTGTTTATCTTATGTCTAAGATGAAGAGAATAAAAATACTGCCTTAAGGAGTTGTGATAGTGACCAAGTTAAGTAATTTTTAAGGAAATTCTTTGTAAAATGTGGAGGCTTGTGGTTCTCTATGAATAGTAGATGTCTTGTTATGTTAGGTGGCGTAGCAACTCTTGAAGGGATTCCAAGCTCACAAGTATATGTGGAGAGAGTGACTGTTCATGCAAAACTCATACATTTCCGACAATCAGTTATTGAAGATTAAATCTGGTGATTGAGAGGGACGATAGCCTAGGGAGCTCTTTATAGTAGGTAACCCTCAAAATCTCAGAATTCTTCAGATGAGTCCTTTCTCTTTTTGGTTAGATGGAGGAAGTCAAAGCAGTGAAGTAAAAGAAATTTAAAGTAAAAGAATCACACACATTCTTTGTTAGAACTCTGTTTATTATATATATATATATATCCCAAACCATAGAGCCCCAGAATTCATTACCTTGAAGGCTTTATTCTCAGCTTAGTTGTTTTAAATGCTTGTTGAGGATCTGTTGTAGTGACAAGGTTAACCCTAGGCTAAAGTAGGTGTGACAGCTGAATAGTTCTTAGGAATAGTCTGCTTTTGCTTTGTTTGATGAGCAGTAATCTGAACAAAATTTTAGCATAAGAGTTAACCTTTTAAAGATGTAAAAGTACAGCATCTGGTGTCCTTGGTATACTTCTGAGTGAGGACAAGAGGGTGTAAAGATGAAGTTGGGAAATGCAAGTGGAATTCCCATCTGCTGTATGCCTGTGCTTGAAGCAAGAAGGGCTGACTTAGTCTTATCCATAAATGACAAGGTGTCAGGGCTTGGAGCTGTCTACTGATGCTACGGTTTCAGGGTTCTTTGTGATTAGGGAAAATGAGGGCTTCCCCAGGTCCTAAAACTGCCCCTATTCTTTTAGTGTGGTTGTCTGGGTATGTATAACACCTGGCTCACCTCTTATTGGGACATATTGGAGTTTTCCCTGACTTTTTGCATGTATGTGTTTATGGGATTGTATTGTTTAGAACTTTCCAGTTTATTTTCAAGAAGGAAATCAGCAAATTCAAATTTCATGGAACCCAGAGCCAGTGGGGCTATTGGGGTGGTTTTCATGGAGGCCTATGGACTTGTGGGCTCCGTAGGAGCTGTTTGCTGATTGTTCTTCAGGGTAAGACAATGACTGGGTTTGGGTGAGAAGGGGTATAGAATGACTTGACAGTTACTTGACTGAAGTCAAGAAAGTTCTGGGGCCTCTGTCTCCACGTTTCCCATTGTAATAATTCCTAATGCTTTCTTGAAAGATCTGTATTAAATTGCAGTGATGTGAGAGTAAATGGTAGGTGAAAGAGCAAAACTAAGGACATTGGGAGTGCATAGTGAGGGTTCCTGAGTATACCTTTTAAGAACTCTGGGGCCAGGTGAAGTAGCTTATTTTTCTTTCATAGGTAATTGATGGCTTCTGCATTTCTGTGGTTACCTCTGTAGTCTGTTTCTTCAGTACTGGACATTATAGTAGTCTTAATTGGGCTCCTTGCTTCCAGTTGCTATCTTTTCCAGTGTGTCTTGGTCTGTTCAGGTTGCCATTACAAAATACCACAGACTGGGTGGCTTAAACAACAGCAGTTTATTTTCTAGCAGTTCTGGAGGCTGAAAGTCTGAGATCAGGGTACCAGCATGGTTGGTTTCCAGTGTCAGCTCTTCCTGGCTTGCATATGGTTGTCTTCTTGCTGTGTTCTCACATAGCCTTTCCTCAGTGTGTACGCAAGAGGAGGTCAGGGGAGAGAAAACTCTCTGATGTCTCTTTTTATAAGGGCACTAATACCCTGACAGGGGGCCCACCCTCATGACCTCATCTAACCCTAATTACCTCCCAAAGGCCTCACCTCCAAATACCTGCTTCAATAGTTGAATTTTGGGGGGACACAAACATTTAGTCCACAACACAATCCTTCTTATATTTTTAAAACATCTCTTTCCTGTGATTTGTCTCAGAATCTACATTTGTTCCCTGTTGGCTTTCAAAACAACCAAAAGTCTCACCTTGGCATTTACGTTCTTTAATAATCTGATAGGAACTTAACCTGAGCCAGTTTTGTACTCATTGCTTCCCAGTCTGAATTGTGTGGTTCAGTCATGCTGGTCTTCTTACCTGACCCTCTGCCTCTAGTTATTCTTTTCTCTCAAACTGGAATACCTTCTTTCCATTCTTGTGCCATTTGAATTCCCTTTCCTTTATGAAATCTTTTCCAGCCATTTGAAGTCAAAATTTTGTAAATATGTGGCTTCCAGGTATTTTAAGGACTCTTGGGTAAAGGAAAGTACTAGTTCTTTTTTGCTTCTGAAGGCAAAGCTAAGGCCACTATGGCAGTTATGGCCAGTAGGTTTTGAATCCAACCAGTTATTGTAGCTGGACAGCCTCATGAGTCTAATCCTGAAGCCTGCTTCTGTTGAATATTGAATAAAGGATTTCTCTTTGTTGGAGCTGGACTCAGAACCCTAAAATTGTTTAGAATACTCTCCTATTAAAAAATTATATGTATATTAGCCAGATTATAAGCTCTCTGAAAGCAGAGATAGTGTTTTGCCCTTGTATTTCTGCAAAAGACCCTGCTTTGAGGTCAGTAAACACCTGGCGATTGACTATTTTTAGGTTTGGGGATGTAGGATAGGTTGGTGAAAAGAAAGATTACATTCCCGAAGTTAAATTTCCTAAATTGCGTTTTTCTTTCCTAGCATCAGCTGCATGATGAGGCTTTAAGGAAGTGCTGAACTTGTGTGGATTAGCTGACTGGAGACCTGAGATGTTCATTTATTAGAATGTTCCACTTATTTCTTCTGAAAAGATCTTAGCCTATCCAGGACCCCACAGTTAAACATCAAGGATGAGCAGGAAGTGGCCAAGTGGTAAAGCCATTGAGGTTATATGTGAATACAGCTGCCTGTACTGAACCACAGCTAGCCCTGGCTCTGAAAAGCAAAGAGAGAAGTGATACTTTCAGTGTTTTCTTTTCACAGGGTGTGTGTCACTTTTGTTGTTTAGTAATGTTAAATTATGGGGAGAAAGGCTGGTCAGGTTCTGGGATTGACTGGGTAGAGGAGCTCTGTTGTATGAGGGCCATAGGAATCATTTTACCATAGTCTAGAAACCAGTAGATGGCCAAAACTTTAGAAGTGATAACTTTTCTGAAAACAAACCTGGTTTTTGCCAATTGGGTTGAGCCACGAAAGAGATATTGTATTATCTAGCATTGTAGTAGATGTGGGGAAACATCCCTAAGAGCAGAAAAAGATGATCTTATTTAATGACACTGAGTCCATTCACCTACTTAACTTGTGATAGAAAATTGAGCCACCACCTTTTATTTAATGCTTCTAAACCATCTTTAGTTTGAGATTTTTGGGTCAAATCTGTCAACTGTAGAAAATATGTTATTTTTGTATTTTGAAGTTAGGTTGCAGATCTAGACACGATATCTTTGGCATTTGTATCTTTTATCTTTTTTTTAAACTAGGAATTGAGTTGACCACTCTGATGTAATTTGGAGCTAAAATGTTACCCTTGTATGTGGAATTTGGAAAAATCTTATTCTGAGGGAAATATCAATTGAAGGTTAAGGAGTTTTGTCAGGAGACATCTAGGGCTGTATCAAGCTAGAGATGTGTGATAAAGATGATAAAGATTCTCATCTTGGTAATCTAACTCAGAATAAAAAATTCTCCATTGTAAGCTTTTCGCTGACTTAAGGCCACTTTATCTGAGATATTGGTTGCTAGAATATTCTTTTTTATGTCTCAGTTCTCACAGAGCTTACCTCTGAAATCTGTAGAATATATTTTCTTGTGTAGTCTGATAGAGTGGTTTTTTAATTTCAAACAGTACCTTTCATTGCTTTCAAAACTTGCAGATTTCTGAGATGCCACCTTTACAGACTTAAGGTTGATTTTTAGTTCTCCAAAAATGCCCATTTGCTCCCTATGAAAGGAGCAGGTTTGCATTTACTCAGTGAATCTAAGATGAGATAATTGGTATTTTTATGATTTGAATGAAGGCTTTGTATTTTTGAATTTCGTGAAACAAAGCTGTGTTTGTAAACATTTCAAAAATATAAATGACACTTTTTGGTGAAGATGTTCACTGAATAGCAAGGAAGTTCAGAAAAAAGGAGCTTTTGTTAACATTTAATAATAATCTATTTTCATTGACTAGCTCTTTGATGTTTAAAGAGTACCTGATTTTTAGAACTTTTTGTATTGAAAATAATCCTCAGACTGGGTTGTGGTGGGAAAATATTTTCTTGGTATCTAATGCTCCTATACTAGTTTGGAGTTTTCAACTATTGTCTTGGTTTAGAAGAATGTATCATAAACAGTGTATTGCAATGTAAAAATAGTCTTGGGAAACTCTAGGAAAGCATTTGTTTAGTGCTCTGGTGTGAGATGAACAAGTTGTTGTGGTATTGGGTTAATAATATAGAAATATTTTGGTATGGCTCACCTGGTTTAGGTATAAGTAAGTGGTGTAAAAATGTTCAGGCAAAATCCAAAGTGAGTCTTCAGATTTTGTAAAATAAAGTGGTTGATTTTATATTCCCCTCCAATTCCTTCTTCTTTTAAGGACTTTTGTTGGCTTTTAAAATGAAGTTGTCTGTTCAGGTATAGAAGTATTGTTTCCAGAGAAAGTGTATTATGTGACACGGGAGGAAAGTGTTAAATTTTAAATTAATTTTGAAAGCCTATATGTAAGTGATTGAAAATGTTTTTTTATTAACTACTTTTGAAAAATTATAAAAATACAAGGCAAAGCTAAAAAAATGTAAATAGCATAGAAAGGTATATGGTGAAAAACAAAAGTTCTAGTCACTCCTTCCTATTTCCCATTCCCACTCCCTTGGCAGAGATTTACACTTCACTTTTTTCTCAGAGTTTTTCATGCATATGCAAATGATGCATAGCTCTTGTTTTTTTACACAGTAGGGAACGAGGGTTCTGCAGCTTAACCTTTTCACTTAACAAGAGACGGAGGGTTGGAGATTACTACATAAAGGGCATTGTTGAGTCCATGTTGATTTTACTAGGATATTTGATTTCCTAAAATATATGTAATGATTTGACCTGTTACAGAAGGTGACATAATTGTACAATATATATGACTTAATGAAGCTGAAGTCCCAAAAAGTATTAGCATCTGTTGGCAGTCTTAAGATTTCAGTTTCACCAACTGAAATAATTGTTCTCCCCTTTAGAAAACACACAAATGAGTTTTATTGTAATAGAAAGCATTCAATAAGATATTACTTCATTATGTATAGGCCTGTGTGCAGGACACACTTTTACATGAATTAACATAATCTTCATAATAACTCTGAGGCAGATTTGGTTTTACTCCCATTTTTGCAGATGAGGAAACAGGCTTCAGGTGGTTGAATAATGCAGCTGCTAAGTGGCAGAATCAGCTTTCAAAGCTGATCCATAGTTATGCAGCAGTGGCTAGTTAGTCAGATTGTTTAAAAAAAAAACTAGTCTCATGGACAGTTGTCTAATATCCTGTTATCAAATATCACAGTTATTTAATATCAAAATTTTTTGAAGTCATCCTTATAATGTGTTTGATGGTGTGATTGGCTGTTCCCTGATCCCAAACCCAACAATGTATTAGCATCACCTGGGGAGCTTTTAACAAATACTGATTCCTGGATCCGCACCCCCAGATATTCTGATTGCATGGATCTAGAGTAGAGCCTAGGAATCTGAATTTTTAACAAGCTGCTACTTAATTCTTAAGTAACCAACCCACCTCTAGTTTAGAACCACTAAAGTGTGTCTTTATTTCAAATTCATGAATATGAGGTTTTAGTTCTCCACTTGTTTTCTCTCTGAAGATAATGACCCATTACTTTGTAGAAACAAACATGTAAAACTTGAAAGTTCATTTAATGATGTGTTCAAAACAAAAGAAAACTTCATCTTGTTGAGCTTTATTATATCATGCTATAAGAATTTTTTTCATAGGGACACACTATAACAGAAGGTGAGTTAAACTGAAGACTTTATCTTGTCTCTTGCAGAGACAAACACCGTGGAAACATTTTATAAATACATCTCTAAAATGCATAGACTGGAAAACAAAATTAAGTGATCAAGCCTCAAAAAGTCTCTAGAAATTTCAGTTTCATTTTCAGTTGAGAGCAAGATAATACTTATCCAAAGAAATAATTGTGGATTAGATCTCTTGCTTTGTAATTGCTTTAAATGTTGAGCCTAGATTACCTTGCTTCCAAGACAAGAGAATTGAAAAGGAAATCACTTGCTGCCTTTTATTTTGTATATATTTTTCTGCATTTTGGTAAGCCTGGATATAAGAAGTGAAAAAGTCTCTTGCTCTGTACTTGCTGGGAGCCAGAGAAGAAAGATTGGCAGTATTTCTGGCATTGTTAATTTTTAGTGCACAAAGTTATTTTCTTACAAGATTGTCTGTCTTGTGAGCTTTCCTACCATGGGACAGTGAAGTTAGCCACTAACAGTAAAGTCAGCAAACACTATTTACTGAGTTACATGAACTGCAAAGTAATGTGGGAAATACAGAGATGAATATGATAAAGTCTGTGTAAAAAGTGGTAAATAGAGTTGTTCAGAGGAAAGGGTTAATTCTTCCATTTGCTATATTATGGGAGACTGGAGGAGATGGAATTTGAGGGAAAGATTGTTTTAGGGCACAGAGATTGGAGAAAAGACTTTCTAGAAGGAGGACATGGCGTAAGCAATGTGTCAAGTAGAAAATGAATGTTGTTTTCTAAGAATAGTGAATGGTTTAATCTGGTGTAAATTTGTATGTCTGGCTGTTCTAGATTCTTTGCATTTCCATATATATTCTAATCAACTTGTCAAATGTTATAAACAAAGCCTACTGGGATTTTGTTTGAAATGTAGTTGACTGTATACTTCAATTTGGGGAATGTTGACATCTTAACAATACTGAGTCTTCCAGTATATGAACATGGTGTTCATTTAGATCTTTTGTAAATTTTCCTTGGCAGTATTTTGCAGTTTCAGTGTAGAGGTCTTGCGCATATTTAATTAGATTTATCCATAAGTGTTTCATGTTCTTTAATTCTACTATGATTAAAAAAATATTTTTCCAACAGTTTATTGCTGGTATATAGAAATACAACTGATTTTTATATGTTGGCTTTGTGTCCTGTGACCTTGCTAAATTAAATTCATTTACTAGATAGAATAACTTTTTTTATGGATGCCTTAGGATTTGCTGTATATACAATCATGTTGTCTGCAAATTGACACATATATTTTTTTCCATTCTAATCTGTATATCTTTTATTTTACTGACTTAGGATACTGACTATCATAGTAATAATGTTTAATAGAAGTGGCGAGAGTGGACATCTTTTGTTCTCAGTTTTAGAGGAAAAGTATTCAGTTTTTCACCATTAAGTGTGATTTAAAGCATAGATTTTTTTTTCTAGATGCCCTTTGGCAGACTGAGGAAATATCCTTCTAATCCCAACTTGCTGAGTTTTTTTTTTTTTTTTTGGTGAGGAAGATTAGCCCTTAGCTAACATGCCAAAATCAGGGTCATGCTGGCCTCATCAAATGAACAGGGAAGTGTTCCCTTGCTCCTCTTTTATTTCCTGGGAGTGTTGGTGTAGAAATTGTGTTATTTCTTCCTTAAGTATTTAACAGAATTCACCATTGAGGCCTTCTAGGCCTAGTGTTATCTTTATAAAAGGTTTTGAATTGTGAGTTCAATTTCTTTAGTTGATTTAAGGCTATTCAGGTTTTCTGTTTCTTCTTGAATCAGTTTTTGTAATTTGTGTCTTTTAAGGAAGTTGTCTGTATCATTTGTTCTTGAATTAATTATTTATATTCCATTATCCTTTTATTGTATTTAGTGTGTAGTCATGTTTTGCCTTTCCACCTTGATATTTGTAATTGTGTCTTTTCTTAGTCATAAGAGAGAGTTTATGTTTATCCATATATTTTCCGTTTCCATCATTTTTCATTCCTTTGTGTATATCCAGGTTTCTATCTTGTCTCATTTTCCTTCTGCCTGAAGAATTTCCTTTAAATTTCTTATGCTGCAGGAGTCTGGGCAACAAATTCTCTTTATTTTTGCTAGTCTGAAAGTTTTTATTTTGCCGTTATTTTTGAAGGATATTTTTGCTGAGTATAGAATTCTGGATTGACTTTTTTTCTTTTTCACAGAGATATCTTTATTTATTTATTTTTCTTGTGAGGAAGACCAGCCCTGAGCTAACATCCATCGCCAATCCTCCTCTTTTTGCTGAGGAAGACTGGCCCTGGGCCAACATCTATGCCCATCTTCCACCTTAACATGGGACGCCACCACAGCATGGCTGACAAGCAGTGCCTGTGTCCATGCCCGGGATCTGAACCTGCATACCTCAGGCTGCCAAAGCACGACCTAAACTGCTGCGCCACCAGGCGGCCCCCTCACAGAGATATCTTTAAAGATATCTCCCTGTTGCATTTTTGGCTTTCATTGTTTCTCATGACAAGTCTGCAATAATTCTTATCTTTGTTCTTTTCTATGTTGTACATTTTTTTCATCTGGCTACTTTTAAGATTTCCTTATTTTCAGTAATCTGGTTATGAGATTCCTATTTGTGTGTGTATTTTTTGATATGTATGTTTATAGTGTTTCATCAAATTTGAAAACATTTTGTCCATTATATTGACAAATATTTTTCCTTCTAAGACATATGTTAGCTCTCTTGATATTATCCCACAGGTTACTGAGGTTCTTTTAATTTTTTTTTCAGCCTTCTTTCTCTTTACAGTACAGTTTTTTTTTTTTTTGTTAATTATTATTATTATTTTTTTATTGATGTCTTAGTTTATAACACTGTGGGGTTTTAGTTTTACATTTTTGTCCGTCACCTTGTGGATGTAACCCTTCACCCCTTGTGCCCCCCCCACCCCCCTTCCCCTTGGTAACCACCAATCAGTTCTCTCTGTCCGTGTGTTCACTTATATTCCATATATGAGTGAGTTCATGCAGTGTCTGTCCTTCTCTCTCTGGCTTATTTCACTTCACATAATACCCTCTAGGTCCTTCCATGTTGTTGCAAATGGGACAATTGTGTCTTTTCTTATGGCTGAGTAGTATTCCATTGTATGTATATACCACACCTTCTTTAACCAATCTTCAGTTGAGGGACACTTGGGTTGCTTCCACTTCTTGGCTATAGTGAATAATGCTGCAATGAACATAGGGGTGCATACGCCTCTTGTGATGGTTGATTTCATGTCCATTGGGTAGATGCCCAAGAGTGGGATTGCTGGATCATACGGTATTTCTATTTGTAATTTTTTGAGGACTCTCCATACTGTTTTCCATAGAGGCTGCACCAGTTTGCATTCCCACCAGCAGTGAATGAGGGTCCCCGTTTCTCCACAACCTCTCCAGCATTTGTTGTTATTTGTCTTTGTGATTATAGCCATTCTAACCAGTGTAAGGTGATATCTCAGTGTAGTTTTGATTTGCATTTCCCTGATGATTAGTGATGTTGAACATCTTTTCATGTGTCTATTGGCCATCTGTATCTCTTCCTTGGAAAAATGTCTGTTCATATCCTCTGCCCATTTTTTGATCGGGTTGTTTGTTTTTTTGTTGCTCAGTTGTATGAGATCTTTGTATATTACTGAGATTAATCCCTTGTCGGACAAACGATTTGCAAATATTTTCTCCCAGCTGGTGGGTTGTTTATTCATTTTGATCTTGGTTTCATTTGCCTTGTAGAAGCTCTTTAGTCTGATGAGGTCCCACTTGTTTATTTTTTCTTTTGTTTCCCTTGTCTGGGTAGACATGGAATCTGAAAGGATCCCTTTATGTCCAATCTCAATTAGTGTACTGCCTATATTTTCTTCCAGGAGTTTTATAGTTTCAGGTCTCACTTTCAGGTCTTTGATCCATTTTGAATTGATTTTTGTATATGGCGATAGGAGATGGTGTACTTTCATTCTTTTGCATGTGGCTGTCCAATTTTCCCAGCACCATTTATTGAAGAGACTTCCCTCTCTCCATTGTATGTTCTTTGCTCCTTTGTCGAAGCTTAGCTGTCCATAGGTGTGTGGTTTTATTTCTGGGCTTTCAATTCTGTTCCATTGATCTGTGTGTCTATTCTTGTACCAGTACCATGCTGTTTTGATTACTGTAGCTTTATAGTATATTTTGAAATCAGGGATTGTGATGCCTCCAGCTTTGTTCTTTTTTTTCAGATTTGCTTTAGCTATTCGGGCTCTTTTGTTGCCCCATACGAATTTCAGTAGTTTTTGTTCTATTACCGTGAAGAATGACATTGGGATTCTGATTGGGATTGCATTGAATCTGTAGATTGCTTTAGGTAGAATGGACATTTTAACTATATTTATTCTTCCAATCCATGTGCATGGAATATTTTTCCATTTCTTTATGTCCTCCTCGATTTCTTTCACTAGTGTCTTATAGTTTTCATTGTATAGGTCTTTGACCTCCTTGGTTAAATTTATTCCCAGATATTTTATTCTCTTTGTTGCAATTGTAAATGGGATTGTCTTTTTGAGTTCTCTTTCTGTTTTTTCATCGTTAGTGTATAGAAATGCAATTGATTTTTGTAGGTTGATTTTATACCCTGCCACTTTACTGTAGTTGTTGATTGTTTCTAGTAGCTTTCCGATGGAATTTTTGGGGTTTTCTGTGTATAGGATCATGTCGTCTGCAAATAGTGAGAGTTTCACTTCTTCATTGCCTATTTGGAGTCCTTTTATTCCTTTTTCTTGCCTAATTGCTCTGGCCAGAACTTCCAGTACTATGTTGAATAAGAGCGGTGAGAGTGGGCACCCTTGTCTTGTTCCCGTCCTCAAAGGAATGGCTTTCAGTTTTTCCCCGTTGAGTAGGATGTTTGCTGTAGGTTTGTCATATATGGCCCTTATTATGTTGAGGTACTTTCCTTCTATACCCATTTTGTTGAGAGTTTTTATCATAAATGGATGCTGGATCTTGTCGAATGCCTTCTCTGCATCGATTGAGATGATCATGTGGTTTTTATTCTTCATTTTGTTAATGTGGTGTATCACGTTGATTGATTTGCGGATGTTGAACCATCCCTGTGTCCCTGGTATAAATCCTACTTGATCGTGGTGTATGATCTTTTTGATGTATTGCTGTATTCGGTTTGCCAATATTCTGTTGAGGATTTTTGCGTCTATGTTCATCAGCGATATTGGCCTGTTGTTTTCCTTCTTTGTTTTGTCCTTGTCTGGCTTTGGTATCAGCATGATGTCGGCCTCATAGAATGTGTTGGGAAGTATTCCATCTTCCTCTATTTTTTGGAATAGTTTGAGAAGGATAGGTGCTAAATCTTCTTTGAACGTTTGATAAAATTCTCCAGGGAAGCCATCTGGTCCTGGGCTTTTATTTTTTGGGAGGTTTTTGATGACTGTTTCAATCTCTTTACTTGTGATTGGTCTGTTCAGATTCTCTATTTCTTCTTGATTCAGTTTTGGGAGGTTGTACGCGTCCAAGAATTTGTCCATTTCCTCTAGGTTGTCCAATTTGTTGGCGTAAAGTTTTTCATAGTATTCCCTAATAATCCCGTGTATTTCTGTGGTGTCTGTTGTAATGTCTCCTCTTTCATTTCTAATTTTATTTATTTGAGTCTTCTCCCTTTTTTCCTTAGTGAGTCTGGCTAAGGGTTTGTCAATTTTATTTATCTTCTCAAAGAACCAGCTCTTTGTTTCATTGATCCTTTCTACTGTTTTTTTGGTTTCAATTTCATTTATTTCTGCTCTGATTTTTATTATTTCCCTCCTTCTGCTGATTCGGGGCTTTGTCTGTTCTTCTTTTTCCAACTCTGTTAGGTGCAATTTAAGGTTATTTATTTGGGATTTTTCTTGTTTGTTAAGGTGAGCTTGTATTGCTATGAATTTCCCTCTCAGGACTGCTTTTGCTGCATCCCCTATGAGTTGGTATGGTGTATTTTCCTTTACATTTGTCTCCAGATAGCTTTTGATTTGTCCTTTAATTTCATCAACGACCTATTGGTTGTTCAGTAGCATGTTGTTTAGTCTCCACATCTTTGTCCCTTTCCTAGTTTTTTCATTGCAGTTGATTTCTAGTTTCACAGCATTATGATCAGAAAAGATGCTTGTAATGATTTCAATCTTCTTAAATTTATAGAGGTTTGCCTTGTTTCCTAATATATGGTCTATCCTTGAGAATGTTCCATGTGGACTTGAGAAGAATGTGTACTCTGCTTTTTTTGGGTGGAGTGCTCTGTATATATCTATTAAGTCCATTGCGTCTCGTTTTTCGTTTAAGTCCATTGTTTCCTTATTGACTTTTTGTCTGGATGATCTATCTATTGATGTAAGGGGGGTATTAAGATCCCCTACTATTATTGTGTTATTGTTAATATCTCCTTTAAGGTTTTTTAACAGTTGTTTTACGTACTTTGGTGCTCCTGTGTTGGGTGCATAGATATTTATAAGTGTTATGTCTTCTTGGTGAAGTATCCCTTTTATCATTATATATTGCCCTTCTTTGTCTCTCATTACCTTTTTTATCTTGAAGTCTACTTTGTCTGATATAAGTATGGCTACTCCTGCTTTCTTTTGTTAGCCATTAGCTTGGAGTATTGTTTTCCATCCTTTTATTTTGAGTCTGTGTTTGTCTTTAGAGCTGAGATGTGTTTCCTGGAGGCAGCAGATTGTTGGATCTTGGTTTTTAATCCATCCTGCCACTCTGTGTCTTTTGATTGGAGAATTCAATCCATTTACATTTAGAGTGATTATTGATATATGAGGGTTTAATGTTGCTATTTTATTGTTCATCTTCTGGTTCTTTTGCATTTCCTTCGTTTCTTGTCACTTGTGTTTCGGACTGCAAATTCAATTTGGTATTTCTGCATGCTCATTCTCTTGGTTTTCTCTTTATTTGTCATGTGTGGTTCTCTTCTGGTTGTTTGTTTAGTGGTTACCGTGCAGTTTATATAAGCGATCTCCTGGATAAGAAAGTACATTTTCAGATGCCTCCTTTTTCCTGAGGCTGGGTCAGTTCAATCCCTTACCTCTTCCCCTCCTTATTTGTTATCTCTTTATTCCAGATTGTGTCATGAATGTGTGTTTCCAGTGATGAGCTTGAATTAATTTTTGATGTTTTCCAACTGTAGTTTGTTCTGGTTTAGTCTCCTTGCTTTTCTCCTTGCTGAAATCTTTGTATCCCCTTTCTCATTTGTTTTTTTTCAGGCCTAAGGGCCTTCTTGAGCATTTCTTGTAGTGGGGGTCTTGTGGTGACGAACTCTCTTAGCTTTTGTTTATCAGGGAGAGTTATTATTTCTCCATCGTATTTGAAGTATATTTTTGCTGGATAAAGTATTCTCGGCTGAAGGTTTTTGTCTTTCATGATTTTGAATATATCATTCCAGTCTCTCCTAGCCTGTAGAGTTTCTTCGAGAAATGAGCTGAGAGCCTGATGGGGTTTCCTTTGTATGTTATTTTGTCTTTTTGTTTAGCTGCCTTCAATATTATTTCCTTGTCACGGGTATTCTTCAAGCTTGCTACTATGTGGCGAGATGATTTTTTATTCCTGTCTATATATTTAGGTGATCTATTGATTTCATTCACTGTTATTTCCCTCTCGTTCCCTAGGTTGGGGAAGTTCTCAGCTATTATTTCTTTGAACAAACTCTCTGCTCCTTTTTCTCTTTCTTCTCCTTCTGGAATACCTATTATCCTTATGTTGCTTTTCCTCATTGAGTCTGATATTTCTCGAAGAATTTCTTCATTTCTTTTTAGTCTTAGCTCTCTCTCCTCCTCTATCTGGAGCATTTCTGCGTGGCTATCCTCAATAGTGCTAATTCGTTCCTCCATATTGTCAGTTCTGCTCTTTAAAGACTCCATTTTTTCCACTATCTCGTTGATTTTGTTTTTCATCTCTAATAATTCTGATTGGTTTTTCTTTAGGGTTTCAATCTCTTTTGTGACATAATCCCTGAATTCGTTGATTTGTTTTTGTGTGTTCTCTTGTATTTCGTTGAGCTTGTTTATGATAGCTATTTTGAATTCTCTCTCGTTCAGGTTATCAAATTCTGTGCCTTCAGGGTTGGTTTCTGGGTGTTTGTCATTTTCCTTTTGGTCTGTAGCCCTGACATATTTTCGCAAGGATCCGACGGGGCCGGCTTTATTTTTACCCCTCATGATTAAAGTTAGTCCTGCAGTTTCCCCCTGCTGCCACTGGATGGAGATCGCGCGCGGTTTGCTCTGAGGCGGCTTCAGCCCAGGGAGGGATTATGCTGAAAGGCCGGGTGTGTGGGGGGAGGGGTCCTCTCTTTCTCCTGCTTGACCCGGGGGTTTCCTTTCTGGCTCTCTTAGGGTGTTTGCTACACCCCCTAAACAGTCTGTCGTCGCTTCCCCGTGGGGATCTCGCGACAGTCTGTGAGAGCACCTGGATGGCGATAGTTTTCCCCGCTGTGGGCCGCCCCTCCCCCGTCTGTCCGCGAACCGCGCTGTTTTTGCCGATCGATTGGGGAGGGGGAGTACAACCTCCTACCTCTCCTCCCGTCCTCCTGGGCTTCCCGCGCCTCCACCGTCCAATGTATGGCAGCAGGGGTTTCTCAGAAGTCCTTCGTAGTGTTTGATTGAGCTCTGTTGGAATGTGAATGATGTTTTCGTTGTGTCGTAGGGGGCAGAGATTCAAAGAGGGAATCTCACTCCGCCATGATGCTCTACAGTACAGTTTTAATAGTTTTGACAATTGTATCTTCAAGCTACAGATTTTTTCTTTTGTAGTGTCTATATTCTTGTTCATTCTATCCAGTAAATTTTTCTGATACTGTATTTTATTTCCAGAAGTCCCATTTTTCTTCATCTCTTTCCTCATGATGTTCCTGTTTTTCTTTAAATCATTGAGTAGTTTGTAATAGCTGTTTTCAAGTCTTGGTTTGCTAATGCATCACATTTTTATTTTAGGCCTATTTCTATTGACAGATTTTTCTTCTGAGTATGGGTCACATTGTCCTGCTTCTGCATATATCTGGTAAATTTTGATTGGATTGTAGACATTGTGAATCTTACATTATTGAGTATTTGGATTTTGTTGTCTTTTAAAGAATGTAGGACTTTGTTATAGCAGGAAATTAAGTTACTAGAGATCAACTCAATTCCTTCAAGTCTTGTTTTTAAACTTTGTAAGAGTGGGTCTAGAGTAACCTTTATGCTAAGAATAGTTTACCCTGTTACTACGTCAGAACCCTTCTGAGCTCTTTACTGAATGCCTCAAGTTTTCAATGTTTACACTCCACTCTGACTATTTTCAACTTAAGATATCTCCCAGTCCTGTTTGAGCTCTGGGAGTTGTTGAACTTTCAACTCCTTGACCATTTTTGCCTGCCATTGTGGAGTTTTACCATATGCTTGTGTGATTTCCTGCTAACAACAGACTCAGAGGGACCCCATGCAGATTTCTGGAGATCTTTCTCTGCATAGCTTCTTCCTCTCTATCTCTGCCCCAGAAATTCCAGCTACATGTGCCTTTCAGAACTCAAATCTCTGTCCCCTCGACTCAGTGATACCTCTCTGCTCTGCTTGAGATCCCCTTCCTGAAGAATTGGTTTGCCAATTGCCTCTAGGCAGGAAACCAAGATGATGGTAGAGTTCACTTAGTTTGTTTCCCTTTTCTTGGGGATCATATTCTTAACGTTGTTTGTTTTCCAATGTCTGAAAGCAGTCATTTGACATATATTTTCCAGTTTTCTAATTGTTTGCAGTGGGAGGTTAAATTCAGTCCTGGTTACTACATCATGACTGAAATCAGAAGTCCCCTTTCCTTTTGAGGAAGGTAAATGTGGCTAATAGAAAATGTGTGATAGGGAGAGTGGAGGCAGGGTTCTTGAATGAGGGCAGTATTCATGAAGCCAGGACAGCCACATATGTCTGTCTGGTCAGATGTTATACTGCATTGTGAGTGATGCCCCTGGAGGTGTGTGGGCACAGCTTAAATGATAGCTTTGCATGGAGCAGGGCTGTGTGAAGATACAAGTGAGAGCATGCAGATGTGGAATTGATAGAACCTTTTTTTTTTTGGTGAGGAAGATTAGCCCTGAGCTAACATCTGTTGCCAGTCCTCTTCTTTTTGCTGAGGAAGACTGGCCCTGGGCTAACATCTGTGCCAATCTTCCTCTACTTTATATGTGGGACGCCTCTCACAGCATGGCTTTGTAAGCAGTATGTGGGTCTGTGCATGGAATCTGAACCTGCAAACCCTGGGCCACTGAAGTGGAGCATCTGAACTTAACCACTACGCCACTGGCTTGGCCCCTGATAGGACCTTTTCTTAATTGAGTTACTAGTGTGAGGAGGAATGGGCCATCCAAGATGATGTTAAGGTTTTTATTTTGATTTATTTATCACTATGGAGGTAAATAAGCAGTATTCACAAGGATTTCGTGAGGTTTAAATGAGATCATGCATGTGAAAATGCTTTCTAAATGACAAAGCAATATACAGTTTGAAGTATTGTTTATTGCTAAAGTCTATCCTCTGGATCTCTGCAGAAAAGCCTGCGTAATGTTGCCCTGGTGTCATAGTGACCTGAGAAGGTTATTGTAACTCTAAAACATCAGAATTCATATTCAGGGAGAAGTTTTCTTCCTCTCTTGGAAGAATTTGGTCTAATACATGAGAGCTTCTTAGCCTCAGGGCATTCTGTATAAGACAACTCTTTAAAAGAAAAAAATCCCTTGACTCCAGAAGAGACTGTTAAGACAAACTGGAGTAAATGACAGTGGAGTAGCAAATACCAGTGACTTTTTTTTTTTTTTGGTGAGGGAGATTGGTCATGAGCTAACATCTGTTGCCAGTCTTCCTCTTTTTGCTGAGGAAGATTGGCCCTGAGCTAACATCTGTGCCCATCTTCCTCTATTTTGTATATGGGACGCTGCCACAGCATGGCTTGATGAGCAGTGTGTAGGTCCACGCCCGGGATCTGAACCTGTGAACACTGGGCCGCCAAAGCGGAGCACGTGAACTTAAGCACTATGCCACCAGGCCAGCCCCACCAGTGACATTTTATGTAAGTTGAGGAAGATAAGACATTGTTGTCAATGGTGCAGTCACCTCAGAATGAAGCTAATGACTGAAGTTTATGATGGAAACAGCTCAAAGGCTATGGCCAAAAGTACAGAAATAAGTCTTGAAGGCCTCTGTAGAATATCAGCATGTTCCATTGTTAAGCATTAGCATCCCACTTGCCTTCCTACGTATTCCACTTGCACTGATCTTCCTGTATCATTAGAAGGAAGAGAATGCTTATACTCTTCCATGGTAAGGACATGAAAAGTTCCACTCTTTCCCCAGAGAATTCATAATTTATAAGAAGTAGACGATAGGGCCCAAATATAGATTACCTTTAAGTTAACTGATTTTCTCTGCTTGATTTCTCTTGATTCCAGCCAGATTTTGTTGGTGACTGTGAGAGGGAAAAATATCCAATTTCATGACTTCCAGAAAAGGTCATTTTCAGAACATTCAAAGGCAAAACAGTTGTTAATTTTAAAAAGTATAGTTGAAATCCTTGATTTTATTTTTATTCATTCCATTAAATTGTTTCAGACATCTATTTATGCTTTTAGGTGTTCTGGGTTATTTATCGTTGACTGTTGCATTACTGTGTACCCTAATTAAACACAATTTGTATATTTCTACATTTGTTAATATTATTATGAATACTTAGTAATGTACAGTTTTATCTCGATAATTTAAAAAAAGTATTTACCAAAAAGCATCATAATCCACTCTTCTAATTATTTCATAAAAATGTAAAGTCCTTTTGATTTATTCAATAATTTATTCCAAGTATATAGAACATTGTTACATACAGGAATTCATTAATTTTATTGGATAAAAATTATAGATGTAAAACTGAGTCTGCAACAACAAAAAAATGCCTTGAAACTCAGTCATGTGTGAAGTAAAAGCATTTCCTTTAGACAAGGATGATTTAACAATTTCCTTGTCATATACACCCAATCTAATTGTCATAGTGTTTCTTGGTACAGAAAGCAGTGTAATAAGACTAGCTTATGAAAAACTTTAATAAAAGACTGGAGCTATGTGTTTTATTTAACAGACATTTTTCAACATATGCTTTGTGCCAGGCTCTGTGCTTGGTTTCTGGGATATAAAAGTGACATGGGTATGGTCCTCCTCCGGGAAGAGCTTGTAATTTGTTGGGAAAAACAGTCATGTGAACAGATAAATGAGAATACAACCTAGAAAGTGTTTTAACAGAAATGATTAAAGTGTCATGGGCCTAACAGGTTAAAACAGCTACTTCTGTCCAGAGAGTTGGTTCATCCTTTGCTAGGGTGCTAGATGAAGGCATGGTGAGTAGGGAAGATAGGCAACAGGAAAGGCTCTAGATGTACTTTACAGTGGGCCTGTGCTGTTCAATACAGTAGCCTCTAGCAACATGGGACTATTTAAATTTCTAGCAGCTATTAACAATAAATAGCACATATTTAAAGTATAAAATTTAGTTTGAAACCATCACCACAGTCAAGATAATGAACATATATACATCAGTCTCAAAAGTTTTCTCATGCCTGTTTGTTTCTCTCTTCTGCCTACCATCCCCCTGCCCCATACACCCAGGTAACTACTGATCTGTTTTGTGTCACTGTAGATTGGTTTGCATTTTCTAGAGTTTTTAAATAAATACAATCACATAGAATGTCCTCTTTTGTCTGGCTCCTTTGCCTCAGCATAATTATTTTGAGATTTATCCATGTATCAATGGTTTATTCTTCTTTATTGTTGAATGGTAGTCCCTATACCACAATTTGTTTATCCCTTCTGTTGATGGATATTTGGGTTATTTCCAGTTGTGGGGTATTAAATGTTCTGATCATTCTTAGACAAGTATTTGTGTGGACATTCGTATGGTAGTTATCTGTATATCTTTTAACTTCTTAAGAAACTGCCAAACTGTTTTTCCACAGTGGTTATATAATTTTACATTCCCACTTGGAATATATGAGAGTTTCAGTTCCTCTGCATCCTTGTGAATACTTGGTATGGTCATTGTTTTTAATTTTAGCCATTCTAATAGGTATGTAGTGGTATCTTATTGTGGTTTTAATTTGCATTTTCCTAATTGCTAATGATGTTGAGCATCTTTCGATGTGTTACTGGCCATCTCTTATCTTGTTTGATGAAATATCTTCACATCTGTTGTCCATTTTTTAAATTAGGTCATTTTCTTATTACTGAGTTTTGAGATTTCTTTAAATAATCTTGGTGCAAATCCTTTATGAGATGTGATTTGCGGATATTTTTGTTTACTCTATGGATGGTCTATTCATTCTCTTGCAGGGTATCTTTTGAAGAGCAAAAGTTTTATTTATTTATTTATTTATTTTTGCTGAGGAGGATTCTCCCTGAGTTAACATCAGCTGCCAATCTTCCTCTTTTTGTTTGTGGGGGCCGCTGCCACTGCATGGCCACTGACAGATGAGTGGTGTAGGTCTGCTCCTGGGAACCGAACCCGGGCTGCCAAAGCAGTGTGTGCCGAGCTTAACCACTAGGCCACTGGGGCTGGCCCAAAAGTTTTTATTTTTGATGAAGTTCAGTTTATCAAGTTATTCTTTAATGGATCATGCTTCTGGTATTGTATCTAAGAAATCTTAACCTAATTGCCAAAGCAGTCTTGGGAAAGAACAAAAGTGAAGGTGTCTTGCTCCCTGATTTCAAACTATACTACACAGTTATAGTAGTAAAGCTGTATAGTACTGGCACAAAAACAGACACATAGATCAATGGAACAGAATAGAGAGTGCAGAAATAAACCTGCACTTACATGGTCAATTAATCTATGACAAAGGAGGCAAAATATACAGTCTCTTCAATCAATGGTGTTGGGAAAATTGGACAGGTACATGCAAAAGAATGAAACTGGACCACTTTCTTACACCATATACAAAAATAATCTCAAAATTGGTTAAAGACTTAAGTGTAAGACCTGAAACCATAAAACTCCTAGAAGAAAACATAGGCAGTCAGCTCTTTGACATGGGTCTTAGCAGTATTTTTTTGGATCTCTCTCCTTAGGCAAAGGCAACATAAGCAAAAATAAACAAATGGAACTACATCAAACTAAACAGCTTTTGCACAGCAAAGGAAACATTCAGTAGAACAAAAGGCAGCCTACTGAATGGGAGAAGATATTTGCAAACGGTATATCTGATAAGGAGTTAATCTCCAAAATATATACAGAACTCACACAACTCAGTATCAAAAAAAAAAAAAAAACCCCAAAAACCGTCCAGTTAAAAAATGGGTACAGGGGCCAGCCCAGTGGCGCAGCCGCTTAGTTCGCGCTTGGCAGCCCGGGGTTTGCGGGTTCGGATCCCGGGCGCCTGCCCACGCACTGCTTGTCAGCCATGCTGTGGCGGTGTCCCATATAAAGTGGAGGAAGACGGGCACGGATGTTAGCCCAGGGCCAGTCTTCCTCAGCAAAAAGAGGAGGATTGGCCAGATGTTAGCTCAGGGCTGGTCTTCCTCACACACACAAAAAAAAAAAAAAAAAAAAAAGGGTACAGGACCTGAATAGATGTTTTTCCAAAGAAGACATCCAGATGGCCAACAGACACGTGAAAAGATGCTCAACATCACAAATCATTAGGGAAATGCAAATCAAAACCACTATGATATCTCATGTCTATCACAATGGCCATTATCAAAAAGACAACAATTTTGACAAGGATGTGGAGGAAATGGAACCCTCATACACTGTTGGTGGGAATGTAAATGGGTGCAACCACTATGGAAAACAGTATGGAGGTTCCTCAAAAAATTAAAAATAGGGCTACCATACTATCCAGCAATTCCACTTCGGGATGATTATCCAAAGAAAACGAAAACACTAATTTGAAGAGATAGATGCATCCCTATGTTTATTGTAGCATTATTCACAATAGCCAAGATATGGAAGCAACCTAAGTGTCCATTGATGGATGAATGGATAAAGAAGATGTGGTGTGTATATATATATACACATATACACACACACATACGTATATATATGTGTATATATATACATATACACATATATATGTATATATATGTGTATATATATGTATATATATACACACACACACACAATGGAATAT
Organism: Tapirus indicus; assembly: GCA_031878705.1. Lineage (NCBI taxonomy): Eukaryota > Metazoa > Chordata > Mammalia > Perissodactyla > Tapiridae > Tapirus > Tapirus indicus. The sequence continues at coordinate 48,860,654 of CM062918.1, forward strand.
TACTTGATCATAAAAAAATGAAATCTTGTCATTTGTGACAACATGGATGGATCTTGAGGGTATTATGCTAAGTGAAATAAGACAGAAGACAAATACCATATGATTTCACTTACATGTGAAATCTAAAAAACAAAACAAACCAACAAACAAAACAGAAACGAATTCATAGATACAAAAAAAAAATTGGTGGTCACCAGAGGGGAGGGAAGTAGACAGTTGGGTGAAATAGGTGAAGAGGATTAAGAGGTGCAAACTTCCAGTTATAAAAATAAATAAGTCATGGTGATGTAATGTACAACATAGAGAATATAGTCAGTAATATTGTAATAACTTTGCATGGTGACAGATGGTTACTAGACTTGCCATGGTGATCATTTCATAACGTATGTAAATGGTATATAAATGTCGAATCATTATGTTGTACACCTGGAACTAATATAACATTATGTGTCAACTATACTTCAATGAAAAAAACTAAGATGACAGATGTTTAATAAATACTTGATATCATTCATATCACAAGCATAATAACAAAAAAAGAAATCTTAATCTAACTAGTTTTCTCTTGTCTTTACTTCTAGAACTTTTAAAATTTGTTTTTACATATAGGTCTATGATCCATTTTGAGTTAATTTTTCAATGTGGTACGAGGTATGGGTTGAAGTTCATTTCTTTATCATCTCCAACTGTTCTTCTAGCACCATTTATTGAAAAGATTATTCTTTCTCAAATGAATTCCTTTGCATGTTTATAAAAAAACAGTTTATACATGTGTCTTTTTCTGTACTTTTTAATTTGTTCCATTGATCTCTTTGTCTCTTTTTTTTATGGAATACCACACTTGTTTGATTACTGCACCCTTGTAATGTGTGTCTAAATCAGGTAGTGTTGCTCTTACAATTTGTTCTTTTTCAATGTTGTTTTGGTTATTTAGGTCCTCTGCTTTTCCATATCAATTTTAGTACCATTATATCAATTTCTACAGAAGAAAAGCCTACTGGAATTTTGATTGGAATTGCTTTAAATCTGTAGATCAATTTGGGGAGAATTGACATCTTGATAATAATCAAGTTTTCTGACTCCATAGATAGTATATTTTTCCATTTATTTAGATTATTTTAGTTTCTCTTAGCAATATTTTGTAGTTTCACTGTACAGGTTTCTCATATAAATATTGTCAGATTTGTAAGTATTTCATACTTCTTGATGCTCTTGTATATGGTGGGGTTTTTAAAATTCAATTTCTGATTGTTAGTTACTAGTATGTGGAAATTGAGTTTTCTGTGTTGACAGTGTATCCTGCACAAAATTGTTCAACTCATTTTCTAGTCCTTTTTGTAGATTTCCATTCCATGAGATTTTCTACTTTGGTAATCATGTAGTCTGTGGATGAAGACAGTTTTACCTCTTGGTTTCTGATCTGGATGCCTTTTTATTGTTTTTTCTTACCTGATTAGACTTGTTTTTTATTACCCAATTACACTTTCCAGAAACTAGTATAATTTTGAATAGAGGTGGTGAGAACACACATCCTTGTCTTGTTTTAGATCTTGGAAGAACAGCATTTAGTCTTTTACCATTGTATGATGTTAGCTATAGGCTTTTTGTGTAGTACCTTTTATTAGACTGAGAAAGTTTCCTTGTATTTCTAAGAGATTTTTCCAGAAATAGATAATTTTGCCAAATGTTTTTTCTTCTTCTGTTGAGATAATCTCATGATTTTTTAAAAAAATTGTTATATGAGGATTTTCAGTGATTGATTTTTTTTTTTTTATTGTTAAACCAAGTTTGCATTCCTCAGATAAACCCCATGTGGTCATGAGGAATTATTCTTGTTATATGTTATTGGATTTTATTTGCTAAAATATTGTTCAAAATCTTTTCATGTATATTTATGAAGGATAAGGTTTGAGTTTTTTCTCCTAATGTTTTTATCTGGTTTTGACACCAGGTTAATGCTGGATTCATAGAATGATTTGGGAAACATTCCTTCATTTTAAATTATTCAGAAGAGTTTGTATATAATTGGTATTATTTCTCCTTTAAATGTTTGGTAAAATTCACCACTGAAACCATTTCTGGGTCTGGAGATTGGTTTTTTTGTTTGTTTGTTTTTGGTGAGGAGAATTGGCCCTGAGCTAACATCTGTTGCCACTCTTCCTCTTTTTGCTTGGGGAAGATTGGCCCTGAGCTAGTCTTCCTCTATTTTGTATGTGGGTTGCCACCACAGGATGGCTTGATGAGCTGTGTAGGTCCACGTCCGGGATCTGAACTCATGAACCCTGGGCTCCCGAAGCAGAGCATGCCAAACTTAACCACTGCTTTGTCACTGGGCTGGCCCCTGGAGGTTGTTTTCGTTGGGAGGTTTTTAACTACAAATTCAGCTATTTAAATGATCTATTTCTTCTTGATTAAACTTTGATAGTGTATATTTTCAAAGAATTTGTTTATATCATTTAAGTTGTTGAATGTATTAAATAGAGTTGTTCATAATATTTGCTTATTATCCTCTTACTATCTGTAGAATTTGTAGTAATGTTACTGCTCTTATTCCTGATATTGAGTAATTTGATATTGGTAATTTGTTTCATTTTTTTTTGCTTGATCACTCTGACAGAGGGTGTATCAGTTTTCTTGATCGTCTCAAAGAACTAGCTCTTGGGTTCACTGGTTTTCTTTCTTTTTTTTTCCCCATTTCTTTGATTTCTGCTGTGATTTTATTATTCACTTTCTCGTGTTTTGTTTGGGTGTAATTTCTTCCTTTTTTAGTTTAAGATCGATTATGAGGTCATCAGTTTGAGACTTTTCTTCTTTTCTAATATAGGGACTATAGTGCTATAAATTCCTCCCTCTCCCCAAGTACTGCTTTAGTGACATTCCACGAATTTTGATATGTTGAGTGATCGTTTTCGTTTAGGTTAAAATATTTTCTAATTTCTCTTCATTTCTTCTTTGACCCATGGATTATTAAGAAGTGTGTTATTCAGTTTCCAAATATTTGGGGGGAATATTCATTTTAGATGTATTTCTGTTACTGATTTCTAGTTTAATTCCATTGTGGTCAGAGAAAATACTTTGTATGAATTGAGTCCTTTTAAATGTATTGAGTCTTGTTTTATGGCTTGGATTATGGTTTGTCTTGGCAGATGTTCTGCATAAAGTTGAAAAGAATTTTTCTTCTTCTGTGGTTTGGTGGAGTGTTTTCTAAGTATCAATTAGGTCATTTTGGTTTATAGTGTTGTTCAAGTCTTTTATATCCTTTCTGACTTTGTCTAGTTATCAGTTATTGAGAGAGGGGAATTGAAATCTCTGGCTAGAATTGTGAATTTTGTATTTATCTTTGCAGTTATATCGGTTTGTTTTCACATAGTTTGAAGCTTTATTATTAAATACGTTAATGTTTAGGGTTGTTATGTCGCATTGATGAATTGACTGTTTTGTCATTACGAAATGGTCTCCTTTATCCTTTGTAATATTCTTTGCTCAAAATCTGCTTTGCATGATATTAATATATATACTTCAACTTTTTTTTATATGTTAGCATTGTACACCTTTTCCTTTTAACTTCATTCTATTTAAAGTGCATTTATTGTTGGCAGCATATAGTTGGGTTTTGTATTTTCACCTAGTCTGAAATCTTTGGTTTTAAATTGGAACATTTAATGTGATTGTTGTTATGGTTGAACTCAAAATCTTCATCTTGCTATTTGTTTTTTTTATTTGTCTTGTGCTCTTTGTTCCCTTTTTCTGCCTTCTTCAGAATTTATTGAATATTTTTCTGATTCTATTTTGTATTCTTTACTACCGTATGAGGTATAACTCTTTATGTTATTTTAGTGGTTGCTATAGAATTTATAGTATGAAGTTTTCAACTTAACTCAGTGTTAAGTGATGTTATGTTATTTCACATATAGTATAAGCATCTTATTGTAATATACATCCATTTCTCTCCTCCCAGCCTTTGTGTTATTGTTGCCATACATATTAGTTTTACATGTGTAATAAACCCAATGCCAGATCGTTTTTATTTTTGTTTAGTCAATCATCTTTTAAAGATTTAAGATTTAAATAATAAGAAATGCTCATATACATTTATTAATGAAGTTACCACTCCCATTACTCTTCATTTCTTAGTGTAGATCCATATTTGCATCTGGCATCATTTTCTGCTTTAAGGACTTGCTTTAACATTTCTTGTAGTGCAGATCTGCTGGTAATGAATTCCTGTTAGCTCTTCCATATCTGAAAAATTCTTTATTTTACTTCATTAAAAAACATTTGTTTTTGCTAGGTATAGAATTTTAGATGGGCAGCTTTTTCTTTTTGTATTTTAAAGATTTGCTCCAGTGTCTTCTTGTTTTCATCATTTCCAGTGAGGAATCTAATGTCATTCTTATCTTTTTTCCTCTTTTTGTTTTTTTGGCTGAGGAAGATTTGCCCTGAGCTAACATCTGTGCCAGTCTTCCTCTGTTTTGTGTGTGGGTCACTACCACAGCATGGCCGCCGATGAGTGGTGTAGGTCCATGTCTGAGAACCGAACCCAGGTCGCCAAAGCAGAGTATGCCAAACTTAACCACTAGGCCACAGGGCTGGCCCCATCTTTATTTCTCTTTATGTAATGTGTATCTTTTTTCTCTATTTGCTTTTAAGATTTTTTTTTAAATTACTGGTTTTGAGCAAATCGATTATGATGTGATTTGGTGGAGGCATGTCTTCATGTTTCTTTTCTTGTGTTTGTTGAACTTCTTGTATCTTTGCATTTATAGATTTCGTCAAATTTGGAAAAATTCTGGACATTATTTCTTCAAATAATTTACTGTGCCCCCTCACCTTCAGAAGCTCCACTTATGTGTGGAAAGACTCTTGAAGTTTTGCCACAGCTCACTTCATTTAAAAACATTTTTCTCTTTGTGTTTCATATTGAATGGTTTCTTTTGCTATGTCTTCAAATTTACTACCTTTTCTTGTGCAACATTTAATCTGCTGTTAATCCTGTCCAGTGTAATTTCATCTTGTACATTGTAGTTTTCATTTCTAGAAGCTTGATTTGTGTCTTTTTTTTTTTGTGGGGAAGACCAGCCCTGAGCTAACATCTGTTGCCAATCTTCCCCTTTTTGCTGAGGAAGACTGGCCCTGGGCTAACCTCCGTGCCCATCTTCCTCCACTTTTATATGGGACGCCGCCACGGCATGGCTGACAGGCAGTGACGTCAGCGGGTGCTCGGGATCCGAACTCGCGAACCCCGGGCTGCCAAGCGTGAACTAAACCGCTGCGCCACCGGGCGGGCCCTTGATTTGTGTCTTTTCATATCTTCCATGTCTCCAACCTTTTTGAACATATGGGATAGTTTATAATAACTGATTTAATATCTTGGTCTGTTGATTCTTATATCTGTGTCAGTTGTGGTTGGATTTATTAATTGATTGATTTTTTCCCCCTCTGTATTGTTTGTACTTTTCTGCTTCTTTGTATGCCTACTAATTTTTTATTAGATTCCAAACATTGTGAATTACTGTGCTGGGTGCTGTATATTTTTGTATTACTAAAAATATTCTTGAACTTTGTTCTGGGATGTAAAGTTACTTTCAAACAGCTTGATCCTTTCTGGTCTTGCTTTGTAAAGGTTTGTTTGGTGGGTTTGGACCAGTACAGTCTAGCACTGATTATTCCTCACTACTCAGTTTTGTGTACTCTCCCAGTGCCCCAGGATCCATGAAGTTTTCTAGTCTGGCTGCTGGGAACAGACACTATTACTGGTCCTGTGTGAGTGTCTTGGCACTGTAACATTTCATGTTTTGGGGTTATTCTTTCTCCATCTTCAAATAGTTTCCTCACATGCATGTGATGATCAGTATTCAAAGGGAGCCTCTGCAGGAGTTTGCTTGCTCTCAGTGCTGTTCTCTGTGCTGCTCACTCTGTGAGGTCCATGTCCATGGTCTCAATTCAGTGAGTCTGTCGGTCTCCATCTTCATTCCCCCTCCCTGTACCTCAGCCTGGAAACTTTTCAAGTCATTAAGTGTGGTCATTTGTAGGGCTCGTCTAATTTGTTTCTTTCCTCTCAGAGATCACTGTCCTTTGTTGCCTAGTGTCCACTGTCTTGAAAATTATGTCATTTATTTTCTCCATGTTACGCTTTTTTCAGGCATGAGTATAAATCCAGTCCCTATTACTCCCTATTACTCTATTTTACTAGAAACAGAAGTTCTTCCTATATACATATAAATTAGTTTTAAAGAGAAAATGTAGTGCCTTAGTGTTGCACTAGCCACATTCTAAGTGCTTAATAGCCACGTGTCTAGTGGCTGCCATACTGGAGAGTGCAAATACAGAAGATTTCCATCACTGTAGAACGTTCTGTTGGACTGTGCTGCATTAGGCCATGTATTGTATACAGTGTGCTCATATATATAATAAAAGCTCACATAAAAACTGCAATTAGGTTTATTTTTTTAACATAAACATAATTAAGTTTATGTTTAAATTAAGTTTATGTATTTCTGTTTACACAAAGAAATCTAGCTTTTTGTTTTTGAGTTTCCAAGTTTATATTACTTATTTAGTGGATTGTGCAACTGGGAATGGGTTTCAACTTCAGTGCTCTTTTCTCTATATTATGCTGTCTCCCCATCGCAGGGTGAGAAATCTCTGGCCTGTTGGGTCATGTCTTATTTTGAGTTTTGTTTGTTTCTTGTGGCAAATATTGTTTTGACTGATAACGTTCTGGACCCCTTATGTTCCCAGGTCTGAGACAGTGCCTGGCAGCAGTAGGTGCTTAAATACTTGTTTATTCAAAAAATATTTGAGCACTTACTATGAACCTGGCATTCTTTTTGGGATATGTGAGCAAAGGACTGATTTCTGCTGTAAACCTAATGGATCATGAGTATCCATTGTTTCCATAGAGAGGCTACAACACCCTAAAAGTAGAATGAACCTGTATTCTGAAAACTTAACTAGATTTCAGTGACTCTACCAGGCAAGATGTGGAATGGTATAGCTGAGCTGCCTTACAATCTAGTGAAAAATAGTGCTCCCCTTTCCCTAGTGACTGTCAGAGCTATTTCATGTAGAGGGCAAAGTCTCTAATGGTTTGATGAAAACTGTTAAATAGCTATGAATGTTAGTTAACCACCTGGGTTCATGAAAAATGGAAGCAAGAATCCACTTTTTATAGGAAAAACACCTTCTACACATAGGAGTCTAATCCATTGTAAATTGAGAAATTGGGGATAGTTTAATCAATATTTAAGATTCTTCTTTTGACTTGGTTGTTTACTTAAGAAGAAAATTTCACATTCAAGTATCAAATGCTTATGTTATTAAAATGGTTATGTTTAATAAATTTAATAAAATTATTTAAAAGTAGGTCATGTTTTGGTGATGATGCAAGTAAATACTGAATTAGAAGAAGTTCACTGGCATCTGTTTCAATTAACTTTGGTCTTAAAAAGAGAGAGCAAGATTATTGTTCAATTTTTTGACATGACAGTTAATCTGAAAAATCAAAATAAATAGCTGCTTTAAAATATAGCTTGTATCTCTTTTACAAATGAAATCACTCTCTCTCTGACTTGTAAAGCTTGAAAATGCATTTGTCAAATATGTAATTTATTTGTATTCTGACTTATCCCAGAAAGTTTGAGCTGGAGAGACTTGCTATAGAAAAGAAATCATTAAATTAAAATTTCCTAACTATTACTATGCATTTCTACTTTTTAATAGTGATTTTATTAATAATATCTGGATTATGGAATTTTGTTTGAATCATTTTTGCAGTCAAGTTCTATTTTAAGTAATTTCAAAAGTCTTAGAATTGCATGGAGCAAAATTTAGACTTTCAGAGATTTGCTTTACTAATTGAGGTGTTTTGATAGCTGTATCCAAAAGTACTTTTGTTAACCCAAAGCTATTTTATTGTGCCTTATCCTAATTCTTTGAGATGTAAACTAATCTTTGAGATTAGATAAAACCATTAGTTCAGTAAATAAGTGCTTGCAGTATGCTAGGCACTGTGCTGTGTACTTTGAGGATAGTAAAGATGTATTGGATATGGTCAGTGTAGCTCCATATATCTGATAGAAGAGAGAATATGTATACTATACTAATAACTGTAATACAAATACAAACCTTTTTGGATTCTTGTAGACATGTTAGAGAAAATACCTATGAAAAAACTCTTAGTGAGTAAATGGGTTAACATGTCTGTCTTTTCCCCCATGTATCTAACCTTATTGTTAACATAAAAACCACCAGAGTATAAGATTCTATAGTTGTATTTGTATAATCAGTCTCAGAATCTTATAGTACAGTATATATAGCACAGTGTAGTCAAATACCTAGTATTATGCACATAGTAAGTGTTAATATTTGGGGAATGACTGCCTATGAAAACAGTTCTTGAGACTTTGTGTCAGTAATAGCTAACTTATACTTTCCATCATTTTCATACTGCAGGCTGTTACCCATTAGAGGGTTAAGAAAACACTTTAGTGGGTCTCACACAGCATGATAAAGAAATGGAACAGAACAGAAGCTATGAGAATGGATCACGTGCACTTAGAGGATTGTTTTTATAAAATTTTAGTTTGCTATATAAATATACATTTATGTACACTAGGTGGTGATATAAAATGTATTTAACAGTGGATTGTGGTCAAAAAACAAGAAACTTTGAAAGCCACAGCTTTAGTAGTTAATTTTAGCTGCTTTTAAAGTCCCAGTTTCTCTTTACTATTTTGTAAGGTGTGAAAATGATTGGATTTGCATATCTGATGTGTGATGGGTTGGTCCTTGTTAATGCTGCTTTGCAAAATGCTAGACACTGTGGTTTAAACTCCACTCCAGATTTTCCTGTATTAGATAAAAGATCTATTACAACTTGTTTGTTCTTAGTAACCTTTAGTCTTTCCGGTCACAGCTTCCTTTAAAGAAAGAAGGCAGCTTTATTGGCATTAGAGTCAGTCAACATTACTATCCATATTAAGGAAAAGATCTCAGAAACATGAAGAGAGAGATTTGAATGTAATTATGTGAGAACAAAAAGAAAAAATACAGTATCAGACAGGAGAAAATTCTTCTAGTTAATGATGTAACCTACCTGGGCCTCAGTTTGAAAAGAAAGAGGAGATTATTATTTGATCTCTGAGGTTACTTTCTAATACAAATTTGGAACTCTTGAGACATCTTTATCTCTCTTTCAGCTCTAGAATTCTGCCAAACATTTGGAATGATAATATGAACAGCTTGACTTTTAGGAATTTAGAACCCCTAATGAAGTGGAAATGAACTGTGTTGATTAATATGTGTGCGTTTAAGTGACTGTACAAGAGCCTATGTCCTATTTCTGGACTCTGACAAAATTAACTTCTTATAGCCTGCAGATTGGAAAAGAAATCTTAGAATTTACCTTGAAGTGAATGTTTCTTTGAAGCAGATTTAATTTGTAGTGATGTATGGAAACCAATTTTTTTTCACCCTTTGTAGGATCATTTTCTGAAATTGTAATGAAAATCAATCAAGATAATTCAGCATTTAAATACTCTTTACTATAACACACATAGTTCTTAAAATGAAAAGTATTTTCAGAATCTTAGCAGGTCCTTGCCTTTGCTGCTCTTTTATAGTACTTGATTTTGGATTTTATTGTCATAGTATTTGCTGTTAGCTTGAGGACTACTTGAGCATAGAAAACACAGCTTACTCAATTTCAGAATTTGGGGCAGTATAAGTTGAATAGAGATAGAAAAACAATTTCTTTACGCTAGAAATATTTTACATTTGGAAACATAACCTCGAACTCTGACTGTGGTTTTTCCACATGTGCCGTTTATTAACAAATATATTCTTTATGAAATTTTGACAGAGTGTAGTATAGAAATGGTTTCAGAGCCTCTACTCTTTTTTTTCTAAGGAAAGCTTTAATTCTAGGTAGGATTTAGCTTTGTTAGTTTTGATAAGGTGTTAAATCTTCAGTCAAGGTAGGGACGTTCTTAACCAAAGTACCACGCCTTGACTTTTTTTTTCTTTGCGTTATTTTTTGGGGAAAGTGTTTTGAGATATTTGAAAAGGGAGAAATATTTGATCAAATTTGAGTTGGATTCAATGTTTTATTTCATTGGCCTTCATACTTTAGGACATCTGCTTTATAATATGCAAGGGGGTTCCCACCCACAACCCTCCCTCCCCCTTTCTGGATGCACCTATTTATTTTTAAGTAACCTTGGTTCTCTATGAACTGTCAGATACTGTTGATATCTTGTATTACAGCAAGTTAAAATTGGTATGGTAGTGACAGGATATGCCTTATGTTTCAAGGAGGAATTGGGCGGAGTTTGAACATTGATCATGTATGTATCATAAGGTGCTGCTAACTTGGTTCCCGGAGAACATGAGATTGCTATGGCAACAAAAGCTCTTTGAAGGCAGAAGTCTTGGCAGAGTGTTTGGGTCTTTTGAAGTACTGGGTGTGTTGATAGGAAAGGATCCAGTCAGCAATAAGCACACAAGTGTAGGACAGCAGTCAAGGAAAACAAAGCATTTAGCTTTAACTTGAGGGCAAGTATATTTTGAGTTTCCCCTCAATGCTAATCTTCCTTCAAAACAAATATTTATATGAGATTTTCTTTTCACACGTATGCTGTTTCAAGAACATAAATTTCCGAGCATGTGCTTTGTGATGTTTTGGCTGGCCTAAAATTGTCTCACTTTTTTGGTGAAATCAATGTGGCGTAATGTGTTCTGATATTAATGGGTTCTGATATTAAAAGCAGAGTAGATAAAAATCATTACAGATTACTCAGTTCAGAATTTGGTGTTGTTTAAAAACTAGTGAAAAACAAAAATAAATCCTCAAGATCCACGATATGCCTGCTGTTTTAAAACCCAGTTTTAAGCAGCGCTACTGTCTACAGATGTTAAATACAGTTCCCACTTTTTAGACTAGTTCAGTGTAAAATAGGAAAATATTTGTTATTTTAAAAGAAAACTTTTAAAAGATTTTCTTCCTCTCTATGAATGAAGAGGAAGGTAAAAGCTAGCTGTTAAATCAGATATTTTAGAATTATTTATTATCCTGTCTGAAAAAGAATCCGTTAGTTATTTGCATGCATTTTATACCTAGAGTTGTTAAACTTCATTCTTTTTATTTTTTAAAGTAATTATTCATTGAAAAAAATATCGGAAGTACATAATTAAGTTCAAAATTCATGTTTAGCTCTTTGGTTTTGTTTACTGAGCAGGTCTAGGGGAAATGCCTAGGGCCTTAGGGGAGTGCCAGGGTCTTTCGGGTCTGATAAAACTTCAGGGATATTCCCCATTCACAAGATAGTTATTATTCCCTTACTGCAAGTGGAGTAAAGAAGCTCTTGCAGTTAACCATTATGGAAAATGATGTGACGGTTAATAATTTACTTATAGTTCTTCAGTGTTTCTGATAGCCTAAGTTATATTTAGGTTAATTTTCTTGAAGAAGTAACACTTTGTTTTAGATTAAAATATTTATAAAATGTATTACAAGTTATGTTGTTTTCATAAAGCTTACCAAGTATCTAGCTTTATCAGGGTTACAGTCATGAATATTTGTTGTACTTTAATACAGCGATAGTGTGTTGTATTATGATGAAGGTTGATAGGATTGTTTGTTTCTATCTGAATTTTTTCCTGATTACTGTGCATTTATCAAAGTGGCCTTTTTATTTTTTATTTCCTTGTTACCTATAATAATTTCTTCATTTGTCAGTTTTTAGCATGACTGACCAATTTTGGGCTTTTGTTATGCTGTATAATCTTTTTTCTGCTCTGTAATCTAACCTGCTAAAAAACTGACCTCCTCGGGTTAATGAGATTGGTAAGCCTTGTTAAAACCAGAGACTGTGTTGATATATGAAAATAAGCCTGGGAATGATTTTTGTCTCTCTCATGGAGGAGAGTGCCTGGGCTTTGTTTAAGTTCTTTTTCTAGCTTATTTCTCTGCCTCTGGATATAGTTGATTGTAGTCACTTGATGTGTGACTATGAGATATATGGGTTGTTGTCATTTCTCCTTCAGGTAACTTTGATGTAACAACACTTATTTTTTTCTCATGTAGTGGCAAAATTTATTTAAGATATTAAAGTAAATGGTTTGTATATATTGAATGTATTTTAACATGAACTTTAATGTCAACCAATTGTGAATTAAAGGTATACCAAGTACATATTAAATAATAGAAGTGTTTTTGGCATAAAATGGATTAAGTTGATTTGGATTTATAGTTGTTGGTAGTGATTACTGCATTAAACTCTAATATGCCCTGATACGGAAGATTCTTTTGAATACCTTCTAGCCTCTCCTGGTGTGAAGAAGCCTTTCTGTAAATGTATAGGAAAAAAAGAACATTTAAATCATCCCTTCTGTTTATTGAGAGTAGAGACTGGATTGATCAGTTAAGAAATACTTGTCAAGGATGTTCTTTGGTATTGGATGCAGCATAATTAGTTTACTAATTTGATGGGTTCTGTGTAATTCCTGAGACTCGTGGCTCTTGTTTGAGCCTCTCTTTAACTCTGGCTTCCTCTCATTCTTCTGTTTGTAGATCTGTCTAGTTCACTGAGTGAGGAGGATAGGCAGAGATGTGTCTGCCAAAGACCAGATGTGCCTCTTTGCTCACTGTGGCACTTTGGCTTTTTGCTAACTTTTACATATAAAGGATTGGGCCAAGCTCAGAGGAGAGGAAGTAGAGAACCAACTGATTAGGACTTGTTTTGGGTTCAAGAAAAGTTTGTAAAGGTAGAGAGAATGTTCATTACTGAGGAGGGGGTGGGGGACACTGCCCTAGGTTTTTCAGCTTAGCCTCACTATGGTAAAAAATGGAGATAAGTATCAGGGCAGCTATTCTACCCATTGGAGCTCTTCTTAGGAAACTTGAACACAGTAACCATAGTGGAATTACCAAAAAAATGTGTATTGTTTCATATTAAGCTAGTGAAGTGGAGGAACTTCTGTTTTAGCTAAATGAAACATATCAATCTTTTGAGCTACTCAGTAGTTACTAAATGAGAATATAATTTGACCCCTATTTCTTTGGCTTGGGTTTAAGTAGAAGTAGTTGAAAAAGCTGGCTTTCATTATTTTCTTTTGGATCCATTCATAATATTACTTTTAGAGTGCTAACCTAGGAGGAATCAGATTGCTTTTCAGTCAATTTGAAACAAACGGGAGCTATTTGGAAGTACAACACATGGCTTTGACTTTTATTCTGAGTGAAATGGGAAGCTGTTGGAAGGAATGGCATCTTACTTAATGTTTTAACAGGATCACTCCAGCTGCTGTGTAGAGAATGGGGTAGAAAGAAGAGACCAGTTAGGAGGCTATAGAATATGTGGTTAAGTTTTAGATATGTATTAAAGGTAGAACTGATGGATATTAGGCCTGAGCAACAGAAAGAATAATTCCTGTTAATTGAGAATGGGGAAGACTGAAGGAGGAGCAGTGTCATTTTTTTTAAGAAATAAGATTGGGGATCCAGTTTTAGACATGTTAAATACCTATTAGACATCCAGTTGGTGGAGGTTTTAGTAGGTAATTGGATATTCTGGTCTGGGACACTGAATAGAGATGTGAGCTGGAGGTATCGACTTGGGAGTCATCTGAATACATATGGAATTTAAAGCCATGGGATCAGAGTGAATGTAGATGAAGGAGAGATCAAAAGACTGTGTATGCACTTCAATATTTAGAGGTTGAGGTGATAAACAAGGGAAGTTTAAGGCATGTCCAGAAATACAGGAGGAAATCCAGGCAAGCGTGGCATCATGGAAGGCAAATTATGAGACTGTTTCAAGGAAGAGGGGCTACTAACAGTATTAAATGCTGCTGTTAGGTTAGTTAAGATCAGAATTAAGAATTGACCACTTGATTTAACAATATGGAGGTCATTAGTGACTTTGAAAGGAGCAGTTGTGGTAGAGTGGAGGGGATAAAAGTCTAGCGGGGGGTTTTGGGAGAGTGGAAGTAAAGAAATTAGAGACAGCAAATATAGGTTCTTTATCCAAGAAATTTGCTCTTGTGGGAAAGATAGAAAAGAAGCTGTAGCTGTGTAGTAGTAGGAAAAGGTAAGTGGGTCAGTAGTTTATTTTTTATCAGTCTTTATTTTTTATCTTTTTTAAGATTGAGAGTTAATAGCATATTTGAGGATCATGGGAATGAGTCAATAGCGAGAAAAAGAACTGATGATATGGGAGGGAAAGAGAGAATTGCTTGAGTAGGCAAGAGGAGGATGGATCAAGTACATAGGTAGAGGGAATAGTCTGTATGGTTCCATTAATTATTGATAGATGGACAAAAATTTTAAGGTAATATTTGTAAATCAGCAAGTCTTAATGTGCCCTAGTCAGTTTGCTTATATAACTAGTCTAAATAATTGTTGTCAATTGTTTATGATTAGATCGGTTAGTTTTAGCGTGGTCACGTAATGATGACTGACTATGGATGTGGAATAAGTTTCTTTTTAAGAGTTAGAATAGAATGGAAGGAATCTTAAGCTATGTCTAGTCTATCTCACTTTGCAGATTAGATTTTTGTTTAATGCGCAGACAGAACAGTGGAACAGAATAGGAAGATTGAGATATAGACCCAAGAACATATGGAGAATGGTTAACCATTTGGAAAAAAGATAAAATTAAATTCATAGCTCACATCACACAGAAAAGTAAACTACAAATGGACCAGACATCTCAGTGTAAAGAATGAAACTATACGAATTCGAAGAGAAAACATGGATGGATTCTTCTGTGACCTGGTTGTAAGGAATGGTTTTCTCTCTACAACTCAAAATTCAGATGCAACAAAAGGAAAGACTGATAAATTTTACTTTATAAAAATTTAAACTAAGACTTTTTTGCATGACAAAACCCACTAATAACGAAGTCAAAAGATAGATACAAAACTGGGAGAAAATATTTGCATTACATATCACAGTTAAAGGGCTAAATTCCCTCATGTATAAAGAAGCTTTAAAAATAGAAAGTGAAAAGAAAAGAACAAACAAAAAGCGACCCAATGGAAAAATAGGCAAAAGACGAGGACAGACAGTTTTCACAAAAAGCTATAAAAATTTCCCTTAAACATATGAAAAGATGTTCACTCTCACTTATAATAAGAGAAATCCAAGTTAAAACTTGCACTGAGATGCCAGAAGTGAGATTGGCAGAAATTTAAAAGTTCAACCAAACGCTCTGTTAGCTGTGAGGAAAGAGGTATTTTCATACTTTATTGATGGTAATGCAAACTGATAGTTTGATATGACTGTACCCCAGGTTGACACAGGACAGCTCAAGAAATGGCTTCGTTCCAGAGCAAGAGGGCAAAGGAAGAGAAGAGTTCATTATGTAGGGCACTTTAGGACATACATCTGACCACTTCACTTGGTCCCTTCTACTCCTCTTCTTCCCACAAATCCTGGGCTCCGAAAGAGATGGGAATTCCTATCCCCCTTCTTCTTTTTGAGCCTGCCTTATTTAAAACTCTATGGTTTCTCCCACCAAGACTGGCTTTTGAGATGCTAAAGACAAGCCCCAAGACAGTAGCAGGACTCAACATGGGAAATCATGTTTTTGATTTTAGGAAACTGAGTATTCACTAACTCCGTCCTCTTATAATCCTTTGTTAGCAAGTCATAGTCTCTCTTGAGATAAATGGATTCATCAGGCCTGTAAGAGCAAAGTTCAGGTGACTGGAAAGGCTAAAATTATTTCAATAATTAAAGAAAATTATCCTCATTAACTGTGGTTTGCATAAGGCATGCATTATATATGTGTGTGGAGAGACATGTTTTGAGGGTCATTTAATCTATGGAATATATCAAAAAGAATATGTGCTTAGAATGAATACAAGCTATCAGGTGCTATGTAAATACAAAGCTTCCACACTAACTCACAACCATTACATCCTGCACTCTTACGTATATTCATTTCTGATTGATATTTAGATCAATGATACTTCAAGGAAAGTTATCTGAACTCAATGATGCCCTGATTACATGTCGTCACATTCAGAGTTATTTTGTTTGTGCTAGCTATTAGAACTGAAATAGAAGGTGATGTGGCAATTTGTAATAACATAAGTCAAGTTAAAAAGTGAGTTAACTTGTTGGTGGAAATGTGAAATGGTGCAAACTTCTTTGGAAAACAGTGTGGCCATTCCTCAAAAGGTTAGTTATAGAGCTACCGTATATATATAGAGCGAGAGAGAGAGAGAGAGCAGTTCCACCCCTAAATGTATACCTGTGAGAGTTGAGAACACATCCCTTCAAAAACTTGTATATGCGTGCTTATAGCAGCATTATTCATAACAGCCAAAAAATAAAAAACAAGCCAAATGTCTGCCAACTAATGACTGTATTTGTTGTTAGTGCTGTCAAGTCATTTCTGACTCATAGCCACCCTGTGTACAGCAGAGCAAAACCCTGCCTAATATTTTTGTGCCATCCACTCATCTTCCAGTGCTATATCAGACAATGCTCTGCTGCTATTCATAGGGTTTTTCTGGGCCAATTTTTTGGGAAGTTGGGGGCTAGGTCCTTTTTTCTAGTCTGTGTTCATCTAGAAGCTCTGCTGTAACCTGTCCACCATGGGTGACCCTGCTAGTATTTAAAATACTGGTGGCATAGCTTTCACAGCATCACAATAATACACAGCCACCACAGTATGACAACTGTCGGACGGGTGGTGTGGTTCCCTGAGCAGGAAATGAACCTGGGCTGCAGCAGTGGGAGCACTGGATTGTAATGACTAGAACACCAGAGCTGGCTGATGAATATTTTGTGTTGTCTGTCCATCCAATGGAGTATTATTTATCTATAAAAAAGAAATAAAGTACTGATACATGCTACAACATGGACGAACCTTGAAAACATGCTAAGTGAAAGAAGCTGGTCATAAAAGACCACATATTATATGAGTCCATTTATATGAAGTGTACAGAATAGGCAAATCTATAAAGGTAGAAAGTAGATTAGTGATTAGGCCTGGGGGAATGGGAAATGGTTTGGGGGGGAAAGGGAAGTGACTGCTAATAGATATGGGTTTCTTGGGGGTGTTGTGTGGTGAAAATGTTCTAAAATTGATAGTGGTGATTTGGTGGTTGTACAACTGTGCATATACCAAAAACTATTGAATTGTGTGTTTTATATACATGAATTGTGTGGTATGTGAATTATCTCAATGAAGTTGTTATAAAAGAAGTGAGTTACCTATGCTTAGTGACTAATAATAAGTTTTTTCCCCATCACTAAAATGTCTGTGACCCATTCCTATACGTTGCTGGTCAGAATGCAAATTGGTACAACTTTTTTGAAAGGGACTTTGGCAGTATCTAACAAAACTACATATGCATTTACTTTTTGACCCAGCAATTGCACTTCTGGAAATTTACCCTGAAGAGTTGCCACCAGCAATACGAGAATACATATGGACAAGATTATTCATTGCAGCATTATTTGTAACTGCAAAATGGTGGAAACAACCTAAATGTCAATACAGAGGAGAGTGATTAAATAGACTATTGTACATCCACACATGCAGGTATATAAAAGAATGAGAAAGTCACTATGAATTTATGTGGAGTGATTTCTAGGATTATATGGTTAAATACCACAAGCAAAGCGTGAAAGAGCTTCTAAGAAAGAAGGCAACATAAGAAAATATACATATACCTGCAAGTGAAATACAGGAAGGATAAACCAGAAACCACAGGCACAGAGTAGGAGCAGGGTGAAAAGGATGAGGGATGGGAATGGGATTAAAGGAATGGAAGAGGTTATGACATTACTTAGTATTCCTTTTTGTATGGTTCTGACTTTTGGAATTATGTGAGTGTTTTTTACATGTTAAAAAAAATCTGTAGGGTCAGCCCAGTGGTGCAGCGGTTTAGTTCGCGCTTGGCAGCCCGGGCAGGGTTCGCTGGTTCGGATCCCGGGCGCCTGCCAACGCACTGCTTGTCGGCCATGCTGTGGCGGCATCCCATGTAAAGCAGAGGAAGATGGGCATGGATGTTAGCCCAGGGCCAGTCTTCCTCAGCAAAAAGAGGAGGATTGGCAATGGATGTTAGCTCAGGGTTGGTCTTCCTCAGCAAAAAAAAAAAAAAAAAATCTGTAAAGTTAGAGAAAAAATGAAAACAAAAATGGACTAAAACAGAAACAAGTGAATTCAGCTGATTTCAAACGAATAACATAATTGCATGTGGGTTGCAGAGGGGCAAACTAACACAACTTTTGAACACAGTATTTGGACTATATGGCCTTAAGGGTGAAGACAAAAAGAACTCTTAAAAAAATATTGAACTCTGGTTTGTAGACTTGATTTTTTCATGCAGAGCTATGAGTTAGCAAATCCAAAACTACTTTCTGTGTGTACCAGGATTGAGCAAATAGGTAAATAAATATTTTATGGGTAATGGAAGCCAGATTTCATATTGTTGGAGGAGGGAGTTTTAAATATGAAAAAGGGAAAGGCTAGGAGGAAGAAATCCTGTAATCTTAAATTGGCGTTTGAAGTATCAGTATAAACTCATCTTTCTTCATCCATCCATCCATCCATCTATAGAAATAATTATAGATGAAACAGGTTGTGTGTGAATGTATGTGTATGAATATATGTGTATATGTATATATATTATTTCATACTCTTCTATACCAACCCCATGCATGGATCTGCTTCCTAGATGATTTTTAGTCAGTTAATTTATCATTGATTAAACTTGTGAGGTATGATATTGCAAAAAAATTAATTTAGACCTTATCTTTGTTTTTGTAGTTTGGTGCTTTACAGAATATATTTGTTAAAAAATTAGACTTCTAACTGTTCAATTGTGGATAGTAGGGACCTTCTTGAAATATATTTGGTTTAATTTTGTAGACGTGCCCCGAAGTTTTTTTTAAGAAAAACGTTTGCAATATTGATAAAATGTTAGTGAAGTACCTTTTATAGCAAAGATTTTTAGCTTATGTGCAAATGGAAAACAACATGTTTGTAGCCATCTTTTGTGATTATAGATTAAATTCATTTTGACATTTGGATTTATGTACCAGCATCTAGCTCATGGCCATAATCTAATAATAATCAAGATATGATAACAGGTCATTTGCATTATTAGTAATCAACATGCTTTTATCTGTAGTTAACAAAGTGTAGTCCAAAGCAAGAATTAAAGTTGTATTGGAGTTATTGAATTTGCTACTAAACTCTGCATTTAAAATATTTAATTATATATATAATTAAAATCATACTCCTATATTTTGAGAAAAAAAATGTGTGAATCATGAGTATTTAAATGATTGTTAATAATTATGTAATAATTGAATTTTCTTTTGGTGATTTCAAGTTATTAGAATCTCATTCTAAAAAAATTGAATTACCTAATAAAGTCTGCCTAGCTCTATAACCTGTGTGAATATGTTAAAAAATAAAATATGCTAGTAACCAAAAACTAGTTTTTTGTTCATTACTATTTGAGGCAATTCTAAGCATTTATGGCAGACAGCTGACACATAGCCAGATACAAGTAACAATTTTAATAGAAATTTAGAATTAAATTTTTAAAAAATTTTTCTTTGAGTCTAAATTGAGATCTTTACATATTATTTCTCACTAAAACTAATCAGAGATACTCGGAAAAAATGACAGGTTTTGTATTTAAGGCAGGAAATGTACAGGATAAGCCTGGAACATCTTGTCATACCAGATAATAAGGAAGCTTTGAAGACTACTGGTGCCTTGTCAAAAAGATTCAGGGTCCAACTTGAAGAGTTTCCTACTGGCTGAAAATGGGACAATTTGAGCTTCAATAAAGATAATATCTACAGTGGATTGAGAGACAACATATGTGTTTAAATACATGAGTTCATAATGACTCTTTAAAAAAAAAATGACTGGTCATACTGGTGGAGGATGCTAATGAACCAATCATTTTTTTTTTTTAAGTGGAAAATGGAAGGAAAGAATTGAGTGCTTATCTTGCTGTTCCTTAAAGAGCTGTACCATTGGGCAACTAAATAGTAGATGAAGAGAAGTTTCTTTTTATAGAACTATTCTAGCTAACAAATGGGAAAGGAGTTATAAAATTAGAATATCACCATTTTATAAGCCCTAATCAATGAATGTAAGTATTGAACATCATGGATACTAACCAGAAAAAGACAGACGTTTGCCTTCTGATATAAGACAAAATACTACCCATGTCTTGTCTTTCCCCCCTCGAAAAAGAGAATTGAACCTCAATCTGATCAAGCATCTAAATTCAACTGCTAACTTATAGAAAATACAGAAGAGGAAAATGTTAAATAACAGCAAGGAGATATAATCAGAAAAATCCAGACTGTGGGAAATTCTACAGAACAAACCTACCAGTTTCTTCCCTGTTTCCCCAAAATCTCAAAGGAAAAACATGAGGGGATACATTTTAAAATTTATTTTAATTAAAATTAAATAAAATAAATTTAGATCCTCATTTGTACTAGCCACATTTCAAGTGCTCAGCAACCATATGTGACTAGTGGCTACCATATTGCACACTGCAGATATAGAACATTTCCATCATTGCAGAAAGTTCTGTTGGATAGGTATATTAGTTTTCTAGGGCTTCCATAACAAATTACTACAAAGTGGGTGGCTTAAAATAACAGAAATTTATACCCTGACAGTCCTGGAGGCCAGAAGTTCAAAATCAAGGTGCTGGCAGGGCCACACTCCCTTTGAAGTCCCTAGCAGCATATCCTTCCTTGCCTTTTCCAATTTCTGGTGGCACCCAGATGTTTCTTGGTTTGTGGCAGCACACCTCCAGTCTCTGCCTCCGTCTTCACAAAGCCTTTTCCCCTCTTTGTCTCAAATTTCTCTCTCCTTTCTCTATTAGGACACCAGTCCATTGGATGTAGAGCCCACTCTAAATGCAGGATGATCTTATCTTGAGATCCTTAACTTAATTACATCTGCAAAGACCCTATTTCCAAATAAGGTCATATTCACGGGTACTGGGTGTTAGGACTTGGGCATAATTTTTTGGGGAGACACAATTTTAACCCACTACAGCAGTGCTACTGAAAATTAAAAAGAACTTAAGAAACTTATTAAGCAGTTGCAATGTCTGGACTTTATTTGGATCCTAGTGCAAATAAACATAAAATTAAAAATTATGAAACGATTGCACATTTGAATGCTGGATATTTATAGTAAAGAATTTTTGTTAACTCCTTTACATATGATAATGGTATTGTAATTATATTTAAAGAAAGCGCCTTTATCTTTTAGAGATACAGCAATATTTATAGTTGAGATGAAATGAAATACTGGAAGTTCTTCAAAAAAATACAGGAATGAGTGGTAGTGGGTAGAGGTATAGATTAGGGGCTACAAGCTACAGCCCATTTAGCTTGAAGCTTGTTTTTGTAAATAAAGTTTTATTGGAACACAGCCACACCCATTCATTTACATATGGCCTGTGGCTTCTTTTGAGATACAGAGGCAGAATTGACTAATTGGAACAGAGACCCATGGGCCTTCAACACCTGTGGTGTTTTACTGAAAAAATTTGTTGACCCCTGGTACAGATGAAACAAGGTAGAACATGAATTGATAATAGTGTAAGCTGTCTCCTTTTTATATATGTTTGAAATTTTCCATAATATATTAAACTTTCTGAGAAATAATAGTTGACTCTGCCTGATTTTGGAGTAAGAAAGAACTAAGCCTAGTAGGAAAGAAACTCAGAGGAAAATATGAAAAGATTTTACTCTAAAAAATTCTATTATCTGTGATATTTTATTTCTTAGAGGTCTGAAATGAATATGGTAAGATGTTAACATTTGTTAAATCTGGGGGGGATACATGAGTCATGTTATTTTGTATTTATCTATATGCTAAAATATTTTTAATGACAAAAAGCCAAATTCTATTTTAAGTCTAAGTTAAAATTTGTAAGGGCAAACTACACATTTGGGAAAGTATTGGCAATATATAATAAATTGAGAGCCATAATACATATGCAGCCTCTATAAATCATCAAGAAAAAAATCTCCCTGTTAGAAAAATTAGAAAAGGACACATGCTATTTTATGAAAAAGGACAACTGGCCAAGGTGCATATGAGAAAAATGGTTTAAAAAAAGAGAGACCATAATCAGAAAATGATTAATTAAGGAAATTGGATACTTAGGATAAACACTGTACACACACACACTAGAGAGAGAGAGAGAGAGGAAACTATATGTATACATATAGAGAGGGTTAAATTTGTAGCTTTGTTTTTTGTGTGTATTTTGGTCAATTAAGTTGTTTTGAATATAATATTTTAAGATAAGCTGAAGTTTATAAAATTCAACAATGGAAAAAGGGTAATCTATTTTTTTTTTTTTTTACCATTTTTTTAATTGATGTCTTAATAGTTTACAACACTGTGGGGTTTTAGTTGTACATTTTTGTTTGTCCGTCACCTTGTGGATGTAACCCTTCACCCCTTGTGCCCACCCCCCACCTCCCTTCCCCTTGGTAACCACCAATCAGTTCTCTCTGTCCGTGTGTTCACTTATATTCCATGTATGAGTGAGTTCATGCAGTGTCTGTCCTTCTCTCTCTGGCTTATTTCACTTAACATAATACCCTCTAGGTCCATCCTAGTTGTTGCAAATGGGACAATTGTGTCTTTTCTTATGGCTGAGTAGTATTCCATTGTATGTATATACCACATCTTCTTTAACCAATCATCAGTGGAGGGACACTTGGGTTGCTTCCACTTCTTGGCTATAGTGAATAATGCTGCAGTGAACATAGGGGTGCATACGCCTCTTGTGATGGTTGATTTCATGTCCATTGGGTAGATGCCCAAGAGTGGGATTGCTGGATCATACGGTATTTCTATTTGTAATTTTTTGAGGACTCTCCATACTGTTTTCCATAGAGGCTGCACCAGTTTGCATTCCCACCAGCAGTGAATGAGGGTCCCCGTTTCTCCACAACCTCTCCAGCATTTGTTGTTATTTGTCTTTGTGATTATAGCCATTCTGACCGGTGTAAGGTGATATCTCAGTGTAGTTTTGATTTGCATTTCCCTGATGATTAGTGATGTTGAACATCTTTTCGTGTGTCTATTGGCCATCTGTATCTCTTCCTTGGAAAAATGTCTGTTCATATCCTCTGCCCATTTTTTGATCGGGTTGTTTGTTTTTTTGTTGCTCAGTTGTATGAGATGTTTATATATTACTGAGATTAATCCCTTATCAGACAAACGATTTGCAAATATTTTCTCCCAGCTGGTGGGTTGTTTATTCATTCTGATCCTGGTTTCATTTGCCTTGTAGAAGCTCTTTAGTCTGATGAGGTCCCACTTGTTTATTTTTTCTTTTGTTTCCCTTGTCTGGGTAGACATGGAATCTGAAAGGATCCCTTTATGTCCAATCTCAATTAGTGTACTGCCTATATTTTCTTCCAGGAGTTTTATAGTTTCAGGTCTCACTTTCAGGTCTTTGATCCATTTTGAATTGATTTTTGTATATGGCGATAGGAGATGGTGTACTTTCATTCTTTTGCATGTGGCTGTCCAATTTTCCCAGCACCATTTATTGAAGAGACTTCCCTCTCTCCATTGTATGTTCTTTGCTCCTTTGTCAAAGATTAGCTGTCCATAGGTGTGTGGTTTTATTTCTGGGCTTTCAATTCTGTTCCATTGATCTGTGTGTCTATTCTTGTACCAGTACCATGCTGTTTTGATTACTATAGCTTTATAGTATATTTTGAAATCAGGGATTGTGATGCCTCCAGCTTTGTTCTTTTTTTTCAGAATTGCTTTAGCTATTCGGGCTCTTTTGTTGCCCCATACGAATTTCAGTAGTGTTTGTTCTATTACCGTGAACAATGACATTGGGATTCTGATTGGGGTTGCATTGAATCTGTAGGTTGCTTTAGGTAGAATGGACATTTTAACTATATTTATTCTTCCAATCCATGTGCATGGAATATTTTTCCATTTCTTTATGTCCTCCTCGATTTCTTTCACTAGTGTCTTACAGTTTTCATTGTATAGGTCTTTTACCTCCTTGGTTAAATTTATTCCCAGATATTTTATTCTCTTTGTTGCACTTGTAAATGGGATTGTCTTTTTGAGTTCTCTTTCTGTTGGTTCATCGTTAGTGTATAGAAATGCAATTGATTTTTGTAAGTTGATTTTATACCCTGCCACTTTACTGTAGTTGTTGATTGTTTCTAGTAGTTTTCCGATGGAATTTTTTGGGTTTTCTATGTATAAGATCATGTCGTCTGCAAATAGTGAGAGTTTCACTTCTTCATTGCCCATTTGGAGTCCTTTTATTCCTTTTTCTTGCCTAATTGCTCTGGCCAGAACTTCCAGTACTATGTTGAATAAGAGCGGTGAGAGTGGGCACCCTTGTCTTGTTCCTGTCCTCAAAGGAATGGCTTTCAGTTTTTCCCCATTGAGTAGGATGTTTGCTGTAGGTTTGTCATATATGGCCCTTATTATGTTGAGGTACTTTCCTTCTATACCCATTTTGTTGAGAGTTTTTATCATAAATGGATGCTGGATGTTGTCGAATGCCTTCTCTGCATCGATTGAGATGATCATGTGGTTTTTATTCTTCATTTTGTTAATGTGGTGTATCACGTTGATTGATTTGCGGATGTTGAACCATCTGTGTCCCTGGTATAAATCCCACTTGATCGTGGTGTATGATCTTTTTGATGTATTGCTGTATTCGGTTTGCCAATATTCTGTTGAGGATTTTTGCGTCTATGTTCATCAGTGATATTGGCCTGTAGTTTTCCTTCTTTGTATTGTCCTTGTCTGGCTTTGGTATCAGGATGATGTCCGCCTCATAGAATGTGTTGGGAAGTATTCCATCTTCCTCTATTTTTTGGAATAGTTTGAGAAGGATAGGTGCTAAATCTTCTTTGAATGTTTGGTAAAATTCTCTAGGGAAGCCATCTGGTCCTGGGCTTTTATTTTTTGGGAGGTTTTTGATGACTGTTTCAATCTCTTTACTTGTGACTGATCTGTTCAGATTCTCTATTTCTTCTTGATTCAGTTTTGGGAGGTTGTACGCGTCCAAGAATTTGTCCATTTCCTTTAGATTGTCCAATTTGTTGGCTTAAAGTTTTTCATAGTATTCCCTTTTAATCCCTTGTACTTCTGTGGTGTCTGTTGTAATTTCTCCTCTTTCATTTCTAATTTTATTTATTTGAGTCTTCTCCCTTTTTTTCTTAGTGAGTCTGGCTAAGGGTTTGTCAATTTTATTTATCTTCTCAAAGAACCAGCTCTTTGTTTCTTGATCTTTTCTTCTGTTTTTTTGGTTTCAATTTCATTTATTTCTGCTCTGATTTTTATTATTTCCCTCCTTCTGCTGATTCGGGGCTTTGTCTGTTCTTCTTTTTCCAACTCTGTTAGGTGCAATTTAAGGTTATTTATTTGGGATTTTTCTTGTTTGTTAAGGTGAGCTTGTATTGCTATGAATTTCCCTCTCAGGACTGCTTTTGCTGCATCCCCTATGAGTTGGTATGGTGTATTTTCCTTTACATTTGTCTCCAGATAGCTTTTGATTTGTCCTTTAATTTCATCAACGACCCATTGGTTGTTAGTAGCATGTTGTTTAGTCTCCACATCTTTGTCCCTCTCTTAGCTTTTTCCTTGCAGTTGATTTCTAGTTTCACAGCATTATGATCAGAAAAGATGCTTGTAATGATTTCAATCTTCTTAAATTTATAGAGGTTTGCCTTGTTTCCTAATATATGGTCTATCCTTGAGAATGTTCCATGTGCACTTGAGAAGAATGTGTACTCTGCTTTTTTTGGGTGGAGTGCTCTGTATATATCTATTAAGTCCATTGCGTCTAGTTTTTTGTTTAAGTCCATTATTTCCTTATTGACTTTTTGTCTGGATGATCTATCCATTGATGTAAGGGGGGGTGTTAAGATCCCCTACTATTATTGTGTTATTGTTAATATCTCCTTTAAGGTTTTTTAACAGTTGTTTTATGTACTTTGGTGCTCCTGTGTTGGGTGCATAGATATTTACAAGTGTTATGTCTTCTTGGTGAAGTGTCCCTTTTATCATTATATATTGCCCTTCTTTGTCTCTCATTACCTTTTTTATCTTGAAGTCTACTTTGTCTGATATAAGTATGGCTACTCCTGCTTTCTTTTGTTTGCCATTAGCTTGGAGTATTGTTTTCCATCCTTTTATTTTGAGTCTGTGTTTGTCTTTAGAGCTGAGATGTGTTTCCTGGAGGCAGCAGATTGTTGGATCTTGGTTTTTAATCCATCCTGCCACTCTGTGTCTTTTGATGGGAGAATTCAATCCATTTACATTTAGAGTGATTATTGATATATGAGGGTTTAATGTTGCTATTGTATTGTTCATTTTCTGGTTCTTTTGCATTTCCTTCGTTTCTTGTCTTTTGTGTTTTGGACTGCAAGTTCAATTTGGTATTTCTGCATGCTCATTCTCTTGGTTTTCTCTTTATTTGTCATGTGTGGTTCTCTTCTGGTTATTTGTTTAGTGGTTACCGTGAGGTTTATATAAGCGATCTCCTGGATAAGAAAGTACATTTTCAGTTGCCTCCTTCCTGAGGCTGGTCGATTCAATCCCTTACGTCTTCCCCTCCTTATTTGTTATCTCTTAATTCCTCTTGTGTCGTGAATGTGTGTTTCCAGTGATGAGCTTGAATTAATTTTTGATGTTATCCAACTGTAGTTTGTTCTGGTTTAGTCTCCTTGCTTTTCTCCTTGCTGAAATCTTTGTATCCCCTTTCTCATTTGTTTTTTTTTTCAGGCCTAATGGCCTTCTTGAGCATTTCTTGTAGTGGAGGTCTTGTGGTGATGAACTCTCTTAGCTTTTGTTTATCAGGGAGAGTTATTATTTCTCCATCGTATTTGAAGGATATTTTTGCTGGATAAAGTATTCTTGGCTGAAGGTTTTGTCTCTTATGATTTTGCATATATCATTCCAGTCTCTCCTAGCCTGTAGAGTTTCTGTCAAGAAATCAGCTGAGAGCCTGATGGGGTTTCCTTTGTATGTTATTTTGTTTTTTTGTTTAGCTGCCCTTAATATTATTTCCTTGTCATGGGTATTTTTCAAGTTTGCTACTATGTGGCGAGATGATTTTTTTATTCCTGTTTATATATTTAGGTGATCTATTGATTTCATTCACTGTTATTTCCCTCTCGTTCCCTAGGTTGGGGAAGTTCTCAGCTATTATTTCTTTGAACAAACTCTCTGCTCCTTTTTCTCTTTCTTCTCCTTCTGGAATACCTATTATCCTTATTTTGCTTTTCCTCATTGAGTCTGATATTTCTCAAAGAATTTGGTCATTTCTTTATAGTCTTAGCTCTCTCTCCTCCTCTATCTGGAGCGTTTCTGCGTGGCTATCCTCAATAGTGCTAATCTGTTCTGCCATATTGTCAGTTCTGCTCTTTAAAGACTCCATTTTTTCCACTATCTCTTTCATTTTGTTTTTCATCTCCAATAATTCTGATTGGTTTTTCTTTATGGTTTCAATCTCTTTTGTGACGAAATCCCTGAATTCGTTGATTTGTTTCTGTCTGTTCTCTTGTATGTTGTTGAGTTTGTCTATGATAGCTATTTTGAATTCTCTCTCATTCAGGTTATCAAATTCTGTGCCTTCAGGGTTGGTTTCTGGGTGTTTGTCATTTTCCTTTTGGTCTGTAGCCATAACAAATTGTCGCAAGGATCCGACGGGGATGGTCTTATTTTTTCTCCTCATGATAAAGTTGGTCCTGCAGTTTCCCCCTGCTGCCACTGGATGGAGATCGTGAGCGGTATGCTCTGAGCCCGCTGCAGCCCAGGGAGGAATTATGCTGAAACGCGGGGTGTGTGGGGGAAGGGGTCCTCTCTTTCTCCCGCTGGACCTGGGGGTTTCCTTTCTGGCTCTCTTAGGGTGTTTGTTACACCCCCTAAACAGTCCATCGTCGCTTCCCAGTGGGATCTCTCGACAGTCCGTGAGAGCACCGGGAGGGTGGTAGTTTTCCCTGCTGTGGGCCGCCCCTCCCCCCTCTGTCTGCGAGCCGCGCTGTCTTTGCCGATCGATTGGGGAGCGGGAGTACAACTTCTTACCTCTCCTCACGTCCTTTTGGGCTTCCCGCGCTTCCACCGTCCGATGTATGGCAGCAGGGGTTTCTTAGAAGTCCTTTGTAGTGTTTAATTGAGCTCTGTTGGAATGCGAATGATGTTTTCGTTGTGTCTTAGGGGGCAGAGATTCAAAGAGGGAATCTCACCCCGCCATGATGCTGACGTCCAGCCCAGGGTGATGTATTTTTGGTAATGGAGTTTACTGTTTAACTGTTAGAAATTTCTCTTTTATGCATGTGTTTAACTTCTCATGTGTACTGATTGTTGAGATACTTTTCTAGAAGTTCTTAAACTTCAGTGCATGTCATAATCACCTAGAGGGCTTGTTAAAGCACAGACTGCTTGACCCCATCTCCAGAGTTTTTAATTCGTGGGTTTGGGATGGGACAGAGGATTTGCATTTCTAACAAGTTCCCTTGAGATCTGATGCTGCTGTTTGAGGGACCACACTTTGATAACCACTGCTCTACTATTAAAAAACAAAAGACAAAACAAAAACAAGAAAAGAAAAGATATATGTAAGTATAGCAACTAAGATCTATCTTTCGTGCACAAGGAAGTGATTTCATATTGGTTTATATTTAGTTAAATGTGTATGAAAAAACATTTGTTTTATAGAGAATCATTTGGAACCTTAAGCCTTGTGTTTGTAACCTGCATAGCTTCGATACATAGGTGATAATTTCATTGGTTTAGGTCTAGCTTTTTCTGAACAAAACTGGGCTCTTTGTAGTGTATTGAATAGTGGTGTTATTTAGATGGATGAGAATGAACTTTAGAGTAAGTGGAAATAGTGAAAAGAACAAGTGATGTGAATAAAAGGTGTGATTCTACTAACATAAAATTAAGCAATACAGTACTTTTTTAGGGAAACATTTTGGTAAATTATTTTAAAAAGCAAGAAAATGATAAAGCTAAATTCAGCATTGTTACTTTCCAAGGGAGAGTATTTTATTCCTTTTATTTGTCTATTTCTTACGTACGTGTTGTAAATATTCTTCTCTTTTTAGTATTCAGTAAGAATAATAAAGCAAAATGCTCTATTTTCTTCATAGAAAAAAAATCTTAGGACAATTAAAGTTGCCGTAGGTTCTTTAGTTGGGCCTGCTGAATACCGTAGGCCAGCACTGTTGGATAGAATTTCTTCAGTGATGGAAGTTTTTTTATCTGTGCTGTCCAGTATGGCTAATAAGCACTAGAAATGTTGCTAGTGCGACTGAGGAACTGAATTTTTAATTATTTAAAATTTATATTTAAATAGGCACATGTGGCTGGTGTCTACTGTATTGGACAGTACAACTGTAGACAGTTTAGAACATGGGTTATCCCTTGAGTTATTAATCTATTAACAATTTTCCTACAGAATATACACTGTTGGGTTTGCTGGCATTTTGTTTAGGTCACTGATTTTTGACTGTTATCTTGTGTGCTTTGACTCCTACTTCTGCTTCTTGTGTTCGATTGTAGCAGTTTGATTTACTTTCTTGTGCTTTATATTCCTAAAATTGAGTCTTCAGTATCAGCAGCTACTGGACTAAAGTTTATTGAAAACATAGTTATATTTTACCCATAATGTTATTTGAAATTTTCATGGAATCATGTTTTTTTGTATGTCAGATATTCTGTTACTTTGATTTTCTATTGACTTTATTTAAAATATCTCTCTCATTGACTTTTCTGAGCCCCTAAACAAATTTCTTTTTACTGAGTTTATACCTTGAATCATTCAGTAAGTATTACTTTCT
Organism: Tapirus indicus; assembly: GCA_031878705.1. Taxonomy (NCBI): domain Eukaryota; kingdom Metazoa; phylum Chordata; class Mammalia; order Perissodactyla; family Tapiridae; genus Tapirus; species Tapirus indicus. The sequence goes on from CM062918.1 coordinate 48,890,517, forward strand.
TGTGGTAAACCATGCATTCCTGAGAAATGGGGGGTGATAGAGGAAATAGACTCTGACTTACAATGTGAGCATATTTGGAACTATTTTTAGGAAGCAGAATATGCCTGAGAGAAACACATTGAATAGTAACATAATAGCTAGAGGGATGAAAATAACAAAGTATATGACTAGGAAGGGACCAATTAAAAATGTTTATATATTTTTACTCTCTTTTGTTGCTTGATGGTAATGGAGATTGTGCATCAAAGTTCTTAGCAGTGTTCCTATTACTATCTAAATGTTGTGAATTCTTTTTTTTTATTTGCAAAACATGTATTTGTAAAAGGACTTGTACCTGTAATATACAAAGAACTAAAAAAAACAATTTAAAAAAAAAATGGACAAAGGATCTAAACAGACACCCCATCAAAGAAGATACATGAATGGCCAACAACACTTATAAACACGGTCAGTGTTGTTAACATTGTTATCAGAGAAATGCAAATTAAAACCACAGTGGGATACACTGCACATTGATTAGAATGACTAAATCAGAAAGAAAAACAATTGATAGTAACAAGTGTTGAGGGTGTGGAGCAAATGGAACTCTCGTGTTACAGGTGGAGAAGAAAAATGATGTAGCCACTGTGGAAAACAGTTGACATCTTCTTATAAAGTTAGCATGCACTTACCATATGACCCAACATTCCCACTCCCTGGAATTTATCCAAGAGAAATGAAATCATGGGCATACGGGTTTTTTTTTTGAGAATGTTCGTATAGCCTTATATAATATAATCATGAGCCACATAACAATGTTTCAGTCAATGGATGGGCTGTATATACGATAGGGGTCCCATAGGATTAGTACCATGTGGCCTAGGTGTGTAGTAGCCTATACCGTCTAGGTTTGTGTAAGTCCACTCTGATGTTCACAAATGACGAAATTGCTTGACACATTTCTCAGAAACTATCCCTGTCGTTAAGCAACGCATGACCGTTATACCAAATGGGAAACAACCCAAATATTTATAAACTGGTGAGTATATTAAAAAAATAATACCACAATATGGATACACCACATCCATATAAAGGAACACTACTCAGTAACAAAAAGGAACAAAATATTGATATATGCGTACATGAATGAGTTTAAAGTCAAGCAAAAAAAGACATTACATACTGTATGAGTTTATCTACCCAAACTTCTCTGTCCTAATTATTCTCATATCTTCTTTTGCTACCTAAGTGATGATTATTGACTTTACCTATTTAATTGCAATACACTAATTTTTGATGTTAGAGCTTTCTTCTTCATCCTAGGTTGAGAGCTTACCTATAGTACTAGGTGTTTTCCAAATATCTGAAACCTGTCATGTGTTGCTTAGAAGAGCATTTTTAGAGTTTTCGAGTTACCTGCCTATAGATGCTAATTGAAACCCTGAGTATGTACTTGGTTGTGGAGAATAGAAATAGCTGTGGGAGTATAAAATTGTTATAGTAAAGGTTGCAGAAAAAGGACCCACTTAGACTGGTTCAAGTAAAGATATTTAGATTTCAGCAGTCCAGCATGAAAACAAATACAGTTTAGTCTTAAAGGAATTAAAAAATAGGAACAGAGTCTGTTTTCTTTGCCCTTTCAGGGCCAAAGGACCCTTGACTCTTGATTTAGGTTCCCAGGTGGATGTCTCCTTTTTGCTCCTGTTCCTTTTACAGACCAGCTTTCTTTACTTACTTAATCGCTTTGCACAAATTCACAATCCCTCTAGCTTAAGCACTATCTTTGTATCTGCCTCTTGGGTCTAATTTGCAAGAGAGAACATTGATGATTAATAAGCCAGTGGGTTGACTAGTCTTGAATTGACTGCCCATGTCTCATCCAGTTAGTTGGGGTTAGGGATGTGATTGTACTTGACTGGTACAAACATGGCTGCCTAAGGCTGCCCATTTAACTGGGGCCGTGAGTGGGGATTGTGCATATGTATATTATAAAAGTAATTTAATGAATTCTCCATGTAATAGGTTTCTTTGATTTCTTTTATGCATATTCATTAACAGAATTTTTATTATTGAGGTCATGATGGTTTATAACATTGTGAAATTTCAGTTGTACATTATTGTCAGTCAGCATATATATGTGTCCCTTTACCCCTGATGCCCACCCTCCAACCCCTGGTAACCACTAGTCTGTTTTCTTTGTCCATGTGTTTGTTTATCTTCCATGTATGAGTGAAATCATATGGTGTTTGTCTTTGTCTGGCTTATCTTGCTTAACATAATACCCTCAAGGTCCATCCATGTTGTTCCAAATGGGAAGATTTTGTCTTTTTAAATGGCTTATGAATATTCCATTGTATATATATTCCACTTCTTTGTCCATTCATCGGTTGTTGGGTACTTGTGTTGCTTCCACGTCTTGGCTATTGTGAATAATGCTGCAGTGAATACAGGGATGCATAAGTCTCTTTGAATTGTTGATTTCAAGTTTTTTGGATAAATACCCAGTAGTGGGATAGCTGGGTTGTACAGTATTTCTATTTTTAATTTTTTGAGCAATCTCCATACTGTTTTCCATAGTGGCTGCACCAGTTTGCATTTCCCACCAGCAGTGTATGAGGGTTCCCTTTTCTCCACATCCTCTCCAACATTTGTTGTTTTTTGTCTTGGTAATTATAGTCATTCTACCAAGTGTAAGATGATATCTCATTGTAGTTTTGATTTGCATTTCTTCTAATGATTAGTCATGTTGAACATCTTTTCACGTGCCTGTTGGCTATCCGTATATATTCTTTGGAAAAATGTCTGTTCATATCCTCTGCCCATTTTTTGATCAGGTTGTTTCTTTTGTTGTTGAGTTCTCTGAGTTCTTTGTATATTGTGGAGATTACCCCTTGTTGGATATATGATTTGCAGTTGGTAGGTTGTCTTTTTGTTATGTTCCTGGTTTCCTTTGACTTTCAGAAGCTCTTTAGTCTGATGAAGTCCCATTTGTTTATTTTTTCTTTTCTTTTCCTTGCCCAAGTAGACGTGTTATTCGAAAAGATCCTTCTAAGACCGCTGTCAAAGAGTGTACTGCCTATATTTTCTTCTAGGAGTTTTATGGTTTCACGTCTTACTTTCAAGTCTTTAATCCATTTTGAGTTAATTTTTGTGTATGACGAAAGATAGTGGTCTACTTTCAGTTTTTTGCATGTGGCTGTCCAGTTTTGCCAGTACCATTTATTTGAAGAGACAGTCCTTTCTCCATTGTATGTTCTTGGTGCCTTTGTCAAAGATTAGCTTTCTGTAGATGTGTGCTTTTATTTCTAGGCTTTCAATTCTGTTCCATTGATCTGTGTGTCTGTTTTTCTACCAGTACCGTGCTATTTTGATATGTACTATAGCTTTGTAGTATATTTTGAAGTCAGGGATTGTGATGCTTCCAGCCTTGTACTCTTTTCTCAGGATTGCTTTAGCTATTTGGGGTCTTTTGTTGCCCCATGTGAATTTTAGGATACTTTGTTCTATTTCCGTGAAGAATGTCATTGGGATTCTGATTGGGATTGCATTGAATCTGTAGATTGCTTTAGGTAGTATGGACGTTTTAACTATGTTTATTCTTCCAACTCATGTGCAGGAAATATCTTTCCATTTCTTTATGTCATCATTGATTTCTTTCAGTAATGTCTTAAGTTTTCATTGTATAGGTCTTTCATCTCCTTGGTTAAATTCATTCCTAGATATTTTATTCTTTTTGTTGCGATTATAAATGGGATTATCTCCTTGAGTTCTCTTTCTGTTAGTTGGTTATTAGAGTACAGCAGTGTGACTCAGTTTTGTAGGTTGATTTTGTACCCTGCAACTTTGCTGTAGTTGTTGATTATTTCTAATAGTTTTACAATAGATTCTTAATGGTTTTCTAGATATAAAATCATGTCGTTGGCAAACAGCGAGAGTTTCGCTTCTTCATTGCCTATTTTGATTCCTTTTTCTTGCCTACTCGAGCTGGCCAAAACCCCCAGTACTATGTTGAATAATAGTGGCAAGAGTGGGCACCCTTGTCTTGTTTCTGTTCTCAGATGGATGGCTTTCAGTTTTTCTCTGTTGAGTATGATGTTTGCTTTGGGTTTGTCATATATGGCCTTTATTATGTTGAGGGACTTTCCTTCTATACCCATTTTATTGAGAGTTTTTATCATAAATGGATGTTGGATCTTGTCAGATACTTTCTCTGTGTCTGTAGAGATGATCATGTTGTTTTTATTCCTCATGCTGTTAATGTGGTGTATCGAATTGATTGATTTGCGGATGTTGAACCATCCCTGTGTCCCTGGTGTAAATCCCACTTGATCTTGGTGTATGATCCTTTTAGTGTATTGGCTGTATTCGGTTTGCCAATATTTTGTTGAGGGTGTTTGCATCTGTGTTCATCAGCGATATTGGCCTGTAATTTTCCTTTTTTGTGTTGTCCTTGTCTGGCTTTGGTATCAGGGTGATGTTGGCCCTGTAGAATATGTTAGGAAGTGTTCTGTTTTCTTCAGTTTTTTGGAATAGTTTGAGAAGCATAGGTATTAAATCTTCTTTGAATGTTTGGTAGAATTCTCCAGAGAAGCCACCTGGTTCTGGACTTTTGGTTTTTGGGAGGTTTTTGATTACTATTTCAATCTCTTTACTTGTGATTGGTCTGTTAAGATTCTCTGTTTCTTCTTGATTCATTTTTGGGAGGTTGTAGAGTCTAAGAATTTATCCATTTCTTCTAGAGAGTCCAATTTGTTGGCATATAATTTTTCATAGTATTCTTTTATAATCCTTTGTATTTCTTTGGTATCCATTGTAATTTCTTCTCTTTCATTTCTAATTTTATTTATTTGAGCCTTCTCTCTCTTTTTTTTTTTTTTTTGTGGGGAAGACCAGCCCTGAGCTACATCTGTTGCCAATCCTCCCCTTTTTGCTGAGGAAGACTGGCCCTGAGCTAACATCGTGCCCATCTTCCTCCACTTTATATGGGACGCCGCCGCAGCATGGCTGACAGGCAGTGCGTCAGCGGGCGCCCGGGATCCGAACTCGCGAACCCCGGGCTGCCAAGCGTGAACTTAACTGCTGCGCCACCGGGCGGCCCCCAAGCCTTCTCTCTTTTTTTCTTGGTGAGTCTGGCTAAGGGTTTCTCAGTGTTGTTTATCTTCTCAAAGAACTAGCTCTTTGTTTCATTGATCCTTTCTGCTGTTTTTTTGTTGATTTGTTTCAATTTCATTTATTTCTGCTCCAATTTTTATTATTTCCCTCCTTCTGCTGACTTTGGACTTTGTTTGTTCTTCTTGTTCTAGTTCTGTTAGGTGTAGTTTAAGATTGCTTATTTGAGATTTTTCTTGTTTGTTAAGGTGGGCCTGTATTGGTATGAATTTCCCTTTTAGGACTGCTTTTGCTGCATCCCATGAGTTGGTATGGTGTATTTTCATTTTCACTTGTCTCCAGATATTTCTTGATTTTTCCATTAATTTTTTCAATAATCCATTGGTTTTTGAGTAGCATGTTGTTTAGTCTCCACATATTTGTCACTTTGCCAGTTTTTTTCTTGTAGTTGATTTCTCATTTCGTAGCATTAAGGTCAGAAAAGATACTTGATATGATTTCAATCTTCTTAAATTTATTGAGGCTTGCCTTGTTTCCCAACATATCATCTATCTTTGAGAATGTTTCATGTACACTTGAGAAGAATGTGTATCCTTCTGTTTTTGGATGGAGTGTTCTATAATATATCTATTAAGTCCATCAATTCTAGTTTTTCATTTGATTTCGCTATTTCCTTGTTGACTTTCTGTCTGGATGATGTATCTATTGATATAAGTAGGATGTTGAGGTCCCCTTCTATTATTGTGTTGGTGTTAATTTCTCCTTTTAGGTCTGTTAATTGTTGCTTCATGCACTTTGCTGCTCCTGTGTTGGGTGCATATATATTTATAGGTGTTATGTCCTCTTGGTGGAGTGTCCCTTTTATCATTATACACTGCCCCTCTTTGTCTCTTTTTGCCTTTTTTATCTTGAAGTCTGCTTTGTCTGATATAAGTATGACCACACCTGCTTTCTTTTGTTTGCCATTGGCTTGGAGTATTGTCTTCCATCACTTCACTCTGAGCCTGTGTTTTGTCTTCAGAGCTGGGGTGTGTTTCCTGGAGGCAGCATATTGTTGGGGTTGTTTTTTAATCCATCCAGCCAGTCTGTGTCTTTTGATTGGAGAATTCAATCCATTTACATTTAGAGTGATTATTGATACATGATGGCTTAACACTTCCATTTTATTACTTGTTTCCTGTGTGTTCTGCATTTCCCTTGTTTCTTCACATGTACTTTGGACTACCAGTTCACCAGTTTGGTGATTCTCTGTGATGGTTTTCTCAGTTTTGTCCTTATTTATTGTTTGTGTCTCTGTTCTGATTTTTTGTTTTGTAGTTACCATGACGTTTGTATAAAAGTTATAATAGATGAGATAATCCATTTTCTGATAGACTCTTTTTTACTTCATCTAAGCAAGTTCCGTCCCTATCCTTTTCCGCATCCAAGTTATTGTTGTCACAACTTATTCTGTTTTGTGTTATGAGTTTGTAGTAAAAATGAAGTGATTATATTTATTTTTGATATTTTCCTTCCCTTTATCTTTAATATTATAGTTAAGTATTTGCCAACCTGATCTGATAGAGAGCTGCAATTTTCTGATTTTTTTTGTCCATCTCCTTGCTCAAGGCTTTGTAAACCCTCTTTTTTTCAGGTATTAGGGCCTTCTCGATCATTTCTTGTAGGGAGGGTCTTGTGGCGATGAACTCTCTCAGCTTTTGTTTCTCTGGGAAAGTTTTAATTTCTCTGTCATATCTGAAGATTTTTGCTGGCTAGAGTATTCTTGGCTGAAAATTTTTGTCTTTCAGAATTTTGAATATAATCATTTTGCTCTCTCCTAGCCTGTAAGGTTTTTGCTGAGAAATCCTCTGAAAATCTGGTAGCGGTTTTTTTGTAGGTTATTTTCTTCTGCTTTGCTGCCCTTAATATTTTTTCTTTGTCATTGACTTTTGCCAGTTTTACTAATATATGCCTTGGAGAAGGTCTTTTTACAGTGATGTAATTTAGAGTTCTATTAGCTTCATTTACTTGTAATTTCAGCTCCTTCCTCACATTTGGAAAGTTCTCAGCTATTATTTGGATAAGCTGTCTGCTCCTTTGTCCCTCTATTCTCCCACTGGAATACCTATAATCCTTATGTTGCATTTTCTAATTGTCAGATATTTCTTGGAGAATTTCTTCATTTCTTTTTAGTCTTAGTTCTCTCTCCTCCTATATGTGAAGCATTTCTATATTTCTGTCATTTAAGGACTCCAGACTTTTCTTTGTCTTATTCATTGTGTTTTTCATCTCCAACATTTCTGATTTTTTTTTTAGAGTTTAAATCTCTTTTGTGAAGAATTCCCTCTGTTCATTAATTTTATTCCAGATTTTGTTGAACTGTCTTTCTGAGTTTTCTTGTTACTCGTCTAGTTTTTTTTTTTTAATGAAAGCTATTTTGAATTTTCTGTCATTTAGACTGTAAATGACTTTGGAATTGATTTCCAGGTACTTGTAATTTTCCTTCTTGTCTGGAGTGTTAATATATTTGATGGGGTGTATTTGTGTCATTGTATGGTGGTAGTATCTGGTTACAGATTCCACCTGCTGCCACTGCGGGGGGGCAAGAGCTGTGTATTCTGAGCCTGCCGTGATCCCTGGAAGCTGTGCCTGTCCTTTGGATGCTGTGCTGACAGGGCCTCTTTGCATTTGCCCACTGGCTGCTGCTGCTTTACACACGTAGGTGTGCAGGCACTCTGGCTGACTGGCTGAGCTGGTGCTCCAGGTGTGGGGAGGGGTGCTTTCTTCTGCTTGCGTGATCCCTGGGGGCGCTCTCGCTCTGCACTTGCTGTTTCTCCTCCTGGATGCTCAGCTTGGTGAAGATGCCCCAATGATTGCTTAGCTTCCTTGGTGTGCAGCATTCCCTGGGGCTGGGAGGCAACTTTGAGAGTGAAGGCATTCCCGCAGAGGGCTGCCCTTTCCTCCCTCTCCTCTCAGAGCCACGTGCAGTTCCATGCCCTAAATCACTGTCATTCAGGGGTCCAACACCTCCACCTTCAGACGTATGGCTGCGTGGATTTCTTAGTTGTCTATTGCATTGTGTGAATGTCCTCTTTTGGTTTATGAGTGTCTTTTTCATTATATTTTGGTGGGGAGAGTCTAAGGGAAGACCTCACTCTGCCATGATGCTGATGTCACTCCAACAGATTTTTTTGGTGAGGAAGAGTGACTCTGAGCTAACATCTGTTGCCAATCTTAGTCTTTTTGCTTGAGAAAGATGGTCCCTGAGCTAACATCAACAGACATTTTTTGAGTACCTATTATACAAACATACAGTGTCAGGTGATGGTGCTACAAAGACGGCTAGGGGCAGGTATAATCCCTGCTGCTGTTGTCTCAGCAGGAATGACACATAAACAATACTGTAAGACAGCGATAATAAGCAGGTAATTCTAATACACGTAGACTACTTAATAGTCATACCAAATAAGAGCTGAGAGTTGGAGTTCTATCCCCAAGATAATGTGGCTTTGATAAGTTTCTTAAAATATTAAAGTACCAATCTTTAAAATGAGAGTGATGTGCAGCTTCATTGTGTCACCCCGGATAATGTACATGAAAGTGTTGTGTAAAAGTGTGAAGTGTAAAAAAAAATGTTATAATTGTTTTATTAGAATATTTCATTGCTTTCAATTCTAGTGTAATCCTTATTTTTGAAAGACTGTAATTTTTCCTACTCTTCTAGCCTATGAGGATATATCATCTTCTTGAGACTTGACCTTTGTGTCTTTTTATGTAGACATAAATTTTGTTGTGATTTTTAACTGCATTGTCCTTTTTTATATTACTTATTGCTCTCTTAATTCTTCTGATAGATTCTTTGACATTTTATCAGCTTCTTTCTTTGTACATTCTCTTCCTGTCTGTTTATTTTTACTTTTCTGTTTGAATTTAACATCTGAATTTTCATACAAATATTTCAAGCTATAATTTTATGCATAAGCATTCTTTGTACATATATTATTTCTACTCAGTTGCTTTGTTTTTTAATCCAAAATCAGTCTTGTTTATATTGTTTTCTATTAACTCAAGTTTATATTGTTATGTCATTTTCAAATGATTAATACAAGTAACAGGAGTAAAAGTGCCTGTTACTTGGGTGATCGTGAATCTGTGTATTTCTTTTCCCCCATCTCAACTATGGGTTTTATTGTTCAGAAGCCAGACATTTTATGCTTTAAAGTTACATTGCTTTCTGAAGTTAATTCTTTTGGGAAATCTGAAAATGATTATTTTGTTTCTTAATTGAGGCAGATACATGCCACTGGCAGTAAGTCATGTACTTTTAAATAAAGTACTCACTCACATTTGGATGACTACTTTATTGAATGAATACCCCAGTTCATTTTTCTATTGGCACTTTCCTTTAAGACAGTCATCACCAAAATTAGCTCTTCAAAAAGGTGGCTGACACATACATGTTATTTATTTACTAAAAGTATCTTGTGTAATGAATGACACATTGTAGTTATGGATTCTGGAATTTAGAAAACCATATTCAGAAAATGATTTGGTAGAAAACATATATATTAATTTTTTTCATATTTTCAACATTGCAAAAGCTATACACATACACACATGCATATAGAAAAATAAAAAATATAAATAAGCACAAATAAGAAAATAAAAACACTATATTCCCACCACCTAGGGATGACACCATTAATACTTCAATATATGTTCTTCCAGATGTTTTCCTCCATATATATACATAACACAAGTATTTCTTTACTAGAATTTTGTGATACTATTGTACGTTATTTTAGTGTATGGTTTTTTTAGTTAACTATTTCTGCTTTTCCATGTCAGCAGATTTTCATCTAATACCGAATCCATACTCACATTTTTTCAGTTTTCTGAAAAATGTTATTTTCAGTTGATCCGTCCAAACCAGATCCAATCCAGGATGACTCATTACATTTAATAATTATTACCCCTTAAGTCTTTTAAAGTCTAGCTCAGCTCCCCCCCCACCACCACGTTTTTTGTGGCACTGACTTTTTGATTAGACATTTCCTTCTGTTGTATGTATCTGTTTTTTGGGGGGCAGGGTGGGCATATCTGTTTGCTTTCTATTGGTGCCATTTAGCTTATTCCTCTATAACTTGTATCTTTTTTCCCCCAGCTCTCTATATCTTGTATGTTAACTAAGTATAATTTTAAATCTGGCTGAAAGATCAATCTCCCCCATTAGACTTTCAACCAGATTAGTATGATAACTATAAATATTGCATGATTTTAGTTCTCATCTTCCTTTTTGTTCAAAGACTAGAAAAGAAAGATGAGTTTTCTTGAATTATCTATGTACAAATTTTTAAATTAATAAATTTTTAAATTAATAAAAAAAGGAAATCTAGATTTATTTATGCCCACAAATACTATTACTTCTAGTCTGTGATAATCTTCTTGAGTGTAACCTCTAGTTATCTCCAGGGTTTTCTTTAAAATATTTAACAACACATTTAAACTAATTAAAAAAAATAAAATGATGTGAACTAGGTGCAATGCTCAATCATTTGCATACCCTACCTTGTATTAATGTAACCATTATTGATCAAGTTAGAAAGTTTTAATTAAAAGATCAATTCTTAAAATTTACATCAATATATGTTTCGGTTTTCGGAAATGCATAATGCTTAGTGCAAAATGTTTTAATGATTTAAGGAAATGGATTCCTGAGAGATTTGACATTTTAGTATATTACTTATTTGGATTCCACTGCTTCTTATTTTTTCTTGCAATTGGGAAAGTGCTGATAGACTCTGTCACACTAGAGCTTATAAGGCAGGTGTCCATCCACGAACTGCTAAAACATGGAAATATGAATAGATGTATCTAAAAACATACAAAGTACAAAGTGTGAACCTTGAAACTTATATTTCTGAAAATCCCTTTGATTATTTTACAGTTGTAGAATTTGAATTTGTGGGAAAAACAGGTTTGGGGGACTAAAACTGCAAACAAACATGAGGCCTTATGTATTTTTTTTATATTTAGTGACCTAAAACAATAAAGAAAACTCTAAGCTGAAATAATTTATGAAAATTTTACACATTTTTAATTAGATGAGTATCATGTAGTTAATTTCTGTTTTGTTGACCCTGATTAGTGAAAACATTTCAGGACTCCCTCCCCCAAAGTTTCAGTGGAGTGGTTATATTCATTTTTCTCTCATGCAAATTGAGTAGTTTATGTCTTCTTCTTCATTAAGGTGCTTACTACCCTTTTGATTTTATGACTCAGAAGTAATTGATGTAGCTCTTTTCCCATTGTGCACACAGACGGACTTGTTTGTGTGAACAAGGAAAAAAGCTTTGGAAAATCTTTACTTATTCAGTGATTATTTATGATCCTTTGCTGTGCTTTTCAAAACCTAAGGCAGGAGCATAGCTGAGCTCTCTGACTTGGATCAGGATATCCTTTCTAGATCTAAATTCCCTTCCACATTAGTTGTAGGAGTCCTATTTCTGAGGCCTGGTCTTAATTTCTTTTCCTAAGCCTGAATTACAAAACCTCTGTGCCTGCTTCTTCATCCACTTTGTCTTATATATATTTTTTAACAATCTTTAGGTACCTCATTTTCTAAATATGCCTCACTTGAATAACTGAATTTGAATCTCTTATTTGAGGTGAATTCAATCAGAAGAGAATCCGCATGTATACAATTAGTTAATTGCCTATTAGCAGGTAAGGAGAGTTTATGGTTTGGAAAGAATGTGTATATATTTACGTGTACCATATTGATACATTGAGGTGTAAAGGGTGATCTTGAGTTTTCAAGTTACAAAAACAGCATTACAGGAACAAAACAAAAGGTAAATATCTGACATCTAACTTAATCTTACCAAATTTAGCAGATCTTACCAAATCATACCAATTTTTAAAATTTTTATTTATTTAAAATGATCTTTTAGCTATTTTCTTAAGAAGTATCGATTTTTCTACATACTCATGATTTAAATGAATTACCCAGTTATATTGCTCAGTAATGGACCAAGTTGCCCTCATCTACTGTGGTTATTGACCCCCAACATCCTTAGACTATTTTAGGAAGTAGGAGATAAAAAGGGCACCTGTGCTAATAGGTGACTGTGATGGGAGGTTGCCTAGTGTACCAAAAATTCTTGCTCTTTAATAGCCCTTCCACCCAAGTCCCATTCAGGAAATAGTTACTGATCATCATTCATTTGTATTTGAGCACTATTTGTGGTCTGGGTTGGCCTCAAGTTATAGCACTGACTGTGTTGGAGGAAGTTAATCTTCATGTAGGGCATGATGAGTAGAGTGATAAGAAGGAATATGGAGTGTTTGGGGGAAAGGAGGTGAGGTATAAGTCTCCCCCAGATGGGCAGAGCTCAGAATACACTGATTTCAGTTAACATTTTGGAGACATCCCTCTTCTAATCCTCCTGCATGTTGACTTGCAAACTGTTGGCTTGGAAGATACTTCTTTCAAGAGAAAGTATGGATATTATACAATTTAAGTTTAAAAAAAATACTTATTCGTGGCACATTTTTACCCATGATACTAGCAAGCAAGAAGCATGAAAATGATTGTCTAATTTCAGATCTGTTTCTTTTGTTCCACCATCCATTCTCCTGGGTCTCGTTAAGGTTCACTCCCACCCTGTAAGTTCTTGTAATCTTGATTTCAAAAACCATAAGGAAGAAAAAGTCAGGGGGCCAGATTTAGGGGAATATGGGAATAGAGGGGCTGGTGGGAAGGAAAGCTGGAAAAGCCAGGCCAAGAGTATTAATCCGATGTTTACACGGTAATGAGAGTGATTTCTTAATGTGATCAGTAAATTTTCTGTGATGGAGATTTCTGAACAGAAAGTTCTGAAATTATTTGAAAAATGGCAGCATAGGTTAAATAAGTAGTAAGCTTTTCAAGGAGATACTTTCGAAGAAAAGCATAGTTTTGGTGTAAGTGTTGACATGCTTATTTGGAAAAGAATTAGTCTTGTTACAGATCATATTAAATGGTTTAAAATAGCTGGTGAGTGTAACAGCTGTTGATTGCAATTCATGATTCCATGATGATGTACAGAACTCTTGGTCCAGTTTTGAGGATCAAACTGAATTTTCTGTGCCGTTGATTTCAGCCACCATTTAAGTCAAACACTTTGGGACTTGAAGAAATATCAGAAGTAATAATGTAGAAGGATCAGAGGATGACTAGTTTTGTAAAAATAAATGTTGGTTCATACATTTTAAAGGCAAGTATTATACGTTATATAGCATATGAAGAAAAAGCTTCTAGTGTTCATGAAATGGCAGCTCAAAAAAACAGACTTCACTGTTTCTGAGATAGTAATTATAGAATAGTCTGGCTTGTTGGGAAATGGGAAGGAAGTAAAGCTAGCTGAATAGACCCAGGTCAGTTTTATTTACCTGTAAGATATTCCTTTCATAGATAGAGCATGGTGTAAATTGAGTGGAAAAAGATTGATGGAGACACTACTTGTAGCTATATTTTCAGAACCTCATGGTTGTATTATTGTATAAATTATGTAATGTTTCTTTGAAGGTGCTTTCCTTTTACCCAGGTAATAGTAGGCCCTAGTTTTTTTATCATTGAGAATTTTAAAGGATAACAAAAACAACAAAGGCTAAGCAAATGAGACTTCGAGTTTAGCCAGCTGTAGATGTTGTGCAAATAATCACTTGAAATAAACTCTTCAAGAAGATAAAAGCTTGATTTCTTTTTTTTTTTTTTTTAAAGAAAAGCTTGGGTTGGAGCCATCAGTAAAATGAAAGGATTAGAATGAAATTCTCATAATACACACCAAGATTAAAAGTCTAAATAATCACTAGAAAACTTCCATTTTTTACAGAATGTCTTATTTCTTTAATAGTTTCACCATGGATTTTGTTGACTGTTTTTAATCTTTTCCCCTTTGCATTCTCTTTTAAATTCTGTCTTGTAGTAATGTAAAAATCATTATTTAGAAATTAACGAGAATTAATTTTCTTTATTAAAATCACTTTATAGGCAGTTTCCAGGAATATCTTTATTTCAGGAAGCAAGATATATGTGTAATACAATCAAAGCTTTTTAATAAATAAGTTTATTTCCTTCCTCTTATGGGAAATATTCTTAGTTTCATACTTTTCAAATTTATAGAACCCTGTATTATTTCACACATATTCTTAACAGGTGTTTACCTCAAACTGTTCCTTTTTTTAAATACTCAAATGTATTCATGGACTACTACCCAATGTTCTAAACATAATCAACTTTACAATTATACACTTATCCTTTAGTCATAAAAGGAATAGTTCCTTTTACCCTGAAGCTTACCAAGTATTCTTTGTTTCCCCCACCAAATGTTCTTAAAGTAACCATTTATCATCAAAATAGCCTAAGTGCATTTCTAATTCCAGTTATAATTATTTTATTTACTCCTTCAATAAGTGTTTTGAAATGTCTTCTATTTGTGCCTTTCTACAGAAAAGGTAGGAGTCCTTTTACATCTTATATTTTCTTTAGTTTTTCGTGGTAATATGAGTATACAAAGCATGAAAACATCTAAAACTCAGGTTTGCATTATTTTATTTCGAATATTGGCTTAATGTATAAACTCTGGGTTGCAAACCCTATTCTCAAGGTCTCTTCTGTGATTGCTGTGAGCTGGTTGACTAGTAGAATTTTCTCTGAAGGACAAAGGTTGTAATCAAACCAGATGCCAGGTTGTGATGTCAGAGTGCAGATTAAAAATTCTCGAAAGATTAATTCCCACCTGTTTTCTGGTTTTCTTATCAAGTGTGATCAACTAGAATGAAGAGCTGCAAGTCTATATGATAGGACTAAGTGTATTTTAAAGTAGTACGTGCTTTTTTTTTTTTTTTTTCTTTTTTGTGAGGAAGACCAGCCCTGAGCTAACATCCATTGCCAATCCTCCTCTTTTTGCTGAGGGAGACTGGCCCTGGGCTAACATCCGTGCCCATCTTCCTCTACTTTATATGGGACGCCGCCACGGCATGGCTGACAAGCAGAGCGTCGGCGGGCGCCCAGGATCAGAACCTGCGATCTGAACCCGCGAACCCCGGGCTGCCAAAGCGCGAACTAAACCACTGTGCCACCAGGCCGACCCCGTAGCATGTGCTTTAAAAAGATAAAAATCCCCATCTCAATAAACAGTCAATAAATATTTAATTGAATATCTACTGTATTTCTAGATCTGTATGGGGACCTTCAAAGACTAAGATACGGTTTTTGCTTTTGAGGAAATTATACTCCTATTTGAAGAGACAAGATTAATAGCTATAAAAGAATTTAAATTCAGGAATTTTAGAAAAGCTGACATGAGGTTCACGAAAGTGGTAAAAATAAAAGGTAAGGATTTGAAGTTGTTGCTCATGTGGTTTTGACTTGAGCTTAAACATCAAAGGAAATGATGTAAGATTTGCTCTATTTATTTTAGATAACAGCAGATTGAGTTACTTTTCTGGGAATACTTCGTAAATTTTATGCTAGTCCTAGAATTTTAAGTTCCTGACAGAATATTATTTGGTTAAAATTATTTTGTTAAAGCCTCTTTTTGTAAGAATATTTCATAAAAAGGGATGTACATCTCAAAATAATTTAATGTTATTTTGTTTTTAAAAATAAGTTTCATTATCTATCCCTTGTGTATGTGTATGTGTGTGTGGGTATGCTTTACTTCTGCACCTTTGTTCATGCTGTGCCCTCTATTCATAATGCCTTTCTCCAACACTTTGGGCTTAGCACCCTCTCAACCCCTACCTCTATTCAACATTCCTTTGACAACCAGATTAGACCTCCAGCTTCAGTCTTCTCTTTTCTTGTAAGATTTTGTTCACCCTGCCAGTTATGTTTGGTTATTTACTCATGTGACTCTTCTCTCACATTTGTGCTTTTCTTGAGAATAGATATTATTTATATATGTATTTGGGATGCCTAGCATAATGCTGGGCACATAGTGGATAGTTGTTGGATAAATTATTGAGTTACCTAAATTCTCAATAGTCATAATTAGAGGTTGGTTTTTGACATTTGTGGAAGGTTAGGCTATGACGTGGTCATCACTTTCATAGATTTATCTAGGTTTAGAGCTCTAAGTCCTCGTCTTTCTCTATTTTCAGTAATAAATAAATTCAGGTCTAATGGTGATTCATCTAACAAGATGAACTTATAAAAGTCATTTGAGAAGACACTAAGTTCATCAGAGGTTACTGAAATAAGCTTCAAACAGATTTTTTAATAGAAAGTTTACTTTATATAGATAGTTTTTATAAAGTAGTAGGCATTATAGAGAGGAGTTAAAGACATGAACCTTGTTGTGGCTCCCTCCTTCTCTTCCTTCAAAACTTATAGAAGATTGCAAGTAGTGAAAGCTGTAGGCAGAAAGCAGACAATTATATAAACTTCACTTTTTTAATATAAAAGTATTATTCCACAGTTCCTTAGCTCCAGACCTTGAGATTGGATTTGTTTTAGAATCCAGACTTTCTTGAATTTTAAAAACTGAATTAGTGGTATGTACTGTAAATTATGTAACGTTCCCCATAGGGATCTATGGCAGAACACTATAATCAAACACATTAGTATTCCTGCACTGAAATGTATTAACATGCACATTGAGTGGGATAAATGAGGACTATAATTATCCTCATTTCAGTTCAGGTCAGGTTTTACCACTAAATAAGTTATGTAAAACTTTGGTTTTCAGAATATTTTGGATTTTAGAATTTTTGGTTAAAAGATTATGAACCTCTCACTCTTTATTTTAATGTTCCCAAGGATCTGTAGTTCCTATTCCTGTGAAGAGAGGAAGATACACTGTTCTTCTGTTTTGATCTTTATGAACCATATGTGTGTGTGGTTGAGATGTGTATATGTAGACAAATATTTATACAGTATACATACATGTACATATATATACACAAGTACATGTGTGTTTGTGAGTGTGTTAGAGAGAGGTATATGTGTGTGTGTTTATGTATATGTGGATGGTAGGGATGGGGAGTGGTGAACTGAGTCCATTTAACTGTTTCATGCTTGAGCTAGCTCAGATTTGGTTACTAACATGGTGTGAAATAAACCCTTAATTGCAGTTTCACAGCTTTGTTAGCGCTTAAGCTCATCACTAACAAATTCTCTTGACAGAGGTAAAACCTAGAAATTCTGTGTAAAATTACAATCAGAACATTCTGTGTGCCATACAAAATAATGGTAAAATTTTTTGAACAGTCACAACAGAATATGGCTTAAACTACTGTGTTACTAATCCTGAAGGTGTGTGAAATGTTTTTGGTGGTATGTAAGCACCCAAAGGAGCAATTTCACTTTGCCTGTGTAGTAGTTAGTGCATGGACTGTGGTTCAAGGCAGGAAATGAAGAATACCTGAGCCAGCTGGAATGGTAATAGGAATTTAGGTAAGCAGAAACTAATGATCCAAATTGGAAATAGGCCAGGGCATTGGAGATTAACACCCTCCCATTATGAAAAGTCCCATGAGATCTCAGAAGACCTCAAGAGGCTTGCACTTTTGTTTGTAAGACACTATGAAATTACACAGGCTTTAATATTGCTTAACCATGTAAGTACCAGTAAATGTGGTAGAAATGACCTTTCTTTCCACTCAGTTCTAGCAACTAAATGTCAGGCCCTGAATCAGTCAGATGAAATGAACTCTTGGGTTGGAATGCTGTATTTCTTTTTAAATATCAAAGTCTTATATTAAATTAAATATAAGGTCCCAGATCCTTACAAATGTTGCTGTATGAGAAGATATACTTTCATACCCTGTCGATGCTTCTATGATGCTTTTTTTCCAAACTCTGTGTTCTTCGCTGACAACAGCAAATATGTGTACTTTGTGAGGTCTTGATAAATGCTGATTCCTGCAAGAAGAAAGCTCTTAGGAAGTGAGCTTAGACATTGTGAAGAGGAAGCACAAAGAATGAGGCAATTGAATGAGGAGTATTGCAAAGGATTATTTAAAAGTGTGTGAGTCAGAAGCCAAATTAATATTACTTCCCTCGGGTCTAACAATCTTCATATGTATATCATGGTTTATTTTGGCTTACCTGGTTAGTTTATCCTCATATGTGGAGATGTTAGCAAATTAGCACTATCAAATTCTGTTCTTTTTCATCCCAAAAGCTAAGTAAGTATGCTTGTAGCTGTAGTTCTTGTCTCCGTAGAAGAGCCATGTAATTTAAGGTTATAAAATAAATGGTGTTTAGTGAAGAAAAGCTTGTCGTTATAGAGTATCCTTATTTACCCCATGATGCCTACTTAATGAAATCTATTTTTATGATTCCTTTTAGGGTACCAGGGCTTATGAATTCTACTACTATAACCTGTTTAAATCTGAATAATTATTTTTCCTATTTAAATGAGGAACTCAGTGACTAAAAAGTTATTTCCTGCTGCAGTTTTTCTTAAATGATAGAATTTAGAAGTTAAAAGTGGTAAAACCAACAGGACCAACTATGAAGCTGAGGGAATTTCAGTTATGAGGTTTTAATTTTTTATTAATTTAAACTATATGTTTTGGAGAGTGGGCAGAAAGGGAAGAGGAACATTTTGAAATTGTGCCCAACAGTTTTCAACCTTTTGTCAGCCTTTTGTGATGCTAAGATGACTGCAATTTGAAACCTGAAATCTGAAAGATTTGTGTATTGGATGATTCACATATTGTTGGGTTTTCCACATGACTTAAATTCTTTATAGAAACAGTTTTAAAAACACGTAGCAAGAGAACAGGATCGTATTTATTTTATAGGACTTGAAAACCAGCAGCATGTGTTCTAAAAAGATCAAAGTGTGGTTTTATTCAACATTATAAATAAATTCCCTTATATTACTGCTTACATTTCAGTTTTTTGGTGTATTATCAATGTTGATTAAAATTAACTGAATGTGTTGACAGAACTAGAGAAAAAAATTGAGTTTCTGTTGCTAAATAAAATTTAAATGCTACTTTTTAAAATAAAACTTTACTCTTATAGACTGTTATGTATGATCTGTGTTTCCATGAGGAAATGTTGATTAAGTAGTTTCCATTTTGGTATTACAGTATGTCCTGTTGTAAGTTGCTGACTGTGGAAAGATCTTTTAAGTCAAAAAAGCAGCTCAGCTTAAACCTCTAGTATTTATTATGGAACAAACCAGAAATAGAAATCTACCAGCAATTTTATAATCTTATTGCATTCCTGCATATCTTTTGGAGTAAATTAGTTTTAAAAGTTTTTACAAGAGGCTGTTGACTATAGAACTGTTACCCTGTATATCCTTGTACACAAAGGGTCTTTTTTACTTGATTTACTAAATACATGTCTGTAGTTTTTTTTTAAAAAGGAAGCCCTAGCCTAGAGTAAGTGACAAAATTGTCTCTGTTTAGTGTATCTGTGAGAGATGTTGTTCATCTACAAAATATGCTTATTAGATATAATTCTGACAAGACTTGGTTGTATTTAATACTTAGCAGGATAAACTTATTTTGGATGAAACAAAAAGTCTTCAAAATCTGTTTTCTGTTAAATAAGTAACTCATCTGGATTTTTTGAGGATGTTTGAGTATCCTTGATAACAGAAAAAAGAATCGGAATTAGTAATATTAGTTTACCTAAGTAAGATAAGTTTTTGAGGATAGGCCAATACTTGAATTTTGATGTCTACTTACAAAGTGCAGTAATTCAGTATTAAGTGAGATTAAGTCTTTGCCTTTCAATTGTTTCTAATAGGGGCTGTGGAGTGTGGTTTGTGTCTTCTGAATAAATGTTTTAAGTTTCTCTCTCAGTGCTTGCTTCTAACACCAAGAGAAGAGGAAGAGGAGGAAAACTATTGTAGCTGCTATTTCATGTGAAGTTAAGACTCTAGTCAGTGTTAAGTGGCTATGGAATCTTTATTACTTTCCAGTAATTGTTTCATTTTACCTTAGTGCTAGCAGAATACCTGTCTGACTTTTTAATAGTGACATTTTATTTTCTATCAGTAAAAATATTTTTTTGTTTGAACTATTTAGTGACTTTTAACAAGAAATTGTGCTGTCTATTATGACTTTGTTAATGCTATAGTTATAAAAAGCATGTGGAGTGTGCATAGAATATATTTAGAGTTTTAGTCACAGTTTTTTTTTTTTTTACTATGTTTTGAAAGAAACATTGAAAGTAACATACAGTAGACAATTAATATTTGAATTGGACTTTAAATTATATTAGGTATCTTGTAGTGTGCCTGAACATTAATTCCAAAGTAGTGACTTTGAGAATCCAGATCAATAACTCTGACTTCTGATAATCAAAACACAGGGCCTTATCTTTTTTATGTATGGTGAAAGATGTGAAAATACCATTTCAGTTCTTAACAGTTTGATTTATAAATAATGATGAATACCAAAATGTTACTGAAGCTGTATGTGAGTAACCACGTAACTACAATTCAAGTCAGTGATACTTTTGGTCTATATTTTCTTATAAAATGCACTATAATCTTTTAACACTATTTCTTGATGATAACAATGATATGCTCACTTAAGACGATTTGGAAAGTACAGAAAAAATAAAGGTGAAAATAACATTTTTCAAGATATGTTAAATATATATTGACATTTTGATGTTGATTTCCTTCCTGCCCTTTTTCACGTGTATATATTGTATTTTATGTGTGCTTATACCAGCATTTAAATTGGGATCATGCTGCTTCTGTAATGGTATTAGATCTTAACGTTAAAAATATTGATTGTT
The DNA here is from genome assembly GCA_031878705.1 of Tapirus indicus. Lineage (NCBI taxonomy): Eukaryota > Metazoa > Chordata > Mammalia > Perissodactyla > Tapiridae > Tapirus > Tapirus indicus. The sequence goes on from CM062918.1 coordinate 48,911,344, forward strand.
CGTCTCTTCAATAAATGGTGCTGGGAAAATTGGGCAGCCACATGCAAAAGAATGAAAGTAGACCATCTTCTATCGCCATACACAAAAGTCAACGCAAAAGGGATTAAGGACCTGAAAGTGAGACCTGAAACTATAAAACTCCTGGAAGAAAATATAGGCAGTACACTAATTGACATCAGTCATAAAGGGATCCTTTCGGATTCCATGTCTACTCGGACAAGGGAAACAAAAGGAAAAATAAACATGTGGGACTTCATCAGACTACAGAGCTTCTACAAGGCAAATGAAACCAGGATCAAAATGAATAGACAACCCACCAGCTGGGAGAAAATATTCACAAATCGTATATCCGACAAGGGATTAATCTCTGTAATATATGAAGAACTCACACAACTGAACAACTAAACAAACAACGCTATCAAAAAATGGGCAGAGGATTTGAACAGATATTTTTCCAAGGAAGGTGTACAGATGGCCAACAGACACATGAAAAGATAGTCATCACCACCAATCATTAGGGAAATGCAAATCAAAACTATGCTAAGATATCACCTTACACCTGTTAGAATGGCTATAATCACCAAGACAAAAAACAACAAATGTTGGAGAGGTTGTGGAGAAATGGGAACCCTAATTCACTGCTGGTGGGAATGCAAACTGGTGCAGCCTCTATGGAAAACAGTATGGAGATGCCTCAGAAGATTAAAAATAGAAATACCGTATGATCCAGCAGTCCCACTCTTGGGCATCTACCCAATGGACATGAAATCAACCATCCCAAGAGGCTTATGCACCCCTGTGTTCACTGCAGCATTATTCACTATAGCCAAGAAGTGGAAGCAACCCAAGTGTCCCTTGACTAATGATTGGATAAAGAAGATGTGGTATTATATACCATGGAATACTACTCCGCCATAAAAAAGACAGAATCGTCCTATTTGCAATAACATGGATGGACCTAGAAGGTATTATGTTAAGTGAAATAAGCCAGAGAGAGAAAGACAAACACCACATGATTTCACTCATATGTGGAATATAAACAAGTACACGGACAGAGAGAACTGTTTGGTGGTTACCAGGGGGAAGAGGGGTGGAGGGTGGGCACAAGGGGTGAAGGGGTGCATTCATATGGTGACGGACAAATAATAATGTACAACTAAAACCCCACAATGTTATAAACTATTAAGACATCAGTAAAAATTAAAAAAAAAAAGAATATTGGTTGTTCTTTATAATCATATATACACGGTATAGCTATAATTTATAGGGAAACATAGTTTTGGCTTTAGAGAAGAGGTCAGCAAACTTTTTCTGAGAAGGCCAGACGGTAAAATATTTTAGGCTTTGCAGGCCAAGAGGCAAAGTTCAGGATATAATATAGAAGGTGAAAACCATTATAAAATGTAAAAACTATTCTTAACTTGTGAAACTTAAAAAAACAAACTGGTTGGATTTGGCCCATCAATTGTAGTTTCCCACCCTCTGCTTTAGAAAATTATTTGCTTATATTTTATTTGTATTTCTCATTGTGTGTGTGTGTTTCTAAATCTTTCTTTAACAATTCTTGACAGTACTGCCTCAAAGGCACTGAGCCAGCCTGTGTGTTAAAACCCAAGGACCCAGATTGTAATTCCGGTCTTACTGCTGCAGGAATCAGTGTGCTAGCTGCTAGAGGGAGGGCTGACCTTGACTTAGTAAAATATGGTGCTTGCTCTCTCCCCAGTAGAAGAACTAACTGAGCTTAAAAGTGAACATAATTCAGCCTTTACAGGAAACAGAAAAGTGTTGTACTTGGGTCTGATGCTAGGAGATGAGGATACTGTGTAGGAGGTGTTAGACCCACCTAAAAGTGTTATTTAGCCTTGAAATGTCAAGGCCGCCCTCCCAACTATAGTTTTCCTTGACCTGGCTATATTCCCTTTTTAGTATCCATTTTTCTAACTTCAGAGATTGAACTAAATAATAAAGAGTTTATTATTATATATGGATGTAAAGGAGTAAAGATGGAAAAGATTGAAAAACAAAGAAGCTAAAAATAAATGTCAAAAAGCACTTTTTCTTGCCTTAGAATAAAAATTGTGTCTTAAAGTGCATTCAGCGGGGAAAAACTGCTATAGCTTTGGTTTTGCAATGATATTGTTTATTGTAAAATATAGTTTTTGTGAGTGTGTGTAAATATTACAGTTCCCACTTTCAGCAAAGCTTTTCCAGTTAACTCTTGTCTGTTTGTTGCTCTTCATGTTGTCTTTAGTGAAAGAAAATGTTTTTGGAGTGGAATGGTAGATTTAAAATAAGATTTCATGCTGTTATTTCAATTTGTATCCCTAATGATATGATACAAAAGCCCGTGTTCTGCCTCCTTTTTGGGTACAGATTTACAAACTTATAGACTCATAGTTATTGGGCAATTATATATTGAAGCTTTATTCAAACAAAGCTCCATCTTAAGATGGTTTTCTTTTATGGTAGTGTATTTCACAGGAACACTTAAGAGGGACATGGTCCTTGTATTTTTCTTTGCCCTTCTAATCAGCCGTTTAAAAATATTGGAACCACACATTTGAGTGGTAAATTCTAGATTGCATCTCATAGCTTATGTTGCCTTTAATATTGGAAGTACTTACTTTAATAAGGAAAGGGGTATAATTAGTTTCTAACATGGGCAGATTTGCTGTTACTAATACCGCTCTACACGTCTGTTGGCCTGTAGCATCCTTCCTGCAGAACTTGGAGCATGTTTTGAAATACAGTGGAACTTTTAAGAATTTCTTAACTTTGACCAGAACACTTTAATTAAAATTTCCATATCACTCGTCAGATTTATTAACTGAATTCTTCAGTCTTTGCTTTAATTTTCCAGGCCCCTTATATGGGACTAGGTCATGGAATGAAAGATGATATTTCTGACCCACCTTCTCACTCACTAAGTTGTTTTTCCACTATTGGTAAAGGATTTGCATTGACTCATTCATCCATTCTTTTGTGATTTCTTTGCCTTTTTTCTCTCCTCTTCGCCTCATCAACACTCCCTTCCCATCCTAGTGTCCCACGTAGGACAAGATAAAATGATTGACCAAATCTAGGGGCATAGGAAAAAGTTGAATATTGAACTTGCATAGGAAAGGATTAAACTTGTGACCTTATGTTATCTTCACTGTAACTCTAATTGCTGCATTATAATGTCTTATTCAATCCAAACTTTTAATTGGTTAACAATAGAGTAAAGTATGGGCCTATTTAAATAAAGTTTGGAGGAAATAAGATCTCATCAGTATGCATGATGAAAAATGTCTTTTTTAGTCTGTGGGTATAGAGACTTGCCTACTGCTTGAATGATGATAGTCTAAAGATTTAAAAGACATTAAAGTTACTAATTTTCCATGGCAAAGTATTTAACATTTTATTAAAGAAATGAAAATCAGTATTAACTTTTGTGTACCATAATTCCTTTGAAATGTTCTTGTCAGAACCACAAAGTTGAATCTCATATAAATAAATAATTGTATTATAGTGCTCTTTTTTATCAATCATCATTGACTGATACATTGTACAAGAATTAACTGTCTTTTAACATTCAGAGTTTAGAAGATGTAAGTTGATTAAAACAGGTCAATAAAGAAGTGTTTAGTTTATTATGGAGACAGGCATCCTTGTTGTGTGATTCCTTAGATTTTCTTAAAAATTGATCTCCTTAAACTTTAAGCTTTGTTCTCAAATCCAAGCCCCCTTAGATTTTGTTGCCATACTCTTCCTGCTTTTGATATTTTTGTGGGTTTTTTTTTGCTGGGAAAGAGTCGCCCTGAGCTAACATCTGTTGCCACTGTTGATTTTTATTTTTCCTCCCCAAGGCCCCAGTACATAGCTGTATATTCTAGTTGTAAGTCCTTCTAGTTCTTCTATGTGAGCTGCTGCCACAATGTGGCTACTGACAGGCGAGTGGTCCGGTTCTGCGACCGGGAACCAAACCTGGGCCACCGAAGTGGTCAGAGTGCCAAACTTTAACCACTAGACTATCAGGGCTGGCTCTTGATGTTTTTTTAAAAACTGGATTTTTGGGACCGGCCCAGTTATGTAGCAGTTAAGTTCATGTGCTCTGCTTCTGACAGCCCAGGGTTCACAGGTTCGGATCTTGGGTGCAGACTGATGCACCGCTTATCAAGCCATGCTGTGGCAGCATCCAGTATAAAGTAGAGGAGGATGGGCACAGATGTTAGCCCAGAGCCAGTCTTCCTCAGCAAAAAGAGGAGGAGTGGCAACAGGTGTTAGCTCAGGGCTAATCTTCCTCATACCAAAAAAAAACAACAAGTAGATTTTAAAACTTTTAGTTCTCAGTCAGCAGCCAGAGTTTAAAGGCCACTCTTTTGAAGGAAAGTATGTCCCTAATGAGTTTAATTTGAGTCTACTACTGAAAGTCATTTAACGTTTTCTAGAATGATGATTCTTAAGTGGTTACCTATAAATGGATCACACTCATAAATACCCAGTGATGTGCCCATCGTGATTTCTGTAGAGTGAGGAAGCAGAGTCCTTTTTTTTGTTTTTTTTTTTTTTTTTAGTTTTTAAAATATTTTATTTTGAAAAATTTCCCCCCAAATAGGAAAGGATACAGGAGGATATAAAATTAGATGAGTTGCATCACTTGATTTGATTACAAATATCATATTTTAATACTTTTATAATTAAATATAGCTTCATTATATTTAATAACATTTCAGATATCATAACATGATATCATAACATTTTTTATTTAAAAAATTTTTCTTCCAGTTTTGTTGAAATATAATTGACATACAGCACTGTATACGTTTAAGGCATACAGCATAATGACTTGACATATATATTGTGAAATGATTACCATAATAAGTTTAGTTAGCATCTATTATCTCATATAGAAACAGAAACAAAAGATTTTTTTCCTTATGATGAGAACTTTTAACATTTACTCTCAGCAACTTTCAGATACACAGTACAGCAGTGTTAACTGTAGTCATCACGCTGTACGTCATATCCCCAGTACTTGTTTATCTTATAACTGGAAGTTTGTACCTTTTGACCACCTTCATAGTATTCCCCCTTCCCCCACCCTCTGCCTTTGGTAACCACAAGTCTGAAGTCTGCTCTCTTTTTCTGTGAGTTTGTTTTTTTTTAAAGACTCCACATATAAGTGATGTCATATAGTATTTGTTGTTGTCTGTCTTATTTCACTTAGCATAAGGCCCTCAAGGTCATCCACATTGTTGCAAATGGCAGGATTTCCTTCTTTTATGGCTGAATTGTATTCCAGTGTGTGTATATGTCACATTTTCTTTATCCATTCATCTGTTGATGGACACTTAGATTGGTTTCCATGTCTTGGCTATTGTAAATAATGCTGCACTGAACGTGGGGGTGCAGCTATCTCTTCAATATAGTGATTTCATTTCCTTTGGCTATATATCCAGAAGTGGAATTGCTGTATTATATGGTAGTTCTATTTTTAATTTTTTTGAGGAACCTCCATACTGTTTTTCATAATGCCACCAGTGGTGCACGAAGGGTTCCCTTTTCTCTATATCCTCACCAGCATTTATTATCTCTTGTCTTTTTTCTTTGTGTGTGAGGAAGATTAGCCCTGAGCTAACACCTGTTGCCAATCCTCCTCTTTTTTTTTTTTTTTTTTTTTGCTGAGGAGGATTAGCCCTGGGCTAACATCCGTGCCCATCTTCCTCTACTTTATATGGGATGCCGCCACAGCATGGCTTGATAAGCAGTACGTCAGTCTGCACCTGGGATCTGAACCTGCGATCCCCTGGCCGCCAAAATGGAGCATGCAAACTTAACCGCCATGACACCAGGCTGGCCCCCTCTCTTGTCTTTTTGATGATAACCATTCTAGCAGACATGAGGTGGTATCTCATTGTGGTTTTGATTTGCATTTCTCTAATGATTAGTGATGTAGGGCACCGTTGTGTGTACCTGTTGGCCATTTGAATATCTTCTTTGGAAAAATGTTTGCTCAATTTTAGTTGGATTATTTGCTTTTCTCCTCTTGAGTTGTGCAAGTTCTTTATATATTTTGGATATTGACCTCTTAGCAGATATATGATTTGCAAGTAATTTGGTCTTTTGTGGTTCCATATAAATTTTAGGATTATTTTTTCTACTTCTGTGAAACATGCCGTTGGAATCTTGATAAGAATTGCATTGAATTTGTAGATGGCTTTGGGTTGTATGGACATTTTAACAATATTGATTCTTCCAATCTATGAACACGGGATATATTTTCATTTATTTGTGTCTTAAGCAGAGTCCTTGTTTTCTGATAGTGTACTATAAAATCTTGAGGACCTTGCAGTGATAGTCTGTAATCATAAAAGCTCTTTAGCCAAAATGTGATCAGGTTTTCTTAGTAGTGTTATGGCTGTCTTTCCATGAGTTAGTTACTGTGTGAATTAGGGCTTTTTGGGTAAGTGGAGGGAGAACTCATAGGACTGTTTTCTTATTTTACTTTACTGATACCTTCTGATAAACATATTTGAGGAGTCCATGTGTTAGTGAGAATTGAGTAATTGAGAATAGAAGTAGAGGATAGTTTCATTTTCAGGTATGACAGATTAAGCACAAACACCCTGTTTCTCATGCTGAATCATCTATAACACTTGGACAAAATGGATGGGAAGCTATTTGAGGACTCTGAAGAGTAAATAATAATAGGTGTCTTGAGAAAGAAGACTAGAACACAAAGTACCATCAAACTGGCTGTGAGTTTACCATTTTTTTCCTTCCACTGTTCGTGAGCCTGAACTTAACACAATCTGAAGGCTAAAAGTGGGCACGTAGGTATAGACGGAGAGCTCCAAAAGAAGCCCGCTAGTTCTGGCTCAAGGAGTGGGAAAGATAACTCCTAACACTCAGTATGAATGTGGAAATTCTTTTTTTTCTTTTCTCTCTTCTTTTATGCCATAGTCCCAAGTAACCCTGTGTTAATGGCAGCAGAGACCGCAGCAGTGGCCTACAGCCAAAACGCTGAGGGATGGCAACTTTCCTCTCTGATTGACAAACCCCCATTATTCTTTTTTCCTCTCTCTATCCTTCCACTGCCTGGCCTCAGAGTAGGTACAAATAGCAGAAGTGTGTGACCAAGTACATTATCTAAAGCCCTAGCATTCTGGCTGAAGAAATGAAGAGAGATGCCCCAGGGAATTGGAAAGTACTGAGATCATGTAGAGGGAGAAACTTGGGAAGTAATACCATAAAGTTATTTATGAATTCCTGGGTTCACCCCTGAGCTGTGCATACATGGAAATAATAGACTACAGCCCAAGTCCTAGACTGATTATTGGATGATGCAAGGTGGAACAGATTCAGATAGCATGGCAAAGACTTTGAAAATTGAAGTGATAATTGGAACCATGCCCATAGAAGCCATGTTAGAACTTGCTGCCGGAACCTAAACATGTTGATCTCCTGTTAAAACAAAAATATTAACGTTATCCACAGGATTTAAAAACAACCAGGGTTTCATGACATAATATTTAAAATGTTCAGATTACAACCCAAAATTATCTAGCTTATGAAGAATGAGGAAAATTTCAGTTCACATGGAAAGAGACAATCAACATACACCATCATGATAGAGATGTTGGAGTTATATGATAGACTTTATAGTAGCTATTATACAGATATTCCAGTGAGCAATTGTGAATGCTTTTGGAATAAATGGAAAAGTAGAAAGTCTCAACAGAGAAGATATAAAAAGAGATATGGAATTGTTAGAACTGAAAAATACAGTAAGTGAAAAAATTCCCACTGGATAACTCAATAGCAGAGAGGAAGGAAATTTTTAGAAATTGAAAAGAGCCTCAGTAAACTATGAGAAAATAACAAAATGTTAGACATTTTAAGACATTTTGAGAAAGAATGTGGTGCTAGAAAATATTTGAAGAAATAATGGCCCAAAACATCACAAATTTAGTGAAAGACATAAACAGAAAGATTCAGAGAACCAGAAACAGGATAAATCCAAAGAAATTCATACCCAGACATGCCATAATAAATCTGATAACTAAAAACAAGAAAAAAATCTTGAAAGCAGCCAGAAAAAAAATCACATTTTACTTCTAGGGGAACAGTGATTTGAGCGATTGAGTATTTCTTGTCAGAAACCATGGAGGTGAGAAGATAAAGGCAAAACATTCTTCAAGTGCTGAAAGAAAAGAATTGTCCATAACCAGCAAAAATATTTTTTAAGAATGAGAGTGGCATAAGGACATAGTCAGATGAAGGAAAACTAAGTATTCGTTGCCAGAAGATCAGATCTAAAATTTTGGTGAAGATTGCTCTTAAGACAGAAGGGAAAATGATACCAGAAGGAAACTTGGACATCAGGAATGAAAGAAGATCAACAGAAATGGTAAATATCTGCATAAATATTATAGACTGTTGAGTTCTTTAAAATATATTTGACAATTGGAAGCAAAAAATAAAAGCAAAAATTTTAACATTGTCTGATGTGGTTTTCAATGGATGTGGTATAATATATGATATCTATGGTCCACTTGAAGTGGTAAAATGTTGATTCTAAGTAGACTCTGAAAAGTTAAGTATGTATGTTGTAATCTCTGGAACCGCTACTTACAAAATAAAGAGATATGTTAGAATCACAATGGATAAATTAAAATGGAATATAAAAAAATACTCAACCCAAAAGAAGGCAGAAAAGGGAAAACAAAAGGAACATACAGAAAACAAATAATAAAATGGTAGATATAACTCTTACACATCAATAATTAAATTTTTAAATGCTGTAAGCACATCTGCTAAAAGCAATTGTCAGAGTGCATTTAAAAATGACCCCATTGTATGCTGGCTATTAGAAACTTAGTACAGATATAATAATATAGGTAGGTTAAAAGAGAAAGGATGGGAAAAGATATACCATGCAAACACCAATCAAAAGAAAGCTGGTGGCTTTACTAACAGCAAACAAAGTAGACTTCAGAGCAAAGATAATTACCTAGGATAAAGAGGAGCATTATATATTGATAAAAGGATTAATTTACCAATCCTAAATGTGTGCATACCTTAGAACTTAAAAATACATGAAGCATAATCTGACATAACTTAAAGGAGAAATAGAGAACTTAATAATTACAGGTGAAGACTTTAGGAATAGATAGAACTAGCTGACAGAAATCACCAGGGTTACAGGATGCCTAAAGAACACTATCCACCTGCTAGATCTGATTGATGTTTATAGAATACTTTACCTAACAACAGCAGAATATACTTTCTTTTCAAGTAAACGTTACCAAGATGGAACATAACTTGGTCATGATACAAACCTTAACAAATTTAAAAGAATTGAACTCAAAGTTTGTTCTGAGACCATGATGGAAATGAACTGGAAATCATTAACAGAGAGATAAAAGGAAAATCTCCAAGCCCTTGGAAATTAAGTAGCAGACTTCTAAATAATCTGTTGAGTAAAAGAAGGAGCCTCAGTGGAAATTAAAAAATATTTTGAACTGAACAAAAATGAAAATATAACATATCAAAATTTATGCAGTCCAGGCAGTATTTACAAGAAAACTTATTGCAGTCAATGTTTAAATATTAGAACAAAAGAAAGAGCTCACATCAATAATCTATATTTCCGTCTCAAGAAACTAGCCAAAGGAAAACAAAATAAATCCCAAATAAAAAGGGGAATCAACAAAATTCAAAGCAGAAAAACAACAGCAAAAATCAGTAAGACCAAAAGTTTTTTTGTGTAGATTGATAATTGGTAATTTCTAGCAAAATTGACAAAAAAGAAAAAACACATAGAACCAGTATCAGCAATGAAAGAGAGGATTAATACTACAGACCCCACAGGAAACCAAAGGACAGTAAGAATACTGAGAACAACTGTATGCACATAAATTTGACAAATTAGGTGAACGGGACCAATTCCTTGAAATGGACTAATTTCTTATCAAGCTACCTAAACTCATCCAAGAAGAAAAAGATTATCATGAATAGTCTTATAATTATTAAATACATTGAATTCATAGTTAAAAACCTTCCAAAAAAGAAATATCCAGACCCAGATGGTTTTACTGGTAAATTCTACCAAATACTTAAAGAGGAAATAACACTATTTCTTGCAAAAAATAACAGAGGAGGAAACATTTCCCAAGTCTTTATGAAGCTGGGATTAACCTAATATCAAAACTAGACAAAAAACAGTAAATAATAAATAAAGGAAAAAAGAAAAGAAGAAAGAAAACTATGGACCAATATACCTTATGAACATAGTTGCAAATATCCTCAATAAAATATTAGCAAATTGATTCCCAGTATCCATAAAAAGAATAATATACCATGGCCAAAAAGCCTACAAAAAAATCTACTGCTGAAATCATACTTTATGGTGAGAGACTGAATGCCTTCCCCCATGAACGAGAACAAGGCAAGAATATCTATTCTTCTCCTATTCAGTATTTTACTGGAAGTCCTAGTCTTTGTTCATATGGCAAAAAAAGGAAATAAAAGGCATACAGATTGGAAAAGAAGAAATAAAAGTGTCCCTATTTCCACACAACATGATTGTCTATGTAGAAAATCCCAAAGAATCTAAAAAGACCCAGAATAGTGATTTTAGCAAGGTCACAGGATACGAGATCAACACACACACACACTCTCTTAATTGTATGTCTATATCCTAGTAATGTACAATGGGAAAATGAAATAAGTATTATTTACAACAGCTCCAAAGGAATGAAGTACTTTGGTATAAATATAATATAAATGTATACGTGGTCTCTATGTTGAAAACTACTTAAACAGTGGTGAAGGAAATTAAAGAAGACCTAAGTAAATGTAAAGGCACACTGTATTCATGGATTGGTAGACTGAAAATTGTAAAAATGTCAGTTCTTCCCAGTTCAATTTGTAGATTTAACATGATTCCAATCAAAATGCCAGCAGTATATTTTGTAGACATAGACAGTCTGACTTTAAAATTTATATGGAAATGTAAAGTAACTAAAATAGCTAAAACAATTTTGAAAAAGAAGAATAAAGTTAGAGGAATTACACTTTCTCATTTTGAGTTACTATAAATCTACAGAAATTCGGACAGTACTGTATTGGTAAAGGATGGGGACATAGATCAGTGTGACAAAATAGAGTACTGAGGAATAATCACACAAATATGGCAAAGGTGTAAAATCAACTCAGTGGATAAAGGGTAGTCTTATCTACAAATGATTTTTAAAAATTACACTTTGTAGGGCAAACCTCCCCCTATATTCCAATAATTGGATATTTATTTGCAAAAAAAGAAACTCATTTTGAATTTACATTTTCTAAAAAAATTAACTCAAAATCAATCATAGACCTAAATGTAAAACATAAACTGTTAAACTTATAGAAGAAAACATAGGAGAAAACCTTCCTGATCTGGGGTTAGGTAAAGAGTTCTTAGACATAACATAAAAAGCAGGATCCATAAAAGAAAAAGATAAATTGGACTTCATTAAAGTTAAAAATTTTGCTCTACAAATGACAATGTTAAGAAACGGAAAGACATGCTAGAGATTAGGCAATATTTGCAAATAAATATTTCACAAAGGACTTGTATCCAGAATATATAAAGAACTCTCAAAACTCAACAGTAAGAAAACTAACAACCCAATTTAAAAATGGGCAGAAGTTTGAGCAGAGATTTCACCAAAGAGGATATAAGGATGGCAAATACACATCTGAAAAAATGTTCAACATCATTATCTAGTAGGAAATGCAACTTAAAACCATGATGAAAAATACACCTACATAGCTATTAGAACAACTAAAATTAAAAAAAATTCTGACGATGCCAAGTACCATTGAGGATGCAGATCAGTGGAACTCTCACATTGTTGGTGGGGATGCAAAATGGTATAATCACTTTGGAAAAGAGTTTGACAGCTTCTTTTAGAGTTAACCATACACTTATCTTATGATCCACCAGTTCCACTTCTTGATATTTACCCTAGAGAAATGAAAATTTATGTTTATACAAAAACCTGTATATAGATATTTGTAGAAGCTATATGCATAGTTGGAAAGAACTGGAACAACCCAGCTGTCCTTCAACAGGTAAATGGTTACACAAAATGTGGGTCATCCATACAATGAAATAATACTCAGCAGTTAAAAGGAAAAACTACTTTTACATGCAACAAATTGAATGAATCTCACATGCATTGTTCAGAATGAAAGAAACCACTTTCAAAGAATCAATTCTGTGTGGTTCCATTTATACAACATTTTTAAAAAGACAAAACTATAATGATAGAGAACACATCAGTCCTTGCCAGGGGTTAGCTTTAGAGGGAGTGTGTAGCTGTAAAGGCATGAAGGAGTGTTTTTGTGTGGTGTAATTGGTCCGTATCATGATTTGGTGCTGGCTCCAAGAATCTGTACATGTGTTATGATTCACAGACCTGAACACCACAGTTTTAAAAGTCAGTTTTGCTGTATGATAATTTACCAAATATAATTTTAAAAAGAATTAAATGTAGATGCTAGAGAGGGAAAATGGGCTGGAGAGGTGGTGATACAGACCAAAATTGCACCAAAATTCAGGATTTGTTTCTGATTGAAAATAAAGCACTGGTTTCAGTGATATTATTTTCTACCTAATAGGTAAAAGTCAAGTACATGTAACTGTTTTTAAAATATCTTTTTAAATTTTTCTTTTTATTTCCTAATCTTTTGCTAAACTTTCTCATTTTTCTTTTGTTTTTAATTTGTAATATTCATTCACCTATGTAGTAAAATTTGCAAGACAAAACATATTCTGTATATATAAAATCTATGACCAATTTTCTTTTTGACCCTTCTGTAAGGTATTTCACTTCTTGGGATTTTTTTTCTTTTTTTTGATGGATATAATAAGGAATGATCATCTAAGTAACACGTGAGTCAAAGAAGAAATCTCAAGAGTAATTTAAAAATATTGTGAACTAAATGAAAAGGAAAACACAACTGATGAAAATTTGTGAAATGCAGCAAAAACAGGGCTTAGAAAGAAATTGATAGCATTGAATGCATATATTAGAAGCAAGATTTAAAATCAGTAATGTAAGCTTCCACCTTAGGAAACTTAAAAAAGAAGAGCAAATTAAATCCAAAGTAAGCAGAAGAAAAGAAATAATAAAAGAATTTGAGCAGAAATCTGTGAAATTGAAGACAGGAAATCAATAGAGCAAATCAAGGAAACCAAAAGCTGGTTCTTTGAATAGATAAAATAAAGGATGATGAACCTCATGCTTTTCCAGTGCCACTTTTCAGAGTCTAGTTTTGTTTTTTATTATCTATATGTCTTTTTTAATGATTTCTAGTTCTGCACATTAAGCCTGATTATACTCTCTACTGAAGTATCATCTGTGTAATATTTCCCATGAGTAGGGCTTGGCTTCTATTTCTTCATTTTAGTCTTTCACCACTGAAATTCTACCTTAGTGCTTTATTTTGCAGGTGTACATTTAATATGCCTCTCTGGCCATATTTTTCCTAGTCATAAATTTTACTTTTCTTTCCTGTAATTCTTTTGATGCTTTTATTTATATTTCATTGTTCAAGAATCCCACAAATTGTATTGATTTTTACAGGTTTCACAGTTTTGAATATCAGCCTGCAATACTTCAGTAAGCATTTCACAAAAAAGGTCATAGTCCTACATAACCACATCACCATTGTTGTGACAAGGAAAATTAACACTAATTCCCCTAACACTATCCCTATTTACATTTCCTGAATTGTCTCAAAAATGTCTTCCACGGATTTAAAAAAAGTATCCTTTGCATTTGACTGTTATGTATTTTCAGTTTCTTTCAATTTAAGACCTATTAAACCTATTAAAACAAATATAATCCGCCTAACAAATGTATTTTGTATTCATAAACCTGAGATTCCTCTCTTTGTTGACATCTACCCATGTTGATTGCCTACAGTTAATTGGCTGCTTCATGTATTGACACAGCACAGAATACTCAACTAGCAAAAGACAGTTACCAATCAAGCATGTTATTTCTAGAGTCCTACACAGATATATACCAATCTGAAAGAAAACTAACTAATTTGAGAGAAATTCCTAAAAGCTTTTCTTTTGACTGACAGGCTGTCAATCTAAAGAGAAACTCAAATTCCATTCAGTCTGTCTCTATAAAAGCTTCAAATTTAGGGCCGGCTCGGTGGCGCAGCGGTTTCGTCCGTGCTTGGCAGCCCGGGGTTCGCGGGTTCGGATCCCGGGCGCCCACGGACGCACTGCCTGTCAGCCATGCCGTGGCGGCGTCCCATATAAAGTAGAGAAAGATAGGCACGATGTTAGCCCAGGGCCAGTCTTCCTCAGCAAAAAGAGGAGGATTAGCAACAGATGTTAGCTCAGGGCTGGTCTTCCTCACCAAAAAAAAAAAAAAAAAAAGCTTCAAATTTAAACAGGTAAAATAAAGCAAGCATGGTCTCTGGATCTTCTCAGGCTGCACTACTTATACATAGTACTTAGCAGTTTGTAGGTAATGATTGATTCAAATTAATCTTTTATCTTGTCCACACCTGGAAAACCAACAGATAACATGAACCCTGCATCTAAGAAAAGAGGATAAATTGTAAAGACAGTGAATTGGATTTACAGGTGAGCTGAGAGTTCACCATTTAAAAGTAGTATTCTTCTAGAGGAAGATGGGCACGGATGTTAGCCCAGAGCCAATCTTCCTCAGCAAAAAGAGGAGGATTGGCAATGGATGTTAGCTCAGGGCTAGTCTTACATACACACACACTCAGGGCTAATCTTACACACACACACACACACACACACACACACGTATTCTTTCAGAGTGTACTGCTACTTAGTTACTAGCAAACTTAGACAAATTCATTCTCCAAGAGGAACATGATTATTTTCTGAGGTCTCTTATATGAGAAATTTAGCGAACATTTCTGAAAAGTTTTTCAGCAAATTCCCACTTTTCATGGGTTGAGGTAACCTGAAGGTGGTGTGATGTAGGGTAATGGATAATTATAGTTAGTTCTCATATGAGGTAGTTGATGTTTTATAAAGTTACCACAGACTCTGAATTAACAAATGTTGAACCATTGCCCTTAGTAGAAATAGAGGGTTTGGTTCCTGCAAGCCTCTGGTCACAACGTTTTCATTAACTAATCAATATATAACTTCGTTTTATGTGTGTTTCTGTTTAAAGTCTCCTTATTTAATGTGTTTTGTTGATTCATTAACATTGAACTAATGGTCAACAACACTATAGCTCAGGCCTGAAACTAAGCATTTCTTTTTTTGTTGTTGTTTAATTTTATTTTAATCAAAGCTTTGTTTAGGTGTGAAAGAATGGCCCTGAGGTAACATCTGTTGCCTGAGCTGACATCTGTTGCCAATCTTCTTTTTTTTTTTTTTCTCTTTCCTTCTAAGTCTTTTTTTTTTTTACCATGTTTTTTATTGATGTCTTAGTAGTTAATTACACTGTGGGGTTTTAGTTGTACATTTTTGTTTGTCCGTCACCTTGTGGATGTAACGCTTCACCCCTTGTGCCCCCCCCCTTCCCTTTGGTAACCACCAATCAGTTCTCTCTGTCCTTGTGTTCACTTATATTCCATATATGAGTGAGTTCATGCAGTGTCTGTCCTTCTCTCTCTGGCTTATTTCACTTCACATAATACCCTCTAGGTCCTTCCATGTTGTTGCAAATGGGACAATTGTGTCTTTTCTTATGGCTGAGTAGTATTCCATTGTATGTATATACCACATCTTCTTTAACCAATCATCAGTGGAGGGACACTTGGGTTGCTTCCACTCCTTGGCTATAGTGAATAATGCTGCAATGAACATAGGGGTGCATACGCCTCTTGTGATGGTTGATTTCATGTCCATTGGGTAGATACCCAAGAGTGGGATTGCTGGATCATACAGTATTTCTATTTGTAATTTTTTGAGGACTCTCCATACTGTTTTCCATAGAGGCTGCACCAGTTTGCATTCCCACCAGCAGTGAATGAGGGTCCCCATTTCTCCACAACCTCTCCAGCATTTGTTATTTGTCTTTGTGATTATAGCCATTCTAACCAGTGTAAGGTGATATCTTAGTGTAGTTTTGATTTGCATTTCCCTGATGATTAGTGATGTTGAACATCTTTTCATGTGTCTATTGGCCATCTGTATCTCTTCCTTGGAAAAATGTCTGTTCATATGCTCTGCCCATTTTTTGATTGGGTTGTTTGTTTTTTTGTTGCTCAGTTGTATGAGATGTTTATATATTACTGAGATTAATCCCTTGTCGGACAAACGATTTGCAAATATTTTCTCCCAGCTGGTGGGTTGTTTATTCATTTTGATCCTGGTTTCATTTGCCTTGTAGAAGCTCTTTAGTCTGATGAGGTCCCACTTGTTTATTTTTTCTTTTGTTTCCCTTGTCTGGGTAGACATGGAATCTGAAAGGATCCCTTTATGTCCAATCTCAATTAGTGTACTGCCTATATTTTCTTCCAGGAGTTTTATAGTTTCAGGTCTCACTTTCAGGTCTTTGATCCATTTTGAATTGATTTTTGTATATGGCGATAGGAGATGGTGTACTTTCATTCTTTTGCATGTGGCTGTCCAATTTTCCCAGCACCATTTATTGAAGAGACTTCCCTCTCTCCATTGTATGTTCTTTGCTCCTTTGTCAAAGATTAGCTGTCCATAGGTGTGTGGTTTTATTTCTGGGCTTTCAATTCTGTTCCATTGATCTGTGTGTCTATTCTTGTACCAGTCCTATGCTGTTTTGATTACTGTAGCTTTATAGTATATTTTGAAATCAGGGATTGTGATGCCTCCAGCTTTGTTCTTTTTTTTTCAGAATTGCTTTAGCTATTCGGGCTCTTTTGTTGCCCGATACGAATTTCAGTAGTGTTTGTTCTATTACCGTGAAGAATGACATTGGGATTCTGATTGGGGTTGCATTGAATCTGTAGATTGCTTTAGGTAGAATGGACATTTAGGTAGAATAGACATCAAATGTCTAAAAATGTCTATATTTATTCTTCCAATCCATGTGCATGGAATATTTTTCCATTTCTTTATGTCCTCCTCGATTTCTTTCACTAGTGTCTTACAGTTTTCATTGTATAGGTCTTTTACCTCCTTGGTTAAATTTATTCCCAGATATTTTATTCTCTTTGTTGCACTTGTAAATGGGATTGTCTTTTTGAGTTCTCTTTCTGTTGGTTCATCGTTAGTGTATAGAAATGCAATTGATTTTTGTAAGTTGATTTTATACCCTGCCACTTTACTGTAGTTGTTGATTGTTTCTAGTAGTTTTCCGATGGAATTTTTTGGGTTTTCTATGTATAAGATCATGTCGTCTGCAAATAGTGAGAGTTTCACTTCTTCATTGCCCATTTGGAGTCCTTTTATTCCTTTTTCTTGCCTAATTGCTCTGGCCAGAACTTCCAGTACTATGTTGAATAAGAGCGGTGAGAGTGGGCACCCTTGTCTTGTTCCCGTCCTCAAAGGAATGGCTTTCAGTTTTTCCCCGTTGAGTAGGATGTTTGCTGTAGGTTTGTCATATATGGCCCTTATTATGTTGAGGTACTTTCCTTCTATACCCATTTTGTTGAGAGTTTTTATCATAAATGGATGTTGGATGTTGTCGAATGCCTTCTCTGCATCGATTGAGATGATCATGTGGTTTTTATTCTTCATTTTGTTAATGTGGTGTATCACGTTGATTGATTTGCGGATGTTGAACCATCCCTGTGTCCCTGGTATAAATCCCACTTGATCGTGGTGTATGATCTTTTTGATGTATTGCTGTATTCGGTTTGCCAATATTCTGTTGAGGATTTTTGCGTCTATGTTCATCAGTGATATTGGCCTGTAGTTTTCCTTCTTTGTATTGTCCTTGTCTGGCTTTGGTATCAGGATGATGTCCGCCTCATAGAATGTGTTGGGAAGTATTCCATCTTCCTCTATTTTTTGGAATAGTTTGAGAAGGATAGGTGCTAAATCTTCTTTGAATGTTTGGTAAAATTCTCCAGGGAAGCCATCTGGTCCTGGGCTTTTATTTTTTGGGAGGTTTTTGATGACTGTTTCAATCTCTTTACTTGTGATTGGTCTGTTCAGATTTCTCTATTTCTTCTTGATTCAGTTTTGGGAGGTTGTACGCGTCCAAGAATTTGTCCATTTCCTTTAGGTTGTCCAATTTGTTGGCGTAAAGTTTTTCATAGTATTCCCTAATAATCCCTTGTATTTCTGTGGTGTCTGTGGTAATTTCTTCTCTTTCACTTCTAATTTTATTTATTTGAGTCTTCTCCCTTTTTTTCTTAGTGAGTCTGGCTAAGGGTTTGTCAATTTTATTTATCTTCTCAAAGATAAATAAAGAACCAAAGATAAATCAAAGAACCAGCTCTTTGTTTCTTTGATCCTGTCTACTGTTTTTTTGGTTTCAATTTCATTTATTTCTGCTCTGATTTTTATTATTTCCCTCCTTCTGCTGATTCGGGGCTTTGTCTGTTCTTCTTTTTCCAATTCTGTTAGGTGCAATTTAAGGTTATTTATTTGGGATTTTTCTTGTTTGTTAAGGTGAGCTTGTATTGCTATGAATTTCCCTCTCAGGACTGCTTTTGCTGCATCCCATATGAGTTGGTATGGCGTATTTTCCTTTACATTTGTCTCCAGATAGCTTTTGATTTCTCCTTTAATTTCATGAACGACCCATTGGTTGTTCAGTAGCATGTTGTTTAGTCTCCACATCTTTGTCCCTCTCTTAGTTTTTTCCTTGCAGTTGATTTCTAGTTTCACAGCATTATGATCAGAAAAGATGCTTGTAATGATTTCAGTCTTCTTAAATTTATAGAGGTTTGCCTTGTTTCCTAATATATGGTCTATCCTTGAGAATGTTCCATGTGCACTTGAGAAGAATGTGTACTCTGCTTTTTTTGGGTGGGTGCTCTGTATATATCTGTTAAGTCCATTGCGTCTAGTTTTTTGTTTAAGTCCATTATTTCCTTATTGACTTTTTGTCTGGATGATCTATCCATTGATGTAAGGGGGGTGTTAAGATCTCCTACTATTATTGTGTTATTGTTAATATCTCCTTTAAGGTTTTTTTAGCAGTTGTTTTATGTACTTTGGTGCTCCTGTGTTGGGTGCATAGATATTTATAAGTGTTATGTCTTCTTGGTGAAGTGTCCCTTTTATCATTATATATTGCCCTTCTTTGTCTCTCATTACCTTTTTTATCTTGAAGTCTACTTTGTCTGATATAAGTATGGCTACTCCTGCTTTCTTTTGTTTGCCATTAGCTTGGAGTATTGTTTTCCATCCTTTTATTTTGAGTCTGTGTTTGTCTTTAGAGCTGAGATGTGTTTCCTGGAGGCAGCAGATTGTTGGATCTTGGTTTTTAATCCATCCTGCCACTCTGTGTCTTTTGATGGGAGAATTCAATCCATTTACATTTAGAGTGATTATTGATATATGAGGGTTTAATGTTGCTATTTTATTGTTTATCTTCTGGTTCTTTTGCATTTCCTTCGTTTCTTGTCACTTGTGTTTCGGACTGCAAATTCAATTTGGTATTTCTGCATGCTCATTCTCTTGGTTTTCTCTTTATTTGTCATGTGTGGTTCTCTTCTGGTTATTTGTTTAGTGGTTACCGTGAGGTTTATATAAGCGATCTCCTGGACAAGAAAGTACATTTTCAGATGCCTCCTTTTTCCTGAGGCTGGGTCGATTCAATCCCTTACCTCTTCCCCTCCTTATTTGTTATCTCTTTATTCCAGATTGTGTCATGAATGTGTGTTTCCAGTGATGAGCTTGAATTAATTTTTGATGTTATCCAACTGTAGTTTGTTCTGGTTTAGTCTCCTTGCTTTTCTCCTTGCTGAAATCTTTGTATCCCCTTTCTCATTTGTTTTATTTCAGGCCTAAGGGCCTTCTTGAGCATTTCTTGTAGTGGGGGTCTTGTGGTGACGAACTCTCTTAGCTTTTGTTTATCAGGGAGAGTTATTATTTCTCCATCGTATTTGAAGTATATTTTTGCTGGATAAAGTATTCTCGGCTGAAGGTGTTTGTCTTTCATGATTTTGAATATATCATTCCAGTCTCTCCTAGCCTGTAGAGTTTCTGTCGAGAAATGAGCTGAGAGCCTGATGGGGTTTCCTTTGTATGTTATTTTGTTTTTTTGTTTAGCTGCCTTCAATATTATTTCCTTGTCACGGGTATTCTTCAAGTTTGCTACTATGTGGCGAGATGATTTTTTATTCCTGTTTATATATTTAGGTGATCTATTGATTTCATTCACTGTTATTTCCCTCTCGTTCCCTAGGTTGGGGAAGTTCTCAGCTATTATTTCTTTGAACAAACTCTCTGCTCCTTTTTCTCTTTCTTCTCCTTCTGGAATACCTATTATCCTTATGTTGCTTTTCCTCATTGAGTCTGATATTTCTCGAAGAATTTCTTCATTTCTTTTTAGTCTTAGCTCTCTCTCCTCCTCTATCTGGAGCGTTTCTGCGTGGCTATCCTCACTAGTGCTAATTCGTTCCTCCATATTGTCAGTTCTGCTCTTTAAAGACTCCATTTTTTCCACTATCTCTTTCATTTTGTTTTTCACCTCCAATAATTCTGATTGGTTTTTCTTTATGGTTTCAATCTCTTTTATGACAAAATCCCTGAATTCGTTGTTTTGTTTCTGTGTGTTCTCTTGTATTTTGTTGAGTTTGTTTATGATAGCTATTTTGAATTCTCTCTCATTCAGGTTATCAAATTCTGTGCCTTCAGGGTTGGTTTCTGGGTGTTTGTCATTTTCCTTTTGGTCTGTAGCCCTGACAAATTGTCGCAAGGATCCGACGTGGACGGCCTTATTTTTTCCCCTCATGTTATAGTTGGTCCTGCAGTTTCCCCCTGCTGCCACTGGATGGAGATTGCGAGCGGTTTGCTCTGAGGCGGCTGCAGCCCCCGGAGGGATTATGCTGAAAGGCCGGGTGTGTGGGGGGAGGGGTCCTCTCTTTCTCCTGCTTGACCCGGGGGTTTCCTTTCTGGCTCTCTTACGGTGCTTGCTACACCCCCTAAACAGTCCGTCGTCGCTTCCCAGTGGGGATCTCGCGACAGTCTGTGAGAGCACCTGGATGGCGATAGTTTTCCCTGCTGTGGGCCGCCCCTACCCCCTCTGTCTGCGAACCGCGCTGTCTTTGCCGATCGATTGGGGAGGGTGAGTACAACTTCTTACCTCTCCTCCCGTCCTTTTGGGCTTCCTGCGCCTCCACCGTCCGATGTATGGCAGCAGGGCTTTCTTAGAAGTCCTTCGTAGTGTTTGATTGAGCTCTGTTGGAATGTGAATGATGTTTTCGTTGTGTCGTAGGGGGCAGAGATTCAAAGAGGGAATCTCACTCCGCCATGATGCTGACGTCACCTCCGCCAATCTTCTTTTTGCTTGCGAAAGATTGTCCCTGTGCTCACATCTGTGCCCGTCTTCCTCTATTTTGTATATGGGATGCCACCACAGAATGGCTTGATGAGTGGTGCATAGGGTTCTGAACCAGTGTACCCCGGGCTGCCGAAGTGGAGCATGCAGAGCTAACCACTCTGCCACTGGGCCAGCATGCAAGCATTTCTAACACATATTTTGTCCATAAGGCACATCACCACCCTCTTTTGCTTAGGAATACTCAGTAGTTAAAATGGCATTGGAGCAATTTTCAACAGTGAAATCCCAAACAAAAAGGACAAAAATCCAATAAATATGGCGCTAAATAGTCTGCAAGAACAGTTGTCTATAGTATGAGAGCTGAAATGGGAAGGCCTTGTTTGACCTCAGCTGGGAACGTGCATGTCAGGTGTTCCCAATTTTTTTCCACTCTGCACATGTCCATGAATGACTGGAAAGCCCAACCGGTATACAAATAAATTTTAGTAAGTAGGCAAATTTGCAAATACAGAATCCGTGGGTAATGAGGGTCAACCAAATCTGATGGTCCCTGGGTACCTGTGCAGACTGAGGAAAGAAGCTTGATAATGTTATTTCTCTTCTGTGCTTTCAGCTTCTTCTTCTCTTCTCCCTATATGGTTGATTTCACAAGCAAACTGAGAATCAAATGGAACTTTCCTGAGGTTCCATTTAGTAAAGGCTTGTTGGCTCAGGCTGCTCATGTGGTAATGCATCAGTCTCTTCATTTTGAGGAGCAGATTGGCTGTTGACCTTTCTTGAGGAAAATAGCTTTTGTTGTCAGTGATGAAATTCCTGTAAGGATTAACTTTAAGTTATAGTAAACTAAAATTCTGACTTCATATAAACAATTACATAGTTTTTTCTACCCTCTCCTCAGAATATTGATAATTAAAAATCCAACTAAAACCTAAATGTAGAATTTAACATTTATTTGTTTTTCACTAGCTTGTTTATTCATTTTTTTAAATTTCACGTGAGTTTATACTCATTCTCTACTTTTCAGGGAAATTTAGAAATTCTTTCTGATGCTTAAAATAGTAGCTATACCATGTTATTTTAGCAGACTGTTCTTCTTCCATTCATTGAAAATATTTTATGTCTGATACTTTGTGCCTAGGAGATAGATCCCAGCCAAATAATATAAATATCTCTCTACTGTTTTTTAGGAAATCCTTCTTCTTGAGATTTATGATCATCCTTAGAAAAGCATTATTATATTGACACTTCTCAATATTTCTAGGTCTTCCTTAAATAAACAAAAAATAGGTACAGCAACAGCAAAACTCATAGTGAAATATTTGGAGAACATTTGATTAAACAATATTAAATAGGCTTCTTTAGTATAGGACTTCTTAGTACTCATGTACATTTTTATCTCCCAGAGGAACTCTAGTATTACATATACTAAATTAATACACTGCGTGTGTTTTCTAAATTTATATGAACATGAGTTCTTTTTCAGAAGTAGCTTGAGGAATCAATGGTCTGTGGAATAAACTTGGGGAAATGCTGGCTTTGACAGCCTCCCTACAACTCCCTCCCATAGATCTCATTTCTGCTCTTGTAGCAAAGTAAAATGAATCTATTTCCTCTTCTATATAACAGCCCTTTGAATATTTTAAAGAAACTAATTATCACCTGAAGTTTTGTCTTTTCCAGCTGAAATGTCTTCTGCCCTTAAATAGATTCTTATGATACTTTTTTTCTAGACCTCTTACCAAACCTGTGATATTTTACTAGACATGTTGGTATTACCGTCATTAGCTTGTAAGGTTATTATGCCAAGAAATACCTTACTTTGTAATGCTTGCAGTGTGTAAGACAATGCCATGCATGTACTATGCACTTAATTAATATTTAGTAAGTTGAAATAAACCTTTTTATCATTTTAATTCCATTATATTATGTCCACAATAAGTACAAGGGGAATCAGTGATATATTAGATGTTTGGGATTTTGTAATGACATCAAATAATATCTCGTTTTTATTGTCACAGAAAGTACTCTTTGTGGCAAAAATCATGGCTTTGCCAATAATGTATTTGTTTTAAGATTGCTATTAGATTAAAATAGCTTTCCTTTTGGGGGCCGTCCGGTGGCGCAGCGGTTTAGTCCGCGCTTGGCAGCCCGGGGTTTGCGAGTTCGGATCCCGGGTGCCCGCCGACGCACTGCCTGTCAGCCATGCCGTGGTGGCGTCCCATATAAAGTGGAGGAAGATGGGCACGGATGTTAGCCCAGGGCCAGTCTTCCTCAGCAAAAAGGGGAGGATTGGCAACAGATGTTAGCTCAGGGCTGGTCTTCCCCACAAAAAAAAAAAAAAAGCAAAAAACAATAGCTTTCCTTTTAAAAATGAGAAACAAAATGAGATTATGGCAGTTAACAAGCTAGATAAGGCATATTTGGCATCATGTTCATTAGATTTTGGGGGGTAAATACTTTTGGTAATTGCCTAGTGGTTGTGTCATTATGAGGTTAATGAAATCTCTAAAAGATTTTAGCTTTTCTTTTAGAGTCTATACATTGTTTTCTAGAAAGTATAGGTAGTCACATCATGTGAAACGCACCTCTGAATTTCTTTTAAAGAAAATTAAGTATCTAGTATATAACTAAATATTTTTCTGCAAGAAACAGTAAACCATAGATCAAAATAAGGCCACTTCATCATCTTCCAACATTATAATTCATGCAGAGAGTTAAGGATGGGTCAGTATTTTCTGTCTTTCCCCAGTTATTTGTAGGAAGTCATTCCTAGCAAACCTAATCTGAGTTGGATCAAGAAAAAGATATCATATGTTCCATTTGACATGTGAGTTACTATTTCCCCCCATATTCTGCTGTTTTGAAGGAAACAATCAGTAAAAAATATGAAATGAGGGATTTGTTCAAGAGAGTTTTCTGGAGTACATTCAGTATTCTTTATTTCATAGAAAGAGAAAGAATGATATACTAAGATCCCTTGCTCTGCAGTTAACTGTTAATATTGGACAAGTATCTTTACCTTTCTGGGCCCAAGTTTTTTCCTTTGTAAAATGAGGAGTCAGTATTAGATCATTTCTGAGGTCCTTTCCAGCTCTAAAATTTTGTGGTTTTATATGTAATGATGACTGACCAATATAAAAATAAGTCTAAGGTGCTGACAGATTGAGATATATCTTTTGAATTATCAGGGAAAACAATATAACTGAAATAATATTCTTTTCAATGTATTTTATGTTTTAATTTTTCAAAAATTTATTTATGGTATATATGGTAACTGTCACATTAACTATTTTTACTGAACAACTTTTTCCTCAACCAATCTTGATTAATGATTATCTTTTAGTTGTGTTAAATCCCTTAGGCATCGGTTTTGTATTGAAGTCTTTGTTATGCAAGTATTTGTAATCCCAGCTCTCCACAGATAGAGATTGCATAAGGAAACAAAAGTTTTTATAACCAAGAGGGCTGCCCAGTGGCGCAGCGGTTTAGTTTGTGCTTGGCAGCCCGGGGTTTGCAGGTTTGGATCCCGGGCGCCCACCGACGCACTGCTTGTCAGCCATGCTGTGGCGGCGTCCCATATAAAGTAGAGGAAGATGGATGTTAGCCCAGGGCCAGTCTTCCTCTGCAAAAAGAGGAGGATTAGCAACAGATGTTACCTCAGGGCTGGTCTTCCTCACCAAAAAAAAAAAAAAGTTTTTATAACCAAGAGTATTCACCTATGAAGTAATCTCCATTCAAACATATCCCCCAGCTAGACTGTCTAGCTATGTCCATTGGGCCAGAATCTTTATTAGTTGCTCTCTTGTAACAATACAAATACAAACTGTGAGCATAAAGAAAAATTGTAGAAGAATGCAAAAAAGTGCAGTATTTCATGAAGTTCATGAGAGGGCCATTGGAGAACAGTTTCCAGTCATATGAAAAGCTGTGTGTAGGTGAGGTTCTGACAGAGATAAGTTAACAATTGTAGAGGAGAAATTTTCCAAGAGAATGACTCAATAGGTGCTTCAGGGAAGAGTGGTTTGGATATCAAAGAATTAAGAGGAACCTTTGTGGAAAAATTACCTTTGTTTAGATAATGTTCTGAAAGTCAACTTGGAAGTGAAGGATGCATTTATACAGTGTCAGTTAAAATTATGATCTCCCTTTCATTTTTGTTCATTCTCTTCAGAATTAGCACATTGTTATAATAATGACGTCAATTTTGTGGTATAAAATGAGCTCTTTTTAAAATAATTTTCACTTTGAAATTAAAGTCCTAATCAAACTTTGTTTTCATTAGTTACTGTGAAAATTTGGTCCTGTTGTTACATGGATTCATTAGGTGGATTTTTTATCCAGTACCAGTTACCTTGGGTACTGAGAATTTTGTAGATTTATAGCCAAAGATGAGAATGATAGATTTCTTGGTATGCAGCACCATTTTTTTATATCACTCTTACAAAGCATTTATTGAAGATCTCTCTTTACTTGTTGGGTGTTAGAAATGTATTGATTTCTTTCCTTTGCTGAGAGAGAACAGAAGAAACACTGAAAACATATAAATCAGGGTTACAGACAAGCAAAAGATTAAGGTCATTTGGGGCATCTTTAAATTTCTCAACTCACATTTATTCTGTGCTACGTGAAGTTGAAGGTTCCAAAGGAGATGTCCTTTTCATCTCTGCCTGGCTCATATACTTAACCCAAGTTGAAGTTAAACACTTACATAGGATTTTCCACATACGATTTAAAAATAAAATGAATCCATGTGTGTCGGTGTGTAAAATCAGGTTTTTTTTGGATGAAATGAGCTATTTGGACCTTTATATTTGGGGGTAGATGTAAGTAGTCTGTGGGGGAAATCATAGGGATTCTGTAAGTAGGGAAGTCTGATTAGAGATAATGCTTTCTTTACCCAATGTGGGTTTGTATATTTGACACAGATGTATTAGCATGTTCTGACCCTTTCCTTTGTATAACTGATTTTGTTTCCTTTTGCATGCAGTGTCTGTTTTACTTGATTGTTCCTCCTGCCCACTCCCCCTTTAAACTTGACACTAAGTGAAGACCAGGAAAGGTGCAAAGTCTAAAAATTGAACCCAATTAGAGAACATTGATATCATTTATTTTATTCGCTAGTGGGTAAGCAGAAGTAGGGTAATGGGAAACAGCATAGTTGGTAAACTGTGAGATTTTAAATGCAAGATATGTAACCTAATTCTCAGTAAAGAAATAAAAATTCTTCAGTAAATTCTTAATAAAATCAAAATTTTAGAGTAAGTCCACCTTAACACTGACATGACAAAAGAATAAGACGAAAGGGAGACACAGTGGAATCAGTTCACTTTCATTTGCAGAAGAGTTTTTAACTTGTAGTTGGTCAAAGCTGATCTCTTTTATAAGAGAAGTCTTTTTCCCTCTTTAAAGCAAAAGTAAGGAAAATAGTTATTGCCTAATTTGCTGATTATCTAAAAATAGCCCAGGGCAAGTGAGAACACCTGGATGCTAGGGTGCATGGGTAGGGCTGATTTGGTCAGTCTAGTTCTAGAAAAGGTTTAAAGACCCTCTTAATTTTGGAGGAAGGTTAATGTTCTTCTGGGTAATAAGTCCTCGGATGTTCTTGATGTTGTATTCCTTTAAATAGAATTTCTGGCAGTTCATATGGCCCCATTTTTATTTAGTCACATTGCCGTGGGTCTGAGAGCTGGGCAGGTAGAGCTATGAGCTGGTGCTTTTAAAAGATTTTTAGGAGTTGGAAAATGCCTAGGATCCTTCTTAAGGTGTAAAGAGGGACAGCCTTTGAGTTTGTGCGGCTTTCTACTGGACTCAGCTTGACATGGTTAGTATAGACTCTGTATAAAATGATGAGTAAAAATTTTGTTTGCCATGGTAGTCATTTTAACTTTTTGAAATGTTTAAATGTTAAAGAAACAAAGAAACCAACTGTATTTTACCAATGAATGCTCCCCTTTCTCCCATCATCCACATTTCTTTATTTTTTGTGTTGGCAAAAACTAATTTTCAGTTCAGATATTGACAGAGTCTGAAGGCTTCCTATCAATTTTTAAAGAATTTTATGATTTCAGGGACTTCTGAGAGAAGTGATTGCATTTTGAGAGCCAACTATGAAAGTGGACTTAGGAAGTGTTTTCCTACATTTCTCCATGTAATTAATTCATGTTCTAACTTTGCTGCTTGGAATGAGATTTATATGAAATGATATTTTTACTGATATGTCTAACTAAATCATTTCTAAATGTTTGCATTCTGCTATCACATTTCAGGAAAGCATTTCCTTCCTCTTAAGCAGGGATCTCAACAGGAAGAATTCTGAGTTTTAATTTGCTTAGAGGAAATAGAATACTTACATGGGGAATTTGTATTATGAATAGTAATTAAAATAAAAATCACATAAAACGTAAGACTGTGAATAACCGTGAATAATATTTAATATACTAAATAATATGTTCAGTTACTGTTATTTGGGATTAGAAGGAAAGAAGTGTTGTCCCAGCCTGGAAAACAATGCTAATAGGTGTATACACTGAGATCTTTAATATATTAATAACTTGCAATGTATTGATTTCTTTTTAAGGAAAATATTTTGGTTCAATTAGGACTGCCAGAGAAATAGTAGTGGCCTTTTCCTTTTACGGTATTGTTTCTCCAGCTATTAGAATGTACAAGTGGAAACTATTATAGATATTTTAACTCTTGTGTGCTCTACAGAGTTACAAATGTGGCTCTTGGGAGTTGTTGCAGATTGGATTCCATGGGAACCCTGAGGTAGAGTTTAGATTACAGAATGTTCATTGAGTGCTCCCGGGATCAACATCTGTGAAAAGTAGAGGAAGAAAGCAGGATTGGAGAGAGGGAAAAGTTGAGTTGTAATTCAGGCCCAGTGACATCCTGGACCAGCCTTACTGTGAATTCAGTAGCTAGAATGGCCCTTCAGAGTTGTCCTGAGTTGGGCTAAGACTGCCAGGCCTTTATAGCTTCCCATAGATCTGTCATCAGATGTGGGCTGCCCAGGAAAGGGCATAATCTTGAGCAAAGCTGTTCTTTATAGCTCAGGCACTCCCAGCACCTGGGGCAATGAGTCCTTCATTAAGAAGGCTTGAGTGGCACATCACAGTATCTGCCACAGGAATATTTTGTTGAATCTGGTGTAGTTCCTTTTTTTGCTTATTTTTCTTTGTAGTTTCCTTTGTGGCTCTGGGATAAGTTATGTCACTTTCTTTACACATTTTAAAGATTTACTTTTAACTGCCTTAAAGAATTACTGAGAGTCTCTAAGAATAAGTACTTTAAAAAATGCTTTGAGATCATTATACAGATCTTGCTTGACTTACGATGGGGTTACCTCTCAATAAACCCATTGTTAAGTTGAAAGTGTTTTAAGTCAAAAATGCATTTAATGCACCTAACCTACCGAACATCATAGCTTGGCCTAGCCTACCTTAAATGAGCTCAAAACGCTTATATTAGCCTACAGTTGGGCGAAATCATCTAACATCTGAAGTATGGTTTCTGCTGAATACATGTTGCTTTTCCGCCATTGTAAAAAAAAAATCGTAAGTCAAACCATCGTAAGTTGGGGCCCTTCTGTATATAAGATGCTACAGATTTGTTTCATCATGGAACTATATAATACTATGAGTGAAAAGAAAAATAATGTGTTTTTCTCTTTTGCATCTCCATATACATGATCTTCTCCCTGGTTGTCTTGAGGATTTAATCTGCCTAGGGTGAGGTGGGGATGGAGTGTATTAGGAAGGCAGACAGAATAAAAAATAACGTTTGGCTTTTGATTTTAATTTAGTAAATATAAAGTGCCTCCTGTGTGCCAGGCACTGTTATAGACTTTGGAGATAATAGAATTTTGCAGTGAGAAAATGGGCTTAACATCTATGCATTTTCAGCAAGATGAAGCATTTCTAAACTCCTATGTTTTATCAAGAACTAAGCCTGAAGCACTGAAATTATGAGTTCTATAATATAGAAAAGATACCATAATATAGAGAAGTTCTTTAGACTTTTTTTTTAATCTGAAGAACCTCTATGTACATTTTTAAGTTGACATCTAAACTTTTTAATTATAAGTTTATTAATTGCAAAGGATATAATTTGGGTGTTTGGTATTGACATTTAAAAATAAAGTGGTCATGGGGCTGGCCCAGTGGCATGGTTAAGTTTGCATGCTCTGCTTCAGTGGTCTAGGATTCATGGGTTCGGATTCTGGGCGTGGACCTATGCACCGCTCATCAAGCCACGCTGTGGTGGCATCCCACATACAAAATGGAGGAAGATTGGCACAGATGTTAGCTGAGGGCCAATCTGCCTCAAGCAAAAAGAGGAAGATTGGCAACAGATGTTAGCTCAGGGCCAGTCTTCCTCACCAAAATAACTAACTAACTAACTAAATAAAGTGGTTACATTGCTCTTTTAAATGTATTCAGTGGAATCTAAATGCCTTAGCAATTTGACACCTGTCATCAACTCTTTTGAAAAATGGTTAGGTGCAAGATGCTGGTGTTGGGCGCAAAGTAAAGCACTCTTTGTTTCTGATGCAGAGGCCGCTGCTGTATTCCCGACTGTGGTTCCTCCCAGAAATTGACCCTATTGTCTTTCAGTGCTGGAGGCCACACTGTGTGGGTTGCTGTCCCTGCTGCTGGCAGATGGACATTAGACCTTTGACTCCCTCCTGGAGCTAGTACCTCACTGCTGTTAACACTTTTTCAGGTTGCAGTGGTGTCACACTAGTCTGATCAGGCAACTCTGACCACACCATTGTGGCCCTTGAAACTAATCTGTGTCGTGTGTTCAGCTTGTCAGACCACGTGCATCTTGACCACGGTATGCTGTTAGTCTCCAAGGCCACTCAACAGTTGGCTGATAGTCAAGGTATTCAATGGACTTTGTACATTCTCAAGCATCCTGAGGCATCTAGTATTGTTGAATGTTGGAATCGTCAAAAACTTGCCTCAGAAAATTTCTTTTTCCTAACTTCTTCCTGGTCTACATAGCTTTTAGTAAGTGGTTTAGTCACTGAATGGGCATATCCCCAGAAAGTGATCATCTCCTTTTGGCTGCATTCTGGATGATGGAAAGGATGAAAGGGGTAGGAAGCTACGTAGACCCATCTTGAAAACTCCTGGGCATGGTAGGTCTTTTTTTTTAATAGCCTAAAGCCCCAGGGCAGCCTGGTTGGTATACCGTCCAGGTGGCAGCCTACCTAAAAGGGTCTTAGGGGATTCAAACTTAATTCTTGTTCAACCACCTAGATTCTTTTGTTGGATTCTAGGGTCCTAGATTATAAGGATAATTACCATTTGGTCAAATACACTGATTATCAAGCCCTCCTACAGTGGCTCATGTGGGTCAAAGTTGGGGGGCATAATGATTCTCTGGGATTTTTATTTTTAAAAATGCCCTTGTTTCTATTGCACTTGACTCTTCCAGATGAAAAGTCTGGGTCTGAGAAGGAAATTATCAGATAAAAGTTGAATTTATGGCTACTTGAATGGAACGGACTGGGTTTTCTCTGGCTTCTAGGGAGGGAATACTTTAGGCCCTGGGAAGTAAGCCGGGGCATTAATGATCTTTATCTTTCAGAACCACCCCCAGAGCCTTCCTCAGGGAGGAGAACTTCCTGATGCAGCTTTCCCAAACTGTTGGAAGTGAGTGCTGGGTCTCTGTTTACACCCAGATGGCTCTGACCATAATTTGATTGTTATTCCTCCTAACCTTACTGAGAAGTCTATTGGAAGCAGCAAAGGATGGCCCCAACTCCTATACCTCCCCCACGAAACACCTGTCAACACCTCCAGATGCCTTTTCTGCCCCCATTCCAGTGGCCATAGCTCATTCCATGAAGTGGCCAAATGCCACCTGGCTGATGTTTGGACAAACAGAACAGGTTGGACTAACTTTTCTTAGGCAGTCTCTCCAAAACATAAGGACTAGATTCAATTATTCAAACTAAATTGGGAACCCTAAGACATACCAGCCTGTTAAAAGGCCACGTTTGATATACTGTCAGCCTGTGCCCCTGACTGATTTAGGTCTCACTTGTGGACCTCTAACAATTGTAAACAACACTCTTTCCAGGGGTACCTTAAGTGCTCCCAGCATTGTACTTGTATAGAAGGAAGCCAGGCATTAACTTGCCTCCTTACCAAAAACATAGTGACTTGCACTATAAGGGGAGTTGTAAGAGACCTTCAGGTATTTAATGAGACATCATGTAGTTTTCAAATGATTGTAGAGGTTTCTCCAGAATTAGGCTAACCTTGATTACTTGGGGGAACTTCTTAGAGGGATGACTGATTGATTATTTACATGTTCTGCAGGCAGTTACCTTAGAATGGAGTTATCTAGTTAGGATGGGTGTTATGAAATTTGTCCCTGACTTTAGCCGAAGTGATCAATGATACCACTTCAGATCTAGAAGGTATTCAGGTCAGGCTCAAGTTCACAGGCCCTGGTTGTTATAGGTGATAGAATTGCCTAAGATTTCCTTGTAGGCCAGGCAGATTACAAGTTACATTCTGTGTAGTTGCTAATGCATATTCCTATACCTGGATTAATGCTTTGGTCTAAGTGTAAAGGTCAATTCAGAAACATAGGGAGAAAGCCACTTCGATTTCTGAGGTAGACCCTGATGGTTTATGGGGTTTGTTCAGCTGATTTGGCCCAGGACCCTGGAGGACCTGGTGGAGATCAGTGTTGCAGGTTGGCCTCATCTTGCTGCTTGGAGTCCTGTTTATAGTGGCCTTAGTTACATGATGCATAAGACAGTTTGTTGGTCTTTGTTGGTCAGGTTAATCCCTTTGTTGGTCAGATTAATCAGCTTGGCCTATAGAGTGGAATGCTTTGGAAAAATTTGCCAAGGGCCCACAACAGTGTAGAAACAACGGATACTTAGTGTTGGAGGTAATTTTCCACAGGCCTCTTATATTTCCACATGTTTTGCAAGCAGAAGCACTGACTGTCTTTGTTTTGGACTATCCTTTCAAGGATGCTTGTATAGTCAACAGCCTTGGAAAATAGACGTACTGTCTTTCTCTGGAGCAAAGGGCAGGTATGTTTACTGTTCAGTGTAATAGCGGTAACGTCTTTCTCTAGGGCAAAGGTCATGTATGCTCACTGCACACTATAAAAGATGTGGGCTCCCTAAACTCTGACTTCCTCTCTTGTAAACCCATTGTGTGTGTAGATGTCCATTTGGGCTCATCCACGTCACTGCCATGGGATGTGGGGGTAAGCGGAACTGATGCAAATATGCTCATGCTGCTTTCTGGGATGTGACTAAGGAAGTAGTTTGTCTCTGACTCAGGACTCTTTATGTTTTC
Source organism: Tapirus indicus (assembly GCA_031878705.1). Classification (NCBI taxonomy): domain Eukaryota; kingdom Metazoa; phylum Chordata; class Mammalia; order Perissodactyla; family Tapiridae; genus Tapirus; species Tapirus indicus. The sequence continues at coordinate 48,944,102 of CM062918.1, forward strand.
TGCCTTCATGAAACTGTGACAGTCTACCTTGTTAGCTTACAAATAGGGGAAAATCTCAGACCCTTCACAGATCTTGACACTGAAATTATGGTTGCTCTCTCTGGAGTGTCCATTTGGGGGCCCCATATCTCTGTTTAAAAATGATCTATTTGAGTATCAGTAAAAATGTCAAATGCATATATCTTTCAGCCTGGCAATGCCATTTAAATGTATATTACCTCTGGTACAGGGTCACAAACTACTGCCCTAGCCCTTGGGGCCAAATCTGGCTTACTGCCTGTTTCTTGTAAATAAAGTTGTATTGTAATGCAGGGACACCCATATGTGTTTGTATTGTGTGTGGCTGCTTATGCACTACAAGGCAGAGTTAGGTAGTTGTAACAGAGACCATATGGCCTGTGAAGTCAAAAATAAGTATCTGTCCCTTTAAGAAAAAGTTTGTAGAGCCCTGCTCTAACACTCTAGCCCAACATTATTTCCTTTAAATATCCTTGCAAAAGTGTGTCACAATAGATGGACAAAGATGTTCACTGCGGGGTTGTTGATAATAGTAAAAAAAAAAAAAAAACAAAACCCCAAACAACACTCAACAAAAAACTGAAAACAACTTCAGGAATTGTTAGAAGGTCTAAATTTATTGCCTGAGTATTGGCTTGTTCTGCAGATTTTCACAAGTCATCACTTGGGCTGAACTTTTTCCGGTGAGTCTGAGGCACTACATTAGGTACTTGGATTTAAATGTACATGAAGCACGATTTTCTTCTTCACCCAGAATAAGGGGATGTCAAATAATACCCTCTGGGAGAGAAGGCAAGGGACACCAGATTAATTTGGCAAGCTTCTGCATATGGCAAGCTCCAGGGAGTGCAAAGATCACCCAGTATGATTCTGAGGTATTGCTGTTAAATCTTGCATTTTAGTCCAAAGATCTTAGAATGCCAATTGAGAGGTAGTCATTGGGAAAACAAAGTAAAGCAGAACAAAAACCAGAGAGATTGTAACAATACCAACAACAAAGGTATTGCTTTTGATGTTGATGAGCCACACTAACGACTGATTCTTTTCAGGTCAGGGGGACCTTCTGATTGTGTGCTCAGGGGTGAGGATAGAAACCTTAAATGGGTGGAAGGCCTGTGCCAAGCGACTGAGGTTTAGGAGAGAATTAAATTGACTTTATTTTAATGAGCTGTTAGTAAGGAAACCAAGACCAACTGTTTCGGAGTTTGGTAGCCTGGTAAGAAGGGGAGGAGTTGATAGCCTAGTAGGAACTTGAATTTTAGGAATCCGTCTAAGGAGAAAGAAGGCCAAGTTCTAATATTTGTGGTGGCCAGCACTGGCCAAAATGCAGCTTTTTAGTAGACAATATTGAAGATGTTTCAGAAGTATATTGCTCACTGCCTCTAGAAGAGTTGCATTTTGCTCACTGCCTTTTAGTTATAAACGTAGTGAACGTGTGTTTTGAACAACAAATCAGCATTATTTAATTCCTTTGATTAAACAAAGGAATTAAAATTATTTTTATTCACCAAGTCTTAAAAATTTATAAAAATTCAATCATATTTAATTGTATATTTGATATCCTCGTGGAAAGGAAAAAAGGTATATGAGATAGGGATTGTCCCAGAAAACCTAGGGCATGTGTGCCATATTTATGTAGTCCAGTGTTAACAGATTGTGGGCAGGAGATAAGAGGTGAACCTGTTGATAATTGGGGCAGGAGCAGAGGCAAATATATGGCGTGCATCTTGAGGTCCTCTTGCAGAGAATCCAGTATGTTGTAAACTTTGTGTTTATATTTCTTCAAGTGTGGAGCTGGAGAAGTAATATCTTACATGACAAAGTTTGACACATATTGGTAGGGATGTCTTTTTTAAAAGGTGTTTTTTTTCCTTTTGAAAAAAATGTGAAAGTAGTGAGGTAGAGACTTATTATTTAACTTGTTGCCTGATTTCCATAGATTATATTTTGCTTCAAACATTAAATTTCCAAATGTTCCAGGAACCTGTGGTAGACAATCAACGTAGAGAACCTTTATGTTCTACCCAAAGATAATACAACAGCTAACTGAATAAGATCACTTGGGAAATGTGCTCAACTAAATAGATTATTCAAGTGGTTTATTTTTCTATATGAGCAGTCAGCTAAGCATGTTATTTCAGGTGGCAGAATTATGGGACTATATGTAGGTGGAACAATGCTAAGCTTTCTTCTACTTAATCAGGGAAGACTTCATGGAAGAGGATGAGTAACTGTGGATAAGAGGCTGAGGGTGATTTGGCTATCTTTGTGAAGAGCTTCAAAATCAGGAGAAGCAGTCATTTTTGAAATTAAGAACAAGCTTTAATTTTTGTATTACATGAGGTGGTTGGGAGAGGTAAAACACATATCACCTTGTATTTTTTTAGACTTTTGTATGCTCTACTAATTTCATGTTTGCTTCTTTTACCATGTGTTCTCTCTTTAATTAGATTAAGAACATTCTGAGGGTGGGAATTATCATTTCTGCTTCTGCTGCTTTTGTGCCCCACATAGAACAAAATTATAGCCTCCTGCTAACAAAAATTTCAGTGTTTTTTTTATAAGAAAATTTAAGATTTCAAATATAGAATGCTTAAGCCTTCTATATATTGTTAAATATTGGGCAGAATGTGAGTAAAGAGAGGACTTGGGATCAAGAGCTGGGGCAGAACCTTTAAAGTATTTCTAGCTTTGAAGGCCAAGCTGAGGTTGGAGTGTCATGCTGAAACTGGAAGACGGGTAAGCTCCTGAGTGTAGCAGGTTAGACTAATGGTGGGACAGGAAATATTAATAGGCATTAGCAGTGGCTTAGTATACAGATATGGGTCAGGATTCTTGCCAGTCATGAAGAAACAATTTGGGAATGCTGTTCAGAGTAAGATCCATGCCTCAGAATCTGTAATAGGAAAACATGTTCACATAGGCCAGGAACCAGGGTAAAAGCCTTGTTCTTTGCAAAGAAGTGACTTCTTTAGTCTTTATATGACTTCACTGCAGTGACTAAAACCCGGCAGATATGAGCTTTTATATTTAGTATACTGTGTTTATTTTTCGGGTTTGGCATACAATGGTAGGAAGTGTGATTCTGAATAGTTTAAAATTTCTTTTAATAATCTTAGATCTTGATGATCGTATTTCTTGTCCAGATCCTCTTTTGTCAGGCCATGGGACTGGTAGAAGGAAATAGTAATATCCTGATTTTATGGGATTTCTGAACTGAAAGGAGAACAGGTTACTATTTCTGGATCATACAAGGTGGGAGTGGAATAATCTGCACAGTGCCAGGTGGTTTTGCTTCTCTTTGAGGATATTGAGGCTTTTCCTCTCTCTACTGATATATAGAGGCATTAAATGTCATATTTATTGCTATTGGGGAATTTTAAAAATTTGTTTTGGTTGCCGTACTGAAAAGTTAGCTGGGATTATGAGAAATAATCTCCAACAACATTCCCAATTTTTACCTCAAGTAGGTTATTTGGGTAAGATTGACTTGTGTTATAGAGATTCTGTTTAGATATGGGGCTTGGTTCCTTTCAGTGCTGGCTGTTTGTATTTATTGAGAACTTGATAGGTGCCAGATATTTGTCTAGGTGCTTTATACCCATTATTTCATTTAATCCTCATGAGAACTGTAAAAGAAGGATAGCAGTATCCCCATTTTTAAGGGTGAGGATATTGAAGCTCTCTTTACCAACCAGATTAATTAATCCTCTCCATTCCTCCTGGAAAATATGCTTACTGATGATGATAGCTTCATTGATCACTTGTGTCTCATCAGTTATACTCTAGTATGCATCCACACTTCTGCTCTAATCATATGAGCTGTATCCTTGCCAAGTCAATTGTATTTTTTTCCCAAACCTATTAATTATTTATTTAAAGTTAAACCAATGAATTCATAAAGAAGGTTGCTTTGTGAAAGCTGAGTTGAATGGTTGGTAAAACTTGGTGTCAAGGAGCTAATATACTTACTATTTAATTCAGTGTAAAGGAGACAACATTAATCAATTGGAGGAAAGACAAATCTAGAAAATTCTGAATTTATTTCTTTGCAGATGCATTAGTTTTTGATATACTTTAAAGAAACAAGCTGAACACTGTGGAGAATGCATTAGGAGTGTGGCTTGTGCAAGAAAGGCAATGTGGAATGCTAATCAGAGGACCCAAACTCAGAAAAAGGGGCCTGATCCTGAGTTTGGAACCAAATGAAAAATAAGACACAAGAGAGTGACATATGAAGATGAAAATGTCAGCTTTATTAATGATACAATGATTAGAGTTCATGGCTTTAGAGCTGCAAAGAAGCCGCCTTACGTCATCCGAGACCTGATTGGAAGTATAGTGCCAATCACTAGTGTTGGCAGCTTTTTATTATATTAGCTTCAATATTCAAGAAATGTGCACTCTAGTCAGGAAGCTCACTCTTCCTTCGAATGGAGTAGGTAAGGGAGGGGAGGGAGTTCTTCTAGATGGAGGCCTGAGGCTGGGTAAAGGTGACTGCTATGTCAACATATTGGGGTTATGTTTCGTGTTTAAAAAATACTTAAGGTAATGCTTGGCTCATTCATTATTTCTTCACTTTATCTACTTTTGCAATTATGATCATGTGTTATATAGCTAAAACGGAGCAGAGCCTAAATTAAGCCTAGTGCTGTCTGATTTATAAGCCTTTGCACTTTTCACTAAATCACACTTGTTGAGGTTTCTTCTGGCACCTTCCTACTTCCTTTTTCATCTCTCTCTTTATCTGTGCACCAGTTGCCTGAATTTTCCCCTTGGGACTTTGACTACAGAGCCTATTTTGTTTCATTCAGGAGAATAATCCTCAAACTGAAAAGCTTGTATCAAACAACATAATAGAACTGTAGCCTACAGTAAGTGAAGAGAGAGAAAATTATCACCTAGGAGCTTTAAGTACTTGAAATAATGTCTGGTCTCCAGATCCACACAAATTATCTTGAAAGAATTTGTGGATAGCTCCTCATACTCACAGTGTTTTTGTTTACAAAAGTAATACATGCACATTGTTTTTTAAAAAAGTTATTACTGTAAAATATACGAGTCAGCAATGTGATGGAGCATAAAAAAAAGTAAATGAAACCCTAAACTGCATTAATAGAAAAGTGGTGTCAGAATCATTCATTGATGCTAATGGTTCCACGGTCATCTTGATGGGATGATGAATTCATTTTCATACTTTAAGGGGGTCATTCATCAACTCTAGTATCTAAAAGGGCATGTTTAGGATTTTGAGCTACTGAAAGTAGTGACATACGAGTAATAGTCAATAAATAGGGTGGAAAGACTAAGAGCAAATGGGATTAACACTCTCCAGGTTTTTGAATACTGTCATGTAGCAGAGGGTATAGACTTCTCTGGTGTTCCTCTCTAGCAGTGGTAGGAAACCTATTTTTGTAAAGGGCCAGATAAATATTTTGGGTTTTGTGTTGCAACCATTTAACTCTGCCATTGTATCATGAAAGCAGGCATAGACAATATGTGGTAAACAAATGGGCATGGCTGTATTCCAACAAAACTTTATTTGTAAAAGCAGTGGGCTGGATTTTACCTACAGACCAACTCTTGCTCTAGAAGAGCATAGTTTTCATCTCAATTTAAGAGAGAATTTTCTAAGAGATTGTGGGTTTCAGCAGTGGAGAAGACTGTCTCAAGAGGTCTGAGTGCCCCCTCACTGATTTGTTGTAACCACCAGCCTAGCATGCTGTTGATAGGACTTTGTACTAACTAGAATGAAGACCAGATGACTCCTACGACTTCAACCAACTTTTCCCCACCAGTTTTTTACACCATTCTAACTGTTAAAAGTCCTCTGATTTAGTCATTTGAATATTTATAGTTTAATGGGAAAAAGATTCAGCCCAGAAAATAAGTCTGCGTTAGACTTTGCTTTATATGAGTTTGCTTAATTTCATTTTATTGAATTTAATTCAGTACAGTATTTTATTTTATATATGTATTTTATTGCATGTAATAAAATACAATATGTATTTTGTGTATATTAAATTATACACTTCACTGAATTATATACTTAAAATGTGTGTATTTTATTGGGTATATATACAATAAATATACATACATGTATATTCTATATATGGCACAATAAGATGCACACATTTAAAGTGTATAATTCAATAGTTTTGAGATTTATTTTGACAAATGTATAGAACATGTGCATCATTCCGGAAAGTTGTGTTATTCCCCTTTGCAGTCAATTTTCTTTAACACCTATTCCTTGGAACCACTCATTTGATTTCTATAACTTTAAATTAGTTTTAGCCTGTTCTAGAACTAACTTCATGATAATGAAATCATGCAGAATAAACTCTTGTATCTGGCTTCTTTGACTCAAAATTTTTTTTTTTTTTTTTGGTGAGAAAGATCAGCCCTGAGCTAACATCCATTGCCAATCCTCCTCTTTTTGGTGAGGGAGACTGGCCCTGGGCTAACATCTGTGCCCATCTTCCTCCACTTTATATGGGACGCCGCCACAGCATGGCTGACAAGCAGTGCATCAGCCAATGCCCAGGATCCGAACCCATGAACTCTGGGCTGCCAAAGCGCGAACTAAACCGCTGCACCACTGGGCTGGCCTGACTCAAAAATTTTTTGAGATTCATCCAGGTTATTCCATGCATCAGAAATTAGTTATTTTTTATTGCTGAAAAATAGTTTTTCATATACCACTGTTTATTTATCCATTCATCTGTTGATGGATATTTGGATTATACACAGTTTTTTGGCTATTATGAATAAAGCTGTTGTGAAATTATTATACAGGTCTTTTTATTGACATTTGTTTTTATTATTCTCGAGTAAATACCTAGGAGTAAAGTTTCTAGGTCATATTGTAAGAGTATGGTTAATATTCTACAAAATGGAAAACTGCTTTTCAAAGTGGTTGTACTATTTTACACTCCCACAAGCAATGCATGATTGTTCCAGTTGTTTAACAGCCTCTGTAATACTTCCTGTTGTCAGTGTTTTTAAGTTTAGTCATTCCTGTGGGTATTTGGTAGTATCTCATTGTTTTCATTTGTGTTTTGCTGATAATGATGATGATGTTGACCTTTTTATGTGCTTGTTGTCCATTCATGTATCTTCTTTGCTCATTTTTAAATTTAGTTGTCAGCTTCTTATTGAGTTTAAAGGGCTTCTTACAATTTTGGATATAAGATCTTTGTCAGATTTATGTATTATGAATATTTCCTCCCAGTCTGTGCCTTGCCTTTTCATTTTCTTAACAGTCTTTTGAAGAACATTAGGTTTTAAACATTTTGATGAAATCATATTTATTAAATTTTCTTTTTGTGATTAAATCTTCACCTGTCCTGGCTAAAAAAATCTTTGCCTGCTCCAAAATTGTGAAGATTTTTTTCCCGTGTTTTCTTCAGAAGTTTTATAGTTTTAGATTTTACGTTGAGGTGTCTCAACCATTTCAAATTTTTGTGGACAGTGTGAGATAGGGGTTGAAGTTAGCTTTTTTCTTCCATAAGATCGTCAGTTGTTCTAGCACAATTTGTTTGAGACTATCCTTTCTTCATTGAATTTTTGTTTAGTGTCTTAGTTGAAAATCATTTCACCACATAGGTTTGAATCGATTTCTGAACTCTGATCTCTTCCATTGATCAGTATGTCTATTAATTTATGCCTGCCTCACAATCTCTTGATTACAGTAGGTTTACAGTAAATCTTGAGATCAGATATTGTAAGTCAATCCAAATTTGTTTCTCTTTTTAAAAATTATTTAGTGTTTTGTATTTTCATATATATTTATTTAAAATAAGCTTGCTAGAATTTTGATTGGAATTTCATTGATTCTATGTTTGCTTTATTATGTTTTTTGCTACTCTTCAATCTTTGTTTGAAGAAAAATGTATTTTGTAACATTCTATGTGAGTTGTTCAGTAGGCTTGTTTTTAAATTTTATTTTTAAAATTAACATATAGTAAAATTGACTTCTTTTTGGTGTATAGTTCCATGAATTTGAATACGTGTATAGATTCATGTGAGTCCTACCACAATAATTTTATTACCCCAAAGAACTAGTTCATGCTCTTCTTTTCCCCTTTTGTCTCCTCTTAATCCCTGGAAACCACTAATCTGTTCTCTGTTACTATAGCTTTATCTTTTTTGAGAACTTCATATAAAAGTGATAATACAGTATGTAACATTTTGAGACTGATTTCTTTCACTAGGCAAATTACCTTTGAGATTCAGCTGTGTTGTTGAACGTATCAGTAGTTTGTTCCCTTCTATTGCCGAGTAGTATTACATTATGTGGATATACCACAGTATCTTTATCCATGTTAAAGGACATTTGTGTTGTTTACAGTTTTTGGAGAATATGATTAGAATGGTTATGAACATTTTTGTGCCAATTTTTGTATGAACATAAGTTTTCATTTCTATAGGGTAAATACTTAGGAGTGGGACTTCTGGGTCATATGGTAATTGTGTGCAGTTTGCTTTATTTTTAATAAATGTTTCTTATTTTGGAAGTAATTACAATCATTAGAGTAAATTTAGAAAGTGTGGGCAGGAAGAAAAAAATAGGAAAAATATTGCCTGCTGTCTGTCTGCTGAAACATAAACACTGTAAAAATTTCAGTGTGTTTCCCTTTGTTCTTCCTCCTTCTCTTCCTTCTCCCCCACCTCCTCCCCCTCCTCCTCTTCTCCTCCTCTTCCTTTTCTTTTCTTTTTGTTCCTATTCCTCCCCTTCTTCTTCTCATCCTTGTTCCTCCTCCTCTTCTTCTCCTTCTCCTCTTCTCATTTTTCTTCCTCCTCCTCCTCTTTTTCTTCTTCTGTTTTTACAGAAGAGGAATTTATATAATTTAATATGCATTTTCTTTCTCTTAATTGCATTATTTACATGTAAGACTCATTTACTAGAGGGGGCCGCCCGGTGGCGCAGAGGTTTAGTCCGTGCTTGGCAGCCCGGGGTTTGCGAGTTCGGATCCCAGGCGCCCGCCGACGCACTGCCTGTCAGCCATGCCGTGGCGGCGTCCCATATAAAGTGGAGGAAGATGGGCACGGATGTTAGCCCAGGGCCAGTCTTCCTCAGCAAAAAGGGGAAGATTGGCAACAGATGTTAGCTCAGGGCCGGTCTTCCCCACAAAAAAAAAAAAAAAAAGACTCATTTACTAGAGAGTGATTTTCTAATTAGTATCTAGCATGTATGTAACCACAGTACTCCTTTGTAGAAGTGAGTTACTGTGGTGGGATTTTAGGCAATGCAGCTGGCTAGTGTTAGATATTTTGGACTGACTAATTTGTCTTTACTCATCAAATACTGCTATTTGGGTGACTATGGACTCTAACCAGTTGCCTGATCTTGGGGATTATGTGGTTGATGCCAGCTACTTGCCTTGACACTTGGACTGAATAGAGCCTTAAGGCAGCTATATATTTGCCATTGTTTATTATGTGAGTGAGTGTTTCTGGAGTAGAGTAGACTTTTCATCTAAACCTAAATAGAGCAATACTATTATTTGTGTTTACGAAGCAAACGACTTGGAAGTGTTTCTGTGAAGTCTTAGAAACCAGGTGCTGCTAGCTCCATATTTTTCTACTTTCTACCTTTACTTTTAAGTACTGTGGGCTACTCTGTTATCAGAATATTGGCTCTTGTCAGGTGATTGCTAAGGCCTTGATGTGGCCTTGTGGAACTCGGATAAACACTCCCTTCTTTGCGTTTGGCTGAAGCACTAGTCAGTGCTGTTTCTCGCACCTTTTGCGGCCAAGGGCTTGGCTAAAAGGATTATTTGGCTTGAGGTTTGGGGGATTAAATCAATCTTCTGAGTCTTTCTGACCTGGCTTCTCAGGATAGTTGGATATTAGAGAATATCATTAAGCTAACAGACTTCATAACTTAGAATTTAGAAATCAGGAAATGTAGGGTTCTTTTACTTATTTAAAAAGGGGGGTAGTATTTTCTGGTTCTGGATAATGTGGAGTAAATACACAGCACCCTTTCTTTACAACTGAATGTAACTGTAAAACCTGGACAGTATATGTGGTAAATAGCAGCAGGCAGATTGGAGAAGAACATCAGATTTCGAAATACCACTAAACCTCCAGGATCCCCTGACCTAACCTCATTGCAGCCAGAAACCTGGAATTGAGCACTGTGGTATGGACAGAATGAGATCCAGAAGCCCTCTAGTTCTGGCTGTGAGTGAGAAAGGGTGAAAAGTTCAGAAGGTTGATGTCATCCCCTGTTTTTTCTTTCCTTTCCTTTTTCTCACAACGCAGTTCTAGGCAATCACATGGTAATGACATCGGTTTGCAACGGGAGTCTGCAGGAGCCCGAACTCTGAGGGAGGGGAACCCTACTTTCTACTTGATGCAGCTGCAGTTCCAAGAGGGCTGAGGCTAACTCATTGCTTTTTTCAGTCTGTCCTCCTGTTGTTTGACCCAGACAGGCATGGTTGTAGAAGTAGACTGTTCCCTGGCTGGAGGACAGAAAATTGTATCCTCAGGAAATCAGAACGTGCCAAGGAGAGAACAAAGAGGAAAGAGCTTGGGAAAGAGACCCACAAGTTGTATATAAACACCTCAGCTCACTGTCAACCTATGCATATACAAGGATTTGATCCTAATTAGCATTTCAAAGACTTTGAAAACTGAGATAGGGGATAAAACTCCACCCGGGTTGCAGACTGACCACTGGGTGGTGCACCTGTGGGAAAAATCCAAACAGCATTGCAAAGGCTTTGAAAACTGAACTAACATTGGAACCATAACCTACAGAAAGCATATTCGAACTTGCAAGTCAACTGCTTGTGAAAACAAAAATATCAATATACTCCGTAGGATTTAAGAAGATACTGATTTTCTTAGCGTATTATTAAAAATGTCAAGGATATAATCCAAAATTGCTCAATATGCAAAGAACCACAAATAGCTCAATTCACATTGGAAAAGGCAATAACTGACACTACTGACAAGATAATATAGATGTTGGAATTATTTGACAAAGACTTTAAACCAACCATTATAAAAATGTGTAAATTAGTCATTGCAAATACCCCTACAAGTGTTAAGCTAAAAGTATCAGCAAAGAAGTAAAACGTATAAAAGAGGAACCAAATAAAATTTTGAAACTGAAAATATAGGAATCATAATAAAAAAAACTCACTGGATGCATTCAGCAGCAGAATGGAGATGAAAGAGGAGAAAGTCAGTGAACTTAATAAGTCAATAGAAAATTTCCAGTCTGAACAATTAAGAGAAAAACAATAGAAAAAAATGATAATAGCTTCAGAGAACTGTGAGCCAGTAACATGAGGGCTAATATTTGTGTCATTGGAATCCCAGAAGAAGAGGAGAAATGGTGTGACACAGAAAAAAAGTTTGAAGAAATACTGGCTGAAAACTATAATTGTGTTAACATTCATAGAACTGTTCACCAAAAGGGGAAAAAAAAGTCAATTTTACTGTATGAGAATTAAAAAAAATAAATTTTGGAAGGGGGTGGTATTATGTTTGTGGAATTTTTATTTAACAGTGGCAAATCCTGGACTCCTTTGACCTTGGGAATTACTGGTTTCACAATTGGTGATGGGGAATGTTTTAATCTTTTCCCTCCTTTCTCACCTTATTACCTAAAAGTGAATTAACGATATAGTGTGAATAGTAGTGGCAAGATGATTAGTTTCTTTTTCTCCTTTTTAGAGCAACTCTTGGTGTATATGATATTTTGGCTTCTTATATCTTATTTTCTAAATTATAGAAGGTTCCTACTTACAAGGAACTGCAAGGACGTGAACAGCCCTGAGAAAGATAGAAAGTAGGTTCTTGCTTATTTTTCTGCTTATTGAGAATTTTATGGAATGTTAGTAAAAATTGACAGCTTTGCTTATTTAATTCTGTGCCATTAACTAAATGCACTTAATTTCACAGCTCTGTAGACATTTGGCAGGGATTGTACAGGTTCAAAAGGAAAGTAAATACCAGAGTATCTGTTAGAAGGGAGAAGAAATGGAAATGGTTCAGAAATGGATGCCATGAGTTGACACATAAGAATCCATGTAGATGCTCTTTGCTCTCTAAAAGAATGCTTAACTAAAGCTATTCATCCTGCAAAGTTATTTAGTGATGTGGTAGTGATGGAACTCAGGCATAAATAATATATATTTCAATTTAAGTTTATTAGTGAGCTACTTTACATCATGGATCAGTGTGTTAGTTTTGGTAGTATGTATTTGGATTTGGACACAATTAATAGTTCTCTAAGCAAATGGCTGCTCTTTTCTTAGGGGTGCTTGGATTACTTAAGTGATGTGTATTGAAATTGATCAAATTTTCAGATTTTACTGGAGTCTCCAAGGCTATCTTTTGTTGTTGTTTAGACTAGGAATAGAAGAATCTTTAGTTTTCTGCTTTTCTTGTTAGTTGATGGCCAGCTATCAGATGCTTGGTGACCGTGAACTATGAGCTACTGAAACTCAAGATGATCAAGTTGATTAACTGGTTATCCTTATTCATTGCCTTTTTTTCTTCTTTTCTATATGTTTTGTCACTACTGTTGACCATTTCTAGGTGGGCAAGAAGAGGTTTTGGAGTTCAACTCAATAAAATCTTGCCACTTGCGAAAGGGATTGTAATGTTGGAGAGGCAAAAGTGAAATTGATAATGTGTGGATTTAAGATTATGTATGGATTATTATGTTCATCTTTGTTCCTTATGGATGTGAATAGGGTCATAAATTATGATAAATTTAACAGAAGACATTTTTTAAAAAGGATGTATATATATGTATGGATTTATAAGGAAATGTAAATAGTTCACAAAGCATTTTCTCATATATGTGTGTGTTTTTCACTTCATACTCACAACACAACAGTGAATTTAGTAGTGCTGTTATCTCTATATTACAGATAAGGGACCAAGACTTAGAGAATTTAAATGACTTTCCCAAAACCGTGGAATTGTGACTTGAACACAGAACTAGCGCTTAGACTCCCAGGTCAACATTATTTTCATTTCACAATACTGCCTTTTTAAAAACCAGTGAGAATCTGTAAGTTACTATTTGAAAAGGGATGTTGTCACTTAAAATTCTGTGTCTGTGATTGCCACTGATTTTAGGGACATACAATACCCCATTGTGTGAGTACCATAGAATAAACAATATTAAACCATAAAATATTTCCCTCAACATATAAGTTCTCAGACCTCTGCAAATATTAGGAAATAATGATAATACTAATTAACATTACTGTGTGCTTTCTATGTGTACTTGAGTTATTTTATTTTATCAGGTAGTTATTAACCTTACTTACCAGGTAAAGAAACAGAGTCTTTGATAGCTAAGTAATTTGTATATGGTTATGTATGTGCAATGATGAATTAGGGATTTGATTTCAAACTGTTAAAATGATACAGTGTTTCCTGAAAGAGTAGTTTTATTCAAATAACAACATGAAATGTTTGCAGTCAAGTCATATTACAAGGTCCTCTGATGGACTCTGAAGGGTGGCTTGGATAGGTTAAAATTTTCTTAATTTTATTCTTTGCTTATATTTTGGGAAAAGAAGACACCAAAGATCCTGGCCTGACAGGATTAGAAGACTCCTAATGGGAGTCTTACGGAATATTATTAGGAAAGTGGATCAGGATCAGATTGTGAGAAATTTTGACTGACAAATTGAGTAGTTGGGGCTTTGAGGGACTCTTGAAAGATTTTGAAGTAGTATTTGGGGAGATTTTCACTAAGTGTGGTGTGGAATAGATTGAATAGAATACCAGTGATGAGTGTGATGAAGGCATCCTGATGTAGGTAAGGGCCTGGATTAGGGAAATAATAGGAATGGAATAAAAGAGTTGGAGAGGAGCTATTTTAAAGGGCAGATTGACTGTAGTTTGTAATTTGATATTTACCTAGTCCTGGTATATACCTCGGAGTGTAATTGCTGGGTCATATGGTAATTCCATATTTAATATTTTGAGGAACTAACAGATTGTTTTCCAAAGTGGCTACACTATTTTATATTCTCACCAGTAGTGTATAAGGATTCCATTTTCTCCAAATTCTGGCCAACAATTGTGATTATCTGTTTTTGATTATAGCCAGCCTAGAGGATGTGAAGTGGTGTCTCATTTTGGTTTTGATTTGCATTTCCTTGATGGCTAATAGTGATGTTGAACATCTTTTCATGTGTTTATTGGCTATTTATATATCTTCTTTGGAGAACTGTCTGTTGAGATCATTTGCCCATTAAAAATTTTTTTTTTATTATTGAGTTGTCATAGTTCTATATATATTCTAGATACAAGTCCCCTATCAGATAAGATATATGATTCTGTTGTCTTTTCAATTTCTTTTAATTTTCATGATGTCCAGTTTACCTACTTTTTTCTTTGATTGCTTGTGTTCTTGGTGCCATATGTCAGAGAGACTTTTAAGTGGAGCAGAGGAAAGAAAGAAGCAAGCTCTGTATTATTTTCCCCTTTGTAGACTGATTTTTTTGAGGCTTTCCTTATACTGAGTCATAAGATCTGGGCAGCTGCAAGAGTGAGTACCTTTGCTTTTAATGGGCAAATTAACTGAGAGGTAGAATTCATTTTAGTACTGATTTCCATTTTTCCCCCATATTTATGAATATATAGTTGATCTCTCTCACACATACACACCTACGTACGCATGTGATTTAATTAGACATGGCAGAAAATCAATATTTCTTATTCAGGAAGGACTATCTCTAGTGTTAAACACATGTGTATTATTGAGCCAGATCATATGATATATCACAGTAAACACTGAAATATGATATAAGCCATGTTTAAAACAGCTGGATGGATTTCTACAGGAAAGGAGTTTTAATTACAAAATGAAGTAATCTTTAAAATAAACTAATATTTGTTATGCATTTCAGAAAAACAAAATTAAGTGAAAAATTCCACTTTTAATTTTATTGGAAAGGGATTAAAAGCTGTTAACTCACAATATCTGATTAGAAAGCTGGATTAGGGAAAGCTGTCAATAATAGAAAAATGAGAACTATTTTATACTACTCACAGATTGAACTTTTGGGATCTACTGCTTCAGGTTTCTAGAGATGAATCACCTGCATGAAAATCTACTCTCCCTTCCCTTAATAAGGAAAGGACAGTTAAAATATAACTTGTATGGAAACAAGAAAGACAAAGAAGCCATGGACTTTATCTAAAATATTTTTGTTTTTTTAAAAAACTATTTTTGTTATCTTTAATAGGAAACTGCTACTTTAGGAACAGAGGAAAGGAAGTTTAGGAAGATCTATATTTTTCTTTAGCTAGTCCTTGCTCAAGTGTATTGAAGACACAGAGGTAAAACTTGGAATTATATTAAAGTGCAGTGGTTCCCTGGGCACGTGCATATATGTGCATGTTTTGTGTACTGTAGTTGGTTGAGCGTTAGGATGTTGATCAGCTTCTCCGACAAATACTGGAGCATGGAATCCATGAGTATCTTATCTCACTTTATTCCCTGAATAAGAACTTTTATTATTAAAATATTTTTAAGTTACTTGCAAAATGGTTCCCAAATTCCTTTTCAGGGGTATTAACTTCTTAAAAGAAATATCTTCTCTGGGGCCATCCCAGTGGTGTAGTGGTTAAGTTGGCGCACTCCGTTTCAGTGGCCTGGGGTTCACGGGCCCAGATCCTGGGCATGGACCTATGTACTGCTCATCAAACCATGCTGTGGTGGTGTCCCACATACAAAATAGAGGAAGATTGACACAGATGTTAGCTCAAGGACAATCTTCCTCACCAAAAAAAAAAAAAAGAGAGAGAAATATCTTCCCTCCATGAAAACAAGTTCTTATTTATTATCTCTCCATCATAGAATAAATTTTAATGCAACCAAGTAGCAAAAATTCTGAATCATTAATATCTTGTTCAGGCTAGATTCCTGATTTTGTTTATAGCATGGGCTGTATATTTGATTATATTGTATATTTGATTACCTGCCTTGACATAATTCATGATGGCTTTTCATATTTTAAATTAATGATATTTAGTAACAAGTAAATTGATTTTTTTCCATTTGTCTTCACCAGTGGATTCAGTATCCAAAGAAAGCTATTTGGCAAGTGCATAACCTGCCTGAAATGTCAGGGAACAGATGGAAAGGAGTTCCATAAGAATTGGCTGAATAGTAGGAAATGTAGAATAGAATACAATAGTAGGAATAGTAGGAAAAATAGCTTTACTGGCTTTCCTCTTCTCCAGAAGTGATGTGAAGAAGAGCTCCACCTTCAAATGAAGGAACAGCTGTTTTAGGCTGTTATTCAGCAGGAGGAGATAAAAGCCCTGTCAAATAAGAGCTTAGCTCTATGATGTATTTATTTGTGAAGGGCTCTGAGTTCTTAGAACATCAAGAATATCTCATGATCAGATGACAATACAAAAACACAGTTCAGAGCCAGTAAAATTCTCTTGAATTTTCTTAATGATATTGCTGCCTTGCTTAGGGTGAAAAATTGCATTTGGGATAATAAGCTCAGTTGCCTTCATAGTCTTATTAATGCTTATGTGCATGTAGGATTTCCATGCACATTTTTAAGTTTCACCATAGTGCTGAAGATCAAACTCATAATGTTATATACATCCCTTTTAGATTGTTGATCCATTGCACGATCCACTCATGTGAATGTGTAATGAAGCTCTCAGGTATTAACTTTAACAAATTAAGCTATGATTTTCACAGTTACGTGAAGAATTTGAGTCAGGAGACTCTACCTGACATCAAGTACTTCTGTATTAGATAAAACTAAAAATACATTGGAAGAAAATAAAGATGAAGAAAAAGATGGACATTTTGGCAGCCAAACAAATTTAGCTCTGACTGTGCTGGAGTCATCTCCGATTACTCAGCTTTTAGTATGTTAAAATTGGATGTGATCTTCATGATGAATCTTTTGTGTGTACTATTGAATGAAATAGTTCATTCTCTTATTTGCTTTTTACAACTTCAGGTGGAAAAATTAGGTGCTGTGTCTCTGTGTTTTTCTCCTTGGGTCCACATAAGCATAATTTGCAAGCCTTTGCCATGATGGGAATTGTGATGGAAGCTAAAATGTTGTTTCATGCTAATTTTATAATGTGTATATACTACGGAAGTTAGACAAAGGAACTAAGTTAAACAAAGATCTAGAGCTACTGCCAAACTTAAAAACAACAATGGCACAAAGAAGAGAACAGAATGCAGGGTCCAGAGCCAACAAAATCCAAATGTAAGTTTGCTAGTTGACAGGCATCACATGTAAATGGGCTTATTTTGGCAACTGTTAGAGTTAAAATACAAAAGACATCACTTATACAAAAGCAAAAGTAATTGAGGTTTCTTTTCTTTTTTTAAAGAAAATGGTCTTTTGAAATTTATAGTAGCCATTTAGCTTGTATGAAGAATGCTGCCTTTCACTTTTGTTAAAATCTATTTATGGTTTACTTAATCCCATTACTAGTGTACTGTTTTTCTTCATATTCTTGGAAGTTATTTTGGGCTACATAAGAAGAAGACATGACAATTACCTCAAAAGTTTACTGAACACACACATATTTTTTTAAGTCTTGGGTTGGGGCCCATAGTTAGAATCCTTTCTTGGTATGTTTGCAGCATATTTTATATTGTGAATATAATTGCCATTTTCCGGCCCTTGCCTGTGTGCCATTTACTTGATGTAATTACAGAAATGCCTTTTACCTTATTTTATGGCAGGAAATAAAATACAATGAATCTCTAGCTAGTTTTGGGTCTGACTCAGTTGTGGCTCATCAGGTGGCCCTGGTGAAGTAGGAAAGTTTCTTTGGAGATAAAGTTAAGGATGAGAACAGATTATTCTTGTAGAAACAGAAAGATATAAGAAATGAGCATCACTTTTCTATATGTTCAAAAACAGTGATTTCCCTCCCTCCATTGGATTTACATATGAATATTCTTTCTTATGAATTATTAGGTGTTTTTGTGTGTGTGTGTGAGGAAGACCAGCCCTGAGCTAACACCCGTTGCCAATCCTCATCTTTTTTGCTGAGGAAGACTGGCCCTGGGCTAACATCTGTGCCCATCTTTCTCCACTTTATATGGGATGCCGCCACAGCATGGCCCGACAAGTGGTGCGTCTCTCTGCGCCTGGGATTCGAACCCGCAAAACCCTGGGCTGCCGAAGCGGAGCACGCGAACCCAACCGCTATGCCGTCAGGCTGGCCCCTTATTAGGTGTTCTTTTTTCATTTAATTGTGGTAAAAACCACATTAACATGAGATGTACCCTCTTAGCAAAATTGTAAGTGTATAGTACAGTGTTGTTGATTGTATGCACATTGTCGCACAGCAAATCTAGAAGTTTTTCATCTTGCCTTACTGAAATTCTGTATCCATTGAACAACACTCCGTTTCCCCCTTCCCCTAGCCCTCAGCCGTCATTCTACTTTCTGCTTCTATGAATTTGACTCCTTTAGATACCTCACATAAGTGAAATCATGCAGTATTTGTCCTTCTGTTACTAGCTTATTTCACTTAGCATAATGTTCTGAAGTTTCATCTATGTTGTAGCGTATGGCAGTATTTCCTTTTTTTAAAAGGCTTAATAGTATTCCATTTTATGAATATACTGCATTTTCTTTATTCATCCGTCAATGGATATTTATGTTGTTTCCGCCTCTTGGCTTTTGTGACTCATGCTAAGTGAACATGAGAGTGCAAATATCTCTTCGAGATCTTGTCTTCAATTCTTGTGGATAAATACCCACAAGTGGGATTGCTGGATTATATGGTAGTTTCATTTTTAATTTTTGGAGGAACCTCCATACTGTTTTCCACAGTGGCTGCACCATTTTCCATTCCCGCCAACAGTGTACAGGGCTCCAATTTCTGTGTGTCCTAACTCATACTTATTTTCTCTTTTTTTGTTTGTTTTCTATAATGGCTATCCTAACAGGTGTGAGGTGATATCTAATTGTGATTTTGATCTGCATTTCCTTGATGATTGATATTGAGAATCTTTTCATACACCTTTTGGCCATTTGTATGTGCTCTTTGGAGAAATTACGTGTTCTTAATTCATTTAAAGCAATATTTAAGTCAATGAAATGTCAGTGAAGTAAAAGATACTGAATTTCTTGAAGTCTTAGTGATTGCATTTGAATTGTACCTGAGAAAAAGTATTTAAATGTATAAATGTTTATAATGTATGTTAGATTGGAAGTAGTTTTGTATTTGCCCAGTGATTGCTTTTGGTTTAACTTATGATTTTTTTAAAAACATATTTTTTAATTATATAAACTCATTTTAAAATTTGAAAATAATATAAACTCATTTCAAAAAAATTGAAAAACAGCAAAAAGAAAGACAATAATCCAACTTTTCAAGTGAAACTATTAGTACTCCTTGTATTTGCCTCCAATTTTTTCCCCTTAGGTATTATTTTTAAATAGTTACCGTATTAAATATGCAGTTTGTATCTTGCTTTTTAATGTAAAACTATGATGGAAAGAAAATTTTTATTAAAAGAAGCTTAATAGGTAAAAGAGAAAAATAATGTTTTGTATATTCAGATTGGACACTTTCAAATTGGAAACAGAAAAAACTTCTAAATTAAATGGAAAAGTGAAAAAAGCAGAGATGTTAGGTGCTACTGCAGATCTTTAGGAGGAGAAAGTGGGAAGTAGTAATTGTATTATTGTATTTATATAATCTTAGAAATGTAGACATGAGTCAGAACACATATTAAGTCTATACAATAATGAGCCATGACTCTGCTGGGTTTTAAATTTTTTATTGGTTAAGAATTTACCTATGGATTTTTAAAATAAAGTGCAGTTTAACACTTCTTACATTGTTGTTTAAGTATTTTTTATTTTAATGACCTTTTTGTTTATTAGAGAAACTCTTCCAGGACATACATTATGCTTGTTGAATGAATCATCATGCTCAGAAAGGGTTCCAGATTTGTGACTGATTCACCTTACTAATTTTTCTTCTTTTTTAGCTATTCTAAATTTTTATCAGTCTTCCTTTTACACATTTTTCTGGCCAAAATTTAAAGCATCTGTAACTTTACTTTGTTAGAATTAAAGCTTTTCATTCTGACTTTCAGTCATGTGTGATATTCAGGTTAGTTTCTAATAGGGCTATTTTTAGGGCAACATCTTCTGCTTGAAAATAATTCACTGTTTTCAAAGGTTCATAGATTTGTTAGGTTTTCCACAAAAATATATGTCTTGAAGTCAGTGGATATAAAATGTAATGGACTATGGGGGGGGGAACTTCATCTGTTTTATTGACTTTAACTTACTTGATCATTTGTGGTGCTAATGGCCTACCATACAGCAGATATAAAAGCAAATAAGAGAAACTTTTTGGTGGGGAAGTGAATGACTGTCTGATGGTTCCTGACTCATAGTAGATCTTCAGTAAATGCTTATTGAGTAGAAATTGTTAAATTGTGGAAGCAGGTATAATGAGATAATTGTAGAAAACAGTGACGTAATGATAATATTTTCTGTCATGTGTTACCTTAATCTTCTAAAACAACCCCCTGAAATATTGCAGGGGAACTGTTTTGTGAGATAGATAATTGTAAACACTTAGAAACTACTACATGAAGATGCTTTCCAGGCACTTTCTATGCTCATTTAAGTAGGCAGAGCCAATGTTATCTGATCTTCACAAATGAGGAAACTGAGGCAAAGCAAAAGATGTGACATTCAAGTCATACAACTTGAACTATGGTCTACTACCTTGAATCCTTTGCTCCCCCATAATGTGAAGGTACTATTTCTTTTTTATTTTCTGGGTTTTTATTCTCATATAAAAGCAGGAAAAAATGAAGTTGATTTGGGGTAAACTTGAATGTCTCTACAGCCTGAGTACTTTTACAGTGGGCTCTGGATTGTGTTGGTGTTTTGCTCTATGGTCAGACTTTGAGAGGACATCATTTTCTGTGAATATTCATTCATTCATGTTGAGGAGTTTGAAACACAGAAGATAATTGCTCCAGCAGGCTATCAGTATTCCAGTCAGAGAGGAACTGATGTTTGAAGAGGCAGTACCACAAATGGGAAATGCGACTTAGATCCAGTCACTTCATTAAGTAGCAGATACCCACCTCCTACAGTTTTCCTCAGTGGCAGGATTGCCAAATGAGTTATCTAACAATGAGAATGAAAAGGCCTTCCCTGTGGTTTCAGACAGCTTACATTTATTGAGCATTCACTGTGTGACAGACACTGTACTAAGTACCTTATAAATATCATCTCATTTAATTCTCATCCTCAGTCTGTGAGTTATGTACTATTATCAGCCCCCGTTTTATAGAGGAAGAAACAGACTTAGTCATCACATACCTAGTAAATGGAAAAGCCGGGGATTTTACTTGGGTCTAGCTGACTGTAAAGCATATTTTCCTGATCTGGCTTTGTTAGTTAACAGAGTTTACTGTAGTTAACAGAGTTTACTGTATGTATATCTATTCTGCCTGCATTGTTGAGCTGAAAGGACAAAGTCAGAGACTAATTAGAGAAATTGGATGTGGAAGGAAATCAGCTAGATCCATTTTTCTGGTACTCTTAAACTTCTGGAATAAATATATTAAATGTTTAGAATATGTCAAGTTTTCTTCACACTAACAATAAATATCTTTCTCTGACTGAGGGCACACCAAGGGAGAAGTTGAGAGGTTTTTCTGGGACAGCAGGAGATTTGGAAGCCAACCTGATCAAAGATAGGAATGCTGTTTTGAAGAAAGTCGGGGGTGGGGGGGGAGGCGGGAAACTAGACCAGGGATTCAGACATTGAGAAGAGGTGGGAAGAATACCAAACAACTAAGATATTTGGTATTGTGTATGGATACAGAATTGGGTAAATCAGTGCAGTTCAAGCCTTTCCACTTTGAAACTGACAAGAGGATATACCTCTTAGAATTGAGTGTGTGCTCACTTATTGAGTTGATGGAAGACACAGATCTGTTTTTGATTACTATGAAATCAAACTATAGTGGATTTTCTCTTCCTCTTGTCTCCTAAAGCAGCTCTGAACAATTTATAAACTCCTATTTTACCCATCTTTTCCCCTATCTTGTAGAAGCCAAGTCTAGTTCCTTGCTCATAGGCAGAAATCCATTTAAACTATGCATTTCATTTTTACAATTCTTTGAGTT
Source organism: Tapirus indicus (assembly GCA_031878705.1). NCBI lineage: Eukaryota > Metazoa > Chordata > Mammalia > Perissodactyla > Tapiridae > Tapirus > Tapirus indicus. The sequence continues at coordinate 48,966,282 of CM062918.1, forward strand.
GAAGGTTTTAAGGGGAGGATCATGGCTAACTCACCCAAAGGCCACAGAGCAAAGTCAGAACCAGTGGGTTCCTACTGTAGGAAATATTGCCAACTAAAAGTATTTTGCCAGCGTTTTACCACTGGCATTGGTTTTTCCATAATGTTTAATACTTGAAAGTTATTCTGAATGATACTTAGAAAACATTTTAAATGATACTCAGGAGTTCAAGCAGGTTATTTCGTCATAGATGTTTATAGAACAAAGTTGTGAGATTCTAGCCCCTCACCTGTATTTCAAGGTTAGCAAAGAAGTGGGTCTATAAACAGTTCTGTTAGGTTAGGCCCTCTTCTATGTGTATCCTTATTACCATCTTATTTTTGGAAAGACTGAACAAGATAATGATTTCATATACTTAAAACTATTCAAGAAAAATAATTTGGTAGTTTAATGGAGATGCTTAATATAAGAAATTATGGTGGGGATAAATGACCACAAATTGATTGGGTTATGGAGATCTTTACCTTGAGCAGAAATTGAAGATCAACTTTTAGGTGTTAGTAGTATCTTACTGCAATAGCACAAATATTACAAAAGCATTCTTGATTTTTCTTCCTTTTGCTCTATTTGGGTTGTGAGGGGAAACAAGTATTCCTGAAAATTGTATAAACAAAATTTTACCTCAGCTGAAAAAGCTTTCCTCTTGATTATTGAGTGTAAATCACATATTTGCAATGTGAATTTTTCTTTGACTTGTATTACATTTTCAAAAACAGCGTTGCATTTACTTCTCACCCATTAAATTTAGTTTATCTCCTGGATGTAATTGGATGAGCCACCACTGAAATTGTAACCATGGTGAAAGATCAAGTCTTCTTTCCTGTTTTGCGAGAGGCATGCACTCTCTATCATTTAGGTAGTTTTTTTAATATATCATTTTGGTTTGTACCAACTTAACATTGTTAATAAGCATAATTTGCTTCTATTTATTTGGCTTATATATGTACCCTTTATTCTTTGGAACCCACACATTTACAGTTATATGTGTACAGAACCAAATATGCTCATAACATGATAAAATTCACTTTTAATTTGATACTGATTTAAAATAGTATTTTGCTTTTCACAGTATAAATAGCCTGTATGCGTTAATTCTTGAGAAACCTCTGAAAGAATTTATCATCTGAGCAGTCTTACCTTAGGCTTTTTGTATAGTTCTTCAAGGCATAATTATTTTAAATATATGATAGCATTGTGATCTTTTTGTTGGTAATGGTCAATCATTTTATTTCATATTGCCGGTCCCAAAATTGGAAAAAAGGATATTCACTATAGGAATAGATAATATTTGAAAGGTAATGGAAAGGTAAGACTTGGGTTTTGCACTTTTTTTTTTTTTTTTTTTTTTGGTGAGGAAGACCAGCCCTGAGCTAACATCTGTTGCTAATCCTCCTCTTTTTGCTGAGGAAGACTGGCCCTGGGCTAACATCGTGCCTATCTTCCTCTACTTTATATGGGACGCCGCCACGGCATGGCTGACAGGCAGTGCGTCCGCGGGCGCCCGGGATCCGAACCCGCGAACCCCGGGCTGCCAAGCGCGGACGAAACCGCTGCGCCACCGAGCCGGCCCCTGCACTTTTTTTTTTAATGAAAAAACTCTTTTAGATGTTTGCCTTCCATTGCTTCAACAAAGACCAGCTTACTGCTTTATATCAAATCACCATGTCATTCTTCCACATGGGTGTGGACTTCTATTTGAACTTCAAATGAATACCTCTAAAAGTCAGTGTCTCTTTCTCTTATGGTCTGATACTGGGAGCCAATTGCTATAGGAACCCACTACTATTTCCAAAGCTATAATTTGACTGTGGTACTGTTCTTTGTTTTTCTTTTTTGTGTGTGTGAGGAACATTAGCCCTGAGCTAACATCCATTGCCAGTCCTCCTCTTTTTGCTGAGGAGGACTGGCCCTGAGCTAACATTTGTGCCCCATCTTTCTCTACTTTTTATGTGGGATGCCTGCTACAGCATGGGTTGACAAGCAGTGGGTAGGCCCACACCCGGGATCCGAACTTGTGAACCCTGGGCTGCCTAAGTGGAGTGTGCGAACTTAAGCACTATGCCGCTGGGCTGGCCCCCTGTTCTTTGTTTTTAAAATTTAATTTTCTGTCTTTCTTCATTCCAAGTTGTACTTTGTTAGTATTTAAAATAGTTTTTGGGGGGGGGTATTCCAAAGTAAGGATATAACATTTTTTTAATGCACACTGCGGGGGGACTTTTTTGGGGGTAAAATTTACACAGTGAAATAAATGGGTCTTAAGTGTACAGTTCAGTGAGCTTGATAAATATACACATACCCATGTAACCAATACTTCAATCAAGATATAAAACATTTCTCTCATGCCGTGTAGTGAATACAATGGAGTGCTTCTGGGATCAAACACTTTTCAAGCTTCTGGGAGTGTTGGATGACTCGCACCAAAGTCTCTCTTCAAGAATTGCCCTCCACTGAAGAGAGCCATGTTGACCATGGTGACTCCCACTTTGTAGGGGCAGCCTATATCCAATGACTGGTCTGTTCATTGGTAGGGTAGGTGGAGAGGTATAAAGATCTTGGTCTACTTGCTACAATTTGGGACAGTTCCTAACGGCCATCCCAGCTGGAAAACTCCCTATGTGATGAGCTAAGGCTATTCTTGCTATTGTATCACAATTCAATTTCTCCCTCTACCCATTTGTGCTTCCTTCAACTCATAGGTGTTGCACACGAGAACACTTCCCATTGGGCTTCTTAAATACAAATATCCATCTCAGAGTCTGCTTCTAAGGAAACCTAACCTGCAACACCCCAGAAAGTTCCCTCATGCCCCCTTTCAATCAGCCCTCACCTACCCAACAACATTTTGGTTTTATCACTTTAGTTTTGCCACTTCTAGAACTTCATATAAATGGAATCACATAGTATGTCTTCTTTTGTGTCTGACTTCGTTTGCTCAAAAGTTTCATCCAAGTTGTGTATAGCAGTTTGTTCTTCTTACTGCTGAATAGTAGTATTCTGTTGTATGAATAAACCATCATATATTTATCCAGTTAGGTGTCTGCAGGCATTAGGGCTCTTTTAACTATTTGGCTATTATAAATAAATATGCTACGAACAGTCTTGTGTAATTCTATTTGTGAATATATATGTTTTCATTTCTCATGGGTAAGTAAATATGAAGAGTGGAATTTCTAGGTCATAATATAGTAGTATGTTTAACTTTCTAAAAAAATTGCCAAAGAGTTTTTCAAAGTGATTTCACTATTTTATACTCTCACCAGCAATGTATGAGAGTTCTCGTTGTTTTACATTCTCTCCAACACTTGGTACTTGTTGATATATTATATTTGCGTCCATTATATTGTTATTTATTTTCTTTTGTGCCATTAAATTTTTTGTGCCTCAGTTCCTCCCTTTCTAACTTTTTTGATTAAGCAAATACTTTTTTGTATTCAGTTTTAATTTCTATAATGACTTTTTAGCTGTACCTCCTTTAATTATTTTAAGGGCTGCTCTAGGGATTACAGTATACACTCTTAACTTATCATAGTCTATATGGAGTTTATATTTTTCCGTATCAATATAAAGTTAAAATCTTAAAAAGTATTATTCCATTTACCCTTTCTTATTCTTTGTCATGAAAATATTATGAAGCTTTGAAAACAACTTTATATTTTCTGCTTTAAACAATCAAGTGCACTTTAATGAATATAGAGGAAAAGTAGTCATTTATCCTTAGTCATGTATTTGCCATTTCTCTTCTCTTGGATCTAGATTTTATCTGGTGTCATTTTTCTTCAGCCTGAAAACTTTAATTAGTATTTCTTATAATTCACATTTCTATGCAATTATTCTGAGATGAGATTTTTTTTCTCGTAGAACTTTAAGGATGTCATTTCATTGTCTCTGGTCTCTGTTGTTTCTAATGAGATGTCAGGCTTTATTTATATATATCATTTCCCCTTATGTAATTTGTCTTTTTTCTCTCTGGTTAAGTTCAAGATTTATGTCTTTGTGTTTGCATTTCAGCATTTTGACGATTGTATGTATTGATGAGGTTTGCTTTGTATTTCTCCTGCTTAGAGATTGCTGAGCTTCACTGGATCTGCATGCAAGTTGATGTTTTTCACTGATTTGGGGAAATTTTTGCAATTTTTTCCCAAATATATATTCTACCTCATTTTCTCTCATCTACTTCTAGTACTTCTTTCTCTCTCATCTACTTCTAGTACTCTAGAAATACTAAGTACATGTATTTTAGACCATTTAATATTGTCTAACAGGTAGCTAAGGCTCTGTATTTTTCAATATTTTTCTATTTCATATGGAATAACTTTTTACTGATGTCTGTTTAGTTTTACTTACCATTTCTTCCTCTGGCTCCAGTTCATTGTTAAGCTTATTCAGTGAATTTTTTATTTCAGATGTTGTAATTTTAAATTCTAGAATTTCCATTTTCAAATGCTTTTCTCTGCTGAGGGTCTCCATCTGTTCATTCATTTTGACCATCTTTTTCTTAAAGTCTTGGAATATTTATAAATGCTGCCTTAAAATCCTTTTCTGCTTATTCCAACATCTGTGTCATCTTTAGATATGTTTAAATGGAGTGTTTTTCCTAGACTACATGTCATATTTTTGTTTCTCCACACATCTATTAAATTTTTATTTCATGTTTGAAAATGTGGAAGATATGTTGTAGAGGTTTTGGTGTCTCTTCTTCTGCAGAGTTTTGTTTTTGCTCTAGTAAGTAGGTACATTATTGGTCAATTATCTTGAGGCATGGTTTTATGCTTTGTTAAGGCAGTTCTGTGGAAAGCCCAAATTATTTACCAAGCTACTCTAATTAGTTTCCTCTGTGGTACCCAGCCGCTGAAATCTATGCTTAGTTATTTTAGCCTTCCAGCTGTTGGTTTCAGTTGGATTCCTTGTATTCCCCCCATGTTTATGTTGTTCAGAGTTCAGCCAAGGATTTGAGGGGAGTTTAAATGTAAATTTTTGGACCTCTCCAACTTTGGCTTTTCTCCTTTCTGTGTTGCCCCTCCTTACTTTCCAGCACTGGCATTCCCAAATTCTATTTTCTGGCTCCTTAAGCAAAGAAGACAGTGACTTTCTGCTTGTCCAACCACCACATGCCATGCTGACTGGGAGGTGTCCTCACTGGACAAACTGTATAGACTTGGATTATACCCAGTGAATCTGGTTTTGTTTTTTTTCACTAATGAGATTCTTTCCAGTTTCTGCCTACTTTTGTTCACTCTTCTTGCTTTTTTTTTTTTTTTTTTTTTGAGGAAGACTAGTCCTGAGTTAATATCCATTGCCAATCCTCTTCTTTTTTGCTGAGGAAGACTGGCCATGGGCTAACATCCGTTGCCAATCCTCCTCTTTTTGCTGAGGAAGACTGGCCCTGGGCTAACATTTGTGCCCATCTTCCTCCACTTTATATGGGATGCCGCTACAGCATGGCTTGACAAGCGATGCGTCTGTCCGCACCCGGGATCCAAACCTGTGAACCCCGGGCCGCCAAAGTGTGTGAACTTAACCGCTATGCCACTGGGCCGGCCCCTTCCTTGCTTTCAAATAGTTGTTTTTAAGAATTTTTTTCACAGTTTATAATTGTTATTTTCAATTGAATAACCCCAGGAAAATGGTCACTGGAACATTTTGTTGTTTTATAAAACCTTTTCCTCATCCCATAAAGATCCCTTGCACACCTTTCTAGTCAACCCTTTACCTGAGAAGCAACCACAGTCTTTATTTTGTCACTATGATTTTATTTTTTCTGTTTTAGATCAACATATAAAGGGAATAAATTCTTTATATCTGGTTTCTTTTACTAAGCATAATGTCTTTGAGATTTATGCATGTTGTTGCATGTACCACTAGTCCATTTCTTTTTATTGCTGAGCAGTACTGCATTGAATGAATAAAGCACCATTCCTTTACTAATGGTCACCTGGATCTTTTCCAATTTTAGCTGTTATGAGTACTGTCCTTAATATTTGTGTGAAAGACTCTTTGTGAGTGTACTTCTTTCTCACTTTATCTTGGGTAAATACCTAGGGATAGTATTGTGTCATGAAGTGTATGTAGTTTATCTTTTAAGAAACTGCCAGTTTTCCAAAGTGTGTCATTTTACATGCCCACAGGCAATATGTAAGATTTTGGGTGCAGATCTTATTTTTATGTCAAAATTATATTCTTTTGTATCATAGAGGTAATTTTTAATGTATATTTTTAATTCCTGGTAAATAATTTTGATAAGCACATGTCCATTTTTAAAATAAAAATAGTCTGAGTTAGAAAGTTCAAGAGTGATATGCTTTATTTACATAGGCAATGACCGAATTCCCAACTACTTTTGACAACTCCAAAAGTTGGATGCTGGAGTAGCTTTTTTTTTTTTTTTTTTTTTTTTTGTGAGGAAGACTGACTCTGAGCTAACATCCGTCGCCAATCCTCCTCTTTTTGCTGAGGAAGACTGGCCCTGGGCTAACATCCGTGCCCATCTTCCTCTACTTTATATGGGACGCTACCACGGCATGGCTGACAGGCAGTGCGTCGGCGGGTGCCCGGGATCCGAACCTGCGAACCCCGGGCTGCCAAGCGCAGACTAAACCGCTGCGCCACCGGGCGGCCCCTGGAGTAGCTTTTTGATGTAATTATTCATCTTTATAAGTTGTAGGTGTTTTAAATGACTTAAGTTCAGTTTTTTTTAATGAGTTATACCCTGATTATGAGAATTTAAAATCTGTACATGGCAGTGAGTTTTGCTTACATGTTATTATAATAAATATATATGAATGTGAACAAGAGAGTTTTAGTTCATTCCATTAAAACACTGTGCTGATGTTGGGTTTCAGTTGGGTGTCTTCTTGTTGTGGTTACTTTTGCTGTGTGGTTTGGTCATCAGCTATATTTTTTATGAGGGGTCCCTGTTCACTAATGGGGCTAGGGAGACTGAATGTAAGTAGATAAGTCAAAAGCTATGGGTACTACTAGAAAACCTGTATTTATATTAACTAGCAGTGTTGTTTTATACATGAAAACTTTATTGAGTTTCCCCTGTGTAGTCAGCACTGTAGTTGATACAGAATAAGAGCTGAATATGGTCTTTGCTCTTAATTTGAGACCACATGTTAGATGGTGTTCCCATAAAAACCTTATAACTTCTATGCCATGTGACACAGATTTATAAGTATGATACACGTATTAAAGAGGACCTACTAAGGATTTAGAGAGGTTGGACAAGTTGTACAGCAGAGGTGGGATTTAAAGTGAGCATTAAATCAGTAAGACTTAATTTAAGTGTGGAGGAGGTCGAAGTGCAAAGAAAATAATTAGAGCAATGAAATGTTCATGAATGATGCTGTGTACAGTGAATATGCCTAATGGTTATTGTCGAGAGTTTGAATGGTAAGACACTGAATGACAGCTCCTTGAAGGCAGTGTCTCTTGCATCTCTGTATCACCAATGCCTAGAATCCTCCTTAGATCGTGACAATGTGTATGTCATACTAGGAAGTTAGTGTTTTTGACTATTAGGGTTGGAAGGGGAGAGGCGGTTGTAACTGGGGTTTCAAAGGCTTTAAACATAGGAGGGACAAAACCTAACACAATTGACAAGTAAACTTTGTAGAACAGATGAGTAAAATATTCCGTTTCAGGTTGAAGAATTTGGGATTTATTCTGATGGCAGTGGGGCACTGGAAGTATTTACTTTTTAAATCTGAGGGTAATGTGTTTTGAAGGATTATATTAGGAAGATTACACTGGCAGGATATTACAAGCAAGTGAAGTATTATGAAATAGTGTTTTAGGAAGTTTCAGAGAGACTCTAGCAAAAGAATCTAAGTAGGATATCATGAAAGCCCAAAATAAAAAGGTGGCAGTAGGAATGGAGAGGCTGTCTCAGGAGACATTCATAAGGAACACTTAGTATAGGGATAGTGAAGGGAGAAGAGAATGGAGAATCAAAGATGATACCAGTATACTAGTCTAGTCGACCTGAACTATTATAGTACTTACTACATGCATTATTAGCAATATTAATAATTAGGGTACAAAGACATGTGAAGAAGAGGTGAAGAGTATATGAAGAGTTTGGTTTTAGGTGATGACAGGAGAACCAGATGAAAGCTTCCAGCAGGAATTTGGTGATTTAAGACCCTAAATACAGAACTGACTTAAGGCTGGGAATGTGCATTTGGAAACTGATCCTTCGGAGAGGACAGTCAAAATCATAAAACTGTATGAGCAGTCCAAGGAGTAGAGCATAAAATGAGAAGAACATGGGATGAAGAGCAGGTACTTTGAGTTTTTCACACAGAAAGGGAAGTGGTAATATACAGAAATAGAGGCCCGAAGGTTAAGGGTCAACAAATCCCAGAGAGGCAAGGTGCTTAACAGGATTGGATACCATAGAGCAGAAGTGGGCAAAATATGGCCCGTGGTCCATTACCTATTTTTGTAGATAAAGTTTTGTGGGGGGTGTTTTTGTTTTTTTTTTTTTTGGTGAGGAAGATAGCCCTGAGCTAACATCTGTTGCCAATCCTCCTCTTTTTGCTGAGGAAGATTGGCCCTGGGCTAACATCCGTGCCCATCTTCCTCCGCTTTATATGTGGGACGCCTGCCACAGAATGGCTTGATAAGCAGTGCGTAGGTCCATGCCCAGGATCCAAACCTGCGAACCCCGGGCCACTGAAGCGGAGCCCGTGAACTTAACCACTATGCTACTGGGCTGGCCCCTTTAGATAAAGTTTTATTGGAACACAGCTACTCTTTACAGTCATGCACTGCATAATGATGTTTTGGTCAACAGTGGACTGCATATACAATGGTGGAACCATAGGATTAGCACCATATAGCCTAGGTGTGTAGTATCACCTATGTTTGTGTAAGTACACTCTCTGATGTTCGCACAATGAGTAAATTGCCTAACGATGCATTTCTCAGAATGTATTCCCGTCATTAAGCGATGCGTGACTGTATTTGTTTATGTATTGCCTATGGCTGCTTTTGTGCTACAGTAGTAGAGTTGAATAGTTGGTAAGGAGAGAGTATGGCCCACAAAGCCTAAAGTATGTACTATTTGGCTGTTTACAGAAGTTTGCTGACTTCTGCTATAAAGATCAAAGAAATGAAGACCAAGAGGTGGCCTTTATATTTTATGATTAGGATAACCCTTGACTCGAAAGAGTTCAGTTTTATCTTGTAAACAAATGTTTACTGAGAGCCTTCTGTGTCCCTGGCATTTGGTTTTGCTGGTGTGGTCTAGGAAGGGGCTAGATATGAGTAAGAGATTCATTAGTGAGTGAATAGGTTGTAAGGAGTGAAGGTGGTCAGTGTAAATTTTTGTTTTATGAGTCTAGAAAGAAAGTGGTAGTTTGAAGAGTTATATGAGGAGATTTTTAAATATAGGGAAAATATGAAGGAAAAATTTTTACAGAGTTCCTCTGAGAGAGACAGAGTGTGTTGCCATTACAGGAATTAATGGTCTAAGACTTGAACACAGGGAGTACACAGGCCTCATTACAGGAAATGAATAGAATTGTTTGTGGAATTAAGTTAAGAATAGTAATTGCTCACACAGCTGTTTTTAAATGGCAAATTGTATTAGGTAATCAGCAAAAATCCACTAAAATGTACTTGATAGTTATGCAGAAGCTGCTTTATTGGTACTGACTTATGATCCTAATGGGTACTATAAAAACAAACAAACAAAAAACCTTTGTATGCAGCTTTCCCATTGGTACAGTACTGTATGTTTTTTCTTTAATGTGCAAGTGCAGTTGTAATGTTTTCAAATTCCTTTTCCCACCATCAAACCCAAATATAATTGTCTTATTCAAGAAGAGCAGCAGCATGAACTTTATGAGCTCACAGAGTAATGAAGTGTGTTCTCATTGAAAGGAGTAGTATCTATTTGATTGTTCTCTGTTTATCTTCCTCCCTAGACAAAAATGGAATATTTCATTGTGTGGTTGGATTTAAGTCTACTAATTTATTTGTTTTCTGTTTTTTTATATCTGTATTTTGCTCAATTGTACTTCTTTCTTTTGGATTTGGCTATTTCTTAGGACTCCATTTAAATTTATTAGTTGGCTTTTTAGCAATATCTCTTTTTTTTTTCTTTTGTAGCTTCTCTAAGGATGTTAATATACATCATTAACTTCCCACAGTCTGTTTAGAGTTAATATTGTACTACTTCCATAAAATGCAGAAATCTTGTGACCTTATAGGTCTGTTTACCCCTACCCATGCCTACCTTTATGCTGTATTTGTCATATATATTACATCTAAATAAATACATGTAACTCCTATGAGAGGATATTATAATTTTTTGTATAAATAATTGTTTTAAAGAAGTTAAAAGGAAAAAGTAGTCTTTTGTATTTACTATTTCTGATGTTCTTCTTTCCTTCCTCAAAACCCTAGTTTTTCTCTGATAGTATTTCCTTCAGCTTTAAGAACTTCTTTTAATATTTTATTGTACTGCAGTTTTGCTGGCAACAAATTTCTAATTTTCTTTTATAGTCATGTGCTGCCTAACAATGTTTTGGTCAGTGTTTTAGTCAACAACAGACCACATATACAGTGTGGTCCCATAAGATTAGTACTATATAGTCTGGGTGTTTAATACCATCTAGGTTTGTATAAGTACACTCTATGATGTTTGCACGATGACGAAATAGCCTAATGATACATTTCTCAGGAAATTATGCCTGTCATTAAGTGATGCATGACTGTATTTGAAAAATGTATTTCACCTCCATTCTTGAAGGATATTTTTATTCTGGTTGATATCATTACCCCCCACCCCCCCCACCCCACCCTGTACTTTAAAGATGTGTTTCCACATCTGCTGACATCCATAGTTTCTGAAGACAACTCTGCAGTAATTTGAATTGTTGCTTTTCTGTGTGTAATGTTTCTCTTTTTCCGTCCACTCTCAAGGTTTTCTCTGTATTTTTGATTGTGAGAAGTTTGAGTATTATGTGCCTAGGCATGGTTTTCTTCGTATTTATCCTGTTTGGGTTCACTGAATGTTTTTAATTGGTAAATTTATGTCTCTCACCACGTTTGTGAATTTTTTGGCCATTATTTCTTCAAATTTTTTTTTCTATCCTATTCTCTTTGTTCTCTCATTATGCTTATATCAGACTTTTTAATATCTTCCCTTAGGTCTCTAAGGCCCTGTTGATTTTCTTTTAATCTTTTTTCCCTTTTTATGAAATTGAATTATTTCTGTTGGTCTGTCATCAAATTCACTCACTCTTTCTTGTCGTCTCCATTCTTCTTTTAAACCCATCCAAGAATTTTTTTATTTTAGATATTTTATTTGTTTCTAAAACTTTCATTTGTTATTTTTTACATTTTCTTTTTCTCTGTGAGATTTCCAGTCTTTTCATTCATTACAAGCATATGTCCTTTACTTGGTTGAGCATAGTTATAGCATCTGCTTTAATGTCCTTGTCTGAAAAATCTCAGTATCTGGATCATCTTGAGGTTGGCCTCTCTTGATTATCTTTTTCCTTGAGATTGGGGCACATTTCATTGTTAAGAAATTTTGGATTGTATTATGGATGTTGTGAATATTATTCGTGGGAATTTTGGTTTCTTTCATGTTCCTCCGAAGAGTTTTGATTTCTTTGTTTTAGTGAACCATTAATTGGATTAGACTCAAAGTGAAAACTCTCTCTTACCTGAGGTTGGCAGCTGCTCAAATTTCCGTTTTGATTCTTTTCACCTCAGCTGCAAGCTGCCTTGGGCCTGCCCTATAAATGTGTGCTTTAGGGCTCAGCCAAAGACGTGGGCAGAGATATACCAAAAGTTTGGAACTCCTCTTTTTTGGAATTCTGTCTTTACTTTCTGGTGACTGTGGTTGTCCTGGCTCTGTCTTCTTTTTCTTCAAGCCAGAGAAACAGTGGGTTTTCTATTGGAATTTTAGTTTCTGCATGCTATGGCTGCTGCTTGCCTGCATGGTAAAGGTTTAAGAATGGGAAACTCACCTGTGCTGATCCCTGAAAGCTGTTCCAGAGAAACTCATCCATTCTGGTCTCTTACTCCAAGTTTATATTCCCATCCAAAATCAGCCTGGTTTTATTCACTCTCTAGAACCTTTAGGTAGTTGTTGTATATTTATATTTTTTCCTCACAATTTATAGTAGCTATCTGTAGGCACTAACTGCATTATATTGGAAGCTGAGCTCACTAGGTCAGTTTTGAGATTTCCTCCAATGTATTTGCAATCTGCTTTTAAAAATAATATTCCCTTTAAGAAATAATTATTATTTTAGTAATTCTTGAAGATCTGCTTAGATTGCTAGACATCACTCTTCTATTTTGGATTTCTTTTTATTAACCTATCTTTAGTTACTAAATTCTTGTGACAGACTGTCATGTGAATGCTTTAATTTTATATATTCTTAACCATTCAGTAAACATTTGAATGCAGAATACCACACTTCTGCTAGGTACTAGAAGAACATAGAGATGAACAAGGTATGTTCCCTATTATAAAGTTTTATTGGTAGGATATACATGAAAATAACCATCAGTGTTCAAGACAAAATGCGTGCTAATTAACTTCTGAAGAAGTATGATTAATTTATACTTGGTTTATGGAGAACACTTTTCAGAGGAGGGGGCATTTGATCTTAGGCCGATACAAAATTAGAAATTCAATAGGTGGGGAAAAGATGAGGGTGGATATTCTAGGGCTAAGAAACAATAGGAGTAGAATATGAATGTGTGACAAGTCTTGGCATGTTTGAGGAGTGATTAATGCCTTGATGAGACTGGAGCGAGGGATATAGTAAGTACTGAAGCTGAAAAGGTAGATTGAAGCCACCTTGAAGAATGCCTCTTTCAGGAGTGCAAATGTTATTCCTGAAGTAGCAGAATATCACACTTGAGAAGTAAATGGATGTGATCCAACTTGTGTTTATGGCAAGATAAGTGTGCTGGCACTGTTAACTGTGGTTTGGAATGGGAATGTAATAGAGGAATAAGCAATACACAGGACCTGAACCAGAGCACTGTATATGTGAAGAGAACAAATAGAATACTTACTCAAAATATTGATGAGGTAGAAATTAATACAATGAGTAACTCACTGGTTAAGGGAATATGAAAAAATAGTGTTACCAAGTTCACGAAAATCATTACATTTCTAACCACATTTGTAAAATATCCGGACATCATGCTGAGTATATGAAAGTTTTTGGAACATTTTTGATTTATTTTTGGAACATTTTCGATTTAAAATTCCTCCTATAGCAGTTTACTTTAGGCTGTACTATATTGAATACAAAGTGATATTTCTCAGTACTTAAGGTCTGTGTGTGGGTTAGCCACCCAGCCTAGTGAGGATTTAGGTTTCTCTAAAACTCTTTAATATTTTTGCTCTTTGGGGGTAGTTACTTGTCTAATTCACAGAGTCATTTACAGTCTAACTGCTTCTCAGTGAAATTTTCAAAATACTACTCAGTTATTTAGAATATTGGTTGATTATTGTTTGAAGAGAAATGATAAGCTAACAAGTAGGGAACCAGTTTCAGCCCCACTTTTATTAAACTGATTGTATTATTTTCACTTTATACATTTGTTTCTTCCACAAATATTTATTAGGACCTACTGTGTGTCAGGCAGTGTTCTAGGCACCAAGCATAACAGTGAACAAAAGAGACTACATCCTTACTTTCGTGGAGCTTTCAGTCTTTTGGGAAAAGACAGACAGTAAACGTCTCCCCATAAGAAGACATTTAAACAGAGACCTGAAGGAAATTAAAGGAACAGACCATTCACCTTCCTGGGGGTGGGGAAGCATTTTATGAAGAGGAAAGAGCAAGTGGAAAGGCCCTGACATGGAAGCATACTTGGTGTGTTTGAGCAAAAGCAGAGGCCGTGTTGCTGAAACAGAGAGATCCAAGAGAAAGAACAGTAGGAGATGAAGTCAGAGAGGTGGGAGGCAGAACCTGTAAAACATTGTAGACCAATGGATTTATTTCTGAATGAGATGGGAAGCCATTGGTAGATTTTGAGCATAGGATTGACATGATTTGTTGTTTTTAAAAGGTAGTTTCTATGTTCCTATGCAGAGAATACAGACTGTAGGAGGGGCAAGAAGAAGGGAGACCCTGTAGGAAGCTATTGCAGTCAGAGATAATGGTGGCTTGGACTAAAATGATCATGTTAAAAATAGTGAGTCATAGATTTTGAAAATGTTTGTAAAGTAAGTCAATGGAATTGTACCATTGAGGGACTGAGTAGGGAGATTTTTTGTTGAGACTCATCCAGAGTCAGAGAGAGGTATCAAGCCTTTTTTAAAAGAGTTGACTGGGGCTGGTGTAGTGGTTAAGTTCATGCGCTCTGCTTTGGCAGCCCAGGGTTCAGAGGTTTGGATCCTGGGTGCACACCAATGCACTGCTCATCAAGCCGTGCCATGGTGGCATCCCACATACAAAATAGAGGAGGACGGGCACATTTGTTAGCTCAGAGCCAATCTTCCTCAGCAGAAAGAGTAAAGATTGGCAACAGACGTTAGTTCAGGGTCAATTTTCCTCACCAAAAAAAAAAAAAAGTTGACTGTCTTTAGTGCCTCTATGGAAGAAAACAACTTGCACTGTTATTTAGGTTCAGGGCTTTGGTATTTAGATTGGAGAGGAGCGTTGCAGTTGCTTCTCAGGTGCAGTGGAAAGGCTTTTCCTTGTTTCCAGAAACTTGACAGCTAGTTTAGGGGAGGTTTAGAGACAGCCCAAGAGCTTTGTCAGCGTTGGAATGTCTCTTCAGACAGAGCAGATCCTCAAGATAGCAACTCACTAGACAGTTCCCAAGGTGGTACAAAATACCTGCTTGCCCTCTGGGAACTTAGTTTCAATCCCATCTTGCAGTTTCTGTTTTTCTTAGAGAGACCTGCCATTTCCTTTTGACCTCCTACTCTTACTTCTTTGATTAAATCACTGGAATGTCCTGTTTAATTGTATCTTTACAGGGCATTCATATAGAGTGATGTGGCTAATAACAATAACATAGCAAAATCACTATGTTTGAAAGTTATTTTCACAATTAGTCATTTTCTTGAAATTAGCCATGTGTTTATTACCTTAGTCTAGTTTACTTTGGCACTAAAATTCCTTATTTGTATACCTTTGTTCTCAACAATTTCAAACAGAAACTGTGATTTAATTTTAAAAGATGACCTGAGAAGGCTCGTGCTTCTAATCTTTTTACTGGTCTTATTTTCTTGCATACTTTTTTAAAAAAGGAAACTTTTACTTGGCAGTTCATTGTACAGAATCTCAATTTTTTTATAAGTGAATAAAAATATCTGTAACCAATGTTATATGCTTCATTTGGGGCAGTGTCTTAACTTCTCTTAAATTCCCTTACAATTTTAACATTTCTATAGCTTTTCTATTTTATTTGTTTTTCATTAATGTGTAGCATAACAGAGTATTTATTATTATATTCTAATTGATCCTCTTTCACAGTGTGTTTCTGGAAAAATACATTGGTAGATTTATTTCATGAGTATCTAAAATCTGAAAAAAAAAATGGTGGTGGTGGGTTTTTAGGTCTATATTGTTTTATAATTGATTGCAGCCTTTAAGTCTTATCTAAAGGAATATTATTACTCCACAAATAAAACTGAGTAAAGAAACTATTGAAGAGACACATTCATAGCTTTGGTTATCTGACATAGCTATCTCTAATCAGGTTTCTGTCATCAAATCATTTTTTGAATCACCCTATAGCAGATGGCAGTCCTTCAGATTATGTTATCTTTCCCTTATTTATAACGGTGTTGGGATTTGATATTTTTGAAGTAAATTTTACCTGTTAGAATGAAAAAAAAAAACAAGAGTTCAGTGGTACCAAAGACAGTGAGTGTGTGTGTGAGAGAGAGCGAGCGAGAGATAAAGAGGTACACAGTCCTCTGTGTCTTCCTTCCTACTTGATATGTGTTCCTTTTCCACAGGGTTAGACTGTCGGGGACGATACCAAACAGCGTGGCTATATTGACTTGCTTTTCTTACCAGCTTTGCTGCGCGGATATCCTAGCTACTCTTCTCCTCTTCATTCTTTGTATTGTTCCCGTCTTCCTTTCATTCCTTCTCAGCTCACTAGACTCCTCACTACTACCTGAAATATTTTCTGAATTCCAGACCTGTTTATCACTTTACCTTAATCTTAGTCTCAGGTGGCAGAGTCTTTGGTGATAGATCTGGTAGTGGCAAGTGAGAGGAGAAGAAACTGGTCAGCAGCTTTGCTCCTCATACACCCCTTTTACCTCCAGGCAGGTCTTGTCTGAACCTTGAGTAATGCTTTATGTACACAAAGTCTGTACTGTTTGGGCCCATATGAGGGGGAAAAAAACAGGTGTTGAGGGTATAGAGAAGTCATCCCCCCCCCCAAATCTGTTTTCAGTTTTTGCTAAAACCTAAAGAAGGCTGTAGGACTCTGTGCTAGGAGAATGAAAGAAGGGGTAGGATAGAAGCTGTGACATAATTTTATGATTGACTTAAGAAAGAAAGCACTTTTGGTCAAAAACAAAACATGGTGGCAGTGGAGAGGAAGCAGGTAGACTAATATCTGAGTTCTTAGAAAAGAGAGTAATGCCAGATATTGAACTTTGCCAAGAAATTTACTTGCTCCTCTAAGAGTCTTGCTCTCTGACACCTCAAAAACCTGATTTCCACTTTTTATTCCTTCTCCAGGGTCCCAGCCTCTTAGGGAACTGTCTCCGTATATGGTAATTTATGATTTGCGTTCAGTTACTTTTCCTATTAAATGTTTTACAAAAGAAGGAAGCAGATTGATACATTTAATTCACAAACCATTGTTTTTAGATATAAGGTCGAAAATTTTAAATAAAAATAGTATGCCTTTTAAAACAGGGCACATGGAGTCAAAGTATATATTGGATTTTATTTAATTGCTTCCATTTAGAAAAGCAGGTTCTTAAAGAGATTCTGTGTATAGAAGATTTAAAAAGGAAAAGGTCATTTAAATCTCTGTATTAGTTAAATTATTGATTAACTGTTTTAATCTTATTGAATAGAAATAGAATAAATTAACTTATTAGAAAGTTAAGCAAGACTCAAAGTGTTTCTGCCACTTAATTATTGCTGAACTTTCTCTTACATCTACCATTTTAATCTGTCAGTTGAGGAACTGGCTTCTCTAAAATTGTTAAATTGGCATGCATAGACTAGAAATGGGAAGGAAAGAAAATATATGACAGTGATGGTTCAGACGTACCTTAATAGAAATGTTATTCCCCTCATCACTGTATTGCAACTATGGTGTATTTTCTTGTTGAAAGATAGTTTTTCAGATTTTGATCAATTTGTTTAATTTCTGTATTAAGTATTTTCTGGGTGTAATTTCTTTTTTTCTGTTTACCTTATTCTTTTGGCTGAAGCTTTGGAAAGTTTATTATTCCTGTCATATTTCTGTGTTTGTACAGCCATTGTCTTCAGCAGAAAGGAGTCATTGATGCTAAAAGATGACTCTTGCCTTTGTCAGTGCCAGCCACGGCCTTCTACTCAGAGTCTGGATGTGTTAACAATAAAACTATAGAGCTCTGAGTTTAAAATCTAGCCAGATCCTTGTTATTCTGTAGCATCCTTTGAGCCCCCTGCCATGTCCAGTATCATTGGTATGTAGTACTTTTTAGCTGGTGGCTTAATTACCATTTTATTTAATTAATCTTTGCTCTTCCTTTGTGCTGTGGAAGTAATTAGTGTCAGTTGATGAAAAATGAGTATGTTTTCACAGAATTTCATGTATCTCTCAAATTTTGTATGAGATGTTTTCTGTAGCAGGCACCCATCTTTTCTATATTCTCTTTTACAAATGTATTTAAAATAACACATAGACTTCATTTATTAATCATTTGGTATAAGACAATTCAGAGTCATAAAATGAATTATGGTCTGATTATTTTTATTAGGATAGGATCATCAAAATAAGTTGCCATTATATGTTCTTCAAATGTTCAATGAAAGTATGATTTCCCCCCTCTCCTCTCAGCCCCAATATTCTACTTTCTGTCTCTATGAATTTGACTACTTTAGGTACCTCATATAAGTGGAATCATACAGTATTTGTCCTTTTGTGACTGGCTCATTTCATTTAACATGATGTCCTCAGGTTCATCCATGTTTAGCATGTGTAAGAATTCTCTTCTTTTTCAAGGTTGAATAATATTCCATTGTATGTATGTACCACATTTTGTTTATCCATTTATTTGTCGATGGACTCTTGAGTTGCTTTCATGTTTTGGCTATTGTAAATAGTGCTACTATGAATATGGGTGTACAAATATTTGAGACCCTGGTTTCAGTAGCCAATTTACTTTTGTATTTTACTTGGGCTATATAGTATTTAAAAATCTTAACTCATAGAAAAATAGTTGCAAATGGAAGTGTGGTTTTTTAAAAAAATTAAACTTTTCATAAAATTATTTGCAGTTTCATAAGTAGTTTTTTTTTTTGATGAGGAAGATTGGCCCTGAGCTAACATCTGTGCCCATCCTCCTCTATTTTATGTGTGTTATGCCACCACAGCATGGCTTGACGAGTGGTGTGTAGGTCTGCACCCAGGATCCAAACCTGTGAACCCCAGGCTGCTAAAGTGGAGTGTACAAACTTAACCACTATGCTCACCAGGCTGGTCCCTCCTAAGTAGTTTTATATTAGTGAATTTTGTAGTTTAATAGTAGCCTTTGTCTTGAATTGGATCTCATAGGAATCCTATCTGCTGTTCTGCAGTGTTCATTGCAAAGAAAATGCTTGGAAAATACCCCACAGATGATACTAGAGAGATGGTAACCAAGTATGTTTTTATGTGAAATTCCCCAAACTTGTAGAATGTTTCTTAAATGTAGAATTTTAATAAGAATTCTCCAAGAATGAACAAAACATTGTGTATTTTTACACATAATCTCTGTGTTTTCAAAGCTTCTGTTTCATTTGATATTGTGCCTGGATTGTTGTCTGAGTAGGTACCTGTCTTTTCTCTACACTGTTTTTAAAAACTTTAAAATATATATATTAATAACTTGATATAGGAAATACAGATTCATAAAAAGAATAAATTAGGGTCCTACTAACTGAACTAGTAATTAGTAGATTCTGCTTTGGGAACTGACTCCCCTTTCCCTGCTTTTTGTCATCTATTCCTTCAGTTGGCAGTTCTGTCCCTATGAGAGAGCCTTGAGAATCGTGACTAGTTACTAGAGAATTTGTGGCATTTAACTTATTACAGACCACATTCCCATCTAAATCACAGACTTCAAGGAATTTTTTTGAGGAAAATGAGATTCCAAATTTAGCAGAATGTTGTCTTTGTAACATCTAGAGTTTTCTCATGCAATAATGAAACAAAAAAATTTAACTATGTGTATTTCATCATAGAAGGAAGCTCAGAAGGGGTTGGGAAGCTATTACCCTGTTAGGAGTCAAGGATGAAAAGGACTAGTCCTCAAAACAGAAAAGGGAGAAATGGCTGGATTGAGAGATCTCCAACTCTTTCAACTTTTTTCTGGAGACTAGTTAGAAGGTGAAAATAATGGAGCCAAAGCTTCAGAAGCTACATTAAGGAGCACAAGGAATTGTTAATGGTTACTGATCCTTGTTCACCTTGAGTTTTCCTTTGCAATTTTCATAAGAGTGGATCTACTCATTGGGAATCAGATTTTAGGGGAGATTTTACTAGAATGAGTTGTCATGTCATTTTGATTAGTTTTGATATAACATTGATTTGATGTGGTTTGATATAGTTTGATGTCTTCAGTTAAGAATATCTAATCAGTGCTCTGATAGAAACCAGTTTTATTAACTTGAACAGTTTGACTTGCTTCATTTTCTAAGACTTATCTATAATGGCTGAATTCTTCATATTTTCATGTAGACAGTACTAAACTATAGAAAGTTGGGGAGTTCATTTACTCTTAGAAGTAGTTATGGATGGGGACAGAGATGGAGATCCCTAGATTATGCCCTATTTTAAAGTCTCCAAAGACATATTTTGCAGTGTATATAGGGCTTTGTATGGAGCAGTGAGGAAGATACTCTGAAGTAACTTATTTTCTACAGGTTTCTGAGACAAGAATTGATATACAACCAGTTCCATACAAATGCAAATCCCGCTCATTGAATTGTACTCTCTGTTATACCATACAAAAAAATCCATCATAGTATCCCTTTGGATTTATATTTTTCACTTTCTTCTTTCCTTAGGTATGGATGAACGAGGAAGTACAACATCTTGGGGAACAAGTGGTCAACCAAGCCCCTCTTATGACTCATCTAGAGTAAGTTTGCTCATCAACCTTTGATTAAAACTGTAAAGATAATTTGGCAGAATAAGAAAGTTCTTTCATATATAAACTCTATTTCTTAAGAGAAATGCAGATTAACTTGTTTTCATGGGAATATAGTAGAATACCTGGTACCTTCATAATAGATTTCATTCTTTCCATTAATTGTCATACTTTGGGAGTTTATTTTATTTCCTAAAATGAAGGAAATATTCTTGGTGTTATTTCTACAACTGGACTACCTACAGTACCCTTTACTCAAGTTGGAAGAGCTTGGAATGCCGCACTAA
This sequence comes from Tapirus indicus, assembly GCA_031878705.1. Classification (NCBI taxonomy): domain Eukaryota; kingdom Metazoa; phylum Chordata; class Mammalia; order Perissodactyla; family Tapiridae; genus Tapirus; species Tapirus indicus. The sequence goes on from CM062918.1 coordinate 48,986,916, forward strand.
GTATTCTCCATACATGGCCATTTTTCTTCGTGTATTGTTTATTTGCTTTGAGAGATGGCACTGGCTTTCAAAGTACCAGCTTCCAGTCTCTCCTCTCCTGTTTTTGCTCTAGTAGTCATCAGCCATTCATGTCAGAGACTCTATAGCCCTGTCTCTTGGAAGCATATCAAAACAGACAAAAGAGATTACATTTCTTGGTTGGCAGTTAAGAGGAAATAGGACCAAGCTTTAATGTTCTAGACTCTGAAAAGTCAAAAGGTTAGAGCCTTTTCTAGCAATAAACAAACAACAAATCCCCCAAAACTTTTAAAAATGAGACCAAGAGATTGAATATTAGACCAAAGAATTGGCAATAAAATTAAACGCTCGGCTCCCAGACTCCCCAGTAAATTGGTGAGGTTAAAAGATAGCTTTTCCAAAAGGTCATACTTTGAATGAATAATTAACTATTTTTCTCAGAATTAACCAAGAGAAGATAGAGAAGCATAAAATTTATGGGTACATAACTCCAGAAGCAAATTCACATAAGTGGAAGGAAAACTGAGTATGTGATTGGAGTTCATAGCTGCATACGAGTTTCACTGTTTTGCATTGAAAAATGCTGAGTTAAAATACTTATTAAAATATGTGCTTTTGCTGTTATATTTGGCTATAGCCTATGTTTAATTTTTTTTAAATACTTTTGGAAGAACTAGGATAGTCATGTGGAATCCAAAAAGATATAGAGAGACTGTTAAACATGAGTTTTAGTGTTTCTTTTCAGGAATCAGTGCTGAGAAGTGTAGTGTAAAGAACACTGTTCTGGGTATCACAAGTCTTGGATTTACTATCAACTTTGCTATGAACTTGTCATTTAATCTTGGACATGTTATTTTATCTTGGGGATAGTTAAACTGGTTCATGTCCAAATTTCCTTCTACCCTTTAAAGTTTTTGATTCTTTGAATAATGTTGTGAATTAAAAGGTAGGTTTGCTGTTTAGATTTTGAAGTGGGGATTTTATACAGTGGAGAACACAATACTATTGATTAATATTGAATTATTTTCTTTCAGAGGCTTGAGTTACTATGTGATAACATATTATTTCTTAAAATACATTAAATGGTGCCTTTGTACCTTATATTTACTTCCCTTTCAGGCTTTCAGTTTTTTCTACTCAGTGCTAAATAGGATTTTAGGAGAAGAGAACATGATGATGTATCCAAACATTTATGTATTTCATGATCCTGAAATTGAGTTTGCCTCTAGAGGTGGACTTGAAAGCAAATCTTGCATTTCTTTTTGCTGTTTAATCTGTAGGTCATATGTGAAATTCTGTTTTTTTACTCTTAATTTATTTTTTTGAGTGTATATTGTGTGTAGTGAAAAGTTAAATTGATTTTATAGTAAAGTAGTTTTCTATTTAAAAAACCCAGATTAATCTCTAGATATTCCCAGTCTACCATACAACCATAAATATATATATATGTGTATCTAGTCCTACTTGTCTACTGAGAGATCAGATAGAGTGGTGATTTAATCCTACCCTTCTTTTTGTTCTCATTGAAATCTACTCTTCCGCCACCTTTCTCCACCTATCATAGTCATGGTTTTGAACCTAAAACAGTTTACTGAGGTAGTTAAGAAGTTATGTTTTATTTACAGTTTCAAACCGTTTATTTCTCCCCTGAACTCTTCTCCCCAGACATTTATGGTTATCTTTGAAGCTGCCCTCAGTGCTCCTTTATAGGAAAATTATCAACTTTTTGGGTTTTATCATTAAAAACTGTTCACTATCTTGACCATTTTTTGCATAATCGTAAGTATAGTTGGTTATAATTTTGTTAATAAGAATCTTAGTTGACCAAAGTACTTCATTCTCCTGAGTATTTTAATATGTTGAGTTTTTTAAATTCAGAAAAAATATTGATGTTGGCTAAAAACTAATTTTAACACATTGTTAGTAAAAATGATAACAAGTCAATTTAAACTTTAATGAAATTGCAAGTACATTTGTAGAAATTATGTGAATGAAATTTATTTAGACTTTACCATATTCTTTAAATAATACATTTTCAACACAGCAAGTTGCATTATTTAAAAAATAATTTGATTTTATGTTATTGGTAGAAAAATTTTTTTACTTTTTTTTTTTTTTTTTTTTTTTGCTGAGGAAGGTTTGCCCTGAGCTAACATCTGTTGCCAATCCTCCTTTTTTTGCTTGAGGAAGGTTTGCCCTGACCTAACATCTGTTGCCAATCGTCCTTTTTTTGCTTGAGGAAGATTTGCCCTGAGCTAACATCTGTGTCAGTCTTCCTCTATTTTGTATGTGGGTCGCCGCCACAGCATGGCTGCCAACGAGTAGTGTAGGTCCATGCCTGGGAACCGAACCCAGGCCACTGAAGTGAAGCGAAGCAAACCAAACTTAATCACTAGGCCATGGGGCTGGCCCCTTATTTTACTTTTTTTTAAGTTTGAAAACACTCTGTAGGCCACAATAGAAGATATTTAAGAACTGCAAAATGAGTAGTTTGGTTAAGTTATAAAACATATGCTTTTACTTTAGATGGATTCAACTAAGTTGCTGTTCTCCTCCCTCCATGCCCCCACTCAAAACTATAAGGGAGAAAGGATCATTTTTTACTGAGCAACCATATTTGGCACATGAACTCTATTAATACTGTATATTACTATACATTTTACTGTACAAGATTGGCTATACAAAATCGTGAATGTTGAACTTAATATTTATTTAACAGATTTTTGAAGGGATTTTTTTGCTGTGTACTTTTTGCCTAGTAGGTCTTGACTTTAAATATAATTCTAACAAAGATACCATCTTGCTTTAGTAACCTTGATGCATAAGTGAGCTCCACCAGAGTTGTCTGGTTAAGAGGCCACAAACTTCTCATTGTTGTATTAGTCTGATACCTATTCTCTCAAAAGTAGGAAAAGTCATTCCAGCAGAGCTCCTGACTGGTTCGTCTGCCCTGTTTTTCCCAAATCCACCAGAACAGTAGCCTCACGGTATACAGGTGGTTGATTGGGTTTCTGGTTATCAGAACTACCTGCAGCACGTCATTCACTGCAGAGCTTTTGTTAGGCAAACACAGAAATAAATACTATATCTCATAGCTGTTACAGAAGAAATAGTAGACATGGTAACATTCTTAGGAAATGTGGAGCTGAGACAGAACATGTTTGAGACAGTTAGAGGGAAGTAACATAGATTTGTGGCAAGTACCTCAGACTTCTCTACCTTTGTTCAAATCCTGTGCAGAACAAAAACACGCACGTGAACAAATAAAAGCATTTTTGTGATGTGAATAGCTCCTGTTTTCAAAAATATGTGAAAATGGTGATTGAGGTTAAAGCACCTTTTCAAAGACTGAAAGGAGCAATTAAAATCCCAGCTAGGTTAGGTGTGGGCAAAAGGTATGGTTGATGAGTTTGTCCCTACCCTCCCTTATTTTTTATCCTTTCCTGCAAACAAATATCTTCTATATTTGACATTGTACCAGGCATAAAGGCCAGAGAATGTTATGACTTGTCTTATTTACTACAGTGTTAATGATTTATTCTAGTTTCAGGTTTTGTTTTGTTTTTTCCTCTTTAGAAGGCAGTGTAAGAGCACAGACTCTGGAGCCAGACTGCCTGAGTGTGAATCCCAGCTCTGCCACTTACTTACCTGTGTGATTTTGGACAAGTTACTTAAATTCACTGTACCTCAGTTTAATCATCTGTGAAATGGGGATAATAATAGCTAATTTATAAGGTTGTTGTGAGGATTAAATGCAGTAATATATGTAAAATGCTTAGATCAGTGTCTGGTACGTAGTGCTGTGTAAGTCTTGGCTTTAATCCTGTGTATATCAAAATTTATCGGCTAGATCTATATGTAACAAACAAATTTCAGTGGATGAATACATTTGCAAATGTGCTACATTCTAAGTGTAGTGAATAAGAATTATTTGCTGGTTCAGTCATGCTTAATATACTTTTACTTCTTGTAGATTTGTACACGACATAAATAAAATCAATTTCCTTTTCCCTTCAATTGTCTATTTCTTTCTTAGAAAAGCAGAAGTCTTTTGACAAACTTTGATATAAAAATTTTAGTCTGTCCAGTACAATGCTTTATACATAAGGGATGCGCTATACATGTTTGGTGAATATAAGCAAATTGGGGGAGAATCATTAATTTCCTGGATTAATTGTGTTTGTAGATCGAGGGAGAAAAAAATCAAAGTTGATTTAAGATGGCGAAGCTCAAAGTAGATGGTGGTGGTATTAATGGTAATAGGCCTTTCTTCGGTGCTTACAAATTACTGTCCTAATTGATGACACTGCTTAGTGAAACATTTTACTTAAGATCACAGCCTCTGGAGAGTTGTACTTTATGACTTTGGACAAGTTACTAAACCTCTTTGTGCCTCAGATTTCTCATCTCTATGATAATTTTACTCATACCTTGTAGAGTTTTGGTAGAGACGAAATGTACTAATAGCCATGAAGTATTTCATTTCATTTATTGGTAGAATGAAAGCTGCTATTACTGTTATTACCACCGTTACTATTATTATCTCCAAATATCTAATATTTCCTTGTGCATTTTCATGGGTATGTTTCCTGATGTACAAATTCTGTTTCTGAAATGTTGTTTGATCATGTTAGTTTGTGGAAATTCCAAGGGGCCACACCATCTTGGTTTTCCTGCCCTCTTAACTCTGCTACCCAACATAGGCCAAGCTCAAAGTGCTGAAGTACCATTGGGGTTTGCACCCTGGACTAGGGGTTATGATAGGGCTCACAGGAAAGAGAAGTCTTCTTGCTGACACTTTTGCTAAGACATAGTTTGTCATTCCTCAATTTAAAAGGTAAATGAGTTCACTGGTGGGTAACCACACATAGAAATTATATTTGTAGGCCCCATCAGTAACCAGGAGTTGGCATTTTTATCATGAACATTTTTCAACTTGTTTATAATCTATTATGGTAGTTATTTTTGGAAAAGAAGCAATATTCAGTTGAGTAGAGTTTGAATGCTTACTTTTTCTAATTGCTAAATTTCCACCATAATTTTCCCTTCTCTTTATAATGTGGTTTGCAGAATGAAACAGTCATGTCCATGTTGCTCTTCTTCCCTGCCCATTTTACAGTATTATAGAATTTTCAAAACTATGAGAGATGTTAGTTATTTATGTCCAGTCCTTTTATTTCATAGATGAAGAAACTAAGACTTAGAGAGTTTGGGATTTGGCTAGGTTGAGATGTGTGCTGTTGATACAAAATACACATGAGATTTGGCTAGATTAGACAGTTTGCCTAGTTAATGGCAGACTGTGGCCTAGAACTCAGATATTCTGAATTCTATACTAGTACTTTTTAACCCCCTTACCCCTTAGTATTTCCTAACTTATCTTATATTTTCTGCCATATATTGAAGGAATGGGAGAAGAGAGAGGAGAAAGGTGAAAAGAGAAGAGAATCTCAATTGATATCCCAAAAGAGGACATGGAGCATGATATGATAAAAAAATTTGCCTAGCAAGTATAGTATATTGTGAGGCAGAATAGCGTAGAGTTTAGGAGCTTGAACATTGAAATCAAGTTGTCTGGGTTCTATTTCTGGCACTCCTGCTTCCTACCTGTATGACTCTGGGCACATTACCTCTCTTTGCCTCAATTTTTTTCTTTTCCTTTTTTCATTGGTAGAAGAGGGGTGGGTGCTAATAATAACTACCTTACTAAAGTTCTGGACTTAGGCCTGTTAGTGGAGAAGGGGAAAACTAGTTATGTATTGATGAGTTGGCTTTAAAATACTTGGTTTAGCTGCTGTGTATGACCTAGCACAAAATAATTTCAGGGACTTTTTATTAGGGGATATATAGTAGGTATGTTTTGAGGTCTTTCATTTTAATACATACTATGACTTCTGCTACCTGTCCCAATGAAAGACTATGAGGGTTCAGTTTATTTAAAAAGCCCTAGCAGTGGTCATTTCTCAGAGCAGTTGTTAGGAATACACATGAATGGCAGCCTGATAGACAGGTCAGGTAGAAAAGAAAATGAAAATGAAAATATGAAGTTACAAGGATTCAGCAATTGCCCTAGCCTTCTAAGAGTTATACCCCAAGCCATAGATCAGGTACTTGGGATAAGGGAAACAAAAATAAATAAAAATTCAACCAGAGTAAACATATAGCTTTCAGATTCTATGGAAACTAAAAGGAGTCCATAAGGTTATCTGGATGAGTTTAATGTAACTTCTGTAGCAACTGCTGGACCATTTCTGCCAGATGTGGCTAAAGGGATCTTTAATTTTGCTTAGTGCTCTCTCCATTCTTAGCAGGTATTCAATATCTCTTTATTCATGTGGAAGAGCTTGGGTAAGAGCCACTCTGTAGTTGGATGGATAGCAAGTTGGAGATGGGATGATAGAGCTTTAGTTCCCTTCGTGTGCTATCTATAAAAATACACAGAGGTCATTCAGACCTCAGGTAGGGTTATACTGACAGAGTTTTGGGAGAACCTGGAGTGAGTTCATTTACATTTGACAGTAGGAGCCTTGGGAATATCTAGGGGTAGAGAGAGCCTGTTTTTGTCTTCCAGCAGAGCACGGTGGCATGAGAGACTCCCTTGTAAATAAGGATGATAATGTTGTCTGCCTGCTTTTAAGGAACTTGTGCTTACTGTGGTCCCCCAGTTTAAGATGCTGAGATTTGTGAATGCACTCAATTTCTGAAATGTCAAAAGTGAATGAGTGTATGTCTTAGAGTTCGGGGAATATGGTTAGAAATGCAAATCATTTACCTTAAGAGTTAAACAATTATAAAACTTGAACTCTTTTTAAGGCAGCAATGGAGAAGCTATAATTAGGCAGCAAATAATGAATTACCAAAATAATTTCATTCATTACCATGGGATTGCAAGAGAGGGAGAGATTATTTTGGGTGGTCAGGAAAGACTTACTAGAAGAGGAAGTGTTTGAGTAGAATATTATAGGACAGACAGTATTTGTGTGAATAAGGTTGAAAGGAAGACAACTTTCTGGAAATGTGGGATGATGGGACCACAGGTACAGAGGCCCCAACATTGCAAAATTCAGTAAATAGTAAACAGCTTGCTTTGTAGGTATATCGTGTGATAAGGCAGGTGACCTTTCTGTAGAAGAAATATAGTATGTCCTTTGGGGAGTAGAGAGCCAATTAAAAGTAGACTTTTACATAGGGAATGACACAAAGGGTTTTATAAAGATCAATATATTGTAGTATGAAGGATGGATCCAAAGCGAAAGAGTGACAAGAAGTAGGATGATCTGGTAAGGTGTTACTACACAGGCCCACTTGTGCTGAAATAAGACTTAGATTAGGATGATAGGATCACTCAAGATCACAAAATAATGGAAAGAGGAGAGAGGCTGCAAAGGGAAAAAAAAAAACTGGCACACTTGGTGACAGAGGAAGATAAAAAATCATATAGACTCACTGCCCCCACAGAATGGTGACTCGAATTAAACGCCATGTGTTTTATTTAGGCTTTGACAAGTTAGCTGTGGTTGTGTTATACAGCTACCAGATTGTTTAATTTTGATAAATAATTTCCCTTATAAATGGGAAAAATCTAGTTTTGTGAATAAAAAATAAATAAAATAGTTTTTGCTTATTGTCCCTCATTTGTCAGCATTGATGAGTAATAAAGTTTAGTGTTACTTTCTCTCCTTTAGAGTAGATGCTTTCTCTAGATTGTGTATTATTTGCTATTGTTTTTATTTTTGAAGGGGAAAATTATGTAGGTTTTATAGCTACTAGGAGTTCAAATGCAATAATTAGAAAGGACACACAAATTTTGAAATAGTATTTTATGCCTCTTGATCTCAGGTACAAAACACGAGATGAAGCAGTTAAATAGCAAAGCAAGACAGGAGGGACAGAGAATTAAAGTAAGTGTTTTCTATATATTGCATCTATGTTCCCATTAATCTCTGTTTTGTTATGTAACTGCTCCTTCTGAATGTTCTGAATGTGAAGAAAACTGTGGGTAAGAAAAGAGTGTATTTTAAAGTTAGGTTTAAATAAACCCATGAGAGAAAATGTTTGTTACTCTTGGTTGCATTCAAAAGAGTACCTGCCTATAAATTACAATCTTAATGTTCTTGGATAAGAAAAAATTGGGTTAAGATGATGTAAGCTCCTTTAAATCTCTTAACAAAAGATATTTAAAATAAAGAAATCACACAGCTATCAGATTGTCTACTATTCCATTTTAAGTCAGTCAAACTTTCTGTTTTTTTCAGCCTAGCCTTCTTTCAGGGACAATGCCTATTGAGATGCTCTAACAGATCTTTCAGAAAGAGCCTGTGTGTCAGTTTCTCACCTCATTGTGAGTTTTGCTTAACTTTGTATGCCGCTGAAATAACATCTTTATCAGGATTGGTCTTTATAGCTCTTTTTTTTAATCTTCTCATTGCTCAGTCTTTACAGTTAACAAGTGGAAGTCAAAACATATTAATTTTTGAATCTCTCTTATGTCCCTTTTTGTAATTGTTGAGGTCTTACTTTCTGACAACTTTTTTATTACTTTCTATAAATTTAAATATTTCTTATTCGTGAGAATATAATGGAGTGTAGATCCTGGCTGAATACATTTTGGATCCATTTAACTTATTTTTATTAGTAGAAATAATCATAACTAGCATTTGTCTCACAATATAGTTTAAAATCTGTCTCATGTTACCTGTTTTAAGCTTTACAGCAGCTCACCAAGAAACCATTTTTAAAATCCTGTCCATTTTAGAGGTGAGGAAATTGAGGCTCAGAGAAGGTAGACAACTTACCAGATATTAAACATCCAAGACTAGTAACTAGGCAGTATGACTCTAAATTACTGTCCCTTTCTACCATATCACACTTGCCAAAGTATGAGACCCCAAAACAGTTGTTATTCCTACTTGTCCAGGACTTTAAAGACAGATACTGTAAAAGTTGTAAGATGATGGTACTATCATTTCTTATAAAAATATTATTCACATTTTATACGTAAAAAAATAAGCCATGGAATGAATCAGGTGAGTTTGCTTTCTGGTTTCACCACTGTATTTGACCTTGGAAAAGATAAGATACTTAGTTTCTGAGCCTCAGATTTCTCATATACAAAGAGATTTATCTCATAAGATGTGTGTGAGAATTAGAGGAAGTTTTATAAAGTATTTAGCGCAATATCTGGAATTCATTAAGTAGTCTATGTGTTCCTCTTTTTACATCCAGTCTCATGAAAAGTTACAGATCCATTCTGATACAACACTGTGTTAGGAATTTTACAAGTCTTGGATGCTCCTTAGAGAGGTAGCTGTTTTGAATTCCTCAAGTATGTTCTGAACAAGATGAGGGACCTGCTACAGTTTTTAAATGCCCCCCAAGAGGTTCTGTAAGTCAGGACAAGTAAATTATGTTTACAAAATTGGAACTATTGGAAAAGTTCATTGCATTACCGATCTTGGGATTTGGAGATTATTGGGGGAAAAAATTGGGCAACCCAAATTCTTAGGAATGTAGATTCATATGAATCTACATTCTACATTCTTGTGACAGAATATAGATTCTAAAAGAAGAAGCTTCAGTTCCTCAAATCTGTTTGAAGGGATGTCTACCTCACAAGATAGTTATGAGACCTAAATGAGCTTATGTATGTCAGAGGCCTAGCATGATCAAATATTGTTAGTCCCTTTTGTGATGTACTTTTGTTATATATTCTAACATTTTTATTCTGAGAATCACAAGCTTGGAATGTTTTCCTTCAACATACTGAACTGATGCTTAATCCTTTGTGCTATCAAATGAAATAATTTTTTGATGTGGTTTTATATCATAATCAATGTGCTACTTTTTGCATGAAGCAGACCATATTCTTGGTTTTTAGTATAGGAAATTATTTAGTGATGGAGCAATAAAGTATCAGCTGTCCTGAACCAAATATCTTCTCTGCATTGGTTGATACCATTACATCTGATTGAGTTTATACCTTTCTAAGTTCTTCCTCTGTAAATATTATTCTTGATTTCCCACTAACCTTACTTTCTTAGCTCACTTTTCCTCAGTATCTTCCTTCCCAACTTGGGATCTTGTTGTCTTCTCTTGGACTTCTGTACTCTTGTTTGTGGACTGTTCACATGGAAATCCTTTTTTCTCCCACTTCTTTCATTCATGAAGCACTTAGTGAGATTTCACTATTTTCTAGTCACTAGAATTAGTTGGGCAAAACAGAAATAATCAGTCTACCTTCCCTGGGCAAAAGGAGTGCTCATTCTCATTGGAAGAACAAATTATTATACTATAGAATGATAAAAGTTACAATAATGATGGCCCAGGGAGAGTAGAAGCACAGAAATGGAAGCAATACCTTGTTAAGAAACCTCCACGGCATATCAAGTGAAAATGATAATCTGTTTGGTAATATAAAGAACAGAAGACTTGAGCCTGGAGACTTCTCCTATTAGGCAAGTATACTTGGTCAAATGAGTTGCTTATTCTGGACATTAGTTCTGAACATGTAAAACAAAAATTTTGAACAAGATCATAGTTTCTCAAACTGTGCTTAATAGGATATTAATAAACACTATATAAATACAGAGCTCTGTGGTCCAATATATTTATTGAGTTAAAGAAAATTGAACAGACATCTTTGGTGTTAGATTTCTCAGTTTTTAATGTTATTGTAATTTATAAATCTTTAAAAAGGGAATAGAATATACTTCTCACATGGAATTCTTCTGTATTACTTATGTATTGAGTTTGCTAGTAACAGTCTCAAGAAATAGTAAATTAGACACCTTATGCATTTAACTATTAATTTAGATCTGTGATCCATTGCGAGTTCATTTTTGGGTAAGGCATGAAATAAGGGTTGAAGTTGATTTTTTTTGCATAAGGCTATCTAATTTTGTGGCACCATTTGTTGATGGTATTATCATTAGATTATCATTTTTCCCATTCAGTTCTCTTATTATCTCTGTTGAAAATCAATTGACCATAGATGTGAGGGTCAATTTCTGAACTCTCTGTTCTATTGCATTGAATTTTCATATTTACACCAATACCATACTGTCTTGATTACTGTACCTTTAAATAAATCTTGATATTAGGTAAAGTCTTAAAACCTTGTTTTTCTGTTTCACAATTGTTTTGCCTATTTTAGGTACTTTGCGTATAAATTGAAAAATTTAAAACCAGCATATCAGTTTCTGTGTTTCTATGAGTCTTCTGGGATTTTGGTTGGGATTGTATTGAATCTATAGATCAATTTAAGGGGAAATGATATCTTAACAATGTGGAGTCTTCTGATCCATGAACGTGGTATATCTCTCTATTTAAGTCTTCTTTAAGTCTTAGTAATGTTTTACAGTTTTCAGTGAACATATCTTGCACATCTTTCTTTCAGTTTATCACTAAATAATTTTTGATGCTGTTATAAGTGTTTTTTAATTTCAATTTCTGGTTGTGTCTTATATAAAACTACAATAAGTTTTTGTATATTGACCTTGTATCCTGCACCTTGCTAAACTCACTAGCTGTAGTAGCTTTTTTTTACATGCTGGAGGATTTTCTGTTTGGATAGTAAGTCATCCATGAATAATGAGAGTTTAACTTTTTCTTTTCCGACCTGGATTTTTTCCCCCTTACTGAAATTGTTATGATTTCTTGTACAGTGTTGAATAGAAGTGGTAAGAGTGGATAGCTTTGCCTTGTTCTTGATGTTGGGAAAACAGTGTCTTTCACCATTAAGCATGGTGTTAGCTATATGTTTCATTGATGTGATTTATTAGATAGAGAAAGTTCCCTTTTATTTTTTAATTTGTTGAGAGTACTTATCAAAAGTGAATGTTGGGGGGCCGGCCCAGTGGCCTAGTAGTTCAGTTCATGTGTCGTGCTTCGCCGACCCAAGGTTCACTGGTTCAGATCCTAGGTGCAGACTTAACTCACGGCTCCTCAAGCCATGCTGAGGTGGCATCCCATATGGAAGAGCTCCAACTATGATACACAACTATGTACTGAGGCTTTGGGGAGAAAAAAGAGAAAGATTGGCAACAGATGTTAGTGCAGGGCCAATCTTCCTCAAAAAGAAAAAGATTAAAAAAAATGAATGTTGGATTTTGTAAAATGTTTTTTCTGTATCTATTGAGATAGTCATATGGTTTTTCTTTTTAGTGTGTTATTGTGGGAATTATATATATCTTCCTCTACTTTATATGGGACACCACCACAGCATGGCTTGACAAGCGGTGTGTCTGTCCGCGCCCGGATCCAAACTGCGAGACCCCGGGCCACCGAAGCGGAGTGCCTGAATTTAACCGCTATGCCACCGGGCCGGCCCCTTGTTCTGCTTTGATGTTCTTATTTGAAGCTGTGCTGGTTTTGCTGTTTTCTAAACCATTCAAGCCCAACCCAGGAAGTTTAACTTGGAAGTTGGCAGACTAGATTGGGCTTCATTTAAAGTTTCACTGGTCATGCCATCTTGCCCCTTAGACTAATAGAGAGTCTAATAATACTAATCATACCTTTGGAGGCTGTAATGTGACATGCCTCAGGCTCAGACCTCATGCGAAAGACTTCGGTTTATTAAAATATTTTCATATATTGTCTCTTCTTCAAACTGTGAGCTCCTTGAAGGCAAAGACTGTTTTATTCATCCTTGTATTCTAGCACCTAGCACGGTGCATGATCCATTTTTGGCAGTAATACTTATGTTTACATATGCATTGCCACACTGCCGTATGCACATTTTTATCTTTTTAATTTCTCTTAAAAGTAACTAGATTAAAATGATATAAAAAGACAGGTAAAAGAGGAAAGAAATATAGGGAAGAGGAAAATGAGAATAAAGTCAAAAGGAGGGAAAGACAAGAGAAGATCCTCTCACAGAAGTGTGGATAAACACACCTGATGGCATCTAGGGCAGAGACTGATAGTACACATTGAAAACCTAAGAACTCAAAGCAGACAGGCAGAAAAAAGAGAAAATCAATTTTAGTTATTGCTATGAATTAAGTCATCACATTTGATCAAGTAGATGGTAATTCAGTTTGTGCTGCTATTAGCCTTAATATTTAAGTGGCACATCTCCCAATCTCTCATAGGAGGTATATAAAAAAAGACTGGTAATGCTGTGAGCTACTGTTGATTATCAAAGGAGTGCTGGTCTCCTATTTTTGCAAGGATCTGAAAATTTTGTATGTGCAAATGTAGTTAACTAATCATATTTTTGTAAGTATCTGAAAAATTTGTATTAGGTGCAAATATAGGGAAACAGTATCAATTTGGATTAAATGTTTGAATTACAGTATAGTTTTACTTTTAAGGAAATAACTATCTTGTTATTTTTATGTTTAACTATGTGTATTAGCTAGAAGTATTCTAATAAAGTAATACCACTTAAACTTGCTTGTCAGTTTCATTTAACTAAATAAGTAGAATACACCTACAAATATCAGAATGGAGTTTTCCTCCAATAATGTATCAGATAGCTATTTGTGTACTAGAAGTTGCTGGTTTGTGTTTTAATACCATGTTATGTGAAGAATACTGTCTTTATGCAGTAGAATCGTGGTTGGTCATGGAGTGAGATTCTTCCACTGAGAAGCATTCAAAACCCCTACTAACTGAGGAAACAATAGATTCACTGGCACTTTCTCATGCTTACTCTAGGGTACATACTTTTTTAGTAGAATAGAAGATGGGTCCAACTATTTTTACATTAATTTTTTTTCTGCTTTCTTTTTTATGGATTCACATAATTTGGTTCGGTAAATATATGTGTGAAATTAGTGAGTGATATCTGGACACATGAAGAGCCACAGAAGTCCTACTTTTAGTGATTTAAGAAAGTTAGTTTGCCCATATTCAAATCTAGTATGTGTTTCTCAAACTGGTGAATGAGTATTCCCCTCAAGGGTTGCTCCTCAGCAGTATGTTGGAGTTACTCAGAGGCCTTCCTGGTTAGGCAACTGATAGAGAAGGAGATAGCTTCACCTACTGATACTTAAAAGAAAGGAGGGTGACAAACATGCAGAAATGAGTAATGGGTCTTTAGTTACAAAAGTGTCATGAAAGTGGGAGGATCATGTATTCAGAATTTAATTCCTTTGATCTAGAATAGCAAAAAAGGCTAACCTAGCAAAGTTTTAAAAAAATATCTTTATAACATATTGATGGAAAACAGTGATTCTAAAGCTGCAGTTGTGGGATATTTACAAACATACAATTAAAAATGCTTTCTTAAACTAAGCAATATTAGAAGCCTCAAAAATACTTTAAATACTTTGTTAAATTAAAAAATTATAAAAGATAAAAATGAGGAATTGTTTAAAATCCAAGGAAAACTTGATGAGTTCTTTGACTAAGCTACTCATTTGATATAGAAGTCTCCGCTAAGAGGACTATGTTTAGTTTCAGAAGCCCATTTATCATTAAAAAGTCATCTCTAAAAGTTAGGTTTTGTATATCAGATATACTCTCAGAGTAGTTACACCTACCTCTCATATCTGATGGTGATGCCTTTCTGTTTTTCAAAGGAGGTCCTAACATTTCAGCTGCTAAGAACTCCACAAGAGAAACTAAACTGTATGTATCAGAAAACAGGGGTGCTGACTTTGTTTGGTATTAGGTAGATATGAAGATTTCTCTCTTTGCCCTTTCTTTGTTTTAATATCCATGTGGCACCTGTGGTCTTTTAGCCAGATGACCATCATGGATTTTGGAGATCTAGGAACAGAAGGGGATGATGAGTCTCTCTCTTACAAGTCCTTTTGCATTCAGTTGCTCTGACTGGGTAGCTTCAATGCTACAGAACAAATCACTGATTTCCTAAGGAAGACTGAATGCCTCCTCTGACGCTATTTCTCTGGTCGAGCCTCAGGTTGAACCTCAGGTTGCAGATGGATTTTAGGCTGTCACCCTAAAGATTTTGATCTCTGTGGGAATAAATTTTTTTTTTTTTGCAATTTTCAGTGCATTACAGCCAGGCCATTCAGATGCCCCTTTAGTTTTGGAGATGTAGTTATATAGCCTTTCTCTAGAGTTTTTTCCTCCATTTCGTTATAATGAATATTGATTCCTAACTATAATTGCCAACTCATTATCATAAACTTTCATGGGGACACTTAACTACTAGTCCTCCTGGTATAGAAATTTGTTTCTAGGTTTGTTGGGGCCTCTATTTGTATTCTCTATAGGAACTGTCTCAGCATTACAGAAGGTTGCTTTAGTTTATTCTCATCTTAGGCAAAGGAAATGTTTTGCAGGAGGAATGAATGTCTGTACTTGATACTTCCTTACCAAAGGAAATTTTCCATTTTCCCTTTTGTTTGCTTTTTCTCTATCAGAATCCACAGTTTCAAAAATTTCTCAAAAGCTCTTATGACTACTTCCACTATTTCAAGCACCACTTGGCCAAATTGGGTGGTTTTAAAGATTTTTTTTTGTTGTTATCGCATTTTCTTGGCTTCATTCCTTTACCACCTGTGAATTACTGTTTGAACAAATATACTTTTCATTTTGTGTGACTCTAGCCTGTCACTGAGCCATGCAAATCACAATGATTCTAGGGAGGAACAGTTATTTCTAGGGAGGAGCAGTTATTACTAGGGAAACAGCATTGCTTGGTGGGTTCTGGAGTCAAACTGCTTGGAGTCAGACTTCCATCCTGCTACTTAATGTTGGATATCAGGTGAACTGTATTGATCTTCTGTACTGGTTCCCTTATCTACGGAATGGGAATAACTGTTAAAAGGGATTGTGAGGATTCATAGGGTTCATGGGGTTGTAAGGATTAAGTGAGTAAAGCCCTTAAGTTATGGCAAATAGTATCATCAAATGTGTGCTGATGCTGTTATTAATGTTGGCACACAAAACCTTAAATTAGATCGATTGAATGAAGACTTGGTATGTATTCATGGAAGGAATCACCGATCCTTCAACTATGGCTTATTTACTTTCACCTTGAGGGAAATAAATTCAGGCTAGGAGTTCAGCACCCATATGTGCCAGTTATCAAAAGAACATTGTTTCACTAATATACTTTTAATTTGGGCTTACCCTTAAACATGAGTGGCTTTAGTCATAGGGGCAGGAAGAAGCAGTGTAAATGGCTCACGTTCAGTATCACCATGGCCGACAACAGAATCCAAAAGCATTGTCCTATTGATCCTACGAGGATATGCAGTACGGTTTAATCCCAAACTGTGAACTATTATGTCCGTGGGTCAGCATCTAAAAAACAGCATCAGCCAACGCTGTTGCCATGGCTGTAACAGCCTGTGTAACACTAGGCATCAAGACAAGACACTGGCAACAAACTAAAAATATTATCTTAAGTCTGTCAAATTTTGTTGTATCAACACCTGGAATAATGGATGCAGTTTTAATTATAGAACCTTAAGATGAACTAAGGAGCCTAGTGAAGATTAACTCATTTAACAAACGTGTCTTGAACATTTATTATAGCAGAGGACTGCCTGTGGACCCAGGCCAGATTATTTCAGATAAGAATATAGCTACATAAGGGTTAAGGGAACTAATAAGGCAATGTAATCGTGATTGCTTTGTCTTTTAACTATCTGGAAAGTGCATCACAAATTATATAAAACTTATAAGTGGATTTTGGAAGCTTTCTTCCATAAGTGTGGGGCTGTCTGCATAGGACTTTCTGATTCAGTGTGAGATATGAGACTTTTTCCCTAAATGATAGTATATTTCTATTCTAGAGAACAGTTTGGTGATATCTAGTAAATTTGAAGATGTGCATACTCTGTAACCTAGCAATTCCACTTCTACGTATTACTCCCTAGAGAAAATTTCACATAAATTCTCATATATGTACGAGGAGACATATTACTAAAATGTTTATATCAGCCTTGTTTGTAATAGGGAAAATTGGGAAGCAAGCTAAATGTTATCAAAAGGGACTGTTTAGGTAAATTGTGATATGTTTATAACTAGATTATACAGTAGTGACGCGTATACCTGTGCTAGACTTTTTCAACATCTTACATATTGATTGTTAAGTGAATAAAGAAAAAAGGATGGTACTATTTGGGTAACATTTTAAAATATGCAAAATGGTGTTATATTAGTTAGGGAATATGCATATGTAGTAATAAAAGTATTAAGTAATGCATGAAAATGATAAAAAAACAAGTTTAGGATAGTGTTAACTTCTGAGGGGAATTTGAGAGAATTCCATAGGGGTTTTAAACTATATTGGCGATGTTTTATTTGTTGAGTTGTAGATACTTGGCTATTTATTGCATACATTTTTGTATGTCTGAACTAGTTTAGAAACATTTAAAAATTGGAAGAAAATGTGTCAAAATGTTGATGTTTGCATTTCAGTTGAGGTAAAATGGGAGTCTTTAAGATGCTATTTCTGACATTCCCAATTTTCTACAATGAGAATATGTTACTTTTATCATGCTAAAGGAAAAAACTGAGAAACTATGTACTTTTTAGAATAATATAGCAATAAATAGTTTCATAGAAATTTTAGAAAATATAGACAAGTGAAAAAAATCTTAATACTATAATTTTCTATTCTTTGTCCTATAAGTTTTATAGAGGTTAAATATTATATACTGACTAATTTTTGCTGTTATTTTTCTCACCTGATATTATAAAATAAACATTTAACATATGGGGCTGTTTTAAAAATTATTTTTAAATATGTTATTGTACTGAAAGTAAGAACACTGTTTTGTTCATTGGCTGTTAATACTGTCGTCTTGCAATTAGTGATTGCTTCTTAGTGCATGGGTTTTAATAAAGTTATGTTGTTCCTAGGTTTGATTTATTTGAATTGATTTCATATATATCAGCAAATATTTTTAAAAATATTTATTGAGCAATTATTGTATGCTCAATCTGTTCACATGCAGTAGTAGAAGATAAAAGCTTTCAAATATGTAAAATCTGAGGGTTTTTTGTAACAGAGTACTATTTTAACTCTATCATTCTTTTATCTAATTTTCCCTGGTTGCATATAGTATGTGAATGGGACAGTGGAATCATGGTTTAAAAATGTGAGCTCTTTAGAACTTAATGAGTTGCTAGAAGTAGAAGAAGAAATAATAGGGGCTAATATTATTTTACCATGTACTAGGCCCCAGGACTTAAAAGATAATATACTTTAGTTTTTCTCAAACTTTAGTTTGTGTATGAATCCCCTGAAGATTTTCTCAAAATGCAGATTCTGGTTCTTTGGGTTGAGGATGCACCCAGAGGTTCTGGATTTCAACAATCTCCCAGAATTTGCCAGTTCTGCTATTTTGAGGACCACATTTTTAGCACTGAGGATATCGACTAGTGCTTCTCAAACTGTGAAGGACTACCTTAAAAAAAAAATCTAATATATCATAGAATAATACTTTTTGAAAATGCAATAAAGAATAAATTTATAGAAAGCACAGTGAGGAAAATTGTATCTTTAATGTGAATATAATCTGTTTTTCTTTTTTTATTGAGATATAATTGACATATAACATTATAATAGTTTCAAGTGTACAACATAATGATTTGATGTATATATATATTGCAAAATGATCACCACAATAAGTCTACATCCATCACCACACATAGTCACAAATTTTTTTTTCTTAGGATGAGAACTTTTAAGATCTACTCTCTTAGCAACTCTCAAATATACAATAAAGTATTATTAACTGTAGTCACTATGCTGTACATTACATCCCCAGAATTTATCTATTTTATAACTGGAAGATTGTACCTTTTGACTCCCTTCATCCGTTTTGCCCACCCGCTACCTTTGGCAACCACCAATCTATTCTCTGTATCTAGAGCTCGTTTTGTTTGTTTTTTAAGATTCCATATATCAGTGAGATCAAACGGTATTTGTCTGACTTATTTCACATAGCATAATGCTCTCAAGACCCGTCCATATTGTTGCTAGTGACAAGATTTTCTTCCTTTTTATAACTGAATAATATTTCAGTGTGTATATATATATATACACACCATATTTTCTTTATCTGTTCGTCCATTGATGGACACTTAGGTTGCTTCTGTGTCTTGGCTATTGTAAATAATGCTGCAGTGAACATGGGGGTGCATATATCTTTTTGAGTTAGTGTTTTCATCTCCTTCAGATAAATACCCAGAAGTAAAATTGCTGAATCATATGTTAATGCTATTTTTAATTTTTTGAGGAACTTCCATACTGTTTTCCATAGTGGCTGCATAAGTTTACAATCCCACCAGCAGTATGCAAGGGTTCCCTTTTCTCCACATCCTTGCCAAAACTCGGTATCTCTTGTCTTTTTGACAATAGCCATTCTAACAGGCGTGAGGTAATACCTCATTGTGATTTTGATTTGCGTTTCCCTGATGATTAGTCATGTCGAGCACCTTCTCATGTACCTGTTGATCGTCTGTGTGTCTTTTTGGAAAAATAACTATTCAGATCCTCTGCCCATTTTTAATCAGATTGTGGGGGGTTTTTTGCTATTGAGTTATATGAATCTTGTATATATTTTGGTTATTAACCCCTTGTCAGATATATATGATTTGCAAATATTTTCCCCCATTCCATAGATTGGCTTTTCATTTTGTTGATGGTTTCCTTTGTTGTGCAGAAGCTTTTTAGTTTGATGTAATCCCACTTGTTTATTTTTGCTTTGGTGTCAAACCCAAAAAATCCTTGCCAAGACTGATGTCAGGGAGCTTACCCCTTATGTTTTCTTCTAGGAGTTTTATGGTTTCAGGTCTTATGTTCAAGTCTAATCCATTTTGAGTTAATTTTGTAGTCTTTTAATAAACCTTTTTTACGTGTAAACTCAGGATGTTAGTTTAGGAATAAACTAATAACTAAATAACCTAAACTTGACAGTTCTCCTTAAAAATGTTATATATGTTGCCCTGTATTTTATAGTACAATTTTTTAAGGTAGTTAATTTTGTAAAATAGAAGCTTCAGTTTTTTTTTATTATATACAGCAAACACAAAGTTTCTCTGCCAAATGACTTGAAACCATTTCTGAAAGCTTATTCTCTATATTTACCTTGTTATTGTTGATTGTAACAAACCATCCTTGGTCCAGTATCATTCCACAGATTGTACTTAGAGTAGGACTGACAGAAAGTTTCAGAAAACTAGTGTCTTTTCATCTGCATGGTAGGGAAAGTGAGTGTGAGCAGTATGGTGTCTGAGGGCTCTAAAGTTGTATTTTATGTAACACCTGGATTCAGTAATGTATTTTTTGCTTTTCCTATTTCAATATACTCTTCCCTGTGATGCCTGGAGATATTTTGATTTCTCCACGTAGAAAATGAACTTTAAACAGATAAAATACAGAAACCTTTCTATTTGTTAACTTTCAAACACAACGAAGCTACAGGCTGAAGCAAGAGAACATCAACTCTGATTGCTTCTAAAAGATGGCATTAGCAGTTACTTGGATAAATTTGTGAAGATGAGTGGACACAACTTAGAACTCAACCTGTGTGAACTTTTTTAGGTGATCCCCTGGGATCTCATGTGCAAAAGTATTTCATGCCATGTGCTAAGCAGTATTTCTTGTATCCATCATATTTTCTGAGGATCCTTTCCACCTCTAAAAGATTTCAATTCTCCCTCTCTTCCCACCCATGACAATTCAAGACTTGCTCTTCAGTCTGGAGTTACAGTAATTCTACGAAAGTACTTCTTAGCATTCATAAATAGAAAGTTACTTGGAGAGATTATTCATCCTTTCAAGAAAAACTTAAGCTCTTAATTAGCTGCAAAGTTCTGTGCTGGTCTCTTTTGGGATCATAAAGAGGAATAAAACGTTTTTGCCCTTTAGGAATTTATGGATCTGGACGACAAAATCCATTTCTCTATCAAGAGAATTCATTATATATTAGCACCTGACCTGTTCAAGGATAACAGAACCTTCGTGTAGTGAATATTAAATAGCTGTCTCCGATGTACACCTGATTCATTAACACTGAATGTTCATTTTTCATTCATTTATTAAATTAACAAATTTTATTAGTCACATAGTGTGTGCTCAGTAATGTGCTTACCAGTAGTCATAGAGTAACGAGTGATATAGACAGTCCCTGCTTTCAGGTACCAGACTATTGTGATCAAGTCAACCCACTTGTCTTTTTCATAGGTGTATTTAACTGAGAGGCAGTCACATTCAAGGATTTGTTTAAAAAGTATAACCTTACTTATCTAGACATTAATTTTGATAATTTATTATATAGGTACATAAAGAAATATAGTAAGGACACTTTTTTCCTCTTTTAAATTTCATTTGTTATTTCTATTTACTTTTATTTCC
This sequence comes from Tapirus indicus, assembly GCA_031878705.1. Taxonomy (NCBI): domain Eukaryota; kingdom Metazoa; phylum Chordata; class Mammalia; order Perissodactyla; family Tapiridae; genus Tapirus; species Tapirus indicus. The sequence continues at coordinate 49,008,223 of CM062918.1, forward strand.
ATTTTACATCTCTTTGAGTTGTGACCACCCATTTATATCCAGGTCTTGTCCAGAGATTTCTGGTGGCTTTTGGCTGATTCTACTGGCTTTGACCACTTAGAAGCTGTAGGATTTCACTACTTGGTGTGAAGTCTTGTGGCTCTTTGAATACCAAAATTCTGTGGTTACGTATTCAGTCCAGTTAGATAAACTAGTACCTTAGCCTTCTTTCTGCTAGTTATTGGGTGTTGTATGGAAAAACTGATTGAACCTTTATAATTTCTAAAGCCCTGCAGCATTTTAAAGATCTGGCAGCCGAAACCTCCCATCCATCTGTCGTTTATTGAGCACCTGCTATGTATATGCCAGACGTTATTCTGGGGATGTACTTGTGGAAAAAACAGACATGGTCCCTGCCTTCTCAGAATTTGTATGGCTAAGCAATCTCTAACTGTGATGATAATAATGATGGCTAGCATTTATTGTGTGCTACTATGTGCCAGGCACTTTTCCAGTTGCTATATGCATTGACTCATTTAATCCTTACAACAACCTGTGAGATGAAGATAGTATTATTATTATCCCTATTTTACAGATAAGGAAACTGAGGCAAGAAAGATTACTTTGCCTCAAGTCACATAGCTCGTATGTGGCAAGGGTGGAATTCAAATCTGCCAGTCTAGTTCCAAAAATTCCACATTTATCCACTACACTGTACTGTGCAATTATAACAGATAATTATGGTATAATTTAAATGGATAATTAAATAGGTAATTTCAATAAGTGTGAGTAGTGATATGATGGAAATGCTCACTGCTGTGGGAGCTCAGAATAAGTTCACCCAGTTTGGTCTTGTTAGGGTCAGGGAAAGCTTTTCTGAGAAAGTAAATCTTTATTGAAAGAGTTTTTTTCCCTCCTCTCATTTTAACTATTGGAAAGAATATTTTAAAATAGAATTAAACAGTAGTTTTCATACAAAGAAATAGCAACCTAGGTTAGAAAAACCATGAGTCTGTTCTCAACTTTGGAGGTTCTCTGGTGGTTACATCTTATTTATTGGTTGGGTGAAATCAGTTTTTTAAAGGAGCTATTTAAAAAACTAACCAAAGGAAAAAGTTCTTGTATTTTTGAGGAGACAAAACATCGGATAGTACTATTTTGTAAATAATACTAGGTGCTTTTGTTTTGTTTTTGATAGAACAGAAGATTTGATGATGTGCAGTTTAAATTAGTTTCAAAATGGTAGCAGCTTTGATTGATTACTTTGGGTCTGTTGTCTTATTGTAGCAGGGATTAATGTTTCTAAATTCTGGACCATGAAATGATCATAGAGAAAAGCACGACATGTGTTTTACAGAGCACATCTCATAATACAAAGCATTTATGAAGAGTCACACATTCATAGATGGGACTAGTTAAGATTTGCCAATTAAATTGTTATTTAGACAGATTAAACTGTTATTTAACAGTTTTGTAATCTGTGCATCAACTGATTTTTACCAGTTTTTTTGAGTGCTTTCCATTTTTATCATAAGACAGGAACAGTAATTTTTTAGGATGTATTTGGAAATATTTTTGTGGTTAGCATTTTTGTGGTTACTAAAAAGCTGCTATGATAGATGATTCTGATAGTATTGCTCTGTCCTTCATAATGTAGTGTTTATCATCTCTCATATATAAAATTCTTGTTTTTATTAATAGTTATTTTCTTGGTAAAACCATTTTATAGAATTCACGATGTTAATTAGGAACCCCAGGGGGTGAGATTTTGACCCCTTTTTATTAGCATAGTAATGCTCTATTGATTTAAAATGTGTCCCATAATAGTTCTGTATTTAATAATCTCACTGGTTTACTTTCTTCATATTCCAAAATTGAAATAGCATTTATTTATTCGTACCATTGATTGATCTACTTGGGCTCCATCTTAACAATTGCTTGCTTGATTTTTGTTCCTTTCTTGTCTTACCAACCCCTCCCTCAGGCTGGTCATCTTCTGCTTGTTTTCTCCAGCCCTTTGATATTCTGGCTGGTCACTGCATTGTTCTGCTTCCTTCCCTACTATTCTGTCAGCCCTGTACTGCACTGTGTTATGGCATTCTTTCCTTCTGCCTTTCTAATTTATGGGCATCCATGCTCATTGCCTAACTGTGTGGTACTTAAGGAGTCTGCTGTTGAAATTCCGGGTCAGCTAACTGATTTCTTTCATTAAGGCTCTATTTGACATCTACTTAAAACTGCGTGGATGAATACATACCTACATACGTAAAAATATTTTGTTACTCTAATTGCTTTGATTTTTGTTAACTGTGGGATTTCTCCCTAATTTATACTTACCTAGAAACTTCTGGTGTTTTAATGTGGTTCTGATGTGAGGGGATACCTGGCTATCACCTTTCCAGACTTGAGTTTTTCCTCTCTATATCTGAAAGAGATCTTTATTTCCAGATTGTCTAGCTTCTTGCTACTAGAACTGTGGTTTATGGACCAGAAGCGTCAGCATCAACTGTATGTTAGAAATGCATAATCGCAGGCCCCACTCAAGACTTTATGCTTCTTATTTGCATTTTAACAAGATCTGTAGTCAACTGATTTGAACATTGAAGTTTGCAAAGCACTGTTCTAGGTATCATCCAGCTAGGTGATGCATTAACATGCTGACTGATAGATATCTGTGTATTTTTCTAGAACTGATCTTAAACATGTGACCTGTAGTGATCTTATTTATTTATTTATTTATTATTTTACCGCTTTTTTTATTGATGTCTTAGTAGTTAATTACACTGTGGGGTTTTAGTTGTACATTTTTGTTTGTCCGTCACCTTGTGGATGTAACCCTTCACCCCTTGTGCCCCCCCCTTCCCTTTGGTAACCACCAATCAGTTCTCTCTGTCCGTGTGTTCACTTATATTCCATATATGAGTGAGTTCATGCAGTGTCTGTCCTTCTCTCTCTGGCTTATTTCACTTCACATAATACCCTCTAGGTCCTTCCATGTTGTTGCAAATGGGACAATTGTGTCTTTTCTTATGGCTGAGTAGTATTCCATTGTATGTATATACCACATCTTCTTTAACCAATCATCAGTCGAGGGACGCTTGGGTTGCTTCCACTCCTTGGCTATAGTGAATAATGCTGCAATGAACATAGGGGTGCATACGCCTCTTGTGATGGTTGATTTCATGTCCATTGGGTAGATGCCCAAGAGTGGGATTGCTGGATCATACAGTATTTCTATTTGTAATTTTTTGAGGACTCTCCATACTGTTTTCCATAGAGGCTGCACCAGTTTGCATTCCCACCAGCAGTGAATGAGGGTCCCCATTTCTCCACAACCTCTCCAGCATTTGTTATTTGTCTTTGTGATTATAGCCATTCTAACCAGTGTAAGGTGATATCTTAGTGTAGTTTTGATTTGCATTTCCCTGATGATTAGTGATGTTGAACATCTTTTCATGTGTCTATTGGCCATCTGTATCTCTTCCTTGGAAAAATGTCTGTTCATATGCTCTGCCCATTTTTTGATTGGGTTGTTTGTTTTTTTGTTGCTCAGTTGTATGAGATGTTTATATATTACTGAGATTAATCCCTTGTCGGACAAACGATTTGCAAATATTTTCTCCCAGCTGGTGGGTTGTTTATTCATTTTGATCCTGGTTTCATTTGCCTTGTAGAAGCTCTTTAGTCTGATGAGGTCCCACTTGTTTATTTTTTCTTTTGTTTCCCTTGTCTGGGTAGACATGGAATCTGAAAGGATCCCTTTATGTCCAATCTCAATTAGTGTACTGCCTATATTTTCTTCCAGGAGTTTTATAGTTTCAGGTCTCACTTTCAGGTCTTTGATCCATTTTGAATTGATTTTTGTATATGGCGATAGGAGATGGTGTACTTTCATTCTTTTGCATGTGGCTGTCCAATTTTCCCAGCACCATTTATTGAAGAGACTTCCCTCTCTCCATTGTATGTTCTTTGCTCCTTTGTCAAAGATTAGCTGTCCATAGGTGTGTGGTTTTATTTCTGGGCTTTCAATTCTGTTCCATTGATCTGTGTGTCTATTCTTGTACCAGTCCTATGCTGTTTTGATTACTGTAGCTTTATAGTATATTTTGAAATCAGGGATTGTGATGCCTCCAGCTTTGTTCTTTTTTTTTCAGAATTGCTTTAGCTATTCGGGCTCTTTTGTTGCCCGATACGAATTTCAGTAGTGTTTGTTCTATTACCGTGAAGAATGACATTGGGATTCTGATTGGGGTTGCATTGAATCTGTAGATTGCTTTAGGTAGAATGGACATTTAGGTAGAATAGACATCAAATGTCTAAAAATGTCTATATTTATTCTTCCAATCCATGTGCATGGAATATTTTTCCATTTCTTTATGTCCTCCTCGATTTCTTTCACTAGTGTCTTACAGTTTTCATTGTATAGGTCTTTTACCTCCTTGGTTAAATTTATTCCCAGATATTTTATTCTCTTTGTTGCACTTGTAAATGGGATTGTCTTTTTGAGTTCTCTTTCTGTTGGTTCATCGTTAGTGTATAGAAATGCAATTGATTTTTGTAAGTTGATTTTATACCCTGCCACTTTACTGTAGTTGTTGATTGTTTCTAGTAGTTTTCCGATGGAATTTTTTGGGTTTTCTATGTATAAGATCATGTCGTCTGCAAATAGTGAGAGTTTCACTTCTTCATTGCCCATTTGGAGTCCTTTTATTCCTTTTTCTTGCCTAATTGCTCTGGCCAGAACTTCCAGTACTATGTTGAATAAGAGCGGTGAGAGTGGGCACCCTTGTCTTGTTCCCGTCCTCAAAGGAATGGCTTTCAGTTTTTCCCCGTTGAGTAGGATGTTTGCTGTAGGTTTGTCATATATGGCCCTTATTATGTTGAGGTACTTTCCTTCTATACCCATTTTGTTGAGAGTTTTTATCATAAATGGATGTTGGATGTTGTCGAATGCCTTCTCTGCATCGATTGAGATGATCATGTGGTTTTTATTCTTCATTTTGTTAATGTGGTGTATCACGTTGATTGATTTGCGGATGTTGAACCATCCCTGTGTCCCTGGTATAAATCCCACTTGATCGTGGTGTATGATCTTTTTGATGTATTGCTGTATTCGGTTTGCCAATATTCTGTTGAGGATTTTTGCGTCTATGTTCATCAGTGATATTGGCCTGTAGTTTTCCTTCTTTGTATTGTCCTTGTCTGGCTTTGGTATCAGGATGATGTCCGCCTCATAGAATGTGTTGGGAAGTATTCCATCTTCCTCTATTTTTTGGAATAGTTTGAGAAGGATAGGTGCTAAATCTTCTTTGAATGTTTGGTAAAATTCTCTAGGGAAGCCATCTGGTCCTGGGCTTTTATTTTTTGGGAGGTTTTTGATGACTGTTTCAATCTCTTTACTTGTGATTGGTCTGTTCAGATTTCTCTATTTCTTCTTGATTCAGTTTTGGGAGGTTGTACGCGTCCAAGAATTTGTCCATTTCCTTTAGGTTGTCCAATTTGTTGGCGTAAAGTTTTTCATAGTATTCCCTAATAATCCCTTGTATTTCTGTGGTGTCTGTGGTAATTTCTTCTCTTTCACTTCTAATTTTATTTATTTGAGTCTTCTCCCTTTTTTTCTTAGTGAGTCTGGCTAAGGGTTTGTCAATTTTATTTATCTTCTCAAAGAACCAGCTCTCTGTTTCTTTGATCCTGTCTACTGTTTTTTTGGTTTCAATTTCATTTATTTCTGCTCTGACTTTTATTATTTCCCTCCTTCTGCTGATTCGGGGCTTTGTCTGTTCTTCTTTTTCCAATTCTGTTAGGTGCAATTTAAGGTTATTTATTTGGGATTTTTCTTGTTTGTTAAGGTGAGCTTGTATTGCTATGAATTTCCCTCTCAGGACTGCTTTTGCTGCATCCCATATGAGTTGGTATGGTGTATTTTCCTTTTCATTTGTCTCCAGATAGCTTTTGATTTCTCCTTTAATTTCATGAACGACCCATTGGTTGTTCAGTAGCATGTTGTTTAGTCTCCACATCTTTGTCCCTCTCTTAGTTTTTTCCTTGCAGTTGATTTCTAGTTTCACAGCATTATGATCAGAAAAGATGCTTGTAATGATTTCAGTCTTCTTAAATTTATAGAGGTTTGCCTTGTTTCCTAATATATGGTCTATCCTTGAGAATGTTCCATGTGCACTTGAGAAGAATGTGTACTCTGCTTTTTTTGGGTGGGTGCTCTGTATATATCTGTTAAGTCCATTGCGTCTAGTTTTTTGTTTAAGTCCATTATTTCCTTATTGACTTTTTGTCTGGATGATCTATCCATTGATGTAAGGGGGGTGTTAAGATCCCCTACTATTATTGTGTTATTGTTAATATCTCCTTTAAGGTTTTTTTAGCAGTTGTTTTATGTACTTTGGTGCTCCTGTGTTGGATGCATAGATATTTATAAGTGTTATGTCTTCTTGGTGAAGTGTCCCTTTTATCATTATATATCTCCCTTCTTTGTCTCTCATTACCTTTTTTATCTTGAAGTCTACTTTGTCTGATATAAGTATGGCTACTCCTGCTTTCTTTTGTTTGCCATTAGCTTGGAGTATTGTTTTCCATCCTTTTATTTTGAGTCTGTGTTTGTCTTTAGAGCTGAGATGTGTTTCCTGGAGGCAGCAGATTGTTGGATCTTGGTTTTTAATCCATCCTGCCACTTTGTGTCTTTTGATGGGAGAATTCAATCCATTTACATTTAGAGTGATTATTGATATATGAGGGTTTAATGTTGCTATTTTATTGTTCATCTTCTGGTTCTTTTGCATTTCCTTCGTTTCTTGTCACTTGTGTTTCGGACTGCAAATTCAATTTGGTATTTCTGCATGCTCATTCTCTTGGTTTTCTCTTTATTTGTCATGTGTGGTTCTCTTCTGGTTATTTGTTTAGTGGTTACCGTGAGGTTTATATAAGCGATCTCCTGGACAAGAAAGTACATTTTCGGATGCCTCCTTTTTCTGAGGCTGGGTCAGTTCAATCCCTTACCTCTTCCCCTCCTTATTTGTTATCTCTTTATTCCAGATTGTGTCATGAATGTGTGTTTCCAGTGATGAGCTTGAATTAATTTTTGATGTTATCCAACTGTAGTTTGTTCTGGTTTAGTCTCCTTGCTTTTCTCCTTGCTGAAATCTTTGTATCCCCTTTCTCATTTGTTTTTTTCAGGCCTAATGGCCTTCTTGAGCATTTCTTGTAGTGGGGGTCTTGTGGTGACGAACTCTCTTAGCTTTTGTTTATCAGGGAGAGTTATTATTTCTCCATCGTATTTGAAGTATATTTTTGCTGGATAAAGTATTCTCGGCTGAAGGTGTTTGTCTTTCATGATTTTGAATATATCATTCCAGTCTCTCCTAGCCTGTAGAGTTTCTGTCGAGAAATGAGCTGAGAGCCTGATGGGGTTTCCTTTGTATGTTATTTTGTTTTTTTGTTTAGCTGCCTTCAATATTATTTCCTTGTCACGGGTATTCTTCAAGTTTGCTACTATGTGGCGAGATGATTTTTTATTCCTGTTTATATATTTAGGTGATCTATTGATTTCATTCACTGTTATTTCCCTCTCGTTCCCTAGGTTGGGGAAGTTCTCAGCTATTATTTCTTTGAACAAACTCTCTGCTCCTTTTTCTCTTTCTTCTCCTTCTGGAATACCTATTATCCTTATGTTGCTTTTCCTCATTGAGTCTGATATTTCTCGAAGAATTTCTTCATTTCTTTTTAGTCTTAGCTCTCTCTCCTCCTCTATCTGGAGCGTTTCTGCGTGGCTATCCTCACTAGTGCTAATTCGTTCCTCCATATTGTCAGTTCTGCTCTTTAAAGACTCCATTTTTTCCACTATCTCTTTCATTTTGTTTTTCACCTCCAATAATTCTGATTGGTTTTTCTTTATGGTTTCAATCTCTTTTGTGACAAAATCCCTGAATTCGTTGATTTGTTTCTGTGTGTTCTCTTGTATTTTGTTGAGTTTGTTTATGATAGCTATTTTGAATTCTCTCTCATTCAGGTTATCAAATTCTGTGCCTTCAGGGTTGGTTTCTGGGTGTTTGTCATTTTCCTTTTGGTCTGTAGCCCTGACAAATTGTCGCAAGGATCCGACGTGGACGGCCTTATTTTTTCCCCTCATGATAAAGTTGGTCCTGCAGTTTCCCCCTGCTGCCACTGGATGGAGATTGCGAGCGGTTTGCTCTGAGGCGGCTGCAGCCCCCGGAGGGATTATGCTGAAAGGCCGGGTGTGTGGGGGGAGGGGTCCTCTCTTTCTCCTGCTTGACCCGGGGGTTTCCTTTCTGGCTCTCTTACGGTGCTTGCTACACCCCCTAAACAGTCCGTCGTCGCTTCCCAGTGGGGATCTCGCGACAGTCTGTGAGAGCACCTGGATGGCGATAGTTTTCCCCGCTGTGGGCCGCCCCTACCCCCTCTGTCTGCGAACCGCGCTGTCTTTGCCGATCGATTGGGGAGGGGGAGTACAACTTCTTACCTCTCCTCCCGTCCTTTTGGGCTTCCTGCGCCTCCACCGTCCGATGTATGGCAGCAGGGCTTTCTTAGAAGTCCTTCGTAGTGTTTGATTGAGCTCTGTTGGAATGTGAATGATGTTTTCATTGTGTCGTAGGGGGCAGAGATTCAAAGAGGGAATCTCACTCTGCCATGATGCTGACGTCACTCTCCCTGTAGTGATCTTATTTAAATGTTTGTAAGTTATTTTATAACTATTCATCTTGGTTCACCAAAAGTTATATATTCTGGGTATGTATCACTACTACTATGTGGAAGCAATGACAAGAATAATCTCAAACAATAGCCAGGCCCAATCTTTAGGTGAGGTTTTGGTATATATTAGATTAAAAGTATGACAGACATTTATAAGTCTGGTTTCTTTGTTCCTTCCTCCAGCATCAGCTTCCATCTGTGGATGAAGAACTGTTTCTTTCTTGCCTCTTGGATTGTGACTTTTCAAGAAAATTGTATGCACTAATATGACCTTTTGAGGAGTAGGGAAAAATATTCAAATTTCTATTTAATTCTCATCTTACATGAGTAAAATTATGCCTTACTGAAGTTTGATATGTTGGTTAATAGTATATGAATGCAGTTCATGAATAAAGAGACAGAAGTTGAAGGTACACCTTCAAATCTTACTTGTACATGATGTAAAAAGTTTATAGACTCCTTCTCAGTGGTGCAATATGAGAATCCCAGATTTTATGAGTAGACTGGGAAATAATCTTATGATAAATTGTATACTATACCCTGCAATATGTGGATGCATATGGATAGGGACAATACTTACTTTTATTTTTGTATGTTTGATAGTAAAATAATTGTGTTCTCTGAGCACATATTAATGGGGGCTTAGAGATAGATATCCTCTATGCTAAACTGTACTACGTGTAATCTATGAAGTTAATACACTGTGTGTGTACAATCATTTGATGATACCCTAAAACTTTGATTTATTTCTATACTTGTGCTTTAGGAAATAGTTTTTAAAAACTTCCTTGTTTTTATTTTTGTAGTTATGAAGGAAAAAAGTTCTTTTTATTGTACTTCAAGAATGAAGAGAACTGAGAGCATACAAAATTAATCTTTTATTATCCTTTAACATTCAAGCGAAGTGTGAACAATGTAGCTGAACTACAAACACATTTCTATTGGCATTTTTCTAGAGTAGTATCACTGTTTAATGCTGATAAACAATATTTCAGTGAATGTTTTGTAGGTTTCAATGCCTTGTTTTGACTATACGCCTAAGAATGGCAGTGGGAGGGAGTGGCAGAGAAAAACACCCAGATGTATGTGAGATAGCGGTATATCACTTAGCACTTCAAGAGTGTTAAGTTTTAAGCAACAAAAGTAAACTCCAAGGAGTAACCTTAGCTAGGAGCCTTTCTACTTTATATATAGCTTCTGCTGCATGTGGCTATGACAGATAGGACTTTGCTTGTGGTTACCAGAGGACATCCTTGTGGTCATAACCAAGTTGTAAATGTCACCGAGATTCTTCTTCAATGTCTATCACATGTGTATCAGTGATATTAAAGTAGATAAAAATGAAACAAAGATTCATTTGGGAGTTAGCACTCCCAGAAGATTTGTTTTAAAACAGAAGAGCGGAAGGAGTTGTGACCTGCATCCATAAGCAATTGTAGTGATTTGACAGTTATTTAGTCCTCAGTTCCTAGCCATTTGGTTGAACTGACAGCATGCCTGCAAAGGTAGTGAGGCCTGTTCCAGCCCCATTAATGTCTTCTTGAATGTTAGCCTGCAGTCTGGGTAATGATAAATGTTCAGTGATTGATGATTTTATAGTCCCAGTGGATTCTGGGTGGTTTCTGATTTCTGTGAGCCAGGCAGTTTTCTTGTTTGGGCCTCTTGTAAGTTTTTCTGATCTTTACTAAAATTGTTTTTAGGTTGGCAAAAGGGTAGGTATCACCTGCAGTTTTAATTAACTAGGGTTCAAAGCCTTGTTTAGAAACAATATGATTTTGGAGATGATGCTATATTTGGTATGTCTAAGAGTCTAAGAAACAGAACAGTTTTTAAGCAACAGAGCTTTCGTAACACTGATTCTATTTGTAAACTTGGGTGTTTTTTCTCCTTAACTTTTGAAAAACATGTTTTAAGTTATAAGGGGGAATTTAATAACAGCTGTTGTGAACTAATAACATTAGCTTTATTGTTTTCATGGTGTTTGCAATTTCATTTTTCAGACTCTTAAGAATTTAAATCAGCTATTTTTAATAAGTGCTTTCCTTTTTACATGGCTCAGTTTCTATAGGAGTATATCTTGTTACACTGGTATTAAAAGGAGTATAAACAGATCTTTTTTGGTAAATATTTGTTTGCCATTTAGGAAAGGATTTATTTCTAATATATTGATTATGGAATATTTTTAGTATTTTAAGTAAAACTTGTAATTGCTTAACCATTTATTGGTAGGCTATGGAGGCAGAAAAAGGAGGATAGAGATAAACAATTTCCTAATTTATTACAATTCAGAAATATATTTTATTAGTTCATCCCTTTTTAAAGAAATGATCTATAGAACTTTTCTTTTGGATGTAAAGAGATCATAGGGCTGATTTTCTTTCAGATCAATAGAGAAATTTTTTTTGACTTTAAAACCTTAAAAGGAATAAAAGGAGCACTTCTCTCTAGTTTTTCAAGTAATAAACAAGGAACTTGGTTAGGAATGCCCATTTGTAAGTCTGTATATTAGTTAGATGGGTGTCATTAAGCTCAATTAGCAGGACTGCCAAATAATCTCTTTAATACTCTGGTCTTTTTTTTTTCCCTAGGGTTTTACAGACAGCCCTCATTACAGTGATCACTTGAATGACAGTCGATTAGGGGCCCACGAAGGCTTGTCCCCAACACCTTTCATGAACTCAAATCTGATGGGTAAGTTGGTAATTCTCTGCAAGTAGTCTTCACAAAGCTTCTTTGGTCAGAGACATTTTTTATCCCCTTGTCCAGGAAGGACAGACACATAGATATCTAGAAGATAATTCCTGAATTTCTAGGGGCATCCAGGCTTTCTTTGTTCAGCTCGGTTTGAGGAGCTAAATTCAGAACATTCAGAAATGTGAGTCTTTCTCTTAGAGCACTGTTGTCATTGATATCAAAAAAGGAAGCAGCAGTGTTTTAACTGTCAGTTTTGGCAGTGTGTGTTTGTGACATCAAGGATTATATGTTTTCTGCTTTCTGGACAGAGAAATGTCTCTGTTCAGAAACATTTGTAATTTACTATTTGTCTTAACAGTTAGTTGTATGTATGTGGTAATTAACAACATGACAGAGCAGTGATTTAGGCAGATTTTACTCATGTTGGACAATATTTCTTTGGCGCTATTTAATTAAAACTTAATAGTACATTTAGATATTGCAGCATTTGTTTTAAGTGCTTGGATTCATATTGGTGATTTTTAACGTTTTGTTCTGCAATAGTAAAGTTGTAGTTTGAAAGATATTACTACCACCTAAACCTGATTATTTTATTTTGACAAAACCTTTAAGATTAGCCATTCTCTGTATCTCCCCCTACTCCCTGCAAAACTCTCCTTCCTCCTCTCTCTCTTTCTCATAGGAAAGTTTATAGCTGTTCAATCTGAAATGATAAGCCCAAGCTTTTTTTCCCCTCCAGTTTGAATGCCACTCTTTTTTTTTTAGCAATAATTTTACCTTTTTGCAGAACTGATTCGAAAGAATCTCTGTTTTATGACACTATTTTTCCTTCTTGCTTATGCTGGGGCTGAGCACATTACAGAAACTTTAATTTGTCTTACTGGTTGTTGGTGGCGTCATGTAAATATGGAGGGTTTGTGTAATTGACATTGATTTCATTACTTATTCTGTTTCTTAAGGACATGACCTATATTGTGATCTTAGAATTGTCCTTTTAAGACACAGTCATGGTAATCTAAGTGGATTATCCAAATCCAAAATCCTGGTGGTCTGCAATTTCTTATAAATGGTTTTGCTTTGCACAGTCTTTATTTCCTTTATCCTCTATAAAGTGTTGAGGAGACAGAGTCTGATATTCTAGTGTGGACTTTGCCTAAGGCAATTACCAGTTTAAAGCCAAAATCATAGAGTATGAGACAATAGTAAAAAATCTAATCAGCAATAAAACTTGTGTTTAAAACGACAGTTTGTTTCAACGTAAATGCAAATGAAAATGCTGGTGTTAAATATATTATCATTCCAGGTAAAAATCAGAATGAATTTTAATAAAGTTAGAACAAAATAATCACCCTTGGATTTAGCTAGGGAAAACTTATCTAATTTATCTTTTAAATTTTCTATTGAGTTTAGCATCAAAGTAAAATAGATGTGACACTCCAAATAATTTCTTTTTCTAGTATAACTTTTCCCCCAAGTAGCATTTAATTTATTGTAAATGGGGCAGAGCAAGCTATAGACAATGTTTTTGTCATTTCAGATTGAACTAAGCTTTCTTAATTGAGGCTGTAACTCTGAATTGTGAAATATCAGAAATTGCCCTTTTTATATTTATGTTTTTACCTTTATTCTTAGCTCGCAGGGATGACTCTTAAGCCCAGTAGAACGCATCATTAGCTCAGCTTTATGCCAAGATGACTGTTAAAATTGTAGGGGTAAGTGTGGGAATTAAGTGAATTCTAAGAAGTATGCATGTCAGTCACTTGCTCTGAGCAGCTGTTGACTGAAAATATTTCTGTAATTCAGTTTGAGGTAACATTTTTCTTAGTTGGAGCAATTATGCCCATATGTGCTTGTTGTTTCTTCAGTTTACAGATAATTATTAGATTACTTTTAATAGTCATCCATACCCTGTGTATAAACTCAGCATCTAAAATAAATTCTGAAATTGAAAAAACTCAGATTTATAAACAGATTGATCCCTTCACAGACAAATGAAAAAAATCTGCATTCATCTGAACTACATTGTACAGGGGCAGCTATGTATTTTATTGTAAGTTTTAAATACCTAATCTTAAAAATGTTAATTTACCTATAAGGAAGGGGAAAATAACCCTGAAAAAATTAGGCAGATATGTTCAAAAGGATTTCCCTGGTCATTGGCAGACACTTCCTTCCCTTTATTTTTAGTAAAAATGATCAAATGAGGTATCGAACAGTTGAGTCTAAGCAATATACGTGACAGTAGCTTGCTTTTGGAAATGAATGTCTTTTAAATTGCAGAGCAGTTCCTTACAGCAACAGGCAATCCCACTTGATGTTAGTTGATGTAATTGAACTGTTAGATATCCAAATATGTGGGTTTATAGCATTCAGGAGGGTTACAGTGGATAGATTCACTTTTCTAGCCATTTGGTAATTTAAGGGAGTTTCAGGCTAAAAACCTACGTTGTTAAAACACAGCTGAGATGTGCATGGCAGTATTAGAAGCATTTGGAACTGTTGATACCTAATCACCATAACAGGTAACACTTCAGAGTGGTGCTGTGAATGATGTATGCTCAGAAACAGTTAAAGCTAGTAGGAAAGCAGTAACATATTTCATCATTACTGTCAATATATAAAAACACCATTAAAGGCGGGGAGGGGGAATCGTATGTCTGGGAATGTTATTATTTTACATATTATGTTCAGCCATAAGCACATTTGCCTGAAGAAATAGTGAATTATAAAGTGCTACTATCTTTCATGATGGAGCTCTCAAACACTTTAATGATTTTGCACATTGCAAAAATGAGAAATTTTGTCTAACAAGGGTTGATAATGATTCAATAATGAACAGTTTGCCACAGAAAAATGCATTTCTATATTCATTTAGATATTTTGAAGTGTTTTACACAGGAAGTTAAGCTATTATGTTGGCTCAGTTAGTGTTTCTGTTTAATGAATTCCAGAATTATCCAGTTGACTTGTCAATATGGAAAAAGGGGCTTTTCTTATGTTTTGAGTGAAATAAGTACATCCTTTTGGCACATCACTGAGTAATTAGCATCAAACAGTTCTGTACTCCATTATAGTAAATCTGCAAAGCTTTGACAATAGCAATGAATTGCAGTAGTATCAGCAAGTAGTCTTACCTGTTTCTAGCCTCTTCCAGCTTTGATCCATTTTTCCACCCCGGTCTCCTCGTTAATTTCAGTAATATTTGCTTTCCTTTACCTGTTGTTGATTAGATGTATTTTTGGTGATGGTAGGACCACTTTATTAATTGGACATAAAAACAAGTATTTCATAGAATTGCCTTCCTTTGATTTCCAAGTGATTATGAAATGAACTATTCTTATCTTTCTACCCCTCCGTGTTTATCAAAGCTTTACTTATTTTAGACTGTGTGTGCATATGACCTTTAATTTTCCTTTTTTTGAGACCTTCAGTTGTGTTCCTTTCTGAGACCTATTTTACCTCCAGAGATGTTTTGTTAATATTATTTCTTTTAAAGAGTGAAAGCGACATGTGGTGGTTTAGGGAAAAAAGCAGGACTGAGAGTTAGGAGATCTGGATTTTAATCTAGATTCTGAAAATAACCTTTATCTTTCTGATAAGGTACTGCTGGGTAGTCTCAAAGGTCTTCTGCAGCTCTGGAATTTTATAATCTCATGTATCTAATATCTTGTATTCAACCCTGAAAAAGGCTGCAACTAGAATTATAATTGCTATTTGGCAAATGATAAAACTAAGGCACAGGAAAATTGTGTTTTCCTGAAGTCACAGAACCAATAAATGGCAAAACTGAATATTGAACCCATGTCTCTTGACTCCTAGTCATGCGTTCTTTTCATTAGGCGCATTAGGCATGTTAAGGTACTTGTTCTCTATATATCATGCTCCCAGGTTTTTACTAACCCAGCATTTTCCTAAATTATAATTATGGAGACACTGGTCTTGAGAGATGATCATGAGAAAAAGGTTCTGTAGTGACATAACTTTGGAAAGCATTGTATATCATGTGCCCTCTCTTAGATATTCAAATTGTACTTTGGGATATTAAAGACTCTGGAAAAAAGGAAGGGAAAAAAAAAGCTTATTTATCTTTGTTCAGTCTGTCACATCCCAGATTCAGATGACATACAGAAGCCATTTTGTAAAACGCATCATTAGTCTCCGGGGAGCTAGTTTTCCATGGAGCACATACTGGGAAATGTTTGTAGGTTATTTGAAGGGAAAAAGAAAAGATAATGCATGAAAGATCTCTGAAATATGAAATAGCACAATGTTAATGATATTGCTGTATATATTTTTATAACTCATTTTAGGCATCTTAGCCAATTTCACAGGTTGGGTACAGTTGTTCAAGTACGTTATTGTTAAACCTCTGTTTGTAAGTATTTGACCTGTAAACAAACCAACTGTCCTTCCACTGATGTTGAAGTCTATTTGCTCAGCCCTCGCCTTCTTCTTTACCTCGGAGTTTAAAGGGCCCTTCTGGTAGCAGCTACTGTGTTTTATTTTCATTCCATTGTGGATTAAATAGGTGTCTGTGGGCTTGTCTGGGAATTTAAACCCAAATACACTTTTTTTCTATATAGTCAGTATTTCAAACGACCAAATTTCAAAGAAAACTCTTTTGTATACTTGATCCTGCCTGCACTATAATTTATGATTAATCCAGAAGTCTCCGAGAATTACAAAAAATGTGGAGTCATCTTTTTCGGAATATCAAAGCACAGCAGAACTCTGCCCTCAAAAGATCTCTAACTTTGATGCATATGAAATTCCTTCACTAGATGAGATAATGAAAATTATCATAGTTGTGGTTAGAGGAAACAGTATAGCTTAGTGTCTGGTTTGACGGTATTTCATAAGAATGAGGCCTTCGTACTTCCTCCAATGTTTTATTGACCCCCAATCTCAAGAAAGGATATGAGTTATATATTCATTGATCTGCATTCTCTGATCTTTGTCTGCTTACAAACACAAAATGTTGACTCTGGAAGAAACTTGAATGAAAGAGACCTAGTTGCCATTGAAGAAACTAAAGCCACGAAAGATGAAATGAGTAGTTAACTAGGAAACATAGACCCAACCCTCTTGATTCTAATTTAGCTCACAGCCCCTTTCTACTACACTGCTTTTTTCTTTTTTTACCTCTCACATGCAACCATTTTCCATTTGCTCCTTTTTCTACATTACAGCTCTTATATCTTTTCTTCCTCCTGCTACTGCTTAGACCCTCATTAACCAGTCTGAATACATTCCTCCTTCTCCTTCATGTGCCCATTCATCCCTTTATTCTGCCCTTAACTGTGTGAAAATACTGTATGGCAGAATATAAAAGTGAGTAAGATTTGGTCTGTCTTTACAGACTTTACTTCTTTAGTCTGGTAGGGGAAGTAATTTCAATAATTATTATTATAGATGGTAGAATGTGAGTAATACAAAGAAATTGTTAAAAATTCAGAAGAGATTAACGTAAGGCACAACCAGAAGTGATCAGAAAAAAATTTTATTGTGGAGTAGTATTTAATACAGTGTATTAGTCAGGACTCTTTCTCTTACAAGTCACAAAAATTAACTTAAGCTATGTTCAATAAAAAGTGGTATTTATTGACCTCACATATCCCAGACAGCTAGAAGTAGATTGATTTTAGGCAAGGTGGGTCCAGAGATTCAAATAATGTCATCCGGTCCCCCTCTTTCGCCTTAAAAGTGTTTGTTGAAAGAATGAGATAAAAGTGGAGAGGCAAATTGGGCCAAGAGATCTGAGAAGTGGGAAAGGGTAGGGGTGCAGTGTTCTTGTGTCTTTCTCTTACTTCTAGATCCTTCACTCCAGTCTTTTTAAATTGTTATAAATTGTCCTTTCTGGCTACCATGTTACAGGATACTTTATTCCTTAATGGTTTGGATTGTTTTCTTTCAGTGCAAATATGCATTTTATTTATAATACTCTGTTTCTGGCAACATCATCACTTTCCATGCCCCTACCCTGCCTCAACAACCTGAAAATCAGTCTCCCTCCATGGTTAAAATGACTTTTGCTAGCCATTCTTTCTGAAGCCATTCCTATGAGCCAGAGATGAGCTAATGGCTTCTTTTCTACCCAGTCTAGAAGAGACCAAACTAATCCTAGCGCCTCACTTTGAAAGAGATTCCGGAGTTTCAAGGGTACT
Source organism: Tapirus indicus (assembly GCA_031878705.1). Lineage (NCBI taxonomy): Eukaryota > Metazoa > Chordata > Mammalia > Perissodactyla > Tapiridae > Tapirus > Tapirus indicus. Next base: position 49,025,781 of record CM062918.1, read on the forward strand.
TCTGTACAGACTCAGGTCACTTTTACTTAAGAGTAATTAGTCCTGGGGTGAATTCCTTAAAAGAGTTACTTAGAATTACTTTAGAAAATTGCCAAGATTTCAGAAGACAGAGGGAAAAAAATGTTTGGGGATTTATTTTGAGAATTAAAGTTAAAATAAGAAACTAATATTAACAAAACAAACAGTAATTTATATTATCCACTAGGTCTTAAGTGAACAAAGACTTAATTAATTGTTGAGTTCTTTGGTGTTTTTTTTTTTTTTGCTGAGGAATATTCACCCTGAGGTAACATCAATGCCAGTCCTCCTCCATTTTTTGTATGTGGGACACCTCCACAGCATGGTTGGTGAGTGGAGTAGGTCCGCATCTGGGATCCAAACCTGCAAACCCAGGCTACCAAAGCAGAACGCATGGAACTTTAACCACTCAGCCATGGGGTCAGGCCCTGGTGTTTTTTTTTTTCTTTATGAAATTGTATGGTAATATAGAAATATCTTTTACTTAACATTGAACCTTGTTGATTTTCTCTTTAGTTATTAACTGACCCTAACTCGGGTTCTAATCTGTCAATGGCTTTTGTGTTTTATTAAATGGTTCTTTTACATCATTTGCAAGGATTTCAAGAAATTTTGAGTCTCTTGCTTGATATTCAACTTTCATTGAATTTCTTTTGTATTTGTTTTGTATGATGGAATATTTAGCAAAAGATTAACCAACAATGTCATTGACTCTGGCCTGAGATAGCCACACTATCTGTGAGGGATATTTCCCTGTGATTTTTTTTTTAAGTTATCTGATCATTAGTCATGAAGTCACACATTGGCTTAACTCTGCAACCTTGCAAACTGGTAACTCTAGGGACTCATATAAGGAGGACCACCTTTATGTGTATTTTTTAATGGTTTACCCAGTCCATTTGCTCATCACTTGTGTGTATATGCTCTATGATCAAAAGTAATCTTTACTGATCTTCACAGTTTTATTGTGGGTCAGTGGCATAGATCTGATAAATGATTCTTCCTTGAATCTTCCCATTGTTCGTGTCTAACTCTAGCCAAGTGAACATGAACTCTCAGGATATTCTGAGTTCTGCCTGTAGTGGGTGGATGACAGGCTGTGGCTGCTTGGTTACTAAAGTATAAAAGAATGATTTTTTTGAGAACTTATATAAACTTTACAGTTTTCCTAGATATGTATAATCTCAGAACCACACCATGGCACACAGTTGAGAATTTGGGGCACTATTTTGATTGGGAAAAGTCCTAGAGCAACATTATCAGATCATGCCTTCTATGTGGTATCATTTCAGATTCACTGCTTATGGTTATAATGATACCTTTATCATTTACTATATGTTTTCTGAGTGTTTTATTAAAAATAAATGCTTAAGTACTAAAATTCTCATAAAATACATGAACTTGAATGGATCTTAGAGATCATTTATCTGGTTCTCTATTGGGAGTGTTGAGAAATATATGATTGTCATAAAAACTGGAAGGTAGGGGTTGGTGCAACTGGTATTCTTCATACCTTGGAAATCTGGAACCTCTTTCAAAGCAAAGAGTTCCCCAGTACTAGCTTGGCTAGTTGTCATGATGTTTACACAAGTTTTAATTAGCCACCAAATAAAAGTGATTTTTTAAAAAATTTGAAAGCATATTCTGAATTATTTTTGTTTAAATTGTTGAAATGTTATTGTTTGAAGGTATTCATGGCATTCTGATCCTTCAGTTGTAGAGGTGTGTACTGCGTTGCTGTTATTTAATAAGCTTCACATTTTAAGCGAAGCTTCTTAAAAAAGACTGTTGCTTTTTTGTGTGTGTGTGAGAAAGATTAGTTCTGAGCTAACATCCATTGCCAATCCTCCTCTTTTTGCTGAGAAAGATTGGCCCTGGGCTAACATCTGTGCCCATCTTCCTCTATTTTATATGGGATGCTGCCACAGCGTGGCTTGACAAGTGGTGCGTCAGTCTGCGCCCGGGATCCAAACCGACGAACCCCGGTCCGCTGAAGCGGAGCGCACCAACCTAACCTCTATGCCATTAGGCAGGCCCCAAGACTGTTGCTTATTTTGAGTGTCAATCCACCATTTTTGTAATCTCCTTTACATCTCAATTTATTTCTTTTTTTCTGACAAAATTCAGTCTTTGCTTTTCATAGCTCACATTTTCTGTGACTTCCAGGTTGGTTTTATCTTGTTGTTGTTGTTATTGGGGGTTTTAGGTTTTTATGAACAGTAGAACTTGGCATTCTACCTGTATTTTAGGGCTCATATATGAGTTTTTACACACACACACATATATATATATGCATACTTATGTGTATTACATATATACATAATACATATATACATATATTTGTATTTACATATATATGAGTTTTTACATAATTTCTTCCTCTTGAAGGAAGGCTGATACCATATGCGTGGTGTGGTGTGGGGAAGCATGTGACAGTCATTCTTGTATTTATACTTGTTTTTCACTTGGAGAATACCTCTAGAGGATTGTTAGACTTCTCAGATTGTATGAAATTTCTAGGGAGTCACAATTAAATGGGAGTAGAGTGCAAGGCCACTTCCCAGCAAATTAAATCAATTAATTTATTTATAGTTATAAATTTTATTAATTTCTATTACATGCTTTTCTACACTAGTCCCTGAGATCAGAGGTCAGCAAACTTTTTTGCAAAAAGCCAGAGAGTAAATAGTTTAGGGTTTATAGCCCAGGAGGCAAAATCAATGTTGTTATATAGGTACTTATATAACCATTTAAAAATGTAAAAAACTATTCTTAGCTCAGGGGCTATAAAAATAACTGTTGGTGGCCTGGATTTACTCTGCAGGCTGTAGTTGGCCAATCTTGTTCTAGATAATTTAACGAAAATGCTTTAAACAGTAGCAACCCTATCAATTTGTTGAAGACGTAGTAAATCATATATGTGAATCTGTGGAATATACCAGGATTATTTTGTGTTTCTGTTTGTTTGTTTTTTAATATCCAGACATGGTGATTGGTGGTGGTGAATTATTTCTAAAATTTCCAGGGCTTCATTGCCTCTATATAGAATGGTAAGTTACTTATTAGATGAGTTGTTTTTGTCTTCAAATATGATATGGATAGTTGGTTTTTTAGACAAATGTCAGATTTCCTTCATCTGAAATCCTGTTATTCCTTAATTTTTCTATAATCTGAAAATTTAAAAAAAAAACCTACTTCTCAAAATAGCAATATAAAATTATAGCTGTAGTGATTTGAACTACCACATTAGGAGAGGAAAAGGTGAAAATTAGACAACTTGGTGGAGATGTGGCAGTGCAGCAACCCTTGAGAGAGAAATCTTCAGAGAATAGCTATGGAGAAGAGTCTGTAGAGAGAATCAGTGATGAGAGGTTAGTGTGAGAATGGAACAATCATCAGAAAAATATGCGACATGTGCATATGTTGCTTTCGTGAGAGTCTTACTCCCAATGTGGGAATCTCCCCAAAGGATGTATGCAATAAAAAATATTGTAACATTTTTCTAGGCTTGTATCTGAAGTTTTTGTAAGGTAAATGTAAATTATGGATTTTGGTGGTAGTTCATAGAGTATATATTTGAAAAATTTCAGGTATAGTGCTTAGTGGTTTGTGTTTGAGAAATTTTCTGATTTGATATGCTATTCATCTTCAATTTAAGTCTCTCTTCGATCTGAAAAATTTAAGAGAAAATGTAATGCTATATTGGTTATGGTAATTTTTATAAATTTTTGCTCAGGTTTACATATAATGAAATATGCTCACACCAAAGAATTCTTATCTGCATTTTATTTTCCGTTCATACAGGCTAATGGGTTTCAAGGAAATTAGCTTATGTAGTCATTTGGTGACAACGTTAAGTGCAGAGCATTTTTACTCTTGGTGTGTATGTGTGTGTGTGCGTGCACACATACACACTTTTATCTTTAGACAAGATAGGAGCATATTACATATAGGCATTGTTTTATTTCATTTTGCAGTATGATTTCAATCGGGTGTCTTCTAAAAAAATTGTATTATCTTTAGGTGTTTTACAAAGTTACTGGGAAAACATATCTTTAGGTACTGGCATAGTAGCAGGTGTGTGCTTGTAATTTACTTTTTTCCTAGAGATATTGGAGGGATATATTTATATATACATTTATAATTTTTATGTTTTTGTGTGTATCCTCTGTATCTGTTTGTATCTTTCTTTTAATCCCTCCCTGATTCCTTTGGTCAACTTACTGCATTGAACAGTTTTAGGACATTGCAGCTCATCTGAACTTCTCAGCTGTTTTCTTTATCCAATGTGCTTTTAACTTTCTAATTTACCATGATACACCTGGAAGGAAAACAGTGCCTCGAACACACTTACGAAGATGAATTTATATACCCATTAAAAAAATACATTGTATCTCTACTTAGCTCCACCAGTAAGGAATTTAACCTAAGGAAGTAATTGAAAATTTACACTGGGAATGTAAAATGGTACAGTCATTCTAGAAAACATCTTGTCAGTTTGTTATAAAACTAAACATGCAATTACCATACAACTCAGCTGTTGCACTCTTGAATATTTATCCCAGAGAAATGAAAACTTAATATGCCACAAAAACTTGAATATGAGTGTTCATAGCACCTTTATTTGTAAGAGCCAAAAACTGGAAACAATCCAAATATCCTTCACTGGGTAAATGGTTAAACAAACTGTGGTACATTCATATCATGGAATACTACTCAGCATAAAAAGGAATGAACTATTAATCAATGCAACAATTTAGACTGATCTTGAGTGAACTAGGCTGAATGAAAAAAAGCCACTGTCAAAAGATTACATACTGGGGCCGGCCCGGTGGCGTAGCGGTTAGGTTCGCATGCTCTGCTTCGGCTGCCCAGGGTTTCCCAGGTTCGGATCCCGGGCACGGACAGACGCAGTGCTTGTCAAGCCATGCTGTGGCAGCGTCCCATATAAAGTGGAGGAAGATGGGCACGGATGTTAGCCCAGGCCCAGTCTTCCTCAGAAAATAAAGAGGAGGATTGGCAACCGATGTTAGCTCAGGGCTAGTCTTCCTCACACACATACACACACACAAAAGATTACATACTATATGATTCCATCTGTATACCTCTCTAGAAGTGGGAAAATTATAGAGTCGAGAACAGATTATTAGTAACCAGGGATTAAGGAGACAGATGTTATAAAAGGGCAACACGAAGGGATCCTTGTGCTAATGGTATCTGTATCATGATTGTGATGGTAGATACAAGAACCTACACATGTGATAAAATTGTATAGAACTAAACACACACGTGCACTCACATGCAAATGAACAATCTGGGGAAATCTGAATAAGATCAGTGGATAGTATCAATGTCAATATTCTGGTTGTGATCTTGCAAGATGGGGGAAATTATGTAAAGGGTGCACAGGATCTCTCCATTGTTTACTACAACTGCTTGTGTATCTACAGTTTTCCCCAAAGAGAAGTTTAATTAAAAAGTACATATACAAATAGATAACTGAATATATAAATAAATTAATTGAAGGGAATTAAAAATTGCAGGAGAGTAGGTTAGGGAATGCAGGAGGGAAGAGAAGAGTGAGGAGTGTATAGAGGTTATTTTTCTAGAAACATTTCTAATGGAAATCTAGACCAAAATAGTCACCCTGCGGCCTATGATATCACTGAAAATCCATGTTTGAAATCCATGTTTGAAATGGCAAGAATGTCTCTTGAACTTTTACTTTTAGGAAACTGTACAACTCGAATAGATGATATTAGCAAGTGAAAAGAAGAATCTTGGCAACATTCGTCCTTCACTTTGTGTGCACAGCACTATTGTACCTTTGGGCAATAAGGAGTGGTAAACATCAATGGCCAAAAGCCCTATGTGTGTTTCTGAGAACATCAGAAACTTGAGAACATCTAGAAAGCAAGATAATCTGTATCTCAGAATTGAGTATTTACATGGAAAAATATTAGCAAGAGGGCAGCATATAAACACTTGGTGTCTGGAGTGAGGGAAAGATAGTAAGCATGTCAGAGAAAAATATTGAAAATTCCCAGAGTTAATTCTTTAGTGATGAACTTCGCTTAGGGCTGATCCTTGTCACCTTTCTTCCCTCTAGAGGCAAAGTAGAAAGTCGCAACAACAAATTTTGTCTGAGTCCATAGTCACTTTTACTTGAGTGAGATATGAGGTTTGAGGCTTAGGTTGACTACCATTTATAATCTCAATTAGATATGAAAAATTCCCTCCTCTTCCCTAAAATGCTAAACCTACTTAGGAAACTCTTCTGCAGCTTTCAGGTTTTTTTCAGTTTTTCACTCGTCACGGGAAGCTGGCTATATAGGAAGAGTTTGAGAATCTAGGTGAGGCTATTCTAGTGGTCCCTGGGGTTAGGTATTTTAGGCAAACAACTCCGGGAGTTCTGCCTTGGAGTCTCTTGAGGTAATTGGGGGCAGAACAGGAGAGAGTTCTTGGAAATGGAGCTGAGAAAAACAAGGAGGCTAATTCATAACTTCCCATTAGATTTTTAAAAAGATTCACCAAATTTGTCAAATTTTTACTAAGCTTTTAAAAAAAGTCCTTTTAAATATATGTACAAAGAGCCAATAATAAATAAACAATACTTGCCTCTGTGTTGTCAAAAATTTTGTGTCATTTGTGAAAAATAAAGGCTATAATTGTGGATCTTTTTAAATCATAATAAACCACAGTGCATTATAAATTTAAAGTTTTTAGAAATATTTTTTAAATGATTAGTGTTATGAATGTGGATGAGTCCTTGGGAGCAAATTTTTTCTATATGTGAAAGCTGAAGTAAAAACAAACCACAGAGGTTTAAAACGAAGTGACTAAATCTCAATTTCCCTTTTTGCTTCAGTGTGTCACTTAATCTGGCTATAGGGTATATTTATCTACTGTGAAGCCCACCGATGCATGCACAGCTGAGCAGAGTACAATTTTCCCCAGTAGGTCTTCTTTCTCTGGGCATTTGTAGCTGTGCTTCAGTGTGTGGGGTCAGCTGGGGAAAGCTAGAAGGGCTAAGATGTCAGCTATTATAAGGGTACTAAGATCCTATCTTACGAGGGGAATGGGATATCTGATATTTTTAAAAAATTTCTTATTTCTTATGAGGCAGTTAGTTGGAAGCATGCACAATAATGATGTTTATTAATATTGTAAATAGGACAATCTGTTAAGTTCTGTGGTATTTAAAGAATAATTCTATAATTCTTTATAGTTAGCTTATGCTTTTCTATAAGAGTGTTAGAGTTTCTCTTGTCTTTGTATTTTAACATATTTAGTTAACTTATTCTTATATTTAGTGTTTTAGGTTTTTGAAATGAATACTGAATACTATTGTATATCACAAAAGAATAGAAGTTGTCAAAGGCAACTTAACTTGGTGTTCTACCTTTCTTCTTAAAAAATGTAAAAGTTATGAGATTTATTTAATGTCATTAAATATTCTTTTTTAAATCATTTACACCTTACCATAAATCACAGTTGTACTTAAGTCAACCATAAAGAATTCCTACTCAATGCACATGCACATTTAAGGTATCTAGAACACATTAATTTGTGAAGGAGCAAAATTAAAGAGGTTAGAATGGCCATCAAACTATATGTAATGGATGAAATAATATTTTAATTCAAGATCCAAATGGTCCTGATATTTCTCATGAGAAAATACATAGATCATTTAGTGTCATAAGAAACCAGACTCTGGAAATTTGGAAAAAGTAAAAATGACTCCTAAATTACCCAAGTTGTAAAGATACAGCTTTCTCAGTATGTAGACTTGTGCTAGCATAACAGTGTGTAATATATCTGATTAGTGTCATAATGGATTGCCTTGAAAGCTAATGGTTCTAAGGGTTAATAAAGCACACAGTAGGAAAGATTTAATGAACATGATCAGTTTAGGTTCAGAAAAACCCAGGACTTTGTGTTCATCTGATTATTAAGATTTTATTTTAAAGAATTCTATTTTAAAGGGTTTTAAGTGTATGATAGGGAAAAGGACCATACTTTCGCCTTTGAAAGCACTAGCAGACTAGAGCAGTGTCACAAATAGTGTGAAATTATAAGACACTCAATCTTCTTGGCTTGTGTTAACAGTCTCTGATCTAATGTGTATGACATAGTCATTTTTAATACAGAATCTAAAAAAATGCTTATGCACTTGAGAAACTGGAGTCATCTTTTCATAGTGCCCATTTCCTCTGTGACTAGACTCTTAGGAATTTGGTTGAAGGTTGGTTGACTGGTTTGTTTTTAATTTGTGAGAGTGAGACTTTTGTATACAGGAAAGAAAAGAATGCAAGAGTAGTAATGTAGGCTGCTGCCTTCTGTCCAGTTCCACAAAACCCTTTAGTTTAAGAGGCTCAGTCTGTCTTTATAGGTTGTTTGGGTTGGCCCTAGACAGAATGGATGCACTGGCTGTTGAAAGCTAAAAATGGACTTGTTTGATCTTGTACAAATGAGGAAACTGAAATGTTAAGATTGAGGTATTTAGAAGCCTCACCTTCAGAATATTCCCAACATTTATTGAGTTATTAGGGGAAAGGGAAAAACGTTGATGTAATAGTAGGAGATTCAGATTGCAGTGTATAGGTTACTGGGCTAAAATTGTGAACAGAAATGTAGAGTTCCAGTGAATGAAGAACACTCTGGTATCCTGTCCCAGATGCAATATGCCTGATGCCCCGTGTATGGGGTCTTGAGATGAAGGCATATTTGAATGTTCTCTCTTTTCTGGCTTGCTCTGATCCCATTCTAGCTTTTTTTTCTTTTTTTTTTCCTACGATGGCACTCACCTATGGCAGTACTGGCTAGGGCTGAATTGACTTACTTCTGGTTGGTTTCTTGGTGGAATATCTTGTTATTTCACCCTGGACATAGGCATGGAGTGGCTGAATCCCAGTGAGTTTCAGGCCAAACTCTATGGAAGCGTAGTGCCTATACCTTTCTTAGGGATTTGTTGCAGGCATAAAAAAGAAATTTTGGACTCACCGGGCGTAGTGGCAATTGCTTATCCTTCCTAAGACCTAGGAGAGAGAGGTAATTTAGACCTCTCTCTTTTGGTATATGCTTATTGACACAGAAAGAACTGATCAGCAGACCTTCATAAGATTTCATAGTTTGCCCGTATGGCATAGAGGAATTGATAGGTTTGGTTTATGTATCTTGAAAATAATAAACACTTTGTAAGTAGGGAGAGGGCCAAAAGAGAAGAGTTACCAGAAAGTGGCATATGAACAAGGGGCCAACCCCTCTCTCCTCTTCTCCTTTTAGATACCAGAAAGAAAGAACTAATAAACTTCAGGATGATCACAGGAATATTCCTGGAGCGTATAGTTTATATTTTCTAGAATGTGATTTAGAGAGAAGGGAAATCCTGTACCATCCCTCAAATCCTGGGAAGGTAGACACGAGGAGTTGCACTGGAAATTTTTCAGTCCAGAAACATGAGCCTTCTGACAGCTGAGGGCTCTAGCTCCCTAGATTTGAGTGGGAAGCCCTGGGGATGGGAATATCCTCCATGCCAGGCTAGCACTGTGGCCTGACCTCACTTGAATTTTCAGGTGATCTGACTTTCCAGTGATCTGACACTAATAGTGCAAAGAAGTCAAGCTTCAGGTAACTTTTTCAAGGATAGGCCCTAGGTTAATAAATCTGTGCCTGAAGGTGGATGACTACTTTAGCAGATAACTTGGAGGAAGGAATACTGTGGCATGGAATGCCCTCAGCTGTCTGCTATCTGTGAGTGATGGTGCATGGCCAAGTGGCAACTTGATCTCAACAACTGTTCAGATACAGAAGAGCTGCAGAAGGGCAGCTTAGATTGCTGTATTCTAGGAGTGTAGCAGTTGAGGTTCCATTCTTTCATCAAGGCCTAGGTGGCCTTGATTTTCTGTGGAAAACCAGTGGACAAGCAATTCATTTTTATGAAATTTATTTTGTATAGCACAAATTCTAATAGTTTAGAATTTTTTCAGTAATAGTTTTAATCTATCACCATCTCTTCGTATTTTACTGAGTACCTTCTATATGTTAAACACTATGCTTGAGAGTGTGGGAAATAGCAAGATGAAAAAGACAATGGTATCTTCAAAAGAACTATTATAGACTCAGACTTTGTACTTAATGAGCTTATAAAGTTATAAAAATAGAATATTGTCTAGACATTAAGTTCCAGATTAAGCTGTGGGAGCATAGTGCATTTGATTTAAGCGGGAAAAGAAAAATAAAATTCAAACTCTTTTAACTTACACATGATTTTTAGTTTGAATAATTTTTTTAAGTTTTCAGTTATGAATTGTGATTTTTTTCATGACAAGAAGCCATCATAGATCTCTCCACATCATTGTCCTTTGTGCCCTACCTACAGGGTAAAGTTTAGGTTCCTAACATGGCACTTATTAAGGACCTTCATTTTCTGGCTCAAGCTTCATTTTTTTCATCATCATCACAAGTACTCTTCACTCCAGTCATATCCTAGTGACTATTTCTAGACCTATCATTCACTTTTACAGTTTTTTGCCTTTGCTTAATGACATCGACTTTCTTCTTATCCATCAAAGATCAGCTCACATTTGACATCTGTGACTTCAGATAGAGGCAATCACTGCCTCTTTTGTGCTTCCTTAATGCTTTGTGCAACTTGCTGAATAGTAAAACTTTTTATCACCTTTTATCTTAGAGAGTTGTGTATACCTCTGTCTTTTTCTACTGAACTGTAAATTCCTTGAGCACTGTTCTCTTTATTATTTATCTTTGTATCCATATCTTTTAGTATATGCCTGAAATATAGTGGTACCCAGTATATATAATTAAGGTGACATTTCTTGAATGGTTCTCCCTTACCTTTTAAGAAAGGTGTACTGTAGTTCAGGGTCTTGTCTGCTGGAAGATACAAAATAATCTCTGAGAAGCAAATTTAGAGGTGAAACTTGGCTGTGGTCCTAACCTTGAAATAGAGTCTTGGGCTTTGATACTGACCTTCTCAATAGCCATAGAGGACTTCAGTGACTGGCTTAAATTTTGAGAACCATGTTTAAGCCTAACGGTTAAATGTAGTTTTGTTTTCCCTTTTTGAAAGCACGTTTACCTCAGTAACATAAGTATTACTTTTTGCTCTTTGACATTTGAACATACTACATGATGTTTTACTTATTACTTCATCAGGAGCTCAGTACATGGGGAAGTGGTTATGGTTGGCAGTTATCCCAAGGTACTTTTCAGCCAGTGAAAAAATTATAGGCTGTTTAACCAACTGTAATGTTTACACAAACAATTATGATTTTAAGTGGAGGTGATGGTAGGATGGGTGAGGTGGAAAGAGTTAGTTTTTGTAAGCATTTTTAGAATGCATGAATTTCTCTCAAAATTGGTCCTAGTTTGACAGAATCTCAATATTGATCTTTCCCACTCTTCTTCAGAAGTAGACAGTGTTCTTGGTTTCATAATATAGTTGGTTGACTTTTAAGTTGTTTTATATTTTTTGGTGCCTTTATGCCTTGCACTGAGAAGTATATATTGAATAAATGAATGAATAAAAGCTGTTCCTTATCTAACTCAGAACTAAAATGAGTGTTTTTTTAATGCAAAGAGGAAAGAATATTGCAAATTAACATGAAGCATCTTCATTTTGCTCTGTTTATATTTATGTTATGTGATGATAAAAACAAAACAATTCTCAAACAATTAAATGTCTGATTGAGCTTTGGTTTAGGCTGAGAATTCTTTGAGCTTTCAAATTTGTTGTTTCTGTGGTTTTAGAAGATAAAGATTCAGGGCCAGCCCTGTGGTGTAATGGTTAAGTTCGGTGCACTCCGCTTCGGTGGCCTAGGTTCAGATCCCAGGCATGGACCTACACCACTTATCAGCCATGCTATGGTGGGACCCACATAAAAAATAGAGGAAAATTGGCACAGATAGTAACTGCTCAGGGCTAATCTTCCTCAAGAGAAAAACAAAAAAAGAAAGATTGGCAGCGGATGTTAGCTCAGGGCGAATCTTCCTTAGCAAAAAAAGGTTCTGTGAGGATCCATTTACTTAGTAGAGCAGGTAATGGTTTCCATCATTTCTTTTTTTTTTTTTTTTTTTTTTGTGGGGAAGACCAGCCCTGAGCTAACATCCGTCGCCAATCCTCCCCTTTTTGCCGAGGAAGACCGGCCCTGGGCTAACATCGTGCCCATCTTCCTCCACTTTTTTTTATATGGGACGCCGCCACGGCATGGCTGACAGGCAGTGCGTCGGCGGGCGCCCGGGATCCGAACTTGAGAACCCCGGGCTGCCAAGCGCAGACTAAACCGCTGCGCCACCCGGCGGCCCCTCCATCATTTCTTTAATGGGAGAAATTAAAGAAGGTCAGGAGTTCAAAGTTCTATTATAATTTGGTCACTATTGATATTCAGCAACTTGAATGCATTTCATTCAGGGATTTATGAAATGAGCTACATAAACAAATGAAATAGAAGTTTATTTATTCTAGATATTAGCACCTGATCAAGGTAAATTAAAAATTTTACAATTTCTAAGGTTTCAACATCAAAATATATGATTTTGTAGTTATTGTGAAATTGGCGATGACATTGGTAACATTGGCGGCTTATAAGCAACTGACTGTGTTTACCTACACACTGCCATGGAATCTGTTTTGAAAATACTGCGCAGAGGGATGCTAGGCTGTAGGAGAGGATTGTACAATGAGAGATAAGAAGAAAACAGAGTTATATTCCTCCCACCTGTACTCAGAAAAGATGGAAGAAAATTTCATTTTCCTTCTCTCTTTTGTCCAATTCCCAGACTGCCATTTACACAGGACTTTATTGTGTTGTATTCTGTTCTAATTGTTTCTGTAACAGTGTCTCATTTAATCTTTAGGAAACACGTGTGAGATAGGTATTATTATGCCTGTTTTACAGATGAGGAAGCTGAGACACAATAAGATTAAGTATTTTCTTACTCACTACTGTTAGTAGTGATAGGGAGACATTGGTCTCCTTGACTCCAAAGCTTATGATTTTTAACGATTACACTATATTAATTCTGGGTTCCACATATGAACATTTTCTCATGTACAAATAAATTCCAGGTTCCTATATAGCTGATTTATAAATAAGATAAGGGGACTCAGTGGTTCATAAGTTATGTATTACTTTTTACTCTGGTAGATGTTGTTGCATAATATTTTCTAAGTATGGATTTTCTTTTAATAATTCTTGATTTGGATAAAATATGAGAACTATAAGATCTTGCCCTCTGAGAGGTTACAGTTTGGTATAGTTTATATAATAATTGCCGTTCTCATTTCATTTAGACTGCTGTGTTATTTTATTTTCTCCTGCATAATTTAATGGCCAGGAAGCAGGTATTTTGTTTAATTGTGATAGAGTAATTGAGAAGAAGCCTGGGAGCAGAATGATGAGTGATTTATTAACAACTTTTGTTGACTCTCTTCTCTGGGTATGAGTTGTTTTGAGTAATAAATTTCCAGATTTCATCATTCTTTGGTATCAGTGTCAAACTACTAACAATGTAAATTTATTCTTTTAATGAAAGTTTTATTTATGAGGAAAAATAGAACCAAAGTAGAAAAAAAATGCTTTATGTTGAACTTCAGCTGCCAGCATCTTTAAACCCAATAAAATAAGAGGTAGGGAAAAAGCATATTAATTTCTTCTTTATAGTAAAAATCATCTATAGTTAGATATTATTAACTTTGATAGAAAATGACCTCTCACATTACTATGATTTTAAGATCTGCCCTGAATGAGCAAAACTTTTTCATTACTGTAGGTAAGAGCTAGCAGCAGTGATTGATGTCAGACTACCTGGGTTCAGATTCTGGCTCTGGTTTATTTAGTTCCTTTATATATAAATGAGGATAGTAACTATACTTAAGTTAGAGGATTGGTTTGAGAATGAAAGGACACACTCAATGCAAAGAGCTTAACATAGTACCTGGCACATTGATAGTACTCAATAAACATTCTCTATTATTAATAAATTAAAATCTGTAATAACATTTCCCTCAATTTTGGATGAAGGTCATTTTATTTGTTAGGATCCTGTCACTCTTAATATGAGAGCTGTTGTTGAGTCATTTTTGTCTGTTATCTTTGTTTTATCAGTTCTTGCAATGCAGAAGGCTTACCTTGTATTCAGTACAATGATCAATTTAATTGGCTCTGCAGTATTTAGAAGGAGGCTGCTAGGCCAGGATATGTTTGGCAGTAGAGGAAGGCAAGCTTCAATGTTGATTATAACTCCGCCTCATCTCAATTGTGTTCTTTCTAAGTACAGACACAGCTTGATCCCCTGGCAGTGACATATAGCAAACGTCAATAACAACCTTTGTAAATGTTACAAAAAAGAAGGGCCGTGATTCATTAGGAAAGAACTTGGAGCAAATTAACTCTTATTTCTGTTAACCCGTGTTAAAAGAATCACTGACTGCCTCTTGAGTCTTTGGATGTAATTGAACTAGAAACTACACAGATGAAGGGCCTCTCTTTCCTTTAATGGGTGCTTTGGATCTGGGGTACATGCTGTTCGTTTGAAATATCTTGCTTCTTTTTTTTCTTTTTCTTTTTTAATTATACTTTGACATCTGACCAATTTGATGAGCTTTAGACAGTCATGTTAACCTTCATTTGCAGAGCAGTTGTCAAAAACCTTCCAAACTTCATGTCTTCATTATAGATTTTTCAGTTAGTAGTTGCATTGTGCATGTGTGTATTATTTTCTCAGACCCACCTGTCTGGATCAAATCACTAGTCGTTCTACCTCAACACCCTTGCCAGACAGCCAGCCAAACAGCCAATGTATTTTCAGATTTTTTATCTGATGTGTTTTCCGTTTCCTTTCCAGTTTTTCTTCTTTTGCTTAACTAGTGCAAAAGCAGCCTGTGTGTCTTTAAAGTTGTTAGCTTCCTAAAAATTCATTTTAAATGCTTCTTTAACTAGCCAAAATTCGAGTTTGCATATCTGTTTATGTACTAACACTTGAAAATATTTTGTCCTTTCTTTATGGTACACTTAAAAAGAAATTCTTCAGGTTTCCAAAGCTAGCAATTTTTCCCTTTTTTTAGGAGATAGAACTGTATTACCTCCCTAACACCTCAGAATAACTCATTTGTTCTGTCGTGTACTGTGATGGATTAATCATGAATTTGCAGTTAATGATGGACTATTTATTTCATGCATACCTTCACAGATTTTTTTTTTTTTTTAGTATTGTCTACATAATAGACACTGTACAGGTCTATACGTTATTTTTGAGACTGTAGTCAAATAATTGTAAACCAGCTAATATAATTTAAGTTCCTTATTTGTATTATTTGGACACAAAATCAAGAAATAGATTATCTTTTCTTCTTTCCACTTTATCCAACAGCCATTACTCCATATGGAAACTTACAGTACTTTGGATTTTGGATTGTAATTCATAAAGGAATGGGTAGGGTGATCACAATGTCATTGACTTAGCAGGCATTTAGTAAATACTCACCATGTGCTCCCTTGGCATTCCTAAATAGGAATTAATTTCTTCCTCTTCTTCTTTCCCATAGTACTTTGTATCTCTTGAGAAATAAAGTCAATCGTTTACATTACTGTATTAAACATTAGTTAACCACCAACCTTGTTTCTGTTTCAGAACCTCAGTGAAATCCAAGGCATTCAAATATCTCGTCCTTATTTTCAATCACTTCTTGCCTTCAGTCTTTGATCTTAATACTACTTACCTGCTTGTAGTTAGCTGCTTAGTTTGAACTGTTTCATGTTTGCATGCTTTTTCTTTTTTTGCTGAGGAAGATTCACCCTGTGCTAACATCTGTGCCAGTCTTCCTCTATTTTGTACGTGGGCCGCCACAGCATGGCTAACAAGTGGTGTAGGTCCGCACTTGGGATCCAAACCCACAAAGCGTAGTGCCCTGAACTCAACCACTACACCACAGGGCTGGCCCCTGCATGCTTTTTCTCACACTATTTCCTCTAACTGAAATGTCCTCCGTGCCTCTCTGAATAATTCCACCACTTCATTTCAAAACTTACTGCATTTCTACCATTTCCTAGATACTATGTTAGCTACTTGGATATACATTGATAAGGAAAGCAGTTATGACTCAGACCTTCTGGAATTTTCAATGCATTCTTTAGCTTTTCCAGGAAGCCTTGCCTAAATTCCCGTTTTGGACTCAATGCTCCTTTTCTGTGTGTCTGTGGCATCCTGTACATGTTATATTGAGATTTGCTATTTGTATGCACTTGCTTTAGACTGGAAGTTTCTTGAGGATAAGACATCTTGATTAATTTTTCCCACTATGGGCCCTGCCCAATACCTGATTTACAGCAGTGCTCAAAAATTGTTTATTGAGTTATTTTTTTTAAACTGTAGATAAATTATATGATCCCTATCACTGATGAATTCTCATGACTTTTAGCTCTCTATTTGTTTTGGCTTGTATTATGATTATTTGCATGCATATCTATCTTTCCCACTAAATTGTCAGCTTGAAGAATACAATGCTGTCACATTTATATTGGTGTGCCCCACCATACCTGATGCGGACACATAATAGCTGTGAGAATGACCATTTGTTTTTGCTAAATGTTGACTCCTGTGAGAGCCACCTGAGTGAGCAGTCAGATAGTGTCTTGGGAAATCGAGTGACTTCTTTAATGAGAGACTGGAAGAGCTTGGTTGTTAAGTTATGGATATCAGTTTTTGAAACTGGAAGAAGTCACATTCTTTAAGGTGTGGTTTGGAGCTGACATGAGGTCCAGAGGCTGTATAAATGATGACGTCTACCAGTGAGGTTACATGACAGAGAAACTGAGGTCTCTCTGTTTGTCTAGGACAAAGATGAAGCTTGACTTCACAGATGGGTAGAGCCAGACTTTGTCACTACTTGCAGAATACATTTCTGGTAACTGTAGCTAAATCTGAATTCACTTCATTCTGAAATTAGAACAATTGCATGAGCTTACCAAATTCATTTGATCAGCAGTGTTCTTCTTTAAAAAGGATAATGTTCATGGATGCAGCTCCATTGTTCCTGGAACGATTTGGGAGGGATTCTTTGGAGTTTTGTGGAATTGTATTTAACTAATTTGGTTGTCATCAGTATATTTTCATTATGATGAATGAATGCAGTATGTCCATGGGTGAGGTCAGAATAAAATAGAGATTTTTCTTCGTACATTATATATTCAGCCAACATTTATTAATTGTCTGCTGTATGCTATTCAGTTTAAAATGTTTTCACTTTTCCTGCTTCTCATCTCCCTGTCTCCTTCTGCAGAAAACCTACCTATGCTTCAGAGTCCTGCTAAAATATCACTTCCTTTATAAAGCCTTGCTTAATTTTTCTCTTTCCCACCTTTAAGGAAATATAACATTTACCTTGCATTACAGCTTCAAGTCCTCTTCATCAGATGTTAAACTATCTGAGGAGAGAGGGACACGTTTGGTTTCCTAAAGCACCATCACAGAGTTTTTATTATATTTGTGTCAAAACTGAAAACCAAGAAAAAAGAAAAAAAGAAAGAACGAACGTACTGCTCATAGTAATGATTCTATAATTACTACAATTTGTTCAGCACATACCTATGGGCCAGACATTGTGAGAAGTGTTTATATTAATTATTTCATTCATTTCTCACAACAGCATTGTTTTATGGGTTTAAGAACAAACTTGAGAAGTCAGCTACCAAACCTGCCTCAACAGCTATAACGTTGTGAATCGAGAAGTAGAACTCAGCTTTCTCTGACTCCCAAGTCCATACTCTTAAAACACTGTACTATGCTGCTGCTGTGGTTTCTCAGCTTCAGGTAGAACTACCTGAAGAACCAGTTTACCCTGTGATTTTCTTTCCTGTTTTTGTTTTCATCAGGGTCTTTGGAATATATCATTTAAATAAAATTAAATTTGAAGTCCAATTGTAGGGAAAATGTATAGTCAATAGACCTCTTATAACTGGTTATAAGTTAAGTCTTGTGAAAATGAGGCTCATAAATTTGAGGATGTGTTCATTAGCTGTGGAAAAAAACTAGAGATTTTAAAGAAATTTATTCTGTCTACCTAAAGTGGTTATTTGAAAGAATTTCCAGATGAAGAACAGCAGTAGTTTGTTTATATTGTTGTGTAAATTAAGCGGGACAGACTGACCAAACATAGCTGTTTTAAATGATTTAATGGAAAAGAATCTTAAATTGTTATAGAGGTGAAGCTGAGTGGATAAGAAAATCAAACACTTAAACTAAACACTAAAATAATGACTAAGATTAAAGCAAAAAAAGAAGATGTTATTCACAACTATAAAAGATAAAATCATTACTAAAACCTGCCTTTATGTGAATTTCTTTCTTGTTAAATTTAAACTTTAGACCTTTACTGTGTCAGAAAATATTTGATTTACATCCCTTTGGCAATATAAATGAAGTGAATGAAGGGACTTCTTAAGTAAAGGAAAATCTGAGGCTTTTGCAATAAAGTACATTATTAGCATAATTTTTAGCAGTGCACTTTATTTTGAAGCTGAAACCAATGCTAAAGACTGCTACAGACTTTTTTTTTGATTTCTTGAAATTATTTATTTGGAATAACACTACAGAGCTAAATAACTTTGAATCCCATGGTGAGATTCCTTTTCAATCCTTCTGTTTAGGTAGACAATCTCCATTTGTTGCTAACATATCTCTACCACCTCTCTAACTCCTGTGAGTCTCCCTTTTGAAAGAAGAGAAGCAGGCCTCATGCTTAGAGTCTAGGGCAGGAAGGACTTTTGGCAAGTGCTGTTGATTTTCCATTATGTTCTACTGGAGCTTCACATATACTTCAGCTTCCATGTTTTTACTTCCACTTTGTCCCACAAAGATTTATCATTTTCTTTTTCAATAACTTGATTTAAGCAAAAAAAAAATGTGAAGAAACTATAAATTAGTATAGCTATGGCAAATAATGCTGAAGGTGGTCTGGGACTGGCTGGAGAGTTTGGAAACCAGTGTACTGGGGTGTCCTTGGTTGTGGTGTTGTCCTTCCTAAAATTCAGGGCGGTCTGTGAGACTTTCTCTTGGCCAGTGTGATTGGTGCCCTCTTCAGGTAGCAGATCAGACTGATTCCATGGATATTCCCAGACTTCCCAGATGTTGCAGGTGACAGCTGCATTTCCTCCAAAAATATGAAGAAAACACAGGTGGCCATGTCTCAGGAAGTTTCCTGTGCTGGTCTCACACTGCTAATATCATGTCAATGCACTGACATTTTCACCAGAGACAATGTCTTGGGTCTTGGACTATTCATTTTTTCTTAGGTTGGCTACACCATCCATCCTGGTTATATTTCTTTTTACTTATGGCTAAGCATTGCCTCAGCAGGAAGAAATCACCAACTGGATGGAAAAATCGAATGGGGTAATGATGCAGAGCCCACTGAGGACAGATAACTGAGCTTGCATGCCCAGGTTCAGCCGCCACTCCAAGATCTGGCTGCATTGCCTGGCCAGGTCTCTATGGAAAATTATTTCGGGCCTTTGTGTGCATGGAAACCTGAGAATACTAAGTGTGATTTGAGGCCTGAAGTGTAACTGGCCCTGCTCTTCTTTCTCCAGTGGAAGAGCTAGAATAAAACAGAAGCTAAAGACTTTTTATAATATTCTTTAAATTTTATTGTAGTAGATCCAGCTGATAAGCCTATATAACATCATATAACTACTGCTGTAATTGGTACTATGATGCACCCAGTTAACTTAAAACAAGCCACAAATGAAATGATTAATATTTTACTGTTACCCTGGGCAAACCTATAGCTAGAGTGAGCAGTGGTACTCATGAAATAAGTAAATAGAAAATTATTATGCATTAGCCTGTAAACTCCAGAATACCAGACTAACAGTGAATTTCTGAACAGCTGTGGTTTCACCACTAGTTAAGTAAAACTAGTTAAGTTTTACTTTATTACTTTTTTTTTCCTTCTTTTTTTTTTTTTTTGTGAGGAAGACCAGCCCTGAGCTAACATCCGTTGCCAATCCTCCTCTTTTTGCTGAGGAAGACTGGCCCTGGGCTAGCATCCGTGCCCATCTTCCTCTACTTTATATGGGTTGCCGCCACAGCATGGCTGACAAGCAGTGCGTCGGCAGGCGCCCGGGATCCGAACCCGCGAACCCTTGCTGCCAAGTGCAAACTAAACCGCTGCGCCACCAGGCCGGCCCCTTACTTTATTACTTTTAAACTCAGCTGATTTCTAGAAAGCAAGAAGTTCTCCCATTACACTGATGAATTTAATACTTGTGATTGTTTTTGATCAGTATAGGATGTGCTATACTTAAAAAAATTATTTTCTATTTATTGTTGATATAGTTTTAAATTATTTTATAACCCTTTAAGTAAAAGGTATATGTCTTTGTAGTGTGGCTCTAAATAGAAGCTATTCTTAGGTTCTTTTCCTCACATAGAGAAAACTAGAATTGGAGAAAATATATAAAAGCAACTAATAATTCCAGTTAATACAGTGTTTTATAATTTTTAGCTTTGGCATACTTATATTTTGTGTATAAAGACTCTGATTTTTTAAATTGAAACCTCGATGATCTATTTAATTTGTTTTTAGTGTAATGTTTTTTGCAAAGATGCCTCCTTTGTGGTATCATCTTTATAATTGTAATAGCAAAAATTTGTTTGGGCTTTCCAAACACAGAAAGGTATATCAAAATGTTTTCTCAAGTTGCACAATGTCTACTCCCCTTCCCCTTCAACATAGTATGCTCTGTCTCACTCCTATTTTAGAATTACTGCTCATGTATATTGCTATAATAACAATAAACCAAAACTACTCCCTCCCCTTAATCTGTGTATTAGAAGAATTTCAGTTGCTTGAAATAAATATGTTTCTCTGATAATGTTGGTCCTTGGCTGCTTAGTCAGATCCCATCTTTCTTCTTCATTAATGTGCCTTAAACCAGACTGCATCTACCAATTTTGCTTTATTATCTGATCATCTAGTCCCCTTAGTGGGTCCAAAAAGGTCACAGTGGGGATCTCTATGCTACGTATTTGTTAATGTTTAATGGAAGTTTCCTGTGATAAAGCAGCACAGAATAACTATAGATCATCAAGATTCTTTGTAGTTGGCTATAATTACATCAGGTCAGTGTGGCAGTCTATTTTGTGTGTTGGGGGGTGGGGGAAGGAGTAGGGTCCTTTTTCATTAAAACAAATCGAAATAAATTTATTCTTTCTTACTCTTTTCTCTACTCTTCCTTCTTCTCTTTTTTCATTCATGCATCCTGTAAACATTTATAAAACACCTATAATGTACAAGAAATTCTGCCAAACTTGAAGGAGACAAAGATGGTGAAGGAACATTTTCAGTGTTAAGAGTTTTTGGTCATGCACAAATCACACAAATGAAAGGAGGCTATAATGGTGAGAGTTGCACTTACCATTATAAATGCTATCACCATTTGTATAGAGAATTTTTGATCCCCTTAGGTTTTAGGGTATCTTCCGAGTGCTTCCCACACTGATTTAAACAAAGCGGGAATTCTTACTGAGTTGAGAAGTATTTGTGAAATAATGAATGAATGTGAGAATATAGTAATTGGTGGTAAAATTATTTGCCAGATAATTCATTGGTCATCCGCAGTGAAGGTATAAGAATAAATATAGATGGCCGGCCCGGTGGCGCAGTGGTTTAGTTCGTACTGGGCAGCCCAGGGTTCGCGGGTCTGAACCCTGGGCGCCCGCTGACACACTGCTTGTCAGCCATGCTGGCATCCCATATGGTGGCATCCCATATAAAGTAAAGGAAGATGGGCACGGATCTTAGCCCAGGAACAATCTTCCTCAGCAAAAAGAGGAGGATTGGCAACGGATGGTAGCTCAGGGCTGGTCTTCCTCACACACAAAAAAAGAAATATAGAGAACTTTTCCTAGAGGTAATAGTGCCCCATGGGGAGAGGTCTCCCTGTCCTTCACTGTCACCAAGGGTGATAAATTAATTGGCATATAAGGACCTGCCTGTTGTAGTTTTTTGATCAGTCTTATCAGTTCTCAGGAGACCCATCTGATAGCATGGGACACAAATTTTTTGCTTGTTTGTTTTGAGATTTAAAAAATAACTACTTTCCTGAACATCAGAATATCTGATTCTGAAATTAGAGCAATTTAAATTGGAGCTTATCAAATTCATTTGAACAATAGTAGTCTTTTTTAAAAAAGAAGTATTCAAGGCTACAACTCCATTGTTACTGAGATGATTGCTATCAGATTTGGGAGAGATTCTTTGGAGTTGTATATAACTAATTTGATTATCTTCTGTATATTTTCATTATACTTAAGTCAGCTTCAGATGTGGGCTGGTTAGTAAGTCCGTTTTCCTTCATACTAATGATAGATATGTACTAATTTTCCTAACTGTACTGTATACCTAGAAACATATAGCTGTGTTCCTTTTTTGCTAATTAGATGACAAGAATTGGGTAGCTTTATTAAGCTGTTAGGTTAGAATCAAAATCATATTAACTTTCTATTGTTTCTGCATTTGACAAAGGGAAAAGGAGGTCACATTTCATTAAAAACCTTCAGTGTATCCCAGGCACCATGCAGAGTGCTTTTAGCTTAGTTCATTTAATATTCATTACCCTGTGGGAGTGGTTTTGTTGTTATTTTTAAGTTTTTGAAACTCAGTATTTTTTGGTAACAGCTTTGTTGAGATATAATTCACATATCATAAAATTCACTGTTTTAAAATATACAATTCAGTGGTTTTCAGTATATTGCCAGAGTTGTGCAGCCAGCACTCCACTATCTAATTTTAGAACATTTTCAGCACTCCATGAAGAAACCCCATATGTATTAGAAGTCCGTCTTCATTCCCCCCTTTACCCACCCCTTGGCAACCACTAATCTACTTTCTGTCTCTATAGGATTTGCCTATTCTGGACGTTGCATATAAATAGAATCATACGGTATGTGGTCTTTTGAGACTGGCTTTTTTCATTTAGCATAATATTTTTAGGGTTCACCCATGTTGTAGCATGTATCAGTATTTCATTTTTTTATGCTGAATAATATTCCATTTTTTGGGTATACCACATTTTATTTATTCATTCATCTACTGAGTTTTGGGATATTTCTGCTTTTTGGCTATTATAAATAATGTTGCTATGACCATTGGTATACAAGTTTTTATATGGATGGGTTTCCAGTTCTCTTAAGTGATATACATAGGAGTGGCATTGCTGAGTAATATAGCTCTATGTTTAATCATTTGAGGAACTGCCAGACTGGTTTCTAAAGTGGCCCTGCACCATTTTATAGTCCTACCAGCAATTCATGAGGGTTTCAGTTTCTTCACGTCCTTGCCAACATGTGTCTGTCTTTTTTATTTTAGCCATCCTAGTGGGTGTGAAAACCTCACGGAGGTTATGATTTTCGTTTCTCTAATGACTAATGATATTGAGCATCATTTCATGTGCTATTGACTACTTGTATATTTCCTTGGAGAAATTTCTGTTTGAGACTCAGTACTTTAGTGTCTGAAATGGAGATAATAATTCTGGCCTTGTTGTATCCTTCAGGATGATATAATGGAAGGATGTATTTAATGCCCAGTACAGGGCCTAACACTTAAAAGACATTTATTAAATGTTCATTTCTTCTTTCCCATTTCACAGATGAACAAACTGAGGCTTAGAAAGAGAGAGAGAGCAAGTAATTCACCAAAGTTCATTTGACATTTAGTTGGCAAATGCTAGATTCAAATCCAGATCTTTCTGATTCCTACTAGATTCAACACCATGCTACACCCAGTTCCTCCTTTTTTGCCTCTGCTGAAAACCCTCCTCTACGGTGAAGTAGCTACTATGAGTAGGTAAACTTAGTTACAAGGTATTATCTTTTTGTGTGTGTGTGAGGAAGATTAGCCCTGAGCTAACATCTGTTGCCAGTCCTCCTCTTTTTTTGTTGAGGAAGACTGGCCCTGGGCCAACATCCTTGCCCATCTTCCAATTGGGACACCTGCCACAGCATGGCCTGATAAGTGGTGTGTAGGTCCGCACCTGGGATCTGAACCCGCGAACCTCTCAAGGTATCGTCTTTTATATAGCTGATTTTTTTTAACTTTTCAAGGAATTTAATTTAATTTAGTCAACTCTTTCTTTGGATCAATTTAAAATGTACTGTACCCAAGTAAATACAAGACTCTCTTCTTAAACTTTCATCTCTCTAGGATAAAATGTCTCCAATAGATGAAAGGCTCAATTTTGTATCAGTGTTGATGTGTGACCACCAAATGATATTTCAACTAAAATATTTGAGGAACTTTGGTTTCCGGATGATGGTGTTACCTTAAAACTGCCTTTTTAAAAAATGTTTATAGTGAGCAGGACAGCTGACATTTTATTGACCATTTTGGTTTTTTGTGGATTCTAGAGAAGCAACATCTGTCAATTATGTGCAAATTGACCAACTTTTTTTTTAACTTTGCCCAATTAACTCTAGTGAAAGAAAAGGGAGAAATCTTTCTAGACAAAAGCAGAAACCTCTACTCTTTTGGTCGATTTTCCTAATTCAGTTTCTCTAGGATGTATTATCAGGGACCAGTTGAGGAGTACATTGCCCAACATCTGCAATTAATTGTTGGTTACCATAAAGGAGGCTTCAGTTTTCTTGTGAAGTATTATTTTTTTAAACAAGAGTTGGGATCAGTACTATTTATGAACTGAGACTAGAGCATTAAAGAGATTAACTTTCTCTTAATTTTGATACTTTTAAATTAGTGTTTTTATTAATATTAAATGATAAAAAATTGAATTCTTTATGTCAGTCATGTTGCTAAGCACTACATGCATTAACTCATATAATCTTCACAACAACCCTTGAGGTATTTATATTGCCTGCATTATTATTATTTATCTCTTTCAAATCAAGAAATTGAGGTTTAGGTAACTACAGTCATGTGTCACTTAGTGAAGGATATGTTCTGAGAAGTGCATTGTTAGGCGATTTTGTGGTTGTGTGAACATCATAGAGTGTACTTACCTAGATGATATAGCCTACTACACATCTAGGCTATATGGTTCTAATCTTATGGGACCACTGTCATATATGCCATCCATCATTGACCAAAACATCGTTATGCGGTACATGGCTATAGTCCAAAAGTCACAAAATTAGTAAGTCATGAAACTAGCATTTAAACAAATTTCTGAGTCCAGAGCTGCTCTCCTAACCCTTTCTCTGTATTGCCTTTAAATACCATTTTGTATTCATGGTGGTTAAAAAGTGAAAGTACATTTTTCTACTTTGCTTTTCAAGGCATTATTCTCAGGCATGTTTTCAATATATTTTACACTATACAAATTTTATACTATATAAATATATAATTAATTTTATATAAAATTTTATAATTTTAACATACTTCCTGTGTCTTTGGGGAAAAGTTTCAGACATAGGTGCTTGCATTTAAGATTGAACTTGGAATCAAGAAAGAGAGAAAACATGTTTTGATGATCACCCAAGATATGCCTGGTGGTGACAGCTTTGAGTTCTATTCAATCCCTCCTGCTGATTTTCTGTGGCCAGTCACCACTCTCATCTTCATGTTTTTCTTTTTCTGTAAAATGGGTTTAATCCACATCATCTTTAGCTTCAACAAAACTGTTGCACGGAAAGCTCAGCCTCTTTGTGAGTCACATAAGAAAACTTTAACTCAACGATTTTTTGGAGAGGTTTTATGCTCCTTTTTAGTTCTTATGTTGTTAGGGGAGGGGGTGATAATGTTATACAGTTGTGGTATTGTTATTCTGTTTGGGGAATAAGCAAACTTCAACTCAAAAATTGATTATTTTTACACATACTTCTGTAAACCCAAGGAATGGTTGTCTTTTGTATTTTTGTGAGAGCGACCTCACACCATACATTTAGAATGACTGCTTGTCCGTTATAACAATAAGCACATTTTATTATGCTTCCCTGCTAGACTTTTAGAACCGGAACACGTGATCTCTATTCATTCCTACATGGTACTCTGAAAACTACTAGATCCGGCCTTTAAAGATGTCAGGCCACAAAGGGAGATGATAAATTAGGAAAAACTTCAAGGTCTTCTCTTATCCGGTCACTCTACAAATTAATAAATTAAGGCATTGGTGTTATCTATTCTGATGCAGGCTATACAACTAATTAGTAAGAACCTGAAATAGAATCTCAGTCTTCTGACTTGAATCTTGTGTCCTCTTCTAGTTGAAGATATTTCCATTTGGAAAGAAGTTAGGCATGCTTTTTAAAGTAATGACTTGTAATAAACCACCAGCAAGATTATCTTGCCAATTATCTCTTTGTGTAATAATAATAATATTATAATAATAATAATCTTCCTTTGACTAGTCAGTAGATTTCTTATAATAATAATAATAATCATCATCATCATCATCTTCATCTTCCTTTGACTAATCAGTAGATTTCTTTCCCAAAGGGACCTCTGTTATAGTTGGTATATTTTCATAGAATGTATACATTCATTCTTTTAGACTGTAGAAAATATAATATAAAATATAATCACTCACGTGGGCAAAGCATGATATTTGTATCTATATGTAAGTAAACGGCTATATCCAGAATCCAAATCTGAAATGTGATTAGATTTTCTCTGTGTTGTTTTTATGAGAGACAGAGTGATAAGAATATTAGCATTAAAAGTTAATCACCCAAGCCAACTTTCATTGTTGTCCAAGGGTCAGTTTAGACTCTACTACATGTCTTGCATTGGTTTCCACATGAACCCGGCCTCTGGTGATTGATGTTCCTCATGGGATCCAAGGACTTGTGAGGTCCCAAACTGCCTTCTGAATTATCAAAGAAATCTGCTGTTTAAAAACAGTTGTATGCCTGGCCTTGTTCCACCAAGGATTTGAGTTGACTGGTTTGCTTTTTTAGGATGAAGCTTATTTTTCCTGGTTTTTCTTTTTAACTTAGGTCATCTCTATATGGCATATAGTGAATCAGTTATTCAAAATACTCATTTATCCAGGATATCCTTGCCTACAACATCTCTAAAAGGAGCCAACAGGAGCTCTGTGAATGCTGCCTAAGTAAGGCATGGAGCTCTGCCTTGGTGGAATTGATGTTTTCTGGAAATTGTTCTATTTATCTTCTGTAATTATGCACTGTACAGAGTCATCCCTGAAGCCCTGGGAAAATGTGAGGAAAACAAAGCCAGTGAATATACATTTAAGTTTTATTCACGGTCAGCTAATTTTTATTTGCAGTTCAGTTTTAGGTTATTTTAGGAAGATATACAACCTTTTTATCCTTCATACACAATTACCAACTTCCCTTTTTATTTTCATCCTCCTTTGTCCTTTATCTCTTCAAGCATACTATTGTTTAACAGTTGTTTTGTATAAGATACGAGCCTTGCATGCCAACTTTGATGTGGCAAAATGAATCGTGTAGTCATTGATCTCAGCCTGAACAGAACAGCCATCTTCAAATAGGAAGAAGTTTCTGGCTTTAGGTTGTTTCAGCCCTGCAATGCCTTGCCTAGCCTGCCGTGTAAAGTCAGTTGCTTCACTCCAAACAGCACTGTATTAATATGCACAACATGACCATTTTCAGTAGAAGGTTATTAGAATGCTAGTTTGTATCCTCTAGTGAATGAAATGATGTGTGATTATGAAGTCATCAGGCATGGACCAGTAAGACTCCAGAGAGCCTGCCCCCTCTGAGGTCCTAGGGGTGCCATTGATTGGTGGCCATGTGTTTGTGCCCGATAGACTGTGAAATGGTGTGTTGCTACACGGCTGTGTTGCACCTGTGCCCCACCGAGGTGATTGATTGGTTTGGTCATGTGGAATGTTCCCATCTGGTCTGCAGTAATGTGGTTTTTTTCTTTTTTCGTTTTTTTTCATCTGTGAATAGCAAGTGCTGGCTGGATAGTTACAGCAAACAGTTTCAGAGGCTAAATAATCCTTTTCCTCTAAGAACAAATTGGGATTTAAAGTAGTTTGGTTTTGCTCGCCTTGTTTTTATGAAAGTAGTCATTCTCCATCAGGTTCCTACCCTTTCTCTCTAGCATGTTATATTCTTTTCTCTTTTGATCTGTTTCTACCTCCTCCTCATACTAGATTAAAACGTGCTTTATATGTTTCTAATTTGCGCCGGTCTAAAGCAAAATCTGTTCTTTTTTGCTGTTCGTTGTTCTGGCATGCCACTTAAGGTGGTTTGCAATTTTTTAAAACGGAGTTTCTATGATCATAATTGGATTATCAAAGTACTGATGTATTTTTAAGCCTTCATTTAACCTCACAAAACTGGTGGTTTATTTATTGAAAACTACTGATGTTGCAGTTTAAATGTCAAGAAATTATTTATTAGGTTCTTTTTTAAAAAAGATTCTATAGTTATATTGGGCGGTCTTGTTTGATATTTCTTAATCTTAGTCCTTTTTCATAATTGATCTATTCATTCCACCTAATGACTAATTACATATCAGAGCACATCATCAGCCACATTCATCATAGTAGAATGTAATAATCAATGACATTTCAACAAAGGAAAAAATAAATATGCAAATAAGGCCTCATTAACATTTGCATGAGTTGTTTGAATAATCACGTTGCTGACAAGGCTGTAATTAACAGAAATTGATGCTGAGTTCAGTATTTGATAGTGTGTTTTCTCAGCGTTTTATTGTTGTCACTGCGGGGGCTGAAATGAAGTTCTGCTCTACTTGTACCTTGACTAGAGTTTGATGTGCTGGGCTGTGCCAGGTACCAAAGGCTTCTGGGAGCCCTTGATTCATTTGTGACCTACACTTAATGCATATAAAGACACTTTATTTAAATTGCCTTATTTTTTAACGAAGTAGTGTTAGATTTTAGCAGTTGTGAGACAACTATAGAAAGAAAACAAACATGAAAATTTAAGTCATTCATTATTTTGCCAGAACTGCTTTATATGAATCAGATACTGTAAGACTTTAAGATTTAGGTTTGTTCATACCATGGAAAATGGATGAGATTAAGTTTTGTTTTTTCTTAAATATGGCCGAGTGGATCACTGTCAAGAGGTTGGAGCTTACTGTAATTGAAAATCACTTGCTTAGGAAAAAAATCTAATTATAAAATGCACAGTTTTTTTTTTTTTTAATAACTCTGCTCCCCCACATTCCTCCTCCTTTTCCTGTACTGTTGTACTGTTTCCTGTTTTTGTCATGGATATTAACTGAAATGCACTAAACACAATAAAGCTGTTTATGTCAGTTTTTTGGATGACTGCAAGTGCTGATTATAACAAGTTTAAGGAATTTCCTTTGTTGAATGTGTACCCGTGCCATATGGCTCAACATGGAACATTAACTTGACAGGGATAATGGATTGTGGTATATGGAGACAATTTTGCCTGCAGCTTTACTATAACTCATTCTGGTTGGGGATCACAGGTTTATAGTATGGGATGCAGCAAACATCCAGATGGATTTACTTTACATAAAAGAGTTGCATTTCTTTTTATTTCCTCCCTGTAATTGGAAAAAGAACATTTTTTTTTAAAGAAGCAGAATATAAAGAAGTAAACAAAGAAGGAAAGATTGTACGAAGAAGAAAAACGGATTCTGTGCAGACTTTTTGTAAAATGCTATGAAGGAGACTATTTCTGTAAATATAACACATTACTTTAAAATTGTGGTTTACATATGCTTATATTGTTTATTCTTTTTAGAGCAATGTCTAAATTGAATTTTTCTTTGTTAAGATTAGAAAATTGTCTATATCAACCTTCTTATATCCCCCAGTGTTTCAGGTTTGTAGACCTGAAGAAGCAAGCAGTGTCATTTCTGAAATTATTTTAGTAATGCTAAACAGCAGCCATCCCTGAGATGAATTGGATTTGTAAGATTTAAGATAGAAAAACCTTTTTAAAAATGTATCCAGTTTTTTAACTGAAATATATTACATGTAATAGAGGATAAGCTTTGTTGTTTTGTTAAATAGTAATAAAACAAAATTGCTAACTGCAGGCTCCTTGGTTTTGTATGTATCCCTGTGATATTTACTCCAGTTTATCTGGTGAGAATAAAACTAAAAGCACTTTGGCAAAATGATCGGTGTAACCAAAGGTTAGTTACCTATAGAATGTTTAAATGCATTGTTGTTAAGAACTGACGTCTGTTTTAGCTTAGAGGGAAAAACATTTAGGACATTTTTTTTTTTGAAATACAACTGTTGTGCTAAGAAACGGGCTTGCTTATTTTCCATTTCTTTTGAAATCATTCAGATCTTTTTTATTTTCCACTCAGTTTAGGTGAAATGTAGAACTGGTGTCAGTGTTAAACTGTGTGGAGTTCTACATTTTTCTGTCTAAATGAAATCACTGATCTATAATTTTGAGCTAGAATCTCTTTGATACATTAGGTAATGTGCTCTCCCTGAGCACAGGAGGTAAAGAAATGTGTTTCTTGCTCCTTCTAAACTCTAGCCCTCGAATTACTAACATCTTTGAAAGTTTACTTTGAGTATCTGAGACATACACAAAAGTCAGAGGCTGAGCTTTTTAACTAT
This sequence comes from Tapirus indicus, assembly GCA_031878705.1. NCBI lineage: Eukaryota > Metazoa > Chordata > Mammalia > Perissodactyla > Tapiridae > Tapirus > Tapirus indicus. Next base: position 49,056,359 of record CM062918.1, read on the forward strand.
CTTTGCTCTCTCAGAAAATGCTGGAAGTTGGAAGGAAACTAGGCTAAGAGGGCATGTGGAATACCATACTAATTGGTTGGTTGTTTTTGCTCTAGGGAAACATTTTCTCTTTATGCCTCTTATCAAGTCACAGTGGTCTATCAGAATCATGGATTGATTTGAACATAAAACAATAATATCCTCATGACGTAATTGAGTCACTTCTTTTAACAGATCAAATAGATATTTCTGATTTCTGCATTCCAAAGTATAAAAAATGGGTATCAGTTTTTAGTGTATTATCTCACACTAATAACATACATAAAGAAGAAATATGTGAACTTTCCCTTAAAAAATAGTAAAAATTTCAGGAACATCAAAATAATTTATTTTAGATTTGAGGGCTCCCCTTCCTCCATTTTACAGTAAATTTTTCTTCAATACTAATGTGATACTTGCATATGCTTATAAATAAAACACACTTTTCTAATATTTAAAAAATGTAATTTACAAAGAATATGTGAATGAATAATGACACAGTGTTCTTTTTCCGCTTTGGTAAAAGTTTGACACTTAGATATGAAGGGCTTTTATTATGTTATTTTGGAAAATAATCTACGATAATCAAAGAAAAGATTTTTTACAAGTTGCTAATCTAAATTGTGTCTAAAAATACTATTTCTAAAAATATTTTTGGATTAACTGGGAGTTGGAACAGTTATAGAATTTATGCATTCTGACCATTGATATTCAGTATGATGGCATTGGTTCTATAATATGGTGGCACTGAAGCTACTATCTAGATTTGTTTAAATTGTACAGTACAATAATTTTGCAAAAGTTTTTTTTTTGTTTTTATCTTGGAAGAGGTTACAGTTCTGAGATACTGTGGTTTTCTTAGATGACAATAAAGTGTTCATCATAAAAAGATTTGATTTAAAGAATAATGCCACCAATTCTACTTTTTCTTCTCTTTTCAGCAGCCTGTCCTTAAACCAGTTCTCTCCTTGGTGGCACTCCATCAAAGAGAACAGAGACAAGGAAAGGAAAAAGAGTTCCAGCTTTTCCATTTTCTTTTTACTTGTTAGCATCATTGGATGGCTAAATATTTCATAAGATTGGACTTGGATGCTCATGTCTAAAATGGCACTTGGGCACTGATTTCTGTTTCTCATACTTTTTCCTTTAACACTGTTTCTCTGCCATTGAAACTGGCTCTCAGTGCTTAAATCAGATTTTGAAAGAGTTTTTCCCTAAGTTTGGAATGGGCCTTAACTTAAGGCCTCTTTCTCATACACTGTATTTGTTAACCATTCCTGGCTTACAAAAATCTTTGAGAAGTCAATGCACTAGGGATTGCTTGGGGAGTCTGCTGCCTCCAGTGGAAGTTCAGGCAACTGCAGCTGACTCAAGACAACAAGTACAGCACAAATAACCAGATATAGTTCATATCTAAACCATACCTAAATGGTAAAACTTTGTGGAGGTTATTCATGTGTGTCATCTTATAAGCTGTTCTAGCAGTTAGTTCTAAGAAAGAGGCAGCTATTTACTTTAGAAACGACTTACTGTCAAAAGAATTTTTTGGGATCGAGATAGGGGAATAGGCAGAAAGAGATGGGATTAGAAAAGACCTAACCATATTTACTGGGGTTAAAATATACAAAGAAAATGACCAAATATTATTATTATATGTAAAATTATAAGCCATTAAAATAGTTTCTTTTTCAGGTACATGCTACCAGCTGATGCATTAGATTACTAAGACTTCTGCCATTAATTAAATGATCAAAATTTTAGATTTAGAATATTATAACTAATATTTCTGAAATTGGGAAGTTTTAAGTAAGTGAATTTATGACTATATTAACCAGTAGCTGAGGTCATTTACCCCATTTCAATTGAGAACTTGAGTTCAAATTTAAGTTTTATACAGAATTTCAGTTTCCTAAAAGACCATGAGAGGTCCTTTAGCTATGATCATGTTTAGACTGTCCCAAACACATAAAAATTAGTCTCTCTTTGTCATTCTCAATCTTTCTCTCTCTCTATCCCTCCCCTCCTCTCCCCAACTCCTCTCTCCAGGTACCCCCTCCCCCTCAATATCCTTTTCTCTTGCTTTTGCATTCTCTTCCCTTTGGTATTTACTTCTCTTCTGCTCTCAAATTTCTTATTCATATGTACCATAAAGAATGATGATTTTTGATAACCCATTTTATGGCTATTAATTAATTATATACACTAAATTTCTAAAACAAAGGCCTAATGTCCTATCATATGGATATTTTTGAAAATCTTAATAAATATAACTAGATTTCAACTGCCTATCTTTTATCTGCCCCCACATAGTTTAAGGGTATTAGCAATGACTCTGATAATCGGAGTCGGAAGATGGATTCTCTGGACTAGGTATATGTTAGTGAATCTTAGTACTTTTCCCTGGAAAAATTAGTAGTATCACTCATCACACAGGGTTTTGTCTCCTGTATCATAGCTAAACCACTAAAGAAACCTTTCATATACCCAGCCATCATCTTTATTTGCAGTCACTGAAAGTCTCTTACATTTACTTAAATTAAAACTAAAAAACTTTGGCCTGTACTCATAGAGGAAAGTATACTTGATGTCTTAGTCCATTTGAGCTGCTGTAACCAAATGCCACAGACTAGGTGGTTTATAAACAACATACATTTATTTCTCACAGTTCTGGAGGCAACGAGATCAGGGTACTAGCTTGGTTGAGTGAGGGCCCTCTTACAGGTTGCAGACTTCTCATTGCATCCTCACACAGGGGAAGGGGGCTAGGGAGCTATGTTGGGCCTCTTTATAAGGGCATTAATCCCATTTATGAGGGCTCTACCCTCATGACCTAATCACCTCCCAAAGGCCCAACCTCCTAATACCATCACCTTGGGGGTTAGGTTTCAGGATATCAACTTTGAAGAGGCACAACATTTAGACCGTAGCACTTGCCATAATATTTAGGGACCAGGAATGTTCAAGCCTTTGTTGTGATACACTCACAAGAAAAGTAATAGCAAAAAAGCTGCTATCTTTTCATGGTTTAAGTATCATCATAATGCTCACTGTAGAAAAATCTGGAAATTATAGTAAGCCAGAAGGGAGATAGTAAACTTCATTCACTCACAATCCCATCATCCAGTCACTCAGTGTTAGCATTTGTCCTTTTTCTGACAGGAATGTGACAGGTAGTTTGTCATTGAATTAAAAAGAGTTTATTTCTCAAAAAATTCAAAACAAAATTACCATGTGATCCAGCAGTTCCACTCTGGGTATATACCCCCCAAAATTAAAAGCAGAGTCTCATAGAGATATTTGTACACCCATGTTCATAGCAGTATTATTCACAGTAGTCAAAAGGCGGAAGCCATCTATGTGTCCATCGACAGATGAATGGATAAACAAAATGTGAACTATGTACATATGTGTGTGTGTGTGTATATAATGGAATATTATTAAGCCTTAAAAAGAAAGGAAATTCTGACATATGCTACAACATAGATGAACCTTGAGGACATTATGCTAAGTGAAGTAAGAGTCACAAAAAGACAAATATCGTATAATTCCACTTATATGAAGTACCTTGAGTAGTAAAATTCATACAGACAGAAAATAGAATGGTGGTTCTAGGGCCTTGAGGGGAGGGGAGAATGGAGAATTATTTAATAGTTAAAGAATTTTAGTTTTGCTAGGTGAAAAGGATTCTGGAGATTGGTTGTACAACAATGTAAATATACTTAACACTACTGAATTATACACTTAAAGTGGTTAAGATGATAAATATTATGTTGTATGTATTTTACCACAATTTAAAACACACAGTTTGTTGAAACAGGGATAAAACATATAAATGTACATGTAGTCACCAGTCCTTTAAAGTAGGGACAAGGCCTGCCTTTAGTGGATGGGGCAATTTGATTGGGTTTTAGAATACTTTTCTTACTTAAACCACACCTATAGTTCACCATCTGAAAATCACTGAATTACGAGTTTAGTTTAACCAAGAAAAGTAACATACAAAGGTATAGTAAAATTTAAATATTTTTGGAGCAATTGTGTGCATTCCTTTAGATTTTTATGACCCCCGCCCCCCCGCCCGGTCTTTTGCAGTTGTCTAGCAACCATATAATTGGATGGTGACTTGGGGGCAACTTCCTGACACATTCAACTTAGTTTTCATAGGAATTACTACTTTTCTTTTTTGCATTTATATTTCCTCAGTTTATAGATTTCTTTTAGTTACGTAATCACAAGAAAGATACAATTGGCATAAAACAGATTTGGAATGAATGGAACTAGCTCTAGGTAAGCAAACAACTCAACTGGTGGGAGTAGAAATGTAAGGATTTTAAGAGACTGTCAGCCATGAGCATTCAGTGTGTTGTCGAGACCAATCACTATGTTTTCTAGAGGAAATGGAAGGGCATTGGTTAATCTGGAGGGTTAATTTATCTAGTATATTTCTTTCTAGTCTTTTTCCTTTGCATACTTTTACATAGATGAGAATATATTTAATTCAATCTTTTATTTGGCTTTTTCACTTAATATTATGTAATAGGCACTGACCATAAATATGATTTTTAAGAACTCTAGGGTAATCTATCTTGTATATCAAATAGTATAATTTTCTCCACTCCTCACCTGTTACAGGCCATTTAAATTGTTTATCAACAATTCTGTTTTGAGCATCTTTTATGTGTAAAGTTTTATTTGTCATGATTATTTCCTTAGAATAAATTTCTAATAATTAAGAAGGTGCTTGGTCAAAAGTTATGACTTTTTTGCATGGTTGTCTGATATACATTTTGTTGTTGATATATCTGATATACATAAAATTGTTCATTATTTTCTACCCAAGCCCAGGTATTGGGGAGAACCCAATGCCTGATACATGCATTGAGTCCTAAGTAGATATGTGTTGAATACACGCTATGCTGTTTTCCACTAGATCCTAGCTTTTCATCTCTATTTTAGACAGATAAGTCCACTCACACACTCTGTTCGTTTTCTCTTTTGTTATTGCTTTGGGCAGTCTCTCTTACTCATGCAATACTCTTTGTTCCTCTCAGCCCATCTCCTTTCCTACTCTTCCCACCTTTTATCTACCAGTTCTATGAACCATTGCGTAACAGTGCTCATCTACCCAGCTTTCTCTTCTCCAACTCCTTTTGTGAGATTAAGTCAATCAACAGTGCTAGATGCTGAGAAAATAGCAGTGAGCAAAATCTCTGTGGCCCTGCCTTCATGGAGCTTACACTCTAGTGTTAAACATATTGTGCCATGTGTTTGTCTTGTTTCTTCAGCTAGGTTGTAGGTAAATGTGTTAGGCCCATAAAAAGTTTTCATTGATTGAATTGTTTGATTAATCATTCTAGTTGGACCAAAGAGAAGATTGCCAAGGATTATGGATATAAGGATAATTTTACTAATACCACATGGCTGAGTCATAGATTATCAGCATTGGAAGGGACTTTAAAAGGTTCATAATCCAGTAACCCATCAGTATTTAATCTCCTTTTATTTGAAAAATATTTCTAGAGCATGTGGTAAATGCCAAGAATTGTGCTAAGGACTGGGGAAGCAGAGAACAAGATTAATCAAGTCCCTGCGTTCACAGAGTTAATGCCTAATACTGAAGCCTTCTATAACTTAGGGTTTGTGGATTACAAAGTACTATGTAATTATAATAGAAAACATTTACTAAGCATTTATTTGTGGCAGACACTAAGCTAAGCCTTTTGTGTATATTAGTGCATTAAGTTCACACAACAATTCTATGCAGTAGACACAGTTGTTTTCATTTTACATGTGAGGGAATTGAGATAATTAACTTGCACAGGATTGACAACTTACATTGGAAACCCAGGTCTATTTGATTCCACAACCTGTACTTTTAACTAGTGTATTGTGACTTCTGACTCCAAGTCCAGTACTCTCCTTTTTACTCTTTTGCCTGTCTTTACGTCTCCATCAAGGTGTTGTCCAATCTGTGCTTTGAATATCTTCAATAATGTAGTACTTACTCTCCCTCAAGGTAGCTATCTAATCTTTGGATATCTCTGTTAGAAAGGTCTGCTTTATGATATGCTTAAGAAATGAAATCTGTCTCCCTGCAATTTTCCTATTTTGGCCTTAAGTATGTTCTTGGGATCATACCAAAGCATGACAGCGCTTCAGATATTTCAAGCAAGCTATCATCTTTTCTTCTCCAGAAATATTTATCCACTCAAATCCCATGATTTCAAATGTCTTTACTGGCTTATTCACTGTCTGTGAACAAGTTTTAGAGTGCTTGTAGTTTTCTTACTGTGGACCCAGAAATTGCTGCATTATCTCCAGATGTAGAGAAAAGACAGCACTCTCCAACTGAACTGGTAAAAGTAGGCATTAGCTCATCATTTCCCACTCTTTTCTTAAAGACCATTTATTTAGTTATTTTATTAGAAACATCCGAGATATTTACAGCTCAGGAAAGAACCACTTTTCTTTTCCTTTTATGCTATATGGGCCTTATAATTCTGTACTCAAATATAAAAAATTAATCAACATTGGCACATCTCCTCTGTTTGCATGGGGGTACAAAAGATAGGTAAGTAGGTAGGAATAGGAAGATTGATAGGTTGTGGAAAGGTTAGAAAAAGATTTAGGAACTCTTGGTTGAAAATCACAAAAGGAAGAAGCACAAACCAGAGGGATGGTTTAATAGCTTGAAGGAGAGAGGACACAGGCATAGTCCTGCTTGGTTTCATGCAGCAGCCCCTTTGGAAGCCAGTGGTCACAACAAACAAGAGGAGAGGAGATAAGAGCTTCTGTGCAGGAGGGCATCCACACAGAAGGGTAGAGGTTGCTGGAGCAGTAGCAGCTGAAAATTGGTTATATACAAGGGAATTGATTAAATAAGTGAATACATTATGGATAAGGAGATTTCTTATTACTGGAGAAGGAAGTTACAAATAAGGAAAGGAAGAAAACTAGGGTGAATCCTATGATATTGGATGAGAATTGGACATTGGTGTGAACTCATAGTTTGCAATATAGAGAGAGAGAGATAAAAATATAGGTATAATGTATATTGTATATGTATGTGTACATATGTTCCCTTAGCTCTGTCCATTAAGAGAACCTGGGAGTAGCAAAACTCTACTACCAATGACCATCCCTGGTGTCCAGAATTTGTTTTCTGAATACTATTCTCCACTAAAAGAATCCAGGGCTCCTTGGAGAAATGACTGATTCTAGGGCTAGGGCAGGGAGAGCATAAGAGGAGCCTGGAACATCTTGTTGTGCTGGAAAGTTAGGATGTACTCAAAGAATGATGAGGACTTGTCAGAAGGTCACAGAAGCCAGCTTGAAGGAGCTCTCTCTGGCCAAATCTGGGACAGTTTGAACAACAAAATAAATAACTATAGTAATGGGTTATAACTCATTGAATAAAGTAGGAAACCATGGGTCTGTGCTGATATAAATAAATTGAATGTTTTGTGAAGAACAGGATTTTTGCCTAGTCTCAAAGTACCTTCCCACAAAATACTTACTAATTACAATGGGAAAAAGTAACTTTTCAGTTGTGAAGCCTTGGCAGACACCACCTTAATAAAGTGATTGAAGTGAACGTCATCAGTAATGGGGTAATTCATTCATGTGCCACCTGATGGGATGCATTGGGAAGAACACAGAATCACTTCTGTGATATTCCTGCCAGAGATGCATGACTTGAATCTAATCTTGAGGAAATATCAGACAAAACAAATTCAGAATGAGGGACATACTGACCTATATTATCAACGACAATAAAATCAAGAAAGTTAAGGAAAGACAAGACAACTAAAGGCAATCATGATTCTGAACTTGATCCTTTTGCTAAGTCATTATTGAGATGTTTGGCAAAACTCAAATTGCATCTGAAGATTAGAAGGTAGTTATGTATAAATGTTAATTTGATGATTCTAATGGTTGTATTGTGGTTACTTGCACAATACACAATGGGACATACTAAAGTATTGAGGGATGGTGGGGCATCATGTCTGCAACTTATTCTCAGAAATGGTTCAAGGGGGAAAAAGTTCCTTTTACTGTACTTGCAGTTTTTTTTGTAAGCTTTGGACTTTTTAAAAAGTTACAACAAAACAAAAAAAGGTTAGATTGGAACCTGAATGTGGAGAACTTAGAATGACAGGATTTAAAAAATAGATTTTATATTCCATGCATTGGGAAACTTTCATTCGTTTTGAACAGTGGAATGTAATGATGAAGGTGTTCTTGGAATATGAGTTTATCATCAATGTGTGGATAGATGGAAGCAAAGAGAGACAGAGGTGGGGTTATCAGTTGGGAGATATTTGCTTAGGTGTTCATCCATAGGAACCAGAACTAAGATGGTGGTAGTTGAGGGTGGAAAGAAAGTGATGGATGTGAGGCACATCCTAAGGTTATCTTTTGGAATTTGTTCACTCTTAAAATGGAGGTAACAGAGAAATAGATGATACTTAGTACACATAGGGTCAATTTCTGGACCAGAATAGTTGATATTCCTGAACTTATTTGAAAATAATTTGATGAAACATTACTACTTTAAATGCTTATCTTGTAAATAAGGAGCACCACTAACTATATAAATTACTGAGAGTTCTTATGCTTTTTTTTTTTTTTTTTTGCTGAGGAAGATTCACCCTGAGCTAACATTAGCTGCCAATCTTCCTCTTCTTTTTTTGTATGTGAGCCACTGCCACATCATGGCCACTGACAGATGAGTGGTGTAGGTCCACTCAGGAACTGAACCCAGGCCACTGAAGCAGAGCATGCCAAACTTAACCACTGGGCCACCAGGGCTGGCCTGGGGTCTTAGACTTTTTATGCTTTGCCCTCCTATATTTGTGTTGGTGGTGGCTGTTTTGTAGTGATGATTGGGTAAATAACCTAACTTCTTTATGCATGTATTATATTAAATGCTTTACATACATGGATTCTTTTAAAGATTGTAGTTTATCTATAAGGAATGTATTATGTACATTTAAAAAAATTCTTTTTCCTACCTCAAATATAATACACATTTATTGTAGAAAGTCAAAATATAGATGAGCTAGGGCCAACCCTGGTGGCCTACTGGTTTTAAGTTCAGGGTGCTCCACTTCGATGGCCTGGGTTTGGTTCCTGGGTGCGGACCTACACCACTCGTCTGTCAGTGGCCGTGCTGTGGTGGCAGCTCACATTAAAAAAAAAAAAGGAAAGAGGAAGATTGGCAGCAAATGTTAGCTCAGGGCGAATCTTCCTCAGGAAAAAAAATATAGATGAGCTAAAAGAAAATAAGAACATTTTTATACTATTACCAAAGTTAAATTACTCTTTACTCCTTAGCATTTAAAAATATGGAAACTGAAAATCAGAGATTGATTAACTTGATTTAACATCCCGGCACTTAGAGCTGAAGTGAGAATTGGAATCCAAATCTGTTTGATTCTAAATTCACCACTTCTTCCCTTTTGATCACCTCTCCTTAATTGTGTAGCTAGGTATCTCCTGATTGGCTGGAAGGATATGATTGATTCTTTATTGGCACATGAACATGCTGTGTGTTCTAGAAGCTAGCTTGCCAGTCATTTGCAACTTATACATCTTTTCCCATAAATATAGTGTTAGAAGTAATAGGAATAGGTGTACAAACTGATCTACAAGAAAGTGACACATAATGTACCTGAATTTGCACCCAGAAAGAAGATAGTTGTGATATAGGACAAAGAGCAAAAGAAGTACCTAGAAGAGTTCTTCCTTTTTTATGTCTCCTAGGGTTAGGCATAAATATATACTTATTTCCTCAGTATAATTTATATTTGGAATCTCTCTGCCTTCGTACCTGCAAGCTCCCTGTGCTTCCAAAGTTCCTCACTCCAAGTTTCCAAATGCCCAGGGCTATTACGCTGCTTTAGTCTTCAGCTATAAGATTCTTCCCCAGAGTGCTCTATCCAGAGTTACCTTTTTTCTCTAGTAGTTTACCAGATCCTCAATATACTGACCTCATCTACTATTAGGAGACAAGCAGTTTAATTAAACTCATTCACATTAATGAGTGGTAGCATGGTGCAGTGCAAAGAACCTAGGATTTGGAATCAGGACCTGTATTTTAGCAATCTGTTCAACCTTCACTAGTTGTGTGACCTTGGGTAATTAGTTGATCTCATGATTCTCAGTCACCTCATTTATAAAATGGGAGTAATAACACTTGCTTATCAGGGCTGTGGTGAGAGTCAAATAAGATAATGTATGGTAAATGTAAGTTGTAATATGTAAAAAAATATATGTAGTAGGCATCATTGATAATGAGTGATGGACTTACAATTCTCACATAATTGTTTGCATTTTGAAAAGTTTCTTTATTGATCACCCAAATTAAACTCTTAATTGGCAGAGTTGTAGTTACTTTTTTTTTAAAAAAGTGATTTCAGAGAGTGGGAAAACAGTTGCAGTAAGAGTCACTTAGATGAGCAGGCAGACCTCACTTGAGTTATATACTTGGGGTTGCCTACCCAAAGCTGTTTCTGATTCTCTCCTCCCTTTGAATCCACCTGGTCTCTAAAAGCTATTTTGCATGTCCAGATAGTCAGTCAGGCAGGCAATTAGTCAGTCTTACTTTCACCCTCACCCCGCTGCGTGGTAGTTGGGGATAGCAGGACAGGGAGTTTAGAGTGGTGTTTCTCAAGCTTTAATGCTCGTAAGAATCATCTGGGGATCTCTCTAAAATGCAAGTTCTAATTCAGATCATCTGGGATGGTACCTGAGATTCTGATTTTTTACAAACTTTATGCCCGGGCCTCTAGTATGAGTATTACTTGAGTGAGGTTAAAAACACAGATGATGTTTTTCTGTATGTTTCATTTCTAAGAGTATATGTAACTTAGAGAATTGCTCATATTATCATTACAAATACCTTTTAAAATTTTATATTAATTTCCTCCATTTAGTACAAACTGCTATCTGAGTAGAGCTTGGAACTCACTAGTCCCAAGGTGATAATGAAGGTAAGCAATACTGGTATAAAGTGGTTACAGAGGAGAACCACTACCAGAAGAAAATGTAACTGATGGTGGTGAGTTTTTCCTTTTTTATTTTTAGAACTTTGTCAACCTCTCTTACTAATAGTAACTTCAATATTAAATTTAAAATAAAAACTGCTGAATCAGTCCAAATTCATTACGTTTTCCTCATACTGCAGATTATGCGTGTTAAAATCACTGATATTGAAGAGCCACTGTATTTGAATGGTAATTAATTAGGATTTTTGTCTTAGGAGAACAGCTAGTTATCAAGTCTTGTTTATTTCTATGATATAAAAATTATTCAAATTCATACCATATAACTCTGAGGAATAAGTACTGAATTTAATCAAGGCAGAAATACCAAGACACAAGGGGGCACTGTCTTACCATAATCTGATTGAATTTAACAGCTTTTTATTTACTGTGAATGTCTCTCCCAAAGTTCTGTCTTCTCTGTAGTTATTATGGAAGCTTAAACACTATATGTTCCTCTGAAGCTGTAATACTTAAACCAACTAAGCTTTCAGAGTTCATAAACCAAATGTGTTCTTAGCAAAATTCAGGAACTTTTCATTGTATTTAGCATGAGTTTGGGAAAGAGTGGATGATTTGAAGATTGGAGATGGTGTAACACGTTTAGTTGTTAGTGTTTAGGTCTGTGGTAGTGGGGAATTACTGTAAAAACAGTTCAGTTGCTTTGGAGAAATATAGTGCCTCTGTTCTGCAGAAAAGAGTTGGGATAAAGATTGAACTGTTATAAGCTGCAGCTGCATTTGCCATCAAATACCAAGTTGGTGCTGATGAATGTTTTGTTTTTATTGTCATGGAAACTTGGAGCCAGAGAATGGATATTCTATTCATCTGGGAAAATAGCAGTTCCTTGCATAAAACATAAGGACCTTCCAAAACAGTTCCTAAAATAGATATAGGCTGAATATAATCCAAAAAAGGTTGAGGAAGTAAATGTGGAATAAATGCAATCATTTCTGGATCACTCCTATTCTCAATACTAAGAATATAACTGTGTATTCAGTTATTAAGCTTATTATTTGCTGCTAGAAAGTTGAATTCCTGTAAGCATGGTATTTGTTTAACATCAATATGATAGTGACCCAACCCTTTAGGAGCTGTCTTTATACTTCTTCCTTGATCTTAAGATATCTGTTGAGAACTCTAAACTTATATCCTGTTAAACAATTGCTTCTGACCTCTGAAGGGTTCTTTTTTTCTTTCATGCTACTTATCTGCTATAATCTTCCCATTCAGAATATTTTAAAGCATTTTATATTAGGGGAAAAAAAAAGCTTTACCCAAAATAAGAAACTCTTACTGAAACACAAAGGAAGATGGCTGTATGGTGTGGGGGAAAAAATGTATAAAATTTTAAAAAATCATAAAGATTCAAGTAAATCCTTATGCATATTTTATAAAGTTGTGAATGGAAAGAGACATCACAGGAACAGAAAATGCAAAGGAATTTTGGTTTCAATTACAGCAAGTGTGATATAGCAAAATACAAATATGGGAAATGATAGTAAAATGTAGATAAAGTGGCAGTACAAATTAAAGCAGAGTTTCTAAATTTATATCAAGAAAAGGGAAAAATTTTGAGTTATGATGGTTTTACCAGAGGTTACCAGCTAAGTTATATTATCTCTGCAAGAAAAACAAGGCAAATTTTATGGCTTCATAAAAGATGATAGAGAAGGAAGAGTTAGAGTGGACTATTTTAAATAGGATAGTCAGAGAAGGCTTCTCTGAGGAAGTAACATTTGATCAGAAACCTGAATGAATGCTCTGGTGGAAGAACATTTCATGCAGAGAGGCTAGCTAGTCCAGCAGCCTTCAGTAGGACTGAATGTGGAATGTTTTAGGAAAATAACAAAATACAAGTTTATGAACAAAGTTGAAAAAAACAATATTCAACAAATGGACTTTAAAGCAATGTGATTAACTAGAACATGACCAGTTTTCTCACATGAGATGGGTTCGGGATTAGAGTCCTAAATCAAAGTTTAGGTTGCCAGGATGTAAGAATCTCTCAGAGGAAGAATAGAATTGTTGCAAAATAAAATTTTTGTGTGTCTGTGAGGAAGATTGGCCCTGAGCTAACATTCATGCCAGTCTTCCTCAGCTTTGTATATGGGATGCCACCACAGCATGGCTTGATGAGTGGCGTGTAGGTCTGTGCCTGGGATCTGAACCCGCGAACCCAGGGCCACCGAAGTGGAGCGCGCAAACTTAACCACTACACCACCGGGCCAGCCCCTCAAAATAAAATTTTTAAGTGTGAGTTTTACTGTTACTATTTAGTATTGTTTTTCAAAATATTTTCATGAAATCAATAGTTTTTATCATTGAATATAGTTTGATGTAGTCAAGAAGCAATTCAGGAAAAAATGCGTCAAAAATAAGCATAAATATGATTTAGCTTACATAGTCAGAAACAGATACTCTTAATAAGCAATGACCTCTGACAGAACGTAGTTTAATGACAGCAATCTTCACAAATATTTTTAATGCTATATGGTATCTAGAGCATATATATATATATATATATATATATATATATATATATGTATATGTATAATGTATCATGTCACATACAATAGGACCGGGAATCAAAGACCTGCACAACAAAATACCTGAGACTGAATTTAGAGAACTAGTTGGCATGCCAAAAGAAAAAAGAGGAGAAACTATGAACTGAACCTTGTATTCCGTACCTGAAATGATGAGAAAGAACTGGAAAATTGCCAGCTTTTTAACCTTTTAGAAATAACAGTGTGTGTAGTTAGTGTGGGAGATCATATTCTTAGAGCAGTTTGTTCCTAATTCAAGTAGGTCAGCAGACTTAGTGGAATTCAAAGTATTTTAGAAATAAAACATCTGAGGTTAGAAATAAGAGAACCTCTTTACAAAGTCATAAAAACAAATGTGGTTTAACAAAGTTTTTAGATTTTCCAAGAGTGTATCAAACCTAATTTCTTTTTTAATTGTGGTAACATTGGTTTATAACATTATATAAATTTCAGGTGTACATCATTATATTTCAATTTCTGTATAGAATACATGATATTCACCACCCAAAGACTAATTACAATCCATCACCACACACATCAAATCTAATTTCTGTTATGGTTAAGTCTAACTGAGCAGGATGTATTTAATTTAGGATACTCCAAAATGTAAAGATATTAATAAATTTGGCTTCTGTTGTGTTATGTTATCTTCTACCATATGCACTCCCTTGAGCAGTTTTTTTGTCAGAAAGTCTGATTATTTATAGGAGTCAAGTTTTGCTGTGTTCTAGCTTCCTGATCTATAAAAATGAGTTTGCTAGAAAAAGACTAGGGGAATGCTTTTTGGGCGGGGGGGCGGGGGGGTATTGCTGCTGGAACGATTTTCAAGAAGTATAAAAAGCTTCAGAAGTTTCATAGTAGTCCTAATTAAATCGTTAGTTTTCAGACATTGGACAATAGGTGGTGCATGAGAAAAGGGACTCACCTTATTGTGAGTCCCACAGTTGTCCACCTTACTGCCTAGAGGAAGATTACAGGACACGGCAATGAGAGGAGGAAATCAGACAGAGTCCAGCAGTCTTACTGAGTTGAGGAGACAAAAAATAGAGTTCAGAGAAGCCAAGGTAGGTTGAATTTGCAGGGCAAAAAGGAGGGAGCAAAGAGAAAGAGCTTGAGATCTATAGAGGAGTTCCCTCAAGTCTTTACTGATCTGTGCATGAGTGATAGGAAACTTAACTTGACACTGGGAAAGAATCACTTGAAAGGAATAGGCTGAAGAATTCCTGAAATTCATACAAAGGTGGGAATAGTTCTTCCAGTCAACCACTGTATACAAAACTGGGGATGGTTCTTCTTCCAGCCAACTGAAGTGGCAAGGTCTCATAATAAATGGCATTGTGTAGAGTCCTCAGAAGAGTATGGTGCTGGTGAGGCAAAAATAGCCCCTGGGCTAAAAGCTGTTCTGGGCCTGCCTTAACAAAGCTTAAAGTCAAGCCTGGAAAAGGGTCAAACTGATTCCAAGTAACTTAACTGCTTGCCAGAACAAAGTCCAGCATTCTTTAAAGGAATACAACAAAATCTAGCAACCAAAAATGTGAACTTCATAATGTCTGGCATCAAATCAAAAATTACTAAGCATGAAAAGCAGGAAACTATACTCTGTAACCAGGAGTAAAATCCATCAGTAGAAGCAATAGAGCAGAAAATTACAGAGATGATGGAATTAGCAAACAAGGGTATTAAAATGGCTATATTCCATAGCTCAAAAATGTAAAAGGAAAGCACAAATATAATGAGAGGATAAATGAAAGATATAAAAAAGAAGAACCAAATGGAATTTCTAGAGATGAAAAATATCTGAAATGGAAAAAAAAAAAAAACTGGATGTGATTAACAGCAGATTATTCACTGCAGAAGAAAAGATCATTGAATTTGCAGACATGGAAACAAACCAGCCAAAATGAAGATCAGAGGACATCTAGCTTCTCCTTAGGGTGTAGAGAGCTTCAAAGAATGCTGTTCCCATTCTTAATGATAAGAAAAAAAGAAAAAGCCTGATAAACTACAAAATTCCTTTTTGAACCCATCAGAGAGCTGAAGTCACAAGACAATCATGTGACCTGAATTCCAAGGAGAAATGGGACACGTGAACTGTCTTACCTGTGGCAGAGCATGGGAAAATAAGGTGTTGCACCAGTCACAACACAAGCAGGCAAGAGAAATCAGCTAAAATTTTAAAGTTCAACAGAACGTCATTTGTGGCTGCACAGCATATCAGTTTGAAATTGATGGGGGCATCTAACAAAAGAACAGTCCAAAAGGGGATTTCACACTCACTCTCAAGCTTTTTCCCTCAGACCTCCACTGAGTACTCACAAGAAAAATTAGGGCTAGGGCGGGAGACTGAAGAGAATTCCCATTGATGGTGCAGGCATGCAAGAGCTCATCAGCTATCATTGTGGGAAAGGCAGAAAAGCATGCCAGCTTCCCTGGACCCTAGGTAGTAAAGGACTTAAGCTGCTTTAGGTGGGGCAGCAAAGCCTCTTGCCTGAAGGACACAAGCTAAGACACATTGTGATTGGGGGTGGACAAGAAACTCAACTTAGACCTAAGATCTTATGCTGTTACCAAGTACAGATCTCCTGCCCGTCAGAGAGAGGTGAAAACTCCAAACTAGGGTCAACTTTAGATATAAAGCAGAGTTTTACTCTTACAGGGAAGAAGGGATGAAAGAGAGGAAAGCAACAGCAGTCTACCACTGGGGGAGGGGCAAAAACACAGAGAGGGACCCACTGTGGAGCCCAGATTAATAGGGTCTGTTGAGAGCTGAGGATGAAAAACTAATGCTGAGAAAAGTTCTACTGTACCCCAGCTGTATGCAAAAGCAGCCAGTCACTCTAGGGAGTTGAAGCCTCTGACCAACTGGTAACCACAGCAACAACAATCACTCCTGATTAGATTGACTCATTTTCCCACACTAAAGGCCTTAAACAGGAAGAGGTATGCTCATTTCCAGGCCTAAATGCTGTTTACCTCAGTCTACTACACACCACGTCCTGCATTCAGTCAAAATTGAGACATGCATATAAGCAAGAAAAAGAATTATCAAGAGGCAAAATAATCAACAAAACAAGACTCAAAGGTGACTTAGATGCTGGAACTATCAGACAAGGATGTTAAAGTAACTCTGGTTAACATCTTAAAGGAGCTGGTGGAAAAGGTGGACAACATACACAAATAGATGGGAATTTTTAGCAGATAGATGGAAGGTAATAAGAGTCAAATTAAAATGCTAGAAATAAGAGACATGATATCAAAGATGTAGAATTTCTTTGGGATTATCAATAGACAACAAAGTTGCAGAAGAAATCAGTAAATTTGAATATAGGTCAATAGAAATCCAAACTGAAACACGAAGAGAAAAAAGAGTGATAAAAGACAGAGCTATGGGACAATGTCAAACAGTCTAAAATATGTGTGATTGAAGTCTCAGATGGAGAAGGAGAGAGAAAAAATCATAGGTCCAAGATTTAAAAAACAACGCACACACACACAACTTGATGTATTATTCAAACTGCTGAAAACCAGCAATAAAGAGAAAATCTTGAAAGCAGCCAGAAGCAGAAAATAAACATATATATACACAGCAATAAAAATAAACTATAGCAGACTTCTCATTAGAAACTTTCAAGCAAGAAGATGATGGAGTGACATCTCTAAAGTATTAAAATAAAAAAACTGTCAATCCAGAATTATATATCCATTGAAAAAAATTTTTTAATGAGGGCAAAATAAAGACTTTTTCAGATATAGGAAAAGCTGAGAGAATCCCAGCAGACTTGCGCTACAATAACTGTTAAACAAAATTCTTCAGGCCGAGGGAATAAGACACCAAACAAAAACTTGGATCTACACCAGGGCTCAGCAAATTTTTTCTGTAAAAATCCAGATATTACATATTTCAGGCTTTGTGGGTCAGACAGTCTCTGTCACAACTACTAACTCTGCCATTGCAGCACAAAAGCAGCCATAGACAATACATAAACAAATGGACATGGCTGTATTCAAGTAAAACTTTATTTACAAAAATAGGAAGCAGGCCAGCTTTGGTTCATGGGTCGTAGTATGCCTGTAGTATGCCCTGATCTGTGCAAAGAAATGAGAGCTCTAGAAATGGTAAAAATGAAAGTAAATATGAACATGTTTCCTCATTTTTAATCACGCTATAAATAATTAAATGTCTAAGTAAAAATAGTAATACTGTATGTAGGGTATATAAAATATGTAAAAGTAAAATGTATGACAACAATAATCCAGAGTATGGGAGGGAGGGTTTTGGAAGTATACTGTTGAAAGGTTCTTATGCTGTTACATTATTGCTTAAAGGTAGACGCTGTTAAAGTTATGTATTAGAAATTGAGGGCAAACATTTAAAAAAAGCCAATAGTAGAGACTAAATGGAATGCTCAGTCCAAAATCAGGCTGAAAAGGAAATAAAGGACAGATGAGACAGATAGAAGACATCTAACAAAATGGTAGATTTAAATCCAACCATATCAATAATCATATTACATGTAAATAGTCAAAATGAAGCATACTGAGAAACAAGAGATTGAAGAAAAAAGTTTTTGACTTTTTTTTTCTATCTTCCAGTGGTTTTTGCACATATTTTTAAGAATAGGTTCTTCTCTAGATGAAAACATTTAAATATTGAACATCACAACATCTGTTTAAACACTGCTAACACTGTGTAACGCCCCCTCACAGTGTAACACAGCTAATACCTCCTTTTTACCTAATAAGGATAGTCTGCCCCTTCTTTCCCCATGAGCTTCAGAAAACAACCAAACTATCTTGAGCCAAAGGCTTAGAACCTTCAGACCCTAGGTAATCTGTAAACATTTTCCCAAACCCCTGGGATATAGGAATAAGCAGGTTAAGGATTACGTCCAAGCCTATTGACCCTGTTTCCTCTATGTTACAGAATGTACAACTGTTAAAATTCACTTTTGATTGTCCTCCTTTTATGCCTTCCTGTCTCTTCAGATCCCTTACACCTTTTCCAGATCTTGCATGCTTTCTTTGGTAAATCTTTCTTTCTCTTTATTTCAGTTGTGAACAGAAACTTAACTGTTTGTGGCTCAGTATATGAATAGTGCTAGAGATATACCCATTCATTAATGCTAAGGAAAGAGTGAAGCCGTTAGCTTTTAATGAAATGAAAGGCATAAAGAATTTTAAAACCTTTGAAAGTATCCAAAAGTTCTCTTTAAATTATTTCCCTGGAATCTACCTTCTTTTTGTCCTCTATTTAACTTTTTCCTGAAGCACTGATATTCAAGATACACATATACAGATTTTCTCATCAATATATTTCATTTTAAAAATAATTAATATTTAACTAGCCCTTGGGTTTTTCACTGTTTTATGCACTTTATATGTCAATACATTTTATCCTCATAAAAACTTAGGTGAAACTCTTATCCCGTTTCACAGTTGAGGCAACTAAGGAACAGAGAGTTTAGGTAATAATGTTAGTAAGAAGCAGAATAGGAAATTAAACCCAGTTTACATCCAGAGTCTGTTTATAACCTCATAACCACTTCGCCATGCCTCCTCCCTAATTTTATTATTATGATACGGGTTTTTATCCTTACTTCCTTTACTCTTTACTTTCTTCCTTTGTTCTTTCCTTCCGCAGATATTTTACACAGACATACTGTGACTTGAATTGATTTGTATAGCCATTTATAATGAGTTGGTTTGTAAAAAACTTTAGAGTTATGCCTGACTGACAAATGAATTTTGGATTATAACCCATTGAGAACTTGAGGCTAGCCTTTACCTATTTTCAAACTGCAAAGGTAGGATGGCAGTAAATTGCAATACTGGAGGCCACTCAGTGAAAATTTAATGTCTCATAATTCATGCTCAGAGTACCTAGCATGTAGCAAGAACGTTATTTAAATCTTAGCAGACCACAAAGGTGATTTAAGAATCTTTTTTGGGCTTTCTCCATCTGTTTCAACAAAAAAGCGTAGTCTCCTTTCAGTTGCTCTAGATCTGTATATTTTCTATGGTGTACAAAGTGTTCTACCTTTCTACATTACATAGGTAGAGAATGTTGAGCCCAGTGAGAAATTTTATTAATGTTTAGAATTTTTCTTAATCTGAGTAAGATGAAGTCTTGGTAATTCTGAGTATATTGACTTCAATTTGCTATATTCAGCATACCATATTCACAGTTAAATATCTCAAAATGTATGATGAACTGCTTATCCACTTCATATCCACTTCATTTTTATAACCACATATCATCATTATTCCAAAAGTCCCTACATTTTTTTAGCAGCTTATCTTCTTCCTTTTACTACCTGCAGTGCCCAAATTTAAATTCTGTTAGAAGAAGGTGCCTGATTAATAGCAAAATAAAGGAGGATGTCAGTTTCAGGGGAGATTAAAACAGAAAGAGATCATCCAGTCCAAACTTGCCCCACCCCACTCCAATCTCCAGGTAAAGAAACTGAGGCCTGGGGAGATTTAATGACTTATCCATGTCACACAGCTAGTTCACAGGAGAGACAGAAATAGACCCTCCTGACTCATTTCTGTACTTGTTTCATTCCACTCTTCTGTTTCTGACTGGATAGTTGGTAATGGTTACAGTTCCATTGACTAGTTCCTTTCTTTCTATTCCATTTCTTGCTGTCAAGGGAAACTAGCTCATTTACAATCATTTATTATCCCCTACTTTAGAGCACAGTTCTCTTAAACTGTCTCTGCCTCCACGTGGCTGAATGCCATAGATAGAGCCTTGGAGTAGAATCTGTCCCTGGCACGCAAACAAAACAAGTCTAGAATTCCAGACCAGTGTTCCCTGAACAAGTGGCATCTGCCTTCTGGTCCCTGGGTGCCATAAAAAACAGACTTGGGCCCTGACCTTGCCCGGTAAGGTCATGGTTTAAATTAAACAACCAAAATACAGAAATGTAAGAAAATCATGGGAATTAACAATAATGAGCTCAATGTTCTGTTTATCTCTCAATGTAAGAGATTTCTGAGAGAAGCATTTGTTACAAGGATTTGATGGAAACAGAGTCAGTATGTCAGAAGGAGTAGATTACATGTGTGTGATTACCAAAATAATTTGATAATATGCTCCCCTCTCTTCCCTCAGCCAATTTATTTGGTGATGTGACTTTTCCCTGATATTCTTTTTTTCCTTTATTTTTGGGATAAGGGGAGTAGATAAAATGAAGATGTTGAAGGATTGGCTCAGTTTATTTAGTCCCTGGAAAGTTGTAAAGCATCAATTGAATTTTTCAAATCCCCCTTTTTTTTAAGAATGAGGTAAACATTAAGATGCAAAGGTTACTTGTTTTCTCCTGAAATGCAGCAGAAGATGAGAGAATTCCTAGTTTTATAATCTGTTGGATTGCTATAAAAATGAAATGTCTTTGTTTCTAAGTTCTAAACAACATGTGATTTGAGGAAGTATGGAGACATTAATTGAGAAAACACACTTAAATTCTGATCCTAAGGAAAAGCGACAGTGCAATACAGATATAAATATGTTTTCAAGAACAGTTTAGAAAATGCAGTTATTAAGTACAATGTCAGAGAAGTGGAGTTCAGATTTTGAGCTAGCTACAATGCATACTTTGTTATGTATTCTATATGTGGCACATTTTGGTAAATAACAAAAATTGATCCAAGTGTATTTGTCTTATTCTACTCTGTTCATTCATTCCTAATTTCCAACTGCCTACCTACCTCAACCTCTTATATTGAATCCTGCATTTTAATGTTTTCTCTAGGCATTTTGATGGCTGAAAGGCAAACCATTCTGTATAAATCTTCTCATCCTTGTCTATTTGTTTATGTTTAATGTGTGAATCTGATTTTAGGGGGAGGGGTAGAGAGCATGGGAAGAGTGGCTGGACTGGTAAATGTTTGCATCCAGGACTACTTCATCTCGGGTTTTAATCTCAAGAAGTCATTTCTAAAGCCTATTCAAATTGCCGAGGTCTGACTGTGTGCTCTTGTCAAGGATAATGAGATACTTTATTGGTGCCTTAGCAATTCTGCAGGAATTATTGATTGGGAAGTTACTTACAGTTCTGTCACAGGAAGTTGGTGCAGAGTTAAGATGGAATAAGTGATAAGATAAAGGCTGGGTTAGAAAACTGATTACACCTGGGAACTTGTTAATCACTGACTTCTATAGGGATCCTCTGGTTTATCACTAATCTCACTCACACTTGGCATTTTCCTATGCTGCTGCCTCATCATTCATAGCTGTGTGAGTAATTTGGCATGGAGTGAACAAGAGGAGGGCATAGAGGTCCAGCAGCTGTGCTTGTTGGCACTAGATATTTAAATATCTTCAATGTAGCCAGCAGTGTGCTTGGCACAAATGTTAGGCAATAATACTTAAACAAATCGTTGTGAAGAAAATAGGCAGGCATTTGTGTTAAAACTCCCTCTCTCTTTCCTTTCCTTTAAAAAAAAAATCTGTTAGTTTGAAATTCTTTTTAGATTTTTTCCTGTAAGTTTGAGCAGATTGCTGCCAAAATGAATTCTGTAATTCTAATAGTTAGCATTGCCTAGGTTCTTTCAGACAAGAATTTCCAAGTACTTTATAAGCATTAATTAAACTGTGTAGGCCTGTGTGACGTACATGTTACTATGTTGATTTTCCTAAAAGAGTGAGTGGGGCCATTGATGTTAAGTGACTGGTAACTTGCCCAGTTCACTCTGAGAGAGAAGCAAGAGCCAAGAGATGAATCCAGTAATCAGAATTCCTAGGTCTCTGCTCTAATATACCCAACAACATTGCAGATTTCCCCACTTTGTAGGATAGTATTTTATGTTTCTCCAAGTGGTTAGTGTGATTCAAATTGTATGAAACTTTTGGTAGTCACCCACAAAAGAAGAGGAAAATTTTCTTCATGGGTAAAGAAGTTTGGTAAATAATGAGTTTTCAGAGATACTCAAGGTGGAGGAAGATAGTCTGTTCATAAAACTGTGATCAAATTTAGATTTGTGTCCAAATATTTAGATTTGCCTGTTAAGGATTTCATATTGTTTCTCTGAAAACTAAATATGGAAAGGCTCTCATGATTTATATATTGAAATATTTCATTTTGAAACATAATAATGTTGATCTAGGTAAATTTTTTGAAACATCCAGGAATTCTTTTTCTGGTTAAGCCTTTATCTTTTAAGAAAAACCAGTCTAATGCTACTTATTTAAAATAATGCACACAAAGTTTTTTATTTAATGGATGGTGAATTTGAATTTAAGAATACAAATCACCATGCCTTACAGAAATGAACATGGAAATAATATTGGCTTTCAGACAGAGAAACTATGCTAATTTGTGCTGTTACTCATAAAGTAAACAATCATTTCTTGAGTAGCATCTATTCATTGAAATTAGTAAACTTTAGTTTGCTGGAAATTTTCAGGTATTCACTGGACTGCAGCAGAAATAAAACCTGAGCCAGCTATATCTTTCATAACATCTTTATCTCTGGCCATATCCTCATAAAAACATTGAATTGGTCAGAAAAGAGCACATGCAGCCAGGAGGGTATTATAGGGCAGGTTTCTCCAGCCAGTAGATTGAGGTCCACAGGAAATCTTAAAAATTTACAGTCAGATCTCATAGCTGTTATCAGCTTCCTTCAATCATTCCTTGGTATTAACAGGATTTCTAGTAGGAAGAAGAATACAACTAGCAGTGGTACCAACAATGTAAGTAAGTGCCTTCCACAGTGCCTTGCACATATTAGCTAATCAGCAATGTCCCCATGGTCACAGCAATCTCAAGACTGAGAGTGAAGGAGAGAAAGTGGAATAGTCCTAGACTGCTGTGCACACTAAGGAAGATTCAGCAAAGCAGCCTTAGAGTTCTTGAGCCAAAGTTGGTCAACAAAGGAATGCCATGTCTCCCAGAAAGAAGTTTGCTTTTAATTTCCCCGCCATACTCTGTTGAAGTGTGTTGGAAGCAAGGGGCCTCAGTGCGAAAGCAGATGTGGATTTCAGAGCACAGCAGCTGGATCCTTCAGTTAATTACATTCCCTGAAGTAGGAGTTCTGCATGATACATTCTCATGACTGCCACAGCAATTAATTTTTTCTAATTGTTTTAAACATATACACACAAATTCCTGCATTGGCAACACAAAACAGTCTCTGAGGATGCCATTAGGCAGCCTCTGATCTTGTCCAACTTGTTCATTTTACAAATTAGGAAACTGAGGCCCAGAAAGACAAGGTCAGAGTAAATATTTTTCTAACAGGCACTTGAAGCAAGAGTAAAATCATCATGTGCCCTATGTGAGAACTGAAAATAATAGCAATCACATGTGAGTGAAACTAGCGTAACTGACCATGTTCTAGTTATATCCAGAGCCAACCTTTGGAGTAGCTGGGTTTTCCTACCAGTCATTTTTGAGATGATTTGTCATCGGTCCCTCTTTTTAGCAGGAATAGGTTTCATGTCTATTGCCGAATCAGTTGATTGGTAGAGGCTACTTGGAGGGCTAAATAGAGAAAAATTCATATACTATATTTGGGCTCCACCAAATGTCTATGTATATAATCAGAATATGGGAATTGTGTCCTAAACTTCCACAGGAAAACAGTGCAGTATAGTATGCTGTTAAGAATTTGATGTCGGATAGCCCTGCATGCTATTTCTTTTGGCTACTTATTAATTCTGTGACCGTGGGCTAATTATTTTTCCTCATTAGTAAAATGAGGATTTAATAGTTCCTACCTCAGTGGGTTGGAAGAGTTAAAGCCACCATTAGCTTTCATCTGGATTATTTCAGTAGTCTTCTAATTGGTCTACCTGCTTCCACAGTTGTTTCCCTATAGTTTTTTCTCCACACAGCAGCCACAATCTACTCTTAAGATGTAGATCATCTTTTCAATAAACAGTACTGAAGTCAACTGAATAGCCTATGGAAAAAACATGTACCATGACCCCCTACCAACAGACACAAAAACCAAATTCAGATTTAAATGTGAAAGATAAACAGTAATGTGTTTAGAAGAAAACATAGAAAAATAGATTGGTAACCTTGGAATAGGCAGAGATTTCTTAAACAGTACACACACCAAGAAAATGCTAACTATAAAGGAAAAATGGACAATTGGCCTATGTTAAAATGAAGATCAAAGGACACCATTAAGAGTAAAAAGGCAACCTACAGAAAATATTTACATAGATACAATAAAAAGTCTTGTAACAAAAACATCTGAAGAATGCCTGCAAATCAACAGGTAAATGACAGACAATCCAATAGGAAAAAAGTAGGCAAAAAACTTGAATGGCCATTTAACTATAAAATACCCAATGTCCAATAAACATGAACTCACTGTGATTCACCGATAGTAACATGGCTGCTAAAAATGTCTATTAAGTCTTCCACTGCATTAATAAATCCACAACAAAAGAATTAATTGTTCCACAAATCTCTTTACTAATGAAGAACAGCTGGAATATTATGTAATTTTCTGCAGTTTTTATTTCACTGTTGGAAATTCTATTTTCTGAGAGTTCTTCCTCGTAACAAGCTAAAATGATACATCTCTTTACTTTTATCCTTTGTTCCTAGGTCTCTTCACTGGGAACAGACAGTGTAGTCTGATCCTCCTTGGCATGATAGGTCTGCAAATATTAAAAAGCCTAGAGACCACACTTCTCCCAGACCCTTTCTTCTCCAGACTAACATATCCCGTTCTTTTAGCTCAGCTGGTTTCCAGATCCCTCACCATCCCTGCCGTTTGGATTTTTAGCATTGTTCTTAAAATGTGGGTGATACAAAGTGGAAAGCAATCATCAGTGGACCTTTTTTGATGAGACTCTTTATGATCAAAGTAGTACTGCTTTGGGTGGAAGTTGGACTAGGTAGCCTCTAAAGTCCCATTGAAAACTGAGTCTGTGATCCTGGGAAAGGTAATTTGGTCTCATATGGTGATTCTGATTACTAAGAAATGATGTGAGGTCCTTTAATTCACCTGCCCTTCAAAGAGTTACCAAAACTAGACTTCAGTTTTACTGTGCTTAAAATTTGAACCCTTACAAACCAGTGTTTTCAAAATTGAGTGTGGCACATTTCACCTACTTAAATGACCTGCCAAGAGGATTCCTGTCATTTCAACTTTCTTTTGCTCCCCTGGCAGTGGACAAGTCCTCAGTTCTTAAGATGGAATAAGAGTTAGCAATTTCTAGTCATGTTCTTCCTACCCTTCTTTTCTGGGGCTTCCAAGTATTCAACATAAACTCAGATAGGTTGGGGTAATGTGATGAATCAGAGATGAAGTTTAAAATAATTTTTTTAGGAAATGAAATCCTACATTTATGTTTAGAAAAATCACTTGTGTAAGTACAGGATAGGATGACTTGATTTAACAAGTGGTTCAAGTTTGAAAAAAAAAGGTCTTATTTGTGCGCACAAGGTAGTATGACTGTTGAAAAAGCCAATGTACTCTTGACTGCACTTACAGAGTAATAAAATTGAAATAGAGTTGTACAGGAAGGCAGGTTTCCATGTTTCTCTTCTTTTGTATTTTTTTACGTTTCCTTTTCTCCTTGCCATTCTGTGTTTTCAGCCCTTATTTTTCTACCCCCTTCTGAAAAAAAAAGCATTTAATTGTTTTTGAAAAAAAAATCAGTGACCTATCTCTATGAGAGATGGAATCCCCTTTATATCTGGTTCTCACCACACTAGAAATTTCCAAGACTGGATAGATTCTCATTCTTTAGCCCTCAGGAAAAGGAAGAATATTCAGCTCTGGCCTTACAGTTTACTCAGGTTTTAATCAACTTGGCCCAATCAGTGCATATTCCTTTTATCCTTGAGACTGATTGTTCTCATAGCCTGGGTCTAAATAAAAACCAATTTGACAACTCTAAAACTGTGTAGGGCGGAGTACAACTTATCTGCCGGACCACTTTTGTTGGAAAATCACTTGCTTAAAAGGCCATATTGTTCTCACATAGGCCATCTTATGCAAAAGACTCTTCTATGAAAAGGTGAGTAGTTTCATCTCTACTTTTAGTATGACCAGAAGTTGCCTATTTCTCCATTCAAGTTTGAATAGTGGTCCCCTTCCTGGTTTAGTAAGCCTTATGGATTGCGCCAGCCCTAGGCAATTCCCTGTCTACTCCTCTAGAACCACTCACAGTGTGTTTTAGATCTGGACCTCAAGACACCTGACCTTAATTGTGAAACTTGTTTTTCATCGAAGTGGGCTGTAAGCTTTTCAACTAGTTGGCATCTCTCAAGGGGAGATGTTTGTGTCTTCATCTCACGATCCCACCATCTGTCAGAGAGACTAGCCCATAAGTGTTTGATGGAAGGTATCGAAGTCAGATTCTTCTATCTAGTCAACTCTTGAATATCGTGATTGGGTTGGGGAGGAATGGGAATGTAGAGTTGTGCCTGTGCGCTCCCAGCCTCAACTTGGCTGCTGATTGTGTCCTATGCCAAAAGAGTGTAGGCAAAGTTATCTTTTATATTAACATTATAGTTGGTATTTTTGGAGCTTGGACAACCAGTGGGGAGTTACAACATTGTTGCAACATGTATGTTATCATTGGTAGGGAAAGAGATGATTTAGAATATTTTTTTTAATTCTGAGAAAATTTGTTACAGTAATGATTGCCTCTGATAGTTAATGCATCTTACACAAACGACTTGGTAAGATAATTTGAACTTCAGCAATTTGCTGTTTCTTGAACAGTTGTTTTAAACACTGTCTATATTAGTCAAAATCATCTGTCATTTCTCGAGCAGTTCTCAGTTTGGAGTCAGAAAGTACTGAGTCTGGTTAATGTAAACTATGGAAGTCTAACTACTTAAAATACTTTTGCACACGAGATATTTATAAACTCTATGTCTGATGGCTTGATCTACATATATGTATATCTTCCAATAATATGTTGCTATTCTACTAGATTTGGGGTTCTTAGCCAGGAGTCCAGAGACTCCCAGAATAGAAGGAAAATCAGTGAACTTGGACAGGGAAAATATTGTCATTTTTATTTTTACCAATCTCTAAGTGAACCTTAGCTTGTCCTTCAATTTTGAATGAGGGTGGCAAAATAATCCTAACAGTACCTATGATTTTTGTCACCAATAGAACAGATATGTTCATAGCATAATATAGTTGTTACAGATATCTTAAACTATCATATATGATTTGAAATTACAGTTGTTAATAGGCCTGCTTCTAGATGTTACTTTTTCATATGTTAATAACAGAGCATGCATATTACCATGCAGCAAATTTGGTTTTTTTAACATTTTGATAGCATATCAATTTATTTCCTAATACTATATATTTTGTTTTGTACATTTAATAACATTATTCTGAAAAGACTGCCAAAGAGGCCCATGGTACGCACATAACCCACACACAAATAAAACCCCTCTACTAGAATATCCCAGTAAATTCTTTGTAATATTTTTTTCATAGGTGTTTTGAGGGAACTAATACTTAAACTGTGTTCAGCTGACATTTACTGTTAAAATTGTCCATACTGCATTTATATATAATATTTATGTAAAAGTTAGCAGAAACCCATAATACAGTAGCCAGAAGTTTTGGTTATTTGTCAGACACCTGAGATAAAATAGAGACTTATATGATTCATTTTAATTTATGAAAATAGTTCTTGTGAAAAGTAATTTTGAAAGAATTAAAGATGAAGTCTTCTAAATCTCAGACTGAATATGCATTATTATATTTGAGTACCCCAACTTCTAAGTCTCTAAGAAATAATTAGTTCCTAATAAAAGAAAGGTGAAATAAAAATGTATTTGCCTTTCAAAATCTCATTTGAATAGGTTAAGTGTCATTTTAAAATCAAGCTATCAACTTTCTATTTCAGAAGAAACTTCTGAGTGTACTTTTCAATGTTTTTAGCTTATGTTAAATTAGTTTTCATTCTCTCCGATTTGAATATCCTTTGTGAAAGGAAGATGTTTCAAAATTTTAATAGGCACAGGGAAGTAAGTTTGAAAACTTTACATTTTCTTAAATAATCTACCTAATGAGTAGCCTCCACACAGATAATTAAATTAAGATTGTATTTGAAAGCTGTACTTTATTAAAAACAGCTAATAGTGATCTTTTACTTTGTTCCCTTTTTCACCAAAAAAAAAAAGGAAAAAAATGAATTCCTTACTAGTACATTTGAGTGAAAAATATAACAGACCTTAAGTTGTTGCTTAGCTTTAACTCCTAACTGGTTGTTTGAAATAATGTTTCAGGAAGAGAAATTTGATGTGCAAGGTAGAAAGGGCAAATTCTATTGGTTGAGTATTTCAGCCAATAAGTGGATAGTATATTGTGGTAAATGACAAGGCATTGGTGTAAGTCTTTTTTTTTTTTAACTTTATGGTATTTGTTTAAAATGGTAATTAGGGGGCCGGTCCAGTGGTGCAGTGGTTTAGTTCGCGCTTGGCAGCCCAGGGTTCGTGGGTTCAGATCTCGGGTGCCCGCCGACACACTGCTTGTCAGCCATGCTGTGGCGGCGTCCCATATAAAGTAGGGGAAGATGGGCACGGATGTTAGCCCAGGGCCAGTCCTCCTCAGCAAAAAGAGGAGGATTAGCAACGGATGTTAGCTCAGGGCTGTTCTTCCTCACAATAAATAAATAAATAAAATGGTAATGTAGTCTCCCAATACTGTCCTGCCAAACATATGAGACATTTGTTTTTAAAAGTAACATTTTCTTAAAATTAAAGACATGTACAAGAATGATTTTTTTGTTTCGTTTTTGGTGAGGAAGATTAGCCCTGAGCTAATATCTGTTGCTAATCCTCCTCTTTTTGCTGAGGAAAATTGGCCCTGAGCTAAAATTGGAGCCCATTTTCCTCTACTTTACACGTGGGACACCCGCCACAGCATGGGTTGATAAGCAGTGCGCGGGTCCACACCTGGGATCCGAACTGGCAAAACCCCTGGCCACGAAAGCGGAGCACGCAAACCTAACCACCATGCCACTGGGCCGGCCCGAGAATGATTTTTAATATCTCATAAACTTGTTTAATTTATTTCAGAATTGCATATGTACAATTCTGTAATGGTTTTGTGAGGTAAGATTCCAAGAATAGAAGAGTAGAGTCCAAAACTGCAAGATATCACCTTGATGCTTACAAGCAGTCTTATTTATAAAGGATATATCCTTAAAGAGTTACATTTTTTTTCCTTTTTATTTCATATGTATATTTTGCAAATTAAACTTCTTTCTGTAGAACTTACTACTTTATGGTGAGAATGTGAGGCAAATAGACTACATTAATTAACTTGTTCTCATAAATCTCCCTTTTTTGTGTTGGCATTACTTCACCTATAATATGTGCTTCATCATAATAGCTAATAAGTGCTTCTTAAGACATATGCTATAATATCCTAAAGGGCTCAGAAATTATAAAGTTGAAAGTGTGCATCCTTTAATCCAGCAGTTCCACTTCTATTCTGGAGAAACTGGTGTGTGTGTGTACATGTGCAAGGATATTTGTTTCAGCACTCTTCATGATAAAAAAAGTAGAAATAATCTAACTTTTTCAGTAGGGGAATAGATCAACTGTGGTTTTATTTGTATAATGGGACATTTTATACCAGTGAAAATGAATAAACTTGGTGTCTATTAACATATATCTCAAAAACATCATATTGCATGAAAATGCAAATTTCAAAAGGATAAATACCATGTAATCCCATCTGTATAAATGTATTAAACACAAACAGTAATGTATATTGTTTGAGTACG
Organism: Tapirus indicus; assembly: GCA_031878705.1. Lineage (NCBI taxonomy): Eukaryota > Metazoa > Chordata > Mammalia > Perissodactyla > Tapiridae > Tapirus > Tapirus indicus. The sequence goes on from CM062918.1 coordinate 49,086,709, forward strand.
TAAATATATATTAAAAGATTCAAAATATACATGAGATCATATACACTAACTTTATGATAATGGTTACCTTGGGGTGTGGGGTGAGATTGAAGTTGTATCTATACTGTTTTGATTTCTGAGAGAGAGAAGGAGAAAGGGAGAAATATTCAATCTGAATCAAATATGAGATAACATCATTCTTACTAGTAGGTATATGGATCATATTGGTGGCTATACAGATGTCCATTCTTTTGAATATTTTTTCAGTGTTTCACAGTGAGAAGAAAGTATTTAATAAAATACATGCTATTTTATGTAGAAAGTTAGAATTTGACTAGTAGACTGACTAGAATGATAGTAAGCTTTTAAAATTTTATTTATTGGATTTTGTCTTCTTGCTTCTAATTTGTTCTCTGTACTTCCAAACCCTAATATAATTACCATGAACGGTTTAGAAGTTGAATGATTATCAGTAAATGAGGATTTTTATATAAAGTTATTTTCTTTGTTTTATAGGAAAAACGTCAGAGAGAGGCTCATTTTCCCTGTACAGCAGAGATACTGGATTACCAGGCTGTCAAGTAAGTTTAATAAATACAAAAGCAGTGAGATAATTTTTTAACACATAAATGAAGGCTTTAATAGAGGTAGAAATTTGACCAATTTATTTCATCTTTATTTGTGTCTTTAATTTATGACTAAATGTGATGGGTTTTTAGCAATTAAACATATTTTCTTTTCTTCTGTTCCCTCTCATTAAAATGATTTCCCTTCCACATTTCACCAGACTGTCTTTCTCTACCATCAGAGATTTTCATAACTCACCTCCATTTTAACTGGAAATAAAGTGAGTTATCTTCCTACCCTCTTCCAAAATGCTTATCATTTCTGAAAATGATTTTTGCATATTTCCTCATAAAAGAGAGTGGCTGATACATTACATGAAGAACATACAATTGTTCTATGTAGCTTGACTATCCTGTAATGTTAAACTTATTAACATTGGAAGTATTTTCATTTCAGTCCTACATCTAACCAAATTTTTAGGCTTCCTATGGTTTCTGACTTGGACACCTTGTTTCAACATTTCCATATTCCTTAGCATATTGTTTCTACTAATGGCCATCTTCTCTGCTTTTTTCCCCCATATCTTTAGATTGAGAATCTTGAACACTCAGTTCACCTGCGGATTCCCATCATAATCAAGCCAAAAAGAATAGAAAGGAAAGGCAAAATATATTAAATTTGTTTTCTGCTGTCTGCGTGCCTTTCCTGAAGCCCATCCTAATTTCAGACATGGGCTTGGGAGCCAATTTTAACTGTCGTACTAACAATACTATTTCATTTAATTCATATCCCATAATTGTGTCATTCAGAGTCAGAAGACCTAGGTTCAAATTCTCTCTCTTCAGGTTACTGACCTGTGGTCCTAAGACAAGTCATTTAACCTTAAATCCTATCTCTGCATTGATTTCCTCATTTGAAAAACAGAATTAGCAATTTTGCTTCCATCTGCTTTGTAGGTCTCTGAAGGTTAAACTCCATGTATTTGTGAAAGCATTTTACAAAATAAATGCACATTTAAAAAACTTTCGATTCATATAACCCACAAACCAAAAGCTATTTTGAGTCCTTAATATTATTTTTAAGAGATCAAAAAGTTTGACAGCCAGTGGTCTGATGTTAACACTGCTGCTAAACTTCAGAAACAAAAACTGTTGTAAGCTCTTTGAAACTACAGCTGCATCTAATAAATCATAGTTAATGTTTATATTAATGAGTTTTCACTCACATTTTTTTATACTCCCTTGACAAAGGTATTGCTATTTAGTTAGAATCAGTGGTAGGCTCTGTTTATATAATTCTCCAATTTTGCAAAGATGAATCTTAATAATTTTTACCAACTGTTAATATGTGTTTATACCAGATTTAATTCTCATATCAAAAAACATTTATTTTAAACCTAGATGTATAGCACTCTAATAACAATTGCTACCATTTACTAAGCACTGACTGAGCCAGGCACTGAATTAAACACAATCACATTTTATCCGTTTAACAACACCCATTTTGCGGATTAGAAAATGTATGTTCTTCAGAGATATTAAGTAATCTGCTAAAGGCCATACATCTAGCAAGTGGTAAACCTTCTAAACTCATGATATGACTATACTGCAGCATAAGAATCCCTCAGATTCCTAGTCTATTCCTAGTCTTCCTCCCTCCCTTTTAATTTGTTTCATTGAGGAGGGCCCTGGGAATTTATATTTTTAACAAGTGCCCGAGGTAATTCTAATTCACAGGGACTGGAGATTATGCTTTGAGAAACCCAATTCCTCTGTACACACCAAATATAAGTGTATAAAAAGAGAAGAAACTATAAAATCATTGTTTAACAAATGTTTATAGCATGTTGGAGAGATCAGGCGGGCCTATGGAAAAGAAGACAACAAGATTACTGGAATGTATGAAATGTAAAATAACAATACTGCCATATACAAGAAGATTTAAGAGTATTCAAGTGAGGCAAAGATTTTTTCTTGAAGAATTCACAGAAGCAATGCATGAGCCCCAGAGAGAAAGCCCAAAATTCAGCACAGAAGAGAGAAAATTATACTGCAAGAAGGACAAATAGCATCAGTGAAGACAGGAGGGATCTTAAAACAAGTAAAAGGATTCCTTACTGTGAAAGGAACAATGGCTTTGCTATTTATTATTGTTACTTATCTCTGACTATGCTGCAGTTGCTAGGAGAAATTATGATGGATGGCACTAGCTGATTTGAGGCCTGAGCAGTAAACTCTGGAAATTCAAGAGTTAAGAAAGATATATCACTCCCATTCAAAGAAAAACTTGTATTCGAAACAGTATTTGTTATAATGAATCAGAGAAGAAAAAAATACATCGAAACAACTAATTGGTTGCCATTTTGTCTTACCTATTCACAAGTGACATAAAACTCTTAACCACACAATGATAACAGAAGGAAATATAAATAGTGACTACAAAATTATGTCCAAACTCCACTTTAAAACCATTTTTCTTCAACAGAATTCCCCAAGGAACATTAACTCTGCTATTAATGTACATAAAGTGCTGCTGACATACTGCAAAATTCAGGCTAATTTAATAATGCCTGATAGGCCTTACTTCATGTTAAGATGATGTAATAATATGTTGCTAAATGAGTTTCCTCTTATTACCTTCATGGCAATCACATAACTGATGAGCCATTAAAAGGAAACTGGTGTAGCAGTATTACTGGAAACCTTGATAGATCATTCTGCAATTGAATTTTTTGATTCAACACAGAGCACAGAAGCCAACATCTTTATTAACAATAGGTATAATATTTTAAAAATGCAACCAGGAAGTGATAAATCCTTTATGATTACAACAGTTTCTTATTGATCCCTCTTAAACAAGTATTTATTCAAGTAATTTGTATAAATTTTTCTCAGAGTGTTCAAACCCAGGATAGGCATGGTCATGTTTTTTTCCAAAGAGATTTAAATTTCATCAGAGTTCAGATATTATACCCTTGAGAAAATGACACTTAACTTTAAAAACTCAGTTAACAGTTATTTGGAAATTTACCCATACCATTTGATTTCTTACCATCCTCCTTTTCCATTATAGCCATTCTCATTATATACTGACATTTGATAATGATAAAAGAGTCAGCACATCAGAAAGATATAACAGTGATAAATATGTACACACCTAATAATAGAGCTTCAAAAAAAAAAGTGAAGCCAAACTTGATAGAATTAAAGAGATAAACAAATTTACAATCATACTTAAAGATTTGAATACCTCTCTCTCAGCAGTTGACAGAAACACTAGACAGAAACTTAGTAAAGACATAGAACTAAATGAACTGTCACCTACCTTGACCTAATTGATATTTTAAAAATTCTGTTCCCAACAACTAAAGAATATAAATTCCTTTCAGGGGCACATGTTACCTTCAACAGGATTGAACCATGTGCTGATCCATAAAACTAGTGTCAATAAATTGAAAAGGTTTGAAATCATACAGAGTATATTCTCTGACTACAAAAGAATTAAATTAAAAGTCAGTAAGATACCTAGGAAAACACCAAATATTTGGGAATTGAACAATCCTTATCTAACCTATGGTTTTTAAAAGAAATCACAAGGGAATTTAGAAAGTATTTCTAACTGAATTATAATGAAATATGATATGACAAAATTTGTTGGTGCCACTAAAGCAGTTCCTAGAAGAAAAGATAGATCTTTAAATGCTTGTATTCGAAAAGATCTATAGTGCATGACCTGAAGTGCTGCTCTAAGAAGCTAGAAAAAGAAGCACAAAACTCCTAGCTAGACTGATTAAGACAAAGGAAGAGAAGGGGGGGAAAGAACACAAATTACCAAAATCTGGAATAGAAGAGAGGTTATCACTATAAATCATGTATCCATTAAAAAGACAATAAGGAAATATTGTAAATAATTCAGTAAATTTGACAGCTTAGGTGAAATAAACAAATTTCTTGAAAAAATACTTAACAGAAGGGGACAAGATGAAACAAAGTATGAATAGCCCTATATCTATTAATGAAAGTAAATTCACCTCAAAAACTATCCCACAAAGAAAGCTTGAGGGTCATATGATTTCACTGGTGAATTCTTTCAAATGCTTAGGGAAAAAATAACACCAATCTTATACAAACTATTTTAGAAAATAGAGGAGGAGGGAACACTTTGCAGCTCATTTTATGAGGTGAGCAACACCCTAATACTCAAAAACCACCCATGTGGTTTGTACCAGAAGTGAAAGTTTAGCTTAACATTTGAAAATCAATAAATTTAGTGCAACACATTAACAGAATTAAGGAGAAAAAAATACGATCATTTCCATAGATGTAGAAAAGGTATTCGACAAAATCAAGTACTCATAATAAAACCTCCCAACAAACTAAGTATAGAAAGCACCTTCCTCAGTTTGATAAAAGACATGCATGAAAGATCTATAGTTAACAGCATATTTAATTGTGAAAGGCAAAATGTTTTCCCCTTAATATTAGGAACAAGGTTAGAATTTCCACTCTCATCATTTGAATTTTATGTCCTGGCCAGTGGAATAAGGCAAGAAAAAAAGCAAAAAATTGGAAAGGAATAAATTAAGCTGAATTTGCAGATGACAAGTTTGTGTACATGGGAAATCCTAAGGAATCATCAAGAAAACATCTAGAACTAATAAGTACTGTTAGCTATGTCACAGGATACAAAGCCAACCTATGCAACCAATTGTATTTCTGTACACTGGCAATGAACAATTAGAAAATGAAATTAATAAAACGGTACTGTTTATAGTCACATCAAAAACCATAAAATATTAAGGGATAAATTTAACAAAAGACTGTGAGGCTTCAACAATGAAAACTGTAAAATATTGCTGAGAGAAATCAAAGATATAAATAAAGAGCAAGATATGCCATGTTCTTGAATTGGAAGACCCAATATCATTTAGATGTTAGTTCCATTAGGCTATATAGATTTAATGTAGTCTCAATCAGAATTCCAGCAGGCTCTTTATAGACATTAACAAGATTATTTAAAAGTTTATTTGAAAAGGTACAGAATTAAGAAGAGCCAAAACTGTCTTGAAAAAGAAGAGAAAGAATTTACTTTATCTGACCTCAAGACTTAATATAAAGCAATACTAATCAAGATAGTGTGGTGTTCATATAAAGATTTAACAGATGTATCATGGAACAGAATAGAGTCCAGAAAGGGACCCACACCTATATGGCAAATGATATTTGATAAGAGCATCCCAGCGATTCAGGAACACATGATGCTGGAACGTCTGTATATCAATAGGGAAAAAAAGGAACTTCTACCCTTACTTTTACACCAAACACAAACATAAATTTGAGAGAGATCATGGATTTAAATATGAAAGCTAAAATAATAAAGCTGCTATGGAAAAAAATAGATGAGTATCTTTGCCACTTCAGGATAAACAAAAATTTCTTAAGGAAGACATAGAAAGCATAAAACATGAAAGAAAAATTGATGAATTGAACTTTATCAAAATTAAAAACACCATCAAGAAAATGAAGAGAGAAGCCACAGACTAGAAGGTATTTGCAACACATATATCTGACAAAGGACTTGTATGTAGAATATACAATGATTCCTGACAACTCAGTAATAAAAAACAAGCACCGCAATTTTTTTTAAAATGAGCAAAATACTTGAGCAGACACTTCACAAAAGAAGATATACAAATGGGCAATCAGCACATTAAAAAATGCTCCACATTATTAGCTATCAGGCACATGAAAATTAAAACAGTGACGTACCAATACACACCTACCAGAATAGCTGAAATTAAAAAGATGATACATTGCTAGTGGGATGTAAAATGGTACAGTGACTTTAGAAAACTGTTTGGCAGTTTCTTATAAAGTTAAGGACTCAACAACTTTAGTCCCAGGTATTTATCCAAGAGAAGTGAAAATATTGTTCGTGAGAAGCTTTCATCAAAAATGTTCATAGCAGCTTTATTCATTATAGCCTAAAACTGGAACTAACCCAGATGCTCATCAACAGGAGAATGGATAAATGACCTGTGTTATGTTCATATATAGAATGCTATTCAGCAATAAAATGGCATGATCTAATGATCTCAATAATGTTATGCTGAGTGAAAGAGACCAAATCTGAAAAATACTGTATAACTCCATTTATATGAACATCTATGATAGGTAAAACTATCCTGTGTTGGTAAAAATCAAATCAATGGTTGCCAATGGGAAGAGAGTTCTACTGTGAAGGGACCCCATTTCTGAGGTGATGGATATGTCTTGTGTCTTGATATGCATTCATCAAAACTGATTGAGCAGTACACTTAAGATCTGAACATTTTATTTTCTGTAAAGAACAGCTTAGTTTTTTAAAAAATGAAATGAAAAGAAATGCCATTTACAATAGCATCTAAGAAACTTTTAAAATAGTTATGAATAGGGGCCAGCCTGGTGGCTTAGCAGTTAAGTTTGCACGCTCCACTTTGGCAGCCCAGGGTTCACACGTTTGGATCCTGGGCATGGACAGACGCACCACTTGTCAAGCCATGCTGTGGCAGCATCCTATATAAAGTAGAGGAAGATGGGCACAGATGTTAGCCCAGGGCCAATCTTCCTCAGCAAAAAAGAGGAGGATTGGCAACGGATGTTACCTCAGGGCTAGTCTTCCTCAGAAACACACACAAAAAAAATACTTATGAATAAATTTTAACAAAAGACATGCAAGATCTCAACACTGAAAACTATTAAACTACTAAACATTGCATAGAGAAATTTAAAAAGACCCCAGCAAATGCAGAAATGTACCATGTTTATGAATAGGAAGACAATATTCTTAAAATATCAGTTCTTCCCAAATTTGATCTGTAGATTAAATGCAATCCCGATTATAACCCCGTCGGGATTTGTGTGTGTGTGTGTGTAGGAATTTACAAGCTGATTTTAACATTTCTTTGGAAATACAAAGGACCTAGAATATCCAAAGCAGTCTTGAAAAGTGAAGAGCAAAGTAGGAGAGTTTATGCTACCTGACTCTAAGACTTAGTATAAAGCTATAATAATTAAGCAGCATGGTACTGGCATGATTGAGAAATATGACATTGGAACAAAACAGAGCCCAAAAGTACATCCACACTTAGGTTGTTAATTTGATTTTCAACAGCATTTGCCAAAGTGGCAATCGGGAAAGGAAAGATTTTTTAATAAAAGATGCAGTAACAAATGGATATTCATATGGACAAATATGAGTCAGTCCTTCTCTCATACTAAACACAAAATTTATTCAAGATGAATCCTAGACCTAAATGTGAAAGTTAAAACTACAAAGCTTTAAGAAGAAAACATAGGAAAATATCTTCTTAATTTGGGAGTAAACAAAGCTTTAGACAGAATACAGAAAGGAAAAAACCACAAAAGACAAAATGATAAATTAGACCTCATCAAAATTAAATGCTTCTGTTTATCAAAAAGCATAAGTTAAAAAAAATGAATAGACAAACCACAAACTGGGAGTCAGTATTTACAAAACATATATCTCACAAATGATTGATGCCTATGATATAGAAAGAACTCCTACAACTCTATAATACTCGGGGCTTCTACGGTTTTTCTTTTCAGAAGATTTAAGTGCATTGGATGAACAAATTTCCAATCCCTTCTAGACTTGTAATTCTATGGTAATTTCCCAAACAGATCATTTCTAGTTGGTAATATGATTACAAGCTGCTGCATAAAAGATACCTATGGTGTAGCTGCTTCTCTTCCTTTTTTTTCTTTCTCTCCCTCACCCTTCCGTAATAAGGCTTCTGTTCTAAGGAGGACAGTTTTCCTTAGCCAGTGAGAACTGAGTTTTAGAGTTTGAATTATGTGACCTGATGGGGTGATTTCCTTTTTTTATTTTTTTGGTGAGGAAGATTGTCTCTGAGCTAAATCGGCATCAATCTTCCTGTATTTTGTATATGGATCACTGCCACAGCACAGCTTGATGAGTGGTGTAGGTCCAAGCCTGGGATCTGAACCCATGAACCCCAACTGCCAAAGGGAAGCATGCAGACTTAACCACTAGGCTGGCCCCTGATGGGGTGATTTCTGACAGTATACTTAGAGAAAACCCTAAAGGATGAGACCAATGGAATAGTTATCCGGCCTAAGATATCATAAGAATATCAGAAAGTCTTACTGCTATAGGGGAGGAAAGTTTTCCTCAACCTTTTTAGGGTTCCTGACTGGGTCTGTAAAGCAAACTAACAAGACAGATTAACAGGAGGAAAGCATACAACTTTATTTAATATAAGTTTTACATGACACAGAAGCCTTCATAGGGAAATGAAGACCAAAAGGAACAGTTAGACCTATATACTTTCGTGCTGGGTTTAATGAAGTGTGGGCAGTCATGGAGGAATATGATAGCTTAAGGAGTATGAGGTAATTGTAGTAAACTGGGGGAAATTTAGTAAGGCCTGTTCATTAGGATTCTTCTTGGCATCCCTTTGTCTTTGGAGATGAAGATGCTCCTTTCCTCTGGGTATAGGGAGGACACTTCTCACATGAGGATGTTATGGCCTGTTTCAAAGAAGAGGGCTGTGGGGGTGGGCGTGGTCAGAGTGACCTTCCTGCTTTGCCAGTTTCTCAAACTCCTCAGCTTAAAATATTCAATATGCCAACGTACCATTTTTTGGAGTATTGTATCCCGACTAATTACACAGATCTGTATCCCACAACATAGTGTGTTCATTGTATTTTAACATTTTATTGGCCAGATCTTTGCAATTTTTTGTTTATTTTTAATAAAAAGAATCTGTTATTCCCTAACATCTATTGTGCCCTTAATAATTACAGCATTCCCAACTCACAAAAATTTGTTGCAACTTTCATTTTAAGCAGACAGAACTCACTTTCAATTTAAATGCTTTAGTTTTTTCTTTCCTGCTTTTTTACTCGGTGAAAAATGTCAAGGAAACGACTTCACACATTACAGGACTTGCTTAAGAGATAAAGAATTGCATCAAGAAGTATTTGCTTATTTTACCATGTGTAGGGAACTGGGCCAGGCAGCAGAATAAAAGATCTAGTATCCATACTCAAGAAGCTTATATTCTGGTTGGGGGAAACCAGCTGTGTACACACAGAAAATTAACTAAAATGGTAAGATGATCTATAGTAAATCTCATGTAGCACAGATGTAGGTTAGAACTCAGAAGAAAGAGAAATGAATGTGATTTTGATACAGAGAAGATTTTGCAAAGGAAGTATAGAACTGCAAAGTCTTGGAGGATGGGTAAAATTTGACAGAGTAGAGAGGAGGACATCTTGGAGAAAGAGAATACATGACTAATGAAATAGAGGCAATAACATCCAGCACATCTTGTAGCTGTTTCCTTAATTTTCTCCCACCAAAATTATAGGCTTTGTGAGGGCAGGGTCAGTGGCTGCTTGTTTGTTATATTTCCAGCACATAGCTCTGTGCCTGACAAATAGAAGGTATCAATGAATACTTTTCAAATGAAAAAAAGAAGTGAATGTGTATTCTAGAAATAGTAGCATTTTAGTTTGGCTTGAATAGAATATTTATTTAGGGAAACAATGTGAGATGTTCGAATTACAAGGTTGATATTTGAATGCCTAACCAAAAAGTGTGTACTTTATCCTGTAAGGATTTAGGATTGGACACATGGCATTTTGAAAAATATAAGTGTTTCTTAGAAAAGTTAAGCTCTGGTTCAGGATATACAAGAGAATTTATAAACTGGTGTTGAGGAGGAAAAATTTCTCCTCTACCCTTCTAAGTTCTTCTGGCTGGTCTAAGAATTAAATTGACATCAGACAGATTAACGAGAAAATCAAATTTAATTACGTGTATATGGGAACCCCAAAGATATGAGATTCCCCAACAGTCAGGCAGTTGAGGTTTTTAATGCCATCCTGAGCTAAGGAGAAAGGAATAGGTTTCTGGGACTTCAAAGGGGAGGAAAACAATTTATAGGAAGATGGGAAAAGCAAATATTTGGTAAACAAATGTTTGCCATGCAGTGCAGAGACAACGGGACACAAAGAGGATTTTGATCAAGCAGGCCCTGCTGTTTCCCTCAGTCCGCCACACCCAGCTCATATTGTTTGTAGATGTCTCTAGTGATAGCTCTTCTTCCTGGAACAGGTCCTTTACCTCAATTTTTTTAGGCAGTTAAGGGGGAGGTAAAAAAGCAAAACTTTCTGAGTCTTTCTTTTCTTAAAAATAATCAGCTTAAAATAAATCTTATGCTAAAGAGACACATTTTGGGGTGGCAAATTTTGTTCCCCTACACTGGAGACAAGGAAACGATTTGAGATAATATTGCTCTAGTTCACATGTGAAAAACAGTGGGTTAAGAGGTAGTTTAAACAGATTCTCAGTTATCATATAACAACAGCACATTGCAAGTGTTAAAAGATATTTAAAAATAGGTAAAATCATGACTCTCCTACAGATATAAAAATGGACATGTATATAGATTTTATCTCATCAGTAAAGAAATTTCTAAGGTGTTAGAACCAGTTCAAAGGAGTAGCCAAAAACAGTCACATTCCTAGATCAAAACTATGGAAATTAAGTTCAAAGGGAGGCAAAACCTTTTTCCCCCTTTGGGGGGAGGGTGGGGGAGGGTTGTTCATCCCTTCACTGGACAGAATTTTTTTGCTGGTCTATAGATAAGAATTATTTTGCATTGCTATCAGCTATCTACAATTTATAGAGTTGTAAAATAGCTCCCGTACAATGAGAATCAAATAACCTGGAAAGATGCTCTCTAGACCCCAGGGCCCAGCAAACTCTGGCTACCAGCCAAATATCCTCACCCCTTTCTTTTTTTGTAAATGGTTTTATTAGAACATAGCCATGCCCATTCATTTACACATTGGTTATGGCTTCTTTCAGAGTTGAGTAGTTACAACATAGACAGTATGGCCCATGAAGCTTGAATGTTTTCTCTCTGGTCCTTTACAGACTGACTACTCTAGATAATGCAAAAATTTTCCATTAAAGCATGATGTTTTTCCTACTCAGGTATATGTTTCTGACAAATTAAGAGAATTAGGGGCTTTCACATGTAGCCAATCCTGCACTGGCCTGCTATTTTCCCAAGAGGATTAATTAAAGCTAATTGTTTTAAAGAGCAGTTGGGATATTTCTTTACATAACAACAAATCTAATGGTAAAGACCTTAGCCTTAGGCTGAATTATTAGAAAGATAATATTTAGAACAGGGAAATGGATATTGTATACCCTTCTGAGCAAATGCATCTCAAAACAAGCATAAGTAAACTAAAACTCATTCAGAGAAGAATTTGCAAATAGTTAAGTAACTTGTAACTCTAGCGTTGGAGAAATGATTGAAGGACTGAGGGCTGTTTAGTTTTAAGAAGGGAAGACTCCAGTAACATGAGAAGCATTTTCAAATATGTGAGGCATAATTTGGCTTGTTCTATAACTTTTAAGGTTAAAACCTTGGACAATGGGTAGGAGTTAAGTAATCCTGATTTTAACTTAAGATAAAAAGGAATGTTCCCATAGTACAGAGGATGGAATATTCAACCTTGGTAGATAGTGACTTCCCCCTCGCTGGATGTGTTCAAGCAGAGGCTAGATGTTCACTTTACTGGGATTTTTATAATAAATTAGAGCATCTGGTGTTTGATTGATATAAAAGATCTTAAAATATTCTTCCAATTCCATGAGCTCTCTAGTGACAGGTAAAAGGCTTTCCAAGAGGTGTTGATGATCCACCTGAAGTTGGAGACCAGCAATTACTATTGGCATTAACCAATATGGTTTTATGTGTGTTTTTTTATTCCAATAGTACTCAGCAGACCGAATGTAGAAACATAGGTAGCAAATGATTGAATTGCTATAGTGATCAGGTTTGCAGGTCAGTTGAATAAGTCAATGATAGTAATGATAATACATAATGGCTAGCATATATCAGACACTTACTAGTGCCAGGCATTGTGCTAAGTACCTTACAAACATTTCACTTGGTCCTTGCAATACTCTATGAAAAAGGTGGTGGTGGTGGTGCTGCTGCTGCTGTTATTGCTGTTATATTATTCCTCCTATTTGACAACTGAAGAACCTGAAGCCTCAGGGGTTATATAATTCACCCAAGGTTTCATAGCTGATAAGTGGCAAAAGGATAGGAGGATTGGGGATGAGATAATGGTTAAACTAGTAGACTATGTGGTCTAGTTTTCAAAGAAAGGAAATGAGCCATGATTAAACTTTGGAACTGGGAAAAAAAGGTCAAGATATTGGATGTCTTGAGGCAAAAGAACAAATGCAATAAGTAATAAGGGAGCAGTGATCTAAGTATAGGTTATGTCAGATTTGAATATTGGACGTAAAAGTCGAGTGGTTCCCAGTACTAGTAACATCCTTTTGGGAGTAGATTATTTGGTGGTGATTGGAGGGTTATTGGAGTCAGGAATGTCAAGAAGACATGAAACTGGCTGTTGGATCCATGTTGAAGATATCCAAGAGATGATTCATTCATGAAGTAGCACATGAAATGGCCATGGACAGTGGCTGGCACACAGTAGGCATTCAGAAAATGTTTGAATCTGAATCCTGTGGTCTAGTAAAGAGGCCTTAGCAAGGGTAATAAACCATCAGCTGTCTGCAGAGTAAGCTTCTGAGCTTTGTGAGTTGTTTGGAACATAGGTAAAATAAATCAGTTTGTGGGAGGAAAGTCTCATCTTGAATTATCAGGCAGTAGACAATTTGAATTTCCTGCTTCTGTTAAAAGGCCAAAGAGAGATTATGCTGAGGTCACTTGTCAGGGAAAAAACTTCATTGTTTCTGTTCTTTCCATAAAATTTGTTAACTATACTTTTGGTGGTACTCAGTGCTTTTGGGGGAACATTGTTTCAAAAAGTGAGTTTATTCTTTCACAAATTTATTTCCAGAGAAAAGAGTGTATTAAATAGTGGCTAGAGATTAGATACCATCTTGGAAAAACAAAATGAAAAAACAGATGACCACAGACTGGATATTACATGATAATAAGGGGTTGTTGTCAATTCAGCAGGGGGGCAAGTGTAACAAGAGCTGAGAGATGGCAGAATGGATGAAGCAGGAGCAGCAGAATGCTGACAGTTGTTGAGGCTGAGTGAAAGGTACATGAAGGTTCATGTACTGTTTTTTCTACTTTTGTTTATATTTGAAAATTCCCAAAATAAAAAGTTTAATTTTTTAAAGATGTGTAGTATAGAATCTTTCAGTTCAAAAAGTATTGCATGGGCTGGTGTAATGGTTAAGTTCACGCGTTCCACTTCAGCGGCCCGGGGTTTGCAGGTTCTGATCCCAGGCGCCTGAGGGATGAAGAAGCAAAGTTATTCTAAGAGCAAAATTAATATAGTATTATCATATTTGCAATTGTTCTTTTAATTTAGAAACATCACAGTATAGTTCAGCTGTAAGTCCAGGCGCAGACCTACGCACCGCTTATCAAGCTCTGCTGTGGCAGGTGTCCCGCATATAAAGTAGAGGAGGATGGGCATGGATGTTAGCCCAGGGCCAATCTTCCTCAGCAAAAAGAGGAGCATTGGCAGCAGATGTTGGCTCAGGGCTAATCTTTCTCACCAAAAAAAAAAAAAAAAGTATTGCATGCCTAAGTATATGCCCAGTACTATATTGATTTTTTGTGTTTAATTGTATTCTTGAAAATGCAAGGGATTGGGAGGAGGGGGGTACTAATTTACTAGATGTGAAAGCACTGAAGGGAAAGGGAGTGGCTTCAAAGTATTAGAACTCTGCTGAAAATCTGAGGACTACATAACACTATTTCCACAAAAGCAAAAGACAAATGACATTTATCTCCTATTCTTTTAATGTTGGTTAGCACCTCAAATAGCTGGCTCCTTTATATTCACAAAAGAAAAGGCTCAAAGGCATACTGGTAGCTTTGCAGGAAGACTTTCAGAGGGCCCTATCTAACAAGGAAGTTTCTAAATTCAGACATTCAGGAAAACTGCTCACTTAGGAGAACGTGTTTAGAGTATGCTCACTACTGACCTCTTGAGAGTCTGCCTTCAAGAAATCCCTTGTAACATATTTGGAAGTGGGGACTCTCTTTATGGAAGCTTATAAAATCCTACAAGAAAGTCATTCTTATTGCATATTTGCAATTATTTAAATACTGGATATATTAAAATAGCTTTTAGCTGATTCTCTTCATAGTTCTTTTATTTCCAAGAAGTTTTTGTTGATCTACATTCCAGATCTTCCTACTTGGATATCTTTTCATTGGCTGATGCAGGATTCAGGAGAAAAGTTCAGAGAAAAAAATTAATGAAAATGGAATATTAAGATGGTGAAGTTTCCCTCTGGCACTGATAATTAAAGAAGATTGGGAAACTTAAACTGCTAAGATTACCATGTTTTAGTAATTTAATAGTACAAAGGTAGTTTCGTTTCTTTTTTCTCTTTTTAAACCGGAAAGATTGGGCATTGGCAGGATGCTTTGATGGATGACTGTCATTATCTTCTCAAACCTGCATGACACTTTAAGTATAGAAAATGATAATTAAACCTTCAAGAGACCATGTTGAGATTATAAGATTTGGGACTTGTAAAGGAACAAGCCTAACAGTTGGCTTGTGGTGGCTGGTGTGTTTTTATTGACCCAGGAAAGGAATAGAAGCATCTCAGGTTTGTTTCCCTATACATCCCCCCTCCCCCCAATTAATATATTGTCCAAAGTGTTGGTAATGACTTGGAACTATTCAGGTTGCACAAAGCATTTAATGAAATCTTGTCTTAGACAAAACACTAGAGAGGATCATAATTAATGTCTCATTTTCTGCCAGTTGCTATTGATTACTCATTCAAGATCCCTTTGTTCTCAGAATGATAACAACTGTAGTTTGCATCACTATCTAATGAGATTCTCAGGATAGAATTCTTTAACAACGCGCTGATAATTGCTAACATATCCCTGGAATTTCAATGTAAATGAATTTGCATCATAATACAATTATTTCACAAATGTCTGTGTTTTCCAAATTCAAAATTTGTTACAGTCTGGTTTTTAATCATTTGTAGAAAATTAACAGAAGACTGATATATTATTAAAGCCCAACATTTATATTTTGCCCTGAGTTCCCCTTCACTCTCTGAGATTTTGATTTGATTCTGACTTGGGATGAGAGGCTTCTTTGTCACTCTTCAGTTCCCCTGTCATAATCTGTGAAACTTCAAATGGATTTACAGCTGAACTATACTGTGATGTTTCTAAATTAAAAGAACAATTGCAGATATGCTAATACTATATTAATTTTGCTCTTAGAATAATTTTGCTTCTTCATCCCTCAGTGAGAAAAGAAACACATGGTACAGTATAAAGAATTCAACTGAGATATCTTAACAATTTATGTACTCTATTTTGTCATGATTTTGTTTTATATCTTTCTACCTCTTTAATTAGTACACTCCCCTCTCAAAAAGACAAATCTGGGAACAGCTGTTTGCCTTTATGTATTAAAACTGCATACCATTTCAGGAGTATAATATAAGCATGAAATTAAGGAATTCTGTAGAATGTACACAGAACAGAGGTTCCATGAGTCCATATTAAATATTTTAAATTTTTTGAGATATGTGACTATAACATTAGGTACTCTCCGTCTTATTTTTCTAGAAAACAAATTAGTGATTAGTTAGTGCCTCAAAATTTTAATCATAAAATGAGGCTAATGATTTTTGACATAGGTTTCATTAAGTCCTTACTTAATCTGAAGTTATGAATGGATATCAAAGTATATTTAGTACAGTATACAGTATATTTGGGCCAAGCCTTTTAATGGTAAAAAGCAGTTCTGAGGAAGCAAGCCTATGTTTATCAAGATTTCAAACACTTTCCCTTTTAAGGGTAAAGAATATCCAAATTACTACAGTGTGATTCTGAATCTTCTTGACTGCTGAGCAGCACCATTTTTTACATAGGATGTTCTTCTGTGTTCCTATTAAATCACATTTAGAGTACCTTCCAATATAATTAAGAAGTTGCATTAATAAATGATATTGGCCAAACCCACTACTTTATTCCTCTTCTTTACTTTTTGGTCACCATCACCATGAAGGGTTACACTGAGTAGCCTTTCCAGGTTCACATTTTCGAGTCTGGGTTTCTCAAGCACATGAAGAGGGAGAGAGAACTTAAAAATATGTATATATCACATAGCTACTAAAGTTCCATATAAAGAAATGGGGATTTTCATTTACAGGCTAGAGGTTTGTCATATGTAATTCAAAATGAAATTTACTTGCTGTAGGTTTTATTACAATAATCTAGGCTGTATTAGTGTTTCAGGGATAACCTTTCATTGATTATTCTTCAATAATTAGATACATTTTTCACAGATGATGTTCTAGATGACTATAAAAAAGATTATTTTTAAAGCATATGTTAAGAAATTTAGCACTGTGTCATTTCAGAATACTAATTCTGCCTTGAATAAGACAGGTTGGCAGAATAAAACTGCTTTGCCTAGTTCTATATCTTCTGGGATACTTGTGTATTCTTTTTGCCTGAGATACCTCCAGGACAAGATCACTGGTAATCAGTAATGCTTCTCATTTGTTTTAGGTAGTAGGCAGAAAAATCAATAATATGAGCTGATATGTAAATTTATTTTAGGAAAAAAGTTAAATAGTTGATTGTGTGTGCTTTAGTGTTAGCAGAATGTTTGAAGAATCAAATAAAGGAAAAATATATGATTTTATTAGTGGTAGAATATCAAAATGTTAGGCTTATATAGTTTAGCCCTTTATTTTTTAGTCATGGTTTCCATTAGTTTCATGGGTATTATTTCCTAGATTATCAAATCCTTGTGGAGAAAACCTTATCTTAAACCTCTTTTGTATTTCTTATAGTACTGAACAATTGATTTTAGTTAACAGGATAAAATATCATCTTGTGTTCTTAAAAAGAAACAATTTCTCCTACATTTATTTTGTCTGATCAAATAGATCATGATACAGGGGGAAATGGTTATTTCTGTGATTAGGATGGCTGAGTGAAAAACAGCTTCTGTATCTTTTTTGGCATTAATATTCATTGTAAAACAAGAAGACAGGGTATTTCCTAACCATATCTCCATCTTTGTCTATAGTGAGGAGAAAGATTTATGAACACTAAAATTGGTAACAAGTAAACTTTTTTTTCCTAAAAAAATTTGTTTTCTTTCCATTAGTCCATGCATATGTGCAAAATCTACCAGTATGTGTTCTATAGATAACTCAGCTTTAGGATTGTAATCCACAAATTCATTTATAGGTCACTTAATATTTTTTCAAGTTAACAATCTTATAAATGGTAATTAGATTCCTGCACTATTGTAGAAGGAAAGAGGAAAGAGCATCTTAAACAGACCTAGATTCAAATTAGGATTCTACTACTTGCTGTCTGTATAACATAAAATTTATGTAATACTTAATAAGATTGCAATAAATATTAACTGAGATGGTACATTTCTATTTTGAAAAATTATAAACCCACAGAAAAGGTGCAAGAATAGTACAATGAGCATCCATGTGCTCTTAATCAAGTTTCATCAATTAACATTTCACCACATTTGTACACACACATTCCTTTTCTTTCACTCTATGTTTATATATATGTATGTTTGTATGCTATATGTGGGTTTCTATACACACTTCTGCTGAATCATTTTGAGGATAAGTTGGCATTTTTCTATTTATTCTTAATCTAGATTGATATAGTTTGAATCTGTCATACTCCTCTTTGGATTTAGCTTCAAATTGTCAGCCCTCTCTCTAGGGGCCTGTCTATTCTCTTTCGTATTTCTAACTCATATCTTACCATAGCCATTGGGAGTTGTAACTCAACCAGCTTGGATTCAAGGCAGATGAGGTCTCCTTACTTAGGACAAAGAGTTTGTGCCCAGAGAACAGAACAAAAAATGTCATTCATCTTATTTTCATTCTTTTGTTATTCTTAGAATGTGGTAATCTAAGGGGCAAGAAAAAATGAAATTGAGTTCTTGTTTTCACTGGGGCCTACAATCATGCTACTCACTTTTACTTAAGCCTTATTTACTTCTCCCAGCAACCCTTGAGCTAATTAGTAATACACTGCTAATTAGCAATACACCTGTTTATAGAAAAGGAGACAGGCACATTAATGTTAGATAATTTGCCCAGGATCGTATAGTCAGGATTTGAACTCAGGGTAGCTAACTCCAAAGCCCATGCTGTTTCCAGGACATCAAAATTTTTGTAGACATTCCGTCTACTTGTAGGAATATAAGAAATGAACTTTCCCATTCACCATTTAGATTATTCTGTGCTTCTCTTAGTCTTTATTATGACTATTATTTGACCCCTTTGAAGAAATAACTCACTGGCTACATTTTACTCATCTGAATCTATCTTTATCTTATTACTTAAGCAGACAGACTTCTTCCCCATCCTCCAAACTCAGTCCTTTCCTCCATCAAAGCATTACATAAGGGGTCAATACACATTTTCTAAAAATAGCTAGATAATAAATATTTTAGGCTTTGCAGATCATACATTCTGTTACAACTACTCAATTCTTCTATTGTAGCACAAAAACAGCCATAGCCAATACATATAAATGAGTGGGTGAGACGGTGGTCCGATAAAAGTATTTTCAGAAACAGGCCAAATTTGACCTGTAGGCCATGGTTTGTTGATCCCTAGTATAAATGATCTTTTTATATGCCCGTTAGAATTTATATGCCAGGGAAATGTTGTAAGCAGCACTGTGAAGAGACATGTGAATGCTCATATCCTCTCATGTATTTATTTATGTGTGTATAATGACCAGTTTCATATGTGCCTTCTACATGAGAAGATGCAAATGAATTAATAAATACAACAGGTGCCTCAAAACATGATATCATGAAAGTCAGTTTTGTACTGAGCAGGGAACATGCTATTAAAAGACTAGTGATATTTAAAGGAAAATTTCGAGGTACATAACCCCTGCCTTCAAACATGTGGTAATAATATGTTCCGTCTAGCATACTATAAGCCATATTCTGATCACTGTTTGAGGAATGTTGAATGTGCCTTTTACGAGCAAAAAACAAGGAAGAAAGAAACACAAAACAGATGTGACAATGAAAATTTCAGTATAACACGTGTGGGAGACTTGATTCCTGGGTCACACTACTCACACAAATAACATAATTAGGAGATCCATCACTAATGGTTTGTTAGAAAAATAGAAAGAATACATGTGTTATTTATAATGATATTGATTATTTTCTCAATTTTATCATTTCTCCCGGAGATTATTATCTTAAGGAAAACTTTCTCCTTTATGTTTGATAATCACATCTTTACTTCCCTATCTGTTGGAATTGGTGCAATTAATGCTAAATAATTACAATGATATTATGTACTCTTTTCATGTACACATCACTTTGGTGATTGAAATCCTCTTCTCTTCGTTTTTCTTCTTTATGAAGGAAGATATCAACTCTGTTCAAAGAAGAATTTACCTTTTGAGGAGTCTGAAAAAATTGGTTTCTTAATTATAAGCATTTCTGAAAGATATAATGATCTTTGGCTGGTTTAATACATTGATTACTTCATGTGTGCTCCAACATGTTGAATAGGCTTTTTTTACAAAAATGAAATACCAAATGAAAATGAAAAGACAATATAATATAGCAAAACATATGAGATGCAGTGATCACAGGGAAGTTTATAGTTGTAAATGTCTACATTAAAGAAGAAGAAAGAGGGGCCATGGCACAGTGGTTAAGTTTGCGCACTCCGCTTCAGTGGCCTGGGGTTTTGCAGGTTCAGATCCCGGGTGTGGACACATGCACCGCTTGTCAAGCCATGCTGTGGTGGCGTCCCATATAAAGTAGAGGAAGATGGACACGGATGTTAGCCCAGGGCCAGTCTTCCTCAGCAAAAAAGAGGAGGATTGGCAACGGATGTTAGCTCAGGGCTAGTCTTCCTCACAAAAAAAAAAAAAGGAAAGAAAGAGAGGGGCCAGCCCAGTGGCCTAGTGGTTAATTTTGGCGTGCTCTGCTTCAGCAGCACAGGTTTCATTCTGGGACACAGACTACACCACTGGTCAGCGGCCATGTTGTGGCAGTGACCCACATACAAAATAGAGGAAGATTGGCACAGATGTCAGCTCAGGGCAAATCTTCCTCAAGCAAAAAGAGGAAAATTGGCAACAGATGTTAGCTCAGGTGAATCTTCCTCAGCAAAAAAAGAAAAAAGAAGAAGAAGAAAGATCTCAAATCAGTAACCTAACTTGACACTGTAAGAACCTAGAAAAATAAGAGTAAACCAAACCAAAGAGCAGAAATCTTAAAAAATAGAGAATAGAAAAACAATAGAATCAACAAAATCAAAAGTTGTTCTTTGAAAAGATCAACAAAATTGACAAACCTTTAGCTAGATTGACTAAGGAAAAAAAGGAGAGTCTACTAAAATCAGAAATGAAAATAAGGCAGCATTACTACCAACCTTAAAAAATATAAAAGATTAAAAAAGAATACTGTGAACAATTGTATGCTAACTAATCTAGATGAAATGGACAAATTCCTAGAAACATACACACTGTCAAGACTGACTCAAGAAGAAATAGAAAATCTGAACAGAACTAAAACAAGAGATTGAATCAATAATAAAATCCTCCCAGAAAAGAAAAGCCCAGGACCAAGTGGCTTCAGTAATGAATTCTACCAATCATTTAAAGAAGAATTAACACCAACCCTTCTCAAACACCTCTTAACTAATTCTGTGAGGCCAGCATTACCCTGATACAAAAGCCAGATAGAGAATATCACAGGAAAAAAGGAAACTACAGACCAATACCTTTTTGTATATTAATATAAAAATCTTCTACAAAATACTAGTAAGCTAAATCCAGCAGAATATTAAAAGGATTATATATCATGACCAAGTGGGTTTTATCTCAGTAATGTAAGGGTTCAACATATGAGAATTAATCATTGTAATTCATTAATACAATGAAGGGGAAAAAATCACTTGATCATCTCAATTGATGCAGAAAAAGCATCTGACAAAATCCAATACCCTTTCAAGATAAAAACACTTAAACTAGGCATAGGAGGGAACTTCCCCAACTTGATAAAGGTCATTGATAAAAAACCCATGGTTAATATCATGCTCAATGGTAAAAGCATGAAAAAGCTTTTGCTCGTAAGATCAAGAACAAGACAGGGATGTCCACTTTCACCAGTTATATTCAACATTTTACTGCAAGTTCTAACCAGAGCAGTTAGACAAGAAAAAGAAAGAAAAGGCATCCAAATTGGAAAGGAAGACATCAAACTATCCCTGTTTGCACATAATATGATCTTATATAGAGAGAATCCACAATAAAACTTTTGGCGCTAATAATTAAATTTAGTAAAGGTGCAAGATTCAAGATCAACGCACAGAAATTAGTTGTATTTCTATACACTAATAATGAACAAACCAAAAATAAATAAGAAAATAATTCCATTTACAATAACATCCAAAAGAATAAAATACCTCAGAATAAATTTAACCTCAAAGTGTAAGACTTGTACACTGGAAACTACAAAGCATTGCTGAAAAAAATTAAAGAAGACTTAAATAAATGGAAAAATATTCAGTGTTCATTGATGGAAGACTTAATGTTGTTAAGATGGCAATACTCCCTAAAGCAGTCTACAGATTCAGTGCGATCCCTATCACAATTCCAATGGCATCTTTTTGCAGAAATGGAAAAGCTGATCTTCAAATTTATATATAATTTCAAAGAACCCCAAATAGCCAAAACAATATTGAGAAAGAGAGTTGGAATACACACACCTTACAATTTCAAAACTTACTTCAAAGCTACAGTAATCAAAACAGGATGGAACTGGCATAAGGTAGACATATAGACCAATGGGATAGAATTGAGAGTCCAGAAATATACCCAAACATCTGTGACCAATTGCTTTTTAACAAGAGTGCCAAGACCATTGAATAAGGAAATACTATTCTCCTCAACAAATGGTACTAGGACAACTGGATATCCATATACAAAAAAATGAAGTTGGACCCCTACCCTACACCAGATACAAAGATTAACTCAAAGTGGATCAATGATCTAAGTAGAAGAGCTAAAACTGTAAACTCTTAGAAGAAAATATAAGGGTAAATCTTCATTACCTTGGGTTTGGCAATAGATTCATAGATATGACATGAAAAGCATGAGAAACAAAAGAAAAAATAGATAAATTAGACTTTATCAAAATTAAGAACTTCTCTGCATCAAAGGACATTATCAGGAAGTGAAAAGACAACCTACAAAATAGGAGAAAATATTTGCAAATCCTATGTCTGATAAGGGTCTAGTATCCAAAACATATCATAAAAGAATTCTTATAATACAACAGCAGAAAGATAGCCTAATTCAAAAATGGACAAAGGACTGAACAGACATTTTTCCAAAGAATATATACAAGGGGCTATCAAACCCATGAAGAGATGCTCAACATCATTAGTAATTGGAGAAATGCAAATCAAAACCACAATAAGATACCACTTCACACCCATAAAGATGACTATACTTTTAAAAACAGGAAGTAACAAGTGTTGGCAAGGTTGTAGAGAAATTAGAACCCTCATACATTGCTGGTGGGAATGTAAAATAGTGCAGCCACTGTCGAAAATAGTTTGGCAGTTCCTTGAAAAATTAAACATAGAATCACCATGTGACCCAGCAGTTCACTCCTAAGTATACACCCAAAAGAATTGAAAGCTGGTACCAAACACTGTACATGAATGTTCATAGCAACTCTATTCATAATAGTCCAAAAATGGAAGCAATCAAAATGTCCCATTAATGGATGAATGAATAAATAAATTGTAGTGTATACATACAATGGAATATTATTCAGCCCTAAAAAGAAATGAAGTACTGATTCATGCTACATCGTGGATGAACTCCAAAAACATTATGCTAAATGAAAGAAGCAAGACACAAAAGGTCACATATTGTATGACTTCATTTATATGAAATATTCAAAACGGATAAATCCATAGAGACAGAAGCAGGTTAGTGGTTGCCAGGGCCTAGAGGAGGGGAGAAATGGAAGTGAGTATTTAATGCTTATGGGGTTTCCTTTTGGGGTGATGAAATGTTCTAGAACTAGATGGTGATGGTTGCACAACATTATGAATATACTAAAATGTCACTGATTGGAAACTTTAAAATGGTTAATTTTATGTTATGTAAATTGCACCTCAATTTTTTAAAGCTGAAACATAAAAATTATTTAAAATTGTTAAATGATGTGATAAACTGAAATGAGAGTTTTTCTTGATTATTAGAATGGAGGCAGGGACTGGGCTACTGTGACTACTGTTACAAAGTTCTGATTCTTTATGACCAGAGCTGAGGTTTATTTCTCAGTACCTTTATGATACTCAGTGGCTAAAAGGACAATGACCAAGAGTATGGTGATGGCAGTAAGGGGTATTAAATATGGAATAGGAGGATGATAAATGTATCAGAGGGAACACAGCTCTTTTCACTTGAGAGCATCCTCTCAAGTGTGTCCAACATCCTTTCAAGTTGAGGTCTTTTTTTCCCCTCAACTACTAGAAAGCTTGGAAGCAAATTCTGCCAAATTAAATTCATTTGCTTTATGATAGAGTCACTAGGTTAGTAGGTCAGAGCTGCTGAGTTTCTGGATTTCATTTAAACACTTGACAAAGTCTCATGATGTCACTGTAGCACACCATAGGGCTCTGTCCTCAGCCTTGTCATCCTGATGGTTTTTTTTTTATTCACGTATTTTATGCCCAGATACTAGGAAGGCTAGCAAATGCATTGGTTGACAGACTCAGAATCTTAAAAAGATAGGAATGGATGATTATTGTGGCTCAAATAAAATAAAATGAATTTTATCAGAGATAACTATTGTCTTTTACTTGGGACCAAAAAATACAAACTGAAGGGGCTGGCCCAGTGGTGTAGTGGTTAAGTTCGCGCACTCCGCTTTGGTGGCCTGGGGTTTGCACGCTTGCATCTGGGGCGCAGACCTATGCACTGCTTATCAAGCCACACTGCGGCAGGCATCCCACATAAAATAGAGGAAGATGGGCACAGATATTAGCCCAGGGCCAATCTTCCTCAGCAAAAAGTGGAGATTTGGCAACAGATGTTAGCTCAGGGCTAATCTTCCTTACAAAAATCACAAACTGAAAAAGGAACCACTGGAGGGACATGACTTAATTGCAGCATATGCAATAAGGAGCAATAGGGTATGATCACTCCTAGCCTCTCAGTATAAGCTAGCATAAGTGGGTTGTTTAAATGTGCTGTTGAAAACTACTCTGCACTAAGCAGGCCACATCTGGGGCATTGTCCTCTATTCCATTTTCCAAGAGACTTTGACAAACTGAAAATAAATCCGGAGGTCTGTGTAAGGGATGATGAGGAAGACTTTCAAACCCATGTCATAAGACACAGTTGAAGAAAACACGAATGGCTAGTATTAAAAATATTGACACTTGGGCCGCTTGGTGGCGCAGCAGTTTAGTCCGCGTTTGGCAGCCCGGGGTTCGCGAGTTCGGATCCCGGGCGCCCGCCGACGCACTGCCTGTCAGCCATGCCGTGGCGGCGTCCCATATAAAGTGGAGGAAGATGGGCACGATGTTAGCCCAGAGCCGGTCTTCCTCAGCAAAAAGGGGAGGATTGGCGACGGATGTTAGCTCAGGGCTGGTCTTCCCCACAAAAAAAAAAAAAAAAAAAAATATTGACACTCTTCAGGGGCTGGCCTGGTGGCATAGCAGTTAAGTTCGCGTGCTCTGCTTCAGCGGCCTGAGGTTCGCAGGTTCGGATCCCGGGCGCAGGCCAATGCACTGCTTGTCAAGCCGTGTTGTGGTGGGATCCCATATAAAGAAGAGGAAGATGGGCATGGATGTTAGCCCAGGGCCAATCTTCCTCAGCCAAAAAAAAAAAAAAAAGAGGAAGACTGGCAACAGATGTTAGCTCAGGTTCCTCACAAAAAAAAATATTGTCACTCTGCAAACAATGAGAACTATCCAAAAAGAAAAGACAAAAGAACAGAATTGGCTGCCTTGTGTGGTCATGAAAGCATTCAAGCAAAGACTGGGTGGACATTTTTCAAAAATATTCTTGATGATTAAAGAATGAAATCACATAGTAACTAAAGTGTTTTTCAACCCTAAGATTGTATGGACCTATGTAATTACTAGAAAGCAGGCAGCATGAGGAGGGGAAAAAAAGAAAATATGGGCTTAAACCAATGGTCTAATAGAACTCAGATAGAATTTATTGGTTGCTTCTAAATTCAAGGCATTGTTGAAAGTACTATATATAATTCAGAAGTGATGACATTTTTAGGTTTGGGTCAGTACCAGCGGGACGATAACTTGTTTCATTGACCTTGTGTTATAGTCTGGGCTCCTGAGACAAGATCTAGGGCTTGGAAGCCCAGCACAGCTGTCTTCTTCAGGAAAACCTGGGACACCATATTACTCGTTCTCTGCCACAAGTTCCAGGAGAAGACCACTCCATGACTCTGCAGCACTTGGTAAGTACATCACACAACAAAACCCATCCTGAAATGGTTCTTTTTTCCCCCTTATTCTATACTGCTGGCTGCACTTTCAGTTAGAAGAAATTTCATTTCTTGGGTACCATGTTCATATTGGGGCTTATTGGCTTAATATATGTCTATTAGACATTTAATAAATAGTTTAATACTCTTGTTTGGTCATCAATATAAGGGAACTAAGTAGTGAAAAACAGGACTTTAAAAATTGGGACTAGTTTTTCTTCTTATAATAAAAAGTCATGTGCTAATATTAACACCTTATTTTTGACTAAAAGTGATATAATGCTGAACAGTTTACAGAGTAGTTTTATACACATTCTCATCTCATCGGTACAACAGCCCTGTTGGTCAGTGGATGTGATAATACATTCAACATAAAACTGAGGCTCAAAAGAGAACACATTCATATAATTAGTAGATGGTTTACTCAGGATAAAATTTAAGATTTTCTGACTCCAAGTCCAACATTCTTTGCATATTAATTGCTTTTACTCCCCACTGTTTTAAAAAATTGAAGTAACATTAAAATAACAGAATTAACCATATTAAAGTGTGCAATTCAATGACATTTCGTACATCCACAGTGCTGTGCAACCATCATCTCTATCTAGTTCCAAAACATCACCAACACCAAGGGAAACTCAGTGTATATTAAGCATTCAACCCTCATTCTCTTTAGCTTTCTTCTTTTATGTCTTATACGTAGCCTGACCAGGCCAATCCGTTTTGTGTTGCTGCTTACAGCAAGCCTCAGGTGTACTGACACCTTATCGGTCAGTGTTAAAATGTGGGAATTTTTGGTGATTCCTACCAAAATATCCTTATACAAGAAAATTGAAGTTGTAAAGCATGTTTATATTAAGGATAGGCCAGCTTCTAAAATAAATATAGTCCACCAACAGAAAATATGTCATATTTATTCCACAAATATTGGTTGACTGCCTCCAATTTATATATCTACCTTCTGTCAAGCCTATATTTTGGTGAAATATTCATAGTCTCTGGGTCTAGAGTATGCTTGAGGGTATAAAAGGGCACAATGATGGATTGTCATGTTCGGCATAGCTCTGATTAGATGTGCTCACCTCTCAGTATTAGGAGTGATTTAGTATATGTACTGTTAGAGGGAGCCCAGATGGTTTAGACCAGTGTACTTTTTGTTATTAAAGAAATGATAAATTGTAAAGGGTCTTTTCTCCATCTCAACTTTTATTTCTCACCAAATGAGTTAGACAGGGTAGTAACATTTATTTGAGTCTAGATGTGTCAGTGTCACTCTAGAAAAATATCTTGTTAGTATGCTATGTGAGCAAATAACTGTGACAAAAAGCACTAATATAGACCAATATACTACTACTAAAAGTTCAAGGAGAAAATAAACTATTGAAATAACTAGGATGGGTCGGGGGATGGATTTTATAAAAACTCAAGTTTTCCAGAAATTAAAGCTTATATCTTCTTCATTTTCATTTTGATTATGATAATGATAGATACTGTTGATTGTCTCCTCCATGCCAGGTACTATGCTATACATACTACATCTTTACAAAAACTCTGTGAGGTTGTAATATTAACCTCATGTTACAAATGAGGAACCAAGACCCAGGAAGCTAAGCAACTTAGCCAAGCCTTGGTACCCAGGGAGGCCCACTCATCCCCTGTGTGAATACCATTTAGTGGATTATTAATCCATTCTTCCTTGTTTCTCAGTCTTAGTCACTCTTTTTTGGCATTGTACTTATCCATAAAATCTCAGAGTTGAAAGGACTTCAGACATCATCTGTGCCAACCTCAGCATCTTCTGAAGCTATTTAGATGCTCTGGGAAATCAATATTCTGCAAATCAGTATCTCACTATCCAATTTGTATTCATTTTGCTGCAGATTTTAATACAAACCTAATAATAATGGCTAAAATGTATTAGGTGTCACTCTCTGTTAGGCACTGCCCTGAGCATCTTTCATGTATTATCTTTTTTACAATAATTCCATGAGGTGTTATCCACTTTTTACATCTTAGGGAACTGAAGCTCAAAGAGATTAAGTAACTTGCCCAAGCTTGCATGGCTACTGTATGACTGAGCTCAAATTTGAATCCAGCCAGTTTACTCTCTTAACTGTTAAACTTTGCAGCCTCCCAAAAGTGAACTGTTAATCCTAAAAGTCATTATTTTAAATCTGACGCTATGTATGTGTAATTGTTTAGGGGCAGCTAATGATGAGATAAAAATATAAAAGAAAAATTCATATTCACATGACAGGGAAAAACTGCCCTGAACTAAATAGCAACATCTTCCACTAGTAATTACCCCAAATTACCCCAAAGTAGAGTGATGGACTCCAAACTGATAGAAGCATTTCAGTTGACTCTCATGGTATATAGTGTGGCTTCTGCTTAAGGGATGCTGTGTTAGTTGTGAAGAGTTGGGTTCTAGAAAAGCCTCAGAAATAACAAAAATTTTGCCTGTAAATTTTGTAAATATAGAGTGTGCCAGATGTTGTTTATTTTTGGCACTTTTAAGGAAATATAGGCTGCCTCTTGGGGCAGGGACTTGGATGCTAATGAATGTTTTTTTCTCTTTTTACTGTATAAAATTTTTCCACATGCTACTTATAACGTTGTTTTTTTAGCTTTGTAGCCTCCTGGGATATTCACCGTAAGGATTCCCAGCCCCAATTTAAAGGATTTCATTCTTTATCTTAAATAACTGCTTGTCTTATTGTGTTGTATCATTTATGATACCAGAAAATACAACGCTTGTTTAATTCTCATTTTTACAGTTTTCAAAAATATTGTACTTTATATCAGCCTTCTTGTGTGTTCTTTCTTCTTAATAGTGAATCCCTGTGAAAAATCCTGAATTTGATCCATTATTTGTGCACAATTGGAAAGCTGCACTTACCACCCTTTTTACAATAAATGGCAGACAAGTTTTAAATTTTAAATTTTACAGATAAGTAAAATTAAAATACCAAGTGAAGCTGATTAAGCATATGAGAATACTCATGTTTGGGGCCCGTCTGGTGGCGTAGGTGTTAAGTTCGCGTGCTTCGCTTTGGCGGCCCGGGGTTCACAGGTTTGGATCCTGGGTGCAGATAGACACACCCATTGTCAAGCCATGCTGTGGCAGCGTCCCATATAAAGTGGAGGAAGACGGGCACAGATGCTAGCCCAGAGCCAATCTTCCTCAGCAAAAAGAGGAGGATTGGCCACAGATGTTAGCTCAGGGCTAGTCTTCCTCACAAAAAAAAAAAAAAAGAAAAAGAAAATACTCATGTTCTCATTTATATTAATAAATTATTTATATCTTAGAAAGAAATATACTTTAGTTATTTCTCAGAAATAAATATAACCATCCAAGGATACATTGTATAATAATTAGTGCTGAAGTTGCAATTTTAACCATACATTATTAAAATAAATGTTCTTCTAGAATACTGGATGACATTGTATATGACAATGCCCATATTTAATAGTTTATGTAGTATATGACATTATTATAACCTTAATTTTTCATTTATTAAATTTTTTTTCAAATTTTTAACATAATAAGTTGTTGCATAGCATTAGCTTTTAGTCTGTTTAATGTCCTTTTAAACCTAATTCTCAATGTGATATGGACACTAAATTTGTATCTCTGTTAAGGAGGCATATTATTAAAATGACCTGTTACACCAAAGGCCCCTCTGCAAATGAACCTGAGATAAATGATGTAAAATGCCTAGAATGGAGCCTGCCACATAACAGCTCCTTAAGAAATGTTCATTCCCTTTCGTCATACATGCTTACTGGTTTATTTTCTTTCTTGTTTCACTTTGTTTGCTGTCATCTTCCCAAATGTATTTCAGAATATATCACTTCATTAGGAAAACATGTTTTACACTGGAACCAGTTACAGAGAATAAGGCCCCCATCCCTATATTCCCTTGCTTACTCCTAAATATTGGAAAACAAGAAAGGCTCTAGGAAGAAAAATTCTTTCCGGTTCATTTGAAGTCTGATCTTTTCTAATACAAATGCTGATGAAATACACTGTTTTCCATGTGCAGATCCTTTGCAAGCAAAGAAAGTCAGAAAGGTGCCTCCTGGTTTGCCTTCTTCTGTAAGTACCCATTTTTTTTGACTTTGTGGTATACAAACTGATTGCAAATATTCCGAATTTGCAGGCTATAAGGTTCTAGTCGATTGGTGTCAGTAAGCACACTTCACATAGTAACTGTTCACTGCTTAACAGAATCACTGATTGAGATAAATCCGCATTTAGTGTTAGGTTTTTAGATTTCTCTACGATGATTTGTAGCTTACTCATATGCTCTTACTCCATGTCCCTGTCATTTGAATTCCCCTCTTGGGAAGAGGACTAGGCCGGTAGCTGTCAAAGAAGATCTCCTATACAGGTCTTTTGATGTTTAATTAGTCATTATGTTGCTGAACAGGAGGACAGACAGAGATTAATAGCTGAGAATCTTAGAAATTTACATTTGTAATAATCCCAGTGGAGCTAAAGACATTAAGATTCGGAGGACTTGTTCAGCTCAGCTTGCCTCAGTAGGACTGAGGTTATTAATATGCATAAATCACCAAGTCAGATGTTCATTGTGAAGCCCTTGTGGATTTTAAAGCCTTCATTAAGCCTTTCCTAACTTCAGCCTAGCATCAGTAAAGCTTTCAAGCAACTAGTTTGTTGATCCCTCTTTGCTCAAAAATATATCCTTTGAGAATAAAGAGCTTTCATGGAGGAGGTTGGAAAGGTTTGGTGAACAATCATTAATGGCCGTGATAATCTAATGCTCTAGGGGTGTTTGTGCTATTAAATATACTTTATTCTTTTAAAAAGTAAAAGTATTTGTAAATGAACCTACATCATAAATCCACCTACAATTTAAAAATCCCTGGTATGAGGAGGGAAGATTTTTTTTTCCCTCTCCCTTTGCTTAGAACAAATGGGGAGTGGGGCTTTTGGATTGAGGCCCCCTGCCTTATAGGGTACATCTCTTTGTTGTGTAAATGGATGTTGGGCTTTTATTTGGCAGTACTTAACACATGGGCGCAGGTGCTGCTGGATGAGTCACAGCTCATCGAAGTATACACTGAATGGAATATCCAGCTTGGCAAGTAGTAATCTAGAAGAAGCAGCATGGGTCTACGCTTTTTACTTTTTATTAAGGCTGAAGTAGAGATATCATCTTTTTGGTTATTTGCGTTCCTTCTTTCCTATGTTCTTCCCCTGCCTTCACTTCCGTGTGATACATGAAAACTCTAATTTGAAATCCTCTTTGAAACTCATTTCCAGATGGATCTGAGTTTTATGCAGCCTAGGGCAGCTGTGCTCTAAACCTGCAGCCTACCTGGAAGGTTGGATTGCAGCTGCAGGCATCCTTAAAAGCTTTTGCTTGCATAAGCACTTGGGCCCACAAGAAGCTGAATAGCTGCTTGATAAACAAAATGAACACAGTGCCTCAAATCATTATTCCCAAAGACAGGAATTTTTTTTCAGCAGCAGCTAAAAATAGTTGGACAATTTACATTTTAACAGTTGTGTGCTGTGCAGGGGTAGGTGATTCAACAGTATAACAGATGATTTCTGCTAGATTAACAGAAATCATATTTAAAACTGACAGGACTACTATAACTGTGCAATTTTCTTATAATTTATTGCTATAATTCTATGAGAGTAATAAAAGTTACATTACATATTAATATTTAGTAGACCTACACAGGTTAAATTAAAAAGACAAATAAATGAAAAATTCATCTCATTTCTTTTTAGCCTGACATTAATTTTAAGAAACAATATATTTTCAGTGTTTCATAGTTCTTTCGTTTTTAAAACAAAAGGACAAAATGGACAGAACAGCCTGGAAAGAGAATAGACACTGGAGGTCACCAGTGTTCCTTACAATCCTAATCATAACAGCATTCACTACTTGGAGGTAGTCTCTGTATTGTGTCAGGTGTCCAAGATGAGCCATTGGAAGGGGAAAGCCACTGAATTCTGACAAAACTTGGATTTCTTTGAGAACCATTAGGAAATATCATAAGCCAAGCCTACTTATATATTGTATTACTAGTTACATTATTTGAGATTTATTAGATATTTATACAGAACAAAATAGAATTCAGGGGCTGTCCCAGTGACGTAGCGGTTAAGTTCGCGAGCTCTGCTTCGGCGGCCCGGGGTCCACCAGTTCGGATCCTGGGCACAGACCAACGCACCACTCATCAAGCCATGCTGAGGCAGCGTCCCACATAGAGCAACTAGAAGGATGCACAACTATGACATACAGCTACCTACTGGGGCTTTGGGTAGAAAAAAAGCAAAAAAAGGAGGAAGATTGGCAACAGATGTTAGCTCAGGGCCAATCTTCCTCAAAAAAAAAAAAAGAATAGAATTCAGTATTTTCAATTCTATATTTAACATCAGCATCATACTACTAGTAGCATGATCATACTACTTTGAAACCATGCTGAAACATTGAATGTTATTAAGGATATATAAATAATAAGTGCATTTTAATTAATTGAAAGTATATTTTAGATTAAATCCTATGTTAAAATATCGAGTCTTTAAAAGAGAATTTTTTAAAAAAACAGATATTGTGATAAGTAATGCCAAAATAATAAACTTCTGAGAACACTTATGGTTACACTATTTATCTTTTCAGTGTCTAAAATTAATGGGAATTTAAAGTTATGGTTTTCTGTTGGGATGTTTTTACTGAAACATATGTAATTTACAGACCTTTAACAATGTAAATTATAAAAAAAAATGGTTATAAAAATGAAAATGGACTATGTATATTTTATTTCATGGTCATTTGAATATCATACTTCCCAAACCAAAGTAGAAACTTGCCAGTAACATCACAGATTTCAAAGTTTGCTGCTTATCCAATCTATCTTTAATTATCTGTAAAATACATGCTACCTTTACTAAAGCAACAATGAAAGAGCTAGGTTAGTGTTGTACTGCTTATACTGCTACAGAAGACAAAAGTCGGGTTTACTTAACATGCAAAACATTGATAATCTACATAATTTGACCATAGAGCATTGGTTAGAGGCCTTTTCTTTTCATGAGCCATGATACATATTTAGGTATCATAGGTACAATCCTCAGCTCCTCTATTCCTCTCGGCAGAACAACTGAATGGTAACTTCTTTCTGGATGAAGATCCCCTGAGGGTATGTTGGCATAATTAAAGCAGTGTGGTCAGTAAGGTTAAGAGAAGGGTCTGCTCAAATCTGCTGGCTCAGTTAATAATTGGTTGTATGACCCTGGACACACATCAGCTTATCCTTAGGAAATCTGGAGTGGAAAATCCAAAGTTCCTTTTAGATCCAAAATGCTAAGTACTTTGGGTTTTAAAACAGATGTACTCACTACATAACCAAAAAGAATAGTGGGCATAGTTTTCTTCCTACTAGTGAAGAAATGGTGTTCTAAAGCACATTAAATTTTCTACTTGCCTCTCTAGACAGGGTGAAATATTGAACAAAGTGGACTTTTGTAGCAACAACAGTAGTATGATGGTTAGACATTGAGAATTCAAACATATACACACGTTATCATTGCCTTCAGGGAACTTACCATCTAATATGAGAAATAAGCATTCAATGAATTACTTATATTGTAGTAAGGCAAGGAAAGGTGTATACCAAGTGCTCTGGAAACGTAGAGTAGGTAGAACTAACTCTGCCTTGAGAAGTACGAATGCCTCAGGAG
Organism: Tapirus indicus; assembly: GCA_031878705.1. Taxonomy (NCBI): domain Eukaryota; kingdom Metazoa; phylum Chordata; class Mammalia; order Perissodactyla; family Tapiridae; genus Tapirus; species Tapirus indicus. The sequence continues at coordinate 49,120,579 of CM062918.1, forward strand.
TTGACATTTGCACTGTTTCTAGAAAGATGAGTAGCAATTCATCTGTTAGAGAAGAGAGAGAACGGACCAGACAGGTAAAAGGCATAGGTATGTGACGAAATAAACAGGTGCTCAGGACACATGTAGAAGTACAGCATTACTAGATTCTGTACCAAATATAACCTTTTGTACTTTTCCTATAGCAGACCCACTCTCCCACTCCAGAAGAGGATTTGGGAACATGTCAGACCAGTCCAGATATGAAAAGGGATAAACTGTCATAGTGGTCTACCCTGGATAAAAGCCTAAAGTATCCTGGCCAATAGATAACAGGAGGCATTCATAATTTTTAAGGTTATCTGGAGTCTTTCCAAAGGCATGGGTGGTACTTTGACTTTGCAGGGTGTTTTCTTTCCTTTTTAGGGTTCCTGAACCTCCCCTCCCCTTCTCTAACCACCAACTCTAGTCTTTGTTCTTTGTATGTACACCAGCTGTTTTTCATCTATATCAGATTTTTACTAAGATATAACGTTTAAGGGACTGGGTAAGGATTGGGGGCAGTTGTGTTTTTTCCCAGTAATTTGTGGAAAAAACTGAAACATTTGCGGTATATTTGTTGGCATTCTTTATGGCCTCAATGTCACTCTGTTAGAGGTGCAGGACTTACGTGTGTGAGGGTCTGCGTTAATAATCGTCTGTATCATGTTAATCTTTAATTAATCTTTGCCACAAATCTATAAGATAACTAATATCCTCTTCATAACGAGTGAGAAATTGAGACTCAGAGATATTAAGTAACTTGCCCAAGATCACACGTAGAGCCAAGATCACAACCTAATTTAATATCAAAGACCATTTTCTTTTTATTTTGAACGTTAAAACATGTTATGTATCTTGGTTTACTCATAAAATATCTTATGTAGTATATTAACCTTAAAACAGTTTATTCTGTCAATTATGTTTTTGTTGATCAAATTTATTTTTAATTGGCTTTGTTGTTTAAGAACCTACCACCATCTGAAAGGATGACGTAGAAAAGTACAGACTTCCCCGTCAAGCTGATGATAGGTTTTATCTGGCCTCAGCTGCTTTTTTATTTTATAACCTTGGAGAAATTGCTTTTAAATTCTCTGAAGGCCAAGTTTCTGTATGTAAAAGGAGATAATAATGCTTATCTCAAGTGTTAGTGTGAGGGTATTATGTGTCTAACATGTATGTGCCTGGCGTATAGTAGACACTAACTAAATGTTCTTTATTTTTCTAGTTTCTACCACTATAGCCTGAAATTTAAAGGAACTTGAGCATTTCATTTTTACCAAATTTTGTGGAAAAGTTTGAAAACATAAGGAAGGATAAATATTATAGTAAAAGAAAAAAAGTATTATGTTACCTACACTTGGATATGTAATATATATGCCTGGCACATAATGAGTGAGTGGTAAATTGTAGCTGCTATTGTTGTTTAGAAAGCATTCATGTTAGAAAAGGAATCTGCAAAAAGAGGAAAAAGTTGGTGAATCAAATTCTGCTGCTTGGAATTCATACTAATTATGTTTGTTTTCTGAACTCTCAGGAGTCTGTGCTTTTTTTTTAAACCACTGGTTGAACGTCTTTATGGCCTTCTGAAGTATTTCAGATTCCTAAAGTTGTGTTCTTGTTCCACAGCATTTGAAAACATCATTTGAACATCAAATCTTAACTCTGCATCAAAATGGCATGTCTTATTCATTTTGAATATAGCTGGTTTGCAGTCCCATACATAGGCTGATGACATAATCTGTTTCTTAATCAAATGTCATGCTGTCCTTTGTCCTCTGTTTTTAAGTGTGTATATATTTTCCCACAAAAACTATTACAGTTTATCACATAATGTCTTTGCTTTTTATCTAAAATCTCAGTGTATAATACCACCACAGCCATCAAGAAAAAAAATTTTTTCTAACTCTTCCCTCTATGAGGAACTTAATTGTTTCTGAGATGAATCAAAGCAGCTTAGACTCCACCTTTTCTTTCTTGCTTTGCTGCAAACAGGTACAGAGTTCTGTAGCCTTTAGATTGGTAATTGACTATAGTTTAGAAAATGGTGCCTTCCTTTCTCCCAAAATGTTCATGGGATTTTATTTTGTTGGTAATGGCTTTCTTTTAAATTAATGTGAATTTTGAGTCATTTTTGTTGTTAAATTTGAAATTTTAGGGGCAGCCCTTGAGATGATTGGAAATATCCTGAGGTGTTCCCAAACCACAAAGACTACTAAACCATGTCCAATGACCTCGCATTTTCATGTAGTACATACTAAATAGAATCAGTGAGAATATTAAATAGAAAAAGTCAGAATATTAAATCCTGAGGGTGGCTAAACAGGATTTTTTTAAATAGAAAGAGAGGACGAATACAACTTTCTGGGGCTGGTAGAAATGAATAACTTGGAAAACGACCATTTAAAAGATTATTGGCTATCTAACTGAGAAAAAAGTCAAGGGTTAGAACTATAGAGAAACTGTCACCTCCAGTTTATATATGAAAGTAACAAGATGAGCAGCAAGTAGAATACTCTCAAAGTGATCATCCTATAGAAGTCACTAGGAAGCTGAGATAACAGTGTGTTCATAGACAATTATCTGAGGACTATAAGACTAGCAAGAATCCTAGTGATTCTGGAATAAACAGTATTTTACACTCTGCGCCAGCTTCAGCTGAACTTGATGAGTGAACCCTCCAGTTCTTGAACATGAATTGGAATAAGTGTTTGCTTAGCAACTTTGGCAGACAAGCCTAGAGGGCACACAACAACTGTAGGTACTTAAGAGTTTCTTATTTCTGGCTGTTAGGTAGGCTGTCTCTATTTGAAGGTTACTGTGATATAAAATTTCCAAAGTGGCCAGTTCTTTCTCTGACCTTATAGGTCAGACAAGCAGAAAAATCTTAGTATATAAAAGAAATGGTTCTATAATCCATTCCAAACTACATTCAGTTTGGTTATTGAATGAAAGATTTTCTTCGTATATTATTAATAAGAAGAAATAGCCACTGTTTATGCTGACGGTAACTACTGTTCAGAACAGTGTCAGGATTGTATCAGTGTAGATAATAGGCTTTTAATCCATAGTTCTAAGATGTTCATTTTTGTGACAAGCCAGTAATGTCTTTGATCTGATTTCAAGTCAAAAAAACGGAAGGAAAAGTAGCCAGTGAGTGAGTCCTATGTATCCAATTATTTCTACTATTGTGGTTGTACAACCACAGTGATATTTGTTATTTTCTGACTATTTCTTTTTAAAGAAGAAAGAACATGGCTGAATTTCAGAGCTGGTTTTTAAGGTTTATTGAACCCTTGAGCTGCTGGTATTTCACATCTTTGATGTAGGATAAGACCCAGAGAGAGAGAGTGTGTGTGTAACTTGCATGTATAACTTGCATGTTTTTTAAAGGATATGTGGTTGAATTCTGTAAATGCTTTTAGAGTTTAGGCCCACTGTCTGGGTGTTCACCATCAATAGAACCATGAAGTTTTTTTGTTTTGTTTTTTATCTAATAGAATTAAGGATTATTTTTTCAAGTATAGGAAAGAAGGAATAAATTAAGAAATTCCAAATTTTATCACTGGGGTGTTTGGGGTTCTGGATTTCATTGTAAGTTAGGGAAGGCATTTACATCCTAAGTAATTTGCTGATGAGAAATTTGCCATCACTGATACTCCCTTTCTTTAACCAGTAAGGATTTTACTTTGAAAAGTCATTTATTGTACTTGTATAATATCTAATTTCCAGGACAGTAATGTATGCTATAGAGATAAGTTCATAATTAGACTTTTAAGCATTTTAAACGCACTGCTAGTCCCAGGATAGTTTCTAATTTCTCCAGTGTTTATATTCATTGAATAGATTTCAAACAAATTTTAAAGTGTTGGCCATTCAAAGTTTTTGTCTTTTTATTATCTACAATTATTTTAATAAATAACCCAATATATCTATAATATGCCAACATTTTATTAGTTTTCAGAAATAATTTCTAGACATTTTGTTTCTGGAAAATTTGCTAGAACCTGATTATCTCTTTGTTACAGCCTATATTTCTACTCTTCCTCAGTATGCTAGACCAGGAGTCAGCAAACTTTTTGTGTAAAGGATTATGTAGTAAATATGTTCAACTTTGTGGGCCAGATGGTCTCTGTCACAACTACTCAACTCTGCTATTGGAACCTGAAAGCAGCCACAGATGATATATAAATGAATGGGCATGGCTATATTCCAATAAAACTTTATTTGTAAAATCAGGTGGTGGGTCAGAATTAGCCCATAGCCATAATTTGCCCATTGCAGTATTAGACTTAAAGAACACAAGTATATGCCTAAAGTAGATACAGTCTTACTGTCTTCATAAATGTAGTTCCTGTGGATAGCAGACCCAAAGAGAAACAAAATTAAATAAAACTAAGTATTTTTTTAGGCCTTTTCCCAGGTTTGGGGTTTTGTTTTTTTTTTTTTAACAGAAAACTGTGTGGCAGCTACTTTCAGCATACTCTGTAGATCGTATAGGAGAGGAAGCCTTTTTTTTTTTTGAGGAAGACTGACCCTACGCTAACATCTGTTGCCAATCTTCCTCTTTTCTTTTTTCTCCCCAAAGCCCCGGTACATAGTTGTGTATCATAGTTGTAGAGTTGTAGCTCTTCTATATGGGATACCACCTCAGCATGGCTTGATAAGCAGTGAGTAGGTCTGCACCCAGGATCCAAACTGGTGAACTTCGGACTACCAAAGTGGAATGCACAAATTAACCGCTACGCCACCGGGCCGGCCTCTGTTAGGGTGTTTTTAGATCCATTACCTGATATTCATTAGTTCCTTCATCATTACCTTAAGGCTCTGGGCACTGGGGCAGAGTTTGTTGTATTGACAGAAACTTTCCAGGACCGTTATTTGCCTTATTCTAAAATGTACCTGACTAAGATAGTGGAATAGCCTTGATGTATAAAGTGGGGGCTATGGTGTCATAATTTTTCTAGGATTTAAATGTCATGTCAGGTAATAATATGCAGGATACTTTATGACATCAAAGTAAGCCCATAAGTAGATACATTAGTAAATGTTTATTTGAAACAATTGAGTTTAAAGTATTTAAATAATCTGACTTTGATAGAAGCAGCCCCACTATAATTTTTTATTTAAACTTGTGTGTTTGTGTGTGTGTGTACCCAGTCACCATCTTTTATCCTGGTCCAACTTTCTCTGAGAACTCAAAGCAAAAAGTAGTTTCTAGCAGCTTAAGAATCAGTTCCAACCCAAGTATGATTGTGAAACAGATTCTGTTGAAATGAGACATGTCTTTAAACATAAAAGCTTCATACAAAACTTGAGCATCTTCTATCCCATGACTAGAGAATCCACTTTTTCAATGTTAATCTCTATAAACTTAAGTGAATATTTAGGGTTCTTTCTTAGTTCCCTTTTTAGCTTTATGACAGCTAGTATTAATAAGAAATAATTAATACTTAAATAAAACTCTTCTCAAGTTTTCTGATTTGTGCTTGATAATTTTTTAAACTATAAAACGACATTATTTGAAATCAAGTTATCAGTATATTTTCCAACATCACCAAAGATATTTATAAATTTCAAAAGCCAGTAATTTGAATGAGCATTAGAAACTCTTTGCTACCAGAGTGGGCTCCATTTAGCAGATCTCCAATGAGAGAAATATGAATTCATTCTATTCAAGTCAGTAAAATACATATTAAGTGCTTATTGTAAATGACGAATTCTTTTAGACTTTAAGGATTTAAGTATGAATAAAGCATGGACCCTATACCCTATCTTCAAGATGCTTATAGTCAAAAGATAACTTTGACCTTTGGAAAGAAGTAATTTCTGAATTTTTTTCTGTTAAGTAGTTGTTGCCTTCTAGGCACATAGTGGAGTATCCAGGAAATGCCTCTTATATTAAATTAAAAGGATAATAATAAATACTGTGAAGCCATTATTTTATGTTATCTATAATAGGGAACATCATCTGTTAATGACTTCCTGCTCCAAACTGTACTTTTCAACTTCCTTCTACTCGGGCTAGGGCTGTTCAAGTCAATCAAAAAGATGTTAACTTGCTTTCTTTGTATAAGAAACTGAATTATTTGTCCTGTTTTTCCCCCTCAATTATGCAGTTAACTTTGAGTTATACACAATAGGAGTAAATTTGCTAAAAAGGTAAATTACAGGTAATTCAGCTATCATTCTACAGTGTGCTAGGGTTGACCTAGTTAACAATATAGGGTCATGATCCTCATGTGGCAGAGGAGTATGGAAGACCAGAATACAAGAAACTTTCCCTAACAGAAAAAAAAGTTATGGTTTCATTGACATAAAAGTGAAACAGTGGTTATCTTCCTATACTAAAATTATCTTCAAGAATTTGACCATTTGTCACCATCTGTTGCTAGCATTGTTGTCCAAACCACCACTATCTTTTTCCTGAATTTATGGCAACATCTTCCCAACTGGTCTCCCAGTTTTCCTTCAGTCATTTGTTTTTTTTTTAACACAGGAAGATCCTTTTAAAATCTAAGTCAGGTGATGTCATTCTTCTGCTCAAAATCCTCCAATAGCATCTCTTATCACTGTAAAACCAAAATCCTTGAAATGGTTTTCAGGACTCTTCTCATCTATCCCCTGCTGCCTCCTAGACTTCATCTTCCACTGATTTACCCCTCTAGCCACCGTGCCCTCTTTGCTGCTCCTTAAAGATATCAGGCACTCTCCTGCCTCAAGGTCTTTGTATTTATTGTTCTCTCTGCCGGAGAACACCTCCCTTAGTATCCACATAACTTGCTTTCTCACATATTTTTCTCTTTGATCACATATCACTTTATGTGGGTATATCACTGGGTATCTTTTGTGATCATCCTATATAAAATGGCAACATGCCCCTGTCATCCCCTCTCTCCTTCCCTGCTGTGTTTTTCTCTATAACACTTTTATTACCATCTGATGTACTATAATTTGTTTATTCTTTATCTGTCTCACCCAGGAGAAACTTGGTAAGGCAGGGATTTTATGTTTATTGCTTTATCTGCAGCACCTAGGTGCATAATAGATGCTCAGTGAATATTTGTTGAATAAATGAACAAATGCAAATGATTAGCAATGCAGCCATAGCTCTTCTTTCTTCCTGGACCATGCTCAGTTGACTCAGAGAAGGTATAAACAACATACTGGATAATCTGAAATTAACATGTCCTTCAAGGAGAACTACAGGTGTATTTTAACCATCTATATTATTTAACATGCTTAAACTTGGTAAAGTTTTTCAGGGAGGGATAAAAATCTCCAGTTTTTTATCAGAAAAGTGAAAATCCTTTAAGTGGCGAAGATCACAGAAATTCTTCCCATTTACATAGACATAGTCTTTCCCTCTGTTAGATATGTTACAGCTAGGAAGACCTACATTTGGTTTTCCATGTGCTCAAACACGATTTGAACCTTTTTTATATATCAGTTATTTCAGTGTGAAATAATCAATGTTAGGGCAAACAAGTATCCTCGAGATCACACACCTGTAAAGGTACTGTGGTATTGCTACCTGCTTTTCACTCTTTACTCTCCTATTGTACGCTGTAAACTCTCCAACGTACATATTCATTACAGTCACTTTTGTTTATAATCCACAAAGCAGTCTCTTTTACTGATCCACTAAATTCTCCAGCCAAAAGGCACAAAGAAGCAAATCACAGGCCCAAATTGTTTATTACAGAATAGTACAGGAGCCACAGGCTACTTATTTAAGATGGGCTCTGTATTGACTCTTTAACTCTTTGCTGCTTGCTAAAATTATAACAAAGCCATCTCTGGAGAGGCTTACACATTTATTTGAAGAACATGGCCAAAAATCTTTTATTTTCCAGATGATGCTATATTAAACATAAAATATCTGAACTGTAGATCAAATTGCACATTACTGAGAAACCAAAATTGTTATTGAGCTAATTGAACAATGACTAAGTTAGGTAAGAGGTGTTACCTGTTGGTAAGATGTCAATCCTTTTCTCTTTTTTTACCATTTTGTTCTAGACACTACATAGCTTTTTAAAAAGATTTTAGTTTTAAATAAAAATATTATCAGGCAATGGAAATACATAACTAACCCCTTATAAAGATACTTCATTTGCTAGCATGAATGTTATTAGAATATAGAGCATTTGGTCTCTTAGCTTAGAAGAAGTTGTAATTTTGTTTTTGGATTCCCTTTTATTTATTATTATTTTTTTTTGTGGGGAAGACCAGCCCTGAGCTAACATCCGTTGCCAATCCTCCCCTTTTTGCTGAGGAAGACTGGCCCTGGGCTAACATCTGTGCCCATCTTCCTCTACTTTATATGGGACGCCGCCACAGCATGGCTGACAGGCAGTGCATCGGCAGGCGCCCGGGATCCGAACTCGCGAACCCCGGGCTGCCAAGCGCGAACTAAACCGCTGAGCCACCGGGCAGCCCCTGGATTCCCTTTTAGATCAGCCTTTCATTTCATGTGAGGCTTTAGGCTTTTAATTATGCCACTTGTAGATATGATTATAAAAATACAATTTAAGGTTGATGTGCACACTAGGTATCATCTATGCCAGTGAGTCATAGCCCTGGGTCTTCAAAAATAGTAATATGACAAGATGTAAAATATTTCAGAAAATCTAACAAGTTGTACAGTTTACTGAAATAAAATTATCCATGCTATTCTAAAACATCAAATTTCTTTCACTAGAATTATTTCAGCTCAACATAGCAATGCTTCATTTCCCTTTTAACCAGAAGTTCTGAATGAAAGTTGCATGGCTTTGTTTTTTTAAACAGGGAAAAATATTTATTATAACTCAATAAAGAAGAGTTTGGGAGACAAAAAATCTTTCAAAATAGGAATTCAGTGTTTTGGGGTGGAGTAGGTAATAGAAGGTTTTATTAGTGGTGAAATGGCTAGGAAATCTTTGGCCTAGTTTTAATGCCTGCATTTTTCAGAAATGGAAACTTCACTCAGGGAAATTCAGGGACCTAGCCTAAACTCTCATGCTTCCTAAGAGGCAGAGCTAAAACCTGGATCCCTATCTCCTGACTCCTAGTCCAGTACTCTTTTTCATCATATGGTATGACTCCACAGTGTCTGGAACCTGAGCAGCCTATTTCAATTACAGAGTACTAATGAGTGGTAGGGAGAATACTTCTGCCCTACACTATACACTTGTGATACAGATACATAGAACAAGTAGCTTAACAGATTTCTTCTTTCAGAATTTTGTATCTGTTTCCCAATCTGTCTGGTAAAGGATTTTGTTGGGGTGGCATATTGCCTTTACCAGTGAAGCATACCAGTGAAACATTAGTCAAACTTTTGTTTTGCTTTGTTCTGTGTTAAACTGACACCATCTCCCATCTCCTCTCCTGTTTATTATACCCTTCTCAGATGTGTTTTCAGAATAAAGTATTATTTGGATTTGTTGAGAATGGCCACCAGAATTTAGTAAGAAACCATTTTTTTTAAGATAGGTCTTTTCCATAAATTCAAGATCTGCATTTCTTCCAGTGACTATAGCTAAAATTGACTCTACTTTGTTACTTATCATTACAAATATGAGGCAGGATGATTTTAGTAGACTCTCAATATTTAAGTAGAGGAATGAAGTATTAAAAAATTACTATAACTAGTAAGAATTTCTACTGAAATAAAACATAGATTGGGGGCCAGAAATAATTTAATGTATAAATTATTTAGAGCTTTGGATTACAGATTCTTGAAATGGCTCTGGGCTAAAATGCAGATGTTACTTCTGGTCTCTTTAAAAATAAATTTAAAATAGAATATCTTGGTGCTGTTCCATTTCTCATAAATTGAAAGGATCTGGCACTTTCCAACTCTGAAGAAAAAAATTGCACAAGTCAGAAGAAGAAACAATAAAACCAATGGCACTTTGCTTAAGGGAGAGCTAACTCAACCCAAGACCAAATTGTTTACCTTCTACAGAGATTTAAAAATAATAGCTTTGTTTGCTTACAGTTTTGTTTTGTTGTTAGGTTGCCTAGTAAGTCAATAGTGCAAAGCCTTGTCCTGGTTTTGAAAGCTCTTCAGAAGTGCTGGTTTACTGAGGAATTTAAAAACCTGGGTGTCCTCATCTTTTTTTTTTTTTTTTTACACCCCCCCCCCCATTAGGCAGTCCTGTGATTATAGAGCCATCTGCAGGAAAATTATCAAGTTGCAACATAGTTAATGATTCTTTTACCCTGTTATTTCAAGTGGTAAATGAGAAGTGACAAACTGAAATTCATGTGGGGAAAGAAATGGACAGCTCAGAGATGCAGGAATTACTAGGGAGGGGAGCCCCCCCCCTTTAATTTTTTAAGGAAAACTGCTTTGTCATAGTGAGTTTATGATCAAAAGAAACATGCAATTAGCTTCAGCTTTTACATATTCTAAGTAATTATAGTTCTATCTCATTTGAAGGGCTGTCTAATGATTGCCTTTTAGAAGCTTTTTATGATGTCAGTTCTGTTTGTGTTGATGTCAGAGGGATACTATTTATTTACCTCAGAAAGAGATTTATTTGCTTTTTCCTCCAGAAGGTATGGCTGTTTTTACACATCTTCGTTATAGTTGTATGGTTGTCAAAAGGGGAATTAAACAAGTGTTCTTTTGCCTTATAAATACTGATTGTTTCCACTTGGTGTACAAATAGGTGTTTCCTATTTTGTTAATCATAAAGCATTTCTAAAACTTAAATTAGACTTGAGATTTTTGGGGCGAGACAATAGAAATCTGATGTTCTATGTCTGAGACAGATGACGTGATTTGTGAACGTTAGCATATGTTTTTACTCTGCTCTGAGAAGTGTATGTTTGTGTGTTGATGCTCCTCATTTCCAGCCAATACCCAAATAAAGTGTGTACCAGTACTCAGACCAATCTATATCATCCACTATAACTCTGATTATTGGTTTGGCCATGATTTAGGCACTCAAATTAAAGCATAATTGGAACAGTTTTTTCAGAGTATCAGCTGAGTAAAGATCATAAAATCAGGTCTTTGACTTTTAATATTTTCATACGGTGGAAAGACAGTATTTGGAAGCCTTCCACTGATTGATTGGTATCAGCAAAATGAGAGTGATATTGAAATAGAAGATGCACTGTATGATTTTAGATCAACAGCATTATTATCTTTAAATAATAGGCATTGCATGTTAGTGGATTAGTTTGAGAGAGATGTATTATTTTACTAGAGTTTATATTCTTTTTTTTTTTTGCAAAAGTAAATTTTCTAAATTGTGAGGTTATTAGAAAAAGACCGAAGACCAACTTCCTGAACACTTAGGAATGACTTTGTTTACAAAGCAGCATATACTAGAAAAATCTGCAATATAATGTTCAGATATGAAACCTAGAATTTTGGTGTCTGATTTAGTTAGCCAGGATAACTAAAATACTGCACATTTAAGAGACAGCATTCACTCACAAATCATCTCTCTATAAGCTAATTAAGGAAGAGGAGGCATTGGGGAATGGTCTTTTGCTTTGCATCTGCCCACTTGTAGATTCTCTCACTTATTATCCTCTTAAACCTATCCTCATCCCCACCTTCCATGCAGCCAATAATTTATTAGTTATTTACTGAGTTTCATGCTTTAGGAAAATATAGAGTTCATTTGTGGAATTATTCACATGTGAACTTTGTTTGGCTTCATTTATCCCTCTGAAAGTCTTGTTTTCCAGGAATTGATTCACTTAGAAATAATGTTGAAACTTTTTATGAGGAATCCTATGAGCGGGTTTTAGATTTACTTTTCCAGCCAGATCTTCTGGCCTTTTGGGACGCTGGAATGTTGCCTACTTGTTTTAGAAAAATGTACAATAAGATTAACCACTAACTGGCCTTTATTAATTAATTCAAGATGTGTAATTCGGTTAAATTAGAATTTTCCTTTGAAAACTTTGTAGAATTTTAGGTCACTTGAAACAGTCTTGCTTAAGGATAGTTTAAAAAACAGATATGAAAGTTATAGTGATCTGAATATCAGGGATAAAGAAGAGCAATAAAATAGATTAAAATACTGCATGGGTAATCCCAAGAAATTTTGCATAGCTCTCCAAGGAAGAACTATTTCCTAGTCAACAGAAAAATAAGAAGGAAGAAGGAAATTTTTGCATGGGGGCCTGGAATTTAAACCAAAGTTGCCAGAAAGTCCCTACCTAGGAGATTTTTTTGAAAACATCTTTTCCTAAATCTTCAGTAAAGAAGGCAATTGCTTAGGCAAAGCACATTATAGCTTTTTCTTATCTAGTTTAGATCTGTGCTTGATAACTGTTGGAATGGCAATAAACATAGCATCCTGAATCATTGAAGTGGGGGAAGCATATTGAAAATCAGTGAAATGCAATAATCCTTAAACCAGGAATCATCAGTTTGCTAATAAAAGATGTATGGCTCCAAGTCATGTTTTTTTCAGGGTTCTCTGACATTTTCATTAATGTGTGCAATGATGCCCATTTTGCCATAAAACTTGGTGATTTTTTTGATTGTTGGACTAGGTAGCATGAATATTGAGTCAGATCACACAATCTTAGAATAACACATAAGTGATTACGTAGAATTGTGGGTGGAAACAATTCAGGATAAAAAGTGCATGACGGTTCAGGGCTCCTGTGCAGACTGCATGTCTGTCTGAAATTGGGTTTAAAAAGTGGCCCTGACTCCAGCTGACTCGTTTTGTCAGACTGAGTCACAGGATTAACCCTTGACATGTTTCTTTAAAAAAGAAGGCAAAGATTAAGCAACTGCATTGACTGAGCAGCACTTGATCCATCTATATGCATTTTTTCCTGTAATATGATTCTCCTTAAGAAAAAAATTGTGCTGCAGCTGTTACGTAGATTAAACTAGACTTTTTCAAAAAATATTTTTGAGGAAGAGAAAAAAGACTTTATCTTAGAAGATAATTTGTAATTGTGATAAAGAAAACATCTACATCAACCAGTTTTAGTTTCTTCAGGGGTAAGGCAGACTTCAAAGATGATATTTTGGAGTAACAAACTTAAAAGACCTTACCATAGCATGCAAGTATGATATGGGAACATTTTATTTAGATTACCACCAGTTTTCTTGATTATTTACTGTTTTTGAGGAATGAGTTTAATATATTTGTGTAGCTCAATCTCTCTTTCTCTGTCTCTAAGTTTCTGTATCCACTCTCAATTTAGGCAGTAGTACATACTGAGTGAATGTGTTATATATTGGGGGGGGGTCCTTAAATACACATGTATGGATTTTGTATCTGTTTTTGAGAGGAGGAATGAAAAGTAGAAGCAAAGCTTTTAATTAATTACTTAACTCTGTTTGGAAATTATTATGTTGCACGTTCAGGTTTCAGGTTTAACAGCAAATCTTATCCAGTTGCTTAATAAACTGCTTTCAAACAGTAAAAGATTATACTGTCTGGCTTTACTCTGAACTTTTTTACTTGAATATTTGTTTATTCTTTTCGGAATATCATATAGTTGTGTCTAAAATAAAGAACTGATGAGAAATACTAAAACTTTCATTGTGCTTTAACAGTCAAGATGGCATAGTTGGATTAATGTTACGCTGTTTATCAGACAAGTCCCAGAGAAATGAGCCTAACTACTGTAGATGAATTTTTTTTTTCTTTAACCAATATATGTTTTCTCAGGTTGGAGCAATGATTGTAGAAAGAAAATGTTGAAGTATTGTCAGTGCTTTGTGGCTCCCCTTTTACCCCCATTCCTCCTCAATTTCTATTTAAAAGTTTTTTTTTTTTTATTTTGAATCATTAAGAGAAAAAGGAATTTTTATTTTAGATGGTTGATTTTCCTTTTTTTTTTTTTAAGAGTAGCTGTACTGTCAGAGAAAGACTATGTCTATGAACGACTAAAATTTACTTGAACGGTTTTAAGGCATCGCATTGTTAATTGTAAATCAAAGCTTTTTACACAGTTCTCTAAGGATTGAAATGGGTCTTTGTGGCCTCTCAGGAGGGAGGAAGTTACAGACCACTCTGCAGCCTGGCATTTTAATAGTCTGCTGTACAGTGATGTTCTTTTGCAGCTGCTGCTGAGCCTTTTCTATATCTGGAGGGTGTGGGGAGATTTTATTGTTATTCCGATACCATCAGCTTTTAAAACATTGTGAAGTTAGCTGGCCCTATTGTCTGATTTCATTTTATTGCTATAATTTGATCAACATGTTTCATAAGAATGGAGGATTTTTTTGATTTCTTATAGAGTATTCCTAGAATATTTCTTAGTTAGAGGAGTTCTGCTTCATGAAAAGTGCCTTAAAAAAAGTGATGTGCCCCTTTGCAGCTTGTGAACTCTGCTTTGATTAACACAGTTCTGGTAGAACCTACAAGGCACAGGGAGAAGAGGTAACACAAAGAGGTTTTGATGAGGGAGAAAGGAGAGAAAAGTCGCTATTTTGTTTTTCGCGGTTAGAATCCATACTGAAAGACAAATTGAAAATTTTTAAATAACAAAATGTATTTGTGTGTGAGAAACATGTATTTGCAGAGAATGTCTAAAACTTTTTGACTTCTAAGTATAAATTTTTTAAATCTATAAGACATTTATTCTCACAGTGATGATTTTCCTTTTTGAGAAATTTGAGTATTAACATAAAAATATGAATATTTAAAGTAATTTTTAAATTTTTAAATATTTAAAGTTCATTCTTAAGAACAAGAATGAACTTAGAGGAAGGAAAGAATTCTGAGAAACCTTTTTTAGTTTATCATCTAGAGTGCACATTTTGTCTGTTACACATACCAGCCTTTCATACTTTCATATAAGAGAAAACAAAAACCTTGTTTGTTTTTTCTATTTAATTACTGAATTGCTTAATACGTATTAGATGTTCTGGAAGAGTGCAGTCCTTTATAAACTTTTAATTGGTATTGTGAACGAGGAATATAAGGAAATGTATGACTGAAAATTTATATTATTAAATATTTGCGTTTTAAAAACGTCATTTATTTTCGAGATAATTTTTGAATTTTTGGACTGGACTTTTTCATGAAATATGTTCCTTTCAAATTTTTTCATGATTTTTATAAGTTAAAAAAAAAAATTCATGGTTCTAGCTAGTTAAGAGGTACTTACTTGACGGTCCGCTTTCTCCAGGAAGTGATTTTGTACAGGGCTTAACTGTCTGGATCCTTCTTGTTACACATGATTCAATGTTTCCAATTCCTGATTGCTTGATCATGTGTTTATCAAAGTTGGAAGCAACTTTAGACCACACCAGATGGTAATGTTGCTAGAGGTGTAGCAAGCTAGGTTTCCCTGCCACAGAAGCTCTATGTAATTAAAACTAAAAACAGATTAGCAGATTGGTCAGTTTGCTTTTCTTTGAGAGAGAGAGAGAGAGATAGCATATATATGACAAAATTAATAATTCCTTGGGATATTTATCTCTAGGACACTGTATCTCTTTTCATTATTTAGCATTTGTAAGTAACTTGTATTTTTTTAATACCCCAAAGTTTGTCTTATTGGTATCTCCACCAATGCAAGGACTTGATAGAAATTGAAAGAGGTTACTTACAGCATAAAAAACCCTCCCTCTCTGCTCTGTGAGTTGGTTCAGTCCTATTTTGCATAAGTTCCTTTTGAGTAGATCCATGTGTGGATGCATAGTGCTGAAGACTTAACTCTGTTTGGCTGTGTGGATGTATGTCTTGGAGAGAAGCTGTGTGCGTTAGCTGCAAACTAACATTTTCAAAATCAACATGTATTGTGCTTATCCTGTCCCTGGAATGAGCAGCAATTCTTTGATGTATTACTACAATGGGAAAACGGTAAGTCTTTTCCTTTGTTCATATAGCTTCTGACTGGCTTGTTTAATGGAAAGCAGTGTAGATTAATTGCTTTTTACTAAAATCTTGTGAGGTTTTATCATTTTCTGCAATATATTTAAATTGTGTATTTCTTTGTAAGTAGTATCAGTAAAGTTGTGTCTTTGCCACACTTACTCAAAAGTTATTGGCTTTTATTTTTAAAATAGTATAGAAAATAAACTTGAATTTGTGAGTTATTTCTAATGCTTGATGTCTTTACTACTGATGAAGTCGAAAGCACATTTATTTTAGTGTTTTCTTATATTATAAACATACAGTCTATATATCAAGTACACACACATATAGAGAGAGAGAGGATTATTTGATGCTTTGTAGATAGAAGAGAAAGATGAAAGTCATCTTGGATATTCATAAAAATAACAAGTATGCAGCTCTGGGAATGATTAGGGAAGCAGTCAGCTAGTGAGGGCCGTATTTCCTGTTTGGAGTTTCAGGTCCAGAGCCTGACTTTACTGGGATACCATCTGTTTCCAATCAAACTAGAATTTTGACCCTGTACAGACTCATAAAATAAATCACTATTTTTCAAAGAATGCCTTAATACATTTTCCAAAGAATGTATTTCTGGTCGATTTATAGCACATGGTTAGATGTTTTAAAATAATACCTTTCTATGTTGCTAAGTAAGCTTTTTCTATTCTTTCAATTAATTACTTGGTGTTAATTATTTAGTATGTTTCTGAAAAATATCTTTAAGGCAGAGGATTTTGTATATTCTAAAAAGAAAGTGAACTTCTCTGGAAGATACGATAAGAATTTTCTTTGTAAGATAATAAAATATTATACGAATGAATAACAATTTGGGGTGTATGTCAGGAATTCAGCATTTTCCTCTTCAATCTTTCCAAAAAAATTTTTTCCCTCAGGTGTCTTGTTAAATATATACATGACTTCACTGGTTTTTTTGTTTGTTTGTTTTTTGGTCAGGAGTGGAGGCATTTTTAATGTTAGTGTTTGAAATTATAAAGAAAATTTGATCACATTTTCCCAAAATAGGTATAAAATCGGATATGTTTGTCCCTTCCCTTTTTACCACTTGAAAATATTTTAAAGTAGCATATGGCTCTAACAGGGTATGTGAGAACTAATGAAAGCAATTTTTAATTCTCTGACTGCTTTAATAAGGCCTCTTTGGACTCTGTTAGCATTTGGTTGTTAACTTTTGGGTAAGCTTTCTTAATAGATGATAATCAAGCCAAAATATCCGTAAACTCATTAAAAAGTTGTGTTCACATTGCCCATATAAGCAGAGCTTTGGAGAATCGGAGAGGTAGATTTGGATGGGTAATATAAGTGAAATTACTTGATCTTGATATAATTTCCTTGCCAGCTGTCTTTCAAGTCAAAAATATTTTTCTTTTATGTCCAATTCTAAGTAAAATAGTCTGTTTGAAGATGGTATGTATGAGTTTAGTAGAATTAATTATGCAGGATCCCTAAAGCAGAGAGACTATAACTCAAATTGAGTTTAGATTTTATTCTTTCGAGAGCACAGATCACTCTGTTACAACATTTCTCTTTGTTCTACATTGAGGAGTGGGGGCAGCTTTGATCGTATTAAGTATTTCCAGGCTTACTGTAGATGACATAGCTGGTATGATAGAAAAGTGTAGCCTGAAAATTGATACCCTGTGCCTGATATAGGTCAAAGGTGACTTTTATGTTCTTGAAAAATGCATTAAGAGATGATATATTGTCTTAGTCCTCTGTATCATAAGGCTCTAGTCTTATGTATTTTCTTATATGTATTCTATTTTTACCACCTCCAGTTTTTTATTATTATTCTCTTATAACTCTTCAATAAGAAAATCATGTGGAATGTAATTACATTATCCAAAGCCTATGTAAATACCTCATCTTAGTATAATTGGGAAATGTCTACCCATCAATGCTTTATAGTAAAAACTAGCACTTTAATATTTCCAGACTCTAAGTGAAATGTACTTTCTGTCTTGAGTTACGGAATTTTTCTATAATTCTCAGAGTAAACAGGTTAAATTTAAGCTTACTCTTAATCCCATTTTATCAATTTATTTTAAGATGATAGAGCAGATTAATATTTTGAAATACTAATAAGTTCACATTGATTTCATTTTTAAGATCCCATTACAGGTATTATGAGAGAGCAAGAAATTCTAAGTGGTACTGGTCTTAAACATAGGCTTGGGCATCTATGTGCAGAAAAGAAAAGCCAAAAATATTAACCCTATTTTTCCCATTATTTGAAAAGAGAAGGGAGTAATGTTCTGTATCTTATGTAGCTTTTGTATAGCTATATTCTGTATCATACTGTAAAATATTAATATGTGTTTATGATAAATAGAGGACTTAAAACCATTTTGAATATTACCTATTTTTGAGGTTTAAAAAATAGCAGGGAATAATGGGTTTCTGAGGTTCTTTATGTATAAAGAACTTGGCCTACATTCCGTTTTCTCATTGATATGACTAAATTGTGTCCTTTATGCAGAAAGGTAGAAAGTCTTAGAGGTAAAGGAAGGAAAGTTTTGGGAGGAGAGGATTCCTGTTTTCTTCACCTTGAGGATTCTGGAGTTTCGGCCTTCCTCTGATCTGATCAGCCTCCATTTTCTAGGCCTTGAACTGAAGATGCTACAAAGTGTTCCAGGTATAAAAATTGCAGCAAGTACAGACATGATGCTCTTTTAATTGTGTCAGGGGATTATTTTAATCTTATTAGAGACAACACAGATATCCAAGTTTTAAAACTCAAGCTTAGAAACACATTTTGAATATTGAGCTTCTTGGTATAGAATCTGGGAAGGAAGAGGCAGGCGCTAACATGATTGTAAGGGCTACTCTGTGTCAGGAACTATACTGGAGACTTTCTGTTTACCTCATTTAATTCTTGGAACCACTCTGTCATTTAGCTGTTATCAGCCTCCTTTTATAAATAAGGAAAATGAGGTTCAGGGAAGTTAAGTAACTAGCTGAAGCCCCACCCAGTTAGTAAGTGCTGAGATCGGAATTGAATCCAGATCTCTCTCCCAAAAGCAAGTTTTCTCTTTTATGTCATCCAAGGGCAAGTAAACTAGTCTCCATAGCTAAGGGCCACACTTCACTTATCCCTACTACCATTTGTGTCAAAATTACTACACTGGAAAGAAAGTAACTGAGAAAAAGACTAGGCCATTCTTAGAAGTAAATATATTTTGCATATATGATCAAACTAACAGTTTTATGAATGCTAATTGATATCCTCAGTCAAGCAAATTTTTATTAGTTTCTTTTTAAGATGAAGAACTTAAAATTATCCTAGATATGTTTAAAAACTCCTAAGTAGACTGTCAGTTCTCCTCTTCTAATAGAACTCTAGTACTGAAAATTGGTTTAGCCCTGGTTTTGGTACCTGCCTGCCCACATAATTTGTATTTTCATGAGAATTAGAGTAGCATTTAGCTAAAATTGCATTGTAAATACTTTCAAGACTTATTTTTCCAATAAACATTTTCAGTTGAAACAAGTACAGAAACCAGTGTCAGAGTATATGGAACTACATTTCTGTTCCTTTGGGGATTTATTGCTAATTAACATGAGAGAGGGAAGTACAATTAAATTAATTCAAATTTCCGGGCTGTCTGTGGGCCCAGTAGAGTTAAATCTAACATTTATATGATGAGGAAAACATGAAGTCGTTTGAGAATTCTCTGAAGATAGAATGCTAAAGACATTGAATGACAAGGACTTTAGCTTAAATCTACTTTGATTTTTTTTTTCCCCTTTACCAAAAATATCTAAGACTGTATTCCAGATAGGAATCCAAGAAGGCCTTTGTTTCTTGATTAACGTGGGCACAAATACCAGTGAGTTCAAACTGTAGCCCCTGCCAGGAGACAATGTCGTCACTGGTCAGCTTAGTGTTTTAGGAAGAAGTTTGTGTCCTTTTCTACTAATCATGAACATGTTGAAGAAAGGGATCAGGTGCTGTATTGTTGGATCTAAATTTTCTTTAAAAGTAGGTAGCTAAGAAGTGACCCTCATTGATTTGTTCAGTATATTATTCTAGCATGCAAGTTTCAAACCCAGTCTCTTAAAAATTCCAGTTTATCTCTCAGAAAAAAGTTTGTGATTGTTATAAAAATGATAACAGTTATGATAAATAGGTGATGAGCTATGGCCACTTATGTTAACTTAAGTTTAATAAAAATGTGCTTGACTTACCTAAGAAGAAATTTTTCACTCAATTGAAAACCAGTAATATTCAACTATGCTCATTAGACAGCAGAAGTAGTCATTGATTTTAAGCTACTTTGTACTGAAAGCTGAAATTCTTTTTTCTTACTGTTGTTAGAAAGGAAATTAGTTACTGTATGTCACCCCTAAACATGTCTCTAGAAATTCTTGGGAAAAGATATTGGTCCTTTTATTTATGAAACTGTTGAAAATATAAACATATATTTATCCCTTTTACAGAAATTCCAGTTGTGTTTTTAGCAGGCTAATGAGATAAAAATCTTCCATAGAGATGGCTGTGTGTCACTGAGTTAGGCCTTGTACTTCAGACGTTTTGCTTTATGATGCCTTTTGGTTTCAGTTCTTGTGGTATTTAGTACTGGAGCTATCTAAATATTTCCCCCCTTAGGCTTGGAATTACCATAAAAACTCCAGTAGTAGATTGGACTTTATAGCAAAATTTGCTATTTTTATGTAATATTAAAATAGTGAAAGTATTGAGCTATTTATCAAATCTGTCATTTAAGTATTCTTAGATATTGGGAAATTCTTAAATTAGACTGCTGTTTCATAGAATTATTTAATTTTTTTAATATCTTTTTCTTTGGGGTTATGTTTGTTGTAATTTTGATTAGAGAAGGAACAAGGAAAGTGGGAAAACCTAAATTTCAGAAACTTTTAAATTTTGCCATTTAGGTTAAAGATGTGCTTTTTATCTGAATGTATACATAAGATCAGTATTTATGGTAAATAATGGATCCAAAATGATCAGAAAAATCAATGGGATATCATTTTTAGGAAATTTCTTTAACTTCTTCTAATACTTATCTACTACTCTTACCTGAATGAGTATAATTATTAAAGCAAAATTTTTGTTTACTCTTTTCTGAATAGCCTCTTTTTGCTAAATTCTGATCCCATAAAATTCAGAAATAGATGGAAACTGTTGTTTGTATGTATTACTATATGTGGAACTTGCATAGGTTAATTAGCAATAACTAAAAAATAAATTCTTATGATAATTACCTGGTTTTTCTTTCTTAGTTTTTGAGTGTTGAGACAATGTGCATGTTTTAAAAATTATTGGCCCAGAGGTTTAATTACAGGTTTTAATGATAGGATTTGACCTGGGTAGAGGTTTTCTTTTTTTCCAGTGACCTTGACTTATTTTTTCAAGTTTTAGATACTCAGCTAAATCTTATAAAATTTTTTATTGTTGAATATAAAATATAGTTATATAAAATATCAGATAAATTAATTGGATGTTCCTGAACATAATATCACGTTTTCATTTTAAAATTATTTAGCCAAGTGATTTTGTTTTGTTTTGTTATTTTGGTAAGTTGATAAAAATTGTGCTGAAGTTGATTTCTATTATTAGCATAAACTTTTCACATACTGGAGGTCCTAACATGGACCTCCATGTGTTGAAGTGTTTAATAGCATGTATTAATGGCTAGCATATATTGAAGTGTTTAATGATATTTAACGTATTGAAACTTAAGAACTGCTATTCAAACCATCTTGACAAAAGAGCCAATAGAATCCCAAACATGATGAAACTTGGTAATAATTTCTTTGTTAGAGCATGTTCAGAAAAATGGATATGCTTCTCCATCTTCCTTCTTTCCAAATTAAGTGAAGGTGTTCCCAAAATGTTTGAGAGTTTAGGCTGATTTTGGTTTTTATAGGCCCTGGAATTATAAGACTCCCAGAATATTTCTCTCAGAATAATTTATGTAATTTTAAACTGCTGGGTAAGAAAAAGTGATCTGAACCTACATTGTTCAATATAGTAACCACTAGTCACATATGACTATTTAAATTAATTAAAATAAAATTAAAAATTCAGTTCCTCAGTTGTACTATCCACATTTCAGGTGTTCAGTAGTCACATGTAACTAGTGGCTGCTGTATTGTTCAGCACAGATATAGAACATTTCCATCATAACAGAAACCTATGTTGGACAGTGCTCGTTTAAAGCATTCCTCTAATTTCTGTGGAAGGGTATCTCAATTAAGATATATAGCTATTCTCACATATTAAAAAAAATTCCCAACTCATCTCTTCATGATTTGGGACATTTGAAAATATCAACCACCACACAGGCTGTGGGATTTATTTTTAAAAGCATGGGGAATGACATTGTCTTAACTCATCACTGGATGTGACAAGATGAAAAGAAGAACTATCTTTAGCAAAAGCTTCTCCTTCTTTGCATGTTTTCTCAATAACTATCAGAAAATCATTATGCCTCCCTGCCTTGCAGGGATGTTTCCAATATTAATTACAGGAAGGATGCATTGAAATTAAGAGCACAGCTCCAGCCTCTCGAGCAAAAAAGAGACTGGTCTGCCCTGAATTTGGGGTTATCCATATGACTAAACTGAATCATCAAAGCAGGAAACAAGAAATCTGTTTTTGCTAACTTGACTGCAATTGGTTACATGAGCTCAAACATTCCAAGGATAAGTGTGTAATCATTGTAAAGAGTAATTGTAAATATTCATCCCTGAAGTACTCTGTCAGTCTTAAAAAGTAAGTTTGGGTGGATGGAATGAGGACATTAAAGATAACTATTTATTAATGTAGATTTGTTCTTTTCAACCAGACCTAACAGTGAAAGGAAGGTATCTGTTAGATTTTCAGTTGTATTTGTTCAAGTTGGACTAGGTGTTATGGTTCTATTCACCAGACACTCAAAAAATTTCTCTCATCGCCATTCCTGGAGGAGAAAATGTAAGTGCTGGGAAAGAGAAAAGATGGTCCCATGATAGCCACTGTGAGCCTGTCATGCTGAAATGGAGGCTAGAATTCTAAGTATCTACCACATTTTAATAGAACATCTTAAATTACTTAATTGTACCCTTTTTCTATTTCTCTTTAAAATAGTTTGACTCTTGGTAGATTTTAATCATCTTAAAGCGTACATATTCCTTTCTGTTAATTTTAAGATTGTTTGTTGTGATACAAAATCATACTTAAGATTTAAATGTATGATTAGATCATTAACTAGAAAAAACTGGCATGTATGTGCAGGTGATCAGATGACATAAGCAGTCTGGTTTTAATTTGTGGCCAGTACTGATTGTAACTAAAAGAGACTTGCTCTTTTTGTGGAATTGGCTGACTGTTTCCCTACATCTGGAGTTAATACAGTCTTTGAGACCACATCAGTTGTGCTTTGCCGCAGGAACTCTTTGATCTGAAAAATAGAGACTGGCACAACTGCTGCTTCATAACATTGCATCTATGTTTTTGCAAGCTATGGTGAAGATACCAAAAGTAAAGTTATTTGGCCTGTGTTAGAAATGCTGTTAGATGGGCCTCTTTGAGAACCATGTTTTTTCAAAATTTTTTTTATGATAAAAACTTTAAACTTATGTTCCTAAATAAACGATAAACTTAATAGTAGTTTAGAGTTTTTACCATTTTCATTTATAAGATGTATCCTTTAAAAGTCCATTTTTTTCAGTCTGTTTATAAAGACTAACATTAAAAACAACTTTACCTCTAAAATGAGCCCTGTTTTCTCCATACAGCTTCAAAATTATTACGCAAGAGTAGGCAAGTCTCTTCTGCTTTATGTGGTTTATCTTGGTCTTCTTGCTTTCCATCCATCGCTTAACCATTATCTGATCAGCATATTCTTTATTTGGCAGCAGTTGGTAAATCAGTCAAATAAATGCTTTCATAATTGCAAATATTTAAAAATTTTTAAATTATATCCAGTGAATGGAATCCAGTGAATTGAATGAGAATAAGGATAAAGAAATAGGCCCGGCCCAGTGGCACAGCGGTTTAGTTCGCACTTGGCAGCCTGGGGTTCACGGGTTTGGATCCCGGGCGCTTGCCGACGCACTGCTTGTCAGCCACGCTGTAGCGGCGTCCCATATAAAGTAGAGGAAGATGGGCACGGATGTTAGCCCAGGGCCAGTCTTCCTCAGCAAAAAGAGGAGGATTGGCAATGTTAGCTCAGGGCTGGTCTTCCTCACCAAAAAAAAGGATAAAGAAATATAAATTGACTAATTCTGTATAAATTTAAACTGAAAAATTATGTAGATTTTTTTGTGTGAAATAACACATCAAAACAAGTTTTCATAATTATCAGCGGGAGGTTTACATAGTGTTTCAATCCATAACCTGGATAGATTTAGAGAATTTTTTGTTACATGCTATCAGACCAGTGATGGTATATATAGTACATAAGCATTTGTGACAAAAAGCATGTGTTCTAATGCTGTCTTCTAAATTTTATTCTCATTTGTATTTTCTTTTTTTTTTTTTTTTTTGCCGAGGAAGATTCGCCCTGAGCTAACATCTATGCCAGTCTTCCTCTATTTTGTGTGTGGGTCACTGCCACAGCATGGCCCTGACGAGTGGTGTAGGTCCACACCTGGGATCCAAACCCAGGCCACTGAAATGGAGCACGTTGAACCACTAGGCCATGGGGCCGGCCCTCTGTATTTTCTTGCTACATCTGTGGATTTACTTGATTTTCCATTGTTTGTGTGATTTCAGCCTAGTTTGGCAAAGTCTATATATAAAGGGGACGGAGGACATCTAGCTGTGGTGAAATTTAGACACTGAAACTTCATTAAAAGAAAAATTGCAAAATTCCTTTCCTGAAAACTTTTTCCTGCCTATCACCCTATATAATACATTCCAAACACATTTGTATATACTGAATTATTTCGTTCTTACACTATCTTTATGTAATAGCTCTAAACTAGAAAAATATGTTTAATATGTATAATGAAAAAACCATTATATCTGCCGTATTTCCCTATCTAGGATCCTTCTGGATAATTCTTAGAAATATATCTTATCCAGACTTCTTAGGTATCACAAGTGTGTGTTTTTACCTCTGGGATGTGAAAGGTAGGAAACTAACCTGAATGCCAATCCATTAAAAAGACAGCCCTGTGCTAGTATTAGCATGACTAGCAAGAAGAGTGAAAATGGACTTTTTAACCTTTTATTTAGGATGAATTGTATATGTAAGTAGGATCACATCAGACAAAAACTGTAAAAAACAGCATTTGAGGACTGAACAGGGGCAATGTATAGCAGTATAACTGCTTCCATAAGAATGATAGAAAGATAACACTGTTAGCCTGTGCTGACTGTGCTCAACATTTTATATGTATTATCTCATCTCATCTTCCTGTTAACCCCCTGATGCAGGTACTGTTAGCACCATCTTACAAATGAGGAAATGGAGTCTCAGAAGGTTAAGTAATTTGCCAGAAGTCTTTACAGTTAGTTAATGCCTCAGAGAAAGAATAAAGGAATATAAATGATAGTGTATGTAAATTAAAAAATTGGCTCTTATTTTAATCTTGATGTGTGCTTCTTCACCTTTTAATTAGTGCATAGAACTATATGTTCAGGGTAAAAATATCAAACTGTGTGGCATAAAGTAAACATCCTCCTTCCCAATTCTAAGGCCAGAGGTATAACCCTTAAGTTTCTATGTGTAATTCCAGAAATTTTTTATGCTTATACAAAAAATGTGTGATTTTTTTACACAAGCTCCCATAATTTTAATAAGGTAACTACTTTCTTCCACTTAAGTGAACACTTAGACTTTTTATTTTGGAGTGAAATTTAATGGGTGTACCCTTATCAAACTACCCAAAAGAAATGCTTCATACCCTGCTCAGAATAGGATACCTTTCCATTCTTCCTGACTCCTGGTTTAGTTTTACTTTTACAGACCATGCATCACCTTAAATATTTATTTGATTTCCTTCTTGGTTTCAGTAGTCATCATGAGAATGGATTGATCATGTTTTGATTATTAAGGTTATATGGCTACCCATTTAGTTTTCCAGAGAAATGACAATGTTGGCCATTTGCCAATTCAAAATGTTCATACTGTGCTTACCTGAAGCGCAAGTTTACCAAAGGAAATTATATTGCTCTGACAAATTAAATGAGATTTTTCTTAAAGCTATGCCAGACTTGGAAGTTTACTTGAAATTATAGAATTAAAACCCCTCAGCAGAATTTGGTTTTAATTTTGCTAATAACTCTACTGAGTTAAGGAAGTTTCTGAACGATTATGTTGTGTCTTTTGTGGTTATCTTTTTAATAGTAACAGAAGATAGTAACATTTAATCTAACTTACTTTGATTTTGCTAAATCTTTTAACAGTGAAAAGTATAAACTTTATGAACCCAAATTTTATTTTATGCTATATTCAAAGGACATTTGTTTCCACCACCACATTTTGAATCATGAGCCTACATGAATTTGTGTTTTGTAAGCAAAGTCAACATTTATGACTTTATTCAACCATCTGGTGTAATTGTCACACAAAGATGCATTATAGGAATATTTGGAGTAGTATTTTTCTCTAGTAATCAGCTAAAAACAAACATGTAGATAGTAACCAAGTTAGACATTATTTATGTGGATTTGGGCAGTTTTCTCTGGATTTGTGGTAGTTCTTTATAGATATTAGATAGGCCTTTTTAGACTCTTTATGAATGTGGAACTCATTTTACATAAGTGATATGATAGTCATTTACATTTTAATTAAATATCCTGTTTAATTTTAAGGTATATGCACCATCCCCAAATTCAGATGATTTCAACCGTGAATCTCCTAGTTATCCATCTCCCAAGCCACCAACCAGTATGTTTGCTAGCACTTTCTTTATGCAAGGTAAGCACTGCCAAACAGTTGTCAAATATCTATTGTATATTAGCTAATATTTTAAAGTTGTGAGAAAAGAGAATACTTATATAGGAATTCAGACATTAATTATCTGTGTATTTTGGGCTGAGGTAAATTAAAATTTAGTTTTCAAGTTTTCTAGTGCTATTTATTGCTGACTGCAACGTAGTTAGATTATCCAGCAAACCATTGGAGTGCCCATCTAGAATTGATTGAATTTATAAAGAATTTCAATTGAGAAAAATGAGTAGAGCTCCTCTTTCTGATTTTAGAATTTAAATATATGAAAGCTATTAACAACTCTAGTTTCTTGTTTAAATTACAGATTCATATCATCTCTAGCATTACCAAGATAAATAAAGAGTGAATATCATAGAACAGAATAAGACTTGTTAAGAGAGAAAAGGTGTTGCATTTCCTTTAATTCATGTCTAGCAAATCATTTTTATTTGGTCTCCTGTGGTTTTGGACTATAGGAAGCATATGCTTTGGGAGCAATAAATTACTACATAAATGGTTCCTTGATTTTACATTGGTGAGTGAAGTCATTGCTAACATTTCATTTGAAGGCCAACTATAGTATAGTTATTATCAATTACTAAGGTTTGTTATTAGAGAAACTATTCCACAGTTTTAGAATGTTTGATATAATGTATATTGCTTGTTATAGGTTAAGAACTTTTTTGTATATTTATGGGTATAACACTTAACTAAAACTTAAACCCAACCTATCCCCAGATTTGGAATTTTTATTATCCTCCATGATATGAATTTAGATCTTCTGAGGATTTTTATAATGACCTATCTACTACAGTTTGGATTACTTTTTTTTCCTCTGACTGTAAAGCTTTATTCCTTCTTTTAAAATAGTAATTATACAGTTTGGAAGGAAGAAAACCAGATAGAAGACTAGGTTAGAAAGGGGAGGGAAAAAATATCTAGAGGGTACCCTTTGAATAGCATCATCAAAATAAAAGAAAAAACTTTAGCTAAGGAAAATTTTATATTTCTCTTTTTGTCTTAGATGGGACCCACAATTCTTCTGACCTTTGGAGTTCATCAAATGGGATGAGCCAGCCTGGTTTTGGTGGAATTCTGGGGACCTCCACTTCCCACATGTCTCAATCCAGTAGTTATGGCAGCCTTCATTCACATGACCGCTTGGTAGGCTATAACAGATGACTAGGATGTAGCAACACTTTAATCTCACTTGCATTTCTTTTTAGATTGTAAGTTTAAGATTTAATTCTGCCACAACTTCTGAAGTTTGAATATTTCTAGGCATACTACATTTAGCATGCCTTTTATAAAGTAAGTGACAGTAGTAGCACTCTTCAGCTGCTAATTTGTGATGTTCTTTTTGATCTGTTACAGTAGCTGTCCAGTTATATGTGCATATTATTCAGAAAATGTATTTAATACATCATGTCTCTTTCCTACTTTCTCTAGAGTTATCCTCCACACTCAGTTTCTCCAACAGACATAAACACGAGTCTTCCACCAATGTCCAGCTTCCACCGCAGCAGTACCAGCAGTTCACCTTATGTTGCTGCCTCACACACTCCTCCCATCAATGGATCAGATAGCATTCTAGGTGAGCTTATTTAGGTTGGCAAAACTCCCTAAAACCTAATTTGAGAATTTTCAGTGAACTCTGTATCTTTCAATATATATTTAGTATTGAGTTTAAAAATGAAAGAAAGGAAGAAAAGAAACTTGCTGATTTTCATTAATGTAGAAACTGGTAAGGAACCCAGCTTTACCTTAGCTTATTAAGTACAACACATGCAGAATAAGATGTGAGATAACAATAGAGAACACTCTTGAAATAATGGCAGAGTACTGAAAAACCATGCCTGCCTGCTAAAATTCTTGATTTGCTTTCCTACTTGAAATATCCAGGAACCAGAGGGAATGCTGCTGGAAGCTCACAGACAGGTGATGCACTTGGAAAGGCTTTGGCATCTGTGAGTATTGGTTTTACATATTTTGCTGAATGAATTTTACACTGCTGAATGCAGTGATTAGATTTTGTGGGCAGTGTGTGTCATAGTTAAAGGGTGTAGTTATAACAGGATCAACTTCATTACTCATTTAGAGCTAGTCTTGGTTTGTATGGATTCATGCTGCCCTTAAAATAGCTCATGAGAACACCTTTCCACCCCATTCTCACAAGAACTGTCCTTCTAACTTCAATTTAAATATCTGTCTTTGTGTTAACAGAACAAATGTAGGTAGAAGGAAGAGAAATTTGGGCATTTTTAAATCTCAAGCACAAATTACTGAGATTAATAGTTACATCTGTTCGTTTTAAATACATACTTAGTGAGTTGCCCATTAAAATAAGTCAGGTGGAACCAAGAAAAGCAACTCAGTTATTCTTCTGATCCATAGAAGGAAGTGCCTTTATAAGGAATTTTTCCAAGACAAAAGTATTTTACATATTTTTTTAAAAGGAAAAAAGAATTATCT
The DNA here is from genome assembly GCA_031878705.1 of Tapirus indicus. NCBI lineage: Eukaryota > Metazoa > Chordata > Mammalia > Perissodactyla > Tapiridae > Tapirus > Tapirus indicus. The sequence goes on from CM062918.1 coordinate 49,149,797, forward strand.
GCAACCTATTCATTCGAGAAATAGGAAATGAGAGCCTTTCTCCAAAAGAGCCAGATCGATTGAAGAACTCACGCTAAAATCAGTAAAACTGATTTGAAGGAATCCCTTAAGATTTTCTTGAGTAGCTAGTTTACGTTACATCAGGACATTAAAGACAAAGCAGTGATTTGCTTTAATAAACGCAGTGATTGTATTTTAATATCTGATCCTTAAAGCATTAAAACTGAAATCCCTTCTTTTTGAATTCTTTTGGGAGAACATTTACCAGTAATCCACAAAGATTCCAAATCTAATTATCTAAAAGAGTCACTTCTGCTTTGTACATTCTGAAGTTTCTCCTTAGGCTTTTTCTTTCTTTCCTTTTTCCTCCTGAGTGTGGTGCCTCAGAGAATTCCCACAGAGTTGTCTTACATTTTCTGTGAAATGCAGTTAACTCTGTCAGACACATTTGCCGCTGTTCGTGGGGAAGGCAGACCACTTAAGTGGAGTAGTAGGAAGCAACTGTTGAACATTTAGGGAAATAAACCTCTTTGTATATGGTTTCTGTAAATAAACCTTTCTCTGCAGCCAACTGCAAGTTTCTTAAGGAATAAAGCCAAGTCAGATTCATCTACCACACAGTAGAGCCCCACACAAAATGGAGCTCAGTAAATGTGGAATTTAGTCTTGTGTCATCTGACAAAAATATTGATGATGATTAAAAAAACCCACAAAAATATCAGCTATAATTTGAATGATTCCTACGTGCTAGGCACTATACTAATCATTTACATGCTTTCATTCATTTAATCCTCAAGAAAACCCTTTGAGGTTGGCGTTATTATCCTTACATTACAGATGAGGAACTTAGGTTTAAAAGGTTAAGTAACTTCAGTTCAGAAAGATTAAGTCAAATGCCCTAGGGATCACCAAGCTAGGAAAGGTAAAGCCCATATGTATTAGATGAGAACCCTGATCTGACGAGCTTCACTACTCTGTACTTCTGGAAAGAGCAATGCTACAGGGACTTGTTTTATAGGGTGTTGATGAGGATTAAAGGGAGTTGTCCCACTTTTCTGGACTTGTTCCTGCCTGATGAAAACTACCTACTTCAGAAGAGAATTATTCTGTAACATTAAATCTGAGTACCTACCAGGTGTTGGATTGGCTTGTCATATTTCTTCTGCTGATCCTGAAAGAATCCAGTAGCAGATATTTTACATGTAGGAGGACAGATAACATTTGAGCTTTTAATACTAGGCAACTTTTAAAAATATAACCTGCATTTCAGAGGCTTTTTTCCTCAAAAGTTTTTTCTTTATTCAAAGAAAACTTCTATAAGGAACCTTGGAAGATAGGCAGGCAAGAATTTCTGATGTTCTCAGTGGTCCTTCAAGCTGTTTTTCGGTTACCCTTCAAGTCCTTGACTGTTTTCCCATATTATGACCAGCATACTAGCCAAACCAGTTGGCATTTGGAAAAGAAAATCCAAATTCACTGAGTGGAAACCAGGGAAGAATGTTTAATCTAGTTAGTGGGTGGGCTTTGGTTGTCATGGAAACTCAGCTATGTCATCCTATATTGTTACTAGGCAGGAGCAGCCAGGTCATTTCATAAATCATTTCTGTCATAGCTGACGGTGATGCATTCCATCTGCTCCATCACTGCATGCCATAGTCTGCACACTTCAAATCCCTTTCTTCAATCCATCTGCTACTCCCCTCCCCACTGGACATCCCCTGCAAATACATTCTTTCTCCGACTTCCATTACAGACTCACATTCACTTTAGTGCTCTCAGAATGTACTGAGAAACAAAAACATTACATTGGGGATAGGAAGGATTAGAAGAGATGAGGAGAAGGAATGTTATAAGGATTACATTTGAGAGTCTGACATGTATATCAGAGTTTTATGTTAGGTACTACAGATCTTTGGAAATGGCGATCATGAGTATTTTGAAAATTTAAGTTCTTTAGAATGTGTGACATTATTAATATAGCATCTAGTTTTAGGTGGAGAAACACCATGCTGTTGTCATTAGAGTTATTTCTAGCTCCCCAGTTGTCTGATATGTGTCTTAAAAGGTCTTTCATGTGTGAAACATCAGAGGGTACAACCTTTGTTCTTCAGTTTAGGTATTAAAGAGCACACAGAATACTGTGTGATTAAACATGTAAGGCTAGATAATACATTTGCAAAGGTTCCTTTATTTTAAATTTAAGCCTGGATAATTGTGGTCTTAATCTCAGGATAGCTGGAAAGAGAATTGTACATGAAAGTATTTACACAAAGTTCCCAAAGCCCTGTGGATTATGCATTAGCTTAGATAATAAACTAGGGTAAGATAGAAGGAAAGGAAAATCTGGGTATTCGTGCCATTTCTAATATGTTTCCCTGAACATTTGCCAGACAATAACCCTTTAAGATTGTGCCCATGGAGAGTTATGTAGAGGAAGAAACATCTGGTTTATTTCAGTGTCTAATACCATATCAAAACACTTGGTCTTTAATTTAGAGGAGATCAAACAAGAGGACTGTTTAACTTTGTTGATTATATCAGACTTCTTTGTGATAATTTATGTTTTGGTTTCTACCTCAGAGCAAAGGAAAGACAGAGAGAGAGAGTGAGTGAGTGTGTGTGTGGGTGTGTTTTAATCTGGATAGTTAAATGGTCAGGGGTCTCTAACAAAAGAAAAGAAAATCCAGGGAAGTTGACGTTTAAAAGTAATTCATGAAATAAGTTTCTTTGTCCCTTAGACTCAATAACATTAGCATAATAAAGATTAACTGAAATGTGCACTGTAGTGTTTAAAAAATTGGGCTCACAGTTCCAGTGTTGGGGTTTGGAGCTCTCCATTGTTTCTTTTTTGTCTGAGGCTCTTTTCATTAGCCTCTGGCTTATTGGCACCCTGCTGATTGGAATGGACCATGACTGATAGGAGGAGGAGCCTCATTTGTTGCAGTAAAATGAGGCATATTACCGTTTAAGCCTGGCAGAAGGTGTTGGGAGTTATTCATCATTGGTCATTTAACAGTACAAGGACCGTGGACTGCATGCAGAATGAGTTCTTACTTTGTGTTTATGCTCTAGATTCTAAATCGTTCCTATCCCCATTTTTTAAGTGACTGACTTTTTTCTTGTTATTTTCTTTCAAACATCAAGGTTAGGAGTTCTTTAAGGTCAGAAAGTACAAAAAGTAATGTATTCCTGATTTAGAATGCTCTTTGTCAAATAAGCCTTATGTTTAGAATTTCTTAAAGTAGCCCAACAATTTCCATAGAATACGTATAATTTGTATGTGATTTGGTAATAGAATAAGCATGAGGAGGTGAAATTTAATGAAATGATCTGTGATCTAAAAAGCTGTATTCTGTTTTTTTAATGTTGCTCCTCCTCTCCCCACGAACGCATTCTTTTTATGAAAGTAAAAGGGACAAGAAAAAAATCCTATCATTTGCCAGGCTATATGTCAGTTCAGGAAAAGTATTAATATCAATTGTCTGTCATCATTTTAATTTATGGCAAAGTAGAACCAGGGAATGTGATAGATGAGTGGAGAAAATGGCTTTCATTATACAAATGGAGAAGCTGCTTTTTAAAAAACACCAGAAATTATATGTTTTTATGCTTGATACATTTTTGGTACTGCTTCTCCTGTTTTCACAGTGATTTTTAAAAGCTTACATCTATTTTATATATAGCATCAGAGCATTTTGCCACCTCATGGCAAGGTAGTAATATATAACTCCAAAGTATAACCTCTTCCTTCTTTGAGATTAAAGAAGTTGTCACCAGTTCTTGACATGCTTAGGGATTATTTAACTGTAATGACAGAGCTATCAGAGAAAATAAGGATTGATATCCTGCTTACACCCTCAAAAGCCCATACCTCCCTATCAATGTGGTATGGACAGCAACACTAATTCTCAGAAATAGTGGAACCGCACCATATTGTTGTTCTCAAAGCTTATACTATAAAACTGATTTGTAAATGAATTCATGTTTATAACAAGATCTTTTTCCCCACTTTGGTATTTCTCTTACTGAACCCCATAACATAAATACTAAGATAAATACTACCATTTACTGAGTTCTGCTTTTTATCAAAAAGTATTATAGCAAATTTCAAGTGCAGTTTAATTGTTCATGTTTTAAAATATTGAGCCACTACTCATACAAGACAGTGACAGACAGTGATGGATTCAGGGTTGAACAATATGAGTCCCTGCCTTCAGAGATCTTCCAGTCAAGGAGAGAAGACAAGACAGTAATACAAAAAAATGACGATGTAGAGCATAGTGTGAAATAAAAGGCCAAAGAGAAGTACAGATTATTCTAAGACTATAAGAGAGGTGAAAATGAGTGTAAATGGGGAGGTGACATTTGAGCTGGGCTTTGATGTGGTATAGAATTCCATCAGAGAGAAGTTAAGATACAGGCATTTTGAAAGGATAAGCTATGTTCAGAAAATGAAAAAAATATTTTGTTTGGATAATAGGGTACGTAATGTTATAAGTAGGTTATAAGGTAGAAGGATATTTTTGTGACCAGATTATGAAAGACGTCAAATGTCATTCTGTTCTATTTAATAAGCAACAGGAAGCATTGATGGAATTTGACTGTTCAAAGCTGGTTGAGGACAGTAGCTCAGGCAATTATGTGTGGGATGAAAGGAGCATGGAGTAACTAGAAATATAAAGACGTAAATAGTCGATCCAAAGTTTTAGTAAAGGTTTAAAGTAGTGTCTTGGCAGTGAGAATGATATGTGCCTATCCAGAAACATTATAGAGAATGGTGGGTATTACTCTCTTTGGTGGGAAGGGTAAGGGACAGAGGAAAGGAGAGGGGAGAGAGAGTGGTTTTGGTGACTATGAGAATGGTGGTGCTAAATGAGATAGAGGAAATAGATGAGTAGGGACAGGAAAGGTAGGAGGCTTGGGGCAGTAATGCAAAATTTGGGTTTGGACATACTGAACTTGAGTTGAAGGAAGAATATGTCCAGATGGAGAAGTCCAGCAATCAGTATGAAGATAGAGATGTCAACTTAGGAGGCATTCGGAGAGTGTCATAGTTGATACTTTATGACGAATGGTATTATCAAGAGATAAAACACAGGTAAATAGAAAACTGAGACTAGAGCTCTAAGGAAACCTACATTAAGGGAACTAAAAGAGAAAAAGAGAGATGGAGCCTAGGTAAATACATCCAAGGATTTAAAAGGAATACTCAAATGGTATCTTCTCACAAGGATGATATCATTCATTCTTTCAACAAGTATATGTTTACCAGCACTGCTGTAGAATCTGCAGCTACTGCAGATTCTGTATAATTCAGATTTTGTCTGAAAAAGACAAAGTTCTTGCTGTTCTGGAGCATACATTTTATTAGGGGAAAGGTTTAGAGACAGATAATAAGTAAACAAATTTAGGCAATTAAGGATTAATGTAAGCAGTATGAAGAAAACAAAAGCAGGAGAGTGTGACAGAGAGGGAATGCTATTTCTCCAATGCTTTCATGCTGTTAATCCTTACAGACAAGGAAATCAAAAATCAGCAAGTTGGTCTAGTTTATGATAATCAAAGTTTCGTATAGAACTGAAACTTTTCTCATTCCTCATCCACCCACCACCAGTGTTATCAACTCTTCCCTCCCTTAACTACTTGTTGTAGTCAAGACATAGTTCATAAAATTTAGCATCAGTTGTTCATAAAAGGTATAATTATTTGCAGGCTGGCCCAGTGGCATAGTGGGTTAAGTTCACGCGCTCTGCTTTGGCGGCCCAGGGTTCACAGATTTGGATGCCGGGCACGGACCTATGCACTGCTTATCAAGCCAGGCTGTGGCAGGTGTCCCATGTATAAGGTAGAGGAAGATGGGCACAGATGTTAGCCCAGGGCCAGTCTTTCCTCAGCAAATAGAGGAGGATTGGCAACAGATGTTAGCTCAGGGCTAATCTTCCTCACACACAAAGAAAGGTATAATTATTTGAATCTTAAACATGAGAAATAGTGATTTAACAAAAGTAAAGGGATATGTTTTTGTTGAAGTTTGGTGACCTTAATTTACTTATATGATTGAAATAAATCACCGTATGGGTGCAGGCCACTAGGAACCAAAATGTGACCTTTAGCTAATTTTCACGTGTCCCTGAATTTTTAAAAAGGTTAACAACTTTAAGACCAACAATATTGGTCTTGTAACACACTACCTCCCTATTACTAAGTCCTCCCATAAAGTCTTTTGAAGTCTCCTAATAGCTTTGCTTTTCCAAAATGGCTTTCTAACTTGAATATACAATTTCTAGATCTGGTTATTTGGAGGGAGTTTGTGTTTAAAGGCATTTACAATTACAATTTAGTAACATCATACAGATTGGTGTATTTTATTTGAGGTAGGTATATCCATTTGTAGTCAAAGGGGAATACACTTTCTGGCTGCTTGCAATTTAATCAGTGCTATCTTCTTTTTAGAAAATGAGAGCTGTTAATGTTTGATGATTATGACTTGTGGAATTTTGTTTTACATGAGTTTGTCCCAGTATCTGGCTTTTTGGCATCTTATGCTGTCTTTAAAACCCATGCTGAGACCCCTTATATGCCATAATTTGGGCTTCTTTAAATTCATTACAGCTCTAAGCTTACCGAGAGCAAAATTATTTCTATTGGATGACTCTGCATCCAAAAATAGTTTTCCTTTTTAAAATATTTGACCACAATTTATCCACATAAGTTGATTTGTCTGCTTTAAGTTAAGTACTGAGATGTGAAGATGATTTATTATGCCCATTATAGGAATAGGATTGGCCTCGAGAAGACCTATTAAGGATTAAGGAGACTTTTTAAAATATTTAATAGGTAAACTTGAATGAATCTGTCATTATTTTTTTAGCAATATGTAATAAATATAAAGTATTGCAACAAAACTTTTAGCCAAAATGCCAAAATTTATGCATGTTGTTCTCTTTAACGTAGACCTCTTAGCAGGTCAAGTCCACAAGGCATTTTGGGAACATTTTTTGAAGTACTCAAGGTTTGTCTTTTTGTGTGTGTGTGTGTGTGTGTGTGTGTGAGGAAAACCAGCCCTGAGCTAACACCCACTGCCAATCCTCCTCTTTTTTGCTGAGGAAGACTGGCCCTGGGCTAACATCCGTGCCCATCTTCCTCTACTTTATATGGGACACCGCCACAGCATGGCTGACAAGCAGTGCATCAGCAGGCGCCCAGGATCCAAACCTGCGAACTCAGGGCTGCCAAAGCGCGAACTAAACCACTGCACCACTGGGTTTTTTTTACTTTCCTCAAGGGTGGCAAAATATCCTTTGAGAGCAAGTTTGGTTTTTTTACAACACTCACACATCATTTGGAGCTAAATTTGGCAAAAATGTAGTTGATGAAACAGAGAACTTTTTAAATGAGAAATAGGGGGTAACTATTTTTAAAAGTATTTCCTTTGTCCACCTTTTAAAACTTTTTAAAGACTACTCTCTTCAAAAGATAATAGTTTCCTGAGATAATTATTTTTAATGGATATCACTTTTTTTAGATGGCATATTCTAGAAAGATTGTTTATCAGATTGTTAACTTTATAGTCACTTTTCTTTTTTGTTCTAACAATTAGAAACTTAAATTATTTTCAACTAGGATAATAAAAAAATAGATATGATCTATTCTATTCTTCTCGTATTAGAATATATATGATACATTTTAATCCTGGTTTTAAAACTGAGTCTTCTATAGCCTTTATGTAATGGAATTATCCTAAAATTGATGAAATCGTTTTTCACTCTGAGTCTTAGGGGTGGCAACTTGGATTATAAAAATAACTCCATGTGAATGGATTTATATTTTTGTTGTTGTCACATATTTATATACGTATATCTTTTGTTTTCTGGTTAGATTTATTCTCCTGACCATACCAGCAGTAGTTTTCCATCAAATCCATCAACACCAGTTGGATCACCCTCACCTCTCACAGGTAGGCTTTTGTTTGATGTAACTACTTAATAACATTGTAGTACTTGGAAATATTTGAAGTTTGTTTATTTTTCAATAAAATCCAGTAAAAATTCGTGATAAAAATCATTTAGATTTTGAGAAAGCATGTAAACAGAGCCCTCCTCTTGAGTTCATTTTGGTGAGTATTGAAATATTTGCTAGTTTTGAATTATTTGTTCGTGTCTTCTCTGATTCTTAAAATAATTTGTAATAATTTATAAGGATAATTGTTACAACAGGACAAAGATAAAGCTAAGCAATTAGGATGAAGGTAAAATATAGAGAAGGAGATGAATCAAAATTCTTGATAAGATGGCATAGAAAATAAACAAAACCTATTTAGAAGTACATGTAATTTCTTTCTTCCTTGTTCTCTGCATTTTCCACGTACCAGTGTAAGACTCAAAAATGAATAACTATTTCTGTTAGATAGTTTGTCTTTATTTTTAGGGCCACTAAGTTATTATTTTATATATATATAAATTTTGGGGCATAATGTACTTTTTTTGCTAAGGAAGAGAACTCTCTATGAATGTGGATGAATATTGTTAGTGGAGTTAAATAAGTGATTCAGATTTGGTTTACTTTTTCCTGGTTTTTTAACATTAGCTTTAACAAGTTCCGGATACTATCCTACAGTACAAATTTGTTGAGATACAATTGTTATTATTGTACATAGGAATTTTCATATTTATTAGGAATAAATAAAATTACAGGAAAATACTTCATATCTGTAGGCTATAATATTAAAACTTGAACTATATTCTTCTGAGCAGTGTTTGGAGAAGAATCATGCTGAATAAGAAATAGTAGTTCTGAGGAAAAGACATTAGGCAACTGAGTAAAAATTGCCATGTTCTTCCAACAGTTGACCTCAGAAATGATTCTCTTTTCCTGATAAAGCCATTAGTTAAGTCCATGTGGCTTTGTTGTTGTTAAGCCTTTTTAAAAGCATTGTTTAGGGTTTCTAAAAAATCAGGGCTCTAGTATATCAGGGCTCTGGCCATCACCTGTGCTTTGTGTATTAGCCTTGTGACTCTGCTAAGAAGCATTCCAGTGTGGAGATGATGAACTGCTGGCAGCTGCTTTCAGCTATTAGTGGGTTCTGCCACTTTCTCAGACACCATGGCTTCAGCTGTCTAGTAAAAGTTGAACAGCTGTTCCCCACATAGACAGGACTATGAAAGACCCATTGACTTAAAGTTGTTGTTTAACAGAGAGCTGAAATTACAGGAAGAATGATGTAACTTTAACCCTCTGCACTCTCTTGGCACAGTTTTACTGAAATTATCAGTGTCATTTTGCCACAACTTATTTCCCTTTCTCATCTGTGGTATCTCTCTTGGCCCTTACTATATGTTCCCACTGCCTCTCCTCCTTTGCCCGGTAAGATAGCTATAAAAGTGTCCTTTGGTTTTCATTAACATTGGGTGGGAAGGCAGGCAGCAGAGGAGCTCAGCATCTATGAAGGGACATCAGTAAAATGGAGAATCAGAGACTTTAGACATTTTTGAAAAATAATGGTCCAAAGTAAAATTTCACATTTCCTCCTCCATCTTTATTTGGTGTTTAATGGGTGATATCCTCTTTTCCCCTTTAATTCAGCTGATTAATGAAAATCCGTGGACTGTTGAATTGTGTAATAAAGGTGTTAATAGGCTTCTTTTTCAATTTGGCAGTCATAATCAAAGAAAGATACTTTCAGATACTCCTGCTGACATGGCAAATCAAAGACTGATTTTGTGCAAGTGTAACTCTCTCCCGTTTCCTGTACCTAGTATTTCCTTCTTATCACATACACACGCACTCACACACCCCAAATTGGCAGAGCAGAGATGGAAAGGGAAGAGGGAAAAAGGAAAGTACTATGTGATATTCACAGTTGAAGGAAAAAGGAAAAATATAGAGCAAACCAGAACTCCTACATAGTATGTGGAAATTACTTTGTTACCTTGTGTGGCAGTTGCCTGTATCTAGAATGAAAAATCCTACCCACTGTGTATTCTCTACACGTGCCCTATTTGTTATGCCTGAGAGTCAGTCAGACTGGGCACAGGCCTTGTGAAGATAGATACACAGGTACAGAGCCACATAGGCAGCTTCTAAGACAATCATCATTCCTGTTTAAATCCCACTCATTTTCCTTGGGAACTTTTCAGGCCAAGAACATACATTTCTGCCTAGAGAATGCTTAGGAGGAAACTTCTGAGATGGTGATATTGTATCATTTAGAATGCTTTAGGCTGAAAGGAAGAGAAACTTTTGTCTTGACTGACTTAAATCATAAGGAGATTGGTTATCTTGTATGACAAGAAGCCCACAGGAGGGCAAGTTCATGGATCGTATGTCAGGGCTCTTGCTGTACTTTGCAATTCTTCCTCAGGCTGGTGGAAAGACAGCAGTTCAAGGTACTACATGTGGATGTAACAATGTCCAATAGAAGAAAAAGGACCATCTTTTCCTTGTCTTTTAAGAATCTTTTTCGAGAAGCCTCTTCAACAAATTTCCTCTTATGACTCATTGGCCTGCACTGGGCGTAACACAGTTGCTCACAACAGAAATGGGACCACCATGTTTATCTTAGACATCAGGATTTAGCCCAGGAGCTAAGAATAGAATTACTGTTTCCTGGTTCACACTAGGAAAGGATAGACACTCCCCCACCCAACAAGAAAAGCAGGGTTCTGTCAGAAAGATGAAAGAGAAGAATGGCTTTGTCTATTAGAGTTGTCATTTGGGAAAAGATACAAGTATTTGAGGTGAGAGCATGTGTTTAATGAAGGGACTTGGAAAGCAGACAAGCAAAACCATGTTTTGCCTTTCTTTACCTCCTTCTGAAATATAAATGAATAAAAGTTTAATAATTGCAATACTCAGTAGAAATCTTCAGAACATCCACAATAAAAATAGAGAGGAAGAGAGGGAAGAAAGGAGTCCTCAGTTTGTCTAGTTTAATCAATGAAATATTTATTTTTATCATCTGTCAGTGTGCCTGGGGTTAAAGCAATTACCTGACTTCAGCAAGTTTTCAGCATAGTTGAGAAAATAAGAGATAAACACATGAAAATGGAATCATTAAAATTCACTCTAAACTAGAGTACTCAGGATAGACTTTATGTAGAATTTTAAAAGGAGGAGAGAGAGTTTTCTGGGTATAAAGGGAAGAGCACAACAAAGATCCAGGTGTAAGAAGGTGTGTGACCTGTTCATCCAGAGTCATTGAGATGACTGATTATGAACTCTTCACATTTGAAAATGTGAAGCACTCAGATGGAAAGATTGGCTAGGGCCAGACTGTGGAAAGCAAAGCACTCAGTGCTACATTAAGGATTATCCAAATTTTTCTGTGCATGGGGGATCTCGTGAAAGTTTGAGATTACAAAGGAAACAACTAACAGAACAATTTAACAAAATAAGAAAATGCATGGTAAATGGTCATAAGGATTTCTCTCAGCCACATAAAATGTTGATATCTATTCCCTAAATTTATTAACTAGTTTCATTAGGTGAAGTACTTACAAAGTCCCACTCAGAGTGAGAGCAGATCAGAAATACTGGGTGAATTTTAGATTTAGTGATCAAAGAAAGCCTTCCAGATTTTCTAGCCAAATAATTCGATTCTCTTATCCTAGTCACCCAGTTAGCTTGTTTTCTGAAAATAGTCTTATTGACCATTTTAATATCAAGTATGTTTATTATAATCCTTCTTGAATAAGAGCTAGCTTTTTGGGGTGGTCACTAAAAAGCTCAGGGCAATTACAGGAATTGTTAACTACATAAGTAGTTGAAAGCTTGTGCTTATCTAGTAGAAGGAAATATAAGCCCAAAACTTCTATATATGTCTACACCAGATATCGGATGACAGGGAAGGAAATTGCAAAATTGCAAAAATCTATGTACGTTATTTCTTTATTGATTACACAATAGATCTACCATTAGGAAGAGATAATAATAAAGCTCATGAAGTGAGTGGTTTCATATCTTTTACCTCACTGATTGGCCTTGTAAGGCAGATTGAAACAAAAAAGAAAACTACGTGTGCCTATTTTATAGTCAGGACTCAAAATAAATTGACAATACAGATCAACCAGAATACAGGTCCACTAATTCCTAGTATTCACTATTCATGTCTCCCTTTGAGTTTTACCAGCCATAGGATTGCCTTCTCTTGAACTTACCCTATCTATCTAACTATCTAGCCATCCCCTTTGTGATCAATAGCATGAAGTTGTGAAATGACTGAGTCCAAGGAGCTCTGTCCATGAAATATAACTTGGCATTTGTACAAAGTTCAAGCAGATATCAGTGATTTAATCATGTTAGTATTCTATTTTAACGAAATATGTCACAGTGGGACTGCCCAATCTATAATAAAAACAAAATAGGTTTATGTGTATTTTTCTAGTTTAATGAATTACATTTTTGAGATAGACCTTAGCATAAGTTTCTTCATATAACTATCAAAAAATAATGAATGTAGGTGATTTCTTACTTGAGTAGCTCATTGCACACATCTCATTCCTCAACACTAAGCTAGTGAAGAACCACAAAAATTGCCTGTTTTGTAAAGCAGATGCATGCTAAGAATTCTGAGCTGTTTAAACATAAAACTTCTGTTAATATACCACACAAATTAATTTGATGATCAGGCTCCTATCACAGACTGTCACATGAGGGGGTTGGGAAAGATGGAGCAAAATGATTGAAAATAAAATATTGTAAACAGTAAAGGAAACTATTTTAAAAATAACTTAAGGTCTTTTTCAAAATAGATTATGATTAACCTCTTATTCACATAAAAATTCATAATTTTACATCAGTGCTCAGAAAGCACTAATGCACTGAAATCAGTGGTAAAGTGCTGGCTAGTTGTTTTTGTATGAATTCTTCATATAGTCAGTTACTGGGATTTTCAGGTTGGTAAATTCTACTTGTTAATTATAAAATTATCCCACAAGCTTTGTTTCAGTGAGCAATTTTAGATTGTCCATAATTTGTATAGCTGAATTATGATTACATTTGTATGTCTAGTAGGAAGCCTTTAATGGTCCTCAAAATAATGTTTGTAATTTGATTACAAGTAAATAAAATTGTTAGCTGATGAAATACATAACATATTTTCTTAAAATTTTAGTATTTAAAATTTTCTGTATAATTACAACAGCATATGTATAATTAATTGTGAAATATTATCAGGTTATTAAGAATCTATGTATCCAACTTTTCAACTTACGAAACGTATATGATTAATAAGAATACAATTACTAGGTTATTCAGCTAAAGTAAGCTATAATAGTTCCAATTTACTGTAACATTTTAGTTTCCTAAGTGTGGCAAATTAACCTGCAACAACAGGCCGTAATGGAACATGGTTTAAAACTTTATTTAGCAATAAATGAGACAAACTAAGTAAACCTTCAACTTCTCCAGCTTCAGATTTCTAATATAATTCAGGTTGTCACTGAAGCTTTTATTGAGAACAATAGTATATATTTAATTGAAGAGCCTTTATTATTTTCTGTAAATAACCTATTTTCAAATGCACAATCATGAGATAGTAAAGGTCTTAATCAACTGTTTTGTCTGTTTCCTTGTAAAGCTATTTTGGCAAGACCATTAAAACACTGCGTTCTCCCCAACACATGGATGAATTAATTCTTTTATTTTTTCTTACTTTTTCCTTTTTATTCTTTCTACTCTGAATTTGTATCCTTTCTTTTACTGTCTTTGTTTTTCACTATATTGCTAATTTTCTACAGTTGAAGAATAAACATTTGACAAAATTTTTATAATGATATTTCCAAAATAAATAATGTGTTTTGGTGTAAATTATGTTGGGAAGATTTTTAACAGATAATCCTAAATGCATTGTCAGTCATTTGAAATTGGTGCATTTGTGCATTACTAAAGGCTCAAGTTAATGACCCTTTAGAAAGCAATTTGGCCTTATCAATTAAGGGTCAGAAATATGTTCATACCTTTTAATTCAGAAATGCTCCTTATCCTCAAGACATGTTCTCTGCCCCCCAAAAAACACAATATTTACTATTTATAATATAGTAATATTCAATTACTATTCATAATAGCCAGTTGAAAGCAACCAAAATGTCCAGCAGCAAGGTAATGGTGGTTAAGCAAATTATGATCTAGAGAATCAGGTATGTAGTCATTAATAGCATTGTCATAAAGATTGTGTAAAACCATGGGATAGGGACAGAATTTTCAATTAAGTATATTTTAAGTACATTTTCTCAAGATATGTGTGTATATGGGCAAAGTCTGAAGAATATGCACACATAAAAGTAGTTATGTTGTTTTAAAGTATAGTTTTTTTCTCTTTGTTTTCTCAACTCCCTACACTGTTGTATTAATAATGAAAAAGAATTTTTTAATGTGTTGGGCTCATAAGTAGCCAATACTATGCTGAAGGCTAAACAAAAATTTTCACATAAATTTATGTATAGTCATGTGTCACTTAACGACAGGGATACGTTCTGAGACACGCGTCATTAGGCAATTTTGTCGTTGTGTGAACATCATAGATTATACTTACACAAACCTAGATAGTATAGTCTACTATACATCTAGGCTTTATGGTACTGTCATATATGCTGTCTGTTGTTGATTGATTATGTGGCACATAACTGCGCAGTTATTGAATATCTTTATCCTCTCCATCAAAACATTATCAAGATCACCGAGTTAACCAAGGTGTGTGAGTGCTTTGGGTTTTATTTTAACAGGTACCAGTCAGTGGCCCAGACCTGGAGGGCAAGCTCCTTCATCCCCAAGCTATGAAAACTCACTTCACTCCCTGGTAAGAGCCTGTTCAAAACATACATGTCGCTTTTGTCTGATAGTGTGGAGTTCTTGTTTTCAGTAAGTCTTGAGTAACAATGAAAAAACAGTAGGATAGCATTACACACGAATTCTTTGCTAACAAATGGCCTGACTTAGTTGAACAATATAAGAAACATTGGGTGTGCCTTTTGCCATCTGTTCCTTGGGACCTCAGGCTTCTGGTCTCAGAACAGCTGTTGTTAAAATAGTGTTATGGGATTTTTGTTTCTTTGACAAATCTGGGGCTTAATTTTTCTGTACTTTTATGTTTATGTATAAGAGGCAACTAAAAAAAAAAAAAAAACACAGACCAAGTTAAAGCAAGAAAATTAGTCCAGCAATGCAAAATGGTTGTATATTACTCTTTCTCATATGATGGTACTATGTATAGTTTATTACATTTCCATTAAAAATTTAAATGTAGTATCAATTATTTTTGTCATGAAGAGTGTTATTTCCCATGTTTTCTTTTAAAAAACAAGATATTGTGCGAATTGTACCAGCAAAACGTTATTTAACGAGGCAGTGGAATGAGGGCACCTGTCTAGGTATTGCATGTGAAAAATTTGTGCTAGAATGTTAACTACTGTTGCTTTTCAGTGCTTATCACAGAATTACAAAGATTTATTAAAACAAAATAAGAATGACTTGATGGAATGCTAAGTCATGCTATCATTCAGTAATTCCAGGTGGCAAATAGAAAAGTTCTTTTTCTGTGACTAACAGAACATTTTAAATTAAAGCAAAGTATTCTTCTCACATATTTTGCAAGCAAATATAAGCAGCGTGTCCTATTTAGACGCTAACCTTATAACTTTGCTGTTAAATCCCAGCCTTCTCATATCTTAATACAAATAGATCTCGCAGGTCTCTGCGTTAACTTTACTAACATGTTATGCTGACGTGCACATCAGCTATTTCCTCATCTCTTTTGGAGTTGTTCTTAACCTGTGCTTTGCCTCCTGTTCTGTCTTGACTTTGCCAGAAAAATCGAGTTGAGCAGCAACTTCACGAGCATTTGCAAGATGCAATGTCCTTCTTAAAGGATGTCTGTGAGGTACTATTTCTTTTAGATGGTGCCTTTTTTGTGTTTCAATTAGTTATATTTCCTATTATCCATTTAAAATCTCCAAGCCTGTACAGACTCCAAAGTCTTTTAAAATCAAACAGTGACCATTTTCGTTTCTGTAACAGTATGTAAGAATAGACTTTTGTTCTTTTATGTTGTTGAGAATGATTCTTTTTAAAAGAGCTCTACTGGCATGTGCTTTTGATTTTAAAAATTCTAATATGTTTGTGTATGGGGCATGTGTGTATCCACAGACAGACAGTATCATTTCCTCAGTTTTGTGAAAGAGCATATTTGGATGTGTTCACCATTACAGATAGGTATGCTTTATTCACTTAAAATGACAGTTTAAACTTAATGGGTTTGAGGACCCTTCCTCAAATTGCCCTCATTTCAAAGATCATAGTTAAAGTACAGGTTTTTTTATCAACTATAATTAATTGAGTATCAGACACAGTAGAGTAGCCTTCATCTTTTGTAGAAGCTAAAAGAAATAACCTCATGGGAGATTGGTAAATTCATCTTATGAAGCAGTGATTCGTTTCTGAAGTTTTGTTAATTTAGCATAGTCTACAGATATCCTTTCTTTGATTGTTGATTTGTAGTGCAGGTAGTGGCTTTTGAAGCTACTTGATATTGCATTTCACTTGCTATCTTCCATATATCCCAAGTAGGAAACATAACAGTTTAATGAATGTAACAGATACCAGCAGTAACCTCCATGTCTTTTTCTTAATCCCTACAGCAGTCTCGAATGGAGGATCGTTTAGACAGACTGGATGATGCTATCCATGTGCTGCGGAACCATGCCGTGGGACCTTCCACCAGTTTGCCTGCTGGTCACAGTGATATACACAGTTTATTGGGACCATCCCATAATGCACCAATTGGAAGCCTCAATTCAAACTATGGTGGATCAAGCCTTGTTACAAGCAATAGATCTGCTACAATGGTAAAATAGTGCTCAACTTTTATGTAATAACCCCTGAAGCCTATTGTCCTAAATGTTTTTCATGAAATCTTTGAGGGAGAAGGTCCTTCTTTTTGCAAAAAAGACCTGCCCTGTTTTGGGCAGGGTCATTGGTTGAGCATTGGCCCTTAAAATCCTGCTATGATCATGTGCAAAAAAGCAGAAACTTTCTACAGAGATCGTTTTAGCTTAAACTTGGATTTTTTTTCCAGATGTGTAATAATTGGCAGAACAATTTTTTCTTTGAAATAGTGTATAGGAAGTCTGAATAGCAAAAGCGGTAAAGCAAGACTCAATTTCAAGGGTTCTGGTCTAGAAAAGCTGTTTATTATCGTTTGGAACCAGCCTTCAGTAGCAGAAGGAATTCAGAATTATTTGTGCAGGTCCAAATTTAAGGTTTATTCCCAAGTGAAGAAAAAATGTTAAGTAGTTTTAAGGATGGCTGTAATTTAAGTGACAATGAAACAATTTTAGATTGTTATTCTCCCCAAAGAGAATAAAATAATTCAACCCATCTTTTTAAAAATGTGATCATTCTTTAGAGGGAAAAATGTAAAATTCTACAGGCATGCACATCAAAAATTCTATGTTGAATGTCTTACGTTATTTTTTATCCAAATTGTCTTTTAAAGGAATGAAGCACTTTTTTTTTTTTTTCGTGAGGAGGACCAGCCCTGAGCTAACATCCCTTGCCAATCCTCCTCTTTTTGCTGAGGAAGACTGGCTCTGGGCTAACATCCATGCCCATCTTCCTCTACTTTATATGGGACGCCGCCACGGCATGGCTGACAAGCGGTGCGTCAGCAGGCGCCCGGGATCCGAACTTGCGAACCCTGGGCTGCCAAGTGCGAACTAAACCGCTGCGCCACCCGGCCGGCCCCTAGGAATGAAGCACTTTTTGAACCTGCTGTTTAACTGATACCATGTGTTTGCATGTTTATGGCATGGTTTTTAAGATTCATTGCATGCTGTGAAATACTCTCCTATGAAACAGATTTCTAGTTATAAGCCATGTGATCAAGAGTAAAACTCACCTATCATCAAAATAATTAGGTGCCCCAAATGCTGAAGGATTATGTTCTGTGAAATAGGATTGGTTCCAGATTTTCACATTCACATGTCAGACAGCCATTTATATTCATTTTGGAGCCACTGAAGTAAACATCAAACAAAGCTACCTGGTTTCCTGAGAACAGTGATTTCAGCAACATGGGTGACATGAGATGCCTGCGTATCTTAATAACCAGTTGTTTGGGGTTGTTTTTTGTCGAGGAAGATTGTCCCTGAGCTAACATCTTCCTCTGCTTTGTATGTGGGATGCTGCCACAGCATGGCTTGATGTGTAGGTCCGCACCCAGGATGTGAACCCTCAGCCACCAAAGTGGAGTGCGCAAACTTAACCACTACATCACTGGTCGGCCCTTGTTTTTTGGTTTTTGGCTTTTTTTAATGTCAGAGAATCTTGAAACTCAGGCTCCTTTTAAATTAGTTTTTGTTGCTATTGATAAGCTAATGAATGTGAAAACATTTATAAATTATTAAACTTGTAGAAATACAAGGGAGTATTGTTATCACTATTAGTATTAAAAAATAATAGTATAATAAGATAGCATTTGTTGCAAATATAAATGTAGATTATCAAGTTAATTCTTTATTTTGTTGAAATACTATTTATCCTTATTTAGAAGAATGACTTGAAAATCAATATATTTGAATTCCAAGTTTGTCTCAACTGCAACATTTGCAGTTCTTATTCTTCACTCTTAATCATTTTTTAATTCTTCACTGTTAATAGGTCACTGCTCCTATTCCAGTTTATCTGCTACAATATTTGATATATATATATATATATACACACACACACACACACACACACACTCTGGCTCCTCCTCTTAATTGAAGTGTAGAGTTTGTATAAAATGGAACTTCTGTCTGTGGGAGGTTGTTTTTATGAATTTTGGATATGAGTTGGAAAAGAGATTTTTCAAAATCCAGTCCTCCAAAGCCGTGTAGAAACCTACTGCGTTTTAAAAGGACTTGTAGAGGGAAAAATTGTTTCATTAGATATTGCCCTGAAGCTTTTAATTAAGAAAGTGGGTCCCGTTATATCCTCTAGGACTGTGTTGCCTACTTCAGAGCATCAACAAAAGGGCTGCTAGAGATATTCTTTAAAAAACAAAAAAATTTAGGGGCCTGCCCGGTGGCGCAGCGGTTTAGTCCGCGCTTGGCAGCCCGGGGTTCACAGGTTCAGATCCCGGGCGCCTGCCAACACACTGCCTGTCAGCCATGCCGTGGCGGCGTCCCATATAAAGTGGAGGAAGATGGGCACGATGTTAGCCCAGGGCCGGTCTTCCTCAGCAAAAAGAGGAGGATTGGACGGATGTTAGCTCAGGGCTGGTCTTCCTCACAAAAAAAAAAAAAAAAAAAAAAAAATTTAAAGTACTCTAGAAAAAAAGAGTCTCCGCAAGCGCGAGGTGAGTCTGGCCTAGTCTGAGCAGCAGCATCAGTGCCACAGCATCTAAGCCAAGCGGTTGCTCAGTGTGTCTATCAAGGTCTTCTCTTCAGTTCTTAGAGTCTTCTTAGAGGACACAGAGCTGGTGAAAATCTGCCAGTCATCATCTGCTATATCCACCCCATCCAAACACAAACACTAGTGGAGGTGGAGATGCAGATGTTTCTGCCAGGCTTACCCTCAAAATACAAAGTTATTAACTGACAAAATCTGACACTGTCAAGTGAGTCAGTATTCACCTCCCATCCTTCTGAAATAAACTTTTTTTAGCTGTGAGTTCTCAGTTTCAACAAAAAGACCAAAGGATGGAATGAAATGAAAATTACAGTCAGCCAGTGAGTGACTCTCCCAGCTAAGTCTTAGGCATACTATTGAGGAAGACTCTTCTTCTGCTGCGTCTTACCCATTTCTGAGGATTTCTGTCAGTACTGCCGGGAGCCCCTTACATGCTCAGTACCCACCTGTATGGAATCTACTCTTGTTGTATTTTCGGAGGGTGTGTGATTTGGGGGACGTATTGTTGTAATTATTGCCAGCCATCTTCAAGAGTAATCTCCTGCTTTTATTATCAACACTTGCCCCCATGTATTCTAAGTGATCGTGACTAAGAAATAACAATAACAATTTTACATTCTGGAATCACTTTTCTTTGTCTTGTTTAACTTTCTGATAGTTTATGTACTTTTCCTCTGTATTAACATAAAATTAGTACTTGTTTTAGGCTCCTAAAGATGGAGGTTACATGGCCAAAATTACAAAGTAACCACAGAAATAGCAGTTTATCAGCAATTTTGTATCACCATGTAGAATTTGTGAGGTCAGCTTCTTTCAAAAATATTTAACTTTCATCATCCCATTTATTTTCTGCAGAGAGTAGAATTATTCTAATAAACATAAATACCATTTCAGCAACTCCACAGAATATTTAAATAAAATTGTTGTTGTAATGGATTTTTGTTCTAATGGGCGTTTACTGTAGGTCACCATCCTAATTGCAGGTTTTAAATATGATACTGCTTTCTCTCCTAGCATTTGGAAGAGGAGTCAGCATACTTCTTCTGTAAAAAGACATCTAATAAATATTTTCAGCTTTGCAGGCTATATGGTTTCTGTCACAACTACTTTACTCTGACATTATAACTTGAAAGCAGCCATAGACATGAAAACAAATGGATGAGGCTGTATTCCAATAAAACTTTATTTTCAAAAAAGGGCTGCTTTATCTTAAAAAAAAAAAAAGACCAGATTTGGCCCACAGGCCGTACTTGGTCAATTGCTGATTTACAGCATAAATTAGCTCCCCAGTGCAGGAAATGAGGGTTAGCAAGTTTTTTCCTTTTTCTGAGAGCCTATCACTTTTTGCTTATTTTGTTTTAATGACTAGTTTGGGAGTTTTGTTGAAGTAGTTGGAATATTCGAGGTGAGCCAGAATGCACTGGAGTGGAAGAATAAGAGTTGAGGGTAGGATAGAAGTGCTACAGAGGGCTCAGCTCCCAGCTTGCAGTGCTATCAAAATTACTTGTGGTATAAAGTCTACATGGACAGGTTAACCAAAATGGTGTCCTTGGCAGGGAAATAGCTTTGTTGCTGAGAACCTTTCTTTACATTCATTGTTATTCTAACGAGTTATGCCAGTAAGGTCATCCACAGCTGATCGTATTGATTTATAGGAGATCCAAATTCTTGTCTTATAGATAAAATAATTGTCTGGTATTTTTTCATTGTTCCAGAAAAAGATTTTTATATTTCATACCAAGGAAATAAGACTACCACCTTCCAAAAATATATGTTAATAGAAGTCAATATCAAAAGACTTAATTTTGACTATTGTTTCTTTTAACTGAACAGACTTGACTAACATCAAACTTTAGAATTAAATGAGATTTCAACCACGGAAAGCTTTTAACATATTTTAGCTACCTAATATACACAAAAATTAAATTTCCTGAAAGATTATTATATTGGAAAAAGAAAACTAGGAGATGAGTAATTCCTACTCCTTTTTATATAATTAGCGTAGCCAGCCTGGCATAGTTTTAATATTTGCTCTTAATTTTTGAATGAAATTAACATTTTCATTTGCTTAATTTCCTATTGCCTTTCAGTATTTTCGATGATTTCCATATTTGTTTAATGCAAATATAAAACTTAAGACTTTTTATCAGACACTCTTATTAGGATGTGATTGATATATCATTTAAATTTTAAAACACAAGGTCAGGGATTTTAGAACCATTGAAATGTCAGCCTTGGACTTGGATTTTGCTCCCATTTATTTAGTATAACAATAACCTCTTGGCATAAACTGCTGACAAGAAAAAATATTGATATTAAGTGGAAAACTGAAAAGGAATAGGATCATTAATTTCATTTGGGCATTACAAAGAAATCTCAACAACATAAAATTATTGTTCATCACATCTGTTTATGGCTGTAATATCTAAAATATTGAGGCCCAGCGAGAAAGCTCCAGGATGGCACTTTTGTCTTTAACAAAAAGTACTCAGTTATTTCTCAGACAGCGATTACAACTTCAAACCAAACTGAGTTAGATTAGAAACATTTTTTATTAATGGAAGCTTGATGTAAATCTTAAAAAGTTACTTATTTATGATATAGGATAAAATTCCATCCAAGGGGTCTTTTGATTTTTTTCGTTACAAGTCCTGAGGAAATTTAACCTGGGCGTTTCTCTTAATTATTATTATTATTATTATTTTTAGTATTGCTTGGGTTTTTTGTTGTTTAAGCTATGGTTGGAGATGTGTGGTATTATATAATGATTCAAAAGTATAAATCATATCTGTTTTCTAAATCCTAAAGCAGAGAAACTGTATTTTTCTTAGTTCTAAGAGACTTAAGTTATTAAAGACTAACAGGCAAATAGGGTAATATTTTATTCAAAATAAACACTTTTGTCACTTATCAAAATAAATTTGGTATCATTTTAACCTTACATTTGGACATTATTTAATTTTATTAGTTACTGTAGAAATTGTGTGTCTAGGTTTTAGCTGAATTGGAGGAGTTAATTTTTAACAGTATTTTACTTCTTCCAACAAATTTTTCCTAAATAGGCAATTTTAAAATGTTTTATTTTCATTAAGACTACTTTATGGTGCTTTTTAAGGGTTTTGACATTATTTTTTAAACTCACAATTGTTCAAAATGCCTTTTTCTAAGTTTGAAAACCATATAGGTTACATATTTATGATATCATTAAAAAGGAACCATGACAAATGGAATTAAAACAAAAAAAATACAGTAATAAAGGTCCCTTAATCAGTTTGTAGATTAATACTGATTAATTTAAATCATTAGTATTCAGTGAATGGTACAAATTGTTAAAATAGAATTCAGAATCAGAGAGGAATTCATACTGAGTACTTTTCAGTCTGTCCCTTAATTCACAAGACCTCTTATTCATCGAGTAATTAGATTTAACATTTTTCCATTGTGGGTGCTAAAGCCATTGGCCAAATTAAGTGAAAACAAGTCCCTTATTGGGTACTTCCACAAAAGTAAGGCCATAACAGATTGTGTAGATTCAGAATGCAGGATGATGTCATTTAATGGGATGGCCTTTTTATTCTGAAATGGAGCTCTTCATAATAATCGAAATTTAGAGCATAGCAGGCCTAGGGGTTTGCCTTCCCCTGCTACTCCCCCAGTAGCAGCAGCCTGTCAGCTGTATGCTAACGAGATGAACAATTAAACAGGGTCCTATCTGGCTGGCCCCACAGGCTCTGAGCTCAGACAAAGAGCTGTTTATACACCTGTTGTGTGTGTGGACAGAGCCATTTGAGTGGGTAGCTGTAGATTAAAGGGAAGACATTGGAGCCAGGGTGAGCAAGGTTTAAAGAGAACTGTAAGAATTGTGAAAGTCAAATTCTCCGGAAAATATGTGAGGGCCATTTGCAAGGGGAATCAAGTTGCAAAGAAAAAGTTCCTGCTAACTTCATTAACATGAAAAACTCCAGACTTCAAGCTTTTTGCTAGTCTGAGGACATTTTTAAAATGTTTAATTTTTTTCTCTTGGAAGCCAACGATGTAGGTTGGGGTAAGAAAATACTTATTTTGTAGTATTCCATAGAGACAAAAATATTTGCTGGCATTATATCCCAAAACAAGTAGAGCAACCTTTCTGATTTTCCTTCAGGGTAAAGCAAAATCCCTACGATTTATTGTTTAGATAATGATCCTTTGTCTGCCAAGCCCTTCATTAGAAAGGAGGTGATGGTACATTTTTATTAGTTGAGATCCAGAAAATCAAAGATTTATATTAATGAAATAAAAAGAAATAAGAATTCAACAGATGCATAATCACTTATTCAAATAAGTGAAAATTCAGTTTGTTTCTGTTCAATGGTATTGTCTTACGGAGCTATAAAATGAGTGTCACATATACAATATATAGTTAGTATACATATGTTCAAAGTTTAAATTACTTGGTATGATAGCTCAAAATACTAGGCGAGAGCAGAATTAGCCTGTATTACCAAAGATCATGGTAAGTTTTAAGTCTACATTATTATAAATACAAACACAGAAATCTTAGCTTTTACTTTATCCTGCAGTGATTTCTTCAGCTAGTCAAAATTGTTCTAATGATATTTTATCTTTAGAATAGGCCTAGGCTCCTAAGTCCCAAGAATTTGCAAGCTATGCATTGTATTTATGCCATATCAATTTTAATAAAATGGGATTTTTGAACTGATCTTCCCCATATATCATTGAGTAGTTCATAGCTAGCAAGAAAGCACCCTGTTTTGTTAAGAATAAACATGACCAGGATGGCCTGGAGACAGGATATATGAAACATTTTTTTAAATAATTTTTTCTCTTGAATATAATTTTCATAATCCATTTCTTCACTGATTGTTAGGTTTAGCTCTTCAGTTTTTCTAAAGTTTTTCGGGGGGAAATCAAAAGGCTTAGGGAAGATTTCAGAGGTGAGAAGGAGATAGAAGTCTGCCATAGTTTCTGTGGTTCCTTCCTAGCTTTAAGATTTTACGATTCTAACATATGATGAAGTTGTGTGGTTTAGAAAAAGTATGGTCAGTGCTTCATCATCTAAGGGAGTTAATGACACAACTGATCCTCAGCAATGACTAATCCTCAAATAATTTTTTAAAATAGCTATGGAATACATTAAAATGAGTTTTTAAAAACTACATTGGGTAGAAGACAGACATTTCTCAAAAAGTGTAGTGGAAGACCTGAAACGTTCTAATCAGGTCAACTACCAAATGGCCTGTGTTGTTTAAAACTTTGCTTGGGTTTCTCGTGTTTAGCTCACAGGAATCCCAAGGATAAACTTGCACAGGGGTATTTATACTCTTAGGGTAAAATCCATACAAAGTCATGAAAGATAAAAGCTATAGTAATTACTCAGGAGGGACTCAAGACATGGCAGTTTACTGGGATTGAAGGATTTATTGAGCAACAGTGGTTCTCATGTATAACCCCAGGCAATAAACCTGTTTAATTAAAGGCTTAATCTTCTAGTTGACAGTCTGCTGCTGTTTCAATAAAAAGCATTTGTAACCAGTTTCTCTAAAAATACTGCAATAGCTAAAACACTTGGTGGTGTTTGCATGCCTTACCTTACCATTTCAGATTAATTGTGATTTGTGTAAATTTGATTAAAACTTAGAATAAAAGTGTATGGCATTTTTGTTGTCTGGCAATGCAGAATTTTTGTTTCAAGTTATTTTAATTTTGTATTGCTTTTTGCTGCTCTTTTAAAATTTTTGAGAGGAGGCAGTGAGAGGGAGAAAAAACAAGACACTATATATGTGTGTGAGGAAAGGATATACTAAGAGTGTAGATAAATACGATTATTACTTGGAATGTAGCAATGTTTTATTAAATGCAAATTCATGCAGAATTTACTATATTTAGGTAGTATATGGAATAGGTTTCCAAATTGATTGACATAGGATTACTAATAGATCCTATAATGTATAGTGCTTTATGGCTTATAGAGTGCTTTATCTCTGTTATCTCATTTGCTTCTCACAACAACCCTCTGTGGGATATAAAAATTTGAAAGTTGAAATTTAATTTTTTTTAATATTTTGATTCAAAAGCAGTAATACTTGAGTCTTTTGAAACCCAGAACCTAGAAAAGTGGCATCCAAAAAAAGTTGCTAAGTTCAGATGAGTGACATTGTTTTCTCTATTAAACCTAGTAAAAGAATTTGAACAATTATTGCCCCTGAACAATCTTGACTTTTTTTTTTTTTTTTACTTTAGGTTGGAACTCATCGAGAAGACTCTGTAACTCTCAATGGCAATCATTCAGTCCTGTCTAGTACAGTCACTCCTTCAAGCACAGACTTGAACCATAAAACACAAGAAAATTATAGAGGTAACTATATTGCTGATTTTCAGCAGTAATGCAGACAGGGATATCATTTGGAACACTATCACCTTTCTCAAAGGCAGATGGACATCTGTGAATCAAAAGTCATCTTAGGTGGGGGAATTCCAAATAGTCGTGCTACTGCATGAATGTAGAGTATAGATATTTAGGGTTCCAATTGGCCCATTTGGCTGGGCCAATTATGGATACTTATTGATGGATGGAACAATGTGCAAACTGTTGTTCAGTGTTTACTTGTCTTTTTATCGGCTGCTGCTTCTGTCATGTCTTTCTTCTTTAATCACTTCCCCTCATGACTGAGTCTTCATGGTCCCTAGAGGTGATGAGAAAGATATTTCTGAGTATATTGAGAGCTCTGAATGATAGTAGCTGTTGTTTGGAAGATTATAATTTAATTAGAGAGACAAACAATTCTGATGAAAAGCAAACTGTAATCGATGTTATAATAGAGCTTATAAATAACTACAAATATATAGCTAATATTAAGACCACCAAAGTAAAGTTTTCCCAGTTATTTTTAACCATGACACCTATTTTTTTTTTTTTTGTGAGGAAGACCAGCCCTGAGCTAACATCCGTCGCCAATCCTCCTCTTTTTGCTGAGGAAGACTGGCCCTGGGCTAACATCTGTGCCCGTCTTTCCTCTACTTTATATGGGATGCCACCACAGCATGGCTGACCAGCAGTGCGTCCACGGGCGCCCAGGATCCGAACTCGCGAACCCTGGGCTGCCAAGCGCGAACTAAACCGCTGCGCCACCGGGCCGGCCCCAGTGACACCTATTTTATTGTGTTTATCCAGGAAAATGTTAAAGCTTATTTCCTTTACCCTGGCAGCATCTTAGAAATCAGTTTGTATAATGCATCAAGTTTCTCATACCTAGTTCAGTTGTTAAATACTGCCTCAAAGTGAGCATTACACTGACCATCAAGGTCAGGCTTGATGCTGATGCTTTTAAATACAGATGCTTTAAAAGTCGTTTTCTCTAAAGTTTGTGAACATGTTCTTTCCAGCTCTAATTAATATGCTTTTCTACATCTTCAGATTTCCATTATAGCCCTGTAACAACTAGGGATATTCACCATCTAGAAAGCTTTTTCTGTCTTAGTTCTAATTCATAAATGAGTCTAGACATTTATTTTATGTTTCTCTGTCTCTTTGTTAGGTGGCTTGCAAAGTCAGTCTGGAACTGTTGTTCCAGCAGAAATCAAGACTGAAAATAAAGAGAAAGATGAAAACCTTCATGAACCTCCTTCATCAGATGACATGAAATCAGATGATGAATCCTCCCAGAAAGATATCAAGGTTTCATCTAGAGGCAGAACAAGGTATTTGTTAGCATCCTCGTATTAAATTTCACTCATTTGCCATGGGTGAAAATACTTGGAAAATTGAAGGGTGTCATGCATTTATTAAGTGTCAGCTATTTCTAGATACTGTGTTGGGACTTTTGTGTATATTACCTCATTTAATCCTCACAGCATCCCTAAAAGGGAGGCATATGAAACTGACTCCAAAATTATGTTTTCCATTATATCACACTATTTTAGGTTCTACATATAAAAAAGAATTAAATCTTTCCCCTCGGTGCTTGTAGTCTGTAAGACAATTAGAGGACAAAGTAGCTAAAAAAAGTTAAATTGTGCAATATAGACATTTAGATACAGTCCATCAATAAATATTTGAATATATTATTTTAAGGCTAAGTGTATGGTAAGACACTGTTGTGTGATTTAAACCAGAGCCAAATCCAGCCCACTGCGTGTTTTTATAAAGTTTTCTAGAACACTGCCATGCCCCATTCATTTACCTATTTTCTGTGGCTGCTTCTGCAATGCAATGGCAGATTGGAGTGGTTGCCACAGATACTGGATGGCCCACAAAGCTGAAAATATTTACTATCTGGCCCTTTACAGAAGAAGTTGACCAACTCCTGGTTTAAATAATATTTTGAGAGGAATAAGAAAAAAGAAGTATTCTAGAGGGACTGATGTTGTTGGGGAAGGTTTTCTAGAAATTGGACTTGACCTTGCTTTGAAGTATGGGTATCAACACATGGTATGTTAGTTTCAAATGATTTCCCTCAGATTTTTCTTCTAGTTCTACAATAAAATTTGATGATTTGGTATGTTTGTGGTACGTTCTATTTCTTGGGATTTGTATCCATTTATCAATTAAATATATATATATATATATATCTCACATATAGATATTTATATTTAAAACATTGTTGTTTGTATTAAATTATGGTGCAAAGGAGATTACAGTATGATAGATATAACAAAACCAGCATGATCCTTTCTGTCATTCACATACTTAAAAAGGTGTCTTTTTGCCTTTGACATTCTCACTATTTTCAACACTTAAACATTTCTCTTGGGAAAAATTAAATCTCACGGTCCTAATCCTATCATTTTAATATGCATTGTACTCAGTTGGGCAGAGGCATGAAGAAGTAAAAATTAGGGAATCTAGAGACCACTCCTTTGAGGCATCTTAATTTTTTCATAATTTTATTATTGAAAAAGAATTTTAAAGGAAATAATTTACATCTTTCCTCCTCATTCATCTTCTCATCTTATAGGTCAGAGGTTGGCAAACCTTCTGTGTAAAGGACCAGATAGTAAATATTTTAGGTTTTGTGGGCCCATACAGTCTCTGTCACACCTACTTACCTCTGCCATTGTAGCATGAAAGCAGCCATAGACACTAAGTAAATGAATGCACGTGGCTCTTCCAATAAAATTTTATTTACAAAAACAGGTAGCCAGCTCACGGGCCGTAGTTTACTGAACTTTGTTATAGATCATCAAAAATCAGGAAGGCAGTATATAGTCATGCTGCATAATGACGTTTTGGTCAACAACAGACCACGTATGCAACAGTGATCCCATAAGATTAGTACCATGTAGCCTAGGTGTGTAGTAAGCTATACCGTCTAGGTTTATGTAAGTACACTCTGTGATGTTCGCACAATGACAAAATCACCTGATGAAGCACTTCTCACAATGTATCCCTGTCATTAAGTGACATGTGACTGTAATAGGTTAATAATAACATACTTAGTAAGTAATAATAGTTAATAGGTGAATAACATGGCCTTTGGACAAAGTAAGGCTAACCTGGATTTGACTTATGGCTCTATCACGCACATGCCGAATGACTTTGGGCAAGTTATTAAAGCTCTCTGAGCTTTGGTTCCTTTTCTAAAAGGACTTTCTGTTAGAGGATTCTTGTAGAAATAAACTAAAAATGATGCATATAAAGCCGTTTGCACACCGTCTCACATGCGGAAAACACTCAGTAGAGGTACAATAGTTACTGTTATGATAATGGTAATTTTAGGAGTGTGATGTGGGTTTGTTTCCATGGATCACTAGCCTGAGTTCTTGTCATTATACTGCCACTAATTAGCTGTGTGATCCTAGGAAGGTCACTGATTTCTCTGGATCTTGAAGTGGTTCTCAACCCTGCTGCACAGACTCCTGAAACATTTTAGAAATGCAGGTGATTGAGCCCCAACCCAGGCTCACTAAATCAGCATCTCTGGTAGGGGGACCTTTGAAAGCTGTATTTTTTAAGTACTCCTGAAGATTCTGATGAGTGGCCACATTTGGGAACCTTTGGGCTAGATCTGTAAAGATTCCTTTGAAGTCAAAGAGCTAGTGCTTCTCTGTTATCAAAAGAATAGTTTTATGTAATTCTTGACAATTAGCTAATAAGAATCTATCATGTGTTTATTCTTTGAGTACTCAAGGTATTAGAGAAGAGGTGAAAACATCTATTCTTTGTGCACATTATTTCAAAGTTCTGAGAAGCTCTTCTCAGTCATTTATTTTTGAAATATGAGTAGAATTTTATAAAAGTTATTCCAGAACATCTCCCTCAGATGTTTTTTTCTGATTACTTAGTCCATTTTAATTACAGAAATTTGGAAAGTACAGGAAAGCACACACAAAAGTCACAAGAAACTCCACTACCTATGATTAACCATAGATATTTTCAAGGAATATCTCTTTTTCCATAAATACAGTTTAAATTGGAATTATGCCAGATCTAAGTTTTATAATTTCAACTTTTTTCATTTACCAATGTGCTTTTAACATTTTCATCTATCCCTGAGTGTATTCTGCAACATGGTTTTTTTCTTTGTTTTTGTTTTTAGACAGCTTTATTGAGGTTTAATTCACATGTAATAAAATACATCAATTTTAAATGTACAGTGTTTTCCTTGGACAAATGTTATACGGTCCTATAACCACCACCACATTAATAATGTAGAATATTTCTACCACCCCAAGTTTCCTCATGCCCCCTTGTAATCAGTTCCCTTCCCCCATCCCCTGGCAACTGTTGATCTCCTTTCCATTACCATAGTTTCGTCTTTTTAGAAGTTTGTGTAAGTGGAATCATACAGTATATAGTCTTTTGTGTTTGATGTCTTTTGTTTAGCATAATCTGCAGCTTGATTTTTATAGGTTACATGGTAGACCACTGTCTGGATGTACTGTGATTTATTTAACCTGTCTCCTGTTATTGGATTCCAGTTTGTTGCTAATGTAAATAATTCTGCGATCAACTTTCTGTACATAAATTTCTATGTACATCTTTAATTCTTAGAATGAATTTCTAAGTTGGAATTACTGGTCAAGAGGTAATGAACATGTTAAGGCTTTGGATTCGTTTTGCCAATTTGTCCTTCAAGAAAAATTGTTCCAGGGGCCAGCCTGGTGGCGTAGCAGTTAAGTTCGCGCTCTCTGCTTCTGGCAGCCCAGGGTTCACAGGTTTGGGTCCCGGCCGCAAAACGACACACCATATGTCAAGCCACGCTGTGGCGGCGTCCCATATACACTGGAAGAAGATGGTCATGGATGTTAGCCCAGGGCCAATCTTCCTCGGCATAAAAAGAGGAGGATTGGCAACAGATGTTAGCTCAGGGCTAATCTTCCTCACACACACAAAAAATTGTTCCTGTTCATCCATGTTTTAAAATCATCACCGCTGGTGATGATACTTCTCTCTGGAACAAATCATTTTCTGAGATGCTTCTCTCATTCTATGTCTTAAGCTTTTCTTCTTCCTTCTCACCAAGTGACTGCCAGAATATATTTAGGAGCACAGGTTAAGCAAATTATACTATGTTAGTGTACTAAGGCAGTGCTTCTCAATCCTTAATGTACTTATGAATTAGCTGGGAATCTTGTTAAAATGCTGCTCCTGATTCAGTAGCTTTGCAGTAGAACCTGAGATTCTGTGTTTTTCACAAGCTCCCAGTAATGCTGATGATCATATCTTGAATAGCAAGGTGCTAGAATATTATGTAGTCATTCAGATTATGTTTATAAAAGTTTCACTAGCATGGAGAAGTCTTTAGGATATAATGTGCAATGAAAAATGCATGTAAAAGTGTATGTCATATGATTTCAGTTGTATAACTATATATGTGCATTGAAGGAAGACTGAAAAGAAACACACGTTAAGTTTAGCTATTACTACTGTTTAGTAAAATTTTTAGGTAATTTTCATTTCCATCTTTATAATTTTGTACAATAAGCATATCTCACTTTATAGGGAATCTAATAGACATTGTTGTTACTTTGTTTTCCAGCAGTACTAATGAAGATGAGGATTTAAACCCAGAACAGAAGATAGAAAGAGAGAAGGAAAGGCGGATGGCTAACAATGCCAGAGAACGCTTGCGTGTGCGGGATATTAATGAGGCATTCAAAGAGCTTGGTCGAATGTGTCAGCTTCATTTAAAGAGTGAAAAACCCCAAACGAAACTCCTCATTCTTCATCAGGCTGTGGCAGTCATCCTTAGTCTAGAGCAGCAAGTCAGAGGTAAGTAGGTTCAGCAGAGACACATAACTCTTCTGCCTCTGGTGGGCAGACATTTCTGTTTCCACTTACTCTTCTGCTTAGGCAAGCTGTAAGTTCTCCTGGTTCTTCTGCCGCTGCATCATCTGGGTCAAGTTTTCTCTGTAGTTCTCTCACCTGTGTTTCACTGTGTTGGTCAATATCTGTAGGCGCAGTGCTTCCCACAGACCAGTAGAAAGTAATCCTATGAAACAATGCAGAGAACAGCCAGCTTCCGCCTGCTGCTCAGCATTAACGCGTTGTGCCACTTTGTTCTCGTTGACTCTGCTCTCCCACGCTGTTGAATTTACCTGCCTGGACGCGTCCTACTCCCTGCTTCTTCCTGTCTTCCCTACTTCTCTGTACTCAGTTTCTTACCTGCTTTACCCTGGGACATATACGAGGCCCTGCTGGTTAATAGGATGCCTGGTCATGGCCTCTCCTGGCTTTGCCTCATATAAATGTCTTTATACCCTTGTCAGTAAGGTGTCAGGGCTTCTTTGCTGATCTCTGATCAGGAATACCATGACCTTCTTAAGCCAGTATGCACTGGCATGCCTGTGTGTCCATAAGGGCAAAAGTGTGGTTTATACAGGCTTATCCACTGCTGACTCAGACAACTACCCCAACTGTTTAATTTTTCAAGAAGTTGGATGGAATCTTAAAGAAGCTTTGAAATTTCATTTTTGAACTAGAGGTTATTGCACAACTCCTCTGTCCCAACCAGCTATGTGCTAGATCTGGTTTATCAGTTAATACAAGCTTCCTCTCCTTGAGAGGTTCTGCCATCAAGGTTACCGTTTTGCGTATACCTATATATTTTCTTATCCCAAGTTATGAATGCGTCATCCTAAGCCTTTTTGCAAAGAATTTATAAATGTGGCCTTGGGCTCCAGACCCTGTTTCTAGCCTCTCTTCTTTGAGAGCAACTCTATCTTTCTTATTTATTGAATATTTATATAAGATTTTATTTAAAGAAAGTTGGAAAAGAAAAAGAATAGGAGTAGACAGATGCTTGACAACTCCAACCATGGATCCTCAGCATTGGTTGCAGAAAGAATGCTCTTTCTAAGGAAACCAGAGTTAGAGAACTTGAACACACTTTTGGAAAAGCGTACCATAGTAGTTAATTCATCCATCCACTTCTCTCCAATATATTTAATGAATAAGAGTGATGAATAGATTATTTTGTGCATAACCAACCTACTACTAAAACCAGATACTTGCTCCTGTTGTCTTAAGGCCCTTGAAACATCTGTAAAACGTAAATGTTAATGAAACCTCATCTTTAAGTAGTTATAGACTCCCTTGAGATATTCATAAAAATAGTCTGATTGTTCATCTGTGACAAGAGCAGTTGTTCCTTGAGCCTTCAGTATTTCCTGTCACTTTACCAAAGGTTTTTCTTCAGTTGTGCCTGACACCAAGGCAGTGAGGCACCTGTGTTCATTGGTCCAGGTACAGTCATCCTCCTCCTGTGCAACCCAAGGTATTTCCTACCCTGACTCTACCCAGCCATTTATTGTCAAAACTATTGCCTCTATCTGGAAAGTCTTATTGTCTGGACAACAGTAGTGGCAGAACTTATTCCTATACAGCACCTTTCCTTCTCATGGTTTACTAGAGCTAGAATACAGTCATTCGTGTTTTTTAAAACCATTTTTTTTTAAGATCAGAGGTACCTACTCTCAGATCTAAGCCATCAAAAGGAGAAATACCTCTGTGTTTGAAAAAAATTATAAACTCACCATGCCTGGCTGGATCTTATTCATTCATTTGTATGATCTGACTTTGTAGTGTTTCCATGCAAGCACCTAAAATAGAAGAGCTGAGTCTGAAAGAGAATCTAACGTCTAGGCTCATCCAACTGCCTACTAAATTTCTGGTCACTGTGTGGGTACTGACTTTTTCATATAATTCTGGAAAGCTCTGTGTATGGAGCCATTGACTGATTAGAGTTTGAATGAAACTTAAATACACTGAACTGTAACTTCACTAGGGAATCCTTTAATATTCATAAAAGCCTACCTTCCTCCCACCTTCAAAGCCCAGAGCCTTTATTTTATGGCTTAATATAAAAGCCTTGGGATCCATATAAGACTACTTCTTGAAAGGTGCTCTGATGGCTGTCTGTCAGACAGGATTTAGAACCCTTTATGCAGCCTGCAATACCTGTGCCTTGTCCATAGCACCACCTTCAGAGTTTAGTATAGCCACCGTCCTTCCCTGGACTTTATCTCTAGCAGTTTTGAGTTATTTTGGTAACCTGTTCACTTTTGAGAGCCTCTTCATCCCTGCAGGGGCCCTACCCATCAGTCCCTCGGCCCAGCAGTTTCTAGAAAGATACATTTTGTTTACATGACCTACTTTGGGCATCTTCTGGACTCTCTGGGCTCCTCTTCTGGTTTGGGATAGTGTTCCAAGACTGTGTCTGGCTATCTACAACCTGTCATCCCTGGACAAGTTGGTTATACAAGGAAGGCAACCAGACTTGTGTCTAGCAGTGCATCCTGGAGAAGAGCAGGAAGAGTGGTTTTCCTTCTAAGCCTCAGATTTTGCCAGAGCATTTTTTGTGCCTTCATGCCCCACATATCAAATTCCATCTGACCCGTGCCATTGCCAATTTAAGGCTTTCCATTATATTGACTATAATTTTTTTACTATTACACTTTTACTAATTTTCAGCAGATTTCACATATTACCTTTAAGTTTGTACTCTCAGCTTTACTAAAGATTAAATTGGTGGTCAAACACTTCCTCCTCCAATTCTTTCACAGGTCAGCTCAATCAGCTCCCTTCTCTTTTGATGACAATATAGGGACAATAGAACTATTAGGATTTTAGTTTTTTGGTCTGTTAGTGAGTTTGAAGATTAATGAGCTAGGACTGTGATTCCCAAATCTGGCTGGTCCCAGAATTACCTGAGGCTTTTCCTTTTCCCAGATTTCCAGACCCTACCCCCAGGAGATTTTAATTTAGTTGCAATGAGATGGTCAAATATGTAGTCTTAGCATATCCGTTGATATTATTCCACTCCTTACTAAATCCCCACTGAAATGAATAAAAATGTTATTAACTTCCAGGGACAGATGGGAGAGAAGACAGTAGCAGATGAGAGAGCAAAAAATGTATGTAAGATGAAAAGTAAACAGAGTAGTGGTAACTGATTTAGAAGAAATTAAGTGGAGCAGGGAGTAATACCAACAGGAAGCAGAACATTTTGCCCCACAGAGCCCCTAGCCCCTGAAAGGCTCTGCACTTTGGTGGTTCTGATTACTGGAGAAGGCAGAAGTCAGGCATCAGAACTGAAAACGGGAAGATTGATTGAAGGTCTGCTATGGAAGTTGGATCCCTAAATCTACTCTCTACTTCATATTGCTTCTGCCCTCTCTTCCCTTCCACTATAGAAGACAGAAGGATTATTTTCTGCAAAGACTAAAATCAGAAAGCCTTCAAATCTGGAACACCAAGAAGAGCAGAGAATGGGTGAGACATGCAGCTGAACGGTAGAACCTTCAGCCCTATGTCCTGCTTTACTTTCCTGATGCAAAGTATATTAACCCCATCCTCAAGGAAATTAGAGAATTCTTTTCTAGAGAAACCAAATACTCTAGAGAAAAGACCTCCAGATTTAGGAATTCCTGTTTCATTTTTGGGTTACCATAGAGTAAAACCCACCAGTTGATGTCTCACTTTTAAATATAAAAGGATGACCAAAGATTTAAGAAAAGCCTTCATGAAAGAGAAGTTGAGATCAAATCAAACAAAAAAAACTCAGAAGAAAACAGAAACATGCAAAAAGCAGAAGAAAACTTTTTTAAAATCTAAAATTAATACCTTCTAATGAGAGAAAATGTATGCATAAAAGAGAAGCCATGAGAAGGAAACATTCAGAAAATATAGCAGAAAAAATGTAATAGAGAAGTTAACTAATAAAGCTGAGAAAAATATCCTAGAAAGTAGAACACAAAGAGATGGAAAATAGGAGAGAAGAACTAATAAAATTAGAGAGGATTAATCTAGAAGTCCAGCATCTGACCAATAGGATTTGTAGACTAAGAACAGAAGGGAGGAGGGGCCGGCCCGGTGGCTCAGCAGTTTGGTTCACGCTTGGCAGCCTGGGGTTCGCCGGTTCGGATCCCGGGCTCCAGCCGACGCACTGCTTGTCAGCCATGCTGTGGCTGCGTCCCATATAAAGTAGAGGAAGATGGGCACGGATGTTAGCCCAGGGCCAGTCTTCCTCAGCAAAAAGAGGAGGATTGGCAACAGATGTCAGCTCAGGGCTGGTCTTCCTCACAAAAACAAAAAAAAGAAGAGAAGGGAGGAAAGGAGATTATCATAACAATAATACAGGAAATTTACTAGTACTGAAGAATACATCCTTCAAGATTGGTAGGATCTAATCTTGTGCTAAGAATAAGGATTTTAAAAATGACCCCAAGCTAAAGTACATCATCATGAAATTTCAGAGCATCAGGGTTAAAAAGAATATCCTAGGGGCTGCCCGGTGGCGCAGCGGTTTAGTCCGCGCTTGGCAGCCTGGGGTTCGCCGGTTCGGATCCCGGGCGCCCGCCGACGCACTGCCTGTCAGCCATGCCGTGGCGGCGTCCCATATAAAGTGGAGGAAGATGGGCACGGATGTTAGCCCAGGGCCAGTCTTCCTCAGCAAAAAGAGGAGGATTAGCAACGGATGTTAGCTCAGGGCTGGTCTTCCTCACCAAAAAAAAAAAAAAAAAAAAAGAATATCCTAAAGCTTCTAGAGACAAAATTTAAATAGCTCATAGACAAAAGAACAAGAAGCAAAATATTATCAGAGTTCTGTACAAGTAGTGCTGGATTCCAGGAGGTAGTGGGGCAGTGCCTTCAAAATTCTGAGGAAAAATAACTTTCAACCTAGAATAATATATCTGACCAAACCATTAATCAAAAGGTGAAGATATTTCAGATATGCAAAGACTTTACAATTTTATTTCCCTTATACACTTTCTCAGAAAGCATCTGAAACATATACTTTAGTGAAATAAGAACATAATCAACAAAGACCAAGGCATGGAATCCAGGAAACAAGATCTAACACAAGAGAGCAGCAAAAGGAAATCCTACAACTTAGGCCTAGAAAGCAACCAGTCCACACTGAAAATAGAACACTGTTAGTTACAGAAGAAAAGTTTTCAGGGAAAGAAAATAGAATTAATAGATGATGTGATGATGTGTTTGAGATTTTAGGAAAAAATAGTGAGACGCGTTTGTTAGATCTATTGGAGCATTTGGGAGAAAAATGATCATTACCAGCAAAGGAAAACCAAGGCAACTCATATGAGCAAGGAAACAATCAATGTAAAATTCTTGACTTGCAAATATGTCCACATAGTTATAATATTTGTTATTATAAGACATGACTATTGGGTTAGCCAAAAATTGTGCTATAAACATGTTGAGAAGATGGTATTATAAGAGACCCAAGTCTTCAGCTACATGCCAGAAGTTAATAGAATTCCCCTAACGGAAATGTGGGAAAGACATTCACTTCTCACGCCCTGCAGGTAATGTCTAACTTCTGCTTACGTCTACATCAGGCCTTTCTGGCTACTTAAATGTTTGCCATGGGCTGCTCACACACACCAGGAGGTATGAAACAATAGCATTACCCTTTGCCTTTTTTGGATCAAAGCTCACTTCACATTTCCTAGAGCTTACTGTAGTATTCTTTTGATTCTTCCAGGCCTGAGTGTTCTTTGTCTTACTGACTATAGGAATCCGCAAGATCTTGCCTAACTTGAGGTCCTTTCCAGCTATTCTCATCATGCCTCCTAGATCCTCGTGTGACACAGTCATAGTTATCTAAGAGCAGTGTTCAGTTATAAGAGAAATGTGAGTCTGTTTCAATTGGAAAACTTTCAAATCTCACTTTCTCTTCCTTAGATCTTACATATTAATTTATGCCCTCTTTTCATTCTCTCTGGTTGTTATATGAGACTATTGCCTACACAGTAAAGGGACATAACACCTAATGAAAGACAAACTCCTCTTATTAGTCAGAGGTGCACAATTACTTCTTAAAAAAGCAGCTCCTAATATTTTTACATAATGATGTACATGCCAATTTCTACACTAGTTATACTAATAAATTAAGTAAGAGTGTATCTTTCTTCATTGATCCTCCTCATAGTTGTATAGTCTTCATGTCTTTTCCTGAATGTCGGGGCTTAGAAAATAAGAACTCTAAATGAAATTTTATCATTAGGCGTGAGTGATAGTCAATAGAGTCAGCTAAGTTTACCATAATAAAGTCTTTTGTCTACTTTTTTTAAACTCAGAAGTGAACTATAAAGGAGTGTTGAAATATGCACATTCAAATATGTTTTTACTTTGCTTAAAAGAGGAAATACATTTTAAAAAGAAGAGCTCTGCTGTGTTGCATTCAGCTGGGCCCTCATTTCAAGAAAATCTAACAGAAAAAAAATCACAACTTCTACAAAATACTGTTTTCATTACAGACTAATTTTAAGTGATCCCTTTATATTACATTCAATAGGACATTTTTAGTCAGTTTATAAAAATATATGTAACAACTTTTATACTGTATGTTATAATCAGAAACAAAAGACTACACCAGGAGCTCTCATGGGTTGGATATCTTGTGCTTAAAACTGATGTAAAGAAAATATAAAGGACAGTAGTTCCTAAGTGGATTTTGATCCAGTGGGTCTTACATCCAATGGATTTTCTTTCCCTTTATTTCATATGGTAATACTCCATACTTTAACCTCTTCTGAAAATGCCTGTGTCAAAAGTTCCATCCAATCTTTGCTATCTTATATACAGTAGAGAAGGTTTTTTTCACTCTCATAATCACACCTCCAGCAGTAGAAAGGATAACTTAATTGTCTCGTTCTACATGTATATCAAAGTAGAAAAGCAGGATATGCATCAGCTACCTCTGTCCCTTGAGGAGCTGGCACACTTCCTAGAGAGGAATGGCTGAGGGTATTTCTTATTTTATCATTTTCTGAACTGGTAAAATTCTAGATAAAGCCCAGATGTTTCTCTCCAGGTACATAGAGAATGTCAGCATTCATACCAGTTCAATGTACCATATCTTAGCAGGACATTGAGGAGACTTGGTAGACTAATAACAGCTTCACTAATGTTTGAGTGAAGCAGTTAAAGAGCTGCTTTTGGATGTTGATGTAAATCCAGTCAAACCATAGAAGACTAAATCATAAACTGAAAAAGAAAACAAAATGGTCAGTAAGAAGCATAAGTCTGGAGGCTCATTTAATGCTGAGGTTTTATGTGAGCGTATCATTGTTGCCTCTCTGTGATGTTATTCAATATGGGAATGAAATTACACAGAGGTTGGTAATCCCTGCAGAAAGAAAAAAATGTCAGCAATTTGTTCAGTTTAAGACCTAAGAGTCCCTGACTCATAACTTATGACTATAATGATAAACTTATTTTCCCCTGTTTCAGAGAGGAACCTTAACCCCAAAGCAGCCTGCCTTAAGAGAAGGGAAGAAGAAAAAGTTTCTGCCGTATCGGCAGAGCCACCAACCACACTGCCAGGAACCCATCCTGGGCTTAGTGAAACTACCAACCCTATGGGTCATATGTAAACATCAGCCAGGTAAGTATGGGTATGAAGAGAAAATACAAGATCACCTGATTCATCTTAAACTGAGTTAGAACCTTTGAACAGAATTTTCTGGTGGCACTGATCATGGTTAAAGGTCTTAAAGGTCATATGTAATTTGGAATCCAACAGTTTACCTTTCTGTTGTATAATTATACTTAGAGAGCTAATGTCATTTTATACCAAATTACTGTCTCTTCAGAGTGTGATAGTATCCTGTGATTTATAAAGAATTTTGGATTCTCCTGTTCTGGATCATCATGTATACTCTCTCACATGAATAGCATTCTGATCCAAGAAGAAAATAGTGCAGTGACTCATTCCTCAAAAAATACTTCTGCTACCACTCATACTCCTCATTCATCTGCTCAGAAATACTTGACTATATCATCAAGCAGTTTTCTGTTAACTGTCTCTCTCTTCTTTGTCATGAAATCTTTATACACAAAAGAGTTATTGCTTGCTTTCATTTGAATCAATAATGCAAGTTTGTAATATGCATCTTCCTTCCCCTGTAAGCATATCAGTTACACCTTCTGGAATCTATTAATGGATGGAAAGGTGTTACATATGATAGAACCAGAATCCCCTTCTCTCTGGA
Organism: Tapirus indicus; assembly: GCA_031878705.1. Taxonomy (NCBI): domain Eukaryota; kingdom Metazoa; phylum Chordata; class Mammalia; order Perissodactyla; family Tapiridae; genus Tapirus; species Tapirus indicus. The sequence continues at coordinate 49,189,643 of CM062918.1, forward strand.
GTTTACGTGTTGAAAGACTGTTCTTTTTATCTTCCTCTTCATAGACTAAACATAATCCACTTCCTTGTGATTTTTTTTTTTTTCAGCAAAGTGACAAAAGTAATTTGAGGTTGTTGCCCAAGTAGTTAGATCATCTGTTTCTTAACTATATACATTCACATTATCTAATCTAAGTTGTAAAGTTATTATTTAGGTGGCAGAAATTAACATAACCTGTAATAAAATATTTGGGGCAGCAACAAAATATAGCTAGCAGCATGGATTAGGAATAGAACTGGTAAATTTCATTTTCATAATCTGCCTTCAGCAGTGTATAGTTCTTTTAGCAGTTTCATCAGCAGATTAAAAGCAGTAAGTAAAGGTGAATGGATGGGAGGTGTGGAGCAGGAAAAAAATATCAAGTGCAATTTCATTTGGTCAGCTCTGTGGCTAGTTTATTTTGAGCTGAAAGTCTGGAATTCAATAGAATATTTTGTAAACTGCAAACATTAGTCAATAACTCACCTTTTCCTGAAGAATTTGGTTCCTACTGCCTCTACATATATCCTTCTTGGGATCAAACTAAACCAAAACTGAAGATTTCATTTGGGGACAAAAGGAGGAAGGGTTGATGTAATCATTGAAGTGTCAGTTGTAATTGTAACAGCACATTGGAGAAAACTCTAAACCACCACCCCCACAGAAAATACCCAGCAATCTAACAGATTATGCATGTCAAAGAGACTTTGTGCAGGAGCTGGTTAACATTGTTTCATATTCTGTGGGAAATATAGATTATCATGAAAACATTTTTGTTCAAAAATAAACTTTGAAGTTTTAAAATAAAAACATGCCACTGTTTCTCAGTGCAAAAGTGATTTTCTAAATTGGCAGATCATTTTGAAGAAGAGTGATGAGAGATAACTTATGCTCAGGTCCCAGGTAACCACCAGGCTGTGGAAGGATGTGACATTCAGCTGTCACATTTATCTCAGCCTGTGTCTTATTTTTCTTGTCTCTCTCTAGTTTGTTGTGCCCGTTTCCTCTTATTTTCTTCCCAATCTCTCCTAGCTCTTTCTCCTTCAGCTCTCTCTCTACCTCACCTCTCTCTTTCCTGTTTACTTCCTGTTCTTTTACTGCTTCTGTATCTCATACTGCTTTCATATCTCTACCCTTATCTCTGTAATGAGGAAGTTTCCCCACTTAGGTTAAAATTAAACCTTGAGCATTCTCACCTATCAAAAAGAGATCAAGAATCCTTTTAAAAAAAGGCTACAAGGTTATAAGCAATGTTGTAAATGCACTTTGTTTCATAAAATTTCATAGGCTAATGTTCTTAAATATGTCTTAAAGATCGCTAATTCCATAAAGGTAGTGTTGGGGTTTCACCTGAAACCTTCAGTTCTTTATAGAACTGGATAGCAGATGAAAACCAGCAAGAAGACTGGGCAGCAGGAGAACTACCTGCTAGAATTAAAATAGCTGATAAATGAGCACAGAATGACCAACCATAAAAGCACAAGAATTCGCCACCATATAAATGTAAGGCCAAGTAGCTCTGAATATGTTATCCATCCCTAAGAGCATTACTCTATTACAAAACAATACTGTGGTTATAGTTTAGTAAGGAAGTGAAAGGTATGATTCTTCCTAAAACTATTTCCATCAAAAACGGTTAAATGGAAAATTTCAGAGTGATTACTATATATGTCATGTTGAGAATATAAATATGTATAAAATTTGTACTAACAGAGTAAAAATTGAAAATATATTTATTGAGGGCCCAGTTCCTATGAACCAGAAACTGGGACCAATGTGCAAATGAATACACAACAGTCCCTGCCTTCAGAAACTGTCAGTTTACAGGAGATGGCTGTAAACTGTTAAGTGGTGCGGTGGACTGGATGTAGCAGTAAATGTATGCTTTACATTGTCTCTCCAATGAGAGATAGAGGAACAGAACCTCAGAGCTCAGGTATTGCCAACTTGAATGTTGCCAAAATTAAGGTTTGCATAATTGCCACAGCTCCTATATAATCCTATATATCTTGTGATTCTATAATCACATTATCTCCTTTAAAAATCTTACCACATACATCAAGTAAAACCATTTCAGTGACACTTTAAAAGAAAAAAGCTCATTTATAAGTCATTTAGCAGACTGCTAGTTTAGTGTAAGCCTGCGTATAAATGAGGAATGCCAATTTGTTTTGTTTGGGGAGGGGCAGGTGTTTATTTTTTAAGAATAATGTCCTAATTGGTTCTGTTCTCTCCCTTGACTCTCCCTACCACAGTTCCAGAGTTATCAGTAGGCTAGATAGAAGGTGACCTCTCCTCATAAGGACTTGGACAACTCAGATTATCTGAAGACACAAACCCAATAGGAGGGAGAAGAAAAAACAAAACACTTGAAGCAAGAAACTCAAATGTAATCCTATGATCAAAGCAACTGGTCAACACTTCCATCAGAAGTGAAGATAGGAAGCTCATCAGATAGAACATCAGCCCATGAGATGTTTGCAACATATCATTTTGTTGCAAGCAGTGTGTCGCTTCTGCACAATCAGAGACTGTCTCGATCTCTCCACTCACCGTGGAAGTTGCCTTGTGCCTAAACTGAATTGTAACTACAAATTTTATTTATTGTTATGGAACTGTAAGGTCTACATATAAAGGGAAAAATTTAATGTGGAAAGCTGATCTACACTCAGCTGATGCCAGCATTTGTTAAAGCTGTTCACATGCAGAGAACAAAGCAGTGACAACCATTGGCCCTTAGCATTCCCAGCATACCTATTAGTGTCTTAAAAAGGAAGGGAAAAGTCTTTTGTTGCCCTCTCCTATCCTTTTGCCATATGAATAGTGTTTTCCATGAAATAGGAAAATATTACTTGGAATAGCATTTCTGTCGCTCTCATTGTTTCATTCATTTTTATTTTCTCTTTGTGGGTGTTAATATTTGGTCTCTGAATCTGAATAGTTTATGGTCACATCCAGAATCCTCCATGTAGCCCTATGTGCTTTGCATATTTACCTTACAAAGATAAGCAGAGACCCTCTGTGACCATAGCCTAGCTAAGATTTTAAAAGGGGAAATTTTGTCCCCTAGATTTTCCCCAAAATAAACATTGCTTTATTTCTAATAATAACCAAGACTTTTCAAGCTTCTAGGTTTCATAATAAAGCTTGTAATAGCAAGAAGTATAAATTACAAGGGAAGAATCTACATTTTAGAAATTGCTTTGTTTTCCAAGCAGTAAGTACTACATATAGTACTTGTAAAGTGTTAGCTGTAAGTAAGCACAAAATGGATTTAAAATACAAAGAAGATTTTTCAGGCTGTGATTATGGTGAACATAACAAAACCCAGTAGTCACCAAGGCAGGTAGTGTGATAAATGAACACACCACTCTGAGGCTAATTACCTAATGGAATACAAGAGCAATGGTCACCTGTGTTTCCTTGTCCTAACCTTTATTTCTCTGTCATTCGGATGGCTGGTCAGTGGGGAGGAATTCAGTGGGTGATTTAATCAACTGCAAACCATCTGCCCCTGTCCCAAGAAGATGAGCCAGATTAGCATTAAACCGGTACTTGTCAGTCCATCTTAATACTGTGCATTAAGGCACCCCTCTGTCTCTAATCCTTAAGAGTTGTTTTTTAAGACAGTAATCACTTCGAACTTCCATGAAATCTGTCTTCCACCACAGCAACCCTGGGAGAGAAAAACATGCTAAACAAGGTTGTCTTGGCTTAATAATTCCTTATAGCCAATATCAATGATGGCAATCAGCACACAGAAGAAAGGACCCAAATCACTATGTAACTTAAAGATTTCTGTTAATTTGAAAGAACAAAAACAATTAAGACAGAACTTCAGATCCTCCAATCAGGATGATTCCTAACAAATCAGTCTTTTGTGAACTTAGTGAAGTTTTTGGTTACTATAATTTGCATATATTCTCCAATTACATCAGACTCTATCTGTGGCCTTGTTCTTCATTTCAGTGTTAATCAGCTAAACAGAAGTTGTTGCTTATGATGTGTGAGTGAACATATGCCACTGCCTGGCCTTTTTTCTTCGGAGCTTGTTGTCTTTTTCGCTATATTAGACTTTGCAGTAAGCCCAGAAGCTTTCCTTCATAAAATAGAAAGAAAAAAACATTTGGCTTATTTTTCACTGTAGCTAGTCTTTTATACAATAATCTTGTAAGAAAATTTCTTGAATTCTAAATATTACTCTTTCTAGATTTTTGAAATCGAAAGTTTTCAGTAAAAAGTTTCTTACTTTATTTTATTATATTAGGTAGTAAAAATGTAGGGTTATTTACCATAACCTGTTCATTAATATCAGAAATTTACAATAGCATTTTAAGACCATAGTAGGACTCTAGCATACCGTGTAGTACCTATGGAGTATTTGTAAGAGCTAATTGTCCGAGATGAATTGCTTCTCATCTTGTTCTCCAGTTTCCATTGTTGGTTTATTGCAGATTTGTATCCTGTGTCAAATTCAAGGTATTATTGATAAACCTTTTCAACCAGCAGCAAGAAGTTCAAAATTTTTTCTGTCACTGTAACAGAAAACACAATATGTATATAACATTTATGTAGCAATAAATGTGCCATCTTTTTTTTAACATAGTAAACTAGTGAGTTTTTTACATTCCTCTCTCAAAGAATAATGCATTTTATTTTCCTTCTTCCATCTCATTCCTCTGAGAAATGCCTACACTGCTTTTCTTCCCCCCCCAGCTTTATTGAGATATAATTGACATATATGTCAATGTTTTGTGTAACTTTAAGGTATACAATATAATGTATACAATATAAGGTATACAATATAATGATTTGATATGTGTATGTATTGCAAAGTGATCACCACAGTAAGGTTACTTAACATATTCATCACCTCACCTAGTTGCCTTTTTGTGTGTGTGTGGTGAGAATTTTTAAGGCCTACGCTGCTTTTCATTATCTGCATTATCTACGACATTATCTGGGAAACCTGTCAAGACAGAATCGGGCTTGGAGAACTAAGTTGATAATCTAGTCTACAGCTTCTCTGGGTTGTGTGTTTCTCCTCTTGCCCTCTCTGCTGATAGTGGCCTTTTAGCCTTTTCCTTAGGGTTGACCAAACAGCAATTAGTAGTTAAAATCTACTCATTTGTAGATCTAGAGAAAAATGAAGAAGACGGAAAAAGACTCAAATGAGGCTTTACAAATTAACATTCTTCAAAGCACTTTATCACATGTTATATGTCTTCTTATCACAAAAGCCTATGTCATAATTAGGGAATGGTATTATTTACTGTTTTCAGGTAAAATTTCTTTTCCTTTCATTCCAGTTTTCACACACACCTCCACCCACCCACCCACAGCCACCAAAAATAGGAATAGTGATTATCCATTAGGACTTCATGCCAAGCAAGAGCCTGAGAGAAACAGTGGACAAACTTTTTCGGACAAACATTCTGTAGGGCCTGTGTATGAGATACCTATGGTCATTATCACACTGTCTTGGTGAATTATGAAATCCACTGTTCACACTGGATGCCCAACAGATCATTTCTTAGGGGATTTGGTGAAAACAAACATTTTAGTTTGATTCCTCTTTATACAAATTGATAGAAACTAAGTAAAAACCTCCATCTAAGAAGAAAATATAGAATGTTAGAGCTGAAATGAAATCTAGAGATCAGCCTGTCAGCTGCCTCATTAGATTTATAAAAACTGAGGCCCAGAGAGGTGTCTCCAAGAGTACATCACTAGTATCAACATATCAAGACACTTAAAACTTTTCCTATCAGATCTCCCTGCCTTTACTTTCTCTTCTTTGTCTTGACATATTTTTAGGGCAGTTCTATTCAGTGGCTTCATTTTTCTCTTATTTCATTTTTTTCCTTTCGTTTTTCTCTAGTTCATATATTTTTTCTTCCATGGAAACTCAAATTTTAAATATACATTACATCATGTGTGTGTGTGCGTGCACGTGTGTGTGTATGTTAAAGGTTAAAGCGTATTAGCATTGGCATCAAACAGTCCTCAATTCAACTCCAAGCTCAACATCTAATTAGCTCCCTTTCCTTATCTGAAAAATAGAGATACATATTAGAATTGTGTAAGGGTTGAAAGAAACAATGTACGGAAAGCTCTTACCATGGTTCCTGTCACGTAATACGTACTCAATAAATGGTAAATATTTTTTAAATGAATAGTAGCTTTCCTTATAATCAGCTCCCAGGATTCCTCTTCAGCCATCCTGTGAGAGGTAAATGGTGGTAAAATCAACCAATCCTCATAGGAGCCTACATTCTTTGGGGGCAATCCAATGAAACATTTATTTTCAGTGCCTTCCTATGGCTACATTTTATGACTTTTTTTTTTAAACTTGCACATTTCAAAAGGATGAGCCAGTAGCCTTTACCCAGTCATGCTGTGGATTGGCAGCTGCATCAGTTTGGGTCCTCAGGAAGCAAATGCCAAGATGGAGTTGGAAGTGCAAGGGATGTATGGGAGATAGTGCCTGGGGGTGCAAAAGGGAAAGGAATCAGGAGTCACTGTGGACCGCCTTCAGTCCATGATGCAGGTCAGATGTGTGAAAGAAGGGGAGAAGGGGGGAAAATTGGGTAGAAAGAGCCTCAAACTGCCTTGTAGCTCAGAAAGTCTTGGGCAGTCCAATGGGGTCCAAGAAGATTGCCCATTGAGGAGTCTTGTGTGGGGCAGAAATGGTAAGGTACTAATGTCCCTGTTGTGGTCATTCATTGGCTGGAAGCTCCCTGGGGAGACAGGCCTCAGAAGGAGCACTGCAGCAAAGGTGCTGCACCTGGGGGCTGACAGCTGACTGCACTGCCCTGACAAGTTATCCCTTGAAGGGAGATCTCAGAGGTGCATCTCCATGGCTTCCACAACCCCGCATTGCTGCTTCCTACAGAACTGGCAAAACAAAACCAAAGGGTCTTCTGCAGTCGCTGGCACTATAGCTGACCTCAACAGGCTGATCAGCATTTCAAAAACTGCAATTCTTTCTCCCTTGGCATTCCACAGTCAAGTAAACCTACACACGTTATGGAGAAGGATAATTCCCACTCCTCCATCTTTATGGGCTGTGACGTGGCTGGTATGATCTCGGTCCAAGTCCCTACAGTTGCTTTGTTGAGTATTCTGGTGTTCTTCACAGGACATTGTGATAGTCCCTGCCTACTGGGTCACCAGTGGATGGTCCTGCGTCTTTGGCCAGCTGGGTTTGGAAGACCACAGTGTCCTCATCGCTTTGGGGTATTTCCCTATGAGTGCCCCCATCCCAAGAGCTCTTACCTCTGCCCATATTGGGGCATGTTCATGGGAGTAGAAATATCTTTCCCATCTTTTTCTTTCCCTCTTTAATCAAATTATTTCTGAAGACAGCTTAGGGTTTTTCTCTTCCCTTTGACCTAGATCTCCAATCTCTTCCCAAAACTGGTACAGGGTACTGCTGCATGGTGCCAGGTTCTCCTTTCTCACTCTTGAGGGTTGATGCCCCACTAAACAGGGTCCTTGGCTAAAGTGTCTCAGGCTCTCTCAGCCATTTTATCCTTAGGCACTATAAACACAACACCCAAGGCCTCCAAGCCTTTCAAAGCCTGTGAAAATGTTTGCAATCTGAAAAAATATCATGGTGCCAAAAGATAAAAAACTGCAAAAATGAAATTAATTTCAAAAACAATTATAAAAATCATCTCACATTCTTATAGCAAAATAAAATAACTAATGTGGGATTTGAGTTTATTTTAATATATTTGATATGATGTTTGAAGCTAGGACTCCCAAAGATCTTAAAACCATCCTGGGTTCCCTTCAATTCCACAGTCTCTTTCAGTTATCACTTTTTTGTCTCTGGTTTCTTGATAGTTTCCTTGGGAAGAAATACAACCATGTCTTCCCCTCTGGAGGCAAAGGCCATCTCTGTATCTCTGAAGATCTAACCTGCTTAGGCATGAGGGCCCCCAGAGAGAGCACGGATTTTTTAGAAGCTCTAAACAGACCACTTTTCCTCTGCTTCCAGGATGAGGTCTTTCCTTCCTCTGTCCTTTGTAGTCCTATGAGATTTTTTGCTTCGTCCCATTTCCCTGGCCTTCTGCAGCCCCCTTTTCTGCAAGCCTGTGTCTTTCCTCCTGGATAGTTGGTCCTTGTTGGGCCAAGGTGGCAGCCCAGTGTTGGGAGCAGGCTGTGGCAGGGCCTCTGGTCAGCAAGCAGGAGGGATCATGTTGTCCTGAAAAACATGCCCCATTATGGGCAGACTCAGCCATTTGCCAGGATGGTTTTTCTCTACGATCTGAGTACTCCTGGTGACCACCCTCACGGCTCAACTACCCTCGCGGCTCAGAGAAGTTGGATGAACTTCCAAAGCAGCACAGTAATGAAGCTCCAACCCCTGCCTGGTAGGGCCTTGGGCATTCGAAGGTCCCACCTTGTGGGGACCACCTCACACTCGGGAGGTGCTGGCTCGGTGTCCTCTTCCCTGGCACCTCCATCCTGTCAGGTGGGGCTGCCACACCCACTCATCCCAGGCCCCCCCTCCCAGGCCATCCCACCTCATCCTCATTAGCCAAGCCTGTGCTGAAAGGAGGGGGGTTGTTTTTCAGACTCTTTCGGCAGTGAGTTATTGATCAACACTGGTAGTGCCAGGAGCTTGATCTCACTCCGAACTGGCAGAGATTAATTAGCTTGATTCCCAAGCATAATTTCCTAATTAGGCGCAGGAAGAAAGGAAACAAAACACAAAGGAACTGTTCTTCCCCTAGAACCACCGACCTTCTGTCCAGGGGTGGAGGGGGAGGAGCAGGAAACCGAGGCAGAAACAGGTAAACATCCCAGCACCTGAGCGCTTCCCGCCTAATCCAAACCCGGGGCAACCAGCCCATGAGCACAAACAGTGCTGGGGGTGGGCCAAGGGGGGGGCCTTCCTGCAAGGATCTCATATGAAAGTGTACATGTAATTTCTTTGCTTTGCTCCCTGCCTAATGATACACAGGAAGGCACAATTAAGCAGGAGGCTGTGAAGTACCTGCTCTAGGCTCACTCAACCACCAGGGGCTGAGGATGCCAGCAGAGGAGAATTTAGCTCCATTGGGCTGGGGGAGAAAGGTTGGGTGGGGAGGGAGTAATCGCCCTGAGACTTGAGTAGAAATCATGAAAGGAAATATTTCCTGCAGCTGGGAAACAGGAGCCATCTTGTTTTATTACTGGCATTTTCTAGGACTCTCCATTCAGGACTGATGGCCCAAATGGCTCTTCACTGGTGTGGGGAGAGCGACAGGAGATAGGAGGGACCTGCAACAAGAGCCAGGAGATTTGACTAATCAGCTTAACCACTCGGAGCTTCCACTTCCTCTTCTGTAAAACAGGGATAATTAATAATCATATGAGCTCATGTGGTGGTTATGAGACTTCACTGAGGAACTGGGAGGTACATGGCACATAGTAGGCACTTCCAAACCCCCCTAACAAAAGCAAGCCAAGGGAGCAGCAAAAAATGATGACTTGCACACCTCTTTATTCACTAGTGCATATTTAATAGGCCTGACAGTGTCAGGCACATGCTGACCCTGCCATCGCTGAGATCATAGTGGCATGAGAAGACAGAAAAGAAAGAGAGGGTCGCAGAGAGTGTGACCAGGGGAAGACAGTGGACTCAGGTACAGAAAGGCACCATTGACCAGAGTTGACTGCCAGGGCAGGGATGCAAAGAAGGCTGCCAGGAACGAATGATGCACCCTGAGTCTGACCAGGAGACGAGGAGAGAGTTCCATGGCATGAGCTCAGGAGGGTTAATAACAAATGAGAGCCTGGGGTCTGCAGTAGGCAGGGCAGGAATGGAGAGAATGCCCTGCCCCATCCGCACCAACCACCCCACATCCACACCAAACTGTGGCCCCCATCAACCCCCTCAAGTCTCTCTACTCAACATGTGACCTTTGTTTGGATCCTGATCCAAACCAACCAGCTACAAAGGTAGAGCTGTGAGACGCTTGGGAAAATTTGAACACTGACTGGACACGTCGCTATTAAGGAAATAATTGTTTATATTTTTAGATGTGGTGGTTCTAAAAATCCTCGTGTTTTAGAGATACATACTGAAGTGTTTACACAGGGAGTGATACAGTGTCTGGAATCAGCTTCAGTACAATCCAGTGGCGGGGAATGGGGACAGGGTGGATTGAGGGGGTTCAGACGAAACAGGTTTGGCCACGAGTTGACAATTGTGAAAGCTGGATGATAGGGACGTGAGGTCCATTATGCTCTTTACTTTTGTAGATGTTTGAAATTTTTCATAATAAAAAGTTGAAAGAAAGGCGGGAAGGAAGGGAGGGAGGGCGAGAGGGAAGGAAAGAAGGAAAAGAATTCTGCTCAAGTGTCCCTTCTGACACCCTCCCTGATCCCGACATGCGCAGGGGGAGAGCAGGCTGCTTTCTGCTTAGCCAGAGCAGTGAGGCCCATGAGGAGACAGGAGGGACATCCAGGGAGCAGCTGGAGAGTCCCTCTGGGGACCAGCCCACACCGCAGAGAGAGAGAGCAGAACAAGTGACAATGGAGGAGCATAGCACAGGTGGTGCATGTGACATCCGGTGGCGATGGGTCATAGGACCAGGAGGGAGGCATTAGAAGGGAGAACATTAATGGCTGTTAAGGAGCCAACCACCCTACCTAAGGAAAGGGTGACAAGGTTGTTGAGATGGGGAGGGGGGACAGTTCTCCAGGATTAGAGTGATATTTTGAAGGAGAAGGAGGGCCTACTATACCCCCAGGTCCCAAGCAAGTGGCATCTGGAGAGACACAGGCCACTCAAGGCAGTCTGTGGTCTGAAATTGGGAGTGTCTGTTCCCCAACCAGCCGGCAGATGGCCCTGGTCTAGATGCCGGGCCTGACACCACCAAGGGCGAAACTTCCCCCACATGCCTCCCTCAGGGATGACAGGCCACCCCCGAGTCCTTGCGTGACCGGCGTTCCCACTTCCCTGAGGCTTCTCCAGAGGTTCCCAGCAGGACTGAGAACCCTACTGCCCTGACCCTCTCCTGGAGGAAGGGTTGTGTCCTAGAGCAGCCGGCATGGGGGAAAGAATGTGCCAGGGAGACATGTCCAGATCTGCCCAAGGAGGCTGGTAATGGGGAGAGAAGAATCTGCCAACCAGTTTGGGGAAAAGTGGATTTTGCAACAACCTGGATGATGTTAAACGCTTGGGGGGCCTGGGAAGACCAAATGTTTAATATTTGGAAAAGAGGCTGTCTAAACAAAGTAATTAAGAGGCTCCTTTGTAGTGATATGAAAGAGATGAATTGGGTTTATCCAACATCAAAGGACAGGAGATACAATGGGGAAGGAGGCCCGTGGGCAGCGTGGGCAGTGAGGCTCCAGCAGTCTCTGGTGTGGGGGAGGAGAGTTCCCGATAGTGTGCGTTTTGAGGATTACTTTGAAGCCTCCCAATAAAACTTTCTCCCACCCATTTAACATACTTCCTGAAACCTAGCTCTCAGGTTAAGGTTTAACCTCCCCAAAGCCACCTTTTCAAAAGCAACATTTACCACCCACTGTTTGCCATGGGGAAGGGGGTGTTCCCCGACTGCTCCCTTCTTGAGGATAAACCGAGACGAGGACATCGGGTCTGGCCGGGTAGTGACAAAACCCCGAGCAAGCTGGGGCTTTGGAGTTCAAGAGAACTGGGTGAGAATCCTGATTCTGCTTCCACTGACTGGGTAACCCTGGGCAAGTCACTTTGCCTCTCTGAGCATAAACTGCCTCACTTGTAAAATGAAAACAATAATCCTCGAATCACAAGGGTGCAGTGTTGGGGGGGAGGGAAGTTGGAGAAAAGGAGCACATGGATGGATTCTGATGGGCCTAGGAAGAACTAAACCAGTCATCCCAGGGGGCCTTCTCCAAGCCCCCAGCAGACAGTTGGTTATGGTGTCCACCGTGCACCCTATATTCTCCTGGGCCAGTGGACTGGGCTCCTACAGCACAACCTGCCAGCCCAGGCTGGCCTGTGGGAATACAGGATAACTTTGAGGTTCATTTAACCCCCAAATTCAGTGATTCTACATCTCGAGCTCACATTTCAAAGTGTTTATGGGTGAAATGACATGATATCTGGGATTTATTTTAAAATATTCTAGCAAAAAAAATGTACAGAGTAGATGAAACAAGAATGTCAGAATATTGATAATTCTTGAAACTGGATGATGATACATGAAAATTTATTATTTTATTCTCCCCAACTTTTGTGTATGTTTGACATTTCTCATAATAAAAAGTGAAAATCACATAAATAAATTTCAGTCTCTCGTAGCTCCAATTCCCTGCCACGTGGAGCTGAAGCTGAGCTGATGGGGCTCCCTGCCTCTCCCTCCCTTCCTTCCTCAAATGCCTGAGGTCTCCTGAAGTGGCCGGTACCATGCTGGGTGCTTCAGGAGACACAAAGATGACCGCAATGCAGACTGACAGGAGGGGCCAAGAAATGAAGGAGAAATTATAAGAGCACAGCAAGCACTCCCCAGGTGTGGACCCAGGCCTCTGGGACCTGAGGAGGGAGCAGTTAACTCAGATGAGCAAGGGTGTCAGAGAGGACAGATGGTGACAATCAAGCTAACAGTAGCAGCAACAGCAGCAAACGTTGGCTGGGGGTCTAGAGGTCTGTGGGCCTCACGTGGTGTGGGTTTAGAACAGAGGCCCACCCGCTGTACCATGCAGATTCTTTTACTTGCTAAATTGAGCTGAATTCTAATTTAACCCATTTGGAATCTCCTGAGATAGCAGTTAGATGTCCATTAAACCAGCAGGACGTGAGAAGCTTACTCCAGCCATTGACCTTGGGTCCTCTGGTAGAAATAAATCAGGTTTCCCAGGCAGACCTCAGTTCCATGTCCATTCCCTTATTCATTCAGTTATCCAGTTAAAAATAATGTCTTCATTTCCAACGTTTCTGTGGGCCAGGAATTCAGGCAGGGCTCAGCTGGGCAGTTCTTCTGCTCCATGTGGCACTGGCTGGGGTCACCCCACCCCCCAGGAGCTAGAAGTCTAGTTGGGGAGGCAGGTAGGTGAACACAAATTTACTACACTACGTGAGAAATCTTCAATCTTCCATCTTCACAGGTATGAGTCCTTCCTAGGAGATGAGAGGGTTCTTTGCTAAATAATATTACTGTGTTAGCCAGCCAAGCACACAGAGTCTAGAGAATGTATGCTGTGGTACTTTACTCCTAGTTCAAGTCATATCTTCCAACACATACAGGTTGCACAGGGCAGGGTGAGGGGTGTGTGTTGAGGTAACCCCTGTTCCCTATTCTACACATCCCCCCACCCCCAGCACTACAATGCCTGGGATCCTGTGAACTCCACCTGCAGGGCTGACCAATGACTCATCTACCAGGCTGCCTAGTAATAGGCACCCTGACCCCTCCTCCTTCACGACTCTCTTTTCTCTAACTCCTCTTCCTCCCCTGGGTCCTGTCTCTTCTTCTTGCCAGATCAGAGCTTCATCCATCATTCAGCACCATTCTGGATGGACAGAGGGGAAGGAGCCACCAGATGCTGCACTTGGAGCATCTGAAAGACAACCACCAAGTCAAGCCCCCTGTAAGCACCTCTCCTGGTGGTGGTTGTGCTCAAAGGCTTTACATTGCGTAACTAAACGCCCCTTGGATTGTCCCGGCTTTGGGGTGTGCATGGACCCAGGAAAGGGGTGGGTATTTGTGTATGGGGGGAGGGGACTTCCGGGAGTTGGGGCTGGGCTGTAAAAAGTGGAAGGCAGCAATTACAGCCCCTGGTGAGTGAGGAAGAGCTCCTCAGGGAGACACGGGGAAGTGGGAGGGACGGCCAAGTCCTTTTAGGAATTAGGTGACTCAGACAGCAAAAGACTCCAAACAGTTTAAAAGTGAAATTTCATTCCTTAGATTCTGTGGGTGAGGAACTCTTATCCCGCCCTGTTCCTCCACACCTGGGCAGGGGAGGGGTTCCGCGGGCCCCAGCAGAGACTCCCATCTTCTGTAAGGCCCCGCAGCAGGCAGAGACGGGCTGGTCTCTTTAAGCCAGCTCCGGGACACGCATGGGAAGGAATGATAAAGGAGGAGCGTGCAACCAGGTGATCCTTCGTGGCGGGGTTTATTCCTTGTCACCGTGGGGTCCTCTGCAGGGTGGCTTCCACAGCCCGCTCTCAGCCTGCCTATCGGTTGCCTAGCACCCTGATCCCACTTATCCCAGAGGGAGAAACCCCACCTACCCACACTCCTCCATGCTCCATCCCCTCCCCGGGAGTTTGGCAGCAATGGTTCAGTTCTGAGTGCTGGCTGCCCCCCGCTGCACCCCGTCTTTGGCTCACCTATCTCACCGCCTTCTAACCTGCCACTGAATCCCTCCCAGGCCAAACCTAGAGGAGGACCCTAAATTCGGGGGGATTGCTGGCTTAGACCTTGTTCCTGCTAAAAAACAGAAATAACCCTTCTTAGTTGGCTTAGACAAGGAGATCAATTTAAAGGCGTATACGGATTGAGGCCATAAAATTTTCTCAGTCATTGTTAGTTATTTAGACTAAATATATTAGACTATTTACACTAACAATTCATTTCACTCATTCATTTGAAAAATTAGATTCATTTTTCGAAATTTTAAATGAACCTCAACTTTATCCAGAGACTGAAAGGCCTGTGGAAAGCAAGACAGAGGGATCTTTGAATTTTGAGCTCTTTCCATCTCCCCACCCCTGTGCATCACCGCCCTCACACAGAGAAAACCCAGCCTGGTTGATTCCCTGGGGAAAGGGATGCAGTCACAGAGAACTCTGCCCCTTCTGCCAACACAGGGGGCTAGAGAAGGCAAGTGCTCCTCCTTTGGAGGTGAGCAAGATAAGATGAGATGAGAGAGCTCACAGCAATGGAGAGGGGAGGGCATGGGGGAGCGAGGTGTTTTCTTTACCTTTATCAGTGAGGAGTACCCAGAAACGTTCTCGGTCAGTCCATAGAGAGGTCTCTTCCTCCTGCTGAGAGACCAAATCCTGGCCTTAGACTTGATCTGCCCCAGCCAGCGGCCTTGATTATTCCTCCTCGTAGATCTGATAGCAAGAAACGCAGAACTTTCAACAACCAGTTGGTTTAAACCAGAGGTGGGTCATTGCTTTTTAATAAAATGTTCACCAGAAGCCCCCACGAAGAGGAGGTCGCAGCTGGGGGCTGGGAGCACGAGGAAGGGCTCCTGGAGTAGCCTTCACTTACAGCCTGTCAGGCCCTGACATGCCAGGAGGGGCTGCCGAGGTTGCTACTGGCTGGAGGTGTTCCAGAGTTGGGATCAGAGATTTCCAGGGAACTGACAGTTCTGGGGAAGAGTATGTCCCTATTTGTATCTTTGACTGGGACAGCTCCCCAGTATATCTTTTGACTGGGAGGTAGGACTGTCCTCCGTTCCCTAGAAAACAAGAAAAGGAAGATGGACCATCCTAAGCACACGTCTGGGTAAACACTTGGCTGTGTGAGTGTGTGTGAGTGTGCACGTGTGCCTGTGAAGTGCTAATGTTTGAACCTGGAACCACCCCTCCTCCTGAAAAGGCTCCATCCCTTGAGGAGTATACCATTCACAGGAGGAGAAAGACATAGAGAAAATGCCTGGAGAACAAGGAATGACTTATTTGGGGGATAATTTATGTAAAAGCACCTGGAACAAACACTCAACAAACAGCAAGTAACACTGAAGACACAGCCAAGGGTGGTGGTTTAGATCGAAGGCTTTAGACAGGGGTCTGGATTTGAATCCTGGGTTGGCCTGTGACCTCGGGCTTAACCTTTTTTGTTTAACTTTTTCTTTTCAGTAATTTTAGATTTACGGAAGAGTTGCAAATATAGTCCAGAAAGTTCCTTTATATCTTTTACCCCTCTTCCTCTAATGTTAACCTCTTACATAACCACGGTCCATTTAGTAAAACCAAGAAATTAATAGTGGTACGTTAGTAGTAACTAAACAACAGACTTTATTCAGATTTCCACTTATGTCCTTTTTCTGCCCCAGGATCCAATCCACGATACCACATTGCATTTTACTATGTGTCTAATCTGTGACCATTTCTCAGTCTTTCCTTGTTTTCCCATGACTTTGACACTTTGAAGAGCACTGGGCTGGAATTTTGTAGAATGTACCTCGATTTGGATTTTTCTGGCATTTTCTCATTATTAGACTGGGGTTATGGATTTTTGTGAAGACTACAACAGAGGTGAAGTGCCCTTCTCACGTCACAGGAGGGGTACCCGCTGTCAAGGTAACTTGTCACTGGTAGGGTTAGCCTTGGGCACTTGCATAAGGTGAGGTCTGCCAGGTGTCTCCAATGCAAAGTTACTACTTCCCTTCCATGTTTTATTCCGTGAAAGCCAGTCACTAAGTCCAGCCCACCTCAAGGACAGAGGAATTAAGCCACACATCCCCGAGGGGATGAGTATTCACATTTATATTTGGAATTCTGTAAGGAAGATTTGTCCCTTCTCCCTCATTCTACTTAATCCTTTTCAGCCTCAGTTTCTCATCTGTGAAATAAGGATAATAGCTGGACTCAACCTGGAGGGTTGTCGGAACATTTACATAATATAATGTGTGGAAAGCACTTAGCACGAGCGAAGGTGAAGGATTGTAATCATGAATGATCTAAGACACGTCACACTATTTGCAGGAGTCACTCAGCTCTAGGCCACTGTGCAGCTGTCAGCGCTGGTCTCCTCCAGACCCAGGGAGTGAAGGCCGCTGAGAGGGGGCCGTTTGGGGCCAGGCCGGCGTTAGCCTGCTTCCTGCTCCTCCTGTGAGCCCTGCGGATGAGAAGAGAGGTTTGCAGACAGAATGCCAACAGCCCAGGGAAGGTACAGCCTTGCAGGCAGAGAGGGAGCAGGTCAGGTGGAGAGAACCACAAAGGAGCCCGGCTGAGATGTGGTGTGTCGGCAGGATTTTGGTGGAAGCCGATAAAAGGTGGTGAGAACCACACACCTGAAAACCAGCCTGGAGACGGAGATCAGAGTAGGGCCGAACACACAGCGCGCTCTCGGTAATTGTCGTTGATTGAATGGCTCAATGAACAACTAAAGAACACGAGACTGGGAGTCCAGTTATTTGGGTCTTGCATTCCAGATTTTTTTGCCAACTTGCTGTGTGGCCCCCTGCAACTTACTTAACTTGTCTGGGCTTCATATTCCATCTATATAAATTGTGAGGAAGTAAGGGAGAGACAGGGACTAGGTCCAGGCTCTAGAGGCAGGGTGCTGGTCCCCACTTCTCCTTCTGTCACCCTACCTTCCATGACCCAGACCAACTGTGGGACTCCTTACTGTGCTATCAAAGCAGATGCCACCATCTCAGAGCTTATCAAAGAAGAGGGCGTTGTCAGACGCTCATCAGCATGTACAGTAAAGGCTGCTGCAATACATGTTCTGCCCGGCTTTGCCCTGTGCTTCCTACACCCGCTCCCTTTGTTTCTCTTCATCTGCCCCTGACTGTTCTCATCTCCTATTTGTCCTCAGCTGCTGAAAGGGCCATGTTTGTTTTAATGACAAATAAGACCACTGACTGGGCTCCTTGGGGTCGGGGTGGGGGGCAGCCTGGTGTAATCCTCAGAGATGGCCCTGCCAGCCCCTCTCTGAAGGGTGGATCGTGTCCTTTTTCCTCCTTGTTTATTTTTAGATCAAGACAAGCGATCAGAGGAGCTCTCCGCACTCAGAGCCTTCAGAGGGGAGAGTTTCCCTCCGGCTTTCACCCCAACCGTTCATGACCGTAGTGTGTGTGTTCCTGGACCCAGTGGAGCTGTTCCTCTGACCTGCAGGGAGGCAGCCCAGAGTCCAGGGAGGGAGATATGAGACAGGAGAGGGCTTTTCAGAGGTGGGGTGGGGTGCGGGGGATGATGAATTATTAACATTTATTTTTCAAACCGGACCTCTCCTTCCTAGGAGGGCTCTTTCCAGACCTAAGCTGCCTCTGCTGGAGGCTCCTTAGCGCCATGGTATACCCCAGACTCCGAGCCTCTGGCTTTTTCCTCCCCAACCAGTTTTCCTGGAGCCCCTGGCCACCCCAGCCCAAGGCTCCGCCCACCTGGCCCAGCCCACAGCTAACTGCCAGCGCTGGGGCGCCCCCTGCTGCCTGAAATTGTTGTGATCATTGGGCAGAGGAGTCAGTTTGAGGGCTGGTTGGGTTCACACCACGTGGGCAGCAAACTTAGTGGCAAACAGTCAGTCAAAAACTTCTCGGTTGTCCGCAGGCCAGCACCCTGCTGGGCATTGTGGAGGAGACAGGGTAGTATGCAGGCTGTCTCTGCTGGGTTACAACCAGGGGGATGTAGCAACGCCACATAGCGTGCATCTGCAGACTTCCTGCTTGGAAGCTCCACTGCCACCCCAGGCCACCTGACCGGCCTTTCAGCCAGGCCCCAGGCTCTGGCCAGCCTTGCTCCTTGTGAAGGGAGATCAAAGACCCCTAAGAAAGAAGGGCAAGCGAGGCAGCTTCAAGGTGCCTTCCCTGCAGGTTCCACTCTGCTCTCCTTGCTTTGGGGACCGAGCAACAGTGGCCAGTGACTGGGTCCTGGCCTCATCCCCTTATACCTTACTCTCTGTCCCTGTTCTGCTGAGAACCAAGTCTGGTTTACCATCTTCCAAAGGCCATAGTCTCTAACCCTCCTGCAGCCTGTGTGGCCTCTGGGCTCCAGGGCCCCTCACACCAGGAGCAGGGCCGACTTACGCGTGAGGCCCCATGAGCTCAGTGCCCAGGCCCACCATACTGTAGGGGCCCACAGGAATGTTTCAATTTCTTTTAAAATCAGAAGGAAAAAGTAAACTTTTAGGTTGAAGGAAATATTTTACTAGACAATATTAACATATTCATCTTTATATCAACACGGTCATAAAATATAACTTTGAATATTATTTTGGTGGAGAAAAGGGCCCATGGAGGCAAAAGTGCCCAGGGCCCACCTAGTCCTCATGCGCCCTTGGACGTGGCCATCAGCCTGAGCAGCCACCTGGGGGCTGGCAGGGCTGAAGTGCTGGTGAAGGCCGATCCCTTGGACGTGGCAGGGATAGGATTCTCTCTGGAGAGACTCATGTTGATTCTTTGCTTTTTATTTTCTCTCAATAAAAATGTGTAATGTTTACATTGTCAGAGAACAAACAGAACCTTGGCTTGAGTTTCACATCTTAGGAAATGGGTCTCATGTACTTTTGGCTGTTCCTTCATGTTCCTGGTAGTTATAGATTTGACCCCCTTTGGAATGGAGGGTCAGTGTATCAGCATGTTGGTGGGTGGAGAGGGCAGGCATGCCCCTCTGTCGGCCCGGCCTCCATTAACCTCTCTGGAATCCCTGCTTTGCCTTCCAGCTGGTCTTCCTCCAGGTCCCAGACCTGCCGCTGGGCAGCCCAACGACTCCCAGTTCTACCCCCCAGCAGCATGTCTTCTTTCCACAGACCACCCGCTCCTAAGTGTCCTTAGCCTTGGCCTTCTCTGAGGTTCTAGCATCTTCTTCCATATCTACTTTGTTACCTCCCCCACTGTTTCAGTCTGCTCAGGGTGCCATAGCAAAGTACCACAGACTGGGTGGCCAAACAACAGAAATTCATTCTCCTACAACTCCGGAGGCCAGAAGTCCAAAATCAAGGGTGCTGGCAGGTTGGTTTCTTCTGAGGCGTCCTTCGGTGGCTTGTAGATGGCCATTTTCTCCCTGCGCTCTCACATGGTCTTCCCTCTGTGCATGTCTGTGTCCTAATCTCCTCTTCTTAGAGGACACCAGTCATTGGATTAGGGCCCACTCCAATGACCTCATTTTAACTTCATTACTTCTTTAAAAGCCCTGTCTCCAAATACAGTCACATACTGTGGTACTGTGGGTTAGGACTTCAACATATAAATTTGAAGGGACCCATTCAGCCCATTACACCCACCACCACCTCCACCTCCAAGCACAGAAATGGTTGCCAGAACTACAAAATGTGGGCTTGTGAAGGGTGACAATGTGATAAGTAACAGGCAAGATGGAGAGCTTTGAAGGCAGCAGGGCAGGATGATGGGAACCCTGGCTGCTAACAGGCAAAGTGCTACTGAGGCCTGCCCAGCATCGAGGCCTGGAGAGGGGACACTTTGCTAGAGGAGAAGGGGACTCTCCATGGGTAGGTACACTTGGCCAGCGCTTAAGCAGACAGCCTCTTACACCTATAAAATAATTATCAGTGGGAAGGATTTAGTGCCCCTTGACTAATTTATGGATATTCTTTTTACTCTAGGCTTATAGTGGAAACCAGCAGCCCCCCCTCCCCAGCTAGCCCACAGTGCCTCCACCCAGACATTACCTGCCTTTTTAACCAAAAAGTCTGATCTTTGTTCCAATAATTATTCAATGGCTACAGCTCCAAATTCATGAATTGAGTTTATGAAGAATCTCCTAGAGGATTCTTCTTGCTAGAGGAATCTTTCACAAATTTAGTCTATGCTTGTCCAGTCCTTGGGTAGAACATTCTTAGAAAAACGCTAACTTCCAAAGGGCCTCCCCCATGACACCCTCATGCCCACACCCCAAATTTCTTGACCTACCCATCTGGCTGGTGCACGCTCACCGGAGTCAAGTTCATCCAAAAAGCTAAAGAGGAGCAAAGTGGGGAAAATAAATCCTTTCCAAAAAAAAAAAAGATTCCCCGTATTCCGGGGCCGGCCCGGTGGCGCAGCGGTTTAGTCCGCGCTTGGCAGCCCGGGGTTCGCGAGTTCGGATCCCGAGCGCCCGCCGACGCACTGCTTGTCAGGCATGCCGTGGCGGCGTCCCATATAAAGTGGAGGAAGATGGGCACGGATGTTAGCCCAGGGCCAGTCTTCCTCAGCAAAAAGGGGAGGATTGGCAACAGATGTTAGCTCAGGGCTGGTTTTCCCCACACACAAAAAAAAAGAAAGAAATTATAAGATTCCCCGTATTCCAAAGACAAATGCAAATTAAAAAAAAATTTTTTTTAAGATAAAATACTGTTCGGCATTTTCCAAGCTGGCGCTCCTGTCCATCCCTACAGTGCCAGGTCTCTCTTCCGAGCCCATCAATTCTCCTGCTGGTAAAATCAGAAGGAGCTGAAGGATCACTTGTTAATCTGACCCCCTTCGGCAGATATCCTTGCTCGCCCTCCCTTAACCAGCCCCATTTTTCCTGGGGGTGGAAGACGTTATTGCAGCTGTGTCATCTCCTTCAAAGCAGGCCTCTCTGCTTAGGTCTCCAGATGCTGACCGGTGTCGGAGGAACACTAAATCCTGTCCTGATTGCCACTCGGCCAGAGTCACTCATGCGGAATGACAATAACCCCCAACTACTCTGGACGTGGAGTTTCCACCCAGAGTGAAGTGTGCTCTTTGCTGCCTTATTTTGCTGACAAAATGAACCACAGTCTCCTCTCCTGCCCTGCCCTCTTTCCGGGAAGCACCTGGAACAAACCGGAAGCCCTTCTGGGAATAAGCAAGTCTCAGGCCTGCTTTTAGATAGGGCCATAACCGAGCTCTGCCTCCGTCTGGCTTTCCTCACAGTCTCCCCTCCCTAAACACCGACGTTCCCCTGTTCTCCTCACCAAACTCCAATACAATTCGGCTAATTTGTCCCCATCAAGTTGCATCAGCATAAATGCTCTTATTTCACAGGCTCATCCCACTTCACTCTGCGTAACTCAGGACCTCAGAGGCTCCCCATGAATGTCCCCCAGGCCCTCTGGGAGCCTCCAGACTCTGTCTCTCCTGGGCCCACTAACAGTCCCGTCCCGGAGCCCCAGGCGCCGTGTGTTGAGGATGAAACACGGGAAGTGCTGTCCTCGCACACCATGCCCCCTGTGAGGTGCTGCCCGGGGCCTGTACCTCTTCAGAGTTTATCTTAAAACCCTTGAGTAGGGGACACGGTGCTGGGCCTCCTAGGCTGCCCCGGGCTAGCGCCAGCTGTGCTCCATGCTTAGGAAGGCTCCCCTCCCCGTCCGTGTCTCGCTGCTCGCCCTGCCCTGGAGCCTCCACTTATGCTCTGTGCCCCACACAGCCCCTTGTGACCATCTCCACAGGCAACAGACCTAGTTCCTGGGGGCGGGGGACCAGGCTGCACACTGTTCTTTCACCCCCCGCTTCTCCCATCTCTGTTCCCCGGGACCTCCACCCCAGACACGCTTCTTGTTCCTTCCTTCCTTCCTCACGTGAAACAGCGAATGGTGTTAAGTCCTGGAGGCTGCGGCCCACAGATTCCTCAGATGCAGCCACGCCCGGAACCCAGGGTTAGGCTCAGCGGGGCTCCCCTCCACTGCAGTTCTGCCTGGAGACCCTTTCCGTCTCTGGTGTTCCTCCTGTCCAGCGCTGTCACTGTGGCACCCACTGGTAAGTTGACACCAGCCTGAGTTCTTCATGGTCTCAGTAGCAGAAGTACGTTGGGGATCACTTAACAGAGAGCTCCCCCAAATGCCCTCCGTTAAACCAGCCTGCAAACGCTTTTGACTTCAGTGAGTTATGAAATCCTGATGTAGGAGGGACCTTTGAAGTTGCCAGCCCAGCTCTGATCCAGCATCCTCCACCAAGGCCCACCTCACCTCTGCGGGCTTGTGGCCAATGAGAGAAACTCTGCCTGGGGTGTGGCCCAGCCTTCCTTCTGGTGGCCAAAGAGCAAGTGATACTAACAGTAAAGAATGATTCTGGAGACCTCTGATGGACCTGGCACCATGGCAGCACTCCCAAGAGCTCACCAATGCTTCATACGATAGAACCAGAGTCCACCCAGGTCATGGCATGAATGCATCTGACATCAGGAAGAAGGGGCCCTGAAAACGTCAGCTCACAGGCAACCTAACCTCTCTGTGCCTCAGTTTCTCCACTTGTAAAATGGGATAATAAGAGTGCCTATTGCATTTGAGGATTAAATGAATATACATCTTAATGCCTGGTACATAGTGCTATATAAATGTTAGTATGTTAGTCTATCAGTAATTTGAACAGGGAAAGTTGAACATAAAGACTTACCAACTATAACAGAGGATTGGAGGAACACTAAAGAATACAGGAATCTCAGATGAAAAGAGCAGTCACTAACCTGCAGGCTGGGATAACACACCCAAGGAAGAGCCCCCCACACCAGGCCTGAGAACCAGACCCTGTTGTAGAGGGCACAGCTGGGCTCACTGGATGGCAGAGAAGTCACCGTAGTGTCACAGCAGTGGAATTTGCTGGAAATCTGTCTTGTGGAACTTGCTGGAGATGTGCCATCTAGGGTGCTGGGGAAGTTGTTCAGGGAGCAGTCTCACCCAGGGTGGTGGGGGGCAGGGTTTGCTGATGCTCCTGGGTGCTGTTGGCCGCCATGCACCGTGGGAACCCTGCACGGGATATGCTGCCCAGGCTGCAGAAGCAGAAGCTGGACCTGGTGAAGCCACCAACACTGGGGGGAGGAGACTCCAGGTGAGCACATCTGAACCAGACCCTTTCCTCCTGAGGGCTTCTCCACTGCCCTTGACTCAAAGCTTCAGTGCCGGCTGCCAGAGGAAAAATATTTAAAGGGCCCAGATTCAATTTCACAGAGCAGGCAAAAAGGGTGAATTTGAAGCTGAGAGGCAATAAGTGAACAACTGACACAGTTAGCTATTATTATCTTTACTATGGTGTGGGGTTTTGTTTACATAAGCACTCTAGGAAATTAGGGGAACAGAGAGAGAAACCCTGGGAGAACTCTCAGCTTCACCATGCTGGGTTCAGGGTTTGAGAGGCACAGACTGTGCTGGGCAGGGCCTCTAGGGAAACAAAGCCCCATAAAGTGGCAGTAGAGGGGCCTCAATGTCCCAAAGATGGAGGGGAGTTTCGAAAGTAGGGCAAGAGGCATTAGTCCCAGCCAAGCCTCAGGGCTGTGGAAGTGTCCAGAGGCCTAGTTTATGAGGGTGGGGGAGCCTGCAAAAGATGCAAAGAACTGCAGGAGTTTGCTGCAGCAGATGTGGCATCATGGCTCACCTTTGGGGTCAGTTCCCTGTTTTGCCAGAGGCAGCAAAAGAAGTGGATTTGAGATGGAATGTAACAGGCACACCATCAACCAAGCCAGAAAAGGGGCCCCAGAGGACAAGAAGACGCGGTGAGTTTACTGCTTAATGCTGGGGGAGCAGCAAAAGGTTTTGCTCAAATTTCAGTGCATCCTGTGGCCACCTGAAGCACCACGAAAGTCATGCCCTCCTCAAAACAGACTAAGTTCCCTAGGAACTGCACCCGGAACTCTTCTAGGATCTGAACCAGATCTCGCTGCTCTACATCTTTGCCACAAAGCATGGTCCACAAACCACAGCACCAGCAGCATCTGGGAGCTTGTCAGAAATGCAGACACTTGGGCCCCACCCAGATAGTGACTCAGAACCTGTACCTGGGTGATTCGTATCCATTAAGGTTCCAGAAGCACAGCTCAGTTCTGGCTACATAATTTATGAGGCCCAGTGCAAAATGAAAATGTGAGGCTGTCTGATAAAAAGTTCATGATTTCAAGACAGCAGCAGCAGCAGAATTCTGGTTTTGTTTTCATTGTGGTAAAAATATATATAACATAAAAGTTGCCAGTTTAATCCTTTTTGAGTGTGCAATTCAGTGGCATTAAGTACATTCACATTGTTGTGCAACCATCACCATCATCCATCTTCAGAACTTTTCCATGTTCCTAAACTGAAACTCTGTATTCACTAAACAACCCCCCATTCGCTGTCCTCCCAGACCCTGGCAGCCACAATTCTACTTTCCGTCTGTATGAATTTGACTCCTCTACATACCTCATGTAAATGGAATCATGCAGTATTTGTCCTTTTGTGCCTGGCTTATTCCATTGAGCATAACGTCCTTGAGCTTCATCCCTGTGACAGCAGAGTGTTAAACCAAGCGTGGGGCCCTCTGAGCACGGGGCCCTGTGTGGCCGCGTAGGCCACACATCCTGACACTGCTCTATAGCAGTGGAAGAGGCTGTGTTTCAAAAAGTCACCAGGAAAACTGCTCAATGTTTCTTCAAATCAGAGGC
This sequence comes from Tapirus indicus, assembly GCA_031878705.1. Taxonomy (NCBI): domain Eukaryota; kingdom Metazoa; phylum Chordata; class Mammalia; order Perissodactyla; family Tapiridae; genus Tapirus; species Tapirus indicus. The sequence continues at coordinate 49,214,628 of CM062918.1, forward strand.
TTTCTGATTTCTTTTCAAAGCCAAGGGTGAAAACCTGAGTACATGTCCCTACTGAGAACTCTATAGCAATGGGGCAGGCATTCAAGGTGCGCAAATGTCGGCTTAGCCTGGAGGCTTCCAGGAGGAACAGTGACGAGAGGAAGAAAAAGGCTATATATCTCCAAATTACAAGTCCAGGCAAAAAGGAGCAAAGATCAAATATTTCCCGATCCCCACCCCAGCAAGAGTCAGGTCCAAATCCCAGAGGGACACTGTCAGAAAGGCAGACAGCTCATTTGGTCCCCACCATCTTCCTGGCAGACACCATAATTTATCCTTGACGAGGAGCTGGGCACGATCTCCGAGTGTGCACATCCTGACATGGGCAACATCACAAAGTGTGACCCTCCAAATGCACAGCCAAGGGCACAGGGCCAGTGTTGGGATTGCATTTCATCCACAAAATTGACCCAATCCCTTAGCTAAAATAATGTAATTTATATTATTTTCAAAATAATCAATGTATTAATATTTTCAATAATTGGTGTAGCGTTTTACCAACTACTATCTCACTTAAGTGGAGGAAGCCTCACCAAATTAGTAAAATGAAATCTGAATTACATCATTTAAACGAAACAGTTTTATTGCTTCAAGCATATGTAGAAGTTTAACAGAGAGATATTTCAGGCCAGAAAACTCCTTTGGGATCTTTAATGAAGACAGGAAAATGGTTTATCATTAGCTTATCAGTTACTATATGGAAATGGAAGATTTTTATAGTTCTGGAAAAGCCTGCTTATTCTCCGTGCCGTGACATCTTGTTTACACCATCATTTGCTCGGCCGACTCTGCCCTCATAATTTCCACCAAAGTAAACATCAGCCTCGATTCTGCAAAGTATCACGCATTTCAAATTGCTGCATTTAAGTAAATTCTTGATACATTATCCTGCTTTACCACTGGCTCTTAGAATACTTTTTAAAGAAAGCTGCTGGGACCTGTGGAAGTAGGCGGCGCTAATATTTTCTTCTGGAAGATATGTCGCAGAAATGTTGAGGTTGTGACTTCATTACTTGCCTGAGTTCCCAGGACCCAGGCTCCCCACCTGCCACCTCTACTTCGTCTACTGGGTGATGATCCCCTCTGGTCACAGCCCAGGGCTGGAAGGAAAGGCCATGTGGAAGGGGAGGCTGCTCCAGAAAACTCCACCACCCTGTGTAATTATAGCACAAACACGGCCTGTCCAGTGACCGCTGCCCTGCACGTGACTCTGGGCCTGGCATGGGGTGACGTTCCTCGTGTGTGTCTGCCGCGTCTGAGTCACAGGCAAGGGGGAAAAACAGGGACTTGTTTTCCTCCTGCATCTCAAGGCTGCCTTCCAACTTGACCGTGGCCACAAAAGCACTAAACCCCGTGGATTCTTGGCAATTAAATGTTTTTCACACTTCTATTTTTAAAAGGCTTGGAAACCAGGATCCTGGGGGATTGGGGTGGTTGAGTGAATGTCTTTCCAAAGTTCTCCCCGCCAGAGGCCCTGTCCCGGCAGGGGTCCCGAAGCAACTGTGAAACCAAGATGCCACGACAGGGCCCGCTCTGCAAACCTGCTCCTCAGATGGTAAAGACAGAAACATCCCGGACCTTCAGCCTGTCCAACGTCATGACAGAGAGTACGTGTCCCCACGTGGTCGAGATGATCGTCCCCCTGCTCTATTGCACTGGGTCAGACGGAAGTTAGCATCAGGGGGTTTGTTAGGCGGAATTCTTGGGACCCACACCTGGGAAGGGAAGAGGAGGGAAGGGGCAGGCATGGGGAGAGGGAGGAGTTGAGCTGCGGTCAGTCTCAGAAAGGGCTCAGGGAACTTGGGGCGCTCTGAAGCTGGTGACCCCTCAGAACCGCAAAGGGGGCTGCGCCTTTATACCCTCAAACTAGTCAGGACTGGCTGTGACCACCTGGGGAGAGCGTGACTGGGGTGAGGCGCCCTGTGAGGGGCTGACACCCCAGGCCTGTCCCTGCAAACTTTTTAAACAATTGAGGTGAAATTCATATAACATAAAATCAAAAAATTAACCATTTAAAGTGTACAATTCAGTGGCATTTAGTACACTTGCAGTGTTGTGCAACTACCACTTCTATCAAGTCTCAAGATATTTTCGTCACCCTAAATGAAAACCCTGAACCCACTGAGCAGTCACCTCCATTCCCTCTCCCCTAGCCCCGGGCAAACAGCAGGGGCTGTCTCTGTGGATTTGCCTATTCCAGACATTTCATAAAAATGCAATCATATAACATGTGACCTTTCCCGTCAGGCTTGTTTCACTTAGCACAAGATTTTCAAGATCCATCCATGTTGTAGTATGTATCAGCCCTTCATTCCTTTTAGTGGCTGAAGAAATATTCCATCGTATGGATATACCATATTTGGTTTATCCACTCATCCACTGATGGACATTTGAATTACAGCCTGTCCTCTTTTTAAAAAGGAGCTTAGGATCAATGTGGAAGTTCTTGCTCATCAAAGACATGACTTCACCTCATCTGGAAGCAGAAGCCTCCAGGCCCGCTCTGTGGATGGGACAGATCATGGATTTACATCCCAGGAGAGGCTCTTACTCAAACGAAAGTCCAATGCCCACCAGCCTTTCTGGGTCTGACAGTGCCACTTCAAGCTTGTCCCCCACCCTCCTGCCACCACGTGCATCCCAGGGTGGCGTTGGCCCGGCCCTGTCTTGTGCGGACCACACTAAGCCATTTCTGGGGGTGCTGCCTGCTCCCACTCCTCTCTGCTCTAGGGAACCAGGCTGCGGTTTGGGACTTCTTGCCCTTGGCTCAGCTCCCCTCCATCCCCCTGGCTGCTGAGAGAGTCTCTCCCCTCTAAGTCTTAGAGCCACCCTCTGTGGCTTTAAGTCAAACAGACAGAGGGGCTGAACCCACGTCCTCCCAGGATCAGCCCTTTGGTGAATCTCCACCAATGGCCCTTCTTCCCCAACTCTGTCCCCACCTTGAGGGCAGAGAAGATGCTGCCCTCTATGACTCCCTACTGCCTGGGTCAGGGCGAATGCTGGCTGAGCGGCCACACCCCTGGCTCCCTGTCTGGCCCCTCTGGATTCTGTCTGTCCAGCTCTTGCCCACCCATTTCTGCTCACCTCTGTCCTGGCCCCCCATCCTTGTTCCCTTGTTCTCAGGTGCCCCATCACCTACCACAGAGGTGCTCAAAAAATGTCTATTGACTGAAGAACCTCTTCCTTGGAAATTTCGACTCCATACCAAAGAACTTCTCTAGAAAATCCTTTATGAGAGGGACCCTTGTCATTTGTCCTTCCAGTTTTATATACGTTGTCTGTGATCCTCACAGCCGTCCCACGAGGTGGGCATTATTATCCTGTTCAGCAGGTGAGGAAGCTCAGGACGGAGTCTACTCAGGTGGGAAGTGGCAGGGCCAGACCTGCCCCCCGTGCCTCTTGGCCCAGACCTTCTCCTCATCTCCGAGCTCCCTCTGCCCATCGGGTCAGTTCCATCATGAACCTACTCTGTGCCAGGCACGGAGCTAATCCCTGGGGTTCCTCAGGTGTTCTGGGGGTGGAGGCCGTGAGAGGGCCTTCAGATAACTTCCAATCTAGTGGGGGAGGCAGTTTACCACCAGGGCAAGAGAGCTGTGCTGAACCTGAGGGAATTAATAATCATAGAAATAATTAATATTGTGGATGACATGTATGAACAACTATATCATAACCCAGGGTCTAATTTCTCCTGAAGAGCATCCACCAGCTGAAGAATCTTACTGTTAAACCCCAATCCAGGACACGAAGGCAGCCCCAGCGGCAGGAGGGATGTGCAGACACCGCCATCTCACCTGGACACGGGCGGACAGCCTCGCCACGGGGCAGACTCCTTTCCCGGAGCGGGTGCTCGGACCTGAGGACAGACTCTTACCTTCCCCGTCTCTTCCCCAGCAACCAACTCGCAGCGGTACGGAGCGCCGGCCGAGGGAGCGGGCTCAACCAGTGCCGGGAAGGGATGCTGAAGAACAGGGAGGACGGGGCAGTGATCCCAGCGCTTGAAATGGAGGCGCAGGGGAAATCCCTCCGGGGAGTGAGGGGTCTCATCGTTCTTTTCCTTTAGGATGGTGAGCAGTGAACCACTGTGCGCGCCGCGGTGAGCACGGCAGACCTCTTCCCTCAGAGCAGAAGCCACCCGACCTGCTCCTGACAGGCGCCCAGCCCCAGGCCGCCGGTGTGGCTGTAGCCGGTCCAGAGAGGAGACAGCCGAGACCCTCTAGGGGCTGCTGCCAGAGCTCCGGGTGGCCCCGGTAGGAAGCACAGAGAGGGGGCTGCTGGTTCTGTCCCTCCCCTGGGGATGGTCTTGCTTCCCTTCCCTCCTACTCTCCTCCCCGCCCTCCCCAGAGTCCCCAGCCCCCGGGGAGGACCTCCCGCGTGTGGGTGAGGGTCTGTCCAGGCGGCAGGTGGTGGCCCCTCGTGCTGTGAGAAGGAAGCCTGCAGAGGGTGGGAGTCAGGGGTGGAAGGCCCAGGTCCCAAACAGCCTGTCATCACGTTGTTCTGTTTCACTGTGTTCCTAAGGCAACGCTCTGAAGCAAAGGGGTGTGACTGTTCCTGGGTGAGGAGACAGAAGGTTCTGGGGTTCTGGACATGGTAGGGCAGGCCTGAACAGGGCACTGAGGCGGATGGTATGGACACAGCAGGTGGCTTAAGGCTTTAAGTCAAACAGGAAAGACAGACAGACAGAAGCACCCTGAGGCCCAGGAGGCAGGAGAGAACCCCAGGCCATGAAGAAGCACTACAGTCTCGGCTTGGCCCTTCCACTTCCCAGGCCTTTTTCTCTCTGAGCCTCGGAGGTCCAGTGGGGCCTGGGGGTGGTGGGAGATGCCGATAGTCCTGTCAGGAGGGAAGCCCACCTTGGCCATTTGCCTGGCAGGGGCCCCATATAAGTCCCTACAGCTATAAATAGGCATTTGTCCAAGTTCATTCCAGCAGAACCCTCTACGGACAGGAGGATGAGAGGAGCAGCCATGGGGGAAGTATGGGGAAGAGAGAGACTGCTCTGCAGAAAGCTGGAAGCTTCCAGGCAGTCACCACTGCGGTGGGATCACACACACACACCTACACATGCACACACACGCACACACACATGCACCACTCCACTACTGGGATCAGCAGACCCAGACATTCCTGCTGGCCTGGAAGAAGGGCACCCAGCCTGGATTCTGCCCTCTGAAATGAGTGTTAGCGGCCCAGACTGACCTGAGGTGGTTTTTCTAATTCTTCTCCCATTCTGTCAAGGAGGGAAGGAGAAGCTTTCTGACTCAAGGGAAAAAAGGGAGGCGAAAAAGGAGGAATGAGAAAGGAAGGAGGTCTCCCCAGAGCAGCCTGGGAAAAGGCCTGGGCCGCAGCCATGCCCAGCCACTGCCCGAGGAGACCAGATGGCGTGGGCTCTCCCGCCTGCGCACCTCCGACACGGCCCAGCCCTCCTCTGCGCTGCCCACGTTTCCTCAGACGCTTGCGAATTGGACTGTCACATTGACATCCCTGCTTGTTGTTTCCTTTCAGAGGCTCCTTATGCTTCCACCTCAGCTGAATCTGAAGATTAGGCCAATTTCTTTGTCTCTCAGACTTAGGTAAACAAGAGGCCTCAGATCCTGGGAAGATGCAGGGAGTGCTCCCCATACTTCCTTCTCGAGGCTCCAAGGACAAAAAGTGGTTGCTATGGGGATTCCTTCGTTTGTAGAGTAACAGTTTTTAGAAAAAAGAATGATTCACAAGTTCTTTAAGGAGGAACAGAGTCAGCCCTGGGGGATGATATGATGTAATAGGGTTAAGAGAGGAACGATGACTGGCTTCAGTGTCCGCTTCCTCTCTTCCTCGTCGATCCTGGTGTGTGCTGGGCCCCCCCACCCCGGCTCCCTCAGAGCCTCATTCTGCACACAGAGTTCTAGTTGATGCCTGACACCTGCATATGCCTCTTTGCAACATCTGAGGGCACTGCAGAAACAGGACCGAACGGGACAAACTGCCTACCATTAAGGGGCTTATATTCTATTGGATTACATTCTGGTTATGTATCATCATTTTCACAAATATGTGTTATGTTAAAAACAATGTTAGAAACGCCCTGCTAGGCTCACTGGGAGTTACTCTCAGGGTCTCTGCGAGTATCTTCATGGCCACTTCTGGGCTTAGCTGGCTGGATGAAGTTATTAGCTTGAGGGTGCCACAGGGCCTTTGCACATTCATTTGCATCATCACTGGCCCAGCAGAAGGCTTTCCCTTCGTTGACTCTCTCCGGAAAGGCTGGAGTTAGCAGTGCAGGCCAGAAACTGAGGTCCACAAGAGGAGAGGGACCCTAGGCTTGACTCAAGGCCCCACTGTATTTAAGTGGCAGAGTCAGGCCCAGAAGCCAGGACTTCTAAGCAGCTGTGGCCAGCAGAGCAGGAGCCATGTGAACAAACATATTTTCTAATAATGGGCAAAGAGGTTGGCTGGTGGGAGCAACAAAGAGAAAGAATAATGAGGGGCTAAAATTAGACTGACAGCTGATTGAGATGAACTTTCTCTTCTCTCCCATGTAGCACTGGGAGTCTGCTACATGACTTTGAGAAAGTCACTCTCTCTCTCTGGGCCTCAATCTTCTCACCTGCCAAATGAAGGGGCTGGGCTTGAATGAGCTCGGATCCCTTCCAGTGTGACATGCTTGTATACTGCACTCATGCTGGAAATACTAGTGAGGGTCCCTCTGTGCTAAAGTTAGTGTTCAAGGAGTCCCTGGGGCCACAGGGTCAAGCCCAAACTCCTTAGCCTGGAGCTCAAGCTCTGTGTGATCTGGTCACAGCTCATCTTCCCAGTGGTATCTCCCATTTGCTGCTTCCTGTGGATTTCTGTGTTCCGTCTGCTCAGCCTCCACACCCTTGTTCATACCCTCTACCTGCAGAGCACACCTCCTCCCACCCCAGTGCCCTGCCTGCAAAAGTCCAGTAGTCCTTGGGCTCTCAATGAGGATGTCTCCTCCTCCAGGATTCCTTCCTGGAATCCTGAGTTTGGGGTTGTGATCTTCCCAAACCTGTGTCCATCATCACTGCCTTCACCTGAATACAAATTGTAATTATCTAGTCATTCGATTCAACAAATATTCCTGGATGATTAGCATGTGCTATGACGACGACAAATTCGGACATAGTTCTGCCTTCATGGTGGGGGGGAAGAGAGACATTAATCAGATAATCATATTCATGAATGTGTAACTGCAAACAGAGAAGTGCAAAGAAGGAAGAGAAAACAGTTCCCTGAGAGCTTGTCTGATATCTGGGAAGGAGGAGAGGGTGGGATGGTCAGAGGAGATGTTCCCAGGAGGGGAAGAGCATGTGCTGACTCTGGCCGAAGGGAGTGTGAAGGATGAGAGGGGCTGGAGGGAGGCCTCCCAGAAAAGTGACCCGGGAGATGGGCGGTTGGGTAGGTGGGCAGAGGCCGGCCCTTGTGTGTGTGTGGAGCGGGGTCTGTCTTGATCAGAGGAGCCATCTGGGAAGCCTTTGAGGGGTTTTAAAGAGGGGAGTGATGGATCAAATTTGTGTTTCAGAACAATTATCTTGGCTGCTGTGCAGAGAATGGTCTGGAGCCTTAGTTTGCAGCCCCAGATGCATTGGAAGCACCGCACCGAGAAGTTTGAGAAGGACTGGAACCCAGGCCTCACGTCCAGACATCCTCATTCAGTTGGCCTGGGGGGAGGCAAAGTGAAGAAGGGGCGCCATAGGAGCCCCTGCAGTAGTCCAGCCAGGAGATGAGAGCACCTTGGACAGGAAGGCGGGACTCGGAGGGGCTGGAGGGATGTTTAGGAGAGGAAATTGACAGGGTGTGGCAGTTAATTCCCACGGGGGATGAAGGAGAAGGAAGTGTCAAGATTGGGCCCCGAGTTTCTGGCTTGTGCAGGTAGACAGAAGGGGGGGCTGCACTGAGACCGAGTGTGAGGTGTTGGGGGGGCAGGCAGCAGATCACAGCGGACAGGACCCTGGAGACCCGGCCTGTACCCCGGAACGCTCCGTGCCTGCGCAGGGCTGGGGAGGTCCTGCTTTCTCTGGGACACTCCGCTGACCCTCGGAGCTCTCACCTGCAGAGGCCAAGGTGGGTGGGGAGCAGGGCTTGGCGGGTGGCGCGCGCCCCTCTCTGAATGCCTCGAATGGAGATGCCCCGATTGGAGATGCGAGGGAGGCCAGAGACAGGGCGCGCACCAGCCGGCGGTAAAGGCAGAATACAGCTAAGTGGAAAGAGCCATTTCCGAAGCAGAGGACCAGCACTAAGTGATCCGCAGCCGTCGGGGCTGTCGGCGGACCTCTCTCCTGCCCCTGGGTCAGCGGGCACCCCGAGTAGGAGAGTGAAGGCTCGGTTCAGGCGGTGAGCTGCGCGGTCACGGGCTCCCCGGAATGCGGGATGCGGGATGCGGGAGCTCGCGGCGCCTTCCCGTGTACGAGCCAGGTAAAGGCGGCCTTCGGCTCCCCCGGATTCCCTCGCAGGGATTTCAGAGCAGTCAGAAAAGCTGTGCACATTCATTTCTTCCAGCCGGTTGATGCAGGAGAGAAAGACTCCCCTTGGAGTTGAGGGAATCGGGTCCTAGGTCTGTTTCGGGGGGAATGACAAATTTTGTGTCTTTGAATAAGTCACGTATCTCCCCAGATCCTGGGAGGGATAGAAGGAGGAAGAAGACCCAGACTTGCCCTCTGTAGAGGCTCCCGGCTCTCTGGGGACGCGCCACGCCCTGGGCATACCACACCCGGGGCAGTTTCCTGAAGGAAGAGGAGGGAGAGGAAGGGGGGCCGGCGGGCGGGGGTGGGTGGGGGGAGAGGTGGGGAGGGGAGACAGGGAAGTGGGGGAGGGAAGAAGGAGGAGGGGAATGGGGGAGGGGGGAAGAGAGGATGCCAGCGGCAGGAAGAGGAAGGAGGAAGGGGGGAGGGGAAAACCTGCACCTCCTCCTCAACACGGGGGACTCCTCCTCAGCTCAGAGCTGCTACCCCCACATCCCTCTGTCTTCGTCTACAGGCGGGAGGATCGCAGTGTGGGTTTGCACCACAATGACTTTAAGTAAAACTCAAAGGTTGAACTTTAAGTTGTTTTTATTTTTCATTTTACTCTTGTATGAGAACCTGTAATGACTACACACGCATTTGTGCTTGTTTATAAGCACTTTCTTCAAAACATACATCCCTTCAGTCCCTGAACCCGTGCCTGTAACCCAAGGTAACGGCTATGAAAACTCCTTTTCTCCTTGCACATTCAAACATATTTACACGAAAAGGGTGTCACTCCTTTTTTGGCACTATTTGTTTTACAAACATTGGATCATCCTAGATACAATTCTCTGCCACTTGTTTTGCTCCCTGAAGGATAACTAAGTCATGAAAACCCCTCTGTGTGGGGAGATAGAGTTCTCACTCATTCTTTTTAATGGTGTGTAATACTCCACGGTATGGACTGACTAGAGCCAAAAGATTTTTTCCCAATGGTTAAAAGAGAAATAGACTTTTTTTAATGCTAGAGACTTCAGTGAATTCTTTTTACCTGGCAGGGAGCTAAACTACCTGTATGGTTCAAAAGCCAGGACCAGCAGCCCTGGGCGTGGGTTTGTTGGTAAAGACAAAGCAAGGACTCTGCCCCTAGCTGTTTACTCTCCTGCCAGGAAGATGAGGATGTGGCCATTAGACAGCAAGCCCCACAGCTGTATGAAGGAGGGGGAAACATGTGCCTGCAAGAGCAAAGGTTCGAGTTAACCCCCGGGAGAGTGCAGCCCTGATGGAGAAAACTCCAGAGGGAAAGTGCGGAGGAGGGAAATGATCTGATGTGCTGTGTGGCCTGGACATGAAGCTAAGTAGGAAAAAATGGGGTTATTGAAAGGATTGGCTGAACCGCCATCTCTTTCCCACTGACTTTGCCCCTGGAATTTCAATAACCTCAGGTTATTTTTGGCCCTTCGTTTCTCCTCACTGGAGGTTGAGCCACTGTCTCGATTTTCTAACTGCAGAATGGATGAAAGTCTGAGATTTCAATCAAAAGCTTAAGAAAATAATAATCCTTGGTTGCCCTAATTCTTTCCTGAAAATACCTCACACTGACAGAAATTGTCTTTAAGCCCCTTCTCTCTTCTTTCGTGCTTTAAATTTCTTTCTTAATTAAAAAGGATTGTTTACCTGATGTGGGATCCAAAGTGCTTATTTTAACTTATCTTCTTGTTTCTTTTTTCCTTATCTTAGCCAGTGACTTGATAACTCTATAACTCTTTATTCTGCTGTCTGAAAATGCTGTTGTCTCTGTCACCGAACTAACATAATAATGAACTTTATAATCAGCTCATTTCTATTCCCATGGAGCGGAAGCCGTGTCAATAACAAGCCGAAAGCAGAGCCCCTCAATTCAACTGCCCGAAATTGGCTGCTTGTCCCTATCACAGATGTTAGAATGGTTTTCTCTTCAGAATATTTCAATTTCACTCAACCTTGCCAACATTTGATGACAGCATTAACTGAAAATTAATGATGAATTAATGCCTGCATCCCAAAGTACCTGGTTGAATTCACTGTAAAAAAAGGCAGCCACACTGATACATCATTGAAACCCAGCCACTGTTGATTGACAGAATTTTTTCCCATCCCTTAGGGCAATGAAGTGCAGAATCCAGTCTGAGAATGCCTCGGAGACGCGCCATCCAGTCACTTGGATCCTTGAGCTCAGAGGATTGTGATAGAATTAAGTCTGACTCAACAAATGAGGTCACTGGGAAGAAGCGCTGGCGTTGAATTTACCGTTAATGCCAGGGTCAATTTACTAAACAGTCATCTGCTTGTGGTTCCAGAAGCCCTCTGGGTAAATTCCAGACGCTGCCTGACCTGAAGATTGCTTGTGTATGGAGTCACCGAATCTTGGTTGATGTGACTTTGGGTGACCATCTCTCAGTATACCAGAAAGTATTTCCAGAAACAGGATGCCATTTTGGTGTGTAAAGCCTTTGAAATCTGTGGAAGGTGACTTTTTATGTTCAGTCTACAAATGGGACGGCAGAAGGGGGAGAAACTGTGACTCTGCTGCCAAGAGACAGGAGTTCTAGTTCTGCACAGATGTTAACTGGGCCTGGCAATCAAGTCACTGAGTGGCTCCTCTTAGAGGTGTTTCTAGATTAGATATTGTACTGTATTGAGAAGTGTGGAAACGTGAGAAATTCTGTCAGTCCCCAGTGATCAGGCATGAAGGATGCCTTTGCCTTCCTCTCTGAGCCCCAATCTCTTTATCTGTCAGGTGGAAAAATTAATTACCTACCTACCCCTCACCTCCCAGCACTGTTAACATGAATAAGTTGAGAAGATAGATATGAAATTGCCATACAAAGTTCAAAGTTCTACACAAATAGAAAACACTAGTGGGAATCATTTCTAGATTCTTTCTGACAAAGCTTTCTGATCATTTCTAATCACAGTTTTTTTGTTTGTTTGTTTTTTGCTGAGGAAGATTGGCTCTGAGCTAACATATGTGCCTATCTTCTATTTTGTATGTGGGACGCCACCACACCGTGGCTTGATGAGTGGTGTGTAGGTCCATGCCCAGGGTCTGAAATAGTGAACCCCAGGCAGGTGAAGCGAAGCCTGCAAACTTAACCACTGCCCTACCAGGCCGGCCCCTGTAATCTCAGTTTTAAGGACTCATTAAACATGTCCTTTTTGTCAGCTGTGCTAGTTCAAACATCACAACCCAGATGGCCCATGGTCTCTCTCTGGCCAGCCCCTTGGAGGTCAGCCTGACCTTCTTGCTCGTTCTGTCACTGCTTCACACTCTCTGCCTCTGGCACTGGGGAAGCGAGGACCACAGATGAACCTCTCAGCTTCCTCCTGAACCTGCTCTCTTCACAGTTTTTCAGCTGTGTCTTCCAGAGTCTTCTCACAGAATTCTTGACTGGGCAACCACTTTCCTTAAACCAAGTTGGATCTCCCGAATTCCTAGAGACAGCACAGCAGAGGGGCAGCTTGTGGAACTTTGGGCCAGACAGATCACTTGTTAATTATCCACAGGCCTTGCTGAGCCTTGGTTTTCTCATCTGTAAGATGGAGATAATAAATCTACTTCAGTGGGTATCTATGAGGATGAAATAAAAGAACACAAGTCCTTTTCCTTTTTCCTTCTTTCTCTGTCCTTCCCCGCTCTGCTGCCTGCAAGGTCTGTCTCCTCTCTCCTGATTACAAGCTCCTTTTCTCCCTTTGTGAAAGAAAGCAAACTCAGCCCCATGTCTGTGCATCTGCCTGGAGAAACCCTCACGGGGCTACATCCCCTCCCCGCTTCCATACTGGCCTTCTCTGCATTATTCCAGATTCTTCACATTTGGAGTTGTATGGGGGAAACATCTGGATGTGTCACTTAATTTTTCATGTTGCATCTGGATGTGTCACACAGCCACAACCGTAGCTGCACACCAAGAATCATGTCATTTGTGCTGCTGGCAGGCCAAGAAGCTGCTTTGTGTGGGTTTACATGTTGGTGCTGGGGCGGCCCCAGAGGAAGGAAGAGGGACTCTGAGGGCCTAAAGAACTGAGGCGTCAGGTAGGATCTTATTAAGTGGATTTCATTAAAGGCTGTTGATGCCCTTCTCATAAATTCCCCACTTCCTGCCGTTTTCACAGGAGAAGACACGATGAGGGCTGGAAATCAAATTAAGCGAAAGTTTCCCAAGTCACTTGAGCTCTTCCTTTTTAATCTAGGGCCCTGGGATAACACAGCCTGGCAGCCACACCTGTTCTGTACCTGTCCCCATCTCCATTCTCCAGGGGGAGCAGGAAGAGAGCAAAGTGTCAGTTCCAGAAGTGCTGGCATGCTGACGTCCTGCATCCCTGCTCCACCCTGGGGGATGCCTTCTGCCCCTCCACTGTCTCTTCATCCGTCTTTATTTTTGTCTGTCCCTCTGGCTGTCAGTGGAGTCTTCACTTACCTTTGTCATCATAAACTCGAGCGTTCCAAAGTGTGCTCTGTGGAACACTTGTTACTTGAGAATGTGCCTCAAAAAATGGATCCCACAGCTAACTGCAGGGAATGCTGCACACTCCATCTCCCTACTGGGGATTCTTGATTACCTATTAAGAACTCTGAAAAATCCCGTAATAAATGGTTTAATTTTGCTTAGCTAGTTTTTCCCAAAATTTTTTGATCACGGACCTTTTCCTGTGAACTCCCAAAGAGCACTTATTAGCGGGGTTTGGTGAATCACACTTGGGGAGAAGCTGGCATGAACAATGTATTATTTGTAGAAATGCTGTGAAGTCACATTCACTAATGAGAAATCTGGCATCAAAGGCCCTAGAAACATGTGTGTGCTTTTCTTTAACGAAAATATGACATTTGTGTAGATCAGAGGTTCCCACCCCTTTCACCACGAAAGATCCTTTTTAGTTCTTTCCTCAAGGGATTCCATGTTTTGAAAGCTTTTATCTCCCCAACAAACTACATTTATTGAATAATAATTTGTTTCTTTGAGTTTTATTCATCAAAGACATGTAACTGCCAATTAGTGCTTCTGATCAGTCGAGATAACCACTGTTACCATGCTGGGTTGATATGACTCCAGCCCAAAGCAAATAAACTTAATGTTTTATTTAGTCTGGGAACCTCATTGAGGTAAATGTATGATTTCCTTTGGGCTTTTTGAAATCTTGAAAACAGCTTGTAGACCCCCCTCGCTGCCTTCACAGAGTGGAGGGTGGGTGGGAAGCAAGGCTGTGGGTGGGAACCCAGAGAGGACACATGCGGTTGGGAGGGAGGCTGGGAGGTGGTGGTTGTTGGGGCTGCCCATGGCCAGCGTGGACGGTGAGGGCTACGTGGCTGTAGCCCCTTGTGAAGCCTGAGGGTTTGTGGATTAGAGAGTCCAGGTCCTGGTGAACAGATGAGAAGTCGCTGGCCAACGGCACACGCATGGGGCTCCCCAAATGTGGTCGAGAACCTGAGTAACAGCATCTCCCGTCTGTGACCCCCTGCACCCATGTACCCAGAAGAGAGCTGGGGGAGAGAACAGGGCCGAGGGAAGCAGGGGGCTCTGGGGGCTGCCAGGCTCCTCTCCCCAGACCTCCCGGATAGGGTTTTCAAATGTGAGCTACTGGGAGGTGAGTGAATTCAATTCTGCTGCCGTCTTGGGGCCCCTGAGGGACCCACCCTCTATTCTGCAGTTGGCTCACTCCTAACTCTGAAGGAAGAACTTCTGCTCAAGGAGGTCCTCTTGGCTGAGCAGATCCCAATCCCGTTCCTGTGGGAAAGCCGTGGGGCATCATGGAGCTCTGCCTCAGACGACAGGCAACGTGGGGCTCTTTTCCCGGTGCATTTGAAATGGGACTTGGTGTTCCGTGGTCAGTCTCTACCTCACTTTGCAGAAGAGCTGGCGGGACAGCTGTGGGTGCAGTGGGATGGCCCTATAATCTGAGGTGAGAGAGGGGCTCCTCCACGGGAGAGAAGTGCTCAGACCGCGCCGTTTGCAGCCTAATCGGCCTCCCTGGGCCAGGCCCCTAGCCCCTCCCTGTCCGCAGAGATGCTGTCCCAGACCCCAGCCCTGGCTGGCAATGGCCTTGGACTTAATCACCCAGCCTTGCTTCTCAGCTCTCTTCCCTCATTAGCCAGGACCTAGCATTTTCCCAGAAGATACAATCTGTGTCTGGCAGAAGCCTGCTTGCAAAAATAAATCTTTCCCTGAACATTTTCCAGGCCCATTTTAGAAACAAATCTGGGTGACGCCTTTTACCCGTTTCCAAAGACCAACATCCGACGCCCAAGGCCTTGCTCTGCTGCATAAATGTGAGGACAGAGGAGTGGGATCCGCCCCCGAGAAAAACCCACCCCCTTTTGAGCAGGAAGAGTGCAACAGTCCCCCCGCCACAAACCGCTGCTGCCCAGGTCTGGGGACGCCGGTGGGCCGGAGCTCACAAGCCTGGGCCCCAGTGCAGTCCAGCCATGCAGGGCGGGCCCTTTGCCCTCACCCTGCTCAGTTCTCCCACAGGTGGGAGCCTCCCTGTGGCTTCTGGACGCACTGAGAGTTGCAGAGGCTACAATCTCCCCGACACCCGTTCATTCATTCATTCACTCAGTAAACATTTATACTGAGCACCTGTTATGTGTCCATATAGGCACCATGCTAGGAGCTGGGGATACAGTGGTGACCATGGGCCCACAGGGCCTGGCACACGATGGACACTCCGTCCACAAGGTGACAGCTGAGTGAGTGGCCGTGAGGGCTCACACAGGCTGGGGGTTCTGTGCTATCACGGTGTTATCTCAGTTGATTTTCACAACAGCCCTGTGAGCTGGGAAGGAAGGAAGGTAGGAGGGAAGGAGCATAGGAAAGGAGGAGAGAAGTTAGGAAGTCAAGAAGGAGGGAAGGAAGAAGGGAGGGCAGGAAGAAGCTTCTCTTTATCTGGTCAGTGCCCTCTGCTTTCACATGCACCGCCTATTTAATCTTCCACCTGCACTTTGTGGTAAGAAGGCACCTCCGTCCTCACTTGCACAGAAAAGACAGCCAAAGCCCAAATGAAGCAGCAGGGGAGGGATCGACACAAGGTTGGTCTGATTCCAAAGCCCCAAACTCTCTCTTGTACAGGCACGCTCACATGGACCCTCACACACGCCCATCTGCACACACTCACTCGTGTGCACACACACACGTACACGCATATGGACCGTGGGTCCCAGCTCCAAGGCTAACAGTGATTGACCCGTGTGCCGACATTTTACTTTTCTTCATCCATAGATATGTTCTGAGCACCTGCTCTGCATCCTACACGCTCCTCTCTGGGCCTGGGGACCCAGTGCAAGCAGGAGAGGCCACATACATGTCAGGTGTGACAGGTGAAAAGAAAAATGAAGAGGGAGTGCAGGCAGGCGGGAGCTATGTTAGAAAGAAGGTGACATTTCAGCGGGAACCTGAATGACATCAGGAAGGAGCCCTGAGGACACCAAGGGGAAGAGCATCCCAGGGAGCTGGAACAGCAGGTGCAAACATCCTGAGGTAGGTGCAGCCTCTCAAGTTCAAGGACAGCATCAGGCCAGCATGCTGGGGCAGAGTGAGTGATGGGACAGTGACCAAAGACAAAAGTCAGGAAACCTCAGCATCAGGGTGAAGACCTGGATGGATTCAGAGTCACATGGGTGTTCTCCATAAATGGCAGTCGTTACTAGTGTTGCAGGAGACCACAGGTTTCCCGGAAAGATGGCAACTGCTACCAGTCACAGGATCTTCCAAGTAGAGGAGGTGCCTGGGGCCTCAAGGCTCGGTGCAAGAGAAACGGGACAGCTCACGACAGGACAGCACACACTATCTTATGCTCAGCAGTTTATCCCTAAAGAAACCGCACTGGGAGGCGTTTGGACTGGGTGGTCTGCGAGGGTCGAAGTTTGGCACCATAGAGAGGCAGGAGGCCTAGGTGACCCCAGGACTCAGCAGTTCCCTACGATTAGGGAGCCAAGACCCCTGCGCTTGCTGAAGTTCTGCTCTGCGGGCCTCTCCGGTCTGCCCTCCAGCCCCGGTTTATCTTGCCCCTCCCTTACCCGAGAGCCCACAGTGGCTCCCTAACGCCTGTTGCTTTGTTCTTCAGCTGACCCTTTGCCACAGCGGTCACTCATGCCCCTCAGGTCTCCCTGTCCAGTGGTTATTTGCCAAAAAATCTTGGCTAAGACTGCTGGAGGAAATTACTTATTTTTTGCCGAGAGGGAAAGGCCTGCTGTAATAAATATTTTTTTTCCCAAGAAGATGATCCTTCTGCCCTCTCTGAACCACAAAGCCAGTGCTACCTTGGCTTTCTCGTGGTCCCATGGGGTGTGGTGGGCTCAGAGAGACCCAGTGAAGTTACTTGGGGACAGCTGTGCTCACTGGCCAGGCCTAGGCTCAACGGGCTACAGTAGGAGCCCACCATCAAGTTGTGCGTGAGCGTTTTAACACAGCAGGGTGCCTTCAAAGAACACAGCCTCCCACCCCACCTGCACTCACTAAGCCAACATAGACTGAGGCTGTGCCCAGCTGTGCTGTGGCCTGACCGCTGAAGGTGGTCCCTGTCGGGGTGGGGGGGGCTTAGTCCAAATACGCTTCTGTTAAAGAATGGCTGTCACTGCCTTTTAAATGACTACTGTAGAAGTGGAAAATCACAGCCCGTCAAGCTTATGAAAGTCCTCCCATATTCGATCGCATCTCATAAAGCCTGTTCTTTGCTCTCAAGAGGAGCTCCAGTGTCTGGATCCTTCTGTTTGCTCTTTATCAGGAAGATAGGCGTCATTACAGAGCAGTTTGCAAATAGACTCAGAAAGGTTATATGACCTTCCTAAGATCACACAGCCACATGATCTGGACCCCGAGTGGAACCTCCATGTGTGAATCTAGAGGGTTCTTCTCCATTCTGGCTGGGAATCATGGGGAACTGTACCACCACCACCACCCACAGTTGCTGCCCCCAAAGGGTCTGATTTAATTGGTGGGGCTTGGGGGGTTGGGGGAAGTAAAGGCTCCCGGGTGATTCTAATGGCCGCAGCAGCTGAGCACCTCTGTGCCAGAGCCTGTAGAACAAGCTCACTGGCCTGAGGGCAAAGGAACCATCCTGGCTCCGCCACTGACTTGCTGTGTGATTTGGGGCATATCCCATAACCTCTCTGTTCTTCACTTTCTTCATTTGCCAAAAGGGAGATCTCTTTCAGGGTCTCTTTCACACGTGGGATCTGTCAATCACACGGTAATGGAAGATGCTTGAAGCCCTCAGGGAGGGACCCCGCTGTGGATCCTAGCCCTCCCCACATCAGACCAGAGGGAGAACAAGGCCACGCATGGGAAACTGCATCACCTGTCCCTGTCATCCCCGCCCCACAGTCCCAGGTATGTTCTCCCTGGGGTGGAGGTCAAGTGTTCCACACCAAGGGGAGGGCATCACAGGGGAGGGGCGGGTGCTCAGGCCCACACCTTCCTGTGTGTGACCAGCCCGCGGGCCAGCAGGGCCCTAAGTGACTGAGGCCCTGGATCTACAGGGCCAGCCTTGGTTCCAGTGCAGGGAGAGAGGCCACCCCGGTCCTGCGGGCGCAGCAGCCCGGGAGGGGTGACCTGCCTTGGGGGGTTTCACAAAGGCCCAGCCTGACCGAGATGATTGGGGAGGGGAGTGTCCTCTCCTTAATGAGATTCTCAGAGCTTTTCTTTGTCCTCAGGTCCTGACTGTGAAAAATGTGTTGCAAAACAAACAGAACTGTTTGTATTTCCCGAATGATGAAGGTGATTCCACGTTCTTTGGTGGGTTTTTCAGTGTTTCTGAGATGGAGTTCATTTTTCTTCTGGGACATTTTGGGGCTCACTGGGACCTTAACGTGGGATCTTAGGGGGCTGTGGGAGGCCATCGCCCCTCTACATGCTATGCTTGTTATTGATGCAGAGGGGCTCAGAGAGCTCCCGGCTGGGGCGCGGGGTGTGTGTTGGGGGCTGTGAGAATAAAAGGGCAGGTGGGCTGGCCTGAGCCGCCCAGAACTAACCGAAGTCCCCTCCTGCGGGGAGGGAAGCCCCGGCCGGCCCAGGGCCGGTCTCCACACACCTTTCTGGCTGAAATCAGATGGAAGCGGCTTGCCAGTGGAGTGGCAGGCACCCCATCATGAGCTGAACCACCCAAGGTGGCCCCGGCTTTCTCCCTCTGAGCCAGTGGATGTTTTTCTCCTCAGCATCTGGTCCACAGCTGGCCCAGAGGATGCATGTTGCCTGGCCACATTCCCACTAAAAATGTGGACCCTGGAGCCAGAATTTCTTGGTGTGAGAAAGAACTTCCTGCAGGCAGTGCCTCAGGAAGTGGATCATAAAAGTTCTCTTCCGAGCCTTTCTCGTCTCGTGTGGGGCCTCTGGATTCAGAGTTTATAAAAACAAACTCACGATGGCCAGGAAGGGAGCCAGCGGTCGCTGAGCAGTGTTGCGGGCCATCGAGTCCTCCCAGAAGCTCTCCGAGGTTGTCGCGTCAGGGTGATGGCTATGGATTTGCTCCATGACTTTCAGGCACGGAAGTTTCCTTTAGTTCTCTGTCCTGGAACTACCATCTACCAGGCTTGGAAGGAAATCCCATCTGTTGTGTTTGGGGATCTTCTCTGTTCCCTGGGGTCCTATGGACCTGAGAGGGTCTTGCACCATCCAGAGAGGTGGCGTGCTGGGCCTCGGGACACCATGGGCACTGCTGAGAGGTTGGCTCTTCAGTCATCTGGGTCCCTGGAGGCAGTGGCACCACTGAGTCCAGGCTCAGCCCCTGGGTAGTTGTGTCCCATCCCCACGAGCAATCTTGGGCACCCCCACCCCCACCCCAACTCCCCTGCATTTGCCTGAGACCACCACCCCTGTCCCCTGATCTATCCTGGCACTTTTGACTGACTCCCTCTCTCAACTCAAGATTCCAGTCTCACCCCCCTTCCCCTCTGGGACCACCCAGCTTACTCCCTCTGCCCCCTCCCCATGGGCCTAAAACATAAGAGCTCTTTACTTGTGGAGTTGGGGCAGGTAGGTGAGAAAGTCCTTCAGAAACACAAAGTGGCCTCTTATTCCCAGAATGGGGAGGGGGAAGGAGAAGGAAGATGCTTTTTCTTTTGGGAATCAGAGTAAAAGCAGTAGCCAAATGACACTTCTACCCCCCCCCCCCGCAATGAATCCCCAAAGACCAATTTTTTTGTTTTACTAAATAGCTCACCTTGTTACATTAGTCTCATCTTACAGACAAGAAACCAAGGCTGAGAGGGGTTACCTGGGCTCCCACTTGGCCCCGGGTGGGAGTTTGCTGAGATACTGGGCCCACTGTTTACCTGCTCGATGGGACCAGTATCAGGCCCAGTGGTGGGCACTGTGGCCACAGAGCTCCAAGCAGTGACCCATCTGCTGAGACACAGCCTCCATCACAACCGTAGCCACTGTCATCGAGCTGGTGACCAAGTGACCAAGAGGCTATTACATTCCAGCCACTAAAGATGGAACCGGCTTGATTTTAAGCACTCCTCCTGGACCGGGCACCGTGCTCAGTTGTACACGTATTATCTCATGCCATCCTCACAAGAATCCTATTGTTTCCACTCCCCAGATAAGGAAATGGGTGCTAAGGGTACTGAGTAACTTTCCCAAGTCCTCTAACTAGTAAGTTGCCAAAGGGGGTAAGAACATGAATCGCCTCATTTTAAGTCCCATGTCCTTTCCATGGTATGTCAGTGAAGATAGCTGAGCGATTTCATTTTTTTGGAGACAAAAGCAAGAGATGTGAATGCCAGCGTTCACTCCTTTCATCTGAGGTGACGCACGGGCAGACAAAGACAACAGGGAAAGCAATTAGAAATTTCGGTCTCGCCAGGAATTTAGGTCTGGGATAGAAGCTACTCCGGCAGTTATTCTACAAGAGACCACAAGGTGGCACCATTGCACAACAGCTGCATCCACCAAAGGCTTCAATCAGAACAGGATGGGAACATGCAGCCCAGGGGTGTGGACTGCTTTTCAAAAGTCACTACTGATCTGGTAAGTCTAATTAGGCTGTGTCCATGCCTGTCCATTGCTCATGGTCCCCCCTGATGACCAGAGCTGCTATCTGAATAAGGAACTCACTCTGTCAGCTCCTGTCCATTTACCAATCCATCTATTTAGCAAAGATACCCTCTGTACCTAGTGACTATTTAAAAACTATTGACTTTGTTAGGTCTTTTCATAGAATCTGGTCTGTCTCTGAAAATGGTGTGCTTCCTTGTCTGGACGTGCAGGGAGCAGGATGAATTCTTTAATGACATCTTCCTTTGGCCTGAAGAGGAGGCCGTGGGGACAAGTGTTGAAGGTGGGTTGAAGGTGGAGGAGTCAGAGGTCATGCAAGGGCAGGGGCAGGGTTTGGCACGCATTCAGGGCCAGGCAGGCAGCTTTGCACAATCTACCCTTTGCCTCTGTATGGAGTCGGGAACATGGAAGGCTTTGGAGTTGGAGGTGGGCAGAGAAATGGGAAATAAACAGCACTTCTCACACTGTTGATGGATGCAGAGTCCTCACCATTGCTAACTTGATTCTTGAATTTTGGAAGTTCCTAGGAAGTGCATGGTGGGGCAGGAGTCAGGAGCGCAGGGAAGTCCCAGGATGGCTCCACCCTGGCCTCATGGGTGTCCATCACACACTCTGCAAATGTGGAGAGTGGACACTCTGGAGGAGAAGCAGGGAGTCAAACAGAGGCCACAGGCATTGAAATGTGAGGAGGTGGGTCCTTCCTGATGGAGGGAAATAATGGGGCAGCCAGAGCCCTGAGTGGCGATGGCTACACTGGGAACAGTGGGACATGCCCAGGATTACCTTCAAAGAGCAGGTGAAGTAGAAGCTGAGGAGTTACTGGTCTTAGCAGCCTCCCAGACGCCTGCTTCCTGTAACCCGAGAAAGTCAGAAGTAGTTCCAGGGGGTCAGGAAGCGGGGAAGCTCTCGAGAACTCAGGCAGGCATGAACTGTATGGCAGGCATCCTGCAGCCACAGGGAAGGAGATCCAGAGGCAAGGTGGAGAATGGCTTCCTTCTGAGGGCCAGGCAGGACCTTGGGCCACACTGCGGAGTGTTGAATGCTGAGTGCTAAGTGCTGAGCGCTGAGTGCTGGGTGCTGACCTGTTGGAAAGAATCTGCCTCTGTGAGGGAGGGCCCAAAGGCCTCCAATGGTGTTTTTCAGCTTTTATTTTCTCTGAAGCCCTTCATACAATGAATAGCCAGTATTAAAGAATTTGCTGGAAGGAATGTGGGGTCTAGGTTGTGTTGGAAGAACATATAAAGGGCTGTGATCAACTTTGTGAGTTACAACTTGAGATGCCTTTTTTATTTTTACTAGCCTGTTGTCTTATGGCAGAGATCCAATTATTTTTATAACTCCTGCACAAAATGTATAAAGAATGAACAATGACTATTTTGACTGTCATATAAAAATAATGGCTATGACTTATTTAAGTATAGTTACAAAGGCAGTCCATAACAGAATTTGTATTCAGAATTTGTAACTCAGAAAAAAATGTCCTTCTGTACAACCTCTTATGTGGAAGCACAAAATGTCATAAGCAGTTGTTCTGTAAGAAAATATAAAAGCAGGTTATCAACAAATAAGACTGATAAACAGCATAACCTCTATGCACTGTAGAAATACTGATTTTTTATTTAATAATTTGGATTTAAAGGGCTTTGAATATTTTTATGTGTTTTGCGTATCACCAGCAACTTGAAGCTCCTTCAAGCTATTAAATCTAAATTCTGGTCTGTGGGGAGATGACGCCAGTTCCCAAGCGTTCTGGGCTGAATTGTGTCTCTACCAAATTCATCTGTTGAAGTCCTAACCCCAGTACCTCAGAGTGTGGCTGTATTTGGAGATAAGGTCTTTCAGGGAGAATTACATACAATGAGGTCACCAGGGTAGACCGAATCCAGTATGACTGGTGTCCGTATGAGATGAGGGCATCTGGACACAGACACACAGAGAGAGAAGACCGTGTGAAGACGCAGGGAGAAGACAGCCATTGCAAGCTAAGGAGAGAGGCCTCAGGAGAAACCAGCCCTACCGAAAACCTGCTCTCAGACTTCCAGCCTCCAGAACTGTGGGGAAAGAACTTTCCGTTGGTTAAGCCAGGCAGTCTGTGGTCCTGTTATGACAGCCCTAGCAAGTGAATACACCGAGGTGCTCCAAATCCCGGGGAAGACGCGATAAGGATCGAGGAAGCTCACATAGCATCTTTCAGTGATAAATCCCTTTTCCCAGAATAATTTGTCCCTGTCTTCTAAAAGGAGCTATTTTCACCGAAAGAGAGAATAATGAATTTTCAAATTTCAAACACATTCATTTGCTTCTATGCAACTGTATATGGCCTGAAAGTGACAGTCATCCTTCTGAGAGTCCCACCTTCTAGAGAGTAATGGCCTGTGCCAACCGAAGCTGTGCCCAGGCAGGGGCTCCAGTTTGGGAAGATAAACGAGCTGCCTCACCTGGTCCCTGTGGCACAGCCAGTGCAGGTGTCAGGAGCTAGAGCAGGTAGCCCTGGGGGCTTGGGCAGGACCAGCCACAGGGTGAGGTGACTTCCAGGGCCCTTAGGCCTGCCACTGTAGGCTGGGCAAGGACCCTGAGCAGGGGCTGGGCGGGAGACCCCTGTGGGCAGGGACAAATGGCCGAGCTGGTCAGGGAGGCCAGGCCGTGTATGAGAGCCCGGTCCCCGCGGCATCTCCCACCCGGAACCGGATCAGGGGCCCCTGACCCGGCACAGGCAGCCACACTTGGCCAGTGCTCTCTTTTGAAGACAAAAGTGAACTCTTAACTGTTTTTAAAATAAATGGCTGATGGACTGAATAGTGCATTTCAAAAATTGGTTTTGTGTGGATGGGGTTCATTCTCCTAACACATGAAGGAAATTTTCTGGGTAAGAAACCAGAATCTATAGCTCTAGGTGTATTCGGTTGCCAGGCCAAGGAGAAACATGAATTATTGTCGAGCTCTGTTCCTCGGCAGGCAGCATCCTGCTGGCGTCACAGCATTCACGTACCTGAACTTCTTCTACAATAAAATCTTATTAATTTGAAATCCAAAGAACAAAAAGAAAAATTCTCCAACCCCCACTGGACTTTGCATTTACCAGTTCGGCTTATGTCGGCACTTTTATTAAACAGGAATAAAAGAAATCTCATTGGTTGGGGACTAGCAGTGACTTTGAAATAGTCGCTACTTTTAATTAACCAACATTGCAATACTGAGGTTTTCTTGTAATTTGGTATGATTTAATTAACTCATTTTGTGTCGGCCTTAAACCTCCCTGCCCCGATCAAGAAAGCCCTCAGCAAACCGCTTGGATGAGGTGGGAACAGACCGTGGGGCCTCTCGAAGGCCTGCCTTGCTTGGTCTCTCAGGGCAGCAGTGCAGACCCCGCTGCAGCTTATGGGGTAACCTGTTTTTCTGGTTTTTTTCTTGCCATTACTGCCAATTCAGCATGTCTACAAAGCTTGTCACCTTCCACCCCCTCTGGGTCCCCTGCCTCACATCCATCCCCCAGGC
Source organism: Tapirus indicus (assembly GCA_031878705.1). Classification (NCBI taxonomy): domain Eukaryota; kingdom Metazoa; phylum Chordata; class Mammalia; order Perissodactyla; family Tapiridae; genus Tapirus; species Tapirus indicus. Next base: position 49,238,635 of record CM062918.1, read on the forward strand.
TCCCAGGGTCAGAAACGCCCTTAAAAAGGCTTCTCCTCTTTTCCTCAAACTGTGTCAAATCCTGCTCCACCTTCCTTCCCAGAGCCTCTCCTCCTCTGTGGTTGCCCCTCCATGGCCCAGGCCCCCACACCTGCGTCCTAGGCTCCCTGCCCCTCTCTCAGCCTGCTCAATCCACTCTCTTTTCAAATGACCCTCTCTTCTTCTGTGAAAACCCTTGCGTAGCCCCTAGCACCCATCAGAGGTTGTCCTTGTCCCGCAGAGCTCTAGGAATTGGCGGAGGGACCTTGGAGGTGAGGATGAGGGGACAGAGGGATCCCGGAAAAGTCACTTCCTTCTCACCTTTCCTTTGACCAGAGCAGCCGTCCTTCCCTCTGATTCATGCATGAAGCTTCTGGGTAATATTTGACGTGAAAACAAAAGGTCTCTGTAGTCAAAAATAAGTTAGAAAACCACTGACCTGTATGACAGGCTCCATGCTCTCCAGTTGACAATCAGGATCCAGAACAACGCAACGAAGGCCACCTCTCTGTTTTCTCCACTTCTCCCTCTTTCCAAATCCACTTGGCCACTGGGCCCTGAAAACATATTGGGGTCTCCCACCTTTCTGCCTGGAATAGGAGGCCCCTCTTCTTTGTCTTTCTCGTTTCCCAGGGTTGAAGGCCTAGCACAGACCCCATTGCCATCCAATGTGGCTGTGTCTGTCCTGACAGCTAGGGCCAGAAGGCTCTCTCTCATTCCACAGGCCCCTGCTCCTCTCCCTGGCCACAGCTGGATGGACCAAGGGACCCTCATAGGCCTTTTGTGCCCTGACACAGAGACACGCGGCCGCCAGAGAATGTGGAATCAGAGTGGAGACTGACCCATTGGGTGATTGTGGCTGCTGCCGGGGCAGAGAGGCCATGTGGAGTCCGGAGCCCATTGTCAGTCAAAATTGAGAGATGGGTGGTGCAGGGGCTGTGGGCAAGTGAGACAGGTAGTCAGCAGGGGCAGGAGAGTGAGGAGAACGGACCGGGCAGAGAGAGAGGGAGAGAGAGAAACTGAGACCTGCTCCTGAGGACGTCCTGGTTCTGGTCCTCGTTTGTGAGACCTGCTGGGAGCTCTTGCAGCAAACCTTCCCCTCACTGGAGCCCACTGCAGGGGCCTCTCTTCCTGCCCATAGGAGAGCTAGTTCACATCTCCTTGGCTGGACCTTGAGTGCCTGGAGCACAGAGACTGTGTCTCATTCTGCTGTTATTCCCCGTAGCTCACCCCACAGGAACATGGCGGAGCGTGTGTGTGGGAGTCTGAGCTACCTGCCTGCCTTGAAAAGACACTGTTTGAGCTTCACTACTGAGTGTGCACAGCCCGAGCCTGGGTAGGCAGTGATTCAAAACCCATGGGCACTTCACACCCACTAGGAGGGCTATAATGAAGAAATGACAATGACAAGTGCTGGTGAGGATGTGGAGAAACTGGACCCTCATATGCTGCCGATGGGAATGTGCGATGATGCGGCCATTGTAGAAAACAGTCTGGCAATTCCTCAAAGGTTAAACACAGAGTGGTATATGAAACAACAATTCCACTCCTAAGTATACACCCAAGAAAAATGAAAATACATGTCCACACAAAAACTAGTACATGAATGTGTCTAGCACCATTATTCACAAGCCAAAAGGTGGAAACAACCCAAATGTCCATCAACTGATGAGTGGATAAACAAAATGTGGTCTGTCTGTACAATGGCTTATTATTTGCAAATAAAAAGGAATGAAGTCCTGACACATGCTACAACATGGGTGAACACTGAAAACACTATGCTAAATGAATAAGCCAGTCAGAAAACACCACAAATGATTCCATTTATATGAAATGTCCAGAATGGACAAATCCATAGAGATGGAAAGTAGATTAGTGGTTGCCAGGACCTGGGGGGAGGAGAGAATGAGGAGTGACGGCTAATGGGAACGGGGTTTCTTTTTGGGGTGATGAAAATGTTCTGGAATTAGATAATGATGATGGTTGTACAACCCTGTGAATATACTAAAATCCCACTGAATTGTACACTTTAAAATGGTGAATTTTATAGTGTGTAAATTATATCTCTATTAAAAAAATACAAAAAACAAAAACACAGTCAGCCCTAATGAATTAAATATCTAGGCACTAAGCAGCAATGACGGCTAATATAGTAAAAAGAGAAACAACCAGACGTGTGAGCCTCCTGCTGGAAGAACATCCACCACCTGTGAAGGAGCCTTGCCAAAAACAGTGAACCTGAATCCAATCAAGCCCACAGCCCCAGCGCAAACTTACAGGAAATAGAGACGCAGAGACACGTGGTAAATGACACCACAGGGATGCAGTCCAGACTGCGGGAAACTGTGTTGGACAAACAACTCAGTTACTTCAACAGACAAATTCCAAAGGAGGAAAAAGAGACCATGAGGGAACGTATGGATGAAAAGAGACAACTCAACCAATTGCTCTGTGTGGACCTTACCTGATCCTGAGTCAAACAACCCGGTTTAAAAAATGGTGACATTTGACACTTTTGGAAATTTGAACACTGACTGGATATTTAATAATACCGAGGTGTTATTGTTAATTATTTTAAGATTTTTTTCCAGCTTTATTGAGATATAATTGATGTATAACATTGTGTAAATTTAAGATGAACACGGTGTTGATTTGATACGCTTATATATTGCAATATGATTACCATCATAGTGCTAGCTAACACCTCCATCACGTCACATAATTACTATTTCTTTTTTGTGGTGAGAATATTTAAGATCTCTTTTAGCAACTTTCAAGTATATAATACAGTATTGTTATCTATAATCACAATGCCATGCATTGCAACCAGAATTTTATTCATTTTCTAACTGAAAGTTTGTACCCTTTCACCAACTTCTCCCCATTTCCCCCACCTCCCCAGTCCCTGGCAACCACCATTCTATTCTCTGATCTATAAACGTGTCTTTTTTAGATTCCACATGTAAGTGAGATCATACGGTATTTGTTTTTCTTGCTGACATTTCACTTGGCATAATGCCCTCAAGGTCCATCCATGTTGTCTCCAATGGCAAGATTTCCCTCTTTCTTATGGCTGAATAATATTCCATTGTATATATACCACATTTTGTTTCCTTTGGATATATACCCAGAAGTGGAATTGCTGGATTATATCGTAGTTCATTTTTTATTCTTTTGTGTGTGTGTCTGAGGAAGATTGGCCCTGAGCTAACATCTGTGCCCATCTTCTGCTTTGTATGTTGGACGCCACCACAGTATGGCTTGATGAGCAGTGCATTGGTCTTTGCCTGGGATTCGAACCTGTGAATCCTGGGCCGCCAAAGCAGAGCATGCGAACTTAACCACTATGCCACGGGCCCCATTTCTAATTTTTTGAGGACCCCCCCCATGCTGTTTTCCATAGTGGCTGTAACAATTTACATTCCCACCAACAGTGCACAAAAATTCCTTTTCTCCACATCCTCTCCAAATCTTATTTCTTGTCTTTGTGATGATAGCCATTCTAACAGGTGTGAGGTTGTATCTCATTGTGGTTTTGATTTTCATTTTCCTGATGACTAGTGATGTTGAGCACCTTTTAATGTACCTGTTGCCCATTTGCATGTCTTCTTTGGAAAAACATCTATTCAGTTCCTCTGCCCGTTTTTTGATTGAATTTTTTTGTTATTGAGTTGTATCAGTTCTTTACATATTTTGGATATTAACCCCTTATTCAATATACAACTTACAAATATTTTCGCCCATTCCATAGGATGCTTTTTCACTTTAATAGTTTCTTCTGCTATGCAGAAGCTTTTAGTTTGATGTTTATTTTGCTTTTGTTGCTTGTGATTTTGGTGTCATATCCGAAAATTTTTGCTAAGACCAACTGTCAAGGAGCTTTTTCCCTTCTTTCCCTAGAGGTTCAATTTCATTTTTTCTCATGTGGCTGTCCATTTATTGAAGAGACTGTACTTTCCCCACTGAGTATTCTTGCCTCCTTGTCTAATATTAGTTTATTGGGTTTATTTCTGGGCTCTCAATTCTGTTCCATTGGTCTATATGTCTGTTTTTACAACAGTACCTACCTTTTTGATTGCTACAGCTTTGTAATATTGTTTGAAATCAGGAAGTATAAGGCCTCCAGCTTTGTTCCTCTTTCTCAGGATTGCTTTGGCTATTTGGGGTCTTTTGTGGTTCCATACAAATTTTAGAATTGTTTTTTCTATTTCTGTGAAAAATGCCCTTAGAATTTTGATAGGGATTGCATTGAATCTTTTCAGATTTGATAGTAGTACTTTTGGTTGTGTTGTTTGAAAAAAGAGTCCTTATCTTTTAGAGTTACTAAAATATTTACAGAAAAAAAAAATGATATGATACCTGGGATTTATTTCCACATAATCAAGAGGTAGGGAAATGGGTGGAGGTATCAACAAAATGAGATTGTCCGTAAGTAGACCATTGTTGAAGCTGGTGATAGGTATATGGGGGTTCATTTTATGTTCCTACTTTTATATGTTTGAAAATTTCCATATTTCCATGTTTATTTATTATTCAAAAATAAGTAAGAAAAGAAGAATTGAAAGAGAAAAATCATGACAAAGTAGTTTTCTGAGGTGGGGTGTCAGGCCCCATCTGTTGACCATTGACCACCAGGCTTGCTTGAGCTGAGTTTGCTGGCTGCACCCAGGTGTCTGCACCCTCGCTCCCTCCCCCACTGTCCCCTGGGCCCTTCCCAGGAAGGAGGGCTGTGAGTGGCTGTGGCCCTCTGGGCCTGGCCTCACAACTGTTTCCAGAGGAAGAAAGTTGGCTCCTGTAGACCAAGGTAGGAAGAATGTATGATCGCATGTGGCCAACACTGGGGGGAACAATGATTCTAAACTGTGGCCCTCCTGTAATCGGAGCACTTTAGAAAGCAAAGAGCTGAGGTGTGTGAGAAGGAGGAAAGTGAGGAAATCTTCTTGCCGGAGATCTCACTGAAGTTTAGAGAAGGGAGGTGATTTCTGAATCAGAGGCTGGGGAAAATTCTGATCAAAGGAGTGAACCGAACTAGAGTGACAGATAAATCACACAAAACATCTTTACTGTGTATATTAATTAAAATTTAAAAGCCCTGCAGAGAGATGCACTTCTCTCTTGCTCAAAGATGACCACCTTGTTCATGGCTGGTGCCTCAACAAAAGGTCACTTGTAGGCTGGCTGTTTTAGAACAGAATACATTTCCCATGGAAGCAAAGTTGTATGTGGTGTTGGGATCCCAAGTGTATTTAGCCAGTTTAAATGCTAAGCATTTGCACCTGAAGTAGCTAAGGCAATTTTAAAGGTTTGGCAAGTTGATGACACTTGTGTTACACGTCAGGCCAACTGAGATGTGTGCCCCCAGCCCTCAGAAATTGTAGGTGGGATTCAGGGGAGGGAGGGGCCCTTCCAGTTTAGAGGCCAGGGAAGCAGTGAGATTTGAACTAGACTTGGAGTGGTGGATCCATTTCAGTGACAGACAGAAGCAACCCCTTTGTCCTCCTTCTTTATCTTTGTTAAGAAAAATTCTGAAGTGTGCTTTGGGCAGTTTCCAAATTAGCCTTGAATCAGGCACAGTGAGTTATGAGGGAACGTTAGGAGCAAGGCCAAATCCATCCGAGACAGACATAAATGTACTCAGGATGTGCTGAATTGATCATCATACCTCCAGGTCTTCAGGATGCCTCCAGTTGACCATCACCACCCCACAGTCCTTCAGATTCTAGGCCCTCAGCTCCCCGACCTGATTGCTCACTTCCACTTTTGTCAAAACTGCAGGGTCAGATTGGCTCTTATCTTTGTTTTTATTTTTGAGGTTCCAAACACAGCCTTCCTCAAGTGATCTTTTCCACCAGGCCCATAACTTCTTCCTGAAACCAGTATCCAGAATGCAAATACCAGATCCACTAGGCAGTTGCAAAAAATAGGTCTCTGATGGCTTCCTTATTTCAGGAAACATTGAATTAATTATTTCCACTCAGGAAAATATTACGTTGGAGTCCATTCCTCTAGTCTCCAAGCGAAGGCCAGGAAGAAGCAAATGAAAAGCAGCCTTAGTGCATGTAGATTAAAGGAGGAAAGACCTCATTTCCCTAGAATGAAACTTTAATAGTTAAGATAATAAAGAAGATGGATTCCCTTGACTCCCTCCTTTCCACTCCCACTACATCCAAGTACTCATTTCTCACTTGCTTTCAGCCATCAACTGTCCTGTATCAGTTATCTATTGCTACAATAATGCTGTGTAACAGAACTCCCCCAATTTTAGGAGCTTAAAACAACAACTATTTATTATTGCTCATGTGTCTACAGATTGGATGGGTGGTTCTGGTGATTTGGGCCAGGCTTGGCTTAGCTCAGCTGGGTTTACTCTGGTCAGTTGGTGACTGAGCTGGGGGCTCCAGCTAGCATGGCCTCAGGTAGGATGAATCGGCTCTGTTTTGCAGACTAGCCCATGCTTGTTCTCTCTTCCTCCAGCAGGTAGTCCAGGCTTGTTCTAATGGCTGAGGCAGGGGTCCTAAGAGAAGAGCAGAGCATTCAAGGCCCCCTGAGGCCTGGCCTTGAAAATGACACATCACAACTTCTGCTACATTCTGTTGGCCAAAGCAAGTCACAAAGCCAGCTCAGATTCAAAAGGTGAGAAAACACACTCCATCTCTTAATGGGAGGGGTTGTGAAGTCAGGTAGCCAAGGGTGTGGATACAGGGAGGCCATTCACTGTGGCCATGAATGCCAGCAATCTATCAGAACTGCCAACATGATTTTTCTTTTAATTGTGGACTTAATCCAATTTCAAACATTAATGAAACTCATTCAAATTCTATTTCCAAATTCCTAATTCCTGGGGAACTGGGAAAGCAGAGCATGCCAACCTTCTATAATCCTTCTTGATGTGACGAACATTTCCAGAGCACCTGCTGTGCCAGGCCCCTTGCTTAGTAGGTCTCCAGGAAATATAGGAAAATGACGACTCTCCTGCCCCCCGGTGCTCAGCACAGCAGGAGAACTGGGCTGTGAAGAGGGAGAGGAGGCGGCCACTCAACTCCTGTGGGAATCGTGGGAAAGTGATATTTAGTCCCGAGAGGTGAGTTAGAGTTTTCCAGAAAGAGGAAGAAGGGGAGTTTATTCCAGAGGTCCTGAGGATGTAAGGATGGCTGTGTTTTCAGGAACGTGGGCTGCTTGCAGGGAAGGGCAGGTCCCAGGTAGTGAAGGGCCTGGTCAGCCCTCAGTGGAGTGTGGGCTTTATTGTGAAGGATGTACAAAGCCACTGCAGAGCTTCAGCTGGACCCATGTGCTCAGGTTTGCCTTTTGGAAGGATCTCTGGGGCAGCACGGACGTGGAGACAGGGAGACTATTTCCATTCCAAATATATCCTTTCACTTTGAAGTTTCTATGACGTCCACCTGCTGAAATGGGGAGATTCTCTAAACCCTCTGGGTCGCTTGCTCAGAATTGTACAAGCCGATGTGTGATGGGGGCAGGGCCGGGAAGCTTTGCCCTTCTCTGCTCTTGGCTGACTTCATAACAGGTTAGCTTTTAAACTTCTGGCTCATTCCAGACACGACACCTCTGGCCCTGGGAAAGAACTTGGCCTCCGTGACCCTGCATAACATTTCCACTTTCTGGGAAACACGCTCTGTGCGTGATTAGGTGAGGGAGGCGTTCACTAATCCTTTATGTCTCCAACCTCCCTTCTCTGGCCTCCGTGTTTATTGCAAAGGTTCCATCCCGGGATAATCACTAGGTACAGTTCTCTTGTTCTGACACTTAATCCAGCCCTCCCGAGCTTTCAGATTCCAGGCCCTTCTCCCACCAAACCCAGGTTGTCACAACGACTCATGGGAAGTGTGCTAGGCAGAAGAATGATCCCCCGAAGATGTCCCTGTCCCGGGAAACTGCAAATGTGTTGTTACATGGCAAAGAGGAATTAAGTTTGCTAATCAGCTGACCTTAAGATAGGGAAATTATCCTGGATTATCCAGATGGGCTCAATGTAATCATTAGTGTCTTTAAAAGGGAAGGAGGGAGGTGGAAGAGGAGGTCAGAGTGAGGCAGTGTGAGAAGAACTCTGCCTGCCATTGCTGGCTCTCAAGACGGAGAAAGAGGGCAGTGAGCCAGGAATGTGGGTGGCCTCTAGAAGCTGGAAAGGGCAAGGAAATGGATTCTCCCCTGGAGCTTCCAGAAAGGAACACAGCCCTGCCAACACCTTGATTTGAGCCTAGTGAGACCCACGTCAGACTTCTGAACCACAGAACTGTAAGACAATAAATCCGCATTGTTTTAAGCCACTAAGTTGTGGTAATTGGTTACAGCACAGTAGGAAACCAATATAGGCTGTGTGAGTTGACAGTGACCTCCTTGAGGACAGGGTTTTCTGCTAGATCCCCACCACCTAGCACGTGCTGTCATATGCCCAGTGCTCAGACAGTGTTCTCAGAGTAGACAAGACTGACCGAGACGAGGAGTGGGCATCTGGTCTCTCCAGGCCCCCATCTGGCTGTGTGACCATGGTGAGTCTCCTCACCTTCCAGGAACTCAGTGTCCATGTCTATTAAGTAAAGAAGTCAGGCCTGATGACCTCCAAGGTTTTTGAGTGGACTCACAGATATGTCGTTTAACTTCCTTTTCTCTCCTGGCAGCCACCACTGGGTGACTCTCTCCTCCAACTGGTCTCACCCGTGAAGTCTAATACCATTGTTCTCAAATGCCAAGGTCATCAATTAGTCAGCGCCCAAGGACTTCAGCGACTCTGCTCTCACCACTCTCTCTGGAGTCCCCTGTGTTTCCTTGTCCCTCATTGTCCCCTGCCCACAGGTTTAATTTGGAGGTCATGGTAGACATTGCTGCCCAGACCCCCCTCGTCCTCCAAATCCTGGGAAACCGCCCTACCCATTGCCAGCCATGGGGTGTGTGGCAGGGACTCCTGCTTCAAATTTTGCTTAGGGTCGGAGCCTGGGATGTCCCCCTGGCCCGGGATGCTGCTGTCCCTAGAGCTCTGAGTTTGCATCCTGCATTTCTTCATAGCAGTGTGTGGCCTCTGAGTTCATCCTTCCCATTCAGTGACAGGGGACAATCACCAAATCAAGGGGAAGCAAAATGAAGCTCTGTTTTCTTATTTCCGGTAAGAACTACATCTCTAGTAGAGGAAGATGTTCATGGAGACACCTGTTTTCCTAACCCTCTTACCTCTGTTTTCAGAGAGTGATGATGTGTCTAAGTGCAGATTCAACTTAGAGGAAATTTTTTCATTTAATAAGGAACTGAACCAGATTACGGCCTGCTACCTCCAGGTAATGGTAAGATTTGGTATACTCACATGGTCTAAATTGTTTTAGGTTAGAGATGCTCTGTCTTAGAGCAGGAGTTCACTAGTCTGGCCTCCCTTGGAATCACTCAGTTTACAAGTCCAGCCCAGAAGCACCCCAGGGCCATTGAATCATTGGGTTAAAATCATTTGGTTTAGAAAGTGATTCCACTTTTGCAGATGATTCTGGCGGGTAGCCAGGGTTGAGAACCACTGACTTAGATGACAGTAATGACTCCTGTTCATCTCTTTGCTATTTATGAAAACAAATTTACTTAATAATGACTTCAAAGAGCAATAATATCCTTGTGCCCTTCATTATTACACTAGAAGATGCTTTGTTCTAATTGACCCTGAATCCTCTCTGAGTGACGAATGACACTTACAGGTGGTCCTGGGATCTCAGCCCTGGGCCTTCTGGCCAGCTCAGCATCCAAAGTCCTCCAAAGTTTGTGGATGAGCCACTTATGGACTCCTTTAGCTATCTCTCTTCTAAGAGCCCAAAGGAAGAAAACTCAGCACTTGCACTAATCTCTTAGACCTTGGTCCAGGAAATCTGCTCTCTTCATGCAGTCACCCCTCTGACCCATCTGCCTACCTCCTCCCTGGCTCCTGCATGCTTTGCTCACAGCTTTTCAGCCTTACCTCATCTGTGACGTGTAATCCTCACCTGCCTCCTCCCTGGGTCCCTGCTTGCCCTGTGGATGAAACCTTTGAAGCACAGCCTTGGCTCAGCCCCCGACACTGCTCTTAAACTCCCTGGGTGCTCCTCGCCCACTCAGCAAGGGAGACGGGTACCTGCAGGAGTGGCTGCGAGACTCACTGCACCCAGCCTCAGCGTGCTGGGCAGCCGGCCAGGCCAAGGCATACGGAGGCCCGATGGTCCCAGGCATCTGAGTCTCCTCTGGAGCAGCATCGGCCCCATGGGGCAGGCTCTTGGGAGCAAGGGCCTCCAGGTCACACCTGGAACATGGGAGCGTGCTGGGATCAGTTCAACTAACAAATGCAACTCATCCGAAGTGACTGTTAATGGCTGCAAAGGCACCTGGGGACAGGCGGTGGGACTGTAGCCCAGAAATGAAGGGGGAAGGGTCAGGAATCTGGTCTTTGGTGCCGGCCCTGGGCAGGGAGGGGACTCCAAGGGGCACTGTGGCACCCAAAGTGGTTCCTGCTACCTACAGCTCCCCGTCCCCGCCACGACAGTCATCCGCCCTGCAGGCTCCACATGGCTTCCCCACCTCAACCAGAGACATCAGCCTCAGTGGTGTGTCCTCCTCCAAGAGCAAGTCTGAGCGCCAGTTCCCACTGGCACCCCTCACCCCCTCTGGGCTCCACAGCTGAGCAGGAGTCCAGTCACATAGTGGCATCTCCTTCCTGAGTAAAATTCCCCATGGCTAATTGTTCACAACCTGAAGGAAGAAATGTTCCACTTTCAAAAAAGAAAGAGCTGCTAACAGCCAACTGCTAACTAGGTGTCACTTGAAATTCACAGACACCAGTTCCCATAGCAACCCCAGGGAACTATCACAGCCCGCCCCTGATACAAACTGCTTTAGCAAGGGGTTTCAAAAGAATTAAATATTTTAAAAACACGTTTTTAAGTAGATATCAAGGGGTTCCTCAACTGAGGTAATTTGATGAGAAACCCACTGGTGGGTTCAGTCAATGAATACAACTACTCTGACGTGACTATCAGTGGCTGGGGGTAGGAGGACAGTTGGTATAAAGGCAAAAAGACTGCATCCCACGATGAAGGAGGACATCCTAGGCTTAGCATTGTATTTGAAAACCTTGGACAGACGTCCATGCACAATGCTGTTTGGAGATGTTGCCAGGAACCACAGAAGCCAAAGATGCACGATGATGTCAACATTGGTACGTGCCCTCCACCAGCTTGAATTACACAGTAAAACCACATCTGCACTTAGCCCCTCTATTCTGCCACCTCAGTGCCTCCTGATGAGAACAGTCCTCTCCTCTCTCTCATCTTTTGGGCACTGCAGTGGATGAGTAAGATTCTCTGACGACAGGCTGCCTGACCCATGGGAGTGGATTCTCCAGGTGCAGATGCTCCTCGGAAAAATGGGCTGGGATTTCAGGACCGAGAAAGGGAATGTACAAAATAAGCCAGAACCAGCTTGTGGTGCTGGAAAGTAAGGACGTGCTCAAAAAATGATAGGGACACATCCAAAGATCACAGGAGCCAACCTGAAATGGCTCTCAACAGCCAAAACTGGCGAATTTGAGCAACAAAATAAATAATGATAACAGTGGGTCACAACCCGTAGAGTAAAATGAATGTATTTTGTGAAGTGAAAGAAGCCAGGTCCCCAAAGCTACATGTGTATGAATCTACTTACATGACATTCTGGGAAAGGCACAACTACAGGGATGGAAAACAGATCAGTGATGGCCAGAAATAGAGGATGTGGGGAGGGGCTGATCACAGGGGGGCAGTGTGAGGGAATTTGGGGGGGTTGGGAAGCAACTGTTCTGTTTCACAACTGTGGCGGTAGATTTATGACTCTATACATAACCTGTAGAACTGCAGAACTCTATACATTTATGACTCTATACATAACCTGTAGAACTCTACAAACCCGTAGAACTACAAACCTTGACGAGTGAATTTTAATTTTACTGTATATAAAAATTAACCAGGGTTGGGGGCCGACTGGTGGCATAGCAGTTGAGTTTGCGTGCTCCACTTTGGCAGCCCGGGGTTCGCAGGTTCAGATCCCGGGTGCGGACTGACGCACCGCTTGTCAAGCCATGCTGTGGCAGGCGTCCCACATATAAAGTAGAGGAGGAGGAGCATGGATGTTAGCCCAGGGCCAATCTTCCTCAGCAAAAAGAGGAGGATTGGCAGAAGGTGTAAGCTCAGGGCTAATCTTCCTCACACGCACACACACACAAATTAACCAGGGTGTGTGTTTCCTAAATAAAACCCAAATTGTTACAAATGAACCCAATTCAGATGAATAACATAACCACACTGAAGGTGGTGGGAAGAAAAGAACTAACCTAACTAAGTACCTTTGGAAAATCGAATTTTGACTTGATACTGCAAGGCTAAGGACAAAAAGAATGTACACAAATACTGTACTCCTAGTAAATTTGTTCTCACAGGAGTCTGGGTTAGCAATTCTGAAACTACTTTATGCATATACTAGGGCAGAAGAAATAAGTAAATATTTTGTAGATGTTGAGAGCCAGGTTTCTCACTGTCAGAGAAAGAAGTTACAACTAAGGAAAGGGGGAGGCTGGAATGAACCCTGTACTGTTGGGTTGGAATCCAAGGCATCACTGTGAACTGTGTGTTTATATATATATATATATATATATATATATATATATATATGTTATATATACATGATATGCATACAGATGTGTGTGCACGCATGGGTTAGTTTGCATGCAAAAACTATGTTTATGTTCTATTCTCTGAGAGGGCCTAGAAACAATGACACTCAGTGACAATAAGCACACTTAATGCCCAAATCTTCCTTTCTAAATAAAAGGAGCCAGGGTTCCTTGGAGAAGTGGTTGAAGAGAAAATACAAGAAGAGCCTGGAGCATCTTGGGGTGCCAGAAAGTAAGGGAGTCCTCAAAAAAGGAAGGGAGCCTGTCAAAAGGGCACAGGAGACAGTTGGAAAGAGTTTCCAATGGCCAAAGCTGGAACAGTGTGAGCAACAAAATAAATAATGATAGCATTGAATTACAACCCACAGAATGAAATAAATATACATGAATTCATACTCATATAAATGAAAAAATGGATGAGAAAGGACAGCTCTTTTGTACAGAGAATTTCAGTTACTTATAATAATTAATATGTGAGAGGACTGCTTAATAATAATTAATTAAAGAGGGGACTATAAAATCACCATTAGACAAACATCACAGTAAAAGTTATTGCCGCATGATCCACCAATGGATGTTAAAATTAGAGGGGAAAATTTGAGGTGAAACAGGATATTTGCATAGCTTCAAAGTAGCTCCCTCAAGATATTTATTAACCACAAAAGGGAAAATAGTAACCTTACAGTGGAGAAACCCAATAGACATCACCTAAACCAGTGATCAAGGTTAATATCAACAGTATTAAAACATAGCGACATCATATCCTGCTGACATGAAGCACTGAGGGCTCATTTCCTCTGTCCTGTTCTTGGCAGAAATGTATCACCTCAATCGAATCATGAGAAAACATCAGATAAACCCAAACTGGGAGACATTCTACACAATAACTGACCAGAACTCTTCAACAGTGTCAAGATCATGAAAGATCAGGGAAGACTGAGGAAGCATCAAAGATGGGAGGAGACCAAGGAGACACAACAACTATATGCAGTGTGGCATCTGGAAGGATCCTGGAGAGGAAAAAGGACACTAGATAATTAGATAGACAATTAGTGAAAATTTAGTAAGGTCTGTAGACTAGTCATATTATATCCATGTTAATTTCTTGATTTTCATAAATGTACTGTGGGTGAAGTAAGATGTCAACATTTGGGAGAATTGGGTGTAGGACTATGGGATTCTTTTTTTCCCCATATATTGAGATATAATTGTGTAAGCTCAAAGTGTACAACATGATGATTTGATACACTTATATATCATGAAATGATTACCACAATAGGGTCAGTTAACAACTGCATCACCTCGCATAATTACCTTGTGTGTGTGTGTGTGTGTGTGTGGGTGTGTGTGGTGAGACATATAAGATCTACTCTCTCAGCGACTTTCAAGTATATAATACAGTCTTGATAACTATTGTCACTATGCTGTACATTAGATCCCCAGAACTTATTCATTTTCTAACTGGAAATGTGTACCCTTTGACCAGCTTCTCCCCATTTCCCTGACCCCTCAGCCCTTGGCAACCACCATACTGCTCTCAGTTTCTATGAGTTTGGCTTTTGTAGATTCCACATATAAGTGAGATCATACAGTATTTGTCTTTCTCTGTTTGGCTTATTACACTTAGCATACTCCCCTCAAATTCCATCCATGTTGTTGCAAATGGCAGGATTTCCTTCTTCCTCATATTTGAATAACATTCCATTGTATATGTATACCACATCTTCTTTATCCATTCATCCATTGATGGACACTTAGGTTGGCTATTGTGAATAACGCTGCAGTGAACATGGGAGCGCAGGTATCTTTTCAAGATCCTGATTTCACTTCCTTTGGATATATACCCAGAAGTGGGATTGCTGGATCATATGGTAGTTCTATTTTTAATTTTTTGAGGAACCTCCATAGTGTTTTCCATAGTGGTTGCACCAATTTACATTTCCACCAACAGTGTATAATGTCTTCTCTCCACATCCTCGCCAACACTTGTTATCTCTTGTCTTTTTGATGGTAGCCATTCTAACAGGTGTGAGGTGATATCTCATTATGGTTTTGATTTACATTTCCCTGGTGATTAGTGGTGCCAAGCACCTTTTACTGTACCTGTTGCCCTTTTGTATGTCTTCTTTGGAAAAATGTCTATTCAGTTCTTCTGCCCATTTTTTTGATAGAATTTTTTTTGTTGTTATTGAGTTGTATCAGTTCTTTATATGTTTTAGATATCAACCACTTATCCAATATATGATTTACAAATATTTTCTCCCATTTCTGTAGGTTGCCTTTTCATTTTCTGATTGTTTCTTTTGCTGGGCAGAAGCTTTTCAGTTGGATGTAGTCCTACTTACTTATTTTTGCTTTTATTTCTTGTGCTTTTGGTGTCATATCCAGAAACTCATTGCCAAGATCAATGTCAGGGAGCTTTTTCCATTTTATTCTAGGAGTTTTATGATTTCAGGTCTTACATTTAATTTTGAATCTATGTTCATCAGGGATATTGGCCTTTATCTGGCTTTGGTATCAGGGTAATACTAGACTTGTAAAATGAGTTTGGGAGTACTCCCGCCTCTTCAATTTTAGAAGAATTTGAGAAAGATTGGCATTAATTCTTTAAATATTTGGTAGAATTCAGCAGTGAAACCACCTGGTCCTGGGCTTTTCTTTGTTGAGATTTTGATTACTGATTCACTCTCCTTACTCATTATTGGTCTGTTCAGATTTTCTGTTTCTTCATGATTCAGTCTTGGTAAATTGTATGTTTCTAGAAATTTATCCATTTCTTCTAGGTTATCCAATTTGATGGCATGTAATTGCTCATAGTAGTCTTTTATGAGCTGTTGTATTTTCATGGTATCAATTATAATGTCTACTCTTTCATTTCTGATTTTTTAAACTTGAGTCTTCTTTCTTTTTTTCTTAGTTAGTCTAGCTACAGGTTTAACAATTTTGTTTATCTTTTAAAAACAAAAGAGGGGGCTGACCCCATGGCCTAGTGGTTAAGTTCAGAGCGTTCTGCTTTGGCAGCCAGGGTTCATGGGCTCAGATCCTGGGCTCAGACCTATACCACTCATCAGCCATGCTGTGGCAGCGACCCATATACAAAATAGAGGAAGATTGGCAACAGATGTCAGCTCAGGGCGACTCTTCCTCAGCAAAAAACAGAAACAAAAAACCAGCCCTTGGTTTTGTTGATCTTTTCTATTTTTTTTTTCCAGTCTCTATTTCATTTATTTCTGCTCTGGTCTTTGTTATTTCCTTCCTTCTGCTAACTTTGGGCCCTGTTTTGTTCTTCTTTTTCTAGTTCCTTGAGGTATAAAGTTAGGTAGTTTATTTGAGATCTCTCTTTTTTCTTAATGTAGGTGTTTATTGCTATAAACTTCCCTCTTAGAACTGCTTTTGCTGCATCCCATAAGTTTTGATATCTTGTGTTTCCATTTTTGTTTCTTTCAAGATATTTTTTTATTTCTCTTTAGAACTTTTCTCTGACTCATTGGTTATTCAGGAGTGTGTTGTTTAATTTCCATATGTTTGTGAATTTTCCAGTTTTCCTCCTGTTATTGATTTCTAGTTTTATACCATTGTAGTCAGAAAAGATATTTGGTATGATTTCAGTCTTCTTAAATTTGCTAAGACTTGTTTCGTGACCTAACATGTGGTCTATCCTGAAGAATGTTCCATGTGCACTTGAGTAACATAATACCCTCAAGGTCCATCCATGCTGTTCATAGCACATTTATTTTTAATGCTGAATAATATTCCATTTAATAGATGTACCATAGTTTGTTTATTCATTCACATATTGAAGGATATCTCTGTTGATTCCAGTTTTTGGCAGTTATGAATAAAGCTGCTATAAACATTTGCATGTGGTTTTTTAGTTAGATGTACTTTTTCAAATCAATTGGGTAAACACCTAGGAACCTGATTGCTGTATTATATGGGAAGACTATATTTAGCTGTGCAAGAAACTTCTAACTTGCCTTCCAAAGTGGCTGTACCATTTTGTATTTCCACTAACAGTGAATGAGAGTTCCTATTTCTCCTCACCCTTGTCAGCATTTGGTATTGTCTGTTTTCTGCATCTTAGCCATTCTAATAGGCGTCTAGTGGTATCTTGTTGTTTTAATTTGAAATTCCCTAATATCAAAATGTATGTAGCATCTTTACATATGCTTGTTTGCCATCTGTATATCTTCTTTGATGAGGTTTTTATTCAGATGTTTTACCCATTTTTTAAATTGAGTTGTTTGCCTTCTCACTGTTGAGTTTTAAGTGTTCTTTGTATATTTTGGATACAAGTCCTTTAACTGTGTGTTTTACAACTATTCTCCCAGTATGTGGCTTGTATTTTCATTTTCTTAACAGTGTCTTTCACAGAGCAGAAGTCTTTAATTTTAATAAAGGCCAACTTACCAATTTTTCTTTCATGGATTGTGCTTTTGGTGGTGTACATAAAAACTCATCACTAAACCCAAGATCACTTAGATTTTCTACTATGTTATCTTCTTTACATTTAGGTCTACATTATATCCATTTTGAGTTAATTTTTGTGAAAGGTGTAAGATCTATATAGATTAATTTTGTTGCATGTGGATGTCCAGTTGCTTCAGCATCATTTGTTGAAAAGACTATTCTTTCTTCATTGAATTGCCTTTGCTCCTTTTTCAAGGATCAGCTGACTATATTTGTGTGGGTCTATTTCTGGGCAGTCCATTTTGTTCCATTGGTCAGTGTGTCTATTTGTTCAGTACCACACTATCTTGATTATTGTAGCTTTACAGAAAGTCTAGAAGTTGGGTAGTGTCAGTCTTCCAACTGTGTTTTTCTTCTTCAGTAATGTGTTGGCTATTCTAGGGCTTTTGTCCTTCCATGTAAACTTTAGAATCAGTTTGTCAATATGTACAAAATAGTTTGCTGGGATTTTGATTGGAATTGCATTGTATCTCTAGACTAAGTTGGGAAGAATTGACAACTTAACAATACTGAGTCTTCCAATACATAAACACAGACTATCTCTCAATTTATTTAGATCTTTTTTTATTTCTTTCATCATTTTATAGTTTTATGCATATAGATCCTAAAAATATTTTTGTTAGATTTACGTGTAAGCATTTCCTTTTTTGAGTGAGGGGTGCTAATGTAAATGGTATTGTGTTTTAATTTCAAATTCCAATTGTTCATTGCTGGTTTATAGGAAAACAGTTAACTTTTGCATATTAACCTCATATCCTGTGACGTAGCTATAATTGCTAATTTCTAGGAGTTTTGTTGTTGATTCTTTGGGATTATCTACATAGACAACATGTCATCTGTGAACAAAAGCAATTTTTTTCTTCCTTCCCAATCTGTATGTCCTTTATTTCCTTTTCTTGTCTTATTGCTTTAGCTAGAGCTTCCAGTACAGTGTTGAATAGGACTAGTGGAAGGTAACGTCCTAGACTTGTTCCTGATCTTAGGGAGAAAGCATCCAGTTTCTCACCATTAAGTATGATGATGTTAACTGTAGGTTTTTCATAGATGTTTTTATCAAGTTGAGGAAATTTCTCTCTATTTGTAGTTTGCTGAGAATTTTTAGATCATGAATGGATATTGGATTTTATCAAATACTATTTTTCTGAATCAATTGGTATGATTATATGATTTTCTTCTTATTGATATGGTAAGTTAGATTAATTGGTTTTTAAATATTGAGCCAGCCTTGCATACCTAGAGAAACTCCCACTTAGTCATGATGTCTAATTCACCTAATACAATGCTGAATTTGATTTGCTAATATTGTGTTAAGGATTTTTGCATCTCTATTCATGAGAGTTATTAGTCTATCATTTTCCTTTCTTGCATTATCTTTATCTGGTTTGAGTATTAGGGTATGCTGGCCTCATAGAATGTGTTAGGAAGTATTCTCTCTGCTTCTACTTTCTGGACCCCAATTTTAAAAATTGCTGTTATCATTGGTATAGTCAATATTTGTTTAGCTTTCTGACATGTTTTTACCAATATTTGCTTACTGTTTCATCTGGCATTCCATTTCTTCATTATATGTACATATTTCTCTTAGCAAGACTCCATGGGGAAAAAGATTTATTAGTCTTTGTATGTCTGCATATGTCTTTATTTCACCTTTTCTCTTGAATAATAGCTTATCTGGGTATAGAATTCTCATTTACAAAATTCACTGTGATTTCCCCTCAACCCATTCATGATTATTATTCCATTATCCTTTGGTACCAATATTGCTGAGGAAAAGTCTATTGTCAAACTAAGTAGTCTTTTCTTTCTGATACCTTTTAATATTTTCTCATTATCTTTGATGTTCTCAATTAATGGGACTTTTTAAACCAGAGGACTCACATCTTTCTTCAATTCCAGGATATTCTCAGGTATTTAAATCTTGCATCTCTCTTATTTTCTCTGTCCTCCATTTCTGGAACTCTTATTCTTTACAATTAGAGGTGTCAACTTATCTTCCACCTCATATTTCCATCCCTACTTCTTTAGGCTGAGTCCTGGGTAATTGTCTCAGTTTCTGTTTTTATAATTCATTAACTGTAGTTTTAGCTGTGTCCAAACTGCTGATTATCCTTTCTATTTAAATGATTATTTTTACTTTTCAATATTTCCAGTTAGTTCTTTTCAATATCTGCCCATTCTTGTTTCATAGCTTCCTATTCTTGGTTTATGAATACCATCCCTTACGTTCTCTCTGAGTATTTTAAGAACATATATTCTTACATATATATATTTTTTAATTCTTTCAGTGTGTCATCTCCATTTCTGCCAGCATGACTTATCTCATTTGTTGGACCTGTTCACTGTTTTTCACAGCACTGAATCAATTCATGTATTTTATCATTTTTTCTGAGAGTTCTTCTTGAAGGGAGTTTTCTTCTTCACTGTTGGGTGGTTTCCTGGTTGCACATTCTGGCTTTAAATTTGCTCTTAGGTTAGTGGTATGTTTCTGCTCTGGGCAGAGACTAAATTCTGGATATTGGGTGTGAGTCAGTTTCCAGTCATGCAGGTGCCCCTGTATCCTTCTCCTGCTGTGGGCAAGAGGTATATTTCTGGTTTTAAGCCTAAGCAAGCTGTTTTAGTCCCTATTCTTGAGCAGAAAGCATGGTGTCCAGCCCTGGCTTCACCCCCAGGGCTCTCAGGTCAGTCTGCCACCACCCTGAGTAAGGTGAATATGGCTCAGGTTCTTGAGCAGGCACTGGAGCCCTAGCTTCCAGCTCATACTTGACCTTTGCTCTCCATGAGTTCCTGTGGCAGCCCCTATAGCTATAGGTTTCCATTCATTGGGGAGTTTTTATCTTTCATTTATTTCTGTGTTTGTAGTAGAAGGAAATGGTTTTAGTCTGTGCTCACTCAGCCATCTTGACCCGAAAGGTCTGAGTTACTTTTGTGATGAAAAAATATGCATTCTAAAATTAACATTATAGGGAGTGATGTCAGCATCATGGCAGAGTGAGCTTTCCCCTTTGAATCTCTGTCCCCTAAGATACAACAAAAACATCATTTGCACACCAACAGAGGACAATCATACACCACAAAAGACGTCTAAGAGACCCAGGTGGCTGTACATCTGAAGGTGGAGGTGTGGGATGCCCCAGAGGACGTGGGGAGAGGTAAGGAGAAATATTCCCCTTCCTCAATCAGTAATGCTGGTCAGTGCAGCTCACAGACAGAGGGAGGAGTGGCGGCCCTCTGCAGGAAAGCTATCACCCTCCAAGTGCTCTCACAGACTTTTGAGAAATTCCCACAAGGAAGCGATGACAAAACTGTTGTGAGGGTGTGGTCAACATCCAAGCACCCCAGAGATCAGACAGTGAGGGAAAAAAGAATCCCCCAGGATTGGGCAGGCAAAAGAGAGAGCCCCTCCCCCCACATGCCCTGCACTTCAGCACAATCCCCCCAGGGATTGCAGTGGGCTCAGAACACACAGCTTGTGACTCCCACCCAGTGATGACAGGTGGAAACTGCAACTAGATAGCCTCACCATGATAAATAGTAAGGCAAAATCCGCAGGCTCTATGCAAAACTATCTTAAATCTCCAGACCAAGAGGAAAATGACAAACACCCAGACACAAACCCTGAAAGCACAGAAATCTATAACCTAAACAACAGAGAATTCAAAATAGCTATCATAAAAAAACTCAACAAATTACAAGAAAACTCAGAGAGACAATTCAATGAATTCAGGAATTTCTTCACAAAAGAGATTGAAACCATAAAGAAAAACCAATCAGAAATCTTAGAGATGAAAAACACAATGGATGAGATAAAGGAAAATCTGAAATCTTTAAAGAACAGAACTGACAATATGGAGGAAAGAATTAGCATTATTGAGATAGGAATGCAGAAACACTCCAGATAGAGGAGGAGACAGAACTAAGACTAAAAATAAATGAAGAAATTCTTTGAGAAATATCAGACTCAATTAGGAAATGTAACATAAGGATAATAGGTATTCCAGAAGGAGAAGAAAGGGAAAAAGGAGCAGAGAGCTTTATCAAAGAAATAATAGCTAAGAACTTCCCAAACCTGGGGAAAGAGCTGGAAATAACAGTGAATGAAGTCAATAGATCTCCTAAATATATAAACATGAAAAGACCAACTCCAAGGCATATAGTAGCAAAGCTGGCAAAAGTCAATGATAAAGAAAAAATATTAAGGGCAGTCAAACAAAATAACATACAAAAGAATCCCCGTCATGCTCTCAGCTGATTTCTTGACAGAAACCTTACAGGCTAGGAGAGTCTGGAATGATATATTCAAAATCCTGAATGACAAAAAACTTCACCCAAGAATACTCTATCCAGTGAAAATATCCTTCAAATATGATGGAGAAATAATAACTCTTCCTGAGAAAATAAACATTATGTATAAGAGAGCTAGCTCTACAGACATGTGATGTGTCATATAGATTAAGCACACAGGCTCTGGAGTCAGACCTGGATTTGAATCCTAGCCCTGCCACTTGCTAGCTGTGCAATCTTAGGCAACTTGTATAATTTCTGTGTACCACTTTCCTCCTTGCATAATGGGTGTAACAATATTGTCGGGCTATTGTCAGGACTGAATGAAATAATGCATATAAATGCCTGGCACATAGAAGCTTCTGCCTCCTCCACTTCTCAGGTCTTCACCTACTGAAACAGACATCAGAATCAGGCAGAGGAGCTCAAACAGACATTTTTATTACTAGTGAAGTTGTTGGAGAACAATAGGACTATTAGGTAATGGATATCTTTCCAAAAAAATGATGCCTTATTCTTTTATTAATCCCATTTTTAATAAATTGTGTCATAATATTGAAGTTGTTGGAGAACAATAGGACTATTAGGTAATGGATATCTTTCCAAAAAAATGATGCCTTATTCTTTTATTAATCCCATTTTTAATAAATTGTGTCATAATATCCAGGTCTATATAAAGAGTTTATTACCATATGTATCTTAATACTGCTTAGTTGATGCCCCTCCAATAGTTCATTGGAATAAGAAAAATTTTCAAAATATGTTGGTAGCTTTTGGAGATTCCATAAGATGAATCTGTTTGTTGTTTGTTTGTGTGCATTTTTTCTCCTGGCTGTGGGTACTTTGAATGGTAGGGACCAGTGTATGACTGGAGGAAAACATGGCCAGGCTATGCTATACAGTTAGAACAAGATGCTGACTGTTATAAGTGATTTTGTGAATTTCCTTTCTTATCATAAGCTAATTAGCTTGTAATGATTTATAAAGGAAGACCCAGACTCAGATTTCCTCCATTTACCAGGTGCTTTTAGTAGCCCACAAGGACTTAAACATGCACTGATGCTCATATTTCACGTTTCCATCAGCCAGACACAAATAACCAGAAAACTCTCTTTTTAATAAATATAAATCATCTCTCTCTTCCTTTGGCCATATATATGTACACATACACACACACACACAATCAAAACCACGAACACAATGTTTTTTCCCCACCGTGACCTGGACCCAGGGGCTCTTTATTCTTTTTTTTTAATTGTGGTAAGATCTACAAAACATAAAATTTACCATGTACACTATTTTTAAGTGTACAGTTCAATGGTTTGAAGTACATTCACATTGTTGTGTAACCATCACCGCCATCCACCTGCAGAAAATTTTCATTGAAACACAATGTTTTGAAAACTATCAATTTTATTAAGTACCTCTCATTCACACAATAACAGCTGAAGAAAGAAATGTAGACCAGGCAACACTGACACTCTCAGTTGCTACATTTCAGAAGCAATAAAGTATCCCCTTTTGAAAAATCTCTTCTGATTTTATCATTCTTTGCAAATCCATAGAAATGTTGCTTTATGAAAACAAAATTTAAAACAGAAAACAAATACTTTGTCCTCTGCTGGTATATAACAACCAAAGTTTATAACAACATAACATTTTATAGCCCTCCAAGCTCATTAAAACTACATTCTTCCTGTTGTGTTCTATCTTGTGGACAGGTTGTAATTAAGATAGATAGTGTGTGATCTTAAGAGCTCCCTTACCAGAGAATGTTCTGGCCAAATTCAGTTTGTTACATTATACTGTTCTTTTATATGTCCCTTAATATCATACTTTTTAGCTGTCTACATAATATCAAATGTAGGTCACATTTCTTCCTAAAATATTTTCAACCTTTGTTATATCTGTTAAGGAAGTTATAATTCTGAGACGTCTGAATTTTACTGCTGACTGGATAGATCTCTTTCTGGTATTAAGTGTGAGTATTAAGGCACTGAAATATACATCGAACTGTGTTTGTGGGAGTATCTTTTGCTTCTTCTATATTTTCTAAAAATTTTGCAATCCTATGAAAATATGCCAGGCCATTTTATTAGAGTGTGGTGTCCAGTGCTCCATCCTCCTTCTTGGGGCTTAAGAATGTTCTAGAATATTGTCATGTGGGAATGGGGTGCCCAGGGTCAGGAGAAGGGGAGTGTGTAAAATCTCCAGGCATGAGTGGGTATCCCCCCTCCTGGGTAGTCACCAGGCAAAGGGCTGACTGTGGAGGAAGGGAAGCCCAGGGAGGGGCAGCTGGAAAGTCTGGGAGCAGCCAGCATAGAGGCCACCTGGCTCCCACAGTGCTCCCTCAATTCTCTCCCAGTGGCCCTTACACCTATTTTTTTCTCATTCCTGTTTGAATGGTTTCTTACCCACCCCCACCCTGCATCTCCTCTCTCCCTGGTCTAGAATATTTTCTAGTCCTCCAGAGCAAATCCCACACATAAGCCCCACATTTTCCAAAATTTTGGTCTAGGCCTAGAGACCTCCAAGTCCAAAGACCTTTGAAAATGACCACTCTGAGATTCCTTCCTTGTCTGCCTCCATCTCACCCTCAAGACAACAGGTAAACAACAGGGGCTTGGAAAGGGAAGGTAGAGCTTCAAAGAGCAGAAAGGGGGATTTTTTTCATTAATATTTCAAAAATATTGTCCCACTGTCATGTAAAGAAGTGGAATTTTCACTAATAGAAATAAAATACAGTCAGGTTCTCTGCTTGGAAAATGGATCTGTAGAGCAGTGGTCCCTCTCCAGCCTGAAAGGATAGTCTCTTTTAAAAAAAGCAATAAAAGGGGGCTGGCCCCATGGCCGAGTGGTTAAAGCTCCACCAGCTCTGCTTCGGCAGCCTACTCCACTCATCAGCCATGCTGTGGAGGCATCTCACATGCAAAATAGAGGAAGACTGGCACAGATGTTAGCTCAGGGCTAATCTTCCTCACCAAAAAAAAAAAAAAAAGCAATAAAAGAATTTGCTATTGAGAAACTTAAGGTCCTAGGAGAAAAGTATTATTAGAGCCAGGATCAATCCTGGGTGTGCATCAGAATCACCTGGGAGAACTTTTAAAAATGCCAAAAATAGGGTGCTTGGGCCCACCCCAAGACACTTTGATTTAATTGGCCTGGGGTGGGGCTCCAAACAAAGCTACTTTTTAGAGTTCCCCAGGGATTCATTGTAGGGCAGAAACCCTCAGCATATAAGCAGGGCTGACCCATCCATTAGACACAGCATGCACAGAGCCGGGCCCACGGAAATGTTTAGTTTCTTTCAAACTCGGAAGACAAAAGTGAACTTTTAGGAGGAGGGAAAATGTGTTACTATATAATATTAACATATTTTCTTTATACCAATGCATTCATAAAATATAATTTTTAATATTTTTTTTATGGAGAAGGGATCCACAGTGCAAAAATGCCCAGGGCCCACAGAAGTCATAATGCAGCCCTGTATTAAAAGGACCAGTGTAAGGGTATGTCTTTGAATATCCCTAAATATAAGTATCCTGTTCACATTACGATGGCCCACTGAAATACGTCTGTCATGTCTATACCTTGCATTGGCAATAATGATGCCAAATTTCCCTTAATCATGTCCTATCCCCTATAGATGGGTCAGGGTGGTTTCTACCCGTTTCAATGAGCTACCTGTAAATTTTGCTGTGTTTCCAGTGATAGCCTAAGAGGTGTTCTTGAGAGTCTAGTCTTCCATGCAAACATCCAGTGCCTTTCTGACGTTTGATTCAGAGCCACTAACCAGGTCCCTGGAGTTTCAGGGACAGAGCAAATTGGAGGCCTCAGAGAAAAAAGCAGTATTGGCTTGAGTGAGAGGCCCAGGGTGGCTCTGGCCCCCACCAATATGGAACTCTCTGCCCAGCTATGCCAGGCCCTGATGCCCAGCTCAGCTCTTGCCTGGCCCCTCCTGTGGGCAGAGCTTCCTAAGGCTGAGTTATATAAACCTCTGTTGCCCCTTTTCCCTCTTTTCAAACCCATGTCCGTATTTTAAAAGTCATCTTCATCATGTTCGCACGAACTCCAGAATTCTTATGGTGAGGAAAAGGCCCATGCACATCAATGTCCGTGTCCTTGAATTTCATGGCAGGGACTTGGGGCTGGGAGGGACTGAGGGATCAGGCATGGAGGGACAGATCACTGTGGGCTTCCGCTGGCACAGGGTGGGACTCAGAGGGGGCTGTCACCTGTGAGCGCTGGGTGTGAGACTAAAGCACACAGAGGGAGACTCGCTGAAAACCACCCATCTCAAAACTCCCTGTGTCTGCCCACAGTGCTGAGGTCCCCTGGGTTTCTGGCAGGGAGCCGGAGAGGAGAAAGCCAACTCTGATCTGAAATGAGGGAAAGAAAGCTTGGGATGAATCATCCCTAGATGCCTTCCAGTTTGAAGTTCTGTGATTCTCCAGCAAAGCCCTGGTCCTGACAGACCCAGGGGCAGTGGAAACTGCTCCTCCACTTATTTATTAAGGATTTGATCCTGGGCAAGTTGTGTGACTTTTCTGGGCTTCAAATCCCTCATCTGTAAAATGGGGATAAGAACATCTAACCAGGTTGTTTTGAAATTTAAATGTCAAATGTAAAGTTCCTCAAGTTGCCCAAGAAATCCAAGTTCCTGCTGTAATCACAGTCACCTTGACCCCAGGACTGTAAGCAGAGGGAACCAGCAGTCTGGGGCCTTCAACCCACTGTTGAGTAGACCAACTCGAAGCCCTACGCTAACCCCTTGCACTTAAGTTCTAGGAAAATCAACTCTATCTACCTCTGCAAGATAAACTACATTCTAGTTTCCTTTATTTCAGGCCTAACCATCAAGTAGTCCCAGCTTACTACTTTTGCTTTAGACATAGCCAAGAAAAATGTGTTCTGGAAGGAGAAATCACTTGTTAGAGGGCGTTGGCAGTCCCAAATGAACAAAGATGCAGCATTTAAAACATGTGATCTCTGTTTCAGGTGTCAACGGTTGCCCGGTTGGTCTGAGAAGGTGGCCCTCAAGACGGCTTAGATCATCTGTGACCAAATACCCCTTCAAAAGTTAATTAACTTGCTACAAAGAAAATGTGGCCCACAGAGTCAAAATTAAAAAATTTTTAAAGGTTTTGTTTTTAATCTTGGAATTTGAGCTACTCTGACTTTGGCCAAAGCACAGTGGAGAAGGCAAGACTTTTGTATCCTGGAGTTGTTTCAGCATAGCCCGGGATGTTTTCGGGATAATAGTTAACAAATGCATCTTCACTGAATTAGTATCCGTGGGTGGTTTGGGGATGACTGAGGAGACAGGGATTGTAAACCTGTCCTGTTTCTCCATAAGTCTTCCCTCAGCTGATCCCCTGAGTATTGACATTCCTTCTCTTGTTCTTCAGCCTCCAGGCAGGCAGGCCAAGCTTCTAGAAAGTCCATCCCTGCTGGGGTCCAACTGATCCACAAAATGTACACAAAATGCTTTTGACTCTGCTAGATCCCTTTAAAGTTGCTATTTATTCTCTCTCAATTTTTAAAATGTATCATGCAAGTTGAAGCACCTGTGGGAAAAATCTGTGGTTCCCCTTAGAGCAAAGAAGGCAGCATGGAGTCAGACTCAAGCCTGGTTGGTTTGTTTGTTGTTCTACTGAGAAACTTCACTCCTTCAACATTTCCACCTACATGATAGGGATGTCCTACCTTTAGAGTGAATAAAAAATAAAGTGATAGTTTCTTTATCTTCCTGTCTCCCACAGAATAAGAATGTGTTAATGGCACACTCAGCTCCATAACCTTCCTCCATACTGTACACAAACGTATTTATTTTTCCAAAGCCTATTTAGGCCCTTTAAATAGTAATTAGTCTCCACCTCTTCCCTGTGGGGTACATGAGTACCACGTCCCTTTACAGATCCTGGGATCCAGGCCACAGAGATTAGGTTGCTAGTCCAAGGCCATGGGCAGGTCTTTATTAGAATTCAGATGGGCTGGGCCATTCTCTGGTCTTGTCACAAGATTATGACTTCAAAACTTGTTCTCCGTGGCATTTCTTGATAGCTATGCATTTGTGCACTGACTGGCATGTGTTCATTTGTTCATCAAACATCTACTGAACACCTGCTATGTGCTAGTGGCTAGAGGCTCAAGGAGGGATCTGACTCTCTCCCTTCAGTTAAGAGCTCACAGTGTGTGGGAGGGCTGAATTACACATAATAGGTGCTGGGATAAAACACTCTGAAAGGCAAAATTGGAGGATGCAGGAGGAAGGCCTTGAGCTAAACCTTTAAAGATTATAGCCAGAGGGAAGGGTATTGTAGATGAAGGAGCCTTGAGAGCAGGCCTAGGATGTGGGGGTGGAGTGGGCAGGGGCACTTCTCTGTGGCCTGGACCCCAAGGTCTGTAAGGGGAGGTGATATTCGCGTACCCCACAGGGAAGAGGTGGAGACTAATTACCATTTAAAGGGCCTAAGTAGGCTTTGGATAAATAAATGTGTTTGTGTACAGTATGGAGGAAGGTCCTGCACTGAGTTTTCTGGCAGGCTGGGCCAGAGCATGAGGGGCTTTCCACACTTTGCCAAGGGGATAGATTTTTTCTGTAGGCAGGAAGACCTAGCAAGTTTGCCTGCCCAAGGGACTCTAGAACTTCAAACAGAAAGTTAATATAATTGTTTGATGTATTAAGTCCCTTCCCTTAGCACCTACATGAGTGAACACTTGGAAAAGTGAATAGTTGACAACAGATTCTTAACTTCACGTGGAAAGTGTGGATGGTCTAAAAGTGAGATTGGGCTCCCAAGGAACAGCCTCCCCTCTGCCCCGGCTCAGAGCCAGGCCTTGTTGGAGAGGCCATGGCTGTGGTGCCAGGCTGGTGGAACTTGCTGGAAGTCTGACCTGTGGGGTTCTGGGGAAAGTTGTTCAAGAGGAGGTGTGTTGCCAGAGTTGCTCCACAATGAAACAGCTGGGGTTGGGGGTGGAGAGGGGGGAAAGTGCCAAGAGAAGCTGCTGGCCACCATATGTTGTAGGAAGCAGGTCCTGAAGGAGCCGCGTGCACTGCAAGGGCTGTAGCTGCTGGGACAGTCCCATGCAAACTCAGTGTCGCTTAGTGCTGACAGCTTCCCACCTCCCATGAGCAGTTCTGTCCCAGGAGCCCTCTCAGAATGGGAGCTGCAGTGGGGAGTGCGGTCTGGCTGGAGCCTTGCAAAAATACTCCAGCTCCCTGACCTTCAGGTTGTCAGTTCTGGGGGAGGGAGGAGGCATTTGGCAGATTCTTAAGAGGCCCCATTGCACACAGCACCAGTCTCAATAACATTCCCTAATCGTGGCTTCCTCCTTCTCCGGCTCACTCTTCCTGCTCCTTCACTCCTACTCCCAGGGTTCCCCTCTTAAACACACCACCTGCCCCAAGTCCTGTCTCAGGCACCACTTCAGGGCCACCCAAACTAAGCCTCTTCCAAAGGCTCCAGCCAAAAGTCCTCATCTTTCTTCCCAAGCACAGTGTCTCTACTTCAACCAAATAAACCACTTTACTATTTCCTTGTTTGTTCACTTCCTCCTGTTTCCTGTCTGGTGTGTATGATCACACCTTTCAAGAATGAATGCCCATCCACACTCTCTTTGTTCCCCACATTCACTCCATCCTCCCCGGGGATCCACAGGAAGCATTCCCGGGTGCAGCTTCCCTTCTAGGCTGAATAATATTCCATTGTATATATACCACATTTTCTTTATCGGTTCATCCATTGATGCACACTTGGGTTGTCTCCATGTCTTGGCTATTGTAAATAATGCTGAAGTGAACATGGGGTGCAGATATCTTTTTGAGACAGTGATTTTGCTTCCTTTGGATCAATATCCAGAAGTGGAATTTCTAGATCATATGGTAGTTCTATTTGTAACTTTTTGAGGAACCTCCACACTGTTTTCTGTAGTGGCTGCACCAATTTACAATCCCACCAACAGTGCACAAGGGTTCCCCTTTTCTCCACATCCTCGCCAGCACTTGTTATGTCTTGTCTTTTTGATAATAGCCACTCTAACAGGTGTGAGGTGATATCTCATTGTGGTTTTGATTTGCATTTCCCTGATGATTAGTGATGTTGACCACCTTTTCGTGTACCTGTCGGCCATCTGTATGTCTTCTTTGGAAAAATATCTATTCAGATCCTCTGCTGATTTTTTAATCAGACTTTTTCCTCTTGAGTTGTATGAGTTCTTTATATACTTTGGATATTAACACCTTATCAGATATATGATTTGCAAATATTTTCTCCCATTCACTATTACCTTTTAGTCTTTTTATATTGTTATTTTAAATGGTTGAATTTTCTAGTGTGTATTTCATTCCATATGTCAGCAAACATTTATTTATTAGGTACAGCTTGTGTGACATTTCCATCCCTGTTTCCTCAGGTAGTCTTCACAAATTGGTAGGGTGGGTTCCTGCTCCTCATTTCACAGATGAAGAAATGAAACCCTTTTTGCTCCAGCTGTCACAGCGGGTCAGGGGCATCCTGCAGTTTCCCCTGGAACGGGCCTAAACGAGATACCAGAAATCCGGCTTCTCATCTCAGCCCTACTA
Organism: Tapirus indicus; assembly: GCA_031878705.1. Taxonomy (NCBI): domain Eukaryota; kingdom Metazoa; phylum Chordata; class Mammalia; order Perissodactyla; family Tapiridae; genus Tapirus; species Tapirus indicus. The sequence continues at coordinate 49,268,652 of CM062918.1, forward strand.
CCATCAGCTGTTTAACCCTGGGCACCTCACTCCCCTGCCTCCGGAACAGGACAGACATTTATTATTGTTAGATTGTAAGTGGAGACTATCATCTTTTAACTTTCCCCCAGTGTCTAGACATAGGTGCTCCATAAATATTTGTAGATCTGATTGTGGTAGAAGAAAGTTACACCTTAAGTTTCTGAGTAGTTGGGAGAGAAAGTCTGCCGGAAGGGTAAGGAGAAAACTGGGCTCAGGGGCTGTGGGGAAGGGACGGGAGGGGGTGGGGGTGTGAACAGGGAGGGCTTCCTGAACACCGGGAATTTGGAAAGGCCGGGGCTCAGAGGTGAAAAATACCGCCGATGCCGGAGGGGAGGTGGGAGGACATTCCGATCTGGGGAAGGGTGAGGACAAAGCGGGGCTGAAGAGGAGTGTGAGGCCCGGGGTGGGGTGGGGAAGAGGTGCTGGCGGGGGTGGAGGGAGGGTGGGGTAGGGGTGCCCGGGGAAGCGTGTCCCGAGGGGCGTGGGGCGGCACGAGGGCCGGGAGGGGGCCACAGAAGGGGTGGGGCGGGCCCGCCCGGGAGGGGGCGCCGGACTCCCCCGGCCGGGCAGCTGGTCCGGCGGCAGCTCGGGCGGGTCTGGCCCGCGCGGCCCCCTGCCCCTCCTCCCCGGAGGGCGGGCGGCGGGGCGGGGCTCGGGCTCGCCCGGCCTCCTGGCGGCGCCGCGGCCCCTGCACTCGGGCCGGGCTCTGCTGGCGGCGGCGGGAGCGGGACCCGGCAGGCGGCGGCGGCGGTAAGTGAGTCGGAGCGGGCGCGGGCCCGGTGTGCGCGGGGAGCCGGGCCCTGGGGCCGAGGTGTCGCTTGGGCGGCGGGACCCGGAGGGGCTGGGGCTCCGCCAGGTGCGCCGCGCCCAGCCCGCGCGTCCGCCCTGCGAGCACAGCGCCGCGCAGCGCCCGCCGGAGGCGCGCCGGTCCTCGGGCTGGAAGGTGCGCTCCCGGCTCCCGCCGCCGCGCCCTGCCAGGAGGACGTGCAGAGCAGACGGCGGGGATCCCTGGGGGGCCCGTGCCGGGCCGGGGCGGGGAACGGTCTCCAGGACCTCCCTTTAGCGAAGAGGGATTGGCTGCCTTCGTCCCCTTACCTCGACCCTCGGGCTCGAGTGACAGCTGGGAGTGAGCCAGGTTCCCCCGAGACCCAAACGGAGCGCCTCAGCCCGTCCCACCCTGTTTTACTTAATTTCTTAGCGTGCTCCTCCAGACCATCCCTTGCAAAGAAAGGGGTGGTGACCGCCCCTCTCTCCCTGGCCTTTCCTGTCCAGGCAGGTCGTCCCTGAAAGCCTCCGTCTCACCATAGCACATATCCAACTTTCCAAGGGACTTTTCCCAGTTGCATCACTGTTTGGCGTCTAGACAGGTGCTTGGCTGTCATGTCGGAGTTAGTTACACAGGATTCTTTAAAACTTTGTATATGTACTTTGTGTGTGCCCCCTCACCCCAAGGAAGCAGCACCTTTCCAACGCTGCTCTTGCTCACAACAGGATGTTCAAAACACATTGGGACTTCTTCTGGGGCATTGGTTCTTAAACTCGGGTGCACATCTAGAGAGTTTTTTAAAATACTGATGCCTAGGTCCCACCTCAAGAGATCTTGATTCAGTCGGTCTGAGGTGCAGCCTGGAGAATGGAATTTAAAAAGCCAGGTGACCCTAATGTGCCACTACATGTGAGAACCTCTGCTTTGGGACTTGCTCCCACAGCCACTTTTTGAACTGCTGGAGATCAGCCCTGATGTAGAACTCATCTCAGACACTCGGGGCGACTCTGCCTTCTGTAACCCACCTCCTGAAGAGCCTGTTGGTTGGTGCTTTCCAACCTTCTACTGCAGATGGTGCCTTTTTCTGAAGTGCCCTTTGCTTCTCCTTTTCTGTTTACAGTAAATATTTCCTGGGCATTTTCTGCCAAGGAGGTGGGACTTTAGGAATGAAAGCCATGAAGCCCTTGCAAGGGTCAAGGTTATAATACCGGGTTGTCCTCTTCAGGGAAGACCAAGTGATAGTTTGACTTGTCCCATTTGGAAAGGATTTCAGATTAAAAGGAGGAAAAATACCTTAGGAATCCATCAGCTTTTGGAGACCCTCTGTCACCGATAATGATTTTGCATAAATTTGGGAAATTTTCCTCCAAGAAAGCAAGCTAACAAGGTCCTCAAGCTTTTGTAGTTGATACTGTGTTAATGTGTGTGCGTTTGTGGGTTAAGCTTATTCCCGGTGTGTGAGCAAGCCCAGCAGATGTAACACTGTGTATTTCTTCTTGACGGAATACATGTGAGTTAGGGAACTAGCACCTTATGGTGGCATGGCGCAGCTGAGGTGAGACCCCAGCCACTTGTCAAGTGATCTTAAAAGCGATAGGGAAGTAGGACTAAAGAAAAATTGAACATATGTGTATATTGATTGAATTTGATCCTATATATTTCATTAAGAAAGTGTGTTTTCAGTGTCCATTTTATTATTGTGACAGTCTCCTGGGATCTTGGTTAATTTACTGTTGTACCTAAGTATGATGTTTGTATTAGATTCCCACCTGTATGTGGCTACCTGGCCACAAACCAGTGGATTTTATTTTTTCTTAAGTGCTGGCCCTCTATAATGCATTTTTATTAGTAATGAGGTGACATACTTTTAAGAGAATGCCCCCCAGAGGTGGAGGAACGTTTGTGTTCATATCTAGCTCCTAACATGAGTCAAAAGAACATTCATTTTGAAAAATAAAAAATTGTAGAGTTTTGCCTCAGTTGCTTTTTCTCTTTTTCCCACCTTCCACTACCATGCCCTGCCTCCATCACTGTTTTCAGTTGCTGGAAGTGGGGCTGCTGTGGGAGCTGTCTTAATTGTCTTGGCTTGAGAATGGAGGTTATGTGGAGTGCATGGTCTCACAGGGTGTTCCCTGACCCAAATCCTCAACCTTTGGGGAACAAGACCATATGGAAAGTGTTTTCCTACTGTTGATTTTTTTTTTTTTCTTTTTTGGACCAGGCCAACAAAATTAAGCCATTATTGAATGGTTTGTTAACTTGCTAATCTTGTCTGCATTTTGGGGAAAAAATGTTTATTTGAGATACTGTGGAACTCTTGGTGTCTGAAAAGTTGCACCCGAACAGCAATAGTTACACTGCGAATGTGATAGTACATTCTGGAAAGAAAGAGTGTAAATATGGACCTAAACAGACTTATGGAAATATTCCTCATGTTGGGGGAGCAGCTCTAATATTCTAAAGTGATTAGAAGAAAGTAAGTGAAGAAAAATAAGAAGAAAGACTCAGTGGGGGGTTTCTTCACTTAGAGAAAGGGTTTACAGCATTCGGAAGAGTGATCTTTGATTTGTGTTCAGAATAGTCTGCCCCATTGGCTTCCTTTTTTCTTTCTTCAAGTGGGACAGTTCATTTGTTTGTAAGATCGGGTGAGGGGTGTTAAAGAAATTTAATGGTCTCCTTAACTCCCTTTCCCCCTGAAATCCATTAATGTAAGAGATGCCATTGACCTCTTTAAAAAACACAACTGATTTTGTGCTTTTCCTCCTCTCATCCTGGCACTAAAGGGCAGTGAAATGGCTGAGAGGTTGGCATCAGAGGAGAAAAACAAAGTTCAAGGGGAATTGAAATTGGGTAATTTCCCCTGAATGACCAGGCGCTTATTCTGTCGCGTGACATTGCTGTTATCAAGAAACAAGTTATAGCATGAAAACCCTGAAAGTGGAAAAGAAAAAAGAAAACAAGGGATTTGATAGGAATAGCACCAGGGTTGACTGGCTTTCAGTAGGGGAAACTTGTTGGAGTTATCAGTCGAACGCCCATTCCAGCCCCCCTTTGCCTTCCCTCTTCCTGCACTGTCCTCCGGCCCCCAAATGCCCAGTTTTTGTTTGCTTTTGTGTTTCATTTCTTTATTCCCTCATTTAACAAATTCTTATCAAGGCCCCAGTACTGGCAACATTGCCCTCCTCCAAGAGCTCCTGGTAAACAGGTACAGTCTCTGACTCACAGAACTTGAAGCCTGGTGGAGATGGAAACCATGTGTTACAGCTCTTAGGATCACGATGAGCTCAGAGAACGTCAGGGAGCCAGGACCCCCTGACTAGCCTCACCGGGACAGACACCTCCTCAATTCGCTGGCACAATAGGCCCAAGAAAAGCTTTACTGGGGTGTAAGTTAGGATTTATTTTATTAGGTCCCTATATCAAGTTTTAAACGACCGATTTCAGATGCTTTTCTGATGGAGGAGAGAGGGTTCCTGCACAGATCATGCAGCGGGGAGGTGGGCAGTGAAGAAAGAGGAGGCCCGATTCTGGCAGATGCATTCTGCTTACGGAGTACTGAAGCAGGTAGTACAGGATATCACCCGGGGCTGGAAAGCTGCCGAGAACGTGGCTGGATCCATTTTTGGCATGTTGGTAACTGGCAAAATAAGCTTAATGAGTAGTGGCTACCTCTGCCCTGAGCTGGGAGGAGGGCGCAGAGCGCCACGTTACAGCAGCAGCAGTCGTACTTATAGAGCAAGTGGCTGCGTCCTGTCTGTGACTCCAGCCAGCGTGTGGACATTTGTTCTTTATCAGACTGTTGTCCCTTTAGGCCAGGTTTCCTTGGACAGACTGAAAACTGGACTTCACACTGTTTTTCCCTTGGGAGGCGGGTTTCCAAATAGCTGACCCATCGGGCTAATAACCGCGGGGTTGTGAGAGTAGTTACCATTTGTTTATTGACCGCCTTCCAAGTGCCAGGTCTCATGCTCAGCACTTGATGGGTTCATTGCTCTGAACCCGTCCATTCCGGAGAGGCAGGTGGCAGTGGCCTCATTTTACCGATGAGGAAACTGAGGCCCAGAGAGGTGCTGGATCACGTGCTCGGAAGAAGCGGCAGAGTTGGGGTTCGGGGGTGCTTGGGTCTGTCTGAATACAAAGCTAAGTTCTTTCCACTGCTCTGTGCTCCTCTTAAGCAGAACTGATTAAGAAATTGTGTTTTCGGTGCCTTGTTTTTCTAACATCACAGTCTCCTTAGGCCTGAGTTGATTGACTGTTTTCCTCTACTAGACAAAGTGTAATATTAAACTGAAGATCACGGCCGGCTTGTCATTCCAAGGGAAATTTTATGAAATCCTACTTTTCTGTTTTTTTTTTTTTTTAATGGAGATGGTAGATTTGACTGTTCAGAAAGGCTCTGAATGGATCCCAAATCCTCGGTTAGAGAGACATTATCTCCACATTTCTGCAAGCTCTGCAAACCTCTGAATTTCTGTAGATAATTGGTTGTTAGGTAAGACATTAAAAACAAAATTCGACGTTGAGCATTCTGGAGCAGAACGAAGCTGTGCACGTCCAGCTCCTATTTATGTGGTACTTGTGACAAAAACAAAACTTTGCTGCACTGTAATTACCTCAAGCTCTTAAAATCACAGGTAGTAGGCGCTTAGAGGTGGTGTGGAGCTATAATTAGTAAAGGTGAGTGTAAAACAGGGTTACTGAATGCATGCTCATTACTGCAATGGGCTCTGGCTCAGTATTTCCACCTGGGAAGGATTGGCTTCGGGGAATATTTCCAGGGGACTCAGTGGAGGGGCGTCATGGAGTTTAGAGTGTTTGGGATCTGAGCACAGGGAGTTCGTCCTGAACGGGGAATATTCTTGCTAGCCTGGCTGGCAGCCTCTTTGTTTATAGGGAGGAGTTTATTCCCTGCTGCCCAATCACAGGGAGTTCTGCTTGCCCTGGGTAGAGTACACAATGGTTCAGGCTGTTACTCTGTAGTTTTTTAAGATCCATAAAGTCCCTTTATTATTAACAATGTTTCACTGTTGCTTTTCTCTTTGCTAGAGGACCAAGGGAAGACAACTAAGATTTTCTAGTTTTCGCTTCAATGATTCTCTTGGTTTTTACCTCTGACGTCCCCTGGCTTTTTATCCTTGCATTATATTGCATTTGAAACAGATGCTCTGTTTTCCCTTGCAAATTTATAGTCCATTCAGGGGAGAGGACCTACTGGGACCACGGCTCCTTCCAGGGATCCTGTGACATCGGTGTGGTTCCTCCTGTCTTCCAGGTGAGAAGCCTGGTGAGCTCTGGAGTGGTCCTAAGGGGGAATTTGCGGATTCCGGCTCAGAGTTTCAGGCTCTGAACAGCTGCCCTCTTTTGATTTGATTACAAAGGAAAAAGAAATGGCCCAGTTTTCAAAGTCGTGCAGAGGTTCTAGTATATCCTATGAACTAATCTATCTCCTTGAGCTTCATTGTAGCAGTACTGGTAGTTTTTTTTTAAAGATTTGATTCTCTACTATTTTTGCCTGTGAGATTTGTATCCTCCTTATTAAAAAGAGTGACTTGCTCAGAATTACACCGCAGCAGCTGAAAAGTTGATTAGCCTCTCTCCTTGCCCTAATCAAATATCAAAAACCTGGAAAGTTTACTGAGAGTGGAGATTACAGTGAAAGCTTTAGGGGTTGGAGAGGAACTGATAGAGAAAGAATGGAGGCACAGATAAGAGAGAGAATAGTCTGCAAAGGGGACTGCAGGGAGTTTACCAATTTAAGATTTCTTTTACTTGTGAGTTTCAGGTTTGGGGCTTGAATACCTGTGTTCCAGATATAGCCAGACCAGCTCAGCTGTAACTGTCTGCGCTGCCCTTGGCCACTTGTAAGCTTTTTTCTGGCGGGGAGGGGTGTGAGGGGTGGGACTGTAAGATGGGAGAGACAGAGAAAGGAAGTGGGGGAGTGGGGGTGATTAGAGCCACCGGTTACCTGCTCAGAGCGTGACCACTTCTCCCTACAGGTCTGGGTACCTGCAGTGAGTCCATTTCCTGGGTGTGAGGCAGCTGGTGGGGTACCAAAGAGAGAGAGGGTCGCCAGACTTCCCAGGAGACCTGCCCAAGATCAGTAATTCTCACAATAATAGCAAATGGTCCTAGAGTACTTGCTTCTAGCCCTAAGAGCTTTTGTCATAGCAACTCTATGGGACAGATACCATCATGAGCCCATTTTACAGGTGAGGGACACAGGCCATGAGAAATTGGGTGACTTGTTGAAGTTGTGCAGCTCCCAAGGGGTAGGATCCAGGGTTCACACTTGTCTGGCCCTGAGCCGTGCTATTAACGACTTAGATGTCTGGTTGAAGAGCCCTGGCTCTTCATTCTCCCCGTAATTCACCCCGTCCTTCATTTCTTCATCAAATTATTGACTGCTTGTACGTGCCTTTCTCAGCAATTAGGACACCATCAGTGCCCTTTGTTTACATGTCTGAACTCTCACAAACCTGTAAACAGACCTAAAAAGAGGAGGGATCTCTCCACTGACCTTGTATCCCCGTGTCCAGCAGAAAATAGGTGCTCAGTAAAGTTTTGTGGAAGGAAGGATGGAAGTCAGCCAGCCTTTTGAAACTTGACATCCCTGTATTTCATCTCTCTCTCTAGCAGTGATTTCTAAACAGAAAAACAGAGGAGCACCAAAAAGGGTGGGAGTGTGAGGAGAATGTTTCACACAAATAATCAGAGGGAATTCTTGATAAAAGCCTGTTTTTAAAAATGTATTTCAAGTTCTCCTGGCCAGTGATCTTTTGTTTGTGTCTGTGCTAAAAGCGCTTATTATTCGAAGGGCATGCAGATTATTTTGTGAGTAAAGGAGGCCCTTCAGACTTCCAGGCATTGTTGGGGCTGTTCTTGCCGACAGAGCCTGCCGAGCGTGTTTTCCTTGGAGGTGAGGACCAAACACCGGACGGTCCAAGCCACCGTCCATTTTCCTAGGGCGAGGCAGGCTTTAACACTGAAGTGCAGGAGCTGGTAGCTGGTCGTCCTCTCTCTTGTATTCTCGTTCCTTCTTCACACGTGGAGTAAGAGCCTTGGGTGTCGCTGACTTGGACTGGAAGCCACACTTGCCCGTCACTAGAACTGTGGCATTCTAGGCAGGTTCCGCTTCCATTTCGGATTTGTTTCCTCATGTGTAAGGTAGCGCTTCCCTCGCCAAGTTGTTCGGGCCACATAACGTGGTATAGTGGCACTCACACAGGGGCCCCACTGGGGGATCTTTGGCAATATCTGGAGACGTTCTCGGTTGTCATGACTGGGGGCGGTGGTGGCTGCTGGCAGCTGGTGAGTAGAGGCCAGAGATGCTGCTTAATACCTTACAATGCACAGGACAGCCCCCATAACACAGAATTATCCGGCCCCAAAGGTCAGGAGTGCCTGGCAGTGTGGACCCTGTAACAGTGGTGATGGTTTCTAACATCCCTCAGCAAAGGGAGCTGTGGCCAGGGACACAGAGCCCTCCTCTCTTAAGTAGGGTGGAAGGAATGGAATTCAGCGTTACCCCACAGGTGCCCCTGAAGTGTGAGAAGAGCTTTCCTCCCTGCGAAGTGCTCCTTAACTTCCTTTGTAATTGCTTACATCTATTTACATATAAATAATACATACAAATTTACATATAAGTAACTTATATGCTAAAAAATCCCTTAACATCTCTGGTTAGTTAAACCCGGCTCTTAAGGAAGACAGCCGAGTGGGGCCCTGGAGAGGAAATCGGGCTCCCGTGCCTGCTGTGTGGCCGGAGGTCAGCTACAGACCTGATGAGGCTGGCTTTTCTCCTCATAAAAGGACAGGTAATTGCGTCATCCTCCTATCTTATCATGGTGTCCCCAGCACTAAATGAAATAAATCTGCACATGTGAAAATAACCCTACCGAAGCGAACTAGCTCTACACATGTGAAGGTGTGGCATGTGCTGTTTGAATGTGGTTTTCAGAGAACCTCGTTCATAAGTGGTCACTCAGTAAATGCAACTAAAGAAGGATGAGGGCTCAATAGCCAAAGAATATCTGTGTTTTGGGCAAAGTAGTAAATAATCTAGGCCCAGAAAACATTCCTGCATCGGAGTGTGTGACTCGGAGGTGGTGTGGCCGTGGTTGAGAGTGTGAGTGTGGGTGTAAGCTACCTGCTCCCCTACCTCTGGGTTCATCCTTTGGCTTTTCCCTTATTGGTTGTGTGACCCTGGGCAAGCTCCTTGACCTCCTTGTGCCTTGGTTTCCTCATCTGTAAAATGAGGCTAATGATAACACCACCCACCTGAGGACAGGTGTGGGCAGAAGGTGAGAAGTGCATGGTGCATGTGGGAAGCTTAGCTCAATAAATGAGGTATTATTAGTAAAATAATATTATTTTTTACTTTGGCTTATAGCATGGATATTTGTACTCAGGTGAGGGAGGGATTGCTCCTGGGTTAGGAGCTGGAAGAGGATTTTTCTGGAGTTCCTGGTAACATTTTTTATTTTATTGTGGTAAAATACACCCAACATAAAATTGACCATTTTAACCAATTTAAAGTGACATTCATTAACTAGTTCAGTGGCATTGAGTGCATTCACGGCACTGTGCAGCCACTACCACTGTCTATCCAGAACTTTTTCATTACCCCAGTGGGAAACCCTGTACCCATTAAGCACTCACTTCACATTCCCCCTCCCCCCCGGCCCTGGCAACCACTAGTCTACTTTCTATCTCTGTGGAATTGCCCATTCTGGATATTTTAGATAAATGGCGTCATACCATACGTGGTCTTTTGTGTCTGGCGTCTTTCACATAGCGTAACGTTTTCCAGGTTCCTCTATGCATCGCACTTCATTCCTTCTTACCTGGTGTCTTTGGAGAGCAACCCAAGCCTCAGTTCTGTCAGGCTTGTTCTCCCACATCGTGTCCTGTTTTCAAGCTTTAAAATGTCTTTCTTCATCTATTTTGGTCATTTTCGGCCAGGCTTATTTTTTCCACTTTTCCCATCCTGTGATTCTAATGACCCTTGAAATGAATACTGGAAGGAAGCTCTCACGCCAGGTTCGTGGTGCCACCGGGGAGCACATCTTATTAGGTATTTTCTTTCTTCTGACGAGTTAGCAGCAGGCGCACACAGGGGCCTCGAGTTGTGCTTCATTTCCCCAGGACAGCATGGCAGGTTTTAAAAACAAGTGTCTGGAAAACACCCACCAGGCCCCTGTTATTCCTGGGTTTAAAAGCTTTCCACAATGAGAAGTGGCCCTCAATTAAGTCGTTTAATAGAAACCTCCCCGTGTTTTAAAGCATTCTTGGGAAGTGTTTACATTTAACGCCACTGCGGGCTTCTAAATGAGGAGCTGTGGAGTGAGCGATCCTTAACCTGTGACTTTAATAATATCCTTTGCTTTAGATTTCCAGGTGGAGGCCTGGGCCAGATTTGTAGCTTGTCATTGACCCAGACAGTCTTGACTCTGTCCTCCCCCTCCCCCTTCAGTCACCGCTGGTAGCAGATTTGGGGAGGCCTAAAGCTGCATAGAGATGTAAAACTGAAAGGAGGTGATGTGTTCCTCCCTATCCTCCCCCCTCCCCCATTCTGACCTTAGTAATGGTGGGGGGCTCCAGTGAGAAGAGATTAAAGCATTTAGGAGAGCAGCTCAGGGCTTCTGGGATTCTGGGCCCTTCTGGCGAGGCCTGAGCCTTCAGCCAGGATGAGGAGCTTTCCTGTGCTAAGGAGGCCCTGGGCCCTGACAGCTGAGGGGCTCTGCTTTTTGCTCTGACTCTGGAGAGGTGAGTAGGCCCCGCCAAGAGGAAGCAGGATGTTGGCTGCTTTAGGGGGCTTACTTACGGAGGCCCTTTCATGGGAAACTTTAGGATTTATCACAGAGGTGTGTCCAGGGAAAAGCTGTGTCCTGAAATAAAGGCATCTAGGATGCCTTTCCTTTGTGCTAATTTCCTGGGATCCTCACTGTGCTTGCCGAGGACAGGAGGGTGGGAAATCCAGAGTCTCTGGCACAGTTGGGATGCACAGAGAGGCTACAGGGCCTGGCGGTTACCAGCCTCAACTCTGGCACTGGACCGTCCGGTCTGCCTGGTCCAAATCCTGGCTCCAGGGCTATATGTTATGTGAGTTCATAAGTCTAAAGTGCTTAGAACGATGTCTGGATAGGGAGGTGTATATGTGTGTGTTCTTATTATCATTCTGACGCTTCACCTTTGTGAATTCCCGATTAGAATCGTAGAAATGCTCCTTGTTCTCAGAGCTAATTCACCTCAATACCCTCAGGCTTGTGCAATCCATGGGAGAGCCTGATATTACTGAAGCCTTAAAAAAAACATGACATGCAGGTGGAGAAGTCATGCTTGATGAATCTATTAAAGTTCTCTGAGGGAGAAAATGCATGTGGGAAGAGGGACAAACCAGTGGATATAATTTATTTAGACTTCCAAAAGACCGTTGAAAAGACTTCATGCCAAAGGTTATTAAATGTACGAGGCTCCCACAACTCTGCATGGAGGAGGATGTGAGAAGGAAATGGCTGCAACCCGTCTTCTGTGCTGTCTTCAGTGAAAGGAGAAAGAGGTGGTGAAATCTTCACATTTGCAGAGGAAACGAAATTCTTTTAAAAGTAAAATGCTAAGATGATGTTGGAGTTAAACTATAGGGTGTTTTCTTTTCTTTTAATTTGGACACTACATGGATATGTTGACTGTACTTTTATATAATTCATTTGTGGTCAGTGGCTGCCCCTGGGCAGCCGGGCGTGGGGACTAGGAATTGTGTGCGCTGCTTCCCAGCACAGCTACAGATCATAGACCTGGGGGATATTGGTGCTCAGTAAATGTTTGCTGAGTGAATAAATGAAGATTAATAGAACAAAGGAGTTCATTAAAAAATAATTCAAGTTCTTTCTGTCTTTTAAAAAATAACTGTCTTTTAAGTAAATAGTACATTTGTAGAAAGAAGTTGATTTCACCATCAATAAATATAAGAAGCAGATCCCTTAAATGCACAGATGCTGAGTTTCATCCCTTCTGTGATTTAACCCAGGACAATAAATGAATGAATGAAATGAATAGAAGCTTTGTCAACACAGACCCCTCTTCCCCAGTAGGATTTAGGAGGCTTGGAGTTTGTCTAGACTAAAAAGACATGGCATTAGTTCCTTTTGTATTTTCCATTTTGCTCAGCTCCCTGTGGGTCTAGCATCGTGCTTCATGTAGGACTGCTGTGTACGTGTTTGATTGATGAAGGAATTAAGCTCCCCTTAAAATAACCACAAATATTTTATTTTTGCATGTCTGTTATGTGCCAGGCAAACATCATTGTATTTGCTCTTACAATTGTTGTATTAGGTTTTGTTGCATAATGTTGCCGGGTACAACAATCCCTGATTTCAATGCCTTACAACCACAAACACTTATTTTCCGACTTGCTCATCTGTCTGTTGGATATGGTTTGGTTGACCTAGGCTGGCCTCGGCTGGGCCGGGCTAGATTCCAGCTTCTATTTGGCTTCAGGTCTGTTCCACATGTGCCTATTCTGGGGCCCAGGCTGAACGGGCAGCAGATACCCAGAGCATGCTCGTCTTGTGGCAGATCACAGTAACACAGGAGGGCAAATGGAAATGAACGATGCCTCTTAAGGCTTTGGCTGATAACCACCCACTGTCACTTCTGCTGACATTCCATTGGCCAACGCAAATCACATGGCCAAGTGGGAGGGGAATTATACTCTGGCCATTCTAGTGGGAGGTACTGCAAAGTCACATGGCGAAGAAGGTGGATGTATTAGCCCTTTACAGGGGAGTGAAGCATTGGGAACAGTGATTCAATCTACCACAATGTAGAGAATGAGTGAGAAGAAAGAGGGAAGTATGGGCCAAGCCAGCCTTTTTGGAAAGACCCACCTAGGCCAGCTGGGTGAAGAATCATATATGTTTTGCCCAGGTACCAGCCTAGGCCTTGGTAATACTATAAATTAGCCTGGCATGCACTGACTCGGCTGGCTGGACATCGCTTCATCTTCATTCACTGCAATGGTGCTCCTGGGAATTCCGCTTCTCTGTGGGAGAGCAGAAGTGATGCGCTGGGTTTTCTTCTGCTCAGTAGTCATGACCTGACGGGCTGCCCTCTGTGATGGGAGGAGAGTGACAGGTAGAGCAAAGGGGACAAAGAGGGCTGAAGTATCCAAGGAGGTTCACTTGCCCTTCGCACAGTCCCCTCTCAGTGTAGGTCTGTGGGAATCAGCCTGAATCTCACCTTGAAGAGCCAGGGACGGTTGATCATCAGGGCATTCATGCACCCTGAGCCCATCTGTATAAGGACCCTGGGCCTTAGTTTCCAGAGCCCTCCTTTTCTATCTAAAGAAATAGGCCTCTGGAGGTTAGGTGACTTCTCTTCAGTCAACCAGCTGGTAGGTAGCAGATCCCAGCTGGGTCATCCACTTCCAGTCTAGGGCTTGTCCTTCCACACCCCTGTGACTGTCTCAGTCGAGGCAGAGTGTGACTGGCTTTGAGGCATTAGAGTATATCCCAGCCCTGTGATGACAGTGCTGACTTTCCTGAAGGAGCCAGGTGAACCTGGTGCCACAGTGCGATGCCTTGGAAGGAGCAGAATGAAATGTTGGCCAAGGGCAAGCAGCCTTTGTGTTACCTTTTTGCATTGTGTCCTTTTTTTGGTAAAGAGCGGCTTGACTCTCCAAGGAGGAAAAGGCTCTGGCCGTTAAGTGAAAATGCACTGAGAACAGATGAAGACTAAAACCCTGTGAAGCCATGGTGTGAGAAGACGTGCTGTGGGTGGGATTGTAAACCCAGTGGGCTTCTCTTTGGAGAGCAGTTTGGCAGTGAGGATACATTCATCTGCAAGTAAACAAAACCGAATTAAAAGTGGTTAAATAGTAAGGATGTTTGTTATCTCGTGTAAACAAAAAGTCCAAAGTTAGGGCAATTTTGGAGTAATTAGTGGAAGACCCAGATGCATTTCCTCTTTGCCAGCCTCAATGTTTGACATTTGTCTTCAAGCTTATTTCCTCATGGTCCCAGTGTGGCTGCCGCTGCTCCAACCTTTATCTTCACACAGAGTAATGTCCAGAGGCAGGAAAAGAGGAAAGCAGAGAAACTTTTGCTAGGACACACCTGCAGAACTTCCTTTGGCAAAAATGGGTCAGATGCCCAGGCTAAACCAATAAGTTGCATGGGAAGATGGGGCTCCCATAGCTTGCTTAGACCTGTGTTGGATTTAGGTAGGAGCCCAGCCTTCCCTGAAGCACATGGGCACTGGGAAGAGAGGGGACAAAACTGGAGCTTTGCTGGCCAGGGGGAAAGGGGCAGTTGCTGTGAGCAGGTAGCCACTGGTGTTGGCCACAGCATTATCTTTCAAAATTAAGACTGCATCCTATATCTCAGCCCTTCCACAGTTAGGAATTTATCTTATGAATATACCTGCACAAGTGAGCTGGCAAACACACAAAGACATCCATTGCAGTGTTATAATAACAAAACACTGGAAATAACCTAAGTATCTTTCAACAGGGGACTGGTTAAATTAATTAAGGTGTAAGCACGTCATGGACTCGGGCAATTCTGTAAGTACTGATAAAAATTCAAAAAATATACTATTAAGTTGTGTTTTTTTAAAGCAAGGTGCAAATCAGTATGTATTTGGAGATCCCATTTTGGTTTAGAAAAAGACTTAATTCTTGATTGTGAATCTAAATTTCTAGAAGTCCCAAGAAATGTGGTTATTTCTGGGTTGTGGGTTTAGTGTCATTGTTGGGAGGGAAAGATTCTTTTTCACTTCATGTGCTTCTTGACTGCTTGAATTTTATAAAAATCACTGTATGTATTACCTTTATATTAAAAAAATAATGTGTTTTCTTAGTGTGCAGGGGCTTAAGGAGAGGAAACCAGGGCCCTAACATGGGCACTATCAGGAACGTGGTTGTGAGGGGGTGGGAGTGCCATTTGGCTGTGAAGGGAGATTGTGGAAGGAAAAAGTCCAGGAGTGAAATAAGGTCATTTTTTATCTCCCTTTGGTACCCGGCACAGTGTCTTACACATAGTAGAGTCAAATACACATTTGAAGAATGAATGAATATTTAGATCAAGACCCAAAGCAACTTTATGAAGTGCCAAAAAAACCAAACAGCCCAAGTCAGCAAGAAAGTAGATTCTGCTGGAAATTCATTTTGCAAATAAAATATGGCTGCCGTTTCCTACTTTTTCCTTGGGCTCCCAGAATCTAATTCATTGTTAAGAATCTGAGCATGCAACTTTCTATTCATCGTCCATCTCATCCTGAAGCCTACTCGCCATCTTCTGGATAAGAAAGGTGAATAAGGTTTTTACAACCAAAGGTAGGGCAAAGACAGGAACCCCAGCGTGAGTTAGCTGTGGCTTCAGTGGAGAGGTATCCAGATGTCCTAAAGCCTATTAAGTATAGAATGAGCAGTTACTTTTTAAAGCAAAATAAAGTTCTTTGATACCCTGGACTAATAAATCAGAAAATTATCTTATGTCACTCTGATAATAGGAAAACACCACAGATAATAGTAACGAGATAGGGATTTTCAGTCTGATTGGCCAGTATTAGTAGAAAAGTGTGAATGTGCTTATTGGTGAAATGAAAGAATTATATGTAGTAGTATTTTCAAGTATAATTCTCTTCTCCTGGAAAAGCAAAGGCATGTGGGTATTGAAAAGCCTTTTTATTGGAGAAGGGGGAATTAGGGTGCTACTACTGTGTTGTGCTGGTATTCTTCATAATTCCCTGGCTTGAGGGTTCTCTTTCTGAGTCTTTTAACTTTTATACCCTTGGGTTTTAGCGTTTAGCCCTCTGTATGCCACCGGATGCCCACTTTATTCAGACAGTGATGATATCATTGAGCTATGGTAAGATCATTTCCTTTGGAACAAAATGAAAAGCCTTCTGTGCTCACAATTGGAGGAAAATGTAAAATTTTAGCAGGCCTCCTCTGCTACAGGTTGAAAAGAGTCCGTGTTTGTACACCATCCACTTTGTGGCTCAAATGTGCCATGGAAAGGTTCCAGCATGTTTTTGAAATATGAAAAGCAAATATACCTTTTCAGGGTGTGTTTTTTAAGTGGTCCTTAGAAATATTTGGAAGAAAAGTAACATTTCACATCTTTGTTGGGATCATTTTGGGATCAAAAGAACCTGAGATCATTGGTACATTATGTTCTAGAGTGATTTGAATTACTTATGAGAGAGAGAGAGAAAGAGGAGTAGGGAAGGAGGAGAGTTTGTGTGCATGTGTGTGCCAACAAACCAAATATTCATGCTCACTTGCCATAAATCTTAGTAAACCCATTCTCCTCTGGTTTTTAGACAGTGTATCCTACATCTGCAAATTCTGTGATTAAATTTTATAATTTTAGAAGAATTCTGTATCTACATCAGGAAATATAAAAATTAATGATAGTAACACTTCTATAGCACTTATAGTGCTTGGCACTGTTTTAGGCACTCAATATCTATTAACTCATTTCGTACTTATAATAACCCTATTATTATCTCATTTTACAGTTGAGGAAACTGAGGCACAGATTAAGTAACTTGTCGCAGGTGATAGGGCTAGAAATTCAAGGGGCTAGGCTCAAATCCAGGCAGTGTGTCTTTCCTTAGTTGAAAGTAAATTAAAAATTAATTGAAGCAAAAATTCATGAGATATGAGTCATTCCTAAATCTACCGGTTAATCGTGTAATTTGGAGACTATTCTACCAGTGTTTCATTTAACTATGTGATCTGAGTCCCTTGCTTCATGACCAGCACTTTAAGTTACTTTACATAGCAAGCAAGTACTTTAAAAATTATTTTAGTTGTAAATCTGAAATACATTAAAGGACAGTAAATTTAGCTGATCAACATGAAAAGCTTTTAACAGAGTTGCTTGTCTCCTCTCTTTCCGTAGGGAAGAAAGATGACCTCTTTCAGTTCCCAAATGACTCCTCAATTTAAAATGAATTATTCCACTGGAATAAAATATTCCTTCTCCTGCAGAAAGCAGCTACTGCTTTTAGAAGCTCAAGTCATTTTTCTCTTCAATAGTCTGTGACTAATCCTAATGTGTGGCTTCTGCCAGTTTCCATTCCTTGAAACCTCAGCAGCAACATAACTAGTGATTCACCTTTTTTCTTGAAATAAATGCTGTGGTTGGTGTTTTACACAGATGACTCCTGAATGCCTAGGTCGCAGCCTGCGCTTCTGGACGTGAGTAGTAAATGAGAACAGGAGCTGGGAGAGATGGTGTTGCAAAGTAATTAAGAGCTTAGAGCTTCGAGCAGTGCCTGGCGCCTAGTAAGACCTCAGGAGACGTTTGCCCGTACTGTTATTCTTATGCAGTGGGCTCTTGCCCTGTGCTGGGCACCGTGCTAAACACTCTGATGCATTGCCCAATTGAATTCTCATCACTCTTCCATCAAATAAGTGATGTTTTTGTTTTTATCCCCACTTACAGATGTGGAAACTGAAGCTTAGAGAGGTTAAGAAATTTGCCCAAGGCCTTACAGCTAGTAAGTGGTTAGAGCTATGGTGCAACCCAGTTTTGTTTTTTTTTTTAAGTAGAAAGGTACAGAAATCATAACTGTATGATATCTTCCAGGAGTTTTCTCATGCTTCCTCCCAGTTATTATTCCTTAACAAAGATAACCACCATCCTGTTTCTATCACCGTAGGTAAAATTTGACTGTTCTTGAACTTCATAAAATGGAATCATATGCATACAGTATGTACTCTTGTGTCTGGCTTTTTTCATTCAAAATTATATCTGAAATTCATCCATGGATTTGTGTGTAGCAGTAATTTGTTCTTTCTCTTTGCTAAATATTGCTCATTGTATGACTATACCTCGGTCGTTGATTTATCTACTCTACTGTTGATGGGCTTTTTGGTTGTTTGTAGTTCTTGGCTGTTATTAGTGGGGTTACATTCTTGTGTATGTTTGTAGGTTCTTTGGGTATCTATCTAGGAATGGAATTGCTGGGTCTTTGTATATGTGGAGCTGTGGTTGATACTGTGAAACAGTTTTCCAACCTGATTGTACCAGTTCACGGTCCCACCTAGCAGTGTGTGAGTTTCAGTGGCTCCAGTGTCAACACTTGTATTGTGTGTCATCTTCATCTTGGTCATTCTGGTGAGTGTGTAGTGGAACTGTGTTGTATCAAACTCGATTTTGACTCAACAGCTGCTTATTGTAAAACATTTGGAAAATACTGAAAGTATAAGATGCAAATTAAAAACTTTTCGGTTCTACCATCAAGATATACGGCTGTTAATATTTGGGCGTATTTCTTTTTTTTCCCCTGCATATATGTATGTTCAATACAAAATTGGAGTTGTTTTGTACAAGCAAGAGATTAAAGGGGGTATTTTGGGTGCCCATATAATGAAATGGGAAAGTAATGAATGGAAAGCCCGGGAATAGAGTCTTCGTGGTATTATAAGTGTGCATCATATTGCCATTTTCCTATTTTATTTGGAGGAAGGAGGAAAGGGGAAAGGAAGCCAGCATTTATTGTGCACCTGCCGTGCCTTGGGGCCTGTGGTCTGGGAAGTGCTGTATGCTTCCAGAGAAGACTTGAGTGCTGTGCAAAAGCATAACCTGCGTGGCTGCCATGTAATGTACAGCGTGTTTGAAAAATAAGTCTTATTTCACACCTAGTAACTGAGCATGTTGGAAAACTGGGCTCACGTCATAGTGTAAATTGAACTTAATTCAACTGGAAGGTTGTTTGCCCAGTTGTGAAGGTACACACACCTCTATTGTTTTAACCCACTTGAACATTAACACACAGGGAACAATACTTTGAATGGAGAATGCTTAATTATTTGGTGCATAGGCTTTATATTTTTAACAATTGTCCTGTTTTGTTCAAATGCATTACATCTGTTTATTATTGTTCAACATTGAATCTAATCTCAAAATCCTATTTATAGTCTATATTTGAATAATTTGCATTGGCTGAAATTTTGGTTGGTTAGTGTTTTGAGAAGGGGAAGCTTGTTCTTTCAAGCCATGCTTAATCTTCTGAAGAGCCAGGACTAATTTTTTGTTGGCAATAAAAATCTTTCGGGGGGAAAAATAGAAAAAAATACACAATGCTACAATGCTGAATTTACTCTATATCTTCATGACAATCAGTAGAGATCTCTTGGTTTTCTCTTAAGAACTGAGGAGATGGAATCTTTGTATTGAGGATTGCTGACCTAGGGTAAAGTTCTCTCATGTGAGAGTATAGTTTGATTTTCGGTGTGTGTGTGGGAATTACTTTTAAGAATAATGAATATTTAATCTAACGGCTTTTAAAGATAAAAACAAGAATTCTGAAAACTTTGTTCAGTAAATACAACCTAAATAGAAATAATAGTTTAATTATAGAGCATGTTGAGCAATTAGATATTTCATATTAGTTCATTTTCCTGATTTCTCAAGTTTATTTCTTCAAGTGGTAAGAGTAAACATTTAGCTTTTTAACTGAAATTTTAATAGGGACACATTTCCCTGAATTACTAAAACCTAGACACTAAATAAAATTTACCATTTTCATTCTTATTAATCTTATTTATCACGTGGACATATCTTTAGAGGCTCTGGGTGCATAAGTCTCCTTGTTCCTACACGAAAATAGTGGAGATTGCTGTGCTTCTGATTCTCGTAACTGCTTTTTGTGGTTCTTCTGTCATCTTCTGTTACTGGTCCTTGTTTGCTTCTACAGCAGCTCACACATCTATGTTATTGCTTCTACTTGGCTTTGGGCTACGGATTCTAATTTCCACCTGTGTAGGGGTGGAAGCAAAGGAATGAGGAAGCTGATGTTGAATTGTGTTATGTGTTGGGTGCCAGCTTTGGGACAACCTGTTGCCTAAAAGGGAAACTGTGGGCTTTCCAGCACCACCATTTGCATGCTCAAAGGCCATTTCAGCTTCCACTGATTTTTTCTTTCTTATTATGGTAATTACTTATTGTAATCAAAATTGAAGCACTACAGAAATGTGTGACTTAAATTGAAAGTATCCTCTTTTATCACTTCCAGTCATACCCACTCCTTAAGAATTTGGTAAACTTTTTTTTTAGATTTTTATGTAACTTTATACATAGAAGTTATGTTACAGAAATGGGGTGACTCTATAACTCGATCCATTATTCTGATACTTATTTTTGTTATTTTTTTAAACAATGTATCTTGATACTTTCCTTGGCTATGTAAATAAATCTTTTTTTTAATAGCTTCTTAGTATTCCGTGGTGTGGATACTATATCATAATTTAGCAACCTCTTATTAACAGACATTGAGTTATTATAAATACCTTGTATACAAGTATTTATACACTTAGAATTGTTGTTTGTATAATTCTTTTGTTTACTGTTAATTACTTGAAGTAGAATTGCTGGATTAGATGGTGTGTACATTTAAAATTTGATATTGTCTGCCATAAATGTACCAATTTGCACTTTTGTTTCCCCCATCCTCATCAAAGTCCATTTCTACATATTGCCTGGTGTTTTCAAAGCACAAGTTGAGAGTCTGAAGTGTCAGATATGAGGTATTTTTGAGTTTCATTTTTCAGTCAAAAGAGAGACTTTTACTTCTTGGGTGTAAGATGCAAAAGAGGAGAAACGGATTCGTCTCTGTCAAGAAGTGAGGCAGGCAGGGCCAGAAGAAGGAGGAGGAAGAAAGAGAAGACACCAGGGGAATCACTAGTTTTCCACCAGAAGCAAATCCCTCCTGTGCCCTCTGGTCTCTGCATGCAGCAAGTTCTAGCCTGGCCGAGGCTCTTCCTTAAATCTTTGCTTCCCTTCTCACCATTTCAGGTTGTCCTCTTATCCTGAAACGGGTAACCTCTGGGGAACTGGAGCCCTCCCTATTCCATGAGGACATTAATCATGGGTCTTAATTTTTAGCAATAGAAACTAACCCTGGTAGATCTGGGCAGAGAGAATGTATTATGAGGCTGTTGTAAGGCTCACAGAATTGCTGGGAAGGTGGGAACCAGGCTGTGGAAATGGGCAGGGACCAAGGAAAGCTGAGAAGGTAGGACCACATCCTGGTCCCGCCACAGGCATGCTCTGATTAGGACGTGCCACCAGGGGCCACGCTACACTTGGGACACAGGCCTGCTCCCTAGCTGCTGGGGGCAGAGATGAGAATTGGGTCTTTTCATTCCTTCCAGTTGCTGGTGGACCCTGCCCCACCTCAAGAGTCCTGTGTGTGTTGGGGAATTCCCCAACATGGGAAGGGATTGCGTTCAGATGCTGACTGAAATATGGATCATCTCCAGCCTCTGTCCTTTATCCCTGGGTGGTCCCTCTGGCCTCCCTCCCCAGGGTCTTTGAGATCTCAGAGAAGGGGGATATAGATGTAGATATATAGATACAGATTCATGCACATGCATTATACATACGTATTCATTTTTAAAGCCTTAAATTCCTTAAGTTCCCCTCTTTAGGTGGCATTGCAATACCAAGAAGCACACTTCTTTGAAGGTTTTGGGTCTAACTGCAGGACTAGGGACTCTGGCACAGTTGGTTGTTACATGTTTGCTGGTGGCAGGTAAGGTTAGTTTAGTTGGAGATTTAGTCTCGCCTGGAAACTAAGACTCTTCAGCCAGAGGGTAGTTGGATGGTCTGAATCTCTGTGTTCAGAAACCTGGAAGCCCAAATTCAGGTTCCTCAGAGAGAGAATTGTAGGGAAAAGAGAACTGGATTATGCATGACGGGACCTCGATTCTACTCCTAGCTCTGCATACAGCCAATTGGGAACCTTGGACAAGTCACATGACTGTTTTAAATTGTCTCTTCATGTTTGAAATGAGGGTTTGGATGAAGTCACTGTTTTAAACCATACCACCCATCACAAGAGTTACCTGGGTGATGTGTGTGTGTGTGTATGCGTGTGTGTGTGCGTGCATAATTTTAGGTCTCAACCCTAAACCGTCTATCATAAATTTCCAAGTGAATCTGAGGGATTTGTATTTTTAAAAGCTCCCAGGTGATTCCTGGAGCCACAGTTTTAGGATGCCTAAGAAATTTCCTTACCAGCGTTGGTGTTTCATGAAATATATTCAATTCAGAGGTGGATGGGTCTGGAAAATTGGTTTTATTACTTGTTCAAAACACCTTCAACTTAATGAAGTTTTTAATTGTCCCTGAAGAATAATGCCATTTGAGCCTTCATCCCTCAATATCTTTTTTTTTTTCCCTACTACTAGCTCTTTGGAACTTAGTAGAGCTACAAATTGGCTCATCCTCATTCCTTTTATGCATTCTGTGGCAAAGACTGCTAATTTTATATCCAGTATCTATTCTCTTCTTCCTCAGTACCCAAAAGCCTGATTTTTTTTGGGGGGTGTAGTGATGTGTCAAGCTAAAAGACTATATTTCCCAGCTTCCCTTTCACCTGGATATGGGCCAGTGACTTAAACTGTAATAAGTGAAAGGTGAAGGTGTAAAGTGTGGGGCTTATGGGAAGGTTCCAGGGACTGACTTGTATGGACAGTGCATCTCTTTTGCTTTTTCTCTGTCCTCCTACCTCCTGCTTGGAACATGGACACAATGGCTAAAATCCAGCAGGCATCTCGGATCATGAGGCAACCATGAAGATGGCAGCCATGCTCTAAATAAGCGGAGCACAAAGAAAAGAGGAGCCTGGATTCCTGATGACCATGGAGTCATGGTGCCAGCCTTGGACTACTTACCTCCACACTTCTTTCCTATTGTTTGAGCCAAAGTTATTTTGGGTTTTCCATCATATGCAGCTGAACCTAACCTAGCTGATATCTTTGCTGTGTGGAGGCTTTGCAGTGTGTCTTCCACATCTTGAAGGTGACTTGCACATAGTAGGTGCTTGCTAAGTGTTTGACAAGTTAAATCTCCAATGGCATTGAGGTGGGAGTTTAAAGGCTCCAGTTGCTTTGACCTCTGCCCTTCGTGCTTTAGATTAAGTTACTCATAGGGACCTTTTGTTTTTCCTCTCCCAACTGCCAGGAAGGTTTTTTCCAGTCCTCTGTGCAGGACTTTAGGGCTACAGGCTCACATACTTTGACAAGGCACTGGGCAGTGGGCCTTTGAGATTTCAATTGCATGCACGCATTATTTCAAGTGAAAATCTCAGGACTGGGTACTTTTCTGAATCTACTCAAGAAATTGGAGGTGGTGGTTCGAATGATGTCAGGAAAGGCCACCATGGAATCTTTTGCCATCATTTGAAGGCTGTACTTTCCACAGAGCCTGCCAGCAACTTGATGTCAGGGGAGTCTTTTGAAAGTGACTCTTAAGGAGCCTTGATTGCCAGCTATTGACAAGGGGGTCTGCCTTCTCAGTGGCAACCTCAGAGGTGGTCTTGGCCAGACCAGCCTGCTCCTGACTCATGGTGAGCTTTGTCGGCCAGGCTGACACGCCCCTCCTTGGGGCCCAGGACAACATGCTGGTTTCCTGGAAGCATTTAGGCCAAGACTCTGCTGCTAAGAAAATGATATTGTTTTTGCCAGTATGGTCTAATGGGAGTGTGCTTAAAACTCTTTCTCCCTCAACAGTAAAGGTTCTTTCAAAGAAATATGGGGTTAAAAAAAACCCCCAAATAAAAAGCAAAACCTGGGAGGTGAATTAACTCTTCACTGATGCCAAGGAGTTTATTTCAAAACAGGTTTCATTGACCTCAAGGATTGGGACAGCCCACCCCATTGTGTGCCCCCTGGGAGCAGGGGGCAGAGGCAGATCCACACCCCTTTGCGGGAAAAAGTGAATTCCATGGCAAACCCCAGTGGCTCAAGAGTGTTTGCTTCTCCTGGAAATAATTATGGAAATACGCAATTCTTGAAAGGCAGCATCTGGCTGGATGGAGGCAAGCTGGCAAAATCTCAATCTAAATAGATGGCGGTGACGTTGTGCAGAAGGAAAGATGCAGCCTGAGAAGATGGCCATGTGTTTTAGTGCCCTTGTCTAGAGAAACACCCCTCCCTGTCCAGGGTTGATTTTTTTTCTTGGAGCTTCAGGTTGCCCCTGTCTTTCTAGGAGATAGGTGCCCAGTAACCTCCGCTTCTCCTTCTGAGGCTTCCATGGAGGAAGGGGGCCTCCCACAGCACCGTTGGCGCCTAGAGTCCAGATGTGTTAGCTGGTGGTCTGCGGTTAGTCCAGTGGTTAGTCCAGTGGTCTGCGGTCAGCCTTGCCTTCTCATCTGCTTCCAATGCAATCTGAGGTGTTGATTTAGACTGTTAGAAACATCTCTTCCCCTTCAGTGCTTTCTCAAGGCAGCCCATGTGCTTGTTCTTACTAACCGTGCCCAGAACCTGGGAACTCTGCCACATTTCCAGGAAAGTGGCTGATCTCTGTTCTCCCTTCTCCCTGCTGAGTTTGGAGGGGCCCAGCTTTGGACCTCTTGAAACTCCAGGGCAGATCCCTTTTTTGCCTCTTCAGTTTTGCATCTACCAGCTGGTGACAAAAGCAGAACAGCATTTTCATGGATTTATGAACTTTGAGGGGTTTTTCTTTTTTAATAGTATGTGAGATATTTTCTAGTCAAGAATACAGTTCTAATAAATCTAATGAACCTGTCATGGATTTTCTGAAACGAAATTTCTGTGAAAAGCTATAGTAATGACATTTGGAAGCAACTTATTGAAAAATATGGGCCCTTATAAGCAAGTTTTTGCAGAGGGTGCATTTTCACATAAAAATGCTTTCAGTAGCAGTTTTGTTCAGTTTTTCTGCAGCCTCTGGCAGTGGTTTTTCAGAGCCCTGAGGCGATGTTTTGAAAGGCCTGGGTTTGACTTTTTGGTCTCCAACTTTGAAGCACCGAGGAAGGCTTAGACAGAGAAGACCAAATTTCTTCCAAGTGAGGTGGTCATAGAATAAGTCCCTGGAGGAATGCAGGAGGGGCATCCTGCTTTGGAATAAATAGTCATTAGTGTAATGTGGATAATGTCCTATTGGTCACATCTGGAGGGGCCTCAAGAATTGAGTTCTTGGAGCCCAAAAACCCCTGGAGTTCCCCCTCTGCTGCTTGCTTGCTATGCGATCTTGGGCAGGAAGTCATTTAGCCTCTCTGAGCCTCAGTTTCCTCACCTATAACATTATACCGTCCGCCTCACGGTCTTTTATGAGAATCAATAAAGTCATGTTGTGTTGGTGCTTTCTAAACTGTAAAGTGCTATACAAATGTTAGTTACCAAGGTGATGGCTCTTTTTTTCACTTCACCCATCCCGTTGCTTCCAGTGTCAGTGGTGACATCAACATCAGTGCTCCCACCATCTCTGGGGTGGACCATTTTCTCTCTCACACTCGTGTGGTGTGTCTTATCCCTCCTGTGTCACTGCCTTTGGGCTGACACTTGGTGCTGCCCCTGGTTTGGGGGCTGTGATCCTTGCTTTTCCTCCCCTCAGATTTTCTCTTTCCGCTTCCTGTTCTGACTCTATGTTCCCTATTTTCTGCAGCACTCTTTGCTTTGTCATTTGCGATCTTCAGCTCTTTCCTGTCTTTCCAGAGACCCCTGAGAAAGGGGTCCATTTGTCTGTGCTCCCTCCACATTCCCCTCCCCCATTCCAGGCTCGGCTCCTTTCCCCTGAGTTCTGAGAAGACAGGAAAGCTCTTGGAAGGTGTTGGCCATTTTTAACCTTGTGGGGCTGCAACTTACATTTAATACAAATGCTTTTCATTCATTCATTTAATTCAGATATTTACTAAGTGCCTGCTGTGTGCCAGGGCCTGCCTTAGTCCTGAGGTTATGGTGGTATTGTTAGCAAAGGATAGCAAAATGAAGGTCCCCTCATGGTGGCTTGTGTTGTGGTGGGGGAGACCTAGTGCGGGAGATGCCAATAAACACACAAAGACAAATCAGTGGGTGATAAGAGCTGAGAAGAACAATATGGCAAGATAAGGTGGATTGTGAGGATGGTGGGGAATGGTGGAAAGTCCTACTTTATGGGGATGGGATTTTCTATGAGATGATCAACAGGAAGTTGAGACCTGAAGGAAAGTCTAGAGCTTGGCTCCTTGGAGGAAGGGCATTGGCAAAAGGGGACAGGGACATTAGTGGCCTTAAGGCAGTAGGCACAAGGTCAGGAAGGTGCTTGGTGTGTTCAGGGGACAGCAAGGAGGCCAGTGTAGCTGGAGGGAGGTGAGTGAGGGGTGAGTGTTCTGAGAGGAGGTGGTTGGGATGGGGGCAGAGCATGCTGGATTTTGCAGATCATCTTAAAGTTTTATTGTGATGAGAGTGGGAGGCCAGTTAAGAGTCTTGAGAAGCGGGGAGGCAGGCGGTCCAGTTAAGGAGCCTAGTAAGTAGCCCAGGATTTTCTGTGGGATTTGTTCTGCCGTCACTGCGAGGTGGCCGTGGCATAGTAACACAGAAGAGGGTCAGTGACGGAGGCAGGGCCTGGAGGTGGGAACGAAAAGCCTGGAGTGAGAAGTCAGGAAACCAGACGGCTGCCTGGTCCACAGGGTCCTCAGTTCAAAAATGTGTTTAAAAATGTCAGTTAAACACGAGAGCATAGTAATCAAACTCACAGGAAAGTGCTGTGTAAATTCAGAAAATTCCTAGTGTGTGTGCTGAACTACTTGATAGTGCTGGGTTCTGAATACATTCTGAAACATTTTTTTCTTACATTTATTTATCAAAGTATTAATTGAGTGCTTACTGAATACTAACCTAGTGCTTGCTGTACTAGTTGATACTAGAATTTATGACTGTTGTCTTATTTCTGGTCTGTTCACAGGCTACTTGGAAGGTTGGGCCATCTGTCCCTGTGGCATCTGTCCCTTGTTTTCTGATGGGGGTAGAACTGGTAACTGCTGGATCATCTGATTATTGCTGCAGAGTCGAGTCATTGCCTCTGCTTCTGGGCGCTAGGCTTCCCATATGGCTTTCTGTATACGTGAGGATTGTCAACGAGTCTCATTCTCTTATGGGGAGAGAACTAAGTTTTAGCACTTGCTATAACTTACCTGATGCCTGGATCTATTTTTTCTTTCTTTCTTTGTTTTTACCAAATATGATGAGAAAAAAGACTGCTCATCTGTGTTGTTTTCTGAATTGCTTCTAATCTTACCACCCAAAAAATGTTTAAAGAAATAATTGTGAGGAATAGGCCTAATGTGGGTGAGATTTCTTATTGGAGAGCTTGTTAGAATAACATGTAGCCTTTTTGCTACTGGAAACAAAAGGCCCTCTTTTGGTGATATTTACATTTTTAAGTTCAAAAAGGGGGTTCTGACAGTTTTTTCCATGTCTGAAAGTATTAAAAAATTGTTTTTCTGGTTAGAACCTTCAAAGACGTGGAGTTGAGAGGGTGGGTAGGAGTGAAGGGAGTTAAGTGTCCTGACTAAACATCCGCTCCTGCTGAAGTCTCACAGTGAGTGGGTGCTCGGGAAGGAAATAGTCTATCCCAAGAAGCTGGTTCCCCAAAGCAACTGAGGACAGAACACACCCTGTTGTGTGTGTATTGTGGTAAAGGGAAAGCAGAGTTAGGTTTCCCTGGGGCCCCAAATGTCAGGGATGATGAACACTTACATCGTAAGCTGAAAACATTTCCTCTGGTGGAGACCTTTGTCTGCCTCACTCAGAGGTGAATCTCTTTTCTCAGATGTGCACTGCCCGGATGTTCCCTTTGGACTCACAGAGCCGATTATTCAGAAATTTGACTTTTAAGCCCCGAAGCAGAGTTTGGGCAGTTGTCCCAGAGCTAAACTTCTGGAGACCATGCACTTTTCCACCAGTCAGCATAGGACCTTCCTCCACTCCCTCTTAATGAGGGCGTATGCTCTTAACATTTCTTTCTGACTTCCAACCTCCCGTCATGTGTGCATTCATTGAGGGCCATTAGGAACTAAACGTTGTGGAGATGAAGGGGTGGGCCTTGCCCTCCAGGAGTCCCGTCTATAATGGGGAGGTAGAGAAGTAAGTGGACAATTGCAGTGAGTGCTTAGGCTGAGGCGAGGTGTGTGTGTGTGTGTACACAAAAGGCAGGAAACCTGGTCAGGGGAGTCATGGAAGATGAGGCCTGAGAAGAGTGGGGGTTGGCCAGGCAAGCTCATGGAAACCACGGAGCATGGCACCTTAGGAGACCCTCGAACCTGCGTGGGGGAGTCCCAAGTGGCCTGTGATTGTCAGGGGCCTGGTCTGGTATGCCATGCTAAGGAGCTTGTATTTTTCTCCTGAACACAAAGGAGGAGTGAGTGGACAAATTTGAAAAGATGACAAAAGGTCTTGTGGAGAATGGTTGGAGGAAAACAAGACTGGAGGCTGAGGGACAATCAAGGAGGCTATTGCTGACATCCAGGTGAGACCCACAGATGGCCCAAATTAGGATGGGAATGGGGAAAAACTGCTCAGATATTCTAGGAGGCAGAGGCTGCAAGAAGCGATCACTGACTGACTGGTGTGGTGCAGAAAGGAGAAGAATCCAGGATGCTTCCAGGTCGCAGAGAGGGGATGGGGTTGACATGGATGCCATGTCCCATGGTAAGTCAGGAGTTTTGAGAAAGGTCCTGGGACTGTTAGCGCTGTTAGGCAATTGGAAGCTATTACAAGAGTAGGTGTGGTTCTAACCAGGCAGCTGTTTTTCTTATGAGAAAAATGTAGAGAAACAAGCCAATAAAATCCTGTTTGGTTTGAAAATACAAACTACTAGAAGGGAATTAGGAACAGAAATTTCCCTACAGAGCATCTTTGCTGTATGCTGTCTTGCGTTAGGGCCTTGCCATTTCCGAGCTTGACAGGTGGCAACGATTCCTTCTTTTTGAAGATGAAAGGCACAAGCCATCAGCCTAGAAGGTATTTTAGCTGAGATGGTTCCAGGTTCTGACCAGGGAGAGCTCACCACTTCAGGTAAGTGGAACCATGTCCTCGTTGGGGGAATTCCCCGTTCGCAGCGCGAGGACTGCATGCGTAGGAGGTAGCATGGTCTAGTGAAGTGGGCAAGCAAGGACTTCGAGCGGGACAGACCAGATGCCCTCAGAATCTCAGGTCTGTCATCTGTCAGCTTATCACCTCATCCAAATTACTGAAACTTCTCGTCCTTCAGTTTTCCCATTTTATAAGGCTGTTAGGAAGGTGAAATGTGCACCTAGGCAGAGTGCCCCAAATGGTACCTGATCCAAGGTAGGCACTCAGTAAATTGTAGACCCTTTCCCTTCGTTGATGTGAGAGATGTTTATATCAGGATTGGATGGGAACCCTGGCTTTCTGCTTGTGACCTAAATGACGCTTGGTCCCTTGGGCGGATGCCGTCTTATTTCTCCTCGTCTACTCCCTGCAGCTGGTTCAGTCAACAGATGGAGGAAGACTTTGGGAGCCTTCCCATCACTTCCTCTCTCTTTCTAGGCAGGCATTTTGACCACGTCTGCATGATCCCAACATGTGTGTGTGTGTGTGTGTGTGTCTGTGTGTGTTGGGCTCGGGGGGAGTGAGTATGAAGAGGCTCAATAATAACAACTGAAAGAGAAAGAGGAAAAAATAAATCCAATCTAAATATATCTGTTGCTCTATTATTTGTTAAAAACCTGTAAAAAGTCTTATGCTAATTATTAGAGAAACTGTAAATAGAACTTAGCAAAACTGCTTTTTCAAAATATTAAACCTCTGCCCCCTAATTTTATCATGGCTTGTTGAGAGTGCTCTTCAGATCTTGTATTAAACATGTTGCATTTGTGTGGCTTTAGTTTGTTTTCTCTTTTGGTAAAAGATAAAATGCGATCCTTTTCTTACTAAGAGAGTGAAGTTTATCATATTTGTATCTTCTCTGATTCAGTGGAGAAAATCAGATTTACTTGAAAATGACAAGATAATTTTCTGTGTTTTTGTATTTTAGTACAAGAATCTGAAAATAAGCTGTAACAGCTTAGAGAACACAATTAGTACTGTACCACAAAAACCAAGTTAAAAAAAAAGCCCAACTTTTGAAGGAGTTTACTAAAATTTATCAAATTTCAACCATATCGGATGGTGCTCTTGGCAATGTTTTTCTCAATTGAAATATTACAGAAGAGTGTCATATGCAGGGATTCCATCCGTAAATACAAGAGATTTTTCTGACAGGAGCTGGTTTCTGAAGCGTTAGAATTGAGCTTATCTCCTACCAGAATCAAGAGTCATCTTGAGCTGTCTAGAGGCCTTTCTTCACCCTCTCAGACTCACTCCCTGCTGGCTCAGCGTTCATTCATGCATTCTTTTATTAAACCAACTGCGCTCTCCCTGGGAAGCCAACACCACATCTGCTTGTCCTTGGCCTCAGGGAGCTTATAGCTTAGCTGCTCTGACATTTCTGCCATGTTCTCTTCATTCTCCTCTCTGATGTGGATAATTTCATGGGCCTTTGGCTCACCTTCTATGTGGACTTTCTTAATATCTTGCAATACCTCCCTGAGAGCCTTCGTGTTGCTTTTCCACCTCTTTCCTAGTATTGAAAGGTGAGATATTTTAAAACATGAGTATCAAGTGCTTCTTGGGAAAATTCCATCAAGGCTCATATTTTCTGTATTCTCGCTTCATTGCTCAACTAACATTCAAAGCCCCACTAGTGTTCACTGCCTTTTAGTGTGACATCCCCAGGTTTCCTTTGGGACAGGCTTGGGTTGACTTCCTTCCTCTGCCGAGAGGGCGACCAGCTTGTAAGAGTTTTGAGTTTGTATTGGGATAACCCTGATGTCAGGATGTGTCTGAAGTCATTCATTTCTCACTCATTTCTGGTCTAGGCTGGAGTCCCTCAGGTGGTGGACGTCAGCGGGTGGGTAGGCCCGAACACCCTCACCCCAGCTGTAGGCCACGGGGTGGAGTGGCCTCACTCAGTCGAGAGACTTTTATCCTCAAGTCAGTGTTCTGTACAGATAAAAACACAGGATAAGATGCAGAGGAAGCTGTGTTCTTTGGTGGTTCTCTTATCCTCTTCCCTCTTAAAGACTCTTCGTGACTGTACTCACCTCTGAGCTTCTATCTTTGCTGTGATTATATTGATGTTTTCTCTGTGCATGTAAATGGATGTTTGTTTCTGAGTAAATATGAGATGAAATCGTTGACTCTCAGATTTGGAAGAACCTGCCCTTATTGAGGGGCTGACACTGGAGTCCCTTCTCAAACCTGCCCAAATGGGCAGCCACACCTTGTTTGCATTCCTTCGCTGATGGAGAACTCATTGTCTCCTGAAACAGCCTGCTTTATCTTTAGGCATCTCTGTTAGAATAATTCTCCCACTTAGAGTGAATTGAAATGTGTGTCCCTGGCAGGTCTACTCATTGTTCCTTGCTTTATTTAACCTTTGGAACCACACAGAGTGAGTGTAATCCCCATTTCACGTGACAGCCCTTCTGGTATTTGTATTTGGTGACAGTTTGTCATCTTCTTAGCCCTGTCCCCCTCCTTCTGTACCCGGTGCCTTCTCTTAGCTTCTGGGTCCTGAAATCATCCTGGTCACTCTTTTCTTAAACGAGGCTCTTGCTGATCAGCCCCGAGTAGAGGGGGCTCCCTACATCACCAGGGAGGGGGATCTGACAGCACAGATCAGCAGGGTTCATGGCTAATATGACTCCTGGGCTGGTGGCCCCTTTGTCTTTGGGACCCACTGCATTTTCCCCTGAGGCTGTGTGCTTGGGTGAAAAGACACACTTCTGAAATAGTTGGGGGAGGTTGTTCTTGATTTCAGGGGAGTCTACAGTAGGGTAACTGCCCTGTCCTGCTGAATCTGGATGTATAATTTCCAGAGATCACCGTGGTCTTTGACAATCCTCTCAAAGTGAACTTGTCATTAACTGTGATCTTCTAAGCCTTTTTTTCCTTCACCAACAACAAGGTTTGCTTCTGTGCCTCAGGCATCCTGCAATCAAGCAGTTGGTATCTTCAGGGCCTTTGATTCTCCCTATTAAACTTCATTTTGTTAGGCTTCACCCATCGGGTCCAATCTGCTGATCTGTCTGGCTCTTTAATTCTCTCACAATGCACTGTGTTTCCTGGGTTCCTGTGGTTCTAGGGGTTCTGGGTACAGACTTGAGGGTGAGAGAGATATGGGCGTAAATCCCAGGCCCACCACCTACTGGTTGTGTGGTTTTGGGCAAGGGCATAGTGAAGAATCTTCTGGGACAATTGACAGAGCAGATGAGTGGTATCTCAAGGAACCCAAGGGCAGGAGGCAGTAGCCTCGGGAAATCAGAACTGGGGAAGCTGAAAAAAGGTCTCATCTTATCCCTACTTCTCTCTGAACGTTAAATTTTTTTTTTTCTTTTTTGGACCCTGAGTTTCTCTGTCCACTTATGTGGTACGCAGAATAATGGCCCTCTCAAAGATGTCCACCTCCTAATTCTGGAACTTGTGCATATGTCACCTTACATGCCAAAAGGGGTGTGATTAGATGAAGGACCTTGAGATGGGGAGATTCTCCTGGATTATCCGGCTGGGCCTAGTGTCATCACAAGTCCTTACAAAAGAAAGAGGGAGGCAGGAGAGTGGGAGTGAGAGAAGGGGGTGTGAGGATGGAAGCAAAATCAGAGAGAGGATGATATACTGCAGGTTTCGAAGTTGGAGGGAGGGAGGGGCCTAGATCTAAGTAATGCAGGCAGCCTCTAGAAGCTGGAAAAGGCAAGGGAGAGGATTTTCCCTTAAAGCCTCCAGAAGGAGCACAGCCCTGTTGACACCTAGATATTAGCCTACTGAGACTTCTGACCTCCATTATAATAAAAATAAATGTGTGTTATTTTAAGCCACTAAGTTGCAAATGCCTCCTTGCCTTAGTCTTCCCCATGCCACCTACCCTGTTGCAGTAATGAGCTCCTCAGCCACCTCTTGTGCCCCGCTTTAGAGGCTGTGTGGTTTGTTCCTGCCTTCCCACTTCCTCCATCACCACTGTCTGCCTCAGGGCCCGGCACGCGCCCTCCATGGGGTGGGTTCTTGGTAAATGGTGGTAGAACCAAAGACTGCAAGAGAAACCTAATGGTGTCTTTCAGAAATCCAGCTGTGTGTTTCTAGTTCTTTGGCCCCTTAGCTCGGCAGCCCTGCCAGGAAAGGAAAAAGGCCAGTCCCTCGTGATTTTTCTCCCAATGACCCCTGAGCAGGCTTAGAGATGGTCACTCTTTCCTAAGTATTCTTTCAACAGGCTTGGACTCACTGCTCTAGAGCCTCTGTGTGGGGAATCCACCTGCTTTTGAAGACTGAAGTATTGCCGTGTTTTTTATACTCTTTGAATATCAGAGGTTGGATTTTAAAAAACCCCACAGAAATATGGTTTTGATGCCTTCTGTTTCTTTAATGTACCACAGTTGAAAAAGTGCTTCCACATTCATGATCTCATTTAATCCCCATGGTGGACCATGAAGTGGCCAATCCCTTTTCTGTTTGTTAAACTTTTTTCTTGTGAGGAAGGGAGTGACAATGTCCAAGCTCTTTCTTTCCATGTTAGGCTGGAAATCCACCATTTCTTATTATGGGTCTGAGTTCAGGGTGGTGACGTGCCCAGTCACTCTGCTCATGTGAGCAGAAGACGTTTCTCTTCCCAGGGCTGTTGGAACCACAGCTCACCACCTCTTCAAAGTGTCAAGAACATTCTAGTTTTCCCCTCAGAAATCTGGATAGCGCTTTGCATTCTGCTCTCCCTTCTCACTAAGCCAGCATCCTCTCATGACCTCCTCTCTCCCTGCTCGTTACATGGCCTCCTTGCCATCTGGGCCTGCAGCTGTGGGCCGGCCATCTTCCTTCTGGTTTGAATTGAAGATACTCCAGGAAGTAACCTAGATCAGCACCTGCTCTGAGGGTGTCCTGGGACCTGGTCTCCTGTCTGCTGCCGGGGCGCACACAGACATGCTCAGTCGCGGCTGGCTGGGTGCTGTCCTGGCAGCCACGTCCTCGCAGCCACATCCTCAGCCTTCTTTCTCCTCATAATCCTCTGCAGGAGGTCCCCAACCTACAAACTCAATAAGCTCTGAAAGTTTATTTTGCAATTAGTTGATTGTTTGGAGCTGGAAGGCATCTTCCCAGGGATTCAGTGTCAGATGGTGGTTAGGTCCCAGTCTTCCAACCAGCACCTGTTGTACCTGTTGTGTAGTTGAACTCTGCAGTCATGAAGAGTGTGGGCCTTAGAGTCAGGCCTAGGTGACTTCTGGCTCTGCCGCAGCTATCTGGATGACCTTGGCCAAGTGACTTAACTCCACTGAGCCTCAGTTGCCTCACCAGCAAAATGGTGATAAGTAATAGCTACTTGGCAGAGTTGTTGAATGATGTATAAAAAGTGTTAGTATAGTACTTGGCACTTGGTGAATACTCACTGAATGGCTGGTATTATTTATTACTGTACTATTAATTACGTGTCTAGTTTGTTTAATAGCACCAGATACCTAATCACTATTTATACTACCATTTCTGTGGGTAAGCTGATTCTAAGGTCAAACTCTGTACTAGTCACTCATTGAGATGTCCCTTTTTCCTTCTGGCAGTCTCAGATTGCTGGGGGAGGAGTCTTTCCTTCCTTCCTTCATTTAATTCATAAACAATTGCATTATGTCAGGCATGCTATGGAGCACTGGGGGCAAAATGGTGAGCAAAAAACAATATAGCCCCTGTACTCATGGATCTTACAGCCTGATGGGGGAGACAGACATTAATTAAAATAAAAAATCATAGAAATGTGAAAATACAGCTGCTGTGAGGAGCAGTGCTGGGGGAGGGTGTAGGGAGGTGTTGCTCTGGTATTTGCTGGGCCTCTGGGTTGGATCTACATCGTTGGGTTGCAGACACTGTCTTCAGCTGGGTGGCTTGGGGCTTTGGCAGCACTGGATCCAGCTCAAAGCAGGGGTGGTGGTAGCCTGGGCTTCAGCAGGGGACAGTCCAGGGTGTCTGAGACATCAGGGACACAAGCGTTTGTCAGAGAGGAGCAGTTGGGAAGAGCGTGGCTGTGTGTGTGTGGGTGCCAATGAGGCTTCTGGCTTTTGGGTCAGGGAGCTGAGTTCTCAGGTGGTGCTTATTAAGGAATGTTTTTAAGTGGGGCTTTAAGTTGGCCACTCCTTCTATTCAACCCAAATAACACCCCAGTCCATGCTTCCTGTCCCGTGGCTTCCCATGGCCAAACAAATTTAGTTAGTCTTTCTCCCTATAATTGCCTCCATCTCGTCTCTCATTTTTCACTGCTCCTTTCTTGCTCTCAATCCCTCTTTTTTTCTCCTCTTTGGTTTCTTCGGTTCTGCTCTGTGGCTAAATCAGCTCTCTGTTTTTCATCCAATTAACATTTCTCTCTTGGAGAAGCATATTCTTTGACTCTGAGATGGAGGAGGAAGGGAGCAGAGTTCTGTCTTATATAAGCAGCATTGGTATACAGGTTTTGTTTAATGTTCCCATTCAAAGTCTGCTCTGATGTCTTCTCGGGGGAAGGTGTATCTCCTGTGTTTCCCCAGCTTGCTATTTGTTCCTTCTCCCTTCCACAAGATGCAGTTTGCAAGTGTTTTAGTCATTTAGTTCTACTCTTTGTGGGAAACTGTGCACAGCTCATAAATTAGCGCCACGTAGATCATATTCACACCCCGCTTTGTGCAGTATTCAGAGCTTGGGAACTTGCTGGATGTCTCTTGAGGTACCTGTAATGTGATGCTCTGTGTTCCCTGGATCCTGGAAGATTGTCCTGTTCTTCCTAGCAGAGGTCTAATCCGGGAGCAGTGTTTTGAGACCTAACCAGGACGATGTGCCCAATGTCCAGTTGAAGAACATGAGTATCTCCGTTCTGGCCACCCAACAGGCCAGAGGGGTAGGACAAGTCAGCAATTGCAAGTATTGGCTCTGGAGTGACCACACTGACCACAGGAATGGGTTTGACTGCTTGGTGGCTTTTTTGAAAAAAGTTACTTAAAAAAGCTTTTTATTCAAGAAGAGTTTTAGATTTATGAGAAAATTGTGAAGATGGTACAGAGAGTTTCCATATACCTCCCATCCACCCAGTTTTCTCTATAATTAACATTACATTTGATTTGTCAGAATTAAGGAATAAATATTGACAAATTATTATTAGCTAGAGTTCATACTTTATTCAGATTTGCTTAGTTTTAACCTAACGTCATTTTTCTGTTCCAGGATCTCTTCCAGATTACCATATTACGTTTAGTTGTTGTGTCTCCTTAGGCTCCTCTTGGCTGTGATAGTTTCTGAGACTTTCCTTGTGTTTGATGACTTTTAACAGTTTTGAGGAGTATGGTTTGGTCTTTTATAGGATACCCCTCTATTGAAATTTGTCTTATGCTTTTTTCATGATTACACTAGGGTTAGGGGTTTTTGGGGAGGAAGACCACAAAGGTGAAGTGCCATTTTCATCACAATACACACTATTAATATGAGTTATGACTGTTGATGTTGATCTTGGTAAAGTATGGACCAGGCTGAGGTAATGTTTGTCAGGTTTCTCCACTGTAACCTTGTTCTTTTTTCTCCTTTCCATACTGTCCTCTCTGGGTGGAAGTCACTATGTGCAGCCTACACTTAGGGAGTGAGGGGTTATGTTCCCTTTCCTTTAGGACACGGTATTGAAATCAATTATTTGGAATTCTTCTACATGGGACATTTGTCTCTTCTTCCCCGTTTATGTATTTATTCAATCATTTGCTTATGTCAGTAAGCACGCATGAATATTTATGTTTATCCTTTGGGTTCTAATCCAATACGACTTGATTTTCTTGCTCCAAGTGCTCCAGCTTTGGCCATTGGGAACTCCATGTCTCTTTGGTGTACCTCCGTCATTGTGGGCGTTTTGTTTGAAACACTTCCTTACTTTCCGACACTACAAGATGCTCCAGGTTCATCTTGTATATTTCGTGCTCTAGTCCTAGAATCAGCCATTTCTTCAAGGAGCCTTTGTTCCTTTTATTGGAGAATTTATTGGTATTAGAAACCAAGGTCTGGGTGGTAGATGTGCTCATTGCTACTGGCATGTTGTTGCTTCTAGGCCCTCTTAGCTGACAGAGCAAGGAAATACGTATGTATACTGTATAAACATTTATAAATATGTAACCATCTGTATACATGTTAAGCTAAACTTGAATTTATACTGATGTTTCCAACTCGAATCCATTATCACATGGATCATTCTAGCCTTTTCCCCTTGCATATCTACAACCTCCCACTCCAACAGTGAGAAACAAGGCTCCCACCAGCTGCCTTCCATTTACTTAATTGTTCGATTCCAGTATACATGTATAGTAGTTTCAGAATTGTTAACCCATCCCTCAGTGGGAAACAACTTCATCAATGACAGTAGAATACTTATGTCTAGTTCCTTTTGCTTTTGGTTGCACAGACCCCACTCATTTCTAGAGTTACTTAGATCATTACCTTTTTCTCTCACCCACTTCAGTGAAGTTGTTTCATATATTTGTAATACAGTTAGATTCTTTTGGTCTGATGGCTCTTCAAAAGAGAGAAATGGGAAGATAAAGACTCAGTCATCAGGGAACTGAATTAGAGAAACCTTGTGAACAATTCGTTTTCTTATATCTACCAAATGTTTGGTGCTGCTGGATGAGAGGATTCTTGTAACCTTTTCTCCCTCTGCTTGCTTTTGTTCCTACCCATTTGCTGTGGACTGAATGTTTGTGTCCCCTCAAAATGCAAATGCTGGAATCCTAACTCTCAATGTGATGGTATTTGGGGATGGGGCCTCTGGAAGTAATTAGATGAGGTCATGAGGGTGGGGCCCTCATGATGAGATTAGTGGCTTCAGAAGAAGAGGAATAGAGAGGTCTCTTTTTCCACACATGTGCCCTGAGGAAAGGCCTTGTGAGGGCACAGTGAGAAGCCAGCCACTGCAAGCCAGGAAGAGAGCTCTTACCAGGAACTGAATTGTCTGGCACCTTGATCTTGGACTTCCTGGACTCCAGACGGTGAGAAATAAACCTCTGTTATAGCCACCTAGTCCGTGGTATCTTGTTGTGGCAGCGTGAGCTAACACAGCATTATTTATAGAAACAGGATAGGCACCCCTGGGCTGCTGAGGAGCCCTTTCTCAAACCAAATTCCCCAATTCCCTTGCTACCTTTAAACAACAAAGGGACCCCTCTTTCCTCCAATGCATCTGGGGGAAGGAGATGGGATGGACTAAGAACGTCCAGGTAATGTTCTTAGTGGTCCATTTAGATGTGAGAGCTCCAGGGTAAGGCCTTTCTATTGGAGTTGTCTGAGGCTATCTGATGAGACGCTTAGGCAAAAACAAGCATTAGGATTGAGGGAATGCTTCTCAGTGGAAAGATTATTATTACCTACTTGGAGGAAAACATAATCCCTTTCCCCGAACAGACTGAGCCTACGTGAGAGCAGGGGGGCCTAGTTTTAAAATGAGGAAGCATGCTGAGAAGGGTGGTAGTCTGCACTGGTGCAGGGCTCAGAGCTGGATTTGAGTCCCTGTTCTTCAGTGCGGTCAGCTGTACAGCATCATGTGCTCCTGGGTGGACTGGAGCCGCTAGTGGGGTCCTACCCGAGATCATGAACATGGAAACACTTTGTAAACCATAACATGGCAATATGAATGTGAGTGCTTGTTAGAAGGTCCAATTAAAAGCCTCAGCTTCCTTGAGGTAGGTTTTTCTCTTGGATGATGATTGTGGGTTTTTAATGTTCTCCTTTTGCTGTTAAATGTTTTTAGCTTCTTTAGACAGGTCATCATGTCTTCTCCCTACAACTCACTTCATACAAGTGGAAAAGGCATAGGAGCTGTCATAGGTGTAGGAAACAAACAAACAAAAAGCCCGAAGCTTGGAAGAAATGTGTGGCCCCCGATTTTTTTAAAAAACCTCTTAACTTCCAGGGAGGGACTTCCTTTCATTGTCTCCTTTTTGTGTTTCTTCCTTTTCCTCTTCAGTTTTTTCTCTTTGTAGTGATTTTTTTCATTTCCAGGATTTAAAACTTTTTTACTTTTATTGCCTGTTTCATTTTACAAGCTGGCACCTGTTTTGATGGGAATATCTGCTTCCTGCTGCCCTCAGGACAGTCAAAGGGTGTGTGGTAAATTTGTCTAGGGCATCACACCATGATTTCCACTGTTATGACTCAGAGAAGGCTCCCATTGGAGAGAGCTACCCAGGAAAACAAATTAAACTTTGGGTTTTAATACAAAACTTTTCTAAATTTAGCCCGTATGAGAAAACTAAGATATTTAAGTACTTTATCTCTTTTTGCAATTTTTTTTCCATGTGGTCATCAGTTAACCAGCCAAATTAAAGTGTATGTGTTAATGTTCAACATTGGGCTAATGTCCAGAGGTTAGTTTTGGACGTTACAGTTTGGAGTAGGTGAATGTTCAAAATACAAGCATTTAGAGGAGCACTTGGTACAGAGTACGAGTATTTAAGAGTTAATTACATTGTTATTATTATTGCAGACTGAAGAATTGCTGTGGGATGGTAGGATAGATGAAGGACCTAATGTCCGCATTGGGTGTAGGTGGAGGAAAGTAAACTGGAATTGCTGTTGCTGTGTTTCTGGCGCAGGAGAAGTGATGATGGAGATGGGAATGGATCCCAGAGCAGAGGTTTAGGTCTAAAAACTTGGAACTAGGGAGCTTGAAAATGGCTTATCTAACAGAAGTCAGGGATGTGTTAGATGGTCTCTGAAGACCTTTCTGCCTTTAGAATGTGGTTTTTTGTAGGTTCCTGTCTACCTGCAGTAGGACAGGGGTCATTAACAGGTCAAGGGGTTCTGTAGAGGAAAGGGAAAGTGAATGACATTTTTCTGGGTTAGATTCTCTTATCAGTGCCTTTTCTGGCATTCTCAGAGTGAAAAGATATTTCCATATGCTTCTTGGTCTTAATTAAACAAAGACCATACCTCTTCAGTTGTTCTTGGTACACCCTTAGAGGTTCAGATGCACCTCAGGACAATAAGCAAATGCCAGAGGAAGGGAAAAGAGTAATATTCTGTAAAATTGGGTAAGGTCTGGCTCAGAATTCTTTGAGCGTGAATAGCAGGTTATGCATTTCATTTGCACCTGCCAGGCTGCAGACACATTCTTGGGGAGAGGAAGCAAATACAGAGATTTCGTACTGAGGGGGAAGGGAGAGTTGGGGTGGGCAAGGGAGGCATCTGAGTTTTCCAAGATGGCCTTTTATTTTTATGTTTTTATTTCTGTGATAGTTACCATTCCTTGAAAGAGTTGTCTTTACTCCCTTCTTTTGTTTTAGCCCACTCTGGTTGAGCTTTCATGCCTTCTACTCCAGTGACAAAGTTCTTGTCAAGGTCACCTTTGATCTTCATCCTGCCTAATACAAGGAGCGTTCCCTAGTCTTCATCTGCTTATTAGCAGTGTTTGGCTTATTTGACCACTCCTTCATTTTTGAAACACCCTCTTCTCTTGGCTTCTATGCCGTCACACTGTCCTGGTTTCTACTGGTTCCATCGGCTGTTCCCCTCAGTTCTGTTTGCCTGCTCCTTCTCTTCTTGACTTTTCAGTGTTGGTGTGCTAGAGCCTAGACCCTCCTGTGGATCTTGTTAAATGCAGATAACGATCCAGTGGGTCTAGGGTGGGGCCTAAGATTTGCATTTCTCACAAGCTCCCAGGTGATGTTGTTACTGCTGGTCTATGCAGCATACTGTGTCCTTCCAGGTACTGGAGCTGTCCTCAACTTCTCCACCTACATTACTTCCTAGCTGAGCTCATCCAGCCCCTGGCTTTAAATAACATCTTGACTCTTACTGGTGACTTCCCATCCACTTGGCGTAAGACTCAGAATCTTTACTGAGGCTCACAGACCCCATGATTTGACTCTTGCCCACTGCTGTGCCCTCGCCTGTCCTTCCCTCACCATCTCCCACTGTGTTCTGGCCAAGTCAGCTCTTTTGCTGATTCTCTGACTTGCCTAGCACGCTTCTTCCTCAGGAGCTCTAAACTCGCTATTCTCTTTACCTGGCACTCGCATGGCTTGAAAGATCTCATCCTCTCTTTCAGATCAAGTGTTCCCCTCTCAGAGAGGCCTTCCTTGACCACTGTATCTCAGACGGTCCTTTACCACCACCACCTTGCTCTCTCCTTACACTGCTTCATTTCTTCATAGCACTCATCACTATATGAGTTTCTTGTTTATTGTCTCTCTCTCCCCACCAGAGTGTAAGTTCTATGGGGCAGGACTGTCTCTCCATGTAAGTGCTGCAGAAGAGTGCCTAACATGGTAATAAGCTCCCAGTAAGAACTTGTTAGTGATTAAATGAAACATCAGTATTGGCATGTTCTGAATGAGCTGGATGACCACTGGATACTACCACTTGATTCTAGTGGCCATGCTCATAACGGTTTGGGTTTCAGGTTATAGTACAGTATTTTAATTATCACGAACTATTGGAAAAGACCTGAGATGGATTGGACACATAAATGAGACTATCACACCACGTGAAGACCCAATATTTTTATGGCAGACCGCACAATTGAAGGTTTCATAGTTGTTTGCATAAAAAGAGATCACAGAAAATTGCAGTGTGTGTGCAATGAAATCCTGAGGGCCTGCCCTGCTGTGGTCAGTGTCTTCCTGTTCACACCACGTATGGTGATTTAGTTTCAGCAAATAAACATTATCCTCATATTAAATTCATGTTGTAAATTTGAATTGTATTGGTTTTGTATTTGTCTTTAATGTGCAGATTTGTTTTGGTTTTTATGATAACATAAGATCTATAATAGTTTTATGTTCATACATTAAGTGAATACTAAGGCCCTTTGTGAATTTTTTTCTATATCTGTATAGCTATAGAAAAAATATACAGATTTTTTTTCTGTAATCTGTACATTATAGAAGCTTGTGAAAGACTAAAATGGGAATTGATCAGTACTGAAGATGCAGCTGAGGACAGAAACACCTAGGAATAGGTCTTAACTTCTCCAAGTACTTGTGAAAAGCTATTTTTAATAAAATAAGGATAGTATAGGCTCTGAGTGGGCTATTAAATTTTAGCATGCTTTCAAGAAAGTGAAATTTT
The DNA here is from genome assembly GCA_031878705.1 of Tapirus indicus. Classification (NCBI taxonomy): domain Eukaryota; kingdom Metazoa; phylum Chordata; class Mammalia; order Perissodactyla; family Tapiridae; genus Tapirus; species Tapirus indicus. Next base: position 49,310,339 of record CM062918.1, read on the forward strand.
AAAATATCCATATTCATATGAGTACAAAACAATATACTGACAAAGCCTAAAAGGCTAAAATATATAATAATTTTGTTTCCATAATTGAAATGTCAATTTCTGATTATTGAAAAACATCATGAATTGTGAAATTTCCTTACTGGACACACCTGTATAAAATGAAGATATTTAAATATAAAATAAAGATAATAGAATTGATGGCTTTTACCCATCAATGCCAGGGCCTGGGTTAGGAAGCTATGAAGGCGGAAGCTCCCAATTCTAACTTCTGTTCCAGGCCCTTCTGCCATCCCCTGGCTCCTAGACACCAGAGAGGAAGGGACTCTGCACTTAGGAAGTGGGGCCCAAGAGGGAGACAAGTTCTTGCTTTGAAAGGAGACAGGAATGGTCCTTCCACACACATTTCATTTGAATGTGTGTGTTTGTTTATATCCTGTTTACTTCTGTCTTAGTCCCTTCGAGCTGCTCTCACAAAATACCACAGATTGGGTGGCTTATAAACAATAGGCATTTATTTCTCACAGTTCTGGAGGTTGGAGTCCAAGATCAAGCTGCCAGCAGGGGGCATTCTTCTGAAGACCTCTTCCAGGTCCATGGCTGGTGCCATCTCACTACATCCTCACATGGTGAAGGGACTAGGGAGCTCTGTGTGGTCCCTTTTATAGGAAAACTAATACCATTCACAATAGCTCCACCCTCATGACCTAACCACCTTCCAGAGCCTCCACCTCCTAACACCATCATCTTTAGGGGTGAGGATTTCAACATATGAATTTTGGGGGGACACAAACATTCTGACCATAGCAACTTCCAAATATAATCTGAGGCTCTCATACTAATGAGCCCAGCTATGTGGAGCTGTAAAACCAGGGAGACTGGGGTAGAAGACGAAGAGCAGAATGTGAATTTGGGAATGGGGTGGGAGTGCTTTAGGAAGTGAGAAAGGGAGCTGAGGACCTCAGAAATGCTTGGAAAAATCTGAAAGAATGGTCAGTTCTTCAATTACCTGAGTAACTGGCAAGAACAAGATATAACATGTTTGATGTGACTTTGGGGTCTGGGACGGTCCCCCTTCCCTGCTGCCGACCCAAGAGTTCATCAGGCTTCTGGTGTCATCAAACTTGGGCAGTAATAACTATCTTGAATAACAGACAACCTGAATTTACACTTGTGGGGATCTTCTAGGTTTCTAATTTAGAATATTATTTTAATTTTATTTTTTAATATTTTGGTGACTACACAGTGTTATCTTCTGTTTGTTTTTAACAGTCACACTATGTTATATTCAGTAGGTTTCTGTGGACAAATCCAAGTGCCTGTCATTTATAGCATATTCTTTCTGGATCCCCTGCAAACAACTAATGGATCCATTGATGAGACTTGGTTGGTTTGTGAATTGATGCCTGCAGGGAGGTGGGAAGGCTGCTCACCACCAGCTCTCCCTGGTGGCTCCGGATTTGGCAGTTACATGGCCAAGTTTGCTCATGATGCCGACTCCTTCAGTCTTTTCTCTGATGAGGACAAAGACAGACAGATTTCCCTGGTTCGATCTTGTTTTGAGTGACCAAGAAGAGAGACTTAGCAGAAGGCATAACATATATTCCAGGGGAGAATATTTAGCTTTGGAATTCACTTTGCAGAAATCCTCTCTGAGGAGGACATCCTCTCTGCAGAAATCCTCTCTGAGGACAGCTGGCTGGCGTTGTTGAAATTCCACAGTGTCCCTTTACTCCCCTTAGGAGATGCTTGATAACCCTAGGACCTATTTTCTACTTTTGGAACACACATATCTTGTGAGTGTGGCGCCTGGAGGCAGGAAGAAAAGCCACAATGATGCTGATGACCAGATTCTAGTGGTTTAAACAGTGATACATATTCCAGCTCAAGGTAGTGGTGCGCCTGCATGATGGGCATAGGGGATGGGTTATGGAAAACCTTGACTTAAAAAAAAATTGTTCAAATTTTAAAAGAGGATTCAGAGAGCTATGTGCATCGTATGTAGTTTATTAGTTCATTCATTCATGTGTTCATTCAGCAGCTACGTGCAGGACGCTGTTCTGGGTGCTGGGAAGATCGGACGGAGGAAGGCCCCCCAAGGAGTGACGCTTCTGCTGAGATCTGACAGATGAGAGGCTGCCTTGCTGGCACGCCAGTGCAGAGGGACATAGACATGCAGTTTGGTCCACAGCTGTCCGATGACCATGTCAGCATAACCTCATCAGCTATGTGGGAGGCAGAAAAATGAAAATGTGGTCCCTGTTCAAGAAAGAGCTCAGGTCTTAGACACAGAAGGTCTGCGTCTAAATCCCGGTGCTGACCCCAAGCCTGGTGAGATCTCAGGGACATTACCACTCCTCAGAGTTTACACATCTCTAAAGGAGGGAAAATAGAATCCCTTATTTAGGGGGCTGCAAGGATCTGACCAGACAAGATGATATAAAGAAAGCATCCCACTTGCCTGGCACCGTGGAGGGATGACATGCATGTCTGACTCAGAGTCAGTTGAAAAACCTTAAAGTATAGTTGTTGGGACGAAACTGATCTACAAAAGAGCCACTATTGGAGAGCCTGTGCTGAACTATGTAGAGCTGGCCGTGTGCTGGAATGCCAGGGATGTCAGAGATTGCTGGAGTAGGTGAGACTGGAAGAAAGAACAGGATTTTTGTAGCTGAAGGGAGATAGTGTTTTACTGGGGCAAAAAATGTTGAAGGTAAAGGTTGTAAACATCATGTGAGGATAGAAGCTTCCCTTACCGGGTACCTTCCTCTTGGTGGCCTGATGGCATTGCATTAATGTCAATAATGTGAACGTGAGCATAAGGTATGCACTGAGTCTGAAGAGCTTCTCAGTACTCAGAGTTGACTATAATGTAGTGTGACAAGATTGGGAAATCTGAGAGGACTCCACTGGGTTTCATTGGGCTTCAGCATGGGTAGGTCTAGGTGAGTGTCGTCGGTCAGGGATGGCAAGCAGATTTTATTTTGTGTTTACACTGATTGATTGGCAGTGACTGCAGGAATGCAGTGTTGAGGAGGATTCTGAAGCTAGATTTGGGCTTGGAGAAAAAAATGCATTAACCTTGTGTTGATATGTTTGGGCTTCGGCTCCATATAGGAAACTATAGCACAAATATCATGGATCTCTTATTTCTGGTTAAGATCTTTTCTGTGTACCTGGCAAAATAAAAACATTCATTTATTCAGACAACAATTATTTATTAAATTTCCACGATGGACATAGCACTGTACTTTAGATTCTCAGCCCTCCAGTTTCTTAATTAGTTAATAAATTATTTCAGGGTTTTGGTGGTTAACGCTGTTTGGTTCACCAGTGAGGTTTCTAGCTGCTGCCTCATAAGTATTTAAAAACATTTTATGATCAAAGTCAGCTTTCTTATGGCCATAAATGCCACATTGAAACTTTTTTCACTTATTATTTCCTATTATTTCATTTAGCATACAATATATGATTTGATTTTCCTAATTACCTTATGAAGTCATCATTAATAATCTGACTTCAGAGATAGGAGAACACTCAGAGAAGCTAAAGAACTTGTCCAGAGCCAGGATTTGACCTGAGTCAAATGTTAGACATATTCCTCGCCCCTGCACCTGGGTGTTAGGCTCCATTACTCATCTTCAGAATTGCAGACTTCTATAGCTTAGGTTTGCACTGGTGAGAGAACTTTTAGAAATCATTTCAGGGTCAGGAGATGAGAAAGGATGAATAATATATCTTAAACATTTTTTGGATGTGAATTCTGTATTTTTTTCAGAGACCATGTGGGATATAAAATATCAGTCACTGAATTTTAAAATTAAAGTTGGCAATATAAGAACACCATAAATTATGTGGTAATACACATGCTAACCAGGTAAGGAAAGAGGATTGGGATCAGAACTAACAAAAGTGGAACAGGGGCCCGCCCAGTGGCGCAGCGGTTTAGTTCGCGCTTGTCAGCCTGGGGTTCACGGGCCTGGATCCTGGGCGCCTGCCTACGCACTGCTTGTCAGCCATGCTGTGGTGGCGTCCCATATAAAGTAGAGGAAGATGGGCATGGATGTTAGCCCAGGGCCAGTCTTCCTCAGCAAAAAGAGGAGGATTGGCAACAGATGTTAGCTCAGGGCTGGTCTTCACACACACACACAAAAAGTGGAACAGAGACTGATGTGGCAGGAGACCTTCCCTGGGGAAAGGAGTGCGTGGACTTCGAGAGATGAGGTGGAGGGTCCCAGGAAATCCAGCGTGACCCCCGCGCTCCAATATGAGGGTGGTCAGATTAGTTAGTCCTGGTGAACCCTGTTCTTCATGATCCTCCAAGGTTTCCAACCCTAGTATAAAAGGACCTTCCTGCAGGATTTTCTTTTTTCCCTTTTGCCTCCTTCCTTTTTGTACAAGGTGGTGAGTTTAGGGGGAAGCTGCAGCACTCAGTATTAAAAATTTAATTTTTTCCCCCAGCATAGAAAAGTTTTGGTCATCACACTCATTTAAAGAGATTCAGATGATAATGAACTGTGTAAAGTAGACATCTCTGCTGTCATTTTCAAACCTCAGTTTATTTTTGGAATTGTTTTACCAGGGAGTTCGAAGGCTTGACTGTGTGAGACATTTCCTTTGAAATCTTAAAAGTTTGGTCAATTTCCTATGTTTGTGCTAGACAGATAGATAAGGAGAAAGAGAAAGAAGGAAAGCAACTAAAGCTCGGTTTAGGAAAGGCTGCCTATTTCTGTCATGTTTGGGAATACATTGAAAAACCAGTGTGCATTTTGCTAACCTTGAGTTTTCCACACTCTGATTTTTCACTTTTATCTAGTTGAGGTTTTAATGTGGATATTCCCACACAAAATTCATGTCCTCCCACCAGTTTTACAAACAAGTACTTTCGGAGTGATGTTTTGTCCACTCTTTAGAAGTTTTAGCTGGTGTGTATCATCAGGCTGACAGTGGCTTCCCTCCGAACCAGACAGCCACCAAATCCCGTTCAGGGGAAATTACTTTTTGGTTTGTGGCTCGCTTCTTATTTCCTGGAATTAAGCTCAAGACTGCACTGAGGTTCATTAGCTCCCCACCTCTGCCTTAGATGCTCTTTTAAATGACTTGTATGATAACATAGAATTATTCACTTTAAGCCAACATTCACAGAGTCCCTCCCCCTGTGCAGGTGCTATGCTGGGTGCTTGACCCACCCTGTCCTGGCTGGTGGGGACTTTTGTCCGCAGGAGGGAGGGCAGACCATGGTGGAAAGGTTTCTCATTGCCTGGCTGCATGTCCACAGTAGCCATGAGGACCTCTGGTGAATATGCTTCCAGGTCTTGGAGGTGCCACAGGGATTAGAGTGGAGAGCCGGGGATGTGTGGCCCAGCATTGTGACTAATCTCTGCGCTCAGCTGATAACATGTGATGGCCCAGAGAGAGAAAGTGTTTCTATCTGGCATATGTTCATAGTTCTTCCAAGTGCTAAGCTCTTTGTTCTTACTCACAAACACACTCATTGATCTTGCTAACTAAAGCAATTATCATCATTTAGCGATCTTTTCCAAAAGCATTATTTCCACTCCAAAGCACCACTTTTATTTGCCAAGTGCCACAATGTTACATCCTGGCAATTGGTCAGCATTTACTGCCAAATTATGTAAGCCCTTGGTTGTGCTTAGTCCCCGACTGAGCAAATGTGTCTGTGGAGCACATTAGGGTGGTGACGTGGCCTGGTGTCTGAAAATGGAGAACAGCTGTCCTTAAATTCATTCATTAATTCAGTGTTTACACTGTGATTGAGAAGGAAATCCATATTTGCTTAAGGCACCAGTGCCCAGCTGAGAAATGTCATTCCATGAAAATATTGGATTGAGGTTTGTTGTCAAGGAAATGTAAATCAGGGACATTTCATGAAATTCAAATATGTGGATTAACTTGCTAACAGGGAGCTAAGACTGTAATAAACCAAGTGGCCTTATTCAAAGATTGAAATGTAATTAGTGTTGACTGTAGTAGCAGCAACTAATGAAAAGGACTATAAAACCCTGGAAAAGAATTTTATTAATAAATATTAGAAGAAATATTTTCATAGAAAAGTCAGAGTCAGCATAAGAAGAGATTATGGGTGAGTAAAGTGACCTCATTTAGTAAATAACATTTTAAAAAAAGCATCACAGTGGATAAATTTGTTTGTACGGAAGCTCTTCTGTTAAAAAAATATTTGTTATAAACTTTAATGAATACACAAACTTCTAGAGGTCCAGAATAAAACATGCCAGCACTGCTCGGAAACAAGGGATCAAGACACACCGGGTCATTTTAGTCTTGGCCTTCATGCTTTGCTTCATCAGCCTAAGGCACGTTTGTTGGTCTTGTGCTGGTGTTGAAGTGCTTTACAAATATTATTAGTCTCATCAAGTAGATAAAATCCTGTTCAAAATCTCACTCAACAGACAGTAAAGGAATGAAAATGAAACCCACAAAGACAACCAATGGTGGTGGAGACTTGGTGGAGGAGCGCTCTGAAGCAAATGGAGGAGTGATACTGACTTAGCCGAGTGATGGATGCTTTAGCCTGAAGTGCCTGCAATATAGGAATGAAGTGATTTGCCTGCAGAACTGCTGAGAGCCTCAGAGATGGGAGGCATTGGTTACTGCAAAAGGCAGGGTGAGGGGCCAGCATATAGGGAATTATTTAAGAGCCTTGAGAACTGGAGCAATTGGACTTGCAGGGTCTCCTCTCCACTCTAGATATCTGAGCATCCATCTGCCCTTGCCCCCCTCCCCACCCCAGCAGCAGACTGGCGGTCTGTTCTCTGGAGAAACTGAACTAGAATAATGTGGGAAGGGGATATGGGTGACTGAAAACAGGAGGATTGAATGAGAGCTGGGACCTCTATCCTCTTCCCTTGCCCTGTCCCATAACGCCAGCAACCAGGCCTGTGCAGCCCCAGCAGTGGATTGCAGGATTCTTTTCTTGAGAAATCGAACAGCTCCCCAAAAAGTGCCCCCAGATACCGAAATGTGCGGGTCCTCTATGGAAACCTTGGCACCTTTTTTCCCCATGTTACTTGAAGTTCATCAGCTAATAACTCCTCTCCACATATACAGAGCTTTCAATCTGCTTGTAGTATTTCACTCTTAAATCCTTAAATAGGATCAGGCAGCCAAGGATCCGAGTCAACATGAAAGACAGAGACCAAAACAAACAGGAAAAGAGAAACCTTGCAGAAGATGGAGATGTTGCAGACAGCAGAGAAAACATATTTTTTTTCAAAAAAGAGTTATAGTTAATATCCTCAGAAAGAGAGACAAGCTATTTCCTGTCTAAAATAAGAATAACATTTATGAAAGTGAAACAATTAGAGAAAAAGAGATATTGGAAATTACAAATTAAATACTTGAATTAAAAAAAATAGTTGACACTGTATCTCTCAAAAAGTAGAAACAAAAAAGACAGAGTTCAGAAGTAGATGAGAAAAGAAATACAAAAAAAATTGAAATTTGGTCTAAAAAATTCAACATTACTAATATATTAGATGCAAAAACCAAGAACAAAATAAAATAGTTTTCTGAACATTATCGCAGAAATGATACAAGAACATTTCATAGAACTAATTTCCTAATTGAAGGAATAGATTAAGTGCCCATGTTTTATAAAATTGCCCAATTTTACAAAACCCTCACTCAGTCACGTCATTGTGAAATTTCAGAATACCGGGGACAAACAAAAGGTCCTGAGACTTTCAGAGAAAAATAAACAGGGCATACACAGAGGAAAGGATATCATAATAGCATCAGAATTCTTAACAGCATCCCTGGAAGCTAGAAGATAATGGAGAGATACTTTAAAAAAATCTGAGAGAAAATTCCTTCTAACCTAGATTCTAAATCCAGCTAGACTACAATAAAAAGTAAGCATAGAATAAAGACATTTTTCACAATACAAAGACTCAAAAAAGTTACTCCTTTAGACATTTTCTTAAAAAGCTACTGGAAATGTGCTGCTTCAGGCCAATTGGGTAAACTAAAAAAGAGGAAGACACAAAACTTGGGATACAATATAGCACAAAAGGAAGACAGCAGCTAGACCTCATATAGGGTGGGAGGACGGAGGACTATAGAAGGGAGGTCACGAGGGAAAGATCACCAAATTATCTGATAGTTTGATCATCTGGAAATTAATACTGGTAAGCATCTAACAGATGTGATGTAGCTGATGAAAGGACTTAAGGATAAATATATAGAAAATAAGACAAGTAAAAATAGCTGTCAATGATTAACTCTGGAAGAGTTAAAGTTTTGTAAGAAAGGAAAGATGACCATAGTCTACAGTTTGGCTCTTTAGTGAACAATATTTATATAATTGTAATAATATATACAATTGACTCTTGATTTTATTATTGGGAAGCTAGCAGAATGAGAAATTCATATGTATGATGTGTCATCTACCATATGTAAAACTGGTAAGTTGGGAAATTGCAGCTAGGCATATTACTTAGCAACATGGAGGAAAGTACTAGAAGAAATAGCTAATGTTTGCCCTCAGTTTCCTCTGGGGAATGTGATTGGGATTGGGGGAGGGAAGCTGGAGAGTACATGTTTTCATTCTATCTTGTTTTACTTTGACTAAAAATTAAATTATTTAAAAATGTTAGTATAACTCTGATGAAACTGAAGGTAGACACAATGAAATAATTGGAATCAGTGAGATGATGAATGTTGCAAACGTATATACCTCTCCAAGTTGTTCCTCTCTGTAAAATGGGAGGTGATAGTGTCTAACATGTTTTACATTTAAAAGAATAATCACCAAGCAAAACTGACAGCACCATGCTAGTAGTAGGAGACGAATGTATCCAGGAAGACCCAAGACAAATTGGAAAGACAAGTAAGGATGTGCGATAGCTGAACTAAACCATTGGTCAGGTTGTATGGATGTATTTTGAAATGCTTGCCTTAAAATAGAGACTACACCCAGCACGCATTAAACACTGACAAAAATTATCCATATATTTGCCCACAAAAGAAACCTCAATACATTTAAAAAGAAAGAAATAATAGAGACTTCATTTTTTGACTACAGTACAAGGAGAAATTAACAACATATAGAAATAAAGACCCTCCAAGCCAAAACAACACAACAAACATACTGGATATAAGAAAACTTTCCCCCAAACAACTCTTGGGTCAAAGAAAAAATCAAAGCCACAAATTAAAACTATCTAGAAAATAATAATAGAAACATAATGGTGGTGGAAACTATTGGCTGCCTTCCCAATATCCATTCTCTTCTCTCTTTTTACTAACAGAACATTGATTTTGTTGAGAGTGTCAATGACTAGCTAAAAAACCCTACTTCCCAATGCCCCCTTGCAGGTGGAGGTGGTCATATGATTAAAGTCTCACCAATAAGATGTATGGAATTATTGGTGGCTGGGGCTTCCAGGAAAGCTCCTTTAAAAAGAAGGTTGATCATCACCTGGCCTAATAAGCCTTTGGCATACATGATGCTGGATCAGCCATCTTGTAATCATAAGTTATCTAATACATGCTAAAGGTAATGAGTAGAAAGATAAAAGAGGTGTTCCTCAAAAATATCCTGGGATTCATTCTAGCACTGGACTTCCTACCTCCAGGAAAAAAAAATCCTAACTCTTAAGTTGCTGTTTTGGGTCTCTTTGTTAGTAGGAGCCAACACAATTCCTAACTGACACAGTCACATATCACAATTCATGGGATATTCATATCATGGGATATAATTAAAGAATGAAAATAAACGTGTGAAGCATGCAAGTTGAGAAATTGGAGACAGAACAACAAAATAAAATAAAGGAAAGCAGAAGGAAATAAGAAAGATCAAACTAAAACTCAATAAGTTAGAAAATTAAAAAAAAAAAATTGATAGGGGACGGCCCGGTGGCGTAGTGGTTAAATTTGTGCGCTCCACTTAGGCGGTCCAGGGTTCGCAGGTTTGGATCCTGGGCGCGGTCGGACGCACCGCTTATCAAGCCGTGCTGTGGCGGCGTCCCATATAAAGTAGAGGAAGACGGGTGCACAGGTGGTAGCCCAGGGCCAGTCTCCCTCAGCAAAAAAGAGGAGGATTGGCAACAGATGTTAGCTCAGGGCTAATCTTCCTTACAAAAAAAAGAAAAAAAAGATAAATCTAAGAGCTAGTTCTTTAGGGGAACAACAATTTAAAAAAAAATGGATGTATACTTTTACCTGCATAATCAAGAAATAGGTGAAGAAAGCACAAATAAACAAAATTACATAAAAATATAGAGATGAAATGATTTATTCTTTGAAAAACTCTGCAAATAAATTTAAAAATGTGGATTGAATAGATGATTTTCTTGGAAAATATGCTACCAGATTGATTCCAGAATAGAAAGAATGCTCAAAAGGCCCCTAACAGTGAAAGAAATGAGACAGTTTATCTGTGATCAGTTGTTGCTGCTCTTCCTGGGTCTCCTTTGCTGTTGGAGTTTTTCAGAATGAGAGAAGTGAATTTCTGGTGACAGAACTGGAGAGTGTGGGGCAGGGTGGGCGTCCTGCCTGGTGACTGTCGTGCAGTCTCTGACAAGGGTGGCCACACACCAGAAAGGCAGAGGCAATGATTCTTGATGTTAGGACCCATCACAAAATAAAGAGCCCCGAGTCTTCAGGTCTTTTTTTTTTTGTGGGGATGACCAATCCTGATTTAACATCTGTTGCCAATCCTCCCCTTTTTGCTGAGGAAGACGGGCCCTGGGCTAACATCCCTGCCCATCTTCCTCCATGTTACATGGGATGCCGCCACAGCATGGCTGACAAGCCGTGCGTCTGCCCGGGATCCGAACTCGCGAACCCCAGGCTGCCAAGCGCGAACTAAACCGCTGCGCCACCAGGTGGCCGCTAAGTCTTCAGTTTTTTATAACAATTTTCAGATCAATATGTTACTTGAACTGTTTTGGTAAGAAAAAATGATTGAAAATTATTTTTAGTCATTTACTGTCAGTCTCACAAACAACTGATTCCTTAAAATGTTTTAAACCGTATATCCAAAATAGATAGTGATAAAGATTTCAAATCGAGATTGTGCACAAAAAAGGTTGAAAGGGTTGTTTTGACAGGAACATTAACAGTACAGGAAAAAAGAAAAATGGTGAGTATCAGAATGCCTTAGTTCTTAATTATTTTCATGGAAAAGTAACTTGTTCTAAAATGCTGGTAACTGGAACATTCTATTGGTTAAAAATAAATAGCATGAAGTGTGAGGTAACTGATTAAGGAAAAAACAAAGCAACCAGAACAGCCCATCGGCTATTAATAGAATAATGAAATTATGCCAAAGGCTTCAGGTCGTCCACCCTGAGGCCAGGGTTCAAGCCCAGTGTTGACAAACATCATGGTCAAGTGGGCTCAGGGGCATTGAGAAAGGCCTGTTTGGACGAGCATTTGGTTCTGAAGTGTCCTTGCTTTTTAAAGTGTTTTCTTTGAACTTTGAAGTTTCCCCTCATAATCTTCAGTTAAACAGATGTAATTCTAATGTAATGTCCTCTTTTTACCCCCTCTTTCCCTGGTAGCGGGAACAGTGGACCATGGAGCTGTATTTCGGTGAATATCAACACGTGCAGCAGGAATACGGAGTCCACCTGAGACTAGCAAATGATGAAACCAAAAAATCCAGGAATTCCCAGCACTCTAAGGCAGGCTCCTATGGTGTCAGTATTCGGGTACAGGGAATTGATGGCCACCCCTACATAGTTCTGAATAACACAGAGCGGTGTCTGGCAGGGACATCTTTTTCTGAAAACGGGTCATCATTTCCATCTCCGATGATAAATAACCTGCCTCTGCATTCCAGCGATGGGTCTGTGCTCGAGGAGGACAGTGCCGAAGAACTGCAGCTCCCGGAAAACCCATATGCCCAACCCAGCCCAATAGGAAACCCCAAACAACCCTCCCTCTTTGAGGGCAAGAATGGAGTTCTAGAACCCAAAGAGGGGCCAGTGAAGCCATCACACATGCTGAACTTCCAGAGACACCCAGAGCTTTTGCAGCCCTACGACCCTGAAAAGAATGAGTTGAACTTACAAAATCACCAACCTCCTGAGAGTAACTGGCTAAAAACCTTAACAGAAGAAGGTACCAACAATAAGAAGCCTTGGACTCACTTTCCTAAACCTAGTAGTCCCCAGCCTACCAGCCCTCCTTTGGAAGACCTGGCCAAATCCAACGTGACCGCCATTCGTTTATGCAGCTCTGTGGTCATAGAGGACCCCAAGAAGCAGACCTCCGTGTGCGTGAATGTTCAGAGCTGCACCAAGGAGGGTCTGGTAGAGGAGGCCCTTTCTCCCAGTGGGAGGCCCCTGACCACCCACAGCCCACACGCCCACCCCGAACCCAAGAAAACCAGGCCGGACGTGCTTCCCTTCCGGCGACAGGATTCGGCGGGACCCGTCCTGGACGGAGCTCGGTCTCGGAGATCCTCCTCGTCGTCCACAACGCCCACTTCGGCCAACTCTTTGTACAGATTTTTACTTGACGATCAAGAATGTGCCATTCACGCGGACAATGTGAATCGTCATGAAAACAGAAGGTATATCCCTTTCTTGCCAGGAACGGGGCGGGATATTGACACGGGATCAATTCCTGGTGTGGATCAGTTAATTGAAAAATTTGACCAAAAACCTGGACTGCAGAGAAGAGGAAGGTCTGGGAAGCGAAACAGAATCAATCCAGAGGACCGGAAGAGGTCCAGAAGTGTGGACAGTGCCTTTCCTTTCGGTCTCCAGGGGAACTCGGAGTACCTAACCGAATTTAGCAGGAACTTGGGCAAGTCCAGCGAGCATCTCCTCCGGCCGTCGCAGCTGTGCCCGCAGAGGCCGCCGGCTCCCGAGCACCGCAGGAAGCAGGGCGCGGTCCGTGCCTTCGCCAGGCTGCCCGGAGCCCACGCCCCGCCTCCGCAGCAGAACAAAGATGGGAGAGTTCCAGAAAACAAAGGTGGTCAGGAAAGTCCAACGGTGAGCGCATCCTCCCTCCCAGCACAGAATAGGAAGGAGGACGAAATTAAAACAGCCACTGCCACGCTGATGTTGCAGAATCGGGCACTAGCAACTTCGCCTGACTCTGGTGCCAAGAAGATTTCTGTGAAGACATTTACTTCCACCTCCAATACTCAGGTAATACTAGTGTCCTTCTAAATGATCTAAATCCTGCAGCCTCATGATGCAGGAGGCTGTGGGAATACAAATCTTCCATTTTGAATCAGTAATTGCACACCCAGTTTTTCTTTAGGGTTTTCATCTACAGATTGTGTCCTAGTGACAATTATATGGTTTTCTAAGTTAATTCAAGTCCAGTTAGATTCCCATTGTGGTCTTGTCTGTAAAGTAACTTGTCAAACACTGTAGAGAGGGTTGATTTTTCTGTTTGTGTGTATGTGAAATCTGAAAGTATGCAGAATTTGTCTCCACACAGATGTTCAGTGCTTAGATTCGTGTAGATAACATCAATTTTCCTCATGAAATTGAGTGACTGAGTTAATTTCTGGCCTGAGAAATTAGGTTAATTCTAATTTAGGTTAATCCTGAAGTGATGGAATTTATTTAAGTGGTACATTTAGTGTTTGGGTAGTAACAATAAAAAATAACGATAATGATACAAATGATAAGGGTTGTTAAGTGTCAGGCACTATTCCTTATATATTATAGGATCACACCACCCCCATGAAGGTAGGCGCCATTAACCTCATTTTACAGGTGAGTGAATTGAAGTGAGGAAAAGTTGAGTAACTTGCCCAAGGTTACAGAGCCAGCCAGTGGTGGAGCCAGCCTTAATGAGGATCCTCACCTGAGGAATCATTTTTAGAAAGTAGGAATGTGTTTGGAAGCTTCTGCTTTAGGGTTTTATCTTCTTCCTGGAAATGTCATCCTGTGATCTAATAACAGACATTATATTCTAGGCCACTCCGGATCTGTTGAAAGGCCAGCAAGAGCTCACTCAACAAACCAATGAGGAGACGGCCAAGCAGATACTTTACAATTACCTCAAAGAAGGGTTAGTGATTTTCCTTAAAGGAGCAAAATACTATCATTTCTGGTGGATGTCTTAATTTCCTTTTCTGACCTTATGTTTTGCCCTCCCTTCCTGCCCTGTGTGAGCCATTCGAGGGTTAAGACTCAATGGCTGGGGTCTTCCTAACAGCATTTAATCTTGGGTAGTGGGGAGTGAAGAGGAGGGGAGGGGAGTGTAGGGAAGGACATCATACTTTAAAAATTAAAAATGAGTATGTTTTTTAAGTGACTCTTTACTGTTTCAAAAACACATTCAAAGACTGAATGTCCACTATTCAGTTTAAGTCTGCCATCACCTGGAGTCTTCCACACACACAGTAGTAGTCAATTGTCCCTTATTAGAAGTTACAAATAAAAGCACCTCCTCCCCTCCCCAGAGCTGACATTGGCCAGGAGCCCCTGCTTCCATTATTTTTAAAGCACGTATGAGTCACTTAAAAGCAGTGCTTTCCACGTACTTATCTTGGAGGTTGAGTTGGAGTACTGTAATCTGGTTTTCAGTCCTTAGATACTAACTGTGCTGGAATTCGAGGTCAGGAATTTGAAGTTTCTGTTTCGGTTCTCCCATCAGATGTGATTAAAAAGAAGAAAAAAGGCTTTATAGCCTAAAATGACTGCAAGTCACTTGGCAAACACTCATTGGTATCAAAACACTTCATATTTTTGTATTATGCCTTACAGTATTTGTCAGTAGTATAGAGCTGACAGAATAGTCAGGTTCAAAATATAATATAGGGGCTCTTTTGAAAAAAAAAAAAAAAAAGTAACCAAAGAGATTCTCTAGCTAAGAACTAGTTGCTAGCATCTCCCCGTGAAGAGTTTTACCATGTTAAGATTAAGGTAGAAGAACTTTTGATTTTTAAAATTCTTTCTCTAAATTTAATTTTTTCGGCACATGATTTATTGAGAGACTGGTAGGGCAGACTTTAGCAGGAGGTGCCTATTTAAGGAAACTTATTTAAATTTTTTTCCTAATTGCCAGGTATATGTGATAGAAGGTGTGGTAGAAGTTAGTAAAACTTCATCTGGTCATTACCTGTGAAAATCCAGACAAAGGACTGCTGTGTTGACAATCTTGGCTTGGAGATTTATTTTTTTAAATATAGGCTTAACAGCAGATTTAAAAGTAAAACGTGTGTGTGTGAGGCACACAGATAGGAGAAATTCCTTGTTGGAATGAATATAAATCATTTGAATCAAACAACCAATTACTAAATTTTCACTGGATGTTTTCTCCAAGCTTATTTAGAATGTGGTTAAGGCTCTTTCACATGTTTGGAAATGGGAACCCTTGCCTTGAATTGAGTAGTAACATGTAATAGTTTATTTGAAGAAAAACATACCATCCATCCTGCTCTTCTTGCACTGGTTTTGTTTGCAGCCTTAATTAATTCATGCCTCTTGCAATTTATCTTTTTAAAGGGCTTGTTTGTGTGTCATGGCACATAAAATATTCTGAGACCGATGGTTGTGCCCCTCATTGTTTTTTTGTGCTGCCTCTTTTCCAGAAGCACCGATAATGATGATGCTACTAAAAGGAAAGTCAACCTGGTCTTTGAGAAAATCCAGACTTTAAAGTCTCGAGCAGCAGGGAGCACGCCAGGAAATAATCAAGTAAATTGAAGTTTTGGGGTTTGCAGAGGGCATTTAACATGGAACGTGGTAAACAAATTGCGGTTTCTTTGGTCTGTACATTTGGTTATAGCAGCAAGTGGGAAGTTTTCTGAGTAGTGAGCAGGACCTAAGATGGAAGATCATGTTTTAAATATTATTGATTTGCACACTGTCTTTTTTTCAGAAACATTTTAAGATATTTTATTTAAAAAAATACGTAAAATATAACAGGATGAAACAAACAGGTAGTGAAATTTAGAAAGGGAAAATACGAATAGGAGAATGAAATGAAGTAATGGATGGAGAACCCCAGCATTATCGCAGGCAGATTCGGAAGGTAAGCGTGAACGGACTTGGACCAAGCTCTGGAACTGCAGAGAATAGGAAATATGAGAATAAGAAAAAGAGAAGAGGGAATTGAGACTGGTGAAGCTGACCAACATTAGTGGAAGGGAAAGGAAGGAGTGGAGAGGTACCAAATTCTTTTTAAAAAAACTGCCTGTTTAATGTATTGTACTGAATTCAAGTTGGGACTTGGAGATTTTTTTTGTTAAAGACGGAGTCATCTCATATTTGATGAACATCTACTTGAGTTAGGACCCATTTCTGGTGCATCTTCCCTTTCTCCTCCTTGGAGGAATTCTGCATGGGCAGGAAAGAGAAGATAACCAGAGGCAGGTAGCAGGAAGTTTGTCTATAGCTTCTTTTTTAACTTTGGAAACATATGTATATTTTTAGGCATAAAATAAACATATGTATATTTAGAGGATATTTTTAGGCATCAACTACCCTCTTTGCCCTACTGCTCAGTATTCCTCTAGCACTCAGCAAACCCCTGACTCCTGCTCTGGCATCAAATAGAACAATTTACATATATATATAAAATACTTATATATATAATATTTATTTATTTATTAATATATATTAACTATTCCCACTGGGGAATCTTTAAATTATACACCTTGCATATGGGCAAGCTTCAGGAGCTCGACATAGTTCTTAAAAGTAGTTTAGGATTTTTTGCTAAAATTCTTCAATCCAAGTTATGACTATGACTCTTGCTTTTCACTTACCTGCATATTCTTAGGGACAGCACATCCTTTGGTCTTGATGTTAACCTTGTCATTGTGGGTCACAGACTAGGGGTATCCAGCCTGAACTGAGGAAGTCAGGGTAGTCCTTCTGGGGTCAGTGGCACTAGTGGTGTCCCCAAAGATTATAGAATTCTCTGGAAGAAGAAGGGAAGGCAGGGCGTTCTAGGGAGAGGGAATGGCACAAACAAATATAAAATAAAAAGAGGCGTGTATTTGCCATGTTTAGGGGACTGGAGGTAATTTAGTGGAGCTGGAGCAGAGAGCCAGCGGGTGGGGAGGATACGCCAGATAGGAATGACTTCAGAAATCAGTAAGAAGCTTGCATTTCAGGCTGAAGGTGATGGGCTACCATTGATGGACTTGAAACAGGAATGAATAGTGTTATATTTGTAAAACTTCATTCCTTTTGTGGCTTTTGGAGAGAGGTAAGACTGGAGGAAGCGAGACCAGTTAAGAAGCTGCTGCTAATATAGCCAGAGATGATGAGAAGATGGATTTAGGCTCTTAGACTTCTGGCTCCTATCACAGTGCCGTGACTGCTTAATTGCCCATATTTTTCTACTCCCCTTCCCTCCCTCTTATTTTCTGAAACTGATTATTTGCTGGCAAAGGCTTTGCAGTTTTTATCTTTTTGGTGTCAGTTAAGTGATTTCCTGTGAGAGAATGTTAAGAACCCTCTCCCTTATGGACTAAGACCATATTGGAAAACAGCAAAGCAGGCAGAGTTTTCATTTGGGAAAGAACTATCTACAATTTCCCTCACTGGATTGGATTTAGATTTCTAAAATGGACTGTTCTCATTTTGCCTTAGAAAATTGGAAGTCCTTTGTTTTTGTTGACTGTTGGGTTCTGGTCCCCTTCACAGGAAGAGGTGTGGAAGTACCTCATTCCGAGTTCATCGTGCACAGCTCACACCTGGATTCAGGTGCAGGAGAGCCAGTTCACTGCCTTTTCTAGCCTTGATTCCTGCTTTTATCTCTTCCCCTCCCTATTTATAGTTTTCTACCCATTTTGCTGTAGGATTTTAGCCAAATTCTTTTAAGAGTGTCATCCTGTTCTTATATCCATGGAAGAAAAAAATGAGATCCATTAATATTCATACTCAGACCAAAAATGGTATTTTCTAATAGACTTTTTAATCAGCTCTGTCATCATCATATCTCTTTATTATGGAAATGTAGCATCTAAAAGAAGAAAGTCAATTTAGCTAACATATATTTATTTACTACTTATATGCAGACATATGCAAAATGAGGGATAAACATCTCATTGGTGGTTATGGTTGTTGGGTCATTGCATTACCCAGTGTAATGAAATTGCTGTAATAGATATATGTACAAAGGGCCTTGGGAACACAGAGACATGGGCTTTGGGTATAACTTCATGCAACAGATGAATCTTCAACAAATATTGATTTTTATTTTTTTATGATGTTTTATTGGGGTATAACTTACATACAGTAAATTGCACAAATCTTAACTGCATAGTTCGTTAAATTTCTAACATAGTTATGTGTCCATGTCGACACACCCAGATCAAGATACAGAACACTCCCATCACCTTAGAAGGTTTCCTTGTGCTCCCTCCCAATCAATTACACCTCCTCCCTCTGGAGATAATCATATTCTGACTTTTATCACATAAATTAGTTTTACCTTTCTTGAATTTTATATAAATAAAATTTTACAGTATGTACTCTTGTATGTCTAGCTTCATTTCCTCAATATTATGTCATTGAGATTCATTAGTGTCACATGTATCAGTAGCTCCTTTTTATTGATGTGTAGTTTTCCATTGTATCAATATACCATAGTATACACTCTTGATGGACATTTCCAGTTTTTGGCTGGAATTATGAATAAAGCTGCTATGAACATTGTTGTACATGTTTTGATGGTAAATACATTCACTCATTTCTCTTGGGTATACACCTATGTGTAAAATTGCTGAGTCATAAAGTAGGCATATGTTTGGCTTTTAAATACTGTCAGGTGGTTTTACAGAGTGGTTGAAACAGTTTACGTTCCCACCAGTAATGTAGTTATATCCTCCCTAACACCTAGACTCTCTGTTCTCTTCCGTTGGTCTACTTGTCTCTTCTTGTGCTGATACTATACAGTTTTAATTACCATAACTGTATAGTAAGCCTTGAAATCTGGTAATGCATGTCCTCCAACTTTATTCTTCTTCAAGATTGTCTTGCTTATTTTAGGTCTTTCACCTTTCCATGTAATCTTTAGACTCAATGGTCAATTTCCACCAAGAAAAAAGTTTTAGTCGTATTGGACTAGTGTTGAGGTATCTGATGAAATAATTCCTCTGATAATTTATCTGGGATAAATGCTGTAAAATAAAGTTCACTGGAGTCCCGAGGGCTCCAGCGTGACTACCTCTGCCTGTGAAGTTGGGAAAGGCTCTCTGTAGGGGTTTACATTTGAATTGGGTCTTAAGATGTTCACTGTTACTACTCTGATTACATTTGGGTGGCGGGAGGGAAGAGAATGAAAATAAGGCATCTTAACATTTAAATTAGGATATCTTTACAATTAATTTTAGGCTTCTAATTCTTCATCTGAAGTCAAAGATCTATTGGAACAGAAAAACAAGTTGACCGCAGAAGTGGCTGAACTTCAGAGACAGCTTCAACTAGAAGTCAAGGTAGCTGATTTTTCCATTATATTATTTTTTTTTTCATTTATGTCTTGATTGATAAAGAATATTTTAAGCACCTTGGGATGCCCAAGTGAAGTGAAAGCCAATTTTTTCCCCACAAAAAACATTCTTCTCATCACTGAGTAAATTCCTGTGTATTTGGCTCCTGCTGGCCAAGGAATTTTTTTTTTTAAGTAACCAAAGCATATAGAGATTGTTTGCTTTGACAGAGTAAAAGAAACGCTGTTGGATTCAGGCAGGCCAATAGGAAACCGAAATGTGTATAAAACATCTGAACTAAGTAATAGAAATAGCAGAATGAGGTTTAGCTGTGTTTGTGTTTCTCTTTTAGAAGCATTATAGTTCATTAAATATTTAATACTCTATTTCAAGCTACAAACTTTTCTGCTTTATTTATGTAGTTTGATTAAGTTATTTAATAACATAAGTGCAAAGACATGGAGTCCATCAGCGTTTAAAAGTAGGCTTCTGTGGGATTACAGTGATGTACAGTGGAGGTACTTTAAAACCACACTTATTCATATTAGAATCAACAGAACATCAAAGAAGAAAGAGAGAGAATGAAAGCAAACTTAGAAGAGCTCCGGAGCCAGCATTACACTAAGGTGGAAGAGAACTCCACACTGCAGCAGCGACTGGAAGAAAGCGAAGGGGAGCTCCGGAAAAACCTGGAGGAGTAAGTTCTGCGCCAAGAGTCTTGCATCCGAGGAGGCCAGAACCTTTTTGTCCATTTAATACTACCCGGCCTTCCAGAAATTTATAGGGGCTGCTGACCCTTCCTTTTCTTCCTCTTAACATTGTAAAATTGTGAAACTAGTGACATGTGTAGACTGGTAGGCAGAAAGGTTAATAATTTTAAAGTTCTTTGTATACCTTCAAGCGTGTCTTGTAAAGTTTCAGCCCTTAGAGTGGATCTCAAAGCAGATAAGTGAGAAGCAGGGAGCACCGAGTGGTGATATCTAAAGGCAGATTTCAAAGCCTGGGCCTAGCCTCCAGAAAGCACATGTCACGTGACCTCCACAACCGCCCAGCTTGTGAATTTTGCCGTGTATGGTGCCTGGTCTCTGTGACCAGTGCTTATGCTTCTTTTGAGTCTGCAGAGAAGGAAAGTCAAGCCCAAGATGGCCCTGTCATTGTGTCATATTAAAATGTGTGACAAAAGGATCTGAAACCAAGGTCTGAAAGTGTACAGTGCTATGAAGCCCTCTGGACGCAATGGAAGCCTTAAGTGAAAGGTTAAGCAGGAGTGAAATCTAGAGGGGAATTCAAGAAAAATGGGACATTATATAACAAAAGCATTTGATTGCCTTTGCAATTTTGGTGGTGTAGTGTTTGCTTTTAAAACGTTCTTAGAGGTTAATTTCAGAAAAGAAGTTGGTAAGAAAAAAATCAGAAAATTTATAGAAAGATGTTACAAAATAAAAAGGTAGAATAACTGTGAGTTTGGTTTACAGCAGAAATTGGCAAACTTCCCCTGTCAGATAGTAAATGCTCTAGGGTTTGCGAGCCAATATGGTCTTTGTTGGAACCACTGAATTCTGCCACTGTATTTTGTATACAATCATAAGTAATACATAAATGAATGAGTATGGCTGTGTTCCAATAAAACTTTATTTACAAAAACAGACAGTGGGCCAGATTGATGCACGGGCCTTAATTTCCTGACTCTCCTGGTTTGGAGTACTAGGGTGGTAGGGAGTGGGAAGGAGAGTGGCTTTCGTGAAAATATTAAGCAAAAAGGTTCTTTGTGTTCTTTTTGTTAATTCTTTTCTGTCCAAATTCTAGTACCCTATGGTTTCCTTTTGGGGAGAAAATGTCACTGTATAACCTTTCCCATTACATTGGTTTGAGTTCTCATTGTATTTTTTTTGGGCAAATTAGACTGTAGACATGGGTTCTTACCTGGTGCTTTTTCTAGTTTGTGATTCCTTGTTCAGTGCAGAACAGAGAATGAGAGGCTTGTTAGGGCTTTTGATGACTCTGCTTTACCATCTGAAGGTCTGAAATCAGACTGGATGAAAATAAGCAGAGCCCAGGAGAGTCTTTCTGATGGGCTTCCTTCCCTTCCAGGCTGTTCCAGGTGAAGATGGAAAGGGAACAGCATCAGACTGAGATCAGAGATCTCCAGGACCAGCTTTCAGAAATGCATGATGAATTGGACAGTGCTAAACGATCCGAGGACAGGGAGAAGGGAGTTCTGATTGAGGTGAGGGGGCTATGGGGTCAGGTGAAAAGAGAGGCCCTGTCTGCCTGGAGAGGATGGGATGGTGCTGGGGTGTGTGGGGGGACTGGGTGCCAGGAGCCATATGCTGTGGTATGCATTTGCTCCACCTGCGGTGCCTATGGCTAGATTCTGTAAGAGTATCATATGTAATAGATTTTAAGCATTGTCTTAGGAAAATTTTCAACCATACAGAAAAATAGAAAGAATAATACATTAACTTCGCTAGAGCCCCAAACCAAATCCAACAGTTGTGAATGTTTTGCTGTATTCACTCCATTTATTCATCTGTTCGTCCATTCATCCTTCTGTATTTTTCATCCATCCATCTATTCATCTTTGCTGAACCATTTCAAAGAAAGTTACAGATAACACCGTGCCTCACTCCTAAATTCTTCAGCATGTGTCTTTGAAAAATTAGAGAATTTTCCTATGACCACAGTATGGTTATTATACCTAAAAAATTAATAATTCCTATAATATATATAGTATAACATAATTCCAATACCTAGTCCTTATTTAAAATTTGCCAGTTGTCCCCCAGATGTATTTTATAGTTGTTTTTTCGCCCCCAGCCAGGATCCAATCCGGAATCCCACATTGCTTTCATTGTTCTTTCTCTGAGTTCATTTATCTTAGTATATGTAGCCCCCTCCATGCCCTACTCCCATATTCTTTTTCTCCCATCCCATCTCTTCTGAAAAGACCAGACCAATGCCCAACATTCTGGATTATGGTGTCCATTAACTTGTTTCACTAGCCCCTGTATTTCTAGTAAATTTGAGTTTAGATCTAAACACTAGTAGATTCAGGTTAAACTTTGGGCAGAAATGCTTTGTCAGTAGTGCAATTTATGGAAAACCATTTAAAGACATTAAAGCCCATATAGCACTCAGCACAGGTTAAGGTTCTATTTGTTTAAAGCCACTATAAGACTATACTCTCCAGGAGGCAGGGTTGGTGATAGTTGGCTTAGCATTTTATCTGCAACAGCTATCCCAGAGCCTGGGATGTATAGCACTCAGGAAATATTTGGTGGATGGTTGGATGGATGCATTATGAATGAATGTGTTTGCTATGTACACAGGCTGCCCATCTGGCTCCTGCCCCGATCAGTATATCCACTATTGAATATTTAGCTTTTGTCAATCTGAGTCAGTGGATGAGGTTGATGTTTTCCTCTGCTTAACATTTGTTAATTATTATGGGGTTTTCCAAAGGCAATTATTATCTCTTCCCTGAATTAGATTACTATCCTGTTGAGAGAGTAGATACACACGTATGAAATGATTAGAGAGCAAGAATAGATTTTGAACGTCTACATGTTTTGTTGGGAATCAGTATAATCAAGGGTCAGGAAAAGGCAGAACTTTCATCTCTGCACCCATTTTGAGAGGTTTTGATATGGGCTATAACATTATCATTACCTGTATTTTTGGCATACTTTTGAAATTTAGTTCCTTATAAGCTTTGGTTTGTAAGAACAGCCCAACAAATAAATGATGTGCAATTTAGAATAAAGCAAAAAAAAAAAAAAAAGAAAAAATAGATAAAGGTGCCTTGTTAGTATTTAACTTTCATTTTCTACTGTTTTTCCCTTAAGGGCTTGGGTCTTTTCTTTGTCTCTTTCTTGGGGTTAAATGCTGCTGGCTCGTAAGTCCCTGTAAGTCTCAGCTGTCAACTGTTTTCTCACCCCCGTCCTTGTTTGGTTTAGAAGTAATTCCCCTGGAGGGATTTTATTTCCTGCTCTTAGAACTTAGCTTCTCTCTTCCCCATGACTTGGCAGGAGCGGAGAGCAGAGCGCTTGTGGCCACCCAGCATAGGAGTTCTCATGAATTTGTTTTTCACATGGGTGGAGGGGACTCATTTCACTTCTCCCACATGACCATCTCCATGTCTCTGTTCAGCCCTTTTCTCCTGGGATGCCCTCGGGCCTGTTCCTTACCACCTGGTATTTCTCTCTCTCTCTTTTTTTTTTTTTTGGTGAGGAAGATTAGCCCTGAGCTAACCTCTGTTGTCAATCCTCTTTTTTCTTTTGCTGAGGAAGACTGGCCCTGGGCTAACACCCATGCCCATCTTCCTCTATTTTATATGTGGGATGTCTGCCACAGCATGTCTTGATAAGTGATGCGTAGATCTGCGCCTGGGATCTGAACCTGCGAACCCTGGGCCGCCGAAGTGGAGCATGAGAACTTAACCACTATGCTACTGGGCCAGCCCTGGTATTTCTCTTTTTATCCAACGATTCCTTAAACTACCACATTCGTGGTAATTATGCTGCTTCTCATGGCTCTGCCTTCTTCTCAGGGCTCAGAGTTGCAAAGACCAGGTATATTAGAATGGGGCTTTGAAAATATATGTATTTATCACTGAAATATTATTAAAACAACATAAAATGAAATTTTATAATGGGGAGGGGATGTGATGGAAATGCACATATTTTCCCAACATGGTAACAGTGATTTTTATCTCTGCATTTTCTGTTTGCCTCCCTATCTATTGATAGGTCTCATCATCTACCTGTCTATAATTTAGGGACAACGATAGTGTCCCTACAGCTTTGATACCTGCTTTAGAAGTTAATTTGTCAGAAACATTTTTCCTTAGTAACTTTATGGTCTTCTTCTTTCATTTTTTTTTTTTTAAAGCTTCAGTGCATAGTTGTGTATCCTAGTTAGTTTAGTTCTCTGTGTGAGCCACTGCCACAGTATGACAGCTAACAGACGGGTGGTGTGGTTCCACGACTGGGAAATGAACCCGGGTGAAGGTAGCGAGAGTGCGGATTCTTAACCACTAGACCATCGGGCAGTTCCATCTTTCATCTTTTAAGGAGATAAACCACAATATATTTAATCATCCTCCTATATTGTTCTTTCTCTCTTTTTTTTTCAATTATGAAAAAGTGTGGTGAACGTTTTTTACGTGTGCCCTTTTACTTCTTTAGAAAAATTTCCTGAGGATAAGTTCCCAGAAATGATGTCACTGAACAGTTTGTGGCTTTCAATAAAAATATAGCTTCACAAACAAATTTAAATAGAAGGTAAGACTTTGCCACATTCTGTGATTCCCTGTGTGACTCTTCATTGAGTCTAACAGGGAAAGATGTTATTTTAGCTACTGGGACGTCTCTTAAGTTGCTGAATTTTCCCAATAACTGAAACCTATCATTTTACTTGCTCTTTCCCCTGATGTCTTCTGTCCTTTTAGATTCTCTAGTTTGGCACATCTGACCTTACTCTATTTTTGTATCTGTCTCTTTCTTCTGCTCGCCAGCTAATTCAAGAACATATCATCTTTGCTTCTTCCCTCATTTCGTGCCTAGCATGGTGCCAAGCAACAGAGCAAATGAATAAATAAATTTCAGTATTTCAATTACTTTTAAAATGTCAACATTTAAAAAAAAGAGACTAGTTCTGAAATGAACTGTAGCTTCTTTGCCTCTTTAAACACAATATACCGAGCGTATATGAACTGAATATAATTAACTTAATTAAATAGTGTATTGGCTTATTCATAGTGGTAACTCAGATGCAGATGTGAGTCTCGGTTTTGTGATGTATTTTCAGGCAGAGCCTGATAATGAGAGACACAGAAATGGGAAACAGAGCACATCTTTTCTTAAAAGTGTTCCCGATGTTGCTGGCTTTCTGTTCATTTGCCTCTTTCCTGTAACAGGAACTATATCACCTATTGCTGCTTTTCTGCAGGATGAGTGAGGGCACAGTTAGCTTCTCTAAGTCCAAGGTGGGTTTCTCTCCTTCCGGAAAATCACCCTCACTGTTTTTATCAGGTTCCTTTGACTTGTCAGCAACATTTAAAACATGATCCATGGTTTCTATATCACTAATAAAATAGGCCCCATCTCCTTGTCACATTCAATTTATTCTTCATATCTTGATAAAAAGTGGCCCGGGGGAACCTGATAACTGTTGTGGCCAAGTTTTCCATGGCATTTGACTTAGAACAGACTCTTAATGAACATTAGACATTTCTGCTTTTGAGTGTTTGAAAAAGGTTGAAGGCCGTTTATTTTGTGAGGTCTGTACAATGCACAGGATTTTTCCTGCAATCTCTTTTAATACTTCACATTTTGTTAAATAACATTGGGCACCTATATGGAATCAATAAAGTAACATTAAGAGAGAATAAAATAGTTAAAAAAAAAAGGAAGAAAGAAAGGAATAGTAGAAAAACCCTGTTTTCTTAGGATGAGCCATATAATTGACCAACAATAGGATGACTTTGTTATTCTTAAGCAATTGATGGTTCTGAATTTTTTTTTAACTCAAATTACAATATGATTATAGAACAAGGTTTTGGCCACTTCTTTGTCCATAAACGTCATTTCGCTGCGTTCTGGGAGAAATGGGTAAACATGAGACATGGCTCTAAGTGCCGTGACAGTGGCATTTTCCAATTACCCACCACCATCTTTGATGGGACCCCGCCGGGCTGACGGATGGGCCTCACTCCAGCAGCGTCTGGTGGTGGTTTATCCCTGGCATTTGCCAAGGTATTTTTAAATATCAGTAAAATATTCTGGTTATGAAATTGTATTGATCTGAGGATAGACTGTGTCAGAAATGAGGTCTCTAATATAGTTACCAACTTCATTGGTAGTGATACTACTGAACATTATACAAAATTTAATAAAAAACTAAAAAAAAATCCTATTTCTCACCAGCTGTGTTACACTTTCTAGGCTATCCTTCTAGAAAAAAAATTACATAATCCTCTGTCAGCTACAGTTTTGCTATAACACCTTTTATTTACCCTTTCAATGAGTGTGGGCCAGAGATAGGGACCCTATAGAACTTCTGGGAAGCATTTATACGGAAGAGAGTCTAGATCAGTATTTTTCTCATTTTGATGTGAAATACCTGTGAGTAGGTGCTGTGTGAAATGAAGCTTTCTCTGGGCAAGTAAGGTATTTCTCTGGACATCCTGGTGTGTCCCTCTCAGTGCACCTGCTGTCAGGACTGCCACTTGCTGCTGCTAATAACAGCCAGGTCCTAGAGCATATTCCTTTTTTCTTTCAACTTTTCTTCTTTCTTGTCTTTTCAGATTGTGATCATGTTTCTTTGCTTTAGTTTAAAGAGGTGGACCTCCTTATAGGCACTTCTAGCCGAACACAGTGCTCTGTTCCGTTTGCATCCAAGAGACTGAGCACAGTGTAACTGCTTGCTCCTCAGCCCCTCTTGAGCGTGTAGTTTTGTTGTCAGGCCTGAAGAGGCTGTATAATGAAGAGAAGGGGCATGGTGTCTGATCTGGGTCTCAATCTTGGCTCTACCACTTAGAAGCTGTGTGATCTTAGGCATGTTAGCATCTCAGAGCTCCAGGTTTTTCTTCATTTATGAATAAGAAGAATAAGAGTCATCTCCTTGGATTTTTAGAAATGCTTAGCACAGTTCTTATTATGTAGTAAATGCCAAACACAGTCAACTTTTATAGCCTCCCCTGCCCCTTCACAGACATACAAACACATTAGGTTTCTTTCTTCTGGCCATTTTTCATGTGTGCAACTAGCCTGGATGTGTATAGATTTGAATGTGCTGATTCTGAATGGCCAAGATTTTCCCTTGATTTCTTTGATTGTAGTCTACAGAGAGGCATGTTCATTTCTAATGGATATTTCCTTACATTTTGAAGTTTATGTATTTTCTCTCTCTTCTTTGCTTGATATAATTGGCAGTAAAGCCACCGAGGTGATAAAGTGAAGTTTTTGAATTCTCCTGTGCCTTTTGGTCTCTCTTCTGGAAAACTTCAGGTTGCTACTAGGTGATATGGTGAGGTGTAATCTGATTGGATTTGTGCAACACAGTCCACTTAAGCAACAGCCCCAGTCATAGATAACAGCATGTCGGTGTAGAATGGACCATAAAACCTAGGTTCTTGACGTTCATTGGCAGCAGTACATAAAAGGCAACACAAAACACAGATATATCCTGGAAAAGATAAGTGTGGGAAGAGGAACTGCCTTATCATCAAAACAGTTGAGAAATGTGTGAGTAAGAGCAGGAAATGGGTTAGAATCACAGGGGCTGTTGTGAAGAGGCTGGCAGGGGCTCCAGGAAGACCTACAGGTGTAGCCAATAGCAACGGCGATGGGAATGTGTCTCTGATATTCCTTAAGGAGGGGCTGGGCAGTGGCAGCAGCAGGCCATCCTGTCCCCTTTGATAAATATCAGGATGGGAAGAGCCAGAGTTGCCCTAGTTGCCTGGATGAGTCTCTTGACTTTTCATCTGAGCTTATCAACGCCTGCTAGCTAGATTCTTGAAGGACTAAGTCTTGGTCTATGCAGTGCAGCTCTACCCTGAGTTTGCAAAGGTTCCCTAGTTTCATGGATGTGCATGCCCTCTAGAAAAGGAAAGAGATTCTGTTCTCAGGTATACGTACTTATATCGATACAAACAGTTTCTTCCCCTCACCAGTGGCACAAATCTTGAAGGGAGAGTAGCTTATCATCTCTGAGGCCTTGGGTCCCCAGGTGGCAACTGTTCCTCCAGTTCTCCAGGAGCTCCAAGAGAACAGGATGTTTATTTACTCAGAAGCCATCGGTGAAAGAAGAGTCTAGTTTAGAATTCTGAGCTCTCCAGACCCTTGCTGTACTCCACATTAATTTGTTTATATCCAGAACAGACATGCTCCCAATATCATTGATCCATGCATCAAAAATATAATAAATCAGATCTATATCCTTCTTATAAGGAGCTGACAGTCTAGCTAGGGGGAGAATAAAATAATGTAAATATGTGGACTGCAGTGTAAAGAAAGTATTAAGTGCTGTGAGAAGTACAGCTAAAGTGAGATGGGTATTCAAAAAGGGAACTCAAGGAAGACTTCTTGGAGGAGGTTATTTAGTATCTGAGTCTTGAGATATTTTCTGAAAGCAGAGAGGTGGGACCGAGAGGGAAGAAGGGCACTCCAGACAGAGGATGCTGTGTGGATGATGGCAGAGGCCGCAGGTAGATACTAGATGTGGGGAGCAGTTGAGTGGCTAATGTGAACCACCTGGGCAGGAGGTGATGCGAGCCTAAACCAGGGAGATGAGGGAAAGGATCTAAGATGTTACAGAACTAACTGTTTGGTTGTGAGGGACAAAGACAAGAGAGGTCAAGTTTGCTGCCAAGTTCCTGAGCGTGTGAGCTTCTGAGCAGGTGACGCCATTCACAAGAATAGTGAACACAGGAAGAGGAAGGAAAGGAACATGATGAATTTGCTGAAGAATATGAACCTACTGAATCTGAGGTGCCTGTGGGACATCCAGATGGATGTGTCTAGTTGGTCATTAGAGGTGCAGGTCTGAACTCACATAAGGGTTGGAGGTAAAGGTTTGGGAGTTATTTACCTAGAATGAATAGTTGGGAAAAAAAAGTAGATGAGCTTGCCAAAAAAGAATAAAGAATGTAGCGTTTCATTCCTGGGGATCGTCTTAGCTTTTGGGAAGAGCGAGAGAAAAGCCAGAACAGATTGTCACAGAAAAAGTGGCCGGGGGAAGAAAACAGGAGAGTGTAGTGTCTTTGAACTGCAAGGCAAAGGAGAATTCTAAGAAGACAGGCAGGGAGGATCAAAGACAGGTCAAGAAAGTGAGGACTGTGAAGAGGCCATTGGGTGTCGTGATTAAGAGGTCACTGTGACCTTGGAGGGGGCAGTCTTAGTAGAGTGGGAACAAAAGCCATCTAGCAAGAGATTAAGCCAAGAAGTAGAGGCAGTGAGCGGAAATTATACTTTCAAAAATCTTGGTGGTAAAGCTTGTTTATTTTTTTGGCCCTTGATTCAGGATTCTTGTGCCCTGAGAGAAAGAACATAGATTCAAGAAAACGGAAAAGAACAAAATGCCAGAAAAAGTAAAGATAACTGGTAGAGTGAAGACTTGGAACAGGCCGGCCAGGGCCAGCTCCTTGTCTGTGACGTGGTTTTGCCTGGAGTGCAGAGAGCAGCTGGGGTGGAGAGGATGCCGAGGCAGTCATGCCCAAGTCTTGGCCCATTGTGAGGTGTCTACAGATGAGGGCAAGTCCTGAGCTGGAGGAGAGCTGAGCAGGCCTAGGACAAAGATGATGAAGTAAAAAGAATGCTGAGCTTTTGGCAGGACATTCTTGGGTTTAGGTAGTGTGATTTGTAGTAGAACTTATTGCCCTAGTTTTGTGACTTTCCTTATGAACTCTTGGCAGTTAAGGAGAAAATGTGAACATTGTGCCCTGCTCAGATGGACAAGTGCGATAGGGAGTGGGGCAGAGTCATCCCGAGTACTAGGATCAGGGATTAGTGTTGGACCACACTCAGGGTTCCAGGGGGATGTGAAGTAAGCAAGGCCAGCAAGTGGGCATTTCCTCCATGAAGCAACAGCACAATAAAGGCCAATAGCGAAGGCAACAGGCCATTGCACAGAAATGAAAAGAGATGGAAAAACCAGACATATCCCCTAAAAGCAATGAAAATTAAATCAATTTCCCTTTTTGCCCTCAAATTAAATCAGAGCGCAAAAAAGCTAAGACAGACAAATCAAAGGGAATGATGGCCTCTGAGGAGTGAAAGGGGAGAGGAAGAGATGGTCTAAACTGGGAGTGGTGTGAGGAGGGAGAGAGTGGGGTGGACAGGTGAGAGTGTGGCCATTCATCTGGGTGGCCAAATTCGAGAGGAGGTGCAGGGCCACTCAGCAAAGATGTTCGATCTTCACCTCCCCTGTCCATGTTTCCTCTCTTTAGGAACTCTTACAGGCAAAACAGGATCTTCAAGATCTGCTCATTGCCAAAGAGGAGCAGGAAGACCTCTTGAGAAAGAGGGAGCGTGAACTCACTGCCCTGAAGGGAGCCCTGAAAGAAGAGGTTTCCAGCCATGACCAGGAGATGGACAAACTGAAGGAGCAGTATGACGCCGAGCTGCAGGCCCTGAGGGAGAGTGTGGAAGAAGCGACTAAGGTGAGTCAACCGAACTGGCTGCTCAGACCGTAGAGGGTGTCGGGATGGAGCAAGAGAATCCGGCTTAGGAACAGATGGCAGGGCAAGACACTTCTCTCTCACCATTGCCAGTTGTTTCTCTTCTTCTTCTTTACAGAGCGCAACTCAGTTTCCTCAGATCGTTGATATAGAGTTTGTTCACAAAGAATAAGCTCAACAGTTCTGCTGTTGACCATTTTAAGTCTACAAACTGAAAAATTGTTAAGGGCATTGGTTAAATGCTATTGCACGAGATGAGATTCAGAGGCCCATGAAGTTCTGGAACCCCTTGCAGAGTGAAGCGTTGTACCCCTCTAGGCGTTTCTAAGGGTCTGAGGCCTAGGGCCTTGTGTGGCTTTGCTAACGGCCAGGATTGCAACCAGGACCCAAATTTCTGGAATCCTTCACCCCTGCCCTAGCCTGTTCCTTCTGACTTGTGAAGGCTTTTTAGACAATTCAGGTTCTTTTCTCAGCAAAGTTGCAAGAGGGTTAATTGGCTGAATTGCCCAAACTCTTACAAGATAATTTTTCTCTTAATTGAATTCTTGGCTCCGACAAAGAGATTCTAAATTATGTTGAAGTCTTTTAGTGCAGGCCTCATGTTGGCTATTGAAGAAGAGAAAAGCAATGTTTTGAAGGGGCAAATGCTTTGAAATATCATGCCATCTTTAGGGAAAGAAGGGAATTACAAAGTATAAATTTTTTAGAGTCTTTGCAATATATAGGTTAAAGATGATGAAGAAACAACTCTTGGTATTGTTCATTTATTCTGTGGTGATTACAGTGACAGCTCAGAGTTAGCAGGGCCTCTATCCGCTAAGCTCCATCGTGATTCACTGATTTTCAATTATGGCATGGTAATTGCAAATGACAAGAAGTGAAAGATGGGTTTGTTTGTTATAACAATAAAAAATCTGGGAAATAGTCTGTGTGGGGTTATTATAACTGAGAGTGAAAAAAAAGCCTCTTGTTGATTTGCCTATCTTAGCCTTGTTTTGAGATTCAGTTTAGTTTAAGGAAGAAAAGTGAAACATTTGCTTTTTCTTGCATTGAGGAGACATGTCTGTTTTTTCCATCTCGTTTCCTTTTCTTGTCCTTGCTGTTGGCCTTTTGTGCTGTTACGTCATTGTGTGCATGCCAATAGACTACCGAGTAAAATGATTCTCCTCTGGACCCATCATGTCTTTATCACCTTCAGACCTTGCATCAAAGCTTGAGTTAACATGGTATATTCATTGAAGGTAGTTGAAGATGGTGTTTAGGGACGTTTATAGTCATTTTACTGTAAGGAAAATTAAACTAGTACCACACATGAGATGTAAGATATTTTATTGGAAGATTCTAGATCCTCCAGCGTCACAGATAGTAAATGTGGAGAAGGCAAACATGGTAGGCAAAAGAGGATATCTTTGTTGTATGGAATCGAGATAATCTGTACAGACTTAGGCTGTTGCACTTTGATCCTTTTGAAAGTCAACATTGTATGTTAGTTCAAGTACTTTCATTAGGCCAATTCTAGAAAGACAACTGTATTGATCCTCATCAATCTGTGAAAGAAATAACAGGTGAGTTAGCCAAGACATGTATCACTGGCAGAGAATGTAGGGTTTCTGAGCACCAGGAAGCTAACACAAAGGGGTTCACCTTAGCATCCAATGGGGTGCATGCCAGTGAGGCTGTTTGCCCCAGGTTATATTCTACACTGCTGCCAGCATCTTTCCGTAAAAGAACAAATCTGATTGTGTCAGCCTCTGCTTAATTAACTCGCTTGGCTCCCCATTGCCCCAGACTTAAGGTTAACATTATTAGCATGGTAGGCAATAGAAGTCCTGTCTCTGCCTTACCCTGTCTCCGGAAAACTCCATATTCTTTTAGTCCTCTCACCTCTTTGTACGTGTAGAGTGACTTACTTCCATTTTTCTGCCTAACTTCTTCTCATCCTTTAAGACCCTCCCCAAATGTCCTCTCCTCTGTGAAGGTGTCTCAGCCAGATACCTCCACTCCCCTTGGTGGAAGTAGTTGCATCTTCCTTAAGGTTTCTGTTGCACCCTGGTTATTCCCCTACTGTAATTCGTATTGTACCATGTTGTAACTTATCATCGTGTCTGCCGACTCCAGTTGACTCTGAGCTTCTTAAAAGCACAGGGGCCATTTTTATCCCTTTTCTTTTCCTGGAGTGGGAGTGGCAGACTCAAGTACCTTGAGGGCCAGACAGGGACATAAATGAGTGAAGCGCAGGCTGTGTTGTTGAGGTGACAGTAGGGCATGGTGTGGACTGTGGCAAGCTGGAAAGTGTGTCCTTTGCTGTAGGGTCAGTTGCTTCTCTGCTGCAGCTGAAAGTTGCCAGTGAAGGAATGCTGGGCCCATGTTGCTAGAGCTCTCACTTTTTAAAGATAAGCCAGATATCTGGATGTTGCTGTGAGATCTCCTGACTTCTAAGCATTGCTTGAAAAAAAAAGGAATCACATAAACCAAACACAACCCATCTGCAGTTGACAGTGTGTGATCTTTGTCCCCTGAGCTTAGCTTAGCACAGTGCCTGGCACAGTCACACCTGTGCAGTGCCTGATGCGTGGAAGTGAAGGACCGATTTCCCTCTTAACTGGGTTGTCAGTCCCTGCTATGTGGTTCTTACTGGATATTCTCCGATGATGATGTGGGGGGTCTTTTAGGAAACTCTTCTATTACTCTGTGAATTTTTGTGCCTTCCTTTTCCCCTGCAGTTTCTTAAAGAGGATCATGATTGTGTTTTTACACCTTGTTAGCTTTTGCTTCTGAGCGTGGTTGCTGAACAATGTGATAGAATCATATTTAATGGAAAAAATTCTGTCAATTTAGTGGACAGATGCTGCCTTTTTGTTACATTATTTACAGATTGGTATTATGTAATAGAATTTTAAGACTATTTAGTACTTGGAGGAGACTGAATTAAATATAATTTTTTTAATTTGGTAAAGAATGTTTCTTAAATTTGTGCACTGGCCTTTAGCCTGTTCCCACCCCAGGGAAGGACCCACCTACCACTGTGACTAAAAGCTGACATTTCTTAAAGGAACTGCATTGCATTAAAAAGTTTATTTCCTTGATAAGTCTTAGGAGGCAGCCCAACCTCCTATCACCAGTTTTTCTAATTTTTGCCACTGCCCCAGGCCCAAAACTCCTAAAGTGCTATTTTCTTATTGTCAAATAACAGATTTCATCCTGGCCTGAGCTTGAGCACTAAAAGTTTTAAATTTCTAGAACATTTGGTGAAAACTGTCAAATTATATTAAGAGCATTTTACAGGAATTCCAAACAGTTACTCTGTAACAGTGGTTTTTGTAGACCCAAACAGCCACATCTTTTTAAGAACAGATAGCTCAACAGATGAGAATTCATGAACACATTGCTTATGCCGGCTTTCCTCGTGCAGCAGGGCGAATTGTACCTCTCCCACAGAGCAGGGCTGGTTTGGGTCAATAGATGGACTCCTTCAGTTTCCTTCCCATAGAGAAATGGATCTTTGTGGTCTGTTAGAAACGGGATTCTATCAAACATTCTTTGAAAGGACTGTAGAATACTTTGACACCTTATTTCATAACATACTTTTTTCTGTGTTACATCCTTTTATACTCTTTCCAGCTTTGAAAAGTCAATGTCTTCTTTCTCCTTGGATTTGTGGCAGTGGCTGGAATCCATATGAAGAAGTGGACTGTCAATGGAGATGTGAATGATTGCCGTCTAGGAGTAAAATGAAGACCGTCCACAGCTGTTAGCTTTTTTCTCATCTCTACCCCTTCCTATCTCCAACTCTTGTGCAAAAGAGCAGAGCAGACTGTTTGCAGATTTCTCAGAGAGTAGGCTCAGCTCAAATTCCGGGCCCTGCAGGCACGTTCCTAGTTCCCTCTTGAACCTGAGAGTTTCCAGGGACCTGGTGTTACTGGAAATTTTGTTTTTGGCTTTCTCTTCCCTGTCGTACTAAGGACTGTTGTCATTTTCCACTCAGCATCCTCAATGGCTTTGGCACTTACTAGGTGTTCAGTAAACGTTTGTGGATCAGAGGGATGAATAGACAAAAGAGGAGATGCCCTTTGAGTCCCAACAATCCCAAGATGAGGTGTTAGACTGTTAGACTGAGCTGTTAGACTGTTTTGGGGTCTCATTTATAAATTCAATTTTTTTTCTCACGAAAATGAACAAATCTGTCTGTTGGGAGCAATAGCATTTGTTAATGTTAATCTTGGAAGGAACTAATTTTGTATCTAAAAGCTGCAGGTATTTTGAGGATGATAAAAGAGCCACTTTTATTTTGATGTTGGGTAATAGGACTTCTGGACCACTAGGCACTTTCAGAGTGCCCAGCATATAAGAGTTAGGCAACAAATATCTCCTAAATGAATGGATGAGGGAGAAGAGGTGGGAGGATAAAGATGTGTGAGATACTCTTGCTACCCTTTACTTCTCCATTTGTATTATTTTGAAATACAGCATTTACAAATTTACTTACTGAACAATTGCCAAGTGCCAATTACAGTTAGTTATTGTTAGTGCCGTTGAGTTGATTCCAAGTGCTAGCAACCCTGTGTACAGCAGAGTGGAGCCCTGCCAGTCTTTTTGCACCATCCTCTCACCTTCCAGCGCTATATCAGACAATGTTCCGCTGCTATTAGTAGGGTTTTCATGGCCATTTTTTTGCAGAAGTGGGTGGCCAGGTCCTTCTTCCTGGTTTGTCTTAGTCTGGAAGCTCTGCTGAAACCTGTCCTCTATGAGTGACCCCACTAGTATTTGAAATACCTTAGCTTTCAGCTAAGGCATAGCTTTCAGCATCATGGTAACATTCAGCCACCACAGTAGGACAACCGATAGACGGGTGGTCGGGTGGTGTACTTCCCTGACTGGGAAATGAACCTGGGCCACAGTGGTGAGAACGCCAAATCTTAACCACTTAGACCACCAGGGCTGGGTGTTTACAGAGCAGGAATGGGTAAATGCCTCAAGTGAAGTGGAGATAAAATGGTATGGGAGATGGCTTGTGCTTGCGAGGGGGGCTGGTGGCAATTAGGAAAGGTTTCATGGAGGGGGCAGTATTTAGGTTGGGCTGTGAAAGGTGAGTGGTATTTGGACAGAGCATGGAGGCTGAGGACATTTTGGGTACAAGCAACACCTTGTGGGTGGGAAAGTGAGATGTGTGTCTAGGCTGGACCTTGTGGAGCAATAGAAGTTAAGGTGGCTACAGATTAAAAGAGACTTTTAAGAGGCAAGGACCCAGATCCAATGCATGGATCTTGTTTGGATCCAACTATAAAACCAACTATAAGAAACAAAAGATATTTGAAAGCATGGGAATATTTAAACACTCTATTTAATGATATTAAGAAATAATATAAACAAATTTTTTAGGAGTGATAATGTTATTGTTTTAAAGGGACTTTATCTTTTAAAGAAACATGCTGAAGGATTTATGGGTGAGATGATAGAGTATCTGGAATTTGCTTTAAAATAATCCACTTGGGGGAGAAAGTGAGTAGGGGTGTGGATGAAACAAGATTAGCCATGTTGACAAGTGTTCAAGCTAGGTGATGGTTAAGTAAAAGTTAATTATACTATTCTCTCTACTTTTGCTAATGTTTGAAATTTTTTATAATAAACAGGTTTTTTTTAAGAAAAACAGAAAAAGATTTAAAATAGAAAAGGTGAGGTAGAGTGGGGTTGTGAAGACTATTTGAATACCATAATGCCAGGATGGAAGAGTGATTTTTTTAATTGGTGAGAGAGCACTTGATGTTTTTTATTAGGGACGTGGTGGGGACGTGACTTTGTAGTGGTGTGACCTGGAAGGAGGAGAGGTTAGAAGTTGGAAGAATGGTTCGAAGTAAGGAGTGAGGAATGAGACACAGATAGGGACTGAGGAGAAGCAGGGCTGAGATGAAAGACCCCACAGCGGGTCTGATGATGATGGGGTGAGGGGGCGAGAAGAGAAAAGCCAAGCCCTAGGCGTTGCCTCTGGATGCCTGGAAGGAGGCCTTACTGAGAATGGGAAAGTTCCTGTGGGACCTTGGGAGGCAGGTGGTTAGTGAGAGGCAGAGCGGCCCTGTTGTTGGGTGGGGTGGTGAGTGAGTCCATGAGGGTGGGGGGACACTGCTGGGGGACTGTGATGGGACAGAGAGAAGAAAAAGGGGGCTTAGGATAGAAGAGGAGGACACAGATGCAGAGGCATGAAGAGAAGCAGCCAGGTCTAGTAACAGGAAAGTGAGGGGAAAAGTGTTGTATTTGGCTGACTTAGTGATATATCTGAGAAACTTCTAAAAGCAGCCTGTTTTTGCATTATATATTTATATACTGGGTCTCTGTACTTTTATATTGTTCTGCTCCTCCTAGTGTAATTTCTCTCTAACATTACCCATATTTTATATTCTATAACCCTTATAGAAATTTTATTCCAATTCAGTAATGTTGAAACTTTTTTCTTCCAAAACTGTCCTCAAATTATGGCTCTGTGTTTGTGTTTCACCCAACAATTTGAAAATGTTACTCAGTCTTAATAAAAATCAATATGTGTTTTGGTGCTCCTTTCCCACATCATTTCTAGATTTTTCCTTCCCTCTCTCCTATCAATCAGTGGACGGTTTCTTTCAAAGTGTAAGGTCAACAGAGGGTCAGATGGTAAAGCCAGCGCTAATCTCAGGATCAATGGAATTGCCTCCCTTAAGACAGGGCTAATTCAGTGTAAAATCTCATTTCTGTCTTCTCTGAGGGAGCCAGGTTAGCAAGGGGAACTAAAAAATCTCTATTTCCTTAGCTTTTTAATTTCAAATAATCAACTGACTCCTAATGACAACTGTTGAGAGTAGGCTGGAGAAGCAGCAGGTTTTGCAATCAGGTGCCCAGGTAAGGGAAAATATGTCTTTTCCACAGACTCAAGTGTGCCTAGAGTGGCATAGAACTTTCTGTCAGCAAAAGTAAAATGGGAAGGATCCCAGGTTAAAAAGGTCTCCTTGGGGACCGGCCTGGTGGTGCAGTGGTTTAGTTCACGCTGGGCAGCCCGGCGTTCGCGGGTTCGGATCCCGGGCACCTGCCGACGCACTGCTTGTCAGCCATGCCGTGGCGGCGTCCCGTATAAAGTAGAGGAGGATGGGCACGGATGTTACCCCAGGGCCGGTCTTTCTCAGCAAAAAGAGGAGGATTAGCAACGGATGTTAGCTCAGGGCTGGTCTTCCTCACACACACACACACACACACACACACACACACACACACACACACAAAAACAGGTCTCCTTCCTTTCATTTTTTTCTCTCTAGTTTTTTTTCCCCCTTCAGAAATGATTCCTTTAATAATTGCATCACTCTTCTGCATTCTGTGTTGCTTAAAAAGTAGCCAAGTAGGAGGCCTAGTGTGACATCCTAGGATGTTCCTTTTGGACCTTCCATCAAAGCCCCAGTCACGCCCCCTCCCTGCGGTGACTCTGATCTCAGGTGCCACACGGGTCTGGATGAGCCTCTTAGGGGGCCTTGGTGACCAATAAACAGGACATCCCTGCACTTCACTCCTGGTGTCTTAACTGAGCTGCCGAAGTCATTTGCTGTGGGTTGTACAGGACAGAGTAAGAGTCTTAAGACGTGCCGATTCATTTTCATCAGATGTTGGAGTGTGTTTTACGAGGGCCGGTCACTGAGGATACAAAGGCAGGCAAACCAAGCTCTCTTTTACAGTCTTGTGGGGAGAAAGATGTGTAAATAAAATGATGCTGAGTTACCAGGTGCTGTGGTTGAGGCTCATGCAGGGTAAAAGATTGGGAAAGCCTTACTACCGTAGATGGCAAAATTCAGGAGAGAAATGGCACGTCCGTTCTGTAACTTGACACCCTAAGCGTCTTTTCTGTACCAAATACTTAAGAATTAAAAATGAAACAGATACTTCCTTTTCCCAGAACCCCTCCAGGAATTTCTGAACATGAGCACACCTTGAACCTGCTGCCTTTGACCCAACTCTTTTGAGTAATCTCAGAGGTAACAATTAGAATTGCTGGAATGCTTAAATAGTCTAAATGCAAGACAAAGAAAGAATGTTGACCTGGGGGATGAGTTAAAATAGATTTCGTTTATTTAAAAATCAGTTAGATTCCAGGGGCCCGCCTGGTGGCACAGTGGTTAAGTTCACACATTCCGCTTCAGCGGCTAGGGGTTCACTAGTTCGGATCCTGGACGTGGACCAACGCACCGCTCATCAAGCCATGCTGAGGCAGCGTCCCACATAGAAGAGCTACACCTCTACAACTATGATACACAACTATGTACTGGGGCTTTGAGGAGGAAAAAAAAAAAAGAAAAAGAGGAAGATTGGCAACAGATGTTAGTGCAGGGCCAACCTTCCAACAACAACAACAAAAAATCAGTTAGACTCCAGTTACAGTTAAGATCTCCAGAAGGTAGGACCTCATCAAATAAAATACTTACATGGAGGGCTTCTACCCTTTCTGGTTGGGATGAGAGCATTAAAGGGGCTCTCCTTTTGGGTCTGCTATCCTGACTTTGGGTGAGTCAGTTTAGCTGCTGCTGTTCCATGGAGAGCATGTTGGCCTTAGCATCTCAGTGCAGCAGGCAGCGCTGATGAAGGGTTGCATTAGGAAGATTCCTCACACAGGGACAGGCAGGACATTTGACAGTTTTCACCAACAGTACCTTGAAGCCTCATGAGTGTGGTTAAGGAGGAGGATGTTTTCCCACAGCTCCAGTTGGAGGGGTGGAGTCAGGGCTTTCAAGACACCCAGAGCACAGATGACCCAGAAAAATCACAGCGAATTCACAATGCAGTGTGAAGAGAAGGTGTTGAACCTTAATTGGGTGGAGAAAGGGGGTCAAAAACCTTGTCCTGGCCTCTGGAAAAGCAACCGAGCAGCCTGGTCTAAAAGGCGTGCCGTCTGTGCCTCGCCTGCCTGACTCAGGCTTTAAGCTGCCGGGAGGAGGGAGGGGAGCCCTTCCCATTTCCCACCTGTAATGAGGAGTGACTGGGGGAGGAGGCTTAAATAGCTCAGAAGATCTGATGTTAATTAGTCAGCATCAACTCGTAACTACTAGGAATGGATTGTTGATACAGTTTTTGGAATCTCCCTTCAATAACTAGTTCATTCATAGTCATTAAATAATTAAGCAGATATCTATTGAGCATTTCATTTATGCCAGGCACTGTGCTGGGTTGTGGGAATAAAATGGACAAAAGGGGTGAGACAGACATTATTCAGGTAATTGCATGTATAAATGTGTGATTCAGTTGTGATAAACGCTTTGAAATGGAGGGAAGGAGGGGAAGCTCCCTCAAGGAAAATGAGGATGTAGACTTGAAGGATGAATAGGAATTAACTAGATTTTAAAAAAACCTCACAGAATGTTTCAGGCAGAGGAAACAGCCTGTGCAAAGGGCTGTGGCAGGAGGGAGCGTGGTCTGTTCAAGGTGTTGCAGGAAGGCCAGCGAGGCTGGGCTGTGGAGGGCGGTGGAAAGTCTGGTGTGAGATTCAGTAGAGAGGAAAGTAGGGACCAGCTCATGCAGGCCTGTGTGGCACATTGTAAGGATTTTATTCTTTTTCCTAAGAGTGATGGAAATCATGTGGGTGTGTGTGTATGTGACATGAGCAGATTCGTTCTGTGAAAAGGAGTCTGCTCTGGTTTTTACAAGTGAGATGGAATGCCCTGGGATGGTTGATTCATGTTACCACTTAAGATGGAGGCACAGGCTCTGAGTTCTCTTCAGCAATCCAGTTTCATTTTTAATGGGATTATTACCTGCCCCTCCCTCTGCTGAAGGGCTGAAAGGGAAGGGAGTAGGATTATCAAAGGCCCCATTTTGTTTGTGAGGTTTTGATCTTTGCCAAGTGCTAGTTGCTTGAATCCGTAAACTATGTCCATGAGCAAGTGGATGACAGTGGATAGGGATCATGGATGAGGGAAAAGGGTGGTAGGTTGGTGGTGAGGTTTGTAGGAAGAAAGTTTTCATTTGTTTCTTGTCTAATAAGGCTGGTATAACATCTCAGTGCTGGAAATACCTTTAAACATTTGTAGAAGTAGAGGGAATAACCTAGTGGGGTGCTTGACTATCTCCCCAAATGGAATGAATGTTCTGAGATCTCTGAACCATCACGGGCACCACCCACGGTCCAAGAGTGTGAGCAAGGCAGGAGCAGTGGCCGCTCACTGAAGGCCAGTAACTAGATGCGTTTCCGGGTGTGGATATGGTCAACCCACAGAACTGGGCAGTGGAATGAGAGGGGCTATTTTAAATAACCAAGGACAATGCAGCCGCTGTAATATTGCAAATAGTTGAATCTTTAACATCTGAAAAGAAAAACGCTTTAATTTTATCAGAAATCCTACTCAATCTGTATTATATTTTCTCTGATCCTCTAAACTCTGCCTGATGAATATTTTTCTAAAATCTTGCCAAGATCATTAAGTAGATTTCTACTTGGTGGAAAAATTTGGCACTATTATTTGATCACTAAGCAGAAAATGGAACATGTCATAAGCTCTAAATCCATTAGATAAGAGCAGTGTGGAAACAGAAATATCTACAATGTCAAAGCAAATCACGATATATGAGGCAGTATGGTGGCCCGCCTCCGAGATGGCCCTCAGGGATCTAGGCTTCCTGGTACTCTTGCTCCTTTGCAGCCCCTTCCCATGTTGAATAGGGCTGATCTGTGTGACCAGTAGGAAATGGTGGAGTGTGACTTCCAAGACTGGGTCATAAAAGACATTATGGTTTCCTCCTTGCTTCAAGAGGTTGAGTCACTTGCTCTGGGGGACGCCAGCTGCCATGCTGTGAGGGCCCTCAAGCAGCGCGTGGAAAGTCCCATGTGGTGAGGTCCTGGGGCCTCCTGTCAACAGCCGTGCGAGTGCACCATCTTGAAGTGGATCTTCCACCCGACTCATGCCTTCAGATGACTGCCGCCTTGGCCAACATCTTGACTATAATCTCACCGGAGACTCTGAGCCAGAACTACCCAACTAAGTCACTTCTAGATTCCTTACCTTCAGAAACTCTGTGAGATGAGAAATGGTTGCTGTTATTTCAGGCCTTGGAGTTTGGGGGCAATTTCTTATGCAGCAATAGATAACTAATACAGCATTTTGACAAAGCCATCTCTTTTATGCCCCATTTCATGATAGCCACCGACTCCAGCAGGACCACAGCATCCTTCCACACCCTGGTCTAATACTTGTTTTGCGGGACTGTACCTGTTAGGAGATATGTCATTCTCCCCATCTTGAAGGAGGGACCATCTTATCCTTTGTATCCCTAGCGCTTTGGAGAGTACTCAATAAAGCATTCTCTGTAGGAATGAATCAGAATGTGCAAAGGCAAAAAGAATACTAACATAGTTTAAGGAGAGGTCAGGGTTCTAAATCTGGCTTTGCGATTGACATTATAGAAGTCTCCCAGTCCTCCCCTGTTTTATTCCCTCTGTTGTAAATGGACACTATTTGTATTATCAAAATCAAATGAAAAATGAATACATATATGCTTGTGCATGTATAGACTGTCTCAGGAAGGATACAAAGCAATAAATAGTGCTTGCCTTTGGGAACAAGAAGTGGGGTGAGCTGAGAGGAAAACTTTGTAGAAACAGTGTATAACAGCTTTTATACCATTTGAATTTATTCCACGTACAATTAAGTGGGAGTACTGATCTGTGCCTCCCCAGGGAGGCCAAGAGGAGGCCTGAGTTTAGTGATGTTTGTTGACATTTTGTCATTGAGGGCCCCTGTCTCTGCCTTGGCCTTCACCTGCCATCTGTTGCCCAGGTCTGTGGCTTCTGTGTCCACAGCATCGGTTCCATCTTCGGATCTCCTTTCCCATGGCCGCTGCCTTGGTTCAGGCCTCGTTATCCTCAGCCTGGATGATTTCAGCAGCCCTCTCCCCATTTCCCCTCCTGATTTGTCTCCTTCAGACCACACCCATCCTGCTGCAGGCTGGCCACTCTATAGCCTGGCCCCTCCCTCACCCCCCACAAGTCCCCAGTGGCTTCCCTCCAGTTAGAATCCTGCACAAGCTGCCTCTTACCTACCTTTTCAACCCTGGTCCTCACTGTTGCCCATGATGAACCTGACACCAGCCACACTAAGTCCCTACACAGAAATGTGCTCTTCTGTCACGTCTGGGCCTTTGCTTTGCAGTCCCCTCCAATCTGGGATCCAGTGTGGTGCAGTAGACAGAGTAGAGACTTGCCATCAGAAGATGTGGGCCTTGTCTCCACTGCTTACTGGCAGGGAGATCCTTTTTTGGGGTACTGTATTGTATTTTATTTTGTGGAGTAATATTGCACATGATTTTTTAAAAAAAATTCAATTTCTGTGCACCAATTGCCAAAATATCCCCAGTTCTCTCTCCTCCGTCCAATCCCTGCAACCCCCTCATGTGTTCGTTGGGAGATAATCTGTGTTGGTGGTTCTCAGCTAGGAGTGATTCTGCCCACTCGCCCTGGGAGACATTGGGCAATGTCTGGGGATATTTTTGGTTGCCACAACTCGGGGAATGCTACTGGTATCTAGTGGGTGGTGGTGAAAGATGCTGCTAAACATCCTACAAAGCACCGGACAGTTCCCAACCCCCAAAATGTGTTGCTCTTGAGAAACTGGGATCTATATATGCATGTGTGTGTATATATTTGTGTGTGTATCTGTGTATACATATATATTCTTACTTTTCTTTTTGTACAAATGACTGCTATGTGACCTTAAGCATAGTTGGTGAG
The DNA here is from genome assembly GCA_031878705.1 of Tapirus indicus. Classification (NCBI taxonomy): domain Eukaryota; kingdom Metazoa; phylum Chordata; class Mammalia; order Perissodactyla; family Tapiridae; genus Tapirus; species Tapirus indicus. The sequence goes on from CM062918.1 coordinate 49,353,641, forward strand.
CAACAGACTGAATGACTGAATACTTCTGGCAAACCACATCTGTGACTCTCAGAATCCTCTTCTCTCGATCAGGAAAATGATACTAATGACACTTGTCTTCCTGGGTTGTACCTATTCTAGCCTCGATCTGTCTTTTCTAACTTGCTCTCTTGTGTTCTCCTCCTGGACTTCTTCCTATGTCCCCTTGGCTGTTCCCCTGCCTTCCTTCCTCTGTCTCTCTGCTCATATTAGCTAATGATCTCTAACGTCCTTCACCACACCCAGTGCCACGGTCTCCGCCAGTTAAAACCCTGCCCTCTTCTTCATGTGGTCCAACAGCTGCTGTCCTTTCTCTATGAGATCCCCAGAGCCTCTGCCCGTCCCATAGAATTTATTGTGTTTTGCTTTGCCTGTAGTTGTTTTTCACTCTGCACATGGAATATCGTGCGAAGCCTAGGGCACAGACGCGGACAAGATGGTCTCTGTTCTCAGTTGTCCCTCTGCCCAGTCCCGAGACAGACAAGAAAGTTGGTGCTGCCGATTCGGCATGCTGAGTGATGGCATCTGCGTTTGGAGAGGCTTTTATACAGCAAGTAAAGCAGAAATTCAAAAAGGGATGACTGCTCCGTGTAGGCAGGCCAGGCCAGGTTCCTAAGAGGGAGTGAGGCTAGGATTGCGTCTTGGGAGCAGTGAGAATTAGTGAGGTGGCTTAGGGGTGGGAAAGAGCATTCCAGACGGAGGGGGTTTCATAAGCTGGACATTTGGGTTGTTCTCTTCTGAGATTTTAGGGGTGGGTATTTCCTTATTCATCTTTGCACCCTCCATAGTCTGACCCTGGGCAGTTAATAGATTTGTTTGTGTGTTCATGTACTTATTCATTCAACAGATATTTTTGAGTGCTTGCTACATGTGAGGTGCTGAACTGATGTAAGTGGATTTAGGCATGTTGTTGGAGCAGAGGGATTGCAACAGAAACCATGAGAGCAGTAGGTGGCCTCTGGAGTGAGCAGATGTGGTTTAGTGGGTTTTGAGCTTCAAATTAAGTCATGTGTTCATGGTGACCACACGTTAGGATTCTGGAAATATGTGTAAGAAAAAGTCAAAGGCAGATGTAGTGGAAAACTCCCTCTTCCCAGTGATCACTGGGAACAGAACTCGTTTGAGCCAGCTCTATTAGGTTGGTCTCATGAAAGTCAAAATACAGGGCAGGGTGTTGGTGCCCAGGGTGATTGCAGCAGTTCTCACAGTAACGAATAGAGTAGTGTTGTTTGTCAGCGGTGAGTAGGAGCTGGGGGGAGAGAGCGCAGGGGGAGAGGTTTGTTCCTTTTCTAGGAAATTCCAAAGTCGTGGATAGGCCTGATCCTTGGGGACTTACAGACGAAGGGGAGAATATGGCCAAGCACACATATTTCTCCTTTTAACACTTCCTCTCTTTTTCTTTCTTTTTGTTTTATTTGTTACATTTCTGCACATGTTTCTCAAGTGTGTGGTCCAGAGAGAAGAAATACTGTGTCTGGATTTAGGGAAACTCTGAGTCTACTCAGAGTTAGAAAAAAGGGCTGGATGTGCTTCAGAGACTTTTGGGAACAAGACTTGGGGTAAAGTCAAGCAAATAAATGACAAGAGCCCAGAAGAGGTGGCGTTAGAGATGGATCTGAAAGTATTTGGGCAGATGTGGTGTGGGAAGATGTGAAAACTTTGTCTTTTCCATTCCTGAGTTGTGCAAGAGCCTGAAGATGTCTATTCTGCACCACGGAAAGTGTTGGCTAGATGACAGCACAGGGAAGACTTAGATGCTTGCAAATTTGGTTGGAAACCCTGATTTCTTCATAGCTTTGGAGCAAGAGCCAAGGCATTAATAAGCTCTGGAAAATAGGCAGTGCGTTTGTCCTGTAGAGTCCATATGGGGAAGTCTTTTGAGCCAGTTGGGTTTATAAATATGACCCTGAACTTGAGTCTAGCACATGCCAAGCCCAAAGGAGTGGTATGCTGTTTGAAACCCCCATGCTCTCTGATCTGCAGGGTCCTCTCTGCTTGATCAGACATTTTTCTTCCATGTCTCTCAGCCAGTGACCTTGTGTGAGAAGAAGATTCCCACTGCCCCTTCGACAGTTGGTTTCTGAGACCCCAGGATGCCAGGCACCTACCCTGCCTTCTGGGCTTCCTTCTACCAATCCTGTTGTGAACAGTTTCCCTTGAGGCCCAGCTCACTGCCGTTTCCCGTATCTGTCTTAGTGTCCCTTTGAGGCAGAAGCGGACGCCTGTGCTGTGTACCGTGAACTTCCTGCTGCTGAATTGGGGAGAAAATGTGGCTGGCAGGCGGTGAACTCTGTGGCTGATTCGGGCCCAGTGGAGACCAGGGTTAATAATTTACTATACCTCTGTGCAGCCACTGACGTTGACCTTGACAGAACTGTGGTAGAAATTAGAGCCTGGGCTGGCATTTAACTAACAGGATAGTATGACACAGGAATAGGTTCTTGTTGAGAGGTTAATCCTGCCTCCGAGTTTACAGTTGACATTCATGTACATCGGGGGCTGTTTGCATCCGGCAGAGGAGAACTGTTTGCTCACCATATTCATAGTGTACATGAGACAAAGATGTCACACAGGGTCAGGGGCCTGGCTTTATGTGGAGCTGCTCATCATGGGAGGAGAACAAAAGCCACACTGATGGAGGAGCCCTGTAGCAGAGGCAGCAGAACAACATTTGGGCTTGGAGGGTATGACATGTGAAGAGGCTCCCCCTGCCTCCCCCCAGGACACATCTTTTATTTTAAGTTCATAGCCCTTTTTCTTGAGCAGTTCTGAATCTTTTCCCTTTGGTGCTAGGAGAAGGTTAAACTGATTAAACTTCCTAGTGTAGAGTCAACAGCACTGCTGCTTCTAGAAGGCACTTTAATCGGAGGGGCCCTCTCCCTGTAGAATTTGTTCTCTCCTGTCCCTGAAATGAAACCAGCCTCAGGGCAATGAAGAAAGCTAGATTAAAAGTTCTAGTTAACTGTCAGATAAGCCTAGACTGCTAACAAATACGCAGTGATCCAGAAGTAGATTCTGACTTGTTAGGGAGTTTTCTAAATGAGGATGTGTTAGTGCACTGTAGGGTTGCACATATTGCTCTCTGCAGTAGGAATGTAATTATTTCCTTATCAAGAGCTGCAAAGTGCTGTGGAAGTCTCACTGCCCTTCTCCCTCCCCCAGCACTCTAGGAAGGTGCAATGACTTGGTTAGAGATGGTTCTAGCATATAGTTTTTGGCTTCCTGGTTAGTGCTTTTTCCAGTATTCTGGCTGGCACTTTTGTCCAGCCAACAAATCTGTGCTTTGTAAACAGATATGTACTCTTGAGGAAGGCTGCTCGCCCAAGATAGGAGTGTGTGGAGGGTGGAACTGAAACACAGGTCAAGCCAGAAAAAAGTAGTGGCAGAGGAAGGACGGAGCTTGAAGGCAGAGGGGTTGCTCTTATTCTGTTAAGGAATTTTGTGTCTGTGTTCATGAGGGATATTGGTCTATAATTCATTTTTTTGGTAACGCTATCCTTGTCTGGTTTTGTTATCAGGGTAATATTGACCTCATTAACTGGATTGAGAAGTGTTTCTTCCTCTTCTATTTTCTAGAAGAGATTGTGTAGGAATAATGGTGGTTGTTGTTTGAACACTTAGTAGAATTCTCCAGTGAAACTGTTTAGGCCTGAGTTTGGTTTTTTTTTTTGGTGAGGAAGATTAGCCCTGAGCTAACATCCATTGCCAATCCTCCTCTTTATGCTGAGGAAGATTGGCCCTGGGCTAACATCTGTGCCCACCTTCCTTTACTTTATATGGGATGCCACCACAGCACGGCTTGACAAGTGGTGAGTTGGTCTGCATCCGGGATCTGAACCCACAAACCCCAGGCTGCCGAAGCGGAGTGTGCGAACTTAACTACTATGTCACTGGGCCGGCCCCTGGAGATTGCATTTTGAGAGTTTTTAAATTATGAATTCAATTTCCTTAATAGGTATGGGACTAATCATATTATCTATTTCATATTGGGTAAGTTGTGGTAGTTTGTGCTTTTTGAAGAATTGGTGCATTTCATCTAAGTTGTCGAATTTATGTGTGTAGAGTTTGTAGTATTCCCTTATTATTCTTTTGGTGCTTGCAGGGTCTGTAGTGATGTCCCCTGTTTTACTCCTAATATTGGTAATTTGTATATTATCTTCTTTTTTTTTTGGTCAGTTTTGCCCGACTTTTGTCAATCTTATTGATTTTTTAAAATAATCAGCCTTTTGTTTCATTGTTTTTTTCTCTTCTTATGTTTTCAATTTCATTGATTTCTGCTCTCTTTATTTCATTCCTTCTGCTTACTTTGGGTTTAGAATGCTTTTCCTTTTCTTTAGGTGGCAGCTTAGATTATTGAATTCAGACTTCTCCTTTTTTCTAGTGTAAATATTTAGTGCTATAAATTTCCCTCTCAGCACTGATATAGCTGTGTTCCACAAATTTTGATATGTTGTATTTTAATTTTCATTCAGGTCAATATATTCTTTTTTATTTTCCTTGAGGCTTCTTTTTTGACTCATGGATTATTTAGAAATGTGTTGTTTAATTTCTAAGTGTTTGGAGATTTTCCTGTTATCTTTCTTTTATTGATTTCTAGTTTGATTCCATTGTGGTCAAAGGACACACTGAATGATTTCAATTCTTTCTTTTAAATTTGTTGAGGTTTGCTTTATGACTGAGAATTTGGTTTATCTGGGTATATATTCCAAAGGTTCTTGAAAAGAAAGTGTATTTTACTAAACAAGGTTTTAAAATAGTAAATACAGATCAGTCTCAGGGATAAAAATAAATTTTTTTTTTTCTTGGACTGTAGAAAGATTGTTACTAGTCATTTAACCACACCAGTCTTAGTTATATCATCTACAAAATGAGAATGCATCCTTTTTAGTGGTTTATAAATCCAACTGTATTTGCATGTGAAAAGTAAGTAGTTGAGGTTATATGACGTATCATATTATTTACCACTGAGAATTTTTTCCTATTCAAATCATAATTTTGTGGAACTTTTAAGTTTTGTAGTTGCTTTAGGAAAAAGAAATGATTGAAAAAGATTGCTTTAAAATAATTTGGACAATGCATAATAGTGTAAGATAGGAAAAAAATTTTGGATCATACTTTTAACAACACATATTTTTCATCTCTCACAATATATTTGCAGCATCTTTTTAGGTGAGCGTGTATAGAACATTCCATATTCCTTAATAGCAGCAGCACCGCCCATGGACAATGATTTAATTAGGGGTTTAGCTACCTGCTGTCTCTTCTGGTTACCCAACTTCACTGAGCTCTAATAGTCTCATGTTCTCTTTCTAGAGAAATCAAAGAGCCTGCCAAGGGAAGTCAGCAAACCAGGCCCGAGTCAGGAGGGCCAGGAATTCACGAGTTCATGAGCAGCTGAGTCAGGGGACTGGAATCAGAAGTGACGGTGACTCAGGACCAGGGTCCAGGCTACTTAGGCTGAGGTGGTGACCTTGTTAAATCAGCCGCCTTCCTGATACTCCAGGGCAGGGTTAGGCTCAACAGTGCTGACACCTGAAATTTTGTCTCCTACAAGGCTTGGCTAGCAGACGTGGCCAAGTTATTTGGCCCGGGTTGGGCTTTCCCACCTCTCCTGTATTAAGCTACCTGTCAGAAAAATGTAAACCAAACTTTGGGGTCCTATGACTCTTTCTCTTTGTGGAAATGTAAGTGATATCATTGCAGTGGGTCGGGGAGAAGGCAGTGGAAGGAAAGGAAGAGGGAGGTGAATAACTAACAGTGAGGAAGAGAGAAACACAGAGTTGGAAAGCAAGACAGACATTGGGCTCTTCTGGAAGAAGTCAACTGTGCTTATCACCAAGTCTGGTTGATTCTACTTCTCAGGAAAGTGTGCCTACTCCTCCTCTGCCTCACTTCTACCATCTAAACCCTTAAATTGGAGGCTCACAGCCATGGTTTGATTGAAAGGCTGAGAACAGGTTGTCAAGAGTGACCTTCAGATATTTACTCCAAGTGACTGGATGAATATTGGAGGCATTGGGAAATCCAGAGGAGGTCCAGGTCTCGGTGGAGTGGTGAGTGGGGTAAGGACTTCCATTTTATTCATAGTGAGTCTGTGTTGAGTTTGAGGGGCCTTTGGGACATCCCAAGAGAGGTCTCTGGCACAAGAGAGAGGCTGAGCTGGAGCTACCAGTTTTGGTTGGCCCCAGTGGGCACTTGCAATAGTTAAATGATTCTAAGGAAGAGGCTGTTTGAATTCTGCCCTAGTTTTATATTCCCATTGGGAGGACATGTTCCAGAACTTATTACTGATGTCACAGCAGTTGTAGGCCTGGCCCTGCCAGCCATGTTTGAGGTACTGTGGAGATAATCCACTTCTTCGCTGCTGTGTTTCCCAGCCCAGTTCAACTGTTTTCTGATGTAAGCCAAGCTTATGGTGGAGGAAAGCTTTTTAGTGGACAGATAGACTTAAAAGCCTTGCTACCAGCACAGTCACACTAAACTCTAATTGCACAGCCGGTAGAAAAGACTAAGATCAGATACTTTTTGGTATGTGTGTATTTTGGGGAAGAGGGGTTGAATTTGCACATTCATGTTTATTATGAAGATCAGGACAGCTTCTCCTTGGGGGATGAGTTTTTTCAAGATGGAAAGTGGGGTCCAAAGAACAGCTTTTCCTTTCTCTTGAGTTTATTTAACCTTCTGAGCTTATTTTGCCCTGAGCCAGCATTACTTATTTTCAGGTATGCAGAGCCAAAAAAAGTTATTAAAGAGGAGAGTTGGTTTATTTTTGTTTTTCTGGGCAAAAATGACACTTAGTGGGAACATTTGGCATACTGGGTTAGAATATATGTTTTTTTTCCCCACAAGTGTTTTTAGGAACTCTAAGGGGTGGGGTTGGTGTTCTCTGATATTGGTAATGATGTAAGTGTCATTGGCTGTTGCCAAATAAATCTATATACTCAGATTTCTTTTTTGTTGACATTATTTTATATTTTTAAAAAGGCCCAAGGTTCAGGCAGATATCTATGTGGGACTGGGTAATTAGAGCTGTATTTAGTTACTAGCTTTGTAGATAGTGCTGTTATTGAGAATCTTGCCTTTCCTGGCTTCTTTACTACTCATAATGTGCAGGTCTAGAATTAGAGGTCATGTCTTCTGCACAGATGAAATAGAATTGGGTACAAGTTCAGGTGCTATCAGGTTTGCTAGGTGGGAAAAAAAAGCTTTAAGATAGTCTTTCTTGAAAGAATCTTCAGTATTCTACAGTCTCTGGATATAGTTTCAGAGTATATGAAGTAACAAGTTTTTGTGTGGACAGATGTTTTCGTTTATTTAGGGTGTATACCTAAGGGTAGAATCTCTGGGTTGTATGGTAACTCTATGTTTAATTGTTTGAAGAACTGCCAAACTGATTTTCAAAGTGGCTGCACCATTTTATATTCCCACCAGCAGTGTATGAGGGTTCCAATTTCTTCACATCCTCCAACACTTATTATCTATTTTTTTATTATAGTCATCCTAGTAGGTGTGAAATGGTATCTCAGTGTGGTTTTGATTTGCATTTCCCTAATGGCTAATGATATTAAACATCTTTTCACGTGCTTATTGGCCATTTGTATTGCTTGGAGAAATGTCTATTCAGATCCTTTGCCCATTTTTAAATTGGGTTGTCTTGTTATTATTGAGTTGTAATAGTTCTTCATGTATTCTAGATACCCATCTCTTCTCACATATGTAATTTGTAAAATTTTTCTCCGATTCTGTAGATTGTCTTTTCACTTGCTTGATGCTGTCTTTTGAAGCACAAACGTTTTTAATTTTCATGATGTCCAGTTTATGTATTTTTTTCTTCTGTTACTTGTGTCATATCTAAGAAACCATTTACTCGTCTTCTAAGAGTTTTATAGTTTTTATAGTTTTAGCTCTTAGATTTAAATTTATGATCTATTTTGAGTTAATATTTCAGCGTGGTGTGAGGTAGAGGGGTGACGTCATTGCCCCCATTGAGTGGTCTTAGCACTGTTCTGTCCCTGTTAAGGTGTGCTTTCCAGGTCCCTTACCATCCAAGTTGTTCCCCAAAACTTCAGGTTTGGTGATAAGGCCTGAACATTAGGAAATTAGAGCATTTACCCAAAAGAGACTATTTAAACGAGAAAGGACTGAGATACTGCTAATTGCTAAGTTCACGTTAGGGTTACTGCCATCCCAGGTGGGTGAGAGAGTGAGGAAAACTAGACTGACGTAGAAAATAAAAAGAATGCTGTCTTCCCTGAATGTCTGAAGGTGACTGCTCTGCATGCAACCTTACTGAGGCCACTTGTTCGCCTGGAGAGATTTAGTGATGGACACAGTTTCTCTGTCATAGACTGGGCTTTCACACACGGGCAACAATGGATACTTGGAATAGTGAAAAAAAAGAAATGAGCGCAAGCAGTGCAAAGCAGGGGTTCCTTATAATCGCTCTGTGACTTGGTTATTAAAAAGCCCTGTGACCTCAGGCACGCTGCTTCAACTTTATTCTGTTTTCTCTTATGTCAAAGGAGGGCACTGGATTAACAACCTTTGGGGTTCTCCCTGATGTTAAAGTTCTGTGATGCTGGTGTGTTTGAAGATGATGTCAACATGGGCAGGCTTTGCTGTTTAGAAACCATGTTATAAAAACTTACATGGTGGTGCCAGAAAGTAAGGAAGTGCTCAAAAGAAACACACATATTGATGCAGATATGGCAAAGGGACACAAGAGCCAACTGAAAGAGCTCCCAGTAGACACAGCTGGAACACTTTGAGCAACAAAATAAAGTAGGATTGGATTAGAACCCAAAATAGAAAATAAATACCCATGGGTCCATACTGATATAAACATATGATTGAATAAATGAATAAGTGGGGAAGAACAGTCAACTCCCCCTTATGGAATAATTTATATAGGTACTTTGATTTCAAGGAGGTAGAGCTTAACTCCCCTCATGTTAAGTGTGGGCTGCTCATGGTGACTTCCTTTCACAGAGTACAGCTTAGAAAGAGGGAAAAAAAGAGTAACTTTTTTTGTCAGTGCAGGAACCTGATAAAGTGCCTCAGGCAGGGGATCAAGGTCAGCATCAACAAGGATTAATCACACTGATAGCATATACCCTTGATATGATGTGATATGATGTGACGATGTGTTAGCTCTGTGATCTTATTCCCCCAAGCCCATAACCCCAGTCTAATTATGAGAAATTATGACAAATTCCAGTTGAGGGACATTCTTCAAAATACCTGACCCAGGTATCTTCAAATTGTCAAGGTTATCAAAACCTCGGAAAGTGTGACGAACTCTTTCAGCCAAGAGGAGCCTAAGGAGACATGATGACTAGGTATAATGTGGGATCCTGAAATAGAAGAAGGACATTAGATAAAAACTAAGGAAAAATAAATGAAGTATGGACTTTTGTTAATAATAATGTATCAGTATTGGTTCATTAATTATGACAAACGTTCCATGCTAATGTAAGATGCAATGATAGAGGAAACTGAGGGTGGAGTATATGGGAACTTTGTATTAGTTTAGCAATTTTTCTATAATCTAAAACGATTCTAAAAAATAAATTTTATTTAAAAAAAACCTACTTGGTGAAATCTTCTAACGCCAAACTGTACATCTTCTGTGAAGTCATCTCTGAACAGCATCCTTCCAATGGCAGCACTCTCTCCGCTGCACACCACGTGTACCTCTGTTACATCACTTGCACACCACGCTGCAGTTAATTTACTCTGTCTGCCTTAATAGACTGTGAACTCCTCTTTCATCTTTATGCGCAGCCTCTGGCACACAGGAGGCACTCACGTGTTTGTAAACTGATGTAATGAAGGAGTGAGCACAAGAACAAGTATTTCATGAATCTGTGGTATGCATGACCTCGTGCTATTATGGTCCCTGTACTCAGAGATGCCCACATTGTAGCTAAAAGGCAGAATAGTAAAGGGATAATGATGCCATGATGCAGTAAGAGAAAGAAATGCCTGCTCTCTACTTTGGAGAACAGCATAAGGTTCGCAATGAGATTCTGTCAGTAAGTGTGCTGTAAAAATGTGTTCTTCCCAAGTGGGATTCACATATTCCTGGTGGGACCAACTCTCCCACTCCCCCAGCCCATCAGCTTCACTCCCAGGTATTTCTAGTTAGGGACTTTATTTCTTCCTTTAAAAAAAAAATTATTTATTTATTTTAATTGCAGTAACATTGGTTTATAACATTGTATAAATTTCAGGTGTACATCATTATACTTCTGTTTCTGCATAGATTACATCATGTTCACCACCCAAATACTAATTACAATCCATTTCCACCCACATGTCCCTAATCATCCCTTTCACCCTCCTTCCTCCCCGCTTCCCCTCTGGTAACCACCAATCCAATCTCTTTCCCATCAAGGAACGAATGGGTAAAGAAGATGTGCTATATATACACAATGGAATACTACTCAGCCATAAGCAACGATGAAATCCAGCCATTTGTGACAAGATGGATGGACACTGAGGGTATTATGCTAAGTGAAATAAGTCAGAGGAAGAAGGTCAAAAACCATATGATCTTACTCATAAGTAGAAGATAAAAACAACAACAAACAAACATATATTTCTTCCTTTAAGGCTTTTACTCTTTGAAATCCTCAGTTATGATGACTAATCTGGAGGAGCCCACATTATTTATCAGCTGCAGACTTAGATTTCTCAGATTGATGAAGGCAGAATCTGGGAGAGACTTGGCAGTGAGACAGGCACCTCTCATTGGAGAGGTTAGAAGATCTGACCCTCTCGGTGGCCCCAGAAAGTGAGGCTCAAAAGATGAGGTGAGCCTAACTTGACTTCTTCCTCATAGGCATTGAATGTGTTTCAGAATTACACTCCAATTCCACATAATGGCACAGTGCAAAGATTAAGGGCCACCAGGCTATCATTTGAAGGGGAAATTTCTGTGAGCAATAGGTTTGTAACTTTGTTTATACCCTGTCATTTTTCATAGGATGAACCTGAAGCTACTCACAAGGGCACATACAATAAAATAAAAAATATATGTATTTATAAAAGATGATGGGAAATATAAATTCAATTAGAGTTAATACTGAGGGTAGTCGGGACAAAATAGAGCCCAACCATGTAGTCCAAAGATCCTGAAGATGAATTAGAAATGTTGCCCTGAGATTCTTGGCTGTCGAAGTGAAAAAAGAAACACGATCAGCCTCATGATTTTTGCTGTCCATATGAAAAAAAAGAAAGCATTTCCTCAGGGGAAGTAAAGCTTCTCTTGACATATAATTTTGAAAATTATACCCAAGTTTCTTTCCTAGCCTGGGGATATAGAGACTCCATGAGCAGAGAGAGGCGGTGGATGCTAAGATCCAGACATGCCCACTGTCATTTGTACTTGCCTCAGGCTCACATATCGCTGAGAGAGAAACAAGTCATTGGCCTGGAGTCTTGAACAGCCTCTGGGGTGTGGGTCTTTTATTTCTAAATTTTACTTCCTTGTTGAGAATTATGGGAGCACATCTGTCCTTCTGCATTGGTGGGAAAAAGGGATTAGTCAAGCAGCTGTATATGAGCATGTGAGTATTTATGATTCCGAGGTCTGGTTTTGACATCAGGAGTAAATAAGACCAGAACTAATGCTTTTAATAACGAGTTCATGATTTCATATTTGCAGTGAAGTTAATGGCGATAAAGTTGAATCATGTTGATCCTCTTGTCCTTCTTTTGAAAATATTAAAAGTTCAAGTTAGAGCAGCTGAAGAAAGAGATGATCCCGAAAAGTCAGCAAAAACTCATTTACAATCATCAAATCATGCTCTCTTCCTTTTTACAGGATGACTAGGCAAGGAGATTGGGGTTACGGACAGATCTGGAAGGAGTTTTCTAGTGATGGATGACAGGACTCTTGGCCCCATCCTGTTAACTTGTTTCCATGACATAAAGACACAGAAAGCATACTTATCAAGTCTGTAGGTGGCCCACAACAGGTAGAGAGAGCCCAAATACTAGATGATAAACCCAAGATTCAAAATGGTCTCAATAGGCAGAAACAATGGTTAAAAATCAACTTGATTAAACAGCAAAGAGATAAATGGCATCTCTTATTTCTTTTTCTCTCATTTTTTAGGGATTAAGTGTAGAATGGAGGATCCAAGCCTTGGTAGGACTTTTGGATGACCATAAGTGCCACTGTGTCAGCCCTGATGGGAACTCAGATACACTTATGTGCATAAGTCAACATGCTATCAAACTTGAGAATCCTCTAAAGTACCATTTAGTGGATTCACTGAGATTGCAAATTCTTAAATTCTGTTCTTTCCTTCTGCTTTGGTTACAATAGACACGTGGTAACTTTCCCCACTCAGGGGTATTCAACAAATAGCAAATATTTATTGAGCTCCACTTGTATATATGATGCTTTTCTGGGTGCTGTAACTGAGAGGCTAAATGAGACATGATCTCCATTCCCAAGAAACCTAGGCTTCTGTTCTAAATATGTGCAGGCGAGGGATGAAGTCATATGCCACTGTTGTACTCCACAGTACTCAGAAGAATGAGAAAAATAATAATCACTCAGAGAGAGATATGAGAACACTGATTGGGGATATCAACCTGCAAATCACTTAAAAAATAAACCCTTGCAAGGCAATGAAATGTAGGCTCCAAAGACCATCCTTTTTCTATGCCTGTGCTCTTGCCATTTAAAAATTTTACATTTATGGGCTCACTAGTGACTTATTGTTTTATAGGTGAAGCTGTCGTATGAGTATTTGTAACTGGATAGTGTGTGAGTGAGAAGGACGGGCTGAGAAGGATCTGTGTTCTGAACTGGAGGCCAAAAAGCTTTATTTATGATGGAAATACAAAGGATTCTCTTTCATCTCTCTTCATCTCCAGGTCCCTGCTGTAGTTCTGTTGATACCCAGGGTGTGAAAGAGCCCACCTCTGCCACCGCCCTGTCTCTTGGTCCTTTTTTCCCTTCTGCACCTGGATTCAGCATTTAACACTCTCTGCTTATGAGCAGCTTGTAATAAACTACTCATATACGATTAGGCCATTAAAAAGCATTAGGAAGGATGGATTTTATTTTGGGAAAGGACCCAGTCCCATGAACTTACTATTCTTTCTGTTTTGGGCTACATGGTCCTGATTCTTCATTTTAGACTAATTGCAAACTGGTGCATATAACATTTTCCATCCTGGGACAACTGGATCGTGTCTTTCTCTGTTCATTCCTGAACCCTAGCCACTTGTGATGGTGCACAGTGTTCAGCTGGTATCCCATCCAAAGGATTTCAGCCAAGGGTGTTCCCTGGAAACTTGAGTGTCTAGGCATGAGCTCAGACACTGGCACGTTTGCCATCCCTCTAAATCCCTCCATGTGCTTCTTGTATAATACTGGCTGTAAAGCCAGAAGGGCGCTCCTCTTTTCTGAATGCAATAGCTTTCCCAATGCTCTTTCCTTAGGGATTTATCACCCATTCCTCGTATGACAGGAGCTGTGAAGATGGTTGTCGTCACCTTGGAACTCCTCGCAGGCAGGGTTTTATTTTATTTTTCCTTACATCCTTCCTGGGGCTTCATGGGTTAGAAGATCAGTTCGTATAACTTGTTGATACCCTATGGGTCATTAAACCATGGACCTTTCTAGTCGCTTCTACAGGAAGTTTTTCCTGCGAAATCACTAAAATAACTCGCGTGTGTAACCCAGAAACCAGCTGTCAGCAACTCGTTTGCTTTATATCATTGGTATTCATCCTGCTTTCTCAGTCAGTCCATTAACCACCAGGCCTTCCTTGTGTTGGTCTCATTATTAGCTTCCTTGTGGGTTGTAAGACACAGTGACTCAGAAACTTCTGCCAGTTCTCAAACCTTGAGGATCCTTTGACCTGTCTTGATAGAAGACCTCCCTTCCATGTCAAAAATTCCTTATACCTATTACTTACTGGTTTCTTTAAAATCAAACTTAATGTAAAACCTGAATTTCTGGTTTTATACCCATGGTGATTCTTAAAAACTGCCTCACTTTGCCCTTTTGATCTAGGAACACCACCAAGGAGAGAGAGAGAGAAAGGATGATGGTAAATACCAGCCTTAGGGACTGTTAGTCTGTCTAGGAAAATACAACAATGTAGCCACCTTACTCTTTTTGGGTTCTGTAATTTAAAGCATTGATGACCAATTTGGGGGAAGTGTTAAAAACACTAAGAAAGAGAGTTAAACTAATCCACATTGTCTTGGAAAGTGTTTAACATGCTTTGGATGATGACCAGCATTATTTTCCCTGGTATAGATTGACTTTAATAAAGAAGTAGTGCCCCAGTTCCATTGTAGCTTAACTAATACCATGTGAAGGGTGAGGGAATTAGGAAGGCATCCATTTCTATATAAAAGCATAGTTTTGGAAGCCCATAAAGTGACTAATTGACAAGAAAAATGAAAGCATATTTCTAGAAGGCCAAGAATGTCTTAGCAATCCAGATAAATGTTGCTTGTAAAAGCAAAACTGATAACCAGGAATGACTGGGATGGAGCCTCGTGAACTCTGGGGAGTGGAGATAAGATAAATGAGTGAGAGACAAAAGGAGCGCCGTGTGTGTTTTCGGGGAAAATATTCACAGGGTTGTTCTAAAGTGCAGTTGGATGTGCTCACAAAGGCAACAAATACGTTAAAAAATAAAAACAAAACCCAAACTGCCTTATTTCCTTCTTTGCAGAGTCTTAAAACCAAAATGTGACTATTTCCAAGAAAATTGTTCTAATTATCAACAGAACCATCTACTGAACAGATTGAGAGTCATTCTCGACTTGATATTTGGGTTGAGTATAGCTTTCCACTCCCCAACAAATCTCTTTTGTGAAACAATTATAAAGGCCTTCAAGAAAGAGGTTGGTGGCCTGTGCTCTGGAGTCACATAGACCAGTATGAAGCCTGGCCGTGTGATTTGGGGCATGTCACTTAACTAGTCTGAGCCTCAGTTTCCCCATCAGTAAAATGGGGATAATAACAGAGCCACAGAGCTGTGGTGAGGGTGAATTGAGGTTGTTGGCGGCACAGTCTCCGGTGCACTAAAGATGTGCCAGATGGATGCTCTTAGGCTGGGAGGGAAGAGTGAGGGTCCCCAGCATGACGACTGCTCCATGGCGGAGTTGGACACACTTTCTTTGTGAGCAGCACATCAGCAATCAGAACAGAGTAGCAGATACTGTGCCCACCCCCCAGCCCCACATCCTACTGGGTTGGGTGACTTGAGGCTGGCTATGGAAATAGAAGGTTATGGAGTGACATTCGCAGCTGCTGCTGCAGGTCCCTGTGGGTGCCTGGCACATCTGGTGACTTCAAACAAAGGGTACCGGTGACCGTATCACTCCAACAGGAAAGAAAGTCTTGGGCAAGAGGGCCTCTGTGTTTGCTCCTGTGTGCATGTACCTTAGCTGCCTGGCAGGCGGAACTAGCTGTTTGTTTTGTGGAACAAAGAACAGGCCTGGTTAGGGTGGGGGGTGGAGGGGTGGGAGTGGTTCCTGACAGGATTCCTCTTGGTTAAAACAAACTCTAGGAGAAGCGTCTGGCATGCGTCAACCTGTTGCAGACAGGGAATAGAATAAAGACACATACGCATGTGCTCAACTTTGATCCAGCAAAGTCAGAGCCCAGAGGAAACGGTCGGTCGTGAGTCACCTGACTCTCTTAATCTGGGCTTCTTATTTGGCACCAATAGGAATATTACTGGGGACAGCAGCTAACCACAGAGTATGATTAGAGAGGCCTCCAGTTTCCAGAAATTGGGCAGTTCCAAAGGAACAGGGGGTTGGGGTGGACTAGACATAGGGGCAGGCCCTGCAGAATCTGCAAATAGTGGCCTTAATCTCAAGGCCATGGCAATCTGAGTGAGCATGCTGTGCAGCAAAGATGTGGGCTGGCACACATGCACACGGGGAATGTGGCCCTTAGGATCCCCATCAGGAAGGAAACACAGCTAATTATTTATCTTTCTACCTATGTACGTATGTATGTATGTATGTATGTATCCATCTATCTTTCTATCTTTCTATCCATCCATCCATCTATCTATAGAAGATGTTCACTTCTCACATTAGCAGACACTTCTGTGCCCCCATGCTCTAGGCTTCGTGCTAGAGAGGAGAGCTTAAAAGACATTCTTCCTTCCCTTGAGGATGACAGATGGGGATGGTCTACATGTAAAGCAGAATCAACTAGAAAGCAATCAGCCCTTGCAAGCTTCCACACCTTGGCATGTGCTGTTTCTTCTGTCTTCACTGCCTTTCCCTTCACTTCTCTGCTTGGCACCAAGCACTTTGTAGCTTTACCCATCTCACCCAGGTAGAGTTAAGGCTCCCTTACCTCCTGTCCCATAGCATTTGGTTCATATCTCCATTATGGAATATATTGTGTTGTACTTTATTTTTCACATCAGTTGCTCATACTTCAGGTTGATTGGTTCAATATTTTTTGTGTGTGTGTATTTTTGAACATTTACTTTGGGCCAGACACTATTAACCCTAGTGAGCAAAAATGGACACGTACTCCTTGCCCTCAGAAGGCTTATAGTCTAGTGGGAGAGAAAATAAGGGAAAAAAATCATAGAAGTAAATAAAAATTGCAACTGTGACTATGCTCTTGGAGGAGAGGGGCTAGGATTTGACCTAGTCTGGGAGGTCAGGGACCATTTCCTTGGGGAGGTGATGATTGAGCTAAGCAGGAGTTAACGATATGGAGAGGCAGAGGCAGGTGTGCAAAGGTCCTGGGGTAGGAGGGAACATGGTACAGGAGGAAACTTAAAAAAAAGCCAGTGGAAGGATGGTGTGAGTGAGGAGAAGGGGTGTGATATGTGATGGTGTTGGAAAGGTAGGTGGACCTCGTAAGCCCTGTAGACCGAATTAAGAAGATTTGTTGTTTGTTTTTGCCTTTATCCTTAAGAGCACAGGAAAGCCATTGAACATTTAAGCAGGGGGTGACATGATCTGATTTGGGATTCAGAATACTGTCTCCTGCCACAGTGTATGGGGAGTGGGTTGGAGAGGGCGGAAGAGGGGATGTGGGTAGACCAGCTAGGAGGCTCTTGTTGTTGTCCAGGAAGGAAATGACGGCAGCTTGGACTGGCATGGTGGCAGTGGAGATGGAGAACGGAGGGTAGATCTGAGATAAATCTGGGAATTCCTGGGATGAAGTTAAATGGCTTTTCTTACTACAGGATTTCTCATAGCCTTTAATAAGTGGGCTTAATGTGGGTTATGATTCTCCAAGAAAGGTCTTAACCGTAAGAATTTCTCAGAAATTATATGACCACAAAACTCTTTTTTTCCAAAGAATCTTCCATAATACTTTGTTTTATAGAATACTTTTGGGGAAATGCTGCATTACATAATTCATTTTTGGAGGGTACTTTCCACAGAGGGTTCTGGATACTTCCAAAGGCCTGTAATTGGTAATGAACCTGACACACAGTACAGAGAGGAATCTGTTTGACACAGAGTTTGAAGACTTGGCAAAATCAGACTGAATAGGTAGACTGAAGTCAATTTAGAAAGGTTTTGGAGGTCAGGCTAGGAGATGTTTTGGATCCAATTTGTTATATGTTGGGAGTCATTCTGGACTCTGAGCTGAGATGTGTCATGGTGGGAGTGTCATCTTGGCAAGATCATTCTGGAAGACATATTGTAAATGAGCTGAATGGCGAGATGTGTATTAGAATTGGGTATTCTGGTTTTCTAGATGTGAGTAGATGGGAATCTGGTCTTGGTTGGGGGGGTAGGAATGGGAAAATGCATCTTTCAGATTGAGAAGGAAATGTAAGATGTTTTTCTTCACACCCTTTCCCTTTGGCTGGTGGCCACTATCTGCAGCAGAAGTCTGAAAGAGAGTCTCTTCTGTGTTTTTCTGAGGCCGGATAACCACAAGGACTCCCTTGGAGCCTTCGGTTCCCAGGCAGTGCTAGAAGAGAAGGCGTGAGTTCAGAATAGCGTTGTCATTGTCGGGGCAGGAGAGGTATTACTTAGGTTAATAGTTAATGCCTAATGAGGGAGTTAAATTTAAGTCCGTCAAGTTGCCGCCATGGCTGAAATTCCATTGTGTGACTTTGAACAAGTCACTTAACCTCTCCAGGCCCTGGTTTGCTCATCTGGAAAATGAGCGACTAGAACAGATGTCAGGCTCCTCCTAAGCTAAAAATTCCAGCCATCTCAGCGAACTGAAAATGCATTAATTGGGGCAATCATTTATCAGGTTAAGCAAGACCCTCTGCCTCACAGAGAACTAAATTTTGTGAAAAATTTGGATTGAGAATGGGGCCTTTGTAAAAAATGTGAGGAGTGTCCAATTCACACATTCCTCTGAAATTCAGATGTCTTTTCTGAGGCAGAGATGCAGTGAAGTGAGGCAGACTTCAGTCAGGACATACCTCTTAGTAATGCAAAGGTAAACAGCACCCTAATGAAGGAATCTGCTAACTGGGGACTCAATTTAGGAAAGGAAGGTGTGAAAATTTTATTTTTATATAGGGTGTTTGGAAGTAGAAAGAATTTTCTCATGGAGACATTGTTAAAAATTGAGGTAAGCGTCTCAGGCCAGATAACAAAAATTGATCTAACTCATGACATGGTGGAAATAATGTGCATCGATGATAAAAAAAAATATATAAAATAATGTGTAGTGGGGCAGTATGTGTGTTTGGTGACTATCGTTGGATACACTCAAATATACCTAGATACTTAAAAACATGTAGAGCCAGTTAATTCGCT
The DNA here is from genome assembly GCA_031878705.1 of Tapirus indicus. Taxonomy (NCBI): domain Eukaryota; kingdom Metazoa; phylum Chordata; class Mammalia; order Perissodactyla; family Tapiridae; genus Tapirus; species Tapirus indicus. The sequence goes on from CM062918.1 coordinate 49,372,412, forward strand.
GAACTTGAATTGTGAGAGCACTGTGTGCCAGGCACTGGGCTGGCTGGGGCCCAGAGTGTGACGCAGACCCTGCCTGTGAAGAGCTTACTGTCTAGTTTTCAGTCTGTCAGGCTCTCAAGTCAGGCTGCTGGGACTGTATCCTGGCTCTACTGCTTACTAACCTTGAGACCTTAAGCTAGTTACTTAACCTCTTAGTGTCTCCATTTCCTCACTTATAAGCAAAGGATTTAATGGTATGTCCCTCGGGAGGGGTGGGGGTGGGGGGGAACTTAAGAATTAAGTGAGATGCCCATGGGATGGGCACAATGTCCAGCAAAAAGCCAGCACTCAGTAGATGTTATGTCTGCCTGGCCCAGTGCCTTGTCCTATGGAGTGTAACCAGCAGCTCATCTGGGGCTACAGGGGAATTGGGCCCCTGATGCAGTTCCTCAGGCACAGCCCTTGAATGGGATGGGTTGGAGGGTGTTGGCTATAAAGGGAGAGAAGTGTGGGAGGGAAAAGAGGCTAAGAGAAAAAGACAAAAGATTGTCTTTTTTCCGGCCTAAGAGTTATTGTTCCCCCAGCAAAGAGAATGGGGTAGGAGTGACAAGGTGAGCTCCCAGAACTATCTGAGAAATGCATGAGAGCCAGAGGGGATGTTGGAGGTGCCCTGGTGGGGAAGAAAGTGGAAAGGGGCTGGCAGCCATAGAAGGGATGGGAGCAGGAGTAGGACCCCAGCAGTGACGCCCTGACTGTCACCATGGATCCCTGCAGTATTGCTTACCACGGGGTCCTGGGCAGGGTGTCACGGATGTCTGTGTGTCTCCAGGTGGCCAAAGCTTTCTTTTTCTTGTGGACCTGAGTTCAAACACCAGGTTTCATCTCTGGCCTCTGTGCAGACACATATCTGTGAGGGATCTAACTGTTTTATTTTCTGGGAGACTTTGTCTCAGGAGCCTGGGGGAGTTGGTAACCAGGATGACGGCAGGCCAGACTCTTCAGGGAATATTGTTTCGGTTTTGGGCCCCACACTTTGAGAGAGTACTTGATACCACGCTCCAGTGGGTGAGGAAGGACCTTTGAAAGTTTAGCCTAAAGAAGAAAAGACAGGCTAGGATGGTGTGAGGGAGGTATGAGGGCTTCAAGTGTCTGAAAGGCTGTCATTTGGAGGAAGGACTGTATCCTTCTTGATTGGTCCCAGTGACGTTGTAGGACTGCAGATATCAGCTCAGCTTGAAGGAGATGTTTCCGTGGCTAAGCGCTATCAGAAGGCGGAAAGGCCTGTTTTGAGAGGTAGTGTGTTTCCAGCCCCTGGAACCAGAGGTTGGACGGCTGCTTATCTGCCAAAGATATGGCAGGGGTGGAGAGAGATGGGGGAATATTGGAAATTCAGCTTGGATTTGAACCAGAGAAATCTGGTGTCCCAAATAGCACTGACATTCTACCACTTTATGAGTGAGTAAGATATGAATGAATGAAAGAATATCCAGGTCTGTTTTAACTTATCTAGAGAAATGGAAACTTCAGTAGGTCAGAGAGAGGAAATAGCCTTTATCGGCCATGTGGGTGCCATATTCTTAATCACAGAGATGGACATGATCTGAGAGGCCATTAGACTGTTGTGCTCATGACTCTTGCTTTAGGGCATGATTACTTATATTTCAGTTGTGAACGTGTTTAACTCTCTTCTGGTAACTCTCTTCAAACTCTTTAAAAATGGCACTGTCCTCACTCAACTTCTACATTTATTGAGGCAGTCAGTGGTGATGCTGAAATCCTTAATTGGATTCCCTTCTCTCCTGACATTTGATGGCTGTGGAAATGACGCTCAGAGGGATTGTGACTTGCCTCAGGTCAAACAGCTAGTGATGGGCTGCCCTGGGCCTAGGGTGCTCCATTCTGCCTCCAGCGTTCCTTCCATGTGGGCCACTCTCAGAAGTCTGGGAGCAGTTGGGATGTTTCAGTACCAGTGATAGCATTTCATTAAGTTACCACCTAAGGACACACATTTCAGGGTGCTCTTAGTGTTTGGCCAGGGGTCTGGTGGCAAATGGCAGATTTTCCTAGATGTGAGGTTGATTGCTCCTTGGAGCCTCACTGGAATGCTGTAATTGTCAAAGCTGGGGCTGGAAGGAGCCCCCAGACTCTCTGAATCTTCAATATTAGGTCAGTAGGAGCCCTGGGGAGGGACCTCCCCCTTCTCCTGCAGTTCTGGCCCAGGGGATGTGCCAGATCTCTGTGGATAATATTCAAGGGGGCTTCTTAAACTCATGGGTTGGTGTGGGTATCTCAGGGCTCAGGTTGGTGTACGGGGTCCTCAAGCTCAGAGTCCCTGGACAGAGGCAGTGCTTGTGGTTCAGTAAATGCCAGCCAATGACTTGGCTGGGGGTGGGGGAGTAGGCTTCTGTTCACATGGGGCCTGGAAGGCAATCTGGAGCCCAGGGCAGAAGGCCCATGGAGACTGGGCCCTCTATGTGCATGGGGGTGCAACTTCACTGGCTCTTGGCACTCCAGGGCTCACTCAGGGCAGGCTGGATGAAGGGCCTAGAGTATGGGGGAGGGGAGGGTATTCTCATTTTCTGAACAGCTGCCACCTACTCCCACAGACACTCCCATACTCAGCCCTTGCAGCCACCCTGAGAGCGGGCACAGCATTACTTCCCCATTTTGCAGAGCAGGAAGCAGAGGCTCCAGTTCCACAGCTGGTAAGTGACCAGAGCAGAGTGAAGATAATGGTGAGGGTTGCTACGGTCACCGCTGTTTCTTGAGTGCACTCTGCACGCCTGGCCATGTGCTGCATACTTTACTTTCATTACCTTTAATCGCCACCATGCCCCTGTGTGGTGGGTGATATAATTGCCATTTCAGAGTTGAGGAAGTTGGAGCTCAGTGAAGGGTAATTGACTGGCTCAGAGTCACGTGGCTAGTGGGTGGCAGAGTCAAGATTTGAACCCAAGTCTGCCTGCCTCTGGAAGCCCAGGCTCTTTCCTTGTTACAGCTCCACTGGCTCTTTGGGATGAAGCTTGTGATATACTCAAGGTTTTGTTCTCAGTGGACTAAGGGTGGTGGGCTGAAGCTGTAAGTAGGTCTTTCCGTAATGTGATAGGCTAGGTTATGCTGTGATAACAAAAGCTCAGTAGCTTAACTAGGAGAAGCTTATTTCTTACTCACATTACCTTTCTCATGTGGGTCATGGTGGCGTGCAGGTCCAGGTTGCTTTGCTCATCAGTCACTGGGGGCCCAGGTGTCCATGAGCGCTGTGGCAGTGGGAGGGGCATATGATGACTCACTAACTGGCTCTTAGAGCTTGTACCTGGATACAAGTGCTACTTGCACTCACATTTTATTGGCCAAAGCTAGTCATGTGGCCACACCTGACTTCAAGGGGGCAGGCCAGCACAATGATACGCTTGCCTGGAGGGGAGAAGGACTGGAATATTTGGTGAGTGGCACGAATGACCTCCATGGTGATTTATGGGGGCCTCTGTGGTCGGTGCCCAAAATGGCCTTTTAATATATTTATTTATTTAATTTATTTATTTTCTGAGGAAGATTTGCCCTGAGCTAACACCTGTTGCCAATCTTCCTCTTTTTTTATGTGAGCTGCCACCACAGCATGGCCACAGCATGCCACCACTACACCACTGATGAGTGGTGTAGGTCTGTGCCTGGGAACCAAACCAGAGCTGCTGAAGTGGAGCGTACCGAACTTAACCACTAGGCCACTGGGGCTGGCCCCTAAAATGGCCTTTTTAAAAAAACCCATGGGACCTGGCCCTTGAGCAGTCCTGGGATGGGTCTTTGACTAGACTTGGTTACTCCATCCCTCCTCCTCTGTCTCTCCCAGCTCTCCTGAGAGGGAAGATGACATTTTGTTCTCCCTTCATTCAGAAACAGAGGGACCGATGAGAGTAGTGCCAGTGGCCACGGCTGGGAAACAATTGGTCCAAGGGGACGGAGGTCAAAAAGTCACCACGCCTCTTTCAAGGCCTCTGTCAAGAAGGAAGTCTGTGATTTATGTTCTCTAACTTCTGAGTGTTACATACTAATTCCTTCCTGGACACTGTTTGCTATTTATATAGTGACTAGTGTTTTGACATTTGGCACTATTATCTTTCATTTTTCTTGATCCATGCAGTGAATGGCTCCATAACACAACCTCTGTTTTTAAGAAAACCAAACTGTGGTTTAGAGAAACGCTCCTTGGACAAAACCTTGAGTTGGCAGGTGACCATACCTGGATTAGGACATTCCTATTTCTGGCCCTGCTCCCTTTGCCCGTCAGTTAGAGCTGGCTGCTGACCCCAGCAGGCTGGCCTGCAAAGGAGGGGGCCAGAGACTGTGCGTGGGCTTTGTGGGAGCCCAGTCTGCTTAACTCTGTCCCAGGAAACACCCAACATCTTTGAAGGAGGAAATAAATAAAGGTCACCTTTGTTGTATGTCTTAATCCTGGGGATTGTGGGAAGCAGCCTCAAAGCTTGGTGAGAATATTGGGCCAACCTCTTGCCTTGCAACTGTGTCTGTCCTGCTTTTCTTTCTCCAGCCCCTGTTAGCATTGTTAGCATTGTTCCTGCAGCCATGGGGGTAAGGGACAAAGGGAAAAATTGATAGTTTTCTGCATGGGAATTTGGTCTAGTTTGGGGGTGCAAAGAGACGCTAATGGGAATGGTCATTAGATTGAGAGTTCTTGGTCTAAGCATTTTTATTTAAATTTTTTAAATGGCATGATTTCTACAATTTAGGGTTGATCCTCTTAGCATTTATGGAAATATGGTAGCAGCAAAATGGGGAAGTTGAAGGATCAGCTTTCACAAATAACAAGATTTCTGGGAAGGGAACAGTATAGAACTGTGGTCTTGATTAGGACCTGTTGGCTTCCAGATCGAGCCTTTGGTTTATCTTGGAAGGGTCCCTGTAACTCCCTAGTAGGCAGTACTCTGGAGACCCTGCTTGTTTATCTACTGTCTTCAGAAATCCTGTTCAACCTGTTGGACATGTGTGTGCTGACAGCAGGCTGATTTTAACCATTTGTAAAGCTGTCTGATCTGTCAGTGACGAAGTGAATCTAACTGGGTGTCCAAGCCCTGCTTTTTCCCTGCCCCCACCCCCCAATATTTTCCTGGTGATGCAGAGCCCTGGACACATGGCATTGTCTGGGTGGAGTCCCTTCCGCCGGCCAGCAGCTCCTTGAAGGGCTGACTGCACCTTGGGGGGATGTTGGGTTCTGTAAACAGAACTTTTACATGCTGTTCACAAGATTAGCTTAGACTTGGCCCTTATGGTGAGGGAAATGGTCTCTTATAAATATGATGTAAGCTCTTTTTATGTCCTGGAAACTGGGGAAATTTTTGTGAGAATTTTTTAAGGAGTAGTGTTAAAAAAATAAAGGCAAAAGCATAATTAAAAGTCTGTAACCCAGAGAGTCCCCTGATAACAATTGCATATTCCTTTTTTTACTCCCTTTAAATCACAGTGAGTATGTGGACATAGCTGAAGGTCCAGGGTTGGAAGAAAGCCCCCTTCCTTTTCCCTCCTCGGGCTGGCTGTGGGGAATTTTCCCTGAAGCTGCTGTCCCACTGGGAAGAACCTAGAAGCAAGTAGCAGTCACAGGCAGGGAGTTGGAGAGCTGGGTGCAAGTCCTGGTTATGTGACTTTTGGCTTCCTTAACTCAATACGTAGCTATTATCAGTAGAGTTCTTACTGTGTGCCTGCAACATGGCTATGCACTCAGTATATCTCCCTTCCTTATCAGAACAAGAGGAAAACCGAGGCGTAGAGAGCAACAAGGGAGGCCAGTTCAGATCGGCTGACTCCAAGGCCTGAACTCTTCTTTTTTCCTTTTGTTTTTATTGAGATAACATTCACATAACATACAATTCACCATTTTAAAGTGTGCAATTTAGTGGTTCATATATAGTCACAATGTTGGGCAACCATCACCACTATCCAAGTCCAAAACATTTCCGTCGCCCCCAAATGAAGCCCCTTATATCCGAATTCCTCCTTTCCCATGTCTCCTGGCAACCGCTAGTATACTGTCTCTGTAGATTTGCCTATTCTGGACATTTCATATCAACGGAATCATACTGTATGTCAAGGCCTGAGCTAGTGAGCCTGTTGCCTGTTGGGAAAATCACTTGACCTATTTAGGTGCAGAGTATGTTTATCATAGGTATTTTTATCCCCATCTTGGGTATCTCGATAGGTTTGTTGTGTGGCTTAAATGAGAGCCTATGTCAAATGCATTCTGTAGACAAGGGTGAGGCATTTTATCAGCATAGCTTTTGTCTGGGACCTGTGTCTGGATTACAGGCCACTCTGAGAGCAAATCTTGCTGGTTTCTGAACTGTTTAAAGGAAAGTATTTTGATTGACTTCACAAGGACATTGTGAAGAAAACCAATGATATTTTAACCTCTGTTATCACTGAGTTACTATAGGAAAAACTGGCTGATTCAATGTGATTAAAAGGGAGTATCTTTTAGGTGGTTTTGTAGGCAGGCAAATTACCACTAAGGCAGTGAAAAAATAGGATGTAAACAAAATCTTTGTTAAGCATGATACATTTACACTTGGTGAGTTGTGGCAAATTGATGACACTTTATTCTGCTCAGTGGCAGGAAGTTGCCTGTCTTTAAATTTGGTCTTCAGCTGTAGTTACTGGCGAGGACTCTGGTAAAAATGATCTGAGTTTAGCTGACAGCATTTGAAAATGAAATTTAAGCATAATGTTATAGGATTAAAACCTCTGGAACTCTTAGTTTATTTAATTCCATGATTGCTTAATACTGCCCAATTTCTTCAAGTTCATTCTAGAATCCCAGACTTTTAGAGCTGCCAGGGACATTGAAATTAAGTAGACTGACCATTGCATGTTAGAGAGGAGGAAACTGAAGGCAGATGGAAGTCAAATGACTTGCCCTAAAATTGTCATACAGTAAATTATTAGCAGAGTCTGGTCCAGAATCCACATCTTCTAACAAAAAGAAATTGAATATTGACCTCCACTCTTCTTGGCTTTGGAATCAACTTTTCCTTGAAAATATTGGGGTTTTGGTAATGAGTACTCTCTACTTCTCTGCCATTTTCTTTGCCACATTTATTCCCATCTCATTCATGCACTGCTCCCTTGCCAAAAACAAACAAATAAAAAGAGCTTATCAGTGAGAATTGAGTACAACCAATTCAGTTCCGAACTACAAATATGTTGGGAAGGAATGGTACTGGCATTTGAGAAATATAGTGAGAGAATTTTTGGAAACTGCGATGTAGCTCTTAGAATAAGGGTTTAAAAATTATGGTTTTCAATGGCTTAACTCCCCTACTTGATCAAATGGTAAGTAGGCAGGGTCAAAAGGAGGAAGGAAAAACCGATCACTTTCCATTCGTGCAGGGATTTCAACTTTTCCAAGCTTTTGTGTCTCTTGGTGGATTTTCTGACCCATTCAGGGTGAGTATTACCTATTATACTTTCTTTAAGGATGTGAGGGGTCAGGGTTTGCATAGGTCACAGTGTGAGCTGGCTGCCAAGCCTGCAGTAACAGCCAAGCTGCCTGACACCCAGTCCCAGGCACTGGTGTCATACTAAGAAGCATAATGGACTTGAATGGTTAGGGCCTGAGCTGGAACCTCTACAGGAAGGCCGTGAGGTCTGAGCAGCCTCTCATCAGCCTAGACCTCACTGCTCAAAGTGGGACCCACATACCAGCATCATTGGCACCACCTGGGAGCTTCTTAGAAATAGAGTCCGGCCCTGCTCCAGACTCCCTGAATCAGAATGAGCATTTAATGAGCTCTCCAGATGAGTCCTATGCTCATTAAAATGTGAGAAGCCTTGGCTTAGAGGCCGTATGCCAGTGACATTCACAGATAACTAGGGAAGATGGAGTGAGTGGCTTATGAGTAAAATATATGGTGTTTCTATTCCTAAATAGTTTCCTGTTGCTCAGTTGAGGGGTAAACTGAAGACACAATGCAGGGGACTTGGTTCTCTACATATTCAGAGTGAGCAAGGGACTCATAATTTGTGACCCACGTCCTGGAAATGAAAGTGGAGGTTCCCAGCTGTGATGGTGAAAAGGCGGTAACCTCCCCACAGCTGACCTGACCTAGGGGACACTCTGGGTACCTATCAGCTGAGATCCTGCAGCCTCCACACACTGGAGTGTGGGGGTGGCCAGTGGGATGGAACCGACAAACCAACATTCCGTTCCCTGGACCTCGTGGCCCCCACGCCTCAGCTGTTTTCACTCATTCAGCAAAAAAGGGAGACAGAAAAGAAACAAAAGCAGAGGCCATGTTAATTAGTAAAACCTGATATGTCTCTGTGTTGGGTCTGGGCTAGGAGAAGCCAGGAGGGCCTCGTCATATATGGTTACTTGTCCGTCCAAGGTGTCAGGTCTGTGCTCCTGCAAGAAAAGTGTGTTAGCGCCTTTGGATCAGGAAAAACACTCAGACATGGCCTTTTGTGGTGCTATTTGGGAGGTTTTAGCTTGTTATGGATAAAAGTTTCCCTTGGACCCAGGGGACAGTGTGAACGTTTCTAAGTGTGGACGTTAACTCATAAAAATGTGCCAGCTTATAAGCAAGTCATTATTTGCAATGAATGGTGATAACCTGGCAAAGACTAGGATTTTCTTTTTCATTGGGTGAAACAATTATGTATTACCCCCCATCTTTTAAATCAGTAATTGGAGTATATGGTTAAAAGTCAACTATTTTAGAAGTAGTGGAAATTTAGCAATTCAGCACCTTGAAATATGCTGTTTGTCTGTTTTGGAAGAATTTTCTTAGTTGCCATCAGTTTACCAGACCATCGTTGAATGGGAAATGGGGCTAAATTTTTAATGAACTAGCCAACCAAGAAACCTGACTTGCCCTTGAAATAAGAAGGGGTCATTTCATTTGTGTATGCAGTTTTCCTGGAAGACTGTTAGAAGATGTCGATTCTCTCTTTTGAGAAATCCAGGTTTCATATTAGCTGGTAAAAATGTGCAGATTGCAGTCTGAAGCCAAGTTTGAGGATTTAGAACCACAGTAGGTGAGCTGTGCAAAGTCCTTCCCTTTTGGGAAACACATGTGGGTTTTGTTGGCCTGGTAATAATAACAATGGCTACCGTCACCTCAATAACAAGATACTTCCAATAGCATGTGAGATAGGTAACTTTATCCCCTTTTACAAATGAGGAAACTAAGTCTCTGTGAGGCCAGGCTGAGTGAAAGTCCCCAGAAAGAGGCCCAGCCTGGATTTGAGTCTGATCTCCCCAACTGTAGAGCCCCCAGCTCTTTCTTCTACACTGTTGGATATGCATTTAGAATTAAAAATAACAGTTCCATTCTTGATTTATGTCTGTGTTATTCGGGCTGAGATACGTGTATGTGTGCTGGGTGGGTGGTGAGGGACAGCGCTTGGCAAAGCTCCAGGGTAGAAGTGGCACGTCTTCCCGGGACACCAGGGACACAGTATCTTAGTATAAAAGAGACATGGAGTAGAATGAAAAAATGTTACAGTGTTGAATGCAAAATTTACCTGCATTTTTGATGGAAAAACTCAAACCTTGAAAGCAGTTCTTTGTGGTCCCTTGGATGTCTCTCATTACCCCACATTGGACTTCTCTGCCTTAGGGTTGCTTGGGTGGAAAATTTTGAGATGTGCTTGTGTAAGTGCAAGTCCTGGGCCATCTGGGCCTTTTCCACTCTCCCAGCTATATGTGGTGAAAAGGAATTTCTTAAGTATGTAAACCAGTGTGGGAGAGTTGGCGCTATGCTCTGTTTGTACAGCTGCTCCTGGACTCCAACTCTGCTATCTTTCATGACCCAGAAGTATCCACGAATGGGCTGGGGAAGGGTTTGTAGAGGCTGGAGGAGGTGAGAACTGAGCTAGGGAGCTGAGTTGTCCTCCAAGTGCCTGTGGCCATTAAGAGTCAATCTTTTCAAAGAAAATTATATTTATTTGAAAGTTTTTAATACCTATCAAATTTCCATAGTTCAAAATTCAAAAGGGTTTGCAATGGAATACTTTCCTCTGCTTCTTTCCATAGCCCACTTCCATTCCTCACAGCCAGTCAGTGTTACCAGTTTCTTGTGTAGCCAAGTAAATACGTATTTATCCCGCTTTCCTTCTTTTTTTTTTTTTTGGTGAGGAAGATCGACCCCCTGAGCTAACATTCATTGCCAGTCTTCCTCTTTTTGCTGAGGAAGATTAGCCCTGAGCTAGCATCTGTGCCCATCTTCCTTTACTTTGTATATGGGATGCTGCCACAGCATGGCTTGATGAGTGGTGCATAGGTCTGTGCCCAGGATCCGAACCTGTTAACCCCGGGCTGCCAAAGTGGAGCATGTGAACCCAACCACTATGCCACTGGGCCACGCCCCCCCCTTCCTTCTTTTTATACAAACAGAAGCATCCCATGTGTCCCATTCTTGTCCTTGCATTTTCCTCCCTTTCTTGTTCCTTTTTTTTCCAGCTGCACAGGCTGTTATTGAACTGATATAATTTACTTAACAAGTGCCTGATTAATTGGCATTTAGTTGTTTTCAGTCTTTTGCTATTACAGTGCTGCAATGAATAATCCAGTTGATATGTCATTTGCATACCTGTGGGATAAGTGCTAGCAGAGAAGTTGCTTTGTCAAAGGGACTGTACCTTATAATTTTGATGATATTACCAAATTGCCCCCCAGGAGCTCATTCCAGTTTCTAGCCCACGAGCAGTAGAGGAGAGAATCTGTTTCCTTACACCACCCACACTCTGTGTTATCCAACCTTTGACCTTGGCTGCCTGATAGGTGAAGAACTGATCTCAGTGCAATTTTAAGGGATGGTACACTTTTGAAAAACAATAGAACATAATACATCTACTTTTGCCCTTGTGTCCATGACCTAGTGTGGTGTTTGCAGCCTTTTGGAGTGGTAGAGGAATTAGAGTTGGTTTTTATTAACCCATCATGGCTACTTGTATGAATGAATAATAGTTAAAATATTAAAAAGCAAATCCATGTAATGCTTTTAAAAATAGATATTACATAGATGGTGTGATATGGTTGAATGAATCATTAAAAACTTTGTGCTGTTTGTTTTATTTATGATGGATCATCCTCTCTAATCTTGGTATGACGTAGAGGACTTAAGATCAAAGAACCACAGAAATTTAGTACCAGCAACTTAAGTGAGGTCAGCAGTATTCGTCCCTAGTGACCTCCTGTCTGAGTAGATCTGTACCAGCTCTGGCCTTGGTGGAGTTCTGCTGTCTTGGCCACATTCATGAGATACAAACGTAAGCATTTGGAAAAGATGATACACAGATCAAAGTGCAGAGACGGAAGAGCTTTTGGATGTCCTCGTGACCAATTTTATTTTCTTCACTGAGAAGTCATAGAGAAGATAGGACTTGCCTTGAACAGAGGGATATGATTTTTATTTTTTTGCATTCCAGGACTGCTGCATGTGAATTAGGCATCATTTCAGGAAAAGGGAATTTGTCCTGGGGGCTTTATATAAAATAGTGGACTGGGGGTGTGTGTGTAGGGGGGGCCAGGGGAGGGGTTCTGGAAAGGTTTGCCAACAGAGGCTTAAGTTAAATTTATTTGTAAACATAATGTTTACAATTTGCTCTCCACACTATGAAGACACTTTACAAATAGTGGAAATAAGAGTGAGTATCTCAACACATAGAAGCTCCCCTAGAGTCACACTCAGCCTGTGCAACTGGAAGCTGGGATTGGAGCAGACCCCTGGCGGCCATAAGCTGAGGGATGGACTTGCCTGATCAGTCCATCCTTCTCCTAGCACGAAATCCCTCAGGACTCAGAAGGTGCCCCCACAACTTTCAAACAGACAAAATGCCAAGTCCTAAACATCAAAACACAGCCTAGGTCCTTTATCCAGCATGTCAGCTGCCAGTGAGGCTCAGTCTAGGTTCAACCAGATCTGGTTTTCAGTATCCTTGTTCTTCCCGAGATTTCTGGGTGAATAAAGAGCACTGACTGTGCATGTGAGTGTTCTTTGCTTTACCAAAAGATTAGGCAGATGTCTCTAGTCTCTTCCTCTCACTCAGCAAACCTTAGACTGATGGGGGAAATGCATCATCTCTCCCCTGCATCCCAACTCTGCTTCCCTTGTCTTTTAATTAGCTGTACTGAGATATAATTCACATAACATACAATTCAACTATGTAAAGTGCACAATCCAGTGGTTTTTAATATGTTCAAAGAGTTGTGCAACCATCTTTACAGTCAGAACATTTTCATCACTCCAAAAAGAAACCCATACCCTTTAGCTGTCATCTCCCAATCCTCCCATTCTCCTCAGCTCTAGGCAACCACTAATCTGCTTTCTGTCTCTATAGATTTGCTTATTCTAGACATTTCTTACAAATGTCAATATGTGGCCTTTTGTGACTGGGTTCTTTCACTTAGCATAATGTTTTCAAGGTTCATCCATGTTGTAGCATGTGTCAGTACTTCATTCCTTTTTAGGGCCAAATAATATTCCATTGTTTGGATATACCACATTTTGTTTACTCATTCATCATTTAATAGACATTTGGGTTGTTTCCATTTTTTGGCTACTATGAATAATGCTGCTATGAACATTTCATGTACAAGTTTTTGTGTGAACATACGTTTTTATTTCTCTTAGATATATACTTAGGAGTTGAATTGCTGGGTCATATGACAACTCTGTTTAACATTTTGAGGAACTGCCAAACTGTTTTCCAAAGTGGCTGCACGATTTTACTTTCCTACCAGCAACGTATGAGGGTTCCAATTTCTCTTCATCCTCCCCAGCACTTGTTATTATCTGTCTTTTTAATTATAGCTCTCCTAGTGAGTATGAAATGATACCTCATTATGGTTTTGATTTGTATTTCTCTCATAACTAATAATGTTGAGCATCTTTTTGTGTGCTTATTGGACTTTTTTATATCTGTTTTGGAAAGATGTCTCCTCAGATCCTATACCCATTTTTTAATCAGGCGATCTATATTATTGAGTGGAAGAATTCTTTATATATTCTGGGTATGAGTCCTTTATCAGATATATGATTTGTAAATATTTTCTCTCATTCTATAGGTTGTCTTTTCACTTTCTTGATGGTATCGTTTTCAGCACAAAAGTTTTAAATTTTGATGAAATCTAATTTATCTATTTTTTCTTTTGTGACTTGTACTTTTAGTGTTGTGTCTAAGAAGATTTTACCTAACTCAAAGTCACAAGTATTTACTCCTATGTTTTCTTTTAAGAGTGTTATACTTTTAGATCTTACATTTAGGTGTATGATCCATTTTGAGTGAATTTTTGTGTATGGTGTAAGGGAGGGGTCTAACTTCATTCTTTTGCATGTGAATATTCAGTTGTCCTAGCACCATTTGTTGAAGACTGTTCTTTCCCTATTGAATTGTCTTGGCACCCTTGTTGAAAATCAGGGCTGTAAATCTTGGGTTTATTTTTGTACTCCCAGTTCTATTCCATTCAGCTCTATGTGTATCCTTCTGTCAGTCCCACACTGTCTTGATAACTGTAGCTTTGTAATCTCTCATCTTTTAATGGGAGTGTTAGCGCAGGAGTGGACAATCTGGACTTTTCTCCTTCTTTCCCTACTCTGATCATTGGATTCTTTAGATCCTTTCACAATCTTTCAACCATGCTTTAGTCCTCCTCGGTTCATCCTCCTGGTTTTAGTAGGAGATGGTATCCAAGTAGTTCTGAGAAGTCCCAGCTGCCAGGTCCTGTAGTTTTCTCCTAGCAATGCCGGCTAATCTCGGTCTGACTCAGTAGCCTGGCTCTGATGGGCTTTCCCAGATGTATAGAATTAAACATTTGGGCTATGAAAAGATGCTCTGGTTTCTGAAACTCCCTAATTGGTTAAGTTCAGGATAATATAGCTTACTGTACTGTTAACAGATTTAAAGATCTTTCTGGAAGGCTATGCAAGCAAGCAAGCAATTCCGGCAGATAGCTCTCCCAAGTGAGCCATGACATAGACTTTGAAGCCAAATCTGCTCTCCCTGGGTCTGCCTTTCCTTGCAGACATCTGCATCGCTATTTTGTGAGCATTAGATTTGCTGATTTTTGGCATATTTGTAGTAGTGGAGAAATGGAAGGCAGGTGAGAGATCTGCCAAGAGGTGGAATTCTGGACAAGGCCACTTATCACTTCAAGTTGTTAAGCCAAAAAATAAAAAGCCCCTGTGACATCTGGAATTAACAAAAACCATCCCGTAATTGGTGCCATTCCTTTCTGTCATGAATTGTCTGCAGCACAAGCTCATTTTCAGATGATCGTGCCTAGAGCTTGCACTATGAACTGTACCATAATTTAAGCAACTTTTAATTTCCGTCTTGTGTTGGACATTAAAAAAATCTATAAACAGAAACTGTTGTTCATCATGAGCTTCTATTAAGGGGCCCTGCACGTGATGAGGGGTCAGGGAAGTTTGCTCACCCGAAGGCAGTAGTTACAAGAAGAGGTTCTGGATTTGGTCTGCCTGAATGCAGTTCCTCCTAAGTGAACTTGGACAGATTCCTTGATCTACCCAAGTCTCAGTTTCTTTGTCTTTAAAATGGTGATAAGAATAGTACCCACCTCCTAGCATTGTTAAAAGGTTGAAATCCCTTGTCAAGAACTTAACACAGGCAAGGGTTGACAAACTTTTTCTGCAAAGAGCCAGACAGTAAATATTTTAGGCTTTGTGACACCATAGGCCATGTGGTCTTGGCCACAGCTAACTCAGCTCTTGTAGCAAGAAAGCGGCCATACACGGTGTGTGCACGAGTGGGCATGGTGATGTCCCAGTAACACTTTATTTTTAATAACATGAGGCGGGCTGGACTTGGTCTGTGGGCTGTGGCACGCCGATGCCTGGCTAAGCATGGTGCCTGGCACGTAGTGGGTTTTTAATAAATGTCAAAGCCATCCTCAAAGCTTAGGGGTTGCCCCTTGACACTGATTCCCACGTTCACCAGCTCCATGTTTTTAACAGAATGTCGAGGTCCTGGCCAGTCGGAGCAACACTTCAGAGCAAACCCAGGTGGAGGCTGAAATGCGTGTGAAGGCTCTGCAGGAGGAGAACGAGAAGCTGCGGAGAAGCATCGGAGAGCTGGAGTGCAGCATTGCTCGGCTTCAGAGGCAGATTGCTGATATGAAAGGCGACGACGCCAAAGCGAAGGAAATGCTCAAGAAGTGCGAGGTGAGGCTTGCGGGGCCCCAGCCCGGGTTTGGCAGCTGCTGATTCTTCTTCTTTCCTGTGTGAGTGGTTTCGGAAGTGGGAAGGGATTTATTATCATAATTTAGTAGGAAAAGTCAAGGCAATAGTGAATGATCCTCTCTGCAAACTGTTTCTTTTGTTCCTTTGCAAGTGGTGTGAATGGGAGACGAGCTTCTAGAGAAGCCTGGGAACCGGGCTCCTGAAGTCAGGGTGGGAGACATATGTATAGACACAGGAATCCCCCTCACCCAGACATCAGACACGCTCCGCCTTTTGACACTTTGCAGAGCCCTCCAAACACCCCAAGAGGCCATCTGAACACCACCACAGGCCGATTTTCACTCATGACTGTTTATTCTTTTTTAACACATAGTTGATGGTTTTTGAAGTCAAACAAGTTTAACAAACCAATTATCTGGTTTGCCAGATCTCTAAAAGTGGGAGGCTGTTAGTGAGAGAGACATACTGGTGGTGGTAAGAAATGGCAGCTGACGGTGACAGAGAGGACAAGTGAAATGTTAAGGGAGATGTATTCCAACAGAGGTTCCCAAAACGATCCATCGGAATCACCTGGAGGCCTTTTCCAAAACTCTGTGTGCCTGAGTCTGTTCAATACCTGCTGCTTCTGAAGCTCTTGGGCCAAGGCTGGATATTTGTATTTTCAGAAAAATCATCCCAGGTGATTCACATGTTCACTCCTGGCTAAGTACGGAACTGCAGACAGGCACACACATCCAAGAGCACGCTTGTTATGTGCCATCTTGGGCCCATGAAAGGCCCGTTGTGACCTCTGACACTGCTGGCTGGGTCTGTGCCTGTCTCCTGCATGCCTTCCATGCCACCAAGTCAGCTTCATAGGCACAGCACCCATCCGAGTGCACACTGACCTGTGTTTCATTGTAGGTGGAAATGCGGCAATTAGAGGAAGCCCTTGTGCATGCAAGAAAAGAAGGAAAAGAAGCGATGTCAGCCAGAAGGACCCTAGAGAGTGAGCTAGAAGACACTCAGGTAAACACTGAGAGCTGTTGTCTTTATCCCTCACAAAGGAAGTCCAGAGAAGCAAAATCAAAGGGACATGTATGGATTGTCATTGGTCCTCTCCTTCCACGTAGCTCCTTTCATTGTAATAATCACCCTGGACTTCAAACTATCCATCTAGAGCAGTGGTTCTTAATGGGGGGACATTGGGCAATGTCTGGCGACATTTTTGGTTCTCACAACGGGGAGATGCTACTGGCATCTAGTGGGTAGAGGCCAGAGATGCTACTAAACATCCTTCAAAGCATAGGACAGCCCCACAGCAATGAATTATCTGACTCCAAATGTCAGTAGTGCCGAGGTTGAAAAATCATGATCTAGACATTAAAGAGCTTGACAGCTTTCCAAAGATAAAATGTGAATTGTGTGAGAAGGCCGGCAGGATTGGTCCCCAAGGCGGTGTGGAGTCGGCTGTCTGGCAGAAGCCAATTTCCTCTCTCCTCTGGGCAAATGTACTCCATGGATGCAGTCCTTCAAGATAGCTATTAAAAGGAGCAGGAAGAAGTTGTTTCCGTGAAACTAGATAGCTATCTCTATTCAAAATCAGTAGATTCTCAGAAAATTAGATTTTCCTGTTTGAAGGTTAAAAAGATTGTTTGAAGTACACTCTTAAAAAAAAAAAAACAACCTGCACTGAAGTTCTAAATTGACTTTTGCACAGTGACCTCAGCGTGATCCAGGTACGTCCTTCCTTCTACCTGTTCTTGGGTTTTAAAGCACCGGCACCAAGCCTCCCTCAGGCGAGTTTCTGAGGAGGTGAAAGCCTGCATTTCTGAGCATTTGTCCAAGAGGAAGGTTGTTCAAGTTTTCCATTAGGACTCGTCAGTGGGGGGAGGAGGAGGAGGGGCACATGAAAAGTGTTAAGAGCTGAGCAGCAGTCAGGGGTCAGATTTGTAAATGCCAGATGCAGCTTTCCTTCAGTGTACAGCTTCATCTCCTCGGGGTGGAGGGAAGGAAGCTGTGTGTACTAGGATTCACTCAGGTCAGCCATGACTCGGGGACTCTCACCCCCAAATCAGTGGTCTATGCCTTCTCCCCAGCTTTGCACAGGAACCTTGTTTTTGCATACAGGAAAGCCCTGGTTTTTTCTTGATTTCAGTGCCTGACTGTACTTGCTTTCTATTTCTTTCTTTTTTATTCCTTTAAATCTAGATCTTTGTTACAAACACATTCGGTTGACTTTACGTGGATGGCAATTTCACTGTGCTGCTGTTTAAGGTTTGTGATGGCTACAGCCCAGCCACCACAGTGCAGGCTTTAAATCTGTGAGCTAGTTGAGGGCAGAAAGGGAGGAAAAGCATTTGTACTCTATAGAGACAAAAATCTACACCTTTGCGTCACGTCCACGCCGAGAGCTGGGTGCAGCTGTTATACTCTGTCTTTCTTGTCCTCTGGTCAGACCAGCAAGTTTCACACATAAGGAAGTAGTTCACCAGCTGTGAATCTGCAGCTCATAGTTAATTCAGCAGAGAGAACAGATGATGGCTTCAAGACCTAAAGATATTAATGTAATCCCCACCCACCCCCACCTCTGGATCTTTATCCTTGCCTTGGAAATTATCCCTGACGTGTTACTTTTGTTTAGGCCTGTTTTCCCGGTGGTGTTGAGATGGCGAGAATGCTTCGTGCAGCGTGCGGCCACGTTAACCGCTGGCAACACAATCCGACAGGAATTTAAAAAGAGCCCAGCAATCTCACTGTCTTTATCCGAATTATCTGGTCTCAAAAGTAGTGCCATGAAAAGTGCACCATCGCTCTAACATACTTTGTTTTCTCTAAAATTGGGAACCAGGTACTTAGCTTCTTTAGTTTGATACCTTTTCTGCATGCCTCTCTTCCCCAAGCTGGCAGCCGGAAGAGAGCTTAACCCATGGAGGAAGAGGAAAGAGTAACTGGTATTTTTTCACAGAAGCATTTTACATTTCAAAATCTTGGTGCCTTTAGACATCTGTTGCATCTTCATGTATGATAAGTATATTTCTTTACATAGTAGCTGAAGACCGTGTGAACTTATGTCGGATTTATTATGACTCAATCAAAAAGTGGCAGAGGGTCCTAAAGATGCAGTTCTTGGTTTGCTCAACCCCTACCACTTGATTTAGAATTGTGCTGCTATGTAGATCTTCTTGAACTGCATCCGAGGTATAGATGTCTATGAGTCCCTTGAGTAATGGCTTCTGCGGATAGGGAAGTGAAGAAACCTCTTCTGGAGAAGCCACAGTTCTTTCCTTCAGGGAGGGATAATGGTGTGTATTCTGTCAGACCTCCCTCCCATTGGACTTCAACGTATGAAGACAACAGAAGAAAAAAGCCCCAGTGCTTTCACTGTTGCAGTCCACAGTTATTGTGTGGCAAGGGCTCTGAGAAGACCAACTTCCTTCTGATCAACTCTCTCATTCCTTTAAGCCCATAGGCTCACCTGCTACTTGGTTATTGTTAATATGGACTAATCCAGCCTCACTCAGTCATGTAGTAAAAGCTCTGCATCCATTGACAGGTATTGGTCCCCAAGCTCAAGGGCACTCAGTGTACATCCACCAACTCTGTGTTTTGGAATCTCTGACCTGAAAATTTTCCCCCAATTTTTCTCCCATTATTAGTCAGTGGGCTTGTATTGCTGGTCTTGGAAATACAGTCACTGTAGCTACAGAGCATTTCACTTCTAACTCCTAAATGCAAAGTCACCAAATTTGCTTCTTTTCATGTGAATTTGGGACATGTTTTCTCAGCAATGACTTTTTGGAACATATTTCTTGAATAATGGAAGAGGCAGAGCATTGTTCTAAACAGTGTTTCTAAACTTAGAGTACACTAGATTAACTGGGTAACTTTCAAATGCAAATTTGTGGGTCCTACTCAAAAAATTGTGATTCTATCAGAAAGGGCTAGAATCTGTGTTTTAAGTGGGAGTACTCCATCCTTGCTTGGTGATTCTGGTATGAGAAGTCTTGAGACCTCTTTTGGGGATAGGTAATTCATTTTCAACCACTGAATTTTCATCTTCTGCCTAATAGTGAGTCTGGGCTATGAGACAAACCCAGATAGAAAAATCTATCCTTTGCCTTTACAGATCTGACTACCCTGCAAGAGAGGCAAGCATTCAAGAAATATATAAAAAATAATTTAGGAAAATGATTCTTGTAGGCAAATGTGTGTTTGTTGAAGGGGAAAGAGGTGTTGACCAGGCCCAGAGTGGGTGAGTCTGTGGTGTCTCCAGTGGCACAGGAGAGGAGGGCTGGGGGGGAGCCCTGCTGGAGCCAAGGGTGAAGCAGAAATACTCACACCATATGGAAGTTGAATGGAGCCGGAGCTGGCCTGGAACTCCTGGGACTGGGTTCCAGAAGGAGGAAAAAGAGAGGCTGAGGGGACCTGTAGGAGCAGGAGTTGAGTTAGATCCTGAAGGACCCATTGATGACTCTCTGTATCTATATTTATGTTTTTGAAGAATTTACATTTTTGAGATACATGTTCCTGAGAATTTTCTCCTACGCAATGGAACCATACCTCGCTGACCTTACCCTGTGTGCTCTGCTTGGCTCCCAGCACCACTAAATCAACCACAAACACAAATCCCAGCGATGACCCTGTCTCTGGTGTGTGCCCAGCTGGGCTGTGGTGGGACACATACCTGCTAATTGCCCCCATGCTGAATTTCTGATTACCTTCCTTTTGCCACCTTCTTTTCCCCAGTGCTTTTGTTGGCCTTGGTTCCCTGCAGTGGTTAACTTCAGCAGCCCGGCTCTGTTGGCTGGTTCTAAACTGAGGGGCCTGGAAGGCCTCCATGGTGGCTTTTGGCCCCGGGTCACGTGGTTTGCTGAGCAGAGTGTTTCCATGCTCTGCAAATCAGGAGTGCCCGAAGTGATTTGCGAGTGTTTTCAAGATGCCCGGGTTACTGCATGTGACAGCAGCTTGTAAACTCTTAAGCACTGTACAAATATAAACCCTTGTTCTCTCGTGGCCTCTGCAGGGACACAAGACCGGAAGGCCTTAAGCAGTACCTGTACTAACCTACGTTCGGCCCTCAGCACCTGGTGACATTTTCTAGATGATCCAGCCTATGTCTGGGTTATGCTGTCCCTTTCTGAGCTGTGTGACTCCTTGATAGCCTCATGCCAGTGGCCCTAACACTCAGCCCCTTAAGGAATCCATTATAACCTTCCTAAGATATTTTAGGATTTTGTTTTCGAATTGCATGTTGTTTACATAAAGGATATCTGTCTGTGTGATGTTGTGAGATGAGAGCTTCCGGGGAACCCAGGGACAATACTGCACCCGAGATGGTTACATTTAGACTAAGTACTAGTATTTGGTGCTGATTCACTAAATAACCACTCATATGCACTTTTTCTGACTAGCGTCTTTTACATTTAACAACTTCTACTCATCAAGTTCATCAGCCTGTGGATTGCCAGATTCTGTTTTTTGTATGTATGAGTGCAACCCATGGATTCTGTTGATTACAACTCCCTCTACCCAAGTGGACTTTTGGCCTGTGGGACAATGTTCTCTTTCCTTACAGATTCATTTTTAGCTATTCTAACTATAAGACTCATCTGCATTGCAGAGTAAATTCTCGAATACTAGGTGCAATGCTGTATATCACAGGATGTAAATTGCCACATAGATTTAGGTTGGTCTCATGTATAACTTTACCCCAATTTTCAAGCATGAACACTCAGGTTTTTGGACACTATTCCAAATTGCCACCCCCCAGCAGCCTTGGCCATTTTCTGTATTTTGGTAGTACATCCTTCATCTGCCCCTTTGTTCCTGTGTATGTTTTTGGTTAAGTCAGTTTTCATCTTGGTCCCTGAATTTCAGAACCAACAATGTCCTTGTGTCTGTGTGATGGCTTTATTTTGATCTTTTTCCTTATCACTGATATGACAGGTCTGATTGCTTTGTGGTGTGGCTGTGAAATTCCTTCTGCCACCTGTTCCTGCGGCTGACCTGGTAGGTAGATGACAGCACTGTCCTTTCCCTGCCATCTGCAGAGAAATCTGAGTCGGGCCACCCAGGAGCAGAAGCAGTTGTGTGAGAAGCTAAAAGATGAGACTGAGCAGAAGGAGCAGTTAAGGAGACTGAAGAATGAAATGGACAATGAGCGATGGCACCTTGACAAGACCATTGAGAAACTCCAGAAGGAGGTGAGGGAGCAGGAGGAGGGAGAGGGAGGAGTAGGAGAGACAGGGTGTAGTGTGGAACCGTTGGGTTGGGACTCAGCACCCTCTAAGGGCCTGATGGGAGCTAAGGAAATGTGCAGTTATGTCCAAGCACAAATGTGTCCAGGATTTGCAGATCCCCTGAAGCAGCTCTTTGCACTTGTTGAGAATCCTAGATACAGAGAAACTGCTCTAGAGAAAGTAAATGCCAGTACCTTCTGGATTCTGGGCCCAGCTCCTCTCAATGTTACCCAAAGAAGTCTGGCATGTAAGTGGAGACTTAACAAATGTTACCTGAAACAGAATCTCTGCGTTTGTGCATAATCTATGGATTTGCACCTATCTTAGTTGTCCAGGAGTGTGAAAGGCAGTTTCAAAGCCCAGTAGTTACTGCTCATCTACTCATCCCTGCCCTAAAATACCCAGAAGGGGGAAGGCACAAAGCTAATGGGCTCCCTACATTTTAGGAGCTTACATGAGTGCCTGCCACTTTCTGATACCTGCTATGTGACAGTCACTATACTAGCTATTTTATATCTAATTAGAATTCTATCTATATCTATATATTGTTTTCAGGGTAGATATTATGATTTTAGTATTTCCAACAAGGATACCATCAAGGCCCAGAGAGGTTAAGTACATGCCCCAGTCATATAGATGGTACACGGCAGAGCAATTATATGACTCTGGACAATGTATCTAGCTCCAAAGGATGTGCTTCTTCGCTCCTCCATGCCACTTCCAAGTTAGAGATGATGAAACCCGGACAGCCCAGGACCAGGTGCTTTGCTGAGTCATTGGGGAGGCTGTAGAAGAAGGAAGAGGAAACATGTTCTGTGTTTAGATGAGACCCAAACCTAGCTCCCTGGCTCCCAATGGAGCATCACAGAGTGGGCTCACACTGTGTCACTTCTTCCAGATGGCTGACATTGTTGAGGTGTCCCGCACGTCAACACTGGAGCTCCAGAACCAGCTGGATGAGTACAAGGAGAAAAATCGCAGGGAGCTTGCAGAAATGCAAAGGCAGTTGAAGGAGAAAACCCTAGAGGCAGAAAAGTCACGTCTGACTGCCATGAAAATGCAGGATGAGGTAATGCCTGTCCAGATCAGTTCCCACTTTACCCCTTATTCTAAGTGTCCTTCCAGACTGCTTTGAAACTCTTCTATGAGGGACTTGGGGTGGATTCTTAAGACAGTGTTTGTGCTTGAATCTTCATTCTTAACCCTCAGGATGGTTACCTGGGGCAAATGGCATTCTAAGACACTAGGGACCCAGGGACTCTGAGATGAGATTGACACAACTTTAACTTGATCGTTTTCTTGATTAATCAAAAATTCTTTGCCTAAAAGTTTAGCTGCCTTGTATGGAGCACCAATGTTGTGCCCAGCTGTGTTCAAATGATTTATATGTATTAATGTTTAAATTTAATCCTAGAACAGGGATTGAAAAAACAGTTGTTTTTTTGCCATTCATTTTGAAAATATAGACTTTTATTGGAATGGGAGTGGTAGACAAGAGTTTCAGAACAACAAAAAAGGAGACAAAACAAATCTTCAGGAATTTATGAGTACTGAAATTAGTAAAACATATTCTTGGTTTTATATTTAAGAATAATAGAGCAAAGTAACCCAAATGTTAGCTCCCTTCAGTTTTGACTTCTAAAGAACTGAGAAAAATAAAGGGAATGGTTTTGATTATTTTAATGGAAAGCTGAAGGCTGTAAAATGCAAGTACAGTATATGCTGATTTCTAGTTATGCCTCTTGCCAGCTGGATGACCTTGAACAAGTTATCCTAATTTTCTGAGCATCTGTTTCTACCTCTTTGAAAACATATAAAATAATAATGATTTAATAATTAATTGAGATAACATGCGAGGCTATATAGCAGAGGGTCTGTATATCCTGGACACTAACGTTAGATTTTTTTATTTCTATGGCTTACTTTTTCTCATAAACAGTGCCAAGAGCACTAAGATTCCACAGGAAAACAAGTTTTTCTTTAAAAAACAAACTTAAATCTTTGATGATCAAAGAAAAGTCGCCCGTGAGTCAGTACTAAAACTGTGTAAAAGAACAATGGATATTTATTACAGACTTCTAGAACACTTCTGAAAGGACCTTGATAACTGATCCCCACTGGTTCAGGGTCATATGACACAGGACTCCAAGTAAGAACTTAAATTAGTCTATTGACCTCACAGTTCTTTTTGGTAATTAAAAAAATAAAAAGCATTTTCTCTTCTGCAGCAAATGGGTGGGGGGATTCAGATATTTGCCAGAACACCAACAAAACATATCGTCTGCTGTTTTGATTTCAGGAATCACAGTGTCACAGTGACCCCTGCAAAGTGCTTCCCATTACTTTTCATATAATGGTTATTCTGCTAGAATCTTTGGGTTGGAGAGGAACCTTGAGATCCTCTAGTTAGATAAAGAAACTGAGATCCAGAGAGATTAGTTAAGGCCAGATGGAGACCAGTGTTGTTTATAAAAGAGCAGTAATTCAAAAAAGGATTTCTTACAATGAAAAAGATGGCCCTTCCTAGATTTTCTCAGTGGCCTACCCCTGTGAGACACTGTGTCCATCTGAAGGGCAGAAACAGACACCTCATCATTCTGAAAGGAAACCAGTCAGGTACCACCCTGAATCAAGCTGCTGAGGTCATGGAGTTGTTTAAAACAAGAGCACAGCGGTTTAGTCCGCGCTTGGCAGCCTGGAGTTCGCAGGTTCAGATCCCGGGCACCGCGGATGCACTGCTTGTCAGCCATGCCGTGGCGGCGTCCCATATAAAGTAGGGGAAGATGGGCACGGATGTTAGTCCAGGGCCAGTCTTCCTCGGCAAAAAGAGGATCAGCAACAGATGTTAGCTCAGGGCTGGTCTTCCTCACATTAAAAAAAACCAAAAAACAAAAAAAACGAGTGGATTAACAAGCCACGGTCACTTGGGATCCTTGAAAAGTCAACCTCGACTCTGCTTACCGCCCCCTACCCTGTGTTTTGGTTGAGACGAGTTAAATTCCCAGTAAAAAAGCTGCAGGGGTCCATGCTAAGTGCTGTAGTCCTTCCTGGTTTGCTTTGAGAGAAATGGACATTTTACCTATTTTGCCTTTTATGTGGAGCTAGAAAAGTTCTGATGAAGAGAATCTTTAGAGAATGAAGGCTTAGAGTTCACTGTTGTTCAGTTGATTTTCTAAATCCCACTTAGCAAAGGGCAGTTTGAACTACTAGTGTAAAGGTAGCACTAATAGGTTCACAAGTTGTTTGTTTACTTGTGATCCCAGACAATACACTAGTTACTCTCTTGTGCATATCTTACCAACTACTCTTAGTATGACGGAGCCCTTGCTAGATGTTTGAGGGACATACTGGGCGTTGGAAGGTGGGGATGTGCTGGGCCTGCGGAAGGATACCAAGAAGGAATGTGGGCTGTACATTTACCTGTCAGTCTTTCTCATTCTCAAGCCCGTGCTCTTTTTGGGTATTATCTCAGTCAATTCTCATAATAGCTCTATAAGGTAGGTTTTATGATTATCCCAATATTGCAAATTAGGAAACTGAGGCATGGCGATATATATATATATATATATATGTATATATTTTTATATTAAGACTTCCTTTTGGAGAGATTTTTAGTGCTGTAGAGTACAGAACACCCTCTGTATCAAAAGAATGTCCCATCATCCTTTTCCCTGGATGATTGTCCCTGTGTGCTTTAGCTCACAGTGTCAGCTCATGGTTGTGCTTTCACTCAGTTGCTGGCAAAGCCAGAATGTGGTCTTTGTCTGGAGGGTCTTCTTCAAGGCTCTGCTGTTCTCGTAGAAATGTCAGGTGTTGCTGTCAGCCTCCAAGACAGGAACACATTTTCTAAAGTTTTCCCACTGGTCTTCCTAAACTAGCCTAACCTATTGGGCCCCCAAAAAAGACTGTCTTTAGGGCCTCTCCAACTTTTCATGAAAATCACCCCCAGGGGATGGTATTCTTTCATGGAGTTTGCCACTCGCTGTCATATACTCCCTGAAGGAAATAGACCCCTGGTGTTTTCTATTCCTAAGACTATGCTTTCATCCAATGCCCTCTGCCATCTCCAGGAAGGAAGGAAGTTGAGAACAAGACAGGCTTAGGCTTCACTGATCAGTCCACACAGGTGTTTCAGGAATACCTAATGTGTACTGAGGTGGCTGGTCCCCTTGAGGAGATTGCAGAGAAGTGGAAAACAGACAGTCCCTGGTGAAGCAAGCTCTTTGTCGCACTCTCTTCAAAGCTATTAGTTCAGTGCCACCTTGTGGATGAAAAATACACTGTAAATTATGACAACTGACACATGATTTTCTTCTAGAAAGCAGTGGTTTTCACCTAATGTGCATGTTTATATTATTAGATTTTGTGCTGGCAGGTTGCTTTGGGGTCATTAATTTCGTTTTTATTTTCCCCTAACTTTAAAAACCTCTGTTGAGGTGATGCTGATATGGGTGAGCAATCAGTTATACTCTGGGATGCACTTGTCTAGTTCAGTGGCTTTCAAGTGTTTTTTTACCATGACCTATAGTAAGAAATCCATCTTGCATTGTAACCCAGTAATGCATACATCCCTACAAATACATGAATATCTAGTACAGAAGTTTCATAAAACAATATTTGCTTGTACTCTATGCTGAAATTTTTTTCTGTTATATTTAATTTTAAAATGCTGGCCAACGTCTACTAAATTAAATATATAACCCAGTGGGCTGCTACATGTAGCTGGAAAACTCCCTATTTTTATAGAAGAGGAAACTGAGGCCCAGAGGGAGGTGGCACTTGCTCAAGGTCTTCTGATCTCCAATATGGTGGTCAGTGGGGTCCACTTGATCTTCCTCGGGGTCAACCTGCACGCTGTCTGTCAAGATCCCTGGGCTCCTGATGTACCCCAGCTGAGCACCTCACCTCCTTCTCCTTCTAGCTGCGCCTGATGGAGGAGGAGTTAAAGGACTACCAGAGAGCTCAGGATGAAGCGCTCACAAAAAGGCAGCTCCTGGAGCAGACGCTGAAGGACCTGGAGTATGAGCTGGAAGCCAAGAGTCACCTCAAAGATGACCGAAGCAGGCTTGTCAAGCAGATGGAGGTCTGTGGGCCGTACGGGCGGGCACCGGGGACTGTGGAGAGAGTGTGGGACACAAGGGAAGCAGCCTCTCTGCTCACGCCTCAGCCTTTGGGAAGTCCTCAGTTTTTATTCTCTTGAACAGGCAGACATTAGTAAGGTCATTTCTTGATTTGAGGAAGAAGCTGGTAGTT
Organism: Tapirus indicus; assembly: GCA_031878705.1. NCBI lineage: Eukaryota > Metazoa > Chordata > Mammalia > Perissodactyla > Tapiridae > Tapirus > Tapirus indicus. The sequence goes on from CM062918.1 coordinate 49,399,071, forward strand.
CATAGACTCATAGGATATTAGAGCTGGAAAGAAGCATGGAAATAATTTAGCCTAATGTCCTCATTGTCTTGAAGAGGAAGCAAGACAGAGTCCCAAAGAGCTTAGGTGCTTTTACATAAGGGCACATAGATAGTTCATTTTCTGTTTGATGCTTTGGGCAGTGCTTCCGACTACAAAGGAGACAAGATTGCTGCGAATCTAGACCAAACTGCCCAACTTCTAGGGATACCTGGTGCTCATTTGCCACACCACGTGCTCCATTCTGATTTCCTATTCTGGCACGTTGTCTATTACAGATGATCCAGCTTTGCCAAAGCTAGCCACACACTGTGGCTCAATTCATTACTGGATACACAGTCTATATATGGTCCAATGCAGTGTATCAGAAAGTGCTCGATGGAGTCACCAGCCAGGGGTGATCTGGTCACAAGATGAGAACACAACACATTAGAAAAATGTGAGTCAAGTAATAGAATCTGAATATGAGCAGCCCACTGAGAATGATGGGAAGAACCTTAACATTGGCCCACCTGAACTTATAAAAAAGAATAATCCCCAAGAACAAAACCAACCACGAACCAGACCTGCCCCTACCCCCCACACACACCCCAGTGGAATTTTAGAGAGGGAGAGAGACACCTAAAAATAGGCCTCAGACCTATGAGAGAAGTTAAAATTGTCAAAGTTTTGATAAAAGACAAACAGTGCTCAAGGCCAGGGAGAGAGAGCTTGAATTTAAAATCAATGGAATTCCTGAGTCAGCTTTGCAAATAAATAGAAATAACTTTTAAACCTCCAGGGGACTTAGTAGCAATTCATATCTAGGGAGTGGTGTTTTAACCATTAAGGATTTTATTAGATGGGCTCTTTTTAGAGGCCCAAATAACCTGGTTACAGTTTTATTATTCTTTTGTAGGATTGCTGTATATTTTGCTAATGTCCTGGTTCTCGTCTCATTAGGGGACATCATTTTAAGGCAAGCTAAGGTCAAGCCAGTTAACTAGAAATTAATTATTCTAGGGCCCAAACAATCTGCTTAAAAGCAAGCTGAAATGTGTTCAGGTAGTGACTAAGAACCTTTGGTGTAATGACCTCTGGCCTGGCCCCTTGAATGCTCTTGCTTGGTTCTGTACAATACTGATTTTAGGCAGGAAGAGAGCTCTGTGAAGAGATACTTTTACCTAAAGATTGGATTGTCAGGTCATCTCCTAGAATATTCTGACTAAAAAGAACATTTCCTTTCGCTAACTCATTTCCTCTAGAAGCAGTGGCACGGCTAAGCTTCATTTGCCCCTGTGCAATATTTTAGATATTTCTTCGTTAATTACAAAATGAATATCTCTCAAGGCCCCCCACTGTGAAGTGCACTGGAGGGGTGTTTCCTTCCCTAAGAGGCAGCAGGCAGGACCGTCTTGCTGTGACTGTTATCTTGCTTGTTCTCTCGCTAGCATTTAACAAATTGTTTCTCAGGACTCAAGAGCTCTCTCAACATTGGGCATTTTCTGTAAACTCAGAAACTCAGGTGACCATTTTATGTAAATGCAGCACTTGTGGGTCCTTGGCGATTTCTGACTGGAGTGCAACTGGCCTTGAGGAATCAGGAACCGTAAACAAATAGGTGGTTCGTTGCAGGACCCAGCTCTCTGTTCTGAGTTGGTCTTTGGGACTCTCGACTCCAGGGGGAGAGCTTTTTGCGTTCCCTGTAGATTTCCATCACTAAGAGGGAAGGCATGCACAGACATTTAGTCATTCCCATGAGTTCTGTGAGCTTTATTTTTGGCACTTACAGAGGTTCCGTAGCTTGTCAACCAGCGTTGACAATTGCAGAGACTATATTTATGTTCACGTGCTGCAGACTCATGTTTAAAACCTCACAATGCTGATTGCTTTTTAGTGCGTGTGGCTCTGAGTTAACCCAGACATATGACACATTGGCTGGTGACAGGAGAAACACATGCACACACCCCACAGCCCCCAGTTCTAAGTGGGGTGGTTTGTATTGGAAGCCTCCATTTTTGTACACAAAGCTACTTCAAAATGCTTTTCTCTTAACACCTAATGATGTTAAATTAGAAGCCAGCAAGGAAGATAGAAGTTGCTATTCCTCTGTGATGACTGGTGTAGCAAAGTGGGCCAGCACTGTCTTTAGGTTATTCCAACGCAGATTTGGGACTGCACCCTGCTAAGTGTGTGAGGTTCCCTAGAGGAAAGAGGCAGGTGCAGAAGGCTGCAGTAGACTTGACTCCTGCAGGGCTTTGAAACTCTGAGAGGAAGGAGGTAAAACATTGTCTCAACCTTGGAGTAGATGTACCTTGGATGATATCTCAGCTCCCACATTGTCTTTTAACAGGTGACTTAGATACCTGTTAGGCTTAGGTGGATCTTTGTAAAGCCACTGATTCACAGGGGAAAAAGACTTGAAGGAAACATGCTCAGATAGCCTTAGTGCTTATGTTAGGATTCGGAGTAATATTTTTTCTCCCTTTATGTATTTTCTGAATGCACAATTGCATTTACATTATAAAAGCAAAAAACTACAGTTTTAAAAATATCTGCTTTGGGCAGTATGAGAAGTAGACACATCCTTTCCCCAAACCCTCATGATGCCCAGCTCTGATTTGCCCCTGGGGTTTCCTTCCACAGGGCAGTCCTTGCTCCTCACTGGTCAGTGAAAGTTAAGTAGGCCGTGTTTGTGACTTCTTTCTTAGGACAAGGTGTCTCAACTGGAGATGGAACTGGAAGAAGAAAGGAACAACTCTGATTTGCTGTCTGACAGGATCACTCGGAGCAGGGAACAGGTACTGTGCTATAGTTGGAGGTGAGAGGATCACTTGGAGCAGGGGACAGGTACTGTGCTATAGTTGGAGGTGAGAGGATCACTTGGAGCAGGGGACAGGTACTGTGCTATAGTTGGAGGTGAGAGGATCACTTGGAGCAGGGGACAGGTACTGTGCTATAGTTGGAGGTGAGAGGAACTCGGAGCAGGAACAGGTACTGTGCTATAGTTGGAGGTGAGAGGATCACTTGGAGCAGGGGAACAGGTACTGTGCTATAGTTGGAGGTGAGAGGATCACTTGGAGCAGGGGACAGGTACTGTGCTATAGTTGGAGGTGAGAGGATCACTTGGAGCAGGGGACAGGTACTGTGCTATAGTTGGAGGTGAGAGGATCACTTGGAGCAGGGGACAGGTACTGTGCTATAGTTGGAGGTGAGAGGAATACTCAGAGCAGGAACAGGTACTGTGCTTTAGTTGGATGATGAGTGGATATTTCTGCAGGAAAAAGGAAATGTGAGAGGTTGAACCTGAGGATTCAGCCTGAGAAGAAAAAGAGAGTTCATGCCGTGTGGAAATGATGGGAGAGTGAGTAGTCTTCACCACAGTAAGCCACTGGGAGGGAGGTGTAATGTATAACATAAAGCATAAAGTGGAAGTTTGGTTATGGATAACAAACTATTAGCTATAAAAGGCAAAGTGCTTTGAGAGCTGAGTCCCTAAGAATCATTAGGCCAACAAGCAGTGGTGTGAAATTTGCTAGCTAGTACTACGTTAGTGCCATGGAAAGTAAATGATATGAGGCAGTCTTTTCTTTAAGAACTGTACAAGCTAATTAGCAGTACATACCCCTATGAGGCATTCACAGTACAGTAACGGTACCTCTAAGTGAACACTTTCTGCAGTTTTCAATGTATGGTGTTTCCCTTGCGTTTGATCCTTACAGCACACTGGGAGGCCGCTGGGGACAGCTCTCACTGTCCTCACACTGTAGGTAATGAAGCTAATTTCCTAGATAACACTCAGTATAATCCCAAGGGTTTTGAAATTTGTTTCCATTTTTTAATTAAGAAAAAGTTCAGAGTGGCTAAGTCCTATGCTGGGGATGGTGGGTCACATCACTAGAGAGTGGTGGTACCATCAACGGTTGCATGCCCAAACCCCTTGAGAGGTAAGATATGCAGACATTATGGGACAAGGATTCAGAACCCTCAGTGGTAGTTTTGAAGAGAATTTATGTTCACTAACCTCAGCCTTTTGTTTTCATGATCCCTGTGGATGCCTGTAGAAACCTCTGAGGGGATGTACCTTCAGTGACAACTTACTCAGTTGTGTACCCAGCTCCTGAAAATGGTACCAGGAAGACTGTACATAGACATTCAGTAGGCTCTTCACCTCTTGATTTGCTCTGGGCACTTTCCTAATTAAACAATGAGAACAAAAACCTAAAAGGATGATGCTGAGTATAGTTTAGGAAATCTGTATAAAGGATTAAAATAAAAAAATCTGAAGCACAAATTATTTGAGAAAGATCTTCCCTATCCAAAGTAGCACTTTCCTCTGATCACTCTTCTACTTATTCACATGTACCGCCTTTTCCCCTCCTTAGGGTGACTAAGAACTGGAGGTTCCAATGTTTAGGGACAATGCCATGCTGAGCTGGTAGCCCCTGCTCAAAGTTGAAGGTGAATCACTGGCTTCTTTTCCATCTGCCATTGTTTCCCTATTGACAGAGTCTTTGCAAACAAGTAAGATAGTCATGGTACTTTGCTCCTGAGCGTGAAGGAAGTTCCACCTGCAGGCTCCATCCACCCCCCTGCTGGGCTCGGGTTCTCTCTGCGTGCTCCAGTGCTGTGCTGGCAGCCTTCTTCCGGAGTGGTGGCAGCCCATCCGGCCTGAGCTGCAGAACTGTAGAGAAGGACCTTCGTGAAAACCTAAGGTCCAGAAGGAGAAGTCAACCTTGACATCTGAGCCCTAATAGGTTCTTACTAAAGTCTGCATTTTCTAAGTTCTCTTCCTGGTATAGCATCTGTTTGTTATGAGTTCCTGCCAACTTGGCTAAGTAACCATATCACCACAGGGCATTTCAGGGTCTGCTGAGCATTCATGATGAGGGACGAAGTGGCCATGAATTTGTTTTGCTAACGCTTCTTGTGACTTATCCAAGGAGGAATGGTGGGAAAGGATGTCATCTTTTCAATAACCGGGCAGTTAAAACAGACTTCCAGACCCATGTTTTACCCCCAAAACAGAATACAGACGAACTGAACCAGAAGGTGGTCACCTCTCTTGGTTCAGCTGATGGCTCAGCACTGAGAAAGCTAGTCACTTAGATCAGTTTGCTCTTGGCCCCTTCTTTCTCCTCTTGACTGAGCACTTGGATTGTGGGGAATAGAGCAGCTGTCTGTGGTGTGGTCAAGGTTGCAAATATTGTCACTGAGCCAAGGACTTGAAGTCAGCCTGGGGAGGAGGTGAAGGGAATTAACTTGGTCTACTGGAAGGAGCTCTGTGATGCACGTCCCCGTCCTGACACCTGCACCGAGCCCAGCGGCTCCAGGAACGTCCCAGCCTCTCTGAGCGCAGTCTCCACAATCTATGCAAATGAGGCCACTTGTCCAGGAGATTTCTGAAGGCTTTTCTAGATTCTAACATTGAGAAGCTGTGAGAAGGTTTTATTAAACCAAGAGTGTCTAAGTCATCCTCTGCCTGAATCTGAGTTATACGCCTGAAAAAAGGAGACTTTAGAACGTCTAAGCCTCTTTCCCCTGTTGGTTCTGTTTTCTTTCTTCTCGCTGCTCTCTCTGAGGCAGGGACGGTAAAGCTGGTGTCTGTTATAGGTGGGGAAATTGAGCCCCATGTTCAAATTGATGTAGGAATTGCTAAAACAACCACACAACAGAAAAGAACCCCCGAGATAAGGGATGTCTCCTGATTGCGTGCTCAGGCCTCTCCCCTGGCCTCTGCTGCCTCCGGATTTGTGGGGAAGGGGAGAGGAGTGGGTCCTACCTTACAAGAAAGCACTTATTCTCATTCAAAGCTGAGGTCAATCTGAGACTTATTTCTTGCCTCTTAAAGTAAAGGCTCTAAGGAAGGGCCCTGGGTGTAGACAGTTGGGCCCTGATTCTGAAGCTGTTTCAGTCCACATGGGTTAACTTCTAGGGCCATGTGCCTGCTGCCTTCCTGTCAGAATCAGAGAAATAGGAAACTTCCAAAGCCCTGCCCCCTCAAATGCTGACCTGTGACACCTTCTTCAAAGGGGACGTCTCCCAAAGAACAGCAGTGATGCCTGTTATCTCCAGCCCGATTTATAGCATCGGCCGGGATGCTCAGCAAATTGCTGAGCGCTGATAAAGGGGCGGGGGGGGGGGGATTTTATTTTTGGAATCTTGCTGTCTTTAAATTAAAAAGTAAAAGGTTACAGCTCTCTATTTAAACTCCGCGTTCTCACAAGCTCCTCTTCTGAATCTTTGCTTCCTCCAAACATCTCCCATTCTTTTCCCTTGTCTTAGTGATAGGGCTTAGGTGAAGAAGCTAGAGAAAAGGGTTTTTCAGCAATATTAGCAAATGGCCAACCCCTTTTGCAGAATCTTAGATCTGGCAAGCACCTCCAAGTTCATCTCCCCAGACTTATGCAGTGGACGAAATCTGAGGCCGACAGCACACGGCTGGTTACTTGCAGAGCTGGCCTTAGGTCTCTTGACTACCAAGACAGTGCTCTCTCTACCAGTGTTTGCAAAATATGATGGATACCCACCATGTGTATAGCATTGCCATAAGGCTGCGCAATTATCAAAAGTGGCCCCTGTCGTTGAGGTTCTGTCGTTTGAGAAGAGGCATGCCTAAAAAATGGATAACAAGAAAAACCAGCAAATACTAAATACCAAGTGAAGAATTCAGGCAACTCATGAGGGAAAGACTGTCATAGCAATGGTGGCTACAGCAGTTCTTAGAGGAAGGTGGACCTGGAGCCAGCTTTGAAGAAAGGGTAAGATTTAGGCCAACTAAGAGGAGTGGGGAGGGAATCCTAGATAGAATGAATGGTGTGAACAGGATTGGGAGGTAGGATAGATACAGCATTTTGAAGAGCAGTAAATGGACTACTCTGGCTTGATCAGGTTTCTAGTTTCTATAAGGGAATAATAGGAGATAAATTTGGAGAGGCAGGTTGAGGGTTTTGAATGGACCCTATCCTGAAGGCAGTGGGGAGCCATCGAAGGTTGTTGAGCAAAACAGTAAAGCACACACAGTGTTCTAGAAGATGAATGTGGCTGGGGGTGGTGGTAAGGACAGGGGAAGCAGGGACCGGGAGGAAGCTCCACTGGGTCAGAGGACAGAAAAGGCAGCCGTGAGATCACACATTCTATCCTTTCCATGTTTTTTTTTTTTTTCTTTCCTCTTTCTTGTGCATACATTTGACACTCAGTAAAGGCTGGCTACCCTAGTTGTGAGTTCTCTGCCTTGCCTTTCTCTTCTATACATGCCCAGGATATTATTTTTCAGGCTGATGGATTTAGGGAATCCTAACTGAGAGAAAATTTTTTCAAACTGTTTGGATGCCTGGATTTTGTTTTTGAATCTGGCTAATATGAAGGAGAAGGGATGGATTTGGATTTGATAAAATGATGTCACTTTTATAAAACAGAGGTGAAGGAGTATTTATTTTCTCAGCCAAATATAGTTTCACCTTATACAGGAAGGTTTCTGATCGACCTAAAGTGGGAGGAAAATTCAGTTAAGTAGTATTTTACTGGCTTTCGTCTGTTTAAATCCAGAGAAATAATTTTTCTTCTCCTTTCTCCAAATCCGTGTTTCCATTCCCAACAATGCCATCCTGGCTGAGGATTCCCTAGGTGCTGGGTGCTGGGTGCTGTGTCCCCGCCTTGCATACTCTCTCATTGTTTTCAGGGCTTGCAAGCTAAGTGACTGCCTGGGTCACGTAGCTTGTCAGAGGAGCCACGATCTGACCAAAGCCTGCTGCCTCCCCCATCCCATCATCCCAGCCTCAGACTTAAGGGTGGTAGGGACCCCCCCAAATGCATTTGGGACTCTATTCCCAAGTTAAAAATAATGCCCTGGTGTTTCTTCATCTGGGTGAGGATTTCTCTTCACCTGATTCTCTCCTGACTCTCCTCCTGAGTCCAGGATTCACATGGTGAAAGAGAAGCCCAGCGTGCTGTGTTCTGAATGTGTCCGACAGGCTGAGGTTCTGGCTCCTTAGGCACTGCCGTGTCTTGGCTGGTGGCTGAGTGCAAACAGTTAACAGTAGAGCTGGGCCCAAATGGAGAGGTATTCTCTTGACCATGGAGGCCAAGATGACCAGCCCAGTGGAAAGACAATTCATCCAGCCCAGGCACTGGCAGGCAGGAGGAAAAACACCAACTCTAGAGCTTGGGTGGCTTCCTGGTCTTTCCAGGGGCTGAGCAAGGCTGCCCTGTTACTTTGGCAACTACAGGATAAATCCCAGTGGATAAAGTTGCAGGCTTCTGCAGTCACTTTTGGGAACCGCTCCCCAGTGGCAAGCTCACACCTGCTCCTCAGTCTGCACCAGGGGGATGCAACCCCCAGGACGTGGGACTGGGAAATAAGGCTTCTTTGCAGCCAGTGAGTGAAGGATCAAAATGAGGTTTCTTTCTTTCTTTTTTTAATTAAAATGATCCTAGTCTCAGAACTGCCTCCTATTGCACTGGCTACTAAAAGCCCAGTGTGTACAGTTGGTTAATAATAATTTTCCTTTCTTGTGATCGAGTACCATTTTTAATACCAGCCAGGAATGTGGGCTCACCAACCCTTTACAGCCCAATGGTAAACACAGGTGATGGCGTTAGGTATGGTTATTAGCAATCATAAATATCTCTGGCTTTTCATTAACCCAGAAGGCAGCTGCTTCTAATCCTGAGAGCTGGCTCAGGTCACGGGTGCCTCTGAGAAAGAACCACTGGAATCTGATACTGTTATTTCCGATCAAAATGCTCAGGGTTTAGCATTCTTTCAATCCAGCTGTGGTAAACTGTTGCCTTCAGCTCCTGTTCTGTTTTTAATTCGACTGGAAAGATCTTGTTCGGTCTATTTAATATAGTTGAAGGGTAAACAGCACATAAAGCACTAAGCTTATATAAGGAAGTGTTTTTCCAGCCTCAGATTTACTTCCCTGGTCCAAAGGAGGAAGCTGGCCAAGACAGAGGCTTTTTTTTTTTTTGCCAGTGTGGACCCATGGTAAGAAGGATCTGATGTGGAATATTCCCAGGTTATTGGGCTGGTCCTAGGGATCACTGTGTTAAGGAGAAGAGCTAAACACTTCTGGTTTACAGTGAAACCTGTCCTTGGGACAGTGTCCATAACACCGTGTGGTATTCCTTGTATAAGGTTCCCCAGGATGGATTTGTTTTAGAATTCAGTGTTAGGCTGTCCTTTTTGAAGAATCGAAGGAAGCCTCTCATGCTTGCCAAAAAGTGTGGTTTCCAAAAGACTCCAGAAAAATTGACTGCCCAGTCACTGTAACTGTGAAGTTTTATGGTTACACATTTAATCCTTCCTGTTTTCATTCTGATTTATTTTACACTTCCATTTTAATAGCTGTCTTTTGAGGGAATGTGGTGGGGTATAAATAATGACTGTTTTGTTTTTCTTTTGGAGAGTCACCATTTGCCTAGGCTCTCCAGGGAGGTCTTGAACCTGTGGAGACCCCCCCCAGATGCTGCCTCTCTGAGTGTTCCTCTGCACTGGGAGGCCCCTTTCCTGGTAGGATCCAGATTTTCTAGTCAGTGGCACTGAGGGAGCAAGACTTTGGCCAGTGGCTGCTTCCTTAAGTCACAGCGTTTGTCCTGACCTCCCAGCCTGGGTCCAGTGCTGCGTGACTGACCCCTTGGCGATCCCGGAATCCCTCCCTGGTACTTCTCTGCTTCAATCCACAGTGGACGCTTCTTCCTTTTGGGCTCCAAAGCCCCCACCAGAACTCTCCCTTGTAGGATTTGCCCTTAATTGAGAGACCTGGGTCCTACAGGTTTGCTGAGAGGGAGAAACAGAGTGTATGAGTTTTAGTCAGAAGGCCTGGGTTAGAATCCCAAAGCTGCTCTCAAGGTTCCTGAACCTCTCACCTGGAGAGTGGGGTGTTACCATCTGCCTCAGAGAGGGCTGGAAGGATTAACAGGCTCATGCCAGGGGCTCTTGATTCTCGGTCTTGCCCTCCGCGGTCCTCAGGCCTGGAGCCCAACTGCAGAAGTCACCCCCTGACCCCCTAAAAGCACATGCTCTACAGCTGCAGTGAGACACTTGCCTCTGCCCTGCCAGCCTTTTATTGTGTTTTGGCCTCACATCCCACAGCAACTATATTTCTAAATTTCTTTCTCTCTCTCTCCCTCTCCCTCCCTCTCCCTCCCCCCTTTGCCCCTCTCCGTCTCCCTTTCTCTAAGCCTCCCGTTCTTCCTCATCCCTTCACTTTGGGGAGAGAATCTCCCTTCCCGCCCTCTCCCCTGTGCCTGTGAGCCACAGGAGCCTCCTCCCCTGAGTCCTGAGTGATGCTCTGTCTCCTCAGTTCTCGCCCACTCTCATGCTCACCCCAGTGCCGGGCCTGGATCTATTCTTCCCTCACCAGACGGTCAGTCTTCCTGTCACACTCCCTTCTTGTCACAGTCCATCATCTGGAACTTTTCTCTCCCCCCCGATTCTCACCCTGGCCTGCTAATAGGTGCGGGTTATCCCTCTTGCAAACCCCTTTGTTACCTCTCCAGCCCTCCGCTTATAGTGTCATCTCCTCACGGCGGGAGTTCTAGAGGAGAGGTGTCTCCCACCTCTTCACGCCCTTCCCTTCATGCCTTCACACTCTCTGTAGTCCTGTTTCCCGCTCTGTCGAGCCTTCCAGAGAAAACTTCTTGTCCAGCCCAGGTGCTTTTTCCTCAGTCCTCACCCTTCTAGGCTTTTGGGACAGGTCAGTATCCTGGTTTTCTCCCTGCCTCCCCTAACGTGAGGTGCAGGGGGGAGGCTCCCCAGGGCATGGCTCCACATGGTCCTGGATCCTCCTCATTCTTCATACATTTCTCCTTGGTGAGCTAATCTGTCCTGTGGCTTCAGCAGGTGTCACCCAGTCTCCACACCTGTATCTGCAGCTTCTTCTGGACTCTAGGGATGATGGGGATATTAACAGTACCCACCTTGTCAGGAGGTGGTGAGGATTAAATGAGAGAACACCATACCAATGCTCAAGACTTCCTTAAGTAAGTGCAATACAGGCATGCGCTATAGTCGCCATAGTATAATGGGCCCTGTGTGACTGCTCCCTGTCTGCCTCTCCGCCTGATCTCCTAACCTGTCGCCTTGCCTCCCCACATGGCCAACTCAGTCCTTTCAATTTCCCAGCACTCCCTTCCTCTTTCTTACCTCCTGCTCTTCTCATTGGTAGTCTCCCGCTGGAAAGCTGTATTTCCTCTTCTGCCCCTTCCTCTCTGCCTGACCCTGCCCTCTCAGATACATCTCAGCTTAGTGTCCCTTTCTCTGGAGAATTTCACTGGCCCTCCAAGTCTGGGCTGTGACCACTGCCATGCGCCGCACCCTGGCACACTGTCCTTCCCCATCTTTATAACATTGACCACATGTACAGGACTTGTTTGTTTGCCCCCCATGAGGCTATAATGAGGGCAGGTACTGTGTTGGTCTTTTTGTCATAGTGTCCAGCCTATGGCCCATAATATAGTTTGAACAAATGAACAAACCCACCCGTCCTTCCAAGACCACCCCTCCCCCAGCACGCTGGCATGTGAGTTCACAAACACACACTCTCACCTTGACAGAGTGGATCTTTTCCAGGGACCCTCCTAAATGTCTGGAGAGATGAGGTGCCTCCTCTAGCCTGAGGATGGAGGCAGCGGCCTCTAGCTTCCTCAGAAGGAGAGCCACACAGCACCCTGAAGGTTGGAGGAGCCACCAAGATATGCTTTTGCTGTATCATAGGCCAGCTCGAAGGGCCCTTACAGGCTGTCTCATTCAAGTTCCTTGTTTTGGAAATAAGGGGTCAGCATCCCAGAGGTGAAATGATCAAGGTCACAGAAAAGTGCACTCAGAGCCAGCCAGGGAAGTGGGGCCACTGCTGCTTGTCTGTGTAATTGCTTCCCATCGCAGTGAAAGTTTAACCCTGTCCTCGGTGGAGTCCTGGCCTCTGCCCAGGAGGTGTGAACAGAACACTTTTCCCCGGGAGGCATGTCTCGGTCCCGTGGCCCAGCTGTGCTGACGTCCTCCATGCGTAGTGGTGTCTGCTGGTTCAGAGCCACGCTCGGAGTGGGGCTGTGAGCCCGCATTCATTACCTGTGGACTTTAGGCTCATATAACAGTTACAGGAATCGTTCTGGTCCCCCCTCTGAAACATGTGATTCTTGAGGGCTCTGGGGCCAGGCGGAGTGGGAGCAGGGCCACGGGCGGAGCTTTATGTGCTTGGCCTGCTGACCCTCTGCATGGCTGGCATTTTTTTCCCTGCTGCACACAAGGATGCCCTGAGGAGACTCACTGCCTCCCTGGGGCTTGGTTTTTACGTGACAGCTGTGTTTGAACCCTAGGTCTGTTTGCAGCCTTTCAGTGAGTTGGTCCAGAGAGAGCAGGCTCAGCCTGGGTTCTAGTCCTGCTCCCTCCAGTTACTTGTATAACTGCTCTGGGCCTCGCTTTCCTCCACTGTGAAATTCTGAACCCCCATGACTTAGAAGAAGCCTGCCAGTCAGAAATGCAAAAGTGTGGGCACTTTTTTTCTTTAACCAACCAGGTACCCCCCTCACATATGGGCAGAGTCCCACCTTCCTCCTGTGGTATCGGAGGCCTCCATGTCCAGGCCCTGCCCATCGCCAGCCTCATTCCTTACCACTCCCTGTTGCCCACTTTGGGCCAGCCACACCACACTGCTTGTCATTCCATGCACACACCGTGGTCGGGACAGAGGGAGATGGGAGCAGATGCAAGCCTGGCCCAATGTGGTGGTGTCTACTCTTATTATTCCCGGGACCCCCAGTTCTTGCTCTCCAGGCGGATGGAGGGAAGGGGTGAGCTTATCTTTTATCCACTTGTACAAGTGGTGAAAATCCAAGTTGAGGCCAGGCCTGTTGAGCCTGTTACAAATGTCCCCCAGGCAGCCATGGGAGCATCCTGTGTGCACACCTCTTACACAAGTCAGATGCCAACCTTAAGAAGGAAAGGGTGGTTTTATTTTACAGGCTCACCTTCTTAGTTCTCCCTTCTTCAGGCCACCCTCTGCTGGATGGTTCTGGGAACAGGGTCCAGGGCTTCTGCTTCTGATGCTCATTTCATCGCAGCTGAAGCCCACTGGGAATGGGGAACAGAGATCCCGCAGGGCAGGCCACAGAATTTTTTTTCTAGATGCCGCTCAGCTAGGCTTGTTTCCTATTAACACAGAAGAAACCTTCAGGAATGTTTAGCCTTTGCCAGCTCTCCTGGAGCTGCCCAGTGTTCTTGCTGACTTCTGTTTCTGGCATAAGAATGGAGGAATCTAGCAGTGTCTGAGTGGGAGCCCTTTCTGAAGTCTGAACTTGTAATGCAGCAGTCGGGAGCTCGAGAATGCTAGCTCCCTCTATAACTGGTTGTGTAGATCTCGGGCAAGTTGGGTGACTGACTTGTCCCGGTCTGCCTGGGACTTTCCCAGTCTTAGCATTGAGAGTCCCGGGTCCTGAGCGCATCGTTGGTCCTGACCAAGCTGGGATGGTTGGTCACCATACAACTTGACTGACTTCTTCAAGCCCCAATGTCCTTAGCAGAGATAGTATTACCTACTTCTTAGGGTTGTTCTGGGATGGAATAGGATAGTACATGTGGAGTGCTAAGCAGGGGTATCAGTTTCTAGAACTGTTATAACAAAGTACCACAAACTGGGTGGCCTAGAACAACAGGAATTTATTGACTCACAGTTCTGGAGGCTGAAAGTCTGAAATCAAAGTGTCAGTAGGGCCATACTCCCTCTGGACCTGTAGGAGAATCCTTCCTTGCTTCTTCCTAGCTTCCGGTAGTTTTCTGGTGCTCTTTGAAGTTCCTTGACTTGTAGAAATTGCTCCAATCCTCCATCTTCACATGGCATCCTCCCCGCATCTCTGTCTTCACATAGCTGTCTTCCCTCTCTGCATGTCTTTCTCTGCATCCAAATTTCCCCTTTTTATAAGGACACCAGTCATGTTGGATTAGGGCCTACCTCATGTTTTACTTGATTGCCTCTGTAAAGACCCTGTTTCCAAATAAAGTCACATTGAGTTACTGGGGGTGGGGTGGGGTAGGACTTCAGTGTATCCTTTTTTGGGGACACAATTCAACTCATAACAGCAGGGTTAGCTATGATTACTATCATTATTTGTATCATTATCTTTGCAATCATTGAGAAAACAAGAATATCTAAGAAATAGCTCCTGTACCCAAGAGTAGATGGCAAGACGCCCCCATCATGAAGAGGAGCTGTCTTGGTTGTTGGAATCAGCACCTGGAACCATGGCAGCACAGAGGATATAGGAACAGCCCCTCTGACCTCTAGGCTTCTGCTCTGTTTGGTGTAGATGGAGCAGATGAGGAATGAGCTGCTTCAGGAGAGGGCTGTGCGGCAAGACTTGGAGTGTGACAAGATTTCCCTGGAGAGACAGGTGAGGGCAGCTGGCCCCCGCACTCCTCCCTCCTCCTCTCCCCCATGGCTTTGGACTAGATTCCCTCAGTGGTGTTGCCTTTGCATAGCACCCCAAGAACTCTGGGGTGTAAGTCATCTGGCAACAGTATTTCTTAGGCCTTTTCCAGAGAGGTTTTCCCAATAACATCAAATATACTTGGAAGTTTAGCAGCTGGGGAGAGGTGGAATTGTGTTGTTTTCTACATCCTAAAGAGGGCTAAATTCTAATGTAAAGGGAATAATAGAGAACCAGTGTCATCAAACACATGAGTTGCTAAGACAGCTTACTTGAATCATTATTTCCTTTACATGCTATTCATGTAAATTCTTCACTGAATAGGATACAGGGTATTGGTGAAGGAGCCTATTTCTCCTGCCAGTAGGTTTATAAAAAGCCAAGGCCAAGCCTGTCTGACATCCAGGAGTCCCAGGCCATGTCAAAGATCTCACTCAGGCTTGTAAGGGAATGTGATAGAACCTCTTCTTTTGGCCTGCCAGGACTGGAGTGCAAGGACTTTCCCTGGAACCGTCCCTGGCCGCCCCAGGTCCCCCAGGGCCACACATCCTGGTGTGAAAGCTGGTTTATCACAGTCACCAACCAAATGCTGGCCCACCCTGTGCCCTGCTCTGCTCCGCACAGAGTGTGTCAGACACACGTCCCCTCACAGTCTCCCTGTCTGATTCCAGAACAAGGACTTAAAGAGCCGGATTATCCACCTGGAAGGGTCCTACAGGTCCAGCAAAGAGGGGCTGGTGGTGCAGATGGAGGCCAGGATCGCGGAGCTGGAGGACCGTCTGGAGAGCGAGGAGAGGTGAGCTGGCGCAGCTGTGGTGCAGAGGCCTGGTGGCGGTGGTGATTGCCTCACAGAGGGCTCTCACATCTGTATCCCTTCCCACCCTCGCAAGCCTTCATGTGAGGAAGGCAGAGCAAGTATCACGTTGAGGTTATTGTTTCCATTTTACAGATGAGAAAACTAAGACCCATCCACCTAAGTACTTGAGGAAGGTAGCCTGGCTGAATATTGGTGTAGCTGGACTAAAACTTAGGACACCCACTCCTAAGGCCTTAGCTTTCCACCGTACTTGCTGCTCTTTTCTCCATTCCCTCAGTAGAACAGGCTGCCTCATAAGCTACTGAGTTTGAGCCAGATTAGAGGTGAGGGGGCTGACACTGCCTGGGGGCCAGGTATATTCAAGGACCCGCCGAATGGCCTTCTGCCAGAGCTGGGCAGGTCCCCCCACAGTGGGTAGGAGGGACGTGGGATCAGATGACCACGTTTCCTTTCCAGCACCAGAATTCTCTGCAGCTAGCTCTCACATCGCAGCCCGAGTCTAGCAGCAGACTGAACCTGACCAGCCCCAGTCTTTACTCATGGCCCCTCAACTTCCTGGAAGGGCTGTGAGTCTGTGTGTGTTTGTTTGTGCATGCACATATAGCACTTTACATTATGTGTTTTCAGTAGGACTTTTGGGGCTGGGCGGGAGCAGCCTGGAGCGGACCCAAAACCTTCACAGTCTGGCAGTCTGTGACCTTGTGCCTTACAAAGTAAAGCTGGGGACTGGGAGAACTCAGGGCAGGTCCAGTCCCAGCTCTCGCTGGCTCTGCAACCTCGGGCAAGTCACTCCTCTTCTCAGAGCCCCTGTTTCCTCATCTGTCCAATGAGCAGCACTTTCCTCCTGTTCAGTTGCATGTCCCTCTGACCCTCAGCCTTGCGTTGACCAGGCAGCCCTGGCTGCAGCTTCCCCTCCTCCGCAGCCAGGGCTGGGCCTCCCGTGGGGCTGGGATGAGAGGGTGCCTGGTTCTGCTTCTCCTGCCCTTCCAGGGACCGGGCCAGCCTCCAGCTCAGCAACCGACGGCTGGAGCGGAAGGTGAAGGAGCTGGTGATGCAGGTGGACGATGAGCACCTGTCGCTGACTGATCAGAAGGACCAGGTGAGGGACACTCTGCCAGTTCATTCTCAGATGAGATTTTATGTCCCAGGCTGGAGCGAGGCCTCTGTGGGTGGGTGATGGAGTGGTGGTGAACTGGTTCCCATCTTCCCACTCTACCCAGTTACACCAGGGGCCTTTCCAGCCTACCTTGGGGGATTTCAGCAAACTTCAAACCCTGATCTTGGCTTTTGAAAAGTAGACTTGTCTGTCTTAGAGTCTTATCTCCACTTTCCTGTGAGACCAGTTGCCCTCCTTTACCATATCTTGGTTGCCTGGAGAGAAGGTGGCTGGACGGCTGGCCTGTCCATGCTGGGGCTCTTCTCCATCCCAGCTGGGTGGTGACCAGCCAGCACTCAACCTGCGCTCTGTCCCAATGCAGCTGAGCTTGCGCTTGAAAGCAATGAAGCGACAGGTGGAGGAGGCTGAGGAGGAAATCGACAGACTAGAAAGTTCTAAAAAGAAGCTGCAGAGGGAGCTGGAGGAGCAGATGGATGTGAATGAGCAACTGCAGGGGCAGCTCAATTCCATGAAGAAGAACTTAAGGTGGGCAAGTGGTGGGCAACTTCAGGAATGGCCCCATAGGCACCATAATCCCCCTGACATTCGAGGAGAGCTCGAAGCTTTCAGAACATTCTCACTCCTGTTGTCTCAAGCCAATTCTTATTGTCGCCTTTTGGGGTCATCCCATCCTAGAGATGAGAGTGGCTGTGTCCACTTCAGTCATCCCTCGTGCTCAGCGGGGCCTCATGTGCCATCCTCATGCCGATGCCCCAACGTCAGCAGGCGGATATTATCCCTGTTGTCCATAAGGGGAAACTGAGGCTCAGAGCAGTTAAGACTAGTTCAAACGACCGTGGAGGGGGCAGCTCCTGGGCCAGCCCTTAGGTCTCCTGCTTTTTTACATGACTTAGGAAGAAGTAAGATAAGCTTCTGGTTCACATCCTCATGAGGACTGGGATATCCTGAGCCTGGGCTCAGGAGAGAGCTGCTGCTTCTAAAGCTCCCTTGCGGTGGTCCTAAGGGGATTGGGTGAGGAGTCACTGCCTGGCGCACTGGATTGGGGGTTGATCAGGTTCACGCTCATCCATAGAGGCTGCCTATGCTGGCTGCACAGGTGGTTCTCTTATAAATGGACAGAAGACTGCAGCCCATTGAGAATCCTATAAAGAGGGCCTGTGTGTCAAGAACCTGGCCCCAGGGCCAGCATTAGGGTGCAGCAAAAATCTCAGTAATCAAGATAGATAATATTCATTGCAATATTTTAAAATAATGCAAACAACCTATGGTGGACAGGATATCAAAATTTAAAATTAAGACGGGATCCATAACAGCAGCCTGACAAGCCACAGTGGAGCTTGAGGCAAAAGGAGAAACGAGCGCTCCTGATCCTGGCCCAGGTCTGCCCAGGCCACCCTAGCCTCACCAGCCTCCCGTGCTGAGAGATGGGCAGTCTGCTCCCTGAGGCTGAAGGACTGTCAGGTGCAGACCAGTTACGTTCGTGTGCTTCTGTGCCACTCAGTGGTGGGGACAGACAGAACCCAAGACCCTTCATCTCCACATCAGAGATGAGCCCCAGGCCCAGGCCAGGAAACATGCCCCCTGTTGTTTCAGCAGACTTAAGAAGCTGCCGAGTAAAGTGCTGGATGACATGGACGATGACGACGACCTCAGCACCGACGGGGGGAGCCTCTATGAGGCGCCGCTGAGCTACGCCTTCCCCAAGGACAGCCCCGCCGCCAGCCAGATCTGAGTGCTCTTCCAGGGCTGTGGAGGTGGCCCATCATTCCTCATCCCCTGCGGGGAGGGACCCGCAGCCGCCAGCAGCAGAGGTCTGGAAAGGGAGCACCCACCCGGAGCAGAGACCATCGCCTCCTCTTCACATCACAGGCCAATTCCTCCACGTCACAGTCCTCCTAGGATCCCTCAGTGCTAGCGTGGCTCTCGTAGCTTAGCCGGGTAGCTATTGCAGTTTAAAGGTTGAGACCACCACCCGGTGGGGAGTTTTGGAAAATAGAATTTGGCAGGATGAAGCCCCTGTTCTGCAGAGTGGTCTGCCAGCACCATTTGCCTTGCTGCTCCTGCCCCCTCCCTCTGCCAAGAAAAAGAGTCCAAAATGCTAGTTATTATTTAACAGCCATTGTGCAAGGGAGGAAATGATGTATGGCTGTACATATTTTAAACCAGACTTTCTCATGGACTGCTGCTGTTCCATTTTGGAATGTTACAGAGGCTTCGTAGGGTGGCTTGTTTGTAAACTTCACATATCTATATTGAGTATTATTGTTTTAAATATGAAACTACTAGATTTTAAGTATTAAGGAGCAGAGGCAAGAGAGAGAAGGTAGAATAAAGACCATTTTGGACGTCAGAGTTGGAAAAAAGAAATTGTGATGATAAGGGACAATTAATCCTGAGAAGAGAAATTCAAGTGGTTGTGGTAAACAACATGTTGACGGAGGGAGAGAAAGTCAAAAGGTCATTTGTATTTGTGGCCTTGATTGCTTATTTTATCTAGAATTTTGTTATAATTTCTGAACCATGCTGAGACCAATCCCAGTCACCAGTTGCAATTTCTTTAACCAGGTGGGTGGGGAGACTTGTAAGTAAGGTTTTTGACAAATGATGTGGTTTCTGGAAGGATGGGGCCTTACTGTCATGCCTTGTTGGTCCTTTCCTCCCTCCTCCTGCAGCAGGCCTGCAAACTGTGTTCTCTGTCCCTGGATGGGGTGGTTGCTGGGTGGGAAATAGGAGGGCATAGGGTTCATGGACTCAGGTGTAAGGAAGAGGTGGGAGGTGTCCAGTAAGGTCATGGGGAAAGGGAGAGGGGAGAGGAGATGAGCAGGTGTGTCAGTGTGGATAGGAAGGAAGACAAAGAAGTTCTTGAAAGCTGGGGGATGTGTAGACAAGAGGCGAATTGAGCAGGATCTCAGGTTTATGTCAGGAAAGGGAGGAAAGAAATAGAAGTCAGACAGAGATGAGTCTGTGCAAACTGGAAGGCTCCTTCCAGCTCCCGGGACAGTGGGACATCGGCCAACACCAGGTGCAAAGTGACCGGGATTGGGTGACGTCTGGGGCAAGGCCATGTTGCTGGGACAGAATTACAGGGAGCATGGCATTGGGAGGATGCAGGGTATCCCAGCACCTCCTCCAGCCCTTCCTGATGTCACCTCCCACTGTGACAGTTCCCAGGCATGCCCAGGGGCCAGGTCTAATCACAGCTGCGCTCCCACAGGTCAGGGCCACGGAGAGAACCCTGTGAGTTGGGTGCATGTGTGGGGGCAGAGATGACAGTGTTCAGGTGCTTCAGCAGTGTCCCCAAGCATCCTAATAGATGGGAGGCCTGTGGACAGAGAACTCCATGACGGTTGCCATGGGGAGCAGGGAATGTCATTGCCCTACCTACCACAGGTCACAGAGCCCACCAAAGAGGGTGCAGAATGATCAGCCCAGTTTAAGGGCTGGTGTCATCACCCCCTGCACGTGAGGCCCCTGGAGCAGGAGAGCCAAGCCCTCCTCCACCTCTGCTGGGTGGAGTGGTTCTTGCCTCTGCTTACTTATTTGGGGCGTGGAGAGATCCTCTTTTTAGCCATTCATTCATTCAGCAATATATATTGGGCACCTACAACGTGTCAGGCACAGTCCTTGGCACTGGGAATACAGCAGCGAATAAAACAGATCAAAATCCTTCCCCTCCTGGAGCTCAGTCAGGGGAAAGTGGGTGATAGACCCCCTAGACCACAGTCACACAGACAGACACAGAGGCTGAGCCCCTCCGCACCTGGCCCCGGAGCCCCTCTATCCTCTGGGGACACGACAAGCCTGTGGTTGGTTGACTGGCTCACTGGAACTCCCAGGGGTCTTTGACCCTCAGTATGTTCCCGATTTCCCTGCTGTTTCCACCATCACTAGATATTTACCAGGAAGCCCGCCTAGAAGGGCCTCAGCTGCTCATGACTACAGCTTGGAGGTGGAAAGGCCGGAGGCCCAAGAGCCTTGGGAGCGAGTGTCTGTCTTGGTTTGTGAGAAAGTTGCTGCCTCTCATTCTGACCAGTTCCTTCTGGTAGCCATGAGGCTGGCTGCAAGAAGCAAAACTCCCCATGAAAAGAGAACAGAGATCATGATTCAAAAGACTTGCATCCTTACCCCAAAAATGGGCCGTTTTAAATGTTAGCAAAATGCGCCATCCTCTGCGGAAATGGAGCTGGCAGCAAACTGGCTGCACGCAGTAGCTGGGCGGGAAGAACACTGGACTGGGAGTCGGGAAAGGTGTCTCAAGTCCTGGCTCATCTTACCCTGGTGACCTTGACAGGTGACCTTGACAGGGCATGTGCTCTCCGAGCCACAGATCACCCAGAACAAAAGAGGACCAGGACCGAAAGTCCTTTCCAGCTCTGACATGCTATCAGTCTTTGATTTTATTATATACACAAATTTTTTTCTGTTTGTTGCTTTAAGAACTAACCCTACTCAAGAATGTTTTCTTTAGCTAGCTTAAAAGGAAAAAAATATTTTATTTAATAAACAAATATGTGGCCAAATGCAATACTGAGGAGACAATCATCCTATATCTTTATAATTTTTTTTTCTTGCTTCTGAGTGTTATTTGACAATGCCGATAGGCTTATTCTTTTGGGTTTCTGCTTTTGGGGATAGTTTGATTGCTTCGATTTGTCATGGGGAAGAGACATTCTTATGCAGCTACCTCCATGTAAGTGAACTGGATAAAGAAGATTGTCTTTCAATAAACGGCGTCACTTGACGGGAATCTCGACTCTCCCATTATTTTGACTCCCTTTTCTCCAGTGTGGCTCCGTGTCCGCCAGGAAACAGCCAAGGTGAATGGCTGGAAGCTACTTGAGGAAGTGGAACTTGGTGGCATTCCAGGCCGGGACCGGTTTCTGAAACAGAAGGGCGGGAGGGGGTCAGTGGTGAACACTGAGAATCAATGCACTGATGGTCGTGATGTTCTGAGAAATCCAAACTGCCGTTTCCAGAAAATGGCAAAAGGGGAAGTGTGTTAATAGTTGAGAATAAACAGGCACCCCCTGTTTATTCCTTGTTCCTAAACTAAACTGAGTTCTCTTGTAACCACAGTTTGTACATAATCTCCCTTGATTTACAGCAGGCTGACAGCAGGTACCACGGTCTCCATTTTATAGGAAACGAAAGTTATTTCTCCATGGAAGGGGCCTGTGCTGCTCATGCTCTGTCCTCAGATCCATTTCCGCCCTGCCGTCTAGAGACTGATCCCTCAGGTCTGGGTTCCCTCCGTGACCCGTGACCGCTCTGGTCGGTGGGAGCAGGTGGAGGTGGGGCATTTCTCTCTGTCACTCCCTGCTTTGTGCAGCATTTCCGGCTGTGATTCCAGCTCCTGTGGGACATGGGTGACCGTACTTCCTCCTCGTGCCTCCAGTTCTAAAGGTGGTCGTGGCTTCCTGCTGCTGTTCCTCTTGGTCCCTCAGCAGCCCTGGTGGGTTCCCGTGATGCTGTCCACCCTCCAGGGCTGCTCTTCATTAAACCCTTTGGGAGGCCACAGGTGGCTGCTGTTTCCTGCCCGGAGCTCTGCGCACTGCCCCCTCGGAGCCCCCAGCAATGTAAATATCCCACCCACCCACGTGTCCTGCAGCCCTTGACTCCCGTTATTCTGACTAAATGGAGCATCTCAAATATCAATTGAGATTTTCTGATTCTAATAAGTTCTCCATGCCTACTGTTTGCTGCTTTTTTGAAGTCAGGTTTATTTTTTTGAAGTATAATGTTATCATTTGTATTGAGGCAGCTTTCTTGGTATTATTTGCTTTTGAAACTGTATTTGGGCCTCTTTCTTGGCCCCTCTGCTAGGGTCCTTGTGGGAATAAAAGGTCCCAAGAGGTCACCTCTCCTGCAGGCCTGCTGGAGGAATGTGACTCAGGAGCCCAAGTCAAGGGAAAAGTCCTTCCAGGCCTGCACCTCCTTCCTCCGCATTCTTGGCATTCCTTCTTTGAACTGGTGGATAATTACAGTGATCCTGTCTTTGTTGCAAGAGAGTCATTAGCCAGAAATTTTTCTGTTCAGAATTTTCAAATGATAGGGAAAAATGACCCGACAGCATTCCCATCAGGGACTTAGCAGCCCCAAATCCAGAAATCCCAGGCTCTGCAGAGGGATCAGCATGACGTGCGTGGTCCTGCTCAGACCTGCTGAGTACACGGCGCTGAAAATCATCTGGGACGTGCATGTGCATGACCCGAGGCCCAGCCCGTCTCCATCAGCAAAGCACGATGTGAGCGTGCGCCCGTGAGGCTGGGAAATGTGCAGTGCGGTTCCCAAAGACTCCACAATAACACTGAGTGTGTGTGTGTGGGGGGGGGTGGGGTGTGTTTACAAGGTTCCCACCCTGCAGAATCTCACTTGGTGTCACACCAGACTGTCAACAACTCGGGGATGGAGAGTGTGATTCCAGAGACTTTCTGGGTCAACAAAAGGAAACAATTTTATGAGAAAGGCAGAAACTTTGGCAGGTAGGAATCTGAGGCTTGGGGAAGTTGGGCATTTTGCTGCGGGTCACATCTGGAAGAAGTAGCCAGCCCAGGAGTAGAAACCACCCCTGTGGGCCAGGTGCTGTGGCAGATACAAGGTTGAAGCCACAGTCTAGGATCTTTAGCAGCTCTCAGTGTAGTTATGAAAATGGTGATTATTAAACTAAGTGGAAATTAGACATGAATGTTAAGTCCATATTTTTATATATTTATGCTGCTCTGGGTGGTCCGTGGCATATAACAATAATAATCTCCATTGAGTAGTGCGCCTTTCATGTTAGTCTTACTTTCAAAACTGCACTTGCAACCTGAAATCAGCAGATTTTCCCCCAGTGGAACACTGTCAGCTGAGATCACTGTCGACTAATCATTCATTCTCATCTGCACATCCCCCTTCTGAACCTCCCAGGGACTCAACAAAAACGAATCAGTTTTGTCCCATGGATTGACCCACTGGTATTTTGGGGCGGTGGGAATGATTCTTTTTGTGTGTGTGTGAGGAAGACCAGCCCTGAGCTAAAATCCATTGCTAATCCTCCTCTTTGTGCTGAGAAAGACGGGCCCTGGGCTAACATCCGTGCCCATCTTCCTCTACTTTATATGGGACGCCGCCACGGCATGGCTGACAAGCGGTGCGTCGGCGGGCGCCCGGGATCCGAACCCGTGAACCTTGGGCTGCCAAAGCGCAAACTAAACCGCTGCGCCACCGGGCCAGCCCTGGAGTGACTCTTTTTTAACACTTAAAATCCTTTAACAGCGTAGAAGCTGCAATTGGGCAAACTCCTATAGGCCAGGAATCTTTGTACTTATCTGTTGTAATCTGCTCTCTGGGAGGGGGTGGTGTTACCCCCTTTCCCATGTCAGGGGACACGTGCAGAAAGAGAAATAACATGCCCAAAGTCATCGACTAGTAAATAGTGGGGCTGGGATGAAGCCCCACCTCTGCCGCTCTTACCAACCTAGGGTTGCCCTAGACCTTGGCTGCCTTCCCCTGCTGCCCCTCCAAAGTAGTCACCGCTGACTTCCCTAGCTGGGGACATTTGGCACAAAGGCTGGGAGGTCTGTCTGAGGTCACAACACCCTGGCTTCTGGATTGCAAGTCTGCTCTCAGAGAGTAAGGCCTGCCGCTCCTCTCTGCAAGGCCTCCTCCTGCCAGCTGCAGGCTGCCAGCCTGGCTCACCTTGTTCCAACCGCCTCTGGGCCTTCCGGCCCTTCCAAGACGAGCTTGTTTTCCAGGAAAGGGCTTGGAGCTTAAGATAAACAGGTGTCTCCGGCTAAATGCCCTCCTGCCTTTGAAAGGGCCAGACCGTAAGCTTGCCAGCCCAGCTCCTTGGTTTGCTCGGTTCCATCTCAGGCTGGGGCAGCCTTGCCTTTCATCGGATGCCATGAATACGGGGCTGTTTGGAGATGGGCAAGGGAAACGGGATCTGACAAGGACAGGTGACAAGCTCCCTCGGGGGCTCTTGGCTCCTCCAGAAGGAGACAGTCCATGTCTCCATCTGCCCTCCCTGGGGAGACTTCTCCTGGCATTTAGATAGTGAAGAACTAGAAAACAGAACTGGCCTCCACTCAACCTGCCTGCGGCCTCCTCGTCTGACGTGGGTGTAATCCAAGGCCCCGGCTCTCCAGAGCAGTGTTTGTTCCTCATTCACACATGGCTTCCTCCATCAGCTTTGTTTTCTGAAATGAATAACTCACTCTGCTACCTCCTCTCCATGCCAATTGTTTTCCTTTTGTCTGTGTGTTTATTGCTGCTGGATTCTAAAATCATGGTACAAAATACTTGTGGGCTTTCTGAAATTGTGTGGCCTTCCCAGGCCCCGTGAAAAGGTCAGGTGTGCCCAGGATAGTGAGGGCTGGTCACCCCTGTGATCGTCAGAGACATGCAGGCGGGAAACATTGCTACTCTCCCTGGGTCGTCACATGGGCACTGCCAGCCTGTATCCAGAGCTTGCTTCCCAGATGTTAAGAGGCCAGCTGTGGAGTTAGTCCCAGGGACTTTGCTACCAACATCAGCAACAAAGACATTTAGGGAGCACCAAAGATGGGGAAGACAGAAATAGGCAAGGTAACACAGCACGGCGTCAGATCTGAGAATTTCCAGTTGAGGACTTAGGGTTTGCTTTGTTGAGGAATTTGTGTTCCCACCACCAAGAATTAACAGTGGTTAACATTTGGTCATATCTGCTTCACATTTTCAAATAAAAGAAATAAAACATGGATAAGGTGGAAGATTCCCCTTTGTTCTTCATTCCCTACCTCATTCTTTCTGCTCCCACCCAAAGGCAACCACTATTCAGAGAATCAGCCAGTTGCATTGGCATCTAGGGTAAATGAAATGGAGGAATGACTGGAGGTGAGACTATTAGAGGGAGAGAATTGTTTTAAACCAATACTCTAAGGGAAATCAGTACCCTAATAGCTGCATTGGGAAGTGGTGAGACCCCCAAGGGGCATACTTGGCTAATGGCATGATGACTAAGCTGCCTTCTAAAGAAGGAGAACCAGATGGGGGCAGGGCCTTGGTTTGGCTGCGCTGAGATGTCCAAGTCTGAGATGTCCATAGAGCTGAACTACCCTAGGCAGTGGAGAGACCTAATGCTGCCCCAGAGATATTCTTTCTCCTTCCTTACCCCAGCATTCTGCTTCCCCCTTGTCCTTCAAATATGGTGAACAAATATTAAAGAATACTGAATTGAAGGAACACCTAGTTATTTGCCTCTTCGGGAAATGGCATTTTTAGCTTGCCTGAGGTGCTCACATGTCCAGTTCCAGGCTCACAAAGACTACGGTCTCACCAGTTTTCTCCCCTGGAGAACAAAGAGTGGTGGCATCCTCTTTCATTTGGCTTGCAATTGCCATTGTTTCTTGGTGGCTGCCTCTATGAGCCCTTGTGCTTGCAGCGTCCCTTGGACAGTCAGATGGGAGAAGGCATGCTGTGCACATCACTCAGGGCCAGCTGGGGGCTAGTTGCCATGTTTATTTTGCTGTGTTCCATTTGGACCCTTGGTAATCAGAATGTGAACTTTGTTTGGTAAACTTTCCTTTTAATTTTAATCTAGCGGCTGGAATCCTTACATCCCAGAGTAGCTCTTCAAACAGTATGGCAAAAGAGGCATGCAGTATGGTGTTTGCCCTTCCTTAAGCGTGCATTTCCTAGCCAGAAGTTTCTGAAAATAGGATCACACCTCAGCTTGCCAAGAGGACCCACATGTGCTCCTGCTTGGCAGGTAGAGGGGTTGAAAGACAGACCTCATTTCTTTCCTTACATATTTACTCTTCTATATAAAATAGGGCAAGTGTTGTACCAAAAAAGTAGAAAATAACTCCACCAGCCTAGTGCAGTCACCATGAGCATTTTAGCATGTTTCCTTCCAGGTTTTTTTCCTATGCAGTTTTTTTAAACATAACTACAACTGCAGTGTTTATGTGATTTTGTATATGCTTTATTGTCACTTAACATTAGAATAAGCATATTTTCTGATATTAGATAATTTTTATCACTTTTAAAAATGCTGCATAACAACCCATTGAGTGAATCCCATCTGCCAATTACCATCCCATATTATTGGATGTCTAGGATTTTAAATTTTGCCTTCCTACTGTTAATATTTTTGTATCTGTAGTTTTTTCCATATTTCCAATTACTTGCTTTGGCTAGATGACCAGAAGTGGGATTACTGGGGTACCAAGTGGAGAACAAATCTTTAACAACTCTATAAAGTTGCCAAATTGCTTTTCAGATGGGTTTACAAATTTGCATAGATACCAACAATGTACAAATGTGGCAGTTCCTCCACGTGCCCCACCTCTTAGCTTTGCTAATTCACCTCTTTGCCTGAATGATAGACTGGCTTCTTTTATCAGGTTAATCTCCTTTTGTATTGTTAGGTTTATTTGATAGATGTCCTTTTGTGACTTGTCTATTCTTGTCCCTGTAACCTTTATTAGGGCTAGTGTGTTTTTTAGGTAGCATGTAATAAAAAATGTAAACAGTATAATAGAGTAAAACAGTGAAAAGTAAGTCCTTCATCCTTGACCCCAATTTCTCCAGTGTCTACCCAGAGGCAACTACTCTTTCTAGCTTCTTTTTATTTCTTCCAAGCCAGTTTCCCGATGTTTCATCCAGGCCCCACTGGACACATTCATAGAAAAGTGAATGAAAGCAACTCGAAGGGATTTATTTATAAAGACGGTGAGGTAAGTGTGGGCCTGGGAACACCCCTGCCCCAGGCTGACTGCTCCCCCTCCTTCCCCACAGTAAAGGAGATCTGGTTCGGACTGCCCACCAGGAGGGTTAGTTACATCCAGGCCTGAGACTCGTGGGTCGGTGAGGTGATCCTGAAGGAAGGCTGTCCACACAGTTTGTTTGTTTGTTTCAGTGACTTTAGTGTCAAATACATGAGGGAGCTTCAAGTTAAAAGGCCAAGGTCTGTCTGAAGAGGCCTCGGCCCTCCAAAGGGATCCAGGTACCCAAGTCCCTGTGCCTGGACATGCCTAGGCCTTCATGTGCTTGAGCCCCAGACTACTTGGTGGATTGTCCTTTCCCATTGGCCCCCTCAGGCTTCACTCTTGCTCCCTACTTTGGTGATCATCTTCTGCTTCTCACACATTTTTCTCTGGGGGTCCTGGATTCCTTACTCTCTGACTTCCAGCTGGGTTTCAGGTTCTCTTTCAAGGGCACCCTCTGCCCCAGCTCCAGTGTCAGGCCCAATGGGTCTGTCTCCCCTAGCAGGTCCACAACATAGAAATCATAAACATATGGACACTTATTGGGTAGGACAGTGAGGATGGGGACCACTGGGGATAGCAGCCTAGGGAGAGAGAAATTAGAGTCACCCCATCTTCCTGAAATGGGGACAGGAGATTTGGATCAAGGGCTCAGGATCTGTGGGAAGCAGCCTTCCAAACCAGATAGTAGTAGTAGCTGCAGGGGTGGGGTTTTCCAAGGGCTCCTGGGTTCTCAGGTGAGCTCCTTTAGGGGCTAAGAAGCTGATGGGATGGAAGGCTTCACGGGGCTACCAGTAGTAAGTCCTGGCCAGCAGGGGGAGCTGGTGGCCACTTTGGGCTCTGACAGGCAGGTTAGTGAGCACTAGGTATCCAGGGCCCCGCCCCTCAGTGGTGGAGGCCCAGAGAGGACTTTGGACACTACCAAGGTTTGTCTTCCCAGCCTTGCCCATGTCATCTGGGGTTCCCAAGTTACACCTAGGTTGCAAAGTTTGCATCGCATTGATTTTATTTCCAACATTTATTGTGAGCTGCTATTTTGTGAGAGACCAAAGTTATTCATTTACATCTTTCAAAGAGCACTTGCTGTACACCTACTCAGCACTGGCCTATACTGAGATGAGACTTATCCCAGACTCAAAGGGATAAGAATTGTTCACTAAGAAGTAAAAAACAAGCAGCAGAGTGTAAAGCATTAAAGAGAGGTATAGATGAAGTGTGATAGTGATTCATGATGGGAAAGATCCTTATTGACTGGGGCAAGTAGGGAAAGCTTCATGGAGGAAACGATGTTTGAGAGGTCCTTAAAAATGGGTGCAGGGGCCAGCCTGGTGGCGTAGTGCTTAAATTTGTGCTCTCCACTTTGGCCGCCACGGGGGTTCGTGGGTTTGGATCCCAGGCACAGACATATGCATCAATCATCAAGCCATGCTGTGGCTGCATCCCATATACAAAATAGAGGAAGATGGGCACGGATGTCAGCTTAGGGCTAATCTTCCTCAGCAAAAAGAGGACGATTAGCAACAGATGTTAGCTCAAGGTCGATCTGTCTCACCAAAAAAAGGAAAAAAAACCCCCAAAAATGGGTGCAGTATTTTAGAAGTTTTTATTTTGAAATTTAGTCTTACAGATGGGTGCGTCTTTGGTGGGAAGGACAGAGTGAACACATGGCTGTAGGCTGGATTCCGAGAATCAGCCAGTTGCGTTAGCGTCTAGGATAAATGAAGTGGAGAAATAATTGGAGGTGATACCAGAAAACACATTTGGGACCATATTCTTGGAGAACTTTGAATGCTACTCCCAGAAACAGGGAAGCGGTGGATATATATAAGCAGGAGATTCTGGATAAAATGCAGAGGAGTTGGGTTTTATGCCTTCTTGTTTTTTTCTGAGAAGGAGATGAATAATTTTTTTAAAGTGGATAGTGTATTATTATAAAAGGTGTGATCCTGGATCATCAATAAGGAGAATCAGCTACACCCAACTGAGAAATCTCTGATTATCTGTTTCATGCATGTTAGGGCATAAATCACTACTTAGTCTAAACCAGTGCTTCTCAAACTTGAGTGTGCATCAGAATCACCTACAGGGCTTGTTAAAACAGACTACAGGCCTCACTCCCAGAGTTCCCAGGACATCTGAGAATTTGATGCTGATGATGGTCAGGGGACCACACTGAGAACCTCTGGATTAAACTTCCTACCTGACCTTTCCCAGTAAATCCACTGGGTGGCAGCAGAGAGCATCACAGTCGCCACACTGGCCAAACCTGGAGTCCTCAGGCACAGGCTAAGGAGGGTTGTTTCTGCAAGCCTTCACTGTAGGTCTTCGCTACCAGATGACCACGCAAACCAACCACAACATCAAGCTCTCCAACGTGCAAGGACGTATTGTAGAAGGGACTGACTGGTGACTTGGAACTTGCTCCTTCTCCAGGAAATCCCTACTCCAAACACTCTCTGCCAGGCCCTCAGGACTCTCCTTAACAAGTGCCTCCCTTAGGAGTGGAGTAAATTTGAGAACTTCCAAGGTTTCTGTCTGAAAAGGTTTCTGTCTGAGTGTAAGGGGAACTAGAACTTGGACAGGGCACCGTGGGGTCCAGAACGCATGGGTTAGGCTGTGGCTGTGGGGTTCTCCTACGGCCTCAAACCAGACTGCATGGCACATTGCCCACTGTGTTCCAGCAGAGACCAGCCCTGACCGAGACCCAAGGCTGGAATCGACATGGCGCCGTCCTGAATGAGATGGCATCCTGCCACGCCCCTACAGACGTCTAACAAGTCTGGAGATTTCTAAGTTAATTTGTTGAATCATTGAGAAAGAATCCACCTGTTCTTGTCAAAAGGTGACGAGTTAAACGTGCTTGCTGCTAATGACTATTTTCCCTGTTAATATTTTTTGCTAGTTCTTTCTAGTCTATTCTGCTTATGATATTTATTCTCTTTTTGTTATATGCTTGAGATCAGATACCAGTTATTTTTATCCTAGTTAATCTACCTAATATCGATAGCATTTTCTAATATTTGTGAAGTATTCTAACGGTTTTAAACATTTTTGAACATCTAATGTTTTGAACATCATGACCATCTTTTTAAATCTCTCTTTATTTTTCTATAACATATAGAAAACACTTTACCTAATTCTTATAGGTGATATTTTCTTTGTAAATTGGCATTATTTTCTTAGAATAGTATTCCAAAATTGGAATTATTGTGTCTATGCTTTTCTTGCATTCAAGTGAAATTTTTAACTTTTTTCACTTACTTAAATAATTTATGCTCATAGTTTAAAAATACAAATAATAATAATAAGAAGGAAAGTCACCCTTGGTTTCCCTGTCTAGAAATAACTACTGTTAATATTTTTATTTATATTTGTCTAGGCTTTTTTCTCTATATGCATGTTTATTTTATGAAATTTGGAATCATAGTGCTTACACTATTGCATAAA
Source organism: Tapirus indicus (assembly GCA_031878705.1). NCBI lineage: Eukaryota > Metazoa > Chordata > Mammalia > Perissodactyla > Tapiridae > Tapirus > Tapirus indicus. Next base: position 49,429,603 of record CM062918.1, read on the forward strand.
TTGCTTTTTAAATTATCATGAACTTCTCCATGTATAAAAATGTGTTTCTTCAACACTATTCTAACAGCTGCACAGTATTCCGTGGAATAATAGTAGTTAACATTTATTTCATATATGCTATATGCCAGGAGGTTACATACCTAAGCTCATTTAGTCCTTGCAATAACCCTATGAGATAGGTACCATTACTCTCTTTAGCAAAAAGAAAAATTCAGGCATAAAAAGATTAAAGAAAAATAACTTGCCTTATTATGGGTACAGTAGTCCCCCTTTATCCCTGGGGGATATGCTCAAGACCCCCATTCAATGCCTGAAACCATGGATAGTATCAAACTCTATATATACTGTGTTTTTTCGTATACATACATACCTATGATAAAGTTTAATTTATAAATTAGGCACAGTAAGAGATTAAAAACAATAATAATAGAATAGAACAATTATAGTAATATATTGTAATAAAAGTTACCGTAGATCTTAGCAACCTCAACATACAATTTTTTTTCTTATTCAGTCAAGAACTTTCACCTTGTCACTTAAAGGAAGCACTTTATAGCTTCTCTTTGGCATATCCAAACTGCCAACATCATTACTCTTGCACTTTGGGGGCGTTATTAAGTGAAATGAGTGTTACTTGAACACAAGCACAGCGGTACCGCGACAGTGGACCTAATAACAAAGATGGCTGCGAAGTGACTAACGGGTAAGTAGCATATACAGGATACGCTGGACAGACGGATAATTCATGTCCCAGGTGGGGCAGAGCAGGACAGAGCAGGATATCATCACACTACTCAGAAAGGTGCACAATTTAAAACTTACGAATTATTTATTTCTGGAATTTTCCATTTAATATTTTTGGACTGTGGTTGATTGGAGGGTAACTGAAACTGCAGAAAGGAAAACCATGGATTAGGGGGGACTACTGTAGATCGTAAATGTATACAAACCAACAGTCTGTTGTAGGACATTTAAGTTGTTTCTTTTTTGTTTGCTGTCATAAGTGATGTCACTATTAATTCATTAAACAAATATTCATTGAGCTCCCACATATGTTATGTGCAAGGCTGTGCGTACAGGGGTAAAATTGTCAGCAGAAGGTAGGACTGGCTGGGGAAGAGACCCAACTGAAAGGCTCCTGTCATCACACTGGGTTTTCTCTGTTCTGTTTCCTCACGTGACTGAGGGGAACTCAACACCGTCCTAGCAGCATCTGGCTGGGTGTGGTTCTATCTCTTCCGTCAACATCAATATTTCCTGGCTCCTCTTCCTGCTCCACACACCTGCCAGGGTGGGGCTTGTGGAGCTGGCATTCTTCCTTCCTGAAACAGGAAACCAAAGCCAGAGTGGTAACCCAGGAGGCTGGTCCTGCACCTCTGCTTCTGTTGGTTCGTCTGTGCAAGGTTTTCGCTGAAAATGAAAATTCCTAGATGTGTTCATTGTCAGTTATTAAAGATGGCATTGGCTGCTTCACAGTGGACTATCCTCCCGCCTGGGGTGCTCCCCTCGCTCGATCCCCACCTTTTCTTGTAGGCTATCTGCTGATGTATATTTGGTGTATTGGGGGGGGAGGCTAAGACCCTTCTGGGCACCAGACAGGAAAAAATAAGCAGTCTTCGACTTTTCATGGATTTTCTTTTAGTAACAGTATTATTGAGATATAATTTATATACCATACAATTCACCCATTTAAAGTGTACAATTCACTGGTTTTTAGTACATTCATAGAGTTGTGCAACCATCCCTACCATCTAATTTTAGAAGATTTTCATTACCCCTAAAAGAAACCCCATACCCATTAGCAGTCACTCATTTCCCCCTCACTCCAGGCCCTGTCAACCACTAATGAGCTTTCTGTCTCTGTGGATTTGCCTATTCTGGACATTTTATGCAAATGAAATCATACGGTATATAGTCTTTTGTGTCTGACTTCAACTTAGCAAGATGTTTTCAAGGGTCATCCCTGTTGTAGCACGTAGTGGTACTCCACTTTTTTTATGCTTGATAATATTCCATTGTGTGAATATACCACATTTTGTTTGTGTATTCATCAGTTGATGGACATTTGAGTTATTTCTGCTGTTTGGCTGCTATGAATATGCTGATATGAACATTAGTGTACACGTTTTTGTGTGAACATATGTTTTCAGTTCTCTTGGGTATATACCTAGGAGTGGAATTGCTGGGTGATAGGGTAACTCTATGTTTAACCTCTGAGGAATTGCCCAACTGTTTTCCAAAGTGGCGGCATAATTTTACAACCACACCAGCCTTGTAGGAGGGTTTCATGCATTTTTCATTACAGTTACTATGACAGTCTCTAAAAGCCAGGCAGTCACAAGCCAACTGGCCCAATGGCTACCCAGCTCACGATTCCACAGTGCGGAGGAAATTCTCACCTCAGCCGTAATCCTCCTATCTTTCTGCAAGACAAGTCTGCACATATACTAGGTCTTTCTGTCTCATGATTGCATATGTTTTTTAGACAATTGTCCCTGGTGACATAGGTTTCCTACTAACACGGTTTCCGTTGGCATTGGTGACCTATAAGTCCAATGACTTCAGTGCAGAAGCTCTACACACTTTTACATAGAATCCCATTGCTTAGGAACATTAATAATACTTTCTCTGTAAAGCTCTTTGCAGTTTACAAAGCACTGTACTACTTCCCTTTCCTTTGGGGCCTCGTGCTCTGCTTTCAAAGACACTGGTCTTATTAAAGCAAAGTAATCCCTGCTGAGGTGTGTTAATGGCCAATAAGATGTTGGTCTTTCATCAGGGGACTCACTGAGTCCTAATATTTGCCTAGTATGAATGAATCTGTAATGATGAGAGTGCCAGGCCCTACAATGGGTAGAGTAGCTTCTGAGGCCCTCTCAATCTGGCCTTCGAAGACTCCCCCTCTATGCACAGGCCATAAGCTTTGCGTTGTTGTAGGAATGGAGCACCACGTTCAAGCCAGAAAATTTTTCTAGATCTTTCCTCTTATACAAAGATCATTTATGAAAAAGCTACATTTCAAGGAATTTTTCAAGGAATATTTCTTTTTGTTTATGTTATTTTAATTTTCCTAAAGATTGAATATGTAATAACTGAAAAATTGTGAAAGAAGCAAAAGAGTGGTGCTAGGCCCAGGATCTAGAAGCCTCTGGGGTTTACAGTTCTTCCACGAGGGCAGTTCCTGTTTATGGGTGCTCCTTCCATCTTGTCCATGAGCTGGTTCTCTATGCCTGAGAGAACATTCCTCACAACCACGGATTTTTTAAAAGGACTGCCTTTGCAAAAGACTCCCATCAAATGCTTTTTCATTATCTATAAATTACATACAACCATTTTCCCCTAACATTAACATCAATATGTGTATTAATTTTCTCTGAAAATGGTCAGGCCTGATTACTCCTCGGAGAAGCCATGGTCCTGTCTCTCTCTTTCTCCCCAGAGTCTAAATAGCCCCAAGTATTCTCTGTGTGAACTTTTTATTATATCACCCACCCTGGATAAAAAAGATACCAGACTCTAGGGGTGAACCACCTTCAAAACCCAACTCCTAGGAGAGCTGTGTGTTTCCCAGGCCTGAGTAGTCCGGAATCCCAGTTCATGAAGGCCCTGTGGTCAGTCTAAGGTCTGGGTGTTCCTTGTTTAAATTCAAATTTATTTTCTAGCTCTAATGCAAATACACATTTGCAACACTACCCTACACCACTTACTGGTATAATCCATCTGTGTGTTTCCTGTCCTAGCATTATATTATTCAAAGAGAGTTATAATATTCCAACAAGTTACCAGACTGGAAATAAAGCAATTCAAATACCCAAGAAGAATAGGCTGCCATATTACCATTGCCCTGTTTTCCTGTGATATGTATTCATCAGAGATGAAGTGATTCCTTGTAATTTCAGAGGACAGCTCATCCAGTTCTCTGCTTCTAGAAAGGACTATATCTAAAATAATCCAGGATGTGACAGTCTATCATATTCTTAAAATTTTATAGGTGTGGAAAGACGACATCTTTGACAAATATTTACTTCTGTTATCTAATTTTTATGAATTTAGGAAGTCCTACCTGATCACAACCTGATTATGTTTTGCTGGGTTGCATGCCATTTTCTCAGAATGGATCTGGTAACTGAAAATAGTAACTCTTATATATTGAGTACATATTATGTGCCAGAAACCACACATAGTGCTTTACAAATATTAATTCATTTTATTCTGAAAACACCCTGTGAGGTATGTTATTGGCAGTCTTCTCCAGATGAGGAAGAAGACGCCTAGAGACATGAAGTAGCTCACCAAGATGACACAGTCAGACTTTTGATTAAACGTGGCAGGTTGAACACACTTGGTTACCACTGTTCCTTCCTGAAATCCCACTAAAATAACACTCAAGATATTTTTTTTAAGACCATAAGACAACAACAATAAAAGAGAAGAGAACAGTAAACAACAGCAATAAAATCTGGGGAGCAGAGCAAGTGTCAATTTAACAGACCACAGTGTGGTGTAACCTAGATAGACAGTAAGGGAAGCTTGAAATATGCAGAGTCCTCTGAAAATGGGGGACAGTTGAGGCTAAAAATAGGATTTGTTGCAAGTTTTACATGAAACAGATTCTGTCTCGATCCTCTTCCTCATCCTAGCAGAAGTCTAGATTTTGGTTCCCTGGAGCTGTGAGCTTTGGGCAGTGGTATGGCCGAGGACAGGGCACTATGCTACACTAGGGATTGGGTGACAGTCTATACACTGAATGGTGAGACCACTGGCCCCTCCACCATCCAGCTCCAAGAGCACAGGCAGCCAGGTTGACATCTCCCAGGCAGGAGCCTGAAGGATTCCTTTCTGGGGAAGATGAGGCTCAGAGCATAGAACTTAGAGATGCTGAGGATCAGGAGTCCCCAGCGAAGTGCCCAGTCATTTACCCTCTGGCGAATGCCACGGTCGATGGACCCTGCTCCCACACAAAGGGCTGCCCGTCAGCTACTTAGTGCCCCGCTCTCAAGTATGACCGGACAGCCAAGGGTCTTCAGGCATTTAAGAAAAACTGCTAATGTCAAAGACAGAGACAAAAACAAAGAAAAAGAAAAAAAACCAAGAGGAACATGGAAGAAACAGGCAATCTAGGCAGCAGAAGGAAACAACAACCATAGCAACAACAACAGGTCCCATGATTGGCTGATCCCCAGAGAGTACATACTCACGCATAGGAGGTTGTAACAAGAGAAAAGAGAACAGAAATGATCCTTGGACTTCAAAGTTTGACGGCAGAAAGAAAAATTAAATAAAGAATTAGAAAATGGAGTTAAGGAAATCACCCAGAAAGCAGAACAATAAAAACATTAATGAGATGGAAAATAGGAGAGAAAACGTAATAAAATTACAGGATCCGTCCAGGCAGTCTAATATCCAAATAATAGGAGCTCTGTACAGAGGGAACAGAGAATATGGAGGGGAGAAAAGTATCAAAGATGTAATTCAAGAAATTTTCTCCTATCTGAATGTATCTTTCATGAACGTATAGATGGAAAAGGTCCACAGAGCACCAAGCACAATGCGTGAAAATAGATACACAACAGGGCACGAAATTGTGAAATTTCAGACCCCAAAAGGTGAACAGAAGGCCCTAAAAGCTTCTTGGGGGAGGGAAGGGGATATTAGGAATGAGAATGGCATTGGACTTTTCAAGAAAACTAAAACTAGATGCTAGAAAATCATGGAGTAATATCTTCAGAATTCTGCGAGAATTATTTCTCTAGAATTCTGTACACATCCAAGTCACCAGTCAAGACACTTTCAGAAATGCAAAGTCTGAAAACTTTAATTCCTCTTTACCCTTGGGTGTATTCCTCCAAAATCAGAGGATTATCCAAGAAAGAGAAAGACATAAAATAGAGGAAGCAGATGACCCATCCCAGGAGACACACCTGAGAATCCCCAGGATGATGGTAAAGGAAGCCCCAGGGTGGCGCTGTGGGGCTGGCCTGGAGAACAACCAGGCAGGAGCAGGAGTGTGGAGGGTTCTGACAGGAAGTGGGTGGGGCTGTCTCCAGAAAAGAAGATGTCATTGATACAGGACGAAATGAATTTTGTCGTACTGAGAGATTGCTACATTTGAAGGAAAGTTACTGATGAGTTAGTAATAAGTACTAGAGAGTAAAATAAATGAATTGTTAACTCCAGAAAAAACAAAAGGTTACATAAGAAAGAAAATATTACTATATAGTGCTCTTCATGACCTAGTAATCACATGGCCATGGGTGTAAACGCTGAATATTGATTTAACCAAAATTATGACATAGCTTGATTTAGACAATGGAGAAGGGGAAGTGGGCAGGCAGATTTATGAGACCAAAACCTCAGCTTGCATATGAAAAGTCAACAGCTAAGATCTAAACAAAATCTAGGTGTAGCCGTATAAGTGTGTTGTTTAAATATAGAGAGAGAAATACTAGATGAAATAGCTAAAAGAGTTAAAAGTGGTTGTGCCTAGAGAGTTGGAAACAGGGTGTAGAAGATGGAGCAGGAAAATGCTGATTTTCATTATACAGCTTGTAGAACCACTGGACTTTTAGAACTATGAGTATGTATAACATTGATTTCTTTTTAATAAAGTCAACAGCTAGTAGTTGCAGAATTAATATTTGAACCCGATTCTGTCTGAAGCCAAACTTCTTTCTATTACCTCAATTTTGCCTCTCAAAATAAATGTTTAATATTTATTTGCCTTTAGATTCTGATTTTCTTTAGTCTGGTTTGTGCAATTGATCCAACAAACTTCAAACTCCTCGAGCATATGATCTGGGCTTATTTTGCTGACTGCTGTCTTCCCAGTGCCCAGTAGATGACCTGGAACAACTAGGCCCTCACAAAACATTTCCTTGGCATTAGGTCCATTTTCTAAATCTCTAAATGTGTTGGTTTCAATTCTTGAATGTCCACATCCCTCTAAAGGCTGTTTCTGTTCTGCACACGGATGTCAGCATCACAGCAGATGCATGTGCAGAAAAGAACTGGAGTTACGTGATCCTCTAGCAAGCTCAGGATCTGAAGGATGGGGGCTCTCTGCTCAAGTCCTCCTGGCTTCCTGAAAAAGATGCCATTCCTGGGCTGTCCTGGTGGCACCATGGCGGCTGCACTTGGGATAGCAGGAGTAATGGCTGGCTAGGTGTCCCTGGGGAGGTCTTGCTGGAACCGTCTGGTCGAGAATTTAATATGATTAGATGTTATCTTCTACTTTAAATGACTGGCCTAGGGATCTTTCTTTTCCATCCTCCCTTCCTCCCGTCCTGTCCTTCCTTCCTTTAATGAACACATATTGAGCACCTACTACTTACTAGGCACAGTGGGGGAGGTGGGTGGGGAGAAACTTGAGAAAATAAAGGTGATTAATGCTGTCCTTGCCATCAAGGAGCTCACAACCAATAATGGAGTCGGGTATGCAGGCAACTTCCCAATTAGATCGAGGCAGAAGGAAGTAAGCGCTAAACATGGGATGGGTGAAGGGTATGGGAAGCAGAAGGAGCATGGGACACAAACTGGGATGGGGAAGACTTGGTGGGCAGCTTGAAGCTCGCAGCAGACAGGGCTCCGGATGTGAGGTGGACAGCACAGAGGCCCACAGAGGCCACAAGTCCTCAAAGGCAGTGCAGAGGAGACAGCAGGAGCATAGAGCCCAGCGCTTCCCGCAGACCATCCAGAGGGGGCTGCGCAACCTCCTCTGTCCTTCTCCCTGAAATGGGCTTGGAATGTGAGTTAACAAAATCCTTGGAAATGTTGAGGGGATGTGAGAGAATCTGGAGTGACCCCACTGCCATCTAGAAGAGGAACCAGAATGAAGGCTGCGGCCCCCAGAGCCTGTGGCTCCTGCCTGACAGGAATGTTCCCTGGGGTCTCTGGGTGAAGCTAGGCTGTTGGGCCCAGTTGACTGCAAGCATTCGAAACCCACTGGGATTACCTTAAGCAACAAGCAGAACTTGTCCTAGGGATGGAGGAATGTCTCACAGAGCCCAAGGGCAGGGAACTTGCACCAGGGACTGGGATACCGTAGGGAAACCTGAGAGTTCTTCCTCTCCATTGCTTCTCTATGCTTTCCCCTGCCTATGTCTGCTTTGTTTGTCTGATTCCCAGTCTGTTGGGTGGAAAATAGACACTGAGTTAGCACCTGAATAGAGCAGCTAGACAGATACTTGGGAGGGGATGAGGTAAACCTAGTTTGGGTGACAAGTTCTGGAAGGCCAGAAGGAAGGCCCTCGTGGGAAGCACATGCTCTTTGTGGCACTAGAAAGGGGTCATCTAATGAATGGGGTTTAGCTCCCGAGGCTGTGGCTTCCACAAGGGACTTTGTCTGGTGCTGGGATGTCCCTGCAGACCCCAGGCTGCATCAATGGGCAGCCATGCCCTGGATGGGCGGCTGGGCTGGGTGACCTTTCAGGGTATCTTCAGAGAAGCCATTTACTTGTCTTGGAACAAAAACAGGGCTTGTGCAGCAGCAGGGACAGCACTGAGTTGGGGTCTGAGGAAGGGGTCCCAATTCTGACTCCTCCTCTTGTTAGCTGTGTAGGTGCTACTCCCATGTGGCTACTGAGCTTGAAAAGAAGCTAGTCTAAGTTGAGATGTGCTGTGAGTGTAAAACACACACTGGATTTGAAGACTTAGTACCCCCCAGATATAAGATATCTCGTTGCTATTTTGCTTTAGTTTAATAGTAACATCCTTAATAATAGTGTTGAAATGATGATATTTTGGATATATTGGAGTAAAGAAAATATATTGTTAAAATTAATTTCACCTGTTTCCTTTTACTGTTTTTAAATGTGGCTCTTAGAAAAATTAAAATTACAAAAATGGCTCACATTATATTCTGATTGGACATCACTAGTCTAGACTCTATACCTAGTGAACTGCCTTTATTGAAAAGGACAAAATCACAGGCTTGACACCACTCTAGAAAGTTGGGGAGAGGTATTTATGCAATCTCAATGCCTTAACCTCCATTTTGTGTTAATTAAGCAGCATCTTGTCCTCCAGGGTCCCAAACCCTGGCCCAAACCACTGCTGCCCCACCCTCAGCACTGCCTGTAACAAGCCAGCCCTAATCCTAGGAGACTAGCTGAGGACAGTGTTTGCGACCTAAGGCCTGTGTATCCTTAGGGGCATGCAGATGTCCTCAGGGGAACTGCAGACCATCCTACTACTCTGGAAAGCTTGACAGAAAGAAATTCTACAGCTTCCCAAGTATTGCCGCCTTAGCTGATGAAGAAATCATTGTTTCTTGGCTTGGGGCTTCTAACAATCCAGCCAAGCAAGGTTGGTGGTCTCCACTGATCAGAAGCTGTAATAGGCAATTGTAAATCCCTCTGATTAATGAAAATGTTGAAGACAAATTAATTACTCATTAAGAGGTAATTGGATAGACAACATCCTTCCAAGTGTGCTATTCTTAGAGAATATTATTGAAAGATGCCCTTGGTAATGGAATGTTTGGGAACCACTGACAGAAGTAATTATATTCTTCAGGGTCCTGGTTCTGGCATGTTTTGTCTCCACAATTGGTTGGTAAGTGACAAAATTCCCCTTAACTTTCCCCCAGGGATGTGTCCTTGGTATGTACATCACTCTGAACTTCATAGAATTTTGAGATTTGGAAGATTTCAATCATTTCGCCATCTGGGATGATGGCAACCTGTCATTACTGTCAAAGCCCCGTGACCAACCCCCATGCTCTTTGTTCAGCCACACTTACTCCACACCTTGGAATGTACCAGCTGTAACTACCCCGTCTCCAAGAACTATGTCAGAGTTGTAACCACAAATTCCTCAGTTTATGCTGCAGCTCTGCGTGCCATGGTCATACTCACAGAACCAGTTCTTTACCCTCATCGAGACCACAGGCACCCAGGCTCTCCCAGGGTGCTAACATCCCACTCTCCTTGACCTCCACCTGTGCCTCCAGCCCCCATCTGTAGGGCAGGGGGCATGGACCAGGAGTTAAGCGCAGGCGTGCAGGGGCAGGCTGCTGGGGCTGTGTCCCCATACCTTCCTTACAGCCTGTGAGACCATGAGCAAGTTACTTCATCTTTCCAGAACTCCATTTCCTTGTCCATAACTGGAGTTTATGAGAGCACCTACATCACTGGGAAGGATGCGATATAATTATATATGTGTATATATGCATATGTACACATAATGAGACAATGTGGGTAAAGTTTTCTATAGTGCCTGGTTCATAGATGCTTTCAGCAATGGTTAGCTATGATTTGTTATTATTGGCTCTCTCTTTTCATCTGTTTACTTAGAGAAAACTTGAGAATCAGACTGCTTGTCTCTGCAACAGAGTCATGATACTCCCCCACTGGACCTTCCCATGGCCTGGCAATCCGTGTGCGTGTGTGTGTGTGTGTGTGTGTTTTATAAAAGTTTTATCCACAAATATGTGTGTCAGTGTGTCTCTTTTTGGTAATAGCTTTATTAAGAAAGCATTCCTTCTTCAACAAATATTTATTGAGCTGCTTTTGTGTGGCACATGCCGATGGCTAGCAATATACAACTGAATAAGCCATGCTCTTTGCCTTCATCCCTCATTTATTCATAGTCTCGGGGTGCCACTTAGCATCTGACGGCAACATGTCATTGTGGGACTCCTCTGCTTAAAATGCTTCAGTGGCTTCCCAGTGCCTTTGGGATAATATTTAATGGCAAAATTCGTGGCAATCAAGGTTCTGTGTATATTTGAGTGTTAGGCCAGCCCAGCCACCCTCCCTGCCATTCTCCCTGCCTCTCATTTTCTGCTACTGTCTTAGGCTCCAAATGAATATTCACATCTAGACTGTAAGCTTCTCCAGGGAGGAGACGATTCTTACCCATCCTTGCATTTCTTTCAGCCCTAGGACAATACTTGGCATAATGAAAGAACTCTATACAGTACTATACAATATAGTTAACACGTTTACCATTGAATTAGTAAAGGAATAGATGGCTAAATAAGTGAGTGAATGAAGGTGTGTGGTTCTGCCAAGTAGTACGATTTACTTTAGTTTTTATTTGGCTGAAGTTGGATTCTATTCTGATTCCCATTTCAAACTGTCCATCCAGAATGATATGTCAGACGAGCTGAACTGAAGAGTTTATTTTAGTCAAGTATTGATTACCAATCATGCTGCCCTAAGGAGTTTTAACTCATGGCATGTTTGGATCTGTTTGTACTCTACAGGATTTTAAGCAAAATGAAATAAAATGGCAAAATATAAAATAACATACCCACAATCTGAATATAAACATGTTGAACAGATGTTAGGAGAGGCTGTGTGGAAATTTGCAAGGAAAGCTGGAAAGTTAAAGTGTCCAGTCCTGGTGTATCTTCCCCTTTCACTCTCTTATAGGCAGGACAAAGGTCTCTCCCCACCCAGGACAGGAAAATGTTTCTCTCCTGGATGGTGGTGTTGAGGGAGGGGATGGAGAGGGTGGAAGTGGGCTTCCAGTGGGGTGTCGGGCCTGGCCTGCCCGTGGGAGACAGGAAGCAGGCGAGCCAGGCTCTCTGGCCCCCTCTCATCGGGCTGTTTCCTATTTTCAAAGGTATATGTCGTGGCCCACGTGATGCACCAGTGATAAATGCATTGTCCTGAAATCTAAACGGGGGAGGGAGGAAACGCCTGGCATTTATGATATGTCTGTCTGCTTATTCACTGAGAATGTTGTTTGCAGGAGATAATAAACACAGCGGAGAGAGTGTTTTCAGAGATCTTTGTAAAGATAATATCCTGATGCCGAGAGAAGACATTAATGGCATTCTGAAACAGGACGCAGGTCCCACAGCCAGGCTAAGCTTGCCCTTAGGTCTTTCCCTCAACTTCCCTCCCTGCATTTCAGGGTCCTCTCTGGTGTCTATACTCTGACCACCACATCCCCAGGCCCCGGCCTCATTTCTCCCCCATCCCTCTACACTGCTGAGGGTCCGTGGCTCCCCCAGGATGTCCTCTCCTGGCCACAGCTACCCAGTTTCTTCTTCCTTGACTCCTTTGCCCCTTTCCCCTCCTGAAACTAAATAATCAGATCTTTGCTAATAGGTCAGTGAGAAAAGGCTGTAGGAGACAGCCCTCTGCTAACAACCTAAAAGGCAGTGATAATGACCATTTCCCCCATTTTACAGGTGGAAAAACCAAGGCTCAGAGAAGGAACTTGATTACCCTCATAATGGGTAGCCCAGGGATTTGAACTCACAGTCGATGCAGAGACCTCACTCTTACTCAGTATGTTCTATTTCCTTCCTGCAACTTGCTGGGCAACATGTGAATGTCTGGTACAATAGAGATGCAAAGGGCAGTCCTTGAGGAGTTCCTGGTTACACAAAGAATGATCAAACACTGGGAGAAGCACCGCAACAACAGTGATGGGAGGGGAGGAGCTGGAGAGGTAAGGGAAGGCACAGGAGGAGCATGAGCAAAGGCACTGTAGTGGATGCTGCAGGATGCTGCCCACAGCCCTCTTTCTCCCCCAGCTGCAGGGAGTGGTGGATGCTGATGGCTCACGGCAATTGCCCTCCACTGCAGGGAGCTGACTGGCCCAATGTTAGGCCCCTTCTCCATGAGAGGGACAGATCAGTAGGTGAGTACAAAGGCCCAGCCCCTTGCCTCAGTTGAGGACAACTCCAAAGGGTCATCCCAGCTCCAGAGCACCACGTGGGATTGGCCGAGGCCGCTGGTATGGCTGCATCACAGGTCAGCCCCTCCCTCTCCCAATCCTGCTTCCCTCACTCCAGGACAGGTACGTCTCCTAAGAACACCCCCCAAAACCCTTCTGCACACAAGCCTACCTCATAGAGTGTGTCCCAGGGAACCCAAGACACATGAGGTCGTAGAACATACTGTATAGGTGGCTCCTCCTGCATTTTCATCTGAACATCCAGTGAAGAACCTGTATTTAATTTTCTCAAGAACCTAGCCTGCAACTCTGCCCAGCATCACGGAGGCCTGACCTATTGTAAGAGTAAACTGCTTACGATTTAGAGGAAATAGCAGTTTATAACAAAGAAATGTTTGGGATTCATTTTGTTTATCGATGCTCTTGGAATGTCAAAGCTAAAAAGCAGCCTTAGATGCATCCAGTCCAAAGGCCTCAGCTATCACATGGAAGGTGAAAGCCCCAGAGAGGTGACGTGGCTTCAGGTTCAATGCAGATAGTGTCACAGCCACCACCGGAACCCAGGCTTTCTGGCCTCCAGTTTGTTGGTCTTTCCATCACTCTTCAGGTAGGTCTATACCTCATACCTAAGAACAACTGTAAACATAAGCCCTCCATGCTGGCACTCATCTTCGTGCTCTAACAGTGAATTGTCCATACATGTGCAGAAGGCCCTTGCAGAAGACTGCCACCCGGTTTCCCCCAAGGGCTCCAGCAATTCTCCACGAGGCCCAGTGCCAGGCACATCAAGGCTCAGTGTTGCTCTAGAACCTTCTGCGTTTCCTTTACTCCCTGTCAAATCAAATCCAACTGCTTTTCCTCCAACCGTAGTCAAGATCAATGGGGAAGCCATAGAAATCACAATCAGGGGGCTCTCCACCTACTCTGGCACCTGTTCAGTGTTTAGTGCCAGCTCCGGCCATGGGGTTAGTGGCTTCTCTTCACCACACACCCCGTGTTAGCTGGGCCCCTCCCTTCTCTGGGGAAAGGGTTATTGGGTAAGCTGACCTTCAGCTGGGGCACTTGTTATGCCCAATAACCATTCTTAGCTGCAGTACATTAACCTCTGATAAATAGGTGACTCCAGACCCATCTCTCTGTTGGAAACAGCCATGCTCATTTGGCTGTCTGGTCTAGAACTGAGACTTTGTCCTTCGATCTGACTCTCTGGGCTTGACAATTATTAACCCACGTAATCAGACTCCATGTGAAGTTCTTCTTCCAGATTAGGCAGGCTCCTGAAAAGCTGCCGTAGAGCAGTGTCTCCCAGCCGGGGTTTGTGCTCTGCTAGCTTCCTACGAGCTCCATGTATTGGTTGTTCCATGGGCAGGGCAGGTCCCGTGGTCAGGTAAGTTGGAGAAACACTGTATAGTTGTTCATTTTCGGAAGATGCTCCATCGGCTGTAGGGGAATAAGGCCTATCTTAAATGTGCCTTCTTTTGTTTAACTTAGATTTTCCCAGTTTTATTTGACTACAGAAACTTTGTGTGTGCTTTTTTTCATGGAACATCTTTTAACCTCCTTGAAGGGACTTAACTTCACCTCTTTCTGATCCCAGGTTCTCTCCTCTGTCCTGAGTCTCACAACTGGGCTTTCTGTCTGGGTCACTCCTCAGGAGTCACTGTTCTGGTCTCCCAGCGTCCCTTCCGCACACTGGGGTCTGGCCTTGTTCCTGTGGCTTTGCTCCCTGCTTCTGATCCTCGCCAACCTGGGACTGATGGGGTTTCCCAGGACACGGGACTTCCACTGCTAAAGCTGAAAACATCCCAGGCAAAGCGGGACATGTTGGTCATCCTATCCCGAGCCCTGCTCCATGCCTGCAGTCCTGCAGCTCCCTGATGGCCACCCTGGGGCTTCCCCGGCCTCTCCTGGGAGTCCCTGTCACTGGGCTCTGCCCACCTGGTAGAATGTGCAGCTTTTTCTCTTTCAACTGCCTGCTGCTGAATGATGATCTGGGGCTGTGACCACAAGTTGCTTAAATACCTACCTTCTCCCCATCTGTCAGCTAAACTCAATGTCCTCATTGGCCCCTCCAGCTGAGGCAGATTGTGGAGCTCCCTTGCTGCCCTTCTGAGCAGACCCTGACCCCATCCCATCCGCCCACAGTGAACTCGAGTACCCACAACACCACAGAGTGCCCCTCTGATAGGCACAAGGGGAGCCGAGTGGCTCTCAAGAGGGGTCATGGTGATATGACCTCAGCTGAGAGGGAGCTGATGGGGAGGGGCTGCCAGGACATGTCTGTATGGAAGGAAGAGTGAGGCCACATGTCCAGGACACAAAACTGCCTCCTCCCAGCCCCTCGTCCCACCTCTGCCCTGTCACCACAGGTAAGCAGGGTTTGGGGGATTTGCACCTGGGACCAATGGCTGTGTGTGTCTCTGGGCCACACAGATTTCTGCTCTGAGGAACGAGTTGTCTCTGACAGCTCACCTATGATTGAGGAGGGTGATGGAGACATGGGAATGAATGAGTGCAATCAAGTGTCGGGGCGTGTCGCTCCACAGCTGATGGAGTGATTCATCTGTCCCTTGGTTTTATTGCTGTAGATGTTTTTCCTTATTCTCCCTTCTTTCCCCAAGCCTTCCTATTCCCTTGCTCCAGGGCCTTTTGTGTAGGTCCAAATCAGGAGTTCCTTTTGTTCATTAAAGCCTTGACTTATTGAGAGACTGGCGACATTTGTTCTTGAAGGAGAGGGAACGAGGTGACCACTTGCAGCGGGGAGGCAGAAATAGCCATATCAGAGGGAAGTTTGGACCAAAAGTAGATGTTTTTCCAGGTCGGGTAAGCAGTGTAGCCCAACACCATCCCAATGCAGAGGTAGGACCTTGGATGGACTGATTTTAGCATGCTGTGGCCCTGGGCACCATGGCAAAAGATCACTCACTTATTCATTCAAGAATGCTCTACTGGATACCTACTCTGTACCAGGCACTGTTGTAGATGCTGGGATTAGAGGTATGAACAAAACAGACTAAAGCCCCTGCCCCCATGACCCTGATCTTAGGAGAGACAGGCACAAACCAAATGCACAAGACTTGGGCTTGTATCTGAAGAGCGTGAAGCCATTGGAAGGGTCTGTGCAGAGGAGTGTGGGTTTAGAAGGATCACATGGCCTCTGTGTTGTGAATGGACTATAGGGGGCAGGGGCAGAAGCAGAAAGACCAGTTAGGAGGCTGTTTCAATGATTCAAGGAAGAGGTGATGGTGGCTTAAATGTTGGTGATTAAAAGGGCTCAGATTTTGGACATGTTTTGAAGGAAAAGCCAGATAGTTAAAATGTAGGGTACGAGATTAGAGGGAGGAATCAAGGACGATTTCAGAGATTTTGGCCTGAGCTACTAGAAGAGGTCCCTGTTAACTTAACTAAACTAGGGAAGGCTGTGGCAGGAATGTGTTTTTCGGGGAGAAGATCTTGTACAGAAATAGCAGAGCCCCCGTGTGCCTCATTCCAGGCAAGGCCACACAAGCCCATATGGCTGTGTATGGATTAGAAATGGCATCTGTTCCAGCATCTGGACACAGCCCTGTGCTGGGGGCACAGCTTGTCAAGGGAAAATTAGCTCTTCCAGCCCAAAGCCCTTGTGCTGTGAACAACATTTACAACCATGTACAGAGCCTTGCCTGAAGTGACTACTGGAACATCAGAAAGACCCCCCGGCCAGGGTGGGAGCATGGCACCAGGTGTGTACTTGGGGCAGATAAACTGAATTTAGAGAAATAATGTTCATATTGCTATGCCATGCTTTATAGTAAACTTTACACTTGCCTCAGCAGCTGTAGTGGAAGCCTGTTGGCACGAGTTCGCTAGAGGTATGAAGGCACAAAAACAATGTTAGGGCATATTGTTGGTCTTCTTGGGATTGAAAAAAAATGAGTGCTGCTGTGTTTTGAAGTTATATGATCCTCTTTCATTACATGCTAAGAACAGATAAGTTTATATTAATCTCTCTTAATAGAGCAAATCACATACAGGGAAAGAAAGGCTTTTATTCTTTTCCAAATGTCTCTCATTAGAACTGGTATGGAACACTCAATATATTTTCTTTGAAGAAGTTGTTCCAAATCTAAAGGACATTCTGGCCTCTTTCACACTCAGCATTTCCCAAAAAATGACCAGGCAATTCGTGGTTTCCTTTAAAAGGGACCTCACATCATACTATAGTCGTATAGTTTATGTTTTATGCTTTCATTCAAGCCTCACAATGACCCTAAGAGGCGATACTATTACCTCCCAGTTTACAGGAGAGAAGATTAAGGCTTGGAGAGTAGAAACGACTTGCCCAGGACCCCTCAGCTGATATGTGGCAGAGCCTGAATGTAAACTCAGGTTAGTTTGGCTCCGAAGCCCATTCCCTCTGTTAAACAGTGTTCCTCAGACGGACTCCTCTGATGAAACCTAGAATCCCACAATCCCAGCACCACAGATTTCTGGAACTTGAAGGGAATAAATGCATCTACCCGATGCCTCCTTCCCCACCCGATGTCTGTTTCCTCTAGTCATCCTTGATGAGATGTCTTCACCAGTGGTCCCAGACCCTGTACTAGTACAAATGCTGGGTGATGGCATAAGAAAAAATTGGGGAAGCTTATTAGAATATAGATTTCTGGGGGCCGGCACAGTGGCATAGCAGTTGGGTTTGCTCTCTCTGCTTCAGTGGCTCGGGGCTCGCAGGTTCGGATCCTGGGCGCGGACAGATGCACCGCTTGTCAAGTCATGCTGTGGCAGCATCCCATGTAAGGTGGAGGAAGATAGGCACAGATGTTAGCCTAAGACCAGTCTTCCTCAGCAAAAAGAGGATTGGCGATGGATCTTAGCTCAGGGCTAGTCTTCCTCACACGCACACACAAAAAAAGAATATAGATTTCTGGGTGCCATCCTAGAGCCAATAAATTAGAATGTATGTGGCTCAGGGCCCAGGAATGTATTGTTAGCAAGTCCTTGGGTGGTTTGGTGTGCAGTCGGACTTGGGGACCACTGATAGAGCCACATTCCAGTGATGGGGAATGCCCTGCCTGCCTCTCAAGTTAGCCCTGCCCATCATTTCCACCCTTTCCAATTTCTTTCCTTTAACCCCTCTCCTTGGATAGCTCTAGCTATTCAAGTATTCCTTAGATTGCGTTGAACTCCATCTCCCTGTAGCTTTTACCTACTGGGCCCCGTTCTACACTTTGGGTTACCAGAACAAGTCTAACCACTCTGCCACAGTGACAGCCCCTCAAGAATTGAAGTCACCTAACATGTCCCTCTGTCTTTTCTTCTCTAGGGACAATATTTCCAATTCTGTCACCCGCATCTTCCATTATTTAGTGTCAAGTTCTTATACCATCTGTGCTGTGTTCTTCTGAAATCACCTGGTTGGTCCATATTCCTTTAAACTGTGGTACGCAGAACCAAAGGCCATATTCCAGGCATGGTAGGGCCAGTACCACACAGTAGGGACTCTTGCCTTTCTGGTTCCAGACCCTGCCTTCCTCCGAATACAACTTGAAATTAGATGAGATGTTCTGGGTCACAGAAGGGTGGGCTTCTGTGGAGCTACTGGCCAAGCTGAGTTCCACAGCTATTGTTAGTACATGACACTGCTGAGCTGGGTCTCCCATGTCCTCTACTGGTGCTGTTGTTGACTTTGCACCCAAGGTGAGAACCATAGATTTATTCTTGCCGGATTCCACCATGTCAGATTCTGCTCCTTGCTCCAGCCTCTCGATTTTTTGGATCCTGCCTCCTCCATCAGCAGACTGAGTGTTCATTCCTCTGACTCTTTCAGACTGTCTGTATTCACCATGTTTTGTATCAGGCTTTCCGGGTCACAGAGAGGGTTTATGGTTATTGTTTTTCTGGAGATCTTTACTCTGAGCCACAACATATTGCATACCCCTTGGTAAATGTATGTACATCCAGATTTTATATAGCTATAATAGAGAGATGTAGTGGACATAGTTGGTGCCCACCCGAATCTCCTCAGCCCTCTTCTACCAGCTCTGGTCTGTTTCCCAGCTTTTGTGTATGTACTTTGATGCTATTAGTCTGTACCTGGGGCCTTCAGAGGTTTTCCCATGGACATAGAGGTCCCTGTGGAGCGCCACAGGAGGCTGAGAGTTATATACCCCCCTCCCATCCACCCCCATACCAGGGAATAGGAGCATAAACACCCAGCTCCAGTTAGTCTGGAGGCAAGACTAACTCTGGGGTGCGGTCTATACTCCAGAGCTGCCTGTGGGATCAGGCTGGATCTGGAGCTTTACCTAACATGGTGGCCTTGCTCACTTCTTCCCCTTCCTGTGTCCCCACTCCCTTCCTGGTTTCTCCTGGCAGCACCTCCTCAATAATCCTCTCCACGTGAATCCGTGGCTCAGAGTCTGCTTCTGGGAGGAGAAGCTAACCTAAGATGACAGTCATAGCATAAAGAGATGCATCAGATATTCTACATAAATATACATATATAAACGTTTCAGGGCTTTTTTTTTTATTTTTAGAAAGGAAAAAATTCCCCTTTATAGATCAGCTACTTTATTTTTAGTATAGATTCAAATACAGGTATGACTCATATTTTAATCGGTCTAAATGGAATTTGCTGACCAGTCACCAATTCAGTAGCTTTCGGGACAAATCTCCTAAATTACTCAAGGAAGCACATGGGTTCCAAAAGGAGATGCTCGTTGTACCACACTGCTCAGGAAGGCCCCTCATTCCTTTAACATTCCTCATCTGACTTACTCCTTCCCTCCTGTTATGATTTTTTTGACACTGGGTGGAGCCTTCTTCCTCTTAAAGACAGTCACCAGAGTGTCTTCCTGAAAAAATAAATACATTCCACATTTGCACCTGCAAGTTTTCTACCACAAGCTCATGTAGTTACTTGGAAAAGTCAGAAGGACGCCTTTCTTCAGGTGTCCAGACTTGTCCCTTTGTGTTTGATGCATGACAAAGCCCCCAGGCTGAGGAAGGAATCGCTCATCACTCACTACATCCGGGTTATCGACTGGTTCCCCTTCCCTCAGGATCTATACAGGTGTGTGTCGACTACTCACTAGGGTGACCTACAATTCACAAAATTCCTCCAACTCTTGATTGGCCATTAAGTTCTGTTGATTTTCTGCCTTTTGACTCTATCCCCTCCTTTCCTCTCCCCTGCCCCTGACAGCCCTAGTTCAGAGCACCTTTATCTTGTATCAATACTATTCCAGTCGATGCCAAAGTGCTCGCCCTGCAGTCTCTGCCTTCTATCTGTGCTCTTTCCTCTGCTGCCTGAGCAAGTCACTGCCTTGCTCGCAAACCTGCGATAGCTCCCATCACCCGCAGATCGAATCGCAACTTTATTCAAGGCCCTTTCAATCTAATCCCACCCCACTTCATCTCCAGCCATTCCCTCCTGCCCTGAAGTTTAAGCTAAACTGGCTAACACATATTTCCCAGACCCTCTGACCTCACTATTTCCTCTGGTCCCTCCGCTCCAAATGCCCTGACCTTTTCCTGCTCATTCTTCAGAGCCAGTTCCATGCTGCCTTCCCCGGGAAGTCTTTCCTGCTCTCTGCTGCAGCAGCTGCGCGGACTCCCTTCTCCTCTGCCCACCACAGGCTTTGGATATGCCTCACGTCTGCTCCTATCCCAGTAGAGGAGGTGAACTGTCAAGTGCACAGACTCTGGAGCCATCTTGCCTGGGGCTGAAGCTTAGCTCCACCACTTAGTAGCATTGGTACCGTGGGCAAGTCACTTCACCTATGATGTGATTTCCACATCTGCAAAATAGGGGACATAATAGCACCTTCCTGAGTTGCTGGGAAGGTTAAATGAGCTGATACATTTTAAGCCTTCTAACATGGCAAGTGCTGTAAAAGTGTTGGCTACCATTTTACTTTACTAGGTACACATCTCTCTTCCCAAATTGACTGTGAACTCCTAGACAGCAGGGGCTGTCTTACTCATCTCTGTGTCCCCAGTGCCTGGCACACAGTAGGTGCTTGGTACATATTTGTTCAATGAATTGGCTTATTATTACTCTGCCAGTGCTTCATTTGTTCATCAGTTAACTGATGAGTACAGGATTATTTTCAATGAGCTTGTGTTCCCCAGGGTGGGCCAGCAGCAGGTTCCAGCCCCCATGTCTAGACAGGTTTGTAAATTCTGTGTATCTGGGTGACTTGGCAGGGGTATTGGGTTCCTCTCAGTCTACTTTCCTTATCTCTAGGCCCTGTTTGCTGCTTCTCAGATGCCCATGAATACGGGGTGTTTCTTGTTGCACTTTATCCAAAGGGGCTTTGTAATTTAATACTGTTGTCCTTGGGTTGGAAATGTCCTTTTTCTATTGTGAAAGCGTGGTCTCTGTTTGGTGTTCAGAAGGGGAGAAAATATCAGGACTTTGGGATGTTGTGACAGCTAAATGGAAGAGGGCAAAGGGGGAAGCTTCGAGGCGTAAGAACGCACAACACACCAGGACGCCTGGCACTGCCTGGGCTCGCCTACTCTGTGTCCTTGTCCAGGGATTCGATTCCTGATTGTTTCTGCCAAGAAATAATGATAGTTTTTGCTGCTCAGGACTTTGCTGGAGAAATGGGTCCCATCCTAAGTCCCTCAACTAAAGATGCCAGCGGAGAGTTTGGAGAAGGCTCAGCAGAGAGCAACAAGGACAATTCAGAAAGCAGAGGGTGGGAGGATATGAGGGAGAGTTCTAGGAGCTGGGGTGGGAGAAGGAGGAGCAATTCAGTGATTGACTTCAAGCAAATGAAGGGCATTTATACAGACATCTAGAATTTTCTACAGATCTGTGCTTCAGCAGAGAAATTTAGGACAGCTCTTAGGAATATGTGGCTCTTACTGTGTCTGGGAAGGGATGACAGCTAAGACATTTCTGTCATAGCTCCTGTTCCCTCCAGCCCAAACAGTGGCACTCCCCTGTCACCAATGCTCAGGGACGGCCCAGAGCGGCCCAGGGCAATGTTGGAAGGGAACAGGGTGACCTTCCACACCAGAGCCCTATCCCTGTCCCTCTCCTGTCTGCCCTCTTCTTACTCTCAATTCTGAGACCGGGGAAGACTTCTGGCTGGGACAGAAGTGCTTGGCCTTTGGTTCTTCTTTCACAAAGAGTCAGTCCTTTTTATCTTCTTCTCCCAGAACCATTCATAGAAATATGTGACTATGTCTTCATTTCCTACTTCTTCCTTCCCACTCTAGATTCACCTTTCCATTGATTTCCTAATCCCTACTTGTCTTCCTTCCTTCTCCTTTCCCACTTTCTGGGGGCTCCCCCTCTCCTCTCTCTAGCAGTTCCTTATGTGTTGGCCTGGCAGGGAGTGGCTGGGTGTAAGCCAGAGCCTGGCATCTGCCCAACCATACCACCCACAGCCCTTAGTGACAGCCAGTGCAGGGAACTTTCTGGGCTGGGACAATCCTGGGGCTCTGGCTGCTGCAGCTGGCAAACTGCTTGGAGACCCTAGCCCACCCTAAAAGCTGAGTTGGCAAGAATCTTGGTTTCTGTGTTGCTTGACTATGAGTGAGTTGAAATATTGCTGTGTAACATCATTTCATCATTCATCCAACATTTACTGTGCACTTGCAACATGCCGACTACTGTTCTGGGTACAGGGCAGGCAGAGATGTAAACAAGACCAGTTCCCACAGAGAGCTCACAAGCTGGTGTGCAGTCTGCTGCTTTTGTAATGAACTATAATGCAGTGTGAAAACTATTATATTAACAATATGAAAAAGACTTGGGTAGTTGGAGGAAAATGACTCCATGGACCACACTTCCTCTCAGATGCTGACTGGACTTGGGTGGTCACTTGGGGGGTTGCCATAATATAAATAAACATTCATGATGCCAGGTTATTTTGACTCTGTCTGAACAGTAGCCCATTTCCTTTCTCCTCAGGGCAGCATAACAAATCAACAGTAATCATTAGCCTCTTTCTATTGAGGCAATTATGCAGATATTTCTAACCCATGTTGGCTTTCAACAGCCACATTTTGACCACTTTTTTACTGAAAGGCAGACCCAGCTTTTAGTCTTACAAAACTCTCTCAAGAATAGGGGGCAGGTGGAAGTAGGCTGGGAAGAGAACTCTCATGAATGACCTCTTTTTAGAAGGGTGGGTAGATGGGAGGATGAAGTGGAGGATAAAAGCAGTAGACCTGGAGTTAGAAGACTAGAGGTCTAGTCCCAGCTATTCATCAATTAACCTAATGTTCCTGGGCCTCAGTTTCCTCATTTGCAAAGTGGGGAGGATAACAATATCCACCTTGTTGGGTCACGGTGACAATTTGATGAGAAAAATGCACAGAAATCACTTAGAATGCAGGCACAGCTGCGGTGATGATGATGACAGAGATGGTAAAGAACAGGCTGTGTGACCTTGGGAAGATCACTTACATACTCTGGCCTCAGTTTCCTCACCTGCAGAAGGAGCGAGTCTCACAGGATCATTTGGAATTCTGTTCAGCAACATTTCTTGAGCATCTTCCATGTTGGTGCCACACTGGGGGTTCAGAGAAGGGCAAGGTCTGGCCCTTGCCCTCCGGAAGCTCACCGCTGGGGAAGGACATGCACACAGAGATGACTCTAACAGTATACAAGGTCCCAAAGAGCTGCTAGGCTCACGACAGTGAGCATTCAGGTCACGAAGGTCCTGGAGGGGTTGGTAGGGAGGCGGTGTTTGACCTGGGCTTTGAAGGGTGAGGAGAGAGAAACTGTCTTTCCCTGCTGAAAAACACTTTATCCTCAGGATAAAGGCCCAACCCTTCAGCTAAGCACACCAGCTTCCTCATGATCTGCTGCTTCTCTACCATTTGCCCCTTGCACTGTGATATTTTCAGTTCCTAAAAAATATACCATAACTTCTCTTGCCTTCCTCCCATCTTTGCACCTGCCAGTTCTTTTGGCCTGGAACTCCCTCCTCCCTCGGCTAGGGGGGCAGCTGAGTGGACAAGCAAGGTGCTAGGGTCAGACGGTGGGGTCCATCTTCGCTTTGCCTCTTACCAGCCATTGGGGCCCCTGCTTGGTGAGTCAATGTCATCGTCTGCAAATTGGGGATATAGGGTGATAGTGCCTACCTGGAAGGCTGGTTATGAGGACTAAATGAGGTAATACATGCAAAGTGCTTTTCAGCTCGGCCCTCAGTAATCACTGAATAAATAAGAGCATTTGCGGTGAATACTCTATGTCTGGCTTGCTCTTGCTTGTATTTCAGGTCTTAGCTTAGTCATTACCTCCTCTGGGAGGCCTTTTCCTATACAGGCCAACTCCTAAGGCTGGGTGTGTGGGCCCCTAGGAATCTCCTCTTCTACCAGAGCACCGACACCTGTCATATTTCTTGGTGTCCCCACCAGACTGCAAACTCCATGAGGACAGGGGCCAGTCGATTGTGTTGGCCGAGAGGGACACATGGTAAATAAGTATTGAATGAATGATATGGGGTAAGATCGCAGTGATCCCGGGGCTGTGGTAGAGCCTCCGGGGCAGCCGGGGGTGAGGGTGGGCCGCTGAGCGCCGTGAGGATGGCTGGGCAGGTGGACTTTGACACCGCACGCAGCGGAGAGAGCCTGGGCGTCCAGGGGTTTCAGGGCTCCTCCTGCCCCGAGACCGATGCTGGGAGGGCGCAGTGCCCTGGGAGAGGACGGCCCTCAGCTTTGGCGGGGTCTGCCCGCTCAGGAGAAAATGCAGCCTGACGGGTCTAGAGAGCGCGCTCGGGCCCCGCCCCCGGCCCCGCCCCCTCCGCTCCTGCAGCGAGGCAGCCGGACCAGCTGCCAGCCCGCGTCGCCCCGGCGCAGGGCAGGGCGGGCCGCGCTTATTCCGCCCGGGAGGAGCGCCGCGCCGAGACTTTGCCGGCCGCTTCTGCGGGATGCTGCGCTCCACGTCCACCGTCACCCTGCTCTCGGGCGGCGGCACCAGGGCGCCCGGAGCGCCCAGCAGGAGGGTGAGTAGCTGGGGGCGGGACCCGCCTCTGTCCTGTTTCCCGGGCCGCCCGGCTATAGGGGTCTGGGGATGGGGACCCGCGGGAGCCGGTTTCTGGCCCCGACACCCCGCTCTGGACTCAACTTTCTGATCCTGTCCCAGCTCCGGCTCTGACCCTTCTTTTCGATGCCCAGAGGCGCCCCACCGGCCCGGAGGGTTTAGAGGACTTTCTGGAATTCCCGGAGATTTCCTCTCCTTCCTGCCTCCTCGGTCAAGCCAAGTTCCTTGGTGGCACCAGTTTAAAAAGCAAGGGAGACATTTCTGCAGTGGCCTTACTTTGAGACTCGAAGATAATGAATGTCTTTAACACCCAAACTTTCCTTCATCTAGCCATTAAAAGAAAGGGTCACTTGTGTCCACTGGTGATAGAATAACACTGATTCTGGAGTGAACTTAACCAAGATAGGCTTCACCTTACAAACTAGAGATCAGCAGCTGGCCACCCAGGAGCTCAGTTGTGTGGGACTTGGGTTTATGCAAACCACTTTCTTCTTTCTGATTTAAATATTAGCACAGTAGCAGCAGGGGTAGCTCTGGAAGCCCTGGGTACTATCTCTAGGATGTTGCCCTTTGGAAGTGCTCTGTTTCTCTGCCATCTTTGTGGCATCTCTTCTCACCTCTCCAGATGCTCTGTGGAAGAAACGCTAGGCACATGCCGGTTGCATCTTTCCCATTCCGTGTCTCTTCCATGATCAGCACCTCAGGGCACACTGCCGGGGTCTTGGTTTGTGGCTTTTTAGTTCATCCATTCATCATGATGTTCAGTATTTGTCATTTGGTGCTTCTTTTCTGTTGTTGAGACTTATATAATCGTGTTTCCCCAAGGTTTAGCTAGACCCGTGATTAAGTACAAGCCAAGGCCCCCTCTGGTACTCCTGTTTTCTAGTCTTGTAGACATGCTTATTTGCTTTTACATACCTCAACCAAGTGACTAGCAGTTACCTCATATGCTGTCTTTCTTTAACTCTAGAAGAAAGGCACTGTGTTGCTCTTGGGTGTGGGCCAAGTGATGGGTTCTGGGGGTGGGTTGTGCAAGTGTGTGTGTGCATGTGCATATACCAGACACTTCGGCTTGACAGAACTCTGCTTGTCCAGTCGTTAGCTTCATAAAGCAGGATCCCCATTAGGTCCAAGCAGGTTGCCAATCACAGTCCCGGCCTTACTCTAAGATGGGTAATTGCTTTTTTTCTATGGAAAAAATTGTTTTCTAAAAATTGGAAACAGTTGTGATTGAAAAAGAATGAAGTCACTGAAAAGCTAGCCCTGAGCCTGGATAGGGTGATTGCATGAATTACATGAAATTCTCCAAGTACCCCTGTAGGGGTAGGGACTGGTTGGGGTGGCTAGAGTGATATTGTGGGTGGATGCAAATGTGACTAGTATACTAGATAACCTTTCTGAAGATTTTTTCTTCAAATGTTTACTTTCAAGTATTTCTTTAGTTATCAGTGCTTTGGCATCTGGCATAGTGGACACACTATTGAGAAAGCTTTGTCTTTTGAATAAGAAAACTGAAATACTTTGGACTGGAGGGGTCAGGGCTCTGAATCAGACCATGTAGGGCTGTTCTGAGCATATGAGGACTTGTTCTAGAAAGACGATATCTAAAGATTCTGGGGTTCCTTTATGATTTCCATCTCTGCTCATGATTTGCAAATGTCGCAGGTACTGTGTGTGTATATGTGGGGGGGGGGCATGGCAGGAAGCTGTGATCCTTTGATTGATTAATTGATTTATTAAACAACATTTGTAGATCTTCTGTGTGATGCAGGGCTGGACATTGGGGCCCATTCTACCTGTGGAGGCAGATGTCGTCACAGACTACCGTACAAAGTGATGGCTGTTAGAGTGGGGTAGAGTGTTAACAAAGTTGGGTGGAAGCTGAAGGGAAAGATTCTTCCCAAAGCGTCTAAGGAGTACCTCCCTCTGCAGGAGACATTTGAGTTTAGTCTTGCAGGATGAGTAGAAATTTGTAGGGTGATTGACATTACTGGGATACTGAAAGGGAGAAATATCATTCATCTGAATGACACTCTTGGCATATGCTGCATAATAATGGCATATTAGACCTGCTTTAGACCAAAACACTTATTTATTTGAAAAACAAGAACAGTATGTCTTGAAAATAAAATTCTAGACTAAACAAGTAATCATGAAAAGTGCTCCTGAAGTTGAAAGTTTTTCAGTAAACTCTGTATTGTTCTCTTTTTCCTCTCGACGTTGGACAAATGATGGTCTTGAACAATAACATGTTAGCCATTAAAATAGCATTTCTGTTTCATCCGAAGAGCTTACCAAATTAGGGGCTGCAGGGGAACTAGACTTTGTTGGTCCAGACATTCAAGCCAGGCAGAAATGGTGGTGACAGCTGACACTGAGCAGGGAGTTCTCTGAGTCAGCTGCCCAGGGTGGTGTGGCCAGACCAGACTGTCACCAGTTATCCTTTTTTAATGGCTGCCACCTGCAATTTGTACTTCCTTCTTATCTGAAATCATCTTTCAAGGGAAAAAAAACAACAGGTGAGAGAGTAATTTCTGTCAGCTGATAAACACAGCTCTGAGAAGCATTTATGGACGTCAACCAGCAGGGGTTATGGAATTAAAAAAAAAAAAACTACCTTCAAACTAGTTATGCACTAAAAATAGTTTTATCTATGGCAACAGCAGGAAGATAAATTGGCTGGAGAATATCCATAGCTGGAATGATGACCTTGGAGAATGGGGGGGAAACATTTAAAAAAATATTGACATTGCTTCGTGGTTTTGAAAGGTCTTTTGTAAATGCAGTTAATCCCACTGAATCAGCCTTTGAAATGAAAAGTCAGTTGTGTGGCCAGGTTGTGTGCTTGGGGGGAAGGCACGTGTTGTTTTGTGTAGCCAAATGTTTTTGTTTAAGTTGTTGAGCTCGAGTGGTGTGAGACGATAGCACTGTCAAGGGTTTCCTCCAGCACCACGCTCTACTGATAATAACAGACTGCTGGCTGGTGTTGCTGGAATCATGGCCCCTCAGTGGCACATAAAAAACAAAACAGAACCCAACAAGGCCACAAGGATAGGACTATCTCCTAGCCTGCTCTTGCTAATATTTCTTTTTCTTTGGCAAAGGCTTCTTCTGTTAAAAACCCGAATGGGCCTGTCAGTCATCACTCCCTACCTAGTGTACCGTTCTCCTGGGTCCCATTTCTGTCTGATTTGCTCAAAATAAAGAATTCTTTTTAGCTGGCCGTGAATGGGTCAAACAGGTGTTTACCTCACTTCCTTTTCCTTTTCACAGAAGCGTCTGTGAGCATAACTTCCGTATGGTCCTATGGGTTCTGAGGAAGGTCACAGGGCATTGTGGGACCTCAGTGTCTGCTGGAAGCATCCACCAGGGAGGGGCGGGCAGGGGGCCCACTGCACCCGGAAAAAACAGGCTGGCTCCTCACCAGGGCCCTCCTGAGCCAGCTCCTCACAGGCCAAGCTGTGAGGTTTGGAACCCTGACATCCTCTGGGCTTAGCCAAAAAATCTCTGCCACTGAAATGTGGCAGTTGTAGGCTCAGAAAAATTGTCCCAACCTCTGTGTTTTGGTTCACTATCTTGCTGTGTCAGAGGTAGGATGAACAGTCCTGAGTCCTGGGGTCTCTTAAGGAAACTTGATTTCCTCAAGACAGCGATCCCATGGTTGTCCTCAAAGGGTATGGAGTGGGATTCTGGCCTGTTCCTTGCCTCCAGGGCCCAGAGGAAGGGCTGCGTAAGTGGTCTCTGCCTCAGTTTATCTATACCCAGACAAGAAACCCAGAGACTGGTGTTGCCACCGAGCTTCTGGTCACTTGGGAAACCCTTTCAAGTTAGTCAGTCTCAAACATTGTCTGAGTTCAGGGAGCTCTGGATCCAGGGTTAACTAACTAGAGACCACGTGGAAATGTTTGGTCTGAAATACTTGTAGCGATTACCTGCGTTATGGTCTTAGAACTTCTGCAGCGATCTCGCTTACCTGCGTTTTGGTCTTAGAACTTCCTGCGGCGATCTCTCTCAACCTAAAACAGTTGCAGTCTTCTCCAACATACAGAAGAGTAACAGTGGAATTTGCCTCTTCCCCTTTTAGGTGAATGATATTTCCTGAATGTCAATCACACTGCTGACTCTTCTTTGTTCTCTAGATGATTGTTCCAGAGTGGTCTTTCTAAAATGCAAATCCAGTCGTTGGACTTCTCTGCCTCAAGAGCCCGCTGAGCACTGCCAGGAAAAAGTACAAATTCTTAGTTTAGTATCCAGGCCTTTCTGATCTGGCCTTTGCCTTCTCTCCCCATGTATACTCTTTCCAGATAGTCCAAATTACTCGCCATTCCCCAAGCTTTCCATGCTGTTTCTCGCCTCTTTGCCTTTTTTCATGCTCTCCACTGGTGAAGCGTCAGCTCCTCCAGGAGGCCTGTCCTGAACCCTCCTCTTCCATGTTCCCCTAGAGGCCTGTGCACCTGTCGTTGCTTGCGTCACCTATGATTAACTACTTGAGGAGAGGGTTTAGAGTTAGTGTTACTAGGTGCTTGAAAAGAGGAGTGTCATCAGGGTCCTAAGGGAGCCACACTTAACATTGACTCGGCAAATGGGAAAACAGGAAGAGAAACTTGGGATGAAGCCAGCCCATCCCCACTGACCCACCTGGGCAGGAAGCAGGTGACAAATGGTTGGGAGTGCTGGCCCAGGTGAGGAGTTGGACAGTTCTGGGAAGGCCTCCAAATATTCTAGTTGCTTCATCCTGTTGCACAGTCGGAGTTTCATTCTTTTGGTTAGGTCAGTGGTTCTCAACTCTGGTTATACATAGAATCACCGAGAAGCTTAAAATATCTCTGCCCAGGCCCCACCCCAGACTGTTTGAATGAGAACCTCTGGAAGGAGAGAATAACACCAGTATTGCTTAGGAAGCTCCCCAGGAGATGCTGATGTGCAGCCAAGGAGCAGAATGACATTTTAAGGCACTGTTCTCCCCTTACAGCTATCTTGGAAATGCAGACACTCCTGGGACATGTTCTGGAAGGTGCCTTTGACCTCGTGGAAGGGCAAGGCGGTGGAGTGGCAGGGCGGGGGAGTCGTAACACTCCAGGTCGCACTGGTATCTTGGGGTGCATTCATTTTCCCGCTGTTCTCGCTGGGTCTTGGCATTCCTGGGCACATCGTGTGCCTGGTACAGAGGTGAGCCAGTGAGGGCAGGAAAGAGAGGTTGCCATCCTCTTATTTATGAATTTTGTCTGGAGTCAGCCCAGACACAGGAACCAGAAGCTCTGAAACACTTTATACCACCTGGAAAAAGTGGCCAAATATGTAGATTGGGATCAGCAAGCTATTGCCCCTGGTCCAGATTCCGCCCTCTCGGCCTGTTTTGTACGCCTCTGAGCTATCTAAGCTAAGAATGGTTTTTGCAGTGGCCTGAGACCTAAATGTTTACTATTTGGCTCTTTACAGAAAAAGTTTGCCCCACCCTGATGTAGATAATCAGGCCTGCAAGTTCAGGGCCACAGTGGAGCTAAAAGGCTTATTCCAGACGGGGCATGCCCTGTTCCGCACAGCCTGCCCTGCATATTCTGGAGATTTTTATGCTTGTGCTGAGCAGAGAGAGTGTGGGATCTGTTCTCCCAGCCACACTCACAGAGGCCACACCTTCTGTTGTTAGGTGGAACTGGGCAGGGACCCACGGTCACAAAGTGGACAAGGCCTGAGAGAAATGTAAATGCATTTGGCTAATTTCCTTAGGGAAATCCATCTTTGTAAACTGGTTATCAAACCCCTGTCCCCCTCCTGGGGCCATCTTCTCCACCCCTTTTTATTCAGATGGATAGTTTTCCCTTGGGTGAGCCCAGATGCCTGAGGCTGAGAGCCTGATGGTCCATGGATCCCCAGA
The DNA here is from genome assembly GCA_031878705.1 of Tapirus indicus. Lineage (NCBI taxonomy): Eukaryota > Metazoa > Chordata > Mammalia > Perissodactyla > Tapiridae > Tapirus > Tapirus indicus. The sequence goes on from CM062918.1 coordinate 49,460,100, forward strand.
GTCCCCCCTGGATGGAGACCCAGCCCTCTGCCTCCACAAAGCGGGTCAGAAACAAGGCCCAGAGGACCCGCTGAGCTCCCAGGTGCCCTGAGTTGCAGACAAGGGCTGGTTGTGTATTTTCTTGTGGGGGAAGCTTGAATGCTGTCTGCCCCTCCCTTGCTCTCCCTCCCATGGGGGTTAGAAGAAAGTGGAAGGCTCTCTGGGGAGTTTCAGGTATATTCTTCCCTACTGTGTTTTTAGTTCAACCTAAAAAGAAACCCATACTGACATTTACTGAGCAAGCGCCTGTTATGTGGTGATACTACGCTCAGTGCTGTAAGGGCTACAAAAGCAATTAAAGTACAAAGCTTGCTGGATCTCTCCCCCTGTTTTTTCCCTTCCGTCCATGTTGTAGTGCATGGAACATAATAGGAGGAACTCGATGATTGCTATTGAATCATTGAACTCAGATTTGAGTGTTAGTCCCTTCCTCCAGAAGGTTCAGTGGCGCCCTGTTGTCTTCCACCAGAGGCCCTGCTTCTCCATCAGGCATTTGTAGATTGTTAGAGTTTGGCCCCACCTGTTTGTCCATTTCCCTCTCCCAGTCTAGCTTAGGTTGCAGGCCCACTTACCATTCTTGGAACATGCCAACTTCTGTGCCTTTGGCCAGCCTAGAACGAGTGCCTTGCCTGGTAGTCGTCTGTTGTTATTCTGATGATGGATTCTCCAGACCTCACTGACCTGAAAAGTCCTTTCTGTCCTTCTATACCCAGCTCATATGTCATCTCTAGGAGCCTTCCCATATACTCCCACCTCCAGTTGAGATTATTGTTCTCCTTCCTATATTCCCATGGTAAGAAAGTATATTTACAGAGTACTTAATATATGCCAGAAACTGTTCTAAGACCTTTACACGTATTAGCTAATTCAATCCTGCTGCAATCCAAAGAGAGTGGTTCTGCAGTATTGTTAGCTCTATTTTACAACTAAGGTAACTGAAGCACTGAAGATTAAGTAGCTTTCCAAAGATTTCATAGCTAGTAGGTGTCAGAACCACTACTGGAATCCAGGAAGTGCAGTTCCACCATGCCTTAACCACCAAACTACCCTGCCTCCCAGGACCTTGTGTTGGCTACACTAAGTGTTCTTGATTGTGTTTCAGGATTATGACTCCTGGGGGCGTGCTGTTTCTTTTTCATGTTGGTACCCTCATAGCCCTTAAAAGTATTTTACAAGTAGTGGGTGCTCAGTAACTGAGTGGTGAAATATACTGAGTCCATCTTCCTGCTTTTCATCCACTGGAAGGGACCCTAATTTCTAGGGAAGGCTGGTCCGATTGCAGTGGTGGTCAGGGTGAGTAAGATTTGATTCTCCTCATTGTTTGGAACACAGGGCTGAGCCAGGGACTGTAGGAACCCCTGGGAGTACAGTTCCCTACCTACCTCTCAGGTACTGCCCAGCCTGGGGCAGCTCTGGGTATTGTGTATCTGAGTTTCTGGAAACCATGGAGATGAGCATCATAAAATGCTGAGAGAGATAAGCAACACTGCCTAGATCTTACTCAGTGGGAGACTCCTGAAAGCAAATGAATAAACGGAGGTAAACTGTACCAGGTCAATCTAGTGGGTGCATTCAGGGGTTACTTAGTGCTTCTGTTAAGGAATTCAGAGTACCTTCCAGACTTCCGGGGTGTTCTCTTTGCTGCTCCACAACCAGTCCTGTGGGTCTAGGAGGGATTGATATCTCTATCTGTCTGATACATTCTCTTTCAATCTTTATTATTGCTGTTATTACTATTATTATTATTTTAATTTAAAAACTTACACATACTTGGAACTGTTGCAAACAACACAGAAATCCCACTTTCCAGAGATCACCACTACCACCAGTTGGTTGTGTTTCTTTGAAGACGTTTTTCCTCTAAATCAACACAAATTATCAGAGTGTATTTAAAAAACAAAAATGGGATTATTCTTGACATTTTTTTTCCCTGCAACTTTCTTTTTTCACATGACAGTACATTTGACCATCTTATTAGGAAGGTGTGTGATCCTGTTCCAAGCTAGGTTTAAACTGCATCTGTGCGGTCAGTCCATCGGTGGGTCAGCACTGATTAAAGAATGCCAGCACCACATGTGGTCCATGCCCTACTGTTTCCATCAAAGTGCCTCTAATGACAGGAGTCAGCACTTAACACAGGGGCCTGGGTGTAGCCTCAAGCACCGGCTGCAACTACCAGATGTCTTTGAAGGCAGATGTTGTATTTTACAGGTTCATTTTATTTTAAGTCTTTATCTATCTCCAGATAAAACTGATGGTTTAGGGAAGTGCATTCTGTTTATCCTGTGGCTTTGTATACCTAGGGTACACATGGCTCAGAGAGAGCGGCAGGAAGTGTGTCGAGGAATATCAGAGTTCTGGATGGGCAGAACTACCCAGATAGATAGTAGATAAAGACTTGTCTCAAGCAGGGGAAAGGGACATCTCACTTTTGGGTGATTGAACCCGTGGGATCCCTTCTGGGCCTTGTCTCCTGTTCAGTCTTTGAGTTTATTCTGAAAATTATTGCCTATAGGGATTATCCCTGTAGGGTAATCAACCTACAAAAAGATATCACTTACAGTGCTGAGGCCCACTAGATCTGTTGACCAAATTGTTATTATCATGGAAAGCAGAGGTGTGAAGCCAGGTAGGCCTATTTCATTTTGTAGCTTGTAGGATGATGATAACATCTAGATAATTATAATAATATCTAACATTAATAGAGGCTTACTATGTGCCAGACATCTTCCTTTTATTTGCAATTTACCCCTGAGATTTGGAAAGATTAAATCACTTGCCCATAGTCAACACAGGTAGTAGGTGTTGGAATCTGTGTGTGTACATGTGTGCACCTGTGCAAGTATGATGTGCATGTATGTACCACATGTGTATGTGCACACACATGTGTGTTTGTATGGGTTGTATTGCCAGAGAAAAGCACCTCCTTTTCTCTGCAAGATTATGCTGGGGTTAGATCCAGCCTATCAGAGAAGATTATTGAGCATCACAGACTTGGATTCTCTACCTGGTGTGAGTTACACTTTGAGGTTTGTGCAAATGCCAGCTGGTTTCAACCAGTCCGGGTGGCCTGAAGTCTGAGGTTTGCCTTTCTCTGGAGGGACTCAAATTCCCGTTAGTGTTGTTGCCTGTCAGCCAAGAGAGCTGCCTGGTGGAATGGCTTGGTTTCTCTTTGGCCAACATGACTGACGGTGAGCTTTAAAGGTTTGGTGCAAAGTTGGCTACATAAGAGGCAGTGATAGCCCTGGGGGTTTGGCCGCATCTGGCGCTGGGGTCATTGGGGGATGAAGCTTGCCTGGAGGGGAGTGAGGATGGAGAGGGATCTTGAAACCAAATTATGTGACTGAAAAAACTGGGTTTATTTAGTGCAGAAGAAAAGAGGTTCAGGGGACAGGAGGCCTGTCTAGACTAAAGGGAATTCTGCTGCAGTCCCTGAGGTCAACCCTGGGTCCATTAGGTAGGAGTTCTGAGGAAGAACTTGTAAGGTTATGACTAGGAAGTTAGAGGTGCTGGGTAGCAAAATGGGTGGCAGATGGGAGGCAGTGTTGTGTGTGGAAGTGCTAACATGTGTCCCAAATGACTCTCTCACTCGTGCATGGAAAGCCCTCAGGCTGGCTGCCCACCTGCCGGATACATTGTTGGGTGTGGAGGTTCCTTCCTAGACTGGCAGGTTGGACTTAAAAGGTCTTTTACAATCCCATCCAACCCTGGGATTCTAGGCTGCAGGGTAATTTTGCTCAGAGGTTGCCCTGTGGACCAGTGCAGATCTGTGAGCCTGCAAACCAGACTGAGGGGTGTGTAAGTTTGCTAGGGCTGCTGTGAAAAGTACCACAGACCGCATGACCTAAACAACAGAAATTTGTTGTCTCACAGTTCTGGAGCTGGAAGTCCACAATCAAGGTGTCAGCAGGGTTGGTTCCTTCTGAGGGCTGTGAGGGGAGGATCTGTTCCAAGCCCCTCTCCTTGGCTTGCTCACATGGCGTTCTTCCAGTATGTGTGTCTGTCTCTAAATTTACCCTTTGTATAAGGACATCAGTCATTTTGGATTAGGACCCACCCTAATGACCTCGTTTTATCTTGATTACCTCTATAAAGAGCCTGTTTCCAAATAAGGTCACATTTCTGAGATACTAGCGGTTAAGACTTCAACATATAAGTTGTAGGGGACACAATTCAACCCATAACGGGGCAAGCAGCACTCCCGTGAGTTGAGCCCTTGTGGCTATGGGCTGGGGAGTCTGGGTGTTGCTGGGGCCCTCTGGGTTTTTTTTAATGGCAGGATCACTTTTCCCTGGGAAATGTCACAGCAGGACAAGGCTGTGACAATAGGGTGAAATAGACATCATGTGGCATTAAGTACATTCTCATTGTTGTGCAACCATCACCACCATCCGTCTCCAGAATATTTTCATCTTCTCAAACTGAAACTCCCTACCCATTAAACAATAACTCCCCATTCCTTGGTCTCCTCAGTCCCTGGCACCCACCGTTCTGCTTTCTGTCTCTATTAATTTAACTATTCTAGGTACCTCATATAAGTGGAACCATACAGTATTTGTCTTTTTTTTTTTTTTGGTGAGGAAGATTGGCCCTGGGCTAACATCCATGCCCATCTTCCTCTACTTTATATGTGGGACACCTGCCACAGCATGGCTTGATAAGCGGTGCATAGGTCCACGCCTGGGATCCGAACCTGCAAACCATGGGCTGCCGAAGCAGAGCGCATGAACTTAACCGCTAACCCACTGGGCCAGCCCCAGTGTTTGTCTTTTTATGACTGGCTTATTTCACTTAGCACAATGTCCTCAAGGTTCATCCATGTTGCAGCATGTGTCAGAGTTGCCTTCCTGTTGAAGACTGTATAATATTCTGTTCTGTGTATATACCACGTTTTATTTATTCCCTTCATCCGTTGATGGACATTTGGGTTACTTCCACCTTTTGGCTATTGTGAATAATGCTGCTATAAACATGGGTTATAGACTTTTTAAAAAAACTTAGTGATTAAACATATACATGTCTATTATAGAAAAATTCAATATATGGTCAAGTAGAAAGCATCGTCACACCCCAGTCACCACTGTGAGTATTTTGGCCTCTGTCCCTCTAGGTATTCTGGCCTGTGCATGTGAAATAATGTCATTCTGTACTGTTATAGAACCTGAACCATGAAAAAAATGTCTGAACTCTGTGAAATTATTCAGTAGCGTCGTCGTTTTGAACGGCAGGGTGGTGAGTGCCTATGAGGGGCCAGGCACAGGCTGGAGTCCCCTGTGTGAGTGGGATGATCCACCCCCCTTGCTAAGCAGGGGAAACAGGCTCGGAGAAGCCCCAGGTCATCTGGCTCTTTCTGCCCCCACTGCGAGTTTGTAACTGGCCTCTCCTCTTCTCTCCTAGGCAAATGTCTGCAGACTACGGCTGACGGTCCCTCCAGAGAATCCAGTTTCTGAGCAAAGTGAAAAGAAGGTTGAAAGAAAAGAGCAAGTAAGCCATCTCTGAGGTGGAGCTCTGACAACTTCTGATTTTGTCCTCTTTCATTTTAACCCCGCTCCCCTGCCATCCTCTCTACAGGCCGTTTGCCGAGCCTGGCTGTCCGCAACTCTGTTCATGAAAGGCCCTCTCGACCTCGCCACGCCATCTCCCACCTTCCCAGAAGTCAGGCTGCTCTGCCAGGCTGGCTCTGCCGGCCTCGAGCCCCTGCTCCTGTTTCTTGGTTAACACTGGCTCTGTGTTGCCTTGAAGCTGTAGGGACACTGGCCTTAGTGACAGGTGCTGTGGCAGGGAACATGTTTTCCTGAAAGAGCCCAGTCCAGTTGAGTCAAAGGGCCCATTGTGAGCCGCCAACGGGGCCTGAGCCTTTTTCATGTGGTGGAGAGGCTGCGGGAGAGGAAAGCGGAGCAGGCAGCCCTGGCGAGAGGCAGGGCACTGGCTGGAGGCAGGAAGAGTTCAGAACGGATTTTTGTGCCCCTGCCATGCTAAGTGCTGGGCCGTGGAGATAAGTCTGACCCTGTCCTTGCCTTAGAGGAACTCACAGTTTTTCAGGTGAGACAGACATATAAATCAACAACGATGATGTGATAGTTTGAGTGTCAGGATCCAGAGTGTGAGAAGGACTCTGGACACAGGGAAGGGAGTAACTGCTTGGGGGTGACATTGAAGCAGAGCCTTCAACACATAGGAGGTCCTGCTCACCTCTAGGCCTGTGGTCCTGGGCCGGCCGTTTTTCTCATTCACACACAATTATGGGGCACCTACTGTATTCCAGGCACTGTGCTAGACACTGTGAGTTTAATAGTGAGCAAAGCAGTAAACAAAAAAATGCCTGTTATTCACAGAACTTATATTCTTGTGGGAGGAGAATGAAAATAAAAAAAAATGAAACATGTTTTATAGAGTTTAGGAGGTAGTAAGTACTGATGGAGATAAAAAAAATGAGAGAAGGGCATAGGAGTGCCAGGGGGTTGGTAGTACTTTTTCTTGTGCATATATTTTATATAAAGTATAAAATAAAACAATAAAATGATATAATATATAAATTTCATAAATGGAATCATGAGACAATGACGTCTTGAAATACAAGCCTTGCTTTAGAGTTAACCAATAATGTGGTCATCTATAAAAAAGGCAGCTTGTCATTGACTGGTAAATGGTTGGTAATGTCCCTAAATTTACCATAAATCTTTGTCTCTCCTTCCCTTTTCTTACGCCCTTCTTCTCTCCACTTTATACAAGGACAAAGAACTATGTGTGCTCATGTAGATGATGAATGACAGGGAAAGGAGGAAGGGAGGAAAGAAAATGAAGTTATGACTAAGCAAGGTGAGAGAATGTAAACTTGCTTGTCTGCTAAAAAGAGGATGAGTCCACCAAAAGGATCCAGAAAAATGGCTGATTCCAGGTTGGAGCAGGGAAAGTACAAGGTGAGCCTGGGGCATCTCGTGCTAGAAAGCAAGGACGAATGGGGTCATATCAGAGGACCCAGAAGCCCATCTGAAAGGGCTCTCACTGGCAAAAATGTGACAATTTGTGCATCGAAAAGAATAATGACAGTAATGGGTTATGACATGTTGAATGATAAAAAAAGATTCATGAGTGTATAGCAATAATCAGAGAGAGAGAGGGAGAGAGAATAAAAACAGGAAAGCTCTTCTTTATAGAATATCAGCTGATAAATTAGAAAGTCTCTATTTTGTTACCCCCAGGTCAGCTCATCAATGGATGCAAAAACTAGTTCATGAAAGATTATTGTGGAACAGTATATTCATGGGGTCTCAAAGTATCACCGCACAGATTACTTACTGATTCTAAAGGGACGGTGGCACAACCTGGCAGTCAGTAGTTCAACCAAGTGATCCAGTTTAGTATTGCTGATAGTAGGACAACCTGAAATGTGACTTCTGAGGTGATGCAGTTAAGTACACAATATTATCTATGTAATAGTCATGCTAAACTTGTTTAACTAAATCTAGTAGTAAGGAAACAGAAAAATCCAGAATGTGGGACATTCTGTAAAGTGATTGGCCAGAATCCCTCAATAAATTCAGTTTTATTAAAAAGAAAAAAAGATGAGACTCTATTGGCGATAAAGGATACTAAAGAGACTTAACATCAAATGAGTGAATCTTGATTAGATCCTGGATCAAAAAAATCTATAAAAGATACATTGGGATAATTGTACAATTTTGAATATGAACCATATATTAGATATTATTGAGTAAATATTACTTTTCTTTCTTGTGATAATGGTACTTTGGTTATGTAGTTGAACTATTTTTTCAATTTCTCTGTAGCTTTGAACATCCTCCAAAGAAACAGTTTGGAAGTAAAAGCTCATAACGAAAAAAAGAGAGTGGGAGTGGTCAGGCTTCAGCCGCTGAGCCCCTGTTGCTGACCAGGATTGAGTGTGGCCCTGTGTTGCTGTGGGGGTGTCTCCTCCTGCCCTCACTGCTGCCCTCCCTGTCTGTCCCTTTTGGAGCCACTTGATGAGAGAAGTGGGCCTAGGCTATGTCCACGGGCACGTGGGCAGCTTAACACATGGAGAATCAGAAGGAGTACTTTTTGAAGAAGGGGCCCAAGCTGGAGCGAGTGACAGGACAGGGGCCTTGGTGGCTGTCCCCGTATGCAGGATAGAGGAAGTGGGAGGGTGGGTCTGTTGGAGTTGGACCCACACAGCATGCCTGGGAGATGTTTGTGAGGGTTTTTCATGCTGACCCTGGTGCCATGAGGTACTGGGGGGCGTGTCATCGCTAAAGAAGAAAAGTATTCCCGAAGAAAGAAGTGCATGTGTTCTGTGTCAAGTGGGAGTTGTAACCAAATTGTGTACCGATTAGCCTATTTGTCTTGAACAGTGCTTTTCAAACATTTTAAAGCAATAGGACCCTCTTTTTTTTTTTTTTTAGGAAGATTGGCCCAGTGCTAACATCTGTTGCCAATCTTCCTCTTGTTTTTTTTTTCTCTCCAAAGCCCCAGTACATGGTTGTGTATCATAGTTGTACAGTTGTGGCTCTTCTATATGGGACGCTGCCTCAGCATGGCTTGATGAGTGGTGAGCAGGTCCACACACAGGACCCGAACCAGCAAACCTTGGGCCACGGAAGCGGAACACGAGAACTTAACTGGTACACCTCTGGGCTGGCTCCCTCTTTTTTCTTTTTTTTAATCAAAATGTTATCCTGAACCCTCATATATAATCCAGGCAGAAGTGGTGCTGGTGGCAAAAGTCCTCCCATTCTCCCTGGCACCCTCCTGCAGGTGCCTGAGAACTCCAGGGCAAAGCTGCGGGGGCTGAGTGTGTGCCGTGATGCTCCTCACACTGGGTGGACCAGGTGTGCAGGCTGAGTGCCCGTCTGTGACGTGTTGGTGACTCATTGCAGAGGAATTGGAGTAAAGAGGAGGAGGTGGGGCCGGCTGTTTCCCCAGGACTGAAGTCCTTGGGTGGTGGCTGCACTTGAGGGTACTGGTGCTAACTGAGGCTGTTCTGGGTGATTTTGTCACCATTTCTTGGCTGGGTTCCTGGGCTTGAGTCACTGGGAGCCACAGGCCAGGCCAGAGCCACCTCCTATGATGCGCCTTCAGCACGGCTGCCCCTCCCTGGGACATGGTAGCCCACAAAATTGCAAGGTGCCAAGAACTCTGGATGACCCTCCCTGGTGAGATGACTGATTCCTTTGGAAGGAGTCTGTGGTACACAGGCTGCGGGATCGGAGCTGGCTCAGATGTGGAAGCAGGGAGATGTCGATGGCCTGCTTGGCTTCTGATGAAGCGAAACTTCTCAGAGAATTTCCCAGGCCCTGTTAGAACTGCAGCCGACTGAGGGCAGGGCTGGTCCTTATTCTTTGACACAGTCATGGAAGGAAGATCCTTAGTGTATTTTGAGGACCTGGGATGTCACAGAGCATCTGGCCACACATAAACCCCACTGCCAGTTGGGCCATTCTTCTGTGCACTGTTCCCAAAACACTGGGGAGAGGAGTTACTCACTGTGGAGGGGTGTGGCAAATAGTATATTTTGCCTAGCTTCATGATGGTGTGTTTGGAGGCTTCTGGAGGCAATTACAAGAGAGGCAGCGTCTTCTTCTGGAGTTGTGGGTTCCTGCCCCTAAGGCAGATGCTGTGGCTGCCTGCTCCTTTTAGTCTTTCTCTTACAGAAGAGACTGCCCAGGACTGCTTTCTACAGGCCTCAGATGAGCTCCCAAACATTTAGTTTCTCTGCTATTCAGTTTCCTCGTCTTTAAATAATGCCTGGTTGCAAAGAGTGAATGAGCTAATATAGGCAAAGGACCCCCCACTGTGTCTGGTTTGTAATACTGATCAGTGAGGCAGTGACTAATTGCTAAATCACTTCCCTTTGACTGCCAAGCCCAGTGGCTCTTGTTCTTTGCTTGTCTCCCTAGGACCCTCCTGGGCTCATTCCCCTTCCTGACACTGCCTCTCTTCCTCCCTCTTGGGTTGTGCCTTCTGCATCTTTTTTTGATGTTATTATGTCCTTCTCCATAAATCTGAGCATCCTTTGCCCATACCCCCAGGCCTTGCCTCCTCTCTCTGCACAGAGCTTGCTTGAGAGAACTCATCCTTACACGACTTAGAGCCGGCTCTCTGGGGAGGATGCTCACTCGACATGTCAGCTCTGCTCTCCTGAGCCCTGTCCTACACATGGCCGTGTCAGTTTTCAGTGTTCTCTACCTGGTGGTGTTTTTACATACAGAATACAGGTATTTTATTGGTGTATTACCATTGTTTGTAAAAATATACCATAGTATTTAAAAATATAAAATTTGGATCATTTACATGAACAGATAAACTCAGAAAGTTCTAGGCTGCAATAAAATTTTGAATGAAACATAGGTACTCATTTAGAAAATGTTTTGACCCTATCAGAACAAGAATCCCCAGGCATCTTACATCCCATTTCCTGATTACCAGTGAGAACGAGTGTCTTTCTTATATTTGTTGGTCATGTGTATTTCTCTCAGAGCCATTTGGGTCCCATCTGCTTCTAGGGGACCCTGATGGAGGTATCTTGGAAATGGGGCAGGGACATTAGGGGGAACACAAGGAGGGTGTGTGAGAGTTTGAGGGGGAGAGAGGGAAGGGATGGGGGAGGCAGGTGCCTGTCCCCCATTCCCTGCCCTTCACTGGAATCTGACCCCCCCCCCTTCCCCGAGCAGATTCCCTCTGTCCTTCTCCCCTTATTTCCTCCAGAGTCAAACCCCTTCTCTCTTAGAACCTGACCCCTGCTTCTCTAGGATAATTCAGTTTTACTAGAACCTTCTTCCTCAAAGAGCCTACCTCAGAGATTCAGTCCTGAGCCTTGGCCCTCTCTCAGATAAAATGGCAAATGAGAACAAAGGGTAGAAGAAGATGATGATCAGATCTCTCCTTTTAAATAAAATTGTTAAACATTACTGTTGAACATTAAAATTGTTTAACACTAAAATTAAAACTAGTAGTAGATAATTTTGAAATTAAACTTCTATCATTTTCAAAGAACTTCGTAAATGTATGTATCCGTATTCCTATCCAAATCTACATGCAATATGTTCTTAGGCGCACACGTTCACGCGCGCGCGCACACACACACACACACACACACACACACACACACAGAGAAATAAGAGACAGAACCAACCCCAGCTATTACAGGTTTATCATGTTGAATCGGGGTCTCACTGCATAGTTGAACTTCAGAGAATATGATCTGAGTTCTGCTGATTCTGAGTCTGTGTGATGGTGAAGTCTTTTGCAAATTAACAAAGTAGTTTGAAGCAGAAAATATTTTCAATAGCTATTATTGCCCCACCCTCACAGGTGTCCTTTAGTGACCTGTGTTTTTAAAGAAGCTGTTTCTCTCTAGACCTTTGAGAACTCTGAGTGAAGGAGAACAGATATATGTGTATATATGAAAAGTCGGGAGCTTTCACAGCCCAGTGAAATGTTTTAAAGGAGGAAACGCTTGCCATTTGGTTTTATAGTCTCCTTTCCCTTAAAAGCCCTGGATGAATAAGCCTGCTGAGCTCTTGTCCTTGGCGTGACTGTTTAGACAACATCACAGGCTGTTGCTGGGTGCGGGAGTGTGCTGCCATGATTCAGAGCAGGGCTGGGTGATAGCGTGCAGGACTCTACGTGCCTCTCAGAGATAGCAGCCCCGGGAGGATGGGAAGAGGCCTGGGTTCTAGTCCTGGCTCCCTCACTGACCAGTCAGGTCATCTCTAGGGGCCTCAGTTTCATCTTCTAGCAAATGGAAATGTTAGCCTAGAGCCAGCTTTTTTCCAAATTTCTTTAGCTGTGGAACTCTTTATTCAAACGAATATGTATGTGAAAGTAGCATTGGTAAAACAGTGACAGTGCAGTGACTGTGGTTGTGGTTTCAGAGAAGGTCAGGGCTGTGCTGGCTGCCCCAGCTGTCTCTCTACCCCTTTGCCCACAACCTGATCCGACACCGAGGAGGGGCTGGGATGTTGTTTACAAGCCCATTGGACTGTACAACTCTTTTTCATTTTCCTAACCTTCTGAGACTTTGTGATTCTCTCCCCATGAAGAGCAACCAAGGCCAATTTAGGGGTGAGCATTTCACTATCAGAGCAAATCTGATGACTGTGATGGGAACAGCAAAAAGACCTGAGAAGAGAGACGTAGACAGACAGACAGAAGCATCCAGACAAATATGTAGAGTTTAGTAGGAATCCGGCTACTCAGAAATGTAAAGACACCACATCACTAATAATAATAGAATCTACCAGTATGCCCAGCAGCGTACTAGGTGTTTTATGCATATTACTCTGTGTATTCCTTAGAATGACCTTGTGAAATTGGTGGTTATCCCCATTTTACTGTTCAACACCCTAAAGCCTAGTGAAGTAAATAACTTACGCAGGGCCCTGCAGGTAGTACATCGTGGATTTGCAATTCCAGTTCAGGTCTGTGACTGGCTGTGTTGCCATGGGAATGTCAACTTGCTCATGTTCTCCTGTCAGAGAAAGTCTGTTCAGGATATTTACATGTTATCAGTCAAGGTTACCTAAGGTGTGTGCTATACCTCTGGGTTCCAGAAAAGCAGTTCCTGATTTTTTTCCCCAGACGTTCTTCTCTTTTTCTGTAGAGTTGTTTGTTAGGCCTAATCAGCTAGTGTCTGCTTAGAAGCTGTACAGTAATATCGTTAAGAAGTTACCTCCCTCCCCTCAGGATACTGTCGTTAGAACTACACTCTCTTTGGGTTTTCTGCTTGGCTCGAAGTTTTTCTTTTCCCTCTCATCTTTAAGCATTCAAAGTAGTCAGTCTTTTTCTAAGCATGAATTTATTTAAGAAGGGGTCTCTATTCAGTCTGTGAGGTAGTCAGAAATAACAAGTATCTTAATAAGCCAAAGTTTCCATTTCTTTGAGGAGATGGGGTGGCCCATCCTCTTTCTATTTCTCTCCCGGGCTGTGGAAAGGCCCTTCAGGCTCAGCTGTAACATTCACTGTGTCGCAAGAACTCAAAACAATGTCAAGTGTAAGTAATGTCAAGGGACCAGTAATTTGCTAAGATGGACACACAGGTCAGACAGGTCAGAGCACATTCCTGAAAGAGACGTCCTCGGCCTGCCAGATGGATAGGATACCCAGTGGCCCAGCACTCAGCAGTCCCTGGGTCAGCTGCTGCCCTCTGGCTGGAAGAAGAGATCCAAAGCAAGAAGTTTTGGAAATAACTTGGCTTCTAGTTTGCAAGTCATTCGATTCATGTTATGGTCCATCTAAGTCATATTGGCAGCCGGACATTTGAGCAGCTGCCCATCCTGGCCTCTGGGGCGGGGGGCTGGCTGTGGCGGTATACCACTGTCAGTTCTGATTTATGTTAAACTGTGTTTCTGCTGTTACTTATTCTCTGAGAGCCCTTCCTGACCAAGGGATTTTCATCCTTTGTACAGATCGCTCCTCAGTGTCTAGGATGACCAGATACTCCAGATATTCTGGAATAGACCCAATTCCAAATATTCCATCTTTCTTCTTTCCTTCAAAACATATTTACTGAGCATCTATTTATGCTGAGTATCGGAGATAGAGCAGTCAATACAGCAGATATAGTCCCTGCCTCTATAGACCTTATCTCGTTATAAGACCATATGTTCTGATTTAGGGCTTGGAAAATGTATAGTTACCTATCACTGGCCTCGTACGCTAACTCTCCAACGGCAGTAAAACCCTTACAGCAGGAATTTAGGCTGAGTTACTTTCCTGTAATTCCTCCTTGTTTCCAAGGCACTTGCCACTAAATATACCTTTAGGGAAACAGCAACAGCGTGAGCATATAGGTAAATTTTAAGCGATGAGTACATCCCAAGGAACAGTTTAACTGAGAGCTTCTCTCTGTGTTTTACTGATTATGCCTGTTGTTAATTCTGCTGCATTTCACGTAGGGATTATGGGATGCCCTTTCAGTTGGTCGTCTCCTTTTCCTTTCTTTGGCTATAACTTTGTTTTCATTCCATGCATTTATTAGGGCTTTTGTTTTCAAGGCATTTTGCCTAGTATTGTTTCATGCCTAGGAGCCTTTTAATAGACCTTGTGTATATTTTTAAAAATTTTGAGTTTTTTTTTTAATACCAAGCAGCATTATAAAGAAGTTTTAAAAAAACTTTTAATTATGGAGAATTTCAAACATATACAAAAGGAGACTGACCCACGTAATGAATCATTGACCCTTTACCCAGCCCCAACCACCCTCAACCCGTGGTCAGTCCTGCCCATCTACACCCCCAGCCACTTCCTCCACCCTGTATCCTAGATGTCATAAATATTTAAACATCTTTCTCTAAAAGATAAAGGTTATCTCTTAATGTAATCACAATGCTATTATATGCCCCCAAAATAATATTTATCTTATTGGGAGATGTTTTAAAGGATATGAGAGGAGAAAAATTCAGCCACACAGTGCCAAGCGTATCAGCTCTTCTCATTGTTTTCTGTGTTCTCCAGTTTTTGAACAAAAGCATAGTGACATTTTGTAAAAACGATAGCAGTCTCGGCTCCTTTGCACCTTTTCTGGATATAGAGTTTATGATTGGGGCACACATCAGCTCCCTGTCCCTCCATATAAGAGGAACAAAGCCTGGTCTCTTCAGCTGGATCATATTTCCATCCTCATGGTAATTCCCCAGAACCTCTGCCAACTTCTGAAGCTCCCTATTCATTCAGCAAATATTTACTGAGAAACTCATTGCCTGTCAATCACTATTAGATGCTGGGGATTTTAGTGGAAGAGAAGATGAACAAGGCCCTAGACTTCTTGGAACTTCCAGTTGACAGAGGAGCAGGCCTTACATGTATAATGATACTAATAGTCACTCCATTGTGGTTGTGGTGCGTATTGTGGAGACCTAACCAGACTGAAGGGTTGGTGAAGATGTCCTTGAGGGAGGGATATTTCAGCCCAGCAGTGGGCACTGCAGGCAGAGGGAATAGCCCATGTAATACCCTGAGGCAAGAAGGAGGTTGGCTGATAAAGGAACAGGAGGAGGCAGTGAGGCTGGAATGGAGTGAGGGCTGAGGGGGGAGATGGATCACAGGAGGCTGGAGAAGAGCTTCCCCATCCTGGGCCCACCTCTTCCCAATGGCCCTGGACCCAAGGGCCAGGCTCTTGGCTTCCCGGCCCCTGAGGTCTGGGCTGCCATGTGGAGATGTGAGTTCCAGTTCCTCTCCTGACTCTCAGCTATTTGGAAGGCGTTGTAGTCAAGGAAAGAGCTTACATTTGGAAGGACGTAGAGTTGAATGCTGTCACCTTGGAAGAACTAATAATATTTACACAGTAGGGTAATTGTGAGGATTAAAGAAAATACTGTATAACAAAATGGCTAGACAACAAATATTTTTCCCCTTCTCTTTCTTCTTGAATGTTCCTTCCCTTTCCCTGTCACAGCCCGATGGCTCCTCACACTGCCTCAGGAATTGTTTCCTGGTGGAGTGGCACCCACTGATAGCCTTGCTCCCGAGCAGTCCTGTGCCGGGCCCTTCCTTGTGGGTCTTTCATTTAGACCCTCACTTTTTGATAATTTTTTGTTTTTAGTTTTTTGACAATTGAAATAAAAATTATTAATTCAAAAATGATGTCTTTTTTTGCAAAAAAAAAATTCAGAGTACAGAAGAGCATGAAGGAAAAAATGAAATCACATTTCCCTGAGGAAACTGGCATTAAAGCTTTGGATTCCATCTTTCTAGATGTTGTATATACACAAATACATTTTTAAAACACCAAATGGGAACATGAAAACTATTTTTCATTCAACGAATCTTTGATATCTTTCCATGTGTACAATGTTTAGATCCACGACTTCGAGGGCAGCGTTTCACAGAGCTTGTTGTCCTTGGCATTGTTTGTGTTTTCCTCCATCGGTGGGGATCCTCATCTCCCCAAGTGGGCAGGGAGGCACAGTCCTCTGTATCCGGCCACCTGAGCATTTTCCTGCAAGCCAGTCCACTGTGAAAGCCTTCTCTCTGCAGAAATGCATTTCACCAAAGCCTTGTGTTGTCGTCAGCTTGTTTTTCAGGAACTGGGTGGAGTTGTGACTGAAAGAGCATGTTTTTGTTTCCTCGTATGTGGGGAGTTTCATTAGAGCTTTTCCTCTTCCTAATTGTATGTCTAGTAAATCAGGGATATTTAATCCCAGCTGTCACTGCACCGAGAGCCATTTAACAGCCCATTTGCCTAAACTTATGTACAAATTTCAAGAGTTGCATCAGTGCCTATGGGAGCCAAGTGTGGGAGACTCGAGTGGAAGCATTTTCCAGAAGCAAATGCAAGAGCGTCACAGCCCATCCTATCCCATCTCTTCCTAAGTGTGTGCAGAAGGGTGGGAAGCAATGGATGTTTTGTTTTCTTACTTTTCAAAAAAGCTCGCATTGTAAACAATACAAAAGGGCATAAAGGAAAAATTGGAAGTCATCCTGTTCTCCAGCACCCCTGCCCTCCCCACCTTAGAGGTCATTACTATTAATAATTTGTCATGTATCTTTCTAGACTTTTCTTTGCTTTTATAAATTTTGAGTGAGATCATAAAGTATTTATTATTCTGCCACAAATGAATGATTTTAAAATGGAAATTACAGTTTTGTATGTCAAAAATATTTTGCGAGTGCGTGGAAGAAATTTATGTGAAGGTGGTTTAAAAATTGTGGGAGAGCAGAGTTGCCATTATGGAATTCGGGCTCTGTGCTGTGATTGTCAAGGTACTAGGGTCAGCCCCAGGGAAAAGTGGGCATAGGCCAGTTGGTCTATGAAGTCTCAGTCCCTGGTCTTAATTTTTTTCTTGCTCTTTCCCTTCCATGTTGTGGAGGCCCCCACTCTGTCCCCCTACATCTAACAAAGCCTGCAGTATGGGGAGGCATACTTAGTGTCAGATAGAATTGGGCCTGAATCTAGATGTGTGACTATAAGCAAGTTATCTAACCTCTCTAAGCTTCAGTTTCCTCAGCTATAAGGTGGAGAGGACAACCACTACATCACAGAGTGGTTGTAAAGATTAAACGTGCTAAGAAGCATTTCTAGCTTATAATAGGTGCTCAGCAAATCGTAATTTCCCTTTCTCCTTCTTCTTGAGCCTTCCTTCTATAAAGGCGTGTTAGGATTTAGACCCAGGGGTATTTGTATCTCAACACTGATCAAAGCTTTAACTGATGGAATTAAGGAGCGGGAAGATTCTTTTGGAGCCTCTGCCTGGCTTTTCAGAAATATTTTGCCAATGGTCCCAACAGGTTGTGTACTCACCCCACTTCCTTTCCTCAGAGCTGGCCCCAGGGTCAGTCTTAACTGTAGAGGAGAATTTGGCTACCAGATGGCCACCAACATTCTTCCCCTGAGTGTCTCAACCTCATGTATTTCAGGCCACATCTTTAGTGATGAGGTTGAAGGCAGACAGAGGAACTGGTTTAAGGGAAAAACAGCATTACCAAGAATGTGAGAGTTTAGACACTCGCTCCTGTTATCAGGGACAGCACAAGTCCCTCTGGCACCCTTGTGAGAACTGGAAAAAGGCACCCCCCTCTGGGAAGATGGGGCCCTGCAGGTGCACTACTGGGTGGGTGGACAGGGCTTTGGTAGAAATTAGAGAAAGGTGCTCTTCCTCCGGGGTAAAGGCAGGCTCTGCCTATGCCAGGTGCAACTTGGTGAGCAGATACCAGGCTGGGTTTCTGCCGGCCTCTCTCCCTGCTGCCAGGCACCTCAGTGCTGGGCACAACCTGCAAAGCCATATATAGTGGGCCCGTTATTGCAGCTGTTTCCACGAGGCCTAAAGAGTCATTATTCTTTTCTCTTTTCCTATCTTCTTTTAGTATCCTGACCTAAGCAATGGAGAACCGACCAGGAAACTTCCTCAGGGTGTTGTCTATGGTGTGGTGCGAAGATCAGATCAAAATCAGCAGAAAGAAATGGTGGTGTATGGGTGGACCACCAATCAGCTGAAAGAGGAGATGAATTACATCAAAGATGTGAGTCATTTAAGGATTATTTTTTCTGGTTTATACTTTTTTTGTTGCCTGTAAGAGGGTGGAGTTGGAAGCATTGATGTGAATGTAACAAGGCGTTTTGGAAGAATTCTTAGCGTTATCATTTTGGATGGAATTTTTTCCGCATATCTTCACGGTAAGGTTAAAACTACAGATGTAATTCTGCAATGAGATATAGAGTGAACTTCTGGCTGTTACTAAGTAGGGAGATTCAGGAGACTGAATGACTTCCTTCTTCCGTGTGTGATATGGAGGCTTTTAAGTGGTTTTGCTTATTACATTGGACACTCCTAATACATGAGTTTG
Organism: Tapirus indicus; assembly: GCA_031878705.1. Taxonomy (NCBI): domain Eukaryota; kingdom Metazoa; phylum Chordata; class Mammalia; order Perissodactyla; family Tapiridae; genus Tapirus; species Tapirus indicus. The sequence goes on from CM062918.1 coordinate 49,478,418, forward strand.
GACAGCTGTATAAATCTGGTTGCATTTGGCTGCAAGTAATAGAAAAGCCAACTCAAAAAGGAAATTTGTCTTACGTGGGGATAAGTCTAGGGGTAGGTGGACTCCAGGCAGAGCACCTCCAGGCTTCGGTTCTATTTCTCTGAATTTCCCTTGGTTCTGTCCTCCTTCAGCCTCAGTCTCATGGGATCGTCTGAAAATATGATGGTGTCTGGAGGAAGTAAAGAGGGCCCTCAGTTCTGGTCACTTTTTAGAGACCCTCCATTAAACTTCCCCTTATGTCTCCTTAGCCAGGGCTGGGTCACATGCTTATTCCCAAATCCATCACTGGCAAGGGGAATGGGGCAACTATGGCTGGTTCAGTTGGGTTGAAATGGATGCTGGGAAGTCAACCACAATAGACTTTGTCCAACCCAGGCCAATCAATGCCATTTCTTTGTATTTAACATTACATTTCTTATCTTTGTAATTACATGCTCTTTTGAGAATATTTGGAAAATACAAAAATGTATGAAGAAGAAAACAAAATCACCCATAATTCGACTGTGCAACCAGAGCAGTTAACATTTTGGAGCATTTCCTTCTAAATTTTTCATTTCTTTTTATCTATCTCTCTCTCCATTTTTGTTTTTGGTTCTTTTGGTCTCCCTAGATTGACCAATGCTTCTATTGACCAAACCAGAGTGATTAGGTAGAGAGGAAATGAGCTGCTCTGACACTGATGGGCCCCAAACACTGATCTGTAGACTAGAAAGTGCTTGTGAGAAGCAGGGGTAGTATGGGGCAGTGGAGTACCCCATGGACCTTGATTCAAGGTCCAACTCTGTATTTGGCTCAGCCAAACTTTTCCTCTCTCTGGGCTTGTTTCCTCGTGTATAGATTGTATAGGTTGTGACCCTAAGGTCAAAACCTCTAGCTTTGTGACTCTATTTTATTTGGTGGGTTTGTGGGTAACACACAAAGTCATGTTGTCAGCTTTTGTATGGGTTTTTGGAAAGAACATCTCTTATGGGATATCAAAAATAATAACTGCTTTGGGTACCTTCTTTAATGTGTCTTGAAAGATTTGGATACTTGTATAATTATAAGGAATAAAAGTTAATCTTGTTTTGATTAAAAATAATAATTGCTTAGCAGAGAAAATGCAGAAAAGCCAAAAAAGCTACACACATACACAAACACACAGGGCATGTGTGACAACCACCAGTCTCAAATCCCTAGTCATCCTACCCCCCAAATATAATTTTTAACCATTTGGAGTTTCTCATTCCTAATTTTCCTGTATAGAAGCAGCTTGAACATTCCTAGTCTCCTGTATTTTTCTCATGGAAATACTTAGTCCTTCCTCATTTAACTGCCCCAGATAACATGGCACTGCTTCAGAGGTAAACCTAAGCAGAGTGGAGAGTTGCCAATCGCCCAAAACAAAGAAAAGCAGGTTCAAGCTGGTCATGAATCGGGGATGACATGTGCCCAGGTCATAGGAGTGGTTCTGACCTGAATTGCCAACCTCCATTGTGATTTGCAACTTAAAATTAATTTCCAGGTCCCACCTTTTATAGCTGGCTTCAAATCCATCCCTGGCCTGCTCATTCTTTAGTGTGTTTATGGCATTGTTTGTCCTCTCTCTGTGAGTGACTCTGGCCCGATTGGCATCCTGCAGTATTTGACACCCAGCTCGAGATCCCGCCCACTCCCCACTGGTGAGCAGCACAGGAGCCAACTCAGGCCCACGGATGAAAGCCGTTCTGCCTGCCCAGAATGAAAAGTTTTGCTTTTGGCCTCATTTCCCCCAAATGTTTGTAGTCAATGGCAAGAAAATAAACTCTATTATTAGAATTCATCTGGGGAAGTCTTACCGTCTTGACTCACCCTCCGCACCCCTGAAATCTCCACCAATATCCAGTCACCCCTAATAAACATGCTGTCTAATTTCAAACAATGTGCTAGCTATGCAAATACAGCTTCAAGGCTAAGTCCCCCTACACGCCGCTGGTCATTCTAACCAACTGCTGCCTTGAGCCCTTCCTGTATAGAAGTTCTGGAGCCTCCCTGGAGAGGGCTCCCTTGAGACTTCCTGTTCTGTTGGAGGAGCCCTGAACTCTTTGTCCATCCTAAGGGCACCAGGAGAAGGGAGGACACAGGGACTGTTTGTAAGCTTTTTTCTTTTTATTTAAAAAAATTTTAAGGCCTTATTACTCCCCTGGAAGTGCTACTACATATGGAGAAACTTAAACAGTGTTTGTGTAAACAGGTGTTTTGAGGATCACCTTGACTTTTATTGTGTGCCTTGTGTATTACTGGTGATTATTGAGGAACTGGCTTCCAAATTTATGGGCTCTGTAGGCTCATAGTTCCCTGCCTTACATTCTAGACATTTAATTGCTCTTTGGCAATCAGAGCAGAGTTAGGGAAAATTAGAATTTGCTTTTGTTTTTTGTTTTTTTGGTCCTCTTAACCATATGTTTGTAGTCAACTTGTTAAAAATTTTCTACTTATAAAAATGTGTGATAGGAAAAGGGGCAAATCTTGCCTGAATGTGGTTTGAGGGTGATAGGTGAATTTCAACAAATCATTTTTTCTTCATAACTTATTATTTGGATAATTAATATTTATTAATAATTATAATTATCTGTAATCATAATATATATTTATTATTATTATTTGGATAATTCCCTTGGATTCTAACTAGAAATCAGGAGTTATTTTCTTCCTTAATTTCCCAAATTGTCCTGTTCTTAAGTTGTTTTTTATGAGGCCCTTCTGTCACTAGGTTTCTTGACAGTTTTGGCAATCTTGCATGAAAACGTTTTAGCTTGATCTCTAACTAGCGTCTTTGTGGGCTGCAGGTGAGAGCCACTTTGGAAAAAGTAAGGAAGCGAATGTATGGAGACTATGATGAAATGAGACAGAAGATTCGACAGCTCACCCAGGAACTGTCAGTAAGTCGATATCTTAGTGACCTGGAAATATGGAGGGTTGGTAGAGCTTAGAATTTCCTGTCAGTGGCTAGTGCCTGAAGATATTTGAGTTTATGGTGTTCTTTGTGAATGGAATTGTAGTTTAAATGAACTGAGGGAATTTTATCACAGAATGAAGTTTATTGTTATTAAAATGAAGTTTATTATTTTGTGGCAAGATAATCTTTACATTCAAAGCGTCCCTCCAAAGTCAGGAACAAGACAAGGAAGTCACCTGTCACCATTATTATTTAACATTGGGCCTGAGATGCTTGCCAACAGAATTAAACAAGAGAAATAAATTTAGAGGTATAAAAACTGGACAGGTAGATGTAAAACTATCACTATTTATAAACTATATGATTATATACTGAGAAAGCCCAAGTGAACCAATGAAAAACACTACTATAAACAATAAAAGAATTCTGTAAGGTAGCAGGGTAAGAAACTAATAGATATAAAGAGATTTCAGTATTCAAAAAATAACCAATTGGAAGAAATTACAGCAACAAAAAACTACCAAATATCTAGGAGTAAACTTTAACAAGGGGAAAGACATACCATGTGCTTAGAAAGGAATCATAAGATGCCAATACTATCCAAGTTAATATACAAATTTAATATAACCCAATAAAAAGCACCAACAGATTTTTATGTTATGTTGTTTTTGTATAACTAGATGATTCGAGGTATACAGAAAATAAATATGAAGAGTTGGGGGAAATTCTGGAATAAAAAAGCAGTGAGGGAGATTAGCACCATTACTATTTACAACAGACTGAAAAAGCCTCAGAGATTAAAACAGCATAGTATTGGCACATAAATAAACAGACATCAATGAAAAAAGCCCAGAAATGTACCCCAATGTATGACAAGTGGAACATCTCAAATTAAGGGAGAAAATGGACTAGTCAGTATATGCTGTTGGGACAGTTTATATGCTATTGATCGCAGACTTAAGTATTCAAAATGAAACTTAAAAGGGCCAGAAGAAAATATGTGTGAATTCTTTTATACTCATGAGGTAGGGAAGGCCTTTTCTTACTATGACATGCAATCTTAAAGCCACAAAAGAAAAGGTTGATAACTTTGACTACATTAAATGAAAAACTAATGCTGGCAAAAACACTAAAGTCGTCAAATGACAAACCGGGAAAAATTATTTGCTTTCATATCATAGATAGGCTAATTTTCTGAGTATTTAAAAAGTACCCACAAATCAAGAAGAAAAAGGCCACAATTCATAAAAATAGGCAAAATATTTGTTACAGATAATTTATAGTAAATATGAGGAGCTCTTAAATGTATGGCAAGATGCTCTGCCTCACTCTCAGTAAGAGAAATTTAGATTAAAAACATCCTGAGATGTAATTTGTATCTAGTACACGGACAAAAGCACGTGAATGAGATGCGACACTGGGCTAGCAGTGCGGCAGAGAAGCAGGCAGGTTGCTGGATGGAATGTGATTTTGTGTTACTCTTAAGGAGAGCAGTTTGGGAGTATCTACCAAAATTATAAATGCCTCTGTCCTTTGACTCAGCAATTCTATTCCTAAGAATTTATTCTGTAGCTAAACTCTCACATATATGAAATGAAATATGTATAACCTTAGTTATTGCATTGTTTGTAGTAGTAAAAAGATTGGAAACCTAAATGTTCATGAAGAAACGGAAAGTAAAATCAATTTATCTCTACAATAGAATACACAGAATTGTAAAAAAAAAAAAGAAGGAATAAAAAGACTGAATAAACTCTTTGAAAAGAGATATGGAGGGATTTCAAAGATACAGAGTAGAGGGTGAAAAAAGTGAGATGCAGGAAAATATGTATAATGTGCTACCATGTAAAACAAGAGGGGAAAATATGTGTATCTGGATTGTTTTGTGTGTGCACAAGAAGTTACTAGAAGGATAATCATGAAAGTAATTGACAGTGGTTCCTAACTGAGGGGCAGGGTGGGCAGGGTGCTAACTGAGCAGATGGGACAGTAGTGATAGGGAGATTTATTTTAGTGTGTACCTTTTATACTTTTTAAGTGTTTGAACTATGTGAATGTATTACCTACTTAAAAATCTAAGAAAAAAATAACCTTCCTCTGGTTTAATCAAGCTAATGCTTGTGGGAAAATTTTTAAAAAAATATTTGTGATTAATAATCTGGAAGAAAAAATCCGTGCATATATGACATACCTTCCATGAAGAGTTAATATCTGCAGGAAAGAAGCACAGTTACAATAATCCTGTATTAGAGTTTAGTTTATGGCTGGGCTGTGTCATTATCTGTTTACGTAAGACCTCCTGCCTTGATTATAGGGCTAGGGGCATATAAACACATCACCTGGCTAGTTCTCACTGGCATGTAGGAAAAGATTGGTGAAATTCTCACCTACCTATGGGAATTCCCTCTGCTATCCACTGACAGACATTAACGACTGTAATTAAAGCCAAAGGACTGGATTTGCATAAACAAGTCTCTGTCCTTTGCTTTCCATCACTGTCTCAGGCACATCCTCATTTTCTCATGCTAGAACAGTCACAGGAGCTCCAGCTCTCTGCCTACAGTCCCTCCTCCAGGCCACACCACATACTGCAGCCAGATTAAGATCGCTAAATTACTGCTATATGAACACACCCCTGAACAAGAACACTCCACATGCTCCTGGTCCTGGCCTGCTGTACCAACTCTCTTCCATCCCCAGAGTGCACCCCTGCTCTATCATGCCTTCTGCTTTCTGTGGCTCCACAGGCCACAGAGGTCTACCCTCGAGCCTTCCCAGAACCCTTAACCCAAGTTCTACTGCCTCACTGCCTTTTTATATCCAGCCTTTCTTTAAAGTCTAGTTTAAGACTGGCCTCTGGTGAAACTCTCTCAAACATGTCAATCACACACATCCAACGAAGACAACCCAACAACTGCAGCAGCCACAAAACAACTCTTGAGAATTGGGTGAGCCCAAAGTATGTCCTTTCTGTGGTGAGTAGAAAGAGCAAGATGGCACCAGAAGATATTCCAGCTGGGTTCTCGTTCAAGCTGTGCCACTTCTTAGCTGTTTGTGTGCAAATCCCTTAACTTCTCTGATTCCATTTCCTCCCTATAAACGGGAATGTTCTGGCTGCCACATGGTGGTGTTATGGGGACTGAGTGAGGCCCGGTGGGTGAATATGTAAATACTATCCACAGAAAAAGCATTCTTGTCTTTGTACTCTCTGGGTCATGCAGATGTTGACTTTTTAATGTAAAGCTTTACTTGAAATATCCTTGAAGTGGATCCTACTATCAGGAGAAAGTTCCAGCCTAACTAAAGACGTTGTGGGTATGTATCGGTTGGTTTTGTGTAACTGTCCCCTCAATCTGTCCAGGTTTCACAGGCTCAGCAGGACTATCTAGAGAATCACATCCAAACACAGTCGTCAGCCCTGGATAGCTTTAATGTCATGAACTCGGCTTTGGCGTCGGACTCCATTGACCTGCAGGTATTCATCTACTCACTGTTAGACTGGGTGCCCCATGTCATGGTGTGAGCAAGCTTAACCAAGAGTGGGCCCTGCCCCTTTGTAGAAAAGTAAGTCACAGAATGTCCTCAGCCCATTATTCAGAATCCTTTCAGCATAGCCACAGTAAAGACCATTCCAGGAAGATGGTGACAGAAGTTGAAGGAGGCACTTCCAAGCTGAGACTCTAAACCTTTGAGGTGCAGTTCTTTTTGCCCTCATTGAAATGGGGGTTTAGATTCTGAGTTCAGTGCTAGAGACGTCACTTGCTTCCCTAGATATCCCAGTGGTCTTAAGTGTCGGTGCCTAAAACAACGTATCAGTCCCCGTTCCCTGTAGCCTGTGTTACAGGAAGTTCCACCCAATCGCAGAAAAGACAGACTTAATCAAAGGCAATCCATATTCATTCATGACGATAACTCCCAAAAGCTGTTAAGCACTTTTTCCTGATTTAGAGATTATTTTGCATTAAAAGAAATTGTGTGCATTCCAAAGAATATCTTGTAGTGCCGGATAGGAAAGCAGAAAGACTCAGAATTCTACATTTGTGCAAATGTGTGTTGTCAACCCACTTCAGGGGGCTTGCTCTCTTGATTAGTTTGATTTGCTGGGAGTTAACCACTCAAATGCTGCCCCCATAGTTACTCTTCCAACTGAGTCCCCCATCTAACATGCAATTTAACTTGAAAATGTTCAAAACAAGCGTTATATTCGTTAGAAACAGCTTCCCTTGGCTTTAGTTTCCAAATATGCAAGCAATAGTTTCTGCCCCTCCTCCAACTTTATTTGGCTCTTATCTTTTTACCCTCCTCTTAAAAGTTCCACAAGCTAGTTTGAATCCTTTCTGGTTCTACACAAATATTTATTAGATAAGCAAACAAATTTTCACGTTGGGGTTATCTACTTGCCCTAGAACCTAGTATTCTCTAGTAACAGCTGTTATGGCAGGAGTGCCAACAGCAAAACGAGGCCACTGTCCCACAGTGGGGTTGGGTGGGTGTGTGTTTGGATTTGTCTGGAGGCCCATTTCTCTCATGGGGCCTCTGAGTCCCACCCTTCTCTGGCTCTACTCTGTACAAGCCAGTTTTCCCCTGGCCTCAGGCCAAGCCCTACTTTGGGTCTGGTTTAGTCAGTTGCCTTTGTTTTCCCTTCCTCCTGCCATCAAGGAGGCTCGCCAAGGCTCCCTTCCCCTCCCTCTTGGACATCTTCTCACTCCTGGCCAACCAGGAAATGCTATACCTCACCTGAGTTCAGACCTGGTTGGTATCTGGGTTTTCTTTCCCATCATACTTCTGATTTGCCACCCTGCTGACACTCTAGGCATTTACTTCTGAGGTCTGTTGTTAGAACAAGGTCAACCCTAACCCAGGTACCCTAACTGATTCCTAGGTATGGTCCAGTCTCTTAGACCGGGGCACACAGGGGAAACTTATAATAAAAGATTAAAAACCATTGTTAAAAAAAAAGAAGAAGAAAAGAAAGGCACCATCTCATGGCCAGGAAACTCAACTGAGTCTGAAGATAGTTGGCTTCTTATTTCTCTAAGGCCCCACGTCTTCCATTGTCCAGTCTATCCCATTTTCATTATTATTGACAGTGAGAGCAGACCATTGGTTTGATTTCATAGGATGTCAGAGCTGCAAAGAACTGCTGAGATGATCTCTAGTCCTCTTATTTTATGAATAAACAAACTGAGGCCAACAGAGAGAAATGACTTGAACCAAGGTGTCTTGGTAGCAGAGCCAGAACTAGAACCCTGGTCTCTTGGTCCAGTTGTAGGTTCATGAGTGCAAGAGCAGCATTTATAAAGCCAGTGGGGCTTGGGAAGGGAGTGGTTGGGCCAGATGGTTTCTAAAGCCCCTTGCAGCTCCAGTGTTCTATGATTCTGTGCTTCCAAATGGCTTCCTCTGAGGCCCTTTAATATCTGTTTACCACCATCAAAAATCCTTTCTCCTGATTCAGGTAGGTTTAGGAAAGAGGCTTGTTATCCAGAGTGGGGGCTATGGAGTTGGAGGATCTTCAGAAACTGATCATCTACAAAGAGGACAAAAGTGTTAGAAAGTGTGTCCAATACCAGAGTTTCCAAATCTCCTGATTTAAAGTTGGAGATGATGTGGAGAGGTGGTAGAAGGTGCCCATAACCCCGTGTCCAGTGGTAGGAACTCTGGGGTTATGGAAGCCATTTCTCTGTAAGGAGAGTTAACTAAGTAGAACTAGAAGCATTAAATAGCAACAATATTAATTTAAACATTCTTGCTCCAGTGGGTGGCCTGGAGCAATAATCAACAGGCTTTCGACACTTGTCAGGCCCTTGTCTGAGTCAGTAAACCCTGTTCCCTGGTGTTCCTTCATCACTGCCCTTCTCTGCCTAAGGGAGGAAGGTGAAGCATTTGCAGGCATTGCAGTAACCTCAGCTGTGTTGTCTCTGTCCTGGCAGGCAGTCTAGAAGTATGGAAGTGACAGCCCCTTTAAGAAAAAAGAGGACTATCTCCATTCTACAAAACACATATTTTATTTTCTGATTTCATTATGGGAATTTAGAAAATATAGAAGACACAAAGAAGAAAATAAATATCCATAATCGTATCACATAGTGAAAACCATTATTTGGATTTTGGTGAATTTCCTCCTAGTCTTTCTTCTTTCCCCTATGTATAAACACATTTGAACAAATGCCTCTACATTTTTTTTTTTCAAAATGGGATTCTTTTGTACTTACTATAATCAAACCCATTTTTTCCATGTGAAATGATGTATTATGAACACTTTTCCTTGGAAAGACTCTATTTTAATCCATTTCCATCCGTCCTAAGCAGGGACAAATGGTGCCGGCGGCAGCTGTAGGGTATTAAGGGAGCAGCTCGCTGGCCCACCCAACTACAGGGCAGCAGACCTCTTGACCACTGGTCAGGGGGCCCTCAGTCACTCAAACACCAGGGTCCCAGGCTTGCAGCTCCTGTGGGCTGACATCTGCCTTAGTGGATGATGACAAAGGGATGTCCCAGTGCATGACTCTGGCCATGTTTCCTCACACCACCAGATCTGGTTTCGTTTTTATTTTCATCCCAACAGAAAACCCTTGTGGATGTTACTTTGGAAAATAGCAACATTAAGGATCAAATCCGAAATTTGCAGCAGACATATGAAGCATCCATGGACAAGTTGCGGGAAAAGCAGAGGCAGTTAGAGGTGGCGCAAGTGGAAAACAAGCTGCTGAAAATGAAGGTAAAGTACAGGAGCCGAGATCTCCTGCTAACCTTTCTCTTCCTTCCTTCTCCTCTCTATCCTCCCATCTCCAGCTCTTCCGTTTCCACTTCTCTGTTCTCGGTTGGATTTTCTCACCCTTTGGTGGCCAACTCCATAGGGCTTTACTTGAAGGCACCGAGGAGATTTCTGTGTTCACAACTGTCGGTCCAGACTGGGGGTACTTCATATAGACCCCCACTGGGGACTGCTGCCTTGGCCCCCAGTGGCCTCAAAGGCTGCTGAGACAGTCATCATGGCCCTGCTCCTACATCCTGAGAGGGCACAGGGATGCCGACAGGTCTGGGCCTTCAGAAGCTTCACTGTTCACATTTTCTCTGAGGCCCAAGGCCTTTCTTTCTAGTTTGACAATAAAGAACCCAGGGGCACACAGGAAGAAAACGATGAGTGACCGAGGACTCTGGGCAATGTTCCTCTTGCCCACCAGGCTGTGTTTATTCCTCTGCTCAGCTTCTAAAGCCCTGGAGACGTTAGTGCCCCTCCTAAATTTGAAACATGAATAGATTTCTACCCAGTGGCAGGAGCAGACCCACACATGGCTCATAGAAATCACTCAACAAATTATTTCCTGAATGAATTTATTTCTATTTGTCGTTTTCAATTGTGTTCAACACAGCCTTAGGCTATCCTAGAGGAGAGCGCCTTATGGGTAGTGTATCCACATAATTTATTGCTCCAACTGGAGTATATTTGGGAATGAAAGGTGGTGCTATTAAGAATTTAGTTAGGGAAACAAATTGGGACATGTGGTCCCCTCCCTACGGGCTGCCTCAGATGGGGAGGTGGGGCTGCCACACTGCACTGTGTCATCTCTGTGATTGTCATCCCACAGGGCTGTGCCATCACAGTCCACATGGCCAAACACAACCTCCCTGGGGAGGCGAGAGGAGGGGAGGGGCACCAGAGAACTGTAGAGTAGATCAGCTCCTTTTTACTTTCACTTCATACTCTTCTCTTTACTATTTTGTGTATCATATTTCTGCATGAGAGTTACTTTGAAAAAAAGGAGCTGCTGAAAAAGTCTGAAATTTCTGATTTGAGTGTTTTCCTCAATGTAGGAGCTTTATCCAGTCATTCATCCCACAAATATGTATTGTCTACTATATATGCCTGTCCTGTACATTCCTGTTTGTTCCATGGTGGTATAGTGTCAGGGGTCTGGGGGCATCATCAGGCAGTTTGGCAATCTGGCTGCTTCCACAGAGACCAAGCCTCTAAATCTAACCTACAGTCACCTGTTATAGAGACTAACGCTTTACTTAACCCCCTCCATCCCCTCCCTAAAAGTTACAGGACTCAGAGTATTTCATATGACCTGGATGCAGAGTAAACAGGACTCGAGGGACAGAGCTCTTTCTAGAAGTCTGTGTTTGCAGTGGAAAGGGAGTGCGGGATGCATTGGGTCTCTCTCAGCTGATGATAAGCTCTGTTCAGGATTTTCCTTTTTGTGGCTTCTTGGTACCCAAACTTGCCCAGTGATGAGAGGGGAGAGTTAGAGGGCCTCAAGAGAGACTTTTGTCAAATCTTTGAAGTAAACATCATGTAACCTATTGAGGTTGAAGTATACTTCACTTATCTAGAAGTTACGTGTCCAGCAAACCCTGCTCTCTGGAACAAGCAATAAGCTAGAAGGAAGGGACACAAACAGGACTTCAGCAGCATATAGTCAATAGCATGAAGTTCACAGGCAAGGGCAGGACCTGGGGCAGAAAGGAGACACCAGCCGCCTCCAACCTAAGCTCTGCCTGCCCAGAACTCTACTGGGTTTTCCTCATCTCCTAAGCTGGGCCTGCACAAGCCACTAGGAGTCCCCTGCCTGGTATTCCTCAAACCAGGTGGGAATGTTTCCAGATGCAACATTTGGGAAAGTGCAAAGGTATTGAAAGGATGTGTCCAGATTTCTTATACGAGCTTAACTTAAGTCTTTCCTGGAGACTGGCCAGTGCAACTAATGGGACAGCCTCAACTCCATGTGGGCAACTTCTCTTCAGAGGTCTCCCTGCTTTTCTGACATAAAATTTTTTTAAAGTAATGTAGGCCCATGGGGGAGGGGGAAGCCAAACAATATGAAAGGTAATCTAGAAATATGCTTGCACCATTTTATGTTCCCACCAGCCGTGTAAGAGGATTCCGATTTCTCCAACTCCTCTCCAACACTCAACACCTCATGAGTGGTGTCTCATTGTGGTTTTGCATTCCCTGATAACTAATGATGTTGAGCATCATTTCTTTTGCTTATAGGTCATTTGTTTATCTTCTTTGGAGTATCTATCAGATTCTTTGCCCATTTTTAAATTGGGTTATTTATATTTTATTATTGGGTTGTAAAAATTCTTTATATAGTCTGCATGCAAGTTATTAGATATGTGATATGCAAACATTTTCCTCCCACTCTCTGGGTTGTCTTTTCACTTGATGATATCCTTTGTAGCACAGAGTTTTTAATGTTGAATATTGATGAAGTCTAATTTGTCTGTTTTTTGTCACCAGTGCTTTTGGTGTCATATGTAAGAAGCCATTGCCTAATCAAAGGTCACAAAGATTTACCTTAGGTTTTCTTCTGAGTTTTATATTTAGGCCTTTGATCGATTTTGAGTTAATTTTTGTTTACAGTGGGTTAGGGGTCCAACTTCATTCTTTTGCATATGGCCAATCCAGTTGTCCCAGTACCATTAGTTGAAAAGACTATTCTTTTCCCATTGAATGGTCTTGATAGATAATTTTTTGAAATTTAATTTTTTATAGCAAGTACATTATTTACTTAGTTTCAAAGTCAACCTACAAAACAAAGTGTATTCAGAAATAGAATATCTATATCTGTAATATCTCCTTTCCTCTCTTACCCGCTCCTTCCTCCTATAGATAACCTTTTTATTTTTTAATTGTGTAGTTTATCCTACTCTGACCCAATTCTAATAATGTAGTGATCTTATTTTTCAGCCCACAGCAGAATACAGTAGTCCCTTCTTATCCGCAGTTTCACTTTCTGTGGTTTCAGTTACTCGTGGTCAACTGCAGTCCAAAAGTATTAAAGGAAAATTCCAGAAATAAACAATTCATAATTTTTAAATTGCTCGCCATTCTGAGTAGCATGATGAAATCTTGTGCCGTCACATTCCGTCCCACCCGGGATGTGAATCATCCCTTTGTCCAGCGCATCCACGCCGTGTACGCTACCCGCCCATCTCGTTTATCAGATCGACTGTCACAGTATCACAGTGCTTGTGTTCAAGTAACCCTATTTTACTTGATAATGGCCCCAAAGTGCAAGAGTAGTGATGCTGGCAATTCGGATGTGCCAAAGAGAAGCCGTAAAGTGCTTCCTTTAAGTGAAAATGTGAAAGTTCTCGACTTAAGGAAAGAAAGAAAATCGTATGTGGAGGTTGCTAAGATCTATGGTAACTTTTCTTACAGTATATTGTTATAATTGTTCTATTTTATTATTAGTTCTTATTGTTAATCTCTTATGCCTAATTTATAACTTAAACTTGATCGTAGGATGTACTATAGAAAAAAACATAGTGTGTATAGGGTTTGGTACTATCTGCGGTTTTAGCCATCCACGGGGGGTCTTTAAGCATTATCTCCAGGATAAGGGGGGGGGTGCTGCTGTACTCAAGAATTAAAAAAGCATATCTTTCTGAGGCCAATTAGAGTGTGAATATATTAACTAGAGAAAAAGTTTTGGTAAAACTGATAGAGTAAAAGATAATAAAATTTCAGGATCAAAAGAACATTAGACAGGAAAAGTCAGGGAAGAAAGGGGTTAATAAGACAGTGGAGCATGGACAGATTTTAGAAAGAATTCAATTTAAAAATGGCTAAATTTAGGGGGCAAGGTTGATACTTAGAGAGGTACATTTCCACCTTTGAAAAAGTCAGTGCCGTGGAGCATCTTTTCCTGATGATGCCAAATCAATTCGTGTGAAGTGCTGCTTTTTATTTCTGTGCACCTGCTGGCCCCCTTTCCTTCTTCCTTGTGTCCCCTCCCCCATTAGTTCCTGCCACCTCTGTCTGCTGCAGAGCCCTGGTCAGTGGGTTCACTCCTCTGTGTGCCCACATGACACACACAGAGCGAAAAGTGCTGATTCCCCCAGAAGCTGCAGAAGCTCTGAAATGAGTCTCTTTGCAGGTGGAATCCTCTCAGGAAGCCAATGCAGAGGTGATGAGAGAGATGACCAGGAAGCTCTACAGCCAATATGAAGAAAAGCTGCAGGAAGAGCAGCAGAAGCACAATGCTGAGAAAGAGGCTCTCCTGGTGTGTATGTCGCAGCTGCCGATAAGATAACGGCGTGTTTTTGGTTCATTATTGTAGGTGAGGTTTAAATAGTTGAGTTTCTGCTTGGAGGTGAGTTAGTGGACTCTGACATGGGTGAGGGGTCAAGGAATTTATTCATTTGCTCATTCCCTCACTCCCCTCTCCCTCCTTTCCTTTATTCATCCCCCTCCCTGCTCAGAATAGTTCCCAGTCTCTAGCTCTTAGTACACCCCTTTCTCTAGCTAATCTGACTATCTGCCAGCATCCAAGCAGATCCTGGGCTTACCTGCAGCTCTGCCCTTCCTCACTCCATGTGCTCCTCTCTACCTGAAATTTCCTGCTTCCCTGTCCTTAATTCTACCTAAGTTCCCTAAAAGCCTCGAAAATGCCCCCCTCTCCATGACTGAAGTCTTTCACATTCACACAGCTAGAAGGGTCCTTTGACCTTGGGAAGCCCACTCTCTTTCCGCTCTTTGCTGTGGCATTCTCTTGTACCTGTCATTAGAGGTGGGCAGTACGTTCCACATCTTGGCTTCTCTAGGAGAGCGTAAGTTCCTCAAAGGTAGGCACTCCGTGTCGACCTTATCTTGTGTCCTTACAGGCTTCATAAATGTGCCGAATGGTTGATTGAGTTGGTGCTTTGCAATATGGGAGAAAGATCTGGGCATTCTGCGTTCAATTGCAGATCTGGCCCTAATTCCCTTTATAGTGTTTGCAAATACAGTGACACTCTGAGCATCTAATCTAGGGATAAATAACATTTATGGGCTCTTTTTAGACATAAGGACTCAAGGGAAGAAAGGAAAAAAAAATTTAAGCCCATTAAAAAGCCACACAATGTGTCTTTATTCACAGATGAAAACGAGAGTTGTAGAAGTTGAGTTCATAATCTGTGAGACACTTCTAGGCTCCAAGGTCATGCTTTTAAAGAGGCATTGTGATTTAACAAGGCCACAGCTGTTTGGATCCTGGTTGGTAGCCTAGGGACTCCATAGCTGTGCTTAGAAGAGTGTGTTTCTTTTGCAGGAAGAAACCAATAGTTTTCTGAAAGCAATTGAAGAAGCCAATAAGAAGATGCAAGCAGCAGAGATCAGCCTAGAGGAGAAAGACCAGAGGATTGGAGAACTGGACAGGCTGATTGAGCGCATGGAAAAGGTAACAGATGCAGCCTTGGGCCTATTGCCCCCCTGCTCAGACTCCCCTGCGTTTCTGCAGTTCTCTTGTAGGCCTGTCTAAAGGTATGAGTAGGCCTCAACACTGAACTCTCTTGTCCCTCCAATTTGTGACATAAAAAAGAAAGACAAAATTGTAAAATAAAATAGTAGGAAGTCCGACAAATTTCCCATTTTCCCCATGGTAATGATTTTGATGCTTTGAAAAACATTATATATAAAATTATTTACAAAAATTAATATTTTAGCAGCTCTGCTTTCCTGGGGCCCCAAGCATGGACTTGGTTTCCTTGTTGAGTAATCAAATCCTACTTAGATGTTTCATCAACACCCTAAGCCTGTTGTTTCTGGGACATGCATCTGAAGGGTTGGCTTTTCTCTGACACGCCACATGTCAGAGTGGGGGACATGCCATTTCTCTGTGGGTGGGGCATGCAGGCTGATGGGTGGGGCCAGGTGGAGGCATGTGGAAGGCAGGAGCTCAGCTGAGATAATGAGGGCAGTCTAGAGAAAGGAAAGAGGCCAGAAATTAGGCGGAAATGGAAAAAGGGAAGAAGGGGTGGGACAGAGGGAGGAGAAAAAGAAGGAAGGGAAAGAAGAAAAAGGAAGGTGACCTTTAGCAGGTGGCAGCTGACTTCTAGGGGAGGGGTGGTAGTTGAGGGCCGAAACTGTGGCTGGCTTCTGGAAAATGGCTCTCGAGCAGCATCTGGGTTTGTAGAATAGCGGTGACCTGCAGAGACTGTGACATCTTAGCACCCTGTAACTCATGCTGCATGCCGAGAATCTCCAGGCTGATGATGAGGGAGGGGGACTATAATATGAGTGAGTGAGGTCAATATCTGGGCTTCCAAGTGGTTCTGAGCGGAGATGTCCTTACCTGATGTCTGCAACATGAGCCCTCTACTGTCCCTGACAAGGTGAGGTGTAACCAGAGCGGGAACAGCATTGCATTCGGTGCTATGGAGCTTTGGGGCTCGCTGGGCGCTCCCAATTTAGGTAATATCTTTATTTGGGAGGGACTTGAGCAAACTAAAGAGTCAATTACAATTTTACCTCTAGCCCTTGGAAACAGATTCCTATCTTTTACTGAAGAAAGGGGAAGTGGTTTGTGTAGGACTAACATTATTATTGGTTGGAAGTGAAGATGGGGCCGTAAGGGCATTTTCTAGAACTTGGGTGAGCTTTCTTCCACTTCGTTGCTCTCCTACCACAGCAGTAGATGCTGGGTAATGCAAATGCTCCCTCTGGGTGGCAGATTGTCCTGCAGCATACAGAAGCGAGGGGAGCAAGCAGTGTGGGGAGGTGATGTGGGCAGGGAAGATGTCTTACAGAGATAAATGGTCTGGGGAGTGGTTAAGAATAGAGGTTGTAGAATCAGACAGACCTAGATTTTGAGTCTTACTTCTTTCTAGTTGTGGGCAATTACTTGACTCTTCCAAACTCAGTTTCCTCTTCTGTAAAATGCTTACAATCATAATTCTGATTGTTAGGGCTTTTGTCAGTAGTAAATGAGAAAATCCATGCAAAGTGCTAAGCATGGTGCCTGGCATACAGTAGGGCTCAAAAATTTGTGGCTCTGATTTTTATTTTGTTACAGACCTGCCTAAGTGCCTGCCCCCAGCGTCAGCTTTTTTTAGCTGGACCTGTTTTATAGTTTATCTTCTTTGTACCCTTGGGATTCTGACAGTCCCCAGCTTCTTCACACTGATTTCACGTGGAGCCTGTGGGAGAGGTCTGTGGGTGGGAGGCCAGGGCAGTGGTAAGGCTGACCCTCCCTGTGGGTGTTTATGTAACACAAAACGTTCCCCACGTCCTGTGGCTTTTTCTTTAGTGACTGAAAATTTATTGTCCTTTCTTTAAATCTTCTTTTCCATTTAAGATAGAGAAATGCTTGCTTTATATAGCTAAGATTAGATATACCAATTTACGCTTTTTCCCCTTCAGGGGTAAATCTTTGAGAGCAGGGATCTTGCCAGATCTCTGTCACACAATGTGAGCGGCGTGTCCATGGGTGTGAACTGTGGCAGTGTTTGCATCCTGGTCTCACCTATTTTTGGATTTGCTCACAGACAAACTGTGTGCTTTTGAACGACTTGTCTACCATATACCTCAGTTTACCGTTTCTCTTTTTGAGCATTGTATTTAAAACACCTTTTTTCTGATCAGTAAAAATCTTTTAAGGAGTGTGTTCTATCAGGGACCCTTCTGTGAAATAGAATAATATTTTATGCCTTGATCTGGGAAGTGCTTTCACAGATGTATACAAATGTAAGAAATTGTTGTGCAGTGTACACTTAAGATTTGTTGCACCTCAATTAAAAAAAAATTGAACGTTTAAACTGAGCTGTAGGTTAGGCCTTGCCCTGCTTTATGACAGCTTTTTTGGGAGTCTCAGGGGGGCTCACTTGTGAAAGGTCCATCACTGCTATTTCAGAGCTGATGGAAACTTCCAGCCAGTGGCAAACCACCTGAGCACAGGGGGAGTGTTCTGCCCAGGCTGGGCAGTAAGAATGTGCATTCGCTGCAGAGATTTAAAAACAATAATAAAACCCCATTGAGAGTTGGTCTGTCTTTATTATTCTAAATACGTCAATGATAATATGCTCTTTCTGCCAGGGTGGACTGTTTCCCATGTCTTTGGTCTATTCCTTGGTGTTCCACTGCTTAACAGCTTCAGAAGTTATGGAAGTTAAATTTTCAGAGATTTGCTTTCCATAATTTGGTGGGAAAGAGGTTTGGACTCTGTATAACTAGTAAGAGTTTGTTGGGGAGAATTTCTGAGAATAAAGATGAGCCACAGGAGTACTTAGAGGAAGACCTAAAGTAAAATAATCTCCTCCCAATTAGTGAGGATTTGGTAAACTTCGTTTTAAGGAAATTTATTACACTAACGTCTGTAACGTATTTCTAGTGCAATTTTGGTTGTGATGGGCACTGTGCTTTTATTAACACTTTCCACTTTGCCCAAAGAGATAATTGTCCAGATTCTTATATTACTTTTTTGGATAAACTTTTACATTTACGTATGTAGAGCAAAGTCTATAAATCTTAAGTGCACAGCTTGATACATGTATTAGTTTCCTATTGCTGCTGTAACAAATTACCACAGTTAGTAGCTTAAAATGACGTGAATTTATTAACTTATAGCTCTAGAGGTCAGAAGTTCTAAGATCAAGGTGAGTTCCTTTTGGAAGCTTTAGAGGAGAATCCATTGATTAGCCTTTTCTAATTTCTAGAGACCACCTATATTCCTTGGCTTGTAGCCCCATCTTCCAACTTCAAATCCAGTGGTGTAGCATCTTCCAATCTCTGTCTCTCTCTGACTGTAACCGTACTTCCTCTTTCTTGTAAGGGCCCAAATGGATAATCCAGGATAATTCCTCCATTTTAAGATACTTGACTTAATCACGTTTGTAAAGTTACTTTTTCCATGGAAGGTAACATATGCACAGATTTCAGAGATTAGTACGTGGACATCATTGGGGGGGCCATTGTTCTAACTACCACAATACATTTTTACAAGTGAACACACCTGGGTAAACACCACCCAGGTTAGTATATAGGATATTACCCAAATTCTAGAGCCTCTTTTCTCGATGATTCAGAAAATAATCAAGAAGTTTGCAATATCACAGGCCACTGATTTAGAATATTGGTTATCATTATTTAGGACTATAAGTTTTCAGAAGACATCTGAGCCTGGGCTGATGGAATACTTTTAAAAAAGAAATCTTGAATGGCTTTATCCAGGAATTTGTCTGTAATTCATAAATATGTCTATAAATACACACCAGCAGATTTGGCATTTTTGAGCTTTGTTTGGACTCTGGTGAGTGGGTGTGTAAACCCATGAGTGTTATATAGACCTGAACTCACAGTGCTGGGATGGCATCATACACAGTCTGTCCAGCTTGGGATCCATTGATGAAAATACCAGCGTCTCTTTGTTTTAGGAACGCCATCAGCTACAACTACAGCTCCTAGAGCATGAAACAGAAATGTCAGGGGAAATAACTGATTCTGACAAGGAAAGGTAAGACTTAATGCCTTTTTATCTTGAAATAGATTTAGATGGGAGACATGCTGTGTTTTTGTGGGCTCGCTTGGTCCTTGCATATCCATTCATTTGGTCATCACTTATTGCAGACTTGTACGTGCAAAACACTGGGCTGAGAGCTTCCAATATAGAGCCAGTTTCCTCAGAAGCTTACAGCCCCACGTTATAGCCCAGGGCTGGTTGTTAGTGCAGTGGAACACATTAAAGACTGTTGCCTGTGCAAAAGTTCAGTCTATAAATGTTCGCCATGACCTTCAACTCCACAGGATGCACCTTGTTGATGAACAGACTCATCAACTGTGACTAATACTGTTGCTGTGGAAACTAATTTTAAAATGCCTTTTTTTGTTTCCAAACACTTCCAAGTCAAACCTTGCCTTGTCCCCTGGCTATGGAAAATGCAGGAGTAGCACACAGTCTCTTCTAGAAATCAAAAGACAGAAAGGCCATACATGACCCTCTAGTAAAGGAAAACAAGGTTGGAAAACAAGATTTGAGCATTTTGGGCAAGTTACCTAACCTCCCTGAGATTCTTTGCTTATCTGTAAAATGGGGGTTCTTCTTTAAAGGGGGAGGGGGTTGTGCTGATCATAACAGTGCCCATCTCATTGAGTTGTTATTGTGAGGGAACGGTTGGGCATACTGCCTGCCACAGAGTATGTGCTGAAAAATACCTATTTTCCTTCCTCTTTTGCAACTTCAGAGTTTGCAACGAGTCTTTCCTAGTCTTTAACGTAGTGCTAAGGGGGAACCTGGCAGAGAGAGGAAGTGATAGGCAGACCGCCAGACCCTTCATCCAGTGCTCCATTCCAGCGGCCCCAAAGAACTGAAGGGTCCATCTGCTGGTTCCTTGGGTTTCTTTGAACCGAGCAAAGTCAGAGGATAATTTGTACTGTTTTAAAATAAAAGTATGGAATGTTTTGCGATGGGTCCACTCTGTTTTGATGCATAGATGGTCTTTCAACATGTTTCCCATTTTCCCCAAATAAATGATTGTCGAACAGTTATAATACCAGACTTCCCAGCACTCTGCCACTTGATTTCAGATATTTTGTTATGTTACTAGACTCCTCTCTGTTCTCCTAATCAAGGCATTTACTGGATGTTCCAATATTGTATTAACCCCAAAACAGAGAGCCTCTCATACCTGTAGTGTACTCTCATACCTGAGAGTGCAGATTCTCTCTCAGTCCCTGGAAAGTACAATAACTGTACTTATACAAGGTGAAACCTGCAAGTGGGAACTTGACAAAGAGTCCTCCATTGCTTCCACAGTGAGGTGGTCGATTGGCAGCTCATCACCTAGGATACACACAAAAGAAGAGTGCATCTTGGAGTTCCCTTTCTTGTTCTTGGCCATGTTCCTTTCAAGCGGTGACTTTCTATGCTGGTGGTGCTGCTTTGGTTTAGGACTCAGTTGCTCCTTCTTCTATTTGTGTTAGGTATCAACAGCTGGAGGAGGCATCTGCCAGCCTCCGTGAACGGATCAGACACCTAGATGACATGGTGCATTGCCAGCAGAAGAAAGTCAAGCAGATGGTTGAGGAGGTAAGCCGTTGTAAAATGTCATGGGTCGGGAACTGCTTCTGTGGTGGGGACATTTCAGTCCTTGAGCCAGATCTGATTCTCAGCCCAGTTTTCTGTGGCTCATAGTGAACTTGCTCAGGCTACTGCCATCTTGGCCAGAGGCGAATTTCCTCCTATCTCCCCCGTGGACTGGTGATTATCCCTTTAAAAAGGGCCTTCTCCAGATCAAAGGGTTACACTTAAGAAAGCTACAGAGTGCAGTTCATAAGCTCACCCACTTCAGAGGACGGCGTTGCCCTACATGGGTGCTTACAGCGCAGGGAGCAAAGGGTGTGAAAAGAAGAATGTACATCAGCTCAGGTCTCTGCACTCCCCTGAACTGCCTGCTTCTCTCCCTGCGACCACTCTTGTCTTTTCTCCATTTCTGGGTGTGTCTCTTTCATCCCCTTTCTCTGTCTGTCCCTCTCTCTTTTTCCTCCCTCCTTCCCTCATTCTCTTCTCCCACTCCTGTTTCTTCTTCATCTCTTCTCTTTTCCACTGTCCTTTCTCTCATTAGCTGTTGATGTAATATGAAACCAAATTGTATGTTTACTATATGCTGGACATAGTTGACTGTTCTATTTTTCTAAATGATAAAACAGGTAAGTTGAACATTTATATTTCTCTAAGAGGAAAAACATTTCTTTTAACTTGTGTTAATATAATCTGTCTCTCTTTCTTGTGGTGCTGCTCAATAGAAGAAAGTCTGTGCTATGGTACAGCTAATCACATATTATTGTGATTTTTTTCTTGCTCAATTAAAAAATTGGATGGAAAAAAGGACAGTACTAACAGGGTTATAAGAATTCCCCAGGGCCTAATTCTCTAATTTGCAAAGAGAAGTTTTCAATTTAATTAAACATTTGGTTGGCAATGGAAAAACTGAAAAAAACCCACAATTTTCCTTATATTAAGCAGTACCCTGAAAAGTTACCTAGTTTATTAATGAATTATTAAAATTTAAAAAATCTACTTCTGATAAATGATTCACACATGACAGACAAATAGAAGATTAAAAGTATATCTATTTATTAATCTCTACAGTGTTGGAGCTATTAGTGGAGTTGGGTTAAGGTCAGGGAATTGTGAGGATAGGGAGGGATACTTTTTTAAATTGTGCGTGGGGTAAACATATACATGATATAAAATCTGTTCCCCAAACAAGAAACCCAATCATACACTGTTGAATCCTGTGATGGGCTCGTATGCAAGTCTCGGGGGCAGTAGAAAAAAAGAGCAGGGAGCAGAGGTTCAGATGAGGAAACCAGGCACACCCCTTTGAAGTCCCTTTGCACAACCAGCAAGAGCGCTGCCAGCAGCAGTGATGGGTAGATCCTACCCGATAGCAACACTAGGTAGGTGTCAGGAGTGTGTTTCCCAAGGAAAAGCATCGCTTTGTCACAGCTGGCATCTCGGAGAACCATGGCTGTCAGATCATAGCTTTTCTGCTTCTGAATTTCACACACATGAAGTCTGGGGCAAGGCTATCTCTTATTCCCCACATGGCTCCTTGACTGTGGTGCACTGCATTTCTCCATCTCACACAAGGTGCTGGTCTGGATTGTATTTGTACCCAATATTAGAGAACTAGTGAACTGAACGTCAGATGAGTTGGCTTCTGATTCCATTATTTATAAGGGTTTAAGATTGGTACCAAAATCGGAGACACTTGTTAAAAAGACACTTTCAAAGAACTTGAGGGTTCTCTGTTTTTTAATGTACTTCTGAAATATAACAGACAAACCAGTTTGAAGGGAGTGGGGGAATATCCACATATGAGAATAGGAAAGCGTATAAGATCACTGTCCATGCCCTGCTTTTTCACCTGTGACTTATTGTCTCCCAAACAAGCCTCTCTGAGTCCTGATGATGCAGTCTGGAAGACCCAGGCATTGGAATGGGATCACAGGCTGAACTTTAGGATGGCTCCATCCGAGTGAGCACCACCTAGGGGCCAGCCGGGTTTCAACAGTGGATGGAGACAAAAAAAAAAAAAAAAAAAGAGAAAGAGACTTTTTATTCTACATTTAAAGCACTATCTAATTCAGGTAGTAAGAATTAGTGTGTTTGTCCAGTACACCACATTAACTTATATAACAAAATGATGGTTTAGAATCTTAATTGCAATAGCCATTTATGCGAATACTTTTTTAAAGTTAGAAACATGGAAAAGGGACGTTGACAAATGAGCATATTCACGAGAGCAGGATCAGGTTGGAAAGGGTGAGACTCTAGTAATTCAGGGAATAGTTGGAGAACTTGGGGACGAGTTGGCCAAGGAGAGGTGTGAGAGCTGAATTCACATCTTAGGCAACAGTTGTCGAGAAGAGGAATATATTTTTGTTTTGTATTGCAGTGCAAGGCCAGGCCGGAACCACTGGGTGGCACTTGCAAAGAGATGACTTTCTGCTCTTCATTTGCCATAAAGAAAACATTTCTAATGTTGGCTTCCTTGGGAAGGTGTTTAGCTCTTCATCACGGGTGCCTTCCTTATGAGATGAGAAGCTGAGGTAGAAGCTCCTTATGGAAACAGTTCTCTGTTGTTTGCTAAGTTGTGCCTGTTGTTATGATCTCAGCATTTTCATTGCTTTGCGTAATGAGTGAAATCAGCAAAGTCATAACTAAATCACTTCAGGTCATTTGGACCAAATTTTGAAAAATGCGACCACTGAATTAGTCACTTGTGGAATGTAATCTTGAACTCTGACTTGAGAAGAGAAGCATATTTTTATCTGTGAACTCTATCCACCCAGATACTGGGACAAATTTGACCTAGAATTAGAGGCAGGCTTTATGTGGAGCAGACGTTGGGGACAGTTTTCCTTCCCTTCCACGAAGTCTGGAAGCTTGTCAGTGCGGTAACTTCACATTCACCGAGGGTGTGGATCCAGTCTCCATCCATTGTTGTGTCATTTTAGTCATAATGTCTATGAAGAAACTTGGTTTATTAAAATGATGGGCTTCTTTTTTTCAGCTCAAAACATCTAGGCATTATTACTGGGGTTCCTGGAATCCTTAAATGTTAAGCAGTGTATTTCCTTCTACCTCAGTAAAATGTAATTTCTTAATAATAATATGTTGAATAAAAGTAACCAGCCTAGGGGCTGCCCGGTGGCGCAGCAGTTTAGTCCACGCTTGGCAGCCCGGGGTTCGCGGGTTCAGATCCCAGGCGCCCGCTGATGCACTGCCTGTCAGCATGGCTGACATGCCGTGGTGGCGTCCCATATAGAGTAGAGGAAGATGGGCACGGATGTTAGCCCAGGGCTAGTCTTCCTCAGCAAAAAGAGGAGGATTGGCGATGGATGTTAGCTCAGGGCTGGTCTTCCTCACAAAAAAAAAAAAAAAAAGTAACCAGCCTAGATTTTACAGTCTTTAGCTCAATAATGACTTAACTTTCATCGTTTGGGACAGTATATTTCAGTGAGGACTTGTGCATGTAAGACGGGGGTAGGATGGGCCCTTTTGAAATGAAAGATTAATATATATCGTATGGGGTCAAGTTCACTGAAAAAAGACAACGCAAAGTGTCTTGTGTGAAGTGTGGGACCAAATACCCCCACTAGGCTAGATCTTTGTACTGAATTAAGTCTCTCTTTGTGATATGTCAGGGATTGGTTATCTCCCTCCCATTACTAGTTCTTCTAACTGGTTCTGACTCTGACAAAAAATAAAAAGCAAAATGAAACAAGCCCTACATATGCCCCGTTAGGACTTTTAAGGGCTTGCCAGAAAATATAGAGGGATTGAAAAAAATAACACTTGTGGGGAAATTCACTCATCCATCTGTTCACCAGATATCCACCAGCACTGTCTGTGTGGGGCAGGGTATGCAGTGGGGGCGCTCAGATAGGGTCCTGCCCTCATGGCTCTTACCCTCTGGTGTTACCTGAGTTCCAGAGTAATCCTTGCCCTTGGGCTTCATTCTTCTGTTGAAAAGTCTTGTTGGGATTAGGTCCTTTGTCTTGAATCAGGCTGCCTTCTTTAACTTGCCATGAAAGGAACCGGGAGATCAGGGAGGAGCACAAGGCCAGAGCAGTGAATCTGCTGACACATCTTGAAGTGTTATTTCCTCAGTCAACAGTCACTCACACCTCTCTACCTGCTCTCATCGAGGCCCGGTCCCCCGCCAACCAAGGCTGCTCTCCTGCCCAGGGAGAGGTTATCCGGAGGAAGAAACAAATTCTTATTTTCCCTCAAAAAGGGGTGGATTTACATTTTTGCCAATGAGCAACAATAGTATTCAGCTGAATAAATAGTAGTTTAATAAAAGTTTCTTTACCTTTTTCCACTTCAGCCATAGGCATTCTTTTATCATTGCCTTCTGATTTCCTGTTGCCATTTGTGATGGGCACTGTTTCTTCCAGCAGAAAGTGACTGAAGGGTTTTCTTTCAGTTGCAGAGGAGCCATTATTTCTACAGACTTTTGCAGAAAGCAGTTGCACCCCCACTTCCTTCTATAATTTAGATATTTAATGAGTGCAAAGGTCCAAGGGATTGATTTTCCTATTAGTGCTTCTCCATGCAGGCTGCACATTAGAATCACTTGGGAAGCTTTAAAAAAAATGCCAGAACCTGGCAGATGGGGATGGGAGGGAGAGACTGGGTATTGGGGTTTTTTGGTTTGTTTTTTAAGCTCACAGGACTCCAGTATGCAGCCAGGGTTGAGAACTGATGCTCTGGATTCTTAGAGCAGTAGCTTGGGTCCCCATGCTGGTTTTCATGTCATTACCGTCATGCACCGCATATCGATGTTTCGGTCAATGACGGACCGCATATATGATGGTGGTCCCATAAGATTAGTACCATATAGCCTGGGTGTGTAGTAGGCTCTACCATCTAGGTTTGTGTAAGTACAATCTATGATGTTCTCACAATGTCGAAATCACCTAACGATGCATTTCTCAGACCATATCCCTGTTGTTAAGTGACGCATGACTAGAATGTATTTGGCCAATCCCCCTCAGAAACTGCTATACCTGAGATGGAAAGCTTAGGGTAGGGCAGGCTGAAGGGAAGAAAGCCAGGGAGAACAGTTGGCAGGGACCAGGAGCACTGACATGGGAGAGCTGGTCCAGGTGTGTGACTGTCTGATGGTCCTCTCAGGGGAATCTTCTTGCCAGCGCCACCTGGTGAGGATTCTGTGACAGCTCACTCTTAATAGCTATACTGGCCTGGTGGTATCCAGATAATAAAACCTTCCAGAGGCTATCCAGATCCATCCAGAGAGAAGTTGCTACTAGCTGGGTAGATGAGGCACACTTGTTAAACAGGTATTAGAGACTTAAAGGCACACTATCCATGCACCTAATGTCCTTGGAATCTGAGAACCTGCCATGAACAAAGAGACCAAAAGTGGTTCTCAAGGATCCTCTTCCCACTGTGCTTATGTGTGCATGTGTCTGGCTTCACCCTGGTTTTAATTACTCACTTCTGTTTACACAGAAGACCTAACACTTGGCCTCACTGTACCTGTTTAGAGAGAGGAGAATGCAGTACCTTGTTGAAATAATAGTATTAACATGACGACTTCTCAAGTGCAAGACAAAGCAGAACGTTTTTGCGATTCCTAAGAGATGATTTTGAAAGTATTTAATCATCATCTCTTAGATTTTTTTTTAAGAGTGATGCTGTTGTTATAATGCAACAGTATTTTTGGAGGGGCAAACTGGATCAGGGAGAATGGATGATGAGTAACTCTTCAGAGAGTTGAGCTTTGAGTTTCTGGTTTCTGGCTCTCGAGCCAGTCAGCAAAGCAGAGCTTCCCTTTTCCTTTTCAAGTCCCCATAACTTACCTCCCTGGTCCTAAGATCTTGGAAAATGAAGGCTGAATCTGCATGCACCCCCTGCAGTTACAGACCTCTGTGGGTCTACAGTTAAAGGTGGCCTAGAAAATGGAGATGAACATGGATTTAGAAGCAGACAGACCTACATTTAATAGTTGGGGGAACTTCAGAAAGTTATTAGTTTTTCTTGTCTGTAAAATGAGGTTAATAATAGTATCTACCTGAGAGGATTTTTTTGTAAAAGTTAAATGAGATGATGTATATAAAATACTTATAGCATTTAATTGGAACATAGGAGATAGCCAATAAATACTAACTGCTGTTATTATTACTGATGGATGGGTTCCTGCTGTGCATACGCAAAGTAAAGTTAAATGAATTAAAAGTAGAAGTAGCTGGGTTGATTTCTTGACCAAGCCACAGGGCTGCCCTTCTCTCCTCTGGGAGTCTTGTGGGCTGAATGGGATCTCTGGGTAAGCTTCTCTCTTCTCTTCTGTGCTCTGTGCTGTGTTCTAGCTTAGCCATCAGTCTAACTATTTGAGTAGAATATTTATACATAAAGTAATTTAAAAAATTTAAATTCTCTCCATGTCAGGAATCTTTTATTTTAAATGGATCGGCCATTTGTTAGCAGACAATTTATTTTAAAACTATTGTATAGTGTGCTGAAATGTACCACACAAAAGTACGTTTTTGCCAAGTGCCTTGTGTTTCGAGGATTCAGAGTAATCTCCATCACTGATAATTAGCCAAATGGGGGTAGGGGAAAGGAGCAGTAGTACTGAGCCCACAACCCTAATCCACTCAATTGAACTGTTTCCAGATCATGTCACACGAGCTCTTCTCCAGATTTAGTCTCCGGCTCTTTGGAAGATGATAAATGGTAGCCTGCTCTGGGTTGGAAGCGATTCCTTTTATTGTTCGTGATTAGAAGAACACTTGTACTCTCTCTGCTGGGAAGAGGTGGCATGTATCTGTGATGAGCTGATGAACAAAACAGGAAGGACATGCTATTAAAAGGAAAATTTGACCATAGTAGGGCTCTCATTTGTGAAAACACCCACTCAACTTGTCCAGCCTCACACTGCAGAGTCAAGAGAACTCAGAGAGCCACAGAATATTTTTAGAAACTTGGGTTCCTAGGCGTCAAAGAAGGAACTGCAATGGAAAATAGTACTAAAAATAATTCAGAAAGTGCCAGGTGGAGTCTGGTCTTAAGATCCTGGAAGATGGAGCCTTACTTATGGAAAAGCTGCCAAAGACACCTGCTAAGGAGATGGGACGCGGGCTTGAAGAACTCCAGTGCTCCAGGAAGGAAGTGCTCCCCACCGGATCACACCCCAGAAAATACAGAAGCAGCCAAGTGTCCATGTAGTCTGATTATATTTGTATGTGAAAGGTGGCCCTGAGGATGTCCTTTCTGAATGGAGATCAACGGCATTAGTCAACTTAGCACTCTTCTTGTTTGTTTAAGAAAAGTTTGGTTTGCTTCCATCGCCATGGGCATTTTGCCTGAATAGACAGTTCAACTAACTTCATGAGAAGGAGAAGTATATCTGATGAAAAGAGAAATATATTTGGCTGAAATACATTGAAGTGACATATATTTCACACTTGCTGTATTTTTATAGAGGTCCTGAGACAGCCACAGTGTTGGTATCTCATCAAAACTTAACAGTGTTGCTGAAAACCAGTAGTAGCAGCAGCAGCAGTGGTCTCAGCGTCAGTGGTGGTGTCAGCCTACCTAAGCTGGTAGACTGGGCTAGTGGAGAGAGTTCAGTAAGGGCCGGGTGTCACTTAGACGTTGAGTGGTTCTCCACTCCCACCACCTCTCCATGGCAAAGTGGGCAGGTAGATGCTTTCTTGTCAATAGTTGTCTTTGGTTTTTCATTTAGATGCTTCTGCCCAGCTTTGGCTTGTAGGCAGTGGATGAGAAAGGAAGCAGATGAATAATTTTTATATTAGTAATGAACTGTTACTGCAGTTTGCCTATGCTGGTGTTCTTTTTAAATGCAGATCCCCAGATACTCTGCTAGGTATCCAGACTTCTGCTAGGGAGATTTGAGTCAGATCCAAGAATCGCTAATTTAGCTCTTGCTCTGGCGTAGTGACCTACACTGTTTCTAGGGGTACCTATACTGCCCTCGTGTTTTTGTAAGTTTCTGGTGGAAAAGTTACTGGCATTTGTTCTAGTGGAATAGATTCACTACCCACCTTCAAAAAACGAAATAATATGGAACAAGGGAATGTAATGACATGTAGAAAAAGTGGGTCACCCATGTGAGCCTCTCTCCCAGGACTGTGTGCTCTCCCCCGCCGTTGGAGTTTCTTCTCTCTTTTGGGCTATGGACAGTACCTGGAGGCCAGGTAGACCTTATTTTGTGGGGCAGAGAGTGAGTGAGGTGCCTGAGTTATCTGCAGGACCCTCAGAGTGCCTCTGAAATTTGACGCCTTAGGTGCCTCACACACTTCCCCCTGCCATGGCCCTCTGGCCTAGACTGGTTGGTGATCTCCTTAGATCTGGGTCCCTTGCCTGACAGAACCTCCCTCAACTTGCTCCTCCCTGCCTATGCTAATGCCCCTCAATTCACCCTTTCCTGCCAGGACTGTGATGTGGTGTGAACTTGTCTTATTGCCTGTCAAACCTGAATTATGTGCTCAAATCCTGCCCTCTCCCATAAACCCACCCTCCCCCCAGCTGGATCATTAGCCTTGGGCTCTTAAGGCTACAATTCTGTCTCATGGCCAGTTACACCCCCCACCGGAAGGAGGTGCTACTTAAAAGTTTTAAGGCAGAATTTATTTATAGTTAATGAAAATGTTATTGTTTCAAATTCTAGTGTTTAACATTGTATTATTCACTTCTTTATTTTAAAATCTTAGATACTTTATCTAAAATGTGAAGTTTTTAGAAGGTATCAGAAAGCTCACATGTATGCAAGCCTTTTTTTCTATGCATTATGGAAATATTACAGGTTCATTGTGTGACATGTGCTGATTAATGTATTCATGATACAAATTATCCTTTCAGGGGAGAAGGTCTTTTGTTTGTAAATGTCATTGAATCATCTTCTCTTTGTTGAGATTGTTTCTAACGGGCACTGAAATATTTCTCAGAGACTGGGTGCCCATGTTCTGCTCACAGACAGTATGTGAGTTTGTGCTTCTGTCCCAAGGAACTGCCAGCAGTTGACCGTTTCTCGCGGTTTGAGGCTGTGCATGTAGAACTCACATTTCCACTGTAACCCTCTGTGGGAGGTATTATTAGCACAATTTTTTAGCACAGGAAACTGAGACTTAGAGTGTTAAAAAATAAGTAGCCAGGGGCCTGCCCAGTGGCGTAGTGGTTAAGTTCGCGCGCTCTGCTTGGGCGGTCTGAGGCTTACAGGTTTGGATCTGGTTGTGGACCTACACACCGCTCATCAAGCCATGCTGTGGCAGCATCCTGTATACAAAATAAAGGAAGATGGGCACAGATGTTAGCTCATGGCCAATCTCCCTCACCAAAAAATAAAAAGATAAAAAAAAAAAAAAAAAGGTAGCTGGCAGTCTCTCAGTACATGGTGGTGGTGCTGGGTCCACACCCAGATCTTTGATTCTAAAGCCGTCATTCATTCTTTGCTTCTTCTTTTTTTTAATTGGAAAAAAATTTTAAATACAAAAATTATAGAGAATGATAAAAACAAAAACCCATGTACTCTCCTCTAGAACTGATAAATATTTTTCTTTCTTCCCCCTCCCTCCTTCTTCAGAGGCAATTTAGTCTCTATCCAGGCCATGTTTTGATGCTCTTATACATACAGATATATCTATTATAAGTATGTAGCCTAGTTTATGTGTTTAAAAATGTATGTAAATTTTTATTTATAACATATAAATAAGTAAATTTTATTGTATATATTTTGCAACTTACTCTTTTCCCCAATTTTGTTTTTGATGTTGTTACATAAATATCTGAATTACTTCATTTTAATGGCTGTCTAATATTCTGCTCTATGAATACATTGTAATGTATCCTATTGATAGACATTTAGCTTGTTTCCAAATTTTTATTCTTTTACAAACGATGCCAAACATGTCTCTCTGCTTCTCTGGCTGTGGCATATACTCAGGGAGCAATTGGTTGGGCTGGGGTTGGCACAATTTCACCTGTCCTAGATGCTGCCGCCCAATTGGTCTCCAAGGTGTGCACACGCTTCCACCCATCACGTATGGAGGGCGGATTTCTCCATATCCTCACCACCTCTTGGCACTGTTGGAGTCATCTTAGCCAGTTGTGAAATAGTATATCTTTGTTTTAATTTTAATTTGCGTCTGCCTGATTGTTACTCATTACAATGGGTGAGGTTGAGCATGTTTTCATAAGCTTACTGACTGTGCAGGCTTCCACCCTTACGAATTGGCTCTTCACATTTATTGTTCATTTTTCTGTTTGGTTGTTTTTCATTTTTCCTGCTGACTTGTAGGAACTCTGTATACTATCAATATTCATCATTTATCAAAAAATATTTGGGTGCCACTATTTTCTCCCAGTCAATGGTGTTTGTGATTTCTTGTATAATATCCAAGTTTTTAATTTTGGTATAAAGTTATCAATCTTTTTGTGCTGTGTTGTGTCTTGTTTGTTTGTCATAGTGATATTTTTTGTGATAGCTGTAGAGTTTTGTTTTTCATCTTCAGGTCTTTAACTATAACCCCACACTCAGAGCCTCCGTCCTCTCCCTTACTCTATTTGTCTCCATAGCACTCATCACCTTGTACTACATCCTACACTTCACTTCTCTGTTATGTTTATTTCCTTGCTGTCTGTTTCCCTCCGCTAGCACGTAAGCCCCATGAGGGCAGTGGCTTTGTCTGCTTTGTTCGTGGCTGTACCCCCAACACTCCCAGTCACTGGCTTATAATAGGTGCTCAATAAATATTTGTTGAACAAATAATCATCCATGTGGAATTCATTTTTTGTATATATGGTATGAATAGGGCTCCACCTTTTTTTGGGGGGGGCAGGGGTGGCTCATGGAAGGCTTGTTTCCCTAACAGCATTTATTGAATAGTCTGTCCTTGCCCCACTGATATTTTTCATGCCACTCGTATCAAGCTGGAGTTGTTTCCCTTGTGCCACTGTCTTTAAATATTCCTGTTCTTCTGCCCTTGTGCTGAAGTCTGCAGGAAACCCATTCCTCATGTGTAGGAGTGGGAATGGGGGTGATGAGGAGCGAGGTCCAACTTATGGGAGCTCTTCCCTGATGGGTCAGTCAGTAAACATTTAAGAAGCGCCTTTTATGAACTGAGTACAAGAATGGATGTGAGTTCCTAACCTCAGAGAACTTTCTGGTTGACATTAAAACTTGTTAGAACTCAAGACAGAATATAAGTGTTCAGCAGGGGCATGAGCTGTGTGCTGGGGACACAGAAGCTGGAGAACATAGTGGTTAAGCTTGTAGGCTTCGAGTAAGTTAAATCTGGCTTTGCATCCTGCCTCTGCTCCTGACTGGGCTTTCAGTCTTGAGCAACTTACTTAACCTTTCCAACATTCAGCTTCCTTATCAACAGAATGCAAATGTTGATAATAGTACCTGCTTCGAAGGTGGTTGTAGGAATTGACTGATAACTGATATAATGCATGCTAAGGGCTTAGCACAGTGCCCGTAAATGTCCACTAATTTCTGGGGTGGGTGGAGAGTCTTTAGAGAGGAGATGATATGTGACTGAGTCTTGTAGGATGGGTTGGACTTTTCTAGGCAGGGATTCAATGAGTGGAAAAGGACATGCCAGACAAGACACAGAATAAACAAAAAAAACAAAAACATGGAGACCAGAAAGGATAGAGTGAGCTCAGGGAGCATTAATCTAATTTGACTCGATTGTAGGAGGGAGTGATGATGAAGAGGCTGGAAAGGTAGGTTGAGACCAATTGTGGTGGATTATCAGCATCAAGCCGAGAAAATGTCCTTTATGACTCTGCTCCTAATTCTTCAATGGCTTCCCATTGCCTGATCAGATCTGAGCCCCAGAGTGATGCCTCTGGCAGGGGGTGCTGGGTGAATAGGAGGGGAGGGGGAAGAAAGAGTAGTCATGAGGTTCCTAGGAGAGCCCTGGCGAGTGCAGGTGAGGGTCAGTATGCTGGGGCACTTGAACTTGAGGAACGTTAGTTAAACCACCATTTTTATAGCACCAGCTCTGTGCCCGGAGTGGAGCTGGGTGCTTCCATTACATCATCTCATTACATGAGTCTGAAACAGTTCTCTCCCTGGGCATTCCTGTTCAGTGTGTGGTCTTTTGTACCTGATACTGCATCCATCAAGGGAAGCATGGGATAGAGAAGCTTAGAGCACCCTCTTCTCCACATCTCCATTCCACCTTCCTCCTCTCAAGTCGCAGAGGAGAAAAGAACGGCCCGAAGACTTTGAGCCCCAGCAAATCCTTTGTAAAAGAAGATGTCACCTGCCAACACTCTTCCCAGCCTTGCCTGATTTCCGGGCAGCATTGCGGCAATGGGTTGTCATCACAGGGAGGATGGAGGCAAACCTCTGAATGTCAGTTGGTGAATGGAAGAGCCTGGCCTTGACATCAGAGAGTCGTGTGTTTAGATCTCAGCCCTGCCAGCATCGAGCTCTAGGGTGACCCGCTGTCCTGGTTTGCCTGCCGATGAGAAGGTTCCTGGCACATGAGACTTCCAGTGCCGAAACCTGGAAAGTCCCAGGCAAGCTGGGATGAGCTGGTCACCGTCTTTAGCCCTGTGGTCTGAACCTTTCCCTCACCCCATCAGCAGTCGCAGGTGCATCCTGTCTCGGGGGTACCAAATGTTGCTCTGCTGTTCCCTTTATTGTGCTTATGTGTGCATTTCTTGCTCCATTGACTGCCTGCCTTCCTCACCGGATGTTAGTTCCCTGAAGGTCGAGACCAGGTCTTGCTAGCTCATTGCTGTGCTCCCAGCTTCTCCACTG
The DNA here is from genome assembly GCA_031878705.1 of Tapirus indicus. Lineage (NCBI taxonomy): Eukaryota > Metazoa > Chordata > Mammalia > Perissodactyla > Tapiridae > Tapirus > Tapirus indicus. The sequence continues at coordinate 49,511,914 of CM062918.1, forward strand.
GGTCTGGTACAGAGGTGATCACAGGTGATGGCTGAGGGAATGAATGGGCGATGAAACTTGAGGAACCTCAGTTTCCTCCTCTATGGGGCTAAGCACTCTTAGGGTTGTTTCTGAGAATAATGAGCTGAGCCAGCAAAAGCCCTGGTACCCAGTGCACCCTCTTTCTTCCTTCCCAGTGGATGCATGGAGATTGGAAAGCCAGTTTATTCATCCTTTCCTGATGTTTCTATAGCCTGGTCACTTTTAGGCACCCAGGAGAATCGTGGTGCTATTCCTCTCTTTAAAGAGAAGTTAGGTTATCTTTAATATAAGATAGAAATTGAATCAAATTAGATTATTTTACCTCAGAAGCCAGTTTCAACTCATCCTTTTGAATGCTATAGTTCTATTATTATATATCACTTCAAACTTAATAGAAAAAAATTGATTAAAATATGTGCCCTGTTCATATCTAGCCTGGCTGAATGCCACAAGACACATTAATTGAAAATGAATTTCTACAAACCCAATCAAGCCTCATGAAGATGAAAAATGTACCTTTTTCCCTCCGTTCCTTCATTGATTTTTCATTTTCCCTGCTCAGAGCTTCAGTTAGCAATTTTTCAGGTTCGTTTTGTTGTGGCCTTAATTCATTCACTTCATTCCCGCTAAAATGAGATAATGTTCCATTTTCCTTGTCCTTTTTAAGCTGTTCTTTCATGCTGCATGAGTGCAGGGCAGATTCTGATCCTGTCATACCTTCCCATGCTTTATTATTTTTTAGGAAAAGAGAGTAACTTTATTATTTTTAAAATTCTTCCTGTGGTGGTTTTTATCAAGGAGAATAAACTTCAAAAAGACAATGACTATGAAATTACAGTGCTATAAGACTTCTGAAATAGAATTAAGAGAAGCTGTAGTAAAAATAAAGAACGTTTTCAGAGGAAGAGTGTAAAATATCAATTATTCTCATTTTTCACAGTGGGGTATATAAGGATCAAGCATGATTCCTATTTTGTTGAGGGAAATGGAGGCAGCTGTGACCTAGATCATAGAGGGAACAAGAGGTTCGGTTGAAAACAAGGCCCTGTCAGGACAAGAGGAAGCAAAGGGAGAAGGCAACTGAAGCTCTGAGTGAGTTCTAGAAGATTCTTCCCTCTCTTGTTCCGTCCCTGCCCCATTCAGTTCACTGATTCCCTAGATCTCTAGGGTTTTGAAAACCGTTGTATGTCCACAGAGTGCCTACGGGATGGAGTAGCTTAGATACGGGATTCATTGTGGGACAGGACAGGCATGAAGTGTAACTGAGGAGATAGAGTGGGACCACAGCAGAAGGACCTCATGTCTACCCTAGAGAGTTTGAACATTGGAAGCTTGGGAGGGTTTTTAAGTAAGAGAGTAATGGGGATCTTTAAGCTATTTTCTGTGAAATTTTCAAATAATCTAACAGCATAAATTTCCCCTAAAAAGTCTACAAGGACTCACAATAAAGTATCATGTTGCTTTACTTTGACCTAGAATTCGTAATCCCAGTTATCTCATTTTGATTAGAAGCTTTGGTTGGCAGTTATTCATCTTTGATCCATTTCCCAATGAGAAAATGAATTATTTCTTCATAAATGCAATTTAAAGTAGAAAGTCTCCTTAAATGAGAGCTCATGGGAAGGAGCAACAAAGTAGAGGTGTTGGTGACAGAGGTTGGGAAACTTTATTAATGTGTGGTCAAGTGTGACACACGTGCACCCACACACAGCCCTCACACCCTGATTTTGAATAAATGTGCCTGTGGACCTTAAATGGTTATTCCTAAAGTTAGAATGAAAACAAAATAAAACAAATTTCAAAGAAAATAAATAATATCATAAACTTAAACAGTTTGGATTAAAAAAATCGAATTCCCTTTCCCTTACAAGATTTTAAACAATTTGACTCAGTGTGACCATCAGTTTTAATGTATCTTCAGTATCATGCTCTGTATTGGTGTATTTCCTGTGTTATGTAAGGCATTTTCCAGATACATGTATATTATCATTTGCCGGTTGGTAAAAGAAAACACCTCAAAGCACAATTTCTTAAAAAAACCATGTCGAGTGCTGTCTGGTATTTAATATTTATTTGCTGCTGTGTTTCTTGTATTCATTAATTTCTCTCCACATTCCTAACCTCAATACTGAGTTGTTTCATGAGTCTTGCACAATTGGATACTGTTCACATAACTCTAATTATGGGGCTCTATCATATTCTGACATCTAACATGAAATGACCCATGTCCTACATGTCTGTCACTAATGGAAGAAAATTTCAGGAAGCTGAGAAGCCTTGCAACCAACAGAGTTGGTCTGAATCCATAACAGGACCTTACTAAAATTTTGTACAATTTCATTTTGGTCTGGTTGACATACAAGCTCTTTTCAAAAGAAATTGGGAGGAATCCTTTCACTGTAGCAATCTGTTTCCAAAGCAGTTTATAAAAATGTGTAGATTGACAAAGGTGATTTCACCTCCTAAGAGAACTGCTCTTTTCTGTGAGATAATTGATACATGAAACATTTCTTCCCTGTGGGTGTGCTGTCTAGTACAAGGGAAAGATGTAAACAAAGGATGATAATAGCAGTGATGTGTCCTAATGGGTTTGCTCAAAGGGCTGAGGTAGAACAGAGGAGGGAGACCTGAAGCCAGCCTGGAGGACTTGGAAGAGCTGGTCTGGGAGGTGACTTATGAGTACTGGGTGACAGCAAGAGATTTCCTGATGGAGAAGGGGATGAAGGGCGAGAAGGCCCGCATGGTGGAGGCACCAGCCTGTGCAAAGGTCCAGAGGCAGGACCATTGTGTGTCCACAGAGTGCCTATAAGATGGAGTGGCTTAGATATGGGGTTCATCGTGGGACAAGACAGGCATGAAATGAAACTGAGGAGATAGAGTGGGACCACAGCAGAAGGACCCCATGTCCACCCTAGAGAGTTTAAACATTACAAGCTTGGGAGGGTTTTTTAAGTAAGAGAGTGATATATTCAGCATCTCTGGGGGTAGGACCTAGAAGCTGGTATTTTGTAAAAGCTCCCCCAAGCTGATTCCAGTATGTGACTATGGTTTAAGAGGGATTGCTTAGCTCAAAGCACCTGTGCAGGTAACTCAATTGTGGCTAATATGAAGAAAAGCCATTATCAGTTCCAAGAAACTAGAAGACCCTCCCCCTCCCCTTCAGTATCAAACTGGCCTATAGTGTTAGAGACCTGATCTCCTGTGTGATTGATTAGGCTGCAAAACATATATTCAGTTTGAGTTACAAGGAAACATGCTAATCAAAATAAAAATTAGAAAAAAATTCTATGAACATCAATTAAAAGTTTCTACATTTTACCAAAAGGGGCTTCGTCCCTTTGTTCTATAAGAGGGTCTACTATTTGATATTTAAATTTAACTGTTGCAACAAGGGTATGTTCTTGTTTAGATAAAATAGGTGAGATCTGGAAAAGAGTGCTTCTAATTTCTCATTTCTTAATGCCCTGACTTGAGCCTGGTGACTTGTGTCATTTACCACCACCTGGTGACAGCTAGACCTAAATGCAGCCTCATGAAGGGCACGTCAACCTCTTGAAGGTCAAATTTACAAAGTTAAATATGTCAAAAAGTGAGAACAAAGGTGCCAAATGGATTTCACTTGCATACCAGCCTCATGGTACCCTGGATTTTGGAGTGGCCTTCAACTTTGGGGGTGTTTTTAGGGGACACAACGTGTTTAGCAAGTCCACCTTGGTTCATCTAGGCCTCCAAGAGTCTGTTCCAGACAGTTTTGCCCCTGAAGTCTAAGAGATGATTGTTGAGAGACGGATGGATGGATGTGTTGATTCATTCATTCGTGGTCTGAGACTGTAAAGATGACCAAGATCTTTCCTCTCAAGAAGCTCACAGTCTAGGAAGGGAGGAATACCGGTAATAACATAGTAGTGGCTGATTTTTGAGTGTTCATCATATGCTAGTTGCTATGAAGACAGTATTTCAAGGCTCTTTGAAGTCCACAGTCATAAATAGCACCATTTTCTACACAAATATGTGATTTAGAGATTCTGAAAAGAGACCCAAAAACTTGGGCGTCAAATATTACCTAGAACATTATCAAACCCAGAAGCCTGCAAGTCTGCTTATTTTAGAAACTGGTGCCTCACCTGGGAGAATGCATGGGGCATGCTCCAGGAGCAGACCCCAGGGGAGACTAAGTCGGGAATCAAAGTTGGCACCCCTTGTAGGGCGTGAGGGGCCAGCCACACACTGCCTGCCAGCCTTTGCGTCTTTTTTCCTCTAATCTGAACAGGTCAACCCTGGCCTAGACAGAATATACTGTGCAGGATGCTTCTGTAAGAAATGCTCGAGGATGAACGCGGATGTGCATGCGCAGCATTCATTTAGCACAAATAGTACAATTGCTTCCTGAAGCATCAGTTGCTGAAAAACACGAGCCTTGCTGTCAGCAGCTTCAGCACCCCAAATCCTTCCCACAGCCCATTCTTTCTCCCCAGAATGAGGTGCGTCTTTACTCTAGCATCAGCCCTCTGCCGTCTTAGAACAACTCCCAAAGTTCTTTTCCCCTCAGCTCTCTCTCCGGGTGATTTCTCTGCCTTGTATTTCTTTCCTTTTTTTTAATTTTTTTTTTAAATTGATATCTTAATAGCTTGTAACGTTGTGAAGTTTTAGTTCTACGTTATTGTTTATTGATCACCATATAAATGCTTCCCTTCACCCCTTGTGCCCAACACCCCCCCCCTCCTTGCCCCTGGTAACCACCAAACAGTTCTCTCTATCCTTGTGTTAGTTTATATTCCACATATGAGTGAAATCGTGCAGTGTTTGTCTTTCTCTCTCTGGCTTATTTCACCTAACATAATACTCTCCAGGCCCATCCATGTTGTTGTGAATTTTGTCTTTTTTTATGGCTGAGTGGTATTCCACTGTATATATATACCACATCTTTATCCACTCTTCTGTCGTGGGACACTTGGGTTGCTTTCACTTCTTGGCTATAGTGAATAATGCTGCAATAAACATACGGGTGCATAAGCCTCTTTGGATTGTTGATTTCAGGTTCATTGGATAGATACCCAATAGTGGGATAGCTGGTATTTCCATTTATTTATTTTTTTAAACTGAAATCTACAGACGAAAATCAGCAGAATCCTCTCAGATCTTCCTATGAGCTGTTCATTAAGGTGTACTTGAACTGCATCTCTTTCTTCCCTTGACTCACAAACCATCTGATTACTTCAGAGGTGGTGAAACTAGTATATTTGAAGTTCCTTTTTGTGTTACTTGATTAAATATTTCCCCTGACCTTCTTGGAACATTTTAGTTAATTTCAGTACCCATTTTGCCTATCATTTAAAGATCTTAAAAGTTAGTTTTAAAAAAATCTTAATACTATAGGATGGAATGAAAAAGGAACACGATAAGGATGATTTTTGAAAATTATTCCTCCAAAAATTGAAGGAAATTTAAACAAAAACAAACTTGTTTTTGCCTGTAATCATACCCCAACTCCAGAACTATTTCCTTACCTAACTTCTCTTCCAGCTTTTACCTACAGTCATTGTAAACTTTTTTCTATCCCTCGAGGCTTTTTGTAAACACTTTTCTATTTTACTATACGTTTGTTTTTAGTGTTTGTGTAATATATTCCATCAAATTGATATTCCATAATTTATTACCCATTCCTTTAGTGCTAGACATTAAGGTTATTTCCATTTTCTCTCTATTATAAATAATAGGAGCAAGAACATCTTTGTATATATAGCTTTCTTCGTACGTCTGAATTATATCCTTAGGTTAAATTCCCAGGAGTGGGATTAGTGGGTCAAAGGGTATGAACAGCTTTATGGCTCTTAATATTTATGGCTAAACTGCCCAAAGGGTCATTCTAATTTACAATGCCACCTGCAACACATGAGAGTAGCTGCTCCTCCCAGCCTTTCCAACACTGAATTTCTTCAGTCAATAATTTGGGGCAAATTTAGTAGGTATTAAAGGGTAACTTGTTAGTGTTTTTAATTGGTAATTTAATTATTATCAACATTGGACATTTTTTCTTAAGTGTGTTTTGTATTATATTCTATTTTGTATGGTTTGCTTTTCATGTTGGAAGATTATATTTTTTTGACACCAGGTGGAATTTAAAATATTTTATAATGAAAATGTCAAATGCACTCAGGACAGAGAGAATAATCAATGAAGCCCCTTAGATCGTTACCCAGATTCAACAAATAGCAAGATCTGACTACATTTGCTTTTTCTACCCTTCCTTTGCCTCTTTTTTCCCTTTGTGTAATTATTTTAAAGCAAATCCCAGACATTCTGCATATGTTTCCTACATACTTCACTATGCATCTCTAAAACATATGGACTTTTTCTTATATAATCATGCCATTGTTCTACCTAACAAAGTTAATGATAATTCCTTGGTATCATTTAATACTACTCTGTAATAAAATTTTCCAAAATATCTTTTTACTGATATTTACTGATGCTTTGTTCCAATCAGCATCCAGATAAAGTCCATTACATTTGGGTGTTACGTTTCTAAAGTCTTTTAATCTAGAGCGTGCTGTCTCTGTTTACACCTCCTCCCTGCCAAGTTTACCCCCACCCAGTGACTTACTGCGGGAACTGGGTCCCCTCTCCTGTAAAAGTTCCCACGTTCTGGATTTGACCTTTTGTTTTCTTACTAGCTCTAGAAGCTTGATTAGATTCATTTTCAATGTTTTTGTGTGGGAGGAGGCAAGAATACTTCATGCTGGTCTGTGTGATTCATTTTGTATCAATTTGGGGGCACAGAATGTCTGATTGTCCCACTTGGGGTGATGCTAAGGCTGATCATGGATTCAGATGGTGACAGCCCAAAGCACAGTTGTAAAGTCCCCGTCAGCTTTGCCCTTCACTGTTTCGTCTATTAATGATGGTTGTTTAAGTTATTTCATAGGATTGCACAGTGGTGATTTTCTAAATCTATCATTCTTTCCCCATTTAGGAACTGGAATTCTTTTGAAAAGTAAAACTTTTTCCCTCATAAATTAGGACTTTTTAATAATGTCAAAATGTGGTTGTACAAATAAAGCAGGATAAATGCTGTATTCTTTCCTCTAAATTGCCAAGTTTCTAAGTAAGGAGTTGATGCCCTTGTCACTTCCAAATGTGTCCAATGAGTTGTTGTTGCTGTTTTGTTTTCTAAGAATCATAAAATATTCAGGGTTTAAAAAATATGTATAATCCTTGTGTTTTGCTCAATTGCATTCATTATTCTCTTTGATGCTCAATTTGTCCCATCCTTGGCCCAAAGGAGACCCTTCACGTCCTTGTTTTCAAGCACAACAGGTGTCTCAGGTTCATCTAGTTTATTTTTTGCGCCCTGGAACGGTCCATTCTTCTGAGATGTCTGTGTTTTTATTGGTGGGGAATGGCATTTAGCGACCACAATCGGGATATATGATGTGCTTATTATTATAGCCTCTAAGTTTGCTCGGTGGACAGAGCTAGGACATGCGTATTTAACAAAAGAAAATAAAAGATTGTGAGTTCATACTGATATTTTCATTTCAAATTTAACAAATTTTTATTTACTTCTTAGGTTTCAGACTTGTGTTTCTTTCTCTTATGCTAAAAATCTTGGTTCCAAACATTATTATACTATAAGAGATATCGAATAGTTTCAGAATAACAATACCAATATCACTACTAACAATTTTCCTAGCAAATGAGAGATTTCCTTGCAGTTCCATTTGTGTTTAGAATATATTACAGTAAATATATACGGTCAAATACCTTGTTCTAACAACAATTGAATTAATTCTTTTCATGAATTTGATATACAGTTAAGTTCCTTTATTTCAGTTTGTTTTCAAGCTTTAGGATTCACTTTTTTTTTCTTTTAGGTTTAATTTTATTGTTTTGAATCTGTAAAGTGTGCTTTCAAAGTTAAACCTATGTAACCAGGTGTTACAGAGCAACCTGGCTCCTCCACAGCTTGTTTGTGGAGACATGATATATGAATGGAAAACAAAGTTAGAGTTGTCCAACGTAGAATATATTATAAAAACACGGGTGAAGGCCCAGCTCACGTCTCTCTCTTCAGTAAGCCTTCCCGCCTGCCCCAGGCCACGTGGATCCTCAGTCCGCTGAATTTCATTAGCACTTTTAGTGACAATGACCCTTTTCCCAGCCCAAAACTTTTGACACCTGGTTGAACAAATATGAATGGACTAACAGGAATAACAGAACTGAATGTCTAAAATGCGAACTGCCTCATAAATTCAAGCCGAGTAATTATTTTATATAGAGTTTTCTCTGCATTTCCCAAAGCATGTTCTCTGGGACATCTGTGGGATGTTAATAAGGGTTACATGGCAAAATCAGTATGGAAATGTTAGGTTAAGTAAACCTAATGAGATGTGACTCCAAAATCAGATCTGCTGTCCCAAGCTTATCTGACCAGAGAACCCCCTTTCCATGGAGCATCTCTTGCTATACTGTTCCATGAAACACAAAGAACCAATGTATAGGGTTCTGGTTGAAGGAAAAGTAAGGCATCCCTTTCAGGTAATTGACTTGTACAATTCCACATTTTTGATTAACAATTTTCAATTTCTTTCTTTTTAGATTGAATCATTAAAGAAAAAGGTGCAACAGAAACAGCTCTTAATATTGCAGCTTTTAGAAAAGATATCTTTCTTAGAAGGAGAGGTAAGAAGCTGTGTTTCTTTAAGCTGGTGTCTTCCCTACCATTAAATTTTATGTTGCTGAGTCTACCACCACCGACACTTAATTAAAAATATGGCTATTTCCTGGCCTTATAAAATTGATTGAAGGTTAACTGCCAACACTGAAAATGAGGTTTTGACAGCTAGTTTTTCTTTACCACCTGCATCTCCTCATTCCAGCTTGCTGCTCAACTCTGCTTTTTGGCTCTCGTTTTTCTTGTTCAAGAATTTTCTTAACACGTCTGATAAGCTGTTGATTAATACTGATAATTTCCCCCATTTGTGATGTATTTTCACACACATTCCTCACATGATTCTCTCAGCAACTTTTAGAAAGGCAAGACAAGGATTATTATCTCTGTATTAACAAATTTTAAAAAAAGGCACAGAGAAGGCAGGTGGCTTTGCTCAAGGTCACCCAGCCTAATGCCAAAGCCAGGTTCAGAGACGGACTCCTAATCCAGAGCTCTTCTATGACGGTGAGTCAACGTGTTTTAGAGGTGACATAATTTCACCTGAAACTTTTAAGATATGTTGTATTCCTGACGATTTTTGAAAGTCATTTTGGGGATTTTGTATAGGTTCCAGAGAAGGAAATTAAAGAGTTGGAAGAACCTTAAGAGCTTGGGTATTAATAGAAGAAGCCAAAATCTATTTGCTCGGAAGGCTCTTTATTAAGAGCTTGGCCTCGAGCCTCTTCCTTTTGAGCCTCCATGAATCTCTCCTTGTCTGGGCTCCTCACTATGGTCCTTCCCCAGTGGGAGACAGCCCAAGAGAGAATGATGAAGTAAGGAGACAGGAAAGGTACGACATTTATTAAGCACCTGGTCTGCACTGGGCGCTGTTAATTACTTTCCGTATCCTTGGTATAACATTGAAGTTAAGAGTGGAATCAGACTTACCCAAGTTTGAAACCTAGATCTGCTTCTTATTAGCTGGGTGACCCTGGGGAAGTTTCTTATAATTAGAAGTTGAGGATGAGAACTGCGCCTATATGTGTGTGACCCTGCAATGAGAATGCATAGAAATGGCCTGGCATGCACTAAGCACTGGATAATTTTTAACTTAGTGTTCTGTCTTTATTAAGAGGGATGCCCTAGGAATTTGATGATATTTACCCCATTTTATAGATGGGGAAACTGAGGTTCAGGGATGTTAAGGAACCTGCCCAAGGTGACAGTAAAATGGGTAAGCCTGAATGCAAAGCCTGAACTCTTAACCACCATGTTTGTAGGGGTGGTGAGCTGGGTCTTCATTTACTCTGGTTTTGAGAGGCTGCCTAGAAAAGTCATCACCAGAAGTCCCTCATGGCCCTTGGGGACCTGGTAGCAGATTCAAGGCCCAAGAGTCTCAGTGTTCTGACAACTGAGTCCTGCTCCTATCTTCCCTTCCACGGTTAATGGTCCAGCTCCAGCCTTATGAATGGACATTTCCGTTTCTAAGATTGCCCTCTGAAATCGCAGCTCCCTGTGGGGGGAATCACACCTTCCCCAGTGAGAGTCAGAGAGTGAGTGTCCTGGTGCAGAAAGAGGGTGGTTGCAGGAGAGAGGAAAGAGATGCCGACAGGAGAGACAGAAGGTCACCCAAGACAGTGTCCACCCCCACCCCCAGCTTTACTACTCAAACCAGCTCTCTTACTAGTAGATTATGAAATGTCCTGGGGATATTGTGCGTGGAGCAGAGCCTTACACATACATGTGCCTTGTTTAATGCTTGATTTATTAAACTCATCTCTTCTCTTTAGTTGGGTTGCCTGCACCCTGAGATGTGTATGAGTCCATATAGTTCATTTGGGAGGTGATCCCAGGAAGCCCCAGTAGGGGAGAGGGGATATGAGTCAGAGAGAGGGTGAAAGCCAATAATGAGTGACTTATTGAGGAGGTTACCACTGTGGGCAGCTGTGGCTCACTCACCCAGGGGTCGCTAGGAGCTGGTGTGCACTGGCCTCTGAGTTATCCTTACCAAAAGGTCAGAAAGCTAGGGCATATATCCACTAACTCCCATCAGTCGTTGGTTGAGGCCTGCTCCTGGGCGTTGCGCCCATTCTGGCCTGACCTGGGCAGAACCAACTGGACTCTGGTGGGCAGAGGAATCCCTCAGGTAAGGAGTCACAAGTGTCATGTCGGGAAATGGTGAGTGTCCAGAGGATATGAGTGGGGCTGGCAGTGTCTGTCATGTATATCCAATAGGGAAGATGTTCAAAACCAGTTTTTCTTGAGCATTTAAACATTGATTATAAATTTGATTGATTAAATTTTCTTAAAGTATTTAAATTCCACTACAAATTTAGTATGGCTAATTCCTTTGGATCACTTCACACATCCACCTTAAATGGCAGACAAAACATATACAAAATAAGTTATATAATGACAAGATGTAATAATGCATTTACACTTTAATTATAAAATATTAAATATCTTGGGTTTAATTTATTTATTCATTATTTCTGTTCTTGTTTTTTATATTTTCCCAAGGATATTGTTTTACTTATTTCAAAGTTTTCTTAGAGTTAATATCCTTTTGACACTTTCCAGACAGGTGCGGTGATCTTTCAGATCCAAAGGAGATAGAACACCTTTTCTGAATAGCTAAGGTTAGAGGACGTGGGTTACTGACCCGCTAATTCTTGGGCAGGTCACAGGACTAGATGGCTTGAAGATGATTCAAACTCAGGACCCCTTATCATTGTGATGCATTGACCTGGTCTTTAGCACTATTATTAGAAACTTATGCATTCCTTATTAATATTTTACCATCCTTTGTTGGGCCAGATGGAGATTTCATCTCCTAGGAGATGAGAGATTGAGTTTGAGTACTTGGTTTTCCTCTTTAGGCTGTGTGCCTAGTTTATCATATTACAAACCCACTGCCGACTATTGTTTCCCTGCTAATTGTGTGTGACCACTAAAGCCAGTGAATTGCTGGCCCCCTTTCCACCTGGTTGTTATATGACGACCAGTGCCAAGAGTCCTTCTGTAGGCCCGAAAGTCCTGGGACCACCCACTTACATTCCCTGTTGTTATTCTTTCCTATTTAACATAGACATTTTATAAACAGACATATAACTAATGCTCTGTAAAAGAAATGAAACCACCTTGTATGTTAATGTTTCCTAGTTTTAGAAACCAATGCAAATTGTAACATGTCTTATTAGAGTCACCCTTCTTTTTTATGAAAACTGTCTGTCTATACACTTTACATGAACTTTTCCTTTGAGTGACATATGAACACAAGGCATTGCTCAGACTCATTGTTTCCATTATTATTTCCTTCTCCTCCTCTTTTTTTGATGCTCAAATTGTCACAGCTCAGTGGGGAGAGTTCTCCCATGTTAACTGCTTTGCTCATGTGGCAGGGTTCCTGATGGTCTTGGAGTCATTCTTGCCATACGGCAACAACAAGGTGTTCCAGACCTATCCTCAGTTTTGTCTTGTCCCAGGATATGGAATTGGCTTGTCTCTGTGGACTCCTGACTCATTTGAGTGGGGAACTGTATTGAGGAAAATCTGGGCGTGAGAATTGGAAGTGAGCTAAATTGCTGTGCCTACTGTTAGGCCAATTTTAGTAGTGACAGAAATTGGGGGAAATGTGTCTTTCAAGATTATGAGGTCACATCATTGTTTTCCAAATTTATCTAATTATGTAGCTTTACAATACAGGGTTCTTTTAGCCACTAAGAATTTCTATTATGTTGACCTATTCTAACACCAGTAATTTTTATACCATGACGTTCCATCCCCTGCCTTGTGTCATAATGATGCCATTGGTGGTGTTTCAGATATCTTAGAAAAGTTTTGGTGGATAAATCTGGTAACATCCCATATTCCATCTTATTAATAAAGTAGCTACCTTATATTAAGGGCCTAATTGCAGACTCTGGAGCCAGACTTCCTGAGTTCAAATCTCAACTCTGCCTCTTACTAGTTATGTGATCTTGAGCAAGTTACTTAACTGCTCTGTGCCTTAGTTTGCTCATCTGTAAATGGATATCCTCTATTTAAAATGGTATCCTCTCTGTAGAGTTGTTACAAGGATTAGATTAGTGATTAGTTGGGGCTGGCCCGGTGGCATGGTGGTTAAGGTCGCGTTCTCGACTTCGGCAGCCTGAGGTTCACAGGTTTGGATTCCTGGCACAGACCTACACACTGCTTATCAAGCCATGCTGTGGTGGCATCCCATATACAAAATAGAGGATGGGCACAGATGTTAGGTCAGGGCCCAACTTCCTCACCAAAAAAAATATAAATAAACAATAAAATAATAAGTGGTTAGAAAAGTGCATGGCTCATAGTAAATGCCATATGTGTTTACTGTTTGTTCAGTTGTCTTTGTCCCAGGGAATCCTTCCGTTGTCATTGATATGTATTTCTTCTTCTTCCTCCTCCCCTGGCTCCTCCTCCTCCCTCTCCTCCTCCTCCTCCTCCCCCTCCTCTTCCTCCTTCTTTTAAATAGAGAATATGGATTATTTTGGTCCCTCAATTCATCATTTGTACTTACTGATGCTTAAACTCATTAGATTTTGCAACCCCCACCGGACCCCTAAGATCTTGCTCTAGCATGGCCCCATCATGCTACATTTTCATCAATGGATTCAAAATCTTCCTCCTACAAAAATATGCCCATTCTTTTTTCATTTTCTTTTTTTCCAATTTTTTATTTGCTCACCTCTTGAAGAAGAAATATCCCATCCCCTATATGTATAGAAAATGTTATTAAAATAAAATTAAAAGCATATATCTTCATAAGGTTGATAAACTTTATGAAACTCTGAACAGATTCCATTTCTTTTTTCTCTGCTGAAAATTCTGAACTTACAGCTGAATTCAAAAGTCAGAGGGAAGGAGTCAAACGTCTTGGTTTTGTCCATCTTGCATTTAATGTGTGTTGTGTGGTACATAAACCTCTCAATGTGTCTGTTATGCATTCCTGGGACTATTATTAATTTTTCTGTGTAATACTGGGACGGCAGCACCAGGCACCAGGGCTCCACGTACGCATTTTATTGGACACACGCTCTTGTTTAGTGCGTGTGCTACAGCTCCGGCTGCTCGCTCCCCTGAGCCTGAGGGAGTTGAGGGAGGAGGTGGCGGCCAGTTATTTGTGACATAATTTCCACAAAATGCCAAAAGGTGCCATACCGGGTCCTTTCTTCCTGGAAGGTACATAGCCTCCCAAGCAGCCAGGTGGGATACATTTCACATCTAAACACCAGGGGGTGGTATTTGAAAGGAGGAAATCCCTGGAACTTGATTCTTGGTCCCAGAAGCAATCTTTTACAGAGCACAGGCTGGCGACAGTGTGAGGCTGCTCTTTGTGGGTTCACTTGGGTCATATTCTGCAAGACTGAGAGCAGATAGTCTTTGTTTTTCCCGATTGAGTCCTGTCCATTTTATTTTTTAAGTATTTCTTAAATCTGTCTCTCCCTCTCTAACTTTCCTTCTACTGCCCATGTTCAGGCTCTCACCATCTTTTATTTTATTCTTGTCAACCTTGTTGTGTATTAATTTATGTAAACTGCAGCTATTTAAACTGCATAGCGACTAATGTTAAGTAGACAAAGTGGTGATCATTTCGCAATAAATACAAACATCGAATCATTATGTTGTACACCTGAGATTATGTTATATGTCAATGACACCTCAATTAAAAAAATTATAATTCGATGAGTGTTGACAGTTGTATATACCTATGAAACCACCACCCCAATCAAGACACAGAACATTTCCATCACTCCTCAAAGACTCTGTGTTTCCCTTTGCAATCCATCTCTCCATTCACCCCCAGGTATCCAGTGATCTCTTTCTTTGGGGGGGGGGGTGTCAATTTATCACTTTTTGTCACTTCAGACCTGTTTGCGTTTTGTATAAATGGAGTTGTATAGTAGGTGCTCTTTTGTGTCTGACTTCTTTCACTCAGTGTAATGATTTGAGATAGGGCTTGTTGTGTGCATTCCTGTTTATCTCAGAGTAGTATTCCATTGTATGAATAATGAATATACCACAATTTATTATCCATTCACTTGTTGGTATACGTCTGAGTTGTTTCCAATTTGGGGCTATTGTGAATAAAGCTGCTATGAACATTACTGTACAAGTCATTATGTGGACATATGATTTTATTTCTCTTGGGTAAATTCCTAGTACTAGTGGAATAACTGGGTTGTATGGTAGGTGTAGGTTTAACTTTTAAAAGAACTGTCAAACAGTTTATCAAAGGGGCTGTGGTACTTTACATTCCCACCAGCAGTTCTGGTGTCCTAGTTTCTCCACATCTTCACTTTGACTTAATATTGTCAGTCTTTCAAATTTAGCCATTCTAGAAGGTGTGTGGTGTTATCTCATTGTGGTTTTTATTTGCATTTTGATAGTTACTAGTGATGTTAAGCATCTTTTAAAATGCTTATTGCCCATTTATATGTCTTGTTTTGAAGTGCTTGTTCAAATCTTTAGCCCCTTATTTTATTGAATTTTTAGTTTTCTTGTTATTGAGTTGTAAGTGTTCTTTATATGTTCTGGACACTAGTTCTTTGTCAGATATACGCATTGTGAACATTTTCTCCCATTCCATGACTCGCTTTTTTATCTTCTTAATAATATATTTTGAGGGTATTTTTGTTTTTGAGAAAGTTCAGTTTATCAATTTTTTCTTTTATGGTTTTTGCTATTTGTTTCCTAAGAAATCTTTGCCTAATACAAGGTCACAGAGATTTTCTCCTCTAAAAATGATTTTGTCTAAAAATTTTACTTCTTTTGCTCTTTAATTTAGATCTATGATCTATTTGGAGTTAATTTTTGTGTTTTGTGTGAAGTAAGGGTTGATATTCTTTTTTCCCACATGGCTACCCAGTTGTTTTCTTTTAGCGACTCTTTAATTCCTGGTGTTGATGATTTGTACCCCCTTTCTTCTTTAATCAGTCTAGCTGGGGGTTTATCAATTTCATTGATTTTCTAAAATATTGAAGTACCTTTGTTGATATTCTCTATTGTCTGTCTCTTTTCTATTTTATTGAGTTTTGCTCTGATATTCATTGCTCTTTTCCTTCTAATTACTTTGATATTACTTTGCTCTTCTTTTTCTAGCTTCTTGGGGTGGACCTTAGCTCACTGATTTTAGACCTCTTTTCTTTTTTAAAAAAGCCTTTAAAGTTATAAATGGCCCTCTCAGCTCTGCTTCAGCTGCATCCCACAGCTTTGATATGTTGTATTTTCAGTATCATCCAGTTCAAAATATTTTATAATTTCCTTTGAGATTCTTCTTTGACTTATGGATTATTTAGAAGTGTGTTAACTTCCAAATATCTGAGATTTTCTTAGATATCTTATTGTTTTTAATTTCTAATTTAATTGTTATAGTCAGAGAATTTACTTTGTATGGTTTTAATTCTTTTAAATTTATTGAGACTTGTTTTATGGCTCAGCATGTGGTTTCTCTTGGTTAAATATTATAAAAAATATGCATTCTGTTTTTGTGTGTGTACTATAAATTTCAATTGGATTTAGGTGGTTGATAGTATTGTTTAGGTTTTTCCTGGTTTTTGTATAATTGTTCTATCAATTGCTGAGGGAAGGATGTTAAAATCCCTTCCTATGGTTTTAGACCATCTATTTCTTTAATTGTGTTATTTTTTACTTCATATATTTTGAGGCTCTGTTATTATGTACACACACATTTTTGGTTGTCATGTCTTGGTGATGAATTGACCTTTTCATTATTATCAAATATCAGTCACTACCTTTGTTCATACTCTTTATCTTGAAGTCTATTTTATCTGATATTAATTTAGCCATTCTTGCCCTCTTATGTTTACTGTTTGCGTGGTATATCTTTTCCACCCATTTATTTTCAACTGATCCGTGTCTCTATGTTTAAAGTGCGTCTCTTGTAGACAATATATAGTTGGGTCTTGCTTTTTTATACATTCTGATAGTCTTTGTCCTTCAGTTGGAGTGTGTAGTCCATTGACATTTAATTATTATAGATATGGTTGGATTTAGGTCTACCATTTTATTAGTTGTTGTCTGTTTATTCCCTCTGGTTTGTTTTGTTCCCCCTTTCTTGCCTTCCTTTGGATTATTTCAATAATTTTTAGAATTCCATTTTAATTTATCACTTGGCATTTTGCTATGTCTCTTTTCTCTTAATGTTATTAGTGGTTGCTCTAGGTATTACAATATACATCATTAACTGTTCACAGTCCACTTCAAGGTAATATTGTACCACTTTATGTAAAATGTAGAAATCTTGCAATGATATAGGCCCACTAACCCCTCCCCCTGCTGTTATAGTTATTATATATATTGTGTCTACATACCTTTAAACACACAATACCTTGTTACAATATTTGCTTTAGCAATCATATGTATTTTAAAGAAATTAAGAGAAAATATAGTCTTTCATACTTACTCATATACTATCTGACTCATATTTCTGACGTTCTTCATTCATTCCTGAAAATCTGAGTTTTTCTCTGATATCATCTTTCTTCAGACTGAAGAACTTTTATTTTGCATTTCATGTAGTGCAGGTCAGCTGGTGACAAATTCACTTAGTTTCTCTTATCTGAAAGTAAAGTCTTTATTTCACCTTCATTATTGAAACATAGAATTCTAGGTTGGCAGTTTCTTTCTCCTAGTGCTCACTGTCTTCTGGCTTCCATAGCTTTTGATGAGAAATCTGTGGTTTTTCAAATTATTATTCCCCTATATGTAACAGGATGACTTGCAAGATTTTTCTTTAGCTGGGGTTTTTAGTAGTTTGACTCAGATGCACCAAGGTATTTTCTCTTTGAATTTATCCTGTTTGGGGTTTGCTAAGCTTCTTGAATTTGTAAGGTTATATCTTTCACCAAATTTGGGAAGTGTTCAGCCATATTTCTTTGAATAGTTTTTCTGCTCTAATTTCTCTCTCCACTCCTTCTGTGATTCCAGTATCCCTATGTTAGGCTTTCAGAAATTGTTCCACAGTTTCGTGAAGCTCCATTTATTATTTTTAATCGTTCCTTTATCATATTTTGATTAAATGATTTCTATTAATGTATCTTATAGTTTACTGAGTCCTTCCTTTGTCATTTCCATTATATTCTTAAGTCAATCTAGTGATTTTTTTTTTTAAATTTCAGTCATTGTATTTTTCTGTTCTAAAATTTCCATTTGGTTCTTTTTCATGTTTTCTATTTCTTTCTGTTGACTTTTTTTTTTTTTTACTACATCATTTACAAGCATATTTTTCTTTTACCTCATTGAGTGTAGTTATAATAGCTGTTTTAAAGTCCTTGTCTGAAAATTCCAGCATCTGAATCATCTCAGGATTGGCATCTGTTGATTCCCTTTTCCCTTGGAGATGGGTCACCTTTTCCTAACTCTTCTATGTCAAGTAATTTTGGATTATAATTTGGACATCATAAATATTTTGTTGTGGAGACTTTTAATTGTGTTTTATTGTTCTAAGGAGTGTTGAGGTTTTTGTTTTAGAAGGTAATGAATTTGGTTAGACCCAACTACACCCTGCCATGCCTGTGGTGGGTGATGGCTCAGATCTCAGTTCAGTTCTTTAAGCCTTGGCTGCAAACTTTTTTCAGTTTGCCCCACACATGCATGGTTCAGGGGTCTGCCAGAGACAAGCTGAGTGTATACACAGAATTTAGGGTTTCTGACTTCTCTCTACTTTTTGACGTCCCCCTTACTCTTGGTAGCCCTGGTTATCTTGGACTCTTTCTCCTGTTTTTCTCTACCAGAAAGATGATCTTTCTATTGAATTCTCACTGTATCTTCATTGCTACCAGCATGACTGCACTGCTCTTGGGCAAAGCTGCAAACAAAAACCAACAAATGAATCACAGAGAACCCATTCTGTGCTTGTCACTTGTTCCAAGTTTTACCTCCCTCTGAAACTTGCTTGTCCTTGTTCAGTCTCCAGAGACCTCAGTAGTTGTGTTTTGTCTTTGTCCAGAGTTTATAGTTATTCTCTGCAGGAGGATCTGTTAAGCACTTACTCCTCTATACGAGAAGTGCAGCTCTCACTCTTTTAACTGGAAAATCGCAATGACCTTCTTGATGGATCTTCCTGCCTGTCGTTTTATTTTCTTTCAATACAGTTTTCACTTGGGAGCCCAAGTGATTGAAATAAAATCTAGTGTTAACCTTGGTCTTATAGGATTGGGTGTAAAGTGTCTGTAATGGCGTACTTAGCCCTTCATAACTAATTCCTGCCCACCTGCATACTGCAGTAAGCTGCCTATTCTCAACCTGGTATGTTTCCCCAATTCTGGAATACTCATCCCCTTTGTTTCTCTTACTCTCTTTCTCTTGCCTAACTCCAGGAAATCTTCACAGACAATTCAATCCTTCTCCCCATCTTGAGTTAGGCATCTCCTCTAAATTCCCTCTTAATATTCTGTGGTTTCTCTGGCATGGGACTTATCATTGTATTCTGTCATTTTCTGCCCAGTTGTCTGTACCCCCATGAGACTGAGCTCCTCAATGGTTGCAAATCATGTTCTATTTATTTTAACTGCTAACTACCTCCCCTCACCTAACTTTAAACACTACCTGACACCTAGTAGATACTCAATTATTTTGCTGATTGCATTAAATTGTTATGAGTGTGAATTTTTCATGTCAGTGCTTTGCTGGGTATCTGATGTGCACATATAGAGTTCCTATGAGATAGAACAGAGGACTTGGGCCTACCTGTCCACTATTCACTGTGTACCAATTGGAGCGTATTTATTAACCTTGTCTTTTATGCCCCTGATATGGGTAGTAGCCCCAGCATTCTGTGAAATCGTAAGGATTAAACTCTACACTGAGAAGGGATGAGGTGATGGGATTGCTGGAGCCTATTAAAGGGCAGGCCTCTTTTGCCTTTCTTTTTCCTTGTGAATAGGAGAGTCCAGATATTGCCAGGGAAGCTGTGTGTGTGTGTGTGTGTGTGTGTGTGTGTGTGTGTGTGTAAATGTTGATGTACCCCTGGCAGTAAGCCAACACCATTCTCCCATACTGGGCGTCAGGTGATAGATTCAGAGCCCACAGATCTGTCATGGCTTGTCAGCTGCTAGGGAATCTGGAATGCATTTTCTTCCTTTATACCATTTCCCATTTATCAGAAGGGATCCATAGACCTTTACATCCTGCAGAACACGAGTTCGTACCAGAGCTGCTGCTTTGCTCCTTGGAATCACCATTCAGAACAGAAGCTACTGAGCTGTAACCCACATTCTTTCTTTCAAAACAAATGAGCTTCTGTTACCATAGAACTTTTTGACTTTCTTGT
Organism: Tapirus indicus; assembly: GCA_031878705.1. Lineage (NCBI taxonomy): Eukaryota > Metazoa > Chordata > Mammalia > Perissodactyla > Tapiridae > Tapirus > Tapirus indicus. The sequence continues at coordinate 49,531,905 of CM062918.1, forward strand.
GTTATCTAGTGTTTTAGCAAAGTGCCTCAAGCTTCAACTCCAACTTAAAAAGAAGAAAATACAAATACTGTAATTTTTTTCTAGTTATGCAAATAAAAGACTCCTTATAAAAGCATTTATACAGTTATTTATTCAATAAATATTTATCCTGCATCTCTTACATGCCATGCTCCAATGATATAGCCGGGAAGATAGACATGGTCATTGCCTCCTCATGAAAATTTAGTTTGGCATTACAGAAAAATACATAGAACTTTTATAAAAACATCCAAAAACTCAATACACAGAGATAACCACTGTTAACCTCTTTCTGAATTTTGTATGTGGTTTTGCCCTTTAGATTTCAGGCACCAGCACTTCATCTGTTTTCATTTCAATATCCTCAACTTTCTTGCTTCTTTGTCCTTCATTTCCCCCATGGGGCAGATTCCCAATTCCTGAGCATCTAATCGTCAACCTATTGTAATGTTTGGCTCTGACTTGAAAAAAAACTATTTAGAATGCTAATTTTAATCCCAAGGAGCTTGTTCTACTTTATATGTTTGAGATTCTGAATTTTCCACACCTATGAAATACTAATTATTAAGTTATAGAGGTATTTCCCACTGACTTAAATTAATAGACTTACTCATTTTATAGTTTAATGAGGGAGTGTTAAAAGTTGAGCTGTACCTTATTTTTAATTGTAAAAAAAAAGTGATAAATATCTAAATGACCATCAATAAGAGACTGGTTAAATAAATGATGTACATCTATACAATGGAATGCTATGAATGCATTAAAATAGTTTCTTGGCGTAAAAAGAAAACAAATAAATGTGGAAAGGTATTCACAACAAATCGTTGAGTGAAAAAAAGTAGATTACTCTATAGATTAGGATATTTTGTTTGTTTCCATTTATGTAAAATTGGATACGTATGTATATACATGCACAGAAAGCTATCTGTAAGGATTCAGTCAGTGTATTTCTTCAATTCCTACTGTGTAAGAGATGCTCAATAAATACATGGTGATGGATGTCCATGTTGTGGGGAAAATCTGATAAAATGCGTCAACATGTATATAACAAATATGCATCATGCATATTTGTGGGGAACATATTTGCTTTGCTAAGAGTACTTTTTTCCTTATCTCTAGAACAATGAACTACAAAGCAGGTTGGACTATTTACTAGAAACCCAGCCCAAGACTGATGTGGAAACCAGAGAGATTGGAGTGGGCTGTGATCTTCTACCCAGGTATTCAGGAATTTCCTGTTTTTCTGACTCAATTCCTCTTTGACTTAAGAAAATACTTTACTAGGCTGTTATTACCAGAATTGCATTCTTTCTATCAAAAATATTTCTGCAAAGATAAATAGTGGCTGCTGAGGCGTCTGACTGATCTCTGTGGGAGCAGGGGCATTGTGCAGGGCAGAGGGGCTAGTGGAGGAGAGGTCTGGGGAAGCCACTTCAGAGAGAGATTGGCCCCATCGGTGAGTGCATGTATTTGTTTCCTTGTTTATTCATTCATTCATTTATTCAGCAAACATCTGTTAGGTACCTTCCCTGTGCCAGACAGGAGATGGAGAAGAATGAGATTTGGTTCCTGCCCCAGAGTGCAGTCCAGAAGGGGAGACAGACGTGTAGGCAGTAATTTATAACAGTGTGAGGGAGACCTACAGGTGCTTTAGTAACGTAGAGGCGGGAGAGTCTAAATCTTGAACAAAATTCATCTATTCCCCAGTACTGTAACATATTATCAAGCACTGGATCAGGTCCGTAAATAAAGCATCTGCTTCAGTCATGACCGGATAAATGGTAACTCTAACCTGGTCCATTCACTTGCATTTCTGAGCTAGAGGACTGACTTGTTCAATGTTAAGCTGCTCCACACGCCCATGCCTCTGTCTCTCCCTGGTAAGACCAGAGCCTGTGAACCAGTAGCTAACCCACTCTCTCTAGGTGCTTAAAACTGTGCTGGTCCAAAGAGGACATAAAACAAGTTTATAACAAGGATGCTAATGACATGTGGCCTGTGATTTAGGTAACCAAAGTCACGAAGTGCCTCGTATATTGTGTGTAGGAGGGTGTATTCTTCTGTAATCAAGGGCATTTGTGTTTGTTGTGTTAGACATTAGTTGGCCAGAAAAATGTAGACTCCTGGAACCTTGAATGGTGACACCTGGTGGGAAACAGTGACGAGCTGATCACCAAGCTGGGATGTGGAATACCTACCTCCAGTCCTCCCGGCTGGCAGCAGCGTGCCTTCAGGCTGAACTCTCTTTGCAGGGGCCTCGGTTGCCCAATCCGTAAGGTCATTGGTTTGACGAGGTGACTTCTCAGGTCTAACCAGCTCTAGTGTTGTATAACAAGTCCTCATTTTCCTCCCTATTTTTATTCATTATTGATATTGTATTTTTTGTTCATTAAAATGAGCCACTTGCCATTCTCAAAGTATTTACCAAAAGCAGCATTAAGCTCTTTCTTTGACACTGTTCTCATTAACATGGCTTGCTTTCTGGTAAAAACAAGGTAATTTTATCATTCTTTTCTGTTTAAGAAAAGAAAAAAAGGGAAAAGAATATGTAAAAGACTCCAGGTCTCATCAATGTGGAGTACAAAGTGGATGATAAAAATAGAGCCCAAAAGAATGATTGATCATGTCCAGGGACTCCTTTTGAAATATAAATAGTTTGGCCATTTCCCTCCTTTTTTATTGTTCAAGAACCAAGTGGCTTAGTCCACTCTAATTGCCCACATAATAAATCTTGTTTGGCTAAGACGGGTACAAAACTATGTCTGAAACCAATAAATTGTTTGTTTTCTAATTCCCACATTTTGGCTTAAAACAAGGTTTTCAATTTGTATGCCGAAGGATAGCCTGCAGCAAACTTTTATGGTTAAGTTATGAAACCACAAAGCGGTTTTCATAATGGAAGTGCTGACAGACCCTTAACTTATGGCCACGGTGAACTTGGAAGCCACTTCAGTATCTGAAAGCAGCCTTTCCATAAATGTAACATTTGGTTTCCCCTAGGATCCATCTTAGCACTTTAACTACCTGGGTCGATCAGCAGAGGAAATGAAAACTACGTATCTGCATTTCCTAAAAGGCAGAATAATATTTCACTTGTTTCCTCACAAGTATTATTAAGTGCCTACTATGTGAGAGGTGCCGTGGAAGTCTAGGTGCTGAGGAGCGTGGGATCTTTTGAGATGATTCAGGGCAGTAGGGTTCCACCCGAGCTGCTTGGAACTGCGTGCTCTGTGCTAGGGCTCCGGGAGAGGCCTCCGGATGCCTCACGGGGAGAGGAGGTAAGCAAGGAGCTGGCCTGTGGGGACCCCCGCCTCCTCACAAAAACAACCTGAGAGACTCAGCTGTTAGTGTGTTCTACATGTTGGATTACAAGTAAGATTTTATTTGAATAAAGAGTTCCATGGTCAAAACCAAATTATAACCCCCGGTCCAGTTTAATGCCCATATGTAATAGATACCAAAATCAAGGTCCAGAGAGAGAGATTCACTGGAAGCCACACAGCCGGGATTAGAACCAGGCCCTCTGAGTCCTGCTCTGGTACATTTGTACTTTTAAAATATGCAATAAATAAAGAGTTGCTTAATTGTGTTGGGTATGTTCTAACAAAACTCCTGGTTCTTACTCGGACTTGAAACTTGCCTCTAATTAAAGATTCCATGGTGTTTTCCAGAATGTTCTTAAAACAGTCTCCTCTAAAATGTTTTAGATCAATGAAAGTATTGAATTCAGCCTCAATTTTGCAGAAGAGTCTTGTTCTTACTCCCTGTTCTTCTCCCACAAAGAAGAACTGGGCCATGTGGTTCAGTTGGGGAACCTTAGGCTGCAGGGGTTCCCTGCCCAGCCAGCTCCTGCCTGAGCACAGCCTTGGGCAAGTTACTTAATCACTCTTAAGCCTCAATTATTTCATCCTTAAAATGGGAATGAAGATGACAATATCAGATCTCATAGGGTTGCTATGAGGATTGAATTAAAACATGTATAAAGCATTTACCATGATAACTAGACTGAAGTTAAGCACTTAATAAATAATAGCTATTATTACTATTAACTAAGTAAAAACTCTGATTTTGCATATAAGACACTGTATCAAATATAAGTGAATTTGGATGTGCTAAGACAATTTCATTAACTTATTTTTTGGTGGTTATTAGTGATTTTATTAAATGTATTAATAGCTTAATCGAATGTATAGTGCTTCAATATGCATTGAGCTCTTGAATTGGACTCTCAGGGTTTGAAACCCTCTAGACACTGTGTAAAACACTGGAAGGCCCAGTGATGGATGAGGTCTCTGTCAGCTGAGACATCAGTGTGTTCCATCCCAGTGTGTTCCAGGCACCCATAACAAAGCCTCGTTGAAGAGGCGCACGGCACCTACGGCTCATTCCTTCTTATACCTGCAGAGTGACGTGCTGTGATACTGCTAATGGCATTTGACATACAAGTAGAGCTGCTCTGTTTTTATGTTCTGCTGAAAAAGAAATGGAATCAGCCTTTTCTTTACTTACAGAGGCATTAAGCCCTTTTTATTACAACCCACTACTCCCCCGCACCAATTTCTCCTGTCCCTACTAACACTGTGTACTCCTGGGGACAGGAACCCTAGGCTCCCATCCCCTAGTTGAGAATTTTCTTGATGCTCAATAAACATTTGTTGGCTGACTAAATGAAAGGTAGACACCAAGTAAGGACTTAGGCAGCTGATCAGTGTTATGATTTATTTATTTAATAAAGGACTAGAAGAAGCAATTCTTGCTTAAGTTTTACTTCTTTGTGTTTGTCCTCTCTCTCCTCACTAGAATGTAAGCTCTGGGAGCGCAGGGATTTCCATCCATGTCACTAATTGCAGTCTCCCTGGGACTGACTTAGAATAGTGCCTCGCACATGGCAGTCACTCAGCCGATATCTGTTGACTGGAGCCATGGCTTGTAGCATTTGTCAGTCCTTCCTAAGCAGAGGAATGTCTGCTTCCCATAGGACCTTTCTCTCCTGGTTCTCTCCCTACTCCCCTGGCTGTCCTCCCTCTTTTTTGATGGCTCCTCCTTCTCCTTCCACATCCTCACTGTGGGAACTCCTGGTTCTGAGATCTTGGTTACAATAGTTCCTGCAAAGATGGCAGCCTCATAGTTTTACCTCTTGCCTCCCTGTGGCTGAGCCGTTGGGTAGTTCAAACCTCTCTATTGAATACAAGTCCTCGTTTCCCCGGCTGCCTGCCGGGCACTCCCAGCTGGGGTCCACTTGATCTCCAGACTGGCCCTATCCATCTCCGAGTGTGTCCTTTTTTCATCAAAGTCGGTCCTCTTAGGAGTGGTTAAGAACACTGGCTGAAAGTTAGATTTAGGTTTGGGTCCTGGCTCTGCCTCCTGGCTCTGCCTCCTGCAATGTTTACAGCTTTAGGCAAATTCCTAACCTCACTGAGCCTCAGTTTCCTCACCTAGAACAGGAAGATTTTGATAGTAATTCCCTCAGAAGCTTGCTGAGATGATTAAGTGAGATACAGGCATGAAGTGCCCAGTGCAGTGACCACGATTTTCATAGTTTTGTTTTGCTGCCCCCACTTTCTCAGCTACCTGAGCTCAATAGATTGCAGTCACCTTTGAGCCCTGGGTTGTTTTCTCCTAGACTCACTCACTCACAGAGTGCTGTCTTTTTTCTTCATGCCTTGCTGCATACTTTTGCATTCCCACTGCCACTAGCCTGCTTGAGACTAGTGTCATCTACATCTGATCTGCTCAGAACCATCTAGTTCTCCTCCTCAAATCCTTCCCCTCCTTCTTCTCATCTCTGTGTTACATAAATTTCTGGAGATCGAGGATCTCTTAATAAAGCAAGGAGAGAGGGAAGGGGTGAGAAGTCATTCTCTGTGATTTTAGGGGCTTTTAAACACTTTTTTTTTCTTGTGAGGAAGATTGGCCCTGAGCTAACATCTGTGCCAATCTTCCTCTATTTGTATGTGGGATGCCACCATAGCATGGCTTGATGAACTGTGTATGTCCACGCCTGGGATCCGAACCTGCGAACCCCTATTTTTTATAAAAGATTCAAGAGTTTGATTTGAAAACTTTGATATATATGTTAACGAAAGCATTTGAGAGCAATTTCAGGTCAGCTCACCTTCATTCCCAAAGTGAAAAACAAAAAACCAAAAGAAAAGAAACTTCTCTTTCTCCTGCCTCTAAGTGAAACTTGGTTTCCAGCAAACTCATAAATTGTGTCTTAATAGGTACAATTTGATGAAAAATATTCCCTGAAGTCATAAGTACCTGGCACATAGTAAGTGCTTTAAAATGCCCACACTTTCATATTTCAGTTTTGGAGACCAGAACACAAAGTAGCTTTTTGTCAAAGCTTTATTTGCTGATTCAGCTATTGTTTCCCCCAGGGGAACTGCCCCTTTATGGATTAATAAAAGGTTAACAATAACCTTAATGTGTTAAAGAAAATGCTTGCATTTCGGTTCTGTGGTTGAAATTATTTGTGTTCTTGAAATCCTGTTGTTTCCTGGTGATCAACTAAATAAAATACCTCACTTCTTTTTGAAAGGTTGGGGTTTGAGAGCCTGTTTTTGAAACCCAGAAGTTCTACCTTTATAAATATTTTTGCATTTTATGGGCTTTTAGGATACTGTCACTGGAGACCATTTTTGTTATGTGGAATTTTCACAGTAGTTGGCACAAATTGCCACCTGGCTTCTGGCCCTGGCACTCCCCTAAACTGCCTGGTCAGGTCACTGGGGTCCCCTGAGTTGCCAGATCCTATGGCTTCCTCTCTGTGGCAGATGACACCCTGACCACTTACTCCTCAAAATCTGTCATCCTCTGGTCTCCTTTGTCATCCATATGTGGAGTGATAGCTTCGTGCCTGGCCCGTGTGAGCTGCTGGGGTCATGAAGATGAGCGGGATATGTTTTTCACCCTTCAAAAAATTATACCTAGCAGAGGTGACACATGTGTAGAGTAGTGGGGCAATGAGATGCTTCCAGTGGTGTGTCAGAAGCCTGGTCACAGTCATTTTCAAGGTGTATATGGGGAGGGTGGGTGGACAGCGTGGAAAAGATATATTGGATCTCTTAGGGAGAGACACGTGAAGTTTAAAATTCCCCCCAAGCTTCTAATAGACCACATTAAGAAGCTGTCTCCCTACTGCACTTTAGTTGAAAATCACTGCAGGGTAGCGGCAGGTGATTGATGGGAAAGTTTAGCAAAAGTGAACCTTTGGGACACAGAAAATTGAGCAGCACTGCTCAAGGAAGCTGTGAGCACATAAAGAAAGGAGTGATCATTTCTATCACTGGTGTGGGGAATTGGGGAAATTGTCATATAGGAGGTAATGGTTGGTTTGAGTCTTGAAATAGAGGTAGGAATTCAAGAGATCGATTTGATTAGAGAAGCATTCAAGGTGGAGGGGACAGCAGTGAGAATGGCAAAGAGATGTGAAGCAGTGTGGTAAAAGATGAGAATTGTGTGTTGCTTTGCAAGACCAGACAAGAGCTCTAACAGGAGATGGTGGAGGGCCTTTAGACCATGCAGAGTTTGGACTTCATCCAGGAAGTAATGGGGAGACTTTGAAGAGTTTTAAGAACAGTAATATGCTCCAATTGTCTTTTTAGGAAGCTATCCTTGACAGCAAAATGGATAGTGGATTCAGGGAGGGGGAAGACTTTGCCAACACTGAAGGCAGAGAGGCCATTTAGGATACTGTTCCAATATTAAAAGATAAATTATGAGAGCCTGAACTAGGGCACTGGCTGAGGGGATAGAGAAGACAGTTGACAAAACAGAAGTTAAGGAGGTAGATTCCATACCACTTGGTGAATGATTGGACATGGGAAGTGAGGGGAAAGGGAGTTGACTCATATCTCATATGGGCAATTGGTCATTGCATCAGTTGGAGTAAGGAATGTAGCTGCTGTAACAAATAACCCAGAGATCTTGTTGGCTTAGCGCAATAAAGATTGATTTCTCACGCCACAGTCCAAGGCATGTTGGCATGAGCCTCGCTCCACACAGTCATTCGGGAACCCAGGATTCTTTCATCTAGCCACCCTGCCTGGGCTTTGGAGTCCTCCTGGGTCTTCCACTGTATCCTCTGCAGGAAAGGAAGAGAGAGAGCATGGAGGATTATGTAGAGGTTTTTACAGGCTAAACCTGGAAGTAATATAAATCATTTCTGCCCATTTAGTCACATGGCCCACCCATTGCAAGAGAGGCTGGGAAATGTAATTGAATTATGTGTCCAGGAGGAGAAAGAAATGGAACGTATCTCCATCTTAGTCACTAAATCCCATTAATTCTACTTTCCAAATATCTCCCTAACCTTTCCTTGCTACTTCACCTCCAGTGCTACTGTTAGAATTCAAGTTCTCTTGATTCCTCTCACCTCCTAAATAGCAAATCTAACTAAACTTCTGCCTCCAGACTCACCCCTCTGCAGTCAACCATCAGCAGTGCCAAGGAATCTGGCTAGAATAAAAATATGAGCATTTCATGCCACCCTCTTAAAAACCTTTATTGGCTCCCTGTCCCCTTCTAAACTCATTAGCAGGGCACCCAGGGCCTTCGTCCACCAGGCCTCGTCTTCTGCCACTTTCCATTGTGAACTCTTTGCTCCAGCCTTACCAGACGTGTCTCCTGTCCACGCCCGCAGCCTTTGTGTTCACCCTTCTTTGCCTTTGCGCATTCTATCCCTTCTGCCTGGAATTCCTGTCTCCCTCTTGCCCGTTTGAGGAATGCCTAGGCATCCTTCAAGATTCACCTTCCAGATGCGAATTTCCAGATGCCCCCCTAGTGATGCTAACTTGTTCTACCCTCGGTTTGCCCATAATATGTTAATTCTTATATGGCTCAGGGTCCTGACAGGAAGGGAAGATTGAAGAGACTTAAAGGGACAATTTACAAAGGTTTGGGCAGCTTTAGGGGAAATAAACAAGGGACAGCGGTGTACTCTGGAGCTAGCAAGTGGAAACTGTTACCAGCCTGGGCCTGAAGGGGCAGGGGGAGAAAGCTGGTGGAAGAGACAAAGGGGAGAGCTGGAGCTGTGGCCTCTGCTAGAGGAATGTAGCCAACTACAAGCTGCAGCCTGGCTTGGAGAGAACAAATGTCCTGACCTCTCTGTCCTTCCATTATCTCATCCCTGCTACCATCTCCCGACTGGTCAAAACTAGCTGGAAGCTAAATGGTGAGGGGGCCCGTTGATGCTGACCTTCAGATCAGCTTCCCAGGGTGCAGAGTGAGGTAGAGAGGGGGGAGAGTAGATCTGAACAGGCAAATGGAGAATATCCTGCACAGCTCTTTGTGTCCATATTATGGTACCTAACACATTGTATTAAAATTATTTATGTACATCTTTCCCACCAATTATGAGTTCCTCGGATGCATGTTTTATCTTTTTCTGAATCATCAATGCCTAGCACAACCTTTAAAAGTTGCTTAAAATAATGTTCACTCTTGTAATATTTAAATTAAATATTCAACTGCATTATTACAGTCTATTTTTGTGTTGAAAAATCATTTCCTAGAGCTGTCTTACCACATGAAGAGTATGGAGAATTTTGTTTCATCTTCCTGTCCTGCCTTTTCTCATTTCTCAGCCAAACAGGTAGGACTCGTGAAATCGCAATGCCTTCCAGGAACTATACCCCATACACACGAGTCCTGGAGATAACCATGAAGAAAACTCTGACTTAGGCATTCGGAGACGGGCACTTTTACAGACGGACAAGGGCCCTGGAACCCTGCAGCCTGAAGTCTAAAAAGGGTGACTGTTGCTTCCTCCTACACACAGTTTAAGCCAGAATGGAAATTGCTGAGATTCTGACCCACTTCTGAAACATGAAGGAAAGTGGAGGTGGAGGGGGAGGGCAGGAGAGAGAGGTTTCAAGGTCATATTTCAAACACTCAACCAGGGTAGCCTGCTGTACTGGGCCATCATTAGATTTCTGTGTAGACACTGAAGTCCTGTCTGGAGAATTCCCTCATAATTTATTTTCTGTTTTGCTAGGCTTCAGTAGAGAGGAAAAAGGACATTAATTGGAAATTTCATGTTATTCACACCAGGATCATTTGTTACAGCATGAAGATTTTGTTTACCCATTAAAGTATTAGAGGCAGTGTTTCTCTGATGCAGAGAAGCCTGTCCACAGGAGCACAGGCACCAGGGAACCCGACCCTGGGAGGGCAGGATCCCAGCATGCGGATCTCTCTGTCCTTGGTGCCAAGGATCTGTGCAGGGTTCCCAGAGCCCCAGCTGGAGACAGGCCCCATGTGGGCAGACACGCTTCGTTCTGATGTGCTAATCCCTGGGTTTAATTCATGCCTTATGCCTTTCTTGGGCCAGCTGAAATCACTGTATTTATTCGACTTGTGATTTTTTTTTTTCTTTCTCACTTTAACTGAAAGAGAATTTTGTATGTTGTGGAAATTTAATCATTTAATGTTTTCAGTATCAATTGATGTTTTTGTTAAATGAATGAATAATTTGTTCATGCATGCTCTACTTTAATATTGTAACCTATGTCACATGTGTTTAATAAATGCCGTATATTTTGTTCTACTGATGTTATCTCTGTGTTTCACCCATGACCACGTAGAAGGAGTAGAGAGCAGAATTGGACTCTGGAGTCTCAAAGTCAGAGCATAGTGATCTTTCAATCAGTCCATAGAAGCCTTTACAAATCATATAGGGTGCATGAGTGTGTGTGTGTACATGTGTGAGAGTGTGTGTATGTGTGTGAGAGAGTGTGTGTATATTTTTAAACTCTGAAATTTATCTAGTAACCCACCTTCTAGAAAGACTAAAATACATTCATGATCATAAAATGCAAAAATAGTTTTTACCTTAAAAAATCACCCTCCCTGTGGGGGCCAACCTGGTGGTGTAGTGGTTAAGTTCATGCACTCCGCTTTGCCAGCCTGGGGTTCGTGGGTTCGGATACCAGGCGCAGACCTAGATACCACTCATAAAGCCATGCTATGAAGCATCCTACATACAAATAGAGGAAGATTGGCACGGATGTTAGCTCAGGGACAGTCTTCCTCACCAAAAAACAAACAAACAAAAGCCAAGAAAAGAAGCAAAGCAACTCAGCTGAGTTAATCACTGTGAATCAGGATAGTGCAAAGGGAAAAATGTGTGTTTTTAAGCCAAATTTATATTTAATTATGGTTGTGGGACATTGGGCAAGTCATCAAAGCTATCTGAATATCAACTTTATCTTCTAAAAACGTGGGACAGTCACACCTACTTGATAGGCTGGTGTGTGTGCCAAATGAGTTAACTCACACAAAGGCCCTGGCCTGGGGCTGGGCACACGGGAGTGAATGCTGTCATTCTGTTTTAAAGTGTTTTAAAGCACTGCTGACTCCTAGTTACCCACACTCACAGAGTTGTTCTAGTGGTGAGAAACCATGCCCTAGGGAAATCCCCAAGGAGGCATTGTGGTGGGGTAACCAGCCCTTGGGACCAGGAGGTTGGGAAGCTGAACTCAGAGAGTGACAGAGGGTACTGGGAACCCCTCAGCTGCTGGAGAGCCTGGTCTGGAAGCAGTTTCTAAATGAAATGCAGTGGCATTAAGAGTGAGTTTTAATGAGACCAGGGCAGAAATGAAAACTGCTCTGCAAACACTACCACATTCCCTCCTTTCTCTTTTTCTTAAAATAAGCAAGAAAAAGGAAAAAAAAATTAATGAGTAATTTTACATTCAAAGAAAGCCAGGGGTCATTCTACAGCATTAAAGGTGGTCTCTATCTGGGCTGTTTGTATTTTTAAGTATATCTTCAACATGTAGACAATTCTAAACCTTATTTGAACTATTCAGAAAAACTATTAGAGTTCCTAAGCAGTACAGACTGAAACCGAAAAAAACAGATGATCCTTCTCAATCCTTTGTCAAAAATTAACTCTAGTGACCCCCAACCCACTCTCTGAAAGAGTTACACTCTTCAACCCCTCGTGAGCATGGTATCCTGTGGAATTGGGAGAATGAACTCTATTATTACATAGTAAATTTATCTTACTGAAATGAAGAACAGCAGTGTATAAAAAGTTTTTTTAAATAAAAAATAACACCTCATAATAATGCCTCAATATTTTTATTCCAGTCCTTCCAGACTTTCTTAAAACACACACTCACACCCCTTTTATTTTGTTTTGTCTTTAAAACAAATAAGACCGTATACTGAGAAGCAGAATTGTGGTTATTTAGGAACGTGGGCTCTGGAGTCTGCCTGACCTCAGGCACTAGCGTGTGCCTTGGGCAAGTCACGGAACCTCTTCGAGCCCCTGTAAAATGGGAACAGTGAGAGTTCTTTCCTAACTGGGGTTGGTGTGAAGATTAAGCAAGTTAATATCCATGAAATTCTTAGAATAGTGGTTGGCATATGGTAAGCACTTAATGAATGCTACCTATTATCATTACATACTTTTGTAACCACTTTTCACTTACTATATTATGAGCATTCTTTATATATACACCATTTTTTTATAGTTGTGGTAGTCTCCCCTTGTCTGCAGGGGATATGTTCCAAGACCCCCAGTGGATGCCTGAAACCATAGATAGTACTGAACCCTACGTATACTATGTTTTTTCCTATAAATACATACCTATGATAAAGTTTAATTTATAAATTGGGCACAGTAAGAGATTAACAATGATTAATAATAAAATAGAAAAACGATAACAAACACTATAACAATATACTGATAACTCAGATGGTTACTAAGTGACTAACAAGTGGGTAGTGTATACAGTGTGGATCCACTGGACAGAAGGAGGATTCACGTCTTGGGCGGGACAGAGCGGGATGGCACAAGATTTCATCATGCTACTCAGAACAGTGGGCAATTTAAAACTTATGAATTGTTTATTTCTGGAATTTTCCATTTAATAGTTTCAGACCACAGTTGATCTCAGGTAACTGAAATGGGGGAAAGCAAAACCTCGGATAAGGGGGGACTACTGTAATTGGATTCCATTTTATTGATGTACTATGATTTACTCAACTTATCCCTGATTGTTGGAATTTTGGAGGTTGTCTTTACTCCTTTTTTTAGCAATCCTCTGATGAACCATCTTGTACACACGTCTTTGTACACTTGCCTAATTATTTTCTCAGGATGAATTTCTAGAAGAGGAATCACTGAGTTAAAAGTTATGCACATTTAAGTCTTTTGGTGCATATGGTCCAATTTGGCCTGTACAAATTTGAATCCTTTGAAACTCTCACCAACAGGATGAGAATGTGGTTTCCCGACCCCTTTGCCAACACTGGCAATGAGAAATGAAGGCGTGTATCGAGTTTGTTTTAGGCAGATCGGTCCCCCAAACAGGCAGTGAAAACAGTTCCTTCAGGATATTGCCTTTGGACACCTGAGCTCAGGGACTGTGCAGGTGTGAGCTGCAGGCCTAGGCCTCCCCAGGGCCCAGAGATGCCTGGACAGCCAGCAGGAAACAGGACAGGGCTGAGAAGGAGTGGGGTCCCCCAGGAGCCTGGAATCAGAGAGGTCCTGCTGCTTAGTGAGCCAGAAATGAAAGCCAGCCATGAAGACAGAAAAAATGTAGGCCACGTGCCTGAGATGGGGTTTGAATCTGGGCAGGACATGTCCCAGAGGGCAGATTTCAGGGCCAGACAGCGAGAGAGGAGCAACATTTGGGAAGTGCTTGGAGTTGGGTGATGTGACATGGTCTTCCCATTAGAGGGCACACCAACAAAGGCTGACCCCTAGCTGGTCTGTGTGTCTACTCTAGGCACCCACTTCCTCCCCAGCAAATGCCATCTGCCTGCTCTAGGAACTCTAGGGTGGTCCCCAGGGCAAGGGGCGGGGGTGGGGGTGTGACAGGAAGGGCAAGATTCCTTTCTGTCCTGGCTCAGGCCACACCGGGCCACAGTGCTCTTCTTGACACCTGGACTCAGAGGCCAGTTCAGTTCAACCAGCACATGTCAGGCCCTGCATGCCAGGTGGTGGGGAGACGATGTGCACCTCAAGACTCTTGTCCTCTCCAAAACCTCTCCCAGTGAGCCCAGCTCCTCCTGATCTTTATTATCTCTGAATTCCAGGAGTACTTATTTTTGGCCCCCTCTTTTCTGTTTATTTGTCTAATGATTGATCATCATGTCCATTTCCTGTGTCTCCAGTGATGTAATCTCTTTGGGGGAAGTTTCCCATAAAGGACACAGTCCTCATTTGAACAGGACCATTCCCAACTTCAATCAGCATGAAGAAATCTACAAATGAAAAATATTCCAGAAAGAGCCTTGGCGGGGGCAAGTACAGTCAGGTGCCACATAACAACGTTTAGGTCAACAACAGACCGCATATACAACAGACCGCATATACCCATAAGATGAGTACCAAATAGCCTAGGTGTGTAGTAGGCTATACCATCTAGGTTTGTCTAAGCACACTCTGTGATGTTCGCACAATGACAAAATCGCCTAATGATGCATTTCTCAGAATGTATTCCCATCATTAAGCAATGCATGACTGTAAAGGAGACCAAGAGTTACTGAGCTAGGCACAGTATACATACACTGAATCGTCACAACAGTTCTGTGTGGAAGATCTTACTACCACCATTTTGTGGATAAAGAAATTGAAATTCAAAGAGAGATAAAAATTGCCTGAAACTGCCCAGGCCTGTCAGATTCCAGAATGTGGGTGGGAAGCCTAGGGTCGGTCCCAGGTCTGCCACAAGGTCACAATACCCTCTTGGTCAGGTCTCTTCAGCTTGCTGAGACTCAGTCCCCCGTAAGCAGCTTTGTCTGGGAAGTAAATGGGATTGCATCCCCCACATAGGCTTGCAGTGCAGTTCACGTGAAATAGCATGGATAGATTTCCCAGCAGTTCCCCCAGAGACATGCCAATACGTAATTGATACCTGCTTTATTACTAGTAATTACTGGGAGAGAGGTGTTGCACCACGAATATTTGCAAACCCAAGAATTTCCTCTTATTGGACATATACTAGAGACTTAATTCATACTGTGGGATTGCACAGAAGGAAAGTAGGGCAAAAAAATGTGGCTAGTGCCTGGATAAATAGGAAATTAAATTAACTGTAGTCTCCTTTTCCTCATATGCGAAGCTGAGAATAGCCCATTTGATTTTGCCAGGGAAGGAAAAGCCCAAAAGGGAGACTGTAGATGTGTTTCTGGAAAGAGAGATCAGAGGCAAAGAGACCAGCAGGAGCCTGCCGCTAAATTTGGGGGTTGTTAAACAGGATTAGATTATTAATACATGGTGTGAAGTATTATAAATCAAAGAGGGTTTTTTTTTTTGGCAAATGGATATCCAATTGTTTTAGCACCATTGTTGAAAATCAGTTGGCCGTATATGCATAGGTCTATTCCTGTACCTTCTGTTTTGTTAAACTGAGCTAGCTGCTTGTCTTGACACCAATCCCACATTGTCTTGGTCACTGTATCTTAATCATAAGCCTTCAAGTCAGGTAGTATAGGCTTTCCAAATTTGTTCTTTTTCAAAGTTGTTTGGCTGTTCTAGGTCCTTTGCATTTCCATTTGAATTTTACAGTCTGTCACTTTCTACAGAAGGGCTGCTGGGATTTTGATGGGGCTTGCACTGAATGGACAGATCACCAAGGAGAACACCAAGACCTCACTGTGAGTGTCAGGCCAGCTCAGAGCCACCCCACGGTCTAGCTGCTGGGACTAGGTCAGCTCCTGAAGGTCAGGGGCTGCTTCTCTCTTCTTCAGTCAGGAAGGTACCAGATAAAAACTTCCATAATGTATTTTGATAAAGGTAGAGTATAATCTTTGTGGAATTCCGAACAAAATATTATAAGAAACATTAATTTGTGCCCCGGGGCCATAAAACTGATGTCATTTGAATGCCATAAAATATAAATAAATGGCAAACAGTTCTTGGGGGTTTTCTCTTAATTTTTCAACACATACTTTGGAGTTTTAAAGTACAGCGTTTACAGCATTCACCTTCCTGAATTAGGGGTGGGAGGGGGGTTGAGAAATAATTAGTAGGCAATTTTTTGGCCCTGGAACTTTTCTTGTAAATGTTTTCTTTGGCAGCCATACTCTTGAGAACAGGAAGTTACTCTCTTGTTACAGATTTAAGACTTTTCTGAGCCAAATAACAGAAAGCTGGATTAGTTCTGAAATGAAGGGGGAAAAAAAACAACTCTAGGCTCTTGCTGGAGATTAATGACATCTTGCAAATATTTTAATTCTCCCCTTTCCTCTTAACTTGCCACCTCCTAAACAAAACACACTCAGCCTGAAAAAACTTAACTGGTCACTTTGTGGCCGAACTTTAAAAAAAAACTAGCTTTATGGTACCTACAAATTTATTTAAATATTTTTGGGGGGTTGGGAGGAAGAAAATTAGGACTGTTTCAAGTTAACTTTTTTTGGTTACAAAATCCCCAATATGGAATTTAAAATAGAAAATGTAGTTGTAAAGATGCTAATGTTTCCACAGTGATGATAAAGATTTATAATTTTCTTTGACCTCTCAAAATGGCTTTTGTTATAGATAAAAATGCTATATCAAGCTTTGTAAACAATGCCTATCTGTTGTTTGAGGTGCTTGCAAACAATTCTTTAGGAACTGTTCAAAATAACAGGATTATATGCTCTGACTAGAGCACTTATTAGTCTGACTATAACACAAAGAAACTGGCACCTCCCCCCCCCAGAAAAGGCTGAGTCCTTTTGAAGTAAAATTAACTTTTTACACTTGATTCTAGGGAAAAAAACTCTGTAATCTAGGTGAAGTTTATGATCTGGGGGAACATTAATTCTATGAATTATCTGAGAACCATTTGTGGAGCTTCTTAAAACACAGAAGACCTTAGAAAGACTGAGATTTAGAGGGTAAAGAACATTTTCCTGTAACGAGTACATATTTTCTACTGGGGATCTAGGACGTTTCCATGGTATTAAGTGTAGTCTCTCAGAAAATAAAAGAGTTGGGCAAAATTTTTCATTTTTTCTTGTATCACACACCCAAACTCAAATGCCCTGATGCCCAGGAAGTTTGTATAAAGGTTGGAAGTGTCTGGGGTAGGAATAAGATGAGTGGCTGGTGGGAAGGGGGTGGGGAGGATGCTCACCTGGATTATAAGTACATGCCCACCTGAAAGTCATGAATTCATAATTTTGAAAAACTCTGTGCTGCCAAATCCATCTGTAGATTGGATGTGGCCAAAGACTGACAATTTGCAACTCTTTCTTTATATCATCTAATGTTTTTCTTTCTGTCCATTATCAAGAAAATACTTATTCCTTCAAACCACCTTTTTCTCCAGTCTGCTTGAAGTGATCTTCCTCCCACATCATTCATTATAGTTTTCTGGTCTTCTACTATTTTGACAACTTCAGTTTTTTTCTTTTAACCTTATAAACAATGTTAAGTTACTCATAGCTGTCATCCATTAGATGTAAAAATTAAATTAAGCCCAAGAATTCTAGGTGATGGAAAACATTATCCAGTTCCATAAGATATGGGCAACTATGGGAGTAACTGCAAAGGTTGATAAAACCTGAAACTTCATCAATGCTGGATGAGTATTTATTTAAAGGGAGCTACCTGCTTCCTGGTTTACTGCATACCAAATACTTCTCCTCGACATTTATGAGCTTAAATAGATGCAGATGTTGCCAAAGAGTGTGTTATAACATTAATCACCCTAGAATCACATAATTTAAGCGTTGAAAGGCATCTTGGAGTTTGTCGGGTTCAATACCCTCATTTTAAACAGGAGGAAACTGAAGCCCAGAGAAGTTAATTGGCCACAAAGTTAGTGGTACACAAACCCTCTCCCCAAAAAACATAATTGGGGACTGACAAATTTCACTACCACCTCCTTCATTCTCTGATCTGGATCATCTTTATTGTCCTATATACTGTGCTTGACTATTCTCCAAGGTTTGGGGAAGAAAACCAAGGAGGATTTTTGTTTTCCAAATAATTCTCCTGACTATTTATCACACGGGCATCCCTGCTCCTCTGCTCCTCCTCCCCCTAGCTGAAGCTTTTCAGAGCTGTGTTCTTCTTCATGCAAGACAGAAAGTTAGAGGTGACCAGACACTTGATTCTGGCCAGGTCTAGTGAGAGGAGAGGGGTAGTCAGTGTTCTCTGACCTCATCCTGCTGCTGATCAGCAGTTTCTCTATTTCATGGTCTCTGACGTACATCAGGCTCCAAAGAGTGAGACACAATGGTGGCTGACGTAGCGGAGACCTGGTTCTGCCTTCCCTCCACCAAAGGCATAACACTCACCTCCCTCCCTGGTGAAACTTGAGAGCAAATTATGAAATCTCACCCTTTAGTGACCTTGCAAATTACCTCCCTTACTTTCCTTTTCTGTTTTCTGATAAATAAGTGTGCAAACCATCTTTCCTCAAGCACAAAAGAAGTATAAATGTATTTACCTGAGCTTATTTTATTAATAATTTTTATAGCCATCTTATGATACACAATGTCCTGGATGTCTTATGAAAAATCTTAGATGAGGCTCATTTAAGTACAGGAAGCCTGTCTTCCAGCATGGAATTTGAGCCAATCTAAGTAAAGTTTGGTGTTGACATCCTCCCTTTCTACCTGCCCTACATATTCTCCAAATCATGGAGAGGAGGTCCTCTGGGGTCCTCCTGCTACCCTAAACTCACAGCTATAATACTCTACCTGGTCTACTCTTCCTCTCAGATTGCTCAAAATTCTTTCCATTTTCTCCCTTTCCCTCCTATCAGATTCTACTCGTTCAGTGTAGGTCATCACCTCAGCTAGGCTTTGGTGAGAAAGCCATTTGGAACAAATTCATGCTCATGTGTAAATGACCAATGGGCTACAACCCTTCTAGAAGTATCTATAGTCTCAAAGGACGATCCTTACTAATCAACCAAATAATTGTATTGGTGGAGTTTCAGCCAATCTGTTAAAGGGAAGTGAAATTAGTCAAGGGAAAGGGAAGACATTTAAATCTTGTTCAAGATTCTGTCTCCTAAACTGAGAGGAGGGGCCTCAGCTACAATGTCTGCACAGTCTGTACCAAAGACCAGTACATGTGATCTTTCAAGGACTTTTTTTCTGGTTTGTGAATTTATTCACATGAAAAATCATAGAAAGATGTCTTTCAATCACAATTAGTCACATAGCTAACCAGTAATATTAATTAAATTTGCTGATGAAAAGTAAAACTACATGAATTTTTAGAGAATCAAACATCCAATAATTTTTTTCCAAATTATCTCTTCCCACACTATCAAAAAGATCATAAAACACTGTGGGGGCCTGGAATGGGAGTTTTGTCACCAAACAACACTCAACCACGTGGAAGTCTGAAGAGAAAAGAATTCTTTCCCTCCAACTTGAACCTTATTTGGCTGAGATTTTTCTCACCAGTCTTCCTATTTTTTTTTCCATGGGCAACTGCCCCCTTGATTAATCCCATTTCCCTCAGTCTTAGTTTTTCCAAGCAGCTGAGCAAACAAAGATGCAGGCGGCCATTTTAACATGCTTCCTCCCTCAAGCCCTCTGGGATGGGCCGTCTGTTCATCCTGTTCATAAACCAACAGGCTGAATGTGCTTGGAGAAAGCAGTAAGGATCTTCTGTCAGGATTAATTTTAATAGGCCACAGTCTGTCACCCGGGAACCATAGCCCCGGTAAATGGCTTTAAATTACTATTTGCTGATAAAGGGGGAGATATGAACTGAAAATTTGGTTCCTCATTTCAAACAGTTTGGATAACTAATGCAAGAATTTACTTTTAGTGTGGAGTACATGCACTTTACAGCCTAAACCCTTGGGTAGCTGAGGAAAACCTTTTGTTGCAATGGGATCACAGTGAAATACAAAGAGGGGAAATGTGACATTTTGTGAAAGGATAGAATTTTAGAGCCGGAAGGGAAATGAATTTATCTGTGGATTCCACAGCACAAAGCTTCCTATGAAGCTTTCTGTTTCTCATTTCTATGCAGAGAAACATTTTCCCCCTTACTGCCCCTTCCACTTTTTTGTCTCCCTCTTTTACCCATTTCTTTCTCTTTTCACTCTGTTTTTCTCACACCCAATTCCAATTCCCTGTTCCCTCCCTTACTTTCTTCTCCCTAACTGGCCAGGCTCCTGCCAGTTACTTGTGAAGTTCCGTGCTGAGGGACAGACAGATGAGACAGACAGACGAGAGTGGCCCATAATGGAGGGATCAGGAGGTCCTAGCACTCCTTTCTTTCTCTGTAAAGTGGTGGAGTCTCACTGTTCTGCCCACCCGAGAAAGCAGTTTGGGGTACTGACTGGAAGAGGAGGTTTGGTAAGTGGTATACAGATGTCAGCCATTATTGTTCAATGAAGTCTTAGGTTTGCCATTCTTCATTAATTTTTCATTAGCTATGGCTGCTGTGGTTTGTTTGAAAGTTTGGCATGTTCCATTCCCAAATGGGTGCTTAAAAAAAAAAGAAAGGAAATAGAATTTGCTTCAAACTTATTCACGACCCTTGGCTCCCATCTCCTCTCCACGTGCCCAGCATGTAGCAGGGGCAGAGCAAAAGCTGGCCTTCCCTCTCTTCAGTCACCTCCCTCACCCTGAAGTCCAGTCATCAATCAAGCCTTGATTTGCCCAACTGACTGATGCTATTGGGCTCTGTATTAGTCAGGGTTTTCAGAGAAATAGATTCAATAGGGTGTGTGTGTGGGGAGTGTGTGTGTGTGTGTGTGTATTGATAATCACATGAGCCAGTTCCTTAAAATGAATCTCAAAGAGAGAAATTCATTTTAAAAAATTGGCTTACACAATTATCACTGCAGGATAGGCCAGCAGGCTGGAGACCCAGGGAAAAACCATTGTTGCAGTTCAAGTCTGAAGGTTGTCTGCCAGCAGAATTCCTTCTTGCTGGGGTGGGTAGGGGGAGGTGTCAGTCTTTGTTTTCTTAAGGCTTTCAACTGATTGGATGAGGCCCACCCATGTTATGAAGGGCAATCTGCTTTAATCAAAGTCCACTGATTTGAATGTTAATCTCAGCCAAAAGACATCTCCACAGAAACATCTAGAATAATGTTTGACCAAATATCTGGGCACCATGACCTAACCAATTTGACACATAAAATTAACCATCAGAGGCTCCTTTGTTGGTGATCATTGTTCCCAATGATCTTGTCTGGTCCAGATACCTGCCTATCTTCTCCTTTAAATTCTCTTTGGGGACTAACCTCTCACCAGCCATCAATCTGCTACCCAAGTTCCTGCCATGTGGCAGGAATTGGGCTAAATTTTTCATTTACGCTTGTATCGCACACCACTGCCACTGTGGCCCCTACCTCTGCCACTGTGGCTAAGTCTGGGCAGAGACCCTGGGTATGCTTCTGCATGTCCCCTTGCCGCACTTCCCCACCCATTGTCCAGTGTCCCCAATGTGGTGGCAAGACCATCTCTGGGTGTCAAGAGGCCCAACAAGTATAAAATTGAACAATTCTAGTCTTTGCTACAATGATATTGGTGTTTTCCACATCAGTATTCTAAGCGAAGGAAGCAAATTAGATTTCTTAAGGAAAAAAAAAAAAAACTATCTCGCAGCAATTCAGAGGAAAAGAGCAGGTTAGGCTGTAGGTAGGGAGCTCTCTTAGGAAGTTATAATAGTTCACTCCAGGGCTTGGACAGAGGCGAGGGAGGCAATGACGGGTGTGTGTGTGTGGTGGGGGGCGGTGCTGAGTGGGTTGGAAGGAGGGAGAGTGTGCAGAGATGAAGGTATTTAGGCTGTAGGATTTTGTGACCAGTTGGGTTGAAGGAAAAAGAATAGTCAGGTATAAATACCTAGTTTTTGACTTGGGCACCTATATGGATGGTAATGCCATTAAACAGTGGAAATTTTAAAAAGGAAGAGTTGGTTGGGGTCAGTTTTGGACAAGTTGAACTTGAGGAATCTTTAGGACATCCAGGTGGTAAGGTCCTTACCCTGACTCTAATTCTGGCCCCAGAGCAAAAACTCCAGAGATGAAAAGCCTGGAGAGATTGGTAGCATGGAATTTATGGTAGGAGAGAGTTTTAAGAAGGAGAATGTGGTCAACAGGGTCAGACGCAGCAAGGAGGGGAAATACTAAAATCTGCTCCCTGGGTTTGACAACCAGGAGGGGTTCCTGGCACTGGTGAGAGTAGTGAAGATGTGGAGTCAGAGTGTGGACAAGTCTTTTAGGAAGCTTATCTCTGAAAAAAAGAAGAGAGGAAGCTAGAGGGGCACTTTTAGGAGCTTTATAGGAGGTATAACTGACATGCTATACACTGGACATATTTCAAGTGGACAATGTGATAAGTTGTGGCATCAAATGAATACCACAACCAAGATAATGAACATATCCATCACCCCCAAAAGTTTCCTCCTGCCCCTTCATAATCCTTCCCCCCAGCATCTCTGTGCCACCCCACATCATTAGGCAATCACTGATCTGCTTTTGGTCACTATAGATTAGTCTGCATTTTTTAGAATTTTATATAAATGGAATCATATAGTATGAACTCTTTTTTTCTCTGGCTTCTTTCACTCAGTATGGTTGAGATTCATGCAGTTGTTGCATGTTGCATGAATACCATAGTGTTCAATTGTATGGATATACCACAATTTAATGTTTATCCATTCACCTAGTGATAGACATTGAGTTGTTCCCAGTTTTTGGCTATTGCAAATAAAGCTGCTATGAATATTTATGTACAAGACTTTGTATGGACACATGCTTTCATTTCTCTTGGGTAAATACCTAGCAGAGGAATGGCTGGGTCATAGGGTAGGTTTTAAGAAACTATCAAACTACTTTCCAAAGTGGTTGTGCTATTTTACATTGCCATTAGCAGTGTATAAGAGTTCCAGTCATTCCAGATCTTTTCCAACACTTGGTATAGTTAATCTTTCTAATTTCAGTCATTCTGACAGTTGTGTAGTAGTATCTCATTGTGTTTTTAATTTGCATTTTCCTAATGGCTAATAACATGGTGCCTTGTCATGTGCTTATTTTTCATCTGTACATCTTCTTTGGTGAAATATCTGTTCAACTCTTTTATAACCTAATCTTGGAATTGTCATTCAGGTCTCAGCTTATAAGTCACCTCTTCAGAAAAACCAACCTTAATCACCCAATCAATCAAGGTGACCTCCCAATCACTCCTTATCACATCACCTGTATTAATTCTCCATGTAACACTTAGTACTATCTGATGGAATGTAAGTTTCAATGTGGGAGGAAACGTGTCTCATTCATCACTATATCTCCAAAGCCTAGAACAGTGTCTTACACACGATAGGTCTTCAATAAATATTTATTGAATGAACAAATGAATGAGATCTCCAAGGAGGCAAAAAGGAATGGGATCCAGAGCATAAATGGAGGGATTAATCTTGGAGAATGTTCCTATTACTATTGCTGTTTAACAAACCACCCCAAACTTAAAAGTATGAAATAATGACCATTTTATTATGCCCCCAAATTCTGTAGGTCAGAAATTCAGAAAAAGCCCAGTGAGGATGTCTCTGCTCCACAGTTTCTGGGGCTCCAACTTGGAAGTCTGGAAAGCTTGACAGTTGCTGGAATCATCCAAAGGTTCATTCACTCACATGTCTGGTGGTTGATGCTGCCTTTTGGCTGAGACCTCAGCTTGGACTGACACCCAAAACACCTACGCAAACTCAGGTTTCTGCACGGCTTGCTGGGTGGGTTCCAAGAGTAAGCACCTCAAGAAAATTAGGCAGAAGCTGCATCATCTTTTACTACCTAGATTAGAAAAATCACTTCTGCTCTAGTCATTAGCATGCCCTGATTGAAGGATAGGGAACATCAACTCCATTTCTTGAGAGGAAGAGTGTTAAATTCACATACTAAGAACATGTGGGATGGGAAATATTTTTGCTGCCATTTTGGTGCACTCCAGGTATACTGTGACCAGTTTTGTGGCCATTCACGCCCCAAAAGTGACAATCACTGGGAGAAAACAGAGAAGAGCAGCCTGGAGACTCTAAAGATCAATGTTACAATTTTATAATTGATTGGCAATTTTTATCTTCAAATCTGTAAGGACAAATGGAAATCTTTCCCAGGTTCATTTTTCTTTTTAAAATCATGTTCACTGTCTTTGGGCAGCTTGGTGGCAATGGGATGGCTAAGTCATCCAGGCATCACTTCATATGCTGATGAAATTTTCCTTTCCTTTAATTCTTTGTTGTGAATTTTTCTTTCTTTCTAGCAGCCAAGTTCATTAGTTTACTCTGAGGGCAAATAACACTCAGGTGATTAATCCAAGTGTCATAGGAAACATGATTTAGAGTTTTATAATGAGTATTGAAAAACAAAACCCCAAAACACTTGTCTAGATTCAGTTGTGTAACAGATGGGCTCTTTGATATACAATTGGAATTCTTCAGCAGAGATTAGCTGCCTGTGGTTTGTGGGTCCATTTATTTTCAAGTGTTTTGCCCAGTTTGGCTGGAAACAGGTAAAACCCAGGGTGCTCATTTCTCTCTTTGTGAAATCTCTGCATTTTATATCCTTTTCCCCAGAAATTGCTGTTAAAATTTGTGTTAAAAATACTCACCTTTGTTTGTTTGTTTGATGGATTATAAAAGAATAATTTGCCTATATTCATTTTGAAGCACAACTAGCCTGCTTGGTTACTGAAAAGAGAGCTAGACATTTTGTGCATAGGTGCTGTCAGGAATTCAGATCTGTATTATGACATCTTGAAGTCCTAAGCTATGTTGTGCAAAAGATTCTATCCCATACCATTGAAAACATCTTCACAGTAATTATGGTTAACACTTATAGAAAAAGCTTAAGGTTTGTATATACAAAAGGGATATCATTAAGAGAAAGAGGAATATGGAGTAAAAAAATTATGAGAGGGAGATTCTGTCAGTTAGTACCTGCTATGTGCATTAGGGGAGACAGAAAAGTACAAACACAGCTCCCTGACAGAATTCCCTGACTTTATAATTTTGTTACAAAGGAAAAAGAAATCACCATGCATAACACAATGAGAGAAGCATTATATGCTTCATATTGTGGGGTTCATAGTGAGGTTCTGACTCTAACTAAGCACTACAGTTATGCTCAAAAGAAAGAGGAATTTGGGTTGGAAAAATTTAGGAAGGCTCAGGGAGAAGGCGAAACTTGAGCCAAGATTTATAATGGGCTAGGGGGAAAGGGACAGGCTTCTACAAGAGGAAAACAGCCAGGGGCAAAATTTGGAGGCTTGAGAGAAAGGCATCATTGTCTTACACCTGTGGTCCAGGATCTTTGAAGATGGGGATGACTACTCTTGGAAGAAATGCCTCCAGCTGTGGCCCAGGGACAGGATGAGGAAGGCTTTGGGGGAACTTGCCAGGGGACAACTACCTGACTCAAGGGCCTTACTCAAGTATTTCTTAGCTAGGGCTGGAACAGGTATTGAAGTCCTTGAAAGCATGGCTTATATTGAGAATTTTGATACATTAGTCTGATTAGAATGGACTAGATTGGGAGGATACAGAAGTGACTTTGACTGTGCTCCCTGGAGTAGCTTCAAATTTTATCTAGAGCTTCTGTCTAATTAGGAGGGAACTGCTTGTGTTTATTATAGCACTTGACATAGGATTGAGAAAATTTAAATGTTCCACATCAAATAATGGGGAGTTGGAGTTTATGGGGGCGTTCAAACTTCCCAACTGATACCTGTTACAATGCTTGCGTGCTTCCTGCTTGATCTTCCAGCACATGGCACTGGTAGCTGAACTGTAAAGAGAAGGTAAGAACTGGGTGTGATACTTATTACACTGCCTTCTTCTCAACAGCCGGAAAAACTTTTCAACAATATTATACATTTGGAAATAGGCATAAAGTGAAGGAGATTTCCAAATTGGTGTGGTGGAAAGAGCAGCTGGGCATTTGAGTTTGAAATCTGATGCTGTCACTGACTGGTTTTGTGTCCTGGGAATACTTACTTCAGTTTTTATGCCTCTGTTTCTCTATAAGCAAAATACGGAATTGTGAAAGAGATTCTCAACTGGCTTGTACAGCATGTCCCACCCCTATCAGCTCTTATGGGCCTTTGGAAATGTGTGTGTGTAGGGGTCGGGGGAGGCGTTTGGGATTGTTACAATGACTCAGGAGTGCATAGCAACTAGTGGGCAGAAGCCAAGCACCAACTGTCTTTCAATGCTTGAGGCCGTGCGGCAGGGGAAGCAAGGTCCTGCTCCAAATGTCATAGAGCCCCATTAAGACATGCTGATGGTCCCTAAGTATCCTTCCAACTTTAACATTAGAGCACGTCACTAAGTCTTGGGCTAGGAGGTGCCATAGCATAGGCCAGGGCCTCTCAAGCCCTGTCCCGCACTCTGCCCCAACCTCACCAATAGTGAGCAAACTCATCACTCAGATTTCGACTTACATTTCACTTCTCAGAGATACTTACTCTGGTGCCCATCTCAATCTTACTATTACATTGTTTTATTCTTACTTGACTAATGTCTGCCCCCTCCACCACTCGGTAACCTCACTAACGGCAAGGGCCGTGGCTACTTGTCGAGGTCACGCTGGCACTCGGTAAATACTTTTTGAATGCACAGAGGTGATGAACAGAGAAACCACAGACGGCGCGAAAGCGCGCCCAGCCGGGGCGTGACGTCACTCCGTCACTTCCGCCCCTCCGAGAGCCCCCTTCTCCTTGTCTGTGTCTGTTTCCGGCGTTTCAATAAAGCTCGATTCGGCTCGAAGAAGACCTGTTCTTCCGGGAAAATGGCGGCTCCCGCTCGTGCCCCGGAGTCCCCGCCAGCCGCGGATCCGGCGCCAGCAGCGGGGGCTGCCGAGGAAGCCGAGTGCCCGCCGCCTCGCCAGCCGCAGCCCCGGCAGAATGTCCTCGCTGCCCCGCGGCTTCGAGCCCCAAGCTCCCGAGGACTTGGGGCAGCGGAGTTTGGCGGAGCTGCGGGAGATGTTGAAGCGCCAGGAGAGACTTTTGCGCAACGAGTAAGCTTGCGTCCCGCCGAGTCACTGCCAGACTCCTTCGGTTCGGGCTCCCGGGAAGCGTCCCTCCCCTCCCTCACCCCGTCCCTTCCCTGGAAGGTCACCTTGCCTCGGTCCGATTCGTCCCGTCCGGCGGGCGAGTGGACGGCCTACAGCCGCAGAGCCGACCGCGTCCTGGCCGACCCGTCCCGCCATTGGGATGGCTCCTGTGCTGAACGGCGGCTTGGCGTGTCAGCTCTCCCTTAGCTCCGCGCTGGCTACTGTGTCGGTTCCCCGAAGGGACGATCTGTATCCTACATGCTTTTGTCCCCCTCCCCCCATCGTGCCCCAAACATCTTGTCAATTTCATCCCTAGATCCGATTTTTCCAGGAACCGTAGGAAATGGAGAATGAGATATAAAGAGTGCTTTATTAGGCAGAGAAAGTTTGACTCTCATTCAGCTGGTAGACTTAGCGGATTCTAGCAGGGGAACTATATAATGGAAGTGATTTTTTTTTAGAAAGCTTAATTTAGCAGCTTGGTGCAGGGTAGTTTGAAGGAATAAGACGCAGAAGACAAGAGGATACTTTCAGAGTGGTTCTCAACAAAGGGTTGTAAGAAAGTGAACTAGAAAGGTCGTCGGGGGATTGGGAAAACTACATTAGGCGTGGAATAATTTGAATGTGTAGTTGACAGAGATGGCTGAAGTTTCCAGCCTGTATAGAGAACCATTAATAAAACAGGAAAAACGGAGAGGGGACTAGGTCCCAGATTGATTTTACTTAAGGCATGCTGAGTTAACTAGTTACTTAGTTAAAAGCTGGAGAAGTGGTCATGAGGGTCAAGAGAGAGAGGAAAAGTTTGGGGAAATACAGAAATCTCAACTGGAGAGAGATGTTAGTAGTTGAAATTGTGGGAATGAATATAGCGTCAGAGAAAGAATAGAGGGCCTGTGATGTAACTTCCCTCCCCATTTATTGTATAGCTAAAGAAAAGGGAATCTGAAAAGTGACTTCTGTCACTCAGCAAAAGGGACAAATAATCACTTGGAGGCTTCCTAGTAGAGACAAGTATTTTGACTTTGTGAGAATGGATTTTTAATCTGTAGCAGTGAGTTAACTTTTTGGTCTCAGGACTTCTTTATACTCTTACGAATTATTGAGCATCCCAAAGAGCTCTTGTTTTATGTATGTTATATGTACTGATATTTATCAATGTGTTAGAAATTACAAGCGAGAAACCTTTAAAACACAAGAATATGCAAACACACATTCTATCAGCTGTCAGAGCAATATCATCACATTATCATGTGGCCTCTGGGAAACTCCACTGTACCCACGTGAGAAATGGCAAAAGGTGTCTTAGTATTATTATGAAAATAGTTTTGACCTTGCAGACCCATCCACCTCCCCTCCCCAGGAAGGTCTTGGAGATCATACTTTAAAAACTGCTGATTTTTGGAATATTTTATATGGTTCTTATATGCTTAAAATACTTTTGCTTAAATTCTAATTAGATGAGACAAATGAGGCATATTCCCCATTCTTCCTGCATCTCCTTGTTTTTTTGAGGTATTTGGATAGTGACTGTTGTATTTCATTCCTGTTTTGGGGCAGTTGGAAATCAGATTTTTGACTTAAAGATTGATTTTGCTCCCTTGGACGATAATGCTTTGTCTTTGTATCTCAAGTTTAAAAACATGGCTCTAATGTATACATGTTCTTTTCCATTTGACAGAAAATTCATTTGCAAATTGCCCGACAAAGGTAAAAAGATAATAGACTCTGTTGCCAAACTGAAAGCTGCCATTGCAGAACGTCAAGAAGTTAGAGGGAAAAGTGAACTGTTGCATCCTGTTAGTTTAGACCGTAAGCTAAGGCAAAAAGCATTCGCAGGTGTAGATGTGGACACGGATAAGGCCCAGAACTCTGACCGGATCCTTGATACTTCATCACTAGTTCCTGGCTGTTCTTCTGTAGATAACATTAAGTCATCTAAAACAACCTCACAACAGGGACTTGTACATCCTACTCGCGAAGGTGACGAAGAGGCTCCAGAGGTTGAGTACACGGTGAACAACTGCCCAGCTTCCAGCAGCAGAGCCCGTGCGCCCTCCTCTTCTGAAGCTAGTGAGTGTCTCCCTCAGCATCGTGTTGCAAGTCAAGCAGATCATTCTAGCAGCTCTGACAACCTGTTTATTGATAGGTTACAAAGGATCACAATTGCAGACCCAGGTGAATACCACCCCGAAGAAAACATGAGTACTGAGAACTTGACAGGCCTTTGTCAGAAGCCTCATTACATGGAAGTGCTAGAAATGCGAGCCAGAAACCCACTGCCCCCACCACATAAATTTAAAACAAATGTGTAAGTACCGTTGGAAGCAGGCCTGTCATGGGAACATAATGTTTGTTAAATGCAAAAACTGGGAGAATGCTTTCAGTTCAGTGGACTTTTGTGTGAGAACTACCTGTGGTTAGGAATGAGCATATTGTGGAAACAGACCAGAGGATTCATGTTGAAAGATACTTGAGTTTTTTTTAGCCAAATAATTGAAGAGGTTTTAAATAGCAGATGGAGTATTAAATTTCAGGATACTTAGCCAATATTTCATAATAAACACAGAGTTTGAGGATTTATTATGCTTTTTTTTTTCCAGAACGATTTTCTGGTATATAGCTCCCCCCTTTGATGAGACTGTGGGCTAAGGGAAAAGCATTCGCAGGAGCTGATGGACTTCCTCAGCAGAAGATATTTGTATGCTCACTCTGTAAGCAGCAGGTGCTGTGGTGACACAGAAGTAAAGATTCTGCTCCTCAGAGAGTTTAGGATCTGGATAAGGACCCAAGGCTTACACACTTAGAATAATGTTAAACTGTATAATAACTTCAGGGGGAAGGGAACTGAGAAGGGATTAAAAAAACTGAAAACGGATTCGAGCAGGATCTAACTAGCCCTACTTCTAAATTTCTTGTCATAGTTTTGTTTCTGAGATTTCCAGGAAAAGAAAAGCTCTGTGAAGAGAAAAGAATGTTATTTACTTGTATGCAATGTAGCATTCAAATCGAACTAGCAACTGGTACCTGCCTAGATTTACAAGGGTGTGACATCAGATACAAAGTCAAACTGAAAACCTCTAGTTAAAAATACCTAAAACCATTTTTAAATTATTATAAAGAGACTTTAAAGTTTAATTCTACTCCATCATTCATTTTTTTTAACCTCAAAACATTTTATTTCTTCTGTATAGAAAACCAGGATCATATTACATTAATTTTTAGTTAGGAATAAAAGGTAATCTTTGATCAAGTAATGTCTTGTGTGCAGTGAGGTATCTTTCCTCACTTCTAGGGAGACAGAAAACCAGAAGCATCATCTAATTAATACATACAACAGAAAATGCACTGCTCCTGGGTCTGTATTATGGTCATTTAGCTGGAAGTGGAAGGGGGGTAAGGGAATAGCAGTGAGGGCTACCAAGTTTAAAGAAGTTCACGAGAGAGCAGACAGACAGACACAGAGACAGACTTGTGTGCAGTTAGCAGGAAAGGCTGGGCCTTGAGTCAGTAGACCATAGACAGGTAGAGGCTGGAAAGTGAGATGAGGTGGTATCCTTTGGCCTCCTACATGCTCTTCAGGCTCCATTACCAGTTGGGTGCTGGAGGCTGCCCGTCATCTACCTCTAGCCCAGGTCTTCCCAGAACTTCAGATTTGCATGGCCAGTTACCTATGGAACCTGATGGTGTGGGTGTACAAAGTGGAACTCTTATTTCTTCCCACACTGACTTTCTCCCATATTCCCTAAGTTAGTAGTGCCACCACCTTGGTTTTTCCCCTAAGGTGTCTTCCTTTTCTCTTATCTCCATATCTGCTAGCCATGAAGACCTACATAATATATTTCCTTGACCTTCGTCTCTAATCATTCTTATCTTCATCCTCTCCCCTGTCATAGTGAAGGCTCTCATCCCTCTCTTGGGCTATAACTGTGGCCTGTTCCGGCCTTTAGTCTTAATTCTACCAGTCCATCCTCTCCGCTGCTTCGAGAGTGAAATTCCTAAACTGCGAATCTGAACCTATTACATAGAATAGAACTTTTCGTTGTGGTCAGGACCCTTCCTCCTTCCCAGTCTCATCTCACTGCCTTTTCCTACTCCTCTGCCTCCTGTAGTTCCTTTGTGCTGCAGCCTATTGCCCCTCACTCCCTGATGAGATGCCCTTCTCCCCTCATTTACATGGTGAGTACTTACTATTCCAAGACTCCTGAAATTTCACTCTTTTGCAGCTCTTCTGACACCCTCCCTGTCTCCCCTTGGTACTGGCCATTTCCTTCTTTATGTTCCAGTGTTCCATGTACAGATGTGTTTCATAGTACCTGTGATATTATATTGCACTGAAACTGTTTACAAGTTTGTTTCCCTCTGTTGGATAGTATGCTCCTTTGCAGATGTGTTTTGGATGAAAAGATAGCTTCAGTTAAGTATAAGGTTGGAAGAGAGAAGGAAAAGGCAAAGAGCCTATCTATACCTATTTATCTGTTAGAGCAATGAATTAATTGTCCAATTACTCTCCGGAAAGGTGCCAATTTAAATACTCCTGTTTTTTTTTTTTTCTTTGTGAGGAAGACTGGCCCTGAGCTAACATCCGTGCCCATCTTCCTCTACTTTATATGGGACGCCGCCAGAGCATGGCTGACAAGCAGTGCGTCCGCGGGCGCCCGGGATCCGAACCAGCGAACCCCGGGCTGCCAAGCGCGAACTAAACCGCTGCGCCACTGGGCTGGCCCTAAATACTCCTGTTTTTGAAGTAAATATGTTAAAAAAAGGGAAAGATTTTATCCAGAAATGTAAATATTGGTAAGCTGCTTGCTATTGTCTTTGTAGAATAATTAACTGCTAAGGTTAAAAGCCACTTGTGTGTGTGTGAATGTTTTAAATGTATGTCTATGAAAAGAAAATATTCTGATAGTATAACATAGGTTTTCCCTCCTTCAGATTACCTTCACAACAAAATGGTTCACCTAGTCATTGTCAGAGAAGAGGGTCTCCTATTTCCTCAGAAGAAAGGCGGCTCAGGGATAAGAAGCATCTGGATGACATCACAGCAGCTCGGCTTCTACCACTTCATCATCTGCCTACGCAGCTGCTCTCCATAGAAGAATCTTTGGCACTTCAGAAACAGCAGAAACAGAGTTATGAGGTATTTAGGGTATTAATTGTTTCTTGTCTCTGTGTTGGATGTTGCTTACTTGCATCATCATTTACTCCAGGTAGTTCAAGGAGGATGGTATTTAACTGAAGGGATTAGGTGCTGGGGAAATGGTCAGCTACTGCCGTTAACTCTCAGATGTGTGCCTCTAGCTTTCAGACGGTCTCAAAGTTGCTCGAACTTCAGGAAATAGCTGGAGATGTTCATAGCTACCTGCAACATCAAAGTGGTATTTACCAGGAAATGTGGGGAAGACAGCTGCAGAATCTCACATCTCTCAAAGCCCATACTGTTAGGGGAGCAATAGTGTTGCTTCTCTGTCTTCCCCCTTGTAAAACCCATGCGAGAGCTTCTTGGTCCGGAGCCTAATTGAGAACCCTGCCAAGAGGATTAGGGAAATGTGGTTTTGGGGCTTCCATCTCCTGCAATACAGGGGAGAGTATAGAAGGGGTAGGGGAATAGTGTTGTGTCTGGACAACTGGACACCAAGCTTAAAAGCATAATCTGCGAGGCCTTGTGAAGACAGAAGA
This sequence comes from Tapirus indicus, assembly GCA_031878705.1. Taxonomy (NCBI): domain Eukaryota; kingdom Metazoa; phylum Chordata; class Mammalia; order Perissodactyla; family Tapiridae; genus Tapirus; species Tapirus indicus. Next base: position 49,564,580 of record CM062918.1, read on the forward strand.
ATCTCCTACTTTTAGCGACTTGATCAATTTTGTGTAGCACTTTCTTCAAAGATCTGTGTGTTCCGCTTAGAACTTTAAACATGTGTATTGAATTGACAATTTGTGTAGAGAATAATGAGATAGAAGAAAATTGGTGTGAGGACAATTGTGAGAAAAGAAAGGGTCTGATATGCTTAGATAGTAATAATTTGAGCCTTCAGGAAAACAGCAGCCTAACTCCTGGGCATTGCTTAGCTAGATTGTAATCAGATACTGCACATCAGTTACTGTAGAACTAGGCTGTTATTCTGCATTGGCTTTTCCTAAAAGCTCAGTTGGCGTGGGTTGGCTTTTTTTTTTTTTTTTTTTGGTGAGGAAGATAAGTCCTGAGCTAACATCTGTGCCAGTCTTCCTCTCCTTTGTATCTGGGATGCCTCCATAGCATGGCTGGTGAGTGGAGTAGGTCTGCGCCCGGGATCTGAACTTGCAAATACAGGCCACCGAAGTGGAGCATGTGGAACTTGAACCACTTGGCCACGGGCTGGTCCCTGGATTGGCAATTTTAAGGACTCTTTTTTAAAAGCCATTTGTCTTCCTTTCAGGGCATGAAAGTTATTGCCTAGTTATGACTACAACATTGGGGAATTGTTTTTCAAATTGTCTATATGATCCTAAATGCCTGTCCTCAGGTATTATTAGGTTGAATTAAACCTTTGAGTTTAAAATTGGTTTCCTTGGTGGAGTAATAGTAGTAGCTCCCGCTTCTGTACTACCTACTGATAGTATTCATGGCCTGAGGGGAAGGACATGAAGAAGTTCAAGTGATACGGGAGAAAGCATGAGAAAGGTGAAGAGCCAGATTAGGGGTGAGCATTGCCACCTGCCATCTGTAGGTGGTAACATCCTTGGGTGTATATAAGCACATTGCCAGGGTCTAAAATTTACTTGGACTTTTTTGTTGCATGGTAATTTTCGTGGGACTTAATTTGGAGAGGGATAGTCAGCTTTTTATTATCAATTTCTTGATTTTCATTGGGACATTGAAATGTAACTCTCAAGTCTGGAGGCCATGTTTTAATCTAGGGAAGAAGATTCTTTCAGATGGAGAATCAGCACAGCGTTAGTGATTTTTGACATTTGATAGCCCAGATTGTTCTGTGAGTTTGTATATACACGCGTGTGCCCACGTAGTTAAAAATGTATCTGTATTTATAACTGTTGTGGTGCCAAGCTGACTACTCAATTTTCTCAAGTAGAGGTGGGACATTTCAGTGCACTGTTGTTTATTAATGGAAGTCTGTAACTATGTCTGTGGCAGGCTAGTAATTCTCGCCAGTGTTGCCCGCTTGTATCTGTGGTAGGCTTGTCATCTCTCTGTAGAGAGCACTAAGTGGAGTGTTAATGCCCCTTTATTTCTGATTCTATTTAAATGACTTTCCATAGAAAAACTGTAGGGAAAAGATGTGAATGTGTAACTTTTTGCTTTGCTTTTTGTTTTAAAGGAGATGCAAGCTAAGCTCGCAGCACAAAAATTAGCTGAAAGACTGAATATTAAAATGCACAGCTATAATCCAGAAGGGGAGACTTCAAGGAAATACCGAGAAGTAAGGGATGAAGATGATGATCAGTCCTCTGATGATGAATTCTGAAGATGGGCGTTGGGATAATCCCTGAAATCTCTGCCTGTTGAGATGTCATTATCATACATCAGACTTTCTAACGAGTATCAAGATCGGTGTCAGACATTGTTGAGGGAAAGAATTTTATAAAGTTACACAAAGGTAGCTGTAAAAATAGCCCAGTTTGTCTTTCAGAAGATAACTTTCATGTGCTTGAAAAGTTTAATATTTGAATATTGTGTTTAACCACATTGTATTAAAGTTTTGCACTATGTCGTCGTGTGTTGGTCTGATATTTTAGTATATAGAAGAGCACACTTTTTTCCTCTAAGCCAAATGAAAGCAGGTAACTGCTTTTTTTTCTTTATTATTACCTTTATCAAATAGCATTTATTACATGTCTTTCAGTGAAATATTTAGTTGTCCCAGACATCACCTACAATGATTTAGGATGATATAGTTCCCTCCTATTTTGAGTAATGAAGGGAGCAGTCTAGAGAATTTTATGCATGTCTGCGTGGGGTTCTGGAGGTATTGGATGTGAAATACCTAGGAAGACACCCATAGAAAATACTTAACAAATGTTTCCTTCTTCTGTCTTCCCTTAAGAAGAAATTATCTTTCTTCTGGTTAGGAATAAGGAGTACTTTTAGTAGATGCTGGAGGGTGGATGGTCTTTCTAGATGATCAGATTTGCCTGGAGTAACATGAGGTTTAGCAAACGTCTAAGATGACTGATCTAGGTGAAGGGAGTAGCTGGTCTCTGTATGTGACCTGACTTGAGTTCATTGCTCTTAAAAGATGATAGGTTCATTTATAGTACATTAAAGTTCGGTAAGAAAACCAATTTTTTAAAAAGCTACAATGGAAATATTAATACATTGCTTTTTTCTCCCCCGAAAAGAGGCATATGTAGGCTGCAGAAACCTCAAGCTAACGTGTTTATGTAATTTTAAAGGATTATATGGTTGTCTCCAGAGAAATGAATGCTTATGTTATCATTTCTTTGTCTAATATGTTGGAGCCTTTAAACATTGTTGAAAGGAAGAATAAAATATTAGTGAAAGCAACTTCAAAATGTTAATGGTGATGTTTTGCTGGTGCCTAGTTAAATTTAATTTCTTACTGTAAAAGACTGTTCATGTATGAAATATGACTGAAAATACATTTAGGACAGATGTATGTGTGATAGGAAGGGCTCCGTTCTGTATCATGCACTTCCAGTTGTGGCTACTGCTTTCCGTCCCCCTTTTGCCCACTCAAAAAGCAAATGTAAAAAGTAAACTGAGCTAACAATTTCATTGGTTTTTAAAACTAATAGCAAATGATTTCACAACAAATTATTTGATGTTCTTATTTATAGAATAAAATAATACATGTTATTTCCGGAAAGCGGGATAATATGGAAGGGCTCACGTGCATGTACATACAGTCTTGTAAACCTACCACCCAGAGGGAGCCCCTGGTAACGTTTGGGTATATGTTTTACTTACTTTTCTATGCATTTATATTTTCAGTAATGCAGTCGTGCTACCTTGGTTCGTAGTCTGCTCTACATATTGTAAACATTTTCCCATATTAAATAGTTTGCATTTTAGATAGCTGCAAGATATTCCATTTTATGGGTGTACCTTAACTTTTAAAATCAACTTTTATTGTTTGACAATTTGATTGTTAATTATAATGTAACCTGTAAACGATGTGATCAACATCTTAAATGATAATCACATTGTATAAAAATGACTTATTTCCAGAAGATACCTTTCTAGAAGTGAAATTGCTAGGTGAAAGTGTATGTCAGTTTTTGAGAATCTTGATATATATCACTCACCACAAAGCTTGTCCTCCTTTACCTTCCCGTTAGCAATATATCAAACTCCCAGAATTGAAAATTACTGTTTAAAATCTTTGCAAAGTGAATAATTGCAGAAAAAGATTACCTTTAAAATTTGTGTTTCTTTGATTACTTAGTGAAGGTTGAGTGTTTTTTCATGTTTATTGGCCATTTATATTTGTTCTTTTGAGCATCGCTTATTCATCTTTCCTATATTCTCTTAGAGAGTTTGCCATTTGTACCAGTTTATAAGTTGTGAATTAAGATGTCCATCTTTTGTCATATGTGTTATTTGCCTTTTAATACAGTTCATGGTGTTTCCGTGTTGAAGTTGTTTCCTTTGAGTCTGCCTTTGCGGATGTGCTTGAGCATGCTTCACTGCCTCAAGGATGCATATGTATTTATCCTTAGTTTCTGCTAGTACCTTTTAAAATTTTTCACTTTTATACTCATCTTTAATCCAAAAGGAAATTTTTAATCATCTCAAATTTATTTAGGGATATTGTGTGAGGTGAGATTTAATATTAATTTTTGCGAATAGTTGACCAATTGGTTCAGTATTGTAAACCACCATTTCCCCACTGATTTGTAATGCTGTCATTATAGAATATTAAATTCCTGTATGTTTTTTGTGTCTTGGGCCTTTCTCTGGTTCTTCTAGTTTTTTCCATACTTTTAATAATTATGGCTTTAATCAATGTTAATATTTGGTAGTACAAGTCCTTGTTCTTTTAAATTTTGTGGAATATAACCTACAGAAAAGCACATAAAACAGATGTGCAGTCTAATGCATACAGCAAACCGGATGCAGAAAAGCTACTGCCAGCACTCCAGAATTTCCTTGTGTGTCCCCTCTTGACACCTCTTTGTCCCCCAACGGTAACTACTCTCCTGACTTCATGATAATACATCCCCCTTTCAAAAAAGTGGTTTCACCAGTTAACGTATCCAATCATATGGTTGGTTTTGCCCACTTTTGACGCTTATAAAAATGGAATCATACTGTATGTTGTGTCTGGTGTCTTTCACTCAACATCGCTTATAAAATTTGAGTCACATGTAGGTGCAGTCTATTTGTTTTCATTGTGTGTAGTGCGTCATTTCATTAATACCACTTTTGTCTATTCTACTGTGATGGGCACTTAGATGAAATTTTCAGTTTTTGGCTATAACAAACAATGCTGCAATGAGCATGTTTTTGCACATAAACACATTTCTGTAGGATATTTACCTAGGAATTTTAACTGCTGGATTATAAGGTATGCACATCTTTAACATTTGATATTCCCACCTCCGCCATCCACGGTGTATGACAGTGCTGGTTCACCAACACTTGACCTTGACCTTGCCAGACTTTCATTTTAGCCGATGTCATGTTTTTATAGTAGACATTGTGGGTTTATTTTGCATTTCCCTAGTTAGGAATGGTGTTGAGCATCTTCACATGTTTATTGGTCACTGGATTTGTTCTTTTGAAAAGTGCCCGTTCAAGTCTTTTGTCCATATTTCTGTTGTGTTCATGTCAGCTGTCTTTTTCTCGTTGGTTTGTAGAATGTGTTCTTGATACTAATCATTATTTCGTTATGTTGTAAATATCCTCCCCCTCTCTGGATCACGTTTCATTCTCTTCATGGTGTTTCTGATGACCAAAATTCTTAATTTTAATGGCAAATCTATCAATCTTTTCTGTTTAGTGTCTTTTATGTCTAGTTTAAGGAATCTTTCCCTGTCCTGAAATCATGAAAATATTCTCTTTATTTTTAAAAATCTTTTTAGTTAAAAAATGCTTTGTAGGGGCCAGCCCCGTGGCATAGTGGTTAAGTTCGTGCATTCTGCTTTGGTGGCCTGGGATTCCTGGGTTCGGATCCTAGGCTCGGACCTACTCACCACTCATCAAGCCATGAGGCAGCGTCACATGTAGAAGAGCTACAACTCTACAACTATGATACACAACTACTACTGGGGCTTTGGGGAGGAAAAAAAGAAAAGGAGGAAGATTGGAACAGATGTTAGCACAGGGCCAATCTTCCTCAAAAAAAAGAAAAATGCATTACTTAAAAAAAATGCTTTGTAATTTTGCCTTTGCCATTACATTTTTGATTCCACCCGGAAATGGATTTGTGATGGTGTGAGGAAGGATCCTCCTATGAAGCCACTTGTCCTGGCACTATGTGTTGCACTTCTGCCATATATCAAGCATCTGTGTGTGTCTATGTTATTTTTTGGGTTCTCTGTTTGCTTCCATTAATCTGTTTGTGCTAATATGACACCACGTTATTTATAGTAGCTTTACGATGAGGCTGGAGTAAAGCCTGCCATCCTATTCTTCAAGAGTGGCTTGGGGGGCTGGCCCAGTGGCAAAATGGTTAAGTTTGCATGCTCCGCTTTGGTGGCCTAGGGTTCGTGGGTTCAGATCCCGGGTGTGGACCTACACACTGCTCATCATGCCATGCTTTGGTGGTGTCCCACATACAAAATAGAGGAAGATTGGTACAGATGTTAGCTCAGTGACAATCTTCCTTAAGCAAAAATGAGGAGAATTGACAACAGATGTTAGCTCAGGGCCAATCTTCCTCAGCAAAAACAAACAAAAAAAGAGTGGCTTGGCTATTTTTGGCTCTTTCCATTTTCATATAAATTTTAGAATCAGCTTGCTGTGTTCCACAAAAAAATACCCTTGGTAGTGCAAATCTCCATTCATTTTCCAAAAAAAAAATTTGATATTCTGTCATTAATTAACTTTTTATTCCTAACAATCTATATTTTGAAACTTAGATTTGGAACCTTGCCATTTATAAACCAAAGTACACGTAGTCTTTCAACTAGGATGACTATTTTTAGTCTGTACAAGTTAAATAGAAAACTCAGAACACTATTTTAGTGTGAATACCTAAAGTGTAGTTTTGATTGAGAAGAGTTAGCAAGTAAGGAAGAATTTTTTAAATGTCAAATTTATGTTTGAAACAGGAAAATAGAGTAAATATGAAGTCATGAACTCTTACCTTCAATTTTCAAGTGATTATACTAAGAGAAGGAATTCAAGTGCTAACGTTTGGGGCTTACCCTGAACCATGAAAGATGTTATGAGGATTAATCTCATTATATAATAGTTATCTGTAGGATAATCATTTTTCATTTTCATAGGACTTGTCTCTAATCCACATCACATCCTCTGGGGAACCGGGAGCTGTGAGTCAAGATGGAAGGTAGATAGTTTGTGGAATTGTCTCTATTTCTTGTAACTGGAATGTTAAGTTGATTTGCTCAAGGTTACTCAGAGGCAGCCAAGAAAAGAACCCAGCACTCGAGATTTCTGGGCACTGGATTGCATGGCCTTGCACATGAATACCACAAATCAAGATGGCGTTTGGGCTAGTGCCAGTGCTCGGCAAGAGCTCAGGTTACTCTGCGGGTATTTGTCATGTCTCCGTGACTTATACTATAAAAGAGCGTTATTTCTTCTGATAATTTTTGTATTTGGAGCATTTCGTTTTTAATCATCTTAGAACTATGTGACCATGTTGGCCACTGCTGGAATCTTCACTCTTCCCTCCTCACCTGATAGTTGGCTGCGTAAAACTTTTTAGGAGAAGAGATGCCAGGAAAAGTGACATCAGGTATCATGGGTTTTACTCAGAGGACCAGGTGAAAACTGGCGGTTTACCCTTTGCAAGCTCCATGACAGTTTGTAACAGCGAAAGAAAGTAAAGTCATCAGGAAAAAAAGATTCTGTCTTTGTGCAGGAAAAGTTGAGAGCGCCTGTGTTAAATAAATAAAAGGATTATATATCCAGCTTTTATGGGGAGCATATAGAGTCATCTAAAAAATGTGGCAAATTGCATTATTGACTAGCTCCTTGACAGGGAGGAGAAACTTAAAGCTATTATTTTAATTTCTGGCTAAAGTGAGGAAGCTTTGATACTGGGCCGATGAAATAAACCTAGCGCTGGATAATACTGAACTCGAGCCAGACCACAAATCAGAAGCGATTCTGAAAGCGCAGCATAAAAGCCTGAACAATTAAATATGATCTATTACTTCCCAGATGATTTTAGAAAACTTGGAATAAAAAAAGGCAAAAAAGAGGGTAAGCCACTGGAATAGCATTAGATTATTAGATTTAGGATTTAAATGCCACTATTTCCTTTGAATCCAAGGGGAAGTTATGTACTCTCGTGACTATTAAGTCTGTAAGATGAGGTCAGCGACCCCTTATCTAATGTATGGAGTATGTTTTGAGAGAACGAATTTCAAAGTGTGGTCTTTATAGAACACTTTGAGGTCTAAAAGAGATTCTATATGAAAACCTTATTGTAACGATGGTAACAATTATGATTGAAGTAGTTTAGGAGGTCCCTTTTGGCATAAGAGGTAAAGTTTTAAAATCACCACCATATGAAACTTTTAATTTTGTGTTAAAATTAACTGAGAACAATAGAGACTCCCTAAAAAAGTTATTTTGACAAGGTGAAATTAGGACATTGAGCTAAGGAGAGACCCAGCTTCACATGGGAAGATTTCACATTATTAAGGCAAAAGAATGAGAGTTGTAAATCAAGTCCTTGCTCAGAGCATTCAGAAATGCTCCTTAAAAGGTGGAGACTCAGCTTGGTGCTTGTAAATTTTGTCTGAAAATATTGCTAGTAAATACATCAGTTCTCTTAATCAGTACCACATATATTTGTATTAAATTAAATCACTTTTCTAGTAATTGTGTTGTAAAAATGAAAGCATATCATCTACTGATTATTTAGATTTTTAATAAAAAAGATGTCTTCTTCCCTCCAGTTACCTTTAGTAGGGTCAAAATGAAGCACATTAGGAAACCGTAACTGGCAATAGAAGGCAAATCTTATCCCAGATTAGCATCTTTAGTTCTTAGGGAAGAAAGGAAGCGTAGATATCGTTTGTTCTGCACTCTATAAATGGGGAAACTGAGGCACTGAGAAGCATGGAGACTTGCCCATGGTTGTACAGCTGGTACTGTAACAACAGGCCCTCCAGGACCAGTTCAACTGACCCCTTCTCTTATCAACAGAGTGGTTAAGAATTGCCTTTGAGAAAATCTGTAGTCTTGTAGCCAGAGCATGAGCAAAAGAAGAAATCGTGACCTGAAACAACCTTGGAACCAAAGATCCTCCTTCCCGCAGAACGGGGACACAACCGGAACTTGAAAGTCGGACTCTCATCAGAAGCGAGGGGTCCCTCATTCAGGAAGATTTGGTATTAAACTCCCTTCCCCATCTCATCAAAAATGTTTAGAACCCCATCATAAATGTTTAGAACACTGTCATAAGTGTTTAAAACCTGACCATAAATGCTTGAAGCCCACCAATCAAAACCTGTCCCGCCAGCATTTCGGCGTGCCAGCCTGTTCTCCCTAACCTCTTAAATTTCACCCCAAATCCCGAATCAGGGAGACAGATTTGCAGATCAATCTCACAGAATAAAGCTGATTCTTTTCCCAAAGGCTGATGGCATAGTTATTTGGCTTGTTTATGCTCATTGGGCAGAGAATCCCAATTTTGTGCTGTAACAGTTCTGACAAAGCCAACTCTTTCTGCCCTAGCTCAGTGCTGTTTGCTTAATGTAGAGTCTACGCATAATTAATTCCTTAACACATTTTTGCAAAATCACAGAAAAACTACAGTGCCAAAAATCTATTTTCTAATTTTAAAACTATAGAGATGTTTAATTTCCTTAGGTAGTCTTAACTATTGCAACTACGTTCAGTTATGACAGTTTTCTTGAAATAAATATGGGTAATGTGATGCCCATTATTTATAAGTGTGACCCTATTTCTCCTTTTCACTGCCAGCTGGGTCTGTTTTGAATGTCTGCACTTCACAACACTCTTCCTTTAGTCTTGAGCAGTTTGACTTCCACTGGTCAACCACAACGTCTCCTCCGTCATTCTGTGACATCTCAGTCTTCTACCACCCTCTGAAGGCAACAGATGTTAATGAAGTATCTGTGCCTAGAGCAAGGGTCAAGCTAAATTTTGCCCTCCCAGTTCATTATCTCTCTTTCTCTGGGAACGAGGAGGATTTGGATGAAAGCTCCATCCTTTTCAGAGCTTCCTGGATCTTCTGGCTCTGCCATCCTTTGGCAGGTCATCTCTGCCTCCCTCGGGTGCTTCTGAGCAATCCCACATCCAATACCTTCAAGGAAGAGGTCAGATGTGGGTTGGAGCAAAGTGTCTTCCTTGCTTTACTCTCGTAAAGACTTCGGTTTGAGAGCCTTGTTGCTAATTATAATTTCTTAGATTGCCTCTTGTGTACGACTTTTAAATCATCACAAATAATGGTTTAATGTACTGTCCAGGGGTGTGATCAGCATTGCTCTTCAAACTCTCCATCTCTCAGTCTTATCTAGAAATTAAGTCTGCATAATGGCCCCTGGGGCCCAGCATGGATATGACAAGCTGTGGGTTATGTGCATTTCTCAGCCCACAAACTGTAACTCCACTTGGCCTTTACCCTCTCTGAAGAGAACACATTGAGAGCCTTATTAGCATGGGGGTCCTGCAGGTAATTTGTGGACTAAAGGAAACCATTTGTACTTTGGAACTTCATCATAGTAACACAGTCCTTAGAACACCCCACGACTGGTAGAGACTCACAGTGTGTCTTGATGCGTCCCTTGAGTAACACTGGTCCAGGCAATGCCCTGAATGTTCTGTATCACTTCTTCAGTGTGAAACTTTATTTCAGACTGTGCAGGTCAAAAGCAGGTATTGGGTAGTGATGGATAGGGGGACCATGTTGTGTCGCTGGCTCAATGTCTTCTCCTTCCTCCAATCTATGGCTGCCATGATTTCCTGTTTTCCTGTCACAGTTCTTTGTTAAAATACACATGATCCTGAAGGCAGCAAGACATCAATAAATTCTTATTAATCTCTCAGTGCATGTAAGTTTGTTAGATGACTTTTTTCCTGAAGGAAAGTATGGCTTAAGGGAATGGGAGATGGAACAGGCAAGTTTTGGAGGAGAGGAGGAGGGAAATGAGGAAATAGAAAATGGAGGAGTAGGGACATGGATAGGAAGTAGGCCTGGATGGACCGTGAACAGCCAAGGGGCAGCAAGGGAGTGTAACTTGGGAGAGTTGTCTATCTCAATGTCTTCAACTTCTCTCCTCCCATTTTCTCTTGAGTCCACTCCAATCTCAAGAATTTGCTCCTAACATTCTCCTGAAAAAGCTTTTGTCAAGGTCACCAATGGACTTCATGTTGCTAAATTCAATAGTCATTTCTCAGTCCTACTTTTTCTTGACCTTTTGACGGCATTTGGCATAAGTTGATCACTCCCTTTTTTTGAAACACTTTTTTTTTCTTGGTTTCTGAAATACCACTCTTTTTGCATGTACTCGGTGACCACTTCCTCTTAGTCTCCTTCGCAGGTTTCTTCTCATCTTCCCAATCACTAAACATTGAAATGCCCAGGGCTCTCTCCTTGAACCTCTTCTCCATCTATGCTCACTCCCTTAGTGACCTCATCCAGCTTTGTGGTTTTAAACACCATCGATACGTGATGATGCCCAAACTTATATCTCCAGCTCAGACTTTATTCCTGAACTCCAGATCCATATTCAGCTGCAACAAAAGGGCTCTGAGGAGAGTCCTGACTCCTTGGCTAGGAATCAGGATGTATTGGTGGTGACGGTGGCAGCAGAGTTCTTGCTTTGCTATTAACAAATTGAATTTTCTTGGCCAAGTCACTTAACTTCTTGGGACTTGAGTGTTCCTGTTTCTAAAATGAGGAAGTTGGACCTGGTCAGCGTCTCCCAAAATGTGTGTCTTAAAACAGAAATCCAAGGAATATGGGATTTGGTGGTCAAATGAGCTCTCGTGCTCTGTTGCCTGGATTGTTGCAGGAGCCTCCTATCTGGTCTCCCTGCTTCTGCCCTTGCCTGCATTACAGTGGAGTCTCAACACAGCGGTCAGCATGATTTTTTAAAGACATGGTCAGACAGGTCATTTCTCTGCCCTAAGTCCTCCAGTGGCTCCCACCTCACTCAGAATAAAAGCTCAAGATCGTATGATGACCTTAAAGACTCTACATGACCCCGCCCTTGGTATCTGACAGTGGCACTCCAGCCACACGGGCCTCCTTGCTGTTGCTGCAACACGTCGAGAGTGCTCCCACATATGAGCCTGCGCACACCTGGGCTGCTCTCTGCCTGGAACGTTCTTTCCCCACACATCGGTGGGCCGGCTCCTCATTTCCTACAAGTATCTATTCAAATGTCACCTTATCAGGGATGCTAATGGATATAAAATAACCTCCTCAACTGCTTCATTTTTCTCCATAGAATGGTATATTTTCCTGTGTGTTTATTGTCTGACTTCCCCACTGGAATATGAGGGCAGGGATTTTTATTTGCTTTGTTTATTTCTATATCTCCAGTGGCCCAGAACAATGCGAGCCACAGAGTGGGACTTAGTAATATTTTGATAACTGAGTGAATGAAGTGAGAGGAGAAAATGAGCAGATGGAAAGAAGAAGAAGGGAGGACTTGGGGAACCACCTCCGCACGTGATTGAGTGCCTCTTTGCTTCCATGTGTAATCACGATGCCTGACACCTACGGAGCAATATGTTGTTTAGGACATGACTTCACGTCTGTGGTCTCACTTGCTTCTCATCAGTGCCCTGTGAGGTAGGTATCATTATCTCAGTGTTTTTCAGAGAAGGAAACCGAGGTGACCCTCAGGCAAGGTAGTGGCTTTCTCAAGGTCACTCACTATTAGGACCTGCCTCTGTTTTTCTCTAAGTCAAGTGCCCTTTCAGTTTCCCAGGGTGGCCTTCCTGTTTGCTTTGTTTGCTTGAATTCCAGATTGCCAGTGCCTGGCTTTCCCTGGGGGGCTGGCAAGGATGGAGTAGGAAGAACCCTAGATCGTGTCACTGAAGCCTTACAGTGGGTCCAGGGTGGAGCCTCCCCTTTGGTCCTGACAGCAGCGCAGTGATGGGCTGCGCCTTTCACAGATACTTTCCTAAGGATAGGAGGGAAGAGGGGGAAACAGAGCAAGACGCATGGAAACAGCCCAGGTGATAGCACTTCTCTGGCTGACTCTCTCCCAGATCTTAGATTCTACCTTCTGCAGCCACTGCCTTGCCCCAGGGACTCGCCCAGCACTTAGGCACCGGCCTGAGCCAGGGGCTCAGGTCACCACTCACTCCAGGGTAACACCCGGCAAGTTACTTAACGGCTCTGAGCCTCCTCACTTGAAAAGTGGGAATAATATCATCACAGGCTTGTTGTGTGGAGGAGGCAGTCCTAAGTGCACAGCAACTGTTGGCTGTTATTCTTCCTGCTTTCAGTCTGGCCCCCCAAGGAGGGCTCCATCTACCACCTACCAGCTCCCTGCACTCGGAATCACCGCTCCGTAGAAGAGAGCAGAAGAGCAGGTTGCCCAGTAAGCCCTTTCGTGGGGCTTGGCTTTGCCCCTCGGTCCTCAGGAGTGATCCTAATTTCACATGTCACAGAGGAAGCATTCAAAGAGTAAGAGCTAGATATTCCTTCAGTAATGGGGATTAGTCTGTCACATCGTGGTTCCCAAGTTTGGGAGCCATGGTGGGAAGAATTGGGTTATAAGAAGAGAACAGGTTTGAGGGATGACAACATACTCATTCAGCTTTGGACTCGTCCCTGTGGGGGTCCTGCGGGAGATCTTGCAGACCTGTGGAGTGGGCCGTTGGAAAGGCAAGCCTGACCCTTGCAAGAGAGGGCAGGGCTGGAGACCAAGGGTGAGGCCTCTCCATATAGAGAAGGTGGTTGAAGCCCATAGATTAGATGCTTAGGGAAAGCACACAGCAGGAAGAGAAAGGACCAGTGACAGAACCATGGGAAGCACAATAGAGGGTGGGCAGGGTCAGACCTAACACAGGACAGACTCAAACTGGACTCAAATTCTGCCCTCACGGACCTTACAGAGCTGCCATATGCATAAATAATTCTTATCCAAAGTAGACAGGGCCAAGTGACTAAGAGAGGACCAAGGACCTCATTTCCAGGAGTGGGGCCAGGAAGACTCCACGAAGAGGGTGTTTGAACTAGGCTTTGGACCATGCGTGGGATGTGGACTGGTGGGATGGGGAGATGGTTGGATACACAAAAGCAAGGAGACAGGAAAATTCAGGATGTCTGGGAAACTGTGAGAAGTTGGTTAAGGTCTGGTCAGAGGTACTAATAGAAGACTGCAGAATTGGATTGTAATTCAAAAGCATTTTTAAAAAATATATGAGTCACAGAATGAAGTTTAGGGAAACTTAATAGGGAAACTGTTATTGCAGACACTGAGATGGAGATTAGTGTGCAGGAGATTAGGGAGAGCTCCTGAAAGAAACACCTGTGGAAAGGGAGAGTAGGAAGCAGGGTTGGGTGCGGGAGAACTTGGGAGGTGCTGAGGTCTCACCAAAGGCCTCAGGTGACCTCACAGGGGGCTCGGGAGCTTGGACAGCCCTGCAAAGCAGTTTCTCTATGGGAGGTCTAGTGCGTTGAATAGTGGCCCCAAAAAGATTTGTCTGAGTCCTAACCCTTGGTACCTGTGAATGTGATCTTATTTGTAAACGTAGTTAAATTAAGGATCTTGAGATGAGATCATCCTGTATTTAGGGTGAACCCCTAGTCCAATGACCAGTGTCTTCACAGAAGGGAGAGGGAGATGCCACACCCAGACATGCAGGGAGAAGGCCATGTGAAGACAGAGGCAGAGATTGGGGTGAGGCCTCTACAAGCCAAGGAAGGCCAAGGATTGCCTGTAGCCACCAGAAACCAGGAGAGAGGCCTGGAACAGGCTCTCCCTCAGAGCTCCAGAAGGAACCAACCTGCTGATTGCAGGCTTCCAGTCTCCAGAACTGTACATGTCCGTTGTTTTCAGCCAGCCAGTTTGTGGTCATTTGTTTTGGCAGTCCTAGGAAACGAACGCAGGAGGCCAGGCCTTTTCACCCTGTATGATCAGTCATTGGATGTGGGCTGACCCTGGAAGGCAGCATGACCTTGGGCAATCCAGTTTTTTTCAGCAGAGGCAATCCCCACGGAGGGCTGGCAGCTGGGGACCCTTGTCTGGCAGCTCTCCCAGCAGCCCAGGGGATATGTCCTTCATTCCTGAAGGGGGTCTGGATGACGCATTACAGCAGCCACTTCTCTGTCCCTCAGTTTTCCCATCTACCTAATGGGAATAACAATGAGATCTATCTCATAAGGTTCCTAGGAGACAAAACTAGATGATAATACTAATGGCTAACATTTATTGAGCACTTACCGTATATATGCCAGGCACGCCTGTCCAGGAGTTCATGCTTGTGTGTTGCCTGGCTTATTGTAAGTACCCAGTAACAGTGGCTATTATCATAGGGGATGTGTTCAACGTCACCCAGCTGCCAGAGCCAGGATCAGAACCAGTCTTCTGACTCTCAGGTGAATGTCCCTTCTTTGGTAATAGGTCCCCTTTCTGCATGGGTCTAATCATGTCTTCTTTGCATGACACTAACAGTATTTTTATGCAATGAAATAAAATTTGTGCTTCACAAAAGAAATGTGCTTTTGCCTTGTCATCTGAAGGGAAGAGATTTGAGTTGTCTGAAATCTACTCACACTCCCTGAGTCTCTAGACTTTATGTACCAAAGACATTAATTTGCGAGACAGGCTGGGGCAGGAGGGGCAGCTGGGTCTGGGCACAGGTCCCTGCTGCCTACAGCTAATTGGCTCTGCGGGCCCCACATCCCGGCATCTGCTGACATGGCATTCCTGAGACATGGGGAGAGGCCAGACACTATCGTTTTAAAGAGGACGAAGTGAAGGACAGAGAGATTAGCCGATTTGCCCTCTTAATTATGTGGTGAGCTGGAGATGGAGCCAAGAATTGAATCCAGATTTCTCAAGTCCCAGATGGGTTTTTTCATCAGGAGGTCCTGCCACATTCCTTCCCTTGGAACTGCCCCCTCCCTGGATCCCAGAAACACATACCTGGGTTGAGTTCGGGGCGTGTGACTGTGTGTTACTTCTCTCTTCACGTCGTATTGATTCTTAGAGAGAAAGAAAAAGTTCTTACCCTTAGAAAATGGTCACGTAGTTGAGAGTAGCATAAATGATATACAGATTGCTTAAATGCTCTTAACCACATCTATTTTTCAAGAATTTTGGCTTGGCAAGCCCAGTGTCCAAACAGAACTGCTCTTTAATTTGACCCATGCATTTCTTTCCAGAAGAATTTGCATACAAAAGCATTGTCAAGTTATTAATGTTAAAAGAAGTTTTCTCCTCTATTCAAAAATCTGAGATAAAATTCACATTGACACAATCTGGGACTAGGAAGGGACAGTGGCCATCTAGAAATTTCCATATGCAACCCTCCCCACTCAGAGGGCACTTTAGGAACAATGCTGTGGGCTTTCACCACTAGAGGGCTCGATCTGAATTATATACTTAAAAATATTGTTCCAAGTACAGTGGTCACCCATTTCCAGATTTTCAGGCAAAGTTAACTTTCCAACAAGGTAACTTGCCACAGATTCCTGTCACTGTTGGCTTTAGATATATTAGATACACATCCCTGTTATGTGCCCCTCCCCCATCTAAATTCCGTATTTTAAAAGTATGGCCACTACAAGAAACAAAACCAGTTTGCTAACTTTGATGTAACTGGTTACCAACCACGCTGTTTTGGTGACACTTTTTGTGAAACAACCAAGGTAAATGCCATCCCACGAGGCCGCTTGGTGATCATCCTGCTTGGCCTCCTCTGTCAGCGCCTTTGTCCCAGCCTGCATCTTCTTTGGAAACAGACAGTTTTCTCTTTGTGTCTTCTGGTGCTGTGGGCAGAAGGGTGTTTAGTCATTCTTTCCTTCAAAGAGCTGAGATGTTCTTTAAGATGGCAAACAGCTAGATGGTTTGTTCGACTGGCCATTCATTCATTCATTTATTCAACTGATTTTCACTAACACCTATACCAGGCACTGAGAGACTGCAGGGCTGCATCCGTGAACTTTTACAATTAACAGTCTAGTGAGGAATGCTAGTAATTACAGATGAGGGAAGTGTAATGGAAGGGTGCTGTGGAAGCATGAATTCTACTCACTCGTCCTCCAAAACAACTATTCCTTTCACTTAAAAGAGACCACATCTTGCTAAAGTTATTATAGTGCATCCCCAGGTAATGTTGTGTTATCTCAAATATTGGGTTTAAAAGGGTGTTCCCTTTGGGCTCCACTTGAAGCAAAAATAAATATATTAGCAAGAGAGCAATAAGAGTGCTCTGCAGAAGAGTCCTGGGCTCTTATATCAGGATATATTGGGTGGCAGGGATGGGGGATGTGGGGAGATGAGAGTGGAAAATGGAGAGTTCCTGCTTTGCTATGAACACATTGAGTCCTTGGCTGAGTCACTTAACTTCTTGAGATTTGATTGTTCAGTTTCTAAAATGAAGATGTTGGACCTGGTCAGCATCTCCCAAAATATTTCTCCTAAAACAGAAATCTGGAGAAAAATGGAAGTTGGTGGTCAAATGAGTTCAGGAAATGCAGCATAATCTTTGCCACCCTTCACTCACCATCCCATGGGAATTCAAAAATCACCTTACCATATTAAAGGTTGGGAGAGGTCCTAGAGTGAAAAGCTGGTTTAACTTTCTTTAACTCAGCGTTTCCCAAATGTATTTGCCTGGAGATCCAGTTTTACGTTATACTTATTAATACAGAAATGTTAGCCTAGACATTCATTGAAAAGCCAATAAACATTCACTGAGTGCCTACTTTGTGCTAGGAAGTTACCTCTTGGGCTGTATTACATCAGTTTATGAATCTTATGATTTAATCAAATAAACGGTGTAGGTGGAGATTTTCCCACAGATAACACCTTCTAATTAGTTTGTACACAGCTCCCAGGAGTGACTTCCTTCCTTTCAGAGGGCACTGTTTAGTATCACGAGTGGTTTTTCACATCAGTGCCAAATTTTTTCTTCACATTGTATTGGAGTTCAAATCAGATTTAATTCTTTAATATAGCGAACAGCAGAGGGTAAGTAGTGTTAACCTCACCCTGGTCTTAACTGCCCATCAGATCCTAGCCCAGAGGATGGACCAGTCTTCAGATGCACAAGAATTCTTTGGAATGTTCATGCAAACTTCATTTACTCCTGCGTCCTTTCTTTGGGTTTTAGGTGCTTTAACAATTTGGATAAAATTCAGTTAGTTTTGGGAAGGAGGAACTTTTAGTACCTATTTCTTTTGTACAGCTCATTAAAAACAAAATTCCTGTCTGATCAGCTCAAAACTATACTCATTTTGTCTTCTGCCACTTTCACACGAAGAGGAAGGACATCATATGTCTTTAAAATGTCCTCCCAGGTGTCTTTTTCTGCAGAAACTTTAGGAAGTGAGTTTTGACAGAGAGCCTGGTTTCCTTTATTTTAAAGTCATCTTACTTTAGATTTGCAAAAGGAGACAGGGTATATGAGAGTGAGGGAGGGGAAGGGAATGCACGTGGGCTCATGTTGAGAAATCCCATCCCTTGTTCTAACTTTGCCTTATCTAACATTAGGAAAAAAGAATAGGCAGGAAGTTAGAATCTGCAAGTTAGGCATTCTAAAATCTGGATTCTGTATTCTTTTTTATTCTCTGAAATTGACTCTATGCTGCTGATTGTAATGCCTAAGTGATAGCTGCTGATAAATATTATTTTTGTGGAGACATAGGGCATCCTCATATGTCAAGTCTGTAGACTAATTTTTAATGCAAGCCCAGCAGATTTTTGTGGATATGGGCCAGGAATTTTAATGAAAGAAAACATCAAAGATGCAGAAAAAATGAGAATATTAGTCAAGGAAGATACACAGCGATGCTCTCTGATAACCCCTGCTATTGACATAAGAACTCTGTGGGAGCAACTTAAATAAACATCTGGACACCGAGTTTAGACATTTTCAGTGACAAACCCCAGACAGATCTTTTCGACTTGCAATAATAAATATTTCAGAGGCTATATGAATCAACTGAAAATCCTGTTTTCAATTATTCTAGTTTTATAAATAGAGCATAGTTAATTATTCAAGTATAGAATTTCTTTTGAAGATTAGGTGAATTTTATATTTCCTCTGCCCATGTTATACTTCAGTTTTATTATTCATATCAAATTTATGTCTGTGTGTTCAAAAATAATATAGTTAGCTTGCCAGATACTATTAAATCAGACTCCAGCTGAGCTTGATTTTTTTATTGTTTTATTTTCAGGAAAGACTTTTTATAGCCCTCAGCACTGCTGTTGTGTGAACTGGTTCAGCATGGCTGGCCTGGTGAAGGACACCAGTGGTAGTAACAGGGGAAGAGGGACCCCCTAGCTCTTCTTACCAAACTTCTTCCACTGTCTGGAGTGGTTTGGCCATCAGTTAGTCAGGAAGGGGCCAGAAGAAAGTGTGCCGGTAATGCTTCAAGAGAGCCGAACTTTATGAAAAACTTGACTGAAGTAAAAATAGCTACATGGTCAGCGACCAAAGCTACTCGGATGGTCCTGTTGATTGCTGTTGTGCATTTTATAATATGAATAGAGGCTTTCCCCCAGAAGTCGAAAATAAAAAGGGAAATGTGATGAATTGCCTATATTACCTCCGGAGAACCCAAACTCTCATGCATTAAAAGTTAGCATCTGCTGTGGATTGTCCCCAGTATTTATGATCCACTCTGGTATTAAGAGTGTGACGTGCAGGAGGCCATCTTCTTTAGAGCTGGCTTAATAACTACTGGAAGCTTGTTATGTGGCACTTACCAGAGAGTACTTTGTGAAATAGTTATGTGCACACTTGTTCTTCCTCCACCCCAACTAGATGCAAACTCGTGGAGTGGGACTAGCTCATAGCTGGGTCTGGCCCAGAGGCTGCTCTTTAACATGCTTTGATTAAGAGGTCCTAGTTCTGCCTTGGTAATTTTGGGAGGATAAAGCTTTAGACAAGGCACAATGTCTCCATTTGTCCAGTTTTAAATCTAGGATGTGATAATAGTAGCCAATGTTCGTTGAGATATTCAACAGAAAGCACTGTATTAGGAGATACATTAAAGAAATACATGTATATAATATAAAAAGTCACATAGAACTAGAAGGTTTATAATGAAAAACAGCAATTCCCATCCCATCCCTAAGGCAACTACTTCAGTTGCTTCTCGGTTATTTATCTCCAGATTTCTAAATAACATGCTTGTGGTGCTATTGTTTAATTTTTAAAATAGACATTATCTACTAATGGAGGAGTATGGTTTAGCTCCTATGCCCCATCCACACTCTCACATTTCTGCTCCTCTTTTTTTTTTTTTGTTTTGGTGAGGAAGACCAGCCCTGAGCTAACATCCGTTGCTAATCCTCCTCTTTTTGCTGAGGAAGACTGGCCCTGGGCTAACATCCGTGCCCATCTTCCTCCACTTTATATGGGACGCCGCCACGGCATGGCTGACAGGCAGTGCGTCGGCGGGCGCCCGGGATCCGAACCAGCGAACCCCGGGCTGCCAAGCACGGACTAAACCGCTGCGCCACCGGGCTGGCCCCCACATTTCTGCTCCTCTTATCCTCCCAATATTTGATTGAATATTCAGTGTTTACTTTATAATGACCATAAACAATATTTTCTATTGACAATATTTCCAAAATATTGTAAGATCACATGTCCTTCATGTGACTTGAGTTTGCTTTGGAATTCATAATCACTTTATTTTTTTTGTTTGCCTGATCTTCCTTGTGCCTAGGAAAGGAAGTCTCAAACTTTCCCACAGAAGCATCAAACTCCTCTCCATATTGTCAAACAAATCAAATAAACTTCAATTCTCTTTCACTTGGAGCCTTCCCTGCTAGAGACCTCGATCCTGCTCCACTCTGGGCTGACTGGTCTCTTGGTCTGCCACACTCTGTCATCTGAGACTTCCCTTCTCTCTCATCCTGGAATTCGTTTTCCCTCGCTCTTGTTTATGATCTGTTTTCTGGATCCGGTGTATTTGTCTTTCTTGGTTTTTTTCTCAAGTTTTGATGGAACACATCTTCCATCAAATATGGAAGCAGCAGAAAGGCAGCATAGGGGATACATTTTTGATAACTTGCATGCCTGGTGGTTTTATTCTACCCTTACTCTTGATTCATAGTTTGGCTGGGTAAAGAATTCTAAGTAAGAAACCATTTTCCTTTAGGATTTGAAGGCATTGATGGCTCTACTGTCTTTTAACTTCTAGCTACTAAGAAATTTGAGGGCATTCTGATCCCAAATCCTTTGTATGTGAGCCTCTCTCTCGCTCTTGCTCTCTCTCTCTCTCCTTCTCTCAACATTTAGGGCCTTTTTTTATCCCTAGGATATTGAAGTTCCACGATGATGTGTATTGACGTCAGCCCCCTTGTTTATTATGGAAGCATGGGGAGGGTTGCTACTGGTTGGACTTGTTCAATCTAGAAAAGCATGTCTTCATTCCTGGGAAGCTTTTTTGTATTAGTTATTTGATAATTTACTCCTTTCCAACTTATCTTCTCATTCTGGAACTTCTGTTAGTCAGATATTGGATCTCTTGGATGATGATTGTTATGTTCTTATTCATATTCATTATAGTTTTCTTTTTTTATTTTATTGTCCTCCTTGAATTATCTCTGTTTCTTTCAAGTGCCTTTTTTTCTATTTGCTTTTGGTCTCTCTGTCATGGAGCTTCTCTTCTGATCTTTTCTATCCTTCCTCTCTAGTGTATTACTCAAATGTTGAGGGAGGTCCTGTGTGGGGCTAGAGTGATGGAGGCACCCAGCCTCTCTTTGGGAGATCCTCAAATGTCAGTGTCTGTCCAGCTTTCTCTCATACAGGCCAGGTTCTTCAGAAAGCCTCCTGCCTTTGGGGTGTGCCTCTGGCTGCCAGCATTCAAGGGAGAATACTGGAACTCTCACCTGTCAGCCTGCTGTGTTTCACTCCATCCCCTTATTTTTAATAAATCGCCACACTCCCACCTTCACTGTGCATCCTTGAGTGTCCTTCAGTATCCACCAAGTATCCTTGAGTCTATCCCTCTCTGGTCTAACTCTCTAGAGAGGCAACAGTCACATGCAGGGGTTGGAGGAAGGGGTCTGGGGGTCTGTCCACTCCCTATGCACACAATCAATGAATCCGCTTGTTTTCAGCCCACGTCTCAGACTGAGTTGCAGAGAATCCTGCTGCCTTCATTCCTGAACCTTTCTGGGTTTCAGTGGTGTAAATTGGCTTGCTGTTTATTGGTTTCTCCCCAACTGCAGACAGTTACATATCAGCATTCTCTACTCTTATAGGTGGGTGGGTGCATGGGTTGGTATAACTTTAACTCTTCTACTATCAATTCAGTAGGGCTTCAGGATAGAATGGATTTAAATGCATGTACTCCATCTGCAGTATTTACCTGGAAGTCTGAAGCAGTCTATACAACAACCTTATAATGTAGGAACAATTATTATCCCTGTTTTACAGATGGTGAAACAGGCATAGTTTAGGTCACACAGCCAGGAAGCGATAGAGTTGGATCTTAAACTCAGCTCTGTCTGACCTCTTACTCAGAGGACTGGACTTCATGGTCTCCAGAGCAGTGGTTCCCAACCCTGTTTGACATTAGAACCACCCAGGGAGCTTTAAAAAATGCTAATACATAGGCCACACTGAAACAAATTAAATCAGAGTCTCCGAGGATGGACTCAGGCACTGATGGTTTTAACAGCTCTCCAGGGAGATTCTAATGTGCATCCTGGATTGAGAACCACTGCTCTGAATTCTGTTCCAGCTCCAGGATTCTTTCTACCGCTTTCCTTTTAGAGCAGAGGATTACCCTGCAGTGTGACAGTCTGTGTCTCTCTAGGAAGCTCCTCGGGCCCCTTCCTCAATTGCCCTTCATCCCTTCCACCCCTGTTCATTATTTCACCAGCTCTATTCGGGTAGGGTTGCCAGATTTAGCAGATAAAAATGCAGGACATTCAGTTAAATTTGAATTTCAGATAACAAATATTTCCTTAGCCTAACGTCCCACGTAATATTTGTGAGATACTTATACTAAAATTTTTTAGTTGGTTCTTCGAAATTCAAATTTAACAGATTATGCTGCATTTCATCTGGCAACTCTATATTCAGAACCCCAGTGTGCTGACCACTTAAGATTGGTAGAACCTCCCATCTGGAAGCAGCCAGCCTTCAGGCCTTCTGTGTCCCCCAGGCTCCCCTTGGCATTGCCACCCCCCCCCCCATAGTAGAATCCAGTGGATGGGCAGAACTGTTGCTCCCACTTTGCCTCCTCCTTCTCCTCTTATAAATACCATATTAATACTTCTCAATGACAGCTTAAATACTACCTCTTCCAACATAGCTTCCTCATTTTATCCTCTGTGTCTCCACAGCATTTTGTCTGAGATTAATGAGCAGGTTGGAGTTATTGAGTTCATTCCACATGTCGTGAGATGTTGCACGCCTGTCTCCTCGATTTGTCTGAAAGCATCTCCTGGGCTGAGACCTTGTTTTGTTCGCCTTCTCATCCCCTCAGCACATGGGTCTCCAGGGTGTGATAGCAGGGCATGGAGGCACTTAGGAACTGGTTGTTGGGAAGTTGCGTCCTTGGTGCACCCTCCTCCCTTAGGTTGTCCCTTGTTTTGGCAAATCTCCCCTGCCTGGCAAGCCAGGCACTAGGGTGTACAATTTAACGAGGCACTCACTCTCAGGGTCCTGCAAGTACAGATGCTGAACTTGCATGACCCCGAGAGTGAGTGCCTCCTTAAATTGTACATGCTAGTGCCTGCTTGCCTCACCCTAGTCTGGCCTGCCTCTTGGGGAAGGAGCACTTACTGCCTGGCTGAGAAGAAAAGAGGCCTTGGATCACGAGTAGCGAGTGTGTTTCCCAACCCCACAGGCTCGGTTTGTGTCTCCCTTGCTTCATCTGCAGCACGTGGACACTGAGGCCTGTGCCTACGGTCAGGTCATTGGGGCCGCCAGTGCGTTGCCCACACGTGAGAGCAGGTGTGTGAAACATGCAGTCTAGGGACACAGAAGGGTCTCCAAGACTTTCTGAAGTCTATAGACAAATATTTAAGAAATATGTGGTAAAAATGAGAATCAGTTTTTGTCCTTAAGGAGTTTATGGTATAAAAGTATTTTCCTCCACAAAGAAAAAACAATCATAAAATCTTCTACGTTATCTTTACCAGAACTAAGGTCTTTGATGCCATTAACTGGTTGTGTTATTGTAGAAGTCACTTAACCTCGTGGACCTTGGTTTCTTTGTTTGTAACATGATGGGGGATCAGATGGGACGATCTCTAGACTCCTGTGTATTTTTAAATTTCCATGAATTCTCTTATCTTAGTATTTTATTCCCTACTAAACTGGCACTTATCCTTACCAAGTGACAAAAATATTTCTATTTTGGGGATTTTTCTTGATTGATTTATCACTTATTTTAATCTACTTCCATATCCTGGCATACTGCTTTGTCTAAAACCTGTATTTTAATTTTTTAAATGCAATTTGTCCTTTATAACTCTTTTCCATGTCCCATAAAAATGATGGATAGGGGAAGGTAGATAAAGCTACAGATCAATCTTAGATTCTGATAATCTAATAAATGCTTTGAGCACCAATCTTGCAGTTTATGACCTCTTGCCAATTGATTTATGGCCTTGCAGTAAATTTTCTCTTCCACTTATCCAATATTTATTGGAACATCTTGTTCTTAACAGACAAAGTACTGTATAAAACATCTGTCAAAACAAAAGGCAATTCAATTAAATATCTTTTACTTCCAAATCTACTTCTCTGGTTCTCCCCAGCATCCAGATTGCAAACCAACAAGCCATGTTACACACAACCTTTGAGTAAGGTTTCAGGAACATAAAATTGTACTTGAAAAATCATTAAAACAAATGTTAATCTGAAAGGAGTGAAAAATTCCTGTTTACTCTGCATTGGAGGCTGGACTCTGCCCGTATTGACACTGGCTCACCCAGTGGTTCCCAATCTCTTCATCAGTGATGACTCTGCCATCCATTTTCCCCTCAGAGATCCCATGATTTCAAAGATTTTCTTCAGAAACAACCTTCATTTTCTTGGTGGGAACTAGCTTAGTTGTTAACAAGATGCATTAACCACCAACTTCCCTGGTTAGTCTGTGATAATCCACGTTCTCACAGAGTTGGTATAATTCCAGCCAAAAACAAAGGAAAAGAAATGCATGACAATTTCTTTAGGCATTTTGAAAAATTAAAATAATATAAGCATCTGTCCTTTCTACTGTCTTTGAAGGAACCACTAAGTATAAACTGAGAAATTTTTCACTCATGTAGATCCTCCTTTTCCTACTTTCAAGTCCAATGGGAAAAAGAAAGAGCCTAACTCCCCAGGAATTGTGTTGGTGAGAGGGAACTGTGGGGTCTTGGCAGCAGAGACTGACAGGTCTGTACTCTTATAATGTTTCCTCTGTGGAAGGGTAAGAAGTGCTCAATCAGTGTCCTCGACCCCTCTTTTTGGCCTGCAAACCCGAGCTCTCCTCCGAAGGTCAGTTTATGGATGGTTTGTGTATATGGCTTAGTGAGCCCTGAGTCACAACATTTCCATAGTTTAAATTTCTCAAGAATTCAAGGTTCCAATTTTGTTGTTGTTGCTGCTAAATACTCCCCAAATGTAACATGGATCGATGACATATTGAAAGCATATGTATGTTTACCTCCATATTGATGTCATTTCCTAGAACACCGGGAATTATATGTGAAGTGCAGGGAGGTGGAGTGCGAGAAGGGGGATTTGACAAGCAGAAGCAAAGGCCAAATGTAGTCCAGGAGAGGACTCTGGTATTTTTGATGTTAAAGTTGAAACCTGAAATATATTCTCAACTTAAGGGAAAAAAAGCATCCTGTTGATGGACATCAATAGTGCCTGAATCATTTTCTTTACCATCCTAAATCAGAGGAAATTTTGGAAATGGTCTTAACTGTAGACTTACTAATTGCCACAGTGGCGGCGATTTTTCCTCTGGGCTTAACCCTTCAATTGTGAGATTCCCATATTAACAGGGAATAGAGATGGACTAGATGACTCTAGTCGACAGAATCTCCAACTTGTTCCCTAGGTCTTCTATATAAGGTGCTGACAGCCAAAGGAAAGAGAGGGGAAAATGCAGGTTAGAATAATAGAGGACTGGAGTTTTGCAAATGGCTGATTTTTGTCATCTCTGGCCTGGGTGCTCCCAGCTGCTCTGTGCACAGAATGTATTTTAAGTTCTGCCACTGAAGGCCAAAAATAGTTTTTTAAACCTTGCAAATTGTCCTTGGGCATTTAACACTTAAAATGTTAGTCCTGAGATTCTCCAATGCTGAGAAAACTCCAGTGAAAACAGGTGGACTTGCAAGACCCTCCATTTAATCCCCAAATCTCTCCCAGTGGTGCCAGCCTCCAGAGCAGATCTGGAGCAAAACTGTGAGGAAACAGTGTGTTCGGGGAGGCCCTGGGGTGACTACTTGCTCTGTCCCCAGGCCCCCTGCCTTCTTGGTAAAGCACAGCTGCCCCAAAGGCTGCCCAACCAGGGCCTGCCTGCCTGTCCCAGCAATGCTCCCTCACTGACCTCCCTCACCATCGCCCATGAGCCTGGGGTCCCTCCCCCAGAAGAGCATAGGCTCCCAGATCAGAAGTCCCAATTTGATATTGACTGGCTGAATGACCAGGGCAAGTTACTCAGTCTTTCTGCATCTCAGTCTTACTTGTAAAATGGGTTTTGTGAAGACCAAATAATATGACGCATGCAAAGCACCTAGTACAGTGCTCAGCACTATCAGGGGTGCACTCAGTGTTGGTTCTCATTGTTAGTGTGATTAATCACACTTCGTGAGTGGACGTGACCATGTGTGGTAGCGCAGCGAGAATTCCCCCTGCATTTCCACATCTAAATGCCTTTGGCCAGAGTATGGAAACCCCTGGATCTTGACTTAATGCCACCGAGTGAAGCTCTTCAGGCTAGAGTGTGTGAAAGTGAAGGAGGCCTTAGCTGTCCTTAGCAGCCAGAGCTTGAAAGGCCACAAGATGGCAGTGAAGTTCACCAATGAGCTCTCATGACGGTTCATGGCGCCCTCATTGGGTGCCAGGCTGGGGAGCAAGACAGAGATGGTTTCTGTCCTCAAGGAGCTTCCAGTTGGACAGGGGAGAGAGCAGCCAACAAGTCATTGCCTTGCAAGTCTCCAGCAGACTTTTCTTTCTATTCTACTGGCTACACGCACTGCCTTTCCCACGATGCTCACTCCTTGCCTAGCTCCAACCCGCCTCACCCACCCAAAGTTTGGGCCATTTCTCCCTGGACTTTTGTGCCCCCTGTCTGTGGGAGGTCCCCACGACACTCAGGCTCTGGTCCTTGAGCACAGCTACCCTCTTACCTAAGTCTAGTTCCTGCAACTGTGACGGGCTCAGCCCAGCCACTGACGTACAAAGAGCAGAGAGAGAACTTGTTTTGTCCAGCAGATTCTTAATGTAGTATCTCAGTCTGGAGTCTTCAGGTAGGGCCAACCGGGTCGGTGCCTAGGGAAGCTCCATCTCCCTAACATTCCTACTGATAAGGGGTAGTTTCAATAATTCAGATAATGCTGATGGAACTTTCAGTTTGTGAGAAGCACTGTGTGAAGCTCTTGATAGGTACTATCTGACTTAGTCCTCTTATTGTCCTTTGAAATCAGTACCATAATTATCCTGATTTTATAGATGAGGAAATTGAGGCTTATCAAAGCTAATCAGCATGGCCAGATCCTGGAGTATGTCAGCTACAGAGCTGGGGTCTGAATTCTGTTTTATACCCTTTCTTTCCTGTTCCAGGCAGCTTCTGCTGGGGGTGCAGGTACTGTTTTCCTGGATCGAAGCTTGCCATTTCTGATGTTCAACTTCTATCTCATCCAAAGCCTTCTTTGTGTCTGATGTTTAAGGCCTTCCACAGCCAGGGATCCAGCCAGGCCCCTGCAGCCACCCCTCTTCTCCCGCTCAGTCATCCCAGACTGCTCTCCACTGCAGCAGCTGGAGGCCTTCATCCCACCTCTGCCAAAGACCTCTGCAGCCTCCAAGACCTGGCTTAAATGGCACCACCTCCACCGTGATCTCCAGGATCTCACCTTTCTGATTCTCCTGCAGCACTTCAAAGGTATCACCTGTTTGAAAGGTCAGCTCTGCAAGCACTTGTCCAGCTCTTTACCCTCCTATGAGTCCTCGCACCGCATATTGCACATTGAAGGTGCTGGGGTGTGTGTGCAATCTTGCCTCCAGCCGGGCCTGCGGTCTGCATTAAGTTGACATGGTAGAAAAGCTTAACTCCACGTAGGCCATTGATCTGGCCACTTTGAACTATTACTGCTATTTTACTTGAGTTTATTGTTGCCATGTGGCCCAGTCAGTCAATAAATAAACGACAAGAAATGACTGGAAAACCGTGGCATGTTATCTCTTTGGCAAAATGATGAAATGGGTAACGGCTGTCTGCTTTTTTTCTTGTCCTACTGCTTCGAGTTGTGCCTTCATGAGCCCAGTGACCTCTCACTTGTCCTCAAACACTGTCTCCAAACCCTCACTCACTCCTAGGTATAACCAACTGACAGTGTTCTTCCTGGGAGGTGCCACCTGTTTTAACTGGAACCAAAGTCTTAGGTAAAGAAAAGAAGGTTCGATGGAGGGATTGCAGGCATCCTCAGACAAGGGGACCTTGCTTAGCCCCCCTGAATTACACCTAGGCTACCTGAGTCATCCTTGCGTGGACATTTTCGCTGTTCCCTAAGGGATAGGTTTGCAGAAAGACCGCAGGGTGGGAAGCCTGGGGCCCTGCTGGCTGCTGGAGTTCCTGTGCCAGCTGATAAGTGTGTCTGTCAGCTCCCAAAGAAAGGGACGCCCCATAACCTGAGCTTGCTCTTCTCCTCTTACCTCTGGGGCTGCTCCTTCATGGGTGCCTCTCCTTCCCCTCACTCTCCAACAATGGGCTTCTTTCAGCCCCTGCCCCTTCCCTTTGCGGTTCCCCTCCCTGTGAGCTCATCTATTCTCATGGTTTCATTAACACCTCTTTGCAGATGATGTGTAAGTCGACCTTTTCAGCCATGACCCTTTCCTGTGCCCCAGACTGCATTTCCAGCCGCTGACAGGACATCTCCACTCACATCTCCTGAAGCCCGTCAGCCTCAGCGTGCCCAAAGTGCCACTCTCCATCTGCTCGCTCCCTTCAAGACGTGCAGGTGCCCCATCTATGCGTCTGCTTCCATCAGGGCTCTGCCGGGCGTTTGAGAGTTCCTGGCTAGAAACCGGAGTCAGTTACCAAAATCTATTGAGCTCCTGTTGTGTGTCAGGCAGCATGCTTGGGCTCAGGGTAGAGAGATGAATAAAACCACTGAGAGACATTAAGGCACTCAGTCTAGAGAAGGGGAGAGATGCATAAACAATTCCAGGCAATCACGAAGGAGAGAGGTGTGCAGGGTGCTACTCAAGGCTGCATTTAATGGTTGTTTCCTGGTGAGGAGGGTGTCAGTCTTGGCTGGTCATGACTTTCCTCCCCATCCCCACTGCCACCATCTTGGTTCAGTTCTGCATCACTCATGCCTGGACTATGCAACTGTCTCTTTGATTGTGAATTTCTCTGTCACCAGCTAATTTCTCCAAAATACCGCTCTTACCATTTTACTCCAATTCTCAGGGAAAAAATCCAGCCTGGTGCCTCATCCTTTCTCTGTAGCCTTATTTTAGCACAGCGGTTAGCGCATGGGCTCTGGTGTCAGTCTCACTGTGCTAGAATTTCAGCTCTTCTACTTAATGGCTGTGTGACCTTTGGCAAGATACTTACCTCCCTATGCCTCAGTTTCCTCATCTATAAAATGAAGATAATAATAATACCTACGTTATAGAGTTGTAAGGACAGAATGAGTTAATATAGGCAAAAATTAGAGTAATCACTGAATAAGTAAGTGGTAGCTATTCTTTTCTACTGCTTCCAAGGAGTAGAGGCCCTCTGCTCCTCTGAGGCCGCCTCGCAGGCCCTGGGATTTCTGTCTCTGTGTTTCCCATGATGACATGAGACACCAGACTGTTCTGGCTATGTCACTTCTGTCCACCTATCAGAACCGGCTTAGTTCCCTGAACCTGCGAGGAATGTCCCCAGCTTCTGGTGACTCCTCTCTGGTGTCTGGGCTTGGATCACAGATATAACAGAGGCTCTTAAAGAGAGTTCTTTGTAGACTCCCTTTAAATATACTGTCCTTCCTTCAAGCAAGTAAAGATACTGTCCGGAAGGGTAAAACCGGCAGCATTTAACATGAAAACAGTATCATCTCCTGCCCGGATTACGGGAACAACCTCCTCTCTGCCATTTGTGCCCTCTCTGATCAGGGGTTGGCAAACTTTTTCTGTCCGGGGCCAAATAATAGACAGTCTAGGTGTTGCAGGCCACATGCCTACATCTCAGGTCTCAACTACTCACCTCTGCCTTCGTCATGAGAAAGCAGCCAGAGCCGACATGCGGCTGTGTCCCAGTAAAACTTTGTGAACACAGGTGGTGGGCCCGGTCCGGCCCACGGGCTGTACTTTGCAGACCCCTGCTCTAGCTGAGAGCCAGATCCTTGGACAGACCCCTGAGCCCAGTGAGCCTCCCCGAACTTCCCCCCCAGGAACAGATTATTTCCTCCTTATTTGGACTCCCCTCAGCCGCAGCGAGGGTTTAAGTGGCCTGGGGTGCTAAGGTGAGCGTGCTCCTCGTCTGACAGGTTTGTTCCTGAGATCAGCCAGAGCGAGGGCCCAGGGGGCTGAAGACATCGATGCAAAAGGAAACCAGAGGTTCCTCTCGTCCCCTCTTCCTCCCTAACCCGCGGCCTCCTCATGCTGCCCTCAGCCCCAGTCCCAGAGGTAAATAAATATACATTTTATAACCACCTCAGACAGAGTTTTATTATTAAGAAAGGAAATTAAAAGTCTCTTAAGTGCAGATAATATGGAGTTCACTAGACAAATTGACAATAGCCAGGAAATTTGAAACTTAGGGCTCCAAGCTCCTCCAGTGAAGCACCTTTGGCCTGTGATCTCTCTGGGCTGGGCTGGCTTTAGGGCGGTGGTGCAGCCCTGACTGCACTGTCAGTGGTGGGCCCCGGGGCTTTGCCAGTGTTGATTTGGCATTTGTGAGGATCCTTCCACCCCAGGCCCCCTCTCCCATTGCCCTCTGGGAGGGTTGGTGGGGAGGGCAGTTGACTTTCCAAAGAAATTCCCAATGGCTAAACCCTGGGCTACTCTCTCTTAATGGAATCTTCCTGTAAGGGAAAGGAAACATCTCTCTGGGGATTGCCCTGCTTACATTCTCCACAACCCCTGTGGTTGTCACCAGGGGAGTAATTATAATTTAAATCGATGGGTACTTGACAGAAGGTGAACTATTTGCCCCCCCTAGCACTTGACATTTTGAACATTGGACAATGAAAGGTGACTTTGTTTATTTATTGGGCTATTATGGCTTAATGCTAAAAGGGGTTCCTGCCAAGAACTGAAAGAAACCTTCTTTTTTGGGTTAAATCTTTAAGCATAAATTGCTTTGTTACTTGTCAATATTTGAGAAAAAATCCAGTGAAAGCTGTATTCATTTGATATTGCATACATTTTTCTATATCTCACTGGGTGCACCAAAAGTAAATGCTTTCTCCAGTATTTCCGACATCTGGTCTTAATATTCTAAAGTCTTTGTTTCATGTACTTTTGATAGACAAGATTTTTTTCCATGGAGCATTTTGTTATTAGACTCTATGTAATGTTGATATTAATCTGAGCTGACCTGGTCTTCACAGAACACAAGACCAGTCTGAAACTATCCTTGGGTGCATCTTTGGGAGAGTATTTTGGGGATCATGCAACATATTTTGACATCCCTCCAAGGGCATCTGACTTGTTTCATGGAAACACTGTGTGTGCTTTTAACCCAGAGTACCCCTGGGTAGGGGTGCTAACTTCAAATCTCCCCAACCAATATATTGGGTGCTGTTATGTTAGGAATGTCGGCAGGTTGAAGGGACAGAGGTCAGGATTTACCTCCTCCACTCGGTGTTCTTGGATTCAGAGGAATTGAAGAGCTCTGTGAGTGGAGGGTGAACTGCATTTGAAGGGATCTTTGGCCCTTTCTGGGTCTGAACAGACTTCAAAGCTGAGGCCTGTTTTCCAAGTGTGTCATTTTCCAGTAGGCTGGCCCATGCTGAGCTCGGAGGAAAAGCTGCTCTTCAAACTTGGTCAGGCCTGTTTGCAAATGGGCAAAAATGACCTGGTCACATGCAGGGGGATACCCACTGTCACCCTCAGCATCTTTCATGCTGATAAAAGTAAAATTGAGAAGGTTTATGAAAATGTAGGGTAGTAGTGCTATTTCCGTGGAAGAACTTGGGATGAGAAAGTGGGGGAAGTTGAGGTGAGGTGATTTGGCACCACCAGCATCTCAGACCTGGACATTCTGGGACCTGGCTAAGGTCGCAGAGCAAGTTAGCATGTGAGCAGGACTAGATCCTGGGTCCAGGCTGGGTGTCTGCACTGATGAATCACCTGGGGACGGAAGAGAGACTCATCTTCCCTGATCACAAATGTTAATTTCCATTGGCACATATTTCATATATTTTTCTTTTTCCTTTAAATTAATAAAGTGTCAGTAAGACTTTCCAACGTAGATTCCCTAGGCTAGTGGAGAGGAACTAAAACCAGGACATTAAGAACCTTAGGGATATAGTAATGGGTGGACTTCTGCAGAACCCCCCCCCCCGCCAAAACTGCTTCCTTCTCAATCTTCTCTCCATAGCACCTGCCTCACCCCAAGAGAATGCCACAGGCTTTTATAAAAAACCCATGATATTCTACTTTCAACTAAACTTCGTTACCGAGTTGTTGACTCACAGATGCTCTCAAGTTCACTGAAGAAGAAAATGAAATAGAAATGCATACAATGCGGGGCCGGCCCGGTGGCGCAGCGGTTTAGTTCGTGCTTGGCAGCCCGGGGTTCGCCGGTTCGGGTCCCGTGCGCCCGCCAATGCACTGCTTGTCAGCCATGCCGTGGTGGGGTCCCATATAAAGTGGAGGGAGATGGGCACGGATGTTAGCCCAGGGCCAGTCTTCCTCAGCGAAAAGAGGAAGATTAGCTACGGATGTTAGCTCAGGGCTGCTCTTCCTCACAAAAAAAAAAAGAAATGCATACAATGCAATAGAAATGTATCATCCAATCTAACAAACTAAGATAGAATTAGGAACCTTGGGTGAGAAAAATCCCAGAGCATTCCCAGCCAAATGCTAGTGGCCTCAAAAGAGAAAAAGATCGTTTAATACCCCAGGATGAACATTCATTTTGGCAACCACTTATAAAGACTTATAAAGTTACAGGGTGCTCTCAGAGTCACAGTGGGCTTGCCCAACTTGTTTAGATTCTAGTGATTGACGAAAGGATCTCCATGATGTCTTGTTCAGAGAAATGAGCGAGGTGGAGAAGAGCATGCACGGTATGTGAGTATACAATGAAAAAATTAGAAAGAATATCTGTATCTGTGAATGTGGGGAATATGTCTGGAAGGATATGCAAAAGCTGGCGAGGTTGCATCCGGGAAGACAAGCTGGCTGGCTGGGGTCCAGAGCAGGAGAGGGATTTACTCCATAGAGTTTTCTTTCACTGTAGAGTCTCTTGTATCTTTTGAAATATACACAAAGTGTACGCATTACTTGTCCCCACCCCCAATAATTAGTTAAAACCAAGAGCTGAAAAATTACTTATTGAGTTCTCTATCTACTCTGTGGAGTCTTTTGGAACCAAACTCTCAAAAAGAAAACAAAATTTACCAACTCACTTTATAGAAAGAAATATTCTCACCCCAGCCCCTCTCTATCCCACTGACTGCCCAACCAACAGAACCATGATTTGTAATAAAGAAGTACAATCTTTCAAACCTTTATGCCCTCCCCCTTTTATTTTAGCAGTCACGTCACAGAACTGTGAACAGGATGCTGGGCATCAAAAATGGTGTTGCATTTAGGCTGATGGCTTCTAATGTTTACACACAGGGGCCCCTGAGCATGGAAAGAAGATGGGCTTGATTATTTGGGATTTACCAGCAGAGGGATAAATTTTTTACAAATGACTTTGTACCTGAGTGCCTTATTTTTTTGCCTCTGAGTGTCCCCAGAGGCAGGGTTAAGGCACATGGTTAAGGATAAATAAAAGTGATTTTCTAAAAATGTCACATGGGAGAAGGAAATGAGAGTGAAAGGTCTCATAATCTCTTAATATTCCAAATATCATTGCCATCTGACTCAGATCTTCTCAAAGGTTACAGTGCACAGGTCGTTTTTTTAGTTGCATATCTTTGTCACTGACAAAATAATAATTGGGAGGAAAAGGCTGTAGGACTTCACTGTACAGTTAAACTTCCTCCGTTACTGTCTCATTTTCTTCTGCAGATCCATAGGGATCTCCCAGGAAGGAAGTGGAAGAAATGTATTTCCTAGGGTTGGGATTTTTAGGGGTCTGGTTTGGATCTCTGGTGGTGTTTTCTTGGGGGATGGGCAGTATGAAGAAGGGCACAGGGACAGAGCCAGAGTGCTCAGTGTCCATTCCTCTTCTGCCACTTACTAGCTGTGTGGCTTTAGACAAGCCACGCAATGTTTTTGAATTTTCATTTTCACGTCTGTACAATGGAGTTAATGATACTAATCTGGAAGGGCTGTTATGAGGACTAAGTGCGACAATTGGTGTCCAGCACCTGCACGCATTCAGCACTCAGAAAAGTTAGTTTCTCTCCCTCTACAGAGAGTCCTGAGATGGAAACCACCACCCCACAATGGCTGCAGCCTCATTCTCTTTTTACAAGCTGCCTGGGTAAGCATTCCAGAACCTTCCATGGAGATCGATGAGTGCTTGCTCAAAGGTCATGGTGTGCTAGAGATGGCATTACCTGTTAGAGACATAGCTTTCTCAAGAGGAGCTTGAATTTCCTTTGCTTTGAGAAATGCTATTTCACAGTCCCTCAGTAGATGTCAGCAGCACAGCAAACATCTCCGTGCCACAGCTGGCGCAGGTTGGTTTAGAAACAACTTTTCCAATTAAAAAATGAAAAATCAGTGCTCCTTTTTGCAATTCTCTTCAGAAGTCCCAGAACAAAAATGGTGAGATCTACTGGCCTCAGAGTAGATTCTTGGAAGGATTACCAAGGGTACGTTTGCACTTTAAAGACAACCTTTTATTCTCCGTAATGAAAACATCATCTCAGAGATGGTTAGGGATTATAACAACCCTTTTAGAATTTTCTGCAAGTTTATCTTGCATTTACCCTCCAGGCCAGAGTGAAATAATAGAAGATGTCCAATATTTTGCTTCTTCCTGTGAAGTAAATCAAAACCGTGGGAATGTTTTCTCAATTTAATTTACTGCTATCTCCTCGAATATATCTCTTGTTGTATTCAATTAACCCTCTGATTGCGACCACAGACACCTGCAATGGGGTCAAAGAATAAGAGTTTTCTTGTCAGAGAAAAAGAATGATTGAAGTTTGTGGCCAAGTAATATTCGGATTTGGATAATGACCCAGGGTTTTGCTTGTGACATTTCATCTATAAGCTGACTCTCCTTCCCACTATCCTCCATTCTCGCCTGCCCTACCCCCAGGCATGGCATGAGCTTGGTCACTACTGTGAAGATATGGGAATGTCTCTATCACTTACAGACCCTTTTGTCCCTCATAATGTGTAATTTTGTGGCCAAATTTGACTTCAATCTAGGTTGGCTCCTGGGTTTTTTAATTTCCCTTGCTTCGGCTCCTCACGGCTTTCTACTGAGGCTTCAAGGTTCTAGACCTCTCAGCCACTGTCTCTAGGTAGCGAGCTCCTGTCACTAGAGGTGTTTAGTCATCATTAGTTCTCCATCATGGCTGCACTGGGATCATCTGAGAAGCAAACAACAACTAGGGTGACCAATCATCCCAGTTTGCCAGGGACTGTCCCAGTTTTAGCACTGAAAGCCCCGCATCCCGGGGAAACCTTTTGTTCTGGGCAAACTGAGGTGCTCGGTCACCTTACTGTTTTCCATTCCCAGACATTCCAGTTTAAGCGAGCGTTGTGCCTTTTAAAAACTTACTAGGTGATTCTAATGTGCAGCCAAGGTTTAGAACATTGACTTTGAGGCCAAATGACCACGGTCCTAAATGCTGTAGAAGGGGCTCCTCGGTAAGCTGTAGGAAGAGGTGGCTCTGCAGGTTTTCCGTGACTGTCGGAGCCCCGACCTGGGGATGCGACATGATTTCTGACCCAACAAGCCACTTTACTCTTACATGGGAAAGACTAGGGCTGGGACTGGGGTGAGGCAAGTGGGGTGCAATTGGCCCGTGCACAAAATTTAAGGGGGCACCCAAATCACTGTAATCACATAGATAATAGTTTAATACAATATTTAAAATCAAAATTTATGCAAAAAAAATCCATGCTGAGCAAAACATCAAACTTTTAAATAAAGACAAGATCAGCAACAGTGCTGTGCGAAGCCATGTTGTAGCCTGAGGCAAAAGGAAAATCAGTAACATGGATCCTGTCTTTATTTAAAAGTTCGATATTTTATTCATCATGGATCTTTTTTGCATTAACCTTGATTTTTTGATGTTGCATTTAAGTATTACGTATCTCGACTGAGTTTTCGCCCTCCTGGGCCCCTCGGCTTCTCCAGGGCCCAGTGTGTTCCCAGGCGGGCAATGATGTCTCACTCCACTGTCTTCAGAAGGAAGTAGGCTTCCTAGAGGAAGGGAAGAGGTGTCGGCAGGGCTGAGTGAGTGGAATTCATAAGGGCCCTGTGAGGGGAGCTGGAGTCTGTGGTCCTCAGCACCCTACCCAGAGCAGGGCAGGCGCGGGCCGTGTGGATTATTCGTCTAAGGCAACGCCAGCTAACTTGTAGGTTTAGCTGATTTAAACTCCTACAGCCTTTTTATTAGAAACCAAGTGCAAACTGTGTTTCTCCATTTCCAGGATTAAAATTAAGCAAAAACAGAACTTTTTTTTTTAAGTGGAATGGAGAACAGACAGTGCAAAAACCTGTCTTAGGCAGGCTTTTGGAGAAGAGGGAGACAGACGGCTAATCCTGTCCATAGTTGGCCGATTACCCAGCTGGCATGTTCCCTGGCCCCAGGGCTGGGACCGCTGCTGCCAGTGGCAGGAAAGACAGGCTTAGTCTGGCTGAGAGACCCCACAGTGAGGGCAGCCTCCTTCACTTCTGCCCTCTTGCTGGTTTGCAGCAGGAATTGCAAAAAGCATACTTGTTGTGGATATTTTAATGAAAAGGTAAGAATGGGCCAAACATTATTTGTGCCACTTGATTGAATGAAACAGGGTCAGATTTGGATTTAGAAGGCCTGATTCCAATCCCAGCCCTACCGCTGGCTGGTTGTGGTGTTTTGGGCAAGTCACTGAGCCACCCAGAGACTCCCTTCCAACCTGTACATTAGGGAGGATAGAATTTACCCTACTGGCCCTAAAGACAGTCACAAGACTTGACTGGGCTAACGTCTGTGAAGGCGCTGTGTATGGTATAAAGGCTCCCAAACAGAAGGCATGTCTGTGGTTGTGGTGGTTATTAGTATTCGCTGCCTTCTCACAGTCCATGCCCTTAATATTTAGCTTACTTACCTAATTAATTAGCTAATTCAATGTATGTCTTAGGTCCTGCCATATGCAAGGCTCCATGCTGTGAAGTGGATAAAGCATTTTCCCACTAAGGGTCTCGTAGGAGACAGGAAAAATACACAGAAAACTGTAAGGCATGATAGAAAGGGCCACTAGTAAGTGAGAGAGAGGCAAGCAGGGGAGGAGCTATTCCTTCTGGCTGGAGGACCCCCAGAGGATCACACATGGAGATATTATTGGGATGAGGCAGTGAAAAAGGCTGGACATTTGCAGAGCGAGCGGGGAAATAGGAAGGCACTCCGAGGGAAAGAACAGAGGTGGAGAATTTGTTGGGGTGTAATTGTTGGGGAATTTGTTCAGGTGTGTATGGGGAAAATGAAGGTATTTCTTCAGCTGGACTGGGGGGTATATGCAGGGAATAAAGGGTGGAAAGACATGCAGGGGCCAGATTGGTGGAGGGTGGGGCTCTGGTCTAGGGGAAGGAGGGTGGACCTTATCATTTGGGCAGCTTTGTTCCTGACAGTGCTTGAGTAGGGGAGTGGCACAATCAAATACACAGATTAAATTGTCTGTGAGTAGAACGCAGGCCCTCCGCTGGCTTGTCCAGGCATTGGGTACCATTGTTTCCCTTTTCCTTATGGGACTCACTGGTAGATGCCGATGGACAGGTGAGCTCCCAGTGAGGGCAGCCCACCAGTCTCAGGTAAGAAGGCCCTTTATCATGCCTCCTCGGGGCCTTGGGGACTCAGAATTTGAACGATTCAGTAAGTTTATATTGTTCCATGCACAGGGCCAGGGCTTGGGGTTCAAATGTGAATGAGATTCAGTTTCTGTCCCCAAGTCTAGTGGGCGAAAGAGTAGGGTGTTGGGGGCTACAGTACAGTGTGGTTACCACCACCACAGTGTGTGGGAGCACAGCTGGTCCCTAACTAGGGCTCAGGGATGTGGATGGAGGGGGAAGGGTTTGGAAGAAAGGGATGTCTAAGCTGAGACTTGGAGGCTGAGTAGAGGTGTCCAGGTAAGGTAGTGGGGAAGGGAAGGGCAGGCCGAGCAGAAAGACCAGCAGCAGGTGAGAGGGCAGGACATGTGGGAACCTGCAAGAGAATGAGTGGAGCTGGAGCCCAGCATCAGGGGACTGACGCCAAGTCCGTTAGCCAGGCCAGGGAGTTCTACTTCCCCCTGAGGGCGCAGGGCCTGTTGGTGGGTTTAAGCGTGGACGAGACTCAGTCAGACTTGCCTTTTGGGAAGAGGGATTTGGGCAGGGTGAGGATAGCTTGGGTTGGGGGAAGCATGTTTTGCCAGGCCAGAGACAACAGTAGTTAGAAACAGGGCAGGAATGAGGGAGCTGGATTCCTGGCAGGACCAACAGGACTTGGTTTGGGGTTGGGAGTGAGGCAGAGGGAAAAGCCAGAGAGTCGCACCCACTAAATTTAATCTTGGATCTCTGCTAAAAATGTTTTCTTTGAGGATTTTAGATCAGTTTAAAATTAATCCTCTGTTCATTCCAAGCCTAGTGAGTCTTCAAAATGCACCCACGTGATCTGCCCCCAAGCTGTGATATTGCTACTTGCTGGTTCTAGTGTTGGACACTCCCATGCTTTGTGATATTAGTACTTGGAAGGGACATTGGAGAGCAATACCCAACCTCCTTCTTGTGCAGATAAAGAGGCTGAGGCCTTTCCAGTAGAAGAGAGACATTTACAATCACAGACCTCAAGGTGGGTGAAAATGAGTGGCTGGGTTCACTCACCAGGGGGTGGGGGTGTCTCGTCTCCCCTAGGCCTCCTGCATGTGCCTCCTGCATGGTCAGTGTAAGACCGAACCTCCCTGTCCCTGTCCCTGTCCCAAGGTGTCTCAGTCTGCATCAGAAGCTAACTTCAGGGCATTTCCCGACCCTCCTCCCAGTAGCTGTCATCAGAGTTGACAGCCTTTCCCAGTGCGCAACACTGCAGAACACTGGCCACCCACCTGGGCACTGCTCTGCTCTGAAAAGCAGATGTGTTTGGGAAATGCCGCACACTATCCACCTTCTTCTTGGAGATCCACAATATGCATGAGCATGCTAAAGTAGCCGAGAAGCTTGCTTAGCTTTGTTTAACCCAGTCTCTCCCAGATTTATCCATAGAATCTTTCTTTTTCATTTTTAAACACATGAAACTATTAACATTCCAGGGAAGTGGAGTTCTGCAGAACTTCTGGGGAAAAACATGGTCTCCAGGGGATTTTAAGGTGCAGCCAGGTTGAGGCCATGGTACTCAAAGTGTGGTCCGTGGACCAGCAGCAGCAGCATCACCTGGGAGCTTGACAGAGATGCAGAATTATAAGCTCCTCCTCAGACCTACTGAATCTAAGGCTGCATTTTCCAAATTCCCCAGGTGACTCATAGGCACATTTAAGTTTGAGGAGCACTGTTCTAAGTAACAGTGCTAGACTTTGGCTGGACATTGGAATCAACTGGGGAGCTTTCAAAAATCCTGATATCTGGGTGCCAGCCCCTGAGAATTTAGGGGTTATGTCCTGGGAAATGAATTTTTTTTTATTGTGGTAAGACATACACAGCATAAAATTTACCATTTTTACCACTTTTAAGTGTACAATTCAGTGCCACTAAGTACATTTACAATGTTGTGTAACCATCATTATTATCAATTTCCAGAACTTTTTCATCATCCCGAAGAGAAACTCTATACCCACTAAATGATATGGGCAATGGAATTTTAAGAAGCTGACTAGCTGATTCTAAATGCAGTAAAGTTTGAGAACCACTCATCTAGACTACTTGCACACTACATTTAGAATGTCACCAAAGGCCGTGAACACTTCTAGGTTGAAGCCTGGCTTTGGACCCTGAAAGATCATCATTCAAATATAGGCTCTGGAACCTTGGCAAGTCAGCTTCTCTCAGAAGGTCTGTTCCATATACATGAATGGGCAATAATATTTACCTCTTAGTGTTGTGGTAACGATGATCTGAGAGCCTCAGGAAAGCATCTGGTCCAGGGCCCGGCCTGTAAATGTCAGTGAAAAATCATGATTATTATGCTATGTTATTTGGAGATGCAGTTCAGTGTACGGTAAAGAGCACAGATTTTGGAGTCAGAGAAACCTGAAAAATCCTGGCTTCACCACCTACGAATTATGTCTCGTGGACAGGTTATTTTACCACTCTGAACCTCTGTTTTCTTTGTGTAAAATGGGGATAGTACTATTTACCTCACAGGATCATAGTGAGAATTAAATGAGATGACCTGTGTATGGTGACTGGCACATAGTGGGTGCCCAATAAATGGTGGCAATTACTTACCTATGGGAGATGTACGTTACTCCTGTTTCATTTGTCATCCAAGGATGAAGGAATCCGAAACTTTTAGCACCAAAATAGTTTTTAAGATGAGAGAAAAAAAATTACTAAAATATTGAAAATTTGAAATGTCACCTTTTACTGCAATTCAATAGAGGAAGCAACTGTGGGTTAGTTATCAGAGCCCCTGGAGTTCAAACACCTGAGCTCTTACTAGCTGTCCAACCTCAAGCAAGTCAAACTCTCAGGGACTCAGTTTCCTTATCTGAAAAACGGAGAACTTAAAAACGATATGTGTACATCAATAAAAGTGTGAATTTGAACAGAGAAAGTTTTCACAGATCTCATGTCTTTCGGGGACCTGTTAAAGCTTTGCTCATTTCACACTCTCTCGTTTTGCTAAACCAAGCTGCCAGGGGCTAGGGGAAGATCCTCTTCTCTGTCCCTTCCTCCCATCCTCTCCCCTCGCCTCCCCAATCCAGGGCCTCCTCCAGCACCTAAAGGACCTGACATGTAGATAACACCGTTACTAATCATCCTCTTGTTCCCACAGATATCCATTAAACAACAAATTCTTTTCAGCACCCTCTCCATTTACTCTGAACTTTCAACCAAGTAAAAATCTTTCCTAAACCAGGATCAATTTTGTTTGGGCTAAGACGATTCTGGTATTATATACACAGTCTGAGCCTCCAGGAGGAAATGTCAGCATGTTACTAATACTGTTCAAAATATATACTGTCACATGTATTTTCCAATTCATAATGGTAGATGTCAGTTGATTAAATCGCTGTGTGGCACGTGGGATTGCATTTGCACTCCTTATGCATGTTTTTACTGTATTGTAGTCAGGATGAATTATGCTTGAAGGTTTGTAGATACTTTTTGTTCTTGATGGTCCAGCTTTGATTTATCATCAAAATGACTTTGGTTACATGATTAAACCAAATGTTATCTTCTTTTCTCATGGATATTTTGGAATGTATAATGCTGATGAATATCAGTGATTTAAGATTGAATACCAGGCTAAAGTTTCTATTTTGTAGCTAGATGCTCCGTTTATAAGACACCAGTGAAAAATAGACGACATGGAGTCACATTACCAAAAATAGCTCAGAATTGCTGACTATACGAAATGTGTGTGGGGAAGTAAATTTGAGGGGATCCACAGGGATGAGGTCATGAAGGGCCTGCAATCCTAGGCCAAATAAGGGTGCTTTATTCTGTGGACTGGGGGTCACAGACTTGAATTCCTACCGTGGCCAGGCAGTAGGGAACGAAGAGGTCCAGTATATGAAATGGCATCTTTGATTGCGCTTTTCAAGTCTGACAGAGTTTGCTTATAAAACGTGTAGGAAAAAATTTCATGTCTACAAAGAACTATGCAGTCTCATGCTTTTCTTTAAATGAGGCCCTTGTAAACTCTTTATTTGTTCCACTCTTAATAGAAGCAAAGAGAAATATTTCATTACTATAAGAAAAACAACAGTGTACAGGGGATCATATATGGAAATTTACTCTCACTTCAGTGTGAGGAAGACTATAGGGATGAGTGAGGACTGTGGCTGACTGCACCATCCAGGCCCTGCCTAATGACAATCTGTCTCTGTTTAGCTCCGTTTGAGGTTGTTGTTCTGGGGAACATAATCTCCACATGGATAGGTCTGAATTTTCAAGAAATGTCAAAAATTCACTTCTGTGTAATCTCTCATTTTAAATGTTGGCCCAACAACAAATGAAAAAATGTGCATGCAAAACACACATGCACGTACACTCATCTGTAGACTGGATTCCATCTGGGGACTGCCTGTTTTAGACCACTGCCAACAACCAAAGAGCTTTAATGATGTAAGTGATGTGATCAATTTACATTTTAGGAAGATTTCTATCCAATAGCATGTTAATACAAAGGGTGCTAGTTGCTTAAGGTAGTCTCATTGGCCTCTTTATTTTCAAACATGTGTTTAACAAGTACTCATAGTGTTAAGTACGTCCCAGAAATTTTTTTAAATGCTTTGCAGACATTTACTCCTTCTAACAGACATATATGATCTACACTATTACTATCCCCATTTGATAGATGACAACCGAGGCACAAGGTCCCAAAGCTAGTGAGGGACAGGGCTGGGTTTTGAACTCAGACATTCTGGTTCCAGGAAGTGGCATTTAACCACGATGCCATGTAGCCTTTTAACAATAACTAAAACTTGTTAATATGCATTCAGAAGTTTGTGTGTGTACGTGTGTGTGTGAGTAGGGATGGTGAGTGCAACTTTTTCATATATAATTATATTGTGATTGTGGTTGAGGAAAACATGGAGAAAAGGGGATCTTTCTTGGTTAAACAGCATTGCTAGAGGATGAGAAATTTCTCTGTGGAAAATCCAATTTACTTGACAATGAAAGAATAATTAAGTAAAATAATATATTACTGTGTAATATATAATACTGTGTAATATATATCTGTGAGGACTCCGAAAGGCAGGAGACTGAACATCGTAAAGATTTTCCCCAGATCTGGCACACTCTGTAGAGCCCCTTGATGGTATTTTACTGCAGGGTGGTGCGGGGTGGGGGTAGGGTGGGAATCAGCCTTCTCTTCGGATTCTGCAGGAAGAGTGTCCTGACTGCCTACTGGCTATTAGGTCTCTCTCCCTTCAGCACACTGAGGACAAGCCTCCTCCCACTGCTGAGGGCCTGAGGCAGATGGAATGTCCACTTTCCTTGGGGCCACAGAGTAAGAAACTGAAGAGAAAAACACGGGCTCCTACAGACTAAGGAAACATGACAAGTAAGTACAACATGTGACCTGGGATTGGATCCTGGACCAGAAAAAGACAATTAGTGGGACACCTGATGAAATTTGATAAGGTTTGTAGTGCAGATAATAAGGATTGAGGCAATGTTAACTTTCTGATTCGATCATTGTACTGTGATTATGTAAGATGTTAACATTTGGGGAACCTGGATGAAGGATATATGGGAATTCTTTGTACTATTTTTGCAAGCTTTTTGTAAGTCTGAAATTATTTTAAGTGGAAGAGTTAAGAAATAAAGAAGAATGTACGATAAGGGACTCCAATGAGGGGTGGTTGGACTTGGGCGGTGTGGGTTGGGCACCAGCTGTGCACAAGTGTCAGGCCCCCACGAGGTTCTGCCACAGCTGGGCCATGAGCCCCACTTGGAAACCCCCACATGCTGTGCTGTTGCCCTGATTTTCCCAACAGGCTTTGATTTACGTCAAAATGATCCATGGAACTGGTTTTGCTCTGATTTAATTTACATGTTGACAAAGGCTGTTGGGAGGACCCACCCTTGGATCGCGTGGTAGGGGCAGGAGAGTTCTGGCACAGAGAGGACTTTACAGCTGGACATAAA
This sequence comes from Tapirus indicus, assembly GCA_031878705.1. Lineage (NCBI taxonomy): Eukaryota > Metazoa > Chordata > Mammalia > Perissodactyla > Tapiridae > Tapirus > Tapirus indicus. Next base: position 49,608,310 of record CM062918.1, read on the forward strand.
AGTTTAGGTGGTTTGGGTCAAAATAAAGAGTATCTGGCTTGGTTGATAAATATTCCATAATTAAATAACCGAGTCACCGCACGCAGATTACGAATTTACAAAGAATTCAAATACAAGGAAATACACTTAACACTAAACGAATAAACTAGACACAATCTAAGCTTTCTTTAATGATTCAGAAGGCCTTCAAGATTTTGCAGGATCAACATAATAGGCATCCGTGGGCATTGACACTACACAGAAGTCTTGGCTCTCACCCTTGTCTAGAAAGAACAGAATGCCTCAATCCCTTCTGATCATCTTGCTGATCTCTTTCATGTGGAAATAGCTCATGAAGTAAACATTCCATTTGAGGACTTTTAGTATACTTCTGTTAAGGACCATAATGCTAATCACAAAAGGAGTGATAATGACTAAAAACAGCAATAGTCATCAAACCTGATATTTATTTGTTGATTTTTCAGAAGAATTTGCACACATTCATTTTCTGCACATTATTAACAGCATGGATTGGAGATCAAAAGGGTAGAATGCCCTAGGTGCAGCAGGAGAAAAAGATGAAACATCAGACTTCTCCCCCTGCTGGGAAAAGCCCCTGGGAAACTTCACCTAGAGCAGAAGGTCTGAGTCAGGTACATGCCCTCCTGACACACAGGGATCAGGTCCTGGGACATAGCGCCCAGTCAGCATCCCTGGTTCCAGCTTATGTGTATCTCCTTCTCTTGGACAGAGAGGAGGATATGGGGAGAGGGACAGAGTTCCTGCCTCACAATATACGCTGTGTACTTTTGTTTTTACTTCCCTGCTGAGTGGCTTGCTCTGTATTTGCATTACTTGCAATATGGTTGCTCCTGATAATTTTTCAAGTTGGGCTGCAGTTCAGTGTTTGGGTTGGATCAGCTGCCCTAGTGCTAGATGGGATGGGTATCTTTTTTTTGGCGAGGAAGTTTAGCCCTGAGCTAATCTTTTTGCTTGAGGAAGATTGTCACTGAGCTAATATCTGTGCCAATCTTCCTCTATTTTGTATGTGGGACGCCACCACAGCATGGCTGATTGAGTGGTGTGTAGGTCCATGCCTAGGATCCAAACCCATGGACCCTGGGCTGCTGAAGCAGAGTGTGTGAACTTAACCACTATGCCACCAGGCCGGCCCTGGGATGAGTATCTTTGGTCCTATTGGCTGTGGCCAGGGGCGCAGGGGGACTTGCACCCTAACTACTTTAGAAAATGTTAGAGTTCACCTTCTTCCCTCCCAGGGGTTCTCTTCCTGGGAGAAGTGGTCCCAGCATCTTGCTTTGGAGATTTTTCTTGGGAGAATCCCCTCTGGATAATGGATTTCCTCCTTAGTATTCATTATAGTCCTTTCAAACTGAATTAAATCAGCCTGCCTTTGGATTTTTGCTTGTTCAGGGACTTAAATTTATTTTATCAAACCATTCTCTGGCATTTATGGGTTATTTTTCCCTCTAGAGTGCAGAAGTGGGGCACCCTTGGAGCACACATGTAATCTAAGCCCTCTCCCAGGCTTCACCAGTCAGAGTACAAATTAAGTCACATTGATGTCAATAACTCTGAGTTCGTGTTCTCACTCCCCCACATGCTCGTGAGAGTCCTCCAGTCTCCTACAAACCTCTTCAAATATTTCTGTGACTCTACAAAGAGGAGCCCCCTGTGGGGCCACAACCCAACTGGCGGTCTATAGTCACCATGTGGCTTCTGCATTGGTTCTCCCTCAGCTGCCCCTCACTCAGTGTCTGCTGCTGGTGGCAATGCCAACCTCTGTGCCCACAGAAGAATCTGCTCCCCCAGCCAACCTCGCAGGGCTGTACATGCCCAAGCAGAGGGAGAAGAGGCCTTTTCCCTGTGCTATGTTTGTCACCCGGGCCCCAAAGTGGCCCTGCTTTTGCTAAAGTCTCAAACAGTTCTTCTTGACAACAGCTACTTTTTTTTTCTGCTCTAACTTCTGCCCTAACTGCCTTTCTCCCTCTGGAGTCCCAGGAGACCTGGAAGGGAATGGGTCCCATGTGACAACCTTCGTTGTTCTCTCTCCTTTCTCTGTACCCTGCAATCAACAACAACAAAATTCTCCTTCCTCCTTCCCAGCTCCAAACCAGTTTACACTCACATCAGCTCATATACACTCACATCCAGGGACCCCTGGCCCATGAGTACTATAAAGGGCAAACCTTGGAATTGCCTTTTGGATGACCTGGAAAACTCTGCTACAATATCAGTGAAAGTCTCTTAAATGTAGAGAGTTTCTTGAGCTGAAGTTTGAGAAGCAGTGAAGAAACTTTTTTCTTTTTTCTTTTTGCTGAGGAAGATTTGCCCTGAGCTAACATCCATTGCCAATCTTCCTCTTTTTGCTTGAGGAAGATTTGCCCTGAACTAACATCTGTGCCCATCTTCCTCTATTTTGTGTGTGGGTGCCACCAGAGCATGGCTGCCGACGAGTGGTGTAGGTCCACCCCCAGGAACTGAACCCGGGCCGCTGACGAGGAGCGTGCTGAGCTTAACCACGAGGCCAAGGGGCTGGCCCCAAGAAACATTTTTATTGACTTGGAAATCCAAAGATCTAATAAAATGAAGATTTTATTATTTGGAATTCACTAAAATCCTTTCAGTTAATTGTATTCGTTTTATTATCCTTTTATTTTTTTATTGTAGTAAAATACACACAATATAGAAGTTACCATTTTAACCATTTTTAAGTGTACAATTCAGTGGCATTAAGTACATTCATGTTGTTGTGCAACCATCACCCCCATCCATCTCCAGAACTCATTTCATCTTTCCAAACTGAAACACTATACCCAATTAAACAATACTCCCCACTCTCCACTTCCCTCTTCCCCCCAGAAACTGGCAGCCATCATTCTGCTCTCTGTCTCTATAAATTTGACTGCTCTGGGTACCTTGTATAAGATAAATCATACAATATTTGTCCTTTTGTGACTGGCCTATTTCACCTAACATAATGTCTTCAGGGTTCATCCATGTTGTAGCATGTGTCATAATTTCCTTCCTTTTTAAGGCTGAATAGTATTCTATTGTATGTATCTACCATATTTTGTTTATATATTCTTCCATCGATGGACATTTGGGTTATTTCCACCTTTTGGCTCTTGTGAATAACATTTGTAATTTTAAATTTTCTAGTAGCCACATTAAAAAAGTAAAAACAAATGGGTGAAATTAATTTTAAAATATATTTTATTTAACTTATATCCAAAATTTTATCAACATATCAATATAAAACATTTATTAATAAGGTATGTTAAATTCTTTTTTTAATATGAAGTCTTTGATATCTGATGTGTATTTTACATTTATAGTACATCTCCATTTGGACTGGCCACATTTCAGTGCTCAAGGGCCATGCACATGTGGCCATTGGCTACTCTATTAGATCGCTAGGTCTAACTCATCATAGGGGTAGACTTTGGGGATCCTCACAAACCCCTCTTTCCATGTCCTTGGATTGTCTCTGTCTGAGAGAGCCAGTGCCTCAGTGAATCTTTGGCAAGGTATAGATTGCTGTCAGTTCTCGGCTGAGTTCTTAGACAAGTGCCTGGAGTCCTGAATTTCTGTGCCTCCAAATGTGTTAGCTCTAAGTTCAAGCAGTCGAGCTGACATTTTGAAAATGAAGGAGACTGATCTGCAGTCTCCCCAGGCAGAGGGATATGTACTATCACTTATATACTCCAAGTACCTTATGCGCTCAACACATTCAAGGCACCCAATACATTTTATTTATCAATAGATGATCCAGCATACTGATTCTATTTCAAAAGGATATATGTATGCATCTAAAAATAATACTGCACCACAACCATTTGTTTATCCATGAATTCAACAATGACTTGTTAAGCTCCTTTTATGGGCCAAGCACATGTTAGGTACTGGGGTACACAATTGACATGTACACAATGAGATGTACACAATGAGGTGTACACAATGAGGTGTACACAATGAGGTGTACACAATTCCTGCCCCCGGTGGCCTTGAGCTGCAGCTCGTGGACTCTGTCAGCATACTTGACATTGGCTGTCAACGTCAGAGATAATTCCATTCCTCTTGATTGTCTACTCCAGTGGGAACATGGGGGTTTACTTTTATAAATATGAGTGTAAATTACCACAAACATTACTAAAAACTGAAGCTCTCTAAATGACAGCTGGGGTGGGCAGGCAGATTTTCTCCACACCACCTAGCTCCTCAAATAGGAGGCCTGGGTTTTATTTCAGAAGAGTCTTCTTTTAGCAGCTAATGAGGGCCCAAGTGGCGTATTCTATGTCATGATATGCATGGTTCCTACAGAGAGGTTTAATAATCTACAGTGTAGAGGCGCCAGTTGAGTCTGATTTCTTCCCTTTGTTTATTCAAAAAACATGGACATGATGCCTGAAAATGCCCCAGTCCTCTCTTTCATTTCACTGGTCATTTCCACAAGAATATCAGATTGTCGGGAGCTTGAACACATGGGCCATTCCTGAGCATGGATATTTTAGTGCCTCCTTTGATTGAAGTCGTGAAGCTATATCCCACATTTCCTTGGGGAAAATTCCTTAAAATTAGTGGATTCTTACTAAATACCTCACTATACTAGAAATACTTTCATTCAACTGATTTCTAGAATTGTGGTTGAAAACCATGTGGATTTGTATGGAGATTATTGTCCTTCCCCTCGGGGGATTTCAGGTCCGAATTTAGTAGAGGCTCTGGCTTCTCTGTCATTCCCCACTATACCTGGGAGGACGATTCAGAGCACTGGTCCTGGAGATGGCCTGAGGAAAGTCTAATTCATCTCTGCGTTGGCTTCTTCCCACCATCATCAGCCAACTCAAGAACCTGGCCTCTCTTCTCTCTGCCCAACTTTGTCCACATACAGTTGGCCATCTCTGGGCCTTTCTTCTACAATTTTCTTTGTCAAGAATGTCTTCCTGTCTTTCCAAAGCCAGCACAAGCGTCACACCTACTTGAAGCTTCTGACCCCACCCCCACCCCATCACCGCACCATACCCAGACCCTCAGACTCACTTGTGGAATTTGGCTCGTCAGACTTTTTCTTTCTTTTTGGTTCTTTTGCCACAGCCCTAAAAAATTAAGGCAGAAAGATGAGGAAGAGAGATTCTGTGTTGAGAAATGTAACTCTTTTATATCCTGAAGCAAACTATGTTCTATAAGAACTCTCCCCTCGCAGCCCTCTCTTAGACATGGGTCTAGGTCATTTCTAACAAGTGATTCTGAATCTTGACCTGATAGGTGGTTGTTGCAAAATAGAACACATCTCTTGGCCATTGAGGCCTTTTTACAGCATCTCCACATGGTAGTAAAGATCATAATGCCTGCACTGGAATTTTACATCTGTTAACTTATTCAATTCTCTGAAGGCATTATTATTATTATCAACCACATTTTATAGGGAAGGAGCCCAGCTTCAGGATGAAGTGGTTTGTGCATGGTTATGCAATGCACAGGTCCTGGAACCAGGGCTGGTGAGAGTCAGTGTAGACGTGGTTCTGCAGACAGGTGAAGGCTTGGTGAGTGGAGCACAGGCGCCTACTTGCTCCTCCGGCTGGGCACAAGCCCACACAATCCTATGGAGCAGTTCTGTTCGCGTCCCGCCCTTTGGTTTAGTTCCTCTCATTACAGCGATGTCTTCCCACTACATGGGTAAAGTTACAGGAGGGAGGGACACGGGGAGGAGCTTATGTACTTTCCGTTTAGGGCCAGGATTCTATGTAGGCAATAGAGGCTGTTCATTCCTTCACGTGGTTTGAGAGACCCGGGAAATCTTCCCTACCTGCTTGCAATTCCGCCATGAAGTCTGGGATTTGGTTAGGAATCCCTTTTGACTTTGGGTTTTGCTCCTTTCAGGTGTGCAGGTCTTAAGTGGATCTCTTCATCCTTCTACACCTCAGTTTTCTCAGCTGAAAAATGAAGGGATTGGATTAGGTCATTTATTTCTTTTTAATTGAGATATAATTCACATATAATTCACTACAAAATTCACCCTTTTAAGGTATACAATTCAGTGGCTTTTAGAAATCTTTGCAAGGTTGTGGAACCATCACCACTATCTAACTCCAAAACGTTTTCATCACTTCTGAAAGAAACCCTGTACCCATTACCAGTCACTCTCAATTCTCCACTCCTTCCAGCCCTTTGCAGCCACTGATTTACTTTCTGAATCTATGGATTTGCCTATTCTAGCTATCTCATATAAATAGAATTATGTGATATGTGGTCCATTGTGTCTGGCTTCTTTCACCTAGCATAATGTTTTCAAGGTTCATTCATGTTGTAGGATTGATCAGTGGTTTTTAAACTTTATTTTGAAAAACAAAATCCTCTGAGTAGAAATTGTGGGGACCTCAATATATAATATAGATAGAAGCAGAGGTGAGCCAATGGAAGCAAGGCAGAATTTCCTGCCTTCTTGAGCACCCTCTCAGCAGTGACAGCCCCTGGAGTGCCTCTGCAGAACCCTAGGGCTCACAGAACACAGCTGGAAAGGCTCTGAACTAGATCATCTCTCAAGTGCCTTTAGGTCCAAAGACCTTTCTCTAAGGGTTTTACTTCAAGAATGCAAATCACCCTACCAGTCATATTCACTCGCATTAGTTCAATTCAGAGAGAGCAGAAAATTGAGCAAATGGGAGTCCTATGGGAGAAAAGCACAAGATGGTTTCATAGCTTTGACACACTTTCAGGAAGCAGTGGAAGCACAGGAGCCCTGGACATTCTGGGGAGGGCGGGCACCTGGAAAGAGGGAGACTATACAGAAAGGAAGGGACTAAAGACAGCAGAGGAGGCTGCTTTATAATACTGCTGTGGCCTGGTCCCCAGTGATGGCCTTTTCTGAGAAATGTCCTTTTCTTTGAGGCCAAAAAAGAACTGTATGGTCTGCAGCTGACCGGAGCTCTTCTTTCCCTGGGACATGATTGCCTTTCTGGGCAAGGGAAAAATCCATGTAAATCTCTGTCCAAAGTCAATTATCTGAGATTTGGAGTAGTGGAGTCTGCCAACGGAAACTGCAGGTCATGTGTATGTGGTCTTGTATGTGGGACGCCTCAGACAGATTTTCTGGCTCTTCCCTCCATCCCCATGGGAAACTTCAGGCAGCTGCAGCAGGCTCCTCGGCCCTTATCCAGCCCAGTGCTCGCCCTGAAGGGAGCCAGTTTCTTCTGAGTTGGTGTCAGCCATCTTGACCATGCTGTGAGGCCGGCAGGGACCTCACCTCCTTCATCCCCAACGAAGGCTCTAGAAGGTGAGAGGAGCCCTGGATGGCAATCAGGAGACCCAATGCTGACCAAAGAGACACTGGTTTTAACATAGGCTCTGCTTCCTTTTTTTAAGCAAGTGATAATATGCAAGTCATGTCGTCTCTGTGAGCCTTAGTTTTCTTGTTTAAAGTGAGTGATTGATTGGTCCATTGATTGGTTTCCATCTTGTTCCAAAAATGATTTAAGGCAAATTTTCTATAAAATTAAGGAGTCAGACCAGAGGATTTCTAAGTTCTTTCTTTGTTCTATAGGTTCTAAAGACTCTTCTGCAAGGTGGGTGCTAATTTATGATTGAGAGGCTTTTCAATATTCCAACAGTTTTCCAGCATATCTGAATAGCTACTTTGTCGCTTGTCATCTTTTAACCCTATTTACCCAACAAGGCAAGATTCCTATTGATTAATCTAAATCCTCTTTAAAATGTCTGCCAGGTGGGGAGGCTGTTCTAGACGAAAGGAGAATTAAGAGATGAGAGAAACAAACACAATGTGTGCTCCTTAATAGGATCTTGCATTATGAAACACAAAGGCACAACATACGATGGACGTTTTTGGGAACAATTGAGGTTTGAGACAGACGCTCCCGCATCCTCCCCCAGAATGCCTCCTCTACTCTCCTCCTCGCTTCCAACCCTCACTCATCCTCCACTCCAACTGTCCTTCCCAGGTGCTCCGGCCCACTCACCTCTCCCTCCTCCTTTGCGTTGCACCTCATTTCTACCAAACTCCCCCTTTGCACTTCCCCTTACCCACGGCATTCCTGATAGTGGGGGCTGCTTTCTCTGTGGCTGTGTGTGTGCAAGTGGAAGCTGTTAGAGGCCAGGTGTCCTGGCTTCTGTGCTAGCCCAGCAACACACTCAATAAATAGTTTTGCTGTTGAACTTGGAAAAGGTATTCAAATTCAAATTTTACTGTGATTTTTTTTTTTTTAAGTCAAAGTTTCATATTCTGGGCCTCTTACTCATTATTCAGAGGTGATGGCAACGTGGGCAAGATCAGTCTGGATCCTGACAAAGCCCAGCCTCCCCCAAGCTCAGAGCCTCATGTTTATTTTACGACAACTAGAAGCATACAGGCTCCTTCCCAGACAGGTTCATATATCAGGCCAGCTTGTGCAAATCCCCTGCTCAGATGGGCCTGGCGCAAGGACCTTGAGCACAGCTTCAAAAATTACTTTGGTAACGGGATGTTGAGAGGCACTTTCCTTGTTTCTCTAGAAATGGTCACCAGGGCCCCAAACTGGGGCAAAGAGACATATCAACTTCCCGTTTCAACGGAAGCCCCCCAGAACTGGTGTCAAACAGCCCCCCAAGGCCAACCTATCACAATCACCCAGCTCCTCCTCTCCCCGCCCCCAAGCAGAGCTGGGAGGAGAAGGGAGAGAGTTCTTTGGAACCCAGGCTCACCAGCCTAGTTGGTGCTGTGGTTTGTACCCCTTCCCCTGCTCTCCTGGCCCCAAAACCAAGTGTGAAGGGCTGCAACAAAATCACCCCTAAAGATTAGGTCTGGCTGCAAAGAGAAACCGGCATCTTGCTGTCCAGTGGGACGCCTGCCTGGGTGACAGATTTGTCTGCCAGGGATCATTTGCCAATGTCTGGAGACACTTTTCTTTGTCAGAAGTGGGAAGGTGCTACAGGTGTGTGGGTAGAGGCCAGGGATGCTGCTAAACATGCTACTGTGCACAGAACTGTACCCACAACAAAGAACTATCTGGTCCAGAATGTCAATAGTGCCACTGTTGAGAAACCCTGGCATAAAATAGCTACTGATCAAAAGGGAAGGGATGTCATTATTCCTGGGGACACCCTAACAATTGCATCATATTCTCATGTCCTCAGCGTGGGCAGGCACACCCACTGCCGTTCCACACTGTGTATTTGTGTACTCTTATGCAACATGTCCAGGTTGTGGCCCACATTCCGAGAGACCCCCAGGCTCTTATGTTTGCCCCAGGTGTTATGGCCTATTAACTGTGTGATCCCACACAGCAGCTTTTGAAAGGGAAGCTGCTCTATTAAAATTAAAAAAAAATTGCTGCATATTAGAATCATCTGGGGAAATTTCAAAGCTCCCAATATAACAGCTGCATCCCGGGTCAATCAAATCAGAATCTCTGGGGGTGGGACCCAGACGGCTGAATTTTTTAAATCTCAAGTGATTCCAATGTGCAGCCAAGTTTGAGAACCGCTGCTATACATGAGCTCACCCTCCCGGCGCATGTCATTGGGGGAGCCTCTTGTCCTGTTGCAGTTGTAGAGCAGGGCCTGGTAGATTCAGTGATGGTGGTCCCAGCCCAGGATCTGGCGTGCTGACATTTAGAAAGTTGCTTTGGTTTACCCGTTTCAGTAATTAGCTGTTCAACAACAGCTGGATTTATTACTTAACTCCAGTATATACATGTATATTACTAATTACTTATGTTTTTATATATTATATATCCTTGTTGAACCATCAATCCCTCCTCACTAAGGATTGAGAAGGTGTCTCTGGCCCTCAGAGGCTATGGGTTAGCCCTTGGAAACAGGCTTCTGAGTCATCTGATTAATCCCTTGGAGGGTCGTGATTTCGAGCATCACACTGGCTTTTGCTGTATCAGCCGACCTCTTCCCCAGGCCTCGTGTGGATCAGCTGGGCTCTCGGTCCTTTCCTGTCTCTGCCTTAACTATTACCACTAGTCCACTGTTTCTTTCATCCTCTTTGCATTGTCCCTCTACAGTGGACTCAAACTCTTTAATGCCCACATCAGTAATTCGGGCTGCTGAGAGTTCTGGGGCATTAAGAGGTTTTTTAAAAAATGATTTTCAAATTAAGTAATATTGTATAAATAAAGAGAGTATAAATAATATATATATTAAAAAAGCACAACAATCAAAGGAACAGCTGTGAGCTTGCCTACCCCCTAACCCAAGAACTAGATTATTGCCCACACCCAGTGCACACCATGCCCGTTCATCTCTGCTTTGCCACCAGAGTCAGCAATATCCTGAATTTTGTTTATCCCTTCTGGAAAACAAAAGGATTTTCTCAAAGATGTATAGACTCCTGTACAATACATTATTTGATTTTGCTTGTGTTTAAGCTATATTGAAATGGTAGCATGCTGTATATAATCTTTTGTGACTTGCTTTTTTTTCTCAATATTTTTTGCTAAGCTGCATCCTTATGCCACCTAAGAGGAGTTCACTCCTTTTCAGTGCTGGCTAAAATTCCATTGTGTAACCATATGCAATTTATTTATCCACTTTACTGTTAATAGACTTTTGTGCTGTTCCTACATCTTTGTTATTGTGAAGAGTACTGCAAACATTCTTTCACAACTCTCCTGGTATATATACTTGAGTAAGAGTTTCTCTAGACCAGGGCTTCTCAAACTTTAATAGGCATATGAATCACCTGGGGATCCTAAAGTAGTGGTACACATTTACAGTCCCACCAGCAATGAATTTTGATACATATCTCCAGGACTTGCTATTGTTGGTCTTGAGGTCTTAATTTGCATTTCCTTGATTATTAGTTAGGTTGAACATTCTTTTGTATGTTTATTGGCCATTCATATATATGTCTCCTTCTGTGAAATGCCTATTCATATCTTTTGCCCATTTTTCTTTTAGGTTGTTTGCCTTCGTATTAGTTTGTAGGAGTTTTTCCTACCCTTCTTATGTTCTAAGTCAAATCCTTCATTGGTTATATGTGTTGCAAGCATTGACACCCAATTTGTCTCTTCCCTTTTACCCTTCTTTACGGTGATCTTTGCTGAATGAAAATTCTTAATTTTAATATGGTCAAATTTATCAGTCTTCTATACGTAGAGTTTTTTTGTGTCTTTAAAAAAAGTCCTTCTATAATTCAAATAGTTTAGTTAATAGTATTGTACCAATGTTAATTTCTTAGTTTTGGTAATTGTACCATGGCTATGTAAGATGTTAACTTTAAAGGAAGCTGGGTGAAGAATGTAAAGGAATTCTTTGCACCATTTTTGAAACTTTGTCAGTCTAAAATTATTTCAAAGTAAAAAAATTTTTTCAAAATCCATTGCTATCCTAAGGTTATAAAGACATTCTCCTATATTTGATTCTAAAAGTTTTGCCTTTCACATTTAGGTCATTGGTCCATCTGGAATTGATTTTGTGTTTGGCATGAGGTATGGATTTAATTCCATGTTTCCCTACGTGGATCGTCAATTGTCCCACCATCATTTTAAAATAATGTCTTCATTCCCTAGTCCTCTACAATGCCATCTTGGTCATATACCAAGTACATGCTGGAGAGGGTCTTTACAGACCTTCAAGCTATGTAGAAAGCAAGGAATGACTTCTGTGCAGCGTGCTCCTAGGAAGACTGAACCATACTCTCCCCAAACCCACATGCCCTTTTCTCTAGCATAGTTCCTCTCTGTGCAGCAAGATCAAAGGGACCAGTCACCCTTGGTATGCAGTTCATTCAGGGCTCTCAGCCACACCCTGCTTTACTTCATGCTTTTGACTTTTAGACTTTGTCAGACCCATCTTGCTCATGTTATGTCTTTTGAATCACACACTCTTCAAGCTAGGAAGGAACCTGGGGTGAAGTTCTCTAGCCTTTTCAGTTTATAATTGAGAAAACTTGAGTTAAGCAATGTATCCAAGGTCAGACACTTGGTTGATGGAAGAGCTGAGATGAGACCCAATCTCTCAACTGCTCTTTGTACACTAAGGTTTTTTTCCCCTCCTGTGTTTCTCATTCCAATTCACAGCATCACTATCTACCCAGCCATTCAAGCTGAAATTTGGAGTGCTCTTGGCTGGTCTCTCTTTGCCAATCTGCACTTTCTGTCATGACCACATTCTGCTTATTCTGCCTCTGAAATCTTTTTCAAATTTTTTCTCTCACATTCATTCCCACATCCACAGTCCTACTTCATGCCCCTGTCAAGGCTCAGTTGGATTTCAAGAGCACCCTTACTGACCTTCTTCTTTCTTGTCATTCCCCTCTACAATCCACTCACTTGCTAGACTGTTCTTAAAATTCTAAACTTGAAAGCACGTACCTAGTTGTTTAAATATCCTGCTGCTTTGCTTAAAGACCTCTGTGTCTCCTTGCCAAGAGATGAAGTTATAACTTTTATTATCTGCTCCTAATTTATCTTCTCAGTTCATCTCATCACCTTTCTCCTCCCCTCCAGGTACCAGGGCTGTGTCCACACTGAATGAGTGGATGCCCCTGAGAAATGCCACACATGTTTGGGCCTCTGATACCTATCACGTGTTCTCTCTGCCTGCAGCACCTTTACACTTTCTCTACCTATTGCAATTGCATTCACCTTTTAAGATTCAGAAAAGTGCCGTCTCCTCCATGAAGTCTTCCTGAATGCCCTAGTTGCAGCTAATCTCTCTCATTGCATTTTGTATGATCTTATGAACCTCTCTTATAACAATGGGCTTGTACATGTGTCTGTATTCTTACCAGTCCTTGAGCCCCTTGAGGTCTGTAACCATATTTTAATAATCTTTGTACCTCAAGTGTCTGGCCCACAGTAGATGCACAATATACTATTATTGATTGAATCAATAAACTTTTAAGGAAAATGCCTAGGAAATGTTTCTTAACATTATTACATTCTTATTCTGCCAACACATCCTTATGTTGGTATCACTTACATATTGGTCAGGACTCTTATGGTGGCAAATGCAGAAATTCTGTTTGCATAAACTTAAGTCAAATAAGCAAGTGTTGGTTCACATAATCTGCCATGGAAAGGTCAGGGCAAGAGCTGGCTTTCTGGGCAGCTGGAACCAGGGATTCAAATGTGTTCAGAGCTCTCTGCTCCAGATTCTGGCATTTGGGTTTCTCTGCATAATGGCCTTATTCTCTCCCCTGGGTTTTCTCTCAGGGAAGCTCTGGATCAATATTAACAGCAACATGACTAAGAGAAAATAGCTTCTCTCCTAAGTCCAGTATGAAGTATTTTGGAAAACTCTGATTGGCCAAGTTTGGGTCAAGCACCTGCCCCTAAACCATCTGGGGAAGTAGAGCCAGCTAAGGGAATGAAAGAACACGGCTAAAATGGGGAAGAAGGAGCAGGTCCCCCCAAAGATGGAAGAAATAACACTGACAAGTTATGACTGGACAATCCCCTCCCTTTAAATTTGTGTCCACTTGGAGGATAAGAGACAGAAAATGACTGTTTTATTCAGTTATAGTGTTTGGGCAAGAAAAGAGCACACTATTTGCACACTCAGCTGAAACACTTGACAGAGTGAATGTGTCTCCCCCTAATGAAGTTATTCCATCTTTTGGGCAATGTCTTCATGTTTGACAAGTACCAGGGACTTTAATTGAAAATTACTTTGGGAATCTTGCCAGACATTACAAATTGAAAATATGAAAACCCTTCTCGTGGGTCAGGAGTGTAACAAGCCCCATGTCAAATGTCATTACCTCACGTGCATTCTAGGACTGTGCAGGTGGGAAGCTAAGTGTTGATTGCATATTTTAGCCCAAGAATAATTTCCTGAATGCAATTTGTTCTTTTATTTGATGAAACTGAGGTTTTCAACAGCAGTAAAATGCAATCTTTCCAGAGTGTATTTCCGTGGGTTATGAAGATTGATTATGCTGCTTAGTGAGAGATTCATTATTTGGTTATTTAGACCATGATTTATTAAAAAAAAAAAAGTAGAAAGCTAATGATTTCCAGTTAGGAAGGTTTGCCCCGTGAACAGTGGTGTTTAGCTCGGCATTGCCTCTAATTGACGGTGCTGGGTGGGGGGAGGGGAGCCAGAAGACAAGGCCCATTTAAGCCGAACCATTGGCACTTGCTTGGACCTCAAAGGGCCCCCCTAATTTCTTAGGATCTCAGGACTGCACCACCCCCACCGCCCCAAGCCTGAGGGGATTGGAATGTTGATTATGCCCTAGAATAAGGGAGTCGGGGACAGGGCAAAGGCGTGGCTGGAGGTGAAACTGAGGCTCGGAGAGGACATAGAACATAGGAACGACCTAGGGGAAGTCATAGGGGAAAGAACCAGGCGAGTAAAGCGTGAGTGAGTGAGCGTGGAGGGGAGAGAGGGAGAGAAGGAGACGAAGGATCATACAGAAGAGTTCAGACCCAGGCTGGAGACTACTAGAGACACGCGGGGTGAAAGAAGAGCTAAGAGAGTGGAGGTCACGGGTTGTAGCCCTCAGCACTGGTGTGTCTGTGCTCGGCTCCGCCTGCCCACCATGGGTTCCTGTGCGGACCTCCCCAGCTCTGTCCAGTCACAGACCCCTGAACAGAACTCCCTGAATACTCTGTTTTCAGGAAAACAAATAAACAAATCTGTTCCCAGTTTTGAGGATCAAAAAAAAAAAAAAAAAAGTCGGGGGAGGGGGTTCTGGGAGGGATATTGTTCAGATCAAGGAGGAGACTCAGAGAAAGGAGGAAGTACACAAGGAAGAGTGGAAAAATGAATCCCCAGCTACTCTTCTGTGCCTGTAATTATTCCCGGTGTGTGTTTGTCACACTCCAGATCCCTATCTTCCAGAAGCCTACTCCTGGGAAGGAGCCCGCAGCGGTGAGAATGAAGTGGTAGACAGGAAGTTCTTTGTTTCATGATAGGAACCAGCCCTAGATCCTAGAAAAATTGCAGGAAAATCCCAGAGCAAGAGCTGAGATGATGACAATACTAACCACCTGTTGTTGACCCTGAAGTGGTTGGGACCTGACAGTCGTGTTCTTATTCAAACCTTGTAAGAACCTCTTAGGGCAGCCTTTGTTACTGCTACTCTGTATTTTAAAGGCAGGTGTTAACATCTCTCTTCTATAGAAGAGGAAACCGAGGCTCTAGAGAGCTGGGTGTCTTGTCCAAGGCCTCTGCTCTGGGAGGTGATGAGCCAGAGCTTATCAATCCAGAACTCGAAAGCCCCAATTCTTTTCTTCAGACCTGGCTGTCCTCCAACCAGTCCATGGGCCAACTGGAGCCAATGACCAACCAATTTAGTGCACATATGAATACAGCCCCTAACATTTATGTCAGACTTGATAATCGCTTACCAAGGTCATTCACCTCCATCACTTTGGTTCACTTTATGGCCACAGGAGAGGCAGACCAGGTATCCCAGAGCAGGTGAGTAGGAGGGGTTTTGGGTACAAGGAGCATGGGAATACCTTCTAAATGGGGTCTCTTGAGTTTGGAAACCCAGCATCATTGGCCACCTGTCTCATGAAAATTAACCTTCAGTTTAGAACTCAACCCTTGTTCCTCTGAACCTGCCCCAGATCAAAGAACCAGGATACTGTTTGAAAAAGGATGCCTTTCCTGCCAGGCTGGAGGGGGCAAATAACCCCATCATCATTATCAGGGATGGGGGAAAGATGGCAAGTTCAATGGAGCCTTGCCAAGGACAACTCCCTGTTTGAACCTCAAAGGAATCTAAACTGGGAGAAGCACAGTCACTGGGGGAACAGAACGTTCTTTGTTATTCCTTTGAGGTGGTCCCAACACAGTTTCCACTAAGTCATGCTTCAGATTCCTTCAGCATTCTTACTTTTCCTTATTATTTTGTCTCCAGGGAAAATTCTAAGCTCTCAACACTGAGGGATCTCATTTCCAAAAATACAATTGCAAAGTCCATTCAAGTGGTTTTTAAAAAAATAATTCATTTTTAAAAAGTACTGTACTGTAGTGACAAATTTCACAGTTAACTGTTTTGCCACATGCGTCTCTTAAGATTTGCATTAACTAATTTATTTTCAAGTCCACATGGGATGGACAGATTGTTTTTCCTGTGCTTTCTTCATATTGTAGTTTACCATGGAGGAAAAGAAATTTGATGAGCATTCCTTTGGATATGAGAAACGTAGAGTAGATTTTTATGGTGCATTTCCAACTGGCAAAGTCAACACTTGGCACTGAATACCAAAAAGAGGCGGGGCAGTTGTAATGAGGCTTTGCTGTGCATTCACAGTCTAGGTGGGTTTCATTGAGCTGTAAATGAGAAACTCAAATTTTGAAACATAATCAGAAAAAAGGCACAGAGTAACAGAGAATGCATTGGTCATAGTATCCAAAAATGTGTGGTTCTGTTCTTTATGACCTTTGCTAGCTGAGTGATTAGCAACTTCTGAAGGCCAAGACTGTGTCCTTTTTGGTCCACTGCTGTGTCCCCAAGACCTCGCACTAGGGTCTTCCTGTGTGGCTGTACAAACCATGCCCTGCAGAAAGCTGCCCAGCCAAGGTGGGGAGAGGACTGAAATGTGGCCTGCTCCTGACTTTCCAAACCAAGAGGCAGGCCTTCCTTCTTTGTCCTCATCCACATAGCTTAGTGGAAGCTCTGCCTAGCATAGCACAGTGTCTGCCTCTTCATTTTTTTTTTTTTTTTAAAGTTAACTGGCTGTTCTTGTGTAAGCTACGAAAACTCTCTAACTTCTTAGTTTCTTCACCAATGAAGTAGTGCTACGAATTCTCAGTTTACAGAACAATTGTGAGGTTGAGATAAAAACAGAAAACACTTTGTAAAGTCCTACGTGACTCTAAGATATTATTTTTTTGGTGTTGCAGAGCCTGCCATGCTTCCATCATATCAATACCCTCCACGTCAATCATCCATACATTCTCAAAATTTGCAGTTCCACTTTTGTATGGCAAAATTTGGGGTTCTCAATGAAAAAAGAACCATTCCCAATGCACCTTTCAGTCTCATTAACCAAACTCAAAGAACATTGGTTATTACTTTCCTTCCTAAGTGGAAATCTTAAGAGCAGGCTCTCTGAAATAATTGCTCTTTTGCAATATTAGAAATATTTCAATAGTGACAGCTTGGAAATGCTTTAACTTTTAAATACTTAAACCAAATAATAAATAAACCCTTGTGATGAATGTTTCCAGAAGGGACGATTAACATTATCCTTACAGCTGTTCATAATATAATATCAAAATGAAAAACATGCACCAGAAAAACAGCAAGCCCATGCTGACTTCATGTCGCTTTTTTTGCAAATAGCTCTAATGTGAAGACATCCTTAGTAAGACTTAACCAACGATATTTCATCTGATCATCATTTAGCCAAACCACAACAATACTCCGGAGGCCTCTTCAGTTGCACTGACAGCATCTGTCATTTCAGTTACTGCAAATGTGAGCTCTTGCAATAGTGTGATGGGATGCTTTGTGGCCTGCACGGAAAATGAGTCTCTTTCAAATTTTTAATATTTTATTTTTGAATTAGGACTCAATAGTAGCTCAGGAAGAGAAGTTTCTTGTGGTTGTTGTGACTATTGTGTTTGTTTGTTGGGGGGGAATTTAGGAAAAATAAAACAAAAACATGGATCTGGGCAAAGGCATCTGTTCCTGATTTAACCATGTACCTGAGCTTCTAAATAGCAAGAATTCCTGTTTATATCAAAGGTGGTTTTAAAGAACAGAAGGTTGAACTATAACTTAAAAAATCTATAATCTTACTAGTCAATAATTTGTTGGTGAAATTCCATGGCAACTTGAATTTTATGAGAGGAACAATAATTACCATATGTGGCAGGGTCACTGTGTGCCAGACGCTGTGCCAGGTGGCCTTAAATAACTTATCTGACTTACTCTTTGTGGCAACCCTCTGAGTT
This sequence comes from Tapirus indicus, assembly GCA_031878705.1. NCBI lineage: Eukaryota > Metazoa > Chordata > Mammalia > Perissodactyla > Tapiridae > Tapirus > Tapirus indicus. Next base: position 49,626,172 of record CM062918.1, read on the forward strand.
AGGTAGATATCATTTCTTTACTTTTGAAACAAAGGAAACTGAGGCTCAGATTAGTTACAGAGTGTAGGCTCCAGCCCAGATTGCCCAGCTCCATGAATTGTTCTTGCCTACCCTGGAAGTTCACGTGCCACCTCTCGGCTGTTGAAGGAATTGGTGAGGAGGCAGTCACATGGAGCTGTCAAGAGCTTTAGAGTGAGAGTGAGAATTCCACTCCTCAGCTCCTTTTGCCCCTTTGCTTTCTTTTGAAACGGTTGTTGTGTGTGGTGGTGGGGGAAGGGGAAGCACTCTCCTGAAGACCTGGCAGTTGTGTATCATCTTTCCAGGTTCATCAGAATGGCATCTGTCCTGGATTGACACATCCTCCCCCAGAAGTTGACCCATTGTCCCGCTCTGATTGGCTAACAAATCCCTGATAATCTGCGAACGTCCCAAGTGGTGTTAATGAAGGACAGTGGGGCTTTGATTTTGGACATATGCCCCGTGATGGATGGGCTCTGGGTGACAAACTTTCCCCACTGGGGTTCAGACGTGGGAGGGGAAGGAAAACCGGAGGTGCCAACTCTAGGTAGGTGGGGAGACCTGGACTGTTGGCTCCTGCCCAGCACTTTCAATGTGTCGGGGAAGGCTGCCTCCGTCGCACCCTCTGACATATCCATTCATCAAGGGGAGTATGGAACCCCCCCAGGGCCTTTCCTCATAACTAGGCAGGACAGCTCATTCTATGGGGTGTGACAGGAACTGAGTTTCGGTACCACCACCTGAGCTGCAAATTTTCTTATTTATGTATGAGAAAATGTTCCCACGTTATTCTAGTCCACATTGATCTCAAAGGTGAGGCTGGGCTTAAGTCAACAGGGATCTGAAGTGAAAGCAGTTGTGGTGAAAAGCCCAGGAAATATAGTACCCAAGGGTACCTGGGCTCTGCAGGCTAGAGTTTATGCTGTTTTCTGCTTTGAGAATTTATCCCAAACTTTCAGTTTTTAGGAAGCTTCCATCTGAATAGAGAAATATCTGAATTCTAGATCCTCTAAGTTCTCTTCATTGCATGGCTCAATCTAACCTGTATTTAGGACTCAGCTTAGATGTCACTACCTCTAAGAAGCCTTCTTTGACCCCCAATTCTGGTTTAGACTCCCCACTATGAGCTTCCACAGCAACCTCTGCTTACCCTTAGATGTCTGTATCCAAATTGCCTGTTGAATCTCTGCTTCCTCACTTGAGGGAAGGCACCGGGTCTTGTTTACATTTCTGCACTATACCACTACAACACAATATAGAAAATGAGGAGGGTCATAACAGAGACCCTGAAAACCGCTCAGTTGCTCTGAGAAGGGTAGTTCATGTAAAAAAAAAAAATTCACACAGTCTTCACCAAGGAACAGATTGTTCTTAGGATGTTTATGGATTCGTGACACCATGAAATATGTATTGATGATTGCTTTTCTTTCCTTAAGTTATGATTTCTACACGTAAAGCTCACTGATTCCTCTCCTCATAACATTAGAGTCTTCAGCGTCTGACTTGATGGGCTTGTTTTTGGTGAAAGTCAGTATGTTGGGTCTTTGTGAGCAGGAGATCCATTAAATAACCACTGTGAACATACCTAACAGTCATATAATGTGGTTTTTCTGAAACATAGTGATATTATTTGGTGGCCTTGTCAGGTTGAATGGCTTTCATTAACTGGTTATGAACAAGCTGGGTTCATGGAGGTGCAGGTCACCAGGCAGGGCTCAGACCACAAAGGACAACGTGCACTTCCTAGGTACCAATCAGACTTCCCTTCCAACCGGTAACAAAAGGTCCCCTCTGTTCCAGAATCCACTCACATATTTGCCCCGCCAGGGTGTGAAGGCTACGTTGTAACCAGGTAAACTTCACTGAGGGTGAAGAAGGGTTGGGTCAAAGTCAGAGTCCTGTAAAGACACAGGTTAGAAGACCAAGACAGGAGACATAACCGACAGTGAGAAGAAGGGTCCCAGGCTGGTGTGAGAGCTCAGCATGTGGCTCCAGCCCTCAGGAAACGTGAGTGTTATATGCTCTGTAGGGCCTTCTATTTGTACATCCCACAGGTGTAAAGGGCTATAAAGTCACAGTCCTTAAACACAGTGAAAAGAATGAACCAAGATTTGGAGTTTTGTCATCCAGCTCTTTTGCTGTCACCCTACTAGTGTGACAGACGAGGCAGATCCCTGGAGGACAGGGTCTGTTTTCCCTCTGTATTTATTTACATATCTACCTTGGAGAAGGGGACCTCCCATCTTTTTTAACCTCATATAGACCATTTTGACCTCATTTGTAGCATTATATAATTTTTTCCTGTTACAAAGAAAATCTGAAAAATAATATATACTTTAGAAAATTCGCAAATACATAAAAGAAACAATAAAATCCATTTATAATACAATCAGAGGAAACTACTATTAACTTCTACATTTTCATACTTTCCCTATGCAAATATACATATATGAGTAAATATTTGCAATGTATAAAACTAAAAATAAATTTCCTTATTTTACTCATATGATTGTGAAATTTGCTGTTTTCACTTAAACGGGTGGCAAATATCTGTTCATGTCAATGAATACAGATCTACTACATGTTTTAAGTGCCTGCACAGATGGCACGATTGATTTATCCAGCCCCCGATGTCTAAGTGTCCAACAATATTTTGCTGTAATAAACAACACTGTGATGAACATTCTCACTGACTCATCCGGAGGCCTCAGCATCTGGGCTTGTAGAAAGGGCTGTGGCTGATGAAGGCAGGGGCAGCAAACAGAAGCTAGGAGTGGTGGCATCCTGGTGATCTCAGAATGCCATCTGTGGACCTCGAGAAAACAGAGTCAGTTCTGAGACCAAACTATGAGTTTCAGTCAGCATTGGAGAGGCCCTGACTGGTGTTCAAACTGCTCTCATATTAGGGATCCTAAGGAGTGGGATGGCCTAAATCTAGGGCATACTTCCTGGACCTGTGTCTCTTCAGTGGGCTAAACCCACAGAAACTTCCAAAGAAGAGACGTTTCGCCCAGAGAACAAAATGACTGTGGTTGTACCTGAGTATCCTTCACACTGTGACACAGTTGTTTGTTCATACCTGGAGCCTGCTGGAGCCTTTCGTTCACGCTGGAGTAGTCAGGGAGTGTGAGGGGTGTGGAGGAGAGAAGGAGAGACCAAGAGACTTGGTCTCTAGAGGAGAAGCTGCTGTTGGTGGGTGGTACCAAGCAGATTAAGGAAAGGAAGCTGGCGTCATTGGAATGTTCTGGCAGTTTTGTGCCTCTCTTCTTATTGGATTCTCACATCAACACTTGGAATCATTCTTCTGTTGACTGACGAGGAAATAGAAGTGAGAGAAATCAGGTCGCTTTTCCAAGGTCAGCTCATGGTGACAGGGCTGAGATTTATTTGGATCCTTGTCTTTCTGGCATTTTCTATCAGACCAGGCTGAGAAGTTTGAGAATTGCCCGCAACTACATTGAAGTGAAAACTAATTACTATCAATTTCGAGAGTGATGAGTTATCAATAATGTGTGTAAGAAAGCTGAAAATGACAACAGTGTGAGGTGCCATGTCAAGCTCCATCCGTGAGTTTGGACCTTTACTTCCAGACCTTTATTTTCCTTTAGAACAGAAACTTCAGTGAGTGTCTCGAGAGCGTGGCCAATGAATGTGGTAGGCCTGGGATCTGGCTCTTACCCTCTTCTCTGTGCTCAGCGACTTCACAACTTCACAACAGATCTGCTCTGGGCTGGGCCTAGGGAAGCACTGTGAGAGTACAGAACATCTAGACCATTCTTCAAGTTGCCACTCGTTCGTCTCCCAATGTGGTAAGGGTCCCTGAGAGTTGGGCTGCCCTGCAGGCATGGGGCCTCTGCTGCTGTGCCCATTCACTTTTCCCTTATTACCCTAGTCCAGGGATCAGCAAACTTTTTTCTTTTTTGTAGACGGCCAGATAGTAAATAATTTAGGCTTTGTGGGCCGTACGTCTCTGTCACAATTACTCAACTCTGCTGTTGGAGCGTGAAAGCAGCCATAGACAACACATCAACAAATGAACATGGCTGTATTCCAATAAAACTTTACTTAGCCTGTGGGCTGTAGTTGGCCAACTCCTGCCTTAGTCCAACAGGTTTATCAAAGGCCCCAGATCTTCCTTTCCTTCCTCAAGATAATGCTTCAGAACACAAGTTTTCTCCAGTTTGCTGGCCACTGGGCACAAAGGCCGCTAGCATTTTTCCCCTTCTTATCAGTGACCAAAAGCTACATTCCACTGAATCACCAAGTGACTGAACATGGAGCCAGTTTCTTTGCACTATCTTTTCTTTGGCTGCTGTTCACATCTGGTGGTCACAGGTGCCCTAAAGAATGATTCTCTCACCTAAGGGAAAACAAGGCCATCATGTGCTTCTGGCACAGTGGTCTGGATTCAGGGCTGGCTGACCCCAATGGAGCTAAACCCACCAGCCCCAATATCGCATTTTGTTTCCCCAGTTGTTTCTGATGCAACACACAGTAAAGTCCAAGGTCACTTACTCCCAGAGTGTCTATTTCCTAGAAGAGTAGACAAGACTTTGAACTAAGACACAGGAGGCTTGTGTTTTAGCCTCAGCTCTGTCTCTATCCTGCTGCCTTATCTTGGGCAGACTGCCTTCCTGTTCTAGGCTCAGTTTCTTTCCTGTCAAAATTATCTTTACCACATGCAAAAGAATGAAGGTGAACACTTACCTTATACCATATACAAAAATTAACTCAAAATGGATCAACAACATAAATATCAGAGCTAAAACTATAAAACTTAGAAGAAAACATAGGAGAAACACTTCATAACATTGGATTTGGCAAAGATGTTTTGGATATGACACCGAAAGCACAGGCAACAAAAGGAAAAATACATAAATTGAACTTCATCTCAATAAAAAACTTCTGTGCATCAAAGGATAATCAACAGAGAAATTACAATGGACACCTCAGAAATACAAAAGATTATAAGAAAATACTATGACAAGCTATATGCCAACAAATTGGATAATCTAGAAGAAATGGATAAATTCTAAGAATCATACAACCTTCTAAAACTGAATCAAGAAGAAATAGAGAATTTGAATAGACCAATCACCAGTAAGGAGATCAAAACAGTAATCAAAAAACTCCTCAAAAACAAAAGTCCAGGACCACACAGCTTCCCTGGTGAATTCTACCAAACAGTCAAAGAAGACTGAATACCTATGCTTTTCAAACTCTTCCAAAAAATTGAAGAAGAGGGAAAAATTCCTAACTCATTCTACGAAGCCGCTGTTACCCCGATACAAAAACAAGAGAACAACAACACAGAAAAAGAAAATTACAGGCCAATATCACTGATGAACATGGATGCAAAAAACCTGAACAAAACACTAGCAAATTGAATACAACAATACATTAAAAAGATCATACACTGTGATCAAGTGGGGTTTATTCCAGGGGTGCAGGATGGTTCAACAACCTCAAATCAATCAATGTGGTACACCACATTAGCAAAATGAAGAATAAAAATCACATGATCATCTCAATAGAAGCAAAGAGAGCATTGACAAGATACAGCACTCATTTATGATAAAAACCCTGAGTAAAATGGGTATAGAAGGAAAGTACCTTAATATAATAAAGGCCGTATATGACAAACCCACAGCTAATATCATTCTCAGTGGAGAAAATCTGAAAGCTATTCCTCTAAGAACAGAAACCAGACAAGGATGCCCACTTTTACCACTCCTATTAACATAGTATTGGAAGTCCTGGCCAGAGCAATCAGACAAGAGAAAGAAATAAAATGCATCCAAATTGGAAAGGAAGAAGTGAAACTGTCACTGTTTGCAAATGACATGATTTTATATATAGAAAACTCTAAAGAATCCACCAAAAAACTTTTATAAATAATAAATGAATATGGTAAAGTTGCAGGATACAAAAGTAACACACAAAAATCGGTTGCATTTCTATACACTAACAATGAAGTAGCAGAAAGAGAAATTAAGAATACAATCCCATTTACAATTACAACAAAAAGAATAAAACACCTAGGAATAAACTTAACCAAAGAGATGAAAGACTTGTACACTGAGAACTATAAAACATAGTTGAAAGAAATAGAAGGCGGCACAAAGAAATGGAAAGACTCCCCATGCTCTTGGATTGGAAGAATTAACATAGTTAAAATGTCCATACTTCCTAAAGCAATCTACAGATTCAGTGCAATCGCTATCAAAGTCCCAATGACATTTTTCACAGAAATAGAACAAAGAATCCTAAAATTGAATGGAAGAACAAAAGACCCTGAATAGCCAATGGAATCCTGAGAAAAAAGAGCAAAGCTGGAGGTCACACTCTCTGACTTCAAAATATACTATAAAGCTATAGCAATCAAAATAGCATGGTACTGGCACAAAAACAGACACATAGATCAATGGAATAGAATTGAGATCCCAGAAGTAAACCCACACATTTACGGACAGCTAATTTTTCACAAGGGGGCCAAGAATATACAATGTAGAAAGGAAAGTCTCTTCAATAAATGGTATTGGGAAAACTAGACAGCCATGTGCAAAAGAATGAAAGTAGACCATTATCTTACACCACACACAAAAATTAACTCAAAATGGATTAAAGGTTTGAATATAAGAGCTGAAACCAAGAAAATTCTAAAAGAAAACATAGGCAGTATGCTGTTTGACATCAGTCTTAGTGGCATATTTTCAAGTACCATGTCTGACTGGGCAAGGGAAACAATAGAAAAAATAAGCAAATGGGGCTACATCAAACTAAAGCTTCTGCACAGCAAAGGAAACCATCAACAAAACAAAGACAATCTAACAGTTGGGAAAAGATGTTTGCAAACCATATATCTGATAAGGGGTTAATATCCAAAATATATAAAGAACTCACACATCTCAACAACAAAAAAACTAACAACCCAATTAAAAATTGGGCAAAAGCTCTGTACAGGCATTTCTCCAAACGAGATGTACAGATGGCCAACAGGCACATGAAAACATGTTCAACATCACTAATTATGGGGGAAATGCAAATCAAAACCACAATGAGATATCACCTCCCGCCTGTCAGAATGGCTATAATTAACAAGACAGGAAACAAGTGTTGGAGAGGATGTGGTGAGAAGGAAACTCTCATACACTGCTGGTGGGAGTGCAAACTGGTGCAGCCACTATGGAAAACAGTATGGAGATTCCTCAAAAAATTAAGAATAGAACTACTACATGGTCCAGCTATTCCACTGCTGGGTATTTATCCAAAGAATGTGAAAACACGATTGTGTAAAGCTATATGCACCCTTATGTTCATTGCAGCATTATTCACAATAGCCAAGACTTGGAAGCAACCTAAGTACCCAACAAGGGACGAATGGATAAAGAAGATGTGGTATATATACACAATGGAATATGACTCAGCCATTAAAAAAGGATGAAATCTGACCATTTGTGACAACATGGATGGACCTTGAGGGTATTATGCTAAGCGAAATGTCAGAGGGAGAAGGTCAAATACTGTATGACCTCACTCATAAATAGAAGATAAAAACAACGACCAACAAACACATAGAGACAGAGATTGGATTGGTGGTCACCAGAGGGGAAGGGAGGAGGGAGGAGGATGAAAGGGGTGAATAGGCACATGTGTGTGTGGTGATGGATTGTAATTAGTCTTTGGGTGGTGAACATGATGTAATCTACACAGAAATCAAAATATAATGATGTACACCTGAAATTTATATACTGTTATAAACTAATGTTACCACAATTTAGAAAAAGAAGAAGAATGGCTGTTAGACTTAAGCAAAACCTGGTTTGTTTGTTTGTTTTGCTGAGGAAGATTGGCCCTGAGCTCACATCTGTGCCCATCTTTCTCTATTTTGTACGTGGGACGCCGCCACGGCATGGCTTGATGAGCAGTGCGTAGGTCTGCACCAGGGATCTGAACCTGTGAACCTGGGGCCGCTGAAGCAGAGCGCACAAATGTAACCACCATGCTGCCGGGCCAGTCCCAGCAAAGCCTGGATTCGAACCCTGGTTTGGATAGTGACCAGGTTCATGATCTGCAGCAAGTTATTAAACTTTCTAGCCCTCAATTTTCTCACAGGGAAAATCTACCTCACAAGATGGTGGTGAGAATAAATAAGATATATGAAAACTGAAAAAAAAAAAAAGACACTCAACAGCATGAAGAGACAACCCATGCAATGGGAGAAAACATTTGTAAACCATATATTTGATGAGGGGTTAAGATCCAGAATATAAGATCCAGATCAACAACAAAAAAACCCCCAAAAATCTGATTAAAAAATGAGCAGAGCGCTTGAATAGGCATTTCTCCAAAGACGATATTCAAATGGCCAATAAACACACGAAAAGATGCTCACATCACTAATCATTAGAAAAATGCAAATCAAGACCAAAATGAGATGCCACCTCACACTCAGAACGGCTACTATCAAAAAAACCAAAATAAAAAGTGTTGGTAAGGATGTGGAGAAATTGGAACCCTGGTGCACTGTTGGTGGGAATGTAAAATGGTCCAGCTGCTTTAGAAAACAGTACAGTGGTTCCTCAAAGAATTAAGCAGAATATGTATATATACAGTAGAATATTATTCAACCCTAAAAAAGAAGGAAATCCTGACACATGCTATGACATGGATGAATCTTGAGCATGTTATGCTAAGTGAAATAAGCCAGTCACAAAAACACAAATACTATATGATTCTGTTACTATGTGGTACCCAGAGTAATCAAATTCATAGAGGCAGAAAGCAGAATGGTGGTTGCCAGGGGATGGAAGAGCGAGGAGGGAATGCGGAGTTATTGTTTAACAGGTATAGAGTGTCAGTTTTACAAGATGGAAAGAGTTTTGGAGATGAATGGTGGTGATGATTGCACGATAATGTGAATGTACCACTGGACTTAAAAATGGTAAAGACAGTAAATTTTACATGTGTATTTTACCATAATTTAAAAAAAGGTTAAAAAAGATTAAGAAAAGGTCATATTTAGATGACAAAGTCCCTTTCGCTCTAAAGTTCTGTATTTCACTGTGGACATGGGAAGAGGCCTTCCAGGATAGAGGCGCTGGTATAAAGCAGGGGTTAACCCATCCACAACTGACCACAGTCCCTTCCATCCTACAACTCTTCACAAAGACAGCTCGTTTTCAAGTGCTCAGTCTCTTTTGAGCCACACAACAGAGCTGCACAATCGGCGGGTCGTATCCTCATGCCCATTTTACAGAGGAAGAGACTGAGGCTCAGGAGTCTAAATGACTTGTCCAGGGCATTGAATTAATACATGGACAAGCAGGGCCAAGTCAAGCTTTCCCCAGTACACTCCTTGGAAGCCTTAAGAGTTGGCTCTCAAAGCTGTTGACACCACGCTCAGCAGCAGGCCAGGGAGGGCAGCCTGTAGGCAGTTATAGTTTTCTCCTCGAGCACCTTGACGCTGTCTCACTTAGCAATTTCCTCTCCTTCCCAAAAGAACTTAAAGTCTTCAAGCCTTCTTGCAAAGTGGTTTGAGGAAAAGGAAGGAAATGAAAATTTATCGAGCACCCACCACAGGCCACTTTTCCCACACAGTAATTCTACTGGAGAAGAAATATTTCTTTTTGAGAGATGAGGAAAATGTGGATCCTACAGCAAGAGGATCACACTGCCAGGGAGTGAGGTCAGACTACAGCAGAGGACTGTGAGTTCGTCACTCTCTGTCTGTCACCTTCTCCAGAAACAGGGGGACCCGTGTCAAAGTGCTCCACGCACTGGTGCTAAAAGCCGAGCAGAAGAGCCAAATGAGCAGAATTTCTGCAGAACTTCTCTCCAGATGGACAAGACGGCCTGCTTGCCACAATAAGCTTTCTCGGTCAGGAAACATCCACTGAGCGGCCGATAAGCCTCAGATGTGGTGCAGAGCGCTGAGATGCAGCAGGAAATAGGGAGGGCGGGGCACTGGTCACGGAGCTCCTACTTCCCCTAGGAGCCAGGGAAGAAACATCAAAACAAGTGCACAGACATGATGGTTCCAGATTGTGGTAAGTCCAGTGAGGAAAACCAACAGGGTGAATGCCATGGAGAGTAGCTGGGGGAACTGGGCAGGCCTTTGAGGAGGTGATGTTTTAGTTGTGACTCACAGGGAGAGAGAGAGATGACAGATGAAGAGCAAAAGGAAAAACACACCAGGCAGGGGACAGCCACTGCAGGTGGCCTCCTGCTGCACAGAGCTTGGAGAGGGAAGGAGGCCCGTGTGGCCAAGTACATGAGTGAGGGGTGTGTGGACAGAGCAGCGGCCAGCTCAAGGGGAGCCTTGAAGACCATGATCCTGAGTTTGGATTTTATTCTGGAAGCAATGGGAATTTGTAGAGTTTTAAGACCATGTGAAGAAGGGTGGTTCCACCATAGAGGACCCCAACATCCCAAACCTCCCAGAGGAAGCTGGGGACAGTTCCCCCATAGCTGCTCCACATATCAATGCAGCCTAGCCTATCATCTCCACAAAATATTTCTACTACCCATATGGAAAAAATCTAGATAACATATTTTAGGCTCCATAGGATGCATACATTTTTCAATGTTTCTTTTAGGGACCTTAAACCTTCAGTTTTATGATGAGTTAATATTGATGTTGAGCCATAAACAGAGCTGGGCTAGTTTGATTAGAAAAGTGGCAACTTCTGGGGCCAGCCTGGTGGCATAGTGGGTAAGTTCGTGAGCTCCACTTCAGCGGCCCGGGGTTTGTGGGTTCAGATCCCAGCTGCTTGTCAGCGGTGCTGTGGCAGCGTCCCACATATAAAGTAGAGGAAGATGGGCACGGATGTTAGCCCAGGGCCAGTCTTCCTCAGCAAAAAGAGGAGGATTGGCAACAGACGTTAGTTCGGGGCTAATCTTCCTCACCAAAAAAAAAAAAAAGAAGAAGAAGAAAAGTGGCAACTTCATGCCAAACAGGCAATATTTTTTGCAAGTGTGCTTAAATGTAATACCTGGAGTAAAGAAGCAGGCTCTCGCTTGGGTATCAGCAGCTTCCACATGTCCTTTGGAGCCCATGCCCTGAAATCAGAGACAGACCCTGATTTAGCAGTGGCCTTGGCCTCTAGGAAAGCACCTCAGGTTGGAGGGAACACACCATTGTAGCTGCCCTGCAGAGTGCCCTGGGTGGGAAAAAATTCCAAAAACTGCCAATAAGTTAAGTAATCACCACCTCTTCCCCCTTCTCCCCAGCAACTCTCCAGGAACATATTTATAGGGCCAACAACAGGAAGGCAGGAAGGCCCGTGGTGCAAGAACTTGGGGAGAGAAAAGATGACAAATAACTTCCAGAAGAAATGAACTCATGTTTTGAACAGAAACAGTATTTAAAGAAAAACAAAGCCCAAATCCCAAACATCCCATTCAACAGGAAATCATTATCAGTGTTAAGAAATTCCAGGGGGCGCACCCTGGGACAGGTGAAAAATTGGCACTGGGACGTCAGTTGGGCTGAGGAGGAGTTGGATTGACCAGTTCCTCAAAGCCCTGGGGATGTGCTCAGTGTCCTGACACTTCCCTGACACTCTAGGAGGACAGAGATGTCAGTGGTGGGCAAGAGGGGCTGGGTAAGGTGGTGTGGACATCTGTTACTTCTGCCCTGTGGCTCCTACTGTCAGTAGATATTAATCATGCACATCCTAGGTGCCAGTGCCCTTCTGGGCACTGGGGATACACAGCGAACAAGCCAGCCCGAGTTCCTGCCCACGAGGAGGGCACACCCAGAGCTTTGGGAACTCTGTTTCCTGATTGGAGAATTTCATGAGACTGTCAATCAGAGTGAGCTGCCCTCCCCTAGCACAGGGGCAGGAAAGTGACCCAAGCTAGGTCGTCAGATGTGCTCTCCTTGAAATTTGCATCACGAGAAGAGTGACAGAAATACTGGGGAAATGTACTTGGAGCAGATTTGCCCATGTTCTGCTAGACTCTCCTACAGTAGCTGCTACCTGGAGCCTCAGAGCTGCCATGGCGCCTGCCTTCCAAAGCTGCCTCTTTAGCTTTCCCTAGATTCTGTGAGCTGCTGCGTAGCCATCTGATAAGTGCCAGTTCTTCTTAGGTCAGCCAACATTGGTGTCTGTTACTTGCAACCAATGATCCTTGACTATTAGAAGGTGGCAAAGAGGAAGGAGTTGGAGACAGATGATTGCCTTTGCAAGGTCAAAACTCAGAACTCCAGGCCTAAATCTCTATTTATTCCCAGCAAAACTTTGTTTTCATACCTCAGATCGTCTTGCATAAATTACTGAAATAGCCTTCTTCTGGTCTTCTTGCCTTCAGTTACTTCCACTGCTTCCTGTAACTGACAGCAGAATGATTATTCTAAAATGTTTCCCCTCTTCTCCAGAACCATCAGTCTCCTTAGCCTGGTAGACAAGGCCTGCCAAAATCTGATCCCAACCTGCCTTTGTAGCTCCCGACATCCTTATGTATCCAACGTGAAGGCCATGCGGAATAACTAGTCAATCCCTAGCGCTCAGTGCAATGGCTTGCCTCAGTGCCTTTGCTCAAGCTCTTCCCTCAACCAGGAATGTCTCTCTCTGTTTCTGTGCCCTTTGTAAATTCTACTTCATCCTGAAAAACTCAGCTGAAATGTTATTTCTGGTATGAAGCCATCCCTGAACACCTAGAAGGAATTAATCATGTCTCCCTCGGAGTTCCCACAACTCCTAGCTGGCACTACTACTGTTTCCTGAGTTAGCTGGATACGTATCCATGTGCCTGTCTAGATTTGACACAGTCGAGAAGGGCCTGTGTCTCTGGTCTCCCAAAGCTTAGTACTAAACAGGCTAAACAGACAACACAAGTTTGTGGAATTAATTTAATTTAATTGCTAGTCATAGGCCTCTAAGAGTTATTTATTAGTTAAAATTGATCTGGACATGAAGAGTCGGGTTCTGATCACTCGCTCAAAACCCAGTCCACCCTGCCACAGTCTCCTTCCCAACACTGACTGGGAGCCCTCACTTCACTCCTCGGTGGCTTTCCTCATTCAATGGCTCTGCCTCCACTGCCAGCCAGACCATAACCATCTGGTTCACCCTGGTACATGCGGTCCCCGGCACAATGCTTAGCACACAGCAGGAGTCAAGAAAGTTACAGCTGAATGAGTGAATCAATGAACGAACTGGATCCTTGTTTACTCTGAGATGAATTCTGACTCAGGCCCACCCCTAACATTGGTGAGGCTGGGTGCAAGAGTAGAAAAAAATCCCCTATATCCTGTGCCTGAATATTTGAAAGTTACAAAGCAAGCTAAAAAACAGTTATGTAAGATATTTGTTATTCTCCTACCTTGACAAATACACCTCTGTGACAGACATTCTGCACTGGATGAGGTGGCGCCGGAAAGGCTGGCTCTTGACCTGTAGCCCTCGGTCTGCTCGCTTCTTTCCCACCCCTGGCCCCGCCTCGACCTTGAGAGGCCTCACACACACAAGTGGTGTCCATACCACCCCACAAACTGCTGCCCTTGGCCACCCCATGGACCTAGAGGTGCACATATTGCTGGCCTCAGAGGATAGACCCAGGGATGAGGCCCACAAAGGCCTGGAAGCGGGCTTAGGGACTTTGGGGTGGGGAATTCTGGGGTCCCAGTTGCCAGAGCACAGCCTAGAAAAGGAGGTGTGGGAACATACTCCTCACTTCATGGGGAGGAAAATTGCCAGGGCAGCCCTAGGGGAGAGACTCGTCACGCCTAGGTCTGAGGAAAGTGCCGCTTTGCCTTTATTCTTCTTGGGAGATTCACCCACCCGGGAATCAAGTGAGGAAGACCCCTGCTCCACAGAGGCTGCTTCTACACCGATTTAGCCTTGGGGTTTGCGAATGGACCATCAGCCCGGAAAGAGCCAGAGCAATGGGGCACCCGGACAGGCTGTGTGAGGTGAAGTCTGCTGCTCCTCAACAGGGGGACCCTTTCAAGGTGGGATGGGAATCCCTCTCGGACCACGAGTGTGCTTGGTCATGGTGGTCTAGAAGCTTCTGTTCTTGAAGGTGATTTCTGCCATTAAGTAGGGGTGCTTCGACGTCCCCTTGGACAAACCCAGGTGGGCAGGAGGCCCCAAGGGTGACAGTGACAATGTATTTCTCTGAGCTGAGCAAAACCAGGGGCTGGCGCTTTAAAGGAAGAAGGAGATTTTTCTTCACGAAGCCTTCCAAATGGGCTCCTGCAGACCGCTGTGGCCAAGCTTTTGAAATATTTCTAGCCTCTGTTTTCCTGCTGTGAAGTCTTTCGAGAAACAGCTTCGTAGCGATGAGCTGTTTGCTATTCTGGGGCAGTGGGTGTGCAGATGAAAGGGCAGATGGGTTGGGGAGGAATAATTCCCCAAGCGCCCATAAAATTTTTGATCTTTGGCCCCTGCTGTAAAGTGATTCTGGGAATGCTGGTCAGACGGGATTGCTGAGCTCTGTGGTCCTGGGGCTTCCTGTGACCTCCGTCTGGGCACTTGGGACACAGTCTTCACCACCCAGGGCACTGAGATGGGGACTCGCACGGTTCCTGGAGGCTCCAGAGGCCTGTTGGAAGTCAGAAGACTCTCAGGCCAGATGACGGTGAGGACTGGGGAGGTCTTGTGAGAAGGGTGGAGCTCTGTGTAGGTAGTTGATTCAGAGAAGGAAATGCTCCTCCAAGAAAGTGAGCTTTCACCTGTGAATGTGTTTTGGCTGATGGTCCAATTCTCTCACGCTCAGGTGAGTCAAGGCCATGTGGCTTGTTGAGCAGAGCACTTAGCTGAGAGTCAGGAGACCTGGAGTTAGCCCTGGAGTCAGTCACCACCTGGCTGGAGGACAGGCCAAATTACATGCCTTCCCTGCTTTAGTTTTTTTTCCAACTCAAAGATTTGAAGTTACCTTTTCAGAAGTGGTGGAGTCTAAGGGGCAGCCTTGGAAAAGTCTTCACGTATTCCTTACTTTTAACTGATTTCCTGGTTTCCATCTTTCTTCAGATGACAGTATCATTTAATTTGGGTTGCAGATTTGAGCTTTGGAGTAAGAGTAGATCTAAATTCAGTCCCAACTTAGCCTCAGGTAACTATGTAAACTTGGGTGTCTGTTGGTTGCCTCTTTGACCCTCGGTTTCCTTATCTATAAAATGGGATGATATCACCCACTTCCCCAGTGGGGAGAATTAAATGAGACACTGGCCCTGGATGCGGGCTGGGGCATAATGTTCTCCACCTCTGCAGAGCAGCACTGCTCTTGGGTTTGGCAAGTCTGGACAGGCTCACCCAGGGCCCCATAGGAGTGAGTTTACTGCGTTCTGACTGGGGCCTTACAGGGGCCATTGCTGAAGTGGGCAGAGGCTTATCTTCAGACAAAGTGTTACATTTTTCAGGTGGGACCTCTATGGTCAGCCCTGTGTGAAGGAAAGGCTCGTGGCCTAAAGGCAGATTTCCTGAAGCAGGCTCCGCTGTGATCCAGGTGAGGCCTCGGGTCCAGAAGTGTGGTCAGAAGCAGAGCAATCGAGGTTAAAGGCTTATCCAGAACAGAGGCAATTTGGTACAGTGGCAAGGGTGCTGGATTTGGAGTTAATTGGGCTGGGAATGTTTAACTTGACATTGTGTCTCTAGTACTTAGTTGTAACATAACTGTCACTCAACTGGGCTAAATAAATGCGTGCTTAATGAATAGAGGAAGGGAGGAGGGAAAGGAGGGAGGGAGGAAGAAAGGAAGGAAAGAAGGAAGGGCCAAGCTTGATTCCTGCTCTGTCACATGAGACCTTGAGCCATAGTTTCCTCATCTGTAAAACGTGGATAATATATAATATTTACCACAGGAGATTGTTATGTGGATTCACTGTGACACATGCATTTTAATCTGTAAAGTGCCATCTATCTATCTGGGATAATGACAATAACAAAATTAGAGCTGACAGTTGTAGGCATTGATAAGAGAAAGTGAACATGGAAATAGAGATGGATGTCAGTCAGGCTGAAAATTGAAAGCAATGCCATTTCCATGATGATTGAGCCAGAAAAGGGCTCCCAACATTATCTCAACTTAATATAGACATCAATTTTTTTTGGATTTATTTTCTTGCCCTCAATTTTTTGGAGAAAAGAAATAAATCATAATAAACTCATTTAGCAAATATTTATCAACTGGGTTTTATCTAGAATATAGTAACTCCATCCAATGACTCTCATTCTGTACAATAAAGATGTTGAGATTCACACTTATTAGCAACATCCTCAATCATGAAGGAAATATCCAAGCTTATTTCACATAATTCATACGCTAAGGCAGGACATTTAGCAGTTTTGTTCTCCTAAGTGAGGTTTGCGCAAATCGCAAGTTCTTCACAGCACCACTGCCTTACTTCTTTTTGTTGCCCCACCCCCACGCTTAGCACAGTAGTTATAACGTGCCTGCTGTGGGCCAGGCACTGTACTCCGGGCTGGGACTAAGTCGTGAACAAGACACAGGCCCTGCCCTCAAGCGGGTTATAGCCTAGCGAGGCAGACAGACAAATAAACAGGCAATTACAATAGTAGTAATTGCTCACATACCAATTGCTGCATTGCTTTTCAATAATCATTGAAAGGAAATAATTTGGGCTAGCTGTGAAAAAACCCAGAAATGCAACGAATCAAGCCACATTCAGAATAGAAGTGAAAAATAACGTAATGCTGAGCTCATATTCTGTGCCTATGTAAGTGTTTAACACATACCATTTTAGGCCCCTGCCCAGTGCTCCTAAGGGACAGGTAGCATATTCCCATTTTGCTGCAGGGGTAACTGAAACACAGAGAAGTTAGCTCAGGTAGTCAGATCAGGGTCTTATAATGGTTAAGTGGGTCTATCTTGCACCCAGATCTTGCTCTTTCAAGTGCACCACATTACACTTGAATAATGTGCCCAAGTAAATACAAGCAATTTTTCACCTACCCCTTAAGTGCCTCAGGGAATTCCTGAGGTCTAGAGTGAGGATGTTTCGGGTGAGGAACTTGAAGTGGGGCCAAGTCTAGGTAGGGCAGGAGTCTGGCAGCCACCCATGCTCAGGCTTTTTTCGCTGTGAGCCAAGTGTGCTACCTTCCAAGTCACCTAAGTAGAGAGAAGTGGCCAATGGCACATTTGGCTTCAACAGTCCTGGGTCTGAAAACCAAATCCGCCTTTATATCTGAACATATAAATGTGAATTTGAGCAAATTCCTCATCTGTAAATTGGGAATAATAATAATACTTACCTTATAGGATTGTTGTATTAAATCAGATCATGTCTAAAACTGCTTATTAAGCATGAATCCCAGCAATGACTATTAGCTATTATTTTTTTACCCTGCAGACATTTCCAAAGATGGGATGAGATGCCATAGGATCATTTGGAAAGACTCATGCAGCGTGGACTGAAGCATTGGATTGGTAAACTCTGAAGGATCCAATATGCCACATCAACAGGCTAGGCATGCGTCTTTTGGAAGTTTCAAGACTCTTGTAGGCCATGTGTAAGTTTTCTTAGTTTGCATTTCATAGCACCTAGCAGAATGGTAAGGTGCTACTAGTAATTGAATGGTTAAGAACAGGTAGTACTAATAAAGCACCCTATTGGAAGTGAAAGCCACATCCTCCTCCAAGATCACAGTTTCTTAGCAGTCTCACTTCTTTGGCACCTGATGACACTGCCAAGAAGGTGGTCTGGCTGGTATCCTAGGAGCTGTCCCTTGACTGTGAAGTGAGTTCTTCAGTTTCTGTTTGCACTAGACTCTCACCCAGTTGAAGCCAACATCCTGACTCCAAAAGGATCTTTGCAGATGTTCCTAATTCCTCTGGTCATTTTTGCTCTCCATGGCTCTTCCCGTCCATGCTGTGCTTGGGCTGTGCATGAACTGAGGAGGGTCCTCTATCCACCTCATCAGTTCTGAGACATCTGGGACTCCTCTAGGGAGCCAATTAATTAAGAGCATGCATCAAATGCAAATACGGCCAATCAGTTGTTCTGCATTTGAAGAAGTAAACAAAGTAGGTTTTGTTGTTGTTTGGTAAAATCAAGTTTTCAATCTCACTCTCCCCAATCTTTTTGCCCCTCCCTCCACTGATATGGATATACTTTATTGTTTTTTAGAGGACAGAAATGTTTAAAGGGAAGTTAAGAGTACTTTTGATGGACAGAAAATGTTAATGTCACAATGGCTTAAACAGTTTGGAAATTTGCTACCTCACATAACAAGCTCAGAAGCAGGCTGGGCTCCAGGGTTCATTCAGCAGCTCAGTGATGTCATTGAGGAGCCTAGTTCTCTGGGCTCCACCATCCTCTGTCCTTCAGCTTTGCTTTCATGATGGCTCTCCTCATCCAGACCAAACAATGTCCAGAGGAAGAAAAAGGTTATGCCTTTCTGGTGTCTATACTTTTAGAGCTCAGCATCTGGCAAGCTTCCTCTCACATTTTGTTGGGCTGGATTGGGTTCCATGCCCATTTCCAAACAAATCACTAACAAGGGGAAAGGGATGACCATAATCGGCCCAAATGAATCCTTTGGGGGTGGAATGGGTGTTGGGTTGGGAAGCTGTGAGTCTTATAATAGTCACAGGCACTATTTTAAACCTGCAGTTTCAGGCTGGAGTCCACCCAAGTGCCGTGAATGCAATCGGTTCTTAGCACATGGTGGACAGTGATGGCATAAAAGATTTAGGTTTTACTATTCAAACTTGCTTAATCCTGCTGCTCCTTTGAGACTCCCTAGCACCACAGTCTAGCTAAGCACAGGCACAGACAAACTATAGGGACTCCAAACTGTCTGGAAACTCCTGATGCCTGTCAGTGCTGCAGCACACAAGCAGGAACTCGGGAGTGGCCAAAAGCCCCGCTCTGTGGTTTGGAAGGTCCACTGAGGCTCTTGTCCACATCCCTCCCTGAAGGCAGGATGGATGATTAGTGCAGAGATGCTTCCTCCATCCAGCTCATGCGGAGAGAGAGGAATTCCCAAGATGCATTGCTTTGAGCAGGCCTTTCTGGTTTCTGTGACTTCGCCTGCCCACTGATGAGCTGTGAGTATCAGATGAGACCTAGACAATATCACTGCAGTCATTTGAATAATAAAGTCAAGTTATCCCATCATTTCACTTTTCCTTTTAGGGGGAAAAATGTTTGGAACACAAGGCCCATCAAGACCTTTCCTGTTTCTGATGTCTCTATCACAGTCTTGGCTCCAAAGGTTAAATATTTTGGATTACAAAATGTACATTGTATGGGGGTCTTCCTATAAATCAACAAGGCGGGTATGTTAAACACAGAAAAATATCTACAGCTGTTCTCTTACTCATCCTGCTTGTTATTTAACTCAGCCTGGGCCCTAAGGAACATTTTTAGTTGTACTGTCAACAGTTTCAAAACAAAGAAGGAACGGGGACTGGCAAATGAGGAACCCAGCTGGCCCTCTGTTTAGGCTCCCACTGCATATACTTTAATCCTGACACCTGCAAGCTATTTAATCAGGATTTACAATTGAACATGAAGGATGAGGGGTCCGCAGGGCTGTGTTCTTAGTGTTTGGATTGCAAATGATGGAGAAAAACTTTGTTATCGGATGTTGTAGTTATTTGAAGTTGGGTGCCCTCTAACCCACGGGGAACCCAGCATCATTTATCACTCCCCAGAAAAAACTCAGCTCAGGCAGACACTGCCCCTCACAGCCCAACATTCTATTTTTGCTTCTTCTGTATTCTAGAGTAAACAAACTTGGAATTTATGAACAAAGAGAAAAATAATTTCCAGAGAGCATATGGCAAGAGAAAGTTCTAAGTGAAATAATGAGAGCATGGTCTTGATTTAGATCCAAAAAAATGAGATAAGGGCATTTACCTACAATCTGGCCAAGGCCTGCAGTGTCCAGAAGGTTCTCTACTTACAAACAAAACTGACTTTCACTGAAAAGAGCAAAGTCTTGAGCCAGAACGAAAGTATGGCCATTTTCCACAACACACCCGATGGAATTTAAAGTTGCTCGTAAATGAACAAATTTTCTAAATGAATAACAAAAATGCACTGATTCTGGACTTGCAAAAATCACCTTAGGAAGAGCCCTTAAAATAGTAACTTTGTTAGTTGAGAAGCTTCTGTAATAGGGTGACTGAAAGAAGCCCAGAGAAATGGCAATTGATCATTACGTATTGAGTCCCCATTGGGCTGAGTACTTTGGGAGAGAAGCAGAAAACGGGCCCAGCCCTCACGGAGCTTCCAGTCTGTTGGAGGGGAAGAAAAGACCCAGGTGAGACAGTGGGAAAACAGGATAGAAAACAGTGGTAATAAAAAGAATTTCAGAGAAGGGATGGTCACTGTCTGCTGGAGGTGTCCAAACTTTCTGAAGAACTTGGAGACTGAGTTGAAAATACAAGTGGTTGAGGCAGTGATTCTCAACATATTTTAGTAGAAAGAGCCCCAAATGATAGTTACTGGACGTTTACTTTTAGAATTCATTAATTGAGAAATACAGTTATGTACCGCATAATGACGTTTTGGTCAACGACAGATAGCATATACAATGGTGGTCCCATAAGATTAAAATCACGTAGCCTAGGTGTGTTGTAGGCTATACCATCTAGGTTTGTGTAAGTATACTTTATGATGTTCGCACAGCAATGAAATAGCCTAACAACGCATTTCTCAGAACGTGTCCCCTTTGTTAAGTGACGCATGACTGTACATAACAGAAAACTGTTATGAATTTATTACCATTGAAAAATGTGTTTGTATTTTTCACTATAGAAATATTTACATGCATTTGAAAAACAGTACAAATAGGTCCAAAATATAGTATTAACCCAGTCAATGTACAAAATATGGTTTCCATATGGCTTCATATCTCTTCCTTGTAATAGCTCTGCTGTTTCATCCTGGGGGTCTAAAGTCTCCAGATAGTAAACACTGGCTTAGAATAATATGTTTGAGTGCTTATGAAACTGCCCTAAGAGCAAATGCCTAATAAATTGGGCAGATGTTCCTGTTGATGCCTTTAGAAATACTTCGGGGGATGTGGCCAAAGAGCACTGGGGCTTGATTGTGGCTTTAGTGGCAACATTCCTTCAACATCTCAACCAGCAATTCAGGGGTTCAAGTGATTCCTTTCTCCCCATCCACCTGTTTCAATATGCCCAGGTTGGTGAGAGGTATGTTTAAAGGAATCTAGAGTCAAGGCTAGGAACGATGGACTACATCATTTATTGCCTTTCACTGGACCTGGACCAGCTTACACAGAAAATTCCATGACTGTCAACAATCTGTGTATCCTTTAAGATCACCAGAGAACTAGATTTAATGGTCTCTCTGGGAAATTCCTTATCCAAATGAATAAAGAAGATGCATTATTTTTTTTTTCTGAATGCTAAAGAAACATATACTTGCTTATTTTTGTAAACATTCAAAATACAGAAAAACAGAAGAAAACTCATCTAGTATTCTGCTGCACTCATTTTGGCATATATCTCTCTAGTTTTTTTAAATGCACATATGCATATATATGAAAAGATATTTTTACAAAACTGGAATCATTCTGTGCACACCCCCGTAAAATCTGATTTTTTCAGTTAATATATTGGGCTTAGTTCCCTTGTCCATAAACATTTTTCTAAATCCTGATTTTTAATGACTGTATAATATCTGATCACATGGCTTTTTCATCCATTATTTAACCAATCCTCTTTTTGTTACACATTTAGGTTGTTTCTATCTTTTTAAAACCTTAATAAACAATGTAGTGATGAATATCTTCATACGTAAATCTTAATGCTCATCTCTAAGAAGACACAATTTTGATTTGATCACATGTCTTGAATTCTATAGTTTAGTCCCAGATTTTGCCATCTCATTTTGGCTTCCTACCAGCTTCTGATTCTGTTTGGGATCTGCACTTAGCTATTGGCCAAAGTCTACAGAATACAAGGCAGTGAGCTGGCTTCTTCCCAGAGGAATTGGGAAAATCAGAGAAGTACAAACCTTCTCCTCATCTTCTTCTGGGAGATTGAAGAGATAGAACACTGTGCAACACTGAAGCGGTTGGTGGGAGAAGCATTTGCATGTAGAAACTCCCCGTCTGGACAGGGAGGAAAGCTCAGGGCAGGGCACAGTGTTCAGACTCTCATCAGGAGGCGGAAGCTTGGGCTGGGCTCACCTGAAGTCTCCATTCCTTGCTGGTGGCGGTGGGATTGGTGCCCAAGATATGGTGGTGCTTTTCTCACTTCTTTCTCTTTCTTCCATAGCCTTCCTCACTACAGACCTGACATTTTCGGGTGGGGATTGTTAAAAAAAAATTACTCGCGACACTTGTCAAAGATAGTAAGAAGACTTTATTCAAGGGAGGCTATCACAACAGGGTTTTGCAATTGGGGAATAATCGGGCACAACTCCAAATAAAATAAGGAAATGTGGGGATTTATAACCAAGGAGCAGGGTAAGGAGCCAGTAGATGGAAAATTACTGAGATGCAGGATAATTCTTTGCTAAACTGACTTACCAAGATTTTTGTGGAAGGCAGACCAGAGTTATAAGATATGGAGGGTGGGTGAGGAGGAATTTGATCAGACATCAAGGGTGATCAGGCCAAGAGTGGGGGATTTTCACTACTGACTCAGCAGGATTCTTGCTAAACTGGAATAAGCAGGGCAAAGACAGAGCCCAAGTTGGGCCTAGTCAGAAAGAAGACTCAGAGGAGCCTGCCTCAAGTTAGGTCAAGGAGAGTCTTTGTCAGTATCTCTGTCTTCTGAAGTGTCTCACCTCTCATCTTGATGTCTTTTAAATGTTTGTTTTGTTTTTCCCTCAGGGAAATAATAAAGGTGAGCTCAACTTTAGGAAGAAATTTCAATTTGATGCTTTTCACTTCCCATTTCTCTTTCTCTGTTTCCCTACTCTGCTCTCTCCACTCTTCACCTGGGTCACTTCTTCCCCATCCTTCCACCTCCCCCTCCTGCGCCCTTCTCACGGGCACTCCCCAGCCCCCTACATCCACTTCTCTTTCCTTACACATCTTTCAGAGCAGACTTCTTGGAATCATTCACTCCATCACAGTGCTTCTTCTTTCTCTGGCACCTCTGTGGCGGTTGGTGCATCTGAATAGATCACAGGTCTCAAAGAATCTGCTGTCCCTGTGTGGTCCTCCCTCTTCAGCTTACAGCTTACACACTTGACCTGTTAACTTATTCTCAGTCTCCAATTTAGAAAAGGTTTGTTATTCTTACCACATTGTCTTACCACATCTGACCATATAATTTGTCTATAAAAGGGCGCTTTGAAAGTAAAAGGAGGTACTACTATTAATTATGCCGGGACAACAGCATAAATTGGGACTGTCCCCGGTAAACCTGGATATATGGTCACTTTATCTTAATTTTGCCCTTTCTTTCAATCCTAGTCTTTCTGCAAGTTCTCTATCAAATAGAGTCAAGAACGGATTTCAACCCTAAGAACCTGAAGTACAAAATTTTGGAAGTTTGGTAAGTTAGAGGTTGGGCTAAATCAGGCTAGCATTGTGTTATCAATGAAGAAAAGTTTGGCCAAACAAATAGCATGATGCAGACACTTGAAGGAGAAAAATCTGCAGCACTTTCGTACAGTGATTTAATCAGTTGGTCAAAGACTTTGAGGCATCAACACTTTATTATTATTGTCATTTAAGTTTATTAATATTCTTTGTTGCTTTTCTATTTCTGTTCCAGATGTTTTTTCTCTTTCTTCGGTTAGTCTTTTTGCCCATGAAACAGATGGTTTTACAATGATCCACCACAACTACTGCAGCTTCTGAGGTACATTTATGGAAATTGAGCATTGACGGATAAGGATTATTTAGGACCATTCAAAACAAATGGGACTATGGTAGCCCTGATTTGACACAAGCAAGATTAAGAAAACAGAATTATTTTCAAGGAGATACTAGCTTTTTATATTTTGCATTCACAAAAAGCTTCCCCATATTTCAAGCATCTTCTAAAATATTTATTACTTTACTCTTTTTCCTTTCAGCTTGACATTTGCATGCTGATAACTCTTTTCCAAAACATTCACCCAGCCTATCAGTAGGAGACCTAAATGCACCAAAAACTGTAGAAGAAATGCAAAAATATTGCTAAATAATTACCTCCCTAAAGTGGACCAGACTGTCAATTTGCCAAATTTCTAAGGATCAAAAACATCCCTGGGGCCAGCCTCATGGTGTAGGGGTTAAGTTCGTGCTTTCCGCTTCCGCAGCTGGGGTTCGCTGGTTCAGATCCTGGGCGAGGACCTACTCACCGCTCATCAAGCCATGCTGAGGTGGCATCCCACATAGAAAAGCTACAACTCTACAATTATGGTATACAACTGTGTAATGCTGCTTTGGGGAGAAAAAAGAAAAAAAAAGAGGAAGATTGACAACCCATGTTACCACAGGGCCAATCTTCCTCAAAAACCCCCACAAACCTCCCTATGTTATAACATTCTTCCAGAGAAAAGAAAATATGAAAATGTTTGAAAAGTCACTTAAAAATCAGCATAATCCTAATACAGAAATTTGACACAGGTAACATTAAAAAAAATCTATAGGGGCCGGCCCCATGGCACAGCAGTTTAGTTCGCACTTTGGCAGCCCGGGGTTCGTGGGTTTGGATCCAGGCGCCTGCCGGTGCACTGCTTGTCAGCCATGCTGTGGCGGCGTCCCATATAAAGTAGAGGAAGATGGGCACAGATGCTAACCCAGGGCCAGTCTTCCTCAGCAAAAAGAGGAGGATTGGCAATGGATGTTAGCTCAGGGCTGGTCTTCCTCACAAAAAAAAAAAAAAAAAAATCTATACCCCAATCTCACATTAATAAACACGCAAAAATCCTACCTAGGAGTATTAAAAGAATAATATACATAATGTTTATTACATTACCCAGGAATTCATGGATAGTTTGCTATATGGAAATCCAGGAATGTAAACTATATATTAATAGGTCAAAGGACAAAAGTCACATTATTATCTCACTATATGATCAAAAGGCATAAGACTCAACAGCCTTCCTGTTTAAAACTTTCAATAAACTCGGTATAGAATGATGTGGAATACAACCTTAAAATTAAACACAAACACGCACACACATACCCCTCTCTTCCAAACCAAGAGCCATGCAACATCATTTGTAACTGTGAAACACTAGAGGCAATCTCATTAAAGGAAGAAATATATATGATACTATCACCACTATTTTTATATTCATAACATATTATGAAAGTTCTAGATAATACTGTAAGTCTTAAAACAGAAAAACGTAGGTATCATTATTTGCAAATGATATGATTATTT
Organism: Tapirus indicus; assembly: GCA_031878705.1. Taxonomy (NCBI): domain Eukaryota; kingdom Metazoa; phylum Chordata; class Mammalia; order Perissodactyla; family Tapiridae; genus Tapirus; species Tapirus indicus. Next base: position 49,651,468 of record CM062918.1, read on the forward strand.
ATTTAGACCAGGGATTGGCAAACTATGGTCCAAGGGCCAAATCAAGCCAGTGGACTGCTTTTGTAAATAAAGTTTTGTTGGAACATAGCCATGCCCTTTCATTTACATGTTGTCTAATGGCTGCTTTTGAACTATAACAGTAGAGCTGAATAGTTTTTTTTTTTTTTGACGAAGATTAGCCCTGAGCTAACATCGGTTGCCAATCCTCTTCTTTGCTGAGGAAGATTGGCTCCAGGCTAACATCCGTGCCCATCTTCCTCTACTTTATATGGGATGCCGCCACAGCATGGCTTGACAAGCAGTGGGTCAGTCCACGCCCAGGATCCGAGCCTGCGAACCCTGGGCTGCCGAAGCAGAGCACGCAAACTTAACCATTATGCCACTGGGCTGGCCACAAAGTTGAATAGTTTTGACAGAGACCGTATGGCTCACAAAGTCTGAAATATTTACTATCTGGCCCTATACAGAAAAAAATTGCCAGCCTCTGATCTGGAGTACACCAAAAAAATTGACTAAGAAATCTTTAAGGTGGCCAGATATAAAATATACCAAAGATAGTTATATAACACACCAGTAATAATAAGTTGTACAATATAAAAGAAAAAAACCTACAAAAATAACATATTTGAACATATATAATAGGCAGGCTCTATATGAAGAAAATTATTCAATTTTAATAAAGGATATAAAACAATATGTACATAATTGTAGAATATAGTACTATGTTTATGAATTAAGAAGACTGAATATCATATAAATGACCATTTTTCCCATATCATTTTATAAGTTTAATGCAATTTCAATAAAAATTGCAATTTGGAGGGGGGAACCAAAATGATTCTTAAAATAATGTTCAAAAAGTGTAAAAAAGAATCAGCTAACAAATAAATGGACCCTCAAATATGAAATGCCAGACATAATAGAAGTTTGTTTCTCACTCACATAAAGTTCAAAAAGGGCATTTCAGACAGGCAAGCAGCACTCTCTTTGGAAGAGAGAGAGAGAGGGCCCAGGATCCCTCCACCTTGCAGATCCTCCATCTCAACACAGGGCTTCCAAGTTTGTCCTGGGGATCCTCTCAGTCCCAGACAGCTGAGAAGGGAAAGATCATGGAGAATTGCTTCTGTAAGGTTTTATTTTTATTGGCCATTCTGGAGGTGCCACACGTTGCTTTCCCTCACACTCCTTTCCCTCAAGTCTGTATTACGTCAGTCATATGACTACAACTAACTGCAAGGGAGCCTGGGAAATGTAGTCTGGTTGTGTGCCTGGAAGGAATTAAAAAAAAAAAAGTTTGGTGAACAGTCTGCAAAATTTGCTATAGCACCAGATGGGGAAGTCCATAAATAGACCACAGCATATGTCATAATTTATAATGTGATAAATATGGTATTTTAAATCAGTGAGGAAATTACAGTCAATTAACAGAGCTAGGACAATTACTGGTTATATCTTCACCCTCACACTACACAATAAAATAAATTCCAGATGTACTACATTTAGTGTATATAAAAAAGTGAAACCCTAAAATACTAGAGTAAATATAGTTTGTTTAACATTTTGGTGGGAAAGGCTTTTCTAAGCATAAAAAATGAAGAAACCATAAAGGAAAATCAATAGTCTGAGTACCTATAAATTAAGAACTTCTGTATACTGAAATTAGAAAAAAATTAAAAAGGCAAATGGCAAAGGAAAAACATTTTTTTCTATTTGACAGCAAAAAGATTAATATCCTTAACATAAAAAAATTCTTAATGAGAAAAAGATGAATTCCTCAATTGAAAAATAGAAAATGAAATGAGACGTAGGTGGCTAACAAACAAACAAACAAATAAACCCCAGTAACAGTCAAGGATCATTGATAGGTGGTACGACCTTACAAGGCCCTTCTGAACCTGTTTTTCCATCTATGAACCTAGAATAATCATGGAAACTCTTCTTGGGGTTCTGTTTAATTAAATGAGATAGCCATGTAAAGCATGCAGTAAACACTCAACAAATATGAACTATTGACATTTTTATTATTCTAAGTGTTCATGGTGTACTTTTAAGTGCAAAAGGAAAGATTCAAAATATATATTCAGTATGATGTCATTTATTAAGACATGCACATATACACAGAGGAAAGAAACATACCAGGATTTTAGCAGTGGTTGTCTCTTGGTTGTGGCCTTAGGAATAATTGTTATTTTCTCCTTCACATGTTTCTGTATTTTCCAAAATTTCCCTAATAGACATGTATTGTTATATTTATAACTTAAAAAAATTTAAGTGCTCATCTTTGAATAATTGTTGAATGACCCCAATGTTTTCTTAAATTTGTCTGGAACTGATTACTTTCTGAAACCAGAATCCATTTTCAAAACCACTATCCAGCGCCCCGAGCAAGGGAAATAAGCTTTGCTTCAGTTTCAGCCCAACAATAGAATCTCTTTTTTGCTTGTCCAAATTAACTGTGAAATTATTACCCGGGAAGGATTCAGAATGTTAACTGAAGCATTTTGAAAAAACTGGATTGTAACAGACTGAATTCCAAATTGGGCCAGATGATACAAATAGGGATACGGCTGTGATCTAGGACAGCGGGGTGGGCGCCTCGCTCTTCTCAATCCTGGTGCTCCTTGGCAGGTGCGGGGTCCAGCCTCTGTGCCTTCAGTGAGTCCCTTTCTTATCTCCCATTTTCCTTTGTGGGCTTCCCCTTGCTCACTGCTCCTGTTTCTTAGAAATGTTACTTAACCTGAGGCTCAGTTTCCTCATCTGCCAAATGGGGTGAGTGATACCTCCCTAATGGGCTGGTTTTATATAAAGCACTGATCTTGGTGTAATGCCTGGCACATGGCAGGTGCTCAGTAAATGGATATGGTTATTGTTCTTGTGCTCATTCTTCAAATGTCAACATGTAGTATCATATCCACTTTTTCTGCCTTCTTTTGGGGTGGGAATTGGAGAAGGGGCTCTGGGGGTTGGGTGAAGCTCACTTTGCCCACGTGTGGATTGGTCATTTCTAAATAGCTTCAATTAAGTAAGTTTTCATTGAGCATTTCTTATAGCTTGTCCCTGAAATGAACAAATCAGGAGCGTGTTGTTAAGAAGTCCACTGGTGGTAGCATGCCCACTTGTACAACCTCTTTGCTCACAGTCCCTTCTAAGAGAAGGCACTTCATCCGATGCCCCTGATATAGGCACAGGTAGTCATATCTTGTCTCAGGAGAGCCACTTCCTTCCCTGACGACACCTGATCAGACTCCGCATGGGCTCCTGGCACAAGGGCCACCAAATGAACTATGGCTGACTAATGGCCTATGACGATGTTAGGCCACTTTTACTCCACTCCTGCTGTTCTAGAAATACTCTGCTGGCTTTCCTCTGCCCCAGGGAGTGGCTTATCTGATTCTCTTGGGAGTAGGCTGCCTCCAGGGGGCCATGCATTCTGCTGCTCCTCCAGGGTTGGCCCCTGGGTGGCTGGAAGAACAGGAGTGAGGGAAACCTGCCCCAGTCCCCAGCTGTCTGTGAGGAGTGTAGTCTCTCCAAGCGTGGGGTTTTCTTAGCAGACCCATGTGGTTCTCCAGTGTCTCATCCTACAACCTGGACACTATCAGCGATAAAGGTATCTATTGGCTTCTCTTGGCTCTGTGTCTTATTTTCAGATCAGTCAGAACTTGAGTAGGGAAGAGGAGAGCTCTTTATTGGAGGCCTTCTCTATGATCCCAACAGATCTGATGTGAAAAAAGCAGCTGGACTCATCCAATCATCTCTCAGACATACAGAGACCGAACTTGGCAATACTTTGAGTTAAATTCCCAGCAAAAACTTTCCTACATATGCAGAAGGGGACATGGATGAGCATATTCATGGCAGAGTTGAAAAATTGGAAGCTGTCTACATTTTTATCTATAGGAGATGGATAAATGAAATGTGTTTGTATTTACTTTTGTTTTATTGTATTTACTTACTTGACGGAATATATACAGTGGTTAAAAAGGATGAACTACGTTTATGTTTCAATATTTATATAGATCAAAATCATTATGTTGAATGAAAAAGGAAAGTCATACCATGTGATAATATTTGTGTAAATGAAAACACACACACAAAGGAGAATACCATATATTGTTTGTGGATGTGTGTGTGTTTGTGTGTGTGTGAGAGAGAGAGGGATGGTGATTGGTTCAGGAGAGAGAAAGAGGGTGAAAATAGGATTTAGTTGGCTCAAGAGAATTTTGTCTGTAATACTTTACTTTTTTAAAAAAAATTTCAGCATATATTGTATAATTTTGAAAAGGCGTACACATCGGGGTAAATTTAGGAACCAAATAGGGCAGGATGCCAATAGTGTTGATCCCGTATGGTGGGAAAATGGGTGTGCTATATCATACATTGTACTTTTCTGTAAATAAACCTTTTTTCCAAACAAAAAGAAATCAGATAAAATGGAGGGTTGCTCTTGAAGGACTCTTCCAGAGCCAGGAAACACAGAGGCCAGACAGTTAGTGTCAGGGTGACATCTGGAACACTGTCCTGCGGTGGAGGAGAGGCCACGGCAGATGGAGGCCACATTCAGGCTGGTCACAAGAGACCCAGGGGTGAGGGAGCAGAGTGAGCCAGCGCGCAAAGGGAGGAAGAGTACAGAGGGACCGGGCCAAGAGAAGGAGACCACGTGGCCCACAAGAGAGGGCAGGGTGTGCTCAGGCCTGGAGTGTTCTCCATTCCTGACCTAATTCCCATTTCAGTCCATATTCCTAAAATACATCCCCTTTTGTCTGGTGACAGCTTAAGTGCAACAAAAAGAACTGTACTGCACTGCTCTTTCTGTGCTTCAAGTTCTCTTAAGAGAATACTCAAAATCCCGCATTTACTCATGTCTTCAGATGTTTCTGTGCCTGACCCTTTCCAACCCTGAGAATGCTGAACTGATGTGACACCAGATGCTACAGCGTCAATGGGCTCTTCCTTCTCCTGGTCCATATTTTTAAAGATAAACTTTTAATTTTAGAACAGTATTAGATTTACAAGAAAACAACAAAGATAATATAGAGCATTCTCATACAACCCACCCCCAGTGTCCCTATTATTAATATCGTATGGATGTATGTACATCTGTTACAATCAATGAACAAGTCCTGAGGCATTATTATGAACTAAGGTCCATAGTTCATTCAGGTTTCTTGGGCTCTAAATGTCCTTTTGTGTTGCAGGGTCCCATCCAGGACACCACCTTACATTTAGTTGTCATGTCTCCTCCAGCTCCTCTTGGCTGTGGCAGTTTCTCACTTTGCCTGTTTTTGTTGACCTTGATAGTTTTGGGGAGTGCCAGTCAGGAATTTTGCAAGAAGCCCGTCTCCTCGGATTTGGCTGGTGTTTTCTCATGATTGGACTGGGGTTATATGTTCTCGGGAGGGAGACCACAGAGCTGAGGTGCCCTTCTCATCCCATCATGTCAAGAGAACCTCCTGCCAACATGACCTGTCCCTGTTCACATGGGCCTTGACCACCTGGCAGGTTGCATTTTAAAGCTTGCTTTTCTAGACACTCCCTTGGCCCCAGGAGTGACTCTAAGAGAGGGTAGGAGTCGTCTCCAGGGCAGAGCACACCAGTCACCTCGGTCCCACTTGCAGGAGGTCTGGCTCAGTGTCCCGCAGACAGGAGCTCAGACTTTGTGCCCCTGAGCTCCCAGCATTAGTCCCCTTGGGCTCCTAGCAGGTTCCTGGGTTGGTGACAGCTTCCAGGGCACAGGGGGGACCAAGTGGTAGAAACTCGATTCTCCTTTCCTAAGTGGTGGGGAGAGATATCTCAAGAGCACCAGCACTGACATTAATAAATATTAATGAAAAGAACACACCTCATTTCCTGTGGCTGATAAAGGCCCAAGGAAATATTTGGGTCCTCGCTGCTTTGTTCCACTCCTTCAGTGCTCCCTGGTTGACTCCGTGTCACAGACCCTGCAGCTGCTGTTTCAAAGCTTTTTCTTCCTTCATCCACCCTCAACCATGCCCTGAGTGATCCTCTTACCTCAGATCTTTGTTTTCTTCCTATCTTGCTGGGAAGACGAAAGCCAGGCGTCCTCAGCTCCCCTCGTTGCAGCTTAACATCCCCCTGTGCTCACCGCTTCTCCCTTCTCTGTTGCCAAGGATGAAGGCTGACCTCTACTCTTGTGACCAACCCCACAGATACGTTCATCTCCTTTAGGCTATCCCTTCCCACTGCCTCTTCTTGTTCAGCTCACCACGCTCCGGCTTAGTTATTTCTCCCTCAAACTGGTGCCCTCTAAACGGCCATCTCATCCCTCTCCTTTCTTTAAATGGCCCTTAATGATCTGCCCCTTACAACTTGTCCATCCTCACCTCTGCATTTCCTACCTCTAAGTTCCAGCCAGACCAAACCATACGTAGTTCCCTGAAAGTTTCAGGCTCTCTCTTTCTTCTGGACCTCTGAACCTGCTGTGTCCACGGCCTGAAATACTGTCTCTCCCTGCTCCCCTCCACCCTACATCATTGCCTGGCCAACTCCCCTACTTCCTGTCTCACACCCTGGCAGATCCAGCTTTCAGAGACCGTCCTTCAGGAAGCTTTCCCTGATTCCCAGAAACCAAAACAGGGCCCCTCTATGTACTCTCAGAGCACCTTGTGCCCTCCACCTTAGCACTTATGTCATGGTGCTAAAACTGCCAGCTTATTTCTCTGTCTCATCCCCCACTGGATTTAAGGTCCTTGAGCAAGCAGAGTACCTCTTGCTCATCACTATGTGCCTCGGATACTGGACCTAACCAAGAGGTGGAGCTCAATATATCTGTTGAATTAAAAGAGCAGTCTAGCCAGCTGCTTCTACCTTGAACACAAACGCCTGTGTTCCTACCATTCGTTACCCTCCCATCACCCACACCCACACTCCTTCATTTGCCTTCTGTATTGGCCACCTTGTGAAATGAGCTTCCAAATAATTTCCTAAATGTAACAGCCATTTGGTCCCTACTCCACCTCTCTGCAGCCTGTGACACTTTTGTCCAATTTTTCCTTTCTCATCATTCTCTTCTGCTTGGATTTCTGGAATCTTGTGCTCTCCTGGTTCTCCACCCACTTCTGTGACTTCTCTTTCTCAGAATCCTTCACTGTCTTCTCTCCCTTCCCCTGTTTAGCAGATCCCAAATTACTTTTGTCATTTTCCCCCCTTGACTTGCTTTTGTCCTTGGTTTCCTGTTTCTGTGAATAGCATCAACATCGTCTATGACACGAAGGCAGAAACCTCAGCATCCTCTTCAACGTCTCTCTCTGTTTATGAGATCTTATAATTAGGAGCAGCCATGTCTATAAATTCTGCTTCCCAAATGTCGCTACATACCTATAAACTCTTGTTCTAGTTCAGGCCCTCATCCCTTCTTTCTTGATTACTGCCTGGACTACTGATGATTATTGTCACCTCTAAATTGGTCCTACACTGGCCCCGTTCCAAGGTCTCTCCATTTAACTTTTCCTTTACACTGTTCTGGTTGTGATACATCATTGCTTAGAATGCCCGGTTGCTGTCTGTTGTCTCTGGGATAAAGCTCAAACTTCTAAGGAAGAGTTCAAGGCCTTCCTCAAATGACACAACCAACCTTTCCAGCCTTATCTCCCAACACAGGACCACTTCTTGTACTTGAATTACTCCCTGCCCTCCCCTGCCTACCTGCCCATGCTTCCTCCTGGACTGGCCCTGCCTGCCATTCATTTCCTCATGTGGAAATCTTACCAAGTTTTCATGCTTTGTATAAAGGTCACTTCTGCTATGAAGTCTTTCCTGATCTCTCGCCTTTGTGCTCTGTTTTAGTCAAGATACCATCATGCTCTGCCACCTTAACAAATAAATCCTGAAATCCCAGGGGCTCAACCCCATTATTTCTTACATCATAGTCTGATGTGAGTCAAGCAGCTCTCCTTGGTGACTCTTCTCCAACAGTGACTGGGATCCAAGCTGCTTCCATCTATCAGCTCTGCCATCTCAGAATTGTCTGCTTCCAGTGGTGAGGAGGAGAAAGGGAAGGCCTGGAGAGTACATACCCACTCTTAACTGTCTCAACTTGGAAGCAACCCATCACTTCCTCTCATGTTCCCACCGGTGAGAGCTTAATCATAGGAACTACAGGGAGACTGGAAAATGTAGGGAAGCACACGGACGTTTGGTCAGTGCTGCTCTGCCATAGGCTCCTCCAGCAAGGGTGACCACCCAGTTTGCCTGGGACTGTCTGAGTTTAAGCCCTGAAAAGTCTTGCATCCCAGGAAAACCCTCATTCCTGGGCAAACCGAGAAGGTTGGTCACCCTCCCTCCAGCCCTTGGCTTGTTCCTCTGTACAACCATGTCATCCTTGTCTGTTTCCACTTCATCTAGATCTAGATTATAGACTTTTTGAGAGCAGCGACTGGATCACTCGGATCTTTTTCATTCCCACAAGGTCAAGAACATTGTCTGTACTGAGTAGATAACCATAAATTTGCATAGAAGCTTAAAATGTCTTTTTGGTTTTTGATTATGTGAATAATATATACTCAGTGTTAAAAAAAACAAGATGAGCAAAAAGGGAGAAAACAATTTAAAAAATTACCTGAATTACTAACTCTCCTTAGAAATTACCATTTAGCTTTTGGAGTGCACACACACACACACACACACACACACACACTGGAGTGCATGTGCACATGCACACGTGCTCATGTGTATGTGTATAAAATACATGAATTGTAAAGAAAAACTGGGTCATATTTCACAGGCGTTCTGTAAGTTGTTTCTCTCATTGAACAATGTATCTCACAAATGTCGAGGGAGTTAAATTGAAAATGATATAACTAAATGACTTGGCACTTATTGGGTCCAAATTGTGATTTACCTGGGAGTGCTGGTATGATTAGCAGCTGTATCATGTTCTATAACTTGACATGCTAACCTTTTGGCATAATTGACTAAAGTAAATGCAAGTGATATAAATTGTTCCAGAACATTGCAAAAGATGGGCAGCTACCCAGTTCATTACACAAAGCAAACATAACCTTGGTACCCAAAACTGATCAAGATATCACTAAAGAAAGAAAGAAAGAAAAACTACAGACCAAGCTCACTTAGGAATATAGATCTTAAACGAAATACAAGCAAATAGACTGTAAGAAGATATCAAATAAATTAATAATAATACCCTTATCGAGATCTTTCTATGTGCCGGCCACTGCTGTGGGTGCTTTACGTACACTGACATTAATTCTCATAATACCCTGTGAGGTACCATTTTACAGATGAAGAAACCGAAGTACAGAGGGGGTAACTTGTCCACGGTCATGCTAATAGCAACTACACACCAGGACCACATAGGGCTTTTATTCCAGCAATGCATGGATGGATCATTACAAGGAAACCTACTGATATAATAGAGTACAGCGATAGGTTTAACAAGGAAAAGAAGATCATCTTGACAGATGAAAAAGGCCCTCAGGAAAAGGCGATGCCTCTTTTAATAAAAATACTACAAAAAATAGAAGCAGAAGGGCGTTTGTTTATACTAAAGCGTATATATTTCAAACTAATGTATTTCTGTTAAAAATCAAGTTCAAAGTATGAATTCCTCACTTCTAACTACTAGCAGCCAAGATATAAATCACCCAGGAATACTTTATAGAACATATGAAAGTCTTCTCCTTTCTGCAAAAATAGTGTTTGTTCTTTTTACGAAAAATTTGAGGAAAAAGCCTAGAAAGTCACAATGAAAAGACTAAAAACTTCCCATAAACCTCTGTTCTGAGACAACTCCTCAACATTTTATGCATATATATTTTTTCTTTACTGAATTAGGATTAGACAATTATACTATTTTGAAACTTCTTTTCTTTCTTTAGTTGAATATATACTATGAATAATATCTTTTCTCATTAAATACTCTGTCATACATGAATTTTAATGGCCGCATGGTAGTCCATCAATAAATAGTAATGCAATTAATGTCCTTGTCCCTAAACCCTCTTTCATAGCCCTGATGGTTAATTTAGGTCAAATTCTTAGAAAACAGTTCTAAAATTTTTGATGTATCCTGCCAAATTACCTTCCTAGAATATTCACACTAATTTATACTTCTACTAGTAATGTAGGAGAGTGCTGGTTCCTTCATGCTCTCATCGACCACTAATTCAAAAGAGATGTGTGGGCGATGTAAATGAACAAATTACAAAAACACTTACTGAGAGTTGTGATTATTTTGAATAAATGGAGAGATGTAACCTGCTCCTGAATAGGAGAAATCTATGCCATAAAGCTGTCAGTTCCTCCCAAAATAATTTGCAAATTTAATGCAATGCCAACAGGACTTTTCTTGGAAATTGCCTAAGTGATTCTAAAAGTTATCTGGAAGATGGCAAGGGAGAATATCAACAAACATTATAAAAGGAGAGGGGAATATCCTCACCAAATTTTTAAAAGCAACAATAATTAAAGCAAAGCCATGCAAAGCTGAGCACATTCCCTTCTCATTTACCAAGCTATTCTACACACATGAGCTGATGAGGAAAGAGGTCTTCTCACCAGCTGATAAAACCATGCGGAACTCAAGGTTGTAGCAACCACTTTGTTCCCTAATTTAAATTAAATAAGAGCAGAAAGAAATCCAAGTGTTTGCTATTTTTCACAAGGCCTTGCTGTCTACAGGGAAGGGCCCCCAACAGTAACTAGATATGCTATCATTAGGCCTAATTGCCTCTCCCCTATCTCACAGCTTATTTAATATCATAAAAACAGTTATGTTTATAGTTTACTTTTAACTTTTTAAAGAATTTTCCAGTACACGAATTGAGTGCACAGGCAGGACTAGGAGGCACAACTGTAGCTCCAGATGGTGGGCTGTGAAACCATGAGAATTCCTGTGATTGTCGAGGAGCAGGGGGTGTGGTTGCACTTGGGCCAGTGTTGGCTGTATTAGAGCCTGCTGATTTCACGATGGGAAAATGGAGTTGTTTGTGCCCCCAAACCCAAATTTTTTGAATACCAGGGATTAGACTCTTTCCCTGACTGCTCTTGTTTAAAACATGGTCCTTTGAGAACACGTGGTCAATCTCTATAAAAACACCAGTTCACTTGTTTAAACCCATCTGTGGGAAACTTTCCCATATAATGTTGTTCCACAGGCCTTTCCATTTAAAGAATAATTTGAAAGAAGGACACCAACAACACATAATGTATTTAGAGAGAGACATCTACCCACCCACCCACACAGCTGCTCATATACGGCAAAGTCAAACCAGTTGGCATTGACACCCAAGCCCTCTGAGTTCAAAAGAAGAGCCACCTCAGAGTTCCCACCATCCGAAGAGGACCTTGGCTTTTTCCTTTGAAGTATTTCCTTTGAAGGTCAAGGTAAAGGGGACATGTTGACTCAAGAAATTGCTAATCTATAGAAGGATGTGGCCTCTGCTCCATCACACATTTGTAATGTTCACATGAGGTTAACAAAACAAATGGTTTTGACTGTAATGCATGAGCTGGGGCCAGCCTTTCTTCTCAACTTCTCCCCATCACAGAATCATTCCTTTAGGATAAGGAGAGATCTAGGTGAAGAAAAAACCCACTAGAGTCTAAAACCAGTTACTGAATTAATTTCAAGTATCTTGAATCACTATAGTCAGAGTTGGTGTCCTGTAGTCGGCTGCTGTTTGCCAAGATTATAGAGACTGGACTTGGAGTCGGAATATCAGGATCAAAACCCCATTCCTCGGTCCCTTATTAAGCAGTGTCATCCCTGACAAGTCTCTTCACGGTTTTTCTTCTTGACTTGCCTCATACTAATTCCTGCTGAAGAATTTCTTAAAACAAACTGAAAATTTAAAAAACTCCAAGTTTTCTGAGAGACTTTTTGAGTATGGAACCCAGAAGTTGATAGGACTTACAAGCTGACATCTAAGAGCTAGACATCTTGGCACAAAGGAGAAACTCTGTCACCGAGATAGGCTGAGCCTGGGCAGAATTTTGCTAGTCAAAGTGACTGGGTAGAAGTGTTCAGCAGCCTCACTTATACTCAAAAACCCCTCTAACAATGCAACAGGCATCACTAGAATATTTGTACCAGAAGCTCCATTTATTTTGGTATCTCCACTACCTGACACAGGCCTTGGCATACAGTTGAATTCAGTTCATCAAGAAATGCAGCATGTTCTCTCCACACTCATCTCTACCCTCTTCCACGCAAATGTGTGGTCTAAACTGTGGGTATACTAAAAATGATATGTATCACATATTGAATCTAAAAGCATTTCTCCATCTGTAGAAAATGGGTTGTCTGGCAGAGTCAAAAAAGCTGGAAATATCAGATAATCTTAAGAACTTTGATCAAATATTTTGTTTTGAGGTTGATGTAGGTAACACAACTCCCCCAACCCCATGCCCTCACTAATAGGGTCACTCATGGGATTTGGAATGGATGTTGCATATACCAGCCACCAAATGGCCTGTCTCAGAGCCCCAAAGTGTCATATGTTTGGATAAAGTCCCTCCAGCCTCTCTGTTGTTGTTTATCTCGAGTCTTAATTCAAGGGGCTTCTTCCATCACTTTTTTTTCCCCAAGGAAATACCACCCAGAGAGCGAGGAGATCAAAAACAGAGTGTGTAAGGTGGATGGGGATAGACTCTATTCATTTGACAAGGTAAGAGAACAGGCATGCTTGGGGCTAAAAGAGCAATTTTGGCTACCCCAAGTTAGGATTTTACATATAAATATGAATATAGATAGATACACAAAAATCCATATATAAATCTATCTATCTATCTATCTATCTATCTATCTATCTATCTATCTATCTATCTACCTATCTATCTATCATATATCCATGTCAGGTACTCCTATATCTGGAGCTACTTATATAGGGTATAAATTACGTTACCAGCTACATTAGTGGTGGGGCAAAAAGGAGCCAGTTTTCTCCATATTTATAGCATTTTGTATCTTTCCAAAGTACTAAGGTCACTGAAGTTTCATTAAAATGCTGTAAGGTAGGAAGGGTGAAAATCATTTTCCCTATGTGAAAGTAAGATATATGCTAAGGCCACTCTGGAAGGCTGAATCTCTCCTCTCCTAGGAATTGGACTGGCCCAAGGCCAGCCCGGATGCTCTCCCCAGCCCCTCGATGGTCTGGATCGTAGAGGAGGGTCAAGAATGCCCTTTGTTTCATTCCTCCAGATGTTCTCCTAGGTGGGCGGTGGACTTGCCACCCTGCAGCCCTTTAGGCCATCATGTGAATGAAAGCCCCTACATGGATACTCTGAAGAAATCTGTCAGGAGAAGGTTGCTGAAATCCAAGTGTGGACAATGGGTATGCCAGCGATGTGTCCACCATTTGGTCGCCTCAAAAGATGTTGGTTCAGCTGCTTTGGGAGGGATGGGAATGATATCTGGGGATGCTGGGCCAGAGACCCAGATTGCTTCTGAGGCGTGGCTTGATGGTTGTGATTAACTGGCGAGATTGAGGCGGAACAGTTTTGTAGGAGTTAAAAGAGCTGATGTCTTAGAGATCCAGGAAGGCCAAACCATGAATTCTGTTGATAATAAGCAGTTGCTCAAACTTTCAGCACAAAAAAGAAGCATTTGCAATAACTGCTTTCTGTTCTATTCCCCTTCATTCTATTTTCCACCTTGCTACCAGAAGCAAACCAGACATTGTGTATATGACCTTGATTAGAATCCTTCAACAGGGCAGAATGTTAACAGGAGGTTTTTTTGGGTAGTAAAATGCTGGATGTTTTTTTTTCCTTCTTCTTTTTCACTTCTCTATGGTTTTTTTCATATTGTCTACAAGAAACAAGTATTCCTTTAGAACACTTTAAATGTATTTTTAAAGAAATCCTTATATATGTTCCTTTGCTCTTAGGATAAGGTATGTATTTGTCCCTGATGGCGATACCCTCCATCTCAGCTTCCTGCTTTCTCACTGAGTGTGTGTCCACCCCTGGGCTGCATGTGCCCCTCACCCTCCAGCCAGCTGGAACTGCTCCCCATCTCTCTCTCCCCCTCCAGCCCCCTCTTTGGGCCTCACCTATGTTGTTCTGCACGGAGGCCTTCTTGCTCCTTTGTCTCCCTGGCTAACACCTTTCTCATCCTTCAAGACTCAGCCCAAGTTTCATCTCCTGGATGGCACCAATTGTGACCCCAACTCCATCCCTGGCAGGTGCTCCCATAGTTAACAAACACACAGTCCTGAACAGTTGCTGGAAGTCACTTATACTAGAGCAAAAAAGAAAATATGAGCACTGGAAAGACTCAGAGTGTCTTTGGGAATACATGATGATAATCTAAGTCTGAGTTCCTGCTTAAGTCCAGGATTGGCTCACAATATAATTTCCTGGTGGGAAAGATAGAAAAAGTAAACTTAGTATTTACTGAATGGGTTTTATAATAAGTATAATCCTTATACTTATGTAGGGATGATGGTTTACAAAATGCTTTCATACAATGTTTTATTTGATTTATAACCAATGCTCTGAGCTGTGCATGGTACAAACTGTTCTACCCACATTTCCAGGTAAGGACACTACATTTACAGAGGTAAGGTAACTTGGCCATGGTCCCACATCTAATTAGTGCAAAAGCCAGGATAAAACTAACTCCAGATTCTCTACTCTTTCATTATATCAAAGAGCCTTTAAGAGAAACCACAGTGATGGAAGGCACCTTAATGTATAGTGAGCCAAGGATCCATCTAGGACGTGAGTCCACTTTGCTCTTCTTCCACGCTGTCCCTTCCCCAACACGCACATCTTCACCCGGCTCCTGCCTACTATGCCTGGAGACAGGGAGCTCACTATACCCCCTTCCATCTTTTAGCAGCTTTGAGAAGCCACAGCTTTTATTATTGAATTCTTCATGCCAAGTATTATGTTTGGTGTTTATAAATAAAAAAACAACCCTATGTGATAGCTATTACTATTTTCATTTTACAGAGGAGAAATCTGAGATACAGAAAAGGTGAAGTATCTTGTTTATGATTATACAGCTGGTTAGTAACAATATTGGCATTCAAGCTCAGTTTGTCTGACACCCACCATGTTATATTTAGCCAGAACCAGACTTCCTATAGTTTATAGTCACTCACTGTACTTCTTGGTGCCCCTCAAAAATAACATAAACTCTCTTTTATATGGGAATGCCTTAAATATTTACAGACAGCTACTTTGTTTTCTCAGAATCGCCTCCTTTCAGGCCAGATGTTACCAGCGAGTACTCCTCTTGAAATGACATTTTCAGGTTCGTTCTCCAGCACTCCCGTTGCTCTCCTTTGCATTTTCTCCAGTTTGTCTATGTCATTATGAAAATACGGCATGCAAAATGGAACATAATACTTTAGGCGTGATTTGACCAACACTGTAAGTAACACAACTGAATTTAAATTTAAAATAAAGCCCCCATTGATTTCACACGTGATGATCCTAAGCTATGGTTCCTTCATTCTGACCTTGGGCAAGTGATTTTTTTGGACCCAAATATAGAATTTCACACTTAAGCCTAGAAAACTTCATTTTAAATTTGCCTCTCCTTTTGGCCTGTCAAGATCTGTTTGTCAAGAACCTGTTTCTACTATCTACCATATTTGCTTCCTCAATTTTGTGCAATCTTCAAATTTATTTCTTCTGTATCTTTAAGCTAGACATTGGTTTAAAACAACAACAGAAACAAAACTTTCCCCCGTTTGACTTCTATCCATTCACTGTAGATATTCAACTCTTAATGAATTTTCCTCATTGCTCTTGAATCCAGTTGGTTATTTCTCCATTTGGTCTACACAAACATTGAGAGATCTTTTACCAATCTTGCTGAAATTTAGCTATGTTGATGCATTTATCTTGCAGCCCTATCCCAAATAAAACTTATTAATGATCTAACCATTGGTATTGACTTATAATCTTAGTACCAAACACAGTGGGAGATACAATGATAAAAACGACACAGTCTAAGCCCACAAGAAGCTTGTATGGTAGACTGGGTGAAAAGACACACACAAGGTAACCACACAAGGAGAGTGATCCATCAGTGAGAGAGGCACCATGCAAGGTCCTGCAGGTTTGACCAGTGTACAGACTGGATTGGATCAAGAGAGCAAGGGATGTCTCGGAATCACACGACTTCTGAGCTGGAAAAGACATTAGGATTCATCTGAGTTGACCTTACTTTTTTTTTCCTCCCTAAAGCCCCAGGACATGGTTGTATATCCTAATTGTAAGTTGTTCTAGTTCTTCCATGTGAGCTGCCACCATATCATGGCAACTGACAGACAGGTGGTGTGATTCCATGACTGGGAAGCCAACCCAGGCCACCGAAGTGGTGAGTGCCGATCTTTAACCACCAGAGCAGCAGGGTTGGCTCAGGCCTTACTTTCTAAGGAGACAAATCCATAGACATTAAGGAACTTGCTCAAGATCACACAGCTAGTCAGTGACAGAGATGGGTCTTTGGATCCAAGTTCAGTGCACTTTTTACTACACCATCTTACCCTGGCTCCCTTTTCCATCTTAACTCTCAACATATATGTATCTTACAATAGGGATTAAAATTATATGTAAGAAAAAGCTTCAGATTTTAATTTATAAAAGATTTTCTTTGGTTATAGAATAATAGACTCATGCTTGGTTAGTAGAACATTAATATTTTCATTGAATTTTAACTCCAAAGTTTTCCTAAAAGAAACCTGAAAAGATATGCCAACTAACATTTGCAAAAGACATATCTGATAAGGGACTGTTATCCAAAATATACAAAGAACTCTTAAAACTCAACAATAAGAAAACAAATGATCTAATTAAAAATGGGCCAAAGACCTTAACAGACACCTCACCAAAGAAGAAATACTGATGAGAAATTAGCACGTGAAAAGATGCTTCACATCACATGTCATCAGAGAAAGGATATGCCAGCTGGGGAAGCGAATCAATTAACAATAAGTATAACTATACATGCCACCAGTCAGTCTCTCTGCCGGTCTCGGGGCTGTTTGAAGGGAAGCTCTGAACATGCATCAGCCTACTCTCCACCCCCTCCCAGTCTCTGGGATGCTCCCCCAAACCACCCACTACTTTTCAATTTTAATTCAAGCCTTGAAGTGTAATCTAGTTAGCAACAGATAAAACTGGCCTATTTCATTCTACCACTTCTGGAGAAATATAATAATGAAATTGGTATTTAAGGCATAAAAGGATCCATTCAACTTAGAAAAGGAACAAACAACGTGAAGAAAAAAAGAGAAATGTAAAAATAAACCAGACAAACAGAAAAACAAGGTGATTCATAATTACACACAAAAAAATAATTTGTTTATTTGCAAACTCTAACAAAATGAATTCCTTTAGGAAATTGAAGAAGAAAATACACACACACAATACAAAATTAGAAAGGAAGGCAAGTCACCTAAAGAATATAAACTAATTCTGTAAGTGTTATATTAATTAACAAGTGTAAACCTCAGTGAAAGGATTACTTTTTTAAAAAATGTATTAACCCAAAGTAGAAATCCTGAAAAAATTAATAACTGTGGAAGTAATTGAGGATGTGAAAGAACCTTCTCCAAAAGGAACCCAGACAAGGGGTTCACCGCTGAGTATTTCCAGACTTCCCTTCCAGACTTTTAAACAATGGCTAATTCCTGTGTTATGTAAAACCTTCCAGAGCATAGAAACACGAGGAACTGCCTAATTTCTATGCCCTCATTCCAAACGATAGTGAAAAGTATTTTAAAAATTGAAGACCAATAAGAACAGAGAAAATGAAAGACTAACCTCTTTTGAATTAACAAAATAGCAAATGGAATTTATTAATACATTAAGATACGAATTTATCCCAATCTAGTTGTTATCTCAATAATATAGGAAGGTTCCACATAAGAAAATGTATTAATAAAGAATGTTAATTTTTAAGCATGCTCCCTAATTGATTAAATTCAAAATGGTTTAAATAGGACTCGCAATCTAAATTTTCCCTAAAATGGTAAAGACTATCTATTCCAAAGAGCTAATTAGCATTATATTAGATGTATGGAAAATATTTTTGAAAATATTAATGAATATTATTTCCCCTTTGAATCGTATTCCCTGGCAGCCCTCTACCTCCCAAACCAGAAGGCAGATATTTGACTTCTGTAGCTGGACTAGGTTTCAAAGTCTTTCTTTTCTCTCCTTTTGGTATAACAGGAACCTAGCCTGGATGACTGTTCCAGCGTTCTCTCAGAGAATGACAGCTGGGCCATGAGGCTGATGCTCTTCGGCGGGGACAGGATATGACAGAAAGGGAGTAAAAGCCTACTGTCTTCAACTCAAGAGTGTGGAAGGAAGAAGGAAGAGGCAAGACGGGAGACAGAGTTTGAAAGGGTGCAAGATAAGAGCCAGGTGCTCCCCCTCTTTGGGGGCTGTGAAGGCTGGGATGAGAGAAGCAGGGATTGGGTAGTGTGAGGAGACACTGAGGACTCTTGTGGCCTCTGGGGGACAGTGACTTGCAGGTGGTGCCTTTACCAACACAGGGTAGGGTACCCTGGCCCAGCATTGTTCCAGAGAGGGGAAGTCTCTCCATTGGGCTCCTCCCTGAGGGGCAGATCTGGAAGGAAGGGAGTGTAACTGAGAGCCAACGATCTTGCCAGGGTCCCCTCATGGGGAAGAGCCTGGTGACCTGCAGCAGGGCTGGATGACGCCCATGGTGGAACTTGGAGGATCTACAGGTCCAGAGGTTGAGTGTTGTTGGGTCACCAGACTGTGACAAAGTCACCAGAGACCAGCCACAGCCCTCACCTGCCAGTGCCAGCAAGATTGGCAGTGACCAGGCAGACGAGGGGCGTCTTGGGAGAGATTAGTGAGATTCTGAGGATACCACACACATCTGAGGACTTCTTTTCCACCTGCATGAGACACAGGCATCCACCTACAAGATCAGTGATTGTGTGGTCCTGTAGGTTAACAGCTTATCCGATCAGCGCAGCCGTGTCAATCTTAGGATCCACTGGAGCATGTCCTCAGGTTCATGATCTGAACATTCATCTTGTTATCAATAGATTGGTTAAAGAGCTAAACTTAAAAATAAAAAGCTGAAGATAAAAGAGAATGTGAGATCACTGGAAGGATACCAACTTTCTAAGTTTCGAATAAAATAAAATAAAAATAAATTTGGAAGGAAACAACTGAAGACTCCCCATAGGCAATCTGAGAGCTTCTGCCTAATAACATAAAAGTAAAAGTGGAGCTTTGAAAAATAGCCTTAAGAGTGTAATACATAGAGGACCCTTCTTTGACAAAATAAAGAAAATTTATCTTTAATATATGCAACATTCATACCATTGTGTCTAGTGGTATGATATTAGTTATTCCCATTGAAATAAAGCAAATGTGTGAATGCTTGCTTTTATTGTTATTTAACATTGTTTTTCAAATTCTGGGTAATATGATAAAACATAAGATAAAAATAAGAGATCTAATGATTATAAGAGAAAATATTAAACTATTGCTATTTGCAAATGATAAGATGATACTCCTCAAAAACCAGACAGAGTCAACTGAAAATCCTTTAGAGCGGCAGGTCCCAAATTTGTCCACAAATTGGAATCACCTGGGGAATGTCAAAAACTCCTGATGCTTGAGCCTCAACCCAGAGACTGGGATTTAATTGGCCTGGGGTGTGGCCTGGGCTTTGGAATTTTTAAAGATCCCCAGGTGATTCTATTGTGCAGAGAAGTTTGGTAATGACTGCTTTATAATTCATAAGGGAGCCTGGTAGATTGGCTGCCTGGAAGGGAAGTACACAAAAATAAATAACCTTCCTATCCTAGAAATAATTGTTTAGAAAATAGAACAGGAAAAAGGATCTCATTTATAATAACAGCAAACATGTAAGATACCTGGGAATGGTCCTAGCAAGAGAGGTGTGCTACTTGTGCGAAGTAAATTATAACATTTTGGGAGACATAAAAGCAGTCTTGAATAAATGGAGAGACATAGTGTGTTCCCAGGTTAATTTATAGATACAATGAAGTTCCTAAGAGGATTAGGAGGAGAGGAGTTAACAAATGGACTCCTAAGAAAGTACTTTTAAATTTGGGTAAATGGGTTTTTCGAAAGTTAAAAAAAATGGAAAAATAAGAATGGAGAGTATTTGCCTTCCTAAGTGTTAAAGTGGATTTATAAATGGTATAATTCTGACCCAAGGAAAAATTTTAAATGTGAAAATTTTCACTCCAGCTCAAAATAAATGCTTAATAAATCAGAGAGTTTGTGCTGGCCTGGTGGCATAATGGTTAAGTTTGGTGTGCTCTGCTTCTGAGGCCTGGGTTCGCAGGTTCAGATCCCAGACATGGACCTACACCACTCATCAAGCCATGCTGTGATGGCAACCCAGATACAAAATAGAGAAAAGATTGGCACAGATGGTAGCTCAGGGCCAATCTTCCTCAAGCAAAGAGAGGAAGATTGACAACAGATGTTAGCTCAGGGCCAATCTCCCTTACCAAAAAAAAAAAAAAATTAAAGAGTTAAATATAAAAATATAAAGTCAGAAAACCAGAAGAAAATATAGGTAAATAATTATTAATATATGGTTGGGAGAAAATTTTAAGGTGAAAAGTAATGGGAAAAACTCATCCATAGGATTAGAAATAATTTATTACATAAAAATTCAAAAATCAGTATGTAGAAAGAAATAAAACTGACAGGCAAACAAACTGGAAGAAAACATTTGCAGCAAAAGACAACAGATTAATATCCTTAATTCATAAAAAGTTCTTAAAAGAAAAAAATCAGTCACAAAATGAAAATGATCAGACATAAACAAATTTTTTTTCTTAAAAATATATACAGATCATGAAAATATATTCAGCCTCACTAGTAACCTAAGAAATACAAACAACAAGGTATCATTTTTTATTTATCAAATTGGCAAGATTAAAAAAAATTGTTCTCACTGCAGTGGAGGGTTTTGTGAGGCAGCCAGACCAACCCTGATGGGACTGTAGGTTGATCCTTATCTTTCTGGAAAGCAAATTGGCAATATATACCCAGAATTTTAAAACATTTCTTTTCTCTGACACGTAATCCTACTTCTAAGACGCCATCTGTCCTTTGCAAATAGGAAGAAAAGGATTTACATTCAAGAATATTCTGAAAGACATTATTTGTAATAATAAAAATTTGGGGCCAGCCTAAATGTCTCACACCAGAGAAACAATCATGATACATCCATACGGTGAAATAGTGTGCAACAAACTCATTACTTTTGCAATCAGATAAAAATACTTTCTAATACATACATGTCAACTTTTAGAAAGAAAGAGACAAAAGCATACTAAAATGTCAGTAGTGATTGGTAGTGGATTTTCACCCATTTTAAATTATTTTTAATACAAATAGTTGTTTTTAAAACCAAATGTTAGTTTTATAATCAGGAATAAAAAGAAGAAGAAAAGGAAAAGAAATAATACCAATGACCAATACTGTGCAAAACCCATATTTATAAAAGCATCAGAATCAGTAGATAAATGGGAAAACGACAAAATAATTTACATAAAAGGGAGTTAACGCTGTACATGCTAAAATTTGTTCATATTCAACTTCTCTGGTAATAAAAGAAATGCAAGTTAAACCAAGTCAAGGCACTAATTCATGACTAAAATTAAAAACATAAAATAATTTCCAATGTGGAACAGGTTCAAGTGAAATTAATTACGCCCTTAAAGGGCTGAGGCAGTACATTAATCTAACAGCTCTATAAAAGCAATTTCTTCCACACATCAAAAGTGGTAATAATGTTCATATCCTTTGAAAACTTGAATTCTATATTGGAATATGCTTCTGAGGAAATTATTCAAAAGGGAAAAAAAGAAAAAGATATCCACTATGATTTTACTTAAAATATTTAAAATATTAAATTGGACTATATAGTAAAGAACAAGATACACCATGGTGCATGAACCTGATAGACTTGTGTGATGCTATGAAAATAAAGAAAAATGCATGATCACTATCTTGAGTGGGGAATAAATGCAGAAGGCAAAATTGTATGCAAACTGAGTATGATGTTAAAAAATGGTAAGAAACTAGGGAGGAGGAGAAGAATGTGTTAGGTGGTGAAATTATGAATAAATTTTCTTTTTGTAATTTAATTTAATCTTGATTTAAGATTGTTTTTAACAGTGCACAAAAATCAGAGGGAAAAAGTATTAGATGGACGAAGGGGAAAACAATATTTATACACTAATCATGTATATATTTAAGCATCAGCTGGTGACAGGGACTTTCTTATATACACAATGCAAAGTAGGTATCTTCATTTTCTTAAATGAGTAAAACAGCAGCCTTAAGAGACAAGTACCTTGTTTGAGGTTATACACTCGAATTCTGGAACAAAGATTTACTCCCTCTTCCAACTCCACTATGCCACCTGCCTCTAAATGTGTGTATAATACTTGCTATTAACCTTTGCATGTCACAGATTTCTTTGAGTATGATGAAAATTATGAACTACCTTCCCCAGAAAAACTCATATAAATGCACAAAATATGCGGATTCAACAGCTCCTAAGGGTAGGGTCATCATACACCTTTGTTTATACATGTCCTCCTGGAAAAATTATTAATAGAGCCACTTTTCACTCTCAAAATTGTTCTACTTGGGACTATATATTACACGGTTGTCTTTAATTATAGGCTGGGTACATTCTTTCCTTTTTCCTCTTTTCCCTAATCTCACTGACTTATCCTTAAATGTCACCATTGGTGTGACTTTAAGTAAAACAATCCAAATGGGGCATTTTCTTCAGCTACATGGTGTGGGTAGGAAACTGGTGCCCCTGTGGCTGGCATCTACTATCGACCCACACCTCATCTTGTACCATGCAAGTAGGCTTCACTTTGGGAAGTTGAAAGCAGAGCCCTGAAAAAGTCAGACAGCAGGTAGTGAGTAGGTTTTGGTTGGGTAAGAGGAAACCCTGGGCATGCGTGCAGCCTCTGGTCAGGACTCATTAGCTGCCTACAATTGGGACCCTGAATACCTGGTAGGGGTTAGGAGAAGGTGAGTCCTGGAGTCACAGGGCAAGCAATATGGTGCTGGGAGAAGATCGGCCACCAGAAGACATTATCTTCATAGATTCCTCAGTCATGCTCCATGGCCACACTTGGTCTGCCCTCAAAGATGTCTCTGTAAGATAAAGATATTTAAGCAAACACCGAAGCCAGGGCCACAGTCCATTGAAGTGGGAGGGGGTCTGGAGCATCAAACGGAGAGAGCTGCTTCCTGGAGAGCGTCCTCAGGCTTGCTAGGTGGGAGGCAGACAGGTCCCACATCTCTCCTCCGCATGGAGTCCCCCAGGATGTGTGGCTGCTGAGGTTCTCACAAAGGAATGAGGCAGATAAGCATCCTATTCCTCACAACTCTCTTCTCAAAAGCAGAAGGATATGATAAATACTAGCGGCAGGGGCAGAGAACAAGGGCTTCAAGGAAATCTGTCGGACCAGACCGACACCATTTGTCCACATCAGACAAAGCTGGAGAAACGGATTAGATACTGGCTCCAGAGGAATTGTGGTGGTCGCTGGGAGGCCTCTGCTTCCTTCAGGCTGGCTTCAGAGAGATGTTGCTGATTAGGGCTTTGTCCTTGAAGCCCAAAGGAAATTGGGGGAAATCATGAAGGATATTAATGAGAAACACTGTCCACAGCAAGGATGGAGAGGATAATAATGGGCAAGCACAAGGCGAGGAAAGGCTCCTACTTCCATCTGACTTAATTTGCCCAAAGCAAGGGTTCTTGACCTGAGGTCCTTGGACTCAGATGAGAAAAAAATACATCCTTATTTTCCTTAACCTCTCCTAAAAGTTATCCTTTTCTTTCATTATGAATATGAGTAGCCAGCCACAGCAGTAGGACTGGGACTGTCACCAATTGAAATCATAGATATTTTCATACCACATTCTGCTAGTTGTAAATATTTCTCAGTATCATTTATGCTCATTAATTCTCAGATATTATAGTAGTTATTAGATCTGCTGATAGATCTTGTTTTCTTGTTTTTTAATGCATTAAGGAAGTGCGTTTAATGTTATATAACAAATTTGTTTTTCTAGATTTAAAAAATTTAATAATTGGATTTCAATATAATTGATTTCCTTTGTCATGCTACATATTTTATTTTATATATTTAAGAATGTTATTCTGAGATGGAGTCCATGGGCTTCCCCACATGGCCAAAGGGGTTCATGGCATAAAAAATTGTTAGGAATCCCTGGAAAGTAAAACCATCAGCTACTTAGTTTTTATCATAAGTTGCTCTTGTAACAGTTAAGTACTATTTCTATGTGAATGATAAATAATTGCGGGAAAAAATGACTGAGCCATTTCCCATTAGGTGATGTTCGATAGGTGCCTCTAGAGAACCACTTTGGCAATATTATCTTCATTTAAATGCTTATTCTTATTTTGAGAACTCCTTTCCTTGCTGCAATGTGAATTCTTTTACTTTTCTCCATAGGGCCTATGTTTTCAGATCGGTGCAATGGCTGTAGATCTTATAGCCTCAAGAAATATGATCCTCCCAATTCCAATTCATGGACTTGATCAACATCTTAGATTTTGAGGTGTTCATTTTTTCCCAGTCTGCTCTCTCTACACCACCTCTCCAGAGCAAGTGGGTACTGCGTGAATATTACTTATATTTTGGAAATGATTGTACCAGGTAATGAGCAGATACACCAGAATCAGATTTTCAGAGTTTTAAGGAACATGGAAGGAGTGAGGAGACAGGTGACAATACTAATGGAAGTAATAATGGGTCGCATGTTGAAGGCTACTGTGCTTTATATAACTTCTTATTTAATTCTCTATATAGAGTAGTTTACATATATCTTCTGACTTAATTTATAGAACTCTCTGAGGCAGTTATTAATATACACACTTGCCAGTGAGGAAACTGAGGCTCAGAGTTTAAGTAAGGACGTGCAGCTAATAATGGCAAAGCCAAAGTTTAAATTCAGGTTGTTTTCACACCTCGTGCACTAACCATTCTGCTCATTTGCCTCCCTTAGATAGGGAACCTTCTCAAATCTCTGAAATGGACAAAGCAATGTAGAAATGAAACATATTGTTGATGAGATGCTAAGCTTAAAAAGGTAACTAAAAATAAGAACTGAAAACTCAAATTTAAAGAATTACAGTATGATTATTGCCCATTTCAAAAAACACTGACTACAGGTATACCTTAAATGAACCGTCTGCTTAAATAAACTCGACAAAGGAAGGGAGAGTCTTAGGGACAGAAGCTAGATAAGATTCAAGTTAGAAGCATCTGTTATTTTAAAGAGCTTCCAAAAAAAAAAAAAAAAAGATAACCTTCTTGAACATAACGTAGGTCACCAAATTCAACAAAAACTAAAAACTATTAGGTTTACTTTCTTTCCCACTCCACCTTCAGGCAAAGATCAATAGTACAAAAGAGTGGTTTACAACATTCCTGTTCCATTATAACCCACACTTACCAAATAAATTTAATCAAGTCACAGGGCATATAAATATAATTCAATTTAAAGTAGACGAAGAAGATCATGTAGTTTCAAAGAGTGAAATTTTTGTTGTCTTCTCTCCAAAATCTATAGTGATATTCAAATTTGAGAAATGGTATATGGTGGTTCAGCTATTATGTGTTGGTTAGGAGTTACTTTCCCAGAGGTTTTTAGATCGGTTGGTTTTCTCCAAACGCTGGGCTATGCTACAGAGATGAGGGATGGTTCCCATCTGCATCTCTCTCCTCAGGATCTTGTCTTGTATTTGGTTGATTCTCTGCACATGTGTGCTTTTTGTTGAATTGTGACAGGTGGATATGAGTGGTCCATGCTCAAGGGTCACTTTAGCTGTGTATCCCATATTGGGCATCTAGTGGGAATATCCTTCTACTTGAGGTGCCAAAGCCCCCTCTTTCCTTTCTTCCCCTTTCCCCCTGCCCCAGGGCAGGGACTACAATCTGATTTGCCTGTGTGTGCCCAGTGCCTAGCATGTTGCCTGGCCCAGAGTAGAAGTGAGGTACATTCCAGAGTCTCTGTGGTACACACTGGAAGGAATAAACCATAAAGCAAGATGCATTTGGCCTGTTCATCCCGGGGTCCAGAGTCAAGATTACAGGGGGAAGCTAGGGCCACCCAATGTACAGCACATTAAAAAAAAAATACCCCAGGTGGGTCTTTTATGTTTGCACTTAATAAGTTAAAAATAAAAGATAAAATGAGAATGTATAAAGTCATACTGTGGCTTGTATTATGTACAATTGACCCATTAGTCACTTAAGCATCATATACAGCAGCATATACAGCCCCAACTATGTAAGATTCTGGTGTTACTTTGGCTCCTTCTTATTAGGTTATTGGTGCAACCTTACCAAGGAGTGACTGGGAGGGTGTTTCTCCTCGTTCTGTCTCCATTCTTCTCTCTCTTTGTTGCTTACTTTATCATGATTTGCTGATCTGCAAACTGCGATTATTTACATGTCAATTACCCCTAGTATTAGAGTTACTTAATCAATTTTGAAGAAGTTGTGACCTCAGTCTTTCCAACCAGAGTCTTAATCACCTGTGTTTCCTTCTATGGCTCTGACTCAGAGCTTTCACATGTTAGGGTGTTTGTTCAAAGTGCAGATTTGGGGGCCTTACTTCCAGAAACTCTGATTTAGTATGTTTATATAGGTGGCCTATGAATGACACGTTGGGAAACACTGCTCTAGCTATGGCTATTCCTAATTTACACTGTGAAGTTTCCTCTCCTCTCACGTCCTCTCAGGAAATCTCTTGCCATAGCTGCTTTTACCTGGGAAAAAGCTTTTTTCCACGTCAATCAACTTCTGCTATAACCAGTGGGAAGAGTGGTAGAGGTATCAGTCTGCTTGGGCTGCCATAACAAAATTCCATAGACTGCATGCCTTAAATAAAAGAAATTCATTTCTCACAGTTCTGCAGGCTGGAAAGTCTAAGATTAAGGTCCCAGCTGATGTGGTTCCTGGTTAGAACTCTTTCTGGCTTGCAGACAGTTGCTCTGCTGTTATGTTTTCAAATGGTGGAGAGAGTGTGAGCCCTCTGGTGTCTCCTCTTATATGGAAACTAATCCTATTGGGTCAGGGCTCCACCCTTTTACCTCATTTAACTTAACTACTTCCTTACTCTAAAAACAGCAACATGAGGTGGGCGGGGGGGGGGTGGTTAGTGCTTCAACACATGAATTTGGAATAGCGGGGAGACATAATTCAGTTTATAGCAGTAAACCACCTTGAATTTTGATGGAAATGGTAACTTCACATCTTGGAATTACCTGATAAAGTTTTCCCTTAGTGCTGAAAAACAAAACCAAAATTAGATATTATCCAAGCAACTAGAGAGTAGAGGGACGCTCACTATTTGTGGAGGCTACGAACAATTTGGACAAACTTCTTGGCCCACCTTGTCTCTATGCACACGAGCTGAGGGCAGCAAAAGCAGCTTAGACCATGTCATTGCCCTCACAACTCAAACATTTATTGAGGACCGATTGAGCACAAGATGTGCAAAGAGCTGTAGGGAAGCAAAGAAGACCCTGACCGTCCCTGCACTCAAGGAAGCTCCATTGGCACCTATTAGGGGAAGAGGATATATACCAAATTACTCTGCTAAGTAACCTCACAGTTGCCCAAGGCTATGGAAGCAATCTTTTCTGGAAGGACTGGGGACAACTCCAGAAGATGAGGCATTTGAGTGGAGTTTTGAAGAATCAGGGTTGGATTTTGACAGGCAGAGACTGAGGAGTGGCAGAGAGAAAAGGGAAAAGGAGAGAGGTTTTCTAGAGAAGGAGTAAGTTTGAGCAAAGGCCAAGGCTGGCTATAAAATTTGCAGGGTTCGGTGCAAAATGAAAATGCAGGGCCTCTTGTTGAAAAAGCAGGAAAAGAAGTGCCATTGAAGGTACTAACCTATAAAACTTCCTTTCTCCCACTGTTTCTTTCTTGACTTGTCATGGTGTTTTTCATTAATCATTCAATGTTGTTCTAAGTAGAGGAAATTACAATATTAGATGATTAGCATGGATTTTATGGTTCATTTTTATATTGTGTAATGCCAGTTTTAAATACAAATATAGGAGCAGTTTACTCATATGCAGAAGCATCAAAATTATCATATTTTGCGGGGGGGCCGGCCCGACAGCATAGTGGTTAAGTTCACGCACTCCGCTTTGGTGGCCTGGAGTTCGCAGGTTCGGATCCCGGGCACAGACCTATGCACCGCTTATCAAGCCATGCTGTGGCAGGCGTCCTACTTATAGAGTAGAGGAAGACGGGCATGGATGTTAGCCCATTCATGGAGGATGATTGGCAACAGATGTTAGCTCAGGGTTACTCTTCCTAACCAAAAAAAAAATATATATATATATATATATAGCATTTTTATTTCATGATTTGCCCATGCATGTGTATTTCATTCTTGCCAGGACAATGGAAACACTGTACAAAACTTACTCAGCTGTTTTTATTTCACTTCTTGATAAGCGCACATTTTACAACACTCTCTCCACTTCAGCTTACTGATGAGCAAGAAAAGACTAGAAGGAAAAGGAATTATGGGTTGCCCTATGTTTCTTTTTCTTTCTA
The DNA here is from genome assembly GCA_031878705.1 of Tapirus indicus. Lineage (NCBI taxonomy): Eukaryota > Metazoa > Chordata > Mammalia > Perissodactyla > Tapiridae > Tapirus > Tapirus indicus. Next base: position 49,680,072 of record CM062918.1, read on the forward strand.
TGTCATCATTTTCAGCATAAGCAGTTGGCTAATGCGGGGAAGTAACACGAACAGGAAAGAATATAATAGGGTTCCTTGGTCACCGTGTTTCCTAGAACACTGTTGTCTTTCTGCTTTTGAATGAAGTTCTGGTTCAAACAAATGGCACGGCCTGCCGGAGCTGCCAGCACACGGGCTTTTTCAGTCGTAGAGGTGAAAAAGGTACTGGCCTTGGGTCTCTGAACTCCCACTCCCCACTCATTGCGGGGCCATCAGAATTTTGTGCTCAGGGACATCACAAACACTACGTGCAAATGGTTAGGAAATCGATGGGTGGAGACCACTTTGAGTGGATCTCCTCTGCTCATGTGCGTGCTCCATTGACCCACTGGACTTCACTTAATAAACATAACTCAGAGTTAAAATATTTAAGAATTTAAACATGGCAACGGAAGAGCATGAATGCAAGCTCAAATTCCTTCTGAGCACGGGGTGCTGCATGGGTCACACATCCAGGAGGCTGGCTCTGGCAGAGGCATAGAAGTAGAAAAGTAGATTTCTGGTTTAGGGAACGTTGATGAATCTTTTTTATCTTGAACACAATGCATAAGACAGAAAAACCTAGAAAAATGAGTTGGACCAGATCCTAGAGAGCCTTGAATGCCATAGCCAGAAGTTTGGGCTTTATTTTGTATGTGGTGGTGGGGATGGGATTTTAAATAGAAGGGTGACATTATCTGGAGTGGGCTTTAGGGAGAGGACCCTGGCAGCAGCTTATAAAGTGGATCAGAGAAGGTAACACTGATAAGTGGGAAGGGACTGGCCATGAAGTCATGACAACCGTGCAAATGAGGAGCAGAATTAGGGTTGTGGCCAGGAGAGGGGCTCCAGACTCAAAGGCACACTTTGACATTCGATTTAGAACAGTTCTTTCCTCACTGCTTGTCTGGTTTTGTTTTCAAACTTAAAAGTTTATTTTAAAAATAAAACTTTCTTTTCCCTTTGGAATTCTGAAGTTTCACATATCTGTGAAAAAATTACTTGAGTTTTAGAAATTTACTTTGGAAGTTTAAGGCTGTCAATCAACTTATAAGCTATGCCCAGAGTCCTCGCAACTCTCAATGCTGCCCTCCCAGAAAGCAGCACCAATAATGACCTAGTGCCTTGTGATAGGTTAGAAAACCACACTTTGTGCAAGTAATGTTTAAATGTTTTCCATCCTAAATAAATTCCTTTTGTCTCCTTCAGACCATACGGAAATGATGTAGTGAGGGTAAAACAAAAATCTAACTGAAAACATCCTTTTTGGGAATTAGAGGATTGAACTTTACCTTCAACTAGTCTTATCAAACCTTTGGAAGTGAGCCTGTGAAAAGGGGATCCATGGCAGCCCACAGGGGCAAAGTTATGTTCTGGAGAGTTCTGTGGAAGCCGGTTAGATGAAATTCAGCCTGGACCTGATCTAAGGCCCGGTCCTAGATTGGGCAAAGCCACATCTGTATTTATTTAATGCGTCAAAAAGGCACATAGAAAGGAGGAGTGTTTTCCAGTTCACACCTTGTTAGGAATATTCCTTGACCGTGGCTGGGTATAAACACCAGTGGTGCACGGTCATCAAATGCTTTCTTTGGTTTTGCCCTATGAATTCAAAATGTTTGCTGAGGCCCAACTGCCAGATACTCTCCAAAATGAAAAGGATTTATTATTTTGACAGACGCAAAATTTTGCCTTGGCTTTGAGGAGGAGACATTTTTAGATATTTCACCCACAACTTCAAACAAGGGCAACAAGCCTGACGCAGGGTTTTAAAATGCTTCTCACAACGAGATCTGAGTCTAAAGACAACACAAATGTCTAAAATACCTTCATTTCTCTGAAGCTCTGGATTATGTTATGTCATTTCCTTTCTGTGTGTTGAAGGACAATCCCAGTGGTTCTGATTTCTCCATCCACGACAGCATGGTTACAAGCTGTTGTGGGGCCACCAGCCCTTCCTCAGAGGTGGACTTCTCTTTGTCGTAGGATTGCTTAGTGCTCTGGCAGACAGACACCCTAAGTTTACATAGGGCATGCCCTTCCCTAGGAATGAGGAGTATCTAGAAGGAGATGACTCAGCAAGTTCAGGGCAGTCATTGCAGGTCTTACAGGACCTTGAAGTCCTCAGGGCTGGCAATGTGTGACAGTCCCGTTATCTTGGTAAAGTGATAATTCTCAACAAGAGCCAACTTTGTCCCCAGGGGACATTTGACAACGCCTGCAGGTATTTTGGATTGTCAAGACTGGGGTTGGGGAGGGGATGCTACTGACTTCTAATGAGTGGAGGCCTGGAATTCTGCTAAACATCCTACAATACATAGGACGGCCCCCCACAACAAAGAAGTATCCAGTCTATGTCAATAGTGCACTGTTGAGAAACTCTGGTGTAATATAACTATCAATTAAATGGAAAGGACATCATTATTCCTGGGGATACACTAACCATTGCATCAAATCCTAAAGGATGCCCTATCTGAGGAAGCTGATGTTCCAGACGGTAAGAAGGAAACTGGTATCTGAGGGGTGATGAGTCTTTCAGGAATTCCTCTTCCTAACTGACAACATGTGTCCCTATAGCAGACACCTATTATTTTTCCTGTCCAACGTCCATTCCCTTTTCCATCTGGGAAGAGCACTGAGATTTTCCTTTGAGGAGTTACCCTTCCCTTAGCCACAGGTGAACATGGAGCCTTAGCTCAGCCTCTCAGAGTCTCTACCCCAGAAGGAATCACACAAAGATGGCAAATGGTTAAGTCAATTCATTCCTGAAGAAGTGCTCCTTGTGATACAATACCTAGACTCCCAGAGCAACCCCGGCTTCTTCCTTTTCAAAGTCTGGTAGCTCAATTTTCCCGTGTCTTTCTAATACATTCTTTGTTTGTTTATTTCAACCAGAAAAATAGGCTGCAAACAAAGAACCAAAACGCCTCCAGCTCACTGTTCTGAGCACCTGGGTCATGGATTCAAATGATCCCAGACTTGCGAGCTGCTTCATGACAGGTGTCTCCATTCCAGAGACGTATAGCGACAAACTGTAAACTCTCCAGCCCAGTGCCCACTCTAGGTTGAGCTGTTGACTGCACAAAGAAGAACAGCAATCACTCTGTACAAGCTCCCGGTGGCCTTGAAGCACCTGGCCCCATGAGCAGGTAGATCCACTGAAAATGCTAACTGAGATCTTGGGCTCAGAAAAACAAACCCAGCAAAGCATGGAAGGAACTGAGAAGTACCATCTGAAATACCTCAGAGCTCTTCCTGCTTGTTACTGGGCAACCATTTTAACTAAACCTGTGGAATGACACGATAGATGGTGGAGGATAATGCCATGACTTGCATGTTTGATACTTAGAGATATTTCATAGAGAATCCGCCAAAACTGAATGAAAAAAAATCATGAAATCTCTTTTAACAATGTTTTACTCTGTTGTATTTTTGTCTTTTATTTAATCTTTTTTTTTTTTTTGTGAGGAAAATTATCCCCAAGCTAACATCTGTTGCCAATCCTCCCTTTTTTGCTGAGGAAGACTGGCCCTGGGCTAACATCCGTGCCCATCTTCCTCCACTTTATATGGGACGCCGCCACAGCGTGGCTTGATGAGTGGTGCGTAGGTCTGTACCTGGGATGCAAACCTGCGAACCCTGGGCAGCGGAAGCGGACTACACGAACTTAACCGCTACGCCACCGGCTGGCCCTGTTGTCTTTTATTTTTAAAGGAAAATTTCTACAAAAGGAAAATTTCTTAGTGTAAAAAAATGTAAAAGTAGATCCCCTATTTCCTCTCTCCTTTCTTACTCATTCTCTAGAAGAATAACCACAGTGAAGAGGTTGGTATATTATACACTATACATCATTCCAGGCATCTTTTCCTGCCTAGCCAAAATACAGAGTTTGTTGTTTCCTTGTGAATCATAAAATCAGAATCACACTATATATATTTTTCAGCACTTTTCCTTTTTCACAATATATCTTGGACATCCTTCTACGTCAATACATATACATCTTATTCCATTACTATTTTATTTGTACTTAATACATGTATTAGCACATTACTGGTTCATTTCTGAATCACTCATAAAAGCTGATTAAAAAATAATGGTGAGTCCAGGACCACCTCTGGCTAATCTTTTTTTCATTCTGGTGAAGATCTCCTGGCCTGCTGCCTGTGATATATTATTGTTGTTGTTATGACAGAGCAGAAATATGCCTCAAATATTTCTTCCAAGTATCAAACCTTTGGGGTGAGAGGAAGGACCTGAATGAACTGCTCAACAGAGAAAGGTAGAATGTCCTGGAAATGCATTCCTAGACCAAATGAGACCCAATGAAATAGAGCAGCCAATTTCTCCCATGCATCCCCTCCCCCAAACCTGCAATCAGCAATAAGTCTGGAGAAATAAAGCAAATGGATCGCCACATTCCTACACGTCTATTACACTTGACTATTCTTTGCAGGAGCTACTCAGGACCAAATGTTTGGAAAGGAAGTTGGCTGGCCACGGTGTCTTTTTTTTTTTCTTCAAACTTTTTCTCCTGCAGCTGCAAAATAGAAAAAGAAAAAGAAAAATCCAACTTCCCCCAACCAAAGACCTTTTTGGGAAAATTCATCCAGTCTTTTTTTCTGAAAAGCAATTGCACATTACACATTTGTGCTTACACATGTTGGATCTCCTGATAATCTGCTGAGGCCTTTTAATTTTTTTTTTAAGTTAAGAATTTAGAGAGACGTATTTTCTTGCAAATGAGTGGGTCCTTTGGGTCAGGATTAACTGTTGAATTCCTTGGCTTCTATGTAGCCCTAACTCAGCTCTAAAGACAGCTTGTTTTCTTAGGGGTTATTCCCGTGTGGGCCAACAGGCAGCATTAATATTGATTATGGCAAAGTGCTCTCTACAGTCTGCCTCAGTGTTTGTGTTGTGCACATGAAACCTTGGCCTTCCCTTCAGTCTGCATCATTGCTGGCCTCTTTCTAGCAAATAGTAGCAAGCTTCATATTACAGGGAATTTATTCTGCTATCTTCTTAGCATGGCACCGCAAACCCTTGGGTCCTTCTAAACCTGCCTCTCTGCCCTCCAGCCTCATCAACCACACTCAAAGAACACTGGGCCAACACGAAATCACATTGTCACAGCATTGGCCTCCCCTGTGTGCAATGCCCTTACCTTATTCCCTGTCACCTGGCAGAGTTCTCCTCATCCTTCTAGGCCCAGATCAGGGCCACCTTCTTCCTGACATTTTTCTCACCCACTTCTCCCTCTTGCCCTCCCTGGGCAGAATTAAACTTCCACAATTAGGCGGCATTTTGTTCATACTCTTACCACAAGTCCAGTGCAATTTCAGTCATTGATAATCTTACTATCACTATAATATAAACAGCCGTCTTCAAGTACTCACTGGCTGCCTGAAACTGAGCTAAGGGCTTATATGAGGTCATTTAAATCTCCTTTGATTTTGTCCCATTTTGCAGAGGAGGAAAGAACGTTCAGAGATAGTCAGTTGCCCGAATGCACACACCAAGCAAGTGGCAGAGCCAAGCCCCAGCCAGTGTGATCCCTGAGCCTGTGGTCTGCACCCCTGGGTGACACAGCATACCCACGCCTGTCCCCTTCTCTTTGTTGGGGGGAGAGCTTTCTGGGAAGTTCTGTGTTTCATCTACATTTGTGTTCGTTGTTCCAGGTGTAGCAGGTCCTCAACACTGCTGCAATTTTCTTTTCAAGTGGGTTTTTATCCAGATGCTGAAGGCTGATGAGCAAAGGGGAGGGATCAGGATGCTTGCTGATGGGGCAGGCTGAGACCTCTGACACTGCCAGCAGCCCTAGGGACAGAATATTACTGGTCCCACAGAGATGTGTGTGTGTGTGTGGGAGGAGTGCAGTGGGGTGGAGGAGGTTCCCACTGCATTGGGTGGCAGCCAGGTAGGGAGAGAGATTAAGTATGAGGAGACATGTCAGAGGTGGGGTGATGGTGCATAAAGGCCAGTCTAACTTTTGAGCATCTACCATGAGCCAGTCTCTTGATTTTTGCTTTACACTCCTTCCCACTCAGTCTCCTGTTTCCCATTTTCAGATGGAAAACAAGAGACTCAGAAGGGGCTGAGTAACTCATCCAAAGTTACATGGCTCCTAAGTGGCCAAGATTCCTGTCCAGGCATGGGGCCAAAGCCCATCCAACTGGGAGAAAGTATGCTCATGTCAGTCTCAGGGCTAACACGACTGTACTGCCCCTTCCCCGGGCCATGGCTTTAAGTATAATGTTATGCCTCGTGGAAAAGGAGCACATCAGCTTCATACGGAACAGCAATGTCAAATGCACTGTTTAGCAATGGATGGGGACGGATGCCTTGCTCTGGAGTGAGGGGATGCTGCTCGACTTGGACCTGGCACACTTAACCAGCATGCAAGGAAAATGGGCTACCAAAGGTAGCCAGCTGTCTCTACCTGACACCGGGAGGTTGTAGTTGAATGCCAGAGCTATCCTCTACCAGTGGTGACAAGGGTGGGGAGTAGACTGTGTAGACAAGCATTCTTTGAAGTACATCCAATCCACAGAGGCCCTTTGATGGGGCAGGGGTAAACCCAGGGGTGAGGAGAACGGTGATGTCACCCCTCATCCTCACCTCCCACTGCTTTCAATGTCTAACCCACCCCTCACGTTTGCAGGGCTCACATACCATGTGTCTAAATATTTAAAAGTTATAAATCAAACCAACGAACTGTTAAATGAAATATCTTCTATCCTCCTACCTTGACAAATCTAACTCCATAACGATGTGTAAGGCAAGGCTGGAATGTACACTTCTTGGGCTCTCAGAGTTCTCTGCCGGAACAAGGGGGTACAGGGAGAGGTGGCCCCTGGACAGAGGCCCACTAGCCTTCTCTTTCTATCCCCTACCATAGAAGGCCTGGAATGCCTATGTGTGGATATTCTAGCCCACATGTTCAAATTCTGTCCATCCCTCCGGCATACAGCTGCCCTGTGGCCCCTCTGAGCTTAGGATTTCATCATTTGAGCGGGGAATTCTGGGGTGCCAGGTTTCTGGAATGAAGCCTAGGTGGGGGTTGTGGGCTCCTTGCCCTGTGTGCAGGAGTGAGGCTGGAGGGGAGCAGAGCCAGGCCACCTAAAGTTACGGGCCTGGACAGAGGTCTCTCTTGCCTGCATCTACTCTAAAGCAAGGAATGCTGATGATAAAGAAATTGTATTTGTGAAGAGAAGCCCAGGGCAGAGACCTGGTCTTGATCATCACTGCAGCCCTCGCACCTAGCACAGTGCCTTACATGCAGTAGGTGTTTAGTAAATTGTGGTTGAATGAATTGCAATCATAGAAGCCAAGATGGATTTTAAGTCACTGGTTGTTAGAATACCAAAGTCATCCTACACTTTGAATGCTTTCTGAAGTAAAGTGAGATTTGAGTAGCTATTGACTCTTACTCTGTGTCAGGATTCAATCCCTCCTACTCCCCACCCTTGGGCAACTCAACATACGAAGGAAAAATCATTTTATATTAAAAATGCCTACATTTTATTGAAAACCTGTGTTGGAACATTGAAATAAAGTTGCCTTCTTTAGGAAAGTTAGCAATTTTATATCACCTTTAAGCAGAGAAACTTTAAATTTGAGCATAAAGCCCTTCCCCAGCTGGAAGGGGGAGGAGGAATCACGCCTGGACTTCTTCAGGTCTGCATGGCTATCATCGCCCCATTGTTTCATTCCGAGTAGAGTTTTCCTTTAGTGCTAGGTCTTCCATTTCATTTGGGGTCATTATGTTCTGCACATGTGCAGATGAGGTGGAGCCCATACTGATTCTATTTGTTACAACAGCATTCTTCCTATTTGTCATGTCACAGAGGGAGCCTAATTTGGTCTTATTGAGGTCACTATGACCCCTCTGGTCTGCCTAGAATTGCATTCCCTTAGATAATTAATTACGAGTTTGATTGGGTTTCAACAAAGCACATGGCTCCATAAATTCCATTTGGGGGAATGCCATACCAATGAATTTTGTTGTCCTACATTTTCTATTCTGTTTTCAGGCCAAACATCTCTAGTCTTTTCCATTTCCTAGCCTTTCTTTGTCAAGGTTCATGTAAAATAATTAAGGTTTTGGTGAATGACAGCATGGTAGTCCCAACCACAAGCTTTGAGAGATAGGGAAGGATGGGTCAAATAAGGTTAAATGATGGATGACAGGGAATCTCTTTTTTTTACATCAATTCTAAATGTGCAAGAAACTTGAACCTTGGAGCACTCAACTCTTTTTCCGTTCCGCGTCTGAAGGATATTGCTGTCAAGAAGGAAGCCTTTGAAATGTTAAATAGGATGATTGTGGTTTAAAAGGTTTTCGCCTTCTCTGGCTGGTCCCTCCACAGCTGTCTTCACTGCCCCCTCCTTACTTCTACCCAAGATGTTCTGCCAAACTTGAGCCACCTCCAAGTGACTGCTGCCCTCTGACCAGACAGAAATGGCCAAGCCACCACAAGATTAGGGTCTCCTAACCCCCAAAGTGTTCTCAGGGTTTCAGACTCTCTAAGCAAGAACCTCGGAACAATTGTTGATGCCAGTGGCAACAATTCACTCTTGGTTCTGAGATAATCAATTAAGATCCAAGATCAGGAAAATGCTCCTTGTTTCTCCTACCTGACCACACTCAGGTTCCTGCCTTCGGGGCCATCTCCAAGGTTGAGGTAGTCTTGGTACTTTTTCTTTGTCTAGGAGGAGAAATTTTATTGATGTATATCAATCAATCTCAGGCTTGTTTTTTTACCAAGTTTTCATAATGATTCCCACTCAGGCACCTGCAACAGCCTCTCCTCTTGCTGCAGGGGCAGTGTTCATAAGTGATGTGGGCTTTTGGAGGGTTTTACCTCGAAAAATGCTCTAGATGTCTATAATGTTCCTCAAGGAACAAATATTTTATGTTAGGCAAGGTTTTTTTTGTTATTTATTGACAGATGAACTGTTTATTTGGTTACAGCTGTCTCTTAGAGCTAGGCAAGGTGCCTTTTGCACAGGTCTTTAGTAAGTGTTTGCAGAATGAGCTCACCACAGGTTTTCTGAAGATCAACGTGTCAAAGAAATAGCTGGCACAGGTGGGAATCTATTTTCTCAGTAATACTCTGGAGTAGCAATAAAGGAGAAGGGAAGGTAAAGACAAAATTCTTTGAATGACATAAATACTTTGAATGAGATAGAAAGACAAGAAAAAAAGAGGTAAAACTAGTTGAGGTGAGCTTATATAGAAACTTGGACTCAGATGATGAGCTGAGTTCAAAGTCCCTTCTCTTCCAAAATCCATTTGAAATCACAGAAAATATAAAGTATAAATTGTGCTGGAAGATGAAAATCAAGGACACCAGAAATTGAATTTCCAGGCAATAGTGAAGATGGAGTAATGTTAATGGCAGCGGAAAAACCCAGGATCCTGAAACCATTATGGGAGAAAGCTCCCGTACAGGTGAGTGTGCTTTTCCCAAGCCTGGCCAAACACCAAACACAGTGAAAAGGTACACAGATCAGTGGTGGGGGTGGTGATCAGGGAGACAGAAGGCTGCCAGTAACAATTGCCTCACACTCCCTCCTCACTCTAACGCTCCCCACTCCCCTGTTGTTCAGAGCAGATGGCTGGGCTAACTGGAGAAAACACTTCTTTAAACAAGAACATATGTGTGTGTGCTTAGCGTGGAGAGAAGGTGTGGTTCCCAGTGTGGACGCTGAAGCAGCGAATAAGGCCAAACAGAAAGACTGAGCCCAGGGTGAGTCGAGGAGTGTGTCTGTGTGTTCTGTGTGCATGTGTGTGTGGGGTGCACAGAATTGGCATCCACTAGGGGAAAAGAAACTTGGGGATGTTTGTAAGGGATCTTTTAGAAACCTCTTTTGTTCAATCTGCAGTGTAACTCTCTTCTCTGTTTCCTGCAAAACTTCAAGAAATGCTGAATGTTTTTGAACTAGAATCTGTGTGTTTTGGGAGGAGGGAGGTGATGACGTCAGCCTCGAGTAGCAATAAGACCAGAGCAGGATAGATTAAGGAGAACAGAACTTAAAAAGAAGAGAACTATAACAATTATCTTCAGGATATTTGAGAGTGCATTGTAGCCATAAAACAGAGAGGAACCATAAAATTATTCAGAAATTTTAAAATGTTACCCAAAGTAAATTAAGTAAAAAGCTTAATGTGGGTGTGGCTGAAGAAAGAATTAATAATTTGAAAGATAAAGTCAGGGATGTCTCCTGGAACAGAGAACAAAAATTCTGAGATGATATCAGAGCTCCGAGGATTAAAGAGAAAACCCTAAATGCTTTCAGAAAGAAGATAAAAAATTTAAAAAACAACAGAGAAGAAAAGAAAGAAAAAGAGGGATAGAAAGAGCAAAACTAAGAAAAAAGAAATTCAAAAGGCTCAAAATCAAGAGTACAAAAACATTGACCACAGTGCATTAAAAGTAGACATTAATAAAAGAATGAAGGGAAAAAAGAAATATACTCGAATTTTAGAACTGTAGATAACTGGTGGGTTAAATAAGATATAACATGGAAATTACACTGAGTCTAGTGGTAGATGCAAACAAAGCTGGGTCGTTGAGTAAGCCAGATATGCGTCCTTCTGGAAGGTGTCGAAAAGCAGCAACAGAAACAGAGGCAGGCTAATAACCGTAGTGTGGACGTGAAGGGGATTGGTTTAAAAGATGTGATAATTATGTATAATTTTCATTCAAATGTTTGAAGTCTGGATAAAATAAATTATTTTCTATGAGGAAAAAATTACCAAAACTGGTTTGAGAAACTATTATTGAAATAGTGTTAAACTACTCTCCTCAGTGTTCACAGATTTAGCCTGAAAAGTGATTTCTGCAAAGCCTTTAAAGAATATTTAATTGCCAGGTCATTTAACTGTTCCATGGCATTAAAACACACACACACGTGCAAGCGCGTGCACACACACACATTGCTTCCAACTCATATAGTACCGCTACCATAAAAACAAAATAAATATCAAATAAAGTAGGCCATATAAACAAAGTAATATAGGAATCATTTTCAAAAATTCTAGTAAATTTTTAGCAAATTCAGGCAAATAGAGTATTAAGAGAACAATACATCATAACCAAGTAGGTTTTATCACGGAAATGTTAGGATGATGTAACATTAGCGTGTCTCCATTACATTAATAGTTTAAAGTAGCACCAGTTGAAGCTTTTGACAGGCTCTGAAAAGGCATTTGGTCAGTTCAACAACCATTGCCAATGAAAAAAAGAAATTAGGCTCTGAAACTTGGACCCACTCCAACATTTTTGTGTCATAAGAGGAGGGAACTACAATCTTTCCTATAGCTAGCTATTTGGGAATCATAAAAGGGTTGGGTTTTTTTCCTTTTTTTAAGTTTGCAAGAAGTACTCACCTAGCAAATGTGATTTCTAAGAAAATAATGATGACAGATTTTCATGAGAGTGAACTCAAGTAATATTCTGGCCCAATTTAGGACATGTTCACAGTCATCTTGGCCTTTAGAAGTTAGGTTAACTAAAGAGTTGTGAATTTCCAAGCAGTTTTCATCAAATGAGAATTTCTAATTATACTTCAGAAGTAGCCGTTTCTGGTATCCCCGTCAAAATAACATTAAATGAAGCATACAATGGTTCAAGATTTACACATGATTTAAGAGTACATGTCTAAGTCATCTCACTTGTAGGAATTATTTCAGGGCCCAGTCAGTCATCTTATTTTTAATTTAGAGACAGGCAATTCTGTGTATTTGGTAATTCTGCTTCTCCCTCTTACTTCTGGGAGTACGTGTGGGCCACATAATATCAATCAATTAATATTACCAGATTTGGAGAGACAGCTTCAGTATTAGTGAAGTATCTTTTTGGTGTAATACAATTGTTATATTCTATTTGATAAACCCAGGGTTGACATCTCAACCACTTAACAATCTTTGTGGCAAGGGCACAGACCAGCCAGAACAGATGCCCACCGCATCAGAATGAGTACCCATAATCTGTGCCAGTGTAAACTAGCTGAGGGGAAAACCTGCTGAACATCAGGCCTAGATTGGTCCCAACAGGCCATGGTTCCATGTTGTCTGTGGAGCAACTGAATATTTGGTTCGAGCTACAGTTTCTTGGAGGATTCATTTGTTCTCACAGCTTCAATAAAAAGCTTCACACTTAAAACTCCATTCCAAATTGCCCTCTCTGGTTTGTTGCATTTAGCAGTTGTACCATTTTCATCATATTTAACTCATATCCTCACCTTTTCTTCTCCTGACTTTACTCTTCATATCAACGCCCCAATTATTCTCAGTCATCTGAGCTAGAAACTTATGAGTGTCTACTGGTGACAGATTGGAGATGGCCAATGTCAGGGCAACTGACTTGAGCAGTCCCCAGGAGACTAGAGAGCTAGGTAGATGGAAAACCTGTATCAACCAAGTCTAACAATAGGCAAAGGACAAGCAGAACATGGCATCAGGCAGCAAAGAGCCAAGGGTCAATGAGCAAGGCCCAAGGAGGAAGAGGCAGATAAAACATCCAGGCCCAGAAGTGCTGGGTATGGTCTCAAGGTAGGGAATCAGGTTACTGAGTACTATGTGGGGCTTGGATGCAGAAGTTGAAGAGAGAGGCCTGGCTATTTGTACCTGAAAAAAGAAGTTTAAAGGAGCAGCATCAATGCTATAGTCTAGCATACCTTTGGAAGCTGGGCCAAAGAAGGGATCCTTGCACAATGCAAGGCTTGCTAAAGCCCGTGATCCCTAGAGCTGACTATACCATCCAGGCATGCGCTTGGATAACAACGTGAACACTTATGGAAGCTGGAGGGACTAAAGAAACAAAAGATAATGTGATCTATAACACAGGGGACTGGGATTTCCCACTTCTGTGACTGGATGTTCCCATACCCAAGGCCAAGTAACACCTATAGTTCATGTGATCTCTGTTGTTGGGTAAAGTAATTACATATCAATAGTTATTCCAAGAGTCATACCCATTCACGTTCAGAGTTTTTAGAATAAGCAATCTCAGGAAAAGCTAAATAACCTAGTGGCTTTTGGTGCTCACAGAGCTCAATGTTCAGGAATCAATCATTTTTATCATAGTTGGGGAGAAGGCAGAAAAGAATGGTTAGAAATAGACCCTCACCAGGTGGACAGATTTTATTCCTCTTGCTTTCTGGTTGGCCAAGCCCCACAGCTCAGGGAAGCCATGTTGAATCTTTGTCCATTTGTCATCCATGGGAGGCAGCAGTTGGAGGGGTGAGTCAGGCACTTGGTGAGAAAGGCAGTTATTGGAAATAGGAGTAAAGGGATTAGACTCTGAATAGGCTCGAGTCTGTGACCCTGGTAAGCAGGAGTCTTTGCTTTGAAGTTCTGCATGGCTGCCATCCACCTGTATTTTAAGGAATAAACCGTGAATCTGCTGGTTCCTGTGGATTTCCCTCATATTAGAAAGCGCAGGTCAGTGAGAAGGGGTGTGTGGATAGGTGGGGGCTAAGTACTAGAAGTTAAGCGTTCAGGTTAGATCTGTAAGATGTTGGCTGCATTATTAAAAGTTGTGTAAAGCACACCAGGCTTTGGGGCTCCCTGAAGACAGGTCCTTTGTTTGCCTCAGTCTCTGTTTCATTCCCACCACCCACCACACTACTGGCACACAGCAGTGCTCAATAAATATCTGTTGAATAAATGAGTACAGACCTGCCACTTGGTTCTGCCACTTACTAGCTGTGTGGCACTTACAGGTCATTAAATCTCTCTGAGACTCATTTATATTTTTACCATTAAAAATGGAATATACACAAAGTGCATAATAGGTACTTAGTAGATGATTGTTGCTATTGTTGATGGACATGCCGTGTCTCCCTTCCAGACTACAAGCTACTTGAGGAGAAGAACTTCTCCTATTCATTTTTGCAAACTGTGGATTTGGCACACCAGTTTTTACTTCATAAATGCTGAGCAAATATTTCTTTGCTGAATAGCTAAGTATATGTCGCTTACATGAAGGACAGCTCAGTGTAATGTTAACAGCAGCGACTCCAAAGTCAGACGCTTATGGCCAGATCCTGGCTCCACCACTTATGGGGTATGTGACCTTGGGCAACTGACTTAGCCTTTTTTTTTTTTGCCTCAATTTCCTCATCTGAAAAATAGAGATAATACAGTATCTTTCATGTAGTTAGGGCAAGGGTTAAATGAGTTAATATTACATATTACACTTAGAACAGTGCCAAGCATATGGTAAGTGCTGTGTAAGTACTTCCTAATTCTTAATTTCAATCCAGCTTTTAAGCTTTTCATTTTGAAATGGGAATTCACATATATCCTTCATTTGTCTTCCTCTATTGTTAACATCTTATATAACCACAATACAAGATCAAAACAAGAAAATTAATACTAGCTATTAGTTAATACTAGGTAGTTAATACTAGTTACAATACAAAACTATTAAATAATCTATAGACCTTATTTGAATTTCACCAGTTTTCCCACTAATGTCTTTTTTCTGGTCCAGTCTAGGATCTGGCATTGCAGTTAATTGTCATGTCTCCTTAATCTCCTCCAATGTGTAACAGTTCCTCAGTATCTCATGTCACTTTGAAGAATACTGGCCAGTTATTTTTCACAGTGTCCTTCGATTTGGGTTAGTCTTATGATTCTTCAGGATTTAGGCTGAGGTTATGTATATTTGGCAAAAATACCACAGGAATGATGTTGGGTCCTTCTCAATGCACCATATCAGGAGGTACAGAATGTAGATATTTCTTATAACTGGTGATGTTACCTTTGATCACTTGGTAAAGGTAGTATCCAGATTTTTCCACCATAAAGCTAGTTTTTTCCTTTATAATTGATAAGTTCCTTATGCGGAGATACTTTGCAACTGTGCAAATATCTTGTTTCTTATCAAACCTTCTCCCACTAATTTTAGCAATCATCAATGGTTCTTGCCAGTAATGACTATTCCTGTGATGTTGCTCAGTGGTGATTTTTCTATTTCCATTATTCCTTCCGCATTTATTAATTGGGATTATACTATAAGAAGAGCTGCTTCTTCTCCCCTCTTATTAATTTATTCAATTGTTTATATCAGTTGGATTCATGATTACTTATTTTATTGCCATTTATTTTGTCACTAGATGGCCCCAGCTTTAGCCATTGGAAGTTCCTTCAATTGACTCCTGTGTTCTTTAGACATGCAGTCATAATTCTTTGAAGTGATTCCATCATTCATGGTACAATAAGATGTCCTAAGCTCATTTTGTATTTTTCCTGCCCTAGCCCTGGAATCAACCATTTCTCCAAGGAGTCTTGCCTTCTTTTTTTGGAGAATGGTATTTAGAAACCAAGATCTGGGGGCTAGGTGTGCTTGTTGCTACTGGAGTGTCATTGCTTCTAGGTCTTCTCAGTGGGCAGAATTAGGAAATAAATATAAAGAAAGAAAGAAACAAATAAATAAATACATGTACAGATATACAAATTTCTTTTAATTTAGTTTTAATTAGTTAAGAAAAGATACATTTTTCTCTTCTCTTTTGAGATATTTTCCAAAAAGACATAGACCATGGATCACCAGCTTACTTGTAATTCCACCTATTTACTTGTTACTTCAGTAGGTACCATAATATATGAGTGCTGTCTATGGCTCAACAGACTTAACTCTCTTGATTTGAGAAAAAGAAAACAAAAAGGCTTTGCTCCCTCTAGCGGTCAAATTGAGTAACTGGTATTTCATGGCCTTGGGACAAGAGTTGAATACACGAATGAGATAATGGAGGGACAAGCAATTTGTTAAAGATATTCACCAATAGGAGAACATATGTGATCAGATGGAATTAGAATGTAACTATTCTGTAGCATGAATGAACCTAAAGACAGTAATTTATAGCTAATGCTCAAGCTAACGCTTGAGACCATAATATGACCAACATTTTACAAAAAGCGTTCACCTAGACCATCTCGTTGGATCCTCACAACAATCTTGTGAGGCAGGTAGAGTAGATTTTTGTTATTCTCACCTTTCAAATAAGGAATCAGTCTCAAAGAGGCTGAATGGTATGCTTCAATTCATACAATTTGTTTGGGACAGAGCTGGAACTTGGATTGAACTCGTATGGTAAGGAGGCGTTGGTCTGTTTTGTCATTGCTCACCCTCTGCTCTTTCTGCCAAAGGATTTTAAAATATGTCAAACATTTCATTACAATTGAAAAAAAAATTAAAAACACAAACCCAGAAATCTGGCCCCATGATTTAAAAAGGAAAGAAAGAAAGGAAGGAAGGAAGAAAAGAAAAAAACATCTTCCACATTTTGACTCTTGCAAACATTTTTAGCAGTTCATAAAAGTGAGAAAAAGACAATCCTAACTATCAGTGAAGTTCTTTATCAAGTTAACACCTAGTTAAAACAGGTAATGGAAGCTTTATAAATACGAAATCCAGACTCTCAATAAACATCCTACCACCAGATGTGGACTGAGATATGCACCAGTCTGGGAAGCTGGCCACCATAAACCCTCGGAGAGCCGTGAGGAGTCATATAATCATCTCGCTGCACGTGATCACTGGTCTTTGTAGTGTTACCCTTGCTTTGGCTGAAGAGAGATATCACCATAAATCCTCTCCTAACTAAAAGGATGCATTTTCTCATTTTCATCTACACAGATTTGAAAATAGGGAAGAGATTGATCAATAAGCTCATCTTTCTGCACTCATCTGGAGGCCAAAATGGCCTTGGGGATGATGTATGACACACACAATGTGAATCCCTAAAAGCTTCTGGTCTGAAGGTTATTACGGAGACAACCATGGGAAGTAATAAAGCTGTGTCGTTTATTTAAAGTGAGGGCCTTCATCTTGTCTCTCCTGGTACTTCCTCTCCTTTCTCTATTCCTAAAGTGCTGACTGGACAACATGAAAGGGAAAAAAGGTGCCTATTTCAAACCGTCCGGAAGTCCATTTGGGCCAATTCATTCCAGAAAGATAAAATCTATCAAATATTTCAGAAATAAAAGTTGGTGCTAGGTTAACTTTCAAACTGATGCCAGACTCAAGCCTGGGGATGTGTCATTTTTATCCAAGTAACAATGCAGGAATGACAAAAAGACTCCCCTCCCTGCCCACTGGGATTAACAGAATTCCAAGTGGAGCTGCATTATTTGGACCTGAGAGAGTTGTTTGCGTGAAGTTCAATAGAGCTGTTTATATCTCTGATGTGCTGTGAAATGTAATTTCTAAGGCTGGTTTGGAAAATCAAAATGGGCAAAATGTGCTGTGAAATAGAATTTCCAAGATTGATCGAGCAAATAAACAAGAAAAAAAAATCTGTGAAAACATATGCGTCGGATACTCTTTGAGGTCAAGGCTATAAAGGGAACCCACAGGTTCTATAAAATTCTTCTCATTGTCTTCTTCCCCTTGTCCTCAGCTAGGCAGTGAGGAGACAAAGAGCAGGCTCATGTCAACATCTGGCTAGTGTCTAGTCATGAGCCACAGTGCTCTCCTCTCACACACAGGTGCTGCCGTGTGACGTCTGGCTGCCACATGGCACAGCCCAAAGAAGGGCATGCTGGGAAGGGAGTGGGTATGCCCTGTGTTCTGGTGCATCACACACATGGGCACCATCCCCAGAGTGACACATGAAATGGAGGAATCCTCATTCCAGCCAGTTCTATGCAGTAGGGAACACAAAGACCGTGACAATCATCCTTGACTGCCTGTCCCCTGGCCGCTGGGGGAAAGCAGGAGGAGCACGGTGTCTTCAGTGTACAGCCCTCCGGAGCCTGCTGGCCAGCAGTGGAGAAGTTATCTCCTGTGACTTAACCATCTAAACCCAACATAGGTGGAATGAGAGGAGCCCCCTACAGGAGTGACCCACCTTACAAGGCGCCTTGTAAGCACGGTGAGGTGCCACACAGCAGTTTGGACCTTGCTCACCCCTCCAGCCACCTCACTCACTACCCCACACAGTACCAGTGCTCCAGCCTCATGGTGTTCCTCTTCCTGTTAAGTTCTAGGCATGCTGTTCCCTCAGCTTGGAATACATGAGCCACATTGCTACTGCACTGAGAGTTTGCTCAGGCGTCCCTCCTCCAGGAAGTCCCTAAACTCCCCATGCCCTTCTTCACCCCCTCCTTGCCCAGCAGAGTGTGCTCTTCCTTCTCTGTTCCCAGAGCTCATGTGACTGCTATGGTGGTGAGTGCTCATCACATTAACTCTATCCCACCCCGTCACAATGTAAGCCCCTGAAGTCCCCATCATTCATCTTTGTATCCCAGTGGCAATCTCAGTGTTTGGGATGCAGTGAGAATTAAATAAATCCCTGCTGATTGCATGAAAGAACTAGTAAGGAAGCATGAGAGATAGTGATGTTTATCAGGACACACTCAGGTCTGAAATGCAACTGTCCAACCTAGTGTTCCCCAAAATGTGGTCAGTGGAACATAAGTCCCTTGGGTGTGCTCTGCTCCCCCTCCCCTGAAAAGAATCAAATAAGTTTGGGAAATGCTGTGTGTTCCTCCTAAAGAATTATGTGTACATGGGCTTTATAAACGCCCTGGGAAGACCTACAGTTGAGAAAGCTTTTAAAAGTTGGTTTTATCTGGTGTTGAGCAAACTAATTCTTTATAAGCCACGTCTGGCAATTTTGTACTGTTTTTGTAAGTTAACTCTGATCTGTTGATGGTGGATTGGAGGAAACTTTCAAACAGAGGGGCTTCCATTACAGCAGTGGTTCTCAAAGTGTGGTCCCCAGACCAGCAGCATCTAGGAACTTGCTAGAAATGCAAATTCAGGCCCCACCCCAGACTTACTTATTCAGAGATTGGGGTCAGGGGTCCAGCAATCTGTGTTCTGACAAACCCTCCAGGTGATTCTGATTTATACTATAAAGTGTGAGGACCACCAGCCTGGAGAAACACTATTGGTTCTTGGGGGTCCCCCTTATCATTCAGAGGAGAGGTTTATCTGAGGGGTGAGTCAGGAGATGGAACTTCATGTGTGCGGCTCAGCCCCTTCTTAGTTCCTGTTATCAGATCTGCTGTCTGCAATGAGCGTGCGTTCTGGTCTGCTCTACTGGCGGGCTGTGAGCTCAGGGGGCCCACATCTTCTGTGGGGAAGGCCTGTGATTTTCCAACACTGCCTGTGACTAGATGGGTAACTGTCTAATCTGGAGATAAAGTGTGAGCAGGGCTTGTGCCCACAAATCCAAAGCTTCTCCTCCCTATAAGCTCATCTTTATTAGAAAATAGCATTGTTTTTTCCTGTGAGGAAGATTAGCCCTGAACTAACATCCGTGCCCATCTTCCTTTACTTTATATGTGGGTCGCCGCCACAGCATGGCTGATGAGTAGTGTAGGTCTGCTCCTGGGATCAGAACCTGCAAACCTGGGCCGCTGAAGAGGAGTGCACTGAACTTAACCGGTATGCCATCAGGCCAGCCCCAAAAGATAACATTTTGATCACTGTTTGCCTGTCTCCTATGTCTTATTTCTTAATTGGTTCTGAACTTGAGTGGGGAAGAAGGGGGTTTTTGCAGGGCTGCCATGTTGCACAGCACAGAAATCAATGTGGACAGTCCTCCTGGTGGTGTACAATGCAGCAATCCCCATTGTTGATTAGCCCCATAAAACTCCAATTTTGTTGGCTGTTTAGAGAGCTGTGTTGAGAAGGATTCTGAGACCAGGTCGGGGCTCACTGGGAAGGAGTCCTGAGATCAGTTAAGGAAGTCTACACAGGCATGGGAGGGGAGGTGGAGGCGTGTGGTTCAAGTGTCTGCCATTCCAGGGTAAGCTATCATCAGAACAGACAGTTCCACAGCTAGGAGTTTGGAAACACTGCACTTTGCCACTCTTTCCCCTCTTCACCAAGCAACCCTCTAATATGCTTGTGCTCCTGAGTGGACTAAACTACCAGGAAGGAGTAGCCTGAGCCAAGGACCAGTTACAGGTAACTCACTAGATCATTCTCCCACAGAAGTCAATAAATTGACCTTTGGGTTTATCTCTCTCATGTGTATAGTTAGTAATGGGCTCATCTGCTGGAGCCCGACCACCTCCAGCATACTGAGAAAGCAGTTTATGTGCTGGGAAGCTGAACCAAGGTTCTGGCCACTGTGAGCCTTGCATGGGGTAGCCAGAGACCTCCATGGATGTCTTTCATCACAATGGGTGGCCGAAAGGACCTTTTCTTAACTGCTGCTTTCCATTTCAAAAGGCGAAGCATTCAGGCAAAGGGGAATGAAGAGGAAGAATTATCTAGGGAATTTGACCCTTGTGGTCATTTCTCAGACAAAAATGTTCCATCCATCCCTTTCTTTAAGAGCAGGAATTAGGTACCCATATTATCTAGATCTTTTTATTACTTCTCTTGGCATTTGAAAAGAAAATTGTTTTGTGTGTCTGTGAGAAAGAGATTTAATGTACTTCTCTTTCTTTGATGCCTGCTTCCTCTCTGAGTCTCTATTACTATAACCAATGATGCCCTTGCATGTAGTTTTGTAATATGAAGCCCAGAGCTGGGTTTTTTTTTTTTTTTTGGTGAAATTACTTTTCTAAAATTACTTAAGAGCTTCCAATCCTGAAAAGTCACCTTTATTTAATTAATTTTTGAACAACAACAACCCCAAACTAGTTAAGTTATGGGAAAGCTGAGAGGTATGAGCACTATCCGAGTTTTCACATCTAATCTCCTACATATCCCTACAGCTAGAGTTAATCAAGAGACCATTGCTGCATAAAAGAGTGAACATTTAGGAGGAAATTAGGAAAACATGTGAAACTGACAAAAGAACACCAGAACATTTCAAAGTTTTCTCAGAACTGATAGTAAGAATGTAGACCTTCCCTGCCATTTTCTACCTCTCCCTGTGAGACCTAAGTGCTGGTCATGTGTTAGAAAAGGTGCTCAAAATGACATCTGACAGATTTCTAGTGACTTCTGATGTAGTATTATGTTTATCAGCAGGGGCCGTGGAGCCAGACTGCCTCCCTCTGCATCTAGGCACTACTGTTGATTAGTTCTGTGACGCTGGGCAAGTTACGTTACCTCATGGAGCCTCAGTGAGCTCATATACAAAATGGGGGTCATAACAGTGCCCAGGTCACAGCCCTGTAGAGAGGAATGAGATAATTCACATCAAGGGCACATGGTGAGGGCTCAGTCAACACTAATCGCTATTACCATTATTTGGTGAAAGCAACCAGCCCCTCTGTTTGGGACTGGAACCGTTCTAATTGGTTGGTAATTGGTTGGCTTTTTTTTTTCTTGAGGTATAACTGACAAATAAAATTGTATATATTTAAAGTGTACAATATGATTATTTGATATACGTATACATTGTGAAGTGATTACCACAAGTTAACACATTCATCACCTCACATAGTTAACTTAGTTACTTTTTATTTTTTTAATAAAGAATGCTTAAGATCTACTCTCTCAGCAACTTTTAAGTATACAATACAGCATTACTAACCATAGTCACCATGCTGTACATTAGATCCTAGGAACTCATTATCTTACAATTAAAAGTTTGTACCATTTGACCAATATCTCCCCATTTTTCCACTCCCTGGCAACCACCATTCAACTTGCTGTTTCTATAAGGTTTTTTTTTGTTTTTTTTCTTTAGTTTCCATATATAAGTCATACCATACAGGTATTTGTCTTTCTCTGCCTGGCTTCTTTCACTTAGCATAATGCCCTCTAGGTTCATCCATGTTGTCACAAATGGCAGGATTTCCTTCTTTCTCACAACTGAATAATATTCCATTGTATATATATTGCATTTTCTTTATCCATTCATCTGTCAATGGACACTTAAGTTGTTTCCATATCTTGCCTATTGTGAATAACACTGAATGAACATGGGAGTGCAGATATCTCTTTGAGACACTGATTTTTCCTTCCTTCAGATATATTCCCAGAAGTGGAATTGCTGGATCATATGGTAGTTCTATTTTTAATTTTTTTATTGATGTCATAATAGTTTATAACATTGTGAAATTTCAGTTGTATGTTATTATTTGTCAGTCACCATATAAATGCGCCCCTTTACCCCTTGTGCCCACTCCCCAACTCCCTTCCCCCTGGTAACCACCAAACTGTTCTCTCTGTCTGTGTGTTAGTTTATCTTCCACATATGAGTAAAATCGTATGGTGTTTGTCTTTCTCTGTCTGGCTGTTTTGCTTAACATAATACCCTCCAGGTCCATCGATGTTATTGCAAATGGGACAATTTTGTCTTTTTATGGCTGAGTAGTATTCCATTGTATATACATACACTATATCTTCTTTATCCAATCACCTGTCGATGGACTCTTGGGTTGCTTCCTCTTCTTGGCTATAGTGAATAATGCTGCAGTGAACATAGGGGTGCATAAGCCTCTTTGGATTGTTGATTTCAAGTTCTTTGGATAAATACCCAGTAGTGGGATAGCTGGATCATAAAGTATTTCCATTTTTAATTTTTTGAGGAATCTCCATACTGTTTTCCATAGAAGCTGCACCAGTTTGCATTCTTACCAGCAGTGAATGAGGGCTCCCGTTTCTCCACAACCTCTCCAGCGTTTGTTATTTTTCATCTTGGTGATTATAGTCATTTTAACAGGTGTAAGGTGATATCTTAAGTGTAGGCTTTTTGTGTGTGTGTGAGGAAGTCCAGCCCTGAGCTAACATCCATTGCTAATCCTCCTCTTTTTGCTGAGGAAGACTGGCCCTGAGCTAACACCCATGCCCATCTTCTTCTACTTTATATGGGATGCCGCCATGGCATGGCTGACAGCAGTGCGTTGGCAGGCGCCCGGGATCCGAACCCACGAACCCTGGGCCGCCAAGCGCGAAAACTAAACCACTGCGCCACCGGGCTGGCCCCGTAAGTGTAGTTTTGATTTGCATTTCCCTGATGGTTAGTGACATTGAACATCTTTTCATGTGCCTCTTGGCCATCTGTATATCTTCCTTAGAAAAATGTCTATTCATATCCTCTGCCCATTTTTCAGTCGGGTTGTTTTTTGTTCAGTTGTGTGAGTTCTTTATATATTATGGAGATTAACTCCTTGTCGGATATGTTTTGCAAATATTTTCTCCCAGGTGGTGGGTTGTCTTTTCATTTTAATCCTGGTTTCCTTTGCCTTGCAGAAGCTCTTTAGTCTGATGAAGTCCCACTTTTTTTTTTCCCTTTGTTTCCCTTGTCAGAATAGACATGGAATTCGAAAAGATCACTCTAGGGCCGATGACAAAGAGTGTACTGCCTATATTTTCTTCTAGGAGTTTTATAGTTTCAGGTCTTGCCTTTAAGTCTTTGATCCATTTTGAATTAATTTTTGTTTATGGCAAAAGATAATGGTCTACTTTCATTCTTTTGCATGTGACTGTCCAGTTTTCCCAGCACCATTTATTGAAGAGACTTTCCTTTCTCCATTGTATGTTCTTAGCTCCTTTGTTGAAGATTAGCTGCCCGTGTATGTATGTGGTTTTATTTCTGGGCTTTCAATTCTGTTCCATTGATCTGTGTGTGTGTGTTTGTACCAGTACCATGCTGTTTTGATTGTTATAGCTTTGTAGTATATTTTGAAATCAGGGATTGTGATGCCTCCAGCTTTGCTCTTTTTTCTCAGGATTGCTTTAGCTATTCAGGGTCTTTTGTTGCCCCATGTGAATTTCAGTATTCTTTGTTCTATTTCTGTGAAGAATGTCATTGGGATTCTGATTGGGATTGCACTGAATCCGTAGGTTGCTTTAGGTAGTATGGACATTTTAACTATGTTTATTCTTCCAATCCATGTGCATGGAATATCTTTCCATTTCTTTATGTTGTCATCAATTTCTTTCAATAATGTCTTATAATTTTCATTGTATAGGTCTTTCACCTCCTTGGTTAAATTTATTCCTAGATGTTTTATTCTTTTTGTTGCGAGTGTACACAGGATTGTATTCTTGAGTTCTCCTTCTGTTAGTTCGTTATAGGAGTATAGAAATGCAACTGATTTTTACAAGTTAATTTTGTACCCTGCAACTTTACTGTAGTTGTTGATTATTTCTAATAGTTTTCTGATGGATTCTTTAGGGTTTTCTACATATAAAATCATATCTGCAAACAGCAAGAGTTTCACTTCTTCATTGCCAATTTGGATTCCTTTTATTCCTTTTTCTTGCCTAGTTGCTCTGGCCAAAACCTCCAGTACTATGTTGAATAAGAGTGGTGCACCCTTGTCTTGTTCCTGTTCTCAGAGGGATGGCTTTCAGTTTTTCCCCACTGATAATGATGTTGACTGTGGGTTTGTCACATATGGCCTTTATTATTTTGAGGTACTTTCCTTCTATACCTATTTTGTTGAGAGTTTTTATTATAAATGGATGTTGGATCTTGTCAAATACCTTCTCTGCATCTATTGAGATGACCATGTGGTTTTTATTCCTCATTTTGTTACTGTGGTGTATCACATTGTTTGATTTAAGGATGTTGAACCATCCCTGTGTCCCTGGTATAAATCCCACTTGATCGTGGTGTATGATCTTTTTAACATATTGCTATATTCAGTTTGCCAATATTTTGTTGAGGCTTTTTGCATCTACATTCATCAGCGATATAGGCCTGTAATTTTCCTTCTTTGTGTTGTCCTTATCTGGCTTTGGTATCAGGGTGACGTTGTTCTCATAGAATGTGTTAGGAAGTGTTCCCTCTTCCTCTATTTTTTGGAATACTTTGAGAAGGATAGGTATTAAATCTTCTTTGAATGTGTGGTAAAATTCTCCAGAGAAGCCATCTGCTCCTGGACTTTTATTTTTTGGGAGGTTTTTGATTACTGTTTCAATCTCTTTACTTGTGATTGGTCTATTCAGATTCTCTATTTCTTCTTGATTCAGTTTTGGGAAGTTGTAAGAGTCTAAGAATTTATCCATTTCTTCTAGATTGTCCAATTCATTGGCATATAGTTTTTCATAGTATTCTCTTATAATCCTTTGTATTTCTGTGGTATCCATTGTGATTTCTCCTCTTTCACTTCTAATTTTATTTTTTTGAGGCTTCCCTCTTTTTTTTTTTCATGAGTCTGGCTAAGTGTTTGCAATTTTGTTTATCTTCTTAGAAGACCAATGCTTTGTTTCATGGATCCTTTCTACTGTTTTTTTGTTTGTTTGTTTCAATTCCATTTATTTTTGCTCTAATTTTTATTATTTCTCTCCTTCTGCTGACTTTGGGCTTTATTTGTTCTTCTTTTTCTAATTCTGTTAGGTGTAGTTTAAAGTTGCTTATTTGGGATTTTTCTTGTTTAAGGTGGGCCTGTATTGCTAGGAATTTCCCTCTCAGGACCACTTTTGCTGCATCCCATATAAGTTGGTATGGTGTATTTTCATTTTCATTTGTTGCCAGATATTCTTTGATTTCTCCTTTAATTTCTTCAATGGTCCATTGGTTGTTCAGTGGCGTGTTGTTTAGTCTCCACATCTTTGTCACTTTCCCAGTTTTTTTCTTGTAGTTGATTTCTAGTTTCATAGCATTATGGTCAGAAAAGATGCTTGTTATGATTTCAATCTTCTTAAATTTATAAACGCTTGCCTGCTTCCCAACATATGGTCTATCCTTGAGAACGTTCCATGTGCACTTGAGAAGAATGTGTATTCTGCTATGTTTGGGTGGAGTGCTCTGTATATATCTATTAAGTCCATCTCATCTAGTTTTTCGTTTAAGTCCACTATTTCCTTATTGACTCTCTGTCTGGATGGTCTATCCATTGATGTAAGTGGGGTGTTAAGATCCCCTACTGTTATTGTCTTGTTGTTAATATCTCCTTTTAGGTTTGTTTATAGTTGCTTTGTGTACTTTGGTGCTCCTGTGTTGGGTGCATATATATTTATATTTATAAGTGATATGTCTTCTTGGTGGAGTGTCCCTTTTATCATTATATATTGCCCCTGTTTGTCTCTCATTACCTTTTTTATCTTGAATCTTCTTTGTCTGATATAAGTATGGCAACACCTGCTTTCTTTTGTTTGCCATTAGCTTGGAGTATTGTCTTCCATCCCTTCACTCTAAGCCTGTGTTTGTCTTTAGAGCTGAGATGTGTTTCCTGGAGGCAGCAAATTGTTGGGTCTTGTTTTTTAATCCATCCAGCCACTCTGTGTCTTTTGATTGGGGAATTCGATCCATTTACATTTAGAGTGATTATTGATATATGAGGGCTTAATGCTGCCATTTTATTGCTTGTTTTTCAGTTGTTATGTATTTCCCTTGTTTCTCATCCCCTGTATATCAGACTGCCAACTCACTTTGGTGGCTCTCTATGATGGTTTTTTCTTTATTTATCATTTGTGTCTTTGTTCTGATTTTTTGTTTAGTGATTACCATGAGGTTTGTATAAAAGATCTCATGGATGAGATAGTCCATTTCCTGATAGCCTCTTGTTCCCCTCGTCTAAACAGATTTCATCCCTTTCCTCTTCCCCTTCTAAGTTGTTGTTGTCACAACTTATTCCAATATGTCTTGTGAATTTGTGGTTAAAATGAAGTGATAATGTTTATTTTCAATGTTTTCCTTCCCTTTACCTTTAGAGTTATACTTAAGTGTTTGCTAATCTGCTCTGATAGTGAGTTGCAATTTTCTGATTTTGTCTGCCTATTTATCTCCTTGCTCAAGGCTTTGTAAACCCTTTCTTTTTTTTTTTTTTTTCAGGTATGAGGAACCCCCATCTGTTTTCCATAGTAGTTGTACCAATTTACATTCCCATCAATGGAGTACAAGGGTTCCCTTTTCTCCACATTCTTACCAACATTTGTTCTCTCTTGTCTTCTTGATAATAGCCATCCTAACAAGTGTGAGGTGATATCTCCTTATGGTTTTGATTTTCATTTCCCTAATGATCAGTGATGTTAAGTACCTTTTCCTGTACCTGTTAACCATTTGTATGTGTCCTTTGGAAAAATGTCTATTCAGGTCTTCTGCCCATTTTTTAATCAAATTATTTGGGGTTTTTTGCTATTAAGTTTTATGAGTTTCTTACATATTTTGAATATTAGTCTCTTGTCAGATATATGATTTGCAAATATTTTCTCCCATTCCATAGGTTGCCTTTTCATTTTGTCAATTGTTTCTTTTGCTGTGCAGAAGCTTTTTAGTTTGACATAGTGCCTCTTATTTATTTGTGCTTTCGTTGCCTTTGCTTTTGGTCTCATATCCAAAAAGTCATTGCCAAGACCAATATCAAGGAGCTTTTTCCTTATGATTTCTTCTAGGAGTGTTACAATTTATCTTACATTTAAGTCTTTGATCATTTTGAGTTAGTTTTTGTGAGTGGTGTAAGACAGGGGTCCAATTTCTTTCTTTTTTTTTTTTTTTTGCATGTGGATATCCAGTGTTTCCAACTCCATTTATTGAAGAGACTATCCTTTCCTTATTGTGTGTTCTTGGCACACACAACGTCAAAGATTAGTTATCAAAGATGAGTTGACCATATGTGTGTGGTTTTATTTCTAGGCTCTCTATTTTATTCCATTGGTCTATGTGTCTGTTTTTATGCCAGTACCATACTGTTTTGATTACTATAGTTTTGTAATGCAGTTTGAAATCAGGAAGTGTGATGCCTCCAGCTTTGTTCTTCTTTCTCAAGATTGCTTTGGCTATTTGGGGTCTTTTGTGATTCTATACACATTTTAGGATTTTTTTTCTATTTTTGTGAAAAATACTATTGGAATTTTGATAAAGATTGCGTTGAATCCGTAGATGACTTTGAGTAGTATGGATTTTTTAACAATGTTAATTCTTTCAATCCATGAGCATATGATATCTTTCCATTTATTTGTGTCTTCTTTGACTTCTTTCAACAATGCTTTATAGTTTTCAGTGTACAGATCTTTCACCTCTTTTGTTAAATTTATTCCTAAATATTTTATTGTTTTTAATGCTACTGTAAATGAGATTGCTTTCTTAATTTCCCTTTCAGACAGTTCATTATTAGTGTATAGAATGCAATTGATTTTTGTATGTTCATTTTGTATTCTGCAACTTACTAAATTCATTGATTGGTTCTAACAATTTTTGATCTCTATATATGAGATTAGGTCTTCTGCAAACAAAGACAATTTTACTTTTTCCTTTCTGACTTGGAGACACTTATTTCTTTATCTTGCCTAATTGCTCTAGTACTGTGTTGAATAGAAGTGGCGAGAGTGGGCCTCCTTGTCTTGTTCCTGATCTTAGAGGAAAAGCTTTCACTTTTCACCATGGAGTATGATGTTAGCTGTTGACTCATCATATATAGCCTCTATCATGTTAGGTGCATTTCTTCTATACCCAATTTGTTGAGAGTTTTTATCATGAAAGGATGTTGAAGTTTGTTTGCATCTATTCAGATCATCATATTAATTTTTTTTTTTTTTTTTTGCTGAGGAAGATTAGCCCTGAGCCAACACCTGTGCCAATCTTCCTCTACTTTATATGCGGGCCACAACCACAGCATGACTGATGAGTGGTGTAGGTCTGTGCCTGGGGTCTGAACCTGTGAACCCAGGCCACCGAAGTGAAATGCACCGAACTTAACCACTATACCACAGGACCAGCCCCATCATAAGATTTTTATCCTTTATTCTGTTAATGTGGTGTATCACATTTATTGATCTGCATACGTTGAAGTATCCTTGCTGAGGATTTTTGCATCTACATTTATCAGGGATATTGGCCTGTAATTTTCTTTTCTTGCACCATTCCTGTCTGGCTTTGGTATTGGAATAATGCTGGCCTCATAAAATGAGTTTGGAAGTGTTCCTTCCTCTTCATTTTTTCAAAGAGTTTGAGAAGGATTGATGTTAATTCTTCTTTGAATGTTTGGTGGAATTCACCAGTGAAGCTGTCTGGTCCTCGACTTTTCTTTGTTGGGAGTTTTAATTTTTTCAGTGAGGAAGATGTTGCCAATCTTCCTCTTTTTGCTTGAGGAAGATTGTCATTGAGCTAACTTCTATGCCAGTCTTCTTCTATTTTGTATGTGGGATGCTGCCACAGCATGGCTTGATGAGTGGTGTATAGGTCCATACCTGGGATCCGAACCCATGAACCCTGGGCTGCCAAAGCAGAACACATGAACTTAACCACTATTCCATCAGGCAGGCTCTGGGAGATTTTTTTAAATTAAGGATTAAGGTACATTCCTTCTATGCCCAATTAGTTGAAAGTTTGTATCATGAAAGGATGGTGGAATTTTGTCAAGTGCTTTTTCTGTATCTATTGAGATGATCATATGATTTTTATCTTTCATTCCATTAAGGTGATGTGTCACATCGATTGATTGCCTATGTTGAACCATCTTGCATTCCAGGGATAAATGCTGCTTGATCATGATGTATTGCTAGCATTTGGTTGAGAATTTTTGCATCTATATTCATCAGAGATATTGCCTGTAGTGTGTTTTTCTTGTAATGGCCTTATCTGTCTTTGGTATGAGGGTAATGCTGGGCTCCTAAAATGAATTTGGGAATGATCCTTCTTCTTCAAACATTTTGGAAGAGTTTTAGAAGGATCAACATTAATTTTTCTTTAAATGTCTAGCAGAATTCACCAGTGAAATCTTCTGTTCCTGGGCTTTTCTTTGTTGAGAGGTTTTTTGTTACTAATTCAATCTCCTTGCTCATTATTGGTCTGTTCAGATTTTCTGTTTCTTCATGATTCAGTCTTGGTAGGTTGTATGTTTCTGGGAATGTACTTATTTCTTCTAGGTTATCCAATTTTTGGCTTATAATTGTTCATAGTAGTCTGTTATGATCTTTACATTTCTGTGGTATCAATTGTAATGTGTCCTCTTTCATTTCTGGTTTTATTTATTTGAGTCTTCTCTCTTTTTATTTCTTGCTAAAGGTTTGCCAATTTTATTTTTGTTGTTAATCCCATCAAGTCAATTTTGACTCCTAGTGACCCTACGTACAGCAGAGTAGAACCCTGACTGGTCTTTCTGTGCCATCCTCTCACCTTCCGGAGCTGTATCAGACAGTGCTCTACTGCTGTTCATAGGGTTTTCATGGCCAGTTTTTTCAGAAGTGGTGGCCAGGTCCTTCTTCCTTGTCTGTCTTAGTCTGGAAGCTCCGCTGAAATCTGCCCACCATGGGTGACCCTGCTGGTATTTGAAATACCAGTGGCATAGCTTTTGGCATCACAGCAACATGCAATTACCACAGTATGACAACAGAGAGATGGGTGGTGTGGTACCCTGACTGGGAAACAAACCCAAGCCACAGCAGTGAGAGTGCCAAGTTAAGACTTTTAGAAAAGCCACTAGACCACCAAGGCTGGCTCAATTTTATCTATCTTTTCAAAAGCCAACTATTATTTTTCTTGATGCTTTCTATTGTTTTTCTAGTCTCTATTTCATTTATTTCTGCTCTGATCTTTGTTATTTTCTTCCTTCTAACTTTAGGCTTAGTTTCTTTTTCTTCTAGGACCTTGAGGTAAAAAGTTAGGTAGTTTATTTGACACCTTTATTTTTTTCTTAATGTAGGGGTTAATCACGATAAACTTCCCTCTTAGAACTGCTTTTGCAGCAGCCCATACATTTTGAAATGTTCTGTTTCCATTTTTATTTGTTTCAAGATTTTTTTGATTTGTTCCATTTTAATACTTTTGTAAGATACAATAAAAATTGATTATAAAAGAAAAGAACACTAAAGACATACAAAATGCAAGCCTTAATTTTTCCCAATATTATTAATATTTTAAAACATACAGAAAAGCTGAAAGAATTGTGCAGTGAACCCCCATGTACCCACTGCCTACATCCTACCATTGATATTTTGTTATATTTGTTTTATCACTTATCTATCATCCCTCTACCTATTCATTGATCCAAATTATTTTTTGATATATTCAAAGTAAATTGCAGACATTAGTAAATTTACCCCTAGACAGTTCAGTATGCATATCATTAACTAGTTTCAATATTTGTTTATGGTTCTTTTTTGAGGTAAAATTTACATACAGTGAAATGCACAGACCTTAAATGTACCATTCAAAGAGTCTTAAGAAATGCATACACCTGTGTAACCCAAAGCTGTATCAAGATATAGAACATTTCCATCATCTCAGAAATTTCTCCTGTGCCTCTTTCCAGTCAATTTCCACAATGTGTCAACTATAAGTTCTAATTTTTTTATTATTAGATTCAACAAAAATAAGATTACTTTGTCAAATTGATATGAAAGTTTCTAGACACACACTCTCAATTTCTACACTTACGTCCTCATGCATGGGTAATAAGCAGCTCAGACTCAGTCTAGTCCATGGTCGACTGTGTGAGTAAACCCTTTCTAAAATTCTGAGTTTGCAGCTGTGGGCCCTGTGACTATAAGTCCATGGGCCACTTGCTTGGAAGCCACCAAAGCAAGATCCTCCCCCACAGGCACACTGTGTGACTTTCTCTACTTGCTTCCTGTACTCTTGTTATATTCACCTCCAGATGGAGTGAGGGAAAGACTGGAAAGCAGATGGTGGGGGAGGTTTTGTTGGGGGGAATAAGGGAAACTCTCTTCCCAACTCCTTCCCTTTCTTGGCTGCCCCACAGTGGGAGCAAGCAGGGACCCCAGGGTGATAGTACCAAGTGCCAGAGTGATTTGTCTGGGAAATACGGCAGGCCTCTCCCATTTCCACCCTCTCCATGCTCCAGCCCACACGTCAGGGTTGGTGGGACTGACCTGCAGGTGGCAGCTGCCTCTGCAAACTCTATGAGAGACTAAGCTGTGGCAAGTGAATTCCCACTACAAGCCATTCCAGGAGAATTCATCTTCCTTTCTCCCCTGGATGGAATGGGAGCCTCACCCAGACATGGTGTATTAACTACTTCTTTTTGAAATGAGTTTGTGGTGCCTGGGAAATGCTCACAGACCCCGTGGGTGTCAGATGTGGCTTTGAGGACCGTAGTTCTCAGGGCAGAAGGCTGGGTTTGTAGACCAGTTCTTTGGAGGCAGACCTGCCCCTCCGTTCAGGTTGGCTTCCATGGCACACTTTGTCATTCACAAATAATGATGAGTATGTCCACCCACTGCAGGCTACAAGAGCCTTTCCTCAGTAATCTATGGTGCCTGCCCTGAGAGCCTACAGTCTGATTGGGGAGGGAAAACGTGAATACCTGGTAGAATACTAAGAGCTAGCACCTATTGGGCCGCTACTATGTGACATTTTATAAAGGAGGAAACTAAGCCACAGACAGCTTAAGTAACTTACCCAAGTTCCCACAACTCAATAGTGAGACCAGAATTTAAGTGAGACTAATAATCAAGTCAGAACTCAAACCCAGAAAGTCTGGCTCAAGAATCCACATTCGTAACTAGCATATCACACTGCCCCCACTATTAATTGCCAACTTCATGGGCAATTACTATGTTTGAGTAATTACTATGTACATGGACGCTATGGATGAGATCCTCTGTGAATTGCTTTGCATATCTGAACTCAGAATCTGATGGGTGTTCCAAGAAGGATCCAAGAGGAATCCAGGAATTCTGAAGGGAAGATTGTTTTCAGAGAATGCTCCACAGACAATTTTTTTTTAAAAATAATGATTTTATATATTGAGATCTAATTTAGAATCCAAACTTTTCATAAGATGTTTCTGATTAAATCCATATAAAACCAAAATTTGAATCTTAGAATAAAAGTGACTACACAAAGCTGTAAAGGACAGATAGACATGTTTGATGCTCTCTGACAGTTTCAGAAGCAGTATAGAAATATGGAAGCCCAATTATGCTGATAACTTAAGACCCAACTGGGATCTTCAGAATTTCTGATTTGGAGCTTTGAGAAATGAAAGAGAAAAAATCTTGAGTTCTGTCTGTGAGCTCTCGGGCAAATTGTTTAAGCTCTCTAGGAGTTGGTTTCTCATGTATACAATGAAGGATTGATCCAGGTCACTAGTCCTAGCTTCATTACATGATACTCTGGAAAGTACCCATCTTTGGAAGAAAAAAGGTGGAACTGCATGCTGGGGTTTGCATATAACTCACAACCTATCTTGTCTTTGTAGCAGCCTGTAAAACATCTGGGCACATTCCATGTGTCAAGCATGTAAATGTCATCCATCCTTGTTGTGTGTTGCCAAGGACAGGAAGTTGAGAACTGCAGGGCTGGATATTTCCAGGACCCCTTTCAGGGCTAAACTTTGTAGCCCCAGTGCCTTTGCTTCTGTGTCTGACAGGGCATCTTGCCACAGCCTGCTGCCATTGCCACCTGGAAAGGGCTCCTCCCTCAAAAATCACAACAAAAATCCAACCATATATCCTTACTTAGCTGTCACAGAGACAGCACTTTCCTTTTGGAGCAGAAAGGTGTGAATTGGGAGGGAAGCTACATCTTCTGGACAAATTATTCCTCCAAGTTTACAGAGAAACCCACTAAGGAAGTCAGTGAGCTGATTTTATAATTTTGCTGTTTGCTTTTTTTTGTTGTTAATAGATCTCTGATGTCTAAAAGCGTAGTAGGACCTTTCCATCCTTTTCTCTCTTCCTTTCTCTACCGTCTGTCCTTCCCTTCACATAGAGCCATTGTCAAGACCAGCATCTGAGAGGCCAGAGGAGGGTGTATGTGTGCAGTGTGAAGGTAGTGTCAAGCCCAGTGGCTAAAGAGGCAGCAGTATTGGAGAGGGTGCAGAGAGGTGGCAGGCAGAGGAGGCAGCTGGTGTGGTTGGGAGGTTGGCTACATTGAGCACAAAAGTCAATAAATTGAGGAAAATGAGAGCCAGATTTCTCACTGTCAAACAACTAGAACCAGACCAGGTACTGCTAGCAGAACTACCTGCTCTCCCACCTCTGTGAGAAGGCAGTGAGCACTAAAAGGGGTGATGTCTCCAACATGCAAATGGTACCAGCATGTACACAAGTCCCTCTATCCCATATCCTGAGCGACGGCCTGGGATTACCACAGGGCAGAAGGTACATTTCCTTGGAAGGTCAGAACTGTCCCCACTCCCTTCTCTCCTGTCCTCTGTCCCCTCCCAGGGTAGTGAAGTGAGACCTGAGTACATTGTGACGGGTACCCTGGGGTCCTGAATCACGACTTAACTAATAATAAAAACTCATTGGAAAAGTGAAACAAGAATGATATCAAAGATATTTACCAAAAATAAATGGAGAGACAATACCATGTTCACTGATTGGAAGACTAAATATAATAAAGATGTCAATTCTCCCTAAATTGATATTTACGCTTACTGCAATTCCTGTCAAAATCTCAGGAAAAGTTTTTTGTAGATATAGGTGATATTAACATAAAATTTATATGAACTGTTAAGGAATATAGAATTGCTATAACAATTCTGAAAAAGAAAAATACAGTGGAGAGAATCAGTTTACCCAATTTTAAGATTTATATAGTCAAAACATGGTATTTGTAGAGGGATAGACACACAGATTGATGAGACAGAATAGAGAATCCAGAAAGAGACACAAACAGACATGTCAACTAAAGTGCAAAAGCAATTAGTCTTTTCAACAAAAGGAGTTAGAGCATTTGGACATCCATGGCGGGGGAGGGGGGACCCTCAACCTAAACTTCATAACTTATACAAATATTAACTCAAAATGGATCATGAACTTGGACTTAAATATAAAATGTAAAAACTATAAACCTTTTAGGAAAGAACATAGGAGGGCATCTTTGGCATCTAGGGCTAAGCAAGGAATTCTTAGACTTGACACCAAAAGCACAATCTATAAAAGAAAAAATTGATAAATTGGACTTGATCAAATTAAAAACTTTTGCTCTGTGAAGGATCCTGTTAAGAGGATAAAAACACAAGGTACAGACTGGGAGAAAATATTTGCAAACCACATATCTGATAAAGGAATAGTATCTAGAATATTTAAAGAACTCTCAAAACTCAACAGTAAAAACCAAATAATCCTGTGAGAAAATGGGCAAAAGACATGGTAAGACATTTCACAGAGGATATACAGATGGCCGATAAGCACATGAAAAGATGTTCAACATCATTAACCATTCGGGAAATTCAGATAAAGACCACAATGAGATATCACCACACACCTATCAGAATGGCAAAAATAAAAAATAGTGAGAACAACAAAATTCTGGAGAGGATGTGGAGAAATTGGATCACTCATACACTGATGGTGGGAATGTAGAATGGTATACTCACTCTGGGAAAGAGTTTGGCAGTTTCTTAAAAAAACTAAACCTGCAACTCTCATATAATCTGACTATTGCACTGTTGGGCATTTATCCCAGAGAAATGAAAACATATGTTCACACAAAAACATGTCCATGAATATTCATAATTTATTCCTAATAGCCAGAAAATGGAAACAACACAGAAGTCCTTCAACAGGTGAATGGTTAAACAAACTGATACATTCACACCATGGAATATTACTTGGCAATTAAAAGGAATGAACTATTGCTGCACACAATGGCTTGGATGAATCTCCAAAGAATAATGCTGAGTTAAGAAAGCCAATCCCCAAAAAGTTACATACTGTATGATTCTGTTTATATCACATACTTGAAATAACCAAATTATAGAAATGGAGAACAGATTGGTGGTTGTCAGGGGTTCAGGAAGAGGTGGGTGTGGGAAAGAAGTGACTGTGGCTATAAAAGGGACACATGAGGGATCCTTGTGGTGATGGAAATGCTCTGTATCTTGACTGTTTCAATGTTGATATCGTGGTTGAAATACTGCACTATAGTTTTGTAAGACATTACCAGTGAGGGAAACTAGGTAAACGGTAGATAGGATCTGTCTGTATTATTTCTTACAACTGTATGTGAATCTATAATTATCTCAAAATAAAGATTTTAATTAAAAAGCCAGGGAAGGGCACCTTGGAAAGGTAGAAAAAGCCCCAGATGAGGAGACAGAAATCTGGTCTGGTCCCAGCTCTGTCCCGCACTCACTTTGTGGCTTTGAGTCATGTAACATCTGTGAGTCTCAAAGTCCCTCACAGTGAAAATGAGGAGACTGAAGTTGGCCTTACTTAATGTATTAGTTTGTTAGGGCTGCTCCATCAAAGTACCACAAACCTGGTGGCTTAAGTAACAGAGATTTGTTGTCTCACAGTTCTGGAGGCTAGAAATCTAAAATCAGTGTGTTGGCAGGGTTGGTTCTTTCTGAGGGCTGTGAGGGAATGATCTGTATTAGGCCTCTCTCCTGGCTTGCAGACGGCCGTCTTCTTATGTCTCTTCACATCGACCTCCCTCTATATGCATCTCTGTGTTCACATTTCCCCCCTTTTATGAGGACAGCAGTCATATTGGATTAGGGCCCACCCTAATGACTTCACGTTAGCCCAACTACCTCTGTAAAGACCCCATCTGCAAATCAGGTCACATTCTCGGGTACTGGGGACTTCAACACGTGAATTTTGAGGGTGGGAGACGCAATTCAACCCAGAACACTTAACATTGTACATGTGCTGTGATAATCAGATGAAATAACTGTGAAAGCCCTTGCAAAAGGTTCTGTGCAGACCCAGGATTTAAAAATCATTAAGAAAATGGCATTCAAGCAGCAGCTTGGTGGATAAACACTGACTCAGGAGCCGGAAGTTCCAGGACCCAGCTTCAGTTACACAGCGAGCTCCGGTCAGTCCCTCGGCTTGGTTCCTCTGTTCTCACTGTGTAGAATAGGAGGAGATTAGATTCATGATTTCTACTGTGACTTAGCTCTAATGGTCTATTGATTCTAATTTCATTGTTTTAAAATAACTTTCTGAATAAAGAAATGAACCTTCATTATAGAATAATTGGAACATACCTAAAGGCATAACAAAAAAAGTTAGCCATAATCTTATAACTCAGTAAGACTCTCATTGTTAACATTTTGGTATTTCTCCTTCTAGTTTTCTTTTTTCCCAAGCACATATACATAGAGAAATACATATAGTGTTATATATGTTACATGTAATAATATAATATACACCTCATATAATATGACATATTATGTGTCATGTAATTATATGACATATATGTCACATATTATATATGTAATGATATATAACACATATATAATACTCATTATACACATATTCTTTTTACACATTGGAGCTCATGGTCTCCATACAATTCTGTGTCTGGCTTTTTTCACCTGACATTATGTTGTAAGCCTTTTCCGACATCCTTAAAATTCTTCAAACATGCAATCCTTATTGGTTGTATAATATTCTGCAGAATGGGAGATCTATATTACATTTAATCAGATTCTAAGTTCCTTCAAGCCTGCCTCTCTGTGTTCAGAAAGAAATAGTTGTAGATTTGTGCCATCTGCCCCAAACACAACGTCAGGCTGTGACACGTGCCTGCCCAAATGCCTCCATTCACTGAAACTTGGCGTTGAGGTTTGACTCTGGAGGGAGCGATCGCTCCCGCAGGCGGTGTGGGCTGCGGCCCCAGCTGCCTGCTTAGAGCCGCTGGGGGAGGGAGGAGTTTGGCACTCCACTTGAATGAATGCACCTTTTTCTGGACGTTACAGCAGCTGGGAGAAGGTAGAGACCCCAGGAAAGAGAGAGTCTGCGGAAAGGGTGAGAAGGAGAGCGGCAGAGCGAGGGGAGGAAACCCTCTGCTGGGCAGCGTCCCGTCAGGACTTCTCGACTTTCACCTCCAGCTTTCCCATAGCATTCCTGCCTCCTCTCTGCTCCTAAACACTTCCTTGGGTACGGCTGGAGCCGCGCCAGCCACATGAAAAAGTACAATGAAAACAAAATCTTCAGCAGATGCCGCAGCCCAAAGAGCATCTTATATTCAAGACCGCAGACCGCGGCCCCAACTCAGCAGATGCGCTAGCGCGGGGCGCACATGTGGAGGGAGACCACCGCCCAACGCCTAACAGGGCTGCAGAAGTCGTTTGCTTCAGGTGGACTTTCCCAGCTCCCACAGGATGCAGTGGGCCAGCACCCAGTGGAGTTGTCAGGCTTTCTTTAGGATAAAGATGGTCAATGTTATGTGATAGAGGAACTGAGATGTTTTATTTTATTTAAAAAAATCTCCTTACCTACTTCTGGCACGGAGACAACTGGAATTATAGTCAATATTTCTAGTCCTTATGTTTTATGTTTCTGGGAAAGATATCCCCTCAGAATCTAATGTGCCCAAATTTTGGCATGAATCAGAAAGAAGTAATCGTTGGGTTTTGTTGACAGTCTCTCATTTTGATTTGATTTATCTCAGTGGAGTGGACAGAATGTTAGACTGAGGAAGAAGAAATCGTCTCTAATCTTGAGTTTGTCACTCGTTAAATGTGTGATTTTGACCAAATTATGTGTGATTTTAAATAAATGATTTAACTCTTCTGGGTCTCAGTTTCCTCAAATATAACATGAAGGATTATTGGTGGTTTTCTAAATTTTTGACACTGTGGAACCCTTTGTTCAAATGAAATCTTACATGGAAAGACCCAAGGCTGATATTTAAAATATTTACCAACCAGGAGTGCTTGGACTGCTCCAGTCAGAACACACACTGGCCGTAGCCCTGTGGCTG
The DNA here is from genome assembly GCA_031878705.1 of Tapirus indicus. Lineage (NCBI taxonomy): Eukaryota > Metazoa > Chordata > Mammalia > Perissodactyla > Tapiridae > Tapirus > Tapirus indicus. The sequence continues at coordinate 49,718,532 of CM062918.1, forward strand.
AGACCTGGGAGCGCCCTGCTCTGCCAGACATTAACTCTTTGGTTCTGTGATTATAGGGAGTTGGGGATGGATCTCAGGGACCAGGCCATATGGCTCAGGCAACAGGATGCACTCAGGGAGTTCAGGACAGCAATTGTTCACCAACAATTACATTCATAGCAGTATTAGTCACGATAGCCAAAAATGGAAACAAACCAAGTACCCATCAAATGATAAATGGATACAGAAAATGTGGTATATCCATATGATGGAATATCATGCAACCATATAAGGAAATGAAGTAGTGATAAGTGCTAGAACGTGGAGGGACCTTGAAAACATTATGGTAAGTAAAAGAAGCCAGACACAAAAGGCCACATATTGTATGATTCCATTTATATGAAATGTCTACAACAGAAAAATCCATAGAGACAGAAAAGTAGATTAATGGTTGCCAGGGCCAGGGTGGGCAGGAGAGAATGGGGAATAACTGCTGATGGGCATCAGATTTCTTTCTGGGATGATGAAAATGTTCTCTAATTAGATAGTGGTGATGGTGGCACAACTCTATGAATAACCACTGAATCATACACTTAAAAAAGGGTGAATATTATGGTATGTGAATTATATCTCAATAAAACCATTACTTAATAAAGGTATTATGAAAAGCTATATACTCATATATTTTAAAATTTAATAAAATATATAAGTACCCAAGAAAACACAAAATGCCAAAATCAGCCCTAGAAAAAAATAGAGAATTTGAGTTGATTAGTTAAGTATTAAAGAGATTAAAATAAGAGTTAAATATCTCTTCTTCTCCAGAAATCCAGGCCCAGATGGTTTTATAGGTGAGTTCTACCAAACTTACAAGAAACAGTTAATTCTAATCTTAAATAGATTGTACCAGAAAATAGAAACAAAGAAAAATCTGCCCCACTCATTTTATGAGATCAATGTAGCATTGATTACAAAATCAGATAAAAACAATATAAGAGAAGGAAATTATAGACTCATTTCACTTATGAACATAAATGTGAAAATCAAAACAAAATTTCAGCTTACCAAATCAGATACTGAATCATAAAAAAATGCATCATGATTTATGGTTTATCCAAAATATGGTTTATCTAAAAGTGGTTTATCCAAAATCTGTGAAACATCAGAATCTGTTTAACATCAGAAATATGCTCAATGTCATTTCCTCGTTGATAGACTAAGCAACAGAAAACACATGATAACTCAAGCTACCAGAAAAAGCCTTGATCTAGCTATAGCGATGATTTTTTAAAAAAATTGCATAGAATCTGGAGTGGAAGGAGAGCCTTAATGTAATAAAGGTTATATGCAAAAACTTCTGGCACATGTTATGCTTAATGGAGAAACTGGAATGCTTTTTTCCAGTTTGGGGGCAGGGGAGGGGGGCTATTTCTGAAGATCCCATGAAGTTGTCCCCATGGGAACCGCTGAGACCAGAGAGCCCCAGTTCTGGGTCCCCACAGTGTCAGACAAGTAAGAACTTTCCTGCCACCTTTCTCTCCCACACTTTGATCCTAGAGGGTCAGAAACCATGGTTAACAAGTTGGGGAGGTGGGATCAGAGTTTGAGAGCTCAAACTCAGCACCTGGGCCCGCTGCAGCAGCGGCCCACTGCAGGCCTGAGCTGTGAAAGTGCAGAAGCCAAAACTGGATGAAGTGCAAAGTTTAATTTTTCACTGGACTGAAAATATGAATTATTGAGCTGAGACTGCTTTTATTACCTGAAAGGGTTTACAAAACTCATGAGACTTTTCCTAAATTTAATTCAGGAGCAGAGAAAATGTAGTCCCACAGAATAAAGAAGTCAGGGAAACAAAAACTAAAGATGCTGTTATGATTACAATCTGCACAGTCATTATTGGAGGTCATCATTGCATTATTTGTCACCATAATCCTAGTGGGTAGATATTGTTGTGAGAATAATATTAAACCCACAGAGGAGGAAACCCTCCTAGCTTGTTGAAGTTAAGGGATTTGTACAAATTCACAGAGCAGACAAGTGGCCGAGCCAGGGATTAAGTCCTGGATTTCTGGCCCCACAGTCTTACTTGTGAACAGAACACTTAAAACTCCAAAATTGAATTAGCATCAAATCTCCTCCTGCCCCACATCAGGATCCGCTCCACACAGATCTTTCTGTGTGAAATACCTCTCTGCTTTCTGGTGGTCATCGTGGATTGAATCTCTTTCTAAATGACTCCAAGCAAAACATTCCTATCCCCGTGTGCACCTCTTTTTCCCACCGTTCTGCGGGATCCCTCCCCAATCAGCCTCTGCTCCTGCCTGGCCTGCAGCCATAGACATGCAGCCTCTTGTCTGGGGATCCATCAGACCTGTTCAGACCCAGTGTAAAGGTGCCCCAAACTCCAGGGGATACAAAGCATGCTTTCCAAGGATGGCACTGAAGCCCTCTCTGGGCTGGGGATGCGAAGGAGCTAGACCCCTCCCGCCACTCCAACTCCCGCTGACAAGATCCGGCAGCTCTGAGATCCTCCTTACAAGTCCATGCTCCATCTCTACTCCTTCAACTCATTTACATTCTTGTTTTGATCTTGTATCGGGTCAACTTGCTGAACTCTCTTACTAGCTCTAATAGTTTTATCTTCCTGTTGATTATATTAGTGTTCCTGAAATTTCATAATATCTGCAAATAATGATAATGTTATCTCTTCGCTTCCAATCCTCTTACTTTTTCGTTTGTTTGTTTCTTCGAAGTTGACCTTGACCAGGATCTCCATTACTGTGTAAACAATCAGTGTTCTTGACTGGTTCTCAGCCTTCCAGGAACATCCACACGGTCTTCCTGCACCCAGGGCCCACTCCACGGGCTGTACGTGACCTTCACAGTCACACGGGACCACAGGCTTGGGTGAATACTTTGCTGTCACCGTCTTGAAATCATAATAATTTTTGAACAAGAGGGTCTGCATTTTCACCTTGCGTTGGGGCACTGCAAATCATGTAACTCATCCCATCTAGAGGACAGTTGGTGATGTTTGTGTAACAAAATCTACAACAGTCAAGAGTCAGCAATGTGCAATTTTTACTCAGAGCCCTTGTCTGATCTGGCTTGAAAAGTGTCCTTTTGTTGACACACCAGAGCTGTATTTTCACTCTACTTGCTAGGTAGTGTTCTGTGTAAATAAGTTGTTTTGTCTTTAAAGAGAAAAAAAAAAAGAGGTCAGTTGAAGAATGTTTTAAATGACTTTGTGGCTGAGCCTAAAACAGAGTGGGGCCATGAGAAATCAGTTGCTTTTATTATGTCTGACATCAAGGCATTCCAATCTGGATTATCAGAAGACAACCAAGATGGTGAACCTAGAAACCAGACAGGAAACGATTGGTCAGATTCCCTTCTTGCACTTGAAGACCTCGCTGACGTTCACTAGAGAATTAATCATTTTTCCTTTTTCTGGGAAGCACATGGGCTGAACCAAGTCCCCAGGGCCGTCACACTAAGCTCTGTGTGCCTCTTCCAGAGCCCTGTTCATAATAATCCTGTGAAAAGTTGCTCCTGGTGCAGAATTATGCTTACTTCAATGAATGAGAACCTGGAGAGGCACTGGCCCCTTAAATCAATGAGGTAAGGCAGTGTGAGCCTGGGGGAAGGACTGAAAAGGGTCAGAACCTCCTGCTCTCTCCCCGCCCTCATAAATTGTCTCCTTGGAACTTGGCTGTGGGTGGTGGAGCAGCCCCTCTGGGGCCCCACTTTGCTCTAAGGAGCTGAGACAGCTGGGAGCCCACGACTTCTTGGTTGATCAAAGTATTCCTACCTTGGGTGGAGAGCTGGAAGCTAGAGCACTGTCTCCAGTGAGAAATGAGTGAAAATGAAAAAACAAATAACAAACTCTGACCAGCTGACAAGATCAGTTTAAGGCTTCTCCCAGAGAGAGGAGTTGTCTCTACGTCTGGCAGTTCTAGAATAGAAATTTTGTCCCATTGAGGGGGATTGAGGAATAGGATATGGTGAGCCCAGAAACAAACACTCAGGGAGACATGAAGGTATGAGGGACCACACACATCTGTGGCCGGCCAAGGGCAGAACCAGGGCCAGGGGCTGCAGTGGCAGTGAGTTAGCTTTTGTTCAATGTGGGGAACAGCTTTCTACCTGGAGCCCGCCTTACACCCAGCTATTCACATGGTACAGCTGCAGAGGCGTTTGGAGTCCTTAAAACTTTTTTTTATTGAAATATAACAAACATTCAGAAAAGTGCACATATAAATGAACAACTCTGAAATTTTACACACTCCCCACGCCTATGTAACGAGCCCCAAGATCGCTACCAGCTCCCCAGAGAACTCTTCCAGTCAATGCCCCTTCCCAAGGGTAACTATTTTCCTATCCTAGCATCCGCTAGTTTCACCTGTTTTGTGCTTTATGAAAATGGAATTAGAAATTTGGATCTTTTTTTGTTCCCGGCTTCTTTGGCTCATCATTGTATTTGAGATTCAGCTGTACTGTTGCTGGTGGTTGCAGATGATTCATTCTCATTATGTGCATGCAGTATTATTTATATTACAAGTCTACTTGTTTGATGGGCACTTGGGTAGTTTCCGATTCGGGGCTGCCGTCAAGAATGCTGCTCTGCATATTCTGGCACATGTCTTTTGTTTTTTTGGTTTTTTTTTTTTTGTGAGGAAGACCAGCCCTGAGCTAACTTCTGTTGCCAATCCTCCTCTTTTTGCCGAGGAAGCCTGGCCCTGGGCTAACATCCGTGCCCATCTTCCTCCACTTTATATGGGACGCCGCCACGGCATGGCTGACAAGCGGTGCGTCGGCGGGCGCCCGGGATCCGAACTCGCGAACCCCGGGCTGCCAAGCGCGGACTAAACCGCTGCGCCACTGGTACATGTCTTTTGGTGAGCATTTACATACCCCTCTTTGGCAGGAGTGGAATTGCTGGGTTGCAGGATGTGTGTTTTAGGAGAGACTGCCAACAGCTTCCAAAGTGTTTGTACCAATTTACACTCCCACCAGAAGTCTAGGAGAGTTTCAAGGCTTTGTCATTCCTGAAATGCTTTCTCTATTTGTCCCATCACAGATGTCTGAAATGTCACCATTAGAGGTGCATCCCTGAGGGGAGAGCCCACGCTCTTCTTTCCAGTCATTTACAGGAAAGCTCTCAGGAAACAGAGATTTTGACAAGAGTGAAGATCTGAGCAGGAGAACATTGTGCACTTAATGGCAGGCAAAGGAGACTGGGGACAGCAGGTTGGGGCTGCCTCCTGGCTCTGCAGCTCAGCTATAGCCCCGAGGTTGTCTCTCTGGCCCTCAGGTCTGCACCTGGCCTCAGCTACTGCCATGTGAGAACCCCAAGTTTGGCACTTGTCCTGCAGGTTTTGCTCAGCTACTGAACAGACACCCATTCCCCACATTCCCTGCGGAGGGAAGAGAGTGCAGCTTTGGTGTCCCCATGCCCCCCCAGAGGAGTGGAGCTCCCGAGCTGTGCAGTCCCTCAGCTCCCTCTGCTTCTCTGTCCTGGTCCACAGCTCCATTGCCAGTGTTCACCCCCCGGGCTCCCCACCCCCCTTCTCTACTTTTCTCCAAAACAGGAATTATTTTGCACATTTTCTTTCCAAGTTCAAAAATAGGAAAGAGAAGGGAACAGCTAATCTGGTCCAGCTGCTGGTTTTGCTACTTAAAGATTTTTTTTTTTTACAGTAATTCTCTCTCTGGTTTTCTCTCACATCTGCACAACCTCCCACCTCCCACTCCCCACACATACACACCCTTTACAAAACCACCATCTCTAGAATCCCAGAGAATATTTCTTCCTCAGCTGCCCACAACAGGTATCCAGCCAGATGAAGGGGTTCCTGCTCAGTCAGGCCAATCCCCCCATGGGGATTGTCACTCTTGCTTGGTGCATGTTCTGGTTGAATCACTGCTGCTTTCTGTGAGTTTCTGCCGTTCTCACCCCAGGCAATGTCCTGGCCTTCTGACATCACAGTCTCACTTTTTGAGAAGTTTGGAGGGTAGGCAGAGGTGACAAGAAGAACCCCCAAATACATAGCCTCAGTGAACAGGCAAACTGTGAAGTGAATCACGTTGCTTTGTGAATTACCATATGCTAAACTAAACTCATGCATTCATTCACTTATCCAACCTGCAGCTCCTGGGCACCTAACTTATGGCAGTGTTGGTGTAAGATGCTGGGGTGGATGCAGTCAGGTACTTGCCACATTGCTCTCACTGAGGAAGTTCATGCTGGAGGCTGGTAATAAGGGCACTTTAGGGCTTACCACAAACTGGGACTCTTCTGACAGTGAAAAGCACCATTAACAATTATGCCAGCACAGCGGGCATGAACTGGAACTATCTTGGGCAAATCGGGGCAAACGAGCACCCAATGTATTTTGCCTATGGCTTGGGGCACTGGCTTTGACCAAAGCAATTTCCAGCTAGGTTCCAGCTGTGGGAACGGAGGTGCAAACTCCCCCAGGATTCCTAGGGACCTCTTTTCCAGTGCAGTGTTGTACCTGTAGGCAAATTCATAAACAGAAAGGAGCAGGTCTCTGGTTCTAGCAGTGCCTCACCCCAACTTCTCCAGCAGCCAGCACACTCGCCTTCCGTCCCCCTCCTCACACCTCCCTCCATTGCAGATCGGTAGAGGCGGGGCCGCCCACAGGCCACAGTCCCCACTCTCTGCCTGTGAAGTGCGTCCACTGCCATCTTTTGTGGCATCTCAAGTCAAATTCAGAAATTTGGAGAGGGTCGTACATAGAATCTTTGTCCCCAGATCCTGCACGGCTCTACAATTTAAAATGCCATGTTTTGTCTAAGAATGTCGACCTTTCTCAGTGCAATTTCTGAAGTTTCTCTACAGGAAGCAGTTGTAAAAGATATGCTTGGCTAAGTAATCCTGAGAAAGAATCATTTCCAGATCCAGGTTACATTTCCCTGGAAAGCGTAGGGGAAGCTATTTTCTTTTAGAGCACGGAGGCAGATTATCTCATTTTGGGCTGAAGAGAATCTAGTGACAGGATTTTTCACATTCTCATCATACAGACCTTCTATGAAGCTTTCAATGTTCCCCCCAGGTTTCTGCTCCAGGACTGGGAGGAGAGAGGAACTCAGAGAGAAAAAGAAATTGCATCCATGGGGATTACTAAGTATTGAAAGAGGGCAGTATGCCTTATCTATCTGGGTATGTCCAAGTAGCAGCCTCATCAGCACTCAGGATAAATGTTTGTCTTATGAATTCATGAATGAGTGAATGAATGAATAAAAAGAAATTAGGTTATTGTACTTGGAACTGGAGAAGCAACAAGAAGAATAAATCCCTAAAAAAGTCTATTTTGGATGACATCTCCTAAACAAATGGGGGACAGAAGCGTGTGCCATGATTCCTTGGGTTGGTCATTGACCAGTTGCCTCCACATGTCTCTAAAAACTGGTGAGGCTGGCCAGGGTGGAGGCATGTTGGTGCTGGAACGTGGGTTCAGGCCTCTTTGTAGCCTCCACAGCTGCTGATTCTGAGAAGCTTTTGTAGGGGGCAACTATTGTCTTTGCCTGCCCAGCATCCATTCCACTTCTATTGCTAGGAGTTCATCAATCTTCCTTTGGTAGATCCACCTCTTACCCACTCCCAATCCATGTGGTTCAGGTGGGATTTTCCACACCTCCCATATCCAGTGATGGCCACACGTCTTAGATATGTCCAACTGAAGTCACACTGATTGATTTAGAGATGGAGATATGACCCAGTCTGGCTCAGTAAGGGGCAGTCCCAGTACTTTTGCTGGAACTATTGGGAAAGAGGCATGGCTGTTATTCTGCTGTGGTTGCTATGCTGGGAGAATGTCAGCCTGGTGCTGTGGTGGCCATATTTGCCACTAAACGAGAAGAGCCTGACATGAGCTAATAAATTATCTTTCTGCATTGAGAAAGACTGGGTCGATTTTCTGTCTCTTGCAGCTAAGAGAGCCATGACTAGGGCTTTCTCTCTGTGCTCTGAGGCCCTGAAACCACCCATGGGTTCCTCTGGCCCTTGGTATTTTGCCAACTCTCTGTTGTGCTCGCTGGGTGATGAGCTAGGAGGCACCTAGTTCATGAGTTGGGGGCCATAGCATTTTCATCAAGCCTGTCCCCTTGTGTTTGAGCTTCCTGAAAGGTCCAGTCTGAGCCTTTCTTGGTGCCCAGCACCTTGTCCCTGTGGACAGTGCATGCTGGGAATGCCGCACACTTTCCCTGTGGGGCTGAGTTTCCAGGGTGGCCTCAGCTGCTCCAGGAGTCAATGGCTGGACTGCATTGCCCTGGGGGCCCTTGAGGTGGTACCCTCATGCCTGGTCAGCTGGTCTAGACCAGCGCTGCTCAAAGTGCCCCTCCATAAACTATTTGTTATTGGTCCACCGTGAGGTAAGGAGTTTGCATCAGGATGTATATCAATGTACTGCTTACTTCATAAGGAAAGTCTGGCTACAAAAAACCTTACTAATGTGATTGTTTTCACAGATTGGACAAGCTCCTTGAGGGCCAGTAATGAAAGAGTTCATGGACTGACAGTGGTCTGCAGATCACGCTTTAAGTGACACTGGCCTGGACAACCCTTGGTTCCCACAGTCACTCAGGAGAGTTGGTCTCAACTGCAGTCAAATTCCTAGATGTGATCCTCGGTAGCAGGGAGGCTGCCATCTTCTGAGAATGATGGCAGGACTTCTTAAACTTGGTGGCGCATTGGAATCACCTGGGAAACTTTAAAAAGATGTTCCCAGATGGTTTGATTTGATTGGGCCTGGAAACGGCCTGGGAATTTGGGATCTTTAGAAGTTCTCCAGGTGACTTTAACATGCAGCCAAGGTTAAGAACCACTGCTCTAGATTAGTGGTTGTCCAACATTAATGTGCATAAGAATCATTTAGAGAGCTTATGTGAAATATATTTCTGAGCACCAATGCCAAAGACACTGATTCAGTAGGATCCTGGGAATTGTACTTTGTCAACAAGCTAGTCCAGGAGATTTTGATGGAGGTGGTCCATGGACCATAACACTTCGAAGAACAGTGCTTTAGAGGATTTTCTGGACAGGTCAGATCAAAGTAGGCTGGAATAAGCAAAGACTTGAAGAGAGTTTTCAATGGTTGAAATGTTGAATCTTCACCAGGTGAATTTGTTTCCTTTCCTCTCCTGAGGATCTCAACTATGTGGGGCTGTCACAGCAGAGAGGTAAGGAATGATCTGTTAATAGTGTCCAGTGAAATCCAGGAGTCTGTGGGCAACCTTAATTGTCTTGAGGCTTGTCAATCCAATATCATCAATACTCTGTCCTATTTCATGCTCTGCCTCTGAGCTCTCAAACCACCCCTCTCTGCTTTAGCCTGAAAGGAAACACTGTAACAACAGATCCAAGACAGCCTAGGCCAGGCTTAGGAACAGCCAGGTCCAATGAGTAAATCACAATGGCATTATGATGGAGCAGGCTTCCCGCATCAGCCTTTGTATGTAGTGGAGCTATTTTACTAGTTGAGTGGCTTCATAATGACAACAAGGGGAAAGACATCTTTGATCAGGATGAGGTTGTATATCCCTTCAAAGGTTTACATCATAAGCCAGGCTTTGCTTCGTAGGTCCAGGAGGTTGGAAATCAGAGGGAGAGAGCACTCAATCTCAGTGGTAAACATACTGAAGTCAAGGTGGTCTTGAAACAGGAAGCACCCATGTCTCCCCACCTCCTTCCTATTGATAGAGAACACCTGGGTTCTGGTAATCCTCCTTCTCAGTTTAGTACCTATGTGGTTGTGGGCGGTTCCAAATTCAGGCCCAGAATGAGGATATTATTAATGTTTAGAGGGACGTGGGCCCTGGGGACAAGTTCTATGGAGCAGTTCCTCTGCTGAACGGTGGCCCCTCCTCCTGGTCTAAAACACCTGAAGTCTGAATATTTGTTCAGGATTCTCTGAGCAGGGGAGAATGGTGGATATTAACAAAATGTGTTTTCAATGGTTTTTGAAATGAGTTTTTAATGATCTTGAGGTCCTAAATCAACTAAAACCTAGTTTAGTTGAGTTAAATTCAATAGAGAATTTCTCTCTATGGGGAACCCTTCTTCCTCCTGAAACCTGGCTATGTATAATTTGGAAGTTCTAATTATTCTGATTCCTCATGAGCATGTTCTGATTACTCAGGACAAACCCAGTTTACATCTATTGTCCTTGTATAATTATTGAGTGCTCCTTTTTAATCAAAAGCGTCCCAGTTTGGGTAGCAAATTGTATGAGGATTGTTTTTTTTTTAATAGTAAATCAATGAATATAAATTTGGTCTTTTTTTTAAAGTTTATATTTACTGAAGTGAGAAAGCCAGGTTAGGAAATGGAAGTCGAAGAGATATTTGTTTAAAAATAACTATTGCAACATTTGCAAAGTTTTCTAAGATGAATTCAACAGGAATCTAACAATAATTTTAAAAAATCTCTCCGGCAGTTAAGATTTTTTGACAGAAACTATTTACTCTTCTCTGCCTCAATGCCCTTTCACTTGAGGAATCCACACTTGCTAAAGGCCATCAGATAAAATTGTAGCTGGATTAAAGAAAACACACCAGAATTGTTTTTGAATCTTACAGTGAGCATCTACTATGCTAGCTAAGACAAAAGAGAAGAGAATCAAATCCGTTGTTCCAGGGAGGATCCTCAGGAAATGAGGAGATATAAACAAAATGTTCTACCATGAAACTATTGTCCCTCAAGCTGTGCCTGATCAAAAAAAAAAAAAAATGTGTATGTCTTCAGTGTTGAGTGGACTGACCAGCATGGTTGCCAGTCCCTGCCACCCAGCCTCATCTCTCTTTCTGGTTCATCACTGGGCTCAGTTTCCAGCTCATTTCTAGGTCAACCACATCCAATGTGGGGAATCATGACTATGTCAGTAGCTTCCATATCAGTGGGGCCTTAAACTTCTCTCCTCTGGTGCTCCCTGTGCCCCTGAGAGACGTGGAAATGTGGCTGGTCCATCACATCATCACCATCTTCATCATCAACATAGCTACCACATATTTGAGTGTCCACCACATGCCAAGAACTGTTTCAAACACTACATAAAGCAACTTACTCACTCTTTACAACCTTATGAAGAGGTACTATTGTAATCTCCATGTGGCAGATGAAGAAACCAAGGCACAGATAGGTTAAGTGACTTACCCAAGTTCACACAAGTAGTAAGATGTGGAGCCAGGATTCACAATGAAGAAATCTGATTCCAGAGCCTGTGCTCCGAACCTCTTTCTCTATCACCACTCTAATACCAATGACAACCTGGATGGCAAACAGCCATTTCTCCTGATATCCAGCTACTTCTCTCCTCCCCATTACAGCAAAATTCTTCAAATTCCTCTAACAACATGAGTATACTTGCTATCTCCAGTTTCTCTCCTCCCATTCTTTCTTGAATCCTCTACAATCAGGCATTCACCTTACCACTCCACTGAAATTGTTCCATCAGAGTAACCAATGGCTTCCATGTTGATAGATCCAATAGGAATTCTCAGTGTTCATCTTACTTGATAAGCTAACAGCTAACAAGTGGATCACTCCCAAATCCTGAAAAACTCTTCATTGGCTGCCAGGGCACCACATTTCCTTACCTCACTGTCTATTCCTCTTCAGTCTGTGATGCTAGCACCTCCTGACCTCCCTGACATCCCAATATTGGTGTGTCGCTGGGCTCAGTTCTTGGAATTCCTCTCTTGTCTATCTACACTTTTTGGTAATCTCATTCAATTTAATAGTTTTCAATATCTATATTATAGCATTTGTATCTCCTGTCTATATTTCTTCCTTGAATTCCAGACTCTAATATTAATTGGTATCCAAATTTCACATGACTGAAACTGACCTCCTAGTTGAAGCTCAACAAAACCCCCAATGAAACTTACTTCACTTGATGTTTTCTCTATCTAATTTCTCAGTACATCCACTGCTACCCCCTCATTCAAGTCCTCATCATCTTTTGCCTGGATGATTGTAATAGCTTCTTAATTACACCCTCTTCCTGCTTCCACCCTCACCCCCTTTCAGTCTGTTCTCAACATAGCAGCCAGAAAGATCCTGTTTAAATGAGTCATATCATGCTACTGCTCTCCTCAAAATAATGTAACAGTTTCTCATTGCACAGAGTGTGGCAGATTATATTTTCCAAAGATGGCTGCAACAGTATTTTCTATCCCACACACTCTTCTTATAATATGAATTTAGAGAAATGGGGTTTGTATTCTCTCTCTGGAATCTGCGCAGGTTTATGACTATGGCAAAAGTGATAAAAGTAACTTTCAAAGCTAGACCAGCCTTTGAGTCTTCCCAGATTCAAAGTGCCCAAACACTGTGGAAACATCATGGAATACAGACAAGCCATCCTCACCATGCCCTGTCCAAATTCCTGACCCACACATGCATCATAAAATGGTTGTTTTATGACACTAAGTTTTAGGGTGATTTGTTACACAGCAAAAATAACTGGAACGTTGGGTAAAAACCAAAGTCCTTACAGAAGCTACAAAGTCTCCCATAATCTGGCTGTTTGTTATTGCTCTGACCTCATCTCCTACAACCCTCCCACTACCACTCTAGACATCCTGGCCTGCTTGCTATTCTTTAATTATACCAAGCAGGCCCCTGCATCAGCATCTTTACATTTGTTATTCTCACTTCCTGGAGGTTTCTGCCCCCGGTTTTCTTCAGACTCAAGCTCTCATCTCCTTCAAGTTTCCATTTTCAGTCTTCCCTGGTGGGCTATCCAGGTTCCAAGGTGGCGCCAATGATAGCTGCCTCCTGGCATCATGCTATGGCATGGCCCCCTCCCACACTGAATAGAACTGGATCATGTAACCAATAGGGCATGGCAGAAATGACAGAATGTGACTTCAAAGGCTAGGTTACAAAAGACACTGTGGCTTCCTTCTTGCCCTCTCAGGTCACTCACTCTGGGGGAAGCCAACTGCCATGTCGAGAGGAGACACAAGCAGCTCTATGGAGAGGCCCATATGGTGAGGAACTGAGGCCTCCTGCCAATAGCTATGAGAGTAAGATATCTTAGAAGTGAATTCTCCAGCTCCATTCAAGCCTTCAGATGACTAAGGCCTAGCTGACATCTTGATTGCAACCTCATAAAAGACTCCAACCCAGAATCACCCAGCTAAGCTGCTTGTAAATTCATGACCCACAGAAACTGTAAAATAACAAATGTTTGTTGTTTTAAACTGCTAAATTCTGGAATAATTTAGAATTATCCTGGCTACCCTATTGAACAATGCAACTCCTCTCTTCCCAATGTTCTCTATCCTCTTTCCTGCTGTATATTTCTCTACTGCGCTTATTACCGTCTAATATACTATATATTTTACTTATTTATTTATCTTTATTACTGACTCCCTGCAGCCCCCCCCCTCCATAATGTAGGCTCTAAGAGGATAGAAATTTTTGTCTTTTTATTCACTGCAAATCTCCAGTACCAGGCACATAACCAGCACTCAATAAATGTGTGTTAAATGGATAAATTTCACATGCCACTCTGTGATTGATTGGTTATGGCTACCTGAAGCACTGTGTTAATAATGAAGATTGCCTGAGCATAAGAGGAAGTGTGCTGCAATCAATTAGTGATGACTGCTATGGGTGTGAAAGTAGCAGTAGCATCATGCTTGCCATGTATCTGCCTTCCCTGTTCTATCCCTGCATCTTTTCTTCAGGCACAGTTCGTGCCCAGTTAGCCTGTACGAATGAAAACAGAGTCTCTGCTTGGTCAAGGGCTCCAGATAAAGCAACTCACTCTATAATTTAACATCATAACGTCAGGAAAAAATATTTCCTTCCTAACTCTCCAATACAAATGCCAAGATTCAGTTTGTCTGTTGGCTCTTGATTATCTCATGAGGAGGCAAAGAATAACTGGTTACCATTATCTTTGTACTAACTCTACATAAAACACAGAAAATAAACACTAAGAAATGAAAGCTACAGGGCTTACAGCAGTGGAATTTTAACCTTGAAAACTGTCCAATAATAGAATTCAGAGTTTATGCAGGAGTTTGAAAGTAATTTGCAAAATGGGTAAAATAGTTATGCAGCCCATGAGAATATCACCAGCCTTGCTATGAATTTCAGGACTGAATGTAACATTCATGAAAATCAAATCTGTAGTGTTGCTCATGGACCTAGTGATCCTCTTTGAAAACATGACCCTCCTTCATTCATTCAAAAAATATTTCTGGATTGCCTACTATGTTCTTGACGTTGCTTTAGTTATGGGGAATGCAGTAGGGAATTAAACAGAGTCCCTGCCTCAAACATCTTATATTCTCTTCCTCAAATAGCGTGATTTTCTGGCAGACTCTGCTCACCCTAGTTAAATAGTCAGAACTCCAGAGTCTAAGAGATTTCTATATGTGCAAGATATTAAAGCGGGAGAACCCAGGCAGTTTTACTCAGCCTGTCAGTTTTTAGTTGGTTGTCCTCAAATCCAGAACCTTTTTTTTTTTCATGAAACAAGAGGCAAAATTTCAGTTCCATCTTCCAAGTCCAAGTATCACTTTTGCAGGATTCTGGGTACTTTATTTTTTATTTTTTTGTGAAGAAGACCAGCCCTGAGCTAATATCCGTCGCCAATCTTCCTCTTTTTGCCAAGGAAGACTGGCCCTGGGCTAACATCCGTGCCTATCTTCCTCTACTTTATATGGTACACCGCCATGGCATGGCTGACAAGCAGTGCATCGGCGGGCGCCCGGGATCCGAACCTGTGAATCCCAGTCTGCCAAGCGTGGACTAAACCGCCAAGCGTGGACTAAACTGGGCGGCCCAGGACTCTGGGTACTTTTAAGGTAATGATTGTCCAGGTTCCTCCTGGGGAGCCTGGAGAAGTCTGGTGTGGGGAAGGCACCTAGAAGCACAGTGGGCACCAGGTCTATTCAAGAGCCACTGGTCAGAGTGAACCATGGACACATCACAGGCATGTGAAGCAGGTCTGGGAAGGGGTGTGGGTGGTGTATTGTTTCAGTTTTCAATTTATTGGCCATAAGACAACTTTGGAAAATTCAAGAAAACAGGCCTATTAGGTGGTGAGAAATAAAGTCAATCAATGTCATTCAGCAGTCTATCACTGTATTGGTGGCAGTTGACATGTAGGGACTACAGATCAAGAAAAAGGAGTGGAGGATGGAGCTCTACAGCACATCAACATTTCACATACATTCTCTCATGTGACCCTCACTATAACCACCATGGTAGGTAGAATGGAGATTATTTTGATAGTATTTTATAGATGGGAAATGAGAAGCTTTGAGAGATGAGAGTTTGCTCAAGATCACGTGGAGGAAAATCAAGAATAGGCCTTGTGGGGCCCCCTTCTGCAACATCACGACTCTGTGACACAGCCTTCTAGAAAGAAATAAAGTATTATTATTGTCAAGCTTCTATTCTTTCTGAATTTTTGATGATCACTCTGTCAATTCCCTCCTTCTATATGGAAATGGAAGAAAAGGTTACAGCAGCTAGATTTCCATTATATGCTGCAGATGGAACACAAGACTAGAATCTAACTAAGCATCTTAGATGGCTCCTGTCACTCTACCTGCACCCTGACTGTCCTCCATCTCCAAATGAACCTCTTCCTTTTTTCCACTAAAATCTGAGCCAAAGAAATGTAGATGAAATTCTGATAATTTTTGTAACACAGTGGTCTACACAAAGATAAACAGATTCAAGCAAAAAAATTTTTTGGTAAAAATAATTTCTTCTTTGCAAATGCTAAGCTTCATCTTTGTGTACCTTGAAATTCCTTGGCAATGCACTTAATTTTGGGGAATCTGAGTTTATTAGAAGAATACTGGGAAGAAGCAGGCTACCTGCCCTCCCAGCTCGGTGTTAGATTTAGCCATGAGTGTGTCGGCATTGATTTGCTTGGGGTGTTATAACTATGAGAACTAGTGACGGTTTCAGTTTCTCCCTCGTCTACGTAGAGGGAGGAGTAGGGTGTTTGCTCAGCTCTGTTTTAAAGCAATAACCAGGCAGTGGACAAGCAGATCCTGAATTACAGTACCTTTTGAGAAGAATACCATGAGCTTATCCCATCCTCTCTACATCTGCTAACAAATCTCCAGGAACTCCAAGGGAATAAGATTAGCCTATGATGCCCTTTGGAATGTCCAGTGGAGGGCATCAGGGCTGGTTTTCCTTGATGGGGCATTACCCATGGGAGTGTGATTTACAAAAGTTGTACCCATGAACAGAGTGATAAGACCTACTTCTACCATTTTATCAAGCCATTTATCCTGGCACTGTGCTAGGAATGTTACTACGTCATCTCATTTAATGTTTGCAGAACACCAGTGAGGGGTAGCATTTTCTCCATTTTACAGATGAAAAAACTGAGACTCAGTGAAATCACATAACTTGCTGAGGACTACAAAGTGGGTAGGAGGTGGGGCAATGAGTGTCTGACTCCAATGTCTGAAGGATGGCACTTCATTTGCCCAGGTGGGGACTCTGTCCCTGGGCCTGCAGCCCTTTGGTAGGGAGTTCATTTCAAATTCAGCTGGCTGCTTTGTGGGTCACCCTCCTCTCCTGGGTGGGGCTCACACAGCCCCTGATCACACTGTGGTGCAGTGGTGTTGGAGGGTTAGCAAAAAATGGGAGAAGGATTGCCATATTGAACAAATAAAAATACAAGATGCTCAATTAGATTTGAATTTCAGATAAATAACAAATAATTTCTTAGTGTAAGTATGTCTCAAATATTGCAGGGGACATACTTATACTAAATTGTTTTGTGGTTTTTCTGAAATTCAACTTTAACCGGGCATGCTGTATCGAGTCTGGCAACGTGAGATGGGAGGGGAGTGCCATTCCAGCCTTCAACCAGCATAGTGCTGGGCCCTGCTCCTCCTTCCCAGCGTGGTTCTTCAGGCAGTCCCTCCCTTTCCCAAATTTCCCAAATCTCCAGAGACTCGGCCTGCTTTCCTCTACTTTCACAGGTGTCACTTCCTAATCCCAATGGAAAAGTTACCTAGAGTCCTCATAGTTCCCAGCTTCCTTCTGCAGGCCCTCAACATAAACATACATGCTCTCTTGTTTCTTTTTATGGATCTTTCATCCAACTATTACAAGAACATGAAAAGAATGGTAACAGGAAGAATAAGCACAGAGAAATCACAAAGCTTCCAGAATAATTACAGTGTTCTCTTGGTATTTATTTCCTGCTTTCTCGTTAGCACCTCCTCCCCCTCAACTCCACCCCAACTCTCTTTCTTAGCTAGTTCTAGAAGTCTCCTCAGAGTGGTGCCAGAAGTCCCTCAGTCCCACAGCCTTCAGGCTCTGTCCTTTCATTCCAAGAGTCAGACTCATTCATCTCCCTCCTCCACCCCTTAACCTAAAAAAGGCCAAATTCTGCCTTTGCCCCACACCAGGGCATTGTATGAAACTGTAGCCAGGGGAGAGATGCCCCCTACTGCACTGCCCCACTTTCAAGCCTGAGTATCAACTGTCTCAGAAAGCAAACTCCCTTCTCTGTCTGCCATGTCCTTCTTCTCTTTGAATCGTAAGTCCAGGGCAACTGCAAATACATTCCTGCCTTTAAACGCCTCGTTCTCTATGCACCATTGCATAAGCCTGATGCTCTCTGCACAGCCAGTATGACAATTGTCCCATTTCTGTTGATTTCTACCGGTCTGGCTCCTCCCACTTCTGGGCACTTAAGGATGAGCTGTCATCAGCTGGCAACCCACTGGTGGATTCTGGAGCAGAGATTTTTGGGGAGAGATGGTACAATGTATAAAAAATTAGCTGACATTAAAAATTTTTCATCATAACTCAAGCTTTTGCCTTTTCTTTAAAAATCAGAAGACCCATTGCCATGAGGCCCTCATTTCTGCACATTCCATGGTGCCTGCACACCCTGGTTCCCCACCTCCCTCCTCCAGTTTCCTACAAGGCTCCTGTTGGGATTGACGGCCAGTCCTTTGCTGTTACAGGCCTTCCACACATGGATGGCAGACTACGAATGGACTCCTGATAAACACATTATATAACTGGCTGAGAACCAGGAAAATTATAGTATTTTTTTAAAAATGGGTACTTAAAACAGTTCTACAGGAAATCATTTATTTTCACTTATGACTGGAAATGCTAATTTGAGGAACATTGAAATATATACATATGGTTATTTTGATTGTTCTTTACAGGTTTAGAATCACTTTAATTTTGTACTATAAAATATATAGACATTATAAAATTATGTCTCATTAAATTTAAAGGAAAACTTTAGTGGTAAATAATTGTAAATTTGCCCATTGAATTTACTTTAAAATATTTTTAATGCTGTTACAAATGGAGCTACAAACTGCTAAACCATATGGAATCCAGTGTCTCTTCATTTTTGCCAAGAGATGAGTAACAAGCAAAAACATGGACAAATGAACATTAGTAAAACTTTACTCTCCCTCTGCTACGACTCAGAAGAAAGGAACATGTTCACTAGCATCCAGACTAAAACACCACAGGCAAAGATGATACTGGATCTCTTCAATATTCCCAGAAGCAGAAAAACATCTTATACTGACTTGAGGCAATACTGCTTGTCCTCAGAGTTCAGGAGCTGGAATCATCTGATATTGGTGATCAATTTACCTAAAAAGTTAGCCTATTGAATAATTTAAGAGATACCTTTTCTTTTCAAGCATTCGACAATCATTTTAGGAATAAAGCTTCCCTAATATATTTATCAAATAAATATATGCAAAATATTAACATGTCCATCATATAATTGTTATATTCATCATATTATAAAGTATATCTTAATGCAGAGATTTTCTTTCTTATTTTTGTCAGAAAAATCAGAAAGTTTTTTCCTCACTTTTCCAAATTTGTCTCATATTAGTAGAAGGAAATCACAGAACTATGGAGTCACAGATTTTAAAACTTCAAGGTGCCTTGGTGCCAGGGGGGATGAATTTTAATCTTTTTACATCATCAGAGTTAATTGGAGGAAATGCAGAACGCTATTGACTCACAGTGAGGGAAGTGGAAGTGGATCCCATCTGGGCAGAGCATATGTCCAAATTTTGTCCAAATTTTGCAGATAAAGAAGCTGAGACCAAAGAGGGGGAATGATGAGAACAAAGCCTCACAGCTGGTTGGTAGAAGTAGGGGCAGGAGCCCTGGAGTAAGGTCTCCATCCTCTCCAGCATTGCCTCCCTAGAAAATGCAAAATGGGGTTGAGGGTCCTCCATATAAGAAGTCAGGAGGGTGTATTGTACACTTTAAAAGTTTTTCATTAAAATGATGAAACACACAATGTTTTACTTAAGGAAAGAAAAAGATATCTACATATATGACTAGAAGAATATATACCCATGTTAACCATGGTCAGTGTTAACACTAAAACGTAAGTTCTGTCAGAGCAGAGATTTTTGTCTTGCTCACTGCTGTCTCCACGGTACCAATGACAATTTGGGGGCATGGAAGGTGCTGGATCAATAGGGTGACCGTATGTGCCAACTTGTCCAGGACAGTCCCTCTTATGCCTACTGTCCTGCAAACCCCTTAGTGCTCCCTTCCATTCTCAAACATGTTACCATAAATGTTACTAAATATTTTTTAATTAATAAGTTATGAAGGATGGGATTATGGATTTGTTTTTATTTTTTTGATTTATCTGCATTTTCTGAATTCTGTATAATGAATATGTGTATTTATGTAATGGGGAAAAAAAGGTTTTTTTCAGTTGAAAAATAAAAAATTTGGCTCCTGAACAAATCAGCTTCAATTGTTCAAGGTATTCAGTTATATGAATCATTTCATTTCCTGAAAATAATCTAAACATTGCAATAAACCTCCGAAACACAGAATAAAAAAAACACATACAACTTACATATACAATGTTAAAATACTGTAGAACACTAGAGCAAAATTGAAAATCATATTTTTTTTAAAACTCAGATCATAACAGCATGTGGTTTTCAAATCAAGACACTTCTATTTTAAACAATTTCACAACTGGGCCGCTGTGATTGATAACTAAAGAGGCTCTCTAAATGTGTTAATTGTTTTTTAGGTTTTAAAAAATAGTTTTTTGTTAATTTCTCTCTAGGAGTGTTTTGTCTCTATGTTGTGTTAAGAATGCCTACTTGTCTCCATTTTCATGAAAGGTGGGTATTTATAAAAATTTAAGGAAGATCTGCCTGTCTGTAGCCATGTTAAAACACAACCTTTTCTTATTCCAAAGATACATGAACTTAATATTGCAGAAATACACTTCAAAATTTGGGGGGAGGGTGTGAAGAGGGATGGTGAATTCTCAGGGAAATAAAAGAGAGAAAGCCCACTTCACCCTCTTCCAACGGAGAAACTGAGTATAATGCGAGAGCGAGAGCTGCTGGACTTCCCATAGCAAGAAAGCCCCCTTTGAGCACTGTTGCCCACAACACGCTTCCCTTCTGGACACTCCCACCTCCTGGGGTCCAGGACGCTGTATTCTTTGACTCTCCAACTCTTCACACTTGGGTTCTGTCTCTTCACCAACCCTGAGGCTCACTCAGTCTTTAGCACTCTGCTGTGGTTCCCCTCAAAGTCTCCTCCCTAACTGTGGAGTTGGCCTCCCACTAATGGCTCATTCTTATATCAAAAATTTCCATCTCACCCAACATCATCCTCAGAGTGCCACACACATGTTCAATGGCTTTCAGATCGCTTTCCTTGAGATTCCCTGCCATCACTGGAGTATAAATGAATGAATGTGAACGAGCACCTACTATGTGTAAGCTGCCCTGGGGGGTGCGTTTTAATCTTTTTACATCATCAGAGTTAATTGGAGGAAATGCAGGACAATATTGGCTCACAGAGAGGGAGCTGGAAGTGGACCCCACCTGGGCAGAGCATATGTGCATGGGACCCATTTATTGCTTTCATCACTCGCCTTCGTGGGACGCAGCCACATCTGGATCGCATTACAATTATGAAAGGTGCAGGCTTCATGCTTGCTCCAAAGCCCAGCTCTGATTTCACAACCAGTCTGGAGAAGCAGGAGGCAAGTAAATACTTCCTGTTCCATTTGTAATCAACATGCACTTGACATCAATAAACTGGGATAATTACATTATCATTATCATTACCATCATTATTATTGGACACAATTGAGGAGATGTTAATAGAGGTTTCTGCAGGATCCTCTTGGGACAGATGGGACTAGAGTACAGGGTGGAGGGGGATGCCATTTGTCTCTCAACCAAGTAGACAAGACAACTCTTTAAATGCTCTCAAAAGATGTGAAGATCCCACCAATAGAAAAGCAATCTATTGCTTCCATTGTTTCTTCCACACAAAATGACAAGATCTTTAGGCCTTAAACATTTTCTGGAACCCTAGAACATTAGAGAAGGAGGATTCTTTAGAGATAGTCAAATTCAACCTCTTTCTCTCTTTGCTTTATTTTTGCTGTTGAGGAAATGGAGGCCAAAGAACTTGTCAGCACCTTAGTTTGTAGAAATCAAACTAGAACTCTAGCCCCTGCCCTGTCCACTTCCTCCACTGATTAGGAAGAGTTAAATCAGGCCAGCTTCACTCTTATAGGGCAGTTTCCTGATCAGGAGTTAGACTTTCTAATGGCTCATGACTCTTCACTTTGGCCCTTAAGCCTTCTACAGTCCATTATCTAATATAGTATAAATATTTGGAAAACAGCTACTTGGTCTCTCCCCTGAAGACAGAATTGGGAAGAGTGAACTTTACAGCAGATTAGTTCTGCAAAAAACCCTCTGGGAGTGTGTGTTGTTAGACACTGTCAAGAATTGTGGAGAGATTTTTCAGGAAGGAAAAATGTTTTCCCTCCTGAAAAATCTCTATGTTGGAGATATACATATATATATACAGTCTACTCTTTCTTAGATGGTTTCCTTGTCATCAGATGAAGCCTGAGGGAGCAGGGATGATGGTGGAGAGAGATTATTTTGTGTTCTTCGTTACTGTGTGTGCTATCACCCTACGATCCTGCTGTGTTTTCAGAATTGTTTGTTTGAGCAATGGATAGGTCACCCAGTCAATGAAACTATCCAGTACATCTATACTCACAAAAGTTCATGAGCATGCACACGCACACACACCACCTCTTTTATCTTCATTTTCATTACTTTTCACTCCATCATCAAAAGCGTGCAGAGAAACAAACCCACCCAGGGTATTCCCGGCAGTCTCTGGTGTCCCAACGCCCAGGTGGGAACCACTGGATGGCCTCATCCCTCAATGTATCCCAAATCCTCTGAGTCTTTGATTAATAAATAAATCCTGTTTATTCTAAAATTGTTTTAATTATGATTAAGAAACAAAACATGATTAATAAGTAGGTATTTATCCACAGGCCCTTCCCAAGCCAATTCTTTGGTGAGCATTTTAAAAGAAATAAATTAAGGGACATCTCTTAGCTCCAATGGTCAATCATGTCAAAGTGACCCTTTTCAAAGGCAGGTTTTCTGTTCAGAAAAAGGGACAAAAGAGCTGGTTCGGGGTGGCCGCTCCAAAGAACGGGCTGCGAAAATGCAGAGAGGTGTTCTCCTCCAGATCTGGGCCTTGGGCTCATTTCACTCAATTCGCTCACCTTTCTTGTATGAAATGACCTAATTTTCCTTAACATCTTGATGATTTATTGTAAATAAGGGTTATTTGTAAGAAATCTTCCTGGAGGAATAGCAGAATTATGTAATGGCTTCCCAAGAGGCCAGCTTAGCACTGTAACTCTCCTTCCTCCAATTCAGGGCAGAAACAAGAAAATAAAACCTCATTTAACTGTTTATTCAGCCCAAATAAACTTGGCTCCAGGGCCTGCCAAGATTTTATAGTGCCAGAGGCAAGGGGGTGAGAAACCAGAAAAGGGAAGGAGGAAAGAGATTTGTAAAATGTGGGCAAGTGAGGGAAGAAAACAGCTCACACGGCGTGAGTTTCCTGCCTTCTCAGACCCTGTTTATGAAATCCGAGCTCCTGCGCCCCCAACACATGGAGCCAGGATACAAAACGGATGGAAAATGAGAAAACTTCAAGCTATTTCCTGACTTCTCCAGTGTGTTCTCACCTTTTACCAGTCGGGCCCCAGACTGGACAGGTGCGAACATTTCCTTCACATTGTGTCCCTGTTCCCAGCCCTTGTTCCTTGGAGTTCAGAGGGGCTGCATGCTGGAAGGGACCTCAGAAGGTCATCCAGATGATCCCACTGCCTTGAGGCAACACAATGCCTCGCTGGTAAAGATCGCATTCTTTGTTTTGCAATATTCCACAAGTCCTGTTGGTCATCTGTTTCAAGGTTGAACCTCTCTGTTTCCAAAATGTTTTCTACTTAGAAGTGAGAGAGAAGGGACAGCTTTATAAAAAGCAAACCCTGGCTTGTATTCCTTCCATGTGCTCTGCTGTCTGTTCTCTTATGCCCTCTGTGACAGGCAAGGCAAGTAGATTATCGTTATTACACTGAGATTGAAGCATTAAATGGTTGGTCCAAACTACTGAACATTTTCACTTATGTCTCACAGATCATGGATGACTTAGCCCAAGTCCTCCTCATTTCAGTACATCCGCTGACCACTAGGAAATTCTGAGGAGAGAACAGGGAGTCCCTGTTTAGGTGGGAAGAGAGAAGAACTGAGTGAGAGCAGAGCTTCACGGATGATGCTGCCTTCCCTGGAGCCTCACCCTTGGAGTGGTGGACTTCAGGAGAAGAACAAGAGCAGGACAGTTGGCTGCTTTCCAGCAGGTGGGGGCTTCCTGGGGCTCAATCTGGAACTGTGAAGAAGAGAAAAAGAGGTGTCTGTCATGTGTAGAGGGAGACATTTTATCACCTTGAAGGACTTGCTTCCATAGTTCAAAGGTCTTTTCTTAGAGTCACTATTCCAATTTTCAGTGGTTGAAACTAGAGAACCTTAGTGTAGCTCTTCAGGAGGGAAGTTAGGGGCATGGACGTTGAAGCCAGGCTCATGGATTTGAAATATGTTTCTGTACTTACCAGCTATGTGACCTTGGGCAAGTAATTCAACCTCTCTATGCCTCAGAGAAAGATGAGAATAATAACAGTGTCTTCCACATAGGGTTGTTGGGAGCATTAAATTAATTAGTATGTGTGAAGCCCTTAGATCAGTGCCCAGTACAAAGTAAATGTTTTATTTCATGGATGAGGAAGCTGAGCACTAGGTCTTGAAATGACTTCTTGAAGTCCCACAACTTCAGATTAACGTTATTGAAACTGGAAACCAGATCTTGTGGCTCTCAGAACAATCGTCTTTCTATGTCATCAAAGTATTGAGAAGTGGATCGAAGGTTAAAATGCAGAAACAGTGAATGTGGGTAACACGTTCCAAAATATTAGCCGTGAAGATATGTGAATTCCCACAGTGGTTAAAAGATGTCCAAGAACCAAGAGAGGTCGTGTATTTATTTAATTTTAAGATAAAAGATACTTGACTGTGTTTATGAGCAAGAGGATAGAGTCAGTGAAGAGGGTGAGGTTGGATAAATGGGTGGGGTGGATTTTAAAAAGAGGGAATAATTAATGGAGCAAGAGCCTGGAGGAGACAGGGAAGTTTGGAGTGCAGAACTCAGGTGGAGGAATTATCCTGAGACATTGCCTCCTCTGAGAGGACGGGAAGGAGGTGAAGGTGCTGGTGGATGCAGACAGCTTCTGGGTGGAAGTGGAGGGAGCCTACCTGATAGCAGGGGTCGAAGTCATCTGCTGAGCAAGAGGGGCAGGGAGTAGTCAGCAGTTTGAGGAGAGCAGAGAGGATTTTTAGTAGCCACTGTGGGAGAGGCAGAAATACCTAGGGGATGAGAAGCTTTCCTGAGCAGAGGGGAAGGCAGTAAATGAGTAGTGACTTCCATCCGAGGTCATGCAGTTTTTTTCTAGCATCACTCAGAAGCCCAGGTACAGGATGGGGATCCAGGCTGGTTGGGATAACCCAGAGTTGGAAGTTTGCCAAAAGGTGTGTAGAAGGATGAGGTTCAGAAGTTGAAGTTGCTGGTAAGAAGGATCTGGACTGAGGGAGAAAGAAATAGAGCCAGGAGGAGACTGAACAACAGGGAGAAATGGAGGAGTCAGAAGCCGGATGTCAAGAAGAAGTTGTCGAGTTGAAGGCCTGGAAGTGAGAATGTTGAATCAGACACTGAGACCTTGGAGGTAGAGCAGTTCTGGGAGATGACAAAGTCTCCAGCAGGGCCTTGAAAGTGGGTAGCTAGAGAGGAGTATAATATGAGACCAACAATCCACCGACAGCCTGTTCTTTGGATAGGGAAACTGGGGCCCCTGCTGGATCCCACTTGGTGGAAGGGGGTGCATAGTGTGGCCCCACCCTTTAGTCCTCTTTTCTGACTGTAATTCAAACTCAAAATTTCTATCATTAATGTTATCCCAAAGGTCCTTTGAAAGATTCTGACAGTAGATGCAGCCTCTGCAAGTACTATATTCTTGGATCAGCTCTGCACTAGTGGATTGACCCAGGCCTCATCCAATCATACTAGAGTTGGCCCTTTCCATCCAACCCAGATTCCTTTTTCTGACAGAGGCACTGACAAAGATTCTTTGCTTGACCAAACTTTAGTTAGGCTCCTGAACCTTCTCCTAAGCCTATCTGTGCATTTTCTTGTAAAATCCAGTTTTAGCAAGAACCCAGCTGAGTCAGCTTAACCAGAACACCACCCTGCCTCGAGATATCTGATGAGGTTCCTCATCCTCCACCATCCCTGAGGTGATGTCTGGTCACCCTGCCTGTCTTCAGCAAGAATCCTGTTAGGTTGGTTTAACCAGAATTCCCTTATCCCTGATATTTCCTCCTAGTAGTTTTCCATCCACTGACCCCCACCCCACTTCTTGGCTATAAATTCCCACTCACCCATGCTATATTCGGAATTGAGCCTGGTTCTCTTCTGAGGTCTCTTATCCCCTATTGCAATAGTCCTGAATAAAATCTGCTTTTACCATTTTCACTACTGTCCAACTCTGGTTTTTCTTTGACAGCACTAAGAGGTTTTGAGAAATCTTCTTAATTTCAATCTTGAAAGCTTCGGGGTATGTATCAAAGAATCATAGTATCTCCTAATAGTTCCTTAACTATTACCATAACTTAATCTAAACTTTTTTCTGAACCATTTATGTTTTCAGCACGTACCACATCCTGGGGGTAATGTGTTACATAAATTTATCATCCATTATGTAAAGTAATAATTCCTTTTACTTGCCCTGAATTTGTCCCTTTCAAGCTTGTAAAGATAGTCTCTAATTTTAGAATTTTGTGTTACTGATGATTTTAGAGACTTTTCCCCCAGCCTTCACCTTTGTAGAGTTAAGTTTTAATCTATTTGTCCATTTTCATCCAGTCTTCCTCCCTTCATCATATATCCTTCTCTGAGAGTATTGTTAGTCAGGATAGTGATGACTATTTGATTGGCTTTATAGTTTTCAAAGCACGGTCTCATAACTCATCTTATATGAGCCCTAATGTAATCCTAAGAGTCAGGAAGAACATCCTTCCCATTGTACAGATCAGAGAGAGGTTAGGTGACTTGTCCAAAGACATACTTGATGTATGACTCCGAATTCTGGGTTTTCTCCTTATCCAAGCACTATAGCACAAGTTTGAATATTTTCATCAATAAAACCAGGATAGACATTCTTATCCTAAAAGGCTGCTATGTGGCTTAAATGAGATAATATCTGTGAGTGCTCAGTCCATCATGGCTACAATTTCAAATCCTTTATATCTTTCTTGAGAACAAAATTCCTGGTCCTTTTCCTGGATTATAACAGAGACCTTGTCATTCATAATTTGTAATTATAGTTTGGAAAATTCTTCCATTATTGCACTACTTAATACTTTGGCAGACTTAAACTCATTTGTATATTTTCTGTCTGCTCACATGTCATTGAAACAGCTCAACAACAGCAGAATACGTATTCTTTTTAAGAGCATGTGGAACATTACCAAGATAGACTCTATTCTGGGCCATTAATCAAATTTCAATAAATTTAAAAGGATTAAAATCATACAAAGTTTGTTCTCTGAACACAATGAGATTAATGAAAAATAACAAAGAGATATCTGGAAAAATCCCTAAATATTTGGAAATTAAATACACTGCTGAATAATCCATGGGTCCACAGATCAAAGAAGAAATTAAAAGGGAAATTAGAAAGTATTTTGAGCTAAGTGAAAATGAAAGCACAGCATATCAAACTTTGTGGGGTATCGCTAAATCAGTGCTTAGAGGGAAATTTATATGCAAATATTATAAGCTAATATGCATACAGTGTTAGAAGAAAGATCTCAAAGATTTGAAACATGACCTAAATTTCCATATTAAGAAACTAAAAAGAAGGAGCAAATAGAGCAGAAATCAATGAAAGAGAAAAACCATAGAGAAAATCAATGAAAACACAATTGGTCTTTAAGAAGATCAATAAAATTAATAAACATCTACTCAGATTGATTAGAAGAAAAAATTATAACACAAATTAAGAATGTCAGGAACGAAGGAGGTATTATCACTACAGGTCTTAAAGTCATTGAAAGGATAATAAGATAATTTGAACAGTTTTATGCCAATATATTTGACAGCTTTGATGAAATGGCCAAACTCCTTGAAGAACACAACCAAACAAAACTCACTCAAGAAGAAATAGAGAACCTGAAAATTCCACATGTATGTTAAAGAAACGGAATCTGGAGTTATAAACCTTCCCACCACAGAAACACACAAGAAAACAAACACCTCAAGGCCCAGATGGATTTGTTGCTGAATTCTACTAAATGTTTAAGGAAGAAATAATACAAATTGTACATAAGTTTTTCAAGAAAATTGAAGAGGATGGAAAATTTTTCAGTTCAATCTATGAGACTAGCATTACTCTGATACGAAAACTAGCAAAAGACATTACAACATTACAGACCAACCACATGAACATAGGTGTAAAACAAAATCTTAACAGATCAAATCCATGAATATATAAAAAGGATAATATATGATTTTAAAAATGGAGTTTATTCCAGGAATGCAAGATAGGTCTAAAATTCAAAAATCAATGAAATTAACCATATTAACAGGGTGAAAAAGAAAAGCCATATGATCATCTCAAAAGATACAAAAAATTGACAAGATACAACATGCATTTATGATTTAAAAAACTACCAGGAAAGTAGGAATAGAAGATAACTCCCTCCACCTGATAAAGGCCATCTATGGAAAAACCAACAGCTAACATTTTACTTAATAGCAAAAGACTGAACGCTTTCCCCCTAAGATTAGGAACAAGGCATGTATGTATGCTTCTAACACTCCTATTCAAATTGAACTGAAGGTGCAATAAGTCAAGAAAATAAATAAGAGGCATCCAGATAGGAAACTGTTTTTAAGATGACATGATCATTTATTTAGAGGATGCTAAGGAATTTTTTAAAAGTGAGAAGAACTAATAAGTGAGTTTACAAAAGCACTAAAATACATGAAATGTATATATATAAATCTTACAAAATATGTATAACATCTGTGTTACAAACATATAGAAAAGCTACAAAACACACAAAAAAACTACAAAACACTGATGAAGGAAATCACAGAGGCTCTAAATAAATGGAGAGATAGTAATACCACACTCACAGATTAAAAAACTCAATATCATTAAGATGTTAATTCACCCCATATAGATCTACGGGTTCAGTGCAATTCCAATCAAAATCTATCTCAGCAAAAAAAATTTTTTGTGGCAATTTACAAGTTCATTAAAATTTTTTTATGGAAAGCCAAAGAGACCAGAATAGTCAAAACAATTTTTCAAATGAAGATAAAATTTGGATACTCACACTGCCTGATTTCAAAAATTTCCATAAAGCTACAATAATCAATACAGTATGACATAATGAAAGGATAGACATATAGAACAATGGAACAGAACAGAGAAACCATAAATAGACCTACACATTTACATCAATTGATGTCTTTCAAAGGTGCAAAGGCAATTTAATGGAAAAAGAAGGCAATTCAATGTTTCCAACAAATAGTACTGGACCAAGTAGATATCCATATAGAAAAACATGAAGCTGAATACATACCTTGTAACATATTCAAAAATTAACTCAATTGATAAGACATAAATACAACACCTAAAGCTATAAAACTTTTAGGAAAAAACTTAGAAGAAAATTTTTGCTGACTTGAATTTCCTAGATAGAACACCGAAAGCACGATTCATCTAAGGAAAAAATGATAAATCAGACTTTACCAAAATTAAGACCTTTTGCTTTTTGAAAGACATTATCAGGAGAATGAAA
This sequence comes from Tapirus indicus, assembly GCA_031878705.1. Classification (NCBI taxonomy): domain Eukaryota; kingdom Metazoa; phylum Chordata; class Mammalia; order Perissodactyla; family Tapiridae; genus Tapirus; species Tapirus indicus. The sequence continues at coordinate 49,747,821 of CM062918.1, forward strand.
ATACAAATCACGAATTGGGAGAAAATATTTGCAAATCACATATCTGATAGAGGACTTGAATCCACATATATAAAGAATCCTCAAAAGTTAATAATAAGAAAACAAAATTTAAAAGTTGGTGCAAAGATTTAAACAGACACTTCACCAAAACAAAGAAATACAGGTGACAATAAGCAAACAAAAATCAATAAGCAACAATAAGCAACATAGTAAATCATTTGGGAAATGTTAATTAAAACCACAATGTGATACCATTACCCACCTATTAAAGAGGCTAATAAAACAACAGTAAAAAACTCTAAGTACTAAGCCTGAAATTCTCATACATTCCTCAGAGGAATGCAAAATGGTATGGCCACTTTGAAAAACAGCTTGGCAATTTCTTTTAATGTTAAACATATACTTATGCTACCTAGCCATTCCTCTCCTAGACATTTACCCAAGTGAAATGATAGCTAATGTTTACACAGTGACCTGTACACAAATATGTATAGCAGATTTATACCTAAGTGGTAAAAATTGGAAACCAAATGTCCCTCAGTGGGTGAATGGGTAAACAAACTGTGGTACATCTATACAAAGAAACACTCCTTAGCAATAAAAAGGAATGAACTACTAATACACCACAAAACATGGATGGATCTCAGGTGCATTAAGCTAAGACCCAAATGCTATACATTGTGTTATTCCATTTATATGACATTCTTAAAAAGGCAAACTACAAGGTCAGGAAACAGATCAGTAGTTGCCAGGAGCTGGGGTAGGAGAAGCGGACTACAAAGGGAAGTGGAGAGTTTTGGGGGGGGAATGATGGAAGTGTTCTATATCCACATCGTGGTGGTAGTTATCCAACTGTATTTATGTAACAAAACTTACAGAACTGTATACTAAAGAGGGTTAATTTAGTATATATGTGTGTATATTACACCTTATTTTAAAAATGAAAAAAACAAAACTCAACAAGATTCAGAGAGGTTAAGTTGACCAAGATCCACTATTAGTGAGTGGTGAAATTAGGATTTGAATCCAGCTCTATCTGACTCCAAAGCTTGTGTTCCTATCCACCATGGCAGAGACAATGGCATTCACATGCCACTTCCCCAATCTTAACCCTATTATGATGGCTAAGGAGACTGTGTGTGTTCCACATGGTCCCACCACAAAACAGTGGAAACTCTGTGAGCCTGGGTTCCCAAACAACTATGTGAAATACAAACTTTTGCACACTAAGCCACAGATTGTGGGGCTGTTTGTTACTACAGCATAACATATCCTGTTCTGACTGATACAACCACTATGCTGTACTCCCCAGTAGCTTCCTTTTGCAAGGCTTAAGAATCTGTGTTAGAGTTTTAGGTTATAACCCCAGAACAGTGAAGAGGAGAAACTGGTTGAGCGTCTTGAATCCCAGACTTAGAAGTATAGACTCTGCTGAGTAGGTGATTGGGACACCCACACAGCTGGACATCTGGGATTCGGTCCAGTTGCAAAGCTCTGCTGACTCGGTTACTTGGCCCCCTGTGGCTTTGCCCAGAAGCCATCTTCCTTGGTATTAAAAAGCTAAGTCTCTCACTGGCAATGTCTCCAAAGGTAGCCCTTGGGGCACCAAGAGCATCCAGAGCCTTCCTGTTTGGGATCCCGTGCCCTGGCTGGCTCCTGCACTTGCAGGCAATGTTTTCCTGTGCAGGTTGGAAGGTTGTGTGGAAAATGTGAAGCAGAAATTGTTGTGATAAGCCCGGAGCTGAGGGGCCTCTGGGGAGCAGCCCTGGTGAGCTGGGTCACCTCATTTCGTGAGGGCCAGCCCTGGGGGAGGCTCCACAGGCTTAATTAAAGACAGCAGGAGTCTGTTTGAAGCAAGGGGAGCAAAAGAGTGGGGGCAGCAAAAAGCGGGCTCAGCCAAACCCACCTCCTCATGCTAGAAACCAGCCTGGGGAGTCCCACAGGCTGGAGCCCGGTCAAACCCAACGCACCTGATGGGTGAGGGGCCACACAGGAAGGATCGTGGGCAGGGGAAAGGGCCTGGGCAGGAAGGCAAGGTGGCTGACCTAAGGGAAATCACAGCTTTTCTTTTGGAAACTCTTCCCAGGCCAGAGCTGCTGGTGATCACCAGGTTAACAGCTGGGATGAAGGGGTCAGGGGACACAGGAATCTTAAACAAAAGTGCTTATCAAAGGAACATGGAAATATGTTAAAGCCAGACACTGCCACCACACCTCCTTTCAGAAGGTTTGCTCACTTGCCCCAGCCTGAGAAACCTCTTCCTCCCGCGGAGGGTCTCCTTTTTCTGCACCATTCATTGACCCCTGCAGGGTCAAGTGTGTGGGCAGCAGGGGCTAGAGCTTTCATCCCTGTGTATCTCTCACCTTAGCTGCTCTGGGCCCCATCTGCAGACCTGGCAGGTGCTGCCTCTGGCTTCCAGGGCTCCCGGCCCCAAACCGTGCTTTGAGTTCGAGAGGAATAGACATCTTTTTCCTGCCATAGCCACAAGCTTTGGGATTGCTTTTGAGAGGAATTGACTTCTAGACCAGCAGAGATGATAAAGGAGTTGACAACAGGCCTGAATACGACTTTGTACATTTGCACAGCACTTTAGAGTTTGCAAAGCCCTTTCACATATCTTGTCTCATTTTCTTCCTGATTACCTGTGAGACCATTAGAGCAGAAATTCTTATCCCCGTATTACAGATGAGGGAGTAGAGGCCTAGGAAAATTACATGACTCACCCAAGTCACAAGGATAAACTGAGGAGCCTTTCCCACCACTTCAAATAGGACATTGGTAAAAGATTTCTCTTGCGAAAAAAAAATTGTTCAAAATGAATAAACAACCCACCAGCTGGGAGAAAATATTTGCAAATCGTTTGTCCGACAAGGGATTAATCTCAGTAATATATAAAGATCTCATACAACTGAGCAACAAAAAAACAAACAACCCGATCAAAAAATGGGCAGAGGATATGAACAGACATTTTTCCAAGGAAGAGATACAGATGGCCAATAGACACATGAAAAGATGTTCAACATCACTAATCATCAGGGAAATGCAAATCAAAACTACACAAAGATATCACCTTACACCGGTTAGAATGGCTATAATCACAAAGACGAATAACAACAAATGCTGGAGAGGTTGTGGAGAAACGGGGACCCTCATTCACTGCTGGTGGGAATGCAAACTGGTGCAGCCTCTATGGAAAACAGTATGGAGAGTCCTCAAAAAATTAAAAATAGAAATACCATATGATCCAGCAATACCACTCTTGGGCATCTACCCAATGGACGTGAAATCAACCATCACAAGAGGCGTATGCACCCCTATGTTCATTGCAGCATTATTCACTATAGCCAAGAAGTGGAAGCAACCCAAGTGTCCCTCAACTGAAGATTGGTTAAAGAAGATGTGGTATATACATACAATGGAATACTACTCAGCCATAAGAAAAGACACAATTGTCCGATTTGCAACAACATGGAAGGACCTAGAGGGTATTATGTTAAGTGAAATAAGCCAGAGAGAGAAGGACAGACACTGCATGAACTCACTCATATATGGAATATAAGTGAACACACGGACAGAGAGAACTGATTGGTGGTTACCAAGGGGAAGGGGGGTGGGGGGGGCACAAGGGATTGAAGGGTTACATCCACAAGGTGACGGACAAACAAAAATGTACAATTAAAACCCCACAGTGTTATAAACTAAGACATCAATAAAAAAAAATGGAAAGCAAAAAAAAAAAAGGATATAGCATGGTGCAGTGGTCATGAGCCTCGGCTCTGAGCCAGCCTACTTGGTTTGTGGTCTAGTTTTGCTCCTCTTACTAGCTAACTTTGGTCAACTGGCTTAACTCCCCTTGTCTCGATAAAATAGAAATTCTATTAATATCTACCCCACAGGATTATCCTGATGATTTTAAAAAGTAATGCATGTAGAACACTTACAGCAGTGCCTGACATAGAGTCATTGCCCAATAAATGCAGGCTATTTTCTGTATTTATAGATAATTGGACTGAAATGGAAATATTTGGTCTCCAAAAGGTCAGTGGTCTGTGCCTGTTTGTTTATTGATATATATTTGGTGCTTAGAACTGTGACTGGCACACAATAGGCTCTAATAAACATGTGTTCAATGAAGGTCTGTCTTAAAGATCTTAGAGGAGCAGGAATGTAAATAATACAACCTACATCCCCAGTGTTATGGGTTGAATTGTGTCTCCCAAAAAGATAAGTTGAAGTCCTAACACCTAGTACCTCAGGATGTGACTTTATTTGGAAACAGGGTTGTTGCAGGTGTAATTAGTTAAGATGATGCCATACTGGTTTAGGATGGGCCCCAATCCAATATGGATTGTGTCCTTATAAGATGAGGGAAATTTGGACACAGACACACAGGAGAGAACACCATGTGAAGACATAGGCAGAGACTGGAATGACAGAGCTGCAAGCCATGGAACACCAAGGATTGTCAGCCACCACTAGAAGCTAGGAAGTGGCAAGGAAGGATTCTACCCAGAGTCTCAGAGGGAACGTGGCCCTGTGACACCTTGACTTTGGACTTCTGGCCTCTAGAACTATGAGAGAATAAATTTATGTTGTTTTAAGCCACCCATTTCTTGGTACTTTGGTATGGCAGCCTAGGAAACTAATACACCAGTTACATGGATATACAGAAATGTCATAGCAATTGTGTTTGGTGGAATTATTTGCCTTGACAAATAAACAATAATAGCTAATCTTTAAAAAAAAATTGTTTAATATAGCCACAAAAGATTTGAATTTAATTTTGATACTTTGATTTTTTTCAGATGAGAAAAGAGAGACCCAAAGGAATTTCCCTTGCTCATGCTGAGAAAGGGGCCAAGTGAGGCCAGAACCTATTTCTCCTGCTTCCAGGCCAATTCTCTTTTTACCCAAAATATGGTCCTGGGCCAGAATTGTGTGGTGTGTCTTTACTCTCTCCCAAGTCCACGTGTTGCTGTCCCTTCTTGCTGGGGTCTAGACAGAATCTCAGAATTGAGGACAGGAGGAGCCTTAGTTCCAGCCCTAGGAACAGGGTTTTACGTTTCACCAAAGAGTTGACCAAGGCCTGGCAGAGGTGACTTTTGACTTTTCCCATGTTACACTGGAAGTTAGAGGCAGAAACAGGATGAACCCAGAGCCCCTTGGTCTCCAGGGCAGTGTTTGTCCGTTGCACTGTGAGTCTGTCCCCTCCCAAGCCCCTTGGACTGTCCTCCTCAGGTCGCCTCCCTCATCCCAGCCTAGGCCCTGACTTCCTACCTTGAGAAATTCCTGACTCTTTCCCCACTGACATCCAATTACCTTCCCCTTGGCCAGGGAGAGCACCACCCTCAGAACCAGGGGAGCACCCTTTCCAACCCACTGGCCTCTTCTCAACAGTGGTTTCCCTCTCCAGCCCTGCCCAGCCCTGGGTGCAAGGCAAATAAAGTACTGAAGACTACCTGTGCCCAAGAGGAAAGGTGTCACAATCTATTACAGACTAGAAATGGTGGAGGTGAAGGAGAGAGGTATCCTTCTGTCCAGTTCCCCACTTCTGGAAAACTTTTCATGACTTCTCCCTCAAGAGTCCTTGATGCCCTTAACCACAATGCTGGCACAGGACTTAGAAGCAGCCTCCATGGGGGAACTCCAGCTCAACCATTAGGGGAGGGTAGTAGTTGGTTTGTGCTCTCCTCCTGCCTCAGACACGTCTGACTCTCAACCCCACCCCACACTGTCTTGGAGCGGCTCATTCAGCTTTGTGTTCCCAACGCAGACATGCAGGACCAGGAACGGGGCTTCACACACAGCACCAGATATTTGCTTAATATGTGTTATATATTATTCTATTATAATGTTTTCCATTATTTATTACTGTAATATTTATATAATATTTATTTACATGATTACATATAATATTTATATATTATAAATCTCTATTAACACATTATTATATTTAGCATATTATGATATCATATTATATATTATCATATTATATAATGTATCACATTATATATAATATTTGGTAATATATTACATACCCAGCCCTGTGGTCTAGAGGTCAAGATTTGGCACCCTCAGTGCTTCAGCCCAGGTTCGTTTCCCCATCAGGGAACCACATCACCTGTCTGTCGGTTGTCATACTGTGGTGGCTGCGTGTTGCTGTGATGCTGAAAGCTATGCCACATAGCTTTTCAAATACCAGCAGTTTTGCCCATGGTGGGCAGGTTTCAGCAGAGCTTCCAGGCTAGGAAGAAGGACCTGGTCACCCACTTCCAAAAAAATTGGCCATGAAAACCCTATGAATAGCAGCAGAGCATTGTCTGCTATAGCGCTGGGAGGTGAGACGATGGTGCAAAAAGACCGGGCAGAGTTCTGGTCTGCTGTACACAGGGTTGCTAGGAGCTGGACTCCACTTGACGGCACTAACAACAACAAATATATTATATAATATACTATCATATTATTATATATTATATAATAATGCATTATAATACAACATATAAAATGTTATTATAATTAATATTATTGGTTAATTAATAATTATGAATACAAATTAATAATTTATGCAGGACCAAACCCCAAAGGAGGCAGAGAAGGATCCTTAGCAATATATTTCATTAGTTAGAATGAAGACTCAGTCTCAAATGTATTTCCCAAAATGCTTTTCTTGTAAGTTTCCAATATTTTTAAAGACTCCTAAGAACTCCTGTTCTCATTAGTTTCCATCTCCTGAACTCCTAGTTTTCTAACACTAAAATGTCCTAGCTTCACTGACACTCCTGACACACTGTAAAATTATTTAATGGTTATCAACAGGATGCTGTGCTCTGGCCAAACCAAATAGACGCCTGGTCTGATGGTCTGGGATTAGCTGGAAACATGCAATCTGTGCGTTCTGCGAGAGTTCTCGATTTGGAAAATGCCCACGAGTGTCTGAGGGTTGAAAGAATGGCTCCATGGTGGTTTCTGCCTCTTGTGTCACCCCTTTCATGAGCCTCAGTTTACTCACCTGCAACAGGGTTGAGTGAGGGAACCTGAATAATTATCCCTCACAATGGGGCTGTGAGAAACAATTAAAGAAACATCACAAAGTGCCTGAATGAGCAAATTCATCTGAAAAACTACTGCAATGGGTCTCTGGGGAACAACAAACGGACTTTTACAAGTTCACAGTTACTTAGCTAAGATCAGGTGATGATATTTTATTTCAGGAAAAAGAAAACACCATGTGCTAGCAGAGTTGCTCATGCTTGGGCTGAGGGAGGGCCATCTGGGAGGAGGGAGGTGAGGGCTGCCCTGGGTCGGCCCCGGCCCTGGGGAGGAGAATTCACCCTTTCCGGTCACACGCTGGTGGCGTCTTCCCCAGCACCCTGGGTCCCACCATTGCCCTGCCCAGATGTCTGGCTTTTCCTGACATCCTCTTCCATGTCATGCTTTCAGCTTTATTCTTCTTCCTGGGTTTTATTTTCTCCTTTTAGAAAATTGTTAGATGAAAATGCCCCATAAAATCTCAGTATTTAGCTTTGACATGTGGTGGGAGATGGCCAAAGGCATCTGTCTTCTTTACCTCCCCATTTTCTAGACTATTCTTCAGGAATAAGAGAGTCATATGTCCTATCTATCAAAAGCAAATATATATATTTTCTCTCCCTTCCTTCCCTCCTTCCTTCCTTCCTTTCTTCTTTTCTTCCTTCCTTCCTTCTTTCCTTCCTGTCTTCTCTCCCTCCCTTCCTTTCTTATTTCCTTTCTTCCTTCCCCTCTTTCCTTCTTTCTTTCTTTCTTTTAAATGATTTCCAGGATTCTTAGCTCTGGGGATAAGGGAGCTCAGCATGTAGCTATGGATAATCTGTGAGGTGGCATAAGTGACTTTGTCAATCCCAACAGCTCAGAGGGAAATATTAATAATGCCTTATCTCAGGGCTGGCCCGGTGGCGTAGTGGTTATGTTTGCATGTTCTGCTTCAGCGGCCCAGGGTTCACCAGTTCGGATCCTGGGCGCGGACCTACTCTCCACTCATCAAGCCATGCTAAGGCGTCATCCCATATAGAAGAACTAGGAGAACCTACAACTAGGATATACAACTATGCACTGGAGCTTTGGGGAGAAAAAAGAAAAAGAGGAAGATTGGCAACAGATGTTAACTCAGGGCCAATCCTCCTCAAAAAAAAAAAAAAGAAAGAAAGCAATTGCTCCCTTGCAAATATATAAAAAAAAAATAATAAAATAATGCTTTATCTCAAAAGTCATACAGACTGCTCTGCTCTAGACCCGAAAAGGCAGCCCCGTCCGCCTTTGGGAAACTCAAGGGGCCTTCTGGGCCTCAGTTCCCACCTGGAGCAACTGCAGCTGTGAGTGTCTGTCTGGGAGGATGGAGACGAGCAAATCCGCTCCCGCCAGCCTCGCCCATGCTGTGGCCCTGCTCAACTCCTTCGAGGTTGTTCAGTCACAGGGGAAATTAGCTGAGGGTAGGAGACCTGAGGCCGGGCTGGCCATGCAGTTACTACTGCGTTATTTCAGCTTATCGCTTACTTCTCTGGGCCTCGGTTCATTCATAAATAAACAGGAAAGACTTGGACTAAATCAGAGGATTTCAAAGTTTTACTTCTTTTATTTTTTTGGCAGTGGAATCCTTTTCTCAAAGTTTTGCACAGACCCTTGTTATAGAGAAGATATAAAAGTGGAGCTGCCTGGGTTGAAGGTGAGTTGGAGGGCTGGCTCGTTGAATCCAGGGCCCAGGCTGAGGCCCAGTGGAGCAGACACCCTCTGTGGTTCCTTCCGGTTCCAGTACTCTGTGAGTCTGTCATAGCCCCTGACTCCATTTGAAGATGTAGGAGAGAAGGAAGAAAACAGAGCATCACCTTCTCTGCCTATTGTCCCATGGTCCCTGGCTGCCTTCTCTATTCCACAGTAACCGGTGAAAAATAGGATCCTTCCGTTCTGTTGTGACATTGTGTAAGAATGGCCAGCCCACCCCTGCCACGGCCCGCTGTTGCCTTCTTCCTCAGCCTACCAATTTCCGAGGTCCTGCAGATGTGAAGGCTGACCTGGGATCTGGGAGACGGCCTGGGGGAGAGCTGGTGACCTCCCAGGGGAGCAGATCAAAGGAGGCTGAGCTCCTCTGAGCCAGGCCGCAGAGTCAGGCCCGGGACAGCTGTGAGAACAGAAGTGGGGCACGGAGCACTCGGGCAGGGAGAAAGGAGGCTTCTGACTCTTCTCCTACTTCCAGGTGGTACCTGCTTTCCCTCACAGTCGTTTTTGTGGTGGACAGTTGGAGAGAGAGAGGGCCGGTAGAATTCTTGGTTGTTTTGTTTCTTTTAACTAATTCCTCATCCTGTCCTTCTCTCCCACCTCCTCAGACTTTATAGGAATTTCTGGTTATTCAACACACCCTCTTCCCCGTCAGACCATATTTCATTTCTCACATTCCACCCCGGGGCCTAGGTTAGCAGAGCCCAGCTGCCCCGGTTAACCTAGGTGAGATATTAAACTCCACCCGCCCTGGGAGTCACCCATCAGCGTCCCCCCAGCCGCGGGGTCTCTCCCTGGTGAAGCGGAGGTGATAACGGTTCTCATGGTATTTTCAATTAAAAATTCCTGAAATGTTTCCAACATCAGCCAGCCAGAAAGGAGGGTGCTAGAGAACAAATGGTGACAAGGAGAGAAAGAAAGAGAGAGAGAAAGAGAGAGGGGGCAGGCTGGGGGAGGGAGGGACAAATATGCAGGAGCCAGGAGTCAGCAAGGAGGGAGGGAGAACCACAATCAGAAAGCCCATGGCAAAGAGAGAGAAGCTGCCAGAATAAAGATGAAGGAAGGGCACAGATTAAGCTGCTGAAGTCGAAAAGGGGGCCTAAGAGGGAAAGCAGAGGCTGCGTGTGGAAAAACTGAAGCAGCCAAAAGATAAAGTGCTCTGGCTCTCAGTCAAAAAGTGCAATAAAGTTAGCTGGCACTTATTTGGCATTAGTTAGCCAAGTTTTAGGTAATGTTCTTAATTATTCTTCCTTTATCATATTCTTTATTATACTAACCAGAAAGCCCATCCCCCAAATCTATCTGGGGCCACAGGGAAGGGAGCCACAGAGATCTAAACCTTTTAAGGAAGGAGGAGGATTTTAACCCAAAGTCTTTTGTTGGCTTTTGAGCAGTTATGGGGAACTAAGCCCAGCCCTGACCTCTGAGGCAGGTACTTGGCAAATTCATTTTGTTGGACCGATGTGGTCACCCGTCCTGTTGGGGAGGGAGGCAGAGATAAATATGAGAGAGATGCTCGGGAAGGACCGTTATGTAACATTCCCAAACACACCACTTCAGAGAGCATGCGGAGGAGGAAATGAGAACCAGTCATTTCAAAAGCAGAAAAGCAAACTAGAAACCCCACAGGCACCCACTTCCACACAAAGTCGTGCAGAGGAGGGAAGATACTTGATCAACAGGAACCGCTGCCACCAGGAAGCTGCTTGTGGAATTCTCTTGAGGAAATAGCCACATAAATGGTTTCCTCCAAAGAGTGTGGGATCCTCCCCCAGCCCAGGCAAGGGCGCCACCCACGATGCAGTTCGTGCATGTCAGAAACCCTGGCATAGTCTACATGGCCTCCCCCTCCTCCCCCTCCATTATTATTCATCACCACATTCTAGAAGCCACATCCTCCCTCCATCTCCTCTGTGATCATCCAGCACAGGCCACCATACTCTCTCACCCGCGATACAGTCGGAGTTTCCCAACGGCCTCCCTGCATCCTCTCATGGTCCCTCCAATCCACTGACCATCTCGTAGCCAGGATGATCTAAAAATGCAGCTCTCATTGCGGCATTTCACTGCTGAGAGCCTGCCTCTACGGCTTCTCATTGCCCTCAAATCAGGTCCAACAGATTGCGCATGGCCTACAACACCTGCTGGGACTGGTCTCTGCACACCTCTCCAGCACCACCCTGCAGCTCTCCCCACCATACAGCATGGAGCACACGGCCTTCTTTCTGGTCTATGAACACAAAATTCCTTTCTGTCTCCTGGCTTTAGTATCTGTACCCTAAATGTCCGGGTCTCACCTTTCTGTGGCCCAGGGATTCCCCCTTAGAACCTGCTAAGAGAAGGGAAATATCAAAGGAAGGGACTCCTGGGCTTCCGGGGTCCTCTGCTGCTCTGTAGTCTTTGCCCCTAGTAACTGCAGGGTGTACACGGGATGACCACATCAGGCAATTAAGGGGGGCTTGGAAACGCCTGTTAGCTTACACATCTCCTTACCTCTAGCACCACCACGCCTCTTCCCACTGACAGACCACATGCTAACTCCAAATTAGTCATAAATAGTTGTTGTCCTGAAGGTTTAAGAGAACATCCCAAAACCATACCAGAGAACCAGGAGTTCTGAGTTACCAGGCTAACTTGTCCCATGAACTGAAGTGAGGTTGGGTGTGAGGCCTCATGTTGGTCTTTGAATAGATGATGCCCCTACTCCTCCACCCTTCTATCTCCCCAAGCATCTTTGTACCCACTTTTGTACCCCTCTCTGAACTCTCTGCATTCAAAGCTGTTATGGACTGAATGTTTGTGTCACCTCCAAATTCATATGTGGAAAGCCTACTCCCCAGTGTGATAGTATTAAGAGGTGGGGCCTTTGGGAGGTGATTAGGTTTAGATGGGGTCACGAGGGTGGAGCCCATGTAATGGGATTAGTGCCCTTATAAGAAGAATTAGAGAGGCCAGAGCTTCCTCTCCACATACACATATGCACCGAGGAAAGGCCATGTGAAGACACAGTGAGAAGGTGGCCATCTGTAACCAGGAAGAGGGCTCTCACCAGACTCCAAATCTGCTGGCACTTTGATCTTGGACTTGTAGCCTCTAGAACTGTGAGAAATTAACATCTGTTCTTTAAGCCACTCAGTCTGTGGCATTTTGTTATGGTAGCTTGAGTTGACTAAGATTAAAGCCCAGTGCCCATTCCCCTCTCAACAGGGAACCAGAGTCCAGTCCTGCCCACTGGCTCAGACGTTCACAGACGCTAATGGGCTGTTGCTCTGCCCAGGCTTCTCCCAGCTCAGAGGGGCGGTGGGCAGCTCTGCCCTGTGGGTAGGGTGACAGTGATTGCCTCATCTGCAGTTTGGTCTTTATCCCTGGGGGAGACGTGTCACTGGTTTCTTCCAGTAACATCTATGAGCGTGTGCCACTGTGCAAATTAATTATTTTCTGAGGATGCCACAGTCTTGTCTATGAAGAAAACCTATATTTTTCTATTTACATGACTCTGACCTTGTGGACTAATTATGGCCTTTTTACGCCAAATGCGTATTTGCCTCCTTCTTGAACTATGTGCATTACAATGAGCCCCTCGCCTCAGTCGTCCCTACCCCGACCCAAGCCCCCAGCATTAGCTGAGACTCTATTTCTCTGACCCATTCAGGGTGGAGGGCACTATCTTCCTATAGTTTCTCTCTGATGCCTCCAGTTTCTCCCCGGAAAGTGGGGGAGGGTCCATTTCTGTTCCTCTCTACACAGATATGCTTTCCTTTTATGCTGGAATGTTCCTTCCTCCCTAGTTCCTTTATCTAACTGGCTTCTGCTTGTCTTTCACTTCTCAACTCAAACTTCCTTAGGGAGTTCATTCATTCATTCATTCATTCCTTACTCTGTTCCAGGCCCTGGACCAGATGTTGGAGATATATTGCTGAGCCAAAACAAACATATCCCTTATGGACCTCATAATCCTGTGGGAGCAGACAAGCAAGTTGGTAGGCATAAGAGTACCACTATGATAAGCTGCAGGAATGCATCATTGGGGGAAATCGGACCTTGTTAGGGAGGGCGGGGAAAGCTGTTTTAGGCAATGAGGGAGACAGATAAGCTTTCTAAGCAGAGGAACCACCATGCCTTTTGTCAGGAGGGCGCAAAGTACATATGAGGGCCCGAAAGAGGGCTGAGGTGGCTGGAGAAGAGAGGACAGGCTGTGTTTCAGCATGCGTTCGGGGAGAGAGGGAAGGGCAGACTATCCAGGACTTTGTAGGACATGCTCCAGAGTTTGTCTTGATTCTAAGAGCAAAGAGACACTGGGGTTTTAAGTGGGTGGGATACTACAGTGGTACAGGCAAGAGACGATGGTTCTAGTGGAGATGATGGCAGTGAAGATGGAGGGAGGTACAAAATTCTGAAAGATTCTTAGGACCAAAATCAAGGGGATTTGGTAAAGGATTGACAATGGGGAGTGAGGGGGTATGAGAATGGCTCCTGGGTTCTAGGCTAAGATGGGTAGGACAAAAATAGGAACTGGTTTCGGAGGGCAGATCTTGAGTTCTGTTATGCACCCCCTATACAAATCCACCTAGCATTCAGCACTGTTGTAATTAATCATTATCTGGGTACCTACATGATTATTGCATGAATTTCATGGACAATTATTAGCTCCATGAGGGTGGGACTTGAATGTGTCTTATTCACTAGGAAATCCACAAGGCCTGACTTGTTGGCATCCAGTAAATGTTTGCTGAATAAATTAGTGACCATCTGCCTCTTCTGTCGGCCCATGGGAAATCACCATTTGAAACATTCGCCATTTCTGTAACCTCCATGCATCCCAAAAAGAATTTGTTACTAACCTCACTTGTTGGAGTTGAAAAGAACTGGGCTTAAAGTCAAAAGATCTGAGTTGAAGTCCCACTAGTTATGTGCTTTGCTAGCAAAAGGTCTCTAGATGAGTCAGAAAGATTCAGAAATATGTTCCCTCTGGGCTAGAGCAAGCTGGAAGCCAGGCCAGGCAGAATACAAACATGGTGAACTGAGAAGCAGTGATTATCATTCTGAAGGTGTTAGCTTTAACATGCCCGGTAGTGGCTCATTTTATTTCATTTATTGTTATTTTTTAATTGTGGGATCCTAGAGGGACCTCACAGTAGATAAGTGGTCTCTAAGAAGGGACTAACTTTTCCCCTAACAGTCAGGCTATCTAGAAAGGAATTTCTCTAGGAGACGTTGCTCTAAGTGACATTTGCCTCTCATCCTTCTTGACTTGGGAAGAAGTCCCATCAGAGGGGCTAGAGTGTGAGCTCTGAGTCACGGGAGCAGGGGAGGAGCCCTGACCCAGCCTCAGGAGTTCTGGGTCCAGACCCAACCTGCGTGTGACTGTGGACAAGCACAACGCCCACTCCAGCCCGGACCCCAGTTTCTGCATGTGGAGAATGAAGGCCTTGTACCAATCTGATGCCTATTTCCAGAGTGGAACTGAGTACTGGAGGTATTGTGGTAGAGGCAGAAGAGCTGAGAGCTTACAGGACCAAAGTCAAGGAGGGCCAGAGCTGGTGGGATGAGGCTATTGACCTGAGACACTAGGAGGCACAAGTTCAAACCTCTAGCTGCCTGGGATCATTTCTGTCGGTTCACCAATAAGGCACCCCTTGAACCCCAATCAAAAGTAGGCTCCCCATTATTTCCTATTATAGTGCCCTGTTTTTTAAATAAACCATAAAAATTACACAATTTTAAATTAAATACATATTTGTGTAGTTGTGTTTTAAATGTGTCTCTGCCATTAGGCTATAAGTTCAATTAAATGCCTGTTCTACATGAACAGAATTTAGCACAGTGCCTGCCAGGCACAGATTAAATGAAGATCTGTTGAATGAATGGATGAAAGGATGGATGGATGGATGGATGGAAGGATGGATGTGTGAGTGAGTGAATATGGAAACACATTCCCAAGCTTCAACATCCCTATTGTGCTGAGACTTCTGCCTTCTATTTTTTTGGTGAGTTCCCTCCCTCTTCCCCAATAACTGCTCCTCCTCCCCTACCCCAACAGAGCCCAAACTATTCCCAGGAGAAAGGCCCAGATCTCGCAGCCAGCTTGCCAGATCCAGCACCGGGACTCTTTTTACGATTAGGCGACTGCTGTCCTGATAGTCTTACCTTTATGATCAGAAGGGTTCTGAAGCCCAATCCTGAAGATGACTTCAGGGGGACCAGCTGCCACCCAATTTCTGGAGTAAGTTTGCCAAGACCTCCAAGACAATTGTGGTTCTGACAATGACAGCAATTCCATTATTTTGTTCTTATTATTTGTCAGGCCTGTGCTGAGTGCTTCCCAAATATGATCATTAATTCTCCAAACCAGCCTGTGATGTAGAAGCTGTTCTTACCTCCCTTTCCCAGATGAGGGCACTGAGGCACAGAGGAGGGCTTGCCCAAGGTCACACAAATAGCAGTGGGCCCAGCTGAATTTGGATTCAGGCAGTCTAAGTACAGAAATCATGCCCATAACCGTTACAATAGATTTCCTTCTGTCCTAAGAGTGTGTTCCTTTTAGTCAAGCGCAGCTCCAGCTGTGAGATTTCTATTCTAGGGTTCATATTGGGTCTCCAAGTAATGCCCAATCGTGAAGCGGACGGGTGTGGAGAGGGCTGCTGTGTCCTGTGGAGAGGAAATATTTTGATTTTTGAGTGTCAGTGGTGCATAGAAGTTCAGCAGATTATCCTCCAAGGGGCTGCAGGCTGTGTTTTCAGGAAAATCTCAGTGTCCACTCTGGACACAATCAGCCCAGGGAGGGGGCCGGTGCCCAGCCCCTCAGTGCCGGGTTTGGGCCCAGGGCAGCAGGGACTCCCGTACCTTGGCTTTCCCGGTAGAAGGCCTGATGCTTCAGTGGCAGTCAGCTCTTTCTCATTGCATTTATTTCCATTTTAAACAATAAGACTAAAAAAAAAAAAAAATCAAATTTAGTAATTAAATCCCAAAGTGTGCCAAACAGCAGACTATTGCACATGGAGGATTGATGAGCATTTCATAAAGCACCGCCTTCAAGTAACAGAAATGCTCCCAAATTAGTGCTTTTAACCCTTTTTTTAAATTGCTTGGATTAAAATCAACTCTTAAACAAACCTGGAATCAATACGCTGTTGTTTCTGTTTGTATCAATCTTACAGCTGTTGCTTTGCTAGGATTAATTTGTCTCTGAGGGGTTTCAACACTATCCTCCCTGGTGTATTTTCAGAGCCCATAATGTCATGTAATCGGGACCATGTTATTTTTGTCTGAATCTCTGGGAATGATGTAAGAGGAAAAAGGAAACTAGCTAACTCCCAACCATTTGACCAAAGGTTAAATTAGTCTTGGCCTTTCCCCAGCTGGACAGAAGGCTGCTCGGTCAAACATTTATTCCACGAGCAGAATGAAAGTCCTCTTCCTTTCTTCTTGAATTATTTTCCTTAAGATATCTTTCCCCATCATGCCCCAAAATAATATGCCAATACTCTTGTCCTCCTCCCCAGCCCCCACCACCTTGACATTGTTCATTATGGATCATTAACACTGGGGAGAAGTGTGTAGAAAAGTCATACGAGGTGGAAATAGATTCTGACATGGGAACTGGAAACATGTTTTTCTTAAGAAAGACTTCCATCTGCTAAGTGGCTGCAAGAAGGACACATTGCTTGGCCCCTCTGCCTTGTCACCAATGTGGATGCCTAGTGTCACCCTGAATCTCGAGAACACCTGATGGCTCTGATTGTAGCTTCTTCTGATGCTGCCAAGCAGGGCAAGCCAAAAACTCCGTCCAAGCCCAGTAGCTGATCCTCTTGTAAGATGCATAGATGTGTTGACTTTCACTCTATCAAAGTTACCCTTCCTGCAAGTATAGGAAGCACTCTTGGGGCCTGTGAGTGGGTCCTAAAAAATTAACATCTCTCTATTGACACTATCTGTTTTTTATTTGAAGTAATTTCAGGGCATGGGTTGTGGCTATTGAATGATATACCAGGCCCAGGGAAACAGTCATGTTTGCTTTTGGTGTTACTTCTTTTGTCAGAAAGCAGAAATTCATCCAGCGGCAAACTATAGCCTTTGGAAAAAATGTCTCCTTTCCCAGGAGCAGGGACACGGTGGTAGAGGAGAACCAGCGGGACTGTGGAGCTAGAAGAGCTGTAAAGGCAACCGCTAATATTTATTAAGACTTCACCACGTCTGTGCCAGGCACTCTACATGTATTATTTCCTTTAGCCTGGGCAATGATCCCAGGAGGCAGGTACTTCTCTTGTCCCCATTTTCCGAGAAGGAAATTGAGACTTTGAGAGTTTGGGTAACTGGCCTGCTGTCACAGAGTCAGGAGGTAGGAGACTGGTCTGGGATTGTTGGGACGGGCTTCCTAGGCTCCTCTATATTGCTGCCCCAAGAGTGGGCTTTGGACTCAGCCTCAACTTCTTTCTCCCTGAAATGGGAACAATAAAATTTGGCTTTCCTACAGACAAGGGCGGTTATAAGACTTGAGTGAGGCACACATGTGAAAAAAGTGGCACCGTGAAAAATATGCAAATGTTTTTGTTATTTTTATGGCTGAAAAATGATGAATACCAGGAACCCACTGCCTCATGAGCTTCCGTTTGTGGCCTGAGCTCTTGCAATTTGTAAGATAGTTTGTGGTGATGGGGGTCCATGTGGACAGTGTTGGTGATATTTCAATTCTTGATGGGTGAAGTAAAAAAGAAGTAGGGCAGGGATCTAAGAAAACAAGGGCACCATAGCAGCAAGGAGAGAGGAGAGAAGACAAGACGTTGAAGTATCCACCCTCTTACCTCCCCACCTGAAGTCCGTTGGTCATCCTCATCCAATCAGATTCTATCAAGTGCATCCCCCAAAGAGCTCTCACAGCTGACTTCTCTCCTTCCTCTATTCACTGTTTTGGTTCAGGTGCCCATCACCACTCACCTTGACTTTGTCATAGCCTTCTACCTGCTCTCCATGCCTCCTGTCTCATCCCCTTCCTCCAT
The DNA here is from genome assembly GCA_031878705.1 of Tapirus indicus. Classification (NCBI taxonomy): domain Eukaryota; kingdom Metazoa; phylum Chordata; class Mammalia; order Perissodactyla; family Tapiridae; genus Tapirus; species Tapirus indicus. Next base: position 49,765,565 of record CM062918.1, read on the forward strand.
CCTGCCATTCAGAAATCTTATCCTTGAAAGGTTACACCATCCCTTGAAGGATAACATCTCAGTTATGAGCATGAGTTACTACCCTTCAAGACCGGGACCCTGCTAAGACCTGCAGCCTCAGGCGAACCACATCTCACAGTCCTCTATTCCAGCCACAGTGAACCATTGGCCATTGCCCACACATGATATTTCATCTCTCAATCTCTGTGCTTTTAATATTTGGGAGGCAGGGAAGATGTCCTTCCCTTCTTTACCTAGTGAACACCTAGGCATCCTGCAAGGTCCAACTCATGAATTGTCCTTCTGTATATTCTAATTGCACTGTATTTGAATTATCCAGTGGTGTTATAATTATTTAATACCTCAAGGTTTAAATAATTCTTTCTCCCTCAAGGTTTCTTGACTGTGGGAACTGTGTGTTAAATCTCCATACATCCCCAATCTTGGTGCTATGTAGAAGGCACTTGAGAGAGGTCGTCTGAAAGGATGAATGAAACTCTAAGTTTGGGGTTGGGTTTGTGTACAAGATGGCTCTTCCTCTTCTCTTTGCTCAGTTCACTGGCTGTGTTCTCCTCCAGATTTCCATGAGTTTTCCAACAACTGGAGAGACTGTATTCATACCTCATATGTGGTATGGCTACTACTGATTCTTCCCGAGTTGGGGAAGTGGGTGGTATGTAAAATATCTTAGAGCAAGCAAGCAAAAAAATGCTCTCTTTAATTTGAAGTTTTTATTCAAACAAACACTTTCACTGAACTCTGAAGAGTTTGGAAAAGATTTTGGTTCAGTGCAAGGTTTGAACCTTGCAAATTAATCCAGAGAGATGAACCTCCACACCTCCCTCTTTCTGCCCTTCTCATTGGTTTAACGAAAAGGACTGGAATGTCGTTAACAATATCGTGTTATCCAAAGGAGCAATATTCAGAGTTATTCTTTCCATCAAAAAGAAACAATATAAACATGCAAGCAGAGGCATGTTTCCGGTATTTTTTCATGAAAACCTGTTCCATTTCAATGGGTTAGCCACAGCTATGTTGGAGATACACGGCATTAGGTGTACAGCCCCGAAGTTGAAATGTCATAGACATTTTAATGGTTCCAGTTGACTAATATTCATATATATATATATATATATATATTCTGTTCTGAGTTTTCCTCATCAGCCAGCATACATAATAACCTAAAAATAGAAATAGAGTTAACTTTTCATTTTTATTTGTCTGATTACAAATGAGAACTAAATCATGTGTGGTTAAAAGCAACAGCAACAACTTCAGCCAAGTTAAAATGAATAACTTCCACAGAAAGCCTCTTTCAAGCTAGAAATATTTCTTGGGCTTAGCCAGAGTTCTAGATGAAACCAATTTATTTTCTGGGAAATTACTATACTGGGAATGGTTGTCTGATTCAGTGATTCCCAAACACCAACCCAAGGATTAGTGTAGGGCTGGTGGCATATGGATCTTGAGAGAAGATTTTCAAAAGTGCTGTTCCCAGACCCCCTTCCGGATAGACACTGATTTGGTATGTCTGGGGGTCACCTGGAAATCTGTATTTTTGTGTAGCCCCAACTGGTTTTGATGCAAAGATGGGTTTGGGGTCCACCCCCACCCCATCCCTCACCTTGCACTGGTATAATTTAGGGTAGCACCTTTGTCATTCTTTAAGTGGCAGCTCTGTCAAGGGACCTAAAATGTACGTGTGTGGCAATGCCCTGCATCCTGATGTTCCCTGGCAAGAGCCATAGGCTAAATAAAAATGTGTGTGCCACTCAGACAGCCAGAGTTTGGTGTTCGTGGGCAGCCAACAGCCTCTTCACATGTAAGTGATTTGTCACAGATTTACTCTGGAGTTATTCTGTCGTGCAAGAGAAGCAGAATGGCCTAAGTAAAACCACTCCTCGGCAGCCTCTGCTCTCACGAATCGTGAAGGTTTTCTCAGATCAGGGTGGGAAGGACCAAGTCTTTCCATCTAGACAGTCCTCTTCATCTGGTACGGATCTGGCCCTGTGCATCTAAATGCAAAGCCCTTTTCCACAAGGTCAGCAGACCAGATACTTCAGCCTCTTCTCCAAGCTGTAGGTCACAGGTCTGATTGATGGATAAACCCTCTGGGAAGCTCTTCAAGGGTGAATGGGGGTGCCATTGCCTTAGAACACCCAGTCATGGCTGGACCCTTTTATTTTGAAAGCTGGATCCAGCAGAAACATAGCAAGTTACTAGGAGATGGTCCATGTTCAAGGCAGCAGGTAACCACTGGACATCAAATTGTTTCCTTTCATATGAATCTTTAAGCATTTTAGACTTCCTTCTTTGTCATCAGGTATGTATAATAGACTTCTGAGAATATTTTAAATATTTAAATTATTTCATCCACAAAAATGGGAAAAGACAGTTTAAAAAAAAATCACTCCAACTGAACTCGTCCTATTCCTATCTAGACAAAGAAAGTAATTTAAGTTGGACAAAGCAGCTGAAACTTCATGTTTCTTCTAGTTATAAGTTGGAATAGATAGACAGAGATTTGTTCTTTTGCTTTTTTCAGTTCCTTGATTTCTTGTTGTAAAATGAATTTCTCCAGAGGGAAAAAATTTCACTGTGCAAGGCCAGACAAAACCGCTGCTATTGAGAGAGAGCATGTTAAATAGCATGAATCCAAGTGTTCAGGAGATTTGCACTAGTAGTCGGGATCCTTTCAAAACCTCAACAAATTTTAAATGTTTCACTCTTAACCCAGATATTTATTATAACCGGAATTAAATAGAGATGAATCCTAGAATCATTGGTTCTCCGAGGTGAAATGAACTTTAGCAAGGCCCTTATCTGTTCTGTGTTTACAGATGTGGCACCAAAGCCCAAGCGCTGTGTCCTGTCTCATGCCATAGAGATGACAATGGCCATGCTGGCTCTGACTTGGGACTGTGATGACACACTGGGCTGTAGCCCTCTTTTTGCAACTGTAGGTGGTTAATCCTGGTTAAGACCCTCGACCAAAGCAAACACCCGTGCCACTTACATGTTTTTCCTTAATCCTCACAATTAACTCTGTCATTGCATCTTCCTATTTACAGGGTCTCCAGTTTCTCTCCAATCTCAAAAAATCAGCAATTTTAAAAGAAGCCCTTTCCCTGCACCGTGTTCGAGGCCAAGGAAAGATCTGAATGGCCAGCACATGCTCCACCTTTCTCTTTGACAGATGTCAAGAACAGTGTCTATGGGATTCATTCCCTCTATCTGGTCACCAGCTTGTGCTCAACTTGTCCGTCTGATCAGACCAGTTCTTTCTGCAGCAGAGAACAGCTTACTGTACCGAGGAGGCCCCGCGGACTCCCGGACAGAGCAGCTGGAACAGAGTATGCACTCAACGTCTTTCTCATTTCTTCCTTCTCCCTCCCTCCCTCCTTGCCTGCTTTCTTCTTTCCTCCCTGCCTCCCTCCCTCCCTCCTTCCTTCCTTCCTTCCTTCACTCTCCCTCTTTCTTTCTTATGCTCTACTCCCAGTCCCAGAGATCTGAAGCCTAAGGTGCACTGAATGAGCCCCATATCACACATTAGTAGCTAGAGGCCTCCCTCACATCCTCTCCACTTCACCTCATATCAGGCGCATTCATAGTGTAGCCTGCCACCAAAAGAGACCTTGACATCCAAGTTTCCTTTCTGGACATGTTGAACGTTTGCTGCTAATTTGGTAAGCATTCTGCTAACAGTGTATTTCCTATTTCCTTAAGAAATTGAGATTCCTTCTGTGGCTGCATCAGCACAATTTTTCATCAAGGCCATTGGCTATATTCTTTCCTTTTCTTTCTTAGCAATTTATCTGTGATGGCTGCTCTGAGGGTAGACATTATCTTGATATTGGGGTCCAAGCCATGACAACAATGTGTGGGTTCTCCATGGGCCCCAAAGAGAATTCACTTCATGAACAAGCTTGTAAAGTATTAATTCTTGTTAGTGGCACTCACTGGTTATTATTGCAAATGTATTTGGGTTGTTTCTTATTGTGGAGATTTTTTAAAAATCTTTTGGCATATGAAGAGATATCCCCTGACATCCACTGGCCTCATAACCAAGCTCTGAAGTTGGGGGAGAGACACTGAAAGTAAATCTTGTGTACCCATGTGTGTGCTCAACCACTGCTACAGACCCCCAGACACTGTGAAAGGAAGATAGGTCACTAACAACCCCCCCGCCCCAGCTGCATTAACAGATGGTAGGTCCGTACCAGAATAACAAAAATGCTCAGGTGCTCTTGTGAGAATTTGATCAGTCGAAGTGCCCAGGAGCAGTGGGTGTCCAAAAGCTGGCTGGGCTGAGGAGCCTGCTCCATCCACCACCTTCAGAGCAGCATCCTGGGCTCCAGTGGGCAAACAGGCCTCCCGTCTGCATTTCTTTGTTGCACTGTTTGCATTTTGCACTTCACCACCTGTCTACCCGAAGGTAGAAGTTCATTAAAATAGTCTCCAGCCTGCACAGTCCTCCCTCCCAGGAGGTAGGGTTTCCTTTTTCCCACAGGACTCTCCTCCCAGGCCCAGGCCTTACCTCAGGGAAGTTCAGGCAGCCTTTTTTCTTCAAGATAAAGGAACTTTCCATTCAGAACCTTCTCCTTTGTTTTCCAATGCCCTTCCTCTTCTTATTTATATCATACTTTATGCCTCCTTGGACATACCTATACCGTCCAATAAACCTCCCTTGATGAATTTCATGGGTGAGAGAGAGGTAAGCGCTTGGCTCTGTTCACATAAACTTTCAGATCGACAGTGGGTCTGACCAGACGGAGTGGGATCAACTCACACATCTCTGCAGATGCAAGCCCTGCATTTGAGAGCTGAGCATCTTTGTTCCCAGAGGCATCTTTCTGGAGGCAATGAGCAATGACTCCCGTGGAAAGGAGTATTTTTCTTTAATATTTCTATGTCATCTCTGCTACTTCTCGACCTATCTACAGATGGCACCCATAAAGAGGAGCCCCTCACATAGTGCACCACATGTTTGGATGAGTTTTTGAAACTTTTCTTAAATGGTTACTTGGTTCTATTTATCAAGTTATATTTATTTGCCACTCAAAACGAAGATAAAAGTATAACAGTTAGAAATTATGATCACTGTTTCATAATGACACTTTTGACCTTTAATATATCTTGAATGAAAACATTTTTCCATAGGAATGGTAACTATATTTTCTGAAACAAACATCAATGTGCACACTCAGTCAGTAAGGCAAGATAGTTGAAAACAGTTCTGTTAGAGAATATCTACACAGATATATATGTTCTCATGAAGGACTTTTTACATCTGTCTCTATCCCAACTCTGTGAAAACAACAAAAGCAATAATCCACATTTTTTTCATTGCTTACTTCTTTAAATTAATTTTGAAGTTGCCATTTAATTTAGTAGAAATGTAAATCCTCTTTAAAACTCTTGAACAAACTACTTAAACTCTCTTGAGTCTCAGTTTCCTCCTCTGTAATTTGAGGATGAAGATACCTGCCTCATCGAGTCTTGGGGACCAAATGAGATAACATGTGAAGGTGCTTTGAAATACAAACATCAGTCGTTAGTGATTTACAGTAGTTCCCTCTTACCTGCAGTTTCACTTTCCGGGTGTCAGTTACCCGTGGTCAACCGCAGTCTGAAAATATTACATGGAAAATTCCAGAAATAAACAATTCATAAGTCTTAAGTGCACGCCATTCTGAGTAGTGTGATGAAATCTTGCGCCATTCCACTCCATCCCACCTGGGATGTGAATCATCCCTTTGTCCAGAGTATCCATGCTGTGTATGTTAGTCCCCGGTAGTCTCTTAGTAACTGTCTCAGTTATCACATCGACACTGTTGTGGTACCATAGTGGTCGTGTTCAAGTAGCCCTTATTTTACTTAACAATGGCCCCAAAGTGCAAGAGCAGTGATGCTGGCAATTTGGGTACGCCAAAGAGAAGCCTTAAAGTGCTTTAAGTGAAAGGTGAAAGTTCTCGACTTACTAAGGAAAGAAAATATCATATGCTGAGATTGCTAAGATCTACAGTAACTTTTATGACAGTATATTGTTATAATTGTCCTATTTTGCTATGTTATTATTGTTAATCTCTTATTGTACCTAATTTATAAATTAAACTTTATCATATGTATGTATGTCTAGGAAAAAATATAGTACATAGAGGGTTTGGTACTGTCTGCAGGTTCAGGCATCCACCAGGAGTCTTGGAACGTATCCCCTGTGGATAAGAAAGGACTACTGTATTTCCTTGGAGCATTGATTGGGAAAAAGAGAATCATCGTAACCAGGGTTCCTTCTGCCCTTGCCCTCAAGCAAAATATTCATGCCATGAGTTAGGCTTTTACTGGAGCGTGCTTTTCTTAAGGAGGTCTGGTGAGATGTGTGTAAAAAAAGAGACATTAACATTTTACAGGCACAGAAATGAAGCCAAGTCTGAGTGTTTTTATGCCTTGGATAATTTGATTTTGTATTATTAGAGCAATAAGCCTTGGGAACCAGAATCTGGACTGAGAGTGTACAGCTTACTGTGTCACTTGGACAAGCCATTGAATCTCCCTGGCCTGTTTCCTTATCTGTAGAATGATGTTGGGCTAAATGTGGACCTTCCCACCTCCACTTATGGGATTATTTCCGCTGACCCATTGTAGGAAGGAGGGCAATGACAGTAAAAGCTACATGACTGAGCCTTTCCACACACCAGGCATCAAGGTGTTCACATGTACTGGCCATCAATTCCTGCTCACCTTCACCTCCCTTTCTGTATCAGTCTTCAAGGCCCTGCCAGCACCTCACTGCTGTGCTGATGCACACTTAGGATCTACCCCTGCTTGATAGACAGATATTTTCCTCTTGAGGTTGATTCCAGGTACTTTGCGTTTTCTTTTATTGCTTATATCTGCACTGTTTTTTTCTAAAAGTCACTTTCTAGAGGGAGTCAGTATGAAATTAAGTAAGATTCTGGGCTTTGGACATGCCTCTGAATCTTCCAGCTGTGTGCCACCGGGCAAGTAAAAAGTGCCTGACATGTGATAGGCTACAAAATAAACGATATGGTCTCATTCTCTGATCCCTGACCTATATTCTTCCTTCTAAAATCCTTTTTGGACACAGGGAGGTATTAAAAAACTCAAATGTCACCTTGTCTATAGAGTTTACCCCCAAACTTGCCCCAGCCCCTGCTCCCCTATCAAAATCGATCACTTCCTTCCTCTGCCTTCCCATTGTTGCTTTTCCTCTTCCTGGTGCAGCACCTGTGATATTAGAGCACTTTATGGAGTTCTCTGTCTCCCACATTAGGCTGTGAGCTCCAGATGACCAACACTCTCGCTCACGAGGTACTCCCGGGACCTGGTAGAGAGCCAGCACTGAGTGTGGCCCTATCATCCTGCTGACAGTATAAAGGAATGACAGAGGGAAAGGGGAAGCTGGGGAAATGGGGCTGGTTTCTGGGGAGAGAGAGCAGGTGCCATGGAGCAGAAAGTGGGAACAGTAATAAATGGCTGAGTTGGGGTTGGAGGAGATGAGTGATGAGTGAAGAGTGAGGAGTGGTAATGGAGATGTGTGGTTGGGCAGAGGCTGGGGGTTGGGGTCCTATCACCTCTCCTGATACTCCACGCCAATGCCGGGAAGAAGACTGGACTCTAGTTCCTGCACTGCCACTTCCGTGTTCCCCTCAAATCTCATTGCCATCAGTGACGTGGGATTCACCGTGCCTCTCACTCAGGGTCGTGGTGAGACTGAAGTGGACAATGCAATGTGAAGACGCTGCGCAAATGAGAGGCACCAGCATGTGGAGAGGAGGAAGCTGGCCTCCAGGGTGTGGAGTCAGCACACAGCTGGGACCAGAACCCAGGTGCCTGGACTGCTAGTCAAGGGCCCTCCCACCACATGGGGCTGCCCCCACGGGAGCTCTAGAGCAAGGACTGTTGCATTTTAAGTAATGCAAAGGAATTCTTCATACGCTCCCACACAAAACCCATACTCATGGCCAGCTCCGAGCCAAGCCAATTGGATGCTGAGAAACAGGAAACAACCAAGCTATGAAGTAAACTGATCCAAGTGTTGAAAAGATAATTTGTCCAAAAACAGACCCTTGGTGAAGCTTCACTGTGTTATTTATTAGCTAAGGGCAGGGGTATGTGGAAATGAAGGTTGCTGGGACCATTACTAGAAGATCTTTAAGTCCATTGCTGAATCAAATATCGGAAACGAAAGCTCTTTCCTCTCTAGAATTTCCAGCTCCTTTTCTGGGAAGGTTTTTCAGATAGGAAATCAGTCAAGTTTGGGAAACAATCTCTGCATTTAAATTTGTGATGCTGCAAAGACAGAAAGAGGAGGGAGAGAGGTACTACCCATGGCGGAGCTTGTATCTTCCTGGGGGCCTGGAGAGAGGCACATTTTTGCTTTGCCAAGCTTCCTTCTGAGGCAGTGCCTGTGGGTCCCCACAGTCACTCGTCCAGCAACCGTGAAACCACTGCTGGGTGTTTGGCTCCGTGCTCAGCAGAAGCACTTCCCAACATGGTTCGTGCCTGAGGCAGAAGTCAGCTCTCCCCTCTGCAGAAGAGGAGAGAGGCCATAGGGATGGACATACCACAGCCTTCCAGTCTGAGAGAGCAGTGGCCTTCAGCAAGAAAACGACGGCAAACACAGGCTGGGCCCTTAGGACGTGCCAAGCAGAGAGCTAAGAGCATTGTGTCCATTCCCAAACACTCCGTGAGGCTGTAACGTCTCTAAGCCTCAGTTCCCTCGTCTGCAGGATGAGGAGACAGGAGCAGGGACCTCGAATGCCTGTCTTGAGACCAGCTGCGCCACAATCGCCTGGTCTCCATGTTAAAAATGTCGATGATATCTTTGCAAAAATACTAAGAAACTGATATCGGGTTTGCTTCTGGAAAGAAGGCTGGGGGATGCGGACAAGGCATTGGAAGGAAATCTTCGAATATACAAATACTCTTTATTGGCTTTTGAGTTAGGAACGTAATGCAGTTATTCAAAAATAACTAAAATAATTCCCATTTAAAATGAGATGAACCACAAGTATAGATTTCCATGCCCTACCTCACAGTCCAGTAGAATCAAAATATCCAGGGAGGAAATGGGGCGGTGTTTTTAACCAATTCTCTAAAGTGACTCTGATGCCAGGTTCAAGGATGACTCTTCCCTCCCCATGCAAGACCCTTATTTTACAGATAAGAAAACTGAGCTCTGAGGGGGGTGGGGATGGCATCAAATCACACCGTTGCGTAGAAACAGAACAGCAAGTAAAGTCTTGGTTTCCAGTGCCCAGATCTCCAAACCGTGACACCCCTCACCCTCACCCCGCTGCGGCCTCCAGCGTCTTTTCCTCTGAATTCCACTTCTCTACACAAGAAAGACTTTTCTTGTCTCAGATCCCTTGCCCTTCAAACCCAGCTTTCTTCAAGCTAATCTGGTAAACTGAGTGATGATGTGTTTAGTGGGTACTAATGGGCTAATGTGCTCTATTAAAAAACACCGCATGAACCCTTCTGGAAACATTTGCAATTAATGACTGCGTTTTCCTTCTGTAAAGTAATATGGGGGATTCAGTATAACAATTTTTCCAAAATTCTATCCCAGGGGGCAGAGGAGAAAAAGCAATGGACTTAAGTCCCAAGACTTGGGTTGAAAGGTTTATCATGTGGAAGTCACTTCTCTTTTCGGCTCATTTTCTACATTTGTAAAATGAGGACATTAGATTGAATAATCTCAAAGGTCCCCTTTAACTCTTAAAATTCTATTATATAATCCCTGTCTAAATCTTTCTCTTCTGTTTAAATCTATATTTTCAACGACAAGCACTGGAAGATATAATTGTCCTTCTGGAAGACAGTTTCCGGTAACAAAATATTTTGCAGCTCTGAGCACCAGCAATGTGGTTTTAGCCAATTCCAGGTTAGGTGGGTGGCAAAGAAGGCCATTCAGTGCAAATTCAGTCTTGATCACAAGAAAGAAGAACAGCTTGGAATTCAGTAAAAGAAATTGAAACCAAACAAAAGTTAAAAATAGAAAATAGCCTGTAAAGATTGGAGAAGCCCCAGCATGGGAAGCTGTGTGTCAGGACGGACACACCTGATCTCCAGTGATTTCTGCTCCTGCACAGGGAAGAAAGCCAGGTATGTGTCTGAGAAAGGGATGGCCAAGAAGAGATGCTCTATTTTTCATTCCCTTATGGGTCTCCCTGCACCAGCTGGGACAAGAAGCCTTGATTTAAGGCTTTTCTCCTGCTAAAATGCAAGTGTTCCAGAGAGAGACAATACCCTAAGTCTTATCAGCCTTACACCCCTAAGTGTATGTGAATTTATCAAATCTTTTTATCAGCAAGGTTTTTTTATTATTGTGATAAAATACACATAACATAAAATGTACCTTTTAACCATTTTTAAGTGTACAGTTCTGTGGCATTAAGTATATTCATTATTGTGCAACCATCACCACCATCCATCTCCAGAACTTTCTCATCCTCCCCAACTAAAACTCTGAACTCATTAAACAATAACTCCCCATTTCCCCCTCCCCTACCCTGGCAACCACCAATCTACTTTCTGTCTCTGTGGATTTGACTATTCTAGGTACCTCATATAAGTGGAATCATGCAATATTTGTCCTTTTGTTTCTGGCTTATTTCATTTAGCATAGTGTTTTCAAGGTTCATCCATGTTGTAGCATGTGTCAGAATTTCCTTTTTAAGGCTGAATAATATTCCATTATAGCATATACCACATTTTGTTTATCCATTCATCCACTGATGGACACTTGGATTGCTTCCATCTTTATTGTGAATAATGCTGCTATGAACATGCAATGGAATGTCTGTTCCAGTCCCTGCTATGACCAGGTTTTGATAGGGGTGGGAGGACCACATCTGGCAGGTTGGGGCATTGAGGAACAACTCCCCACTTCAGGGTTTTTCACAGCCTTCCCACGGAGTGGGTCCTCCACCCTCATCACTTCAGGTCCGTGCACTCCCTGGCATCCACCTGCCAGTGAGGCCTCCTAGTGGGCAGCTGTGTCCAGTACCCCAGGTTCTCCTTCCCAGTGAGGGGGGGCCTGGCCCAGCACAGTTTGGTGACTCTCTGGAACATTTTCCTCACAAGCATGGACCTTCCTGCCTCCTCAGCTGAGGACACGGATGCGTGACTCAAACTCATCTGTAAGGACATCTCCCAAAGTCTTAACGACCTTCAAAATAGGAAAGAATTTAATTGGAGGGTATGGGAACCTCTCTCCTAGAGTAGGGCTTTAAAGGTTACCAAAACATTTCTGAACAATGTGTTGAATAGACAAGACTAAAATTGTGGTTTAGTTTCCTGAAAAGAATTCCTGACAGGCTTATTTATTACAAAGCCCTTGATATCGCTGAGGGTAAGTGGAAAAAAAAGGACAAGTGTTTCCAATATGTATGTGGCTTTGCGCATTAATTCATTTGTTATCTTTGAGAAGGAAAGAAAAAACGCCCTAATCAGAATCCTGGGTCATCGTGCCCCAAGCAGAGCCCTCAGGATTGAGTGAGTTCCCAGGCTGGTGTTCTTCTCCCCAGGTCTTTTAAGGTTATCAGTTCTTCTTGAGGGTAAGCCTTATAATTAGTTTGTAAGAATCCTAGTTTCTTGTGGGAATGAAACAGACCAAATGGGCAGCTGAGGAACGCGTTCTGCGTACTTTTCAGTTTTGCTCTTTGCTGTCCTCTAGGCCTAGCTGATTTTACATAGGCCCCTGCTTGGGAGATGGTTCCTGTTTTCAACATCTGGGCCAGAGCAGCCCCCATTCCTCTGAAAAGGCCAAGAGCTTGCGGCTTTGGGGAGTGGAGATGCCTTTCCAGACTGTGACTCTTGCAGAGGTGTTATCATCCCCTTCCTGAGAATCTCAGTTGTGCTTCAATTTAAATATTCAAAGAGACAACTGATTCCCTCCCGACCCAAGCAAAAAAAGCCACCATGGTCCTTGAGCTTGGTAACAAAGATAGCAACAGTAATAACAACCTCAACAAAGCTAACATTTATTCAGCACAGGTGGCAAAACCGTCTTCTAAGTGAACTTTTGCCTCCCTCACCAATTCGCCCCTACCTGTTCTTTTAGGCAAATGGGAGCCAGGACAACATCTTTTGTGTAAAGAAATTTCTAGGGCCAGCCCCAGTGGCCTAGTGGTAAAGTTCGGCACACTCCACTTCAGTGGCCCAGGTTCGGTTCCCAGGCGTGGACCTACACCACTCGTCTGTCAGTGGCCATGCTGCGGTGGTGGCTCACATACAAAAAGAGGAAGATTGGCAATACATGTTAGCTCAGGGCAAATCTTCCTCAGCAAAGAAAAGAAAAAAAAGAAATTTCTAGATCTCAGTGACTGGACAGGTGGAGCAGAACTGACAGGGCACAGACATGTGATCTTAAATGATCATTATCCTACCAACCTCCCAGCATTCACCAAAGTTCCTGATTTCAATCCCAATATCTCAGGTCACCTTGATGCAGGTGTCCTCCTGCCTGGCTTCTGCACAGGAACCCAAAACCGTGGATGTGCTTGACCAACCTCAAGGGAATGTGGGATTTACCACCTCTGCAGGATGACAGCGCTAGTGAATACTGATTTATTCATTTAAATTAATTGCTACCACTTTTTTGAGCTCTTACAATGGGAACTGTTAAAGCACTTTACACACATTTTCTTGTTCCACTCTCAAGACAACTGTGAGGTAGGTAATTTTATCACCCCATTTTCCAGGTGAGGAAACTGGGGGTTTGGATGGCTAATTAATTTCCCAAGGGCACACAGCTAGTGAGCAGTGGAACACTTTAGAATCTGCTCCTTCGTCCACTGGAGAAGCTCTTTATGTTACTAACAGGCGTCTCTTTCTGGAATTAGAGTGTGTCAGATCTGAACTTAAAAGACTAGACATGTGATGGGTGGACAAATCTCTCCACACACACACACACACACACACACACACTCATACACACCCCTGGTCCCCAACCTTTGTCTGACAAGCTGCTGTCCCCACCCCCTTGGTAGGGCACAGCATTCCTTTTAGCACACACCATTAGGGACTGGGAGTGGACATTGCTCCAGACTCTGAGAGTGTTCTTGGGCATTACACCTCCCTCAGGGCCACTAGGGAGCATGAGCTAATTGTATTAACAAGTGGCATCTGGAATTTATTCAATTTTACATGAATCCTGTGTTGTTTATGAATGAACCTAACTTGGGAAATGGAGACCAGGATCTCAGATGTTTAACAAACAGACCGTTCCCTTGGGATTGCCAAGCTCTGGCAAGCTGAAGAAGCACTGTGGGTTCTTATTCATTGCTACTCAGCTACCCCCAAGGGAGTCTTGAGATCTCACTCCAGGTTACCCACCAAGAGGAACTGGGAGAGGTTCCACATTATCTTTCCTTAAATTGGACATTATCTGCCTGGAATCAGAAAAAGAGAGGTCTTCCCAGCGCCCCGGAATTCCCGAGTTTGGCTCCGGACGGGGTAGGGACTGGAAGGGTCTCTATTCTTTGCAGCTCGTCAGTGTTTGGGTTGGTGTACTTCTTTTCCTGCTCAGAATATAAAATATGAAACAAGCTGCACATCTCTGAAAATAGACTGGGGAAACCATGTTGAAAAAGAAATGAAGCAACTCAAGCCCACTTGATAAATAATCTCCTTCTCCTTCATGAGAAGGAGAAGGACAGGGACCTGTTCTTGAGAAACAAACCAAAAGAGCAAGGGCAAAGGACCTTGACACCATTAAGAGGCGCTCATGCTCCAGCAGGAAGGGGGCCCAGGCCATGCTGGTTTCAGGTTCCTCCTTGCTACATAGATAAATGGCCAACGGAAACATTATCCAAGTAGTTTCACATCAAAGGCTAAACGGCAAGCTGATCTTCCTTTTAATCTGGCCAATAACCAAGTGAGAATTAGACAATGTACATGCTTGGGAAGAGGGCTTCATGCCGTTCCAGACTGGACTTTCCCATGCTCTCATTCCCAGCCGGAGTCCACTGAGGAGCTGTTGTGTAAGACATTCAGGGTGTCACAGACAGCCCGCCCAGAGCCTGTGGGTCTTGTAATCACCCTGCAGAGGGTCTGAACACCGTGATGAACATACACCAAAACTTGGGGGAACAGCCGGAGCTGCATTCATCCCCCTTGCTCCTAGCTGGCTTGAGGAATTCAGAGGTGGTCCCCCTCCAGGTAAGGAGGCCTCTCTGGAAACTCACAGAAACTCACAGGGTCTACACAATGGCCTTAAAGCTGGGTGAGAATTGACACACTCTCATGTTCTACAGACTGGTCAGTGAAGCAACAGAGTCATTTTGTCTTTACTTTTTGTAGTTGTTTAGAGTTGTGTGTGTGCAGCTCGATGCCTCAGACCAACCGAAGAAATAGATCATCCATGACGTTTAATCCTCACACCACTTTGTGAGGTCTTGAGCCCACAGAGGAAGACGTGGAGGCCCATGGAAGTTAAGCAACTTACCCAAAGACACACAACTTGTAAACGGCAGATAAAAGACTCCTGATCACTTTTCTGACCCTCTGATGCAACGTGCTTTTCCTTCTGCCACTTTGTAGTCAGCTATTTCTGTGGGCAAGGTCACCACTCCGGATTACCAACTACGAGGAAGCGGGAAAGGTTCTACGTTATCCTTCCATAAAGTATGTGCCTGGCAAGGAGTTACAGGGAGATGGCAAAGAAAGCCACCGACTCTTGGCTGTGAGTTACCACATTAGACTTCACAGGGGTAGCAGCCAGGCCCGCCTCACGTTGTATCCTGGCCCATGTGCGGGTACCTGGCATAATAAACATCTGTGGAGGGAGGGAAGGGAAAAGGAAGGGAGGGAGGAACCGGGGTTAGTTTCTTAGGATCACCAGTCTGCAGTGTCAGCTCTTCTTTCATCAGATAACAGCGGCCCCTCAGAAAAGCGACAGGACTTTGTGGAATGTGTGTTTTCCAGCCTCATTCTGGCCGCATTCATTTCTCACCTTTGTTTTCTTTTTTTTTTTTTAATCCATGTGATTTTGTAGTTGTTTTTATTGTTCCTGTTATATTTTAAGCATTCTTGTGACTGACTTCAAACATTTCTGGGATATTAGTCAAGCAAGAAACCAGAAAAACTAATAAATGACTATATAAATACATATACCTGGCAGCGACCATTTCTGTTCTGGGTGCACTCCTCCCTCTGCCAAGGACGCAGCCAACACAGCACGAACAAGTTCCACATGGAGAGTTTTTTCCACAGTCTTGCTCTCTCTCCTCTTTACACCTTTCCAAATTCTACTCACTCTCTAACACTTATTCCAAGGCCAGTTTCCTACCCCCAAACCTCAGCCGGCTCATCCAGCTCTAGTTTCTTCTAACTTGATGTGGCATGTATTAATTGTGAGTGCACGTCTTCTCTTTCCACGGGGCTCTGAGGCAGGCAGCCTGGAGGAGCACAGAGCAGCGCAGAGCAGGTGCCACGTAAACACTGGCTGACTGGTGACAAGCCTGCACGGCAGCTCGGGAGAGGCCTGAGGACCGTGAGGGCTGTTGCTGAGCACAGTGCAGCTCTGCGAGGCCTCCTGGCTCCTGGCATAAAGTGCACGCCAGCAGCGGCTGCTTATCATCCCCTCAGCTATCAGACACCACCGTCTCTACTTCCTGAGTGAAGAGATCAATTCAAAATCCCCTAAAGCAAGGGCTCCTCAAACCATCCTCATCCTCTCAACCTCTTTGCTCCTGCCCTCCCTGAGCTCTCTCCCCTGGGTTTCTGTGGGGTACACCTGGCATGATTTCCTCCTATTTCTCTGACTACAGCCCCCTTTCTTCTGCTCAGCTCCTTCTCCCTGGCCCTGGTTTTATTCTTGTATTCTCTGTACATACAGCCCTCACTTTTATGTTCATGTCATAGTCCAGTCACCTGAGCCCAGTTCCAATGCCCTCTTGCCAAGTTCCTGCTTGAGATTCCTGTCTGGATATCTCCTCATCACCCCAAAATTTACATGTGCAAAGCCCGAAGTCAAGATCTTTCCCCAAAACCTTGTTCCATGTTTCAACTTCTGTGGCAGTGGAACTGCCATTTCCTTACTCAACTGGGCTGTAAAACTTACTCGTTTACTTTCCTTTCATATTCATTCACCAAGTTCTGGTGACTTCTCCACTGATTTGTTTCCTCCCTCTCCATCTCCATGACCCAAGCCAGTATCATACCAACTTCACCCACTGTTTCTCCTCCCCTCCACTCTGCTCCAGACCAGTATGCCTAATCCACTGCTTCATCACTCTCCAGCTCAAAAATGACTAGAAACTCCGTATTTTCTATGACAGTACCGTGGAACGCTGGCTCACCCCCAAGGCCCTCTGCAATCTGACCAACTGCCAGCATGCGGGGCCTGCTCTGGCCTGTCCATCTCCTCACCATCACATAAGCCTGCCTTGGCCCCACCTCTGTGCCTCTGCAGGTTACTCGTTCACCAGGAATGCCTTCTTGCTCGCTTGTCTATTGAAATTACATTCCTTCTTCAAGCCCAGTTCAAAATCCACCTCTTCTCCTAACTTCCCACTTTGATTGTCCTCTTCTCACGGGTGCCCTCCTGTTTTACTACACAGTCCAGCAGGTTCACTGCTTCTGTTCTTTAGTCCCTACATTATAATATTCTTGCCCTTTATTATCTAAAATGTCATGAGAAAGAATGAGATCATCTGTATGAATACACTGAGAGTGTTTTGGAGGAAAAGGTACAATGGAAATCTCAGGGGTTAACAGTAAAAAAAAAAAAAAAAAAAAAGACCATAAATATGTAGTGCTAATGACAAATGACCAATGAGTGCCTCTGTGTTAGTTTCTTTAATGACATTCACAACGCCATCTTCATTTGCCTTTATGTTGGAGATCATGAAGGGATAAGGTTTGAGGAACTTCACGCTTTGAAAAACCATCACATTAGTCTGTCATATTTCTAATTCCTGCCATCTGGAAGCTCTGCAGTGACACCTTCCAAAAGACTTTTACATAATTCCTCTATGCCTATCTAGTCCTCATTTCCTTCCTCATGGCTCAAGGTAATGAACATGAGATAGATTTGCAGTGAGCCCACATCTTATATTTCAGAGTTCAACCCAGTGCCCTGGGGACCGTACTCTCCCATGCTCAATCTGTTCCTTTGAGGGACAAGAGACCAGTGGTCAGAGCAATGAGTCCTGGTCCAGAGCAACATCTCTCTCCCCAAGTCTGACTTCCTCTGTGGCTAGGTCATCAGTTTCTGTTTTTGTCTCACTTCACCAGGACTTGGGTGGAGATTCCAAGGGTTGGAAGGAGGGGATGTGCAGGTCTAAAGGGTGGAAACCACTCCCCAAAAGCTCAACTCTGAGAACTCAGAGAGAGCAAACAAGCTCTCTGGTACTAGCTGGCCGTATAGTCACCATTTACAGCTGCAAAAATATTGCAGCAGGTTGTCAGCTTCTGACTTCATTTCACTTTGGTAAATAAAAACAAAGCTACTAGTAAATGCCATCAGCAATGTGAGCTCTCCTCATGCAGTTCATGTTTGTGAAGAGAGGGCCTTGAGATCAAGGCCCTAAAATCTCCTTTACATTTTAGTTTTCAGAGCCTATTTTGTTTTTAAAGGCTTTTTTTTTTCTTTTGAGGGAGATTGGCCCTGGGCTAACATCTGTTGCCAATCTTCCTTTTTGTTTTTCCTTTTCTCTCCCCAAAGCCCCAGGAGATAGTTGTGCATCATAGTTGTAGAGTTATAGTTCTATATGGGACACCGCCTCAGCATGGCTTGGTGAATGGTGAGTGGGTCTGTGTCCAGGATCCGAACCGGTGAACCCTCAGCTGCCAAAGCAGAGCACGCGAACTTGACTGCCATGCCACTGGGCTTGCCCCTCAGGGAGGCTGTTTTGAATGAAAATTTTCATTTCATATATTTCATACATAGGTATACTTTGCCACACAAAACTGTACGCATACTTGATTTTAAACAGTGTCAGAGGCTGTTTTGAATGAAAATTTTCATTTCATATATTTCATACATAGGTATACTTTGCCACACAAAACTGTACGCATACTTGATTTTAAACAGTGTCAGAAAATAAGGGGCTTGTTTACCCTACCACATTCTGTAAAAATACTTCCCAGACTTCTGCTCAGTAACCAGAGAACAACACAGCTGAAAAACCCAGCAGCTGAGAGAAGATCCTGAATGTACTTAGGGTGACACAAAGACTTATAAACACAGCCAAACAATCCCAAGGAGTACACAATATAAATGCTTTATTGCTAGCACAGAGGTTTCTTTTTAAGTAAATTAAAAGAAATAAATCTTCATTTTCACATTCTATATTGCAGTTTAAAGGTAACTAGCTGGTTAATGGGTATTTTCACTTGGACACACGCTATAGGAGGGGAGCATGACATTCACATGGGAGAACTCAGAAACGTGGCACATCTCAAGGCATCGGGCCACTGAATGCACTGTCGTTTGTAAATAATAGCAAGTAGAGATTCTTGAAAGCCTCATGAATAGACAAGGGTTATAAATAGAAGGCCGGTGTGGTTAGAAAGCAGAAGGCTGTTACATATAGAAGCCTACATACGTGTTGCCCATATTGCATGAACTCTAGGCTATGTTTGGTAGTTTTAAATAAATGATCTTCATCTAGGTCAGAGACTGGACTGGATTTGGCAGCTGGAAAGAGGGAAGAAGGAAGGAAGCTGACACTGCCCGCATCAAACTGGTGGACTCACCAGAAAGCAGAAGAGGAGTGTGCGCCTGGGAGGAAAAAGAGACCGACTGCTTCCCGTCTCCCCCTTGGGAGGCCGAGAGGCAACAGCGGTAAGTGGACAAGCCCGGGTGTGACAGTGCAGCTCTGGTGGAGTATGGCAGTTGTGGCACATTGGAATTCTGCAAATGGAAAAGGAAACCTCCAGGCTCTGCTAGGTTTCCAAGGTTACTGCTGTGGATTTAGGGCATGACCAGCCAAAGAAACACCCATAGCACTGGGCACAGCAGGTGCTGGTGCAGTGGGGGCTGGGGGCAGAAGAAGCTACAGGTTCCAACTGCAGAGATCACTCACTTGGTAAGAACTGTCAGCCACTGCTAGAAATGGACTTATTTCTGCAAGGCACCCAACATTACCCTGCTCCAAATTCTCGAGCCTACTCAGGTCGTTTTTTGGTTGATTTTAAAGATAAGTTCTAGAAAAGATCTTATCAATCTATGAAAAACAACACCCCCCCGCCTTATTCCAGAATAACCAACAAAGAATTAAATGCATGTGCGCCCATGCGCGTGCACACACTCACACACATACCCAGACCCCAAAACCATGCAGCAAGCTCAGAAGCTGTGAACTACACTTGATGATCTCCAGATCTCATCTTCCTGATGTTTCATTCATGTTATTCATGGATGTAAGAAAACCAAACCGGGTCAGGAATATCCCAAGTCCTTACTTCCTACTACATCTGCAGTGTACCAGCTCCTGGCATTTTCAGTCTGGTCTTGCTCTAACTAAAACCATTTCATGTTTTACTTTGAAGAAATGGATAACATGAAACGGTAATTTGGCTGCAAAACCTTGGAAAATTGTTCCCGGCCCAAACATCTGCCCCAGATGAGCTCAGCTGAGATCTCCTTGGAGGAGCGGGAGGGGTGGGTGAGCAGGGAGAGCCTGGAAGGAGGAAAATGAAGACAATGGAAAGGCTACCTTTCCTCATGAGGAAAGTTCTTTGTGGCAAAAGGCATCAGCTACGACAGCTCCCTCATTCAGCCCCTCACTTCAGAAAGAGATACTGGATGTGCCCGACAGCTACCTCTTACCTTCATCCCACTCTCCTCAGTATTTGGTATCATTAGGGGATCCCTCAGAGCGCCAAGAAACCACGCCCAGCTGTTCTGCTTTAGTTCTGCAGTGACTGGCCTGGCCTACACATTGTCATTGAAACCTTTAAATAAGGACTGAGTATCAGCTTTGGATTCCCGAGAGCTGGGCCCCACAGGGGAAGCAGAGGGAGAGTCGTGCAGGCCTGCCCTCGCCTTCCTTCTTGGCCATCTTAAGAGTTCTTCTGGGGGATCTTGACTGTCACAGTCTTCACTTCGGAGTATTCTCGCAAACCGAATTCTCCCCTGAAAATGAGAAATGGGCAGAATCAGACACCAGAGGCCCAGGCAGCCCAACCTGAGTGATGGCAAGAGTCCCAGGAAGGTGCAGTTTATCGTCTACTGACAGCAGACCCTGGATTTTCATGTAAAAGTTCCTAATGGATGGACAGCCCAGCCATCCTCTGAGGAGCTAGGAAGGCTGTCCCCTCCTGAGCAGTTTCTTAAAGGTAAAGGATGATTTCTCTTCACAATATTGCATAGAAAGGCAACGATTCCCACCTACTCAGAGAAACAGGCCTGGTGGTTGGCCTGGGGGTTAGCCCGGGCCAGTGGTCACACAGAGACTGGGCTGTGCCCCCAGTGGGCACCGAGGGCAGCAGCAGGACCAGGCCCCAGGCCTCTACTACCTGGGCCGGATTTCTCCCCTAGGCAGCACTGGCTCTTCAGGACCACGGTGTGCTTTCCTCTTCAGAGACCCCGTGCCTGCCACCAGACCCCCAGGATGTGTCTGCTCTGATCACTCTCCTGGAGATCTAGTCCACAGTGACGGGGAGAAAACCATGAGATCCCAGGCTAGAGCCTCTCAGTTTGGTATTCTAAATTCCTTCTCATTGGACCTTAGATTTAATAAATGGAAATGAATACCCAAAAGCCTACCACAGGAGAGCACAAATCACCTGCAATGCCTTAAAAACATAATCCTGAATAAATACTGTCTGCAGCCCCCACAGAGGCAAGGGAAAGAGTCAGGAAATCAAAATAACTGACTATAAAAGAATTGGGAAGTGGTAGGAAGCTGTCCCCCAAGACTCTTCTTTGGCCACTTCCCCTCCTGGCTCAGGGAGTCCTCTGGGATCTTGGTCATGGATCAAGGATTGTCATTCACTTGGTAAACAAGCATTTATTGAGCTATTACTATGGGGCAGCACCGTGTGGGGTTGGGAGAAGGAGAAACTAAATAATTGGTCGCAGCCTCTGAGGAGCCTGCAGGTGGCTGGGCCTGTGAGGGAGGGGGCGGGAGCTGGGTCACCTGTCTGGGTGACCAGAGGAGACGCAACCCTTCCCAGCCCTCTGGACACTCAGGGGCATTTTCCACCCACTGCTTCAAGGACGCTGGGGCGTGGCAAAGCCTCGGTGCGACGTTCCTTTTCTTCACTTCTCTTCTCTAGTCCGTTCTCATTTCTACCTCATTTTAATTGCTTTTTTTTCTTTTCTCTATTTCACTGTAAAATCAAACATGTTCTCCTAATTTTTTTCTTTAAAATACTTGAGCTTTTGGTCCTTCTATTCTTTTTGAAGTCACTCCTCTGTGAAGCTTTTCCTGAAGCTCTCAGCAGGAACCCCCTCCTCCGCTGTGTTCAGAGTGTCCTGTCCCCTCCTCCACCACACTGCTGTCACACCGGGAGGGGCTGGCTGAGCATCTGTCTCCCCCACGAATTTGTACCTTCTGATCTTGCTTTCTGCCCTCCACCAAACCTAGTGTATGGCCTACAGCATCAGGCTCAAGGAAGATAACTCGATAACTGAGAGGAAGGGAGGAATAGAGGGCGGGGCAGGCTTCTTCCCATCCCTCTTCCCCAGTTCCACCCTGTCGACAGACCTACCATCTCCGCCAGAAAAAACCCAAAAGAACACTTAAGAGGTACATTTGAATAAGAAAGGATTAAAAAAAGGCTGTCTTTAAAAACAGTCTCACGTATAAAAGGTACAAAGTTACTGTAACTGGGCTTCACAGTGGAGACCATTCTGTAAATGATTCATTCTGCCTCCTTCCAGGAATCCCATGGCTCTACACAAGGTTCCAATCACTTTGCGAGCAGCTCCTCTGAGCACCAAGGGCACCTGAGGTGACACGGCCCAGGGACATCAGAGGGCAGCCAAGGAGTGCCTGGGGCAAGCGTGCTGTTCTCTCATCTGCACTGGCCATCTTGCTTACAGGAACGAGAATAATAAACTTGGGGTTGCCCCCTTAAGTGTACGGTTCCCTCATTAGTTCCATCCACGCTCGCAGTCTCTTTAGTACCACTCCACTCTGGCTCTCTCTGAACTTTTTCCTGCCCTTGGGCAGTTCTGAATGTGTTTCTTCATCATGGACATCATCTGCCTCCTGCCTGAAGCGAGGTTACTCCCTTCTTGTTTCCTGGCTTGTGCACGCACTTGGGGCAGACCCTGAACCACTCTCCTCCCACTCAGTCTCTAACTAGGTTGTGAGATTGGAAGAAGTCTACAGAGTCAGAAACCTCACGGGATGGCTGCTTTCAAGTGTGACTGTTGCATCCCGGTAATCCTCGGGTGCGTGAAGCAATGGAAAATCCTACTGGACTGGAGGTGCTCCTCTCCTGGCTCCCAGGCAGCCACCTGCCACCATGGTCCCCACACAGCCTGCTCCGAGACAGAGGAGTGGACTCAAATCTGCCATAAAAAGAACACTGGAGCTGGGGGTCAGCAGACAGGAGTGTCAACTGGGCTCTGCCATTAACTGGCTGTGTGACTCCAGCCGAGTCTCCCTCATCCTCTGGGTGTCCAGTCAGCTCTCAGGCAGCACCCGGGACCTCAGCAAACAGAAGTATCAGCCGGGAGCTTGCTGAAGCTGTAGATTCCTGACTTTCCCCACCAAAGATTCTGCTTTACTATGTCTGAGGGGACCCAAGAGATTGTGACAACAGGCGGTCCTCTGGCCCGCCCTTTGGTGCTGGAAGGTCTCCAAAAACGCAGAAGTTCAGATTCTTCAGTTATTTTGCCATCTCATTCCCAGGTCTTTCTCTCAAATCTACTTAAATTCTACTTAATTCAGTGAAATTCTGTGGCACACAGTTCCACAGTTAAGGAGGAGCTCCACTAGCCCACTACTGCACAAAAGGCAGACCTGTTGTTATCAACGTGCCCCAGTCTCTTTGTATGGTCGCCTGCGTAGCTGGACAACGGGGCAGGGCACAGACACATTTAGAAGCCTGTATTCCTGCTTCTCAGCCAGACTAGGTTATATTCCCTAAGATGAACCAAACTTGGCATGCCTACAGGTAAGGTGAGGTGTTAGCTTTTGGTGTCTCTCAGCCAGCTGTTTTAGGAACTCATGCAGGCTCACCCATAAAACAAACAGAGATTTCTGTTTAGGGTGTATATTTTCCTGCCCTCTTTGGCTTACAGCAGCATTTCTCAGAGCAGGGTCTCCAGACCACCTGCATCAGAATCATTCCAGAAGCTTGTTAAAAACGCAGATCCTGGGCCCTAGCCCAGATCTTCTAAATCAGAATCTCTGAGGGTGGGTCCCCATAGGCATGCTTAGCAAGCCCCTTCCCCCAGACTGTAGGTGACTTTCTGTGCACACGTGCACGTGCGCACACACACAAACTTGAGAAGCCCTTATTTAAAGTATCCTAATAATGCTCCTCATCTTCAAAGCATGTGACCATTTTAAAATGCTGAGGTTCATGGCTTTTTTTCCATCCTCTTGATTTATGACACATATTTTATAGCTTAGGCTGTACGACTCTTTGTCTCAGGGGAGCTCACATGAGGAAGTAAGGAAAAAGATGGGAGAGTGAAACAGATGGAATTAGCTGGACAGGAAGCACTGAGAGAGACTCTGCCCAGTCTCTGACCCTGGGAGTCAGAGGCCGGCCCCTCAGGTGACCTGCAGAGGGCAGCCCCATCCACAGCTCTCTGTCGGGAGAACTCAGGGGCTCCGGCAGCCCTCCTTGGAGCTTGATTCCAGAAAGTGCCACTGCCCGTCTCTGCTCCTCTTAGAGGTGGGCAAGGAGATGTCAAGGACCTAAGCTGCACGGAGTTTGCAAGCCACAAGAGGTACAATTCTGCCCAGATGGAGGGTTCAGTGGAGTTTCTGGGCCTGTATTAAACAAGAAGGAAGAGTGGGAACCAGGACAGGGCAGCTTCTTTTATTTAAAGCATTTCCTACCACTCTAGGTCATTTACGGAAGAGAAAACATGTTTTGGGGGCAAGCGAGGATAAAGAACCATATAATTTAGACAAGACGAAGTGAGTCTCATCAAAGAGCACTGTTTCCTAATTATTTCTTAACTGTACTGGGAAACCAATCACCATAGTGCCTGGGAGACGAGGCAAGAGAGGCTGGTCTTCAGTCTCTTGGGCCACTGTTCTGTGTGGTTCTGACCCAGCCAAACTGTCTCCTGGACTGTCTTTCTAGACAGGCAGAATGCTTCTGATAGGAATAGATGGGACCTGGACAATGTCACAAGTCTGAATACTGGCAGGATGCTTGCCCATGACGAGGGTCCAGAGCCAGGCTGGGATTAGGAGCCATTGACCAAAAATTATTCATTACAAGAATATTTTATTTCCATGATTCACCTGTTAATGACCTGTAACAAAACAGTCAATGCGAGCAGCATTCCCAGAACAGTGATTGCCCTGACATTTCAGAGACTGGGAGACCACAAACACAGGGGCAGGAAATGAGATAACAAGTTGAATGCAGCTTGAAAAGTAGAAGCAGACAGTTAAGGCCATATGCAAGTTAAGAAGAGATACCTGGAGTACATGAAGACATTACAAAAGCTGAAGGAATACTAATAACTGAGCGCATAAGGATCCAGATTGGTTATGGGTTCTGGCTGTAAAGCAAGTGAGAGGCACTGAAGGTCAGAAGCAAAGGTGCAAGCAAGAGCAGTTTCTCCCTGGCATTACCAGAGACAGCACGTAAATTGTTGATACTATCTGGAATTTAGGAAAAATTCTACCACACTTCCAAAGTAATATGTTTATTAAGAAAAAGGAGGATCACCTCTATGACACTCATCTACTTCATCAATATTCATGATAGCAGCTAACATTTTCTGGAGGTTTGCCAGACACTCTGCTGGACCTTTGGCATACTTCACCCTAACATTTAATCCTCACAGCAACCCTTTTGGGGTGGGTACTATAATTATTCTCATTTTATAGATGAGGAAACTGAGGCTTAGTGAAATTAAGTAATTTGTCCAAAGTTGCACAGGTATTAAGTGGTAGAGCCAGGATATGTATCTGAGCAGTATGATTCTAGAAGCTCTGCTCTTAGCCTCAAAGCTATACCTACTTTATAATTTAATGGCGAGGGGCTAGAAATTACCTGCTAAAGTATCTGAAGCATGTAAATCCTCTATGCTAGTCTTATGGGTTCAATGCACTTTCCCCCAAACACCATACTTATTTCTCCCACAATGCCTTTACTCACTCTTCCCCCACTGCGACCTTGCCTGCCCCCCAACCCTGAAAAAATATTCCTCCTTCTCCATCTATCCAAATGTTCCTGTCCTTTAAAGGCCAATTCAAATCCCTCTATTAGGTCTTATCTAAAGGTTTTCTGGACTTCTCCAGCTCACAATGATCTCATCTCTCCCATCCCTGAACTCCTCTATCACTTCATAGTCTTTTCTGGAATTCTTCTGATTCTCTCAATGTTGTATATTTCATTTATCCAACAAAATTTTAAGTACCTTAATGAGCACCATCTTTCCCCACAGAACAAGCATCATGCTTAGCACATGCATATGCTCAATACTTGGTAGTGGATTGATTGTGAACTAAGCATTTGCTCAAAAAAGGATGCATTCAGTAATGGCAGAGGGAATGGGCATAGAAGATGTTTCCTCTTGTGAGTCACAGGATTTAGAAAACATGGATCCTGATCCTTTCAAAATGAGGGAAAATGGTTTTTTTTTTTTTGTGGATGTGGGGGTGTGTCACCTCAAGAAGACCCTGGCTACCATTCATCCTCTAAATGCCACTCCAAAAATCCATTTATATATGCAGGCTGCAAACAAAATCCCTCCTGAGTCTAATCTTCCTCTGCTACAGTCTTATTTTTTCAGGTCCTTAGCATCGCAGGAGGACTCGGCCCAGCTCTGTTCCTGTCCCTGAAGAGTCCTGGCGCCCATGCTTCCTTGGCTGGATACCGCGGGAACTAAATGCATTTGGAGTGACTGAAACCTAGATTCAAATCTCAGGTCCGCCACTTACTGGCTGTGTGACTTGGGCTAGCTACTTAACCACTCGAGCCCTTAGTTCCTCATCTGAACCATCCGTAATATAAAGATAAGTGTATCCACCCCATAGAATTATTGTGAAAATCAAACGAGACAGTGTTAGGAAAGAAGTTAGCATAAAGCCATATACAGAGCAGGCATTTAATCAATCATATCTATTACTGTAATTGCAAAATCCTTCTAAGGGGTCTACTTTCTGTAATCGCTGTCAAAACATCTTCTATTGCCAAGAATCTTGCCCTTAAAAACTTTGCTATCTACTCAGCTCCCACAGAATGTCCTTTAAAACCCTCCGAGATTGGATTTAAATTAACCTTTCCACCGTATCTTCAGCAGGTCCCTCCATTCATCCTGTGCCCTAACCCTGCAGGCCCAGACTCAAAGAACCTACGAGCCGGTGTCATGAGGGAGTGAACTGGGTATGTGTAAAATGGACGATGACCAATATTCGGCCCCCAGAAGCAACAGGAGTGGTGGGGACTATGGTGAATTGCAGAGCTCACAGCTGCAGCAATTTTGCTGCGGGGGAATAAAAATAGGTAAGAAATCTATATTTTATGTAAAGCCCCCTCATTTTTGAATGTCAGGTAAAGATTTTTAAATGTTGTGAAGCATAACAAAACACTTCTGCAGATTTGTCTCTGGACTGGCAGTTGGTGACCTTTGTTGTAAACACACCAAACTCTGTTTTGTTCCCTGACAATTCTGTATGTGTTGCACCTTCAGGCCTTTGTCCTTGCTGTTCCCTCTGCCTGGAATGCCTGTTCCTAAAAAATGAAATGTTATTTCTTCTGTGAAGTCTTTTCTGACCCCGTTAGGCAAAATTAATTGATTTTCCTCTGTACTTACAAGATGTTTGACATACTTCTATAATAGCCCTTATTATATGGAATTATTGGTACACTAATTTTTCTCCATTCCCACTTAAGGGAATTGTGTTTCATTCATTTTTGTAACATGTAGTACAGTGCTTAGCTTACAGTAGTATGTGTTTAATGAATGGACAAGAGTAAGAGAATTAAACAATTTCCCTCTATGCTGATATTCACAATCCCTACTTCTCCACAGGCATCAGCAACTTTGGACACTTACATTTCTCTCCCATTTCCAGACATCTTGAACCCCCCAAAGGGGCTCTGGGCATTTAAGGCATTGTAACAATTGATCCTGAAAGAAGAAAACATAGTACCGTTAGTATGAATTCTGCTTGTACAGAAATAATCCCACTGGCGTGATATTTCCTTTAAAAGTTTCATTTTATAATTCCCTTTTTCCAGATGAAAAATTTATAATTTAAAATCAACTTTGATTTCCTGATATAGCCAGTAAGGAGTGTACCCGTTCTCCAATGAACAGCACTTGGTTGCCTTTGGTCTTCCCCATCCTTCCAAAGGCTGTGTGTTTATTTCACCCAGGCTCTGGAGAATTACAAGGCCCCTCCACTGCCAGTGGAATGTGTATGGTCAGAACAACGAAACTGACTCTGATCTTACCAAACAGTCCCAGCCTGCATTGCAGAAGACACTGTGAGGGCCTTGTTGATGTCATTAGTAAAGACAGCTGCTACAAGTCCAAAGTCTGAGTTATTGGCTCTTTCAATAACTTCGTCCATAGTCTTAAACCTCAGAATTTCCTGAACAGGGCCAAAGATCTGCAAAAAAATAGTTTGACCCAACATGATTGCTTTGCCATTCCTTCACCTGCTTTCTACATTTCAAAGCAAGTTTACTCTGCCCTCATTATTTAAATACCGTTTAAGTTTAGTAGCACAAAACTGTAATATATCCCAAATTTTCCCAGAATAAGATTATATAAGAGTCTACCCTTAGAGGTGAACACCCTCCCTTCCCCACCCTCCCTGATCACTTGATTCCACTGTGTGTTAGTTCTCCGTGAGCCCCCAGGCACGGCTCCGGAACTGAGAACTACTGCTCTAGATTATTGGCTGATCTGCAACTCGTCCTTCTCTTGCATAAACATGATGCTTGGATGCTTTATCTTTCCTGATTAACACCCTAGTGACCCACATTTGGGGGAACTGAACTGCTCCCAGTGTATTACTGACACCAGTGATTGGATATTAGATTGTTCTATTGGCTAATAACAATTGTAATCATAGAGCATGTCACCTGGCCTCCATCTAGCTTGCATGCCTTTTTGTTTAACCTTTTTCTGAAACTGGGATTTCCATAGCCATGTTTATTGCTGTTGTACAATGTACATAAAATATAAAGAGCTAAAACTCTAATATCATCTACTGGAAATGCTCTGGAAACCATCCCAAGAAAGATATGGCTTTTGTTAGAACTCTGTATTTGATACCTCCTCCTTGGCAATCCGCATGTCATCAGTGACGTTGGAAAACACTGTGGGCTCGATGAAAAACCCCTTCCGGCCCAGCCCTTTGCCTCCACATTCCAGCTTGGCACCCTCGGCCACACCACTCTGGATGAGCTCCAGGATCTTGTTGTACTGTTTCTTATCAATCTACAGAAAAAATTACCTAATGACTCCAAGTAAAATCTTCTATAATAATGGAAATAAGCATGTTCTCAAGAATCTCTCATTTGTGATTTTTTTCAAAGCTTCATTTCATCTATCATATGGAACTGCTGTTATTTAATCATTTTTGATCTGAGAAAAATGGCAATTTTGTATGGTTCAACCTAATATATCAAGAATTCCAATAAGCACACTGTTCTGATGACATTGCCGAATCAGAAGTACCAGCTGAAGATTTAGGCAACGTTTCCAAACAATACAGACACTGGCTAATTGACTAATCACTATTTATAAGGGGAAAACTGACCTCGATAACCAAATGAATACTTGAGCAAGTTGCACTGACACTAAAAAGATGAAAACAATAGATGAGCTAACACACAGCCTCTTTACATGGTGCTACACATCAAGTCCTATTGGGGTGTATTTTTAATGGGACTACCATTACACTTTTAGAGCAAAGGATTAAATTAAAGAGTCAGGGCTAGCTTCCTGGTCCATAAAATAAGGTCAGTCTTTCCCCCCAAAGTTATAGAGTTATCACTCAATTATTATGGTAAATAATATAAAAACCTACATTCACCTGAGTTTGAATTGCTCAGCTAGAATATCAACCTTCTCTCAAATGACCCTAAAACTAAGGAGACGTTGTTTCTTATCAGGAAATACACTCTGGTGAGCCAGATGAGACCTGGTTCACATATTCCCTTAAAAATTCTCCAATTCTATCCCCAATTTAAAACCAGAATTCCATCTGGAAGTATGCCTGGATGACTGTGGAGGACCTGCAGAGCTAAAGAGTGCAGCCTACAGGAACTTTGAGGTCCTCGCCATCCCACCGCAGTGCATGAAGCATTGAGAGTAAGAGAGAAGCACATGCAGAGGGGAAAGTAGACAGCCCTTCATTTCCAACATGTTTACAAGCTTCAAGTGACATCCCCAAAGTAGGTCAGGTTGGGGAGAGAATCCTTGGCAGCTGGTAAAAGGACAGATGGCTTTTGGGAATAAGAGAACCCCACCTCCTTGACTGCAGCATCTGCAGGGATATCTTGAGGTCCAGTGGTTGGGACTGGGTTCTAGTGTCAAGATCTGTCTTGTCATGCCTAGGTCTTTCTTCAGAGCTGAGAGACTCCAAAGTTCAAGGTATCCTTATATCAACCCCAAGTCCTTAGTTTCTCAGAGGTGAAATTTAGAAATGGAAAGAGAAGCAAAAGAAATAAGCAATGCCTCACTGGCTACACCTCCAGCCATGAAGACGAGGTAGAAGAGCAAAGAGGCAGCAAAACAAGAAAGATGGTACTTTGTTGGGTCCCACTAGAGTGTTCACTTTCTGCGCTCACCAGGGATTAAGTAAAGAAAGGGAATGTTTATGATTTCTTTACCTGGGGTCCCTGCTCCGTGGTGGGGTCAAAGGGACTCCCCACTATGCGCCTCTTTGCCCGTTCCACGCTTCTTCTCACAAACTCCTCGTAGATGGACTCCTCCACAAAGATGCGAGACCCCGCAGTGCAGCACTGGCCTTGGTTGAAGAACACACCCTGGTGAGCCTGCTCCACGGCATAGTCCACTACAAGAGGAAACAGCCATGTTCTCAACACTGCTTTGCCTGTGGAGGGGCCTGTCTATGGAGCCACCTCCCTCCCCTCTACAAAGCCCCAGGTGTAGGGTCACGCTCACCACAGAGCATAACAATGAGTAGCAGAGTGAAGAGCACTGGACTGAGAATGTAACTTAGTTCTAGTTCTAACTAGAGCCTGATGTTACTTGCTATGTTAACTTGGACATCTTCACTAGTTTGAGTCCCTTTCTTCTTCTGTAAAAACAGGGATTGGACCATGTCATCTCTAACAGGAGTCTCAAACCCCAATATTCAAAGGGGCTCAGCAGATAATGTAATGGTATGAATCTGCCAGGAATTAAACTGATGCGATGGAGACTCGGAAGGAAAGCCACTACATTTGGCTGTTGCTATGTCATGGTTGCCAAAGCTCCAATTTTAACAAAAAGTAGAAATCAATATTTTTAATTGCAGTTTTTGTTTTTTTAAGCACTGTGTACTATTTAGACAGGTAAACATAGCTATATCCTATATTTGGCCTATAGACTGCCAATTGCAACCCCTAATCCACAGGACCTTGTAACTGTATGTTTCATTAGTATTTTGGTGAATTACTGTAACAGCAATGACTCTTCTTTGAAGACATTAAATTTCCTCTATATTTACATGTAGTTATATACTAGCATATGATAACACTTTCATTTTAATCTCTTTTATCTTATACTTCAAGATAGTATTAATAAATCTGGTGTGTGCTAGTTGCTAAATGATTGAGTCAATCAATCAATGGCATGTCAACAGAATGTCTATTCCTCAAGAGGAATTCAGGTGAAAGAATTCTGATCCTCTTGACAACTAGTATAAAGCTGAAGCTGAACTCTGCAAATTCCAAGCTAGGGCTGAAATTCAGGCAATCTGCTTTCTGTTTTCTCATCTCTGTAGTGGTAAAAATGGGAAAGCCACTTTGCCTGACAGGATACAAAGAAGAAAAAGGAGGACTGAGAGATATTTGGGAATTTCGTTCCCTGGAAAGTTTTTGAAAGAGAAAGACCACATCTGTGCACAGTGGACTAGAAAGCATCCTGCGTGGAGACATGGAATTTCCTAGGTTACTGCTCCAAGCCTCCATAAAGTCCAACGGCCAAGCATAATCACCTCCAATTCAGGTCTGTTCATACAGAACTGACCATAGTGCGCTGTCATCTTGACTGAAAGTAGTGGGAGCAACCAGAAGGGGTTGGGATGACTAAACAGAGAGAGAATTGTGGGTCTGGGATAATGTTGGCAGGGCTAGGGAACCGGAATTTTTTTAGTGATCTACAAAGCTACCAGATATACTTGAGAAGTTTCAGACTTCTTGAACCTAGGCAGAGAGACTGTATTTCAGGTTTTCGTCAGAGGGTTAAACCATTGGTCTTTCCACCATACGGCAGTGACCAAGGCTTTACCTCTTCTACCCTAGTCTACAACATCACCGAGTCAAATGGCTTATTAGTGACTAGAAAACAAACTCTATTCAGTTGTCAGTTGATAAGCGCTCTTTCCCAATATTAAACTATTTCCTCCTTAGAAGGAAGGGCCCAGATTCTTCTTTGTGAATGCCCCTTAGCTTCACAATCTTTATCTTAGTGTCCTGTCAAAAGTGGAGATACAAAAGAGAGCACAGAAGGGCGATATGCCTGGACATGTATGAGATCTGCGTTTGACTTACAATCAGCATCTGCAAAAATAATATTGGGACTTTTCCCTCCAAGTTCCAGAGTTACTCGCTTCAAATTACTTCTTCCAGCTGCTTCTTGGATAAGCTTTCCAACCTGGAAGAAAGGAAGTGGCCAGAGGTTTTGCACACCTTGCAGTTGAGACCATCAGTGGCCAAAGCCACCTGGGCAACAGTGGGATACAGCAGGAATGAATCCTGTAACACAAACCAACCCACTGATGACAAGAACAGCTCCTGTGGTCAACTTGTGTGGACAAGATATAACTCAGCAGGGATACAGTTTAATGTCCATGCTAAAGGGAGTTGGAAGATTGCTTTAGTTTCATGATGGAAGGAGTAAGGAAAAGGGGGTTAAAATCTCAATCTGAATCTCTGAAAGATTTCTCTAAAGACAACTAGCAAACAAAATGTGACTAGAGAGGCTGGCCCCGTGGTGTAGTGGTTAAGTTCAGCACGTTCCACTTCGGCGGCTCAGGTTCACAGGTTTAGATCCCGGGTGTGGACCTACACCACTCATCAGCCACACTATGGTGGCGACCCACATACAAAATAGAGGAAGACTGGCACAGATGTTAGCTCAGGGCCAATCTTCCTCAAGCTAAAAATGGAGAAGATTGGCAACAGATGTTAGCTCGGGGCTAATCTTCTTCAGCAAAAAAAGAAAAAAAAATGACTAGAGATTTTCCAGCACCACATGGTGGCTTTTAGCTTTGAACTCTGGCCTCTAGAAAAAAGCCAACTGGCTCCACTTGAAAGACATGATGAGTGTAAAACAAAGTCTTCACATATCTCCAAAAATGCCAGGTATAACTTTAATCACATGGTCCAAATATATATATATAATCTCCATGTTATGCCTTTGCCTCTGCCTAGGGCTACAGACAAAAGATTCCAGAAAGCTGAGGATCTGTCTTTATTTGTGCAATGCCTGTTAATCTAGAATCCAAGCAAACAATAGGCTGAGTTTGGAGAAAGCATTTACCATTGTGTAGACGCACATTTCCAATGAAGTTGAAAGTGTCAAAGTGGAAACAGGGATGCATCACGTAGAGCCCCCATCTAAGGAAGAACGCATCTCCTCAGGAACTAGGAATGCTGTCAGCTCCTTCAGAGTTGGCCTCAGCTAAAAAGAGCTCTCTTGCTCAAGGGGATACCCTCCCCCGGGAGTCCCACATCCACTGTGATGGTACCAGGGTGTAAAGGCCCTGCCCTTTCAGCTCACCACAGGACTACTCAGAGAGACCATATATGTGCTACCACACCACATGTGGCTGGCTGAGGCCGTCAGGCCTGCACTGCAGTTCGACTTCCCCTTGTGTCCATTCCCCTTCAGGAGGGATCCCTAATAAGTAACCCGCATGCCAAACTCCACCTCAGTGACCCCTTCCAGAGAACCTGGCCTGTAACAGGGTGCTTGCTGCTCTACTGGAGAGCAGGGGTCACTTTATGGAAAATGCCGAGGCACCGTATGTCCACGTAGGCAGCTTGCTCTTGTTGAGATGAAAAATGCTACTTGTGCCTGGAATCCTACTGAGAATTAAGTATTTTAAAAGCCTGGAGAAGAGAAATGCTTAATTTACATTTGACTCCTCCGGCCCCTTGTTGAGATCCTCAAAGTAGGACCAGTTACTCCCCAAGCAGTTAAGAGTCTTAGTTACGAGAAAAGATGGTGGAGCCTGGATTTTTTACTGATTCTATCACTTACCAACTGTTTGACCTTGGGAAATGTATTTAGCTTCTCTGAGCCTGAGTTCCCTCCTCTGTAAATGGAGCTAAAATAGTATCTACCTCAGAATTTAGTTGTCCCGAGGATTAAGGGATTTAAGATACATGGCCCTGAGAACCCAGCCCGGCACACAGTGAGTCCCACGCTCAGGCGTGGGAAGCTAGGCCCCTCTTCTTCCAAGTTCGAAGCAGGGAAATGGAGGCGACTGTAAGAGAGGTGCTAACCTAGACCTTCCAGAGCAGGCCTCCTCCACATCACCCGTCTGTGCCATCAACTGCTTCAGGAAAACTCTGGGGACACTCTCTCACTTCCCCTTAGTCTCCAACACTACTCATGAGCTGGATTAAATGCTATTGTGTTTTTATTATTACTCTATCTCACGGCAAAAAATTTAGAAAATATACTCTCATTCTGAGGAAACCAAACCTTGGGGAAAAAATAGCGATGTCTCTGAAAGAGGTAAAATTAGTCTCTTAGTTTTCAGAACAACGTTACTTACCAAGCGGTTAAGAAACACTAACATCGGCCCTAAAAATTAATGGGCAGACGTCAGCCCATCAGCCAGACTGCCCCTTCCCTGCCTTGCAGCTCGTCTCTCTTCCACCTGCAGGTAAACTCCCTGGGAAAACAGGCTAACAAAGGCCCCGTCCTCAGGCAAACATGCTCCCTCTCCTTCAAAGAGAAAAGACGTGTACACAAAGGAGAGGAGAATCTGGCCTTCTGTTCTGGCAAGAGGACAGCAGTCAGGTGAGAATTATGACTGAAGCCTGAGACCCCAAACAAGAGGGGAAACCTGCACCTGAGGGCGGGGCGTGAGCACCTTGGGGTCCCTGAGAAGACTATGCTCTGTGACCGCCTGCTCTTCTGAGGAGTTTTAGTGTGCTTGCCTCTCTCTTCCCTGAGGAACCCATATTAATTGGTGAGGAATCATCCTAAAGCCCAGGAAGATGAACAGATAAGTGTTTTCTCAAAGAAGATAATCACTGGAAGTCGTGAACATTATTATTAGTTATATTAAAAACTAACCTTTATTGAGTCGGTCTGCGTCAGACATCTATATACACTCACTCATTTAAGCCTCTCAAAAATAGGTACTATCTCATCTTAAAGACGAGCAAACTCAAGAGTCAGAAGTCAATGGATGTTACCAGGTTACCGAGCAGTAACCTGGTGGACGCCGTACAGGCTGACTCCACAGCCCCAGCGCGGGCTCACTCCCTCTCCTCTGTCCGTTCCTCCAGCATCCTGCCCTTCTGCCTTCCTTTCTGTACTTACCGAGCACCTAATGAGTGCCACACACCTCCAAAACCTTATCCTTAAACTCCACATTGATTTCAAAGCGAGTAGAAATGTCACCTTTTGTAGACACAAAGGATGATCACAAATCATCAGCTACAGACTTATATTCTGCCTTCAGATTGACATCTTAAAAACAAGCAAAAGCAAGGAGAAATCACGGATTTTACACAAAGTAGGACGCTGACTAAATATCTGGAGTTGGTAAGGAGTGCTGGGCCTGGCTGGCATTACATTTCTGTTAGCCCTACTCCCTGACATTCATCAAACCGCTCTATGGGTTGATATTTTTTTTGCCACTAGGAACATTGTCCAGTGATTATTTTCACGGCTGTAGTAACTATACAAAAATCTTGCTCAGTCTATGGTCATCAGAGAAGAATACCTAAGAATAATTTTTCCTGCGTCAATGCTTTGCCAGCCTTTCCTTAGAAACCAAATTTGTGCTAAACACTGCAAGGCCAATCCCAGATGAATAATGCCTTTCCTCTTCACCTCTGGAAGAAGGTCAAGTTACAGCCCAGCCTCAAGAAAGAACTTGATGAGTTAAGCTACCGGAGAACCACCTCCATCTGGAGTGGCCTCAGGACAGGATAATCTGAAAAACCCCAGTTTTTACCAATCTCCTTCATTCGACACATATTCCTGGTTCTCCTATGATGTGCCAGCTGCAATGCTGGGCACAGTCCCTTACGGACAAGGAACCCATCGCTAAGACAACTCCCATGTAAAGCCAGCAGGTGCTCAATAAGTGCAGTTTTGAGAGAAAAATCTGGGTCTGATTTAATATTCTCT
The DNA here is from genome assembly GCA_031878705.1 of Tapirus indicus. Classification (NCBI taxonomy): domain Eukaryota; kingdom Metazoa; phylum Chordata; class Mammalia; order Perissodactyla; family Tapiridae; genus Tapirus; species Tapirus indicus. Next base: position 49,801,257 of record CM062918.1, read on the forward strand.
CTGAACAGATGAAATTATGGTTCCAGTACTTGGCTATAATCCAGAGTCAGACCCTCTGGGCCTTCCCCATAAAATTGGGCAAGGATGCAACAACCTTCACTAATGATGGGATCGGGCTCTCGGTTTCCAGGTCAGACCCTCTTTGGAGAATACATTACTCCTTGTGAATTCTCTCTGCAAGTGGAGCAAGGTTAACTGACCCAAACGGGAGGCACTCCTCATTCTCATTACAGTGAGGGGGAAAGAGGCGACGGGAAGGAGAACAGACGCAACTCCATGGTGGGGGATTCTTCACAGGAAAGAGTAACGTTTAAAAACACAGAGATCAAGTGAGAACTGAATCCGTGTCTGCTTACAAAACATGGTAGCCTGTGTGCAAACCAACCTAAAATATGAATCCCATGCAACGGTTTTCAAAACTAAAATCTGTGGACTAATTACAACCATAGTCAGGTTTATGGACTACAGTTCGGCCAGTAGGAGTCAGGAGATGTAGGTACAACAAACTCAGGCTTGGGTCCTAACTACCCTTTAATTTGGGAAAGCTACTTCCTCTCCTTGGGCCTCGGTTTCTTCCTCTGATGAATGGCACAAGGCACAAGGCAAGCAGTTAATCTGTCCCTTCGTACTCCAGGTAGTTGGAAGAGTTAAAAAACATACACAGAACCCCTGGGGCCCCTGCTCATTCTGAGAGTCTGTCTGCAACTCTTCTGCATTCTTCTTGCCTTATGGAGCAGAAGTCGCTTGTCAAAGAAGCATCACAGTTGTGCTGAATATTAGAAAAACCTGATTTTTTTTTAGTTTCCCGTACAGAGCTCATTATGAAAGACCCAGTGATAGTGCTCCTATCCTGTGGTTTCTTAACTTTGCACTCCCTACAGTCTTTCAGCTGTCTCCGTGTACCCCAAATAGGCAGGGGCGGGGAACTGAGGCTCCCACACACATAATGGAACTGGGCTGATTCTCAGAAGGAATGTTGGCACAGAACAACTCTGACTCCCATCCTCGTTTTGAATAGTCTTCAAGATTGATATCAGGAATATCCCTGGAAGAGCCACAACATATCAGAATTATGTTCACGCCAATGCAGCAGGGTAGGAAATGCAACTTGGCGCTTTGCATGGAAAATGATTTGTTATGCAGGACAAAAAAGAACATGGAAGGCTTATTACCCTCTTTATTCAAGGCTGTTGCTCCCTGAACAGAGTTTCTAAAGTTGGGTAAAATTTTTCTTTTTATTAATTACTTAATTACCTATATTAGGATGGGTTCCTTCTCAGAGGGATTTCTTTTTCTTGACTAGTTAATTACACATATTAGGACCGATTCCTTCTCAGAGATAGGCCACCTTTGTTTAAAATAGAAAAATCACTAGGGGAGATCTCAAACTGGTTGAAGACGCCTGCTTTTTGCAATATATTTTCATTTCTTAAACCCCAAACAGATTGACTCTATGCTTCTTCCCTCCTCTTCCCTCTTAATTTTCATTGTTGTGCTTACTGGTTCCAACTATGATGGAAATAGAAATGCCAAAAACATGTATACTGGAATACTTTTCGTCTTTCTGAAGTATCCAGAAATAACTGGCCAAATGAATCTGTTCAGATTTCTACCAGAAAGTAACAGGACCAAGGCATGTAAGCAGTTCCTTTCACTTAAGTGATAACAGCTATTTCAAAACTTCACTTATGACGTTCATATTATGAAAACCAGTATAGCTGCTAACCCAGCGTTTCCGGCCTCTTGCTGACCATTCCCACCACCACACACCTATCACTGCAGCAACACAAAACCACTCGCCCTTCCCGGAACATGCCTCTGCATCTCTGTATAAGCTGTTTCATCTGCCTGAAATGGCTTTCCTTCCCTCGCTTACTTGATAAACTCATTTTTCCAGATCTACCTCCACCACCTCCTCTGAGAAGCTAGCTTTCTGCACCCACCCTCCCCTCCCCACAGGGTTTGGTGTTCCTGCTCCTCTGATCCCACATAACTTTCACACTATTCTTGTTTAACAGCTGTCTTCTCCACCAGACTGAATTTGTGAGTAGAGGAATTCCACCTTTATAAATGTGTGTGCATGTGTTTGTGTGTGAGTGTGTGTGTGTATCTGTACACACACACAAGATTTTCAATAACATTTGTTGAGTCAATGGGCCAGAACATGACAGCTCTAGCGGTCTCTGGAATTCACAGAGCATGAGGTCTTTAGGGAAACAGGTGAGAGAATGGAACACAGGACGCCTATATCCACGGCTTAGCTTTACCATAACTAGCAGAATGATCCTGGGCTTCCCTCTTACTTAGCTTTGGGTTAAATTTCCTCATCTTTAATGAAGGGGCTAGTTTCATGATTCTAACATCGGCTGCACATCGGAGTTCCCGAGGCACTTAAAAACTTTTTCTATGTCTGGGCTCTACCTCCAGAGATTCTGATTATTTTAGTCTGGATGGGGGCACACAGGCATGGATATTATTGAAAAGTTCCCAAGAATATTCTAATGTGCTGCGAGGGTTAAGAACCATAAGATTAAAGAACCTTTAGGGGCATTTCTCTCATACTGGTCTCCAACATTTCATCGCTGGTTCTATCTTCCAATTGTTTAACATTATCGCTTATTGAGCATATTCTGTGCTGCTTGTTCTCAAAAACATTAATATAATCTTCATGACAATTCTGTGAGGCAAGGATTATTACCCCATTTTACAGCTGAAAAACAGACACGACTCAGAGAGGTCCAGAAATGATTTGCTGACAGGCACCCACAGGGTGGCGGAGCCAGGGCTGGGCTCTGAATGCTCACACCGAGCCTAGGGCCTTTTTTTGCTCCACTATAGCTTCTCTCTGTGGTTCCTACTTCTCTCCTCCAGACGGTCTCCTGGGGATTAGGTCCTCTCTGCTATAAGCAGAATTCTAACAGCTAAACATGCAAGCCACAACTAACAGATATTTGAGACTGACTGCCCTGTACATTTAGCTATCCTTTGGTTACACAAAACTCTCCCTTTCTAAGTTAGATAAATAAAAAGGTCAAGATTTTGATTTTTTTTTTTTTTTTTTTTTGGTCTGCTGTGATAGGAAGAAGCCTGGAGTACTCAAGTCAAAGGTACCACATGTCCCACTAACTAGGTGAACTAAAGGGGTGGACATCTTAGGACCTGTTCATACTCAGCCTGAGCTCTGAGGAGAGAAACCTACTGCAGAGTAAATCAAGGAATCTCAGCTGGCAGACAGAGACGACACCACACTTCTTATTCTTTGGTACTCAAGTTCTGATTTAAGCATAAAGAAGAAAAGGAAGAAAGCTAATAATTTAAAACCTATACATCCAAGGGTTTTGACACATCCAACTGGTATTTTTGATTCAAATGCTGGATGGTCTACTAGTGGACTCATAAAACCTTAGAAGGAGGTCCAGTAGCTGTTTTAAAAAACAGCGAAAACTGTAGCAGGCCACTTCCCCCACCTACAAAGAGGGGTGTGGCTCCACAGAAGAGAGAGCTGACCCAATTCATTACTCAAGCAGCAGAGAGGGTGTCTGTATCATGCAACATGACATTCACCTCACTTCGGAAATGAAAGGAGAACCCCGGCTGTGTAAATTAGAATCAGTGATAATACAGCTGTGAGCTACAAACATTTGTTTGGCAGGAATCAATCTGGACTCTCCTGTAGTTTGCTTTGATGGTCTCTCTACTATCTTGTTGACTAATGATGAAATCATGGTTTGTTAATCTAACTGAATAAAAAAAACACCATACCAAGCAAAATGCGAGCTGTTTTCCTGAACTTTATTGAGGTTGTTTATTGACTCTGTGTTTATAAGTGCCCCTTCACGGTCACTTATTAAATACTTACATGCATTGCTTATGTATTTAGCTGCGTAAGGAGAAATTAATCCTATCTTTAATCTGAGTGACTTTGTTTGCTTTTTAAAGGCCTTTTGCTAAAGTAAAATGGAAAGCAGCCATCTCAAATAAGCTTCTTGTTGATGACTGTTCCAGACATTTTGTGGTGTACCAATAGGTTCCCTCTCCCTAAGGTAGTCATAAAAGGAGCCACGTTTAAGTTCATATTTAAGTGACTTGTTCCCTCTGGAAGAATCTATACAATTTCCCAAGTAGCTTACCAAGTTAAAAAGGATAGATGGATAAAGAAGTAAAAAAACTGCTGAAAACAAGCTGAAAGGGGTTTGGGGATTATGTGATCATTTGATTTGCCTGTGAAAATTCTCCACCTGCCACCATTAATATGGAGAATTACAAGTTGGCTTTCATATTCTGGACAAATGCTTCTCCCTCAGGTTCTCTATTGTGTGTCAATGATATCATTCCAGAGAAGAAACTGGGAGATACTCCACAGGCCACAGGATTGGTTCCCTTCCAAGTGAATGTAAGCCTCTCTAGAGAGAAAGAAATATCAAATGTAGATTCTGTCAGAAAAATTTAGCGGAGCCTTGCTCTGTGCACACAGCAATAAACTACCTCACTGCTCTGAGTGTTCCTAACAGCAAAACACTTCACAGGGCCACTGTCCCCCTCATTCTCTGCCACAAAGTCTCCCTTCTCTCTCTCTCTCGTTCCCCCATGGAATAACTGTATCATCAAAGATTACATATTTAGTTTTTAATGTTCTTCCCGTGAAGATAAATAATTTCCTATGTTATATTTAATAAAGCTACAGTAATTAAAATAGTGTGGTATTGGTGAAGGGACAGACACACAGATCAGTGGAACAAAACACAGTCTAGAAATAGACCCATACAAATATGAACAACTGATGCTTGAGAAAGGCACAAAGGCAATTCAGTAGAACAAGAACAGTTTTTTCAAGAAATTGTGGTGGAACTACTGCCATCTATATTTAAAAAAAAAGAAAAGGTAAGGATCTAACACACACAAAAATTAACTCAAAATAGATCATAGGCCTAAATATTAAACACAAAACTGTAAAATTTTTGGAAGGAAACATAGGAGAAAATCTTTGCTATCTTAAGTTAGACACAGATTTCTTAGGCATGACACCAAAAGCCTGATCCAGAAAAGAAAAAAACTGATAAATTGGAGAGCATCAAAATGAAGAACTTTGGCTCTTCAAAAGACACTGTTAAGAGAATGAAAAGATAAGCCAGAGACTAGGAGAAAATATTTGCAAAGCATAAAGGACTTGTATTCAGAATATGCAAAAAAAAAATTCAACAATTAGAAAATAACCAAATAAAAAATGAGCAAAGACTAAAAGACACTTCACCAAAGAAGATAAACGGTAGAAAATATGCAAATGAAAAGGTGCTCAACAGTAGAGAAGTGGAAATTAAAACCACACTGAGATAACTCTATACACCTATTAGAACAGCTAAAATTAAAAAGACTGACCATACCAAATGCTGGTGAAGACGTGAAGGAGTTGGAAGTCTTATACATTGCTGGGAGGAATGTAAGGTGGTACAACCACTTTGGAAAACAGTTCAGCAGTTTCTAACCTACCATATGATCCAGCCATTCCAATCCTAGGTACTTACACAAGAGAAAAGGAAATATATATCCGTACAAAGACTTGCCCATGAAACGTTCATGGGAACTTTCATTTGTAGTAGTCCCAAAGTGGAAACAACCTAAATATCCATCACAGGTGAATGGATAAACAAATGGTAATATGCCATAAAATGGAATACTACTCAGCAATAAAAGAATGAATTATTGATATATACAACAACATGGATGGATCTCAAAATCATTGTGCTGAGTAAAAATAGCCAGACAAAAGAGTATATACTGTATGTTTCTATTTATATGAAATTCTAGAAAGTGCAAGCAATCTACAGTGGCAAAAAGCAGATCAGTGCCTGGGAATGTTGGGGTGGAGGTGGAGGGAAAGATAGGAGAGAGATTGCAAAGGGGAAGGAGGAAACTTTCAAGAGTGATGGATGTATTTACTATCTGAACTGTGTTGATGGTTTCACAGGTAGATAATACATCAAGACTGATCAAACTGCACACTTTCAATATGTGAAACGCCCGGTGGCGCAGCGGTTTAGTCCACGCTTGGCAGCCCGGGGTTCGCAGGTTCGGATCCCGAGCGCCCGCCGACGCACTGCTTGTCAGCCACGCCATGGTGGCGTCCCATATAAAGTAGAGGAAGATGGGCACGGATGTTAGCCCAGGGCCAGTCTTCCTCAGCAAAAAGAGGAGGATTAGCAACGGATGTTAGCTCAGGGCTGGTCTTCCTCACACACACACACACACACAAAAGCTGTTAATAAAGACACATTAATCAATAAAAATGTTACTTTATTAGAGCAATTATGCCACATATCTCTTTGTTGTCCTTTGTGGACTGTTGGCAGGGAAATTATATTGAATCTATCTGACTATTTAAAATATGATTTAATGGTTGTAATTAAAGTCAAATGCATTAGGAATAGATTAATTAAGTTTTAAAATAATTAGAGCCTGGAAGGGAAAGAGAACAAGTGAAGAGAAAAAAAGAAACAAAGACAAGCAAAAGGTGGTGAAAATAAAGAACAGACCAGATGCCAACAGAAGAAATTATGATGACTGAACTAAAAGAAGGCAACATTTGAGATGATAACTATAAAGAGAAAGGCTTCATTATAGAACCCATTATAGAAGTTTACCAATTTTCATTTCTCAGCATAGAAGGTAGAAAAAAATCATTAAGCTAAGGACTTCCTGGGTAGATAAGGGAAGAGAGATCAATTCCGGCAGAAGAAATGGCATGTGCAAAGTCGAAGAACTGTGAAGGGCACGTCACATCTGGGGGTGTGCAAGCAGCCCGGTAAGGCTAGAGAGCAGGGGAAGTTTCAGGGGCTAGGTCATGAATCAACTGGTCTGTTACCTTAAGGAGTCTGGACATCCAGATAGAGATGCCCACTCTGCAGTTAGAAATAGAAGTCTGGAGCTCCAAAGAGAGGTTAATAATTATAAGTGGTCTATTTCAGGGAAATATTCTAAATGAAATACTGTGCTGACTCACTGATTCAATTACTTTCATATTGGTAAATAAAAAATTACATAGACCAATTACTACAAGTGAAAAATCTTTTATACTGATGGTCTTACAGGGAAAGAAAGGAGTTAGAGTAGGAAATGGTGGTTGATTTCCATGTTCAGAAACCAATACTTATGACTGAAATGAACCTTGGACCCTCCTTTAGAGGGTCTATGTAGATAAGGACTAAATCAACAAAAATCGCTTATGAAGAAAATCTGACCAGCTAAGCCTGGAGGGTAAAACTTTCTATGAATTCATCAACTGATTCTCTGGGACCCCTTGAAAAACCTATGCAGAGGGGGCATAATAGTCCTGGGGGCACAGGTGCAGTGCAATGGCACTGGAGCTGTGCTAAACCTATGAAATTGTCTGGTGAACAGGCCTGGAACACAGAAGTAGAGAAGAGAGAGAGGAATAAGTTCATGAAGAACTCAGATGATTTTCCCCTGAATTAGTTCTATGCTCTGCATGCTGGGTGAACCCCAGAGGTCCTTCATTTGTAACATAAGGAGTGACTTCAGGGCATCTTTACCAGTGCCTGGCACACAGTAAGGACTCAAAATGCTTATTGGATGAAAGAGAATCTTAGTTCTAAGATTATGAAAGTCATCAACTCAGAGCTGCAGATTTTTTCTTAAATGGGCCTGGGAACGTGTTCTGGAGTATGACCCAACTAGTTAAATTCTGCGTAAAGTAGTGATTCTTGAACGTTAATGAACATAAGAATCATTACAAAAGCTTATTAAAATAAGAATTCCTGGACTCGATTTCCAAATGTTCTAATTTAGAAGACCTTGGGTGGTGCCCAGGAATCTGCATTTAAAGTCCCTCTCCCCCCGCACTGGCTCCACTACCATCACTATAGGTGAGGCGGTCTTTGAAGAACTACTGGAGAACAATGGTAACTGCATTACATTTTGCTGCAAAGATATTCCTCCTACGCCAGAATTCAGTTCTAGAACACTTAGGTTAAAGGAGTGGTCCCACTCTAGGCCATAGTGGAATCCTAAGCGAATTCCCTAATAGGTCCCAAACATCCTCTTCCAACACTACTTTCTAAGTTGAGTACACTATTCCACTTAAAAACAAAAAGGATTGGGCCTGCCCGGTGGCGCAGCGGTTTAGTCCGCGCTTGGCAGCCCGGGGTTCGTGGGTTCGGATCCCGGGCGCCCGCCGACGCACTGCCTGTCAGCCATGCCGTGGCGGCGTCCCATATAAAGTGGAGGAAGATGGGCACGGATGTTAGCCCAGGGCCGGTCTTCCTCAGCAAAAAGAGGAGGATTGGACGGATGTTAGCTCAGGGCTGGTCTTCCTCACAAAAAAAAAAAAAAAAAAAAAAAGGATTAAGAATCAGTTTATCCAAGCAAGTACCCAGGCGACCTTCCAAAAAAAGTGAAATAGAACAGCAAAACAGAAAAAAATAAACATTTATTAGAAGACAAAAATATTTGTAAAATATTTAAAAGCCATAAAACAAACAAAAGAAAAGTAAAACTGCCAGAAGAGAGCAGGAATTAGTTTTCAACAGACATGTTATTTGCAAATGGAAGTTTCAGATTCAACTAATATCTACTGAGTTCTTATAATATGCCAAGCACTAGGATTGGAACTTGCAAATACATTACCTCAATTAATCCACAAATAAACCTATAAGGAGTTATTCACGGTCCCCCTTTTTTTTTTCTTTATTGTGAGGAAGATCAGCCCTGAGCTAACATCCATTGCCAATCTTCCTCTATTTGCTGAAGATTGGCCCTGAGCTAACATCTGTGCCCATCTTCCTCCATCTTATATGTGAGACGCCACCACAGCATGGCTTGATGAGCGATGCGTAGGTCCATACCTGGGATCTGAACACGTGAACCCTGGGCCGCCGCAGTGGAATGCACGAACTTCACCACTACACCACTGGGATGGCCCCTAGGGTCACTCTTAATAGATGAAGAAATGAGAGATCAGAAAGACTAAATAATTTGCCAAAGATCGCCCAGCAGGAGAGCTGCGATTGGTTGAATCTTGCCCCCCTCTATTATACCACACTTTCCCAAGCATAAATGATTCTGTAAATCTCATTTAAAAATAAACAGAAAACAAGGATAGCCAATATTTATTGACACTTCACTAAGAACCTGGCCCTGTGCTAAACACTTTAGATATACTCGTTTATTTCATCCTCACAATCCACGAATTACATACAATCATCCCTTATCTACGGACAGGAAATCTGAGGGCTGGACACATTAAATAGCAACATGTACCATGAACAAATCCATACCACCATTATAGAAGTTTAAATTATGTCTAGTTTTCTGAGATGGATCTGACATATCTTATTTAATCTTGATTGCTTTTAGTATGATTTGAAGACTGTGTTTGGAATTTCTTATTGAAAAAGTGATTATTTTCTCTAGTTTTTTTAGAAAGGCAAAGTATGGTGTTATGACACAGCATTCTTTCAAGCTTTTGTTATAGCAAAGTGATGAGGATACTTTATTTTCCTTTAAGAGACTCTAAATAAAGGATTGAAAGAAATTAACTCAAGCTGAACTACATTAAAGCTCTAAACTTCCTAAACTAATGTAAACTTCTAGGAGGAGGTTATGTTGATCATTAGATTGATCAGACTGATTACGAACCGTTCAGCTCAGTTATTACCTTTGCTTATGATAAGCCACTGGATAGTTTTGTAGATGGAAATTAACTTGGCCTAAATGTAGGTGAGAGTAATATAATCTGAGTATTAGAAAGATGATTTATGGGAAATAGGTATGGAGAAAACCTAATATTTTGCATCCCTTAAATATTACATACTTTCATTAGAACACTGGAATTACGTGTTTGGCAGTCATTGAACATCTGGTGTCTGGCGTTGGCTCATTCTACCAAGAGTTCAGGGTACAAGGAAATCAGACACTCACTAACTCCTCAACATGTCCCATCTGTCATGATTTAGGTCCTTAGGGCTGTTTTTTTTTTTTTTTTTTTTTTTCATCTCTATAAGGCTTTCCACTTCCCAAAGAGACTTTAAAGGATACAAACTGATCTAGTATAAAATCTACGGCTCTGGAGTTAAGGTGCCTGTTAAAAGTAGAGCTGCCTGAAATGACAAAAAACAAAAATGCATTTGCTATTGAGAGGCAACAGTGAAACTTAATCTCCCATTTTACATTCCAACAAAACATATATTAAGCTTTTTGAAAGTGCTGGTCCTTGAGGTCAGGCATGGGAAATGATTCTGAGAATTAAATGATACCAGTATTTGTTGATTATCTGCCAATATCAAGCAACACATTTCTCACAAGGGTCCCCACAGCTGGGGTTCCCTTCCTCCAAGTCCTTTTTGTGCTCTGGTTCCCATATCACTACCATTTCATTTTCTCCAAAGAGAAAAGGAAGACAGGCCTCCATTATTCCCAGTTGTCAATATTAACAACAGTGGAAATAAGATGTAGAATTATCTTTTTCTTAAAGTTTATCTTTGAGTGAAGTAGCTTTTTATTTAAATTTAAATATCCTGAACTAATGGTATGTGAATGCACAGATACATTTGAAAACCATGTTGAACAAGAGAATTTTAGTTCTAGCCTTGATCTTAGAAAGCATCTTCAAAATCAGAAAATTTTAAAATAAAATGGCGCAGAATTATTCTCCTCTTCCCCCGTGCTCCCAGACACACCACACTATATTAGCTACATGTCACAGACTATCACCTGGGTTAGACCGAATCACACAAGTTCTCTAAGGTCTAGCATAGTACTTGACATTTAATAAGTGCTCAATAAATGTTTGTGGAATTGAGTTAGGATACCTTGGAATTAAAACTTTAAATCCTATATCTCAGAGTGTCAGAGGGAAGCCCTACAGTGTATCAAATGAGACTTAAAGAGGCTAAAGATGAATTTTAAATTACAATTTGGAAAAACAATGAGTTAGAAGAGTGTCTATAACCTTTCAGAATTAGAAACTTGAAACCATGCTTTGAACAAAATATGTTCCACTGAGAAATTATCCTTCCTAATATCCTTTGATATGTCACCCTGGATTTTTAATGGCTCCCTCCTCCTATGGGATAGTGTACAGCCCTTTAGCCAGGTAGGTAGTGTAGCACTGTAATCTGGAGTACAGGCTCCGAGTATGACTCTCAGACCTACAATTTACTAGCATGTGACCTTGGGCAGGAAATTAACCTCTCCCAGCCAACTTTGCTCATCTGTGTATCTCCTAGAGTTGTTGTCAAGATGTGGCGAGATGATATATGCAAAGCACTTAGCAGGTACCTGGCACACAGTAAGTGCTCAATTGATGTTGGCTATTAATATCCATAATTTAAAGCCTTAAATACTTTTTAAAAATAATCAAATATTTAACAGCTTTATTGAGATGTAATTCACATACCATAAAATCCACCTTCTGAAGTGTAAAAGTCAACGGTTTTTAGTATATTCAGAGAGTTGTGCAACCATCACAACAATTACTACTATCTAATTGCAGAACATTTCATCATCCCCAAAAAACTCTCCATATCCATTAGTAGTCACTCCTCATTTTCCCCTCCTTCCTGCCCCTGGCAACCACTAATCTATTTTCTATTAGTAGATTTGCCTATTCTGGACATTTCATATAAATAGGATCATACAATATGTGGCCTTTTTTGACTGGCTTCTTTCATTTAGCATAATGTTTTCAAGGTTCATCCATGCTGTACCATGTATCAATACTTCATTCCTTTTTATGGCTGAATAATATTGCATTGTATGGATATGGATATACCACATTCTGTTTATCAGCTCATCACTTGATGGACATTTGGGTTGTTTCCACTTTTTGGCAATTAAGAATAACATTTCTGACAAGTTTCTGTGTTGTCTTAGATTTTGACAAATGCTTTTTCTGTCTCTATGGAGATGATTGTGTGATTTTCTCCTTTATTCTATCAATATAGAGTATTACATTGATTGATTTTTGGATATTAAACAAACCTTGCATTCCTGGGATAAATCCCACTTGGTCATAGTGTATAATCCTTTTTATATGTCACTGGATTCTGTTTGCTAGTATTTTGTTGAGGATTTTTGTGTCTATATTCATAAAGAATACTGGTGTATAGTTTTCATGTGATGTGTTTGCCTAAAAGGTCTTCTATACTCTGGCCTCAATTTTTTAATTGAGAATTCTCTTCAATGGCTTGATTTGCAGAATATTACTTTCCAATTCATCTGCGTCCCAACTTTTCTCCCTAATTCGTACTCTACTCTACTAAGGCTTTCTATACTTTCCAGCCTCTAGTTGTTGACTAATATTTCTCTTTCTTCCCAATTCACTCTATTTATCCATATCCTACAAGACTTATATCAAATCTCCCTTTCTCTTGAAGTCTTGACAGACCATTCAACTCCCAGAGACCTCTACCTTCTTGGGATGCTGATGTCATATTACAAACCAACATATTATTACTGCTTACACTTTACAAAACTCATATTGCATTTAATTCTCACAACATTGAGAAATATGTGTGCTTACTATTATTAAGCCAATTTTGTACAGAATTAAATGATTAGTCCATAACTGTATAGCTACAAAGTAAAAGATATTTAAATTCAGCTTTTGATGGCATTTTAAAGAAGTAAAGTGTTCCATTGATATATCACCGTTTAGGTCTGAGATTAAGCTTTTATTTCTCAAATTCAGTCTTTCCTTCTTCATGTAGCTAACAAATATTTATAATGCATGTTACCTATACATACTACTTGAGGTAGTGAGGAAAATGTCTATGGGATAGACTCCAAAGAGAATGCCACCCCTCCCCACAAAAATCTGTGTATATGACCAGAAACTGTCATCTTCTGAAGCTGAAGCTAAAACAAATCAACACTAAACTGATAAGCAAATCAGTTCACCCAAAGAGATTAAAAATAAGCTATTTATGGGACTAAAGTACTTTTTAAATATCCTATACCAAACAAACCAAGGACTTTTTTGAATCCAAATGTCTTTAGGGTTGTATTCTTAAGACTTTAGTTATAACAACTGAAGTAAATAAATTTGTAACCTCATTGACTATAATATATACAATTTGAGGCAATGATAAACTATGAGATAAGTGATCTGCCTGAAACGTAGAGAAAGAAATCAAAGAATAATATCGAAATTAATCAAAAGATGCCATAGAGGCTTCTGCTTCTGGTCATAATGGAGTAACTGGCAATAGACTTGCCCTCCCACTATAAACAACTAGAAAAGTACCTGAAACTGCTTTCTTCAAACTGAACATCAGGCGTATGGAACTGTGATCCTAGAGATAAGAGAAACAAATAAAGGAAGACCTTTCTGCCAAGACTTTCTAGACTGCAGCATGAGATGGGGAGACCAAAGCAGAACACGGTTTCACTGGATTGACAAACAGATCAGAGTTTATAGAGGCTGAGGTTGCTAAAACGTGAGGGGCTTAGTACCAGAGAGAGAGAATGAGGTCCAGAAACCAGTGGGGGGTCTTCTTGAGTCTGGTTGAATGCTAAGCTGGGGACACAGAGGATGAGACTCCATGAGACTGAATAAAGAACAAAGACCAGGTAATCTGTGTGCTGAATAATTCCCAGAGCCCATACAGGGCTCTTATAGCATTCAATAGGAACTCCAGAATGACCTGAATTTAGTAAACTTAGTAAATTTTAGTATCTTAGTAAAAGACAAACTAGTCCTAACAAAGCTTAAAACTAAGTGTCAAGAGTCAACTGTACTGCAAGTGACTTAACTACCTGTCAGGAAAAAAAAGCTGAGCACTCTTTAAAGAAAAACAAAAAAATCTACACGTTAATAATGTAATGGTCACAATGTTCAGCATCCTTACAAAACTTAACAGAAATTTAAAAAGCGAAAAATTAGACATATTTGAAGAAAATAATGGTCAAATTTTTCCAAATTTGATGAAAACTGTAAACTCATAAGTCCAACTATGAACTCATAGATCCAAGAATTTTCAATAAACCTCAATTAGGAAGAAAACTACACAGAAGCACATCATAATTAAATTGTTAAAAAGCAGTAAAACGAGAATATCTTATAAGCAGCCAGAGAAAAATCATTATGTACAGTAAAACAAAAATAAGAATGACTACTAACTACTCATCAGAAATAGTGCAAGTCAGAAAAAAGCAGATTGACATCTTCAATATGATGAAGGTAAAATAAAACAAAATAAAAACTGTGAAATCAGAATTCTATACTCAGAAAAAGTTATAAAAAATGAAAACAAAATAAAGACATTTTCAGACAAACAAAAGCTGAGAGAATTTTTCACTAACAGACCTGAACTATAAGAAATGCGAAAGAAAGATCTTTACACAGAAGGAAATGGTATCAGAAAGAAATGTGGGCCTACACCAGAAAAAGAAGAGGGCCAGAAATGGCAAGTATGTAAGTAAATGTAAAATAACTTTGCTTTCTCATTTTAAAAATTTTTCAAAAAGATAGCTGAATTTTTATAGCAAAAAGAGTAGCAATATACTGTGGGTATATAACATATGTAGAAGTAAACTATAGGCCAACAATACCATAAAGGATGGGATGAAAAATGGAAGAATTCTGCTGTACAGTTAACACATTATGTATGAAGTAACATAATGCTATTTAATGGTAGACTGTGATTAAGACGCATACTGTAATTACTAAAGCAACCACTTAAAAAAGAGGTATAGCTAGTAATTCAAAATAAAAGATAAAATGAAGTATTCAATTCATCCAAAAGAAGGCAGAAAAGAGCCAGCCCAGTGGCCTAGTGGTTAAGTTCAGTGCACTCTGCTTCAGTGGCCTGGGTTTGGTTCCCAGGCGCAGACCTATACCACTTGTCAGTGGCCATGCTGTGGCAACGACCCACATACAAAATAGAGAAAGACTGGCACAGATGTTAGCTCAGGGCAAATCTTCCTCAGAAAAAGAAATAAAGAAAAAAAAAGGCAGAAAAAGGAACAAAAGACCAGATGGGACAAGTAGAAAACAAAAATTAAGATGGGAGATTTAAACTCAATTATATCAATAATTCATTAAATATTGAACAACAACAACAAAAAGAAAAGAAACCAACACAGGAGAGTACATAATGTATTATTCCATTTACATGAAATTCTAGAATAAGCAAAATTAGCAAACAGTCAAAGGTTGCCTGGGGCCAAGCATGTTAGCCATGAAGAGGCATGAGAAATCTTTTTAGAGTGGAAATACTCTATCTCTTGATTTGAGTAATGGTTACATGAGTGTGTACATTTGGTCCTTAAAAGGATGCATTTTACTGTATATAAATTATACTTCAATAAAGTCTTTTAAAAAGTTTAAAAAAATTTTAAATGGCAAAACAGAAATCTGAACCCAAGCAGCCTAGAAACAAGTGTTCATGTTCGCACTGATTCACTATGCCACTTCTTGTCTGGCCTGAAAGATCAGGTCATCCATTCAATATAACTTTCCAATATATGATACTGTGACTTTAAAGAAAAGAAGTGCTCAGTTTTTAGACTGAAATATCCTTAGAAGAAAAAGTTAAATATCTAAAAGTTAATTTATCAAGAAATTCCTAAGACCTATATGATGACATCAGTGATGAACATTACAGGACAAATAAACAAAGAGATTTATACCATGTTCCTAGATGAGAAGTCAATCTTGTAGAGAAAGCTCCTACCCTCAACACAGACAGGTAATGTAACATCAATCATAAGTTGAAATGATAATATTTTGGAAATACTAGATTAAATAAAATATATTATTAAAATTAATTTCACTTGTTTTTTAATGTGGCTAATAGCAAATTTTAAATTACAACTGTTTTTCTCATTATATTTCTATTAAGCAGTACTGTTCTACACCTGCAAACATCCTTTGTTCAACAGTGATGACATCTGTGAAGACCTACTCGAAACAATGAATCAGACTCCCTTATTTATCATCTCTGTTGCCTGAATCCAAGACATTTAGGAGTAACATTCTATAAGAAATCTCTCTAAGCAGACTTGTGACTCTATATCAGAGGTCAATAAACAACAGCCCACAGGCCAAATTCGGCCTGCTGCCTATTTAAGTAATGGCCTGCAAGCTAATAACAATTTTTGTGTTGTTAAATGATCAGAAAAAAATCAAAAGAAGATTAATATTTTGTGATGTGTAAAAATTATATGAAATTTAAATTTCTATATCTATAAATAAAGTTCTATGGGCCTGTAGCCATGCTCAGCTTATACACTGCCTATGGCTACTTCATGCTGCAAGGGCATGGCTGAGTAGTTGCAACAGAGGCCGTACTGCCTGCAAAGTTTACAGTATTTACTATCTGGCCTTTTACAGAAAAAGTTTGCTGACCTCTGCTCTGTATCACCCGCTATGGCTCCTGGGCATAGTTATTTGCCAATTTTATATACAGGATCTGGTAAAATAAAGAGAAGGGAAAGCTGTAAGTTTCCATTTGAATCTCATTTTAACCAGAGATTAGTTTAGATTTCCAGCTTCTTAACTTGCTGCTGCCATTACTGTTCTTGACTCAAGAAAGTGTTTAGAACCCCAGCTTCCGGGACAGTCTCTTCTCGGACAGTTTGTTTGCTTGTGTTTGCGTCTGACATACATTCCTTTTTATTTCAAAATATAGTAGGGTTTTGTTTGTTTTTCTGGGACAGATTTGACACGGAAGGCATCATAAAAATGCTCAGAGATCTGTGGCATCGAATGGTCAATGCATGCCTTCACTTTGACATTCACTGGTGTTCTAGCCATGACACCAATGCTACCTTTGGGGGGCTTGGGTACTCACTGCTCTTTTGGGATCCAGCCTATGGGTGACATTTTCAGTTTTCTTTTAAACCCTCTACTCACGCAGGACTGTTCCTCAACCCATGGTTTCTCAGGTACCTACCTCAGTGGACCCTGTGAACGCAATCTTGTCTATGCCAATATGAGAAGCTATTGCTGCCCCAGCCGTTGGCCCGTATCCTGGCAAAATATTGATGACTCCTGGTGGAAAGCCAGCCTAACAAGACAGAATTGGAGGAAACGTGGCTTGTGAAAGCTGATGAAGCACGTTAAATCGGATATGCTCCAGTAGGCCCCAACCATACGAGGAGTGGGAGCCATTCCTGAAGTGGGCTTCTCTTACCTCCTTGATGAGGGCTCCCATGTAGAGCGCGCTGAGTGGTGTTTGTTCTGCTGGTTTAATAACTACTGTATTTCCACAGCACAGAGCTGGAGCAATTTTCCAGGCAAACATCAGCAGGGGGAAGTTCCACTGAAAGGAAAAAATCAAGGTTGATAGATGGAAAAATATTCCTCAACTACTTTGTTTTCAAGCTGTGACTTCTCAGATTTCTCAGACTAGTCCTCAGCATAAATCTTGTCCCACCACAAAGTATAGATGTTTAGATTTTTAAATTACTTCATTAAGAATAGAACAGGACTGACTCTGAAAATCTCTCCTTTTCTGTTTAGCAAATTACTATAATCCAACTACCCACCAAAAGAAACCTCATGGTGAAAAGGGAGTCTTTGTTTTGTTTTGGTTTTTCATTGTTATTTTATATGTTTTTAAAATTAGATTTTGGTTCCACTAAGTTCTTGTGTATGAAAACTTTTTCTTGCATTTGTGATTTTTACATTAGAAATTTTAGACTGGTATGACAGGTCTTCAGTGTGGAAAAACTGGAAGAGAAAATTCCAGCTGTGAATTATACTTAAATCAATGTATATTTCAGGGTAACATCATTTCTTTGCATACATGTATTGTCACAAAACACATGATTATAAAAAATAAAGTAAATCTACTGATGAGTATGCAAAAATTTTAGTTTGTCTTCTTTTCACTGCAAAATAAACTAATGGAGACTAAAAACTATGTGAGTCTCTGAATTGGGGGCCTAAAAAGGCTTACACTGATTTTAAAAGGATATTAAGTGTGTATTGTCATAAGCGCAGGCATGAGCCTCAGTACTATCAGGTGTCGCTGATAATTTCATTAAGAAAGAAAACAGAAATCCTGGCCCCCTGGCTTCAGCCCCCGACCACAATGTGTTTCTGCCTGAAGCATCTCAGCTGCCATCCTTGAAAGATTCTCACTGGCCCTGGCAAGCTTGCAAAAATATACAAGTGTCTTGCCTTCACCAAACACCCAATTTCTTTTCCCCTTAGTTGTTTATAAACTTGGGAGTCCACAGTGATGCTTTAATTCCATCTACAGTATATAAATCTTGGAGTGCAGTAATTGAGCCGGAGCTGGCTGACAAGCGGCTCTTGTCCTGTCAGTGAAAGCTGTAGCTCTGAGAGTCTGGGAAGGTCAAGAAGAGCAGGTTAGAGTTCCTGCAATTAAGGTGACAGACCTCACCCCTGCTCTGATCCAAGTGGGATTTCCCTTGTGGTTTAGGAGCAGAACTTAAACCAAACCTCTCATTTTCCACTTTCATTCTCTAATAAATGTCACAGTAACCTGGAGTTTGTAGATCATTAAGAAAACATTAATAAGTCTCAAAAATCTTTGGCCCCCAAAGCCAAAGATTATCTTGAATTATTCTATATCTTGCAAAGAGAAAACCTGTCTATACTGTAAGAGTTTAATTTGAGCCTCCCCTGAAATCCTTGCCAGAACGATTGGCTAGTACTGTTGGAAGATTCGATGTTTTGTACAGTGCCAAGGCCGTGTATGGGAGAGAAAGAAAAAAAGACAATGTTTAATGTTCCAATCCAAACACTACACACTACATCTATTTCCCTTTACAAGACACACAACAGCCCGGCATGGTTTCAATTATGACCGTGACGTTAATTGTACTGCTGTGTCTTCTGTAGAGTCTTCCATCTAGACTCTTGTGAAAAGAAACAGTGGTAAAGAATGGGATTAAAAGACCATATAAAACAATATGCCTGGAAAGATGGTGAGTCAGAGTTTTAAAAAATAAACAAGCAAATATAACAAAGCATTAATTTTCCATAAGCAGAAGGGACATCCATAACCAAGGGCAGGTTATTAATACACTGGGCTTTGCTTTGCTTATTTTAATCATGAGAATTCCATGACTTGAGAACTCAACTCCTGGTAACGGGGCTGAAACCCTATTAACCTGTTCAAATAAGCATTTGCAGGGAGGCTGTTAAAGACATGTCAACAACATGAGCTCCGTTTTCTCCCCAGTAATGGGAAACGCACATCACTGAAGGCCGTGTCTTACGTATCTTGAGGAGACCTGGTTCAAATGAAAATAAATACGAGGCACACGGAGACACACTCACCGGGATGATCTGTCCGCACACTCCGATGGGTTCGTGTCTTGTAAAGGTAAAATAGTCTCCATCTGAAAGGAATGAGCATGTCACTCCCAGAGAGTTGAGATTAGAATTAAAAAATGCAGAGGGAGAACTTGGGTGGCAGGAAAAAACAGAAATAAAGTTGAAAAATCATCCCACTCAACCTTGCATGAAAGCTGGTAGAAGGGCCATGACTTGGCATAGAGCATCTCCAGACATGGCTCCCAGACACCCAGACAATACTGACAACAGGACCTCGGAGGCAAAAGGAAGGACAAGTTTATGACACTTAGAAGAAGCCCTTGGGGGCAGGGTGCGGGGGGGGGGGAGCTGGAAACTGGAAAATATTAAGTACTAAATTTTATATTAAATATTAAAATGATACATATGGAACAGCTATTTGATTTAAAACTTGAGGTACCTCAAAATTTTAGATAACTTTCTGAAGTACTAAAAGAAAAACTAAGTAAAATGCTATTGGGTAAATTTAAAATGCTAGGCAACGGGAAAAGGTAAGGAGTAAAAAGATCTATTTCACGACTCAGTCCAGGCGTCCAAATGCACTTCCTGCGCCCTGAGGGAACCCAGGCCTGTCTAGGCCTATTTCAAGAAGCAAAAGTCCATTTCAGAGACGATTCCATCAAGAACCCAAAGCCTCCACCTCAAACTAGCCATGGAAACGAGGACAATTGAATAACCTTGTTTTGCTTATTGGAACAATAGGCAATTGGAATAATTACCCAGGAAGTCCAAACTAAATTCTTCTTCAGGAAAATGCCATTATGTTTATCTGAATTATTTTAAACATCTAATTGAAATAACCAAAGAAAGGCTTGTTTTTTAGTATATGCCTTTTATTTCCGGTACTGGACAATGTCTGTTTTTCCCTCAATTGCCAACCCTCTGGCCACTTCACTGATGTGTGTTTTCTCCCTCCGGGAAAGTGAAGACCCTCAGTTAACACTTGTGAAGAGCACTACTGTTAGGGATGAGGATGAGGGGCGGGCAGGAGGAGTGTGTGGGCTGGGGGAAGAGAAATGATGGGATTGCTTACCACTGTCCTTCAGCACACCTGAATAACTAATATTTAGCACACAGAATTGTTTTAATTAAATTCAGAATTACATATTTCAATTAAAGGTCTCTCTCCTGGACCTCTTCCCAGAATTAACAGCTCTCTGTTGCTGGTACATCTTTTCAAAGAACCTTTTTTTCATATACAAGTATATGTAGCATCCTTTTATCCTCTCTCTCTCTCCTTTTTTAATACAAACGGGATCATACTATTTACAGTTTTCTGCATTTTGTTTTTTTCGCACTTTTTTTTTCATATAAAGCTAAAATTTTTTTTGATGGCTGCATGTTATTCCATTGTCTCGGTAAATAATGGTAGTACTGCAAACCGTCCTGAGGGATGTAGAGACTGCATGCAGTTTAAGACGACTACAAATACTGCTGCAAACACTATCATTTTATATACCTTTGCATATCTGGAACTTCTTGGTTAAAGTATATGTGCATTTCACATTTTGATAAATATCGCCAAATCACCCTTCAGAGAAGTTACACAATTCATAATTCCAACAACAACATGCTATTTTTTCCTACCCTTTAACGCTGGGGTTTTGCAAACATTTTAATTTCAGTCAACCTGATGGGTAAAAAATGGCAACTCATTTTGATTTGTGTTTAATGATATATGGATTGAATACCTTTTCATGTTTACTGGCCATTTTCAATTTTTTCTTCAGGTTTATATCCTTTGCCATTTTTCTATTGGGTTATTCATCTTTTTAGTCATTCGAAGAACTCTAGGTAGATTAAGGAAATTTGGCCTTTGTCATGTGTATATGCAAAGTTTTCCCCTAATCTGCTGCTTGTCTCTTAATTTTGTTCTATGTATATTACTTTAAATGGAAGAAATTAGCAAACAGGCAGCGTTCAGCAACGTAGGAAGGAAATTATTCTAAAATATATCTCCATTACAATAAAAAAAGAGCCAAAACGTGGAAACTGTCCATAGGATGACAGTAAGTCTGAGCAATATTTTAAAAATAAAATTACCTTAGCTTTGTATGCAGACAATTCAAGAATCTTCACAGATATCATTCTTTACAATAGTGCAAGTTACTACCCTTCTTCAATTTATAAATCTCTGGAAAGGTTTTTTTTATAGTAATAGCTTTTAATGTTTCATATTGTTTTTTTCAGAAGATATGAATGCAACGTCAGGCTCCTCTTTACAGAAAGGGTTTTCATGAGGAGTAATAACACGGATCAACAGGCTAGAGAGTTTTACTTGCAAGGAAACCTCCCCAACTACACTCTGTAATCAGGCTGAGGTGACAGATTCAGGTGGATAATCACGGACCACAGAATGAGTGTAACGTCAAGATGCAGGGCAAATGGGCTGAGAAAAAAATGTGAATATGAATTGAAGACCATAGGTGTTTATTTTAGTAGCACGTGTGGGAAACTAGAATGGTTCTGGGAAAATGCACAAGGCACTTGCACAAGCATAGCATGGTAATTCATAAAGCATTTCCCTTCTCTACATTCCAAATGCTTAAGAATTTAGTTGTATTACTTATATTATTTTGAAAGTTACTGAAGAAATGAGAGAGGAAAAAATGTCTGTAAAATCTTAAAAAGCTGACCTCATGAGGAATTGAACTTGACTCCATAACAGTGTCCCAAGAGAAACTGAGTTATGAGGAATGAAAACTTTCTTGGATAAACTGTTCACAGATCTGACATTTAGCTAAAGGCTGACATAAAGGAATGGACTGAAAAACCTTCCATCCCTACAGTTCCTCCAGGTAGTAAATGAAGAAATGAAGGGTATTTTAGTGCTTGAACTGTTCCCCAAACAGCACTGAGTGAAAGAGATAAAGAAAGGGCACCAGACCTTGAGCTCAGTCTGTATTCTCGTCTGGTTAGTGGAAGATGATTCTGGACACTCCTAGTCTGACCTGAGGTGCCTGGCAAACACAAGAGCTGTGCCTTCTACATGTCCCCTTGGCTAGGGCCAGCAGCACCTCTGCGGTCCTTCACAGCTACTATAACCCTGGCTCCAAATCCCACCAAGCTTCTAGACTAAGGTTTCCCAAAAGCCAGTTACTCAAGAGCCACCTTCATAATTTTTGCCATATCCAAGTACCACTTACTCTATTACTTACTTAATACTTAATTTATTAAATCAACTCATCTTTTAAAAATATGCAAATGCTACTTGTGAGCCTCACCTTAAGGAAAATCTATGAAATAACAGGTTTCATGGGCTAGCAATATTTTCCTCTAATATTCAAACCTAATAATTAAAATAAAAAATGTTCACTACTTTACTGTACAAAATTATCTCGCATGTTACCAGTGCCATATGGTATGCCACACTGCACTTCTCAAATTTAAATGCATACACAAAGCACCTGGCGATCTCATTAAAATGCAGATTCTGAATCAGTAAGTCTGGGGTGGACCTGAGTCTGCATTTCTACAAGCTCCCAGGTGATGCTGGTGCTTCTGGCCCACAGACCACACTCCCAAGTAGAGAGGTTCAGAGGAACCAAGAGGGTAAAGGGGAGTCCACGGGTATCCTGATGACCTACAGTTGCTGACTTCATTTCTATGTATTTATTTTTTGCCTCTCAGATAACTCTGCTAATTTGCCTGAAAGGAGTTTGAAGTGTAGGAGTATCTGATCAATGTTTTTAATACTTTTAAAATAGTAAAGTAAGAACAAACATATCTGTTTCTATAGACCCTTATAAAATATTTTCACATTCTTATTTCACATTCAAAACAACTCTATGGAAAAAAATTAGGGGAACTGTTATTATCAGCATTTTATAAATAGAGGAAATACGGCACGGAGAGGTTAAGTCCGAAGTGATATAAGTTGTGGTTAAATTGTGGCTCCAGGACTTGAATCTGGGTCATCAGACTTCAAGTTCAATGCCCGCAGAAACATACTAAAGACTCTTGTTGGATTTAGGCGGATATCACAAACCACAGAATCAGAGTGTAACATCAAGGAGGAGTGCAAATTGGGGGAAAATGACAACTCTTTTGTGAAGGGTGAGGAGTTGGTATGCGGACACGGAGAACTCACATAAACTCCGGCATCTTAGGTTCTAAGGGAACAGTGCAGAGCAACACCCTCTCCCCTCAGATGGAGGAGCCCAGGACCGAGCGCCCTCTCCTCTCCAGGCAGAGTCAACTAGAAGGGCGACAGAGTGTTACTTCTCTCTCTCTCTCCTCTACCTGATATATAATGAGTACTCTTCTCTGCCTAAAAGAAAAACTACAGCCCATTTTCCCATCTTTTATGTTAATAATGCTCTCTAAATATGGCAAGTTGACTTAAAAAGTTGTTCCCTTCTCTAGCTTTATGCTACAAAGCACATAAGCTTGATATAGAAAAAAATCTCCACCCAAACTCAGATACTCCATTTTAGTCTATCATGATTTTAGGTCTTCTTACCAAATATAAGGCATTACAAAGAGAGCTCAGACTCAGCAAGAAAGGACTGCATTTGATGAGGATACCAGACAAGTGTTCTGAATAACACATTCTGAGCCAATGAGTTAGAACATTATATATGGTGGAGAAAATTAAGAGATGAGAACCAAAACAGAGATACACGATCACATATGTAGGATTTTTTATGTTGCAGCCTCTTTTTCCATTTCACTCAAAAGAGGAAAAAATACACAGTAGTAGATACTGCTCTTAAAAGGAGTTTAAGACACAGCCAGAGACAACTTTTCTGATGTGTTTTCATACCTGAGTGTTTACACCTTGTGGAGAATATAAAAATCTTTATAAAATTAAATGTTATATTGTTTATTTATTATACTATGAATGTGGTTGAACCATGAAGCAAATTTTATTGAATATGTGCAGATTGAGCCATTTCTAGAATTATATTAAGAAAAGCCTTTGTCCCTAGAAATGAGTACTAGAATAACCCTCTTCTGCATCTGTGAGATGTCGAACAATGGTTCTATGTTCTTTGACGGGGGCTCATCAAATTACACAGGAGAGATAGCAATTATTTAGTTAATTAGAACAGTTTATTTGGATTATTCCCTCAGGGTAAACAAACTTCTTAAAGCAGATTTTACAGTTGCTTGAAAAAAATTTTGATAAAAATTTTATTCTCATAAAAATATTTAGCCTCGGTACAGTCTATACATAAACTAGATTGCGCATGATTAGGCAATATGTACAATCAATAAAGTCAGAAAAATCTGAAATGTGCCGGAGATTGAGGAGAAATGTATCCAATATGGACCTCAAAAAATAGCTCCCAATTACAATACTGAGTGTTCTAAGAACCACAGCAAATTTTATATACCTGGTAACACTAAAAATGAGTTTATTTAATAGCATAAAAATCTGTAACACAATTCAGTGAATGTAAGGCCATCTCCCAATCTCTAATCTGTGTACAGAATTACCTCTCGAGGAACTAGTAACCCTTTTGACGAGTGCAGTATTGAACAATTAGACCAACTGCATTGAACTGTTCCATTATGTCCCCTAGCAGATTCCTATGTACTCTGACACGGAACAGACCTCACTGAACATTTTACAGCTATAATGATAAACTCTATAAATGCCTACACAAACACTGAGACTTTACGGTAGTATGCAGCCATGCTAACACTCTTCTTCCCAGGAATCTGCTGGTAGCTAGCTTCCCAGAAGTTAGACTACATGTTCCTGAGTCTGTCATGAAGATATCTTAGCTCTACCACTACTCCATTCTGTGGCCTTGAAAAAAAGTTACTTTACTTCTCTGGACCTCAGTTTCTTTGTCTGAAAAATGAAGCTATTGGTCTAAGGGATCCCTGACATCTTTTTCAGCCTTAACTTCTCAAAGAGGTTACATGTGAAGTAGACTCACGACCTCTTGTCACCACCAATTCAGGTCCCACTAACTACCCTGGGTTCTTCTCGGGTGGGGAGAGCACACAGGTGCTCACTCTCATCCTGAGGCACAAGAAGATCGCACCACACGAGTTCTCTGTTGACAACACTAAACTGGATCAAGCTGTTGAAGGCAAAACCTTAGGATCTGAGTCAATGTCTGCACATTTTTAGCGTATTCTTTAGTTTAACAGGTAAAACTGGAAGGGGGTGACGCAAATAAATAATTACATGTGACCTGGGTGGGTTTTTTAACCTTTTCTATATGCTAATGTATCATAAAGCTATTTTTATGTCAGAATTCAGCTTAAAGCATGGACTGCATTTTCTCTGCTTATGTATCACAAAATCAATAAAATCAACACTGTTTCAGAGAAAAGTCACAGGTAATGAAAATCAGTTAGCCCCCATTTCTCCCTCAGTAAATTAAAAACAAGCTTTGATCCTGCCTCCATCACAAGGAGTTTGTGGACATGAGAGGAG
This sequence comes from Tapirus indicus, assembly GCA_031878705.1. Classification (NCBI taxonomy): domain Eukaryota; kingdom Metazoa; phylum Chordata; class Mammalia; order Perissodactyla; family Tapiridae; genus Tapirus; species Tapirus indicus. The sequence goes on from CM062918.1 coordinate 49,826,960, forward strand.
AAGAGGATTTTGATATAGGTTAAAAATAATCAAAACAGGGAAAATAATACTTCCCCTGCAGGGCTGCTATGAGATCAGAGACAATAAAATGGGCACAAAGTGTTCAATAAATCATAGTAATGATTATTATTTATCATCATAATTAGGAGTTGCCTTAGTAAAAGGGTCAAAGCACAGGATTTATGGTCAGAAAGAATGGCTCCATTGATACCACGGCAGGAAATAACGAACAGTGTTGTAAAGGGAACAACACTGAGACCCTTGTGAATCAAACTGATATTGCATGATTCTGCTATAACATCCAACTGTGGGCCTTGAGTGGGATGTAATGGAGAGGGATGGGAGACGCTCTCAATTCAGAGGCAGAAACAGCTGTCCAGTGGATGGCTCAAAAGTGGTCATGCCATAACCCTTTTCTCCTCTTCCCGACTATTCTACAGGGAGGCTATCCTTCAGGGGGAGGGGAAAAAAGCAGATACTTGCTCTCTCCAACTGATTATCCATTATGTAATCAAAGTGCTCTTTCTAAAATGCAATTCTGATCAAGGCACTCATCTATTTAAAATAATTCAGTGACTCGCCATTGCTATGGAATACAACTTGTAGCATGGTTTGCCCAGGGCCCCACTGTCATCTATACCTGGTTATACTTTCAAATCCACTATGACACTGTACTCCCCTCCCTCCACGCTTTGCACAGGCTATTACCACCACTCGTGATGGCCACATCTCCATCTCCACTTACCTGCCCTTCAGGTATCATCTTGTGTATCCTACTTCCTTTTCCAAGAAGCCTTAATACTGGGTGAGATGTCTCTCCTGTGGAGTCCCATCAAACTTCATGCTTTCATACCTGAATAAGCCACACCATATTGCAATTGCTTGTCTACTTGTTTTCCTTACTATTCTACGAGCATTTTACTTACTCACTTTTGTATCCTCAGTGCTTAACACAGGACCTGAAACAAAGTAGGTACTCAAAAAAAAAAAAAAATCTGTTGAATGAATGAGTGTATAAAGGAATGAGTGAATGACTGAGAGGTTGAAGTTGATGCCTGGCAGAGGAGGTGAAGGGAGAGCTCTTCCCATCACGTGGCAGATTGCCCGGCCTTCCTAAATGGGAAGGAGCGGAAGAGACAATAGCATAATTCCTCCCACTCTTTTTGGTTCTTATCCTTTAGTGTTGGAAATGCTGAGCTGGATGAACCATGGAGAATAATTCAATGTGACAAAGCAGTCTTATATTTAAAAAAAAAAAAACTTTCAATTTTATTTTTTATGGGTGACCAGACAGAACTGCTTTTCATCCCTGTATTTCCTCCAGGAGCAATGGTTCAGTATTTAGTAATTCGGTGTCCACGCCAACTTTATAGAACGTAACTACCATGAATAAAGAGAATCAACTATGTATTAATCGAAAATTCTGCAGAGGGTTAAAGACGTCATCAGAGTGACTGCCCTCCTCCTCTTCCTGCCCTGCTGAACTGGTCTCCATAAGAAGAGGGTCTAGAACAGCTTGGGCGGAAAGAGACTTGGGTTTGAATCTCAGGCCTGCCAGTAACTAGCCATGTGACCTTGTTCACACTAAACTCTCGCTTGATGTCTCAATTTCTTACCTGTAAAACAGGTACGGTACCGTTTTAAAATCCAGTCTGTCTTACAGGATCACACACAGAATCATACAGATCCTGTACGTGAAAAAAACATTTTACACTCTCAAGTGTGATGCAAATATAAAGTACAATATTCCTTTATAATTCTAAACATAAAATTAGGGGGTTTCACAGTGAAATGCAAGTAACACAATAAAGACCTCACGGTCAAAGCCTGACAGCCTTCTCATATTCCAGATTTCATTGGAAAAAGCCAAGAATGCAGAGACAAAATCAAACTGAAGTTAAATTGTGAAGTTACAAAGGACATATAAACACAAATGAATTGACTCAATAAATTTGAGAATAAATAAGTGAATAATAACAACCCTTCCTTTCCCTGATCTTCCCCGATGGCCCCCCTGGTTTAGTCCAGCTAGATTCACTGAGCACTGAACTAGCCACAGGGGCTGGGAGCTGAATCCTCAGTAGCCTACAGGCAAGCCCAGGGACAGAGAGGAAAGCTGCCAAGTTCACGTCTGCCTCCATCCTTCCCTTATCTGCTTGAGGCACCACAGCAAGAGCTCTTACATCCCAAAACCCAGCCTCCTAGACGCTCTGCCTACAGACCTGACTCCTCAGAGAGATCCTCATCCTAGCACCCCTCTAAATGCACTCTAAGAAAAATTAGGGAGACAAAAGTTTACTTCGTATTTAAGAGAATTCCTTACTCTTTTCCCTTCACAGGCTGAACTCTAGTTGATGAGTAAAGGCGGGAGAGGCTACTGTGAAAGCCTTTTCTAAGCCCTGTATTTCTAACTCCTGCATCAACATCCTCAGCATCTCTAAAGAGCATAAGATGAAAACAGTGAGGTTTATGGACCAACCACTTCTATTGCCAGATAAAGTTAAAGTAAAGCATCAAACGTTATCACTGACTCCAATAAATCTTCATCTAATCAGGGTCTTCTCTCCTAAGGCTGCAAAAACCCCAAGACATCGTTAGGCAAAATAGAGATTTATGTGCCCAGCCTTCTGTTTCACCTTATTTCTAAGATATTTGTAAATCATTTTAAAAGATATCTAAATGCCTGAAACATATTTGTTGTTTTATAGTGAAATGGCGGGGGGGGGGGGGCAAAAAACTAGCGCTTTGATATTGTTAATTTACCTTTCTGCATTGAAGTAGGAGAGGCCAACCTAAAAGGGCTGATATATGTCCTGTTTTTTTTCCAATTATTTTATGGAGGTCATAATGGTGTATAACATTGTGTAACTTCAGGTGCACATTATTATTTATCAGTTTCTGTATAGACTGCTTCGTGCTCACCACCAATGGTCTAATTTTTATCCATCACCATACATATGTTCTGTTTTTGACATAGGTTTTAATCCCCAGGCCCTCCAACAGGTATACTCGTACCAGATAGTGACTCTGCCTCACTTAGACCATCCCCAAATCCCGCAAATGATGCTAGAGAACTGTGGTTCTGTAATATCCTTAGAGCCAGCACTGAGCTAAGATTCTGACAATCCCTAAGAGCAATCTTCTCCATCCTTCTGAGTCTGCTGAACAAGGGAAACCTCCGGATGGCGGGGAAGAGTGCCTATAATCGGAAATCCATTTTCTAAAGACTAACTTTCCATATGTCGCCGTCACTCATGGAGGTAATTTTAAAACAGTCCTTTGAAATCTCATCTCTGTCTCTTCTCCACTTTCACTGTGACTTCTCTTTTTGCCCTTGGCGTAACTGGGGCATCACAACAGCCCCCTGGTTGTTGCTGGTCTCTGTATCCTCTCCTCACTACTCAAGGCAGAGAACCAGCAGCACGAGCGGGCATCACCTGGCAGCTGGTTGGGAATGCAGAATCTCAGGCCCTGCCCCCAGACCTGTCCAATCAGAAACTGCACTTGCAGAAGATCCCAGGAGACAGGTGTGCACACTGAAGTTTTGAGAAGCACTGCTCCAAGCCATCTGCACTATCAGCCAACCATCCTCTTTTCTGGTAAATCAATACTCCTCAGCCTAGGCAGGCCCTAACAGGGCTCTCCAAAGTGCCCAGCATTCCTCCCCCCTCTTCCTAGTATGCACATGGAGAACAGGCTGTTTTCTGGAGCACACAGGTAGAGTACCTGGCATGGTACCCAGCAGCATCCAGGAGCTGCTCAATAAACACTTATTTCTTTCCTTACACCTATTCACCACTCCCAACATCCTCATATCTCTTTCTGTCCGTCCCTTTCTGGTCATGCTACCTCTTCCTCATGGATCTCAAATGGATCCTCTACTGAAGTGATTCACCAGGCTCTAATGTCAAAATTTCAGCTCTACAACTATTTTGCTGGGTGAATTAGGAAAACAATTTAACTTCTCTAGGTCTCAGTTTCCTCCTCTGTCAATGAGGATGTGAACAATATACCTTCCCCTTGGGGCTGCTGTGGAAGCACTCAATTTGGTATTAGCTATCGCTAGTATTCACGCTCAGATGGAGACCTTTCCACTAACGGAGTTTGGATACTTTCCCTTTCCTTTAAAGGACTACAGCACTGACAGGCCATGCCACACTACTTAGCACCTGATTGTAACGCTCCTGCAGGGATCTTTGTTTTGTGTTGTTGGTTTTATTTCCTAACCTGCATGTAAAGATGGTTGTAGTTTTTGCAAATTGTGAAAATAATTCCTGGTCATTACAGGAAATACAGCCAGCCCTAGGGGTCTAGAGGTCAAGATTTGGTGCTCTCACTGTCACAGCCTGGGTCTGTTTCCCCATCAGGGAACCACACCACTGGTCTGTCAGTTGTCACACTGTGGTAGCTGCATGCTGCTCTGATGCTGAAAGCTATGCCACCGGTGTTTCAAATACCAGCAGGGTCACCCATGGTGGACGGGTTTCAGCGGAGCTTCCAGACTGAGACAGACTAGGAAGAAGGACCTGGCCACCCACTTCCGAAAAAATTGGCCACGAAAGCCCTATGAATAGCAAGGGAGCATTGTCTGATACAGCACCGGAAGGTGAGAGGATGGTGTAAAAAGAGTGGGCAGGGATCCGCCCTGCTGTCTACAGGGTTGCTAGGCGTCTGAATCGACTTGACGGCACTGACAAAAAAGGCAGGAAATGTAGGAGATATAGAAAAATATAAAAAACAAATAAATCATCCATAATCTCACCACCAAGAGACAACAACTGTTAACATTTTAGAGTATTTCCTTCCAAACAAATAGATCTTATGTTTCAGGAGGGCAAGGACCAAGTCTTAATTTTCTTGGAATTTTCCCTGACTTCCCCACGCCCAATGCCTCTCCACACCCCCAGAACCTAACCTAGCACAGTGCTAAGCACTTAGCAGCTGACAAACACAAAGTGCTCCTTAGCTGACTGATGTACTGATGTAAGTGGCTTGCCCCTGCACTTACGTGTGGACTGTCTACATATAGAAATAGGGACGTCAGAGTTAGCGATGGAATTTGTTTGGTTCTTTGTTCGGTTCGAGCTGCTCTAAGTGTGCTCATACCTGGATGCTATGTGACTGCTGCTTGTGTTTGGTGGTGAAAGTGTGTTTCTGGTGGAGCCTCATGTTTCTCTTTTCAATGTACTCAGATTTCACATACCTACAGGAATGGTCATCCCGTGAATTTTATCAGCCCAGCCTGCGTAATACCGAAGGGTTTTGACGACCCCCTGCAAATCCACGTAAAAAGCTTGCAGGAACGGTTTGCCACCATTTAGGGATTCCATGGTCTGCAGGAAAAGAAATGGAAAGAACTTTCCAGTGATGCACTAAATAATTTCTGGAGCAGAAGAAAATAGGAAGAGAGAGAATACAAATGAATATGAATAGTGACGCATACCAGGTTAACGTTGATTTCCCAAACAAAAAGATTTTTGGTACTGCCAGTTTAGTTTAGTTTCCAGTAAAAACCACAATGAATATACATGTGCATGTTCTTGTGTCTGTGTGTTTCCAGGAATCACTATCCAAATCCATAAACACAACATGTCTTCAACTGATGATAAAGAAACGTTCTGTTTGTCAAACTAGCTTCTGTTATATTAATGATCAGAGCTGCGTGGGGATTTTTTGGAGTCCACACCAGTAACCTGAATCCATAAAGAGGAGCAGGGACATGGGCTTTTATGCAACTGATGACAATATAAAATGCTCTCCACAGCTGCCAAGACCCCTGCTGAGAAATCGAATATCCACGGCGCACAGCGACTTTATTTATTACCACCAAATAAACAAGATCTCCTCTAGGGAAGCTCATAATTTAACAACTTGAGGGCTGGTGTTTTGTAAATATTTATGTTAACAACCATTATCTATTAAGAGTGAAGTACCTGGTCCATTTAATAAAAACAGAAATATTAAGCAGTTTTGATTATGAATGTTATTATTTTAATGACATGTTCCTAAACTGGTAAATCTGTAACAAAAAGAACTATAAATGAATACACTGAAATGAGAAAAGAGTATTTTGACTTGAAAAATATTAAAGATGTTACAAGTTTAACAAATGAAATAAACAAAAACACAGGTTTGTAATCTCATGTCCTCTATACGGACATTTTATAACACATACTGGTGTGAAAATTATTTGAGAGCTGACAAAACTAAAATTGAAATATTCTCCATTCAATGACTTAAAAATTGTTTACAGTGCAATTTATCCACTATGTACATAAGATGAAATTCATTTTAAAATATCACGTTACTTATCACCTTTCTTGAAGGGAATCAAATTATTTCCCAGTACTTTTAGAACATTTATATGTCCATGAAATGGGCACTAGATTCTTCACGCAGCTAGCATAGAGCCAAGGTCTACACGGCATGGAGTGAAGTAGAGTCAACAACTAGAATCTGGGCCACCTAAATGGTCCCGATGGGCTGCTGCCACAGCCAAATCCACCTGAGAGTTGCCAGGCCTGGTTTATTTTCAATTGTGTGTACTTGGATGCAGTATTAACTCCAGTTTTCTGGTCAGGAGCTCCCCTATATTCCAGAGGCCACCTCTCATTAAAACTCACTCCTCTCACGTCTTGGTAGTGTTTAAAAGTAGGAATCTCACATAGGTATGACGGGAAAAGGGACTTGATCACAGAAAGATCATAGAGACATATGTCAGAAAAAGGATGGCATTTGAAATTTATGACATGAAAATATAACTGCAGAAATGAACTGTATCATCATCTGGTACATACCATTCATCTAATGTTGTAAATATTTTATAGATTTAACTCAATTAAACAGATAATTATAGACCATTAATGTGCCCACCACTGACCATTTACATGCCAGGAACTGTGCTAGGATTACAACAAAAAGAAGTAACATAGAAATTTTCACTCTCAAAGAAATCATAATCCAGTGAAGAGACAAGCATATAGACCAGCATTCCCCAAGGTGTTCCAAAGAATTCAGTTTTGCACAATATTGATAGGTTAGCCAGAAAAAGTGTTGAGGCTCAAATAAGTTTGAGAAACATTGAGTAGGGCTTTTCAGTCTTTTATACTCTCAGTGTCTTGTGAATCTCCAAGAAGGAGTTATTTCACCATGAAACACCTTTTTCACAATATGCATACACACCTCCTCGGAACAGTATTCCTTGAAGAATGAGATCAGAAAATGTTTTTATAGGCAAATAAAAGTTACATACAGCTAGAGTTCCAAATCATCTCCCTAAAGGATTCATTTTTGTTCCCCTACTATGAACAGATCCCTGGGGGGGGATGGCAGGAGGGAAGAGCCCTGGAGGAAGGGACACTGAGGAACACGCTAACACTTCCCTCTCCGGAAGCAAGCCTGGTGGTGACCTGCCTTCCTCGAGAGAGCAGGATACAGTACTCACGGTTTGAATGCCCTGTCTGAACAAGGCATTCCCTAACAAGGACACGCTAAATATTAACTGATCAACTGTGCGTCATCCAGGTAGAGATGCCCAGAGTACAGCACAGATGTTCCCACATGCTTCCAGTTTCCAAAAAGTTTGTATTCTCTAAGAAATTGATTTTTATTTTAAAAACAGCAACAACAACAACAAACCACTAGGAGAGGGGAAATTCCTTATGTGAGAAAATGATTGTTTTAGTGAAAGAAAGTTGCTGTCCCCTGCTGTCTCTCCTTTCTATTGGTTCTAGAAAGCGACAGAAGAACAAAGGGAGCAGAAGTGTATGAGAGGTCCATATCATGCCCTCTGCTTCTGAAGTGTTCTCTTTAGTCAAGTGGGGTTAGCACTGGGGACGTCAAAACCAGTCCTTTTGGTTCTCAAATGAGTCATTTGATATTGGTTTTCTGCAAGCAGCATGGTGACTCTCCCGCTACTGAACTGTTTTCGTTTTGTTTTGTTTGTCAAGGTGGGGGAAGGAAGGCAGGAAGGTCCTTACCAGTCATGGGAGCTATAGTTTTGTTCTTCAAAATTCAGTAAGAAGAGACACTCAGAGGGTCCTCCACTTCTCCACCTGATCCCAAAAGCCAAACATCTCTTTTTTCATATGTATTATGTAATCTTTAGCTTGTTCCCCAGGTCTCCTGCACACCACATTTTCAGAAAGACTCAGGAATCTAAATCTCAGTGGAATGGTAAATTTGGGATAAAGACAATGTTTTCTTAGGCTACTTACTGCAAGAACTGCCCTGTCTCGTTCCACCAAGTCTGCAAGCTTATCCAATAGGCGTCCTCTTTCTGAAGCATCCATCCTTCTCCACACTGACCCAAGAGAGAAAGCCAGGCGGGCTGCCTGCACTGCTTTGTCTATATCTGCCTGTTAGAGAGGAAGAGGCATAAGTGAAGAGACATAACACTCCAAATAAAGGAAGAACCATCTACTTTCATGAAAAAGGTGATGAATGAATGTCAGTGGTGTCTGGAGAGCATAAGTTTGATGCTTGCTGTCTGAAGGCAGTTACTTCATAGGGAATCTTCTTCTAAGAAGGACATACCTTGTCTGCTTCTTGAACTTCACACACCTGTTCTCCTGTGGCTGGATTATAGACAGGGAACACTCTCCCGCTCTCTGAGTTCTGCCACTCGTTATTAATAAAAATCTAAGGGAGCAGACAACAGAATGGGATCGGTGAGACAGGTGATAGGAAGCCAGTCAATGGCAAAGTATCATGGAAGTACCACATAGTAACACTTGTTCTATATGCCTGCTGGTGTATAACCAAAGCACAGAATTGAAAGAGTTACAAAAGACCCTTCAACAGTATGCAGTCCAGCCTCACCCTCAATTCAAGAATGTCCTCTATTATATCTTCACCTCAATGTCATCCAAAGATTAATAATAGTTCTTACCTTTAGTGAACCTGTCAACCAGGAAGAGAGTCAAGCAAGGATGGAAGGACAGTCTTACATACTTACCATACACAGAGGCTGAGAAAATATTTATTGATAGTCCAAGCTCTGGCCAATATCCAAGAGGGGTAAATTGTGGATCAAACTGACAGCCATCAAACCTTAGATCCTAGCTTCTCTGTCAGAGGCATAAGTGACTTCATGGGGAAACCTGAAGGTGCTGGAATAAGCACTGATCTAAATTATAGTCAGATCCTAAACCGAGCAATGACTCTGACCAAACTAACTGGTGAGTTAAACAAGTTACATGTGTAAATCCAAGTTAGATGTCTTTCCTCTTGCTGAGGAGGCTACATGGCTCAGCAAAGGGAAAGGCCTATAACTTTCAAATTGGTCTCTCTAGGATTTCTTAAGAGCTTTGGTTTCCTTACATAGGAAGTGGAGATTATACTAAAATGGCAAAGAGACTAATGGTGTAAGAAATTATCCAAGTCAATTTCTCAGAAAATTTGTAAGAAATGACTTAAGGGAGAAGGGAAAATATAGCCAAAGAAATTTTTAAATTTTTATTGATATTAAGACAGAAACCCAAACTAATATTTTTGGACTATGGAAGCTCAAAGACTACACAAAGATATTTTACTCTATAAAATGTAAGGCACGACAATGAAAATTTCTGAACTTATGAGCCACTCAGTCAGAATTTAGAACAAACACACTGATACACTGCCTGCCATTTTAATAATCACAGATGAGGCTAAATGAGCACAGATCTACAATTTTATATATTAAGTTCTAGATTACTCTAACGCTTTGCTTTTTCCTTCATTTGATAAAACAATGAGCCTGTGTTGAAGGAGGCACTGATTAAACTAGAGTCTTCTTTTCCCGAAGGCTTTTTAAGATAAGGGGAAAAAAAGACCTTAAACCTGTATAAACACTTAATACAAACGTATTGAGCACAAACACAATGACCTTGTAATTGTATAACATTTTACAGTTTTTAGCATACAATTTTTAAACATGTTTAATCTAATGTATTCATTTATCCAATAAATACTTAGACACTTCTAGACACAGGAGAGGCAAAGACAACTCAGAGTTCCAGCCCCTCAGGGTCTCCAGTCTCCAGTAGTTCACTGCATACTCACAACCATTAGGCAGGATTTTATTATCTCTACTTCTCTACTAAAGATGAGAAAACTGAGAGGCCAGGAGGTTAAGAGCCTGAAGAAGCAGGTTCTCGTCATGGCTCTGATTCAGTCTACTGCTCTTTCTCCTATAGCATGGTTTCCAGGATTGCTTGGCCCAAGAAACACAACTATTCAATGTCCAAGCCTAAATTAGAGCTATAGTTCTTGGATTCCTGGTCTAGTTCTCTTTCCACTCCATTTAACAAATTTCCTAACAGTTTACAGCTCATCATATCTGCCTGCTCCTTTGAAACACAATATAATCTCCAAGGTAACAAAAGAAAAAAGCTGAGGTTAGTTTCATTAAGGATTCACTTCTAGAGTATTATCAGGTTTAAGGAAGAAAGGGTCTTATTTCTTATTCCTTTTTTTCACTGTTTGACTGAATCAAACTTCTTAACCTCTAAAATATCATCAGGATACAATTTTAGTTTTTAAGCTTTGTTGAGCAGTTCTATTTTTAAGGATTGGTATTTCATGACTTTTATTGTCTCTTAGAGGTTTCCAAAGATCAAAGAGAAAAATTACTTATTTTTAATTAGATAAAATTCATTCTCTTACTATTATCATTTAGGTCCACTGATCACTTTATAAATCTAAGATACATTATGGGATCTTAGGAATCTGTTCCTATATCTTGAAACATTTTGCTATTTCATCATTCTCGGAATTATGTCATCATCACTCATCAGTTATTTCCAACTAGGCTAAAAACAAACTAAAATAATGAGAAAACAAAAAAATTATGGAACTGCCTAGAAATGAATAAATACATCGTCACTATTTCATCACTCTTCCATTTTCTTATTGTGTTGTCCAAGGTAGTGCATCATCTTTCAAAAAGGTATAAAAGACTTAGTTTAAAGACACCATCTCTGTCATATTCCTTTCAGATTTCACTGAACACAGTTAAGAATTACAATTTTTCATTTCCGTAATGAAAAAGAGAAGAAAATTAAGAGGAAGACATTTCACAACTATTAGATGAGTCAGAAGAGGAAGACGATGAGCAGAAACACCAGAGACTCTACAGACGAGGGCGAAGTGACTGGATAAGCAAAATCTTGGACTATGAGTCTTTAGGATAAACAAATAAATTTTCCCAAACTCAAGAATCAAGGAGCAAACAAGATATTTATAAACACAAAAAGGAAATATGACATTCTAACCCAGTTAGTCATTCAATAGGAAGGACTCAATCATTTAATATTTTACCACAAGAACCAGGAGCATCCTGTTTTGCTAAAAGGACATGTGACAATTCTTTTATCTTTTATGATATCTGTGGGTGGAAATTTACTTGATATGATTCATAAATGGACACACGCTGAAGGTAGGCATATATACAAAGGTGATTGGAAGGACAGATATTATGTAGAAATAAAAAAGTTCACTGGATTGATCAATCTAATTTATATTTATAAAATTAAAAATGAAAATGTTTTTGTAATTATGAAACAAAAAGATGGCCATGCTCTTTTATACAAACTTATGAGCCTTCAAACTTTTCAACAGTATTACATCATGATACTGCACACACAAGAATCAGAACTAACAATAAGCTACAACCTATTGAAGACGTGTTTGAAATATGGAATCAGTATTTATGATATGAAAATTTCCAGTTTCATACGTGATGGCTGATGAGCAGATACTTGCATTCCAAGGTCATGGCCCATTTCAGGTACCTGTATCTCCAATACTAGGAAAATATGGGAGAAAAATTTGGTTTGCTGTTTAAATTCTTATTTTGTTGTTTTCACTATGTCTGTATTCTTCTGTAAATTTTTCATAAAATAACTCAAAATTTTAAAAATATAAAAAGTCCACTGGACCCAGATGGTAAATGTGATGACTATTTTTCCTGGTATTCCAAAGGTTAAAAATTTGACATTTTTACTATGTTATTATTTTTGTAGACCTAGCCTTATAATGCGACATTTAAAAAACTTGTACTGACAACTGTGTTGGTACACAAGATAGCAAATCCCTCCACAATACTTGAGGATTTTCAGCTTCTCTGGGCAATTACAAAAGTTTTGAATGCTGTGTAAATGTTCTTTTCGACCAAGGCTCCTTGGAAAAATAGTTTACTTCAGGGCGGTAGCAGGGAAAGCACAAGATGATCCTGTAACGTTGTGGTGCCAAAAATCATGCTCAAAAACTGATGCGGACATATCAAACAGACACAGGAGCCAACACAAAGGGGCTCCCAATGGCCAATACTGAAATAATTTAACCAACAAAATAAATAATGATAGTAACGAATTATTACCCATAGAATGCAAAAGGCATCCAAGAGTCCATAATGACATAGATTTTTTTAATGAGTAAATAAATAAATGAGGGATAAGAAAAAGCTCTTCTTCACAGTAGCATTCCAACTAACAGCTGTGAAGAAATGATGGAATTAGATAATCACCATTTGCCAAACACCACAGTCATCACTGCTTCAGGCAAAAATCATCAGTGGATGGTAAAATTACTGGGCAACAGTATAATGAAAATTAAATGTTTATGTCTTCTCAAAGTATAATAAGTACTTATTATTTATCAAGACACTTATTAATTACAAAGGGAAAAACAGTAACTTTATGTTGAAGAAAGTTAGCAGACAGCACCTTAATCAAGTGATCAAAGTTAACACCACCAGTAATGGGCCAAATTGATCTTTATTAACATTTTACCTGCTTGTCCTACCAATAATTAGAAAGCTTGTTGAAATATCCCACTTTAGTGGTAGATTTGTCAATATATCCCCTTAGCTCCATCATTTTTATCTTTATAAATTTTAGGTTACTTCATTAGTGAATATAAGTATGTAACTCTTAGATTCTCTGGTAAAACGGAAACATTTATCAATATGAAGTGACCCTCTTCATTACTAATAAAGCTTTGTGTTTTAAAGCCTATTTTGTTAAATATTAGTAAAACTACCTAAGCTGTTCTCCAGTATATTCCTGATATATCTTTCCCCATCCTTTTACTCTCAACTATATCTTTATTATTTTGATGTGTCTCTTTAAATGATGTATGGCTAGATTTTATTTTATTCAATATGAAAATCTTTGTCTTTTAACTGGCAAGTTTAATACCTTAGTATTTATTATGATTATATTTTGTGTTATATATTGTGCGATATTTGGACTTGATGCTTTCTATTTGGCTTGCTCTATTTTGCTTCCTATTTTCTCCTTTCTTGCCTCTTTTTTTTTTTTTTTACTTGATTAATGTTTGTTGTTCATTTTAAATTCAATTTCCCACTTTTATTGGTTTGGAAGTTGTACACTATATTGCTATTCTTCCATTGGTTATCTATGATATTTTATCATGCATATTTAATAACTTGAAGTCTAAAGTTAATATATACATATGTCTTAACATTCCTCCCCAACAATTACAAGGGCCTTAGAACACTAAATCTAATCACTCTTCTTTATTTGTTATAAAATTACTTTATATAGAAAATGATTTCTTATATTTAAGAATATTTTTTTGATTTTTATTCTCAAGATTCCTTAGGATTTCATTTAGTAAAGATTTATTGGGGGTAAAGTCTCAATTTCAAACATATTTTTATTATACCCTCATTCTCAAAAGATACCCCCAGGTTACACAATTCCAGGTACACAATTATTTTCCCACACTATGTCGAGGCTATTATTCCAATATTTTCTATGTTGCAATGGTGTCTATAAGAAGTCTGCTATAAGTCTTTGATTATCATTTCTTTGTTGATGATTTGCCTCTTCTTTCTCATTGCTCTTCTAATCTTGTCTTTGTCTTGGTGTTTTTAAGTTTCATCAAAAGATGTCTAAATATCAATTTCTTTTTTTGTTTTTGGTAAGGAAGATTAGCCCTGAGCTAACATCGGTTGCCAATCCTCCTCTTTTTGCTGAGGAAAACTGGCCCTGGGCTAACACCTGTGCCCATCTTCCTCTACTTTATATGTGGGACGCCTGCCACAGCACGGCTTGATAAGCAATGCACAGGTCCGCACCCAGGATCTGAACCTGTGAAGCCTGGGCCACCGAAGTAGAGCACATGAACTTAACCACTACACCACAGGGCCGTCCTCCAATTTTTTATTTATCTTGATAGTTTAACATTGCACTCACAGGGTCTGTGAATTTTTGTCTCTTATAAATTCTGGAATATTCTTAATCATTATCATCATTTCCTTGAATATCATTCTCTCCTTCTGGAACTCCAAGTGTTACACCTTTTTAGTCCATCCTCAATGTCTTTTATAACCACTCATATTTTCCAACACCTTTTAAAAAAATATTTTATGTAACAATAGCTTTATTACTTTTGCAAATGTGGAATATATTCTTCTAAACAAACTATACAAGAAAGCACAGAGAAGAAAGTAAAAAATCACCTCAAATTGCATCATCCACAGATAACTAAAGTTCACATATTCATGACCACCTTTCCAGACATCTCTCTTGGCCCACACATATGTATGTATATAATTTTACAAAGCAAGATCAACTCTACATGAGCTTTAAGATTTTCTTTTGAAAAATTTAACAATATGCTATAGGCATTTTTAATGGTTTCTTTGTATTCTAATCTGCATGTTTCTGCATATGTATATAGGTACGTATATGTGTGTGCATGTGTGCATGCACGTGGGTAGCTTAATTTGTTCAATCAGTCCTCTACTGAAGGACATTTACATTGTTTCCATTCATCTCCTTTTTTCTATGTACTTTTGATGAGTAATTTCTTCAGACCTGTCATCCAGTTTTCTTTACCTGGATCTAATCATCTAATTTCAATGTTTATATTTTTATTTCTGAAAGTTCTACTTTGTTCTTTTTCAAATCTTCCTGGTCATTCTGTTTTGGTTTTAAAAATTAATACTCTAATTTATAGGACAGTTTTAGGTTTACATACAACTGAGCAGACAGTACAGGGAGGTCCCATATAAGTCCCCTTCCCCTCCTCAGTTTCTTCTATTTTTGATATCTTGCATTAGTGTGGTACATTTGTTACAACTGATGGTCCAGTATTGATATACTACTATTAACTAAAGTCCATAGTTTATATTAGGCTTCGCTCTTTGTGCTGTAAAGTTCTACAGATTTTGAAAAATGCATAATGTCGTGTATCCACCATTACAGTATAATACAGAATAGTTTCTTCACTGCCCTAAAAATCCTGTGCTCCACCTATTCATTCCTCCCACTTCTCCCTAAATCTCTGACAAACACCGATATTTTTACTGTCTTCATCATTTTGCCTCGTCCAGAATGCCACAGAGTTTGAATTATATAGTAGGTAGCCTCTTCAGATTGGCTTCGTTCACTTAGAAATTTGCATTTAAGGTTCTTCTATGTTTTTTTCATGGCTTGTTAGTTCATTTTTTAAATGCTGAGAAATATCCTGTTGTATGGATGTACCACAGTTTGTTTATTCATTCTCCTTTTAAAGGACATCTTGGTTGCTTCCAGTTTGGGGAATTATGAATAAAGTTGCTATTAACAGTCGTGTGCAGGTTTTTGTGTGAACATAAATTTTTAACTCATTTGGGTAAATGCCTAGGAGAGTGATTGCTGGATCACATAGTAAGACTACTCTTAGCTCTGTAAAAAACTACCAAACTGTCTTAAAGTGCATGTACCATTTTGCATTCCCACCAACAACAAATGAGAGCTCTTGTTGCTTCACATCCTCGTCAGCATTTGGTATTGTCAGTTTTTTGGATTTTACCCAGTCTAATAGGTGTGTAGTGGCATCTTGTTTTAGTTTGAATTTCCCTAATGACATATAATGTTGAGAATCTTTTCATATGCTTATTTGCTGTCTGTATATCTTCTCTGGTGAGGTGTCTTAGATCTTCTGCCCACTGTTTAAACGAATTGTTTTCTTAGTGTTGAATTTTAAGAGTTCTTTGTATATTTTGGACACAAGTTCTTCACTGGATATATGTTTTGCAAGTATTTTATCCCAGTTCATGGCTTATCTTTCCATTCTCTTTCAGTGTCTTTTGCAGATCAGAAGTTTTTTGTTTTAAGAAAGTCCAATGTATCAATTTTTCCTTTCATGGATCATGCTTTCATTGTATCAAACACTCATCACCAAACCCAAAGTCATCTATATTTTCTCCTGTGTTATCTTCTAGGAGTTTTATAGTTTTATATTTTACATTTAGCTCTATGATCCACTTTGAGTCAACTTTTGTGTTAAGGTGTAAGGTCAGTGTCTAGATTCATATTTTGCATGAGTATGTCTAGTTGTTCCAGAACCACTATTGGAAAAAAAACTATCCTTTCTCAAAGTTAATGCCTGTTCCTTTGTTAAAGATCAGCTGACTATATTTGTGTGGGTTTATTTCTGGGCTCTCTATTCTATTCTATTGATCTATTCATTCTTTTGTCAATAGACCACTGTCTTTATCACTGTAGTTTCACAATAAGTCCAAGTTGGATACTGTCAGTCCTGCAATGTTTTTTTTTCAAATTCCAATTGTTCATTGCTGGTATATAGAAAAGCAAATGACTTTTGTATATTAACCTTGTATCCTGCAACCTTGCTATAATTGCTTATTAGTTCCAGGAGGGTTGTCTTGGTTTTCTGTTTTTTGGTTTTTTTTTTTTTTTTCTGGTCAACTCCTAAGAATTTTCTACATAGACAATCATGTCATCCATGAACAAAGACAGTTTTATTTCTTCCTTCCCGTCTGTATACCTTTTATTTCCTTTTCTTGTCTTATTGAATTAGCTAGGACTTCCAGTACAATGTTGAATAGGAGTGAGAAGAGGTAACATCTTGCCTTGTTTCCAGTCATGGAGGGAAAGCATCTAGTTTCTCACCGTTAAGTATGATGCTAGCTATAGGTTTTACACAGATGTTCTTCATCAAGTTGAGGAAGTTCCCCTCTACTTCTAGTTTGCTGAGAGTTTTTATCATAAATGGGTGTTGGATTTTGTCAAATGCCATTTCTGCATGTATAGATGCTATCATATGATTTTTCTTCATTAGCCTGATGATGTGTCAGATTACAATAATTGCTTTTTGAATGTTTAATCAGTCTTGTATACCTGGGATAAATTCCACTTGGTTGTGATATATAATACCTTTTATACACTGTTGGATTTTATTTGCTAATATTTTTGAGGATTTTTGCATTTATGTTAATGAAAGATACTGGTTTATAGTTTTCCTTTCCTATAATATCTTTATCTGGTTTTGGTATTAGAGTAAAACTGGCCTCATAAAATTATTTAGGAAGTGTTCCTTCTGCTTCTATTTTCTGGAAGACATTGCAGAGAATTGGTGTATTTGGTAGAAGTCACCACTGAAACCATCTGGACTGGTGCTTTTTTTTCTTTGAAGGCTATTAATTACTGACTCAATTTCTTAAATAGATCCAGGCCTACCTAGGCTTAGTCAGTATAAGTTTCCATCCTCAGCTCCCACCATCAACTATTCCTTTTGTGTCTCTTAGGTCAACCTCCTAAGAAGAGTATCTGATGGGAATGCAGCACATCTTTTCAAGCCAGTCTCCAGTTGTAAATTAAACAATTGCCCTTGGGTCCAAACCAGGAAGAAGGAAGGTCATGCAGTACAGTTCAAGGCCATTTAAGGGCCAAGTCCTCAGTCAGGATAACCACTTTTCAAAAGAACTATAAGGGCAGACAACAAGTGATGAATCTCTCAGGAATGGGTGCCAATTTGGTAGGTGTTGTAATTTTAAGGATTTCTATATATATTTTTTCTATTATCTCTGATTTCAGTATCAGGGTAACGCTGGTCTCAAAGAATGAGTTGGGAAGTATTCTCTCCTCTTCAATTTTCCAGAAGAATTTGTGTAGAAGTAGCATTATATTTTTCTTAAATATTTTCTAGAATTTACCAGTACAGGCATCCGACCCTGGAGCTGTCTTTGTGAAAAGATTTTTTCAGCTACAAATTCAATATCTTTAACGAATATAGGGCTGTTCAAATTATCTATTTCTCCTTGTGTGAGTTTTGGTGGAATGTGTCTTTTAAGAAATGGGCTTATTAGTTATCAAATTTGTGGGTATACAGTTGTTCAGAATATTCTTTTATTATCCTTTTAATGTCTATGATGGCCCCTCTTTCATTTCTGATATTAGTAATTTGTGTCTTCTCTCTTTTCCTCTTTGTTAGCCAAGCTATATGTTAATAAATTTTACTGACCTTTTCAAAGAACCAAGCTATGGTTTCACTGACTTTCTCTATTGTTTTCAATTTCATTGATTTCTGCTGTATTTTTTTTCTATTTCAAATTTATATTGTACTTCTTTTTCTAGTTTTCTAAGGTAGAAGTTTAGACTATTTCTTATTTTCTAATATATGTATTCAACACTATAAATTTCCCTCTAAATACTGCTTTCACTGCATCCCACAAATTTTGATAAGTTGTATTTTCATTTAGCTAAAAACACTTTTAATGTCTCTTGAGATTTAGTCTTTGATCCATGTGTTATTTAGAAATGTGTTGTTTAATCTCCAAGTATTTGGGGATTTTCCAGCTATCTTTCCATTATTAATTTATAGTTTAATTCCATTGTGGTCTGAGAGGATATTTTTTGTATGATTTCTACTCTTTTAAATTTGCTAAAGGGTGTTTTATGGCCCAGAATATGGTTTATCTTGGTAAATTTTCCATGTGAACTTGAGAAAACTGTGTATTCTGCTGCTGTTGGATAGAGGTTTACTTTATTATAGCTAGAACTGTTAATGAATTTGCTTCTAGAGAAAACACAGCTTTTGAATTTTCCTTTAGTCCCCTGATTCATTCTCACTGTTCTTTTAATTAATCAACACATTAAAAATAATGTATGCAAGGATAGCTGCTCTCATTTCTATTTAATATTGTAATAACATTTGCTATTATACCATGTAATATAGCATGAAAAAGAAATGAAAAGCAAAAAGGTTGAAAATAAAAGACATAATGTTGTCTTTATTTTCAGATGACATGATTGTCTGTGTAGAAATTCCTAAGAAATCTATAGAAAAAAATGCTAGAAGTATAATTTAGCAAAAGTCTCAGGATAGAAGATCAATAAACTATCAACAAATCCTCAGAAAATGAAATTTAATACATATATTTATACACACACATTAATTCAAACAAGATCTAGTTGCATTGTGACAGAAGGACTCTTTAGAACATACAGTTTATTTTAATGCCGGAAGTGGAAATCCTAGGCAGCAACTTTCGGCAGCAACTATTAACCTTTTAAATTATGTAAATTTAAAAATAATAATCTAAAAAAGAGTCTAAAGAAGAGTTATGGCTCTTAGTTACAATGCAACTACTTCATAAAATTGAGGGACCTGAAAAACTCTCTCCCAGTCCTCCTCTGTGAAACAGGTTTGACAGAACAAAAATGGTGTGAGTCAGAACTAAGAGGGAAAGGAATAGCTGAGCAGAAATTTGATTTCACAGAAAAAACTGTGAAATGTTTATTAAAGCCCTCTTCTGAACATGGAGTTGTTTGTAGGTATTACTGAAAATCCACAGAAGACATGTACTGTGCTGTCCTGGAGCTTATAATCATGTTTCAAAGACAAGATTACTTTCAGGAAAGTTAAATAATGTAAGACACTCTATGATTTAGTGGCAAGATGAATGGTAGAGATAAGCATTGCAGGAGTTGGCTTCAGAGAAGGGAGATATCAGTGTGGGCTGACATGTTAGAAGAACACTTCAGGGAAACAAGAAATAATGAAGGAGTATGACCTGGGGTAGGGAACGGATATGGTAGAAGAAAGAAACTCTATCCCTAATAAAATGATTCAGCTGGCCTGATCAGCCCCTCTTCCTTGACTTCAGCTCCTCTCTGAAGATTATCTGATACTCTGGTTTAAAGAATGCGACAGAGAAGGAAGAAATCGAAGTTTAGCTTCTCTCCTTCCCTCCTAAAAGTCCCCGGACGCTACCGGCAGCTCCAGTGGTTGAGCGACCCCTGGACTCTCAGCACCACCCTCCACCACAGCATTGTCTTCAGAGTAGGCACGGCGCCTTCCAGCACTTCCAAAATCACAGAAACCCATGGAGTCAGAGTAAATAGGTCAGAAACTCATAAAGCTAGTCAAACAGAGTCATAGAAAGAAGGGAGACATGAGAAAAGAATTTTTAAGTATGCTATAAATTAATCATATTTAGAAAGAGTAGTGATTAAAAGGAGTGAAAAATACTGGAGAGGAAACAGAAAAAAGAGACTTTTGAAAGATAAGGAAAATGAATATTGAAAAATAGTGCTAGAAAACATAATTATTTTTAAAAAATATATAGTTCTGTTAAAATAAAGAGACTGAGAAAAATAAGCCTTATAGATTTCGTACTGAGAAACAATGAACTGAGAAGGGAACCATGGATGGAGGGACATGGTGGGTAGAGGGCAAGGGAGCGGGTGTGACGGGAAAAATAGAAAGAGGGGGAACTCATCTCCCATGAAAGTTCAGGTATGCAACATTTTGAACTATTTGATGCTGAATAACTAGCTTTCTTTTCTTTTCTTTTTTTCACCATGAAAATATTGTTAGAAAAGGCATTAAAGCAAGACCAGCCAGAAAACATACACAGCCTATGGCATACAGCCATATACTTGAGTCATTAGAATCCTGCTATTTGAAGACATGTATCATGCTTGTGGTTTTGGTCAATTTCTGCATTTTGCCAATACCCCACAATGGAGAAGGAATTACACCATAGGGGAAGTGCAGTATTCCTTGGATAGCATAATCCTGATATTCATAAGTATGTGTACTTGGGCCAAAAGGTTCTCAGAAGCCATGCAAAGAAACACAGAAATAATGAGAAGGAGTCCCTGGCAATTGGTAGGGACTTTTTTGTTTTAAAAAGTCTAGTCTAAACACAGCTGAACTCATGAGAATATGTCTCAAGATGTGGGTTTCCATGGTCTCTTCCTATTAACACCCTCTCTTCCCTTCTTCCCTTCCTTTCTTATCTCCTTCAACAGTTTTTACTGAGTGCCTCTTGTCTTCTAGGTCTTGTGCTTGCTAGCGTCTCCTTAGATTTCTATATTTTCTTTCTTTTCCAGGCTGAGCAAATTATGTCTTTCAGGCTAAATATATCTGCCTGCCTCCAGTATATGCTCCTAAGAGTACAAGAGGGCTAAAGGGGTTCTTGTGCCAGCCATCCCAAAAGACAAAGGCCGCTGTTTCCATGTAGAGCAACAAAACACACCCAAATAATTTTTTTAAGAGAAAATAAATGACTCTCATGACTGATTCGCTTGTAGAAAACAGACTCGGCTAAAACAAACTCAGTTATGTGTAATCAGGGTACCTACCTACTCTACTGTCCCACGATTCCCATATCTGAGAATGCTGCTGACATCTGTTTTAGGAAAAATAGTAAGAAACAGCCAACTGGTCTGAGCAGCCTTATCAGAGTTATGTTGAATTACAGCAATTGTTACTCTGTTGAACACGGCATTAAAGCCAAGAACACACCAATGTCAGTTGTGACATATTCCCAAACTGGAAGAAACTATATTTGCCATCAGTGTTGTGGCAGAAGGCAATGGGAATTGCTACTGGTAATGGTTAATGTTCATTTCTTCCTGTTCCACTTTCTATAAACAAGGTAATGCCTATACAAGCTCATTACTGTAAACTGAGCACATTTAAATTGGCAGTAAAACCGGAGTATTTACTCTAGTGCACATATAAAGTGCCTCATCCAATGTTTTGGAAATGTTTCAAGTTTTGAAACCAAGCAGCTGGCAGCTTTACAAGCCAAACCTTACACTTAAATCACTCACTCTGGAAAGTTTTTTGGTGTCCTGTGTCAGGTAGTACCATTCAACAGACATTCATTCCCCCACCCCTTGGATTCTTTTGCAATAAATTTGCATTCACGGGGCTCTTATAACTCTTCCAGCACCACAGACTCCAATGGCTGCTGATTAAATGTATATATCCTGTGCATTTAATCTGACTTTCATTATGGCCACTTCATAAAAACGCCACAGACTGGACAAGCGATGACACATAGCAAGAACCTGGAATCCCTGCAAAGCCTCAGATTAGGTTTTTTTCTCCTTCTTTATTAATAGTGACCATTTTGTGGCCTCTCTCTAAATCAGCAAAAGTATTTGACAGCAAATGTTCCTATCTATGGATTATATATAACCCCTCCTAAACACCAGATGAAAAAAGGATAACCCCGGGAAAGGAAGGGCTTGCTTCCATGTAAATCATGTTACAAATTGGACAACACCCAGAGAGTTCATTGTCCAACCTCAATTGTGAAGCCCATTCCCATTTACTATTCCCCTAGAATCGATGTTAATTAAGGCAGACTGAGACCATAAATCAGCCTAGGAGTTTTACAATGTAATTCAGCATTAAGCATATATATTTAAATTAAAAGTAACTGATTAACCACTAGAGTTTTTCCAGAAGTTGCTGAGGCCATTTCTTTATAATGAAGATATGTCACCTTTCATTTTTGTGAAGAGAGGAAATGAAAGAAATATTATCTTCTAAAAAGGTGAATTAAGGCTAGTAAGTGACTCACAACACTGATTATTGGGAGGAAGGGAGGAGCTGAAAAGAGAGAGGGAAAAGAAGAGAAGGGGAGGAGAGTTACATGTGAAAGGGGAGGCAGTTGGCATCTTTGTTCTGTCTCCCTTGAAGCCATGAGTTCTTCCTTTGCTCACAATCATTTATTATGCACCTACTATATGTTAGGCACCATGCTAGGCACTGGGGGATACAGAAATAAATAAGAATCAGCCTCTGCCCTTGAAATAAGTGTTCAGCACTGTAGTGGGGGAAGACCAACACAGTGCCAGCTCCAATAATACGATGTGGTAACAACATTCAAAAATACTTACTGAATACCTACTATGAATATGCTCCAAAGATAATATATTTTTATACCCTCATTTTATAAAACACTAGACAGATAATTTGTGTGCCTCAGAGAAATCACACCAAAGAATCACCTCTGCCTGACAGAAGCCAAGAGAACATCCTTCTGAGGAGAGGACTTGGGTTTCATATCAAAGAAAGTACTGGCTCTGAACTCACAGTTGAAAAGACAGGATTGTTTGAAGAGTAAGTCCTTCTTCAACAGCTGTGCTAACAGAGCTCATCTACACAGGCTCAACTATACCATGAATACTAAAATGACCTGCAGAGACATAATCTAGGGAGAGGAGTTTGTTTTAACCCTAAGTACATGGATAACACACATTCAATAAATAATTCAGATCATTAACACCGTTAGGTGCCCACCACATATGGAGCATTTCCACTATTTCATTTAGTCTATATAAAAAAATCTGTGATGTAGGTATTTTCCTTCCAGATGAATAAACTAAAGTTTATGTTACAAGTGCAGGTTTATGCTGCAAATAATTTACAGAGCAAAAACTTAAACCTAGGTCTCCTGATGCTAACTGCAGAGCTTTTCCATTCCTCTCAATGTTACTGGTTTTCTCCTCTCCTCTCTGCTAAACTATAACCTTAAGTTAAAGATCTGTGTTCAGTTAGGCCAAAGGCAAGAGAAAGAATATAATTAGGACATTTACTGTACAGTCAGAATTGAAAACCAAATCAATCAGGGGAATAATAATAAAAGTTAACATTTGAGTGCTTACTATGTTCAATGCACTATTCTAGATACTTCACATGTAATAACTCATTTAATCTCCAAATTATCACATGAGGTAGGCCCTATTATTATCCTCATTTTATAGACGAGGAAGTTGAGGGTCAGAGATATAAAGGAACTTGCTCACAGCTAGAACGGAGTGGAGCTGGGACTCAAACTCTACCAGTCTGGCGCCTTCACCGCTCAGTCTTAGACACCGTCTTTGTAACAGACTAGTGCCCTGGGGCAATTTCCTTCGTTGCTGTGTAACCTTCAAGTGCCATTTGTACTGTTACAACAGTTGATTAGACATGTTTCTTCCGAAGAGGTAGGTTCCTTCATAATCTGGTCCCAATCAATCTTTCTAGTCTCACCTCTGACCAACTCCTCACCAAGAATCTAAGCTGGAAAAACACCCACAGCACAATACCATTTATGTAAATGAATGACAGAGACAAAACAACATTATTTCTCATTAAGGATATGTCCATTTCTAAAATAGAATGGAGTGGGTGCCTGTGGGGAAAACAAGAGGGAAGCTGCATAAACGAATGTCTTATATAGTGTGCCATAAATTGAGGAGCATGATAATTTAAAATCTGTCGATCTAAGTTCCTCCCTTTCCCCCACTATACTAAAATCACACCAATTTCTAAATATGCTATGAACTTTTATGAGTAAGTTCTTTGAACATGATGTTCTTCCCTCCCTCGTTTATCTGACAAAACATTAGATTCTTAGTCACCCTTCAAAACTCAGTTCAAATACAACCTCTTGGTAAAGACTTCCCAAATCCTGTCAGACAGAGCTAACTGCTGGTCCTCTAACCTGACTTCTTCCTACATATTAGATTGTCCTGTAATACTCTACCTATGTCCCCCACTAGATGGTTTGCTCCTTAAAGACAAATGCTATGTCACTATGTCTTCTCTATTTATCCATCTCTAGTACCTAGAAAAGTGAAGGAGTAGTTGCTCAATAAATGTTTGATATGTATTTGTATTACATAAGAAGCAAATAGTTTCTTCCAACAAAAAGCAAAATAATGTATGTTTTGAATTTCAGGAGTCAAAGTTCTTGGAATCCTAGAACCATTTTCATCTATCGAAAGAAGCTGACCCCTCAATCTATATTGAATACCACCCATCTCACTATTACTGTATGCTTCCTACTTTTCCTTGTCTGAATTGAGGTTAAAACAGCCAGTTTTCATCCAGAACATGGTTTTGGATAGACACTGTGACCACCAAGACAATGGAGTTCTTTACTTACCTAAAAAGACTGCAGTACCACAGTACCTTGCTAAAACCCTTTGGAATGTACGTGGCTCAGAAAGAACCACTTTTCTTTGGGGCACTGGACCATAACACTGGAGTTCTCTTGAGTGATCTGAAACCTGGAAAGCCAAACTGGAATTGCAGTCTCCTCATTTGACCACTACCACTTATGCAGTGTGGCCATTTCATGGTTCATTATTTAAGCTGACTGTGCCTGGGGGCTTATTTATAAGTGGATACCACTTTAACAGTCTTTTTGTCTTCCACAGCAAATAAAGAAGGAGGGGGTGAAGTGCTTATGTTCTGGTCTTGGTTCCACACTAAATGTCCAGCAAGTCTCCCAGCTTCCCCAGCCCTCAGTTTGTCTGTACCAGACCTGGTAACAGGCTAATCGATGGCATTTGTGATACAAATCTTCTGTCCAGCACCCTTGATAGACATTGATAATTGATCATGACACTTTGCAGTTAACTTCTGAATACTTTTCAACGTGGCACTTTAGAAAGCTATTACCAATTGAATGGAAGATTTCATCCCCCAAGACTTCCTAGCTCTAATACTCTGTACGTCTGAGGTACTGGATAAAGAGCACATGTGGCCACCAGTGGGCGCTCAATAAGAAAGTTTACCAGAAGTCCTGTGACACTAGGCTTGTCCTGCTCCTTCTCTAAGTGCATGTTGGTTTTATAACCATTTGAGTAACAAATCTCCATGCCCATAGCAGAGTCTGTCCTCCGGGTTCAAAAGTGACTGCCTCCTTTTCCAATTACGTTTAGTACTTGAACACCCAACTAATATACTAGACAGATACCACCAAGACAATGGAGTTATTTACTTACCTAAAAAGATTGCAGGACCCCAGTACCTCACTAAAGCCCTTTAAAACCCTTTAGAATGAAGGTGGTTCAAAAAGAACCACTTTTCTCTGGGGCACTGGATCATATCAGTGGAGTTCTCTTGAGTGATCTGAAACCTGGGAAGCCTGAGAAAGTGAAATTTAGGTGGAAAACAGTCCTACAACAAACATTTTAAAACCTATGCAAAGTCACCACCAAGAACAATTGGAAACTGCCCACCTCCCCGCAAAAAACTGGTTTTAGTTTCTTGTTGTGAAACTATGCTGTATGCCAAGATCATACTTTTAACAGCCAAGTCTCATTAAAGCACTATTTTAAAATGCACTAATGAATGAATATCTTTTTATTAGTCTAATTGTAGCGGAGGCTGTGACGGTTAGGAAGAGACAGATTCACAGAGCTGGAAGGGGCCTTAGATATAATCTATGCAAAAGTTTAGGCCCTGGGGCCTAACTTACAAAAGAAGTACAACGACTTGCCTGAGGCCACACACCCTGTTAGTGGCAGAATAGGGACTAAAACCCCCATTTTCTAATTGCCATCCTGGAATTTTTTCTAAATTTAACTTTTGCTGATGTTTCTTTAGAAAGCCGATTTGATGGGTACCAGGGAATCTGAGCAATCCTCACTGTGTCTCTTTCACAATGTCTCTTAAAAATTATTCAGCACAAGGAATCTTCCTTGAGTCCCTTTCTTCTTCAGCACAATCAACACAGGTGACAGCAAAATAATTTTTCATTTCCTTTCTTGAAAGCAAAATGTGTTAGGGAAACAGTGGTGATTTACATTCCTAATGTGATTCTGCTTAGAGATGAGGTCCTGGGACATTTTTGCAGTCTCCCCAGGTGCAGAGGCAGAAACTTCTTCCAGAGGACAGGCAGCAGCCAGACTATTGTGATTCTTAGATAGGAAATTATTTCCCTAGGCTTACTAAAGAACAGTTTTGTGCTCTTACAACCACAGGGCTATATCTGAAGGTCCAGGAAGGGGGCTTCTAAACCAATTCCTACCCTAATAACTTCCC
Source organism: Tapirus indicus (assembly GCA_031878705.1). NCBI lineage: Eukaryota > Metazoa > Chordata > Mammalia > Perissodactyla > Tapiridae > Tapirus > Tapirus indicus. The sequence goes on from CM062918.1 coordinate 49,853,816, forward strand.
ACAGGAGGGCTGGTTTTGGATGAGCAGAGGAAAAGGGAATGGCCATCCTTGAATGATTTAGGAGCTGGTTACAATTTCACTGCATCAAAGTGATTCCTTTTTCGTATGTTCCTTCCTATATAGAATCCAGATATCCAAGGCTGAATAAAAAAAGGGCATCAAATGCCAAAGTCTTTATAAAACGGTCACAGCTATTTGGCTCACAGTTACTTCTCCCAGCTAAGAGAATTAAAATAAAAGTTCATAATGGCACTTTATTAGGGACATTTCACACAGGCATTTGAAAAAAATCTGTAAGTACAATTTCCTTTGGTAAATATTACAGCATCCTAGATTCTGAGCACCTGGGAAGGAACTGTCATATATTTCCCCATCTCAGAAATTTTATTCTCTTCCTGGTGGAATGCCTTTAAGAACGCTAACAAGAACCAATACTCCACTGCGACATAGGCTTTCTGTCAAACAGAGGTGTCCCCTCCCAAACCTGAAAGGAATGGACATCTCATAGTGTCCAACAGAGGTGGTCTGAAATATGAATGGAGTATATGTTTGCGTCCCTGCGTTAAAACAGTGAAGATCATAAAGGTGGGCTTCTTGAAAGACAATTCAAGGTGACTGGGCTGGCTTATACAATTTTATTTTTCAAAAGAGACCATCAGGATAACAAGGTAACATGCAAGTTCTCCCCAAGACAAGTGTAGGGACTGAAGTTGCTTAATTTAGTCAATCGTGATGGTTAAATGTTATGAGGGCCATGTCTATGTATGTAAAACAAAGAAGAGAAATAAGCAAATTCATTGAGGATAGAGGTGATTAATCTTGCATGCATTCCTTTATCTTCCTTATAGAACAACCTAGAATGGAGGTACTAGAGTTGAAAGATCTCCATTTAAATACCAGTCTGCCTTTTACCACTTGTGTAATCCTGAGCAATTTTAAACAGACTCTCAAACTCTTTGAGCTTTGTTTCCTTCTCTGTAAAAACAGAAACGAGGCCTATCTACTTTGCAGGGTTGTTGTACAATTAAGTGAGATAAAATATGAATGTGCCTAAGGCTTAGCCGGCTAAAGTGGAAGTTTCTCCCTTTTCTAAGTTCCTTGTAGAAAGGTCTCCTGGCTTCATTTGGTTTCCCCCACATCCTAACATAGCACCTACCATGCAGTCAGTGTTCCAAAGATATAATAAACCATGTTACTGGGGAAAGAAGTGAAGACGGAACAAGGAATTCAGACTGGCTGTCAACAGGGATCTGATTCATCTAAAAGTTGCTTTAAGTTGTTTTATAAATCTCAGCAGTTACTTGGATAAAGGTGTCAAAACAGTGAAGCTTCACCATGCAAGCCAAGCCACATCACTTGGCCACTTTTGCAGCAGGAAGATCATCCAGGACAAATCAGGCTTACCACACTTCTCATGTCACAGCAAAGTGGCCATGACAATACAGAGAGGCTGCCATGAATTTTCTAATTGGGGAATCTAAATCCTGAGGAATTCTCAAAGCAGCAGGCATTAATAGGAGTTAGGTGTAAATAATTTCCTATCTTCAATGAATCTTTGACATAAAGCTGCCATGTTTTATTTCAGTAATAAAATGTTTTGTTTTTTTAATAGTAAATGCTTCAAATGATTTGTATTAAACTCTGCAATGGATTGTGCCTTGGAGAGCTGAATTTTACTCAGCCTGCCACTAAACCACTTTTGGTTCATCCAAGAATACTACCAGACAGCAAATCAATAACCAGACTGATTTTTTATAGGAAAAAGTTTGATTACTTTTTTCTTTTTTTTTTTTGGTGAGGAAGATTAGCCCTGAGCTAACATCTGTTGACAATTCTCCACTTTTTGCTGAGGAAGATTGGCCCTGGACTAACATCCGTGCCCATCTTCCTCTACTTTTTTATATGTGAGATGCCTGCCACAGTATGGCTTGATAAGTGGTGCATGGGTCCGCGCCAGGGATCCAAACCTGCGAACCCCAGGGCCTGAAGCAGTACAAAGGAGTTTGATAACCTGTCATATGTTAGTTATCTCCTTTTACATGATTGCTCCATTGTTCCTACTTGATATACTTTAAAGAGATTTATGGACAACAAAGAACAGACAGCACTATCATTTAACTATGTAAAATTAAATTTCTATTGTTATAAAAAAATTCTATCGATGATCACCTCCGTATGCTACTCTGCAAAGCTAGTAGCCTTTGAATATTACAATCAAAGGTAATAAAGGTATTTTTAACTTTAATGAAAAAAATCTCCATCTTATTTTACTTCTAATTAAAAGGCTACCTATATAAAGTAAAATAATGAAGCAAACATTCAAATCATTTTTGAGGGGGAGAACCTTCCTGTTGAAATATCTAGGTAGCGAGAGCAAAAGTGGTTCTGTCGACCTCCATTCTTCGCTTCGCTTCACGCCAAAACATCTGGCTAAAAAGTGAAAAAACACCCAAATGCTATTGTACAGGAAAACACCTAGATGATGGATTGCATTTTTCACTTTAAAGTCAATGTTTTGATATTATAGAGACATGGCCTTTGTTCAATAGGTGTCATCTTTTACTGGCAAAAAGCGTGGTTTTACAAAGCTTGCTTTGACAAGGACTAATTTATCAATTCTAATTTTAAATCAATTAACAGTTTTAAATAAAGGCCTATATTGTATGCTCTGAACCCCACTTATCCTGAGTCCTAGGCGGAAAGCAGGAAAAAGGAAAAGGTTTCACCAGAAAAGACTGCAAACTAGACTTTCAAAGGGGCACAAGGCCAAAAGAAAGGAGAAACTAGCGGCAACATTCAAACAGCTTTAAAATATTAATCTAAAGTGATTGTGCCCGAGTATTTTAAAACAAATGTTGTATGCCCAACACATCACACGAACATGCAATGATTATACAAATTGTGCTAATGTAAACAGGAATAAGTTAGGACATCAGCAGTTAGGTAGCAAAAGATCCACCCAGCTTCTCACATATCCATCTAGCCTCAAGGTCTGTTTCCAAAAGTGAAAGGACACTGATGAGAGTACAGAGACAAAAGGTCATTAGTCATGTTCCCCAGAGGACAGTTCAGTTTGGCTAGCCTTTCGGGGGACAAAGCTGGATCCGAATGAAGGGGGGGGGGCGTGCTGCTGGCCTCTTTCCCAGAATGAGGCTGCTTGGATCATTCAGATTAAAGGGCTCTGGGATAATTCCAGGGACCTGTGATACAGATTAGGGCAGTCCTAGTGTTTTATTTAATTCAGAATTCCAGGGGCTCTGGCAGGATGTCTCTGCCACAGACCTACAATGCCTAATTCTCCCAGTCTCCCTTAGCCATATAACCAGGTTTGATTGGCAGCTAGGTTAAATCGCATGGAGGTCTTTTTGGTTTTCTTTAACCACAAAAGATGGACAAAGATTTCCTAAAATCAAGATCTGCTTCCCCGTTGCTCTCACAGGATTTCTTAACGGGTTGAATTCCTATGTGTATAAAGATTTAGGTGTGTCATGTAAACTTTCCGTGGCTCAATTTTCTCATCTGTATAATAAGATAATAAAACCACCCCATCCAGTGGTTGTAAGGATCAAATAAGGTAGCGGATTATTGAAAAGCCTGGTATAGCATGCATTCAAATTTTTAGTTGATTCTGATTCTGAATGTAAACAATCAGTTAAGGCAATTTATCAGTGCTCTTAAGAAGCCAGTCACTCCCTGGTTCTGTGTGTGTTTGTTTGTTCATTCATTTATTCTTCTCTATTGCTAGTAACTAAGACCCCTTTGCCAAACCATCAGAGACACATGGGGGGAAAAGGACGGCGGAAGAAGGCAAAGATGGTGAAGGCCCTGCAACACATTAACTGGTGTCCCAGAACTTCTGACTGCTACCCTCTTCTGACTCTGCCGTGGAGACAGGCTAGAGCAAGCTGGTTCGAACTTACCAGGGCTGCCTGGCCCTGACAGGGTCTAAGCAGGGGTGTGGGAAATGTGCTTTGAGAAGAGGAAACTCGGGAAGGGCTTTAATGTCCTCCAGCCAGTCTTTAGAAAGCGGAATGTAACATGATTTCTTTTTGTCTTCAGCTTGGAAACAAATGTTCCTTTGCCTATCTTCCCTGGGTTTAATTAGTCTTCTGTCTTTCTCAGAATTCAGCCTGTTCATTTGCAAATGGAACACATCAGAAAGGCTGTGAGTGTGGGTGTGGGTGTTGGGGTGGGGGGGGGAGGCTGAAGTGTTTATTTTCAAAGCCACAGGGGTCCCCATTTGAAAAAGCACCCAGCTTATCTCAATGTTTTTGTTTGTATGATTTTGAATTAAAAGGTTGGAGCAATTCATTTAGGAGATTAAGCTGTCTTTACAATGGGCCTAGTTGCTCTATTTACTCACTAGTATTTGCTAGGGTTAAAAATAGTCTTTCTACTTCACTCTTCTTCATGATTTGAGTGCAATAATTTTAAAGGATTCCTTCGGTCTTTGATTTTATTGCCAATTAATTTTACATTAGAATGATGTTTATTTGCTGGTCACAGATAAAAATCACAAACCATGAGTATAACGGTTTAGCATTGCCAGTTTTAGCAAATAAAAATACAGGATGCCCAATTAAATATGAATTTCAGAAAAACAATGAATTAAACTTCAGTATGAATATGTCCCAAAACACTGGCAAATCATGGCACATACTTATATTTTTAAAATATTCGTTATTTACCTAAAATTCAAATTTAACTAGATGCCCTATATTTTATCTGGCAATCTTATCAGGTTTCCATGGATATTGTACACGTTCCAGGGATGCCAAGTGAATACTAGGGGAAATTCCATTTCATTATATTTAAACTTGCTCCCTGCAGAGTTGAAGTACTTCATCAGTCAGAATAATAATTCCCAGTTTATAAACAGATAAACTGCTACCTCAGGAAATCAAGTGAACTTTGACTACAGGACGAGACCTGGTTCTAACCACCAAAGCCCATTCCATTCATGGTAATTTTCCTAAGAAAAAGTAAAACACGAAAGGGACAACTCGTATCTTCAGTGGAATTAGAGAATTAAAGCATTAACTACTACATTCAAACGCCAATATCATCTTCTCCTTATGTTACAAAACAGAGGCCCTGTGCCAAGGGAGCCTGCAACACCACAGTGCAGATCCTAAGGCTGAAGAGGACTCTGAACCAATAAACGAGCGATTTCTCCACAGGAGACTAAACATTTGCTTGTGACAGTAAACAAAAAGCAAGCACAATCATTTTCATGTATCTGTTGATATACATAGTTCAATGAAGAGAGAGATTATTCAATTTTTCTTTCAATTAAAATTAAAAATTTTGCCCTTGACTCAAATCTTGGCAAATACTTTCAAACATAATTATAGCCATTTTGTACTTAAATGATTAAATTCTTCCTCTTTGTCCCTGGTGATGACAAATACGCAAAAAGGTGATGCCTTCTTCTCCCCTGGAATTGGACTGGACCACTTCCTAACGCCTCTGAGTTAATAAAAGGTGATGATGAACTAACAAGCCCAACTGCGCACAGTTTACAGAGTCAATTTCATTACCTTAAAGTCACATCTAATATTTAGGAGGAAAGTTTTTTTTGTAGACCTCAAAGCACTTTAATTTTTCTTTTTCTTTCTTTCCTTTTTTAATAGGCACCTTCCTAGAAAAGGAAAAAGAAGGAAAGGAGACATCAAGTGAAAAGCTCAAATTAACCTTCAAATATTTGGTCAAGAAATCCCTATTTGCCAGTTAAGTAAAACATTGGAAAAATCTTGCTAGGACTTGATTTTGAAGTAAACCTCATGTTGGAGGTAAGTCTTGCTAAGAAATGCCACTGAAAGCTGCCACTTGACCCGGAATTCCTCTACAAGAAAAACTAGCCATAACTACATGTGAGACCTATATGAGAAACTGCCGGAATGTCACCTTCATTTGCACTGGCCCCATCTGGCCTGATCACTCTCCCTGGCATGATAAATCACTGGCAGAATCCTTACCTTCCTACGTTTGATCTCTGCTCAGCACGATGTGGTTTTGATGTGAAGAACTCCAGATCGCTTAGGTCAGAGACAAATAGCAGTGGCACTGACCTGCAAAGTGCTAAGTCTCTATTAGACTCAAGTGAAAAGCCGTAAGCTCCTGACAAGCTCCCTCTCCACAGAGTTCGCCCGACCCACCGTGGTTTCCACGGGCTTCGGCTGACAGAAAAGCTGCTGAAATGGTCTGGAGGAAAAGTGCCAACAAACCTTTTCCTTCTACCGCTATTACCAAGTATTAAAATCAGTTTTCCCTAAGATTTGAAGGACGACTTCTCTTGGGAGTCACTGCTGTAATTTCTAGTTCTATAAGTCTTCAATGAACACAAAAATTTTGACTTCCAGTGGATCTTTATGACACTGCTAATCATTCATTTATTTAAGGAGAATCACTAACAGAGATTTCTGTGGACTACTCTTTCGTAATTATAAGGCCATTCTTGGGAAAATATTTTAAACAACATTGTTTTGAGTGAAAATTTTGGGTCCCAGAAAGACTACGACTAGACATGTAAACAAATTCAGTATTTTCCTTCTGATCCTCACAATCTCAGGTTCAGTCCCAGGAAATTAAAGAGTTCTGAAGAGTCGGGGGGGGGGTGGTGTAAAGAAATCTTACAGCTCTTCTGATCCAGTCCTTTCTATAAGTAGGTGGGTTAATAAACAAGCATCTCATTCTACCCTATCATTTTATAAGTAATAAAACTGATGTCCAGGAATTTAACTAACTTACCCAGTATCATAAAGCATTTTCATATCCCCAGAGCCTAATACAGAAAAGGAAGTAATAAGTGATCAAGCAAATTGTTCATTCATTAATTCAATGAATATTTTCTGTGTGCTGACACAGACAAGGAATTGTTAAATGAGCACACATTAGTGACAGAGCTGGGACCAGAACACTGGTCTTCTAATGCCCAGTCTGCTGCCTTGTTCACTACAATGCACCCTTAGGGGTTTCTATTTCAACGGAAGGGGTAAGTGAGTGGGAGTGGAGGAAGGGAATTTTTCATCCCAAAAAGTGTGTGTGTGTGTGTGTGTGTGTGTGTGTGTGTGTGTGTCTATGCTTTCTTTAAAGGAAGAAAGCTACTCATTTCAAAACACTATGCCCTGGAATTCACTTTCCAGTCCTGGCATTTTGTTTATTAGTAACTCTGCAAATGGAATCAGATAATTTTATTTTCTAGTATTCATTCATTTACTCATTTATTCAAACACAACGATGTGTGGACCACACTTTGTGTCAAGGCCGCCATGATACCAGCTTTCATGAAAATTCGAATCCAGGAAGAAAACTAGTCTAGGCATTCAGCAATAACTGGATCCCTTGATGTGACATTATCAAATACACAAGTTATTTAACAGTAATAATAAAAATAAAGATTTGAAATGAACCTAAAAAAACACATATGAAAGCCTCTTGCAAGAGATCAGAAGTCATTTTTCACTATGAAAATAAGAGGAGAATCACTCCAAAAATTGTAAGACTAAAATTGGTATGAAGTTTTAGTTGGCTGAAATGTTGAGGAGCTCCAAGAAAATAAAAAGTGTGCTATCATTTTAACAGCTGCATTATTTCAATAGCTGTTCCCTTTATACCACTCACAATTAGAGACACTCATACATAAACCCCTCATTAGCTCTCTGTAGAATAAAGTTAGTGACTTTGCAAGTGATCATTAAAAGCAAATGTTTGGTTTCCTTTTTTTGCTAAATATAGTTTATGTTACACATATTTGTACATACATGTCTGTACTAAATGTTGAGCAATAATCTCTCTCCTTAATTCAGATCATCAAGAGTTCCAAAAATCACCGTCTTGTGTACTTTATTTCTAAGCCTTCTCTTTTTCTCTGTTGGAATTCCTGGTAATGATACCAGAATGTGGGCAAACCTCATTAGTATCCCTGCTGTTTACAAGATAGGATTTATGCTCAATGTGCTGAACACAATGACACACACCACTAAATGGCTAGAACCACCACCCAGGCTCTAATCTGAGAAATTTTTCACCCAGTACAAATACCTATCAGCGTGGAGAAACATGGAAGAACAATTACAGCCAACACATGTAGTCTTTTAAGAGTACACCAATAAATACCCATTTGTGAAGGTTAATTTAATGCAACCCAGGCTGTTATCTGGAATAGTGTATGTCACCAATTCAATCCATTAAGTAATTACTAAATTCTCAAGAGGTCTCACAGAAGTCAAACGTGGTTATTCCAGGTTCACTGCTTCTGGTCTCCCTAAGGACCATTTAGGCCAACAGCTGGAATATTGGAACTGCAATCTGGAACTACAAACGTTCCCAGGCATAACTAACCATTTTATGAAAACAGGTAAATGAGTCTAATCAAGGAACGAGGGTCATCAAGGGCCTGTCCTGAGAGAAATACTTAGGGAAGCAGAAGAGAAGCACAAGTGCGTAAAAATAAAAAAGAAGATGGAAAAGGTGACAAGAAGGGGTAAGTTTGGGAAAGAGAGGAGAAAGAGAAATGTGTCCTGTCTAAAAGTGAAGACAGAGAAATCTGGAGACTCTAAGATCTGGCTTAGAAGGGATAATTTGTCAGCAGTTTCTTTAGATAGAATTTTTCAGCCATTTACAATGAAACATTAATTGTGCTCCCCAACCACCACCACCCTGTTACTGAAACTCTATTATTAAATTTTGGATAGTGCATGAACTTCTGGGGACCACTCTCTATTTCTCTATTCTGCATCCCCACTGAGGTTACATGTAATAGATGGATCTAATAGCAGTTCATTAAGCCTTAGTGAGAAATGATTGCTCATAAAAGGCAAGGTGAAATATATCCACCCAACTCTTCCCGGCAAATGTCTCTCCCACATAGGTTATAGTCAAGTTACACAAAATGATGGCCTATAGTGGGAAAGGAAGCATTCGAAAGAATGTGAAATATATTTGCTTTCAACAGTCTCATACAAACCTCTCTCCCAAATGAATCTGAATAACCATAACAAAGAAAAGCACTTTTTGAATGAAAAAACAAACAAGCAGGTGTTATTAAGGGCCCTGTGTGACCCTCAACCAGTGAGAATCCAAAAACACAGTTCTTTACCATAGCCTAAAGAATCACACCTACCCAGGTGATTCATACCTAAAGTGTTGATTACATCAGTTCATTTTCTCTTTTCTTTTTTTTTTTTTTCAGTTTGAATGCATACTCTCATCTTTACATCAGGCTGAAACTGTTGCTAATGGTAGCTACGACAATACCAACCAGAATTCAGTTTGGGATTTGTAGTCAGAGAACTGGGTTTGGTACTATCATGTAAAACACCCAGCAGAGCTTTAGGCTAATAGTTCCAATTTTACTGTCTATGTTGTGGTTCTTGTTGTTATAAGCAGGAAAGGAAGAGGATGATTTGAGTCCTGAAATTGCCACATACTAGCTATTGAGCCTAGAAAAACTATTTAACTTTAATATGCTTGATTTTCTCACTTATAAAATGGGGGATATTAATATAATAGCCAACCATAGGACTGTCACAATGATTAAATGATTAAATCTAATTATACGTGAAAAGCACTTTGGAAATTATAGTATCATTAATAAAAGGAGTAGCTATTAGTAGCTATTAATAATAAAATATAACAAGTATTCATTTAACAAACATTTCCTAAGCATTTACACTGTAAGACACTGAGCTGGATGATTCAGAAACACCAAGATGAATAAGAATTTATAATCTAGTACAGTTTAGGAATAGGGAGTTACATAGAAAAACATAATACAAGGCAAAAATTGTACCATTTAGGAGTAGTGCAAACAAGTAAGATGGGTGTTCAGAGAATACAGGTTCATCCTAAAAAAAATAAGTATGCGGCCAACTCTCTTAGGTATTACACAGGTAACAAGCACAGAAGGGCTAGATTGCGTTTTAACGATGGAGAATTTCATTACCCTTCAGTAGCTTCTTTAGAATCAGAGGCACACATGCACAAATCGAATAACTTAACGAAACCCAAAGATGAAGGTAAATGTATAACACCAGCTTTCAGTTTAAGACATAATGAGTTAAAACATTAACAAAACACAAAGTAATGTTATTTTCAGGCCTGGTGCTAAGGAATAATTTAAATTCTCTAAACTAACAAGATGAAGCACAGTATTGAACTAGTTATTCAAGAGAAAGGTCTTTCTAATAGAAATTGGTTTTCACATTATTTTAATTGTCACCTCTCCAGTTCTCCTCCAGTCCCATAAACAAACAGCACACAGGGAAGAATTCTCCTATTCACCAGGTAATGGCCCTTCCAAAATGAGTAGGGGGGTGTATGTGTGTGTGAGTGAGAGAGTGGGAGAAACAACTGGAGCTAATATTTGAGCGCATATTCTGTTCCAGAGAATGTAAGAAAGGTAGGGAAATTAGTCTTGACACAAAAAACTTACAACAATCATGTTATCCTACAGTTTTGAACAATGACCTCTTATAGGTAGGTTCGTGGAGCACACTGTTGTTCTTAGTTTAAGGACATCAATACGTACTAAAACCATCCACCAAAACAGGACTAGCTTCTGACAGTTTCCTATCACGGAGAAGACACACATTCTAGACCTCCTAATCTTATTCCAAAATTGCACAGAATACAATTTTGAAAAATTCTTTACACATAAATATCATTTGACTTTCCTATATGTTACATCATTTGTCCTTAAGATTTATCTGTGTTGTTATAGATAAACAAATACCAATTACTGGTGGATTAAGACACAAATGCAAAATGTAAAATCTTAGATAATAAAAATAAACTTTCAGAAGATTATATAGAAGAATATCTTGAAAAACTTGAAATAAGAATGAATTTCTTAAATAAGACACCAAAAGCAAGAAACATAAAGAAAAATTCCTCTCCATTTGCATTTAAAACTATATGACAATTACACCAAAAGAAGAAGGGGGAGGAAGAAAAAGCACAAGGGGAAAGAAAATGTTCTCATAGTAGAAAACTGTCTAAGGACCATAATCCCAAATACACAAAAATTGCTACAAATCAGTAAAACCACACACATACACAAACAGAAATGAGCAAATGATATACTAGACAATTCACAAAGGAGGAAAGCCGAATGGCCAATAAACTTATGAAAAGATGCCCAAGCTCATGAGAAATCAATGAAATGCAAATTAAAACAGAAATGAGATAGTATCTCACACTCATCAGGTTGGCAAAATTTAGTAAGTATGAGAACTCCAAGGATAGGTGAGGATGTGGAGCAATGGGGACTTTGATACACTGCTGGTGGTGGTGGAAACTAGTATATAGTGTGGACAGACACTTGGCAATCCCTAATTAAGTTGGAGCTGCATATACCCCATGAGCCAGCAACACCACTTTTTATCCTAGAAAATCTCTCATCCAGGCATGTAGGAAATATGCTCAGGAATGTTTTATGCAGCATTATTGTAATAGCAAAATGCTGGAAGTATCTTAAATGTCAACAGTAGAATGAATTAAAAATTGTGATATAGTCAAGGAATGGAATACTATGCAACAACTACAATGAATGAATTGCAGGCACATCCAACAACATGCATGAATCTTGAAAATATTATACTAAGCAAACAAAGCAAATTACAGAAGGATATATACAGCATGGTGCCATTTGTATAAAAAGATTTAGCATGCAAAACAATAGCATATATTGTATATGAAGACATATACATGTATGAATACATACACTTATGGGAAAGATAAATGCCTCTGAGGAAGGAAAGGGGAGAAAGAGAGGGAAATGGGAGAAGTTCACAGGGGGAGCTTCAATGGATTTCTTTAAAAAAATTAAAAGCAAATATTGCAAAATGTTAAGACTAACAAATCTGGGTATAGCTACACCCATGTTTGTTATATTATTGTCAACACTTTGCTATATGATTGACACATTTCATTTCCTGTCGAGTATGTCTAAGAATACAGTGTGCTGTTGATCTGCTGACCCTGTAACATCTCTTTACCTTCTGAATCGTCACGGTGCTTTAAGTGCATTCATCTCAGGCATTTAGCATCTTCTGTCATGCACCATGGTTATCTGTGTGCACGTCCACGCCCAAGAGGGAATCCTCTCCAACCTCTCGGGGCAGGGCCCACATCTGTGTATCTCTGCATGCCAGACAGGGACTAACAGTGCTTTTACACGAGAGGCCCTAATAAATGTCAAATGAATAAACAAATGAATAAATTCAGGGAAGCAAAAGGGTAGCTCTGGCTGCAGTTAAAAATAAAAATGACCCTGCGATAACACAATTAGATAACCTTTCCTGTGAAAATCAAGTTATATTGCTATGTTGAGTATCAGCCTCTAAGATATAGATGAGGCAGAATTCACTGATTTCAGGTTTGCTAGAGAACTGAACCAGTCTCATAATGATTCCTCATCTCCTCCCAACAAGGATTCAGCGAGGAAGTCCAATTTTCACACCTAGGGAAATAAGACTTTAAGGTATCCTCTGTAGATTTGTATAGACATTTCATAATTTTCTCTTCCCAGCAAGGTCTTCTCATTTCCCCTCTTCCTTCCCACTCTAAATCCTCCATCATTACACACACCTCAGGTCACAGAGTCGGTGGGTGTGCTGGTGGTGGGAATTGGGGGAGGAGGGAAATCGGTTATTTTTGCCTATTAGCAGGTTTACTAAATCCACAACACTTTGCCAGATCCCCTTACCCAGAGGTAGGTTCCATCCTACCCAAGAGAAAAGCCACACAACTTATACCGTTTTTGACTGACTTTAATCTTTAAGACATTCCTAGAAATGACCTGGGGCAAAAAACCCTAAGAGTCACTGGACTTGAAATGAGAACATTTAGACTAGATGGATGAAAATTATGCACGAAAACATGTATGAAAATATTATCTTTAATTTTGAAATTTTTTTCCCTATACTTTATAATCAAGATTGGAAAGTGTTTTGGTACCCATGATATCCTAAATTCTTTCTAAATAAGAGACAGGTGTTTCCAGCTTCAATTGGATGATCGTTTTATCTTTCCAGAGACCTAGGGATAAAGAAACTGCTCCTTTGGCTTTCCAAAGGTCAGACTGTGATGAGGAAAGGAAACAGAGCAAATAACCACTTCTGGAGGTAACAGAGCTGAACTGGAGTAAAAGGAAAGCTTCCTTCTATAATACAAACTAGAATGCTCACTCACAGACATTCTACAGAGGTCAATAAACCCCCACGTTTAGCCCCAGGGAAGTTTTGTTGAGAGCCCAGCAGAAGTCTAGATGGCGAAAGCACCCAATTACTATTCCAACTGGAATTTTCAAAGGCTGAAAGTGTTTTCAAATCATGTGACACAACAGACACTTGCTGTAAAGAAAAAAAAAAAAAGCAACAGACACTTGCTGTTTTGAAGGGAAACAATTTAAACATAACTCCATATTAAAGGCAATAGAGAAATGCCAGAGACAAGAAATTCCCAGTTTGGATAATCTCATACATCTGAAAGGTAAAATGGAATAGTGCTCAAAGATATGTCTGAAAAAGCAATTAAAAATTAGCCAAGGTGACATTATGGCAATCACTTCTATGTGCATTAGATTGGTGTTTGAGGGGAAATGACTGGCTTTGAAATAATTTGCCACAGCGAATAAAGAAATTGAAGAAACGCTAGGAGGGCTTTCAAAATAGTCACCGCATGGTGCTTTTACTTTCTGGAAGGTGAAGAGCCCCCAAATCGGGCAGTCAGGACTAGTGAAAGTCTCTTCGGTTTTAAACTACATAAACTAAGATACCTTCCTGTTTCCAAAAGGTATCTCCCTTCTGAGAATGTTCTCACATGCTGCCATACTTCCCAGATTTATGCACCAACGACCTGGCAACATCTTTGTCCAAACTACTTAAAATACCAGAAATGGCTGTTTGTAATCTGACAGTTAGGCCCAGCCAACTGGGTATACTGAGGTATATTAATGCCGAATTTTGGCACAAGTGTCAGGTATCTATTTTGATTATTAACATACTGGCTGGGAAATTGTTTGATCTACTGACTTTTTAGTAAAGATAAAACCTTGGTAGGGAAAACTCCAAGGAATCCCATTTGATGAAAATCCAGTGTAAACATATAAGGATTCCACAGCTACCTATATTAAATTCTTACCACTAATTAAAATAGTAAACAATGGCCTGTTTTGTAAAACTTGATTGATCATACAATTCTCATCTTTCTTAAAATGGGTCTCCATTAATTTGGATCTACAAATGTAATCATTTTACAAAAATTGGCTATTGTCATTATATGCCATTTACTTTCACAAACTTGCTCATTTAGTCCTGACAGCAAGTATCTCAATTTTGATGGATGTTGAAATTGACACTCAGTGAAGAGACTCCATGGGAGGAGACACCATCCATACCTTGTTTACTATTGCATCTCCAGAACCTGGCGCCATACCTCGCTCCATGTGGTGAATAAATGTCAACTGCCCACATAGCTAATAAGTACATACCTGACCAAGATTTGAACAAAGGCCTATTTTAACTCACAGCCTTTAGCTTTCTAAGTCAAGGGCTTTTAAACTTTTTCTAAAATGCAGGCCATATGGTGTCTGTTGCAACTACTTGATTCTACCATTGTAGTCCAAAAGCAGCCACAGACAATATGTAATTGAATGGGTGTGGCTGTGTTCCAATAAAACTTTATTTACAAAATCACGCAGACAGTCTGTAGTTTGCAAACGCCTGTAAGCTGTCACTAAGATAACTAAAAGGACAAAAACATACATCAGTATTTGTATTTCATTATCCAACTGAGAGAGGACTGTGTATGCTGGTATTTGAGATGTTTTTGGTTTGGTCATGGTTTGATCATCATGCTTGTCTAATGCAACAGAGAACTTATCATGCATGCCTGGCTTCAAGTAATTCAAACCTCACAAAATAGGCTCCTCAGAGAATCTTTTACCCTCAAACAGAAAAACTATCATTCCTCATTTTCTGGAAATAAACGACAGAAGTGCCTCAGCAAAGGATGATTCCATATGGTAACATAAACCCATATAGTAGAAGGCATCGGGGCAGGACCCCAGGAGAATTATCTAATTCAAGTCCCACAGTGAAGTTGTTTAGCTTCCCTGGGTTATATGGAGATAATACAAACATCAGAAAGGTGTACAATTATGAAAAATTATTTTTTGAGAACCCAAAGTTCCCTATAAACATGAAGTTTAACAATTTGTGATTAAGACAGACAATCTTGATTAGAGGTTTGGAAGCCACTAGACCCACATCATCTTTTAAGAAATGATCCCTGAGACAGGCAAGAATCTTGCCCCAGACCTTAAAAAAAAAAAAAAAACCTGAGAAACATCAAAAATAGTAATTTAAAGTCAGAAAATCAAAAGCCACAAAATGTAGCTCCTTCTTAAGAGGAGTAGACCAGTTCATATTCTCTCCATGTTTGCAATAGAAGCAACGCCAAAAATAAAGATTTAAACTCTTTCTCTCTCTCTCTCAAAAACGTATTTGACTGTTAGAAAAGGCAAAGTGTATGGCGAGGAAAGCTCTATCAATTTTTTAAAAGTCAAGGCCAAGGTCTTCCTTATCAATTCTTCCTACTTCTTCCTACTCTCTCTCCTTTAAAAGGTTTTGCAAGGATCAAATAAGATATATATGAAAGTTCTGGGTAAACCATTATGCCCTATAAACAATGTAAGTGGCATTTTAAGTATTGTTATTATCGTAATTATTACATTGATCAACTGAACTGCTGCCATGCTGACAACCAATTTTTGGCACTCAATCTTCTAATAAGACCCTAAGCTCCCAGAAAGTGGATGCTTCCACAGCCCAACTAGCATAACGGAAAACACCGTTGTTAGGAACACAGCAATTCAAATAGCCTTTGAATTGAATTGAAATTGACTGTGGAACACAGTAGATGTTCAATAAAAGCTTGTTAAATGAATAAATAAAAGAATAAATGGTAGTTACCCAAAGCACATTAGCTCTGATTTTTGGTTGATTGTGTTTCATTTTTTTTTCTTCTGGTTTAGTAAGTCAGTACTCCATAAATGTCCCCTTCTTCCTTCTGTTTTAGCTCCCCACAGTATCATATGCTGGAGGAAAATTTAACCCTGTATGTTACTGTTAGTTATGGGCATAAACTCTCGCTGAAAAAGTGATCAACAGAGAGATCACACAATGCTTATGTGTGTGTGTGTAGTGGGGAGGTGGGGGGAAGGAGGGACTGGTAGAGTCAGAATTGATGATAGAGACAATAGAGAAGGTAGTGGTGGGATGGGAAAGCTTTCAAAGCCCTTTGGGGAATCTGGCAGAGATCTCCCCTGCGGTTAGGGGCAGTCAGTAAAGTGCTAGACTTGATTTTACAATGTGTGTACTCCTATAATATATTCAGCTATAAAAAATTCTAAAAACCAGACTGATAAAACAGAAACTCAGAAAATGTTTAATTCATAAAAGAATAACTAAGAGCAATCAGACTCCTATGCTAGCTGTTAAGTAGTCTTCTTAGGATATAAGCAAAAGAGTACACATTCTCTCGGCCCCAGAGGGTCCCCTCACTGCTACTTCATGTTGGTGGAGTTATCACTCTTTCTTGACTAACGCAGTCTTTTTTTTTTAAAACATATTCCTTAATATAGAATCATCTTTAAAACTTGGGATCTAGCTGGCTGTATTACGGAAATAAAAACATACATATTCCAAAGATGGTATTGCCATCGATCATTAGTCTAAAATGGGTATTGGAACTTCAGAGTGGTAGGCTGATTTTAAAAACTAAGTGTAATTGCCTGCAAGTCAATACAAAACCAGAAGTTTCGCCCTTTTAGCATCCTTGGAGATTGAACTTTAATTTTGGAGCATTTTCACTGAACCTTTGACAGACAAAGGCAGTAACTTTTATTTCTAATGCTCTCCCCCATTCCCCTTTTATAAAAAATGTAAAATATTTTTAGAAGAAGAGAGAGAATGGGGGAAAAATACAAGATCACAAGTGCAAAGTTTTCTAAATGCGTGCTACTTGAAATTCTCATAATCTATTTACACATAAGTAGTGACTTTATCTTGGTCCCAAAATCATATTCAAAAATCCTATCATAATATCCTTCACTAAAGATGTATTCGTTTAACAAGACATAAATGATTAAGGATCCATCTATGTTTGTCTTGTACCATTTTCCAACACAAATATTGTATTTGTTTCCTATGTGTTATCCAACAAGCCCTCCAGCATAATAATTTTTTAGCCATTACCCTTAAAAAATTCCTAATGAATGTGGTATCACTGTTCTAAAGGACTAACTGTCCATTCTACCTTGTTCATTCTTCTGCTTAAAATTGCTGATATAATCTCCCTCACTTCTGATTCTAAGTGAATTTTTTTAAAAACCTCTCCATTAATCTTATTTTCCTTTTAAGTAAAAAATCATTACCCATTACTCTCGGCTACCAAAAGAACAGCTTCTGCTCTTCGTGTTAAAGAAGCTGCTTGCCCATGACGCTTGTCTCAGAAAATTTAGAAGTCTCACTAAAGAGCTGAAGAGGAGAGCTGCTGGGAATGTTCTCAGATACTTGACTTTACAAGGTTTTGCGAAAAGAGCTTGCCTTTAGGTTAGTATTACTCAGTGTTTATGAGGGTTGTTTGTCAAACCAAAAATAAGGAGCCTCCTCCCCACAAATTAAAGAATCAAGTTACAATCCATTATTTCATTTCTGATTGTTTTTCTTTGTAATAAGTGGGAAAGTGGATACTGGATAAAAGTCTCCCCAAGCTAAAAGACTCCACATTAAAGGCTTCAATTAGCTATAAATCAGTTGTCTTTCCTACTGGGGGAGAACAAGAGGCAAAAAGAGAGCAGGGGTAGTTGGAGAGAAAGAGAACCGGAAGAGCTTCCAAATTAAATTCCAAGATACCTACTGCATACCTAAAACTCCTTTCAGGGGCTGTAAGGAAAATCCAATCAAAAGTAAGACTAAAATCAAACCTTCCCAAAGTCGAGGGTTAGGTCCTCTCTCACTTGTAGATCTTGCATCTTAAGACCTTTAAAGAGAGCTTGAAGAGGTTAGGGACCCTCATAAAACAAAACTTTTATGCTGCATGCTTTCCCTGCTTGTTCCTAAACCCAGCGATGTGCCACACACTGGCACTATTATTATGCAAACAATGTCTAAATGGCTGTAACCATTAACGACTTCTCATTAAAACAGCTTTCAAAAATTTGTCACACCATCTAAAAAAGCTAGCAGGTACACCAAATCCATCTAAATCGGCATTCAAAAACACGAATCACCCTGATTTGTATCCTAAAACTCAATGCAAGTAAAATTTCAATATTCTGACGTGGGTTTTTATTATTATTATTATTTCTCTTTCAACCATTAAGCCAGAACCAAACAATTTACTTCCCGACAAAATTTAGTTTATCTTGTAATAAGCATGATGGAAAACAATTTTAACCATATTCTGTGTGCGCAGTATGTGTTTAACTTAGTCGGGGGAAGTCTGGGGTAAAAATCAACTGAAAGGAATAGAAAATCAAGCAAGAGTACTGTAAAATGAACTCCAAGAAACACGACTTTAAATCCCATCTACCTCTCCCCCTCCAAAGAAAATGCTAAAACATTATAATCCCCCATGTGTGTAATTAATAAATTCCTTCTATGTCGAATTTGTGGAAAGTAAATTCAATTTACATTAAGGTAGCGAACGCATATTCTTTTTTACGTTGTGCAAGAAACAAAATTCCTGCTTGGCAAACCCCAGATGTCGGAGTTCGTTATAAATAATAATTTTTTTTCAGTTCAAAAGCGAACCCGTTAATCTGCACAAATTTAAAGACTTTTCAAGTTTTCCAGGAAAACCGCCACTGCCTACAAAATCCGAATGAAACGCTGACATTGGATCTTCTGTACTCCGCAGCCAGGTTTCCATGAAATCTGCAAAAGCAGCCAGAGCGCTGCGTGCTTGACAATTTCTACAGGAAAGCCGCTCCGCACCGTCCCGGCTTCCGAGGACCCGAGCGGGACGAGCACCGAGCGGCCCCTGAAGGTGGACGGCCGCGGAGAAGCGACAGCCCGGCTGCGCGGCCAACCTGGCCGGGTCCCCTTCTCCATTCGAGGAGTCCACGCGGCGCCGACACCCTCCCCGCCGCAGGGGGAACCGGAGAACCGGATCAGAAGGCGGCGGCAGATGCGGTTTGGGGAAGGAGCCGTTGACGGCGACCCTCGGCGACGCCCTTCAGGTGGGGGCGAGTCCCCGAGGCGTCCCTAGACCCCGGCAGGACTTCACAAGCCCCAATCCCGAGGACGGGGCGTCCCTCTGCTGCGCGGGGATGACAGGCTGGCCCCGGAGACCCCGACCCCATCCCGTCGCCCTCGTCCCCTAACAGACCACAGAAAGGAAGGAAGGTTCTAGAAAGTCTCTGTGGACGGCAGGCCCTCGCCGCCCCTTACCTTGGTGTACTTGATTTCGAGGTTGGGCGTGGGCGACGGCAAAAGGTGCAGGGACGCCATGAGGGCGGCGGGGTCGGCCTTCACCTCGCCGGGCATCTCGATCTTACTGGAAGTCATGGTGGCGGGCCGAGGTCTCGCTGGCCCGCGGCGTGGGCTGTGCGGGCTGTGCGCGCGGTCCGCGGGCCGGGGGCGCGCTCGCCTGTATATAGGCAGGTGTCAAGCTGGGGCTCTTCTTATTGGACGTGAGGGCCGAGGCGCGGGGGGCTGGTCCATCCTACCTAGGACGCCCGGGCGCAGCCCCGATTTACATAAATGCCGCCGCCCGCGCCGCGCCGCGCGGACCCTCGGCGCCCACGGTCAAGTGCGCCCGGCGCCCCCGCGGCAGCGGGGACCAGCCCACGTCCACGCCGCTGCTGTCCTCGACGCCCGGAGCGCCAGCCTGCCTCACCCTGGCCGGGTCGGCGTCGGCGGGAGGGAGGCGCACGTTGGCCCCTAAAGTGGAGCGGGCGCGGGCTGGCGGGGGACCCGAGCGGCCCGGCGTCGGCGGGTGAAGCCCGGGGCCCGGAGGGCTGCTTCCGGGGAGCCGAGGGGTCCAGCCGAGGATGGGGCGGGCGATGCCGCGGCGGCGCGGAGATCCCTTCCCACCCGCGTCCCCGGGCCGAACCCCGCTCTCTTTCTCTCCCGGGGCTCCGGGGGGCGCCCTCCGCTCTCCTTCCCAGGGCAGGGGCACCGGCCCTCCGCAGCGACCCCCGCTCCCTCACACACCCGCTCGCCGCATCGGGGCCCAAGTGGCGCGGTGGCCGCAGGGTCGGGGACGGGTAGGGATGAGTGCGAGTCCCTCGCCCCACACTCGGAATGAGTATCCCCGCGAGCTGGTCAGCGCTGGGTGGCCGTCGCCAGCCTTCTCCCGCCCGGCTGCTGCCCTCTGCCGGCCGGGACCGCCCCGGGCGGCCTGGGCTGCTCCCGCCCGGAGGATGTGGACCCTGGTCCGCATATGCTCCTCGGAGTTGCATGTTTCAGTGGCCCCTCTGGTCTTTCCTCTCGGATCCCTCCTTCCAGCCCTTACCCTCCTCGCCCCAAAATAACACGGATACACTTATTTTGCTTTTCTATTGTTCTTCACGTTAATAGCTATCATCCTGCCAGACACTGGTCTCCTCACTTAACTGCCCCTTTAAGGTTGAGCTTCCATATCTATACCCCCTAATTTAAGTGTTTCTGTAGCTCCCACAGGCCTTCTTCTAGTCTGTGGGACTCTAGAGGTTAGCATATAGATGTATGACAAGAACCCAGAGACCCCATTCCAGAATGGGCTTCAGGCTTGGTGGACTAAAAATGAGGTCCAGATAAAAAGATCCTTACAGGTCATTTCTCCTCTTCACTCCCAATTCAAGCCTGACAGGGGCCTACTGATTCTCACCTTAAATGCCATTCTCAGACCCCTTAGAACCCCATTTCTTTGGATGTTAAGTGTCAACCGGAAGAGATCTTGCCTTAGATACCTTCAATAGCTAAAACTGCCTAATGATCAGTGCTTGGATGCTAAACAACAGTAGACATAGACAAAAATATTTCATTTTAGTATTAGGTCTATAGAAATAACTTCTAGCCTCTCAAAACCCAAAATATCTACCCAAGGTTACCCCAGTGAATTATTTTCATGGAGAAACTATGGATCTTAGCTTAGGTGGTTGAGGGATTTTGGTTCACAGGGAATCTCTATGGCCAAAAATTGTGCCTTAATAACAGTGTGTGATCATGAGATACACTCTTATTAAAGCCTTAGAGAGTTAGAGATATGATTGAGGAAGAAAAATTTAAGGACGTGGAGTTTATTGGGGAGAGAGGGAGAAGGTAGCAGCAAGGGAAATCAGTGATGCTCGTGGAACAATTCTGCAAACATGTTTTGAACACCTTCCAGTGCAAGGCTCCTTGTTAGAGGCTGGGTTACAAACAAGAGGGACAGCCCTTGCTGTCCATGAGCTTGAAACTCTTCCCCACAGAGAGATAGATCACTGACTATGAGAGGCTGTGGGGAAAATCATCAAAGAGCATCAACAACATGATCTGGGTGCTCCACCAAAGAAGAAGCCGGCTCTCTGGGGAAGCTGACCTTTGAGCTGGGCCTTAAAGGAAAAGTGAGGCTTCATTAAGGGGGGGAAGGACAGCATAGACAGAAGAGTCCTCAAGAGCAAAGCACAGAGATGAGAGAATACTTTTAGGGGACTTCATTATGGCTGGAGGAGGAACCGATAGGCTGGCGACAGTTGACTCAAGGTGGTAACGACCGTAATTCTTGAGACACTGAGAAGCCATCAAAAGATTCTGAGGAAGAGAGGAGGGAAAACTGTATAAATTGAACTGATAGATGAATATTGTCAGGGAAGACTGTCACAGACTAGAAACCATTGATTTATATTCCTCTCAAAGCATGAGACAGGCTTATTCATCCTTGACGCACCTCTTGCTTGCTAACTCAAGTTCTGTCACCATGGCTGGAAGATCTCTGCCAAGAAAGGAACAGTGTGATCAGTTATTAGCATTTGTTACACAGTGAGGTAGAGCAAATGAGATTCCCTTCTTCTCAAACAGGAGAGGGAGGATCTCTTGGCTTCTTCTCATAAACATCTCCAAGAGGTCTAGTACAGTGACAGATGGCATACTGGTTTGAATTGTTCCCTGATGGCTTCTTTTGTGTAAGAGTTACTCTCCAACTAGACAGTAAAGTGATCAGCACAGGAACTGTCTTCTATTTCCCCTTAGCCTTCCTCAATTCCTAAAACAGCATGGAGCACATAGTAACTATTTAATAAGAATTTTTGTTGGGGCCGGCCCAGTTAAGTTCATGTGCTCCACTTTGGCGGCCCAGGGTTTGCAGGTGGGGACGTGGACTAATGCACCACTTATAAAGCCACACTGTGGCGGGCGTCCCATATATAAAGTAGAGGAAAGTGGGCATGGATGTTAGCCCAGGGCCAATCTTCCTTGGCAAAAAGAGGAAGATTGGCAACAGATGTTAGCTCAGAGTTAACCTTCCTCACACAAAAAATAATAATTTGTTTTGAGTGATTTGAGCAAAAGACGAAACACGTTCCCTATGTGCTGTTGATGACTTTCATGGTAAGTGGAAGTAACTCTCCTACGCTCTCTGATTAAGGAACATTTTCTTTTCCTGATCTTAGGTTTTGTTTTGCTTTGCTCCATCTTTTACTATGAACTTTTCTGTTCATAGATTTCTAAGAAGTTTTTTCTTCATGAAATCATCCTCTGAAAAAAACTTTCCCCCTATTTTCAGCTCATGATTGCAGCCATTTTTTGTCCAAGCTTTTTAATTTAAGAGGGGGGACAAAATTTAGCAGAAAAGAACCATGAATTATAACTACTTCCTCAGTGGACATCTTCTTGGTTTCTGTTCATAGGACTTATTCTGTTATTACTTTTGAGGCTGCCTTAATGTCCCTTCTCACATTCTTTCTCTTTCCCCCTCGTCTCTTCCTTTTACTATCTTGTTTTGTTATCGTCTCATTTCTTCTATAGATTTCACAATGGTTAAAGTAGCAGTCTTCCCCACAATTACCTTCAGATTTCTAACATTTTGAATTTCAGTCTTTTCCCTGATTCAATTAAGAAACATTTTTCCCCACCCTTATAATGTTTCCTTCTCCCACCCTCCCCCATCTGTAATTGTTTATTGTTTAGGATACATCTTGTTTAAAACCGCCTGCACAAGGGAATGTAAGCTGCAGCATGCTCTATTTATTTCCTTGTGAAAACAATTTATTAGGCCCGGTGGAGCCAATATCCTGGAGCTGTAGAGGAGAAAAATAAATTCTTGCCTCCTATTTCCTCACCTAAATAATAGAATGCAAAGTTGTAATTTTAAGGCATCAGCTTTATGTGAAATTTGACTGTAAGTTATGAAATCATAGCAATTTAGGCTTCTTTTTAGTTTTCAGTCAAAGAGGCAAAGTTTTTGTTAAACTGAGAAACATGCTTTAGAAATCGATGAGGGAGGGTGAACGGAGCACAGATTCCTCCCAGCGGAGGAGCACTTTTGGTTTTGACAATGACAGTGTCCAGCTGAACTTGGAGCTTCTGTGTCCGGGGGCTGTGTCACCCTCAGGTGGCCCTGCTTAATTGCTTTCCTGGTCCCATTACTAGCCATGGTGACAGCCTACCTTTTCTAACAGATACTCTTGCATTTTAATTTATCTGCAAAAATAAATCACACATTATAGCATTTCTTTCTTCTGGGTTAATTGAATCAGTTCCTTAAATGTCTCTAAGTCTAATGATTTGAAAGGGGCACGCTGCTTGAAATATTTAAAAAATTACGGCCCTTGGGTTGTATGCAGAATGATCTCAGTGCTTATTTCAGATATGTTTCCTAATGATCTCATTCATCTCAAACGGGATATGCTCAGCTACTTTATTGGAAATGTTTCCTGAAAACTCTAAAAGGAAAGCTTAATGCAAGGTATATTTACAGAGAAATGGCATTTAATTTATTAACAAAAGCTTATAAAGAGCTTTACATAATTTTATCCAGAAATGCTTAATGAAGTATTTTGGACCCATTATGAAAACTTCTATAAAATAAATTCACTTATATTTTTAAACTTGAATATTAACTTTTTATTTGGGATCTAAACGCTCATTTAATTGTCCTTTTCCTTCCAACATCTAGAAGAAAAGAGGTTGAGATTATGGCATTTATTAACCATAAAAATTCTCTACATATTAAGTCCCTCATGCTCTGATGTGGACTCTGGTCACTGTATTCTATGAAAAGGGGTATTTATCGTTGCAGGGAGTAGATTCCTAATTGGTTATGACTCCAAAATTCATGTTTTGATACAAAACACAATTCTTTCCTTTTAAAATTTATCTTCCACATTTTGGGAACCTTAAGAGACTATTTTAAAAGTGGAAACTAGATTCGTCTTTGTTGTAAAGCCTAGTCCACCTCATATATGTTTTAGAGGCATCAGCGTAGGTCTGGAGATGACCTCAGGACTTTATCAATAATCACACTTAGGCAGAAGGAGAAATGAAAATCCCAGCTATGCGGCCTTTTCCAACCAGCCTGAGGACAAAGGCATTAGCTCCCTCTGCAGTGGATGGCATGCATGTGCAAGTGAGTATCATTTAAAAAGCAACAGCTTAGATCCAAGGTATTTTATCTGCTGCTGATGAGAAATCTTTGGAGACGTTACAGTTTTAATTTGAATTAGTTTGGAGGAAAAAGTCTCAGGATGCAGCAAATTTTAGACTACAGTTAGTTTAGGAGAGGGACTTTCATTAAAAGACCTTTTGACTTTTAGGAGAAGAATGATAGTGTTCATTAGCCACAGAAAGTAAAGGACTTAAGAACCCAACAATCCTGCTCATGCAGTAGTTCAGAGCATGCAATACCCCAGTGCAAGTCCCATGAGTGTGTCTCAGATTGGAAGCAACTGTTTTTATCACAGTGGGCGAGGAAGAGTTACTAATAGGCAAGCTCCAGAATTTATATTTTCTTCTTGCCCAGATAAGTGCTTGGCATGCGACTAAGTTTGCTTTTTTGTTTTTCTTTCATGTTCCTTAGTTGGCATTTTTCTTTTTACTTTTGAAATTCTTCATGTCGACACTAACTCTTAACTGTTACTACTTGCTTTAGGACTCTCCCATTCTTAAACATAAGCTTCTTCCCCAAGTCCTCCTGCCCTTATACCATCATTCACCCATAGGGTCTTTGGGCATAAGGAACTCTCACATGAACTTTAGTGATATTTGGGACAGGGATCCATATTCAGGTTCACTGGAAAATGAGGTTGAAGGAACAGTCATTGTTCCCCTATTTTACACGCTGGAATGAGCCACTGAAAAGATAACGAGGACACTTTAGATGTCTTAACAACAGAGGGGGAATGCCACCCTTTTCTTCTCAACCACACAGTTCAATCTGTGAAAGGCACAGGGCAAAAATGGGAGGCATTCAGATCTGGGACACAGGCATCCAATTTGGACATCCAGCCCTAAACTACAAAAGAGGGGTCTCTTGCCTCAGGCCTACATATTCTCCCCACAAAGGTGTCTCCCCTGTGACACCTTAACTGCTGTTGCTAAATCTGGATTTTTTTCTCTCTCTGTCAATCAAATAGCTTCAATTGAACAAACATTCATTGACAATACATTATGAGCCAAGCACTGACATAGAGTCTATGAAGAACCAAAAATAAGTGTGTGGAATGACAGTAATTGCATACGTGAAGCTATTCAAGGGCCACATGAGATGGGAAAGAAGTCAGAATATGCAGTGCAGAATGAGAGTGAAAGAGGATATCAGAAAGGGGCCAGCCTAGCCACAAATACTTTTCTGAGGGCTTTCCATGGCTTTCATACTCTTCTAGGTGCCGTGAGGATATTAGACATAAGAGATAAAGATAACATTTTCCAAAACATGGCCCAAGAAAGCGCTCCCTTGACATGTTTTACCATAGCGTAACTAATGTTATCTGGTAAGTTGACTATTTGTAAAATTGGAATTCCCAGAAGCGAATACTTGAAGCCAAGATTGCCTCCCACTTCCCAAATCCAAGTTAAATGTCCTCAAGTATAAGACCCTTTGGTACTGACCTAGCAAGAAGAGAAAATAGGGAAGGGGCCAAGGAGAGCTTATTTTTTTCTCCACTTAGGAAGAAAAGAGAGCATTAAGTACAACACTTGGTCATGTACCCGCTGTAGATTGACATTGCCAATTTACTCCTGCTTAGCTGGAGAGTCAGACATTCATGGACTAGTCCAGTGGTTTTCAACCTAGGTTCCGATCATAATAATTTAGGGATGCCTGGTCCCACCTCCAGAGATTTCAGTTAGTCTAAGGTGGGTTCCAAGGTATTGGTATTTTTAAAAGCTTCCTGGTGTCTATAAGACATGGCTTGGTTTGAGAACCACTGGTTAGTTGAGCCAGAGAAGGTTAACTCTGTGGGGTACTTGAGTCCACTCTGCTACCTCTGGATTGGAAAAGCTTCCCACTTTGTAGTGCTCTTTGATTTGCTATTTTCAATTTACTATTTGAAAAACACATCAAGCCTCAAATGGATTGACCTTTCTGCTAATGTATTTCACCTAAATTAACAGAGGCAATTAACTAATTTATATTGGAATTGTGCACTTTCCAGTTCACATTTATCAACTCTTAAATGCTTGATCTGGTGTTGCAGTTTAAATTTTTTATTATTACCCTTTAAATCTGAAGAAATGTCTTACATCTAATTAGCCAAACTTACATATTCAATTAATGGATTCATTATGGGCTAATGAATATGGAGGCAGCACTGGGGCAACATCTGCTTGCCAGTCGAAAGGACTCAAACTTTTCTGCTATGAAAAGAGAAAAAAGTCTGTTATTTAACTAAAACAGCCTGAAGCTTCAGTTTTAACATTTCTGCGTTACCATAATGCTCTTAAGGAGTTTTATGGGCTTGCTGACATAGGAAAGACAATATGCTGTCCAGAGATAGCTGCCTTTCCAGAGGAATATGGGAAGGAGAATTGCAAAAGAAATACTTATCCAATGTGGAATATAAACTAACACACAGACAGAGAGAACTGGTTGATGGTTACCAGGGGGAAGGGGGGTGGGGGTGGGCACAAGGCGTGAAGAGGTGCATTCATATGGTGATGGACAAATAATAATGTACAACTCAAACCCCACAGTGTTATAAACTATTAAGACATCAATAAAAACTAAAAATAAAAAAAAAAAGAAACATATCCAAAGACATTGAGTTTTTCTTTTTATTATTGTGGTAAAATACACAAAATATAAAATTTACCATCTTACCTATGTTCAAATGTACAGTTTTGGGGCATTAAATACTTTCACACTGTTATGCAACCATCATAACCATCCATCGCCGTAACTCATTTCACTTTGTAAAATTGAAACAAAACTATTAAACAATAACTCCTCATCCTCCCCTCCCCCAGCCCCTGGCAACCACCATTATGCTTTCTGTCTCTATGATTTTGACTAAGCACTTCACACAATTGGAGTCATACAGTCTTTGTCTTTTTGTGACTGGATTATTTCACTTAGCCTAATGTCCTCAAGGTTAATCCACATTGTAGCATATTGTAGAATTCCTTTTCTTTTTAAGGCTTATTAATATTCCATTGTATGGATCTACCACCTTTGGCTCATTCATGGATGGACACTTTAACCTGAGTTTTTCATAAAAAATGCTTAAGAAGCTCAATGAGAAAATTAATATCACAAATTAAACAAACTCTTTAACTTACTATTATATACTTTAGGATCATTCCAAACTCATGTTATTTTATAGATTTAAAGATATAGCCAGACATTATTTTGTTTCTGTAGTCAGTTTTGTTTGGAATCTAGATAATTCAGAGGTCTAAAATGAATTTCCACAATATTTTCAGTTATTAAAATTCTGGCTTTTTATTTCTCTGGCTATGAAGAAATAGACATTTTTAGTAATTATGAAAAAGCCATGAGTTTCAGGAAAGGTGGGTGAAAGCTAGAATTCACTTGAAAAACTATTCTTAGACGTGGCAAGACTGTGAGGAAAATAATCAGAAATCACTTCCAAAGCATGTGATATCTTTCACATTAAAGCAAGAATTCAACAAGTGACTTTAGACCTATGTCTGCAGTGTGATGCTAAGAGTATTTCAGGACATGTGCCTGCTACTCTACTGGGGCATTCAAAGTCTTTTTTTTTTTTTTTCATTTTACTCTCTTGCATTCAAGTTGACACTTGGATTATTAAAAGACCACATTCTTACTTTCAATTATACAAGTTCAAAGTCCCAATAGTCTTGCTAGATTGTCAAGTGCACGTTTATCCAACATTCTAAAAATGAATTACTACAATATTCCTACGTCGAATACTGATGCCTCTGTGTTCCTAGCACTAGCCTGACTCCCTGCAGATACGAAAAAGAAAACCACAGGGCTGGTCACACCTAAGGAATTCACAGTTTGATCTCATAAAGGAAATCTTCATAACTGCCTGCAAATATACCTAGGCCCATGAGATTTAATGTGTTTCAAGGATGGTTTACCCTCTTCAGTATCTGAAAAACAGTGCCAATGTGAGTAAATGTTCCCCGTACTGCTCTCAGTAGAAGTAAAGAGCACAGGAAAAGAGAGAGAGAGAAAAAAGGCACCTGGTGTACTCAGAGGGACTGGAAGGAGAACATATAAGCAATACCCGAGTAAGAGAGCTGTCTGCCCTCACGTCTGGAGGACCCTGCAGTTACAAATACACAAACAGCGAATTTAACAAAGAATACCTGGAAACTCCGTCCTTCAGGATCTGACTCTCAGTGCCAGTAAATCTAAACATCCACTGTCACAACGAACACCGTTCAGGACCCAAGGAATTGCTCTTCCTCATCTCTTGTCCTGTGTCCTGAAAGCAAAAGACAACATTTGAATGTTGGAAGATCAGCGTGTTAAGCGGCTGTCATCGTTAGCACACAGGGAGGGTGTGAGCAGTGCAAGCGTGGAGATGAGAGAAAAGACAAATGAATTAACTTATCAAATGCTTCCTCTCAGATAGCGTGAATGCAGGAGGGTCTTCAAAAGTGGAAGTATTGTTTCCCAAGAGTGCCAAGTGTCTGTTTTCTTGCTTCTCTTTGTTCCAACTGATGGTTTTTGAGGTAGTCACAAATTAAGATGGTATTCTTAACAGTTCTATGTACTAACTGAGGAGTATTTTGCAATATTAAACAATTTATAGTACTCTAAAATTTGTGTATATGTAAGTCTAGACATAACATGCATTAAGTGTGAAATTGATTCTTTATCTTGGCAACTAGTTGGACATTAAACTCCAGAATTTCTAACAATTTTATTTCTATAAAAATATTTTATGAGATGTAATTGTATTTTTAAAAAGTGAATAATGTTATTCCTAAGTTTGATACTCATTATTTTAATTTCTATTTTGCCTTTTAACTTTAATAGAAAATTTTAAATATTTTAGAAAAAATAACTTTTTTGAAAACATCTATGGGAACTACTTTGATTCTATTTTTATTTAACTCACATTTCTGATGAAATACATTCACATTTGTACACTTCAAATATAACTTCTTTTTAAAAGAAATTTTAAATCATTACTGTCAATATCACCAAATTATGTGAAAATCTTGATTATAACAAAATAGTGATTTTGACGAAATAAAGGCAGAGGCTGCATTTTGGGGAATTAATATATAATTTATGAGTCATGCATGTTTATTTTATTACTTACCCAACCATTGCTCTCACATCAGTGGAACACTAAGACATACACAATAATAATGAAATTCCCTAGTCTTGATATTGTGCTGACTGTTAGTCAAATAAAAAGCATAGCTTTATATATTTAGAAATTCTGCTGTCATGAAAGTCTATTTGTTAAAAACAGAAGAAAACATTATATTTAGGAATTTGTAAGTTTAGTTAAAAATTGTAAAATATTCAAATGTGTGGTGTTTGGGTCTCCATTTGTCCTCTCCAACTGGACCCCACAAATGTTAGGGGTGGGCCCAGATCTAAGGAGCTGCTTTCCTCTGTGGGCTTGAGAAATCGATGTTTTTTTGTGTCCTGATTCTATGTCGCTTCTCAGAGACACTGAGTTAGTTTGAACTGCTTTCTTTTGTTAACTGTCCTGTGATAATCCTTCTGCATATTATTGAAGTTTTCTCTGAAAAGGTGTGTAACATATTTCCAGAAACATTATTTGAATTTGAACTCCATATGTTAATTGGCACTTCATTTTTAAGTGGTTTTCGTGTATTGCTAACAGGTTGAGTCAATGTTGTTGGAGTTTTCTCTATCTTATAATAATTTTTTGTTTTCTTTATTTCAATATGGAAAGGGCACTGGATCACCATTCAGGAAACCCAAATTCTATTCCTGACTATTCCCTTACTCACTATGTTGAGTCACTGAAATGGCCCCTACTTCCCCTTCCCCCAATAGAAAATGTCTTTATAACTGCTGATCTTGTATCACTCTTTACACTGCTGATAGAGTGGCCTTTCAACATCTCAAATATGATCACACTACTCTTCTCCGTAATGGCTTCCCATTGCCTATAGCATGAAGCCCAAACTCCCTGACATGGCATAACCTCATCAGAGCTGTGACTTTGGAGGGTTAATCATACAACCATGTGTGAGAGGAGAGAAAATTTAGAAGTAGACCATTCATTCAAACCCAACAAGGGAATTCGAGATCATCTAATTCAGGCTTTCCTAACCTCCCCTCATCACTTGTGAATATAATAGATTCCGAGGTTCTTCCCAGTTCTGCTGGATCAGTCTCCCAAGGAAGGGCCCAGGAGTCTGTGTGTTTAACAACTTGAGCTCTCCCAGAGCCTTCTTATGCTCCGGCAGTATGGGGAAACAGTGATAGAGCCCAACGCCTTTTACAACGGATGAGGAAACTCAGGTCCAGAGAGACACACCAGTTGCAGAAGTCCAGAAAATGAAGGCAGGGACCAGAATGGAGGGACTGGAAAAAAGGATAGCTGTGAATGAGACTGCAGACCTTGTAATAAATCCACCAGATTGTCCATGCCACAGCCCAATAAGGCCCACATTGGGGCTCCTGGGAGTGTGCGATCCTTGCAGGGAGGGGCCTCTCTCCCTTTCCCGTCAATCTTGTGGGGCTACAACAGTAGCGACTCTTGGGCAGCAGGGGCTGGAGAAGGCAGTGGGAGGGCAGGAGGGGGAGGAAAATCATGGGCTGCATCCCCGCTGAGGAACAGGATCAGGCAGAACATGAGGTACTTTGCCCCCAGCTTCTAGCTGTCCAGAGACAGCTAAAGATAAGCAAGATTTGCCTGAGGGCAAAATTTTGAGCATAGTAGAATTTGTTGCTGGTGTCTACAGCCTTCCCCCCTGTTTTGTAAAAATTATTTAATTGAGGTCACATTGGTTTACAACATTGTGTAAATTTCAGGTGTACATCATTATATTTCAGCTTTTGTATAGACTGTATCATGTTCGCCACCAAAAGTCTAGTTTCCATCCGTCACCATATATACATACCCCTTTTGCCCTCCCCCATCCCCTTCTTATAACCACCAACCTGTTCTCCTCACATATGTGTTTGTTTATCTTCCACATATGAGTGAAATCATATAGTGTTTGTCTTTGTCTGACTCATTTTGCTTAGCATATTACCCCCAAGGTCCATACATGTTGTTGCAAATGGCACGATTTCTTTTTTTATGGCTGAGTAGTATGCAAAAAGAATAAAATACCTGGGAATAAATTTAACCAAGGAGGAGAAAGACCTGTACACTGAAAACTATAAGACATTACTGAAAGAAATTGAAGAGGATGTAAAGAAATGGAAAGATACTCTGTGCTCATGGACTGGAAGAATAAATATAGTTAAAATGCCCATATTACCTAAAGCAATCTATAGATTCAATGCAATCCCAATCAGAATCCTAATGACATTTTGCATGGAAATAGAACAAAGAATCCTAAAATTTATATGGAACAACAAAAGATCAAGAATAGCCAAAGAAACCCTAAGAAAAAAGAAAAAAGCTAGAGGTATCACACTCCCTGAATTCAAAATATACTACAAAGCTGCAGTAATCAAAACAGCATGGTACTGGCTGAAAAACAGACACACAGATCAATGAAACAGAACTGAGAGCCCAGAAATAAAACCACACATCTATGGACAGCTAATCTTTGACAAAGAAGTCAAGAACATACAATGGAGAAAGGAAAGTCTCTTCAATAAATAGTGTTGGCAAAACTGGACAGCCACATGCAAAAGAATGAAAGTAAACTATTATCTTACACCATACACAAAAATAAACTCAAAATGGATTAAAGACTTGAATGTAATACCTGAAACCATAAAAATCCTAGAAGAAAATATAGGCAGTATGCTCCTTGACATCAGTCTTAGCAGTATCTTTTTGAATATCATGTCTCTTTGGGCAAGGGAAATAAAAGAAAAACAAATGGGACTACATCAGACTAAAAACCATCTGCAAGGCAAAGGAAATCATGAACAAAATGAAGAGACAACTCACCAGCTGGGAGAAAATATTTGCAAATCGTATATCAGATAAGTGGTTAATTTCCAAAATATATAAAGAACTCATACAACTCAATGATAAAATTGAACAATCTGATCAAAAACTGGACAGAGGATATGAACATACACTTTTTTCAAAGATATACAGATGGTCAACAGACACATGAAAAGATATTTAACATCACTAATTATTAGGGAAACACACATCAAAACTACTATGAGATATCACCTCACATCCGTAAGAATGGCTATTATTAAAAAGACAAGAAATAACAAGTGTTGGAGAGGATGTGGAGAAAAGGGAACCCTCATACACTGCTGGTGGGAATGCAAACTGGTGCAGCCATTATGGAAAACAGTATGGAGATTTCTCAAAAAATTAAAGGTAGAAATACCATATGATCCAGCTACTCCATTTCTGGGTATTTATCCAAAGAACATGAGAACACTAATTTGAAAAGGTATATGCACCCCTGTGTTCATTGCAGCATTATTTACAATAGCCAAGACCTGGAAGCAACCCAAGTGCCCATTAACGGATGAATGGATAAAGAAGATGTGGTGTATATACAGCCTTCCCTTTTTACTTTCTCCCCCCCCCGCACCGTTAGAGTCCTCACCCCTCCATGCCCCCAGTGTGTCCTTGTTCTAAACCCTACCTTCCCTAGGTACATAGAATTGGCTTTGTTGTCATCATCCATAATTTGAGGCAGTGTTTTGCCTTGACCAGGCATTTGTACTAGCTAGCTTTCTCTTTCTCTCTTTCTCTTTCTCCTCATTTATAAATGTAAAGCTTAAAAAAAATAAAATAATTCAGGCAATAGTAGAGGTGGAAAAAATATTTGCAATAGAAGGTCAAGGAAGCCACCTTGACCTTGAAATGATAATTTTCCAAAGGTTGCCTTAAAGTTTTGCTCAGCCATTCGACTCACATTTAATGAGTGGGGACCTTGTGTTAAGTGCTGTGTTAAATATTTGGCATCCAGAAGAGAACAAAGGCAATGTGGGGGGAAAAAAAAGAACACAACTTAGTCCTTTCCTTTGAGTTGCTCAGTCTGGTTAGGATAAAAATTCAACCAGATAATACTGGAAGACAGAGAGATGCAAAACATATAGGAGCCTAGGAAGGAGAATAATTAACCTTCTTTTGGCTGGGACAAGAAGACTTTACAGAAATGCTACGCTTGAATTTGGCCTTGAAGCATGAGAAAGTCTTCACTAGGGAGTTAACAGGGAGAAGAAAGGACATTCCAAGCATAAGGAGCAGCATATACAAGGGTACAGAGGCATGGAAAACTAAACAAAACAGAAGATCAGTATGGAAAGTATAGAGTGAATGGCAACGAGTAGAAGAAAATGATGCTGAAAAGGTAGGTGGAGGCAAAGGGTCAGGTAAGTCATATGGCAGATTGTATTTTTCAAAGATGACCTCATCAATATACATCCCATCCTGCAGGATCTTACATTCCTCAATCTAGAGGTGAGGTCTCTGTTCCCTTTCCTTAAACCTGGGCTACCTCTATAACCTCCTGACCAATAGGATGTGGCAGGAATGATACTGCCTGACTTCTAAAGGCTAGGTCATAAAAGACAACATGGCTTCTGCCCAGTGTGCTTCCACCATTCCCTCCTTCCCTCCCTCTTTCTTTCCTTCTCCTGCTGCCTCCCTCTCTCTCTCTGGACCCTTGTCTTTGGAAGTCAGCATGTTGTGAGGAAGGCCAGGTCAAATGGAGAGACTAAATGTGGGTGTTCTGGCTCCTGGCCCCACCCAGGCCCCAGGCAGCATCAGCCATCAGACGTGGGATGAACAGGCCTTCAGATGACTTTGGCCAATGAGTCTTCTTGCAGAGCCCCAGACATCACAGAGCAGTAACAAACCATCCCTGATGTATTCTGCCCGAACTTCTACCCACAGTAACCACGAGAGACAACAAATGATTATTATTCTTTTAAATCACTAGGTTTGGGGGTAATTTTTGATACAGCAATAGATAACGAATACAGTCAAACCAAGGAGTTGCATTTTATCTAAGAAACACTGGGGAACCAGTGAAGGTGTTTTCATCAGGGAACTGGCATAAGAACTGTAAATTAGATAGATAGCCCTGGTGCTAATATGGAAATAGGATGGTGGGGGAAGGATGATTTAGAGGCTAGGAAAACAAGAGGCTGTTACAATTATCCAGGCCAGTGGGAGTGGCAAGGCAGGAAAGAGTTTTTGATTTTTTAAGGAAAACTTTCTTAATTTTAGTTTGGTTTAGGAACTCTCTTACTTTTATGAACCCAAACGCTGAGCATCAATAAGGACAGCAAAATGCTTGAGCTGATTCTCTCCTACCCTCTCCTACGCAATCTTTCCCTCTCCTCCCTTACGTCCAGATCCCAGACTTTCAGAGTCTCATTCCTCTCTAGTGGCTAACAGCACACTCCTCCTAGCTGGTGTCTTCTCCTTGCCTTCTCTCCAAGTATGAAGGTCATGGTGCCAGTCTCATAACCTAGAGTTTCTGTTGCCTCTAGCTCATCAGCATCTGGGTTCAGAGGAAACCTTAGTCCTGGGTGTTGTAGGGGGCATGGGAGGACATGTTTGAGGGAAAAAGGATCTCAACTGTTGGGAGGTATATCCTGGCCTTTTTAACATGGATGAGTGTAATAATGATAATCATGAGAGTTCTATAATTTATACAATTGTGTACTATTTTGACACCAAAGATGATTGTAAATACTGGAGGAGTAATGATGTGTTTATCAATACAAATGATTTGGTTGTATAGTGTTAACTGTAGAATACCGTTCACCACTTAGAGCAAGACTCTAACTTGTTGCTAGTTGTCTAATATTTGTGGTAGAATGTAAAAGTCTAGGAGATATTTAAGAAAGCAGTGCAGGCCAAAACCAAAATAAATTTAAAATTTTCCTTCGCTTAATTTATGCTTTATTCTTCCTGCTAAATATTAGATAGATCTCTAAATTTACCTAGGAGTAGTTGGCAGTAAGATCTTACATGCACTGTCATGCATTTTTATTCATCTTAGTAAGACTTTTGATTCAGCTTTTTCAGAGTTACTTTATTGAGCAGTTTCTCCCTGCCGGGGTCTTTCATATTCGTTATCTTACTCAGTCCTCACATCGAGTCCACAAAGTAGTATTTTATCTCTATTTTATAGTTAGGAAAACTTTTCTGAATCTAAGTTAAGTGACATGCTCAAGGTTAAATGGCTCACAGTGATGAAGCAGGGCCTTGGGGCTGGGTATTTTGACTTTCAAATTCAGAATTCTTTTCACAGAAGGTATGGTGGACTTAGGCCATATCTTCACAATGGCAGTAATTGAAGGCATACTGCACTTGTCAGTTATAATCATTTAATTTGTCTTTATCCACCCAGTGACAAACTGACAGGTAATACTTAAATGGTGAGGTGGACGTTCACATCTTAGCTGCTAAGACTTTTGTTTTTGGTGAGGAAGATTGGCCCTGAGCTAACATCTGTTGCCAATCCTCCTCTTTTTGCTTGAGGAAGATTGTCACTGAGCTACCATCTGTGCCCACATTCCTCTACTTTATATATGGGATCCTGTCATGGCATGGCTTGATGAGTGGTGTGTAGGTCTGTGCCCAGGATCAGAACCAGTGAACCCAAAGTGGAGCACGCGAGCTTAACCACTATGCCACCAGGCCGGCCCCTGCTAAGCCTTTTAATAGGTGAACGTTTTCATTACCCCTGTACAAGCATCCGCCCCAGCATCTAGATCGTTCTGTATTACATTGTGAGAACTTGGCAGGCAATTATGGTCCTTAAAAACCCAGATTCTGGAGCCAACTATTTGAGTTCAGATCATAACTCTGCTGTTTGCTGGTTCTGTGACCTTGAGCAATTGTTTAACCTCCCTGTGCCTTAGTTCCATCACCTTTGAAATGTGGATAATAATAGTGTCTATCTTGTGGGTTTGTTGTTAGGATTAAATGAGTTAATGTAGATAAACTACTTAGAACATTGCCTGGAACATAGTAAATGCTATTTAAGCTTTCAACATTATTATTATTATTATTATTATTATTACCACAATTCCAGGAACCTAAAGGCAGTCAATAAATAATTATGGAATCAGTATGGCAATTTAATAGCACACACTTATGTGCATATGTTCATGTGGATATGTATAGAGCTGGCTTTTTTTTTTCTTTCACAGTCTAATTTTCCAACCAAGATTTATGGGTTCCCATTGTCTGGTATTTGAAAAATCTCTCTCTCTTCAATCATCATGGTGACTAGACAAAATAAGTGATGACTTATATTAGTTTGCTAGGGCTGCCATAGCAAAATACCACAGACTGGATGATTTATACAACAGAAATTTATTTTCTCTCAGTTCTGGAGGCTAGAAATCCAAGATCAAGGTGTTGGCAGGTTTGGTTTCTCCTGAGGACTGTCTCCTTCACTTGAAGATGACCACCCTCTTGCTGCTTCTTCACATGGTCTTTTCTTTGTGCCTACACATCCCTGGAAACTCTTTGTGTGTCCAAGTTTCCTCTTCTTCTAAGGACACCAGTCAGATTGATTAGGGCTCATTCTAAGGCCCTCATTTTAACTTAATCACCTCTTTAAAGGCCTTATCTCCAAATATGGTTACATTCTGAGGAGGGAGGGGTTAGGACTTCAATATATGAATTTGAGGGGGACACAAGTCAGCCCATAATGTGACTATTTAGATTATGTTAACATGTCTACTGGGTAGGAGCTGTGGTCCTTCACAAGAGTTATATAAATTGCCACAATTTCCCAAAGCAAGGATATTGTCCCTGGCAGTAGGAGACATATATAGACACTTGGTTGAAATATGATAGCTTGTAAAATCCTCTTGGGCTTTTAGATGGATTGCTGAATTCTACAAGAAGATACCTGAGAAGTAAAGCCACCCATAAGGGCCCCCTATGCAACCTGTCATTGATCTGCCAGGTGCTGCTATGCATGTACACGACATAGAACCCGGTGGGACCCAGAAAGTGGATCTGCTGGAAAATGCCAAGATTGATCAGTATATTTTCTGTGGGTTTACTTCAAAAGTTTCTCATCATTTAACTTGGGAATAGCTATAACTTGGCTGTTTCAAGGCAGTCAGTAGACGATCTGAACAGAAAGAAAAGGAGAGAGATTGGAGGGAGAAGCTAAGAATGTGGTGGCAGAGCAAGGAAATGCTGGGTTCATATCTTGTGTATCAGCCAGCCCTGGGATGCATCAGAAAGTTTACGTGAAGGAGCAAGCTCTTGCAATGGGCTTCATCAAATAGCTTTAATCAACCTGTGACTCAGCCTTCTGCCTTTCGGAACACCTTTGAGGGCTTGACTCTCCTTGGTAGCAGCAAACAGCAGGGTGAGCAATTAAGGCAGCAGGCTACCACCGGTTATTAGTTACTAATGAGTTAAGCTAACAAAAGTAAGTTATTATCAGTTGTTGATAACTTAAATTAATTCAAAGGGTGGGACACCAGAAGAAAGAGTTCCAGTGCTGGGATTTCTTCCTGTGCAGCAGTGGCCTGTTTTTAGCTGATGGGGCAAGGTGGAATCACAAACACCGCGCTTAGTTGCATTGATCATGACTGCACCACTGGAAGATTCAACAGAACTGCCAACCTCAAGTTCTTCCCAGGCTTGCCACTGTAGGTTCTTAGTTTTACTTACAACACCAGCTCCATCTTTTTGTGACCTCATCTTTTGTCCGCTGCATAAACGCCTCCCTAGACCTGCCCCAAGGTGGATGTAGCTAGATGACATGATGCTTGGTCCCTAGTAATGTTTTAGCTCATTTGTAAGTGGCTTTTCTCACTAAAATGTCATTAACATAAGGAGCAGGCCATGTAACCAGGGCAATGGGGAGCAGAGTCAGTGCAGTGCAATATCAGCGATCTTCACAATTATCTTGTCTGATTTCCTCTATGTTTCCCTGGAAGTCACTGACTTCACACATTCTTGTTCTCTCTCCTAAAGTAGATTTCTCTTTTGATCAATAATACTCAAGTCTTCCTTACCTTTTATTTCTTTCTGAGATTTTGTCCCCTTACAGAAAGAAATGAACCTCCAAAAGCTTTCATATTGTTCTCTTCTGATCTGTCTTCCCATCATAACATGAGAGAATGATCAGTTTAATTGATCTGGCTAAAATCAAGTTAAAGTTATTGAGAAGATTATGAAATAGCTGTGATACAGCTGTGAAAGAGTTTGGGATTTAGAGTCATAGGACCTGGATTTGCATTCTATTTCCACTGTTTACCAACTCTGTGAGCACAAGTCAATTCTTTAATCTCTCTGAGCCTCTGAGTCTTCATATATAAAATGGGGAGAGGAATACCTGTCTCAGGATTATACTGAGAATTATGTAAGGTACAGCTTATAAAAGTGTTACATCTAGCACAGGGCCTTACCCATAGAAGGTAACTGCCAGATTTTGGTTAAGTCCAAATAGGTTGTGTTAGCAACTTTTAAAAACCTTTTTTATTATGGAAATTTTCAAATGTACACAAAAGGAAAGAGAGAATTATGACGAACGCCAATGTACCCATTACCCACTGTTCAACGTGTCAGCAGTTTGTCAAACTCATTTTACTTATCTCTCAACACATTTTTTCTGAAATATTTTAAAACAAATTCTAAACATTGTGCTACATTATCACATGTAAATACTTTAGTATGCATCTCTAACTTACTACCATAGCATTATTATACCTTATGGAATTAAAAGTGATTCCTTAATGTTGTCTATAACCTAGTCAATATGCAGATGTTCTTGATTATCTTAAAGGTATTTTTTAATAGATAATTTGTTGGAATAGGGATCCAAAAAGGTCCACATATAGCATGTAGTATGTCTCTTAAGTTTCTTTTATTGTAAAATATTTCTCAATCCCTTGTATTTTTTAAATTTTATGCCATTGATTTGTTAAAAAACAAAACGAAGAAGACATGTTATTTATGTAATGGAATGGTTTCCGTCTGGATTCAGCTGTTGTTCAAATTGTTCCTCTATCTCCTGCATTTCTTGTAAACTGGTGGTTAGATCTAGAGGAGTGATTAGATTTGTGTCCAAATTTTACAGGCAAGAATACTTCAGAAGTGTTGCAAGAGTTAACAATCTTTTGAAGATGACTAATGATGTATTTTTAACTATTTTAAAATCAGTCTCAGAAGTCTTCTCTGCCACAAACCCAGACATAATCATGACCTTGTTGGTAGTTCCACTCAGTTGACCTCAGAACTCCATTAGCTATCATTGCCACTGGATGTAGCTGTATTGGTTCACTGTTGTTTGTTTTTTATAAAAGGTTATAATCTAGTACTGTTTTAGAAACTATGATACCCCTAAGTCTAGTAAATCAACTATTTTTTTAAATCATTCACTGTTTGTTTCATATACATAGATATTTCTTTGGAATTAGTATTGAGTCACACTATATTTAAAACAATGAATCATTGCCCCAAATAGAATATGATAGAAATTATTCAGAAGACAATAATCATCTTTTCTGTGGTCATGCCTTAAATTTAAAGATAACTGAAGTTTCATATTCCAGATAATTCAGAATCACAAAATAGCCTTTCCCCAATTACCTAGATATTCTTTTGAAATATTGAGTAATTCACATGATTCCCCTCAAGTGGTTTCACAAACAAATATTTATCAAGCCCCTACTTTGAATAGGTCAAGTATGTTAAGTGCTACAGACATATGAAGGTGAGACCTAGTTCCCACCCTCAAGGACTAAGTTTGGTAGGGAAGATAGTGAATACATAAATAGTTATCATGTAAAATACATGACATAAGAGTGGCAAAAACAAAACACTGAAAGTTTAGTTTAGGAGGATTATGGAAAAGTTTTTGATGGCATTTGAGATGAACCTTGAAGATTTGGTAGAATTTTTTCATCCTTGAAAGGTGGGGAAGGGTGGCTTTGGCAGGAATGGGTAAGGGAAAAAGCATCTAAAAATCTGCAGGCTTGTAATCGCTGGATATGGTTTGCTTTCATTAAAGAGATAGGATAGGAGATAGAGACAGAAAAGCAAATCAATATCATGGAGATTGCTGAATATCAGGCTGGTCTGTTTCCTTTCTTTCTCTTTTTCTCTCTTTCTGTCTTTTTAAATTCAGATGGTAACAGAAAATCATTAAAGTAAGATGATGTACTGTGGTGTCAAAGCCAAAAGAAGGAAGAATTTTAAGATGAAGGGAAGCAGCATTATTCACAATAGCCAAAGAGTGGAAACAGCTCAAATGTCCATCAATTAGTGAATGGTTAAACAAATGTGGTATATCCATACAATGGAATATTATTCAACCATAAAAAGGAACGAGGGACTGATTCACGTTACAACATGGATGAACCTATGCTAATGTGAAAGAAATTAGTTAGAGAGGACTATATATGTGATTCCATTTATAAAATTCCAAAATAGACAAATCAATAGAGATAGAAAGTAGGCTAGTGGTTGCCTAGGGCTAGAGGGCAGGTAAGGGAATTGTGGGACGACAACTAAGGAGAGTGGGGTTTCTTTTCAGGGTAATGAAGTGTTCTAAAGTTGATTGTAATGATAATGTACAACTCTGTGAATATATTAAAAGCCATTGGATTGTATACTTTATCTGGATGAACTGTATGAATTATATCTCAATATAGCTGTTTAAGAAAAAAAAAGATAAAGGGAGTGGTCCAAGTATCAGTTTTTGCAGGAATTTCAAGGAGGATGAATACTGAGAAAAGGCTATAGGATTTGATGATTAAAAGTTCATTGATGACCTTTGAAAAGGGGATTTCTTCTCTAAAATCGTGGGAGCAAAAGTGAGTGGGTGAGGAGGAAGTGGAGGTGGAGTAGTCTTTTAAGAACTTTGGCCATGAAGGGTGAGGCTATAGGACATGAGCTCTTCCAACTTCCCCCTACTCAACCTCAACATTTATTTTTTAAAATATTCCCATTAATATTAATTATTTCTGAAGAAGCTCATTCCTCTGGGCTGAGGTTTGCATCTCTACCTGAGTTCTTGAACTCACTTTCCATTCTCAGTCCCAGAATCTTGCTTCGTTTATTGTGTTCTTTCTCAATTGAATCATGAGGAAACATCAGACAAACCCAAATTGAGGGACATTCTACAAAATAATTGCTCTGTAATGTTTAAAAGTGTCAAGATCAAGATAGTCTCGAAAAGACTCTTCCCAACTGAAGGAGACTAAAGAAACATGATAAGTAGATGTAACACATGATTCTAGACTGGCTTCTTTTGTTATAAAAGACATTATTGGGACAATTGCTAAAACTTGAATGGGGTCTGAGGATTAGATAGTAGTAATATGTCAATGTTAACTTCCTGATTTTGATGGTTGTGTTGTGTCTAGGTAGGAAAATGTTCTTGTGTGGAGGCAATAGTAGAGCAAATGTAAGTGACAGACATCATTTTTGCAACTTTCTCTCAAATGATTCAGGAAAAATGTTCTTTGTACAGTCCTTGAAACTTTTCTGTAAATTTGAGATTGTTTCAAAAATAAAAATATAAATATCATTTATATCGTGAAATAAAATACACT
Source organism: Tapirus indicus (assembly GCA_031878705.1). Taxonomy (NCBI): domain Eukaryota; kingdom Metazoa; phylum Chordata; class Mammalia; order Perissodactyla; family Tapiridae; genus Tapirus; species Tapirus indicus. The sequence continues at coordinate 49,895,915 of CM062918.1, forward strand.
GATTCTGGAAAGGCAACCTTCCCATCAACCTGCAGAAGCAAGCACAAGTCCTTTCTGAAGGAATACGACTTTAGCCTGAGTCCCAAAGAATTCCCAGGTCCAGCGCTGTGGCCTAGTGGTTAAGTTCAGCATGCTCCACTTCAGTGGCTTGGGCTCAGTTCCCAGGCACGGACCTACACCACTTGTTGGGACCATGCTGTGGCAGCGACCCACATACAAAGTGGAGGAAGATTGCCGCGGATGTTAGCTCAGGGCAAAATAATAATAATAATATTTTGCTTCCTCAGCAAAATAATAATAATAATAAAATGGTTACAAAAAAAGAATTTCCACTTATGAATTTACAGTTAAAATAATAAAACACAAGAAAATAAGTTATCATGAGGAAGAGCCAGCAGAAAGAATACATACCAAAATTGGAACCATAAAGACTTCAGATATTGGAATTACCAAAGAATATAAAATATATATTTTAACATGTTTTAAGAAGTTAAAAGGAGACTTAAATATGTATAGGAGACTATGAGAACAACCACACAGACTTGAAAAAAGAGTCAAATAAAAATTCTGGAAAAGAAAAATACAATAATTGAAAGTAAGATACCAAAATTTGACATAATAAGAACAGGTTAGACATAGTTCAAGAAAGAACTAGTGAACTTGAAGATATATTAAAAAAAATTTCCAGAATGCAGACAGAAAAAAAGATGGAAAATGTGGAAGAGACAAAGAGACATAGAGGCTAAAATGTGAAGGACTAACAAATGTTTGATTGGAATTTCAGAGGGTGATAATACAAAACTGGGAAGAGGCGATATTTGAAGAGATAATGGCTAAGAATTTTCCCAGAATTGTTGAAAGACAAGAAACAATTACAAAAAAATTGTCAAAAATGATCAGGCAAATACCAAAGTGAAGCTGGTTTTTATCTGATATTAGTATCACACAAAATGGGCTTTAAGGCAAAAAAAAAAAAAAAAAAGAGAGACTACTAGAGTAAATGAACATAACCAATAAACTGTTCATTTCACTAGGAAAATAACATTTCTAAAATTATATGCACTAAAAAGTCTCAAAGTGTATAAAGTAAAAATTGACAAAACTACGAGAAGAAATAGACAAATTCACCATCATGCTGAGAGATTTTTAACACAACTCTCTCATAACTCAATCTCTCAGATTGAAATATCAAGCAGAAAAATATCAGTAAACTGTTTGGAGAATACACATCAAAACTTTAACCAATTTAAATATGAGATATGAAGATCACATTTTTTTGACCACAGTGTAACTGATTTCTGTAATTAACCCAAAAGATACCTACCAAAATTTCCTTACATTTCAACATTTAAAACACACCTCTAGAAAACTAATGGATCATAGAAAAAAAATCATAATGGAAATTAGAAACTAATAGAACAAAAAAAATACCACATTAAACATTTTTGGATGAAGCTAAACTGAACCTAAAAAGAAATTTATAGCTTAAAATTTTTATTCTAGCAGTTATCAAGACTTATTTTAAACAACAATAATTAAGACATTGTGCTCTTGGTGCAAGGATATACAAATAGATAAATGAAAGAGAATGATCTATCCATACACAGATTGACATATGTATGGACATTTGGTTTATGACAAAGCAGGGAGGATAAGGACACTTTTTTTCAATAAATGGTGCGGGGTCAAATGGATATCCATATGGGACAAAAAAGATCTCACTTTACACATAAAATCAACTCCAGGTGGCTTGCAGATTTAAATATATAAGATAAATCAATAAAGTTTTCAAAAGATAGTATAGAAGAATATCTCCATGACTTTAAGGTTGGGAAAGATTATTTAAACTGGGGCAAAAAAACATTAACCATAAAGTAAAGACTGATAAATGGGACTACATTAATGTCATGAACTTTTCATCAAGAAACACCATGAAGAAAATGCATCAGCAAGCCATAGAATGGAGGGAAGATATTTACAACTTATATAACTGGATAAGGGCTCATATTCGGATATATAAAGAAATATACAAATAAGTTAAAAGAAACAGACCACTCAACAAAAACTAGGTTAAAGACCTGTAGATACAGTTCACAAAAGAGGAAATCCAAATAGCTAACAGACATAATGGAAAAGGAACAACCTCGTTAGTAATCAGGGAAATGCAAACTAAAACCACAATTAGAAACTACTACATACCCAACAAAATGGCTAAAATGAAAAAGACTATACCAAGTGTTGGTGAGGATGTAGATCAATGGGAAATCTGATACACTATTAGTGGGAGTATAAATTAATATGATACTTTGGCGGATAGTTTCCTCTAATTTGATAGAGTTAAAGAAATGTATACCTTATCATTCAACATTCCTAATCCTAGGTATATACACAAGAGAAAAGCATGCACATGTTCCCCCCGAAAAAAACATGTACAGGAAATGTGATAAATTGAAGATGGTCACAAATTATTTGTCACTCTTCTCATTGAGAGGTAGAGTTTATTCCCTTCCCCTTGCATCTGCCCTAGTTTTGTGATTGCATATTCAGTAATATGCAATAGAAGTGATACTATGCCAGTTCTGGGACCAAGTTTTAATAAGGCCTGGAAACTTCTGCTTTTGCACCTTTGGAAGCCTTGAGACCCCATGTAAGAAGTCCAGTTCCCCTGCTGGAAAGACCATGTGAGAAGACCACATGGTGAAGCTGTCAGATGGAGGAGCTCTGAGACTATATGGAGAGCGTCTTTCTTAAGAAATTTTAAGAACATCCATAAAATAAACCCAGAGTAGAAAGAAAGAAATAATAAAGATAAGAGCAGAAATTAATGAAATAGAAAATAAACACAATAGAAAGAGTCAACAAAACCAAAAGTTGGTTTTTTGAAAAGATTAATAAAATTGACAAACCACTGGTGAGATTAATTAAGAAAATAAGAGAAAAGATACAAATAACCAATATTTGCTGTGGGTTTTTTTGTTTTTCCTGAGGACGTTTTGCCCTGAGCTAACATCTGTTACCAATCTTCCTCTCTTTGCTTGAGGAAGACACAGCCTGAGCTAACATCTGTGCCAATCTTCCTCTATTTTGTATGTGGGCCGCCACCACAGCATGGCTGCCAATGAGTGGCGTAGGTCCACACCTGGGAACTGAACCTGCAAATCCAGGCCACCAAAGTGGAGTGTGCCGAACTCAACCACCAGGCAATGGGGCCAGTCCCAAGAGGTTTTAAATAGAGTAAGAGGATGTTACAAATGACTTTATGGCAATACAATTGAAAATTTAGATAAAATGAATAAATATCTAGACAAATATAACTTACCAAAACTGACTCAGGAAGAAATAGAAATCTGAATATTACTGTTAGTTTGTAACCTTCCCAGGTGTAATCTGAAAACAGCCCCGGTACATGGAAGGCAGACAGGGACAAAAGGAGCAGACCACTCCAGGTTGATAGGTTTAATAGGCAAGGGAATTTACATACCAGGCTTGTCTTGGGAGGCTTCAAGACGAGTAGATCTCCACACCCATCCACCGGAATCTTAAAGTTTTATAGAGGCCTTAACTGGGGCTCAGTCATGTATAATGTGCAGCTGGTTTCAACAACACCGTACTCTCTCAAGACCATGTCCTTGGAACAGCTTCCACTGTGAGAACTGTTGGAAGAACGTACATTCCAAGGACAGGAGAGGGGGTGAGGAGCCTCTGATTGCCTGGGTCCAACTCACGGGTCAGCTGGCGGTCACATTCTCTCAATGGTCTCCTCCAACGATTACGATACCACAAAATAAATTGATATACAATTTAAAAAAAAATCTTATCCCAGAGAAAACTCCAAGCCAAGTGGCTAGTTCTGTAAAATGTTCAAGGAAGAGACTCTTCAGAAAATAAAGAGGAAACTTTCCAATTCATTTTCTGAGGCTGTCATAGCCTTGAGAGCAAAACCCAAAAACTACATCACAAAAGAGGAAAATGATAGGCCAACCTCACTGATGAATATAGTTGCAAAAAACCTGGATGAAATATTAGCAAATCTAACCTAGAAGTATATATAAAGGATTATGACCAAGCTGAGCTTTCCCAGGAATGCAAGGCTAATTAAAAATTAGAAAATCATATAATGAAATTCATCACATTAACAGATTAAAGAATAAAAATCATATGACCATCTCAGTAGACGTACAAAATGTGTTTGACAAATTGTAATATCCATTCATCATAAGAAATTAGCAAATGAGGAATAAAAGAGAACTTTCTTAATCTTAAAAGAGGTATTTATTTTTAAAAAATTCATAGAGAAAACATTATATTTAATGGTGAAATACTTAAAGATTTTCCTCTAAGATTATGAACAAGAAAAGGATGGCTGCTGTCATTGTTGCTATTTAACTTGTCCTTACAGGCCTAGAAAGTACACTAGTCAAGAAAAAGAAATAAAAGGCATAAGGGTTTGAAAATTATTATTTATAGATAATATGTTTGGGTACATAAAATCCAAAAGAATTTATGGTTTAAATATTAGAACCAATAATTGGGGCCAGCCTGGTGGTTAAGTTCACACACTCTGCTTCAGTGGCCCAGGGTTCACAGGTACAGATCCTGCGTGTGGACCTACACACTGCTCATCAAGTAATGCTGTGGTGGCATCCCACATACAAAAATAGAGGAAGATGGGGACAGCTGTTAATTCGGGGCTAATCTTCCTCAGCAAAAAAAAAAAAAAAAAACCCAAGAAATAGAAATATTAGAACTAATAAGATTGCTAGATACAAAATCAATATACAAAACTCAATCGTATTTCAATAGATTGGCAACAAATAGAAAATGAAAAAATGTTTACAAAAATGCCATTCATTATTATTCATAATAATCTAAAAATATCAAGTACCTAGAAACAAATTGAACAAAAGTATGCAGGACCACTTCAGGAAGATTTATAAGACTTTATTGAGGCACTTTAAACAAGACATATAAATGGAGAGATATTTAATGTTCATGGTTTGGAAGCCTTAATATTGTGAATATGCCAGTTTGCCCCACATGATTAATATATTCAATGCAATTCCAACCAAACTCCCACTAGGTATTTTTGTGGAACTTGACAGGCTGATTCTAAAAAGTATGGGGAAATGCAAAATGTCCCCGTAGATCAAATGCAAATGTCTCCAAGATCAAAGACGCTCTTGGAGATGAACAGGATGGAAGGATTTGCTGCACCACAAATCAAGATTTATTCTAAAGCTAGAATTATTGAGTTAGTACGGTATTTGTTCAGGGATAAAGAAAGAGACCTCTGGAATGAAGACAGAGCCCAGAAACAGAGCTATGTGAGGACTGACAGAGAAGCACAGCAGAGCAGTGGGGAAAAGAAAGACTTTTTAAACAAATGGGGCTAGAACAATTGCCAAATGAGGAAAAATGAAATCAGACTCCTACCCTATACCATACAGAAAAATCAGTACTAGATGATGAAAAATCAAATGCAAAAAGCAAAATTAGAAATCTCTAAGATGATGTAGAAGAATATCGTCATGACCTCAGGATTTGGGAAGAATTTCTCAACAAGATATAAAAAACCATAAAGGAAAACATTGATAAATTGGACTTCATTTAAAGTTAGGAACTTTTAGTCATTAATTTTGTATTTAAAATTTTGTATTCTTTTTCTTAAAGAAGGCACCCAAATTGTGCATCTTCAGTTCCCACAAAGCCTGGATCCACAGCTGGTCTTTTCAAACAATACCTTTTTCATTTCCTAAACAAACTCTATTCCTAAAGACAGTATTTTAGATATAGGCCTTTTCTGATTACTTCTTAACCTTTAAGTTTGTAGTAATGTCATCAAGATATTTCTCTTCCTCAACCCAAGAAGGATACCATAATTTCTTATAATAAAGTCTTCTATTCCTTTTGATTTGTTCTTGAATAAAATCATCCATCAGTTTGTGGAAGAAGCCAGATCCCAAACCATGGTCATAACTGACATAGCTAACAAAACCAGAGCCAACATGAGATCACGTGAGCCTCTGCACAAACTATGTGATTCCAAGAGGCTAGCCCATCCACCACTACTTCTCTGGGCCCTAGTAACAGCTCAAACACAAAGGAGCCTATCTGGCTCTTCCTACCTAGGCCTGGCAAGAAACTCACATATTAGTGCTCTGTAGCCCACGTAGAACTGACCTAGCTATCTTTACAGTTTAAAGTCATTGTTACTAACTTCGCCAATGAACCAAGTAAAGCAATTAAAATTGTTATGCAAAGCAATGCCTAAAATAACTATATTTTGAAGATGTGCCTATTTTAAGGTAAAATTTCCCTGGGGCCATGAGACATACTTCCCAATAATTTAATCCCTGCTTCAGCCAAGCTGAAGCTAAATGGAATGTGTTTAGGCCAAGGTTATGCCTATCCAGACTACATCAAGGTCCACCATAATGGACCACATACGACAGATACTTATTAAGGCTGTGCAGGCTCTCTCTGACTATAAACAGCCACACAGCTGTAAAAACTTGCCCACCTACAAATTCCCTCAAACTGTCAAAGGTAAAAACCACGTGACCTCAAACAAGAAAGTCCTAACATGACTCACATGGGTGCCCCGGAAGCCTCAACTGTGACGTGATATTTTAGACTCCATAGTGTCAGTCCTTGTCTATTATTTAAGATTTCCAGCTAAGCTGGAAACCAGAGATTTTAGGATGTCAGGTTCAGAACTAATGGAGAAATAAGATACAGTAGTTTTATAGACAGAAATTCTTAAAAAATTAGCTTTTTGGTGAACTGGGGAATATGGTTTTGAATTTACAGCCACAAAGATGTCCTAATATGTTCCCTCTGAATTGAACGGTCCCAAACTGTAGGCCTCCACTTTACTGGAACAGGGTCCGTCCCCCTGAGCTCACCATGTGAAAATGGACAAAAGGGCCCCCATTCCACAGTCAGATCTGGAAGAGACTCCAGAAGGCGATTCACTGTAAAGCTTTCTCCCAGACTCACCAGTAAGACGTCTTTTCTCACTCAGGAAGGAGTAAGTGTGGAGATGGGGAGATGCCAGGGATGGTCCTCGAGCAAACAATCCTTCATGGAAACTTGAAGGAAAGGAAGTGGAGGTATGTGCTTTGAAGATGGAGGAAGGAGCCAGGCACCAAGGACTGCAGGTGGCCTCTAGAAGCTGGAAAAGGCAAAGAAACAGATTCTCCTCTGGAGACTCCAGAAGAAACTGTTAAATTAATTAAACAAGGAGGCCATTAAACTGAGGTAGCTCTAATGCTATGGTGGCCTAGATAAGCAAACCAAAATCTAAGCCTGTAAATGCCTCAAGGTTATGAAATCGGAACCTAAAGACAACCAATCACCAATGGCCAACTAGGTTTTAAACTATAGCCAATCAGATAATTTCCTTACTTTGCTTCCACCTTATCTCTATAAAGATTTTTTTCCCCAGCTCCCTTCCTTAGCATGCTTCTAACCACTTCCAGTTTGGAACTGCCCATTCAAACTGATTTTTGTTCAAATAAATTAAAAAAATTTTAATATACCGCAGTTTCTCTTTTAACAGAATACAGTTCTGCAGACACCTTGATTTCAGCCCAACATGACACATTTTGGACTTCTGACCTCCAGAACTGTAATATGATAAATCTGTGTTGTTTTAAGCCACTAAGTTTGTGGTAATTGGTCATAGCAGCTGTGGGAAATGAATACACACATCTTCCGACAGAGCCCCTCCTCCTGGCCAGGGATAAACATGACTTCTGTGGATGCCAGCAAATTCCCCCAACTCAGCAGCATGCTCTGGAAGATGGCAAGTCCTGTAGTCTTTCCAACCTCTGCTGAGGTTCCATGGTGACATGATTGGAACATCTGCTTCTAGGGCTTTTGCTGAGCTTTTACAAAGGCTACTGACTTGTTGCTACAGTATCCTTCTAACAACTTGGAGAGTGAGAATCCTCAGGACTGAGTTCACTCACCTCTCTTCAGTCGGCCTCTAAGAGGTGGGGGAAGAGTTCGGGCCATTCTGGACTGCCTCAGACTCAAATCTCCATGCTTTCTTTGTTACCATTCTTTGAAGGTTGCCCCCTTTTCCTCGACTGGTGGCTGTCCATAAATCTTTGACCATCCCCTCTCTATTTTTAATTTCCGAAGGAACTGGAGAAGGAAAAAATTAGTTATCTTGCTTCAATTCATCACATTTACCTAGAAGTCTGCCATTATAGTTTTTAATTTAAGCTTTCATCTCCACACATTTTTTCTTGATCTCAGATAATTCCTTCTTTTGTTCTTGTGTCATCTTGAAATCATAAATTAGAAATTATCTTTTTTAAAAATAAGTAAATTTTTTTCATAAGAAACATTTGCTCCTATTACATAAAGTGATTTTTTTTTTTGAAGCAAAGTCTTTTACATGCCTGATGATTTTATTTTGAATGTTTACTTATCGTTAAAGGGGCCTATATTTGTCCAAACTTTTAAGATGAGATATGTTGGGCAGAAATTGATATAGGTCCCCAAGCAAATGTTCAAGGCCCAGATAAAGGAAGAATAAAGAATTTTAAATTTTCATAGTTTCCCTTTGTTATTCTAAACATAGGAAGGTAGGAAGAGAGCTGGTGCCTGATGCATTTTGGAAGAAAGCTTTGCTATGGCAGCCTAGAGTTAACCAGGCCAGGGCCTCTGTTTGGAGGGTAAGTTAAGAAAAAGTGCTGCCACGTACTCCCTCCAGGTGCGTCCTCTAAGCAGAAGCTAGACTGTCTTTCTGTTCCCCAGCTGATGCATGGTGTACCCTCACCTCCAGTCCTCACTGGAGTATTTTATGGATTTCCGTCAAAGTACCCTTTTTAGTCTAGTAACTTAGTTACTTATAGTAACTCTAGTAACTTAACTGACAAACTTAGAAGGTCCCTGTCATAAAAAGCCTGCACTTTTAAGACTGAGTTCAATTTCCACAAAAACAGGATCATGAAATAATGAGAAACAATGAAAAGTGAGTACCGACACCACCTTTCATTTCTTCTTTTCCTGTTAGCCCCTCGGGTGTGCTTATAGACTTTATTCCTCCCTTCATGCGACATTTGTAGGCCTAAGAGTCTGGCTTGATGCTGGGCAAACGGAACACAAAAGTAAAATGAACGCCTGGAAGATGGTGATTGGATCCTTGGTGGTGATTGGTCTTTGGGATATAAACATCAAAAAATAAATCTGAATCAGCTCTAGAAACTCATACAGAGTGACATTCAAATATTAGATATTGTAGAGGAATTTCTGCTAATCACTGTTTGTATAGTACTGGATTAAAGCAGGGGCCAACCTTTGGCTTTTCTCATGTAAAACAGCAGTGAGCTCTCAGGTCATTCAGAGATTTGACAGTCTAAAATTAATTAAAAGAGTTGTAATCTTTTGGGAGGAGAATTCTACTCTAGGTCAGGAGAAGCAGAGTCCCCAAGGAAGTGATGGCACAGAAGTGCCTACATTGACAACAGCCACAGCAGCAAGGGGACAGGCTTTGGAGCACATGCAGTATGAGTGGGCGAGGTGGTGATGAGGGCAACGGGAAGAAGCTACCTCCAAACCCAGTGGGAGGATAGAGGCAGAGAACTCTCAGTCCCCCTAAGTGGGTGGGGTCACATATCTTTGTCATTAAGCCCAAGACAGGCATGGTATAGACAAATAAATGTTACATTCCTAACAATGAGCTTAATTAACTATGCCTCTTTTTTATTTGGTGGGGAAGATTGGCTCTCAGCTAACATCTGTTGCCAATCTTCCTCTTTTTGCTTGAGGAAGATTGTCCCTGAGCTAACATCTGTGCCAATCTTTCTTATTTTGTATGTGAGATGCCACCACAGCATGGCTTAATGAACAGTGCATAGGTCTATGCCCAGGATCCAAACCCACAAACCCCGAGCTGCTGAAGCAGAGAGTGTGAACTTAACCACTATACCACTGGCTGGCCCCTATGCCTCCTTATTAATTCCACCCGTTGATCCTAGTCCTACCTTTGGAGCAATACAAAATGCATTTGCTTTGTTTTCCACATCAAAGCCCTTTAAATATTCAAAGACAGTTATCATGTCCCACTCTATTCTTGTCTCCAGAATAAACCTGGGCTATCCCTTGGACTCTTTCTCATTTCCAAGTCACCTTTCCTTGCAGGCACTTTAATTTTGTCAATCGTCAATCAATGGTTCGATTTCTCTTCTCTTCGAACTCATGCTAGAGAGATATTGCCAGCCTTCAGTTTAGCCTCCAAACATGGCTCCATTTTAAGAGTTTGTCTATTTGTTTTATTACTTATTCATGCTATAAATCTAAGTGTTTTGGGACCTTGATATCAGTTCTACTCAATTCAGTTAATTGTCTCTCTCTATATTGATGATATTTGGGTGGCTACTTAAGGGAGATTAATGCAAACAGCTCAGAAACTTAAGTTTCTTGGGTCAGAGGTGGAATTTCCTATAAGGTATAAAAACATGGATCTTGGTCAAAAGTAAGAATTTGTGCATATGTTAAATTGGCATGGACCTACTCTTCTTTATTTGGAATTTGAAATGGGTAGGGTGTTTTTTTATTGTTGTTGTTTTTTTTTCAGAACTATTGTGTTTTTCCTAATTCTCTTAACTCTCTGTGCTCTGACATATTCATTCATTCAGTCTCAAGAATTAAAGAAGAAGCCAAAAAAATTAAAGTGAGGGCTAGAAATGTCAATGGTTTGCCTTCTTTAATATGACTAATTCAAAAGTATAATATGAGACTCAAAAGCATGTGCTGGCAAGTTCTTTTTGGAATAACGGGCATTTTTCAAAGTTGTAAATGTAATATTTTGGAAATAAACTGATTTTTAAAAAGTTTGTTAGAATGCTAATTGAAAATCTCAACACTCATCAGCCTGAAAGGTTGAGCCCAATAGTAAGTTTAGACACTTTTTTTGTCAAAAAGGCTGGTATGATTCTCCTCTTTTCCACTGCTCTTAGGTCCTCAAATGGGACCACTTTTGCATACCTCATAGTCATTTAACATCTCCTAACCATAACCAGATTTGGCATCTATTGGTAATAGGCTTCTTAAAATAATTAGGCAGCATTATGGAGCCATTTGCCAAAAGATCGATTTTAAGGCATTTCTCCAAGTCAATAATAATAAATTCCTGACTTCTCTGCCTCCATGCAAAGATTTGTAGTGCCTTCCTAGCATGGTGCCTTGGGAACAGAGATTCCCCTTTATCTGTCATATGCCTTCTTTGCAGTAAGTCTCAGAAAGGAATGTATTAGAATGCCAGTTGCCCTGAGTGCTGCTTTAATTCTGGCAGGGGAATTGTTAAGATTATACACTATATACTCCGTAGGGCTGCAGAAGGTAATAATAAATAGCTAATAGGTGCCCAGGACTTACTATGTGCCAGGGATTGTTTTAAGTCCTTTTACTCAAATTATTTAATTATTTTTCATCTTGTACTTTCCCTGCCCCAACTCTGGAATTGGCTATTTCTTGAAGGAGCCTAGTTCCTTAGTGAAGAATGGTATTTAGAAACCACGATCTGGGCACTAGGAGTGCTCACTAGTACTGGGGTGTTGCTGGTCTAAGGCCCTCTCAGTGGACTGAGCTAGATAACACTTAAATACATACACACAAACACACATGCATGCATGCACACACACACACATAAACATACACACAGTTAAATCTATACTTTTATGTGTATCTTTACCAGTATGTCCAATTCCAGTCCAACACCACAAAGTTCATTCTAGTTTCCTCCCACTTCCACATTTGTAACTTCTTTATCCAAAAGTGAGAAATTTGTCTCTTATTATCCTTAATATATTTACTTATTTTGTCAATCTGCCTATATGTAACCAACTTCCCATTGCTACACTCACCCACTCTCCCATGTGGATGCCACCCTTGCCTTGGTCAGGCTCCAATCTTTGTTCTGGATGCCGTCTTGCATGAATGCCTTTCTCACCCAGTCAAGCTCTCAGGTCCCATGCTGTAAGTGAGCATAAGTGAGGCCATCTTATTACGTCAAATGGCCCAGCCCCTCCTCTGTGTGACTACTCGCTGCTCTTCATGTACTCTAAAAAAATACACATACTCTCCTGATTTATGGCCTCCACTTACGCATACAGTCCCCAGTAGCTTGATAAATTAAAACTTTGTTCTATGAATTTCTCTCCAGGAACAGGCTGACCACAGGTGGGAAACCCACCTACAAGGTATCCATCACAGCTGACAGAAGAATGGAACAATGTGATGCCTGGAGACCAATATCCCTGGGCCCCCTCCTCACTGCCCACTTTCCCTATATAACTGCTTCAAGATTCTGTAATCCTTGAAGATGGTTTTTTTGAGACATTAGTCTGCCATCTTCCCGGTTATGCTGGTTAATCAAAATAAAACTTCCTTCCTCAATCCCTAACTCATTGTGATTAATTGGCTCAGATCATGGCAAGTGGAGTGAGCCCATTGCTCGGTAACCATGCCAGGCCTCCTTCCTAGGCTGAAACCCTTCTTACGCTGCTTGAGTCCCAAGACCTTACCCCAAGCCACTCTTCATAGATGCCTTCCTCACCCCACGTAGGCTACCACCCCATGCCTGCAGGGTGCCCTCCTTACCCTGATTGGCCTCCGACACCTTGCCTGGCACCTTGCCCATTCAAGGAAAGGGAAGGGGAGGAAAAGTATCTGAAATAGCTTAACTTTTCTCCTCATCTGCCCATGGCTCCTAACAATCTGTTCTCCCTCAGAGCAGAAACCTTTTCTATTATGATCATTGCTTGTGCTGCAGTGTCTAGTTCCTGGCACATAATAAATAATCACTTAATATTGAATGAATGAGTGAATGAATGCCATTATTTGATAATGATGGAACAACAAGGCCAAAAGAGTGATAGAATTTGTTCTCTCTACCTAGAGTTTGGTGGTAAACTGACTCTTTTTTTGGATTAAGTAAGCCCTTGAAGTTTAGGGACAAATTAGAAGGCACCCAGAAGACTTCAAGTGTGGGATACTGGACTAATTGCTAATGGAAGCAACAGATTGACTAATTGTAAAATAACTTTAAATAAATACATTTTTATTTATTAATTCATCCTCTGAATTAAGTATAAAACAGAAGGTGATAAAATTAGGCTTTTGGCTATAGTTATTGAGCAATTTTTTGTTTATTGCTAATTGAATGCTTTGTATTTCTTTACTTAAATTAAAAAACTGGTTTCATTTGCTTTTTACTTATTAATGGTCCACAGTTAATAAATCAGTAGATTTCTTTAAAAAGATATCTTCTCCATACTTATAACAGGACTTCAGATTAAACACAGCAAAGGAAAAAAAATATAAGCAGAACAAATTTGAACCTAAATTGAATAGGAAATTTAGGAATTTTGAAAAACTTCTAAGGCACTCTGAAGCCTTATCTAGGAACCAGGCCCAATGGATCAAGGCCTAAATAAATCATGCCAATATTCACCATCCAAGTAGCACTGCTAGAAATACAAGGTTCAAAATTAAACAGAAGGGCAAAGGGACAACTTATGCACTGAGCTGTCTGGTTGAATATTTTTTCCATAGAAAAACCAGCTAGTGGAACCAAAAGTAATATCTTGTTGCTATTAACGTCACTCTGTCTAATACAAAACTTAGCACTTCAAAAATTCATGAATATCTTTGAATATGGGTAAAAAATAAAACTTATTAGATATTTTCAAAAGTTAAAATTTTAGCCTTGGGACACACATAACAACAATTATATAAGAGCCCCGTTAATAAGAATGGATTATTTGATGATAATAGTAAACACTTAGTGCTAGGCTCTTTACATATAAAATTGTCACAACATTCCTGTGAGGTAGATACCATAATTGTCTCCATTTTATCCACGGGGAAACTAAGGCACAGAGAGTATACTTTACTTGCCCAAAGTCACACAATTGCTAAGCAGTGGAGATGGAATTTGAAGTCACAAGGTCCATCTCTAGAATCTGATCTCTTAACCATTTCGCTTTTGATTTGCCATCCAGGAAGAATGACCCTATCACACTACCACCACCAGCACAACAGCATCTCAACATAGCGAGGTAGATTTTGGGATCTGCTGGCCCTGAATTCAAGCCACTTACTAGCTCAGTGTCTTTGGGCAAGTTACACCAACTCTCTAAGCCTTGACCCTCATGAAGATTCAATGACAACGTATACAAAGCAGTTAGCACCTGGTAAGTAATCAAAGAATGTTTGCTGTTAGAAGCATAAGCTATTAGGGTGACAGAACTGGAAAGACCTCAAGTTTTTAATCTAAGCACTGCATTTCACAAATGTGGGAACTGAAGCTCAAAGAGGTGACAGCTATTCTTAAGGCCTCATGGTTTGTTAGGCTTCTCGTCTGTTCATTCACGCAGGCCTTCTTACATTCACTTGTTCAATGAACACGTGTTAAACATTTATTTTTTAAAATTAATTTTAAAAATGCACAGGTACAGAAAACCACACAAAGATAGTGGGGAACACTTTTTAAACCATTGCCCAGGTCAAGAAATAGAAGCTTTGCAGCCACCCCAGATGCCCCTCCCGTCGCCCCACCCTGATGACACCCTGCCCCTCTCCCCATTCTGACCTTTAGAAGTAATCTCTTGCTTGTGTTAGCTTTGGACTTAGTGCCTCAAGTGCACATTCCTAGACACTACTGTGTAATCTTGCTCATTTGTTTTAACTTGATGTGTCTTTTAGGTCTCTTTTAATCTACAGATTCCCTCTCAATTCTTTTTTTTCCCTCATAATTTATCTCTTGAAGAGCTGGGTCATTCAACCTGCACAGTTTCCCAGAGAAAGTCTGGATTTTGCTAATGACATCCTCACTGTGCAGCTCACCTTGTTTCTCTGTCCTCTCTGTTTTCCGCAAATTGGCAGCTGGATCCATAGACTGGATCAGATCCATGTTTAATCTCTTCAGCAAAACTATGACATTGTTCTATCATTAAGAGGCATGTAATGTTTTATTCTTATTTTCATGTTAGCAGCTGTTTTCCTCAGTGCCTGGATCTATTAATTCATTGGGGGTTACAAAGTGTGATATTCTAATTCTATCACCTTGTTTTCGCGTATTAACTGGAATAAGTTTAGAAGGAGACATTTCATCTCATTTATTATTTACCCAGTGGTATAGTTTATATGGGTGAGGAGGATAAATTCTTGGCTTTTTTTCTTTTATTTACTCAGATTTAAAAGTAATAAATTAATTCAGAAGGTGATAAATTACTTCTTTTTAAAATTACTTTGAACGCATAGATTTAAACATATTTGATGGACTTTTCTCCATGACAATTCTCATTTTTACTAAGGCTCAAATTATCCAATCTTTGCCAGTGGGAATCACTTCAAGTTTACTCCTAAGTTCCTCCGCTAAATTCTAGTGCTCTGACAGCATCCTTACTATCTGGTGTGTCAAGACAGTCTATGCTTCTCTGGTACATTTCCTGTCCCAGATCTGGAATCAGCCACTTGTCTAAGAAGTGTTTATTTCTTTCAGTGGAAAATAGTTTTTCGAAACCTCATTGTTGATAAGTTGGTCATGATTTCTAGGCCATTACAGTGAGTAGAGTGTATGTGTGTGTATATATATATATATATATATATATATACACACACACATATACATATACACACTACATAAATACTGATGTTTCCAACTCAGATTCAGGACTACAGAATTTTTACTTAACTCTTTTGTATTAAATTTGTATCCCCTTTCTTCTACACTGAGAATCTTGGTTTTCAAGGACATAGGGGATGAGAGAATTAAAATTACAATATCCATAACCACTCATTTGCTTTATCCTGACTTATAATAATATAGTCTAATACTACCACTACCAATTATAATTACTGAAAATTGTTGCAAAAAAATTGGTGGGCATATGCTAACTCCATTCTTCCCCAATTTTTTATGGCTATACTATACACATGTTGTATATTATAATATCCTATATCCATTACATACTATCGTCTCTTCCTTTTAATTCTTGTTAATCTTAGTTCTATAAGAACTATCTATTTAATGCTTACCACCAGTCCTCGTGCTGATATCTCCATAATTACTTCGGTTGTCTGAAGCTTGTTCTTAGGAAGAGCTCATGGGAACAATATTTCCGGAGTTCTTGCATTTTATAATGTTCTTTATACTTTAAGGTCAGTTTTACTAAGGATATGAAATCCTTGGTTCACAATTACTTTCCTTCAGTATTTTAAATGTTATTCCATTTCTTCCTGGCGTTCGCATTGCTGTTGAAAAAGTCTAATGATAATTGCATTTTATTTCCCTTATAAGTAACATGCAATTTAAAAAATCTATTTTGGGGAAATAATTTTAGACTTACAGAAAAGTTGCAACAATAGTACAGAGAGTTCCCACATACCCTTCATTCAATTCTCTGATGTTAACATCTTTCACACCACAGTATGATTGCAGAACCAGGAAATGGGCACTAATACAATATTATTAACTAATCTGCTAGCTTTCCCTCTAATGCCTTTTTCTGGTCCAGGATCCAGTTCAGGATCTCACATTGCATTTAGCTGTCTTATCTTCTTTGTCTCCTCCAATCTAGAATTGTCCATCACTCTTTCTTTCATGTTTTTCGTGACCTTGTCACTTTTGAAGAGAAATGGTTAGTTATTTCACAGAGTGTCCCTCAATTTGGGTTTGGCTAATGTTTTCTCCGCTTAAACTAAGAGTATGCATTTTTGGTAAGAACATCAGAGAAGTGACGTTGTGCTCTCCTCAGTGCATCCGGTCAGGGAATATGTGCTGTTCATATGTCTTATTACTGGTGATGTTAACTCTGATCATTTGATTCAAGTGGTTCATCAGATTTCTCCATTGTAGAGTTACTATCATATCCTTTGTGATAAATGGGCATCTCTTTTTCTTACAGTAATTTTGTGTGGTATTTGACCTCGATATTTTTCCGTTACTAATTTTTATGTGAATCCAGTTTTCCAATTTCGTTTTCCTGAATTTTTAGGCGGAAGCTTGGTTCAGATGCCCAGGTAGCTCTTCAAACTGCAGAGAGGCTCCTCTTCAGTTGTTTCCAGTCAGTGTTAAAGATACGGGGGTCTGCCTTCTGAATACTGACTCTTCCCCTCCCCCACTTTTGTCTGGACCTTCTCTTTCCTTCCTCCCCATTTTGATTCCACTCCCAGCACTTTTGCCTTGGAGTCAGACCTCAAACCTGAAGGGAGCTCTGGTGGGTCAGCAGAGTTTATGAGGGGCTACACTCCCCCAGCCCCTTTGGGCCTTACTGTGGGCCCCTTGCACTCATCTACTATTAAGATGGCCAGAGCTCTCCTAGCATCAGCTGCTGCTTGCACATCGGGTTTCAGGGTTTTGCTATTCTCAGGTCTGTTAGACACCTTCTTGCTTCTTTCTGCTTCCTCTCTGCAGAAGCTGATAGAGCTCATGTTTTGTAGCTGTTGGTGGTTCGTTCCTACCTGTTTGCATTTTGGAAGTCATGGGGAGACCTTGTCACTTACTTTTGTTATAACTGTTGATCACAGATTTTTGGTTTCACTATCTAGTCACTCTGTTTTTATGTGGTGAATTAGGAAGATAAAAGCTATGCTGCCACAGCTACTTTACATGTGCTAGATTTTGTGCCAGGGTCCCAAGAAAGGGGTGGGTACCAGGAGGAATAAATTGCAGCTTCTATTATCAGAGTTCACAGTTTAATAAAGTAGACAGAGAAGCCTACTACAGTTAGGATGTGTTGTGCTGATGGCTCTGTGCCCATCGATGTGTGCAAGAAGAGTCACCTAACTTTGTGGAGTAGAAGGAGATGAAGGACAATCTTCTGGAAGAAGTAACATAAGAGCTGAGCTTTGGAGGACAATTGGAAATTAACTAGGATGATGGAGTCAGGGAAGCTGTTCTATGCCAAGGAAATAGCATGAGAAAAGGCTTAGAAGCTGGAGATGACATGGCACAGTCGGGCGCCACACGTTAAACTACAGATGTGTAGGAACAGAGAGCAGGGTTCTTAGAGGAAATGATGAGATACGAGCCTAGAACAAGAAGTGGGGCTAGTTCAAGAAGGCTGAGGTTGTAAGCTATGGGAAAGGATTAAGCTGGATAGGCATCATTTACACATAAAAGAGAGCTACGTGTAATTGTCTCACAGTATGCCCTGCTCTGCCTTATTGCTCAGAGAAATCACTCCAACTCTGATTCCCACCCCTTGATGCCTACCCACACCTTACAGGTATAAATAAACAAGCCCCTGTTCTTCCTGCTAATCTTGGGCTATCCAACTAGTTTGTTTATGGGTTCATTTTTCAGATTTTGCTCCAATTCTACACAATTTCCAGCCCCAGCTTCTTTATGATGGTTGGTTCCATTCAGGACACTTCCCACTGTCCCATCCCTACTCATCAGCCCTGACTCTAAGACAACTTCTCCTCTGGCTTCCAGAATCATTACAGCCCTTATTAATTTATTCCTTTGTTCATATATTAAACTTATTAAACACTTAAAATGTGCCAGAGAGATGAATAAGAAATTCTCTGTCTCAGTTTGAAATCCCCTCCTAAGGTAGACACTGAGACAAGGATTAGGGTGCAGTGGATTTATTGGGAGGTGATCCCAGGAAGTGTAAGAGGAGGAGGGGGGAAACATGACAGGGAAGGTATTAAAGCCAGTAAAGGGTGCACTGATGAGCGGGTGATCACTGTGGACAACTGGGACTCAATCCCTCTGGGGATCCTCTTTGGAACCATGTAGAACATGCCTCAGGATTGTCCTATCAAGGGCCGGGAAGCTGGGGCACTTATCCACAGATTTCTGTCCTTCATTGGCTGAGGTTTGTCCCAGAAGCCTTACATCCTTAGCACTTCTGAGCTGCTCTGCAGCCATACAGGGCAAATTACCATGGCGTAGGAGAAAGCCCTCGGATAGCAAAGTAGATCGACATAACACTTGAGCTCGGAAGGTGTCGGTGTGCACTACAGCTGTCAGCTATAGCTGCAGAGGCGCTCAGAGTCAGCATAGGGTACCATGCTGGGGCCAGGCATCAATATCATCTGCTTATAGCCCTTGCTTTCAAGAGGATTTTTTCACATAGGAAGAGATAGGCACGTGAACAAACTGTGTGTTGTCATGTTATGGGTGCTATGGTAGAAGAATATACAGGGTATGTGTGAGAGGAAGTACAATGGAGGAAGTGGTGCATTCTACCTGGAAAGGGCCAGGAAATGTTTCCTAGAAAAGTCACCCTTGGACTCCACCCCATCTCACTTGGCCTGATGCCTCAACTGAGACACAACCTGATTCAATCAGTAGAGGGTTAACAATAGGAGAATTAAATGATCCAGTCCACATTTTGGCAAGTCACTCTTCCAGCAGTGTGGAGGATGGGCTGGAGCAAAACAAGACCAGAGGAAAAGCCAGATCCATTAGAAAACTCTTGTAGTAACCCAGGCAAGAAAATATGACAGCCTGGATTAAATCTGTGGCAGTGGAGCTGGAGAGAAGAGAACAAATTCTAGAAGAATACAGGAGACAGGATTGAGAGAACATGGTGATGAGTTGCTAACAAACAGGGTTTGCAGGAGAGAGAACAATTTAAAGATGTTTCTAGATGAAGTGACTGGGTGGCTGGTGATACCATTTATGGAGATAGGGACACAAGAGGGAGAGAAGACTTTAAGGGAAAGAGGGTGAGTTCAGTTTGGGGCATGGAGAGTCTGAGATGCTCTTGGGGCATGCAAGTAGGAATGTGACCAAAAGATGACAGAAATAAAAAAGGGTGGAGGATAGTGTGGCCAAAGAACTTGGAATTCAAAGGAATGAGAGTAGGGGGAATAGTGAGGATTAGGAGAGGTGGTCTTTTTCCCTTGTCCTAGAGATGCAGGCAGGAAAGGGGGTGTAGAAGGATGAGCCATTGTAAATAGGGTCACAAAGAAAACTGGGTTCTTAGAGGAAAGGCAATTTACAGTAAGAGCCAAGAAGAGAAGCAAAGGGAAAAGATGGGGGTGGAAGGGTCCAGTAATCAATCAGGGGCTTTGCCCAGGATTCTAAAGAGAATCTAAGAAGTTGTTCAGGTGTTTTGGACAAGCCCATCCCCAGCTGATGAGAAGAGGATAAGATAGACTGAGTGCATTTCCAACTCACTATAAATTAACAACACATTCCATTTGTACTACAGGTAAAATAATCCCCCTCTTTAAGCTTTTCTAAATTATGCCCTTTCTCCATCCCTAATAGGGGGAAAATCCATGCAAAATATCTCTTAGGCTTTTAAATACAGTCATGTGTTGTTTAACGATGGGGGATACATTCTGAGTAATGCATCCTTACACTCTATGAACATCATAGAGTGTACTAAAGAGGAACAAAATTTGTCATCCTAAAATGTGTCTTCTTAACATAAGGATTATTTAAGGCTGATTATATTTAAAAAACAAAAGACTCAGAAAGTTTTTCTTGTTACTTTACTTGTTACCTCCTCCTTAACTGCCTAAAAGAATTCAGATAAAAAACCTGTCTCAGGAATCCGAGCGATCACCTTAGCATAACATGGACTAGGTGGTAGACAGGGAGGAACCTAGAAAAACCTGGTTTTGGGGCTCCCCTCTGTGTTCTTCTGTTTCTGTGTGGCCAAATACTTGTTTTCCAAACATTTGCTCCTTTTCACCTACTGTGAGTTGCCTTCCTTCCCTTTGAAGTCCCTGACTCTCCCCACTCCCAACAGCTTCTTTTGTCTTTAGCTGAGGATGGTATTTAAGGTGAGCGTTTGGACCATTTTGGCAAGTTACTCAGTTTTCCTGGGTTTCTCCCATGTATACATGTTATTAAACTTTTGTTTGTTTTTCTCCTGTTAATCTTTCTCATGTCAATTTAATTCTTAGATGATCCAGAAGAACCCAGAAGGGTAGAGGAAAATTTCTTCCTCACCTATAATACTTACACAAACCACATGGTATAGCTTACTACACACCTAGGCTACATGGTACTAATCTTATGGGACCGCTGTCATATATGTGGTCCCATGGTTGACCAAAACATCATTATGCAGTGCATGACTGTATCAGAGGTTGACATAAAGATAGGGTTTTTTTTAGCTGAATATTCTTTAAAATTCTTGTTCATCACACCCATTTTCTTTGTGTAGGTCACAAGATAGCCCATAGTTCAGAATAGCTATTGTTGGAAGATGGAGAAAGGACCAGAATGGAGGACACAGTGTATTTGTGGAGTATAACACTGTTTTCTAGGGAGAGATGGAAGAGAGAAAAGGAACTATTCATTCGTAAGTTCCTCTAGACACATTGAGAAATGTAAAAGAAACTTTTGTCCTTAGAATATTTACTCATCCTCTGTGTGATGAGTCACCGAGAGGTCAAAATTTCTCTAGGTTATTTTGACCTAGAGGATGAGTCAAAATAATACATGACTATAGTATTGGTCAGCATAACTCTAAGGTGTCATAAAAGAAAACATTATAGATGATAAATGACATGGATGAAGATCTTTGATAAAAAGAGAAGAGATTAGAGTGGTGGAGAGGAGTGTGTCAGGAACTTATTCTTGGCAGGTGAACAGTGTGGATGGGGTAGATCTGGGAATATTAGCGCATTCTCAGTGGAATGACTGAGTGTCCTGGCTGGGGAACGTTGGGGATGAGATTAGAGAGATCAGCTGGGGCCCGTTGGCTAATGGCCTTGAATACTGGGCTCAGAAAGTGCATTGATCTGATAGGTAAAAAGAAGTCACTTAAATTTATGCAGGAGATGGCAAGATGAGAGTGATGTTTGAGAAATAATTGTCTGGGTTGTTAAAGAAGCCAGTTAAAATAGCATATTTGGGGCACTGCCTCCTGTGGCAGGTTGAATATGGCCCCTCAAAGATGTCCATATTCTAATCCCCAGAACCTGTGAATGTTACCTTATATGGCTAAAGAGACTTTGCAAATGTGATTAAGTTAAGGATCTTGATAGGGAGAAAGTGTCCTGAATTGCCTGAGTGGGCTCAATGTAATCACAAGAGTCCTTATAAGAGGGAGAAAGGAGATCAGAGTGAATAGCAGGAGACATGACAACAGAAGCAACAGATTGGAGTGATGCAAGGAAGGGGCCACAAGCCACAGAATGCAAGTGGCCTAAAGAAACTGAAAAAAGCAAGGAAATAGCCTCCATAAGGAATGCAGCCCTGCCAACACTTTGATTTTACACATCTGAGTTTCAGAACTGTAAGAGAATAAATTTGTGTTGTTTTAAGCCACTAAATTTTTGGTAATTTGTTTCAGTGATAATCGGTTTCCGATATAACTCCCTTTGAGATACTGATAAAAACTATTATTTTACACAGAAAAATGCAGATATGCACACCAGCACACCGGTATTTTAAGAAATAATTTCAGGGGTTTTATGGAGCCATTAAAGCTCATCTATGGCCTTTCTAGGGGGTGTTTGGTTCCCAGGTTAAAAACTCTGGAGTTCACAGGTTATTTTAATACTTCATACTCATAATGAAAAGGTTTAGGGCTGTGTCAGTAAGATAGGAAAAGATGGTGTAAACATGAGAGAGACCATGGTAGAAGGCTAAATATGCAGTATAAAGACAAAGATGCATCAGAGGTGACTCCAAGATTGCAAACCTGGGTGACCAAGAGAATAAAGATATGTTAACAAGAAATGTAGAAGGTGAGAAGACAAGAAAGTTTCCTGGAAAAGATAGGATACGGGGTAAAGCCTGTGATCCAGAGCCTGCCAAGTGGGGCCAGAATAAAAGTTCCCGGTTTGGACTTAAGATCTCCAAGGGGAGCACTGTGTGTGCTGAAAACTCAGAAGCGATACTCAGGCTGGAGGCAATGGCCAAGGACAGAGTTTCCCCAGTCAGGAACTGAATGGAGCTGGAAAAGAGATGGGAAGTTGATCACCAAGGAAACCGCAAAGGGACATGTGGATGGTGCCCTGGACTTCTAGCCACCAATTTCTCTAATCAACATGATGGACCAACTCCTACCTGAGGATCTACCCCAGGACTAATCCTGTCCCTAGGAGGAGAAGAATTTAGGAACTCTAGGTCAAGAATTCATTAACTCTAAGGTCATAAATTGATCTTTAGTTAGAGGGCTATTCAGACAGAAAAGTTCATTTAATTGGTTTCTGTTGGGAACAAAGAATCTTGAAGTGGTGCCAAAGTAACAACAACAATAGCAACAATAGAAGCAAAACAAATAATTAAAATGCAAGACAGTCTAGTGCCAAAAGGTACAACCAGGGCTGTCCCAAGAAATCCTGGGCATCTGGCCTGAATTGATTACGGACAATGAGGCCTATGTCATTATTTTGGAAGTCTATAAGACGGTGCCCCTACAATATGCGGACAACTTAAGGAAAGGGTCACTGAATTTTATGAGGAGACAATAGAGCATCTGGAGAAAGTCATGGGTTTTGGGACTAGGAAGACCTCAGTTCAAATCAGGGCTCCTCCTGTTGCTGCCCATCCCAAGCTAATGTCCTAACTCCAGGAAGCTCAGGTCCCTCCTCTTTAGAACTGCAAAAACAATATCTTCCTTTACAAGGATGTTGCCAATGTCACCTGTGGTGATATTCATAAAGCAATTCACATGGTGCCTGATACACAAAAGTGCTCAGTCAGTGGTGGCTGTTGTCACTGTGGTTAGGCAGCTGCTAAGTTGTGTGCCTAAGATAGTATGCAAATATGAACGTGCAATCTAATCTAATCGAGCCCTGCATCAAATCAAGAGGGCGTTACTCTGAAACTGTAACCCACTCAATTGTATTGGGAAACACCTGAGGTCATTGTGCTATCATAAAGGAAATGGGCTGCTTGAAATCTAGAAAAAGTATAAACAAAGAGCAGTAACAAGGATCGGGTGCTTACTACGTGCTATTTGGATTGTGTTATATGAAATAATTCATTTACTCCTCAGAGCAGACCTCTGAGGTATGAACTATTATAGTCCCGTCTCTGCAAATGAGGAAACTGATGTGCAAAGCAGTAGATAACTTGCTCAGGTTTCCACAACTATTAAGTGGTGGAGTGGAAATAGAAATCCAAGGTCTGTCACTCTGGGGACTATCAGTGTAACCCCATTCTCTACACTCTCTCAAAGGAAGGATTGGTCTCCAGAACTGCTGAGGGAGTCATGACCAATGGACACAATGTGCTGGTTCCTTCCATGGACAGATCTCCACAGTAGAAATAGGTGCATCAATCTGGCTGCTTTCTGAATCCCCTCCAGGACAAAGTGATGGGGATGACAGTGCTAGACAATTGGTTGGAAAAAGATTCTGGTTGCTGGGCTAGATGTGGGAATGAGCAGGATCAGTGCCAAGAGTTATCTGGAGGACAGAAGCCAGGGGTGAAAGTCAGGTTGAGAACCAGGGGCCATCTAAGGAAACATCAATACCAAAGCAGATAGACTGAAAGGTGAAAACCTGGTTGACGAAAAGGGAGTGAGAAAGGGAGCAAACACGACGCAGTCATCAGATTCGGGAGGATCTGGAGCCTGAAGAGAGAATCCTTGAGTGCGGAAGGGGAAGAAAATCCTCTCTTGAAGGGAGCCAGCCTGCGGGTGGAAGGAGCACTTGTCAAGGCAGCCAGTTCCCTCTGTTCTAATCCATGTTTTCCAAGCTTGCAAGAGTGATTTGGCTTCTTGGAAGACTTTACTACTGAAGAGGTGTGTGTTGATCAGTCAAGAGGAAAATCAAACATGGTTGTTTTTCACATCATAAATTAATAAACAGGCATTTCATTTATTAGTCAGCATATCTAGAGAATTTGGTAACTTGAGCTAGTCCTCCAGGGCTTAGCTACATTTGAGTGATGTAATAAAATTAAGTTTTAGACCTGTGAGGCTGACGACAGCATCCTGGGTCTCAACTGATTCCATTCAAAGGACAGTCTCCTTTCATAGAGAGTTAGTTAGCCTCTCTCTTTAACATCTTTTTAGGGGCAAGAAGTTCCAGAAATTCTATGTACTAAGAGTTCACTCAGTTCAATCACTCATACATTTATAAAATTTACCAACAATCTATGTGGTTTCTTAATTGGATTGAGATCATCTTGAAGGCCCAGGCTGCTTTTCATTGATCTTCACGTGCCCAGGACCCAGCACAGTGCTAAGCACTTCTAAACTCACTTCAACAACTGAGCTGAATCAATGTGGATAAGAATAATATATCATACTCAAGACAATACAGGCAATACGCTCAATTTGTTTTCAGACAGTGGATTAAACCACTTTCAAGATATCACTTGACCTCTGTCCATGTACCAAAGATAATAGATATTTTTAAATTATAGATTAAACGCTCATTTGATAAATGTAATTGACTGCCATTTTGTTTCAAATTGATTGTAACATTCTCCTTCGTGTCCTTTAGGAGCATACCAAATTTCAACAGTCAAACCCTTTGACACCATAGAGCAAACAAAAGCAAAAGTAACCTTGCTTCATTTAGTCAATACACTTCCCTTAAACAAATTCTCTCTGAGCAAACGTTTGGGTAATCAGATGGTCTTCGTCTTTGTACCCAGAAGATCAATGAACTCAGATCATAGAGGGCATGAAAGTCATGGAGTCAAAGATCCCCTAGGCGAGCACACATTAGCCATGACTATGTTCAATTCAGATCATTCAGTCAAAATGGAGGTGACTTTAAATTTCTTCTCTATTGCTTATGTGACTATTAATTGATTGGTTACTTTTATCAGTTCAACTGTTAAAGTACCTTGGCTAAGTGGGGATTTGATTAATTATTCAGAGATTGCAAAAGATCTAATTAATAGCCACTATCGTGGTCTCCAAATTCTTTGCATTAAACCAGAAGACATTTAGAGTTGTTTTGATAGCGTATTTCCACTGAGGAATACGGCATTTCATTTTAACTCACTACCAAGGACAAAGGTTTTGCTGCCAGTGGCAAATTCTGCAGTGAGTTCCTAAATAATGGGCTTTTAAAAACTATATGATTTGGTTTTAAAATTTCTAGAGGTCATTGCAACACATTTTTCACCAGCTCATAAGTTAAATTTTTTTAAACCATAATAATAAAACCTTTGGTGGATTCAGGAGATGAGGGAAACTTACCTTGCATGTGTGCCTCAGTGTCTCTTGGGAGGCTCCTAGAAATCTATAGAGACTTCCAGGATGTTATTTAGGTTAGGATGCCGTGTCTTCTCTAAGGATAAAGTAAAGGTCTTTTTCTTAATCTCTTTACTTTGCCATTTACTGAGAAGTGGCTCAGTGACCATTGCTGTCTCTTGCCATTGTGCCACAGCAAATATGAAGTTAAGAGAAGAGAGCTACCTTGAAAAGTGCTCTAAAAACAGATTTTTGTGCCCTCTGTGCTTAATGGAGCAGTTGGCATTGTAATTTGTGGAGTAGCTTCTGGAAGGAAAGCCTTTTGATTTAACACTTTTGTAGACATGACTGACACTATAACCAACTGAAAGAGTGATAGCTACTTGCTAGAACAGGAAGGAATTCCTAGTTTCTGAGGACTATACGGACAGCACGCTGGGCTATTACACAGCAACAGTAGGCATTTGGGGCTCTCCACTGGCGGAGCTCGAAAAGCAAGCAATGGACTCCTATCCCAATTGCTGAGAGATTTGGGGGGACTTCAATGCCTTTCTCAAGATATTGGGTCCAGCATCCTTGCTAGTGGGGGGATACATGGACTTCCAGAGGAATGGACGTCCTTGTGGGACATGTGACTCCTCACCCTGATCCCCAACCTGATGAATAGTTTAGGCTCCTGATATACTGAAGTTGCAGTGATAATACTAACTGCCCTATGCATGGTTGTTGTTGCTAATACACTATCAGTGGGGCACACTCTTTTGGTTTAATTGCAGTTCTGGAGGTGGATTTGCACAAGATCACTCCTGGTCCATTGATGAGCTGTGTGTGATTGGGAGATGCACATGGCTGGGGCGGTGGAGTCTGTCCAGGTCAGGTGGCACTTGCAGGACCAAGCCCTGACCTCAGCCTCACTCTCACAGAGAGCTGCAAGTCTACCAGAAGACCCTTTTCTCAAGTGTAGTGTATTCATTCTATGAAATAGCATACTCATAAAGAAATTAGGAGAGGTTGAATAAAAATATATCCATAAGCCATAATCTCCTTTCAGTTTGTAACAAATTAGGATTTCTCCCTTGTGTCCGAGCAATGGTAGAAGGTACGCTGGATCCAGAGTCCAAAGGTTCAGATCTGAATGCTCACTCTCCCACTAACTGCATGGTTTTGGACAGGTTATTGCTCTGTCTTGGGCTTCAGTTTCCTCAACTGCAAAGTGAGGAGTCTCTTCACTCCCTAACTCAACACGTGTTTATGCAAAGACGATGTACCACGGGTACGCCAGGTACTGGGTATCTAACAGTCAACATCATTTCTAACCCTCTAGGGATTCACAGTTTAGTACGGGAGACAGGCAAGTAACAAGAAATTGCAATTTATATCTGCCCCTTTTACTTTACATGATTGTTTTGGGATACAAGTAATTTATGCAAATACTTGATGAACTGTAAAGAGCTATTTAAAAAAACAGCCAACATTCTGCCTATACTTGATTCTCCATATTTATTAAACCACACTTCTGTGAAGGTAATTTTATTGTGAATGATTTGTGTATTTGGTAAAGACAGATTTATAGGTTTTCTTAATTCATGAAAATGGAGTACGTTAAAATAAGACGGTATTTTCGAAGCAGAATATTTGACAGGACCACCTTGCTGTGGCTCTGTACACTCTCTCTTATCCTTTCCCAAGGCCTTATCCACCTATCATTAACCTCTAACACACAACCATTCCTTACCTCACTCCTAAAGCCCCCTGATCAGGGGTCATAGATAGGGTGAGTCTCAGGACACAGGAGGAAGGATAGGATGGAGGGTCTGTTATGCACATTACTGGTAAATTTTGTTTAAGCTAAACATTTAAACGTCTGTTTCTAGGGTCATGTAAAAAAAAGTCCCTGTACTATGGTGCCTGGGTGAAAATGGCCATATCAGAATGTCACGTCAGTAAGCGTATTTCTGAAGAGGGAGGGCCACTGGGAAATGTGAATGTCACAATACATACTATAAGCTAGACACACTCCAATAGATGAACATTATAATTAATTTGGAAACTGTTTTCAAGTTTGATTTTAGTTTAAGGCATTTTCAAAGTATTCCATGCCATGAAAAAAATTTTTGAAAAAGCTTATTTATTTGTATGACAAATGTTTACTGTGCTAAGCCCTTTAGGCCATACCAAGAAATATAAAACACAGTTCTTATCTTTGAAAAGTTTATCATCTGTTTGGGGAAGAAAAAAAACACATGCAGGCATACACACACACACACACACAGACAAGAAGAGATAAGAAACTGTATATAATTAAGGGCTAATTGAGTAATTCACACCATGAGTGGTATAGGCATTTGATTGTGGGAGATTTTGTTGTTCAACAGAATTGTGAGAGAAGGGTTCATAAATGAGTTAGAAAGTGGGCTTGGCCTTCGAAAGAAGAGGTGAGTAGGGTTTGGACAGGAAGAGAGGCAGAGGAAGGGCATTCCAGGTGAAAAGATAACAGCACAAGTAAGGACTTGTAGGCAGAAATGAGCAAGGCACTTTGTAGGACATATGTGGGCCCTTCTGGATGAAATGGAGTGTGCTGTGTTGGGGGCTATCGACATACATATTTCGGCAGGTGTGGAGGAGCCAGATTGGTGGAAGACCTTGAATATCAGTGTAGAGAGTTTGGACTTTACCCTTTAGAGAATGGGGAATCGTTGAGTTTTAGGAAAGGGAATGTAACTAAATTGTGTTTTAAAAAGATTTCCTCTCAGAGATGTACAGAGTGAATTAGTGAGCAAAGGGATGCAGGGAGCTCATTTTTTGCTATTTTTCAATGTTGTTTTATTTTTTCTCTTCATTAATAAAACAAATGTAAAGTATAAAAATTCATGATACAATGAACACTATGAACCCACCTCCTAATTTATGATGAGCAATAGGTCCTTTACTTTACAGTCCCCTGTGTGGTCACTCAAATCCCTTCCTTCTCCCACCCCCGTCAGAGGTAACCACTCTTGTGAGCTTTATGTCTATCATCTCTTTGCATTTCTTCATAGGTTTACCACCTACGCTTGGTCCTTAAAAATCTGTTGAACAATTTGGTATGTTTTTTTCTTTCTTTCTTTCTTTTTTTTTTGTGTGAGGAAGACCAGCCCTGAGCTAACATCTGTTGCTAATCCTCCTCTTTTTGCTGAGGAAGACTGGCCCTGGGCTAACATCCGTGCCCATCTTCCTCTACTTTATATGGGACGCCGCCACGGCATGGCTGACAGGCAGTGCGTCGGCGGGCACACGGGATCCGAACCGGCGAACCCCGGGCTGCCAAGCGCGGACTAAACCGCTGCGCCACCGGGCCGGCCCCTGGTATGTTTTTTTCTTAACATAAAAGGAATCGTTCATTACACATTCTTCTGCCACATACTTTTTTTTGTTTAATTATATTTCCGAGATTCACTTATGTTGTTATGTGTAATTGTAATCCTTTAATTTCTACTGTTTTATTGTATTCCATTGTAAAAACTTACTCAGTTTGTTCATCCATTTAACTTTTGATTAGACTCTGGGTTGTTTCTAATTATTTTGCTATTAGAAATAGTTCTAGTAGGAACTCTTTTGTATATTTCTCTAGGCACACTTATGCAATAATTTTTCCAGGGTGTATGCCCAAGTGTGGAATTGCTGGGTCATTAAGTACACACACCTTCAAATTTATTAGATAATGCCAAACTGGGTTTGATTTCAAAAGGGGTTATACCAATTTACACTGTCACCAGCAATGCCTTAGTGTTGTACTGGTTCTGAATCCTTGCCGACCCTGGATACTATAAAAATTTTTTGTTTTTGCCAATCTGATTGATATGAAATGTTATCTCATTGGTGTTTTAATTTGCATTTGTTCAATTACTAGGAAAGTGGAGCATATTTTCATGGTTATTGGCCATGCTGTTTTCTTTGAAGTACCTCTTCAGTTCTTTTGCCCATTTTCCCAGTGGGTTGCTGATTTTGCTTTACGCATCCTAGACATCACCCTTTTTCTATGTGATGCATATATCTACTTCTGAATGTCTTTTGACTCCCTTTGTGTTATCTTTTGATAAACATTCCTTAATTTTAGTGTAGTCAAATATATCAACATTTTCTCCTGTGGTGTGTGCATTTTGGGTCTTGTTTAAGAAATCCATCCCTCTGCTGACAACAGGATCTTGAATGCTCAGCCTAGAAGTTTTTACTTTATTCCATGGTGTATCGAAAAGAGGAGAAGTGAGACATGACCTGTGTTTCAGGGCAATGGCTGACAACAGTCTAAAGGTTGGGCTGGATAGGAAGACTCTGAAGGTAAGGAGATCAGTTTCAACTGTCCACGCAAAAAATACAATAAAGATTTTTAGAAATAAATTATTACAAGTTCCAAATAGGTTTAATTCAGCTTTGATTAAAATTGAGACCAGAGACCACAAATTTCAATAGCGGGTACCTTGACCTAAGTAATTTTGAGAATAGCAGAGTACTAGAGCATTATCACCTTTGTTTACGTAGATAAGAGGGAAAACTAGCAGATAGTTGCATACCAGATACAAAATTTTAAATTGTATCTATTCTTAATCTAAATCTTGTCCTCAGAAGGTAGGCAATCTTTGTTTACCAGAAAGGACAAAAACTTTCCTGCAATATTTAGAGGTTTCTTTTAAAGTTACAAGGAGTGTTGACTTGTAACATTTAGAATACAAATAATTGTTAAAGGAAAAGCATATATTAAAATGTTTGTTGTTGAACATTGTATTTGTACACTACAGCTGTCAGTTATAATTGCAATGAGAAGTTCTTATTTACTAACCACATGCCAATTAACCTGCTTACTGTGACTTCATTTGTCTAGTTCTAATTAAATAAGTAGACTGTAAAGAGTCAATTAAATCCAGGAATATAGCTAAAGGCATTCCTCATTGTAAAATACCATTTTACTAATAAAATAAATAAGTGACTATAAAAGATCAACTGTAAAATATAATGTAAATCTAATTTTTATTCAACAGATTGAAACTTGAGAGATGGGCAAAGAGATAGCAAACAAATACAAAAGCAGCGATGGCAATATCAATAGCACATAAAGTGTAAAATAAGACAAAAAAAATTTAATGGTTCAGAGAGAATTATTTTGATAAAATATGTAAATCACAAAGTTTTAATAGTCAGGAAAATTTATGCAAAAACAATTTATTAGGGTTCAATCATAGAAGCAGAATCATATATATGTGTGTGTATGTATGTATGATATGTGTGTATATATACGTATGTATATATGCATGATGTGTGTGTATATATATGTATGTATATATACATATACAAATACATGTGTGTATGTGTAAAGGGATCTGTTACAGGGATTTGACCTTATGTAATTGTGGGAGCTGGCCTATCAGTCTCTTCCAAGACTGTTGTCTTCAAATCTGATGCTGAAGCTTGAGGTTCATAAGGCAGGCAGGCAGGAAAGGAAGATGGATGAAAGGTGGGGGAAAACAAGAACAAGCTGGAACCTACCAGCGCAATCAGGAGTTCACGATGATAGACTGATGCCTGCTGAAACCTGTGTCAGTTCTTGTTGCCCCTGACCTCGATGACATAGATGTCCTACAGAAGTTGAGACATTTCGTCATGGAGTTAAACACACACACCTAGTACAGGAGTCAGAGAAGCTGAAGGAGGATCCAGGGGAAGGTGGAGCAGATCCAAGTCTGTCGTCTGCGTCACACCAACATGGTGAGCCAGCAGACAAGCAGCCACACGTGTGAGCCACAAATGGCTGCTGCTTCAATTCTGTCCTCCATAATTCTGTCCTCTGGCAGCTCACCCTAACCAGAAATAGACAGAAAAGGGAATTCTGGGAAAGGCATTCAGCCTAGCCAAGTTGACACAATACAAAGCCACCACAAACAACATAGCATAGACATATATTAAGCAGAAACTTCCAATAGTACAGGAGAATTTCATAAAATCGTTACCATGGGGAAGATTTGAACATACTTTTCTCAGAATTTCGTGGGGTAAGTGTGGTAGGCAGGATTCTAAGATGGTCTCCAAGTTTCCCACCTTCTGGTGTATACACTCTCTATGACCCCTTCTCCTCGAGTGCAAGGCAGACTTATGACTGTGATGGGATATCACTCCTGTGATTATGTTATGTTACACGGCTGAAGGGATTTTGCGGATATAATTTACATCCCTAATCAGTTGACTTTGAGTTAAATAAAAGGCATTTTATCCTGAATTAGCCTGATCTAATTGGAGGAGCCCATAAAATGGACTGGGCCTTTTAAAGGGAGAAATTTGGAAGTCTGAGAGGGCCTGTGGGGGGGTCACATGGCAAGGGCCTGAAGGCAAAGTCTAGGGGCTGAAAGTGGTCCATTTCTATTCATAGGATTATCATGGCCAACTTTTTTGGAAGTGGGTGGCCAGGTCCTTCTTCCTAGTCTGTCTTAGTCCAGAAACTCCACTGAAACCTGTCCGCCATGGGTGACCCTGCTGGTATTTGAAATACCAGTGACATAGCTTTTAGCATCACAGCAACATGAAGCCACCACAGTATGGCAACCTACAGATGGGTGATGTGGTTCCCTGTCTGGGAAATGAATCCAGGCCATGGTGGTGAGAGTGCCAAATTTTAATAACTAGACCACCAGCACTGGCTTTAAAATATAATATAATTAATTCATGACATAAGTAACAGAAGTATTTTTGAAATGCAGTATCTTTATTAAATATTCAAGGGACATTTGATAAAATCCAACATCCATTCCTGTTTTTAAAAAAAACATTTCTTAGTAAATTAAAAAAACTCTTAGCATGAAAAATAGAAAACATGAAACTTAATGAATGGTCCACTAAAGGCATTGTCTTTAAATTCAGGAACAATATAAGGGTACTTGTTTTCATTATTGTGATTCAATACTTTTGTCATGATTTCTGCCCGTTCAACAAGGCAAGAAAAAGAAATAAATAGAAGTATTAAAAAGGAAAAGAGTAAATGATGATTATTTATAGTTCATATTATATTCTATCTCAAAAGTCTAAGATAACCAGACAAATTAAGCTTTTTAGTATTGAAATTAACAGAAATCCCATTCAAACTGGCTTTGAAAATTTCAAATATTATTGGTTTACATAACTGCAAGCCCAGAGATGTAGTAGGCCTCAGGGTTAATTGATCCAGTAATTCAGTGATGTCATCAAGGACTCAGGTATATCTTGAATTTATGTCCTGCTAGACTCTAGACTCTCTGTCAGTTTAATTAGAAGGCTAGTTCCCCCCAAAGTTATAGGATGGGTGTTGTGGGGGATCGGAATTGGCCACCTCAAAATATGTCTCTTTACCTTGATTATTTTCTCTGAAGGAGGCTTTGACCTTCCCCACAATTAACCATCTAAAGGGGTTTGGGATGGAAGTCCTGTCCCTGGGATGGGCCATCAATGTGGATAACTCTGGATATCCATAGACTGGGAGGATCCTTGCTAAGCCCATTCCTATCAAAGTTCTGTTTACCAAACATTTACATTTGTAAGTGAAATCTCCATTTGTAAAGGTGTCTCCCTCTCTGTACCGGGAAGAAGGGGGGATGACCTCATCTCTAGAAACTCATCAATACAGAAAGCGAGGCTGCATAAAAACCTTACTGCACTTTTCTGGCAATCTCCCATAACTGACCCACCCACAACATCCTCCATTGTCTTTCCATTTAAGAGGAGAACTTCCACCATTTTGTTGAGAAACTCAGTTTCTCTGGTCTCTCCCATGAATACATGTTATAAAGCTTTGTTTGATTTTTCTCCTGCTATTCTGTCTCAGGTCAATTTAATTTGTAGCCGAGCTAGAAAGGACCCAGAGTGGGTAGAGGATAGCCTTCCTCCCCTTCAGTGTCTGTAATAGTTGGGGCTATAGAGTCCTTGTTCATGTCTAGGGGATGACAGAGAACTGGGTTCTTATAGCTTTCAGATAATTGAGGAATTCCTTTCCAAAATTCCCAGAAAGCTTCTTCTCAAATTTCATTGGCCAAAATTAAATCACATTATTATTCCTGAATCGGGCATGGTTTCAAGTGCAAGAAAATGATTCTGTCAGGCTTATACTAATCAGTATTTACTCTTAAACCTGGGTATAACCACTCTTTCACTCAACACCTATAGTTGCACAGAAAAAAGGTGGCTATCCAAATGAAAATCTAGTACTATTAAAAAGAGGGTTTAATAGAGCCACTGGGGCAACTAACAATGTTCACTACAATATCAACTGCAAACCTATTTGAAACTATAAGAAAGTTCATTAGGATGGGCAGACACAAGATATACACATAGAAAAAAGTTTTGTTTGTAATGGTCAGTTACCAAATCGAATGAAAAAGTAGATCTCATCCAGTCTAAAAATAAATACAACTAAACATCAAATCCCTAGAAATAAACTTAAGAATTTGCTGGACACAATGGAGAAAACAATGTAATTTTACTTGAGAACATAAAAAAGACTTGAATGGCAAAATGGGAATTATATTTCTGAGTAAGAAAATTCAATATTATAACTTCATCCATAAAGTTAATGCTTTTTCATTAATTATAGTTGGGAGGAGATGGAACTTAAAAAATGATTCTAAAGTTCACCTAGCTAATAAATATTTGAAAATAATAATGAGGAGGGACCTACTGTAACAGAAAGACATCAAAAAGCATAGCAAGACTAGAGTAATTAAAATCACAATTTTACTTCTAGAAATTTTTTATATAGGAGAGATAGAATTTCAAATCAAATAGTTTTGAAAAACTTGTCAAAGTATCTGGGAAATATATTAGAGTCCTACCTTACACGATACATGATAATATATCCTAGAAAAATTAAAAATTTAAGTGTGAAAAGTAAAATCATGAAAATACTGGGTTAAAATATAGGACAAACTTTAATATTTTTGTAATTTGGGGATAGAGCAGGTCTTTCTTAGCATAAATACCAAATTTGGAAACCACACAGAAAAAGGTTTATAGACTTGAGTACATAAATTTTCTAAACTTCTATATGATAGACAAACACCAACATTATAAGTTAAAGATAAATGATTAACTGGAAAATGATTTGCCACATATAACAGATAAATTTATAACCTTATATTGTAAAGAGTGACAAAAAATTAATAAATCAAAAATTAAACACTACAGGTGAAAAATGGGTAGAGGACATAAATATAAAATTTATAAAAGAATAAATATAAATAGCTAACATATGAAAAATCATCAACCTTGCAATTAACCAAAGAAATGCATGCTAAAACGGTATTATTTATGAATTGTTATACTGGCAAAAGATTGAAAGGATTTACATTACCAATATTTAAGAGAATGGGAGAAATAGGTACTTTTAAAACACTTTATATATGCATATTCTTTGACAGTAATTCAACTTCTAGACAGTTGTGCTAAGAGATAGACAAGTATATACATAAGGATATTCATTTAATGGGGAAAAATTGGAAACAACAAACTGTCTATCAAAAGGAACTTTAAATTCTGACACATTTGTACAATGGAATATTATTCAGTCATTAAAAAGATGAGCTATACATTGGCATAGAAAAATGAGCAGAATATTTTAAGTGGAAAAAACATTTTAATCTAGTGTATATAATACAATCCCACTTTTAGATCACAGTAGATATAGATCTACTGAAAAAAATTCTGGAGGGATATATTCCAAACTGTCAACAGTAGTTATCTCTGAAGGCTGGGAATATGAGAGATTTTTATGTTTTAATTTATATACTTCTGAATTATTTTTTTCAATTTAATTGGATTTTACCCTCAAGAGAAAGTGGTTATTTCTTCTCCAAAAAGAAAAGAAAGAAGATGGAGGAGATAGATGAAATGTTTGCTATGAACTGAATGTTAGTGTCCACCCCCACCCATTCATATGTTGCAGCCCTAATCCCCAGTGCAGTGATGTTTGGAGGTGGGGCCTTTGGGAGGAAATTGGTTTTGAGTGAAGTCATGGGGGTGGAGTCATCATGATGGGACCGATGCCCTTCAAAGGGGATAAAGAGACCAGAGCTCTCTCTCAGCCATGTGAGGATACAGCGAGAAGGTGGCTGTCTACAAGCCAGGAAGTGTGCCCAAGCCTGAACCTGACCATACTGGAACCTTAATCTCAGACTTCCAGCCTCCAGAATTGTGAGAAATAAATGTTTGTTGTTTAAGCCACCCAGTCTATGGGTCTTCTTACTGTAGCTCAAACTGACTAAGGCAATGGAATTTGAGGTGGAACTTTGAAGGAATGTTTTTCAGGATAGATAAGACCTGAGCTTGTTTTTAGTCCCTGGGAAAGGAGCCAAAGGGGGAAAGACATTGAGAGGGTGAGGAGAACATTAATCAGCCAAGATCCCAGAGGGACTGGAGCAGTAAGGAAAGGAAAGGAGAACAACATAAAGTTAGGGCAACTTTTTGAGGAGGAGAGGCACAAAGGTATTATAGCCAATGAACCCATTTTCCCAATGGATTCGAGAAAAGATCATCAGCTGAGTAGAAGGGTTGGGACTGGGACCTGGAGGGCCATAGAAGAGGTATATTGCTGCTGCAGAGAATGAAATAGGGCATGGTATCTGAATTATCAGATATGCTTGTGAGATTCCTGGGCTCCATCGCAGATCTATGAAATCATAGTCTCTGAAGGTAGCTGATCCTAAAGCACACTAAAATCTGGAAACTTTGGACTTTTGAAATAAAAGGTTAACTAAGCATATGGGGCAACTGCTGATGCTAGATCATGATGATCTGAAATAGAATCAATCAATACATTTATGATTTTCTCAGGCATCATTCGACAGCCTGGAAAGAGAGTATTTGAGAAAAACAGATGGCTGGGTGTACCCAGAGTTGGGCTTTGGCAACGTGAGTGTAGAAGAAAGTCAATGGGTCAATGGAACTTGAGAGGCTGATAAGTGCATCATTAACCTAGCTAATCACGAGGTAAGAACTGGGTCGAGAGGGAGGAGTTGGGGGACTGGAATTTATGAGGAGGTTGTAAAGCAAATTTGTGAAAGTCAGAGAGTGGATGAAATTGAGAATTGGAAATTTTAGTCAGTGGAAAAGATTTTGAAAGTGGAGATGGTGACACAGTCTCAACAGTGGCCATTAAAGGGACTTCTGAACTAGAGTGGACCTAAAGTTGGCCAAAGTAGAAGAGGCTGGGGAAGTGAGGTCACAGTGTGAGATGGTTATCCTTACGAACACCAGGCTTGTTGAATCCCATGAGTGGAGGCAAAGATGGTTACTCAAGGCAAAACCAGATAAAGAAGAAGAGAATGTTAGGGTCAGGGAGAGACAGAGTAAAGGGGAACTGTAAGAGCTGGGTAGGCCAGCTCTGGAGCTTCAGCATGGCACTGCATCAAGGGGAGCACAATTTTAGAACTGTTGGTGGCAGGATGAGTCAATATGTTGGCAATGTACAGTGACCTCTCAGATGTCCATGTGGTGATGGCTGAAATTTTGGCTCAGTACTTTGCATATACCTCTATTTTACTACATGATGTATTCATTTGGAGGTCTTTGTCACTTAGACTATATAATTCCTTAACAATAGAGATCTGTCTTCCTCATTTTTGAATTCCCACTGCTTAATGCTGTGTCTAACATGTGGTAAATACTCAATAAAAGATTTTTCGGGATGAAGGAATGAAAGAAATTAAGAAGCCCCATAGTACCAATTGGAACATTGGCACGAGAGTGCTTTGCAAAGATCTCTTCCCAGATGGAGAAGAGATATTATTCACTGCTTACCTTCGCTAGGTGCTTTTGAATATTTTGTTTGGTGGCTGGCTAGGGGGTGTGAGTGAGTTACGTTTGATGACAAATTGTCCATGGTGATGGAGGTGAAAAGTGTGACTGTCTTCTGATGGTAGAATAAAAGAAATAAAGATTTCCTTCTCCTCTACCAGAGCATGAAGTGGTCAGTACCAAAAACTCAGCCGCTGCTCTCTTCAAACTCTCCCCCTAGGTAAACTCATCTTTATTCATGGCTTCAATTATCACCTCTGTGAACACACAGACCTTCCCTCTGAATCCAGATCCATATCATTTCCTACTTGACAACTCTCAGAAGCACCAGAGAGCCCCTGAAGCTTAACTTTCATGAGCAGAATTCATGATCTCCACTGTGACCCTGGTCCTCTTCCAGAATTTCCTTTCCCAGTGCTTAGTACCTCCCTCCCCAACAAGCCAGGAACCCAGCAATCAACCTTGATGAGTCCCTTTTCCTCATCCTGCATATCCAGTCCACAAAGTCCTTCCAATTTTAACGTACAAAGAACTCTTGAGTCCTTCCATTTCTCTCCATTGTCAAAGCCAACACCAGTCCTGGGATTCTGCGATATCCCCCGGTGGGTCTACCTATGCCCACTTTAGGCCCCCTCCAATCCCCTCTCCACCTCACAGCCAGGATGAGCTTTTTAAAACTCAAATCTGATGGTGTCATGTTCCTGCTTAAACCACCTCAGTGATTTATGATTGTTTTTAGCCCTAAACACGATTCACAAAGTTTAGTACAGTCTGACCCCTGCCCATGGCTCCGGGCTCATTTTGCACTGTGCTCCTTCACTCTCTCTGGGAGGCAGCCACAGTGGGTTTCTTCCATTCTTGGGTAAGCATCATACTCTTCCTACCCCCACCCCCAAGGCATTTGTCCATGCACCTCCTTCCCAACTTCATATCGTTAACCCTGTGCTTCCTTCTGATCTCAGCGCAGACATGATTTCCTTGGAGAAGCCCTCAGAGATCTCTCTGACAAGGTAAAATCTCCCTGTTACATTCGCTCATAGAAATGTGTCCCCCATCTTTATAGTGTGCATTTCAATTGTGATTTCATATTTGTGTGCATGATTGTTTCACTCATATCTATCTCCCTCATGAGACTCTAAGCTCTAGGAAGGGCAAGAACACTCTGTGCTTTTGCTAAGTGCAGTATTTGGCACATAATGAATATGCCATAAATATTTGTTAGATGAGTGAATGAAGAGCCTAAAGAACACCCCTGTGTGGTATTTATTGCAGTCACAGCAATAAAGTCCTGTTTCTCTGGTCCATCCACTGGGACTTGGGAATCATGTGGTCATAAGTAACTCTTTAAGACAATGGTATCCATGATAACTTAACCAGCCGTTAAAGCCAAAATGCTGCATTCTTGCCCTGGCTCTGCAATGGTGTGTCCTCAAGCAAGCTGTCACTTCTTTAGCCCTAAACTCCGTATTTCACCTACAGATCAGGTGTCTGTTCCTGCCCTTGAACTCTCAACAGCTGTTTTCTCCAGACCTCTCCTCCCTCCCTTCCTGCCTGCCTCCTCCCCTAGAAATGACTGCCCGCCTCCTGCAAAGGTATTCAAAAACAACTGCTGGATTCTGTTTCTTAGACAAACTAGTTTTGAAAAACAAGACTTGACTATTTGACATGATAAGAAGCTAGTCCTGAACCCAGTTTGTTGCCTGTGAGGATGTTAATTCATCTTCAACGGTATAACTAGGAGCCTTGTTTAGGAGTATTTACCTCCTTTCTTATTTAATTGGGGTGGCATATGCTCAGATTGATCTTTTTCTGGTTCAAGGATCTCCAAGCAGTATAGACTTTCAAGCTGCTATTGTTTATTTTCTGTTTATTATGCCTAAATATTTCACGGTAAATGAAGGGGAGTAACTTGGTTTTCAGACTGGAATGCTTTTTCAGAAGAAACTCAACAAGTTGCCTTTTCCATCTTTCTGATTCTTGGATCCCAAACTATCCTCAGTAGATGAAGCCCAGCTTCAGTAACTGAGGAGGAGATCCCATCCTGTCCTACAGACTTCCAATGTGAAACTTGGAATGGTCTCTCCATATGTGCCTTTCTCCATCTCTGGAATGGACACAGCAGTTCTTACCACCCTCAGGAAGGCGTCATCAAATCACTGAAATGATATTGGAAGAAAACAAGAGTGATTAATTTTGCAGAACAGCACATCTATATTCTCTTCGTGTTTTCCAATTTCCCGTGAAAACCTCCTTCAGAAAAGAATGTTTACACTCCATGTATATATACCTGGTTTGACAATTCCAAACTACACCCCAACCACCCACTTCCGAATAGGGGAAAAAAAAAATCAGAAGGCGGCAATTGTGTAACATGTAAATCTCTTCTGGACTGGAGCCCATCGCTGTGGTTTGGCAACACAACCAGCACAACATTTCTTTTCTCATCTCTTGAAAAAAAAAAAACCCAACAGAGAAAAAATACCTTGAGAATAAAGGTAATGATTAATCCACCAGGCACAAAAAGGATCATTTTGGGGATTTCAGGTTCTAACTCAATAATTCAAATAAACAGCAGTGAACGGGGAATGACAATTTCACCAGAAGAGGATTAAGTCACAGGCTGTACCCAGGACAGCAGTTGCACAGTCAGAGAACCTCACCAGACATCTCCAGGAATCTGTGTGCAGTTCTCAAAACTTCCATCTTCATTTGTGAGTGAAGCAGGAACCAGAAGAAGCAGATATTGGTGGAAAGAGTGGTTCTTGAAGAAGTCCCAAGATGCAGTCTGAGATGGGACAACAGGGGAAAAGCTTCAAGCAGAGATTGGTCTTGAAGAGCAGCTTAGCTAAAGAAACACTCTCTGAGTTCTTGGGCACGTTTATAGTGATTGTAAGTATTTCCTAATTTCCTGATTTCCTACACAATAATACCTCCCTATCTACTTAGCTGTGGGAGGAGAGCTTTGTTTTGGTTTGTTTTAAGTTCGTCATTAGATTCATCTCTTCCAAGAAACACCAAGTTACTTTCAGGCTGTTTCGCTGCTTAGTGGCCACAGTATTAGGCTTCCATTCACTCATTTCATTTATCCACAAGAGTCGATGGGGGTAGACGATGGGGAGTGAAGTACTTTCTTCATTTCAGAAATTTACTCAGACTCTGACATGGCTTTGTGATTAAAGTCAGCCATTAGAAACTTTTCTCATTGATTAACTGATTTATACCCTGCTTATTTCCCACAAATGCTGAGGTGACTCAGTCATTTGAAATAAGTATTGAAAGTCAATAAGTACGGATGGCAAGAAACAGCTTATTGTTACAAGTGCTCTGCAAAGATTGTGTTGTCAGATCACTTGACTTTTAATAAACTAGAAATTGCACGAGGTAGAAATAGTGGATGGTGCAATATTCCAGCTTTGGTTTTGTATCATTATTTCCCTCTATTTAACTCAAGATAATGTCTAAAGATCTTTAATTAGACAGTTTCGAGAACCTTCTATATATAAAGGAAGGATTGATTCTAAGAACCTCTCGAGGATTTTGTCCAGAGATTTGACCAACTATTAACAAAGGACTGGAAAGTTTACTTAAGTGGCATGGGCTCTAGGCTTTCATCCTGCTGCATGTTCCAGCATTCTCTGGATCCTGAATTCTTAGCTGGAGCAAGACCATTTGTGTACAGAAAATTAAATATTCAGTTATTTTCATATGTAGCAACTACTGATTTTAACTTGCTTTAAAAAAAAAAAAACTGCTCAAAGACTCCCTACTCCAGGTATAAATAATTTCTTTTTTGTTAAGGTTGTAGAGACTTGCCTATAAACTTTGTACGTTAAAAAGTTCTTTGCTAATATACAGCAATGGTGACTACAAGTAATAATACTGTAATGCATACTCAAAAGTTGTTAAGAAAGTGGATTGTAAAAGCTTTCATCACAAGCAAAAAGTGTTTGTAACTATGTATGTTTGGATGTTAACTAGACTTACTGTGGTGATCATGTCACAATATATACAAATATCAAATCATTTTGTCATATACCTGAAACTAATATAATGCTATATGCCAACTATACCTCAATAAAAAAAGTCCTTTGCTTTGGATAAATACATATTAATTTAGGAGAATAAGCCAAGACTGAGAAATGAATATGAACTCAAAAAATTGAATGAGTGTAAAATGAGTGAGAGTCATAAGTTTTCTGGTCTCTGAGAGCCTCTTTTTACCTGATTCATTCCAGTATTTTCAAGGAGTTATGAACAATTTCTTGCACTCCTTGACTGTCCTCACCCACGTGACTTAGTTAGGGGGAGCTCTAAGGAAAAGAGAGAATAAAAGCCCATGATTCTTCTGATTCCAGTCACTGCTTACTGGAAAATTGCCCACCGAAATCCCCAGGTTTCTGTTATTTGACAGTCTGGTCCCAAAGAGGAGAGTGCTTGTGACCACATACTGACTTCAGCCCTAGGGTGACAGGGTCCTGAGAAGTGAAGCAAATTCAGTCACAATTCTTAGTGCTCTGCAGAAAACACAGAGAAGGAAGTGAATCAATTTTGCAACAGAAAACGTTAAAACATTCCTTATTTCTTAACAAGAACTTGTTTCATAATCCCATCCCGTCTGGGGTGAGTAAGTGAAAGTTGTTCTCAGCCATTCACTGTTCTACTCATGCAACTAGTAGCATGTCTTCCTCTAGTGTTCAAGGTGGGAGCCAAAGAAATATTATCTTAATATTGTCATTTGAAAAATTAAACTTTGTATCTTCTGGCTAAAGCCAATCATTTCCTGAAACGTTCGATTTCTATTTATACTGTACATTTATTTTTCCAAAGCAAACCCTGATGAAGTCTTTAATAGTGATTATAATCTTCAATTTTGCTGAGGTTTTTGGGGATGTGTAAACAAGAAGTTTCCGCACAAACACAATAATTTTTAAGTCAGTAGATCTAGATGGTTTTGCTCAAAGTTTATCCAAAGTAATTGTTTCTGCTTTGTTAGAGAATGTGCATTTTGCCTTGCTTTCTCTGGTAAAAAGCTTTGCATGTTGATAAGGCACGGGGGAAAAGGGAGCATTAAAAGGATGGCAGAGGATATGCAGGACTCAATTCAAATTTGTGAAGTTGGTTTTTCCCCAGACCCAGGGAGTTTGGTGCCACTTTTCCCCTTCTCTCAAAAACGGCTCTTAGGGGAAGTACTTCAAACTCACTCACACTGTAGTATAAATTACTGATAAGACCTGCTGGTAGCATTAAGGGAAGAGAAGGTCCATGAAAAATAACTTGTAAATTACAACTAAAAACAGCAATAATTAAGTCATAAGGCAAAGAGCTAGCTCTAATTTGGTAGTTTAGATGTGGGGATAGGTAGGCCTTTTCACCTTTGCTAGTGTCGGGGAGAAGGTTTGCAATGCATCGTCTCTATCACAGGGAAGAGGTTTAGAAAACTTAGGCTGCAAAGGTAGGGAGCAGGTATTAAGTACCTATCATATCTTAGCTGCTTTACATACATTTGTTTAATCCTTATAATAGCTGCATTAGGAAGGCTTTATTATCACCCGTAAACAGTTGGAGAAATGAGGGCTCAAAGCGATGAAGTAGCTGGCCAAAACCAGGAAAGTATAGAACTGGGATTCTTTCTAATTCTAGAGCCTACATTTCCCACCCATTGCTGGAATCCCTTGGCTGATGTTCTTGATAGACAGGAAATCAGACTCCCTCTGCTTTGACATCTCCACAGATTGGAGCCATGCGTTAGCTCTCATTTGCTTGTGGGCATGCGAGTTTAACTAGTGGGCACCTGATGAGACCAGGCCACTAGCTCTACCCTGAAGTCAGTGCTTTCTCTGAAGCAGACAATACTGCTCAAGGTGGGTGGACAGGTATAAGGTGAAGATAGAGAACAGAGGACTGTTCAGCCCCCTGCACATGGGCCCTGGGTCTGGGGATTTCAATGCACATTAAATTCATACTACATGTCAAGTTCCTGACATAGGAGATGTTGCTCATTAAATGCTAGCTCCTTTTCCCCTTTCCCGCTCCTTCCCCTCTTCTACATGAGAGTCCTTATAGCATTTGAAAACAGCTGCTTTGTCTGCTCCTGGGCATCTTGCAGACACCTTTCCCCACCATCTGCCATGGAACTCTGCACATACACAAATGGGACCCCATAAATGTGTGTTGAATTAGAATCTTGTTTTTGGGCTTAACTTCCCAGGATCTCTAGTCATTTCTCATAGTAGTTCACTCCCCACTATTCTGTGTACCCTCTTCTGTCTTCAAACGTTTCAGGATTCTTTGATACAGAGCTCATCCTATTGAAGATGTTGAGGTGAACAGTCCAGCAAGCAGCCATATTTCCTCCTGTGGTGGAACAGCATCCTTCCAGGGCTCGACTTATGAGTGGGTAGCATCTACTTGTGTTTTGGGGAGGACCCTAAATTCTTTTCTCACCCTGTCAAGCTTGTCCATTAGAGATCTACCTTTTGGCATTTCTAAGAATGAAAAAATGCAAATACCTCTTTTAAAAGTAATACCTTCGATCTGTTCCCTGAAGGGAATTGGTAAGAGTAGAGGCCTGGGACACTGGATTTGGAAGACATAGGAGAGTGGGCAGTGCAGGAGAGAGGCAAGAAGTGGGACTGATGTTATAGGAGAAACTTCAGACCCCACAGGGTTTCCTGTGCTCCTGCCTCCCTCCATGACTTCATGACCAAACTTCCCTCCTAGTCAGAATCAATGAGTTCATCATTCCATTCTGGGTGGGTTCTCAGATATGCTGGCTATTGAAATTCTAGGGCTTTAAAATTGTTATTACAGTGTGCTCAGATCTTGGAGTATGTGTATTCCATATTAG
The DNA here is from genome assembly GCA_031878705.1 of Tapirus indicus. Classification (NCBI taxonomy): domain Eukaryota; kingdom Metazoa; phylum Chordata; class Mammalia; order Perissodactyla; family Tapiridae; genus Tapirus; species Tapirus indicus. The sequence continues at coordinate 49,940,645 of CM062918.1, forward strand.
AGAGCTTTGAAACAAAAGAATACATGGTCTGGGGCCGCCTGGTGGCGCAGCGGTTTAGTCTGTGCTTGGCAGCCCGGGGTTCGCAGGTTCGGATCCCGGGCGCCTGCCGACGCACTGCTTGTGAGCCATGCTGTGGCAGCGTCCCATATAAAGTGGAGGAAGATGGGCACGATGTTAGCCTAGGGCCAGTCTTCCTCAGCAAAAAGAGGAGGATTAGCAATGGATGTTAGCTCAGGGCTGGTCTTCCTCACAAAAAAAATAAAATAAAATAAAATAAAAAAAGAATACATGGTCAGCAATCAGAATGAAATAGGAAAGTTCTTAAAATAGGCCAGTTCTTAAAATAAATCTGCTTTGCAGGGCATGATTCAGGACAATTTTGGTCACTACATTATTTAGAATTCGCAGGAACTGGGAGGACAGTTCTGAGATGGGGTGGGATGGATGTTGTTGGCCCCTCTTGTTGATGGGGAAGCTGAGGAACAGGCTGATGCAATCACGTGTCCTCTGAGTCACCAGGAGCTCAGATGCCCTGCCGTCTGCACCCACTCCCCCTTCAGTTCTACTGTGCTTTTCCTCCAAGAGGCATGGGGTGTTTCCTCATGTAGATTCCTGTTTATCTTTATATCTTTCCTAAGAGAGAGAGAGGTGATCAACTCCTTTTCACCAGATGGAGAAACAGGTGTAACATAATTAAGAGGCTCACCCAAGGTCACCCAGCCCATGCATGCAAGAGCTGGGCTTGCTATCTTGACTCCCGTCATTCCTAATATACCATCATTTGATGAGAATTAACTCCTTTCATGTGGAAGCCCAAGAGAACTTTACTAATTTTATGGCCTAAAATATATTAGACATTAAAGGTGTCAAAAGATGATTATATAGAACAGACATGATGATGGCAGGGAAATTTTATAGAAGATCTATTAGCATAGTTTTTGGACCTCTTCGCCACCTACAAACATGTCCAAGCCTCCTGTAACACTGGGGTTCTGAGGTGGTGAGGCACATTGGCCATGCGTTGCACTGTGTTTTTCCCGTGGTTCTTCTATTTTCTGCTTCTCTTTGAGACCACCCTGTGGCTCAGAGCAGAGGACCTACAAGGAAGTGGACCTCAAGAGACCCCATAACTCCTCTCTCTTGCTTTCTGGCTCAACAGTCCCCAGCCCTCTATCTGTTTCTTCTCTGCTTGGCTCTAGCTTATGGCTCTGCAAAGCCGTGTCCCACTCCAAGCCTGTGATGTTCAGGACAAGGGTCCCAGAGAACTAGAGCTGTCAGTTTGCTGCCAGATGAGAGGCCTAAAGCCTCTGCTGTCAGCAGTGCCCTAGCTGATTCTGGCCGTGGGTGGCTTGTCTGCCAGAGCCAAGGAGGGATCTCTCATCCTTAGGCCCTCACACACTGGCTTTGGAATGAAGTGGTCTTTGTTATCCAGTCCCTACTTCTCTCAGATGAGGGAACAGAGACGCACACGCTCACAGAATTCTGTCAAATGCTTTCTATCGCAGCAGGACAGCAGAGAGAACGTCCACCGTCAATCCCACCTGTTTCTTGTCATTTACTTATGATTTATGTCCTGTACTCAGCCTTTCACGGATCTGCACTTCTGTACTTGGGTGTTCTGTCACTGTAAGAAAGTGCAAGGTTCCCACATGTGGAAAAGCTAAACACTGAAGTTTCCATGTGGATTCTTGCCCTGTATCTTCAGCGAGATGTAAAGGCTCCTGAAGCAGGAAGTTAAAGATTTGTGGTTCTCTCCCTTCAGATACAGTAATGGAGACAAAAGACAGAGAAGGAGATTAACATTTCCTGAGAATACCCTGTACCCAAACACCCATCAATCCTTGAAAAATCTCCTGACATAAGGGGATTGTTCTTTTTTTTACAAATGAGTAAATTAACGGTTAGTGTGGTTTAGCAACTTGCCCACAGGCAAGTGTACAGTGGAGCTGGGATTACAATCAAATCTCTGGTTTCTCTTCGTCTTGCTGGAGTTATCATTCTCGTGTATGCTTTTGAACTTTTACCACTGTCGCCTCTAACAATATATGTGACTGTTTTGTCTGTTTTAAAAATTTACACATATGGCTTCATAGCTTGTATACCTTCTACAATTTGAGATTTTCCCCCAAAGACACTTTTTGAGATTTATCTATTTGGGGACATGTAGATGTAGGTAATTCATTTTAACAGTTGTGTGGTACAGAGGGTTTATATATCCATCCCCCACATGAGCTGTTGTGTTGTTTGCAATTTGTCACAGTTACCAACACTGCTGCAGTGAACATCTTTGTACATGTCTCCTTGGACACGTGTTCCAGAGTTTCTCTTGAGAATATACTTAGAAGTAGCTTTGGTGGCACGTACATCTTCAACTTTATGTATATTGGAAAATTGCACTCCAAAGTGGTTTCAAATTATACTACCAGCAGCAACATATGAGTTCCTATTTTCCGCATACTCATTGACCCTTGATATTATCCAACTTTTATATTTTTGTCCATTTGATATATAGGAAACAGCATTTCACTAGTAGTTTTAATGAATTCCTAGTGTAGTTGATCATCTTTTCATGTGTACTGAAACTTTAGGCTTCCTCTTCTGTAAATTGCCTGTTCATATCCTCTGCACATTTTGTGGTTTTGTTTTGTGGGTTTTTGTTTTTTCTACTTTTTCTTATTGGTTATAGGATATTGGTATTTATTTAAAATTCAGACATTAAAGATATTTTGTGTTTTCTTGTTGCAGTTTAGTATTTATCTTTTCATATTTAGGTTTTTAATTCATTAGAATTAATTTTGGTGTATGATGTAGAGTAGGTGTCTCTTTATCTGTGTCTGGGTGGACAGCCAATTGTTCCGGTACCATTTTGGACCAATCTATCCCATCTCTACTGATTGTGATGACATCTCTATCATATACCAGTTCACATACATATATGTGGTTGATGTCTAGACTTTATTCAGTTCCATTGATCACTCTGTCAAACCTGCACCAATGTCACATATTTTTGTTATAACCTCTTTCTAAATCATTTTTATTATCTGGCATTTTCCTTCCTTATTTTTTGAATATTGTCTTGGCTATATTTAGGCTTTTATTCTTCCACATGAATTTTAGGATCAGTTTAATGAGTTCCATAAACACCCTGTAGAGATTTTGACTGGAATTGCATTGAGTTTATATGTTATTCTGGATAGAACTGACATCTTTAAAATATTGAATCTTATCTGCGAATAGTTATTCATTCATTCATAGGTCTGCTTTTATATTTCTTTTTAAAGTTTTATAATTTACTTGGTATTAGTCATATATATCTTTTGTTTGATATATTTCTATGTACCTTAGGTTATTATTACTATTGCGAATGGTACCTTTTTAAAATTATATTTTCTAACTGGTTATTACTAGGGTTTAGGAAAGATATTGATTTTTGTATGTTGATCTTATATTCAGCAAACTTGGTAATTCACTTATTAATTCAAGTTAGTTTATAGATTATCTTGGGTAATCTGTGTAGACCGGGGCTGTCAAATCTGATAGCCATGAGCCATATGTGGCTACTTAAATTAAAATTAAACTTAAATTAATAAAAAATTTAGTTCCTCAGTCCTACGAGTCCCATTTCAAGTGCTCAAGAGCCATATATCTGACTACTGGCTACCATATTGGACAGCAAAGACATGAAACTTTTTCTCCATTGCAAAATGTTCTTGTGGACTGTGCTGACACAGATGATATTTTTTTCTGAGAATATGAGAGCTTTTATTTTCTTTCTTTCTAGAACTTAAATATTTAGTTTCTTATTGTCTTATTATCATGGTTAAAACCTCTTGTACAATATTATTAGAAGCTATAATTATGGCATTCTTGTTTTATTCCCCACTTTAAAGAATTTGCTTCTAATGTTTTACCATTAAATTTGATAATTCCTGTAGGTTTTTGGTAGACACTCTTGACTTGAGTAAGGAAATTTCTGTCTATTCCTCATTTACTAAAACTTTCACTAGCAATTATTGTTGAATTTTTAAAAAATACCTTTTCTACATCTATTGAGATAAGCATATGGGTTTCTCTTTTTAGCTGCTGATGAAGAAAATTACATTGATAAATATTTTTGGCATTAAATCATCCTTACATTCCCGAGATTAATCCCCACCTAATCATGCAGCATTTAGTTTGTAATGTTTTATTAAGGATTTGAACTATAATTTCTGTTTATTATGTTATCCTTGTCTAGTTTTATTACGAATTCATATTTGCCTCATGAAATGAATTGGAGTTCTTTTTATATTTTCTGGAACACCTTTTATAAAATGAGGGTTATCTGTTTCTTGAAGATTACTTAGCATGTGTACTGAAAAGGGGTGTGGAGAGAGAGAGGTGTGTGTGAGAGAAGATTTCTCTAAAAGTTATGTCTAATTTAGATTTTCTCTTCTTAATTCCATTTTGGCAATTTATATTTTTTTCTAGGAAACTGTACTTCATTTGTGTTTTCAAATTTAGTTTTTTCAAAATAGTTAATACTTTCAAATTAACACCATGAAAGCAATAATTTTGAAAGGATAGTATTTGCTTATGGCTTTTAAAATCTCTACTGTACCTAGGGTGATATCTTCTTTTTAATTTTTAATGTGGTTTCTTTGTTTTCCACTCAGTAGTTTCTGCTTTGACTTTCTCGTATCCTCCCATTGAGTTGATCAGCTTTATTTATTTCTCCTGTACTTGCTCTTTCTATTCCTTGAGTATTTACCCTTACATCTTTTTAAAAATGTATTCTTGAGTTAAAAAGTTTAAAGTGAATCAACACCTTTTTCCTTCTGAATGACACAAAAACTTTAAAAAATCCTAATTGTAATCAACCACTCTGTCTTACATGTCTTATTGTGTAATAGTTAAATTCTACCCTCATTATTATTATAGGTGCTTTTAATAGTGAATACTTATTTAAATGTACTATTATTTACCAGTCTATTTGAAACTCATTACTGCATACGTCTACTTTCTATTAGCCGCAATCTCCTTCCTTGTGTAGTATGTTCTTTAGGAAATTTTTCAGGAAGAGCATGCGAGAGATAAATTTTCTTAGTCTTTGTTTGTCTGAATGTGTCTGTATTTCACTCTCAAGGTTCAATGATAAATTAGCTGATAAATTTTAGATTGATGATTGTTTTTGCTCAGCATTTTACAGGTGCCATCTCAATATCTCTATTGTTGCTATTGACAAGTCTGTTGTTGGTCTAATTTTTGTCCTTAATAATCTGTGAGTCTCTGGTTACTATTAAGAGTTTCTCTTTTTTTTCCCCTTAAATTTGACTATATTATGATTAGGGGTGAACTCATGTTATTTGTAGTGCTCAAGATTCATTGTTCATCTTTAATTTAAAGATTCATAATTTTCACCAATTCTGGAAAATTCTCAGCTTTGTCACCTTACCTTTCCCCCAGTCTCTCTATTTTCTCCTTTTAGAACTCCTATTATATTGTATTTGTATATATGCTTGACCCTCTTACTTTTTTCTTTAAGTCTCTTAACTATTCTTTCATATTTCTATCTCTTAATCTCTCCATGCTGAATTTTGTGTAGTTGTCTCAAATCTACCTTCCATTTCACTAATTCCCTATTCAGTTGTATCTAATCTTCTGTTTAACAAATTCATTAAGTTTTTAGTTTCATTAATATGTTTTCCTTTCTAGAAGTTCTATTAGGTTCTTTTTCTTAACTGCTTTTCTTTTCTCTTCTTATGTGTTTTTTTATCTCTTTAACTCACTAAAGGCTAATATATTTATGGTATTTTATGATTTTTTTATGGTATTTTATAATATTTTATGATTTTTCTGTCATCTCAAGTTTTCGGGGAGCTAATCATCCTTCTTATTTTATCTGCTGACTCTCATTCACAAAGGACCATTTCCTTTAGTATTTTGTAAATTTGTATCATAAACTCTTCAGGAAGATTTATTTTTCAGTGTGAGAATTTCCCATGGCCGGAACTGTGGAGTTGTTCTTCCAAAACAGGCTTCCATTTGCTTCTGCTAGGTTGCCCAGATACATCACCAGCCAGAAATGGTTATTGTGAAGTGGAAAACTGAAAAGAGAAGATTGATGAGTGTGGGTGCTGGGTTGAAAAGCATTCTCCCAAAATAACGGCTCTGTGCTCCGTTTCTCCCACGTGGGATGTGTGACCGTGAATCACTAGGAAGTCCCTTGCTTTCTCCAAATGAAGCTGGTTCTCCTCAAGTCCTTAGATCCTGAGTCAGCATCAGCCAAAGGAGGACTTTCCTGCAGGCTTCCCCTTTTCAGCAGTGAACATGAAGGGCCAGACTAGCCTGGGAAATTTCAGAGTTCCAAAGGACCTGGGAAGAAAAGTTTGTTCTGGGTCCTTGATCTAAGGGCTGCAGACTCCTAAAGCCAAACTTGATTGTGCCACAGAGAACTGTGCTTTTGATCCCTGAGTTTTCATTTTGACCCAGAAAACTCACTATCGTCATTGATTTTCAAAGGGGAAGTTTTTTGTTTTCTGCTTTCCAGAAGTGGGTTTGGTTAGTTTTTCTTTAGTGACAAAAAGTCCATTGCAACATGTTCTCATTAATTAACTGGAAAGGGGAACATAGGAACGAGAACAGAAGTTGATTCTTCTTTACTCATCAGCCTTATGATGAAGATACGGCATAAAGTGAAGGACTGTGAAGAAGAGAAGCCTCATGAAAGTGAGATAACCAATAGAGCTGATCAAAATGCTAAACATCCCAGCAGTGAAGGCTATTCTCTACACCTAGTGAGCACCTTATTTCATGTCTGAGGTAGGACTGCAAATGCTTCCAGAGAAAATATGCCAACAAAATGTGCCCCCCTTCTCCCTCTTGATAGATTGGCAGATTATGCTAAGACACAGGCCTGGGATGGCCAGTCAAGACCAAAAAGGACCTGAGGGCTTAGTCCGTCTCAGCCTAGAATCAGCCCACATGTCTTAGTCTCCGTTTGGAAGTTTAGACTTTCTTAGGAGGAAACCTCCCAAAAAACCTACACCTTTATCAATAGGTGAGTGGTTAAAAAAATTGGGGTGTATCCATGCAATGGACTCTTATGCAGCTATTAAAGATAATGAAGGCAATCTTTATATGCTGATATGGAAAGACTTTCTAACCTGTTAACTGAAAAACAGGCCAAAGATAGTATGTAAAAGATACTCCCATTTGCATAAACACACCCCCTCCCCCACATATTTGGTAGACATATTTGTGTGTGTGTGTGTGTGTGTGAGGAAGACTAGCCCTGAGCTAACATCCATTGCCAATCCTCCTCTTTTTGCTGAGGAAGATTGGCCCTGGGCTAACATCTGTGCCCATCTTCCTCTACTTTATGTGGGATGCCACCACAGCATGGCTGACAAGTGGTACATTGGTCCATGCCCGGAATCCGAATCTGTGTACCCTGGGCTGCTGAAGTGGTGTACACAAACTTAACCACTACATCACCAGGCCAGCTCCCACACCACATATTTTTGAGAGAATATACCAGAAAGTATTGATACTAGTTACCTGTGGAGAATAAAATATGAAAGCTAGAGTGAGAAAGAGATGATTTTCTTATATTTTATTTTATACTCTATAATTTAAAAAAATTTATAGGTCCATGTATATTTTCTTCACCCTCCTGCTCCCCATAAAAGAGCTCACTCAGTGGAATTTGTCTCTTCCAAGTGTTTTAGAGAGTGGCTCAAAATGTGTTCTGAAGAACACTAGTGAAATGCAAGTAAGAATTAAGTGAAAGAATATATGCTGTCCTTCCCAAATATGCTTGTTTTGTAGTTCTCTCCACTGCAGGAATTATCAGAGCCTTTAATGTTCATTGTAAATCTCTAAGATGAGACCAGAATATATAGCTGTCCCCAAACTTATTTGATCACGTATCCCATTTTTTGAGGAGCATCTCATGGAACTGATGACCTATGGAACATACTTTGGGAATTGCAGGCCCTGGAATGAATCTAAGAAAAAAATCAGCCCCCAGAACATCTCCATCTTCAGGGATCTTGCAGATTGAGAGTGAGCCAAAGTACACTTGACGATGTTGGGCCCTCTGAAGAAACAGAGAAGTGTCCTCAGCAACCCCTGTCCACACCCAGCACACTCAGACCCATGGTTATCTTAATATGAATATGCATACCTTAATAAACGAATGCTTAGTTTCTTATTCTAACCCTGGGATCATGATCAAGTTCTTGTCCAAGCTAGCATTATTTGAGATGAGTTGAGGGATGTGAATGCCTGGTGTAGGTCAGAAAAGGAAAGCATTGTTATTTTTCAGCCTAGCAGAAATAATGGCGTTTAAATACTTTTCTAACAGCCAGCCCTGGCGGTCTAGTTGTTAAGATTTGGGGCTGTCACCACCATGGCCTGGGTTCATTTCCCAGTCAGGGAACCACACCACCCATCTGCTGGTTGTCATTACTGTGGTGGCTGCCTGTTGCTGTGATGTTGAAAGCTATGCCACTGTATTTCACTAACCAACAGCAAAAATCGCCTTTCATTTCTGAGGTCCAAGTTGAGTCTTGCTAGTCTCTTGGTTGGCCATTTGCCCATTCACCTGGTTCTCAAATCTCAGATTCTTCTCTTTTTCTGAGCCTGCCCAAGTGTCATCTCTTTTCAAGTACAGCTGGTTCTTTAGGGGTGATTGACCTCATCCTGATTTTCCCTCAGGCTGTATGTCACCAAATACTTTATTTTTAACCAGAACATCCAGGTTTCAGTCTTGGTTCTTTGTGACTACTTTTGTTATGACTGAGAAAGTTTTATTTTCAATTGGAAAACTAACTGACTGGAAAGCCATGCATGAATATGCATTCTGTCCTAATAAAGGGAACAAGTAGACCCACCGAGACAGCAGCAGTTGTCAGAGAAGAAACACAGAGCTGGGAATGAGAAAACTTGGCTCCAGATTCAGATTCTGCCACTTATTAGCTACAGGAATTTCGTCAAGTTGTCCAATCTTTCACTTTTTAAATGGGGATTCAGTATTGGGAGGAATAATGGATGTAATATATGTGAGAGTGCCTGGCCCATGGTGTACATGCTATAAACGTTTGCTCGTTCACCCATCCAGTGGTCAAAATTATGTGCAGTTAAACCTGAGCCCCATCCCTTACTACCCATGTGAATGTGAGAAATTCTCTTAACCTCTTAACCTCTCTAAGCTTCATTTCCCTATTTGTAAAACGGAGACAGTAAGAGAACCTAACTCATAGGGTCGTTTGAGGATTAACGGGCTAATGTGTGGAAAGTGCTTAGCTCATAAAAAGCACTCAGTAAATATTAGTTGTTATTGTTGTTGTTACTATTATCATTACGTGTTCCAATGGTTATAGTCACATAAACTAAATAGGTATATGTAGACAGGTGAAGTTGGATGTGGGACTTCGGGTAACACGTACCTACAGCACAGCCTGGAGGGCCAAGGTTTGCAGAGAACGCTGTACTGAGAGATTGGCCTTTGTTCTCCTTCCTCTCCAGTTACAAAAAGCAAAATGTTCACAGGAGGAGGGGGACCTCTGGCAAGCCCCAAAGTGGCTCCCTTCTCAAGAATGGGGACTGTGTTTTTTGGTCTCCCTATCTCCACCACCTTAGATGAAGTTTTGCCCGTAGCTGGTCTCTCGTTTGAAGGTAGCCACAGATCCTCCCTCCAGGAACTGGGAGGCTGTGCTGCAGCTCAGCCCAGGTACATTATCACCGTGGTATCTGTGGGGCCAGGAAGTCACTGGCACCAAACTAGATGGGTTTCTCTTAAGAGGGTCGTGAATAGCCCCAAAGCTTATTGAAACCAGGCGGGTAACATATGAGTGAAGTGGACATGGTGGACTTAGGGAGGAAGTGGACAGTGTATGCCCCATCTTAGGGGCATTTGCCACCCAGACCCTCCCACTGTAGCTGAGCATGAATGGGGTAAGGCTTTATCAGATTTTCCAGTTTTCCAAGAACGGTCAGAAATCCAGAGTTCTATGTGTAATTTTTCCATTTTTAAATACTGGCAACATTTTCTGAAATTAAAAAAAAATTGCCATGTGAGTCAAACAGGACATCTATGGGTCAATCCTACATGTGGCTGTCTTCAGCCATGGGCCACCAGTTTGTGACTCTGCTCTGAAGGTGACCTTAACATTCTACAAAGACAAAATTTTCTCGCCAGAAAAGGGCAAATGGAGAGATTGTGAGGGTCTAATCCTTCTGTTCAATATCATCTGCTTACAAGAGGCCTGGCTATTGGAAATCTAATTCCTGTGTGTAAGAGCGTGGCTCTTTTCTTTTCCCATCCTACCACCTGGTAAAATTGCTCGAGGCAATAGCGTGAAAACCATTTTTATTTCAGGAAACATCAGAAGAGACTTTTGATCTCAAATCATCTTAATCAAGTTCCTCATTAGACCAATCTGTTATACACTCATGTGATTATATTAATACATCTAAGGTTTAATATATGTCAGATGATTCAATAACTTGGGGTATTAATCAAGTGATTCCAAGAATTGGGGGAAATTAAATATCAAAATGGCCATCATTTAGTTAGTAAGGCTGAATTCCAAAACCATATCTCCATGTATACTTTCTCTAGGCATAAATGCTTAAGCCATTCATTGAAAACAAGCTTATAACATTAAATGACAGTTCATCACATCATCCCTACTTTTCTTGTGATTCTTACCAGTTCTCAGCCCTGTTACCTCTCCTATTGGTCTATGAGCTCTCAGAAGACCTGAGTCTGACTGTTCACACTCCCAGTACCACCAGGCACTTAGAACTTTCAAATGTACATACACATAGAGGAATGAAAGAAGAAAGGAAGGGATGGCTGAGTGAATGCCAAATCCCAATTAGAGGTACGCGTAGATTTATAGTTTCCTATATTTGACTTTTTGAAAGACAGATTTCTAAAGCACAGATCTGTACAAACTGCCTACTTGTCTCCAGGACAGTTGAGGGCAGTTTAGTGCAAGTGAAAGAACACAAACTTTAGACACAAACATTAACTTTGAGTTCAAAAAGAGCTTTTTACCAGCTGTATGTCCTCAGGCAAGTTACTTAATTTCTTTGTCCCAAGGTAACTTTAGATGAAAACAGCAGAGTTTTCCTCCCCCTGAGGTCATGAGGACTGCATGAGAGCATTTATAGCATATGTGTACGTGTGTGTGTCTGTGTGTATACATATCTGATACATCCAGACACACTCACACACACACATATATAAAACAAATCCGTGTGTGTAAAATACAAGAGTTGCCATAGATATACTCTTTTAATGTTGACTTAGTTTTATGAACATTTGCATCATTTAATAAGTTGTTTACTGGAGGATATTTTTCATTTAAAATACATTCCTTACCTATTTCCAAGATGACCTGCCAAAATGTACAGGGTAAACAGTCATACATGACTCATGGGCTTGGATCACGTTGTTGCTGCCCACGTGGTGCATAGCAAACGTGCCCCAAACTGGCCCTCCTGGATTAAAGGAGGATGTTAGCTTCCTACAAACATTTTTAAAAGAACAACAATAAACACTAGCCCCTGAGGTTTGGAGGTAGTGGGATGTTTTAGAATGGCCACCAGTGTTTCTTCTTTGGCTCTGGTTCAACCAAAGGTACTAAGGAGGCAGGCAGGGGTGGGGAGATTGTTTGACTTCTAGGGTCTCGGTGATGAGAATAGACACAAATGCTAATAAGTCCCTCAACTGCCGGCCAGTGCCACAAGAAATCTGTGTGGCTCACAGGTGTGGCTCATCAGTGTGGAAAAGGCCTGCCCATCCATTATCTCAGCCCACTCACCCCCAGTATTAGGCAGGTTTGATCAACATTAGGGGGATGAGTGTGGCTTCTGCTGATGCCCACAAGACAGGGAGACACCATGAGGAAAGGACAGAGCAAGAAAGAACAAGAGAGGAAAGGGTTTAACTCTGCCTTCAGGTCTGGTTTTCCTCTGGTGAGCACTTGGTCATTTAATGGAGGTTGTAAATGCAAGAGGAGCTGGAAATCAAGCAAATAGAAATCAATGAAATAGGTTTTGCATAAACTGAAAAAGCTGCACTTAATCACCTATGTATCTTGTTGATTTCTGAGAAAGGAAGGGAAATGGAGCTGAAAAGGATTTTTCTCTAGGTCGTGGGGAGCTTTGGTAAAACAGCACAAGTTTGGGTATTTTTCTGAACCAGAGTAACCACATTCGTTGTCACCAGAAAAGCCACTTGTCCTGGCGCAAAGACCAGGACCTACAAGGAGGCTCCCAAGTGAGCTCCATCCTCAGTCCTCTCTCCTCGCACTGACGTGTCTGGTTTACAGTGAGGCCTGTTATGCGGGCAGGTTGGGAACAGATGGCTGCTGCCTGCGGTCTCCAAGTCCTCCAACCTTCCCAGACAGCCCTTCACTCTCAGTATGCAGCTAGGAAAACTGGTGCCCTTGCCCCACATCCTGTGGAACCCCAGTGTTCTCTCTGAATATTTCCATGAATTCTTGAGGGCATTGGTTGCTTCTGATGACCTCCTGCTCCATCCATTGTGTGATAGTCAAGAGCACAGGCCTCTGACAAGACAGACCTGAGATCAAATCCTGCTTCTGTCTCCCTTACTTTTATTATGTAACATTGGGCAAATTGCGTGGCCTTTCTCAGCCTCATTTCCTCATCCATGAAGTGGAGATAATAATACTTCCCTCCCAGGGTGATCATAAATTAATAATGGGATAATGATGAAGTAATTCAGGTAAGGCACTTAGCGTGGAACCTGGCACAAAGCTCACACCAAATAGAGGGGAGGTGGTATTTGTATTCCTTTATTCCCACCACCTGAGACAGAGAGTAAGGACAGTAAACATCTCACACAGCCTTTATTCCAAAGTCCATGACAATGTTTCCCAAGGAGCTCCTTTCAACTTCAGAAAGTTTCAAGAACTCCATAGGATAGAAACTGTTCTTTTAGTACCCATTAAGCCTGAAAATACTGAACCATAAAAGATAGGTACAAGACATGTTATTTTTTCCCTCTCTGGACAATGTTTGATAGGTGCAAAAAATTATAGACCCCTTGCAATAATTGCAAGATTCCCTGATGATCCCTGGCCCCAGATTGCATGCATTTGCAAACATTTTACTAAGGAATTCCTAACTTTCATTAACTACTGCTTTTCTGAAAGGGCTCAGTTTTCACATATTCACTGAACAAATATTTATTGAGTGTTACACACCATGTACTGTGCTAGGAATATCTTGGTTTACACTTTATAGGAGGTAATAGATGTGCAAGAGATTTGAGAAGGGTCAAATAAACTAAAATCTGTGGGTTTGTCATTCTTTCTCCCCATCCCCCAGCATTTCAGTTCACGATAATCACTTCATCACATTAGGTTTTATTATTGTGATTATTGTGTCTAGTAATCAGCTCATCGTAAGGGACATGGCTCATTTGGGAACTTCCCAGCAGTCCCAAATGATACTTCTTAGAAATTATACCTCCCACTTTTTACATCCTATCCCCAAACTAACTTTTTCTCTTGAAGACGCATTTACACAGGGATTTTTTTCCTACTTGTGTTTAGATATTTTAATATCTTCTATCATATATTGTTTGAGCATGGAACATAAAGAAGCATGAGTGGCTCTGGTGGACATTATAGTCTTGGTGGGGTGCCACAAGGCAAGGTGGAATATAATGAAATGACGTTGCAAAGACATGGTAGAAGAAGCAGAAGAGGACTCTGAGGGCTAAGTTGTCAGAGAAATCCCCACGGGAAAGGTAGGATTTTAGCTCAGTGTTAAGAATAGATTGGGTTTGGTTGGGGAAGGTGCAGGGAAAGGACCTTCTGCTGGAAGGTATAGCATGAGCAGGCATGCAGAGGTGGGAATGAGTGTCATGAGCTCAGAGGACTCAAAGTGATTAGGACGCCAGCCTGTCTGATGCAGAAGATCGATGCTGAAGAATACTAGGCAGAAAGTGGCAGGAGATCATGAGGCAAGGCCCTGGAGAGCCCTCCACATCAGGTTAAGAAGTTTGTGCTGGCACTTCCTGAGCAGTGGAGGGGCAGTATATAAGTCATGCTTCATCTGGCACAGGAAACACTGGAGGGGGAGACACTGGAGGCAGGGATACTGGTCGGACGCTGCAGAAGAAGGCTAAGCAAGACTGGGGGGTGATTGTCTATGAGTGGCCAAGGGAGAGAAGGGGAAGGAACACCAAATGACTCCAGAACGTTTGGCCTGGGTAATTGGGAATGACTTGGGGGTACCTCACTCACCAATCAATCTTTTGCACAAATTCTGCCTTTTAAATGTCTTTCTTTGTTTTCCATTGAAATTCTTTCTCCTGCTCCTGCCATGCATGGAACCTGATAATAACAACCTTATTTACCCTCTCCTCTTTTCTAGTGTTGCTTTCCTACCAAAAGTACTAAAACCTCGCCAACTATGAAACGACTCATCTTTGGAGAAAGACAAAAAAACTTGAAGGTCTTTCAGCTTCCCACTCGCCACAAATTTTGATCCCATCACTAGGAATGAAACAGAAACTGTTTCTAAAATCTGTCATAGCTGTGTTTTCTCCCCTGTTTTTATTACCAGACGTTGAGTTAGTGGTTTGTCTCAACTTATTCACCCTGAAGTGGGCTTTTCCTTTTGAGTTTATACTAAAAGCAATAATAGCTGCACTTATTATTGCCCTTTGTTGTTTGAATAGTGCCTTCATTAATGTTACCCCATCTGAACATTTACTGAACAATCCCATGAAACAGCCTGGCAGGTATTATTATTCCCCTTCAATAGATGAACAAGCTGAGACTGAAAAGTAACATGTTCATTTACACAGACACCAGTGTCATACCTGGAAATAAAACCTGGGATCTGGTTATTTAATTACCTCCAATATATTAGATGCTATTACAGAGATGAAGAAGTTTAATACATGATCTTGAGTATCTTCTTATAAAATTGGGAAAACCAGGCGCAGACACATTAACAGTTCAATTACATCCTGTGGCTAAGTGCTCCACTAGCCGGCAATAGAAGCAACGAGCAGAGGTACATGATTAATTACCATGTCGTGATGTGATGCACAAATATGGGAGGATTGTGTCCATCTCTAGGCTCTGTGTTTCAAGAGGGATGCTGACAACCTAGAGCTTATCCAGATGAGACTCACTGGGAGACCCAGGGATCAAAGATGAGGGACAGGCATCCAGGAGAAAAGAACTCATTACGCTCCCTCCACTTATTGGAATGCCTGGTATGTGAAAGAAGCTTCTTCTCCGTGGTCCCAAGAGCGGGCCAGGAGCTAATGGACAAAAGTTATAGGAAAGAAGACTCCAACTGCATAGAAGGAAGAACTTCCCAACCACTGGAACACCAAAAATATATAGAACAAGCTGCCTGATGTGGTAATGAGCCCCCTATCCCTAAAGGTAACCAATATAGGCCAGGTTAATGCCTATTTAGGATGTTGTAGTTTGTATGCTATTTAGTTTAGAACCAACATAGTGCTAGGCTGAGAGGTAGTGTGGTGCAGGGTTTAAGAATGCTGGCTCTGGAGCCTATATGGTGCTCACTCCTGGAACCCAGCCACCGTGTTGTGAAGAAGCCAAGCCACACAGAGAGGCTATTTGTAGATGTGTTAGCCAATTCCCCAGCTAAGAGGACATCAGCCGACAGCCAGCATCAACCACTGGACATGTGATGTGTGAGCCTTCAGGTAATGCCAGTCCTCTAACTTTTGACCCATCACATTTGATATCAAATGGAGCAGGGATAAGATGCCCTACCAAAGTGCCCAAATTGAAGACTCACAAGCAAAATAAATGTTATCATTTCAAGCTACTATGTTTGGGCTAGTTAATTATGTAGCACTGGATAACTAGAACACAATACTTATGTGATATTCTGAATTGCCATTGATCTTCAAGGCCACTTATAAGTGTTGAGTCAAGCAGAAGGTGACATTATTTGCAGAAAGGGGATTGGGTGGCTTGGGCTGATCAGAAAAGAGAAGGAAGGGGTGGAGAAGCTATGGGGAGAATATGAATGAGAAGCTTTGTGGACACAGGGAAGACTGGATCCATGGCTTTGTAATACCCTCCCTCCCCTACATGGTTTGTGATTTTTCTAACTCTTCTGGGGAAAGCAGCTAGATTGAGCAGGTTCTGGATCCTTAAGAAGGTAGAAGAGGTCTGTAGATGGCCTGCACAGTGGTGGACATGGGAAACACAACACCCAAGGGAACAGAATAAAACAGAATAGACTAGCATATTATTGGCTGTTGGCATGGGAAAGAATCTTCGAGATTGTTTTCTAGATGAGGAAATCAAGATCAGACACTTGGAAAACAACTAAGTACTAATTATATGCTACAGACAGTACAGCTGAATTTCAGAGAAGAGAGGTGAGGTTTGGTGAGAAGAATATGAATGGGTGATGGGTCCAAAAAACCTTTTTGGATAGGGAGACCAGAAAAACTGAGACAGGATGGATATGATAGTAGGCTCTTTCTGTGTCCAAGAAGAGTAACAGTTGGCAGTTCTTAAAGGTTAGAGCAGGGAATCATGTTGGAAATTTTATCAGTAATACCATAAAGAACAGTTCTCTCATCTTTTAAGGAAAAACATTACACTGGGCACACAGAAGAAGGAAACTAGAGTGGAGGACCAATTTCCTAGCAATCAGACCATGATACATTCCAATGTCCAAGATCTGCTTCCCTGGTGCTGTGAATGCAGGGGGGACGGGGCAGGCCTACACTAGTAGGCAGTCACCTGTCTTCCTCACTGCTTTTCAGGCTATAATAAATGTATTTAAAAATTAAGAAGCAATGATGTAAATCTGGGCTGAAATATTCTGAGTAGTGATTTCTGATGAGGGTCATGTAAGTCCTCACAATGTTCACATCTCCTCCGGTTCCTTTCCTGCAGTGCGTAACATCGATTATTCTTTTCCTGACAAAAGAACAGAAAAGCAAATTCAACATCTAGGGTGGAAGAGGAAAGTATTAATCATAGTGAAATTTGACAGGACAGAGGACTCCCGGGTCCATTCAGGCCATTTAAAGTTTTTATGTCCCCTCTGGACTAGCACAAGTGCATCATGCACATCAGACCATAAAAGAGAGGAGATGCGTGTTCAGGAAGCAGTAATAGCTCAGGACTGGCCCGTGTCTGGATGCATTTCTTCTAATTCCCTGGTTGTCTAAATCGGGTCATCTCAGCTGTGAGTAATATTTTTTTCTTCTTTTCAGAAGATGCTACCAAAATGCCACTTAGCTTGGAAGTTGTGCCCAGGGCATTTAATTGGCTTTAAATTAAAAAGAAAGAAAGACACCAATGTGGTTTTAATTCTGACAGTTATTATAACAGATGGGGATTCTAAGAAAATAATGTCAAGTTAGGTGAAGTTGGTAGGCTATGCTATGGACCCAGGAGATTTTTTCGAAAAGGGAAAAGGGAATATGTTCCTGCTGCAACTTCATTTAGCATTCCGTGTAGGGCCCGGAGCCAACGCTGTGATCTGAATCAACGGCAGCCATGTGTGTGTGACGTGTAGTGCTTCCCTTGAGACGTCAAGCCTGCCTACTTCTCCCTGCTGTCTAGCAGTTAGAACTAAGACAAGTCAATATATCTTAGAACTGGGGACTGGAGGGGATCTTAAAAGATCATCTAGGTAATTTCTCTGTCTTCAGGAAGGAGTAAACCAAAATCATGCTATATGTATTAAATATCGCTTGTTTGTAAATTATATTTCTCTGGAAGACCTCACAAATGTGCCCTGGGAGAGCTATTTAGAATTAATTCATCACTGCCAGGAAATTGTTTACGTGCAAGCTCTCACATTTCAGCTTCAGACTTCCCTTTTCGTCCCTTTGTGAAGAGATATAATAGCTGGTTATTACCTTCCTGAAAAGAAGCGTTCACATTCTTAATCTCTTTTTTCTTAAATATATTTGTTTCTGAAAGCTTTCCTCATACACCCTTAAATAATACTCATTACTTGGTGCTGAGCCCTCCCTTAAGTTGGTGGCTCTTTAGTGATGAAACCCAAACTGGACTCTGTATTCTAGAAAAACTTTGGCCAATTGGACATATAAAGAGCAATGATCTAACGATCCTGCAGTCCAGAACTTACTCCTCCAGGACCACACCAGCTCTGTAAACCACAGCATGAGGATAGCTGATGGTCATTTGTTGTCTTGTTATTTTCCTACTAAACTTGTCTGCAAGTGTTCCATCTTTCCCGATAACCCTCCTTCACCAGATGGTTCTTTAATGGGTCATAATTAAATGGTTTTAATTGGATGTTCAATAAATATATAGGACCCACTTTTTAACAGTTAGGAAATACATGGTGCTATGATCTGAATGTTTGTGTCCCCCTTAAAATTCATTTGTTAAAAACCTAACGCTCCTGGTGATCGTATCAGGAGGTGGGGCCTATGGGAGGTGATGAGGTCGTGAGGGCAGAGCCCTCATGAATGAGATTTGTGCCCTCATAAAAGACGTCCCAGAGAGCTAGCTCACCCCTTCCACCACGTGACGACACAGAAGTCTGCAACCCAGAAGAGGGCCCTCACCCAAGCAGGCCGGCACCCTGATCTCAGACTCCAGTCTCCAGAACCATGAGAAATAAATCTGCTGTTTATAAGCCACTCAGTCTGTGGTATGTTGTTATAGCAGCCTAAATGGACTAAGACACATGGTTTAAAAAAAAAAAGAATATACAATGAAGAGTTTTCTTCCAACACCTGTCCTGGCCACCTAGTTTCCCCCTACAGGGCTCAACCCCACTTCCTGCTGTTTGTGCATTCATGGAGATAGCCCATGCTTATAAAAAGAAACATATATAATGTATTTTTAATACAATTGGCAGGGTGTTGTAACACTTCTGCATCTTTTTTTTAAATTTAATAATATACCTTGGGGATCTTTCTACTTTGGTACACACAAACCTTCCTCATTCTATTTTATGGCTTCATAGTATTCTGTTGAGTGGATGGACCATAATATATTTATTCCAAAACTTTCTGAACACTAATTCTATTCTCCAAAATATCCTCTACCAGTTGAAGATTGTTGAAGACTCACTATCATACTTCACCTTCATCGTACAGGTGGGTAGAGCGCTTATGGCATTGTACTTGGTGCCACAGGAAATGCAAGAAGCAGTAAGTTTGGCAGCCTCTGCTCTTCAGGAAACTACAGTCTCTTCAGGCAGAAAAGACATGGGGATGAGGAGGACTTGATTGTCAATTCTACCCCCCAACAGTTTCCTTTGTTTTCTTGCACATCACACCCTCTTTCTAATGGCCTTGCACATGGTACAAATGGCCTTTCCACTTGTTGGATGTGTGTATGGTTGTTTGTGAGTCTGATTTGGCTTATACTAGGAGCTCTACAGCAGGGATCTCAAACCCAAATGCCTACAGGGTCCAGAAAGGAGACATACATGAGTGAAGTGAAGCAAAGTGAGCCATTTGGGAGAGCACACGCCCTGTTTCAAGGGAGCAGCCAACTGCTACTCTGCTCCAGGAAGTTATTTTCCTGTGGGTTGCTAGATGTTCTGATTGAATAAAAGAACCAATGGGTAAAAGGTACATGGGATCTTTCTGTGTCACTTCTTACAACCTCATGCGAATCCACAATTATCTCAAAATAAAAAGGTTAATTTAAAATAAAAGCCAGAAACCTGGATCATTGTGCAACATTACCCAATTTATAAATGTAGGCAAAATTTTAACACTGTGCAGGCCCAGCAAAACTCATCTGTAAGCGGGACCACCATTTTGCTATCTGGGCATAGGTGGATCATTATAATTTGATTTGTATGAAGCCTGAGGCAGCCCAATCCATGGAGTTTGCTTAAAAAATATTTCTTGTTACTGTAACTATCCATTATCTTTGACAGTGGCCATTGCCACTTACTTGTTGAGTTTCTTCTCATTCTAGGTCCTTGGATGTGGCTCTGTTGCCCAAGCTGTCCTCAGTCGAGGACATTTTGGAGGAATTGTCACTATCAATGTTGGATTTGCAACGGCAGTTGTAATGGCCGTTTATGTGTCTGGAGGTGTCTCTGGTAAGTAACAGAAATAATAATAGCACTACTAAGTCATTCCAATGTGCTAGAATAGTGCTGGCTGCTTTACATTCCTTAATTTATTTGGATCTCAACAATCCTGCAAGAATATGTATTTGATTCTGTTTTTATAGACGATAAATTAAAATGGTCACCAAATAGTTAATGACTTATGCAAAGGCAACATTTAGCAGGAGACAGAGGTGGGGGTTAGAACTCAGAAGTGGCTGATTCCTAAATCTGACCACTGCATCATATTCTTCATCTGTCAAAACGATCTTTTACTTGCTCTACCCCACGTTTAGAAACCATTTCCCAGATACTCTGTGAATAGCCCGGTGACGATCACTCCAACAGAGGCAAGTCCCTGGGCCTTGACCCACAGCAATCAGAGAGAGTCTAGGTCATTGCAAAATGGCTAATCCTTTCGTGGAAGTGCAGGTCTGATCCGAAAGGTCTTGGTCTAATTCTGCACTGAGAAATGGGCTGATTAGAAGCCACTCTCAAGGTTCT
Organism: Tapirus indicus; assembly: GCA_031878705.1. NCBI lineage: Eukaryota > Metazoa > Chordata > Mammalia > Perissodactyla > Tapiridae > Tapirus > Tapirus indicus. The sequence continues at coordinate 49,961,240 of CM062918.1, forward strand.
GAGAAGCAAAATGAAATGATGCTACTTAATGCAGTCTGGGAACTTAGGAAGAAGTTGATGTGGAAATGATCCAGTTCCCAAAGGCACTCGGAATCTTTCAGCAACCTGGTCTGGGTGCTCAGAATGCTAAGTCAAGACTCTTTGTGGTGCTGGACACTGTGCTTGGTGCTGCACGTACTTCATCTCCTCCCTCCTCTACAGCAGCACTCAGAAGTGGGTATTATTGTCTCCATTTTACAGAGAAAACTGGAGCTAGGAGGGATTAAATAAATTGCTGGAAGTCCCACAGCTGGTAAAGAGGCAAAGCAAAGATTTGACCCGGGTCTATGTGACTGCAAAGCTCATGGCCCCATTATTACACAATATTTCGAATGGTCTATTAGGAGAAGGGCATTTTGGGCAGGGCCTTTGGGTAGAACAGTCCTGCCAGAGGATCCTGCAGTTAAGCTGGCTGGCCTAGTGACAAATGCTGCCATTGGAGCCCGGAAGAATGATTGCTCAGACTCCCTGGGAGCCTCCTTGGACTGGGCACCTGGAACAGTCATTTGCTGGCTGGCACCTTTTCCATATCACAATCGGATTCAGATCCTGTGGCAGTCCAGGTTACAGGTTCCTGTATAGTATGTGATTTGTTTGGCACGAGCAGTGTTTCTTTCCAAACTCTCGTCGAGCCGTTGCTGTGATTCCAGCACTGTAGTCCTTTCCTAAAGCACAGGAACAACCAGGGGACCACCCGACTTTGCCAAGGCCTAAATACAATGCAGACCTGACATCAAACACAGAACACAGTCCTGGCTTAGGACAAGCACACGGGATGCTCCACTGCCACCCCTACATGCTCCCACTACATTCACACAAGTGTGGTTTCCACAAACCGTGCAATATAAATGTGGGCATATTCTCAGCTATTTTTTTTAGCTGGAGATGTGGTTTTGGAGTATTTCGCTTGCGTAATACCCTAAATTGAACATTGTCAAATATTTACTTAAGATAAATTGGTCCCAGACCCTACCAGTGTAGCTAGAAGGATGATGCGGAGTCTTCCCATCTGGCCCTGGACTGAGGTTAAGCCCCTGTGCTCAGAAGGGTGAGGGACAGACCTGAAGGGACTGTTTTCACTGGAGGTTGTTCCTGGGTGAGGGTCAGGAGCTGACCAAATTCTTTATAAGAGACTGAGACCCCAAAATACAAGTAGAATGGTTTCTGAGCCTGGCTGATAAAAGGTAGCACTGGGTCGGAAAGGGAACTTCTCTCCCCATCTCTGTTTGGAGCCTAGTGCTGTTCAGGCTCCCTGAGGACTGGTGGCTTTGGGAACATGCCAAGACAACACAATGGCCCACTGATGACATCCGCACCAACGTCAGTATTGGCTTCAGCAGCCACAGGAGAGAAAGATTGTGTGTGGGAGGTGACTTTCTCATGGTTGTTGCAGCTAACATACTGGTTTGTAAGCACATGCGAGGCCCTCTTTGAGGATTCCAGAAACAACTAACCTATATTGGGCATAAACACAAACGGAATCCCATTTTGTGGTCACAGACTGGTGAGGTCAGCTGACCTGTGGTTTTGAACTATAAAAGATGACCTAACTGCAAGGAAGTCACTGCACCCAGCTCCCTTGTGAACGTGCCATTGGTCTGGCAACCCAATCCGCCAGTCAGAAGCCACAGCACCCTACTTGTGCAGCGGCCCCCACGAAGTGGTTACATTGCCTACTTGTACCTAAACTATGGTGGTTGTTTTTGATGTAGCATTTTATAAGTAATACAAATTCACTGGAAAAGCAAAATAGCTTGCTTAATGGCAAATAAAATACTAAGGTTATCTCTATCACAGAATTGTCTGTGGGTAGTGAGGAGGAGGGGACTTGTCTAGAAGAGAACCTTGAAAGGGTTCACCCTGCTCACAGAAGACTTTCATCTCAGGTCTCTTGGGCTCTAGCTGGACCCCCAGGTTCTTTGTGTAAATAAACTGATCTTCCCAACAACCTTGGCTGGGCCAAGGGCCGACTGCGCCACTCTTACTCCAGCACTCCTGTTCTTTCCACTACACTGCTCTGCCTTTTCCTTCCACTGCGCCAGGGGAAAAGAACCACCTATCTCTGCAAGGAGAAATTTTCCTCACTGCTTTGCTGAGCACCCTCTCAGACACACCCTTTCTGACCCCCAAACAACCTTCCCTCACTGTAGATCTTTGCAGTCTGAGCTCTCTGAATAAAGGCCTCTGACTACTTATTTCTTCAACTCTCATATCTTGAACACCTACTAAGTGCCTTGCAGCAAGTAAAGTCCAAGGTGAATAATAGTTCCTGCTTCAGGGTGCTTATGAGGCGCTAAAAAGCATAAGCCTATCTACGGGAAGTTTTATTTTAGAAGAGGAGCTTGCTAAACAAATAATTCCTCTATTGGCGATCTCATATGAGGGGAGGTATCTTTGATTGGAGGTGATTTCTTATGCCCCCTTGTCCCTTCCCACTGGGTCCCTCTGGGCTGGCTGGGTGGTGGCTGGTCTCCAACCAGCCTCTGGGAGAATAGGAACAGGGCTGGCTTCAGGAACTTTCCACCACTATGTGTGCTCCCCTCTCCTAACCCTTGTTTCCAGCTTTCCTGGCAAGCTGTACTCCTGCTAGTCTCCAGAATTGTGGCTCTCTTGGATTTAAAAGTAAAACAAAACAGTTGAAGTGTTTGTAAGACTTCAGGACATCATCTATGCTTTGATATATTGAAATTTCCTTGCTCATAGTAGCCCCTGAGTGGCAGGGGCAGGTGAAGAAAGGACTCTTGTGGTTTTGCCAGTGGCCAGAACCCCTCCCCGCTGCAAGCCCACTTTGGCTTAGCAACTCATTGAAAGCATAGCTTTCTTCTGTGCCTCAGTTTCCTCACCAGTTACCTGGAGTAGTACCCATCTCTCCGGGTTCTTAAAAGGATCAAATGCACATAATACCCCTAGGATAGCAGCTGAGAAGTATTCAATAAATGTTGTTGTTACTAGCAAAGCCAGCTGGGATATTAGTGACCTACCCAGGGCAAACCCTCTATCTGATCTTGTGGCTAGGTGAGAATCAAGGAGGCTGATTTCTCTAGCTGTAGATTAGCTTGGGGTGACGGAAGTATTGCTATTTTTGGATGTGAGAGAAACACATTGTTTATGCAGAGGAACTGTGGAGAATCCGCTCACACACTGTAATCACCTCAAAATAAACTGAGCTGCTTACCTCAGTGAGAGGCACAGCCCACCAACCAAGGGTCATTTCCCCTTAAAGAGACATCTCTTTTCAGTCCTAAGATTGTTTTTCTGTCCTCTGTACATACACTAAGGAACTGCTAGTGACTTTTAAAAATACATATTGAAATTAACAATTTACATCAATTTCTTTGGCTTACTGCTTTATAGATACATAAAACTCAGTAGATAAAAGATAGATAGATAGATAAAGAAAGAAAAGCAAGAAAGAAGGAAGGAAGGAAGGAAAGAAAGAAAGAGACAGAGAGAGAGAGAAAGAAAGAAAGAAAATTAGCCACTTGAGTACAAGTTTCTTTCTATATCTGACTTCCTTTTCAGAAGGCTAAACTTCCTAAACAGTGTCTAATGATGCCGTGAAGATTATTTGTCCTCCCTTCCTCCCCACTCAAACACATACACACACACAAGCCCCTGACTCCTCACATACAGTTCTCTATCTAGAAGACGGAGTTCTGCTGAGGTCTCTAGATAAGGTTTTCTTCATAATAATTCTCCCTGGCCTGCCCTCTGACATTACTAATTATCTTATCTTCCTTGCAGGTGGCCACATCAACCCGGCTGTATCTTTTGCAATGTGTCTCTTTGGAAGGATGAAATGGTTCAAATTGCCTTTTTATGTGGGAGCCCAGTTCTTGGGAGCCTTTGCAGGGGCTGCAACCCTCTTTGGCATTTACTATGGTGAGTAGCGCCTCTGAGTCTAGAGGTTAGGGAGAGCTGGGCATAATTTGAAAGTCAGAATTACTTGGTAAGAAGAGGTGAGATAAGGCAAGAATAGGAAGCATTCTACAATTGACAGGTAGTTCTAAGAGTTCTAGTTTCTAAATAATAGGGCCAACATTATCCTTAGGGTAAATTCATGAAGTCTCTTAATGAAAATGATCACAACTTAAATGGGGGACAGAACTTAAAGGAAGTCTATCTTTAGACCCAACCAGCACTACAGTTGAACATGTACAAAATAAGCAATAGGCCCGTGGCTTTCTCTGATTTGGCTGAGAGAGGAGGCTTTGACTGGTGGCAAAGGTTATGATGAGTAAGTATTTAGAGAAGGAATCCGGAACATAGTCTTTGAAGGGAGAGGTCCAGCAGAGGACTGGACTATGTGGGGAACTTCTTTCCCCTTCTGTCCAAAAGCCAGGGCTTCCAGCCTGCAACAGTCCCGGGGGGAAACCACAGTCCTGACAATCAAAGACCCAGACTTTAATTCTGTGTGAACTAAATAAGTAGCCATGTGATTTAAATATGTCATCTGACCTTATTGGTCTCCTCCTCTGGAAAATGAGGATATTGAACTAGATGACTTCCAAGGCCCTTCAAACTGAAAAATCTTGGGGTTCTATGAAATCAACTGTTAAGGTAGTTCTTTCTGTCTAACCCAAGCTAAGTCTTAATATACAATGGCTTCTCAAACTGAAGGCCTTAGGAGCTAGAATTTTTGAACTAAGCCTTAGAGAAATATATTGTGGAAAGAGGCCTCTTCCCTCAGTGTCCTTCTGAGAATTAGAGTCTAAGAAGACTACGGGGGATTCAAGGCCCGACCAGAGACACAGAGAGCCAGCTGCTGAGTCAGGAGAGACCTGGGGTCAGCACTGGCTGTGTCGGGGACTGCTGTCTTCCTTGCTCTAAGGGCATCTGCACTGTACCACGATGCCCTCAAATTCTGGACTGGTGTTAGGGGTTACTGAGAACCCTCTGGGAATTATGAATTCTTCCTAGAGTAAGTCCAAGCTCCACTTTGGCTTTCAGCCAATCTCGAAAACTCCAAGAATTCCCCCAAAAGAGGATTGGTTCCCAGGACCCACTGGCTAAGGATCTGGCTCACATTTGGAGTGAACCATCAAGGCCAGCCAGGGTTTTCTATCTTTGACCTGCCATCCTGGGATTTCTCTGGGCATCTCTAAAACTACCATACTATGAAGTGAAGAGAGGCAAACGATATGGATCTGCCACACTGAACCTGTAGTGTTTGAATACAGTTCTTTAGCACAAGACCTGGCATAGGTGTCCCCCACCCCTTCCCAAAGCACACTAACATGCCAGGGCTCTGTCTTCCATAGATGGAATTATGTCCTTTGCTGGTGGAAAACTGCTCATCATGGGAGAAAATGCAACAGCACACATTTTCGCAACATATCCAGCTCCATATTTGTCTCTGGCGAATGCATTTGCAGATCAAGTAAGTGTACATTTGACACAGAAATAACTTTGGTGAAAAGACATAATCTAATAGGGGAATGCATACAGTGCATTATAGGCCTATCAGAAAGGAAAGACTGTGTTTCCAAAGTCGGAGGTCACTAGGCATAACCCAAGCTTTCTTGACAAATTTTGCCCTTGCTGAAGCTGATACCACTAAGAGAGTTTTCTGCTTCCTCTTTAATACATACACTTGTGTTTAAAAACCAAAATTCAACTGAGTAAATTTTAAAGATCTTATTGGCTTTACCCAATGGTTCACCAATTAGGCAGCTTTCTAGCTAGCAAATATAAAGGAGCTCCAAAGAGCTGTACAAAATGGAAAACTTTTATAGGTGGAAGGAGGTAGGACAAGGAAGTTACTAGTAAAGAGTGAATTGTTTCAGGCAAGGTCACTTTCCTTTGAGGGCGACAGGGGTCTATCAAGCAGATTACCTCACTAGTGCTTACCAGATAATTCCAGATTGACTGGTTAAGATCACATTCCTGGGGGAGGCTGAAACTACAATTAGATTAGGTAGTAAGTCTCAGGCTTAGCACAAGTGAACCCATTTTGGGCCTCTTGTCTCTTTTTTAATATGTGTTTTACATCAGTTGAGGTCTAGAAAAGAGTGGATGAGTGGATATTTCATCTGCTGTAGGGGCAAATAGGGTTTGCTTCACTGTTACTGTATCTTTTGTGCACATTACATAAATGTGGACACCACAAGAAAAGACATTTTGATCTCAGTTCAAGGACTGCGAAGTGTGGTAGTTGAGCCTAGGGTATCACAGATCCTCTGTGTCTCCCCATGTGCATAGGTTTATCCAAACTCTCAAGGTAGACAGAAGTGTCTCTGCCTTCTTGACATTTAAGCAAACTGCATCTCAGCATCCGTAGTATAGCCAATAGCACAACTATTCTGGTCATTTTGTGGCAGGATCAACATTGTCAACCCAACAGAGTCTTCCTCTCTTACTGTATCCCAGGAAGGCTGCTTGGTTAGGGCAGTGGAAGGAAGGAAGGAAGGAAGGAGGAAGGAGGAAGGAAGGAAGAAAGGAAGGAAGGAAATCTTCTCCAGCAACTCTAAGTTCTTCTCTTATGATCAGGACTTAAATAATGGGGCAGGTTAGAGTGGGCATGTGTATAAAATGGATTTTCCAGTTTTCCAACTCTGCCTGCCTCCATTCAACAGATGGATGAAGAAACTATATCTTCATGCCCTCAGATTTTTCCTTTCCACTTTGGTCCATAAACCAAATGGACAACAAGTTTTCATCGAGGACTCACTATGTGCTCAGCCCTGTGTCTAGAGCTTGAGGGACAAGTAAATGTGAGTTGTAAATATCCAAGATTTGGAATCTGAGTGCCTGAATTAAAATAAGAGTGCTGCCACAACTCCCTGTGTAACTTCAGTAAACTACTGGACTTCTGGGGTCTCAGGTTTTTCATTTATGAAATGGGCATAATATTAACACTTATCAGGTTACTTGTAAGGAGAAAATGAATTATATGAAGAAAATGCATTGTCTGCCCAGGATTTAAAATCTAGTTGAAGAAGAAAATGATCACATAAGCACAAAAGGAGCAATGCAAAACTGAATATAATTAGACAAGAAAGTGGACTGTAAGGGTCACATTAGTAATTTGGAACAAAGTTGGGATGATGGAAAAAGTTTCAGTAGAAAAGATACAGAGAGACGTGGCTGCCAGAGAAAGGAATGTTATCATAGTCTGCAATAATAGAAGCACGGTATTCAAATGAAGTAGTTGAGGGTCTTCCTCCACTCTATCCTGGGAGTATTAGACTCATTTCCAAATGTCGCACTTCAAGGGAGCATGCAACCAAAGGAGAAGATCCAAAAAGGTAATGATGTCACACAGCATTGTGTGGAGAATGAGGATGTTTGGTCTAGAGAAGGTGTGTGTGTAGGGAGTGGGGGGATGGATGGGATGGGACATGACAGTAGCTTTCAAAGACTTGAAGGACTGTCAAGTGCAAAAGAGGTTAGACTCGGTGTGTATGCCCCCCATGGAGATTTGGTGCAAGTACAACGCCTGGTACATGATAGGTACTCAATAAGTATTTATTAAATGAATGGATGAGTCCATAAATAAATGAAATTATGGTGAGATAAAGTTACATTCAATAACAGAAAGACCTTTCTAACAATTGGCGCTGGGCTAAATATAGACCCTGTTGCCCCAGGACAATAGTCACTAGAGGTTTGGAGGCTTATCTGGGTAACCTCTAGGGGTAGAAAGTGGGAGTGGGGAAATTCTCGAGGAGATTCTAACACCAGATGGTGGACTGTGTGGGATATGTCACCCTTATGATCCCTTCCAGCTTGGAGACTAGATTAGCCAGTTGGAAACTAGGAAAAACTGCTGCCATCTGAAGGAAGGGGGCAGGAGGGTAGTTGTTTCATAAACTTGGGATAGTAACGCAGAAAAAGATGTGAGGAGGGAAGGCTAGGAGGAGCGGGAAAGAGACCACTGAAGGCAAGATGGTGGGGGTCCCTTAACTCTCTGGGCATCAGTCTCTATTAAGAGAAAGAGAGAGAGAGAGATTGACCACGTGATTCTTTCTAGCTTCAAAGTGCCAAGACTCTATTCTCCTAGGCATGTCAGGAAGGACAGGGAGGGTGGGAACTGTCAAGCCTTACGTGCACACATTGACTAGAGCAATTACCTGCATATTTGATGAGTCAGTAGAAAAGATACTGGGGGCCTCAGAATGGACTTTGGGGATGAGTAAGAATTACAGAGTTTCTCCAGGATCCTACTTTCCATTTAATTCGGGCCCAATTTATCTTATAATGAGAAGATAGGATTGGAGCCAAGGGCTGTTGAAGGACCTTTAGTGATTTCTCATGTGAATTCAGGTCCTTTCCATTGGAGGTAAGAGAGAAACAATGTGACTTGCTCTGTCAAACCTTGGAGAAAAGGACTATGACTTTGCTCCTTGTGATTTGGACCCGCAGTCACCTCCCTATACTCTCGGGCTGTTCTGAGAATGTGAAGAGCAAGTAAAGCCTCCAGCTCCGTTTACTTTCCCCCAGAGAGAGACCCTCCCCACTGAGTCCTGGAACAATACTCTTCTCCTTCCTTCCCCTCCAGATAATTAGCAGACCCCGGGACATCCCCGACACAAGGTCACTCCAAGGGCAGGAGAGTGGAGTGAATCTGCCTTGGAATTCTGCTGTGTTCCAGGAGACTGGTCCCAGCCCTGACTCTTCCCATGCATTTGCCCTTGCACAAGCTACTCAGAATCTTCTAAAGCCTCAGTTTGGTCTTCTGATACACGGCATCAATAATACCTGAGTAATACATTATGGCAATAAAATCCCTGGTGCATGGTGGTCAGTCAACAAACAGTCATTTTTCTACCCTTGGCCAGCCCTTCCTCCTTCTCTTTCTCCCTTTCTCCCTTCCTCCCAACTTTGTTCTTCTAATGGAATCTTGTGAAATTTCACGTTTTCCCAATGCCTATCCTCAAGATGTTTCACCAGGTGTCTTGGTCACAAGGAAATTGCTCAGTCTTCTGGTCAGTGGAGGTTCAACCTCACTGAGGGTTAGCACATCATGCCTAATGTTCAGCCACACATCATCTCCCAGCTTTCTTCACTGTACTCTTTTCTCAAAGTGGATTGCCAGTTTCTCTAAAGACCACAGTTTTAAGCCAGTTATTATATATAGCTAAGTAGAGAAAACAAATATTAGAAAACTCTCGTGCTCCATCCATTAGCAATCCCTGAAGGCCCTGTATTCATTAGGCTTTGAAAGGAGTTATGGAAAGTGCCAATTATCAGTCAGTGGACACCCAACAGGAATCTTGGCCACCATGGCCATATTTCTGGGTCACCTTATCTCAAGATCTCTAAATTGTTTACCTCTAAATATTGTCCAAGCATATTCCATAATTTAATTAATAAACAATCATTCTTTCAGCCAGTAAAGATTTACTGGCACCTGCTGAGCCAAGTAAACTCCATGCTGTTCCTTCTTCAAGGAGTTCAGAGCTGGTGCTTAATCTGACAAGTAAACAGATCACTCTCTTGCAGGGCGATAAGGCCTGTGATAGAAGTAAACTCAAGAAGGCAACGGAAGCCCAGAGGAGGAAGCTTCTACTCTGCGTGGGAGGGTGGGGAAGGCTTTTCAGAGAAGAGAGCTCTTGCAAGAACATGTCTCTGAATACAAATTCTTTCATCTTATTATTTTGGAAAGCAGATGAAATGATGAAGTTGCCTGGTTCTCATTTTGATTCTTCTGCTTATAGGCTGTGTGCCCTTGGGCAAGTTTCTCAACCTCTTTCTACTCAGATTTCCTCACCTGTAAACTGACGATAATAATAGGGCTTATCTCATGAATTGCTATGCAGTCCTAATGAGAAAAAGTCTATGAAGAACCTGGTACATAGTAAGTGTTCAGTAAATAGTAGCTATCATTTAGCCATTAAAGTAAAATAATAGTTTGGAAAGTTTAGAAAATACAGAGTGGGGAAAACAGCAGCTATAACCCACCACTTCAGAATATCTGTTATCATTGTGTGTATATTCTTTTACCCTTTTTCTTTTATGAGTGTTCTTACGTGTAAAATATAATGTACATATAATTTTTTACTTAATATCATAAGCATTTTTAAATGTGACCCCATAGCCTTTATATTTATTGTTTTAATGGCCATATAATAGTCTTTAAATGGGCACGCCATAATTTAGTTAGCCATTTCCCTGTTGATGTGTACCTAGGTGTCTTCCAGATCTTCAGTACTACAAATAATTCTTGAGTGAACGTATTTGTTTTATGATTTTTCCATATTTTAGATTATTTCCATAGAATGGGTCCCAAGTAACCAGCTGGGTCAAATTGAATAAATAACTTTATGGGGTTTTTTTTAATGCATATTGCAAAATTACTACTGAATTTCCTTTTGAGAGTGTGGTATGTGTTTAGTTCTACTAGAAAAGCCTGAGAGAACTGGTACCAGTTCCCTAACATTTAGTATTGTTTGCATTTTTTCATTACAAATCAGTTTTTCCCACTTATTTGTCTCTTAATTCTATTTTTCTTTCACGAATTTTCTGTTCATTTCCTTTGCCTGTTTATCTATTGATGTCTGATATTGTTTTTCTTGCCAATTTGAATGAGTCCCTTCATTCATTTCTCCAGCCTGCCGCTTGCCTTTCTATTTAGCTAGGTAGTAGCTTAGCAGGAGAGTGTAGTCAAGGTAACAACCTCCAGAGTTGAACCCTCTGGGTCCACACCTGCCTGCCACTGACTAAGTGTGTGACCTTGGGCAGGTAACTAATCTGTAAAGGAGGATGATATTAACACTAGGATTGCTGTGATAAGAAGAGGGCTGGCACAGTGTCCTCACCCAGTGTATGTTAGTTATTACTAGGTTTGTTTCAATGAGAGGGGTGAATTCTGAGGTGGGTACATGGGCAGACTATAAGCTAACCCCCTTGCCCATTTTCTCTCCCCAGGTAGTGGCCACCATGTTCCTCCTCATGATTGTCTTTGCCATTTTTGACTCCAGGAACTTGGGAGTCCCCAAAGGCCTAGAGCCCGTTGTCATCGGCCTCCTGATTGTTGTCATTTCTTGCTCTTTGGGACTGAACAGTGGCTGTGCCATGAACCCAGCTCGAGACCTAGGTCCCAGATTTTTCACTGCTTTGGCAGGATGGGGGTTTGAGGTCTTCACGTAAGTAACAATGGTGGGAGGAGAGAAAAATTCATGCTGTGCCTTACTGGGGAGAGCTGTGCTTTGACTTGGAGATCCAGGAGAGTTCAGATGGGAGGGTGCAGGTGAAGTGCATACTCTGGTCATAAGTGTGAAATATTTCACTGGTGATTGGTGACTTGGGGTGTGTGTGTGAGAGAGAGAGAAAGACGAAGAGATAGAGAGACAGACGCAGACACAGAGAGACAGTGAGAGAGAGAGAGACAAAGAGAGACAGAGAGACTGTAGATAAACTCAAAAGAGAGAGGCCTGTCCTATAAAATAATAATAATTCCTCAGTCGGTATATGGATTTATGTGTATATTTTGGTTGTATAACTTGTCTACAGATTCACTTTGTGACAAAGTTAAGACCGGAATTTACATCTGATACTACTACAGGGCTCTTTCTAGTGACCCAGGCTGGCTATGCTTCATTCATTCATTACTCAACAGATCTTCATTGAATACCATCTACGCTATGGTCGCTGTGCTAGGCAAGGAAATTTCAAAATCAGCTAAGACACTAGCCTTGAGCAACGTAATAAGTGATCTAGCAACCCCTAAAACAAAGTGCTAAGGGAATACAGATAAGGGAGTGGCTAGCTCTGCCTGGGGAAGCTGGAGAAGGCACCACCAAAGAAGTGGGAGCTGAGTTGGGTCTTGAGGTATGAGTAAGAGATTCCTGGCAGAGCAGGTATAAAAGAGAGTCTGTGCACAGGAAATGGCAAGACCCCATGCTTTCTACCTCAGAATGTGCTGAGGAAATATGCCAACTGTTCGTACCAAGCTCCCAGGATAAACTTTGCCCATTAATTCCTTCCCACGTTCTCCTCATAAAGTCACAGTGGCCCGTCCCATCCACTCATCACATCTCTCTATGGAAGGGAACTCACTGTGGTTCATTAGGAAACAGGCCTCTAACATGGAGAAAGAGAAGTAGGAAAAACACGTGTGAGCAAATTTTAAAGTTTGCTGTGAGAACAAAAGACTTGAGTGTCCCTAAATGCTTATCTGTACGTATAGTCAGACACATGTGATGATTTATTTAAGGGAGAGTTTGTGTTGCCTTCACCAGCATGAAAACTAAGCTATTAAAATAACTGGCGCCACTCAGATATTCACCACAGACAGCAATGAGAGCCCTAGAGTGTAAGCATCATGAGGGTGGGGACCTTGACAGCTTTTCACTGTTGCATCCACAGTGACTAGAATAGGGCCTGGCACCCAGAATCAAAGAATGGATAAGTGCTATGTGCCAGGCATGTCCTAGGAAATCAAGATACAAAGAGGATCAAGCAACATTCCCTATCTTTAAGAAACTAGAAATACACTGAATTTCCTAGAGCAGTCATTCTCAACTAGAGGCTATTTTGCCCCCAGGAACATTTGCCTGGAGGCATTTTTGGTTGTCACAACTGGGGAGGGTGGAGGCAGAAGTTGTTACTGGCATCTAGTGGGTGGAAGTCAGAGATACTGCTAAGCATCCTATAGTACCCAGGACAGATCCCCACAACAAAGAATTATTTGGCCAAAAATGTTAAGAGTGCATGGTTTGGGAGCTCAGTTCCAGAATGATCACCACTAGAACATGAAAAGATTGAAGAAAATGTCCCCAACTAGGAAGGATCCTTTGTGGTCTTCCAATGGAGAATCAAAAACACACGTCTCCCTATTCCCAGAGGCCAGAATTAGCCCAGGAGTTTCCTTTAATCCCACCTTCCTGAGCTTCACTCTAGGAGACCACTGCCTCCACCACCTGGTCTCCTCTGTTGCTTCACACAGACCCCTAGAACAAAGACGCCCCAAGGTGATCTGGCCTCCCTTTGAGTCCATCTTGGTGGTAGTTCTGAGTGACGGTGATTCTAAAATCTGTAGAGTTCTTGCTTATTCTCTCTTTGCTTTGTTAAGTAGACGGTGGGAGACCACGTCTGGAGAGAATGCTGGGGTCACCTAACGCCAAACTCTGAGCTCCATGTCCCTTGTTAGCATCAGAGTCTTTTCCCTTCATGCGTTCGTTTATCCTTCCATGCAGCTACCTGATCTCTTATTCAAGGCCCTGTGCTAAAGATGATAAGACCCAGTTGCTGCCCTCCACTGTTGTATTTCAGTTGTATTTCAGAGGGGTTAACACAGGCTTCTACACAAGGTTGAAGCTGTCAAGTGCCATTAAGGAAATTTGACTGATTAACTCCAGGAGTAGAGAGAAGGTTTGCAGCTCCAAATTTAGGAATGATGGGGGTGGAAGTAGGGCCATTTTATAGCATTTGCACGTACTTAAACAGGGGACAGAGAGGTTATTTCAAGCAGAGAGGATCTTGTATACAAAGACAGATTGTTAAAATGACAAGTGCTCTAAGTCTAGCTGGAAGGGTGCATGAAGAAGGTTGGAAAGGGCAACTGTTGTCAGATCATAGAGGACAGACTCCCAGAATGAAAATTTCAGGTTTTTGATGCTCCCAATTCTATAGGTTATGGGGAGCAGCAAAGGATTTAGGGCAGAAATTGACATATTTAGAACCTCAATTTAGCAAAATTAATCTGACATCATTATATAAAATGGGTTAAAAAGGAGAGAGTAGGGGCCACCTGGTGGCACAGTGGTTTAGTCCGCGCTTTGGCAGCCCAGGGTTGGCGGTTTGATCCCGGGCGCCCGCCCACGAACTGCTTGTCAGCCATGCTGTGGCGGCGTCCCATATAAAGTGGAGGAAGATGGGCACGGATGTTAGCCCAGGGCCAGTCTTCCTCAGCAAAAAGAGGAGGATTAGCAACGGATGTTAGCTCAGGGCCAGTCTTCCTCACCAAAAAAAAAAAAAAGGAGAGAGTAGAAGGGGCAGAAGCCAGTTAGGTAAGAGCTAGGCTGACTGGTAATCCTCACCCAGAGAGTTCCCAAGAAAATCTTTGAGGGATAACAGGTCTCTGAAGTGTTCCTAAAGCGTCCCATCCTTTCAGGGTTCGCTTTCCAAGGTAAGCCTCTCAGTAGTTATCCTAGCTTGGATCCACGCCCAAGATCAGATAAAGCCAAGACTGCCTTCTTCTCAGATTCTCACTTGCCCGTGAGTGGCAGGCAGTGAAGATGACCGGCGGAGTGGGCACCAGAGGGTCTGACAAGGGCAAGAGTTGATGGACCCCGGCTGACTCTTGCTTATCCCTTCAATATAGGATGTTTCCCACGCAAGTTGTCTCCACTACTTCACATTAAGGTGTTAGTGACTGAATGGATGAAGGGTCTCAGGGATGGTAATTTTTCAAATAGTTTACCCAAGGGAATGAATTCCTGATGACAGTACCTTAAGCAATGAACACAGACATTTTCCTGGCAACCCCCGAATCATGGCATGCAAAAGACCCCGTGGACACATGAGACTGAGCCAGGGAGGGAACCACATCTGAGCTCCTCCATTTATGACATAACTGTGGCACAATGTGTTCAGCTCTGATAGAAGGAAGAAAGTCCAGCCAGTGAAAGGAGGACAAGTGTTGTGGCAGATATCTTGGACCCTAATCTGTTAAATGACAGTGAGAGATTCGCCATAAAATAGTGATGGAAGAAAGGAAATGATGGACCAAATAAAGTGGCTAATACTTGCTTCATGTGTTTACCTGAAGAGAAGGCTCCTAGTTCTTTAAAGCCCATGTGCCTCTCATCGAAAAGTCCATCTGGATTTGGGGGCGTGGGAAAGGGTGCTGTGAAAACAGCAGTGCAGCGACCTCTCTCCTGTGCAGTAAGAGTGACATCTGGTGGCTGCTGTGCTCAATCTCAGCGCTCTTCCCTGGAGCCTGCATTTATGATCTAAGAAAGCGCTTGGATGATCCAGGTGGAAGGGACCACTATGCAGACAGAAGAATGAAGCTCAGAGAGGGGGACACTTGCCCAAAGACCTTCTAGACAGTCCTGAGATTAGAACTAGGTCTCATGAATTCTAGGACAAGCCTCTTGTTTTGGGCTCATTTCCTTCATTATCCTTTCTAATCAAAATTTGATACAAACAAAAGACCCCGTGGAACGTATGTTTAGTTGTTAAGCATAAAGATAAAAAGAACAGCTATGAATCCTTCTCCAACTAGAATACTGTGAAATCCTTGCATATCTGTGTGCTCCTCCTGTTTCCTCTGCCTCCTCCGCATTATCCTGAATATTTTGTTCATCACTCTCCCGCTTTTAAAGTTTTATCTCAAATTTATATACCCTTAAACAATATATTGTATAGTTTTGCTTTCTTCTGAGCATTCATGGTCCTTTCTATAGAGTTATTTAAATGGATTTCCTGTCTCCAGTAAAAGATTGGTGACAATTCACAAGGGCACCTGCTTTCTCTGGGAATTATACCTTTAATATAATGTACTGACACTGAGAATTTCTGGAGGGGAGAGAAAATCATGGCACGAAAGCCTTGTCAGAGAGTAACTTGAAGCTGCAACCTCAAAAAATATGCACTGAATTAAATTATATTTAGTAAGTAATTCATATAACCACCTTTGAGTTTTTCTAATTCATTCATTCATTGACAAACGTTTCCTCATTGTTTATTTTGTGATTGCCCTTATAGAATAATGATGTCCAGGAATCTCTCCCCATCTCCTTTCCATTCGTAATCCCCAGAACTCATTATTTCAGGATGAGGGAAAGGCAATTCCTGAATATTCGACCTGAACTTTCCCTAGATGCCCTCAATTTTGACCATGGGTTCAGGGACTATACTTTCTAAAAGGAAAATAAATGGGACATATCCTTTCATAAGTACTAATGAGACATGGAATAGATCATCTGAAGTCAGGTGCTCTGGAAAACCTAGGCTGATGGTTGCCACGCTACTGTGAGTGCACTTATATTTAGCTCTTGCTGAGTTAAAAGGGGGCCATGAGCATGAGAAGGACGAGCCGGTTAGTGAATAACTAGCAGCAATACCAGGAGGAAGGCCAAGTGGTGTCTCACTAATTTCTTGTTTGATTTCAGGGCTGGAAATAACTTCTGGTGGATTCCTGTGGTGGGCCCTCTGGTCGGTGCCGCCATTGGAGGCCTAATCTATGTTCTCGTCATTGAAATCCACCACCCAGACCCCAACCCAGACTTCGAGGCAGAGCAATCTGAGGACAGACCAGAGAAATATGAACTGAACGTGATCATGTAGTAGCGTGCTCAGTTCTGGGTTTGCAGCTGGCTAAGCTGGTGTTCTCTTGAGGAAGATGGCATCCAGGTGTCTGCGTTTTCATAAGACTGGGGTAGATCCGCCCAATTTTCTCTGCTAGCCATGTGGGACACCCATTTGGAAAAGCAACTGAGTGAAGATTTGAAAACACTGACTTCTTCTCTACCAGCTTCCCCCTAGAATAGCACTGACTGCGTGTCCCCTGAAACAACCTTCTCTCCTGCCCTGTTTATTCCATCCTTGGATGGGAATCCTTATTACTGGGTGAGGACTAATAACTTGGAACCTTGACCGTGGACTAATTTGGATGGTCTCAGCTGCATTACCTGTATGAAATAGTATCACCAAAAGCCTTTTTTTCAATACCCACAAAGATTACATTCTGCATATCAACCAAAACTAAATTGAAAGACAAAACAATGGTTTCAGTTACATATCCATGAATTAAGGAGACAATGGGTTAACTCTCTAGTTATGTTGTACCTCTGTATTTGTATAAATATTGATATTCTACAAACCCAGGGATGTAGAAAGCAGTAGAATGCAGCTCAGGATAAGGACATTGTGGCACTCAGAAACCTCAGGAAATAAGATAAATTTGGGAAACCAAATGGAATTTTTTTAATGGAAACCATTTATCAGACCAATCTCTTGCTCTTTGCATTTTACAGGGCATCATTAATTTCCTGGTCTTTAGCATATAATAACCTAAAATACAATCACAACTTCAGTCATGAAAAGTACATCAATCTGTATTTTTAGATCAAATGTATTTTCCTAATTGCCCACTTGAGGACAGACATTTGACAAGCTAAGTCAATGGCTACCCTCATCCACTGTTTTATAGATGCCCTAGAAGCCAAAACTGAAAGCCATTGGCTCCTGGTCTAGTATAATCTTCAGGATGGAAAGTCCCTGGAAAGATAATATACCTGTTGGGGATTTATAATTCACAAAGCACTTCCACACATATTATCTAATTAATCCTCATAGTGACTGTCTGAGGTAAATACCGTGCTGCCCATTTTTCAAGAAAACAAAATCTCAGGGAAGTTAAGTGAGTTGCCTGCGGTCACGTGGAAAGTTGAACATCGTCTAGTGCATCCTGCAAGTTCCAGAAGATCAATAACTGGCTGAGAATCTCGGCCAGCCCTTCTTGGCTGGCCAGAAGAAATGGGATTGGCAGCTGCCAGAACATGTACACCTTCTGGACGTAATTCTCCCGGATCCTAAGATATAAAGACCTTCTTATCTGGTTTTACTCCCACTGTCACTAAAGCACTAACAAAAGAAAGAGGGAGTGATTTGATCACATTTTTCATCTGCTGAAAAATATTATCAGAAGGCCTCCCTTCCTAGCCCACCTTTGGTCTTGCTAAGTCTTGATCTTCCTCCCCTGTCAATCCCCAACGTTCCATTCGAGGACTTTCCTCTTGGTCAGGCTCTTGCCTGTGGAGTTCTCTAATTGATATCACTTTGGTCAAAAGTGAGTTACAAACACCAGAGAAATTGCTCTGCATAGTGATGCACCTCCAGTCAAACTGTTAAAAAGCCCAGCATTCCCAGAGGCATTCCGTTTCCCATCTGCTTTGTGACGATATCAGAACAACAAAAAGCAAATGTGAAATGTTTCCAGTGGCCTCTGTTCTATAATCTACCAACATGTGGAATTCTTTTCTTGCTCTGAAACTACCTGGATATTTCCTGTTTGAAATAAAATTGGGTGTTTTTTTTTTTTTTTTTTTTAGTTTTTATAAATACTAAGACTGCTAAATACGCTTAGTTCAGAGGTTGTCTATCCCATCTACAGATTGGGATCTCCTGGGGAGCTTTGAGAAAACACTCATGCCCAGTTGGTCATTTGTAAATATCTTTCTGATTCTAATGTGCAGCCAGGATTGAGAACATTGACTTGGTTAAATTACTTGGGTCTAAAATTTCTTTGAGAACCATGTCTTGTGGTGGCCAGATAATTTCTGATGGCATTCTCAGTTTGGGGACCTTCATGGATTAGAGGGCAGTGATTCTCAATAGGGGGCAGATTTGCTCCCTTCCCACTCCCACCCACCACCCTCGCAAGGGAACATTTGGCAAGTCTGGACACATTTTCAGTTGTCACAACTGGGAAGGGAGTGTTACTGGCTTCTAATGGGTAGAAGTCAGGGATGCTGCTAAACATCCTACAAGTCACACGACAGCTCACCCGCAACACAGAATTATTCAGCACAAAAAGTCAGCAGTGCAGAGGTTGAGAGACCTTAGGTTCGAGAAAAGGTGAGGAGAGGAGTAAGCGAAGACAGTGAAATCCACTGTCCTGATTCAAGTTCTGCCAGCAACAGAGATGCCAAAGTCAGGAACAGACCCTGGGGGTGGCTCATAATTATGAGAGGCAGAGGCAACCCCAAATTTGAGTTTTCAGGTTGAATTGTGGAATCTATGATCCACCCAGGTGCTTATTAAACACTACTTGGTGATTAATGACTAGGATAGGAAGAGGAAACGTACACTTATGGAAATCAACCCCAGGAAGGTTTTTTAAAAAGGGAAAAGAAATCCTCTTGTTCCAGGTATTCACGCTCAAGTCCTTCCCTCCCCTGGTTCGTAAGTGGGTTTGCCTCTGTCCTGTTCTTGTCCAAGAGAAGGTCTGTGAGATTGAATGACCTGTATCAGAAGTCAGTTAGACAGAGCCAGCTCACCTATTTGTTAAATAGATCCTTTAGAAGCTGGAATTGCAACACCCTCTCCTCTCTTCCTTGTCAATTCCAAAACTTAATAGAAGCATTTTTTTTAAAGCTGAAAATAGAATTTCTCTATGATTCCCCAAACAGTTGAGATCTCAGAGCATGTCAAAGGTTGTAGGACTCTTCTAACCAGTAAGAGCCAGAGTTAATATTCAATGGCCAAACAGGATAAATGGAGTAAAAATGTCACATTTAAAAATCTGATCCTGAAGATATAAATTATTATTTTCTTTAAATTGCTTACACACACATCTTATTTAAAGGTATGTCAGTACTTGAAAATATCATCATGGAAAAAGAATTACAACGTCCAGTTATACAGAATGATTTACAAGTTTTATTTAGCCACAGACCCTATTGTTCAAATAAAATCTTACATGGTACCCACAAGTAAACCAGGGCTGCTATAAATAGAGGAAGCATGGGGAAGGGGATGGCATGTCATCCTGCCTGTGATGTCATTTTGCATCCCCCCGTGCAGCGCTGAGGGATCTCTGAAGAGAAACTCGTGCGTGTGTGTGTGTGTGTGTGTGTGTGTGTGTTGGGAGGATCTTTAGAATACAGTTTGAAAAACATTGATAAAGGATTTGGGACAAATTATTGATGAGCATTTTTATAAAAGTTTTGAGTATGGAAACTTCCAAAGGCCATGTTAGTTCAATCTCAGGTAATTTTCCAAAGACTTCTTAATAAATGTATTAGACAGGTTAAACAGGATTACTCAACCCACCAAACAGATGTTGTATATCAGTTCTTAAACTGGGAATTTAGGTTCTCTGAGATAACATGTTTACTAACCACAGGATGTAGAGAGAAGCAATGGCAGTCCTGGTGAGGCTGCCTGTGTTGACTCTCTAAGTCTCAAAAAAAGAAATAGGTAGATAGCTGATACATAGATAGGTAGATAGATAAGGTAGGTAGATAGAGGGGCTAATCCACCAAGCCCCAACCTCTTTCTTGTGCCTGAAAATGGAGTAGCTCTTATTCAAAAGGAGCTGTCTCTAGACTAATGAAAAGGAGGCCCCCCATACAAACTGAACATGAATAAATGAACTAACTGGCTGAGAGATGCCATGGAACTATGTGTGGATGGATTTGCTGCCCAATCATGGTTTGACTCCATCTCCCTCGAGGGCTGCATTGTGTC
The DNA here is from genome assembly GCA_031878705.1 of Tapirus indicus. NCBI lineage: Eukaryota > Metazoa > Chordata > Mammalia > Perissodactyla > Tapiridae > Tapirus > Tapirus indicus. Next base: position 49,981,421 of record CM062918.1, read on the forward strand.
TTTTGTGGACTTTAAGCACTTTTACCTTCGTGGGCCCCTTCCCTCACAGAAAATTTTTTGTATAAATTGTTTTATGACTGCACCGGTGGCAAGCTAGATTATATATATTTTGTTCATAAGATGTTAGAAGACTAAAACATTTTCGTGGGCTACTAAATGAATTGTGGACTCTGCCGAATGGGTAAGCGGGCCCTGCCTTCCGCTATCTTCTCTAGCGCGCCCCCTGGTGTCCCGGAGCCCAGTCACACTGCAGCCTCCACCGTGTGGCCCTCAACTCCCTGCCTGTGGGGTCTCAGGAAATAAGGGCGAAGGCAGGATTAGCCCCGGAGTAGGTATACAGACAGAGGAGAGCCGCGGGAGTCCTGGAGCTTGTGAGGGATACTCTGGAGGTCAGGCCTGGGGCCATGGGGATTATCCATGTCTTGGCCCTTCTCCCTCCTCTCAAGCACCCAGCAGGAAAGGGACTTCCTGACCTCCAGAGAAGGAAGGGGGGAGGCCTGGGGCCTGGGCACCATAAAATCCAGAGACCCTGTAGTGTATTATTAACACATAATTTTTGCTTGTCTCATAGTTTACAAAGCATCTTCACATCCAGTATGTCATAAGACTCTCAAACCAGCCCAGCAAGTAGATTTCATCCCCATTTAGAGATGAGGAAACTAAGGCTCAAAGGCCTAAATGATTTGCACCAGGTTCCAGGGTGAAGAGTGGCAGAGGTGGGATGCAAATCACACGTCTGAGTAGTGTGACCAACCATCCCAGTTTGCTCAGGACTCAGGGGTTTTCTGGGATGCAGGGAGTCCGTGCTAAAGCCAGGACAAATTGGTCACCCACGTCCTGAGCCAAGACCCGTGCGCTTCCCACCTCTGAGCTTCCTCCCAGATTGACACCCTCCCTTAGGCAACCATCTCCTGCAGGTAAAATGTCCTTTATTTAATGTGATGGAGGGAATGTCTTTATTTTTATATTCAAGCAATTCTGTATGTTTTGAGAGTGGCACCACAATTAAGAGCAGAGGCTATTAATTAAAATTCTGTCAGCTCTACCTTCAAAATATATTCCAGATCTGCCCTCTTCCCACCCACAGCCCTGGGCTAAGCTACTAGGATCTCTCCTGGGTCTTAGAAGAGCTTCCTAACTGGGCTCCCTATTTTTCTGCTTAACTTCCTGCAGCCTGTTATCAACACAGTAGCCTGAATGATCCTTAGGTAAGGTGCCTCTTCTGCTCAACACACCCACCCCAGTGGCTCCTACCCCACTCAGACTAAAAGCCCAAATGGCCTTCAAAGCATCACATGCTCTAACCTCCCTGGCCTCATCTATACTGTTTTCCCTGTCTATCCTCAGATCCAGCCTCTGTCCAGATCTGTATGGGCCCTTGTCCTGATCCTTGAACCCACCAAGCAAGCTCCTGCCACAGGGCCTTTGCACATGATGCTTCTTTTGCCTGAAATTCCCCACCCCACCTCCTTCAGGTGTCTGCTCAAATCTCACCATATTAGCCAGGTCTTTCTGACAGCCCTGTCACTCCTTCTCCTCTTCCCTGCTTTATTTTTTTCTACAGCACTTACTACCGTCTTTAAAATACACATATTACTTATTAAGTATGTTGGGTTTTGTCATTCTCCTCCCATTAGAATAGAAGCCCCATGCTGGCAGAACTTTTCCCTCTTTTATTCACCACTGCTGCCCCAGTGCCTGGAATATGGTAGCTGCTCAATAAAAATTTGTTGAATGAATGAAAGAATGGATTAGAGAGTCAGATTCTCTGGGTTCAAATCCTGGCTCCTCAGAACTTTACTTACTAGTTCAGTAGCCAAGTTAGCCTCAGCTAACTCATCTAGTAAGTGGGCATAATAATCATGAGATAATCAATGTAAAGCTCTTAAACCAGTTCCAGGCTCATAGTTTGTATTTGATAAATATGAACTGTTGCTACCACAGAGGCTGCCATTGTTATTATTATTAATGTCATGATAATATGTTGTCGTTTGAAAATATGGAATAAGGACATCAGATTTTAGTTACAAGCTCTTCTCTTACTCGCCATAATTTAATAATCCTTAGTTACATGTATCTTCCAGAAACCATCTGTCAAGTACCTGAGGATTCAGTTTTATTTTTCAATGTTTAACAGAAGTCAGTAGGATTGCCTTTAATTTTTTTTTCTTGTGGAAGATTTGTAAAATATACAATAGTGGTGAAAATAGTATAATGTGAGTACAGTAGAACAATGTACTCACCACTCAGCTTCAACAATTGTCAACACTGTTTCGTCTATACTCCCCTCTGCTTCTCTCCACTCCCCCAGAGTTTTTTTTTTTTTCTGCTGAGGAAGATTGGCCCTGAGCTAACATCTGTGCCCACCTTCCTCTATTTCGTACGTGGGTTGCTGCCCCAGCATGGCTGATGAGTGGTGCAGATCTGCGCTCGGGATACAAACCTGCAAACCCGGGCTGCTGAAGCGGACCACACCGAACTTAACCACTGTGCCACAGTGCCAGCCCACCCCCCCAAGATTACTTTGTGAAGCAAATCCCAGACATGATACCATTGTATTCATGAATATTTAATATGTAGACCTAAAAGATAAGGATTCTTTTAAAAAACAAAAATACCATCATTATACATAAAAATATCATTAATTTCTTCTTAGTATCAAATATCCAGTCGCGGTTCACATTTCCAGTGAGAGTGTCCTGTAACTCTGGTGAATAACACCGTGGAGTGTGTGAAGGTGGAAGCCGGGCAATTTCCTCTGCCGTCCAATCACTCAGGAGAACACTGGGGTTTTCTAGTGCTAGTTTACCTCAGGTACGTTTGTATCAGGATCTTCTGTAGGATTTTTGCAAAATATTTTCGTTTTTATACCATAAGAAAAAGGCATTTGCCTGCTGTTACTAAAAGCAGCCATCTACCAGGAATGAAATTATGTTTAGGTAGGGAGGAAGTCTCGGATTTGCTTGAAATTGTGGAAAAGATCTTTAGTAATTATTGTTACATCAAAAAATGCATACTCCACAAAACACGTACACTTTAAAAGCTAAAACACTGTGAAAAGAAACCCAAATATTTAACATTGTACAACCCTGTGTGAGACACTGTGGCTGATGAAGGTAAGTGAAAATCTAGAAACTCCTAAGCTACTGTCACCTGTAGTAGCGGTGTTTGTTTGATACTTTCTGTTTATTTATTTATACTCTATCCAAGACTTCAGACCTTTGGAAACAAAAGCTAATAAAAAAGTGGCACAATACCTTTGCATGAAGGAAATCCTCTCTACCAAAAGGGAGCTTTAATGGCCCTCAGATGGCTGATCTCATGTGGTGATATTCTGAAAATAAGATTCTAATCTAATAGATGACACAGTGACAGCCAAAAAAGCCTTGGATCAAGGAGAAGTTTGGACGATGCCCTGCCAATTGACAGCCTATTCTTAGCCTGGGGCCAAGGGCAGGGAATAGATGTTTTGTTGCTGAACCATTGATCTTTGGAACAAAACCGTCAGGGGAAGCTGTGAGGTCACAGGTTGGAGGCTGTGTGGCTCATGCTCAAGATGCCAGGCACCAGAAACAGCTAGATTGAATTCTGATCCACTGCTGAATAGCTTTGTGACCCTCTAAATCTCAGTCTCTTCATCTATAAAATAGAAATGCTACTTAACACTTGCTGTTTATGGGTTGTTGAAAATACAAAGGAAATACACATGAAACATTTAACACAGTGACTGGAATTTACTTTCCTCTTCATAAGTGTCAGCTAATTCTATTATTATTTCGCATTTACAAATTCCGTTGTACATCCTGCTTTGCTAATGTAAAAGAATTTAATGAAGAAAAATCTCCAGGTGTATAAACTTGCTGACACTAAAATAATCCAATTCATGTGACTGACTTAGCTTTGAGAGTTCTCTTTATGTACTCTGGCACAAAGAACCTGCACAGGGCCATGCTTAGTTCATGAATTACAGAGTTTAATTTGATGAAGAAATAAACCAAATTACTTAGTTGCCTAATGGAGCTACCAAATGAATCTGAATATCTGTCAAAAGTAAAAGTGATTTACAAATTTAATGCAATTCCAATCAAAATTTCAGCATGCATTTTGTAGAAATTGACAAGCTGATTCTAAAGTGTATATGCAAATACAAAGGAACTAGAAGAGCCAAAGCAAATTTGAAAAAGAGGAAAAGTTGGAGGATTTATACTATCTAATTTCAAGAATTTCTATAAAGACATGGTAATCGGGACATTGTGTTATGAGCATAAAGAGGAACAAACATATTAATGAAACAGAATAGAGAATTCAGACTTTTACCCACACTTATGCAGTAAATTGATTTTTGATAAGGAAGCCTATGCAATTCTATGGAGAAAGGAAACAGTTTTCAACAAATGGTACTAAACAACTAAAAAAAGATGAAAGCTTGACTCCTGCTTCATAGTACCACAATACACAAAAATTAATCAAGATTGATCATAGACTTAAGCATTGAAACTATAAAGCTTCTAAAGAAAAGCATGGGAGGGTATATTTACAACTTTGGGGTTGGCAAAGTATTTTTTATACTTTTAATTTTTATGCTTTTATACTTTTATTATTTTTAAATAATTCTTATTTCTTGTATAAGAACATAAAATTATTAAAAAATAGATCAATTGGATTTCCACAAAATTTAAAACTCCTGCCCATTAAAAGACATCATTAAGAAAATGAATGGGCAAGTCACAGACTGGGAAAAAATATTATAATACCTATTGCTAACAAAGGATTTGTACCCAGAATATATAAAGTACTTCTTCAACTCAATAAAAAAGACAAAACAACTTTTTAAATGAGTTAAAGACTTAAATAGACACTTCATCAAGAATATACATGAATGGCCAATAAGCATCTCAGGAAAGTTCAAATTAAAAGCACAATGATACACTATGTCACAAGCTCTACAATGGCTAACTCCAAAACAGATTGACAACAGCAAACAGTGGCACCAGAAACTCTCAGACATTACCGGTGGAAGTGTAGAATGATACTACTTTGTAAAAGTATTTCTTATAAAGTTAAACAAATGTCAATTATCCTATGACCCTGCAATTCCACTCTCAGTTATTTACCCAAGTTAAAAAAAACAAATATGTCCACAAAAATCCTTATACAAGAAAGTTCATACCATCTTCATTCATCACAGCCCTAGCCTGGAAAGAATCCAAACATCCATCAATGAGAAAATGGATAAACAATTTGTGGTATATTCTTACAATGAAATTTTACTCATAAAAAATAATATGCTATTAATACATGCTACAACATGAATAAATCTTAAAAACATGCAGGGCAAAAGAAATCAGAAATAAAAGAGTACATAACATATGATGTCATTATTACAGAGTTCAAGAACAGGATAAAGAAATCACAGCAGTGGCTGCTTCAGAGTTTGGCAGGGGATTGATTATGAGAGCTAGAGGAAACTTTTTGGAAATATGAAAGTTTTATATAACTTGATTGGATTAGAGATTACATGAATGTGTACATGTGTCAAAACTCATCAAACCTTACACCTACAAATCTGTGCAGTTCACTGTGTATAAATTATACAAGAGATCTGTAAAAATATTAACAGCTGATTTCTCATTACAATCCATAGAGGCCAGAAGACAGTGGGATAGCATATTCAAAGTAATAAAAGAAAAAGACAGTCAACCAGGACTTCTATATCCAGCAAAAGTATCCTTCAAAATGGAGGAGAAATCAAAACTTTCCCAGATAAACAAAAATTGAGAGCTTGTGGCTAGCAGATCTGCCCTACTTGAAATACTATAGGAAACCTCTCAGGGTGAAATAAAAGGACATTAGACAGTAACCAAATCCACATGAGGAAATGAAGAGACTGGAAAAGGTAACTACGTAGGTAAATATAGAAGGCAGTATACATGCATTCTTGTTTATAAATTTTTTCCCATAGTCTGTTTTAAAAGAAAACTGTATAAAGCAATAATTACAAAGCTCTGTTGATGGGCTTCTAATGTTTAAAGATGTAACTTGTACAACAATAGCACAAAGGAGAGGGGAGAGAATAAAGCTATATAGGAGCTAAGTTCTTTTATAATATTGAAATTAACTGAGTATTTATCAAAACTAACTATTATTATAATAACTAACTTTATATATAGTTATATATACAAATACAGTTTAACTTTATGTATGGTTATAATAAACTATCATTATAAATTAATGGAAATAATAAGGAAGAAGGAAAGCGATAATAAGGATTAGAGTAAAAATTAATTAAATAGGGAATAGAAAAACAATAGAGAAAGTTAACAAAATGAAAAGTTGGTTCTTTGAAAAGATTAACAAATCGACATCTTTAGCTACACTGACCACTAAAAAAAGTGAAAACTTTCAAATTACTAATATCAGGAATGAGAGAGTGACCATAACTACTGAACACACAGAAATAAAGATAATTATAAGGGAATACTATGAAAACTATATACCGACAAATTAGATAACTTGGAAGAAACAAATTCCTAGAAAGATCCAAACTATTGAAACTGACTCAAGAAGAAGTAGAAAATCTGAACAGACCTGTAACAAGTAAGGAGATTGAATTGGTAATCAAAAGACTTCCCGCAAGGAAAAACTTAGGAATACATGGCTTCACTGGTGAATTCTACCTCACATTTAAAGAATTAATGAAGATTCTTCACAAACTCCTTTAAAAAATTTAAAAAGAGGAGAATATTTCTCAATTCATTCTATGAGGCCAGTATTACCCTGATACCAAAATCAGGCAAAGATATTACAAGAAAAGAAAGCTACAGACCAAAGTCCCTTATGAATATATATGCAAAATCCTCAACAAAATACTAGAAAACCAAATCAAGCAAAATATAATAAGAATTGTGCACCATGACCAAAGGGATTTATCCCAGGAACGTAAGATTAGTTCAAAATGTGAAAGACAATCACTCATAAACCATAATAGAATAAAGGACAAAAATCACATCATCTTAATAGAAGCAGAAAAATCATTTGAGAAAAATCCAAAGCACTTTTATGAGAAAAATACTCAGCAAATTAGTAATAGAAAGGAACTTCTTTAACCTGATAAAGGGTGTCTACAAAAAACACACAGCAAGATCATACTCGTTGGGGAAAGACTGAAATCAGGAACAAGATAAGAATGTCCCCTCAGGTACTTCTAGTGACTGTTTTACTGGAGGTCATAGCCAGGGCAATTAGGCAAGAAAAAGACGTAAGAGACATCCAGATTGGAAAAGAAGTATGACTGCCTTTCTTTCCAGGTGACATGATCTTGTATGTAGAAAATCCTAATGATCCCACCAAAAAATACTATTGGATATAATAAATGAGTTAACAAGGTTGCAGAATAGAAGATCAAACAACAAAAATCAATTTTATTTCTATACACTAGCAATAAACCATCTGAAAATGAAATTACAAAAACAATTCCATTTATAATAGTATCAAAAAGAACAAAATTTATGAATGTATTTAACAAAAGAAGTGCAAGTCTTATACACTGAAAACTACAAGATATTATTGTAGGAGGTGTGACTACAGAAGAGAGAATGTACAAGAGAGCAGCACGAGAAGAACTTGGACTGCCATTGTTGGCTTTGAAGATGGAGGAGCACATCATGAGCCAAGGAGTGAGGGTAGCCTCTAGAAGCTGGAAAAGACAAGAAAATAGATTCTGCCCTGGAGCATCCAGGGAGGAACACAACCCTGCCGACACTGATTTTGGTGAATCCATGTGGGATTTCTCACCTACAGAACTCTAAGATAGTAAAACTTTTGTAGTTTTAAGCTACTAGATTAGTGCTAATTTGTTACAGAAGCCATAGAAAACTAATACAGATGGTAACACTCCCAAAAAATCTTGAAAAAGAACAAAGTGGGAGGCCTCACACTTTCTGATTTTACAACTTAGTACAAAGCTGCAGTAACCAAGACAGTGTGGATAAGGATAGACGTGTAACAATGGGATAGAATTGAGAATCCAGAAATAAACCTTCACATTTATGGTCAATTGATTTTCAACAAGGGTGCCAAGACAATTCAACGGGAAAAGGAGGATCTTTTCAACAAATGGTCCTGAAACAACTGGACATCCATATGCAAAAGAATGAATTTGAATCCATACCTTACAACACACACAAAAATTAATTCATAATGGATCAAAAATTCTAAATGTAAGAGCTAAAACTATAAAACTTTTAAAAGAGAACATAGGCAAACATTTTTATGACCTTGGATTAGAAAATAGTTTACACTAAAAGCATAATCTACAAAAGAAAAAATAAACTGGACTTCATAAATATTAACTTTTGTGCTTCAAAGGACATGATCAAGAAAGTGAAAAAACAAGCTACAGAATGGGTGAAAATATTTGCAATCATATATCTGATAAAGAACTTGTATTCTTAATATATAAAGAACTATTACAACCCAACAATAAAAGGACAAATAACCCAATTTAAAAAGGGCAAAGAATTTAAATAGACATTCCTCCAAGGAAAATATATAAGTGGCCAATAAGCACATAGAAAAGTGCTCAAAATAATTAGTCATTAGGAGATGCAAATCAAAACCACAATGAGATACTACTTCCCTCCTACTTAGATGACTATAATAAAAAAGATGGAAAATAACAAGTATTGGTGAGAATATACAGAAATTGAATCCTTCATATATTGCTGGTGGGAATATAAAATGGTGCAGCTTCTTTGGAAAACAGTCCTCAGTAATTAAGCTGAGTTACCATTTGACCTAGCAATTCCACTCCTAGGTCTCTACTCAAGAGAATTGAAAATATATGTCCACACAAAAACTTGTACATGAATGTTCATAGCAGCATTATTCATAATAGCCAAAAAGCAACTGAAACGTCCATCATCTGTTGAATGGATAAGTAAAATATGGTATCTCCATACAATGGAATATTATTCAGCAATAAAGAGGAATGAAGTACTGATACATGCTACAACATGGACAAACCTTGAAAACAACTTGCTAACTGAGAGAAACCAGACACAAAAGGCCACATATAGTATGATTCCATCTATATGAAATGTCCAGAATAAGCAAGTCTATAGAGACAGAAAGTAGAATTTCAGCCCAAGGTATGGGGGGGATAGGAAATGAGGAGTGACTGCTATTAGTTACCAGGCTTCTTTGGGAGGTGCTGAAAATGTGCTGGAATTAGATGCACAACTCTGTGAATAATCTAAATACCACTGAATTATACACCTTAAGCGAATTTTATGGCATGTGAATCATTTCTCAATTAAAAAAAATCTTATGATCATTTGAAGGACAATCTAGAAGCACTTAGTGATCCTAAATATGTGTGTCTCTATGACTCAGCAATCTCACTCCTGTCCATAGACTCTAATAATCAGACCCATAGGGACGTATGCGTGGGGATGTTGACTGTGTTGTCTTTGACAGCAGGATGTTACAAACAACCTAAAAGTCCAGCACTAGGGAAATAGACAAAATGTGGATACATACACCATGCAGCAGTTAGCAGAAATGAGCCAGATGGACATCCCACACTATAAATAGATCACAGAAACAGGGTTGAGTTAAAAAATAAAAAGTAAGAAATAGAACAAGACCTATAGCAACTAGCATTTATGTAAATTGAAAGTACATAAATACAATATATTCTTCAATGATGCATGCAAATGCAAGAATATAGCATCTTAGAATAGCTAGTAGTGCTAGGAGGGGGAGCTGAAATTAAAGACTCAGGATGAAGGGGGAAAATAATAAAATAAAATAGAAGCCAAGCCAAGGACATGCAAATGTTGATGTGCTCCATGACTGGGAAGTATACATAACTCAACTCTCTGCCCTTGAGCTTCAAAGAAAGAAAGAGACGGAGGAGGAGAAGTGGTGCGGGGAGGGAAAGAGGAAAGGAGAGGAGGGCAGAAAGAAGCTAGCTTAGATACATTCCAAAATTTTAACAAAGTGTCTCTGGAAGATGGGATTGTGGTGGGGTTTATTTCTCCATTTCTTTCAAAAAGTTGTTTTTGATATTTTTTAGTATTAAAAGATTAAAAACTGGCAAAAGCCTTAGATGGCTTTTGATGACATTTAAGGGCACCTTGATGCTACAGACAGCCAGAGAATTATAACCAGCTTCTTTCCCTTCGGTCGTTAAAGAGGATTAAAAATGACTGCTCTGTAAAGTGTAACCCATCACTGCCTCTCTCCATTCTTATCAGATCTGTTCTCACCTTAAATTGACATTTTGAGCACTTAGAGAGTCACCGGTGACCTGGATCCCACTCGGCTGCAGTCAAATACTGTCATCGTGCTGAGAGAAAGGCATCTGACAGACTTCTGACTGGCCTCACAATAAGCTCATCTCTCAAAGGACTGAGAAATCAGTAAGAGAAAAGCTCTCCAGGATTTAATTCAGGACCTACCGGAAGAACTGGTTGGGATGAGCAAGTGTCAGGAATCTTGGAAATTGTCTTAGAGTACATCTTACTACCTCACTTGGCTCTCTGCTGGGGCAGCACAGTAACCCCCACCGCTCAGGCCATAATACTACTTATAGATTCAAGTCAGACCCAAGATCTGGTACCATCAGTTTCAGAGGGAGGATATAAGGGACCCTGGATTTGGCACTCCTGGTGCCTCACTATGTCAGCTTTGTGCCTGGTTCTAGGATTTGGTATCCAGGTCCTTGCTACTATAGTTCTATTTCATTTCTCTTCCTGGTGCCCTAGTTCCCCCATGACTAGGATGCTTTCCTGTTCTCCAAGTCCTGCTCTCTAACACTAGATCCCCTGACTCTTTAATGATGACTGGTTTTCTATCCCATCTTGGCAAAGTTAAATGACCTCTAGGTCTGGCCCAACCCACTCCTGGTGATGACAGACCAATGCAAAATGTGGCAGGAACAAAAGAGAAGCCCCAATGGGTCTGTCTGATGGTGGTTGGAGCCCCAAATGAATTGAGCCGTGAGAAACATGCTAGGGCCCCAAAAGGTGTGAGTTAGGCATGGGGGTGGGGGGACACATTTTAATCAATGTTTTGAGCAGAAAGAACAAAAAAATGGATGGGCCTACAGCTTTGGGCAGATGGTTAATGTTAACAGATGGCAGATAGCAGCACTATTTTTATTTTTGCTATATTCTTCAACACAGTGCCATAAGACTGGGGATAGGCACATGTTATTCAAACTTTCAGAGAAGTGAAAAGAAAGAGGTCAATTTAAGAAACTACAGATTGAGTAACAATTTACCATGACAATGATATAACAGTAACAATAATGAAACCCAACGTGTTTTCAGTTATTACATGCCGGGCCTGGTGCTAAGTGCTTGCCATACGTTATCTCATGTTAATCGTCACATCAAACCCATGAAGAAAGTATTATTATCCTCATTTTACAGATGAGGAAAGTGAGGCTCAGAGAAGTTGAGTAACTTGCCTTAGTTCGCAATAAAAATAGCCAGGATTTCAACCCACGTGTGTTTGACAATCAAACTTGTGCTCTTGAAATTCTAAAACAAATTGTTCATGATAGTGTAGAAAATCAAGTGGTGTTCATTAGGAGCCTACATGAGTTGATTAACAGCCAGTCATGTCAGAGTAAATTTAAACCACTTTTTTGGAAAATTTTACCCAGAATGTCAAGGAAAGGCTAGAGACCAAATATCCCTTAACTTTAGCAAAGCAAATTCTCCACAATGTCATTGTGAATCAAAAGAAGAAAAGCAGCTTGGTGTACAACAGATTAAACAGACTTGTAGCTGGGATGATCATTTCCTAAAAGTGTTGCTCCATCAGTGAAACAAACCTACTCATCAGGAGGTCTTTAGTGCCCTGCCAAAGGACTGAATTTGCCCATTCTATTGAACCGTTTGATCAATGATTTAAAAAAATATATATGTATTGCATGTTTGTCAAATTGCAGAGGACATGAGGGATAATTATCATATTAGATGATCAAACTAAAGTTTTTTTCTAAAAGTCTCATCAAGCTGGAATGATGTCACAACAGACAAGATGAAAATTATCAAGGAAAAAATATAAAATCCTTTATTTAGGTCCATAACACCATTTAGGAAGACCATGGAGAGACACAGCCAAACAGCTGTCCATGACAAAAGCCAGGGATTTGTAGTTGGCTATACATTCAATCAGATGGTATAGTTTCTAAATGTAAATTAAATCCAGGACAGTGTTAATAGTGTCAGGATAAACAGAGACATTATTCCTTTCATCCTCAGCATGAGACATACCAATTTTGTTTCTGGGAATATTTTTTGAGTGTGTTGTTTCAAGTTATCTGTTGCTGTATAACACACCACTCAAACTTAGTGACTTAAAAAAAAATGTATTCTTATCTCTCATGATTCTGTGTGTTGACTAGGCTCAGCTGTGTGGTTCTTCTGTTGGTTTTACTTGGAATCTCTCTTGTAGTTGTAGTCAGCTGGCAGGTGGGGCTGGAGTACTCTGAAGGCCCCGGGCAGGAATGTCCAAGATGGCTTCTTCACTCACAGAGCTGATGCCTCACTTCTTCTTTATGTGACATCTCATCCCTCAGGGCCTTTCCTCTCCAGCGGGGTAGCTAACCTTACATGGTGGCCAGCTTCCAAGAGCACAAAAATACAAGGTATTGGCCTTCTTAAGGCTTAAGACCACAACTAGCACAGTCACTTATGCCCATTCTATGTAGGTTAAAGGACAGCCAAAACTCAGTATGGGAAGGACTACACAAGGACATGAATACCAGGAGGTATTGTTCATCAGAGGCCATCTTTGGAGTCCATCAGATGAAGACAACCTAGTTTGTAATGAATCTTATTCCAAAATTCTTGTATAATGTGAAAGACAAATAAATTTGAGGATTTTAGCATAGATATAATGCTTTATAGGTTCACAAAAGTTATTTTCAAATTCTTCAGGGACTGTGTAGATAAGAGGGCTTGGATATACCCTATATAGCTCCAGGGAACAAATTTAGGACTAGAAGTAAGTTTCAGTTCAACTGCTAAGTATCCAATTGTCTGGAGTATGCAGAGAAGTTTCTGTCTGAGCAGGAAGTCATAGTAAGGCCTTTAAGGCCCCTTTCAACTCTCAAAATCTAAGCTCCTAATTACATGCCTCCTTCTGTAAATTATTTCTTGGTATATTAGTCCTATCTCCTCAGCCAGATTTTGGTGTGTTTGTGTGAGGAAGATTGTCCCTGAGCTAACATCTGCGCCAATCTTTCTCTATTTTATTTGTGGGACACCACCACACCATGGCTTGATGAGCAGTGTGTAGGCCTGCGCCTAGGATCCAAACTCACAAACCCCGGGCCACCAAAGCAGAGCACTTGAACTTAACCACTGTGCCACCAGGCCAGCCCCCTCAGCCAGATTTTAAATTGGAGAAGCTGGATGAAGGAATAAAAAGATTTCTGGACTAGCTTCTAGTCTTAGCTCTGCCAACAGTCAGCTGCTTTGTAACTTTGGGCAAGTCACCTAATGCCCCGGGGCCCCAATTTCTTCATCTGGAGAAGGAGAGGATTGGCTTCTAACCTCCCTCCCAGTGCAAAGTGAGGATAATAAACAGCAACTTTAACAGGGTTACTTTAAGGATAAAATGGAAATGAGAGTAGGAAAAGTACTTTAGATAATTCCTGGCCTGTTGTCTGTGCTTAATAAATACTAGCTCTCATTATTTCCATGATTATTATTATTATAAGGTTTTCAGAGTATATGATTTCCATGTATACAATAGAATCTTGAGTTACTTTAGACCGTCACTTCCTTTGCTCAGCTCAGTGGTGATCAAAAGGTGACTCACAATCTTTTCCAGTCTAAGTCTCCTCCCCAGGAAACCAGGAGCCCACCATGACCTTGTACACGGCAAACCCTCAGTAAATAATCTAATTAAATCTGAAATGGCTTGGGCAGCAAATGTGTTCTCTTGCTCCATGTCCAGCAGAGGGAGCCAAAGAAAAGGAACAAATCCTGTCTCAGCTTAGGTGCCAAACAGAGCCAGAGAGAAGTTCATGGGTCTTCACAGGTCTTCCCATTCACCCTGCCTCACCCTCATTTTATGGATTGTGAAACTGAAGCCCAGCGAGGAAAGGGGATTTCCCAAAGTTACCAACTAATAAGAGGTAAGACCCTCAGACAGCCAGCCTGTGTTCTTAATCCTAATTCTTGGGTCTTTGACCCATGGTCCTTTTTATGCTAACATGTCGCTTTCTCGTTCTTCAAGGAAATGAGCTGTAGGTAACTGCAACCCCACCATTCTCTTTTCCTCGGTTAATCTGACAGCATAGACTTCGTGTTTGAGTCCTGGCTCTTCTCCTTACTAACTATGGGACCGTAGGCAAGTTACACAGCCTCTCCAAGATTCAGACTCATATCTTTAAAATGGTTACAATAATTACACTTATTTCAAAGGGCTGTTGGGAGGAGTAAATAAAATAATATAATGTAAAATACTTTGTAAGGCATTTTATGCCCTGAATGCACAAGGTGCCTTAATAGATATAAAACCTATTTTTGTCAAAAGAAATAATTGTTGTCTTAATGAATTGAAACTGGATAATGTATTCTCAAACTCAGATGCTTCCAGGAGCCAGCCATTTAAATAAAGCTGTCTGGATATATGACAACAGGGACTTCTAGGGATTGTGGCAAACCAGAGTTCATGACCATGGGAGACAATCAACCTTGCACAGGAGGAAATTCAAGCCCAGTGTAGCCAGATCTTCTAAGACATCAAGAGAAGTTGGAAATCTGGGGTTTTACGTGCAAATTTCTGATTTTTAAAAATACTGTACAGACCAAATAAAATCCAGGCCAGTTTGTTATGCCTGCCTTTAAAGCTAATTTTAGAGCTCCATATGCAGACACACAACATACTAGAATTGAGAAACTCAACCCAACAAATTCAGGAGAAGAAATTATGTCTCTCATTTGGAGGGAATGTGCCAATAATATAAACCCACAGGATTGTTTTCCTAAGGACCTTCCTCCACAAACACATTGAACCCCCAAGGATTATTTTGCAATCTCTGGAATATCCTCCAACTTTCCTTGATGAGTTTAGATTTTCTGCCCACTGCATGCCTGATGCCATTTAAGTTGCCACAGTCTTCCAGCTTGACTATAAATTATGCATTCCATGCTGATATATTTTTTCCTTACAAGGTAGAAAATAACATTTCACAATTTTATATAGAACATTCATTTTTAACAGCTACCTTCATTAGATATTCATTGAAAAGAGGTTTATTGTAAGCAGCAACTAGGTGGGGGGAAGAAGTTGAGTGTTTAGAATTTTTTATACCAAACTTCCAATACACATTAAAAATAAAAATAATTTTGTTCCAGTTAACAAAGAAAAATAAACTGTAGGCATGTCAGAATAGGACAGAGAATATGCAATGTTAAATGAAAATGAAAAAAATGAGGGGAGGTTAGCTAGCAGAATACTTCAATCCAAACTTCTTAAAGATCCTTGAGTGTTCCACTTCTTTATCTAGGCAGGCTTACGCCCTGGAGTTTATGCTTGGTTTCCCTAGAGCATCTCCACCTCTATTGCCCTCCCTTTGGGGGAAAAAGGGCCAATCCGGAAACATGTTTATTTTTCATTGTTTCACTACCTCGCAAACTCAGCCTGGTGGTCTAATTTACTGGGCAAACTCAGCCTTGTGGTTTTATTTAGAGGTTAGTGTATTTCGGGCTATCCCCTTGGAGATGGGGGAAGTTACTACCCTGAGTATAGCCTTTTGTTTAAAACTGAGGTTTCCAATTAGTGTGGCCAAGATATGATTATTTTGACTTAGTTATGCTATGATTTGTTCCATAATGCAAAGAAGTGTTTTAAAAATCAGCTCAAGAATGTTAAGAAATATGTGGCAGCCAGATCAGTGAGAGGGACACCAAGGTAATGAAACAGGAGAAAATGAAGCCCTGGGTGTTGCGATGGGGACTGCGTGAGAGGGGCTATGAGAGCGCCCAGGCATCATGTCGTCCAGGTGCTCCAGTCTAATGAGCAGCAGAAACCATGGGGACCAGTGTCAAAGTCTCCTGTGTGCCCTGCCCTCCCCCGGTGATTTTGATTTGGAAAAGCCAGTGTGATACTAGAAGACATTAAAAAGAATTTTACATGCCAAAAAAGTGAGGTTAATTTTCATGTGAGACAGCAGCGACTAGTGGAAACAGCACGGGAAGCCAAGCTCTCTTGGTTGCTGACGCTGTAGCCTTGGGCAAGTTGGTTAACCTCTTTGGGTTTTAATTTTACAATTTACAAAATGAAAGATTTAGAAGATAAAAATCCAAGGACTCTACCAGGTCTTATGTTATCTAGTCAGGCATTTTCCCCCAGCTTTTTATTTTGAAAAATTTCATGTCTATAGAAAAGATAAAAGAACTGAACTAATATCCATATAGTCTTGACCCAGCTTCACCAATGGTTAACATTTTGCCACATTTGCTTTATTCTTCTGCCTCTGTTTCTCTCTATATATATCCATCTACAGATGAAATACAGGAGGAAAAATATATCTATTATTATCATTTTTTGTTAAATCACTTAAACTAAGTTGCAGATATTCATAACATTTCATCACTAAATACTTCACCATCCTAAGAATAAGGATGTTCTTCTACATAACCACAATATTGTAATCACATCTAAAAAGATGACAATAATTCCATATAATCTAATATCCAGTTTGTATTCAAATTTCTACAATTGTACCAAATTCTTGCACTTGCTTGTTATGCTTTTAGCCTTTTAGATTTTAACATTTTGAGGTATTGAACACTGCTCCTCTTTCTCTCTTTTTTCAAAATTTATTTAAATTGACTTTTTGAGAGTCCAGTTATTTTGTAGCGTGTTTTGCACGTTCTGGATAAACCTGACTGTTTCCTCATGGTAAAATTGAAGGTGTTCCTCTGTCCCTATATTTCCCGTACACTGAAAGTTAGGTCTGGTGACTTGATCTGATTCAGGTTAAACATGCTTGGCAAGAATGCCTCATAAACAATTCGTGTTCTTCATGTTGCATCAGACCAGGAGCCACATAATGTCAGGCTGTCCCACTATTTGTGATGCTAACTTTGATCCCTTGGTTAAGGTGGTGATAGCCAGATCCCTCCAGAGTAAAGGTGCATTTTCTTCTGCTTTGTCATTAGCAATCTGTGGGGTAATACTTTGTTGTCATAGGAATAAACCCATCACCCAACTCTTTTAGCATCCTTCAAAGGTCCTTACCTGAATCCATCATTATTTTGAGCTTGCAGGGGTTGCCTCATTTTATGCTACCTTCTATATTTATTAGCTAGCATTCTTCTGTATAGATGAGCTTTCCTTTTGTTCTTCTTCTTCTCCCCCTCTGTCTGTCTCTTGCTGTCTCCATCACCTCTCTCTCTGTCGCCGTATCTCCCACCGTTTACTTCTTCCTCTCCATCATACTTCTATGGTCTCATGCATTTCCTTTATATTTAATATGTTATAATCAGTTTCTCCCTTTATTCTTTTTTTAATTGAAGTCATAATAGCTTATAACATTGTGAAATTTCAGTTGTACATTATTATTTGTCAGTCACCATATAAATGTGCCCTTTTACACTTTATGCTCATCCCCCCAACCTCCCTCTCTGGTAAGCACTAATCTGTTCTCTTTGCCCCTGTGTTACTTTATCTTCCACATATGAGTGAAATCATATGGTGTTTGTCTTTCTCTGTCTGGCTTATTTTGCTTAACATGATACCCTCAAGTTACATCCTTGTTATTGCAAATGGGATGATTTTGTCTTTTTTATGGCTGAGTAGTATTCCATTGTGTGTGTGTGTGTGTGTGTGTGTGTGTGTGTGTGTATACATATATATATATATCACATCTTCTTTATCCATTCCTCAGTTGATGGGCACTTGGGTTGCTTCCATATCTTGGCTGTAGTGAATAATGCTGTAAAGATCATAGGGGTACATAAATCTCTTTGAATTGTTGATTTCAAGTTCTTTGCACAAATACCCAGTATTGGGATAGCTGGGTCGTATGGTATTTCTATTTTTAATTTTTTGAGAAATCTTCATACTGTTTTCCATAGTGGCTGCACCAGTTTGCATTCCTACCAGCAGTATATGAGGGTTCCCTTTTCTCCACATCCTCTCCAATGTTTGTTATTTCTTGTTTTGTTGATTAGAGCCATTCTAATGGGTGTGAGGTGATATCTCAGTGTAGTTTTGATTTGCATTTCCCTGATGATTAGTGATGTTGAACATCTTTTCATGTGCCTATTGGCCATCTGTATATCTTTGGAAAAATGTCTGTTCATACCCTCTGTCCATTTTTTGACTGGGTTGTTTTTTTGTTTTTGAGATGTGTGAGTTCTTTATATATTTTGGAGATTAACCCCTTGTTGGATATGTGATTTGCAAATATTTTCTCCCTGTTGGTGCATTGTCTTTTTATTTTGTTCCTGGTTTCCTTTGCCTTGCAGAAGCTCTTTAGTCTGATTAAGTCCCATTTGTTTATTTTTTCTTTTGTTACCCTTGCCTGAGTAGACATGGTATTCAAAAAGATGCTTCTAAGACCGATGTTAAAGAGTGTGCTGCCTATATTTTCTTCTAGGAATTTTATGGTTGCACATCTTACCTTCAGGTCTTTAATACATTTTGAGTTAATTTTTGTGTATGGTGTAAGATTATGGTCTACTTTCATTCTTTTGCATGTGGCTGTCCAGTTTTCCCAACACATTTATTGAAGAGACTTTCCTTTCTCCATTGTATGTTCTTGGCTCTTTTGTCAAGGATTAGCTGTCCAGAGATGTGTGATTTTATTTCTGGGCTTTCAATTCTGTTGCATTGATCTGTGTGTCTGTTTTTGTACCAGTACCATGCTGTTTTGATTATTATAGCTTTGTAGTATATTTTGAAGTCAGGGATTGTGATGCCTCTAGCTTTGTTCTTTTTTCTCAGGATTGCTTTGGCTATTCAGGGTCTTTTGTCGTTCCATATAAATTTTAGGATTCCTTGCTCTATTTCCATGAAGAATGTCATTGGGATTCTGATTGGGATTGCATCAAATCTGTAGATTGCTTTAGGTAATATGGACATTTTAACTACATTTATTCTTCTAATCCATGAGCATGGAATATCTTTCCATTTCTTTACATCATCATCGATTTCTTTCAATAATGTCTTATAGTTTTCATTGTATAGGTCTTTCACCTCCTTGGTTAAATTTATTCCTACATATTTTATTCTTTTTGTTGTGACTGAAAATGGGATTATATTCTTGAGTTTTCTTTCTGTTAGTTCATTATTAGAGTATAGAAATGCCACTGATTTTTGTAAGTTGATTTTGTACCCTGCAACTTTGCTGTAGTTGTTGACTATTTCTAGTAGTTTTCCAATGGATTCTTTAGGGTTTTCTATATATGAAGTCATGTCATCTGCAAAAAGCGAGAATTTCACTTCTTCATTGCCAATTTAGATACCTTTTATTTCCTTTTCTTCCTTAATTGCTCTGGCCAAAACCTCCAGGACTATGTTGAATAAGAGTGGTGAGAGTGGGCACCCTTGTCTTGTTCCTGTTCTCAGATGGATGGCCTTCAGTTTTTCCCCATTGAGTATGATGTTGGCTGTGGGTTTGTTACATATGTCATTTATTATGTTGAGGTACTTGCTTCTATACCCATTTATTGAAAGTTTTTATCATAAATTGATATTGAATCTTGTCAAATGTTTTCTCTGCATCTACTGAGATGATCATGTGGTTTTTATTTATTTAATGTAGTGTATCACATTAACTGATTTACGGATGTTGAACCATCCCTGCACCCATGGTATAAATCCCACTTGATCATGGTGTATAATCCTTTTAATGTATTGCTGTATTTGGCTAGTCAATATTTTGTTGAGGATTTTTGCATTTATGTTCATCAGCGATATTGGCCTATAATTTTCCCTCTTTGTGTTGTCCTTTTCTGGTTTTGGGACCAGGGTGATGTTGGCCTTGTAAGATGAGTTAGGAAGTGTTCCATCTTCTTCACTTTTGTGGTATAGTTTGAGAAGGATAGGTATTAAGTCTTCTTCGAATGTTTGGTAGAATTCTCCAGAGAAGCCATCTGGTCCCAGACTTTCACATTTTGGGAGGTTTTTGATCACTGTTTCAATCTCTTTATTTGTGATTGGTCTATTCGGATTCTCCGTTTCTTCTTGATTCAGTTTTGGGAGGTTGTTTGAATCTAAGAATTTTTCTATTTCTTCTAGATTGTCTGATTTGTTGGCATATAGTTTTTCATAGTATTCTCTTATAATCCTTTATATTTCTGTGGTATCCATTGTAATTTCTCCTCTTTCATTGTTAATTTTATTTATTTGAGCCTTCTTTCTTTTTTTCTTAGTGGGTCTGGCTAAGAGTTTGTCAATATTGTTTATCTTCTCAAAGAACCAGCTCTTAGTTTCATTGATCCTTCCTACTGTTTTTTGGTTTCAGTTTCATTCATTTCTACTGTAATTTTTATTGTTTCCCTCCTTCTGCTGATTTTGGGCTTTGTTTGTTCTTCTTTTTCTAGTTCTGTTAGGAGTAGTTTAAGATTGCTTATTTGGGATTTTTCTTATTTGTTAAGGTGGGCCTGTATTGCTAGGAATTTTCCTCTTAGGATCACTTTTGCTGCATCCCATGTGATTTGGTATGGTGTATTTTCATTTTCATTTGTCTCCAGATATTTTTTGATTTCTCCTTTAATTTCTTCAATGATCCATTGGTTGTTCGGTGGCATGTTGTCTAGTCACCACATATTTGTCACTTTCCCAGCTTTTTTCTTGTAGTTGGTTTCTAGTTCCATAGCATTATGATCAGAAAAGATGCTTGATATGATTTCAATCTTCTTAAATTTATTGAAGCTTGCCTTGTTTCCCAGCATATGGTCTATCCTTGAGAATGTTCCATGTGCACTTGAGAAGAATATGTATTCTGCTGTTTTGGGATGGGGCATCCTATATGTATCTATTAAGTCCATCTGGTCTGGTTTTTGAATTCCACTATTTCCTTGTTGCCTTTCTGTCTGGATGATCTATCCATTGATGTAAGTGGGGTGTTAAGGTCCCCTACTATTATTGTGTTGCTGTTGATATCTCCTTTTAGGTTTGTTAATAGTTGCTTTATATACTTTGGTGCTCCTGTGTTGGGTGCATATATAGTGTTATGCCCTCTTGGTGGAGTGTCCCTTATATCATTATATACTGCCCGTCTTTATCTTTCATTGTCTTTTTTACCTTGAAGTCTATCTTGTCTAAGTATGGCAACAATTACTTTCTTTTGTTTGCCGTTAGCTTGGAGTATCTTCTTCCATCCCTTCACTCTAGACTGTGTTTGTGTTTAGAGCTGAGATGTGTGTCCTGGAGGCAGCATGTTGTTGGGTCTTGTTTTTTAATCCATCCAGCCACTTTGTCTTTTGATTGCAGAATTCAATCCATTTACATTTATAGTGATTATTGATATATGAGGGCTTAATGCTGCCATATTACCACTTGTATTCCTGTTGTTCTGTATTTCCCTTGTTTCTTGTCCCATGTATTTCAGACTGCCAATTCAGTTTGGTAGTTCTCTATGATGGTTTTCTCAGTTTTATCTTTATTTGTCATATGTGTCTCTGTTCTGATTATTTGTTTAGTGGTTACCATGAGGTTTGTATAAAAAATCTCATAGATGAAATAGTCCATTTTCTGATAGCCTCTTATTTCCTTAGTCTAAGCAGGTTCCACCCCTTTCATCTTCCCCATTTAAGTTATTGTTGTCACAACTTACTCCATTTTCTGTTGTGAGTTTGTGAGATTATAGTTATTTTTGATGTTTTCCTTCCCTTTATCTTTAATGTTATAATTGTTTGCTAACCTGTTCTGATAGAGAGCTGCAATTTTCTGATTTTTTCTGCCTATTTATCTCCTTGCTTAAGGCTTTGTAAACCCCCCCCTTTTTTTTCAGGTATGAGGGCTTTCTTGATTATTTCTTGTGGGGAGTGGTCTTGTGGCAATGAACTCCCTCAGCTTTTGTTTATCTAAGAAAGTTTTTATTTCTCCATCATATCTGAAGGATATTTTCACTGGATAGAGTATTCTTGGCTGAAAGTTTTTGTCTTTCAGAATTTTGAATATATCATTCCACTCTCTCCTAGCCTGTAAGGTTTCTGCTGAGAAATCTACTGAAAGCCTGGTAGGGGTCCCTTTGTAAGTTATTTTCTTCCACCTTGCTGCCCTTAATATTTTTTCTTTGTCATTGACTTTTGCCAGTTTTACTAATATATGCCATGAAGAAGGTCTTTTTACATTGACATAATTAGGAGTTCTATTAGCTTCTTTCACTTGTATTTCCAGCTCCTTCCCCAGGTTTGGGAAGTTCTCAGCTATTATCTCTTTGAACAAGCTCTCTGTTCCTTTCTCCTTCTCTTCTCTCTCTGGAATACCTATAATCCTTATGTTGCGTTTTCTAATTGAGTCAGATATTTCTCGGAGAATTTCTTCATTTCTTTTTAGTATTAGTTCTCTCTCCTCCTCCATCTGAAGCATTTCTATATTTCTGTCCTCCAAACTGCTAATTCTGTCCTCCATAATATCAGCTCTGTTACTCAAGGACTCCAGATTTTTCTTGATCTCATTCATTGTGTTTTTCATCTCCAACATTTCTGATTGGTTTTTCTTTATAGTTTCAATCTCTTTTGTGAAGAATTCCCTCTGTTCATTAATTTTATTTCTGATTTCATTGAGCTGTCTTTCTGAATCTTCTTGTAACTCACTGAGGTTTTTTAATGATAACTATTTTGAATTCTCTGTCATTTAAATAGTAAATTTCTGTGCCTTCAGGGCTGATTTCTGGATGCTTGTCATTTTCCTTCTGGTTTGGAGTATTAATAAACCTCTTCACACTATTTGATGGGGTGGATTTGTGCTTTTGCATAGTGATAGTATCTTGATGCAGATTCCACCTGCCACCACTGGTGGGGAAGGGCAGGAGCTGTGTATTCTGAGCCCATCATGATCCCTGATGTCTGTGCCTGTCCTTTGGAATCTATGCTGACAGGCCCCGTCTGTGATTCCCCACTCACTGCTGCTGCTTTACAAATGTATGTGCATGTGCTCTAGTGGGGGTCCCTTGCTCTGGCCAACTGGCCAAGCTGGTGCACCAGGCAGAGAGAAGGCTGCTTGCTTTCACGTGGACAATCCCAGGGGCATTCTCACTCTGCCCTTGCTATCTGCCCTCCTTGGGTGCTGGCTTTATGAAGACACTCCTGAATTTGCTTAGCCTCCTCTGTGTGGAACTTTCCCACAACTGGGAGGCAACTCAGAGAGCAAAGGCATTCCCCAGAGAGCTGCCCCTTCCCTCTCTCTTCTCAGAGCTGTGCGCAGTTCTGTGTGCAACCCACGCCCTAGGTTGCTGCTAGGTAGGGAGAGGAGATCCCCTAAGCTCCTTCCACTTCCTCCCAGGGGCCCAGCACCTCCACCTTTAAACGTATGGCTGCATGGGTCTCTCAGACGTCTATTGTGTTGTGTGAACACCCTCTGTTGGTTTATGAATGTTCTTTTCATCTTGGGCGGAGAGCCTAAGGGAAGAGCTCACTCTGACGTGTTACTGACATCACTCATCCTTTATTCTTTTGATGTCCAAATGGTCCCAAATTAGGCTAGAAGGAGCCCCTTTAAGATGGATCCTGTATCCTTTTTATAAGAACACATTGGTTTTTGAGTTCCTCCCTGCTGTCTAGCAACATAAAATATTTCTGATTTGCTTCATATTTGCCTTCCCCAGATCTGGATTCAGCCATTCTCCAAGGAGTCCTTCTTTTTAATAGAGAATGACATTCATCAAGATCTGGGCAGTAAGTGTGCTATGGCAACCAAGTGTCATTACTCCTAAGTCTTTTCAAGTGGGTGAAGCTAGGAATATATATATTCAAGAATTCATATATTCAAATTTAATATAAAATGTTTTTAAAACTTCTTTTATTTTCTCTTTTCATTTGTTTTCTCTTATAGTAAAGTCTTGATTCCTAATAATACTACTATATCTACTTATTTGCTTTTTCCTACAATATTTATATATCATTTCAAAATTATAATACCAGCATTACTAATAACCAATAAACATACTCAAGCTTTAGATGCCATTGAATCCTTTTTGTTCTTAGAATATATCCCACTAAGAGATGGTCAGCCAGAGTCCTGATATTAAAATTTACTTAAATCAATTCTTTTTTCTGTGTGGTTATTTTATCAATATGATATACAGCTAGATTTCTTTTGTTTTTATTGTATTTCAATTTAGAGTTTGCTTCTTTCCATCCCCTTTAATTTAATTCCATTTTCCAAGTATATAAGATCATTCACATGCTCCTCTATCCATTCTCTCCACACCAGTACCACCCCTCCACTTTGTTGGTTTCATTAATTTCTGGTTTATCCTTCCTGTGTGTGTTTCGGCAAAACATAGACACACACTTTCCCTTCCTTCTGGGCAAAGGATATCCTACAACATACATTTTTGTAACTCACTTCTTTCACTTAACAATATATCTAAAAGTTACTCCAAATCCATTCATAAAGATCCTTCTTGTTCTTTTTCATGTATCATCAGGTATTTTCAAAGGCATATTTATGAAATGAGACTTCGGGAAACAAGAAGCGAGAAGTACCTGACACTATAATGGAAGACTTTAAAGTTGAAAATAGACATAGAGATCAAGTGAGCCAAATTCTCCACTTTATAGTTGTGGAAACAGAGGCTCAGAGGGGTGAAATGACTCACCCCATGTATCAGGTGCTGGGCTGTGCTGCCCAGATTCCCCTTCAGGACTAAAGAACTAACGCCAGCTGCTAGGAATGCCACCAGTTGAGAGCCTGCTGCTGGCACTCCCTACTGGGATTGCCCTGGGCTGGAAAAAGCTGCCTTAACAAAGATCCCACTTCTCTCTGAGATGAGCCTGAAACCAAAGACAGGCTCATGTGGAGGCTAGAAAGCCCAGGCCCCTTGCCTTACTCAGGACAACTTTGAAGGGCCACTTCAGCTCCAGAGTTCATGTAAGGTAAGCTGAGTCTTTGTTGTGACTGCGTCCCAGCCTAACTTCTCCCTCTTCCCAGTCCTGCTTCCTGCCTCCCAGGTGCTGATCCTAAGGGCATGCCCTAGTAAACCTCCTACATGTTGATCTCCATCTCAGGATCTGCCTCCCGGGGACCCAACCTGAGACACCGACAGTCATCTGGTTATGAGTAGAATCAAAACTAGACACCTACTCTCCTGACAATAAATCTACTACATTGCACTATATCACATTGCCTTTCAGTTCCTTATCAATTTACTTAACTGTTAAGAAGACTGATGCTACTAGTCAAAATTTCTGGGGCAAAAAGTCTCTATCTTTAGAGTTACATGCCATCAGAGATAATACTTTATTTTTGTTTTATTTAAAACACAACATAACCCAGATATCAGCTAAGATCTCTCAACCCTTTGTGATCTGGATAAGATTAACTTGCAGCCCCATTCCATGCTCTGTGGAAATCCAAATCTTCTCATAAGATTTCTGAAAATTCCCAAAGCACTTATATTCTTAGAACAATTCTGGCTCTTGCTCCTGCTTCTAAATGTGTGGTCTGGCACATAGTAGGTGCTCAATAAATATTTATTGTTTGTTATCCAAGCACCTCTTCCTCATCCTTGGAATAATGCCTCCTTCTTTTTGAAGAACAATTTCTTTCCCTGCCTCTTTCTGCACTATAATATGTGATCCAAATCAGAGTGACTATCTTTTTACATATGGATATTTTAGCTGTATCACGAAAGGGAAAATTCCCCTCTTCTCTTTGTTCTTTCAGCTGATTGAATAATTAAAATGACATGAGACCGATTAGCAGGAGAAAATAAATTTTAATTGTGTATGTACGGGAAATCCACATTAACATGAGAGATTCCAGACAGTCAGGCAAAATTTGGTATATATGTCATTCTGGACTAAGGAAAAGGGGACAAGGGTCTGGGATTTCAAAGGGAAAGAAAGAAATTCACAAGAAGAATAAAAAGAGTGAATGTTTAGTAAACAAATGTTTGCTGGGCCATCCAGAAACAATGGGACACAGGGAGAACTTTGATCAAATGGGCCTTGCTAGATTCCTCCCTGTCTACCACATCTCATTCATATCATATAATTATCTATGGCGATAGCTCCTTCTTGGAACAGGTCCTCTGTCTAAATTCTTTTAGGCAGTTAGGGGGAAGGTCAAAGTTCTTCCTGTGTCTTTTGGGACTTGATTGTTTTCAGCTCAAAATAATCTACATGCCAGAGTGGCACATCTTGGAGTGACTCATTCTGAACCCCTAAGCTGCAATGATTGGCCCAGGGATGAACATATGACCTGATCCAAGCCAATGAGGGTCCCTTCCAGGGGCTGTAAAAATTAGAACTAAGAAGAAAGGTCTTTTGTCTCTGAAAATAAGAGCCTGGAAGCTGCTGGTAGCCACATTCCCTACTGATTGGAGAAAGTTTATCTGTACTTGGAAGAAATAAAGCCAACACATAATGATCAAGAGAGAGATCTGATGGTATTTGAGTCCCTACATATCATAGTCTCTGAGGCCAGCTCTACCTTCACCTTTTCCACAGTGTGAACTGAAAAATGACATAATTGTCAGTGGAGCAAGGTAAATTACCTCCCCAAAAGATGGAGATCATGATAAGTGGCAATAATTGTAGTGCAAAAGGAATGTAGAATTAGAAAATAACACATTACAAGAATGAATTGAAAACTGTACAATAGGCAAAGAGGGAATGTCAGATTAAGAATTTCTACTATGTTCCACAGTTCATTTGTAGGTTGCTAAAAATGCAGCCTGCAGCTGGAGAACACTTCCTCCTCCCCACCCCACCCCTGCCCATTACCCACTAGCAACATATGCAATTCCAAAAAAGGACATTGTCTCTCCTCCAGAAGGGCTGCCCACAGAAAGGAATTCACTGGTTTCCCCTATCCAACCTCCCAGCCTACAAACCTCTGTGGATACAATGGGGAGCATGCAGGACTTCTGTTGCCAAATACTTATCAAGAAGGCTTCAAAAAGCTAGGAGGGTTTCTGTTATCTATGCCCTACAGAATAGTGACTTTTGAGTTAGCAGAATGGCCTTAAATTAGTTGTCTACATAGTCAGTTTCATCAAACAATCAGGAATCTCCAATTGCCTACACCAGGGCTTTGGAAGTAAAGGTTTTATCTTTTACAAACTCTTTATACTGCTTTCTCTTTCTTTTTATACAAGGGGAAGAAGGTTTAGCCTAGTCTTAAATGCTGGGAGAAGAAGATCTTTGTTTCAGTAAAATTAATTTGCAAAATCATTCCTTTTGGGGATTCAAGGTAGAGTAGTTTGTGGAAATGATGGACACGACATATGATTTATGAGAGCCGACCTCCTAACTTCGACTTCCCCCTTCCCTCCCCGCCTCCAATTTAGTCTCCCAGTGATGCTGTTCCAAAAAGTCCCCACCCAAAGCCTCCCCATTCTTGGGCCTACACAGTTTTATAGATGAAGCGTCTTTTGGCCATCATACCCAGGTTCTTCCTGGACAAGAGGCATAACTCCAACTGGGTAGGTCACTGCTGGGTCTTGAGCCTGGGCATTTTCCCAGTGATGAGACTTCAAAATCCTCCAGGATTTGAGATGAAATGTTGACTCTGCTGGCTGCAGGAAGATCATAAGGAAATGGAAAACACCACTTTAAACACTAGATTTTAATTTTCAAAACTTAAATTCCATGAGCTTCAATTTCTGCATCCATAAAATGAAAAAAAAAAAAAATAATGCCGACCCCACACAGGTGTTTTGCTCAGGGAATGCTGACTGAGTAAGTGAATCACTGAACTAATTAACTTACTGAATAGATGAGTCAGAGTTCTTGGTTGTAAGCAATAGAAACTCAATCTGATTAATTTAAGCAGAAAGGGAATCTACAGACAATATACCAGGGAGCTCACAGAATTGGCCAGAAAGCCGAAAAGCCAGCTCAGGAATGCAGGCTGAAAGCCAAGCAGCAGGAAGACAGCCAGGATCTTCCACAGAAACAGATGCCATAGATGCAGCTGCCAGCACCCCCGCCCCCAACATGCCCCACTGCTGCTGGGCCCTCAGCACTGTGCCCCCCAACTCACCTGGTGCACCTCTGCAAATAGAACTTGGTCCCTCTCTGTACTTCTGGGTCTCCTAGCTTCACCATCCAATGTTTGAAAAATATCTGAATGTAGCTACAATGAAAAATGTCTGAATGTAACTATGAAGAAATTGCTGCGATTTTGAAACAGCCATTTCTGCCACGACCTGTGAAACGAGTTTCAAGTTTAGTCTATACCTGCATACCACCTCTGCCAAGGACTTGGGCCCTTGTACGGATTAAAACTCAGTCAAAAAAAAAAAAAATGTGATGGACAGACAGACAGATGGATGGATGTACAGACAGATAATTCAGTTTAAAAAAAAATAGCAGAAGGAAAGACACCTGACTTGAGCTCATGAGGACATTTGGACAATGAATTTAACTCTTAGCTATTTGGGACCCAAAACTTGGAGGAAAATGCAATGGATTGTATAGTTTTAATTTTCTTTTTCACAGCAGAATTTTATCTATAGAGACAAAATGTTTTCTGGCAATAATCTCATGCAAAAGATATTCATTTGGGTTTTATATGAAAGGTGTTACATTAGATAGCAGACAGTATCACCAGCTATGGTTTCATAGACACAGAAAGGCTTTTTAAAGGAAGAAACCTCCTGTGAAATATTTCTGAAGGCAAACTGTTTCTGCCAGCCACACTGGAGATAGGGCCCAGGTGCTCTGGCTCTTCCAAGATAGTCCCACCCCAGACGCAGCCTGGAGAATGCAGATGTAGCCCAGGCAGGTGCCTCCAAAGGGGCTCCCATCTCCAGTGTCAGATGTGTTAAAGTGAGCTTTGGGCATGAGTTGTGCCCCCACGAATGGATGAACCAATCTCCGAACACATCCCCGCCCCACTGGGGGTCCTCGACAGGTTTAGATCTCCAACGCCAGGCAGGAGGAGGCTGGCATTTTGTTCTGGAAGGTTTTAAACCCAACATGTGCTCTTGCTGAGACAGCAGCATGGGCCTCAGCAGCAGGAGGAGTATCTGCAGATGAGATGGAAGATGGAAGTGCTTCTTTTTTTTTTTTCCTTTTTCTGGAAGAAGCTCAGCAGCTGCTCCAACTCCTCTACAGTAATAGAGCCAGAGCCTCCATTACCTACGAGGCAGCCTTCCAGCAACGTGGATGCTTGTCAGCAACTGCATTGCCAACGGGGAGAGTGATGGTAGATGCCAAGAGGTAAATCCTAGGTTGTTAGATTTTATGGAAGAGAGTTGAGACAAGCAATTAGAAGCTGGAAACAGCAGTGAATCTGAATGCTTCTAAAAATGACCGAAATTCTGGAAACCTCAAATTCATTCCAAAAGAACATTTGAG
Source organism: Tapirus indicus (assembly GCA_031878705.1). Classification (NCBI taxonomy): domain Eukaryota; kingdom Metazoa; phylum Chordata; class Mammalia; order Perissodactyla; family Tapiridae; genus Tapirus; species Tapirus indicus. The sequence continues at coordinate 50,010,940 of CM062918.1, forward strand.
ACAGGTTATCTTCCATTTTAGGAAGAAATCAAGTTGAAGACAAAAGTAAAATTAGGTTAGTAAGATGAAGTGTGGTGTCAAAGTGGTTTTGCAGAAATGCATGCCACATGGTCCTGTTCAAGCTGGAAGAGCCCAGCCAGAAAAACAAGCCAACAGTCTGGTCCATGCCTCTGTGCAAAGAGGGGTGCATTAGGGTGAGGTGTGGAGAAGGGGCCCCGACCTAGCTCAGGAGAAGGAATGGCAGAGGCCTGGATGGACAGAACATGTTTTCTCTGACTCCATTTTCACAGCCTGAACTCTATTTCCTCAGGATTCCCAGGACCTAACCACTCTGGCTGCTCTCCCTGAGCATGATCTGTTTGCCAAAAGACAAAAGTCAATCTTCAAGAGGTAAGATGGTGAAAAAGAAAGGGTTTTATTACAGCTTGCTAGCAAGGGGGAAGATGGCCGACTAATGTCCAAAAGAACCATCTTACAGAACAAAGACTATAGGCCAGTTATAGGGGGCTAGTCTCTGGGTGGAGGATGCATCTGGTTTCAGGGTGGGGGTAATCATCTGGTCTTAGTTCCTGGTAGTATTTTGTTTTACTTGACACGTGTCAGAGACTGGAGCAAGGCCCTATACCCTGGTCTTTCAGTTGTCATTGATGAAGGCTATCAGCATAGATTCTCTGCCTGGGGGTCATTACATTTCTAAGGAACTCAAGAGAACAAAGTTATCAACTTACAGCAGCTGGGAGGGGCCACAAAATCCACAGAGCATGTCTGGGCTAGTTAGTCAGCAATAGGGTTTCTTTTCTACAATATGGCTTCCCTTATGTCAACCTTGTCTTGAGCTGGTATCAATTCCCTCCTTTTGTTGTTTAATCCCCTAATCTTGAGGGACATCCTGTTGTTCCATCTTACTGAACCAGTCTCTTAGTAAGACAGTGATGCAGGTGGGCTCCCAGAGTTAGGCCTGTATTGTGGAAGCAAGTAACCAGGAGGTTAATAAGACAAAAAGAAAAACAAAGTTAATGGTGAGTCCAAATTATAAACCAGTTTCTGAGTCCAGGGCACAGCCAGTCAACAAGATTTCTAGATGTCAGAGTCAAAGCATCTTTTGCAGTTTGAAATGTCTCTGATGATGTCATCGGGTATTCAGGTACATTCTTGAGTGATGTACATAGCAACAGACATGAATCTCTCTTAGTTTATATCAAGTCCACCAGCTCCAGTTTGCAAAGATTCAGGAAAAGGGGCAGGTTCAGTTCTCAGTGATTCCAAATGAAAATGATGGAAAAATTTGAAAATGTTAGTTTGGAGATTTGTAATCAGATATTTCAGGAAACTAGAAGAATTCAGGATCCAGTCCAGTTAATAGATATAACAAAAACCTCAAAAACAAAAGAACCAGAGTTCAACATCCACAAATGTGTATTATGGTTTCTTATTGAAACATAACTTGTCTCGCTAAAATCATCCTCACTTTTACCAAAGATAGCCAAAGACCCATTGGTTTGTAAAATAAGTCTGGTTTTAATAAACGTGCCCAATTATTTACTTAAGCACAGCAAGAATAGTAATTGACCATATAGGCTCTTTTAAATCTGCTTTGCTGGAACTTTTTATATGGAATCTCAGATTGAACTTCAAAGGCCTCTTGAGGCCAAGAAAGCCAAGCCAAGGACTTTGTCATCAGACTTTGCCTGCAATACCTACAGATTTGGGTGAATTCCTCTCTTCTCGAGGTCCCCCAAAATATTGAGGTTCCTTTCACCTGCCAGATAATTGACATTCCTTACTTATCCAGTAAGTGTTGCTTGGAATGCTGTACAATATTTTCACGTGACTTTGTTCCATAAAGTTCAATCTTTGTCTCTCAAAAGCTGTCTTGTCATATCTGACTCTGTATGTTTCTCAAATATGACATCCCAGTCAAAGCTTTGGTAATACAACAAATGTTTCCAATTGTGTCCTGTTATAGGGATAACAGATTCTTATTGAACTTATACAAATAACTATATTGCCATGAAGTAAGAATGTTCACTTACTAAGGATTTCCAAATTCTGGAGGGATCAGGTAGAGAGAAAAAGATAAATATTTCAATTCTGCTTACAAAAGCGTAATTTACCAAATTGCTATAAGCCACAGTTAGCTTGAGAGAAAAGAAAAAAAGTTTTCCTTAAATCTGAAAAAAACATAACATTTTTAAAAAATCAGCAATATTTCAAACAAGAGTCATAAAAATTATAATCATCCTCATCAGTTCATTCAGTCCTGTGTAATCAATTCTTGATCTTAATCTTCTGTTAGTAGTTTCAGAAAGTCAGCAGTTCCTCTGTTAGAGTTCTGTTATTTCTTATCCAGTTTAGTTTTATGATCTGAAAGTTTATCAGAAATCTGTATTCTAGAGTAAGTGCCAGAGTCCTTTCCATGAATTTCTCTGAAAATGAAACATATTTTGCAAAAGCATCAGAGTAAAACAATAACTGTTTATAAATAAGACCTCAAAATGGCAATTGACCAAGAAATTGGGTTAATTTTGTGACATACAACACTTTAAAGTAATAACCAGAACCAGACTGGTAACCAGGACAGATCAGAATTCTAGGAATGTTATATAATTTTTAAAAAACTTCTATCAATAACGTTTACCCACATAATGCCACCTAAGAAGGTTTATCATCTCTTATTTGACAGTGCTTCCCATGTAATTCAGCACACCAAACAAACCTAACTAGTTTAGTATCTCCCTCTTTATGGGAAGAGAGAATAAATTTGAGAAGTCCCAGGGCCTCTTGAAAATTCTCTAAGAAAAAAGTCAAAAGAAAGATTTTATTTAGGATATGAATTTTGGGGAGCTTGTCAAAAATATCAAAAGGTTTTAAAACACTTGGTCATACAAGATCAAGAGGTTGCTGATCTTGTCACCGTGAAAGGATGCTCAGTTATCCATTCAAAGTGATAACAGAAACAGTCAAGGGCAAACAGAGCATTAAAACAATCCAAAAAACCTTAATAGGGAGACCTCAGTCTTTTTGAATATAGGAAATTATTTTAATAAATCATAGATCTTTGTCTTTTAGGTAAACTTATTCAAAGATAAAAAAACTTTTATAACATCTCAGACAAAAAGTTCAAGAAAATTATCATTTTAAGAGAAAGAAGACCAAATTTTAATTTTGCACTAGCTTATTTCTGACATTAAAACTCATTTACTTAATTGGATTTAGTTCAATCTTAGCTAACTTGACCATGCATAAATCTCCTCAGGGTTTTACTTTCACAAACTTTCTGTCACTTGCTTTTTACATTCAGAATTTGTCCCATGCTTTCCTTTCTTCCTTCTAGTACTTTAGGGCAAATTTATCTTTCTTAACAAAACAAACAAAAATATTTCCGTTCTTTTTACCTTCTTTACTGAAAACACACATCCTACTTTCCCTGAATACAAACATATTTTCCTTAATTTTTATTAGCTTTAATCACATATTAGAATTTTTAACCCTTAGAAACCTTAACTTTTAAGTAAAAACTAAGCAATAAGAAACTTTCTTTTACATTAGCATTCTGTGGTCTGACAAACCTACAAACACTTTTCACAATTTCTGAAAACATGTTACTTTAGAGTACACACTTAATAAAACACAAAACTTGTTTACCAATTGACCCAAAATACCTTTTAGTTTTTCTGTAACAAGCCAAAAGTAGATAAACTTAGATATGTTTAGCAATAATGTTTCATCTTTGAAAATGACCCAGATACTCAACAGATTTTTATCATTAACTTGATTTAGCAAAACTCTAAAGTTTTAAGTTACCAAAAGGAATTTGGAAGTTGCTTTTTTCAGGTATACAGACCATAAAACATAATTATTGTACCCAAAAACTCTTACTCATTTTCATCTATCTAAATTATTTGTTTCCAACAATTAAGTTTAGATTACCCACGAAAACTTCATGAGACATTAGACAAAATTAACTATCATTTGAAGTTATTATTTTTGTTAACCAGTTTTGTAATAGCATATCATGTTAACTTGAAAGACATTTGGGTTAATTTCTATTACATTTAGAATTTATGTAAGCACTTACTTTAAGCCAATTAAACAGAGCTCTTAATTTTGACCATACCATCTGGAGGTAAAATATCACACATATGTAACATACATATAGACACACATACACAGAGTCTTCACAGCTATTGTTTTAAAACTACTGTCATGAATCAGGTACTAGCCTCCCTAGTTATGAATTCAAGTTTTGTTTTAAGCCTTTTTACTAATATTTATGGAGAAGACACTCAAGATGCTGGATTTTTGGTGAGGGCACTCTTATGGCTATTTTTGGCCTTTCTCCCCCCTTTTTTTTTTCTTTAGTCTTAGGAATTGGTGATGGGCTAGATTAGCAGTTCCCAGAGAGGCGAGGAGATAATCCTTTCTGAGATAAAGGAACTGGGTGGAATCTGAACTGCCCCTAGTGCTGCTTTTCCAGTCTTACCAGGATTTTTTTTTAAAGGACAATTGCTCTTGATTTCTTAGAAATTGGGTTGTAACTCAATGACATTATAGGTTGATCTACCTGTCCATCTACATCATAAAGGCACAGAGAAACCACTCAAGTTTTCTCCAAGATGGAGTTTCTGGGGCATGACCCATCCAACTGAGTTTCCTATTAATTAAGATGCATCCGAGGGGTGAGTCTCTGGGGATGCTTGGGGCGTTCCCCATGGTGGTAAAGCCAGTGTCTGACTGACAGTGGGTTCAGAGAAGGGTGCAGACCCAGACTGCGGGCATCAATATAGCTATAAGATTTAGTCAAGTCCCACTCACCCTGGGCACTTAGTCCCCAAGCCCACAAGGTGAGCCAGGGAGGCAAGAGGTAAAGGCCTGAAGCAGGCCAGGGGCCAGGGCTCCCAACACTGGGGTTGAGAGTTAAGTCCCTGGCAAAACATTTTTAAGTTTTTGACTTTACAGAAGGTCCAGGTTCTGCTCAGTTCCAGCCTGAACTTAACCCCAACTTGTGACAACAGAGGAGGTGATGAATGACACAGACAAAGAAGGGAAAGAGGGGATCAGGCCTCACCTTCGTGGCCTCTTCCCAAGAGTTTTCAAGATAAGGGTCACACAAACAACAGTTCCTGGGCAGGACAGTTTACAGAATACAGGTCTCCTGTCCCCATAACTGAGTCAGTAGGTGCCTAAAACACTCAATGAGTTCTTGACAGGTGACAAAACAGGGTTCCAGATAGTCAAATGACTGACCCAGGGCAACCTGGAATCACTTCCAGGTGCCCATAAACCAAATGAGAGCTCCCAGAGGTAGAGCTTGGACTCTCCGAAACCAGCCAGAGGAGAGCTCCTGGGGTGGAACGTGGACTCCCTGAAACCAGAAATGGCAGCCTTGTCAGTCAAAAGACTGACCCATGGGCCAACCTGGCATCACTCCAGGTGCCCAAACAGATTAACAGAAACCAGAAATCAGAACCACCAAGACAGGGTACCTCTCTTGGTGTCACTGGGGTGATCAGGCCCAGAAACCAGAGGGGAGCTCCCAGGGGTGGAGCCTTTGACTCTTGAAAGATTTATTTCTCGATTTGAAAGCCCAAAAGGAACCCAAAATGGCCACTGTAACTTTAAATTATCCCGGGTTATGTTGCCAGCTGTTTACAGTTATCTCCATTTTAGGGGCTTTTCCCAAGGTGGCCGCAACAAACAAGGTAATTTCTAAAGAGAGTTTCTTACAATCACCAAGAAACTCAGTCCCCAAACAGCCAATTTTACCAAATAAAACAGTCTACATAAACAAACATGAACAGACACCAAAATCCAATATTCTGGGACTCTAACCCAGAGCTCGGGACTTTAACCCGATCCTTTTGAGTGCCTTAGTGGCTGTAACCTTTATATTGTCTCCCTCAATCCTAGCTTTGGGACTGTCACCCAGCCACCAAATCTCACCAGTGGGGCCTCTAACCCACTATCCTGATGAGATATTAGACAATTAGGCACAGGCACATTTCAACGAGGTCACTCACCCAAACCCAAAAAGACGTCTCATCCTGGAGCTCTTTACAGACACAGACACAGACAAACCAGACACCACACCATTGAACTAGTTCCTAGATTCTGGGTGACGTCCTATTCCTCTTCCCACTCTGGCGGGGCACCCTTTTAACCAGATGGTCCCCTTCTCCAAGAGGGGACTCCAGATGGAGGGGAAGAAAATTCTCAGTGGTGCACCCCTGAGGTGATTTACCCTACTCCAGATGTGAGCCCATCGCCCCACCAGAGGCACCCGTTTCTCTTTCCACCATAGGGAACGTTAGGAGGCAGCTGGCGCAGGCATGGGAGAGCAGGAAGGGCAGGTCCTCGAAACAAAGAGAGCCTCGGCAGCCGCTAGGGACTTACCCTACAGGTCGCCTGTCCAAGGCTGCCTGGCCACGAGCAGGACTTAACGTCCCGGTGGAGTCGCCAGATTTCTGTTACCGCACAAAAGGCACCATCTGCTCACCATGAGACAGAAGCCAATCATCAAGAGGCAAGATGGTGGAAAAAAACAAAGGGTTTATTACAGCTTGCCAGCAAGGGGGAAGATGGCTGACTAACGTCCAAAAGGACCATCTTCCAGAACAAAGACTATGGGCCAGTTCTATAGGGGGCTGGTCTCTGGGTTGGGGAGGCATCTGGTCTCAGTTCCTGAGTCTTTTGTTTTACTTAACATGCGTCAGAGACTGGAGCAACACCCCACACCCTGATCTTTCAGTTGTCATTGATGATGGCTCTCAGCATAGATTCTCTGCCCGGGGGTCATCACATTCCTAAGGAACTCAAGAGAAGAAGATTATCGATTTATAGCAGCTGGGAGGGGCCACAGAGCATGTCTGGGCTAGTTAATCAGCAACAGGGTTTCTTTTCTACAATATGGCATCCCTTATGTCAACCTTGTCTTAAGCGGGTATCACTACCACCCCTCCCCAGATCCCTCTGGAGCCCTAGAACACTTCTCACACCTTTAATTCAGGGGAGCGAAAGGCTTTGCCTCTTATTAGAGGAGCATCAGTCACGCAAGCAGGTGGGAGAAGTGATAACAAAGTGTGTATGCCCCCCCTTTCCTTTTCATTTTGGTGAGAGGGGGAGGGAGATACAGGATTCTCCTCCCCCTGGAATCAGATTGTTCCTAAGCCTGGACCTGAAGGTCAAATTATTTTACTCACATCAGAGGACCTAGCTGGAGGGGAGGAGTGGGGAAGCCACCTCTCCACTCCCCACCCTGCACTCCTCCCATTTCCCTTAACTCTACCTGTTCTCTCCGGCAACACGCCCAGGTTACAGGGTCTGGATCCCATCCACACTCACCATGGCCCTCCCCACCCCACAGAACCCCACTCCCGGGCTAGGCCTGCTGCCCCTTCTCCTCTGGCACAGGTAGCTTTCATCAGGGATGGGAGAGGGGAGAGGCTGGGGGAGCGAGGGCAAGGGGCTTGGGAGACGTCCTGGCAGGGATGAGGACCAGCAGGCTGAGAGGGAATTAGAATTCCTGGGTATATTCCAGGGAACTCAGTCCTAGGAGCTAAATAGAGGGCAGAAGGCAGCCAGGGGCTAGGCAGTAAGACTGGAATCTTTTGTCTTCAATTTGCCAGTAATAATAATGCCCCTGAGACTAACATCTGGGTAACAGAGCAGACACACACATACACACACACACGCATACGCACACAGAGTATTTGATTCCTACAGCAACCTGATGACACACATAATTATTATCTCAATTTTACAGACCCGGAAGCCCAGCCCCTAGGGAAGCCAAATCACTTCCGCCAAAGAACAAGCAAAATGCGCAAATGAGGTTTGAGTCTTCAGCTCCCACAAAGTACATTGAGGCTAAAACAACCCATGAACTTTAGCAATTATTTCAGATGCTGAAGAATTAACAAAACAAACAGAAAAAAAGATTAATAAAAAAAGATTTACCTGTGTAAATGCAATTCTGGTTAAATCCCCCAATGTGAACTAGTAACTGTGGACCTCACTGTGATCACGGATGTGACAAACCATGTCTGATTAACAAATTTCTTACATGCTTTATTTGATTATTGTAATCTAATGAGATCTATACACGTGATGTTTTTGCAAATTTTGCACTTACAGTGTTTGCTTATAATATTCTTACATTTTCGAAGTTTTAAGGTAATCAATTATTTTATAAGGCTTCATGGACTCATAGTACTTCACAGAAGGAGGTACAAAGCGAATAAAAGACATAGTCTTTGCTCCACATTGACCCCACATTCCAAATAAGGATGATAGTAGCATATGACACAAATTGGTATCTTTATAACTTGGTTTTTAAGATTCAATTCAAAAAAAGGGTGGCTTTCAGCACACACAAAAATGGAGGAGTGTGGTGGGTGGTCAGGACTTCATTTATGTACGCTGCCACCAGGTGGAGGCAGAGTGCCATAGGTGGTGAAGTCTGAAAGGGTAGGTAGAGAGGATTTGCTAAAATTACTGATTGTGGTTCTGGGTTCAACCTCTACAGATTTACAATCACAAATTTTTCTATTTATTAGAACATTTACTGAAATAGCAAAGTGCAAGCAAGTTATAAACGAACATTTGAAATAGCTCTTTAGAGGGGTTTCACAAATGAAAAGTAGAGCTACATCTTTCCCTTCAACCTCTTAAGGTTCCTTTTCTCACAAATACCTTCAAAAAGACATTATCGGTTCCTTCTTATGTTGCTTCAATGTGAAACACTCAAAATCACCAGACTGTGTTTGGCAAAAACTTCCGAAACTCAGCTTTAGGGTAGCCCTCTCTCCGAGCCTGTCCTTCTCTCAGCTCATACAAGAGAGGGTGGTGAAAGGAATTTGAGGGCTGGTGATGGGGAAGGTGACCAAGTGTGACCAACTGTCCTGGTTTGCCCAAGACTGTCCTGGTTTTAGCACTGAAAGTCCCACACCCGGGAAAAACCCCTTTGTCCCAAGAAAACCAAAAGAAAAGTATAACTTCCTGTTTCAGACTCTCTGCTCCAAGACCTTCATTTCTTTCCATCAGGGAAAAAAAAAAAAAAGGCAAAATGCTCCACCATTTGATGAACCCACAAATCCCATGTATAGGAGCCCTCCTTTAGCATGAATCTTGGCTGCTAGGTTAGGGGGATGCTTTCTATTTTACACGGAGGCAGGGTATATAGCAGGTGCATAAAGGCATGTGAAGTGCAATGCAGAGCAGGCGGGCCCACCCTGTCAGGTAAACAGACAGGGCCTTCAAGAAGTCTCTCAGTTCATTGTGCCAGCCTCTGGGGCTGACCCTTGAGGCCTCCGATGAGGTTGCCCTGCCAGTTGGAAGGGAAGCAGGAAGTCAATTAGTCCCCGCTGACAGAGGATGCCGACTCGGGAGCAAGGACTAGAGGCTCGGGGAGGATATATTTAGCCCAGCTCCGTTAACAGCTGACCCCCCGGCTCTCCTCAGAAATGTGGCAGGGAGAGTTCTCGACAGTGAATCGGGAGTGAAATAACGTGGACAGGTTTATAACTTGAAAAAGAAGATCTTGAAGGAAATAACCTAAAAAAGGACAGTTCCATGCAGATTAGATGAAAATGTTCATGTTATTTTGTGAATTGCTTTCCTCGGAGGTTTGTATTCATTGTCTTCATTTCCCGTAGCCTTTCTCATCATTGGTTCCATCGTAATTTAGCTTTCTTTTCGGACAAGCGTTCTTTGTCAAGTTCGTGTTCTCAGGCACCCAGTACTAACAAACCCTGCTCCGTACACCTGTCACCTGCCAGCACTATTAATGAAGAACCAACGGGATGTGGTAATGTTCTTAAAAACTGAGATCTGGTAAGAATTACCTGCAAACCCTCCAAAGAATAAACCAGAGATGCTGACCCTGGAGAAAGTGTCACAGCAGGAGGGTAGGGCTCTCTCGCCCCGAGTGGACACAGACAATGAACAGAGGCTACACGGTGACACAAACACTGTTAGAACAATACATCTATTTATCGGATCTGAAGCCCGGGAGCTGGAGACAGCTGAGAAATATGGTTGCGTTCCTAACTTGACAATGAATAAGCAGGCTCTAATTTGCAACTGCACGGGTGTGAGACTGCCATATGTTATGTAAATAGCTGTAGGTCCCTTTAAGAAAAGAAATGGTGTGAAGACAAGGCCCTTTTGTGCTACTGACTGAGGCCTACCTTGATCTGCAGAGAATAAAGAAAGGTCACCTGGATAGAGTTGCCAGAAAAATACAGGACGCCCAGGTACATTTAAATATCAGATAAGCAATAAAACATTTTGGTGTAAGTGTGTCCCAAATATTGCATAGGACACACTTATACTAAAAGTGCTATTTGTTGTTTATCCGAAGTTCAAGTTTAACTGGACCTCCTGTATTCTTTTTTTTCTTTTTTTGCTGAATCTGGTCACCCTACACCTGAGAACAAAGAGGAACGGAGTGTGAGATCAAGAGAGGAGTGTTGTCACTAAGGCAAAGGAGCAGGAAGGTGGCCCAGCATCAGCGTTGTCCAAGAGAGGAGGCGAGAGAGCCCAGGAGCGTGGAGAAGAAATGCTGGATTCCACAGCAGAAGCTCCCAACAACCTTTTCAGCTCACCTCATTCCCGCTGGAGTGAATGACCAGGTCCTGAAAACTATTTTCTTGGCTGTGTTGGGGCACATAATGTTCCCTTTTAAATGGTAGAGGGCTGGCCTTTCAAAAGAGGCAGGCAAAATTCTTCTGGTTAAAGACCCACTCAAATGAAAAGAAAGGGGATTGGGTGGGAGGAGGTAGAGTTATAAACCCAGAAGGATGGAAGAACGGGAGGGAATACAGAAACAGACTGCAGCCAATTTCTGGGAGGTAGAGAGCAGGTGGGTGGAAGGGAGGTAGCAGCTCTCTGTGGAAAACCACTGAGCTTGCGAGGGCCGAAGTTCAGAGACGCCAGGCATGCCAGAGGAAAGGAGGCAGAGTTTGTCCTCGAAAAGTGGAAACCTACAGCCCCCTCCCCCTCACCAGCAGGCAGGGTGTCCCTAGGCTAAGAGATCAGAGGGTTGTTCTTGGCAGAAACTGAAAGGGGGGCCTCAGTCTTGGAAACTCCAGGTGTAGCAAAGGACAAGAGCAAGTCCTTTGGTCTGAAAACAGTAGGAATAATTAAAAGTCTGCAAATAGAGTGACTGGATCCCAGCACCTTCCTCTGCTCTGGACACAGACTGAAGGTCCCACCCCAACCCCAGGCATGGGAGAAGTGTCCTCCCCAGAGAGAGGGAATGGCCTCAGAGGTAGGACCCCCACATGTCGCCCTCCCCCTGCCCCAATACACAACCATAACTCACAGAGCTTCCAATCCATTGATCTATGCCATAATCTGAAATATAAACAGACAACCGAGGATCATCAACCACTGGAGGAAATTTTCCATCCCTCCCCAAAAGTTCCCCTTCTCTCCCCTAAAAGAGACCAAAATAAACAGGAAACTATATGAACAGATAATAATGTCAGATACAGGGGGGAAAAACTTTATCCTTAAATATATGAGAAAACATTACACACTTTTCCTCCCAAAAAAAGCACAGAATATGGTTAAAATGAAACAACTGCAGAACAAAATAATCTTGGAAATTTTAAGCATGATACCAAAATAAAAACTCCATAGAAGGCTTAGAATGTAAAGAAGAGGGTATTGTTCATAAAGTAGAACAAAAAGACAAAGATATGGAAAATATGACAGAAAATACAAAAGCCATAGAGAATCAATTCAGGAAGACCACTACTCACGTAACAACATGTTTTAGAAAACAGAGAAGGAAACTATCAAAAAATGATATTGAGGGGCCGGCCCGGTGGCATAGTGGTTAAGTTCGCCTGCTCCGCTCCAGTGGCCTGGGGTTTGCAGGTTCGGATCCTAGTCGCGGACCTACACACCACTCATCAAGCCATGCTGAGGCGGTGTCTCACATAGAGCAAGTAGAAGGATGTACAACTATGACATCCAACTCTCTACTGGCGCTTTGGGGAGAAAAAGGGAAAAAAGGAGGAAGATTGGCAACAGATGTTAGCCCAGGGCCAATCTTCCTCAAAAAAAAAAGTCAAAGCTTTAAAAAAAATGATATTGAAAAATTCACAAAACTGAATAATAGTAGCTAACAGTTATTGGGTGTTTATGATGTGTTCTATGAGTATTAACATATTTAATCCTCCAATAACACTGAGGTAGCTATTATTATTATTCCCATTTTACAGATGGGAAAACTGAAGCGCAGAGAGGTTAAGTAACTTGCCCAGTGCCCTATGGCAGCAGGACCAGGACCAGGATTCAAACCCAGAGTTCAGCTCCAGACCCCAAACTTTGGGACTCAATGAGTCTTAGCCTGGGTTCCCTTGAAATTGAGCCAAAGCACAAGTTTACTTGCTGACACTTCATCAGGGAGTACAATCATAGGAAAGCAGGAATGAGGGAAAAGAGGGAGGAAGGAAGAGAAGGAGGGAGAACAGACATAAGAGGGGGTGCTAGCAGGCTGGCCATGGATTCACAGCAAGTGCAGCTGATTGCTTTTCAGCCTGTTAACAATCTAACCAGGAGGAAATAGAATTGATCTCCTGCTCCCATTTCCATTGGTCAAACTTGTCCATGGGCTTGTAACCCTCCCTCCCCTGCACTTCTTGGTTGCTCCATCTGGCCTTTCCAGAGGCCACCAAGGAAGCCAGATCTCATTGCAAGAGCAGCATCCAGGCAAGTGGGCATGGGCCAGTGGAACACCCATGTGCTGGCATGTCTGCTGGCGATGTCTCAGGCCCTGCTCAGTGAGCCAGCAGGCACGTGTGGGTACTGAGTGGACGCACGTAGTTTCATGCCTCAGTGGGGACAGGGAACCCCTAGGGCAGGAGTGAAAGTCAGGTGGCATGAGGAATTAGCAAGGGTCCTTTTGAATCATGCCTGTGAGTAAGTGACAGGAAGGACTGGAGCAGCTGCCACTGAGGGCCTGGTCAGCCAAGCAGAACTCAACAATGATTGGAAGCTCCCCTCTGTGGCCTTGAAGGATGTTGGTCGGGGCCAGATAATCTTCCTGGAGGGCGATCAGTAAATGGCAGCTGGACCACTTGGGGGAGATGCATAATTGGCTATGGCACACTTTTCTAGGCTGAGTCCACAGAGCTGAATGCTGATGATGACTATATCAATACAGCAAATACTTGTACTGAGTTGCCACTGTGTGCCAGGCACTATTCTAAATGCTACATTTATGTTATTTATTTTAATCTTCACAGCAATATCATAAGGTTCCTTATGATTTTACAGACAAAGATACTAGCTCAGAGAGGGTTGTTAACTTAACCAGCACCATCGCTGGTAAGTGGGGGAGCCAGGTTTTGAATCTGGGCCATCTGACCCTGGTGTCAGTAAGCTTAACTATCAAAAGGCCACTGAATGGTCAGCAGACTAATGAAAAAGATGTGAAAATTTGGAACATCAGGAATAAAAAGATGATTCTAAAAGCTTCCAGGGAAACAAATCACAACAGAATGAAAACCAGAATGGTATTAGTTTTCTCAACAGCAATACTAAAAACCAGGAAACAATGGAGAAACAACTTCAAAATTTTAAAGAAAATAAGTTTTCAAACTAGAATTTTACATCCAATCAAATTGTTGATCAAGTATGAAAACAGAATAAAGATGTTTTCAAACATGTTTAGATTCAGAAATTTGACCTTCCTTTCTTAGAAAGTGACTGGAGTATATGCATTAGCAAAACAAAGAAGGAAACCAAGAAAGAGGAAGACACGGCACCCTGAAGCAGTAAATCCAACCTAGAGAAGCTGCTAAGAGAAGATCTCGGGTTGAGAACTGTGTGGCTGGACTAGGGAGCCACCAGTCCACAACAGAGCAGGAAGAGACAGGCTTCATGAAAGATCATCCAGGAAAAAAGTGGACCAGTAGAAAAGATGATACAATAGACAAGAGGATGGAGCACCTGGAAAGAAGATGCAGTTGGGCAATCGTCAATTCAAGGAAAGGCAAAAGGCTATACAAGAAATGACATGTAATCACAGAATTCTAATAGGTTCTACAGTGAAGAATATTTATATTGTCATAATGATGTAAACACTAATTATTGATATAATTAAAAGTATGATAAAATTTTGGGGAGAGGATGAGGAAGGAGAGGTGGAGATGTTAAATCTTCACCTCTTATAACATATGTAAACTTGAAAGTTGTGATTTATGCGTATTATTGAAACATGTGAAGGTAACTTCCAGAAGAAGCAGATAGAAGTTCAAAGCAGTTCCTTTGGCAGAAGACTGGCAGCTGGTGTAGGGTTGTGCAGGAAACTGCTGTTTTGTATTCTAAGCTTTTTCAGCACTATTTGCTTTCTTAATTATATATACAATTACTTAATTTAAAAAAAAAACACAAAACTTATTTTTAAAAGAGGCAAGCCCATGAGAGGGGTTCATGCAATTAAGAACACAGCCCCATGGCTTCCCCAGGTTCTTTCCACAGTTCTGCTCCTTGGCACTTGACCAACTTTTCATAAATTCCCATCCTTTGACCTCTCACCTATGTCTCCTGTTTGTGCTCAGTCTTCAGTTTTGATTATTGGTAACCTCCGGTTCCCCTTTTGATGTCCACCATCCACATAATGTCCCAGTTTGCTTTCTGTCGTTGACTTTGATATCTCAAACTTTTTCTTCCTCCCAGCCCTTTCCCCCAACTTATAACACAAGTGGCTCAGATGTGTGGCTTTAATCAAACAATTATAGGAAATACAATCTGTTGTAACTTTGTGACTCTGACCAAAACACCTCATTTCTCATAGTTTCCTCAGCTATGAAGTGAGAGATTGAGTCCAGATGATCTTTAATCTCCTTCTATCTCCAATGTTCTGTGATTTGCATCCTGATAGTAAGGCTGAGTTGGCAGAGGTGTATAAAAATCACAAAGGAAGTGACATCATCTATTCGATGATTAAGGAAAATAATTCACTGAAGTCATATTGGGTTCCGTTCACTTTAAAAAGAAATTTGAAACTCTACATCTGAAACCTAAAGAATCAATGGTCCACATCTGAATCAAGCTCGAAGAAGCTTCAATGGAGAGCAGAGGATTCCAAAGTCATTGAACTAGTCAGTCTTGATCAAACATCTTTTATGAACCCTTTTATGAGAAAGATATTCAAATCTAGATTATGACAATGGCTCAGGTGACCTCCTAACACAAAGAAGGGAGTTTGGTTTTAAATCCCTTAACCTCTTAGGAGAGACAGAGGGTAGCTGGAGACAGCAAAGGCGGAGGCTCCCATTAAGAAAGATGGACCTAAATGACAAGGGAATAAAATAAGAGCCCAACCGATGCACAGATTTCCCTCGTTAGGGAAAAAGGGAATTTCACTGGTACAGCAAAGTCCTTTTTCCTTTCCCCAAGGTATACAGTGCCAAAGTGTGCGAACTAATCCACTTGACATGTGGGTCTTAGAGCCAAAAGAGAAATAGTGGTGTGCGTTTATAATTACTAACAGGGAAGATTAAATGGCAGATTTAACATACTTTCTAGAGTTAGGGAGAAAATTTTGTTAAATAAATGATATCCCACAGCCCTTGTGTCACTAAATAGGTTAGACCTGATGGAACCTTGCAATTGTGTCCCAGTAAGATGCACTGGGATCCGGGGAGGTCAGTCCTTTGAAATATTAACTATCTGTAAGTCTTTCACAAATACAAGCAAATACAGTGTATCTTGAAGTGGTGCATACACACACACACACATTCTGAGAAGCAGAAGGCAAACAGAATACCAGAAGAAAAGGAACAGAAATGAACCTTGAAAAGTCTAAAGGAGAAGGAGAAATCACCAAGGATTCTCAGGCCTTTGCTAAAACTGGATTGTTTCTTTTTTAAGATACATAACTCCATTTCTACGAACGGACTCATTCTTGTGGTATGGCATTGGTTCCTAAAACTGGGGCACATGGAGACAAAATAATAAATGTATTCCTTGGTGATGAAAAGTTTTCAACCATGTATATATTCAACACACATTTATTGAACCCTATTATTGAATAATAGGGAATATTATTGGTATGTTTCTCAGTGCCTTACATATTGTAGCCGATTTCCTAACAACACTGTGAAGTATGAACTATTAGTGGCCACATTTTACAGGTGAGGAAGTTGGCAGAGAGAGGTTAGGAAACATGCCCAGATTTCACAGCTAGTGAGTCCATGTTCTGAACTATGGTGCTTCTGGTTGGTCCATCAGCAATGGTGAGAGAGGTGACCCCATCCTTGTCTGCACACGATAATCTGAGGGGAGCCTAGAAACATTCGTAAGAAGTAGGCAGGCATTTAAGGTCATGTAATAGGGTGAACTGTTAAGAATAAAGACCACTTGGTGGTAGACATGATTTTCAAAATATTTGAACACCAATCGAGCATGGGCACTGATTGATCAATAAACAGGTGCCAGCCACACTATCAGTAGGTTATCCAATGGGCACCAGAAGCATATCTGCTTATCCTGGAATTAACGTCTACTTTCTCCTCTCCCATCTAGGAAAGAGAGCCCAGCACTGTGTAACAGAACAGCTTTGATATTCCAGGCCCTTGAAGAGGATTCATCTCTCTGGCTTTCAGTGGAAGTTCAAAGTGGGTGAGCTGGGCCCCTGGGTGGGAAATCGCTGCCAGATGCCTGCCAGAGAGACCCAGTGAAAAAGACCCTGTTCAAAAGACTGTACTGTAGACTCGCCTACGGGTTTTCCAAATTGAATAACAAGAGAAGCAGAACCAAGAGGTTCCTTCATCTCCCTGGACCTAGAGGTCCTTATACCTGTCAAAGAGGTCGTGAATGTCTACCTGAAGCTGGTCTGGGTGTCTTTCTGATGGGCTTGTCGGGGTGGGGGAGTGGAGTCAAGGAAGTTCCCCACAAGCCCAAACATGTCTTTGAAATCTCATATTTTATCTTTAAAATCACTCTGATTTTTAATTTTTCCCCATAATGGTTCAGTCCTTGATTTAACACAAAAATTCCATCCTAAAATAGCCAGTAAATCTGACACCCCAGAGAGAGGCCCCATCATTATCTAAAAGCTTTGTGAACCCCAGTTCAGACCCATGCCTCATCCCCAAGCACTTGATCCTCAGGTGAGAAGCAGGGCCGGTGGAGAGAGCACTGTATGGGGAGGGAGGCTGTGTCCCACACACCCACAGTGCTCGGGAAGCTGCGGATGCTCTGGACAAGCCAGTGAGAAAATGACTGTTGAATGAATGTAGAAAAGAACAAGGAGGTGGTGACTCCCCGTGGAATACCAGGTCCAGGGAGGCCTATCCGTGTCCATTTTGACCTATCTTGACTGCAGAATGTGAGCACTTTTCACCGAATCCATGGCACAAGCCAAACACATGCATTCAAGACAGACTTTCAGAACAGACCCCGGAGATACGAAATGACAAATCTAGCTGGAATAATTAATCACCTGGGAAAACAGCACCTGAACCTGAGAGACAAAGCAGCAGACAAGAGGGGAATTCTATACGGGGAACTATTAGACACGGGTGTTAAACATCCCCACCGTCCGTGGTGG
Organism: Tapirus indicus; assembly: GCA_031878705.1. Classification (NCBI taxonomy): domain Eukaryota; kingdom Metazoa; phylum Chordata; class Mammalia; order Perissodactyla; family Tapiridae; genus Tapirus; species Tapirus indicus. The sequence continues at coordinate 50,028,509 of CM062918.1, forward strand.
GAGAATAAATCATGCTGCCAGCAGCAATTTGCAGGTAAGGGAAGGTTAAGGAGAAGAGAACAGGAGAGCCCGGAAAACAGAAGGGTCTCTCAGGTGGGGAGGGGACCTCACACCACCTGGGCCAGGACCCTCCCAGCCAGGGACCCTGAAGGCAGCCGTGGTGACCTGGCTCAAAACCAGACGAGGAGAAGGCTTACAGAGGGCAGGAACAGGGAGGTCTCTCCTCTCGGAGTGCTGGGTGGTTGCCTGGCAAAGTGATATGACACAATGGGAAGTGTGGCCACTCAAATCTAGTATATGACAGCTAAATAATTGCATGCTATTTTATACCCAGATATGGAGTAATATTTGCATTTTTGTGTGCTTCAAACACGAAGGATGTAGCATGTGTGCATTCTATGTACTTTCAAAGTTAAATAAGAAATAGTCTATAAAATTATGAAAAGGATTTGTAATCTGCCCAGAGAGTCTGATGCACGTAGATTTTAGAGTCTAAAAACCCATGTCAATTGATATGAAACATCCAGAATAGGCAAGCCTATCCACAGAGATAGAAAGTAGACTAGTGGTTGCCTAGGACTGGGAGGGAGAGTTGGGAGAAATGGGGAGTGACTGCTAATAGGTATGGGGTTTCTTTATGGGGTGATGAAATTGTCTACAATGGGTTGTAGTGATGGGTGCACAACTCTGTGAACATACTAAAAACCACTGGATTGGGCACATTAAACAGGTGAGCTGTATTGTATGTGAATTATATCTCAATACAGCTACTAAAACAAAGCAAAAAACCCTGAATCAGTGTCCTAACTCTGTCACTTACTAGTTATATGCCCTTGAGAAAGTTACTTGCCCTTACCTCAGTTTCCCCATCTGTAAAATGGGGATGATATGATAGCACTACCTATCTGATAAAGGTGATGTGTGTACTCAATGAGATCACATATGTGAGAGGGCCTAGCACGACGTCCTATGTATGGTAGAGATGCAATCAATGCCAGTTACCTGTCCCTTTGTCCCCAATAACAAATAAATGAATTCACTTGCAAAGTGAGGTTTGGGATTAGATTGATGGTTCCCAATAGACAGCCCTCAGACCTCCAGAGAGCCTAGAAAATAGTCGTGGGGCTCCCTCTGGCTATTTTCTGCCAGAAAGTCTCCCTGAAGTCGCACCATTACTGGAGAGCAGGCTGCCCCAGACTGCTAAAAACATCAAGTTTCTTTGCTTTGGGCTGGAATTAGATTAATTCAGCATGGTTATCAGCCAATCGAAAGTTCAGTTTGGCAATTTATGTCTTTGGTTAATTGCCTTATTATTTGGTGAGTGCTATTCACCTGGGAAACAAAAATCTTTCAAAATGTGGGGCCGGCGGAGTAAACTGATAAAAGGGGTTTTGGTGGTGAAAGGGTTGGGAAGCACTGACCCAGGTGCCTGGAGGCTCCTTCCTGCTCTATTGTTCAGGTTGAGTTTTGGAGGATGAGCCTTCACCAGAGACAGGGACGAGAGGCATTTTGTGCCATCCCATTGTCCTGGAACGGCAGCACAAGTGACAGCTTGGAGCGTGAGAGGCCTGGAGTGTGTGAGGAAGAAAAGAAAGTTCTCTGATTCCTCTCTGGCTCCTTCTCAGCTGCTGAGACCTAATTTCTGGTTGCGAGGATCCAGGGCATTTTGAAAACCACTCCAACGTAATCCAGTTCATATTCCTGTCACTAAGGTCATCTCTTATTTGGCAACACAGCTGAGGTCAAAGCCATGGTCTTAGTCATTATTGTTCCAAGATAAATGGAGGTTTGACATGGCTCGTTTTGCTCCCTAAATTAACTCTTGCAAAGCAGTTTGAGTCTCCAGCAGCGTCTGCCAGGCTTAGCAGCAGAGTTAGTTGCTAGAAGGAAGAGCCACCTGGGGACTTTGGTTCCAGGAGGGTCTGATCCTGTTCAGGGCGCTCAATGTCCCTGTCAGCAATGCATACAACACATTGGACACTGGCCCTTCCTGGACTCAGGAGCTGCCCCTTTGTCCATGTGTCAGATGGCAGAGAAAGACTTCTGCCTACAGAAGTTCAAAGTAAGAAAAGGGCTGACAGCTCTCTTCCAAGAGGCTTCCCAATGTGGCAGTTATTCACTTCATGACTTGACCTTGGTCCATGGTCTGACCTTTGGTCTTAGGATAGACACAGAGCAAGTGTCCATGGTCATGTGACTGATACATAAAGCCATTCTTCTCCGGAAGACAACAGTCACTACTGGAAAGGTCTTCTGCCAGGAAAAGAAAATTAACTGGATACCAGAGATAACAGGTGGAGTTTGCTGGAGATTCAAGACTCTTGTTGAGTGTTGAATGTAGGCTTTATTAATGTGAGTATGCAGCAGCCGACCTGGAAAGGGGAAGCAGGTGTAGCTAAGCCCTTGTCTTGGGAGTGCCCCCCTCTCCTGTCCGGTTTGAATTCCTAGCTATGCAGTCACTCATCTGATTTGCTGTATTATTCATTCAGTAGACTTGTATTGAGCACTTTCTATGCAACAGACACTAGGGATGCCAAAGAAAGACACACAGTTGTTGCCCCTGAGGGCCTCCCAAATACGGTAAGAGATTAGCATTTGTTTCGACCCCTGTTATCTAGGTAATCCTCAGAATCACCCTATGAAGTAAGGAAGGTGGGACCCAACATACCCATTTTATAATTGGGAACACTGAGGTACTGAGTAGCTAGTTGCTCTGCCCCGTGTCTCCAGTAATCACACCCACTGGAATTCCAAACAAAGCTCTATTTCAAGTGTTCTGTCTTCTTGCCTGCATGTATACAAAGTACACTGACATGGCCAGTGTGTTAGGAGGCTTTCAGTAATCATCACTGAGATGAGAAAAAATAAGGATGATGGAGAGTTTTTTCATTAAACTAAATTTCTTCTATTTAAAGAACTATCCTCTATTCTGAAATTATGTCCTTCCTACTTTTTGGTATTAAAATGCCCTTTTGTAAATATTGGTAGTTTTTTTTCTTTTTATTGCACTTATATGGCAAAACAAAATGTTGGTAATTCTGTTGTTTCCCAAACCTGTCTGCTGGTCTTTGAACAGTTGCCCTAAAATGTGCATGATCCCTGTGAAAGACAGACAGTCCATCCCATGTCCTGGGGCATGGATGAGCCTCTCACCATTTGTAGAGGCTAAGGTGCCTGAGACCATGGCCTTGACTGGGAGGACAAGGACGCTCTGAGGAGCCTTACACTGAGAAAAACAAAGAGCAGTGATCTGCTGTGATCCCTTTACTCTGATTTACACAGGACACATGACTTTCCATGGTCATGGCAACTAGCCAAAAATGATACGGCTGATTAATTCTGCAAGTACATTATTCACATGTCACCAAATATTGACTCTTACCAGCCCCTTGCCCCCAGCCATCTGCCCTGGTGTGTCAAATCAAAATAAATCAACAAACAAAAACTGACAGGCAGATGACACCCCAGGGATGCTGCAGCCAATCGCGTAGCTCCCAGAGCTGGGCTGAGTTCTGAGTAGCTGCCCCACTTCTCCATCTCCTTCTTCCCCAGTGACAGGAGTGAACAGGCACACACATGCACACACACAGGTTTTAGATGGCAAAAGGGAGTATGGGAGGGGGAAATGGTTGGGGGCAGCTGGGGTAAAAAAGACTTGAAAGATCCTAGGAAGGAAAGATAATAGTAGACCACTTATTGAACTTTTATTATGTACCAGGCATATAAATGCCACAATAATGTTTAATCCTCACCACAACTCTGAGATATAGGAACTATTATTATTCCCATTTAATAGGTGAAAACATAAAACTCCTTTATGTTAGTCAACTTGTCCAAAGCCAAACCTCTAGCATTTCATGGTCTGAATTCAAAGTTAATGCTTTTAATCCCTACATAAGCCAACTCACCTTCACTCCCACCTGGACCAGCTTTACAGCCTCTCTGTGCCTCCATTTCTGCATCACAATAATGGGACAATTATGGTAACCCAGTTTATAGGGTCGCAGTGAGAAATCAATGAGCTAATACATATAAGGTACTTACAAAAGTCCCAGCACACAAGTGCTCAAATATGTGTTGGCTATTATTATTGATATTGTTATTTTTATTACACAATATTGCCATCCTTAACTGGATGAAGGGAGAGTGGAGGACACAGATTTTACAACCAAAGAGGATATAGTTGGGTGCATGAGCATTCCTTGGGGATCTAGTGCCAGAGAACTACATTTCTATTCCCAAGCAGAGGATAAGTCATTTCCCCAAGATCTGCCCCACCAGGTTGTACATTTCTACACCCTGTAGATTTCTAAGCATCTTGTCTTCCTTCCTTCTGTCTCCTGTCTTCTGACAGCTCTGCAGAGAGGCCTCTCACCCCGTCGTGCAAAGACCTCTTTCCCAGAGTCAAAGCTGTTAGACCGTCTGGTGAGCGGTGGTTAGAAGACACCGCCACCTCAGTGGATTGGTGGTGTGTGTGCCACACCCTTGGAAACTCCCCACAAAGCACAAACAGAGGTCAGCCGTTGCTCCAACTCGCTCATTCTTAAAAGCAATTTCCAGCATCTTCCCCTCCACTGCTTTCCACCAAACTATGGGAAAACACAACAATGAATGGACTGTAACATCCCTAACAGCTGCCACCCATCTCCATCTGGGGCTAGTGATGCACACTAACAACTTTAAATTTAGTCTTAAATTTTGTAACTTGGAAAATATAACCAACAACTCCTGTGAATGTGAGTTATCTTAGTGACTTTTCTTTTCCAGTATCTGAAACTGATGACTAAAGTCCTGGTCACCGGCTTGACTGTGTCACAAATATGCTCCTTTCCTAGGTAACCTTCTTCTGCCACTGTCTGCATTTCCAAATGTAGCCCCAGGCCAGGGAGCAGCTGTTTGCTGGCTCTCAAGAGCAAGTTGCAAATGGTCCCTCATTGGCTTGTGCTTTTTCGCTTCGTTGAGAGATGTACTTATATGTGCCACATGGAAGGGAAGAATCAGAATGGGTAATAGCATGTTAAAATTGGAAGTTTTTACTAGTCACCAAGATATAACATACGTGACTAAAAAGCAAAGTATAAATTAAAAAAAAAAAAAGAGCACCAGCTTCCTAACTCCTCATGCTGGATTGTTCTAGCGTCAATTTGTTGACACTGGGTACTACATTTCCCAGAATCCCCTTTACAGAATGTTCCCGAGTTGAGTTTATCAAATGTGAACTTGTGTGGGATTTGGGAGGCGGAACTGGAGCAGCCGCCCTTACCCTCTGGTGGTCGCTGTGGGTTCAGGGAGCTGAAAGAGGTATCGGTGGGTTCTGGTTTGTTTCCACTTTTCCCTGCAGGGTATCCAGCTCTCCTTCCCAGCTGCTATCCTCGCCGACCAGCAGCGACCCCAGCCCCACCACAGACACCTAGCTGTGAACTCCGAGGTAGCAACCATGATGAGCGGACGACATTCTGCAGACTTCTGTACCTGCCCCCTTCACAGTCCTACTCAAGCAGCTGGAAGAGCCTGGCTTCCGGTTGTCCCTGAGGGCTCTGAGCAGTCACCTGGGCTAGGCTGCTTTGTGACCTTTCTCTGACCCTTTGACTCCTCTTTTCAAACCTCTCCTTCCCCAGTGCCTCCCACAATGGTGTATGGTCTCAATGCTAGAATATATCCCTTATGCCAAAATACCTCCAGTCTCATGAATGATGGGCACCATGGGCCCCCTCAAAGAGCGTTGACATGTGCTCCCTGCAGCTGAGGCATGGAAAGCTGTCACCTAAGCTGCACCCCAGAAGCTGCAGCAGAGCATCAAGGTGGCTGCACTGGGTTCCACTCACTCCCAGAGTTTCGGGGTGGGGTGGAGTTGTGGGCCTAATCAACAGGACTAGCGGCAGGGGCGGAGCAAGCTCAGCAGCGAGACGCTGGAGAAGGACTCAGGATTCCTAGGGAGGAGCGTGACCAGCAACCACCGGGAATGGAGATGCACCACCAGATCAGAGGATCTGCGGGAAGCTCTGGCCATGAGGAGCCCCGGAGAGCATCTCACTGAGAAACAGCGTTCGGTATCTACTGACCCAGGAGCACAAGGCCAGCTTCCGTCACCAATCAGCACCTCAGTTACCACTCCTCTCTCCCTCCTCTCTTCCCTGGAGGGGTCACAAATTGCCTAGCAAGCTGGAATGGAAGGGGGCAGAGAAAGGGCAAAGACTTGCCATAAAATTAAGTTCAGAATTTTGGTTAATCTCTTGGAGTAGACACAATTGAATTTAGACTGTGTTTTGTGACTTAAAGTGACCAAGTTAACTGAGAGTGAGCTGGAAATTATAGGTCTGCTGGAGTTTTTACTTAGGGGTAGGGAGAGTATTTCTATTCAATTTACTTTAAAGTGGGAAAGGAAAATGAAATTGTGGTTGCTCATGCCCAGAGGCCAGGCATCGTGCATGCCAGTGACAAATGTCAAGGCAGAGACCAGGCCCTGGGGAGCTGGCTCTGTGTGTGTGGAGCCCCAGATTCCTCTAGTGAAGCCTCGGGGACAGGAGGGGCCACAGAGAAGGCTGAGAGCGTGGGATTTGGATGTCTGTCCCCTCGTCAAACTAAGTTTTCACTACTGTTTATGTTGGAGTTCCAAGTAAGTTTTCACTTGAAGGCAGGATAGAATTCTACCACTTTAAAAGGATTTTGAAACCCACTTTCTGTCTAACCCCATTTAACGAATCGAGAAACAAAGTCTGTAGAGAGGAATCGATGCACTGATGTAGAAGCAGGATCTGAACCAGCGTTCCGACTCGTATCCCCGGACCCTCTCCCCACCACACATGGCCTCCAACCCCAGGACCCAAGAGGATGTCTGGTAATTGATTTCAGATTTCTTCACAACTGTCTCACTTTAGATTTCTCAACTCAAAAATAAACATAAGGGCAAGAAAAGTGAAACAAAGGATTAGAAACTAGATCAGCAAGTGCAGGGTCAACAGAAGGAAGGCCCTGGTGAAGGAATGGGAGACTGAGCTGCTTGACAGTAAGCTCAGCTCTGGGTCGCTCTTGACCTTGGCAGTGCCCTGTTACCTGGGAAGCCTGTGCAAAAGCAGATTCCCAGTCCCCAGGCCACCCTAGGGTACGACTCCAAAGCCGAATTTTAACAAGCATCTCAGATGATTTAATTGCCGGGGCAGATTTGGATCCAAGAAGTGGGTACACACATCAGGCCAAGAACCACCCAGTGTACGGTGGTGGCAGAGTGCTGGACATTGGTTCCGGCTGCTCCCTCCCATGGAGGCACACTCCAGAGGACTGCAACAGGGCTGACTGTGGGCTAGGTAGTGACTCAGCCTCAAAGGAGCTAGAAAGGGTGATGCTTGGCTGAGGAAGGCGCCACTAAGGAGAAGCAGTGGGGGGAACGCAGGATAATCCATGCAGGGACAGGTTCTAGAATCTAGCCCAGCAGAGGCAGGGTGATTGGCTGCAAAACGGACAGCACCTGAATGAAGACAGAAGCAAGAGCTGGCCCAGGATGATCCTGGGACTGTGACTCTAAAGCCTGGGAGAAGGGAGAGGTCAAGGTCCCTGGTGATAGGGGCCATCCTGCGGACCAGGCCTCAAAGAATAAGGGAGGGGCCATGCTAAATTGTCAATCTCCGGGTAACTCTTTGGTCACACCCTCATGGAAAGGTTTGTGTTTCCATAACCAGGTCCCAGTCCCAGAGCATCTGAAAATATATTACTCTTGCTCATCTGTGAGAGCAGTTCTCAACCAGGGGCAATTTTGGCCCCAGGGGACATTTGACAACATCTGGAGACATTCTGGTTGCAATAACTGGGAGTAGGTGGGTGTGTGCCCCTGGCATCCATGAGTGGAGGCCAGGGAAGCTGCTGGACATCCTACAACACATGGGACTTCCCCTACAACAAAGCACTACCCAGCCCAAAGTGCTGAGATGGAGAAATCCTGGTCTATGGTGGGATCGTTACAGGAATCCATTGTTCTTTGGGGAAACTCATATCTGAGATGCCCATGACATGAAGCCCCAGTTTAACTCTCCCCACAAAAGGACACACACTAGAGTCCTCGCTCTGGAGGAGAGCCCGGCCTGGAACCAGGCACCAGTGTGCAGGTGTGTGCTGGCCACCATGTAGCATAGCAAGTTTTTTTTTTTTTTTAATTTTCTAATTTTTTATTGATGTCTTAATAGTTTATAATATTGTGAAATCTTCATTGTACATTATTGTTTGTCAGTCACCATATAAATGCTCCCCTTCATCCCTGTGTCCACCCCCCACTTGCCCCTGGTAACCACCAAACAGTTCTCTCTGTCCTTGTGTTAGTTTATATTCCACATATGAGTGAAATCATGCAGTATTTGTCTTTCTCTCTCTGGCTTATTTCTCCTGACATAATACTCTCCAGGTCCATTCAAGTTGTTGTGAATGGGACAATTTTGTCTCTTTTTAATGGCTGAGTAGTATTCCATTGTGTGTGTATATATACACATATATATATATATATATATATATATCTCATCATCAGTCAAGGGACGTTTGGGTTGCTTTCTTGGCTATAGTGAATAATGCTGCAATGAACATAGGGGTGCATAAGCCTCTTTGGATTGCTGATTTCAGGTTCATTGGATAGATACCCAATAGTGGGATAGCTGGATCATAAGGTATTTCTGTTTTTAAGTTTTTGAGAAATCTCCATACTGTTTTCCATAAAGGTTGCACTAGTTTGCATTCCCACCAGCAGTGAATTAGAGTTCCCGTTTCTCCACAACCTCTCCAACATTTGTTGTTTTTTGTCTTGGTGATTACAGCCATTCTAATGGGTGTAAGGTGATATCTTAGTGTAGTTTTGATTTGCATTTCCCTGATGATTAGTGATGTTGAACATCTTTTCATGTACCTGTTGGCCATCTGTATATCTTCCTTGGAAAAATGTCTGTTCATATCCTCTGCCCACTTTTTGATCCGGTTGTTTGTTTTTTTGTTGTTCCATTGTGTGAGTTCTTTATATATTACAGAGATTAACCCCTTAACAGATATATGATTTGCAAATATTTTCTCCCAGCTGTGGGTTGTCTATTCATTTTGATCCTGGTTTCATTTACCTTGTAGAAGCTCTGTATTCTGATGAAGTCCTACTTGTTTATTTTTTCTTTTGGTTCCCTTGTCCGAGTAGACATGGAATCCGAAAAGATCCCTTTATGAGCAATGTCAAATAGTGTGCTGCCTATATTTTCTAGTTTTATAGTTTCAGGTCTCACTTTCAGGTCTTTGATCCATTTTGAGTTAATTTTTGTGTACAGTGATTAAAATGGTCTACTTTCATTCTTTTGCATGTGGCTGTCCCATTTTCCCAGCACCATTTATTGAAAAGACTTTCCTTTCTCCATTGTATGTACTTAGCTCCTTTGTCGAAGATTAGTCATCCCTAGACGTGTGGTTTTATTTCTGGGCTTTCAATTCTGTTCCATAGATCTGTGTGTCTCTTTTTGTACCAGCACCATGCTGTTTTGATTACTATAGCTTTGTGGTATATTTTGAAGTCAGGCATTGTGATGCCTCCTGCTTTGTTCTTTTTTTTCAGGACTGCTTCACCTATTTGGGGTCTTTTGTTGCCCCATATGAATTTTAGTATTCTTTGTTCTATTTCTGTGAAGAATGTCACTGGGATTCTGATTGGGATTGCATTCAATCTGTAAATTGCTTTAGGTAGTATGGACATTTTAACTATATTTATTCTTCAAATCCACATGCATGGGATATTTTTCCATTTCTTTATGTCTTCATCAATTTCTATAGTGTCTTATAGTTTTCATTGTATAGGTCTTCCACTCCCTTGGGTAAATTTATTCCCAGATATTTTTGTTGTTGTTGTTGCTATTGTACTTGGGATTGTCTTTTTGAGTTCTCTTTCTGTTAGTTCATTCTTGGCAAATAGAAATGCAACTGATTTTTCTAAGTGGATTTTATACCCTGCAACTTTGCTGTAGTTGTTGATTATTTCTAATAGTTTTCCAATGGATTCTTTAGGGTTTTCTATGTATAAGATCATGTCATCTGCAAATAGTGAAAGTTTCACTTCTTTGTTGCCTATTTGGATTCCTTTTATTCCTTTTTCTTGCCTAATTGCTCTGGCCAAAACCTCCAGTACTATTTGAATAAGAGTGGTGAGAGTGGGCACCCTTGTCTTGTTCCTGCTCTCAGACAAATGGCTTCAGTTTTTCCCCATTGAATATGATGTTGGCTGTAGGTTTGTCATATATGGCCTTTATTATGTTGAGGTAATTTCCTTCTATACCCATTTTGTTGAGAGTTTTTATCATAAATGGATGTTGGATCTTGTCAAACGCCTTCTCTGCATCAATTGAGATGATCATGTGGTTTTTATTCTTCTTTTTGTTAATGTGGTGTATCACGTTGATTGATTTGTGGATGTTGAACCATCCCTGTGTCCCAAGTATAAATCCCACTTGGTCGTGGTGTATGATCTTTTTGATGTATTGCTGTATTCGGTTTGCCAATATTTTATTGAGGATTTTTGCATCTATGTTCATTAGCAATATTGGCCTGTAGTTTTCGTTTTTTGTATTGTCCTTGTCTGGCTTTGGTGTCAGGGTAATGTTGGCCTTGTAGAATACGTCTTCCTCTATTTTTTGGAAAAGTTTGAGAAGGATAGGTATTAAGTCTCCTTTGAATGTTTGGTAAAATTCTCCAGAGAAGTCATCTGGTCCTGGACTTTTATATTTGGGGAGGTTTTTGATTACTATTTCAATCTCTTTACTTGTGATTGGGCTATTCAGGTTCTCTATTTCTTCTTGATTCAGTTTTGGTAAGTTGCATGAGTCTAGGAATTTATTCATTTCTTCTAGATTGTCCAATTTGTTGGCATATAGTTTTTCATAGTATTCTTTTATAATCCTTTGTATTTCCGTGGTATCCATTGTACTCTCTCCTCTTTCATTTCTAATTTTGTTTATTTGAGCCTTCTCTCTTTTTTTCTTAGTAAGTCTAGCTAAAGGTTTGTCAATCTTGTTTATCTTCTCAAAGAACCAACTCTTTGTTTCATTGATCCTTCCTACAGTTTTTTGGTTTCAATTTCATTTATTTCTGCTCTAATTTTTATTATTTCACTCCTTCTACTGACTTTGGGCTTTGTTTGTTGTTCTTTTTCTAGTTCTGTTCAATGTAGTTTAAAGTTGCTTATTTGGGATTTTTCTTGCTTGTTAAGGTGGGCCTGTATTGCTATGAGTTTCCCTCTTAGGGCCACTTTTGCTGCATCCCATATGAGTTGGTATGGTGTGTTTTCATTTTTGTTTGTCTTCAGATATTTTTTGATTTCTCCTTTAATTTCCTCAGTGACCCATTGGTTGTTCAGTAGCTTGTTGTTTAGTCTCCACATCTTTGTCACTTTCCCAGTTTTTTCTTTGTAGGTAATTTCTAGTTTCATAGCCTTGTAGTCAGAAAAGATGCTTGTTATGATTGCAATCTTCTTAAATTTATAGAGGCTTGCCTGTTTCCCAACATATGATCTATCCTTGAGAATGTTCCATGTGCAGTTGAGAAGAATGTGTAATCTGCTGTTTTTGGATGGAGTGCTCTGTATATGTCTATTAAGTCCATCTCGTCTAGCTTTTCTTTTAGGTCCACTATTTCCTTGTTGACTTTTTGCCTGGATGTTCTATTCATTGATGTGAGTGGGGTGTTGAAGTCCCCTACTATTATTGTGCTGTTGTTAATATCTCCTTTTAGGTCTGTTAATGGTTGTATGTACTTTGGTGCTCCTGTGTTGGGTGCATATGTATTTATAAGTGATATGTCTTCTTGGTGGAGTGTCCCTTTTATCATTATATATTGCCCCTCTTCATCTCTCATTACCCTTTTTATCTTGAAGTCTGCTTTGTCTGATATGAGGATGGCCACACCTGCTTTTTTGTTTGTTTGTTTGCCATTAGCTTGGAGTATTATCTTCCATCCTTTTGCTCTGAGTCTGTGTTTGTCTTTAGAGCTGAGATGTGTTTCCTGGAGGCAACATATTGTTGGATCTTGTTTTTCAATCTATCCCACCACACTGTGTCTTTTGATCTGAGAATTCAATCCATTTACATTTAGAGTGATTATTGTTGTATGAGGGCTTGGTGTTCCTACTTTCTTGCTCATTTTCCAGATCTTTTGCATTTGCTTTGCTTCTTGTCTTATGTGATTCGGACTACCAATTCAGTTAGTTAGTTCTGTATGATGGTTTTCTTAGTTTTCTCTTTATTTATCATATGTGTCTCTGCTTTGAATATTAGTTTAGTGGTTACCATGAGATTTGTATAAAAAACTCTCATAGATGACATAGTCCATTTTCTGGTGGCCTCTTATTTCCTTTGTCTAAGTCGATTCCATCCCTTTCCTCTTCCTCTTCTAAGTTTTTGTTGTGACAACTTATTCCATCCTGTGTTGTGATTTTGTGCTTATAGTGATGAGGTTACGTTTATTTTTGGTGTTTTCCTTCTCTTAATCTTTCATGTTATAATTAAGTGTTTGCTAACCTATTCTGACAGAGAGCTGCAATTTATCTGATTTTGTCTATTTTCTCCTTGCACAAAGCTTTGTATCCCCTTTCTCTTTTTTTTTTTTTTTTTTCAGGCATGAGGGCCTTCTTGAGCATTTCTTGCAGTAGGAGTCTTGTGGCCTTGAATTCCCTTAGCTTTTGTTTATCTGGGATAGTTGTCATTTCTCCATCATATCTGAAGGATATTTTCACTGGATAGAGTATTCTTGGCTGAAAGCTTTTAACTTTCACAATTTTGAATATATCATTCCACTCTCTCCTGGCCTGTAGAATTTCTGATGAAAAATCTGCTGAGAGCCTGATTGGAATTCCTCTGTACATTATCTTATTTTCTCTTGCTGCCCTTAATATTTTTTCTTTATCATTAACTTTTGCTAGGTTTACTACTATATGCCTTGGGGTTGGCCTTTTTTGTTGTTGATATTTTTAGGAGCTCTATTGATTTCACTCACTTGTATTTCCAGTTCCTTCCCCAGGTTTGGGAAGTTCTCAGCTATTATTTCTTTGAACAAGCTCTCTGCTCCTTTCCCCCTCTCTTCTCCCTCTGGGATACCTATAATCCTTAAGTTGCTCTTCTTAATTGACTCAGATATTTCTCAGAGAACTTCTTCATTTCTTTTAGCCTTAGTTCTGTCTCCTCCTCCATCTGAAGCCTTTCTAGATTCCTATCCTCAATAATACTAATTCTTTCCTTCATATTGTCAGCTCTGGTCTTTAGAGATTCCAGATTTTCCTTTATCTCCTCCATTGTGTTTTTCATCTCCAACAATTCTGATTGGGTTTTCTTTATGGTTTCAATCTCCTTTGTGAAGAAACTCCTAATTTCCTTGAATTGTCTATCCAAGTTTTCTTGTAATTCACTGAGCTTTTTCATGATAGCTATTTTGAATTCTCTGTCATTTAGGTTATAAATTTCTGTGCCTTCTGGGTTGGTTTCTGGATGCTTGTCATTTTCCTTCTGGCCTGAAAATTTAATGTCTTTTCACATTGTGGTTGAAGGTGTGTTTTTATTTTTCCTCATCCTGAAGATGTCTGGTCATAGATTACACTTGCCGCCACTATGTGGGGGTCAATAACTGTGTGTTCCGAAACTGCTAAGATGTGTGGGCATTCTGGCCCAACTGAAGCTCAGCTGGGTTGACGCATGGCTGGGCTGGAGTGCCTTGCGTCATTGCCTGCTCACAGCGCCCCTGGGCCAGGTCTCCGCAGGGGCAGGGCAGGGCAACATGTGCCAGCTGCCAGGCCAGGCTGGGTCTCTGCTGGGTTGGATCACTGTGCACCTCCCCCAGGCTGCAGCACCCCCGGGCTTGGGTGCCGAACTGGGGCACTGAGAGTGGCTGAGCTAAGGTGCTGAGCTCAGGCACTGAGCGAGCCGGTATGCTGAGGGAGGGAGAGGGGCACGCACTTTCACCTCCCCAGTCCCAGGGGCTTTGCGTTCCTCCCTCACTATCTGCTCTCCTGGAGTGTTAGTTTAGGATCTGTTCCTTCTGTGTGGGGACTCACCATGCACTGTGTGGGAACTTGGAAAGCAAAGGTTTTCCCGTAAAGGGCCGCCCCTCTCCCTCCTCTGCAAGAGCCGCGAGGTCTCAGTCTCAAGTCCACTGTTGTTGGGGAAGGAGGGGAGCTTTCCTTACCTGTTTCCACTTCCCCTGGGGTTTCCAGCACCTCTGCCATCAGATGTAAGGCTGCATGGGTCTCTCAGACATCCTATGTGTAGTTTGAAACACCTCCATTGATGTGTGGATGACCCTTTTGTTGTATCTTAGCAGGGCAGAGTTTAGCTGAAAAAGCTCACTCTGCCATGATGCTGACATCACTCTTCGGCATAGCAAGTTTTATTAAAAGAAATATAAACAACACATTTTGTAATAAGCCAATAATAGGTGTTGAAGTCTGTTGGCTTTGCACCTTCACACCCCACTGCACCCCCATCCTTCCATCTCTCACTGTCCCATAGTGATGCTTCTGTAGTGTCACTGGTTGTGGAACAAGCCCTTTTGCATCCTTAACCTCCCACCCTAGTCACTAGGACTCTACTCACTAGTTTCTAGCAGTCAAATCTGATATCTCCTGCAAACCAAGTGCCCCAAGGTAGGGGTTGGGGTGGGAGGACATTGCTTCTCCTCTCAGAAGAGCCAATTCACTTTCATTCTGGGCTACTCAGTTTGCAAATAGGGTGACTATAACCCCCCCCCATCCTGGCATATTTCCTGCCTCTCAACTACAGATGTGGGCATCCATGTCCCAAGACACTGCCCCAACTTGTCCAGACTGCAGCACTCCATTTTCTCCCAACTCATTCTTATTCATTCAGTTCACTGCAACACTCAAAATCTTCCCCCCTAAAATGCCAGGGTACTGGGGTCCTCTGCATCTCTCAAAGTGTATGGCCAAGTCCCTGAAAGGACATGGCAGGGAGCAGAAGGTGAAAGCTCAGAATTCTCACTCTATCTAACCAGAGAGCTACCAGATTTCTTTCCTCACTGGAAACAAACCTATTTGTTATTTTGAGCCACAACTGAAATGACACTTATGACATATAGCAAAGCGGGAATTATCTTTAGGAACAGAAAGATGAAGACATACTGTGGATCTGA
Organism: Tapirus indicus; assembly: GCA_031878705.1. NCBI lineage: Eukaryota > Metazoa > Chordata > Mammalia > Perissodactyla > Tapiridae > Tapirus > Tapirus indicus. The sequence continues at coordinate 50,043,647 of CM062918.1, forward strand.
CAAGATAAAAGCAGCAGCAGATAAAAACGTTTATAAAGGGAGACGATGGCTATCTGCCAAACAGGAGCAAGAAACTCACCCGCTGAACACAAAGAAATGAAAAGAAGTCAAGCCAAATTCTGTGACTGGCTGTGTCCTAGCATCCTTTCCTGCAGGAAGATCCAGCAACAGGAGAGAAAATGGAAGGGGATGTTGGGTGTTGGGGTCTGGGGACACTGTGTGACTATGGACAGCAGTTTTCTGTGTTTAAAAAGGAAGGGAGGCCGCCCTGTCTACCTCTCAGAGTCGTGGTGATGTTTAAGTGAATGGATGCAGGTTAAAATGCTGGATGAGCTGGGAAGCATCATATATTTAAGGCACAGGTTCTCAAACTTTAGCATTCAAAAGTGTCTCTTGGAAAAGCTGTTAAAAGTACAGATTCTGAGCCCCAACTCCAGAGATGCCAATTCAGTAGGTTTGAGCTGGGGCCTAGGAATCTGGATTTGGGACAAGTACTTCAGATGGTTCTGAAGCAGCGAGTCTCTAACAACCTAACGTAGGGGGTACTGTTATGATCCCCACTTTACATGTGAGAAAACAGGTTCAGTAAGGTCCAATAACTTGCCCAAGGTCACCCGGCTAGTTGGTGGTAGAGCCAGCTCCCAAGAGATCTCGAACTCAAGAAATGAGAAGCGAGGTTGTCAAGATCTGAGCAGGGACTTCTCTCCCTGCCCTCTCCTCTGAAGCAGCAGAGTGGCAGCCCATTTCCAGAAGCATCCAGCAATCTCAAAAGTGCTGTATCTCTGCATCGCTTGAGCTTCAAGCAAACAAGGACGCCTGAGACAGGTGTAAACAGACACACTCATGAATGACAGAGACAGAGGAGGACGGGGGGAGGGAAGAGCCACATTAAAAATTATAATTTATATCAAATCTGTGCTTCTCTATATTACTCTGAAGATTCACTGGGATAAAAATGCTCTGAAATATGTCAATGCCAAGGGGATTAAAGTGCCATTCTGTGCGTCACTGTACAGAGAGGAGAGGGAACTGCAACCAGAGTGTCAAGTTTTCAGAAGATAATAGAAAATGAGTAAGTAGGGTTTCAAAACTAAGTCATCGAGTGAGAGGTGGATGTGCCTCTGGCAGTCATCTCGATTAACCCCTTTGTTTCACACAAGAGGAAACTGAGTCTTGGTGAGGGGAAGGGCCAGGGGCTGGTGAGCAGACCCCAACCCCAACCTTGGGGCTCTGACCTGCAGTCTGGTGCTCATTCTGCTCCACTCCCTGCCCTCCCACCCTGCCTTGAAAGAAAAGGAAGTCTTTAAAGTAGCATTCCTTCCAAACATCTTCTTTCACTAATACACAGCTTTGGTTGAAAGAGCGGCTGAAGGAAGAAGGGAAGAGAGGTGAGGAGATGGAGTCAGCAGCTGGCTCGGTAAATGGGGAGAGAGTCTCAAACATAATTAAGGCGCTGAGAGGTCCCAAGTCTCCAGCTCACTCACAGAATCAGAAATAGAGAGGACAAGTGACTGAGAGAAGAGATCCCAAGGAAGGCTCCCCAGGATGAGTCAGAAGGGGTGGGCATGTTAACTTACCTCTCGCCACCTTCCTGCCTTGGGTACCCAGACACACTGCTAAAAAATCAACATCTTTGAGACACAGGCTACAGTGGCTGGAAGTGGAGGTGGAATTTCAGGCATGTGATTCCCTTCCAGCTCAAAACCCTCACAGGAGCCCTTCGCCAAGCATCCCAGGTCCACCACGGTCTGGCTGCACCCTGGCTGTCCAATTTTATTTCTACCACTGCCCTGGTGACAGCACACATCCTATACCTTTGATATTCTGACCAACCGATACCTTGGGGAAAGTGCCCGTGTCAGCTTGAGACGCCAGCCCAGGGACAGTCCTTGGCAGTGGAAGAGGAAGAACTTCCAGAGGACAGGATGGAGGCGTTGAGAGTGAGGCTATATGAAGTGATCCTGAGACTGAAGAAGGGCCACAGGCCTCTGGAGACAGGCCTGGGCAAGGATACCCCAGGGCTTCTGCACCTTTCCCACCTCCCTTCATCAGCATGCTCCTCTCCACACATGACACCACCATGGCAGTGACATCAACAATAGGGGAGGCATGGCCCAGCCCCCCGCTTCTGAGCTCCCAACCCTCCTGTGACCAGACCAGGCAAGGCCAGCTCTAGAGCAGCCATTAGCCTGGGCTGTGACAAGAGCAGCATGTGGCAGCAGAGGACAAGATTGAAGGATCTGAATTTTTGGTTTTCTCTCCACAAAGAGATTGTAGCCAGGATTACTATCATAGAATGAGTAAACCCTGACACTTATCACCAGAATGGGGAATCCTGGGAGCAAAAATAGATATAATCTCAACAGTGAAAGATAAAAGAGATGTGAGCTTATTTTCTATTCAAATTAGTAACGCAGTGTTGACCCTGGGATGGAGGTTATAGCCACTCACTGGCTTTGACTTTAACTTTGTTTAAACCAACTTGCCATAAAGTGAAAGAGAAGACGCTCAAGGTGTTCACCACGAAAATACTCCATGGGGTAACCTACTATGGAACAGGCTTATCAAATGGTCTTCATTTTCTGAACAGAACAGGATGTGTGGAGACACCAGAAAGAATGATTGCCCTGTCAACTCTAGTAAGTCCTAAAGAGCCTCTCAAAGTTCCCCTTTTTTCTGTTTATCTTAGTAATGAATTCTCTGAGCCTTTGCCCTGCCAGTTCAGTTATCTTTTCCCATCTCTGACAAAAGCCTAGCTGTGGGGAAAGATAATATTTTCTTAATCAAATGAGTATCAGTGAGATCTATGCAGCAGCTTCTAACATATTTTTTAATGACTTGATTCTTTAGCAGCTTCTCTTAGGAGAAAGTCTTTGGGTATGATATGAATATGAAGGAATATTCCAGATTTATTCCACTCACCATTTTTTTTTTAACTTTAAGTTGGCTACAGGAATCCTTGAACTTTCTAGCTTTTTCTCCATAGACAATGGAAAGGGGAAATTTGAACAATTATTTAGAAGATTTGATCAGTTTCAACTGCCAATCAGGATCTTTAGGCACAAATACTTAGGGTTTTGAAAGACCTAGGTTAGAATCTTTTCTCTGTTGCTTAACCTCTCTCTGCTACAGTTTCCAAGCCTATAAAAAAAGATATTACTATAGTACCTCCCTCACTGAGATAGTATGAGGATTACATAAAATAACAACTGTAAAACATTTAACACAGAGCCTGATTCAGTAAACATTAGGTTTTCTTTCCTATATGAACCAGAGGATTATCTCAAATTTCCATTTGATTTTGCCTTTGTAGACATGGCCGCCACACATTCTGAATGTCACAGGGGCAACTCTAAGAGTGAACAAATAGACTCTCTGAGTAAAGTGAAGTTAACACAACCTGTGAATTTGTTGCTTGAAAAGAGAAATTGGCTAAAGGATAACTGCACTTTTTCCTAGGGCTACGACAACAATTGACCACAAACTGGGTGGCTTAAGAAAATAGAAATTTTTGGCCCAAAGTCCAAAATCAAGGTGTTGGCAGCCTGGGTTCCTTCTGGAGGCTCTGAGGGAGGATGTATTCCTTGTCTCTCCCAGCTTGTGGTGGCTGCTGGCAAGCCTGGCATTCCTTGGCTTGTGGCTGTCCTCCAACCTCCACCTCCATCATTACATGGCCTTTTCCTCTGTGTCTATGTGTCTCAAATTTCCCTCTTCTTTCTCTTACAAGGATACCAGTCATTGGATTTAGGGCCCACCCTAAATCCAGGATGATCTCCTCCTGAGATCCTTAATTTAATTGCATCTGTCAAGACCTCATTTCCAAAGAAGTGCACACTCACAGGTACTGGGACTTAGGACTCAGATATATCTTTTGGGGAAACGCTATTCAACCCACTACAATTACTTTAAGCTCTTAAAACAAAAGCTTTTCTACTACTTTGTTGCAGGAGTGAAATGATTTCAAAGCAAGTATTGCTCATTTTCTACACATCTTTGGAAACTCATATGCAAAATTTAAGAAGTGTGGATTGTATAAAAAAAATTAAGTTTCTTTGGAACCTGGAGTCAAGTCATGATAGAAGATAGTGGCAAATGAACTACTTCTGGTAATTTTGAAAACTCAATTTCAAATTTCTAAATTCCAGTTAATGCTGCTACCATAGGCAGAATAATGTTCCTCCCACCAAGATGTCCGTGTCCTAATTCCTAGAACCTGTAAATATGTTACTTTATATGACAAAGGGAGTTAAGATTGCAGATAGTATTGGTAACTAGCAAACTTTAAGATAAGGAGCCTATTTTGGATTATCTAGGCGGGCCCAATATAATCGAAAGAGTCCTTAAATGTGGAAGAGGGAGAAGGAAGAGGAGGTCAGAGTGATGCAATGTGGAGGGACTTGACCCACTGTTACTGACTTTAAAGATGGAGGAAGGGGACACAAGCCAAGGAATGCAGGCAGCTCTAGAAGCTGGAAAAGGCAAGAAAACAGAGTCTTATCCAGAGCATCCAGAAAGAAATGTAACCCTGCTAACATCTTGATTTTAGCCCAGTGAGACTCATGTTGGACTTCTAACCTTCAGAACTGTAAGATAATAAATTTGTTTTAAGCCACTACATTTGTGGTAATTTGTTATGCAGCAATAGGAAACTAATACAGATGCACTCTAAACAAACACAGTGGCCTGTCCTACTCAAATCCCACCAAAATAACAGGCGCAGAAGGGGGCATGAACTCACAAAGACAAAATACAGAGAAGAGGAGAAAAGAGCAACAGGTTTTTTTGAAGCTAGAAAGCAAATGGACGGGTGATTCCTGACCTAGCTGTCCTGAGAAAGCTGAATCGTAAGCCCTTATAGTAATGACAAGAAACAGCCCAATTTATCCTGCAGAACCCCCAAAGGTCCATAAATTAGTGGGGCCAGGTAGATCTAAAAGTAGGGGTGAAGAAGAGGCTAAAAACAGGAGGATTGGTGAGAGTCTTTTCAAGAAGCAATTAGAGCCCCAGATCTTGTCTCCCTCAATTATCAGCCTGGCAACTGCTCTTCCCCAGTCCCAGCAGAAGACTGGAGATTCTGTCCCACAGAGGGTGTAACACATAATCCCTAGACAAACACAAGACACTTGGAATCAACCAATGTTCATTGAATTGAATTGAATTAGTGAAATAAAATGTATGTTCATATCATTTATCCATTCAGCAGCCAATGTACAAAGATGACTAAAACATGGTACCTTTCCACAAAGAGTTCTGGTGTAGAAAGTAGACGGTTATATAGGCCAGTACAATAGAGTGTGGCAAGGGCTATGCTGGAGGTGAGCTGGCAGTGCTCTCAAAGTACAGAGGGAGGCAGCCCCTCTCATAGGAAGTGGGACAGACATGACTTCCCAGATATTGAGATGCCTGACTTGATCCTAATCAACACTTTTTATTGGCCAGTAGCATAGTACACAAAGATCAATGTTTTTCCTTGGAAAATCTATTATGTGACATAATTGAGGGTTATTTTGTGGTCTCCTGTGGCTCCAGCCAATAGTTTCACCATAAAGCTATGGATCTCAAGGTTGGTAAACGAAGAGTCACCTGGGTATAAAACAGAGTGGCAAATGCCTTAGTCACATTATTTCTAACCCTGAGAATAATCCTGCCAGATAGGGATTACAATCTTCAATTTGAGATTAGAAAACTGAGGTTCAGAGAGTTTAATTTGCACAAGATAACCTACCTGCAAAATGTCTGATTGGGACCTCCTAGTCTACATTTCCTTTACACAGACAGCCACACTGCCCTGGATAGTCAGGTCCCCAGAGGAGTGACTGTTGGGACATGTCCACTAACCAGCCACAAGACTCTGGTGTGGCCTGAAGGTGAAGCCATTTACCCTGCTATGTAACCTTAGGGCTCGAGATTTATTTGGATTTTCCTTGGGCAGTAGAACTGTGGATGAGTAAATTGTATTCCTTAGTTTATGACACATCTTCACTATGAGTCTACGAAAAGCCCCTATCTTTTTGTATTTCTTTCTTTTTCCCATTACTCATTCATTCAACAACTGTTTAGAGTGTCTATGATGTATTAGACATTGCTTTTTTCTGCTGAAAATAAAACTAAGTGTTTTCTCTTACAGGACTTATTCTAGTCGAGGAGATAATAAGCAATAAATATATGACAACTGGTGAATAAATGCCATAAAGAAAAAATAAAGCAGAGTAAAAAAATGAGAAGCAGAAGAGTAATATGATCTGACTGAGATTTTAAAAGAAATACTCTGGTTGCTGTGTAGACAATACATTGTAGAGAAACAAGGAGGTAAGTCAAGAGACCAGTGAGAAGTGATGGTGGCTTCAACTAGGTTGCTGGTAGACACAGAGGTGGTGGAAGTTGGTCAATTCTTGATATGTTTTGCAAGTTGAGCCAACATGATTTGCTGAGAGATTGGGTGGGAGGTGTAAAAGAAAAAGAGTAAAGGACCCTGTGTTTGGCTGAAAACATGGCTCCCCAGAAGATATCCACATCCTAATCCCTGGAAACTGTGGATGTTATCTTATATGACAAGAAAAATGTCTTTGCAGATGCAGTTAAGGTGTTTAAATGGAGAGATTATATCCTGGATTATACAGGAGGGCCCTAAATGCAATCATATGTGTCCTTATCAGAGGGAGGCAGAGGGAGCTCTGACACTCAAAGGAGAAGGTGATGTAAAGATGGAGCAGAGAGATTTGAAGATGCTGGCCTTGAAGATTGGAGCGATGTGTCCACAAGCCAGCAGCCACCAGAAGCTGGAGAGGCAAGGAGTGGCTTCTCCCCTGGAGCCTCCAGAGGGACCAACACCTTGATTTCAGCACAGTGATACTGAGCGTGGACTTCTGACCTCCAGAACCGTGAGAGAACACGTTTATGTTGCTCTAAGCTGCCCAGTTTGTGTTAATTTGTTACAGAAGCCACAGGAAACATGTACAGAGGCCCACTCTCATTTCCCTCCCCACACTAGACATCTACTCTTATGTGTTGATGTATGGCCTGATACAAGTATGTATACTTGTAAAATATGAACTGTTGTTTTTGATTAATATTATTCGTATTATGCTCTAAATCTTACTCTTTTTTTTATTGTACTCTATATATTTAAGGTCTTTCCACACTCACATGTGTATGCACACCTGGTTTGATGCATCCATCTCCTGCAGAACATTCTGTAGCGTGCCTCCACCACGTATGCCTTTTCCATTCTTATAAAGATGACCATCTACATTGCTCCCAACTCACTGCTGTCAAACCACCACTTGAATAGAATTAATTTTTTTTTTTTTATTAAGAGGCAGATAATTGCTGGTGCAGTCTTTTCAGGACCAGGTGAAAAGAACGGACATTACAGTTGGACCAAAACTATAAACCGTCAGCTCTGTAAGTGTTTAAGTGAGTGACAAGTATGATTCTTGGGTTCCCTTGGCCCAGCATTTACTCACAGGTCCCTCTGCCCTGGCCTTCCCTCTCCCCAAGAGAGACCAGGAAATTGAAAGGCCTAACAATCCCAGCTGTCTTTCTTGATAAATTGGAATGGAAGTCAGCAGCTGTTTTCCCTCCAGCATCCTCTGGGAAATCCACCCAACTACGTGTGCCCAGCCTGCCCTTGCTTTCAAATCTGTAACGTTCAATACCAAGTGGCAAGTGCCATGTACAGGACATTAGTGTTTGGAAACAGTGCAAGGGCTGGGAAGGGCAGAGACAGCCCCTGGGAGGAAAAGAAGCCAAAGCTATTTAGCTAGAAGAAATGTGGATGGGATGGGCTTAGCTGGCTCCAAGTGTATAAACAACGACACCAAACAATTGTGCTTCTACTGAGTCAAGGAGCAGATCCAGTGGGCCTGAGCTGCTAAGAAAAACCTGGCTCAGACATTCGGAAGGACTTTTTAACATGTGAGGTTAGAGGCAACAATCATGCACCCTCAAAGCTGGAAGATGGAGACTCAAATATGCTCCGTCAGAGCAAACACTGTCTGGAAGGGACCCCAGTGATCTATTTTAGCTCTGTCACTAGTTTGGTTCAGAACCTAAGCTAACATCCTTTGCTTTGGTTTCCTCATCTGTCAAGAGGAGGGTTCAAAAGTACTGCCTACACAAAATTAAGTAAAAATGCATCATTGAACTAAATTTAAGAGCTAGTCACAAAACTTCAAGAAGAAAACAGAAAAAAATTTTATGACCTTGAATTAGACAAAGATTTTTTTAGATATGACACCAAAATCACGATCCATAAAAGAAAAAATAATTGATAAATTGGACATCTTCAAAGTTAAGAAACTTACATTTTTCAAAAGACACTATTAAGAAAATTAAAATATAAGCCACGGACTGAAAGAAAATATTTGTAATTTATATAACTGATAAAGGCTTGCATCCAAAATATGTCAAGAGCTCTTAAAATTCAATAATGAGACAAGATTTGAATAAATATCTCATCAAAGATGATATATGAATGGCTAATAAACATGTGAAAAGATATCAACAACATTGGACATTAGGGAAATGCAAATTAAAACCACAATAAGATATCACCACAAATCCACTAAAATGCCTACAACCAAGAAGTCTGATGATACCCAGTGTTTGCAAGGATGTGGAGAAATCAGAACATTCATATGCTGCTGACGGGAATGTAAATGGTTACGGCCACTTTGGAAAAAAGTTTGGTGGTTTCTTAAAAATCTAAACATACCATACAACCGAGCGATTCCTCTCCCAGGTATATACCCAAGAGAAATGAAAATGTATGTCAACACGAAGACTTGCATGTGAATATTCATAGCAGAATTATTAACAATATCCCAACACTGGAAACAAACCAAATGTGCATCAACTGGTGAACGGATAAACGAAAGTAGTATGTCCATACAATGGAATAGTACTCAGCCATGCAAAGGAATAGTACTCTGTACATGTTTCCTGTGGCTCCTGTACTGATACAGGAAATAACATGGTTGAATCTCAAACACACTATACTATGTGAGAGACACAAACGCACAGGGCTACGTACTGTATGATTCCATTAATATGAAATCTCTAGTAAAGGCAAAACCATAGATACAGAAAGCAGACGGTAATTACCTGGAGCTGGGGATAGGAATGGGGAATGACCATAAATAGGCATGACAGAGAAATTTGGGGATGATGAAAGTGTTAATGGCTTTAAAATTATATAAATGCACTAAAAATCACCAACTCTACTCTTATAGCAGGTGAATTCCATGGTTTGTAAATTATTCCTTGGTAAAACTGAAAAAAATAAAATGTGACAAAATGGAGATTCTCTATGGCCCTTAAGATCTGCACAAATTTTGGTTTCTGTTGAATACACATCCACTTGTTCAACAATCTAGTAAGAAAATGCCTAAGAACAATGATCCAGGAGGTGGTGGATTTGTGAAAGTTTAGACCAAATCAGGAGTGTCCCGGTTAAGACTACCTGGTAAAGTCGATGGCCTTGTCTCTTTCCTGTCGTCCATCCTCTCCTCTAGGTTAGCACTCTGGCCACCACATCTCATCCTTTCTGTTACCCCTTGTCCTCGATGGTAAGAGTTAGACAGACTTGTGTGCAAATCGGCAAGTGCTTTAGACTCTGAGAGAGAGTTTATTTCTCCGTGAAGTGGGGATAATCAAACCAACCTCATAACGCTGATGGGCAGCCCAGCCCCTTGCCCAGCTCCAGACTCCCTGGTCTCCTTGCTTGGTCACCCACAAAAGATTGGAAAGAAGCCAGTTTTGGGCAGCCTGAAAACTCTGCACTTTCCCCTCTTGAAATGCCATGCTCTCTGTCACATGGTCCCAATGAGTGTAGTGTTATTTCAGACTAGATCTGAAGATACTTCTGGAATGCCAAGGACACAGCCGTGGTCACCTAAGTGCTGTGTGCCTGTGTGTTATTGTTACTGAGAACAGGGTGCAGAGCAGAGCTGGGACTAGGGTGAGGCAAGCGAGGTGCTTAGGGTGCAACATTTAAAGAGGCAGTTACTTCCAGGGGCCAACTCCGCCCTTGCATGACCCTGAGAAAGAGTGCCACCTTGAGTGCAAGCCCCTTAGAGCTCAACCTTTAGGGAGGCATGCACTCTCAGGGTCACACAAGTGTCGGGTAGGCCCAGAGAGTGGGCTCCTTTGGTGTCGCACCCTCAGGACCTCACTGGTTCCTCACCGGCCTCCTCCTGTAGAGGGCCTGACCCGAGTCCACGTGCTGAAGTTAAAGCACCAGCTCTGCGGCCAATTAGCTGTGGGACCTGGGGCAAGTCTACACCGCACTTTCCTGCCTGTTCTGGCTCTGTGATTCTAGGTCTACTTTACACCTCTCCACAAAAAGGCAAAACAATTAAGGAAATACGCATTACCTCCATCAGTTAGATCTCGGTTTGAATTTCATGTCTCCACAGAAGCACTTCCTGACCATGTAGACCTGCCTCTGTCATGTTCTAGTCATAAGTCGTTCCCTTTATTCACAGTGGTTATCGCAATTTCTAATATTTGATTTTATTGTTTAAATCTGTCAGGATAGTCTAGATTATGGTTCAGGAATAAAAACCCCAGGATCTCAGGAGCTTCAAACAACAAAGGTGTGTGGCTTTCCCACTCCACATGGGCTCAGCTCAGGGACCAGGCTGATGGAACAGCCACCATTGTGGTCATTGTGCCCGAGGGCAAAGAGAGCTCCAGGGAGCTTCACGTGAACTATTCAGCCCAGAGGGGACACAAATCACTTCCAGGCAGGACTTGCTGGCCAGAACTAATCAACGTCCCCACCCACCCAAAAGGGGCCTCTAGGGCTGCACTCCTCCGAACACGTGCCCAAAAGGCAGAAAGCCAGAACGTTTTGATGAGCAGCTCTAATGACTCCTGCGTTATTTACCTGGTTTTGTCTGTCTCCCTGACCAGAATGGCCCATCAGGGCAGGAAGGCCTGTCTTGTTCACCTTAGTTGGTGCTCACTAAGTATCTGTTGACTGACTGAATGGTTCTGATAGATTAAGATTGGTGACCAAGACTGTTGTTTGATGAATGTCATCTCCCTGCAAACTGTTTGGATACTGGAGGACTCAGGGCCCAGCTTTCCATGTGCACTGGACCCTCCTGAAAGGGGAGAATAATTACTCTAACTGCTGCTTTTCATCATTTTCTCCTTGACTGTCTAACTGCAGAGGCAAGTGAGCAAGAACCTCTGGGAGTCTGGGACCATAGTCCAAAGGGGCGCTCTATAATCTGAAATCTCTTTGTAATTTTACGTTTCATCTTAAAAGATCACGTGAATTTTATATTTTGTTCCCTATTATATCCATGATAGTAAAGAAAAAGTTTAAAAATACTTAACTGAAGAAAATTAATGCTTCCTGAACATGTGTCATGCTTATCTCACGGTTTCTAGGGCGCTAGAACAACTCACCCACCGCCACACCCCCACAGTGGCATGCATTTGGTTTTCTTTCTGCTGGTGACTCTTTCTCTGATGGGGATAAAATTCCTATTGTATGTGGGAATTTGCTTTTGTCTAATGAAATAAGGAAAAGGTGGTGATAAAGACTCATTTTCTTTCCCACGGGTTGATGGACTGAATTCTTCTAAACCAGTGTTCTAAAACATTTTTTACAGTGATCCACACTAAGAAGTACATTTTATATCACTTCCTGTAGTGGATGCTATTGGTAACCCTGTGCAGTCTGGTGCCCCCATCCCCCAGCTGCTGAGACCGTTGGCCGCTGAAGATCACAGCTGCCTCCTCCTCTGGAGAATTGTTCTTGGCCGAACAGGGGCTGCCTTTCCAGAAGGCTATGCACCTCTCTTCCTCAGAGCAGCCCGCAGCCAATGATTGGTTGTTGACATGGGGGTTTAAGAGGCTAACCCCTTGTCTCAGACAGCACCAACTCTGGTACAATTCAAGCTTCGGAGCTCCCCATGGGATCAGGCATGAAAACACACCCTTGCTTAGCTCCTCTCCTGCCCTGTCCAGTTCCCCTCATTCTCCTTTTTTCTGAGTGCACTCCCTAAAGAGATCCCACACACCCAAATCCTTTTCCTTAGCTCTGCTTCTAGAGAACCTGACTTAAGACACTACCCAACACACACACATACCCTGAAATAAAATTTCAAGAAAGAACACTTACACTTCATGTGATGCACTCTGATATTTTCTACACTATTCTATTCTGTTTGATATTTTTAATTATTCATTTGTGACCCTCTAATTTGATTTCATAACCCGCTAATGGGCCGCATTCCTGCAGTTTGAAAAACAACAGCACTAAACCTTTTCAAGTTGACTTTCCGGAAGCTGGTGCTCAGTACCTGGGTAGGTTAGGAAGAAGGTGGAGCATAGAGACTCTGTCCCAGTGTGCACGCATCGAGAGTTTAGAGACTCAGGAAGTTGATTCTAGTAGAGCTGAGTCTCTGAAGGGAGCACCAAGTATCCACTGTCTTCCAACAGTCAGGGAAGCTACCAACCTCCTCCACACTCCCCAGGCTGTTCTTCCTTCCCTCCAGGAATGCACTTATTTAGGGCTTCACTAGGAAATGTGGGTTCCAAGGAGATAAAGCAGTTTTTGACCTCACACAAATGCACAAGGATGGACTTGTAAGAATGTTTATTTCAACATTGTCTGTGATGGCCAAGATCAAAATATTCCAAATGGCTATCACTAAATGAACCACAGTACAACCAGACAAAGGAGCACCATGTATCCATTAAAAACAACAAAGTAGGCTGGGCTGGCCTGGTGGCGTAGTGGTTAAGTTGGTGTGCTCCACTTTGGCAGCCCGGGATTCACAGGTTCGGAACCCCGGGCGTGGACTTACACACTGCTTATCAAGCCATGGTGTGGTGCAGTCCCATACACAAAGTAGAGGAAGATGGGCACAGATGTTAGCCCAGGGCCAGTCTTCCTCAGCAAAAAGAGGAGGATTGGCAACAGAGGTTAGCTCAGAACTAACCGCCCTCATCAAAAAATAAATAAATAAAATAATAAAGTAGTTATCTAAATACAGAAAGTTTTCCATGATAACTAAGTATAAAAACCAATAGGCCCTACAATTCACCAATATAATTCCATTTTTAGTTTTTAAAAATTAGTATGTGTACCATAAAAATATGCAAAAATATACTCAAAAGTATTTGCAGTGATCATCTGCAGGGGAATGATTATGGGAGACTTTTACTTTCTAAGGCTTACATTTCCACAACATTCGAACTTTTTACCTCAAGCGTGATATACTTTTGAAATGAGAAAAGGCAATAATTTTGCTTTAAAAAAGCACAACACAAAAGAAGCTGTTTATAATGGGGCAGGATATGTTCCTTTGAAGTCACAGGAGCAGCCCTTCAGCAGGGAAGCGTGCTTTCAAGAGTCTGAGATAGAAACCATTTCCAGGAGTTTATGCTCTGAGGTGACATCTTTGTTCCAACATATAGAAACGTTAGATAAAATACAAGTCAAGGAAATCTATAAACCATAGCAAGGCTCAGAAACGAGATAAACGTCGCTGTGCACCAGAAACAGAAGAGAAACCTGTTGGGGAGCAGGACTGAGGCCAGGGCCTTGGGGATTAGGTTTTGGAAGCAGGAAAAGGCGGCTGCAGCAAGGCCAGAGAGACTGAAAGAGGTGAGGGCTGGAAGGGGACTGGAGGCCAGCTCCCCGCTAGTGAAAGGAAGCTGAAAAAAACTGTCTGGAGGTTTTTGTTTGCTTTTGTTTTTTAAATCAGGGGTTTGACACACAGACAGAGAGAATTGGTTGGTGGTTACCAGGGGGAAGGGGGTTGGGGGTGGGCACAAGGGGTGAAGGGATGCATCCACATGGAGACAGACAAATAATAATGTATAACTAAAACCCCACAATGTTATAGACTATTACGACATCAATAAAAATTTTTAAAAATCAAGAGTTTTTTACCCTAGTTGCATCTTAAAATCATCTGAGGACTTTTTTAAAAATACCATTGCCCCAGAAATTCTCTCTTCCTCTCTCTCTCTCTTTTAAAAACCCTCCCTTGGAGATTCTAACACACACCCAAGACTGAGACCTAACTGAAACTTTGGGCTAAAGTAGGGGTCAGAGGACACAGATACAAAGTCTGTCCAGGCATTTGGCCAAGCAAGCAGCCAGCTTGAAGATGAAATCTGGGAGTTCCCCATTATGACATCAGAGTGGGCGTTTCCAACCATCAGTAAGGCCTGCTTTGGGACTGAAGGATGCCTAACACTGCTGGTCAGGGTGAGGTAAAGAGACAGAGAGATAGACGGGGGGAAAATGTCCACCCATAGATAAATGGACAAATCCATATATACGTGATATATTCATATAACAGAATATTATATAACAGTGAAATTTAATAACCCAGCATTAACATGGTAGCAACATGGATAACCCTCAAAAACATAGTGGTGAGTTACAAAAGCAACTTGCAGCATAGCATGCATGTTATGATAGCATTTATTTCAATTTTAAACTACGGGAAACAAAATGTGTATATTGTTTTGGAGCTAAATACATATACACTAAAACTATAAAAACATTCATGAAAATCAAAACCACCAACTTAAGGACCCAGGTTACCTTTGGAGGGGAGGCGGGGTACACAGGCAAAAAAGAGGAACAGACTTGGATGAACCTCAAAGGCAGCACACGGGACATAAGAGCCAGTGTTAAAAGGTGACATTGTTTATGATTCTTTATGACACCTGTGAAAAGACGAAACAAGAGCAATGAGAGCAGATGAGCAGTTGCCAGAGATCAGAGGACAGTGTGGTTATAAATGGAGTGTTGGAGACTGATGGAACTCTTCTTTGTCCTGTTTGTGGTGACGGTAATGTCGATCTACGACGTATTAAAATTCATAGAACTGAAATTCACAAAGGTAGTCAGGACTGAAATTCACAAAGGTAATCAAATGGTAGTTGCCAGGGGCTGGGGGAGGGGGATGTGGGAGTCATTTAATGGGTAGAGAATTTCAGTTTGGGAAGATGAAAAAGTTCTGGAGACAGATGGTGGTGATGGTTGCAGAAAAACCAGAATATATTTAACACCACTGAACTGTACACTTAAAAATGGTTAAAATGGTAGGTTTTGTTATGTATTTTTTACCAAAATGAAAAAAATTCATAGGCCTATACACCAAAAGAAGAAAAAAAAGCCAATTTTATTAAATTGTATTGCATAGTAATTAAAAAAAAAACTAAAAAAATCTGAAACAAATATTGCAAAACATTAAGATTTATTAAAGCTTCATGATAGATACATTCATGTCTGTTACTCAATTTTCTTCACATTTCTGCATGTTTAAAATGTCTTCATAAGTTTTTGTTGTTGTTGTTGTTATTTATTTATTTTTTTTGTGAGGAGGACAAGCCCTGAGCTAACATCCGTCCAATCCTCCTCTTTTTGCTGAGGAAGACTGGCCCTGGGCTAACATCGTGCCCAACTTCCTCTACTTTATATGGGACGCCACCACGGCGTGGCTGACAGGCAGTGCATCGGCAGGCGCCCGGGATCCGAACCTGTGAACCCTGGGCTGCCAAGCGCGGACTAAACCGCTGCGCCACCGGGCGGCCCCTCTTCATCAGTTTTTAATAGTTTAAGGTAAAATCAAAATTTTAGGGCTGCAGGAAGCTTTTGAGATTATTCCCTTCATACTCCTTACTTGAACAAAGAGTAACTGAGTTTTCCTAGCTAAAACTCCTGACTCCCAGGCCTCTGTTTTATCCACGCTGATTATTCGGAATTAAAGTTTCTAACTGACAATGAAATTAGGTTTCTTCAACTTAGGAGAACTTACGAAATGCAAAAAAAAAAAAAACACAACGAGTGTGCTCAACCTTCCCTCGTCCATAGGAAACAATCTCTGACTAATTATAACACCCGACTAAGTGTTCTCAAGAACAGAATTAAAATTTAATCAGCAGCTCTCTTCAAAAGAATTGTTAAAACAATTTTAAAAGAAAAAAGTTGCAAAGATGTGTTGATTTTATCCTGCGATATTCAAATTGATCTCATAAAGCATTTTAATTTGTTTCATCTCATCTTCGCTTCTGCCTATCTTTGTTCTCACCCCACTCTCCTCTTGTCTACATACAACTTCGTACTGAGCAGCTTCTCCGACCTCTTCTCACCCCACATCTAGAGTGAGAGCTGCTTGAATTAGAACGGACTTTCTTTTCAAAGTAATACTCTGCAAAATTCTTGGGTGAAAAAAATCTTCTGCCATCGCATCTGCAGGGTTCTTGGTTGCAAGCGACAGAACTGACTCTGAAGGCCAGGAAAACCGGGCCTGCATGGGACAGGATGTGAGAGAGGAAGCCCAGCCAAGGACTACTTGCCCCATCACCTCCTAACAGGAGGACTCTGCTTGAGACACCACCTTTGGTACCATTGCCACCAGCGGGATTCTCAACTTGCTGCGGCCCATCATGAAGAATTTCTCAGCTGATGGAATGTCTTCTATGTGTCATTCTAGCTAGACTGAAGGTTCAGGGTGTGGGCACCCAGTTGACTGAGCCTAGGTCCCCAGTCCATTCCCTAGCTGCCAGGAGCTTCTTTAAAGGGAGTCCCAGCCCCACATTTCAACAACACTCACACAATGGAGGACTCTTTCCTCTCCCCAGTAGGAAGAGAATTCAATGCTGGGTAGCAAAGCAAGCAAGAAATGTCTACCCTAATGGTTCTCCATAGGCTTCCCACCATCCAGATGTGCCCTCCTTCCCTTACTTAAATCTCCTCATGGCTCCCATCGCCATCCCTGTGCTTCCACATAAAGCCATTGCCACTCTGCTTTGTGCAACCAAAAACACAGTCATCTCCTCCTCAAAGGGGTGTCATAATTCTGACATCTTTGAAACTCCTACTCTTATAGCTCCAGTCACTTCTCCACTCAGTGACCAGAATGATCCTTTTAAAACCTAAAAGAGATCTTGTCAGTCTTCTGCCCAAAGCCCTCCAATGGCTCCATGCCACTCAGAGAAAAAGGCAAATCTTCACAATGGCCGTTGAGACCCTACGTTATCCCTCCCTCCTCACCTGCTTGAGCTGGTCTCCTATTACTCTCCCTCCCGCTCTGTTCCAGCGAGCCCACTTCCTCCCCGATTTTCACACAGTTAGCTTATTCCGTTGTGGAGGCTTTGCTTACTTTTCCTTCCCTCAGATAAACACATAACTTGCTCCCTGTACAAATATTATCTTCCCTGACTCCCTCTAAATAATGTAGCACCCCACTGTTCTTCCACCACCCCATATCCTACTTTATTTTTCTTTATGTTATCACAGCCAGTGGCATTCTACATGGTCATTTATTTATTTGTTTCTCACCTATCTCCTTCTACCAGAATATAAGCCCTATAATTCAGGGCTTTGTTTGTTCATCGCTGTATCCCCAGAGCCTAGACTGGGGCCTGGTTGAGAGTAGGGACTCCATAAACACAAGTTATTGCTAACGTGGGAGCTGAAGTCGTCTCCCGAGATTTAAGGGCAGGGAGTGGGAGCAATGGTGTCTTCAGTTGAGGAGTGTAGATGGGGTTTGAGAAGACTTCTCTGGTGAAGTGGAGACAGCTGACAAGAAAATGGAGTGGTTTGTTCTAACAGTGATGAAGACAGGCATGAGGATAGGGGTCATGTAGTAGGGGTAAGGACCTGTGCTTGAGCACAGCAGTCCCCCCTTATCCACAGGGGACACGTTCCAAGACCCCCAGTGGCTGCATGAAACCGGGGATAGTACCAAACCCTATATGTATGTACTATGTTTTTTCCCATACATACATACCTATGATAAAGTTTAATTTATAAATTAGGCACAGTAAGAGATTAACAACAATAACTAATAATAAAATAGAGCAATTATAGCAGTATACTGTAATAAAAGTTGCCATAGATCTTAGCAACCTCAGCATATGGTTTTTTTTCTTATTGAGAACTTTCACCTTTTCACTTAAAGGAAACACTTTACGGCTTCTCTTTGGCACATCCAAATTGCCAGCATCACTATTCTTGTGCTTTGGGGCCGTTATTAAGTAAAATAAGGGTGACGAGCACAAGCCCTGAGATACCACAGCAGTCAATTTGATAATCCAGATGGCTACTAAGCGACTAAAGAGCAGGTAACGTATACAGCGTGGATACACTGGACAAAGGGACGATTCACGTCCTAGGTGGGAGGGAGTGGGATGGTGCGAGATTTCATCACGCTACTCCAAATGGCATGCAATTTAAAACTTATGAATTGTTTATTTCTGGAATTTTCCGTTTAATATTTTAGGACCGCTCTTGACTGCTGGTAACTGAAACTGTGGAAAGTGAAACTTCAAATAAGGGGGAACTACTGTAATTGTTTTTCTTTCAGCCCCATTCAGCAGCCTAGAGGTAGGTATGGAGAAGCACAGTTGAATTTATCCAACAGCAGGGTTGAGCACACGGGTAGAGTAAAGGGGACAAGTAGCAAGGACGTTGAGAGTATTTGAAAGTATTTGAGGGAATGGGCTTCAGGCTCCAAGCTGTATGGGGCGGGGAGTAAGGACAAGGAAGTGGCACAGAATATGCAGATGCCTGCAGGTGAGAGACTATGCACTGTCTGAAGGAGGCTGGGGGACAGAACCATCTGGGAGGACTGCTCCCGAGGAGTGGAGGGCCAGGTCAGTAGTCTGGGGAGAGTGGGAGAGTAAACAGATAGGAAGTGTGGGATGGAGGGAGGGAGGGTGCGTGGAGTCTGAGATCTTTGAGTGAATCAGTATCAGGTGACGTGAGAGGCCAGGCAATGGGGAGGCAGATGCACAGGAGAGTGTGGTCTTTGTGAACTTTTAGGAATCATAAGCTCTTCAGTTGCAAGAATGTCTTTCATTTTTTATTGTTGTTACATTCATTATGATCTGGCTGAAATGATTAATATTCCAATGATACTTAAAGATCCTTTTTATTGTTGAACTATTGAGTATTAATATATGAGAGGATCTAATGTAAAACATGGTGACTATAGTTGATAATACTGTGTTGTATAATTGAAATTTGCTAAGAGAGTAGAACTTAAATGTTCTCACAAAAAACAACACAGATAAATATGTGTCGTGATGATGTGTTAATTAACTAGATGGGGGTAATATTTTCACAATGTATATGTATATCAAATCACCACGATGTATACTTTAAATCTCTTACAATTTTGTCAGTTATACTCCACTAAAGCTGAAATTAAAAAATGAGAGATATTTTCACAAAAAGATTTACAGTAATCTTTATTCTAATTATGCTCTTCTTCTCAGGACACAGACCGAGCCTGACTCCCTAGAGGAGGACGACTGGCAGGGTATTGGGCAGCTCTCTGGAACTGATAGAAAAACTGGAAAGATGAACTCAGAAAAGGGGCAGAAACCAAAGAGGCAAGGCAGCAGGGAATGCAACCAGGAAGCCAAGCAGTGTCTGCGATGGTCGTAGTAGAAGGGCCGAGGGGGTAGCAAAGATGATCCAATGAAGAACAGGGTCTCTGCACAGCGGCTACAACCATCTTGTACCACCCACTAAGTCTCGGTTGCCTACAAAATCAGTGTCGAATCCCTGAGCATGGATGCCAGGTCCACCACATCTGGTAGCAGCCTACTTTTCCAGTGTCATCCCCCACGGCTCTGTGCTCTCACCTTCACGCATCGTGTCCCAGTGCAGTCCTCCCTGATCCCCAAACCCACCATGGCCCTCGTGCCTCTGAGCCTTTGCACAGTGGTTCTTCCCATAGCCTAGAATGCCCTTTCCTCTCCTGGTAACTTTATCAGCCTAATGAACTCCTACACACCCTTCAAGACCCTATAAAATGTCACCTCCTGTATGAAGTTTTTCCCTATTCTCCGGGCACACTGTGTTCCCACAGCACCCAGGTAATACCGTGAGTATAGCCCTGATTGTGTTACTTGTTAATTATCTGTTTTCATGTCTGTCTTTTTCACTGGACTGTTACCTTGCAGAGGGCAAGGTCTGTGTCTAATTAACCTTAATTAGTAAATTAATCGAGTTACTTAAATTAACCTAAAGGATAGGGTCTGGTTATTTGCCCCAATGCAGAGTACAACGCCTGGCACATTTGTGTCATTAATAAATGCTGAGTAAATAACTTAAATACTTAATGAAGACCCAGAAGGCTGGAAAGTATCTCATGGTGCCACTTAATGGATTCCTTTACTTTCAGGCAGGATCTACTGAAATCTGATCAATCCTTTCCTTAAACCTGAAAAGCCTCTGGGCAGACATTCTAATACTTCACCTCCTACACTTGAGGAAATGCTCTTAGGCCTAAGGTAAATGTCAGTGGAAAGAGAAAAGCTCTTCGCCACCACTCACACAACAACCTTAATATATACAAAAGTAGGCAGGGATGGCCACACTGGGCCAGCCTGTAAGGCCCCTTCTATTAGTCTGCTCGGGCTCCCATAACAAAATGCCCAGACTGGATGGCTTAAACAGAAATTTATTTTCTCACCGTTCTGGACACTGGAAGTTCAAGATCAATGGGTCACCCGGGTTGGTTTCCTCTGAGGCCTCTCTCCTTGGCCTGCAGATGGCCTCCTTCTCCCTGCCTCCTCACATGGTTGACCCTCTGTACACATGCACCCCAGTGTCTCTCTGTGTGTCCTAACCTCCTCTCTTATAAGAATGTGAGTCAGATTGGACAAGGGCCTAATGCCCTTATTTTAACATAATTACCTCTTTAAGGCCCCATCTCCCAATACAGTCACTTTCTGAGGTTCTGGGCATTTGGACTTCAACATATGAATTGGCGGGGGCAGGGGGCGGCAGGGAGACACAATTCAACCCATAACACCTTCCAAGCAAACATTCTGTCTCAGACAGTAAAACCAAAGGAAAGCTCACTTGTAGAAAGTCACAGTGAACCTCGCTAATTTATTCTTTCCTGCATTCTCATTCCACCAATACTTAACGAGAGACATTTATATGACATGGTCTATATAAAACCAACAGAGTAAATCTTTCCACAATGCATACCTGATTATGTCTCCCTTCAGACAGAAACTCCCAAATGTTTCCCCATGGCCTTAGGAAAATTCCCAGATCCTAGCAGGGTATACAAGACATTCAAGATCTGGATCCTGCTTACCTCCACAGCTACAGTTCCCTCACATGCCTTTTGCTCCAACTAAACTACTTGAGTTAGAGTGATTCCCCAAATAAGTTATGCTGAGTTACTCCTACTCCATACTCCTGTATGACCCAATGCAAAAGTGTATTTATTCAACAAATATTTAATTATCACCTCCTTTCTGGAGCTGTGCTAGGCCCTGGGGCAGGTAACAAAATCCCATCCTCAAAGATCCCCTAATATGGAGGAAGTGTGAGACAAGTAAACCAAAATTACAGTACAGTTGATAGGCGATGTGCTCTAGATGTATATAAACATGTGTCAGGGAGCTCAGAAGAGGATCTCCTCAAATTTCCAGAGCATCGGTTTCTCCAGTGAAATGATACACCAACCTCCAAAATCAGGCTAAGGAGAAGGCCAGTTTACAGCACAACCTGTACGTTGTGTTAATACATTGCTGAAATAAATCAGAAATGTGGTTCCAGTTATTAAGAATGAGAGAAGTGACATCTTACATAACTAATGAAATGGAAATTGGTTACACACCCACCAAAGTGTGCAGAGCCCTCAGATGGAAATTAAAATCCCTCCTTGCTAGCATGAATCCATCTCTGGAGTGTTTTTAAATGCACACATGAAAATCACATGGGACAACCACTGCACAAGCCATGCCACCAAGTCTGAGATAGTTTAGTTCATTAATTGCCTGAAATTAGCCTCCATAGCCTGCTGATTTATTAAAACAGAATCACGCAGTTTGTAGTCAGGGTTATTTTATTAATGTTTAAAAGCTTCTAGCTTGTCTCTCAAGAAGTTACCAGGTCCAGAAAGTTGCAAAAGAAAACTGAAGAGAGAACAAGACCAGGTATTGTGAAGCTGCCGGAGTAACATAGACTGAAAATCTTCCCTTTAAGACCACTTAGAAATGCTGGATTTAACATATGCCTCTGTTTTTAGTGCACAACTGAGTTGCTATCCAGAAAGGGAAATTCCGAAGTGATAATAATGAAAAGAGAACATAAAAGAAAAGCAGTAAGTGATGAGCCGACCAAGCAGCTGCTCAATTGGATGAGGTGATGTTGACATCAGCTTCCAAGGAGTTTGGGTTTAATGCCCATGTGGGAACAGGAAAGGGTCCTTGAGTCCACCTGAGGTGGAGGTGGGAAGAAGACCCCCGCGTAAAGCCAGTCTCAAAAGGCGGCACCTTCAGAGAAAGGGAGACTAACACTAATGTGCCCACTGGCACGTCGATCAAGGAAGTGTGTCTTCACCCACATTCTGGATAAGGAAAAATGTCACTCCTGATGGGGCATTTATCAATTTATTGCCTCTCAGTTACAAGTTCACCTTTTAGTATCTGGTCTGTGATAATGGATTGGACGCCTTAAGTATTTCTCCCTTACAGTAAGCAAAATACTATGCTTTGTCAGCAGAGGGTGCTGGAGGGACATTCCAGGAGGAAAGGGGCTTCTCTTCCTGGTTTCTGTGTGTGGATTTGACTTTTTCTTGCTCTTGCTGCATGTTTGGTCAGCAGTGGGGGTCTGTGGGCACATCCAATGGTGTTCTGCACAGTCCCTCAGCGACCTCAATGCCCCAGCCCAAGCCTGGTGACCACCTTCCATGGTCTTCCTGACACAGATGTCATGTGCTCCAGACTTCATGCCCACAATGGCATCTCAAATCCCTGTGTGCACCCACAAAAGAGCCTTGGCATGCTGGCACCCCAAAAGTTGTTACCTGCCTGCCCAGCAACTGTGAATCCCCTCAAGTCTGGGCAGCTGAGTAAGCTTCTCTGCCTTCCTGTGAGTTTAACCACACCTTCACCAATGAGGTCTGGACTCCAGCCCTGGGGAGCCCCCATTCCAAGTTTGTCCTTCCTTTTACCATTTTCTTTATATCTTTTTAGTTACTCTCTCATCACTAACCTATTTAAATTATTGTGTGGTTTCTGTCTCCTGATTAGACCCAGACTAATACCACTGAGAAATCAAATCCCTGGCTTATGACTTATTGAGGTTCATATTTACATTACCTAACAGGAGTAAGCACAAAAACATTGTGAAGGAATATTTTCTCAACCTAGTTTGCATGGCATTCTCACAGAAAAAGCATGCTGAGTATGAATTCACAATCCAAAATTTTAAAACTCACAAAGAAGTAATCCTTGATGAGGAAGTGTTGTCAAATATAATAATTATGGGGCTTAGAACTGCAATAACTTCTGGTAATAAAACAATCTAAAAGAAAAGATTATAAGTATACTTAAAAGAAAATTGGTAACTCAGAAGAAATTACCTTAAATGTAAAGGGACAAAACAATTCAATTAAAAGACAAAGATCATAAGATGTTTGTTTTCTTTTCTGATTCGGATGGTGTTTACATGGATGTGTTCATTCTGTGAACATTTATACAGCTATCCTTTTATGATTATGCCCTTTTCTGAATGTATCATATATTTCAAATATACATTTAAAAATATACATGTATTTATGCATAATTTGTAGGTCAAAGAAAGAAATGTTTTAGAAATAAATCACAATATGACACTATATGTCAAAACTTTCAGGATGTAAAGTAGTATTTATAGAAAAGAAATTCATGACTTTAAATAGCTATATTAATAAAGAAAAACCAGTGAGCTAAAAAATTAGACAAAACTAAGTAAATTCAAAGAACATAGAAGGAAGGAAATCATAAGATTAGGAAACACATGCCTGAGAAATTGCAAATATTAATGCTTTTCTAGTGTTAATTTGTCCTTGCCTTCCTGAAGAGTCCAACTGTGCAGGCAGGATAGACACATGAACGTGGAAACTGCTTTTGCCCTGAGGGCTTTTGTCCATCTAGCCAAACTTGGACTTCAGTTTTGGTAGCCTCATAGAGTGAGGAAAAAAGAAGTAATGGCCCAAGGCTCACCCTGAGACTGGGAATCTAATAGGAAACCCTCTTCCACATCAAGCTGGCTCCAAAGACCACACCCTCAGCAGAAGGCAAACCAGAAGTAAATCTGCCCTGACCCAACCCCAGGGCACTAAATAAGGGCTCTCTCAGTGCCAAGGGCAACTGGTGTTCAATTCGCCTCTCTAGTTCCTTCTTTTCCTTAAATTCTGGCCTGATAGTTCTTTATGATCTTGTCATTTCTATAACACTTTCACTCAATTTTAAAATATAGTTTAGAAAAAAATATATATAGTTGAGATAGCATTATAGGAATATTTATCAGGAGGAAAGGCTTGAATTACCTAGCCCAGCATTATCAGAAACCAAACCACTATATACAATAAAAGTATAAAAATCTATCTGGGAGTTACACATACCAACTTAAGGTTAATGGTTACCTCTGGGGTGGAAGGGAGGGCAAAGAGGTCGAGATGGGTCTCTAGCTTTATTTGTAATGTTTTATATCTTTAAAAGAAAACAAAAGATCTGCAAAATATTAACATCTGTTAAAACCTGGTAGTAGGTGGCAGCAGACATTGGTGGGTTGCTGGCCCAATATCCATTCTCTCTTTCTTTCTTATTAATGGAACCCTGATTTTGAGGAGGTTGGTAACATCATCTTTCCAAAGTCTCTTGTAGCCTGGAATGGCCATATGACACAGTTCTGGCCAAAGAGAGGTAGGCAAAACAAGGGCTTTCTGATGCAATAAACAGAAGCAACAAGGCTCTGGGTTTGAAGAAGGCACTTTTCTGTCTTCTTTCTGCTTGGAAAAGAAAAGGTGACAGTGCCCGCAGCCATCTTCAAATCATGAGGATAGAAACCACCTAAGGTGGTGGTGATGGTAGAGAAGAAGCAAGAGAGAAGACTGGTCCTTGCAGGGGTCTCTAAAGTAACACATTAGCTTGGACTGCCTACCTCCAAACTTCTTGTCATGGCAGAAAAATAAACGTTTTCCTTTTTTTGCTGAGGAAGATTCACCCTGAGCTAACATCTGTTGCCAATCTTCCTCTATTTTGTATGTGGATTGCTGCCACAGCATGGCTGCCAATGAGTGGTGTAGGTCTGTGCCCGGGATCCAAACCCACAAACCTGGGCTGCCGAAACAGAGCACACCAAACCTAACCACTAGGCCACAGGGCCGGCCCCCAAAATAAACTTTTTAAAACCCCTTTTTTCATTTTTTCTGTAACAAGTTCCTGAACCTAGTCCTATGTAGTGCTTTGGTACATGGATTTCATTCTATTATTTTCTATATGCTGAAATGTCTCATAATTTAAATTGCTTTAAAATTTAAAGAGGTAACAGAAAATAGAGGAGAGTAGAAACAATTTTACCAAATGAGTCCAGCCTCTCTACTCTGTGTAGGCTGGCTGGAGGGAATCAATGGCTGTATCAACATCGCTCCTTCTGTTCCTAAGAAGTTTCTTGTGCAAAATCTGATTCCTATTCCAAGTGTGATAAAGAAGTCAGAGTGGAGTTGTGTTTGATCCTGCCGTGTCAGGTAGCTCCTTTCATGGTTCTGACCACTAGCAGGGGTGAGGATAGTCTGCTTCTCTGCTTGATGCTACAGGCCCAGCTTGGGGAACTAAGCAGGTCCAACCAATGTTCCCAACATCACTTACTGTAACACTGCCTGGTGACCTGTGACCCTCAATCATACTGTGTCATAAGGTGAATCACATTGAGGTGATTTGTCAGCAAACAATGAAAAATAACTAGGTAGTTTAGGTAGAAAGAGAATGTATGGGAAGGAAGCTCACTTGATTGAAAAGGAGACTGAAGAAGCCAAGTGGGGCAGAGGCAGAAATAGACATCTTCAAAGATTTTAGTGGCAGGGACAGCTCAAAGGCCCTGGCAGATCATTGATTAACTAAATGATTCCAATCATTTATCTCATCCTTGTGACACTCCAGTCCAAATTCAAAGTCCCAAGTGTGTGTGTATGAGAGAGACAGAGGGGCAGAGAGAGAGGGAGAGAGACTTACTAGCTAAGCATAACTCGTAGCTTTCTTGTCTGCTATCAGGGCTTGGACTTGAAGAATATGACAGACAGAGCCTTTAGATTCTGAAAGGAAGAGAATGCCATTGATTTGTCATCTCTCTGCACATATTTAGGAGAGCCATTGCTCTGAAAGTAATTTGGGCCACTGTAAGGAAGGGGTCTGGGTGTTTCCTGGCTAAAACAATAACAACTATCTACTGCCGAGGTATATGTGCAGAAAGAAACTAGCATATTTATCCTAGAGATTCATGTAACCACTACTTTTCTATAGTATTGAATTATACAAATACTGCTAGTGGAGAATCCTATTTTCCACTGAATATTTTTTAAAGTATATTTCTAAATATCCCTGCCAAATGAACGCAGGTATTATTATCGACTGAAAAGTACACTACTCAAAACATAGACTTGTCAGACATTAAAATCAGAAAAGAGCAAACTTTAGACTTATTTTTAAGAAGGCTTTGTAACTATGGCCATGTGAGTAACCCATAGTCTCTGTGAATGAGAGTAATTAATATTACTAAAACTCAAAGATCATTCCAAGGTAAAGTGTTACCTTCTCACATCATTTATTCAAACAAATAAGATATTTTAAATAAATATGTAGACAATTACCCCCTATGTACAACAAGTTAGACTTACTTTTGAAAAAAGCTTCAAAAATCTTTGGAAATTACTTTCTGGAAGTATTAAATATTTTTTTCATTACTTTGAAGTTTACTAACTAAATGGCAATTTTGTTTTCCTTAGAACTTAGGTTGACATTTCTATTTATTTTTAATCTGTCTTTTTGGTGTGCAAGTAAAACCATTGAAGAACAAAGCAGAGCATATTTAAATCTTAAGTTTGAAAAAAACAGCTCTGGTTTGTGGCTCAGAATAATGCATGAACACACACACATTTATCTCCTCTTTCCCCAGAGACTACATTAAGATGAAACCAGAAGAATAAAAAAGGACAAAGTCAACAACAATGAAGAGAATCAGAAGAGGCTGAAGGGGAGAAAGAGCATTCTCTACCCACTCTGGGTCCTTTCTGGCTGGGCTACAAATTAAATTGACATGAGGCTGAATAGCAGGAGAAAATCAAAACAAAATTTTATAACATGTATACATGGGAGAGACTCGGGGAAACTGAGTATCTCTCGACAAAATGGCATTCTCCCCTTAAATAGACAAACGAGGATATGTGGGGTTGGGTCAGTTATGGGATATTACCAGAAAAGCACAGAAGGCCTCCCCTTCCACACTGACAAGTTTCTAGAGATGAGGTCATCTGCCCCTGTTCCCAGTACAGGGAAGGAGATACCTTTACAAATGGAGATTTCTCTTACAAATGTAAATGTCTGGTAAGCAGAACTTTGATAAGAATGAGACCAGCAAAGACCCTCCCAGTCTATTGATACCCAGAGTTATCCAAGGTGATGGCCCATCCCTGGGACAGGCCTTCCATCCCAAAACCCTTCACACAGTTAGTGGGGGCAGGGAAGGTCAAAGCCTCCTTCAGTGATAATAAGGTAAAGAGACACATCTAGAGGTGGCCAATTCTGGTGCCCACAGGGCCATAGACGGATGAGCGATTTCAACACATTGATGCAGAATGAAAAGCGGTTACAGACTTTCCTTCTGGGAGAATAGTGGCTTGAATACCCTGAAGGATCTTGCTGCTAAAAATGAAGTCCTTCACAAATTACAACCCACGGGACTTTAAATGCATTGCCGAGACCACAAGAAAGTGAGAGAAGTCTCTAAAAGCCAAAAGTCAAAAGAAGAGGACTAGAGGAGGAGAGGAGGGAAAGAAAAAGGGAGAGGGAGGAGCAGAAAAAGAAAAAAGATAAGTGAGCCAGACCCAAAGGAGGGAGCAGTGACCAGTATAACATAACTTCATCCTTCATGCCACAGATGTGTTTGTAAAACCACCAACAATGGAATTTTGTGTCATAAAATGAACAGGACATACAGAAAAGCTAGGATTAGGGAAAATGCTCTAAACCTATACAGTCTCAGAACAAATTTTCTGAAATATAATAACAAAAGTAAATAAATACTTACGAAATGCTACTGCCATTTTCATTTTCTAATAAATAAATACATAGGTAATCATAGACAAAACATACAAGTTTGCTTGCTGTGGTGAACTCTTGTAGCTTCTGAGTCATGGAGAGGAGGTAGAAGGATGGACAATGTCATTCTTAGGCTGAAAGGTGCCACCAGAGCTGGGGGGTTATGGCTTATTGTCTATTTCTCTTTCTTTTGATCCAGCTTACATAGAAACCCTACCTTTGTTGTTTCCTTCTTTCATAAAGAAGCTGTACACACAGCTCCAGATGTGGCCAGACACAGAGGTGATCTTGCTGCTGTGAGCAGTGTATTTGTTAGCTCCAATCCCTTGCAAACACTTCCCAACCCCAGTTAGCACAGAGGACAACTGGGATGTGTCCATTTCTCCTTTCTTTTATTGTTTTCACAGTGTTGTCTCTGGTGGAATGTAATGTGGACTCCTTCGTTTCTTGGATATCACATGCTCACTTGTTTCTTTTAAAATTATAATTCCGAACTTCCCCTCAATACTTTAAGGCTTTCTTTTTCACTCATTACTTGGATTCATATAACCAGAATGTTTACTTGTGTTTGGAATGCTGTCTTAAATATTTATGTTAAAAAGAATACATGAGCTTTGGGTACATACTTGTAGTTTATATGGATAAATCAAGGAAAGAGAGAAAAGTTGAAGGATGTATGTACGTGCTTGTGTCTGTGCACGCATATGTGTGCATGTGTGCGTGTTGCGTAGCTTCTGTGAGACAGTATGTTCAGCAGGGTGACTTCTTTTTTTAATCTGATGTTTGGCTCAAGCACAAGCACAGTCAAACTGTGAAAACCTGTGGATAGGCTAACACAATTTCTAGTTTTGGTGACTTTATTCCTTTGCTTATTTATCTTGAATATATAAACTTACCCATTACAATCAAAACAGAAGAGATTGTAATAATGCAAAAGGCAAGATTGCTCCAGAGGCAAATGTTGATAACAGCTCTACTATCTGGAGACTAACCCTTTGACCTATGGCAAAGTAAATGAGCCAAATCTGAGATTCATCCATTAAGATAGGACTCAAGGGCTGCCTGGTGGGTTTGCAGGTTCGGTTCCTAGGCGCCTGCCGACGCACTGCTTGTCAGTCATGCTGTGTCAGTGTCCCATATAAAGTAGAGGAAGATGGGCACAGATGTTAGCCCAGGGCCAGTCTTCCTCAGCAAAAAGAGGAGGATTGGAGACGGATGTTAGCTCAGGGCTGGTCTTCCTCACACACACACAAAAAAAGATAGGACTCAACTAGGGCTGAAGTATTGGTCTCACCTCTATGTCCTGGACCAGAAACAAATGCCCAGTCTGTCTTGATTAAAGGAACCAAATTTACACTCTCAGGATTCCCATAAGCCAATATCTTTCATAAACACAGAGGCATAAATTTTAAACAAAATATTAACGAATCAAATCCAGCAATATATAGAAGGATCATACATCACAATCACGTACGGATTATTCTAGCAATTCAAGGATGGATTCAAGGATTCAAGCAATTCAAGGATTCTTAATATTTGAGAATCAGTGCATGTAATTCACCACATTAACAACAAAAAGCAGGATAGAACATATGGTCATCTCAATAGGTACAGAAAAGGCATTTGATAATTACTCTTAGAAAACTAAGAATAGAGGTAAACTTCCTTAATCTGATAAAGAGTATCCATATAAAAATCTACAGCAAACACCTTACTTCATGGTGAAATATTGAAAGTATACCCCTAAAGACAGGAAATGAAACAGGATGCACTCTATCTTCACTTTCATTTATCACTGTACTAGTTCTTGCCAATGCAATAAGGTAAGAAAAGAAATCACAAGGATTGGGAAGAAAAAATAATACTGCTTTATTCACAGATGATATGGTTATGTACATAAGAATCTAAAAACATCAAAAAGTAATTTCAGAATTATTAAGTAAATTTAGCAAGGTCTTTGGATCCAAGGTCAACGTACATAAAACACCACTCTTTTTATATATCAGAATAAACAAATAGAATATGAGAAATTTTAAATGACCCCATTATAGTAGCATCAAAAAATTCAAAGCATCAAGGAAATGCAAATTAAAAAAAAAATTACACCACTACCCACTCACCAGAACAGCTGTAAAAAAAAAATCAGATAATTCTAAAAGATGTGGGGCATGAAAAACTCTCCTATGCTGCTGGTAGGAGTGCAAATTAGTACAATTACTTTGGAAAACTGTTTGGCACTATCAGTACCAGTAGTAGAGCTGAACACATATGTACCCTATGACCTAGCGCTTCCACTTCTAGGTATATAGCCAACAGAAATGTATACATAAGTTCATTAAAAAAATGTGTAATAATGCTTATTACAGTACTATTCCAAATGTCCAAATATTGGACAGACCATAAGTGTCCATCAACATTAGACTGGATAAATAAAGTATAGTATTTTCATACAATAAAATACCATACATAAACAAGAAGAAATGAAATATTAGTACACCAAAAGAGATAAATCTCACAAACATAATGTTGAACAAAAGAAGCCCAATACGAAAGAGGACATACTGAATAGTTACATTTATATAAAATTCAAAAGCAGGCTGAACTTATCTGTAATGTTAGAAGTCAAGAGCTTGGTTACATTTGGCAGAAAGTAATAAGAGGGAGGGAGCACAAGGGGACTTCTGGGTGGTGATAAAGTTTGGATTCTAGATCTAGGTGCTAGCTACAGAGGTGTGTTCACTTGGTGAAAATTTATCAAATTTTAACCTTATGATTTCTTCACCTTTTTTTAGTATAATTATACTTCAATTAAAAGTTTTTTTAAATGGGAAAGAAAAGGTAGAACCTAAAGAAACTGAGAAGTGAAAGGGGATGATATAGGTGGAAAGAAGGGAGGGAGCGATAATGTTTTCTTCTTAAAAAGTGGGGAGTCAATAGATATTGTTATTTACGGAACAAGAAATGAAGGCTTAACTATTTTGAGGTTGCAAAGATGACGCACAGAGAAACCAAGATTAGTGATAAAATTACAAAATGAGGGAGTATGGGGGAAGGGGATAAAGTAATGAACTAAGTCCTCATTTGTCATAGGAGGAAATTAATGGACAATGCCAAAATAGATAAAGAAACTGAGTATCATACAACAACTATTTGTTATTTCTCATAATTCTGTGGACTTGCTGGGCAGCTCCTCCATTGGTTTTGCTTGGACTCACCTGTGGGCTGCATTTCCCCAGAGAGATGGTTGGGATGGGCATTTCGAGGTGGTCTTACTTGCACATCTGGCTGTTAATGCTGGCTGTCAACTGGTGTACTTTAGTTCTCCTCCATGTGGCCTCTCACTCTGCTGTAGGCTAGACCAGCTTCCTTAAATGACAGTGGCAGGACAGCATTCCAAAAGGTCAAAAGCAGAAGCTGCAAGGCCTATTAGGGCCTAGCCTCAGATTTTGCAAAATATCACTTCTGCCTTATGTACTGGACACAGGAAGTCCCCGAGCCAGCCTAGATTCAAGGGATCGGGGAACAGACTCTGCCTCTAGATGGAAGGAGTTGCAAAGTCAGGTTGCAAAGGATTGAACACTACAGAATAGGAGGAATTTGTGGACCCATTTTCAATCTACTACCATCTGCCCTCTGCCTACAATTATTTACAGTTCTCTCACATGCAGAGGAAACAAAAACAGAAAGGTAAAATTGATTATCTCTGGGAAGTAGAACAGAGGGTAAGGAAGAGTGGGGACAAGGGTTTCCCTTCCAAGCCCTTCCATATTATTCTTTTTAAACACACGCATGTTCTACAAAAATAAACATTTCTACTGTTGTATAAGGCTCAGTGCATATAAATTTCTGGCTCTGAACAGAGAAACTGGAAAGGTAGTTTCCCCTATCCTCATTTAATAAATACTGAACACTATTTACTGAATATGGATTTTAAAAACTGTAAAATCATTAAACTACTCAGAACCAACACTCTTCGGTTTTGCCCTGCCGAACCCACGGGACTAATGATTCAAGTTAAAAATGTGATCGTATATGTGAAAAATGCTTCTTAAACTATAAATGTTTTATAACTGACTATACATTATCCACTGCTACTGTTTCTATGTTGTGCCCAGCACTGAATTAAGCTGTGTGGAAGCCACAAAAGGACCAGAAAGTAAGGTTCCTGCCAGCAAGGAATTAACAGTCTAGGTGAGGAGACAAGATGACTTCCACAAACCAATTATAGCACATTACGCTAGACCGTAAGGGCCCATTCAGACAGGGATAATTACTCTGTTCATTGCAGCCTCATCAGACCCCACACACAATAAGACCTTGATAAATATGCGTTAATGGAGGGATGGATCAATTACCTGGCACCCCATAATTCAGAGCCTGGACACAGTTCCAACTGTGAGTGCTGGAGGCATCTGAGAAGCGGGGATCAGAGGAGCTGGTTGTACTCAGCTAAGGCACCGAGGCTGGGCTTTATTTCCAATCAGGATACGACAAAGTCATAACGCCACAAGAGGGAAAGATGAATATTCCAGCCCAGGGGGAGCCCAGAAAAGGAAAGCTATGTGGAGGTGGGAAGGAGATCAAATCAGTTTGGGTGGAAGTGGAGAAGTGGGAGGAGGGCTATAGGGTCTCCCCCTTTGGCAGCTGGGCAGCCAGAGGAAGCAAGGGGGTGGGGAGAGTGGAGAGGTTGGAGTGGTGAGGAATGGGAAGAACTCGGGGCACCTGAGAAGGAGCAAGGGAAGAAATCCCACAGTGCAGCAGGCCATAGGGGAGCCCCAGGCACAAGCGCTGCTGCCCCTCCACATAGAAGAACCCCGCCTTTTCCTCAGACTTTTGTTCAGCACCTAGTCCTACTAGAATTAGCTGGGAAAACAAAGGTTTATTGGACATTCTCCCACTCACCAGGACATTAGAGCCTTTGACAGTGGGAGAGACACTGGTTACATAAGTCAATAAGGGCCTTGGAGCGTCCCAGAGTAGGCGAAAGCCCGGCTCTGAGCTCAGGCACACCTGCGTTCCCTTCCCGACTCCAGCACTCACAGGTCGAGATCCTTAGGCAAGTTAACCCCTTTAAAACTCAGTTTTGTCATCTGAGACCAGTCCCTCCCTCACAGGTTGTGAGGATGAAATGAGGTCCCCCATGAAAGCTCTCAAAGGGAGCTTGGCTCGCGGCCAGGAGCCTTAGTATTGTTAGGGAGAGCCACAGCTGTCACACCAGGGAGGCTGGGTGGAGGTGTTGGCTTTCCCTCTGGGCTTGAAAATTAGTATAATTTAAATATGCAGATGTACGCAAGCCAGGACATCCTAGCCCGGAGCAAGAGCCAAGTC
The DNA here is from genome assembly GCA_031878705.1 of Tapirus indicus. NCBI lineage: Eukaryota > Metazoa > Chordata > Mammalia > Perissodactyla > Tapiridae > Tapirus > Tapirus indicus. Next base: position 50,077,073 of record CM062918.1, read on the forward strand.
CCACACGGGGAAACAGTGGAGGGAACCACGAAGCTTTCTATTGGGCCGTGGAGGGCGCAAGAGCTACATCTGGAAGGGCGGATGGGGGTAACCTGGAGCATCCCGAGCCAGAAACCAAACGTTGTTCCGCGGGGAACCGTGAAGGATTTGAGCAGGGAAGTGACCGGGTCAGAGGTGGGAGGCGGGGCGGGAGGCCGGTGATGATGGACTAGGTGTAGAGAGGGCGGGAGGGTGGTTGCCTTTCAAATAGATCGACTTTGACGCGTTCTGGGAAAGACCTAGAGTTGAGACATAATTCCTAGGACTTTATCTCTTTCACAATTGGCTTCAAAGGGGAGAAGATTGGGTGACAAGACAGGAGATAAAGGGGCACGTTAATGATTGGAGAGGCGACATGGTTCAGGAAAACATCAATACACCTCGTCTAATCATTTACCGAGAAAGCGTCCACCAGGGAGCCGCGCAGGAAGAACCGCTCTGCAACAGCAAGAAACAAACTAGAATCCAGATGTGGTCTGGCCCCGGGAAGAACGAAAAATGGATTGTTCTCTAGATTTCCGTCAAACCTCTTTAGGGTCCCATTGCCCTATTAGCACCACCCCTTCCCTCAATTGCACAGACCCCATGGCCACACCCAAATACACTATGTTTCTACCTGCGGGTGTGGTGTAGATATTTGAATCCCCACAATGCTTCTCCCCAGCTGTAGGACTTTGGGCAGATGACTTAACGTGGTCACTTGAGACCTCTGCTGCAAACTGAGATGACAGTGAGTCCTTCAGCAGTGGACTTACTGCCTGGGATGCTTAGTCTCTTCCTCCAGCAGAGGGAAATCTATTGAAATCCTACGGGCACTGGACCGAGAGTCCCTGTATGTCCCTGACCTCAAGGACTGCTGAGTGGATGTTCAGAGAGCTCGTGTGCTTCCCTTTCAGTTTGACCCTGATACACAGATGCTGTTTGCTCATAATAACGAAAATATGTCACAATCTGTGAGAACATCGGAATTTATAATAAACAGAGTCAGGTACCAGGGTAAACGTTCCAGAGACTTGCAGGTGTGCTCAGACCAAATTGTTTTTTTCTGAAGAAATTATGTGAAGCATTGACACTGGTAAAGTAATTCCAAAATGAAATCTAATTCAGTACATCTTTCTGCCGGTTTTAAATTAAAATAGATTTATATAATATTATTTCCCTTTTGAATCTGGCAATGATCTAATAAGAGTGTTATTATTGCCATTTGATATGTCTCCACAGAATATTAAGGTGTCTATATCATATACACATGAATATAAAAGTGGACCATCTCATACTTTCTCATTGGGAATACAAGGTTCATGACAACTTTTATCCTCACTAAATCTAATTCCGATTAAGGTTTTGGGCTAGAGATTAAGTTTCTATCTTCATGCCACAGAGGCATGTAGATTCAGTAATGAATGGAAATGTTTGTTATAAAACTATGGAATTCATGTTTGTTCCACATGAAACATTAGAGAGTGTTCAATTGTGTTAGAGGCATCATTTAAATAGAACACATTCTTGTCTGTTCAATCTCCAGTGGGCTGTCCCTGCAACATTTTCCTAGCTCACGTAAAGTTCCTCATAAAAGTTGAAAATGATAAAACAATATTTTAAAACATCTCCAATTAATTCAGGCTAGGCTTTCTTCCATCTAGTCTGAACATGTAAGGTTTCATATGTTGGCATTAAGAATAACTTTGAGAGCAGCCTTGCAGTTACTTTCAAACTATTCAGGTCCCCCCCCAACAAAATCACCTCGTGAAGTGGGGTAAATGTGAGACGATAACAATCAGAGCTCGTCCTTGCCCAGAACTAAAGCAGACTCATGAACTCAAGCAGAAAGGGATTGTACTGGAAGCACATCAGAAAGCTTGAAGAATCAACAGAAATGCCTATAAGAAAACCAACAGCATGAAAAACATAAAACTAAAAGAAAACTTGATTTGAGGAAACAGATAATTCAAGGAACAGAAAATATTAAATCACAAGCAAGCAAGAGGGCTAACAATAACATAAGACAAAACCATCTAATATCTAAAGGGAAATATGAAAATATATTATATATTACATATGTAAATGTTATGTATATAAACTCGGTTTTGTCCTATGTTATTGTAATTACATATATATATATGTTATGCTACCATTTAGGAAGAATTAAAAAACAAGAATTATAAAATTTTAAAAAGACAGATTAAAAATTTAATAGCAGTGCTAAAGATAAAATATAAATGTCTTTTATAATAGAAAGCTAAAACACAAATGGATAAGAAATATGACAGAAAAGATGAGACGTAGAAATAGAGTATTTAATCTAGGAGGCCATTAACAATTAACAGATGTTACAGAAAAGTGAGGAAAATGGAGAGAAGGAACTTATAAAAAACAATAGAAAAAATTTCCCCCAAATTAAAGTTACAAGTCGTCAGAGGATGACTTTAGCCCAACACATACAATTTCTGAAAGATCCACAAATGGACACATGATATCAAGAATAAGGAAATATGAAAAGCCTCCATGGTGTTGAGTGAGGAGTAGTGTAACTACCTACAAAAGATAAGAAAGGTGCTGACGTCGGACTTCTCATAAACAATACCGGATGTCAGAAGAAAGTGGAGGGAAAATTATTTTTGAAGATAGAATTGTATACCCAGCCAAGCTATCAAATGTAATTGATCTAAATAAAGACATTTTCAGACAAACAATGCCTCAAAAAACTACTTCTGACTTTCTTAAGAAGTTACTTAGGGATGCACTCCATTGAAAATAATGAAAGCAACCCAGAGAGAGAAAGACATGGGATCCAAGAAACAGTGGATCCAACCTGGGAAGGTTGTACCGTCATGCACCACGTAATGACATTTCAGTCAATGACAGACTGCATATACGACAGTGGTCCCATAAGATTAGTACCATGTAGCCTAGGTGTGCAGTAGGCTATCCCATCTAGGTATGTGTAAGTACATCTTATGATGTTCACACAATGACAAAATCGCCTAATGATGCATTTCTCAGAACTCGTCCCCATCGTTAAGCAACGCACAATTGTATAGAAAAATCCAGGACAGCTTTACAGAAGAGAGCAATAGGTCCAAACTCAGGTAGGAGAACATAAGACCAGGAGAAAGACAGGGACTCTGCAAGAGTTGCTATGTCTGAAAGGCTTAGTAAATGTGAGGCTGTGATAAAGACACATTCTTCTTTTTATCAGAAAGGAAAGAAAGGAGGAATGGAGGAAGAAAGACAAGAAGTGGCCAAAGACAAGAAGACAAGAGTGGCCAAAGGCGATACTAGAAGGTAGTCATCCAAATACAAAGCGGAATAAAATGTGACATGATTTTAAGCAACAGATAGAGTGAAAAAAAAGAAAAACCATTTGACCTTGATGTTGTTGTGCCTCCTTCCTTTCAAGTAGCCCACAGCTCCTGATATTGGACCCGCAGACAGACACTTGTATTCTTAGCACACTGTACCCTCTGATAGTGGGCAATAATTAACCACTCATGTTAACACAGATGCCTTCTTTGTAGGTTATAAGTTTTTAAATCGGTCAGGGAGAAAGCAGGGAAGCCTTTACTACAATTGCAGAACTGAATGCAAATTTTATGAGTGTTGACAGCACAAAAGCAAAGGTGTCACTGACAAAGGGGCTCTGGACTAATTCAGTGGGTTGGCTTGCTTCCTCCACAAGAATGAAATTACTCAGGAGGACTCCAAAGCAATCACATCAATATGAAATGCCAAAATCCTGAATTTGGTAAATTCAGCAAATTTGTTATTCATCAAATTGCATTTTAAAGAATTGGACTACTTCTTACAGAAAGTAAGAGATGAAAGACAAAGAGTGATAACCTTTTCTTTCATAGAGGGAGTAAAGCACTGACTGAAGCTGATAGAACAAGAAATAGAGGTTTAAACATAGTATTTAAAGTTTAAAATATCAGCAATTGATGAATCTTTAGAAAATAATATAACTATCAAACATTAGGAAAAGAAGAGGCAGGAGAAGTACAGGGCCATGTGACCTAAATCCTCACCTTGTTATTATCATAACAAGGAGTCAATAGGACGTTCTAAAGCTGATGAAATTAGGAAACAGCGACACAAGCTGATTATTTTGAATTATGGAATAAACCACAGAAGAATAAAAAGCAGAAACAGCTAATAAAGGTTGCCTTAGGAGAATGAGACTAGGGCTTGGGGGAGGGAGGCCAGGAGAGTGTCGCTTTACGTGTATGTGTGTATGTGTGTGCGTTTTCCTTACAGGTTAGAACCATATCTTATCCATCTTGGTTTTCCCAGGTCTATCCTAGTAGTTGGCACAATAACAGTAATATAACAACAACAATAATAGTAAAATCATCTATTTATTAAGCACCTACCATGCCCTAGACACTGTGTAAGTGCTTCACATAAATATTGCTATTCCGTGCACAACCCTGGAAGGTGAACATTCTATCTGTCCAGTGAGGACATGGATGTAAAGGAGTTCAAAAAAAGAAATTGTCCAAGGACACACAACTGGTTAATGGCAGGATTTGAACCTAGGTTCTGAAAACCAGCAGGATTTAAATCTAAGTCTGTCTTTAAGACCTTGGGCTTTAAAAAAAAAAAAAAAAAAACTAAATCAGCATTTGAATGAATGATTGTGGATAAGTAAATGCTTACAAAACTTAAAATGAATGTCAGTTACATTGTTCTATGCCTCAAAATGTACCATTCTGTCCTGCTACAAGCATCATCATCTAGATCCAAAAAGCTTTAGACTCATAAACTTACTATGCCTGAAGTAACTTGAAGAGGCTATTGTAAAGTAATATATAAGGTCTGGTGGAAGCCAGAGGGAGAATTTAGACTCTCAAAAGTAAGTGGAGAGATTTTGTCCAGTAATAGAAGAAGTTGAAATAATCCAGGCTGCAAGAACACTAGGTAATAAATATATATTGAATCAGCCTCAACATTTTCAGCTTTCTGGACTAAACTATTATTTTCATGCAGATTTAAGTGGCTTAGGCATTAGGGCTCAATGCAAAATTAGTTTGCCTAAGTGGCTGTATCTTTGAGCCCAAAGAACTTCACACAGATGCAAGCACGTGCCCTGCCTGCCTCCAGAGCACAGCACTGGTCTCCATGTCTTTTTGATCATTTCTTCTTTCAGTAAAAAAGGCGGCATGCACCCCTCTCCCTTATATATGTATCTATAAATTATATTCTGATGTACTGGATTAAAATATGCATTACAGCACATACACAAAAATAGAAAACTTAAAAGGATGAAATAAATACAGCATATAAATAGAAGTTCTACTTTTTCTTCTTACCCTCCAGTAGGTAATCTTGTGCAATCCTAGCTGCATCCCACTTAGGAGAACACTGGTCTATGGGGTGGGTTATTACACACTGAGCAAGAAGTCATGGAGAATAAGTTGTACATAAAAGAAAACAAAAATATTATCATTAGAGCCAACAGTTACTAAGCACTTACCTTGTACCAGTTTTTGTGTTTTAACTCACTTAATCCTTACAACAACCCTATAGGCATATTTTATTATTAACCCCCATTTTACAAAAGACAGGATTGAGACACTAAAGACTGAATAAATTTCCTGAGCTCACACAGCTGGTAAGCGTTGGATCCAGACTGCCTTTTTTAAAAGAAACATTTTATTTTAGAATAATGTTTAATTTACAGAAAAGTTGCAAAGACAGTACAGAGAGTTCCCATATCCCATTACCAGGCTTCCCCATTGTTAACATCTTATATAACCATGGTACATTTGGCAAAGCTAAGAAACTGTGGGGGATCAGAATCAGCCACCTCAAGATGTGTCTCTTTACCTTGCTCTGAAGGAGGCTTTGACCTTCACCCTCCCCAAATGTCTAAAGGGATTTGGGATGAAGGCCTGTCCCTGGAATACGCCATCACCTTGGATAACTCTGGGTATCAATAGACTGAGAGGGTCTTTGCTACACCCATTCTTATCAAAGTTCTGTTTACCAGACATTTACATTTGTAAGGAAAATCTCCATTTGTAAAGGTATCTCCTTCTCTGTACTGGGAAGAGGGGTGGATGACCTCACATCTAGAAATTTGTCAATGTGGAAGGCGAGGCCTTAAATCTGCATAATAACCTTACTGTGCCTTTCTGGTAATCTCCCATAACTGACCCTCCCTCAATATCCTCCTTTGTCTATTTAAGGGGAGAATGTTGGCCATTTTGTCTAGAGATACTCAGTTTCCCTGGGTCTCTCCCATGTATACATGCTTTATAAAGCTTTGTTTGATTTTCTCCTGCTATTCGGCCTCATGTCAATTTAATTTGTAGCCCAGCCAGAAAGGACCCAGAGTGGGTAGAGAATGCTCTTTCTCCTCTTCAAAACCAACATTTGTACATTACTATTAACTAAACCCCAGGCTTTATTTGAGTTTCACCAGTTTTCCACTAATGTCCTCTTTCTGTTCCAAGATCAAATCCAGGGGCAGCATCCAGAGTGGTACCTCTTTTGGTGCTGTGCATTGGTCAGAGTTCTACCAGGAAGCAGTCACAGTAGGATGTGGAGATGGATGTAAATATGTTGTTTCTTCACTTGTAGGTAACTGTCTTCTCCCCGAGTCTGCACATCATCTTCCCTCGATGCATGTTTTTGTCTGTGTCCAAATTTTCCCCTTTATAAGGACACAGTTATATTGGACTGGGCCTGCCCTAATGACCTCATCTTAACTTAACTATCTGCAAAGGTCCTATTTCCAAAAAAGGTCACATTAACAGATACTGGGGGTGAGGAGGCCAATATCTTTTGGGGGTCACAATTCAACCCATAACCAGGCTCATCTGAAATCCACAGGGCAGGCCATTAGGAAGAGCAGGCTGGAATGTCTCGGGGAGCTGCTGCCCACAGGCAGAATTTCTTCTACTCCAGAGAAGCCTCAGCTCATCTCTAAGGCCTTTCAACTGATGGAATCAGGCCCACCCAGATTATCTAGGATAATCTTCTTTATTTAAAGTAAACTGATTATGGACTTTTATCACATCTACTAAATACCTTCACAACTACATCTAGATTAGTGTTTGATTGAATAACTAGAGACTACAGCCTAGCCAAAATGACACATAAAACTGACCATCACACATTGTAACTTGTTTAGATTCATTTGCTATAGTCTGCATTCCACAGGATGCCTTTTGAGGTTCTTTTGAATATCCAATCAAACCCAGAAACTGCTGTAACTATGAGTATTAGCTAGGAAATCTTATGCATGTACTTACTAACGCCAGACATGCTCCACAAGCATCATCTCATTGAATCCTCAGAAATACCCTGTGAGTTAAGGTTGCCAGCCCCACCTGACAGAGGAAGGAGAGAAGAGAGACCTGTGGTGGCAGAAACAGGATTGGAACGGAGGCAGGTCTGTCTGCCTCCAAACGTTTGGAGCCCAAATCCTTCACCACAATGCTGCAGTGCCTCCCTTACCACCAACTCAGTCTCTTCAAACATACGCAAGGAAAACGCCAGGGGAGTGTTTAAGTACTTCAAAGTCATATGATTTTCATTTACCAAAAATAATTTCATTTATTAAATTCAGTGTCAGGCATCTTTATATGAGGACAAAGTTTCCCTTGCCATTTTTTCCAATTCTTTTTATTGTGATAAACATAACATAAAATTTACTCTCAACCACTTTTACACGTACAATTCTCCCTTTGTCTTTTGAGGTTAAACAAGTATAGGTCTTCTGCAAAGACCAGACGCTCCTCTTATGCTGGTTAGTTTTTATTAGGGCTGTGCAGACAAATTCTCTGGCTAATAGCAGGAGAAACAGGAAAAACCTGGAATAAGAAGAGTAACATTCAAGGCAAGTGCAGTGAGAGGACCAGGTTCCCCAAGGTTGTGCCTGCACGGAGGGCCTGTCCGGGATGGCTGCTCTTAGCCAGGAGGGAGAGGTCAAGAATACAACAGGGCCTGAGCAAACCTCTGCAAGGTTTTGGGGAGATACAATGTAGGTGCTGTACAACTTCTCTTCCCACCCTCCCTATCTGTGAGTCATTGTCAAGTTCTCAAGTGAGGATCTTGATATCAACCGAGGAAGAGCAGAAACAATCTTTGGTTGGATAAGGATTACCAGAATGGCAGTTAAGGAAGGGTAATGCTGCCCCCCTGCCTCCTGCAGGCAATAGAGGATTTACTGTTCTAAAGTCTCATCATTAACCAGCCTCCTAATCCCCAGGAGCATCCAAGGCCCAGGTGGGGTTATATTTTATACCTCTCGCTACTTTATATGTGTTTGAACAGAAAGGGACTACTGTTTAGAAAGGCTTACAAGACTGTTTCCCTAAAATAGCTGCAAAGACAGGAGGGCAGAGTCTTGGGTAGTGGAAGGAGGCTCCAGATGCACTTCTGCCTGCTTTGTCAGTCAGAGGCTGACGTCAAGAAACAGGTAAGGTTTTCAGGATAGAATGAGCAATTGCACAAGCCTGGAAAACTGTCCAGTCTATTCCAAGTTGCCCACACAAGCTACACCCCACAGATGAGACCTAGTGCTTTGTCCTCCATTGGGTTCACAGTTACTGCTCACAGACCACTGGGAACAATAGTGACCAAAACTGACCCCAGACACCAGTGAGCATCTTCAGGAAATCCTCTCCTGCTTTCCAGCCAGAATCTCAGACCCATGCGAGAAGGGCAGAATTAAACTTCTCCCTCCTCTGCTGAAGGAGCTAGCCTGGAGTCAAGGGTGTTACAATGTGAGGCTAATTACTGTAGCCTTTTAATATTCTCTTCTCCGAGGCCCTCCCGGGAAGGATAAAATAAAACGCTGCATAATAATAGGTGAAATGAATGGTGGACTGGGAACCTTCAGTGGCTGTGTGACCTTGGACAAAGTAGTTGACCCAGACTTGCAATCTCATTAACACAGAGGGAAAGAGAGTGAGAGAAAAGGCCCCTCTCTTTTCCTTGCCAGGGTGAGGAAGACCAGGCAGGATCCAGGGTGTGTCAGAGAGGACTCACCTATAAAATAGACCCAGGGAGGCAGCACCTCGTGGGAGACACAATGCCTCGAGTTCAGCCTAGGGTTCCCCATTACATTTTCCCCATAATTTTTGTTCAGCTGATGATTTCAGTTTTATTTGACCAATGGCTTTTTTTGTTTTGTTTTAACTGTGAACTATATCATACACACAGAAGGATATAAAATGCTTATGTATGGTTTAGAAACTAATAACAACACGAACACCAGTGTATTCACCATTCAGAAATAGAAGTAGAATCTCACCATACCTTAAAATCCCAATGTGCCTCATTCAGATCACTTTCTCCTCCTTCCTGCCCCCTGGCCCCCAGAGACTACCTCACTAGTTTGATTTTTGTATTAACGATTCTTTCTTGGTTTTTCTGATCATCTGTGAATGTGCCTCTAAAAATATATGGATTAATTTTGTTTTTGATGTTTATGTCAATGCAGTCATACTGTTATGAGTTCATCTGTGACTTGCTTTTTTGCCCAATTTTGTGTTTTTAAGAGTCCTTCATGTTATTGAGGGCAGCTGTGTGTAGTTCATTCATTTTCACTGCTGTATCATATTTCTTCATATACTGAATCTGTAAGTGAGGCCATCTTGTTATGCTAAATGGCCCCAGCCTCTCCTATGTGTGACTATTCACTGCTCTGCACATACTCTAAAAAAACTTCACATGCTCTCCTGATTCATGGCCCTCAACTTACGTAGGTACCCCCCAATAGCTTGATAAATTAAAACTTTGTTTTATGAGTTTCTCTCCAGGAACAGGCTGACCACAGGCAGGAAACACACCTACAATGTATCCATCACAGCTGACAGAAGAATGGAACAATGTGATGCCTGGAGCTTGTCACGTCTGGAGACCAACATCCCTGGACGCCTCCTCACTGCCCATTTTCCCTATATAACTGCCTCAAGATTCTGTAATCTTTGAAGATGGTTTTTTGAGACATTAGTCTGCCATCTTCCAGGTTATTCTGGCTAATGGAATTAAAACTTCCTTTCTCAATCCCCAACTCGTGATTAACTGGCTCACATCATGATGAGCAGAGCAAGCATATTGCTCAGTAAAATTGAATATACCACAATCTATGTATTCATTCTACTGTTGATGGGCATTTGGGTGGTTTCCAGTTTAGAGCCATTAAGAACAATGCAGCCATGAATGTTCTCTCATGTGTCTCATGGCACGCGTGCATAAGAGTTTCTTCAGGTAGGAATGGAATTGCAGGGTCACAGAGTGTGTGGGTGTTCAGCTTTTCTAGGTAATTCTAGGTAACACTGTCCTGTTTTTCAAAGTGGTCATACCAATTTATATTCCCACTATCACTTAACAAGAGTTCCTCATAATCCCTCAACAACACTATAAATTATCAACTTTGTTGTTGTTTTTGCTAATTTGTTAGTGTAAAGTGGTTTCTCATTGTAGTTTTAATTTGTAATTCCCTGGTTAATAATGAGATTGGGCATCTTTTCGTAAGATTGTGAGTCATATGTGTATTCCTCTTCTGTAAAATGCCTGTTCATGTCTCTGACCTGCTATTCTCTTGTCAATTGTTTTGTTCTTATTGTTTCATGAGAATTATGGTATATTCTGGAAGTCCTTTGTGGTTATATATCACAAATTTCTCTCTCCATTTGTATCATCTGTTCACTCTCTTAAAGGTATCTTCTGGTAAAAAAAGTTCTTAAGTTGAACATAGTTGAATTTGCAATGATTTACAAGAAGTTTCAATCTGTAGTAGAGACAGTCCTACCACCTTCTGCTACTTCTTCAGGATTGTTTGGGCTATCCTCGGCCTTTTGACCTCCTGTATAAATTCAAATCATGACTACAGAAGAACTACACAACCTTAACGTAGAGGATGAAGATGTTGAAATTGTGAAAGATTTTGTTTACCTTGTTTCGGTCATCAATTTAAGTGGAGACTGCAGCCAAGAAATCAAGAAAAAACAGAGACTCGGAAGGGCAGCAATGAAAAAATTAGGAAAGATCATCAAATGTAAGGAAGTGTCATTAGAGACTAAGGCCAAGATTATCCACACCTTCTTATTCTCCATTACCATGTACAGATGTGAAAGCTGGACAGTGAAGAAGTATAACAAGAAAAAAATTGATTCATTTGAAATACAGTGTTGGAGGAGAGCCCTTTTCAGACTGCCAGAGAGACGAACAAGAGAGTCCTAGAGCAAATGAAGCCTGAACTATCACTGGAGGCAAAAATGATAAAACTGAGGCTGCCCTACTGTGGACACATCGTGAGAAGGCAGGACTCGGGAAAAGACAGTGATGCTGGGAAAAGTAGAAGGCAGCAGGAAAAGAGGAAGACCAGATATGAGATGGATTGACTCCATAAACAAAGCCATAGGCGTGAGTCTACAGAGCTGAGTAGGGCTGTAGAGGACAGGACATGGTGGACGTCACTCGTTCATGGGGTCGCCAGGAGGTGGAGCTGACTTGACAGCACACAACAACAACAACAATAAATTTAAGAATCTGCTTGTCACGTTCTACCAAAAAAACAAACTCCCACTGGAATTTCACTAAACCTATGGGTCAAAAAGGGAGGAATTTATATCTTTATAAAATTGTTTTCCTATTCAAAAATATGGTATATGTTTGCATGGTTTTGGGACTAATTTAAAGTCTTTAAGTAAAGTTTTAGAGCTTTATCTGTAGAAACTTACACCTCTTTTATAAATGTGTTAGGAAGCAATTCATATTTTTTATTGCTAATGTAAATAGTATCTTTTAAAATTACATTTTTCTAACTAATTGCCTCTGGTATATAGAAATGCAATTGATTTTTTATATTAAGATATATTTATATGCAGACATCTTACTAAACTCTTATTTAATAATCCATATATAGATTATTTTGGAATTTCTACAGCTGCAAATAATGACAGTTTTTTTCTTCCTTTCCGGTTCTTATACTGTTTATTTCTTTTTCTTATTTTGCTACCCTAGCAATGACCTCCACTACATTGTTGAGTAGGAATATTGAAAGTACGCATCTCTATCTTATCCCCTGGATTTAAAGTTTGACTATTAATAATGATGTTTGTTATAGGTTTTGCAGATGAATATCTCTTCTATTCCTAGTTTGCTTGAGCTGCATTCCAGAAGTTTTAAAACATAGTATTTTCATCATATTCGCTTCCATATATTTTTAAATTTCCATTATGATATTTTCTTTGATCTATGTTGTTTAAACTATCTTTTTCATTTCCAAATGTAAGGTTTTTTCTCATTATGTTTTTTGTCATTGATCTCTAACTTAATTACATTTTAAATATTCATAGAAAATTCCATAAGTGTTTAAAAAGAAGCAATAATCTCCAACTGCTGAGTGCAACGTTCTCTGTATGCCCATTTTATTAAGTTTATTAATGTGTTCTTCACATCTTTCATATCCTTACTGATTTTTATCTGCTTAATCAATGAATTGCTGAAAGAAATGTGTGAAAATCTCCCACTAGCACAATGGATTTGTCTATCTTCCCTTGTAGTGCTGTCATTTCTTTACTTTATGTATTTTTGTGTGTGTGTGAGGAAGACTAGCCCTGAGCTAACATCCATTGCCAATCCTCTTTTTGTTTACGCTGAGGAAGACTGGCCCTGGGCTAACAACCATGCCCATCTTCCTCTACTTTATATGGGACACCGCCACAGCATGGCTGACAAGCGGTGTGTCTGTCCGCACCCAGGATCTGAATCTGTGAACCCCAGGCCGCCGAAGCGGAGCATGAGAACTTAACCACTACGCCACCAGACTGGCCCCTACTTTATGTATTTTGAGGAGATATACATAATTTTACAAGTCTAGAATTGTTATATATTTTTGGGAATTTTATTGTGTGGTGACCTCTTTATCACTCATAAAGGTGTTTGCCTTAAAGTCTGTTTTTTTCTGATACTAACATATTTTTCCAGGTTTCTTTTGACTAGTATTTGCCTGTTGTGTCTTTTTCCAATCTTTAACTTTAATATTTCTACATCCTTATGTTTGAAATGTGTCTTGTGTAAATAGCATATGCTAGATTTTATTTCTTTACCCAGGCTATCAATTTTTGTCTTTTAACTGGGGGGCGGGGGGAGGCCTGTTATATTTATAATATATTTAAATTTATTTCTACCATCCTACTATGTGTTTTTCATTTGTCTCACTTTTTCTGTTTTCTCACATCCCATTTCTTGCAAAGTAAGTGAGTTTTTTTTGTTTCTATTTCATCATTTTCCCCCTCCATTGGCTTCTATTTGTTTGGAAGTTATATTCTCCATATCTTTTCTTTTTGTGGTTGCCCTAAAATTTTTCAGACGTATTTTCAATAATTCTAAAATTCATATCTTTAGCCTCCTCCTTAAAAATTTAAGGTCCCGAGGGCCGGCCCCATGGCATAGTGGTTAAGTTTGTGCGCTCCGCTTCAGCAGCCAGGGTTCACAGGTTCGGATCCCGGGCGTGGACAGATGCGCCGCTTGTCAAGCCAGACTGTGGCGGCGTCCCATATAAAGCAGAGGAAGATGGGCACGGATATTAGCCCAGGGCCAGTCTTCCTCAGAAAGAGAAAAAAAAGAGGAAGATCGGCAATGCATGTTAGCTCAGGGCTAGCCTTCTTCACAAAAAAAAAAAAAATTCAAGGTCCTTAAAGTTTTTTAAATACCAATTATCCTCCCACCTAATCCAGTGTTTATGATGTCTCATGTTTTACTTCTAACAGGCTTTCTTCCCTGAAAATCTGACATTACTATCATGTTATCAAGTTAAGGTTTACTTAGATTTAAATTAAGGTTTATTCAGATTTATCCACATGTTTAAAACACATTTGCTCACCATTCCTTCTTATAGCTCAAATCTTCCCTCTTGGACCATTTTTCTTCTACCTGAGGTATATTGTGTAGAATTTCATTTTGTGGGGAACTTCTGGTGATAAATTATCTGTTTCTTTTATTTGAAATATCTTTACTTTGCTCTCATTTTTAAAAAATCATTTGGCTGAATATAGAATTTTTGTTAACAATTTTCTCTCAGCACATTATGCCCCCTGGCTTCCAATACTGAGGACAAGAAGTCAGTAATAACACTAATTGCCTTTCTTTTATAGAGGATCCATCTTTCCTCTCTGGTTGCTTTTAAGATCACCTCTTTTTCTTTATTCTGTAGTTAATCTGATGTGTCTAGGAGTGCATTTCCTTTTATTTATCCTCCTTCAGATTTGTTGAAGACTAGAGTCAATTACAATTCTGGAAATTTCTCAGCATTATCTGTTAGAATAAAATCCCCTCCCCATATCTGACTGAAACTTCTCACTTTGTCCTCTCTCTTTTTGTGTGTGTGCCTTTTTTTTTCATATTTTTAAACTTACATCCCCAATTTATATCCCTGATAATGGTAATGCATCCATCTTCATTATTTCTAACTGTATCTAATATGGTTACTCCATCCATTGAAGTTTTAATTTCAATTATTGTATTTTTCATTTTTAGAAGTTATGTTTGATTGGTTCTTTTTCAAGTCTATTTGGTCCCTGCTCAAATTTTCAAGCTTCTGTCTCATATCTTTAAACATATTTTGCATAGTTATTTTACTTTTGGTGTTCAATAAATCCAGTACGTGAAGCTCTTGCTGATCTGTTTCTACTATATGTTTGTTTTTCTGCTGGTTCTTTCAATAATTATGCTTTGTTTCCTTATGTGTTTTGTAATTTTTGACTACAAGCTGCTCATTTTCCTTGGACATTTATCTGTGGAAACTCTGAGAGGCCAGGGTTGAAGCAGGATTCCTCCAGAATATATTTGTGTTTATTCACTTGTCATGTGAGGTAGTAACAAACTGAGAAAGCTTTAAATTTTCAGACTTAGATATTTAGGACCACACATGTGGTATGAATTTGAACTGCAAATGCAAGTGAGAGTCAGTTTGTGCCAGGCTAAAGCAATTGTCTTGGTTGAGACAGACAAGTTTTCTTGCTTCTCTTTCCATGTTCACCATAAAACATGTGTAGTCCCTTTTTAGGACCCTAGTTTTATTTAAGGATCTCTTATGAGGTACCCACCTTGGTCAAGCCCAGGGCTGAAACATCTGTCTTCTACCCCCACAGAATCTCCCAGGCAGTAGCCTGAGGCTCCAGAATTTGGCAGAAACTTCCAGGGTGAAGCAAGCTTTGGTATTCATTTATGTCCCAGAGTTCTTGGTTTCAGTTTGTTTGGGAGCTGCAAGGATTTCTTACTTCCATGTCAGCTCAGAGATACATTTTTAAAGATTTTAAAAATATACTTTATCCAGTATTTCAGTTGTTCTGGATGGGAAAATTGTCCGGGCTATCTAATCCACTCCATTGCTGGAAACAGAAATGATCAGGCTGGTTTATTTTTAGCAAAGGCTAATTTCCAGATCACTCTGCACCTGAGAACCTGAACCAATTTGCATGAATGTGCCTTCCTTTTCTAGCTAAAAAGAGTTTACAAAGGGGTTAACCGATGGACTTCTGTTGGAGAAAAACAAATAGCATGGCAGTCTACCTGTCCCAGAGGCTCTCAGAAATGATGATTCTAACTTACATTTGAAACTATTGAGTCAAATGTACTAATAATAGTGGCTAATGTTCATCAGGGTAAGGATTACTATCATTTCCCAGACACTAGGTGTATTATATGTATTGCCTCAATTTTCACAACCCCCTAGGGTTATTATTATTATTATTATTTCCATTTTACAGATGAGGAGACTGAAGAGCAAGATGGTTAAGTAACTTGCCCAGAGTACATGGTGGAAATAGGAGGCAGCTGGGCTCCAGAGCACAATGCTCTTAGCCTTGCTGTTATGCTATCTCTGTTAGAAGATAAACAATCAGTAAAAAATTAACTGCCTGAGAAATATGGCCCACATTGGACTGTTCAGGGGAAATTATTCCTCTAGCTCCATGGTTCTTAACCTGAGCAGCCCATCAGAAGAACCCAGGGAGGGTTGTCAAGTGGAGATTCTAACTTACTTGGTTTGGGGTGGGGCCCAACCATCTTTATTTTGTCAAAGCTCCCCAGGCTGTTCTGGTGAACTCCTTGATTAGAACCACTCATCTGTGGGTGACCCAGGGCTACCACCCTGGATAGCTTCCTCTCTCCCTTTGTTCACATGTTATTACAATTTATCAGGTCTCAACTTCCCAGAAAAATGGGCATTGGGCAAGAAAGAGAGTTGTGATTTCATTAGTCACCATCTGGATGTCCTCAAGCAATTAGGACTCTCGGGTTTCTGAGTGGTCATTGAATAAACCCAATCTCTTTTGGATCAGCATTGTGTATCAGCAGGTCAGGGCTGGGAGGAGGGCAGCTCTGGCTTCAATTAGGCATGGGGATTATTTATGGATTTCACATATCCATCACTCCATTCACACGGATATTCGGGAGTGATAGACACTACAGATGCTGCCACCTAAGTGACCCTGAATGGTCTCCAACTCAGAGAACCCTTGCTGAAAGCTCATGCTCTCTCCTTCCTAGTCAAGCTTTTAAGAAAAGCAAGAAGTACCGTTTAACTGGGAAAGAGTCACTAAGGGACAAAGTCCTAAAAAAAGAAGGGGAGGCCCAGCTTGAGAATGCCACCCACCTCCACACACACACACACACACACACACACACCCTTCTGTCAAGGCTGCTGAAGCCATCTGGACAGAAAGAAGCTGCTTTTAAGGAATTTGGCTTTCTTGGGCCTGCATATAAAATTCCCACACAGATGTTCCTCGGCAACCAAGCACCTGACTTCTCAGGACCAGTATGACAACAGTGCTCCCTCCCCGGCTGGGTCTGGCCCCAGGTTTGCATCATCAACTTAGTCCTTCCTCTCAGTGCTTCTGGCCTGAGCCCTCCTGTCTGCACTGGGTCCCTCCCAAGAGGCAACCAGATTACACGGGGCTGAGCCTCGTGTCCACCTCAGTGCTGTTGGCCATGTGCCTTGTAGGGCTTCACGGCCCTGCCTCTGTTCACTCACGGTATCCCCAACCCTCAGGGGTCAGGGGCAGAAGTCACTCCACGTGCGGGTAGAAAGATGCCAGGGGAACATGGTGACCTCTCTGAGGACCCCTGGCCAGCCATGGACCCTGATTCATAACTCAACTTCATCCACTTCTGGTGGGTTCCCCTGAGAGGTGAGCTGGCTTCCCCACCGGCCCTGAACCTGTCTCTGCGTCACCAACCAAGTCTGCCCCTGTCTCCTAGACACCCCAGGCCTCCTGTGGCTGCCTCCATAAAGCCCAGGGGAGGCCTCAGACAGGTCATCAGTTACTAAGACGAGGGGTTAGGCCTTTGTTCTGCCTCCCTTCACCACAGTAGTTTTTAAACCCCAGAGGTTCCTTAGAAAGGCCTCTGGGTAGGGGATTGGGAGAGAGTGTCAGGGGGAATGGAGGCCAAGAGGACCTGGTTCTGTATCAAATGAGCTAATGTGCTTATTGCGTTCCCTGGAACATGGGAAGAGCCCAACACACCTTGGCTGTAGTACTGAGTGCTCGGCAAGGTGCCAGATCTTCCAGACACCATGGGAAGAGCTCTACATATATTCTCCATGAGTCCAAATAAAGTTCCTGCAGGGCTGGTACTATTATTATCACAATTTTATAGATGAAGAAACAGAAGTTCAGAAGAGTTAAGTAACTTGTGCAATGTCACACAGCCAGTGGCAGAGTTTGGATTCAAATATGAACAAATCCAACTCTATAACCTGGACTGTTTCTATTCTTCCAGGCTGTCTTATCTCCCCTACAAAATGGCAGGCTTCTCAATTCATTTGTTACTTAAAATGACTAATAAAAAAACATTTTAAAAAAGGATTAATAAGAACTGTGAGTAAAAAAAGGCCAAATGCCAATCATTATAATCATTGTCATTACTGTAATTGAGCATAAAACTATGCTCAGACTTCTGGAAAACCCAAAGAGGGAAATAAAATAGGTGACATTTGTCTTCCTGGGTCCTCCTTTTCCGGTGGCTCTTGATCCCACCACACCAGCATCCACCTCGATCCCTCTACCAAAAGGCTTGGTGCCTGGTGCTTGGTCCCCACCCAGAGTAGCATCCCATGCCCTGGTCCTCCTCTCTTCCCTCAGCCTGCCAGCCTACCATCAGTGATCACTTTTGCCTGCATTTTTCCTGTGCATGCATAAAAATCAGAGAATAAGCCACATGCAACAAAGGACCGATCTGGGCAGCACAGGAAATTGCAGACCAAGGCAGAGCACAGTGAAGGGCAGAGTCTGAGGTTTAGTCAGAAAGGGCAGCAGGTGTGTCTCCAATGAGGGGAGCCACTCCCATAGGTGGCAGGGGTATAAGGGAGAATTCAGAATGGGAGTATCTTTGGGGACCCTACATATTGTACCATATAGTCCCCTGCCTATTCTACATGGGTTGGACTGTTCATTCTCTTAACAAGTCCATACAAGGTCAAGCAAGTTTCACTAAATAGTCCTGGAAGAATGGAACTGCTTCCCTGGACATTGCGTCCATTTCCTACTCTTCTGTTGTACAGGCAGAGGCAGCTAATGAAATCCTACACCCAAGCACAGTGGGTCAACCTGTGCTTTCCAATCCCTGGAGACTGAAGGTGTTACAAGAGTCTGAGAATCTACATGTGCACAACCACTTACTGTAGACTGAATGACTGTGTCTCCCACCACTGTGAACCATCTTTTTGCAAAAGTACTGGACACTATTGAATTTATTGTTCCAGTTTCCTTCTATTTTAAGGAACAAAGTCGGGGGAAGGACTCGTTGGTAGCAAAGCCATGGAGTGATGAAGGAGGCAGGCTCTCCTGGTGTATCAGTCAGGGTTCTCCAGAGAAACGGAACCAGTAGGAGGCAGGAGTTAATACTGCAGTCATGAGTCTGAAATGTGGAGGACAGACCTGTAGGCTGGAAACTCAGGCAGCAGTTGATGTCGCAGTTTTGAGGCACAATTTCTTCTTCTCAGGGAAACCACAGTTTTTGGTGTTAAGATCTTCAACTGATTGGATAAGGCCCACCCACATTATCAGTGGGAACCCCCTTTACTTAGAGTGTAGATTGTAGAATTTAACCATTTCTACAAAAGACCTTCACACCAAAACTTAGATTAGCGTTTGATAAAATAACTGGGTAGTATAGCCTAGCCAACTTGACATAAAACTAATCGTCATACATGTATATCCAGGAACAGAAGCCATCGTGGCCTCATGGAGCCAAGAACAAAGGATTGTTCTAGATCTACTAGTCCCCGGATATTATTGTGACTCAGCCACCTCCTTGCAGTCTCTTCTATTCCCAGGTGGCACACTTTTTGTGCATTCAGTTCAGATTGAGAAAAAATTGTATTGATTCAGGCCATTTTTTTCATACCAGGCCATGTTAAGGCCAGTATGGGGATTGGTTGTTATGGAGTCAGGCAATCTCGCCATGGTCCAACCAGTGGTTGTTCCTGTGCAAAGACCAGCCAAGGGCTCCATCTCAGACTTCACTACCACCTCTAGCAGTCATGAGGGAGAAAACAAAGACCAGGACTCTGGAAGAATCTCTGCCCCTGGTGGGAGCCCAGCTATGACCTAGCGAGTGGGGGCAGAACTGGCCACTGCCCATTCTGGAATTCCACACCCAAAGGCTCAGCTTGTCTTTCCCTGGGAATTAAGCACCAAAGGGCAGGCTCGTCAGCACATTCCCCAGGGAAATAAACAGATTGGGGAGGGGGTGGGTAGAGTGGGCGGGCCTGAGGTCAGAGTCCAGTGCAAAAGGAAGAAAAGTGTGGTCACCATGAAACCACTGCCCCTGCCTCCCACCATCCTCCCCTTATCCAGATGTTTCCCTGCAGGGCACATTCAGGGGAGGTCAGACATGAGAACAGATTTTACTGAAAGCCATTTTAATGCAACACAGAGATTTCCAAAAGGATAGGCCATTTTAGGCTTAATACAGGAATAGAAGAGATAGGACATTTGCCAAACAACAAGAAGTTGAGGCAGGGATGCTAAAGAGAAGGCTATTCTGTCCAGATTGAGACCTTTCCCACCGGCAGCGGTTAATGATTTATCTTTTGTTTTAAGGTTTTGTCTTTTATAAAAAGTAAATTCTTCCAGAAGTACAATGCAGATAATATTTTTATTCTCAGAGAGGTTCAGTGAGGGTGAGAAAGTCCTAGCAATGGTGCTCAGGGTTGTCTGCCCACTGGAATCACCTGATTAGATTTTTAAGCTACTGATACTCGGATGTCACCTCCACCGATTCTGATTTCATTGGTCTGGGCTGCAGTCTTGGGCATAGGGATTTTTTTAAAGTCCCTCGGGTGATTCTAATGTGCACCCAAGGCTGAGAACCATCTCCCTTGGTCAGTGTACCCACACCTGGCTGATCATCACATCCCCCACCCCCACCCAGGAGCCTGGTGAGGACTCTCCTCAGAGCTTCTGCCTCAGAATCTCGGGTAGTTTACCGTACAGCCATCTGTTGACCCTGGCGCTCAGGCCTCCAAGAAAGTCTCTACATCCCCTGCTGGCTGCCCTCACCTCACCTACAGGATAAGGCCTAAAACAGTGCTTCTCAAATGTGTGTACAGGTTATCAGGAGATCCTGTTAAAATGCAGATTTGATTAATATGGAAGGGGCCTGAGATTCTGCATTTCTAACTAGCTCCCACATGATGCCCAGGCTGCTGGTCTGGGTACCACCTTTGAAGGAGCAAGGGCCTAGAGCAGCAGTTTTCCACCTTGGCTACCCATTGAAAATACTGATATCCGGGAAATTTTGATTCAATGGGTCTGGGGTACAGCCTGGGCACTGACATTGCTTCTAAAGTTCTCCAGGTGATCCACAGGCACGACCAAGTTTGAGAACCATGAAGAAACAAAAACAAAAAGCTATTTTAAAAGGATATCAGCTTTAGGGTTTTGGCAAAATAGTGCTTTAATTTTATGACAGGAACAAAAATGTTAAAATAAAAGTGTATACAATTTCTCTGAAAAGAATGGATCATAAGAAAGAGCCTTTTGTTGCTGAAGAGATGGTAGAAATGTAGAAGCTGGTTGTGAAATGGGAACTCTTTAAATAAAAATAAAAAGCATGTAGCTCTGAGTGAAAATAATCCCAGGGACTGGGCAGTGCCCGGAGAGAGAGAAAACGCAGCTGCTGTGAGGATGGAACTCGGCTAAGAGGGAGAAATGTCTATAGAGAAGTTTAAGGAAGTTCTACTCTGTGTAGGGTCATGTAACCTCCTTCTTCAGTGTCCTCCAAAAAACGGTCAACAAAGACTTAGTCCAAATAATATTTGAACTCTGATTTGTGGTGGATTTTGTTTGGTTTTCACCCGAGTCTCCACACCTGATGGGATCTCCTAACAACCCTGTGTGGAAAGTATTGTTGCTGTCCATGTATTACAGATGAGGAAACCGAGGCTTAGAGAAGGTCAGTAATGTGCCCCAAGTCTTGCAGCTGCCATGGCAGACTAGAATGGAAACCTGGATTGTAGTTGAGTGAATCAGCCACAGAGCCCAGGTTCTGACCTGCCCAAATGGGATCAGGGCCTCGGGATTGATTTGCATGAGAGGAGAAAAGGCCTCAAGGAAGAGAAAATAAGGACCCTCAACTGAATGCAGGAATAATGCCTCTGCTGAAGGCGAGAAGTTTACCAGCTCAGTCCCGGCCTGTCGCTCAGACCACACTGGAGACCGGAACCCCAGGGAAAGAGCAGGGGTGGAGAGAGAGGAGTCAGGAGTGAAAAATGTACGAGCTTTTTCTCCAAAGATCTCTCCACAGAGTTGGGGTCACAAAACAGCCTACCTTGAGATCCAAATAACAGTGAAACACAAAGGTAGACCCGGGGGTCTTCCTACTTTAGCAGGAAACACACCACTCATTCAACAAAACATTTATTTAGCACCTACTATGTGCCCTGTGTTGAGGATTCAATGAGCAATCCTAGTGCTAGAACAAAGGCATTCCTCCAGAGACCTGAAGCTCACAGATTCTTGTGACCAGTTCACCAAGGGCGGAGGTGATTCTGTATGTTTTTCTGGCTACCCACACATCTTGAACATCACTCACTTCACCAGTGAAAAATTATTTCTAATCTTCTTTGTGCCCCAAGATTTCCAGATGCCACAGACAAGAAGAAAATGTCCATAAGATTAAAACAACTACCCAGTGGCTTGGAAGAAGTTTCTCTCACAGTTCCTTTAGGAATGCACACAGTGTAATGTAATCCACAAATCAGCAAGAGTTCTAGGGGTTATTTCTTCAGTTGCTCCTCAGTATAAGTTTACTCTCAAGCTAAAGAACAATTAAGCAAAACAATCCCACAGAGGCCCATTTAGCAAGGCCATGTCCAGAGGGGCAGCTTCATCCAAGAAAGCGTTAAAGTAAGAATTCTTAAATTTGGGGGAGGGTGGGGTGTTGAGAGTCCCTTTGAGAATCTGAAGAACATTACGAAATGTCTCCCTGGGAGGAAATGGACAATTTGCGCAAACACACAAAATGCTGCCTAGGATTCCAGTTCCCAGACCACTTAATCCCAGTCACAGATCTATTAGGGTCTGTGGGACCTGAATTGAGACCACCTAACCCAGAGGAAGGGACAGAGAGCACATCCTCAGTCCACCTTTCATAAATGTTCTTTCCGCTGGGCTTTGGAGAAGAATGAGGCAGCCATGAGTTTGAGATTGCGTTTCCAACAAGAAGCTGAGGCAGCTGCTGCTCCGCAGTGACATCAGGAACACAGGGGACTCGTCACAACTTCTCAGGCCCATTTAATTCCTGCAGTGAAAATCCCCACCTCCTTCGTTTGCCTCGCTTCAGCTGGTTTTGAAGAGGCATCATCTTAAATAACCCACACTAGCATATAAATGACTAATAACCCCAAACCCTCCTAGGGATATTTCCATTTCAAAAAGTGGCTGTGTTTATCCACATGGTGACATTTCAGAAGAAGTGACAAAGGAAAATAAAGAATTCCAGAGGGAAAAGAGAAGGGAAATAAATAGTGAGCACCCACTACGTGTCAGGCATCACATGTATTCATTTGATTTTCCCAACATTCTTGTCCACTTTTTTATGGAGAAGAAGGCCAATGCCCAAAAGACAAAATAACTTAATGCCACAGAGCAGGGTTCTCAGCTTGTGTGCACACTGGAATCACCTGGGGAGATTCAAAGACACTGGGGCCCACCCCAGAGATGTAGCCTGAGCTTTGGCATTTTTAAAAGATCCTCTGAGGATTCTACTACGTGGAGAGTTTGGGAAGCGCTCTCAGAGGGCAGATGGTAGAGATGTTCTTTGCCCCAGCTCTTTCCCACTCTCAGATATTCCACTGGGACATATGAATGTGGTCATCCAAGTTGTACACTTTTGAACTAACTTTACATCAGTTGGTATCCAGCTGCTGACTCAAGCCCCGTCCTCCCCCATACTCCCCTTCCTTGCCCTGGCTCCCTGGGCCCCCCACCCCACCCCCAGAGTTGGAAGGCTCTGCTAGAAACTTTGTTAAGTATCTTGAAGATCATCCCCAGCAGTTTCAATGCTCATTTCCCTTTTCATAATCCCTTAGTACATGTGGGCAATGTCAAAAAGAAAATTTGGGGCAAACAGTTTTCTGGGCATAAGATACACAAAGCTGAAAACCCCTACCTGACTTGTCCACGATTCAGACGCTAACTTGAAATGCCAACAGCAAATATGGGACCTTTGCTCAGTTTTTGCAAGAGGCAGCTCAGGACTTTGAGGTCACAACATGTTTTGTTCCCAAATGTACCAAGTACAGAGTCAGGTGAATTCCTTGAGCTGTCCGGGAAACAAGAGACACTAAGAAGAAAAAAAAAAAAAAAACTCAGCAAATGATCTCATACTTCCCAGCCAACTACACTTTCCTGTAATACAAAGAGCATGCCAAACAAGTCTGAGGTTTGAGCAAGAAATTCCTGTCCCTTTTGGGGCAAAGAGCAGGGGAGTGCAGCTTTCCATCATTAACCAAAGTCAACCACATTAAATTGGACAATCAAGTAACATGCAAGGACAAGCTGGAAGCATCTGGACTTCTGGTCAGAGATAGTAACTACAGAAGATGAAAACAATATAGTGCACTATTAGTTCAGTCTCTTTCATAATTAACTGCAGAAAAATTTAAGTGATGATAAGATCTTTATCTTACCTAAGGTACCTCAGCTATGTGCATCCCCAGCTTTATTGCCTGCCAAAAGTGGGCCCATCTTTATTCATTTAACAAACATCGGTCAAGCAGCTACTATTTGCCAGGAACTCAGCTAGGAGCTACGGTGGAAAGCAAGCCTGAGTAAGACATGATGTTGGCTCTCAGGAGCCCACAACCCAGGAGACAGACATGCAAACAAATAATTATAATGCACTCTGGGAAAAGCTGTAACCCACTCCTGTGCAAGGTGCCTGGAAGCTCAGAGCAAGGAGTCATTAGTTTGGCTGCTGAGTTAGGAGAGACCTCATGGGGAGGCAGCATGTGAAATGATACTACAGATGGATGGGTTCAGACGATCCCGCCTCTGTATTCCAACTCTGTCTTCAGATTCTATAAAAGAAGAGAGAGTTACAGTAGAGACACGTGTTGGGAGCAGTCCTGAATAGAGCACAAATATTCCTTAAAGGCTCAAGCGGTTCCCAAACTCTCCACGTAATAGAATCCTCAGAGGATCTTTTAAAAATGCCAAAGCTCAGGTTACATCTCTGGGGTGGGACCCAGTATCTTTGAATCTCCCCAGGTGATTCCAGTGTGCACACAAGCTGAGAACCCCGCTCTATGGCATTAAGTTATTTTGTCTTTTGGTGTTGGAGACCCAAAAGAATGGCCTGTTAATATCTGCTGGGTCTTGAAAAGCGTGAGACTAACGTATGACTTGGAGATTATGTCACGACATTAAAGAATTGGCCTTCAGCAAGAAAATGGTGGATCTCTTTCCTATGAATCATGCATTTCCCAGAAGCCTCTGACTCCCTGAAATTTCCCTTGGGGATTCCCAGATGCACTAATGAGCTCTTCCAAATGGCACCATTTTTGATCATGTCTGCCTTGGCATTCCAGTAAGGAAAACTAGGCTTAGTCTTTCACATTGAAGATTTAGTTGGGTTTCATTTCTTCACT
This sequence comes from Tapirus indicus, assembly GCA_031878705.1. Lineage (NCBI taxonomy): Eukaryota > Metazoa > Chordata > Mammalia > Perissodactyla > Tapiridae > Tapirus > Tapirus indicus. The sequence continues at coordinate 50,102,232 of CM062918.1, forward strand.
TCCATTCCCACTGCTTCTTTTTATGGGCTGGCTTGGAGTGGTGATTTAAAATTAAATTTAAAGTGAAACCCCTGATATTCCTAAACAGAGACTTTGGAAAAAAAACCTGACAACCTTTTGGGGACTATAAGTGGGGTCGCTGCACACTCTTCCCTAAAGAAAAGCCCTCTTTCAAGGCCCACTGTCTAGAATCTGAAGGGAGGGCAGGGCAGGGCAGGGGAGGGGAGAAAGTCATTCCGAAAGTACACCTGAGAGCAGACTTTGGAAGAAGGGAAAAGAAATAGATTCACCAATTCTGACTCCTCTCATTTGCATCCAACCATCACTGCAGGTAGGGGCTCCTCCCATAAACTCAGTTGGTGTGCTTATCTATTTATTGAGCATCCATACAACTCAGGAACTGGAGGAGAGGGAATCAGAATACATAGATGAAGAACAAGGCTTTGAAAGGAACTTAACACTCTATTTATAGACATGTACATTGATTTTATTTTTTAAAAATCTTAAACAAAGCATAAGGGGCAGTGCTGAGTGTGGAATTGGCCAGTCCCAGCCTCTAGATTGGAATTTGGCACTAGGTATACAAGGGCCACAAGTAAATTCTGTGCTTGAATGTGAACAGTGGTAAGGAATCCTCCCAGGTCTAAGGCAAGGAGAGTCTGCCGAAGAGGAAGGTGTTTGGAACATTCCTCTTTGACCAGCTCCTTAAGACTGCTTTCCTCCTCCGGGGCTGTGGGCCTCCACGGCTTCCAGGCAGCACCCTACGTGGCAGGAGCACGAAGGCATTTGCTACATTACATTGAGGACAGTGAGTCCAAGAGAAGATGAACTGCTGACTGAGAAGCTTCATGGAGTAAAAGCACTCAACAGGAAGTCAGGACACCTGGGTTCTTGTCCCAGCTTTGTCACTCTATCACCAAGAGTGACTCACTCAGCCTCTTGGCCTCAGTTTCCTCACCTGTAACATCAGGAGAATGGGTGATATCATGTCCGAGTTTCCTCCTCAGGTTTCCCCAGGACTTGGGTGAACTCTCTCTCAAGGGGTCTCCCTCGGCCTTCGCCTGAGGCTCTCAGAGAAACCTGGGGTGACTAATGTGGCTTCCCAGGAAGCCAGCCCCAGAGAAAGCAATGAATGCCATGACTGGGAGAAAGGAGTCTTCCTGTTCCTAAAAGGAATGTCCTTGTAAATTAGTAAGCTCGCAGTCTGGTTTACAACCTTCACTCGTTTTCTTGAGTGCTGCCAGTTCAGGGTCATTGACGAGGCTGAGGGAATGTCACCGGGGTAATGCCACCCGGGTCCTCCTGCAGGCCCCTCCTGACAACTCCTTATTTAGTTCACTCTCTTCTCTTTGTTACTTCCCACATACTGGCCAAGTACTTACGGAGGCCCTCCCAGCCCGGGAGCTTACAGTCCAGCTGGGGACAACGATGTGTTATGTGTTGAATTGTGTCCCCCTCAAATTCATAAGATAAAGTCTAACCCCCAGTACTCAGAATGTGACCCTTTTGGAAAAGGGTTGTAGCAAATGTAATTAGTTAATATGAGGTCATTAGAGTGGGCCCTAACCCAACATGACTGGTGTCCTTATAAAAAGGGGTTATTTGGACGGGATTCATTTGGACGCAGACAGCACACGGGGAGAATGCCATGTGAAGAGACACAGGGAGAAGGCTGTCTACAAGCCAAGGAGAGCGACCGGGAAGAGACACTTCCCTCATACCCCTCAGAAGGAGCCAACCCTGTCAACAACTTGATTTTGGACTTCCAGCATCCAGAACCAGGAGACAATCAATTTCTGTTGTTTAAGCCACCTGGTGTGTAGTACTTTGTTGTACCAAATGTGGGCCAACAAAGAATGAGATCTCTGCTTTTAATAAATGACTTTTTAAAGTTCTTGGAATAGGGCAGGTGCGACATGCAAAATTTAGAAAATTAAAATAAATATAAAACTCACTGACATCATGCTGAGCACAAGAAGCTGTACACAGAAGAATATACTCTACGAGTCCATTTATATGAGGTTCTAGAACAAGCGAAAACATCTAAGGAGAAAAACATGAAAATAGAAGTTGCCTCTTGCAGGAAGGATAGTGACTGGAAAGGGTCACAAAGGAACTTTCTAGAGAGATGGAGATGTTCTATATTGTAATGGGGTGTGAGATGTGTGGGTGTATTCATTGTCAAAATTGTACAGTTAAGATTTGTGCATTTTAGTGTATGCAAATTTTACCTTAAAAAATGTGTAAAGAAGACAATAACCATCACCCAAAAATCACACCAGCCAAAGATAATCTACTAACACTTTTTAAATTATCTTATGGCCCTTTTGTTTTCCTGCAAGGTTTATGTACTTGAGATCAAACTGAATATACAATTTTGGTTTTTTAAAAATTTGTATGAAAAAACATTTTCCCATATCATTAAAACATCTCAGTCAATATTATTTTTAAGTGACTGCCTGGTGTTGCGCTGTCTGGATGCACTAAAATTCATACGACATTTCCACAGGATTGGGCATTGAGGTTGCTTTGACAATAATAACACCGTGATTAACATCTGTGCCCATACATCTTTGTCTGCATTTCTGATTATTTCTCTAGAAGATTCCTGGAATAGGAATTACTGGGTAAAGAGTATGAATATTTTAAGGCTTTCTAATGCCTCTTGCCAAATTGCTTTCCTGAACAGAGTGGGAGCTGTGCTCTTCTTGCCACACCCTCACCAGCCTTGAATAGTGTCATAGTCTTAATCTCCATGGTGCAGGGGGAAATAGGATTTCATTGTTGTGGTTTGAATTTCTGTGATTACTGGTAAAGCTGAACATTTTCCCATACATTTGTAAGCCATTTTTGTGTCCTTATCCTTGAACTGTCTGTTCATGTCCCCTACCCACTTTCCTGTATTGGCATTTAGTGTTTTTTTAATCAAAGTAGAAACTCTTTAAAGACTGAGGCTATTAACTCCTTCTTTACCACATTTGTGATAGATATTTATTTCTAGTTGGCTCTTAACTTTGGAGGGGCTTTAACTTGCATTTACCATACATCCATCTAGTCAGAATAGTTTCCTTTGCCTTCTTTTTCAATGCTCCTATGCCTGGTAACTCAGAGTGGTATATTCTAGGTAGGGCCACCATGTGAGCTATGGCCTGGAATCTGGAGAGAGATGATAAGGCCAGGAAAGAGGGGCTTAACTATGTGTGTGTGTGTGTGTGTGTGTGTGTGTGTGTGTGTGTGTATAGTTAAGATGTCAATTTTCCCCAAATAGATCTATAGATTCAAAGTTATTCCAATCAAAATCCTAGATGACTATTTTAAAGAAATTAACAAGCTGGTTCTAAAGGACCTAGAACAACCATAACAAATCTGAAAAAGAACAAAGTTGAATGGCTAACATTACTTGATTTGAAAAATCATTACAAAGCTATAGCAATCAAAACAGGGTGGGACTGACATAAAGATGGACAAACAGATCACTGGAAGAGAATAGAACTTAGAGATGAACCCACACATATATGGACAACTGATTTTTGACAAAGGCTCAAAGGAAATGCAGTGGAGAAACAATAGCCTTTTCAACAAACTGTTATGGGAAATTGGTTATCTATATATAAATAATAAAATAAACAAATCTTTTAGTCCATACTTCATACCACATACAAAAATTAAATCAAAATGGATCTCTCCTTTCTCTGTATGTTGGGTTGACATTTATTGTTAGTACCAGGGACTCGATTCCAACTCCTAGCAACCCTGTGTACAGCAGAGCGGAACCCTGCCCAGTCTTTTTTGCACCACTCTCTCATCTTCAGGAGCTGTATCAGACAATGCTTCACTGCTATTCATAGGATTTTCGTGGCCTATTTTTTTGGAAGTGGGTGGCCAGGTCCTTCTCCCTAGTCTGTCTTAGTCTGGAAGCTCCACTGAAACCTGTCCACCATGGGAGACCCTGCTGGTATTTGAAATACTGATGGCATAGCTTTCAGCATCACAGCAACAGGCAGCTGCCACAGTATGACAACTGACAAATGGGTGGTGTGGTTACCTGACCGGGAAATGAACCCGGGGCCCGGAAGTGAAAGTGCCAAATCTTAACCACCAGACCACCAGGGCTGACCACATGTGTTCTAGAAGAGAGAAGGAGCTCAGTATCTGAGAGGAACTAAAAGGTCAGTGGTTGCAGCCTAATAAACAAAAGGGTGCTCCATGAAACTAGAGATGTAAGCTAGAGTTGAGGTATGTAAGATTTTCACCTTTTATTTTAGGAGTAGTAGGAAGCCGTTGAAGTGCGTCAAAGGGCACAATTAACAGAGTGAATAGGCAACCCACAAAATGGAAGAAGATATTTGCAAAGTATATATCTGATAAGGGGTTAACATCCAGGATATATAAAGAACTTCTATAACTCAACAACAAAGAAAATCCCGACTTAAAAATGGGCAAAGTCTTGAATAGACATTTCTCCACAGGAAATATACAAATGGCCAATAAGTGCATGAAAAGATCCTCAGCATCACTAATTATTAGAGAAATGCAAATCAAAACCACAATGAGGTACCACTTCTCACCTATTAGGATGGCTACTATCCAAAAAAATAATAATAATCACAAGTGTTGGTAAGGATACAGAGAAATTGGAACCTTTGTGCACTGTTGGTGGGAATGTAAAATCGTGCAGTTGCTCTGTAAAACTCTATGACATTTTCTCAAAAAATTAAAAATAGAACTGCCATATGATCTAGCAATCCCACTTCTGGGTATACACTCAAAAGAACTGAAAGCAGCACCTCAAGGATATGTTTGTACACCCATGTTCATAGCAACATTATTCACAATGGCCAAAAGGTGAAGGCAACCCAAGTGTCCATCGGACAAATGGATAAACAAAATGTGGTATATACGTACAATGAAGCGTTATTCAGCCTTAAAAAGGAAGGAAATTCTGACACATGCTACAACATGGATGAACCTTAAGGAGATTATGCTAAGTGAAATAAGCCAGTCACAAAAAGACAAATATTGTTTAATTCTGCTTATATGAGGTATATAGAATAGTCAAATTCATAGAGAGAGAGAGTAGAATGGTGGTTGCCAAGGGCTGGGAGTAGGAAGAAGAGGAAGTGGTTTAATGGTATAGTGTTTCAGTTTTGCAAGATGAAGAAGTTCTGGAGGTTGCACAACAATGTGAATACACTTAACACTGCTAAACTGTACACTGTCCTTAAAAATGGTTAAGATGGTAAATTTTATGTTATATGTTATAAATGACACAACTGAGATCTTTTAAAAGATGGCTCTGACTTTTGTGGAAAGAATGAATGGGAAGTGTGCAAGAGTGAATCCAATGAGTCTCCTGGGAAGATGTTGCAGAAGTCCAAGGGGGAGATGAGGGTGACTTGACTAGACTAGAGATGAGGGTGACTTGACTAGACTAGAGATGAGGTGACTTGGGAAGGCAGAGGAGATAGAAATGGATGGATCGGAGCAATTTTTAGGGGTTTGAATCCATAGAACTTGGTAAGTATGGAAGTACTTCATAACTTGAAGTATGGAAGTTGAGGAAAAGAAAACTATCAACAGTAACTGACCAATTTTGACGTGAACAGCTGAGTGACTGGTGATGCCATTTAGTGAACTAGAGAACATCAGAGAAGGTGCCCTCTGGGGAGGGAGGAGGTTGGGTTGAGAAGAGGATGAGATTCCATGTTGGACATACTAAGTATGAGATCCAAGGATGAAAGTTGGATTGGAAGTTGAAAATACAGATCTAGAGCTAATATGATTCTTTCAGGCTGTAAATACATGACAGTATAGGCTTTTAGTCTATACTTAAGTAATAGGTGTGATATGTGTGAATGAAAAGCTGGAGGAGCCAATTGTTTTGAGAAGAGGAAAGAGCCTAGAACTGAGCCCTGAGGAATTCCCAGCACACTGACATCAAGACTAGACACAATCAGCACTACTGTCCCATTTTATAAACGAGGAAGAGGAGGCTCTGAGCAGTTAAGCAACTTGTCCAAGATCATGCAAGTCAGTAGGGGGTAGAGCCAGGATTTCGACCTGAAATCCACTGTCATCCTCTATTCTCCTCCCACCAAAATAAGCAAGGCAGGAGAGCGTGCAGGGAACTGAGCAGGAGCTGGCCCGGATGCCCGTCCCGGGCCCTCGTCTACAGCTGCCTCCTAGGGCAAGTCCCCATCACCGACTGAGACTGTGTCTGCACCTGCAAAATGGAGGAAATGTGACCTCCCCTTCCTAGTGCCTGGGATTGTGGTGAGGACCAGATGAGTCACAGATACAGACAACTGTCCACTGTGAAATATTGTTCGAGGGGCCTACAGTCTCTGTGCACTGCTCTCGGAAGAAGGGAGGATCCTCCGCACAATTGGCCTGCGATCATCTTAAAGGCAGAGTTCGTAATCTTCCCACGAATCTAGACCAGCCCGGTTAATCAGTTACACCTCAGACCCACTTCCTCGTCTTCACCTTTCTTTGGAAACATCAGACCCAGCCCAGTTCCAATTCTCTGCCAGACCTGTTCTCCACTGAGCTGGGGCCACCAGCCACCCGATCCCCGCCGGCAGGCCCAGCCCCTTCTCTGCGGGCTGGCCCTGACTGAATGCCCAGTGTGGGAAACTGAATCCTTATCCTGTTCCAACCCTTTGGGACTAGAAACTGCCTTGTTTGGGGCGGGTCCCCACCTCAGTGCCAGGACTGGAATCTGGGCAGAGCCTGCAACCTGATGGGGCTGTCCAGTGTGGACTTCTGAGAATCACCTGGGCCTAAGAGTCGCTGGCCGCTGGCCCCTGCCCACCGCCCTATATGTAGCTTGAGACTGACTCCCTGCTGGGACCACCCCCTTTTCCTAGAATCATAAACCTACTGGCTACTGTGTGCTGCTCACCAGGCTACCCATCCTCCCAGCAGCCTCAGCTGGGCCCCCATCCTTTACCCAACACCCCCGTCCACCAGGGCCTACCCCCTCCGTGGCCTTTTTTCCCTACACCCTTCACCCCCAAATGTACATATTTCCCAAGATTTCACCCTGAGGTAAATTCTCTTCTCTGGATACACTGTCCTTTGACAATCTCATCCACTCCCCAGGTTTCAACTAGCACTCCCAAGAGAAAAAGGCCCACGGATATAAAGGTCATTTTCAGATTAGAATGACCGGGGCCCAAGCCTGACTGATGGGAAAGGGAGAAGAAGGGTGGGGTCCAGAGGGAAGCTGAGTCCCAAGAATGCTGGCCCCTCTCCACGGCTGCTGAAGGAAAGGCCCAAACCCAGTGGTCTCTGAGTCCTTCCTGGCCTGGTTCACTGCCAGCAACAGATGGGTGCAGAGTCTTTGTTGGATGAATGAATGAATGAATGAATGAGTTAGTACTTCCTTCTCTGGGTCCTAGTGTGTTTTCTGAGGCCATCAGCCCTCCCTCCTGATTTGGGGGTATACATAAGGGCATGAGAGGAAGTGACTAGTCAACCAAGTCCAGAGAGGAACCATTAGTTCCTGCGAGATCTGTCCAGGAACAGAACTCACCTTGTCCCTTCAGGAAACCACGAGAGGACAGAATAGGCACTCAGACTTTGAAACAGCGCCCAGCTCCTGCTGTGTCCCTGTGAAAGCTCACGTCCCATCAGCTTTTTGTTTCCACTTAGCTGCACTATTGCCTGAGTTTGTTGACAGGCACCATGTTGAGCAAGCCCTGACCTTTTTCATCTTATTTAATCCTCTGAAAGACCTTCTGAGGGAGACATTATTATTTTCTCCCATTTACAGATGAGGAAACAGAGACAGGAGGTTAAGTACCTTGACCAGGATCCAACAGCTAATAACAGTAACAGAACTGGAAATTTTTTTTTCCTTTTTACTGAAATGGTGTTGTTTCATCTTTAAAATATCAGCAATTTGCACACAAGCTCAGCTCCATTGGGATATGTTATTTTCAAATCTAACAATGAACTACAGAGTGGTAGAAGTGAAAGCCTTCGAGAAGAATTAGTCTAGCCCAGAGTAGGGGAGAAAGAGGAAGGGAGGCTGAGCATACAGGCTGCAAATCCTCCCCTCCCTGTTCCTTCTGCTCCTAAAATAAAACAGAACAAAAGATGGAAAGTCACTGGATCAGAGAATGCAGCATCTCCTTCCTAACTCTCTGTGATTTTATGATTCGATATAGCAAGAAGGACCTATTTCCTGGAGCAAGAAGAAGCTAAGATCCGTCTGCTGGTGGATGCAATTCTGAAAGTGGGAAAGGGCGGGGAGTGTCCTGGTTCCTCCCTCCAACTGCGGGCCTCCTCCCAGAGCCCTCCTCCCCAGATGCTGTGAGGCTGAGGACTGCAAATGCAGGGCCTGAAGCCTTCCCAGCATTGGCTCCTCGGGAAGACAGCCCTGTCCTCCAACAAACCCTCACCTCCCATCTGCATCCCTAATTGGCATCTTCTGGTGACTTCATTGTTCACTCGGCTAAAAACGAGCCTCTGATGATTTATTCTATCCTGGGTGTTGACAAGCTCAAGAAGTTGTGTGGAGCCTGCTGCCAGGCACTTGCAGTGACAAAGTGTGACTCACCGCTCCGAGGTCAGCAGAGGTGGGAGGCAGAGGAACTAGCTGACAGTCCTTGCAGCTCCAGGCCTTCTGCCCTCTTCTGTGAGGCGGCTGCACTCCTGGAGATGAAACAGCCACCCCAGAGCCCTGGGAGGGAGACAGGACAGGCAGCCCACAGGTCTGTCACATCTCAAGGCTGCTTCTCTGTTTTATTTCCCACTCCAGTGCCAAATGTTAAGCTGCCTTTCAGAGAGATCTCCAAAAGGGAGATATAGCCCAGCCCTCCTTGAATCCACCCAATCACGTATTCACAAAACATTAGTACTGGAAGAAAAAAAAAAAGTTTTAAAAAGGCTTAGAAATCATTTAACTCAATCTTCTTATTTTATGGAAAAGAATTTGAGGCCCAGAGAGGTCAAGCAACTAGACCAAGGTCACAAAGTGAGTTAGAGGTGGAGCTGGCGCTAGAACCTGGGTCTTCCGTCTCCCAGCCCTGTGCTGTGCTCTGTCTACTCACCATGATATTATGAGAATTAAACTTAGGCTCCTGAGTGAGTGGAGGCTGACTCCTACCTCCTTGAACAGGGGCAAGAAGTGCTGACTTTTAAGGGGAGAGGACTTTGCTGGAATTTCAGCTTTGTCCTTTGTTCCTCTCTCAGAGGGGGTTCTCTGGTTGGCAGACTGCCTTTTTCTAGCTTGCGGGATCCCTGGAGTCCTTGGGGATCTGGGCTGAGTGTCCCTTCTCTCAGGAGCGATGTATCACTCACAGGAAGGTGCAAACCGAGGGTGATCCGCAGACTATTTCTTGGCCTACCCAACAGCAAGTTGCCCTTATGAGAGTTTGTTACATTCCCTCTGGCTGCTAAATGACCCCATTTCACCTTTTCTCTCTATTGACCTTCTGGGTAAACAGTCTGTTAGCTCAGGGGAGACTTGAACTCATGGAATCAATAAATGAAAAGAGGCCACAAAGTTCCTCTAGTCTGCCCCTGCGACCCTCAGCCCAGGAACCCCCTCCACAACACGCCAGATGGACACCACCCTCAGCTTCAACACTTCTTAGGATGAACAATCCTTCCTCCCTCTCTCACGGCCCCTCTGCCGCTGGACAGACTCGAGCAGTAGAGATGACTTTCTAGTCCTGACTAGTGTCAGCCACTCTGACATGCCAGTTTTGCCCTTTAGGCTGACACAGAGCAAGTGTTTTCCCTTCTCTAGACTATGGCTGTGTCTTTGCTCATGACTTACAGCGACAAGCCAACAACAGACATAACCATTCTTGATCCTCCAAAGACTGAATATCTGTTTGGTGGGCTAGGCAGGGCTCTTACTCAGTTTTCTTTACCCATCCAATTTCTATGAGTTTAAAAAAAAAGCTTGCCCACCTCCCCTAGAGAAATCGAGTAAGAAAAAAAGATAAGCGCCAGACCTATCCATTGGCTTCCTGTTAGCAATTCTGGTGAAAGGTCTGACTGAAGAGGAGGTTGAACCCGTCCAAGGTGAGATGCAGGGGCATGATGCTCTGCAACTAGTCTCTTCCTCTTCCCCTTCTCGTTAAAGTAGACCAGGATATTCATGAAAAATATTATCATTCTTCTAAATTCCTCATTTGTCATTTCATCCCTTTGGAAACCACATGCGAATTTCATCCCGTCAAAAAATCGATTACTTACTATATGCCAGGCAGCATTCCTGGGGACATAATAGTGAATGAAACATAGTTCCTGACTCCATGAAGCTTACGTTCTAGAAAAGAAGACAATAAACTAATAGTTAAACATTACAATATGACATCAGGAACTGACATGCACTATGAAGGAAAGCAGCAATGTAAGGGACAAAAGGTGATGGAGCTGCCATTTGGGGTGAGGGAGTGAGGGCAGGCCTGGGAGGTGACATTCGAGCAGAGACCAGCATGGAGGAACGGATCCCTCCACAGGAACATCTGGGGGACGTGTTCTAAGAGGAAAGGATTGCAAGAAATTCTTGATCAGTGTGGATCAACTGGGATCAACTAGAATGAGTTTCAACTGACTTTTCACAGACAGAAATAATTTTCAAATCAAATTCTGCCAAGAGCTGAAAAAATTCAACCTGACATTACCTGCATTTAGAAGTCTTTAGCATCCGTAACCTGATTTCCAGTAGGTGGGACCATCAGTACATAAAAGAACGGATCAAACAATCTTACCTTTGTGAAGAGTTCCCTCACATGTTATCCCGTTTAATAATTACAACAACCCCACAAGGTAGATATTATAATTCACAACAATGTTACAGATGGGGAAACTGAGGCTGCAAGAAGCGAAGTATCTGGAGTGTAGTGGAGCCAAGACGAATAGAATCTGCGGTCCTGACTCTGGTCCTGACCCAGGACATCAGTGTGCAGAAAAGCCCTGTTTCTAAAGGAAGTTGTCAGGACTTTTCTTCACTGAAACATGTGGTATAGAGAAAAATACAAGAACACCTGGGGTTGTAAATTTCACTTCAAATCAGCACAATATCTGATACTGGAGATCAATATCTCTGTGGCAGTGTGGCAGTGCACCACTTAGCTCTCCTTCAAGAGAACTTGCCGGGGGGATCAGAGATGCCTGACAGCACCAGTTAGTGCCCTGTGGCATCAAGTCCACATTTCCCCTAGGCTGCTCCCCATGGCTGAGCACAGCCAATGGCTGAGCACAGCACAGTGCTGGCCCACGCTGCTTGACACGAGCTGCCTCCAGCAGGCAGCCTTTGAGCTCTGGGACTCGTGTTGGCCTGGCTGAGGCCGTCTCAGAAATGCACTGCTCTCTGAGGCTTTTTCTACCCAGTTCTTCCTTCTCTTTCTCCTTTCACAGGTATCAGACCTGCATTATGGTCTGAAGGCTCTCCCTGCCATCTCCTGCCACCTCCCCCTTTCTCCAGCACTTGTCCCAATAAATCTCTTGCATCTTCAAGGTCATCTTGGCATCTGCTTCCCAGGGAATCCACACTGACATAATTCCTAATCTAAATAGTTTTGTTTTACTTCTTTCTAGAAGGATTACATTATTAGTTTATTATATCTTTGTGTTTCTGGACTTGAAAAACCAAAAGAAAAGGAAAAAAATGTTTTTTCTCAGCTATCAGTGTCAGACTTTTGGCCTTATTAATGGTCCATTTTAACAAAAGCATTCGGGGAAATTCTGGAATTTTACTGGTGTTAACTGAGGTGAAGTTTTGGCCTGAGTTCTGGCAACAGCCCTTTATCTTAGCAGTTTCCAACCTACTTTCACAGGTCCTTGTCTAAGGCAAGCACTTCGCTGCTGTCTTCCCAGGCTGTGAATTCCAAGCTCAGAGCTAATCAGAGCTGTCAATGCATATTCAAAAGTATCTAGGTGGTTTTAGAAGGTTGCTGGGAGTACTCCAGGCAGATGTGAGGGTCTGAACCAGCACTGTCCAATAGAAATATAATGTGAGCCACGTACATAATTTTAATTTTCTAATAGCCACATTTGAAAAAGGAAAAAGAAACAGTTAAAATTAATTTTAATAATATGCTTTATTTAACCCAATACATCCAAAATATTATCATATCAACATGTAATCATATTTAAACATTGATGAGATATTTTACATTTTTTTCCACACTAAGTCTTTAGATGACTCACATTTCAAATGCTAAATAGCCACATATGGCTAGTGGCCACCATATTGGATAGGGCAGGTCTAGGCACCCCCGAGTTGGAGAAGTAAAATTTGGATATGGAGCAGCTGACAAGCTGTTTCTCTTATTGCTCCTCTAAACTGGAACATCCCCCCTCCCCATTGTGGAATTTGTCGAGTCATCACCCAAGGGGATTTTGATTCAGGACTTTTCTTTGTTTTCTAGGAAACAGAAAATATTCATTTTGAAATAAAATATTCCGAGATTGAATTCTTAGGAATATATGAGATATCAGCTCCCACAATTATTTTAATAAATCTTTGTAGCTAGAGAATCAAGTGTACAAAAAATGAGGTTATTTCCTCCTCCCAAACATGTCTGATTCTAACCACTCTAGCAGTTCTCATTATGTGACTCTGATTTCTTCCACCTCCGTCCCCAAAGTAGCCATCTCCCACCTCCCCTGGCAATTTACACCCCAGCAGAGACCCTCAATCACATCCTTTACCACTATAAGAAAGCACTGTGATACTCCAATTTTTTTAAACTGCAATTATAATTTAATACTAACTTCACAGGAGGCAAATATTGTGTATTTCTTTATGCATTCACTCACTTAATTTTCAACCTTATATTATTATCTCCATTTTACAGTTTAAAGAAGTTGAGTTTCAGAAAGCTAAGTAACTTGTTCAATGCCACATTGCTAGTCTTTCTACATCCCTTTATATTTGGCATTGAGACACCGGTATCCTGGACCAATTTACAATGTTGATGGCATAGTAAATGGGTTCAGTCTTATCTGAGATTAACTTGGCCATGTTTAAAAAGCTACAAAATGGTCTATGCCCTTTTATGCAATATATTGGAATTTATTCTAAGGAAATAAATAAAATATACAGGCACACATCAACTTGTGCGAAGATGTTTATGACAGAAATATCCATGATAGCAAAAAGAACCCCAGATTTTTCACTCATTTAGCAAACATTTATTGAGTACTTTCTATGTGTTAAGCACAGGTCTAATACCAAGAATTCAGCAGTGGAAAAAAAAAAAATAAAAGGACAAAGATGATCCCTCCTTTCATGGGGAAGTCTTATGTGCAAATATCCTAGGAGTGCAAAAGAGGAATGGATAATGAGAACCACATACATAATTTAAGTTGTCTAGTAGGCACATTAAAAAATAAAAGAAACAAGACAGGGGCCAGCCCGGTGGCATAGTGATTAAGTTTGTGGGTTCCACTTCAAAGTCCCAGGGTTCACAGGTTCAGATCCTGGGCGCAGACCTATGCACCACTTATCAAGCCATGCTGTTGTGACGTCCCATATAAAGTAGAGGAAGATGGGCATGGATGTTAGCCCAGGGCCAGTCTTCCTCAGCACAAAGAGGAGGACTGGCAACAGATGTTAGGTTAGCTCAGGGCTGGTCTTCCTCACACACACACACAAAAGTAGATTCACATAACCAGGTTGTTTCAAACATACTTAAAAGTTTCCCAATAATTAGTTGAATACCAAAATTTCTTAATTTTCTTTTAATATTTGCATCCACATTGACCAAAATAGTTCATCTTTTCTTTCAGAGGCATTGATTTAACTTCAGAGCAAAAGCATATCGTTTCAAAACAATTTACGTCCATGTGAGGTAAATTCACGAACTCATGGGTCAGCTCAGTCTTATTGACACAAATTCAAAAGGCTATTACACACACTGCAAAGCAACTCTGAATTTACCAACATCAACAAAGCAGCCTTCAAGTTTTTCTTGCAGTTTTTGCAGCCAATTTACATAACACTATTGATTACAATGAAAATCTCTGCAATTGATTCTAACGCAAAAAAGCTATAAAACTGTTGTCATTGATTTGGATTCTGAAAAGTTTTGATTTCAACATAAATTCTTGTGCCTATCTAGCTAGTCACAGATAAGCTTTTCCTTTACTTGGAACTTCAAACTTAGCTTGTTCATATGCAGTGTAATATCAGTGAGAAAACATAAATTACACTGCCATTTTGTGTCTTTGATTATTGACCATTTGGCAAATATTCCTCATGTTTCAAGAAAAAATTGGACTTTACAGAACTCTTCTACAACTCGAACAATGAGTATTGGCAAAGAACATTAAATTCATTAAATCCTTTGTCTTCTATTTCTCTCAACAGTTCCATAAACTGGGGATGATTCACAGCATTTGCACATCTATACTGAACAATATTAACAATTCCATCCATGACACTTTTCATAGTGTCTCCTTCAGAAAACTGAGCTCAAATATTTCAATGGATGAAGCAATAAGGGAAACATCAGTTTTTTATTTCAAAATTCCAGTAAATCTGGATTTTTAAGCTGATATAGCTGGATCACAGTATGTTATGATAGAAACTAATTTTTTCATATCTAGCTGAAATTCTTTGATAAATATAAAAGATCAAAAATATTCATGCCTTGAGTTCAACTTTCTAAGCCACAAATTGACACTTCCTTGCATATGTGGAAGTCCTTTGAGAGAAAAAACATATCTGTGTTAATTGGGCAGTGTCTTTCATGTGGCACAATTTCTCTAAAGCTAAAGAAAAGTCTTAAAGTTTTTTTCAAATTTGAATCAATTTATCTTTGATATTATTAGAAGGGTCTTGTATGCTACTAACAATTGTTTGGGGGCTTAATTGAAGCTCTTTCACTTTTTATAAAATATCATTTTTAGTCTTCTCCTTAACAAATTTCCATAACTGAAATATCTTCTTTTACTCTTTGTCCATCTAAAAATTATTTTCCTTATTGTGCAAGAATCCAAGCCATTATATAGCCAGCCAAAGTCACACACTTAGACAATGTTAAAAGTCATCTAGGGCAATGGAAGATGTTGGTCAAAAGGTACAAAGTTGAGGGCCGGCCCAGTGGCGCAGTGATTTAGTTCGTGCTTGGCAGCCCAGGGTTCCCGGGCTCGGATCCTGGGAGCCTGCCTACGCACTGCTTGTCAGCCATGCCTTGGCGGCGTCCCATATAAAGTAGAGGAAGATGGACACGGATGTTAGCCCAGGGCCAGTCTTCCTCAGCAAAAAGAGGAGAATTAGCAACGGATGTTAGTTCAGGGCTGGTCTTCCTCACCAAAAAAAAAAAAAATAGGTACAAAGTTGCAGTTACATAGGATGATTAAGTCCAGAGAGCTAACAGACAGGCATGATGACTATACTTACTAATACTGCATTAAACACTGGAAATATGCTAAGAGAGTAGATTTCAGGTGCATTCATCACACACAAAAAATGGTAACAATGTGAAGAGATGACATGTTAATTAGCTTCACTAGTAATCATTTCATCACATATATGAATATCAAATCATCATACTGTACACCTTAAATATATACAATTTTTATCTAAAATATATAAATAAATCAAAAATGAGTTGAACATATTTTATCAGGCATTTAATTCTTATTTTAGGTGTCTAAGTTTATCTATTCTTTTTTGACTATTCAGAGGAAAGTTCTTATCCAATTCACTATGTGTTTTCTGAAAATGTCTCTTAATATTATTTACTTTATTATCTTTAAAATATTTTATACAATAAATAAACTTTTCATTTTGCTCTGCCACGGTAAATTGCAACTGCCCTTCATCTTGAAATTTGCTCCATCTCCACTCAAGTCTGCAGCAGTAGTATGCCTTCATTTTAAATTTAAATGTTTGCCCATATTATTTTTTACTAGAAAAATAATTTAGTAATATTATGATTAACTAAAATGCAATAATGTAAAAAATTTTAATAAATGTAATAACTAATTATCACTCCATAGATATCACTCTAACTCATGTTGTCTGCATCAAATATTCAAATAAACACAAGTTACATCAGATACAAACTTTAAAAATCAAACTGAATTGACTCCCTGACACTGACTAGATGGGTCTTGAAGTGTTTCGTGTAGACTACAGTAAGATCTTATGCAATGTAACAAAATGTCCTACCAAAATAATCAAGTTGTGTTTAACAGAAAAACATTTTATATTGCTAAAGATTTTAATTTAGATTAATTTAAATTAAATTAGTGGTTCCGTTCCTCAGTCATCCCGGCCACATTTCAAGCGCTCGGTAGCCACGTGATTTGTATTAGACAGGGAAGCCCTAGTGGAAGGCAGGGGGAAGGCCCAGATCACCTGACTTCTTCAGAGCCATCTTGTGTCTATTTCCTTGAGGTTTCATAAGTTTGGAGTGGGGATAAAAGCTTTTGGGTCATGGCTCTTGGCTGCCTCCTTCACTTCAACCAAGGTGGCATCACCGGAGAGATGGTTGGAAATGTAGGTTCTCGGGCCCCACTCCAGGTGATTAATGCTCGCGTTAGAGTTTAAGAAACAGTGGGGTACATGGTTTTTTCAGCCCCGTGAAATCCTTTCCCTATGAATCACACACACACTCACACACACACAGAGCATGTTTTAATGAGGAATTAGCCCATCATGAAACCATAGCCAAACTCTACATTTTAGAAACCATCACAAGTCAAGGAATGCAGCCCTTAGCATTTCCTTTCGGCCACTGTGGCCTGTGTGGAGTTCTTGGGTTCTGAGTTACAGCCCGACACTTCCGTCCCGCTCCTGCCGTTGCTGTGCCCAGGAGCGCTGTCGTTGTAGTAGAACTTCATTGATGCAGTGGAGGAGGCATGTTTAGTAGTTAAAAGAATGAAGTCTGGAGCCAAATTAAGAGAATTTAAATCCCAAATCCACCACTCTCTAGCTCTGTGCCCTCGGGATGGTGTGTGTATTTCTTAGTGCCTCAGCAGCTCTTCTGTAAAATGGGGATAATAATAGACCATACACAAAGGGTGGATACAATGATTAAATGAGTTAATGGCTAAAGCATTTAGACTAGCCCTCGGCACATAGGAAGCACTATATAAGCAATAAAAAAATCAATCAATCAACCTCTGCGTATTTTCCCCAGTTTTTAATATGAGGATAGTGAAACTACTCACAGCATTTTCCTTAAATAATTTCCTATCTGTGGGAGCGGCAGTTTTAGCTGCAATAAGTAGCCCATGAGAGGTGTTCAAAATATGTTTATTGAATGAACAAATACCTGAATACACAGATATTTGATTGGAATAGGATGATGTAATGTCCACACAAGCTCAGAATTCCAGCCTTCTCCTCCAAGTCTGGGAATCCCCAGTCCTTCCTGTGAACCATGGTTCCGCTTTATTATCTGTTTTTGCCTCCTGGAAGTTCACCCCAGAGTGTTCCAAGAATCCTTTGAGTGTAACCTCAGTAAATGTTTTTCATAATTGAAGAGATTCCAAACCTGCAGTCAGCAAAGCTCCCAGCACAAGCAAAAGCAAAGCTAGGGTTTTTTATCTATATAAGATCAGGAGATTGGAACAAAGGAGAGACTGAACGGGCGACTGAGCAGGGCTGGAATTTTGTAATTCTATTTGCTGGAAGCATGACAGCCTCTAGCAGGAAACAAAAGGTGGCCACGTCTGCGGTCCATCTAGGGAGAGCGGAGAGGCTCTCTCGGGCTAACATCTGAGAACGGGAACCAGCTAGACCGGAGTGGCCACTGGCAGAGAGCTTGGTTTGTGCCAGGAATTGTCCTGGAGCTTCCCCAGGACGTGACAGAAGATACACTGGCCCTGGAGCAGGGAGGATTTCCCCGATCCATCTTTTTGACTTTGACCTTGTCCAAACTGGCTATAGGGGAGCCATTTTAAAATGGAGTCAGAGCTACCTTTCCAGAAACTGCTTTGCTGTCTTGAACCTTGGACGGGGCCAAACCTTTGGACTGGGCCAAAAAAGCAATTGTTTTACAAGCAATTGTTTGAGAAGTCAGCAGGAGAATGGACATCCTGATCACAAAGACTGAGGATTGTGGACTTTTGGAAGATAGAATCAATAGTCAATCAATGTTTAGCCAAGACCAGTTCTCTGCCTCTGACTTAAAATTCTTTGTAATACAACCTCACTTCTTTACCTTTAAAAGCCCCTGATTTTTTTTTTCTTTTTCTTTTTTTTTGGTGAGGAAGACCAGCCCTGAGCTAACATCCGTTGCTAATCCTCCTCTTTTTGCTGAGGAAGACTGGCCCTGGGCTAACATCCGTGCCCATCTTCCTCCACTTTGTATGGGACGCCGCCACGGCATGGCTGACAGGCAGTGCATCGGCGGGCGCCTGGGATCCGAACCGGCGAACCCCGGGCTGCCAAGCGCGGACTAAACCGCTGCGCCACTGGGCCGGCCCCCAAAAGCCCCTGATTTCTAATCCCTAGCTGAATGCTTTTGGGGTTTCTACCCAATTCTGTGTCTCCAAAATTGCAATTCTAATTGCCCATATAAATATCTGCTGTTTAAATTGTGGTGATCTTTCCTCTTGCTACAACCTACTAGGCAGTAAGCAACTGTGAGACGTGAGGGCAGAGAAATGTGTCTTTGTCGTTTGTGTATCCTCAGCCTCTGGTACTAGTCACAAAGTGGGTGCCTTGAATGCTTTTGAGTAAATTAATTAACTAGTGTGGGAATAACTAGTGGGGAGGGTTAGGGGCCCATAGCTGAGCTGCTGAAACCCGAAGGCCATTGTGTGAGGAGGGAGCCTTCCCACAGTGTGTAAGGCAAGTTGGAGGGCAGGGATGGAGCTGCAAGGGGTTAAGGGGCTGGGCCACAAGTGCTGACAAAGCTGCTGTTGCTGTTTCCTGTTAATTAAAATGCTGCAACACTGGAGAGGGCTGGGCTGGCCCCTAGAGGTATCATACTAAGTTGACCCCCAGGACAACTGAGAGTCCTGCCTGACCTGCCCCCACTGAGTAATTGGGATCCTTCACGCTCATGGGGCTCCTCTCACTCCAGGGTTGTATTCTTAAGATTTCCACATTGTGCTTTCTTCCCTTGCCCAGGTTCTAATCCAGGCCTCCTACAACCGCTAAATTCACATTTCCTGCTGCTCCCTACTGAACACCTACTGCTTGCTGCCTCCTTTCCCCACTCCCTGAGCTATTTCCTCAGTGGAAAGGTAAAGCCAGAGGAGAGCCATGGGCACATCACCTTCCCTGTCTCTGCTTTGTGCTGCATGGAGGAATTCCCTGACTCTGGCCCTTACTGGCTGATAGCAGACAACAGTGATGATGCAAAATATTCCTGCGGAGAGGAACCAGGAAAACTGCTATCTTCTATATTAACCTCCACATGATAAACCTTATGCTGGTGAACATGGCCAAGAAAATCATTCTCCCTCTGAGTTCTTTCTCCAGAGTTCTGGAAGAAACCCTAGGTGCAGCTTCAGTGAATTCTATGTAGTGGTAGGGAGCATATTTAGCACTGATAGGGAGACATTCCTTATTTGAATTGATGACCATCAAGCTCTGTGTCATACATTCTTTAAGTCAAGCCAAGGCCTTCTGTCCACTTGAGGCTCTAAACACAAGCAAGATGATGGACCAGGACGAGGCAAGAAGAAGTTGGCCAGGTCGTTTTCAAATGAGATCAACTTTGCTAAATCACTCAGGATGAAGTAGCAGGTGCTGAGGGAAAAGCAACTGAGACGACGGAAGGGGAATATACCGCCAAGAATTTTTCCCTTCTTTAAAAATTTTTCTCAACTTGATTCTGTGTAAAAACGGTATAACTACAGTCAAGGATAGCTTCCTAACGTTGATGAGTTGGGCTTTTTGGAGGGATGAGAACTTTCTCATCAAAGGCAAGGAGTAGGCAAAGCCACAGCAGAGTGGCCCCAGGCCCTGGCTGCCAGCAACCTCAGCTCTGCTCCAACCATCCCTGACACTCAGGGCCACATGCTGCCGACCTCCCCGGCACTCCAGGGCCAAAGCCTGGGTCAATGGATGCCTTTGTTCTGGTGGAGAGAACAAGGTGTTTTAGCTCTTTCCTTTTACATTTTTCTTATCAATTTTTTATCAATAAAGTAATTCATGCTCGTTGTAACTAAAGCCAATGTTGATATATATCCTTCCTTAAACATATATGGGAGATAGGTTTGTCTGTTTCCCTCAAAATAGGATTATGTACACATGTTACTTTTCATCTTACATTTTCCATTGAACACTCCTCCAGGTCAATGCATACAGATCAAATTCTTTTAAATAGCTGCATCAGAGTCCATAGAGTGAGTGGGCATACTTTATTCCATTGTTTCCAATTTAATGAACATTCAAATTATTTTCTGGTGTTTTTTGGTTTATTTGGTTGATTTTCGTTTGGGCTACTACACCCATTACTGCATTAAATATCTTTGTAGCTATATCTTTACAAATGGATCTTTCATTTCTGAAGAAAACATGAACAAAAATGGAATTGCTTGGAAATGGGGATGTGTTCTTTTTAAAATAGATATTACCAAATTACTTTCCAAAATTAGAAATCTACCCGCCCAAATGCAAAATATGAAAATGTCAGTCTTCCCACTGCTTCACCAGTAATCTCTTTTTATTGTGACTTTTGCTGTTTTCTAAAGAATATGCATTCAGGGAAAAATAAGAGAGTGGGTTACCTCTTTACCTCCATCCTCAACACATCAGATTCCCGTGTCATTATTCATTTGTCCAAACCCATAGAAGGTACAGCACCAAGAGTGAACCATAATGTAAACCATGGCCTTTGGGCGATAATGCAGCATCAGTGCAGGCTTGTCAGCTGTAACAAACGTATCACTCTGGTGGGGGATGTTGATAATGAGGGAGGTGTGCATGTGTGGGGGCAGGGAGTATATGAGAAGTCTCTGTAACTTCCTCTCAATTTTGCTGTTCTAAAAAAATTATCTTTTTTCAAAAAGTGATTTAAGTGCACATTTTGTGGTGGACACTGTAATACACTCCCTAGATCCTTTTGCAGGAATGAAGGCTCTATTCTCTCAGCTCCTGGGAGTGGCACGGAGGGCAGCCCTCAGTGGTCAGCCACTTGGGAATTGTCTCAGCTGAATGACGAGTTACTTCCCCAAAGTCATGTCACATTCCTGGTTGATACAGGGATAGAAATACCTAGCTCGCTTGTCTCAACTCCGGACAGTTCTGAAGGGTCATCTATCTTTAGAACTGCCCGCAGTGTCACTGCTGCAGCTTGCCTTGAGACTCCGTCCTAGCTGGACTTCTCCCTCTGCCGACTCCTGCTCCCTTCCCAAGGACATCCCTAGTCAACTTCCCACGTGCCGATCTAGGTCTCAGGGTCTGCTTCCCAGAGAACCCAGAAACAAGCGATACATTTTGACAGAAAGTAAGTCACCCACAGTATTCACTCCGAGTTTCTAACTTACAGAACGCATGCCACAAAGTTCTTTTGATTTCGGTGGACCGATTTCACTATTTGATGCCTCCCCCAGATGAAGAA
Source organism: Tapirus indicus (assembly GCA_031878705.1). Lineage (NCBI taxonomy): Eukaryota > Metazoa > Chordata > Mammalia > Perissodactyla > Tapiridae > Tapirus > Tapirus indicus. The sequence goes on from CM062918.1 coordinate 50,123,732, forward strand.
CCCACACATTTCTACCTCTGTCTTTATAGAGAGGCATCTATATTTATTAGACAATAATTATACCTTCCCAAGGATTGTGTTGTTCATCATTACTGTAAAAGAAACTTGAGAGAAGTAGATAATTCACCAGAACTCTCTTTAGTTTTGCCAATCACTCGGTGAAAAATTGGTTGTCACTTTGTTCTTTTGATTGGCACCCCAGCTAGTGATGCTGGGAATGTCCACAGGTGTTTATTAGCTAGGTGGTTTCCTCTTCTGTGAATTGTCTATTTATATACTTTTGCCCATTTTTCTTTTTGTTTCACTTGTCTTTTTCATAATAATTCATAATACATTTTTGATAATGCTATTTTTTGGCTTTTTTTAACGGTGACTTTCGTCACTTTTAAAGATAACACTTTATGTGTTGGGTTTTGTATGATTATTTTCATTTTGGTTTTAAAAATCCATATATACAGAAGCATATAAAGAAGAAAGTAAATGTTTTAGTCCATTTGGGCTGCTGTAACAGAATACCAGAGACTGGGGGCTTATAAACAATAGAAATTTATTTCTCACAGTTCTGGAAGCTGGGAAGTCTTGGATCGAGGCACCAGCGGATTCAGTGTCTGTTGAGGGCCTGCTTCGTGGTTCCTAGACAGTAATCTTTTTGCTGTGTCCTCACAGGGCCAAAGGGGCAAGGGATCTCTCTGGGGTCCCTTTTATAAGGGCACTAATCCCATTTATTAGGGCTTCACCCTCATGACCTAATCACCTCTCAAAGCCCCATCTCTAAAATATATCCAAAAATGTATTACCACATATCATCACACTGAGGATTAGGTTCCAACATGCAAATTGGGGGGTGGGGGGTGCGGGAACACAAACATTCAGTCTATAGCAGTAACAATCTCTTAAAATTTCTCCACTTAGAGAACGACTTTGAAAATTTTCACTTTTCCTTGCCATTTTTCCACGCCCAGTTTTCATAACTGAGATAATCTCATATCAGACTCCATATACAGTTTTGAATTCTTGTTTTCTCATATACAGTCATGAGCCTCATAATGACGTTTCAGTCAACATTGGGACCGTATGTGTGACAATGGTCCCATAAGATTAGTACCATATAGCCTGGGTGTATAGTAGGCTAACCATCTGGGTTTGTGTAAGTACACTATGTGGTGTTCGTGCAACGACAAAATCCCCTAATGACACATTTCTCAGAACATGTCCCCGTCATTAAGCAACATGTGACTGTAATATTATATCCTAAGCATTTCCCCAGGTCATTAAAAGCCTTAATAAATATCATTTAAATGGCTGCCTAATAGTTTATCAAATGGATAAACTGTCATTTGATATAATCCCTTCAGAAGTGTTAGATGTGGATCATTTCCAATTTCTCACTATTACAAATAATACTATGATGAGCTTCCTATGCAGAAATATCTGTTTGTATTTCAGATTATTTCCTTAAATACATTCTCAAGAGTGGAACTGAGTGAAAAGTAAAAACATGTAAAGGTTTTTGTTATGTATCTCAGTTCACTTTTTGAGGAGTCACTTGCAAACCAATGGTTTACATCTGAAGAGAAATCCTACAGTGAAAACATCACACTCAAGCTTAGTCGGAGCATTGGTGTCCCAGCCAGTGTCTCGGGGTATCACATTCAATTAAGCAAACATTTATTACACCTATGCGTACAAGTGACTGTTTTAGGCACTAGAGGGAAGTGGATAACGTTGACCAGGATCCTGCCGTCAAAGAGCAAAGAGTCTGAGAGAACTATGAACAACAATTGATTAACTATAACATGAGAAAGAGTGAAACAAATCTTCAGCAAAATTGTAAGTCAGCATGTGTAGGGGAAGTGGTGAAATAATGCAGCCAGCAAGATAAGTTGTTATATTATGGTCTCATAAATACCCTGGAGAGCACTGGGATCCTTCACATAATAAATACTGGAAGTGCATGAATGCCCAGTCTGAGATTTGGAATGCGGTTTTTAGATTTTACATAATGACATAGCTTTATGGTTTTTTTGATCAACTGTTAGTCATTGCTACAGTTTCATTGATACCAGGTCCCTGGCATGCAGCCTCCACATTTCTTCCTGTAGAGTTTCATCCTATAGTAGCCCACTCTGCACTGGGGGCTTGAAGACTGTAGTGTGTCTTCAAGGCAAAGAATGCTTGTATTACTCGATGGCTTAGGCTATGTGCTGCTCACACCCAGGAGGCTCTGGTGGGTGCAGAAAGACCCGCCAGGCTGGCTTCCAGTGGAGTGTGCTTTTTTCCCCTGCTCACTGCTCAGAAGCCAGTGGAACCCCAGACACCACAACCCAACCCGTATCACCTAAAGGCTGTATAATGGGATGGCCCTGGAGTCAGAGTTCTGAATTCAATCTTCGTTCTCACCACGTAGCAGCCATCTGACCTGGACAACATATTTAAACCTCTCACCTTTCTTTCCTCAGCCATAAAACAGAGCCAAGAGTGATCATGAGAAGACAAAAAGATAATGGATATGAAAGCACTTAAAAAGAGGAGACTGTCTTTGAAATATCAGCATTTATTATACTTTAGAAAATCTAAACAAAAGATTTTTCTGGTCCCTCCTCTTTGAACAAATGTTGATATCTACAGGGGATGGGCAGTGAGGGGTGGTAGTGCACTGATTTATTCCTCGTCACTCTTTAAAAGGCATGCCTTAAAGCGATGTGATAGAAGAGCTATTTTTCTGGCTTTGTCACATCACTAGAGAGGCAGAATTTGGTTAGCTAAGAACACATTTGTGTGTGTGCCTATGGTTTTGAAAGTTGGAGGGGACTCTTGTAGAAGGGTAGGTGGGAAAGTTTCTTTAGGGTTTACAAGTTGACACCAGGTTCCACCCCATAACATGCAAACCTCTGAGCCCTCAGGAATTACCTTCCACTCCATCATCCACGAAGGGGGCCTTTGGGAAGCAAATTCTAACACAATAAGGTAAATTCAGCCAGGCTCCTGGACAAAGGAAGCTCAAAGGACGTTCTAGCAGAGATTTTCAGAGAAGCACTTGTACTTTATGAGCCTATGAAGAAACCTGCAGAATTGTTGTTTATCTCACTTTTGTTGGATGGAGAAAATATACTACTCTTTTAAGGGCTACCGGCAAAGTGAAGGAAGCATTACCCTGAGTGATTTAGTCAGGCACACCTGGAGGCCAACTCAAAGAGCCTACACCTTCATTCAGAGATGCTCAGGGAAGAGAGAGAAGTGACTAGACCATGCTCTCCAATATATCTGCTCACGCCCTCATCAGCCAGCCATGTAACAGCCCCTGGAAAGCAAGACTGAGGCATCCCTCAGTGGTGCCCCCGCATGGACAGACAGTCCCTGTGCCACGTGGGCAAGGTGCTGCAGGGGAGCTGCTTCCCCTGCTGTCCACCCACTCACTCTCCCTGCCCACCTTCAAGGACCCTCCCCTGCCCTCAGCAATGTCCCAAGGCACCTGCCTCTTCAGGAGTGAAGCCCAGCTCCTCACACCTGACGTCCCCCCCTGACTCTCACCAGCCATGGGCAGTGTCACCACCAGCTCTGCTCTCCTCTCAGGCTTCCATCTCATCACTGTTCCCTAACGATCCTCTTTCTACCCTTTGCTCTGAGATCCCCACGCTTGCCTGTGCTTGAAAGAGGGTCCAGGAAATTCCCAAGACACCGTAAATATAACTCAGTTCCTGTTCTGTGAATTCTCAGCCCCAGTCAGGAACATGTGGGGCCTTGCCTCTGCTCCCCACCCAGGAGAAGTGGTATTTTTAGAGGACTTGCTGAGTGGGGAGGGTCAGCACAAGCTGAAAGGACAGGTCCACTGAATAGAAACCATTGCTTAGACAGAAAATCATCATCACAAGCATAAGAGCTATCATTTTCTGAGACACTTTCCTACTTACATGTACATTCATATCCATCATCTCCCTGACTCCTCAACATCACTCACTGAGGAAGATAGGCAGCTGTTATTGGCTCTGCTTTACAGACTAGCAATGGGAAGCTGAGAGGAGTTGATAAGTGGCTACAGCAGAACCCAAAACTTGGGGGTTGTTGATACTGGAGGCCTCCCAGCTTCTGGCAATGGAGAGCGAGCCCTGGTGGGAGCAGGGCGGCCACTCTGCCCCTGCTGGTCTCTGGCCGCACACCTGGCCGCCCTGCCCAGCAGAGCCTCTTCCACCAGCCAGCAGCAAGCTGCCTGGGCCGGCCATCCATGACAGGCAAAGGCCCGTGTGCAGGGGCCTGTGGGAGAACGTGATGCCCCGGAGAACAGGGTGGGGCGTCCCGATGAGAGCCTTATAGCCTCATATCAAGTGAAGCTCGGCTTCCTTATGGAGTCAATCCATCTCATATCTGGTCGTCCTCTTTTCCTGCTGCTTTCTACTTTTCCCAGCATCACTGTCTTTTCCAAAGACGCCTGCCTTCTCACAATGTCACAAAGTAGGACAGCTTAAGTTTTACTGTTTTCGATTCCAGTGATAGTTGAGGCTTAATTTGCTCTAGGACCACTTGTTGGCCTTTTTGGCAGTCCAGAGTGTCCGTAGAGCTCTCCTCCAACCCTGTATTTCAAGTGAATCAATTTTTTTCTTATCAGCCTTCTTCACTGTCCAGCTTTCACACCTGTACATAGTAATGGAGAATAAGAAGGTGTGGATAATCTTGGCCTTAGTCTCTAATGACACTTCCTTACATTGGTGATCTTTCCTAAATCTTTCATTGCTGCCCTTCTGAGTCCCAGTCTTCTTTTGATTTCTTGGCTGCAGTCTCCACTTAAATTGATGACTGAGCCAAGGTGCCATGTTTGCCTGGCACCATGTTCTTCTCTCTTCCAACAAATGGGAAGAACCTGGCCTGAAAGGCAACTCTTGCCAAGAGCAGATGTGGTACATGGGCCTGTGGCTGCGAGGGGTCCAAGGAGCTGCATCCATGTGAGGGGCTTGAACCAGATCCTAGTGCTGGGCTGCCATCTTCTGCAGGAGCTGGGGAGCTAAGAAGGACCCACCTCCAGCTCCTCAACTCAGGCCCAGCAACCCTCCCCAGCTTCATCCACTCCAGCAGATGGAAGTGGAGGACTGGGGGCTCTGAGGCTGCCCCAACCTCATGTGGGCAAGAAGGGGATTTCCTCTCCACCCCACATGAGCCAGAACATGGGGGTTCCACTTTTCAGGATCATCTTGCTGTTTTTCCCTGCCACTTCTAGCTCCAAAGCTCCATTCCTTTTCTTAAGAACCCACTTCTACTAGGAAGAGAAAGGTGGGCACTCAAGGATTTACACAGAGTACTCATCAAAGAAGAAGGCCTCTGAGATGTTAAGGAGACCTAAATGTTACAGTGCTTTTGCAAGCAGCCTTAAATAGCCCTGAGGAATAAATGGAAATGCTAGGCTAGTATGAGTACTCAAGTTCGTATTCCTACCGGTATTTGTATTGGAATTACTACTGCTATTCGTCTGAGTGCTTGTATTTGTATTCACATGTGCATTAGTGTTGGTATTCATATTAGTATCCATACTCATATTAGTGTCCATATTGGTACTGGTAACAGTATTAGTAGTTTACAGGGACAAATGGTGGGTGCACAAACACTAGAAAGTCTAGTACTGTCGCATCTTGCCTTCTATTCTCCATAGAGACTGGAGATTACGTTCGGCAGTTATGACAAGTATAAAGGCTTGCGAGCTCTCTTTAACCTGGGACAGGAATGAGATGCTAGTGCACCCTCCTGCGGCTCTGAGAGGAGAAATTACACAAGTAAAGTTTTAAGCACAGCTCCCAAATCCTACACGTGAGGGCAGGGCTACAGTAAGGCAGCAAGAAAGTATGCTGGAAATGAGGACAGAAAGGCAAATTCTGAATGACATTATAGGTTATAATAATGTAGGTTTGTCCTGCAAAAATGAGTCACCACTGAGGTTCTGGGGGCACTCTTAAGTCCCAGGACCCAGGGCTGGAACTCTTTCCCTTGCCCAACACACCACACACCACACTCATATCACACACACACACACACTCCCACACATATCACATACACATATACACACACACATCACACACACACATATGCCCCCCACACACACCCCACACACACATACTCCACACACCACAAACACTGCACAAAGCCTCTGACAGTCTCCCGTATGGGGCTCTGTTGCTTTGAGAACCCTTGCAGAGTCAAGCTTGTTAACTCAGCCAGAACAAGTTTGAGGCTTGTTCCACAGATGTCAGCCCCAGGGTGACTGGTGATAGTTATGTTATTCACAGAGATTCTACACCCCCTCAGCACTTTTTTGTGACAGGAGACCAAAGCCTCAGGCTTCCCAAAGCAACAACAGGCCTGCCCTTTGTGGTACCATTCAGCCTGTGGTCACACCCTAAGGTGCAGAGGCCTTTTGCGGGTAACAAGGCCCAAGGTGCCTGAGTCACCTTCACTATCAAATGTCCTTCCAGGAAGGGCCAGCACCTCGTGTCCAATCCTTCTTTCATCTCACGTCATGTGGTGGGAGGACGCAGTACGAGACTTCACATCTCTGGGACTTTCCACCGCAGGAGGCCAATACAAAGCCATAGGCTTCCTCTTTTCATGTTATTTCATGACATAAAAGAAAGCACCCACCTGGGCAGCTAGAGTCTGAAAAGTATGCATGTTCCCCTACATTAGCATCCCTTTGATCTATGAGGACAGCAGAGGGAGGCACACTCAACTAGACTGTGTGGGCGTCCTTTCCAGCTCATCATCTTCCTTCCTGCTTTGGGGGTGTGAGTCTCACATGTGACTGCAAACCAGGTAAACATCTGGGCCAGTGAAATGTACAACTTCCTGAAGCACATTAACAGTCACGGTCAGGCATCAGAGTCAAACCTTTAATATCAGAAATGCTAGCTTCTTGTGCTTCTATTTCACACCATTGGAAAAGGTTTTAGACCTTTCCAACTGAAAGACACTTGAGAGCTCATCTAATTCCATCCTTCTACAGACGAGGAAACTTAGCAGTCCATTTCACCAGATATGATCTTTTGATCAGCTGCGTCTGAATCACCTGTGGACATATTCCTTAGGTCCTTCCCCAGATTTGCTGAATCAAGATTTGCAGTGGAAGAGCCTAGGAACCTGCATTTTAAAGACTCCAGGAGATCGTGTACCTGATAATGTTCTAGAAGTACAGCTGGTTCATACAGCTCTGAGACCATAACAATAATAATAAAACAACTACAATACTGAGGAGAAGCAAATCTAGATAGCCCCAGAGACTCATCTCCTCCCACCTAGGAACTTACCAAGGGCTGGCTCAGCAGTTCTGAGCAAACCAAAAGAGAACTCTCTCCCCAGCCACAAGCCCCTGAGGTTCCCCCTTTCTAACAAGGTCATTCCCTCAACCGACCTATAGATGTTCCCTGCCCTTCTGTCCCTATAATGACTCAAGGTCAGCCTACTGGAGCTCTTCCAATGGTGTGAAGAGTCCTGCTGGGTCCAGCCCAACCATGCCTCTTATTTTATTGATTCCACAAACATCTATTGAAGGAGCTCTGTGCCAGGCACTGTGCTAGATACCAGTGATATGAGGATGAAAACAATGGGCATGGCATCCAAACATGGGTCTCCAAACAGAAGAGGCTGGGAATTGCTCCTTTGTCCTGCGGATTAGAGGTCAGGTGGGAAAAGCCTTAAGATTTAGGCAGAAGAATTCCTTCCTCTCAGATAGGAGGTAGAAAAAGAAAGAGCATCTCTACAGGGTGGCCCTGAAGGGGACACCAGAAAACATGTCCTTAAAATGGCCCCCAAAATGTGTCTCTTGACCTTCTGTGTCATCATGTCAGCCTCACATAGGAAATCGCACGGGGAACGGCTACTGGTGTGGAAGCTCAAACGTGCCCACTTTCTGGCCAGCCTGCCAGCCATGGAGCAGCCATCTTGAGACACAGAGAATCTCCTGCCCCTATCTTCCCCAGAGTTCAGGGCAGGTAGCCCCAGATCTATATACTTGCACCAAGCCCTAAGCCTCAGGCAACCTCATGGCAACCCCTACAACACACACATGCCCACACATATGCCCCCCCCACACACACACACTGCTGCTATGCCAACCAAGGGCTCCTGCATAGTCCTCCCCTATTCCTCCTTCCCCAGCCCCATATCCATGCTTCTGCCCCATTTGGATTAGTTAGGTTTCTGCCTAGAGTGCCTACTCTGGCAGCATGCCCTGATGAGCGGGCTCTGTCAGTATCCCAATCCAGGGTCCTGAGTCCTAGCCCCGAGCTGCTGGTTGGGGCCTGCTCCCCAGCTGACTCTGGCCCCAGCTGCCTTGCTAGTCCCCACTGATGCCCTGGCTAGTGATGAGAGCAAGGGCTTGGAGTCAGACAGGCCTGAGCCACAATCCCAAATCCACCCCTTCTTAGCTGTGTTACCTTGGATAATTTCCTTAATCTCTCTAAGCCTCAATTTCCACATCTGTAACATGAGAAAAATAAGACCTACCTCTCAGGTTGCACCATGGACTAGCAACAGCCTTCACAAACACCAAGCACCACATCTGCATAGTAGGTGCCTTGTACACAGTGGCTAGAGCAATCACTCTCTGTGTACCCTTGATCAAATAACCTAAGTCCCCCAGAGGACCTGTTTATTCAGCCAAACACTCGTTGAGCACCTACTCTGTGCCAGGCACTGGAAATACACCATGAACAGGACAAAATCCTGTTCTCCTGCAACTTAGATCCATAATAAAAGAGATAAAGTACCTGTACTAGTTTGCTAGGGCTGCCATGACAAAGTACCACAAACCAGGTGGCTTAAACAACAGAAATGTATTGTCTCACAGTTCTGGAAGCCGGAAGTCCAAGATCAAGGTGTCAGCAGGGTGGGATCCCTCCGAGAGCTGTTCCACACCTCTCCCCCAGCTTCTGGTGGTTTGCTGGCAATGCTTGGTGTTCCTTCCCTTGTAGATGCATCACTCCCATCTCTGCCTCCATCCTCATGTGCTGCTCTCCCTGTGTGTGTCTGCCTTCTGTCTCGGTGTCCAAATTTCCCCTTTTTATAAGGACTCCAGTCGTTTAGGATTAGGGCCCACCCTAATGACTTCGTTTTAATTTGATTACCTCTATGAAGACTCTATTTCCAAATAAGGTCACATTCTGAGGTTCCAGGGGTTAGGACTCCAACATACCTTTTTCTGAGGGATTACAATTCAGCTCATAACAGTGCCTCTTTCCATCCCCTCACTCAGCCCCATTTGACTTCTGAGTCGAGTGGATTCTACACAGGCCTCCTTCTAATCCAGTTTAATCCCCTAGAATTGGGGTATCCAGCATGTTTGGTGCTCTTAAAGGCTGTCTCCAAGAACCATCTCTGTCTTTCTCCTCTCTGCCTTCAAGAAGGTAAAAGACCTTGACATTGATCTTTTCCTCTCTGCATGTATGCTGACCCAGCAGGGGCTCAGGTCATAGCCCTAGCTCCCTTTCCCAGGTCTGTCTCAGGCCACTGGTCAAACAAACATAGCACCCAATACAAGCACCGCTGCCCCAGGCCTTCGGCAGAGGGTTTCACGCCCTGCACCCTTTATTTCCTCTTTTGCACACAGTTGTCTCATATAAATGGAGAAAGCATCTCCTTGTGAAATTGCCTATCTCCTGCAGCTTAAGTTGGAAGAATGTTTACTTATTTGGCCCCAGGGAATCATGAACATCTTGCAGCGTATGTTAACAGATACTCCATAACACCATTCATTTTTAGTATCTGAAATTACAGTGTTCCCCCCAGGATTCACCTCCAGAGGTTCACAGACTGATGGGCTCAGTTTTCCTTGTCTCAGACCTCAGAGGGACAACGTTATTGGTTCTAGTTTGTCCCCTTCAAAAAAACAGCATCTCTTAATGTGAAAAAGCAGAGGGACCAGTCACCAGGAACAAGCCTCGTCACAGGACTTCTATAAATGCCCAAATAGAAGAAAAGTCAATGACTTTAAAAGAATGACAATCATTAGATTTAGTTTAAGCCATCGGTTCCTAAATGCCTGTAAGTGAGCCAGAGTGAACCTGAGATGCATTTAAAATACAGACACCTGGAGCCCACCCCACCCTCCACCTACTGAAATCAGAATCTTAGGGGAAAAGGAGAGAACCTGCATTTGTAAAGAAAGGCAGCCGGCTCCATATGCCGCATGTGTCTCTGAGGCCCCTCCCTCCCAGCCCCGCTGCTTTCCAGGCCTCTTTCCAGCTCACAGGGACCCTTACAGTTACCTTCCCCCAGGCCTGCCAGCCCCCGTGCACCATCACACCACTGCCACTTCCATCTTCCTCCTGCTCCCCCCACTTGGGTCAGTCACCTCTCTCTGGGCCCACAGCACCCCATGCTTCACCCCATCGTACACTTGCCAGGCTCACTGTTAGCATTGTTCCCTGTCTGTCTCCCCAGCTAGGCCGTGAGCATGGGTAGAATGTGCTTTTCTTTCCAGCACCCAGCCCAGGCCTGGCTCACCACACCCTTGCTGCCTGCCCCAGTGACCAACTGAAACCTCCCAGGCCCTCTGTGACCACCCTAGTGGGCAAGCAGCTCTCTCCCTCCCTCTCTCCCTGGCTCTCTTTCTCTGTATCTGCCTCTGTCTCTTTCTGTGTGGATGTCTCTTTCTCTCTCTGTATGTCTGTCTGTCTCTTTGCCTGTGTGTGTCTCTCTCTCACTCTGTTTGTGCATGTATATGTGTCTATGTCTCTCTCTCTCTCTCTCTCTCTCTCACTGGCCACCCTGAACTCTTAGCACTAGTCCAGAACCGTTACTAGGAGCTTCCTCATGCTGCTGTGAACTGGTCCTTTTCTTTTCCAGTCCTCAGTTTACATCCCCCAAGTGTCTAGCACCTTGCTTGGCATCTAGCGGGTCCCTGAAGCTATTTGTGGATGGTTGGTTGGTAGAGACACTGGTGGTACAGAGGAAAGAACTCAGGAATGAGGAAGACCTGGATCCCAGTTCTGGTCTCACACCTGCAGAGTGAGTTTGCTGCACAATCCAGAGCTTGCTCCTTGATGACTATGGCTCTCAGCCTCCTTATTGGTAGCTCGGGGTTCAGTGCTCCTCCTGTGATGCAGATCAATTAGACAGGGTGAGGGAACAGTCTTGGAGCCTCGATGAGCTGTGGTTCCTAAGTCTGCAGGGACAGATGTGCCCTGAGTTAGAATGGCGCCCAGACACAGCAGCATGGTCCTATGGGCAGTGTGATCACCCCAGACCCTGGAAGAGAGGGGAAGGATGGGGAGGGAGGGGAAGAGGCAGGACTCCTCACCTCGGCCACAGGGGCTGAAATCAAAAGCCATGCTTGCCCAGGTAGGGAATCTCGGTCATGCCAAGGGATTGCCATCACCAAGTCCATGACCCGCTGGCCCTTCTGTCCAGAAGCCAGACCTGAGTGTGCTGCACCTCTGCCCAGGTCAACAACCTGCCAGAGAAGAAGAAGCGTACAGTGCAAGCCTGCCTCCAGCCCTCATGGCCCCAGGGGTGTTGAGGTCTTTCATGAACCCACATCGTACATAGTAGGAGGGTTTTAGAAGAAACCAGAAGAGGGGGTTCTGGCTGAGCTGGCCCAGAGGAAACCATTGCCTGGCAGACGCTATGAATAGACACTTCAGGATGAACCAACCCTGCCCACACTGCAGAGGGGAAGGTGACCCTCCTCTCTCAGGAAGCAAGACTGTCTGAAGGAAGCTCCCCAAGGTACCCCTACCAGCACCTTGCCAGGATCCCCAGGAGGGCACCCCTGCTCTTCCTCGCTGGGAACAAACAAGTGAGTGCACTGAGGGCTTCACAAGCATCCATACCCCGCAGCCCCTTTCTAGACATGTGCAGTGTTAATTGCTGCTACTGCCTTCCTTACTCTTTTTCCACCTTATGTATGGACTGTGGGAGAAAAACTGACCCAGCCTTGGCAAAGTGGGTGGCTGCCTATTTGCTGTGGTTTCATTTAATTGTCCAGCAAGCACCAAGTGTTGAAGGCTGTGCCAACCTCCATGCCTAGGAAGCACACTGACCCCTACCTCCTCCCAAGGACTTGTGAATTTCACAATTAGAAGAGACTCTTTGTGAGCCAGCCCTGATGGTCTACAGTTAAAGTTCAGCGTACTTCGCTTCAGCAGCCCGGGTTCGTTTCCTGGTGCGGAACCACATCACTGGCCTGTCAGTAGCCATGCTGTGGCTCACCCAGAAGAACTAGAAGGACTTACAACTAGGATGTACAACTATGTACTGGGGCTTTGGGGAGGGAAAAAAAAAGAAGAGAACATTTGCGATAATGTCAATATTATGTCTCTGGAAGAGAAGGCACAGGGGGGTCTCTGTTGGTCATTTACACCCCACTTAAATTATCTGCTCATTTTCAGAGTCAGTTTTTATTTGTGGAAGGAAAAGAAAACTCCTCCTCACCTTTCAAGACAAGGTTCAAGTGTGTCCTTGGCAGGGGTTAGCTTTATGCTGGAATGAAAACAGCATCTTAACTTTTTACAGCTTGTTTATATTGTCAAAGCACCATTTCTTGTGTTGTCTTCACAACATCCTTCTAAGTTAAGCACGGAAAGCAAGTATCATTTCCCTCCTCAACAACTGAAGAAAAAAAAAAAAACCTTAAAGTATTTGTCATGTTTAAGAAAATCCAACACTTTTTATTTTGACTTTTAGCTGAAAAACATAAGAGAATTTTAAGTTTATAAAGGGTTGTGGCATGTTTAAGGGAACTGGATTTACTATAATTACATGTTTATAGGATACAAGAGTAATTTAAATGCTTAAGAGAGTTTTGCTTATTAATATTGTAAGTATACCCTGCCAGGCATTTGAAGTGCTTAAAAAGTAAACATATTAAATTTATAAATGTGGTTGTAGATGTTTAAGGGAATGTGGTTGTAGATGTTTAAGGGAATGTAATTAACTACGTTTGTAAATGGGACTAATTTTAATTTGTGCCCGTGAGTTAATTGAAAATCAATGAACAAGTGAAAGTGTTTGTTTTCATTTTTTACAAGAATCATTAGATGTATAAATAAAAAGATCTGACAGTTGACTTTAATTACATGAAGAAAAATAGCCTTTCGCATTTGAACTTGGAGGTCTAACTAGGCATCTCACTCTTGTCCCGAGTGGAACTGCTGATCTCCCCACAGTCTCCCATCTCAGTAAATGTTAACTCTATTCTTCCGTTTGCACAGGCCAAAAACACCTTCGTCATCCTTGACTCCTCTCTTTCACTCACACCAATCCAAGAGAAAATCCTAATGGCTTTACCTTCAAAAGATGTTCTGAGTTAAAACATGTCTTAGGGCCTCCCCCACTACCCCCTAGTCCAAGCCATCATCCTCTCTCTCCTGGATTATTGCAATCACCTCCTAACTGGTTCCCCTGCTGTCACCTCAACCCCCTCTAATCTATTCTCAACTCAGCAGCCAGGGAGATCCTGTTCAGAGTCATGTTGACCCTCCACTCAGAGCCCTCAGGGTGAAAGCCAGAGTCTTCACAGTGGTCTGCAGGCTCAGTACAAACAGGCTCCCATTTCCACCCTGACCTCATCTCACCACAGGCTCTTCTCGCTCACCCAGCTGCAGGTTCATCCACCTCTGGGCCTTTGGTCTAGCTGTTCCTCTGCTTGGAAGATGCTTTCCCAGGTGTCAGCATGGCTCCCTCTGGGCTAGGCAGAATAATGGCCCCCCAAAGATGTCTATGTCCTAATCCTTGGAACATATGAATATGTTAGGGTATATGGCAAAGGGAAATTAGAGCAGCAGATGGAGTTTGTGTTATCAGCTGAATTACGTCCCCCCAAAACTCCTATGTTGGAGTCCTAACCCCCAGAACCTCAGAAAGTTACTGTGCTTGGAGACAGTGTCTTTAAAGAGGTAAAATGAGGTCATTGGGGGTGGGCTCTAATCCAGTATAACTGGTGTTCTTATCAGAAGAGATCAGGACACAGAGAGAAGACCAGGTGAAGACACAGGGAGAAGATGGCCACCTACAAACCAAGGAGAGAGGCATTAGAAGAAACCAACCCTGCTGACACCTTGATTCCAAACTTCTCTCCTCCAGAACTGTGAGAAAATAAATTTCTGTTGTTCAAGCCACCCAGTCTGTGGTCCCTTGTTATGGCAGCCCCAGCAAACTAATACAGGTTGCTAATCAGCTGACCTTGAGACGAGATTAGCCTGGATTATCCAGGTGGGCCCAATGTAATCACAGGGTCCTTGTAAGTGAAAGGGGGAGGCAAAAGAGAGAGAACCAAAGAGATGGCGTGAGACAGACTCAGCCTGATGACGCTGGCTTTGGAAATGGAGGAATTCGGTTACAAGCCAAGGTGTGGGCGTGGCCTAAGGAAACCGGAAAAAGGGAGGAAATAGACTCTCTAGAACCTCCAGAAGGAACGTAGCCCAGCCAACTCCTTGATTTTAGCCCATGAGACCAATTTCTGCCTTCTGACCTCCAGAACCGTAAGATAATACATTTGTGTTGTTTTAAGCCTCTAAGCTTGTAGTTATTTGTCAGAGCATCAACAGGATACTAACATACGCTCCTTCATCTCCTTCCAGTCTCTAGTGTTCTTCTCAGCACGGCCCACCCTGACTTCCCTATTCAAAGTTGGACACCCCCCCCACCCCTCTTTCCCACTTAATTTTCCTCTTTAGCATTTATTAGCATTTATTACCATCTACATATGATGGATTTTGACTTATTTATCATGTTTGTTGTCTGTCTCCCCTCTTTAAAACATAAACACACAAGAGCATGAATTTTTGCTTCTTTTGAATCTTTCAACCACATAGTAGATGCTCAGTAAATATTCAGTGAATTGGCTAAGTAATTTAACTTGAATAGGCTAAGGATTAATTTAAGATTGTGTAATTATAAACAACTCTTTCCCCACATGAAAGCTCCCCCCAAAAAGATGTTCAAAAACTTTGTGGTGGTGGTTGTCTCTTTACATTTTCTTAATACGATTTTAGAATCAAACAGAGCCTGTTCTGCCCACAATGCCAGTCAAACAAGAAGGGATATCAGAAATGAGGAGTCATAAAAGGAACCAACTGTGTTTATAGCGTTGGACAGAAGGTTTGGAGAGGGGGTCTAACAAGTGAAATACAGGGGGCTCTGCCCCCACCCAGCCTGGGCCTGGGCTCCACCTTAGCTGTTTCCTGTGCCCAAAGACTAGGAAAGTTTGGAAATATCAGTCAGTTCGCTAGAACATTGCTAGAACAGGTGTGTGCATTTCTCTAGGGAAAGAATCTGCCAGTGTCACCAGCTACTCAAAGGGGTCAGTGAATGTTTAGGGACCCTTGACCTAGAATCAGCCATTTTCTATAAATATTCTCACCAGGATTCCGGACTATACCCACAGAGATCATGTTTGAACTAGTTTAATAAACTGTTGATAAAATAAGGGTCCGATCATGGCGATGATTTCAATTTTAAAATAATTTTTCTATGCTGATCCAAACTTAGACCAAACTTTCTTAGAACATCAGCTTTTCACTTGTAGCAAAACTATTCAAGTTTTTTCATAGAACAGGTCTTCCCTTAAAACTCTAATAACACAGGTCTGATCTTGCCCTAGGGAATTTGAACTTTCTGGTGAATTATTTCTATGTCCTAGTCATATAATCATGGCAACACGTCCTCCTGTCCCTCTTTCCCTCCTCCAGCATTTATTGAGCGTCTACTATGTGCTAGTCTCGGGGATGAATGAGACAGTATGCCTGCCTTCAAGCTGCTTGTCTAATGGAAAAGAGTAAAACGTGATAAGCGCTCTCACAGAGACACACAGGCACAGAACAATGTGGTGATTAAAAACATAGGCTTGGGACTGGACTACTCACGCTCAAATCCTGCCTCCATCTCTATGGAGCCACATAACCTTCCACACATTTAAGTAACTGTGCCTCGTTTCCTCAACCAAGATGGAGATAAGGAGAGTGCAGACTTTATCAGGCTCTTGGGAGGAAAAATGAGACAATGCATGGAAAGTGCTTGGATAGCACCTGCACATGGAAAGAGCTCGCTAGCTATTCAGTAGTCTCAGTCATTATGCAATGGGAGCACAAAGAAGGAAGTGACTAAAAGGAACTAACTCCATCCAAAGAAGTCCATGATGGCTTTCTGAGGAGATGACAAAAGATGAATCCTTGTCTAGGAAGGAAAGCGGGGATGGGTATTCCAGGTGGAGGGAGTGAGTATCCAAAGTGTCCTGAGGGTGATAGGGAATCAGTGAAAACTTGTAAGCAAGGGAATGACATGAATAGACGTGTGCTTTGGAAGAATTTCGTGGGTAGCCATGTAGAGAATGGATTGGAACAGTAAGAATCTGAAGGCAGGGAGATGAGTTATGACTCTGTCCGTCACTCAAGTGAGAAATGAGAGGCCTGGAAGAAGGCAGAGGGAAGGAGAGGAAGCAATGGCTTCAGAGGTAGGATTGGTGACACAGCTGGTGACGGTAAGGGGAGGATCAGGACAGAAAGAAAACATTTGTCTTTAGAACCTTCAGGCCTCCTTCCCCAAGGCCAACCAGGCTCTCCCCCAGCTGCCACGAGCCCCCTGTCTGGGAAAGATGTAAAATTAACCTCTCCCCTAACTGAAGGGACTTCCGGAACGGGTGGTCCTCGAGCCAAGAGAGAACACAAAGCTGCCTAAACACAGGGAGAAGGTGAAGGGAGGTTCTGGAAAGCAAATACAGCACCTCTGGGAGCCACATCGTAAGATCCAGGGTCCTTCTCTGGACGCTTGCTCAGGGTTGGTGAGCGTTTATCAGACATGAATGAAACTCAGCGCCTGGCCCAGAGGAAGAGAGTAATGAATAAACTGTGAGAAAAAAAGATTGATATCCCTCAGCCCTATCCCTTGGCTTTGCTCTTAGTTCCTCAACAAACAAGACTGCAGGACACAAATAATCAGGGTGTCTGGGGCCAGGGGCTTTCTTCACCAGTGTTTCTTCCTGGCCTGTGTCATCCCACAGACTCTCAGACTCGAGGAGAATTTCCTGGGTTGCTGGCAAAGATCCATCACTCAGTCACATCATGCATGCCAGGGTTTGGTGGTGGTTGTTTGTTTGTTTTTGTAAATCTGTGTAACAACAAAACACCAATATTAAACATTAAACTTTTAGATCTCTATTTCCCTGTTGTTGTCACTGCTGCTGCTGTTTCCAAATGCCAAATACACAAATCTTCAAACATCTGAACACTGTTCCTCCAAGTATAACTACTCTTCAGAACTTAAATAAGACTTCCATCTAGAATTTTCTTTTGTTCTTGAGATGCCAAATCCGAGAGTTCTGAGACCAAGGGAAATAAAGGTATTGAGATTTCTGCAAAGACTGTGGCTGCCCAGCCACTGTAAAGAACCAGGATGTGGCTGGACATGGCTGCTCCTCTCTACCTCTGCCTGTCTCCTCCACTTGGAGAGAGGGACCCTGGCTGCCTGGGGGAACCAACTGCTCCACCATTTCCCGCTGCAAATCTCAGCAACCATTTTTTACTCAAATTTACACTGCTCCGTTCCAGCCTTCTGGGTCTCCTTCCTATGGACGGTTTAAAAAACGAACTAGAAACAAACAAACAAAAAGCACAAACACTAGAGATTTATGCAGTCCAAAGAGGGGATGGAGATGTCTCAAGCTGAGCTCTGGTGAACTATCAGTCCACCTGGCAGTTGTTTCTCGCTGCCATTTGGTGACACTATTGAATGTGGTCCTCAGAACTTAGAGGAGGAGCCCACATGTCCCCACAGCTAAGCTCAACCAGTGAGGCTGTGGCCCAGGTTCCCACATCACAGCTGCGAATGCTCAGGCATTTCTGCCCTGTGCATACCCGCGTTCCAAAGAGCCAGTTGCCCAGCTGGCTATGGCAGAGATTCTCACTGCTCTATCACCTTCACTTTCTGCTCTCTATCCCCAAGGAATCACACTTCTTTTCACTCTGTGAAACTCAAAGGGTCTCATCACAACCTCTTTCCCCAAATAGGTTTTCCCCAAATAGAACCACCAGCCCAAAACTTAAAAATGGGTTATAACAATAGTCTCAAGGGGTCTGTCTTACTCTGCTTGCGCTGCCATAACAAAATACCATAGACTGGGTGGCTTAAATAAAAGACATGATTTCTCACAGTTCTGGAGGCTGGGAAGTCCAAGATCAAGGTGCTGGCAGATTACATTCTTGATGACGGTGTGCTTCCTGCGTTATACACAGCCACCTTCTCACTGTTCTCACGTAGCAGGGAGAAAAAGAGAGCTCTGTCCTCTATTCCTCTTCTTGGGAGGGAACTAATCCTCTCACGGGGGCACTACCCCATGATCTCATCTAAACTTAATTACCTCTCAAAGACCCCACCTCCAAATACCATCACAGTAAAGGTTAGGGCTCCAACAGTTGAATTTGGGTAGGGACACAAACATTCAATCCATAATAGCATGGGAAATCAAAAAGTTCTGCTAGTCTCTTTCCCCTTGGGAAAAGAGTTTCTTCAAAGCTAAAAGGAGATTTGTTTTCCTCCAAAGCTGACATGATTGATTTGCAGGGACTTCCCTCTGTGGAACAAATAAATGGAAAACATACACATTACACAAGTTAAATTTTCAGCAGGATGAACTGCTGCACACCTTAATGGGCTCTGTAGTGATGTGGCTCATGGGCCTTGTTTTCCCATTATCTACACAGATGACTCTCCATTCACAGTATAGCACATGTGGTAGAGGATCCCGTGATGAGGGAAACACAAGCAAACTCTACTTATGTTTTCATAGAGGTCGAATCCCAGTGTTGAAAGGGATTTTGATATCACTCTATCCTCCCCCCACTCAGTGCTTTAATCCCCTCTGTATCTCTGCCAAAGGTTATTCAGCTTATTGTAAATACTTCCAGTGTCAGAAAACCCACTGCTTTCTAGGTACGTTCTTGCTAGCTTAAAATTTATTTGCTTGCTTGCTTCTGAAAGCACACGCATTTTGAGAAGGTTGTTAAGTATAGTGTAGCAGACAAAGCCTGGGCTTTGGTGTTAAACGGACCTAAAAAATCCCAGCTCTTCCACTTTCAGTCTGGATTTAGGGAAATGTTTTAACATCTTTGAGCTTTAACGTTGCCATCTGCTAAAAAGAGGGTAAGGGCAGTAATACCTACTTCCTGGATTCTTCTGTGAATTTATTAGATAAGAAAGAGCCAGGGGCCAGCCCAGTGGCACAGCTGTTTAGTTCATTCTTGGCAGCCTGGGGTTCACGGGTTCGGATCCCGGGTGCCACCAATGCACTGCTTGTCAGCCATGCTGTGGCGGCATCCCATATAAAGTAGAGGAAGATGGGCACGGATGTTAGCCCAGGGCCAGTCTTCCTCAGCAAAAAGGGGAGGAGTGGCAACAGATGTTAGCTCAGGGCTGGTCTTCCTCACACACACACAAAAAAAGAGCCAGTATAGGGTAGGTGTCAATTAATGATAGTTCCTCTCCCACTTCCTCATCACTTTCCCTCGTAGTCTTTCATTCATTTCCTGCAATACAGATATCTTGACTGATGATTTGGGTTAATATGGAAACACTGTAGCCAAGATACCATTGATAAAAGCACCACAAAAAGCCATAAAGGAGTCATTATGTTGAAAAGGTAGCCCCTTGCCTGGCAAGTAGAGTTGTAAATCCATGATGATAATTAATGTCCTCACTTGACTGCAAGTTCTTCAAGGGCATGGATCTTGTCTTATGTCCCCCCTTATAGAATCTACTATAAGTCCTTGTGTGTGGTAAAAACTCAATAAGTGTTTTGAAATTGAATTATGTTGTCTTTTATAAATTTCATTTAAGAAATCTATATAGCTCATGGCAAAAATACAAAAAAAATTTTTGGATGTCTGTTATTTTTGGATTATCAGCTCCTACATGGAGATGTAGAGGCCTGTCCCTGCATTTAAACAGTCAAAAAGAAAGTGTATATTCTCCAGAACTGGCTTATAACCCTGAGGGCTATTGCATTAATAACTAGGCATTAAGTCTTAATCAAACTTCTATAAAATTTAGCTACTTTCATTATATGCATGATTGAACTATGTTTCTCCTTTTAGGAGACTGGGATGCAATCATGTGTCACTTAACGATGGGGATATGCATTCCTAAAAAAGGCATTGGTAGGCGATTTCATCACTGTGCGAACATCATAGAGCGTACTAAAGGGAAACAAAATTTGCCACCCCAAAATGCGTCTCTTTAACATGAAGGTTATTTTAGGCTAATTATTTTTAAGAAATAAAAGACTCGGGAAGTTTTTCTTGTTACCTCCCCCTTAACTGCCTAAAAGAATACAGATTAAAAAAACCTGTCTCTGGAATCGAGCGATCACCTTAGCATAACATGAACTAGGTGGTAGACAGGGAGGAACCTAGAGAAGCCTGTTTGTTGGGCTCCCCTCTGTGTTCTTCTGTTTCTGTGTGCCCAAACACTTGTTTCCAAATGTTTGCAGCTGCCTGTGAGTTGGCTTCCTTCCCTGACTCTCCCCACTCCCAACATCTTCTTTTGTCTTTAGCTGAGAATGGTATTTAAGGCGAGGGCTTGGGCCATTTTGGCAAGTTACTCAGTTTTCCTGGGGTTTTCCCCTGTATACATGTTATTAAACTTCTGTCTGTCTTTCTCCTATTGATCTGTCTCATGTCATTTTAATTCTTAGACCAGCCAGAAGAACCTAGAAGGGTAAAGGAAAAATTATTTTTCCCCTACAGTACTTACACAAACCTAGATGGTATAGCTTACTACACACCTAGGCTATATGCTACTAATCTTATGGGACTACCCTTGTATACTCGACCCATCATTGACCAAAATGTCCTTATGTGGCACACGACCGTATTTGAAAAGTTTACTCTCAGTTACCCCTATATTCCTAGTGCCTAGCACAATGACTGACAATATTTCATGGGTGGATAGACAAATGGATGTATCTGTGAATTCCTGAGTCTCTACTCTACTTTGAGTATATTTGCTGAAAAACATAATGAAAGCAGAATTGGGGATTATACTTAAAGATCTGGTGGATGTATTATTTACTTAAAATAATTTAAATATTCACATTATAATTTAAGTTTTAATACGTATTCTGTCTCAAGCACTGAGTTATATAAGGTAGGTCAGAACACAAGTTACTCCAAAATCATAGAGATAAAGCACCCTATGTAAAGGACTTTGATATAAATCAGCATATAATAATGAGCTTAACCACTGCAGAAATAATCCTTCCCAAGTGGTAGTTGGTAAATGTGTTGCTGTTACTAACTTAAGAATCACCTAAATCCAATTGAGGTGATTAAAACGTGACTTTAGAGAGTTAGAAAGAAAGAAGACGTTAGAAGAAGAGAGGTGGTCAGCAAGCAGTTTTCTTGTGTAGCTGTCAGCACTCTGTAATTATCTTTCTATGTCTGTGCATACTCCCTCACACACTGGGGTTTCTAGAAGAACCTAGATGTTTCCCTCTTCTCCCCTCCAGATATCAAACCAATTTGGAATAGCCCACTCGGGAATCAATATGTCAACTTTCTTAATGATAGAGCTGGAAAGCCAAAACAGTTCTTACTATTCCTCCTGTAATGAGATCCTGGAGTAGAGAGTTTGGCCTCCAGGACAGACCCTCGTTGCATGGAGGGGGCTGTGAGGCTGGGAGTGTGAAACAAATACTTGCTGCCTGCAGGGAATCAAGGCCTCAAACCGTCAAGAGTTGTGGAGGGTCTGAGGTTTTACCCCACTTGCAAGCTAACAAACCAGCCTGTATCTGCTTCATGGATGCTGGCAAGAAGATATGAGACTCCCTGGATCAGAGACAAAGGAGTTTATTACTCACAACAAATGCAATAGCCAGAGTGTCAGCATGATGTTCATACCAGTTTCCCACGCCCTCCCCCCAGGTCCTGTGGGAACAATGCAGGGGGTGGTAGATAGACCCTGCACCTGTAGAGGATTGTGTTACAGGACAGGAAGTCTGAGCTTGGGTGATTCACCACTTTTATAGCAAGTGGAGGCAGTCCTGCTCTTTGTCCAGGAAGATACATTACCTCCTCTCTCGAGGTTGCTAGCTGCAAACGCAACCCTGAGAAATGGCCCAGGTGAAGAGCAGTGAGACTCCTGCATTCATGGCATACACGAGAAGAACATGTAGAGATGCTCAGGGCCCATAGCAGATTGCCCCTCCCAACACCAGTCAACCACGGAAGGGGAAGAGGAGGGTGAAGAGAATAGGGAAGTGTTATTCCAACATTTCTCTTTCCTGGGGAATAGAGCAGTGGACCCGTGATGGGGACACTTCCCAGCTTTTGCTCACTTAACCCACTGGGTTCAACAAGCAAGTCAAACCTCTTGGCAGCTGCCTGTCTTTGGGAAAGAGAACAGCAGTTGATCAGATAATCCTGCTCCCTCATTTACTAAGATATGTCCAAATCCACTATTGTTCCTTTGTATTATCCTCTGGGGACAAGTTGTAGGCAGTTCAGATTTTGCCCACTATGATGGTTAGTTTTATGTCAATTTGGCTAGGCTATAGCACCCAGTTATTTTATCAAACACTATTCTAGGTGTTGCTGTAAAGGTATTTAGTAGATGTGGTTAAGATCCACAATCAGTGGCTTTAAGTAAAGGAGATTGCCCCCAATAACGTGGGTGGGCCTCATCCAATCAGTTGAAAGGCTTAAGAGTAAACCTCAGGTTTCCCGAGGAAGAAGAAATTCTCTCTCAAGATTGCAACATTAGCTCCTGCCTGAAAGTTGCCAGCCTGCCGGGCTGCCCTACAAGTTTCAGACTTGCCAGCCCCCACAACTGCATGAGCAAATTCCTTGAAATGTATCCTACTGGTTCTTTTTCTCTGGAGAACCCTAACTAACATACCCACATATCAGAAATAGGTCAGAACAAGACAGTAATTAAAGAAACCTATAACTCTGCTGCATCCTTGCTCACCACACAGCCTGTCATTGCTTATCAGGCTTTCAAGTCTCTTGATACCTGGAGAGAAAACAGACCTCAATAGTCCAGCCACTGTGAGATAATAAATTGCCATCTTTGCTGTACTGTCCATTATTTCTAAACCAAAACATCAGAGCACATGGCCTGACAGATATGTATACTTGTTGGGAAAATTGGAGAGAATATTTGAAACCAGGTCTGTTCCCAAAAATCTGGGACATACAATGGCTGTATTTATATATCATATGAGTTTGCTTCACCCCAATCGGTTCCCCTGGGCCAGATAAATTCTAAATATACCTCACAAAGGCCAACTTCTGGACACCACGAGATTGAGGATCTCCTAATTATTCAATAAATATCCACTGAGTACGTGGCAGGCCAGGTAGCATCTTGGTATTTCAGATACAAGGAGGAAGACACCAATCCTATTCACTAAGAGCTCACAGCCTGCTGGGACAGATGGACAAGGGAGGATTACAAAGCAGGAACATTGGCATCCTGACTAAGCCAAATCCCAGGTACCTCCCCCCGCCAAGGCTGCACCACCCTGCCCCAGAGGCCCCCACAAGAGGGCTCCCCTTCTGTGCCATTTCATCCCTTTTTAAATTCAAAAAGGCCATCTGTAGTGTACAAAGAAACTAAACTCATCTCTCTGCAGGCCAGGGTCATCTCAGTTGCCCACGTCCATGGCTCTCAGTCACCTGAGGATAAGTCACAGGGACAAGGCCCACCCCAGTGATAGCCATCCACCATCAGCTTGGCCCTTTGCCTGCCAGGCAGGCCTCCTGGTCACCAATGGCTGTCCCAGGCCTCTGACCCAGAGCCCCCTTCCTCACATGCTGCTTTTGAGAAAGACTGGACTAAGACACATTACCTCCCACATTCATCTCTCCTAGACTGGCCTCCCCCACTGGCTAATGGCTCTGGACTGGAGGAAGCTGCTGGGGCGGTGCCTGGTCCAGTCTACGTGCTCGGTGCCCTGTGTTGAAGGGAGGGAGGGAAGAAGGGAGCGAAGAGTGAAAGAGACTTTACAGACGAGAAAATCCAGTGGCAAAGTAAAAAATCACTAGCCTGCTGAAGAAGTAGCCCTAGATCTGAATACTGTCAGTTCTTAACCTTTAGTATGACTTTGGGCAAATGACTAAACCTTTCTGACTCTCATTTTCCTCATCGGAACAATGGGATCATAACAGTGTCTACCTCACAGAGATAAAATGAGATGTCTATAGAGCACTCAGCCCAGTGTCTGGCAGACAATGAACCCTCCATATATGTTAATTTCACTATTATTATAAATATTACATCACTGCCCTTGACCTACAATTCATCACCTATAAAATGAGAGGTTAACCACATGACCCCCAACTTCTTTCAAGTCCAACAGTTCTGTGAGTTGGTAAGGCAGAAATCAACTCTTTTTACATCAGCTCCACTTCACAAATGACTGGACGAGGAGAGCAGAGGTGGTGGAGTCCAACTCTGAATTGTGGCCTAGGAACCAGGGCCAGCTCCAGCATCCAGTTCAGGACGATGCTGTCGCTGAATCCAGCTAAAAGGCTTCCGTCCTACAAGGCTGCCCTACCCGATTTGACATGTGTCTTGCCTCTTGTCACAAGACTAAGCTAATATTAAATTTTACTGTTCAGCACACACTGAATTGCTATTGATTGTCACATTGTGTCTCAGATTAGCTTTAATGCATTATATATTCAACCATTTACAGCTTGCTAAACCAGCATACAGGGTCACCTCCCAACTCCCTGCAGGCTTTAGAATGTTTTCAGGATTGAATTTCTTAGAGAATTGAAGAAAATTTTCGTTGAACAACTGGCAACTTTCATTGGACAACTGACATTGAATAACTAAGGGAAAGAACCTCAAAAGCTCTGTCTGCAAAGAATATAAATTACTAATGATCAATTTCAGTGACTCCCAATGCACAAATCATTTCAGCAATAAAACTGTTCAGGGAAAGACTGAAGGATTGTGTCTCTTAACCTCACACTCCCAGAATTCTGTTATTAAATGTGTCCAGAGCAACAGTGGATTATGAATTCATTTCAAGAATCATTTAATTCCTCAAAACTATCAAGACTTAAGTGGAATTTATCAGTGGAATCGGACAGAAGATTCGTGGCTCACTAGAGTTAGTCAGTAGAGCTGAAACATATGGGTGATTTTTCTCTCATTAACGAATCTTTCAGTACTTGAAAAGTAATAACTTCTTAAGAATTGCACTTTATCTGGGACAGAGTAGAGCATTACAATTTTTCCTACTTCACATTCCACATGCCTCTCCTCCAGTGAAAGAAAGCTTCCACCTTTTCTAATAAAGGTTGCTTCAATTTCTCTTTACTCCTCCCAAAGAAAGAAAATCACAAGTTTAGCTAAAAATCAGATTGCAGTATGTTTCATAAGTTAGCACTTAATTGTCCCCATATTGATTCCTGACTGTTAGTGCTGACTTCTGAGTAGACTGTGAGACCCTTAGCAGCAGAAACACCAGCAGAAGCTTCCCCTAAGTTCTCCCACCTGCCCAGACAGTTCTCAACCATGTCAATTTTGCCCCCCAGGGCACATTTGGTGGTGTCTGGACACATTTTGATTGTCACAACAGGGCTGTAGCGGGTGCCATTGGCATCAAGTGGGTGGAGGCCAGGATGCTGCTAAACAATCAATGCACAGGACAGCCCCACAACAAAGAATTATCTCCCCTGCATTAATCAGTGTTCTCCAGAGAAACAGAACCAATAAATACATAATATAACTTATATTTAATTTTATTTTTATTTTATAATATTTATATTATAATTATATTATAATAATTTTATATTATATATTCATATATATAAATAAGGAGATTTATTATAAGAAACTGGTTCATGCTCTTATGGGAGCTAGCAAGTCCAAAATCTGCAGAGCTGATGTCCCAGTTCAAGTCTGAAGGTCAGCAGGCTGCTATAGAACCAGGAAGAGCTAATTATGTCCCAGTTCAAAGGCTACCACGCAGGAGAATTCTCTCTTACTCAGGGAAAGGTAAGCCCTTTGTTCTAGTCAGGCCTTGGGCTCATTGAATGAGACCCACCCACATTACAGAGGGCAATCTGCTTTACTCAAAAACACCTTCAGAAAGACCCAGAGTAACGTTTGACCAAATGTCTGGGCATCCCATGGCCCTGTCAAGTTGACACATAAAATTAACCATCACACCACCCAAAATGTCAATAGTGCTGTGATTGAGAAATCCTAATCTAGAATCATTTTAGGCACATAATAAATGCTCAGAAACGTTTGTTGATGGAATACAGCTGGCTTCTGTTCACTTTAACACGCAGGAGAGCTCAAAGTGGGGTGGGGAAGTCAGAAGATTCATGGAGAAGATGGGCTAGGTAGAAACTTGTAAGTATGGGTGGAATTTGGGTGGACAGAGAGGAGAACAGGAGACATTCCAGAATGGGAGAAGCCACATGAGTGTGGTGTATGCGAGGGGTCCGAGAGGACTAAACCCCATTGACTACAACCCTAAAGAAACTCTCGAGACCACAGGGATCTTAGAACAGAACTCAGTGTCCGATCTGAATGAATGATGTGGTTTTGTTTTTAAAACAATTGAAATTATGTGTTTGGGGGAAGGAGAGTAAGAAAAAATTTAGCACCATTTATATTTATATAAATAGCACCACTAATTTATATTAGCACATTTTACAGATGAAGGAACCGAGACATGGAGACATTAACCATAAAGTTTGGGAATTTTTGCTTTACAATTTGGTAAATTTGCTTACTTATGTCTTTTGACATGAATGGGCATTATTAGAGAAAATACTATTAACACGTGGTATCACATGGTATTTATAGCACGAGCTCTGGAGCCAGAGCACGTGGGCTCAGACTGGCTCCACCACTTAGTCGCTCGTGACCTTGGGCAAGGGGCCCAACTTGTGAATAGTAAATTAGTTCATAATGTAAAGCAGGCAGAACAGGGCCAGGCACATAGAATGTGCTCAATCTTGTTGGATCTTTTCATCATCGTTCTTTTTAATGATGGTTCCTTAACCCCAGCCTACAAGGTTCTGCTGACTTCCCACCCTAACAAGCAGTACCAAATTGTTTTGGTAGCAGCAAAACTGAGGAGGCACTAGCAAGCTCTTTTTAAGACTTTCCCAACACTCTCCAACAGGATACTTCACGGATCTCTCAAAACTAAGTGATTTCCATGGCACCGTTTGAGCTGAAAACATTTTCTTCGGTAGCCTCCTTACTAAGCCTGTGGTTTGGACAAGCAAGCAGTAAAACAAGCACGTGCAGGATACTGCTCTGAGTAGCCAGGTGAGAAATGATGCCCCCTAGAAGGGGGGCGGAATGTGGTAGGGAAGGGAAGAAAGAGGGGATGTGCACTAGGACAAGCTGGAGTTTCTGAGAACATAGCATCAGGCTGCAGGGGGCAGGGACCCTTACACATCTCCAGCAATCAGCACCTTTACATGCAACTTCAGTGTCAAAAAAAAAAAAAAAATGTGGGGGGAGGGGAGATTCTCCAACAAAGTGACCTCCCTAGCTTTCAATGGCTCATTGAATGGGGAAGGATCCAGAGGAGAGCCACCGAGCTGGGGAGGGGGCTGGGCAGATTGAACCTAGAGAAGAGACATTAATGGGGCCAAAGTGGCTGCCTTCAAACAGCTGAAGGGCCAACAGTGTGGACGGGAATTAAACATGTCGTGTGTAGGAGCCAGCTGCAAGAAGCAGATTTCAGGGCAACGTACTGACTGTCTTTCTACTACCTAGCATAGTCTAAAAATGCGACTCACTGTTAATGGGCAGTGAGCCCTCCGTCATTAGAGTTATACAAGCAGAAGCTGAATGATCATTTTGTGGGGATGTGGTAGTGACTTCATACTTTAAAGTGATTTTCAACTATATCATTCCCAAACTTAAAATGCACATTGCCTGTTTGGATGTGAGCTTCCATCCTGCTTACTTCCTTACCTTCCTCAGGCTGGACTCAGTCCTGGCCATGGAAGAGTCTACATGTCCAAGGCCAGCTCTTGTCCATGGTTCCTTGCAAACCTTGGAAAGAAGGTTTCCAAGGCTGTGTAACGTGATAGATTGGTAATGTCTGCTAAGGACAAAGGAAAGGAGCAGATGAAGTCCATTTTTCATCCCTTTTGTATATGCAGCAGCTGTAATATATAATAAGGATAATATTTTTTATATGTCTTTTAATCTACTTTCCCTTCTCCATAAGCAAAAAATTCCCCACCCCCACATTTCCTTTCCCTCGTGGTGGTTAGGGCGTGAGGTGTATTGTCCCAAGGAAGGGGCGGTAGACTGGAGCCTGTAGAACAAAGAGTCCATGGGGTAGGAAAAAAGAAAGATGATGTACAGCAGTTTCCAACAGACAGAGGGAAGGTAGATGCCCTTCCTGGGAGAAAGTGGAGAGTTCTGGAAAGGATGAACCTGGGAAGAAGTAGCTGCCTGAGACCCTTACCTCTGCCTTAGCTCAGGGAAGGGAGTGGGGTCAGACAGAAACTCTGAGGGGAAAGAAGGAGAAGCTGAACCCAGAGCAGGATCCACCGCACTTTCTATTCTGAATTCTGGGGGAGACCACCTCATGCTCCATCTGTGCCACCACGGGTGGCCACAGCAAGTAGAAATGACAACTTGGGATGTTCAGGAAGAAAGAGGCCTGGACGAGGTGTCCCTGAACACCTCTGCTCGTACATGGTGTGGGAAGTTCTCACCTGCACCTGGTGAGGGACATAGAAGGATGCAGAATTGAGACCAAGGTGACAGTTGTAAGGGGTCAAATGACCAGATGAAGGCTGTGGTTGATCCTCAGAGGATCTAGAAGCATCAAGTCAGCAAGGGGGGACCACCAAGCCCTGCAGTTACCAAGAGAGCAAACGCCAATTGCACCACTGTGGATGTGTCACTAGCAGATGCACAGGACAGAGGCTGGGACTGGAAAGAGGCCACCTGGAGGTCAGAGGAAGCTGATGGAGAAGCACAGTGCTCAGACCAGGAGCCTCTCCCTGCAGGATGTGAGGATGTGGAAGCTGCCCTTACTCAAAGGCACTTGGGGACAGGGCAAGCAGTGAGGAAAGACCCTCTGAAAGCTCTGACAGTGAGCCTGAACTTTAAGTTGACTAATTGCTCCAAAGGCCATTTTAACCCGGGAAAGACTGAGTTCCCTTTAATTGGCAAGTGTGAGTCACAACGTAAGGCATGGTCGAGATGGAGCTGCTTTTTCCAGATCTGAGTGCGACCATTTCAGCATCTCTGCCATCTCCCTCACACACATACACACCATAAGTACGGATGCAGGCAATCACAAGAACCTGACAGGGGTAGCTAGCACAGAAAGGTCTGGAAGACTTCTCAAGAACAGAAGGAAAAAAATAAGAAGATTGGGTGGGCAGAAGCGACGGCAGTGTGGTAGGAAAGAGAAGAAGCAATCCACCTGATGGATAACAACCAGCACTATTGACCAGTTCTCCCGGAACAGACCCTTTGCATCCTCCCTGCTCCAAGTGTAGCGTGGAGACCAGCGGTGCAGGCATCACCCGGAGCTTGTTAGCAATCTAGAATAGCAGGCCACACCCCAGACCTACTGCATCTTTTTTTTTCCAGCTTTATTGAGATATAATTGACATATAACATTGTGTAAGTTTAAGGTATACACTGTGATGATTTGATACATGTATATATTAGGAAATGATTACCACAATAAGGTTAGGTAACACATCCTTCCCCTCACGTATTACCATTTTATTGTTGTTGTTATGGTGAGAGCATTTAAGATCTACTCTCTTAGCAACTTTCAAGTATACAATATGGTATTGTTGACTATGGTCACCATGCTGCACATTAGAACTCCAGAACTTATTCCTCTTATGACGGGAAGTTTGTACCCTTTAACCAACATCTCCTTCAACCCCCAGTCCCTGGCAATCATGTCTACTCTCTGCTTCTATGAGTTCAGCTTTTTTAGATTCCACATATATGTGAGATCATACAGTATCTGTCTTTCTCTGTGATCCAAGAGTGAGTAACATGATCCCAGGTGATCCATGTGCACATTCGAGTTTGAGAGGTGCTGTGTTCCATGATTTAACACAGTCAATTCCACACAATTCTATGAGTGAAAGAATATTCTCCCCCTTTTGCAGATGAGCAAACTGTGACCCAGCCAAGGTCACATATCCCGTAAGTGGTAGAACCAAGGTACCAACCAACCCAAGCAATCTGACTCCAGAGCCCACCCTCTCCACCATACCAGCTTAGGCTCCTCCACTGGTTTGTTTCTAGTCAAATGGGTGTTTACAATTGTGTAGATGCATGCTTAGCATGTTTTGGAATGATCTGTAGAGATACAGCAGTGACAAGATTTCTTTTTCCACTATGTTTTCCAAAGTAAAATACTGGATATTCATGATTCAATCCATGTCCTGGATTCTGCATGATCAAGAGCCCCAGTATTTTAAGCTTTTGGGCAATTTGTAGCTATCATGTCTAAATTGTTCTGCTTGTTCTAAATTTACCCTGCATGTGTACCTTTGAAGAACAGTTCTTTTAGCTGACAAACCCCCGTTTTCAAATGCAAATGTGTTTTGAAATGTATCTGTTCAATCATTTCTCCCTCAAAATCATACTATAGCTGAATTACTCCAAAGGAATCTGTAGTGAAGCACGGAAAATTTTCAAGCATAATCCTGTGGTGCTTTTCATCTAAAAAGGTGACTAACAGCTTGCATGAGCTTATAACCAGACTTAAAGCTTAAAATCCCTGTGGAGTTTGCAAAGGGCATTGAGACAGCAAGCCAAATCTGGGAAACAGAAATGTCTTTGCACGCTGACTTATCTACCAGTCACGAAACCAGTCTGATTTTAAATTGCTGTTACTCATTTCAGCTCCACAACCTCTATTTTCCTGACAGTGAGTTGAAAAAGCACTCCTTCCTCTGTTAAGAAAAAATAAGAAATGACTCCTAACAAATGTTAATTAGGTCATGCAATGTGGTGAAAAGAGATTAGAAGTGAGATGAAACCCGTGTACAGCCACCTGACATCAAGTAGGTGACTATAAACATACATTTGAAAAAAAGGAATGAAATCTAGTCTTGGAAATGTACAGCCCTGTGACCTTGGGGAACTCACTCTCCTCTCCAGGGTCATTTCCTTGGCCTTAATGATTTCCTAAGACTCTTTCTAGCTCCACACTCTCAAATTTTAAATCAGACCCTAATTATGTACTAACTAAAGTATAATATGCTTAATTTGAAGGATGGCGTACCGACAAAGATAGTTAAGAAGATGACAAGGCAGCACGGAAACTACTCATTACATAATATGGAATACAAAATGTTGTTGATACTCTCTAAAGCTATGTAAGGCTCTGCATGCATTTGAACAGAAGCTGGAAGAAGGAACAAGGAAAACAGAGTGAGCTCACGGGTGGGTGAAGTTTCCTTATAGTTTGATTTCCATTAATTGGCTCTTTGTCTGGTTTTAAAAACGGTACCTTTAGGGAAGCATTTCTTCATGTTCTATGGAACAACTGTTTGCCTGGTAGTTTGTTGTTCTTTATTTTCTCAGCTTCCAAGGTGATGGTAGCAAGGTTGGTCTCTTTGCTATTTAGGGACTGCCTCACTTTCCAGAGCTCAATGTTGTTTCCAAAGTGGTCACAAACCTGTGCCCCAGGAGCTAGGCCCCCATCCTCTCAGCCCAAACCTACACCTACAGACTCTGCTCTTACTTTCCCCTCTGTGCTTGCTGGGAGAGAACAGGTATTGAACTTAAGGGTCCAAACAGAGCACTTCAGGTGGGAAGGGACCTTGGAGTTTGCTCTGCCCTGGCTCTGAGGTTGTCCATTTGGAGTGTCTGCCTCGTTCATGAAGAAGCCTTTCACTGCCTGCCCTTGACCCACAACCCAGGGCCCCAGCAGCCATATTGGACAGTTGTCTCTCTGCTCCCCACCATGGCAACATTTGGTTGGACTGGGGCTGAGCACCTGACCCAAGATGACCAATCAGAGCCTCTTTCCCAGAAATTTGAAATTGGGACTAAGAGAGAGTCAGCCTCTCTTGAGATGGTTCAATCCAAAACCTGTCAGTGTGGGTACTGTGGAATAGACATTTCTGATCACCGGTGTGGATTGTAAAGGCAGAGAAAGCTCATGTGGGGGGCCGGATTGTCAGTGAGGAGAGAATGAGTCTGGAGGCCTTTTTGCTCCCTTTCCAACCCCTTCCTAAGGGATGCTGCAGCCTGCCCTTGGGGTCTGTGAAACAGCCTGAATCCTTGAATAAACTCCCCTTTCAGCTTAGGCTAAGGCAAGCTGGTTCTGTTACTTGCAATCAAAAATGTCCTAATACAGCCTCCCCCCTCAGTTTCTCTATGGGAGCCTCCCAGCATGCCGTCAAGTCCCTGTGTGACCTGGCCCTGCCTAGGGGCCCCCACCTTTTCGCCCCCTCGCATCCCAGCCAGCGGGGCCTCAGCTGGTAGTGCCCACACACCTTACTGCCTCTTGTCTCTCTGGGCTTTGCTGGCTGCTCTGCCTGAAACGCCCGCCAGCCCGCTGAGCTCCCTCGCCAGCCTTCAGGCACAGGCGGGTAAAAGCCGGGCTGCAGGGGGCTGCTCGCTTCCTGTCTTGACTTCGGCCTCGCGTATGATTAAAGCGCTCAAGACAGAGCGCAGCCTGGGATGCTGGGAACGGCTCTTTCTGATCCGGGCTAGCCAGAACAGACTTTGAGCTTTCAGAGAGCAGGCCCTCCCGGGAAGCCGAGGGAGACAGTCTCGTGGCTGCAGCCTGAGATGATGCTGTTCTCATTAGGTTTTGCTGTATTCTTTATTTATAAGGATTTCCTGGGCATTCAGGTTAAAGGCTGGCGGTGCCCAGCATCCCTGTGCTTAATGAGGAATCAACGGCGCGGTGAAAAAAGTAGATCTGGGAGCTTTTTCAGCTAGAGGGCACAAGTGCAAGAAGAGAGCTTCTCACAATATGCCCGGGAGAGGGGTCCTCGCCTCCCCAAAGATCTTCCGAACAGCAGCAAATGTGTACATTTCAATCCTACCTAGTTGAAAAGAATGACAAATTATGACTGTTAACGGTACATAATTCATAGGCAGTACCTCGGGAAAGTCGTCTAACCTGGGTGGTAAAATCATCCCTGATTTACAGATAAGGAAACTGAGGTACAGAGGTTAAGCAACTTGCTGAGGTTACACGGGGACAAAGTGGGCCTGTAGGTACAAAGCTAGTCGCCTGGCTCCAGCGACTGTCCTCTAAGCCGGTGGTTCTCAGATTAGCTCCCTGCAGCATCAGCATCATTTAGGTTAGAAATGCAAATCCTTGGGCCCCAACCCAGACCTACTAAATCAGACACTCTGGTTGACCTGGGGTGTTTACAAGCCCTCCAGTGAGACCCACTATTCAATCTGGGTCTCAGTCCAGCTGCATCAGCATTGCCTGGGAGCTGATGAGAAATGCAGACTCTCCGGCCCCACCCAAGCCCTAGTGAATCAGAACCTGCATTTTAACATCTCCAGGAGACTTGTTAGCACATTAGAGTTTAAGAATTAAAAAGCACTGCTCTTCACTGGGAGGAGCAAACAGTTGGCTTTTAATATAGTGTCATTTCATTCCTGTTTGAAGTCCGGAAAATGTGTGTGGGGTGGGGGAGACCCCTCCAGCAGGACAGATGATGAGTTCACTCAAGGTTGCTTTGTGAGTGGGCGATGCTTTTCCTTTTCTCTCTTTTGCTTCTTCACGTAAGAAGGTAATTTAGTGTGAGAGCTTTTTTGTTGTTTTCTATATTTACCTGAAAAACCCCTTCTCCAGTTATTCAAGTTGGTCTTATTTTGAAGCACTCTTTTTATGAAGCTGAGGCGACATCTACATTGATGCACACACAGACCCAATGGTATTCATACTGCTACTTCACTTAGGGCGAGTTGCATAACTTGGAGCCCAGGAAGTAAACTACTGGGGCCCCCTTATCTAGACTAGACAGCATTTTCCAAGGAAGTCAAAGGGTGACATTCACCTGTCCCCGCTTCCTCCTCCCTAACAGGACCTGCAATCTACTCTACTCGATGCAGCCATGCTTTAGTTAGTGGGGAGCTGACGGGCTCCCAGCCCCAGGGATGTGCTGCTTGGTCTAAGTAAATGAGATATGGTTCCATTTCTCTTACCAGTGATTGGTTTAAAAATAAGCATGTGAACATAATTCTAACCAATAAGATGGGAGAAATAAAGATAAATGTTTCTTCAGTCTAAAGAAGAAACACAAGGACTACCTCACACTCATTAGAATGGCTACTATCAAAAAAAAGAAAACAACTATTGGCAAGGATATAGAGAAATTGGCACCCATTTGCACTGTTGGTGGGAATGTAAAATGGTAGAATCACTACAGAAAAAGTACAGACATTCCTCAAAAAATTAAAAGTAGAAATACCATATGATCCAGTAATTCTATTTCTGGATATAGAGCCACAAGAACTGAAAGCAGAGTCTCAAAGAGACATCCATGTTCACACAGCATTATTCACAATAGCTAAAATGTGGAAGCAGCCCAAGTGTCCATTGACAGATGAATGGAGAAACAAAATGCGGTATATACATACAATGGAATATTGTTCAGCCTTAAAGAGGAAGGAAATTGACACATCCACAATATGGGTGGAACTTTAGGACATTATGATAAGTGAAATAAGAGAGTCACAAAAAGACAAGTACTGTATGATTCCACTTATATGATGTACCTAGAGTAGTCAAAATCATAGAGACAGAAAGCAGATGGGTGGTTCCCAGAGCCTGGGGTGAAGAGGGAATGGGAGTTATTGTTTCATGGATATAGAGTTCCAGTTTTGCAAGATGAAAAGAGTTCTGGAGAGCTGTTGCACAACAATGTAATATATTTAACACTACCAAGCTGTACATTTAAAAATGGTTAAGATGGTAAATTTTATGTGATGCATGTCTTACCACAATTAAAAGTAAATTTTTTTTAAAGAGACACAAAGAAGAGACCACCTCCTTTTCTGTCTCTGGACATTATCATATCTTCATGTGGCATCTAGAACAGCTGCCAAAATTTTAGGACCCTCTGAGGAGAGAAAAAAACATGGAAGAACCCCATCTGTGGTGATGCCTTTGAGTCACTCCATTAACAAGCCATGGAATGGCCTTATCTGTAGGATTCTTATAATGTGAAGTAATATTTCTTATTTCTTAAGCTACTTTGAGTTGGGTTTTCTGTTATTTACAGCCAAAAGCATCCTGACAAGAGGCGAGCAGCCAGTATGACTAAAGGCCCAGCTTTGAAGCTACAGCAGCAGTGAAATGGTCTGGTGGTTGTTAGAGAGGATGTCTCCATGCCCTACTCACTCATAATGATCACAGTTTTTTATTTTCCAGATATTGCTGTGCAATATATGCTTTTTAAAGTAACCACTAAATTACCGTAACCCCTTGGATGGCTATCATATCATGGGATATGATGCAGCCATTAAAATGATGCTGAAGAGATTTACTTATTAACATGAAAAGCTTCTTACCTGTGCACTAAGGCGGGGGGGGGGGGGGTCAATGCAAGTTACAAAGCGATGTGATTCAATTTTTCATGTATTAGTGCCAATTAGTTATAGATAGGTAGGCAGGCTGATGACAGAGAGATGAATGGATATAAATATACAAATATATGTGAAATATAATACAAATAAAATACAATACAAGAGAGCAAACAAAATATTAACACTGGTTATATCTTGGAGGTGAGGGTCATAGCTATGTTTTATTTTTTTGTTTTTGCTTATATATTTTTCTAAATTTTCTTCCATGAACGTACCTTATTTTATGATAATGAAAATACAGGTCTTTTTAAAAACCTTATGTAATATTTGAATTCACTTTGCTCATGGATACATGATTTTTCTCAAAGAGCTGAGTGCTTAATTCCCTAAGTGTCTAACCTTTTAATTTTAACCATTTAGAGAGGACATCTCCCTAATGGGTGACATAGGTCTCTGCCCTAAGCTGGTGTCTACTATCATAGCTAACAATGCTGATGACATAGGTTAATTGTATTGTATCCATTATTGTACTGTGGTGTCCGCGGGTAATATTCAAGGGCTGTAGCACACTCTGCCCCTCTCTAAACCATCCCAGTGTGCTGTATTTTTAGTTCTTGGATCTGCTTTGAATAGTTTCAGTGTCTTGAGGCAATGCTCATTATTTGTCAAAGTGTCTGTATCCCACCCTCCTTTCCCCTGTAGCTTCCAAAATACTGAGTCCTTGGGAATCAGATGAACTCCGTGGTAATCACTGAATGTTAAGAGTAAATATTTTGAGTGGAGGCTCAAGGAAGCCTTCTTATGAGGGAGGCCCCGGAGCTTTAGTGCACAGCTTCCTTGCATCGCAACTGCACACAGCCTTCTTTGGCTTGCCTCCTGGTTCCTGCAAGTATTCTAAATTGGTAAAGAAGCCGGAGAGCAGAGTTCTGCATAAATGAAGTGGGAGTGTTTCTGATACAAATAGCTACTCGATTAAGAAATAGCATGACTCTGATTCTCTGGACATCT
The DNA here is from genome assembly GCA_031878705.1 of Tapirus indicus. Lineage (NCBI taxonomy): Eukaryota > Metazoa > Chordata > Mammalia > Perissodactyla > Tapiridae > Tapirus > Tapirus indicus. Next base: position 50,160,254 of record CM062918.1, read on the forward strand.
CGCTCCAAAAGAAGGAGGCTGCAGATGGCAAGAAGAGAGCCGACTGGGGTCCCTTCTACCCCCATCAAAGTGAGGTTATTTAGGTCCACCACCTGGTTATTAGATTCGCCAGATGGCAAGCCTGAGTAACTGCTCAGAAAGAGAGTAACTAGCCAATCCATTACCCTAGCACAGTCGAGACCGTTAATCTAACATGTGATGCACATACTAGTACATAATATGGGTAATGAGGCATCACGGAGCCATCATAAAGGCAGCCATCTGGGCTCGTGTGGGACAGTCTTGTGCACAGCAGCCATGGGAAAAACCCAACTGAGTTTTGTGAGGCAGGCAAGAGGAGGAGACATGGCGGCGGGGGTGGAGGGTTGGATGGGGGAGGCAGGAAGCGGGGGTGTGCCCACATGAGTCGTTGTCCACAGTATTAAAATATTTTACTTCCATCTCTGGGACATTACTAACTCCTACCCAACCTCACCTGGTTCTCAGATTTTCTTTGTTGTTATTTTCAATTTTGATGAAAAAGTAATGATATTTTTAAACCAATGCAGGAAAAATAGAACTGTGGCTAGAGGTGGATTTGAATACTTTGACAGTTCTAGTCCAACTCTGACAGGTACAAAAATGGCTTTTCTTTAGGAAATGTAGGAAATGGCGTGTGTCCGAGTGGGGTGAGGGGAGGGTTCATACAGTCTGGCTCACTTCTGCAACAGGCTTGTGACAAAAAAGCTCCAACTGGTCCCACTGGGGCTGACACACATAGGACCTGGGCACCCCGGAGAGTGAGGCCCAGAAAGAAGAGCAGGTGAACCAGGCTGTGCGCCGAGTCGGGCACTGTAAGCCTCATGGGGCAGGGGGCATTTCTTGTCGGGGTTCATAACCCGTCATGTTCCTCCTCATTACCCCACAGGTCCCAGCACAGCACTGCCCACAGCAAGCAGCCAATTTCATGTTTGTAGGAGTTAATTCACTTATTCAGCAAATATTTACCAGCTGCTGGGCACTAGGGGAAACTGAGTAAAGGAGTAAAGTCACATGGAATCTCTGTGTTGTTCCTTACAACTGCATGTGAATGTACAACTATCTCAAAATAAAAAGTCTAATTAAAAAATTAAGTTAGAAGAATTTGAATATGTCTCAAAGAGAGTACCTAAACAGAAACAAATGAAGAGATCCAGAAATGTTAAAGAGAGAGAGAGAGAGAGAAACATTTGATAGGTGGTCATGTGGAAAAGGGCATCAGCATGTGCTGTGGGATCTCAGAGGGCAGAGGTGAGTGACTAGAAGGGAAGGCAGAGGATGAGACCTCACAGGAGGATGCACGAGGGGAGAAATGAGGTGTCCTGCAGGGGTGCTGCACCCTGAGGTGGGAGCCCTTTACTCACAGCGTCCCATGAGACTCCGGGTGGCCATCCATCAGGCACCTTCTAGGTTTCCTCCCAACTCTGGGAATATACGAGATGCTGACCTATTTTCAAAACCAGTCTTCCTCACTGGCTCATTTTTTCGTCCAAACTGACCTGTGACTGTAAATTAAGACCATTTGTGTCTTTAATCCAGCTCTCCAGAAGCTGAGTACTTTTCATGACTGAACTTCTGAGCCCTCACTTGGGGTGCGGGATGCTCTTGTAACCCAGTCTAAGGAGCTGTCACCATTCCTGGGACTGACTAAAGAATGTCCTTCCTCCTCGAGGCCATGCCCATAACTCTCATCATTGCCACAGAGGAGGAGAGGTGGCAGCTTGAGGAGAGAAAATGAAGAGCCTAGGAAACTTCTCACCCGTGCTTTATATCAAACATACAGAAATAAACCAAAAATGGCAAGGGGAATTCAATGTACATTACATTTTTATAGTGTTGTCTATACTATTGTCATGTTCATCATCAAAAATACACAATAACCCTCTGAGGACAAAAGTACTGGGGTCTCCCTTGACAGACGAGGAGAGTGAGATATACAGGGTTTTTGGATCACAGAGAGAATAAGAGATGGAGCAGGTCTCAAACTCCCATCTTCTGAGGCTGGTGCCCATTCTTTATATTCAACCCCACTGCTTCCAGCTCATGGTTTTGCCTTCCCAGTATCAGGATGTTCTTCTTTTCCTCACCTCATCTTGGCTGCACTCTCTCATCATTGACCCCCACACTGCCCCATCCTATTTCATCAGTGTTACTCCATCTACGTCTTGGTACTTAAATATAAGTTCAATGTCTCAGTTACTCATTAAGTCACCCAGACTGCAGTGTCTCCAATCTCACTGGTCTTGTGCTTTCTTGTTCCTGAGCACCTGATCTTCTTTCCCGTCTTACTCCAATATAATTCCTTTGGGGGAGCAACCTAAAACAAGTCTTTCTCAGATGCCAACCTGTCGGCCGTCAGTGGTATTTCTATGTCTTTCACATCCAGTGTGGCATGGAGCACAGCAAGACCAAAACCAGGGAGAGCTTAGTGTCAGAGAATCAGCAAGACATACGGTGAGCCAGAATTAAATCCAGGAGAGTCAATTAAATCCAGAAGTGGAGGCATGAAATAGGGACCATGGATGAGGAGTCGGGAAAGTGGATGATGTTGCAGGGGGCAAACCTGAAGGAAGCAGATAGTTTCCTGGTTTGTCTGGCATAGGGAAGCTTTTAAAGAGCCAGGTGTGACTGTCTCCTTTGCTCCACAATGTCTTAAAGGCACCACCTGTCACCTGGCAGATGATTGATTCAGCAGCCTGAGAGTTCACAGGGGGCCAGTCTGCCTTGGACACAGCCCTCTTCACTGGAGCCAAAGCATCTCACACAACAGTGATAGGTTAAAGCCACCACATGTCTTCACACCCTAAATCATAGAGAAAGTCAGGATGGGAGAGGAATAATTGACAGGGTCCCCGATCAAAACAGACACCCTGTCACAGCATATTTAGTGGAAAATACATGGAAAACAAAAGCTGAATTCTCCATCCAGGGTGCAGTACCTAATACATCACTGCCAAGAAGAAAGCATCTAATCAAATCCTCCTTTAAGTTTTGTATGGAGTAGGTGCTCTATGGCCCAGACAGCAGCCCAGTCCCCAAGCTCACGGTGCAACAGAAACAACGAGCATTGATGTGGACAAACGTGCACTGCACATCAACCCAATAAATACTGAGTGCACCGACTGTGTGCTGGGAAACAAGCTAGGCTCTGACCTTACACCTGAGCTGCCCTTTAAAGTTTCCAAAGCAAGTTCACATGCACGATCAAATCTGATCCTCACAAAACCAAGTGACAGAAGGTGTTGTCATCTCCACTTTGCAAATGAGTAAACTGAGGCTCACCAAGGTTAGATGAATGGGCCAAGACCATATGACTAGTACTTAGCATATAGCATAGCCTCATGACCACCTAAACTTTCCTGCATTGGGAAAGAACCGCAGGGAATACCTGTCCTTCATGTCCCTAGACAGCTATGCACCCTTTCCTACCTGTGCCAAAAGCCTGTCCTCAACCTCTACCTCAGAGGTCTCTGCACTCCCCCTCCTGTACTTTTTCAGTAGAAGGGATAATGTACCAGCAGGCATATGTTTAGCTTCAAGCAACAGAAAACCCGACTAAGAGTGACAATCAATAAAGACAAATAATAAGAGATATGAAAGTAGGCAATTCCAGAGTTGGCAGCTTAGCTCAAAATTGTCAAAAAAGAAAAAAAAGTTGTCCTGAAAAAACCTAGATCCTTCTTTCTTTCCACTCTACCATCCTTAGGCTTGTCACTTCCTGGCTATTAAACAGCTGCTACAGCTCTAGTCTCGTGTGCTCACAGGACTGTATCCAAAGGCTGGTCCAGATCACGTGACCACACAGCCACAAGGATAGTTGGAAGGCAAGAATCTGGTACTTGTGGCCTTCATAGGGGAGGAAGGGGCACAAGAGGAAATGCTGGCATGGCTCCTGGATAGCTAATCAACAGCTTCTGCCATGGGCAACTTTCTGACTCCTGCTCCTCCTGAGCAGAAATACGGGTTTCTTGATGCTACCTATAGGTAGCTTTTTTAGTTTTCTGTCACTGTACTATAAATAACCACAGGTTTAGCTGCTTAAGACAGTACCCAGTTATTTTCTCACAGTTCTGAAGGTCAGAAGTCGGGAGGGCTTGGGTGGGTTCTTGCTTAGGCACTCACAAGCCTAAAATCAAGTTGTGAGCCAGAGCTGGAGGCTCTGAGGAAGAATTCACCTCCAAGCGCGTTCAGATTGTTGACAGAATGAAGTTCCTTGCTGTTGTTAGGTCTAAGGTCTCCACGGCCTTGCTGGCTGTTCACCAGGATCACTTTTAACCCCAAAGGCCACTCTCTGTCCTTGCACGTGGCTCCCTCCGTCCTCAACACCAGCAAGTGTACTGAACTCTTCTCATACTTCCAATCTCTCTGACTTTCCCTTCTGCCACCAGCCGAAGAAAACCCTGCTTGTAAGGGGCTCGTGTGATTAGATTAGGCCCACTCAGATAATCTGCTTTTTGCTGTAACCACAGGAGTAACACCAGAGGGTGAAGATCATAGGTGCCATCTTGACATTCTGCCTACCTTAGTTGCCATTCAACAAACAAGATCAGGATTTATTCTTGGAATTCAGGATAGGGTCACCCTTCTCTGAATCACAGTAAGGGCTGGGGGACTCCCAATCAAAACCAGGCTCTTGAAGCAAAAAACTTAAAGGAGATAATGGCTGCTGGGTGGGAAACCAAGACTGTCTGATTTGATCAACCTTTTTTTCTGTAAAACTGAGATATTAACCCTAATTTAGTTATACAGTGGAATACCATCTAGCAGGTAGATATTATATATATATATATATATATACACACATATATATAAATATATTAAGTATATATGTAAATATATAAAATATATATACATATTTTGTGAGAACATGGTGTCTAAGAACCACTGACCAGGACAAGGATTCCTGCTTCATTTAACTTTCTCCCCTCCTTTGCACCCTTACCATCCCCGCACCCCCACCATCTCCTCAGCCAGCAACATGGTCCCCACATGAAGAATGCTGACTGATAAAGAATTTGATAGAGTTTTCTTATAAAAATATTTAATGAGGCTAGATTTCTCATGTTGATTTTTAACTGGTTTGTTTCTATCTATTGGGCAAAAGAGAAGGACAGGGGTTTATGGGAAAAGGAGGCCCTTCTCTTTAAGCTCACACAGAGCAGGCCCTAACACTGTCCACCGTATTTATGATGAGCCTCTCTGGGCCCCTCCATGTCTTTCTACAGAGGAATCACATGCCCTCTCATCTACAGAGATGCGTCATTACCAGCTCTTTCAATGCACTGTTTTCTGTTTCACTGCCTTAAACTCAATGCATACCGCCTGTGTTTTTATTTCAATTAGTTTTCCCTGCTTTATGACATCTATTTGGATTTAACTTTGTTTTTCCTTCACCAAAAAGGCTAAAATCCCAAGTCTGATGTCTCCGAGGAGATTATGTGTTTGCACAAGTACGTGGAGATCCTTAAGAACTACAAATTATCAACCAGAACCAGCTCGATGCCTTTCAGAATTCTTTCCTTTCATGGAGGCTTGTGTTTACCTTTTATTTTAAGTGCTTCCAAGCCCGTTCTCTTGAAGGACCCTGCCTCACCAGGAGCCCTGCTCGTTCGTCCATGTTGCCTCCTTCATTCAGAAGAACCATCAATCAGTTTCTGAAACAACGCAGCCTCTGTGCAGAATCAAAAGCCATCCCATCACAGCTGATGGCAAGAGAATGCAGTGGGCATTGTTGGTACACAGGCCTTCATCTCTTTGAGAAGAACCTCTGTTTGAAATGAATGAGGCAGACACGAGTGGTGGCTTCAAAAGCAGCTATCCTCCTCTGGGCTTTTCTTGTTGAAAGTCCCACACAGCACTGTTACTAGAAAGTAAAGAAAAGGAAAGGCAAATCTGAGGCAGGCTACAGGTTTCCTACACAAGACATTCACACCTGGCCTCAGCCAGGCTGTGCAGCTGGACATTTGCCTTTGCTTTGTAGATTTGAGTTTACAAGGTTAACGTGAAAGAGGCTGTTTATTTTTCTCCCAGTGGTTATGCATAAAAATTACATAAACTCCCCTCACCAAGAGCCCAGCTTAGAAGTATGACAGGCTCCTCTTTTTGTTGGTGCCTCTTAAGGGTGTCATTGCTGGTAGGAGTAGAGCGGCCAACACTCCTGTTGCCATGGTTACAGCTTCTGGACCGGGGGATTGGCCGATCCTTGGCCCAGCTCTTCCACCGAGCTACCATCTCCTCTGTAGCAAGAGGACTCCTTCTCTGATCCATTTTGTATTTGGCTGGAATGTTGGAGAGCACATAGTTTTCCGTGGTACTTCATAACCCTTCTTAGATTCTTAATGACCCTAATGTTGATGAAGACCTCAAGTCTTGGGCTAGCGGAAAAGTTAAAACAATGTTCAGGACTCATATAGATGATCATCCTAATAACTGGCTTGAGGATCATCACCTTCATCTTTTGTCTGCAGTGGGTTTGCAATAACTGCTTGAGAGTTGAGAACCAAACATCTGGCCCACGACCGGAAAGTGAAAAGGACAGTACAACATGTAATTGATGTGTAACCTCAATCACAAATTCACCTTCTTTATCCCACCCTACCTAAATTTCTTTTTAATACGTCTTGCATTGTTTGTATCTTTAAAAAGTGCCTTAAATAGGGGGCCGCCTGGTGGCGCAGCAGTTTAGTCCGTGCTTGGCAGCCTGGAGTTTGCGGTTCGGCTCCTGGGCGCCCGCCGACGCGCTGCTTGTCAGCTATGCCGTGGCAGCGTCCCATATAAAGTAGAGGAAGATGGGCACGATGTTAGCCCAGGGCCAGTCTTCCTCAGCAAAAAGAGGAGGATTAGCAACGGATGTTAGCTCAGGGCTGGTCTTCCTCACACACACACAAAAAAAGTGCGTTAAATCCTTTTGAAGAAAGGCTAAATATAAAGTTAGTATAAATATATTCCTCAGAAATCCTTGGATTCTTGCTGTGAGGATGGAAGAAAAAATACAAAGGCTTTTCTGTCCAAGAAGGGAAAATTGCATAATGCAAAGCTCCTGGAATATATTCTGTGTAAAAATCAGATGGAATAATTTAAATGTATATTTTCTGTTGAAGAAAAAAGTATATACATGGTGCTCACTTTGGCAGCACATATACTAAAATTGGAACTCTACAGAGAAGATTAGCATGGTTCCTGCTGAAGAATGACACACATTCCATATTTTTAGATGTTGGTCAAAGGGTGCAAACTCCCAACTATAAAGATAAATAAGATCTAGAGATCTAATGCACAGCATGCTGACTATAATTAACAATACTGTATTATATACTTGAAAGTTTTTAAGAGAGTAGACCTTAAATATTATCACCATACACACAAAAAAAATCATAATTATGTGAAGGGATGGAGATAGTAACTAACCTTATTGTGGTAATTATTTTGCAATAAATAAATGTATCTGATGATCACATTGTGTACCTTAAACTTACGTATGTTATGTCAATAATATTTCAGTAAAGCTGGGGGGAAAATTGCCTCAACTGCAGAGAAAAAAAATGTATATGTATATACATATTATTGGATTCAAGAAAACTGGAATTTCTGGTACAAGGGAGGGATAAGGACACGACACTCCCAATCTCAGGAAGCCCCCTGAATAATTAGGGGCCTGCTGCATGAAGGCCACTAACATGTCCCCTCAAAAGCCTGGGGTGGGCCATGTGGACATGCCATACCATCAGGGAGGTGCTTAGTGGGTTCTGGGAATCCCAGTTTCTTGCACACATGTAAAAGCTTTACAAATATATGCTGAATAAATGGAAAATATAAGTCAAAAAAAAAACCCAAACCACGATGCCTGTGTGCTAAATAAGTTCACAATCTTCACATCAACGCGGGTAGAAATGATTTATCAGCACCCAGAAAAGTGGATGCTGTAAAGGGCTTCAGTCCCTTTAATCCTCTCAACAACACTTCGAGGTGGATGTTTTTATCTCCACTTCTTTCAAATGAGGTTAAGGAAGGTTAAGTAATTTGTGCAAGACTACATAACTAGCAAGTGAAAGAGCCAGGACTTAAGCCCAGAGCCGTCTGATTCTAAAAACAGACTATTCCCTGAGTCTACTCCGATATTTCCCAAACTCTTCTAACGTAAAGAACTCAAGCCTGAGGCCCCACCCCAGACCCGCTGCATCGGAATCTCGGGGAGGGACTTGGGAGCGTGTGTTTGACAAGAGACAAGATGATGACTGTCAGCAGAGCAGTTGCTCTATTGCATCAGGTGGGAAAGGGGCCCGAATCTCCCTCTGAGTGTTCAAATAGAAGCCATCAGAGATTTGAAGCTCATGTGACTAAAAATACATCATGTCATTCTGGACTTTATCAGATCACAATATTATAGACTATTTATTCTTCAGTTTGGTAATATAGCATTGTCTGATTGAAGGTTATCTGGATCCTAAAATGCCAAGACCATTTTGGAAAGTTAAAGATGGGCTCTGATTTAAACCTCAGAATTTTTAGCTTTCCTCTCTGTCCTTTTCTGTTCCTCAGGAGCAGAAGTGAACAAGAATTCAGTTTCAATTCCTCGAAGCTTTAACTGCAGCAGAATTCCAGATGTGCCGGGGCTGGAAGGAGGAGCACAGGCTGAGAATCAGCCCTCACATCTGGTTGCCCACCAGATGGCTTTCATAGGATGAGCAAGTTACACAATCCAGGAAGCAGAAAATCCATCCTGTTTTTCTTAGTTTCATTTTTCCATGCCTGATTAAAAGAGCCGAGGCCAACTAGGCCTGCAGCTTCCATACCCCTCACGAGAGCAAACAGCTTACCTGTACCACCGAAGCAATTAAATAACGGAAAGCAAGGCAGTGATTCCTGACATGACTGAATATAAATCAAGCTGTGACCCTCCACCGAGCAGCCAGAAGTAGAGACGGACAAGTTGAACCGAAACCTGAGGGGCGTTGGACCACTGCTTCTCAGCAATTTTATTGTAAGTTATTCCCATTATCTCAGAGAGAAGTTGGAGATGTGGTTAGAGAAAAGCATGGAGCTGATGACCCCCATTGTGAGCGTAGATCTTTGTTTTAAGGAACTTGCTTTATATGCTGTTGCCAAGAACTTTGCTTTGAGTGGTATTTCCAGGCATGAGGTTTTTACCAGCAAGTGATGACGATTACATTTTACAAATAATTGTTTAATGTGCTTTAACATGCTTCTATTCTTGAGTGTTCTTGATCTCATTTAACCTTAACAACAAAACTCTGAGGTTGATATTCTTCTTAACACGATTTTACAGATGAGGAAACTGGGAGCTTCATCACAGGGTAATGAAGTCACTCGCAGAAAGTCCACAGCTGGTAGCTGAGAGCCCATCTCATCTGCACCCCAAAGGAGTCCACATAGTTAGGCCATTCATTTCTCAAAAGACAGATTCTCCTACTGGATTAAGATATAAGACCCAACAATATGTTTGTTGCTTAAAAATAGGTACCTACAACAAAAAGATACAGAAATGCTAAAAATAAAAAAGTTTTATCAAGGAAACTCGTACAACAAAGAGAAAACAATTGGTAAAGTTGATATCATATAAAAGAGATTTTCAAGCCAAAAAGGTGGAGGGAGGGTGCAAAGAGGCTCCTGATTATAATGAAAAATATAAAATCAACAGTGAAGACATGGATTACCAAAGTTAGAGATGCAGAGGGAAATAGAATAAAGAAAAAACCTATTGTAATGGGAGGTGTTAATTCATTATCAGGCTAAGACAAAAATTAGACAATCTTAAAAATTAAATAGACAAATTTAAATAAACAAAAATTTAGAAGACATTGAAGATGTGATAAAAATAGATATAAATCTGGAAAATAACAGAGGTTATGAATACTGTACAACTAATAAGAAAGAACCAGTAGACATATATTGAACTGAAGAACAACATAGACTATACTCTTTTTTCAGTGTATAGGGCATTGGTACATACATACTAACTCTCAAATAAGGCCCCAAAACTGAATTAAGAGTGGCCGGCCCTGTGGCCTAGTGGTTAAGTTCAGCGCACTCCACTTCGGCGGCCTGAGTTCAGTTCCCAGGCACAGACCTACACCACTTGTCAGTGGCCATGCTGTGGTGGCAACCCACATACAAGCCACATACAAAATAGAGGAAGACTGGCACAGATGTTAGCTCAGGGTGAACCTTCCTCAGCAAAAAAAAAAAAAAAAAGCTGAATTAAGAGGAAAATTACACAGATATATTTTCTCACCACAATGCAATAAAACTAAATGTTAATAATATAAGTAAAAACAAGGAAAGGAGCTTTCACAATATAGTGATCTAATCTACAGCCTTGGAGGCAGAATGTCCAGGGTTTGGATTATAACTCCATCCCTTACTGCTGTGTGACCTAGGCAATTTACTGAACCTCTCTGAACCTTGGATTCTTCATCTAAAAATGGGGCTCTACTTTGCCAAGTTGTTATGAATATTAGCTATAAAGTACGTAAAATAATACTAAGACTTAAAAGAAACCTTAAACCAAACGTCATACAAGATGATGCCATATTTTTAATGTACTCATATTTTACTTAACTATAAAAAAGCCCAGAATTTTTGTTGATTGAAAGCAAGAGTCTAGAAAATATACATCTAAATACTGACAGTGGTTATCTCTATACCCTGAGATTTCTGGTGACTTTTTATTATTTTGCTTTATTTTTCTACTATGAATATAGTAAATGCATGATAAAACAGTAAAAAACTTGAAAATAAATATGAACTTCTTTAGCATGTAGTACAAGATAAATATTAATTATAAATAAAGTAATATTAATAAATATAATATTGATTACATTATTGATATCGATCAATTGATTGTATTGATAGAATCAATATAGTATTGATTATAATCTTAATCAATGTTATAATATTAATAAATATTAATACGTTGAGTGCCCTAGAGGTGGTATTTGCTGTCAACATGCAGCCATTTCAGTTGTTGCCACTGTCATCATCGTTATTGTAAATTCTAAAATACTCTTGATGTCTCTCTCTCTCTACATATATATATATACACACATATATATAGCATATATTATAAATAAAATATAAATGTGAATTAATTTTTGATTTAAATTTAAATTTAGATTATATAAATTTATTGATCTAAATATAAATATATATCATGTATATATGGTACATATTATAGTATACATATTATACATGTAAAACACAATGTTGGGATGACTGACAATTTGAATATGGACTATGGAATTAGATAATCATATTGTATCAATATGAGATTTCCCGATTTTCTCAACTATTAAATTTCCTGTTTTTTATAAGAGAAAATGTCTATCTCAAGAAGTGTACTTTGAAGTATTTAGGTATGCTTGTATGTACAACTGCAACTTATTCTCAAATGGTTCAGAAAAAACTTCACATAGAGAGAGAATCAATAAAGCAATCAAGGAAAATGTAAACAAACAAAATATAAACAAATGGTGAATCTGGGTAAAGGATGTACAGGAGTTCTTCATACTAGTCTTTTAACATTTCTATACGTTTAAAATTGCATAAAAATAAAATTTGACAACAACAACAAACAAATAAATGGATGACAACTTCTAACCACAGCAACAAAAATTCTCCTAAGCAACAGGGTCAAGTAGGAAATTAAGAACATGATGACAACCTACAAAATATTGTAAAACTGAAAACACCACCTATCAACGTGAGGGGGTGTGAACAAATCAAGGCCAGAGGTGAAGATGTGGGTGCATATTAGAAACATGAAGTCAGTGAACCAAGCATTTGATTGAAAATCTTATAAAAAGAAGAGTCAACCTGAGGCAAAATAGACAGAAAATAATAAAGAAGGACAGAAATAAATGCACTGGCAAACAGAAAATCAGAGGAAATAATAAATAAATTTAAATGCTCATTCTCTGAAAAGATCATAAGATAGATTAAAACCCTTGGAAATATAATAAATAATAGAAAAGGTATAAATCAAGAAAATTAAAAACGAGACTGGTGATTTAACAATTGATATAAACGATTTTAAAATATAAATGATTGCAATGCAAAATTTATGATAATCAATTAAAAATGTTTAGCCAAATGGACAATACAAAATATAAAATAAATTAGCAAAACAAGATGTGGGAAACATGAAAATAATGATGGAGAAGGAAATTGAGCAAGTTATTAAAGAAATACCTCATCCATCAAAAGAAATATGACCTAAAAAAGTTTACTGAGCAATATTCATATAGAGTCAAGGAACAGATTTTTCCATATTATGTCATCCATTCCAAATTATGGAAATACAAGACCCAATGCTCCATTGGTCCTAAGTGATAAGAGTCATACTCATCCACAAATCTGTGAAAAATGCTACACGTGCACACACATGCAGAAACACACCGTCTTAGGATGACAAGTGTGCACAAGTGCCAAGTCCAATAAAACTTGCTTGAAAAGATGACAACCAGGCTCCGGCATGTAGTAGATTTTCCAGAAGTAGTTGTTGGATAAGTGAATAAACGAATATATGGCTATATGAATGAAGACATTAATGTGGTCAATTAGCAACGTCTGCTAAGGTGGGAGTGGCTTGTGCACACCATCTATTTACTAACTTTTATTAATCACTTCATCCATGTCGGGCCCAATGAGCGTAGGCAGAAAAGTCACTTGTAACTGAGCTCATAGAACGCAGCTGAAAAAGAGTTTGATGACCAATAAAGGTAAATTCTAGGAATGCCAAAAGATTACAACAAATCACAGAACGCCTTTTATAAAAGAATTGCTGATTTTTATTTATTTGTTTGTTTGTTTGTTTGTTTTGGTGTGACTTAAAAGAAAGATTGAAGAAAGGAGGACACTGAGGATTGCAGAGTGACAGAATATACCATCCCCAAATATGCCACTTTGGCATAAAGACTATTTTGAGCTAAAGGCACTTGAAAAACAGCAGATCTCAGAAGGGCATTCTAATCTCCCCTTTTCTTCCTAAAACAGCAGATAAAAGTTCCCATGTGAAAGATGCCCTCCTAGTACCAGGGAAAAAGAAACATTCTTCAATGGGGAATAAAAGCAGAGAATTCTGTCCACACAGACCTTGTTAAAATAATTCTTATCTTCCTTTAGCCTCCCTACATCCTTTAGTTACTTTTCCACAATTGCCTCTCTCTGCTCAAACCCGTATAAAAGCACGTAGAGTCTGCCATTTCTTTGGGTCTTCATTTCCTTATGAGGGACCCTGGGTCATGTAAAACTTTTATAAATTTGTGTGTTTTTCTCCTGTTAGTCTGTCTCAGGTCAGTTTAATTCTTAGACCCAGCCAAGAAACCCTAAGAGAGTAAAGGTAAAATTCTGCCTGCTCCACAGGACGCTCCTGAAGGAAAAGACTGATGAATCTGACCACATGAAAACATAAAACTCCATCCAACAAAACACCACAGGCAATGGGAAAAGACAAAATGCAAACTGGGAGGAGATGTTTGCAACACATCTAACCACAAAGTCTTAAAATCAGTAAGAAAAACACCAATGAACTAATAGAAAGATGGACAAAAGATATGAATGAGCAATTCATAGCAGAGGAAATTTACATAACCAATGCCACACATAAAAAGATGTTCAGTCTTACCAGTAATCAGAAAGATGAAAATTAAAACAATGAGATACTATTTTACATCCATCAAACTGGTGAAAATGAAATAATCTGACACTATCATGTGCTGGTGATGATGTGGAAAAATTGGAGAAACATTCACCTTTTGTTGATGATGTGTTCATCGGTGTAACCATTCTGGAGAATAAATTGTCAACTTCCAGCAACACTGAAAACACGCATATTTCACAACCCAGCAACTTCCCTTCTAGGAGTGGACTCTAGAAGCTCTCGCTTGTGGACAATGCAAGTCCATTGCAATATTGTTTATAACAGCGAAAAACAAACAAAAAAGTAAACCACAGAACCATTTATCAACAGAATAAACAAATTGTAATATACTTATGCGATGCGACCGTTTATAGCAGTTTTATCAACAAAGGTAAATCTCAAAAATATGATCCCAAGTGAGAAAACAAGTTGCAGATGAATAAGTAGAGTATAAAAATTTGTAAACATACAAAATAATGCTATATATTTTATAGCTACCTATATATGTTGCAAACACATACATAGCTGAGAATGATAGGCACCAAACTCAGGATGGGGCAGCCTCTGAGGAGGGAAAAATGAGAAGAGGCACACAGGTATCCAGGTATCCTATTTTTTAACAAAAAAGAAAACACATATGTCAAAATGTTAGGATTTGATGGATCTGAGTAGCAGAGTGATAGTCATAAATATTCATTATACTGAGTTTGAAATCATTAAATTTTTTTAAATGAGCACCCCAATTTTAAAAATATATAAAAAATGCAAAAATATATAAACATCATTAATACATAATTCATATAGAAAGAAAATATCCAGTAAAAATGGGAGTGGTGGTAATTTCAACTTTAACTCACTAGTAAAAAAAAATTTTTTTAAATACATATACCATTTTGACATCAATTTAGCATGAAATTGTGAAAATGTTAATAGCTAATGTTAACAAGGGGAAAGGGTGGGATGTGAGGGGAGAGCACACCCATTCACTATGGATGGGAACTTAAAATGATATAAATTTACTTAATTTAGCAGTATATATGAAAAGGCAAACATATATATACATATATTTTAAACCTTTGCTTCAGCAATCCTACTTTAAGAAATTTATGCAAAGGAAGCAATCAGAAATGTGGACCAACATTCATGCTTAAGTATGTTTATAGCGGCATTGTTCACAATAGTGGTATCTTAGACACATTAAATTTAATAAAAAACAATAGGGAATTAAGTTAATTATGGTACATCTATTGAACACAATACTCTATAGCAGTTTCAAATAATATTTTAAAAGAATATTTAATGCCACTGAAATATGTCATTAATATGTTGTTAAGACAGGTTATTAATGAGTTTATATAGTATGTTTACAGTTGCATTTTTAAAAATAAATATATAGACAGGAAAAATAATTTGGAGGTGTCCACATCAAAATGTCAACAGTGGTTATCTTGGAATGGTGAAATTAAGGGGCTTCTTCACCGTGTTTTTCTTTTTGCTCTTCATTTTCTTATTTTTCAATAATAAATATTTATTGATTTTGTGATAGAAAAAGATATTAAAAATAAAACATTTCACTAAAATAAGCTCTGGTTGATTAAAGATTTAAATATAAAATCTAATTATGGAAGAACTTGCAGAAAATTGAAAAAAGTATCACCTCTGGGGGAATTTTAACTTTCTCAGCTTTGAAGCAATTTAAATGATTGCACTATAAAAATTAGCATTACTAAAGATTTTTTAAAAGAGGGATATATCTATCAAACATTACAAAGAATTAAGATCTATCATAAACAGCTAACTCAAATTTGTAAAATAAATCTCAAGATTCCAAAAGATCAATAGGTAAAAGACAGGACCATTCCCATAAGGGAAATACAATTAATAGACAAACAGAGTGGAAAAATGTGAATTCTCACTAAAAATCAAAGAAATGTAAATGAAAGCAGTCTGAAGATGACAATTTACATATTTTAAAGGAACTGAAAAAAAAAAGTTGAATGTTAATATCCAGTGATGGTGAAGCTGCCCAGAAATTGACTCATATGTTTCATTTACAACCACATTGTTCCCACAATTTAGGAGGAAATGTTAACACTAAGAATTAATTCTTAAGAAATAATTTCACAAAAGCAGAAAGGTCCCTCCTCATCTTCCTGACTTCTGGACGTTGGAAGTCCCAGGGCTCAACACTTTGACACTTACTTCCCCTTGTCCATCCACACACACTGATTGGAGAATCTCACCTATATACCAGACCTCTCTCCTCTTGGGTCTCCAGGGAGAAAGTAGACCAGAGCAGAGATTTCTCTGGGGGTGGACGTAAGCGAGATCTTAACGACAGTTCAAGGGCCCTGAATTAGGTCAAAAGGGCAATGAAGAGAAGAGGTGCCGGCAAAGAAAGTCAGAGAGGTGCCTAAAAGTGAGCTTCATCATCATATTATGCAAGTCCTTATATTAATAACCAAACATCCCAGGCTTTATCCTCTAGGGTGAGGTCCTCAGAAATTCCCTAATTGCAGTAGCCCTCAGCTCGCCTTCAGTCACTAGGTTTCAGCTTCCCTTGACCCCCCACCTCCAAAGTCTGAGGGAATTGTTTTTGTGAGGTGGTCCACTCATGCTTCGGCCCCCTCGATGAAGCCTCTAAACACTTAAGGTGGGCACCTCAGCCCTCCCTCCATGCCTTCTAGGAGAGCTCTGCCCTGCTAGGAACCAGACCTTTCCCTCTGGTGGTGGCTGGTGGCTGCCCCAGTCCCTTGGAGCTCCGAGGTGTACACACCCTGTTCTGAGGTCAGGAAGCAGAACTGCTTGTGTCCCCAAGTCTCACAAGATCTCTCTGTTCCACAAACGCACTCATCTACTCGACATCCCGGTCTGGAGTCTCTGCTTCATGTGAGTCCTTTTATTGCTTAAGGATATTTGGACATTAACCATCTCCTCATCCTCATGACCTCTGAGGTCAGAATCACAGGATTCCTTGTCCCCATTGTGAGGTCATGACTTACCCCAGGCAGAACTGGGCTCCAAGCCAGATCTTCTGCCCTCACATCCATGTCTCTCTCCACGACACCAAGTTTGGCCAAGAGTGGGTATTGCTACACATATGAACAGCTTACCATTGCCTTTCTTGCTTATACAGTGCCTGTGGAAAACGGACAAGGGAAGTTACTTTTCTATCAAGAGCTAAAACAAGCAGTTTTGCTCTAGAGATGCTATGCTAGAAAAAAGAAAGAGTCCCCAGAGGCCAGGAGCCCTGTGTAAATCTGACTGTGTTCTCCTCGCAGCTCCCAGCTCCCAATTACACACCCGCTGACCTCTGAGATCTAATCGCTGCTGTTTCCTAAGGCGCTGAAGGGTTGGTTCGCTCTCGGGAGTCCTCTGCATAGCCTGACAGTCACATTGGGTGAGAGGAATGGAACCGTGGAGTGAAAAATGGCTCTCTCCAGGGTATCTCTCCAGTGGCCATAAATATAAAGGAAGCCTAGACATGGCAATATTTTTGTCCTCCTATCCCTGAACTTTGTCTGGAGGTAAAGCTCCTTCCCCAACCTGGCTCACTCAGCAAACACTTGCTCGAGCGCCTTCTCCTCCCCTGCAGAATGCAGGCTGCTCAGGAGAGGAAAGAGTGCCTTTGGGGTCCACCTGAATAATCTACAGTTTCTCAAGGCGTGAGAAGTGAAATTGGGGCTGATGAGGTCACATCCGTGCAGGCATCCTGACCCTGAGACATCCAGGAATTCCTGCTTGGGGTTGAAGAAAGCCCCCTTCCACCAGACCCTAAGGGAAAAAATAACCTTTCCAAAGGTGGGTTTGCACCAACTACTCTGGGCACAGCTATGTGGACAATTTTCTCTGGTGTGCACTATACACTGTCCCCCGGGGGCACAGAGTCTCTGGCCCTTGGCAGGACCCCTGGGGTCTGAGAAGTCAGACCAGGGATATACTCACCAGTGAGTTCCTAGACCTGACTCAGGCAAGCCACCTTTCCAGGCCATGGGGTCTGTCCCCAGCTACCCTGGAAGGACTCCCTCTGAGGGCTTTTCCCACTCCAGAGCCTGTTTCCTCTGGCCATTAACCTGAGAAAGGGAGCCATGTTTTATTAATTTAAATTCAGAGTTAGCTGGTCTAAGACAGGTGGAAATTTGGAAATTACTCAAAAAGCAAGAAAGCAGGGGCCGGCCTGGTGGTGTAGCGGTTAAGTTCATGCACTCTGCTTCAGCGGCCCGGAGTTCACGGGTTTGGATCCCAGGCGTGGACCTACGCACCACTTATCAAGCCATGCTGTGGCAGGTGTCCCACATATAAAGTAGAGGAAGATGGGCATGGATGTTAGCCCAGGGCCAATCTTCCTCAGCAAAAAGAGGAGGATTGGCGATGGATGTTACCTCGGGGCTATTCTTCCTCACACACAAAAAAATAAGAAAGCAAATTTTTTTTGGAGAGTGCTTTTTTTTTTTTTTGGTGAGAAAGATTCACCTGGAACTAACATCTGTGCCAGTCGTGCTCTATTTCGTATGTGGGTCACCACCTCAGAATGGCTGATGAGTGGTATAGGTCCATGCCTGGGATCTGAAACCCACAACCTGGGCTGCTGAAGTGGAGCCTGCCAAACTTAACCACTACACCACGGGGCTGGCCCCAAGAGAGTGCTTATTTTTTAAATAAAAGGGAATGCATAACAACTTATGCAGTTAATTCCAAAATGAAGGGCAGGAAGCATAGATCCTCTCTGTACTTTTTTTCAAAAATACTATAAACAGTTCTCCTGTGCTTTATTATAGTCAGTTACATAGGCAGAAAATGAGAAAGGTTAGGAACCTGTAAGGGAGAAGAGAAATGAAAAGCACGATGAAAGCCGGTAATCAATAAAAGTAGTAATAGCTGACGAGTGGCACTGGGCACTGGGCTAAGCACAGTTGATGAATTTTTCTCATTCATTCTTCCCCCAGACCCTATGAGGTAAGTAGTAGTACTGTCCCAATTTTAGAGTGGGGAAACTGAGGCACAAAGATTTTAAATTATTTGCCCACTAATGGGGCTAAAAAGGGAGAAGCCAGCATGGAAATCCAGTTCCCTGTTATCACGCAGCCTCTGCTCAAGGGACAAAGATACTGAAGGAGACAGCCTTTCTTCCAGAAGGAACCTTATCCTGTTATCTCTAGAATTTTATAGCTAAATACTTCCGTTATCATTTCTTAACAATAGGAATTACAGGGGAAATTCTGTGTTTCAGTGGAAAACTATGCATTGTCGACACAGCACTGCCTTCCTGGGTTATCTGATTCCAGCATTCATTGCCCCTGAGGCATTTTACAACTCTGTACATTGTAGATAACTAACAGCCATGCAAGATGCAAAGTCTGCCCTGTCCTGTACAAGTTCCATTGACCTCCCTCCCACACTGTGGAAGAAGCTAGTTGTGCTTCCATTTGCACGTTCATTTCAACATTTTTTTATCCATACAAATTTGTGGGACAGTTTGGCTTCTCCTTTTGAACTGATTATAACACCCTTACCAGCTTCCTCATTAATGAGTTAAATAAAATGCTTACCATATGTTCATTTTTATATCCGAATGAGAGTCATGGTTTTACCTTTTTAGAAAAATTCTCTCTTAACAGAAGCATCAAAGCATCTCATTGTTCCTTCCTGGAGGAACCTAGGCATGATCTCACCCACATGGTTTCAAGAGTACCCGGATGACGAATGATGGTGTGTAAAGGAGGTCATTCAACATAGCCTCGCCCTGACAATTTCCTGTCAAACTCTGTTCTGTCCATGACAAAGCTTCATGGACAAAGTCTCCAGTCCCCTCATTTGGGCTGGTCTTTTTTACTGTTGATTAGGAAAAATTAATCTGTACATAAATTACACAATTCTATCCCAGCATAATGTCTCCAGCACTTCTATCTTGTCCTCCATCTCATGGGCTATTTCAAGGCTATCCCCATTAAATAGCTGAGAAAAGCCTTGAGAACAATGGTTTTTAAAATAATAATATAATAAACACATGATCTATGTCTTATCTGCAGTACAAGAGCACAACACAACTCCTATTTTTTTTAACCTTGGACACATGAAGATGTCACAGCCAATTCCTATGACACTTGGCAAAACTACTTTTTGTTGTGTGGGCTTTGGAGTTAGACAAACATAATTCAAATCTCATTCGAGCACTTTCTAGAGTGTGGATATGAGCAACTCAGTAACCTCCCTAAGCCTCAGTTTTCTTCTCTGTACAAAGGGAATAATCATACCTGCGTCATAAGATTATTCCTGAGGTTTCAGTGGGATCATATACACAGGCTGGCATCTTTGGGAGTTGGCCCCTGAACTGCTAACCCCTGACTTCTAGGCCTGTCTAGAAATCAACAACTAACCACATCAGCAAGATACCCTGGCAGTATAAAAGTTATGAGTCATTGGCAGCACTTGAAGCAGATCACTGAGAATTCTTCCTGATTTCTTGCATCCAAAGACTTCATTTGCTAACCCCAGAAAGCTTTTGTGAGATGAGTGTGTGACATGGTGCAAATACCAGCTGCTGCAGAAAGGCTTGGGCCACTTCCATCTGAGCAATGCCCCAGCCCTGCCTGATAACCCAGGATGAGGACAGTGCCCCTAGGTATCCCATAGGCAGAAGCATGGGGACCCAGAAAAAGAGAGCCAGCATGCTGATGGCCCACCTTCCCAAAATGTGTCTTGGTTTTCTGCAATCAGCCAATTTAGTTCATGGCATGGTTGGTCTCTCTGAGGAGCCCAGCATAATCACCCCTCACCAAGCCCAACCAACACTCCAAGCAGCTGGAGGATGCAGGCACAGAGTCTAGACTATGCCCTCCCTCTTTCCCACAGAGGAGAAAACCCTTGGCAAACTTTAAGGAGCCAGCAATGTTCCATGTCTCTCTGGCTATCAAAACCAGCTTAAATCTTTACTTCCTTTTGCTTCCAAGCATAATGCAAACAGAGGAGAAAAGGTTTTCCATTATACTGAAACTACTAAACTCATAAAATGCATTATTTGTTCCAGAGTATCCAGTCACAAAAAAAGACTGGTCTGGTTTTGGGGGTTTTGTTTGTTTGCTTTTTTAATTGTTCCACAAACCAGCAGCTGAAATTCTGAAAGGGAAAATAAATGGGCCAGCACAGAGCAGGAAACATAAAAATGTTTCAGAAAGTACAGAAAGAGAAAGAGATCTCAACTCTTTGTTCCCTAGCTACTTGGCTCTTCACTTTAGACTTTGGGAATGAGAGCATTAGAGCTTTCAGGGACCTAGAAGTCCTTCTATCCAAACTACATGGATTAGACACGTAACCTTGGACAAGGAATCTTGGAGCCTGAGTTTTCTCCAAATGTGAAATGGGGGAAGTAATTCCTACCTCATTTGTTACAAAAATCAAATGAGCTCTGATTGTGCCAAGAGTTGTTATAAGCACTTTCTGTGTGATAATGTTTAATCTCACAATTCCATTTTACAGATGAGAAAACCAAGGCAGAGAGATGATACATAATTTGCCCAAGGTCATACAACTAGTCAGAGGCAGAGCTGATGCAGAGGTTAATCTGCAAAGGTTAACCTGCAAATGTTAATGGATGCAGGCTTGATGATCTTGGATGAAGACATACCTGCTTGAAATGCCTGAAACACTTCCTTCCTTCAAATAGTCTAAAACATCATCTGCAATCTTGTTTTCACCTTTTTTAATTGGTCTTAAAAAGAAAAAAACACACAGATAAGGAAAAGGTTAAACTCCAGGCCAACCTCTTTCCAAATGAGGACATGTTCCAAACCAACTCAAATTGAAGAAGTGTCCCTACTTGTTTTTGCCGTATTTCCCCCAGGGTACAAAAATGTCCATACAGATCAACTGATGACTCAATAAAAGCTTGATCATTTTCCAGTGGCAGCCTGGCCCAAGCCAGAGTAAGAAAGGGTAGTCGTTTTCCAAGGACATGATCCTGAAAACTTCATCAGTTTCATCTTGGAAGTGGAATAGGGTTGAGGTGCAGGAAAGAAAGACCAGTGCAATCCTGAGGAAAACCAGATACGGAGGGATTAAGGGCTTGTGGTTAAGAAAACTGACCCTGGACTCACATGGCCCTGATTTCCCCTCTCTCAGCCTTTTACTGGTAAAATATGGTTTTGTCCCAGTTCTTAATCTCTTAAATCTCAACTGTAAAATGAGAGAAATAACAGTGCCAATCTAAAAGTTATTGTTTTGATTATTGTTTTCTTAGAACTCCAGCAAGAGGCTGCCATTTTCAGGTATCCCCAGTTTCTGACGATGAAGTCAAGAAAATCTGATTCTGAATATAAAACCCTATTTCTCTCATCAGTGAACTTCACCTTGATCCCTGGCTTCTCCCTCCTGGGACTTGCTCTCTTTATCTCTGTAAAAACGTTTATTTCTTTTCTTCTGATTAATTTTCTTATCAACATTACACTAAAGGAAAAGGTTACATTCAGGTCATCAAATGCCAATCTCTTGAAATCTCTATTGCTTCAAGAAGCTCTTCAAATTAAAAGAGAGCAAGAACTGGGCAAGTTTTAAGAATCTAATTACAAAACCATTACTATTTTTGACTGAGGATTGCAGATGAGAGAGACCACTGGGCTCCACTGCCGCGGGTGGTGCTGATGACTCTGCGGGAGGCTCCAGCCTCCTGGGGCTCGGGCCTGCCTCCTTCCCAGTTCATGGGAATTGAAGGGTCCTCGATAAATTGCTGGGCTTTCTTGGGCACAGAAATCCCCCAGAGATCCCACTAATGGATCTACTGACTGTTGTATTGATGGAGTCAACCACATTATAGTCAGATCATGAAGACCTGGGAGCCATTCTATCCATCTACAGTGGCGGTACACATATCTTTTTAATGGAGCATGTTTATCAGTCTTAAAAAAAATTTGAGCACCCCCCAAAAAATATTTATTTGCTTATAAGTTGTATAACACAATATGTTACACAGTACTATATACAAATTATAGAGTATGAATATATTACAAACATTGTATATACACAAAATTTTCTAAGGTGATGTATTCATTCGTTCGGGCTGCGGTAACAGATTACCATAGACTGAGTGGCTTATAAACAACAGATGTTTATATCTCACAGTATTGGAGGCTGGGAAGTCCAAGAGCAAGGCGCCAAGAGATCTGGTGTCTGGTGAGAGCCTCCTTCCTCACAGATGGCTGTCTTCTCATTGTAACCTTACATGGCAGAAGGGGCAAGGGATTTGTCTGGGGTCCCTTTTATAAGGATACTACTCCAATTCACGAGGGCTCCACCCTCATGACTTAATACCTCCCAAAGGCCCCACCTCCTTATACCATCACCTTGGGGGTTAGGTTTCAACGTATGAATTTTAGGAGGACACATTCAGTGTTAGCAGATAATATAAGAAAAATCTGAAAGGCCTATTATTTTCTTCTTGTACCCCCAATAGATCCCCCAAACATCACTCTAAGGCAATGGTTCTCAAACTTCGTGTGACCAAGAATAACCTGGAGAGCTTGTTTAGCATGACGGTTCTCCAGGCCCCAGCACTAGCAGCATTGATTTGATCATTCTTGGGACGGGCCCATAACTTGTCCTTTTCCTGAGCTCTTGGGCTGACTCTGATTCCAATGCTCAATCGGATTTTGGAACCACTGGCCCAGACCCTTCTGTTTTCCTACCCTTTTCATTTACTGCTAAAATTTTATCACTGTGGTCCTGCTGTTATCTGTCTCCTGGACACTCTCTTGATCCCCTAGGTGAATTAAAAACAATAAAAATAATAATAGCTGCCATTTATTACTTTCCCCTTGCCAGGATGGCTAAGGGCTTTACCTCTTTACATTACCTCCTTTATCCCAATCCAGGAGGCATCATTAGTCCCACTACACAGATGAAGAAAACTAAAGCTCAGAACACTAATGTCTTACTCAAGGTCACCCAGCCAGTAGGTGATAAGTCAGGGATTTGAACTTTGGAATCTGTCTGATTACAAAGCCTGGACTCTTGACCACTAAGTGTATTGCCTCCAAAATAAGTCATTGTAGTTTATTGAACTGCTTCTATGAACCAGGCACTCGGCTGGGTGCTTCACTTACAAATCTCTAATACTCATGACATACCTATGTCTGTAGAGGTATAAATCTCAGTTCACAAATTCTGATTTGCAAGAAATGTCTTTATTTTCTGTAACCCATCTGTATTACTGACTCCAAACTCCTATTTTTCAGGCCCTTTTGGATTCCTTCTTCCCACCCCTATCCCTAGTTATGTCATAGTTCTGGATCAGGCACAAAACCCAGGCCTGGGGTTGGGCGTGAGCACCGGGTCCTCTGCCATCAGTCCACATAGATGGACAGTGAGGGGCCCATCCTCCCCATCTCCATGACCTGTCGGCACCAGAGGTTCAATGCTGCTCCCACCCCCCACCAAGCAGAGGGTCATCTTTTGCCCACCTGCTGACACACATACAGCCATTTCCTTTCTAGATTCCTACCACCTTCTAGCAGAATTACTGGGAAGCAAGAGACTGTCCCCTCTGCCCTCAGACCAATAGACAAATCTCCCCCTCCCCCACCTACCTGCAAAGCCCAGAGATTCTCCTTCTAGTGATGGAAAGATAGGGGTGCTCCCTTCACATCCCTTTAAAACATTTTTTGCTTGTCTTTGTTGGTTAAAATTCACTTGCCCTAGGTCCTAAGTTTTTGGAAGACAAAAGATTTGTAGATTTTTCTCTACTTTGCCCTTCCTAAGTGGAAAGGAGAGCAAGGAGGAGATGTTGGGAGAAAAATACTCAGTTGATACCTCAAATATTATCTCCAGCCATGTTATCCCATTTTATAGGTGAGGAGACGGAACTCATTCAGGTTAAGTAACACTTTGCACAGCTAGTAGATTGTAGCCCCAGGATCCCTAGGCTCCGGAAATCTCATTCTCTACCAAGTCCTCTCCTCTTCCCTCTCAGGAGCCTCCCTGGTCAGCTCCGAGGGAACACAAGAGAGCTTGTGCATTAAAAAACCAGCACAGGAAGGGGCCGCCTGGTGGCGCAGCGATTTAGTTCGCTGCCTGGCAGCCCAAGGTTCGCAGGTTCAGATCCCGGCACCCGCCGACGCACAGCTTGTCAGCCACGCCGTGGCGGCGTCCCATATAAAGTGGAGGAAGATGGGCACGGATGTTAGCCCAGGGCCAGTCTTCCTCAGCAAAAAGAGGAGGATTGGCAACGGATGTTAGCTCAGGGCTGGTCTTCCTCACAAAAATAAATAAATAAATAAATGAACCAGCACAGGAAGGCGATGGGACAGGCAGGCAGAGGTTGGGCAGAGGTAGAAGCAGACACCCCCCAGCCCACCCCCACAAAAGGGAACAGATATCACTTGTCTTTATCCCATCCCAGGAGAGCCCCCACAGAACATGAGTTAGCATGAGATAGTGGTAGAGGAATTTTTGGTGAGGCAGGTAAGGACTTACAAGAGGTACAGCGACTTTGAAGGCCTCTTCCTGTGTAGAAAGTGGTAAGAACATGTGCTCTGCAGAAACTGGGGGGTTTGGGGGGAGTAGTATTCCAGAGGCACTTAGATACACTGTTAAGTGAATCTGCAGAGTGAGGTGAGGGATGGGGGTCATTACTGGCAGTACCCAGAGAAGAACAGATGAGGTGGACCCAGGGAAGGGAACCCAAGGTGGATAGTCAGGCCAGTTTTAGGTTCCATGTTTATGGGAAAAAAGAAGTAAAGTGGAACCTTCAGGTTCTTCTTAACTGTGCAGGATAGGAGGGAGCCAGGGCAGAAGCCTCTGCTCAGAAATCATGCATCTGACTGGATGCTCCCCAAGCTGCAGCCCTCTCGAAGGAGTTGCAGCCATAGGACAGCACAGTGTTTAGCCTTGGCTTAGGGTCAAGACTGTTCAAACCTGCTGGTGGCTTCAGAAGGTCCTTTCAGTCAGTTTCATCCAGGCAATGATCACCAAGTTATCTAACTGCCTACTCAACATTTCTGCTTGGATGTCTCAGAGGCGTCTCAAACTCCACATGACCAAAACTTAAATTCTTAATCTTCCCCCATTAAATCTGCTCCACTCACAGTCTTACCCATCTCAACTGATATCGACCCCATTGTCCCACTTGCTCAAGCCAAAATCCTTGAAATCATCCTCAACTCCTCTCTTTCTCTCACATCCCACATCCCAATAGTCAGGAGATCCTGTTTTACCTACCTTTGAAGTACATCCAGCACCCATCCACCACTCCCCAATTCCACAGTTACCATGCTGAACCGAGCCACCATCATGTCTCACTGAATCCTGCGATAGCCTCCTAGAAGATCTCCCCACTTGCACCCTTGCTCGCTTATCATCTGTTCCTAGCCTTGCAAAACAGAATGATCTTTAAAAAATATAATACAAATCATGTCACTCTTCTGCTCAGAATCATCCCCCATGTCTCATAGCATAGCATAAAAGCCAAAGTTCTTATAATGATGTCTTCCTAATCATTGGCCTCCTTGCTGAACATACCAGTCATGCTCCTACCTCCGGGCCTTTGCACTGACTGCTCTGGCTACCTGAAGCTCTCCTCCCCAATATATCCACAGGGTAACTCACTCAAATCTTTGCTCAAAGTTCAACTTCCCAACAAGGCTCACCCTGACCACTCTATTTAAAATCACTACCTTCTCTTAAAGAAGATGTGGTATATATATATACAATGGAATACTACTCAGCCATAAGAAAAGACAGAATTGTCCCATTTGCAACAACATGGATTGACCTAGAGGGTATTATGTTAAGTGAAATAAGCCAGAGAGAGAAGGACAGACACTGCATGAATTCACTCATATGTGGAATATAAATGAACACACGGACAGAGAGAACTGATTGGTGGTTACCAAGGGGGTGGGGGGTGGGGGGTGGGCACAAGGGGTGAAGGGATGCATCCACATGGTAATGGACAAATAATAATGTACAACTAAAACCCCACAATGTTATAAACTATTAAGACATCAATAAAAAATAATAAAATAAAATCACTACCTTCTCCCACACCTTTAAATCTGCTATACTTTTCCTTTTACCACAGCTCTCATTGCATTCTACCAATCTACAGAAATCTATTATTTATTGTGTCTATTTTCTATTATCTGATTCCTCTCACCTCCAATGGTATGTCCACTCCACAAAGACTGGAATCTTGGTCTGTTTTTTTCACTTGTGCATCCTAAGTGCCTAGAACAGTGCCTGGCATCTAGTAGGTATGCAAAAAAAAATGTTGAACAAATGAATAAAGTTTAAATAAAACTAGAGACTCAGGAAATATTGGTTCAGCATCGTAAGAGCCGTACACAGTAGCATTTCACCTGCCTGATTTTGCCAAGTGGCATTACTTCTCCATCCTCCAAACAGTTGGAGCATTAATTAACACAGAGTTGGAAAGAGTGTGTTTACTCTAGGGTCATCTCTCATGGGGCCCCCAGCAAACACATCCAGTTCTGCATCTTGGCTCCTCCATCAGCTCCTTCTTCCACTGAGGTTAGAGGTTTTCTGGCCCTTTCAGCTATAGCAACGTTGCCCACCACACTTGACCACAGGCACCAGCAATCTTGCTGAACTCAACTGAAAATGGACCCTCTGTGGGCTCTCTGCATAGCAGAGCCCTTCTCTTTCTCTCTGGGCTTAGCCTGCAATTTGAAATACCGCAGCCACGAGCCAGCACGCCCTTTGCAGTGCTGTCAGAGGGAGCAACATTGTGGGAGCCACCTACCCCTGACCTTTGACAGAATTTCCAAACACAACACGTTAACTTTTAATTGATTAATTTGGAACTGTGACCTTGGTCTAAGAAGGTAAGAATACGTTACGAGATATTTTATTTTCAAAATGGAGCAGGATAAAAAACACTTTTGTAAATCAACCTTTTTGTATTACGCATAGTCAGATTTGGGGTTGGGGGTAGCAAGGAAAGTGTCTGAACACCAGATAACATGTTTAAAGGTTAATTATTAATGGGCTGCCTTCCCTAACAAGGTATCAATAGGCAACCTGGTCTCTTTAGCTTCAGGTATTAGCGAGAAGACCTCGGACCCCGGATAAGACGGGAGAAATGGAAAGTCCCCTGTGTGTCTCTCTTTTCCTGGTTTTGTGCATCTTTATTCTATCGAGTGCCCATGGACAAAGCCCAGGACCAGGTAAGAGCCTGCCTTTTCTCTGGAGATGGGCATGGATTTTCTTTTTTAAGTGTATGTTACAAGGAATCCAAGTGTTCTTGACTGTGTGGGACAGAGCTTGCTTCACAGCACAGCTGGTGGTTCTATTAGTGGCCTCACAGGTCACAGGGACATGTAGCCATTTGTAAGCAGGACTAAAGTTTAGAAAACCACTCTGGGAGTAGAAGTCTTCTAAAAGTGCTTGCAGTGAGCACTGAAGTCTCTTGCATCAGATTCAGAAAGAGTCATGCTAAGACTTCTTCGGCAGAGAATAATCTGAAAGAGTTTCAGATCTCTCTGAGAGTTAATTTGGCATCTAATTTGCAATCGAGGAGCACTGCTTGCACTGAAATGCTCCATCTTGCTGAGGTTGTCTAATTGCCGCCTCTCTCAGAGGAGAGAGGAATTCGTAGAGTCCTGTTTCCAGTGAGGGCTAAAGCAGAGATATCACTGCATATTTTCTAGACTTTGTTTTTTCTGCCAAAGTTTTACTCTGAGACTGGGGAATCCAAAACCAGTCATGCCAGTTTGGTTTGTAAATTCACAAACTAGGTTGATGTCCAGAGACCCAAATGCTTGATGAGGCAGGTGGATTCCAGGTTTCTGGCTAAACAGTGCATTGGATCGATAAATGACAGATATGAAGTGAACCAAACAATTGGCCAAACGAGACTGGCATTTGGGACTTTGTTCTGTGCCGGCTACTGGTCAGGAGCTAAGAACTCCGAGGTAAAGGCTTAGATTTTTCTTTCCTCAAAGACTATGCTTGGAGGGAGCTCCAAAAACTTTGAGAACCAGGAATTACCAGGGAAGTACTTGAAAATTCCAGAACCTTTTCTTCTCCTTAAAGAAAAAGGGCTGTTCTTTCTATTTATTATTTTGTAACCTCAGTCAGTTAATAACTTATTAGTAGAATTAATTATGACCATCCACTGAGCATTTTGTGTGCCAACCACTATGCTAATTATTTTGCATACATCCTCTCATTTATAAAGCCACATCCCAAAATGATAATAATAATTTAGAGCCATACAGATAAAATTGCTGGTGATTTTTATTCCCTGGGTTCACAGGGATTTTGCTGAAGGAACTTTCCTGCCCTTTGGCCCAGAATGTTATTTTTGTTTGTTTATTTTCTATTGACGTATAACATACATCTAGAAAAGTACCTATATCATAAGTGTTCAGTGAACTTTCAAGAACTGAGCCAGCAGCCCAGAAGCCTCCTTTGTGCACCCCTTGAGCCTTAATATAGATTATTTTGTGGGTTTTTTGGAACTTTTCATTAATGGAAGCATACAGTAGGTGCTCTTTTGTGTCTGGCTTCTTTCGCTCAATGTTATGTTGGTGAGATTTATCCATGTGACTGCATGTGGTGGTGACTCGTTCATTCTGGTCGCTGTAGCATTCCATTGTGTGAATAGACCACCCTTCGCTTATCCATTCTGCCGTAGTTTGGCCCAGATTGTTTTTCAGTGCCGACGTGGAGGTTGAAGGGCAGGACGGCCCACCGGGCTGCCGGGCGTTGTCCAGCTTTCCCTCAGCAAATCTCCCGCTGGTCAGCTGCTGCTTTCCTGGGGTCCTGGTTTGTCCAAAAGCTGAGAGAAGGGACTGTGATTAGTGGGATGGTTCCCCAGGGAAAAGGATCAGAGTCAAGAGGCCTCTTATTGCCTTGAGAGCAGGGTCTCTTGGCAGAGTTCCTTCTGCAAGGAGTGAGCACATCTGTGTACCTGGGGCTGGTGCGACGTCTTCCTGGGGCACGGCAGGCAGGCAAGCATCCCGTGGTGCAGCCTTTGTCAGACGAGTGTCTACACCAGTGGTTCTCAAGCAGGGGCAAAACTGCCCACAGGGGACATTTGGCAATGTCCAGAGACATTTTTGTTTGTCATTCTGAGGAGAGAATTGGAGCGTAGTAGGTAGAGGCCAAGGATGCTGCTCAACCTCCTACAATGCACAGGACAGCCCCCCCAATGATGAATTACCTGGGGCAAAATGTCCATAGTGCTGAGGCTGAGAACACTTGGTCTACACCGTGCTTCAACTGTCGCTAGTCAGGGACCAGGAAGAACTCCCACGAGGACCCTTCCTCCCTAACCCCACCCCTCCCAGCCTACTTCTTTTTATTGTTGTTAACAATATTTACTAATGGGCCCACTCGTGTACCGTGCACCCAGTATGTGCCAGACAAACATTTCATCCCACCCTCACCGTATGGTTGAGTAAGCCAGCAGTTCAGTGACTTGCCGGCGGTCCGCTGGCTGTCCAGGGCACAACAGGAAGAGGCACGTAGAGCTCGATCTGTCTGCCTGAGGCTGCAGGCCTCTCTCTCCGTTGTGCTCACAGCCAGTGACTCATCAGTCAGAGGTCCCAAGAAGGCCATTCTGCTCAGTTCCCCTCACAGGGAGGCAGATTCAGGCTGCTGTTCCCACCCTTTAGCACTAAGGGGATCAGGAGATGGTGAGTCTCCTGAGGCCCCCGGGACACAGAGCCACCATCACCTGTATCCCTAGACCTCACTGCCTGAGGCCCGGGCCCACCCCACGGTGTTGTCTGGAGAGTCAGCACTGCTTCAGGTGGAAGCTGCTGCCGTGAGACCTCGGCAGCCCCCACCTTCCAAGTATCAACCACCACTGCCCACAGGTGCCTGCCTCTCCCTCCAGCCCCAGTCACAGCTGCCAAGTCCTAGAAGCAGCTGAATCCCATCCACTGAGTCACTCATTCATTTGATAAGTGTGCACAAGCACTACAAGGCAGTGCAGTAATGCAGGGGTTCTAAAACTTTCTGCTCTCAGGACACCGTTACATTCTTAAAAATCATTTAGAACTCCAAAGATCTCTTTTGATATGGAATACAGCTCTCAACATTTACCATATTAGAGACTAAAACTGAGAATTTTTTAAAATTTTAATGCTTTTGAAAATAACAAACCTATCACATGTCAACATGTATAACACAATATTATGAAAAATAACTTATATTTTCCAAACAAAAACAACAAAAAGTGAGACTGAAGAGTGACATATAGTTTTACAAAGAAATTTTGCAAATAATAGCTTAATAGAAGAGAGCTGGATTCTTTTATTGGTTTCTTTATTCAATCTGTTATGATATGTTGCTTTGTTTGAAGTACATGACGAAAGTAGGCCTGACATATAGGAAAAGGGAGGACGTCCTTGGAGATCCCGCTGGGGCCTCAGCCCACACTCAGAACCACCGCATTCGTGCAGTAGACGCTGTACAGTAGCACACTACGTAGCGGATCCCTGCCCTCCAGGGGCTTAGTGTCGAATCAGGGGTGGACCAGGGGTGGGGAGGGGGGAGCTGTCTGTTCTAGAAGCTGTCAGTAAGGGGGCCATCATCTACAGAGCATATAAATACAATAATAGAACCTAATAAAAGCTAGTCTTCCTTTCATTATCACAATTCTAAACAACATCAGTGATAAAAACAAAGCTCGTCCCACCCAAATTAGATTTTTGGTCAAAGTTGTAAACAACTGCTATGGTTACTGTTGAGTTTTATTAATATATATGTAAACTTCAAATGATCACATGTTTATTACTTATCCTTTAATAAATGTTTTCCGTCAACATTAATTTAGAGAACTCCCAGTTGTGCAGTTGGCCCCAACACTCATGGAATAAGTGACATGTGCTCATTGCAAGAGGAGGTGCCTAATGTCCAGAATCCTCCCAACTCACTGTGCTCATGTCGCATCCCCAGCTCCTGTGGCACTTACTGCATGTTCCTGCATTTAAACAGCAGATTTGAAATAAAAGATGATACCGTAGTGATTGTAAAGGCAAAGAAACAGAACCTGGGAACTTCGATTCTGTTATCCCATGTGACCACTTAGAGGTTTTGTGTTTAAAATTTAAAATAGTGAAACAGATTTTACAGTGAACTGTGAGGTGTAATATTTTGTTTGTTGAGTAAAAATTTCGGTTCTTACAGGAAATACCTGTAATGCATTTGAGTATCTTTAAAGTTGAAGTGTATTCTTCTTTTTTAAATTGTTCATTGCTTTAAAACTAAAGAACAAATCAAGAAAATAGTCATTATTACTGATTTTTGCATGACTATTACCGAAAATAATTTTCTCTTACAGAGCAGAAGAGTATTAAAATGATCCGTTCTGGGTTTCAAACACATAAAGTGTACCTTTGAGGCTAATAAAGGAAATAAGACATGTATACAAAATTTTTTCAGCTAGACCATAGATGAGTACCACTAGAGGAGAGTGCAATGGACTGAGTGTTCATGTCCCCCCAAATTCATGTGTTGAAATCCTAACCCTCAACTGATGGTAAGAAGAGGTAGGGCTTCGGGGAGGCGATTCAGTCATGAGAGGGAAGCCCTCGTGGATGGGATTGGTGCCCTTATAAAAGGGCCCCAGAGAACTCACTCTCTCCCCACCATGTGAGGAAGCCTGGAAGAGGGCTCTACAAGAACCCAACCATGCTGGCTCTCTGATCTCAGACTTCCAGCCTCCAGAACTGTGAGAAATAAACTTCTGCTGGTTACAAGCCACCCAGTCTATGGTAATTTGTTCCAGCAGCCCGAATAGACTAAGACAAGGCGCAGGAAGAGACGCAGAAGAGTTTACTTCCAAGTGTGTCGTACAGGGAAGGCTTCAGGGAGGAGGCAGCATTTGGGCAGGGTCTTGCAGGATGGAATCCGGACTAAAGAGAAAGAGGCTTTCCTTGTGCGTAAGCAAAGGTACAGAACCAATAAAGGACACATGTTTTTCAAGCCCAAACACCTTCCAAAAATAGGCCTTCTGGAAAGCCAAAAAAAAAAGTAGGAAGGAGTTGACAGCAACACTGGGTCACAACTGCAACAAACTGGAAACAACTCGAACACCCAACAATAAACCATCAAGGATGGAGAGTCCAACTATGACTAAGTCCGTCCTTAAACAAGCATTGTTTCGAATACATACTACTAAAAGTTCCAGGAAATTTTGAGAGTGTTAATGATGGGATTCGGAAATAAAAGGCTTACTGCTGGCCTTTAGGCACTCCCAGTGTAACCCCAGCGATCTTAACCTAGCACGGGGATAGATTTCAGAGGGTCTGGTTGCCTCCTTCGATGGCGCCCAAGGCTGTGTGCATTTTGAGTGGGGGAGACAGGTCATACCTTCAGCAAATTATCAAAGGGACCCATGACTTTCCAAAGGTTAAATAACAACTGGTCTCGTAGCTTTTAAAAATAAACATGAGGAAATTTTATATACAATAAGGTGGGGAAAAAAACAGGACTAAATAACCTACTTATTGAATCACAACAATGAAAAAACTATACGCATGTACATTGCTAGGGATGCTAAGCATATTTAAAGATATATAAAGAGTTTTAAGGCCACGGAGTGTTTCCTTTTTCAGTATTTAACTGTAAAAAAAAAAAATTAAAATTAAAAAAAAAACCCTGACTAGCTGTATTTAGATTGGTCCTGGATTTGTTGTCCCTAGAGGACCACTGGGAAAGAGACCTTGCCTTGTCCCTTCAGACCTGCCACCTCCACCCATCCTTGTAGGCTCAGCCAGGCCCAGTATTACTCCCCCAGTGGGGCCTGCAAATTCCTGACAGGCCTCCACAATTGCAGGGAAAATCATTCACGAGTAATATTTGAGGTGGTATCCAGAGACTGAACCCATTCACCTGGGAGCGTACACGAAACCGGAATCAACAGAAGGCCAGCACCCCGCATTCTAGTGAAATCCTATCTGCCCTCAGCTAGAGACCCTCCCATCCACTGCCAGACTTCTGGCCGCACAGGTAAGCCAGTCTGGAGCCCTCCTGAGGGCGTCATACTCAGAGAGGACAAGCCTCTCTCCCGCCCTGCTTGCCTTTCACCCACATTCTTTACTTCTGGGCCAGGTGAATACTCCACTTTTCAGGGAGTAACTGAGGGGCTGATTGTTGACAGAATTGGGCCTGTAAACTGACCCAAACACATATGACCCACCGAGAGACCCAGCCAAAAGCCAACTGGCCGGTACCAAGATCCCCACTGCCACCTTCTCCCTGCCCTGTTTTCCACATCAGCTGCCACAATGCTGCAAGGCATGCTGGGTCCTCACAGGCGAGTCAGGAGGGAGGGGGAGGAGAGGCAGAGCTGGGCCATAGGCTCCCCCGGTTTTAGGCCCGGTCCACAAGACAGGGCTGAGCAGTCCCAATTACCTTCTCCAAAAGGATGTGACCACCCTGACCTCAGCCTGGGGTGTCCCTGACATCCATAGGGTCCCTGCAGGGCAGGGGGCATAGCAATTTTCGTAGCCAGGAAGGTGGCTATACACTGGTTCCAAGGAGGGAGTCCATTTTACAGTGGGGCCCTCTCAGCTGGGGATTCAGGTCCAGCTCACTCTGGAAAGGGGCTGGCCAGGGGCAGGCAGAACATCCGGACCCCTGCCAAGCAGGCTGGGGGTCATGGCTGGACTGCAGCCTCAACGTGAAAACCAGAACAAGGGGTGGGCACGCAGCCAGTCCTGCAGGGAACAGGGTTGCTGGGGTGAGGTAGACATCCTCACACCCAGGCACCCAGCTTAGGGCAAGGAGACAAACGCCAGTCCTCCCCCTCGGGAGGATTCAGCCTGCTAGCCATGCTTCTCAAGAGAAGGTGTCATTCTTAGACACAGCCACAAGGTATCGCAGTGACATCCCAGTGGCTTCAGGGTTTCAGGAGAGGATTTCAGGTGTGGGAGAATCCAAGTTTCTGGATAACTCTGGAAAACTCGGGGCTATTGGCTAACTTCCCTTTCCTCTCTGTTTATGACTCTATTACCAGGAACACTCATAGTTTCGATTTTCCCATAATGGGATTGGGGGGAGGGGTGGGAAGAAGTGAAGGGAAGAAGATCAAATGCACCGAAGGGGAGGCCTCCTTGTCTGTCCAGAGCGTTTTCGCCTGCACACTTACGAGTTCACACTCAGGGGCCTGGTGAAGTAAGTTTTGGCACAGCTATTCGATGGAGGGTTTGGAGCCATTAAAAATGGTTCTTATGAAGACGTGACTGTGGCAACACTGAACAGTATTCATGTTCCAGTGCTAAGTGGGCCAAAAGCAGTATACCTAATCGTGTGTGTCCTGTGATTACAACTCTGTGAAAGTATGTGTGCTTGAGAAAAAATACTAGAAGAAAATATACAAAAATGTTTATACTTCAATTAAATTTATATCTAAATTTTTGTCCCTTCCAAATTTTATGTAATGTTACAGTATGTAGAGAGTATATTTACTTTAATGATTTGAATAGTTAAAAAATAAATTTACATCAAAATGATAAACGAGGGGATTTGACTAGACCGGGGGTTCTTGAACTTTAGTGTGCACCAGAACCTTATTAAAATGAGATTTTATTAAATCTTTACTTATCAAATAAATACATTTTATTAAACTTGTTACAGAAATCTTATTAAAATAAGATTTCTGGGCCCATCTGCAGAGTTTCTAATTAACATTGCACCTGGGGTGGATCTGGGAATTTGCATTTCTCACAGGTTCCCAAGTGCTACTGTGGGTCTGGGAACTGCACCTTGGGAACCCCTAGAAAAACAAAAGTAGTTAATGGCAAAACATTGACTTGACTTGAACCCAGGTCTCTTGACATCCAGGCTTAGGGCTTTTCCCACAGAAATAATGCAGCCTTTAAGGCAAACCTGGCTTCATTTCTAAGTCTCCCGCTGGGGAAAAGAGAGGGATAGCAACATCTATTCATCCTGGATGTTGACCTCCCTCTGCAGTAGCCATATCTCAAATAATACGAAACCCCAAGATGTTTGTGACAACTTATTCCTCCAAAATAAAATATCATCATCTGAAAAGAAAGTGGTTCTTGAAATGACAAAAAATTCCCAAGCTGAGACTTACAGTACTTGTAACTGGGGGAAAAACAAGAGTTGCAATGACTAATTAACCATACACACTGAACCACTCCTTGGCAGCCCTGAAAATAGGATCAAGAAAATTCTTTTCATATGAGCCGGGCAGGACCAAAACCTGGGCAGAGCCTGTGATGCTCAGTCAGCTAGGCCTGGCCTGTCTGTGATTGCGAAAAACTTTCCAGTGAAAATGCGTCAGCTTCCTTGTCCCAAGAGAAACAAAAATAGTGAAAACAACATACTGCTTTATACTAAAACACAACAAGACCAACAGCAGCAAATTACAGCATTTATTAACCACTTACTGTGTACCAGGCCACACAGTCAGTACAAAAATGTATTCCTGAGGATACAAAAATGAAAAAGCACGTTTCGAGGAGCTTCCCAACTGACAGGGTCTCCAGGCCCCTACTGCCGTGTGTGTGTGTGTGTGTGTGTTTAGATTAGAGATTGAGAAAGGCATAATTTCAACACGTCATAAGTGCACAATTAGTTACAAAACATCACAGGGCCTTGAGACAGGAGAGGTCAGCTGAGAAGCCTTTATAGAGGAAGTGATATGTGAGTTGAGTCTTGAAGGAAAAGAAGTAGAAGGACTTTGCAAGCCGAAGGAAAAGCACAAACCAGTCTTGGAGGCTTGAAAAACGGATAACGAAATTAGGAATTTCTGAGATGTTTGCTGTGGCCCAGGAGGAGGCATATAAAAAGAAATGGCCAGAGGTGAGGGCCTCAAAGGCTGTGCTCAAAAGTGTGGCCCTCATCCTGGAGGCAGTGGGGCCACCGCTGAGGTTGGGGTTTAAAAGAGGGAGGGACTGCTGGCTGCCTTTCCTGCTGGGTGGATGGCTTTATCTCTCAGCCAGGCTGAAACCCCAGCCACTCCCTGATGGAAAGCAATGTTATCAGCAGGAAAAGGCGGAGGTGGGACCCAGAGGTCACCAGCTCTGCAACCTTGCCTAGCCGTAGCAGGCACCCACACACTCAGATCTTCCTCCCAGAGGGCCCTAGCCAGCACCCACAGACACTCAGATCTTCCTCCCAGGAGGGCCCCAGGAAGTCTCTTTGCAGTTTTGTTAATTGCTGTTCCTAACACTAAATCGTGGGAGGGATTTGCACCAACAAAACTGAGGCAAGAACACAGAAGAGAAGCTTGAATTGGAATCTTCCATTTAAAAAGCACCTTATTCTAATTCTGAAAAGAGAACCTTTTGGAAATTCCACATCATATAAGCTTATAGATCTATATTGATTTCAAGTTTAAAAACTCATTGCCACCTGCATGACATCACTTGATTCTTGCAATATCCCTGTAAAGAATATTGGGCAGGTATTATTACGCCCATTTTACAGATGTTAAAGTTCGCCAACCAGACCACCAGGAGCACACTTGCAGTCAAATGAGAGTTAGGTTTATCTGACTGACTGCAGCAAGGGAGGACGCGCTCCAGAGAAACCTGAGAGCGACCTGGCACGAGGAGTTGAGAGGGGCTTCTGAGAGGATTTGGGCTTGTGCTGGCTGAGACTAAGAAAGGGTTGGGAAGCAGGAGCAATCCTGGATAGGATTCTGTCAAAGGGGGAGGGGGGCCATTGGTATCTTCATAATCTAATAATTAATTACTGTTAACTCACTGTTGCTTAATTTAATCAAGAACATTCTAGCAGGTGAGGCTAGAGCTGGCATTGGCGCAGGAGCCGCAGTCACTCCCGTCAGGGGGAGGAGGGGAATGTTTAGTCACGTTTTCGGTTTCGGAGTGGCCTCCTCTGTCTTGTTACAAACACAGACGTGGAGAGTCCTTGTAGCACGCTGTTTCTGTTCTGCGGGCATTGTCTATGCTCAGTTGAGAACATTGTGGTCTGGCTGCCAGCAAGGCTGGTTTTTGCTGGTGTGTTTTGTTTTCATTTTCCCACATACGGAGAAAACTGGGTGATGTCTTTGAAGTCTCTGCATACCTCCATGCTAGCTGCACAGCCTTGGGTGGCTGCTTCACGTCCCAGGCCCCTGACTTCTCACTGGCACTATGCGGGGTCCCTTCCAGCACTGACATCTGGGTGGCAACAGGGCTCACTGAGAGGTCACTGCAGTGCCCTGAGACCTTCCTCGGCTGCCTCATCTGGTGTCAGCTATTTAACTGTTAACGGGAGAGAGAAATGTGAAAGCAAAGTTCTATCCACTTTGAACATGAGACCTTGTCCCCAGCCTTAAGCCTAGTGTGATTCAATTGCCCTGAGCAATTCAGAGATTCCCAAACACCAGGAGGACAAAGGTGGGATTCTGGAAGAACAAGCCAAGCGGTACATGACCATCAGACTATTTCTTTCTCAGTGCTGCTTTACACAGGGCCAAACACACATCTGCTTTTGATCAAGTACCAACAATGAAAATATATGTTTGATGCTTTTTGGAAAGAAACTCTTACATTGCTTTAATTGAGTAGAACCAAGAAGTATAAAATAACGACTATTATTTTTAAGAACTTTTAAAGGCATCAAATGCTTTGCCTATTTACTTCACTTAACCCATGCAACCACCCTGTGAGATAAGCGTCATTATCCCCACTTTACAGATGAAGGAACTTGCCCCAGACCACTCAGCTAGTGAGTGGCAAGGCGAGATTCACACCCAGGCCCTTCTGACTCCAAGCCCATGGCGTTCCAGCAAGCCAGAGAAATTGACGGTCTGGGTCGGCTCAAATGTGAGCTTGCCTGAAGGGCAAAGGGGAAGAATCCTCCCAAGGTCCCTTCTCCTTGATGCTGATTTCTGGTGAGGCTGGTGTCCCCCTCAGAGCCCATATGGCATCTTGTCCTTAGAGATATCCCACTGTGGATGTCAGTGCCGGGTGAGCCTGGGACATACTCCGAGCCTATCTGGGCCTGGCCGCTTCTAGTTAGAAGTTAGCACTCACCTTACCCACTATGAATGAGGCCCACCTCCTCAGTGCCCAGGAGGAAACCCATCCTTGGGCAAAGTCTTGGTCCCCTCACACATTTCAGCCTCCAACATAGCCCCTACTTCCCCAAAGTCAAGCTCAGGAACAAGATATGAGCACAAACTCGGGCAGCCAGAAAGAAGAGGCCCTGCGATGTCAAGCCTGAAAATTCTGGGCCAATTTTAAGGTGATCAAGGGTATTTCAAAGGGCTACAACGTTTTTCTTCACTCAAGAATCCTGTGGGTACAGGGCTGTTTTCACAGACTGAGCGGGGCCCTCCATGGCTTCTCTGTGGCCTGGTGACATCAAGACCACACCTGAGAAATCTCCTTTCAGGACACTCCCTCCTGCCTGTGACATGGGTCTTGTAATTATTCCATGACCAGGTCCTCTTTGTGTGCTATTGTTCGTGCCCTGGCCACCACCTTCATGCTACACAGAGGAGCTCCTGTCCTTGAGATTCATGATCAAGATGGGTAATATGGAAGCAGGAAGACTAGAGAAGAGACCCGTGGGGGAAGGTAGGGCTCAGCTTATCCACTCACACCCGAGGGACATCCAAATGACCAGTTCAAGCAAAGACGTCCACACTTGGAGGACAGTGTCTGGGCATGGATTTACCACGGATTTAGCCACACATGAGCTCTGTGCCAGAGCTAGCACTCCAACACACTCAACATTCATCTGGTGTAATAGTCTGTTCCGGCAGCCATCACAAAGTACCACAGACTGGGTGGCTCAAACAACAAAAATTTACTTTCTCACAATTCTAGAAGCTAGAAGTCTGAGATCAAGATGTCAGCAGAGTTAGTTTCTTCTGCAGACTCTCCCTGGCTCGTAGATGGCTGTCTTCTCCTCTTATCTTCACCTGCTCTTCTCTCTGTGCCTGTCTGTGTCCTAATCTCCTCTTCTTATAAGGACATAAATCATATGGGATTAGGGCCCACTCCAATGACCTCATTTAACTTGAATTATCTCTTTGAAAACTTTATGTACAAAGGTCACATTCTGACATACTAAAGGTTAGGACTTCACATATGAAGTTGGGGGTGGTTGTGGCAGGGGGCACAATTCAGCCCATAACAGCCAGCAAACACTTTCAAGACCCTGCTTTGACCCAGGTCCTGGGCCAGGCATGAGGGACACTGTGGACACTGAAGTTATATCCCTGTTCTGTTTGAGCTTCAGCAAGTCCGGGAGGCAGTGAGGCCGGGGGCCAGCTTCAGAGTTAGAAAAAGAGGCTTGTAAATATACATGAGATTGGAGAGTGAGCAGTAAGACTGCACCCTCTGAACCAGGTCCAGAGAGGGGGCCTTTGCCGTGGCGGCGCAGGAAGCTCTGGCCCAGCTGAGGCGCACAGGAGCCAGCTGGCAGCTAGTGGGGGGAGGGGGCTCAGCCCCTCCCAATAGCGTGATTAAGACTTTCTGGCAGCACAAGCAATAACTGGCAGGAGACCAAGAAGGAGCCGTTTATCTGGCTCACGTTTCGTTTCGGGTAAGTGATAAAACTCACCCTCTGGCACTGCGCCTGGAGGACCGATCGTCTTCGCGGGGCTAGGCTCAGCGTCAGCCCATGCAACCTCTCTCTGGCTCCCACACAGGCTGCCTTCGGCCAGGCGGTTGCCTAGACTCACCCTGGCCTCAGCCAAGAAGGAAGGGCCACAATCAGCTGCCACCTTCTCCTGGATGCCTGCCTCCGCTCCCCTCCCCACTAGTAGATCCCCAAAGGAGGATTGGATGATTGCCTGTGCGCAAGGTCAGAGCAGGACTGGGAAGATAACGCCGGGCTCCTCTTCATGTCTGGGCACTTGGTTCCTGGCACAGGCAGGAAATCAATCCAGATTCCCGAGGGGGCCTCTGGATGAACTGGACTTGGAGTCTAAACACCTGGGTCTCCGTCCCAGCCACATCACTCACCAGCAGGTGGCCTTGGGCAGATCACCTCCTCTCCAGGACTCCGCTGGTCAGTAGTGAATGGGGTGAATATTCGCGGCCCCACAGGGTCGTTCTGAGGATGAAATGGGATCACATATGTGGAAGCTCTTTGCAACTTTGCATTGCTGGCCATCAAACAAACACTTGTAAGCATCTATTGTTTGCTAAGTAGTCTTACCACTCACCTGTAGTAGTTCTATAATACTCACCTGATTCATGTACTAGTCCCAATGTTTTCCCCACTTTCTATTACAGAAGTGTCCAAGTATAGGAAAAGTTGGAAGGATAGTACAATGAATTACCATACTCCCTCCAGATCGATTCAATAATTATCATTTTAGTATTTTTACTTTATCTCTCTTTATATATATATGCATATTTATATGTGTGTATTGCAGAACCATTTGATTTCTTTCTGTCTCTGTCTCTCTCTATATATATGTGAATACATGTATCTCTCTCCTCTCTCTCTTTCTCTCATGTGTATATGAGCCCACTCTCGCATGCCTCTGTGAACCTCTCGTCCAAGGCACTCGGCTCAATACTCTTTAATTATCTGCGGGTGGATCTCTCTCCCCACTGGATAAGGAGAATCTCAAGGGTGGGAGCGAACTAGTCACCATTGTAGTCCCAGGACCCATGCAAGCCCAGCATGGAGTATGCACTTGGCAAATGACCGTTGAGTGTATGCCTCCTCACCAAAGGGCTGAGTAACATACGCTTTTTTAAAGTAAGTCTGTTTTAAGTCATTTCATCTAGCAAATTCCACACCCCTGCTGGAGAGATAATGGAAATATCCCAGAGGTACAGGAGAACCAGCTAAGGTCTTGCCCTACTTCCCCTCTAAAAACATGGGGACTCTGAAGTCACTGGGGTTCTTGACTAGAGGTTTCTCCCTACTTCCGTGACACAGCTATCAATCTGCAAGGGAGAAATGCTCTCCAGCCCACAAGTCTACGCTGGAAAACACACATAGAAACTGGCTCTCTTCCCGTTATGAAGCTTACAGAAGTGATTCTAAGTCCTTTAGGTTCCCATGGAACCAGGAAACCACTTCCAGACCAGCAAGAGTGGAAGAGGGGATGTGTGTCATATTTGTGTTCTTTTCTTGCCTATAAATTCCCCACAATGCTCACCGCCTTAATAGGAGTTTTAAGCTTCCCCCAGCTTCAGATGATGCTTTCTACAGCAGAGCTTCTCAAACTTTAATGTGCCTTTGAATCACCAGGGGAGCTTGATAAAATGAATGTTCTGCTTCAGTACATCTGGGATGGGCTCCAAGATCTTGCATTTCTAACAAGAGTCCCGGTGATGCCAATGCGGCTGGTCCCTGAACCACACTTTGAGAAGCAAAGTTCTAAAGAACACAAAATAGCTTATTTACTCAATGAACTAGTAGTAAGCACCTACTACTAGACATGAGGTAGTGTGCTAGGGCTGGAGGAACAGGGAAATGGGAAGAAATATAAAGATGATTAGGACACAGTCCTTTGCCTCAAATCCAGCTGGATACACTTAACTACTATGTCTAGCATTTTGCTTAAGTTGGCTTAATTCTTACAACAACCTATAACCTATAAAGTGTGTATTGTTATTCTCATTTTACACGTGTGGAAACTAGGGCTCATACAGCCTTCGTGTCTTGTCCAAACTAGTAAGAGGATGCAGTGAGGTTTAAACTGAGCTCTACCTGACCCCAAGGCCTGTGTTTTCCCCCATGCCCATCTCTCCCCGCTGGTCGTGATGCACTTCTCCCCAAGTCCTCAGACCTGGTGGCAAAGGGCAGGGAGAGCCCTGGAAGCCAACTGAACAGTAGCCCCACGGGAAGGAGGTGGGGCGGTCCCAGGCAGGAAGCTCTAAATCACCACCAGCGAGGGCAATTGGGACCTAGCTGGTTGCCCAAGGTGGCCTTCCCTAGGGTCTTCTGCCTGTTTCCCGTAATATATTTTCCTAATGTGGTGAATCAAACGCTGCCCACACTGGCAAACTTCAGCCATGAATTATGGCCCGGACTTTGTCACCAAATGGCTGTGTGACTTTGGGTAAATCACTTTCCTCACCTGGACTCAGAGGTGGGAGCTCTTTAAGTACTTTCCTTTCTGACAAAAGCTGTCTAAGCTCTCTTCCAGTTTTCCCCTTGAGCTAGGGTGAAAGCCTCTTTGTTGTGTCCCCACTTTGGGTCCCCCAGCCCCAACTTCTTAGCTCAGGACCAGGAGTTTCTGGAGCTCACCCTGCAGTCTTCCTCCCACCCTTCCTCTCTTCACATGTTTATTCAGCACATCCTCTGCCCCAGACCCTGTGCTCACGGCTAGGGATGCAAAGGCAACAAGACGCATGTGCTTGCTCAGGAAGGAGACCCCACGTAGACCGCAGGCATCGAGCAGAATGGCCCTGGCTCAGACCCAGGAATGTGGTGTGCAGCCACTCACTCAGCAAGGGCGGGGGCAGGCAGGGCTTCCCTAACATATTCCACTTCATCACCCAGCCACCCTATGAGCTGGGTGCTATTATTGTCCCCATTTTAAAGATGAGGAAACTGAGGCTTACCGAGGTCAAGTGACAGGCCCAAAGCCACACAGTTAGCAAGGATTAAGTGAGATAATGTATGCAAAAACACTTAGCCGAGGGTCCAGTAAGTAGTAAGTAAATGGTAACTAAAACGCCTTTATAAAATCACAGAACAGAGAGTAAGAGCCGGCTCACCTCCGTCTCAGACACAACAAACTAACAAGTCAGAGAAGGGCTCTTGTTTCCCCCGCAGGACAGAGACCAGGCTTGGCACTGGCCACACGGGATGAGAAAACCGCAGAGGAGAGAAGCAAAAGTGCCCTCGGGAAAGAGCTTGGCAGGCTCCAGAGCATGTGCGAGGGGCAGTGTGCGCTCTGACGGAGGCGGCAGCCGTGAGTCGTGCTGGGGCTGGCTCGGTGGCAGAGGCAGCCCCAGGACCCATTGTCCTTCCTACATGGCTGCTCAGCCCAAGTGCAGCTGCTCCATGTTTCAGCTGTCACGCTCCCCGTCTGGGCAATGGAGTGTTATGAAGCGTGTTGGAGGCCATCAATTAGTGCTTAACTCCAGATCCACTGGGTT
This sequence comes from Tapirus indicus, assembly GCA_031878705.1. Classification (NCBI taxonomy): domain Eukaryota; kingdom Metazoa; phylum Chordata; class Mammalia; order Perissodactyla; family Tapiridae; genus Tapirus; species Tapirus indicus. The sequence goes on from CM062918.1 coordinate 50,203,949, forward strand.
TTATTGCCAAGGATGCTCCTCTCAGATCCACGGAGGGGGTAATTCTTGCTCCTTCTCATCCAATGGCCTGGAATTAAAATGCCGCCCAACATTTTCTCTCAAAGAAATTGAGATTTGTGGGTCACTGTCAATATCAACACATGTTGGCCATTATTCGAGAGTCTCCTCGCTCCTCCAGACTGATCGCTATTTACTGTGAAAGATAAATGTGGCTTTAGAATCCATGCGGGTTGCTGAGAGGGAATGGGTTTTAAAACGCATTTGTTTCTTCCCTTGCAGACTTTTTATTCTACTTCTCTGCTTTGTCTGGCGGTGTAAGCCCCACTCTGCCCCCACCCCTGGGATACTCCAATGTGTCTGAGGCTCTGGAAGAGACAAGGTGCCAGTCTGTTCTCAGTCCAGGTGCCAGTGTGACAATATGGAGACACTTAGCACCTTAGTAGCAGAATTGCCCCAGTCTTATGGGCCAGAGTTGAGACCACCAAGGAGCTTGCTTGAGGAGCAATAGGTGGGTCCCTCTTGAACACTTCTGGCCATTTGTGTGCTGGGCTGGGTGTGGAAACTGAGGCCAGAGCTGAATCACTTAGGTTAGTGGTTTTGACAGTGGTTCTCAGACTGGAGCCTGCATCAGAATCACCTGGAGAGTCTGTTAAAACACAGATTTCTGCTCCGCACTGCAGACTTTCTGGTTCAGTAGGCCTAGGGTAGAGCCCAGGAATTAGCATGTCTAATGAGGTCCCAGGTGATGCTAATACTGATGCTGGTCCTGGCTCTCACCTGAAGAACCGCTTTAGAACAACGGTGGGAAGTAGTAGAGGCCATGAGTGGGAGAGATGAGGCTGCTGGCAGTGTTTGGCACTTTGGGAAAAGAAGAGCTACATTTACAGGGGAATTTTTATTAAGTTTTGCTGGGCAATGTATGATTTAAATCCTTTTCTATGAAATCTTCAGATTAAAGGTTAAAGGTCAATTTCCATTAATAAGCTGTAAATTTGGGTCTATTTTGGAAATGCATTGAAGTGCTAATGGGTCTGGGACCACCCAGGCCACTCATTAGTGGTCTGCCATACCTAGATTACTAGGAAGGCCATGATCCAGCTACTGGGATATTTTGATAACATTATTGGGTGACAGTTGTAAGGAGATTCCTTGTGTTGATAACAGAGCCTGTGGTGCTGGTTCACACACGTCCCCAGGAGATTTTCCCTGCAGTGAAGGGGCACGGTCTAAAGACTCCAAGAGCTGCATGTTGAACACCAGAAGGTCATTGGAAGCAGATGATAGCTTTTTCTTTGCATCAGAGACCTTACATTATAAGTCATAAGGCTGCAATTGCCCCAGGAAATATGCTGGAAAGAAAGAGTCATTGTGTACTGAAGCTAGGCTGCCCCAAACCCTCCCCATCAAAGTCCAGGGGGCAAGTCATCACTTGGGATTCATTACCTGGAGGCGGACATCCCCACAGTAATCAAAGTCCTGATTCTCATGGGGTTGGGGGGCTGTTGCTAAGACAAGTAGTACAGTGGGGACAGAGGAAAATCAACATATTTGGAGATATAAAAAAGGAAGGTAAGAATACCCAATGATTGTATTAGTTGGGACTTGTGACCACAAGGACAGAAATCCAACTCAAATTAATTTAAGCAAAAAGGGGCATTTATTTACTCGCATAACAGGAATGTCCAAAATATAGGCTTTAGGTACAGCTGCATCTATGCCTCTAATAAAGTCACCATGTCTCTCAATTCTCTCTCTCTCCTCCTCCTCCTTTTTCTTCTCCCATCCTCTCTCTCCCTCCCCTCTCTCTTTTCTCTCTCTTCCTCTCTCTCCCTCCCTCCATGATGGCACTTAGAAGTCCCAGATTTCCTTGGTCTTTAGAGCTTAAAATTCCAGGGAGATTATAATACCTTGTCACCTACCTCTGGCAAACATTCCAGAAAGAACTCTGCTTGGCCAGGTGCTCATCCCTAAATAGATGACTAAGGCCAGGAGGATGGGCTATACCATTGGTCTGGTTTGGCGACCAAGCCCACCCCCTTGGATCAGCTCTACCCAAACCTGACTGAGCAGGATCCACATGGGAAGGGTGCTTCCTCTGAACGACAGATGCCAGCCAGACCACAAAGGACTGGCTGTGTGGCATGAGGATGAGGGGGGAGGCAAGGATGGCTCCTGCTCCCGCGAGGGCAAGCGGAATGATTCCCTGTCTCTGGTTACACACCCTGGGCTATGCACATTGGGCCCCAGCTTTAAGGTGTGCTGTAGCAGCTCATCTACCTGGACAGAGCTGGCCTCCTGAGCATGGCAAGAATCCTGGATGACCTTACAGACTCAGCCATTTGTAGGGCAATGGATTTTCAATTAGTTCTTTAATACATAGGAGCACCAATGCAACTTTCCAGCATTGTTCCCTCCGGGGAAAGTAGATGGGTGAAATAAATAAAATCAGCGTTGTGATTGGCTTACTAGGAAGTTCGGGGGCCTATTTTCAAGGCTGTGTTAAATACACACGTCAGTGACGCTCTAAACTAGACCACGGTGATTCTCAAATCTGTAGTCCCCAGACCAGCAGCATTAACATCACCTGGGAGCTCACTAGAAATGCAGATTCTCCATCCCAACCAGACCTACTGAATCGGAAACTGGATGTGGAGCCAACTGTCTGCTTTAACAAGCCCTGTGTGTGGTTCTGATGCGTGCTAAAGTTTGAGAACCACTGCTCTATACACGTATTTGATTCAATTCACCAAGTTCAAAGGGACTCAAGACTAAGACTTGTGTTACAGGTTTAGTGTTCAGACTGGGTTTAGAGGCGTATAAACGTGAAATAGTTTTATATTTCTCCCATCCCTGCCTCCAACCTTGTACTATTCAAGTCATACTTTTCCATCCCTTAATAGCATCTTGGGCAGATTTCTTAACTTTTGGTCAGTTCTTATTATTGTCTTTTTTATCTTATTTCATTCTAAAGCCTCAGTCTCACGTCTGATTTGACATTCTTCCTTTCCTCCTTCATGAGCTAGATTTGGGGAGGAGGTCGGGTTTGAAGTGGGGAGCACACCGTTCTGCTCTTTCACTCCTCTTCCCACTGGGGCACTGTGGGGTGGGGTGGGTTGGGAGAGCAGGCCTGGTTCTGGGATTGCTCCCCCTCCCTTTGCAGGGCTGCCCTCTCTGGGGCAGCTGGTTGTGGGGTACAGGAGGGGGACTCAGAGATCCTGACTGCTTCTTGGCTGTCTGGTCTCTTGTTCACTCTGGGCCCATCTGCTGCTGGTGGCCTTGGCTGCCTGATGGTCTTGTGAGAACGTGTGTGTGGCTTTCTGAGGGCCCTGTCGGTGTGACCCCAGCCCGTGTGTCACCGAGAAGGACAGCTGTGACTCCCTCTGGCTTCTCCAGTGGTCCATGTCCCTACCACTCTGTCTTCCTTTACAAAGCCTCGGAAATCACAATGGTCTTCTTCCCCACCCTCTGAAGGCTGAAGAGAACTGAGGTGAGGGAGCATTCCACCCCCTCAGACATACTACCCTCCAGTCCCTTCTGCCTCCTTGGCTGAGCCTCCTGTCTTCAGACGGCTGAAGGAGGCACTGCCTCCACGTTCATACAGAGCCCCACAACCTCCTATGATACGGGTCAAACTCTCCCCAAACTCCATCACTATATCCCCACCACCAGATGGGGCCAGGAGTCTCTACATCTCAGGAGGCATCCCACCTGGAGCAATAAGACAGTAGCTGCCTCCTGCAGGTACCCTCACCCTGCAATCTCCATCAATGATTCTCATACATGCCCCCAACTGGACCTCGAGATGAGAGTCACAATGGGAAGGGCAGAAGTGAATTGTTCTCCCACTTACTCCTGCCTCCCTTCTCCCACTTACTTCCCTACAGGGGGCCAGAGGAGGGTGGTGATGGTAACTGGGCCTGCCTCCTTGGGAGCCCTGGAGTTGGGGGGATCTGGCCCCGATTGCTGACAACTCTCCTTAGAGAACGTGAGTTACTTAGCACCTGGTGTTTCCAGCAGAGGTTCTGATGCCAGTCCTGTTCACTGTCCTCTTACGCTTGCCATTTGCAACATATTTTCACATATGTTATCTCAGTTGACTTCACAATGATCCTGTGAGCATTTAACCTACAAGGAAACAGGCTCAGAGGGGTTAAGTGACAAGCCCAAGGTCACACAGCCTGGTGGTAATGGTGGGATAGGAACCCAGCCCTGCAGCTCCTGGGCATCTGTCCTCTGCCTGCTATTTCATGCAGATGCCTCAGCAACACTTATCGTGCAGCTCTAGGCAAACTTAAAGCAACTAGCCAGAAAAACAGCTTGTTTCCAAGGCCACCGAGCAGCTGACAGTGGAGGGTTTGGGGCATGGGACTTCTTTACAGAAAACACCAACTGGTTCAGATCATGGGTCCTGACTATTGTCTTCCCAGGCCAAAGCCACATGACCCCAGGGAACCTTAAGTTGGTTTCTGTCAGCCAGCCCCTCCTGCCTCCTGCAGTGGGGAAGGGGGTAGGATGGGGATAAAATTTGGTACTTCCAAAGCAGAAATCTGGGCATGAGCTGACAGGGCGGACTGGCCAGGCCCTGTGCTCTAGCCCCATAAAATATGCAGCCCAGGTCATACGGGGTCAGGGCACCATCTGTGCCTTCTGGATGTCTCTGTCCTGAATGACTCATTTCCACGCATGGTGGGTGGAGGTTCATGGTTGTACTCCCTATAGTGGCCAGAGTGCCTGGCAATTTTCCAATCAACAGATGGGGTTGGAGCCCCTGATATACACAAGAGGCTTCTTTCTTCAAGTTTAAGTAAAGACATGATGAACATGAGATGCTCACGTGCCCTTGTCCTGGACAGAATTTCCCCAGGGCTGGGGTTCAGTGAGGAGCCACCCAGATGGGCTGGGATCATATTTCTTCACCAAAGATCAAAGCCCTCACCCTTGACAGAGCCAGCTGTTAAATTTTCAAGAATTTTGCAAAATGACTGTTAAGCCCAGCCATTATTTAAAAATTAAATTGTAAAAACTTTAAATAAATTATGTTAAAAACAACAGTAGTAAATACTCAAAACTCCCCTGTTCCTAGTTATTTTCCTTGTTACATGCTCTCAAGTCAGCTCTGACTCCTGGGACCCCATGAATCACGCATTCCTGTCCTCCACAGCCCTACCCAGCTCCTGTGCACTCATGCCCATGGCTTCCTTTCTGGAGTCAATCCCTCTCACATTCGGTCGTCCTCTTTTCCTGCTGCCTTCTACTTTTCCCAGCATTATTGTCTTTTCCAAAGAGTCCTGCCTTTTCACAATGTGTCCACGGTAGGACAGCCTCAGTTTCATCATTTTTGCCTCCAGTTATAGTTCAGGCTTCATTTGCTCTAGGACCCACTTGTCTCTCTGGCAGTCCAGAAGGGGCTCTCCCCCAACACCGTATTTCAAATGAATCAATTTTTTTCCTGTCACCTTCTTCACTGTCCAGCTGTCACTTCCATACATAGTAATTGGTGATATGAGGGTGTGGATAGTCTTGGCCTTGGTCTCTAATGACGCTTCCTTACACTTGATGATCTTTCCTAATTCGTTCATTGCTGCCCTTCCTGGTCTCCGTCTTCTCTTGATTTCTGGGCTGCAGTCTCCATTTAAAGTGATGACTGAACCAAGGTAAACAGAATCTTTAATAATTTCAGTGTCTTCATCCTCTATGTTAAAGTTGTGTGGTTCTGTGGTCATGATTTTTGTCTTCTTGATGTTCAAATGCTTTGGCATTTTCTCCTTTCACTTTCGCCAGAAGTCATTTCAAGTCACTGCTGCTTTCTACCTGTAAGATGGTGTCACCTGTATATCTGAGATTGTTGACATTTCTTCCTCCAATTTTCACGCCTCCTTCTGAGTCTAGCCCAGTTTTTCATATGATATGTTCTGTGTACAGATTCAACAGATAGGGAGATAAAATGCACCCTTGTCTGACACCTTTGCATTTGGGAAACCATTCTGTCTCTCCATATTCTGTCCTGACTGTGGCTTCTTGTCCACAATACAGGTTATGCATCAGGACTATCAGTCCTGAGCCAGGCCCATTTCTTTCAGAGCAGCCCATAGCTTTTCATGGTCCATGCAGTCAAAGGCTTTACTGTCGTCTATAAAACAGACTAACCTGAAATTCTTTGGAGCACTCCAGTAGCCAATGAATCATCGCAATTAGATCTCATGTGTCTCTCCCTTTTTGAAATCCAGCTTGGACATCAGGCATTTCTTGCTCCACATAAGGTAAAAGCCTTTGCTGTGGCACCTTGAGCATCACTTGAGTTGCACGAGAAATAAGAGCAAAGGTCCTATAGTTACTGCGCTCCCTGGCATCTCCTTTCTTGGGGCTCAGGATTACATTGAGTGTTTCCAGTCTGTATGCCATTGTTTTGTTTTCCAAATTTGTTGGCATATTCTTGTTAGGATTTTGATAGATTCAGTCTCTGTGTCTTGAAATAATTCTATCAATATCCCATCTACCCCTGTGACTCATTTCTTCCCAGTACTTTCAGGGCAGCTGTCACTTCACTTTCAAGAGTTACAGGTTCTTCCTCATAAGAATATTCTTCAAAGGCATCTGTCATCCTTTCATCTCTTCTGTCTAGATCTTCAGTGTACTGTTTCCACCTTCCCTTTATTTTCTCCTGATCAGATAGTGTGCTTCCCTGTCAGTTGTTCAGCATTCCTAATCTAGGTTTCAATTTCCCTTTGATTTCTTGGGTCTTCTGGAGGAGACCTCTTGTTCCTCCTTTTTTTTTTTTTTGTTTTCTTCCATTCCTTTGCCTTGGCCATTAGAGTAGTTTTCTTTATCTCTACATGATAGTCGCTGAAAAACTGCGTTCAGGATTCTAACTCTGCTTTTGTCACCTTTTACTTTTGTTTCTCACCTGTCCTTAAAAATTTTTAGTGTTTCTTCTGTCATCCATCTCGATTTTTCGTTTCTTTTTACTTCAAGCATTGTCTTTTCGCATTCTTCCTTAATAACGTGTCTGGTTTCAGTCCATAGTTCTTCTGGTTCTTAGTCAATTAAGAATAACAATGAAAATCTGTTTTTTATGTGGACTTTAAAGTCATCAGGAATGTCATTTGCATTATATTTCGGCACTATGTTCCTTTAGTGCTCTGCTCAGCTTTACGCTGATACTGGATGTGAACAGTTCGTGGTCAGGACCGTAATCTGCTCCCGGTCTTGTTTTGGCAGAGAAAATGCAGCTTCTCCATCCCCTGTTTCCGATTACATAGTCTGTTTGATTTCAGTATTGGCCATCTGGTGATGTCCATGTAGACAGTCATCTGTTCGGTTGCTTGAAGCAAGTTTTGTGGCAAGTTTTGCGATGGACAGATTGTTGGCTGAGCAGACATCCTCAAGTTGGTCTCCTACTTCGTTTCTGACCCCTAGTCCAAATTTGCCAACAACATTTGATTCCAATTTATTTCCTACTTTTGCATTCCAGTCCCCTATAATTATCAGCACGTCTCACTTGGATGTCTGATCAATTTCTTCCTGGATACTTGCGCAAAAACTTTCGCTTTCATCTTCTTCAGCATCCGTAGTTGGAGCACAGACTGGGATGATGGTTGTGTTAATAGGTTTTCCCAGAAGACTGATTGATATTATTCGGTCAGACCTTGCATTAGAGCCCCTATCTGCCTGTGCTACATCTTGCCTCAGTATTAGAGCCACTCCATTTCTTCTGAATTTGTCATTTCCAGAGTGGATTTTGTAACTGTCTGACTGAAAGTGTCCCATTCCAGTCCATTTTAGTTCACTAGCACCAAGCACTGCAATATTTAAGCATTCCATTTCTTGCTTTACAATTTCCAGTTTACCTTGGTTCGTGCTTCTCATGTTCCCTGTTCCAATTGTGTGTGTGGTGCGCCATCAAACTTTCCTTTCACCTTTGTGCACTTCAGCCACGAGACGTCCTTCCGGCTTTAGCCTAGTTGCGTCACTGGTAACAGTGCTATTTGTACCTCTTCTTTGGTCTTCCCCAGTAACTGTTCGAGTGCCTTCCAACCTGGGGGTGTTGTCTTCCAGCACTATCTCATATTTCATTTTGGACTGTCTCATCATAGGCTTTTCAAGGTTAAAAAGTTTAAAAGAAAGAGAGGGAAAAATACAGCAATGGTTTACTATTGCCTTCTGCTGCATGGTGTGTGGGTCCAAATGTGCTCAGGTCCATGGTGTCACAATCACCAAACATCCATGAAATGTAAGTGCCCCTGCAGGAATTATTTTCCTACATTTTACTATTATCTCTGTTCTTCAGATTATTGACATTTATGATGGAAACACTACATGATGATGTGCTAAAGTGCGAGTTCTCAACTCCCCATTAGTAACATCACACTGGTAGCTTAATAGCGGCCATGATGACTGTATTTACACATGGAAATTGGCAAGCACTACAAATGTATTTTACATAAATAAATACATGCATATAAATGAATATAATTAATCAGGGCTTGAGTTATTGTTTTGTTGACTGTGTAGAGCAAGGGTCAGCAAACCTTTTCTGTAAGGGTCAGGTAGTAAATATTTTTCCCTTTGTGGGTCATACAGTCTCTGTTGCAACTGCACAACTCTGCCATTGTAGCACAAAAGCAGCTAAGGACAATAGATAAACAAATGGACATGGTCGTGTTCCAATAAAACTTTATTTACAAAAACAGGTGATGGGCCAGATTTGGCAGGCCATAAATTGTCAGCCTCTGGTCTAGACTTAAGAAAGTCATGGAGAAAATGTTAATAATGAAGATTAAGTTTAAAAGAGTATTGTGTCTGTAGTTGTTCCAATTGTAAATAGCACAAAAAATTGAGGAAATATTCTTCCAGGATTCAAAAACAATTATCTGATACAGCAAAGAAGTAGCTCATGTCATTGTTGAAGGATTGAAGTTCTGACACATGTCTTCATTGTTTCATTTTTATCTTTCTCATTAATGTAATTGAAAATATCAAGCAACATTTATATCAGAACTATACATGTTTATCATTTGCAACAATGAGTTGGCTAGCAATACAAAAGTTCAGCAGAAATCACTGTGAGTGTTCTATGGGAATCAATTAGCTATATGGAGTTTACAATAAAGAGTATTGAAAATTTTATTATTATTTGTGAATTGCATAATACACATCCCTGATATCAATAAAATATATAATAAACTTACTTATGTATACATACATTTTTTTCCAGGGAGCCAAATGTTAAATATTTCCCATCACACTACTGCCTGAGGGGCATCTACATAAAGAGAGATCTAACTCCACAGCAGCACACGTTAAGGACCAGAGGCATGGTCCAGGGCCCAGGGAAGGGAAGGGGTGTCAGGGATGGAGGGACAATCAGGAGGGCCCTCCAAGGTGTCCTGGAAGGCTGCGTGGAGATCTAGGGCCCTAAAGAATTGTGGACTAAAAATGAATGGCGAGTGGCTGCGCTTCAGGCAGGTGAATAGCACGGGCAAAGGAGTGGAGATTGGAATGCCCTGATTTTGTCAAGGTTCCCAAGAGAAGAGGGTCAACAGTGGGAGATAGACTGGGGCCAGATACATCAATGACGTGGAAACATGTTATAAGGTTGAGCCAAAAAAACAGCCAGGTTACAAAATTTGTGCATTTGTGTTAAGGAAAAAAAATACATTAGAAGAAAATGCACTTAAATGTAAATAGCTCTGGGTGATAAGATTATAGCTGATTTTGTTTTTGTGCTTCTTAATACCTTTCCGTACCTTTCTATTATTCTGAAGTGGTGTGTATTACTTTGATAATTATGATAAAAAATGTTTTTCTTGTATGAAGGGCAAAAAGCAGGCAGCCCTAGAGCATTGGGCTAAACCTGAAGCCAGAGCCAGAGACAGCACATCTGGCTGAGGCAGCCCAGAGGCCCCTGGAGGGGGATGCTGAGGAGGGGTGCAGTGGAGACTAGGGGTGATCCCCCTCTCCTGGGAGGATTAGGGGAGCACATAGGTAGCCACTTCTGATGGTCCCCATCCCCTGGGCCTGAAGTAGCCCTGTCCACACACGGGATCTGCCCCTACTCCCGAGCCCCAGGTAGATGTCTCCTGTCTCTTTTCTCCCCTAAGCACTAGTTTGCAAAGTTTCCCCCTCCACATTCACAAAGGCAGAACAAATTGGGAAAAATAAGAGCTTCTCTGTCCTTTTAGGGCTTCAGCATTGCTATTTTCCCAACTACAGAAGTATACGTTTTTAAAAATGCACCTGATTCATAGAGCTGGAAAATTGGAAGGGATCCAGAGAACATCTAGTCCAATTCATTTCTTTCACTAGTAAGGGAATAAAAACTAAGGAGGTCAAGTGGCATACCGAAGGGCACAGAGCAAGGTGGACACTAGTCTTCAGCAGAGATGACACCCAGGACCTTGCACCTCCTTTCTCAGCATCCAAGTACCATCAAATGAGGCCAGGGGCTCATCGTCAGGTGATGTGGGCTGAGCAGCCCTAGGCTTTGGAGCATGGAAGATTCTAATCCTCCCTCAAGCTTACCCATGGAGAGCAAGAATGCCTACAAGGCACCCAGCTTATTATATGCCACTTGCTTCTCCAGGACAGAGCCAGAGCAGCGACGCTTTTTTCCCTCTGTGGACACCACAGAGCTGGAACATCTCCCTCAGCGCGTCGGACCACTTCCTCCCCACCCGTGTTGGGTGAGACCTTCAAAGCTGTCTTCTCCTCCAGGCCTTTCTACAACTAAGGTCATGTCATTTTGTGATCAGTCACCTTCATTGTTATTATCTTTACTCACCAAACCAGCCAGGTAATCGCATTTGGTAATCAAAAGGGCTAACAACACTGGCTTGGTCATTTTCTCCACATAAATTTGACTGAAGTGGATATAAGATGTGAATTTTCATCTTGCACCTAAATACCTAGCAGCTTCTGTGATTGACACAATTCTTTTTCCTCTCCCTTCTGGACCAAAGCCCACGTCTTCATCCTGCCACTGATGCTGGCTCTTTGGGTATTTTCTGCACGTCTGTCTGTGCATATGCCACATTGTTAGTCTTAAGCTATATGCTCCTGGAGTACAGGGGACGTATCAGTTTATGCTTTTTCTGATCAGGAGCGTCTGTAGCTGGAGGATTAAGAAATGCATTTTCATGAGCTGGAGAATAACAAAAATTAAATGGCAAAAGTCCTTGCTGTCCCCAGTACCTGGAGAGCTTTAAAAAAAAATAAATAAGCACCTATTTCAGTTTTTTACTCTTACAGAGACAGGGAAAATTCTGGAGAAAAATTTGTACTCATGTATACTGTGCCATACTTCTTAAAAGAAGAATAAAATTTTAAATAGGGTCATCAAGAAGAGCTGACTAAACGTGAAGTTCACAAACTGACCTTTGAAGTTTGAAAATGGACTTCCCTGAGTAAGGTAGACATGTGCTATGATGAGACCAACAGCTGAGCCTCCCCACCACATCCCTCCACCTCATGCAATTAAAGCCTAACCCAGGCAGATGAAAACAAGCAACCAGAACAACTGGGATGTCCTTTATATTAGCTTACATGTTGTTGTTATCGTTTATAGCAGAGAGATTGTCTCATCCCTGGCTGTTTCCTCTAAGTCAAAACATCTAGGATGACACCTTCCAAAGAATAAGCCTCATCTGAGGCTTTCCCACCTCTAAACCCTCTGTCTTGGGTGCTGTTGGCTTTTAGACCAGCTTTCCACCAGAGCCAAACAACACTCTGTGGTTCTTTTCCCCATGAGAAAAGCTCAGAAACCAAAGAACTCCCTGTTTCCAAGCTCTTCTACGTAGAATCTGGGTCATCCTTATGCCCCAAGAATTACACACCAAGTACCACCCATCTCTGTCCCAGTCCCACTCCTGTCCCTCGTCTTTGACCCCAGTTCCCAATAGAATGGGGAAAAGGGAGTTACCTTTCTGAAAAAGGCTCCTTGCCAACCATTTCTCTGGTCTTTAGGAGACGGTTTAAGTTGTGCATTAGGTCAACCCCAACGGCCGCCATCAGTAACACCACTGAGGTCCTTACATCCTTAGCTTCATTATTTTTCTAATGAATATTTAAGAGGAAAAGTTAATACATCATAGATCATTGAGAAATCTCCCTTTGGCTGCGGAAGCCTAGGGAGGAGAGATAAGGGATGTGCTTAGTTTTTTTCTTTTTTTTGTTTTTTGTTTTTTTTGCTGAGGAAGATTCACCCCGAGCTAACAACAATGGCAATCTTCCTCTATCTTGTATGTGGGTCACCGCCACAACATGGCCACTGGTGAGTGGCGTAGGTCCATGCCCAGGAACCGAACCCGGGCCACCAAAGCGGACCACGCCAAACTTAACCACTAGGCCATGGGGCCGGCCCCTTGCTTCATATTTTTTAAGTGAGATATATAGTTCCTAGTTCTGCTGGGACAAAAACAGCTTTCAGTGATTGAAAACCAGTGGCTTTGTGAACATGAGGTGGGGCTGGCCTCTCTCAGCACAAAGAGACTGCTGGGAAATCTAGTCAAAATCTAGACCTCTGACCTTTCCCAGGGGGCAGGAAGTGACAGAGAAAGTGTCTGCTTAGAGACCCTGCTTTGGATAGTGCTCACTGAGGGGCTGAATATTGGCTAGTGAGGTTGTATTTTAGTCCTCTGCTAAGTTTGATTGAAACCATCTTTTCAAAGCTTTTGGGGAACTGGCTTCATTGTTTTTCCCTTTTGGGATCCCTTTGAGAGAGTTAACAATAAATACACACATACATAAATCAAAAGCTAAAACGACATAACAAGTTGCCGGCTCAGTCCTGGTTTTTAGGAAAGCAGCAGTTTCTGGAGGAAGTCCCACCCACTCCTAAAAACGGAAAAAACACCCAAGATGAGAGCCCACCAGCAAACAGGTGTTTAGTATTCCTTCAAGTCACGTAAGCAGATTTTTACATTTTTAAGAAAACAAATAAACATTTCTCCAAACTGGACTTGGCCCATACTGAGATAAAAACCAGCCCTGGGCTCTGTGCATCGTGTTCTGGCCGCATCTGCAGCTGTCACAGGAAGGAACTGGATAATCCACACCCCCTTCCCAAGGACGCCTGGACTAGAACAGATTCCGGCTCCATTTACCCTTTAGGGTGGGGGAGAGTTATCATGCGGCCTCACAGGCCTGTGTAAGCAGCCGGCTTCCTCCTTGGCACACAGGCCCTGGACAGAGCCCCTGGGTTCCTCTGAGATCAGAACAACAATCAGATGTGGGTGCAGCTGGCCCACACCTGACAAGAACTGGCCTCCCCCTTTGCCTGCAGAAGGGAAACCACTCTGGGGGGTCATTCTGAAGGCTCCCGTGCAAGGCTGCGTGGGTCCCAGCCTCTCTGCTTCCAAGCCCGCAGGTGGATGTCTGAATCCAAGCCTGTGGGGTCTGCTCTGGAAGGCCTCTCAGCTCCTGACGAGCACCACTCGAGCCTGCTCCGCAATACCCAAAACCCCTCCACTCCCAGAGCCTTGGCCCACCGATCACCTGGTTTCTGTCTTCAAGGACGTTTAAAACTAGTTCTGAAATAAAGTTTTGGCCTTTTCCTGGAGTTCTAAATCTGTACGTGAAGCAGTGAGGTAGGGGCTTCGGGGAATTCAGGAGGGAGAGAGCAGCTCGCGGGGAAGGGAGGGGTGTTAACTGTCAGGGTGACTGGGGGTATGTAAACTGGAAAGAGAAGGAAGGAAGAGCCGGATGGGAGGCAGCATGGCAAACAGTCATGTCGGGCTCTTGGGGCTGGGAATGACCCAGCTGACCAGAGAGAAGGGACTCCAACATCCCAGAACCTGGCACTGTGTGCCAGACACCCTACCAAGTCCTTCACTGAGGCTAGGATCCCATCTACCACCCTCACTCCCACACTGCAGGCTCCCACACAGCCCTCTCAGTGACCGGGAAACTCAGGACAGTTACCTTTCTTGTTCAAGGTCACTCCACTAGTAAGGGGCAGGGCCGGGCTGCAAACTCAAAGTGAAGGACTGCAGGGCTCATGCGGGTCATTTCCTCCCCGTCTCAGTATCTCCCAGGGAGGGTTGGAGAAGCTCTGGAGCTGGGAACAATAGCGCACCGGAACAGGGAGTTGGGGAAACGGCAGCCTGTGATAGGGAAGGCGTAGAGGCAGGAGTCGGGAAACCCAGGACCCAAGGTGAAATGGCTTTGGAGTGTGGCCTGGTCATTTACCTCTTTGGCCCTGGGTTTTCTCATCTGTAAAGGGATAAGGTGCTTCTCTGAAATAGGGAGCGTCAAGGCTTTTGAGCAAAGGGGGCTCTGTTGGGGGCTCGTCTATAGGCTGGTTGCATGGGGAAGAAAGCCAGCAAGGCCAGCTTCATAGATGTGCAGAAATTCAGATGTGGGGTGAAGAGGACAATGCTCAAGTGCAGAGGCTGTGGTGGTCGCTTCTGCAAAAGAGAGATCAGAGATGCCGGAAACACTTTGGAGGAAAACCTACAAGCACTAGGAGATTGACTGGAGTACTGACTGGAGTAATGACTTGACTGAGGGCTGCGCCAGTTACCCCACCAAGTGCCCAACTCCCAGTCCTCACCACAGCCCTGATGCTGTAAGTATCACTATCACCAATGATGAGGAAACTGAAGCTTCGAGAGACAAAGGAACTTGCCCCGGGTCACAGGGCTGGCGGATAGCAGAGTCAGGATTTGAACTCAGGCCGGTGTTCTTAATCCCCATGCAATACTGCCCCCTACTTGTGTGCTGAAAGAGAGAACAACACTTTCCTTGGGGCCTCTGCATTTCACTCACATGGACCTTCACAGGATGCCTCCTCCTCTCCCTGGTCCAAATGCCCCTCAAATTCCAGATTCCAGCTCCTCCTTAAAACTTCCATGCCCTGCTCTGTCCAACCATCCACACCTGCCTCCCACCATTTCCCCAGGCCTGCTTCTAGAAGTCCTGGAATGTGTTATGCTCACTCATCCTCTCTCCTACTTCTCTGGTGTCCACACCTCCTCATCTCAGCTGCGTGCCAAATGTCACCCTCTGCCCCAGAGTTAGGCCCACCCTCTTCTTTGCTTCTATCATCTCGTTCCCTATTTCTTGCATGTATCACACTGTATTTATTACATATATTTTTGTCTGCTTGTTCATATTTCCACCTTCCCAATAGGATTGTGAGCACTTTGAAGGCCGAAAGAGGCCAGGTCCTAATCCGATCTGTGCACAGTGCATGGTATATAGTGGGTGCTAGATAAATGTTGATGAGTGAATTAACATGATTTATCGAATGAATGAACATCTGGGTCCAGGAGAGGGGTCCTTCTGGCTCCAACTCCATCCCACTTAATAGAATCATGTTTAGTTTTTGTCATAAATGCTTTCTATGTGCTTCTTGAAGATTTGGTACCACTAGTCCACTTTCTGCCTTGTCTATAATCCATCCTATTGGTTTAGACACAGTCATACACACACTTCTTCCCTGACTGGACGCCAGACCAAAGATAAATAAATAAATATCCCACCCTTCCTCCATTCCCACCTAGACAAATTAATTCTAAGCACAAGAGGAGAGAACTCGGGTAGGGCAGGTGATGGGCTAGCTGAATTGAAGCCAGCACCTTAGAAGAAAGACTCCATGGAGCAGGATAATTGCCAACTTGCTTTTCTCACCTTCATGGCAGCCCTTGGCTTCCCCCTCCTATGTGGGAGGGGCACAGCCCTGGCTCGGGGCCTCTCCAGATTATCCTCCCCTCCCAAGCAATCCTTAAGGAAACCCATTGGCTGAACTTAGGCCTCTGTAGACTCAGACAGAGGGAGCAGGCCTGCAGAACCTCTTCAAAGACCAGCCCAGCTCTGCTCCCAGGTCCTGCATGCCAAGACAGGTCAGCAGAGTTATTCTTGGTACTCGTTAGCACTTGCACAAGTTCTTGAATTCTTCGTATATGGCTAAGCGGCCCCCAGAATGCTGCAAACTCATCCCTGCTTTTGAAATCATTGTAGAAGCCAAGAAGTTGATTTTAGTCTCTTCCCTCCCAGCAGGAGCCCCACTGGAGCAGCACTGGGGGCAGCTGACTGTCATGGAGATGGAAGCCAGGGCCGGTTCCCCAGGGACAGATGAGGCACACCGTGGCAAAGGGCCTCCCCTCTTGACTGCTCCTCCCCTGCTGCCTGCCAGCCACTTTAACCATGGAAGACAAAGAGCAAAGGACAGACTCCCAAGCTGTGGTTCCCCGTGGGTCCGGAGCAGGTGCTACTACCAAGTCATCTCAGGCAGGGGCTTGGGGACCAAGGGAAGGAGAGAAGGGAGGTGCCAAGTGTCTTGGGCTAGCACCTCCTCACAACCAAAACAGACAAAACAGGATGTTGGGTGACAGGCTCGAGCAGCGATCTAAGTTACGCCAGCAACCACTAAGATTCCTGATTTTTTTTAATCTGTCTGGTCAAGCCCTGTGCCAGCCTGTTCTGTGTTTGAGGAGAGTCGAGAAAAGTAAGGAAAATTGATAATTACAGTTTCTAACCCAGTGAAAGCGTGGTAGGAACTGGCCCAGAAATATCGCCCCCCCACACACACACACATCTTTACTTCTTTGGTTGTTACAATTACACACACACACACACACGCACACACTCACACACAATGTCCCAGGGGCCTGACCTCAGTCCCAAAGTCCTTTACCTTTTCTCCCAGGATGCCTAGAGACCATTTTTCCTCAGGGCCGTAGCCAGTCCTGGTCTCCCCAAGTGAGCAGTTTCCCCCACCACCCTCACTACACTATTTGAGCTGAGGTTGAGTTCAGACCAAGCAACCAACCAACATACACCAACATTTTTCTGCCTTATTATTTCACCTTTCCACCCCTCCTCCCCTTACTCCTTCAGGACACACTTGCCTCAAACAGCTCACCCCACTTCACTCTTCTGAGCTTATTTCTATCAGCCTTCATTCCTTTGCTAAGATCTGATTCAGACCTCACCTCCCCTCTGGGGGCTTCTGATCCTCCCTCTTCTCTGAATACTGTGCTCCTTGCAGCTAACCTGTGCTGAGCACTTATGGTGCCAGGCATTGTGCCAAACCCCATACGTGAACCATTTTCTTTCAGTTTCCCAATAATCCTATGATCCCCAGTCATCAGATGGGGAAACTAAGGCTCAAAGCGTTTACGTAACTTACTCAGAATCACACAGCTAGTAACTGGCAGAGCCAGGATTCATACCCAAGGGTTCTGACTCAAAGCCCGTGTGGTGATGGGCAAAGAGAGTGGCTTTCCAGTCCACAGACTTGAGTTTGAATTCGGACTCTAACACTGACCACCTTGGGGGAAGTCCTAAAGAATGTTCTCTGAGCTTTGGTCTCTTCATCTAACCACACTAGTTCGTGGTTAGGATTAAAGGCGATATCCTGGGAAAGCATATGCGCCTTCCTGGTCTGTTCCACCTGATCTGAACACTCATTCTAATGCCTCGTCCTCTCTCGCCAGTTGTCTCTTAGGCAGTAGTCTGTGCAAACTAGGAGATCAGCATGTTCAGTGGGAGACTAAGGCTTATGTTCTGGTTTCCTACAACCTGGATAGCTACTCCCAGGGAAAGTTCCATAAATATTTTAATTGGCTGGTCAAAGTCTTTTAAAGGGAGCTTTGCCAAAAAATGCTTTTGCCATTGGAGGAGTCTATAACCCAGACCAAATCAAGCTTTCAGAACCTGTTCTGCTCGTTCCCTGTCCCCTCTCTCACTCCTCTTCACCCTCTCTTGCTGTAGTGTATCCATAATGTGACACCCTAGGCTGACTCCAACTTCCTGCCCATTGCTCACCTTCAAGCCTCTGCTCCCACCCTTTTGCCCCCAACTCCTCTATGCCATCTGAGCCCCTGCAACCAGTGTGGGTCAGCCATGCTCCTTCTCTCACCAGGAAAGAGAGAAAAATCCATCAGGTCTCCTCTCCATCTTGAGACTCAGCAGGTCTTCATCTTCTCCAGTCCCAGCTCTCCAACCCTTCTCCTGCCCTCTCCCTCAGGGACCCAGCATTGGCTCCTTACCAGCTCTTCCAGTTTTCCATCACTGTTTTAGGAACCGTCAGCTGTTGTGCTCATCTGGAGAAAAAAAGTCAAATAAAGGTACTTATTATCTTTGAACATTTGATTTCACAGTACATCTTGCATGACTCTCAAATATGAGGTCAATACAATAAAATCATTTAAATTTCCTGATATTAAACATTTCTGACCCAAAGAGTAAAAAGCTTTTTGAGTGATAGTTACATTGATATAAGAGTCACAATGACAGGTTTCAAAGATGAAGGTAATGGATCAGAAAATAGAACAGTAGAGAAAACACAGATGAAAGGCAAACAACCTTATTTGAAATCCAAAGCTTTCATTTTGGGGGAAAAAAATTTTTCAAGAGCACTATTTTCTGTTAAAAAGATCATGATAGAAGCACGCACTTGCCACCTACTTGAGTTTTCATCCTTCTATGTACTTGTCCCTTTCCGTCTTTAACTATTGTGGCCTTTGTTGTCATCCTGTTGGCTGGAATTCTCTAGGCTGGTGCTCCTGGAGCCCAGTTTGCGTCTTCCTAGGAGAGATGCTGGTAACGGGAGTCCTATGAACACCTGTGGGTGGGTGGGACCACCAGAGTGACTGAACTAGGCTCCAGAAGAGCCCAAATCTCCATCCACATGGTAGCCCAGCCAAAGACCAGCCTGCTTTCACACACAACTAGAGCTTAACAGGGCTCTTCACTAAAACAGCATATGATAACAGACACTTAACTAGTACCAATAAAGCATTTTATTTTGAGCAAGATTTGAAGACATGTGAACATTAAGCATCTGAACCACTGTTCTTTACTTACTATTTATCACAGCCTAAGCCAGTCCTTGAATCTCTCCAATGTGAGTAGAATACAATTTTCTAACTTACCTTCAGCCTTCTTGGGTTCAGTCCCTCCCAGGCTTCTCGTTTTCCTAGAACTTTCAGTGTCTTCCCCAGGCATCAGAACAAGTGGGGCCTTGCTTCTACTTTACCTTTCAAGTCCAAATAAAAGAATATTGCTGTTACTGGTTTGCACTGGAGTGAGGAAAAGCCCTGCCATTGCAGCCCTATCACTCCTCTGGGTGTTTGGAGTTTCCATATCTTCTCCCTCCAGGGACCAGAAAAGAAGATCCTTTGTCACACATGCCCTACATTTGTCCGTGTCACTCCTGTTCTTCTAATCAGAAGAGGTCATTTCCCCCACTTTACTGCCTCCCTGACCTCAGCTCTTTGCACTTTGGAACAAGATGTGTTTATTGATTGTTTACATTTTCTTAAAATTTGTACTTATGAATGCCAACAGTTTTTACACCTGGCTTCTGACCCAGACTCTGTTCTTACATAGTCTTAATGAAAATTTAATAGTTTATAAACCACATTTAGAGAGTATTCTATGAAATTCCACATGAACCATGGAAAAGGTTTTAAATGGAAGATTAGAGGGATCAATTAAATAAAGATTATAGGAAATTATTGACATGCAGGGCTGGGCTGGGCAAAAGAGGCAAAGACTAAATGTCCAACTAAGGGTGGGGGTGAGGTGTGGGTCTGGCAGGATCACAGATTGGACCTCTAATGGATGGAGTTCAGAGCATACAATAAGCTGGAGGGAGCAGGCGAAGAGCTTGGGTCAGGCACCCACGTGCCTAGGAAATCAGTTTGCGCAGGAAGGCTCAGACAAGTCCTGGAGGTCCAGGGACTGGAAAGATAGAGTCAGAGAGTGCAGTCAGCATCAATAACATGTCGGAAGAGTGCTCTCTGTCCTCTGTCATCTTCTCTACTCTCTGTGGTGTGTGGTCAAACTAGCTATAGGTTCTCAGGAAACTAGGGAGAGAATCTCTCAAGCGATGCCTGTTGCTTCTAACTGACACAGGGACAGAGGAGTTTGATCTTCCGGTGGATATCTAAAAATCCTCTGAAGTTCTATCAAGTACCATCTCCTGATGATTAAATGCCAGTTCTAAAATAGGAAGTTACTCCCAAAACCAACAGATGTTTGGGCTGTCATCATTATGCTTGTTCTAGACTCATTTGTGATTTCACTGTGAAGTCCTGTCTGTGTGATTTATTAGGAATCACTTATATAAGATTATTTAGAAAATCTTACTAGTCACGAGGTACCTATCCATCTCAATGATTTGTCTTTTATGACAATGCAATGGGGCATTTTGAAGGAGCATTTGGCCAACATTCCACCTCATCAGCCTAAAGAGACTGGAAGTTCCCCACACTCTTTGAGGTGGCCTTTATCAGGTACCTTGGTTTCAGAAAAGGTAGACCAATGTGTACAATGAAGTCTTTAATTAGTTATAGGAACTTCAACAAGCCACTTAGCTTCCGGGCCTCAGCTTTCTCTCCTATAAAATTATAGTGATCAATAGACTACACTACCTCCATGGCTCCTATGAGTTCTAAGGATCTAGATTATTTTAAATACTCTGTTAGCCAACTTGACCAAACTGTCATTGCAGGTGAGAAACAGGCAGCAAGACTGAAATTCTTCCCTGGTTTATACCCACTAGGTCAGAGCCAACAACTTTATATGTTGTTTTGGTTACCTTCTGCTAAACACATCCACACTGAAGGTCATTTTTCTGCCCATTCACATAGCCCCATTCCATTGTCACAATCAGCTGAGCGTTTTACCTCTGGAATGCACATGGATTCTTTCTTCTTTTTCCATATCTTATAAAACTCTTCCACAGTAGTCATTGCATTTACTAAATAAAGTCACTTTTCACATCTCTTCATTCAGAAAATTATCCCAATTTTTGTCCATGCCTTTATTCTAATGACTAATTCCAGTTTTCAAAGTATTTTTCAGACATCCATTGCCTTATCTAACTCCTCACAACAATCCATTTTGTTACAAAGTAGTTTGTAATCCAACATTCCTACTCATGTGTAATAGTAGTAACAACTTTTTTCCTAACAAACTTTGGTGTGAAATTTCATCAAATTCTTTCTGATAGTTAAAATGTTTTTCATTCATTGTATTTCTACCCAAAGTATTATCTGGGGAAAGAAATCTGGTAGGCATGAATCCAACTTACAGAGGGTCCTTGGAACTAACAGCTGAAATGGTCTTCAGTGATCATCTGTCCCACCGACTCCTGAACGTGGGACCTTTGTTCCAGTGACCAAAAGGTACTTGCCTCTCAGATAAGGGGTTTGAGGTGAGGAACCTTGGCTATGGGTTCCTGATCTCTGTAAGCTCCCACGAGTCTCTGAGCTCACAATTTCTGATTTGCATGTTTGCACATTCCGTGTCCCACTTGGTGGCTTTTCCTGGCCCCCTCACATGAGCACTTTTGTGTATATGTGTGTGTGTGTGTGTGTGTGTGTGTGAAGAAGACCAGCCCTGAGCTAACATCCATCACCAATCCTCCTCTTTTTTGCTGAGGAAGACTGGCCCTGGGCTAACATCCGTGTCCATCTTCCTCTACTTTATATGGGACGCCACCACAGCGTGGCTGACAAGCAGTGTGTCGGCGGGTGCCCGGGATCTGAACCAGCGAACCCCGGGCTGCCAAGCACGAACTAAACCACTGTGCCACTGGGCCAGCCCCGCACTTTTTTTCTTTCTTCAGAGCTGCCGTTTCCCCAAGATGGCCAGTTTGACTTAATGAATCAGCTGCAGCGTCTGTGATGTGCTGCCAGGTTTTCTGGGAGGCAGCTTCCCTGGGCTTCATCAGGTGGTTAAAGAGCCCTCTGGTCTTCCTGCTGGCTGTTTGCTATGCTCCCTTTTCCTTCTAATTAATGCCTACGTCTTATCAGAACGGCCGGTTCTCAGAGTAACTGAGTGATTGATGTGTTTTGTTGTGTTTTCTTTTGGAACCCTCCAGATTTGCCCAGACTTGAATTAATTGGGGTTTGCACACTGTTGCAGAGTAATTCACCCACCAGGTATCCCTTACGCCGCCTCCTGCTCGTCACGCAGAAAAACCACACAGCTAATGGTTGTTTGGCAAGTCTCAGTGTTCACAGGGTCTCCCACCCGGGGTCAGGGACTGCTCCACAGTTGACAGCTTGGGCTCTGGGGTCAGCCGAAACTACCTATGATACAGTGCTCTTGACAAGGTACTGAAGCTTCCTAAACTTCAGTTTCTGAGACTGTAAAATAAGAATAATAGGACCTACTTCATAGAAATGTTGAGAAAATTAATTGAAATAATGCTTTAAAAATGCTCAGTATGTGGTAAGTGCCCAGTGAAAGAGTTATTACTGATTATCCCACTCAACCCTTGGGGATAGGCAAAGCAGCTCATCTTACCCCCAGATTATGGATGAAGACACTGGGTTCAGAGAAGTCACATGGCTTACCCTATGCCACACAGCATACACATGAGCCAGAACAAAGTGACTCCTAGACTTTTACTCTTTCCACTTCCCCAGCAATGCCTCTCAGAGCCAAGAACCGTGTCCTCTATGACAGTGGTTCCCAAGGTGTGGTCCCAGATCCACAGCATCAGCATCACCTGGAAACTTGTCAGACATGTCAGTTTTGGGGTCATACCTAATGAATCAGAAACTCTGGGGATGGGGCCCAGCAATCCAGGTTTTAGTAAGCCCTCTGGGGGACTCTGATGCCTGCTCAAGTTTGAGAACAACTGCTCTATGGAATAATAATTTATCTCTTGGTCTAACTCCTGAGATGGCTGATCCACAAATCTAGTGTGATTCCCCAACATGAGTTGACCCTTCTAGCCCTGTGGCATTATCCTCGTCAGGGACTTGTGATAATACCTACTGACACCACTTAACTGTGGCAGTGGTTCTCATCCCTGGATACACATTACAATCATCTAGGGAACTTTTAAATAACACAAAGGCCCACCCCAGACCAGTTGGCATTCAGTTATAAAGATAGTCCCAACTGAGAACCACAGACCTACAGATCTTCCCTGTACAGACTCCATGGAACTCTGCTAAGCTGGGAATATTTGTACCTCATCAAGGTTTGTGTGATTTACAATCCACTTCCAGTCAACCGGTTTTTTTCCTCCCTGTGAACCTTGGATCCTTTGTCTGGTCAAGCCCTCCATCTTATGCCCACTGATTTGGGCATGCTAGCATTCATACTATCTACTTAATATATCTCAGCTTTGCTGCCCCTGTGCACACCCAGGGTTATCCTGCTTGATCTCAAAAGGTATGATATGAAATGAAATGATATGATATGATACGATATGATATATTATATATGATATGATATGATAAAACCAGGTATGATAAACATTAAACATTGACTCACTCTAGTTTTTATTTTTCTCCTAATAACTTAGAAGGTATGAGGAAAAATAACTTTTATGAGCATGTGGGAGTATCAAGGATCTTAAGTTCACTCTCTGGCACACCAGGTCACAACCATACACAGAGTACTGGTTACCTATGAAGAACACAATGTCAGCCTTTCTCACCCTTACAGCAGACATGGGGATCTGGCTTGATCCCCATGTCCATATTGGGGCCATATTGAAGCCTTCTGCTCCAGCCTCTCTGAATTAAAAATCAGCAGTCTCCAAAAAATGGCCACCCCAACTTGCCTACCTGGCTCAGGTAAGGAGGCTGAGAAGCTTGGAGCTGCCTCCCTCACCCTGTCACCAGCCAAATGGACAGTGTGAGAGAATTGGGGACCTCCAGGCCTGCCTCAGGAGGCCTGGCCACTGCGTTTACAGCCTAGAACAGAGGAAGACCCTGGCCCTTGAAGGACCCCATCCAACAAAGTGACCCTGCTCTCTAGTGAAAACATGGCCCAGTGGATTCTAGTTATTAACAAATAAGGCTCCTAGAGAAGAGCAAGAAAAGGACAGAGAAAAAGGCAGGTGCTCCCTCCCCAGCACTTCCCCAAGAGAATAGAGGAACTGGTGGACATTGAACCCTGTCAAGACGAGGAGAGCTTCCTGCTGGACATGGCAGAGCCGGAAGCCCCATACAATTTGGGATGGAGAGGGGAGGCTCACTTTAAGAACACAAAATTACAAATACAAAATTAGGTATGAAAGTACAAAAGAAGTCTTGCAAGTGGGGACCTAAACTTTAAATTTCATTTGCTGCAGAGTAAATTCACGTCTATCTAGACTCTATCTTTTTAAAGCTATTCGGGATTTTTTTTTGAATTGATCACCCCCAGATGAACAGCCTTCCCTATGCTAGATGACTTTCCATCATCCTCATTATCTTCATGGAATATGTTCTTTGAATTTTAAAAGACTCTGTAAATGGGAAATTTTTCATAGAAGAGGGTATTTCTCATGTACAAACACAAAGACCAGCTTTTGATTGATTTACTTTATTTTTTATTAGGTAGTATATTCATATGGTCTATTGTTCGAAAGGTATGAAAGGCTATATAGTGATGCCTGAGTAACTTTTACAAACTTTTTAAATAAAATTCATTTTTATAAAATGCATTTGTTTCTATTAAATTAATACTTGGGGGGCCGGGCCAGTGGCGCAGCGGTTAAGTTCGCGCGCTCTGCTTTGGCAGCCCGGGGTTCACAGGTTAGGATCCCAGGTATGGACAGACGCACTGCCTGTCAGTCATGCCGTGGCGGCGTCCCATATAAAGCAGAGGAAGATGGGCACGGATGTTAGCCCAGCGCCAGTCTTCTTCAGCAGAAAAGAGGAGGATTGGCGACGGATGTTAGCTCAGGGCTGGTCTTCCTCACCAAAAAAAAAAAAATAGAAAGAAATTAATACTTGCTTAAAACAGAATTTATAAAATAAAAATACAGAAAGAATCACATTCAACCCCGTCGTCCAGCTGAAACTTAAGGTCTGTCTGAAAACCCTCCAGATATGAGTAGATAAAGGTGGAGACTTGTCCTGTTGTCTGCCCGCCCGTCATCTTCCTAATACCTAACACCTCTCTAACCTTTCAAGCAATGCGTGAGATATGGGCTTCCACAAAGAAAGATGGAAAGAATTGAAGCATGGCAGCATTTTATGCGGAAAATTATAAGCTTTTGAAATTTATGGAGGCCCCAGGACGTATCCAGTAATCCAAGAGTCTAAGCCGAAGATGGTAAGTGGCTTGTAGCTCAAGTAACAATTCCATTCCATCCGGGCTGCTGCTGTATGGAGGACTGGGAGATGACACCAGATTCCGTGTGGAGGAATGCTACGATCCATTAGCCATGTCTGTCATGGTGATGGGGGGGGCAGTCTGAGTGCCACACACATGTCATAGGGGTGGGCTAAATAGTGAATGGAGATTTGGCTAAAACATCTAGAGTCAGTGCTCCAAAAATGTGAATCAACTGAATGAATGAATTAAATCAAACGGAAATGCATGGCTATCCAATCCTCGTTGTATAAAGAGGCTTAGAAAGGGCAGGTGCCCGAAGGTCCTCCCCCTCCTCCTGCCCTCACCCAGTCACAGCTGTCCTCATTGGCAATGCTCCCCCGGCTGGTCCAGCCACATGCCCTTTCCCTCCTCTGAATGCCCCTCGGGCTCCTCTCCTGGCTCTTGCCCATCCCCCCGCTGAAGCTCCCTGGGACAGGGGCCAGTCATGTACTTCTTCTCATTACCTTCCTCGGGGCCTTGCACAGCACCCCTGCACAGGCTGTGAGCTTTCCATACCTGCCAAATGTAATTAAGCTCTTTGGGCTCCTGAAGGTGTTGGGCCACAGCCCCTCAGACTGTATTGGGTACTCACTCTGCCCTGTGTAGCCAGAGATGGAGAAGATCTAGCCCCTTCCCAAGGGGCTCACAGTCTGTGGGGGGAGTAAAGCACATACATAAATCATTATAATTAAATAAGAAATTATAAAACTATCAATGTTATACATTTAAAATGTAACTATAACTAAATTATTATATTTATTTAAATTAGGAACAAGAGCAAGTAAGTGCCAGGTATGGCTGCTAAACGTTTTACTCACATATTGAGGCTTAGAGCATTTAAGTCGCTCACCAAGCTAGTCAATAAAGAAGCCATGATTCCAACCAGGTATGTCTGACTATGTTGTCAATAAGAGGGGAAGACAGTTATTTCAATTTGGGTTTGACTAAGAAGGGTGAATGTTTTGGGTAACTTTGAAACCATCACCACCACCCCCATCCTCCAACATTGGCAGAGGGGAGCTAGACAACTAGGGCTGGGCAGGACAGAGGCCAGAAGAACTATCCACTGCAATCCCAACTACTGAGACCCAGCACCTCAACCAAGGATCCCCTGCCCCGGCCCTGGCCCCTGAGCTCTGGGTATCAGCTCAGAGCAGAGAAGGCTGCTGGGAGCCTGCGGTTCCTGCATTTCCTGTGCACAGGCTGCTGGGGTGGGTTTGATGTGACCAGAGAGAGGCGGGGAAAACTGATGAGAAATCAGAGAGCTGCCAGAGAGTCGGAGATGAGCCACAGGAAATGCTTTTGTCTAAAAATATGCCATTTCTGAAAGGAAAACAGTCATTAGAGGGTGTGAGAAGCCCCCGTGGTGAGGAAAGCAAAACAGTAAGACTCATGGGGAGGCCAGTGGAACAACAGAGAAGCCCATTACCCACCCACTTCCTGCGTGATTAGCAAGACTTTAGGAGGATGAAAGGCAAGCAGACAAAATGACAACCCACAGACAGAACTCCAGAGGAAATGTCTGGGGACGGCATCCGAAGATGCAGCCGGGAAGTAGGAGGAGAAGAAACTGTTCCAGTTAATATTTTTCTCACGTCAGCTGGTTCAGCTATAGATCTGACTAAAATTTCCTGTGTACTTACTATATGCAAGGCACAGTGAGGGTCTTTGCATACGCCATCTCCTGCAATCCTTTCAACACCACCGAGAAGGAGGAACAGTGGTCTTAGAGGTTAAGTGACTTGTTCAAGCTGGTAAGGGACAATGACAGGACTTCATCCCAGGTTCCTGACCCCAAATGTCTCACTCATTCCAGTGCACCAAGCTGCCTCCAAAAAGATCAAGGGTCCTGACCATCCCCAACCTAGACGAGTCAGGGCTAGGCACCCCATCCTCCTGGTAGACTACACTCTTCTTTATCTTGTCTTGCATAGAAGCAAATCTGGTTAGAAGGAAACTCACCATCTTTTTTATTAATGACTCACTATCAGCTGAAACACATTGTAGCTACGCCAGATCCATCTGCTCCCCCAGGAATGGTGTAGTCTTGGTGTGGAAAGGTAACACCTCAGCCACTTGATCCAAAGTCCTTCCACGTCAATCATGAAGCAATTGTCCCTCTTCTGATGGGAGTTCCAGCAGGATATTGAGGCAGAGGAGCACGAGGACCTTAGGTGGAGGAGGAGGGGACATTTCCTGCAGGGGCACATCCTCCGTGCCAGGAGCAGTAAAGAGGGCTTTACATGCGTTTCTCCTTCCACCTGCCTTGACGTAGGTAATTTGTCACCATCTTGTAGATGAGGAAACAGTCTCCCTTATATTGAGCCCAGATCTAGCTCCTTTTGACTTTCACTCATGTGTCAGTTTGGCATTCGGGAACACAGAGAGCTAGATCTCCTCCATGAAGAAGTGTAAGGTCACTGCGAGGGTGACAGCTTCCTCAGCCCCTCTCAGTACCCCCCACCCAGGCTAAACATCTTCAGGTCCCTCAACTCCCCTCTCGGCACACAGTCCTCATCCCCTCATGGACACAAAGTCACTCCCACAGTGGGGCAGCCAGGGCCTACTGGCGAGTCTCCTGGCCACCCCTACAAGTGCGAGGGAACAGCTTTCAGGTCCCCGTGGACTCAGGGCCTCAGTCCAGCCACCAAAGCAGAGGGCTGCCCATCCCTGTCTACCAAACTGCCCTTGCTGCGGACACTAAAGATTTCTCCAACACCACCTCCACGGCCCCTTCTCAGCGCTCCCTTGTTGGCCCTTCCCGAGGCAGAGCACTGGAAGTCACTGTGGACTTCTCTCCCTCCCTCACACCACATCTGGCCAGTCACTAAGTCCAGTTGACCCTCACCTTGTTATGTCTCTCACACACCCCTACACCCCCATTGCTTCTGTCCTCCTCACACCCCTACCGCCTCTTCCCTGTGCTCCTGCTCTAGGCCCTTAGCAGGTCACCCTTTCCCATCCATCCTCCACGCTGCAATCCTAGTGATCTTTCAAAGAGGCAGATTTCATCATGTTTCTTCCCTGCTTAAAATCCATCAACAGCTCCTCACGGCCCCCAGAGAAAATGCAACTTGGCCTGCTGCCAAGGCCCTCCACTGTCAGCCCCCTGCCTGCTCGCTGACCATCTCCACTGACCTACACCTTCCTGAACATGCCCTCCTTCCCCTCTGCCCAATGAACTCCTGTTTTTCCTTCAAGACTCAACTCAAGTATCTTCTCCATCGCATCTTCCCTGACACCCCTGCCCTCAAATCAGAGGTGACTGTCCCCCTCCTGTCTCCCAACAAAGGGAGATGTTGAAGGACCACATGAGCTAAGTCATGGCATTGGTTCCCATGAAAGCAGGAGTCCAAGACAGGGCCCAGACCTGGGCAGGTTTAACTGTGCAAGACATTATATGAACAATAGGTACCACTCTGGGCATTTTCTGTGTGCCAGGAACTATGTGAAGCTCTTTACCTACATTGTGTCATTTAAAAGGATTGAGTGAGTTAATTTATATAAAGTAGTTAGCACAGTGCCTGACACGGGGTGAGCACTGAACAAATGTTAGCAGTAAAAGTGACAGATCATTTAGGTGACGCTTCTTAGGCCAGGCAGCATGCCAAACACGGTTCATGCGTTGTCTCACTTCTCACAACAGCCTTGGGAGGAGGGTATTCCTATATGTCCCCATTCTACAGATGAAGATACTGGATCTCAGCAGGGCTAAGTGATCAGCACAGAAGTAACGGACTTGCAGATCCATCTGCTCTGGCGCCCAGGTTCTCCATGTCGCTGATATCCAGAGAGCCAGGTGGGCCCTAGAGCTCCTTTGGGAAGAAAGCAGGTCAGGTTCTTTCAGAGCAGAACCTAACGAGACATCCAGGGAGAAACGTGGCCCTGAGAGTCGTCCTCTTCCATCCCATTTGGTCCAATATCGCATTTTACAAACCATCCTCCGAGGGACGCAATTCGCAGAAGCAATGTGGACTGGTTCCTTCTGATTTCTTCTATGAGCCAAGTAGTTATGCCCTCCTCCTGGGCCAGCATTGTAGGTGTAAGTTGGAGTCAGACCACTCCTTCACGCAGCTAGGTAAACTGAGGCCCAAAGAGTTATAGTGATTCACACAGAGCTAAGACTAGAATGCACGGGGGTCAGTCCATCAGCCAGTATGGGCCCCATCTGCCGCCGCATACCAAATGACAGAGGCATGTTGTCACAGAAGGAGCACAGGGTTACAATTGGACCCTCAGAAGCCCCGATTCTGCCAGCTGCTAGTTCTGTGACATCTTGAACAAGCCATTTCAGCTCTCTGAGCCTCACTTTTCTATGAAACAAGGCTGACACCTCCTTCCTCACAGGGCTGCAGTCAGAATCAAATGAGTGGTGTGTGTCCCCATGTTTGGGGGTCTGTAAAATGTTCTACAATTGCTGCCTGTTAGCAGTTAGGTCAGAGGAAAGTTTGTTTGGCCTTGAACTCCATAGCCTTTCCATTCCTGTGGGATTGCACTGTGCCCGGGATTCTTCCCTCACACCAACAACAATCAGGCTCATTCTAACTCAGTCTGCACCAATCTAGAGCGGCGCTGTTTCAGAACAGTCGGTCCTACACCACAGTGGCCTCACGCTGGGTCCAGGTCAATCAGTGTTTGCTGAGCTCTGAGTGGGAGCTTCCCCTCCAGGCTCCTTCACGTTTTCCTTTTAAAGATATTTTCCCTTCAACTGTAGTCTACCGGCATCGGCTGATGAAGTCAGCAGGTTGTCTGTAGAGTTTATTCCCAGGAGGAAAGGGGCTCGGCCACCTCCTACCTTTTTAAACAAATTCTGCCTTGATTTGCTCTGCCAAGATATACCTTTGGACAGAGTAAGGTGTTTCAGAGGCTCCACGAGCCCCGTTATAGCTGAAGAAAGAAGTGGAAGAAGGAAGCAAGGGTAGGACGACCACCATGGTTCAGGGGCTGGGCCCCAACTTTCCAGAAAGCCCACTTAGTGGCTCATCCACAACGGACCGGGTTCCTGGGGAAAGAGCTAGAAAGGGCTGAGAGAGAGATGTGAGTGGGGCTCACAGACATTTTATGGGCCAAAACCCTTTTGAAAGCTAATAATTTGGGAAAAAAATATTCACTATATCATCTTAAAAGGCATAAAACTCCACGTAGAGGAAAATAAAAGGTTTGAAAATCATTGATAACGAATCTCCCTTTAAGGCTTTGGAAGACACGTCTCCATTCGCCCTGACTGCCCCTGCTGGGAGCTCCCACTGAGTCTTAGAGACAGATGATATAGAAGTCAGAAAACGTCTGTGTTTTCTACTTCCTTTAATTTAGGGAATCGCCCAAGTAAGCAGTGACTGAATTTCATTTTTAGCATAAAATACTTGATCTCCAGGGGAGCCATGCCTCAAGCAACTGATTTTCACCACGTCACTTCCCCTTGACCTGTGAGGACTGGCCTGGTTCTTGGGGAAAACTGAACCACATACCACTCTGCAGGGGTCCACAAGTCCTCCATGATCTGATCCACCTACTTTTCGCATCTCATCTCACCTCCCCCTGCTCCAGTCAGAGGGACCTGCACCCTGCACCGACCCCACACCCACCTCCCCAGGCTCTGGCTTTTAGTTTCTGCCCCCAAAAGCCATCTCTGATATCCCCCATCACTACCTGCCTTGCCTCCAAGCTAGAAGTAATGACTAAACTCCAAGAATAAACAATAATAATAATTATTATTATTATGGCTTGTGTTTCTTGAGCTGAGTGCCAGGCACTTTACAAGCTCTCTTTCATTTACTCCTCTAACAACCCCATCATGTAGATATTACTGTGATTTATCCCCATTTCACAGATGAGAAAACCAGGGCTCCGAGAGGTTATGCAAAGTGCCCAAGGTCACATTGTTGGTAGGTGTAGGAGCCAAGAGTTGAACTCAGAGTCTGGTTCTCAGCCCATGGCATGTGCCTCTCCCAAGGGCATTGTTTTCATGACACAGACCACTTCCCACGTTGCACTACCAGAATTGGTGTGCACGTTTGTAAACTTTACAGAATTACAATTCATTGGGCAAAGACCATGCATGATTCTCCATACCTCCAACAGTACTGAGTTCTCAGGAATGAATGAATGAATGGGAAAATGTACATCAGACTAGAGAGTTAAAGCAACTCATAAGCATTAAAACGATGTCCTGTCAATAAAGATTCATTAAGCACAAACCATGTGGCCCACATTCTAATGGGTTCTGGGCCCCAGAGTTGAAGCCAGGGTCCATTGGACTCTTGGATGTTTGATGAATTCCCACTTTCCAACTTATAAGACCCAGTTGTCTACTGAACACTGATTTTCAGTCTCCTAGCAGCTTCTCTGCTCATTATTGCTTGGCAAACAACGTGGCTTATGCATGAGACTCACTTATTAAGATGCAATGCACTTATTCCAACTGTCATAACTACTAAATTGAATTGAATGGCAATCCACTGATAGTTCAACCTCTGCAGAAAAAAAGAAATCAGCCTGAAAATAATCAGTTCAGTGGTACTTTAGAGACATTGCCAGAAAACAACTATACAAACAGTAGGAAAGGTGATGTCATGACTGTCATTTAGTTTTGTCGTGGAGTTTTGATGTTCTGCACCAAGATGAAGGCCACTGAAATGTGAAGCTAATTTGTCCAAACAAAATTTCTAATAAATACCTTTGATTGTTCCTTTGTCTCCATCCTTTACCAAAGACAGGCAATTAGCAGCGTTTGCAATATTATAAGCAAATGAAATTGGGTCTCTGCCCAGCCCACCTACAAAGGACTTCTACAGCAATAAAAACAATCAATTGGATTCTTCATTTTCTGCTGGGTCCATGTGATTTCCTTAATAATGTCAATGCAGATTGTAATTTGCAGGAAAAAATAAATACGACTTGCATGAGGCATGAAATTTCAGACCACAGAAATGTCACCTTTTCTTACAGAGTTGTTTTGTTAGCAGGGTATGTGGTTTGAACAACTAGAATAGACCTCAGGTCTCATGCCTGATTTGTCTTTCATAGACTGACCTATATTTTGTCTCCCAAGCACATCTTGTTCACTTCCCCTTCTTCACCTCTGTTCTCTAGCAGGTTAGTGGGTGAAAGCACCACAATTAGGATCAGAAGACCAATGTCAGACCTCCAGCTTGGCCACGCACTAGCTGAGTGACCTTGGGCAAATCATTTAACATCCCCGGGCCTCACTTTGCTTCTCTGTAAAATGAGGCATACAAATATGAAAGTTCCTAGAATCTAAGTTCCCCAGGCTCCTAGGACAGTGCCTGGCCCACAATAGGCATGTAGGAAATGTTGCTTGAGCAAATGAGTGAATGAGTGTCTCACACTGTATCTGGCATGTGGTCAGCACAAATTAATTGTTGCTTCAAAATTAAGAATCTGTCTCCCACCTCTAACACCCATCTTCTTCCCCTTGGCCCAGCAAACTCTCATCCATTCCTCAAGGCTACCATCAAATTCTGCTTCCTCTGAGAAGCCTTTCTAAGATCACACCAGCTAAAAGTGATCTGACTCCCCTGAACTCCTAAGACATTTGTTGTCCATAGCCTCGCTTAGGACTTGGGCTGGCAGCCTTGTATTGTTGCTTCTCTTCTCATCAGGGATATCTTAGCTGCCCAGCTAGATCACAAGCTTCTTGCGGGCAGGTCCGGAGTCTTTGATTCTGCAGGCGATCCCTGCAGCTCCTGGTAGAGTGCATGGCACATAACAGATGTTCCATAAATATCCACAGATTGACAATGGGGGAAAGCCCAGTCCCCATGGAGAGAGGCAAATGCTCAAGTTCCCGCCGCTGCCCTAGAGAGGCCGCAGTGCCCTTCCTTGCAGCTCTCAGTAGAACACACTGTGTCTCTAAAGACTTCTCTTCCATAGAAAGTTTGCTCCGCTTGGAGAAAACCTTTCCCCATTTGTGAGGAAGCGACGTCCTCACGCCTTGTGGTGGAAGGGTAATTGTACGACCTCTTCGGGGACAGCATAGCAATCTCTCTCAAATTTTAAATTGCACATGCAATTTTAAAAAATTAAAGACACACGAATATCCTTTGATATCCATTTCTAAATGTTTATCTTACAGAGTGACCTGCACATGAATGGAAAGACATATTAAGAATATTCACTGTTGGGTTATCTATAGTAGCAAAAGACTGGAAACAATTTAAATGTCTATTAACAGGGAACTGGATAAATAAATCTTGGTATATCCACATAGAAGAACACTATGCAGCCTTTAAAATGAATGTGGTAGACCTGTACGTACTGAGGTGCAATATCCTCCAAGATATATTGTGAAAAAACAAGATGCCATCCAGTATGTGTGGCCTAATCTAACTTATGTAAAAAAAGGACATGGGCACATGTGTGCCTGTATATGTATAAGGTGTCTCCAGAGCAACAGCAATGGCTGAATGGGAGGGGACAGGAGGGCCTGGGGGTCAGAAGCAGGAGACATCCTGTGTTCTGTATTCCCATTTGCACAGACTAAATTCTTTAGCAAGTGCATGCATTATCTTCCTCTTCTTTCCCTTTTCTAAATTTAAATTTGTGTGTGTGTATGTGAGGAAGACCAGCCCTGAGCTAACATCCGTTGCCAATCCTCCTCTTTTTGCTAAGGAAGGTTGGCCCTGGGCTAACATCCGTGCTCATCTTCCTCTACTTTATATGGGACACTGTCACAGCATGGCTTGACAGGCAGTGAGTCGGTCCACGCCCGGATCTGAACCTGCGAACCCCAGGCCACCAGAAGTGGAGCCCACTAACTTAACTGCTATACCACTGGGCCGGCCCCTAAATTTTATTTTTAATAAGGTAATACATTCACATGTACAAAATTATAAAAGGTCCAAAATGGTGTATGGTAAAGTGTCTCCCTCCCAGCCCCCAGCCTCCCAGTTTCCACCCCAGAGGCAACTAATGGGAGCTCTCTCTCCTGTCACCCTTTAGAGGTGGTCCATGCATGCAGGTATTCTCTTTAAAAACAATCATAACAAAGTGAACTGGGGAAAAGCCTCCATGGACCTCAGCTCCCCCTCTCCAGCTAATGTTCTATCCCTCTCTTCGCACAGTCGTCAACTATTGGACAGGGTTGTCTACTTGTATGGAGTCATGGGAAGAGCTTCCTCAGGCTTTAGAGTCAGGCAGACATGAGTCTTCAATAAGTTACCTAACCTCTCTGGGCCTCATTGCTTCATCTGTAAAATGGGCAAGTAATGCCTACCTCTCAGGCCGGAAGGGTAAGAAACAGTTCGTGGAAAGCAGGCAGGGCAGTTAGCAGGTGCATGGAGCTGCCGCTAGAGCTCCAGACTCTGCCCCACCTCCACTTGGGCCCTTCCACACTGAGCCATGTTCCCGGAGGCAGCAGGAGACCACAAGACCCCTGGACGTCCCCTCCAACCCCTGATAGGTACATCCCGTGTTTCTGAGGCAACATTCTGTGGTAAACATCTACAGCAAGAGGAAAAACTTTGTGGTGCATTATGCTGATGATCAACACCAGTCCCTACCCCCGGGTTTGAGAACTTGTGCAAGGGTTCAGGGTTAGGAGTCAGGAAGTCTCGTTTTGAGACCTGACTCTGTCACTAACAGGGCTTCCTTGAGCAATTAGCTTCTCATCCCGAGACTTGCACAGATTGGGGGGATGAGTCCTCAGACCCTGGCCGCCTTATAACCTGATGTCCAGGGTGTTTTAGGGGAGCCCTTCACCCACAGGGTCTCTAGGCAGTGAGTGTGATTCCCCACCTAAACTATGACCTCCCTACTTACAAAATGATGTGGGTACAGAACAAGCATTTACTAAATTCTTCAACGCTAACCAACAAAGTAACTAAATTCTTCAAAAAGGCAGTAAATATTTTAAATTACCTTTAATTCATTTTTATCATTACTGAAATGAAACAAATCACATGGACTATGTAGAGTATCAAATATAACACTCCCTCTGTCAAATGCCAGGTCACTAAAGATTAAGAGGTGACCATTGGTAACAAAAGTGTTGCAGACGAGTTAAATGGCAATTGGAGAGAGCTAGTCTAAGACTCCTTCCAACTCCAGGGGGCTCTGATCTGTTATTTAGCGAATAAGCAACTGACACATTGCTGCTGCAATTTAGGGTGACTCCTATGATGCTGAAGATAGAAGGGGATTTTGCACCTGGCAGAAGTTTCTAAGGAACACACACACACACACACACACACACACACACACACACACGAGATGTGGATGGGGGTGGGAGAGGAGCCTGTTGTCGGGATAGAAGCGGGTAACCTGTGTCCCTTCGCTGTATCTCTCTCACAGCTATAACACCATTCAGCGCACAGACTCCATTCCCCAAAATAAATCACAGATCTAAAGTGCAAAGATGGTTCTCCATCTATTTTTTAAGTGAATTTAGGGATTTAAAGAGCACAGCCACCTCCAATAATACCATGCTCATTGAGTAAAAATATCTCTTAGCAAGTTGTCCTAAATCAATTTTTTTAATGAGTCTTCTTTTTTTCCTACTTAGTATTGGTAATTTAATAGCTCTGCGAAAAGTGCTATTGAAGCAAGAAAACTGAGCGTTTTCTAATTTATTCTCACAGAGATTTATCTATTAATCAAGTATCTTAATTCCCTCCATACTTAAAAAGGGCATTTTAAAGTGACATTCCCAGCCATTCCAGATCACTCCTTGAGTTTTATTGTCTGTTTTTTTAAATTTATGTCCAACGTGAGCTCTCTTCTGGAGGACTGAGCTGTTTGAGGAAGTTTCTATGGAAATTTTGAGTGAATCTACCAGTGGTGTTGAGTGTACCCAAGAGGGCAGGCCACTAAATCCTGGGGTGATTGACCCCTCTGACCTGTCTTCTGGGCTGTCATTCCAATGGGGATGGGCAGAGTTAAGCATGCAGGCCTGTCTCTAGTATATGGTTCTCTCCTTGGCATTTCAATTCTTCTTCATCACGTGTTATTCCCTTCCAACTTCATCTGTTGATAATCCACTGTGCCCTGGGCACACTTCTCGGCACTAGCATACATAAAGATGCCTCAGCCTAGTCCCTGCCCTCAAAAGGATCTTGTGATTGAGGGGAAGGGCAGACAAGCACATCTGACTAAATGCAACATGGTAGATTGCCACGCCTGGGGTGTGAACAAAATGCTCTCAGGGAATTCATTTTATTTATGTAACCAATTCTGGTATAGGACTTACTATGGGCCAGACACGGTGCTACCAATATGAACTCATTTAATCCTCACAACAACTCACTGAGATGGATACTATTATCTCTTTGTACTGATGGGGAAACTGAGGCACCAGGTGCGTAGATAACTTGCCCAAGATCACACAGCCAGTAAGTGTCAGCAACAGGTTCTGAGCCCAGTCACTCTGGCTTCCTAAGCTCATGCTCCTACTGTTGGGCTGCACTGCCTCTCAAAACACCCACTCCCCCAAATTCAGATACTTAACTAAAATCAGCTGCAGATGGAAGATGCTGGCTGAGAAGGCTACAGAAAACAGTGAAGAAGTTGACATTTATGCTAAAACATAAATGGTGAACAGGAATTAACTAGGCTAATGGGGAGGAAGTGGGTTGCGAGTCAAGTTTCTTGGTGGAGAGGGAGTGAGATGTATTCTAGGACCTGAGTAAAACCACCATGGCAGGGGGGGTGGAGAGGAAGGAGGGAAGTGGTCAAGGGGTGGCTGAAAAGTGGACGGGGACCCTATCATTCAGCACCCTCCCCACAGGCCATGGGTTGTCTTGTGGCTGCGTTCCCCAAGAACAATAGGAATCTAGCAAAGGGCATTGGCAGGGGAATGACAGCATCAGCTTTGCATTATCCAATGATCACTCTGGCTGCTGGTGTGTAGAATGGACTGGAAGGGGGCAAGGGTGGAAGCAAGGAGACCCATGGGGAGGCAGTAGCCAGGAAAGAGCAACAGTCCATGGATGGATGTGGGGTGGATAAAAGTGGATTTCAGAGAGACTTAGGAGGTGGCATCAACAGGAAATAGTGATTGTAAGGGGTGAGGAGAGAGAGGTGTCAATAATGGCTCTGAAGATTCTAGGTATTCACGGGATCAGGGAGCACTGGAGGTGGGGCGGGTTTGCAGGGTGAGGTGGGGAGAAGCTCCCACACAACAGCCACATGCACCATTCACCACTCCCCTCGTTCACAGGCTCCTTCAGGGCTCCATGCCTTCATCTGTGCTGAGCCCAGTCCTCTGAGTGTCTTTTCCCTCCTTCTTCACCTGGAGAACTCCTCGGAGATTCAGCTTGAATGTCACTTCCTCCAAATACGTGTTATGTGCTGGGTGCTGTACCAGGTCCTTGTGCGGACATTCTCTTATTTGGATCTCACAACATCCCTGCAGGGAAGCTGTTGTCATCCCCGTTTTGTAGATTACTGAGGATCAGAGAAGGTCCAGAGTTGGCCAGTCATTCAGGTGGTAAGTGGGAGGGCCCACCGACACTCAGTGCTGCCTTCCTGGTGACAATGAGGGAAAGGGGATCTTGGCCTGGGGCCCCTTCTTCTCAAAGGCATTGAGGTTACTCACCACGTAGATTAGTGACGTGAACTTGAGGAATGATGAGAAGTTCTGAAGCCCGTGCTGTGTGAGGGCATCAGCAAGGGGTGCAGACGAGGACTACTGGACCCAAAGCAGGTGTGCCCGTACAACATGCTTCTCCCGTTGTCTCCAGAATTCATCCAGTGAAGCACCTGCCACGCATCAGGCCCGCAGGGTTTCCCTGTTCTTCCTAGAAGTGGGTTCCAGAGAACAGACAGCCCACAGCATAGCTAAGCATAGGCTTTGTGCCTCCTCTCCAACCACTCCTTGACATGGACCCTCCACTCTAACCATGCCACTCTCTCACGCCATTGGCCCTTTGCTTGTGTCTATCCCTCTGCCTGGCTCCAACTCTGTCTCTCCTTTATGTGCCTGGAGATGTCCTACTCTTAGGATCGGCCTCACCTGGAGCATCCCTTCCATGTCTCCTCAGGCTGGGTGTAGAGTGATCAGCTGTCCCGGTTTGCCAGGACTGAAGGATTTCCTGGTTTGTGGGACTCCTGGTGCTAAATCAGGCAGCCCCGTGTAAACCGGGACAGCTGGTTGCCCTAGTTAGGTACCTGGGTTGCCTCAGCTTGCTGCAAGCCCAGCAAGTGTCCAAGCTGTCCTGTATTCATTGGTTCTCTCCTCTGTCCCGCCCTCTAAAGTAGATGTGCCTCCTTGAGATAAGGTCCCCATATCCTCGAGGCCCAGGCATTGTGTGCAGTCAGTGCTTGTGGAATGAATGCATGATGTGAGCACAGACTCAGAGGGGGCATGGTAGAGGATGGCTCCTACCACCCAGCAGTCAGAGGGGGGAAGCAAAGCAGTCAGAGGGCGCCCCACTAAAGAAGCACAGGAGCAAAGTTTGTGGCCTGAGAAAGACTGAACTCTGGCCCATGAAAGCCAAACAACTTGTTTTGCTCTTTGTGTGTTTCATTTGCCAGCTGGAAGCTTGGGGGATAATTTAGTGGAATCCCTTCCTAGATGTGTCTAACTTGAAAGAATTCAACTCTAGGTGCTTGGCAAGCAAACAACCAAGCAGTGAGCAAGCCCGAGAGAAGAAAATAACAATAACAATAATAAACAAGGGGATGGTTCCACTCTCCAGGCCATGGTGAGCACGTGCCCACAGCGGGCGTGAGGAGGGAGATGGGGTGCACTTTCTCCTGCATGCCCCTTGTCGTGTGAGCACCTTGCTGCACTGGGTATAATTCTAGCATCCAAAAACACTTATTTTTCACACAACCTGGCCCCCAGATTTAAGGAAATGCCTTCATCTGATGATCAGCTGGAAGAAATATTAGCTGAACCCTGTACTTTATGAGTCATTAAGAGATTTTCATGGGCTGTTCTGACCACACACACATGCTGACTCGAGAACCCTCGTGAGTGAGACTCTGGGTCTTCGAGCCAAACAGCCCTGGGTTGCGTCCCAGCTGTATTATTTAGTAACCAAGTCATCTCAAGTAGGTAAACGGCTTAACCTCACAGAACTTCCACTCCACTCTTGTGTAAATGGGGCTAAGGGTGTTGTCAACAGTTCACAGGCTTTGTTGTGAGGAGTAATGCAGAGAATGCGTGCACACTCTTAGCAGAGTGCCCCGGACATAGTAAGGGCTTGATAAACAGTAGCTCCTCAATTTAGTAGTGGTACGGCATTGTTTTTATCGGGCACTTAAAACTTTTAAAAATGAAAAAACCATATAGTCAATTTAGTCATTCTACCGTGTTGCTGGAGCAAAAGACCATCCCTGAATAAAGAGCTTCCCGATGATTTGTCACTCAAGACTGACCGCCCTTTTGTTTCTCGGTTATCAGTCATGTTACTTCCTACCTGGTAGTCCTTGCTCCAGAACAGTGTGGCCTGAACAGGCTGACTAATTATAGCATTTCCAGAGCACACACAATCATTCCAAAGCGGCTTTCTCAGGAGCTGGGACTGAAATAAATGGGCAATTAGCAGGTTTAACAGGATTTTCTTTCCCCCACCCACCCCCCGGTACCTCTAACACATTAAGTTGATCACAACAGTTATTTTAAGGAAATTCAGCTGAGGTATTTGTGGGGTTTGAGGTAATCTGTGTCCACCATAGAGACATGAAATCCTGTTGCCAGGAGCATCGTGAGGGTGCGGCAGGGAGGCTGGAGGTCAGGAAGGCCAAGCTCTACCCCCAAGTAGCCGTGTGGCCTGGAGCAGGTCGTCGTGCAACTCTGGGCCTCAGTTTCCTCATCTGTCAAGTAAAGAAGTAGCCTTACTCAATCCCTAACTCTCCTTCCAACTCAGGATTTGGATGGTTCTCAGAGACCAGTGCCCACCATTGGGTTGGCCACTGAATTACACATAGCCACCAAATGCCTCAGTTTCCTCTCCATGCCATGCATCCAATAGCTATTTAAGTCCCTATTAAGGGCTAGACACTGTGCTGGGCGTTTGAAATCTTCACTCTCACATCCATCCTATCCCAGCAACCTGTGGGAATGCCTTGCTTTCAGAGTTGGGCTCCTTGGAAGGAATCCCAAGTTCTATTCTACCTGGAATCACCAGGGGCTGCCTCTCTGACCTGCCCCATCCTCTGAAATATGTCAGAGGAGTGAAGCCCGGGCTCGGGGCCTTCAGCACAAAGGAACCAGATTTTGGGAGAGGGAGAAGTTCCAGGTCAGAAGAAATCCTGGGATTTTTTTCAGCCTCTCATTATCCAGTCTTATAGTAAAATGATTTTGCAGATGAGCAAGGCTCTTCCCCTTAATAATTCCTTTTGGCAATACCTGGGACCCTCTCTGAGATGGCCACACCTCACATCTTCTGACAGCCTAGGGATGAATTTCCCCTTACATCTTACTGAGGGGAGGAAAGCAGGATTCAGGAGTCCTTGTCCTACCACTTGAGAAAGGGGCTTAATCTTGACTTCTGGTGTTGTCATCTGCAAAATGCACGTGGCATCGATGGCTACTTGATAAAGCTGAGTGTGCATTTGAAAGTGCACTATCAACTATAAAAACAATAACTGTGGTCCCTCTGGGCCTTCTTCCACTTCATGACAATACAGAGCTGACCCTACAAATAAGCCGAAGAGATGGTCGTCTCCATAGAATTTGAACGACACCAGAAAGGTTCACCTGCCCCAAAATATCTTCTCCATGGCCTGAAATTCAGCTATTTGTGATTCATTCAAGCACCCTATTAAACGGCTTTGCCAGCTGTAACCTACCTGATTACATTATGAAGAAAAATTATATTCACTGGGACCTTGCCATGTCCCAGGCCCTCTGTAATACTTAATTCTTTTTTTACCCCAAACCAATATGAGAGATACGGATTATTACTCAATACATTTTAAAAATTGGGAAACTGAGCCTCTGAGAGTTTAGGAAACTTGCTAAAGGCCCATATGAGTGATAGGGTCAGGACTTCAGCATAGGTGGGGTTGGCAAGGTGGCAGGCCCAGGGTCACACAAAGGACAGCTGCCAGGGGAGAGAGGTCTGTAGGAGGCGTACACTAGCCCCAGCGAGCTCAGCCCACTTCACAACTTCTAGCCCAGTGCCCCCAAGTGCCCAGGTCACCTCCACAAAGACGACTGGAGTTTCTGCCAGGAAAGAAATAAAAGATCTTGATGCTGTCCATTTTCTTAAACAGCACATCCCCTCCGGCTAATCTGGAAATATCATTTACAGGGCTCTCGAGTGCCCCTCTATAGCTGAGTGGGCGGATAGGCATCACGAATATTTGGCACTGCTGATCCTCTCAGAGCCAGCGCCGTTCATTGGATAATTACTCTGTTGTCTTCTCACCTCAGGAGAAAATGCAAGACGCCCTCTTTCCGAATCTGGCCCATCACGCAGGCAACACTTATATTTTTAGAAGCTGTTTTTCCCTGATAATTTCACAACCTCTAATCTGCCACTCTCCAGATGAATATAAATTAAAACATAACAATGAAATATGGAGAAATATTTTTCCCCATCATAATCTCCAGCTCTCTGAACCCTGGACCCGGAGTGGGTGGAGCCCTGATTTGTCTCCAGAGCAACAGGGAGAGGGAGGCAGCGAGGAGAGGCGTTACCTGGTGGTTTCGGGCTCTGATGAGTGGCTGCCAACCAGTTATTAGGGAGGGAGAGGTACTTGCAAAGGTCTCCGCCAGCTGGAGCCGGAAGCGTAGAGGATGGTAATTACACCCACGTAGAAGTCTGACCGCAGCTCACCTGCTAAGGAAAGAGTGCTCCTTTACATAGCCCGGAAGCAGTGGAGTTCACGGGGGATCTGAATTCTAGACCTCAGCCTCAAAGTCATTCTCAAATTTATCCCCTCAAATCTGGAGGTGAAGGAAGAAAAGCGCCCTTTAAGAACAGGTAAAGGGAGCCCCATCCAAAGGAAGGGACGCCCAGTCCTTAGCTCCTGACAGCCTCGTCCACAGGAAGACAGAAGTCCTGTCTACACAACCCCATCCTGATACCCAAGAAAGCCGCAAAGCTGGGAAGCTGGGAAGCTGGCATTTTAAGGGATGACAGTGACCCCCAAACACAAGGAAGAGACAATAGTGTCTTAGTGCAGCAAGGCAATGACATAGAGTGCTCAGAGCATGGGGGTTTGAGCCAGACAGTTGCAGGTTCTAATCCTGACTCTACTTCTTACTAGCTGTGCCATCTTGGGCAAGTTGCTCAACTTCTCTGAGCCTCAGTTTCCTGGCCCGTAAAGTGGGAATAGTTATACCACTACCTTGGTTGTGAGGTATAAGACACAAATTGAATGTGAAGTGCCTGGCAGACTACCTGGAACATAAGAGGTGCCAAGATTAGTTTAATCTGCCCCTCTCCACCTCACCCCCATACACCAGAGAGCAAATTCCTGATGGATTCCTCAGTGATATCTCTGCTAACTACTGGTTACAGTTTTGAAACCGTCTGTCAGGCAGCAATAACTCCTGCCTCCTTTGCCCCATTACGTAGTGGGTGGCACAACTACAGGATCAAGAGTCAGAGATCCAGGCTTTAATGGGAACTGGCCATTGCCCGACCAGGGACACACAGCACTGTCCCTCCCCCTCGTCGTGGGACTGACTGCAGGCTGTCATCACAAGAGGGCTGGGCCACCACAGAACTGTTTATCCCAATGAGAGCTCATCGGTGCCAGAAATGCTGCCTGCCACATGATTCCATGTTGACCCTTCCTGGGGTGCCAATCGACCTGGAGACTGGGAGGCCTCTCTGCCCTCACTTTCACATGTGACCTGGAGCCCAGAGCCTGCTCTCCATAGCTGCGTTTCTGACCGAGTTGGATACCTTGACATGGTCCCAGTAAGCAACAGAGCACCCATTGTTCTGCCTTCTCAGCCCCACAGACGGGCTGTGCCTGCCAAGTACAGATTCTGGCAGTGGAGAAAGGCTCCTCAACACTTCGACCAGGAAGCACAACCACCCTCACCCTCATGGCCTGGGGCCCACTCGGCCCGCAGTTCCTGCAAGATCCTCAAGTCTGTCTGCTCCACTGTTTGTGAAGGGCAGGTAGGGGAGGTGGGCAAGCAGATGAAACCTAAAACGTGCTCTCTGCATATGGCCGAGGAGACTTTATAGCATATGATCATAGAACTGTAATATATTAATACTGCTATAATTAATATTACTGGAATTAATATTACTATACAATATGTAGCTATAATATAAACATACAGTGTAGCTGTAATAGCTAACCTTTATTCTAACCATATGGCAGGTCTGTGCTAAGCCTTATCTCATTCTAAACCTCCCACCAACGTATGACGTAGGAAGTATCATTTACCCATTTATAGATGAGGATAATCCAGAGAGGC
This sequence comes from Tapirus indicus, assembly GCA_031878705.1. Classification (NCBI taxonomy): domain Eukaryota; kingdom Metazoa; phylum Chordata; class Mammalia; order Perissodactyla; family Tapiridae; genus Tapirus; species Tapirus indicus. The sequence goes on from CM062918.1 coordinate 50,247,357, forward strand.
TAAATTACTTGCCCAAGACCACACAGTCCATAAGAGCCCAAATTCCCACTCAAGCAGTCTGACCTCGGTCCTGGGCCACTCAGCTCTGTAAATGTGGCACCTGACCCTCAAGATGGTCGTGCTGGTGGCAGAGTTCTAAAGACCAAATCTAGGAAGTTCACTCTGCTCCCGCAAATGTCCCTCCACTCCATCTTCGCTTGGTGCCTGAAATTCCTCTATTTGTGTTCCTTTGTTTTAAAGCTTCCTCCTTTCTTAAACGCAAATATCCCTTTGGACAGCATGGAAATCCACAATCGGATGCCTTTGTGGGACTTATTTCTGAGGCCCTTTCCTCCAGACAGCTAACTGAGAGCAGGAGAAAGGGCACTGAGCAGGTCCGCAATATCCCACCAAAGTTTATTTTTCCCTTTCGTGGGCCTCTCATTTCTCATGCTTTTCCATTCTCCCAGTGATCCAGAACTTTCGTGCTGTCATAAAGACAACTGATTTAATAAATAAACTCATACTAAGGATGTTTCCCATCCCCCCATGATACCCCACATCCTCATCAGACCCAAAGCACCCTCCAACCTCATCAGAGACTTTTTAGCAAAATAAACTTCACGTGATTAGGAAGCTCATGTGAATAGCAAGGTGAGAGGTCCTCTCTGTCAGCCACTTCCTGCCCTGACACGCCACCACAGCCTGCCTACTGTCTGCTCGCATGAACTAACGTCTGGTGTTGTGGGATCCAGCGTATCATTTTGAGCTGCACAACTTTAACTCCACTAAAACTGTGTTGCAAAACTGGGGCATCACAGGGAACTAAGGAAAACAGAGAGGCACAAAAGATTCCATATATTCTTGACCCATAGTTGAGTCTTGCCCAACATGCATACATTAGACCCTATCGTTCCCAATTTTAAAAAATATAGGGCCACGTATAAATGGCTCCCTATAAAAATTTAAAAATATATTTTTAAAAAAGGATACTCCTTAAGGAGTGACTTCATCTCCCAGGGGCATTTTCCTTACAAGAGGCCTGTGAAGATGGTCATGGTTAACCCAAAGGGATGAATCACCTGTGGTGGAATTTTGTTCACTGGAACAACCCAGGGTAGAAGAGGATTTGAGAGATGAGGGGAGGGCCTTGGCAGAGGTCATCTTACCTCCTAGTACACAGGATATGTTAGTTATCTATTGCCATGTAACAAATAACCTCCAAATCCAGCAGCTTAAAACAACCAACATTTACAGTCTTACAGTTACTAAGAACTAAACATCTGGGAGCAGCTTGGTTGGATGGTCCTGACTCAAGGTCTTTTATGAGGTTGCCCTCAAGCTCACAGCCTCTCATGAGGTTGCAGGTCAGCAGGGGCTGTAGTCTCCTCAAGACTCTACTGGGGCTTGAGTCACTTACAAGCTCGTTCAGAGGGTTGTGGGCAGGCCTCGGCTCCTCGCTGGCTGTTGGGCAGAAGTTTCAGTTCCTTGCCATGGGGGCTTCTCCATGGAGCTGCTCACGATATGGCAGCTGGCTTCCGCCAAAGCAAGAAATCAGAGAGATGGAGAAGGAGAGGGAGATGGAGAAAGAGAGAGAGAGAATCCAAGACAGAAGGCCCAGTCTTTTATAATTTAATCCCAGCAGTGACATACCTCACTTCTGCTGTGTGTTACTGGTCACGCAGACGAACCCTGGAACAATGTGGGAGGGGACCACACAATGTGTGAATACCAGGAGACAGGGACCTTTGGGGCCACCTTGGAGTCTGGCTACCCCAGGAGGGTACGGAGCACGGTGAGGTCCACAGTTGGAGGCATCCAGACTGCAGCCATACACGCTTGGTCAGGTCAGTTAACCTCACTCAGACTCCGTTTGCACTTAAATAAAATGAGAGTAATAGAGTTGTTGGGGATCAACAATGTCTATGAAAGCACATTGAACAAAGTGTTCTACAAATATAAGGCAACGTTATTTTGGTTGTTATTAGCGCTAGCTGTGGCACACAGTTCTGGAGACTCCTACTCTATTGAGCTCTCAGGCCCAACCAGCCTGTATAAACCAGTGCCAGTGGGTATTTCAGATTGCCAATACCCATCGTCAGATAATGAAGTGTTGCAACATACAGCTTGGGCAGGACCTCTCTAATGATCTGTTAGAGCTGATTTATAATTAGCTTTCCACCTGAATGCAAACAGGGAGCCTGAATTTCTTGCTTGGAAATGATCTGTTCTCTTCATTTGAATGTCTCCCTTCATCCCATTTCCTTAGCAACCCTGGTTTTTCTATGTAATAGGTGATTCAAAAGTAAGCCTCAGCCCCACCCTCTCTGAGAAATCACAGGTTGCAAACCACTCAGCCCTGGAGTCAGTGATCTCAACAGAGACCCAGCCAACTGTCCTCCCCTCCCCTGCCCCGTATCCTGCCCTAAGGGCTCTCAAGGCAGACCTGGTTTAACTCTGGGCATTTAGGACACCAAGAACTTTCTCTCTAGGAAATGCGTCTTTCTAGAACCCCCACAGTGCTGGTCAGAGAACAAGAGCACTGGAAAGAGGTCAAGATCTTAGGGTACAAATCCTGGCTCTGATCCTCACCTATGGCGTGGCCTTGGGTAGGTCATCTCATTTAAACACTGCTTGGAGCAATTTAGACCTGGTTATCAAAGACTCGATGATTCTCCCAGTTATTCACTGAGCTCTTCTGAGCTTTCTCCAGTGCCCTCCTCCCTTACCTCACCAATGTACCTCACCAAAAACAAAGTATGCGCAACCTTCTAAGGTACCCCTCATAGTTCTGTTTCTCTCCCTGTGGGTTTTTCTTTCCTTCTGAACACTCAGCAGAACTCACCTGTGTGTGTCATGCAATGGGCATGGAATCATTACAGCCCTGTGCTGGTAATTCAGCCTCATCTTCATGGCCACCATGGCTAACCCTTACTGAGCACTCCCTGTGTGCCAGCTACTGTTCTACCTCTTTAAACCTTCACAACAGCCCTGAGGTCATAACTATCATCATCTCCATTTTACAAATGAGGAAACTGAGGCTCAGAGAGGGTAAGAAACTTATTCAGAGTCACCCAGCCTATGTGAGGCAGAGCCAGGATTCAAACACAGGCAGACTGAGACCAGAGTGGGCTTTCTTAAGACTGACTTCTTTCTCCACAAAGAATGTCAACTTCTTGATCACTGGCCCTATTTCTTTCACACACAGTCAGCATCTTAAGTATTTGATGATTGATTACAGGCTTCTGTCCTAGGCACTTTAACCGTACAGTGAAGCATAAACTCTCTCCCTACCTTTCCAGAGCATATGACCTAATGAGTTATAACAGACAAATCCAAACTTTTCATCAACCCATAGGATTTAGGAGTGTTTTCCCAGCTCTCATTTTGCAAATGAGAAAAGGGAGGCCTAAAGAGACTGAGTTGCTTCTGATCACACAGCTCACTGCGACAGAGCCAGGACAGGAGCCCAGGCCACCCGGCCCCTGTCAGGAGTTCAGTCTAGGGCAGTGGTTCTCAGAGGTCCTAACGGGGGTAATTTTACCCCCCTACCCCCTGGGACATTTGGCATTGTCTGGGGACATTTTTGGTTGTCACAACTGGGGAAGAAGTTGCTACTGGCATCAAGGGAGTAGAGGCCAGGGATGCTGCTCAACATCCTACAATGCACCAGACAACCCCCAACACAGAAGTGTCTGGCCCCGAGTGTCAATAGTGCTGAGGTTGAGAAACCCATTCTACGGGACTCACCAGGTCCTGACAAGGCTCTTCACTCCTGTCTGTTTACATGTCGTCATCTACAGTGGGACATCTTGTCTTATTCCTCCTTGGTTCCAGTGCCGGACAAAGTACTTGGCATGGAGTAAAAACTCACTGAATGAGGGAGGAAGAGAGGGAGGGAGAGAGGGGAAAAGGAAGGGAGAGAGAGAATGATAGAAAAAGATAGGCTTTCCTGGTGGACAAAGAAAATCAAACTCTATACATCAAGACCTCTGTTCATAAAAGAGAAGACTATTGACTGAAATCAATTCATGCACATCTGTCCAGAGAGACTACCTCTGGGCACCTTCATTACACTGCAGCATAACTCAGGCCAACACAAACAAAGTGAGTTAAGGGGAGAAACCAAGCCTTGCTACAGGAATGTTCCCCCTATTAACGTAAGTCCTGACTGATGGATGTGATGGAGCCAGTGAGGTACAAATGCACTGCCCTTTTTAAAAATAACTGGTTCCTTAGAGGTGTCCATGGGGAAAATTGCTGTAGTTACAGCTGCCGCTGAGGAAGACATAATAGACAGCTCTCATTCCAAGGCGGCTGAGCTGGGGCAGAGGGCTGGCCAGTGGGCTGTGAATCCAAATATCACAGTGCAGTTCGTGCTTCAGCCCCGACCAAATGACAAATGGCTCCCCTATCAGAGCTGGCAGGTGATGTACCACTGCCGGCACTGGGACAATCTTTCAGCAGCCACCAATTCTCTGGAATGGATGGGGAAGACAGGAAGTCTGCCTATGGCTATTGGGCAAGGAGAAGGGGTCTCTGAGCCCAGAGACCTTCTTGGGAAATGCAGCTCCCACCCTTTGTGGCAAATAAGGCTCCCTGGCCAATCAGAGGAGAGCAGTGCTTCTCCGTGTTCTCATCAAGGTACGGTGAGCACGCAGAAAATACCATGGAACCATCAGATGGAACCTGGAAAAATCCCTTGAAACCATCAGGTGGAAATGTCCTTCTATGTTCCTCCCTCCCTCGCTCTGTAATTTTCCTCAGCGCCCATGTTATGGGAGCCCACCCCCTCTTCTCCATAGGTGCACCTCTTCAAAAAACCCAGATTATGCCTCCCACAGGATGATTTTCCCAGGCTCCATGTGACGGCGATGCTCTCCCCTCTCCGTGCCCCGACTGCACATGTGCCTCCACTGCAGGAGGAGGTAGGATTCATGATGGAGCCCATGATCATAATTAATTAGGAACCAGTGTGTAACAGGACAGGGAAGATTTGTATTTCCCTCAGGCAGGATTTAATAATTTTTCCTCTATCATCGAAACAGAAAGAACCAATAGTATCCTCTATCAGCTAGTCCAGTGATTCTTAAACTCCAGCGTGTAGCAGAACCCTCTGGAGGGCTTGTTAAAACACAGACAGCTGTGTCCATCCCCAGAGTGTCTGGTGCAGTAGGTCCCAGATGGGACCAAGAATTTGCATTTCTAACAAGTTCCTAGATGCAGCTGTTCTCGGTCAGAGGCGCACACTTTGAGAACCACTGTGAGTCCATGAATTCTCAACAGGGGCGATATTGCTCCTAACGGGGTGAAAAGTGGTTCTTGTCGGGGGACAAAAAAAACTTACTCTTTTTATTATAAAGCAGATATACATGCAGCGTATAAACAAGGGCAAAAGCTGAGTGACAAGAGCAGCACATTGAGCCATCTTCCAAGGAGGGTGGGCCTGTTGACCACCTTGCTTTGCTGAGCTCCAGGAGCATGAGCCGTGTATGTCCAAGCGGCCACCAACCCCTGTGGATCAACCCAGGCTTTCTGCCTGCCTGAGACCTGGTCTTCTGTGTCTCTCCTGGGAACTTCCACTTCTCATCTGGGCCCCAGCTCCCGCTGCCCAGCCTGTGAACCGCCCCGCCCCAAAGCTGTCTTCCTGTTGGACAGATTGGATGGTCACAGCTGCACAGCCCAGGCCCACTCGAAGGTTGGTAACAGAAGCGGTCCAGGCCAACTCTGTCCTGGGGTAAATAGGGTGTGGCCAAAGGTCTCCTAAGCAGCAGTCTTTCTTGACTAAGGTGGATGTCAGGGTCATGGGTCAGGGAAGTCTGATTTGGTACAAGAGATGCAAAAGTAGGATCCAGCTGGACCAGGGAGAGGAGACTATTGCAGAGACAAGATGATTGGGCCTCAAGGACAGGGCAGGAGGCCAGCTCTGGTTCCAACCAAAACTTAGGGATCCCCAGATCCCCCAACGGTGCCTCAGATGGTGAGGTTTAGGAGGCAGTGAGGAGGAGTGGAAAGAGCATGGGTTTGGGGTATCAGTTCTCCCTCATGTAAATTGTGAAACCAGGCACAAGCCATGTTTCCCCCCCTAAGCCTCAGTTTCCTCCTTTGTAAAATGGGGGTGATAATGCCTACTTCATAGGTTGTGGTAATGATTGAGTGAGATGTAAGCACTAACAGACGGTGGTGATGACAATGTTGGGATCAAGAGTATTCTATCCCCTTCACTGTCATGCTTGCTCTGCTCTGAACATGCTCCAGTGGCTCGGTGTTGCACCTACATTGTGTCCACAACCAAATGCAATGGTTCATTGTCACTTAACCAGCACAGAATTGAACAGGACTGTCACTTCCCTTTTCCAGAACACAGGCTCTGACAATGCAGTCTACAATCACATGAGAGCTGGGAGAAGACTGTGCAATATTTACTTCTACTGAAAATTAGAATCAAATAAACCCATGGGTCTTTCTACATGGGCTGCTACTGAGTCACAGCTCACTGTCTTTTGCAGCAGTTGGGTTTAGGATTCAAGTGAAACCCTGTTAAATTTTATCTTTCGTTCTTTCTCTCTCTCTTTCTCTCCCTTTGTAAAAAATTTTGGTGTAAAATTTTGTTTTTGGTGTCACTGCTAGCTTCTTGATGTCAGAAATGTGATGAACTCATACCCTATATTATTATCCAAGTAATGACAAAATTGCTAAGACAAAGCCAAGGATTGGACCCTAAGTCAAAGCACAGAAACCCTCCCTTCAAGGACACACCTGTCTATTCATTGGTACTTTGGGTACATTGGTCCAATTAGTAATCCATCAGCCTTACCATTCCTGCAGCCAGTCCATAGTTCTCCTACCTTTCCACAAGAAACCTTATCAAATATGCTACTCAAGTCCATCTATCCATTTCCGTCCTTCACCCCTCATTTGTTGGGCTCTGAATCCTGCTGATTATACCTCAAAATGCCTCCTGTAGACCTCCCTCCTCTACATCTCTACAGCCACTCACCTCATCAGGGCCTTTACCTACAATGTCCCCTTAGGCCACTACACTAGCTTCCTAATCAGTCTTCTCACCTTTGTAGTACCTAAACTCCTTCTGGAAAAGATTGAGGCAGCTCAGCATGTATATATTCAAATGCATCATCCTTGTCCCAGTGTAATTACCTGGAAGTCACTCTTACTACCTTTCATGCCTTAAGTTTTTAATTTTTTTTTAGTTCTACATTCTAATATTTCTTTGGTGGTGACAGATCTTCTCCCAAAATGACAAAGAATTTAAAAACATTTCAATTTATTTTTAACATCCGTGTCAGTGAACAAAGAAATAATCGTTGGTGATGGGGTGGGGGAGGGAGGAAGAAGGGAACTTAATTAGCTTTTATAGCAACTTCCATCAGGGCGGTTGAACTGGGATGTGACATCTGACTGGGTCTGATCACAAGAAGGAAGGGTATGTTAAACTGCCATGAATATATTTACCCGTTTTTACAATACCATTTTTAAAACTCTCTGCAGAAGCCAATTTTCTCACAAGAAAATTACCCTACCAAGATATTTTAGAATAAGGAAACCCAAAATTTCTCTCTTAGCCTAAATCAATTCATCTGGCTCTAAAACTGTGATTTGAGCCTATGGAGCCTCTGGAATTTTCTGCAGCCTGAGTAGGTAGGGAAGCTGAGGATGAAAAGACAAAGAAGACATCTGTTATGTCTCTTGGTGGTAGCGGGTAGCAGTAAAATCCCAGCCCAGCCACACTCCTGGGCAGGCTAGAATTGAATGGATCCTTGAGATGTGTGGGCAGAGAGAGAGGCAGTAGCTGAAGATGCTCCAGGCTGGACCTAAGGCCTGGCTAAGTAACTAAAGGGCAACGCCGATGAGTTAGAACCTTCCACGGGCCTTAGTGATAATACAGCTCCCGGAATGCAGCAAGAAAGGGCTAACAGGCCGCATCTTCTCCTTCTCTCTCTTTCTCTGTTGTTCCTCTAACACCCCACCCCCATTCAGAAACCCCTCTGCCCTTTCCCTCCTCTGAAGCCCCACAACACTGTCTGCATCTCTCCTGCAGCATTTCTGCATTCCTACACTGCTCTTTATGCACAGGGCCCTCCCTCCCCATCAGACTCTATGCTCTTGGACGACAGGCTTGTGGCTTACTCATCCACGTATCCTGAACACGACCTGACACAAAGTAGGCGCTAAGTAAATATTTCATTAAAAGAAAGAAACGTTCATGGTGCACCATTACTCAGCTCCCACACTTGGGTTTGTAAATTTTATTCCGTTCCATGTAAATTTCTCCCTCTTTGGCAAAAACATTATCATGTAGCTTGCCGTCACTCTTACTTTGGGGTCACAAATGTCAAAAGTAGTTAGCCCCAAGTCACTATGTGTAGGCATGAGGGTATAATGTTCCAAAATCAGAAGTAAATTTTCTTAAACTAAGACTTTCAGTGCTGGGGAGAAGGTGTAAGATAAGCAGGGCATATTCGTTCATCCACTTCCATATTCAATGTAGCATTCCCATGTGCCGGACAGCGTGTTTGGCTTTGGGAGTATAAAGATGAATACGACACGGTTACCACCACCCAAGACACTCTCAGCCTGCAGATCTTTCCTAATCATTCGGCAAGCATTGAATGAGCGTGAGATGCTGCAACACTTCGCTTGGCCTTTTTTTTTTAAACAAACACTTCTATCCTATGTGCCAGGCATTGTTGAAGATGGCATATAAATATTATAAATCATTTATATAGGCACTTTATAGACATTAACTAATATCTTCAGAACAACTCTAAGAGGTAAGGACAATTAAGTATTTATTATTACAGATGGATAATCTCTTTTAATCCTCACAATTGAATGAGGACCATATTGCTAGTCCTGTGACAACAATGAGGGAACTGAGGCTCAGAAATTTAATTAATATAATTGCTCAGAGTCACACAGGCTGTTAAGTGATAGAACCAGGATTTTATTTTTTTCCTGAGAGAAGAGAACGCGATGTGTTCCTTAAAAACCCTGGTCAGAATCTGTCACCGGATTTGCCTGTTGTGATTGGGAGACTGGAGGAGGAGGGCAGAGGCCAAGGTCGGAGACTAGAAGGAGGAGTCGGGGGAGGAGGTTTGTGATAGGACTTCAGGGGCAGCACAGGCCCTGGGTTACCTGGGACCCTGGGATGCCAGCATCTTTGGCCAGACCCCGGGAGGCAGGAGGCCAGGGCTTTGTTTGTGTGAGTGGAGCCTCACATCTGGTCCTGGCACCCATCGTCGCTCTACCTGCTGTTCAAACAAGCACCACCCTGTGCGTGTCTTGTCACCAGCAGGTCATGCTTCCAATTCCTCTGCTCGTTCTAGAGCAGGGCGAGGAGCAGGGCCCAGCCCCTGGGTGCCCACCAAGGGCAGAGAATATGCGAGATGCTAACACCTGTCTGCATGAGCCTAAGCAATAGGCCCCACGCCTGCCAGGGACCAAGCGCAGAGCAAGCATCTGAGAGCAAGTCATCTGAGCAGAGAGAGCAGTGGCAGAAACCATGGAGAGGTGGCTTGTCAGGCAAGTCTTCCCCAGCCTATGATTCTCCAGGCACTCGGACCAACACCACCAGGAGCCCAGGGTAGACTTTATACACACACACACACACACTCCCCAGTCCTGTTTCCTTGGGTGGACATTTTCATAAGAAAACCATTGAGCCACACTACCAAGCCCATGATCCATTTCGATATCTGACAGGAAATAATTTCCCAATGGAAAAAAGAAAAGAAATTCTCAGAAAACCCTACTTACCGCAGAATTCCATACCCGTTTGAAACCTTATTCCAGCAACCAGGCCAGAGTGCAGGGCTGCGTGCCATCCTAGCCAGGGTAAGTGGGCTCCTGCTGGACTGCACCGAAGCCCCAGCCCGCCAGCATAAATATCTCCTTTATAGTGGGGTTATTCTAGCCTCATCTGGGGCAGTAATCTCTCAGAGCAGAGGAAAATAAATATGCCGTTGTCAGAAACCCCAGGGCAGAAGTGACGACAGCTGCCCCTTCTAAACTTTTCTTTATACCTGTGGCCACCTTTGGACCTTTCAGAAAAGAGATGGCTTCTGAGTCTCAAGCAGGCAATTCTTCAAGCCAAAGTTATACAGAAATTCCCATTTTATCCCCCTCTATCTCTAGAGAGAAGCCCCACATTCAGAGGGGGGCTTTCAGATGGTCAAGAACAGCATTCAACAGGCCGAGGCCAAGCCGAGCGCTGTCTGAGGACTGCACTGTTCTAGCAACCCGAAGCCTCAGATCAGCCTGGTCTCCTCACCACTTTCAACAACTCATTTTCTAGTTTTTTGGTTGTTAAGAACAAATTTGGATTTCTTCTCTCTTTTTCTCCTTTTCTCAGCAATCTCAAATGTGTCAAAAGAAGGGAAATTTCTACCATTATTGTCAGAAACGAGACTGAAATAACATGTCACCCTCAAACACCAGTGTTCTTTTCACCAGAAAGCGACACACTGAGAGTAACAGCTCTCGAAGTACCACCCAGCACACGTGAATCCAAACGGCCCCGTCATCTCCACGCCAGCAGAGCTGGACACCCTGTTTTATGAGGCCTGTCGTGCTCCTGGTGGCAAAGAAATGATCTGCCGGTTCTTATGTGGCACCGGGGACACCAGGAACAGCCAGAGAAAGAATAGAACTCCCACGGTCAAATATTTTCGGTCATGTCAGCCTTCAAAATCTGAGCCCCAAAGAAGCTAGGGTAACCACTAAGGCAAAGAGAATGAAAATTCCCTGGAGAGTGGGTATGAGAGGTCCCAAATTTACTGGGGTATCTGAAATTTGATGTGACAGCACTGGAAGAGGCCAACAGTCCATGAATAGGCAGGGACCAAAGGGGTAGGGAGGCCACTCTAAAGCTCTCTGAGTGCTAGGCTAGATGTGGGGCTGGTGGGAGCAGACCCAGGTCCACATTCTGGCCAGAGCCTCTGCTGTGTATTGTCCCAGCCCCACCACTCACTGGCCATGTGGCCTCAGGAAAGTCATATAATCCTTGTGCCTCAGTTTCCTCACCTTTAAAAGGTGGAATAATAAAAGACTGGTGTACTTCATAGGGTTATTGTGAGCACTAGATGATTTAATATACAAAAATGTGTTTAGAACAGGGCCCAACACACAGTAAGTGCCCAGTAGCTGTCATCGTTGTTGGACAGTCAGTTCAGTGGGACGGGATCCCTGTGAGGTGGAACAAGCATTTCATGAGTATAAAGAGAGACTGTTCAGGGGCTGGCCTGGTGGCGTAGCAGTTAAGTTCACGCACTCCACTTCTGGCGGCCCGGGGTTCACAGCTTTGGATCCCAGGCATGGACCAATGCACTGCTTGTCAAGCCAAGCCGTGGCAGTGTCCTATATAAAGCAGAGGAAGATGGGCACAGCTTTTAGCCCAGGACCAATCTTCCTCAGCAAAAAGAGGAGGATTGGCAACGGATGTTAGCTCAGGGCTAATCTTCCTCACACACACACACAAAAAGATAGACTGTTCAGATATCTAATTGACTGCTGCTAAAATGTTCCTCCCTTTATTATACCAAGATCTGTTTCTTTCATGCTCCACCCAGCCCCACACCAGTCTTTCTCTTCTTTGGCTAAATATCCCTTCAACTGGTCCTCAGGTGACATGGTTCCCAATTCCCTCTCCCTTAGGTCACTCTCCTTGGAACAAGCTCAAGTTGCTAAATGTCCCTCTCTAAAGCCAGTCTCACCCGAACCAACATTTCAAGGCCAAAACCATCACCTCCGTCACTGAGCATCCCACTTCCATTCCAGGGACTTCAGATTGCATTCTCGGGGTTGCAGGCCACTGGTCAGCTCTGGGGGAGCCAGCACCATGCAGTCCCTTGGGCTCCCTACTCACAGGAGATGGTTGTTGCCTCTGATAGAGGAGTCTGACTGCTTGGAATCTCCTCCTTACCCAGCTAACCTGGAGGGACTTTCTTTAAGGTGAGGGCAGCCACCTCGGCCACAATCTGTCTCCCTTGACCCTGTCCAGGTGGGGTGTGCCCAGCCTAGGCTGTGCTTGGACCCTTCTATAGCACCTGTCTGCTCTGCTCTGGTCTCACACAAACACCTGTGTGGGACCCCGTCCCTCAACACCTGTACCTTACACCTGGGCTCTCCTTAGCCCAAGAGAGGAGATACCGTCCAGGAAGGAGGTAGCCACACTGCCCATAGCATCACTGGGGACAAGGACGGTGTTCTGCTGCCTTCATACGTCTTTAAAACCACAGCTCTGCCAGAGCCCAGAAATAGGAGCCACGCCCAGCCTGCTTTGGAGTGACGCACTGGCAGCAGTTCTCCTGCCACGAAGGAAAGGCACGCTGCCACAGAAGACACTTGACCATGTTCCAGGGATGGCTGCCCCTGAGTGGGTGGGCCCTTGAGCAAGGTGGGGGCTGAGGAGAAGGCACGGCAATGGGGGCCCAGCACCCATGCCCACTCCCTCTTCATTTCCAGTCAACTCTGCCCACAATTCCAAATCCAGACCCTTAGCTTTTGAGAAACCCCTGCAGGCAGCAATATTTTCTTTCTCCTGATGATACCAACTGCTGAGAGGTCCCTCCAATAAAGCGCGAGTGTTCTCCCTGGAGACACAGGCTCAAATCGTGCCCTGTCAAAGCTTGCTCTGCTTCCGGCCTCCTAAGCCCTGCTAGCTTCCTCCACCCCCACCCCTGCCAGGGAGGATGCTACAGGTGTGCAGGGCCAACCAGGCAAACTCCGGCACATTGACCTGCACTGATCAGCTCAGAAATGGAATTGGTTTTCACAGTGGCTAAACTGTTTGGAATTCCTTCTTTCTTTCTCTTGTCTTCTTGGGTGTCTTTCTAACATAAGGAGAAAAATATGTGTTTTCTCTTTTCTCTCTCTTTAAAAAAAAAAGATGGAACCAATATAAGCCAAAGTGACTTGACTTAGCTCATTACTAAATGTATAAATGGGACCATCCCTGGTCTTGGAATGTGATCCTTCGTCTGCATGCAGGTCACATGATATATCTGTGTTGAATTACTTCTTTGAATAAGGGCTCCCCCCTCCCGAAGAAAGGGATGGATACTTGCCTTCCTTGGCTAGCCAAAAGCGTTCACTAAAGCAACCCCTCCTAAAACAAAGACAGAGTGGTCCCTAGCACAAATTTCAGCTTCTGGAATTCTGGAATGCAGAAAGGGCAATTTGCCAGTAACTCTAAAATCCAGACCCTACCAGACACTGCTACTCTGTCATCAAATGAAGCCAATCGTCCCCAAATCAGCCCAGTTCCTTTCATGACAAGTGACCTGAACACAGGTGTCAGAGAGCTTTACTGTGGTCATTGTGGGGTGGGGCGATCCTCAACACTCACACTTTGGTGAAATAGAAAATGCCTTTCCTAGCTCTTTGCATATCCTATAAGCCCACCCCGTCCCCTAAAAGAATTCATTAACATGGGAACGTTTCAGCGTATCAACTTTGCTCTGAAATAAAGCTGTATTCACTCCCAAATGTAGTGCTAAGGCCTGAGAGAGAGTCCTCTGAGGCTGAAGTTGATTCTGACGAGGTTGTCATTAGTCCTGGCTTCTTTCACGTCTGTTTCTCCCCATTCTTTCTTGCACCCCACCCAGCCCCATGCGTGAAGAACCACTCAACGTGTCCTGACCTTGGTGAAAGGACAGTGGGGTTTTTTAACCCTTCACTCTTTCTCCTTTTTCTCACCATTTTTCTCTGTATCTCCCTTCTTCTCTCTGAAGCTTCTCACCCACCTCTCTTCTGAGTGCAAGCTGTAGCCAGTGCTCCTTCATTCTCAACACCCCAGTGCATTTGTGTCCAGTCCTATATCAAAGCAGACCTTATGCAGTAACTCCTTTGGCAACTGCTAAAAGGGCTAGAGAACAAAAACAAGCCAAATGAAGTATAATAAAGAGGATATTCAGGGAATGATGAGGGACAAGTTATCAGAATCTTCTTTTTGTTATTGTACCCAAATCCATAAGTTCTCCTTAGTGTTGTCTGGGAAATATATCAGTCCACTGCCAATGGTTCAGATGGAATAGAATCCATCAAATTCAACCCCTTGACTTCTCTCCAGATGATGAGCCACGTTCTCCATTCTAATTCCAGTGCTGGCCCAAGTCTTCCTGAATGTCCATTAACTCCTGTTAGACATTCCACAAATCCCAGGTTTTCTGAGTCAGTGTAGAGTGGTTGGAAAAGCAATGTCTGTAGAATCAAGAAGACTCAGATGGGAATCCTAGAGAAGCCATCCACTAGCCATGGGCAGATTCCTCCCTCTGAGCATCAGTTTCCCCATTTGCAAAATGAAGCAATGCCATCTAATCCAAGGGTTTCTGCGAGGATTAAATGAGCATGTGCTAGCCTAATACGTGTTCAGTAAATATATATTCTCCTTCAAAATTCATTTCCCATCATCCTCTGCACGGCCCTAGTTCTTTCATGCCTTCCTAAAGCATAACAGCCATACTACTGCTTGCCAGTTCTTCAACAAGCCAAGGCTCTCCATGTATTCTGAGTGCTTTCCCACATCATCTATAGGGATGCAACTCTGTCTCCTATGCTCCCAATTTACACTGCTTGGTGATCAGGAATTACTCCTGCCACTATTACCAGTGATGGCATGTCTGCGATTGGAAACTGACAAGTGTTATCCAGAAGTTCTTCATAGTATGATAATGAGAATTCTATCCATGGGAACCTACCATTATATCTACCAGTTAAAATTTTAGTCCTTCTAATTGGTATCACCAATTGAACTAATTCAGAATAAATGAGTTTTTTTAAAATAGCAGAAGCTATTTATATACTTTTTTATCTCATAAGACTTCAATCAGTTCCATAGTTAGCAAAAATGTACAAGTACAGAATTATATTAATTCCTCCATTCATTTGAGTACCTCCTGTATGCCAACACTGTGTAGGTGCTGGGCACACAGTGGCCCTCATAACTGACAAGAACTCAGCTTCCTGGAAGAGGAAACAGATGCTTTATTTCATCAATTCTAAGGCACACATTTCATCGTATTTAAAATATCTTTGAAACTGGAACATATCTTACAAATGCCATTGGCTAGGCCGTGGTTGTGAGATTGATTAGAAGTGCTCGTATTGTCATCACTTAAATTGAGTTATGAACTGTGGGACTACATGGATCAAGCTTAATTGCCAGTTAAAATGTTTTTGAAAAGACTAATCTATGATTGGCATGCAAAAAGGCATGGAGATGGTGGTAACGCATAAATCTGATATTTGTCATTGGAGAAATGACCATCATCCCATGGTTTCTTACAAAGTAATGAACAAGTGTTTTATGGAAAAATAATCACAGTATATGGACTCATGCATTACTGATGCATGTGCAAAAGGACTGTCCATCAATTCTAAGCAAAGCAAAGCAAAACAACTGACGGTAGCAGAAACTGCCAAATCCTTCAAATAGATGAAAGAAATCTCAGAGGAATGAGAGGCTACTGTGACCAAATCATGCATGACACAGGACTATCATTAAGGCATCATGTCACAGTTTAATTTGTAGCTTTCTTTTTTCCTTTTTGGGGTACATAAAACAATAGTGTATCATATTCTCTATGGCATGTTACAGTCAATGAAATACTACAACAAAGTAAGCAAAACATAAAATCATTACAGATCCTGAAAGTGTTGTGAAACTATGAGCAAGATGCTGTGATAGGGAATAACAGAACAACCTAACTTATATGGAAAGGTCAACAAAGGCCCCTGAGGAGGTGAAGTCGAGGAGAAGCCAGTCCTGCAAAGAGTAGGGAGAACATTACAGGCAAAGGGAACAGCTGGTGAAAAGGCCCTGGGTGGGAAAGGATTTATGTGTTCTGGGAGGATTTTATCACTGGTCATAAAGTCCTGGCCTGCTTGGAAGCTCATGACAAGAGTATGAGGCCACAAGCCACTCCCACACGTAGCTAATCTGATACACAGCAAACATTATAATAAAAATAATTTGGAAATTTTTAAAATATTCATTACACCTCATCCTGATAAATATGTGGAGTCTAAAATAATATAATTATTCTGGGAAAGGCAATGCCCATTGGCATTATCACCCACAAAGAAATTCAAGTAAATAACCATAGGAGGATAAATGAATACCCAATTCAGATAAGGCAAACTTCACTTCTCTGCTCTCTTTAGCTGGAGTGTTTTAGTCTGTTAAGTTGCTCTATGCCCTTATCTTGGGGTCCTTCACAACCATACATTTTGCAGAAGTGCCATAAATTCCTTCAAACCAATGTGTGGTTTGGGTCAGGAGACTGGCAAGAGTTTAGAAGCAAGTTAACCTCAAATTAGCCAGCATACTGATAAATAAACTAATTTCCTGTAGCAAACTGGCCTGCTGTATCAGTTTACTTACGTTCAGACACCTAGATTGCCCCTCCAGGACCCACTTTTAATAGCTAATCCTTTCCCGAGAGCTTAAGATCCTCTTCTAGATGGCAATAATGACCACCATCCACACAAGGCACTACAGTTTCTGAAGTAGGTTTTATACACACTATCTTGCATCATCCTCATAACCCTCTCTATGGTGCAAGTACTAAGCTCCACTGACAGAGAAGGAAACTGAAGCTCGGGCAGGACAAGTAAGTGACTTGCCCAAGGCCACACAGCTGGTCAGAGCAAAGACTAAAGCCCAACTCAGGGCTCTTTCATTTCCTTACATTGGTCACCTGACCTCAAAAGTAAGGGAGCCATCATTATTTTTAGTGCCCTCAAGTCGATTCT
Source organism: Tapirus indicus (assembly GCA_031878705.1). Taxonomy (NCBI): domain Eukaryota; kingdom Metazoa; phylum Chordata; class Mammalia; order Perissodactyla; family Tapiridae; genus Tapirus; species Tapirus indicus. The sequence goes on from CM062918.1 coordinate 50,264,109, forward strand.
GACTCCCAGCAACCCCATGTAAAGCGGAGCAGAACCCTGCCCAGTCTTTTTGCACCATCCTCTCACTTTCCAGTACCATAGCAGACAATGCTCTGCTGATATTCACAGGGTTTTCATGGCCAATTTTTTCAGAAGTGGGTAGCCAGGTCCTTCTTCCCAGTCTGTCCTTGTCTGGAAGCTCTGCTGAAACCTCACCACCGTGGGTGACCCTGTTGGTATTTGAAACACCGGTGGCATAGCTTTCAGCATCACAGCAACACACAGCCACCACAGTATGACAACTGACAGATAGGTAGTGTGGTTACCTGACCAGGAAACAAACCCAGGTTGTGGCAGTGAGAGCGCCAAATCTTAACCACTAGACCTTCACGGCTGGCTAAGGGAGCCATGGGAGGTGTTAAATTGGGGTTGCCAGATAAAATACAAGACGTCCAGTTAAATTTGAATTTCAGATAAGTAATGAATATTTTTTTAGTATAAGTATGTCCCAGATGTTGTATGGGACATACTTATACTAAAAAAATGTCCATTGTTTATCTGAAATTCATATCTAACTGAGTGTTCTGTACTTGATTTGCTAAACCCTGTCAGTTGGGCTGATGGATGAGGGCTGTCCTTCCTTCCTACCATTCTCCACCTTTGGACTAGTCTGTGTTGTTACCTTTCTCTCTTTCTTTTCCAGTCAAATTTCCTCTAAATCAGAAATTCTTAACCTAAGGTCCATGGACCTTCTGGGTGTCTATGGACAGGCAGTTCATGAATTTGATTGGGAAAAATTATCTCTTCACTAACCTCCCACTGGAATTGAACGTTTCTTTTGATTATGAATGCAGGCAACCAAGCACAGTAGATCACATTACAGTTGTTGCAAATATCTCAAAATATCATTTACACTCACAACTACTTCAAAATTACAGTAGTTGTTAGGTTGGCCGCTGGATCTTATTTAAAGCGTGATGCAGTTAGGATTCCCAGGAAGCAGATGAAGAGAGTTCAGTGTTCCGGAGGTTTATCTGGGAGGGCCTTTGGGATTCACATCTGTGGAAGGGAGGGGAAGCAAGTGGGAGTGGGCAGAGGGAGCAGTCCAGCTGTAGGGCAGGCCCAGAAGCCTCGGGCCACCCCACAGCAAGCTCTGACCTGAAGTGGTCTGTCAGAATCCTCCCACATTATGCGGAGATGGCTGGGCCTTTTACTCCCACCTCCACATCACTGGCTGCAGGCATGACCTTGGGTGAGCTGCTCTCTGCAGCTGAAGCAGACCCTGAAGGACTGGCAGCTGAAGGCTACCTGCTGACCACACTCCCAGCACCCAGGGCAGCATGTCCTTCCTTGAAGGGGATCTGGACAGTCCGTCCCCGCGACCACCTGGATGAAGCTCTTATCACTGTTTCCTTTGATACCCTATTTGAATATGATTGGTTTTCTTTGTAACCGCATGTATTTTATTTTATGCATTTGAAATCAGTTCCTAGGCTTCATCGGACTGCCAAAGGGGTTCACAAAACAAAATGGTTAAAAACCCCTGCTCTGTTCTCTGTCTACACCCCTCCTCCTCCCCATTCCTAGCCCAGCACCACAGTTATCGCCATCACTTATCTCAAAACACTCCTCCTCAGTCCTAGCCCTCAAGTCCATCAAAGCTGGGAAGGCCCTAGAAGGTCGTTTCCCTTCTCAGCCACTCTCCCCAGATCTTTCTCTTATTTCCAGGCCTTTATACGTGTTTCCACTTTTGCTGGGGACACTCTTTTCCACCTACACCCACCCACACTCCACCCTCTGCCTGTGCCTGACTATTTACAATGCATCCTTCCGGTCTCCACTGCCTGCGGGAAGCTTTCCCCAACTCCCTGAAATCTGGATGGGGGCCCTCCTGTGACCTCGCACCCCTCACAGTGCTTCCCTTCTCAGAGCGCTTCTCACACTGTGCTGGTGCCTGTTGTTTTCTCTGCCTTCTCTGCTGACCATCAGCTCCACAAGGCAGGACCATGACTAGCCTATCTCTGTCGTATCCCCAGGGCCAGGCATAGTGTAGGCATGTTGAAGTCCTTATGGGAAGAAGAGAAGGAAGAAGAGAGGGAGGCCGGGGGGGAGGAAGCCTGTTTAGTCGAGTCAGTCTCCATCATATCTCATCATAAAGGATGCTGGCTACTCTATACCTCTTTCCAGGCCACACACTGGTTTTTCCACCCAAAGTGTTCACAGCGAGTTGTATGTTTACTGTTTTTACTGACACGGAGTTTGCATTCTAAGCTTTACCACCCACTCCATGCACCACCCTTAGTAGCATGTTTTATATAAGGAGCTGAAAGGACCCAGCCTCTGTGGTTGGTGATAACAAGTAGTGAAATGGCCAAAAGGGCATCAGGAGGGAAATAAGGAGCTAGAAAATTCCCAGCCAGTTCACCAACTGGATGATCATCCCCAAACGGATCAACCCTGCTGTACTCCAAGGAACAGCACGCCTTCAGACCAAAGGTCGCCACACCGTGAAGGCTCTCTCCTTGGGTTCTACTGGAATCAGACAGGCCTGAGTTCAAATCCTTATTCTCCCACTGACTGGCCATGGGACACTGAGTAAGTCTCTGAGTCTCCGCTCCTCCGTCTGTTAAAATGAGATGCTGATGCCTCCCATGCACAGCTGTTGGGGAGATTGAATAGAATTACTCTGCAAAGTGCCTGGCTGTCAGCAGCCCTCACTGAATGGACGCTTTATTATATCTCTGTCTTCCAAACCGGCCCTGCCTCAGTAAGACAGCACAGACAAGCCATACGGACAGACAGGCCATACGGAGGATGGGCACATTCTCTTCGGCTCAAAATCTTCTGCAGCTTCTTAACCAGAGGTCTTGCTGGCACCTTTAATTTTCCTCCCAGCCAAATAACCAGCCAGCCAAGCAGCACAAAGATGTGCCCACAGCGTGTGAGGACCGACCCAAGCTGGGAGAGACACTTGGGGAGCAGAACGAGAGCCTCCCTTTGAACCATGGCTGCACAGCCTTCCCCAGCCCCAGGGAAGGGCCTCATCTGCAGCCTGGGCAGGCTTTTCCATAGCAGAGAACACAGCTTTCATGAGAAAGATGATCTCTTTTCCAGCAGCATTCTCATGGAGAAGGATGAACACCTCACACGTTTCCCTGAATCTCCTCACTGTCCCACCTGCAGAAAAATTACTTTCGCTTCTTTAATCTACAAGTGTTACTGAACCAAAGTGGGTTCCCTTCCTGGCAAGCTACGATCAGACTCTCCACCAGAAGCAGTTGTCGCACAAAGTAGAGCTCATTTGCAGCAAATAGGAGGCCACACAGAATCATTTCCAAAGTCGTGATTGTCCGGGAGCACGGGAAAGCAGGAGCCTTTTATTTCCGATGGGGAATGAACATTCTAGAGGGAGAGGTGGGTATTCGCCTGCACAGGCTCAGCTGGCATCTCTCAGCTCACCTGCGAGGGTGCTGCTCTTGTGCTGGGGCTCTGTCTGGTGTGGATGGTTGGTGACTGCATCTCTTAACACAGCAACAAGAAAAACACAACAATTTGGAGAAACAGTTAAATGCTTCCAAAACCTCCTTTGAGTTCCTCGGGGTAATTAGTCATTGACACAAAATATACAAGCTCTGTGTGCTAAAAACTTTACCAACTTCTCATTTAATATAAAGCACTGCCACAAGGCCATGAGCACTAACCTTTTCTATCTTATTTCCTTTTACTCCAGCCTAGCACAGAGTAAGTTCTTGAGAAAAAAAAGGAAAGAAAAGAATATATATATATATATATATATATATATATATGTTAGAATGAATCAATGAATGATTGAAAATGATGTTAATAAAATGCCTGGCACATAGGTGGCACTCGATAAATAGCTTTTCCCATTGTTCTTCTGTTTTCTGACTTGACCCTGCCTCAGCAGGACATCTGGACACACCCTACAGAATGCAAGGACCCTGTGCACTCGGGTGCTATCTCTCACTTCGTAGATGAGGAAGTTGAGGCTCTGACGAGGTTCCATGATTCAGCAAAGGTCACAAGGCCACTGGGTGACCAGGCCTGGGACCACATTTCCCTTACTACAAAACTCAAAGTCTGCAGAAATGACTATGCTAACAGCATCTGTTGGATAAGTGGATGTCCTCCTTTATGCCCTTTAGCCCAGTTTCTGATGACCTGTACCAGGCAGGTCCGAACTCAGAGCCCAAAGGCCGCAGGCAGCTGTCCTGAAACTCAGCAAGAGTGACCCATTGCCGACAGTGTTTCAGACGGAGTCCATGAGAACAACGGCACTTCCCTCTGGATACACATTAGCATTCAAAGTGCTGACACAGAACCTCTGGTTTCAGCCTCTCAACAACCACACCTGAAAGGCACTATTGTTATGAGTACTTTACAGATGAGGAGACTGGGGCTCAAATAGGTGAAGAGACTTTCCCAGGGTCACTCAGCTAATGCCTGGAAAAAGCAAAACTAGAACCCAGGACTCCTGACTCCACATGCTGTGTTTTCCTTCTGCACTACATGAAAGGGTGCAAAACATGAATTGTGATCATCCACATTCATATGTAATTCTGGCATGCTTCCAGCTGAGACTTCCCAGCTGTTGATCCAACTCAAAGGTTTCCGTAGTCCTCTCCCCTGATTCCTTCTTAGTCCCTGGGGAGGGAGAGTGGTGAAAGGAGAGCAACTGAATCCTCACCAAATGCAAGGCCCCAACTCAGGGAAATGTAGGCAGGAGCTCATCCCATTGCATCTACCAAAGGGCTCTCCAGTGACGATGGCAGATGCTACCGGAACATGAACAATAAATACCACACCCCCAAGGGTTTGGCCCCAGGCACGTTCTCCTGGGAAAGCTATCAGTATGGCTGGCTTGTGGCAGGCGGGACCCACTGTGTCCACAAGGGCGAGGACACCTTGTTGTTGGTTTGCATGAATAAGCACTAGACTGGAACTAACAGACAACTGACAATATGTATGAAGAGTCTTTTAAAAGTTCAGGTCACTTAACTTAGTAATTCCACTTCCTGAAATTCGTTCAAAAGGTGTTAATCTGGGATGTAGGAAAAGGTCCATGAACAGGACTGCATCACAGTATTGCTTACATTTGGGGGTAAAAAACCAATGGATATAACTTAAATTACAACAGTAGAAGACTGGTCAAATAATTCTGGTACAACCACACATTGGAATTCTCTGTGGCCATGAAAGCCAATTATTGACGTCATGGGGAAATGTCCAACACAAAACATTAAGTTACAAACTCAGGACTCTAAATAAGAAATACATATATATTTATGTACACACACTTGTACATATATATATTCACATGCAGACACATATCACATCTTAAAAACTAGAAAGAAACCATAATACAATGGTTATCTTTGCTTATGGGATTACAGTGGGTTATTTTTCTTTATAAATTTTCTTTATAATTTTCTCTACTTTTTAAGTTTTCTACAATGAACATTTATTACTTTTTGAATTAAAAACAAAGTTTGGGGGCCAGCCCGATGGCATAGTGAGCAGTTAAGTTCACACACTCCACTTCGGCAGACCAGGATTCACAGGTGCAGATCCCAGGTGAGGATCTACACACTGTTCATCAAGCCATGCTGTGGTGCCGTCCCACATACAAAATAGAGGAAGATGGGCACGGATGTTAGCTCAGGGCCAATCTTCCTCACCAAAAAACAAACAAACAGAAGTTTGGTTTAGGTTTTTTGGTTTGTTTAATTTTGCTTTTTAAAAGAGAAAAGGCCTCCACATCAGAGGCGAGGATAGGTGTGGAAAATGAGGACAGGGGCCTTTGAACCAGGAGAGATGTCAGGAAGGACGAGGAATGACCTGAGAAGGCTGAGTCAGCCAGATTGCTTGGAAAAGCCACAGAGATCAAAGGCCACGGGGTACCTTCTTTAGATCTAACAGTCTTTTAGGAAGGCAGATGGAGTCTTGGACTTGCCCTGTCCCATCTTAAAGTGGCCTCTGGTCACGGAGTCAGAGCCTTTAAGATGCACGTAGCCTGGGGATAGTTACCAAATATGGGCTGATCATCTGCTGCATGGGGTACAAGGTGGGGGGAGGGATGAAAGGTGAAATTGTGGCCCCTGTCCTCAAGGTGCTTACAGTCAACATGAGGAAGTGAGATGGCCATAAAAGAGGACCTAGAACAATGAGGCTCATTCCACAAACATCCTCCACACCCCATTGCAAAAGTTTGGTCTTTCACCATCGTTCACAAACAAAAAAACAAACACCAACCAAAAAACAAGTATATAGAAAAGGAGACATAGAGGAACACAGAAAAACAGAAAACTCCTCCAAACTGATGACTGTTTCATCCCAAAGGACACCCGACCCCTCTGAGGCACCCTGCCACTGAAGAAGTCAATTTTTCACAGCCCCCGGCCCCCGGATTCCACTCAGCGCAGTCTGGAATCAAGGATTTCATTTAATGGAAACTTAGCAGGTTTAGATTTCTCTAAAATTCCATGTCCCTTTCTGCCCAGAAGCTGTTTTGAAAGATGACACTGCCTTGATGTGAATTTGCAGCCTGCCCCATTAACAAGGCTTCACTCAGAAAACATTTTTAGATCAACCCTGTTCCAGACACTTGCTCCCAAGGACAAACTAGAACAAACTCTGTGCCAGCTCAAACCTTTCTGAGCTCTTTGATGATCAGAAACGGGGAAAATATTAGAAGGAATGTGATTAATCCCAATATCCTCAACAACCTTCAAAGGAAACCGCTCCTGTGTGCTCCCGGAAGCACAGCTCACGCAGAGCCAGCCCCTCTGGCCCTCGCGCCTGTTAGCCAAGCCAACCCCTTAAAAACAAACAGACCCAGAACAATGGGGGGAAGTCAAAGGTAAGGAAAGGAAAGGGAGGAGGAGGCAGGTAAATGAAAGAAGGGGAAGGAGGAGTGGAAAACTGACTGCAATTAGCATGTGCCTCATTTTACTTAAAAAACAAAAAGGATAAGGTGCGCAAATGGCACAGCCCCCTCAAAGAGGCCCCCTGAGTTCACTCTTGTGCAACTGAGAAGTCTGGAGAGACCCCGAGGCAGCTGGCATCTGCGTCCTGTCTCCACTCACAGTGGCTGAGTATGGTCCTCACCATATGCTGACGTGGTTCTCAGGCGCGGTAGGACGGGCGTTTCCAAACCTCAGAGCCATGTGCTCTCAGATAAACAAACATCTCCCCAGCCTTTGCCAACTTCACCCAGCTGGAAAGTCATAATGCCGAACTAGTAGCATTTCAATCACTTCTGTGACAAGCTGGTGACAGGCTGGAATACGATGAGAGGAGCAATCAGATGTTGTTACAGGAAAGGGGAGAGAATGAGAGCGGAGTGGAACAGTGATAATCATCATCAAAACGGCCCCCATTTACATAAAATTTATAATTGCCAGAATAACAAAATGAGCAAGAGCACCTGTTGGTGTCAGATAGACCCGAGACAGAATTCCAACTCCTCTGCTTTCTAGTGATGTGACCCTGAGCAACCTTCTAGACCTATCTGAGCCTCGGTTTTCCATCTATTAAAGGTGGTAATGATCTCTACTTTGTATGATTATTTAGAAGTTTGAATGAAATAATGTCTGTAAGGTATTTGCATAACATTACAAGTAATACTAGCAGTAATAGTGTTGGTATTATAAGTAATATTTTTCATTATTTCAACTAGTACTATGTACTATTTCATTTTACCTTTTACCTCATATAGGAGAGGGGTTCTTAACCCTATTTGTTTGTAAGTAAAACAGAGACCTGGAAAGGTTCAATGTCTTTCCCAGTAAACTTACGTCCCAGTAAAGAGAAGGGGAAACAAGGACTGTATGTTAGTTTCCTATTGCTTCTGTAACAAATTACTATAAATCTAATGGCTTAAAACAACTCAAGTGATTACTTTACAGTTCTGGAAGTCAAATTCTAAAAGCAAGTTGTCAGCAGGGCTGCATTCCTTCCTGAGGCTCTGACGAAAGAATGCATTTCCTTGTCTTTTTCCGTTTCCAGAGGTTGTCTGCATTCCTTGGCTCATGGCTCCTTCCTCCATCTTCAAAGCCAGCAGTGTAGCGTCTTCCAGTCTCACTCTCTGACACTGACTCTGTGGCCTCTCTCTTATAAGGACCCATGTGATTACGCTGGGCCCATCCAGAACATCCAGGATACTCTCCCCATCCCGGGATCCTTAATTAAATCACATCTGCAAAGTCTCCTTCGCCATGTTAGGTAACGAATATCTTCACAGGTTCTGGGGATTAAAATGAGGACATCTTTGGGGGAGGGTCATTATTTAGCCTACCACAGACTAAATCCTGTTCTGCAGAATAAAACTAGTTGGGTTTGGGTTGGTTTTGTTTTGCTTTAAACTCTTTCATATATTTATTCAGCAAATACTTTGACTGAATTTCAGCAACTTTGCTAAAATTTGAAATTTGAAATATGCTGAAAGTATTCAGCAAATACTTGACCCCCTGCAGGGCATATTTATAACTTATAACCTGCTCCTCTCTGGATATCACCAAAACAGCATCAAGCTTCATTAGTGTGAAATGAAAGAGGTCTCTACATATTTATCCTAAAATATCACTGAAACCCAGACTTTCAAAGTGAAAAGGACCTTGGGAGACCATTAGCCAATCCTCTTATTTTATAAAGGGGGAAACTCAGACCCAGAAGGGTAACATGACATCCCCAATGTCCAATAGTGAGTTTGTGAGAGGTTCTGAGAGCCTGAATTAGAACTGGAGGAAGAAAAGCAAACTGAGAGGCATTTTGGAGACAAAATCAGTGGGCTTTTGTAACCAGCTAGAGATGGGGTTAAAGGGATGTCAGAGTCAAGGGTGCCCGAGGTTCATAGCTTGGGGGTGTCATTCACTGAGTTGGGGATATATAGTAAAGGGAGCACATTTTCTAAGGAAAATAATGTATTTAGTGTGTTCTGGGACTTGGACCCCTTTTTGTAGGACTGGCTTAGCTCTTTGTGAACTTTCCATTACTCTTCTCCTTCTCTCTTCACATCCTCTCATAAGTGTGGGCATGGGGCTATAATCTTCATCTGACCACCATACATCAGTACTTTTTTTTTTTAGTTAATAAACTTTTTATTTTTTAGAGCAGTTTTAGGTTCACAGCAAAATTGAGCAGAAAGTACGCAGAATTCCCATATACTCCCTGTCCCCCTACACCGACAACCTCCCCCACCAGAGTGGTACATTTGTCACAATCGATGAACCTACATTGACGCAACATCATCACACAAAGCCCATAGTTTATATTCGGGTTCACTCTTGGTGCTGTACTTTCTATGGGTACAAATGTTTACTGACATGTATCCATCACTATAGTATCATACAGAGTAGTTTCACTGCCCTAAAAATCCTCTGTGCTCTGCCTATTCATCCCTCCCTCCCGCGTAACCCCTGGCAACCACTGATCTTTTCACTGTCCCCACAGTTTTGCTGTCCATGCTTTTTCTTTCCTGCTGACACTGAGCTAGGGCTTAGGGATGAGATTTTTGTCCCAACACCTACCAACTTACATTTGACTCAAAGGCAGTAGGGCTGGCTGCACACTTCTGTTTTGAACTTGAAAGATGTTGCTTGACCGTCTCCTGGCTTGCATTGTTTCTGGGGAGACGTCTGTGAAATTCTTATTTGTTCCTTTGTATGTAATGTGGCTTTTTAGTCTGGCTGCTTTTAAGATTTTCTTTTTATCTCTGGTTTTGAGCAATTTGATTATAATATGCCTTTGGTGTAGTTTTTTCCATGTTTCTTATGCTTGGGGTTCATTGAGCTTCTTGGATCAATGTATTTATAGTTTTCATCAAATTTAAGACATTTTTCTGCCATTATTTCTTCAAGCATTTTTCTGCCCCCTCTCTCTTTCTTCTCCTCTGGGATCTCTGATTAGGCAAAAATGAGGCCACTTAAAACTGCCCCACAGCTCCCTTATGCTCTGTTCATTTATTTTCAGTCTTCTTTCTCTCTGTGTTTCATTTTGGATAGTTTCCATTGCTATGCCTTCAAGTCCACTAATCTTTTCTTCTGCAATGTCTAATCTGTTTTTAATCCCACCCATATATTGTTCATCTCAGACATTGTTTTTCAATCTCTACAAGTTCAATTTAAATTTTTTTTGTATCTTCCATGTTTCTGCTTCATATGCTTATGTTTTCTTCTACCTTCTTGAACATATGGAATATAGTCATAGAAACTGTTTTAATATTCTTTGCTAATTTTATCTTCTGTATCATTTCTAGGTTGGTTTCGATTGATTGATTTCTCTCCTCATTATGTGTTGTATTTTCTGCTTCTTTGCAAGCCTGGTAATTTTCGATTAGATAAAAGACAGTGTGATTTTACCTTGTTGGTGCTGGATATTCTTGTATTATCTTAAACATTCTTTAGCTTTGTTCTGGGATACAGTTAAATTACTTGAGAACAGTTTGATCCTGTTGAGGCTTGCTTTAAAACTTTGTTAGGTGGGACCAGAGCAACCTGTAGTCTAGAACTAATTTGCCCTACTCCTGAGGTGATAATCTTTTGAGTATTCCAGCCAATGCCCTATGTTTGCAAGGTTTTCATGCTGCTGATAGGAACACAAACTCTTCCCAGCCCTATGTGAGTGCCAGGGGACCATCCCCCTTGCTCCTTTCTGGGGGTTCTTTCCTCAGCCTCGGGTAGTTTCCTCACATGCCTGTGCTAATCTCCAGTCAGCTAAGGACTCAAGAGGGCCCTCTGCAGGTCTCTGGAGCTCTCTCCTCTCTAGCACTCTTCTCTGTAAGCTCAGGCTGCCCTGGTGTTCCACTCCCAACTCTGTATTCCCCTCCACTGGGAGGGGCCTGTGGGCTGGAAACTCTCTGCAGGTTGCAAACTGGGGCAATGGTAGAGCTCTCCTCATTTGTTCTCCCCTCTCAAGATCACTGTCCTACGCTGTTTATTGCCTAGTGTTTGAAAACTGTTGTTTCATATATTTTGTCCAGTTGTTTAAGGTGAGAAGATAAATCTGAATACTCTTATTCCATCTTGGTTCGAAGCAGAAGTCGTTGCTATCCACTTTTGAATACTAGAATTTGCAGTGGCTCACTTAAAAGGATTCAACACACCTTAACTCTGTAGTGAGATTCCAAACAACACTGCTTATGCTATTAATACTTACAATAGGATGACAAAATATCCATGCCCCACACTGTCCATTACCACACTAAGTCTCCCTTCAGCACTGTATTTGAGTCGAACTGTTTACTGCCTCACCTCATTCTCTTATTTACTCACAAAGCAAAGTTCTCCAATGTCTTGATAAATACCCAACACTGCTTTGGCACTAGCTTTGCACTGCACCTCTTGCTCACAGAGTTCTACTCCTCTCTACACTACAGCACACTGAGTTCAACAATATTCCATCACATGAATGCTGCCATCACATTCCATATCCTCACCCAGGAGGGTCTATAGCCCTCAGCCTCTCATGTGACAAAATCAAATCCAAGATTTAGCACTAAAAATACCATGCTTTTCTGAAGCAAACCCCTTTGGAGGTTTCACAGAATTTAAAAGAGAATTTCTAAACTTGCACGTTCCACTGTTGAGAACTGCAGCGTTAGAGAATTGCAGCGATATTTGAAGCCCTGCCCACAGTTCCAGGAAACGCCCTTTGTATACAAGCTCCTTTCCCACAAATGTGAGAATGAGGCTATGACCCTGGAAACTGAACACAGGGAAACAGGAATGCTGCTGAAAATATTCTTGCACTGACATTAGACACAAAAACACCCCTATAAGCTTGATTTGCTGTCACAGTCAAATAAAATAATAACATGTAAGCATTTCAAAGTGATTCCATTGACATTCTTACTTGATCCTGACAAGTCTGTAAGTAGGAGAGGCAGGTGGCAGAGTTCCAGGCAAAAGGTGAGGGAAGTGAGCCTCACAGAGGTTAAGTGATTTGAACAAGATCAGACAGCTAGTTGGTGATAGAGTAGGGCCTTGAACTTCTAGGGGTCTTCTAACTCTAGGTCAAGAGCTCTTTCCATTATGCCCTGCTTCTTCTCTTTTTGAATCAGAAAAGGTAACAACCTCCAGATTCCATATTGACCCTAGACCAGGGCTTCTTAACCACAGCTCCATTGACATTTTGGGCCGGATAATTCTTTGTTGACGTTGGGGAGGCATTGTAGGACGTTTAGCAGCATCCCTGGCTTCCACCTACTAGATGCTAATAGCACCCCCTCCCTCAGTCTTGACAACCCAAAACATCTCTACATGTTATCATATTGTCAAATATTCCCATGGGGGGAGGGGTAGAAGTGGGGACAAAATCAACCACAAGTTGAAAACCACTGCCCTAAATGATGCCTGAGAATGTTGCCCACATGTTTGAGGAGGTGACAGTGACAAAGTTTCTTCTGTAAAAGGAGAAACACAAAAGCAAAAGAGGAATTTGCTTACGCCAATGAGTCTAGGACCGTGGAACTAAGCAGTGAGTGACAGAATTGCACAACACCTGGGAGTTATCTAAAAGGTTCTCTTCTTGGCCACATCCTGAACTTAACCTTTTGTGTCCTCACTCCACCCTTTCAGGCTCAGCCAACTTTGCATAACCCAAACCACTTTCCAAGAAGGCATTTCTGGAAGGCAACGTGGAGTTTGTTGACCTGACAAGAGGCAGTATGGCATGGAAGTTAAGATGCAGGCTCTGTCCATGTGAAGGGGAGGAAGAGTATCCTGTACCTACTCTGGGTCCTTTCTGGCTGGGCTACAAATTAAATTGACATGAGGCCGAATAGCAGGAGAAAATCAAACAAAGCTTTATGACATGTATACATGGGAGAGACCAGGGAAACTGAGTTTCTCTCGACAAAATGGCAGAGGTTCTCCTCTTAAATAGACAAAGGAGGATACTGGGGATTGGGGGTGTCAACTATGGGGGATTACGAGAAAAGCACAGTAAGGTTATTATGCAGATTTAAGGCCTCACCTTCCACACTGACAAGTTTCTAGAGATGAGGTCATCTGCCCCTCTTCCCAGTACAGAGAAGGAGATACCTTTACAAATGGAGATTTCCCTTACAAATGTAAATGTCTGGTAAACAGAATTTTGATGAGAACTGGCCCAGCAAAGACCCTCCCAGTCTATCGATACCCAGAGTTATCCAAGGTGATGGCCTGGCCCAGGGACAGGCCTTCCATCCCAAATCCCTTTAGACAGTTGGGGGGGTGGGGGGGCGGGGGGTCAAAGCCTCCTTCAGAGAAAATAATCAAGGTGAAGAAGCATATTTTGAGGTGGCCAGTTCCGATCCCCCACACATGCAACAACATGGACGAACCTCACATACTGTTGAGTGAGAGGAGGCGGGCACAAAAGAGCACATACAGTATGAGCCCACTTACATAAAGTTCAAGAAGAGGCAAAACTAATCTCTGGTGATGGAAGTCAGAATAGTGGTTCCATCTTTGGTGCTATTACCTGGAACAGGTTTGGAGAACCATCTGGGAATGGAAACGTTCTCTGTCTTGTTCTGGGTGGTGAATACACTGGTTGTAAGCATATGTAGAACCTCTCAGAGCTATACATTTAGGATTTGTGCACCTTACTGTGCATGAATTATACTTCAGATAAATAAATAAGCTTCATCACCTTAAAAAACAAAAGAATGTCAACTCTGGAACCAGAATGCCTAGATTTGAGGATGACTCTGGCTGCCTCAGAGTGTTTTGTGAGCGGTTAGAACTGCGCATGGGGCACAGGACGTGCACAATGAGTATTAGCATCTTTATAATTATAGGGACCACACTTCTAACCAGCCAGGCAAAGCACCGCCCCACCACACCACTGTACTGAACACAAGTGTGCATGTGGTAGATATGTGATGACTCAGCCCAGCCCCCTCCTCGGGAGGTACCCCCACCCCAACCATCAAGGCAGGTATGCCTGCCATTAATCTCTGTCTTCTTTAGTTCCTCCCAAATTCTCTCTGGAGGCTTGCTTAGGACCCGCCCCAATCTGCAGAGCTCTTCATCAATAGACTGACTATTTACAGAACACGGCAGTTTTGATTAAACAGTCCATTTCACTGGAGACTGGGGTATTGTACTGTGTCTCTTTATGAGTTATTCTTGGCAGAAGCACCCCTTGCTCTTAGCAGACGTTTCTTTACATTTTAAGGTCTCGCATCAGAAGAACGGCAGTGAAACAGATGAAATGAGGAATAGATGGGATTACTATGTACCTTTCCCCCAACTGTTTCTCGGTGGATTTACCACAGTATCTTCACTGCTATTTGCTCTTTGCGAGCTTTTATTCTTCTCTTCAGAAACTGGCTGAGTCAGAAGGAAATAAAAAAATTCAAGAGTGTATAGAAAGCACATTCAATGGTGTATCAGGAAACCTCGGTTCTAGATCCGGTATCCAAGTGCGTGATGATTAACGTGTGTTTGAACTTTTCTGCACCACAGTTTTTGTTTTGTTTCGTTTTAATCTATTAAATGAGTGATTGGTCTAGATTTGTGGGTTTTGAACATATGTCAGCTATGGAAGTCCTCCTACAAACAGAATCTCAAGCAGAAACCATTAAAACCTGAAATCAGTGTTGTTTGGATTAGAACAGAGGTGGGCAGTCGCAACCTGCCCTCTACACTTCTGCATCCTCTCCACACTCTTAGCAGCCCCCAAAGTACCTCCACAGGGTCTTTGGGCTTGGGATCCTAAGAGCACAATTTGAAAAGCTTTAAATTTGTCTATTTAAAAAAAAACCACTTCCTAGCCAGCTAAAACACTGCTCGAATGTGCCCCTATTTCTATTCATTCCATAAATTTTAATCAACAGCCCCTCTGCACTTTATGAAAATCCATAAGTAAAATCCTACATGACACATATCTTCATGGAAAAAGACTGGAAGAAAATATACAAAAAAAGTTAATAGAGGGGCCTGCCCGGTGGCGCAGCGGTTTAGTCCGTGCTTGGCAGCCCGGGGTTCGCAGGTTCGGATCCTGGGCGCCCGCCGACGCACTGCCTGTCAGCCATGCCGTGGCGGCGTCCCATATAAAGTAGAGGAGGATGGGCACGGATGTTAGCCCAGGGCCGGTCTTCCTCAGCAAAAAGAGGAGGATTGGACGGATGTTAGCTCAGGGCTGGTCTTCCTCACACAAAAAAAAAAAAAGTTAATAGAGTGGTCATCTCGGGGTGATGGGAATACAGCAACAATAATTGCGGCAGGGTATCGTGTGGTCCTCACTTCCCTGCATCACCACCTATAACAAACATCTGAGAAGACCTTTGTACATCTCAAAGCGCCCAGGCCTGTGTCCCACACATAAGGCCGGGCCTTCATTGAGCCACAGCAACAGCCTTTGAGACACGAACACACAGAGAGGGGGTGAGTGCAGCTCTCCAGGGTACAGGCGTGATGGAAAACTGTCCTGGAACAGGATTTCCTCAAGTGTGTCCTATGGGATATCAGTCCCAGAAATGCTCGGCCACAAAAAGGAATGTGGGAGGCAGGGGTGGCCTACTGCAAAGTAATTGAGTTTGAGAACCACTGCATATCATTTGCCCCTACAACAGATTAGCTGCACAGCAAGTAGCGTCTTACTGTCTCTGTCTGGCCGGCAGGAAGCCTGATTAATGTTGCTTAATACAACATTTCCCAAATTTATTTGACAACGAAACTCTTTTTTTCCCCATAACCCCTATTAATATCTCAACAAACAGTTCCAGATCAGAAAAAGTTTCACAAAGGCAATTTTTAAAAACTGAATTATAAGGCTTGAAATAAATGAGGAATTACCAAAGACTTATGGAAGAGAGGGAAGGAGGCTGGTTCAGGGTCTGGAGGATTCTGAGCCAAGGACAAAACAAAGGACCACCCACAGTTCCAAAGAATGTCTGAATTTCCTTCTTATCTGTTAGTGCTTTTTTTCCAGCTCATTCCTAGCGAGTAGACAGAGACAAGGATTGCTGTGTTAGTAG
Organism: Tapirus indicus; assembly: GCA_031878705.1. Lineage (NCBI taxonomy): Eukaryota > Metazoa > Chordata > Mammalia > Perissodactyla > Tapiridae > Tapirus > Tapirus indicus. The sequence goes on from CM062918.1 coordinate 50,280,073, forward strand.
TCCAATAGCTCCTGACCACTGGAAGGGGACTGTGGGTATTAGAAGCAACACAGTGTGGGGTCCCTTCCCTCTACCCTCCTCCTCCTTTCAATATGGGCTCATTGTAACAAATCTTTCCCTAGGAAGAGCAGAAGAATGAAATTATCCTGTTAATTCATTCAGCAAATAACCCATCTCTGTGCCAGCCTTACGCTAGGTGCTGGGAGCACATGGATGCATTACACACATACAGCTTAGAGCCCAGTCATGAAGTCAGCAAGGAGATGAAGAATCCCTCCCTCAGGGTCTGCACAGGGGCCTAGGGTGCACATAGAAGGGGCACCTCCCCTTGTTACCGAACCAAGTGGGCTCGCCTGCTGGTGAGTCAAATAAGACTCTACGCCAGTGGAAGTTGTCTCACAAAGTAAAGTGTATCTGCAGCAAATAGGAGTCCATGAGGAATCATTTCCAAAGTCACGGCATCCCCAAACAAAGGGAAGCAGGGGCAGCAGGAACTTTTATTTCGGTTGGGGAATTAATATTCAAAAGGGAGAGGCAGGTATTTGCCTGCACAGGCTCAGCTAGAGAACATGCTTCCACATAATGGGGCCTAAGCTCCTCCTGGAGAGATCTTTGCATTCAAAATAACCCAAAGGTCATGGGCATAGCTCTTGTAGTGAGGCTTGGTCAGTTTCAGGATGTTTGGTGGTTACATCTCCCTTGAGCTTCTCACTTAGTCAGTTTAAGATGGTGGTGGTTACATCCCCTTAACATACAAAAGGAAAAGAAACAACTTGGAAAAACAGTTAATTGCTTCCGAGCCCACCTTTGAGTTTCTTGAGGCACCTAGTCGGTGACACCCTGACCAGTTGTCAGGAGTTTCCTGAAGCCCCGTCCTGAAGCACACATTCTCGTTCCTTCCAAGTTGAGGACTGAGGTGTAGGAAAGGGATAAAGAACTGCTAGCAGAGGGAACTGCCAGCGCAAAGTCTTGGAGGCAGGAGAGAGTGGGGTGGTCATGGACCCCCAGGGGTTCCTGCTGGAGCAGAGTGTTTGGACAGAGAATGTGGAGCAGATCATGGCAGGGAGCAGGCACACGTGTTACTGCTACAGTGAGCTGCAGTTGCTGATAATAGGAGGGGAAGAAAGAGGAGGGAGGAATGGCAGCTGACTCAGAGGGATGAGCAGGTGCCTGGAAGAGGAGGGAAGTGGGAGCAGAATGAGGAAGTCAGCAAAAGCTGATTGGAGGGGCCGGCCCGGTGACGTAGTGGTTAAGTTCGCACACTCCATTTAGGCAGCCCAGGGTTCACGGGTTCAGATCCCAGATGTGGGCCTACACACCACTCAGCAAGTCATGCTGTGGTGGTGTCCCACATACAAAATAGAGGAAGACTGGCACAGATGTTAGCTCAGCACCCCCCACCACCACCACCAAAAAGTTTAAAAAAAGAAGAAGAAGCTGGTTGGAAGTAGGAGGTGGAAAAACAAGCTCAGTCCTCAACAAGTTAAGCAGGTTGTATAAGAAGTCCAAGCATTGATGATGATGATCGTGATGATGATGATGATGATCATGATCATGAAGATGACTGTGAACACTCTCTCTTCCCTCTTTCTCTCCTGGTTGTGGGAGTTATGGGGGGGAAGCAGGAGAAGGACAATAATCAGAAGAGAGAGTTGTTGTATCTTCCCTAGAGAGCACCTGGGGGCAGGTAGAGCTGATATGACCTTCTCCATCCATCCCTGACATCTTCCCCTTCATTCATCCTTCTGCAGAAGACAGAGTGAGCTGGTCCAGCTGGATCCTCTACCACCCACCACCCCCAGAACCAGTGGTCTATATCCAGGATCCCTTCTCACCACTTTCCTCCCTCCCCATGACTCACCTAAGACTGGCCCTACTGGCCCTACCCCAGCCCCTCATGGGGTGTATCCACCCTACTTCTGGCAGGTTATGGTCCTGAGTGACCGCTGCCTCAGCTTCCTCCACCCCCAGCTCCCAAGTAGCCTGAGATGAGCCATCTCCCTACAGAAGCAGAGAACCAATAACACTACACACAAAACAAGGCCATGCTGAAAACAGAATACCAAAGCACCCTCCTCTTAGGATGCATTATCTTCAGGGTAGATGTTGAATTCTAGTAACAGATTCCCTGGGGTGTTTTCAAATCCAGACACACTGGAGCCTTGTTTCAGCCTCGCTTGGGGCTAAGACCTGGGCTCACCTCCAGCCTCCAACCAGCTCTGGCTGCTGCCCCTGCTCAGTCCTGGTGGGGAGCACTTCAAAGGTGAGGCTTACAGCCCCAGTGCTGCCAGCAACAAGTTCTGCTAACTCCAGCCCCCGCTGGCCCGCTTCTGTTTTGATACACTCCTGCTCCTTCCTGCTGGCCTCTCGGAATGCCACATCTTTCTGCCAAGCCCTCAGGCATTGCCACATCCCAGGCCTATCTCCACTAATCTCACAGTTCTTTGTCCACTTGCAGAGCCCACCTCATTGCTGCCCACAACTGGGTCAACAAACAGGATCTGCCTGTTTTAAAGACTTCCCAGTTTCCTCCAGAGTTCAATTTCTTCCAAAGAGCCTGGCACATCTTAGCTGCCAGCATGAACTGTGAGTTCCCAGAGATGCTGATGGCACTTTCCAACATTCGTCACTTTTGACACATCTAAAATATCCTCGCTCCCAGCACTCCATGAGCACCAGCCCAGATGGACTGGCTGCTGGGGAAGCCTCAGGCTCTGGAAGGCCCCTGAGAGGCCCTGGGCACAAGCTTCCTCCCTGAGGAGAACCTGCTTTCCTCTCACTCCCTCTACCTCGTCCAAAGTGGAGCCAGCCAAGTGGGCACCTCTGGGTCCCAGCACAGCCCTCGGCGCCCAGCTTCCACGGACTAAACTGACTTCCTTCAGTAGAATTCCTCACATCTTGGCTCCTTGTGCCTCCAAGAACCTTGCCATCTACCAGACCCAGTTCTGCCAGAGAGGAAGCTGTCTACTTGAGGAGTTCCCTGTGGGATCACCTTTACTCTTTCAGGTCACTGAGGACCCAGTGGAAAGGAGCCTGACTCCCTGACCTACAGCTGAAGTCAAGGGCCCCTGGGGCCAAGGTCAGTGAAGGCACATATGTGTGGGTTTATTTCTGGGCTCTTGATTCTGTTCCATTGGTCCATCTATCTGTTTTTATGCCAATACCATACTGCTTTGATTACTATAGCTTTGTAGTATAGTTTGAAATCAGCAAGTGTGATGCATCCAGTTTTGTTCTTTCTCAAGATTGCTTTGGCTATTCAGGGTCTTTTGTGATTCCTTACAAATTTTAGGATCACTTTTTCTATTTCTGCGAAAAATGTTGGAATTTTGATAGAGATTGCATTGAAAGAGATTGTTTATTTCTTTTTCAGATAGTTAGTGTATAGACATGCAACTGATTTTTGTATGTAGATTTTTTATCCTGAAACTTTACTGAGGATTCATTTACTAGGTCTAACAGTTTTTAGGTGGAGTCTGTAGGATTTTTCTATATACAAGATGATGCCATCAGCAAACAGAGACAATTTTACTTCTTCCTTTCTAATTTGAATGCCTTTTATTTCTTTTTCTTGACTAATTGCTCTGGCTAAGACTCCAGTACTATATTGAATAAGAGTGGTGAGAGTGGGCATCCTTGTCTTGTTCCTTCTCTTAGAGGGAAAGCTTCCAGCCTTTCACCATTGAGCGTGATGTCAGCTGTGGGCTTGTCATATACGGACTTTATTGTGTTGAGGTATATTCCTTCTAGACTCAATTTGTTGAGAGTTTTTATCATGAAAGGATGTTGAATGCTTTTCCTGCATCTATTGAGAAGATCATATTATTTTTGTCTTTCTTTCAATTAATGTGGTGTACCAATTGATTTGCATACATTGAACCATCCTTGCATCCCAGGGATAAATCCCACTTGATCATAGTTTACAATCCTTTTAATGTGCTGTTGAATTTGGCTTGCTAGTATTTTGTTGAGAATTTTTGCATCTGTGTTCATCAGGGATATCCAAGGCTCACATTCTAAACCACCATTATTCTCAGAATGATCTGCCACCTTGGGATAATGCAGATTCTCAGGCCTCCCCAGACCTACTGAGTCAGCTGCTCTGGGGATGGTGCCCAGAAGTCGGCATCTTAAGCACATGCGTATATGAGAATCACTGCCCTCAGATGTAGAAAATTAGGTAAAACACAAGGGATCCTGGAAGGACAAGTATTCATTTAGCAGTAGTTTAAGGGCAGGACCCTGGCTGGGTGTGTTTTGCAGTCAGAGCTTTATTTCCTCATTAACCTGTAGCCTGTTTCGGCTCCTCTTTGAATTAGGAGCCACCTAATTCCGATGGCATGGCTGGAGCGCCCCAGCTGGTAGAAGACAGAGACCCAGCCCAGTAGGCTCCAGCTCCAGAGTCAATCTACATAAGATTGGTAGACTTCTACCACCTGGAAGAGCCTGGAAAAATGAGAGAGGGGAGGCTAAAATCCTCACTCCAAAGAGGGGCCTCCTTTTCTTGGCACAAAGGCTCAGTGCTCTTGCCTAGATATGTGATGTGATGCCTAAAGGAGGTTCACAGAATTCACAGAAAGGTGCTAAACAGGCTGGCAAAGTCCTTGGTGGATAAGTACCAAAAAGCATCTGGAAGGAACTATGTTGGCTCAAGACATGAGATGGAAGAGATCTTAGGTAAGTTTTGAAAGGAAAGGGACGTGAAGTATTGAAGGCCAAGCTCTGTATTAGACATTTCACGAAGTTTCATCCAGTTCTCACGACAACCCTGACACGGATATTCATATTTGCAATTTAAGAGGAGGAAATGGAGGCTCCTGCCGGTTAAGTGAGCTTCCCAAGGTCACACAGCTGATAACCGATAGAGAATCAAATACAGAGCCAATTGTCTCCACAGCCAGTGCCTCTTCCACTCCACGACTCTGCCTCCACCCTTGCTCCCCGCAGTGCCCCAGAAACTATTAAGGTACATTCCCATGGTCTGAAGAGGGCAGGCAGCAGTGCCTCCAGATACAGGCAGTGAAGGGAGGACATGGGTCCAGAAGAATATCTTAGGGAAAGTGGAACAAGGGTAAAAGCACACGCCCAGAAAAGTTTTGCATTCTCAGAACCTAGATGTATGGAGAAAGGTGCAGAAATGGGACTCTGGTCCTGGTTGATTTTTTTAGCCAGCTGTTGGCCTTGGGCCATTCCCTGAACCCCTCCTTATTTTTTCGTCAGGAAATGAACATGCAAAGAATGGGAACAGCTGTGCTGCAGACTCCAGGGCCCGGGGAGTCTCAAAGGAGATGAGGGGTTCACATGGGCTCAGGAAAGCTGAAAGGACCAGAGTGCAGGCTACATCCGTGACTTCAAGCTCTATGAGTCTAGAGGCGACAATATTGATTACACATGGGCTCATCCTCCTCCATTCTATAGTCCATCCCTCCCCTCAGGACCAGCCTTTCATTGGAATCCCTAAGATTATCTGGGGAACTGGTGATGCTACCCACCAATGGGGTACTCTGCTGTCTTCACACCAGCTACCCTATGGCTGGGTATAGGTGCCTCTCCTATTCTTCATCCATCAAAACACTTACCAAGCTGTGTAACAATTGTCTATTTACTTGCCTCCACCCTATGACCATGAGCTTCTTGAAAGCACAGTCTTTTTCTTTTTCTTTTTTTTTTTTTTTGCTGAGGAATATTTGCCCTGAGCTAACATCTGTTGCCAATCTTCCTCTTTTCTTGCTGAGGAAGATTCGCCCTGAGCTAACATCTGTGCCAATTTTGTATGTGGCTCACTGCCACAGCATGGCCACCAATGAGTGATGTAGGTCCGTGCCCGGGAACTGAACCTGGGCTGCCAAAGCAGAGCACACCAAACTTAACCACTAGGCCATAGGGCCAGCCCCCACAGTCTGTCTTATTTACTATTGTGTCTCCAATGTTAAGCACAATCCCTGCCACGTAGTAGGTGCTCACTAAATGTGTGATGGAATGAATGAATGAATATATGAACAAATGGGATCATAGTGGGTTCTCGGTCTCTAAGATGTAAGATGTGAGAGGGCCCAGTGACCTGCCCTTTCAGCCCCAGGCCGCAACACAGGGGAGACTCAGGGGTCAGGTGGGTCAGGACCATTTCCTCACCAGGTGGCCCCCAAACCCCTGCCCTAGAGAGCATGTCATGCACTCCAACTCACCTTCCCCACCCATGGTTTACCTTTGCCTTACAGAGTAACCTTGGCGCTGTTTGCCCAAGTTAATGCACAATGCTTTCCTCATGCCGCAAGTGTTTATCTTTGCAAAGCATCAGGCTCGGATTCCAGCCCAGGAGAGGGGAGCATTCCTGCGGAAACAGAGCCGGCAGGCCCCAGGTCACCACGGCTCTGACTCTCACGTTTCTTTTTGCCTGGTTAACTCTGGCCTCGAAAACACTTCTCTCTGGCATCTTTTATTTACCGAAAGTCAAAGATAGGACAGTCTTATGACTCACACATCTCAGAACCAGAGGGACGCTGGAATCTTCTCTCCACCTCTTGGTTTTCCAGAGGTGGAAACTAAGGCCCAGCTGGTTTGCGGGAAAGGCCAGGTCTGGAAGTCTGGTCCAGCTGACTTAGGGAGCTGAGGACATTTCACTGTACCAGCACAGAGAGCTCGGAGCCAGCTCCAATCTCCTCATTTTCCAGATGAGGAAACTGAGGCCTAGAAATTTAAGTGACTTGCTCAAGTTCAACCAGGATGAGTTAACAGGAAATTAGGACCCCGTGGAGATCTGCCAACGCGCAACCACACGTAGTCCACCTGCAGCTGAACGGGAGTGAGACAGTGCTGAGCGTCTAAAGCCACATTGTCTGTAAAAGCAGACGCAGCGGACCCAAAAAGGAACACGTCCCATTGCTTGCCTCACGTGAAATGCCTTCACCTCAGGCTCTGGGTTCTCTCCTAAGTCACCAGGTAAATGCAATTCAACACAGCCACACTCCAGACCATGGGAGTGCAATTGTGGAAAGACTGATTTCCACCACCTTGTGGTCAAGCAAGCCTCCCGTTGGGTGCTGACAGCCGGGCACAGGAGGTTTATGGGTCTGTCCCAGTGGGTGGCTTTAACTTCCTGGACTGCTAAGGAGCCGCTCTCGGCATGAGGCTCAACTCAACAAATTCCTGTGTGACTTTGGTCAAGACACACCCTCTCTGGGACCCAGTTTCCTTTTGGGGTAACACCTACTCATAGGGGTGTTACAATGATTGGATAAAACAAGGTATTCCGAGTTACCGGCAAAAAGTAAGTGATAGCCCCATAAACAGCCTTTTAACCTGCCTCACCTGCTCCCCAGCACCACATCATCACCTTTGATGAGAATGTTTAGGGTCTTTTGGGGTTCTCCAGGTTGATAACAATTGTGGCTGACGTGTTGTGGGGCACTTACTTGTAAAATTGTTTCAACTCTCATGTCAGCAAGATGATCTCACCATTTAACCAAGTAATCCCACACTAGGTAATTCATACTAGTGGAAATAATTATCTGGAAGGAAAAGCTCTCTGCATGAAGTTCATTGCAGCTCTGTTTACAAAGGTGAAAAATTGGACACATACTGCTTGTCCCAGATAGGGAAATGGATACATAAATTACAAAACATTCCCTCGGTGGAATAGTACTCAGCCTTTAAAAATGATGAGTATGAACACCATAGGAATGTGGAGAGACGTTTATCATACAATGTGGAATTTGAAAAGCAAAAAGCAGTTATATCTGCACAGCTGTGTGAAAAATAGATTTGCTTCCGGATATAGAATAGAAACACAGGAAAATAAAAAGTCAATCCATTAGGATCATGAAAATGAGAGGATATTTTTTAAAGTTTTGTTTTCTGCTGTTACTGCACTTTTGTGCAACAAACACATTTTTAAAAGAATAAAAAAGAAAACCTACTACTTTCTCCTGAAATAATTTATCTGAAGGCAAATTTCATTTCTGGGAAAATGCTGGCTCAGAGTAGGTACTCAGCAAATGGTGGTAGAGAGAATGAATGAGTAAATAAGGGAATAACTGAGTGAACAGAGCACCCCCACCCAATACCAGCACCAAAGCTGTGCCATTGGGAAGCCAAATGAGGCAAGAAGGATTTGTGTTCTATCTTTCTGTTTAAGGTACTGGCCCAAAGTCTGTTTGGAAAAGCCATCCTGGATCTGCCCTTCCTGTGGAGCTGAGAATAAGAGAGTAGATGAGGCATTGCAGACCTGAGCAGGCACAAAGTAAGATAAAGTATGTGCAAGACTTAGCAGATTGCCTGGCACACAGCAAACACTGGACAAACGTTGACACTTGTATGACTATCAGTCGTGGACAGCAGCAGAGCCAGTCTAGAAGAGACCTCCTGGGTCTCCACTGAAGAGGTACAATATCATGGGAAGAGGCTGGGCTGGGGGCAGAGCCCTGTATTCAAATCTCCCCTTTGTCCCTAACTAGCTGTGCAAGCTTAGATAAGTGAGTTTGCCTCTCTGAGTCTCAGCTTATCTGGCTTTACGTAGCAGAATAATTTACTGAGATATTATTTTGAATTTAACTTCCCACCACCACCATTTCTTAGTTTAGAGGTGTTTTCAGGACTGAAAGCAGAAGCCACTTGAATCGAACATATGTTCCTATCTTTTGTGAAAGCCTAAACTCAACAAAAAGGTCATCCTAGGTATCCCCAAGGGAAGATGAGAAAGAGAGAGGATGCTTAACTCCCTGACTGGGAGAGGATGGGGGCTGGTGTGTCCCCACGAAGCAAGAAGCCGGCCAGAGCTCCCAGGTCACTCCTAAGGGAGGAGTTGATAGGGGACCCCAGCTTCATAGGCTTCCCACACCTTAAGTAAAACCCCAAAAAGTGGACCTTCTGAAAGGACAGTGTGGGATGGGACAATGAGCTTCCTAGCAGCGGGATGTGATGTAAACAATGACCAGTACAGAAGGACCTTTGGCACAAGTTGGGGCAAAAGAACTAGAACCAAAACCGCATAGGATGGGGACTCAATGCCCCCTAAGTGGATAGAAAGAAAATAAGGAAATGCGCGACTTGTCGCTCACTTAGGTGTTGTGGACTAAGATCTCACTCAGTGGCAGGCTTGTTTTTCAACTGATGCTCTCTCAAAAAAACAAAAATCCCTGATCTTCAGGCTTCGCCAGTTTCCGTGGTGTAAATACTCCCGGAGAGCCGGTTTTAAATTACCGGGGTAAGTTACTGAACACGGAGAGCTGAGGAGGATGCACACAGTCGGCTCTTTAGAGCCGGTGCAAGCCAGCTCCAGCACACCACTGAGCTTCACACAAGATAAGGGTTTTTCTAGAAAGCTCCCAAAGACCCTCCTCAGCACTTGGATTCCAGAACACTAGGTTAAGGCTAATTCGTAATAGTCAAAGCCGTTCACTTTATCAGGTGTGGTGTGCTGATGTAATTGACGTTGAAATGTGGCCTAGGGGAACTGCTGAATCTCCCACCTCTGAAGAACACCCCTCCCCCAAAAATAAACCAGCCCCTGTGTCAATAAATAAATATAAATATTCCAGATTGAATCCATTCCTTCCTTTGATTAAGTGATCTTGCGACTAAGAACAAACCATGCACCATCCTTAAGGGTTATTAAGAGAAAATCCATAAATCTTTCCTTAAAGGTGTTTTAAAACAATATATTTTAATCTATAACCCATCACAATCCTAAAGGCAGGATTAGGACTATAAGATTAATCCTCTAAGATAGGACTAACTACTGCTAGTCCCATTTTATAGGTGAGGCCAGAGAAGTTAAGAGACTAGCCCAAGGTCACACAGCTAGTAAAAAGCAGAGCTGGGATTCAAGCTAAGCAATCTGGCTCCAGAGGCTAGGCTCCTAACCTCTCCACAGCACTGTGTCTCGCTGTGCATTAACAAGCCATGCACAGGGTATGGGCTCATCTTGGGTCTTTTCTATTCATGGGGCCAGATTGGAAAGGAATCAGCAATCTCTCTTCTTTCCTCATCTGATGTAAGGTACCCAACTTACCTTCTGGCAGCTGATCGTGGAGGAGGAAGTGGCCCCCATTTTCCTTTCACAGGCACGTGCACTGCCAATAATAAAGCAGGTCATGTCCCCACCCACCTTTTCTCCCAGTGTGCTTGTTTCCATGGGAGGGTGGCTCTGGGCTGGGGTAGGACTCGAGTTCTCCTAGAGCCTTCGACTGTGACACCATCTGACAAAGCCCTAAACTCCATAATTAGGGTTAAGGTCCTCTACGCCTACCCCTCCTTCTGTTCCTCGTTAGCCTCACCTGGCAACTGTGTAGGTCACGTCAAAGACAGAGGGATGAGGCATAAGGGAAATTGAATCTCAGTCAGGAGCGAGACACTCATTATACATCCAAGTAAAATTCTGAAACAAGAACACTACTGAGTTGTTTGTCAAAATAACAGTTGGCAGCCTGATTTAAGCCAAGATCAACTATTGCAAGAGCTGTTGAAGGACCGTGATGGTCCAGCTCCTGGGCAGCTTACCCCCGCCCGACTCTGGTCAGGCGCCAGCATCACAGCCCCTCTGCTGTGTAGAATCCTCCAAGAGTTACCCTGTGAGGACGAGGCTGGTAGACAAGAGTTCTGCCAGGTGTCTGAGGGAGTCTGGGACTTGTAGTTTTATTACTCTGCTCGCCCCAATTGTTTGGGGGCATTTCCCATAGGCAAGAGGATGCCCTAGCAGCTGCCTTCTGTGATACAAGACACATTTCCTCTTTGACGACCAGGGGCCTTACTTGGCGGGATCAGCCTGTACGAGGCACAGAAAGTGAGCCCTCCGAGCTTTAGACCAGTGATGGGAACAGAGTCCCAAAACACGGCAAGGATGTGGGATGGGCCCCTCTCCTCCGACAGAGTAGGAAGACACTGGCTCGAATGTCAGGGGAGCTGAGTTCTTTTGATTCTGCTGTTAACTAGATGCATGGTTTGGGGCATGTCAGTTGGCCTCTCTGGGTCCCTTTTCATGTGTAAAATAAGCAAGTTGGACTAGATCATTATTACCAATAAGAGGTCCCTGGTCCTGAGGGAGTGATGGTTGGGATGGGAAAAGCGGATCACAGAGCTATTTTCAAACAAATTGTAAAGGGAGATGGTACCACACAAGACAAACACATGTCAAGTTTCTTTGCTTTTTGCTGGAATTCTGTTTGCTATGGTAACACTGATTCTTTCCAGAGGATTGGAAGAGTAGATTGGTGGTGGTGTCTATATCCTTACTTAATAAGAAAATGAACATGAATTACTCCTCAATAAATGCAGGTTGTTTGAGAGGCACAGAAAGAGAATTAAAGCAGGCAGTAAACAGGCTGGCCGCCGTGACTCTGCATGCTCTCCAGGTCCCTTTCATCTCTATCCCTCTCTGACCAGATGATTTGGTTTCCCAAGGATGGCTCCCCAGGCATCCCTGGTTATCCCTGCTGCAAAGGAACCTGGAAGGGCCTTCCACATCTCCCTGAGGTCCTGGAGGACTGGGCCTATCCCAGACTGATCTGCTCATTTGGTTCCAAGTCAGGGCTGGAGCTCTCCCTGCCAGTTGACCCCAACCCCCAGAGGACTCAGGAACATCCTCTCGAGCCAGCCTAGTCCTGCACTAGTAACTGACGCAGAAAGCCTCCTGTGCAGCCTGCAGTGCCCTGGCCTGGGCCCTGAGCCATGTGGAGAAACCACAGTATTACTTGGCTGTTGTTCATTTCTTCAACATTTCTTTTAAATGTACACCTAGGGAACGATTACCATCATCAAGATATAGAACATTTCAGTCCCTCAAAAATTTCCCTTCTGCGCTTTCCATCACCCTGCCCCAGGAAACCACTGATCTGCTGTCACTGTAGTTTCACCTTCTCCTGAACATCATATAAATGGAATCACACGGTATGCAACTTTTTAAGTGGGGCCTCTTTCACTTAGTGTAATGCATTTTAGATTCATCCATGCTGTTGCATGTATCAGAAATTTGTTCCTTTTTATTGCTGAGGAGTATTTCATTGTGGTATGTTCCATGGTATACCACAATTTGTCTATTTACCAGTTGTTAGGTTTTTGGGTTGTTACTAGTTTGTGGCTATTATGAATAAAGCTGCTGTGAGCATTTGCATGTTTGTGTGGACGTATGTTTTAATTTCTCCTGGGTAAACTCCTAGGCTTGATTCTTATGGTACGTGTACATTTACCTCGATAAGAAATTGTCAAAAGGTTTTCTAGAGTGGCTGCAGTATTTTGCAATCCCACCGTGAAGAGTTCTAGTTACTCCACATCCTCACCAACACGTGGTGTTGTCAGTCTTTTTAATTTTAGCCATTTTAGAGGGGGAGAGGTGGTATCTCATGTGGTTTAAATTTGCATTTCTTTCATGAATAATGATGTTGAGCATGTTTCCATGTGCTTATGTGCTATTTGTCTTTCTTCTTTTAAGATGTAGCTGTTCAAATCTCTTGCCCATTTTATAGTTGAGTTGTCTCTTTATTCTTCAGTTATAAGAGTTCTCTCTGTATATATTCTAGATAAAAGTCCTTTGTCAGATATATGTATTTTGAATATTTTCTCTCCATCTGGTTTGGCTTTTCATTTACTCAGTGGGATCTTTCAACAAGCAGATGTATTTAATTTATCAATTTTTTTCTTTCATGATTTGTGCTCTCAGTGTCCTAGAAAAAAATCTTTACCCTCCTCAATGTTGCAAAGATTTTCTTCTAGAATTTTTTTGGTTTTTGCTTCTAAATTTAGGTCTGTGATCCATTTCAAGACAATTTTCATCCCTCCAACAAATATTTTTTTATGACAAACTAGCATGATAGTGAGCATTTATATAGCACATCCTACGTGCCTGACACTGTAACAGAATTTTATCAATACTAACTCATCAAATCCTCACAACAATTCTCTAAAGTAAGCACTACTATTATCTCCATCTTACTAATGATGTGATGAGAAAATTGAGGCACATAGAGGTTAAGTATCTTACCCAAGTTCCCACAAGTGGTAAGTGTTGGAAATGGGCCTCAAACCCAAACAGCACAGCTCCTACTCTGGGTGCCTAACCACTGCGCTGTCCAGCCCCTTGTTCTACTGACTAAAGTTTCAATGTGAGCGATACTAGCCCTAGGTCCTGCTTTCATGGAGCTTACCACCAAACAGGGGGGACAGACATTTATGTAATTACACCTGTGAAAGCACCTAAGAGAACAAATAATAGGGAGATGTAACCAAGTCAGGAAATTCAGAGAAACTTTCCCTGAGGAAATGAAGGTTAAGTTCAGAATTGAAGAAAGAATGATGTTAACTAGGCAAATAGGGGAAGACAGCAGAGCATGTCAGGCCAGGGAACCACTCGGGAAAGACTGGGCAGGAAGGGATTCGCACATTGGATGTTGGACAAAATCTCTCACAATGATCATCACTGGGGAGGGTGATTTTATCATCTCTTCTCTCTCCACTTATTCACTCAGTTGTCCTTGAACTAGAGTGGCCAACTAATCCCAATTTGACAGGATAGTTAGTCACCCTACCTTGAATCTATCCAGGGGGGAATGTGCCCATGACCTTGGAACCACTTTAGGAAAATAAGCCACATTATCCCCAGAGGATTCCAGCACAAATGGAAAGCTTTTCTGAGCGGCATACTCTTTCGTAATCAGATTTCTTGAAAGAAATAAAAAATCATCTGATTCCAGCCAGAGTCTCGGGGGAGTACAGCTCAAGAAGAAAGTTTGGAAGAAAAAAAACTTTCCAGCAAAAAAAACAGCATCTGGTTACTTTTTTTCACTGGAATCCACAAAAGAGACACTGTAGTCTCAGGCTACAGGGTGGCTAGCAAAATCAGGCCAAAATAAGCAAGGAAACAGAATAAATCAAACTTACGAAAAGAGCTTTCCTTCCATTCCTTATTGCATCGTCTTATTTGACACAAAATGGAGAGCAAAAAGCAAAACCAAACAAGAACAGGTGAAACAGGAATACAAAAGGGAATGGGGAGATGGCAACCCCAAAAAGTAATAAAGTACATCAGCAGCTCTGGATCCCGAAGCTTTTTTAAAGAACATCTATAAAATAAATCCATTCAAGACAAATTTAGGAATTTCTGCCACGTTCAAAACAATGTCCTAAGGACCTGAAAAGTTACCACAGCTTTCTAAAGCACCTCATTCCCTCCTTAGGAGTGATTTATGCCTTGGGTGATTTAGGTTCAATATTATAGTGCAGTGATGCTGGGGTATCACAAGAGCTGGGGATAGCACAAAGATTAGTAACTCTATCATTCAAACTGAGAAATTGAGGCAGAGAAATATTTTCAAGATAATAAGTAGACAGGAGGGTTGGATGTTCAGGTCAAGGCAAAATTCAAGATGGCAGGAGTAAGAGAACATTTCCTCACCATGGTCTTGGGTAGAATCTACTTATCACTGAAGATCAGCAACAGCTAAGAGCTGAATCTGTAAAGGCCCAGCGGTGACTAAATTCTCATTCAAGTTTTTCCATCAGGCTGTAGTCCTAGAAATTCTGAAGTCAGTGTTGCCCACGTACAAATCATAGGCCCGACCACAGCAGCCAGGGACAGAGCTATGACTACATTTATTTCATAGGTTTGTTCCCTCCTGAGCAGACGACGTGGCCCAGAGGGTTTTCAGGGTAATTATGAAATGATGGTCTTCCATAGCATCCCTCCCCCTAGTTCCAGGTCTGGAAATCTTTTCAGCAGTGCATGTTAATAAAGAGAAATTACCCCCCCCACACACACACACACAATTTAAATAATAAATGTAAAGATATTTCACAAACAACTCTGTGAGGAGCACATTAATACCTGTGGCTCCTATCTTATGCACTTGTGTCCTCAGCACCAGCCAATATGGGGGAGGTGCTCGACAGACTTGGATCTGAGCAGAAGCACCCAGCCCTGGCGTCACAGACAGAAGACAGGTCCTGCCTCCCACTGGGGCCTTCTAGCACAGAATCCTTGGTTCCCTCCTACGCCAGCTCAGTCCCCTGCAGTCACCCACCTAATGATGTCCTTACCCAAAAGAAAATGAGATAATTTGTTCTTGTATGAAATATTAGGAACCCTCAAACCTGGGGGCTGACTCTGGAATGGAGAATCACTTGCTGCAAGGAATCTAATATTAGAAATGTAATGGCTGCACCTGGCTTCTCCTTCTGACTAATTCTGAGGACATTTCGCTGCCCCAAGAGCTTGCTGTCATGTGGAGGACAACCCCAAGCCTCCCCAGCCTGTCAACTCGCTCTCTGGGTTATAAGGGCTGACTCCCTCGGAGGACTTGACCGCTTACCTTACTTAATATTCTCCCCGTCAAAACCACAGCCTCACCTCCGGATTCTTATCATCGGCGTGTCTTCATCTCCTCTAAAGATATGAGGAAATGTCAGTTTCAGAAGACACACCTGGAAAAGGAGCTGCTCCTACCTAATACGATTGGAACAAATTTCGTCTCTCATAACAGAATCGTTCGGTTTTCTCACAACTTACTCACAGAGCTGTTGTAAGGTTTAAATGCGTTAATATAAATAAGACTGTTAGGAAAGTACCTGGCACAAAAAAAGCACTCAATAAATATTAGAATAAAAAGTGCTGAAAATCAATTTAGATATAAATGCATATATAAAGAATTATCAATAATATCACACCTAAGGAGCCAATGATTCTACTTCTGGGAATCTATACTAAGAGCAGACTCACAGAGTCAGACAAAGATTCATGTGTAGAGATGATCATCAGAGCATTGTTTGTAATAGAAAAAAGAAACCTGGAAACAACCTAAATGTCCAACAGTAATGGAATAAGTAAACCAACTCTGCCACTCTTCAAAAGCATGTTTTTGAAGAATTTTTAATGCTATAAGAAAATTATAACAAGTGAAGAGGGATATAAAGCCATTCACATAATATGATCCCCATTATAGACACTCCAAATAAATATCTACAGAACAAATATCTCCACCAGAAAAGATTGGAAGGAAATACTCCAAATGCTACTCATGGTTTTTTCTGAGTAGTGAGATTCTTTATTTATATCCACATTTTTCAGATTGTATATATACAATGAACATGTATTAATTCTACAAATAGACAAGATATAAAACAGGTAAGAGTCTAGTATAATGCCACAATTAAAAAAAAAGAAGCATGATATCCTAGACTAGGCCAGTGGCAGAGGGCAGAGAAGATAATCCTGAAGCTGAGTCCTCAGTATTTGGTGACCCTACTGGGTGACCAAGGGGACAGAGAGGGCATTCTAGAACAGCTGTAAGCTTTCTAGCTTGAGCAACAGCGTGGATGAATGATGGTGTTATAAACCACAATAGGAAACATAGAAAGAAAAAGAATGGGTCAGGAGAAAAGAGAATAAACTCAGTTTGGCCTCACTGGGTTTACAGTGCCAGAAGGATTCCCAGGTAGAGGCGCCCAGTCAAGAGCTGACTGTGTGCAGGGCTCAAGCTCGGGGAAGAGATTTGGGTACACGTATGGGACGGGCGACAGCAGTGAGTCATTGAAGTCATGGCTTGGCTGAGGATGCTCCAGGATTCTGTGTGTTCCGTGAAGGGGACAGACCCTGTTCCCGTTGGAGGCTCAGATGCTCCAGCTCTGGTGCTCTACTCCTTCCATCCAAAATGTGACCTGGCGTGGCCCCTGCCTCCCTCAGTCACGGGGACTGCTGCTAGATTATAGCAAAGAGCCTCAGAGGGACTCACGGTGACTTAAATGCTGTTATGTGCTGTGGCTGCTGCTTCCACTGAGGATGGCAGGGCACTGTCAGAGTCAACCAAATAAAACTTGCTACTGTGTATTTTGTAGGAATGGTGTACAAGACAATGGCCATTGCTTCACCCAGTGGCCTCTTTTTATAGTAACCCATAGGGAAACGTACTCAGGCTTCAGGACCAGGAAAGTGTGAGCCACTGGACACCATTGATCCTTCAACTGCTCCTATTTCCCTCTTGACTTGGCCAATAGGTAACCCAGAACGGAATCTGTGGCCCATCTTCAGCAACCTCATACAATTACATAGTGTGCATTTTAGAGTTCTAATCTATTAACATTTCTGTCTTTGTTGTTTTACTGCCTATGTTTTTCTCTTTGTATCAGTTTCTTCAACTATGAATTTTTGTAAAACTACTTAAAGTCAAAAATTGTCTTCATGTCAAGCCCATCCATTGATTCTGTTTCCATCTCCTGGGGTTGCACAGAAGAATTCTAACGCTTCTTCCCCACACAGCCCTTCAGTGATCATGTCCTCCACTAAATCTTGTTTTTTCGGGCACAAGAGCTCCACTTTCTTCAACAATTTCTCCTAGATGCGAGCTCCTAAAGAATCTTTCAGCTTCTAGACTTGACTGATGCCCCATCTTCTCTTGGTGTCTTCCCTAAAGCCCCAACCCAGGGTGTCCCTCCACTGCAGCATGTCCGGCAGCCACAGGCAATGGCTAATTCTCATGCTGGCCTCTCCCACTGGACTAGGGACTCCTGAAAAACAGAGATCATGCCCTAATTGCCTCCAACCAGTACCCAGCCAGGGCCCAGGGCATAACACAATAATAGATGCTTAATAAGTATTTGTTGAGGAAATAAATGAAGAAAAATATATATATGCAACTTCCTCACTCATACACATGCTAAAAGAAAGCCCAGCCCCCGAGAGAAAAGGGGGAGCCCTGTTCAGTTCCGTTGCTTGTGGGCCCTTCCATCCGACTCTCCTAAACAGCCTTGAGGCCCTCGGCACCGGAGCCAGAGCTTATTCTCCCAGCTAAATCCAGAGTAAATGCACATAAGACGGGATTGGTCCTGGGAAGGCAACTGGGATAAATTTTCACAGAAAGAAAGGATTTCACAGATCAAAAATGCAAGATGCTGGATGCTCCAGTCCATACTTATTTTAACAACATGCCCTTACATAGGTGCTAATCACATGTCTGGCCTTGTTTGGAGCTCTTTACAAATGTCATCTTATTTAATCCTTAGAGCAGCGTCATGAGACGGATGCTATTTCCATCCCCATTTTACTTTCATACAGTCCTCTTAGCACTCGAGTCAGCAATCCTGAAATGAAGGAAGATGCAGCTATTCGGTCACTGAATAGAAGAAAATGAGTTGCATCTAGCTCCAATGCATAAATGACTGACAGATCAAATGTGAGCCTTTGATCTGAGAGCTGGGTCCCGCAGAGTACCACATCGCTCACCAAGCGTTGATCAGGCACCAACCAGCACTGCCCTCTAAGAGTTCACAGCCTAGTGGAGGAAACACCACACACCTAAACAAATAAGTTACCAGGCCACGTGACAAGTACATTAGGATCAGGGACCCAACACAGTGCTGGCAGCAAGACGAAGTAATTTTCTCTGGCTAGATGAGAAGGCTTCCTGGAGGGAGTGATGCCTGGGTTCCGTTTTAATGGATGATCCAGAGTTCACCAGGGAGCAGCAGAGACAGAGACGGAAGCGAGCGCGCAAAGGTGCAGGGGTGTGAAACGGCATTTGGGGGAACTATCAGCAGTCTGGGGTAGCAGGAGAACAAAGAGAGGGGAGGAGTTGGGAAAATGAGGGATTATCATTCACGGGGTAGCCTTGGCTCCAGTACCAAGAAGCTTAAAATCGTTCATGGGTATAACAGTCATTTCCATTCTAGAAAGATTCTTTGAGCCGCAATGTGAAGGAGGATGGCAAGACTGAACAGAGAGACCTGTTCGGAGGCCGTTGCAATAAACCGAGCAAGAACCAGCATGCGTCTGAACTAGAGCACTGGCTTCAAGAGATATTTGGGAGCCCAAAGCTTTGGACTGATTTGAAGGCTGGTGTAGGGGTGCAAGGTGACACCCCAGCTTGTGACTTAGAAGGCCAGGAGGGCAGTGCACCCAGTGAAATGGGCAGCCTGAGCTGGGGGCATGCTCGCAGGGACAAGGACAGGCTCAGGCAGCCTCTAAGCTTGGGAAAGCCAAATTGAGCAGCAGAAATTGTCTTCATTATCTCAGAGAAGTTATTCAGATTCTCGCTCACATCTCCTTTTAATAAAATATGATGCATTTCATTCAGTCATCATAGTGAAAAAGCATTGCCCTTTGCTGGGAATTAATAACCTTTTGAATTAATAACCTTTGGGTAGGAAAATTGGTTTCATTAATACCTCCCCTTGCACTTTGTAGGTTCATCATCTCTCTGTTCTGCTGTCCCCTGAAACCAAAAGCCCAAGACTTATTATTTGAGAAGCCTGAGTGACTTCATGCTCAGAAAGAACAATCGGGGTCCTTGGCAATTGGGCTGAATGGAGTTCACTGACCAGAAATGCTGGCACGGCCTGTGTCTGCCCCTCAGCCACAGGAGAGCCCACCCTCGCCCGGAAGGGAGGATGAGAGCGTCCTCCTCCAGCTCTTGGCCTGATCCCTAATCTTGGCAGAAAAGATGTCACTCATCTTGGGGCGCCACAACCCTGAGAACATGGCACCTCCTCTGGCTTCCCCCAGCCCCCGAGCAGAGGTGTCCGTCTTAGGCCAACACCATGGCCTTGACAGCTGTTGGGCTGCCTTGCAAAGCTGGGTGACTGCGCACCCCCACTCCAAAGTGGCTCAGGGTCAGGGTGAGGCTCCCCCAAAAGAGAGGCTAGAAGGCCTTTCGGGGCAACAACTGAAGGTGAAATCCTAAAAACAGTCTCTGTCTCCCTACCCGGCTCTCCCGCAGTCTTTGAAAGATTCCAAATGGATATTTATTTATCCTTTTCTGCTGAAAAACTCCTTAGGAGCAGCCTATCATCTCGAGCATGAAGTCCAGACTCCTCAGCATCCCAGGGCCGCCCACACTCTGGCTGCCCAGCCTTGTCTCCTGCTTCCTTATACACACAAGGTCCCATGCCTCTGAGCCCTTACCCTGCTGGTCCCCTGCTCAGAAAGGCCCGCCCCCTCCCACCACCCTCCCCCCCGCCCACACACACCACAGGTCCTTGTTCATCCTTCAAGGCCAGGATCAGCATCTTTTTCCCTGAAAAGTCCTTCCTGAAAGCCACTTCCCCCGTCATGCAGAATCTGACCATCCCTTTGTGATCCTCCCACCCCAACCCTACCTGGGCCATGCAAGTCTCCATGATGTGATGTGTCTGCAAGTGAGAGCAGGTTGAGCTACATGAGCAAATGCATAGTGTCATCTAACTAAGATACCCTCTTCACTGTCTCCGTAGCACAGGGATGTAGAGAATGGGAATCAAAGAGACCTGGGTTCGAATCCTGACTCTTCCACTTATTGGCAATGTGATTTGGGGTGAAATACTTATCCTCTCTGAGCCTTAGTCCCAATGGCCTCTCCCATATTCCTACTGTCCTAGAGCCACTCCAGCATCTGACTGGCTGACCCTATAGTCACTGGGATGGCAGGATGGAGGATCTGGCCCCCTCCACCCCTGCGTTGTGTCCTCCAAGGTCACTCTCCATCATCTCCCAGGAGAGAAATGGCCATTCTGCTGGACATGCTCTTCTGGGTTCCCCAAAGCTGCAGTTCACATCTACCTCCAGTACCTGACAGTAACCCCGTTGGCTGGTGCTCATAGAAAACTTTGGGTTGTCCCAGAGCTGGCAGAGGTGGAACAGGTGCCAGGTTAAGTGCTGTCCCCAATCTTATATTCCAGAGCCGTTTGGAAGATCTCAAGCTGTTGAAACAAAGGAAACGTTGCAGGAGACAGAGACCAGATTCCTGCTCTTTGGAAACAGAACCGATAAGGGCTGTCAGGTTCGGCTCAATCATTCAGACACGTTACAGCAGTGCGGCTTCAACTCCTCTCTGCCTCTGGTGATGATAATCCACGGGTGGTCGGTAGGAAATGATGATGTGCCTTTTTCCCTCTGCCTTTACATTTTCTTTCTTTCTCCCTAGTGTGTCCAATTTTAATAAAAAGATAGGGAGCCGGTGATAACAACTTCATGAATAACATTTGTAAAGCACATTCTAATTTTCCAAGTGCTTCCCCCATGCATTATCTCATTGATTGTCTCAGTTCCATGAGTAAGGGAAAGGATAACTATTCCCCCATTTCAGATAACAAAATGTGGCTCAAAGAGGTCACACAGCACATGAGGGCCCACAGGGATTGCAGTCTGTGCAGGTGAATCTGCATGTTTCACAAGAGGAGGCAAGAAGCCAGAAAACAGTCTCCCAGTGAAATGTTGTATCTGTAAGAGTTAAATTCAGCAGCAAATAACAGAAACCCGAATTGGCAGTGGTTCAAATAAAACAGAAGTTTGCTTCCATTTCACACAATAGTCCAGAAATATGTAATCCAAATCTGGATAAACAGCTTTGGTCAATGAAGCCCTCGAGGACCCAGCTCATTTCCATCTCGCCACTCTGCCATACTTTGAGTGTGGCCCCCGTCTTCATAGTCCAAGATGGCAGCTAGAGCACTAGCCATCACATCTCTATTCCAGAGGGTACAATGTAGTAATGGATGTAGTCAGAGAGTAGAGTTCTTTTTAAAACAGCTTAATTGAGATATAATTCACATATTATACAATTCATCCATTTAAACTGTACCATTCAATGGCTTTGGGTATAAAAGCTTTGGGTTTTTTTAGGTTAGCCTCTCAGAAGCATCTGTTATATCCATGCTTCCAGTTATATCCATTGGCCATACCTAGATGGAAAGGTAGCTGAGACATGTAGCCTTTTACAGAAAGTGTAACCTTTTAGCAATACTAAAAATTCTACTATCATGGAAGAAGGGGAGAAAGAATATTGTGGGCAATAACTGAAGTCAAACTAAGCGAGGGCTTGTCTCCAAGAGGAAATTCTGCCTCCCTGGTTTTCAGTGCATTTAAAGCTTAGTTCACAATTTGAGACCTCCAGAGTTTTGGGGTCTGTTTCATGGCTTGGAAACCTTTCCCTGCCGTCTAGATGAAAAAGACTCTTGAAACTCCCCTCGATCCTGCCCTAAAGGGGAGAATGGGCCCACCCACCACTCCTTCAACATGTAATCAATGAAAGCCTCCACACAAACAGAACAGACCCCAGGCCTGGCCGCGTGGAGCAGTGGGGAGCCCGTGATGCCATGTGGGTGTAGCCACAAGGTGGGGTGCCTGCTATTGCCATCCTGGAAAAGAACAGAAGCTCCTGCAGGCTGCCAGCAGTTTCCTCCTAGAATTTAAAGGGGTCCCACCACCCCACAGAGTTGGAAGTGAAGGGAGGGGCTTTCCTGCCTCTAGAGAAGGGACCTAACATAGATTGAAGCCCTTTACATTACACAGCAGCCTATTCAATCCTCACACCTCCCTATGACGGTGCTTGAGTTAATCTCATCACTCACATGAGGGAACTGCAGCTCAGAGAGGTCAAGCAGCTACCACAGTCACACAGCCCTTGGTGGACGGATATCAAAACCAGACCCTCATGCTCCAAAGCCCACACTCTCAAAGACTCCACTTCTTTGAGCCTTTGTCAAGGATGGGTTGACTGGGGGCCCCTCCCACAGCAGGCTTCACACTGCAGTCTCCTCGCTGCAGCTCTCTAGACTGGTAGGAGCTCAATCCATGGAGGCAGAGGGCAGAACCCTGAGAAGATGAAATCTGCTTTAAAGGAAACTAAAGATCAGACATGGAAAGCTCTCCCGTGGGGGCCAGCGAGTGGATGGATTATATAGCGGCCACTCTAAGGGAAGAGCGTTCCATTTCTTCAGCTGCTTTAGCCAAAGGGAAGGTCCCTTACAAGAAAAAGGAGAGAATAAGGTGGGAAGGAGGGAATGCATCCAGAGGAAAGCTTTGGGGAAGGTGGAGCTGTGGACTTGGGACCCAACTCCAGGTAATGACTGGAGCTGAGGGAAGTCAGCAAGTCTAGCAGCACAGCAGGGTGCCCTGTCTCCCCAACACTCCCCCTGCCTCCCCCTCACTCCCCCTTCTCTTCCCACTCCCCCTGCTTCCCCCCTCTTCCTCCCCCCACTCATCCTGCCTCTCCCCCACCTCTCCCCACTCCCACTGTCCCCCTCACTCCTTCTGCCTCCCTCCCACTCCCCCTTCTGCCCCTCCCTCACGCCTCCCACCTCATCCTCATCTTTCCCCACCTCCCCCTCACCCCTGCCTGTAGCTCCCTCCACATACCATGTGAGTTCTCTCCTCTTGGCCTCAGCTCAGGCTGTGCCTCCTGCCTAGAGTGTCCTTGCCCCTCTTCTCCTGTGGGACAGTGTCCACTATATATTAGGTGCTCCAAAAATATTTGTTAACTGAATTAATGATCAAATAAATATCTCATTTACAAATGCAGCATGAAGATAGCAGGGTCCTTTTACCAGAATGAGCTCTTCATTCTGAAAATCCCATCCAGACTGGAACACCAGCTACTATTACTAGTAATAATAATGATAACAACCACCACAGCTGTGATAACTGAATTTACTGAGTCCTTACTGTGCCCCAGGAACTGTGCTGAGTGCTTTACGTCTATTAACCGATCTCATCTTCACAACCGTCCTGGAAGGAGGGCACTAGTATTATCCCCACTTTCCAGACAAGGAGACTGGGCACAGAAAAGTTAAATAACTTGCCCAAGCTCACTCAGCGCGTACCTGGGAAAGTCTACACTTGAACCCAAGATGCTGCATCCACATAGAAGGCACTGGGTAAACGTTTGTCAAACGAATGCATCTTACTCCAGGAAGACATGGAACCACCAGTGTTCCTCTCCAGCTTCACCTCTGTGATCTAGTCTTCAAACACACCCGATGGTTCTTGTCTCCCCAGACAGGTCACGCTGCCCTTTTGTGATTCTGCACCTCTACACTGGCTCTTCCTTCTGCCTGGAACGCCCTAGACACCCCCCCCCGCCCCCGCCCACCACCACCACATTCACCTGCCTATCCTTATTCTCCTAAGTGAACTCCTATTAATCATTCAAGACACGACACAAATGTCTTTGCTCTGTGAACCCGTCAGGAGTGTCCTGCATATTGGTTCTCAAATAAGGCACATACACAGAACGATTATCCATAAACATTTATTGAGCTCCAGCTGTGTTCCAGCTCATGGCGCTAGTCCCTCTAAAGCTGGCAGAATGCAGGGGATGAGAGTAGAGCAAACGCAGGGGGATTCAGAGGGTGGCAGAGCAGGCTTTCCAGACAAGGTGGTGCTAAGCTGACCCTCAAAGGACTGTCAGCTTTCAGTACCTGATATATACAGACTTTTCCATTGTTTTAAGAATTGGAACATCCTAAAATAGGAAAATGTTAAGACAGTTGTTCTAAGTTGGGGGCTGGGGGTTGCCCCCAGGGGACATTTGGCAAAGTCTAGAGACATTTTTGGTTTCACAGCTTGTGGCGGTGGGGGGGTGCTGCTGGCATCTAGTGGGCAGAGGCCATGGATGCTGCTAAACATCCTATAATGCACAGGACAACCCCACAACCAGTAAGTATATGACCCAAAATGTCAATAGTGCCAAGACTGAAAAATCCGTGTTAAGCTCTTTCTCTTGGCAAGAAAGATCCAGCAACAGCCAACAGTTGGAGAAGAAAAAGGGGTGCATAGAGAGAGAGGAAACCAGTGCAGAGCCCCCTCCATTCCCTCCTGGGGAAGCTGACTACACTGTGGGCCCACCCCACAGTTTGACGGCTTGCTGGAAAACTGGATCTGGCAGATGGTGGCCACACTGAAGTCTCAGCTGGTCCAGCCAGTGAACGTGATGCTGGCAGACTGGATCACCCTGGCCCACCACCAGTATACTGTTGCTGTCCGCGAAAGCCGCCTCGTGGGCCAGGAGGTTGCGGCTCTTCTCCAGTGGCTGGAGGTAAGGCGTGCCCTGACCTCCCTTCCCCTAAGACTGAGTGAATGAAGCTGGTCTCCAATAGTAACGCAGACAGGAGAACCCCTTCTGCTGAGCTTACAGGGATGCAAAGGCGGGGATGGAGACCAGACCCCAGGGCTCTCCCAGATGCCTCGCTTGAACCCCTGTTTTCTAGAACCATCTTCTCCCCTGACCCCATCCACTGTTCCTCTTATGTTCACCCCTTTGGATGTACTAAGGGATCTAAACACACCCTATAAACCATCAGACTCCACACGAATGAACGGGATCACTTCTGCAGGCATTCATGTTCAGGTGAAGACAGGCAGGGTCCCAGGGAGCCGAGTGTAAAAGGAGGGTCTGCCTCTCTGCGAGAACAGAGTCAGCAAGGTGAGAAACCAGTCTAGGTCTGGAGCATGAATTAGGCACCTCCTTTGCGACTGGGCCCAAAGAACAGAGTGGGAGCCCAGAACAAGCTGGACCCACAAAAGGCTTTTATCTGGGCAGCTCTTCTCCTCCTGTAACCATCTCACTCCTGTCTTGTAGGAATCTGTTCAATTTTCTCCAAGCAATGTTCATCTAATTGGGTACAGCCTGGGTGCACACGTCTCGGGATTCGCTGGCAATTACATGGGCGGAAAGCACAAGATTGGGAGAATTACAGGTAACCATGCCTGGTAACTAACAATTGTAATCTCCACAACTGCACGGGGCATGGAGCCAGGACCTGCTTTCCCATCAGTCTCGTAATTAACAGACCCCCAGCTTCCTTCGTGCTGTACTGGTGTTCACAGGAGGACTTGTAGCACTATTTCAAACATGGCCACTGTCATAGACTGCTCTTCCGAGAGAATTCAGAGCAAATCACAGCCTCGATTCCTATTGCCTTCCTCGAAAAAATGCCTCTTGTAATCATGCCAAATAGGACCTAAAATGTAGACTTTCCATACGCTTTTGTAGCAGGAAAGAGTTTACTTTCCAACCTATAGTTTAGAAAACCCAACGTGAGTGAGTTAAAGAATCACAGCCCTAAATTTGCTATAACATCAGCCACGTTTGTGCCTTGGTTTCCACATTTGTGAAGCACGTGGATCTTACTCTGGAACTCATATGGATTGAGGGAGGGAGCTCTATGCCAACTCGCAAATGGTCCTAGATACCCAGGAAGAGCTGGGGATGTGCAAGACGGCCTTTCCTCCCAGGCATCCATGACACCAACCTCGTCCCCCTTGCTGCCTCATAATTATGTTTGGAAGAACACCTGATCAGACTGTTTCCCAGCCAAGTCCCCAGTGATAAAACTCAGAAGGCACAGGCAAGCCCTTCTCAGTGTAGTGTCCCCAGGGCTCTCCAACCTCTCCTCCTGCTCTTCTCTTCCTGCCACTCTAGGCTTCCATAACACTAGATTTTTCTCCACTTTACAAACATGCCATGGCCTCTTGTGCTTCTGGGCCTTTGCATGTAGTATTCCCTTTGCCTGGAATATCTTACCACCACTCATCCACCCAGCCCTTATCTACCTACCAAACTCCTACCTATCCTTCAAGGTCCAGCAGGCTAAAACAATATTTCACAGGCTAAAACAATTCAAAGGAAATTTAAGATGAATAACATTGTTGTGACCTTTTATTTTATCAAGGAAGAACATTTTTGGCATCCACTATCTACTATTACCATTACTTCATAAAAGAAGAGATTTATTTTACCGTGAAAAAAGAGAGAGATAATGGCAGACATTTAAATGAAATAAATTTGTCATAGGGGAGGAAGAGATTTCCTCTACCCAGTCTAGGTCCTTCTGGCTGGGCCATGAATTAAATTGACATGAGACAGAATAACAGGAGAAAATCAAACAAAGCTTTATAACATGTATACATGAGAGAGACCCAGGAAAACTGAGTAACTCAGCCATCTGGCTGAGGTTGTCATCTTAAATAGCATCTTCAGCTAAAAACAAAGGAGAGTGTTGGGGGTAGTGGTTTGGGACTTCAAAGGGGAGGAAGGCAATTCACATGGAGATGGAAAAGCAAATGTTTGGTAAACAGAACTTTGATAAGAATGGGATTAGCAAGGACCCTCCCAGTCTATGGGTACCTCCGAGTTATCTATGGTGATGGCCCATCCTGTGGACAGGCCTTTTATCTTAAATTATTTTAGGCAGTTAGGGGGAAAGCCAAAGTTTCTTTCAGAGTCTTTTGTTATTAAAAATAATCAAGCCAAGGCAAAAAGACACATTTTGGGGTAACCAATTCTGATCCCCTACATGGTCATTATGAGAACTCATTTCCTCCTCCTTATATTTTTTTCATCTTGCTGGTGACAGGGGAAGCCTGGTCCACAGACCAGTATTTGTGCCCCTGCATCTGTGATTTTACCCTCAATAGCCTGGAGGTGAGCAGACCTTCCACAGAAGGCCAGTGAGGCCCATCACCAAGGAACCAGACCTGGAAAGGCTGAGTCAGAATCGCAGAGAGGCCCAAGACCCTCTTCACT
Source organism: Tapirus indicus (assembly GCA_031878705.1). Classification (NCBI taxonomy): domain Eukaryota; kingdom Metazoa; phylum Chordata; class Mammalia; order Perissodactyla; family Tapiridae; genus Tapirus; species Tapirus indicus. Next base: position 50,307,330 of record CM062918.1, read on the forward strand.
CTGGCTGGAGTCATGGGCCACATCAGGCATTATTAGACAGGCCCACACACGTCAGAGGAAGCAGGATGGCTAATTACTCTGTTGTCATCTTGTAGTCTGCCTGAGGAAGAAAAAAAGTCACACTAAGACGTCTTTCATTTGTACCTATGGGTGAGGGCTGGAGAACAGATGCTGTCAGGCCTCCTGTCAATTCTTTCGCCCCAACAGGGATGGAAGCCAGGGCTGAGGTGGATATCAAAGTGTCCTCCAGAGAAGGTAAAGGAAAAAAGAGAGGAAAAAACCCTGAGTGCATAAATACTCCCCAACTACAGTCACCCAGGAGCAGCCACTTGTGTCATGCAAACACATCTGTCACTTGAGGACCCGAGTTTTGAGTTATTTGCTCACAACATTTTCACCCGGGAACAGTGATGTCCCAAGGCTGTTCTGGACATTCCAATGAAATGACATTAGTGTAGGAGAAAAGCCAGCTTGTTTAGGGAAATTATTGACAACATGCAGGCAAATAAATTCTTTCTTTGATGGGTAGGTTAGAACTACTTACAATAAGCACAGTGGGCTTTTTGTATGCAAACAGATGCTGTTGAAAGTAGCTTAAGAGGTACTTAAAATTGATTTGCTTGACTAAATCAAGCATTTCCTCATAACCTTGTTTGTACCACTGGAGAGCTCCTGCAAACCTCTTTTCCCTGTAGATAATGCCCAGCCTGTGTCTAATTTTCAGCACCATGAATTACTGTGGTTTTACTCCAAAAAGGTTATAGCAAGATTTTCTAGAGAAAGATTATGCCCTAGGATTTTCTTCTTCCTGCTAGCTCGTGAATGTGTAATAACATTGAAAAGCTGGAAAGCGCTTCTCCCCCTTCCCCTTGGTCCCACCTAAAACTTGTCCTTTTCCCTGTTAGCACTGGATGCTGCGGGTCCCTTGTTTGAGGGCACTTCCCCCAGCGACCGTCTTTCACCAGATGACGCCAATTTCGTGGACGCCATTCACACCTTTACCCGGGAGCACATGGGCCTGAGTGTGGGCATCAAACAGCCCATAGCACACTATGACTTCTACCCCAATGGGGGCACCTACCAGCCAGGCTGCCACTTCCTGGAGCTCTACAAAGATATTGCCAAGCACGGCTTAAATGGTGAGAAAGACAACATGACCAAGAGCACTAGCCTACACGGCCTTACACTCCCCACACTTGCATGGAGCATCTGGATCCAGTGGAATCTACCAACTCTGTAGGATTTGGGGAAGAGTTTGGCAAGGGGGGGCCCAGGGTGTATGGTTACCGAGTCCACTCAGAGAGAGGGCTTATGGGAGAGGGGAAGGGCTGGTGTTCCCCCATAGGCCCCTCTTCTTAACAGGTAGTGGTCATTGGAGCATCAAACTCTGAGGACAAGCTGAGGGGCACCACCAGGAATCCCCACTGCTCACCTCCACCCAGTGTCCCCAAGCAAAGTCGCTCCTGGGGACTAGCCCTTCTGAAAGTTAAGTCCTAATGTCCATGGTTATTCCTCCTTCTCCGGAAACTTCCTTACTCAGGGGGCTTCCTCTATTCTGGGCCACATGAGAATCCACTTACTAGATCATGTCTTCTTTATCATTGGTCTCACAGAGTGAGAATAACACTTCCGCCCCTGTAAGATAATCAGCTGATCCTACAGGACATTACTGAGAGTCTTCCAATTCGAAGATCAGCTCTAAATACGTCCTGGGGCTTCCTTTATCTCAGTGCAGAAACTGAATATGGCATTATCTGGGTTGTGATCCCACTTCTCTCTCAAATCCTAAAACCGAAGCATTAACATCCACATTGATAACATGCACAGGATTAAAGAACACAAATGTCAGCAAAAACCACACGTTCCATAGGCATTCCAAATTTGTCATTATTATAAAATATCATCCTGATCAAAACATGCCAACTTACTCTACACCGACCGGAGAGCCCCCCGACACACACACCACCTTCTCACCCCAATCATCCAAAACTAGCTGAGAATACTCTCGTGATTACATCACCTCACCTTTCCTGTATCAGAATGACCTTCACACATTAACTCATTTTGGCTGGACTCCCAGCTTTCCACCCACCCACGCCTGAGAGAGCCTTCTGGGAACTTCCCCTTATCGTTCTTTACATCTCCCTGGAGTCTTCGCCCCTCCAGTCACCAGCAGTTCCCTGCTGACCATCCAGCCCTCCTCCCAGCTCTACACCCTCCCACAGCTCAACACAGACCTCCAGGAGGGTGTTCAGTAACCAGTTGCCTGATAAATATCTCTCTGACCAACTAGGGCTACTGGCTCTTTTGTACTAAACTTCAAAGTGATGGAACCAATGTATGTATTTAGCTTGCCCAGCTTTGGCGTGTTTTTTCTCAGTTTTCTTCACCCTTCAGTTTAAAAGTGATCCCATTCTGGGGTGGTGCTCCCAACCACACCCGAGCAGAAGGTAACTTGATAACTGCTCCACCTCCCTCACCACCTCCAGCTAGGTGAGCATGAGTGAGGTAGTGAAGGGCTTTGAAGCCCGGTTTTCTCACTAACAGCAGCTGCCCCGAGAAGCTGTGATGAAGATTCAGGGAGTGGAAGGGTGGAGGCCCTCAGCATAGTACCAGCCTCACAGGAGGGCTCAACAAACGCAGCCACTGGACCAAGAACTGGGATGTCTAATCTCGGCATTTAGCCTTCAGACACCTGGGGAAATAGCATTTGGCAAAGTTACCTGTGCTCTACCTGTACGTTAGATACTTTACATAGCTTGTGGTAGTTCTTGAACATTCCTTGAGAATAATTTACTAAAGATTAGGTTAATATTTGGAGAGTTAAAAAACAAAAAGGTCAAAAATCCATGGTAGATAAACCTCCTAACCTTGCTGTTTTGAGGTAGGCCCATTCAGACCTGGTCACTGGGCTGTGTCCTTCTAGAAGTCAATCTCCAGGCTGGGTTTATAAGCCAGTTGCCCAGGGATGAAATGGCTGCTTTGGGACAAAAGACAGACATTGGAGGGGAGGCCTCAGCTTTCACCAGACCATTAGCTGTACCCCAAGAGTGCCTCGGCCCTCGTTTACCTAGAGGCTCTCCACACCAGCCTGTTCCAGCTCACTCATCCCCAAAGCATCAGCACGTGTGCATTTTTAACCATTTGAGATATAAATATTTCTAAAATGAATTACACTATCCTGCTTTCTGAAATAATTCGATATTTCCTTAGTGACTTGGGGTTCCTATTAAAACACCTACTGTAATGTGTTATAATGGCGGGGTGCCTTGAGGGAGCCGGCGGTGCCAGGGATTATGCCTCTTCCCTACACGACTGAGAGGGTCTACTCTTCCTGTAGTTTTCCGACAGTGGTTACAGCCAGCTGTTGTCAGTGGGTCGCCCTCAGCAACCCGCCCCTCCTTCCTAACGTGCTGCTACTGTGCACTGAGAAACAAGACGATCCTTTGAGTTGACGGTACTTTGGATTAAGGGGCCATAATGTCCCTCCTGCCCTGTGTTGCAGCCATCACTCGGACCATAAAATGCGCCCACGTGCGGTCGGTGTACCTCTTCATCGACTCCTTGCTGCACCCCAGCATGCAGAGCACGGCCTACCTGTGCAATGACATGGACAGCTTCAGCCAGGGGCTGTGCCTGAGCTGCAAGAAGGGCCGCTGCAACACGCTGGGCTACCACGTCCGCCAGGAGCCGAGAGGCAAGAAGAGCAAGAAGCTCTTCCTTGTGACGCGAGCCCAATCCCCGTTCAAAGGTGAGTGTGGGTGCCCAGAGCCTTCAGAAGGGTGCAGCTACCGGTCCGAACGTTCAGAAGTTCCCTGAAGTCTTTTCCTGGCGTGACTTCAGGCTTTGCTATTTTAGTGTTTCTGAAACTGCACAGATTCCACAGTAATGTTGACACAGTCTCTCTTTTCCCAAGAATGTGGCAACCTTGCTGCCAAGTGCTAGAAGGAGAAACCTTGATACTTTCCGGAATAATCCTCGGGTTGGCCTCTCTTCATCCATTTTCATGGTCCCTTAGAATGTTAGATCCGGAAGTCCCTGAGAGGTTACATCGACCACCCTGGTCTCATCCTACAGGAACCTGGAGGCGTCTCCAAACCCAGACTAGAACCCAGTGCCTTCATCTCTGCTCACAGCCAGGAAAAACTGGGCTTCAGGCTACATTGGCAGCTCCTCGTTTCCCCTAAAGTTTGAATTAGCTGATCTTACAGGATATCATCAACCAGTTGAGACTCTCCTGAGATGAAGCTCAGCTTCCAACGTTTCCCAGTCGTATCCTTAACCTCGGGGCAGAAACTGGCCTCTCTGGGTTGAACCGAAGGTCAGAGAAAGGGCTGTGGCTAGGTCTTGGGCTGAAGCCAGCAGAGAAACTCCACTGAAGCCTAAGTCCTCCTGGAGGGAACAAGACATCTGTTGCCATTAACATTTCTGCCTAATCCTTAAACGAGCGCGAGAGTGATTTAGCATCTTCCTGTTTCACAGCACACGCTCGCGGCGCTGGGAGGAGCCCGCTGCTGTGCTGTTTGATTATTACCGTGCAGATATTTGTCGCTGCAGAAGGTGAACATGCTGTCCCCACCACTTTGCGTGTGCACAGCTTCGTATACAAAACATCAGACGCAGCCATGGACTCCTTCCGGTTCCCACAACAGCCAAGCAAGGTCAGCAGGGCTGTTCTGATCCCATTTTAAAGAGGAGGAAAGCAAAACTTGAGTGGGGTGAGCTGCCCTCGGCAACACAGCCTGGAAGGAGACCTACGACCCAGGTCCCCACCGCTCCCAGTTGGTGTTCCTTTTACAATCACAGTCACAAGGCCGAGCTCCCAGGAGACTTATTTTCTGGGCACAGGATTCCTGTGTTCATCTGAACTTTTGCTCTCCAGCCGGATTTCCCTTCCGTGAGGCCCAGGAATGAGAGAAATCCATTGTGGGCGGCCGATAGCTTCTGAGAGCACTTGGAGTGAGGGCGAGATCTCTTCCACCTGGGGGGCCAGAGGGTCCCCACCGCTGTCTGTGTCTTAGGGGTGGAGGAGCCGGAACATCTGGGAGCAGGTGAGGGAATTTTGAAGGCCTCCTGCTTAAGGGAGCTCCCCCACCACAGGCTGCCAATTAGACACTTATTTGGGTTAACCGGCTCCTCTTTCAAATGGCAAAGCCACCCGGAGGGATTAAGACTCTCAGATAATCACATTTCACTGGATCTACTTTAATCCCCGAATGTTAGCTTTTCAAAAGGCTGTTCAACCCCGCCAGTTCACAGATGGGGAAACCAAGGCCCAGATGGGGGAAATCATTTGCCCTGGGGCACAAAACAAATTCTTGGCAGAGTCAGCATTTAGACCCAGACCTCCAAACAACTAGTCAAGTGATTTTTTACCTCAGTAAACTGCCCCTGGTCTGTTTGTGGGGGTAAGGGAGAGGGGGGAGGGGAGATGGAGGGCTTTGCTTTCTCCTTAAGATCAGCTGGGAGGAAGGGAAGTCATTTTTCACCTTCCAGGGCTAGGCTGTGCCTCTGAAGTGAGGGGCTTGGTCCAGCCCGAGGACATCTGCTGGGGGCTTGGAGATGGGGGAGAGAAGCGAGCATCAAGAGAAGGAAGAGCAGTAGCCACAAGCCGCGCTGAGCTCCTCCCTTTTGCCGAGGACCCCAGGTGTCCGACCACCACACGCTGCTGGTATGAGCTTGTTACCAAGCCCTAAGGGACCAGTGACCCACAAGTGGGTCCTTTTGCTCAGAGCTACTCATGCCAATAGAACGAGACCTGGGTTGGAATAGCAGAGCAGAAACTTTATTCATTAATCAATGAACGGAGGAGGCAGAGCCCGTGCTCTAAAACACCTTCTCCTCCAAGGGGAGGTGGGCAGGGTTCTTATGGGATGTGAAGGGGAAGGGGTCTCAGCATCATTGCTCAGGGTGGGGGCATTTGGGGCATGCGCAGATGTTCCCTTCTTGCACACAGCACCTTTTGCACACATATCATTCTGCACACAGCACCCCATCGCCATCTTGGACCTTTCTGGTTTGGACCAGTTCTTCCATCTGGCCACCTGGCAATGTTCTACCTTGGTTCCTATAAGCAAGCACGACTTAAAAACAAAGCATTAGACATGGAAAATGTTTTAGGGACTTCCCTGGGTGACAAGGTCACAGGGGCCCTTTTCCTGGGAAGGAGACTAAAGGGCAGCATTATCTCACCCAGCAGCTACCAAAACCAATGTGCTCATCCATTCATTTCTTCTTCCAGCATAAATTGAGCCAGAGTTGGCAGAGACCCTACCTCAGGGGGCTCAGTGGAGACCAACTCCCTCCCATGCAGTGCACGCTCAGTGTGTCCCGGGAAGACAGGCAGTGAGTCCCTTGGAGACAACACTTGGGTCTCTGTTATCAACTACTCCTCTTGCTCCAGGGACATCAGATGAGGATGGGACATACGTGGCCAGTGATATGGAGGCTCTGAGGCAGGACTGCCTGAAACTGGCCAGAACCCAAACCTCCAGTCCCTGACAGGTTCCAGTGATGAGCAGCGGCCTGCACTGTACCCTCCCCTTTCCTGGGCCCTCCAAATTCTCCCCGGGTCTGCCTCAGTCCTTCCAGTGACCAAAGGCCTAACCTGACAGCCTAATTTCACCAGCTGGTGGGAAGTAGCACCCTGTGGTCACATCAAGCTGCCCTGGCTGTGGCTGGAAATTATGCCCAGGTGAGACTCGGCCTGTTTGGAAGTGGCTGCTCATGGGACATTACAATCTGTACAATGCTGCATCACCCAATATGGTAGCCACTAACCATATGTGGCTATTCAAAATACTTTAAATAAAATCAAAAATTTGATTCCTCAGTCATACTAGCCACCTCTCCAGTGCTCAGATACATGGCTGCCATATTGGAGAGCACAGAAATAGATCATTTAAGTTCTACTGATGGTGCCGGCATGAAGTCTTTAATCAAGGCCCCATAACTACAGCCTCCTCCACCCTCGATGGCCATGATCATCTCCGACGTGGGCCTCCAAAGCCTGTTTCAGAGGCCACCTCCAACATTAGATGAATACTTGCAGATTCATCAAAGAACAGACTTGCCCAGCTCTGGTTACAAAGAACCCACACTCCATATTTTTCAAGGACAACTAATTATACTATATATTTTAGTGCAGGGTCAGGCTGGGCAAGATAAACATCGCCTCCTGATTGTAGTTTCACGAAGGATGACTATCTTGGCTCTCATTCCTCTGGTTCCCAAGATATTTCAACAAAACCATCAAAGGATCTATTTTCTACAAAGTTTGTACACCAGAACTCAGGGAAACCCTGGGAGAGTCCAGCGGTGGCAGAAGAGAATCGGGAAACACTCGCGGAGTGAAATGAGGCGATTCACCACTCACTTCCACTCCCTCTCTCTCAGGAGGAGCATCCACCAGCTTGGGAGCCCATTTTTTTAAGAGAGAGAGTAGGGAAATGAATCTGCATTCAGATTCATTAGCAAGCACCTTATCTAATTTAGCCTCATAGCAGTCAGATGAGGTAACTGGGTGGAGGAGAGGGAAGTAGCACTATGGGGACTCCCTCTGTCCAGGCACCATGCTGGATGTGTTGCACAAATTATCTCATTTATTATTTAATCCTCACAACAATTCAGAGAGAGACAGAGCTGGGAGAAATGGATTATGCTTACTTTTCCAATAAATAAATTGAGATTCAGAGAGGTTAAATCATCTTCCCAAAGTCACACAGTTAGAGTAACAAAGGTAGTGTTTGACCCCAGCTCTCTCCAATTCCATGGCCCCAGCTCCTTTAACTCCACGTGGCCTCCTATGGGTAGGACCTATGGGTAGGACCAAGGCCGGTTCACTGAGTGACCACTCACGCCTGAGTCACCAGTTGTGTGTCATCCCCTCTTCTCCAAGGCTGCCTCTGGTCGTAGGTCCCCTCCTCTCTCTCTGACTCTCCTCTCCTCCTCGTCCTCCCCCTGCCTGCACTTTCTCCTTGCACTCTGGGCCTCCTCTAGCCACAGGGACTTGCTTCTGTTGCTCTTCCAGCTGATGAGAGCACTCTCTTCTTCTGGTTGGGAGATGAGCAGCCAAACTGTGACTTGGGAACTTATCTGATTTTGGCTTTTCTCAGCTACTTCTTTGGAAGGCTTTTACTGATTTCCAAGGAGAGTTCCGGAAGAAGCAGTAGGTATAGTAGAGAAAGCACAGGCTTGGAATTGGGATAAGGAGTGTCCAGAATTTGGCTTTGCTGCCAACCACCTATGTGACCTTGACCTAGTGACAAAAGTGATGTGGGCCTGTTCCTTCAGCCGTGAAGTGACTGTGTGTGGACAATCGTGGGGGTGAAACACTAAAACTGGCACCCATGAGTGGGGCTCAGAACTGTGCCTAGTCAGTCCAGCAGGTAGGAAGGGAATAGGTGTCACTGGGTTAACACCTTCTAGAAGCCAGGTGCTTTTACATAGGCCATCTTGTTACTTCCTCACAACAACCCTGTGAGAGCTCTTAATGCTCATTTTACAGGTAAGGAAATTTAGCTTCAGAGAGTGCTCATGACCACGTGGTGGTAGGTGCCATAGTCGGACTCCAACCTAGAGCTCCCATCTCTCAGTTGAGGGCTCTTATTGCCATCCCACAGGAAGCACCCACGGCACAAACGGCAGGCAGCAGAATGCCAATCAGCACAGCTCTCCTTACCCCTCACACACACCTCTCCTCACCCCTCACACACACACGTCTCCTCACCCCTCACACACACACGTCTCCTCACCCCTCACACACACACGTCTCCTCACCCCTCACACACACCTCTCCTCACCCCTCACACATGCACCTCTCCTTATCCCTCTTACACACACACCGCCCTTTACCCCCTCACACATCTCCCTTTACCCCTTCACACCTTACTTTTCACACACAACACAACACTCCTTGGCCTTCACATACACACACACACAAACATACACACACACTCCCCCATCTCTACCCCTAGCAGAAGGGGCAACTACCCACAGAAGGGGCAAGCATCCAGTCCTGTGACATTGGGCATCACATAAATGGGGCAATACTGTTAGGTCCACATGTGCTCACCAACATAAGCACATCCATGCACACATACCTATGCTTACAAAACCCCTCACCCCTTTTTTTCTTCCCTCAAGCCTACTCTGAGTGAATTCAATCAGCCCCTGCAGTTCCAGCTGGCTCATGTGGTAACCCCCCGAACGTGCCATCCTGGGGCCTCTTTGATGTTTGCAAAGAGAGTCACGGTATCTCCTAGAGCCAATATCTAATGATGCAGAATCATTTTTCCCATGAGACAAAAAAAATAAAATCTCTTCATAAATTCCATAACCTGATGCTCACAGTGACTGTCTTGTGAAAAGAAATTGGTTTTTTTTTTAAGTGGCACCAGTGGGGTACCCACGAGATTAGATTCCAGGGATTTTAGGGCATCAGAACCCCGGGAGGACTGGCCAGTGAGGAGACTCTCCAGAGGCTTCACATTTCTGCTCTAAGTGGAGTCTGCGTGATTTCACTCAGGGTTAATGGACTATTTCATGCATTTTATCTACAAGACCTGAAATAATTTCTCCTGCCTGAACTGAGGAATGTGTTGTGCTGGCTTCTTTGCAGTCACAGGATCAAAAGCATTTTCCCTAAATCATTTTTTTAAATCCTTATTAGGGGGCCGGCCCGGTGGCGCAGCAGTTTAGTCCGCGCTTGGCAGCCCGGGGTTCGCTGGTTCGGATCCCTGGCGCCCGCTGACGCACTGCCTGTCAGCCATGCCGTGGCGGCGTCCCATATAAAGTAGAGGGAGATGGGCACGGATGTTAGCCCAGGGCCAGTCTTCCTCAGCAAAAAGAGGAGGATTAGCAACGGATGTTAGCTCAGGGCTGGTCTTCCTCACCAAAAAAAAAAAAAATCCTTATTAGACACGTCATAGGATAAAGTGGGCAAAATTGCTCACGCTTTTCTCCTTAGTCTTCGTAGCAGCATCATGGTCCCGGGGAGGTGGGAAATGGTAGGCAAATTGTCTTTTTTTTTTTCAAGAAAAACACAAAACTCCAAAATAAGAATAATTAGTTCTCAGTAGTAAAGGCCCTTTCATATTTTAATATATTAATTTTATTTCAAGATTTCTCCAAAAAAGTGACTTTCCTGGTGCAGGTAATACGGGATCCCCTGAGTTATCAACATGCTCTGAGTTCTGCGGCCATGTCCGCACAACACAGGGTGCCACAACCCCTCACCTCTGGGCCTCCTCCACAGTCCACACACCTTTTGTGAGCTCACTTGGGCCCCTCATGGCTTACACACCTTTAGAGGTTCAGACCTTGTGCACTGGTCCCACCCCAGGGAGACTCTGGGAGGGAGACAGGTATTTCTCATTCATAAGATGTGAGAGCTAAGGGGACCTTTGCAATCATCTCAGCCGACCCCAGGTTTTACACAAGCACCTTCCCCCAGAATCCTGGAACCATGGCATCTAAGACATGGAAATCGATCTCCTCCTACCCACAATTTAAGAACAAAGGAAGACAAAAACCCATCCCCAGGGCAGGAACAAGAAACATTCATCCCCACTCAGGGGCTAGACATTCAGGCACAGACGGGAGGAAGCGATAGCCCAGGATGGATGTTAGTGGGTGTGAGCTGGCAGTCACTTTGTCTTGCTGGCTTCATTGGAGGCAGGTTTTGACCGCAGCTTTTCTTCAGGGGCTGAGCGTTTGCCGTCTGCTTTCAAAGGGCGGATTCAACTTGCTAGAATCAGAAGCCCAGGAGACAGAGGAAGGGTATTTTAGAATCAGACAGACACTTGAGTTCAAATTCTGCTCCACTTCTAACTATCTGGTGGCCTTGGACCCATGCCCAAATCTCTGCTTCCTTGTCTGTAATTCACTAGGTTAATTACACTGTATCTGTGTGGGTTTCAGCCAAAAACAGGATTCCACCCGCCTGGGTCAGCTGAAGGGAGCAGGCAGGACTCCTTACCGAGGTGGGCAGTATTCAGGAAACCGTCATGGGGTGTCGACACACCCCAAATCTAACAACAGGGTGGGAAGGAAGGGAATGGGCCAGGAAAACTGGAGCTGTGGAGGAGTGGCTGCTGACAGCAGGTGGTCATGTGTTGCAGTTACCTACAGGTCAGGCTCCAAAGCAGGAGGGAACAGAGAAAAAAACACCCTGACCTCTCTCTGCTCTGCCCTGATCTCCTGCTGGTGCCTCCCCAGTGGTCAGTCCCAACCAGATACCATCCGGCCGGAGAGCCCCAGAGATGCAGGCTGTGGGGTTCTGAGCTGGGCAGGGAATGGATGGGGACCGCAGGGGTAGGTGTAGTAAATAGAGTCTAACCAGCATGTTATCCTTCTTTAGTCCTATTACAAAGACCAAAATAACGTATGGAAAACACTTAGTATGCAGCCCAATGCGTAGCAGGATCTCAACAAGACAGAATTCTGGCTCTCTTGTTTTCTTTCTTAATACTTCTCAAAGCTTTTTCTTTTTCCAATAAGATTCTAATTAGAATACATGCTTATTGTAGAAAATATGGAACTTGCAGAAAAGCATAAAGAGAATAAAAATTACCTCTCGCCCCTCTCCAGAGAAGAACATTGTTCATATTTTTGTGAATCCCCTCCTTCCATGCGTTCTGTTTTATTAGGGTTAGTCTCTTGTTAGATATACAATTTGTATCCTGCCTGTTGTTTGGGTTTTTTTCTCCCACTTCTTTCGTAAGCGTTGAAATTGTTCCAAAAATATCTTTAGTGACTTCCTAAGGGTCAGTCACACGGTTGGGACCAGGACTGGGAATCGGCAGACGAATGTCTAGTTGCAGTGTCCCCAGCTCTTGGCTGCCTGACAGTGGGCGAGCTCCTCGACCTTCCTGAGCTTCAGCTTCTCCCTTTGTGAAACGATGCAGAGGGAGGGTGAAGCAGGCGTCTTCCAAAGTTTTTGCGAAGAGAAATGAGGTACTTGTGTGAAACAATTAGCTCAGTGTCCAGGACATAATAAACAGCTAAATGGTAGCTGTCATAATTGTTATTACTAGTCCATAGTCATTCCTCTATTAGTGACTATTTAAGGTGTTTCTGATTTATTTTTAATTAAATCATTCTGTTATGACATTTATGAACTCAAATCTCTTTCCACATTTCAACATTTTTCTGTATAAAGGGTGTATAAAGCTATTGATCACAGGTATAAACATTTAAAAGTTCAAGTTCTAGAGCCATGTGTCCTAGGCTTACATCCCAGTTCTGCTATGTACTAGCTAGGTGATCCTGGAAAAGTCACTTAACCTCTCTGTGCTTCAGTTTACTCTTCTTTAAAATGAGACGGTAATGGTATCACCCGTTGTAAGGATCAAATGAGATAACAGATGCAAAGCAACCGACGCAGGTAAACAAAATAAATATTAGCCCTGTTATTATCGTGAATACCGACAATTACACTCTTACTCATTTATTCCCAACAGCTTTTAACACTGGGCTGAGCATCAACTGGGTAGACTTCCAATTAATACATACTAAACTGGATTAAAATCGGTTGCTCTGAGTGTTCTCTGGGGACTCTGGAAGATGCCCTGCCTCCTTGTTAGGAGGTTAACCTGAGGCCAGTCCTCCTACCGCGTTCTGTCCACATCCAAGCCCCGCCTCCCAATGACTATGGCCTGTGTCTTTAGAAGGTCTTTTCCTTTTTGCCTCAGTTCAACTTATAACACTGTTCACTTGTTACAGAGCTCCTTAGACAGACCCTGGATAGTGTAATACCTCTCCAAAGGCTTCTGGGATGGTAAGCCAGAGTCCCTGTCTCCACCACTGCCACCCAAGGGTTTAGGGACCCTTCCTGGGACTTAGGCCCACAGCCTTTCTCTTATTTGTCACCCACAGCCTCATAGTCTTGAGAGCGTCAAACTACTTTATTCCAGGCTGGAGGATTGGAGCACTTATTATGGACAGGGCACTGGAGCAAATCCACCACAAAACCCAAATAGGAAGACTAGTTTATGCCAAAGTGTAGGGTTGTGTAAATAATCCAGAAACCCAGCAATACAGGCACACCAGGACACTGCAGCTGGGGTGTTGGCAACACACCATTAGCAACAGCTGCTGCTAGGTGGAAATGCACCATTCGGGAATTAATAGATTCATGAAGATGATGAATTTCCACACGCTGGGTGTGTGGGATGGACGATCAAGTGGCTAGTTCCATGATCTGTGCTTTCCAGTAGGAATCCTCCTCCAACAAAGCTTAAAACTCAGGTCTTGAATTCTCAGAGATAATTTCCATCTTGCCAAGTGTCAGTACACATTCTGATACTCCCAAGCAAATAGTCATTTCATTCATCCCACAAATGTTTAAGCACCTACTATATGCAAGGCACTGTATCAGGATTAGTGGATTAACCCTTACATAGAACAAGAAAGGCAGATACACAGCAAGCATACCATAAATCCCCTATCTCTTGCCCAAGGCAGACACTAATCTTCCCAAGAGCCTGGACATGGTCTCAGAACCCCTCTCAACACAGGGCTCTAGGCAGTCCTGTCAATCAAATGGAATTGACATGCCATACTAAACCTGTTTGCAATCTTGGAGTTAAAACACTACAAGTCCTTAGAGAATATGGAGACAGCAATGGAAAGAAGTCTAAGCAGCCATCAGCCATCATGGAATGAGGTGGAGTGATTTTGAAAACAGCCCCACAGCTGGTTGGTGCAACAATGCAGGCCAAGCCAAGACCATCTTAGGAGCCTTAGAAGTAGGTCCAGGCTAAGAGCACAGACTTTGCTATGTGACCTTGAGCAAGTCACTTCATCTATCTGGGCCCCAGTTTTCTTATTTATAAAATGAGAATGATAATAACAATACCTACTTCCTAAGGTTATTATGACGAAAAAATGAGATGATGCAATGTAAAGTGTTTAACAATACCTAATAATAAGTAAATTGCTTTTGTTAATTAAATGTAGACAGTATCTACGTGAAAGAATAAAATAGGTTACCCTCTTCTAAACAACCCATTAGAAGGACATTCTGGACATTTGATAAGATGGAAAACTTTTAGGCCTGAGTTCTAGAACTAGAGTTATCTTATTTCCATTGGAAAATGAGCTCGTTGAACCCCACAAGCTGGTTCCCAGGACCTGCCCCAGAATATGGAGATGTGGTCATTAGGGCAGATGCTTCTTAGCTGGAGCTCTGCCCACCCTGAAACTGATCCCTTCAAATGGAGGCAAGAGTAAAACGTGGCAGTGTGTTCTCTTGCCTTTGTCAGGTGCCTAAAAGGCGTGCATCCTCTGACTTATGAAAGGGGACCCTTGCCAAATACATGGAATGGTCCAACAGGATTGCATCCAGAAATTGGTGAGAATGCCAGATGTGCTCTACTCCTATTCTGCCTTCTTTTGTTGGATATTATTATTATTATATTACATAATATGAGTCTTCTGTAGACATTTAGGAAATACAGTGAAGGAAAAAGAACAAAATAAAGAGGATTTGTAACCCCACCACCTAGGGGTAAAAAAATTGAGATATCTATCCCTCCAGACTCTTCTATCTGTATTTTTTAATTTTAAAAATATGAGATTTTTAATTAAAAAATTCCTGCTTAAATTCTCCCTCTCTCCCTCTCCACCCCACCCTCCTCTAGTCTATCATTACCAAATCAAGATGCAGTTCATCAACCAAATTGAGAAGCCAGTAGAACCAGCTTTCACCATATCACTCCTCGGAACTAAGGAGGAAATGCAGAAAATTCCCATCACTCTGTGAGTACGAAGTGCAGCCCCTTCTATGGTGGTGACGTGCTTAATTTTCTAAGGGTCGGGATGGACTCTGTACTTTTCAAGGGCCAGGCCAGACACAACTTACTCTTCTCAGCCCATTATGACTGCCCCAGACACCCTGCTCAATGGGACATCCACCCAAGCCCAGCACCTTGTCATCCCTCCTCTGCCTCACCCAGTCCCGCTAGTTGCTTTATATTGGTGCTACCTGTGTATGTGATGGGCCCAGCGCGAGGTGGGCTGAGCGGAGAGGGGAGCCAGAGGTGGCCCCGTCCGT
This sequence comes from Tapirus indicus, assembly GCA_031878705.1. Classification (NCBI taxonomy): domain Eukaryota; kingdom Metazoa; phylum Chordata; class Mammalia; order Perissodactyla; family Tapiridae; genus Tapirus; species Tapirus indicus. Next base: position 50,322,385 of record CM062918.1, read on the forward strand.
GTCCACAGTGCAGGAAGATCCAAGCAGGGAGGAGTGGTGAAGGCCAGAGCAGGTGTCCACAGGAAGGCCCTGAGCACCTTTCCAGTGAGTTCTGAAAACCATAACCCAGAAATAAAACTGATATCATTCAAATTGGCACAAATTTCCCATCTCAGTCAGCCTGCACTGCCAGCCCTCCCCATCTGTCCTTCGCCCTGTTACACACCTGCTCACAACACGCCTCCTTCAGAGGCTCCCCAGCTCCGCTGGCCAGAAAAGGCCCATTGGCTGCTTTTTCTCAACATCTCGACCCTCAGCATGGGCTCTCCCTGGGAAGTCACACTAGCCCTCCACCTACTCCAGGGACAGTCCTCACCTTCCCCCAAACTGCACCCAGCTTGGATCTCTGATCGCCACACACTGATCCAGTCATTCAGCAAGTATTTGTTGGTGCTCTGCACTCGAGGCGGAGAGGACCCTATCCTTAGGATATCCCTAGCCTGGTGAGATTGGTGGATTCCAAATGATTGTTTACAACGTTCTGCAGGAAGAGCTATGATGAGCCGCCCAAGGGAATCCTCCATCCATCTGTCTCCCTCTAAATCCAGTGTTACCGTTGGATAACACTGGCCCAAATCTCTCCCCAGGGGGTTGTTCTAATATTGGAAAGGGCAGCTAGCTGCTCTGTCAATGTTGGGACATTTTAATGTCTTGAAGATTAGTGAGTAAAGCTGATAATGATACCTAAGGATCTACATTTAAATCTTGCTCCAAATTGGTGCATCCTTTTTACATGCAATTTTCTATTACTGTTATACTTTGTTGTTTTAATAGAAGTTTCTATTCATATTGGGAGAAAAAAAGCATTCCTGGGGAGAGAAGACTGTGGTGTGGCTCTACTGTGTTAGTCAAACCTACAGAGAGCGGAACTGTCCAGAGGCCATTGCCAAAGCCCCCTGTCTCTTCAGGGGCAGTTTTCCTGATATGTTGACCTAGAAACCAGGAAGCCTGAGCTAAACAAAGTTAACTAGAATCATTATTGCAGACCTCTTGGAGCTATTTTTTTGTGTGAAAAATATTGGCCCTGAGCTAACATCTGTGCCCTTCTTCCTCTATGTTGTATGTGGGTCGCCGCCAGAGCATGGCTTGATGAGTGGTGTGTAGGTCCACACCCAGAATCCGAACCCATGAACCCCAGGCCGCCAAAGCAGAGCACGCTGAACTTAACCACTACACCACCAGCTGGCCCCTCAGAGCCTTTTTAATAGGCTAAGACAGAAAATAGTATGGTGTCCCCAGTATTATTGGTCTGGAAAACTCTTTTTATCCTGGCACACCTATTGCTATCTCTATTAATAGTCTGTCCAGCACCAGTTTGGGAAATGCAGCAGGAAACACCATCCCAAGTCGCTCAGGCAGTCCTGACACATCTGAAGGTGCCTAGCATCACCTTGCTGTTACAAATAAACTGTGTCTGGTTTCCTTTGTATCTTCAAGGGGCAAAGGAATTACTAGTAATAAAACCTATTCCTTTCTCATCACACTGGATTTGGATATTGGGGAGCTGATGATGATCAAATTCAAGTGGGAAAACAGCGCAGTATGGGCCAATGTCTGGAACACGGTCCAAATCATCATCCCATGGGGCAGAAACCCCCACTTCTCAGGCCTTGTTCCAAAGAGCATCAGAGTCAAAGCGGGAGAAACCCAGCAAAGGTGAGTGCTGATTCGACCTTCTAGCATCTACCAAGGATCTACATGTGCCAACACTTTCACAATTTAATACTTGCATTCATCTTACGAGGTGGGCATTATTATGTCCTAATGATGGCATATAGATGCTCAGAAAGGGGCAATGACCATCCAAGTTCACACAGCCTTAGGTGAAGGGCCAGAATTTGCACCCAGGTCTTCTGATTCCCAGTCTAGCCTCTTCCCACTGCCCACGGTTAATAGCTACCTGCCTCTGGCATTTGGGAACCACAACTCATTGCTTTCCAAACTTCGACACGCAAGTGAATGTGATGTCAGGGCTGCAGGTCCAAGGACTACACTGTGAGTGGCAAGGACCTGGATGTGACATTTTGTTGTTGATGTTTACCCAGAGAAATGCTTTTAACAGATCACAATCTCAAAATCTCACTCTGTGGTGGTGCCTTTCAAACCTTAGAGTGCCAAAGAATCACTGGGAAGCTTATTAAATATGCAGAATTCCCAGACCCACCTGCAGAGCTTCTGATTCATTGTGGTCTGTGAAGGGACCCAGGATACACATTTGTTAATATGAGCACTAGGAAATCCTGATGTGGACCAATGGATTACCCTTAAGAAGTGCTGCCCTATGTGATTTAATATCTCCCTTGGCCCCAAAGTCCCCAGGGACAATAAGAGTTTGGAGAGGGGTAGGGAGTAAAGGAGAGAAAGGATGATCCAGCTGTTCCTTCAGTCTTCTCAGCAGAGCAAAATGATGCCCAACATATTTTGCCATGGTAACCATGCTTTTCTATAGTTCTGCAGTTCTCCATGAAAGAAGAATTCCATCCTTCCCCAGACCCTTTTCCATTTCCTCCCCCTGTACCCAGGAAACTTTTCTCTCCTCTCCCACCTTCCTTTGTAAAGAAGGCCATTTCTCTCTTCGGCTTGTCCCCAGCAGACACGGAAAACAGCAGGCCTTTCACCTCTGAACTACACTCCTCCCTCACCCTCAGGTTTCACTGCCAGGAGCGGGCCCCATGGCAGATTTATGCCCCCAGAGTCCCTTATACAACTGCACTCTGAGATTTTATCTCCCTGGGATACAAAACCCTGGCAATTACTAAGAGCAGACTCTGCAGTCTGCCAACAGATTTCTCCACAGGATCAATTTGAGAAAACTAAACTGCTTCTCTCCTCGTACACACTTAGCTGTTCTTGCATGACTTTTTGGCCCTTTAGAGCAGCTCTACTTCTGAGCACCACGCCTCCCTGCATTCTCTCAGCCAGAAAGTAATTCCTCTGTTTTAGTGGCTGTTCACCATGACAATTCTATGTGACGTGACCGAAAAGGCTGTATAAAATGCAACGCTACCTTCTCCACTGGTGCTTACCCACATGATTCTGATGAAAAGAAAGAGGAGAGGGAAGGTAATGGCACTTACAGAGAACTGGGCATTGAAGTAGGTGCTCTGGAATGTGAATCTCGTGTCATCTTCCCAACGGCCCTCTGAAATAGGGAGTGTATTGGCTGTGCAGATTAGTGACCTAAGGTTCACAGAAGTTACACAGCTTGGGGACATTGGTGATGATTGTCCAGGCCCAGATCTGACTCAGGTTTGTCTGATTCATTGCCCTTTTGTTGCCCATGCACCATTCCCAACAGCTCCTTCCCTTGTTAGTCTTGGCCCCACTAATCTGACTTCCCTTAATCTAATCCAGCAGAGTTGCAGTGCTGGACCTTAATATATATGAGCATCAAACCCTTCCTCAGGGCTGTAGGAGGTACATGCTAAAAAGAGGGGAGGGGCTATGGGACGTATAGATTTTTAAGTGTAAGTGCGCTGTGCCTGCTCTGTGTCTTCACAGCACCAGGCACCATTGGTGGATACAAAAAAGAGTTGTGGCTCTTGGCATTAAGAAAGTCCAGGACCTAATTAGGAAAACAAGATGCACTAATTTTACTAACAATGCGCTCCATCCAGGGCTTCTCAAACATTAATGTGCACAGGAATCATCTGGAAATCATGTTAAAATGCAGGTTCTGCTTCAGTAGGTCAGTAGGCTTGAAATTCTGCATTTCTAACAAGCTCCCAGGTGCTGCTGATGCTGCTGGCCCACAGACCCCACTTTGAACAGTGAGGGTCTAGCATTGCGTGATTTAGAAAGCCTAAGAAGAAAAGCATCAGCTCAGATTGGTGCTGTTGGGTCTGTGCTGCAACAGGCTTTGTGAAAGCCAAGAGGCATTCCCAGAGAGCTAGGCAGTGAGCAAAGCAATATGTAGGCAACCACCAATGACCATTGCATCATCTGGTCCTAAACCCAAATTTGGACTTCCTTGCTGACCACCTACGGAGCCTCAGAGAATAACTGTACCTCTCTGAGACTCAGTTCTTCAGTAATAGATGGGAATTATAATGTGTATCTCATGAGGCTAATAAAAATACTTATTTTTGAGTACCTTCTACAAACCAAAATCCCAGAGCCAGGATATGAACCCTAAACCTTTTTCTCTTACTCTCTCTGCTAACTAACTACAAGGGAAAAAAATTAGTTAAATAACTTGCCTTGTGCCTCCATGGGAGGAATTCAACGAGAGGTGATTTTCTCTCCCAAAGGCACAAAGTCAGGGATGAGAGGGTCTGTGGTGGAGCAAAGAGAAAGAACAGAAAATATTGGCCCTAGAGCAGGAAAAGTGATTGACTAAACGTAATGAGAAGATGTTCAATTTCCACAGTAATTATGTAAATGCAAAACAAAAATTAATGAATTGATCACTGGTCATCCATTAGTTTGGCAAAAATTAAAAGACAGAAAACATCCACAGTTGGAAAAGTGTGGAGAAATGGGCACTCTCATACACTATTCGTGGAAGTGTGAATTACAGAGCTTCTGCAGGGGAATTTCATTCAACAGCTAACACCGAGTGGGCACCCACCTTGTGCTGGACACTGTCATGGGCACCAGGTACACAGCAGTGAACAGAACAGACAACGCGTTTGGTCTCATGCAGCTTACATTATCAAAATTTTCAATATGCGTAGTACTTTGGCCCAGAATTTTACTTCTAGGTGTCTATCCGGGAGAAATACTCAAAGTATCCACAAAGGATATATATGTACAGAAGTGTGTTTTGCAATACTATTTGTCTATAATAAACCATTGGGAAAATCTCAATGTCCATCAATAGGAAAATGGCTCAATGCATTGTGGTGCATCCACACAATGGAACGCCATGCAGCAAGTGAAAAAGAATGAAATAGATTTATATGTCCTGATATGAACAGGTCTCTAAGTACATTATTTGATGACAAGGAAAAATTTCAGAAAAATACATACAGTATAATCCCACTTCGATTAAAAAATCTTTCTCTCTGCATATGAACATCGATATACACGTAAATGCATAGAAACAGGTCTGGAAAGACATAAACCAAACCCTGAAACCTGGGGAAGAGTGATGCTGGAGAAGGGTGACGGTGAAGAAGATCTTACATATTTGACTTCATTTATTTCTTTATTATTTGAATTTTTCAAAAATGCATTCATGAATTATTCATAATACTTATTTCAGCTTTATTGAGGTATGATTGACAAATAAATTGTAAGATATTTAAAGTGTACATCATTGTGATTTGATATACCTACACATTGTGAAAGGATTCCCCTCATCTAGTTAATTAACACATCCATTAACTCACATATTTATCTTCTTCTTTTTTTTTTTTTTGGTGAGAACATCTAAGTTCTACTCTCTTAGTAAATTTCAGTTATACAATATAGTGTTATCAACTATAGTAACCATGTTTTACGTTAGATCCTCAGACCTTATTCATCCTATAGCTGAAAGTTTGCACCCTTGTACCAGCCTCTCTCTACTTTCAGCCCCTGGCAACCACTTTTCTACTCTTTCTATGAGTTTGACTTTGGGGTTTTTCTTAGATTCCACATATAAGTGATACCATGCAGTATTTGTCTTTGTCTGTCTGGCTCATACACTATTTTATTTTAAGTCCGATTTAGTAAAGACTTGACCTTGATGCAATTTAAAGAAAAAAGTAGAACTCTGACTACTGCTATTTTTTTTCTAATAGATGCAATTGAAGTTAGTAACACAAAATAGCATTTCAGGCCAAGCTAATGGTGAAAGCAGTCTCACAGTTGGTTTCCAAGAGAGACCCAAAACAATTGTGATGTCCTCTTTGGCTGGAGAGTGTCTGTACCAACAAGAGGAAGGGGCAGGGCTTACACGGCTGAGCCAGGCAAGGGCTAGTGACAGTGGCCTCACGCCCAGGGACCTTTAAGAATAGCATTGACAAATTGGAGCTGGTCCAAAGAAGGAAGGCTGGAGAGTGAAGCCTGCCTGTGAAGAAGAGTCAAAGGAATTGGGAGTGTTTGCCCTGGAGTCAGGGCGATGCAGTGAAAGGAACGGTAGTTACCCTCAAACCTTTGATGAGCTGTTTTAAGGGAGAACAAAGGAGGACTGCCTGTAGGACTTAGGGTTCTTACAGAGCTGAAATCACCCCAGAGCAAAGCTCCAGGAAGCCTTCCACTGATTGCTTTCACTGACTTGGATTTCGTTTTTCTCTAAATTTATGAAAATATTTGCGAACATGAGAATCTAATTTAAAAACAAATAGCATGCATTACATCAATTGAGTATTTGACAAAGAATGAAACACTTCAATAAGCTCCATCTAAAGCTTAACGCTGCGTTTGCTTTATGTTCTCTAGAATGACATTTTGCCCAGAAAACGTGGATGATCTACAGCTTCACCCAACCCAGGAGAAAACCTTTGTGAGATGTGAAGTAAACTCTAAAAAACTGAAGCGAAAGATCAGATGAGCTTTAATGAAGACACAGTGCAAAGAATAAATGATCTTATTCCTTATCTGGAATGGTTGTCTTATTTGGAAACCAAAGTTATATAAAGAATCTTGCATAGAGTTTAAATACATGAAGTTTAGATTTAAAGGGGGATTACATTTCATTATTATAGACTAAGCTTTTAAAAACTATATTATGTAACTATATTCAAATATTAGTTTAGCCAAAAATTTCCCGATTTTATGTCTGATTAAATGGTAATATATGCAAATAAGTACAAATGTAAGAGCCGTTTTAGATCCGTTCTAATTTAAAATGTTTTTTACAATTAAGTCAAATTTTCCATATTTCTTTGCTAGTTTATTCTGATCAGTTTTTTGAACCATGCTGGACAGGTACTTCTTTATTACATAACTGGCTCTTGAATAAAGTGATATTCCAATTAATCATAGTTGTGTGTCCCAAAGTAACACCCTGTGAGAACAATTCAGCTACTAAAAGAAGAAAAGTTCTACTTAAACTAATAGTTGACAGTATACAAATCATACAATTATTTCACTGAACCAAACAAATAGAAGCAGAATTCTTCTAAAACTGCTAATGATAACAATGAAAGCTGGACACTTGATCATTTTAATAATTAAATTACTATTTACAATTTTCGTCTTTTACTAATGCCTGCAACAAAAGCTAATGGAAAACTTGGAATATCTCAGAGTTAGATATTAAATCTTAAACTGTCCAACAAATGAGATAATGATGTTTTGACCAGCAAATTCCATCACAAATCACGTGAAGGAAGTACTAGATATGTTATCACTTGGGTATGTGTTTCAAGTAATTCAGAGAAGAGGACCATGCTGTGTACATTGACTACCTAACCTGACATTCATATAACTCAGCTCTGTACATACAGCTCGTAATTCTCATGCTCTTCAGCAGAGCAAGGCAAACCAGAGCTGGTGAAAACAAAAATCCTGAAGAGCAGCCTGCCTCTGACTAAATCAGTTTAAGATTATCTTGCATGATTCACTTTTATTTCCCTTGGAAAGGCCTACGAAACTAAAGCATATGGGGGTTGGGGTGGGGAGTGAAGAGAAAGAACAGCTGGGTCAATGTTGCATTCTGTCCTGAATGCTAATCTAGCCTATAAATGTATCTGACCACGCTTTCAGTGTGTCTAGAAATGATAGATATGAAAATGAACAATATGTCCCATTGTGTCTAAAATACTAAGATTTACATTAAATCATGTTTGCATTGGATTGGCATGTTTTATCATTAACTATCCAGAAGGAATTCAAAATATTACTTTTAAAAAAAACAAAATGAAAACCCTCTTTGCTATACCCTAGAGAATCTCTGCACGTGTGTACCAGGAGACTTGTAAAAGAATACCCATCAGCCTTGAAGTGATTACACCCAGAAACAGCCCAAATGTCCACCAGGACAATGCATAAACGAACTGTGGTACATTCCTACTCATGGTTGTTAAACCGCAGCGAAAAAGATGAACCAAACCAACATACACAATGAGAACAGGGCTGCCTCTAGAGTGAGGAGGCGAGGCTTCTAGAGGGCAAAATTTAAGAAGGCACTCATGAGTTTGTGCATTGGCACAAAGACACAAAAAATATATGTAGTGTGATGCAAGCAAAACTAAACTGTGCCGTTAGGAAAGGATAAATAGGTGGTCAACTTCTAAATAAAAGCAATGAAATTGCTAGCACAACAGTGACACTGTGGACTCTGGGAATGAGGACGTGCACGCTTTTGGAGTTCCAGGTGCCAGCAAGACTTCACTTCTCGCTCTGAGTGGTGGTTGCACAGGTGTTCGTTTTTATAATCATTCTTTGTACATATATATTTTATGCACTCACTTTTGGTATGAATGTCCTATCTTGCAATATGTAAAAAACAACAAAATAAAAGGCAGAGTTAAAACCAACATTTTTCTACTATAATGTAATGTGTTTCAATATTAATATAGTTTCACACAAAATATAATTAGAAGGAAAACTTGAAGTAACACAGTACTTCATAACACTTTGGGCAGAGAACTCCATAAGCAACTGACATGACAAATGGTTAACTGGAACATTTGGAACTCCTCTTGGCATGGATTATGTTCACGTGGGATGATGCGTTCATCGACATCACATTTTCTGAAGTACATCTTCATAGGGAAGTCAAATAGGGAAACTGAATAATGCAGCCACATCTGTTCATTGCACTTGCAAAATGCTGGCTCGCACACTGATTATACGCACCTCTCTCCAAAGAATCTGTATTTATGAGCCCACTCCGGAAAGATAACACTGGCATCTTGCCTTTCAGGCAAAAGCCTGTTTGTGCTTTTACTTAAGAGAGAGCACAAGGAAAGAAACGGAGCGTCATTTACACTGCAGCTGGGCTCTTGGAGGTGCATGGAGTCGGAGCGAAGGATACAAGTACTCCATTCAACACTGATGTGAACGCCTGGTCCTCCACAGCAAAGTTGACCGTCCTCAGTGCTCACCTGGCTGATGTTGCCGCACATGCTGTGAAAGCTTTGACTGCAGTTACACATCTCCGGGCGGCCAAGCTGCCCAGTGCAAAGCCTGCTCTTTCGCAGAGCCTGGATTGGAGGGAAGTCAGAGGGATGGGAAATAAAGAAACAAGCAAGAGGAAGACCAAAGAAGTCAATCCCAAAAGTCACCATCTACCTGCTAACCTTATCTTATATGACACACTTCTCCTCGAATCCCAATGACCTGTACATGATGAATAGCCCCTGTTACACCTCATTCCTTCCCATCTCTGCCTTTTCTTAAACCTCCTTCCTCTTCCTCTCTCCTCCAGAATTCCTCCCTCCCTCCCGGCCTAACTCCATCTTATTTATCTCTCCAGGCTCGGTTATTTTCACCAGTTGTTTCCTAGCTCAGTCCAGCCCATGGGGCTCTTTCTCTCCTCTGAACACTAGCTGAAGCATAAATGATGCTCTCTGCTACTCACTGGGCTCTCAGTAATTGGTGCCCTGCTGATTTTCCTCCTACTTCTCAGTCTCCTCTCTGCTCCTTGCCCTCTACTCAACCTTGGCACTCCGCAGAGTCTAGGCCTCTTCTGCTCACTCAGTTCTCTCTCCTTAGGCGATCTCACCTCCTCCTGTGGCTTTCTTTGTGACCCGTATGGGCCAACCAGTCCCACATTATAGCTCCTGTGTGGCTCTCCCCTGAGCACTCCCATATACCCAATTGTCCACTCAACCATTCCCCCTTTGCTGCCTCACAAGCTCAGAATGTTCAAAACTGAATCCACTATGTCCTCCCTGCACCCCTGACCTCCTCCCTGCCACCAAGCTCCCTGTTCTATAGCTCATGAATATCACCACCATCCGCCAGCTGCCAATGCCAGACACTGGGGGTCATCCATAATGTTTCCTCTCCTTTGACCCCTCACAATCAATCACCAAATCCTATTAATTCTACCCCTATTTTTTAAATGTTTCCACATCTCTCCACCTCTGCTGCCATCATCCTATCCCAAGCTACCACTCTCTCTTACCTGGGTGTTTGCAACAACTTTCCAACTCTTCCCACTGCATCCTCTCTTCTTTTTCAGTCCATTCTCATCACAGCAGCCAGAGCGATCTTTAAAAAAAAAAAAAAAAAAAAGGTCAGATCATATCATTTTCCTGCTTAAAGCCCTTCAGATGACTTCGCAATGCTCTTTGAAGAAAGTCCAAAATGATTACCTGGCCTCCAAGACTTCCAGTCAAGTCTCCTTCATTCATTACATCATCCATTGTGCACCGGGTGCCTACCCAGCCTGCACATTATAACTGCTTTGGAAGCTTTAAAAACCACCTATGTCTCAGCCCTATTCCTAGAGGTTTTGATTTACTTGGTCTAGAGCAAGTCCTGGGTATTATGACTGAAAAGCCTTCCAGGTAATTCTAATGCATATTAGAACTGTGGGTCTAGACACATGGGCCATCTTTCAGTTCCTTCAAAAGTGCAAAGCTCTCTCCTGCCTCTGGGCCTTCACCCATTCTGTTGCTTACACCCCCTCTTCTCCCAGCTTCTTCACATGCCTCCAGTGCCAGTTCAGATGTTATTGCTTTGGGGATAACTTAACAAGGATTATCCCACCCACAAAAGCTGATATCAGCTTCCCCTGCTATACGCAGTCTTAATATCTTTTAATTCTTCTGGTAAAATTATATGTGGCCACACCATGTGGAGCCATGAACAAAATGAAAAATCAGTAATACCAATCCTGTCTTTATATAAAATTTTGATGTTTTATTCATCATAAATTTTTGCATTAATATTTTTTAAATATTGCATTAAATATTTATCTTGATAACTGAGTTATGGGAGCCCCCTTAAACTGTGTATCCAAGGCAGATGCCTCAGTTGTCTCAACTTAGTCCTAGCTATTTGTAGGACCATTTATTTTATGTCTGTCTCCCCCACTGGACTTGAAGCTCTGTGAAGTCAGGGAGAGTTTCTAGCTGTTCACTGCTTTATCCTAAGTGCCTTGCCCACTGTGGCACAGAGTTGGCATCTCTACATGGTGGCATCTCTACATGGCACAAATACATGTTGAATTAAGTGACAGTCATCTTTGTACATGTATGTCTTATTGCTCCAATTAAATCATAAGCTCCTACTACTGTGTCTGTTCAAGACAGAGTTCACAGCTTCTTCATTCTGTTCAAAAACAAAGCCAGGTTGGTGGAAGCGTTGGCTTCTCTTCCCACCTCCAGGGCATTCATATCTCTTCCCGCCCACTAGCCTCCTCTAGTGCTGGCTCAGTGTCTGCCTCCACCAGTTCACTGAAGCCCTTGAGTTCCTTGACTAAAGTTTTACTTTTCAAATAAGTCTATCACAAAAAGGATTTTCTAGAGACTCAGAGCTATCTTCATGCCCAATCAGTCAGAGTTGGGACTGAAAATAAGGGTCATCTGGAGCAGTGCTTCTCAAACTGAACTGTGCACAGTGACCTTTCAAATGCCTTTTCGACTCAGTAGGTCTGCCATGGGGCCCAACATCCTTCATTGATAGCAAGCTCCCAGGTGATGCCATTGCTGATGCCACCATTACTGGTCCCCAGGCCACACTGTGAGTAGCACGAATGTAGACCAGTGTTTCCCATCCTTCCCTGAGATAGGCCTCACCTCAACACATGATAAAATGCATTATGAAACGCTGATGAAAATACACCTGCCCAGACCCTTCCCCTGGAGATTCTAATTCAGTGGGTCAAGGACAGATCCCAGAGATTTTCATTTTTCACAAGTACCCTGTGTGATTCTTCTCATCATAAAAATTGGGGACAACACTGAACTAGTCCAAAACTTTCCTCTCAAGGGAACATCACACCTGTGGCTGAGCATCTCCAGTAAAGGGTGTCCCTTCCCTTACAGAGAGGAGATCCGCCTGGCCATAGCTTCCCCTCCTTGTTTTCTTCCCTGGAAGCCACAGAGACCAAATTAACGCCTCAAACAGCTGAAGACGGTCTGTATGAGACTGCGAGCTCCTTCAGGGCAGAAGCTGTAATGTGTTCTTGGGTTTTGTTTCTGCGGTTGTTTTAAATTTCTCATTTTTAAGATGTTTTACAAAAGCACAAAGCAACATGTGAAACAATGTAAAGATGTGTAAAGATAAAGTTAGTCATCTCCCTGCATCCACCTCCGACCCCACCCAGTGGGTTGGGGAGAGAATAGTAACAGCCTGTCATGTGATTCCTTCAAACCTCCACTCCAGGCTTTCTGTGTTCTTTTCTCCAAAGTAGAGTCGTAGTATATAGATTACTCTGCAACTTGCTTTTATTTCTTAGTTTTCAGTTAATGGTATATCATTAGTATTCTTATAAGTCAGGAGAGATGGATCTTTTTCCTAATTTCTGTGTAAGTAGAATTACGCATGCTGGAGGGGTTAGTGCCATCTTTTTCCTGCTCTTCTTGCTTGGGTCAGGGTCCTGTCCCCTGACCCACATTAACAACAGGGATGTAACTGAAATTTTTCTATGGTCGTCTACCCAAACGTACAAATTCTCATATAGAGGGGAGTTGTCGCTGTTTTACAAAAATGTATTTATATTATACATTATTTTCAGCAGACTGATTTCCTTACAACAATACCGTCTGAAATCTTTCTAGGTCAATCAGTATAGCTCTCGTTATTTTTGAGGACTGCATAATATTCTACATTGTAGAGGTGTCCATTTATTCAGTGAGTCTCATACTGATGTGCCATCACTTTGCTTCCAGCTTTTTGCCTCTCTGAAAAATGCTGCATTTAACATGCTTGTACATATACCCTATATATACACATTATTGGAAATATTTCTATCAGTGGAGTTGTTAGGTCAAATGATAGATTTTTTTGGTTTTACAGGCATTGTCATATTTCCTTCCTAAAACACTGCAGTAGTTTACAGTTCCACCAGCAATGTATGAGCACCTATTCTTTGCTCCCCACCTCCTTTCAGGCAGAAATATTTATTGCTTTTTAAAATGTTTTGCCAGGCTGATGAATGTAAGTGATGATCTTATTGTTACTTTACTCTGCATTTCACTACTTACTTTGAGAATTGAACATCTTTCCGTATGTTTATTCAACTTGCTTCACTGTGAACTAATTGTTCAAATTCCCTTTTCTGTTTGAATGCTTGTCTTTTTCTTGTCCGTGTATAAGAACTATACAGTTTATGAAATATATTAACCCTTTATCTTTCAGCTTCTTTGCAAATATTTTTCCAAATCTATTCCTCTATTGGTTTTAATTATAGTATTCTTTGCTATACAGTAGTTTAAATATTTTTGAAGTCAACAAAGTCTAACATTTCTTTTGTAACGTATGTATTTCCTGATTTGGTCACAGTTTCTCTCACCATTGAATTGCAAGTTGTACAAAATGAAGATTTTCTTCTGAGATTCGTGTTTGTTTTTCTCCCTTAAAGGCTTTAATCAATCTGAAATTTTTCCTTGTATATGATGGATAGAATGCCAACTTAATTTTCTTCTATATGGATAAAAATGGAGTTAACATTATTTATTAAATTTTGCATGCTGAATTGAGATCCCACTTTCATCATAAATTTGAAGTACATACTAGGAACTATTTCCTTTTTTTTTTTTCTTTTATTGAGGTCATAATAGTTTATAACTTTGAAATTTCAGTTGTACATTATTATTTGTCAGTCACCATATAAATGTGTCCCTTCACCCCTTATGCCCACCCCCAATCCCCTTCCCCTCTGGTAAGCACTAATCTGTTCTCTTTGTCCATGTGTTAGTTTATCTTCCACATATGAGTGAAATCATATGGTGTTTGTCTTTCTCTGTCTGGCTTATTTTGCGTAACAAAATACCCTCAAAGTCCATCCATGTTGTTGCAAATGGGATGATTTTGACTTTTTTATGGCTGAGTAGTATTCCACTGCATGTATATACCACATCTTCTTTATCCAGTCATCAGTTGATGGGCACTTGGGTTGCTTCCACATCTTGGCTATTGTGAATAATGCTGCAGTGAACATAGGGGTGTGTAAGTCTCTTAATTGTTGATTTCAAGTTCTTTGGATAAATACCCAGTAGTGGAATAGCTGGGTCGTATGGTATTTCTATTTTTAATTTGTTGGGAGATCTCCATACTGTTTTCCATAGTGGCTGCACCAGTTTTCATTCCCACCAGCAGTGTATGAGGGTTCTCTTTTCTCCACATCCTCTTTAACATTTGCTGGTTTTTGTCTTGGTAATTATAGTCATTCTAACAGGTGTAAGGTGATAGCTCATTGTAGTTTTTTGTTTTTGGTTTTTTTGTGTCTGAGGAAGATTGGCCCTGAGCTAACATCTGTGCCCATCTTCCTCTATTTTGTATATGGGACTCCGCCACAGCATGGCTTGATGAGAGGTTCATAGCTCCGAGTCCAGGATTCAAACCCGTGAACCCTGGACCGCCAAAGCGGAGTGCACGAACCCAACCACTACACCACTGGGCTGGGCCCCTCATTTTAATTTTGATTTCCGTTGCTCTGATGATTAGTAATGTTGAACATCTTTTCATGTGCCTGTTGACCATCTGTATATCTTCTTTGGAAAAATGTCTGTTCATACTCTCTGCCCATTTTTTGATCAGGTTGTTTTTTGTTGTTGAGTTGTATGAGTTCTTTATATATTTTGGAGGTTAACCAAAGATATATGATTTGCAAATATTTTATCCCACTTGGTGAGTTGTCTTTTTGTTTTGCTCATGGTTTCCTTTGCCTTACAGAAGCTCTTTAGTCTGATGAAATCCCATTTATTTATTTTTTGTTTTGTTTGGGAACTGTTTCTTAATTCTCTATTTTGTTACGTTGATCTCCTTGTTTATTTCTATTCTAATCATATTTAATTGATTTCAAAGTCTTTATTTGCTTACAAGGGCTTTATTTATAGTATTTTCGGGTGTCTAGTCTTTTGTATGGTCTTTAAGGTAACTTTATCCAATTCCCCTAACATCTCTGTTAATATTCTAATTGAGAATCACATGAAATATAGAAATTAGCACAAGGAGAACTGACCATTTTATTATATGAGGTCTTCTCATCCAAGAACATTGTATGTTTTACATTTGTTCAGGTCTTGTTTCATGTCCTTCAATAAGATTTTATAGTTTTTATTTTTAATTTTCATTTATTCCTAAGTATTTAAATTTTTTGTCATTATTGAGAATGGAATCATTCATTCCATTTCTTTTAATAGGGCTTATTACTAGTGTATAGAACAGCTTTTGGTTTTTGTTTATTTGTTCTATGTTTGCCCACTTAAATTATCTTATTAACTCTAATTGGTTGGGTTTTTTTACTAGAATCTCATGGTGTACAATCACTTCATCACCAAAAAGACGATATAAACTGATTATTTCATTTTTTTCACCTTACTGGGCTTGCCAGAAACTCCAAGACAGTGTTAACTAAGAATGCTGATAGTGGACACCCTTGTTTCATTCTTATATTACTTAAAAGTTTTAATGTTTTGCCTTTATGATACTTTTTTTTTTAAGTTTTGGCAAGTAACCTTTATTGTATTTAAGTGGTTTTCTTCTTTTTTTTTCTCCTATTTTTATTAGAAATGATGGCTGAAATTTAAGAAATGCCTAAGTAATGTTTTTTCTTCTTTAGTTTATTCGTAAAATAAATTATGTTGATAGATTTCCTGATACTGACCTCACACTTGCATTCTTGGAATAAATCCTCCTTGATTACAATGTATTTTTTCATAACATTGCTGGACTTTACTTCCTAAAATTTGATTTAGAATTTTGCCTTTATTTTCATGAGTGACACTGATCCACACCTGTTTTTGGTGCTATCATTTTCATGCTTTGATGTTCTGCAGCTTTCATCTGTGGCCTTGAATAGTTTAGATAATGTTGTGATGATCTTTTAATTTTTTTAATTAGAGAAAAACTCAGCTGTGAAACCATCTGGTCCTTGTGCTTTTGTATGTAATAGTCTTAGGTTTTCAGCTTTTACTTGTTTACTGCATATAACACTTAAATTATTTTTGTGAAATACCTTCAAGCAAGAGAAGTACAAAGTTATATATGATCACAATAATGAGTAAATGAAGGCATAACATTAAAGCACAGGAAAAATCACAGACTAGACTCTGAAATTCTAATAATTCTTCCTGAGGTAACTGAAGCAAATGCACACATATTTTTGTGTGGAAAATAAAAGTCACACAAATGCTATGTAGTGTTCTGTCCAACATTAAATTTAGATATGATCCACAAAAGGGAAAAAAAGGGAAACCAATAAAGTTAAATGGTTTAGTTAACTGTCAAGAGAAACTATGTTGGAGAATGGTAATTTTCCTCCCAATTTCTAGAGATAATCTCTTTAAGAGTATACTTAAATATATCTTTTTAGAAAGCACATTTGGAGTCATTCCAGTTCTTTCAATTACTGGGAGATTGGAGGGTTCATTCATTGCATGGTTGATACTCTCTGAACAGCCCACATGTTTGTTTTCTCCCTTATACCCTGAAATTCTAAATGGAATAAGATGTACAATGAATCTTATTACTATTTGTATTTTTTAACAATGACATGTGTAGGCCCATAAATTTAGGAAGATAAAGTAAGGTAAGGGATCTACTGCACTTAAAAAAAAAAGAGTTTCTAAAAAGAAACATTTAATGAACTACAAAAGTTATTTCTGTAAGAACTCTTCTGACTCTACTCTCTTCTAGGATAGAATAAAACTAGTAAAATGGAAAGATCACAATAACAAGTATAAATTACTTCTGGGTTTTATGAGTTTAGTTAATTTTTAAAAAAAGGAAATACAGGACAATGCTTTTTTCTCCCTAAGAAGGAAGCTTTTACTCTTACAGTCAGGGCCAGGACTAGAGTGAGGCAAGCAAGCCACATAGGTCACCAAGTCCAAGGAAGCAAGATTGTGCAAGTGCCAGCCCCTCACTTGTGTGACCCTGAGAGTGAGTGCCTCTGTAAGAGTGAGGTGCCTAGGGTGCCAGGGTTGGCACTTACACAACCTTGTCTTCTCGAATTTTGTGCCCTTGGCACCTCACTTGCATCTCACAGTCTCAATTCTGTTTATATTTATTCCTTCTTCATATTTCTTTTATTTTGTTCTTTCCATAGAACTTGTTCCACAGAAAAACAACAGGTACTTTGATTTTTAGTTATTCTTCTTTAATGATAATGGTATGTAAGTTTATAAATTTTCCTCTGAGAACAGATTTTGATATAAAATATTCCCCTTTGCACTGTATTCTAGACAGTTTGTGTTTTAGCTTTATGTTCCTCTTTGCTCCGAAGGTTATCCAGGAAGTATTCCTTAATTTATAAATAGGCTATTCTGGACGTTTTTAAATTATCTTTTTCTAATTTTATTGAATGTGGCTACAAAAATCTCTCATTTCTAAATTCAGTAAGGCTTTCTTTGTGATCAAGCACATCATCAATTTTTATAATGTTCTATTGGATATATGAAAAAATTCCACATTTTTTTACCTGAGGAATTTAAGATTATATTAGACTACGATTCTTGATTGTGTTATTCAATTCTTCTATGTCCTTTTTTTGTATATTAGATTTGATTCTGAAAAAAATGTTTTGAAATCTACAATATTTTTATCAAGTTGTCTCTACATTTACGTTATTTGGTACACATAGGTTTACTAATGTCAATTCTGCATATGTGCCTTGTATTGTTCCATAATATCCCTCTCATAGTGCCTTTAACCTTAAATTTCTCCTTGTCTGCTATTAATTTTGCTATTCTTATTTTCCTTTTCATTATATTTGCTTTGTATCTTTGTCCATCCTTTATTTTCAACTTTTCTTTATACTTGGTTTCTTTAAATTTTTGTTTTAGATATTTTTCTTCTGGATAGTGTATAGCTGGCTTATTTACATTTTTAGCTCAATCTAAGTGTCTCTGACTTTTAATGGGAAAATCCAGTCCATTCACATAGCGTAATGATTGGATCCCTCCTACTATCTTATTTTATTTATTTGTTGGCTTTTTTCACTTATTTCCTCCTTTTACTGTACTTATTTTTGAAGATTGATCAAATTCATATTATTTTCCCTTTCCATCTTGTTAATATGACTTTTGTAGGTTTCCATTCTATTTCCAGCTACTTTCCATTTCCTATTGGTCATAATCAGATAAATATTTCTTTACCATTATATGAAAACCAGACATATATTTCTCCCACCAAAATATTCTAGTCCTCCACTGCTTCCATTCCAAACTTTAGAATACTTTCACTACCCCCACCAGTTCCACAGCCACTCTCCAGATGAGATCTTTGGAATACTTCCCTCCTTTCAACCCACCCCCAATGCCCAGATTTGCTGAGATTCACTTATTATTTTTAGTTCTAGACTGTTTTTAGAAGAGTTCTCAAGGCAGATGGTGATGCAATCAATTCAGGAAGAGAATAGACTTTTACAGAGTGGAGGATCCGGCCACACTCAACAGTCCTAAGATGAGCTTCTCTGGGCTTTGAGTATCTGGGTGCTGATAATACACCCTGATTGGGGTAATAATTGCTTTTACCATTCTCCTAAGATTTTATATTCCCCTGGCCCTTCCCCACTCTTCTGGAGACTTTGATTCTGAGTTTATTTGCTCATTAAGTAAAAGCAACTGGTAACATATTCTTGGGTTATTTTGCAAGACTGAGTGAAGGTATAGGAGGTCTGCCTAGGTCCATTTCCATACAGTTCTTTTCTTTCAGTTTTCCGTATTGTAGTTCTAGTGTTGTAGATAAGCAGTCCAATGCTAGGATGATTCTTTCTCCTGAAGGAGTAACTTGTTCTTCTCTGTGGAAACTTGTAAGATTTTTCTCTATTCTTGTAGTTCAGAGATATAATATGCCTAGGAGTCTTTTTTTACATCGTCCTTCCTGGAACTCTGTGAGATGCAAGTCTCTCTTCAGCTCAGAAACTTTTCTTATATTATCAATTGCCTCTTCTGTTGCATCCCCCAACCCCCTTCTCGATTTCTATCCATCTCCTAATTCTTATCTCTTTGTGTTTTTGCTCATGCTTTGAGGTGTTTCTCTCTCTTATCTTCCGGGACACTAATTCAGACATCAACATTGACATCTTTCTCCTTCAATTCATCTCTTGATGTTTTTAACATCAAAATCTTCTTTTTTGGTCTCAGAAAATCAGTTTGTGTGTGTGTGCTGCACTTAAATCTCCCTTAGTTTTCTTTTTGGTTCAAGTTATCTATGCCGGCAGCTATTTCTGTACTGAGGGCTCTGCTTGTAATTCTTCTCCCTGGCTGCTAGGCCCCATTAGGAATCTTCTTTTCTTTTGTTTGCTCAGTGGGGCTCTGTTCCAGCTACTGGGGTATCTTCAGTGGCAGCATTCCCAAAGCAGTAAAAGGAATGGGCACAGCCTCCCCTGGCCCAAGCTTAGCAGCAGATGGGCTGCCAGCCCTCTGGTGAGGCACTAGGAGGAAGCCCTTCCTAGTCTCCTCACCTTTCCAACTCAGGGGTGGTGGCAGCTCAACCCATCTGTTCAGCTCCTCGGGAACCAGGGAGATCAGTATACTCACAAGGACCTTCCCCAGTCCCCTCCTTAGGGCTCCCTGTTATGGTCCTCAGGCAGGAAGACCATCGTGCCCCAACTCCCTCTGTCAGAATTCTGCCAAGCCTGAAGCCTCACCCACATTCCAGACCTTGTCTGCCTCCTGCAGGCCCCGGCAGCTGCTTTTCTCAGGAGAGGCAGATGGGTTAAATTGCAAGTAGAAAGGAGGCAGGATGTGTTCAAGCTGCTATCTTTACAGAACTCCCTGTTCCTCGTATCTCAGAACTTCTTGATTTCTTGTTTAGTTTTGCATTCGAAAGTGCTCAATGTATATGACTGAATAAATGCCACCACCCCTACCTCAAATCTTCTCTAGTGCAGGTTCTATTAATTATGATGCTTTAGGAAGCTAACTTAAAGTGGCTTAAATTAAAAACAAATTTTTAATATCACACACAAAAAAAGAAGTCCCAAGGTAGGGTGGGCTTCAGGGATGGTGGATTCAGCAGCTCAGTAATGTCATTAAGATGAAGGTTTTTTTCTTTGCTCTGCTCTGCCATCTTTGACGTTGGCTTCATCCTCAGGCTGATGGTAGGTTGGCTGCTGCAATTCCAGGCAGCGCACTTAGACATGACAACATCCAGAGAAAGAAAAGTAGAAATTCCCTCATATCTTCCTGGCCAGATTGGGTTATATGCCCATTCCTAAACCTGGCAAAGGTGATGGGATTAACTGGAGACCAGTCATCCCTAACCACACGGCTGTGTGGGAAGTCACTTCAGATCAGGGAACACCTGCTCGCAAACCAAACGTTCTCAGTTCAATATGCAGTTTTTCACAGGGAAACAAGAATAGTTGGCATTTGAGTGCTCACCATATACCAGGTGCCTTACAAACCTTCTCATTTAATCCTCATCAGTCCCTAAGGTGGCTAATATTATAATCCTTGTTTCACAGATGAGGTACCTAGAGCTTGACTCTTACAAGGTCACACAGTTAATGAACCATCATTTCCTTCCTTATAGATTCTATGTCTATGAATGCAGCCTAGCACTGCAGTCAGCAATAGAAAATGTCCTTCACATATTAATTCCCTTGGACCCCATGTGAGAGCTGTAATCAGATACTCTACTTTAAGACACTGTCTTTCACATTATGGAGTCTGGTAACTAGCTAAGAGTGCGAATCATTCATGGCAGACCACTAGCAGTGCTGCTGGGACTGTGCAGAGGCATTTGACTGTGCCTTAGAGTTTCACCTTTGTTTCATTACATAACAAGCCCAAGAATCCTCATATTATAAAACAAGCCTCAAATCTTAATATGGAACAGCTGAGCCTTACACATTAAACATTCTTGGCTTGCACATTCATTTTGTATATTCTCTTAGAAACTAACAAGTATCTGGGAAGTCAAACAACTATATTATACTCCCATCTACACATGAAACTCTTTGCACTGGGGGCTCTGCAGGGTGTGTGTGTTTAATTAAGTGTTTTCCCATTATAAAAGCAATACATGATCATAGAACATATCAGGGGAAAGGAACTTGAAGTTCTTCTCCCCAACTCTCCTCCCACCCCCAAGATAATCAGTTACCTATGTGGTGTATTTCTATAGACTCTTCTTGCAATGGTTTTTAATTTTTTATTATGGAAATATTCAAATATACATAAAAGTAGAAACAGTATAGTGAAGCCCAATATTCCCATCATCCAATTTCAACAATCAATATTGACATTGTGTTGTAACATATTTGACATCAAATGTATTTAGTGATTTAAAAAAATTATTTATTATAAAAAGAATCTGAGTTCATAAAAAATCCAAGCAGTATGGAAAGATAAAAAATAAAAATCCTCTTCCTCTCCCAAAACCCTTAATTCCAGTGCTCAGAAATAACTTAACAGTTTTTAATGTATCAATTTAGACATTTTCTAGAAATAAATTATACATTTTTACAAACTTAAAACATTTTCACACACAAGAAATCAGACCACACATATTAATGCTTGCTTTTTCCACTTACTATATCTTGGACAGCTTTAGAAGTAAATACATAGAGGTGGCCTGCATTTTTCAACAACTACAGTTTCCACTGGAAAGCATACTTAACCTAGGAATGCGGGGAGGGTGAGAGCTAGCTGATTTGGAAGGTATGTGGACTCTGTCTCTAAAGCCAGAGGTTTACAAAGTGGGTTGTGTACACACCAAGGTATGTGCAAAATGACCCATTGGAATGAGGGAAGAAATATTATAACTTCCATTAATTTTTATGTCATCCCTTAAAATTTTTGCATATTTTAAAATATACATAGTAATAGTGCAATAATACATTTGTATAAAACATTTCCATATTAGGAGTGTGTACTCAAGATTTTTAAGTATGGGTTACAAGATGAACAAAGTTGTAGACCACTGTCCCAAGTAGCTGTTTTAATGAGTGCCACAGACAGCAGAGCTGCTTGTAGGAGTGAAGGAGTAGGCTAACGGCCTGTTCGCTGAATCTCTGCGATTCATCATTCATCCATACGAAATGTTGTAACAGACGCAAAACTCCAAGCCCAGTGAGAATTCCCTAGGTAAGGAGAACCTATTCCTGGCTGGGGACCCTATGCAAGTACCCGCCATCTAAGCAGCAATTCCCAAAACGTTTCTGCAGAACCCAGACTCTTTGGGGGAGAAAGAGCAGAAGCGTTACCTGGCTGGGAGCACTATATACTGTAAGACCCTTTTAGAGATCACAATCAGTGTTAGTATAGTAGAGGCTCTAAGAGGTACCTCATTTTAAAAAATCAATAAATGAGGGGCCAGCCCTGGTGGCCTAGTGGTTGAGTTTCACGCTCCGCTTCAGCGGCCTGGGTTCAGTTCCTAGGCGCAGATCTACACCACTCGTCTATAGTGGCCACTCTGTGGTGGTGGCTCACACACAAAATAGATGAAGATTGATTGGCAACAGATGTTAGCTCAGGGCAAATCTTCCTCAGCAAAAAAATAATAAAAATTAAAAATAAATTTTAAAACATTTTAAAAAATCAATAAATGAAAATAAAAGTAAACAAAAACCTGTTTGATTTTAACTCATTTCCATTTAACTCTAGAATCTATACTCTCCCCCCAATTTTTCTTTCTGATATATTTGTTTTAAAACCTATGGAACTAGAATTTTGTGGAAAAATTTTATAGAGAAATGCTGATCAGCAGGTTTGCTGCAGGAAAATACCATCTACAAAATGTTGAACGCCCACTTTTCCTTATGAAATAGTCAATAAAAAATACCATAGACGATTTAGCTAAAGCAAAGAATTGTTCACACACACAAAGAAGCTAGGGCCTCCCCATTTAATTTCTAATTCGAGCTTTCTGAATCCATTTCTTCTTCTGCCAGGAGTTATAATTTGTTGCTTACATGCTCCAAAGCTAAGCTGTTCTTTTCCCATTTGTGCAAAACGTGGTGGGTATATTTTATACTCTATAAATACAAGTGCAGATGAGATTCTGAAAGAAAATTTCTCCCCGAGGGTGGGCGAAGGAGATTGTGCTGCCAGGGGATTTAGAATCAGAGTATGGGGTTGTAATGAGACTAACACTTGTGCTTATCTAGTGAAATTAGCTTCATTGCCTATTTACAGAGCACACACCCTTTATTAAACTACAAATGGTAATTCAACAGTTACTACAGCCAAGTTCAGGGACGTGGAGATTGATAAAGTGCAGTTCTGTAGAAGAACGAAGAGGGAAAGGACAACCAGGCAGAGGAAAAAGCATACCCACTGGCATGAAAGCATGACAGAGCATGAAACAGTCAAGGAATCCCCTGCAACCACACCATGTCTAAAAGCTTGTGACTAGTTAGAGCAAACTTTTACCAAAACTCCAAATTCAGCTCAAGTATCTCTCCTTTGGGAAGTCATCTTGGCTCACATATGCATCTCCTCTGAGCTTCTAACCACCATGAATTTGTATATTTTACAGCACAAATCCCTCTGCATAATAATTGTTGGGCTCTTTCTTTCCACTAGACTCTGAGCTCCCTGAGAGCATGGATTGCAGTCCCTGGACGGCGTAAGAACAGAATGCAGTTGGTTGATGAGCGAATGGGAATTGAAGTAGCCACTGAGCGTAGATGATTCTTTCAAGAGCTGGGCTTAGATGAGGCAGGATTACATTGAATGTGATACGTGCTATGACAGAAGGACGCATAGAGTGCCAGACAGCAGAGATCACAGGGACATCTCACTCAGCATGGTAGAAGATTAGATGTCCTGATCCGGAGTCTATGGTAGTCATGACACAGAGGTCAAGGTCTGAAAAGCCAATGGCCTTTCACAACTCCCAAATTGTTGGACCTACATTCTTAAGAACCACAACCAAGTATGACACCTGCCAAAGTACAAGCCAGCTCTTCAGTAAATGAATACGATGCCAAGCAAAAATGAAAACTCATTTTAAAAAAAATACACAAAAGAATCTGAATGGCTCGGTTTACATATAATAAAATCAAGAGCAAAAAATATTACCTTTCCCCAAAGAAAAATTAGCTCCCAGTGCCCTGTATATAACCATTCGACATTATTAAAAACGCTATTTGACCTATTTAACCTCTCTTCATCCTTCAGATTTGGGCTCAAGCATCACCTTCTTGGGGAAGCATTCCCTGACCTTCCTGACTAGGTTACACCTCCTCTCTCAGTCCCATCCCTCTCGAATCTCCAAAGGCCTCCCCTTCATAGCGCTTACCATAGTTGGAACTGCACATGTATTCACACGATTATTTGATTAATATTTGTTTCACCTATGCTTCACAAGGGCAGAGACACTGTTAAGTTCACTACTGTATTCCTATCATCTAGCAGAGGTGCTGGCACAACCAAGTGCTTAAGAAACATCTGTTCAATGAATAACTGAGATAACTAGTCCATGCAAATCAGCATACGCATACCATAGGAGCCAAAGAATTCCAAACAGCCTCTGATAAGATTTTCAAAAGGGAAAAAAAGGGTTAACAGATTCATTCTCTTAATCAGAGGTGCTACTAATAGAGACTGATGACAACTGAAAGCTAACAACAATTGCAAAACTAAATAATGAAAAATAAATCACAACATATTGACATCTTAATTCATAAAAACTGACCTTTTGTGTTTAGAAATACGAAGGCGGCCAACTTCCATGCCCAAAATGCAGGAGAGAAAACAATAAAAAAATGTATATTTAGAATGAACAATAACATTGCTTAATTTGCTCAGTATTATTACCAAATAGCCTTCACTTTTCCAAAATGATTTCTAAAACTCATGCAATGGAAGCACTTTTTCTATAAGACAATCTACACTATATCAAATTATTCTAATTTCTTTACATTGAGAACAAACAATTCTAGGATATCTTTTTTAAGATGCATTTCCACCTCCAGGGACCATTATCATTTTAACAAGAAAGAGTAGAATCTCGTTTACTGTACTGAGCTACTTAACCTCTATTCTAATATGGGTCACAGGGTAAATGTGGACAACCTGATCACACTCCCTGACATATTTTAACAGAAAATAAACATTTTCCTTAAATAGTTAGCAAGCTCCACAAAAACTAGTGAGCTAGGAAGGATCTAGGGGCCTGCTTGCTAAGACTGCTGAATGACTGATAGCTTCACACATTCACTCTAGCAGTTGAAATCAATTAATCATTCATTGTAATTGGAGCAGAATATAATTAATTATGTTAGCTTGACTAGTTCAAGTTTAATTCCACTAAAAAAAAATCATTATAAAAAAATCATTATGAATCCAGGCCATTATCATGAATTGTTGCTAAAGTAAAAACAGTAATGAATATGTTTCCATATGAATTTGATTCACGTTTTTAAAACTTTTATGGAAATTCTTGAATATAAACACAGGTAGAGAAAATGGGATAATGAATCCCCAAGTACCCATCACCCAGTTTCAACAATTATCAACTCATGGTCAATCTTGTTTCAACTATATTCTCACATACTACCCAAGTCCTCAGTTATTTTTAAGCAAATTCTAAACACCATTATCATTTCATTTCTAAGTATTTCAATATGCATCTCTAAAAGCGCTTCTTTTAAAAATGTAACCATGACACCCTTCTCACACCTAAAAACTGTAAAATCCTTAAAATCATCAAATATCCAGTTAGTTTTCATATTTCCCCAATGGTCTCATTTTTTATTGTTTGTTCAAATCAAGATCGAAATAAGTCCATTAAGTTGTATGGACTTAAGTCCTTAAGTCTTTTTTTTTTTGATGTGTTCTTTTTTTTAAGGAAGATTGGCCCTGTGCTAACATCTGTTGCCAATCTTCCTCTTTTTTCCTTTTTTCTCCCCAAAGCCCCAGTACATAGTTGTGTATCATAGTTGTACAGTTGTAGCTCTTCTATGTGGGACGCTGCCTCAGCATGGCTGGATGAGTGGAGAATAGGTCCGCGCCCAGGATCCAAACCGGCAAATGCCAGGACACCAAAGCAGAGTGCACGAACTTAACCCATACGCCACTGGGCCGGCCCCTCTGAAGTCTTTTTTAATCCATCTTTTTCTTTTCTTGTTGCAATTCTGTTGTTGAAGAAACAGTCATTTGTCCTGTAGTTTTCCAGTCTGGATTTCGTTGATTGAATCCCTGGTGGTATCATTAACACACTCCTTTGCTTCCTGTATTTCTAGTAAAGAGGCGGTTAAATCTGGAGGCTTGATCAGGATCAGATTCAACTTTTGACAGGACGGCTTTATAAGTGGTATGTGTATTTCCATTAGGAGGAACAAAATGTTTGACTACAACCTGTTTGTGAGGTTAGCAGTCACTGGTGATCACTGGGGGATAAAATGGTGATATTCTATCACTCCTCTTTAACTTACTAGCTGGAATATTTCTTAAGAGCATATTCCAAAGGTAATTATGATTTTGTAAACTCATTATTAACTCATAAACATAATATGAGCTTCAATCTCTTGCAGATGTTATCCTTACTGATGCTAAAATTATCTCAGCTTTGGCCAGTAGAAACTTCTTCAAGGTGCCTCCTGAATACTTTTTGACAGACTTCTAATAACTTCTTTGCTTTCTGGTATGAGTGTTTTCAAGGCTCTTCTTCTACATTTCTTTCCCTAGACCTGGAATTAGCCATTTATCCAAGAAAGTGTGGTTTCTTTGAAGAAAATGGTATTTAGAGACCATAATCGGGGCACTACATTTGACTTTTATTTGAACTGTATCCAAAGTTAATCAAGTCAATGAAGCAGGAATCTTGTACTATTGTTTCTAATAAATTCATGCAGCTGCATACATGTGAATTTTTAAGTGTGGGGCTCTCAGATTAAAAAAAAATTATCTATATAATAATATGCCAATAGTGGAAGTATACTTATATGTTGATGGTAGGAGTATAACCTGGTACATCTATCTGGAGGACATGATAATTTTTATCAACGACCTTTAAAAAAACTTTAATCCAACAATTCCACTTTTAGGAATTTATTTTATTATTAGGTTTAAGATTTCCCTCATAGGATTGTTTAAAATAATGTACAATCTGAAAAGCTAAATGTCCAAACAAGAGGGAATTGGTTAATTTTAAAAACGTACAATATAGCCATAGAATGAAATATTTAGCCATTAAAATGATGTAGATACAATATCAATGTATTGTGAAATAAGAAAGGTGGGTTACAAAAGTGTGCATATTATGCCTTTAGCCACATGCATAGAAACAAGTCTTGAAGGCTATATCCCAAAATCTTAATGCAAACTGGGCTCACGTTTCCACTGCTGGTTTAGGATTTGGCTTTCCCGGGTCTGCCAAGTCAGATACTACTCTTCCATCCGCTCTCCAGTTCCCCAAATTTTGTTCTTGTTATGTTCTCTTCAATATTCCTTGTCCTTGTTGGGTTATGCTCTTTTCTTTCCCCAATTACTGTGATCTTAGTGGAGATTTTAGGAAACAGCAGAGGCTAACAAGTATTTTGTTCAACTCTCCATTTTTACCTAGCATCCCCTTGCTTTTTATAGGAGAGAATAGACATTCTGAAGAGCTCATCAATTATAAAATATATGAATTTCTACTGAAAATAGTACATAGATGTATATGTGTAAGACATGCAAACAATATGGCAATATAGAACACAAGGGCTCACTTTGTATCCCAATAATATAAAGGGTTGGATACAGAAACAATAATGGAAAAACTACACTGGTTAAAAATGGAAAAATAGATTCAGATGGAAGTTTTTAATCAAGAACATAAAACCAGAAATGCTGAAACAAGCTGAGCTCTATGGGGTAAACTGATCATCTTTTTTAGTTACTTAGAAGTCAAAAATGCTCTTCAGGAAACTACAATTTCTTGCACCTTCAATGACTTCTCTAAAGATGAACTGTCCCTGGCAGCTGCTTTAAAATTATATCTAGGGGCTGGCCCTGTGGCATAGTGGTTGGGTTCATGCACTCCACTTCAGCGGCCCGGGGTTCATGGGTTCAGATCCCGGACGCAGATCTATGCACCACTTATCAAGCCATCCTGCGGCAGGCGTCCCACATATAAAGTAGAGGAAGATGGGCACAGATGTTAGCCCAGGGCCAATCTTCCTCAGCAAAAAGAAGAGGATTGGCAGAAGATGTAAGCTCAGGTCTAATCTTCCTCACCAAAAAAAAAACTACATCCAACTTGCTCTCTAGTTTTGGATCTTGACCCTTTAAATCTGGACAATGAACATCTCCTCTTAATACCCCTTAAGATAGACTGTCCACTTTTGTAAGGCATTTACTACACTGACCCTCTTACACTTTTGATTAGAAATACTTAACAAGAAATTAAAAGCACAAGCACCTAGAACTGCATAGCTCTGAAGGATACTAATTCCATCTTTGGAGAAACAATAATCATTAGGTCTTAAAATGTACAGACCATAGGGTAGAGATAAGGACTTAAGAGTAGTTTGCTTAATTTGGAGAAATCTTCAGTTTTCACTAACCTGTGAATATGACAAAAATGAAGTACCCAAAGCACAAAGTGCTCAAGACACCTCAGAAAACCAGACTAATTGGATAAAGTTGTCTTTCCCTTAAAGAAGTCCTTCCCAAAACTGTGATATTGTCTGACAATATGGGAAACTAAGTCCAGAAACTGTAATAATTTAATTTTTTGTTGATTTTGTTTGTGAGTTGCCTGAATTTAGAAAGCTGAAAAAAAATTATAAATAAAATTTAAGCATCCAATTGTAAGAAAAAATAAATTTACAATCATCTGAATTAGTCCATATTGATGGTTTCATGAACCAACAAAATTAAACATACATTTTGATGTTTCTAAATGAAAGTAACTAAAAAGTATGGCATATTTACTCATTTAACAAATACTACTTATTTATAGCTGGCCTCAATTAAAAAATAATAATTTGGGGCAGAGTATTCTGTGCAGGGCACCATTCTAGACTTGTAATTCTTTTTCTAGATAAGACTGAAATGTCAATTCTTTCCTTATTTGCTACGAATTTGACAAAGCAGGAAAATGTGGTTCAAAATTTTAAAATATACTTATTATTCAACTAGATTTTTAAAATAAGTGAGGTACTTAGCATTCAAAACTTTGCAAAATACATATAAATAAGACCACAGCTCTTCCAAGACACTTTAAACACTTTGAATATTGATTAGAAATAATATAAAGCAGTTGAGATTAGTTAAGTAAAATGTTCATTGTGTGTAGATACAGAGATATCTTATCACAAATTTTTTACATGGACTCCTAACCAGGAATAAAGATACCTATACTTGTGTGGGAAGAGACAGCCCTCTTTCTGCTTAACAATCTCTTTCATTTAGTAAGGAAAAGTTGCCTTGTGGTAAGCTTTTGATAGTTCTCAGAGTTCAAAGAGTATGGAATCTTCAAGTGGATTTCATCAAGTCTATTTATTAATAATGCATTTCAAGTTTCAAAAAACCTTACATCTTTGCACAATACTTTATTTTTTGCAATTTTTAGTAAAAATTTCCAAAGTGAACAAAAAGATACTGTATAAAACACAGTGGACATTAAGCTGACAGTAGTATTAGATCTCATTTGTCTTGATCCTTTTGTTTTACCACATCTTGATTTGTAGTGGAAAGAGTTCAGTGCACGTATCTCTTTTCAGAAAACATTTAACTTAGACTCAAAATAAAATAGGGCAGTGTGTACCTGCCAAAACCCTACCACAGGATAACATTACAAGCAAAAAATGTACATGTTCCAAAGTCTACCATACTCAAGAAGTTACTAAGAACTCTTGCAGAATAAAAGTCACCATTTTAGAAATGCAAACCCACTTCCAACCTTTGCACAGTCCAAAAACAAAGCCATTTAAATGATTTAAAAGCAATTACATACATATCTACCTACTTGTTTGTTTAGAATTATTTATAGTCTATCTGGGGTTTCATGTACAAAATTTGTCTCTAAATCATGTACAAAAAGCTGTATTTTGAAAAAAGTCACCACATACTGTACAAGTTTACAAGGAAGAGATCCCATTAATTTCTCTAGCATTTTTGGCCTTGCTGGCTTGCGTCACATTATGAGAATGATTGTGTAAACCTTATACTCTTAAGAAAAAAAAAGGAAAAAAAAAGCCAAAACACAAATCTTTCAACTTTCCCTAAATTTGCCTCCTATGTGAAGCCAGGAAAATCATAGCTGTTTACTTCTAATTTAAGTGATGTAGTTGGAAAACAGAAGCAATATGTCACAAGCTTAAAATTTTTTTGTAATGCCCCCTTCCATTCCTGCATAGCAATAAGCCTGTTAATACACTAAATGCTTTTGCTTTCTTTCTTTAAAAAGCCAATTATTTACATCTCTTTAAAAAATAAATTTGGAATGGGACATTGTGCTGTTTCACGTTCACTGTTGTTAAAATATTTTAGGGAAAAAAATGTCAGAAGGTCTATCTACAATTTTAACTACTAGTTGAGCAAATCACTCTTCTTTAGTGGTTACCAATGATCAGTGATGATATGCTGAAAAAACTGTTCAAATATTTTGATAAAATAAAGACACAGCTTTTCTTTTCCATGTCAGACAAAACCAAGAACACAATTAGCATACTTTAGATACATGGAAAACACAAATAAGAGGCGACAAATAAAAAGAATCATTTCATTGACATAATTTCTACCAAAGTATGAAAAAAATTCACCTATCAATTCAAAAATGGAATTGAATTAGAAAGTTTAAAATAAGTAAGCAGAAATCAGACATTTACATAAAGAACTAACTGAAGTAGTATGCTGCATATGTCCAGTTTGCACAACACTTAACTGTGTTCTTCAGCGTAGTCACTCATGTGCTCTTAGCAGCCATTTGATAAAGACAAAATGAATTTCAGAACCAACTCCACCATAAGAAAAAGGTAAATTGATTCTCATTTCAAAACTGCCTGTGTAAAGCATTACAGAATCCTGGACCACTGAATACCACCATTCTCTGTTATCCTGAGTATGTCAGTTAAACAGTAATTTTTCATTAAGAGAGGAAAAACTTTATAATACAAAGAAACATCCATATTGCAATTTCTGTTTACAATTGCACACAGAAGTACAGTGTACGTAAGAAATACATGTCTGCATATAACAAGGTATGTACATTGGCAAGTGATGTCTCCAATGTTGAGGTGGTCAAGCCTCCTAGCCTTGATTGGCAGTTGAAAAAAATATATATGTATTTCAATTTGTGATAAAAGTTTATCGAGAGCCAAGTTTGCCTGCAAGTGAAGAAAATGCAGCAACGAAGAACAAGGAACATGGGGCACATAATAATATTCTAAGACTTTGTGCCATTAGGTTAAAAATATCTGTCTATAAGAAAACTGGGTTCCTTTTCCACCCCCCACCCCCAAATTGGAATTTTCAGGCTTTAAAATTTAAGTAGTTCCACCTGGTCTGAGGACATAATCTCTTGCCATTTTTTTCTTCGACTGTTATTTGGGAGGGTTAGTTTGGGGATGATGATTTAACAGGTTTCTCTTTGGAGTGAAGTTTTCCCATTGTAGGCACTAGGAAGAACCAAGGCAAAAGCTGCAGTCAACGTCTCATGTGGCCCATCTGATAATTCTCCCGGGGCCTCTGACGCTGGGGCTGCTGAATGGGCTGTGGAGGTCTCCTCCTCTTTAAAGTGCCTGTGAGTCACAAACAAAAGTAAAATAGATTTACTGGGAGATTTTTTAATCTTCAAAAGCAAAGCTGCCATTTCAATAAGAAAGGTTCTAGATCAGTGTTGTCCAATAGAAATATGAGCCATATGTGTAATTTAAAATCTTCTGGTAGCCAAAATGAAAAAAGTAAAAAAGAAACAGGTAAAAAGATTTTAATAATATTTTTTATTTCACTTAACCCAATACAGCCAAAATAGTATCACTTCAAGATGTAATCAACATAAAAAATTATTAATGAAAACATGGCATTTTTTTATACTAAGTCTTCAAAGTCTGGTGTGTATTTTATATTTACAACACATCTCAATTAAGATTAGCTACATTTCAAGTGCTCAACAGCCACAACTATTAAATTAATATGATTCTGAAGACAGAATCCATGATGAAGAAACTACTGAATGTCTTTGAGTAAATGACTTAACCTGTCTGAAACTCAGATGCCTAGTCTATAAAACAGGCATAACAACTAACCCATATAGTCTGCTTTGAGGATTATATGATAATTCATGTAAAAGTGCCTAACACTTTTTGTGAGAATTCAATGAACGACAGCTAGGGTTTTTTTTTTTTTAAGTTTTTAAAAGTGGAATTTGCTTAAAGTGAAATCAAGTAAAAGAACTGTTTCACTGAATGAGACCATAATTGGTAACATATCTAAAAAGTGTCATGTGGCCCTTGGAAATCCCTAAGAAACTGACGGAAGTTCCAGAGTACTAACATTGTAAATTTACAAAAAGCAATGATATCAAAATCAAATTTCCTCTGATTCCCACCAAGATTCTGCCCCAGCACGACTACTGAGCTCTCTTGCCCCCAGATAGGTAAGCAGGGGAACACCTGAAGGAAAATAGAAAAAATGATAAGAAATCTCTAGTTTTAAACTTCGCTGTGTAGAGTAATGGATCTGGCCTGAGGCAAGAAGCTTCATGAGAAGTCTGTGGAAGGTAGAAGAGGGAACTGCAGTCACTTAGCTCTGGTTCCCCTCTGCCACTGCCTTGGGACAGTGTCTGCCCCACACCTAGGGTGAACAGAGTTCTGGCCCAGATGTGCTGAGGGCAAGACAGAAGCCGCCATCACCTTGGGGAGCGTGAGGGAGAACTAGATGGGGACTAAACAATATGGAGCAGTTGCTTCCTACCCTTTTCTTCTCCAAATCCCTAGAGCTAATCTAAGGAGGGTCTCCTTCCAACGCTGTGTCTCCCTGAGAGCTAAAGGGTAGAGACCAAACCTTTGGAGTTGTTTTCAGAGATGGAGAATAACTATGGTTATTGGGTGACTGAAGCCTACACCCTAAGAATTTCTTTCCCCATAAGTATCACCCCTAAGAAAAGTGAGCTTACGTACCAGGAAATATTTCAAGAGCACGAACAATTAAAAACAACAACTGGAGCATAGCTATTAGAATAGAAAGACCAATCTCTTAAAAGTAGCCCAACTATTGTAATAAAAACAAAAAAGGAAGATTTTAGAATATGAAAAAAAACCAAGAAAACAGGTACTAAGCAAAAACAAAAATTTCTAGGTCTGAATATTTTTAGATACTCAGGATAGATTAACATTAAATTGGCAGCCATTATCTAGATTGGACTGATAACAAACACACTTAAAAAATCAACTAAATAATTCATCCAGTAATCCCATTCTCAAGAAGAGAGTACTATAAAATTAGTTACTAAAGACTCATTAATAATTCAATTCTACCTGCTGAACAGTTCCGAGTTTTAAAAATATATACCTTGCTCAAATTGTCTTACCTGGAAGAGGTTTAGGAGGAGGCAACTTTGGATTACTACTTGGAGTATGAACACTGCATATCTTAATAAATCCAGCCATTAACATGATCAGGGCAATTCCCATAAGTAACACTGCCCACCAATTAGCCTGGAAATAAAGAGATTTTTCTACTGAAAAAACTATAAAATATTTTAGAATAATTTATACTATATAAAATATAGAATAGAACATACTGCATTTTAATTTTTAAGGAAGATTTGTTGGTTTTGAGTTGTACAGATATCAAATATAAGCACATATATTTAAATTTCTTTAAATATAAAAAAAAAGTATGAAGGAGAAAACAAAAATCACCCATAATTTCACTTCCTAGAGGAAACCGCTCAATCTTATTTTCCTTTCAGTCTCTTTTCTATATATAACTGTCATATACACAGATAAACACACATGCAAAACTGGGGTCATCCTGCATATAGTTTATATTGTATTTTCCCATGTTATTAAATATTTTTTAGTTTGAATATTTCCTCTTTTTTTTCGCCTGTTACTCTTAGGGACTATGTTTTGTTTGCTTTTATACTCTCCAGTGACTTAGAAGGTATATTACTTGCTTTAAACCCTACTACTGGATAGATTTTAAAAATACTTTTCAACCTATATATTTTTCTAATCATCAAAGTTAAAATTGAAATTCTTTTTTGAGGCCCTTTTTCCTGTTACACTATTTCATTTGGAAGTTGAGACCCAGACTACTGTTATAAAATTATTTTTATATACATCTTAGTTTTCATTATATTTTATATATATACAAAATATATCATAATATTTATCACATATATACTCATTTAAAGGTTAACGGTCTTTTTTAATATGAAAAGTAGAAGGATATACACATTCTAGAAGCAGGCAAAATTTATGCAGTCTAAGAAGGAACTAAAAATTTCACTTCTAACTTAAATCATATTAAATCAATGAGCCAAACAAAAAAACCTTCAAAAATTATTGAAAAAATTATTTGAAACAGTCAAAAATAAATAAATCTTATTTATAAAAACATTAATGTTTCCACTCTTAATAAATTCCAATTCTATTTTACAATTCAAAATATTCAAATTTTAAGATAGCATTTACTAACAAATATCACAGAAAATAGTTACAACTTTAAAACTACGAACCTTCATATTGACTTAACACAGATTGTTATAATACATACACAGTTATTGCTAATTATTGCCAATAAAACTCCCATTTAAGATTTTCTATGATCTGAGGTCTTGTAACAAACAGCCTACTATTTCTATACTGTTTTCCTTTTCCGGTAGTCACAATGTAATTAAAGTAATAGAAACTAAAACAAAAATGCATATTGTGGCAAAATACCTCGTCATTTTTCCCGTGTGTATAAAGCCTTTCCTATATACATTTTTTAATTTAATTTTGAAAGAATCTCAAATTTATAGAAAAGCTGCACATATGGTATGAAGAAGTTTTTAAAATCTAGAACCATCTGAGAGTAAGTTGCTAGCATGATGCTATTACACCTGAACATTTTAGCATATAGTTCCTACAACATAAGTGTGTTTTCCTAGATAACCACAACACAATCATCAAAATCAGAAAATTAGCACCAATACATTACTACCATTTAATCCTCAGACCCCATTCAAATTTTGCCATTTGTCCCAATACCTTCCAATTCAGAATTATGTGTTGCATTAAGCTGCTGTATTTCTTTGGTCTCCTGCAACCTGAAAAAGTTCCATAGTCTTTCCTTGTCTTACATAACTTTGACACTTTTTAAGATTATAGGCCAGTTATATTGGAAGGTCCCTCCATTTGGGTTTCTCGGGTGTTTCTTTATGATTAGATTCAGCTCACACATCTTTGGTACTATCACGGAAGTGATGCTGTGTTCTTTTCATTGTACTCTACAGGTGACTTTGATGTTGTTACTGATGATGTTTAACTTGATCACTTGATTAAGGTGTTATCCGCCAAACTTGACTATAAAGATACTCTTCTCTTTTGTAGTCAATGAATATTTTGTAGGGACATAATTTGAAATTATATAAATATCCTGTTCATCAAACTTTCAATTTATTCATTTATTTATTTCCTCATGTTTTCCTATTTTACTCAATGGATTATAATCCGTTACTATCATTATTGTGTCTTTTGGACATGTCCTCACCATTCTTTGAGTACTTTACTTTCTGGCCCAAGAAAGTTCTAGGTTCATCTTGTTCTTTCTCTGTCCCAGCCCCGGAATCAGCCATTTCTCCAAAGAGCCTTGGTTCCTTTTAGAACTGGCCCTCCTATACAGGCACCCTCCTCACAACATTTGTACTCTGACATCCCAAGCCAGTTGCCCCTCCACAGGGTGCCCTTCTCACTCTACTTGGGCTCTAACAACCCACAATGGTCTTCTTCCCCATTCCATAGCCTCCCCACTCTGATCAGGCTCCAACACCCTGCTCTGTGCGACTATTGCTCCCCCACTAAGCATGGATGCCTACCCTTGCTTGGCTCACCTAACGGCTTTAGGAATGATCTCTTCAAGAAGGGAGAGGTTAAGGTGTAATGCAATTCAGCCTTACTGCTGAAAGATTTGATTTGTCGAGAGAAGTTACAAATCTGAATTTTTACGTGAAATCTATTTTAAATGTTGGCAACTCATTCAAAATTTCTAAAAACAATACAAAGACCATACAAGACATGTTTACAGAGCTGAATCTGGCTTGGAAACCACAAGTCTACAATCTACTTTTCAGAAGCCATTTCTTATATCCTACTGAGATTGCCAGATAGTTTTCTAAAATTTTATTTTGGTTTCTATAGAAAATAATTTTCAGAGCACTGTTCTTCCTGTGAGTTTTTAGGATAATACTCTCTTTCCCTTGCTATATAAATTTTCAAAAGTCCCCTGTTGTTTTTTTCTGTTTTATTCATCCTCAAATAATAGACCCACTATTTATCAAAAGGCAGGGTGTAAGGCCTGCCCTCAGTCTGTCAACTCAAGTGCCGGTTTCTCTTTTCGTTTCTGCCTACTGTCACATGAAGAATTATATGCACAGCTTCTGTCCTGTTCCTAGCATCCAGAGGCCTTTTAAAT
Source organism: Tapirus indicus (assembly GCA_031878705.1). Classification (NCBI taxonomy): domain Eukaryota; kingdom Metazoa; phylum Chordata; class Mammalia; order Perissodactyla; family Tapiridae; genus Tapirus; species Tapirus indicus. Next base: position 50,358,978 of record CM062918.1, read on the forward strand.
ATGGCACTTAATAAAGTAGGACCTTTTTCTACCTCCACTGTCTGGATTTCCAACACTCTGACCTAGTAAAACAGGTGAAGAACCAAAATCACCAGTTTGTACTGCTGTAAGTGCGCTTCCTGCTCTATACCAGTAGTTCTCAACCGTGGCTGCACATTAGAATCATCTGGAATGCTTCTAACACTCAGATACCCAGACCAAATCCCACACCCAGATGGGCTGGAGGCAGGATCCTGACATCAGTAATTTTGTTAAGGTTGCCCAGATGATTCCATTATGCAGCCAAGACTGAGAACTACTGGTCTCTACCAGGAGTCAGCAAACTTTTTCTACAAAGGGCCAAACAATAAATATTTTAGTCTTTTCAGGCCATATGGTCTCTGTTACAACTACTCATTTCTGCTGCTGTAATGTAAAAACGCATCCACAGATAATACGCAAACAAATGAGTGTGGCTGTATTCCAGAAAAACATTATTTACAAAAAAAGGGAGCAGACTAGATTTGACCCATGGGCTGTTTAGTTTGTCGACCCTGTTCTACACCCACATACAGTACATCAATTTGGGAGACTATACCGAAATGGATATCATTCAACACCAGCTCTTCAGTTCTCTCTCTCTATCCTACCTGTCAGAGAGTTTTGGGAGAAGCTGAGAGTATCTGACTGGCTGTAGAGAGTCCTATGACTGAGAAGAGCTGCTCAAATAATCATCACTCATATGATAAAGGAATGGTTCCCAGTCTGAGTAGATCTAAGAATTACCTGGTATGCTTTTTAAAACAGATTCTCAGGCCACAACCCTACAAATTCCAACTCAGTTGTTCTAGTGGAAGGCCCAAGCGACTGCATTTTAAACAAGCACACCAGTGATTAGGATGCGCATGAGTGTTTCTTACTCAGCATAGCCATGCTGGCATTGTGGTACAGAACCATTATGAGCCATGCAGAAAGTTTACCATCAAATGCCAGTAGAGCCCCTCAGTTACTCTGACAACTACGGTACATTTCCAAATACCCTCTGGGGAGGCAGTATCACCTCCAATGTGATCCAGTCCACAAGCCCAAAGGGTCAAGGGTCTTCCTACTACTTTCAGGCTAATGGATTAGCTCTGTTACAGGAAACGCACTTCGATTCTTAATGTTCATTATATTCTCTAACACATTTCGTTCCTTCCAGGCTTCCCTGTTCGAAACCACCTTCCCCATGGTCATCAGTGTTACGATTACCTAAAATATGGAATTGACTATGTCACTCCTCTATGTAAAACCCTTCTTCAAAAGCTTCCCACCAAAGATCTCCCAGATAGATCATTAAGTGGGAGAGAGAAAAAAAACAAAACTTGAGCACACAATGAAGTGTAGCAAAGTAAATATATGATTCCACTTTTTTGTGTGTGTGTGAGAAAGACCAGCCCTGAGCTAACATCCGTTGCCAATCCTCCCCTTTTTTGCTGAGGAAGATTGGCCCTGGGCTAACATCCATGCCCATCTTCGTCTACTTTATATGGGACACCACCACAGCATGGCTTGACAAGCGGTGTGTCGGTTAGCGCCCAGGGCCCAAACCTGTGAACCCTGGGCCACCCAAGCGGAGTGCACAAACCTAACCACTATGCCACCTGGCCAGCCCCTCCACTTATTTTTCTAAAAACATATATTCTTGTAAAGGTATAGACAGTTTCTGAAGAAACTCATCTTGAGAAGATTGGGCTCCAGGGTAAAAAGAAAACTTGCTTTTCAATGTATTACTTTGTCAATTAAAAAGGCAAATCACACTTTTCAAAAGAAAAAAAGGAGAGGCCGGCCCCGTGGTCGAGTGGTTATAAAGTTCTGCACATTCTACTCTAGCAGCCCAGGTTCGTGGGTTCGGATCTGGGCGCAGACCTACTCCACTCATCAGCCATGCTGTGGAGGTATCCCACATAACAAAATAGAGGAAGATTGGCACAGATGTTAGCTCAGGGCCAATCTTCCTCAAGCAAAAAAAGAGGAAGATTGGCAACAGATGTTAGCTCAGGGCAAATCTTCCTCACCGAAAAAAAAAAAGGAAAAAAGCAGAAAAAAATTTTTATTTAAAAAAATTCATACTTCAGGTGCTCCCTCTGCATAAAACATGGGCCTGTATCCTATACTTCTACTGTTCCTTGAGAACTTAGCTTTGGCATTCCCTCCTTAAAGAGGCCTTTCCCAAAGAGGTTCCCCTATTTTCTGTGAAAACACCATCCAGAACTGAAAATATGTTTCTCTGTGCTTATATTCTCTATTCTCTAACTGGGCTGTGAGATCCTTGAATTCATATCCTATAAACTCAGTATCTAGCCTACAAAAAAGTACCTGTTGGACTACTTATTATAGATGAGTCATTATTCCAAATACTATTAACTTTTTCAAACACTTCTAACAGTTCATTTATTATTTCTAGATTGCCCATAAATACAAATAATGTGACAAGGCTCTTACAACAGAGACAGGACATAAAAGACTGTGGTTTTGATACCCCTAATACTAGTATTTCAGTACCTATACATCTCTTAAATAGAGATGCAAGTAGTATGGCAATAAGAGAAGCAGACTGGAGAGAGAAAGGCTGGATTTAACAATGGTTAAAACTTTGTAGAAAACAAAGGTCAAAAGGACCTAGTCCCAGTTCAGATCAAAGACATTTACTAAAATGTGGACCCAGGTCCTTGAGAACTTCCAATTCCTTCTAGCAGTGTTCCTGGCCTTCCTCCAATTTTTTCCAGGTAACTACATATCTCAAAAGCCCAAAGCTTGAGATATTTTAGTGACAATAATAGTTTTTCAGAGTTTAGTGTCTGAGGAAACAGAATATCACAGTGGATAGAAGATAGCAAGAAAAACTAAACAAAACAATGGTGTATTTGAGAGTGTTAGTAAATATGGCCACCTTTGGTAGAGGAGATGTTTTTAATACTCTCTTTAAAAAAGAATTAAAGAGCAGGTTAACACTAAATCACATATTTTCTCTTTTCTATATACTAAAATCAGGGGGAAGAATACTAACCAGGCTAATAAATGCAAAATATGTGCTTCATCTCAAAAGATCACAATTTGTCCACTTGTTAAGAGTCTGAAAGAAAGGAGAGCTATCATTCATTCAATGAATATTTAATGAGTGTAAATTATGCGACAAGCTCTTGTCTTTCATAGATATAAGAATGTTAAGTGAAACTTAAGAGACAAAGAAAAGACATCCAAAAGTTTAAAAAACAGGCTGGAAATTAACAAGCACTAAATCAAGTCTGACAAAACAATTCTACATAAGAAACAGACAGATGTTGTTCAACAGTCATGTGGCCAAAAGAACACAAAGTTTGGAAAAAAAGAGGAAAAATAAAAGGTCAAAATTTACCAGTCTAATTTATTACGTACTAATTACAATAGTTTTTTATTTAATAATCTAAATAAACAAAAAGGACCTTTAGGAAAACAAAATGATAAAACAGGTATCACTCAAAAAAACTGTGAGGGGGAAGCGGCAAGACATGCATTCAAGTCTCTTCGGACTATCTGTAAGATAATCTTTACTGTTTTTAGAAATCTCCAGAAAAAGTCAACCACATAATCCTTTCAGTGAATGTTCTAGCGTGTAACAACTCCAGCTCTCAGCAAATGCACTCTAGACTTCCTGTGGGTCACAAGACCATGTGGGGCCCACAGTTCCTTGTCACAATACTGATGATGCCATCTTACAGGGGCAGAAAGCTTCTTTTTTATCCTTCAGAAGATACTACAGTCCGGATTTTTGCTAACTGTTCTTCTATCTTTCAACACCCCATGTGCCACCCCTCACACCAGTCTGCTAAGCAGAAAGCAACTGGCTACTAATCTTTTAGTTACTTTAAGCTCAGCCTGGGCAAGCAGGATAAAATACCACTGAGGGAAACCTGAAAATATGACAGCTTCCAAGTTAAGATAATATGCACAATTTTTATTCTTTTCTATATAAACTATGACATTTAAGAAATCCATTCATCTAGGAAATGTATACTGAATCTTTACCAAATGCTAAGCCCTGTGACAATATTCCATCTTTGTTGTTGAAGTTTCATAAGTAATATGTATATGGCCTATTCTACTAGGCAATGAAGAACACTAGAGGTCCACAACCACCTTCCATTTTCAATGTATCAGGATTACAAAGTAGAAAATTTCTGTTACAAGTCTTTTAAAAAGGAATTATTACATTGCAGAGACTGATAAAAACGGTTCCCAAACTTTAGCATGCACTATCACCTACTGACTCATTGGCTCCAGAAGAGGGCCTAATAATTTGCATTTCTGTCAAGTTCCCAGGTGATGCTGATGCTACTGGTCCAGAGACTACACTCTGAGATTCATTGCTCTAGATCAGGGGTTGGCAAACATTTCCTATAAAAGGCCAAATACATAGTTTAGGCTTTGTGGGGCCATACAGTCTCTGCTGCAACTACTTAAAAGTGCAAACGCAGCCATAGACAATACATAACCAAATGTGTGTGGGCATGTTCCAATAAATCATTATTTATGGACGCTAAAATTTGAATTTCATATACCTTTCAAAAGAATATTATTTGGATAATATCTTTTGATTTCTTTCAACTACTTAAAAATGTGAAACCATTCTTTGATTGTGAGCCATACAAAAATAGGCAGTGAGCTGGATTTGGCTCATGAGCCATAGTTTGCCAAAACTTGTTCTAGATGAGTAATTGGTTCTCAGTCCTGGCTCCTCATCAGAAATAGCTGGGGGAGCTTTTCAATGACCCAGATACTTAAGCCCCATCCCAAGAGATTCAGAATTAATTGGTCTAAGCTCTAAGGTGATTCTCATGTACAACCAGGAACAAAAACTACTGTTCTTAATCAATGTTCCCCCAAGTGACTTCTAAGGATGTTTAGGGTTTAATAAGCCTTACATGAATAAAGGTTTCCAAGGTCAGGTATGTTTGGAAAATGAAGTTAAAAAGATTTTTTATTGCAGGATTTCTCACAATATTCTCACAAATCTCCAAGAGGAGACTATATTATGCAATATTTCTTCCCGATTCATTTGATCACCAAGCCCATGATCTAGTGTTCCGTGAAGCAGTTGGGAAACATTGCTCTAAATCTTTCATGAAGAATTCCCGATACTTAATACTTACATTCATAAAATTACAGCAAAATATAAGAGCAGAAATTAATTCAAAAATGAGGAATAGTTAATTGTCAAAATAATAATAAAAAGACAAACTCCTGATAAATCTGAACAAATTAAAAGGCCACAAGTAACAGGCAATTATTTTAAAAGAGAGGGGAAACACAGTGATAGATTTGAAAAAAATCAAGGTCAAAGATGGTTTTCTACAACATTAAACCTAACACAAAAGATGCAGAAAATCTGAACACATCAATAACTATGGAAGAAACTGAAAAAGAATTACCAATGCCCTCCACTCCCATTTAAAGAAAAGGAAACAATGATAAAGGGTCTCAACAGATTTACTGGTGAATGCTCTCAAACTTTTCAAGAACTAGATGATTCCTTGATAAATCCAAAACATGTTTATCACTATCTCCTGGCCAGACACACAATAGGCACTTAGCAAATATAGAATGTATTTTTGAAAAATACATTCAAAACATTGTTGTCAAAAACAACTTCTTCCCAGGAAAGCAAGAAAGCTTTTATCATACAATTTCTATGTTACCATAGAAGTAGTAGTCAGTAACTCATGCCCCGAAGGATTAAATTGTTAAGGTTCTTCCTACTCTACCCTACCTCAGGAGAAAGATGCGGTAGTATACTACAGAAAGGAGACAAAACCACCAGGCACCACAGGAAAGAAAAGTCAGTGAAACTAACCCCTCATCCCTTTTGTAGCTTCTTACACCAAAGCATCCTAATAACCTATATTACTAAGTAGAAGGACACTTGCCTGACATGATGAAAGAGCAAAGCAAGGGCTATTAATGTAACAAAATAAACTCTGCTACAAAAGTGAACTCTGCAGGTAACACAAATGAGACAAATAACTTATAAAGAACTGGATGTTTGTTATCTTATTGTTTGACTTGGTTAATGCCCACAAATGCAGCAAAAGCCTGGTGGTACTCTTCAAGGATTACGGAACTTGCTATTTGAAAAGGTGGCATGTGAATATCAGCAATGGTATAAAATAAAAGCATTCTACATTCACTTAAGGTAAACTTGTATAAAAATCTAAAACTGGCTGATTAATCAGTTCCAGAGCACAAGACTTCATAATTGCTAATTCATTGTGAGAAGCATTTCACTAACTCCTCAAATCTAAAATATGAAAAAAGATTTTAAAGATACTTTAAATAAAAAGATCATTTCTATTAATTATTTGTAAAATAGGAATAAATGAGCTTTTGACATTCTAAATAAAATGAGTCAAAATTAGAGATAATGGAGAAAAGTAAAAAAATATATTATTTTTAGAAGATATGATTTACTATCCAGCAAACTTAAAATATCTGGCACAATATATATTCAGTAGACGCCCATTATCAGATTTCTTTTTGAACGCATTGTCCTTTATAGTAGACAAGTATACCAGATTTCAATTTATTCTTATTGGAGTTAATCAGAAAAAAGAACTGGATCTGAGTTGAAAACAGGGAAGTAAAGGGCCAAGAAAGGTAAGCTACTTGAAGTCACAGAATCGACAAATACCAGAAGGATAATCTGAATCCTTGTGTAATTTCCAAGCCTATACTCGGTCCACTTCACTATAGTGCCAGAAGGCACCTTTAGCGTAACAGATATTTATTGAACAACTATTATGCACCATGCACAGGAGTACAAAAATGGGTAACAGATCATGTTTTAAGGGAAGCTAAGCTAAATCAATAGCCCAATTATTTGGTTTAAAACCTAGGTCTCCTAAATTCAACTTTAACGATCCTCCAACTACACAGTTATTACATATCTTAAAAATCACATATTCTAGGGGGCCGCCCGGTGGCGTAGCGGTTTCGTCCGCGCTTGGCAGCCCGGGGTTCGCCGGTTCGGATCCCGGGCGCCCGCCGACGCACTGCGTGTCAGCCACGCCGTGGCGGCGTCCCATATAAAGTAGAGGAAGATGGGCACGATGTTAGCCCAGGGCCAGTCTTCCTCAGCAAAAAGAGGAGGATTAGCAACGGATGTTAGCTCAGGGCTGGTCTTCCTCACAAAAAAAAAAAAACAATCACATATTCTAACATACAAAGAATTATTCTTCCTATGTATAATAAGCACCATTTTAATGCTGGAGATAATTCCAAAATTTTTATTGTAGAATGTTATTACAAGAGTACCAAAAAGGGCTGACAACCACACAGACAACCTTTTTTTTGTGCTCTTAAGGCATCCTCAGTCCTAAACACACACAAAAAGTGTAAGAAACAATTTGGGAAGAGGGAGGAGAGGAGCTGAGTTCTAAGACAATTTCCAAAGCAAACTCACTCAGTCCAGGTATAGCACATTCTCAAACACATCACTCACAAGTTTCCTACTGATATTTTAATGTAATCACTTAGAAACATGAATATTTAAGTGACTTGAGATAGTCACTCTCAGTAATCTTTTAAGATAATTTCAGTTAATTCAACATCTGTACAACTTGGAGCAATGTGGACTTAAAAATAATACAGTTCAGTGGATTTATGTTGGATGAACATCCACAATCATTAAAAAATCTGCAAAAAGCTCTGTAAGTGATCTCACCCCGTTCAACATTTCCTATCACGGACAAGATGTAGACCCAGAAATTATACTGAAACATCAGAAAAAACCTTCAGAAAATCACCAATTTCTCTTTCATCTCTCCGGTTCAGGAAAGGAGAACCCACAGCTGGCTATCTGTCATACTAAGACAAGGGAGAGTATAAAAAGCAAGCAGGGGAAACAACTTGAGGACAAAGTCTCATGAAAACGCCCTCATCATATGGATCAAAGGAGGAAGTAATCCATCCAGAACATGAACCAGGGAGCAGAGTAAAACAGAACAACACCCAACACCTACTAAGCAATCTATGAACGACATACATGTGAAGATTCTGATCACTTTAGAAGAAAATAATCCCCAGGGATATTTGAACTTCAAAAATCATTTTTCAGATAAAGTAACTCCAGTATGAACAGAAAAGAAGTGATTTTCTCATAATGTTGGTGACCTCTGGCCAAGTAAAACTATGATCAAACCACTTTAAGGTAAAGTTTTTTTATAAATAAGAACTATACTTACCACAATCCATTCAGCAATGTTTTCATAGAGCTCTGGACTAAAAATTGCTTTTTTAAGCCTAGCTAGAGGACCATCAGCATCTACTAATCTGCACCGCATGAAAACATCACAGTAGCCTCTAAAATCATTGCAAGGAGATCCAGGTTGCAGGGTGATGGTTCGACCACTGAAATGCTTGCTCCACTGCACAGACCCTGTACTGGCACAAGTTGATGGATCCACTGGAAAATAAGTGCCAAATATAAGTTGAAGATCAGATTTCCTATCGGGCTAATTGGGCAGAGAGGGAGGGAAAGGAAGAAACTATCTAAAATCATTACCATGACATTTTATGCAGACTTTATTAGTTAGGCTGGATAACACCATTGGTAACTCACCTTAAATGTTACAATATAAACAAACAACCTGCAACTCCTGACTTAGCGCCTACAATGGTTTTAAAACCTTCTAATAGTGTTTATATTAATTATTGATGTAAAACTAGCAGGTTTTTGTCTAGTTTATCATTTTAAAAACACTGTAGGGACTGTAATACTAGAAACAAAATCCTATGCTATGTTAAAAAATCTCTCAAGAGGATCAGTTTAGCTGGAAATTATCTGTCCAAACTGTATATCAAAGTTTAACACTTAAAATATAGGAGAAAATAAGGTTTTGAAACAGATTTTATACTTTTGTATTTTAAAAGCCTTACTCTTCTTCATACAGCAGACATGGCATAATTCCTTATCATCTTTGCTTTCAGAAATGGCACAGGTACACTCCTCCAAGCCATATTTCTCACAGATAGAACCTGCACATTGCTGAAAGAAAAAATCAAAGACCAATTATTTAATCCCTATACAGTCAAATCCCTTGTTCACAGTAATAGACAGACAGGAATAAGCCTCCAACGCCAAAATAAATAAGTAGAAATACAAGTGGGGAAAAAAGAGCACAGATTAGTATGAGAAATGGATCATATAAACACATTTGAAAAAGAATAAGTACAAATGAGATAGTACAACTTTTAAAGAAATGGCAACTTAAAAAAAATCTAAACAAAAACAGAGAAAGAGATTAGACGAGCATCAATCATATGTGGGTTTATTATGGCTCTTTTATAAAAAGAGAAAAGTGAAATTTTCCTCATGTAGAGGAAAGTGATTATTTAGCCAAGAAAGCTTTAAAGGCTTCACATTCAGAGAAAATGACCAGAAGAGTTTTTTTATTTAAGGCTGTTAAACTTAAAAGCAGTACAAAGTCACAAGCCTAGTTGTAAACTATTTTTCTCCAGAGAATATCAAACACATGCAGTGGGAAGATGAAAGAAATGTCAGGAACTAATTGAAAGCATTAGTAATGTAACACATTCACGACTTTGTGGGGAATAGGTAGGGATATTATTGAAACAGGGACCAAGATTAATTACTTTAACTATGCAGCTTTAATTGTCAACAAATAATTATTCTGAAAAAGCAGGTTTTATAAAACTAAATAAAAAACATATAAATCAAATGCTTACCCCATTAATGCACACTTGTGTATGCCTATTACAGTCTGTAAAGTTCTGTTTAGGGTCAGATGCTGGGCAGAGAGCTGTGATGCCATTACACATCCCTTCTTTTGCACAGTCTGAATCATCTCGACATTTCTCAGTTTTTGACTTGAATGCACACTGTGCTGTACAACAGGGACCTTGACTTGGACTAGAAGAAACATTAAGTGATTAAAGAAAATCACTAGAGTATTTCCTATATACATAAATATGGTCCTAATTTTTAAATCATAAACCTCATCTTTTAAATAGTAAGTATGTTACTGGTATACAACTTCATATACTGGAATAAAAGGATACTAAATTTCAACATGCCAGTAAGTGTAGGAAGTAATTGTCTTATTTTTATAATCAAGGCATACTATATTCAGCATTCTTATTCTATTTGCCTTTAGTGAAAGGCTGTAATGGGAAATAGATTTAATATTAGGCAAGTTATCAGTGTTTTTCATAGTTACATCATATATTAATCAATTTATCAATTTTTCCTCGTATCTATATGCTAAAATCAAACTAGGATACATAGACCAGCCATTTAAAGTACTACAAAAACAATATTCTATTGCTTATATCTATCACTACTGAGGTAATTTGACAAGTGAAATATATGACACTAAGTTCTAAGAGTATGGACTCCATATTACCTAAATATTTAAAGTTAAGAATCTAAAAATATGGACGGTAGTCACATTTTTAAAGCTAGGAACTAAATAATATGTATTTTACTGAGCATCCTTTGCACATCCTTTGTTAACACCCACCACATAAATTACAATTATAACTAGTTCACTCTACCAACAACAGCGTACTAACCAATGCTACTCCAGAAAAATAAATAAAACCAAACAACAACAAATAAAGTCAAAGTTTCAAAACCATCTGCATCTCTTAATCTCAATTTTAAATTTGTCATAACTGCCTTCAGGTGACTTTATGGAACATTAACATTACTGGAATTAGCAAGGTACCTGCACTGTTTTCCAGGCTTCAGCTTGCATTTTTTCCCCTCTGGCTGGTTTGCATCATAGCAGCACTCATCTTTACACTGGTCGCTATACCCACAATCACATTCTTCACCTTGCTCCACCATTCCATTGCCGCAAATAGGTTGGCCAGATTCTGAGGGAAATAAACAAGACAAAGTAAGCCTTGTATGCACACTTTAATTTTATTTAAAATTCACAAACTCTTTAGAGCCTCATAACAAAGGGAGAAAGGAAAATTCTGATGAATAAGAAAAGTAGAACAAACTAAGAATCTGGAAATTAGGAGACCGAATTCTAACAGTGGCTCAGTCACTAACTAGCAATGTGGCCTTGGGCAAGTCACTTCCCTTTTGGGGGGCCTCAGTTTCTCAATCTGTATAGGGAGGGGATTTGACCTGATGGTCCCTTCGATGGTCCCTTCTAGAAGTGGTAACATTCTATTTAGGCCACGCCACACTGAGCTTTATTGAATGATGACTGCATATTTATACTACACAAATAGAAATTAAGTTAGTGCTTCATCAACCAGAAAAGAATTAAAACTTTTTTGTTAGACAGAAAATTTCAAACATACACACAAGTAGTAAAAGAATAAGTACAAATCAGAATCCCAATGTCATTCTTCACGGTAATAAAACAAAAACTACTGAAATTCATATGGGGCAACAAAGACCCCGAATAGCTAAAGCAATTCTGAAAAAAAAGAACAAAGCTGGAGGCATCACAATCCCTGATTTCAAAATATTATAAAGCTATAGTAATCAAAACAGCATGGTGCTGGTACAAAAACAGACACACAGATCAATGGAATAGAATTGAAAGCCCGGAAATAAAACCACACACCTATGGACAGCTAATCTTCGACAAAGGAGCAAAGAACATACAATGGAGAGAGGGAAGTCTCTTCAATAAATGGTGCTGGGAAAATTGGACAGCAACATGCAAAAGAATGAAAGTAGACCATCTCCTATCGCCATATACAAAAATCAATTCAAAATGGATCAAGGACCTGAAAGTGAGACCTGAAACTATAAAACTCCTGGAAGAAAATATAGGCAGTACACTAATTGAGATTGGACATAAAGGGATCCTTTCAGATTCCATGTCTACTCGGACAAGGGAAACAAAAGAAAAAATAAACAAGTGGGACCTTATCAGACTAAAGAGCTTCTACAAGGCAAATGAAACCAGGATCAAAATGAATAGACAACCCCCCAGCTGGGAGAAAATATTCGCAAATCGTTTGTCCGACAAGGGATTAATCTCAGTAATATATAAAGATCTCATACAACTGAGCAACAAAAAAACAAACAACCCGATCAAAAAATGGGCAGAGGACATGAACAGACATTTTTCCAAGGAAGAGATACAGATGGCCAATAGACACATGAAAAGATGTTCAACATCACTAATCATCAGGGAAATGCAAATCAAAACTACACTGAGATATCACCTTACACCGGTTAGAATGGCTATAATCACCAAGACAAATAACAACAAATGCTGGAGAGGTTGTGGAGAAACGGGGACCCTCATTCACTGCTGGTGGGAATGCAAACTGGTGCAGCCTCTATGGAAAACAGTATGGAGAGTCCTCAAAAAATTAAAAATAGAAATACCGTATGATCCAGCAATCCCACTCTTGGGCATCTACCCGATGGACATGAAATCAACCATCACAAGAGGCTTATGAACCCCTATATTCATTGCAGCATTATTCACTATAGCCAGGAAGTGGAAGCAACCCAGTGTCCCTCGACTGATGATTGGTTAAAGAAGATGTGGTACATACATACAATGGAATACTACTCAGCCATAAGAAAAGACAGAATTGTCCCATTTGCAACAACATGGATGGACCTAGAGGGTATTATGTTAAGTGAAATAAGCCAGAGAGAGAAGGAAAGACACTGCATGAACTCACTCATATATGGAATATAAATGAACACACGGACAGAGAGAACTGACTGGAGGTTACCAAGGGGAAGGGGGGTGGGGGGTGGGCACAAGGGGTGAAGGGTTACATCCACATGGTGATGGACAAACAGTAATGTACAACTAAAACCCCACAGTGTTATAAACTATTAAGACATCAATAAAAAAAAAAAGAATAAGTACAATGAACTCCCATGTACCAATCACTTAGCTTTAACTCCACCAAACATATTCATTCGTTTTTGTAAACACTCCAGGATGAATCTAAGAGATATGGTTTTCCTTTTTTAAATATAACCGTAACATCATTTTCACATCTTAAAAAATTAACAATATGCTTAATAGCCACCCCATATTCAATTTTCCTCAACTGTCTCTTCACAGTTGGTTTATTTGAACTAAGTTCCATACAAGGTGCCCCAACCCCTCTTCCCATGGTTGATTTTGATTGACATGTGTCTTAGGTTCTTTTAATATAATAGATTCCCTCCTCTCTTTTGTTTTTTACACTATTTATTCGTTAAAGAAATTGGGTCATTTTGTCCTATGGAATTTCCCACATTCTATTTGGTTGATTGTATCTTAGTCAATACGTAATTTTTTAAAATATACATTAATTTTGCTCCTCAGCTAGACCAAGCTCCACAAGGGAAGAACCATGTATTATTTATATCTTTTGTATTCCCACAGAGCCTAACAGTATTGGGTCAACTCTTAGTTCACTAAGGTTAGAGTGTCTGGTCTAAGCATAGCGAATAATTTTAGAAAAACTTTTAGGCTCTCTTTTAAAGTTCTTTGACTTTTGCCAATGGAGTTTAAAATTAGAACAGGAATGCTACTCTTTGAATGATCACAAAATCACAAAACTTTAGCATTTGCAGGGAAATGATAAGAATCAAATGCCTTCATTTTATAGAAAAGAAAACTAACTTCCAGAGAGTTTGTGACTTGGTCGAAATCATTTGCCCCAGAATGGGCAAAACACAGACTAAACCTAGGTCTCCTAGATCTAAAATCTGGTTCTCTTTTCTTTCTGCTACAGCAAATCAATGTGGAAAATAACTGAAGTACAGGCTTCAAACTAAGAATTGAGTAAGTAGAAGGGAATACATCTCAAGCACAGGAACCCAACATGCAGCACATCTGAATCAAAACTATTCTAGAAAGATTAGCTAAATATTCAGAAAGATCACTTTTATCCTTAACCATATCAAATGTTAAAGGAAATCTTAGAGGACACTGAAGCTCCCATCCCTCTCTTTCATTTTATATCATCTCTTTTGCTCTCTAAAACTAGAAGCATGTACATGTACATATACACTAAATAAGTAATAATGATTTTTCTAAAGTCTAGTAATAATCATTTTATAATTCACGTGACATATAATTTAGGAAAAAAGGAAAAATGATACAGCCAAAACACCTTTGATGCAATATTTACTACATAATAATTTTCCTTTCATATAGAAATATTACTTCAAATCAGCTACTTGCTAACAGCTTAAACACAAAGAAAAGGTGCTGTTTAAATGCAAAAATTATAATAGGTGCACATTTCACTATAATTTAAGAAATAAATTTCCTTCCCATCACATCTACAAAGCAATTTGCTCATTTTTAAAAGTCAACTTCAATCAGAAAGTTTATTGTGAAAACTCTACTTACAAATGAATAATTTAGCACTTCTATGTTAAGAAGCTTTAGAAAAACCACCACTGATAATAACAATAACAAAAATGATAACATCAGTGTAATTTTAATTTGCCCTTTTAAAAGCAAAAGAAGGCTTTAAAAGAAAAGGCCAACAAATCAAAGTAAAAATTGATAATTTGGACCTCATCAAAATTTAACTTTTGCTCTGGGAAAGACTCTGTGAAGAGGATAAAAAGACAAGCTACAGAGTGGGAGAAAATATCTGCAGATGAATGTCTGACAAATGACTAGTATCTAGTCTATATAAAGAACTCTCAAAACTCAACAGAAAAAAAAATCCAATTAGAAATGGCCAAGAAACATGGACATTTCACCAAAGAAGATATACAGATGGCAAATAAGCACATGAAAAGATTTTCAACATCATTAGTCATCAGAAAAATACAAATTAAAATCACAATATCACCATACACCTATCAGAAAGGATAAAAAAAAATAATAATAAAAATACCCAAAGCTGGCAAGGATGTAGAGAAATTAGATCACTCACACACTGCTGGTGGGAATGTAACATAGTACAGCCACTCTGAAAAACTGTTTGGCAGTTTCATATACATAAGAACATAATTAATTACTATACGATCCATCAATTGGATTTGGGGGCATTCATCCCAGAGAAATAAAAACTTACAATCACATAAAAAACCTGTACATGAATGTTTATAGCTGCTTCATTCATAATAGCCAAAAACAGAAAACAGCCCAGATGTCCTTTAACAGGTGAATGGTTCAACTGTGGTACATACAGACCATGGGATACTACTCAGCAGTAAAAAGGAACAAACCATTGATATTTTGGATGAATCTCCAGGGGATGATGCTGAGTGAAAACAGCCAATGCCAAAAGGCTCCATATTGTATGATTCCATTTATATAACATTTTTGAAGAGACAAAATTTTAGAAATGGAGAACGGTTTAGTGGGGTAGGTGAGAGGACAGCAAGAGGGAGGTGGGTGTGGTTATAAAAGGGCAACACTGAGGGTTTCTTGTGGTGATGGAACTGTTCTGTATCTTGACTGTGCTGGCGGATAACATAAATCTATGCACGTGATCAAATTGTATAGAACTAAACACACAGAGAAATGAGAACAAGAAAAACTGAGGAAATCTGAGTAAGATCTACGGATTGTATCAGTGACAATATCCTGGTTGTGATATTGTACCATACAGTTTTGCAGGATATTACCATTAGGGAGAATGGGTAAAGGGTGCATGGAATCTCCATTATTTCTTGTAACTTCATGTAAATCTAAATTATCTCTATAAAAATTTCAATTCAAAACAAAAGGCCATAATGTTATGCCAATTATATCTCAATTAAAAAAACATGCAGCTAAAAAAAACAAAAGGCTATGCTTATCTGGAAATCTTCCTCAATTCTTTCTCCTGTGCAGTTATATGTTTAACCCATCTTTGAGTGTTCTTTACATGCAAGGTGAGTAGGGCTTGGTGTTTGTCCTCAAGTAACTTATAATCTTGTGAAATAGGACAAGGACCCCAAGAAAACATAATACAAGGTAGAATATTTAGAACACACAAAATGCCACAAGAGAGGCATCACAAATGAATAGATAAACAAAATGTGGTCTATCCATACAATGGAATATTATTCAGCCATAAAAAAGAATGACATTCTGACACATGCTATAACTCAGATGAATCCTGAAAATACGTTAAGTGAAATAAGCCAGGCATGAAAGGACAAATATTGTATGATCCCAGTTATACTAGGACAGGCAAATTCATAGAGACAGAAAATAAATTAGAGGTTACCAGGGGCTGGAGAGTGAAGGGAGCAGGAGTTATTGCTTATTGGTTACAGAATTTCTATTTGGAGTGATGAAAAAAATTTAGAAATGGATAGTGGTAATGGTTGCACAATGTTGAGAATGTACTCAATGCCCCCAATCTGCACACTTAAATTCAGTTTAAATTCAAATTTTATGTTATATACATCTTACCACAATAAGAAAAAAACGAATTTCATAGCAGCTTTATTCATATTAGCCCAAACCTGAAAAGCCCACGTGTTCATCAACAGGAGAGTGGATGAGCAAACTGTGATATATTTATACAATGCAATACTACTCCACAACAAAATACTAATGATGAATCTCAAAATATTATGCTGAGTGAAAGCAGCCTTCCACAAAAGGGTACAAACTGTATGATTCCATTTATATGAAGTAAAACAAGCAAAATTTATGGTGAAATAAATCAGAATAATGGTTGCCTCTCAGGGTGTGCTGAGGGCAGAGATTGACTGGGAAGGGAAATGAAAGAACTTTCCAGGGTGATAGAAATGTTCTATATTTTGATAGGTGCTTAGGTTACACTGGTAAATGCATTTGTCAAAGCACATCTAATGGTGGACTTAAGATTTGTGCATTTCACTTATGTAAAAAACAAAAAAAGAACCACAAACAATATTGAACTCTAGCTGATATGTAGGCTGAAGTGTTTAGGGGTAAAGTATACTGATATCTACAATCCACTTTAAAATGTAACAAAAAAATATGGACTGAGGGATGGATAGATTGATAAATATGTGATAAAGCAAATACAGCAAAGTGTAACAATTATAAAATATAGGTGATGGGTACACAGGTGTTCACTATATAATTCTTTCAAGTTCAAAAATATTCATAATAAAATGTCGGGAAAATATACATACCAACAAAACAGTTGTTTCTCTTCTTCTCTAGAACTTGGCTTATATTTCTAATACTACAGAGTGAGAATTTATTGTTGTTAAGTTTATCCCCAGATGTTGCTCTTGCATACATGATGTAATTGCCATTTTCTTTTTGTCCTAAATTCTTAGATTCTCCTGGAGTGCACTCTGTTCCAGAATCATGCTGTCAAACAGAATACAGAGTTACATAAACAGGAAGTAAAATAAGGTTTTCAGGTCATCTGATTACGTGTACTTTCTCATCAGAACAACAATGGAAGCTTGTGGACTCACCTTTAGAAAAGATCTTACAATTGTTTTAGACAGTAAGAAGGAAAACAATTAGCTCTTTTAGGGGCCACTGTCTTAGAAGGAAGGAAAAATCAGTGAAGTAACCACAATTTTATAGCTTTGTCAGTAGGGAGTAGAAGAGAAGACAAGCTGTCCTAAAAGTCTATTAAAAATAAGCTCACCTGCTTTTAAAACTAGTAACAGGAATACAAACTTCTTTAAAACTACTAAATATTCTTTAAAATACATGCTAAATTACGTGTTACGGCTAGTTCAGAGAAGACAGAGGTGGGCAAATACAAGAAACAAAAGAGAACAGCATGGGGCTCAGTACATACGTGAAAGGCATCTAAGCGAGTTGACTTATTAACTAGTACACAAGACAGATAAGTAAATGCTGACTAGGGGTAGAAGCACAACGATCTATTTTTGAATGAAAATTAAGAAAAGCCAAAAGGTAAAACTACAACATTGGTCTGCAGAATAACACAGGAAACATACATGTACATACGCACAGAAATAGTTTTTGGTGTTGGTAAATATTATTGAATTACCAGATACATACAGAAAAGTACCAAACCATAGCTCCATGAATTTTCTCAAAGTAAATACACTTACGTGACTAGCATCAAGATCAAGAAACAGAACACTATGAGATAACAGGAGGCCCCCCTAGTCCTGAGGGGATATGCATTTAAAAACAAACAAACTTCAAAATGCTCCTCAAACAATTCAGAACTTGTGAAAAACATTGGTCCTACAGTAACAGTTCTATTTAATTAAATTATTGTTTTGAATACCTAACAATGCTACCCTCCAAAAAGAAAAGGAATGCCGAAGAGCATTCCAGTTCTTCTCAAAACCCATCTAAGTTACTTTCATTTTCTACTCCCCAATCTGAAGCAACTATTAAAAATATGACACATTTATTTATTTTTCTTCCTGATACATCTTGCCTTTCTCCTGAACCTAGGATCAGCAGTTAACAACCCTTTACTATTCTCCAATATTTTCTTGCTTTATGTTTTCATTCTACAGAATTCAATTTGGTTCCTAATAATATATGGCACTAGAATTATTCTCAGCATTAGAATTTCAGAAACAGAAAGAAAAAAAATCTCAATACTGTATAATTCTTGATGTCATCACAGAATATCTTACCACCTTTCAATTCAATAAGTATTAGTGTGTGTCCAGTATTATACAAGGAGGAACTAAAATATAACACAAAAATATAAAGATGAGTTTAAGCACTGTCCCTAGCCCTCAAAGGACTTACATTCTTTTTAAAAGGGATAGCAAATTTTGATATCCCTGCCTAGTCTGACTCTCTGCCCCATAAATCTATGACAGATATTACTAATCAATTATTATTTTACTAGCCCAGAGGATATTTGTAATGGATCATCATTAATGACTATGGAAGGAGGAACATTATAAACAAGCATATCAGCTACTTATCATCCTCACAAAAGGGAATAAAACGGGCACACAAATAAGCAAAACATAGAAAGGACATCTTGACTGTACCCCAAAAAGTGCCATCAGAGTTCAAATAAAGAGAATGGTTTCACAAAGAAACTATCTCAGTTTGACAAGAAAAACTCCTTTCTGACTATAAAAACAATAAAAACTCTTCTAGAAAATTTAGGAAATAAAAAATGGATAAAAATTCAATCATAATCCATCACCTACAATTACAACTATCAACATTTACGTCTATTTCCTACCTGACTTGTATCTAGCCATATCATATTTCAATACAAAATTTGGACTATACCATGTGTACAGTTAGTTATATACATGGTTTCTTTCAGCTTAACAGTATAGGGCAAGCACTGAAAAACTTGAATTTTAAATGATTGCAGAGCATTCCAGGATATTTTCCTATTGTGGGGACAGTTAGATTGTTTAAAATTTTTTGCTATTATAAATAAAATTGCAGTGGATAATTTATTTTTATTTTTGAAATGTACATACATCTTCGACAGATTCTGCATTTGTTTCTTTTAGTTGGATTCTCAGAGGTAGAGGGTCCTGATATACTGCCAAACTGCCTGACAAAAGGGCCACATTAATTTACATTATATAACAACATGGTTTCAATAGGCAGAGATGGGAAGGAATTGACTTCTTGGATGAAGGAAAGTTTCTAAAGGACTATAAAGTACTTAATTTGACAGAAGAGGGGAGATAACACTGGAAATACACTTAGACCCAAATTATGAAATACCATAAATGCTAAGATAAAGAAACTGTATCAGCAATATCAGCAGGTACTGGAAGTAAGGTTGTAAACAGAAGCAACATGGTCAGAACAATCAAAACTATACCTAGACAAAGATTAATCTGGTAAGAGTGGGCACATAGGGACCGGCCTAGTGGAGCAGTGGTTAAGTTTGCATATTCCACCTTGGCGGTCCAGGGTTCACCGGTTTGGATCCTGGGCGTGGACCTATTCACCACTTATCTAGTCATGCTGAGGCAGCGTCCTACACAGAAGAGCTACAACTGTACAACGAAGATATACAACTACGTACTGGGGCTTTGGGGAGAAAAAAAGAAAAAGAGGAAGATTGGCAACAGATGTTAACACAGGGCCAATCTTCCTCAAAAAAAAAAGTGGGCACATATTAGAATTTTCATGTTGAGAGACAGAAATGTCTTATTTATGATTACAGCTTCTCACAACAAAGCTTATAAAGTGGTTAACAATACGTGTGCAATGAATATTTGAAACATGATAAATAAATACAAGGAATAGTGTGAACCACTCAGAGAGCAGGTAACATGGACATAGTACAGATCTATAACAGGAGAGCTAAAGACAGGTTTCAGATAAGGATGTCACGGGAGACAGGCTCAGGAGTTTATGGTTCTGACTGATCCTTCTATCAAATTACTTAAATATTTACTAAGCACCTATTATGCACATGTATGGTAGTGTGAACAACATGCACAAAGGAATGGGGTGTGACTGAGCATGGCAGAATCATTAAAAGTAGTCTGGTATGAAAGGAAAAGGTAGCAAGGTAGGCAAAGAATGTGAACCAATTTATCCATTAAACAATAAGCAACAAGTAATGTAGTATTAATGTACTAGAAACACCCTTCTGGCAACTGAGTAGGAAATAGATGAGATGGGAAGTGAAAAGCAAATAGACTACATTTCCCCATTCCAAGTGTGTTCTGCAGACCAGCAGCAGCATCACCTAGGAGTGTCTTAGAAATGCAGAAACCTGGGCCTCACCAAAGACCCACTGAAACAGAACCTGTATTTTAAGATCCTCAGTAATTTGTATGCACATTAAAATTTGAGAGGCCCTGGACTAAAGGACAGTAGAGTAGTTGGAAGGGTACTACAATTCCCCTGGTAAGGGTTGGAATCTGGGGACAGGGAGAGAAGTGAAGACACTTAACTGCCCTTGAAAATGCAAATTAACCATTAACAACAGTTCTCTGCTCATCTGTAAAATTAAAATTACTCTTTAAGAACATATCACAAAAGCAGTCAAGAGGTAGAGAGATTAAACACATTTTAAATACTTTATTCAAGAGTATTGATAACAATCTATCAATTTCTGATTGGAACTTAAAAGAGGAAAGACCTGCAATTTAGGGGGATGGCACTTATATTTTATACACTGGGGGAAAATTAGAGAAGTGCATTTGAGGATTTTAAGCTACAAGTATACAATTTTTTCCTAAACTCATAAAAATTTCCATTTTTACAAGTGATAAGGTACAAATAAAATGAGTTTACATATATTTTTAAATGAAATTTTCCCAAACCTGTTATTTTAATAAGACCTCCCAAAATCACAAGCAGAATATTTTTCAGTGTTTTGTATTTCTGTGTGTATTAATCTTTAGGTCACTTGAAAATCAATATAATAGACTAGATATTAATTGATACCAAAAAATTGTTAATTTTGTCAGGTATTATACCCACATTGTGGTTATGTAAGAAAATGTCTATTTTTTTAGAAATGCATACTGAAATACGTAAGGATGAATGAATTTGCTTCTAATATCTTACAAAGAAAACGAAACAAATACAGAAAGGAGATGTGGCAAAATCTTGATAATCACTGAATCTGAATCCGAGTTCAGCAATCTGTAGCCTGCTGCCTATTTTTACATGGCCTACGGTAAGAATGGTTTTTCTATGTTTAAAGGATTGTAAAAACAACAAAGAAAAATATGCAACAGAGACCAATACCCCTACAGCCTAGAATATTTATTAGCAGGCCCTATACAGAAAATGTTTGCAGATCCTGTTCTGGATGATGAGCATATGAGAGTTTGCTGTACTATTTTTCTCTACTTTTGTGTATGTTTAAAATTTTACACAAAAGGAGACATAGAAGTGAATGAAACAGACAAAATCCTTGCCTTCATTGAATTCTGGCATTGTTATACTTACTTTTCTTATTTTTATCACAAATATTCTTTCTCCCTTTCAGTATGATCAAGTACATTACTGTATTCTGACATATGAAAACTAAACATTCATATGTACTTGTTTTCATTGTAAACAAACAAAAAAAATTATTCAACATAAAAGTTAGGTTAATAACTTTAAAAATCTAGTAATTATGCAATACTTACTGGAGAACCAAAGTTATGTCCAACTTCATGAGCAAAAGTAATGTGAGAGACTTTGGGGGGTACATGAGACCCATAGTTCTGAACAGTAATAATTCCAGTGTTTAAGGACTTCTTCTTACCATCTGAATAGAGCTTACTTTTTTCACATATTCCTCCAGAGCTTCCTAATTCAGAACAAAAGATGGCTAAATTAGCATCTATTTTCCCCCAAAATAACTTTCTAATATATGCTAAATTAAATTAAAACATTTTATATTTTGAGTCTAAAATATAATGGGTATCAAATACTCAAAAGTTTCTTTGATCCAAGATTAAGAAGTCATTTCAAATAAAAGTTTTAATGGCACACATAAAGAGACTCCCAGGATTGAGTACAAAACCCTAATAAAATATTCCTCTTCATAATAAAATGTCCCCAAATTTTTGCTCCCATTAATTTAGCAAAACAAATATTTAAGTTTCTGTTAAATGTGAATATATCAGTATTTACACTGAGTCAAAGCCTATACCTTGCCATCTTTTAAAAAGAAAATTTGTATTTAACTTAAATGAAAGTTGAACAAAATATTCTTGGGTAGATTCTGAGAAAGTCACTTCCACAAATAATAGCTGTGACACATAGGAGTATGTGATTCACTATCCTGTAAGGCAACATACAATATATTTAAAAAACAGAAAAGAATTAGTGGTTGCCAGGGACAGGGGGGTGAGGGAAATAGGGAGAGGTTGGTAAAAAGAGTATAAACTTTAAGTTAGAAGATGAATAAGGTCTGAGGATCTAATGTACAACATGATCACTATAGTTGATAACACTGTATTGTATAACTGAAACTTGCTAAGAGAGTAGAACTTAAACATTCTCAACAACAAAAAAGGTAAATATGCGAGGTGATGGATGTGTTAATTAACTCGATGGGAGGAATCCTTTCACAACGTATATGAATATCAAATCATCACGTTGTACACCTTAAATATCTTACAATTTTATTTGTCAATTATACCTCAATAAAGCTAAAAAAAAAAAGAAAAGAAAGGAATGGTGCTAAGTGGGTAAAAAAAAAGGAAGAGGGAAGGAAGGAGGCGGGTAGGAAGGGAGAGAGCAACTGTGGCAAACTGTTAACTGATTAATCTACCAGGAGTTCACTGCATTATTCTTGCAACTTTTCAACAGGTTTGAAATTGTTTCAAAATAAGTTCAAAAAACTGAACTATGATTTTCCAATGTCTTGAGAATAACTTTCAAATTTTAAAAGAAAACCCATAATTATATTTATATGATACATATTAAACCATTTTATAATTCACCTGTTCATTAATAGTTCCCGAACTTTAGATTAGAGCTTAATACCAAAATGAAAGTGCTAAAGGCAGTTAACGTAAGAACTTAGAAAAAGAACAACAGGAAAATCAGAAATTGGCTGGCTAATCCATGTCTTTATGTACACTGCACTGAGAAGACCACAATCTATTATTGTGTGTGTGTGAGGAAGACCAGCCCTGAGCTAACATCCATTGCCAATCCTCCTCTTTTTGCTGAGGAAGATTGGCCCTGGGCTAACATCCGTGCCCATCTTCCTCTACTTTTTTATATGCGAGATGCTGCCACAGCATGGCTTGATGAGCGGTGTGTAGGTCCGTGTCCGGGATCCAAACCTGCGAACCCCAGGTCGCTGAAGTAGAGTGCACAAACTTAACCACAACGCCACCGGGCCAACCTTGACCACGGTTCTTTTAAAAACTATTAAAGACTTTTACTGAGAAGTTCTTTAGTTTACAATCACACTTAAAAGCTTTCTCTACTTGATTTTTTTATTAAAATACAATCAAATAGATTAGGATATTCTGATAACTGATCAAATTATTTCAAATTAACTTTCGACACGCAAAGTTACAACCAAGTTATTAAACCATTAAAATAACCTAATGTTTGCAAAATAGATGGCAATTCAAAACAGATCTGCAAAAATGCCATGACACTACAACTGCTGCCCTGTCCCTTTTAATATTAGAAAGTGTATGGCAACAAAACGTTTTAAGTTTGAATTACTATTACAATACAATTTAGGAAGCTAAATGATAATGTGATTCATAGAAAAGTAAACTGAAAGACTGAGCCATATGCAGATTTTAACCAGCAAAGGATTGAGAACCTTTATGATATTCAAAACTTGCTACCTTTTCTACACAGAAAACTGAATAGAAAGAACAACAAATGATTTATTAATATTTAATATATTTTCTTAAGCTACTTCTACTTTTGGAGATGAGTCCTAAGACTGTATCACTATTTCTAGAACTAGAAAAGATATGAATAAGGACTCTGTATGTAATGATTATAGTCTACATATTATAGTTTTAAACAAAGAGTAAATTAATATCCTGCCTTAGTGAAGATTTGTCATATGGAAATTGGTCCAATGCAGTACTGTCAAACTTGAATTAAGCATAGAAGACTCCACACTGCAAATCTTTATCAGTTAAAAAAAATAAATAAATAGCATATATTAAAAACTCTAATAATATACTTTTCTGCATTTTTAAAGTCTATCTAGTTTAAGGGAAGATAACACATAAATTTGAGTGTATTCTTCTGAAATAAAGTCTTTGTAATTCATATCTTGGTTAACTTCCTAAACAACTGCTTATGTTTAATATTTAGCAGTTAAACAACTGCTA
Organism: Tapirus indicus; assembly: GCA_031878705.1. Lineage (NCBI taxonomy): Eukaryota > Metazoa > Chordata > Mammalia > Perissodactyla > Tapiridae > Tapirus > Tapirus indicus. The sequence continues at coordinate 50,383,639 of CM062918.1, forward strand.
AAGTTTAATATTTATTACAGACTAATAGGATACATTTGAATAACTCAATCACATAGGAAAAAAATAAAATATCTAATTTTATAAGTTATGGTTTAATTTTTTTTAAAATACTGCAACTAGTTTTGATATGCCAGAAACTCGACTAGTGATGAGATATCATATACACCTACAACCAAATCATAACTCCGGTTCAGTAGTTGCTTTATATTACAAATTTAAGATTTTGCTACATACAGTCATCATTTAAAAACATAAATGTGAATAACAATGAGAAAGGTAAAATGTTCTTAATTCAAGAACAATTGCTTAGTTCAAAAGCAATTACTGATGGATGGATGACTCAATGACCTACAGAAGTATAATGATATTTTTTTATCTACAGGATAGTAGATAGAACCAGGATAGCAGTTCTGAACCAGATTCTAGGTTCTGCTTTTCCCAGCTTAACTGAATCAGTGAAGAGAACTACAGCTAATAATTTGAGTAACTATTCTATGAAAATTAACATAACAACATCACAACAAAATCCTTTCCACTACAATATATTTGAATAGTGAAGTATCTGCAGAATTAAATGAAATTAAGCTAAATAATACTAACACAATCAAAATTAATTAGGCCAAATAAAAATGAAAAAAGGATTAAGAAACAGTAACAGATCACAAGCTGTACAGATCAGCTATGAAATGTTATTCAAAAAAAACAAGATAACAGCAAGCATTACTAAGATCTATCTATAGCCAGAAACACAAAGTCTCAAAGGAAGGGCAAAGACAGAAGAAATTATAATGAAAAGTAAACAAGTCGAAGCAAAATGATTTACCTGAACTTAGGGAGACAGAGAGACAAGAACACAATCTCCTAGCTCCCAATCCGGTGATCTTCTCATTATGCCATGACAATTAACCAAAAATGATGCCTAAATATTACAGAGTAGTATTATTTTATAATTCCTCTCTCTTAAGAAAGAAGGAAATGGATTCCAACAATATAAAACCTCTATTAAGATGCAGAAAACATTTCAACTTCTTATTAGAAATGTCTTAGAAAAAGAAAGCTAGAATGTTAACAGTATATAATACAGTAGTCCCCCCTTATCTGCAGTTTTGCTTCCCGCAGTTTCAGTTACCTGCAGTCAACCATGGTCGGAAATATCAACTAGAAATCCCAGAAATAAGCAATTCATAAATTTTAAACTGCATGACATTCTGAATAGCATGATGAAAACTCACGTGAATCACTCCTTTGTCCAGTATATCCATGCTGTATACACTACCCACCACAGTAGTCGTATGGGTTATCAAGATCGACTGTCGCAGTACTGCAATGCTTATGTCAAGTAACCCTTATTTTATTTAATAATGGCCCCAAAGTGCAAGAGTAGTGATGCTGGCAATTCGGATATGCCAAAGAGAAGCCGTAAAGTGCTTCCTCTAAGTGAAAAGGTAAAAGTTCTTGACTTAATAAGGAAAGAAAAAAAAAAATCGTATGTTGAGGTTGCTAAGATCTGTGATAACTTTTATTACAGTATATTGTTAAAATTGTTCATTTTGTTATTAGTTATTGTTGTTAATCTCTTACTATGCCTAATTTACAAATTAAACTTTATTATAGGTATGTATGTACAGGAAAAAACATAGTATACAGAAGGTTTGGTACTATCTGTGGTTTCAGGCATCCACTGGGGGTCTTGGAATGTATCCCCCGTGGATAAGGGGAGTCTTCTATACCTAGGAAATACTACCAAATGCACTAGACCTGGAGTCAAAAGGTCCAGATTCTAGGTTCTGTGTGATACTGGGTTAGTCACAAAGTCTCTGAACCCAAGTTTCCTCATCTGTAGAATGGAGGTAATAATACCTACCCCTTGTAAGGTTATTGAAATAATCATTAAGACCAAATATATAAAGTTCCTTATAAATAAATAAAATTCAAGTCAAATATAAACTCAGTTCAGGTAGTCTGAGGGCAAAGGGAAATGAGAAGAAAGCTGTTACATCAAGGCAGGTACTTTACACTAGAAAATGTCGGATCAAAGGAACAAAGACCCCTTCTCTTCCCCACTCTAGTCCCCATTCTACTGTCCCTGCTTAGCCCCTCCCCACAAACTTGCAGAAAAAGGCTTCTAAGAGTGGAAGTTGGCAGTTCAACACAGAGTAAAGGAAGAGGGCATCAGATAAAGAACCTACTGACAAAAATACAAGTAATGAGTCCCACCATTTTCAATCCAGAACTCTGCCTACTGCTGCTCCAGTAGAAAGAGCGGCATCACAAATGGTGGTCCAAATATCATAAACAACTAGATATAAAAACTAATTGTCCCCCAAACTTATAACACCAGTCTAATCATGAGAAAATCATCAGACAGAATGCAAAAGAGAGGCATCCTACAATATACCTGACCAGTATTCTTCAAAATTGACAAGATTACCAAAACCAAGAAAAGTCTGAGAAACCATCACAGCCAAGAGGAGCCTAATGAAACTTGACAACTAAATGTAATGTGGTATCCTGGATGAGATCCTGGAACAGAAAAAGGATCTTAGGTAAAAACTAAAGAAATCTGAATAAAGTATGGACTGACTTTAGTTAACCATAATGTATCAATATTGGTTTGTAACAAATGTACCATACTAACGTAAACTGTTAATCATATAGGAAATTGGGGGGTAGGGGGGCATGGGAACTCTTTATACTATCTGATCTGCTCAATTTTTCTGTAAATCTAAAACTCTTCTAAAAATACAGTCTATTAAAAAAAAGTGGCTGCAACCATAGACAAGAGGATATCTGAAGACTTAGGAAAAGTTGACCAAGTTCCTTTAGGAGCATTACATTCTTAATGAACAATAGTCTGGAGTTGAAAATGCAAAATGGCAGGAAGTTTTTAGTTTGAGATCATCCAATCATTTGCCCAGGAAACATTTTGTGAATGATCTTCTTTAAAGACAAAACTATTAATATGGTGGTTCTCAAACTTGAATGTGCATCAGACTCACCTAGAGGGCTTCTTCAAACAAAGATTGTTGGGCTCCACACCTGGAGTTTTTGATTTAGTAGACCTGGGTGGGGCCCATGAATTTATATTTCTAACAAGTTCCCAGGTGATTCTGATGCTGCTAGTCCACGGAGCACACTTTGAGAACCACTATATTAATGGTAATATACAAAGAAAAATCAAACGAATCCCTGCGTTTTTACAGTACTTACTAATGAATAATGAGAAGAGACCATAAACTTTGTGATAAAATCATCCAACTAACTATCCAAGGAGGAGAAAAGAAATTTCAGAATATAGAAGTTATAAAATATGTGAAATATCATAGGAAAGAGTAAACTGTATAATCTGCTGACAATACAAGTATCATCAAACCAGCACAGATTATCATATCCAAAAATACTGCACTATGACATATGCAGCCCATGACATAAACTTGTAGCTTAATGACATGAAATTGAGTACACTTTAAAACGTGGAAGAAAAACTAAAGCAGCTTTGGAAATCATAAAAAGGATATTCATTGCTGGCTTAAAAAAAAGAGCAAGAAACATAAAAGAGAAAATATAATACTAAAGATGTTAAAATATGCACGACAAATCAAAGAATAAACTAAAAGACTAGGAATAGAAAAGCCCATCTTACCCTGGATAAAGCAGAAGTTGACTCTTTTTAAAAAGATAAAAATGATGCATCAGAAGCAAGAGAAATTGCTGGATATAGCTCAGAAGATGATAGACAACTGATCAAACTCTATATGGCAAAATTTATATTCAAAGAGTCTGGGATTCTTTCTACTCATCTTTCAGTTAATAAATTTGTACTTCTCTAAACTAGGCTACTGAACTTACCACACTGTAAATCACAGACCCTCACCTCCACTGCACTGCGAAGGGGATTATCCCATCCCAGCTTTCTCAATGACAGTAGCTTTCATGGGTAAGGCAGAGACCCAGCAGAGTGTGGGCCCAGGTGGTGAAGCCAGTGGAGCTGTGGGTACTGGGGCCTCCTGCCTACATCTCTTTTCAGTCAATACCTCTCTTTTGTTAAAATAAAGGCTAGAAATGAAATAATAATAAAGGCAGGCTTTCTTTTCTTTCTACCTGCTCCTGACCAGGGTTTCTCTGCTCTTTTTCTCACTGCAGAACAGAAGCAAGAACATAGTTTTCTCCTCTTGACTCTAAGACCCTCTTTTTTCAAAAATAATAACAATTAATTAATTAAAAACATTAACTTTTGTGAAAAAATTAATATTCTACTTTCAGTTTCAGAAGTAAGTACCACTTTTTCCCATAAAATTATTTATTTCAGCTACTGAATGTACTAAATGTCAGGCTATCTCCCTGTTAGTACTCATTTCAAAATAAAAAGCTACTTGATCTATTTTTCCATTTACATTATGCTTATGAATCTTGCCTAACTCAAGTTGTGTAAATTAAGATATTATACAAGTATCACTTTCTCCTCAACTTTGTAAAATTCAGTCTGCCCTGAAAATTGCTTTTCATTTCAAGTATTAAGTCAAGACAGAATTAGATAAACTACCTGAAGGTGCTCCAACCCAAGCCAGACCAAGAACGCCATCATCAAAATCTCGGTCTGTGAAGACATAGGCCAAACAGTAGTCATCATGATTCTGCTCAGAATTCAGTTCCAGAAACTTCTCCACACCAATATTTGGAAAACGGAAGGGATTTGTAGGGTCCTTCTCATCAGCAGTTGTGTTGATCTAAAATCCAAAACAATGATTTAAATAAGCAGTTAACGTTAGCAGAGGCTTACTGTAAGTCTCTCCTCACTTCCTCTGAAGCTGCCTGGAAAATGTGCTTGGGGTCCATGGGAAACCAGGCCTGAATTAAGGTTAGAAGGTTCTTCCCATTGCCCCCATCCCTGAGCTCATTACTGAAGCCAAAAAGAAAGAAAGAAAGGAAAAAAGAAAAGCAGGGGAGGGGAATTAAAACTGAATACGTTAAATTTCTGAGCAAGTATTCACCAGATTCCTGAACACTTGGGATAGAAAAATAAGTTCTGCTTTCTAAACTTCTAATAAAGGAAGTACAGTTTCTCAAATTTAATCACCTGAGCAAGTCTCTTTTAGTGCTAATCTCCTACATATGGTGACAAGTATAAGGATATAAAACCCTATATTTTAGCTAATTACTAGAACGTAAAATAAATATCGAACCCAAGACTGTCAATTCAGGAGACAAATCACTTTCTTGATTCTTGTTGCCTAGAGAGTTGTATGAGTCAAACCCAACTAAACGCGAGTTCAATTTTTTTCCCTGAATGTGGGCAAGAATTTTATTTTTTTTTTTTTTACTGCCAATTTGTTTCTCTTATTATTTCCAGCTGAGCTCTTCCACAACGTTTCTTTTGATGCTTAGCAACTACACTCCTGGTGCAGGTTGCTCCTTCACCATCTGAATAATAATCAGTTCTGATACTGAACTTCAACTAAACAAAAGCTTTCATTTATTAGCCCTGCTTCCTTTCAAAGACCCCTGCCTATCCCAGAACAATTTCAGTTTCCCCAAATAAGTCAGAGGATTACATACAAGACTGTTGACAGAGAATAAAAAGGGATATGGATGACAATAAATATTTTTTAGAATGCAAACCTCAGTCTATTGAAAATGTTGGTAGTAAGTGGAGGATGTAACAGTTGATAAAATGAGAACTACTGGTCTTTTTAGGATCCGTATCCCTCAGTAAAACCAAGGGGCGTAGAAGCAGGATGGCAAAAACACCGCTGAGGGCAACTGCCTAAGTACCGATTTCAGAACATCTGGTTTATCCATTAACAAGTAACCAAAAACAATCAGTTATGGCCACCTAACACAAAACTCCAAAACAAGCACACTATGTATTTTAAATAGCCCATGCTTAGAGACATGCCGTAGATGGCTTTTTCCCACAAAACATAGAAGTGCAATTCCCTGATACTTCTGTAATATTGGCTACAAATAAAAACTGCATCTAAATTTTAGTTACCTATATTAAAATTGAGATGACTAATATTTACTAATATAACACTAATTACTAATATAATTTATAATTACTAATATAATATAAAGTTCAAATTATTTAATGGGTCACAGACATTCTTCAATAGACGAGATTTATACTTTAGTTTTAATCTCACTTAAAGGCCTGAAAACAACCAATTCCGACATTACCCATTCATATACACACATTTCTTCATAATGCAAATTATTTTACTCAAATAATGTGCTTCACTAAAATTTGTTCAAGTGTTCTCTACTTTGCACTACTTTGCATTTTATTGCTCCGCCTACTAAACAGCAATACTACTTATAGCACTTCTCACTTTTACTTACTCATTTAAAGGTTTTTATCACTCTCAAAATACATGAAAGCAATTGATCATGAACAGGTCTTATACTGTGTATCTACAAACCATATTTCACCTTAAAACAATCCAATTTAATATTTAATCATACTATTTCTAAAAGTAAGGATCACCTCCAGCTATGTTATTAAATATATGACATGTATGTACTAAAATTATAATCCAGTCAACCATATTTTTAAAAAAAATAAGAGCACAAATATAAAGGAAACTTGCAGCAAATACTTTTGTAAAATGATGATTTTTTAAACCACAGATTGTTTACCTAGTTTATAAATTCAGATTCTTAAAAGTTACACACATTGAAAGAATTCATATCTAGCAAATTTTTGAAACAATTAGCCCAATTTTGTTAGTAACGGAATATTTACTTACCATAATTTATAACATTAAAACTAATAATTAGTGGCTCTGGATCAGCATTTCTCAAAATGTGTTCTGCATGCAGTTCTTTGGAGTCTCAGTTAATAATGCAAAAAGGTTTCATGGTCAAATTAGTTTAGATAAATATGGGTTTCTTCCCTTAAGGACTATCTTGAGATATGTCAGTGTGCACTATGAATTTTCAAGAAAAGGGTAGAGTATTAAGTGTTTTTCCAACTTGCAATTTTATTTAACCACTGTATCTATCCTTCCCTCCCCTGGAGCACCAAATGGGACACACACTGAAACACACTGCACAAAGCAAATCTTAAGAAACTGGGGAATATTATTGGGGAAAAAAAATGTCAGGTATCTACAGTTATTGAGAAGTTAGTTAGGGCTTAATAACTGGCATGTTAATCGGATAGATAGAAAACAGTACTACTGTACCTCTTTTGCAGTCCAGATTAAAGTCCTATAGATTTCATTCTTAAATCATAAACCCAGGCATCCCCTCTGTGTTTGTGTGTGTGTGTGTGTGTAAAAGCCAAGAGTAAAGACAAATGGCATCAGTAAATATAATTTAATTTAAACTACTTAATACATAAAGATGAAGTAAAAAGCAAGCATTTTTCTTTTTGTAAACATAGTCCTTATTGTTTCTCTTTTTAATGTTCTTAACTATTCAAATTCCTTACTCTTATGCGTTTCACCATGAAGCTGATGTTACGGATTCCAGAGAAGTCTGTGGTCTGGTAAATTGTATCAATCGCTTTAACATGACTGGATATCTATCGATTTAAAAAAAGAAAAACATTTTAGAGAAAATGTTGAAATGTGAAAAAGACTGTGAATTTCCATTACCCAAATCAACAATTATTCAATGTTCCACCACATTCAAATTTTAAAATGTCTACATCATATAGTGGATGAAAAAGATTAGTGAGCTGGAGCTGATTAAAGATGGGAGATTCTGTGCCTTTTCCAGACTCTTCTCTGGCCAAAAACAAACATGGACTCTTGCTTCAGCCACATAAAACTCTGTTTCCTCAATCCATCCTACGATATCACATCTCTGTGCCTTTTCACATGCTGTTTCCTCATGCCTAGGGTAATTAGTATCTCTATTGCTGCACTACTACATATTCTCTAAGTTTTGTTCACCACTTACTATATATTAGGCACTGTTTTAGGTGTGGGGATATAGTGGTGAACAAAATAAAGAAGTTCCTTATAAATTTACAAGATTTATCTTAGAGGGGGAGGGAGGAAGTAATACAAATATAAATAAGATACATTCAGATTTTGCTAGATTCTAGGAAGAGATAAACATGGTGATAGAGCACAGAAAGATTCTCTGTTTACCTAGCTTACTCCCAACTAAACTCCCTGACTTCTAAACCACCTTGTATACAACCCTCCCACCTTCATTTACAAAAAGCACTCTTGCCACCATTTATGTGAAAACATGTATATATACTTTTCAAACTATTTTCAAAGAAATTATACAAATGTAAGATAGTCAAATAGAAGCATTAACAATAATTTCAAAAGCAGCCCAGGTTGCAAAACATTGATAAAGAAAGTCATAACAGTGCTGATAAGGTCCATTATAAATTCATGCTGTCTAACTTTAGCCTGGCGTAGCAATTCCTTATCCAATTCTCACTTTCTACTCTGTTCCCAACAGCGGTGGTTCAAACATTTCTCCACAGATGATTATACTTCCTACTTTACTGAGAGTTCATCTTGACTTTCCTCTGTCCTTACCTTCAAATGTTTCTATCTTTATCCATTTCTTTCTTCCTCAAAGGGTGACTCTTCCTTAAAGGTTAACTTTTCTTTATTCCAAACCCCGGTCCTTACTGATCTTTAAGGATATTGTTTCACACCAATTTTTCTTTCTCTTATATTTTACATTGCTTCTCTACTGGATCATTTTCCTCTTCCAACCAACTTCTCACGTATTCCCTATGCCCCTTTCACCTCCAAATATTCCATATTATTTCTAAGCCACCATAATTTTTCTATTTTTCATGTTTCTTGAAACCCTCCCTGCTTCTGCCAATCCATTCCTTACTATTCTCAATGTTTTCACCCTCACAACTCTATTGAGAGCTTGTTTAAAGCTCATCAATAATCTTCTACTAACTAAACATCAACTACCTTTTGTAGTCATTCTTTTTTTTTTATTGAGGTATAATTGACAAAATTGTAAGATATTTAAAGTGTACATCATGATGATTTGATATACATATACATTGTGAAAAGATTCCTCCCATCTAGTTAATTAACACATTGTAGTCATTCTCTTTGCTATCTCTCCAATATGACACTATTAGCTATCCATCTTGTTTTGAAACTTTGTTTCTTCCTTGGCTAATCCTACTTAATCTCCTACTTCTTCAACTATTATGTTTTAGCCCATAGCTTTTCTTCCTCCTCCTATTCACTATATACAGATATTATGTTTCAATTTCTTCCCTTTTGATTTCATTCTCTCCCCTTATTTTAACCATCTCTTTTGTACCCTTAAATTCCATGTAGAAAGCTCAAGGCTAACCTCTTGTTCCAGTTCTACATTTTCATTATCCAAAGGGAATAACCACCTAACCTTTAAACATGTCTAAAATTAAGCTCATCACTACCACCAAAATGAGTTCACCATTTGTACTAGGGGCAAATCCTCTTGGTCTGAAATCATTGGAGTGAAAATGCATTCATCAAACTCTCACTGGGTACCTTCAACATGAAGGATATTTTGAAAGGTACCTCCAAAAAGTTTATACTTTATAAGGGTTGAGAAGACACAAATGCAACAATGATGTAACTTAGGAAGTGCTAAGTACAATGGGAATACAAAACAGAAATTGAATACTTTCTGTCAGAAGGATTCCTCTATCCTTCCTCCTTTAAGACCACAAATGAAAATTCAGCCCTCTCTTCAAAGCTGAGCTCCAATGTCCTCTCCTTCACAAAATCATTTTCTTACACCTCTCTCTAAAATACCCTAACTGGTCTTTCAGTTATCTGTGTACTTATCGTACATATTTTATCATATTACTATGAAAATACATACTCTTTATTTTTTCAAAATGAGGTATGCACTAACTTTAATTTTTAGAGGAAAATATAGGTATAATGAAACAATATGAGAACTCCTAAAAGAGTAGCAAAAATATAAATACCTGGGCAATCACAGCTTCTCGTGTTCCATAATATTTAAAGAACAGATGATCAGTCTGAATATAAAGCTGACAAGTATTTTTTTCAGCTTGAGTGGTACGTTTTCTCCTCAGGAGTTCTGGGCCATTAACAGCATGTCCTTCTTGAGGTGTCTATGTCAAAAAGAGAGTCATTTTTGACCATTAGCATGCTTCACTATTATAACTTTATATAGTTAAGAATACACATTATAAACAAAATTATATTCTGCTTTATTACATAACACAATAGGTATTAAAAATTCTTCATAAACATCACTTTCAGTCTCATAACATTCTACTGTATAGATGACCTATTATTTAAAAGCAATTCTTTCACTTTCAAATATTTTCAAAACATACCTTTTAACATGTAATCATTTAAACATAAACTAAGTCTTATAGTTTACAATATTTTGATATCTTCTTCTATCGTACCTCTTATACCCAATCTATCACCCAGTCCTGTCAAATTTATCTCCTAAATACATAGGGAATCCGCCCATTATCTCTGGCTCTACCATGTTAGCCCAAGCTACCATCTCTTAATTCCTAGAGTACTGCAATAAGAGCGATGTAACCTATCCATATCCACTACTGGCCTTCAATCTATTCTCTACACTGTAATCTTTTCAAAATGCAAATTTGAAAACATTACCCACCTGCATAATATATTTTAATGACTTCCTATTTGCTCTAAGGATAAAGCCCTAAATCCTTTACATGCGCTACCAAATCAGCATCACAGACTCTACTTACCTGTCCAGTTTCTTCCCATTTCATATTACTTCACAGAGAGATCCTACTACATTATTCAACTGTAGCTCTCTGTGCTACAGCTACACAGGCCTTCTTTCCAATCCTCCAACACACAGTCTGTCTCCTGCCACAGTCTTTGCACATGCTGATGCTGCCTTTCCTGATCTAGTTAACTTCTTCCTTCAGACTTAGCAAAGGTCAATTCATCCATTATACCTCACAGAACCATGTACCCATGTCCCTTACACAGTGCAACTTTACAGTTTATTGTGTGGTTATTTGTTTAATTTCTGTCCCCAGCTCACCACCATTACTTCAACGACTAGAACATGAATTTCAGAAAAAAATACTATCTCTGTGTTTGCTTCTCATTATATCTCTATTACCTAACAGACTTGGCAGGCAAATAGTAGACATTCAATAAGTATTTGTTTAAAGAATTACCACTGCTATTGACTTGTTGACATCTAAAAGCACCATTTTAAGTGAATTTTGATGACACAGTAATAGAGAATTCAAATTAAATTAATTAAAATTTAAGCCACAATTCCAAATTTACACTCACATTTTATACTTTCCTTCTCCCTTGACAACTCCATGTTTGACTGTTCTCTTAGTTACTGTCTTCATTTTACTTTTATCTATTTTCACTGAGTACATCATTCTAGGATGGCAGTTACGCTGTTTCAGCACATTCCATTGTCTTCTGGCTTCAACTGTTTCCAATGAGAAACGAGCTGTCATTTTCACTGTTGCTTCTTTGAAGGTGACTGGACATTTTTTATTGGTTGCTTTTAAGAGCATATCTTTTGTTTTTAAACTTTTCTAATAATGTTTTCTAGGGTGTTATTTTCATTGAAAAGCATTGATCTTGTTCTAATTACTGGGCTGACTGAATTTGTTGTTTGATATCCTCCTGTCATATTTGGAAAATTCTCAGTCATTATCTGTCCCTATTTCATTCTCATTTTTTCTCCTTCTGAGATATCAACTATATATATGTTAGACCTTTTAATGTATCACTTATGCTCTTTTCTGTATTTTCCATCCTTTTGTTTCTTAGTGGTTCATTCTATTTTCTCATGACATACCATCCACATTTAAATCCATCAAATTCTTAATTTCCATTGTTGTATTTTTCAATTCTAGGATTTCCATTAGGTTCTTTTGTTCATTTTCAATTTTCTGTTGAAATTTTAAATTTCATCTTTATGCACAGGCATACCCCAGAGATATTATGGGTTCAGTTCCAGACGATCACAATGAAGCAAGTCACACCAATTTTTTGGTTTCCCAGTGCATATAAAAGTTCTGTTAAGTGTGCATAGCATTATGTCTAAACAATGTACATACCTTAATTAAAAAATATTTTATTACTAAAAAATGCTAACCATCATCTGAGCCTTCAGCAAATCATAATGTTTTTGTAAAAAAATGCAGTATCTATGAAACACAACAAAGCAAAGTGTAGTAAACAAGGTATGCCTGTACTTGAACATATTAAAGTCTGTATCTGTGTCTGTGTCTGATCATTTCACTATTCGGATACCTTAGGTTATTTACATGTCTAACACCCCAGCTAGACTGTTTGAGGGTGTATACTCTGTATCATTTATTCTTATATCATTGAAGTTTGGTAAATAATAGTTGTTTCCTCTTGTTCTTCCATCATGTTGTCCTGTTTGTTCAAATGCTGATTATTTTGAACTGAGTGCCAGACAATGTATATGGAAAACCATAGATAACAATTTGAGGCTTCAGGTAATGATATCTTTCTCAAGAGAAGATTCATTTTTGCTTCCAGCAAGCAGTTAGGCTTGGTATACTAGTAATCCTGGATTACTTTAATTCAATCAGAGATGAAGAAAATGTGATATAAAACTTTAATCCCTGTGAGGGGAGGTAGGACATTTTCCCATTTACCCTTATTCCTAGACAGTAGCCCTTCAAGGTCTCAACCTAAAGCCATACTGAGAAGGCCCTAAAGAGTATTTTTAGCCTGAGCCTCAAGAATCTGAAAAAAATCTACTCAGCTTCTCAGTCTCTCTCAGCTACCTCCTCAGATACTAGAAGATACAGCTGGAGAAAAGGTAGCCCCAAATTCCAGGCTCACCTTTCTAGGTGTGCTCTTTTTTTCCTAAGAACTAGCCCCACACTTCTTCACAGCCTTGTTGTCACTCCAATGCCTTCAAGCAAATACACACACATACACAAACACACACATGCAGACACATGTATAAACATAAACATATATATATTTTTTCTAAATATGTATATTTTTAGATCAGATTGATTTTTCTTAGTTATTCTAAACAGGAGGACTATATCTCTATTTCTTGAAAACAATTCTTGTCAATTTTATGTATGGTGAATATTGTCTCCAAGTTTATACCTGTCTTCACTTTAAGGTGTCTTTCATTCTTAACTTTCATATAGTGAAATACATCAATTTTTTTTATAGTCAAAGATTTTATGTCTTATTTAAAGTGTTCTTCTACCTCAAAATCCAAAATATTTTTAAAGATCTTCTTTTGTCAAGTTATCTTTTCAAATGCTTTGCCCATTTTTTAAATGAGGTTTGTGCATTTTTAAAAAAATTGAGTTATAAGAGTTCTTTGTATATTCTGGAGAAGCCTTTTGTCAGAGAGATGTATTGCTGATATTTTCTCAGTCTGTGGCTTCTTTTTACATTTTCACAACTGTGTTTTGCGAGAAGAAGTTTTTAATTTCGACAAAGTCCAGCTTACAAATTTTTTTGTAGGGGGAGTATTTTTGTGTCTTAAGAAACTGTTACTATCCCAAAGTCATAAAAATTTCTCCTATCTTTTTCTAAAAGTTTAAGTTTTAGCTTTAAGCATGTAGATTTATTATCCATTTTGAATTAATTTTAGTATAAGGTATAAGTGTATAAGCTGAGGTTCCATTTTTCTTCATATGGAATATCCAATTGTTCCAGTACCATTTGTCAGACTGCTCTTTCCTCCTTTAAATTATCTTGGGACTTTCTCAAAAATCAACTGACTCTATGGACTCTCTATTCTGTTCCACTGACCTATATGTCTGTCCTTAGGTCAACACTAACTTGATTACTATAGCTTTATAGTAAGTCTTAAAATCGGGTAGTATAAATCCTCTAGCTTTGTTCTTTTTTGAAAATTATTTTGGCTATTCGAGGTCCTTTACATTTCAGTTATAACTTTTAGAATCAGTTTGTCAATTACTACAAAAATCTTCACTGGGATTTTTGATAGAGATTGCACTGAATCTACAAAACAATTTGGGGAGAATTGATATAATAACATTGGGTCTTCCAAACAATGAACAGAAACTTCTCATATTTCTCCATTGATTTAGATATTTAATTTTTCTTGGCAATGTTTTAGTTTTCGGTTATATGTCTTATACAAATTTTGTTAACTTTACTGTGAGTATTTTATATTCTTGATGCTATTTTTAGATGATTTTTTTAAATTTCGTTTTCTAAATGTTCAATGCTAGTATATAGAATACAATTGATTTTTGTATACTGACCTTGTATTCTATACCCTTGGTAATTTATCTATTAATTTTGTAACTTTTCCTAGATTCCTTAGGATTTTCTAAGCATACTCTCATGTCACCTACTGAGATTCATCATAGGAATTTCCTCCTCTGTTAATATGGCAGATTATATTGATTGATTTTTCTAATGTTAATCAATCTTATATTTCTGTTATAATCTCCACTTAACCATGATGTATCTTTTTCTATATATTGCTGAGTTTGAATTGCTAATATTCTGTTTAAGAAATTTTTCATCTATATTCATGAGGGATATTGGCCGGCAGCTTAATTTTCTTGTAATGTCTTTGTCTGGTGTGTGTATCAAGGTAATGTTAGCCTGATAAAATGTGTTAAGAAGTTTTCCCTTCTCCTTTATTTTCTTCAGGACTTTGTATAAGGTTGGTACTATTTCCTTTTTAAATATTCAGAATTCAACAGTGAAATTATATCTGGGCTTGAAGATTTCCTTGATGGAAAATTATTAAGTATCAATTTAATCTCATTCACACACACACACACCATTCTATTTTTGCTTGTTTTTCTTAGTTTGTGTCCTTAAAGGAATTTCCCCATTAAATTGGTTGATGAATTTATTGGCTCAATGTGTTCAAAATATACATTTAAACTACTATCTGTAGGAATATCCCCTTTCACTCTTGATATTGTTAATTTGTGTTTTCTCTTTATTTCTTGATCAGACTAGCTAGAAGTTTACCAATTATATTAATATTTTCTATTGATTTTTCTCCTCTTGTTTTTACTTCATTGATATTTACTCTTACCTGCTGCTTTATTCCTTCTTCTTACTTAGGGTTTAATTCGTACTTCTTATCTAGCTTTTTAAGATGCTTATATGACTGATTTCTAGATCTTTCTTCTCTTCTGCTATCATCATTGAAAACTTTAAATCCCCCTGTAAGCAATGCTTTAGCTGAATCTCACAAATTTTATTATTGTGTGTTTTTGTTATCGTTCAGTTCAAAATTGTTTTGAATTGCATTATTTAAAAGTGTGTGATTTAATTTCAAAATATTTGGGGATTTTTCCAGATTTTTTGTTACTGATTTCTAATTTAAATCCCTTGAGACCTAAGAACTTATTCTGTGCAATTTCAACCCTTTTAAACTTATCGAGACTTGTTTTATGGCCTGGCATACATTAGCAAATGTTCTGTGTGCATTTGAATGTGTGTTCTGCTATTGTTGAGTGAAGAGTTCTATAAATGTCAATTAGGTCGAGTTGGTTGATAGTGGTGCTCAAGTGTCCTATATCTTTACTGATTTTCTGTCTACTTGCTCTACTAATCTATCAACTTGTCTACTCAGAAATGAGTGATCTCCAGCTACAATTTGCAGATTTTTCCAGCTCTCCTTTCAGTTTTGTCAGCTTTTCCTTAATAGATTTCATAACTCTATTATTAACTGCACTATAACATTTAGGATTATTTCTCCTTGATAAAGTGACATTTTTCTCATGAAATGTCCCTCTTTGTCTACAGCAATGTTCTGTGAACAGAAATGTATTGTTTGATATTAACAGGGTCACTACAACATTCTTATGATTAGTGCCTGTATGATACATGCTTTGCCACCCTCTTAAACTGTGTCTTTACATTTAAATTACATTTCTTTTAGATGGATTTGCTCTTGCTTTTTCAATCATTCTGACCATCTCAGCTTTTTAAATTAATGTGTTTAGTCCATCTATATTTAATGTAATCATTGAAATGGTTAAATCTAATCTTAACATCTTGGTATTTATTTTCTATTTGTCCCATCTGTTCTTTGTTCCTTTTCTTTTTCTTTTTCTATCTTCTTTTGGATTGACTGAGTACTTTAAATTACCTTTGATTTCCTTTATGGACCTGTTAACTACACCTACTTTATTTTTTTCAGCTGTTGCTCCACGGCAGGGGACATTTCTGCAAACATCTTCTTAAAAAGGCCTGATGATAAATATTTAGGATTTCGGGCCACAGTGTCTCTGTTACAACTACTCAACTCTACCAAAGTAGTGCAAAAGCAGCCATAGACAATGCATCTATGAATGGGCATGGTTGTGTTCTGATAAAACTTTATTTACAAAAACATAGTTTGCTGAGCTCTGCACTAGACTTTATAATATCCAACTTTTAAATAGCACAGTCTACTTGCCAAAATTATACTGCTTCATGTATAGTGTAAAAAACTCACAACAGTATACCCTTCTTCCTCCTCTTATCCTTTGTGCTATTGTCATAAATTTTGATTCTTTGTAGATTAGAAATTCATTTTACATTGTTGTTATTTTAAGTAATTATCTCTTAAAGAAATTTTTTAAATGAGAAACAAGTCCTTTGTATTTACCTACATATTTACTATTTTATGCTCTTCACTTCTTTGTATAGATCTGAGTTTCCATCCGGTATCCTTTTTCTACCTGAAGAATTTCCTTTAACAATTCTTGCAGTGTAGATCTTCTACAGACACATTCTCTCAGCTTTTGTTTGCCTAAAAAAGATCTTTAATTTGCTCTCAATTTTGAAAATTATTTTCACAGAATATAGAATCCTAGTTTGACAGTTTTTCTTTTAATACTTTGAAGATGTTATTCTATACATCTTCAGTTTGCACTGTGTGATGACAAGTCAGCAGTTATTCTTATATTTGTTCCCCAGTAAATAAATGTGTCTTCTTTTCTCTGGCTTTTTTTATGATTTTCTCATTTTCATTGGTTTCCAATAATTTGATTATAATATGCCCTGGTATGATTTTCTTTGTGTTTATCCTCCCTGGATTTCACTGAGCTTCTTGGACCATGCATTAAAATTTCTATTCATATCTGAAAATTTTGGAGGCATTAATTCTTCAAATATTTTTTCTGTATCCCCTCCCCACTGGACTCCAATTATTTCCTCTCTGTGCTTAGATCTGGATAGTTTCTATCGTTTTATTGTCCCTTATTTGAGTTTACTCATGTTGTCTTCTGCAGTAACTAATTTGCTCTTAAGCCTATCCATTAAATTTTTCAATCCAGAAAATGTACTTTTCAGTTCTGTAAATTACACTTGATTCTTTATTATAATTTCTATTCTCTCCTCTTTGTTTTCATGTTTTTCTGTGATTCTTTGAACATATTCATAATAGTTGTTTTAAAGTCCTTATGTACTAATGCCTATAATTTTTGGTTCTGTTTCTATCTGGGTGATTTTTCTCCTGATTATGGATCACATTTTTCAACTTCTTGTCATCTAGTAATGTTTTCTGAATGCTGGACACTGTAATGTTACATTGTTGAATATCTGCATTGTGTCCTTCAACAACTATTACTGAGCTTTGTTCTGACAGGCAGCTAATTTACTTGAAAATTACCTTGATCTTTTTGAAGTCTGGCTTCCCAGTTTAGTTAGGACAGATCTCTAGTAGCCTTTACACTAGGCTTTACTCTTGGGATCTCTACCAAATATAATTTCCGATAGTTGTTCAGTTCATAAATTCCCCAGTAGTTTTTCTTTCTCTGGTAGTTTTCTCATAGAATCTTACCCTGTGCACACACAGCTTAGTATTCAGTTAAGACTCAAGGTGACCCTTGTGTAAATATCTGTGGAGCTTTTTCTCATTGTAGCTCTCTCCTCTCAGGTACTCTGCCCATAAGTCCAAATAACTCAGCCTTCCTGAACTTTGACCTGTCTCCTCAACTCAGTAAGGCTGCTGTGTACTTCTTGCTCTTCTTGAGAGACCCTTCCTTGTGCCATACCCGAAATTTTGCCTCTAGTCAAAAAGTCAGGGAAATCACAGAGACATTTATTTCTCCTCTCTCAAGGATCTCAGTCCTGCACTGCCTGTTGTCCAATGTTTGAAAACAACTGTTTCATATATTTTGTTCAGTTTTTTGGTTGCTTTTTGCAGGAGAGCTGGTTGTATACCATTTACTCCATCACATCCACTTACTTTTTCTACTAAGAATTTCAAAGTTTTTGTTTTAGACATTTAATACTTTAATCCATCTGGAGTTTTGTTTTGCTTTAAATATAGTATGAGATGGAGATCCAAGTTCATCTTTTTCCAAATGGATAAACATTTTTTCTGGTTCCATTTATTCAATGGTCACTGATTTGAGTGACCATTGAATTCGAGATTTGAGATTTGAGATTCCAACTCTACCACATAACGAAGTTTCATGTATGTTTGGATCTGTTCCTGAGCCCTCAATTTTATTCTTCTGGTCAATTTGTTCATCCCTATGCTAATATCACACACTCAATTACTATATAAGTCTTAATATCTTCTAGAGTAAATCCCTCTTTCCTGCTCACCACCTTTAGATGGGCCCTACTTCTTCTTAGCCTTTACTTTCCCATATAACATTTTAGATCCATCAAGTGCTGTAAATAACCTTGTTGTAATTTGTATTGAAATTGCATTGAGGGGCCACCTGGTGGCACAGCGGTTTAGTTCGCGCTTGGCAGCCCAGGGTTCGTGAGTTCGGATCCCATGCGCCTGCCGACGCACTGCCTGTCAGCCATGCCGTGGTGGCGTCCCATATAAAAAAGTGGAGGAAGATGGGCACGGATGTTAGCCCAGGGCCAGTCTTCCTCAGCAAAAAAAAAAGGGGGAGGATTGGCAACAGATGTTAGCTCAGGGCTGGTCTTCCCCACAAAAAAAAAGAATCTTAAGAAATTGCGTTGAATCTACAAATCAGTATGAGGAAAACTGGTATTTTTATGATATTAGATATCATTTCCCATTAACATGGTATATCTCTCCACTTATTTAAAATTGATCTTTCTTAACATTTCTTACAAAGTTTTAAAATTTTCCTTATATAGGTCGTATAATTCTTTATTACATTTATTCTTTGATACATGATATTCTTGATACTCTTATAATTGATGTTCCCTTTTTCATTACATTTCTGGTAGTCTACTGCTGGATACAAAGAAATGCAACCTACTTTTGTATATTAATATTATATCTAGCCACTGTTAAACTCTATTACATCTGGCAATCTGTAGTCTCATCCTCTCTATCCACATTGTTGATACCTTAGTACAAGTCACTACCACTTCTCAACTGAATGACTGCAACAACTTCTAATTAGTCTCCCACCCTTTAGTCTTGCACCCCACCCTGGAGTTAAAAATTCTTTATGGTCCTGCTCTCTCTCTGGCCTTTGTATATACTGTTCCTCCTGTCTTTCCACCTATTTATTCATGGCCAACCCAACTCCTCCTTATTCTTTTAGTTTATGATTATTGTCCTCAAATATTTCCCAGGCTAGGTTAATTATTCCTCTTATGTATAGAATATCATCCTATGCTTAATCCTCTTCTATTCTTACTATCCTCAATTGTTTCTCTGTGTCTCCAATTAAACTATAAACTTTTTGAGGACAAGCCTTCATCTTAATCTCCACATATTCCTAGAACCTACGAGTCTCTGACACATGGCAGAATACCAATATATCATTGTTCAATGAATGCAAGAATAACATCTCATTTATACTTGAAAGATCTACCTGATATAGAACTGTTCATGCCATACTGCAGATCAAGAAACACACAAATCTGCACTTGTGATTGAAGAAACTCAATAAACATTACTCCATCCTTCTACTTTCAGAAAGGATGTCCAAAATACATGATAAATGTTTTACCATAAAAATAATTTTTTTCATTTTAAATTTGTGTTTTGAATAACCATGAACCTATCGTCTATGATTAAAGAAAAAGGAGATCAAAAAAAAGAATAAAAGAACAATAATCAAATGATGAAAAATCTTAAAAATACCAAAAGCACTGTGATTTTTATTAGGGTGACTAACCATCTTGGCTTGCTTAGAGACACATGAATCTCAGTTTTAAACTGCGGAAGTCCCAGGCAAATCAAGAGAAGTTAGTCACTCCAATTTTCATACCAATACGATGCTTACATTTATACAAAACACAAGTTCAGACTGAATATTTTTTAAATTCTACAGTAACACTTGTAAGACAGTATATTTTGGACACGTAATTAATGTTTTTTGAGTCATGCAGATTTGTATTCAACTCTCAGCACCACGTCTTTATTATAGGCAAGTTACCTGACCTCTCTAAACATTAAATAAATCTAAATATTTCCCTACAGTGGTATAAATCTTTCAGAAATTCTGAACATACATTTTTAATGCAGGATAAATGCCCAAGTTCATTTTCCTTTTCTTAAATACAAGCTAGTATTAAAATCCTTACCTGTGTTACTTCCTCTACACCAGTCATCTGGTACTTCCTCATCCTTTCAAATACTGTATGATCTGCACAGCCTCCCTGTGGACCATATTTATGGGGATAGTCTAAAACACAAAGCAGACATGTCACTACTGTCCCATATTTAGATATTACAAATTATCTTATAAATGAAAATTTAACTATCATAATTAACGAAAACCATAAATGTTTATTGAGCACCTATATAAAAAGCATTATGCTAGGCATTCTAATTTTAAAACCTGGAAGGTTCCTAAGTTCTCCCTCAATAAAACATTGTTGGTCTCTAGATTTTTGACATATGAATGATTTGTGAATTCTAAAAAAGGACAATAATCATTCTTTATTCTAGGTTTAACTTTTCCACTTCAGATATATAGAGCATCTTAATACTACAATTTACTTCATTTTGTAATTTATAACTTTCCCTTCAAACACATTAAATTTCCTATGCTATAAATATACAAAGCCACTTCAATTTGAATTACAGTTAGGCTAATATAATATTATATTTGGTTTGAATTCCTTCAATGAATACCAACTGGCCTCAAGGAAAAGTGACCTAGAAACATGCTCCATGACAGTAAAAGCAGACAGAGTTTAAATTTATTCAATGTATAATTCAAGTGAATGCTTTACAAATGAATAACTATTTTATCATCATTTTTTCCCTTTATAATTAGACAGTGATTAATTTATCCTTAACTGAATTGGTTTTACTTCCAGACAGCTGTTCAATTTAGTTTAGTCATTTAAGAGTTTATTTCACTCTCTCAAAGTTCACACACTTTTCCCTTGTTAAGGTCCTCTTTATTTCATGAATGTATTTTGTAATTCAATCTAGTAACCATAAATAAGAGAACTGTCAAAACAAAATACCAAGACATGGGTGAGACAGGAAGCACTGAAAATTCCTTAAGTAGTTTATTGATGTAATACACAGAATAATAATTAGGACACTGCAGGTAGTTTCTTAAGAAAACCTAGAACCTAAAGTGGACACTAGTGACCTATTTCATTGGAAATTCGAATTAAATACAACAATACAAATCTAAATTGGCAGGCAGGAGGTAGGGGTTGTGGACAACCTACCTACACTGATATAACAGCTCTGATTTAAACTTTAAATTAGTTTTTATCAGAGGTCAAGAGTGCAACAACTGTAAAATTCTAATCAACAAATATGAAAGAAATGATAGGCTTAAAAGTTACCATTTTACAACTACGCCACATGTATAAATTGATTTAGGTAAGGATCATCAATGGGTGCAAAAATCATTGGGTGAAAGATGTGAGATAACAGGATACTCAGTCTCTGAAAGTACCACCCCATAGGTTACTTATTAATTATAGAGGAAAAGGGCATCTTCACACTAAAGATATATAGTGATCAAACTAAGTGATCAAACCAAGTGATCAAACTAAGCATTACCAATAGTAGGACAACCTGATATTATGTGCCTCCTGGTTTAATGCAATAAGAAACACCTGGCTTCACCTATGCAATATTCCTTCCAAAATATGTTAACTGAAGTTAATCACAAATAAACTAGCAGACACACCAATAATGTGAAACATTCTATAAGCCACTGACCTAGACTCATGAAAAAAGGCAACATCATTAAAAAACAGAAAAAGTCAAGAACTCGGGGTGGGGGACCTGCTAATTAGTAAGACAATAGAGAGACATAATAAACAAATGCAAAAAAATATATTTTTAGGACAACAGAAATTTTATTATAGACAATAAAGTAAGTGATATTACTGAATTAATGTTCATTTTTTTAGGAGTGAAACACTATTATAGTTATTTAGGAAAATGTAGGAGATGTGTGCTTCCGAAGTATTTAGCAGTGAAGTTTCATGATGCCTGCAACCTACTTTCAAATGGTTCCCAAAAAAAGTGTATTGGGGGGGGAGGTGCAAAAAGTTAAAAAATGGCAAATCTGGAGGAAGGATATATATGCGTTCATTATACAATTCTTTCATGTTTTTTAAGTTTGAAATTTTCAAAATAAAATTAGGACTAGAAGATTGCAATATTGGTGGAACAAGTTCAAATGATTTCAAAATGGAAAGCTAACACAACTGAAGTGTTGAATGAGAAAAAAAACTATTGTTTCAAAGGCTGGTTTTAGGAAAGTGAAAATACAATACCATCCAACATATATTTAATAAGAATCTACCACAAGAGCTGGCAAGTTTTACAGTGTAATACGTCAAGATTTTCAATTCTCACCATTTAGTATATCTGGGGTATTATTACCACAATGCCTTCTTCTGCTACTATAACTTTAATCCAAAAATGTCCCTAATGAACCTTGCCAAGATTCTTAACAGAACCTAGCTTGCCTAGACCACCAGCTAAAGAAGTTCCTCCATGCCAAGAACACTCATTTCAATAAACAGAGAAAAAAATGTACAGATGGACTCAAAAAGTATACACACACACTTAAGTTCCTTATTCAGTTAAACTTTAGATCTCCTGAAATTTTGCTACTTGTTTTAATTATTATATAAAGCCAAGTTCACAGTTTGATATTATTTATACATCCAAACATTTTGTGCTATTTTACCCTAACATCAGGATAGCCCAGTCTCCAGCAACTAAAAATGTCACCTGATTCTTTGGCTAGTTTTCCCTTAAATCATGGATAAGAAAATGGTTTATTTATTTCTTACAAGACAACAATGTATATGAGGATTCCTTTTGCTGACCCTGGCAGCAACTAGGCAGATAAGTAAAAAATGCTCTCAGAGTACTGATATACAAAATATTTTGCCATAGAAAACGGATGAGACTAATTAATATATTTTCAAAAGCTTATTTTAATTTCTCTTCCAATGTGATAAGCAACTTATGGCTCAATTAGTATGTTATGTTCTTATTTTTCCTTTATGGATCAGTGGTACCTTAATTTAAATTTGTTTATTAAGACAATACTTAAGTTATTAATAAGAATCTATTTTACCATTTACCTTAGGCTGATTTAAGTTCAATGAAATAAATGTATATTTAACATTTGATGAAATTCTTATAGAGTTGAATTAGACATCTCCCAACACACACTAAAAAAGGCTATTTTAAACTACAGTTTTAATTTATCATGAAGTTTCTTAAAACCATCCTAATAACCCCACACCCAAACTGCTGTTGCTTGCACATGGACACAAGTACAGAAACAAAAGCATGAACACTGATGACGCCACTCCCAAATAAAAAACTATTTAACTTAAGCTTTCAAAAGAAAAACCCTGTGATTAAATCATTACAGCCAGTTTTCAGATGAACTTCCCCTAAATGTCTACCATACCTGGTCTCCCTAACCCATATGCCTCACCATCACCAAATATTGGGGAAAAAAAAAAAAAAGTATATGGGGGCTGGGGGAATAATCTGTTTACCAAAATATACACCTTCCAAAAAACCCTTCATATAGTATATCCATCACTTAACCAGTAAAAAGAAAGTTTTTAAATGTTCAAAGATTTTATTTGAAAAAACAATTTTACTCTTGGCACAGTTTGGCAAATATTTCCTATCACAGTCAATACCAAAATAATCTTGGTCTAGCATATCAGAAATTCTTTAGCAGTTTTAGTATTTATTATCGTTTTCTGAATGTTTTCATTTATAACTACCTTTCACTCATCCCAAGATACAACTTTTGCCAAAAAACCAGTAATACAGTTAGGTTGAAGACTGATATTCACAGTACAGTAATAATTCCATCTTTTAACAAAAGATAGAAGCTCGTCGACTCCACAACATCCAGATTAAATATATTGCATGCTCAGAGAAATAAGTGCTATTATCATTTTTCAAACAGTTTTTCAAAAGAAGATTTAACACAAGATTTTCAGTTTCAGAAAGCAAAAAGCTGTGAGGCTCATTAGCAATCTAGTTATAAGTATCCACCAGATAATGAATATGTCAAAACAACATTTTTGTTGCCACACAATTTAGTTCAACTAATATAATTTCAAGATATATGTCAGTTGATATGCCCAATTTTATTCAAATTTGAGAAATAACAAATACCACAATCTGATCATGATAGAAATCAGGATTTACCTTCATTCAAAGCATACTATGAAATATATTTTGAACCTGCTCCTACACAGGCATAAAAGAGCTACTACAAAGTATTTCTGGAAGAGAGAATTTTATAGCTTTCAAACACTTGAAAAATTTTAAGTGCACAGCATTTAACTGAACAACTCATTAAATTCAAAACAGAACAAAATATCCCTATTTTAAATAACTGTAACATCATTTTCTTTAGTGAAATTATAAGGAAAGCCAAAGAAAAATATACATGTCTGATTTACATATTATCAGCAATCTCTATTATCTCAATAAAACATAAATGCTTTCCAGATATTGATAATACTAAATACGTTGACACTCTGTGTCATCAATACATTGGCACTGACGCTGGGCATTTGAACATTAAGATCTAGGTAATCAAACCCGTACTGTTTAATGGATATCTAATCTACTTGATGAAATATACAAAGTTGATATATTTATATACATAAATAAACAGATATACACACACATATATATTTATGACATTGTATATACAGTTAATATTAGAGCAGATTTCTTTCTGCCACTCTCCTACACAGGCAGAAGTCAGACAAGTACCAGTCTAATACCACACTGCCTATAGGCTAATATCAGCAGAAGTTGAAAGGAAGCCAGGAGAAACTTAAGACTAGAACCACCATCTGGGAGGCCATCTCTCCCCAGGGTGAAAAGATGGCCTAGATTCAATAATAAGATTGTCCAGCCCCTACCCCACCCCCAATAGGTTGCATTTGGCTGGAATCAAGACAGTACCTATGTTTCAGAAAATCACCTCCTCTGGTCTATCATCTGGCAGGGGTCAAGAGAATCCTTCTGTGGCATTCGTCACCTCCATCAGGAGAACTCCAGCAGGAATCAACTCTTCCTGTTCTTGGGAGGACACTCCCTTGCCCCTCACTTCACTAAATATCTACCACTTTCTGCCTTGGGACCATCAGGACTATTCTCATTGTCGCCCTGCTTCCATAGTCATGAGACTATACCACCAACTACTCCAATTTATTATGGGTATTTGCTGCCCCTCAAGTCACTACTTCCCTCTATTTCCTTATTTTTAGCTAACTCACTGTCACTCTCTCTGACACCACCCCATCATAATTCTTAGTGATTCCAACATTCATGTCAGTGATCCTTCCAATACACTCACACTATTTTTTCTCTGATGGTCTTCTCCTACTTCAACTTCTTACTTATACAGCATACTTTTGAATCCGTCTTTACTGATAACTGAAAGCCCTTCATAATCTCAACTTCTGCATCCTACTTTCGTTCCACCACTTATCTTTTCAGAACATTTCCTCTATACTCCAACAATCCTTCAACACCACTAAGACTATTCAATCCACGGATGCTACCACATTGTTCACAGTCTATCACTGGATGTTCTCTTTCTTCTTATTCAGCTTAAATCCCATAGTCAATTATTATTATAATCACTCTATTGCATTTCCCTTAAAGTCCCTTGCCACTCCCCTCCTAACTCTCAATCAAATCCTGCTTAAATGCAACTCTCTACCTACACCCCTACAGCTGAGAAAAAACTGAGGCTGGAAAAAAACTGGTAACTATGACTATTCTCACTCCAAAAATCATAATCTGTAACCTTAAGCAGTTCATTTATGCTGCCTGGCAATGGCACTATATTTCCATAGTCCATTCTCAATCCTATTTACCTAGTTAACTACAGGCAGTCCTTGCTTTGCCACATTAGTATGGGCAATAAAACTGGCCATGCAAACTGAAACTATGCAAAGTGATCTTAATAACTGATGGGGAAAATTACAATTGTTCCATGACCTTTAAAATCTTCTGTCAAAATACTAAAACTCTCTTATCATTGTTTATAAATATATAGGGGAATGAAAAACAATAAAACTATTATTTAGCACGCTGTAAAACATTAGAAACATCAAGAATTACAATATTTAAAAAGAAAATTTAGAGTGTCTTATTTCTTTGTAAATTACATTTTATATATCATAAATTAAAGATATACATTCTTTTTGAAAGCTTGATATTTAGGGTAAAAAAAATTTTTCCAAAGCAACAAAACAGTATTTATGTATGCTTCAAATTCTGTCAGCACAAAACTCTCCCAATAGAAAAAAAGGGGATCAAGTATAAAATTTTTCTTATATACTCTCAAAACTTCTTAAAGAGCCTATTTTCCCTGGTCACCACATTAACTATAAAAATGGACAATGACATTTTCCTTCTAAAATTACTGACAATATAATCCCCATTTCTAGAAAAAGCCTTTGTTCAACTAATGAATAAGCCCTCATTGAGAAGCTAAATCATAGGATGCACTGTAGTTCCCCTGAAAAGGCCAAACAGCATATTCTTTCACCAAGAATGAGTCATTGGTGTAGAATATTCAGCCTATTTAAAACAAAGATCAGCTTCAAATCTATTGCCTTTCTTCCAGTTCCTTTGCATGCCAACCCTTGCTTTTGTTTTGTTGTAGGAGGTGCAAACATAAATAATACATATATTGTGATACCACCTCAAAAAGGAAATAGCTGTAGTTAACTCTCCATCAACTACTCTAGGAAAGGGGAATATTTACAGTACAGACAGATTCTCTGCCCAACAGAACCATGCATAAAACACTCACTTCTCACTACATACTAACTAGAGTCGACTTTGTACCCTCACTACTCCCAGCAAGGCATCCCTCCCTCTATGTGACTGGCAGGTTAGGAATTTGACTGCAAAGTCCAAGGCCTTGGCTATGAGATGGCTCTCTAACAGTCAACTTGGTGTAATTCCTCCAATAACATGCTATAAATCACCAAATCCGTCAAACAATCCAACTTTTATTATATTAATTGAATTTAAAATACAGTGACTCCACAGACAGATAATACACAAAAAGTTGCTTTGTTAATATCTGGAGGGTAAGTGGCTGGGGTCCTTACCCATGAAAACGCCATTTATTCCCAAAGTTGCCAAAAATCAACATGGTTTCACTGAGGGATAGTAAAAGGAAGAGTAGGCTTTTTTTTTTTAGGATTGATGATGAGTTTAGAGGTGTTAAAAACAAGAAAACAGGCCCCAAATTGAGTCACTTATGCTAAGACCCACATCACCAAACCAAGACCTAACCTTATTATGGTTTCAGCCTCTCCCAGAAGTGAAATCTTAACCCAGTCAATCAGGAATCACCTGGTCAGCACTAGTGAGGTCACCTGCCTGATAGATCCCTGCCATCCCCTAAGGTAAGTGACCTTGCCACAACAGTCTACTTTTGGCTGGCATAACTTCTTCATTCCTGCTCCTTTCTGCCTAAAAAAGGGTTTCATTTTGTACGGCTCCTCAGAGCTGCTTTTTCTATCTGTGAGGTGAGATGCTGCCCAATTCATGAATAGCTGAACAAAGACAGTAATATCTTTAAAATTTACTCCACTGAGGGGCCGGCCCAGTGGCGCAGCGGTTTAGTCCGTGCTTGGCAGCCCGGGGTTCGCGGGTTCGGATCCCGGGTGCCCGCTGACGCACTGCTTGTCAGCCACGCTGTGGCGGCAGCCCATATAAAGTAGAGGAAGATAGGCATGGATGTTAGCGCAGGGCCAGTCTTCCTCAGCAAAAAGAGGAGGATTAGCAACGGATGTTAGCTCAGGGCTGGTCTTCCTCACAAAAAAATAAATAAATAATTTACTCCGTTGAATTTTCGTTTTTAACAGAGGAATGGAAGAATGGATAGGGCAGAACCCCAAATGTTCTTCCCCATTCTAATTCCAGTGAATTGGAGTCCCTTTCTCCCTGCACCCCAGCCCTTCCCCATCTCCCACATCCAGTCTCTATTTGGGGATGGTAGGGAAAAGCATGAGAAGAAGGACATAGTATGACTGTCCCTGGGAAGGACAGGAAGCCGAAGATGTCCCCTTTCCCACTTGCACTCACAACACTGATCTTCCAAAAAACAGAGATGGGGAGCTGGGCCAGGCATGTCCCTCCCCGCTCCTGGTTTTTAAGAAAGGATTAGTGTTGGGGGCCAAGTAGATCACAAGCATCAGGCGAACAGGAGAAATGTTGCTCTATTATTCTGATCAATTATAAACAGAATTACTAGACTCTAAAATGCATTAGGACAAAACCTTTGCCCTGTTCATCACTGTATCCACAGTATCGGAAAGTGTCTTGTACAGATTAGGCACTCAAATAAAGTGCTAATTAAATCATTAATCAATCATTAAACATATAAAACTTGCAACTTCTCTGTGGGCTGTGTCCCTACTTGGAAGTATACAAATGAAGGAAGATTTAAAAAGCAAAACACAAAACAGTTTGTGCAGTCTGATTAAAGCTCTGTCACGTACGTTCATAAACAAGTTTGGAAGAGAAAAAAAACAAACTTGTAACTGAAACATGTAATAAAAATTTGTAACACACTGATTTAAAGTGACCATTATTTCCATTTATTCGATTTGGAACTATACACCTATACACAGAAAAAGGGGGCCTCTGGGGCCAAAGAAGAAGCCAGTTTCTTTTCTTTTCTGAGTTCCTGAGCTGTGGTAGCTAAAAAGAAATATTGTTGCAGCGAGAGTAATAGCTACCTTTCTCCTGTCATCATAGATTCTTATCTCTAGCAGTCCAATGTCTACCCTTAACTTCAAGGCTCAAGTCAAATGCCACCTCCCCTGGAAAGTCTGGCTAAAACTTCCTAAGGCTCCCTCACTGTGTACTAACCTCAGCGCTTTGATGACATTTCCATTACAGCATTTATCACATTTTGACTCTCTATTAAATGACTGAGAAGCCCCCTGAAGATCTTTTTTTTTAAAGTCTTAATCCTTCCTGTACATTTACAAATTAATAAACAATTGTTGAATTTTTCAGTCAGCAGCTGGTTTCCATGCCTCTTTTCAAAGATCATCCATTAACCAAAGACCTGTAAAGTGCTGACTCCAATAACCTCCTTTTAGCCTTCATTCTACTTGTGATAACTAGGAACTGTCTACCATTTTAAATTGTTTCTACAGAGAAGTGTGTTCTAAATCCCTAACTACTTTACAGATTGACCATAAAACAGGGCACATTCAAATTAGGGCCTGGATGCAAATAAATTTCCTAATTGTATGTTAATGTTATTCTTAATTGCATTAGTTTATTTACAAAACAAATAATGGGAGGAAAAAAACTATTATTTACCAAATATCAGTGATACAAGAGTAAATGACACAGCGTACACACCCTCAAAGAACTTAGAATCTAGCTGAGTTGTCAGATATGTAAAGTATTCCATTTAAATATTAACTTGCTAAGTGTTTAGCCTCCCTGTACTCATCCAGCCAATAGCTGTTTTCCTTCCATGCCTCTTTTCCAAAGTCAATCATATGACCAATGACCTGTAAACTGCTGGATTCAACACATAGGGAGGACTCACCAATACATAAACAGCAGTCAAGAAAGGACGCTCAGAATTGAGGGGCCAGAAAAGGCTTCTAGGAGATTATACCTGAATTGTATTTTGAAGGATGAGTATGGGCTTGGGGGAGAGAAAATCTATATACACCCAGCACAGATGAACATTCCTTCTGCTCTCTTGCTTCCACAAGGCTCGTCCTAAATTTCTAAAACGTTCCCTCTCTATAGCTCAGGTATAAGACCAAGATATTAAAAGTCCTTAGTATTTATTTCATCCCCTTGCCTCTTTTCAAAATTTATCTTCTTTAATCAATCAATAGTTGACAAGTTAATATCAAAAACTTTATAGTAGTTTTGTTTGTAATATCCCAAAACTGGAAACAACCCAAATGTCCATCAACAGGCAAATGCATAAATGGATATGTTATCTATACAATGGAATACTACTCATCAATAAAACAAAATAAACTATTAATATGCACAACATGGATGAATCTCAAAATAATTGTGCTACGTTAAAGAAGCCAGATCTTTTTAAAAGAGTACATAGTTGTTTAACAGCATTTACATAAAAGTCTAGAAAATGCAAACTAACATGCAGATGAGTGCCTGAGAAAAGAGGGGTTGCGAAGGAGAGGATTACACTGAGTAGGAGGAAGCTTTTGTGGGCGATGGATACAAACACTATCCTGATTATGGTGATAGTTTCACAGATGGATACATATGTCAAAAATTATCAAATTGTATACTTTACATATGAGCAGTTTATTGTATGTCAATTTTTCCTCAATAAAGCTGTTTTAAAAAGTAATACCAACTAGAGAAATGTGACAACCAAACACAATGTGTGAACCTTGATTGAATCCTGTTTAAAAAAGAAATGGAACATTTTTGTGGAGCAATTGGAGAAATATGCCTACAGACTATATAGTAAGATATTATTAAATCAATATTAAATTTCTAGGTTTAAGAGTATAAATTTGTACAACCTTATTAGATAATGATCTGTCAATATATATCAAAATTTAAATGTCTGACAACACTACTTCTAGGAACTAATCTTAAGAAAATAATCATACAGGGGCTGGCCCGGTGGCATAGCGGTTAAGTTCGCGTGCTCCGCTTTGGTGGCCCGGGGTTTCGGATGTTCAGATCCCAGGCGCGGGCAGACGCACCACTTGTCAATCCAAGCTGTGGCGGCGTCCCATATAAAGTAGAGGAAGATGGGCATGGATGTTAGCCCAGGGCCAGTCTCCCTCAGCAAAAACGAGGAGGATTGGCAATGGGTGTTAGCTCAGGGCTAGTATTCCTCACAAAAAAAAAAAAACAAATAGAAAATAATCATACAAATGTTGAGGGGAAAAATTATGCACAATAAGGTACACTGATGCAATGTTTAACAGTAAAAAGCAAGAATCAATCTAAATGTCCATTTAGTTGATGGTTTGATAAATAATGCATTCATCAATGAAACAATGGAACATGAAGAGGCCATTTAAAAGAAGGGAGAACTATATTTATTGGCATAGAAACAAATCTAAAATACATTGTAAATGAAATTTAAAATAGTATATAAATAAGAACTGGAGGGCGATTCCCCAAAATGTTAATGGTGGCAGACACTCTATCTTCTACTTAATTCACATGCAAAATGTATATTTTATACAGTCATTTGATAATCAGCAAAGCCAAAAATATTTCCAGCTTTAAAGGAAAAGTAGTTTGGAATCACTGAATTTTAAAAGAGATACAGGATATTAATGATCTGGTCTAACACCCTCATTTTATACATGAAGAAAATGGAACCCAGAAAAGAAAGTTACTTGTGTAAGGTCACAAAGCTATTCTAATGCATCATCCTGATTTTCCTTATAACTCCTTTCTCATACATATGCCATGCATCAGTTCTCTAACACATTACCTCTTGTGCTTTCTCC
This sequence comes from Tapirus indicus, assembly GCA_031878705.1. Taxonomy (NCBI): domain Eukaryota; kingdom Metazoa; phylum Chordata; class Mammalia; order Perissodactyla; family Tapiridae; genus Tapirus; species Tapirus indicus. The sequence goes on from CM062918.1 coordinate 50,415,504, forward strand.
CTATCATGTCTGCCACTAATTTGTTGTATGATCCTGAGCAAATGAATTAAACCCTGAAACAGCTTTAATTAGTTTACATACAAGGTCACCTTTAAATCATAACTATAAGACTCTCTATTTGCTGATACCTGTAAAATCCACATCAATGAATTCCTAGTCTAGTGTTTGAATATAAAACAGCAAGATTGCTGGGGGCTGCCCGGTGGCGCAGCGGTTTAGTCCACGCTTGGCAGCCCGGGGTTCGCGAGTTCGGATCCCAGGCGCCCGCCGACGCACTGCCTGTCAGCCATGCCGTGGCGGCGTCCCATATAAAGTGGAGGAAGATGGGCACAGATGTTAGCCCAGGGCCAGTCTTCCTCAGCAAAAAGAGGAGGATTAGCAACGGATGTTAGCTCAGGGCTGGTCTTCCCCACAAAAAAAAAAAAAAAAAAAAAAAATAGCAAGATTGCTTATGGAGATTATCTAATCTCCAAATTTATAACCATGAACAGAATTTAACAGTTTTATAATAAATCAGGTATCGCAATGCCTCTTTGGAAGCAGCTCTTTGGGAAGCCCAAGTCCTGCACCAGTGTCCTCAGGCACACTCATAAGGTTACAAGCACAAACATCAAGCACTGAATTATCCTGTAAAAGACTGAGTTTTAGCTCCACTTATCCCTAGGACACACACACACACACACATACTCTTAAATGCTACTTCTTTTAGTTTTTCTGTAACTTATCACTCGTAAAACTTGAACCTAAAATGTAAATTTACTCTACTTTTCAGTAGCGAACATGGCTACATTTAAGCAAAATCAATGATAACAAACAAAAAGAAGACTTAACTTTCTCCTAATCTTTTTTCTTTAATCCTCACCATAATTGTCTTTATTGTTATTAAGTCCTTTGACTTTTACCAGACTTTAAACTAGTCTCTCCTAATTTAGAATGTAATCCGAAAAGCATTGGAGTGGAAGCTAGGAGACACGGATCTTCATCATGAAAATATCTTGCACAAGTTATTTAAGACCCCTAGGCTTCAGGTTCCATCATCTTCACTCTTAGGGTTCTGAAATCATTCTAGTGTCTTTTGCAATACTAAAATTACAGAATTCTATTAAATTCAGCACTACAGCAATTTCTGGTTTACTCCAAACAACCCTACTTTCCATGAAGTTTGCTGACTAGGTATGATGAAGAAACAATGCCCTCAAAAAGAAAATCTTTATTTTTAAAGTGCACATGATTGTGAAATCTTAATCAAAAACTTTCAAATTCATTCTTCATACTAAAAAATCAAATGTCTACAAACTTTTTTCTAAACCCTCAAACATTTGATTTGACAGTATATCAAAAACTATATTTAAAACTGCATCTTTAATGTAATATCCAGATTGTACAATGAATTAAATTTCTTACTCAATCTCTTTGTAAAAACATTTCAAACACTGCAAAACAAAATCATGAGGTGGTATTTCTCAGAAGAAAAAAACAAAATTTTGAAATACAATTTTACTTTCTAGGAGTTTTAAACTTGTTTTACGATATAAGAGCTTTGTTATTTTTGAATAATCTTACATTTCTGAAGTGATCATTCCAGCAGCTAAAATATTTTATATTTAAAATTTAAAATAAATAAAATATATACAAATACAAACATACATACATACATACGGTAACCAACCAGAAAAGATCTTGATCTAAAATTTTCTCAACTTGTATCTTATTTATATAAATAACATAAAATAAAGTTTCTGACTGAGTAATATGAAAAGGCTGGGCATATTTTCTCCAAATTCTGCCAAAAAGAATTAAGCCCCTCAGTGTCTCTTTTTACCTGATTATTTAAAAATAATGTTCCCAATTTAGTATCTTATACTTCTAATTAAATATTGTTTTTAAAATAGCTACCATTTCTCACGGCCTTCTCAACTTTTCTGCATTTGTACCTGTAGATTGTTTGGAGAAATTAATTTATATTTCCCTAGAGATTAACTTGGAAAAAAAGCAAAGAGTCAATAATACCTCTAAATTTTTACATTTCTTTCAAGTACTGTCACTGTGCTTAAGAAAGTTCAGTATTTAAGATCAAGGCCAAATAAAGTATGCGAATTAAAACGTATAGTGGAGTGGTTAACCAATACACTTGTATATGCTGTGGGAGTTCTGAAGCCAGGGGCCTTTCCAATCTGAGTCTTAAACCATTTTGCTACTGAAATAATTATCAAACAATCACGGCACTCCATTCCTCAATCTTTCCAATTGTCTACCATAGTTTGTCACAACTTGATATGCATAAGCAGAATACCAAGCTCCAGCCTGGACCTTAAGTATGGCTAGAACACTTTTTGAGATAGTGCTCAGAATTTCCTGTTATTCGTGGAATGACTTTATGCATCTGATAATGTCAGATTTGAACAATGCTAACCATTATCAATGCTTTCCAATTCAATTCTTCCTTCCCTCTTTTCCTTCTTTCCTCTGTCCCTCCCTCCCACTAATAGCAACATAAAAAGAGCTGGAAGTCTTAGTGACCATGACAAAACTCATTTATGTCAACAGCTTCAAAAACATAATATGAAACTAACTGTTTTTTTAAGGTTTTAGAAGCAATATCCTGAAGTTTCCACAAAAGAGGAGGCTCCAACATGCACAAGGCCTTCACCTTGAAATGGTTCAATAAAGTTTAACAATCTCAATTTTTCAGAACAAGAACTAAGGAGTCTTCCCACTGAAGCACAGAGAAAGAAGCGACAAATACAGTCACAGCTAACACACATGCTAAAGTAGGAGAGCCCTGTTACCATGAGGCCCAGGCAAATTTAAGCTCTCTGATTTTTCCTATACCACACACAGGAAAATAAATTTGAAATGAAAATAATAAACCCAAACACTCTTACTCTGTAGCTTCATATATTTATTTAAAATATTTTTTAAATCAGAGATGAAACATTTCTATATAAAGTACTGCATGGAAAAATTACTTAGACCTTCACCCTCTCTCAGAGAGGTAGAATACACAAGAGTGCAAGGGTACACTATTTACAACAAATGAGTCCAGGCAATCATATATCAGGCATTCCTAAGAGCTATCCATATTACTAAGATTAACAGTATAGATCATGGGGCAATGTTTTTTCCAGTTTCTTTAAAACAAACTGTGCCAAGGGGCAGAGGACTAAGTGGTATTCTTACCTTGTCATAACTGTTCACACTTCTACGTCCTAGGAGAGAGTGCTTTTTACTACCTAAGTACAGAATTGAACATGTGTGAATTTTAAGCAATCACATCTAACTAAGTATCAGAGTGCATAGAGAAGTTATTAAATATTTTCACTGAAAACTGTCTCTGTGTTCTGGTACAGCCCCAGAAGCCATTCCCTAAGGTTCTCCAGAATAGCAATATCGTTTTCATTGGTGGTTTCATACATTTATGCCTACAGTTGCAAAAACAGTATTAAGAGGAGGGTAGCCAAATTCTCATCAGAACTCCTTCCCAAAGTTGGTGTGCCTCCCTTGTCATTTGCTTCCGCTGAAAAGAACACATACAGGGACACCAAATACACTCAAGCATATACACAGTGACCAAAACAATCATGTAGTACTTTAGTTGTGAAAATAACTATCGGCACTTAAGCAAATTATATGAAAATAATAATATAAATTAAAGGGACATCCTCTCTCTTTTAATTAGTTGTAAAACAAAACATCCATTACTAAATATGTTGAGAGAATCTGGCTTAAAACAGGAAGCGATGCAAATGTGTGATTTTAGGGAGGCTTACAGATTTCAGAAAAGCCCCAGAAATCCTTGGAGTAATGGCAGTGAGAATTTATAGCTTTCTTCCACTGAGTGAGGCAGAAGAGGAAATGGTTAAGAATTCAAGATCCACAATCAAATGACATAAGTTTTCTAAACCTTAGTTTCTCCATCTATAAACTGGGAATAATATGTGTGCCTACACCTCATAGGGTTATTGTGAAGTTTAAATGAAATAATGCAAGAACTTTATATAGTGCCAGGTACACGTTAAACAGTAATAACTACTCTTCCTACTACTACTACTACCATTAGAACCTTAGGTATTCTACACAGAGAGGTTAAAGGACCAATTAAAAGTAAATTTATCTACCTACCCTCTAGAAGAGGGGTAGGCAAACTACAGCCTGCAGGATGAGTCTTTCTGTTTGGCATGCAAGCTAAGGATAGCTTTTACATTTTTAAATGGTTGAAAAAATTAAAAGAATAATATTTTGTGTCATATAAAAATTACATGGAATTCAAATTTAAGTATCTATAACAAAAGTTTTATTAGAACATAGCTGCACTTGTTCATTTACATATTTTCCATGGCTGTTTTTGTACTACAAGGGCACAATTAAGTAGCTGCAATAGAGCTCATATGGCTCACAAAGCCGAAAATATTTATTATGTGGCCCTTCACAGAAAAAGTTTGCCAACCCTTGGTGTAGAATCCAGAATACAGCAAATATTTAGAAACTAAAAGGTTAATACATGAGTGTTTTCTTAGACCATGATTAACTTGACAGATTTTCATATAGTTTTTCAAAAGCAATTATCTACATTTGTAAGCATTAAAAACTCTTGTTTAGGGGCCGCCCGGTGGCGCAGCAGTTTAGTCCGCACTTGGCAGCCCGGGGTTTGCGAGTTCGGATCCCGGGCGCCCGCCGACGCACTGCCTGTCAGCCATGCCGTGGTGGCGTCCCATATGAAGTGGAGGAAGATGGGCACGGATGTTAGCCCAGGGCCAGTCTTCCTCAGCAAAAAGGGGAGGATTGGCAACAGATGTTAGCTCAGGGCTGGTCTTCCCCACAAAAAAAAAAAAACAAACAAAAAACAAAAAACAAAACAAAACTCTTATTTAACCAGGATTGAAATGAATAGACAACCCACCAGCTGGGAGAAAATATTCACAAATCATATATCCAGCAAGGGGTTAATCTCCATAATATATAAAGAACTCACACAAGTGAACAACAAAAAAACAAACAACCCGATCAAAAAATGGGCAGTGGATATGAACAGACATTTTTCCAAGGAAGATATACGGATGGCCAAAAGGCACGTGAAAAGATGTTCAACATCACTAATCATTAGGGAAATGCAAATCAAAACTACACTAAGATATCACCTTACACCCGTTAGAATGGCTATCATCACCAAGACAAAAAATAACAAATGTTGGAAAGGTTGTGGAGAAACAGGAACCCTAATTCACTGCTGGTGGGAATGCAAACTAGTGCAACCTTTATGGAAAACAGTATAGAGATTTCTCAAAAAATTAAAAACAGAAATACCTTATGATCCAGCTATCCCACTATTGGGTATCTATCCAATGAACCTGAAACCAACAATCCAAAGAGGCTTATGCACCCCTATGTTCATTGCAGCATATTCACCATCGCCAAGAAGTGGAAGCAACCCAAACGTCCCTTGACTGATGATTGGATAAAGATGTGGTGTATATACATATATATATATATATATGTATATATATACATACACATATATATATATACATATATATATATATACACACACACAATGGAATACTACTCAGCCATAAAAAGGACAAATTTGTCCCATTCACAACAACATGGATGGGCCTGGAGGGTATTATGTTAAGTGAAATAAGCCAAAGAGAGAAAGACAAACACCACATGATTTCACTCATGTGGAATATAAACTAACACATGGACAGAGAGAACTGTTTCCAGCAGCAAGGGGGTGGGGGGTGGGCACAACAGGTGAAGGGATGCATTCATATGGTGACTGACAATAATGTACAACTAAAACTTCACAATGTTATAAACTATTAAGACATCAATAAAAAAATATAAATAAATAAAAAAATTTTTAAACTCTGTTTAAGGCAATTCCTTTCCATATCCTCATCCTCATATTGTTATACTTCCACTTACCAGAGAAAATTACAAACAAAATCACTCTAAACACTATTGTTTTTAAGCTCCAATATCACAACTGGTATATAATAAAAAGAATGTGAAAAGGCCTCCTTACTATAAACATATATTTACTTGGACAAGTGAAAAATAAAAGCTGAAATCAATGGTAAATTTAAATGTCAAAAAGAATAGAAAACTTAGTTGCATTCAATATCATTGATCCTCCAAGCCAACTCATCATCTTCAGGGAAAAAGAAAAGTTGACATAAAGGAAGATATTTGGAAGTTACTGTAAGATGCAAAGTGGAAAAATGCAATTATATAAGCAGGAAGAAATAAAAGTGGGAAAAAAGAGAAGTACATGCCTAAACTACATACAAATAGATAAGAGGAGGAGGAAAACGAGACAAGATGAAATAATAGAAATCATGAAAGGCAGAACAAACACAGGAGAGGGTACTTATGGGAAATGTAAAGCAAAGGAAAAAGTTTGATTATAATTTGATGGAAAGGAAAAGATGAGTTTAATATCTATCAAATTACTCTCTTCCTCTCCTTCCTTTCCCAATAGGTCTTGGTTGATTTTGAGAAAACACTATAGGGAAAATGTTTCAAGATTTCATTAAGTAACTCTGGAGAAGCTGCTCCAGAGAGAAACAATATCTAGAATGTTAAAGGAGCAAAAGAAACAGAAACGGCAATTGGAGAACTTACATACTCTGATAGAGGAGGTAAACCAGCAAAAAGATTAAATTACTAAGAAAACTACAAAGTTACATACAAATCAAGTAGATGATAATTCTGTTCGCAGAAAGCAAGGAAGGCAAAGGAATTTATAATCCAACTGGTGAAGGAGGACTGGAGCTTGGAGCTTGGGGAGACTTTGAAAGATCAGGAGGGGAAATTGGAAAAGGAATCAAATAAAGATGAGTACAAATATGGACAAGAGCATTAATGAATTTATGATTTAGCCAGTAGCTAAAATCATAAATGTATCCTATCTAGATTAATTATGTTATTTTCTGTAGTAATCCAACATCAGAAATAACAAGCAGTTGGACAGACTGAAGTACGGAAACTGTCAGAGCTGATGGAGCAAAAAAGTCAAAATGGTTAAGGATTTCCAGCCCATTACTCGGGCTGCAAATGAAATTATTGACAACAAATTTCTGGCTGTAGAAAGGAAAAAGAAGCCAAGAAGAAGCAATCAAGTTAGGAAAATAGGCAAAAATTGAGAGACTAGTCTAATTACAGTCAAAAATAAAATATGAGTACTCAAGAAGCATAAAAATTATGGGAATGATTTCCTATGGTATTTCATTAAAGCATTCTCATAATTAGATGACTATGGATGATATAAAGACAATGGGAGAGCTAAAAAGTGAAGTCTAAATACATTTTCTACTCTTAAAACACAGAAGAATTACCATCATATAAAGACCATGGTAGAGGACAAAATCCACAACGAGAAACCTGGAGACTTACCAAGCTGAAGTCAAGTCGTTATTTCAAAATTCCAAAAAGAAATACTCAAAGGACTTAGAAACTACAAAAATATCTAAAATATTCCTTAAATACTACACAAATATCCACACTAAAATTTACATAAGAAGATAACAATGCTTCAGTAGGCCACACACACAAAGGCATCACAGCATTAAATGACTGGTTGATATCAGAATATTGGATTTCCAGTTCAATCATAGTTGGTTGATTCATAGTTAAATAGAATTGGTTGTATCCTACAAACAAAGTAGGACTGATGTGGATTGACAAGTAAGTTGCCTCATCAAATAGATCTATTATTCATTAAATTGAGACTTTGGTTGTGAAACTATTTTCTAGCCAGATTAAGAGCTTAGAAAAGAAACCAGCTCAGGCTTCATTGTCTCCATATAGCTTTAACTACTTATAAGCCTTTTTGCAAAAGACTACTTGATAAAATTTAAGTACTTACTAATATCATCTTCATGATAAATAACAGAGTGAAATGGCAGAGTTCGGTCTTTAATATATCTCTCTGCTGGCTCAACATAAAATGTGCCACCACGAGTCCGGATGAATCCTTCAAATCTTCCATCGATAACAGACCCATGGCTAAAACTTCCTTCTTCACCTATTAATGAAAGCAACAAACTCTTGAAAATTTAATTTACACATTAACATTACATTCATCCTCCTTTAAAAATTCATTCTTATATATTTTTTTAAAACCTGAAGACAAATTTTACTGGAGAAATTAATTTTCACATAAAATATATCAAGCTGAATTTGAGATGTGAACAGCAACTAGCACTTAGCTAAAACATATACAATTACTAGTAACAGCAATGAAAAACAGAACATTTGTCTTGTTGACAATCATATTCCCAGCACCTAGCACAGTGCCTGGCATGCATACATTAGTCATTCAAGAAATAAGTGTTAAATTAACTCAGAAAGAAACAAGCAAATCCACTGATAAAATACACACTTTCAAAATAAAGAGATTACAGTATCTTTTGAAATTTTGCTCTAATTACCATAAGAAAAAAGTTCCTTTCACACCTGATATATTCTCCATGAGCCTTTTGGCTTCCTTACCACCTTTAGGTTTTATAAATACATTTTTTTTTTTGGTGAGGATGATTAGTCCTGAGCTAACATTCGTTGCCAATCCTCCTCTTTTTGCTGAGAAAGATTGGCCCTGGGCTAACATCCATGCCCATGTTCCTCTACATTTTTTTTTATATGTGGGACGCCGACCACAGGATGGCTTGATAAGAGGTGTGTAGGTCCACGCCCGGGATCCGAACCTGAGAACCCCAGGCCACTGAAGTGAAGCGCATGAACTTAACCACTACGCCACCAGGCCAGCCCATATAAATACATTTTTTAAATAAGAAAGCGTCAGACATTTCAGCAGCAATTTGAATAAAAGTATACCAACAATCCTTTTTAAGATATTGGACAAAGATTTAGAATCCTGTCCCATCAATTATACTTCTCTAGTGAAAGAAAATAACAGAAAAAGAGGTATTTTGGCCTCTTAATATAGTCAGAAAGAAAAACTGAGCACCAAACATCAAATGATATGAAGAGGTGGGAAGTAGGAGGAGGAGGCTTTAAAAGTTAAATTTACTTGTTAAATTTTCTGATTAAAACAAAAATCAGGCTTTCCACAAATTCTAATTTGTAGATTAACATTAATTAGCTGATTTTGAATTAATCATAGACTAACAGCTAAGAGCCCAAGACACTGGCATTTTAAATGACATCTTTATCTGCAAACTCATTTAGTCTTACATTTTTCTTGACCACCACCTAGCAAAACAGGGCAGAGACTGTAAGCTATTTGGCCAGCAAGATAAATAACCAAGAAAATAATAGAAAACTGTAGTCTGACATTAAAAATCTAGACTGATGGTAAAACACTTTCCTCTGGTCACATAATTATAAGAGTACAAAAAACTTGTAATTTATTAACTAGGTTTAATCTACAAGTGAGAAATTTTAAGTATAAAAATGCCTCATTATCAGGCATAAAAAAAAACATTTCTTTAAGCACTTTTCATAGTATTATGATTTTGAATGGAACTCTCTCTAACATGTAGAAATGAAATTTAACTTTCAGTTAACTTTGTCTTAATAACTCAGGATCATTTTGAGTATTTATTAGTGTACAGAGTTAATAACACAAGGATATTTTTCCCTTCTGTAATACCTCCAGAAGACTTGAATTTTTCAACTTTTTTATGATTTCTATAATTCTTCCATTCTCCCCACACTACTAAGCTGTCAAAGTCAACCTCCATCCCCCCACTACCTTTTTAATCTGGTGTAGTAAGAGAAATTTGTTAGAACTGTGAACAAAAGCAAATAGATTCCGAGGAAGGCAGGCCGTGGGAATATTTTCCTCTGAATGACTTTGTCATTATTTATGGCTGTTAAGATGATCTTCACAGTTTCCTTTTAGATTTTTCCCCTTTCCTATACAACACAGCAAAGCTACTATTAATTTCTTACTAGGAAGATCAGAAAATTATAGACATTACAATTTTTTTAAAAATCAATTTGGAGGTATTGGGTCAAAAATTCATCCTTTCAGAAGCCAGACACTGCATAATTCAGTAATTAACACAGAGGTAAAGATATGTCCAAGGATTACTTCATTCTTCAAAGACCTTTCATGATGTATTCAAATCTCCTTAGGATTTATCTCATCTTTTCTGAAATATCTGCCCATACTTCAAAATAAATATTTCCTTGTGTAGAAAAAAATTAAAGAACAGGGTTCTTTTAACGTTCAACTTACCATAAATATGTCCAGTGTATATATGAGAGGTATCATAATCAAGTACTTTATTTGATGTTTCTACTTTAAATTCATCACTAAAAAGGGAAGTGTCCCTCTTCATTCGTAGGTTGAAATGTCTGCAAAATGGGATAGGAAAGAGAAAAATGAAATTAAAAAGATCCAAAGTTTAAACAATTTTTTTAATGAAAAATTCTGCAAAATGTGGACTGTTTCACACAATTTGTCTATTTGGGAAAGATACTGACCAAGATTTTCTTATAATAATTCTGCTCTAAAATTCAACCTAGTAGCTGTGATACAACTCTAAATTATATACAATTAAACAGTAACTGTCTAGGATATATTTAAAAATAAATGCCTATAGGCTGATTCCTACATGGTAAGACAAGATGATTCCAACAGCAACTAAGTTGCTTAGAGATAAACACAAGCTTCTTGACCCAATTACTATTATTCACTACAAACTGTCTTCCCTCTCTAGTAATTCTGTAGCTTTGCCACTTTCCTCTACTTTTCACAACTCAAATAGGATAATACATAGAAAAGTTGCATCTATATTAGATAATGTCTCTTCTCAGAGAAGAAGATGCATGCTCTTTCTTTTACACACATCACCCAGACACACAGACATACACAACCTTTCAATTCCTTTATTTTTTCCCTGGGACTTCTAATTCTTCTAATTATCTTTGGACCTTCCTCAATTCAATTTGAGAACCCCAAGAGACCATAATGTTAGCTAAAATCATACTCATTCTAACTGTCCTCTGTAAAGGAGAGGGAAAGACCAAAATATTGAAGTGAAATTAAAGAATTTAGATTTTAGAATCAAACTTGAAATCAAACCTTAAGCCTAAAATTTACTAGCCCAGCATCTCAGTCTGTGAAATGAAGATAATACATTCTATCTTGTAGAACTGTTTTCAGGATTAGAGATTATAATACATAGAAAGTCATTAACACAGTTTCTGGCACATAGGAGATGTATAATAAATGGCAGCAAATTAGCTATCATTACTAAACTCTTAAAAGTATATCAAGTCTCTTTTATAACCACCATGAAAGTCTGCACATAACATAATTTCTACCAAGGAATCTGAACTAAAGTCTTCAATTAGCCAACCCCCAAATGTTAACAGGCTGTGGAGTAACTGGAACTCTCAACACTTTGCTGGTGGAAGTACAAAATGGGGCAATCACGTTGGAAAACTAGCTGTTTTCTATAAAGTTAAACATACAAAAACCCTATGACCCACAATTCCACTCCAAGAGAAATGAAAACATAAAACATATGTCCACACAAACAACTGGACACCAACATCCATAACTTTATTCATAATAGCCAAAACCTGGAAATAATCTAAATGTCTATCAACAAGTAAAGAGATTAAAATATTGTGGCTTGGGGCCAGCCCCATGACCTAGTGGTTAAGTTCTGCCCACTCCACTTCGGTGGCCTGAGTTCGTTTCCCGGGCATGGACCTACACCACTCGTCGGCAGCCATGCTGTGGCAGGGACCCACATACAAAATAGAGGAAGTCTGGCATAGATGTCAGCTCAGGGCGAATCTTCCTCAAGCAAAAAGAGGAAGATTGGCAACAGATGTTAGCTCAGGGCAAATCTTCCTCAGGAAAAAAAAAAAGAAAGAAAGAAAAAAATGTGGCTTATTCATACAATGGCAAACTACTCAGCCATGAAAAAGATCAAACTACTAAAAATAGGCACTTTTGTGAAGATACAAAAGAACAGCCACCGCATAAATCCATACATATGTAATTCTAAAATAGGCAAAACTATCTATTGTGACAGAAAGCAGATCAGTTTTTGCCTGGAGCAGAGACAGACTAAGAGCAAAGCGGAATGAAGGAACTTTTTGCTATGATGGAAATGTTCTATATCTTGATTTGTATAGTAGTTACACAAATGTATACATTTGTCAAAACTATACACTTGAAATAAGTATATTTTATTTTATGTAAATTATACTTCAATAAAGTTCATTTTAAAGGAAAAAATCCAACTCATTTTTCAAGTGAATAGGGGTCAACAGGGTATACTCTTAAGTTTCAGAAAGTACATCCCTTTTTGAACACTGTCTGTTTTATCTTTTCCTTAATTTCATGTCAATCTTGGCACCCTTTTATTTTGAGGCTGTACTCGTCTTCCACTTGCCAAAAACTCCTAGGGATTCCCAGGGGCTGTGACAAGGACTCTAGGCGAAAGGCATCCTTAGAGCCTTATGGTTCCAATCTACCACAGCAAGTAATCAACAAAGCCAAACACATCTTCTAAACAGGAACTCCATAAAGTTAAAATAGACTGTCCTGAACAAACAGGAATCCTGACTGAATTCTTGTTGCACATCCTGTCTTTTCATAAAATTATTTCTGCCAACTAATAGGAAATTCTTGATCATAAATGTGAGTGTAAATACATAATTTTTGAAAGGATCACAATATTTTGAAAAATCATTAATTGATCATTATATATATTTTTAATTTACTATATAAATACTACTTCTAAAACAGCATCTTTGTTAAACACACTAAACAATAAATGTCCAAAGGCTTAATATATTTATCATTCAGGAATTACTTTTCATCAAAATTGTTGTACCCTAAAATCATTGTAAGTGAAAGTAATAGTATTCTGTACGCAAAAAAAAACAGGTGAAAGCTTCGGAAAGATACTTAAGTTCAATATAAGAAAAATCTATGTTACATTCCCTACCCAAAAAAATAGTTTTACATCACTTAAAGTATCTAAGCAGATGGCAACCCTAGAGGGATGTTAGAGAGAATTTTAGAACATTTGAAGTAGGCCCCTTCTCATCCTGATATTGGCTTCATAATAAGAAAATCATCTCATATATAAAAAATGTTATTCTTAGCATTGATTTAAATTGAATTAAAACCATATATAAAATCAATTCTTTATTATCCATATACAGAGTCAAGTAGCAGTACAGATAATAAAACAAATAATAAAATTTAGGTCATACTTCCAAAATGTACCACTTTTACTAATATCAAAATTAATTTGCATTTAAAACACTTATCAACAGAAAAGGGAACGGAATGAGGGTGAGCTTGGAAGGCAGGTAAATGGCAGAAAGAAGCCAGATTGAATTAAAGTCTGTCATAATCTACGAAATAGATAAATACAAATGAATAATCAGAAGCTGGACATAATTTATTCCATTAACTAAGCCACTGGATTCCAATTCTCTAATTTTAATTCCACTACCATCTGTTTGATAGTTCATATCTTTATGGTATTTTAATATTTATATAAATTACAAATTAACTGCAAGATTACTCTTGAATATACTATAAAAGAATAATAAAAATTAGCTGACTAACCACATTCTACCTTCCCAATTTCTCAACAAGCCCTGCGTAAAAAACAATCTGAAAACATACCCTGATTCTTTAATTGTTTAAATTTTTGGCCCAAAGGTCAGAAAAACTGTAGTAAACACTGCCTTATAAAAATTATTGTATTCTGGGAAAACAGTTTCGTGGCTCCTCAAAAAGTTAAACATAGAATTACCATACGATCCACCAGTTCTACTTCTAGGTATATACCCAAAGGAATTAAAATCAAGGACTCAAACAGATACACACTGTACACCAATGTTTATAGCAGCATTATTCACAAAAGCCAAAAGATGGAACCAACCCAAATGTCCATCAACAGGCGGATAAAAAATACATATATGGGGGTTGGCCTGGTGACGCAGTAGTTTAGTTCACAGTTTGGCAGCCCGGGGTTCGTGGGTTCGGATCCCGGGTGCCGGCCAACCCACCGCTTGTGAGCCATGCTGTGACAGCATCCCACATAAAGTAGAGGAAGACGGCCATGGATGTTAGCCCAGGGCCAGTCTTCCGCAGCAAAAAGAGGAGGACTGGCAACGGATGTTAGCTCAGGGCTGGTCTTCCTCACAAAAAGAAAAAAGAAAATACATATATGAGTGGTAAACACATGCAATGGATTAGTCAGCCTTAAAAAGGAATAAAATTCTGATGCATGCTACAACATGGATGAACCTTGAAAACATTATGCTAAGTAAGTCAGACATAAAGAGGACAAATACTGTATGATTCCACTTATATGAGGTACCTAGAATAGGCCAATTCATAGAGACAGAAAGTGGAATAGAGGTTACCAGGGGCTGATGGGAGAGCAGAATGGGGAGTTACTGTTTAATGGGTGCATAGTTTCTGCTTGGGAAGCTGAAAAAGCTCTGGAAATGGACAGTGGTGATAGTTGCACAAGACTGTGAATGTACTTAATACCACTGAATTGTACATTTCAGTGAATTAAATGTACAATTTAATTCATTGAATTAAAAATGGTTAAAATAATAAGTTATATGTTATTTTACCACAACAAAAATAAATAAATTTTTTAAATCATTGTATTCTAAAAAGCTGGAGTAAAAAATAAAGTTGTGTGGCCAGAGATACCTTTCTTAGTGGTAAAAGCCCCAAGTGATTTGGTTGAGACAGTGGTGTTGTGATGATAATGATGAGATTATAACATTCTTCTTAAATTTATACAGATTTATGATTTTTAGAGCACTTTTATATGTACTACTGCATCTTACCCTCACAGAAACAATGCAAAAGAGGCATGATGAATATTTTTATCAAAGGGTATGACTCAAGGTCACAAGACTAGAATTAGGACTAGAACTCCAGTATTTGGTTGCTACATATTATTCTTTCTACCATACCACAAATGCCTCTCAAGCATGTGATGAAAACGGTCAAGCTAATATATGCTAAGCGTTGTAGTAGTCTTAATGTAATATTATCAGTCTCCACCACCAAGTCACTTTTAAAATCTGAACAAATGTAAATAAGATATAAAAATGAAAATATAATGTTATTTGACTTTTACTGAAAATTGTACTTTACAACACCAGCATAAGATATTCTCTTTGATTATTAATGCTTGAGCTACTTTCAAGACTAAGGCTAAACGCTGTCCCCTTTTACTATGTTTCTTTCAGCAGGTTTAGTTCTCTTTTTTTATTATTATAATATAGTACACTGTCATCAAGATAAACTTTAGATTTCCTTTGAGGAAGTAAGATGATCTGTAACGAGAACATTATTTGCACTGGGAACGTTTTTCTACCCTTAGATTTATCCACTGTATTGATTCTATGGATCAAAAGTATTTTGTTTCTCATCTTGATTATGGTAGTTCTATTATAATTCTTTTTTGGCTTTCCTCAGTGGCATTATACTAAAGTTATAAAGACCAGAGTGAAATTATAGGAGGGAAAAAGCAGTTAAGAAATGACAGCATTTGAAAAAATACACCAGATTCCAATTTTCCAGCCCCAGTGCTCTGAAGATGCAGTTGTAATATATGGTAATAATAGCTGGTTTTCCTTTCTTAGGCTTTAGAAAAGCACTCTACATCTAAAGCAAACAAATAATGGAGGTACCAAATCCACCTTTGGTACAGAACAACAAAATAAATTATGTTAGGACATGATTCTATAAGTTTCTGGAAGGTTATGTACCTTTCTATAGATTAGAAAAGTTAGAACACTAAGAATATAGAATAATATAGTTGCCTTTTCCCATGTAATTGCTATTTTGGCTAAAGAGAGTATGGCTCTGATTCTCAGAAGAAAACAGCAATAGATAAAGGGTGCAGCCCCTGAACTGAAGTCATATTAGGACAAAAAGCCTCAACTAATGAAGTACCTTGGTAACATTGGGAAGAAACCTGAGAGCAAAAACCTTGCTTCAAAGTATGTCAGTGTAATCCAGCAGTCCCACAGACCAGGACTGTCTTCATGAATAGAGGTCTATCACGTCTAAATGGAACAGATCTATAGTAGGCTGGGTTAGTGATTTCTAGAAATAAAATTATACTTAATAAGACATTCCTGACATCTCTAAATACTCTTTTCTTAACACTCACCTTCTTCTTAATAAAGATGCTTGACACAGTCTCCATCCAAATTACGTTTTAAGACAAGTTGCCAATATTAACATCAAATATTAGAGTCACATGTCTAGTTTACTTCCACTAGTATACTTTTTGAAACAGAAAAGAAAAGTCCTTTTTTCAAAATATTTTAAGGAAGCCAATACTGAAAAAAAAAAAAAAAAGATAAAATAGAACAGGTTGGTAGAAGGGGAAAGGGCAGAGTCAGCTCATGTGCACCCCACGGGGCAGTACCTGAGATGTCCTCCACAGAAATTTTAAGGCTGTACAGTTTGAAAATCAGAGTTCAAGGCTTAACTAATGGCCCTGAGTAAGATAAATTACCTCAAATAAGCAAAAATATGCCAGCAAGAATCCTCAAGAGTCCCCAAGGAAGATAAAAGTGAAACTAAAACTTGAGCTAAAATGAGAAACTTCACCCTGTGTAAGAAGACAAATACATCACCAGTATGAGTCTTTCCCATATAAATGAGAGCCAAGGGGAAGAATCTGCCATAGTGGCATGACAACAGAACACATGATTACATGTGTTATACACAATTGCAGAATAAGTAAATTTATCTATCAGAGAGGGGGAAAAAAGGTTTCTGTAAATACTTTCTGACCTCATGTAACTATGTACCTAAAAAACTGGCAAGCAAAACTACTGTATATAAGACACCAAAACAATGACAGGATTTAAGAGTAGAGTGAGACTTCAATTACTCAGATATTTAATGTAAATCAAATGTATAAAATTATTAAGACCACCTAAATTTTCTAATTTCACAAATCAAAAAAGGCTGACCTGACCAAGATCACACAAATAAAATCAGAGCTTGAACCTAAACCGAAGTCTTCAATTAGCCAACTAATGATCTCTCCACCACACCAAGCTCCAGTCCCCCGCTTAGGCTGTATAAGGCAGTGCCAGGATGGCAAAATACAGGACATCTTCCCAGTAAAAGACCAAAAAATGAAAGACTGACTGAAAAAGCATAATCAATTGTATTGTTATATATAAAAGAAGAACGTGTCAATGGAAGGGAATCTAAAAGAAAGTGGTCCAAGAAATAAAACTGACAGTGTACATCCAAAAAAAGTGATCAGAACCATGAACTTGATTGTATACTATTCTTTCATTCCATAAATATTTACTGAGCACTTATTAGGGCAAGCACAGTGCTAAGCCAGGGGATATGGGCATGAACAACACAATTCACAGAACACACTGTAGTTCACACATGGTTAGTGAGCAGAGAGAAAGGGAGGGAGGATGGAAGGAAAGAAGAAAGTTGGTCTTGTAGTGATAGGCACTATGATGAAAAACAAAGCAGGATAAAAGAACAGAGTAGTAGGAGGAAAGAAGGCTGCTATTTTACAAAGGGTAGTAGAAAAGGTTTCTCTGACATTTGAACAGAGATTTGAACGAAGTGAAGGACCAAGAGCCATGTGGTTATGGAGTGGAGGTGAGCAAGGGTTTCAGGCAGAGGAACAATAAGTGCAAACACATGCACTGTGTGTTGGAGAAAAATTGCTGGGGCTACAGTGGTATAAAGGGGGGAAGAGAGCAGGAGATAAGGTAGGAGAATAGAATCTAGCACACAGAAGGGACTCCAAAACCTTCGTTGAATTAAGGAAGACTTGCCTGAGCAGCTAGCAGGTTATTCTTCACATGACAAACTCGGTCTAAAACATCTCTATGATTATATCCCTTCAAACTACAATATTCTCTATTCCCTTTTCGGGGAGAGGGAGGGGTGGGAAGGTTACTAGCCCTTCTTCCATACATTCTTATCATTTCAGACCTCTCCTTTTTAAAGATAAAACCTATCATCTCTTCCCTATGCTCCTCAATTATTCCACTCCCATCTACATTTTCCTGCCCCTGTTACTCTTCCACATCCAGGGAGGCCTGAGGATCCAAACTCCTCCTCCAAACTCCGCTCCCAGGCTCTGCCCACCCCACTGTGGCTACTCAAGTAGCTCAAGTCTCCTTCCCTGTGGATAAGTAGGTATTATATTCACTTCTTATCCTCAGTCTCACTCCCATTTAAGATAAAGTTTCTGATGAAGCAGAGGTACTGCGGCTCTGCTATAGCAAAGTGTTTGATAGCTTTTTGATTTGTCCTGCTGATAATCTCAACTTCCAGAAGAAAAAGAATACAATGATGGGAACTTCTACTCTAGACTTAATACTGATAAACTATGAATAATCGGTTGATTATGAAGTGACAAGAACTTAGGGAGAAAACATCACCATCATCCTATCACAGTTTGTTAAAACAAGACAAGAAAAAAACAGCATAAAATAGCAAAGGTTTTAATAAAGCAGATTTTTAAACATTCACAGAAAGCACAGGTAAAATCTCCTCTTTGGGGACTTGAAACACATACAAGTGAAGTTGAATGACCATGTCTCAAACACATCATCCAATATTAAGCTGGACAAAGTGACCTCTACAGTCTCTCAAAAGAAAGAATGTGAAAGGCTCACTCAATTTAACAGGTGAGAGTAAGCTATTTGTGAAACTGAAACGTAAAAAGATATTAGGAGTCACGTATACAGTCAGAACAACTTTACTATGGACAAATAAAATGTTTGTACTTCATACATTTAGGAAAAAGTGAGCCAAGCTATACTCAGAAGATAACTGGGTCCTTGCAATCAATCACCACAGAATTAGTAGAGATGGTTCTCAAAGATACTGGCGCAATATGCTCCTGTAACTAAAATGCCCCCAAATATATCAGCTTTATCATGAATCATTAGAAATTCAAACAAAAAAATGTTCTTTACCCTTATACATGCCTATGATGTGTCCAAATCTGGACTACTCTGCATAATTAGAGCCAGCAAGATCAAACAAAACTAAACAAATTCAAAGAAGGAGAAGTAACATGAACTAAGAATACTGCTAATGTTGAGCATGACAAAAACAAGCAGCAGCAATTAACCACTCCCTCTTGGCTTCTAGGATACCACGCTCTCAGGTTTTCGTCTACTTTTCTTACCATTCTTCAGTTTTTGCATGCCCTCTTCCACCTAACCCTTAAAATGTTGGCATTTAGCAGGGCTCTCTCCTAGGCCCTCCTCATGAACTTTACAAAACATGTCCAAAACTGAACTTATGATTTCTCCTCAAATTTATAGTTGTTCCAGTATTCCCTATCTCAGTAAATGGCCCCAAGAGCCACTCAGTTGCTCAAACCAGAAAACTGTCATCCTTGACTCCTACTCTTTATACCTCAATACATATCAACCAAGTCCAATAAATTCTACCATCAAAATATCTCTCAAATCCATTCACTTTCCTTCATCACCCTAGTACCACCTTAATCCAGGCTACCACCTCCCATAAGGACTAGTACAACAGCCTCCTAACTAGCCTCAGTGCATTTAGTCTTACTCCCTTCCAAACTATTCTTCATTCACAACCAGACTGGACTTTTTAGGCCTCATAAAATTATTTATCATTAAAAACCTCCCATGGCTAAGTAAAAAAATTGTCACCATGACTTAGATAAACTCTCAAAGATCTGGCTCCTGCTTATATCTACAGCCTCATTTGAAACCATTCTCCCTCACATTTTAAGCACTAATCATACTGAAATTTCAATTCCATGAACACGCCCTTTCTCATCTCAGTATCTTTGTACATGCTGTTTCCTCTGTCTAGAACACAGTTCTTCCCTTTCTTTGCCTAACCAACTCCTTCTTCAGTCATTCTTCCAGGATCAGTTTAAATACCATTTCCTAAAAGTAGCCTTCCTCGACCTCCAGAGAAGATGGCATCCCCCTATGCTCCCATAACAATCTTCTGGATATTCCTTTCTTAACAAATTTCACAGCTGCCACTCTTAATGCAGTATCTGTCTTCCTCATGAGTCCACCAACTCCACAATAGCAAGGATCTGTATTGTTCAGCAACTCTGTAACTAGCGACTACTAAAGTGCCTGGAATATATTAGATGCTTAATAAATATATGAAACAACGAAAGGGTTGAAATAAATTAACATATGAAAGTGGACTTAGTAAATTATGGCACATTAAAACTACAGAAACATCTCTTGTAGCTCAAATAAATTTAAACAAAAAGAAACGCACAAGATATCTATTCATTCAGTCCAGAGATCAAACTTTTATTTAACTGAATTTGTGGTTTATGGTTTCTTTAATTAAAAAAAGAAATGAATACTGCTATATAACACAACTATTTGTCCCATACCATCGTATCTAAGATTCTTGATATGCTAGACTTTGTGTTTATATTTGATTTGTTGGTTCAGCATTATTCTCCTAGCACAGACTGTTTTGGAACCTAACTACTATGAAGTGATTATAATTTAAGATTTCAGAGACACACACAAATTAACAACTCAATTTTATCCTTACAAACAAATGACAAAAATATTTGTCAATCCAAAGAAGTAGAGAAAGGCTTTAAGAAGTTAGACAAGAGGTTCTGATACAACCAAGTGAAGAATCTCAGTATTCAGAAGCTATTTCAAAAAGGACCTGTATATGTGATTACCAAAGAATTTTTAAACATATTTATCAGGTTAAAAATATTACACTACTACACAAGATTTCACTGATGCTTAATAAAACAACCCAAACAAGCATAATGTTATAAAACCAATAAACTAAACATATCCATTCAACACAGTTATATAAAGGATTTTCTGGTATAATGAAATAGGAGAAACATTTAAATAACTTTTAGTCATATAAAATCCTTGCCACACTTTCAAGAAATAGCGCAACTTACATGGGGCTTAGTCACCTGAAGAACAGAAAAAAAATAAGGTTGGCTAGAAATCTGAATTAAATCTGAGCTAGAATGCTTATCTCACAAAAGACCAAAATTTCAGGATGAAATATAACTTACAATTGAAGAAAATGATGGGTGGGCTTTTTGACTAGGCATATACCTAATTTCTGACATTTACTGCCTAGGCCACCAACTCTAGAAACTCTGACATTAAATATGCTATTAGAAACAAGCCTGTTTTAGATCAACTTTTAGAGGAAACAATGTATCCAAAAAATTTAAAATAGTCAGAAAAACACTTTGACACTCTTACTTCCATTCCCTTTCCAAAATGAGAGGGAAGAAGCTCAGTTTAAGTTTTTCTTAAAACTTATTCCATCTCTTCCACATAAAGCCTAGTTAGTGCTTAAAAACATGTAAAATAAAAATGACATTTCATGTTAAAATCATACCTAAGACGCTAATTAGGCTCAGAGTAATCAGCAGCTCTCAATTTAGCTTCTTAAATACAAAATTAACATGCACACAACTCAACTCTTGCTTTCTCTTATGATTCAGTAAGTAATTCAAGTGGCCAGTGTTTTCTTAAAACAGATTTGTTAGGCTTTTAATTTCTATGTAAAGAGGAATCAGGCAAGAACAAAGAATATCACATGCTAGAAAATCCATGGCTGAGACAAAGAGCAGTATGAAATATATTTAAACTAACAATATATGCTAAAGGGCACTGTACCTGAAATAAAGTAGGTACCAAATAAACACCATTTTCCTTAAGGAATTTTTGCTCAAACTTGCTCAAATTTTGTTGAGAGAGATTTAAATGACAAGTCAGTATTTTTCAAAATTTTGTTTTTCCAAATCCATAACAATAGCATTTTTACACAATTCAAGTTTATTCTCTTGCTCTTCTTCACAAGTTGGCATCCGTTTGGGCTCCCTGGATTGTTACCTCTGCTTCTCAAAGTGTGCTAGTTTGTGGAAATAAAAGTGTCTTGAGTTTTTGCTATTCTACTCGTCACAATATGACAAAGATAAAGCCAAGACACTGCCAGACTAATCCAACTCCAGTCAGGATCCATCAAAGGGAATATGTATGCCTTTTACAGGCGGCCTGGGCCACAATCCTGATAGCTTCATATTTTAGGAGTAGGAAGAACTTGTTCCAAACCACCAAGAAAACTTCTAATCAAAGGTCTGACCATCTGTTTTGAACAGTTTGTAAACTTACTATTAAGGCTATAGGAAGAATTATCTTGTCAAAATCAGAAAGAAGAAACTTGTTAATTCTCCAAAACATGATACTACACTTAAGAAAAAAATTGGGTATCTTCTATACTATATATAAATCACATATTAGATAGAAACAATTTTTGATTTATTATGTACCCAAATAAACACATAGGCAGAAAAAATAGTTTATTACTGACTAGTGTGTTCTGACTTAAATTTAGTTACTTGGGTATTAATAATATATTCTGTAGAATTTTAAAGCAGCAAGGGGCCTAAACATTATCTCATCCAAAATTCAAGGTTTTATTAGCAAGGAAACGGAGGCTCAGCAGAAATCTTCTTAGATAACTCATGTTAAGTCAGAAGAGAACTCCACTCAATCTCTGAATTACCACAGTACT
The DNA here is from genome assembly GCA_031878705.1 of Tapirus indicus. Lineage (NCBI taxonomy): Eukaryota > Metazoa > Chordata > Mammalia > Perissodactyla > Tapiridae > Tapirus > Tapirus indicus. The sequence continues at coordinate 50,438,074 of CM062918.1, forward strand.
CTTTTCTCTACCCAGTTTATGACTGTTTCAATACATATATTATTCTTCCTACAAAATCACAAGTTTCTTTACCAAGTGGCTTCCACTCAAATGCAAAGTTGGTAGATGTGAACCACCAAATCTACGAAGGCAGTACCAGTTAGGAAAGTGATGAGAAGACCAGAAAATAATGACAAGATGACTACCCAAAAGTACATAATTTGAAAAACAAGATGTGAAGAAGGAAAAGATTTAAACATACATATATAAAAAACAAGAAAAAAACGTGATTCAGGCTGGTGGCATAGTGGTTAAGTTCACACACTCCGCTTCAGCGGCCTGGAGTTCACAGGTTTGGATCCTGGGGATGGACCTAAACACCGCTCATTAAGCCATGCTGCAGCAGCGTCCCATATACAAAATAGAGGAAGACTGGCACAGATGTTAGCTCAGCGACAATCTCCCTCAAGCAAAAAGAGGAAGATTGGCAAAAGATGTTAGCTCAGGGTCACTCTTACCAAAAAAAAAAAGAAAAACCATAATTCAATATAACAGTATATGCATATATCCTACCAAAAGATAAACTATATTATATCAGGGTTCTCAAATATTCTTTCTACTTATTTTTTTTAAATACCACTATAAAGTAATATTTCAGAAAATTTACAGAAGTTCTATTAGAAAGAAGGAAGAGTGGTATGATCCCTTATGCTTCCCTTCAATGATAGCTGCCAACAAAAAGCATAAGTTAAAATATATATACAACATCAGAATCTCACTTTGAGCTGTAATAAGGATCACTAGTGATCCCTGCAGTGAAGTTTTTCTCATGCTATACTAGTACTCTTGGATAAATCCAGGAGATATTTATTTATTCTAAATTTTCATCTAGATCAATACAAGAATATGGTAATACACCATCATATTATATAAATCCAAGACTTTAACAACATAAAATTTGCATTTTATGAAAGTCAGATAAGCAAAATTCCTAATGAAAATGTGGTTCATTGGTATTATCTAAGCCTAAAATACATAACAGGTAAGCCAGGAATGGCAGGATACATGTCATTTAATGATATCAAAGAAGAATAAGGCAAGGCAATCACAACAGACAGTCTGGTACATCACACACTTTCACATGAACATGAAGATTGAGAAAGAACAAATTTTCCACAATTATTTCAAAAACCCTGCATCCCACAATATGATAAATCTGCCTATACTTACTGATTATGAACAACTGCTAAAGGGGATGAGATATTTCAGACTATATAATATTTAAGCTGAAAATCTATTTCCTAATATTTTGGTTACTTTATTATCAAATTAAATAGCTATAAGCATTGATACTTTACTTTTTCTAATCAAACTCTATGGTGAGGGCCAGACCTAAACAAAGGTATTAGTTACACACTTCCCCTGTCAGCACTTTATGCTTCTAAGTGTTGTAACTCCCTTCATAATGCTGCATTCATTCATTCACTCATTCAATATAACTTAAACAACCACCATCTATGTAAAAAAGGTACATACGACTCAGGCTCTGCCCTTCAAGTTCACTGGGAATAGAAGACCTATGCATGTAAACAAGGTTATAATAAATGCGACAAATGCTATAATCAACATACACATTGCTGAGTGAGCTTAGAGGAAGAAACAATGTTCTGGGAGAATATCAACTCAGGTATCCCATTTATCAGAACTTATCCAAGTGAAGCAATTTCTGAAGTCGAGAAAACTGATTATGAATTTCTCAGCAAAGCTAAGAGGTGTCTTTTACCCTAGTATCTATTATCAAAATATTTTAATATTCTAATGAGTATTACTGATGTGTGTCTCAAAATACCTATCTTTCCTCAACAACTGTAGCACTGGCACACACACTTTTGTTTTCAAACAACTTGAAACTTTATTTTAAGAGCAATAGTTTTTCAAGGAATTCTTAAAAATGGACTTTGGGCTTGAAGAAGCTCAGCATCTCTTCATTTAACATTAACATCTTAAACTTGGGATGTGATTCCTTATTTAGGAAACTTGGAAGCTAGGTTGGAAGAAGTTTGTTCACGTGCTTAGGCATAAACAAGACAGCATGAAGAATGACTTTAATACTGAAACACACACACATAACCCCCATAGAGGCTGTGCTAGTACCCAGAGATGCAAAACATAATTGTCTAAGCAAACTCTTTTCCAGTATATTTCTCTTTGTATGTCTAAGTCAACTGCACAGTATTTATTGTTCTGCAATTTATTAAAGTATTCTGATCTGATTCTAGGGAACTAAGCCCCACTATACAATCAGGAGAAACAAACTCTTCTTGATATTTTCTAAAAGATGAAAAATAAATAACAAGTCTAGCCACAATGCACATTTTACAGACTGAGCTACAGCTAACCATAGCCCAAAGTCATCCAAAAACTATATTCATAATAAAGCTTGGTCTTCCAATCAACACACTACTGCTTTATCATAATCACTTCTCTTCTCATTTATTACAAATTGTTATTAACCAAATAACCAATAGTTTGTATATAGATACAAATCCCATTTAGGAGGGGTTGTAGTATACCAAAACTAACATTTTGTATATGGTGGAGGAGGAGGAGACACTTAGCAAGAAATCTATAATTACACCACCCAGGTCATTTTGTAGGCCTATTTCAAGGAAAGGGAGAAATAAAACTACTAGATCATCACATTTTTAACTAAGGTATGTTAGAAGGTAGTTGCAATGACTATGTTTTAGGGCACAAAGTCTGAGACAGTGTGAATATACAAGTATAATAATTGAGACAACAAAATAAAATAACTGAATTTGGACCTATTCTAGAAAATGTAGCATTACGTATACAGTTAATTAAACAGATTTCTGGTAAAAGTACCTAAGATGACCATAGCATGAGATTTCCTTGTTCCAGGTCCTCTGCTGACAGCTTCAGCCAGAAGTAAGCTCTCCCTCCTTGGAATATCTATACCATTTTATCTATAAAGCACCGTATCACATTTTCCTCTTATACAATGACTTACAGACATCTTGTTGCTCCTGTTAGATCTATGTTTCTATCACCCACAGCCTCAACTAGGTAACTTCTAACTAGCAGTCAATAGAAATTTTTTAGATGACTAAATAACAGCACACACTCACACACTCACTGTCTCACTCACACATGCAAAAGAACAAAAGGAGCAAGGGATTTGGTTTTGCCACATGCTCAATATGAATTATGTGATAGATCTAATAAAAATCAAATGACATAACAGGAATGTGGTATCCAAACCAAAAGGAGTTAGAATCTCAACTTCTCCTTTTGGCAGTCACACCCTATTTGGAATATAAGATTAAATTTATTTTGAGATGGTCACTAAAAATTTAGGAAGGCTTAATGATTGCTTATTATTTCATGGTACTAATAAAGAATGGGCAATTTAAGTTAAGGATCATAAAAACTTACATGAATTGCTGCCACTAAAATTTTTACCTAGAAGAACAAACAGACCCTTAAATGAATCTTTTTCCCTCCTTCAAATGAAAGTAAGAGATTTTATAATTTGAAAGTCTTTTTTATACAGTGATCATTACTTTATAATATGGAAAATAAGTTAATTTAAGTAATACTTTTATTCCCATGTGCAAAACACTTTAACAGCATTTCTTATTATCTGATTTTTCATCCATTAAAATCTTTCTTCACCATCTATACTATAAGTGTAAATAATAGACATACCCAACAGTAACCAGGGCACCTACTTGTGAGGAACAAAAAACAGTTACAGAAAAATAAACAAGAAATATACACATGAAAAGGAAAAGAGAACGAATCAAATGCCAATGGTACAAATAAGTAATTTAAAAGTTCAGAGGAAGGCATAGGTAAGGCTTCAAAGAAGTAGAACTTGAACTGTACATCAAAAGATGGTTAGAATTTAAGATAAATGACACAGAGAACAAATTTTACATGGGATATTCAGCAAACATAATATCAACCTGGGTGAAACAGACACAGTGTTGGGAAGCAGAGTAAAGTAAATTTAGAATAATAGACTAGAACTAATTTACAGGGAATCTTGAAATCCAACTTAAGAAATCTGGAGCCAGCCCTGATGGCCTAGTGGTTAAAGTTCAGTGCGCTCCACTTCAGTGGCCCAGGTTCAGTTCCCAGGCGCAGAACTACACCACTGTCTGTCAGCTGCCATGCTGTGGCGGCGGCTCACATAGAAGAACTAGAAAGACTTACAACTAGAATATACAACTAAGCACTGGGGCTTTGGGGAGGGGAAAAAAACAGAAATCTGGCTAACAATCATTAATTGAAGACTTTAGAGCAATAAGCTGATGTGAAAAAGGAAGCATTAAAGGAAGAATCATCTTGTAGCAGTAAATAGGATAGCTTCAATGATAAATGGAGTGGAAGCTGGGAAACCTATTAGAAGGTGAATAATAAATCAGTGTTACATCAGTGGAAAAAGTATGAAAGGAAGAGATTTACTAATTACAGCAGGCAAGGTAGAGAGTCTGACAAAGAATACTTGAAGATTTTGTATCTAAGGATCTGTAATAGACAGAAAGAAAAAAATATGAAGTTCTGAGTCAGTCAGGTCTGGGTCAAATCTGTGTTGTGTAACTTTAAAGAAGCTATTTAACTTCTCTGAGCCTTAGCTTTCTCGGATATAAAAAAATATTTACCTTGTTTGGGTGTTTAGAAGATTAAATTAAAAACGCATATAAAGCATCTATGCACCTAGAACACAACAGGCACTAAATAAAAGTGATTTTTACCTCTCTCCTTTGGCTCCCTGTTCTTCATCCCTTAACAATTCTGTATGGGAATTGAGTAGTACGGTAGGTAATCTGTCTACAGGTTGTCATTTTAGAGAGGATAAAATTGAGTTAATGAGAAATTAAATGACTTATTCAATGGCATAAGTTATGATGCTACCTTCACTGTTGGCACGAGACGACAGACATATTGACCATAAAACACATAAAAAGTAGTGGGAAACTATAAACATAGAATCTTCTTTAAAGACATATTCACTAATAATACAATAAATGATCTGATTCACAAATTTTAAAACGTTTAAATTTGACTTTTCTTAACAATATAAAAAGGGCAATCCATTTTAAAAGAAAACTTTTTAATGTATATACCAAATTTCAGTGTAGGCTGAATTTCCAAATGGGGACCTTTCCATTAGAGAAGGAAAATTAAGGGTATAATTTTCTTTTTTTAACTTAGGGGAACTTCAGCAATAAATTTACTCACCTTCCATGGGCATGGAAATCTAGACGTAAAAACTGGTCCTCATGTGAGACTGCTCTTTTGGCACGCTGGTGTTTTTGATGTAATGAATCCACATCATAAGATAATCCTTCATAATGCCTAATGTACTTATTTAAAGGATTTCCATACTGACCTATAAAAAATAAACAGTTTGAATTAGTGTCATCTTGAAGGCCCATCCTAGTTCTGATATAACTCCATGATTACCCAAATATCTATGAATACGTATGAAACAACTGTCTCACTAATCCTGGTACTTTATTTTCACAAACATTTTTTTAAAACTTATTGTAGTGGGAATTTCAACCATAAATGAAAGTTTGGATGCTAGCCACAGATCTGTCTTAGATGTCCTTTACCAAGTTGACGAAGTTCTCTTCCATTCATACTTTGCTGATAAAAACTATCAGGAATGGATGTTGACTTTTGTCACCTGCTCTTTCTGCCTCAGTTAAGATGATCATATGTTTTTCTCTTTTTAGTTTACTAATACAGCAAACTAAACTGACTGATTTTCTAATGTTAAACCGACCCTGCATTACTGAAATAAACCCCACTTTGTTATGGTGTATTATCTTTGACAATATTGTTAGATTCAATTTGCTATAATTTTGTTTAGAATTTTTGTTATCTATGTTTATGAGAGACATTGGTCTGTAGTTTTCTTTTCTTGTACTGTCTTTATCAAGTTTTGGCATCAAGATAAAAAATGAGTTGGGAAGTATTAACTCTTCTTCAATTTTCTGGACAAATTTACATAGAACTGACATTATTTCCTCCTTAAATGTCTGGTAGAATTCACCAGTGAAGCCATCTTGGCCTGGAGTTTTATGAAAAGGTTATTAACTACAATTTCTATTTCATATAAGGAAAAAGGGCTATTCAGGTTATCTACTTCTTCTTGAGTCAGCTTTTGAGAATTCGTCCATTTTACCCAAGTTGTTGAAGTTAAGGAGATAAAGTTGATCTTAACATTCCCTTATTATGTTTTTTATATCCTTTGAATCTGCAGTGATGTTACCTCTCTCATTCTTGATATTGGTAATCTATATCATCTCTCTTTTGTTCCCGATCAGGATAGCCAGAGATTTATCCATTTTATTGATCTTCTCAAAGAACCAACTTTTACTTCCTCTGATTTTCCTTCAATATTTTTCTGTTTTCTATTTTGTTGATTTTCACTTTGATCTTTATTACTTCTTTTCATCTGCTTACTTTGAGTTTAAGTGCTCGTTTTTAGCTTTATATGGTGAGACCATTGATTTAAGACCTTTCTTCTTTTCTAGTCCAGGTATATAGTGCTATTAACATCCCCTTAATACTGCTTTAGCAGCATCCGAGAGATTCTGATATGTTGTGTTACCATTTTCATTCTGTTCAACATACTTTCTATTTTCCCTTTCAATTACTTCTATGATTCGTGTGCTATTTAGAAGGCTATTATTTAGTTTCCAAATGCTGAAGATTTTTCAGTTATCTTTCTGTTACTGACTTCTGATTTAACTCACTATAGCCAGAGAACATACTTTGTATGACATCCATCCTTTTAAATTCACTGAGACTTATTTTATGACCCAGAATATGGTCTATCTTCACAAATGGTTCATGTGCACTAGGAAAGAATGCATATTCTGTTGTTAATGGATGAGTGTCCAGAAATGTCAATCTATGCTCTTGTTGAGCGGAGTGTTCTATAAATGTCAACCAGGTTACGTTGTTCGACAATGTTGTTCAAGTCTTCAGTATCTTTACTGATTTTCTATCCACCTGTTCTATTATTGAAAAAAGGGTACTGAAATCTCTATGATTGTGACTTTGTCTGGCATCATTTTCCTTCTACCTGAATGACCTCCTCTAACATTTCTTCTGCTGGTGAAGAACTCTTCCAATTTTTGTATGTCTGAAAGTCTTCATTTCTTTATTTTGTGTGTGTGTGTGTGTCTGTGTGTGTGAGGAAAATTGGCCCCAAGCCAACAACAGTGCCCATCTTCCTCTACTTTGCATATGGGACACCGCCACAGCATGAATTGATGAGCGGTAGGTCTGCACCCTGGATCTGAACCCGTGAACCCCAGGCTGCCAAAGCGGAGTGCATGAATTTAACCACTGTGCCACCAGGCTGGCCCCTTGTCTTCACTTTTTTAAAGATGTTTTCAATGGGGGCATAGAATTCCAGGCTGACAGGGTTTTGGTTTGGGTTTTGGTTTTGTTTTGATTTAAATACTTTAAAAATGTTGCTCCGATTTCTAGTGACGTCAGCATGATGGCATAGTAAGCTTTTCCCCTAAACTCTCCCCTGCTAAAATACAACAAAAAGGTCATTCATACATCAACAGAGGTCTTTCACACTACACATAAGATGTCTGAAGGACCCACACAGCCTTACATCTGACAGTAGTGGTGCTGGAAGCCCCAGAGGAAGTGGAGGGAGATAAGAAAGGCTCCCCTCCTTCCCCAAAGACGGTGACCCTGAGACCGAGACCATGCAACACTCAGATAGGTGGGGGAGGGGCAACATTCCATGGGAGAACCTTCACCTTCCAACTTCCCTCACAGCCTGTGGGAGCTCCCACACAGAGGGAACAGAACAGGTGCAAGGGTGTCCTCACCAAACTAACACCCCAAGAGAGCAGATAGCAAGGGAAGAACAAGAGGCTCCTGGGATCAGTGAGGTGAAGGCGGGCCCCCATTCCCGAACCTCAGCATCCCAGCTCAGCTGCAGTCGGTGCCTTGGCTCAGCGAGCCCAGCCCAGCAGCGTGTGGCACTCCAGCCAAGCCCACTGGTGCATGGTGCTCCAGCCCAGTGACATGCGGAGTCCTAGCCCAGCCACGTGTGGAGCCCCAAACTGGCACTCCATATCAGTGGTGCATGGGTTCCTAGCTCAGAGCACCAGCTCAGCCACACATCAGCCCAGCAGCGCTTCAGTCCAGCCAGAACACCTGCACATCTCAGCAGGCTCGGAATACACAGCTATAACCCCCACCGAGTGGCAGCAAGTGGAATCTGTGACCAGATATCTTCAGGATGAGGAAAAACAAAACCACACCATCAAGCACAATGAAAAATACATTAAATCTCCAGACCAGAAGGAAAATGACAAGCATCCAGAAATCAATCCTGAAGGCACAGAAATTTATAACCTAAATGACAGAGAATTCAAAATAGCTATCATAAAAAGCTCAACAAATAAGAGAATATCAATAGACTAGTCAATGAAATTAAGAGCTTCTCCAGAAAAGAGATTGAAACAATAAAGAAAAATCAATCAGAAATATTGGAGATGAAAAGCACAATGGAAGAGATAAAGAAAAATCTGGAACCTTTAAAAAACAGAGCTGACAATATGGAGGAAAGAATTAGGATTACTGAGGATAGGAATATAGAAAGGCTCCAGATGGAAGAGGAGAGAGAACTAAGACTAAAAAGAAATTCTCCAAGAAATATCTGAGTCAATTAAACAAAGCAACATAAGGATTATAGGTAACCCAGAGGGAGAAGAGAGGGGAAAAGGAGCAGAGAGCTCATTCAAAAAAATAATAGCTGAGAACTTCCCAAACCTGGGGAAGGAGCTTGAAATACAAGTGAATGAAGTCAACAGACCTCCTAAATATATCAACAAAAAAAGGCCATCTCCAAGGCATATAGTTGTAAAGCTGGCAAAAGTTAACAAAGAAAAAATATTAAGGGCAGCAAGAGAAAATAAGATAATGTACAGAGGAATTCCAATCAGGATCTCAGCAGATTTTTCATCAGAAACTCTACAGGCTAGGAGAGAGTGGAACGATATATTCAAAATTCAGAAAGAAAAACTTTCAGCCAAGAATATTCTATCCAGCAAAAATATCCTTCAGATATGACGCAGAAATAATAACTATCCCAGATAAACAAAAGCTAAGGGAGTTCATTGCCACCAGATGCCCCCTGCAAGAAATGCTCAAGAAGGCCCTCATGCCTGGAAAAAAGAGAGAGAGACAGAAAGAGAAAGGGGATACAAAGCTTTGGGGAAGGAGAAACTAGGTAGACAAAATCAGATAAATTGCAGTTCTCTATCAGAATAAGTTAGCAAACACTTATTTATAACATTAAAGATCAAGGAAATGAAAACACCAAAAATAAATATAACCTCATCACTTTAAACACAAAATCACAGCACAAGATGGAATAAGTTGTGACAACAATAACTTAGAAGGGGAAGAGGAAAGGGACAGGATCAATCTAGTCAAAGGAAATAAGAGGCCATCAGAAAATAGACTATCTCATCTACGAGATCTATATACAAACCTCATGGTAACCACTAAACTAATATTCAGAACAGAGACACATACAATAAATAAAAAGAAAACCATCATACAGAACTGCCAAACTGAATTAGTAGTCCGAAACACACGGGACATGAAACAAAGCAAATGCAAAAGATTTGGAAAATGTGCAATAAACTAGCAACATTAAACCCTCACATATCAATAATCACTCAATGTAAATGGATTGAATTCTCCAATCAAAAGACACAGAGTGGTGGGATGGATTAAAAAACAAGATGCAACAATGTGCTGCCTCCAGGATACACATCTCAGCTCTAAAAACAAACACAGGCTCAGAGTAAAAGGATGGAAGACAATACTCCAAGCTAATGGCAAACAAAAAAAGCAGGCGTTGCCATACTTATATCAGACAAGGTAGACTTCAAGATAAAAAGGGTAATGAGAGACCAAGGGGGGCAATATATAATGATAAAGGGGACACTCCACCAAGAAGACATATCACCTATAAATATATATGCACCCAATACAGGAGCACCAAAGTACATACAACTATTAACAGACCTAAAAGGAGATATTAACAACACAATAATAGTACGAGACCTTAACACCCCACTCACATCAATGGATAGACCATCCAGACAAAGAGTCAATAAGGAAATAGCTTAAACAAAAAGCTAGACAAGATGGACTTAGAACACTCTACTCAAAAGCAGCAGATTACACATTCTTCTCAAGTGCACATGGAACATTCTCAAGGATAGACCATATTTTGGGAAACAAGGCAAGCCTCTATAAATTTAAGAAGACTGAAATCAAAACAAGCATCTTTTCCAACCATAAGGCTATGAAACTAGAAATCAACTACAAGGAAAAAACTGGGAAAGTGACAAAGACGTGGAGGCTAAACAACAAGCTACTGAACAACCAATGGATCACTGATGAAATTAAAGGAGAAATCAAAAAATATCTGGAGGCAAATGAAAATGAGAATACACCATACAAACTCATATGGGATGCAGCAAAAGCAGTCCTGAGAGGGAAACTCAGAGCAATATAGGCCTATCTTAACAAACAGGAAAAATCCCAAATAAACAACCTTAAATTACATCTAACAGAACTGGAAAAAGAACAAACAAAGCCCAAAGTCAGCAGAAGGAGGGAAATAAAAATTAGAGCAGAAATAAATGAAATTGAAACAACAACAAAAAACAGTAGAAAGGATCAGTGAAACAAAGAGTTGGTTTTATGAGAAGATAAAATTGAGAGAGAGTGACGTCAGCATCATGGCAGAGTGAGATTCCCTCTTTGAATCTCTGCCCCCTAAGACACAACGAAAACATCATTCACATTCCAACAGAGCACAATCAAACACTACAAAGGACTTCTAAGAAACCCCTGCTGCTATACATCGGACGGTGGAGGCACAGGAAGCCCAAAAGGACACAAGGAGAGGTAAGAAGTTGTACTTCCCCTCCCCAATCGATCGGCAAAGACAGCGCGGCTCGCAGACAGAGGGGGGAGGGGCGGCCCACAGCGAGGAAAACTATCACCCTCCAGGTGCTCTCACAGACTGTCGAGAGATCCCCACCAGGAAGCGACGATGGACTGTTTAGGGGGTGTAGCAAACACCCTAAGAGAGCCAGAAAGGAAACCCCGGGTTAGAGCAGGAGAAAGAGAGGACCCCTCCCCCCACACACCCCGCATTTCAGCATAATCCCTCCGGGGCCTGCAGCGGGCTCAGAGCAAACTGCTTGCAAGCTCCATCCAGTGGCAGCAGGGGGAAACTGCAGGACCAACTTCAACATGAGGGGAAAAAATAAAGCCATCCCCGTCGGATCCATGCGACAATTTGTTATGGCTACAGACCAAAAGGAAAATGACAAACACCCAGAAACCAACCCTGAAGGCACAGAATTTGATAACCTGAATGAGAGAGAATTCAAAATAGCTATCATAAACAAACTCAATGAAATACAAGAGAACACACAGAAACAAATCAACGAATTCAGGGATTTCGTCACAAAAGAGATTGAAACCATAAAGAAAAACCAGTCAGAAATATTGGAGATGAAAAACAAAATCAACAAGATAGTGGAAAAAATGGAGTCTTTAAAGAGCAGAACTGACAATATGGAGGAACAAATTAGCACTATTGAGGATACCCATGAAGAAGTGCTCCAGATAGAGGAGGAGAGAGAGCTAAGACTAAAAAGAAATGAAGAAATTCTTCGAGAAATATCAGATTCAATGAGGAAAAGCAACATAAGGATAATAGGTATTCCAGAAGGAGAAGAAAGAGAAAAAGGAGCAGAGAGTTTGTTCAAAGAAATAATAGCTGGGAACTTCCCCAACCTAGGGAACGAGAGGGAAATAACAGTGAATGAAATCAATAGATCACCTGAATATATAAACAGGAATAAAAAATCATCTCACCACATAGTAGCAAACTTGAAAAATACCCGTGACAAGGAAATAATATTTACGGCAGCTAAACAAACAAACAAAAATAACATACAAAGGAAACCCCATCAGGCTCTCAGATGATTTCTCAACAGAAACTCTACAGGCTAGGAGAGACTGGAATGATATATTCCAAATCATGAAAGACAAAAACCTTCAGCCAAGAATACTTTATCCAGCAAAAATATCCTTCAAATACGATGGAGAAATAATAACTCTCCCTGATAAACAAAAGCTAAGAGAGTTCGTCACCACAAGACCCCCACTATAAGAAATGCTCAAGAAGGCCCTTAGGCCTGAAAAAAAAAAAAAAAACAAAATTGACAAAACCTTAGCTAGACTCACTAAGAAAAAAACAGAGAAGCCTCAAATAAATAAAATGAGAAATGAAAGAGGAGAGATTACAACACATAACACAGAAATACAAAGAATTATAAGAGAATACTATGAAAAACTATATACCAACAAATAGGACAATCAAGAAGAAATGGATAAATTCTTAGACTCATACAATCTAACAACACTGAATCAGAAGAAATAGAGAACCTGAATAGCCCAATCACAAGTAGAGAAGTTGAAACAGTAATCAAAAACCTCCCAAAATATAAAAGTCCAGGACCAGATGGCTTCTCTGGAGAATTCTACCAAACATTCAAAGAAGATTTAATACCTATCCTTCTCAAACTATACCACAAAAATGAAGAAGATGGAACACTTCCTAACTCATTTTACGAGGCCAACATCACCCTGATCCCAAAGTCAGACAAGGACAACACAAAGAGGGAAAATTACAGGTGAATATCGCTGATGAACATAGATGCAAAAATCCTCAACAAAGTATTGGCAAACTGAATACAACAATACATCAAGAAGATCATACACCATGATCAAGTGGGATTTATACCAAGGACACAGGGATGGTTCAATATCCACAAATCAATCAATGTAATACACCACATTAACAGAACGAGGAATAAAAACCACATGATCACCTCAATTGATGCAGAGAAGGCATTTGACAAGATCCAACATCCATTTATGATAAAAACTCTCAACAAAATGGGTATAGAAGGAAAGTACCTCAACATAATAAGGGCCATATATGACAAACCTACAGCTAACATCCTACTCAACGGGGAAAAACTGAAAGCCATTCCTTTGAGGACAGGAACAAGACAAGGGTGCGCATTCGCACCACTCCTATTCCACATAGTACTAGAGGTTTTGGCCAGAGCAAGTAGGCAAGAAAAAGGAATACAGGGACTCCAAAAAGGCAACAAAAAAGTGAAACTCTCACTATTTGTAGATGACATGATTTTATATATAGAAAACCCTGAAGAATCCATTGGAAAACTATTAGAAATAATCAACAATTACAGCAAAGTCACAGGGTATAAAATCAACTTACAAAAATCAGTTGCATTTCTATATGCTAATAACGAACTAACAGAAAGAGAACTCAAAGACAATCCCATTGACAGTCGTTAACAAAAAGAATAAAATATCTGGGAATAATTTAACCAAGGACCTGAAAGACCTATACAATGAAAACTATAAGACACTACTGAAAGAAATCAATGATGTCATAAAGAAATAGAAAAGTATCCCATGCACATGGATTGGAAGAATAAACAGAGTTAAAAGGTCCATACTACCTAAAACAATCTACAAATTCAATGCAATTCCAATTAGAATCCCAATGACACTCCTCACGGAAATAGAACAAAGAATACTAAAATTCATATGTGGCAACCCCTAACAGCTAAAGCAATCCTGAGAAAAAAGAACAAAGCTGGAGGCATCACAATCCCTGACTTCAAAACATACTACAAAGCTATAGTAATCAAAACAGCATGGTACCGGTACAAAAATAGACACACAGATCAATGGAACAGAATTGAAAGCCCAGAAATAAAACCACACATCTACAGACAGCTAATCTTCAACAAAGGAGCTAATAACATACTATGGAGAAAGGAAAGTCTCTCCAATAAATGGTGCTGTGAAAATGGGACAGCCACATGCAAAAGAATGAAAGTAGACCATCTTCTATCACCATATACAAAAATTAACTCAAAATGGATCAAAGACCTGAAAGTGAGACCTGAAACTATAAAACTCCTGGAAGAAAATATAGGCAGTACACTATTTGACATTGGTCATAAAGGGATCTTTTCGAATTCCATGTCTACTCGGACAAGGGAAACAAAAGAAAAAAATAAACAAGTGGGACTTCATCAGATTAAAGAGCTTCTACAAGGCAAATGAAACCAGGATCAAAATGAATAGACAACCCACCAGCTGGGGGAAAATATTTGCACATCGTATATCCAGCAAGGGGTTAATCTCCATAATATATGAAGAACTCACACAACTGAACAACAAAAAAACAAACAACCCAATCAAAAAATGGGCAGAGGATATGAACAGACATTTTTCCAAGGAAGATATGTGGATGGCCAAAAGGCACATGAAAAGATGTTCAACATCACTAATCATCAGGAAAATGCAAATCAAAACTACACTATCACCTTAACTCCCATTAAAATAGCTATAATCACTGAGACAAAAAACAACAAATGTTGGAGAGGTTGTGGAGAGACAGGATCACTACTTCACTACTACTGGGAATGCAAACTGGTGCAACCTTTATGGGAAATAGTATAGAGATTCCTCAAAAAATTAAAAATAGAAATGCCTTATGATCCAGCAATCCCACTACTGGGTATTTATCCAACGAACCTAAAATCAACAATCCAAAGAGGCTTATACACCCCTATGTTCATCGCAGCATTATTCACTATAGCCAAGAAGTGGAAGCAACCCAAGTGTCCCTCGACTGATGATTGGATAAAGAAGATGTGGTGTATATATATATATATGTACAATGGAATACTACTCAGCTATAAAAAAAGACAAAATTGTCCCATTCACAACAACATGGATGGACAAGGAGGGTATTATGTTAAGTGAAATAAGCCAGAGAGTGAAAGACAAACGCTGCATGATTTCACTCATTTGTGGAATATAAACTAACACACAGACAGAGAGAACTGTTTGGTGGTTACCAGGGCAAGGGGGAGGGGAGGTGGGCACAAGGGGTGAAGGGATGCATTTATATGGTGACTGACAAACAATAAAGTACAACTAAAATTTCACAGTGTTATAAACCATTAAGACATCAATAAATTAAAAAAAAAAATTGTTCCACCATCTTTTCATTTGTATGCCTTCTGAGAAGAAATCTGTCATCCTTATCTTTGCTCCTCTGAATATAATGTGTCTTTTCCCTTCCTAGTTGCTTTTAAGATTTTCCTCTTTACTATTGGCTTTGAGCAATTTGATTAGGATGTGCTTTGGTTTCTTCATATTTCTTGAGCCTTAGTTTCAGTGAATTTCCTGGATCTGGGGGCTTATAGTTTTTCAACCACTATTTCTTCAATTTTTTTTTTTATTCTCCCCACTAATCCCCCAAGGGCTCCAACTACAAGTATATTAGGTCACTCAAACTTTTCCCACAGCCCGCTGATGGTCTTTTCATATTTATTAAAGATTCTTTTTCTGTTGCATTTTGAAGAGTTTCTATTGCTATGTCTTCTAGATCACTAATATTCTGCAATGTCTAATCTGCTAATGCCATCCAGTGTACTTTCTATTGAAAACATTGTAGCTTTCACCTCTAGAAGTTAGATTTGTGTCTGTTTTGTATCTTCTATGTCTCTACTTAACTTTTTTTAAACATATGAAATACAGTTATAACTCTTTTAATATTCTTGCCTGCTAATTCTAATATGTGTGTCAGTCCTGGATTGGTTCCAATTGACAGCTTATTTGTCTCATTATGTATTGTGTTTCCCTGCTTCATTGCATGCCTCATAATCTTTCACTGAATGAATGCCAGACATGGTGAATTTCACTTTGTTGGGTGCTGGACATTCTTTGTATTCTTATAAATATTCTCAGGCTTTGTTATGGGACAAAATTACTTGGAAACAGTTTGATCCTTTCAGGTCTTGCATTTACGATTTGTTAGGTGGGTCTGGAGCAGTGCTTAGTGTAGGGCTAATGATTCCCCACCCTTGAAGAAAGACCTATCTGAGTTTTCTACCCAGTACTCCACAAATTATGAGTTTTTCCAGTCTGGCCAGTAAGAAAAAGTACTATTTCCTGCACTCTGTGAACATGGGGCACTGTTTCTTTCCCTGACCTCAGGCAGTTTCCTCACATGTATGCTCTGATCAGTACACTGCCGAATACTCCAGAGGATTCCTCTGCAAATCTCAGGGATTCTCTCTCTTTGCAGCGCTCTTCACTCTGATATTCTGTCTCCAAACTCCACCTGTTTTGGTCTCCCTTGACTCTCCATTCCATCTCCTCAACTCAGAAAGTTCCCTGGCCTCCACCTAAGTTCCCTCTCATAGCACTACAGATGGAAATTCTCTCAAGGTAGAAAGTTGGAGCAATCATAGGTCTCTCCTCATTTGTTTCTCCTCCCTCAGGGATCATTGTCCTTTACTGCCTGGTGAGCAGTGTCTTAAAAACTATTGTTTCTCTTGGTTTTTCCTAGTTTTCTTCAGGCAGGAGGATAAATCTGGTCCTGGTTTCTACATCTTATTCTTGAGCCGAAGTCAAAAACAGTGATTCCTTAACAAATCAAGTAAAATTTCTTCCTAAAGAAAACTGCCCTCTTTTATAAAACAAAACACCAAATTAAAAAAAAAAAAAAGACTATAATGGTTTCCTAATGTATTGCATAAAGCCTAAGTGTTCCATCACTAAATTTTCTGTTTATGCAGTCAGTGGCTACTCACTCTATGGTTAAGGACACAAACTCTTAAATCATCTTGGTTTAAATTCTGAAGATTGACTGCACAACAAAGTGAATATATTCAACTCTACTGAACTGCATACTTAGAAATGGTTAAGGCAGTAAATTTATGGTAAGCATTTTTTTTACTAGAATAAAAAAATTATCTGAATTTGAATTCCACAACCTTCATTTATTAGCTTGTTTCCCTGATCAAATGGAAAACTCAGCTTCAGTCTCCCATCCTTAAAATGGAGAGAGGTAGAATACCTCTCTCTTAGGGTTGTCACGTGGATTAAACGATTTAAGCCTTGTGTGGCAATCAGCAAAGTGTCTACCATACAGTAAAGGCTCAATAAGTCATTCATCCATCATCATCATCTCCTCTCTCTCCTCCTCCTCCTTTTCCTCCTCTTCCATACTTGCCTTTGAGACCTATATATACAAATCGAGACAATAATTCAGGAATAAAGACAGAACTGGGTTTGAATTCTTACACTTCCTAGCCATGATCACATGAGCTGGGTAATTAACTTTTTTAAAATCTCAGGCTTTTTTCATCTGTAAAACAGACACAACAATGACTACCTTAAATGTATGTAAACTGCTTAGCACAAAGGCTAGCATGAAAGGACTATTCAATTTAAACTATTATTGAGTCACTTCAACATACTCTTGAATGCACAGCTCTCAAGGAATGGAGTCCAAAACCAGAATCCAAAACTATCTTTGCAACTAGCAAAGAAAATACAATGAAGCCAAGGTATAAGAGATAATAAAGCCTGCTAACATGGAACTTTTAAAAATCAAGACTAAATAATGGAATCAAATATTATACTAATGTATTTTCCAAATTCTTTAAAAATATTTTTTAGTTTATGCCTGGGTTCAAAAAAATACCCCACATTAAGAGAAAGTATCAAGAAGAAATCAAGAATGGGGAAGTTGTAGCAGAGAACTTTTGGGTAGTTTCTTTCATTTTGAATATCAAATGTAGGAATTCCATTGGATTACTGAAGTGTACATCTTTTAAGCATACAATTACTTAATTGTACATCTTTTAATTGCAACCACAACACAAACTTGGCTTTGCCAAGTTACTGCTTCCCCTCCTTTTTTCAGCACCAAAAGAGTCAACTTTTCAAGCCACAGTTCACATAAAGTATTTTGCCACTTCTGATAACTTAAAACAATAACTATTGCTGTTCTGGTTAAGCACAGGTGATAAGAGCTCAATTATTTGCATGGATGGAACACGACTGGGAGAGTTACTAAACAGTCATCTTTTCTCTGTCCCACACACAAAGGAATTTTATAAAGCAACATAATGTTTACTTTCACTGGCAAAGGACCTGAGTAATGATTTTCTGAATCTTTACAACTGAGATAGAACATGATTCCTGGGGTTTAACTGAGAAAGTTAAAAATGCTACCCAGGGACATATAGTTAACAAGTCCACTTCATTATCATCTACTATATAAGACCTATGTTTCTGTGTTGACTATGCCTAAATTTCAATATTTATTATCTCAGTAATGTAAAAAAAAATCACTGAAGTTAAAATAATGTATTGAAACTGTATTATGCAATTTCTCTCCCCCAATACTTAATGAAACGACAGGGAACCATGAAAACAAAAAACAAACAACTATAAAAAGCAGCTCAATTTCCCATATGGAAAAAAAAACCTTCAAGAACCAAAACCAAATAAGAAAAGGATATAAGCACTGTGAGTTGGCGCTGCCTGATTTAGGCTCATGAGACCACCAATTCTCTTCCCAACTCTGTGTTCAATGACATCATACTGGTAGCTTAAAATCAACCACAAGGAGAGTATTTACACCACTGAAATTAGAAAAGGCTATAAATCAAAGGATTTTTTTTTCTTGTTTTTAAGAGAGCAAGTGTACTAATATAACACTGGACATAACCTAATGGTAAAATCTTTCAAACAGGCAGCCAAGGAAATAAACAGAATACTCTAATGAAAAAGTAGGAAAGGACAGCACACTGGACTCCTGATGCTGCCCCTCACCCTCAGAAGTCATACAATTCACTTTTTTAAAAATCTCAAGAGAACAGCCCTGGAATTCTCAAAGACCTTGTATATTATTATGACTGCAGAAAAGTGGGTAGAACACAAAATATTCAGCCCCTCAAACTGTGATTTGAAGGGGAAAAAAAATACACTGGTCTTCGAGACAAGGAAAAAAGAAGTTGTCCGTATTATATCACAGCAAAAAAGAACAATAGGACAGAGAAGAGCCACACAACCATGAACATGATATTGTCCAAACATACTAGAGGAAAACAATGAAAGAAACAAAAAAGCAAAACAGAAAAGAACCCAATTGAGAAGGAAACGAAAATCATTTGGAAACAATCCTGGACAAACTGGAATCAGTCTTAGATGATATTAAAGAATTCTTGTTAATTTTCTTCAATACAACATTGTGGTTATATAGTAGGAGAATAATCTGAATTTTTGGAGATATATTTTGAAGTATTTAGGGGTAAAATGACATGCACAATTTTCACTGAAGTGATTCCCAGCAAGACAGAAAAAAATAAAGATACAAATTGTTAAATTGTCTCCACTTCTGGCTATAAGAGAATACAAGGGACTAAATTGAAACTACCACCATAAACAATTAGAAAACTGGGTAAAATACATGAAAGAATAAACAAACAAGGTGAGATCTACAACTGGCCCAACTTACTACCTGGAAGCAGTTTCCAGGCCAACGTGCAGTGTGGAACCCAAACAGAGCCTGGTGGTCTCAGTGAATTGAGGCGGCAGATATTTGAGTTCAGGGAGGCCAGGCATTTGGAATTTATGGGTCAGAGCGCCAAAGAAGAGGAAGTTGAACAGAGAGGGAGCTCTGAGACCTAAAGAGGGGTCCGCTTACGTGTTTGGCTGAGTACTAATCTGACCCTGTGAGAGAATAAACTATCCCACGCCAGAATAAAGCATTAAAAAAAAGTAAGGAACAATCTTCGAAGCTTATACAGGGCTGGGAAGTGTTCATATTCCCACATTCCAGGGAAGAAAGACCTGTAACATATGAAGCATTGGATATAGCCCTCAGAAAAACATCACCTTACTCATGGAGTAAAATTAGCCATAAACTAAAAGCTGTTCTGGACCTACCCTAACAAAGCTTAAAGGCAATCTTCCAAAGGATTTGACTGATTCCAAATAGTTTAACCATACACCAAAAAAGTCTGACAATGTTTAAAGGACAGACAAAAATCAAACACACAAAAAAAGTAAAAATCAGAAAGATCTGCATCCAACACAAAATTACCATGCATGTAAAGCACCAGGAAAACATAAACACATCCTTCTCCCATAATTGGGAAAAAAATTTAGACATTAGAAACAGAAATTATAGAGATGGTGGAATTAGCATACAAAGAAGCACACAGGCAAACAAACATGATGAGGGGAAAGAAGGAAAAAATATAACTATAAATCTACAGAGCCAAGAAACTCAACAAATCCTAAGCAGAATAAATATAAAAGAAAACCACACAGAGGCAAATCACAGGCTAATGGCTGAAAACTAGGGACCAAAAAAACCCTTAAAATCAGCTGTGGGCAGGTTAGGACCAAAGGAGCTAGAGAGGAAGACATACAACATACAGAGGAACAAAGGTATTAATGACAGCATAACTCTATGTAAGTCAGAAGATAACACAGCAACATGTTTAAAGTACTACAAGAAAAAAAATTATCAACCTAAGATTCTATACTCGGTGAAAATATCTTTCACACATGAAGGTAAAAGAAAAAAAAGGTGAAATGAACCCTTTTTCAGACATCAGACAAATCAAAAAAGATTTCTCTTCTTATTTTTAATCTCTTTAAAAGTTAAGTGACTATATTAAAAAAACACAATGTACTGTGGCATTTATGACACATACAGAATTAAAATGTATGACAATATCAGCATGATGAAGGAGAAGAGAAATGGAGGAGGACTTACACTATAAGTGAAGTGGTATATTATCTGAAAGTATACAATGGTAAGTTATAGATGTATATTGTACACCCCAGGAACAACCTCTAAAAAATAAACAGGTTTATCACATAAGCCAACAGCAGAGATAAAACGGAATCTTTTTTAAACTACTAAATTAACCCCAAAGAATGCAGAAAAAGAGGTAAAAAAGAACTATGAACAGATGAAACGAACAGAAAACAAATACTAAAATGGTAGTTTTGAACTCAACTATATCAATAATTACTTAAAAGTAAATGATCTAAACACAACAGTTAAATAACAGAAAGTCATTTTCTCATTTAAAAAAAGGAAAATGCAAATACATACTGTCTAAAAGACACTTTAAACACAAAAATAAAGATAAGCTAAAAGTAAAAAGGATGGGAAAAGTTATACCATCCAAACACTAATCTAAAGAAAGCTGGAGTGTCTATAGTATTATCAGACAAAGTAAACTTCAAAATTATGAGGGATAAAGAAGGATATTTCATAATTCATCAAAAGGAGATAACAATCCTAAATGTGTGACATAACAGAGCTTCAGAGTACACGACGAAAAAGTTGACAGACTGAAAGAAGTAGACAAATCTATAATTATAGTTGGAAATCACTCAACAAGCAGATAAAAAATAAGGATACAGAAAACTTGAACACTATCAAACAACTTCACCCAATTAACGTTTACAAAACATCCATCCAACAACAGAATACATATTCTTTTCATGGACACATGGAATAGTCACCAAGATAGACTTAATTCTAGGCCATAAAGGATGTTTCCTTAAATTTTAAAAGGCTGAAATCATAGAGTATGTTTTCTGACTATAGTGCAAATAAATCAGTAACAGATATTTGGAAAAATCCCCAAATATCAGGAACTTAACACACCTCTAAATAGCCCATGGGTCAAAGAAGAAATCAGAAAGTATTTTGAATTGACTGCAAAGAGCACAAGAGACCTTTATAAGTTGATGTAAATATTCTATATTATGACTATGGTAGTGCTTATACGACTACATAATTTCTCAAAATTAATTGTTGAATTTTATTGTATGGAAATTATACCTCAATAAAGCTAGTTAAATTTTTTTGAAAAGAGAAAAGTCAAAGTGCTAGGTATATGGGTATTTGGCCTTTCTTTTACTCTTCCCTAAGTTATAAAATTTTTCAAAATTAAAAAAAAAGTCCAGAATCAAAAATAAAGACAATTCAAAATATTCCAAGTTGTCCAGTTTCAGGAAAGTAAATGAAATCAACATTCTATTCACCTCCAAGAAACTATTAAACATCTTCTAATGACTCATTATTCATAAATAACTATATTTTTGTTAATAGGATGTAAGTAGTAAGAGATGGGGGAAATTAAAGATTAAATGACAACTAGCGATCACAGGTACCAAAAAGAACACTGGGGGGGGGGGGCCGCCCGGTGGCGCAGCGGTTTAGTTCGCGCTTGGCAGCCCGGGGTTCGCGAGTTCGGATCCCGGGCGCCCGCCCGATGCACTGCCTGTCAGCCATGCCGTGGTGGCGTCCCATATAAAGTGGAGGAAGATGGGCACGGATGTTAGCCCAGGGCCAGTCTTCCTCAGCAAAAACGGGAGGATTGGCAACAGATGTTAGCTCAGGGCTGGTCTTCCCACAAAAAAAAAAAAAACAAAACACTGGGGGAAACCAAACATCAAGGAAAGTATCAGTTGAGAAACTAGCAACTAGACTATTTTCAAGAACTTCTTAGCAGTACTGAAGGTCCAACTCAACATCTAAGCTAAAAGAAAATCTGGGAGCCTACTTCTCACCATATGTTCAAACAACAAATTCATTCATTAACTATTACCACTGAGACTGGAAATTTGTGGATATTTCAGTCCTTACCCAATTAAATCTTCTGTGTACAGCATTTTGCACTTTCCTGACACACAGAACCTTACTATTCAAACAGTGTTTCAGGAACTAGCTGCACTAGCTGCAGGGGCATCTCCTGGAGAATTGTTAGCAATGCAGGTGATTGGGCTCCCCTGAGTTCTACTGGTCCTCCAAGTGACTCAGGCTCTACCCAGACCTAATTGATTCCCAGAGTGATCTGTATGTACATTCAGGTTTGAGAAGCTCTGCAACTTTTCTGCATACAGAAATTCCCTGACTTCTACCAGCAGCTATATCCTTTTTTCCACATGCTTGCTTTAATCTAAGCATTTAACAGTATATTAATAGAGCCAGTTACCACAGGTGCTACCATTTAAGCAAGAAATACCTGATGTCACAGGTAATGTACTGATTAGAAAAAATTCCCAAACAATATGAAACAGGAGTAGGCAAACTATAACCCAAAGCTCAATTCCAGCTGGCCACCTGTTTTTGCAACAAAGCTAAATCCTCACTCATTTACATATTTTCTATCAGTGCTTTCATACTACAACAGAGTTGACTAGGCAGAGCATTACAAAATAGGTATCAAATCTGTAGGAAGTCTCTTAAGTACTTAGTTTCATTAGTTAGTGTTGACTGGTTTTAACCGTCTTTTTTCCCCTCTACAACAGGAGTTCTAACCTGAGATCCACATGCATCTCTAGGGAATTCGTGAGTCCCTTGATTTTGCAAGCAAAATTCTAAGAATATTATTCTTTTTTGTTCTTGTTGATTCTGCTTTTCATATTTAAATCTTTTATTTATCTATTTATAATTCTTTTTTTTAAACTTACTACACTAACTAGGACTACCAAACCATGCTAAACAACAGTGAGTGAGAGCATTTTTACTTTGTTCCTGACTTTAATATCTTTAGTTTTTCATCATACAATATATTCATAATATTACACTATGGTTGTTTCTTCCCCTTCCCATTTTAGAAATCTAGTATTTTAAAATTCACATGAAAATCTGGCTAAAAGACATTTGTTTAAAAAAAAAAGCTTCAGGGGCCGCCCGGTGGCGCAGCGGTTTAGTCCGCGCTTGGCAGCCTGGGGTTCGCGAGTTCGGATCCCGAGCGCCCGCCGATGCACCGCCTGTCTGCTATGCTGTGGCGGCGTCCCATGTAAAGTGGAGGAAGATGGGCACGATGTTAGCCCAGGGCCAGTCTTCCTCAGCAAAAAGGGGAGGATTGGCGATGGATGTTAGCTCAGGGCTGGTCTTCCCCACACACACAAAAAAATAAATAAATAAAAATAAATGGAAAAATAAATTCTTAAAAAAAAAAAAAAAAAAAGCTTCACATTTCACATGTTTACAAGGAAAATTAAAAATCCAAAACTACACATGCCTATTTTATTTAAAAAATGTATTTCAACTTTTTAAAATGTGTGCTAATAGCTTACTACATACAAAAAAAAATCCTGAGTAGATAAGTGATTAATTAAACCATGTTTGTAAATTGGATGTAATGATAACTAAAATTTATTGAGCACTTGCTATCTGCCAGGCTCTATAGTGTTCTACATTTTTTCCACTTAATCCACCCAATGGAGTAAGAACTACTAGCCCATTTTAAAGAAAACTGAGGTTGAGGGATATGTAACAAGCCCAAGGTCACACAGCAAATAGGAGCTGGTGCCAAGGAGGTAATTTTGGTTTCAATGACTTCACGATTTTCTACAATAATTCTATTACCTCATCACAAACAAGGTGAGTCACCATTCACATTTCTGATGTGACTACAAAAAACTGAAAAGAAAAGAATGATCAAAATACAGCAGATGGCAGGGACCTTTCAAACCTAAACTGACATCTACCTCTAAGATGTGGAAAAACATGTAATGAAATACCAAAGAAGAATGTACTTTTTATAACCCCCAAAATTATATATGTATACCCTTGATTTCCACAGCTAGTGATTGAAATTGGCACAGTTTACTCCACGGGAACCCATGCCAATCTCCGACCCTTACACTACTCAGCTCAGTCAGATACCACAAAATTGCCTGTTCCCACACACAGAGTCTGGACCTACTCAACTGAGATTTGTTCCTATACTTCAGCAAACAGTCAAAAGCTCAAAAAGTAGGGACAGAATGCAGGTCTATAACCAAATCTCACTGAAGCAGTTAAATATTCACCCATTTCTTCAACTCTATCTGAAAAGAGCTTGGTCTCTCACCTATTCACCTTTGTATCTGATCTCCCCTTGTTACAGATCTTCCTGATTCCTTAGTTCTAAGCTGCCTAACATGTCTACTCCAATTCCTAATCAACTACTCTATTCCTGATCCATGTTACTTGCTACACTCTCCCAGGTTCCATCAATCTAAAAATATATCTGCCCAGTACTAATAACATCATTGCTTCTATAATATCAAGCTGAATCAAGAGAAATCAAGAATCAGGCAAAGTAACACCAGACACAAATAGGAATCCAAGATTTTGTGTTCCTTGGAAATCAACATGCAAATCCTATAGGAAACTTGACCTAGAATCTATAGATTTCTCCATAAATACTAAAGCATTATCCATTATTATCTTACTCAATTCCCATACTTTCCATAGAATATTCTCCTACTTG
Source organism: Tapirus indicus (assembly GCA_031878705.1). Taxonomy (NCBI): domain Eukaryota; kingdom Metazoa; phylum Chordata; class Mammalia; order Perissodactyla; family Tapiridae; genus Tapirus; species Tapirus indicus. Next base: position 50,463,369 of record CM062918.1, read on the forward strand.
AAGTAATATTCTATTACTTGACAATAATACTGGAAACTCTCTCCACTTTTATCTTCCTCAAGACTACCCAGGTACCCCAGAATCCATCAGTATACACCATAATTACCCCAAAAATATCACATGAAAAACACCAGCACTGCCCTGACTCTCCAAAGCCACTTTTGTGCCAGAAACACAACCTTAAAACAACTAGGGAAAAAAATGTGTCATAACTGTCTGAAAGATGCACACTACTGGCAAAACTTGAGCAAGCAACGATGTCTGCTCAGATCAGAATTCAGTGAGGTTTCTGATTAGAGGAGCCTAGTTCAGAAGACTAGTCTACATGCCTGTGTCCTACATGCAAATGACAGGCTGGGAATCTGAATTAGGGTGATGGAATTAATAAGGCTGAAAATGTGCCAAACACAGCAAGGTTCAAAAGGTTCTAGACAGTCAAAAACCATGACAAATAACTGGCCTCTGCTTCCACTCTTGCCCTCCTACAGTCTCTTTTTAACACAACAGCTAGAGTAATGTTGTTCAAGTAAAGTCATATCATGTCACTCCTCTGCTCAAAACCTTCCAAAGGCTTCCAAACCGCTCAAAGGCCTAACCATGGCTTACAAGGCTGAACACGACCCTTACAAGGGGCTGCATTCCCCCCCTTCACTCCCATATCTGTCTCACCTTATCTTCTACCACTCTCCCCTTACTCTGTGTGCTACAGCCACATCAGTCTCCTGATTGTTCCTCTGCCTAGAACATCTTCCCCAAAGCAGGGCTGGCCGCCACACTGCATTCAAACATCTACCCACATTTCTTCAGAAGTTTTCTCAGATCCCCCCTTGTAAAAGCATATGTCTCAGTCATTCTCATTCTAATATCTTGCTTTATCTTTCTTCATATTATTTTTATTGACATATATCCCTCCACCACTAGAATATAAGTTCCATGAGAATAAGGACTTTGTTTTATTCAGTGAGGTACCCTCAGTACCTAGAACAAAGTCAGATAGAAAATAGGTGCTCAATAAATGTTTGCTGTAAGAATCAATGAATCTACTTAATGTTTCTTGGAAATTTCTATTTGTATTTATAAAGAAAGCAGCCTATACCTTGCTGACAGGAGAACCATAAAGTAATTGTCAGAAAATAGGAGATCCTATGATACTCATCCAAGAAGTATTAGAATTTCTAACAGGCTTAGGGTTTGCAAAATGCAATTTGTTGAAAATAAAATCATTACAGATCTCTTCACCAGATAAGTTAAAAAAAAAAATCTTCTACTGATGCTACAAGAGCATTTCAAATATTTGTCTCTGCAATTACCCATGTAGCTTTCATCACCATTTTGCATGACTTTCTGGACAGAGTTATAACTCTCATATTTCTGCTGCAACTAAGTTTTTCAATAACCACAGCAGTACATGGTCAACATATCCTACTTTACGTTCCAACAATTGAGCAAGCATTATCTTCATTTATAGGTAGAACTAAACTTCATGGGTTAGAAGCCCAGCTTCACCACTTACTATTTGAGTGATCTTGGACAAGTTACTTACCGCTCTGTTCCTCAGTTTCCCCAACTATAAAATAGGTGAAATAGCAATACCTGTACCTAATAGCGTTATTATAAGGATTCAATGAATTAACATATATAAAGGCTTAGAACAGTATACAGGACATAACAGGTAAGAATTCAGTAAATTATGGCTCATTACCTAATGAATATATTATCTCACTTAACCCTTGTAAACCATACATATAGGGCAAGTATAATCAATCTTAAGATGAGACACAGAGAGGTTAAGTGACCTACTCAAGACTACAAAACCTCCTTCTAGCTCTAATATTCTGTGATTCTAAATCTATCCCAAAATGAAAATGGGTTTTTAAAAGTTTCATCTTAATAACATAGTTTTATTGAGTATAATCAGATAACCATGAAGACACTCTACCTTTCCTCTTTTAGTCTAATATTTGTAGCGAATGACAACTGCGAAGTGCTTTAAAAATAATATTTAAAAAAAATAGGAATACATAGTAATTGAGAAAAAGCAACTTAGTTTTTATAGAGAAAATCCTAACTTATTCAACCTACCTAATTTTTTAATTATCAGACCATATAAAAATACTCAATGAGCAAAACCAATACACTACCAAAAATGGTAGTTTCATTCCTTTTTAAAGTCAATTAAAGTAAAAAGATTAATTAGAAGCTTTAGAGGCTTTTTTTCCCAGACATACTCTTAAACACTTGGAATTCTTACATAATTCACAAAAAGTGAAATTACTTAGTTCAGTAATCATTTATCTGTTCACTCAACACATATATAATGGGCACTTACTATATGCTAAGCATTGGTTTAGGTACTGGGAATATAGCAGTGGACAAATAAAATTACTGAGGTTGTGAAGCTTTATTCTAGAGAAGGAAAACAGACAATAAAACAAGCAAATAACTTCAGATGGCCATAAGAGTGTTATTGCAGGGTAAGCAGATAGAGTGCCAAGGAAGGGGTTAGTATTTTTGAGGTAATCGGAGGACAACCTCACTAACATTTGAGAAAAGACTTAAAGAGAGCCAAGCACAACAGTGTGAACGTACTCAACATACTGAACCGTAGAATTAAAAATGGTCATGATGGTAAACTTTATGTTATGTGTATTTCACCACTATTTAAAAAAAATTATTTAAAAAATAAAAAAGAAAGAGGGTAGATAATACAGCAATCCGGGGGGAAAGTGTTCCATGTAAAAGGATCAGCAAGGGCTAAATCCCTGAGACATGAGCAAGCTTGGCATTTTTTAAAGAGCTCTGTGTGGCTGGAACAAAACCGAACAAGGGGGAAGAACTGTAGAGGCACTGGGGGGATAAGCGGACATGTACTTCACATAGGGCCTTACAGGCCACTACAAGGACTTTGGCTTTTACTGAAAATAGTAAGCCATGGAAAGCAGTTTCTAAAATTTAGTTATTTATTATGCTATCACTTTTTTTATTGAGGTACAATTCACATAACATGAAACTCACCATTTAATCATTTTACAGTATACAATTTGCCAGTAGATGGTCTTTGACCAAAGAAATAGCTTTTGAACAGGATCACACTGCTATGTTGAGACGAGACCAGGAGAACAAGAGAACAAGAACAGTTAGCAGGTTTTACAGTAATTAAAGTGAGATGGATGTTGGCTTGTATCAACCAGGGTAGGAAAAGTGGAGCTTGTGGGAAGTAGTCAAAATCTGCATATACTTGGAAGGAGGAGCTGACAGGATTTGCTGAAGGACTGTATGCAGGGTGTGAGAGGAAAAGAGGAACCAAGGATAACTCAAAGTTTGTGGCCTGAGCAACTGAAGAATGGAGTTCCCATTTACTGAGATGGGAAAGACTACAGGAGAAAAGACTGGGGCTGAGAGGAATCAGGTTTAGTTTTGGACATGTTAAGACTGAGATGCCCACTAGACATCTAACTGGAGGTACAGTTGGGATACAGGAGTCTGGAATTCAAGGGAGAGGTCTGGGCTAGAGACACAAATATGGGGGTGATCACCACATTAGGGGTTATTTAAAGCAACTAATAGGCAAGTACAGGCACAGAAACTACTTCTTCCAAAGGTCTGCTGCCATTTAAATTAACATGTGATTTGTGGCCCATAATAGACTATTTTCTTCTTCTAATTTAAATCCTTTCTTTACATGAAATAGATTTGTATGAAAGGAAACATAGCCCACAAATCTAGGAGTGAAAAACAAAACAACTAACAACAAAAAAAAACTCATGTTCTGTTGTTGCCCCTGAATACAGACCTGGAGCTTCTTTTATCACTCTGATATATTACCCATGCAGGGCAAGATGAACAACAGGGAAGGAAACAGGAAAGACTCAAAGGATGGCAATCTATAACTCCGTTTAACCCTCTCATAAAGAATAGAATACTCACTGAAGATGTTTTCATGTAAAGTCCTTAACAATGGAGAAACAGATCTGTTATCCAACAATGACGAAAATAAAACACATTTAAGCTGGGGCTGGCCCAGTGGCATAGTGATTAAGTTCATGCACTCTGCTTTGGTAGCCCGGGGTTCGCAGGTTCGGATCCAGGGTGTGGCCCTACATACCGCTCATCAAGCCATGCTGTGGCAGGCGTCTCACATATAAAGTAGAGGAAGATGGGCACAGATGTTAGCCCAGGGCCAATCTTCCTCAGCAAAAAGAGGAGGATTGGCAACAGATGTTAGCTCAGGGCTAATCTTCCGCACCAAAAAAAATAAATAAATACATTTAACGTAGGGTACAGTAAGATGTTAGTCATCTGACAGCAGTAGAAAATGACAGCTTCCACTGAGGAAAATTTCTAGATAACTGAAGTTTATCTATGTGCCAAATACCTTTCCATTTGAACCATTATTGATTTTTTTCCCTCTACTTTAACATCTTCTTCTCGAGCCAGGCTCATCCTTATTAACACCTTTATCCTAAGAGGTCATAATGATGTGACAACCTTTAGGCTATTACATTACTGTGCCATTGTTCCTACAGAAAACAGCTCCACCTTCCAGAGTAGTTATTCTGTCAATGTCTCCTCCTTTCTCTACTGTTACTTTATTTTACCTATACATAAAAGCATCCCAACAGCATTTTACCTTCCGGCCCTTAGTTGTAGTTGCCAGAAATCTAGCCTTCACAAAGCATATAATAAATTCACGTGGTGCCTAGTATTTACAAGCTCAATGGGAAATTTGAACATCTCTACACTTAAAAAGAGAAAATCTTTTTGGTTTTGTAAGACAATGTCCTTAATCTTATGAGATGCATACTGAAGTCCTTAAGGGTACAACTTACTTTCAAATGGTTCAGGAAAAAAAAAAAAGAATATACATTAGAGAGATAAAGTAAATGTGGCAAAAGATAACCATTAATAAATTTAGGTGAAAGGTATACAAATGTTAATTGGACTATATTGTATCTCCAACCTTTCAGAAAATATAAGTTTTTAAGTTAGGAAAAATTAAACATAATGTATCAAGCAAATGCCTATGTGTAAAACTGGTGGAAGAATAACTGGATTGGTCCTATAAGATGGAGAAAACAGATAACTAATTAAAAAAAAAACTGGGGAAAAAGGTAAAGTAATACCAAAAGATCACCCACATGCAAGAGTGGTAGAAAAATGGCCAGCAGGTTCTAAGAGGTAGAAAAAACATAACTTGGTCTCCTTGCCACTAGAGACCTTAGGAGGTCTCTCCCTTTTTACAATTTGAGAAGAGTATTTTTATTTCCTATAACTTTTTTCAAAGTCACCAGGATACTGGTATTTACTAAATGTAATCTGCCTTAAAAGGGAAATTTTTTTCCCAATTACAAAAGTGATTACTGTAGAAACACATAACCTATATGTCACCATCCAGAGATTTAGTATCTGTCCTCAAGCTTTTAAAAAATGAATACATATATAAATTTATCTATGACAAAATTGAAATGGTATTGTGTATTAAATGTTCTATAAGGTGCTTCCCTCCCTTAACTGTACACATTTTCTAATGTCAAAAAACAAGAAAATACCTTGTAAAGAACTTCACTCACCAAAAGTCAAATGGCTTAAATACTGTAAGTACAAAGAGCCTAAATTATGCTCTGATGGTAAAATGATTCAATCTTCATTCAAAGGCAGAATCTAACAATCTCAACATACAATACTTCTTAAGTCATGAAATATGTTTCTCAGAGGCACTATAGTGTTTAAAAGTATGAATTCTGAAGCCAGACTGACTATATTCAAATCCTGGCTTCCCCAATTAAAAGCTATATAACTTTTCTGACTTTGAATAAGTTACCCTCCCTAATCCTGCTCCCTCATTTGTAAACTGAGAATAACAGGACCTATCTTACAGAGATGTTGTGAAGACTGAGTTAATACACAAAATGCCCTGAGAACAGTGCCTGGCATATGATAAGTATCCTATAAGTGCTAGCCATTATGATTATTTTTCAAATTCCATGGGTAGGTAACAGCTCACTTCCCAGGAACGCTTGCAAACAAAAGCTTCCTTCCCAACTCCTGAATCCAAAGCCTACAATCTTCTGTTCCAATCTAAATTAAATATAAGAATAGGGCAAAAAATATAGAATGAAAATTTCATTAATATCAGGGGGAAAAAACAACCAGAGTATGTCTTATGGATGGGGGTCAATATCATCATCTTTGTGTGGGATAGCAATATCATATAACAAACAATTTTTTTCCTATCTATATCAAAGAAAGTTGATTCTATAATCTTAAGAATGGAGGAAGAAAATCTGCAAAAATGTTTTGACATTACAGATCTTCCTATTTACAGAAAAACTCAATTACAATAAATGAGAGGATGTGTAAGAATAAGCTAAGGCTGGCACATTTCCATTCCTCAGAAAAAATTACTTGTAATCAAGTTGTTTTCAACAGACTTTTCACTTGTCTAATTTTAAAATTAGGTACCAAAAGCATATTTCCCCACAAAAAGTGTATTTCCTTCCTAAGGAACTTGAGTCATCAACCGTGTATGAGGCATCATACTGTGTTGACCAATGCTTCCTAAATTTGATATGTATTTACTCTGATCTTGGAGTACTCAATATCATTAACAAACCTGTTCTCTTGTATGACAAAGGGAGGCTTCCAGGAACTATCATGTCCTATATTTCAGCAATAAACTTATGTGCCTTTACAGCACTCTTGGAAAAGCTACTTCTACAGTGTGACTTCAAACTTAAACCACAGTATCCATTTATTCACTAGAAACCAGTCAAATCATATTCTACAAGCAAATATCTAAACCTAATAGTTACAAGTGAAAGTTCAAGATAAGAGGGTGTCTCTACAATTATAAGCACACTTCAACACATCCACTTTTTGAGATAAGCTAGTCTCTAATATATTAAAAATAATAAAGCTAGCTGGTTCAGAAGAGAAAGTAAGTAGTTCTTTTTTAAATCATAAACTAAATCAATTACAAAGGGCACAAAACATCAATGATTAAACCTACTGAATATATTAAATTTCTACTACTAACTTATGAAATACAACTTAAAAATCCAAACGTGGAAACGTGTACATAATTCAGATTTCTATGCGGATTTGCAATGCCTTTATACCTTTTCAAGTAAGTGCAGACACAAGTACAGACAGTAACCCGTGTAAGGGACTGTGACCTTCAACCTACCTAAACAACACACACACACACACACAATGGCTCCAGTCACCACCTACTGTTGATCCATATCTACACACACCCTGCATTTCATCCTAAACCCACTTTCATTCTCTCTCACCCTTCTCCCATATTATACCCCAACCCATCTGCCTCTGCCTCCTTCCAGGAAAGCAGGACATACAATAAACAATTCTGCTAGAGATGTTAAGGATGATAATAAGGTGAGGGGGGAATGGAGTTATGAAAAAGACATGAGGGTTTCTGAAGACTTATGAATTAAAATTTTGGAGAAAACAAATTGTAAAAAGTTGAAACTGAGTAGAACTAATTCTGAAGACAGATTTGCAGATAAATTGCTAGTTGAGTCCCTCAAAATACCTTTCCCCACAGAAACTAAAATCCTACTAATCCATGGCTCTTCTGGGTTAACAAGCAAGTGGTTTGGTTTGGTTTTTAAATAATTCTCATGGGCTATCAATCATTTAATCACTGTTATAAATTAACAGAATTAGATTTCTTCCCAACCGCTAACTGGAAGATGAAGAGAAGAATGGGAAATAGTGGGAGATAAATGAGAAACTTTTCAGAACTGCAGTGCATAGAGCAGTGGGAGAAGAAGGCTTGAACAGGATAGGAATAAGGAAACTTATGCAATTTGAGTCATCTATTAAGACAGCAAGCTACCAGAACAACAACAACAAAAATAAAGTAAGGAAACTCAAATTTCCTCCAGAGCAGGGTTTCTCAACTTCACCACTACTGACATTTTGGCTAGATAATTCTTTGTTGTGAGAGGATGTCCTGTACATTGTAAGATGTTTAGCAGCATCCCTGGTCTCTACCCACTAGATGCCAGTAGCATCCCTCCAGCTCTGACAACCAAAATTGTCTCTAGACTACTTATAAATATTTTAGTATCTGCTTTGCATATATATTTTAACTGCATGTTAATTTTTTAAAGGATACAAAACTGCATAAATACTATGATGTAAATTCATAATAATAGGCATTTTAAAAGATTAAATGGTTAATATTAAAAAGTGATAAAATTGGAGAAGGAATTGTGAATTTTCTTAAATTCTACTTTCTGTTTGGTAATGATGTTCTACTATTTCAACTTCTAAAAATACACTTTATCCATCCATATTTTGTAACTAATAGATTCTAAATGAAAGTAGGCCTGGAAACAACATAATTTTAATATTTGTATAGCATGTTTCAGTTTCCTCAGCATTTTTTACAAACTTATCCCATTTAATTCTGAGGAATAAAGAGGTACCAAATTAATATCTCACTCAATTCATAAGTGTAGGATTTTATCTGTATTCTTTTGAAAAATAAATCCAAAGTTCAAAGTTCAAATATGTGCATGTTTATAGCCCTTGCCATCATCAATGCAAAGATAACTGGAAAGAAAATTCTGCTTCACCAATCGTATATACGTACATTTGCCTCAAATGCAAAGATCACATTCTTTTCCCTAATTTTTCTCTGAAATAAGAAGTTCAACTTACATATAATCAAGAGTATCAAGCATATTCTTGAACTGAAGAGCCTAATTCCACTTAAAGGAGAGAAAATATACACTTGTAAAGTAAAAAGTACCTGTTAATGCATCTTTAAATCTAATTTCTCCCCTCTACTCCAAATTCATCAAACTTCTACCTCCCACCCATCTGGAGCAGTGCTTCACAATTGACTAGCCACAGGTTATTGAAGGACTGTGCAAAGTTTTAACCAATTTCCAACAAAAGGGTTAGCTTGCGAGTAGGATAAAATCCCAGACTCTAAATCCCAGACTCGAACCTTCTATCTAGATACAAAATCTTAGATGTTTTCAACTTCAAAGACTGAGGTCCTCAAAGTTTTATAAAACCACACTCTCTCCAACGCCAACAGCTCTAGGATGTAAATTCAACAGAGTGAGCCCTCAATAAATTTTATTAGCTTCACATTAAACATAAGCTAAGTTTTACCAGTTTTTCTTCATGTGATTTCTTGTTCTATCTTTATTTATTTCTACAGTCACCACTCTAATCCAGGATTCAATCACCCAATCCATCAAGCAGCTAATTTATCCTTAGTGTAACATATCCCAACTCCTCAACATGGACACCAACCAACATTCCATAATACTCTACCTCACAGTTATCATGGCCTAGAATATGAATAATTAGAGTCCTGGTTATCAAGGTCCAGTTAGCATTTCTCCTTATTTCCTGCCATGGATTCTCCATTCCAAGTAAGGCAAACAAGCCTACAAGCATCTTACTAGACTATATGCCATTCCCTTCTATCTCAAAAAGCTTTTCCCCAACTGGTTGATGTCCCTTCAGCTTAATAAACCTTCATTTCAACTGCAACTATGATACATAATTGGAACTATATTTTTACATCTTGGCATTTCTGCCTATACTGACAAACTCAGTGTTTACTTTTCTTTTCACTCAAGATTGTAGCTTCATGACTCGTACTAGCCGCAGACATACAATAAACTCTGGTAACTCAACAGCAATGTTCTCACTGTACATGTTCTCACGTTGTTTTGCTGGAATTGTAGCAGCTTCAGGATGAATTCACCCAATATCAAAAGGAGCCTACATTCCCTAAGGACTATTCTCAGTACTGCTGTTTCCTGCAACCTAGCTAAGACAAGGCTGTCGTCCCCACTAGTACCAAGGCAAAGTCTTCACACTGCTGGAAAGCAACAGTACTGCTCTCCTAGGAATCTAACTGGTAGGATTATTACAGTTTTTCCACTTATCCTTAACATTGCTTCCTTTTCCTAGTATAAAAATTGACAGCTAAACTAGTTAGAATTACCACTGCTGGATTTTTATTCAGAACAAGCAGACTTTTTAGAGTTGCTTGGAAGAACCACTAACCATCATCAAATAAATCGATTCCTCCTTAAAGAAAAAAACAAAAACCTGGGGCTCTTTACCCAACCATGTCACATACAGTTGCCCATGTGAAAGGAGACCAAATGCAAGTCAATTCCTACAATTTGGAGTATCTGCCCTGTGACTTGGGGCTCAGATTAGAAACAACTCTGTGTATCTCTGTCCACAGCCCTTCATATTTACAATTTGTCTTCTCAATCAGTCACCACTTAGGCCTCTCATTGAAACTTCATGTTAGCAGCTCTTGGGGAGCTGCTCTCAGGGCAATGATGCCCTTGCCCTGCCCCCAAGCCTCTCCACACACACAAACTCCATTTTTGGTACTTCACATAGACTACATTTTAAGCTAGGCCATCCCAAAAATAACCTCCAACTTTGGCAAAAATTTTCTAACAATTAGAATGTGACACAATTCAAAGACAGACAAGAGGGGGCCGCCCGGTGGCGCAGCGGTTTAGTCCGCGCTTGGCAGCCTGGGGTTCGCCGGTTCGGATCCCGGGCGCCCGCCGACGCACTGCTTGTCAGCCATACTGTGGCGGCGTCCCATATAAAGTGGAGGAAGATGGGCACGATGTTAGCCCAGGGCCAGTCTTCCTCAGCAAAAAAAAGGGGAGGATTGGCGACGGATGTTAGCTCAGGGCTGGTCTTCCCCACAAAAAAAAAAATAAATAAAATAAAATAAAATAAAATAAAAAATCAAGCCACTGACTGGGAGAAAATATTAAAAAAAAAAAAAAAAAAAAGACAGAAGAAATTTAACTGTATACAAATCACAAAGTCATCAAAACTGTAACACACAATAGCTACTCACCGCAAACTAACAATAAAACACAGTATCAAGAGCCTCTGTCATCTACCTTTTACCTAACCTTTCCTTTAAATACAGAGAATACTTTTTCTTAACTTACAATTTACATTCCTGTAGAGAATATTACAATTGAAAATTATAGGGTATGTTTAATATCAGTAATCTGGTATGTTAGTTGGAACCAGAGTACATGATTCAGATCCAGGAAACGATCTATCTGCAATCAAATGAGTGTGCATTTTATTTGCTGTGTCTTCCTGGTTATTCATCAGTTTCTTTCTATTCTACCTTGCCTCACCTCTAACTAGCAAAACATATTAGTACAATATCATCCCCATTGTTCAGAAAGTAAGAACAGGGCAACCTCAACACTAAACTCTACAAAGCCAAACATATACACTAAAAAAAAAGAGAGAAAGAAAAAACCCCACCTATCTTAAAGCTCACACACCTAATTCCATAGAAGACTCAAAACTTATTTATTCCACTTTACATAAAACTGTGTCAAATATGATTTAGTTTCCTTATAGAAAATATACTAGAAACAACTAATTAGAAGGTGATATTCTCAAGGTTTGCAAGAAAGCCAGGAAATGTAACCAAAAAGTTAGAAATACTATTAAAACTAGATACAAGAATAAAAAGCATAATCACCTAGAACAAATTTAGAATGCCCATTTCAATTGTTTCTGGAAAAATACAAACAAAAACTACAATAGAGCCCAGAACAACAACAGTTGTCCTTATACTAAACCTCTATCATTTAAGAAAAGATTAAATGCGACCCATTTTAAGGGCAAAGTAAATATGTAACACATCTTGGAAAAACTTCCATCAAAAACGGCCAAAATTGCTAAAGTCTGGTCCCAGAGACTTGTTATACGGCAACTTTCTCATATCTGAACCTGTCATCTTCCAACAATGTTAGAAAAACATAGCTTATTATTGAATTTATTGTTCCATTTCATTTTCTTAATTTCAAAAGCAGAGTTTACATTTATAACCCATTCTTAAAAGGAAAAAAGCCTAAGTCAGTTTTTATTTACATGACCTTCAACCAATTTTTTTTCTGAGTCTTCTCCCAGTAGAAAAACGAAATGGTTTCTTATTTGTTCATTGAAATAAAGAGATTTGGAAAAATTATAACCATCATTCTATAAGACCTTCAAATTGTTACTATTATGAAAACAGAGATTTTAAAAAATATCTAATAACCTAATGCTAGATAAAAAGCATTGTGTATGCCACAATTTTTATTAACAAATTTTTAAGGCTACTCAAAAAATAAAGAACTACAAAAAATATATTAAAAGTTGGATAAGAAGTCACAGTCAAAAAAACATTTTTAAAAGGTTGGAGTCATCTATGTAAGATGAAGCTGAGGCAGAGAGGCAAACAACATACCTACAGGACCCAGACAGGTAACAAAAATGAGCGAAGCAGGCCAAGTGTATCCCACACCAGCAGTAGTGATGGGGACCGCACTGATGGGGAGCACAGGCCCAGCCTAAAGAGGGCAGCTACTGCTCTACCATTCTGCTCCAAACAGTGGGAATGCAGCCCAGAGACGCCTGGATTTCCAAGTCTTCCCCCCAAAATCCAGAAATCCACAAATTTCACTGAGGAATTTCCTGATTTTTCAATGTTGATCACTAGTTGAAACTTAAAGACACTGCAAATCAAACAAAACACATCTCCTAAGGTGGTTCAGTCCAGAGGCCACCTTTGAGCTAATGTGTGAAAACTGCTTTCAAAAAGGTATGAGGAGGCAATGGGTAAAAAGCTCAGTTCTGAGGTCAAACTGGCTTGGGCTTGAACGTCTAATTCACCACTTAGCAGGTGTGTGACGCTAGAAAAATTATTTCTTCAAACCTATTTCTTCCATTGTAAAACATCACCACTCTCCCATAAACGTTGAAAAGTGAAACTCCTAACACAACATCAGATACGCAACAGACATCATAGAAATGTCCTTTACTCTCCCTACTCAATCCTGCAAGTCCTTAGGAAATTTTAAGAGAGAGATAATAAACACCCTTGAAGATCTTAAACAAGTCATAAAAAGGACATGAAAAAACAGAGGTGCCCGCCATGCCCATTTCCCTCAACCTCTTGCTCCTCAGAGAGGTCCCGTACATACACAGAGAAGATACTCTTAATGCATGGCTTGAAATGGGCCTTCTTAAGATGATACAGGTAACTGGATTACCAATCTCAAATTAAAAAGATGAAGAGTCAGAGCTCCTTAAAGAGACAGACTTTTTGTTCTGTCTCTTTGTATTAATTCATAGACCCTAACTTGCGGGGACAAGTGAGAGAAATAGTTTAAGCTTAAACTCTGATTCTTTTAATACTTTTGGCCAAACTTTCAGAAAACTTATTTCTGTGGAAAGCCTGGTACAAAGCAAAGCATTTATACCAGACTTTTAAATATAAAAAACATGTCATACTCCAAAGTTCATTGTACATGACTGCATCAAACCAAAACACTATGGGATTGTCTTTACTGCTACAGCTAAAATACCTTTTGACCTCTCAAACACACCAATTAATTTTTAAAAAAAGAAAGAAAAGACATCAACTCTCCAACGTAATTGTGTTAAAAAGTAGTATTCACACATACATAAAAATTATTTGGGGGGCTGGCCTGGTGGCATAGTGTTTGAGTTCACACACTCCACTTTGGAGGCCCGGGGTTCACAGGTTGGGATCCTGGGCGCGGACCTACACACCACTTATCAAGCCATGCTGTGATAGGTGTCCCAACATATAAAATGGAGGGAGATGGGCACAGCTGTTAGCTCAGGGCCAATCTTCCTCAGGAAAAAGAGGAGGATTGGCAACAGATGTTAGCTCAGGGTTAATCTTCTTCACCAAAAAAAAGAAATTGTTTGGGCTACATTTAATCAGAATAGTTCCAATAAATTTCTAATGTAGTTACAAATAATAAAGAAAAGCATTTTTATGTATGTTTGAGAACATGTCTATATAGACACTTACCGAACTCTAGAAATTTTATGGTATCTTCCTACAAGTACAACACAGACTGGTTCATGTGCTAGAAATGGACGGCATTAAGAAAGTTTAAGTTTTATGATTCTAAACACTTTCTCTTTCCAGCTTCCCACCCATAATATTAAGAGCAAGAAAAAAATTAATACAAAACAGTGAATGACAAATCAGAAAGGGAGAAGCAACTAAAAGGGTTTATTAAGTACCTAAAAATGATTTACACTTTAAAGTTAAATCCATATTTCCACTACAACTTCTCCTAATCTACACAAACATAATCATTCTCTCATATGCTAAAACATGTATTTTCAATTTGAATGTATTCTATTCTACATATCATCATCAAACTTCTTAAAAACTTGACCAGATTAGATGCAAATATATATTACAATAAAATTACAAATATCTCCACATACCCAAAAGCTACCATCTTGATGCTAATTTTAAAATGAAATATTTCTTAGTATCTTTTTGAAAAAGTTCTTAAAACAAATATTAAAAAGTAGCCTTCTAACCAATGTTTAATACAAAATGACATTTTATGACTCCAGAGTTCTGAATTTAGAAAAGTTTTGTGTAACAAGGTCTTAACCCACAAAGAAAAGATTATGCTTTTAATTTACTTTTTCTTCAACCATCAGACTACACCAGTTTATATTCCTACTGTTTCATTCTTTAAAAACAAAGAACATTTTATATACTACTACTCATCAGTAGTCTGAAGTGCCTCATGTGTTTGTCTTACTTTTTACTATCTGATAGAAATTTGTGTCTAACTCCTGACTATTATCACAAAAAGTGAAAACAAACAGAAAAGTGGTTTGTTGGAAGCGACATTTAGAACATAAATACAAATGTCAAACGAAAAAGCCCTTAAAAGGGGTCTCTAGCACATAATACTTCTTAAAACTAAACAACTAACAGAAGCTCTTAATCTAAAATGTATATCCAACAAAGTGAATACTAGAAACTACAAGAGAAGTCTACCTACAAAGTATCATCCTCGGACTACAGGATGAATATAGGACAAAAATATGCTTGGCTCTGCAGTCAGAAGTCAAAGTGACAAAGAAAAGAACGAAACAATACACTAAATGAGACATTCAGATATTTTCTAATTTATCAAATTAGGCTATACTCATCCACAGCATTCCGGAAATTTTTTCAATCTAATACTTTTAAACATACTTTGAGGTTTTAAGCATACTTTGGGGCAACTCAAAAAATTTACCTAAAATAAAGCACTTACACAACAAAATGATGCGGCTGGTCCTAAGATAGAATAGAAATAAAAATCGTCTACAAAACCGGAGTAATCAACAAATTATATGCTTTCAGCAACTTAACTCCAATTTGCGGGGTACGGGGGTTTCCACTTTTGACAATCCACTAACTACACTGTACGTCTACTCCACCGGAGAGTTTAAGAAAACTCTTCAAGTTGGGTCACCCAGGGACCATCCCTCTAAGAGACCCAATCCAGCCTACAGATCAAAGAACATCCTGAAACGGCTTACCTTTCTCCCCACCAAACCCTCTCCCCTGGGCAACAGAATGTTTTCACAGAACAGAAACACACCCTCCTGGGATCTCTCTGCAAACCCCGGGCAGAGGCAGGGCACTATGGAGAGCGGAAGCCTCTCGTCTCAGACATGCAGGAGACCACAGTTACTCCTCCACCGGCGGCCCCTCTGCGGAACTGGGTCGGTCTGGATCGCTCCGACCCGTAAAGAACAATACACCAGCCCGGCCGCGCACATCGCAACTTCCCACGAGCCTGCGCGCCGGTTCTCCGCAGCCGCTCGGACTCCGGAATCCGCCACCGGGCAGGGGCTGGGGGCGGAAGGGTGAAGAAGGTGAGCGCGGAGCGAGGGCTGCGAAGACCGCCCGCCCCGCGGCGGCTGCCGCCCGGCGCCCACCGAGCAGGCTGGAGGGATGGAGCCACCGGCCTGGGCTCCCCGGCTCTCGCCCGGCGACCCGGATCTCCCGACTCTGCTTCTCTGGCGGCGACCCTCGCCTCCCCTGCCGCCGGGGCGCTGGGGGGCAGGGAAGGCCTCGCCGAGGCTCGGAGCCTCCTCGGCCCGCCACGGAAGGCGGTCGGGGCGCGGGGGACAATAGGAGCGGGGAACGATGCGCGCCCGAGTGGCGCCGCCGGCCGGCCGGGCTGACTGACGCGCCCGCCGCGCGGCGCGACTGGGCTCCGCTCGGCCCGGCCGCCGCTGCCGCCGCGCGGTCCCCCGTGGTCACCGCGCCCCGGGCGCTCGGGGTCGTGCCTCACCTCCCAGCCCCGCCGCCCAGGAGAGAAGCAGAATTAACACTCTCAGCAACACCATCTTCCGTGGCCGCCGCCTCCTCACAGGTTAACAGCAGCACATCGATCCGGAGGGAGAAGCCGAAGGGGTTTGGTCCGGAGCCTCCAGGGGAAGCCAGGACCTTCCCCGCCAGGAGAAACGGCGAAGCACCTCCCCCTCGCTCCACTTCAGGGGCCGGCAACGCTCCCAGCTCCTCCGAAACAGGGACCTCCCTCCCCCTCGCTCGTTTCCTTCCTCCCTTCCCCGCTTTCCTTCCCTCGCTCCTTCCCTCTTCTCTACCTCCCTCCCCCGAGCCCGGGACCTCCGCCTCCTTCCTCACCACGTGACACGCGAGGGCCCAACCGGCGGGCGGAGCCGCACCCCTTCCTCCCGCCCCTCCCCCTCCCTCTAGAGCCCCAGGGGCTCGCGCATGCGCGCGGGGTCCGGTTCCCGAACTGCTAGGCCTGCCGCCGCTTCCTGTCCGCCGGCGGAGAGCTGGGATTGGGCTTGGGAGGCGGGGTTTCCTTTGGTCCCGCCCTCGGTCGGGAGCGCATCTCGGAGAACTGTGCTCGGCTGGTTATTACAGCTCTTGAGGACCGTCCCTTCGGGTAAAATGGGAGCGTGAAGGATGTTAAGGGGAAGCTTTCCACTTCTTAACTTCATGAAGAACGGAGGTTTTTGTGTTTTCTTTTTTGCCTCTCGTGGTGCACGACAGCTACCAAGTAAACGAAAGCAAAATCCCAACAAGCAGTAATTGTACCGGCGACAGCCACTAGTGATCAGAACATAAACGTAAAGACCTTCAAGCAGCAGAAAGGAAAGACAGCCTAAGGAATATTTTTCTGAGCTTTTTACAAATTGGTGTCACAGACCAGGCCTGAGCCATTCTAAAAGTGTGCGGCCTAAACCACACAGTCCTAAACCTCCAGTCTCAAAAATGTCCTCTTTACCTCTCCGTCCCATCTCTGAAGAGAACTCTCAAATTCCCCTCAACTTCTTTGAAGCTCATATTTGGTTTCTCAGTAACTCACTTTGGTTCTTTAAATTCATATTCCATGGATTGAAGACTTAAACATAAGACCTGAAACCGTAAAACTAGAAGAAAATAAGGAAAAAGCTCTTTGATGTTGGTCTTGGCAATGATTTTTTGGACATGACACCAAAAGCAGAAGCAACAAAAGCAAAAAATAAATGGGACTACATCAAACCAAAAAGCTTCTGCACAGCAAAAGAAACAATCAACAAAATGAAAAGGCAACCTTTGGAATGACAGAATATTTGCAAATGATATATCCGATAAGGGGTTAATATCCAAAATATGTTAAGGAACTCTTACAATTCAATAGCAAAAAAGCAAACAATCCAATTTAAGAACGTGCAGAGGAACGGAATAGATACTTCTCCAAAGAAGACATCCAAATGGCCAACAGGTACATGAGATGTTCAGCACCACTAATTATCAGGGAAACGCAAATCAGAACCACAATGAGATATCACCTCACTGTTAGAATGGCTATCATCAAAAAGACAAGAGATAGTAAGTGTTGGCAAGGATATGGAGAAAAGGGAACACTTGCGCACTGTTGATGGGAATGTAAATTGGTGCAGCTACTACAGGAAATAGTACGAAGTTTCCTCAAAAACTTAAAACTAGAACTACCAAATGATTCAGCAATCCCACTTCTGGGTATATATCCAAAGGAAATTAAATCAGTACCTCAAAGAGATATCTGCTCTCCCGTGTTTATTGCACCATTGTTCACAATAGCCATGATAGGGAAACAACCTAAGTATCCCTCTACAAATGAATGGATAAAGAAAATGATGGAATATTATTCAGCCATGAGAAAGAAGGAAATCCTGCTATTTTCGACATCATGGATGGACCCCAAGAAAATTATGCTAAGTGAAATAAGTCAAACAGAGAAAGACAAATACCATGTGATCGCACTTATACATGGAATCTAAAAAAGCCACACTTATAGAAACAGAGTAGAATGGTGGTTACCAGGAGCTGGGGGGTGGGGGAAATCAGGAGATGTTGGTCAAAGGGTACAACTTCCAGTTAGGAGATGGATAATTTCTGGGGATCTAATATGGAGTAACTATACATTAGATGGTGACTATAGTTAATAATACTATGTTACATACTTGAAAGTTACTGAGAGTAGATCTTAAATGTTCTCACCACAAAAAAGAAATGGTAATTATGGGAGGTGATGGAAGTGTTAACTAACCCTACTATGGTAATTATTTTGCCATATATGTGTATCAAATCAATACATTGTACACCTTAAACTTACACAATGTTATATGTCGATTATATCTCAATAAAGCTGGGGGGAAAAATTAAAATTAAATAAATAAAAGTAAATAATTCAGTGGCATTTAGTAAATTCACAATGCTATGCAACCATCACCACTATCTTGTTCTAAAACATATTCATATGGCAAATAAGAAAAAACACCTCACATTTCATGAACTAGAACTTTTTGATGGTGTTTAATTAGATATTCTTCATCTATTTGGCATCCTGCTTGAGTTGGCTGAATTAGGGAATATAAGGATTAATAGTATTAATATTAATAATAAATTGGAATACCCATACTTTTTACTCTATATTTTTTACAATTTGTTACCATTAACATAAGTCAAGAGTATGCTTCTTTAATTCTCAGTTTGAGAAGTGAATTATTATAGTTTTGCTCCAGCATTAGTAAGCTAAAAAATACAGTCAGAAGTTCCAAAACCACCATTCATAGCATCCATTTTTAAAGGATGGCAGAATCTCATGAATGGTTTTTTTGTTTGATTGGTTTTGATTTTTTTGCCGGGAAAGATTCGCTCTGAGCTAACATCTGTTGCCAATCTTCCTCTCTTTTTTTTTTCCCCCTGCGCAAAGTGGTAGTTGCATATTCTAGTTGTAAGTCCTTCTAGTTCTTCTATGTGAGCAGCCACCACAGCATGACTACTGACAGACAAGTGATGTGGTTCCACACCCCGGAACCGAACCTGGGCTACCGAACCTGGGCTGCCGAAGCAGAGCACCCCAAACTTTAACCACTAGGCCATCAGGGCTGGCTCTCACAAATGGTTTTTCTCCTTTCTTAAAAGATCCCATCTTGGGGCTAGCCTTGGGGCTGGCCTGGTGGTATAGTGGTTAAGTTTGCACGCTCCGCTTGGGCGGCCCGGGGTTTGCAAGTTCGGATCCCAGGTGCAGACTGACACACCGCTTGTCAAGCCATGCTGTGGCAGCATCCCATATAAAGTGGAGGAAGATGGGCACAGATGTCAGCCCAGCCAATCTTCCTCAGCATAAAGAGGAGGATAGTCAGTGGGTGTTAGCTCAGGGCTAGTCTTCCTCACCAAAAGAAAAAAGAAAAAAAACAAAACAACAGTTACATGCAAACATTACATTGCACATCACCTGTGCTTGTTACTTACTATTCTCTTTTGGTGGTGCTGTCAACAAATGATGCTTTGATTTTCTAGCTATTAGTCCATGTTGTGGCATGTTTAGTGTTGCACAGTACTTTTTATAGTTAATTCCAGTGGTTAGAGGCAAATGGCACTTTCTCTTTAAATTCAACTGGGAAAAATCCAAAATCATATGTTGCTTTACCGAGGTGATCACTGAAAATTACATTTAGGATTGTATTTCTTTTTATTTTAAAACATGAATACATTACATACCAGCATCATAATGAATGGTATTCTAATGTTACAAGTTTGGACCACTTGTAATTTTAATTTACTCATTTATTAGCTATGTGGCTTTGGCCAAGTTATTTCACCTTTTTAACCTAAATATTTCTATGGTAAAATGAGAATGATAAAGTATTTGCCTCCAAGGGATTGTTTTGATGATTAAATTTAAATTATTTAACACTTTTAAAGTGATTATAACAGCACCTGGCAGGTAATAATTGCTATATAAGTGTTTGTTAAGTAAAAAATATATAAATATTATGGCCCTTCCATGAACACTCAAACATCCATTTGAAAGCAATTTTTTCCTTAGCAACAATACACAGCTTTGATACTACCAGTATAATAAAAGTTATCCTCAAGTTTTAAGAATTAGAAATTCAGCTAGTAAGCATATAGCCATATATAGTATATAACATAAGTAATACAACAGGAAAATGCTTGTTGCACAGCTTAAAGCCAGCCCTGGTAAACATTTCAACAATTGCATTTTAAATTTCCAACTCCTAATAAACTTCCTGCTGGATGTCTCGCTGTCTCGCCAAACTCAATATGTGTAACTTCTTATCTCTGATAATGACACCGTCACTCTCCCAGTAACCTGAGATGGAGAGTGGAATCATCTTAGACTCTTCTTCCCTTGACTACTCATAATCAGTTACCAAGTATTGATTCTTCCCTAAAAATGTCTTTTCTTGTGCCTTTAATCCTTCCCTTGCCACTACTTCACTCCAATTCACACAATTATTTTCTCTTACTTAGACTGCTGCAGGGATTCCAACCCATCTCACTTCAGTCTCTCTCACTTCTGGTCCTGCTTTCAAACTTCCCCTCAGTCCACTGCAATTTGCTTTCATCCCCATCATTCCCGAGAAGCTACTCTTGCTGGGGCCATGAAAGATCTGTTAGTTATCAATGCCATTTGTATACCTTCACTCCTTATCAAACTAGCCCTCTTGGTAAATTAACATTCTCTTCACAAAATTCCCCCCTCCAATGTTGTCCAAGACCTTGCTCTCTCCTGATTTTCCTGCTTATTTTTAACTGTGCCTTCTTCTGCATCTCTTCCTTGGGGCTTTTTCTTCTCTTTATCCTTTAAACATTGGTGTTCCTCAGGATTTTATCCTTGGCTTTCTTATCTTCTCCTTCTTCATTGGCATGATTATTTTTTACTAACCCTAAATGTCTATGACTCTCTAGGCTGTAAACTCCATAAAAACAAAGCCTGGGTCTGTCTTGTTCTGAATTCTACCCTACTGCCTAGCACATAGTCAGCACTTTTGCTGCACCTGTGCCCCAAGCCCCAGACCTATGTCCTAGTAACACCATTTACCAGCTGTGTGACCTTGAATAAGTTAAGGCACCTGTGCCACAGCTTCCTAATTTTTACTATTCAGTTATACCTACTTCAGAGGGTTGCTGTGAGAGTTAAATAAATAAATAAATAGATGTAAAACACTGAGAATATTGCATGGCACATAGGAAGCATTATAAAATTTTAGGTGGTGTTATTGTTAATTACATATCTGGCATTTACTAGCCAACTCTTCCCTGAAGTTACACAGCCACACCAAATTCAACACGTCCCAAACTGAACAAACCCCTACATCAACCTACTTACACCGTTTTTTCCTCTTAAATTCCCTATTTTCATTAATAGCAACATCATCTCTACAACTGCCTAAACTCCTCTGCTAATCCAGATCATCAAGTCATCTTCAACACCCATCATATGAAATTCCTTCACCTACGTCTACTGCCACAGCCCAAGCTCTGGTCTCCCTGTCTCACATTACCCACTCCCTGACCTTTTGTCCCCCATTGCTGCCAGAGTGATCTTTTTAAAAAATATATCCTCAGGATAAAATACAAGGCCTCCACGATCTGGTCATTGCTTTCCTTGCCAGATTCATCTTTCACGGCTCTCTTTTCTTTGTCTTCTAAAAGTAGTAAGGACAAAAATCAGAATAACATTAGTAGCTGGCAGTTAGTAAGAAAATGGAAGCTTCAGGAACTGAAATAAGGGTCCAGCCTCCTGGCGCAGCAGTTTAGTTCGCGCTTTGGCAGCCCAGGGTTTGCGGGTTTGGATCCGGGCACCCACTGACACACTGCTTGTCAGCCATGCTGTGGCGGCGGCCCATACAAAGAAGAGGAAGACGGGCACGGATGTTAGCCCAGGGCCAGTCTTCCTCAGCAAAAAGAGGATTGGCAACGGATGTTAGCTCAGGGCTGGTCTTCCTCACACACAAAAAAACCTGGAATAAGTTGCCCAAAGTCACAAAGCTGGTATGTGGCAGAGCCAACACCCAAAATTAAGTCTGCCTCTGAAGCATAAGCTTTAATCACTACTATAATGCTGCTGTTCAACTGCAGTTGTTTTCCCAAACACACACATCACTTCCCTCTATGACACCTTTGCACATTCTATTCCCTCCACAGGAATGCCTCTTCCATTTATCCTACATAGTCTACAAAACCAGGCTCAAAGGATTCCTTCAATAATTCATTTTAAGAAACTTTTTTGTTAGGATTTTGCTTTCTGTGTAAAAGCGATTGGAGAAGAAAAGCACTTAGAAAATCCACTTTTGGGGGGGAAAAACAGTGAAAAATGCTATTTATAACTTAAAGCATTTAGAAGTCACGTAATAAATGTCAATTTCCTTTCAGATGTAAAGGAATAGACATGCTAAAGATATGGTTCTGAAAATTCTGTAAAATTTTCACTAACTTTACCACTAGACAAAACTTAATATCTACCATTTATGTACTTCTAATATATAGCTTTATCAAACTGTATTGTATTTTTTAATTTAATATCTTCCCTAATTCTTGAAGGTAGGAATGAATTACATGTTACAGGGCTTTTAAAAACAGGGCCTCGGAGAGTTCAGCAAATATATAAACAACAAATGTTTATTGAATCATAATGCTAGAATAAGATCCATTTCACTGATTTATTAAAAAACTAGCAGTGGTCTCTCACTGCTGAAAACCCTGATATCTTATTTTAACATTCAAGGTGCTCCTCAAAAACAAACTCATTTGTCCAACCTTTTTTCTCTTCTCCTTTAAATGAATCTCCTACTCCATCCAGTCAAACTGGTCTATACTTGGGAACCCCAAAACATCTTAAACTTTTCCCCTTCCATGCTTTTTGTCCCTCCTTTTTCCTTTCTGCTTATACGGTATGTTAAAAAAAAAACAGACACACACAAGACAACAGGCCTAAAACGGAGTAAATTATGCTAAGCCCTACATCACCAAACCGAGACTTAATTACAGTTTCACCTCTCCCAGAAATGGAATCTTAAACCAGTCAATCAGGAATTCCCTGATTAGCACTAGTGAGGTTGTCTGCCTGACAGACCCCTGCTGTCCCCTAAAGGAAAGTGACCTTGCGATAAACAACCTGCTTTTTCTCTCAGCATAACTTCCTTGTTCCCCCTCCCTTCTGCCTATAAAGTCTTTCATTTTGTACAGCTCCTCGGAGCTCCTTTCTATCTGCTAGATTAGTTGCTGCCTGACTCAAATCAATTTTTGCTCAAATAAACTCTTAAATTTTTAAATAAGCCTCAGTTTATCTTTTAACGAGTATAACATAGCCTTTAAAGTGCAGGTCACAACCTGGTAGTTCATAAACCAAATTACACTCACAGACATATTTAGTTTGACTTGTAGTTTGAAATATTTTTCTTAATTATATGTCAATATCCAACAATCAATCAGGAGCTTTCATGTTAAAACCTAGATTCCAGATTTTCTGTGAAAACTGAAAGGTTAAGCAGACTTAAGTTCTTGCGAAACATCACTTGGCTGAAATTGAGTTAGAGGCTGCCCTCCTTGGAGTGGCTGGTCTAGTGTCACCCCAGCCTGCATCATCTGTCAGTATTTGAGTTTGTGACCTCTGTTTTAAGAAGTAGACCAAGTTCCAAATAGTCTTGAAGTGTTTTCCTAGACCCCTGGTGCCCCACTAATCTCGATCACATTTTAGTCTAAAATACCTTTTATATCCCTCATCTGCAGTTAATCATGTGTTACTTTATGAAAACTCTCATATTATTATCCTGATATTACAGAGGGCAGAGATAGAGAGGCTTTGAGGCAAAGCAGAGGGCACCCAAAAAAACCTTACAGAGTTACAATGATAGTTATTGGTCATTCATTCAACAAATATTGTTCTGCTCCTGATTTGGGGATTTCCAGACTACCAAGACAGTATTCCTGAGATAATACCAGGCACCATGATAAGCACTCTACATGCATGATCCCATTTACTGTTTGCAACAATGCTATGAAGTAGACATATCCCATTTCACAAATGAGGAAACAGAGGCAGATCAGGCTACTTGCCCAAAACTCCACAAAAACAAACTCACTTGTCCAACCTTTTTTCTCTCCTCCTTTAAATGAACATCCTACTCCATCCAGTCAAACCAGTCTACCCATGGGAACCCCAAAGCATCTTAAACTTTCCCCCTTCCATGCTTTTTGTCCCCCGTTTCCTTTCTGCTTATACAGTACGTTAAGGGAAAAAAAAAAAAAAAACCCACAAGACAACAGGCTCAAAATGGAATCAATTAGGCTAAGCCCTGTTACCAAGCTGAGACTTAATTACAGTTTCGGCTCTCCCAGAAATGAAATTTTAAACTCCGAATCTTGTAGTCTAGTCTTTTGAATTACTAGGTGAATCCATCCTTATTGTCATTGCCATGGTCCAGAATATACCTCTTGGCTTGGAAAGTCCAGAAGCGTGATTTTTCTCAGTGCAACTTGAGTTGATCAGCCAACAACAACTAATTCATAGGAACTAAACTCTCAAGGGACTTATGTCTTCATCAAAATGTCACCTTATTATTTTACAAGTTAGACATTCATGTTTGCAAGTCAATGCATTCTCTTTTTTATCTTCAATACCTGAGAAGCTAAATCATAACCGAAGGTAGCTTAGTAAGCAAGGAGTCAGTGCAGAAGAAATTAATGGAATGATTTTACTGGCTAATTCATCCCACTATCCAACTTACTATGCTACATTAGACTCTAGCGAGGGACCAGACAGGTACCAGGCCATCCACCTGTTCAGGTGACCTTCACCATAGATGGTGATGGAAGCACACTGTGACAAACCCTTATGTTTTGAGATCTTCTCTAGACTCCATGCAGACCACCATCTCCCCTTCTGTTACTATTATTTGCTTGCTTCAGGAATAATATAATTGATTAGACCACAATGTTTTTACATTTATTCAGACTTTGATTCAATTTCCAGGCCTTACTTTTGCTTCTTTTGAAAAGAATCCTGTCTTCTAAGGGAAATATAAAAAATAGCTAACCTAATTAATTTTATACTGATTTGGTTATTTAATTCTAATCTTTCTGGGAAGTACTTCATAGTAGCCCTTATGCACTGCCTCAGGTGTCATATTTTTATTTTACTTGTAGATGATTCTGCTTTGTCTTCCTAACCACCTTGTAACCAATTTGAGGGCAGAGACAATAATAATATATTTGAAGAGCTTTGCTGTCTGTTCCCATTTCTTTCACAAAACTACATAGCAAAATCATTCACACTTATGTCTTTCTCCTGCCTATTTTTTCCTTTTACAAAAGGTGAAAATCAAAATTAAGAGGAGTAAATTGACCTACGCAAGCTTATAAAATTAGTCAATGGCAGGACCAGGTTCTGGTCCCAGGTTTTGTGGTCTCCATTCACCACATTTTCTACTAGATTAGGCTGTTTCCATGTGACCACGTTTAATATTCTCTTCTGTGCCCCAAAGCACCACATTGTAGATATCCATGAAATAATTAGAGGTTCATTATTGTAATTATAAGCTAAATGAGTCATAATTCTTACTATATGCATATTGACAATCACCAACTATACTTTACTTTTCAACAATGCAAGTAGTTATTATCTGCTATTGTTCTAAATGAATGTTTCTCAATGTATGGCCAGTGGAATACCTGCAGCAGAGTCACTTAGGATGCTTGTCAAAACTGCAGATTCCTGGGCTTTTCTCCAATTCTGTTGAATCAGAATTCCTGGAGATGGGGCCCAGAAACATGAATTTTGACAGGCTTCCCACATTAGAATTAATCACACTGAAGCTTGACAATCACTGTTCTACATAAACATGAGGGATAGAGTGAACATAAAAGACCAAGTTCTCTTGGAAAATCATCAATGTATAAAAATAATAGAGAAGAGGATATATTTCCTTGATTCTAAGATATCCTCAATTATAAGATACACCATTGATTTAATAATAGCTTTTGAAGAAAGAGTATTAATGTTCAAAAAATGTTTAATTCTGAATCTAGAAAATTTTAAATATTAAGAAAATGGGGCCAGCCCAGTGGTATAGTGGTTGTTTGTTCACTCCACTTTGGCAGCCTGGGGTTCGCAGGTTTGGGTTCCAGGCATGGACCCACACACCGCTCATCAAGCCATGCTGTGGCAGCATGCCACATACAAAATAGAGGAAGACTGGCACAGATGTTAGCTCAGGGCCAATCTTCCTCAAGCAAAAAGAGGAAGATTGGCAATGGATGTTAGCTTGGGGACAATCTTCCTCACCAAAAAAAAAAAAAAAAAAGAAAGAAAATGAAACAGACCTGATGAAATTCAGTAAGCATATTTTAAATGGTGTAGTGAAAACAGAGGAGTTGGAGGTGGGAAGTTGGATATGATCTGAGAAAACTGAGAGGTAATCTGGGATTAAGAGAAGAGAGAGGACATTTTAAACTAGGGGAAAAAAATGAGGCAATGATTTGGATTGGTATAATTAGTTCAGTGAGCAAACCAAATCTTATAGAAAGAGGGTTATTATTACACTTTAGTAGTTGATAAGTCTGGTTAAATAGAATGAGAACAGATTAAGAAAAGCTTTGAATGCCAGGCCAATTCATGATATTCAGTGGTTAAGGAAGTGCCTTTAAATGTTTTTCAGGGTAGACAGAAATAATGAAAGCACTGTTTAATCTGGCAATATACACAATGTACTTGAAGGAGAAGAAACTGTAGAGAAATCAATTAGCAAGTTTACTCCAGCATACTCACTGACCTAGGAGAGCACAGAGAGAATGGAAAGCAAGGCTTGGATAAAACATTGAAGGAAGAGTCAAATCCTGATTTGACTTGAACTTCTGGAATTTAATTTATCTGAGGAATATAATTATAAGTACATATATAAAGATTCAGTTACAAGGACATTGATTGCAGTGAAGTTCATAATAGTTAAACAATGGAAACAATCTAAATGTCCAAGAAGCAGGGATTGGTTCAGTCATATAATGGAGTATTCTTAATTCACTAGGAATGTTGCAGATGAAAGTATATTAATGCATAAGGAGGTTCACAATATATTGATAGCAGAAAAACATGTGTTCAGAATGGTCCAGTTTTTGTTTACAAAAATATATGTGTTCAGATGCCTAGAAAAGTTTGGGAAGGATATCCATATAGTGAAGTATCACTAGTGTTCTCTCTAATACTTCATTCCACATAGTGTGATGAGGAGTGCTTTTATTTTCTTCTTTTTGGTTATCTATATTTTCTAATTTTTCTAAAATGAATATGTTTTGGTTTTGAGTTAAGGAAGCAAAATTAATTATTTATTTACAGTAAACATTTTAAATTTAAAAATAGGACTTGTTGACTGTGAGGAAACTAGAACAAAACTACTTGAATGTTTTAAGCCTTGGTGACAGAGACTGATATTAACATGGAAAAATGTGGGAAAGACAAGAACAAAAAGCATTTTGAGATCAGGATGATAAAACATAGTTTTAGAGGAGCTGGTCCAGTGGCCTAGTGGTTAAGTCTGTGCGCTCCTTGTCTGTGGCCCAGGGTTCGCAGGTTCGGATCCCAGGTGCGGACAGACGCACCGCTTGTCAGGCCATGCTGTGGCGGTGTCCCATATAAAGTAAAGGAAGATTGGCAGGGATGTTATCCCAGGGCCAGTCTTCCTCAGGGGAAAAAAAAAAGAGGAGGATTGGCAACAGATGTTAGCTCAGAGCTAGTCTTCCTCACACACACATACATATATATATATATATATATATATAGTTTTAGACATATCTATCACGTAGTGATAGATATATATATCTACACACACACATATACACACCCCTCAAAGGAGAGTATACAGAAAAAATGGCCAAAAGACTAACTTTGGAGCATTGTGGAGTTCTGGGAGAGTAATGAAAAATAACATTGGCTATAAATGGTGAATTAAGAAGCCTTTTACTCTTGCTAAGGTTTATTTATTTGCCATAGGGTGGGGAAGGAGGCTTCCCCTAATGGTAGAGTAGTAATTCTCAAACTTTATTGTGTATCAGAATCATCTAGAGGTCTTGTTAAAACACAGACCTCTGTGTTGCTGGGCTCTACACCCAGAATTCCTGATTCTGTGGATCTGGGGTGGGACTAGAGAATATTCATTTTTAATAGGTTACCAGGTGATGTTGATATGCTCATCCAAAAACCACACTTTGAGAACAACTGTACTAGAGTTGAGAGATATCTGGCACACTGGTGGGTTGGCAGGGCAGAAGCATGCTTGAGGAGAGAAGTCCTAACACATGATATACTTGATCCAATAACAAAACTGTAACATTGGCATAAGACCACAGGAATAGGGACTCTGAGTTGAAGATGATGGAATATATTCCTTGAATTCATTCCTGATGCAGCCTATCCAAACCCATATTTAGGTCCCAATTTTAAAAAGGACTACATAAAGTAAAATCAAGAGAACTATTTCACTAATACTAATACAGCATATTAGAGCTATAATAAAAGGGAAAAGAAGGTCATTTCCCTCCATTCACCATCAGGCATCTTTAACACCACCAGGACAGACTGGCATCTGGTGAAGCAGCATGGAGTAGAAGCACCACCTGGTAGAATATCATAGGATTGGATTTGTTTCTGAACAGGTGTGGCACTCCTCATGCAGGCTCTCAGAAATAATTAAATAGGGGATGTACTTTGTAGGAGGCTGGAGTTTCTGCAGAAGCAGAATGAGAGCCAGAGCCGGGGCAATTTGAATTTCATGGAAATCCTTAATTTTAACTTAGAAATTTATCACCAAATCTTGAGTGGAGAGCTAAGCGAAGAGGAGTAAAGGTATATATGCCCCGTACCTGTGCGATCTTCTGCTCAAAGCCAATCTTAATTCAGCTAACTGTAAAGAACCATCAAATTATTTTTAGTAGAACCATCAACAAAATAAAAGCAAGATATTCGAATTATAGCTCTTATAGGTTTACGCAGGATAAGCTGAGGAAAAGAAAACCATAGGCGGGGGAATCATTAGAATGCTGCTATACTCTAGTAGTAACAGATAAGGACTCAACTAGGGTGGCTACAGATGAATGAAGCAGGAAAGGAGTGTTTAATATCAGCAAGACTTGATAGATGAGCTGGTAGCCAGTAAATAAATTAGGATAAAAGTCAAAGACAGCACCAACTTTTCTGTCATGGTAGCTAGAAAAGCTCTGATCTTATCAAGAAAAACAGAGAATTTTAAAAGAATAATCAATTTGGGCCAGCCCCAGTGGCCTACTGGTTAAGTTTGGCATGCTCCACTTTGGCAGCCCAGGTTTGGTTCCCAGGAGTGGACCTACACCACTCATCTGTCAGTGGCCATGCTGTGGTGGCAGCTCACATACAAAAAGAGGAACATTGGCAATAGATGTTAGCTCAGGGTGACTCTTCCTCAGCAAAAATAAATAACTAAAAGAATAATCATTTTGAGAGTTAGAGAGACATTTTTTGGATTTCTTAAGCCTGAGTTAACAATCAGCCTGTGATTTTAATCAGGAGAGTGTAGCTTAATTCTTCCTTAATTATCTCACATTAAAAGATTTTTCCTCTGGGCCGGACCGGTGGCACAGCAGTTTAGTTTGCACTTTGGCAGCCCAGGGTTCGCGGGTGTGGATCCTGGGCGCCCGCCGATGCATCGCTTGTCAGCTATGCAGTGGCAACATCCCATATAAAGTAGAGGAAGATGGGCAAGGATGTTAGCCCCGGGCCAGTCTTCCTCAGCAAAAAAGAGGAGGATTGGCAACAGATGTTAGCTCAGGGCTGGTCTTGCTCACAAAAAAAAAAAAAAAAGAAAAGATTTTTCCTCATCTGAATTTTTATTATAGTTATTGTTTGTACCACTCATTTAGTATTAATTATTAACTGACTTATATTCTCAATAATCACTTCATGTGAATACGTCTTATTTCCCAAAACAGAGTATGCCCTCCCAAAGAGTAAAACTAATGTTTTATGCTTCTATCCCCCATATCTCACTCTTGGGCACTATCAATAACTCCATGCTAATTAAGTATACTTTTTTATAGCATATGGTTCAGATATCCTTTGAAAAATATAAAGGATACATTAAAAATTATGATCAATATTCTAAGAGATGAAAGGTCAAGATGCCATTAAACAGTAAAAAGAAACTAGAAAGAACTCTTGGAAATTAAATATAAAATAGCATCAATAAACAATGCATTAAAAAGAATTGACATACAAAGTTGAGGAAATCTCTTAGAAAGTAGAACAAAAAGATAAACAAAAATAGAGATAAGAATTATAAAAGAAATAAAAAAAGAAAATGTCCCAGAATCAAAGAACATAAGTTTCTATATTTAATGTAATCACCCAGCCCAATGAAAAAGCAAGACCCACCCAAAGGTATATCAAATATTGAAAGTCAGAACACTAAGAAGAAAAAAATAAAATAAACTTCAGAGAGAAGAAATAGGTTATACACAAATGTTCTGGAGTCTAATAGTATCAGACTACTCTACAATTACCTGGAAGCTAGAAGACAATTGATCTATGACTTCAAAATGAAGAAAAAGTATTTCCAACATTGAATTTTATATCCAGCCATACTATAAAATGGAAAGATAGAATAAAGGTCTATGTTTTTTTCCCCAGAGATTCACGACCTACAAAAATGTGCTTACTATGCACTCTTTCTTAGGAAGTAAACTAAGAACATGTTCCACCAAATCAAAAAAAGAGGAAGACAGGAGATCCAAGAAAGCAAGGAATCAACATGGAAGAGAGGAGAAAGGAATTCCTAAGACAATAGTGCAAGAGAAATTCTAGGAAGACAGCCATGCAGCAGGCCTACAAAACAAGTCCAGATCAGAGCAAGAGAAGTGAGTGTTCCCTGAGGGATGTACCCAAGATTAAAATGGGTCTGAGAGGTAACTTGGTATGTTTGGCTGCACTGGTAAGTTTGTGGCTGAGTTACTGTTAAGTGAAGAGTTAAGCAAACAAACAAAATGATGAAGTAGTTGTTCATTCCAGGAAAAACAAAAACTTTAACAGGAAAAGAAATATAATCACAGTCATAGTAAAATACCTGACTTAGTGGTGAATAACATTTACATAACTTTAATGCTTTAAACTATGAGTACTTTAAAAATTTTGAAATATTTGGGAAGCTGGAGCAAGAGGAGGAAGCACAGTGTGAGAGAAAAGAACTAAATCCTCATCTTTCATGGGAATAAATCAATAAACAATGTCTAAAATTTTTAAATGAAGAAAGCAGAGTATAATCATGTTACTCAGAAATATGGGAATATGAGCTAAAGAATATCTAGGAGATGAATGGGACTGCTTCTAAAGAACAAGATTCAAAAGTGTGGAGGGATAGAGCAGGGAACTGCTTTGTTTTTATATAAACCACTTGACTTTTAAGACTCTTCTATCGTAACTTTGAAAAATAATTTTAAAAATTTGGATAGTAACCATTTTATTTTAAAATGATATATCTTATCTCACATTTAGCTAAAAATACATACAAGCACAATAAGAATGAGACATTCTTCAGTTTACTATCTTCTGGTATTTCTCCCTAGATGCCACTCCCCACCTCCCTTGGAAAAATAACTGTACATTTTCACAAACTTAAGTAAATACATAAATTTTCATGGCTGTTCATCTTGGTTTATAGAATTGCTGACAACATATAAAAATTTGGTTGTTTCTCTTATAAATAAATGATTAAATTATGCATGTGAGCATTTGAAACAAATACCAATAAAAACTATCAGAGCAAGTACAGGTTTATCTCAGGAGGGTTTTTGAAAAATGGTGAAAGCCCATTATTTGAGATGCGAGTTTCATGATTTTGGGGTCTACTACGGTTTCTGGCCTGTAAATGATTCATTCATTCAATTTATTCACATAATACATCTTTACAGATTTCCTTTTTATAATCAAAACACCATGTTAAATTCTGAATTTCCAGAAATGTGTGATATTCTCATTTGCACGTTAAAGGCTTTAAATACGCCAAAGTGCTTACTCCAGCAGCATATATCTTAATCTGTCAAGATTTACAATTCTTGGGGCTGGCCAGGTGGTGTAGCCGTTAAATTCACGTGCTCTGCTTTGGTGGCCTGGGGGTTCACAGGTTCGGATCCTGGGTGCCAACCAACGCACTGCTCATCAAGCCATGCTGAGGCGTCCCACATAGAGCAACTGGAAGGATGCACAACTATGACATACAACTATCTACTTGGGCCTTGGGGAGAACAAAAGCAAAAAAAGGAGGAATATTGGCAACAGATGTTAGCTCAGGGCCACTCTTCCTCAAAAAAAAAAAAAATTTACAATTATTTTTCAGGGAAACATCCTAATTTGAACAATAGTATTTATTGCTGATGGATGACACAGAGACCAAAAACACACAAAACTCCTAAATTCAACATTCTGAAGAAGCTTTCCATTATCTTTTCTAATTTTCCTCTTTTCCAAGAGTTGGATAAATATCATAATATTGTATCAATGTAAAAAGGTGAAAGGAGCTCCATCTTCTTCATTCTGAGGAAACCATACTTTCCAAGGAAGTATGAAAAATATAGCAATAAGAAAAAAAAAAAAACACTAGACAGCAAACCCCACGATCCCTTTCTCTTACTCACCATGGCATCCTCAGTGCCAAACACAGTAGCCAGCAATATACTTGGTACTGAAATGTGTTAAATGAGTGAATGAAACACTACTTTGTAACTGTGTCTACCTTCTCTAACCAAGAGATACAAAAAGATCACATTCTATTAGGTATCAGGTATTTATATGTCTGACTACGAAGGAAGATCTGTTTTGTCGATTTTTTGTATCTCCAGAGCCTAGAAAATGTTGAGAGAGAAAGAAAGAAAGAAAAAGAGAAAAAGAAAAAAGCTCTTGTCAAGAATAGGTCAGAATAGGGGCCAAATCCATTTTATTTGTCACCAACGAAACTTCCAGTCTACTCTGTCCTCTCTGAAAATTGCCTGGCCTTAAGAGGAATCAATCCTAATTAGAAAAGTCACTTTTTCAGGAACAGGCACTTCCCACTCCATGCAAAGTGAAGCCAAGTTAACAAAACCGCAAAGACTTGGCTAATGCAAGCACAAGCTAATTTATTATGATTGGCCCAAATTACCCACTTTTTTGCTGCGCAGGCC
Organism: Tapirus indicus; assembly: GCA_031878705.1. NCBI lineage: Eukaryota > Metazoa > Chordata > Mammalia > Perissodactyla > Tapiridae > Tapirus > Tapirus indicus. The sequence goes on from CM062918.1 coordinate 50,496,739, forward strand.
AATATCCACAACCGCACTGACGCCTCATGTAGGGCGAGCGTTTTCACCAGTAGCTGGTGGGGAGCGCCGTGTTTCTCAGCCAAACCCGAGGGAGACTGGAATTTGCGCAGTGTAGTCATCCAAACACCTCGAGTAGATCCCAGCCTTTAACATCTGCATCTCGTAAGAAATTCCCCCAATTTTCCATATTACAAGCTCGGGAAACAAACCTCCTGAGCCCTTCAGGGACGAGACCTTTGCCAAATACTACAACCACCGCCAACTCCCCACCCCCGAGCCCAAGGCTGGGCCACACACGACCCAGCTCTGAAGAGGAACAGCCAAGCTGTCTGCCGCCCGCCTAGCCTTTAAAGAAGCCGCGCGCGGTCTGGTTGCCCCAGAGTTCAACTTCCGGCCACATAGTGAGGGAATGTTTTCCTCCTGGCCACGCCTGCCACGCCCCGCCTGCCGAGCGCGAGCTCGTGGGGGCGGGCGCGCGGAAGGGGCGGGGCCGCGTGGGACGCGGCTGCGCGGTTCGCCCTCACCCGGCGGCGCGCAGGCACGCCCCGAGCCGGTAGACAGCGCGGTGGCGCGCGTGCGCGCTCCCGGTGCCCTCCCCCGTGACGTGCCTGGCCGAGGCCGCGCAAGGGCGCTGTAGCTGCCAGTGCCGCTGTCATGGCGTCGGAGGTGCTGGCTGAGGAGAACCCGCCGCGGTCTCTTTAGAGCAAGGGCCGGGCGGCTGGGTATGGAGAACGGCCCCGAGAGCCTGCAGCCGGTAGAAAACGGGGTGGCCGCCGGGCCAGCGCCAGGGACAGGTTCTCCGCAGGAAGGGCGACAGGAGACCGGGCTCGCCGCCGGGGATGGTCCTGGAGTATGGGCGGCGGAGAGCGACGGCGGGAATGGGCAGGGGGCGGCGGCCGCCGGGAGGAGCCTCCCGAACCCGCTTTCTCCCGCCGGCTCTCCTCCGGTTCCCGGACCCTGTAGCTCCTTCTCGGGCTTGGACTTGAAGGAGAGCGATTCGGAGAGTCCTGCTGCCCAGAAGGCGCCTCTGGGAGGGCAGCACAAGGTGACCGCCTCCCCGGAGACAGCCGAGGCCGGAGCGGGCCATGGGTTGGGTCCGGCAGGAGACGCGGGCGCCCGCCCGGAGCCCACCGGCACCTGCCAGGTAGAGTCGGCGGCCGCGGGCTCCAAGGAGCCCAGCAGCGCCGGCGGCCTCAGCAGCAGTTGCAGCGACCCGAGCCCTCCTGGGGAATCGCCGAGCCTGGACTCCCTGGAGTCGTTCTCGAACCTGCATTCTTTCCCCAGTAGCTCCGAGTTCAACAGTGAGGAGGGAGCTGAGAACAGGGTCCCCGAGGAAGAGGAGGAGGAGGAGGGCGCCGCGGTGTTGCCCGGGGCCGTGCCTCTGTGCAGACAGGAGGAGGAGGAGGAGGAAGAGGAGGAGGGGGAGGCAGCTCAGGTGCTGGCGGCCTCCAAGGACCGGTTCCCGGGACAATCTGTCTATCACATCAAGTGGATCCAGTGGAAGGAAGAGAACACACCCATCATCACCCAGAATGAGAATGGACCCTGCCCTTTGCTGGCCATCCTCAATGTTTTGCTTCTGGCCTGGAAGGTACATTCTGCAGCTTTCTATTTCCTAGACTTTTGGAGAGGGGGGAAACGGGGTGAGGGAGCTGCTGCATGTCAGCTGATGGCTTCCTCCTTTCTTTCCTCATCATGAGTTCCCTTTTCTTCTTACACGAAATTCGTTCTGGGACTCCCTTGTTGAAAGAATATTCTCATATGTATATCAGAAAGAATTGCCGACAACCTCAGGTCTCTCTTGTAATGTTTAAATAAGCATTCAACATTCAGTTGTTGGTAGACTTACAAACAATTAGGACTTAGAGCATCCTAAACCCTATGATTTTTTAAACTATATTTTTCTATGTTATTTCCTTCTTACTGACTTTATCACATATTCAAAAGAGTGAAGAATTTGGGAAAATGATCTTCAAAAGTTACCATGAATCCATATCAGGAAGCAAGTTTTGATGGTTTTGTTTAGTCTATTATCCAACTAATGCTTGCTCCATTTGGGCGTGGATACTTAAGGAAATGGTGATAGGGAAGATGTGGCCCCTTAGACAAATTCCATTTAAGGAAAAGCTTTGGTTTGAGACCAGTTACCATATCTTTTTGGTTTTCAAAGATTATATTTTCATTTTATGCATGATTTTTACCTGCCTCATTTCTTTGGATCTACCCAAGTAGGTTGGCATTATTACTAACCACTCATTAGAATGTGTTAAGGGAGCTAAAATTGTATTAACTAAAATAAGATATATACAAGGTAAAGGAGTAAAAAAGAGAAGGGCCCTTCAAAAGTAAGTGTATTGAAGACTCAGAGTGAGTTGCCTATAAATGAAGTGTCCTATTTAAGCTTGCAGTTTTAGGTTGCTGAGAAGGTGCATCTTATAGCACATATTTTATTTTCAAATTGATAATTGTGTCTATAGATAAAATCTTTCCTAGAAAAAAATCTGGATTATTCTGACCAGTTAGGAAGAAAATCAAGTAAAGGGAATAGTATTTATTACATGCCTTTGTCTTACTGCACCAGCAAGGGCTGATGCAAAAGAAATAAAATTAGAAATCTTACCAATATCTGGTACATAATGGCACTCAAATGTTTTGAGTGAAGACTGTGTCTGCTCTTGAAGCGCTGTCAAGCTATTTGAGGTTGCAGCATTGACTTATTTGAAATTATTAAAGAACTGTACAAGACAATACACTATAAATACTAGGTTGTAGGAAACAGATTGAAATGCATTAGATATTCCAAAAGGGGAAATTTTCCTTTGGTCTGGCATAGTGCCAGAGAGCTTCATGGAATTTGTGGGTCTTGAACCAAGCTGTTAAGGAAAAGTAAAATTTAAAATAACAGGGAAATGGAATTCCTGGGAGAGGGAAGTGTATAAACAAAAGGAATGAAAGTAGAATGGATATTGTGTGTGTGTGTCTGTCTGTCTGTCTGTGTGTGTTTATTGGATGACAGGAGTAGTAAATTCATATTGGAGAATAATAGAAAATAAAATTGTAAAGGTGAAGAAGAGCCACTTGATGAAGGCCCTTGAATGTCAGACTAGGGAGTTGTAGGAAGGAATAGTAATTTCTTTTAGGCTTTTCTCTCTTCTTAGTTTCTATATAGTACTCCAGAAGTTCAGAGGAAAGAGCAAATACTGTGGTCTGGAATATTTGAGGATAGATGAGCATTGAGCTGACTCTTTGAAAGACATGGCTTCAAGTGGATGATTTAAACGTTTGGGTTCCCGCTATGTGTGAAGTACTAGAAATACAAAGACTAGTAAGATGCAAGTCTGACCACATTTAGCTCACTGTTAGTGAGGAGACAGACATATAAACAATAATTACAGTACAATGTGAAAAGTTCTAAATGTGCTATGGAATTACAGAGAAAAGGTAATTTGGAATGGGATGTGTCAAGGGAAAGCTTCGTAGAAGAGGTAACCTATGAACTGGGTCTGACGGATGAGTGAGAGAAGGCCTTCCAGGCAGAGGGAATAGTGTGCATGTTCAAAGATGCTGAAGCAGAAAAAGGATTGTTTTATTTGGGGACTGCAGCCTTGGTTGGAGTGCGGTGGTGGAAGGGAAGGAAATGGCAATAGCATGAAATAAAATTGATAGGTTGGGTTAGACTGTGAATGAGCAGGCATGCTAATGAATTTGGAGATTATTTTATAAATCTGTGGTTCTTACCCTTCTTTCTGCCTCCAGGCTATTGCTGCCCACAAAAATTACTCATCAGTAATCATCAATGATTGATAGGGAGGCAGATGAAAAGAAATAAGATTGGATAGAGCAGTGTTCTCAAAGTGAGCCAAGGGTTTTAGAGATCAAAACTATTTTCATAATAATACTAAGATGTTTGTTTTTTTCACTCTCATTCTCTCACAAGTGTCAGTGGAGTTTTCCAGGCTGCATGATGTGTGATGACATCATTGCTCTGACAGTTAATGGAATGTGTGCTTTTGTATTCTTGTGATTAAAATTTTTCTCAGTTTTCATTTCCAGTATGGTAACTATTGATAGATATAATCCACATAGACAAAAGCTCTTTGGCATCCTCAATAATTTTTAGGACTGTAGAGGGTCCTGAGACCAAAAAGTTTGAGAAATACCATAGTAGAGAAAAATAGTAAATAGGATATGAAGGTAGTTGTCAGATTTCAGAAGCCCCATCACTAGAGTGTCTAGACTTTATATATAGCTATGATAGGGAGCCATTATAAATTAATGGACAGAGGAACAACATGATGAAAATGGGCTTTTTGGGCCGGTGCTGGTGGCCTAATGGTTAACATTCAGCTTTGGCAGCTTGGGTTTGGTTCCCAGGCATGGGCCTACACCACCCATCTATCAGTGGCCATGCTCTGACGGCAGCTCACATACAAAATAGAGGAAGATTGGCACAAGATGTTAGCTCAGGGCGAATCTTCCTCAGGGGGAAAAAAGTGGTCTTTTTGTTTGAGATTAGACTAGAGGTAAGATTGTAGTGAGTATAGCAAGAAGATTTGATGAGGATAGCTCTCTTGGATGGGGAATTCTTTGCCCCTTCTCTTTGATGAGGATAATATCACAGCCTAAATGATGAATTGATCACTACCTGGATATAGGAAATGAAGGAGATGACACCACTTTTTCTAATCTGGGTAATACAGATTGCTTGGGTCATTCCAAAAGATAGAGAAGCTGTTTTAGATGGGAAAGTTGATGTCAAAGTTTGATTGTGTCATGTTGGAAATGTCTGATAGTGGAATATAAAAATATAAATGTTCATGGGACAGCCTGGTGGCATAGTAGTTAAGTTCGTGCGCTCTGCCTTGGTGGCCTAGGGTTCATGGGTTCCGATCCTGGATGCAGACCTACGCACCACTCGTCAAGTCATGCTGTAGTGGCGTCTCATGTATAAAATAGAGGAAGATTGTCACAGATGTTAGCTCAGCGACAATATTCCTCAAGCAAAAAGAGGAGGATTGGCAACAGATGTTAGCTCAGGACCTGTCTTCCTCACCTAAATAAATAGATAAATATTCATTATGCCTTTAGAAGCATGGGCTGGGTCTCAGGAAAGAGGTCAGAATTATAGAGAAAATTGAATTGGGGAATTATTGCATAGATATATAAGTATGGTAGCTATGAGACTAAGTGAATCTCCATGGAGAGTGGTGAGCAATAGTTCTCAACTTTTTTCCATCCCATTGTATGTGAGAAACTACAAATTGCCAGCATAAACATCCTCCCTGTATTTCCCTACTCCCTCTTCCATCCCATTCTCCAGTAGGCATAGAGAAAACAGAGGAATAAAGATTAAACTTGGTGGAGGGAGAGGAATGGTAAGCATTAAGGACGAGAGAGTGTGAAAGAAACCATCATAGGCACAATTTGAGATGTAAGTGAGAACTAGAACCAGGACAATGTCATGATAGATGTCTGGGAGAGATACTGTAATAAAAAAGTGGTCAGTTACCACTGTCAAATGCAACAGCATCAAGGAGCTGATGGAGTAGGAAAGATTTTGCCAAAAAGGACAGGTGTGAGGACAAGGTCACTGAAAAGTCAGGATAATATAGGCTCCTCAGAATAGGTGGTAAAGTTCTCTACAGAGGAAAGGAACAACAATCTCATTTTCTGAAGTAATGGAAGGAATGGGACAAGGAAGATAGAGAGACAAAGTTATGTTAAGATAGAGAGGCAGATGGAAATTGAGGCTTCATTCTCCTCTTTGGCAGGATAACAGTTGACCTCATCAGTAATAAGTATCGAACTTGTCAGTAATTAAGGAGAGAGGTTGTAAAGCATTGAGAGCTGGGTTTTGTGAGAAAAGTACATTGTATTTTAAAGAAGTTCTAATCTCATTGGAGATTATGCCTAGGAATTTGAGGTATAAGTAGAAAGTAATAAGCGGCAATGGATAAATTGGGGTATTCTTTAAAAAGTTTTAGTATATCAATTTTGCTTTGTTTTTGGTTTTTCCCTAGTATTTCTCTTACATCTGGAAATAGTGGGAAGAAGGGCTGGTTAGGGTTATCAGGGATTGGACTTTTCAAGGATTGATTCATGGAGAGTCAATGGAATTAGTGTTGAAAGTGAAACAGTTGATCATCTCTTTTGGGGGAGGATGAAGTAATGAGAAAAATCAATAAATTGAACATATTGGGAAGATTTGAGTGATTCAAAGGAAGTAAGTGCTGTGGTTCTGGATGAGAGATAGATGACAGTTAAAATTATTAAACAGGGTAAGTACCACGTTGGAAATGTTGGAGTTTTCATTTAAAGTGTCCATTTAGAACTGATGGAGAGTAGATGATCATTCATAATCTCTAAAATAATTGAGCTGTGATAATCCAACAAATCAAGAAAGAAGGAAATCTATTCATTCAGTTTAATTCAAGCTCAAATTTCTTAACTGACAGCAAGTAAATTTACCCCCAGTTGTGTCTTGGAATACATTTTCATTTTGCGTCTTTACTTTAGACTATATTTGGTGTGTTTTTTATAGTTTTTCCTTACTCTTTCATTTTATCTATAAAAACAATGCCATTTATAGTTATATTTGAGGGCTGTGACCCATTTAACTATATGTGTTTATAAAAATCAACAAGTCAGAAGATATATAAAATTCAGTTTCTGATGATACTGGTCTTATGTTATAAATGTTGAAGTTGAATGATGGGTACTTGGAAGTTCATTATGCTGTTATTTTTCTGCTTTTGCGTGTGATTTATATGCATTATGAAACATTTTTAAAAGTTTCTGCCTTTATATTTTTTATGTTGGTGAAGGTATTACTTTAATAATAGAGGGAGTCCCTGCTTTGTTATACTTTTGTTTTCTTATAGAAAGTATGTTTTAAGTTCTGAGGCCCACACACTCAAAAAAACGTATATAACTTATACTGTACATTGTGATAGAGGACATATAATATTGTAATATCTAATTATTATGTAGCGTTTTAGTAAAAGAAAGAATGTGCTGTTCTGATTTAAGATGCTGAAAGCACATCTCCTCTCCTTCCTAGCCCTTTTGGGTAGGAAATTCTTTTCCCCTCTCTTTCTTTGCTTAGTAGGAGCTGAGACCATCTCCTACCCCAAGTCAAGGGAGGAATGCCAGGGTTCTGAAGCAAGATTTTTTACCTTAAGCTGGTTTTTCCAGATGTTAAACCTAGAAACTGTAAAATTAGGATTGATACATTTGATTCTGTTTAAAAAAAATAAACGCAAAAAGATCCCTGCCCCCCGCCCCCACCTGCCCAAAAAACCTCACCAGGAACTAAATCAAACACACACCACAAACTGAGGGAACTATTTTCCAGATTATGTGTCTAAGGGCTAATTTCTTAATTTACAAAGAGCCCTTATAAATTAGAAAGAAAAAGATGGGAAACGCAATAGCAAAATGAGCAAAAGGCCGTTAACAGAAAACTCAAAGAAGTTCAAGTGGACATGTCCTTTGTCTCATTGTCACCTGCAGAGTCAGGCACCATGAGGGTGAGCCTCTTGCCAGCTATGAGTTTTTGCCCTAGTTCTCCCTTCTTCCTTGATGGCTTTTCTTTTCTCATAGCTTTTTCACCGACACCTCTTCTTGCTTCTGACTAGGTTTTACTTTTATGTTTTTAATTTCCTGACTTGTAGGAACATTGCAATCACATAAATTGTCTCATATTCCCCCTTTCCTAAAGTAGGCACAAAGCTCTTTTGAGGTTTTCCAACTGTGTTAATTACTTATAAAAATGGGAAAACAGATGGTGAGCCAAAGATTCCATTTTAGCCTCTGCCCACCCTGTTTTTTAATATAGATCCTGTAGGAAGAGATTAAAACTTCATACAATGGTGGAGTTGTGTTTACACAATAGATGCAAGTGACACTTCTGAGGCTTTCATTTCCAGTCTCTCCTAAGAATTAGGATTGGTCTAGTATCTCTGGATTTGTGAGATAAAGTGGATGAGGGCTGATGATAGTATGAAGACTGCCAGTGGGTGGTTGTCCTATTAGTGATGTGTTCATTTTCTCCTCTCCATTTGCTATGAGTAGTCCTTCAGTGGAAAACCTTCCCATTCCCCATCCAGCCTTGTCTATGTTGACTCCCAGGTGAAGGACATTTGAACACACGTTGTACCAGTAATCATAGGGCTTTGAATAATAGTAAGTTCTCAATTGTTTTTATGTCCAGATGTTATGCTAAGTATTTTACATGCATTTTATGTATTTTCACTTTTAATTTTCTCAACCACATCATGAAATTCTTATGTAGTTATTGTTCATGTTTTACATATATAGAAAATTGAGGTACATAAAGTTTAAATAACTTGCCCAAGGCAAGATTATTACCCACTCCAGAACCTGAGTTCTTACGTGGGTTATTTGGTTGGGAAGTTAAAATTTAAGATACTGGTAACCATGGTGGACAACAGCTCTGAGACAAAGTAGGATGGAAGAGCCAGTGATAAAGTCAGAGAAGCAGAAATAGACTTCATGATTCCTTAAAACAACTACTGGGGATCTGGTACCAGCTGCTTTTTATAGACTTCTGTTTTCTGCACCCTATGCTTTATCTCATGTCCTCTGAATTATCTGACCCTTCCAATTTCAGAGCCTTTCTTAGGTTCTGTGGTGAATGAGTTTGCCTTTCCCATCATAGTTTATTAAATATGTTCCTTGATATTTTCAATAATTAGTAACTTCTATCCCTACTACCACTACCCTAGTTCAGGCCACCTTCATCTCTCACCTGGACTACTTCAGTAGCCTTCTGACTGGTCTGTTGTCTTACCCTATTCCCATCTATCTTTAAAGCAATTAATGTTAAAGTTCACTGTCAGGTTTTCTTTGGGTAGATTTTTTTCAGAGTGGTAAGCTTGCTGAGCTTCTTAAGTATGAGTCCAGTGAATTTTGAACTGAAGATGTCTTCTTTTACTAGTAAATCTTTTACTGGTAAATTTCACTGTAATGACATTCTTCATTGCTATAACCCTTTGGATTGCATATACAATAGGACATTCTTGAAAATCTAACATATGTGAATGTATCTGAGTTTCTGAAGGTTTTAAATAGTTTTCAGTAGGCCTCAGTATTACTCTGAGGATGGAGTTTAAATTATGATAAAAATTGATGGTGAAAGTGTTTCAAATTGGCCTAAGTTGAAGGTTGTTGCTTATAAAATTATCCTGATTTGAAATACTGAATTTTAGTACTTTTAAGTACAGTAATTATTGTTGATGATAAATGAATGGTACATATAAGAAATTAGAGTATAAAGCATGATGCAGAATAGCTTGTAATACCTAAGTTTAATTGCTTGAGCTAGAATTTAAAGGCATGTTGAAAGAATCTTTAAGTTTTTTGGTCTTTATTTTGAAAAAAGCTATATTTCTTCCCTTTGATTCCCATTAATAATGCTTCTAATATTTTCAAAAAATAATTTCTTTACAATTTCAACTAAAAATCATAAATACTATATGATTTACTGTGTATTCAAAATTAATGAAATTTGAACTAAGAAGAGATTGTATTATTTAGTTGGTCCATTTTACCATAAGTAATGCAAAAATAGACTGCAGCACAGGAATCAAATAATTCCTGTACAAATTTATAATAGTTGTGTCCTGAGTTCCATCATCCTCCACTTTTCATTGGTCATAAAGTTCTGTCACTTCTTCATTTAAAATATATTTCAGATGATGTTTTACATAAGATTTCATTGAAAGAAAGTATTTTGCTGTTTTTAAAATCTAAATACTGGTATAATGGAAAGGGTAATTGGCTTTGGAATCAGATCTCAATTTATATCACATCTCTGCTATTTTGGACAAATTAACTTTTTAATGCCTTATTACCTTCTTTCAGTGAAGATAATAATGCCTGTTTCATAGGATTGTTGTGGATTAAGGGTAACATGCAAATTGAATGGCAATTAGTAGAAGTTCAATATATTTAACTTTTTTCCCTGACTTTCCTAAAGAGCAGAGACTGGCAAATACTCATTTTTTTAATCTCCTCAAGTATCTCCCTAACATTAAAGAAATATTAGAATTCGAATTGTGTATTTCTTGAGTACTTATTAATTGGTATTCTAATTAAACGTTTAATAATGTTCTTTGGCAGGTCATTTTTGTACTTACCATTACCTATATAAACTGCTTCTCATTTCTTAGTTATTGCTCGGTCTCCTGCATTTCTCTCCCTGATCAGAATATCAAATCATAGGTATCAAAATTTTGGCATATCACTTTTGGCATGTTTTACATTCCTGTTTAAGATTTTATTAACATTTTAAACAAAAGTTTTGTTTTATTTTTGGCCTCACTTGAGTCTATTCTCCAATACACTTCACTCTTCATATGACTAAGAATTACAGAATAATCGGGCTGAATTCTTGAGGTTTTACCCTATAGTTGAATTTTCGGAGTTGGAGTAGCTATTTCCTTTTGTTAATTTAAATATTCTTGCTGTGCTTATATTATTTGCTCAGGAAATCTAGTTAATACAGTAAAATCTTATAGGATAGGACATAATTTATTTTCCTGGATAATAAAAGCTTCATTTTATTTAGACACTATTAATTTGGAACTATGTGTTAATACGTCTAAATTAACTATATGTTAATTTAGAGGCTTTGCTCAAATTTTAGGAAAAATATTTAAACTACTTGAGAGTACCTTTCAAGTACCCTTGTCTACATTAAAATACTTATTTACTTATAAACAATATGTTATAGATTATTACTAAAAAAGGACCATCTGAGAACCTAGGTCATACTTCATGTTTTTTTATTGTAAAATTTAAAATTAGAGATTCAGATAGAATGCCACAGTTGTTAATTCTATATTCTTAGCTAGCTATCTCATAACCTGCTTGTTCTTTAATAAAATCTAAAAAGACAAAGAAGTGAAAGTCTTAGGATCATTAACAAAACCTTCGAGGTGATGGTGGTAGAGGAAAGCAAAAAGAGAAGCAAACTTTCAGGAAGGTCATTTTGTGATTTAAAAAAAAAATTTAAGAGCCACTCCTGATGGGCTAGTGGTTAAAGTTCTGCACTCTCTGCCTCGGTGGCCCGGGTTCGTTTCCCAGTCATGGAACCGTACCACCTGTTAGTTTCCGTGCTGTGGCTGCAGCTCATATAGAAGAACTAGAAGGACTTATAGCTAGGATGTACAACCATGCACTGGGGCGTTGGGGAGAAAAAAAAGAGAGAGAGGAAGATTGGCAACAGATGTTAGCTCAGGGCAAATCTTTCCCTGCCAAAAAAAAAAAAATTAAGATCTGTTGATGGCTCCAAAGTATTAGTGGGAGGCAGGCATTTCTTCACTATTATACTCTTTTGTCCCTAGTCTTAATGAACATCCAGAGTATTTTACTGGCTGAGATTCAGGAAATGAATATACACTAATTATGCTTGTGAATAAGTCAGTTAAAATATTTGTGTATTTGTTGTCCCACTTCTAAAATCAGTAATAGAGGTAGTCATTTCCTATTTCAGATGTTTGAAGCAAGGCATGGTAGACAGTTATTATTTGGAAATTTCAAGGCTAAACCCTGAAATCACCTGTTTGTAGAAATCTAGGATTGCAGAATGTATTTCTCAAGTACATTTACTTGTTAGTTCCTTGGTTTCTTATTTTGACAATTTTGTAGTGGGACTGCTACATTAACCAAAACAGAAGATAAGCTATTTGTTTATGGAATTTTCTGGTGAATATATTTCTGCAGTGACTCTGTCTGGAATAAAATAATGGATAGGTCTTATTTTATTTAAGAAATGTTGTTAGGTATAAATGGGACTTTCAGATTGGTCTGACAGTTGTTCAAAGTATAAACATTCACAGTGAATCTAAACTACTGGGTTAAATATCAGACCTTCAAAAGTGGTATTGAAACACCTTAATAAAATATTATAACAGTTAAAATCATCTAAAGCAGAAATCAGCAAACTCTTCCTGTAAAGGTCCGGATAGTAAATATTTTAGGCTTTCTGGGCCATATCGTCCCTGTTGCAAAGATTCATCTCTGCTATTGTAGTGCAAAAGCAGCCAAAGACAATACATAAACAAATAAACAATAATAATAAACAATAAAACTTTATTTAGAAAAACAGGCAGGACACCATAATTTGCCAATGAATTTCATTTAAAAAATATACTATATATGGAAACTCTCTGTACTTTCTGTTCAATTTTCTGTAAACGTAAAACTATTCAAAAAAATAATGAAGTCTATTATAACTTTTTAAAAAATGTGTCACAGGAAATAAAAATAATTTAGAATCAAGTAATGATCAAAACCTCCATGGCATCTCTTGGTTTTCGCTGGGTCATAAATCCACTGGATGACTAAATCATTAGCATCAGCTGTCATGCATGCTCTCAGAGGATCTCAAACTGTTCTGTTTTCTAGGGATCTTTTTTAGATCTTATTTTATTCATTGATTAAAACAAACAAAAAATTGTGGCATGTGATTGCCACATTTAGTAACACAAACACCCAGAGCACCTTCTTCAACACTTGGGGAAATTGTTAGAGAAATTGCTGATTTAAATGATTTCCTTGGTTGAACAGAAAATAATTCCTGAAAAATAATTCCTGAAGAATGTTTAGTTATGTTGCTATTCTCCTATCATTGATATATTAATTACTTTGTTTGAGTTTCCATCCTACAGTATTTATTTTTCTCCTATTCTATGAATATACCATGGAGCATGCTTTTGAATGTCAGTTAAAATATTTACAATCATTGACTGTAATATCTGTGTAGCCAATCTGACAATTAATTTAGACTAGTGTGTTGCAGCTGAATTAACTTTAGAAACTTAAGTATGACTATAATGTATGTATCTACTTTTAACCTTTTTATTGCGAAGTATAACATACAGAGAAGTATATAAAACAGAGATGTCCAGTTTAACAAGTTATTAAAAAAAAATTGGTGGAACTACGATGCAAGTCAAGAAATAGAGCATTGCCAGCACTCCAGAAGCCTCTTATATGCCCCTTTCCAACTATAACTCCATACCCCTAGGGCTAACCATAATCCTGATTTTTATAGTATTCATTTCTTTACTTTTCTTTATAGTTTTATCACCAAGTGTGTGGCTCTAAACAGTATAGTTTAATTTTGCCCGTATTGAAACTGTGAAAGTGGAATCATACGTTGTAAATTCTTCAGTGTATGACTAATATTTTAATACTGTATTCATTTTAGCCACCCAATGATAAAAATGGCCAAGATAGACTGAAGTAATGGAATATTGAGCTGTATTCAAGCCTATCTTCAGTAAAACGATTTCATGGGTGACCTGTCACAACACATCTGGTGCCTCTTCCTGCCCTTTAACCATATTTTCTATCATGCAGGACACTGTTGCAGGTGCCTAATGACAGTCATGGTGGGTGATGAAAGGCATAGCACTTGGCTTTGAAAATAGATTTCTCAATGTCTCTGTGAGATCTTATATCACCTTGTAAATTTTATGGTGATAGGGTTAAGTTGGTTATATTTTATAAAGATTTTAATAATGTGAATGTTAATGTATACATAGTAGATACATATATACAGATACATACTTGTGTTTCTGACTGAAGAAACACTTTAATCACCTAAAACCTTTGATTTTATAGAAAAAAATACTTTGTTTTTCAGGTGAAACTTCCACCGATGATGGAAATCATAACTGCTGAACAGCTGATGGAATATTTAGGTTAGTGTTGAAAAGTGGATGATTTTATATCTCTTTCAAAATAAAACAAAGTTTTCAAAGCTAATATTATCAAATCTCACCTTTCTGAAGCGCTATTATATAATCTATTTTAAAATTACAATTTGAATCTGTTAATTAAACATTTTTAATTCTGTTCTTAGATGTTAAAGCCTTCTTTCTGTCTTTCTTTAAAGCCTTTCTGACCAGCATTAAAATTCTGTAATATAAATAAGGAGACTGAGTGACGTCTTGAAAACAAGATACATATTAATTCCAGTAAATTGCAGAATGGGAAATGGCACGGAAACTCTGACTTTGCATGTAGAAAGTGTTAAGAAAATATTGCATAGACTTGAATTAAAGACCCAGGAGATGATTTAGAGCAGTGCAACCCAAAGTATCATTCACGGGCCTATGCCAGTCTGTGAAATGTTAGTTACCAGTCTGCAGTGAGATAGGGGCTTGTACCAGAATGTAAAACATTTACATTAGTAAGCACATTGTTTAGTTCATCTGAAATTTTTTCAGAGCAAAATTTTCATGATGAAGGAAGCAGCGTATTGAATTGCATTCTTAAGCAAGCTTCTTATTTCAAAACAGACCAAATGTACACAGTTTGCAGACCAGCTGCACTGAGTAGAACTTGTTTACAGAGCAGGTAGTTGTATATCACACTGTGGTCTTTTACAATTTAGCAAATAAGAATTTATATATCTATATTATTACCAAGTAGGAAATCTTTAACAGTTTTTTTAGTAATTAAATTTTTATTAAAAACAATTCTTTTCAACTGATCCGTTTGTCTACACCATTCCAGACAACTAGCTAACTGATTTTTTGTGAGATATAGGCTTAGTGAAGTAATTGAGATTGCAGCTTTTGGAAGATCCTTTTCTTTATGTAAGTAATAGCATTTAATCTCATTCACCAGCTAGAGAACCTATTGTTATGGGTAGGTTACTTTGAATACCTACATATCTGGAAATAGAATTTCTATTTATACCTCTTTTAGTCTAGCCTAGTGATTCTTAAACTTTGTGATATCTAAATTATATTTCATGGGGAAGGCTGAAATATGTTTGGTGCTTTTGAGGAACAGCCAGAATTGACTGCCAAGGAGTGTGCAAAGGGAGGTAGTAGGAGATGAGGTTAGAGAGGTAATAGGATCAGATCATATAGGGCCCTGTAGGCTATTATAGCAATTTTGTCTTTTGCTGTGAGTGAACTGGGAAGCTATTAGACGATTTTGAACAGAGGCCTAACATGATCTGACTTTGAATTTAACAGGAATTATCTGGCTGTTATGTTGAAAATAGAACTTAGAGGGGTAAGGATAGAAATAGGGAGATGAGTTAGGAAGCTATTACAACTGGCAAAAGATGGTGGTGGCTTCAAACAGGGTAGTAGAAGTGGAGATTATAAAATGTGGTCAGATTCTGGTTATAGAGCTGACAGAATTTGCTTATCAGTTGAATGTGGAGTGAGAGGGGAGTCAAGGGATACCACATGGTTTTTGGCTTGAACAACTGAAAGGATAGAGTTAACATCAACTGAAACAGGAAAAAAATGGAAGAAATATGTGTCATGAGGAATATCAGGATTTTGGTTTTGAGATGTTTATTGACATCCAAGTGGAGCTATCAGGAAGGCAGTTGGATATGTAAATCTAGAGTTCAGAGGCAAGGTCTAGATCAGCACTGTACAATAGAACTTTCCGTGATGATGGAAATGTTCTATATCTGTGCTGTCCAGTTTGGTAACTACTAGCCACATGTAGCTCTTGAGCTCTTAAAATGTAACTAATATGACTGGGGATCTGAATATTAAATTTAATTTTAATTAATTTAAATTTAGATAGCCATATGTAGAAACAGGTTAATGTATTCTACAGGGCAGATCTAGCCTGTAAATATACATTTGGGAGCAGGCAACATATATAAATGGTAGTGAGACTGAGTGAGATCGTGAAGAGAATGAAGTAGATAGAGAAGGGAAGAGATCAATGGACTGAGTCTGCGACATGCCAGTGATTAGAAATTGGGGAAGAATGAAGAACAGGTGTGCTCAGCCAGACAGACGAAAAACAGGAGACTGATTTCCTGGAATCAAATGAAGAAGAGTTTCAATGAACAGTGAGAGATTAGCTAATCAAATGCTGTTACTAGATCAAGCAGGATGAGGACTTAAAAACTGACCATTGATTGAGCCATAAGGAGATCATTGGTAACCTCAACAAGTGCATGGAATGAAAATCTGACTAGGGTGGGTCAAGAGAAAATTGGAAACCCTCATACATAGCCAATAGGAATGTAACATAATGCTGCCACTTTGGAAAACAGTTTGTCAGTTCCTTAGTAAGTTAAACATAGAATTACCATATGGCCCTACAATTTTACCCAAGAGAATTAAAAACACCTGCCCATACAGAAACTTGTACAGGAATGTTCATAGCAGCATTATTTATAATAGCCAAAAAATGGAAACAATGCAAATGTACATCAACTGATGAGTAGATAAAAAAATGTGGTATATCCATACAATGAAATATTATTCAGCTATAAAAAGGAATGTATTGATACATGCTATAATATGGATAAGCCTTAAAGACATTATGCTAAG
Source organism: Tapirus indicus (assembly GCA_031878705.1). Classification (NCBI taxonomy): domain Eukaryota; kingdom Metazoa; phylum Chordata; class Mammalia; order Perissodactyla; family Tapiridae; genus Tapirus; species Tapirus indicus. Next base: position 50,513,091 of record CM062918.1, read on the forward strand.
TCAAAGAAGACAAGTTACAAAAGACCACATATTGTATGATTCCATTTGTATGAAATGTCCAGAATAGGCAAATTTATAGAGATGAAAAGTAGATTAGTGGTTGCTTAGGACGGGGAGGGAGGAAATGGGATTGACTGCTAATGGGTATAGAATTTCTTTTAGGGGGGACAAAAATGTTCTAAAATTAGATCATGATGATGATTTCACAATCCTGTTAATATACTTTAAAAACATTGAATTGTACACTTTAAATGGATTGATTGTATGGTATATGAATTATATCTCAATAAAGCTGTTTTTAAAAAGAGAAAATTGGAGGAAAGGAATTGGAAAGAGTACTTTAGAAAAATAGAAGAATTAGTCTTAGATGGTACAGATAGTTCATCCACAGCAATGAGAAGGAAGACATGTATTAAAAATAGGTCCAGGTAGGTGAATAGATGTGGTTGTGGTAGCTTATAGAAGGTCTTTGAGTGCTTTTATTTTCTCAGTGAAATATGAAACCAGGTCATCAGCTGAGGGTGAGGATGAAGGAGGAGTTGTTGAAGATGAGAGGGAAGGTATAAAATAGTTGTATAGAAGAGTGGGAGAGTGAATGGAGAGATGCAATACGATTCCTGGGCATTACCTCTGAGGTTAGTGAGACCAGCCAGCATGGTGGTATGATTTCCCCAGTCACATTCAGCCAGATGAGTATAGGCCTGAATACTAGGGAAACAGGATTTAACCAGAGCTGGGTTTTTGCCAGGTAAGTATGTTGAAGAAAGAGTCTAGAGAATTGAAGGTGTGTGTAGAGAGTGATTATAATGATGGACCATTGAATTTAAGTTGCATAAAGAGAAAATGAAGATATAAATATGTTGAAGGAAAATGTGATGGGATTAATGGATTGTAGGTTCTTAATAGAGCTTAAGAATTTTTGGAGCCTGATAATGACAAAGCCATATGCCCATGGGGAATGAGTTTCTGAGATAAGGTAGAATATAAGATTTTTGTTGGAGAAGAGGTCAAAAAAACAGAAAGGCTAGTGTATTGGACAGATCATCTCTATGAATATTGAAATTACCAAAAATTATTGCAGGATTTGTGTTGGAGAGAGATAGTGAGCTAGGAATGGGGGACTGACCTGGAAGTTGGTAGAGGACTACAACCATGTGGATGGATAATGGGTAGTATTATATGATGGATGAGTTTTAAAACTGAGGGGTTTTAAGGAGGAGGAGGAGAGAGAATAATAAGAAGGAGTTATCTATTCTGCCTCCAGGCTCCCTGGTAAAGAAGTGTGAGAGAGGAGAGCTATCACTTGAAAGGGCTACAATGTCATCGAGGCAGAGCCAAATTTCATTTAGGCAGGAAGGTGAAGGGTACATTAGGCCAAGAAAGTACCTGGAAGATTTTGCTGATGAGTTTGGAAGAACACTGAAATTCAAGATAAGAATTTAGGAATCATCAATATAAAAATGGTATTTAAATCTGTGGAAGTTGATGAGATCATTAAGAGAGAAAGTATAAAGAGAGAAAAGAGGGTACAGGATTATCCCCTGAAGTTTCTCAGTATGCAGAGACTGAGTAGAACAGTGTCTCTCAACCTTTTTTTTCATTATTGCTCCCTCAGGAGCCTTTGTATACATTTTTGTCCTAAGTACTCACTCCAGGAAATTTTAGTGCTACAGGTAGACTGTATGTTTCTTTGTGTACTGTGGCCTTTTGAAGGCCACAAGCCATTATAATATCTAAGATATTTTCGCTCCTTCCCACCGAAAATCAGTTTTCTCCCTCCTGGGGGAAATGCAAGGGGAAGAGGACAGACAAGTAGGAGAAGAAGTAACCAGGAGAATAAGAGAAAAGGCAGGAGAGGGTAGTATAGTGAAGCCAAGAGAAGGAGCATGTTAGAAGGAAGAAGGGGTGTTGAATACTAGAGAATACTCTCCACGTGATTTGGCAACATGGAGGTTATTGTGACCTTCACAGAAACAGTGTCAGTACAGTGATGGGATGGAAATGGAGTGGTGAGTTTAGGAGCATCTAAGAGGTAAATGGAGATCTCAAGTGTTGTTGACTTTGAAGAAGTTTTGCTGCAAATGGGTATGAGAAGTGGGTGAGAAGTAGGAAAAGGCTTATTGGAGAACATGTGACTTGTATTGGATTTTGAAGTAAGAATCTAAAGCCTTGTAAAGAAGTAGAAAGAATGTTATAGGGCTAGGTGAGAACTATTTTAAGCTCAAGCTAGAGGTGAAAATATGTAAGGCATATTTGGAGGAATGGTGAATCAGTACAGTTTGACTGTAGTTGATAAGTCTGCATTTTGTATAGTTACAGAAATGGAGATTGGATTAGGTAGGTTGTGGCTAAACTGAAGAGTCTTGGGAGCCAGGCAGAGGAGTTTGGATTTACTATAGTAGGCCACCTAATCTATTATACTTTCTTAAGTAGAGTAAATAACATGTTAAATGAGTTTTTAAGATGGTCTGGTTGAGACCAATTAGGAAATAGTAATAGTAGTTCAGATATGGTCAAATATCAACAGATATTTGAATGCCTAGTATATTTAATTTAAGTGATGAGAACATATATTTCTGAGTCCAATTTCCTATGCATTTCTTCCATATCCAACCACTGTCTGCCCTACTTTCTTTGTTCTCAGATCATGACCATAATCACCTAAACCTGCACTGTCCAGTGTAGTATCCACTAGCCACGTGTGGCTATTGAGCACTTGAAATGTTGCCAGTATGAATCAAGATGTTCTGTAAGTGTAAAATATATAATGGATTTCAAAGACTTAGTGCAAAGAAAGAATATAAAATATCAGTAATTTTTTATATTGATTATATGTTGAAATTATAATATTTTTAAAATACTGGGCTAAACAAAAGATATTATTAAAATTAATTTTACCTATTTCTTTTTACTTTTTTTAATGTGGCTACCAGAAAATTCAAAGATACATAAGGGCTTGCATTTGTGGCTTGCATTATGTTTCTATTGGACGGTGTTAACCTAAACTGTGCTGCCACTCCACAGCTTCTAACTTCATTCTGGCTCTGCTCTTTTGTGCTATCATAGGTTGATGCCATTTACCTAACCTCCTTCCTGCTGGTTATTACCACTACTCTACGTGGCTTTGTCTGCATACCTTCTGAGACAAAATGAGCTCTTTTGCTGTTAGTTCGCAAAACTGAAGAATACAGTCATAGTGGCAGAGACCCATAAGCAGAGCCAGAGGGTGTGTGGAGGTATTAATAGTACAAAAGGGTAAGATTGGAGTGGAAATAAAGGCATCATAAACTGTAATGCCTCTTTATTTTACAGATGAGGAAACCACAGCTCAGATAGTTTAAATAATGTGCTGTCTCCAACTGGGCACCTCTTATGTGATTTAAAGAATGCTGAAAGGCTTGTATACTCAAAAGTATATCCCTCCCAGGGGCTGGCCAGTAGTATAGTGGTTAAGTTCGCATGCTCCGCTTCGGCAGCCCAGGGTTCGCGGGTTCAGATCCCGGATGCAGACCTATGCACTGTTGATTAAGCCATGCTGTGGCAGGCGTCCTGCATACAAAGTAGGGGAAGATGGGCACAGATGTTAGCCCAGGGCCAGTCTTCCTCAGCAAAAAGAGGAGGACTGGCAACAGATGTTAGCTCAGGGCTAGTATTCCTCATCAAGAAAAAAAAAAAGTACATCCCTCCCTCCCCCTCCACCACTCAAAAGTGTTTTTGATATAGTATTTGAAATTCCCACTACTTGTCTTTTTCTTTCTTTTCTTTTTCTTATCCAGCAAATATGTACTGAGCATGTACTGTGGGCAAGTTATTTAGAAGTGTCAACAATGCAGTCAGTGTGGCTGCATATGTGTACTCTACTATGAAAATATTAACATGGTATTTTTCTTGTAAAGAAAATAATTAGCACATCTTGGTATATTAAATTTATCTGTTAGCTAACAAAGCCCTGAGGAAGTAGGATGTAGGGTAAAGGATTTTAATAGGGAAAAAGAAAAATTGATGAAGAAATATCTGGATCTAGGGTAGCTAAAGAGGTTTGGAAGTCCTGGGTGAGAGGACTCTGCTACCAGGGGCAGCATGAAAGTAATATGATCCTAATAGGAGGTGGGGGAAAAGTGAGCGAGAGTGGTGTGAGAAGGGAGATTCTGAAGACTCCGTCTCACCAAAAGCAAACTTTATTCAGGGCCAATCCTGCCAGAACAAATTGTTTAATTTTCTAAGCTGTTTGGATGTTCTCCTCTTGAGATTACTCCAGTTCTCTGGAGGAACCAGAGACACTTTTGAGTTAATAAGCAGACACTAGTAGAAAGATTGTAAGAGAAACCATTAATTGCCTGCCTAGCCCCTAGCTGAGGAACCACAAGGGAATGGGAATTTTGACTGGCAAAGGTTAGAGGAGCAAATTTTATTTTGGAAGTTTCTGTTACTAGAATATTAGAGGAGGGCCAAACATGGACATGGTTTGTTGGAGGGCTTTGGCCTAGAAATAGGAACATGACAAGATAAGATATCTAGGAAGTGTTAGGAGGTCTAATAAAATAAGGTGGGAAAAAAGTGTAGGTGGAAGGCAGGAAATGGGTAGGAAGAAATGTAGAAAAGCACAACACAAACTGGAATGTATACTATGACTTAAACCATCCAAAATAGTTCGTATGATGATGAGACTAGCATAGTATTATAGTAAGGAAAATAGTTGTTGGGATGGCGGTGTTGTCTGATTTTTAAAAAGATAATTCATTTTATTTTGAATATAAATGCTGTATAGGGAGGTCAGTGTTGAAACATTTTAATTTTGCCCAGAGTTGACCATGTCTCCTCTTTTCCAAATGCTCACCTGGCATAAGCTAATTACTGCCAAACCCTCTCTTCCACTTTTTGGCCTAATGTAGCTGTCAGGTTTTTGTTTCTTGATTTCTGTCATTTGGAATATCCCACTAGCAGCAAAGTCTTATGGATTCTTTCTTTGAAATTCTTTCCTCTCTCTGTTTATTGATGCATCACAACATGACTTATTGCAAACTCTATTGTTTCCTTTCACCTCCAAATTAGCCTACATGACAGTGTTATCTTCCTAAAGCATCAATTTCATCCTTCACTTGCCTACTTAAACACATAAAGATCCCTCATGATCTTTTACAAACAGCCAAACTTATCAACATATTATTTATGATTTTCTATAATCTCATCAATTTTACTTGTCCAACCGTATTTCCCACCACTTTGCAACATAAATCTTATATATAAATCTTCTCATAAGCTGTCCATATGGCATGATGTTTCTTAAATGTGCTTTTTCCATCACTCTTTCTCCCTCAAAGAATGCTTTTTCCCTCACTGCCTGCCAAGTTATGCCCATTTTTCTGAATCCAGTTTAGACACTACCCCCTCCAAAGGATATTTCTAAGTGCTCCAGGCTTTATCAGTATCTCTTTTCAAAATCATTTGGTACTTAAGGCATTTATTACATTTTGCACTATATTATAATTTACGTTATCTTATTTTCTTTCTTCTGTATGTTCTTTGCCCAACCAAATTATTAGTTTTTAAGAGAAACATACATTTCTTGATATTTATTTTAACCCATTACCAAATGCATAACAGATTCTCAGTAAATACTTTTTGACTGAAATAGTATTGTTGACCAATTTCAGATATAAAGGTTAGAAAAGCTAGACAAAACAGCACTCTTAAGAGATGATTTATGTAGATATCTGAAACTGAAAGATGCTCCCTTAGAAACTCAAACTCAGCCTTTTAAAAATATCTGATTCTTTATTACAAACTTTCCTAAAAGTATAGATATCTATTGCTGTATATCACATCACCCCACAATTTAGTGGCTTAAAACAATGAACATTTATTATCTCACAGTGTCTGTAGGTCAGGAACCTAGGCGCAGCCTAGCTGAGTGACTCTGGCTCAAGGTCTCTCATGAAGTTGTAGTCAGGGTGTCAGCCAGGGCTGCAGTCTCATCTCCAGGCCCAACTCGGGGACCTGCTTCCAAGCTGACTCACGTGGTTGTTGGCAGGATTCAGTCCATCACGGGTTGTTGGACTGAGGGCCTCAGTTCCTCGCTGACTGTGGCCTGAGGCCTCCTTCAGCTCCGTGCCATGCGGGCCTCCCCATAAGGCAGCTAAGAACATCGTGGCAGCTGGCTTTCCTCAGAATGAACAAATGAGGGAGCACCATGACGAAAGCCACAATATTCTGTAGTCTAATTTTGGAAGTGACATCTCATTATTTTTGTCATATTTTATTCACTAGAAATGTGTCAATAAATCCAATCCACACTCAAGGGAAGGGGATTATACAGAGGTGTGAATACCGGGAGTTGGGGATCATTGAGGTCCATCTAAGATGCTGCCTACCTTAGCCAGCCCATTCTTCTCTTGTCCAGAGACTTTTCCTGGCCTCAGGAAAAGAGGAGTTGCTTGTCTTTCCCAATAATTATTCTACTCTTAGTACCTAACATTTAATCTACGATGGTATATCCAGGGTCATTTAATATTGAATTATATAGTGTTCTGCATCCTGACCCCACTAAAATGTTAGTCAGGAAAGCATATACAGTCCTTTACCACAATAAATACATTAATTAATTATTAAACATAGGATACAAGTATAGCAGTTATCTTCTCAATTATTTGAGTAATAATGTGTAGAATTTACTTTAAAATAAAGCATAGTTTTCAGTTAAATGCTATATCAAAACCTCAACATATAGGGGTCAGCCCAGTGGCGTAGCGGTTTAGTTCGCGCTTGGCAGCCCCAGGTTCGCAAGTTCGGATCCCGGGCGCCTGCCAACGCACTGCTTGTCAGCCATGCTGTGGCGGCGTCCCATATAAAGTGGAGGAAGATGGGCACGGATGTTAGCCCAGGGCCAGTCTTCCTCAGCAAAAAGAGGAGGATTCGCAACGGATGTTAGCTCAGGGCTGGTCTTCCTCACCAAAAACAAAAAACAAAAAACCTCAACATATAAATATACAATGTGCCATGTATAGTAAGGACTTAAAAATATTTGTTAAATAGACTTGCTTATATATTTTGGTGAATCAATTAATTTAGTGCTTTTAGAGTTCTTGTACCTATGTAGAATAAAATCATTACTAGTTAGATTTTGCTATCTTGAAGTTCTAATTAAAAGCATAAATACTAATATATTGATGTTCATAGGAATTCTTTTTGTTATCAGAGTTGGAAAGCTTAAGAGAATATGGGAAAAAAATATTTACCACACATGTAACAGGAAATGTTCTAATTCCTTTAATTGAAAAAGAGCTTTTACAGTTCAATAAGAAAAAACGATGCTTGTATAGACAGGCAATTCAAAGAAAAGAAATATATGTAGTTAATACATAATTTAAAAGGCAAACATAGATAAAAAGGTACTACATATATTAAAATGGTGCTACATATGTTTGAAAGGTGCCACATATACTAAAAGTCATACATATTAAAAAGATGATACCAAATAAAAATACATACATAAAAAGATAATTTTTTAAATGCAAAAAAAAAATTTGTTTACGTCTCAGAATGGCAAACATTTAGAAGACTGGTAACACCAATTTTTGGAAAGGTAATGAGATAATAGTTATATTGTTGATAGCAATGAAACTTGGTACAACGTTTTAGAGGTTTATTGTAGTGACATGGAAAGATGCTCAAATATATTATAAAGTGGAAGAAAAAGAAAGTTCAAAAGCATTACAGTATGTACATTGAAAAAAATATGTGAGACTTTAGCAAACAGTTAACATTGATTTTCTCTGTATAGAATCGGGGGGGGGTCAATTTTATATGTCATCTATTGCTACAATTTATAATTAAAATCTGTTACCTTTGTTATCAGAAAAAAAGTAATATTTTAAAAGGCAACTTCACAATTTCTTTTTACAGGAGATTACATGCTTGATGCAAAGCCAAAAGAAATTTCAGAAATTCAACGTTTAAACTATGAGCAGGTAATAGACACAATTTTTGTTATATTAAAATATATAATTTTTAACTTATGGATGTATTCATTGGTCTTCCTCAGTGGCTTTGCAGGCATAGTCTTTATTTTATTTTTTATAATTCTTTCAAAATATAAAAACCTTTCTTAGCACACAGCCCAATTTTTTCTTAGCTCACAGCCCAATTTGGCCCATGGGCCATACTTTGCTGATGTCTGTTTTATGTGAACATCTATGCTTTATAGAATGAAATGTAGATATCATTCTACAGACCTGTGTAGAAGGGTAACCTGATATTTTCCTTGAAAAATTGACTTTCAAGGGGCTGGCCCAGTGACATAGTGGTTAAGTTCATGTGTTCCACTTCAGCAGCCCAGGGTTGGCAGGTTCAGATCCTGGTTGTGGACTTACACACTGCTCATCAAGCCATGCTGTGGTGGTGTCCCACATACAAAATAGAGGAAGATTGGCAACAGATGTTAGCTCAGGGCCAATCTTCCTCACCAAAAAAAAAAAAAAAGACTTTCGAGTGAATTTGTCATTGATTCATCTTTCCTCATTTTATTTATATTTTATAATTAAATTATATTTAGGAAAAAGTTGAGCAAATGATGTCTGGGGTATGTCATTAGGACAAAAATCTGTTGTTTCACAGTTTCAATGTGTCCACATATGTTGGCATGTTCTTTAGAGATTCTGTTCTATAATATAGGAAGAGTCACTAGGCTCAAAATTACTGGAGCTGGAAGAAAGCAAGCAGAACTTCATTTTCTTCAGTATTATTCCTTTGTTGAATAATAGATGGCAAGAAGGAATCAGGTTCTTATAGTGGAAGGAAGTATCAGCCAGGGAAGAAATAGACATCATTGGAACCTTTATATTTACTTTCAAAGGAACCTTTTTTACATACTTTCACCAGTATCAAATTGGCAAAAAGGAAGCAAAACTCATTTAAGTAATGCAAAATGTCTTGAATTTGAATATTCAGATAATCTAGTCCTAATAGAGTCGAAAAGCCAACATGTTGCATTGCATCACCGTGTAAGGTAGGAAATCTATAGCTAAAGCCAAATTGGTATAATTCATTTAAATTCTATTGGAATTTGTAGCTTCAAGCAATGATTTCCAAACATTTTTTTGAAATAGAAACCTCTTTTCCAATGAAATCTTACTCTAACCTCCAATATATAAAATCAGTAAATGATATTTTATAAGTATAAAGTGATATGGTTCAATTTATGTCATTTATTCATTAAATATATATCATTTCTTATTGAAATCAGTGAGACTATTTTGATTAATACAAAAACTTGAAATTAGGAATTACGGATGATATTTGCAGTTTCATATCAACCTCAAAGTTCATTTTACTTCTGTTGCACGGTCTTGAGAAAATCTTGATTGATGAGTGTTTGCAAATTATATCAGCATTTTGTTTGTTTCAAGTCCATCTTGCAGTCTCAGGATCCACTTCCATTAAGGTGATCTAGACTCTTGGAAAATGATTGGAAGTAAAGTTTTGTTTCAAAGTTGAAACAAACAATATCTAACAACCGCTTGCATTTCTTATAAATCTGTCAGACAAAAAGTACTCTGCATTTAAAATAAGCTCTAAAACTATTTATAAGGTATTATGATTACATTACCATCAGTTTTGAGAATAGTATGTACCAAGCTGATGATATGGCTGAGTCTAAGCTGGTGTTTAATGTTTCACAAGTGTGATGTAATAGTGTTCTTTTTTGTATAATTTTATGTGAGCAGAAATGTCCTAAATTTTAGAAAGACCAAGGCAGAGCTGCAATCTTCCTAATTAAAACCTCTTTACCAGAAGTTGTAAAGTAAACAAACAAATAGCATATTTTTTCCAGTTTTGCTTAATGATAGATACCCTGACAACACAAGAAAATACTGCATGTATGTGTGTGTGTTTTTGACAGGTTTTTAAACGACTGCAAATATGTTTTAAAAATATGTTTTATATTTAAATTTAAAATATTTCACCGTGTTAAGAATACCTTTAGGAAAAATTCTAAGAAACAATTTACTGGCTCAAAGGAACCAATAGTAATCCTTTCTTGTGATGTAAGTAACCATCCCTAGGGTTTATATTTTATAATATTAATAATCATAATTTGGATTTTGGAACAAGATGGCAAAATACCCTTTTTAATCTTTTGTTTATAAATTTAATTTTTATCAGTTTTATTAATCTTTATGGAGATTATCAAATAGTGTCAATTTAGTTATTTTAATGCCATATAATCTATAAAAAATGTAGAAGATATATAAAGGTGTAAGCACGAGCCCAGGAGCTATTAGAAATTATACTTCCCCTGAAGTTTCGAAAATTGGGCAACCAAGAATTTAACAAATATAGAAGAAAAAATTGGTAGTAGTAGAACTATAATCCTACAATTGCTCACTGTTATTATTTTCTCAGATTCATCATTGCTATGGCTTTAGGAAAAATTTTTAAACACTGAAGGGGCAAAAAATGCAAGCTGATTGTTTTGAAGGGTTCGACTTTTGAGAAGATTGAGAAAATATATTGTTTTGGGGGAACATAGTTACTAGGAAGAGGGGAAACTGATGAAAGCCAAAGACTATATAACAGTGTTATCTTGTTATAAATTCTTCATTCATAAATTTAAAACACTTGAATAATTTCTGTTTTCAGTCTGTACAATCTCTTAGAATGGAATTTTATAAGTTATTTGGTAAACCAAAACTTTGTTCTTATGACCTCAATTTGTCTTTTTCAGATTTCAGAATTCCTAGTTTTAATATAACAGGATTTGTTTTGTGTTTATGCTTTCTACTATAAGCCCTCCAGTAGGCTATAGTCTACTTGTGTTTTATATCTTATGTATGTAGCACAGTGACTAACAGTAGGGATTAAGTAAAATTTTATTAAATTTTAGGTATTGATTTTTATTTGCTTTATCAAATACATCCTCTATATGTATGTCCATATTTAATGTATTAAAATGTTTAGAAAAAAATTGTTTTAAAATAGTCTTCATTACAGACTTATGTGACCTTATTTATTGAGGAAACTGATGTGGACAGAAAGACTCCTTAATTTGGCCAAGTGTTTGTGATCCAGCCTCTGTCTTTCTCTCAGACTTCATTTCCCACCACATTCCACTTAATTTATTTTGTTCAGCCGTGCTGTACTCCTTCCTGATCCATGGACACAATATTGAATTCATTTCTGCATCTGAGTTTTTGCACTAGTGTCTGTTTTGTCTGGATGCTTTTTCTCCAGAGCCTCCCAAGACTCACTATTTTGCTTTGGTTGCTATTTGTGTCATTTTTAAAGAGGCATTTTTTTTTTAAGCAGGTTAAGTTCATAGCAAAATTGAGTAGAAAGTACAGAGAGTTCTCATATACCCTTTGTTCCCCCTTCCCACACACAACCTCCCCCACCTGTACTAGAATGATACATTTGTTATAATTGATGAACCTAACATTGACATATAATTATCGCCCAAAGCCCATAGTTTACATTAGGGTTCACTCTTGGTGTTATACATTCTATGGGTTTCGACAAATGTATAATGACATGTATCCACCATTAGTACCATACAGAATAGTTTTGCTGCCCTAAAATTCCTCTGTGCTCTGCCTATCCATCCCTCCCTCCTCCTAACCCCTGGCAACTATTGATCTTACACTGTCCCCATCATTTTTCCTTTCCCACAATGTCATTTGGAATCATACAATGTGTAGCCATTTCAGATTGGCTTCTGTCACTTAGTAATATACATTTAAATTTCCTCCATGTCTTTTTATGGCTTGATAGCTCATGCTTTTTTTTTAAATTGCGGTTAAAAAACAAAATATAAAATTTACTCTCAACCATTTTTAAATGTATAGTTCAGTGTTAACTATATTCACATTGTTGTGTAACAGATCTCTGGAGCATTTTCATCTTGTGAAACTGAAACTCTATACCCATTGAACAACTCCCCAGCTCTCCCTCCCTCCTGCCCCTGGCAACCGCTATTCTACTTTCTGTTTCCATGATTTTGACTGTCGATATCTCATATAAGTGCAAACACACAGTGTTTGTCCTTTTGTGACAGCTTATTTCACTCAGCATAATGTCCTCAAGTTTCATCCATGTTGTAGCATGTAATAGGATTTCCTTCGTTTTTTTTTAAGGCTGAGTAATATTCCATTGTATGTATATACCACATTTTCTTCATCTATTTATCTGTCAGTGGACATTTGGGCTGCTTCTACCCCTTGGCTATTGTGAATAATGCTGCATGAACATGGGTATACAAATATCTCTTCAAGGTGCTCCTTTCAGTTCTTTTGGATATATTCCTAGAAGTGAGAGAGGCTTTCCTCTTTGACTAGAAACTTTTGTCTTTAGGCTTCCTGGTCTAAAATAGGTGCCTCACCCTTATCACTCTATGTACATCCTTGTCCTGCTCAATTTTTCTCACTAATACTTGACATTATATTATAAATTTATATATGTCTCTCATAGTAGAATGTTAGTTATGTGAGATCAGAAACTTTGTTTTATTCACTATTATACCTTTAGAACTCAGATTAGTGCCTGACACATAATAGATACTTAGTGATAAAGGATGAATAAATTGGATAAAATGGAAAATTAGAAGTATATGTGCCTGCATTTAAGTTTCTTTTTTGTGTTGTTGCTTGATATTTCTCATCTTTATCCTTCCCCATTCTATTTTCAGAATATGAGTGATGCTATGGCAATCTTGCACAAACTACAGACAGGCTTGGATGTAAATGTAAAATTCACTGGTGTTCGAGTGTTTGAATATACACCAGAATGCATAGTATTTGATCTTCTTGATATTCCTTTGTACCATGGGTGGTTAGTGGACCCTCAGGTAAGTAGAAAATTTTAAATTATATAAACACAAATGTGGTAAAATTTATTAATTTGGCAAAGTAATCTAGATTTATATTTTCTTATATTTTTGTGCTTTTACTTGGAATTAGCTAAATTTTGAAGTTAAGGGCACAGTCCTCCAGACTGCTAAATCTGCCCAAGACTTCTGACTGTAACTTTAAGGAGTTAGGTGCCAACTACAAAGTTGAGTCTACATCCTCACCAACTCTTGTTGTCTTTTTATTATAGTCATCCTAGTAGCTGTAAAGTCTTACCTCCTTGTGGATTTGTATGCATTTCTCTGATGACTAATGATGTTGAGCATCTTTTCATGTGCTTATTGGCCATTTGAATATCTTCTTTGGAGAAATGTCTGCAGATCCCTTGCCCATTTTTAGTTGGGCTATTTGTCTCTGTTATTGAGTTGCAAGAGTTCTTTATAAATTCTAGGTATAAGTCTCTCATCAGATTTATGATTTGCAAATATTTTACAGGTTGTCTTTTCACTTTCTTGATGATATCTTTTGAAGTACAAAAGTTTTTAATTTTGATGAAGTCCAACTTATCTTTCCCTTTGTTGCTTACACTTTTGATGTCCTACCTAAGAAGGCTTTGCCTAACCCAAAGTCGCAAAGATTTACTCCTACATCTTCTTTTAAGGGTTTTATAGTTTTAGTGCTTAAATTTAGGAGTATGATCCATTTTGAGTTTATGTTTGTGTATGGTTTGAGGAAGAGATCCAATTTTATTCTTTTTCATGTGGATATCCAGTTGTCCTAGTAACATTTGTTGAAAAGATTATGCTTTCTCACCATTGAATTATCTTGGCGCTCAGAGTGATCTTTGTAAAATAAACCCTCCCCTTTATCCCTATGGCCTCTTCCTTTCCTTAAAAGCTTCCAGTGTAACTAAAATAAGATGCAAAATCTTGATTAGAGTTTTTATGATATGCTGCCTGATCTAGACTCTGTCTGTCTGTCCAACTTCACGTCATATAATTCTCCTACTTTTTTACTACCCTCCAGCAACATTAACTGCCTTCCTGTTCTTCAGACATGTTAAGCTCATTCCTACCTCAGGTTTTTGTACCAGCTGATTGCCCACTGTGGAACACTGTTTTACTACCCTAACACCAGATCTTCACATTTCTGGTGTCTCATTATTCAGGTCCTAGGTCAAATATCACCTTGTTAGAGAGGCCCTCCCTGACCAACTTGGTGAAATTAGTCACCCTCCTTTTCCTCAGGCATTTCCTCTCCCATGACCCTATTTGATTTTCTTTACCCCTTATCATTATCTGGAATTCTTATTTATTCCTTTACTTGACTGACAGTCATCTCCCACTAGAATGTATGTTTTATGTGGGCTGGGCTCTTATTTCTCATTGTTTAGGACAGTGCCTGGCACATAGAAGGTTCTCAATAAATATTGACTGATGGAATGAAACATGCATGCATTAACTACATGCATTAAATACATGCATTAACTACAGGGAAGGAGAGATCATAATAGCAAGGACTTGGCAGTGTTTCTTCATAAAATGATGGCTTACTGTAAGTAGGGCATCTGCATCTATATTGGCACTCTGTCTCTGATAATATCATTGAAAAACCTAAACATGTCCAGCATCTTACACATTCAAGGTGAGCCGTGTTGGATCCTGGAAGATGGCAACGCCAGGTAGCCTAGATTCTTGAGGAGAACGAGCTAACCACCTGAGGAACTTAAGCCTGAGTTCTTAAAAATTGGACTCAGATCATCCCTCTGACTGAATGTGTAGCTATATATTGTCTGGTAAACCGTTGAATTTATATACTTAAAGAAAAAAAGAGTACTATAATGTAGAACAGAGATTGTTCATCAGACTTTTTTGTTCTACACGGTGGTTTTCAAACTCTTGGAAGAGCCTGAGGGCTGTGCCTTTTATCTATTTTACTTACTTGTTTTGTGACAGAAGGATTCTGCTGCAGAGAAAGGAAAAAGAAGACAAAAGTTTGAAATCCTTAGGTCTATGAAATATCTCTCAGAAACGGCTACTTCTTTATGTTCCAATTATGTGTTCTGCAAATAATTATCTTGCAAATAAATATCAGCAGTTCTCGGGATAGTGGGCACCAGAATTCAGTCACTGAGAAGGTATTTCTCCATCATTAATTCACAACTAACTCTTTAAGAGCAACACTGGAAGCCAGGTGACAGTGGAAATGATATATTCAGTGTGCTGAAAGAGGACAAATGCTGACCTATAATCTGTTCGCAGAAAAATTATCTTTCAAGAATGGAACAAAATAAAGTCATTTATTAGATTAATTAAATTAAGGTAGTTTCCTGCCAGTAGACCGTCATTAATGGAAATTCTAAACAAGGATTTTGGAAAGAAGGAAAGTGATCCCAGATGGAAGGAAGAAGGAATGGAGAGAAAATAACATGATAAATATGTGGATAAATATAAATGATGGTTGACTGTATAAAATAATAACATTATCTTTTGGGGTTTAAAAATTAGCATATGCAAAAATAATAATATAAGTTGGGAGGAGGGTAAAGTATTCTAAGGGCCTAGAATTAATTGTTCAAGGAGAGGGTATTAACTTCTGGCTTTAATATGGTAGGGATAGATGTTATGGTTTCTATAGCTTCTCTGCTCAAAGTGGTAGCCAAGTGTGGCTATTTAAATTTAAATTTAATTAAAAATTTAGTTCCTGAATTGCACTAGACGCATTTCAGTTGCTCAGTAGTCACATGTGGCTAGTGGATATCTTATTGGGCAACACAGATTTGGAATATTTCCATTATTACAGAATGTACTATTGGATAATACTCTTTTAGAGTAACCATGAAAGGAATAGAAAACATAGTAACTTCTAGATTAGTAGAAGGGGGAAAATTAATCACTCTAAAAAGAAGGAAGAAAGGAGAGGTAATGGAATGTTGAACTGATGGGACAGAGAGAATGGTAGATTTAATAAATTCAAATATATGAATAATTATAGTAAGTATAAATAGGACTAAATGCTCTAGTTAAAAGACCTTCATTCTGAGGCTGGATTAAAATATATATACTTTTGTTTACAAGAGACATATACAAAACAGTATGAAGTTCAACAGAAAGATTGCAAGTAAAAAGAGGGAAAAAAAAGAGATGCCATTACAATTGCTAATCAAAAGAATGCTGGTATACTTATAGTAATGTCAGAAAGAATAGACTTTTAAGTCAAAAAGCATTACTAAAGATAGAATGTTTAATTTGCCAAGAAGATATAATCATTTTAAATTTGAATATGCCTGGAGACACCTGGAAAGTAAATATCATGACTGTTGATTTCTTGGACCCATGGGAACTGTCACAAAGAGTAAAGGTCAGTTTTTGACAATGAAAAACAAAATTTATATGTATCTAATAACATAACCTTAAAGCTATAAAGCAAAATTTAACAGAATTATAAGAAGAAATAGGTTGCCATACTGGAAGATTTTGTTTGTTTGTTTGTTTGTGAGGAAGACCAGCCCTGAGCTAACATCCATTGCCAATCCTGCTCTTTTTGCTGAGGAAGACTGGCCCTGGGCCGTGCCCGTCTCCTTCTACTTTATATGGGACACCGCCCCGGCATGGCTGATGAGCAGAGCATCGGCGGGTGCCCGGCATCCCGACCCGTGACCCCCAGGCTGCCAAAGCGTAAACTAAACTGCTCCACCACCTGGCCGTCCCCCATACTGGAAGTTTTTAATATGCCTTTCTCCATAATTGATAGCAGCAGAAAAAAAAAAAGAAAATCTAATGAACATACATTCTTTAAAAAAAATTTAATAAACTTTTTTTATTTTTGAATAATTTCAGATTTACAGGAAAGTTGCAAAGATATTACAGAGAATTCCTGTATACTCTTCACCCAGTTTCCCCTAATCTTACATGACCATGGTACATGTGTCAAAATTTAGAATTTTAATATTGGTACGTTACTATTCACTATATTACAATCTTCATTCACATTTCACCAATGTTTCCACTCATGTTTTGTTGTTGTTGTTCCAGAATCTAATCCAGGGTATCGCATTGCATTTAATCATCATATCTTCCTAGTCTCCTCTTGTCCATGACATTTTTCTCAGTCATTCCTGGTTTTTTTTATGAACCTGACTATACATTGTCTTTATACACTTATGAAATTTACAAAAATTGACCTAATGCTGGCCATAAAGCAAGTTTCAACAAATTTCTAAGGATTTAAAACATACAGAGTATAGAATAGTCTTTGACCACAGTGCAATTAAGATAGAAATCAGTAGAAACTCAATATAGACTGTTTGGGTCAAAAAATCATAATGAAACTTAGAGTATATTTTAAACTGCACAGTAACTAAATCCATATCAAAACTTGTGAGATTTAGCTAAAACAGTTTTTAGAGGGATTTTTTAAAGCCCTAAAATCATATATTAAAGAATAAGAAAAGACTGAAAATTAATGAGCTATATATCCATCTTAAGAGCAGAAAGTGTTAAAATAGAAAGTAAACATATAATAAGATTAAGAAAGCTAAAATTGTTTGAAAAGGATTTTAAAATGACAAACAAAATGAAATTTTAAAAATATGTCATTTACATAGCATAAGTTCCTAGGAATAAATCTGACAAAAAGATGTTCAAGTCCTCCATGGAGATAATTTTAAATTTGAGAGAAATTAGAGACCTATGTAAATGTAGGTCTCTATTCTGTTCTTAGATATTAGATTTCAAGACTGAATTTATAAAGATGTCAGTTTTCTCTAAAATAAATTATAGTTTCAATACAACCCCAAACAAAATCCCAGCAGATTTGTGGGGAATAGTTGTGGAATGTGACAAGTTGATTCTACAATATATATGGAAATGCAAAAGGTGAGGAGTGGAACCCAAGATATTCTTGAAGCAGAACAAGTAGGGAGGACTTGCTCTTTCAGATATGAAATATTTTATACTGTAATTAAGAATTAGACCAATGACAGAGAATACAGAGGCCAAAAAGACCATGCATTATAGAGAGAAATAGGGCACTGTAGAGCAATGGGGGGAAGGCAGTCCTTTCAAAAGAAGATGCTAAGACAATTAGATAGCCATTAGATATCTAATTAGATAGCCAGCTAGATAGCCAATTCAAATTTCTAATTAGATAGCCAATTAGAAAAAAATGAAATTGTTTCCCCCGACTCACACCATGAAATTCTATTCCAGGTGCATTGATGTTTAACTGTGAAAGATAAAACTGCAAAAATTTGAGAATATATTTCTAACCTTAATGATAGGAAAGGATTTCTAAAACAAGACATGAATGCATTAACCATGAAGAACATTGGTAAACATGACTACATTAAAATTGAAAACTTGTGTTTGTCTAAAGAAATCCCCAAGAGAACGTAAAAGCAAGCCACAGAGTAGAAGATGATTGTAACTTATATAATGAATAAAGGACTAATGTCCAGAAGGTATAAAGAGCTCCTACAAATCATTTTTTTTTTAAGACAGACAACCCACTAACAAAAGGAGCAAATGACTTGAACAGGCACTTCACAAAAATGGATATCCAAATGGCCAGTGAATATGTGAAGTAGTCAGCAGAGAAATGCAAACTAAAACCAAAATGATACCACTATACACCCATCAGAATGGCTAATATTTAAAAGTCTGACAATATTAAATGTTGGAGAAGATGTGCAATGCAGAGGATTCTCATTCCCTGCTGATGAGAATGTAAATTGGCTATCTTCTTTGGAAAGCACTTTGGAGACATCTAGTAAAGTTGAGGATAAGCATACCCTAAGACTCAGCAATTTGACAAGGCAATTCCCTAGAGAAACTCTTGACGTGTGGAAGAGGATAAATGTACAAGAATGTGCATGGCAGTATTATTTTTCATAGCCCCAAACTGAAAACAACTCAAATAGCCATCAAAAGATGAATGAATAAATATTTTATGGTATAGTCATACTATGGAATACTATAGTACAATGAAAAAAAAACAGGATAGCTGCATACCACTACATACAACTACCTAGCATATTATATGTTTGCTTCTTTAGTTTATTGTTTGTGTTTAGTATATAAACTTTGTGAAAGCATACACCATCTATTTGGTTCACTGATGAGTCTGCAGTTTCTCTAACAGCATCATGGTACATAGTAGTGCATAAAACGAACATAAATGAATGAACTGAATGAAATATTAATGTAGAGATTCTGCCTATGAAAATGTGAAATCTTTGTACTGTTCATTGCTAGTCTATAGAAGTACAATTGATCTTTGTATATTGATCTTGTATTTATTATTCTAGTTGTATTTTGTGGATTCCTTAGGATTGAAAATTCAGATTCTTTGGAAAGATTTAATGAAGTTGAGTCACTAAAGAAAATTGCTATAAACAGTAAAGGTGTTAAGAAAAATAATGAAAATCTAAAGGGATTGGTGCCCTCAAATTGCTTCTTAAGGGTCTAAGTTTTCATTTTAAATAAATCAAAGCTGGAAGTCATACTCTTTTGTGTGGTTTACATAGAATCATAGCCAAAAGATCTGCTTCCAAAGAAAAGGCCTTATTTGGCTTTGCATCAAAAAATTGACAAGTGGGGGTCGCCCGGTGGCGCAGCGGTTTAGTCCGCGCTTGGCAGCCCGGGGTTCGCGGGTTCGGATCCCGGGCGCCCGCCGACGCACTGCTTGTCAGTCATGCCGTGGCGGCGTCCCATATAAAGTAGAGGAAGATGGGCACGGATGTTAGCCCAGGGCCAGTCTTCCTCAGCAAAAAGGGGAGGAGTGGCAACAGATGTTAGCTCAGGGCTGGTCTTCCCCACAAAAAAAAAAAAAAAAAAAAAAAATTGACAAGTGAATACATTCATGTGTTTTAAGTTAACATGAAATGTGTAATAAGATATATATATAATATTTTTCACAATTCTCTGCTTTGACTTTTTCAATTAGCTGATCTTAACCACTGTCAGTTCCACTTGCATGGTTAAGAGGCTTTTACCATCCTAGAATTTTGCAGGAACAAAAAGAAATTATAGCCTAGAGCAATTGTTCTCTAACTTTGCTATGAAGCAGGGGAATGAAAACTTAGACAAACTGAGAAGCAGCTTGAACCTGGAATTCTTTTAGATCTTTTTAAGAAGCTCCCCAGTTTGAGAACCACTGTCCAGAGTATTACTTGTGCAGGTATATGTCAAGACTTGTGGTATTCAAAGAGTAAGTATTCAAGAAGATCATTTGGATGTAGAAAGAAAACATTGGCCCTCTTATTTTTATATCATTGTATTAATTTGTATTTGTTTTATTATGTATATATCATATTAATACAATATTACATGTAAATAATTTATAAATAAATATATTTTAGGGATGGGAGGGCAATCAAAATAAGTTGTTTAGACAACAGAAACCTATTTTTCTTCAATAGTCAAAGCAAAATATAATGGAGGGAGAGTAGAGATGCCCAATTTTATTTTCCTATAGCTTAAAACTTTGAATTTACTTTTCTACTGACCTCCAAAGACAAAGATTAAATAAGAATCATGAGGCAAATACTGTCCCTGATTAATACATTTACTTTTCTTCTGGAAAATAATGTTAGTTATACCTACTCATATCTCCACTATACTTTGCTAAGAATGAAATAATAAATAAAATGGAAAAAGTTTGTTAATCCCATAAATTAACATCTTTAGATTTGCCTTGCTTTAAATGTAAAACATTTGTTTTTTTTGAAACAGAAAAACACCTGAGTTTTTCTTATTTTTCCTCCTGAGACAGTTTACTTTTTATTCACTTAAATGCATCTTTACAACCTTAAGAAATAAAATTGCATGTAATAATCCCATTTCATTTTTTTTTTTTTGCATAATTGAAATACAGCTAAGAGATATTTTTCATAATTTGTTACAGTGAGCTGTAAACAATTGAAAACTGTTGGGTGTTGATTTTAGTGCTGAACTTCTTTTTCATTAGTAATACTTTTATATTTAGTATTGTATTAAAATAAAACCCTAAAGAGTGATATGGGTTTCTTTGTTATTGTTTTTAACCTTATCATGATTAGTGAGACAGTCATTTGTTTTCTAGATTGATGACATTGTAAAAGCTGTTGGTAACTGCAGCTACAACCAACTAGTGGAGAAGATCATCTCTTGTAAGCAGTCAGACAATAGTGAGCTGGTTAGTGAAGGTGGGTGAATGCTGCTATTACCTGACTTATTCTTGGCAAAATAATTGTCTTATAATTTAATATCTTTTAAGTGTCTTAAATAAGACTTCTAAAAAGTACAAGTGATGCTACTTGTAGAAATTAAAAGAAGTAATTATTCATAAAGTTGCCAGTGAAAGGTTTTTCCTAGAACCCTTTTCACTTGACTTGTAAAATCAGGCCTGGATTCTAATAAAAGTCTTTGGGATCACTTGCTAGCCTTGATATGGTTATCAAAAGGGTTACTGATAATTACTCTTTTAAAAAAGGATTATTTTGGGGGAGTACTGGATAAACTTTATAATTCATCCTGAACACTTCAGTTGACTGAGATGAGTATTATGGTACTCAAGTGTTCATCTTAGTAGAGCTCTGCCTTATGTTTCAGTTCAATGTTATATTAAAGCTCCATTCTCGATCAGATTATACCTCTGATCATCAGTTTTCCTAATCCTTAGCTAATTAAAATTGCTAAATTCATCATTATAGAAGCAGCTTCATATATTTTCAGCTGTGTTCCTGCCAATAAAGGGAAGAGCAGATATAAAGCTAGGATGCTGTCAGGAGCCATGGCATTTGGATATACCTTCCCCACCACCCACTGCACTGTTTCATAAATACACACAAACATTGAGGCTGCTATTCTCCTCTGTCTGAAGGATAAACAAAAGAAAGAGAAATCATGAGAAGCAGGTGATGAGCTTCCTCATTCTCTCTCAGACACACAATTCTTTTACATTATATATAATAAAAGGTGATTACAATCACCAGATTTTTAAAAATTAAAACTAAGTGACTACAAGAGTATATAAGAACATATAAAAGAGGATGTGTACATGAATCTGTTACTATCTTGATTAATCAGAAACCAACTAATTATATTACTCAATTATCTAGAAGTTTAACATGTTGAAGCAAGAGGCAAGTAGCAAGAAAATACACAGTGTTTTAGTTGATGCTTTTCCTACTCTTCTACTTGCAATAAACACATAAATATATAGGGATATTAATCATTGATTTGTATGACAACTCTTTCACTACAACCTCAGGCAGCAAAGTTTAAATTCTAGGGAGGAGAGGAGCAACAAAAGCTGTTAAAAAATATTTTCTCTCAATTAACAAAATTCCACTCGCTAGAACTTCCCATTCCTTATCCAAGCTCTCATTACTATAAATATATTCCTAAAAAGCAGGCTATAAAGAAAATTTCCATCTGTGGATTCCTACTTTCGCAGTAACTTCCAATAGACTATTCAATAGTAATTGAGGGAACAATAGGATTCAGTTAGTGCTAACAGATGGAATGATAGCCAAGAAGTGATATTTGGGTGAAGAGACTTATAGGGTAAGAAGCTATAGCAAACACTGTTAACAGCATTTTTCCCAAGCCAGGCTGCAATGTAACAAGGGTAGGACTTCGTACTAAGCTAATGAACAAAATGAACAACAGCAACAAAAAAACAGTCCCTTCATCACTTCTCCTTTTTCTCAACCTGATGTTACAACTATTATTTCCCTGACGTTGATTCCAAAAAAAAACTATAGCTAATTTATATAGTATTGATAACTTAAGAAGAATGTCATGGTAGAAGCAAGGAAGAAATTATACTCTTTAGTGGTATAGAATTTTCAGGTAATATATATTGGAATTGATTAATTGCTTGATATATAAATTTTATAATGGTGAAATTCTGCATATCAGATTTCCTTATCAAGGAATAATTATATATTCAGTACAATTAAAAAGCTAAACTAATTTTTTGTTTATATTCAGTCTGTTTGAAATAACTATTCAACCCTTCTATAAGGCACTAAGAAATCGTACAGGAAAGAAAAGACCACAATGGACATTTTTATGTACAAAGTAGCAATTAGCTTTCCTCCATCATTTTCTTCATATTTTTTTAGGTATGGTGTTCAACTGAAGTAATCTCCTTTCTTTTTCTAGTTATCCTACAACTATAACTTTCCTTCTGAGTTAATAAAATATCCAAAAGATGGTTTATTTCTAATCTTTCTTTGTTAAAAAGTATTAAGGTTTGGTCTTAGATAACTACTTATTTTTTAAAGATTTTAAATATTTCATCTCCAAATGGTGCAGAATACAAGAAATGCTTTTACTATCATTCTTTTCTGATGAAAAAGAAATATTATTTAGCTAACAAATAGAATTAGATAATCTTTCAACTTCTTTCAGATAACATTCATTTTCTTTTGATAGCAATATCTTGTAAGTAAAAGTACTTTTATGTGTACATAGAGTACGTAATATTTGCTACCTCTTTTGAGTGTTGATCTCTTTTTGAATCTAGTTATAATGATGGGTTGTAGCATGGCAGCAAAAATCAACAAGGAAAAAAATAGCACAGTACCAACTGCCAGACTTTACTAGAGCTAGTTATTTAATTCCAGATGCTCTCTCAGGAATAATTTCTTCTCTAACAATTGTTTCTAGGTAAAAAATATGCTTAAAGAAACAATTCCAGAATATTCACTTATTCAATATTTATTGAGCCTTTATTATGTGCCATAAACACTGAAGATTATAGTTTGAATTCACGTATTTTTTGACAAAATAATATTGATTTCCTTTTTTTCTTTCACTTTTATTTTGAGAAATCTCAAATCCATAAAAAAGTTGGAATAGCACAATGAATATATATATATATATATGTGCTTCACCTAAATTCACCAATTAACATATTGAATTTTTGCTTTCTTTCTATGTTCGCACACTTTTTTTCCTAAATCACGTAAGAATTAGTTGCAAATATCATAGCACTTTACCCATTAATGAATCCTTCAACATTAAGAACATCTAACAACAAAGAATTCTCCTATATAATTACAATATAATTATCTCAGGAAATTTAGCATTGATACAATACTATTATCTAATTTACTGTTTATATTCAAAATTCCCTAGTTGTCCCAATAATGCCCCTTATAGCTTTTAAGTTTTTTCAATATAGATTCCAAACAAGGATCATTTAATTGTCATATCAATTTAGTCTCCTATAATCTAGAACAGATTCCTAACCTTTTTTCTTTCTTTTCTTTTTTCTTTTGGTCTTCTGTGATGACTTTCCTTAATAGTTGTTTTGTAGAATAGTCCTCAATTTGGATTCATCTGATTGTTTGCTCATGAGTAGATTTAGGTTATATATTTTTGTTGGGAATATTACATAGGTAACATTATGTCTTTCCCAGTACATCAAAACAGGTGGCACATTATAGCCAAGAAGTGATTATCCCATTACTGGTGATGTTCAAATATGATTGAAGTGGTATCTGCCAGATTTTTTTGTTGTAAAGATACCCTTTTCCCTTTGTGATTAGTAAGTAATCTCTGATGTTATGCTTTGAAACTGTGTAAATGCCCTGTTTCCTGATAATTTTTTACCAATAGAGTTGGCATTCATTGATTCTTACCTGAATCAACTATTACTATGGTGGTTATGATATTTCTATTATTCCTACATTTATTATTGGCATTCTTCTATAAAAACTAGTTGTCCCCTCTCCTCCTTCCCCATTAAAAAATTTTTTTATCAATGTAGACTCATAGATTCTTTTTCATTCAGTGTGTTATGATCCATTATTATTCATTTTCATGCTTAGAATTGTCCCAAATATGGCCAGTGGGATGCTCTCAAGCTGGATTCCATGTTCTTTTGACATGTATTCATCATTTCTTAAGCACTTCCTTATTTTTTAGCACAATAAGATGTTCTGGGCTCCCTATGGCATTCCTGGAATCAAATCATATGAGCCTCTATATTTTTAAAGAAAACCTGGGCATTTGTCATATTAGTAGAGATTGTTTTACCCCATCCTCTTGACGAAAAATAATAATATAATGTATTTGATTTTTGAAACTTGACAGTAGATGAAATTAAAAAGAAAATCTGATCATTTATGTAAAGCTAACACAGTGACCAAGTTAAATTCTGATTGAGTTTCAATTTCAACACAAATCTCAGGCAGGGCCACATCTAGCCAACATTTTTAAAATAAGCCAAGTTTCCTTTTCTCCTATTTCCACTCCTTTTCCTTTTTGCCTAATTTTAGTGACCCTCTTTCTTACTTCACCTCCTCTATGGCACTCAGTACTTTCATATTCTCTAATAACTTTTCAGTAATAGATAAAAATAATTTGATAAATTAATTTAGTATTGAATTTCTGAAACTAAGAAATATTTTTGAATACATTAATGTCAGGAAAATAATTTTTAATTTAAATTTATTTTCAGCAATATTATTTTATTATTACCATTATATTAATTTTTACCTTTAGTGTCATTAAAAACAATATAACAATAAAATTGAAATTTAATCTAAATGTTGCAAATAAACTATTTCTCATTTGAAGCAATGCAGATAACTGCTCTGTAACACTTAGAATTGTTTACCAAAATTTGTTTAATTAGTTACGAAAAGTGGAAACTAGATTAGGCTTTTGAATATTTCACTAAAATCACAGGAGTATCACTGTTTAAGAGTTGGTAGAAGAACTAGGAAACATTGTTCTCTATAAGACTAAATTAGGCTGTGCTTTACGTTTTGGGGAGAAATATAATTCAGCTTGCACTTATAATAGCACTAAATTTTTTAACTTAATACAAGTAATTCTCCTGGGTTGCAGTCGTCACTTTGCCATAACTAGTTTTATGTCCTTGAGCAAGTCACTTATTCTCTCTGAGCCTATGTTCTACTCTATAGAAAGAAGTAGCTGAGAAAGACTTTCCTAGTGTTGAAGTTTTGAATTTCACACATATGAAAGCAATGTTGTGCTGTATCTCCACTGAATTCTTGTATCTTTTTGAAAGGGATTTGTAGAGAGGATGTTGTGTGAGTGAGGTGTGGGAGGGGCATTTAGAAACATCTTTCTGAAGGAAGTGTTTAATAACGTGCATGTTATAGACAGTAGTGGTCATTCTCAGCACAGGCATAAAGCTTACTTTTTAAATGCTATATAATAGTGCTTTAGTATATAACATACATTCTACTTAGTAACTTAATACTTAGCAAAGTAATGATAATAATCAAGGTGGGGAGCTCTTATTTCTAAATGTATAAGCCCAAGAGGTTGTAAATGTGCTATAAATTTACTTTGGCTGTGGCCTTCTGTATAACTTTTTGCACTTTCCCTCCTACCTTAACCAGTTCCTTGAAATAGTGTGATATATTGGTAACTTTTTACAACCACTTTGCAGCTTGAAATGCTATGAGAGAGAGTGGAATAAACCCATACTATCCTGCTGCCTGTGGCCCTACCAAATTTATTTTCAATTTCTTGTGGAGGTGTCAGCTTCTTAACACAGGTTCATCTTTACTCCCTATATCTGCACCTGTCTGCTCACTTATAAAACTTTTTAGAGCATTCTCTTCCCCCTTATTGCTTCTAAGACATTTCTTCCTTATTAAAGGAAGGGAGGAAAAGGAGGAAGGAAGAGAAAGAAGGGAAGAAGAGAAATACAGGCTTTTAAAATATTTATACAGTTGATTCTCATTATTCCTGGTAGTTTTTCTATAAAGTTGCTGTGAACACTGAATCAGTGAATACTGAACCACTGCTCCTAGGAGAAACACGAGATTGGGTTCCTGTGAGCCCCTAGTCATAAGATTTTCATCAACTGATCAGTACATAATCTTGTTTTATGTGTGTTTCTGTTTAGAGACACCTTATTTAATATATATTGTTGATTTATTGACATTAACCTCATGGTCAAGAGCACTATAACTCATGCCTGAATGCAGCTGCAAAAATATGTGTTTTCTCCATAAGGCATATGACAGCCTTTGTGCACTTAGGAACACTAGCCAACACTTCAGCATTTTGCTTGGGGGCCATTTTACACAGTAAAAATCACCCCCAAAAAAGCACAAAAATGTCAAAAATGTACCACTAAATAGACCATGAAAAGGATACTTGTTTACAGTATGAGAGCTGAAACAAGGCAGAACGTTGCCTTGTTTGACCTCAGTGGGGAATGTGCACGTTGGGTGACTCAAATTTTTTGCCACTTTGCACATATCCAGGAATGACCCTGAAAGCACAGCAACTATTGATTTTGGAGTTGTAAATAAATTTTAGATAGTAGGCGAATTTGCAAATATGAACCCACGTGAATAATGAGGATCAACTGTACGTATATCTTTTAAATTAAACCCCAGAAAATGTTTTTATATTTCATTATGTTTTGAAAACAAAAGAGATCATTTCTATTTCTGAACTTGATAGCTCTACATAATCAGTGGTATATGTTGGAGGAGATTAGGATAAAAATGGCATCAGTTATCCTACTGTTTTCTGTTCAGTCTTATGTCTACTTTTAGTTTCAGGGCAAGAATTGAGCAGTTCGTGAATTGAGAATTATCTAGCATCTTTGTTAGAATCTTAAGCAACTCAATTTGTTAAGGCTACTTTTAATTTCTAAACACCTATCTGTTGGGGAAGTAGCTGTTGACATACATCTTTCACTCCTACTCACTTTTTAAATTGCTAACTCTTGCTGTCTTGTTTTAATGGGTTTTAGTTTTGTTGTGTCTCTTTTATTGCAAGCTGTCTGAAATCCTTTTTGGAAGTAGGTGAAGTATAAAAGTAAATACATTTATTGATAAAAAGAATTTCGTATAACTGTTTCTTTAAGATGGAAATGTCTGTAGACACATCTTCCATAGCAGAATTAGAAAGAAGAGTCTTCAGTTTGGGGCCATCATGTTATAGCAGGAAAAGTCTTATTCTGATTGGCCTTTCTTCATACTTGGAACACAATGTAAATAGAAAAACTTTTTAATTTTGAAATTATTCTTCCATCTAATATTATGCATTGGTTCCATAGGCTTTGTAGCTGAGCAGTTTCTAAATAACACAGCCACTCAACTGACATACCATGGATTATGTGAACTAACTTCAACGGTTCAGGAAGGAGAACTTTGTGTGTTCTTTCGGAATAATCATTTTAGCACCATGACCAAATACAAGGTATGATATAGAAACAGCTATTTAATTGTTACTCTAAATTAAAGGAGCTTGATTTAGAGATGTCTTATGATATGCTTCAAAAGAAAATTTTAGCATAATATTCCTTAACCATCAAATTATGAAGATAATTATTAAACAATTATTATTATTAAATTTAGACTTCTTTAGGATGAAATGGATTATCAATTTAAGTGTTACTTCAAATCAATTTTTTGTTTTTATTTAAGTCTCAACTCATTTTTCACAGATCACTGCATTTAACAAGTATTTATAATTTTCTTTCTAAGAAAAAAAAGATAAACCCTAAAGATAGAACTCGGATGACTGCTAATGATGGAAGTTTATATCTGATGGCGAAAGGAGTTTAGAAGAAAGAATCTAGATTTGTCTTTATGATAGCATTTGCTATTATTAAAGTTATCAGCGTGACTTTAAATTCTTCTTATGCTATTTATGGCTCTGCCCAAAAATCCTACTGATTCATCCCTTTTGTTATCTCTTCATATATCCCTTCCATTTTTACAGCTGCCACCTTTGCAGAAGTTTATCAACTTATACCTAGACTTCTGTGGTAGAATACTGCTCAGATCATGTCAATAATATAGTAAAAATATTCAGTAGCACCAAATGCCTAGAGGATAAAAATGCAAAGTATTTCCTACTGTGCCCCATGCCAACACTTTGCTTCAGCCATAATGGTCTATCTGCTTATTAATAATCCTCCATCCCCATACACATTTTATGCTTTCTCATTTCTGCACCTTTACTGCTATTTCTTACTCCTTAATCCCTATTTGAAAAGATCTCACTCCTTTTTGCCTATTCAAATGTCACCCATCCTTTAAGAAGCATTTCAAATACTAACTCTTTGGTAAAGCCACTCCTTCTCTCCTTAAACTAGTGGTTCTCAACCCAAATTGTATATTAGAACTACCTGGGGAGCTTTTATAAAAACACCAGTGCCTAGAGCTCACCACCAACTCAATTAAATCAGAATCTCTGGAGGTGGGATCTGAGCATCAGTATTTTTTAAATGCTCCTCAGGTGATTTTAATGTGCAGCTAAGACTGCCTATCCTCCTCTAGCTGTTATGGGCCATATCCTCCTTACTTCACCGTTATTGATGAGTACCTTGTTACCAATTTTCTTTCCATGTAAATGTCTCTAATTTTTCTAAATGAAAGTAAGCTTATTGAAGTCAGGAATCAAGTCTTCATATTTCCTTCAACACTTTAATCAGTGAATTGCACAAAGTAGTGTAAAATGATTTATTTGCTTATACAAGAATACCCTAAAGCTCTAGCTCTCCTACTCACATATTATAGCAAGGGTTCATTTGTATTGCTCCCACTTTGAGCTAGATGTGTGCTAGTCTGGGCCCAGAGTCATCCATACTCCTCAGAAATCTAAGGCCAAAGAACCTCAGAATCAGAATTATTGCTACATAGTAAATACCGCTAAGTTGTCTTGCTTTACTTGATCTCTTCAAGTCCACACTTCATTCATTCATTTAATAAATATCTGTTGAGCATGATGTATGTCTAGGTGCTCAGCTAAGTCCTAGGACCACAGCCTGAGCAAGGCAGCTATAGCCCCTGCCATTTAAGGACTTCCTAGTTTGGGAAGGGACAGATGTTAAATAATCGCACAAATAGTTATTATTTCTATTGAGATACACTCTGTAAAGAGTATATACAACATGCTGTGAGCGCTTCTATCAGGACTTAATAACCTAGTTGGGGATGTCAGGAAAGACTTCCTAAAGGAGGTAACATTTAAATTGAGACCTGAAAAATGAATCTTCTAGGAGTTTAATCAGTTAGCAAAAAAAGAGTTAACTAAGCAGATGGAACATGTGTGCAAAGTCCCTGAGGGAATGAACTTAACTCCTTAAGGAATTAAAAGAAGATCTGTGTGGCTGAAGCAAGGAAAATAAGAGGCATGAAGTAAGGCTAAAGAAATAGGTAGGTACCAGATCTTGTAGAGTTTTGAGTTAAGAGGAGAAACAGACCTTGGTGTCCTGATGGCCTAGTGGTTCTTTTGTTCTCTTTTTTTGGCTCAGCAGATGTGAGATAGTTCAATGGGAAAACAAGGTCTCTGGCTGTCATTGGTGGTTGTTATATAACCTCTCAAAACTGAGCTCTAGATGTTCCCTTTTCTGTCAAGGCCATATCCCTGACCAGGAAGTTCTTTACTAGTCAGCTAGGTATTCCCTATCCTCCTATGTGGTTGGGGAGAGGGTGGCTCTCCTGGAGCACCTTGTGTCATGTGTCTGTTTCTGGACTAAGTGTACCCTTCTGTGAGATAATAATAGTTCAGAGAATGTGTGCATTATGCTATTTCTCTGTCTTCTAAATTTTTCTTGGTAAATCTTATTCTATGGCTGAAGAGTGTATCATTAGTGATGTATGTCTCCCTGCCCCTTACACAACATTAAGGTGCTTTGGACTGTGAGGCAAGAATGGATGTGGATTTAATTAGGAGACTATTGTAGGAGGCCAAATGAGAGGTTATAGTGACTTGGACTAGAATGATAAAGAAATGGACAGTAGACAGATTCCACAGACATTTAGGAGACATAATCAACCAGATTTGGTGATTAAGATGTGAAAAATAGGAAGGAGTAATTTCTGGGTTCTGAGCATGAACAACTGGATGAATAGTAATGCTCTTTTTTAAAACAGAGAACACTGGAAGAGGAGAAGAAAGATATCATAACATTAGCCTTGAAACTGTCAGAGCTGCTTCTGAGGCATCCCTCCAAGTAGAAATGTTGGGTAAATGGTTCAAGACTGGAATAATTTTTGTTTACAAATAGTAA
Organism: Tapirus indicus; assembly: GCA_031878705.1. Lineage (NCBI taxonomy): Eukaryota > Metazoa > Chordata > Mammalia > Perissodactyla > Tapiridae > Tapirus > Tapirus indicus. The sequence continues at coordinate 50,543,942 of CM062918.1, forward strand.
TTTGGGGAGAGGATGAGATTTACAAGAAAAATATAGAATGAGAAGAAAAGAGAAGGTCTAGGACAGAGATTTGAGGAGTGCCAACATTTAAGGATCAACTAGAGGAGTATGAACTGGCAAAGGAGACTGAGAAAGAAAAGAATAAAAGGAAAATCTAAAGAATATGGTATCATATAAGCCAACAGGGAGAGAGTGTTTCAAGAAGAATGGAGATCGCAGTTATTGAATGCTGTTGAGTAGATGAGAAAGATAAAACACTGGGGGGAACAGAGTCCATTAGCAATATGGATTTTATTGGTATCTTTTAGAAAATGATGACAACAGAAAAAACTCAATATGAATTGGTTAAGGAATGATTGGGATGTCAGGAACTAGAAACAGATTATAGGCAGCTCTTTGAAACAGTTTGTCGGCGAGGAGTCAGACATAATGCTGCATAGCTGTAGTGGAGTGGAATCCAGGGAGGGTTTTTTGTTTTTCATATGAGAGACTTGATCATGTTTAAGTATTGAAGGACTCAATAGAGAGAGAACGGTTGAAGATTCAGGAGAGGAGATAATTGATGTTAGAAGGCTCCTAAGAAGGTGAGAAAGGATAGAAATTTTCCCAGGTGAAGGGGATTGACCCTTGATTTTAAGAGACCTCTTCATTGTAAAGGAGGGAAGGAAAAGACTATGAGTACAGCTACAGGTAAATTTATAGATTTGATGGCAGGAAGTAGGGAAAGTTACTGTTTGAATGCTTCTGTTTTGTATATTATGTGGAAGGCAAGATCATTTATTGAGCCTAAGTAGAGGTGGGAAGGTTTGGTTCCAGATTTGAAGAAGAAAAGTTTGAAGTAGTCTTCACAGCACGTGGGAGATAGATCTAACCAGGGAAATTAAGAAGAATCACCACACACTGTTGAGGATAGTAATTATTACATGAAGATGCCACTTGTGTGGTTTTTCTACAGGAGTCTTCATCAGAGTGTAGATATGGAGAAGGTAGCTAGTTTGTTATTCTAGATTTAAGAATTTAAGTGGGTACAACAAAGAATAGAAGAGTAGAGGAATTTAGGGACATGATGGTATTATGAACATGATGATATTGTCCAAATTTATAAATATTGCCTAGAGCAAATAAAACACCATTCTTCACAAAGGTCATCCTATTTTTATAGAAAGGATAAATGAGAACAACTATCTTGGTGGCCAGTCACTAGGGGAAATGCCTAGTTTACTATAGTGACCACCAAACCAAAACAGTAACGCTGTTTTTTACTTTTTATTATGAAAAATTACATACTTACAGAAAATTAATGAGACTGTGCCTATTATACTTATCACTTACTTTTAACAATTTTAACATTATACTCTTTTCTTCTGTTTTTATATTTTTGCTTATACTTCAATATGCATCTCTAAAGAAGATTTTCTTTTCAATCATAATACCATTATTACATCTAACAAAATTAACTGTAATTTTTAATATAATCTAATACCCAGTCCATCTTTAAATTTCCCATATAGTCTCAAAATAGTGTTATGGATGGTTTGTTCAAACCAGGATCTAATCAAGGACCATTCATTACATTTGGTGAAGTAACTCCATTTTAATATGATGCAAATCTTGTGTTTTCCAGGCATCTCATGGGCCTTTGGGCTATTTATTTATGCCCTATTATAATCCTCTCAGTCCTATTTCCTATATTCGCATTGAACTATCTTTCCAATCCTGAGGGTCTTTAAATAAGACACTGCTTTACTTCTGTCAGAATACCCTGTGAGTACATTCTTTACAGGAGTCAGAGACACATTCCCTCCTCATTGACCCAGTGACTGATTAACTGATTTACAACAAAATCTACAACACTTCTTTGGCTGTTGGTGTGGAACTAGAAGCCCTAAAGGAATAAATACTTAATAAAATTTTAGGGAAGGGGTTCCTCCAACATGGACACTATTTGCTTGATAAGGAAATAGGATGGAAGATTGTGCCCTTGTGCTATTAAACCTGTTCAGCATTAAAACTATTATTCTCTACCACTAATTCTTGGGTCGTTACAGTTTCTATAGTTCTTTATAAACTTGAGACACAGGGAATCTGTGATCTAGTAAGGATATAAGTAAGGAAAAACTAAAAAGCTGCTTTTTCAAACAAGATATACCTACTTTTAATACTATATTAGACCTTCATAATGCCTTCTGACATTTCACTTTTGAAGAACCCTGAGATTTTAGGGCCATTTTATGTATTCATATTTAATGATCACTTTATTTCCCATCTTCCTACCCCTGTGAACTCTTTGGAACACCTATTGTATAAACATAGTTCATCCCACAGAAATCCAGGTTTACTTCCAACAAAAAATAAATTTAACATCTGGACAGAATACTTTATACTAGAGATAAATGGTGTCCATAACTAAGGGCCTATAATAATAATAAATTGCCAGTTTATAATAAATTGGCAATCAGTCTTAAATATCTATAACTATTATTTTTTTTAGTGGGGCTTATTTTTATTATGATTCACAGAAAGGATCTTTATGCTTTCTGGTACCCATATCATATCATATACCATTTGTCATCTCAGGACCAAGACCAATAAGAAAAAGTCTGTGTTGGCAGGACAAAAAGGATTACCTAGCAAAGGTTATCTTCAGTTTCTTTATTGGTTGTACCAATTACCTTAGGAATTTACTAAACTCTAACTTGTGCATAAAAATCTTTTGTCATCTAAAGTCTTTTGGAACTCTAGAGATGTATGAGCTCTTTGACCAAAGGGGAGGTATATGTCTGTTATAAAGTTCTCCAGTACTACATCTCTGTTCTAATTCCTGTCTCTAGACATTGGATAGAGGCAGGGGCAAATTCTCTGTTAGGTTAGACTTTTTGGCGACTCTTTATACACCAAAGCACTGAAGATTGTAGATATTTCTAAAACTTGTACCTGGACGAAGCATTCTCTGTTTACTAACTTTTATGATTCCATCTTCATAGACTTTTTTATTAGGCCTTCTGCCATCGCAGAGTCACAATGGATATGTTAATCAAATTGACCTTTTTTCCCCTGTATAATATCTACAAATCAACCTCACACTTCCCAACTGTCAAACATAGTATGCTCTATGGTTTTGATTGCACAGCCTCTAATGACATTGTCTCTGACCACGGATACTAATTGACTTCCTGTTGTTGGAAAGTCCTCTTATCATTCCTAGTTTTGTGGTTTATCATACCTAAACTCTGGACAAATACCTCTGCGGTTTCTTCCATTATTATTAAAGTAATCAAGTCCAGCTTTTGTTAGTTATTAGTTGTAATAGCACTTTCCATGAACCTTTGATTAAACTATTTATCCTTTATCTGTCCATTGGCCACAAATACATATACCCCCAATTTCTGCTATCACTTGGTCCATATACTTCCACCTAATCTTGTACAATTAAACTGGGCAGATCATCTTGGCAAATCCACACTGAGTATGTGATCCTATGAAGATCTGTGCTTTTCATCAGCGTTAACTAGATTAGGATCTGAAAGCAGCAGGAGACTCTAGAGAAGAGAGCAGATGCTTTCAGGGCCATTCCTGTGGTTCTAGATAGTGAGACAACTTTTTATCCAGGCAGGAAATTTGAAAGTATTAAAATGAGTTGTAAATAAACTACCTCTTTCCTAGAAACAGACCCTTTTAGGTCTGTTTCGCTTCTCATATTATCCTTATGGTCATGACTGTTAAATTCTTTTATATGTAATTCTGTATTCAAGACCTAATTATTTCACTTTATTTTTATTATCCTCCTCCACTTCTCCAATACTTTCTGCTTGCTCTTAAGTAAGATAAACTACTGATTCCTTGACACCTCCGTAGATCACCTGGCTTCTAGATCTTTGGTTTGTTTAATGACATCTGCATTAGCTCTTTCCCCATCACGACTCCCTCTTGATCATCCCTTTCCCATATCAACCTTTATATCCATGTCATAACTGCCTCTTGGTTTTAAATTACTGACATCTCTCTGGACTATATTCAAAACTGAGGTTTTTGAGGTTGGCTTTTATTTGTTTGCTTCTTTACTTTATATTTAGGGATTAGAAGTAAAAAGTAGTTTAGAAGGAGTTTCAGTTCTAGATAAGTGCTAAAGCATGTTAAGAAATAAATTTTTCCATTCTCTTTCCTGTTTGACTAAGACTATAGTGGGAATTCTTTTTTCACAGAAGCTACGTTTAAGTAAAAATTCATTCAACTTAGTTATTTTAAAAGGTGGTTGATACATCAAAAATTGTCACTTTCTTTTAAAATTTTTTTAAAAATGGGGGCAGGGGTGAGAGAAATGTGGAAACAGAGAAAGAAAAGTGATCGATTCCACAGTACAGGCAGAGAGAGTCTTCTTTTTCTCTTAAATAGGAGGCAGGAGACAGAAACTGAGATCGATTTAGGTCATTTTCATGAATATAATATCTTATATTCATTAAGCACTATATGCCTTGCATTGTGCCAAGCACTTTACATTCATTATCTTATTTAATTACCTCCACTTTACAGATGAGAGAACAGGCTTAAAGGCCCTAAGTAACTTGCCCAGTACCACTTAGCTTGTGAGTAGCTCTAATCAGACTTTCAAGTCCACATTCTCAACATCCCTGCTTCTCTGGGTGGATAAGAAAGCTATTTGTGGATGAAATTGATGTTTGTTAAGTAGGAGTAAAGGTCATCTTTCAATTTATAAAATATCTTAGAAATTCTCTGGTCTAACTGCCTCTATATCACTTTATAAGAAAACTTAGGTCCAAAGATTTTAAGTAATTTGAATCTAAGATAGTTAACCAAAAATATTCACGTGGTGCTTTCCTCCGTATTTTAAAGGCTGGAATTACTTAATTTTTTTTGTTACATTTGATAACTTCTATTTTATCAATTTACGAATTGTGATGATATTGTCATGTATTTTGTTAATACAAGTAACTCACATTCTATATAGAACTAATTTATCAGGGTATTTTAGATGGAATAGGTTTTCATTCAGTGCAATTGATCCAACTGCCTTTTTTTAAAAATTATCTAATGTCATTTGTCACTTTTATATAATAACTAACATTTTATACATTAATAATTTAAGAATTGAATATATACATTCGGTATTAGTTATTTTTTTGTGAAATTAGTATTTTAGAGACTGGTGAGTGAGATTAGGAGGAAGATTCAAGACTTAGAAAGAAAGATTTGACAAGGAAATGTAGCAAAAATGTTGGGGTATAAAAGCAAGAAATGTTCTTGATGTGATTTAACTGTAGACTTTCAGGAAAAAATGGGCCTAAACTGTTAAGTACTATAGTAATACATACTTGGCTATTCTACACTGCAATTATATAAAAGAATGGTTGAGTAATAACCAGCATTGTTGACAGTGGACCAGTTACAGACTTTTTTGATAAACATCAAGATCTAAAAGAGGAAGAAATTAAGGCTGATGGTCCATGAGAAGACAGATCAATTATACCAAGAAAGGGACACCCTTATAGTTAAAACTTATAAATATTCATATGCTATGGATGATAATAGCTTTCAGTAGAGACCCTCCCAGAATTTACCCATCCTAAAGTGTCATTTGGAAAAAATTATTGATGATTATGGTTCCTCCCCTAGTAAGCAGCCAATCTAATATATGATCTACATAAAATAAATTGTAAGACCTAGATATTGTATAATATAATGGTATATTGAAATGTATTGTGATAAGTATAAACAGAAGGGTCACATCGATTCAGTGGAAAATTGGCTGGAAAGAACTTTTAGTTTTTCTCTTAAATTACCCTAGGACAAGGTAGACCCTAAATGGTATTAAAAATATTTTAGGTAATGGGGATGCATGGGTGAATAAAACATGGCTCTGGTCCTCAAGGGGCTTGAAATGTATTAAGAGAGATAAGTAAGTAAACAGATAACTACAGTTCAATGTATAAAGAGCTATGATAGTGGTAAGAGCAGAATTCTACGGAATCACATAAAAGGAGCACCTAATACCAAAGGAAGGTGGGATCATTGCTTTCCGTGATCCTCAAGCACTTACCATAGTGCTAAGCTTATGGTAGGCATTCAAATATTTGATGAATTGGAACATACCTGATTTTTCTTTTTAAAAAGCATGAATCTGGACTTGATTTTTGCTTAAAACACTGTCTTTAAACTTTATACCAAAATGTTTTTCTTTATGAATACTTTTCATGTGGCTATAGCAATTTCAATGACCATATAAATTAATCAGTATCTACAACTAACTCTTAAATGTAACTGGTAATAGACAGGAAGGACTTCGTACTTGAGGAAGAGCTGCATCCCTCTGAGCTGGACACATAGTAAATGTTCAAAAATAATAATTACTTAGTTTTTAAAGCTTCAGAATTTATTCAATAATTTCTCTACCCCCACCACCAAACTCTTTACAGGAATTTCTTATTCTTAATTATTAAGATTAATTGTGAATGATGAGAGAACATGAAAAATATTCTTGTGCAATAATAAACACTATATCAATCAGTGGGAACTCTGAGCAAGTAAATGAAAGTCATATCCTCAGCAAATCTGAAGAAAAAATGGCTTACAAACCTTATATGGTATAATCAGGACACTTTATAGATGATTGGAGTTAGAACTAATGCATATGAAAAATTAGAGGTCAATGCTAAATTCTGTGGTAGTGACTGTAAATACAACATGAGTTCCTTGATTCAATAAATATTACACTCCAACTTTATAATACACCCTACACTAGGCCCAGAGATACAGAAATTAAAAAATACAGTCTGAAGAGGGGCCGGCCTGGTGGCATAGTGGTTAAGTTCGTGCGTTCTGCTTCAGCGGCCCAGGGTTCACCAGTTCGGATCCTGAGCGCAGACCTACTCACCGCTCATCAAGCCATGCTGAGGCAGCGTCCCACATAGGAGAGCTACAACTCGACAACTATGATACACAACTATGTACTAGGGCTTTGGGGAGAAAAAAGAAAAAGAGTAAGATTGGCAGCAGATGTTAGCGCCGGGCCAATCTTCCTCAAAAAAAAAAAAATTCTGAAAAAAGAAATACAGTCTGGAGAAAGAGGCAGAAAAACACCATCATGGTACAGTGTGATTCAGCACTACAATGGAAATAGACATAAAGTACTATTGATGTATGAGGAAGAGCAGCTAATGGTGCAGAGAAAGGAAAAATTGGTATGGATTGGTTAGTCATATAGGCTTAATTTAAAAAAGAAAACAGGCAATGTGATTTCATTTTGTGACTGTGTCTTATTTGTTACTTGATATGTTTTTTAGGAACTTTTCGATTTTGTGAAATGAAATTATAAACCCCCAAAGGCTATTTATAAGTCAAGTATTAGGTGAGCATGCCAAGAGTTCCTATTTCTTTTTATACTGTGGCGTACCAATTATAAACTATATTCGGAGTCAAGTGGATTTAATCCAGTGAGCAAATAAGACATCTACTTGGTCTATTATTTATTATGTTGTGCAGATCTAACTAGTGGGAATAATTAATATGCTTTAAATATACCGATTATAAAATTTCTCTTAAATATTAACTAGTTTTGATCAATTTAACAGTCCTGGGGCCGGTCTGGTGGTGTAGTGGTTAAGTTCACGTGCTCCACTTTGGCTGCCCAGGGTTCACAGGTTCGGATCCTGGGCGTGGACAGATACACCGCTTGTCAAGCCGTGCTGTGGCATATAAAGTGGAGGAAGATGGGCACAGCCCAGGGCCAATCTTCCTCAGCAAAAAGAGGAGGCTTGGCAACAGATGTTAGCTCAGGGCTAATCTTCCTCACACACACAAAAATAACAGTCCTCTTTCTTTTGTTATTTCTTATTAAGGGTCTACTGTATTTGTTGGTAACAGACCAGGGGTTTCTTACTGAAGAAAAAGTTGTTTGGGAGAGCCTACACAATGTTGATGGCGATGGAAATTTCTGTGACTCGGAATTTCATCTGCGGCCTCCTTCAGATCCTGAAACTGTGTACAGAGGGCAACAAGATCAGATAGATCAGGTAAATTTGTTTTGTCTTCATATTATTTAAGATGCTCATTCCTTTCAAATGTGAATTCAGTTATCCAAAACTTTTGAACTAAAAATTTATTCATTAATATACTTAATTTTAATTTAATTTTCCTGACACTTCCTAAATAGGTAAGTGATCACTCTACATGGACATTAATTATATACTTTGGTTCAGAAGGCTGGATTATATTTAGCTGTGAAGGTCATGGTAAAGAGTTTGAATTTTATTCTAATTATAGTAGGGAAGATATGCTAAGTATTAACATGGAAGTGACATGATCTACTTTACCTTTTTAAAAGGCTGCTATATGAAGAACACATAGGCAGGACATAGGTATAAGCAGAGATTAGCAGTCCGAGCAAGAGGTGATGATGGCTTAGCCTTGGGTGGTAGAGATGAAGAGATGAGTGCGTACTGGAGATCTATTTTGGCTGGTCAGAAAAAGTTGAAAAGAGGGAGTCTTGAAGACACCATGCACTGGGTAAAAAGTAGGTGGGTATTCTAAGGGGTTAGAGTCCAAGATAAGGAGGAGCTTACAGCAGGAGCTGCACTAGTGAGTGGAATTCTCATTTAGAACTGAGACAGATAAGATTTTTCTTGCTATAGGTGGGCAGCCTGGGAGCCATAAGTGTGTTTATTACTAGAAGTATAACAGTGATGTGACTTCTTCCCCAACTGAGGCAGAAATATGGTTATTTTATTTATTTATTTATTTTTTTTGTGAGGAAGACCAGCCCTGAGCTAACATCCGTTGCTAATCTTCCTCTTTTTGCTGAGGAAGACTGGCCCTGGGCTAACATCTGTGCCCCTCTTCCTCTACTTTATATGGGACACCGCCACGGCATGGCTGACAGGCAGTGTGTCGGCGGGCGCCCGGGATCTGAACCAGCGAACCCCGGGCTGCCAAGCGCGGACTGAACCGCTGCGCCACCTGGCCGGCCCCAGAAATATGGTTATTTTAAATGGTTGGTACAGGTTTCGCTGATAACAATTTAAGTGCGTAGAGACTGTGTTCATTTAGCCAGTATTCATTGAGCAGTTGTATTCCTGGCACTTTAAGTAGGTCCTGGGGACACAAAGATAAATCTTTCAGTCCTGTCCTCAAACATTCTGCAGTCTTGCAGGGGAGGCAAATAATTAGGCAACTAATATTATATGTCAAGTTTTATAGTGGTTATTTGAATAGCAAGCTATGAGTGCACAGAATATTTGATTCAAACAAATGCTAATCTTTCTAGGACTCTTTGCTTTCCTTTGACAAACAGCCGTAATAATCAACATATTTATTTTCCTTCAGCATCTGTACAGGAGCATTGTTTTTGTTTCCTGAGCTAACAGCTGTTGCTAATCCTCCTCTTTTTGCTGAGGAAGACTGGCCCTGGGCTAACATCCGTGCCCATCTTCCTCCACTTTATATGAGACGCCGCCACCGCATGGCTGACAAGCAGTGCGTCGGTGGGCACCCGGGATCAGAACCAGCGAACCCCGGGCTGCCAAGCGCGAACTAAACCATTGCGCCACTGGGCTGGCCCCGGGAGCATTGTTTTTTAAATATTAAGAAAAATGGATTTTTCTAACCACTATAAGTAAAAAATATTGGAGCAGAGGGAATGAAGGTAAAGAAATTGAGTGCCACAGTAGTCCAGTTGTAAGGTTAACGTATGTATCTTATATTAATCTTATCATATGTAATCTAACATATTAATCTTATCACATGTAAGATTATATACATATGATAGTGTCTGTGGAAGGGGCATTTAAGACTGTGGGACTTGGAGAAGAGCAGAGTTTGAAGACTTAAGGAGAAAAATTTGAAGGACAAATTCTTGATATCAGTAAGACAGTCCTGCTAGTTAGCACAAGGTCTTCACAGGCAATAACCTTTTACATGTCCTCCTATTGTTAAGTATTAATATTAATAATTATTATTTAAATCTCTTATTTTGAGGGTAGATGGGGAGGTACACAGAGTAGCCAAGTTTCATTCAGCACTAATTCTGAATAAAAGTGGGTGTTACGTTAGATAATATAACTTTTGACCAAAGATGCATCACTTTTTCTTATAGGAAATAATGTGGATGTGTGTGTGGGAGGAGGAAGGGGGTGGTTAAGTAATTGAATATGACTGTATAATGAACAACTGTGTTGGCTTTAAAAATCATGTTTTGGAAGAATAGCTAATAAATAATCTTGGGAAATTCTTATGATTTTTTAAAAAAACAGAAGACTTTTATGGTGTTAAATGCAAAAGAAAACAGATTGCAATAGTTTCAGGAGCTGGGAGATGTATTTCAGTTTGTATGTGAACATAGAAAAAACTAGGTGGATGTATATTAATTGTTAATAGAACAATGGCAACATCACTGAAGTAAGTTTATAGCTCCCAAACAGAAATACTTAACTTGTTTTTAATTTAAGCTCTGGTATGTTTTTTAAAAGCCATTCTCATAGTTTTGTAGATATAGCCTCTGTATTTATACTCATTAGTTCTCAGGTAAAACCTCATAGCTAAAGATGGTTATAATTTAATTTCTTAGGACTATCTTATGGCATTATCTCTACAACAAGAACAGCAGAGCCAAGAGATCAATTGGGATCAAATACCTGAAGGAATCAGTGATTTGGAACTAGCAAAGAAACTCCAAGAAGAAGAGGATAGACGGGCTTCTCAATATTATCAGGAACAGGAACAAGCAGCAGCAGCTGCTGCTTCTGCTTCTACACAGGCCCAGGTAAAAGCTAGTGTTCTGATTCCTAAATGAAATGATCACTTTAGCAATGAAGAAATTTGTGCTGAAATAAAAATTTTTAAATTAGGTATTGACTCTTCAATTATGTTAGCATTTTAGCAGCCATTGGGTTTTATGACATTGTCCTGTTTGTGATTATATTAATATATTTCTCATTTAGTGAAATTACTTTTCCTGAGGTTCTGATGGCAAGATTTTTCAAATTTATTTTTTCGATTCTTTTTTTTTGTGAGGAAGACTAGCCCTCAGCTAACATCCGCTGCCAATCCTCCTCTTTTTGCTGAGGAAGACTGGCCCCGGGCTAACATCCGTGCCCATCTTCCTCTACTTTATATGGGACGCCGCCACAGCATGGCTTAACAAGTGGTGCGTCTGTCCGCACCCGGGATCCAAACCTGCAAACCCCGGGCCAGCGAAGCTGAGTATGCGAACTTAACCACTACACCACCTGGCCGGCCCCTATTTTTTCAATTCTTAATAGCTACAAAGAATATAAACCAATTTGAACAAAGTCTCTTCCATCACTTAGAGGGCAGTATGAAGTACTACTGGCTAGAATGTAGACTTCAGAGCCAGAAAGACGTGGATTTGCATTTCTTGCTTCTGCCTTCCCTTACTAGTTGAGACACTTTGGACAAAGTCCTCTACCTCTCTTAGCCTCATTTTCCCTATCTGTAAAATAGAAGATAATACTTCACTCTTAGATTAGTGGTTAAGTACAAATAATGTTGGCACTTAACTCAATGTCTGACATATACTAAGTATTCAACAAAGGTTAGCACCTTTCCACTTTTCCCAGTTAAATGTTTTAAGCACTGAAAATATGACTAAGTGGGTTTCTATATGTTAAATCTCATTTCATTAAATGAAAAAATATTCCCCTTTTCTGTTTAACTGTACCATGCCAGAACTGTTCCTTTGATTTGGGTATACAATAATAGCAAGATGCCCTTAAAGGTCTGATGAAACTTTAAATATAGAGGTCTCCATTAAAATAAGTATAACATTTCTATTTCTAGCTCAAATATTGACTACCCCAAGGTTAAAAATTAAAACCTACCATGTTATGATTAACTTTTCAATTAAAAAGTTCTCTTATTTCACAGAATACACTTATTCCACACTCTCAGTTCTCAGAATTTTTTTCTCTCCTTTTAAAATCTGTTTAGTATAGTATTTAATGAGGTCTTCGAGAACTATTGTAATTTACCAAGTGGTGTCACTTTCTTCAATATTTTCTAAACTTTAACATAAATGTTTCTTGAATTCGAGGCTTCAGGCTATATCATCCTACACACGTTATTTATCTTTTGAAATTCCATTTACTTAGAATAATGAATATAATTATTACATCTATAATAATAATTACATCTATCCAGAATGGTAGAGGCAGTTACTCAGATACCATGTAACATAGCAAGTCTATACACCAATAGCTTCTTTTTCCATTAATGATTCCTTTCACTCTTGTGGTTTTTCTTTCTAGATAACTATGATTAAGCACCTTAGAAAAGTTGAGGTAATTTATTCCTGTTTATTTTTCTTAAAGCAAAGCCAGCCAGCACAAGCCTCTCCCTCAAGTGGAAGACAATCCGGGAATAGTGAGCGTAAACGAAAGGAACCTCGAGAAAAAGATAAAGAAAAAGAAAAGGAAAAAAATAGCTGTGTCATTTTGTAACAAGTGTTGGATTCTGTTGGAACCATCTATAGTCTTGAGAAACAAAACCACAGAAGGAAAGGAAGAAAAACCGATAAATACCGTCTGTGCCTGATTTCCCAATGGATTTTGTTCATGTTTTCAGGGGAAAGGTTGTTACTTAGTTACAATCAGACTTTTTCAAGTCACACAGTACACTCTTTATGAGCTGGAGTTTCATGTTACAAGTTGGAAATGCTGTGTTGTCATTCATGAAAAATACTGCACTTGTAGCCAAATAAGCAAATCACAGCAAATTTTGTGTCATAGTGACATTTATAACTCATATCAGTTAGTAAGCTATTCTATCTTCTGTTCTAAAAATGAATGGAGGTAATTGATTTTGTCTGATTCCTTTCTGAAATCTAAATATTAGCACAATAGTTTCTGAAATTAATTTTTACAATGTTAAATTATGATCTAATCCACAAGAAACTAAGGGTTTAATATAGGGATTAAAAAAAAAAGACAAAAAAAATAACAGGAATAAATAACCCTTAATTGTATATTGGACTAGTTCAGCCCTTGAACAGCTTTACATTTCTTTAGGAATGTACATTTTAGATACTATCTTGAGAACTGATAGTGGAGCTTGGATTTAATTTAGATAGAAAAAATAAAGATTTGTATTTCTTTTCCACTAGCAAAAAATTACATAACATTAATGCTTAAATCCTATCAAAATTAGATATTAATGACTTTGTAGTGTTCTAAAATATTGAGGAATTTTGAAACCTTTAATATAGGTAACTTGGACCACAGTTACTATTTATTGACAATGTGATAAGTGAGTGTGATGAGGAAACCACAGGATGCCACTAGGTTTTGTAAATACGGGGATGTAGAAAAGCAGATAGTTCACTGTCTACCTTTTTCTAGAATTACCTTGAACCTTAAAATTTAAATCATGTTTATTTGCTAGAAAATTAGGTATACTTATTCAAACCAACAAAAAAGCACATTTCTGAAAGGAAGTTAGATAATCTCTGAGACTTGTGAAAAAGCATTAATAAAAATCTGAGAATAGATAGAATTTGGAGGAATTTATGTAAAAGCAATCAGACTTTTTTAACTTATGAGAACCAAATAAACCTATAACATCTTGTAGTGTTTATAGGATTTAGAAAGAATATTTATTGAACTTTATTATGAGGCAACACATATTTTCCTGTATTTCTAGATATAGTTTGGAAAACTATACTTAATAGTCCTTTTTATATGCTTTATATTTAAACGTTTGTTTTAGTCATTTCTGAAACAACTATTGCTGCTGCAAGTAGTTACGTGATTTATATTCTAAGCCTCAGTAAATTTCTTTTTTTAAGAGCATCTTAATCTAACCTGAGCATCCACTTGGAGAATGTTTTTTGTGGTCTGGGGTGACAATAGACTACAAAAAATGTGGTCTAGATTTCTTAAGCTATGTCCTTAACATTCTTCGTGATCCAAGACCAGTTATAGGATGAATCTGTGTAAAAAGTAAAGTCTTATTTATGGAAGAAATTATTCTAAGGGAAAAATCCAGGGTCAAGCTGTGTCTTTTATGTCCTTCTGTATTGCATGTCTGTTTACGTTATATATTTGTTATTCCTTCAAATTTCCTGTGCTAGCATGGTAAATCATCAGAGAACCTGTTGGGGGTATAAAACCTTGATTCAAAATATTTGGTGAATCTCTTGATAATAACCCAGAATATAAATACTTTGGTGATTAATCAAATGCACTACAGAATTCTCTGTTGGCTCAAACAAGTTGACCTTAGTCCAAGTTTACTCTTGGTATCACTCTATTGGCTGAAGGAGGAAACTCAAACCTCAGGGTTTGTTTTTCCCAGAGCAGATAGTAATGACAGTGCATTATATTTTAGAAAAAAACAAAACAATAAATCCTGAGGAATTTTAAAAAGCACATTTGAGGCATATTTTTCCATAATTATATACTTATCTATTTATTGCCCTTGAAAAATATATGTGTAGAAGTTATTCTTCTGTTATTTGTTACTATCTTAATTTGTTCCAAAGATAATACTGCCGTTCTGCATTCCCTCTGGAAGGAAAAAAAAACTCACTCAAAACCAGCAGTGCTGCTATCAGATAAGTAGACGTCAATGTATACTTATAAGAAATAACTAAAAAATGTAATGTGTTTGTTAATTCAGCCTTTTTCTATGTAATATTTCCAAGTCAGACTTTCTTACATTCCTGGAATTCAGTTTGATATACCAAGAGTAATAATGATAAAATGTTCACTTTGATTACTGTGGGAAAAAAATTAAATGTTCAATTCTATTAAAACAAACAAACTTCTCAGAGATACTGGTTTCCTATCCTTGAAGGTTATAAAGAATTAAAAGCTATTGTGTCTTTATTTTCTTATATTTTGCTCAAGGCAACAAATTATATATTCAGATTAAAGTCTTTCCTTCATAGTATTTTGTAGGACTTGAAAATTGTTACATGTACACTACTAGCAGAAGTTAGAACTTAAACATTTTTGTTTTTAATATTTATAGGGTAGATCAGGGGCACATTTGCATCAACCAATCACCATTAGAGCTCGCAAAAGAGGCACATGAATGAATGGATATGGTCATTGCACTTTCTCATACTTTCAAAGCCTATTCGTTAAGGTTAGTGACCAGTCCTTATTAACAATATGACAATTTTCTTCGTGTCTAATCCCACTGAATCAACAATGCTATGGTTTACCATCGGTTATCAACACTTAAAAGTATTTATTGTGTGTGTGTGTGTGTGTGTGTGTATTTCTAAAGCAGGATCCATGACTTCTATTAGATTCTCAAAGGAATCTGGGAACTTTTCCTCAAATTTAAGAATCACCACTTTAGGCATACACACGCACGTATGTACATACACACTCAGCAGTTTGAGGCAGCTAAAATTGGCATTGGCTGCTTCCTGTAATATACTGGTCCAACATGCTTAGGTAAAGTAGCTTCTTCCATATTTCAAGGTGTCAGGTTAGTAGTTGAATGAGGCATAGATTTAAGTTAAGGATTAGATTTTAGAATATATTTTGTTTTATTGTCTCACATTTCTAGTATTTGACTACTTATCCCATATTATGTTTTGAATTCTTTCTCATACTTCTTGATCTTAGCTTAATTAAGCAAGTTAGTATCAAAGATTAGTTGACTGAACCCAACGTTAACCATTTTGTACTTGCACAAAACCTTAACATTTTGTTTTTAATCACTGACTCAGTTCATGAAGAGAGAGATCTTGAGAGGAAAGACGACTAGAAGTCAAATAGATATTTAAGGAAAAAAATTATTGTGGTCCCTATATTAATGTTGGCATTTTTAATGTAATATTTGTAAAATCCTGCTGGAGAAAAGGCAAGAATTTCCAGAACTGTCCTCAAACAATCTCATTTGTTTAAAATAAAAAAAAAAAAAGAAAGAAAAAGCTAAAAGCAAATCAATTACATTTCACTTAACTTTCCTATTCAATGCACCAGTTATGTTAAAATATGATGGAAAGCTTATGGGCTTTACCTATCACACGATACTTGAGCATACAACTTACACTATAATTATAAACTTACTAATGTTTGATAAAATAATTTGGAGGCATTAAAGATAGTATATAATTTGGATTTTAAGAAACTGGAAATGTGGAATTCTGAATCCTTTTATGTCTAAAAACCTGGCTTTTATCTTGCTGGGCAAACTTTCTGTAGCTTACTTTACTCTAAATATGTGAAGGATACTCATTTTTTTAGTGCTCTGCACTCCTGAATAAAGGGCATAGTATAAGCACAGAGTATTACTTAAATAATCATAAATATTACACATTGTTCTTGAATGTGCAGATTTTTTTCCCAATGATAATATTTCTTAAGCCAGTTTTTTTGCTGCTGTCAAAATTTGTAGAATTATCTTGTCTTTGAGTATGGCATCATCTCTTCCCAAAATGTATTTTACAGTTGCTTTTGTGTTCTGTACTTGCTTTTGTGGACTATAAGGTCAAAATCAAGAGTATTTGGGAAGTATAAAATCCTTAAAAATCTATTTTTTTCAATATCTTTCATATATCTAAATATTTAGATTCTCTTTGCCTTTTCCTCCATGGAACGAAGTACAATGGTATCAGATTACTAATATATATGTGTAAACTCTTGCATGGATGGAATTCATTTAGATCTCTCAAGTACTGTCATTTTTAGGGCTATTTAACTTATTTCTGTTAGTATAAAATGTTATTTGATAATGTGCAGTTAATTTCCTTTTAGAAAGTGACTGAAAATCATAAAGGAACTCATCGGAATCAGAGTTCTTAGGTTCTCTGGTAATGTAGTGTCTATTTTTTTTTTTTTACTGATGTCCAACACTTCTACAGCTAATGGGAAAACATGAAGAACTGAGGTTACTCTCCTTGGGTGACACTTTAAAACAAACTAAAATTTAAAATCAAAAGCTTCCTGAACAAAATAAATTCAAAATAGAGAAAATAGAGTCTGAGGGACAAATTGCAAGACTCTGATAAGTTTAACTTATTTTGAAGATCTATCTAAATTTTAATTCGTGCATATCTCTTAATCCCTGTGTTTCTGCCGTTAAGAAATTCGAGTTTAATAAATTGTGATACACATATATATTTGTACACAAAGGATTCTAGTTTCTAATTTCACTTTTCTGATCTCAGAAAAATTAAACTCAAAAAACAGGGTAAAATTCTTCAACTATTGCTTTGGGTTCAACTTTGTCCTGTTGTCCTGAGAAAGGAAGGGCTTTAAGACTTTGCCTATAACAGATATTTTTTAGGGCATGGTACTATCCCAGATAACGTGTTGAAGTACCATGGCAGAAATACAAAGCCTCAGTTTTAAATAACCACAATAGATTTAAAGAAGAAAAAGTTGTATTATTCTACAATAAGTCTCTCTATTTCATCTGATATTAATTCTAAGAATTTCTTCATGTCACTTAATTTGTCACCATTAACTTTCAAAACTTTATATCCATCCTCATAGTAATATCCTGCTTTGAGAGGCAGGGATGCCTCCTGGGTTAGAGAATGCACAAAGCAAAATTCTTCTGAAAGTGAGCCTGGCTTCTTTGGCTCTAGTAGTTACAGCCTTAAACAGGAAGTCAGGAAACTGAAATGCCCATTTAAATTTCCAAATCAGTGACTTGTCCAAATGAGCACTATAACTGAAATGCCCTACAGAGCCATTCTAACTAATGGAATGTGTTTTAAGACTAAGATTGGCATTTAATCTTTGAAGATCTGTCCTGTGTGTCTCTCAGTTTTGTCGGTTTTTGTTGTTCTTTTTTACATCTTAATTGTATGAAATAACCTTTTTTTTTCCAGAGTATATAGGATATCTTAGCTTTACAGATTTTTAAAAATGAGGATTTGAAAATCTTCCAGTGGTTTTTGTTAAAAGGCTATCTTCCTCAATAAAATGACAACTGTTGTTTTCACAGATCACATATCACAAGTAGGACAATATCTAGAAGACTGATGTATGATTGCTACACAACAGTCCCAAAGGGATACTCTTCACTTGTGAAACTTCAGAGGTACCCTGAAAGTCATTTCCGAAAGTTAGTGCATGAGTCTTTTTCCTTGAATTATTGGATTGTGGCACATATTTTGAGGAGTAGCAAGTGAAATGGCATATAGCAAGAAGAAACATATTTTCTTCCTCCACTTTACTGTCGGACTATTTGGGTCAACAAGTTGCTATGACATGTCATAGATCTCTTTGTGCCAGGCCAAAATTGGCCAACTGTAACAGAGTTTTCAAAGAGCTTATATATATAGATTGTATATGAGTGCCTACTTTTTTTCTCCTCTTTTCCTTTACTATTTTAATGCCCTTTCTACTTCTGAAATAATTCATCTGTTTTGCTTTATGACCAGCTTAAATTCCAGTTTAAGAATAACAGCAACCCTAGAGATTGATAGGAAAGAGCATTGAAATACATTTTCTGAATAAAGACACCTTGAAGCATCTACACAGCTTAGGGTTGAACTGAATTTCTATGAAAGAAAGTTGTTTTAAAAGCTAATTATGCCAAAACTAATTCTAAAAGTATGTCTTAAATAACTTTCAGAAGTTTCACTTTGGGAGGATATTCCTAAAAAAGGCATATTGAACATAGATGGGAGAGTATATTTCTAACAGAATTATTCAGTATTATTCAACATTTAATTTCATGTTTATTATTGTACCACAAGGATAGGTCATTCTTGGATTAAAATGTTGGAGTTTTTGTTAATATACTTAAAACTGTAACCAGTGAAACACCTTTAGTATTTTTTATTATAGATTATATTTTATTTCAATAAACTTTGATATTTAGACCAAACAGTCTTTCTGCTATGTATATTCATCTCATTAAACTACTTCTTACAAATTTAAGATGAGTGTGGAAGTGGGGAATTGACATATTGATTCACATTTACCTAGGATTAACTCTTAGAATACTTGGACCAACTCTTGATAAAGACTGATTTTCCCCCCAGAGGCAGAAACAAAGAAACAATTAACCCTAAACCATAGAATAAACTACCTGATCCCAATGGTAGATTTATCATATCTGATACTTCTATCCTCTTGGAGGACTAAGTTAGAAAGAGCTGAGAAGGAATCATTTTCTCTTTACACCAAGCCAACCCTAATGTAAAGTTTTGGTTCAACAATTTAATGTCCAAACCAGCTAATGTCAGACATTTCTCTAAATCTTTCTTAGACTCCCCAGCCCTCTAAGTAGAATTAACCATTCCTCATAGTGTTTTGCTGACCTCCCCTCATAGCACTTAAGCTAGACTGTGAGACTTTTAAGGACAGGGATCATGTCTTATTCATCTTGATTTTCTTGGCACATTACGTGATCATTGGCACTTAAAATGAACTTGAATATCTATTTAGAGGAATTTTTTAAAATACCTATATTATGTAGTTATTGCTTGCCTGTCCTTTAAATAAGTAAGATAAGTAATAAGTTGGGTTATTGAATTAGTTTTCCCCTTTAGCATGAACGTTATGTAGACAGAGGGAAGTAAAATCCTTAGTCCTTTATCTCCCACTTCTGATTTTCCCTGGGTATCATCCTGCATCCTCCTAGAGCCAATGGAAGAACGCTTGGGTAACAGCAGCCTCAACAAAACTGAAGTCAGCAGCGCTGCTCTTCCCCGTTTTGTACCCTTCTTGCAGGATCTCTTTCCTCACTTTATATTCTCGAGTAGGCACCTGTTAATTTGTTGGAGCTGAGATTTGAAGCCAAGCAGTCTGGCTCCAGAGCCTGCACTCACAAAGATATCTGGAAGGGGACAGATAAGTCTAGGCCAGGTCTGTGTTCAAAGTCTGACTCCAAACTTTTTAAGTCACGTCTGTTTGAAACCCTGCAGAAATCTTCAAAATTTGTGTACTCTCCAGTCTTACAGCAAGTTAATTCTGCACAGCCTGTTTTCTCATCTCTAAAATGGAACAATTTCTACCTCCTAAAATTGTTGTAAAGATTAAATTGTCATATACGTAATAAACACTCAATAAATTGTAACAGGTTGTTAATAACAGACTAGGGACAACTTTTTCTTTAACCAAGCCAAAACTTTAAATGAGAAAAAACTTTGATTAAGGAGATTAAGAAGGCAACTTAAGCATTATAAAAGTAGACATTTTTCTATTCTCTCCAGTTATAATGCCAATCCTACCATGAGGGCTGAGATCAACCTGGACTCAGAATGGCCCAGAGTGAAAAACGTGGAACAAACAAAACTTTAGAATACACAGAATAATATAATCATGAATTCCAGATATAACTTTGGAAATTGTGGCATGTTCTTCTTGGAGACTAGTTAGGTTACTCACTTATCAAGAATAAAATATACCAGGAAGCCCAGGAAGCTAGACTTAATATGAAGGACCATATCTGGACAGTCAAAGATCTGGATTTAAAGCTATGGCATTAAATTTTAGAAGTGGGTATAATAGAAGTCAAGAGCATAGGACCAAGAAAGTTAGCCAGGCTAAAGTCAGCACCTTCAACAAATTCAAGGTCATATAGGGGAGGAAAAAATCATTTTTCTTCTACCCTTCTAACTTCTCAGCTGGGGCCCCTGTAGCAGAAGACAGATTAGTAAGAGAAAAACAAATTTATTAACATGCATACCTCATGTACATTTGGAAGATAGGGAAAAATGAGTAACTCTTAGAGGTGGCTTAGAATTCAGGCTTAAATACCATTTCAGCTAAAGACAAAAGAAGTGTTGGGGGGAAACAAGGTAAGGTTTGTTCTGCAGATTAAGTTTAATTGGTGCCTTCTCCGTTGATAAGATTCTCTTGTGATTTAGTCATCCTCTTTCTGGTAAAGGAAGAGTCCTTTATAAATGTAAATTTCCATTACAAAGCGGTAACTTTTACTCTGTTTTCAGAGCTTCTCCTGTGTCTGCTGTTTCTCAAAATAATCAGCTTAAAATAATACTTATATCAAAGAGGCATATTTTGGGGTGGCACATTCTGCTACTCTTTAGTCAACTCAGGCAAAGGCTGACAGCCTTTAAAGGATTCTTCATCCTTTTGAAGACTTTTCTTTGTGCTGCCAACCTTATTAAATAAGTCACTATAACTAAGTGGTGATAAGGTGATTGCCTCTGAATACCGGCATTCCACTGAATGCCCTAGTCCTTACAACAGGGAACTAACTGGTTACTAATAATTATTATAACAACAATACTCTCCATTTATTGGGATATTACCATGTACCAGACATTGCACTGTTTATGCTCTTATTCTTACTTAATCCTCATAGCAATTTTAGGAGATTATTACTGTCACAGTTAAGGAAACAGAAACTTGAAAAGTTAAGCAACTGGTAAAAAGGTCACTGCTAGTGGCAGTGTTGAAATTTAAAACCAAACCTGTCTAACTCCAAAGCCCACTCTCTTTACTTCAAAATTATAGAAGCTTTCACAAATTTGCATGCCATTCTTGACTCCTTTGATGTAGAGAATGTTCATCAGTCCTCCTAAACTTCACTATTTAAGATGTAGCCTACATTTGACAGAATTGGAATCTCAGCATAGGAAAGCTACTGGAAATCCTTTAAAGTCAGATTCTGGGACTAAGTATTTGAAACCTCACCTCATCAGTGTTTCATTTTTTTTTTTCCATTGGGGTGTGAATGGGATACTGGAATCTTCATTAAAAGGTCAAAGGTTATGGACTGGAAATTTCTGAAGCTTCTCTTTCTGTGCTTTTGATTTATCAAAAGAATAGTTTCACTCAAGCTGAAAAACTGCATCTCTCTAAAGGTGGTTTATTCTATTGATAGAAGGATTTGGAGGCCAAATTAAATGTGCATTGTTTGTATTAATCACTGCCTTTTAGATTTATTTCCCTTCATAAATGTTTCATTCAACAAAATTCAGTAAGTATTTGCATACCTCATATATTCCAACGACCTCCTTCTCTTTTAAACCACTTATTGTAGTTCTGAAATTTTTCATCTACATTTCTGATATCCAATCAAAATTTTAAACCTGGGATTCCTAAGATTTGCTCCTCTTCTAGCTGTGCCATAGTTTTACTTCTTACAGTTAGGTCTATGATCCATTTCAAGATAATTTTTCTACATGGTGTGAGGTAAAGATCAATTCATTTTTTGCATATGGCTAGTCCATGATTTCAGCCCTGTTTATTGAAAAGATTATCCTTTCCCCATTTAATTATATAGGTACCTTTGTCAAAATCATTAACCATAAATGTGTAGGTTTTTATTTTATGGATTTCATTGATCTATTATTCTATCTTTATGTCAGTTCTATAATGTCTTGATTTCTGTTGCTGTATAAAAAGTCTTGAAATCAAGTAGCAGAAATAATTCAATTTTTTCCTGCTATTTCAAGGTTGTTTTGACTATTATAGGTCCTATATAATTGTACTTCTATGTAATTTTAAAATCAACCTGCCAATTTCTACAAGAAAAGCTTTATGGAATTTTGATTGGGATTGTATTGAGTCTATGTATCAGTTTGGGAAGAAATGACATCTTAATATTTAATCTCTTAATCAATGAACATGATTAGACTCCATCAAAATTAAAACTTTTGCTCTCCTAAGGACACTTAAGAAAATGAAAAGTCTAAAGACTGAGAGAAAATATTTGCAAAGCATATATTGACAAAGGACTTGTATTAATATAAAAGGAAATCTTAAAACATAGTAAGAAGGAAAAAATAAAAAGTTGGCAAAAGTTTGAACAGCCACTTCATCAAAGAAAATATACAAATAGCAAATAAGAACACAAAAAGATGCTCAACATCTTTAATCATAGGGAAATGCAAATTAAAACCATAATGAGATACCACTACACATCCACTAGAATGGCTAAAATGAAAAAGATTGATAATACCAAGTATTGGTAAAGATGTGAAACACTTGGAACTCTTACTCTGTTGGTGTGAAGAGAAAACCATACAATCACTTTGGAAAACAGTTTGGCAATTTCTTAAAAAGTTAAGCAGAAAAATGCAAATCAAAATTACAATAAGGGGCTGGCCCAGTGGTGTAGTGGTTAAGTTTGAGTGCTCCACTTTGGAGGTCCAGTGTTTGCAGGTTCGGATCCTGGGCGCAGACCTACACACCACTTATCAAGCTGTGCTGTGGCAGGCATCCCACATATAAAGCAGAGGAAGATGGGCACAGATGTTAGCCCAGGGCCAATCTTCCCCAGCAAAAAGAGGAGGATTGGCAACAGATGTTAGCTCAGGGCTAATCTTCCTCACACACACACAAAAAACTACAATTAGATATCACCTTACACCTGTTAAAATGGCTATAATTACTAAGACAAAAAACAACAAATGTTGGAGAGGATTTGGAGAAAAGGCAACCCTCATACACTGCCGGTGGGAATGCAAACTGGTGCAGCTACTATGAAAAACAGTACAGAGATTTCTTAAAATTAAAAATAGAAATACCATATGACCCAGCTATCCCACTACTGGTTATTTATCCAAAGAACTTGAAGTCAACAATTCAAAGAGATTTATGCACCCCTATGTTCACTGCAGTATTATTCACGACAGCCAAGATGTAGAAGCAACCCAAGTGCCCATCATGGATAAAGAAGATGTGGTATTTATATACAATGGAATACTATTCAGCCATTAAAAAAAAAGACAAAATTGTCCCATTTGCAACAACATGGATGGACCTTGAGGGTATGAAAAGAAATAAGCCAGACAGAGAAAGATAAACACCACATGATTTCACTCATATGTGGAAGATAGACAAACACGTGGACAAAGAGAACAGATTAGTGGTTACCTGAGGGGAAGGGAGTTAGGGGGTGGGCACAAGGAATAAAAGGACACATATATATGGTGACTGACAAATAATATTGTAAAACTGAAATTTCACAATGTTATAAACCATTATGACCTCAATAAAAAAAAAAAAGTTAAACATACACCTAACATACAACTGACCTATTCCACTCTTAGATATTCACCCAAGAGTAGTGAAAGCCTATGTGCACACAAAGACTTGTACACAAATATTCAAAGTAACTTCATTTGAAAGAGCCTAAAACTGAAAGTAACCCAAATGTCCATTACCAGGTGAACGATAAACACATTGTGGTTCATCCATACAATGGAGTACTATTCATCAATATCAAGGAATGAACTATTGATACAAGCAACAACATGGATAAATCTCTAAGTATGGTGAGTAAAAGAAGCCAAATAAAAATGAGCCTATATTTATGATTCCACTTATACAAAATTCTAGAAAATGCAAACTAATCTATAGGACATAAAGTATATCAGTGGTTGTCTGGGGATAGAGTGGAGTGGATGATAAAGATGGATTACAAAGAGGCATAAGGAAACTTTTGGGAATGATGGATATGTTCTTTATTTTGATTATTGTGATGGTTTCCTGGAGATACATACATATATTTGTGGGTATATATATATGTCAAAATTTATCAAGTGTGTATGTGCAATTTACTGTGTGTCGCTCGCTATTCATCAATAAAAGATGGAGCAACAAAGGTCACACTTGTCCCATGATGACTAGAAAATGGATAAAATACATAATAGAACTGTTTCAAACAAAGGACATCAGACAGTACAGGATTGTTATCCCTGAGAGAAAAGAAACAAGTAAAGTGGGCCCTATGATTGCTCCATCTTTTTGCCTGGATGCATTTTCCCAGTAGTAGTGCAGGGAGGGGAACTCAATCAGACCCCAGCATGCTGAATATGAAAAGACAGAGACTGGAGTCCAGGGAGACTGAGCAGTTGCAAGTTGTAGGACAGAGTTCCAGAGAAAAGGGAACTCTGCAGAAAAAAGTTCCGTATAAGTCCCCTTTAGTCTTTGTTTAGTATTAGGCCAAACATGCGTAAGATGAGACTTATCAGGTTGAGCAAAAAAAGATATAGCAGTTATAAATTGAACAATTCCCAGAGTTATGCAGGGCAAGAAGTTCATGTTTAAACCAGTGAAAGCAGAGAGTTCTGGGTGATCAACTAGGGCATTCATTGTTGACCACAGAGAGGCCACTTCACAGTATTATGATTGAACTACCCCTTAACAACCTCCATAACAACATTTGAACCTCCATAACAAAGCCCATAAACAGGGTTCAAATTTATCAAACTGATCACCAAATAACTTAAATGCTTTATATTCTTTGAAGAAAGACAACAAAATCCAGACATTCAACAATACAACATTCATAATGTCCAGTATCCAATAATAAATTATTAGACTTGCCAAAAACCAAGAAAATGTGATCCCTAACCAGAAGAAAGTTCAAATAAAAGAAACATTAAGATATGTTAAATTAGCAGACAAGGACTTTAGATACTACAGTCATGTATTTAAAGGCAAATATGAACATAATGAAGAGAGAAATCAAATGTATTTTTAAAAACCCAAATAGAACTTTAAAGATAAAAAATATATATAAAATAAAATTTTCACAGGATTAACAATGGATTAGACATTGCAGAAGAAAAAGACTGGTAACATGAACGCACAAAGATTAACTGAGTGAAAAAATAAACAGAAGTTCAGTGTCCTGTAAGGCAACATTAAGTTAGAAAATATATGTAAATGAAGTCTCTTAATAAGAGTAGGAAGTGTAGAAAAAAATAGGAAGAAAAATGGCCAAAATTTCCCAGTTTGATTAAAAAAAATTCACAGAGCTAAGCATCTCAACAAACCACAAGTAGGAAACACACATATACCAATACACATCATAATCCAATTGCTGAAAAACAGTGATACGTAGAAAATCTTAAAGCAACCAGGAAGGGCTGGGAGGGACTAGGGGAGAAAGATCTCATCCCTGCATCCCCCTCCCTCCCCACCCAGAATACCTGCTGAGGTTACTCAATTGCTTGAATAATGTAAGACCCCTAGACAGTGTGCTTGGGCCTTAGTAAATAACACCACATAACAAATGCCAAGAGACTAACACTACAGACAACGGGTTCAGTGCGTTGTCCCAATGAGAGGATCGGGTTCAGTGCGTTGTCCCAATGAGAGGATCGTATGGCTCTAAGTCCCAACTCCGATCCCTCAGAGGTAGACTGGGAAGCCTTGGAAGGAAAGATAGCCACCTAGGAGCAGGCCGTGCCTCTCCCCTCCCTTTTCCCATAACCCGCCTAGAAGGTTGGTACTATGAGTCATCGGGCAGAGATAGAAACTGAAAACTGTGGCTTCCCCCATGCAGAAAAAAGCAGATCTGTAGCAGAGTGGTTTCCATGGGCTGTGAGGCCAGCACTCTTCCACTGCATTGCAACAAAAAACCTAAGTCTCAGGGTTATAAGGGAAAATAGCCATGGTACCCCTGTGGCACAGCAAAGGGATTGATTCAAACCTAACTTAAGCCCAGGTCCTTAACCATACAACCATTGCCATGAGAGAAGTCCCTAACCCCAACAATACCGATTTGAGGCTCTCTGGAGGAAAAAAATGTGTAAGTGTGAGCAGGCTAAAGAACCTCCCAGCCCACCGCATATTCAGTGACAAAATGGAGAGGGGAGGGGAGAAAAGGGGAGGGAGGGAGGGAGTAAAGGAAAGGGAGAAAGAAAGAAAAGAAGTCAGGATACAGGACAAGGGAATAAAATAAATGTATACACATACACACTATTAAATTGAAACAAAGGTCCATAATTTGAGCCAATTGAAAATCCAAAATTTACTAGAGATACTTATGTAACAAAAAGATTAAAAGGGCACCAATTAGCTCTTGCGCCTCTACAACCAATTGGTTCTGAATTAACTTCAACATTTACTAAAATGCACCAACTGGCAAAGCTTTATGGACTTAATAGTGGGGCTCAAATTAGTTATACTTGGAGATCTCACTAAACTTGAACATGGTACTCTAATAATCTTAGGCGAGTAACTAAATATAAAATAGAGGAAAAATGGGTATGCCTCACTTTAACTATAGCCTTGCCTAAATTTCCCATAGCCAGAGTACCCATTGCCTGAAAATATTCCAAAGTGAGCATAAACGCTCTGACACATGAGTAACAAATTAAAACTGAATTAAGTCTTTGGCACTAATAAATTGGCTTGAGAAAATGGGACCCCATGGACTCCTGGTTAAAACAGTTAATATAACCCAATCAGGGTTAAAACAGGGCCTTCAAAGATGGAAACTTACTATATAAAACCTAATTAATGGGGCCAGCCCAGTGGCAAAGCGGTTGTTCACATGCTCCGCTTTGGTGGCCCAGGGTTCACTGGTTCTGATCCAGGGCGTGGACCTACACACCGCTCATCAAGCCTTGCTGTGGCGGCGTCCCATATAGAGCAACTAGGATGTACAGCTATGACATACAACTATCTACTGGGGCTTTGGGGAGAAAAAAAAAGAGGAAGATTGGCAACAAATGTTAGCTCAGGGCCAATCTTACTCAAAAAAAAAATTAAAACCTAATTAATGAATGGGTGATTATTCCCACTGCCTCTCCATTTGACAGCCCACTTTCGCCTGTTCTTAAACCTAGAAAGAATGATGCCTTGTAGTGGATTACAGCAATCTTAATGGTGCAGTCCCATCCATTAAGGCCCCCATACCCAATACCCAATATTATTGAAATTACTAATGCTGTCCAATCAGAAACTGGTAAATATTTAGCTATTATAGATTTGGCTGATACATTCTATTTACTGCCTATTTACACAGCCTCTGAGCCACAGTTTGCCTTCACCTTTGAAGGGAAACAATACAGTTTTACTAGGCTACCCATGGGGCACCTCAGCAGCTTTGCCATCATACACAATCTTTGCAGACAAGATCTTAACTGCATTCACTCTTCTCCAGGGGCATAGGATGACAACCTCCTCTGAGGAGATTCATTTGACACACTCATCAAGGACACACAAGTCCAACATCTTTTAGTCCTTTGGGTTCTGGAGACAACATATTCCTCATTTACAAGTTTTACTTAATCTCTGATGTTACTACCTACAAGTCAGCCCACCTTCAATTGAGCTCCCTCCAACAAAAGACCCTAGAATCTGTCCAAATTAAAATCAACAGGCACTTCCTTTAGTGCCTTTAGAGACTCCTTTGCTGTAGAGGCTCTAACTACCTCCCCTCAAGCTTCCTGGAGTCTCTGGATCACCCGTGATGGCCATAGGCTGCCCACAGGCTTCTGATGCAAGAAACTACCCCTCTCAGCCTCATGCTATATACCATTAGAGCCGAAATTGCTGGACACATACTGGGATATCCTGGAAATAGAGGCTCTCACAGACCCCGAGCCTGTGACCCTTGGTACCCACCTGCCCACTATGACTTGGGTCATGAAAGCAGCACCCCACAAGCTCAGCACTGCTACTGAGGCCTCCTGGGTGCAGGATGGCACCAAACCTGGACCTATTGGCATATTCCACCTGCAGGAGAAATGGCCTCCTTTGTTCTCAGTTCCTTGCCAGATGTCACCCCTCCTCCAGACCCCCTTGGCTACCTGGGGTGTCACTTGGGATTAACCGAGTGAACAGCAATGGGAGCTCATGGAGTACACAGACAGCATTGCCACCACCATACATGAAGGAGCTCAGTGTAATGTTGCTGCTTTCATCCTTAAACAGCATGTCCCTGATAAAGGATGGGGCACAAGGGTCAGCAAAACTGGCAAAACTTCAGGCAGTCATCTTGGCACTAGATGCCCTGGTCAGCAAATGGCCACATCAGCACATTTTTACAAACTTCTGGGCCATTGCTTGAGTTGTTCCCTCCCCTCAAGGTAAAGAACTCAGAATCTCTTGCTTCACAGAAACTCAAGATATGAATCAAAGTTATAACAGAAGGCCTCACCAGACACTCCCTATCGTCTTCAAAGTTCCAGACATCACTGATAGTAATCAAGGCAAACATTTTACTCCTCAAAATACACAATGCTGGGCTCTTGGAAAAGGCATTCAACAAAACTTTTACCTTCTCAATAGGTCTCTGACAGCTAGTGTAATGAGACACATAATGGTCTCTTCAAACAACTTCTTTTTAAACTCTAATCTGCAAACAGACCCCTAAACGGGTGTCTGTCTTGCCCAGGCATTAATCTCTCTTATTGAAGTTTCCTTGGACAACTCACACCTTACACTAACTTATAAAAAAACTTTCCAATGCCCTTTCCTGTCTTTAAATTTTTTTTTTTTTTGGATTTTTAATAGACATTATCCAGCCTTATCACATGGTTTTCATCTTTTTTTTTTCTCCCCAAAGCCCCAGTACATAGTTGTAAAGTTGTAGCTCTTCTATGTAGGATGCCACCTCAGCATGGCTTGATGAGTGGTGAGTAGGTCCGCACTGAGGATCTGAACCGGCGAACCCCAGGCCGCTGAAGCGGAGCACACGAATTTAACCGCTGTGCCATCGGGCCAGGCCCTCTTTCCTGTCTTTAAAGTGAATATGTCTTGCCTCTATGTATATGAAGACTTGTTATATATGAGGCCCTTTAATAATGTCTCCCATATCTTTATGAATTTCAACCTATCCCATAAGGGCAGGAGGCTAGATCAAGGGTGCCTAGTCTTCTGGGACCTATTAACCACAGACTGTCAGGCCAGGCACCTGCCCATCTAACATGAAACCTATTTGAGCCTGAACTTCCACTACCCAAAAAAACCTTCCTCAATATTCAGATTATAAAGAGGTGGATAATTCTTCTGGGCTCTCCCTCCAATCCCCTCAACGAAATAAAAATTAGTTGTCCAGGGCCATTCCCACAGACAGTGTGGACTGCTAAGAAGGGAGATAGAAAATTCCAGTTAGTAAATAAAAACCACATTCAGAAATAATAATAAAATTAATACTATATCCCATAATATGAAACCAGACAGCCCCTCCTTGGTAATAATCCATACTGGAGGACAATCAACATCAAGCTACTAAAGGCTGTCAAGAGCTTCTGCACACCATTCCATTGGCTATTAGTCTTATTACTATTGGTCTTGTTACTACTGGTCTGGGTGCTTTCATTGGTTTGTAATCCAGAGGTCCAAACCCTCTACGAAAGTCACTGTTTCCACCAGACATGGCAAATGTTGAGGCCTACATCAAGTGTGGCTAATGCAAGCTCTGCAGCCCAAAGGCCCTGGCAGCTTGCCTGCCAACAATCAAAGCAACACATAGAACAAAAGGCCCATAATAACTGGCTAAATTGGGGGACCTGCCTATAGTTTAATGCTGGAGCTCCAACAACCTCAGTCACGGATATTTTGATTGGCAAACAACTTGACATCCTATTAGCAACATGCATCTAAATCAGGCCATAAGATTTAAAACCTATTTGCTGCAAAAACACTCTCATCACCCATCTGGGCAAAACCTTGGACTGTTGGGAGATTTTAGATTTGGCCACCCTCAGTTAGGGTTTAATTGTGCCAGTTGGGTTCTGGCACCTTGGTCCAATTTTGGCAGTATCATGGATGCTGGCATCACTTTTGCCAGCTGTGCACCCACAAATCCCCTTGATTTAAAAGATATTTGCAAGTCAAGCTCCCAGGCCCAACACTGCCTTCAAATTCTACAAGCAGCTCAGTCTTGTTATCATGCCACAGAGTCACAAAAACATGACCCATATCAATCTGAGTGGGTATCCACTTGGGAAGGCTACACCAGTCCCACATCCCAGATGACACTGCTCTGGCCAAGGAGTTCACTGCTGGAGATTGCATCACCGCAGACACCATCATTCCAGTCCAAGATCTCACCATCAGAAATGACTTCCCCCCTGCACCACAGATGACTGCCCCCCAGACGCTGAGACCGCTGCCCAAGCAATGCCCATGGGCTGCCTCTCCTAAGGCACTGACAAATCAGACACAGGTCATTTACTGCTTTTCCTCTTTTGATATTAGGGATTCTATTATGTTTCTTGAGCTCACTGTTCACTGAGCCCACAATCCTAGTATATTATACTCCTTGCTCTCTGCCAAAATGTACATCCTTATACTCCCATGCCTAACAGGAAATCTTGTAGAGTTTACTACTATCTATGCCATTCTAAAAATTAATGGAAATTATTGCCTTCCCCAGGAGGCAACTGCCTCATGTCAGTCCACCCCTCGCCCACTCCCCACAGCACCCTCCTACTACCCTCTCTGGCTCACCACCTGACCGCTCACCCTGCATCTCCAACCATGGCCACCACAACCACCCCTTCCACTTGGTTACAGACAAATACCCCTAACATTTCCACATACATTACTGAACTATCCAGTTCATTCCCTCCAACAACATAACTGCAGAACTTGCCACCTTGATTCAAGGAATACACCAAGATATGATTGTCATGAAAAATATAACTTAGACTTTTAATACACTTTACAACTCCACCAAGATATTCTTAGAGACTCCAGAAATTTCAGATCTGTTTTCATGGCTAATGCCACATAAATGGGGAACTTCGTTATGGGCCAGCCTACAAGGACTCCTTGTACTTCTACTTGTTTTCTTCCTTTTATTTTCATAATAAAATGTTTTCTATGCTATTCAGGGCAACGTATGCTCTGCTCTCTAAAATTCTCTACTATTCATGCCACTCAAATATCCCAAATAACTAAACTTAAAACAGATGTCAAGACATCCAGGGGTCAATTGTAATATAGTTTTTAAATGCTATTAAAAATTTTTTTCAGCATTATTGTTATAATTGACACAAAGAAATTGTATACACTTAACATCCTATTAACATATGTATACCTTGTGAAATGATGGCCACAATCAAGCTACAACATATCCATCACCTCATAGTTTACCCACCCTTCCTTCTTTCCTTCCTTCCTTTTCTTTCTCTTTCTTTTGTAGTGAGAACACTTAAGATCTACTCTCTTAGCAAATTTCAAGTACACAATACAGTGTTGTTAACTATAGTCACCATGCTGTACATTAGATCTCCAGAACTCATTCATCTTGCATTAACTGAAACTTTGTACCCTTTGACCAACATCTCTCTATTTCCCACTTCCTCCCGCCCCTGGCAACCACCATTATACTCTCTGCTTCTATTAAACTGTTTTAGATTCCACATAAAAATGAGATCATGCAGTATTTGTCTTTCTGTGTCTGGTTTATTTCATTTAACATAAGTCCTTAGGTTTATCTACGTTGTCCCAAATGGCAGGATTCCCTTCTTTTATAAGGCTGAATAATATTTCATTGTGTGTGTATACACACACACACACAATGGAATATTACATACACACAACACACACACACACACAACGGAATATTACATATACACACACACACATTTTCTTTATCCATTCATCCATCAAGACATTTAGGTTGTTTCCATATGTTGGCTATTATGAATAATGCTGCACTGGATGAGGAGTGCAGATATCTCTTCAAGATCCAGACTTCATTTCCTCAGGATATGTATCTAGAAGTTAAAATGCTACCTTGACTCAATTTTAAGGCCCTGGCTAGTGGCAAGTCAGTTTCCCTTCTTGGGTAGCCAATTAAGTCCACACCCCAACCACTTCCCTTATTGTGCTCTCATACTCCTGGCCCCTGTGTACCCATTCTAACTGTCCTGGGGCCAGGTAGCAGATGACTAGGGACTATCTTTATGCCCCCAGTGAAATTATTCAAATTAGTCAATCCACAGGGGAGCCCATGAAACTGAGCTAACTTCACTCCACTTGCTGTACATAAGCTGCCCCCTACAGCTCTATTTTGCTGTTACCCTGTCCCTGGGTGCAACCCCCTGTGTAGCACTGCATGGAAGCTTTTTCTTGTTGAGTTGTAAGTAAGAGAGTTCTGCCTTTCATTCATCAGAGTATCATTGTATTGTGTCCTACCACCAACAGAATCTTTAAATCTTATATAACAGAAAAGAAGGGCCTATAAAAATGATCTAAGCTTACACCTAAAGGGGAGAAAAAGAGCAAATTAAACCCAAATAACTAGCTGGAAATAATAAAAGAACAGGAAAAAATGAATAGAAAATAGACAAGCTATAATCAATGAAACCAAAAGTTGGTCCTTTGAGGGGAAAAAAATCTGAAATTACTTTAGCCAGATTGATCTAGAGAAAAAGACATAAATTTTCAATATCAGGAATGAAAGAGGTGACATCACTACAAATCTGACAGACATTAAAAGGGCAATAGGGAATGTAATGAATAATTTTCTGCCAATAAATGCAATCACTTAGATAAAATGGATAAACTCCTTGAAAGACAAATTACCAAAACTGGTTCAAGAATAGAAAATCTTAACAGCCCTAGTCTATTTAAGAAATTGAATCTGTAAATTTAATACCTCCCCCAAATCCATGCCCAGATGGCTTCACTGGTAAATTCTATCAAATATTTAAGGAAAAAAAAATACCAATCTTACACAAACGCTTTCAGCAAAAGGCAAAGGAGGGAATATTTCTCTATTACGTTATACCCTCATAAGCACTATAAGAAAAGAGAACTACAGAGTAATAGTCTTCATGGAAACAATGCAAAAATCCTTAACAACAACAAAAACAAAAGGACAAAGAAGGAGGACTCAAACTTTCTGATTTCAAAACTTTCTACAAAGCAATAAAAATAAAGGCAATGTGATACTGGCAGGAGGCTAGAAATACAAATCAATGGAATAGAATTGAGAGCCCAGAAATAAAACCATGTGTCCATGATCAACTGATTTTTGATGAGGGTGCCAAGAATTTTCAATGGGGAAAAGATAGTCTTTTCAACAAATGGCACTGGGACAACTGACAATACACATGCAAAAGAATGAAATTTGATCCTTACTTCACACCATATACAAAAATTAACACAAAATTGATTATACACCTAAATGTAAGAACTAAAACTATAAAGCTCTTAGGAGAAAACATAGTGATGAAAACATCATGACTTTTGGTTTGGCAATGGAGCTTAGAAATGACACCAAAGGCACAAGCAACAAGACAAAAAAAAATAGATTGTACTTCACCAAAATTAAAAGCTTTTGTGCTTCAAATGATACCACAAGAAAGTGAAATGGCAACCCACAGAATGGGAGAAAATATTTGCAAATCAAATAACTGATTATGGACTTCTACCTAGAATATGTAAAGAATTCTTACAACTCAATAACAAAAAGGCAAATAACACAATAAAAAAAATGGGCAGGGTGGGAATAGACATTTCTCCAGTGATTATGTACAAATGGCCTACAAGCACAGGAAAAGATGCTTGGCATCATTAGTCATCAGGGAAATGAAAATCAAAACCACACTGAGATACCACTTCATACCCACTAGACTGGCTAAAATCAAAAAGTCAGATAGTAAGTATTGGCAAGAAAGCAGAAAAATCAGAACCCACATATACTGTTGATGGGAATATAAAATGATGCAGCCAATTTGGAAAATGGTCTAGCAGCTTCTCAAGCAATTAAACATGGAGCTACCACATGACTCAGCAATTCCACTTCTAGGTATATGAAATGAAAACAGGTGACCACATAAAAACATGTACAGGATGTTTATAACAGCATTATTCATAATAGCCAAAAGGTGAAAACAAACCAAATGTATATCAACTGATGAATGGATAAATAATGTATGGTATGTCCATATAACAGAACATTCTTCAGCCATAAAAAGGAATGAAGGATTGATACATGCCACAACATGGATGAACCTTGAAAACATTATGCTAAGTGAAAAAAGCTAGTCAAAAAATATAACATTGTATGATTTCATTTATATAAAACGTCCAGAATTGCCAAATCTATAGAGATAGAAAGTAAATTAGTGGATGCTTGGGACTGGGGGAGGGGGAGGGAAATGAGTGAGGAGGCAACACTCAAATAGGGTTACTTTTTGAGGCAACAAAAATGTTCAAAAATTGTGGTGATGGTTGCACGTATCTGTAAATGTACTAAAATCATTGAGTTGTACACCTTAAGTGGGTGAATTTTATGGTATATGAATTATATCTCAATAAACAGTTTTGAAAAAATCCTTAAAATTTTAGTAAATCAAATCCAGCAATATATATAATATATATTAAATGTATTAAAAATGACATTAAAATAATAAAATATTATTAAAATAATTATATAAAATACACCATAACCAAGTATGAATTTTCCTTGGTATGCAAGGTTGATTTAACATTTTAGTATCAGTCAATGTAATTCACCATATTAACAGAATGAAGGGGAAAACCCATATGATCATCTCAGTAGACACAGAAAAAGTATTTGACAGAATTCAATACCCATTTGTAATACAAGATCTTAGCATATTAGGAATGGAAGGTAACTTCCTCTCAACCTTAGAAAGGGTATAAATGAAAAACTCCCAGCTGACATGACACTTAATGGTGAAAGATTGAATGCTTTCTCCCTAAAATTGGGAACTATGCAAGAATGTCTGCCCTCACTACTACCATTCAACATTCTATTGGAGATACTAACCAATGCAATAAGGCAGGGGGAAAAAAGGCATTCAGATTGGTAAGGAAAGTATAATGCTGGCTTTGTTTCCAGAAGACATGTTGGTGTACATGGAAAACCCTGAGGAGTCTACAACAAAGCTAGTAGAATTAATAAGTAAATTTAGCAAGGTCACAAGATACAAGGGTCAATGTACAAAAATCAATGATGTTTCCATGTACTAGCAATGAACAATCAAAAATTAAACATTTTAAATACCACTTACAATAGCGTTAAAATATTAAATACTTAATGAAAATTATACAACATTGCTGAGAGATATTAAAGAAGGCCTACTAAATGAAGAGATACACTATTTATGGATTGGAAGATTCAATTTTGCTTGTTAATATGTTGGTTCTTTCCAAATCCCAACACAATTTCATTCAACACATATATTCAACACAATTTCATTCAAAATCTCAGCAGGCTTTCTTTTTGTAGAAATTGGTTAGCTAATTTTAAACCTTATGTGGAAATGTAAAGGGGTGAGATCAGCCAAATAATTTTGAAAAATGTAAATAAGAACATTAAAGGAGTTATGTTACTTGATTTGAAGACTTAATATAAAGCTACAGTAGTCAAGACGGTGTAGTATGGGTGAAGGTGTAGATATACAGATCAATGGAACAGAATCAAGTCCAAAAGTAGGTTCACATATACAGGGTAAATTGATTTTTTTTTTTTTTACCATTTTTTAAATTGATGTCTTAATAGTTTATAACACTGTGGGGTTTTAGTTGTATATTTTTGTTTGTCCATCACCTTGTGGATGTAACCCTTCACCCCTTGTGCCACCCCACCCCCCTTCCCCTTGGTAACCACCAATCAGTTCTCTCTGTCCGTGTGTTCACTTATATTCCATATATGAGTGAGTTCATGCAGTGTCTG
This sequence comes from Tapirus indicus, assembly GCA_031878705.1. Taxonomy (NCBI): domain Eukaryota; kingdom Metazoa; phylum Chordata; class Mammalia; order Perissodactyla; family Tapiridae; genus Tapirus; species Tapirus indicus. The sequence continues at coordinate 50,580,260 of CM062918.1, forward strand.
TCCTTCTCTCTCTGGCTTATTTCACTTAACATAATACCCTCTAGGTCCATCCATGTTGTTGCAAATGGGACAATTCTGTCTTTTCTTATGGCTGAGTAGTAATCCATTGTATGTATATACCACATCTTCTTTAACCAATCATCAGTCGAGGGACACTTGGGTTGCTTCCACTTCTTGGCTATAGTGAATAATGCTGCAATGAACATAGGGGTGCATACGCCTCTTGCGATGGTTGATTTCATGTCCATTGGGTAGATGCCCAAGAGTGGGATTGCTGGATCATATGGTATTTCTATTTTTAATTTTTTGAGGACTCTCCATACTGTTTTCCATAGAGGCTACAACAGTTTGCATTCCCACCAGCAGTGAATGAGGGTCCCCATTTCTCCACAACCTCTGCAGCATTTGTTGTTATTTGTCTTTGTGATTATAGCCATTCTAACCAGTGTAAGGTGATATCTTAGTGTAGTTTTGATTTGCATTTCCCCGATGATTAGTGATGTTGAACATCTTTTCATGTGTCTATTGGCCATCTGTATCTCTTCCTTGGAAAAATGTCTGTTCATATCCTCTGCCCATTTTTTGATCGGGTTGTTTGTTTTTTTGTTGCTCAGTTGTATGAGATCTTTATATATTACTGAGATTAATCCCTTGTCGGACAAACGATTTGCAAATATTTTCTCCCAGCTGGTGGGTTGTTTCTTCATTTTGATCCTGGTTTCATTTGCCTTGTAGAAGCTCTTTAGTCTGATGAGGTCCCACTTGTTTATTTTTTCTTTTGTTTCCCTTGTCCGAGTAGACATGGAATCTGAAAGGATCCCTTTATGTCCAATCTCAATTAGTGTATTGCCTATATTTTCTTCCAGGAGTTTTATAGTTTCAGGTCTCACTTTCAGGTCCTTGATCCATTTTGAATTGATTTTTGTTTATGGCGATAGGAGATGGTCTACTTTCATTCTTTTGCATGTTGCTGTCCAATTTGCCCAGCACCATTTATTGAAGAGACTTCCCTCTCTCCATTGTATGTTCTTTGCTCCTTTGTCAAAGATTAGCTGTCCATAGGTGTGTGGTTTTATTTCTGGGCTTTCAATTCTGTTCCATTGGTCTGTGTGTCTATTCTTGTACCAGTACCATGCTGTTTTGATTACTGTAGCTTTATAGTATATTTTGAAATCAGGGATTGTGATGCCTCCAGCTTTGTTCTTTTTTTTCAGAATTGCTTTAGCTATTCGGGCTCTTTTGTTGCCCCATACGAATTTCAGTAGTTTTTGTTCTATTACCGTGAAGAATGACATTGGGATTCTGATTGCGATTGCATTGAATCTGTAGATTGCTTTAGGTAGAATGGACATTTTAACTATATTTATTCTTCCAATCCATGTGCATGGAATATTTTTCCATTTCTTTATGTCCTCCTCGATTTCTTTCAATAGTGTCTTATAGTTTTCATTGTATAGGTCTTTTACCTCCTTGGTTTAATTTATTCCCAGATATTTTATTTGCTTTGTTGCAATTGTAAATGGGATTGTCTTTTTGAGTTCCCTTTCTGTTGTTTCATTGTTAGTATATAGTAATGCAATTGACTTTTGTAAGTTGATTTTATACCCTGCCACTTTACTGTAGTTGTTGATTGTTTCTAGTAGTTTTCCAATGGAATTTTTTGGGTTTTCTATGTATAAGATCATGTCGTCTGCAAATAGTGAGAGTTTCACTTCTTCATTGCCTATTTGGAGTCCTTTATTCCTTTTTCTTGCCTAATTGCTCTGGCCAGCACTTCCAGTACTATGTTGAATAAGACCAGTGAGAGTGGGCACCCTTGTCTTGTTCCTGTCCTCAAAGGAATGGCTTTCAGTTTTTCCCCGTTGAGTAGGATGTTTGCTGTAGGTTTGTCATATATGGCCCTTATTATGTTGAGGTACTTTCCTTCTATACTCATTTTGTTGAGAGTTTTTATCATAAATGGATGCTGGATCTTGTTGAATGCCTTCTCTGCATCGATTGAGATGATCATGTGGTTTTTATTCTTCATTTTGTTAATGTGGTATATCACGTTGATTGATTTGCGGATGTTGAACCATCCCTGTGTCCCTGGTATAAATCCCACTTGATCGTGGTGTATGATCTTTTTGATGTATTGCTGTATTTGGTTGGCCAATATTTTGTTGAGGATTTTTGCGTCTATGTTCATCAGTGATATTGGCCTGTAGTTTTCCTTCTTTGTATTGTCCTTGTCTGGCTTTGGTATCAGGATGATGTCGGCCTCATAGAATGTGTTGGGAAGTATTCCATCTTCCTCTATTTTTTGGAATAGTTTGAGAAGGATAGGTGCTAAATCTTCTTTGAACGTTTGATAAAATTCTCCAGGGAAGCCATCTGGTCCTGGGCTTTTATTTTTTGGGAGGTTTTTGATTACTGTTTCAATCTCTTTACTTGTGATTGGTCTGTTCAGATTCTCTATTTCTTCTTGATTCAGTTTTGGGAGGTTGTACGCTTCCAAGAATTTGTCCATTTCCTTTAGGTTGTCCAATTTGTTGGCGTAAAGTTTTTCATAGTATTCCCTAATAATCCCTTGTATTTCTGTCATGTCTGTTGTAATTTCTCCTCTTTCATTTCTAATTTTATTTATTTGAGTCTTCTCCCTTTTTTTCTTAGTGAGTCTAGCTAAGGGTTTGTCAATTTTATTTATCTTCTCAAAGAACCAGCTCTTTGTTTCATTGATCCTTTCTACTGTTTTTTTTGGTTTCAATTTCATTTATTTCTGCTCTGATTTTTATTATTTCCCTCCTTCTGCTGATTCGGGGCTTTGTCTGTTCTTCTTTTTCCAATTCTGTTAGGTGCAATTTAAGGTTATTTATTTGGGATTTTTCTTGTTTGTTAAGGTGAGCTTGTATTGCTATGAATTTCCCTCTCAGGACTGCTTTTGCTGCATCCCATATGAGTTGGTATGGTGTATTTTCCTTTTCATTTGTCTCCAGATAGCTTTTGATTTCTCCTTTAATTTCATCAACGACCTATTGGTTGTTCAGTAGCATGTTGTTTAATCTCCACATCTTTGTCCCTTTCCTAGTTTTTTCCTTGCAGTTGATTTCTAGTTTCACAGCATTAGGATCAGAAAAGATGCTTGTAATGATTTCAATCTTCTTAAATTTATAAAGGTTTGCCTTGTTTCCTAATATATGGTCTATCCTTGAGAATGTTCCATGTGCACTTGAGAAGAATGTGTACTCTGCTTTTTTTGGGTGGAGTGCTCTGTATATATCTATTAAGTCCATTGCGTCTAGTTTTTCGTTTAAGTCCATTATTTCCTTATTGACTTTTTGTCTGGATGATCTATCTATTGATGTAAGGGGGGTGTTAAGATCCCCTACTATTATTGTGTTATTGTTAATATCTCTTTTATGGTTTTTTAGCAGTTGTTTTACGTACTTTGGTGCTCCTGTGTTGGGTGCATAGATATTTATAAGTGTTATGTCTTCTTGGTGAAGTGTCCCTTTTATCATTATATATTGCCCTTCTTTGTCTCTTATTACTTTTTTTATCTTGAAGTCTACTTTGTCTGATATAAGTATGGCAACTCCTGCTTTCTTTTGTTTGCCATTAGCTTGGAGTATTGTTTTCCATCCTTTTGAGTCTGTGTTTATCTTTAGAGCTGAGATGTGTTTCCTGGAGGCAGCAGATTGTTGGATCTTGGTTTTTAATCCATCCTGCCACTCTGTGTCTTTTGATTGGAGAATTCAATCCATTTACACCTAGAGTGATTATTGATATATGAGGGTTTAATGTTGCTATTTTATTGTTCATCTTCTGGTTCTTTTGCATTTCCTTTGTTTCTTGTCCCTTGTGTTTCGGACTGCAAATTCAATTTGGTATTTCTGCATGCTCATTCTCTTGGTTTTCTCTTTATTTGTCATGTGTGGTTCTCTTCTGGTTATTTGTTTAGTGGTTACCGTGAGGTTTATATAAGCGATCTCCTGGATAAGAAAGTACATTTTCGGATGCCTCCTTTTTCCTGAGGCTGGGTCGATTCAATCCCTTACCTCTTCCCCTCCTTATTTGTTCTCTTTATTCCAGATTGTGTCATGAATGTGTGTTTCCAGTGATGACCTTGAATTAATTTTTTATGTTATCCAACTGTAGTTTGTTCTGGTTTAGTCTCCTTGCTTTTCTCCTTGCTGAAATCTTTGTATCCCCTTTCTCATTTTTTTTTTTTTCAGGCCTAAGGGCATTCTTGAGCATTTCTTGTAGTGGGGGTCTTGTGGTGACAAACTCTCTTAGCTTTTGTTTATCAGGGAGAGTTATTATTTCTCCATCGTATTTGAAGGATATTTTTGCTGGATAAAGTATTCTCGGCTGAAGGTTTTTGTCTTTCATGATTTGGAATATATCATTCCAGTCTCTCCTAGCCTGTAGAGTTTCTGTCGAGAAATCAGCTGAGAGCCTGATGGGGTTTCCTTTGTATGTTATTTTGTTTTTCTGTTTAGCTGCCTTCAATATTATTTCCTTGTCACGGGTATTTTTCAAGTTTGCTACTATGTGGCGAGATGATTTTTTTATTCCTGTTTATATATTTAGGTGATCTATTGATTTCATTCACTGTTATTTCCCTCTCGTTCCCTAGGTTGGGGAAGTTCTCAGCTATTATTTCTTTGAACAAACTCTCTGCTCCTTTTTCTCTTTCTTCTCCTTCTGGAATACCTATTATCCTTATGTTGCTTTTCCTCATTGAATCTGATATTTCTCAAAGGATTTCTTCATTTCTTCTTAGTCTTGGCTCTCTCTCCTCCTCTATCTGGAGCATTTCTGTGTGGCTATCCTCAATAGTGCTAATTCGTTCCTCCATATTGTCAGTTCTGCTCTTTAAAGACTCCATTTTTTCCACTATCTCGTTGATTTTGTTTTTCACCTCCAATAATTCTGATTGGTTTTTCTTTATGGTTTCAATCTCTTTTGTGACAAAAATCCCTGAATTCGTTGATTTGTTTCTGTGTGTTCTCTTGTATTTCGTTGAGTTTGTTTATGATAGCTATTTTGAATTCTCTCACATTCAGGTTATCAAATTCTGTGCCTTCAGGGTTGGTTTCTGGGTGTTTATCATTTTCCTTTTGGTCTGTAGCCATAACAAATTGTCGCATGGATCCGATGGGGACGGCTTTATTTTTACCCCTCATGATTAAAGTTAGTCCTGCAGTTTCCCCCTGCTGCCACTGGATGGAGATTGTGAGCGGTTTGCTCTGAGGCGGCTGCAGCCTCTGGAAGGATTATGCTGAAACGCCGGGCGTGTGGGGGGAGGGGTCCTCTCTTTCTCCTGCTTGACCCGGGGGTTTCCTTTCTGGCTCTCTTAGGGTGTTTGCTACACCCCCTAAACAGTCCGTCGTCGCTTCCCAGTGGGGATCTCGCGACAGTCTGTGAGAGCACCTGGATGGTGATAGTTTTCCCCACTGTGGGCCGCCCCTCCCCCCTCTGTCTGCGAACCGCACTCTCTTTGCCAATCGATTGGGGAGGGGGAGTACAACTTCTTACCTCCCCTCCCATCCTTTTGGGCTTCCTGCGCCTCCACTGTCCGATGTATGGCAGCAGGGGTTTCTTAGAAGTCCTTCGTAGTGTTTGATTGAGCTCTGTTGGAATGTGAATGATGTTTTCGTTGTGTCTTAGGGGGCAGAGATTCAACGAGGGAATCTCACTCCGCCATGATGCTGACGTCCTGATTTTTATTTTTACAAAGGTGCTAAGGTAATTTGTGGGGAAAAGATAGTCTTTTCAACAAATTATACTGGAAAAAGTGGACATCTGTATAGAAAAAAAGTGTACCTCAACCCTTAACTTGTGCCATATATAAATCAACTTGAAATTGATTTTATCTAAATGTAAAAGCTAAAACTATACAAGTTCTAGCAGAAAACATAGGAGAAAAACCTATGTGATCTTGGGGTAGGCAAAGATTTCTTAGGACAAAAAACATCCATGAATCTTGAAAGAAAAAAATTAATAAATTGAAGTTCATAAAAACTAAAAACTATTCTTCAAAAGATACCATTAAGAAAATGAAAAGGCAAGTCACAGACTAGAATAAAATATTTCCAGTATATACCTGATAAAGGACTGGTATCCATAATACATAAAGAGGTCTTACAACTCAATAATAAGACAAAAAGCACAATTAAAAATGGGATGAAGATTTGAACAGAAAATTCACAAACAGATATATCAGTGGTCAATAAGCACATTACTTGCTCAACATCATTAGTCAGCAGGTAAATGTAAACTAAAACCACAGTGAGATAGTTCTGTACATCCACTAAAATGGCTAAAATTAAAAAGACTGACAATACCAAGTGTTGATGAGTCTGTGGAGCAATTTGGACCCTTTACATTGGTGACGCAAAATGGCACAACCACTTCAGAAAACTCTCTGGCAGTTTCCTGTAATGTTAAATATACACTTACTATATACATATAGTATTGATAATAATATAATAATGTATATATATATCCCAGCAATTTTCATAGATATTTACTCAAGAGAAATGAAAACATATGTACACACACAGACTTGTACACAAATATCCATAGCAGTTTTATTCATAATAGCCAAAAACTGTCAACAACTCGAATTTTCATTAATAGATGAATGCATAAAAAATTGTGGTACACCCAGGCAGTGGAATACTACACAGCAACAAAAAGAAGGAACGACTGATATACTAAGCAACACAGCTGAATTGCAAAAGCATGTTGAACGAAAGGAGCCAGATATAAAAGAAGACATTACTGTATGATTTTGTTCATATGAAACTCTAGGAAATATAAAATCTGTAGTGCAGGAAAGCAAATAACTGGTTGCCTGGGGCTGGAGAGATGGATTGTGATGACCAGGAAAGGGCACAAGGAAAACTTTTAGCGACGGTAATGTTCTGCATCTTGATCATGGCAGTGGTTACTTGGGTGTATACATTCGTCAAAACTCATTAAACTGTACAGTTAAAATGTGTACGTGATATTGCTTGTAAATTTTACTTCAAAAAATTAAATTGTATTTCTATATACTAGCAATGAGCAAGTGAAATTTTAAAAATTCCATTTATGATAGCATTGAACAACATACTACTTGGATATAAATTTAACAAAATATGTGCAAAATCTATACGTTGAAAACCATAACTTGAGTTACTTCATTTCTGTCATTCCACATGTCCACTTGGAATTTTTATGTTTAAATTTTAAAAATAGAGAATTAGAAAGTATATTTTTCCTTGGTAAGTGCAAATTTTAGTTAACGCAAAAAATATTTTATTGAACTGTAATAATATCTTTTAAACTGAAAATTCTTTTTTGTTATTTTAAAACTAAAGAAATAAAGATAATGCCAATTACAGAAAATAATTCTCTCATATAGAGGAAAGGGTAAGAAATTATTTGATTTGTGGTGTCAAATACATTACTCACGTTGCTGGTCCTATCTGCCAACAATGACTTGAAGTGACGTTCTTGTATGTGCCTATGTTTGAATCTTGGTCCCACCACTTGCTATCTTTATGATCTTCGGCAAACTGTTCCTTAGTTTCCACACATATAAAACAGGAATAACAACACTACCTACATCTAAATCATAAACTTGTTGTGGGAATTAAATGAATTAATGCATGTAAATTACCTAGTACAATGCCTAGCACATGGTAAGTGCTCAATAAATAACTTCTGTGATGACAATCATACTCATAATACATTTACTGTGCCTGACACACAGTAAGCTTGAAATATCAGTTACCTATGTGATAAGATTTCTTTCCCTTTAATTTCCTGTAATTGCTTAGAATGATCAGAGTTGCCTGTACTTTAAATTTTTATTATAACAGAAGTTAGACAGTAGGAATCATCAAGGTCATAAATCTATGGATAAAGAAATTGGGGTCCATAAAGGTGAATTATATGCTTCAACTAGTAGGAGTAGAACCAGACTCCAGAGGTTCTAACTCTTGATCTAGTCTCTTCATCCTGGGGTCTGGTTATAACCCTCTTAAACCGTTTTCAAAGGTGACTCTCTAGTCAAAAGAATGAAAACAAAGTACTGCTCATCTAAATAATATATAATGTTACATCTCACAGCTCAACCAGGACAGTTCTGGAAGCTCTGGACACAAATTCCTACAGCTGATTGCAGAAGATCCCCTTCCCCCACCCTGAGTGGTTCCACTATATAAAATTATTAATCATCAGTTAACTAGAAAATTACATTAATCAGAGCATCTCAGCCCAATGACAGGCAAAAGATGGGGTTTCTTAAACTAAAATGACATGTGTTGGAGCAGTGATGAGGAAAACTCTACTACCCATAAAATTGCCAGCTGCTCTTCAAATAGCATTTGGTCTCATCTACTCTGAGCTGTATCTTTATAGTGATTCTCAACCCTGGCAGCACATATGAATCCTCTGGGGGAACTTAAACATGCCTAGGCCTCACCCATGAGTGTCTGGGTGTAGAGCCCAGGCTTGAGAACTACTGCCTTAGCTCACCCAGATAGACCTCAGATTTTGTCCAGTCAGCAGCTATACCAGTTCAGTTCTCTATTCAACCAGCAACCTTTACAACTGAAGTTTTCCTCTTTTGTCTTACAATCAGAGAGCATAACATGACTTTGCTAGAAGAAAAATAATGAGTAGAATTCGTTCAGTGTTCCACATGTATTTTCCCACTAAATCCTTACAACAGTTGTCAGATAAGCCAAGTCGATCATAACATCCTGAACCTACAGATAAATTGCCCATAATTGCACACAGCTAGTAAAGTGGCACAACTGGCCCTTGGTCTTATCTATTCTGAGCTGTATCTTTATAGTGATTCTCAATCCTGGAAGCACATATGAATCCTCTGGGGGAACTTAAACATGCCTAGGCCCCACCCATGAGTGTCCGGGGGTAGAGCCTAATTCCTGCATATTTCTAAGCCTATGGTCTTTAGACTGGACTACCCTGCAAGTGATCCCAGAAGTGAGGGCCTTCCCAGTGATACAGTCTCGCCCAATCTGGATTATCAGAGTAGTTCAGCAGTGGTGAGGAAACGCAGATAAGGGGAAGGCACCCCAGTCAGGCTGCCTCTCCCAAGGCCAGAGAGCTAGAAACAAGAGGAACCAAGGATAGCAGATCAATTGAGGAATAGAGTGAAAGTCACGGAATAAGCTAATAGGTATATGATAATTTTAGGAAAATTAGGATATTTTAGAAGGTCTCTTTCTTATTTTATGGAATCAGAATTTTCAGTCTTACTATTGTATTATATACTTGAGGGATACACCGTATCTTACTGATCTGTTTCCCCTCGACTCCAGCTCTCAAATGCTTGGCAGAGCATGATGAGTAAATTAACAAATTAATATGTTGATAAATATCACTAGAAACTTATTAAGAAAACTGTCTCTATCTAAATGACTGGGTACTGCTTGAGCTTCTGATGTGCTTAGTCAGTCTCTATTAAACTGATTAAAATTTAACTATTGAGCAGATTTCACGCTCTTGTTTCCTAACCCTGTTGGCAAATCCAAGTGGGAGGCAAAATATATGACTGGTGAGCATGGAGCAAAGATGACTTCACAGCTAATGTTCATGCCTCAGGCAGGCATCTCCACTCAGGGAGTGTGAGCCCCCAGCTTAGGTCTGGTGGTTTGGGCAGCCTGTCCCTATTTCTTACTGGTGGCTCCACAAAGGGGTGGGCTGGGAGAGGCTTTTAGCCCTCCTCAAGCCCCCACCTTAATTTTCACCAGATACTCGCAAAGTTACTCAACAGTATTCAGTCTTAGAACAGTGTGTTTGTTACACCACTGCAATTTCAAGACAAAGCCTAGACCCCCCATTCCAACTAGATTGCTGCCCCTAAGCCCCTATTATAAAAATTCTGAATCCTCCGCATGGTTACTTATTCAACAAATATTCACTGAGCAGCTACTAAGTGCCAGGTGCTGGTAATACAGCAGTGAGGGGCAAAAAACAACAACAGACAGAAATTGCTGCCCTCCTGGCGCTTACAACTGAGTAGGAAGAGACAGATGATAAATATGTTAGATGGGAAGGGAAGAGACAATACTGGGAGTGGAGTAAGGGTGCAGCAGTTTTAAATATCAGGGAAGGCACCACAGAAAAAATGACACTGTATCAAAGACCTGAAGGGAGATATGTGGATATCTGGGGGGAGAGCATTCCAGATCAAGGAACTATCAAGTGCGAAAGGCTGGAGATGGGATGTTGTGTTCAAGAAACAGGAAGAGGCCTATGCGACTGAAACAAACTGAGCAAGGAGAGTAGTAGGAAATGAGGCGAGAGAAGCAGGCCACTCGAAAGACTGGATTTATTCCAAGGGATATGGGGAGATATTAAAGGGTTGAAAGCAGAGGAGAGAAAAACATGAGGTGTGGCGGTGGAGACGTACGATAAAGGTGATTGGTACAGAATATACAAGTGAGAATTAACTGTATGAAACCTGACCCTTAAGTCTGGTTGGAATGCCTAAGTATAGAGAGAGAGAGAAAGGAAAGAAGGAAGCTTATCTTGTAGGAAGCACTTAAGGATTTCAGAAAACAACGTTTCAGGTAAAAATAAGCAGTATTTGTTGATGGATGCATTTTAAGTGATGTAGGAAAGAGAATTTTATGTATGGCAGCCTTATTGACTTGAAGACAGTGACTGAACATTTGTGAAGATTAGTTTGTGAGGGGTAACTGAACATACAAAATCAGAGGTGGTTGAGAGGAATGCTAATGAGGAATTATTGGAAAGATTCATTTTTAGGCAAAGAGTTGGACTAGATGAGGTTCTTTATAAAGAATGCAAAGTAATTTGACATATTTTCAGTAAGGATTCAGTAAGTATTTAATTGTTGGAACTGGCTTAAGTATGGTGGAACTGAGTCAGGTGACAATCTAGCACGGGATACAAATAGAGACAGAAGGTTTTCTAAATTTTTCTTTACTTCAAGTATTTAAGGGGTTGGAATTTTTTCTATGTAATTCTGAAGCTTTTTTCCTTTATAACTATTTTTGGCATGTGTAGTTTCTGACTTCAGTGTCTTGCCCAAGCTTAAGACTGGCTCTTTCTTGAACCACTGTAAACTACTGCTCCTAAATCATTGAAACCTTCTACATTACGATGAAACACTGGATTGCTCATCAAGTATATGGAGAAGAGCAAATTTTCCTCCTTTCTATTCGTTTTGAGGAACCCAGCTTCCTTTATAAAATCTCTAAATTTGGTTTTCACTACTGGCCCCATAGCCAGCCAGATCTCTACTAACTGGTACCCCTGAACCTCAAGGGCTACTCCCAACCTCAACACCAAAATTTCAGAAGGTGGTTTTGTCAGATTTTCTCAACTGGAAAAAACTATACCATGGCAACCTGAGGAAAAAATAATTTCCTACACTGTCTGTGGACTGCTGTACCCTTCAGGCTAAGTGTAGAAAAGACTGGAACAAATCAAAGATCTAATTTTTTAAGAGTAGATTACTTCTCAGATCCCCATCTGAAAAACGGGTAGGACAAGAATTGTTACCTACGGCTAGTAGGATTCTTCTGAGTACTAGGCAAGCAAATGCAGTCAAAACGCCTAGCACATTGCCCAGCACACAAAGTGCTTAGCAAAAGTCGGTGACTGTGTAATCCCTTGTGATAAGTACAGCTCCACTCTGTAAATGAAGAAACAGACTGAAAGCGACATCATTACCCGGAGTCACAAAGAGCGGCAGAGCTGAAGTTAGTTCACTCCAATATATACTAAGGCTTCTGTTGTGCCATTCTACAAAGTGTGGGGGACAAGGAAACAAAGGAGACCCACACACACACACACCACCTGCTCCCACAGTTGTAGGGCTGGGAAGGGCAGAAAAGACAAAGAAATCCAGAGCAATACAAAAAGTGCCAGTTTCCCAAAGAGCCGAAGACCAGGGTATCATGGCTGCCCACAGCCCTCAGAAGTCTGAGCTACCTCATGGGCACAACCATACCCACTGAGGGACATTTACAAGAACTTCTATAAAGACTCCTCCTCACATCAAAAACTGGCCTCACAGCAATCCCTTACTCCCACCTTTCACTTTGTATGAGCAGAGAGACTGCTGCATTTACCAAGAATCTGGACCATTTGGATTATTCACCACTGATTTATATGAAGGAATATGGGAGGCTTTAAGAGGTGGTATTCACAATTTACCTTGAAGGGCTTTCCTAGAAAGATGCCTAAAAAGAGAGAGAAAAAAAAAGCTGTAAGATTAGTGGTTAAGTCTCCAACACTTCAACAGATGATGCTGTCCACCTACTGAGGTGAAGAGTCAAAGTTAGACTTATTTCCCAAGAACAAAAATCAAAGACTGCCTTTACAGCTCTAACCCTAGTCAATTACTCTGGGTTTAACTCCAGAAAGCGCTGGAGGTCTAACACCTAAAAAGCTGGAAACAAAGACACATACACTTCCAGGTGTGGATTTTTATTTTCACAAAGAGACAACAATGCCTCCCCACATACAAGTATTTACAAAACCCAACTGATTCACCAATCTAGAACCTGGGTTTTTTTCCACTTCTCAACATAGTTGGGAGCATGGAAACATTATTACCCACACAATTCCCAGAGATGGAATTTACCCATCAAACAGTGCAGATTACCTAAAAGTGCACTTACCTGCACAACTCAGTCTAAGAACCTCAGTGATACAAACCTCACGGCCAAGGTTTCATTAATCTATTTGGTTTCATACCATGCAAACCTGAACAAGTGTGCTGCTACACTAAACTGAAAATCAGTTCTCATTTTACAATTAAAAAGGTTCTCAACGCTTTAGCAACTATACAGAATATGAAGGTTTATTTCAAAAAAAGAGTACATTTTTTTTAAACCAGGATACACAGATGCACTTAATGTAACAGTACCTTCTGCAAAAATAGGTTACATAATACTCAGAAATGCAAGGAACAATCTTAGTCTCTAAAAATTAGACAGCAGACCTTTTAAGCTTAGACAGCCTTCAAAATGGAGGCTGAAAACGCTTGGTGACAAGAAGTAACTCTAGAGCCTGACACCACAGAGCTAATGCTGCAAATTAAACTACTACCACACGGCTGCCAACTATTCTGTATATTCACACAGCGTTAAAATGGTCTTGATTTCAATCTTTTCAAACGTGTTTCGGTGCTGCAAGAAAAAAAGTTGAATGATACACAAAACTATTAAAAGTTAAAACAGAACTATTTAAACATCTTCTCCAAAATTGAGAAAAGCAATCATGTTAAATTTTAAAAAAAGAGAAAAAAGGAAAAGTCTGACAGAACTCTCAAGCAAGTCAGAGGTCCTCTTCATAAGTAGTCAAGTAAAGTTTACAGATTTCAATAAATTATCTTGAAACCATGGCAGAGAGCTAATTTTCAGAATCGTCGTGGAGGTCCACCCTTAAATGGCTTAAATCCGGAACCACTTCCTCTTGGCATGGAATTGCCACTGATTTGTACAATTCTATTAATTGGGGATGCATTACTGAAAAAGGTTTAAAAGAAAAAAAATGTCAGAGAAGAAAAGAACAAATAATTCTAGTTAATACCTACAAAGTGCTTATCATTTACCAGGCACTGTTCTTTGGACATTACCCATATTACATAATTTACTCTTTTCAACAGTCCTGTGAGGTAGTACCATTACTAAGCCCACTTTACTGATGAAAAAACTGAGACCTGGAGGTTAAGTAACTTGCCAAAGATCACAGAGCTAATAAATAGTGGAGTGAGGAACTGAACTTGGGCATTCTTGTTTCAAAGCCCCTGTCTCTTAGTAAGCCATTTAAAGGTACACACATGAATGGACTGGAGCAGTGGTTTTCAAAGTGTGGTCCCCAGATCAGCAGCATCAGTATTAACTAGGAACTTAAACCTCTGAGCTAGAGGACATCATTCAAGAAACATTTCTAGAATTTTTTATATGTATAATGCAACATAGTAGGTATTAATGAGTGACACAGGAAACAAGACCCACCAGAAAACCCTATAACAAATTTGGGAGATAAAAGCCCAGAGTGAAATATTTAAGTAAAATAAAACCAGATTACAGAAAGGTCTGAATGGCAGGCTGAGGAATCTGGATTAGATTTGTGACCTAGAGAAGATGTTTATGGTTTTGGAGCAAGTAAATGGTATAACAAAACAGTTCCAACAGTTAAATTTAGAAATAGTGTGAATAATGGAGCAAGAAAAAGACTAATTTGGGAAGATCAGATAGAAGCTGAAATGAGGAAGAAGGCATACCTATTACAAATATTTTTTTTAAAAACTGAACCACACTTAGAAATTTATGGTAGGAATGAAGGAAGAAAAAGATGAGGCCCATGTTTTTCCAGTCTGGGTGAATGAGATGTGCAGTGGCACTGGCAAATTAACAGAAGCTGGAGGAAACAAATGGGACATGAAGCTTTGAAGCAGGAGAGGAACGAGTTTGCCTGTGACCTTGAATTTATAGAGACAGCAAGGCATTGAGATGGGAGATGACAATATAAAAAAAACAAAGCGTAGTGTCTAAAGTTCAACCATTTGAAGGAGCCAGCAAAGGAAATCGAAAAGGTAGAAAGAAAATTATGGTGCATTAGAAAACAGAAGAGTATTTCAAAAAAAGGAAAAGCAACAGTGGGAAAATAGTGCTTAACCACCAAGGAGCCTGAGAACTAAGAAAATAAAGGAATCTATATATATCAAGAAAAATGGCATTGGTGACATTTAAAAATCAAAGAGAGAATGAGTGATGAGGCTGTACAGGCGCAAGTATAATAAACACTCACTTAAGTTTGACGGCAGAAGCAATGATCAGAATAGTAGTACCTTGGGTACTAAGCCAAGCCTACACCTCTTCTAAGACACAGAATGGGAAAGCAGGAAGGGCATGGAAGAGATCGAGAAGCCAAAGACCTGCCAGCTGAAGGGCCACAATGAATGTTGGTGGGAAGAGAAAATAAAGCTCATCTCTTAGCATATGAACAGGCTTTGGATTAAATGTCCAAAAGTTTTGCTCGAGTTATTTGAAAAGGAAGGAAGCAGAACATACATTCAGTTTCTTCTTCCTTCTAGAAATTTTAGGATCGATAGGTAGTGAACAAGAAGATAGTTCCAACATGAAGTTAACATTCATTATCTACTGGATCCTGAGATACTTATATCTATGCCAGAATGCCAATCAATTAACTAACAATGAGGAATATAAACCAAATTAACATCAGCTGCCCTCCATATAATCTCCAAGAGATTTTTAGTTAATATGGGGAAGTGTTTGCGCAGACCTAGGGTTGTTACTACTTGCAATTCAATCTCTCAGAAACTATAATGACCTTTAAGGAAAGGATGAAGGTTTGGTTGCATGCTGGCAGAAAAGTCCTAACTGATTAACTACTTACCTTGCATGTTGGGATATCATGCCTGCTCCTGTCCGGCCATCACCCATTCGCCTTGCATCATGGTAGCTAGGCCCTTGAGAAGGTGGACCATGCCACTCTTTCCTCGGTCCACTTGTGTCCCGGCCGTGGCGTTCAACCACATGTCGTTCTTCAGGATAGTGCTAGAGAATAGTTTATTAAAAGAAAGGTCATGACACCCTCAGCCTCATGCCAATTTACTTATGCTGGTGTGCTTTTAATGTCATAAGTAAGTTAATAAGATGTCTGAGAAGATAAAAGGATGAGTAATACAACTGCATATGAAAAGAGCTTCCATCTATTTTGTATTGGGAAGCTACTTGGGCTTCAGGGTAGGGTATGCGGGAAATGATTCAGCACTGTAATTTCTATTTCTATAGCTTCTAGCACCCACATACTTTTGACCCTTGAGTATTTCTAGATCTATATATAATGTCTGGATCTCTCTATATACATGTAAGAAGGCATAGTGAGAGGTCAAAACCTTAAGACAAATCAAGGTGGGGTATTTGATCAGCACGCAAACAGCATATGGAAACAGGAATTGTCATCTCATTTTACATAGTACTAGTTGGTGCTATGGCTCTTACAAGGTCTTATCCATGACTACGAGAAACAGGGTAGTGAACATAAAGAAACAAAAGCCACAGAACTAAGGATTCGAGGAAAGAGAGTCAGAAGTTATGATTCTCAGCCTACAGGAAATAAAGCTGAAGTGACCCCACAGAGATACAATACTGGCAGCACAACTTACAGACTTACATTATGAAAAACAGAATTTTCAAGGGAGGAACAGCATCTCCTCCTCAGGACACCTTTTCTAAAAGGATATCTGAATGCAAGGGCTAGTCTATGAGACTGCCTTAAGTTTTACTCCAAATAAGGCAGACTATCTGGATTATACACCCAGTCTTCAAAGTTCTGTTCAGGGTAAACAGCTCAATGAACTGATCTACTGAACATTTCTACTTATTAGAAACATTAAAGCTCTTAATGTCATCAGGCCCAATCTGTTTCATAAATGCTCTGGATGAAATGGAAAGTGTATCTTGATATTAGTAGGAATGCCAAGTGACTAAAAATTTTCTAGTAAAAAATGTTGCTAAAAAACCTAAATACACAAAACAGAGCAACAGAGTATAATGTGGGTTGAAGGAGAGAGACACACACACACTTCAGAATTCTTTTTTGTATATAATTTAAGAGGATACTCTATCCAGGCTACTGTCAACCCATACACCAGTATTTCCTCAGTAGAATGCTTTCAGATTAGGTACAAGGTTTTTGTTCATTTGAGTTGCTAAGAGATGAAGACACTTTCCTCTGTCCAGGTTCATTAACTTACAAAATATTCTAGTCAATAAAGTGTCACAAGAGTAAAAAACAATTAAAAATACAAAATATTCCACTCGCATACCTTTAGAAATAAAAGAACAAAAAAGAGATAAAAGTTTTATTTCAGTTCTACACTTTAAGCTCCTTAATAAAGTAGGAGAGACAGGAGAGTATTAAAAAAAAAAAAATTGGGGCCAAAGACTTCCCACCTAGCGTGAAAGCCTCAATTTCTTCACAGGAAATAAAACCAAAGTCATCATTAGGAAGGCTCATCTACCAAATATAACAATTCTCAAATTTCAGCAGGAAGTTTAATACAAATGGATTAAGAATTTCAAGGCTAGTATCTTACTTCTTTGGACTATTGATAGTCAACAGCTGACAGTAAAATATGAGAAACATTAAGCTCTTTTACAAGAAACTAGCCTCCCTAATTAACGTTAGTAATCTAGGCCACATCAAAATGGTAAGTCCTCTAACTTTACTTCTGAAGAGCCAACAGTAAAGCTTCATGAGCATTTTTACCTGCGCTCCACTCCCGCGGTCTGTGATCACTCCTCTGTCTCCCTCTCTGCTTCCGTAGCCTGATGCATTACTGCGACTCCCAGGGGGAGCCCCTCTCACACTGTGCCCTGATACTTCTCTCCCAGATCGTTCTGGCCTTTCAACTCTGTTAAACAAAACCCCAAAACATATACGATCAAAACTCTATTACACCTTTTTAAAAATCCAAATGCATTATTCACCACTAGCTAGGCATCAGAAACTACACAAATACCTTGTTTCCCGTTTGTCGGAGGACATGCCTCCTTCGCTTTTCCAGGAGGTTGGTCTAGATGGATTGGGCCCTGCTTCTCGAGGATGTCTAGGGTGAGTGATATCAGGCCTGTCATGGATGATCACGGTTCTCCTCTCATCTCGCTCCCCTCGTACTTCTCGCCTGTCTGTTTCTCTAAGTTCACTTCTTGGTGGCGGAGGCTCATTTCTTCTGGAATCACTAAAGTTTTTGGGATACCTTTCGAAACCTGGATCTTCTCTTCGTGCAGTAGGACGTGTTTTCTTCCCTTCACTTTGACCAACAAAGCGTTCTCTCCTATTAATCATCCAAAACAAAGAACACAGGTCCTGAGAAGTACTTACTTGGCCTTATTCTTCTTAACTTTATTTGCATAACTTACAACAATTACACCTTCTTTAAAAATTAACTTGAGGCAAAGCCACCAAAAAAGCCACAATTATCAATTATAATATTTTTTTTAATTGAGCTAAAAGTCTGGCATCAAGGTTGGCTTTTTACCATCCAGTAGGAATTACATCAAATAGTCAAGTTACTACCAACCTGAAGGATGTTTCACTGTTCTGAACAGTGAGGTCCATCCAGAGCAAACAGTCTTCCCACTTAGTTTTACAGGTTAAGAAGATAAAGCCAACCTACTCAACCTGGTTATGGTGGCCTATTAAACTAATTTTGAATACTGAATCACATTCACATTAACAAAAACCAAAACCAAACATATTTCTTCTTCTGAACACTCAGTTCTGACCTGTACTCCCTAATTAAGACTTTAACAGAGAACCACACTTATCACTAGCCAGGCTCATATACCAAATACAACACTTTTCAACATATCTATTTACCTTTCAAAAGATGAAGACTGTACTGCTGAACTCTCAGGAAACCTGCCCCTCTCTCGGTGATCAAAGTCATTAAATCTATTCTGTTGGCGAGAGTAGTCAGATCCATGGCCGAATCGTGCATCTGTATCTAGAGACAACTTTTTATTCTCGCTCCAGTAAGGATCATCTCGCCTTGAAGAGAAATATTTGCTCATTTATATAACTTAGTTTGACAACAATCAAATAACACTTACTTGGAGTTATACATACCACATGCTAGGAACTGTGGATACAGAGGGCTAGTAAATTCAAGACACAAAACATTCTGTCATAAGAACAAGCTAGCAAAGAATGAATTCATAAATTACATAAGGTCATGTAGTGTTAGAGGAATTTCACAAGAGAGAAAACAGTTGAAAAAT
The DNA here is from genome assembly GCA_031878705.1 of Tapirus indicus. Taxonomy (NCBI): domain Eukaryota; kingdom Metazoa; phylum Chordata; class Mammalia; order Perissodactyla; family Tapiridae; genus Tapirus; species Tapirus indicus. The sequence goes on from CM062918.1 coordinate 50,599,057, forward strand.
TATCTGATATAAAATTATTAAATGGAAAAGACAAATAAGAGATAACACTTGATACCATTTTATAATAAAATTCTAAGCAGCAGTACACAACCTTTTCAGTTACACTTAACTTTGGAAAGGTTAGATGTCTCAAGCACGATTCATTCATTCCACCCATTTCTCAACACAGTCAACTAAGTCTCATAGAATTTATATTAAGAAAATCAAATAACTATTTTTGAAATCTATTAAGAAGTATGAACGCAAACACACAACGGAATCTATATTTTAGTCTTTCCAAGTTTATGACTTCCATTTTTGCACTATCTGCACTACCCTACAAGAATTTTCAAAATGGGTCTGAGTTGAGACCCATTATTGAAGCCTACTATGACCGTGTATTTCCAGTCATAATGGACAAACATCTGGCATTAGAAAGGGAAAGAAGAGCAGACTCGCCCTACTTGACAATGCACCGGGTCCACTCCAGCATTGCAATCATTCCCATCCCTGTTGACCATGACCTTTCATTCCAGTGATGGTTGCCTGTACTTTCTAATTCTCTAGTTAGTCTTAGCTTAAAAGAAATAACACAAGCGTAACTGTTAAAGAAGAAAGCAAGAACTACCTATGATCTACATCACGTGGGCGTTTCAGAGAATTCCTTTTTTCTTGTTCATAACGAAGTTGCTGCTGTTGCCTTCTCAGTTCCTCTCGTTCTCGAGCAATACGTTCAGCTTCCTTACGACGTTCCTTCAGACAACACAGAAGGAAGAACCAACCAATGCAAAATGAAAATATAAGGTAAGTATATATGCAACCTTGTTTTAATCCTGTCATTAAGAAACCATCATAGGCAAGCACCAAGCAAAACACATACCTGGGACAAATAATTAGACAAATGTGACTTTCATGATTAGTAATCTAGGCTATGGCTATTGTTCTGCCACATTAAAATAACAGAGATTGGGTGGTGCAAGCTGGCACGTAATTGGGGAGGTCAGATTCAGTGTAATCACTTGACTGAAACAAAAGCACCTCAAGGGAATTAGAACTAGGGTTCTTCATATGTATGGAGACTAAGTGCCTTAACACCCTGGATGCAATTCTGCAAAGAGAGGCATTATTTCCTTCCAGCCTTGGGAAATCATTCCCACTGTAACATGTAAGGAAATAGTTACGATTTTCTAAGGTTGGGATAGTGACAGAGCCTGGATTACAACTACTCTGGACTCATAGTCCTATGCTCAGACTATTAGGCTGCCATGATATTGCAGAGCTTGAGTTATTATTACCAATTGGCTAGAACAAAATCACTATGAAACGTATTTTTAACTAGCACCTAATTCATGGTTATCTTTCAGGGACACTTAATAAATGTTCGTTAGCTGAACTCATCTATAGAAGCTTTACAACAAGTAAAGCAAATTTAAGGGCAAAAATCACAGGGTTTGAGAAAGGTCAGTTATTTAAGAGGAAAAGATTTTCTGACTGCACCTGTTCAATACGAATGCGTTCCCTTTCCAAGCGTTCGCGTTCCATTCTCTCTCTCTCTAGTTTTTGCCTTTCAATTTCTAGGCGCTCTCTCTCTCTCTGTAAGCGTTCCCGTTCTTCCCGTTCACGAATTATTCTAATGCGTTCGCGCTCTCGACGCTCTCTTTCTGCAATCTCTCTTCGTCTAACAAAAATCAGTATTTAGAAATACTTAAATTATGCTAGCACTGTGTGAAAGAGAATATCTTTTGAATTTGAATTTTTCCTTGAGGTTGGCAATTTTAAACTTCAACTCAATCTAAGTAGTTTTAAAATAATTGGAAAGAGAACTCAAAATAAAACTTTAAACAGATTCCAATACTGTCACTTATTTATTAAGATTGTCCACTGAGCAGCTGAATTTTATAGAGTAGTTGCCTCTTAGATGATTCCTGTTTAAATAAAAATCCCACTATAATAATAGCCCATTAATTGATTGACACTTTAAAAAGGAGATATTCTAATAGACAAATTTACAAAACTACAACTTCTATTGTTTTTGATAGAAAAATTTCTAGTATCTAGTATATATTCTATCTCCTTAAACAAGGTATACCTTATTTTGATGACTTGGGATGATACCCATCAACCTGAATGATAGCAAATGATATATATCATAAAATAGTTGCCCTTAAGGGGTTTTTTTGGAGTGTTTACTGGCCCATAATACACGGCTCCAGGTAACAAGCTTTTTTGAGTCAGGAGGTAATTCAAATGTTTGCTGAACTAAGTTACTGTATTAGACTTTCAATAGTGTTTTTGTCATTTCTTCACTCTAAGGCACTCAGTGTACTTTGTGTATCAGCGTATCTTCCTCTAGCAACCCAGTGGTTCTCAGTGAGGGGCATTTTTAATTATCACAATGACCATGGGGCTGTCACCAGCATTTAGTGAGTAGGGTCCAAGAAGTCCAAGAATCTTATGATGCATGGAATAGTCAGGATAGTCCTGCACAACAAAAAACTGTCCAATACTCCCAATACCTTTCAAATGCCATAATGGACACTTCCATCATTAAAACAAAACAAAATTGCCTTAAAAAAATATCTGAGCCTAGAAGCTAACTAATTTTTAACAAATGCAAGTTGGTTTGTTTGCTTTGGCATGGTTTTATATACGCTAAGATTTCCAGGACTGCAACCCCATGTAAATAGAGGGAAAAATATACTTCCTTGAGAACTTCACCAAGAGCTGTTCACCATTGCAGAAACCAGGGCATAATGTCCACAGCACTCCTGGTATTTGACTCACCAATACGACACACCAGTATCAGTCTGTATTTGTAGCTGTCACCTTCTCATTGAGTCTAAAGAGGGGTGCAAACAGCTCACTACGTCAGTAGGTCTTCTAGAGAGTCATGCCTAAACATTCATATCTGGAATACATGCTTCATTATAAAAATTACTTTTACTTCTCCTTTACATTAGAGTTAAGATATTATATTGATTATTTGGAAATTATTTGTATAGGAAGGTGTATTATGTACCAATTTCATTTCACAATAGTAGAGAGTATGCTGCAGCTTTTCTTATATGAAGGGGGTTGGTCTGATAGGTTTGAGAATCGCTGCTCGAGGAGCTCCCACTCTCACTCTCCTCCCAACTTGCTGTCATCGAAACAGGAAGCTCAGCACAATGGGACTTTATCAAAAAAAGGGAAAGTGGGTTCTGAGTAATGCAAGAATTATTTCCTTTTATTAAAGTGTGTGGTAATTATAGTATTATTTAAGTTGCTAAAAGTATCTCTGGTAGTTCCTAACACTCTTGTGAATAAATAGATGAAATCCCATGGGAAGTGACCTCTAGACAAGACAGGTTAATATTTGGAAATTTGTATTATAAAATACTTTCACAAGAATATTTTAAGTGGCATCCACAAATTGACATACAAAAGCAAACTGGCACTTATGATGAACTGTTGAGATATTGCCACTGAAAATAGAAAGGTCTGTTTTAAAGAGAATGCTTGCTTTGGGACAGAGCTTGAACACAGTAAGGTTCACAGGGCAAATCTTCCTTCACTTGGGCTCTAATCCAAAGTACAGTGAATTTTTCCTAAAATGTCAACATACTATTTGAACACTATAGCTTACACATTGAGAGTATTTTATCTCAAAATCAATTTTTCCTTTAAAATCATGATTTTTATGGCAGCAGCTTTGGAGAAGAGGAAAGAGCATTGGACTTGGAGTCAGAAGACTTGGGTCTGAGTCCCGACTCTGCCACTCATTAGCCATGTGGCATTGGAAGAGTCATTTAGCCTCTCTGGGCCTCCGTTTTTTTTCAGTTATATAATGAGCATAACTAACCTTACAGAACTATTGAGATAAAGATAATAGATGGAAAGGTCCTGTGTAAATTATAAAATGCTATGCAAACTTAAGAAATCATTAGGTTTTACTGCATTTCTTAAAAGTGGCAAATAGCTTTCTGTGGGAACACAATTTCCAGAAATCTGATTTATAACTAGTGTTAAAGACATACCTATAGTTAAAGACAGGTATAAAACAGGCTCTTTTCCTACCTTCGAAGTTCCACCGCTCGTCGCAATCTTTCAAAACGAACTAAATGTTCTCTCAATCTTTGCTCCTTCATCTTTTCAAAAGGCAAGATGTCTTTCCTTCGGTAGTCTTTGTCCCTTTTTTTATCTAGGCTAGCTCTCTCCTTTTCCTTGCTTCTTCCATGAATCTACAGAAAAAAATTATAACAGGACTAGAAGTTAAAATAATTTGGGGTTTTGTTTTTCAAGTTCAGCTGGTCATTTAAAAAGCTTAAATAAGTAATGACATTCCCTTTTTCTTAGATTTTCTAGCATGAAGTATGCAAAAATGGTTACAGAGATAATGAATTATCTTTTTTTGGAAATAGGTGGAATAGTATACCACATCTCTCTCAGAGACTTACTTTCTCATATCTTCCTCTTCTTGATGGCCTACAATGATCTCCTTTAGTTTGGTCTAGTATTACCATATGTCCTGGACTCTTTGAACCTAAGAGGAAAAAAAAATTAGATACACAAATGTCCAAAAAATATTTCATTAAAAGAGAAAATAAATGTAATATAAAAATGCTGGATTCATAGATATTCATAAACCAATACATGAAATTAAAAACCTACATTTTCTATGAGAACTTAAGGGCAGAGTTTTTAAAAATAGCTCAATCCAGTAAAATACTTTCAGTGACACCAAAAGATCCCAACTCAATTACACAGCTATAAATCAATGACTGTTTTAAGTCAGCCCGGATTTAATAGTAAATGGGCTTAGCTGGAAGAACGCATCTGTCTCCCAAGAGTAGAGAAGGAGAAGACAATTAGTCCTATTAGACCTTTTCTACCGCAGTAACATCTAACAACAAAGTTTAAATATTTATCTGGATTGTAATGTCAAGGTTTTCCTTCCACTGTAAAAATTAAGTCATAGAATGCATTAGAAAGGGATTGAGAAGAAAGATACATAGCATACTTATTCGCTTCTTTTCTTCCGTTTTTTTATTCGATTCTGAAGTTTGGCCACTTGATCCATTATCATTCTTTTCATCTTTACCTTCTGTTTTCTTAGTATCCTTGCTTTCTTTTTTTTCAGATTTCTCAGAAGACCTTTTCTCCTCTTTTTTGACAGAGGCTTGTGTCCTGACCATACCACCCCACACAAGAAAAAAACAGAATGAGGACTATTTCATCAACGTAAAAAAAAAGTCTATGTGCTTATCAAAAGAATAAATCCTTACTTGCTACTTCTATCACTCATATTTTTTTTGTCTCCAGAACTTCTTGAACTACTCTTTTCATCATTTTCTTTCTTCAGTTCTTTCTTAGAAGGATCACCTTTAACCTGAAGGGTTTAAACCAGGAAAAAAAATCTGTAAGTTTTAAAGTTAAGTTTTTCTGATTATAAAAAGTATGTTGATGATAGAAAATTTGGAAAACATAGAAGTAAAAAAATAAAAATGAGTACCTAAAAATAAAAATGATTCTTAATTCTATTCTCTCCCAGTTCAACATCTTTAAACTGAGAATTACTAGCCCTCAAAGTAACCTCCTTTTATAAACAGTTAGGCAAGCTTACTTTTTCAACAGAAATCAGCTGTCCATGCAGCTCAGTGCGATGAAGATGTGCAATACACCTGGACACCTCTGTGCTTGAAGACATAGTTACAATGCCATAGCACTTTGCCCCAGGACTTCGTGCATTTGTAACTACCTTTGCACTCAGAACCTGTAAGATGAAACTACACTTTAGAAAGTTTTACAACTACATATATTTCTAAATAGATGAGACTTCAGAACTGAAACTATTCAAATTAAAGGATATATTCAGGATATATAAATTCAGGATACAGCATAAATTTAGGATATATCTTATTTTGTTTCATAGTCATGTGATCACCATCTACCTTCCCTATAAGGACTTAATAAATATTCAGAGGAATAATTTAAAAGTGTCAAAAAGCAATTTAAGGGGCCGCCCAGTGGCGCAGCAGTTAAGTTCGCGCTTGGCAGCCCGGGGTTCGCGAGTTCGGATCCCGGGCGCCCGCTGACTCACTGCCTGTCAGCCATTCCGTGGCGGCATCCCATATAAAGTGGAGGAAGATGGGCACGGATGTTAGCTCAGGGCCAGTCTTCCTCAGCAAAAAGGGGAGGATTGGCAACAGATGTTAGCTCAGGGCTGGTCTTCCCCACAAAAAAAAAAAAAAAAAAAAGCAATTTAACCTACTTTCAGTTTTTCCTTTTTATTTTTTTCAAATACAGAGCCAAAATACAATTAGTCACATCAATGAAGTAATGGCACAATTAACCAAAGCAAAGAAATAAAACTCTCAATTAGACTTGGGTCAAAATTTCCCTATCAGAGCCCATCCTGAATCTCTTAGAGAAAAAAAAAGGATAAGTTTCTAGAAAGTTTCTGGATGAGTGTTAACACTTTTCTATAATGGGTCACTATAAGAAACTTTCAAAACTTAATAAAGAATCTGCCGCATGTAAAAAAGCACCCTAAAAATACACCCTACAAAGACACACTTTCCATCCATGTGCTTTTAAAATTTATACCTACATCAAAGTGACAATTTCAACTAAAAGATGAATAGTTAAGAGAGACAAGGATTGGTGAGTGAGAAGAAAAATGAGAGAGAACAGTCTAGAGCTGAACAAAGAGGAACACAGACAAAATGCCAGGAAGAGGTCAACAGGGAATTCAAGAGGTTGTATGGTGAAGTGGCTGGAAACGATCAGCTTTTATCTCAACTCTGGGAGAGGCCAACTTGCCCCAACAGTCATTCAATTTTTAAGCCCAAGGTCTTGTTATCAAGTGCATGGAATCCTTATACAGCTTTAGTCCTAATATATGCCAACATTAAAATACTGTTTTTATATCTCTAACAATAAATTATTGAAAAAATATATATACACAGCTGATCATGGGACTACAGTTCTCAGTGTTCTGTATGTGACATCTAGAAAAATCTCCTTAATACTCAGGCAACTCTCTAAATGAGAAGAAAAAACAACTCCTAAAATCAACAAGATAGATTTTTGTAACACTCATTAATGGCTGTTTACCAATATTGGTCATTAATTTAATAAATATGTGAAAGCCTACCATGTGCACACAACGTATAGTAGATAAGGCCCCTGCTATCACAGAGTTAAAGAGCTTGCACTGGAATAGATTATATATGATGTATATTGAAAACTAAAATGTAAAGTAGAAAGCAGTGAGTGCTCTAATGGATACAGATAAGTTGCAATTCATTTCAACAGCTATTAACTGAATATTCAATTCATTTAATTATGGATTTTCTTCTCTTCTGTTAGGTTTCCCCTTATATGCCAGAGAAACTTTTCCTATGAACCAACCACAGTAAAGCCTCTTCCTTTGCTCTCTTAGCACCGAGCACTCATTCTTCATAGCACACATCACAATTTCTAATTAAGCATATTTTCACCAGTTTTACATTTTTCTCCACCACTGTACTGGAACCTGTACCATGATGCGAACCACATCAGTTGTGGGTTTTTTTGGTTTTTCCCAATTCTATATGCTGTTGTCTACCTACATTTTCCAGATGACCAGATCAGCCTCAGCAATTCTAGGTCCTAGAAAAATCCTGATAAATGGGATGAATAAAACTCAGTTCTTGGCTTAAATGAGCTCAAAATATGAGCTTTTAAAACAGAGATCCCCAAGGCTCAGAGTGAGATTATATTATGAAACTCACCATTACCACAAAACTCAAAAATTACGCCTATAACAGTCCTATGAGAAACAAGAAATTAGAAGACTTTATTTAATACTGTTTTGAATACAATTCCTGTTTCAAATGGAGATACTAGAAAGATGGATAAAAAGGTAAAAAGAATGTACCTTTCCATATTTGCCAAAGAGGTTCTTCAAATCAGCAGCTTTGGTATTAGAAGAAAGTCCACTAACCCAGATATTTTTAGTCGAGCTTCCACTGCTACCACTAGTACTACTTGTACTTCCTAGAATAGATTTAATATCAGATGTTTAAGTATCTCAAGTGGAATTTTTTTTTTACAAAATTATTAGGGTCATATTTTCTCAAAATCATAAAATCTTTTCACTTAATTTTGATAGTGCAACCTTACTATATCAAAATCCTATGAACCTGTTATTATTAAAATCAAACACAATAATACACAATACAACTAGCAAGGAAACAAGTCCGAACATTTGTACACTTCCTACTGCATGAGTTTTAACTCCAAGTGGGTAAAAAAAAATCAATTATGTGTCTTGAACCTTTGCTGTTAATAATTTGTACTCTACCACTGCACTGAATAGAGGCAACCAGGAAGTAGTTATCTAAGAATGTACACACTGCTTAATTACCTACATCTGTTGTGGGCTTTAGAGCCTGAGAAATTAGGAGTGCCAGAGGGAAAAGTCAAAGCAAGAGAGAAACTGTTTTCAAAAATTTAAATGTTTAATAACAAAGACTAACCAGCCAGGTCATCTTCATTCTCTATTAGAGAAAGAGTAAGAGAAAATGGGAATTACATGCAGCTGGATAACTCTGGATTTAATAAAGAACAATCTTCTAGAACAAATCAATTACAAAAATAAGACCAGACACCTTGAAATCCTTTAGAATAGGAAAATGGTTATATGAATCATTTCTGTATTACTGCTATACAAAAATTATGGTTTCATACAAAGAGATACCATTCCTTAAAATACAGGCCTACTCAGTCACTCTTCAGTGCTTTTCTTCAAATGTGCTTTTATAAAAGGGGAATTTTCATTCATCTGGTTTTATTTGGAAAACAATTCTTACCCACTTTAAGAGAAACTGTACATAAGCAATTAAAAGTAACAATTTTTAACTTCAAGTTATTATATGTAGAAAGAGTAAAATTGTCAATGCTTTAAAAAAATTACATGCCACAAGTTTTAGTTGAAAAACTGTTAGAGTAGACTTATGAAGAGACAACACATACTTGACTCAAATATTTTAAGTATTAATGGTTGCTGCATTTCTATTCTTAAAAAACACATTTCTCAAAGGATCTGCTTTGTTCTATGGAATGTTAACTAGAATCTCTTTTTTATGTTACCAGTAACATTTGGGCCCAGGTATTTCTCAAACTACAGAAAAAAATTTTTAATAACAGGAAAATGTTAACATTTAACCAAGACTACCAAGCTTCTAAATTTAAAGGATAATACTGAATAAATTTATTATATCTTATCCATTAACCAAAACTGTAAGGGACGTGGGTATTGCAATTAATTGCCAATTACTAAATCAATCACTAAAATTTCCAACAATTAAAATATACCAACAAAAGAACTAAATAAACCATAGAGGATACATAACACTCCTTTTTTAGGCACTGAAGAGGCATTCAAGGACTTTGTAGTACCTGAATGGTGTTATTTTTCCTTAAAATGGTTTTTTAGAAAACAAGAAATATTTTTCAAGTAGACAGCATACGTACAAGATGAACCTTGAGCGCATGGCCATGAGATAACCAGAGACTTCTCAATAACAGAAAGAAATCATATTGCACCTTTAAGCTTACAAGAATTTAAAATAAAACTACTTTCCTACAGAAGACTCCCATCAACCCAAAATAAGTCAAATTAAAAAGTAAATTATGAAGAATTAAAATACTGTACACTGGCTATGTTAACAGAAGTGTGCCCTGATTTAAAATGAAAAAAATAAAACCAAATGTTAGAGACTCATTTTCTTTTAAATAGTCGACTCCACAACTATACACCAGTATTATTTATAGCACATGTTCTATCAGCAGAACAGGGGAAAGGTTGTGGTGATATGTAGGAGTTACAAATGACCACGACTGGAGATAAAATACTTCTGAAATAATTATAATCTAAGAAAATGAAATATCTATTATATTAATAGTCAATATAGTTGCTATAACACAATGTTAAAAACACATACCAAATGGGTTTTTAGCATACACACACCAGTTTACAAATTAACTATTTAAAAGTAATGCTTCATTTAAAAAAAAAAAAAAAAAACGAGTAATGCTTCAATTGTACTGAGAGTTTACTGTAATCTGTTAAACTCCATAGTTTACACAAAGACCATCCAAAGTTTTTAGTATATCAACCTTTAAGGACTAAATGTCAAAGGAAATCCCAGGCAATTATTACTTTTTAATGAAAATATGTATTTACCACTGAAATAAATAGGAAAAATTCCATTACCTTTGTCATCTTTGGATGATGTCTTGCTGTCTTTAGATTCCTTGGAAGAGCTAAAGAAGCAAATCACCAGAAGAAAATTGAAAACAAAAAACAAAAAAACACAAAAATCGAACAGCTTGATATTGACTATATTTCAAACTAATGCTATTCATACAAATTAACAATTCCAAAGGCCTAGATTAGGTTATTTGAACAAGTGATTCCCTTAGGATTCTTGCACTGATTTTCCCCAAGATGCCTGAAGATCTAGATTTTCTGACAATTCTATTCATGGCCATCTTCTCCAGATTTCAGGACTGGGACTTGACTTCATTTTGTGTTCTTAGGACTGATAGTTGTTCATTAACCATCATCACAAGGATTTTTAAAAATAAAACACAAAAAAATTGTCAATTTGAAAAAAAAAACAAAAAACAACAAAAAAAACCAAATATATGCTGACAATTCGACAATGCAATCAGTAGGACACACTGCATAATACGAAGATCTTGAAATTTTTTAAGTTACTTATGACGGTCAAAAATATTATAGGCAGGATCATAAGTACTAATTACTGTACATGGTCTTGAAGCCACCCCCTTAATGTAGAGTGATCTTATTGAATGCTGGAATTCAGTATCGTAAAGAACTGACATAGAAAAACAAACCTCTTTGCTTGACCAGAGGCCCCAGTAGACGAGGGCCCTTTCTTCAAAGTATCCTTTTCTTTGTCTCCAGATTCTGCTTTCTTAGAACTTTCTCTGGCTTCCTTCTCGACAGCATCACCCTTCACGCAGTCTTCCTTCTTACCATCTTTATGGTTCGCATTCATCTCATAATCCTTGCTTTCCTTCTCCGGGCTCTGTGCAATGGCGTCCTGCCCATCTTTTGGCTTACTTGCTTCAGAATCTGTAATTTTCACATTTTTACCTGTTTCTAGGAGGTCATCACCATCAAAATCCAGAGTGATGGCATCTTCAGCCTGGATTGTGACCGAGATGTTGTCATCCTCAGCTTCTTTCACAGTCGCATTAGCTTCCATCTCTTCATGAGCTGTGTGATCAGCCTCAGCTAGGTTCCCTTCTGAAGGAAGAGGTTTAGATACTTCTTGTGTACCATCACCAGAACCTGCTATATCTAAGAGGATTTAACAGGAATAAATATGGCAAAACAAGAAGTTTAAACAATTTCATATTCATAAGCTAGAATAGGACCTAGAAAATATAAAGCCAGTTATTAGCACTGATGGAAGGTTAGGAAAAAAACACAAGGGTATTAACTAACATAAACAATCCTTTACCCAGGATCATTCTTCATGGAAAAAATGATCTCTACATACAAATACCAAACAACAAAAGTGAGGAAATGGTTCCATCCTGAGGATACCAGCTCTTCATTTCTGGTTATTAGTTAATGGCATATGGAAGACTTTTTTCCTTCATGAGGTAGTGACAAATGTGCAGATTTGTTATTCAATGTTCAAATCATCTTGGGATTTAACCCTCATGACCTTCAGAATTCCCATGGTGACATCTTGAAAGGTCACAGTCTGAGGATATCAATCAGTCTTCAAAGTATTTCAGGGCCCCCATCTTTTTCGCTCTTCTTATTCAATTCTTGAGTAGTCCAGAATCGGATGGAAAACTGCTACAAGAACGCTCCAAAGGTGGCCTGCTCCACAATGTTCAGGAAATTGGTTATTTCCAGTCTTCATCCTGTCCAGTCAGTCCCGCAATTACCATTTTCAAAGATGTCTTGCATTCCCCCAAAATAGAATGGCTTCAGGCATGTGAGATTTTCAGTCAGTAGCTTTACTTCATCATTGCTTCTAGGCTTTTTATTCTGCCTTGCTCAGAACCCTGCTCCATGTCCTTTCTAGTCCAAGGTAGGATCCTTTCACTTCTGTCCAAGAACTCTTCCATAACCTCATACAGACCACATGTACTGCTATTGATGTCCCTGTAATTGTATTGGATAAGACAGGTCTCCTAAACTACTAAAACTGTCAGAAGACTGTATGAAAGTTTCTCTAAGCAGCAAACAAGAAGTCAGTCTCCTGGTCACCCACCATTTTTGGGACTAGTTGTAAAATTAATTACTGGTTACATACTAGGACTCCAATAAGTACATATGAGTTACTGCAGTGCCAGTCTTAAGGATGTACTCAACTTACTATATGCTAGAAGTTATGTTAAAAAATAAAATTATAATCGGGTTAAATTAAAAATGGCATTGTCCACTACAGTAACTGATATGTACCATTAAGTCAGAACATATCCTAAGTGTTAAAAAGAAAATTAAAACCAATTGAAAACCAAAATCAAGATGCTAACTTAATTCACTACATTGATAAATTTGAAAATGAACTCATTTGAGAAATAAGACTTCAAGTAAGGAATGCTTTTTGTTTAATATAATTTACTGTTTTCCTAAATGTCAGCAATTTTTAAACTCTACTTAGCATCAAACATACCTTTCTCATTTTCTTCTTCCTCACCATCCTGAAATTCAAAGAATAATCAAATGTAAAATGAATTCATTTAAAACTGGATTTTAGCAATAGTACAAAACCAGTCAAGTTAAATTGATGTATAAATTAATAATAACTAGGGATACCTATCACTAACAAATATAGGATATTTCCATCAGAACCAGAGCCCATTTAGAGAAACGTGGCAGATGTCTGGTATATATGATTTTAGACAAGAAAACAGGCAAATCTGTCAATGATTAGATCAACAATGAACTGGATTATTTAGTTTCAGTTTTCAAAACTAGCTTACATAACCCAAATCTTACTCATATCAAAGAGCTGCCAATAAAAAGACTGACCTGATTATTCTATGTGACTCAGTTCAAAGGCACTCTTAGGGCGTACTATTCAGAATAGTACCAAAAAGTATAACCTAAAGACATACACTTTCAAATGCTTGAATGCATATTAATAAGCAAAAAACACTCTCTTTTTAAGCATTTCAGAAGTAAGACTACCAGAGTAATTCGGTTCAAATTATTCATTCCTTTTTAGCTGTTAAAAATGACTTCATAGCTGTCACATATACACTGGTGGTCAGCCACTTTTAAAATGGTATTTGTGCTATAGGTAATCAAAACAAGCAACTCACGCATTTTTAAAAAATGATTGATTTTAATTTTAAAATATGTGATATCTTCACCTAATCTAAAATTAAGCATGTGCTAGCTTGAAAACAGGAATATCGCAAAGGGAAAAATCTTTATTTATTCTACCAAGCAAACACTGCAAAAATCACTGAAGTAATCACACCAAGATAGAACCAACATTTTCCAGAATTAAAGATCATAACAAATAAGCAAAGTAATATGCATTATAATCTCAGTAACGGAAAAAAATTAAGGGATGTTTCAGTTTAAAATAAAAGCTACGTAAAAGTAGATCATTTTCAGTCAAGGTGGTGTGAAGCTACCACATACAAAGCTTCAGCGTAGTGGTTCTCAAACTTGGAGTCTATATCAGAATCTCCTGGAGGGTTTGTTGAAACATGGATTGCTGAGCACCAACCCCAGAGTTTCTGATTCAGGTCTGGAGTGGGGCTTGAGAATTTGCATCTCTAACAAGTTTCCAGGTGATGCTGAAGCTGTGGTCCAGGGACTACACTTTAAGGATGACTGTCTTAGACTGAGAGCCTAGCAGTGAAGGAAGAACTAAAGCAAAATTTAACTGTAAACAAAACTTTAAATAGCATATTTACCTTATAACACAATTTTAGATTCATGTAAAAGCATGCATTCCTTAAAAATGTCAAATATTTGACTGTATGCTCAAAATTACATTTGGATAACAACCATATTTTTAAGAAATCATTTAGAAGATTTTTCAACTTTAAGTTAACATACAAGTGCCCCAATTAGGGTATGACAAATTGTTTTACACACTAAAGTATCATGAAGGAAACTAAAAACATTGAAACAACAAAGCCATGAGCTTAGGAAGAAAAATAGTCCCAAACAAGTAGATTAATGATTGATAGCAATGTGAAACCTATTATTACATAAATCCATTAAATTGTGCTCTAATAATCTCTTAATTGTCCTGGAACAAACTGTTGCACTGGAATTTAGTTTTAATCATTACATTTCTAATTTGCAATATTTGGAAACAAAAGAAAAATGCTTTAACTTGCGTGGAATGGTAGACAGTGGCAGCAAAGAAAGGACGTTAGGCTGGAATTATTGATAAATCTTATTCTTCCAAACTCTTTTAGTTTAGCAATTTATCTTGGAGGGATAGACTGGAATACCTTAACTTTTACTTAATAGCACAACAAATGAACTTCAAGAATGCAACTTGCCTCTCCTTTATCTACCTGTGATGCCAACAGCACACCACTTCCAAGTTACTCTTTTAGAGATGCAATATTGATACGGTCAAGAAAAAAAATGGCCAAATTATTTGTTAAAGAGTAAAATTTAAAAAGTACTGTGGCGTAAAAAAACAAAATCCTTTCTGCTGTGTAGTTCTTGCCAATTAGAAATGTTATTTCTAGCTGCCAAAACAATTGGTAAGGTTTGTCTTACTTTGCTGAAGAGTTTTTAGATATTTACCCTAATTATTCAACATGTCTTCTGAAGGGTTTTCTAACTTCAGTTCCTCAGAATAGTAGTAACACTGGCCTTAACACATAGACTGAAATGCCCCTAGGAAAAGAGTCTGACCCAGCTTCTAGAAAACAAAGCGATTACAATGGGGATGATGCACAAAAACCACCAGGGCTAGTAGAAAAGCTGAGCCACACACGTCAGTGCACGTTTACCTGACTCTTCAGTGTGTGCGGTAAACGTAGCACTACTAACGTTAAACCAAAAGTCCTAAATAAGCCTAAAAATCCTTGCAATAAGGAAACAAACCAGGAAATAAAAGAAAGACAATGGGAAATTTTTCCTGTCTAAATGATATACCTGCACAGACATGATATGTATCTTATTTGAAAATAATTTTCCTCCACTGAAAACAGACTTTTTTCCCAGAATGAGGAATATAGTAAATAAGTAACTACAATGTAAAGCATCCTTTTAAATTAATTACTTTTTGAGTTTATCTTGAAAAAATATACTATTTCACATATGAAAATGAGGCAAATGCTCTGTAAGGTAGGTGCTCATGTTACTTATCTTTGTAGCAGGATTTACAACCATCAGTCAAAAGCCAAAAGTCATACACAAAGTTTCTCTATTTTCGTTTCACCCTAGGAGCAGCAATGACTCATAAGAGACAAAGACAAGCCGAAGGTTTATTTTTCACCTAACAAAGTGTTTATTATATATCCATTCTACTACCTTTCCCTAGGTTAATCTTGTAATACATGCACATATATGTGCTAAGAAGACCTCTTCTGGAAGGCCACCTTTCCCCTGAACTGTATGCAAATACTGTATTCAACCTGATTATAAACCTTCAAAATAACCCTAAACCACTAATTGCCTGTCATCTGGCAATATGGTAAAGATGGTGGGAAATACAAAATACCTGGCATATAATAAGCCCTCAGTAAATATCTATTGAGTAAATTTACTGAATAAATGTAATGTAAGACACTGCTGTTTTTAGGTGGCATTTGTATATACTGTAAAGGGCTTTACCGCAGCACTGTAAGTACAATGGAATTCAGAAAACAACATTTACTAGTGTGGAGTTATTTAGTGAAAAGAATACCAGACTAGGCATCATGAGACCTAGGTATTTACCCTGTCTTTACTACTGAAACAGTTTTACTCTGTGCTACTGTCATCTATCTATGTGAATTTTACCTATAAAATAGAGATCACATATGATCTAAATAGGATGCACTGGATTAAATAAGATAATGGATGCAGAAAGTGCTCTGTAATCAGTAAAGCACTACATAAGACAGCAATATTAGAGGAAACTTTATGGAAGAGATAGAGATAAATCCGGCTTTGAGAGGTATATAGACTTCATATGACAAAAAAACTGAAGGCCCTTCAAGTTAGTAAAACATTAGGGGCAAAGGGAAATAGAAAAAGGAATATACATAGTGTGTTCATAGATGACTGAAGAGATTGAGACTAGAAGAAATCTTAAAGAATTAAAGCATTACCAAATATAAACATTTTTGAGAAAAATTTCCAGAAAATTCTCAAGTAACTAGTATCTTCAAGCTAGTAAAACAAATAACCACTAATTGCACATGTACTATGTGCCAGGATCTATGATTAATCTTCCCATCAATCTAGCAGGTAGGAATTATAATGTTCATTTTATAAACATAGAAATTGACTAAGAGAACCTGCCCAAAGTCACAATATTGTAAGTGACTAACAGAAGTAAAATTTGAACCAAATTCTGTCTAGTATGACAAACTGCCTAGAGGCTAATGCCTAAAGGCTAAATATTTAAGCATCAAACCAAACACTGAAGACTGGCTTTAAATAAATACACCCCTATACAAATATATTGTCTAGTAGCTTATATTTTTTAAAGCAAGTAATAGATGGATAAATCATGAACTTTAAAAAGTTTACCAATAAGGGGATGGGTCAAAGAGACTTTTTTGAATATATCTTGTCTTGTAGCTTTGACTTTGGAACCATGCAAATATTTTAAATAATTATAAAATTAGATTAAACTTTCTTTTTATTTTGAAATAATTATAGACTCACAAGAAGTTGCAGATTAAAAATTTTTAAAGCCATACTTATTATTGAAAATAAAGTGAAAGTCAACCTAAATATGTATTAGTTGGTGATACAACCATACAGAGCAGAACTAGTCCAAAACACAGTAATTTGTTCATTCCTAGAGGATTACATCCTCAGGACAGATATAACTGGAGGAAAATATCCTAAATTATTTTCAGCAATCATATTGGTGGTGGTGTTGGTATTATCACTGTATGTGTACTGTGAGATAAAGGAAATAACTTAGAAGTACCCCTGTGAACTCAAAATCTATTTTATCTTAAAAGTAAAAATAAAAAGGAACAAAAAAACCATACACATTCTCTAGCACTGTACATTGAAAAAGCCTAAATAACATGAACAACCCAGTAGCAATAAGCACCCCTACCACTGAAATTGTTGTCTTGAAATACCATTTACCACTAAAAAGAAAAAACAGCTAATTACAGGTCTGCAGCAGGAAATGGAACATCGTTACATACCAGAAGGCAAGAAGGCAATCCAAGACTACTAGGATTACGTTGAAAGAACTTGAGAGCCAACTTGAAGAGGCTCTAACTAGCTACAGATGGACAATTTGAGCATTAATAAGGATAACAGATAACAACTACAATGGACTGAAATACATTAAATATGTTTAAATCCATGAGTTCAATATGAAACTAAGGGAGAAAAAAAGGAAAAATAAAAAACTTATTAGTCACTGTTGGAGATACTAATGAAGCAGCTCATTATTCTCAAAATTGGTAAATAAAAGGAAAAGAATCAAATATATACCCTGACTTTCCTTTGTAAACAGTACCATTGGGTACCAAATAGTAAATAAGGAGGTTTCTCTTTCTAGCAACATTCCAGCTAATATATAAAAGAGAAATGATAGAATTAGAATATCACCATTTTGATCACCCTGACGAATCCATGGGGGTATGGCTCATCAATAATTGGTACCACCACCAAGAAGATACAACCAGACATTGTATGTATCCAAATGGAAGAATACAACACTACCTATGTGTGTTTGGGGGGAGTAGGAGGGTGCCCTGAATTGGATAGCAAGTCTCCAGATTCTATAACCAACTTACCAATTTACAGGAAATAGAGTAAACAGAGGAACGTGTTGAATGACTTCACAGGAATGTAATCAGCAAAATCTAGACTTTGGAAGCTCTACAGCAGGGGTTGCCAAACTACACTAGAAGCCTCCTTTTGTAAATATTTTTACTGAAACAGCCATGTCATTCATTTACCTACTATCGGTGGCTGCTTTCACAGTACAATGGCAGAGTTGAATAGTTGTGACATAGACCATCTGGCCCTTAATGGCTAAAATATATTCTAGCTGGCACTTTAAGAAAAACTTTGCCAATCCTTGTTCTATAGGATAAACAACTGAATTTCTTCAATGAATGAAACAGTGGGGGAAAAAAGATGGAAGGAAAACCTTTCGCTTAAAAGAGACCTAAAAGACATTTCAACCAATCACAGTGTACAGATCTTATTTATATCTGGATTCAAACAAAATCTGTAAAAACAAAAAAACTATAGACAATTGAACATTTGAGTACTAACCGCATATTTGATATTAAAAATTTTATATTAGGAGTGAGTGTAACAAATGAAAGATTTCTCTTTTAGAGATACATACTGAAATTTTTTAAGCAAAATACGATGTCTGGAATTTGTTTCAAAATAATGTAGAAAGGGGAAAATGAATGGAAATACAGATGAAACATGACTCCCCATAAGCAGACAGTAGCTGAAGCTGGGTGATGGTTACTGTGTAGTATTCCTTAATGCACATAGTAAGAAAATAGATTCATTAAGCATGTTTAGAAGCCTCAGATCACGATGGAACCCAGACACATCTATATATGTTTCTAGATGTTCCCCTATACATTATTTAGAAAGACGAAAAAAGGTCATTTTACTTAAAGAATATGTCTCTGAGGATGTAACCTCCCTATCTTTTGATACAACCAGGCAAAACCTGCCCCTTGATGAGAAATAAATAACTGTTCTTTGACTCTCAGTATGGAATGGGAGCAAAGCCATCTCTAGCCCACAAAAATTTGTGAAAATTAGAAGAAGGCACCCATTCCTTAAGATACTTTACTTCCGTTTGTTAAATTTTTACAATAAATATATAGTCTATTATGTGAATGGGGACCCTTAGATATGATGCCTTCACACAACTCACAACCTGCACAACTGTAGGAGTGGCCCTTGATTGATGGAAATTAAAAAGCTAGTTGCTAAAGACTATGAAGAGCTCAACTCCACCTTTTTGCAAATTAGTAATCTAGAAAAGAACTCCCCCAGTTTGAGAGTTAATCTTCCTCATCTTTTCTTTATCACTCAGAAATGAACATACCTGGGGATAGTATGGGGGACAAGTCTATAGGCTTTCACAGATCTAACATTTCCTTCCTGAATATTCCAAATTATCAGAAACATTTCTCTCAGAAATGCAATTTCTCCCCCACTACTAAACACAGAGAGCCAATATATAGCCTCACCAGCATTTGTGGCTCACAAGCATTTCAAAGGCAAGAGAGCTGCAGGAAAGAAGGAATGACCAGAGGCAGTGAGGTGAGCAGTCCATGAATATGAGTCCCACTATTCTTTTAGTAAATATTACAGGGAGGAAACAAGAGAGCGGATCACTATTTTTTCTAAATCTAGTTAACAGAGGGAACTCCTATCTCTATTTGAAAGTACACTATTTGAAGAGGAAACATAAACAAGGGGTTCTTGAATACAGATATGAGACAAAGACAAAGGATAATTAAAAAATAATAATACTGCAGAAATTGAGTTATAAGTGTTTGTTTATAGCATCTGTAAGTCATGCTTTAAAAAGTCCACTATGTATATCACATATAACAAAAACAAAATTTAACACACAACAGAAGAACAGTCATTTTCTACACACACACACACACACACACACACCCCACAAGCAAATTTCTACAACAAAGATTTTTATACTTTTTATACTATGTCAATTCTAGGAGTGTTAAATTAACAAAATTTTAAATAAAGCTTTGAAAAGGATATTAATACTTTTAAATGATTTATTTTATACCAAAGTGACAGAAAAAAGTCAAGGAGAGTGTAGACTTCTCAAAAAACACCAGAGTTATGTTTTACAAAAAAGATGGACTATTTTTCTTTTTATTCTAAAAATGGTAGAAACCTTGTTAGAATAACTTCCAAGTACCTTTGTGGCAACAAAAATTTCAGCTGCCAACTTTAAGTATTTTGTACATACCACATAAATCACTCAGTATTACATTTAAGGCAGTTTTATGAATTAAAGAATTATGAAATCAAAATAAGAGTCCTTTTCCAAGCCTTTCCACCCACAATATTAAATTCATAGGACTAAATGTAAACTTACTTGGGCTGTTAGAAAGGTATCATCTTCACCTTCTTGAGCTTCAATTTCCTAAGTAAAAGGGTATACAATAGCTTTGCTTTACAAAATATCTGGGTAACGTGAGAAAGCTTTATGCTCTACCCGATCACCACTTGCCTCATGTTCCGTACAGTGTCTATGATACCATGCGTACTAAGTCAATGCTTAATAATTCAGACTATATTTTTTTATGCCAACATAAAAACTTAGTCACATTGATAAAGAAATACTAATTAATCTTTTATATCTACTAAAATAGCAAAAGAAAAAAAGACTACCACCAGGTAATGTTGGCAAGGTCAGAGTGAAATTGGTACACTCATTCATAGTGGGAGAGAAAACAACTCAAAACTTAAATGTCCCAAATTAAAGTAGTGGCTATTAGACACATAGAAAGTAGTCCAATCAATTATGGTTTCACACACAGATTGTGAAGTCATTATGATCCGTTATGTGAAAATATTATATAGAATAAATAGCAATTTACGGCACAATAACTACTACAGAAAAACACATACATATGTGGAAGACAATAAGCAAAAATTTAATAAGTCCTCTTAGGTGGCAGGATTATGGGTGATTTATAAATAACTTTAAAAATATATTTTTTGAAAATTCTGACTTCCACACTGAACTAGAAAAAAATACTTTTCATTATTTAGTACTTAATTTATCTGTCATGTTTTAAAAAAACTGGCTTAAGACCTGACTTTCGATGTCCTCTTTTTCTATATCTTCTATTGCTTCTGCCTCTATTAATTCATGAGCTTTGTTCTCTTCTGTAGAAAGTAACTCCTTGGAATGCACATTTTCTTCTTCATTTTCACCAAACTCTTCAGAGTCCTTCAGTTCGTCATTTCCATCTTGCTCATGTGCCTCTTGATTCTCCAATTCACAGTCCTTTTAATGGTAAGAAAATTTGGTACAACTAGACGCAAAGTAGTGTAGGCTATCCACCAAATGTTCTTTGGTGATTTACATGTCTAAATGTTTTAAATGTTATCATATTTTAACATTATTCCCAAAGTCAAAGTTCAATCATTTTACCTTACATATTAACTGTGTCTTTAAAAATAGACGGGGTCCAATACCAACGTCATTAAACCATGCATCTGAGTTCTCAAACCTCTCACACTGAAATACGCACTAACTGGATTGCTACTAGAGACGCCCTCAAGTTGCAATTATTTAATATTTACCAAGTCACATCCTAGGAGCTGTCCTAGAAGATATGCCTTCAAAGAAATGACTTGACTTCTCCATGTGTCATAGTTTGATTTAACATCAAAGACCCTGGAAATCTTACATATTATAACATAAAGTTTACTTCTAATTAATAGTAAAGAACCTCAATGGTTACACCAATGTCTGTTTTTGAAAAATATGCAAATAATTAATTTAAGTGTATTTGCTTTGAAATCTATCACTATGCCGCAATGTCAATTAGGCAGGGGAATACAGTCTCTGTGAAGGAATGTCTGTTTGCCCTTCAAAGTTTATGGATACATAGTACTTAAGTAGAAACAAAGAAAAGCAGCCATCTGCCCAGTTTCCTCTTTAACTGCCTGCTGAGAAAGGGGTGAAAGCAATGAATATTCCTTTCTTCTTTCCTATTCTTATAGTAAATCTAGCAGATTTAAGAAAAGGTTTCTGGGTTAAAAGGGGAAAAGAGAAGGGCGTTACTATTAATCATTCATAGCTGAGCTGCAGTGAGGGAACAGAAATTTCTGAGGAGGTAGGCACAGAGAAAGAATATGATTGTTTGGGAAGGTGGAGTGCTTGAGGGTCAGGGCATCTCTGGGACAGGAGGCTTGACCAACCTCACCACGTATAAGTAGGGGAACACTGGGGATTGAAAATGGAGTAGCTAGTTGTATGACGGTAGACGAATAGATGCAAAAAAACAATCAAGAGAAGTCATCGAGGGAACTTCATCTATTCTGAAGTGCCAAGTTTGACCAGTCTCCTCATTTATAAATGGAAGCATTTCCTGTATTACTTATATATCTAAGCAATAGGTGACATTTACCCACCACTACTGCATAAATTCCAAAATTACCAACTCTAGGAGACAAGGAAAGTATATTCACTTAATTTCTATCAAATACATCACATATGCTGATACTTCCAAGGTGGAAAGAAATATAAAGAAGAAACTGAAAAAAAAAAAAAAAAAAAAAAGAAGAAACTGAAGATATATTTAAATAGGATTTTTTTAAAAAAGCTCTTTTGTTCTGCTAGACATTATAACCAGGTTCATTTAATAATAACACAAAGGCATCCTTTGCAGCACACAAAAGAGACAGTACTATTATGCGGAATAGAAGTATTCATCTCCTCATAACATTTCAAATGACTATAACGTTTTACGAACTGAAGAGCTAAAAGAAAGTTAGACATTTGAAAATTAAAAGGTTTCTTCCTAAGTCACAATGTTTTTCCAGCTTATGGATAATTTTTGCTTAATTATACACTCACTAGTGAAGACAACTAGAGAAAATAAGAACAAAGGAACAAACCTAATGGAAGATACACCACAAGGATAACAGAATACTGAGACCGAAGAGTTCTTCAAGGCTCAAACAAAAACTGATTACAGGCATGTAATCATCAATTTTAATGGATCCCTGGGCAAATATTTCCTAAAATTATCTGATTTCAAGGTTAACTCCTCAACCAAACATTTCTTTCTCTCTGTGCCTGCCCTCAAAGTGCAAGGTACTGGGTGTGTGCTGCTGGGCTGTGTGTGTGTAATATGGGGAAGGTAGAGAGCTAGGCAGAAGGAGAGATGGGTGGGTGAGTGGACATGAGCTGACTTCATGGTAGAGCACACAGACATCCAGAGACATTATGACAATGTGGACTAACTGTACACAGAACATGGAATATATGGGGGTATAAATGTACATAATGAAAGAGGAACTATGCTCATTAAATAATTCCTGCAAATGCCACACTACTTAAGACCTAATGATCAGTAAGTAGCAGATCACATTTCCTTAAAATGAAAACAAAACAAAAAATTCTAACTATGATTAAAAATAACTTAGTATATAGAACTGCCACAACCCCAATTAAAATTGAATACTTTATTTTTCTGGCTGGTCAGTTTTGAAATACATTATTTTTTAGCAAAAAAAACAAAGACAACTTATTTATCTTTAAAGGGCAAAACAAATTTCTTGATTTGATCTTTACCAAGTAGAAACACATCAGCAATTTTCTCTCTCCATTTTAAGGACTACAGTAATCTAAGTTCTGTATATTACATACAAAAACTAAATGCAATGAGCAGATGAAAAATAAATTATCAATATCCTTCATTGCAGTACCTTGTCCAGGAACTAACACATGAATTGTCCTTTAGCTGTTCCTCTAACCTCTGTGGTCTCAGATTTCTACTTAAAGGCCTGGACAAACATTATTTTTAGCTTTATGTCTCATTTGACTAAAGATAAAGTTATTTATAGTATTTCTCAACTATGAGAATTAATGAGATTGACAATATTACATAAGCCTCTATTTTACCTACAAACTTCAGTATCTATTGTTCAAGTAAAATGCATGAATTCATCATGCAAAATACTAGGCTCAAAATAAACATCTTAACCTGAGTAATTAACACTTTACCTTGACAAAAGCATCATCTTCCACAGAAGCATCTCCACTCAACTCATCTGCTTCCTGTTTTTTACCTGCGAAAGAAGGAAAATGGGCTAACAACCAATCCTTTATTACTTTAAGAGTAAAAAACATTCAGAGACGTTTACCCTGCAGTATGACTCTCCACTCCCAAATCATCTGACAAAGTTAAGGCCAACTGCTTATAAACCACCTGGTCACAGCTGTCCCAAACCAAACAGCCTTGTCATGCTGTTTCACTAAAATAAATTGTACAAATAATCCTACATATGAACTCATCATCTAACTCACTTGACATATATGATACATTTTTCTTTACACCACTAAAATTCTCTATCTTCAATTCTCCCAGAAGTAGCGCACCTTTCTACAGTACTGTTTATATAACCAGACGTCTGATAGCTACTTTCAAGATTCATATCCCCCACAAAGCTTTCCCTAAATTCTCTTCAACAAGCTTTCTCTACAATCCTCACACTTTAATCTATACCTTACAATCCATCAGTTGATTATATATTGCCTTGTCCTCTCAAGTGTATCTTGCTTCACCATTTTAGAAAAGAAATTCCTTAAGTATAGTGACTGCTTTTATGCTTATTTTGTAATTCTCCAAAGGCCTAAATATAAATAGTGCTAGACACTTAACATAATGACTGAGTTAAGTGATTGAAGGCAAGTAGAAATTACTTCAGACTGAAAACTGTTACTAGCTTCCATATAGACTACAGGCCTCCTCCACCCAACCCTCATCTTCAAAACTTTGCAAATTGGTGGTTGAAACTTTAAAAATGTTTTCCACATCAAAAACAAAAAGTTTTCCACAGAGCCAATGTTAAAAGTTTATGTTTTCAGGTTAGTCCACAAAAACCTACTTAATAATCCATAATGTATCAGAAATGCTGTAAAAAACACAGCTGCTGAAACTTTAGTACTAAAAAAAATTTTTTTAATTCACTTATTTTGAAACGTGAATGGATGTTCTTTCCTGAGGCCAACTAATCAACTTTTCCCTTGGTCTACAACAGCAACTGCCATGTATCTATCTCAAGCCTCCATAACCCCCAGGATAGAGGGCTTAAGTTGTGAGGTAATGATTTTAAAAAAAAAGTTAGGATACCTCCCTTAACCTAGTCTCCTCACCAGCCGCTATCTTTCATCTACTCCCAGTTCAAAACCCTTTCCTCGAATGAGCGATAAAAAGAGAAACAAGATACTAGTCCTTCCAGGTATGTAAGAAACAAGATTAAGAGTGGAGATTTTTCTTTTACCCACTGAGGTAAAAGAGGGCTTATCCCTGTCCCTGAGGGCTCATGTGCGGCCTTCACTTCCTATTTACAATGTGGTGTTTCTATTTTAAGGAAAATATAAATTAGAAGTCACTACAAGGGCAACAACTAAGAAAGCCTATTCATCAGAACATGTTTATTAATCAACTAAAAAAAAAGTAAAGATGTTCCTTCCCTGAAAAAGAAAACAGTATCATGTGAGAAAGAGCTCACTAAATTCTTCTATCATATTTAGAGAGAGAAAGTTCCGTAATACAAAAAACCTTAAAGATGCTATCTTTTGGGAGAAATAAGCATTTTAAAAATACAGGATTCTCCCCCCGAGCCCGCCCACCATACAGCCTAGAGAGTAGAGCTTTGGGGATAACGCCTTCAGATCTTTTGCAAATACTATCTTCTCCTTACAATTATAAACTGCTTTACAATTTGCAAAGCACTTTAAAAAAAGAAAAAGTTCAATTAATTTTTCCCAGCACCGTATGGTTCATGGTCAGGTAATCACAATTTTACAAGAGAAAAGGAGCCTGAGAGGTTAAATAGCTTGTCCAAATGGCTGTCAGAACTGGAAACCAAAGTTTCTCATTTCCAGTCCTAAATTCTTTCCACTACATCTTACTATGATCTAGTTAAAAGACATTATTCTAGTAGGGGGTGGTTAATTAACTCAATTTAAAGATATTATCTTTGAAATGACAGCCCTCAGCATAATGACAAACTACATATATTATGCACACTCCATAGTGAATTTCACTTGCATAAGCTTACTTAAAGGAAAATCAAATTACACTACAGCAACAAAAACACCACCAGCAGTCACTACCACTGTTTGAGTGGCTTCCATGGTCCAGGCACTAGGATAAATGCTTTACACACATAATGTATTTATTTTTTTTTCTTCATAACTGTTCTGAAACTATTATTCCCATTTTACAAAAGAGGAAACTGATGCTGAAAAGTTAATCTGATTACAAAGTTAGTAAAAGAAGTGCTTTGATTTAAACCCAGGCCTATTCCCACTCCACAAAACCTACCAAACCATTAGATCTTTGAGGAGTTACAATGTGCTAGTTTAAAAAATGTTCTTTTAAGTGTAAACAGAGGCTCTAGAAGTCACATCCATAGAATTTTAAAATGTGAGACTCACAGAGATTACATAACTTGTCCCATGATAAACAGGCACCAAGAGACAGAGGTACACAAAAAGGCCCACCTTTGCCCTCCCTTACTGTTTTTAACAGCTGTATCACATGAAAGCACTGGACTTTAATGTGTCATCACTTGTAAACACAAAAACCATGAGGACAAGATTTTCAAACATAAAGTGGTGAAACTGCAGTAATAACCTGATAGGTACACAGTATTTAAGAAACTGAAATTTTATACACTAGCTGTGATTGTTTTCACAATCTGTAACTCTGGGCTTGTTTTACAGATGTTGAATTAGAATCTTTACTGTAATTTCTTCCTTTAGGAAAAAATATCACCCCTCCCCCATACAAAATATAACTCATATTTTAAAAAGCTATGATGTTCATTATTCATCCCAGAACCTAGTACAATGCTATACAGTGCAATGCTATACTCGAGCATTATATATTTCCTGACTGACAACAGAGTGAGTCCTAGGTTGGACGTTAGAAGTGAATAAGGTCTGGATTTCTATTTGGCCTTCACTGTGACAATGGTAAGAAGTGACATGCCAGTCAAACTAGCATCGGTTGCAAACCCATCCTGTCAGTAAGGACTGTCAACTCCCAACTTTAATGATGCTACAAAGTACATCTACAGATTCCTAACTTTTATGATGTCACACATGAGAAATAACTTAAAAGAAAAACCAAATCCCCCTTAAATTCCAACAAGCAACACTACCTGGGGCACAGTTCTGCAGAGTCAGTAACGATTTATATCCCTATCTCCCATTTAGACCTGTGCTATCAAAGCTCCAACAGCAAATTAATCAACCAATCTTTCGTCCTTCAAGGAATCTGGCATGTGCCACAGAAACGTGAACTGGTCCAAAGGAAAGGAGCATGAGGAGGATGAGGGAGCTAACTGAAAGTTTAATGTGGACTGAAGCCTCACTTTAATGCTTTGAGGAATAAAACTAGAAAATAAATCAAGCAGCAAAGACAGTCTGAATAACAAAATAAAAAATGGAAGCAAAATTAACTTATATCTTAAACTATTATAATAGTAACATATGGCTATTTTGAAATTACATAAAATATATTGCAATGTTCTTTGTGTGATTTTAGAGTCTAAAGTAAAATGGCAAAGTAAAAATGTATACACCAAGGAAGACGGCACTAGAAACACCTCCTTATTCACACAACATGAATTTGTACAGGTCCACAAACCCTTAATGAAACCATTGGGGCCAGACATGTTTCAGAATTCAGAATTTTCAGATTTGAAGAGTACAACGGTGTATATACCATTTATTAATTTAAACCTCCCAATGGCTGCTGAAACACTGCTTCTCAATCATAGAAATATTTGTGCAATGAAATATAGGCATATTCACATCAAATGGGATAAAACAAGATTATAAATAGCCTCACTTTCGCCACCAAACTTAAGAAAAAACTTTCAGTTTTCAGAACTTTTACATTTCAGAATTATGAATAAAGGATTCTGGATCATAAATTGGTTTTGTTCTCCAAAGGCAAACTGGTCCTTATAAGGGTTTGCAATTTTTCTTCTCAAGTTCAGAAATACTTCCAAAACAAAAACAAAACAAAAAAATCCACTTAAGTAGATATTAAAGTAATTTTGCCAAAAAACTTTGTGCCTGAGTAACTTTTCCCCTTAAACATTTACAGAAGCTACGAAATGGAGAAACTATTCAGTCATAAATTTCTACTGGAGAAGATTTAGAGTATAAGCCTAACCGAAAATATTAATGTTTCCAGCAACAACCTCTCCCCAACTGCACGCAGTATCTTATAATAATAGGCTACACCTTGTGTTGTTTGTACATGTGTTTTAGTCTCTCTTCTATTAAACTGATATTTTACTAATGAAATCATTTTTCTAAAAGGCCTTACACATTGTCTTAAACATAGCACTCATCAGTCATCCAATAGGTCATTTTATTATTATTATTTTTCCTGAGGAAGATTCGCCCGAACTAACATCTGTGCCAGTCTTTTCGTATGTGGGTTGCTGCTACAGCATGGCTGACAAGTGGTGTACACCCACGCCCAGGATCTGAACCCATGAACCCTAGGCCGCTGAAGTGGAGTGCATGTACTTAACCACTAGGCCACGGGGCTGACACCCTTTTATTATTTTTAAAAAATCTACAA
This sequence comes from Tapirus indicus, assembly GCA_031878705.1. NCBI lineage: Eukaryota > Metazoa > Chordata > Mammalia > Perissodactyla > Tapiridae > Tapirus > Tapirus indicus. The sequence continues at coordinate 50,627,590 of CM062918.1, forward strand.
TAAAGATAATTCACACTCCTTATAATAATACTGAAAACATCAAAAGTACATTTTAAAAATCTCTTTTTTTTTTTTTGTGGGGAAGACCAGCCCTGAGCTAACATCCATCGCCAATCCTCCCCTTTTTGCTGAGGAAGACTGGCCCTGGGCTAACATCGTGCCCATCTTCCTCTACTTTATATGGGACGCCACCACGGCATGGCTGACAGGCAGTGCGTCGGCGGGTGCCCGGGATCCGAACTCGCGAACCCCGGGCTGCCAAGCGCGGACTAAACCGCTGCGCCACCGGGTGGCCCCTTAAAAATCTCTTAACTTTGTCATCTAAAGATAACCAAACTAAACACACACACACAAGATTTTAAAAGGTACCAAAAATGTAACTGAGGTCTCATAGGTTACTTTTCTATTCTGTCAGTAAAAAGAAAATACTACTGCTTAACCCTCAGCACTGCTGTGAGAATCAAATAAAGCAATGTGAAACTTCTTTGAAAACTGTAAAGTATATAAAACAATTTGCAAACAGGCAGAAAGAAAGATTAATGAAAATGATGCTAAGTTTCAAGCTCTGGTCTAGAGCAGTCAGTGGTTCTTAACTCTAGCTGCATGAGATTTGACTGGGGAACTCTGAGAAAATACTGATGCCTGGGTCCCCAACAGAGCAACCAAAACCAAATCTCTGGGGACAGGAACTGGTATCTGTACTTTTAAAACTCAAATGACTGTAACGTAGAGTAGATAGAGAACCACTAAGATGACTGAGCATAACTAAAGTTAGAGTGAGAAGAACGTAAGAGGAAGGTTATTGTTTTCAGACTCTCCAGATCACAGAAAATTTAAATTCTATCTACTTTTAACAAAACATCAGGTATGGTGTGAACCTATTTTAGTTGTTGAAAAGGAAAAAAAAAATCCTTAAACATAAACCTCCTATGAGTACATGCACATGTATGTACACACCTTAGATCAAATGTTATCTGTGATAAATCCAGGGTGGTGGAATTATGGGCAGTTTTCACTTTTTTGTACTTTTCTGGTTATCTAATTTATTTTTAGTGAGGAAGATTAGCCCTGAGCTAACATCATTGCCAATCCTCCTCTTTTTACTGAGGAAGATTGGCCCCGGGCCAACATCCATGCCCATCTTCCTCTACTTTATATGTGGGACGCCTGCCACAGCATGGCTTGATAAGCAATGCATAGGTCTGCACCCAGGATCTGAACCTGCGAACCCGTCTGCCAAAGCGGAGTGCACGAACTTAACCACTACACCACTGGGCCAGCCCTGTGGTTATGCAAGTTTTTAAATGAAACTGTTTCACTTTTATAATCTGGAAAATAGTACTGTAAGCCATAATGCAAATTCCAGGGTACCAGGACTGCCACGTAAGGCTAACTTGGGCCGTGGAGTTAATGATGAGAATGGTTAACTCCTGGAATTGCACAATACTGAGGCGCTTCTATTGTAATGTGTGAGAATTACAGTATAGTTGATTAAGTAAATCAGTAAATTCCACCCTTAAACCCTAAGCCATTGTTCAACCTCTTCATTAAAGTCATTTCTGATGCCACCAACTAATAATGATTCCTTTTTCCTCTAATTTCTGAACAAGTTGCACTTTATTTTACACAAATTCATTAAAGGGGAGATAATGTCTGAGGTCCTCTGCCCCTAATTCAGAATGCCTAGAAGAGGACTGACTTGGGAGAAGCACACCATCTTTAAGTACTAGAAAATTGTACCTATCTCTCCACCAGGATCCTTAACATACACCTTATTTGATACAATAAAATAGCTGAAAAAAGTAAAAAAGTCCTTTGATGATAAAACATAATCCACCATATACAACTGCAAAAGGCAAATGCAGGCTTTAATGGCTGAGGTAAAAGAGTCTGATTTTGTGAAATGAAAACAACATACACAACTTCTGAGGCTGGACCATATTTCAGCAAAAGTTATGAAGCTTTCCAACACAGCAACAACTGAGTGAGGAATAAAAAGATATTGCAATGATTCATGTATTCTAAAAGTAAGTATACTTTCCATATCAGGGTTTAAGGAGAAGCCAATAGGACTGCTGAGAAAGGCACCTTAAAAAGAAAGACCATTTAGAAGACAGTAAAGACTATTAATCTCTGATATATGTGATTCCTACAAAGAAATACACAATTAAAATAAGCACCAAAAGAGATATTTTTAAAAGCAGTTGCTAAGAAAGCCATCAAATGGCCCTCACTATTCATTCAACAAATATTTTCTGAGTATCTATTATGTGCCAAGCATTATGCTAGGCATTACAGAGACTAATGTGAATAAAAGACTATGTCTTTACCCTCACAAAGCTTCTAGCTAGTGAGTACCCCCAAATATCCGACACTTCTGCCCCCAAAGCCCTTCTCAATGCCACAGTTCTCATTAAAGTTTTCTTAACATCCAAACATACAGCAGTTTAAAGAAAAGGCAAGAGTTACAGTACATTATGATAGTGTATTATATTAAATGCAGTTTATGTGGTTGATTACTATATTCTTATTTGACATAATTTTTTTTTTTTTTTTGCTGGGGAAGATTTGCGCTGAGCTAACATCTGTTGCCAATCTTCCTCATTTTTTCCTCCCCAAAGCCCCAGTACACAGTTGTATATTCTAGTTGTAGGTCCTTCTAGTTCTTCTAAGTGAGCCACTGCCACAGCACAGCTACTGAGACGAGTGGTGTGGTTCCGTGACCAGGAACCGAATCCAGGCCATCAAAGTGGAGTGCACCAAACTTTAACTACTACGCCATCAGGGCTGGCTGTGACGTAAAAATTTTAGAAAGCTTTACACAGTAAACATGTGGCTATACCATCTGCGGTATTTTCCACACAAAATGAGGCATTAGATATTTGGATAAAACTATAACCCCAAATTATACTTGTTTCTATAGGGGGAAAAAATCAGATTTTATAGAGCAGTTTGAATCTTTTCTAAGGCTGCATGTATTACAAATGAGTTTCACCATCAGTAAGTACTGCATTATATGTAACCCTGAATACTGCACTGATTAACCACAGAAAAAGCTTTTGCTGAAGTTTAGAGGTGACTCTAGAAGGCTGAAAATCCAAAAGAATATGATATGCCATTGTCAGGTGAACCAAAAGAAACTTTAAATCTATAATCTCTAAAATAAGCTAATGAGGAGTTAGTTCTACCTGTTTAACCGCTTTCTTAACACACACCCAAATAATATGATAGTAAATCTCACTAGTGAAGCTTTCTTCTAGGTTACTTATTAAAAAGTTCAGAGCAAACAGTGTAAAAAGACTCAGAAGGGAGAACCAATCTAAGCTACAAACTGTTTCACCCTATTAACTGTATGCAAATAGATTTTATAAATATGCTGATTACAGATACTAGAACCCACTATAACATTATCAACATTTATTACAAGTTTCTACTTGTAACAACTGCATTTTAAAAAATATTTCACAATATATTTAAGAATGCAGATTCCCTTTCCTCTAATCTATCTAAACACAATCATTTTCATACACAAAATTCTTTAAAGAAATAGTGACCCCACATTATAAGAAAATGAGCTTAATATTTCACCTAAGTAATTTTTCCAGACCCATGGATCTTCTTTCTTGCTTTGTTAACATCACTTCACTTTTATTTGCTACATTAAGATTATCATAAGAATTATTTATTTTCCTGATAAGCTCCTATATGATGTGTCCTTCTGGTGTCTACATGACTGTCCCTAAGTAATCCCTTTCTTTGCTCTTTTCTTTTTCTAATCATCTGTGCTAACAAATATCTATACTGACTGAAGACCTATGAGCTTTCCTGTTCCTTCCATATACATCTATTTTAGTTGAACAGAAAGCATTTTTCTTCTGGCTCCTGGATATATATAACTATTAAATTTTGGAACTATGAGAGCCTTACAGATGATCTAATAAAATCTCCAATTTTATTTTTTAAAAAAAAGGAAACAGACCCATTGAAGGAAAAATGATACGACCAAAATGAGATTATTTTCAAGAAGATACTGCTAAGTGAAATAAGATTTTGCAAAAAGAACTTAATGTAGTAATTCTGCAACTAGACTGAAAAACTGACATCACAGTAAAATGTTTAATGTGAACCCTTGATTTTAAAAATCTCTTATTGATACTTTAAAAAGTTTCCCTACTCAAATTTGACGTCTAAAAATTATTTTTAAACTTCTTAATTTAAAATAATCTTATTTATAATCATCTCAATGGTAAATTAATTCAAACTAGCTTCTTAGTTTAGGATTTACATCACATTGTTTCTAATTCATAGGATTTTCAGAACAATGATAAATGGAATTCAAGGAGACAGGAGCTATTTATCAAGCATGTCCTAGAATGAGTCTCATGAAGTACTCAGTACTAGCCTGCTACAGACAAATGATTAAATGTTACAACTTCTAACTAAAGACTACACAACACCTTAACATCAGAATTATGGAAAAATTAAAGTTTGAGTATCCTGATAATCCACATAAAAGAAAAAATCAACATACTGATTATACATAATATACATATAGAAAATTTCTAAGATCAATACCAGCCCAAATAATTTGGGACTATGATTAATACACAGCATCTGTCAAACTATCACAATGTGCTAAATAAATGACATGAATCAAAATCACTGTAAGAAATCACTATAAGAAACATGGTTAATTCTTGATGTAGTTATTTCTGAATTTTTTGTGCCTCCTCATTTTGAAATAGCCTATGGTTTGTCAGCAAAGGCTTCTCAAAACACAGGGAACTGTATCTATCAAAGTGAAACAAATGTCTCTCAAAGTGATGCACTGAGGCAGAGGTAAATCAAAAGCCACAGATCTTCAAGATAACTTTGTTACTCTTCTAAACTCCATTTCCACCTCTGCCATTCCTATCCCACCCAGGAAATGCTTCTTAGCCCTATTTAATTTCCTTTGGCACAAACAGGGGACTCTTGCAAACCAATGAAGACTCAAATAATGAGATGGCATCAGGATCTGCCTGGTCCTGATACCCACACAGATTGCTTACAATCAAACTTTAATATTCCCTTCTTTTCAAGGTTAATCCATTCAGTCATTTTACTCTAATTGCCGTCAATCTGGTTTACAGTAGATAGAGTAGCATTTGGGCCACTTAAAACAATAAAGAAAATTAGATTTTTTAAAATGCTGCAGCTGTCCATGACACACTCTGCATGGAATTTGTAGGCAGGTACCAGGATCCAGATACCCACATCATGTCCACCCTCTGCCACTGTCCTTATGGAAGGCAGGGAGAAATTTCTAATTATTCAAGTGAAGATTTCACTTACCAGGAACTTTTAAAAATATCTAAGTCTCATTTATATTGTCAAAATGTCAATTTAAAACCATTTTTACCTATTCACTAAATCACCATATCCTGGAAATATATTCTGGCCTAGTTTAAAAGTTATAAAATCAAAATCTTTAACATACCCTTACTACTTAAAACTTTTTTTAGCTAATTAATCATGGATTTTCCCTACCTTGTTAGTATGATGGGTGAGGTCTTTTGGAATTTCACTGAAAATTAGAATGTATAACGGTATAAACGCAAATTAAGTTCACCAAGTCAAACAAAATACTAAACATAAAGGTTATAGAATTTTAATATACTAGAGAAAACAGCAAGGAGCCAAGGGGAAAGATTTGGTAGGAATTCCATCAATACTCTGCCAATTGTGGGGCAAGGTAGACACATATTAAACTGAATTGTATTCTTCGCGTCTTCACACTACCAAGGAAGAAACATTACGAAACTTTGTAATTTTTTCGGAAACAATAAAGAACTGGTCTCACTTTCAGGTCAGCTTCAGCCAAATCTTAAGGGCTACAAGTCACCCAGAACCTGGCAACAGTAACTTTTCTTCCTTGACCCAAGAAGGCAGAGTGCCAGAGGGAAATAGCAAAGAGTAGCACTATATAAACAGGGCAAGTGGCACAAGAGCAGAGGCAAGTTATATAACCAAAATATATTTTAAAATATGTTCATAACTCGTAACAACCTTTGCCTTTGGTTGGTTTCTTGTTTGGAGTATCAGTTGAAACAGTTAATTCAATATTATCTGGATCGCCTCCTTCCTCTTCAATAGCCTACATTAGAAAGAGAAGTTAATATGCTACACAATCTATCTAAACTTATTTTATAAAAACGAAATGAAAAAAAATTAGCAAACCTCAAGCCTCAAGACATTAGAATTGCCAGTCACTTAATAAACCGACTTCAAAAAAGAGCAATTAAACTACACGAGGGAGAGGAACTTTCAGGGGGAAATATCATTAGGTATCAAAATCACATGGAGTTTTAAATTCTACCGAGTCGAGATCATTAAATATCACATACTGTATTATCATACTGAACAAAAGTCTAAATATTCTCGATTGCAGAAAAGTTGCTAGCTAAGGAAGTAAATAACTAAAAGGAGGTTTCCTAATTTCTATAAGGCAAACTTTCTCCTCTACTACAATCCCAACGCTCACTCGAATAAACGAGAAAGATAATCAGGGATGAAAAAGCAGATTATTGCGCTGATGCAAAAACTGAAAACCCAGCGGAAAACAAACCCTCTCTCTAACCCACCCATCAACTCCTACTACCAATTCCCCCCAAGACGGGAAGGAAACGGTTGGGCACAATAAAACGGTAACTTCGCAGAAGTCACCAAAGTAACCAGTCCCTCCGAGGCCAAGAAATGCACGCGCTCACCATTGCTAAAGGCTGGGGACCGAACGCCTCCCGGGTCTCCACGATCGCCCTTGGGAGGTCCCGCCGGCCGGCCGCAGCGCTCGCAGCCTGGCGCGGACGTCCCGGGAGAGGCAGGGGAGCGCTCGGCCGCAGCGGCCGGTCCGGGGCGGCTCGCGGGCCCCTCGCAGGCCCGGCCCGGCGCGCGGGGGCAGGGGCGCCGCGGGAGGGTCCTCGCCCTCCCTGCGCGCGCGGGCGCCGCCCGGGGCCTCCCCACCGCGCAGCCCCGCGGGCCCCGGCGGCTGCAGGCGTCCGGGAGCTGCGGCGGAAGGGGCGAATCCGAGGCGCGGCCTAAGCTCCCTTTCCCGGACCTCGCCGGGCCTCACCTGCTTGAGTCGGGAGACGAGCACAGTCTTGACTCCGGTGATGTCTAAGTTCCGCCGCTTCAGCTCGGACTTGAGATCGATGACCCGCAGATCGGTGATCTTTTTACCTTCCGCCTGACCCAAGGCGGCCGAGGCTGTCACAGCACCGGTAGCGGCAGCCATTTTAGAAGAGCAGCGCGCTGCCGAGGCAGCGAGTGGGTTGCAGGGCGGCGGCAGCAGCACCAACTTCGACCCAGGCCTCGGCGGCCGGCGGCGCCGCGCTGCGCTGCGCACAATGACCCGCTGGCCCCGCCCCCTGTCCGCCACCCCGGCGCAACCTGCAGCCGCAGCCAGCACCCGGATGACGGGCGCGCGTGCGCACTGGCGCGGGGGACGGCGCCCGGACAGCTCTGCCGAGCCGGCCGCGGCCACCTGGGGGTTCGACCCCTTGCGTGGGCTGGGAGGTCAGGCGCGTCCAACCGCGCCAACGTCCGCCGCGCCGCCGTTCCCCCGCCGCTTCGTTAGCCATTCTCTGGCAACGTCTCGAGTCTTGAGCAACAACAGCGTGCCGGGCACTACTCGGCAGAGACGGTTTGTGCGTTTCTCACCACAAACCAAGGGGCTTGTGCGCGCCGGTTCTGAACCTCTTCCAGAGAAAGAAAGTATCGGTTCTGCTGAATAATCGAACAAATATGGCCAGTATGCACTAATGAACTAGGTTCCCCGAGTTCCATTCAGAAGGCCCGAAAGAAACCCTAGGGCAGTTATAAGACTATAAAGAGTGTAAAGAGCTATACGGGTTATAAGACTATAAAGGGGATGGCCTGTGTGACAGGTCCCACTAGCTGTCTCAGGGGAAAACATGCTTTCAGCCCAAGGAAGCTTAGTTTATTCTAGGGCTGCTCCTGCTCCCTGAAGACAGGACAACTTCTCTGCACCGGCCTGTTTGCCATCCTCTCCGGTGGACCTGATGGTTCGACACGAAACTGATCACTGAAGGAGGAAATCAGAAATACTTGTTACCACTCTCATTTACTGTGTTCACTGTTTTGCCCCCCCCCCAAATTTGGGACCCCGAGAACAATGACCATCTTCTCATGGGGGACTGGCCTGTACAAGTGAGTACTCATTCGTAACTTTAGCTAGTGTTATTCATCATCAAAGCATAAGCATTTATGGAATAAAACTATTCTGTAAATTCCATAAACTGAGTATGATGTACAATTAACTGTATTGGCATTTCCTGGTTTTAAACATTTAAATTGATGAGGTCTGTCTCACTTTAGGTTGCTTTTTCTGATTGTCTAATTAAATCAAAAGGAGAAAAACTGGGCATTATAAAGTAATATCTGACGTTCGGGTAGTTCTTTACCGTTTATAATGCACTTTGACATGCAATAACCCCCTTAATCCTTCCGAACTCTGTGAAGTAAATCTCTGCGAGGCTTAGAGAGATTAAATGGCTTGTCCGTGTTCACATAGCTGGTATGTGGCTGAACTGGTGCTCAAATCTGGGTCTCCTGATTTCAAATCCAGCTATGTCTCTACTACAACTTGAATCACAGTCATAGAATTTTAGAATTGAAAGGATCTTTAGAAATCTTCTGGCGCAAATCCTCTCTTTTTTAACAGATGAAGATTTTAAGAAATTTACCTAGGGACCCACAACTAATTATTGGCCAAATTGGCACTAAACCTCAGATCTCATTCCAGTGTCTTTCCCACTCAGCCACCCCACTCCCACCTTCTGTGGACCCTGTAAAGAGGGGTTATACTAACCAAAAGCTATATTTTATAGTGAACAATGTTATGTTTAAAGTGAATGAGTTTTTCTTTGTCTTAAAAAATATAATAATGGAGTTATCTTAAAATGGAGATCTGTGCCTTCTGATCTGATGCACTTGAGAAGGACACAACATCACCTGCCAAATGCCAAGAATGTTTAATCTGAATCTCATCAGGAGAAAACAATCAGACAAGTCCAATTGTAGGACATTCTATAAAATAACTGCTCTGGATTCTTCAAGAAGCAATATCATGAAAGTAAAAGTAGTAAAGCAATTTTAGAATAGAGATGACTAAAGAGACATGATAACTAAATTTCACGTGAGATTGTTGTTTGGATCCTGGAACAAAGAACAAAAAAGCTGCTAAATGGACAACTGAGAAATTTGATTGTGTTAGGTTGTGTTATTGTACCAATGTTAAACATCTGAAGTGTTACATCATGGTTATGTAGAATGTCCTAGTTCTTAGGAGATACTTGCTGAGGTTCTTAGAGGTGAACTATCTTTTTTTCTGCAATTTACTTTCAAATGGTTGAGAAAGAGAGGGAGAGAATGAAAATGTGGCAATATGTTACCAGTCACTAAGTTAAGTGTAGCAGAAAGTTAATAACTGGGGAAACAAATGGGGCAAAATGTTAACAATTAGAGAATCTAGATGAAGGGCATAAGGTTGTTCTCTGTATACTATTTAAACTTTTTTATAGATTGGAATTTATTCAAAATAAAGTGGAGGAAAACCCATACATAAATCTAATTTTTGTTTTGGTTTTTTGCTGAGGAAGATTTGCCCTGAGCTAACATCTGTTGCTAGTCATCCTCCTTTTTTTTGCTTGAGAAAGCTTAGCCCTGAGCTAACATCTGTGCCAGTCTTTCTCTATTTTGTATGTGGGTTGCTGCCACAGCATGGCTGACCAGTGGTGTAGGTCCATGCCCAGGATCTGAACCCACGAACCCAGGCCACCGAAGCACCAAACTTAAAACACTGTGCCATGGGGCCAGCCCCAAATCTAATTTTTTTGTAATAAAGAAAAAATAAAATGGAGAAATTTTATTTTTTAACTTTTAACATATAGGATTTTTAATTTTATCATTTAGCCTGTGATTCTTGTTTTTTAAAATTACTTATTTAAATAATTCACCTTAAATATATAATATATACATTTATTGTGAAGACTTGGCTCACAATTATGGAGGCTGAGAAGTCCGAAGATCCGCTATTTGCAATCTGGAGACGTGTCTTCATATACGATTTTTTAAAATGTATCCTACTTGGGCTTTGTTGAACTTCTTGAATCAATGGATGAAGATTTCCTGGCTTTACACCAGAGAAAGCCAGTGTGTAATTCCAATCCAAGTCTGAAGGCCTGAGAACCAGGGGAGCCAATGGTGGAAATCCCATTCCAGGGGCAGGGGAAGACTGATGTCCCAGCTCAAGCAGGCAGGCTTGATCTGAGGGTCAGCCCTCAGATTTGTCTCTCCTCAAAGAGATTATCATGACCTTGGATTAGGAAAAATTTATATATAAGGACATAAAAAGCACTAACTAGAAAGGAAAAGATTGATTTATTTGACTACATTAAAATTAAGAATTTCTGCTCATCAGAAGATACCATTAACAGAGTTACAAAATAATACAGAGTTTCCACGTGCCCTTCATTCAGTTGCTTCAAATGGTTACATCTTACATAGCTATACTACAATATCAAAATCAAGAAATTGATATTGGTACAATGCGTGTATATAGTTCTATGCCATTTGATTACATGCACAGGTTCCTGTAACCACTACTGCAATCAAGATACAGAACTATTCCATCACTACAGATATCTCCTTTGTGCTAACTCCTTTATAGTCATACCTACTCCTTGCCTCACTCCCACCAATCCTAATCCCTGGCAACCACTTATTTATTCTCCATCTTTATAGCTTTTTTATTTAAAGAATGTTACGTAAATGGACTCATACAATATATGACCCATTGAAATTTTCTTTTTTTCCACTCAGCATAAGTCCCTTGAGTTCCAAGCTGTTGCGTGTATCAATAGTTTTTCCTTTTTATTGTTTTGTTTTATTTAGTATTGCATAGTATGGATGTACCACAGTTTGTTTAGTCACTCACTTATTAAAGGACTTTTTGGTAGTTTCCAGTCTTTGGCTATTACAAATAAGCTGCTATTTACATTTGTGTGTGGGTTTTTGAGGGGACTTACATCATTTCTCTGGGGCAAATGCCCAGGAGTGTGAGTGCTATGTCAAAAACAAAAGGTTAATATCCCTAATATAAAAAGAGCTTCTAAAAGTAGAGAAGAAAAAGTCATGTGGTATATGTGTTTCATTTTTTAATAAACTGCCAAGTTTTTCCAGTGTGGCTGTACCATTTTGTATCCCCACTAGCAATTTAAGAGATATCCAGCTTTTCCACATTCTTGCCAGTGTTTGGTATTGTCACTTTTTTTTTTTTTTTTAATTTTAGCTGTTGTAATAGGTATGTAGTGATGTCTCATTAAAAGTTGAGATTTTTAATAACTAAAGTGAGTCCATTTCTAACACCAGGGTAAATTCCAAATGGATTAGATATTTAAATATAAGATGAAATCATACAAGTCCTGGAAGAGAGCATTGGTGAATTCCCAGTTCAGGCAACAACTGATCTGATTTCTGTCACTATAGTTTTGCCTTTTCCAGTTTGTCATATAAATGGAATCCTACAATATGAAGCCATTTGTTTTTGGCCTATTTTACAAAGCTTAATACTTGATATTCATCCATGTTCTTGCATATATTATTACTTCTTTCTGTTCAATGGCTAAGCAGTATTCCATGATATGGTTGTACCACAATTTGTTTATCCATTAACCAGTGATGGGCATTTGAGTTGTTTTGAATATTATGAATATTATGAATTAACGTACAGGTATTGGTGTGGACATATGTTTTCATTTGGGGGGGGTAGATACCTAGGAGTGGGTAGTATGGTAATTGTATATTTAACTTCAGGAGAAACTGCCAAATTATTTTCCAGATATGCCATTTTGCATTCCCACCAGCAATATCTGAGGGTTTCAGTTGCTCTAAATCCTTATTGGCACTTAATATGGTCAGTCTTTTTTTATTTTAACCATGCTAGAGGATATTTAGTATTATTGTCATTTTAATTTGCATTTCTCTAATGACTAATAATTTTGGATATGTTTTCATGTGTTTATTTGCCATCTGTGTATGTGGTGAGGTGTCTGTTCAGATCTTTTGCTCATTTTAAAAATTGGATTGATTGTCTTTTTATTATTGAGGTTAAATAGTATACATGTAAGTCCTTTTTTAGATATGTGACTCTCAAATATTTTCTCTTGTTCTCTAGTTTGTACTGTTCTTTTATTAGAAGTACTTTCAAAGAGCAGGACTTTTAAACTTTGAGGAAGTCCAGTTTATCATTTTCTTCATGATTCATGCTTTTTGCATCTTATCTAACGAGTATTTGCCTAACCCAAGATCACAAAGATTTTCTCTGATTTTTTTTCTAAAAGTACTACAGTTTTAACTCTTAAGCTTGTGATCAATTTTGAGTTAATTTTTGTGTATAGTGTGAGCTAGTCAATATTATTTTTATTGTATGTGAAAATATGATTATCTCATCATTTGCTGAAAAAAACTATTCCTTCCCCATTAAATTACCTTGGCAATGTTGAAAATCTATTGAACATATATGTTTTGAACTATTTCTGGACTCTCTATTGTGTTCCATTGAGCTACATGTCTATTCTTACAGGATTGCCACACTGTCTTGATTATTGCAGCCTTATAATAAGTCTTGAAATTAAATAGTGTGAGTCCCCAAGTTTGTTCTTTTTGAAAATTGTTTTGCTATTCTAGATCCTTTACATTTCCATATAAATTTGAGAATCAGTTTTTCAATTTCCACAAAATAGTCTTCTGGGATTTTTAGTTAGGATTGGGTTGAATTTATAGGTCAATTTGGAGAGAACTGACATCTTAACAATACTGAGTCTTCCCAACCATGTACATGGTATATCTCTCCATTTAGTTCAATCTTCTTGACTGTCTCTCAGCAGTGGTTTGTAGCTTTCAACATACAGATTTTGCATATATTTTGTTAGATTTAGCCACAGGTATTTTTTTTGATGCTATTGTAATTTGTATCATTTTCTTAATTTTATTTTTCAATTATTCATTACAAGTATACAGCATACAATTGATTATGGTATATTGACCTTGTGTCCTGATACTTTTCTAAACTTATAAGTAATAGCAAATTTTTTAAGATTCTTTTTTTTTTCTAGATAGACAATAACTCTTCTTTTCCAATCCAAATGCCTTTCATTCTGTTTCTTGCCTTATTTCACTATCTCGAACCTCAGAGCAATGATGAATAGAAGTGATGAGAGCACAATGCATCATTGCATTGTCCCAGACCTTAAGAGGAAAGCATTCGGTCTTTTGGCATAAGTATGATGTTAGCTATAGGTTTTCCATAAATGCCATTTATCAAGTTGAAGAACTTCCCTTCTATTCCTGGTTTTCTAAGAATTGTTGTCATGATTGGGTGTTGAATTTTGGTAAATAATTTTTCTCTATTGAGATGATCATGTGGTTTTTCTTTTTTAGTCTTTGATATGGTAAATTATATTGAGTGACTTTTGAATGTTGAGTCAATCTTGCATTCTTGTGATAAACTCCAACTGGAAAATTAAATTTTTCCTTAAAATTATTTTTGATCCTTAAGTTATACATTATCCTTTTTAATATTGGGATTATATTAGTTAATATTTTGTTAGGGATTTTTTGATTCCATATTTATGGGGTATGAAGTTTTCTTTCTTGTAATATCTTTATTTGATTTGGTGTCAGGGTAATGCTGGCCCCATAAAATGATTTGGGAAGTGTTCCTTTCTCTTCTATTTTTGATAAAGTGTGTGTAGAATTAGTATCTTGTCTTCCTTAAATGTTAGGCAGAGTTCCTCATTGAAGCTCTGTAAATCTAGAATTTTCCTTGTGGGAAGTTTTTAAGTACAAAATCAATTTCTTCAGTAGATATATGGCACTTCAGGTAGTTTATTTCTACTTGAGTGAGCTTTGGTAATTTATGTTTTTCAAGGAATTTGTCCCTTTTGTCTAAGTTATCAAAAACATTGGCATAAAGTTGTTCCAGGTGAAAAGAAAATTTTTGTTCTTCTAAGAGACAAGTAAACAGTTTAGTAAAGTGCCTTTTTTCCTTGAGATTTTAGGTTGGCATGGAGGTAAGTTTGTTAATTTGTTGTGTTGTGAAGATATTCCCATGCATTACTGATTGGAGTATAAACTGACCTCTATGGAGATTAATTTGAAAATATAAAACAAAATTACAACGCACAAACCTTTGGCACAGAAATTCTACTCACAGGTAATAATGTATTCTTGTAGGTAATAACATAATTATGGGAAATAACATATGTACCAAGATATTTATTGCAGTATTATTTATAATAGAAAAATTGATGGAAATAACCTAAAAATTCATCAATGGTTCTGTTACATAGTAGAATACTCTGCACATATTAATAAGAATGATGGACCAATACGTATACTGCTATGGAAAGATCAATTTTAAAAATCAAAGAGAGGATAGTGTGCACGGTATGCTCTCATTTGCAAGGGAATAATAATATGTGTGATTATGTATATAAATACGTAGACTTAGTCTGGAAGAATACACAAGAAACTGTTAATACTGGTTGCTTCATTGAGGTATAATTTTGTCTTAGTTCTTTTGGGTGCTATAACAAAAACAACATAGACTGGGTGGCTTATAAACAAAAGAAATTTATTTCTCACCATTCAAGAGGCTCAGAAGTCCAAGATCAAGGTGCCAGCAGATTCAGTGTCCGGTGAGAGCAGAAGGGACAAAGGGAGCTCTCTACAGCCTCTTTTATAAGGGCACTAATCCCATTCATGAGGGCTCTGTCCTCATGACCTAATCACCTCTCAAAGGCCCCACCTCCAAATACTGTCACTTCAAGGATTATGTTTCAACATATGAATTTTGCGGGGGCACAAACATTCAATCTATAACAAATTTACATACCATTTAAAATGTACGATTCAATGATTTTTAGTAAATTTACAAAGCTGTGTGACCATCCACACAATTCAGTTTTAGGACATTTCTGTCACTCCAAAATTATCCCTTATGCCCATTTGTGGTCAACCCTTGTTCCCACCTCCAGTCCTGGGCAACCACTGACAGACTTTATGTTTCTATTGGTTTGCCTTTTCTGGATATTTCACATAAATGAAATTATACAATATGTATTATGCATCTGACTTCTTTGGGGTTCATCCATTTTGCAGCCTGTAACAGTTGTTTGCTCCTTTCTAGTGCTGACAGTGTTATATAAATAGACCACATTGTGTCTGTCCCTGCACTAGTTGATAGACATTTGGATTGTTTCCACTTTTTGGCTATTAAGAATAATGCTGCTATGAACATTCATGTACAAGTCTTTGTGTGGATGTAAGTTTTCATTTTCTTGGATAGATATCTAGGAGTGGAATTGCTAGGTTTTATTGTAAATTTATGTGTTTTTTTCTCCCCAAAGCCCCAGTAGATAGTTGTATGTCATAGTTGTACATCCTTCTAGTTGGCTCTATGTGGAACGCTGCCTCAGCATGGCTTGATGAGCAGTGAGTAGGTCCACACCCAGGATCCAAACCGGGAACCTGGGGCTGCGGAACTGGAGCACGCAAACTTACCCACTACCCCACCAGGCCACCCCCTTATGTTTATTTTTTAAAGAACTGCCAGAGTTTTCCAAAGTAGCTACACCATTTACACACCCATCAGCAATGTATGAGGGTTCCATTTCTCCACATCTTTTCCAATACTTCTTATTGTTTGTCGTTTTGGTTGTAGCCATACTACTGGGTGTGAAGTGGTATCTTATTGTAGTTCTAATTTGCATTTTCCCTAATGACTAATGATGTTGAGCATCTTTCCATGTGCCTAGTCCAACCATTCATATATCTTCTTTTGTAAAATATCTATTCAAATCTTTACCCATTTATAATTGGGTTGTTTTGGAATTCCTTTAAATTTCTATTAACAGTTTTCTATTTCTGAAATTTCTAATTTGTACATTTTATACTTGTATACTATTGTTTTATTTCTGTCTGTTTCATAATTTCTTGTTATTTTTCATAAATGTTACTTCTTCATTGACCTCTTTGAGGATCATCAACATGATTATATTTTCTTTCCTTAGTTTTTATTATGGATTTCAAATATAGACAAAAGTGGAAAAAGAATATAGTAAACACTCATGGATTCATGATGCAGCTTAATATGTCTCCCATCTCTTTTAAGGTTGATGCTCTAAAAAACCTTGTCCTAAGCTACTCAAGACATATCTATAGAAATCCCTCCCACATATAACAGGTTTCCTCATGTAGATTGTACTGTTGGAATGGTAGTGCTTGTTTATGTCATGCAGGATCTGGTATCTTTATGACTAGTAGTAGAGTGTTCTAAAACCCGTGGTCTTTGTCTTACCTACCCTTTGGATTTCGGATACACTATACATACCAGCAGGACAAGAGGGGATGTGATGCAGGGGATTTGACCTATAGAAGAACGCTTTTGCAAAGCTCTTGTCTTGACTGGGTGAGAAAGCGGATGGCTCTAAACCTCTTGGAAGGTTTTTGTAGGAAGAGATTATGAGAGGGTTTATTACCAGACTCACACTTTGTCTACTATATCAGCCTCCCTCTCATATGTTTACTTTTAGTTGGGCTCACCTCCTTTCTTAAAGAGTTATGAAAGGATCTCACTGTGGTATAGGTCTCCTCGAGCTTCCTTCCCTTCATGAAACTCACCATAATAGTTATTGTAGAGATGTTGTTAAGAATGTTGTTTACTGTCACACAGTGTCCCTTTAATGATAATATTTCTTTCAGGTTTCAATGTAAGGAAAATTTCTGCTTCTTCTGAGACATATTGCCTTACTGACACTTGCGAATCTTGTAACTGATTACATTTCCCTATTGGCTTTGGCTGAAAGGAAACTAAAGTTAAATTTGTGGCTCACATCTAGAAATTGCCCAGGATACTATGGTATGTATTTCTGTGTCATAATTACCTCTGGCTGAATTTTGCTATCCTCACTTATTTTTCATTGGTTTGTTTTGTGGTTTTTTTTTGAAGTGTTAACTCTTAGGTTTCTACCCTGATATTACATGTGTTCATGTAAGCTATCACAAATATTATTAGAGAATAGGTTGGGAATGTTTGCACACATAAGTAAATATAATAAAAGATGGTCATTTAGAGTAGCACTTGTAGCAAGGAATTGGTTAGTATTTCACATTTTTAATTTAGTTTAAATTTAGTCATAGTTTCAGGTTTTCAGATTGCATCTCTAAGCTCATTTTCTCATTGTTAAGACAGGTTTTTGTTGCACAAACTGAAAGTAAAGCAATGGAAAATATTCTTTCTCCAACAACAAAAATATTTTTAATGTTAAACTTCTCATCTTTGTGTACTCCTTGCTTCAACACTTAATACCAACTGTGGGCAAGTAACTTAAATGTTCTCAGCTATAATTTTCTCACTTATAATGTGAATAGATCCTACCTCACTGAATGATAAGTTCAAGGAGACGGTACCTCTTAGACAAAAAGAGCTGGTTGATTGTTGTTACTAACTTGCTATGGGATGTTGGACAAGTTAGTTGATCTTTCTAAGGTTTACTTTCCTCTAATGGAAAATAGGATGACTGAACCAGATGATTCTTAAGATCCCTTGCAACTCTTAACCGAGTTATTCAATAAATATTTGTAAAAAGATGAGTAAAACAAAGGGCTTATCCTTTAGAAGATCACAGTAGAGTGAGAAAAGGGTAAATGGATTAATTAAATGAAATATGATAAGTGCTCTAATAGAGGTTATAAACATAATTTTATTGATACAGAGGAGGGAAACCTGGGCTCTAATTGCAAAGCCAAAGGAAGATTCAGAGGCTATAACGTAGACTGCCTTTGTTCCTTGTTTTGGGGAAAAGGTGTTAGTCTTTCACTATTAAGTATGATGTTAGCTGTAGGTTTTTTATAGATGCCTTTTTTAGATTGAGGAAAGGTTGTTTTCCCCCATTTGTAGTTTGCTCTAAGTTGTCATGAGTGGATGTTGAATTTTGTCAAATGGTTTTTTCCGAATCTATCAAAATAATCATACTTTTTTTTAAGTGTAATAATACAGTGAATTACATTGACTGATTTTTGACTATTAAATCAACCATATATTCCTATGGTAAAACACACTTGGTCATGATGTATTATCCATTTTTATATTTACTGGATTTGATTTACTAAAACTTTGTTAAGGAGTTTTGCATCTATGTTCATAAGGGATATTGGTCTATATTTTCTTTTAATATCTTTGGTTTCATTTTTAGGGTAACGCTCACCCCATAGAATGATTTAGGATATATTCACTCTTCTATTTTCTATAAGAGTTTGTGTGGAATTGGTATTATTTATTCGTTAAATATTTTATAAAATTTACCAGTGAAGCCATCTGGACCTCAAGTTTTCTTCAGGGAAGTTCTAAAACAATGAAATCAATGTATGGATCTGAAGTGATGTCCTCTCTCTCATTCCTGATGTTGGCAATTTCTTTCTTCTCTCTTTTATTAATCCCTAAACAGTCCAGTTAGTGTTATCTGTATTATTGATATTCTCCTAGAACCAGCTTTAGGTTTCATTGAGTTTTTTCCCTGTTGTTTTTGTTTTCTGTTTCATTGGTTTCTCCTCTTTTTTCCCCCTATCTGAAATACTAAAAACTTATTTTTGTTTTCCAAAGTGGAGTTTATGTTATGTATAAACATAGTAATATAATACATACACATAAAATAGTACAGGCTTCTATGGCAGCTGTTGGTCTGCATCAGTTTAACTCCTCAAAAGAAGTTTATTTGCAGAGCTAATGCCCCATAAACTTAGGTTCTTCATATTCTGTAACAAGTTCCTTTGATTCCTTTTTGTCACCTCCTCTCTTTGCCTCCAATTTCTCTTCTGGAGTTCACATTCATATTCCACTGTGTGCTCCTCCAAAAATGCACTAGCATAATCTAGATCATGTTTACTCATTCTACCCAATAGATAATTCTTGGAGGAGATGTCATCATCCATGAGGAGATGTCATCCATCCATTTGTTTCTTCTTTCTCTTTTTCATTTGCTTTGTCAGCTCAATCAATTATTTCTACTCTTGTTTTGGCCACGCTGGGCTCAAGCTTCCGAGCACTTTCTCTTCCTTTTGTATTCTATTATTTGCTCATTGAGTGTCTCATGATTGATTCCACACAGACTTGAGTGTGCAGCAGATTCCATGGCATCAGATGATGACGAACTGTCATAGGTTCCCTTAAGTCATTTTGTATAAAGTCTTCTTATTCATCTGTGGTCCACAATCAGCAATTGCCAGTAACTAATCAATCTCAGAACTGCATTTTGTATGTCGAACAAACACCATGGGCAGCTCCTTCCTTAGGATCTGCTGAGACATCAAATAATGCCTCATATGTACAGTGCTTTTCTGTAAGATGGCTTCTGTGTGCTCATTCTAGTCAGCAAAAAGAGTTGTCTTCCAAGATACGCAGGCTGAGAAGTCTAAAGTAAGAGAGACCTTGGAAAGCTCCACGTCTGGGCCGTAGATCTCTTGGCTCACTTCAGAAATGCCCAGCAAATCTGTCAGTGCTTTATAGAGAAGGCCATCCAGGGCCCTTAAGTGCACGTGGTCCTCTTTCTTGGTTTTCTTTGACATATTCTTCGTTACAAATTCCAACTTGGATAATTTGAAGTAAAGGGAGATCCCAAGGAAAGACCTTCATACCAAAACATTTTTCTAACCAGTACTCCTCAAAACTATCAGGATCATCAACAAGGAAAATTTGAGAAACTGCCACAGTTAAGAGGAGTCTAAAGAGATATGACAACTCCATTTTTTTTTCATGTTCTCTCATTACTAGTGAGGTAGAACAAACCACTTTTTGACCAATTATATTTATTTTTCTGTGAACTATCTTACCATGCCTTTGCCCAGGTCTCTGTTGGAGTCATTGTATTTTTCTTATCAGTTTATATAAGCTCTTTATACAATGAAGATAATGACCCTTTGCCATACTTGTATATATTTTTCTGTTTGTTTTTTATGATTTAATTTGTTGATTATATTTTTGTCATATAGAAGTTCTTGAGATTCATGTAGTATGATCTACCTACATGATGGTTTTCTCCTACTGCTTTTCAGTTTAAAAAGTTCTTCTCTGTCCAAATTTTAGATACATAATCATTTATATTTTATTCTAGGGCTTTTATGATTTGATTTTTTTTTTTTGACCTTCAACTAATTCATCTGGAATTTCAGTTTATGCATGGTGGTGGAGTTACAAACCCACCCACTTGTGTGCTTGTTACAAACCCAGATATTCCTGAGCCCTGCCCCCCTGAGATTTTGATTCTGTAGAGGAGGAGTGGGCTCAGGAACCCACACTTGTTACATTCACTCCATGTGACCATGTTGCATATGGGCCTCTGACCACATTTTGAGAAACGTTTGCAGAATGCAGTGTAGCCTGCCTTAGTATAGAGACTGAGCACCTCCCATCTGGATGACCGCAGCAGTCTCCCTCAGCTGCCAAGTCACTACACCCTAAACTCTATCCTACACACAGCTCCTAGAGTTCTCTTCCAGAAACGTCTCATGAAAAACTTCGTTAGCTGCCTGTCATTAAGGGAAGTAGTTCGAATCCCTCATGCCAGTATACCAGGCCCTTCATTACCTTCCCAGACCTACCCGTCTAATTGGCTGGATCTCTAACAACGTTGGCACCACTCTCCCTTCTAGCCGGGCCCGCCTCCTCATGGGCCATGGACACATGTTGCTCACATAAATGGCTTTTGAGGAAAATGTCTTGATCAAGTTCTTGTTGCCACAAGAGATGGAGGAGACACTTCTGCTGAGAAGCCCCTATGGCCCTGTGGGAGCCCCACAGCCCACTGGCTGGTGCCCATGTGCCTTATGTTATTCTATTTTATTTTATTGTTTGGTATTTCCTCTTTCTGCTTGCTTTGGGTTTAATTAGCTCTTCTCATTTCTTTCTTTCTTTCTTTACAGAAGGTTATTTCTTTTTTATTTTATTGAGGTCATAATAGTTTATAGCATTGTGAAATTTCAGTTGTACATTATTGTTTGTCAGTCACCATATAAATGCGTCCCTTCACCCCTTGTGCCCACCCTCCAACCTCCTTCCCCCTGGTAACCACTAAACTGTCCTCTCTGTCCATGTGTTAATCTTCCACATATGAGTGAAATCCTGCAGTGTTTGTCTTTCTCTGTCTGGCTTATTTCGCTTAATGTAATATCCTCAAGGTCCATCCATGTTGTTGCAAATGGGACAATTTTGTCTTTTTATGGCTGAGTAGTATTCCACTATGTATCTGCCACATCTTCTTTCTCCAGTCATCAGTCAGTGGGCACTTGGGTTGCTTCCATGTCTTGGCTATAGTGAATAATGCTGCAGTGAGCATAGGGGTGCACAAGTCTCTTTGAATTGTTGATATCAAGTTCTTTGGATAAATACCCAGTAGTGGGATAGCTGGGTTGTATGGTATTTCTATTTTTAATTTTTTGAGGAATCTCCATACTGTTTTCCATAGTGGCCGCACCAGTTTGCATTCCCATCAGCAGTATATGAGGGTTCCCGTTTCTCCACAACCTCTCCAAGATTTGTTATTTTTTGTCTTGGTGATTATAGCCATTCTAATGGATGTAAGGTGGTATCTCAGTGTAGTTTTGATTTGTGTTTCCCTGATGATTAGTGATGTTGAACATCTTTTCATGTGCCTATTGGCCATCTGTATATCTTCTTTGGAAAAATGTCTGTTCATATCCTCTGCACATTTTTTAATTGAGTTGTTTTGTTGTTGTTGTTGTTCAGTTGTGTGAGTTCTTTATATATTATGGAGATTAACCCCTTGTTAGATATATGATTTGCAAATATTTTCTCCCAGTTGGTGGGTTGTCTTTTTGTTTTGTTCCTGGTTTCCTTTGCCTTGCAGAAGCTCTTTAGTTGGATGAAGTCCCAGTTGTTTATTTTTGCTTTTGTTTCCCTTGTCTGAGTAGACATGGTGTTCGAAAAGATCCTTCTAAGATTGATGTCAAAGAGTGTACTGCCTATATTTTCTTCTAGGAGTTTTATGGTTTCACATCTTACCTTCAAGTCTTTGATCCATTTTGAGTTAATTTTTGTGTATGGCGAAAGATAACAGTCTACTTTCATTCTTTTGCATGTGGCTGTCCAGTTTTCCCAACACCATTTATTGAAGAGACTTCCCTTTTTCCATTGTATGTTCTTAGCTCCTTTGTTGGAGATTAGCTGTCCATAGGTATGTGGTTTTGTTTCTGGGCTTTCAATTCTGTTTCATTGATCTGTATGGCTATTTTTGTACCAGTACCATGCTGTTCTGTTTACTATAACTTTGTAGTATATTTTGAAGTCAGGGATTGTGATGCCTCCAGCTTTGTTCTTTTTTCTCAGGATTGCTTTAGCTATCTGGGGTCTTTTGATCCCCCATATGAATTTTAGGATTCTTTGTACTGTTTTGTGAAGAATGTCATTGGGATTGCATTGAATCTGTAGATTGCTTTAGGTAGAATGGACATTTTAACTATGTTTATTCTTCCAATCCATGTGCGTGGGATATCTTTCCATTTCTTTATGTCATCATCAATTTCTTTCAATAATGTCTTATAATTTTCATTGTATAGGTCTTTCACATCCTTGGTTAAATTATTCCTAGATATTTAATTCTTTTTATTGCAATTGTAAATGGGATTGTATTCCTGAGTTCTCCTTCTGTTAGTTCGTTATTAGAGTATAGAAATGCAACTGATTTTTGTAAGTTGATTTTGTACCCTGAAAATTGGCTGTAGTTGTTGATTATTTCTAATAGTTTTCCAATGGATTCTTTAGGGTTTTCTATATATAAAATCTTGTCATCTGCAAACAGCAAGTTTCACTTCTTCACTGCCTATTTGGAATACTTTTATTCCTTTTTCTTGCCTAATGGCTCTGGCCAAAACCTCCATACTATGTTGAATAAAAGTGGCAAGAGTGGGCACCCTTGTCTTGTTCCTGTTCACAGAGGGATGGCTTTCAGTTTTCCCCCATTGAGTATGATGTTGGCTGAGGGTTTGTCATATATGGCCCTTATTATGTTGAGGTACTTTCCTTCACTACCCATTTTATTGAGAGTTTTTGTCATAAATGGATGTTGGATCTTGTCAAATGCTTTCTCTGCATCTATTAAGATGATCATGTGGATTTTATTCCTCATTTTGTTAATGTGGTGTATCACATTGATTGATTTGTGGATGTTGAACCATCTCTGCATCCCTGGTATAAACCCACTTGATCATGGTGTATGATCTTTTTAATGTTTTGCTGTGTTCAGTTTGCCAATATTTTGTTGAGGATTTTAGCATCTACGTTCATCAACAATGTTGGCCTGTAATTGTCCTTTTTTATGTTATCCTTGTCTGGCTTTGGTAAAAGGGTGACGTTGGCCTCGTAGAATATGTTAGGAAGTATTCTGTCTTCCTCAACTTTTTGGAAAGTTTGAGAAGGATAGGTTAACTCTTCTTTGAATGTTTGGTAGAATTCTCCAGAGAAGCCATCTGGTCCTGGACTTTTATATTTTGGGAGGTTTTTGATTACTGTTTCAATCTCTTTATTTGTGATTAGTCTATTCAGATTCTTTATTTCTTCTTGATTCAGTTTTGGGAGGTTCTATGAGTCTGAGAATTTGTCCACTTCTTCTAGATTGTCCAATTTGTTGATATATAGTTTTTCATAGTATTCTCTTATAATCCTTTGTATTTCTGTGGTATCCATTGTAATTTCTCCTCTTTCATTTCTAATTTTATTTATTTGAGACTTCTCTCTTTTTTTCTTAGTGAGTCTGGTAAGGATTTGTCAATGTTGTTTATCTTCTCAAGGAACCAGCTCTTTGTTTCATTGATCCTTTCTCCTGTTTTTTTGTTTTGTTTTGTTGTTGTTGTTTCAGTTTCATTTATTATTTTCCTCCTTCTGCTGACTTTGGGCTTTGTTTGTTCTTCTTTTTCTAAATCAGTTAGGTGTAGTTTAAGATTGCTTATTTGAGATTTTTCTTGTTTGTTAAGGTGGGCCTGTATTGTTATGAATTTCCCTCTTAGGACCGCTTTTGCTGCATCCCATATGAGTTGATATGGTGTATTTTCATTTTCATTTGTCTCCAGATATTTTTTGATTTCTCCTTTAACTTCTTCAATGATCCACTGGTTGTTCAGTAGCATGTTGTTTAGTCTCCACATATTTGTCACTTTGCTAGGTTTTTTCTTGCAGATGATTTCCAGTTTCATGGCATTATATTTGAAAAAGATGCTTGATATGATTTCAATCTTCTCAATTTTTTTGAGGCTTTCCTTGTTTCCCAACATATGGTCTATCCTTTAGAATGTTCCATGTGCACTTGAGAAGAGTGTGTATTCTGCTGTTTTTGGGTAGAGTGTTGTCTATATATCTATTAAGTCCATCTGGTCTAGTTTTTTGTTTAAATTCATTATTTCCTTGTTGACTTTCTGTCTGGATGATCTTATCCATTGATGTAAGTGGGATGTTAAGGTCTTCTACTATTGTTGTGTTGTTGTTAATATCTCCTTTTAGGTTTGTTAATAGTTGCTTTATGTACTTTGGTGCTCTTGTGTTGGGTGCATATATGTTTATAAGTGATATGTCTTCTTGGGGGAGTGTCCCTTTTATCATTATATACTGCCCCTCTTTGTCTCTCCTTACCTGTTTTATCTTGAAGTCCACTTTGTCTGATTGAGTATTGCAACACCCGCTTTCTTTTGTTTGCCATTAGCTTAGAGTATTATCTTCCATTGCTTCACTCTGAGCCTATGTTTGTCTTTAGAGCTGAGATGTGTTTCCTGGAGGCCACATATTGTTGGGTCTTTTTAATCCATCCTGTCACTCTTGTGTCTTTTGATTGGAGAATTCAATGCATTTACATTTAGAGTGATTATTGATATAAAAGGGCTTAATGCTACCATTTTATCGCTCATTTTCTGGTTCTTCTGCATTTCCTTTGTTTCTCGTCCCATATATTTCAGACTACCAATTCAGTTTAGGAGTTCTTTATTGGTGGTTTTCTTAAGTTTTCTCTTTATTTGTCATTTGTGTTTCTGTTCTGATTATTTGTTTAGTGTTTAGCATGAGGTTTGTATAAAGAATCTCATAGATGAGACAGTCCATTTTCTGATAGCCTCTTATTGCCTTAGACTAAGCCAATTCCATCCCTTTCCTCTTCCCCTACTAAATTATTATTGTCACAACTTATTCCATCTTGTGTAGTGAGTTTGTGGTTAAAATGATGAGATCATATTTATTTTTGATATTTTCCTTCCCTGTATCTTTTTTTTTTTTTTTTTTTTGGTGAGGTAGATCAGCCTTGAGCTAACATTTGTGCCCATCTTCTTCTATTTTGTATATGGGATGCCACCACAGCATGGCTTGACTAACGGTGCATAAATCCATGCCCAGGATCTGAGTCTGCGAACTCCAGGCCGCTGAAGCAGAGCGTGTGAACTTAACCACTATGCCACCAGGCTGGCCCCATCTTCCCCTTTATCTTTAATGTTATAATTGTTTGCTAACCTGTTCTGATAGGGAGGTGCAATTTCCTGATTATGTCTACCTATTTATCTCCTTGCTCAAGGCTTTGTAACCCCTTTGTGGGTTTTTTTTTTTTTTTCAGGTATCAGGGCTTTCTTGAGCATTTCTTGTAGGGCTGGGTCTTGTGGTGATGAACTCCCTTAGCTTTTATTTATCTGGGAAAGTTTTTACTTCTCCATCATATCTGAAGGATATTTTCACTGGATAGAGTATTCTTGGCTGAAAGTTTTTGTCTTTCAGAATTCAGAATATATCATTCCACTCTCTCCTAGACTGTAAGGTTTCTGCTGAGAAATCTGCTGAAATCCTGATAGGGGTTCCTTTGTAAGTTATTTTATTCTGCCTTACTGCCCTTAATATTTTTTCTTTGGCATTGACTTTTGCCAGCTTTACTACTATATGCCTCGTAGTAGGTCTTTCTACATTGTTATAATTAGGAGTTCTATTAGCTTCTTTCACTTGTATTTCCAGCTCCTTCCCCAGGTTTGGGAAGTTCTCAGCTATTATTTCTTTGAACAAGCTTTCTGCTCCATTCTCCTTCTCTCCTTTCTCTGGAATACGTATAATCCTTGTGTTGCATTTCTTAATTGAGTAGGATATTTCTCAGAGGATTTCTTCATTTCTTTTTAGTCTTAGTTCTCTCTCCTCTTATCAGAAGCATTTCTATATTTCTGTCCTCCAGACTGCTGATTCTTTCCTCCATGATATCAGCTCTGTTATTCAGAGAGTCCAGATTTTTCTTTATCTCATCGATTGTATTTTTCATCTCCAACATTTCAGACTGGTTTTTCTTTATGGTATCAATCTCTTTTGTGAAGAACTTCCTGATTTCATTTAACTATCTGTATTTTCTTGTAACTCATTCAGTTATTTTTTGAGAGCTATTTTAAATTCTCTGTCATTTAGATTATAAATTTTTGTGCCTTCAGGATTGATTTCTGGGTGATGTCATTTTCCTTCTGGTATGGAGATTTAATATATTTTTTCATACCATTTGATGGCATGGATTTGTGTCTCTGCATAGTGATAGTATCTGGTCGCAGCTGCCACTGGGTGGGGGTCAAGAGCTGTGTATTCTGAGCTGGCCACAACCCCGCCTCACTCACTCACATCTGCTGCTTTTCTATTGTATGTGCAGGTGCTCTGGCTGACCACCTGAGTCAGAGCACTGGGCGGGGGAGGGGTGTTTTCTTTCGCCTGCGTGATTCCAAGGGTGCTCTTGCTCTGCCCTTGCTATCTGCTCTCCTGGGGTGCTGGCTTGATGAAGACACTCCTGAAATAGCTTAGTCACCCCTGTGTGGGGCTTTCCCACAGGCTGTGATGGAACTTGGAGAGCAAAGGTGTTCCCCTGCAGGGCCTCCCCGCCCTCCTCTCCTCTCAGAGCCACACATGGTCCAGAGCCCAGGGTCACTGCCATTGGGGGAGGGAGAGGAGATCCCCTTACCTCCTTCCACTTCCTCCAGGGGTCATCCAGCACCTCCACCTTCAGATGTGTGGCTGTGTAGGTCTCTCAGACATCTTTTGTGTTGTGTGAATGTCCTCTCTTGATTTATGAATGTTCTTTTCATTGTATCTTAGGGGGGAGAGTCTTTTTTTTTTTTTATTTATTTTTATTTTTTTTATTGATGTCTTAGTTTATAACACTGTGGGGTTTTAGTTGTACATTTTTGTCCGTCACCTTGTGGATGTAACCCTTCACCCCTTGTGCCCCCCCCACCCCCTTTCCCCTTGGTAACCACCAATCAGATCTCTCTGTCCGTGTGATCACTTATATTCCATATATGAGTGAGTTCATGCAGTGTCTGTCCTTCTCTCTCTGGCTTATTTCACTTAACATAATACCCTCTAGGTCCTTCCATGTTGTTGCAAATCGGACAATTGTGTCTTTTCTTATGGCTGAGTAGTATTCCATTGTATGTATATACCACATCTTTAACCAATCTTCAGTTGAGGGACACTTGGGTTGCTTCCACTTCTTGGCTATAGTGAATAATGCTGCAATGAACATAGGGGTGCATACGCCTCTTGTGATGGTTGATTTCATGTCCATTGGGTAGATGCCCAAGAGTGGTATTGCTGGATCATACGGTATTTCTATTTTTAATTTTTTGAGGACTCTCCATACTGTTTTCCATAGAGGCTGCACCAGTTTGCATTCCCACCAGCAGTGAATGAGGGTCGTCTTAGGGGGGAGAGTCTTAAGGGAAGAGCTCACTCTGCCATGATGCTGACATCACCTCTTCTTCTAATTTCTTAAGGTGGAAGCTTAGTTCATTGATTTTAAAGCTTTCTTCTTTTCTACTATAAAAATTTGATGCTATAAATTTCCTTTAAAACACAGCTTTAATGGAATCCCATAAATTTTGAATTGTTCTATTTTCATTCAATTCATAACATTTGAAACTTTCTTTTGTGATCTTCCTTGACCCACTGGTTATTTATGTGTTGTGTTTCATTTTTAATTATTTGAGGATATTTTCCAAATATCTTTCTGTTATTTAATTCTAGTTTACTTCCTTTAAGTTGAGAAGATACTTTGTATGAATTCAATCCTTCTAAATTTATTAAGATTTGTGCTATGTCTCAGAATATAGTATAACTTGGTAAATGTACCATGGACACTTAATAAAAATGTATATTGTGCTGTTCTTGGATGTAGGTCAAGTTGTTACACTTTTCTTCAGGTTTTCCATATCCTTACTGATTTTTTTTATCTGCTTATCAATTATCATCAGCAATGTTAAAATCTCTACCACTAGGTGTTAATTTGTGCATTTCTCATTTAAGTTCTATAAGTTTTTTTTTTTAATGTACTTCAAGTCTCTATTATTAGCTACATACACATTTAGGATTGTTATAGTCTGTTGATAAACTGGACTCTTTTATCATTATGAAATGACTTTGTCTATGATATTGTTTATTTCTCTGAAATCTACTTTTTCTAATATAGCCCTTTCAACTTTCTTCTCATTAGTATTAGCATAGTATATCTTCTTCCATCCTTTTACTTTTATCTTATCTTTGATTTTAAATTTAGAGTATGTTTCTTGTAGGCAGCATTTAATTGGGTCTTGCTTTTTTATCCATTCTGACAATCTCTTCCTTTTAATTGGAGTATTTAGACTACATACATTTAAATTGAATGTGATTATTACATGATTGGGGTTAACTCCACCATCTTGTTCTCTGTTTATCTCATCTTGTTTTCTATTTGTCCCATCTGTTTTTTTTGTTTTTTCTTTCCCTGTTTCCTGACTTCTTTGCATTAATTGAGAATTTTTTTACAATTCAATTTCACCTTCTTTATTGGCTTAGTAGCTATTCCTTTTATTTTTGTATTTTTAGTGGTTGATATAGGGCTTATAGTACAAATACTTAACTTATCACAGTCTACCTTCAAACAATATTGAAATACTGCATATACAGTCATGCATCACTTAACAATGGGGATACATTCTGAGAAATGTGTCCTTAGGCAATTTTGTTGTACAAACATCATAGAGTGTACTTACACAAGCCTAGATGGGATAGCCTACTACACACCTAAGCTATATGGTACTAATCTTATGGGACCACCATTGTATATGCGGTCCGTTGTTGACCAAAATGTTGTTATGTGGTACAAGACTCTACAGAATAAGAACTATATACCAGCATACTTCCACTTTTTATTTCCCATCTTTTGTTGTACAATTATGTTGAATATGTGATAATTTGTACAATATATTGTTATAACTATTGCTTTAGACAGTAAATTATCTTTTAAAGAGAGAAAAAATAATAAATAAGTTTTTTATATTTATCCTCATATTTACTATGTATGGTGCTCTCCATATCTTTATGTATACCCAAATTTCTATCTGTATCATTTTCCTTCTACCTGAAGGATTACTTGAACATTTCTTATAGTTCTGGCTTAAAGATGATAAATTCTCTCAGCTTTCATAAGTCTGCAAAAGTCTTTATTTTTTCTATAGTTTTTAGAGAAAGAGATTTTTGCTAGGTATAGAATTCTCGGTTGGCAGTTTTTTCTTTCAGTACTTTCAAGATACCACCCCATTCACATTTGATTTGCGTTGTTTCTAATGAGATATGGGCTGTCTTCCTTGTATTTTTTCTTCTGTATGTCATGTCTTTTTCTCAGCCTGCTTTTAAGATTTAATCATTGGTTTTTAACAATTGATTATTATCTGCCTTAGTGCTCTTTTTCTTCATATATCATTTGTTTGAGGGTTCATTGAATTTGTTGGATCAGCGACTTTATATTTTTCATCAAATGTGGAAAATTTCCTAGCCACTTCTTCAACTCCCTCCACCACATATTTCCTTCTGGGAATCCAATTATATTTATATTAGGCTGCTTGATATTTTCTCACAACTCACTCATGCTCTATTTATTTATTTTTGTTCTTTTTTCTGTTGTTTTTTTCTTCAAGTTTACTAACATTTTTATTTGGTAGTGTCTAAGCTGCTGGTGATCCCATCTAACGTACTTTATATTTCAGATACTGCATTTTTCATCTATGGAAATTTGATGTGGGTTTTTTTTTTTTTTAACCTTCCATTTTATATTAAAAAAAATTTTTTTTATCATGATCATAGTTTCTTCTACCTTCTTGGTTAAATGGAGTATATTTATAATAGCTGTTTTAATGTCCTTGTCTACAATTATATCATCTGTGTCATTTCTGCCTCTGTTTCTACTGATTAATTTTCCCCCCCTGGTTATGGATCCTATTTTCCTTCCTCTTTGCATTCTTGACCATCTTTTTTGGACCCCAAACACTGAGAGTTCTACATTCTTGGGTGCTGGATTATTTTTATTACTTTAATTGTTTGGGCTTTATTCTGAGACCCCATTAAGGTACTTGGAATAAATTTGATCTTTTTGAGGCTGGTTTTAAGCATTGTTAGGATGGATCCAGACAGCCTTTATTTGGGGCCTAATTTTGCCCCACCACTTAGGCAATACCCGTCTAAGCTCTCTACTTTATACCTTCACATGTTGGAGGTCTTTCCACTCTTGCTGATGGAAAACACAAGTATTTACAGCCCTGTATGACTTCTGGAGATGTCTTGCATGCTCTTTTCTGATGATCCTTTTCCTATCCTTAGCAGTTTACACATATGCTCACGTAGATCAGTACTCAGTCAAAGACTCGAAGAGCCCCTCTGCAATTCTTGTGAGCTTCCCCTCTCTCTTTTTCAGCTCCTTCTTCTCTGGTTGTTTGCCCTGAAAATTTTAGCTGCCTGGGCCTCCATGAATCTCTGTCCTCTCAACTCAGTAAAATCAATGGAGTGTGTTTGGGTTCCACCTCTCAGTGTTGCAACCTGGAAACTCTCTAAAGGCAGTGAGCTGGAGCACTTGAAGTGTTCACCTTGTTTATTTCCCTTCTCTCAGGTAATCACTGACTTGTGCTGCTTGTTGTCTGGTATCTGAAAACTGTTGTTTCAAATATCTTGTCTGATTTTCTAATTGGTTAAGGCAGGACAATGATGCTCTATTATTCCATCACAGCAGGAAGCAAAAATCCAGACCTCTCTTTTTAAATACTGATTTTGACTTTTGGAAAATTACTTATATTCTCTGATTCTCTTTCCATAAATCTGGCATGACAGTAAATGAAAAGTATTCAATCTCACTGGGAATCAGGGAAATACAGTAGTCCCCCCTTATCTGTGGTTTTTCTTCTTGGGGGTTTCAGTTACCCATGGTCAACTGCAGTCCAAAAATATTAAATGGAAAATTCCAGAAATATGCAATTCATAAGTTTTAAATAGTGAGCCATTGTGAGTAGTATGATAAAATCTTGTGCCATTCTGCTCTGTCCTGCCCAGGATGCTACATCACAATGCCAAGGTCACTCACCTCACTCTGTCTCATCATGTAGGCATTGTATCATCTCACATGATCACAAGAAGAAGGAGAAGAAGGATAGTTACAGTACAATAAGATATTTTGAGAGAGAGAGACCATGTTCATATAACTTTTATTACAGTATATTGTTATAATTATTTTATTTTATTATTAGTTATTGTTCTTAATCTCTTACCATGCATAATTTATAAATTGAACTTTATCATAGGTATGTATGTCTAGGAAAAAATGGTATATATAGGGTTTGGTACTATCCACAGTTTCAGGCATCCATTGGGGGTCTTGGAATGTATCCCCCATGGATAGGGAGGAATACTGTACAAACTAAAACTTTGATGATAATATCTACCTGGAAGATGCAGGAATTGATTGAAATAATATATATATTATTGGAATGCATATATTATGTATATGACTGGAATCACTGACACATAGATGCAAATCCAATTCTCTATACACCTTGGGTTTGGGGTTCCTATGAGACACTCAAATGGAGATGTAGAATAGGCTGTTGAACATATACATATGTGGTGCTCAGAAGAAAGATCTGGGCAAAGACATAAAATTTTGAGACATCAGCATATACACAAAGTAGCATATGAAATTACTTAGGGAGAGAGTGAGGTACAATGAGCACTAAAAGGGGATCCTAAGACCAAACTTTGAAGGCAGGACATTTGGCTTTAAATTATGGTAAATTTGTACCTACCTTCCCATTGAAAATAACTAAAACAGTTAGGTAAACTATAAATGTCTTCTAAAATCATGAAATAGCTAATAATTTAATGAGGAATTATAAGGCAAGATGTGGGAGAGGACTGGGCCCAGAGAGGTGAGCCATTTAGCAGCACTTTTTTTTTAAACTGAAGTGTGATTGACGTAACACATTGTATTAGTTTCAGGAGCACTTTTGTCCTAGGTGTGTAGGCCAATCTTAAGAAGGCAAATGAGAGACTAGGCTGCACTTTTAGAAGCCTTGCTGGACTGAAGGAATGAGGGTTGATAAATGATGCTCACCAAGGATGGTGACCCAGCCCCAGCTTTGAGCTAGGGCCACAATGTTCTACCCTCTGAGAGAAAGGATATGGATTGTGGTCTTCCTTCACATCATGTGGTGGTGCAGCAAACTACATGCCTTGGTCCTGCACTGCTGACCACCTTGAGCACATGGCAGATACAAACAAAAACCCTTTGTGGAGGAAGTTAACATCAATAACAGATTTCAGATGATTTTTATAATAAAATTTCAAGCACAATGTCCTGCACACAAAGAAAAAGAGACAAGATGCCATAAGTTAGAACCAGCAGAAAAAACAAATAGCAGAAAAAGATTCACAGGGCCTCCAGAAATTGGAATCATTAGGCACAGACTCTGTAAAACAACTATGATTACTGTGTTCAAGGAACAAAATTAAGCTTGAAAATTTTAGCAGAGAATTGTAAACTATAAAAAAGTGACATAGCAGATATGGGGGAAAATAGAAATCCAGAAGTGAAAAAAACAATACCAAATGTAAAAAATTTGATTAGTAGATTAGTCACAACTGAAGAGTGAATTAGGTGACTGGAATCAATTTCAGAAGAAACTATTCAGGATGAAGCAAGGAGTAATTTAAAAATAAGTAATACAGTATAAAGGGCAAGAGACATATATCAGATTCAGTGAGGGGATCTAACATGTTTCACTGAGGTGCCAGAAGAAAAAGAAAAAGAATGGATCTGAGGCAAATTTTGAAGAGATGATTGCTGATAATCCACTGACTCAGGAAGCCCTATGAACCCAAGCAGAACAAATAAAAATAAATCCTCAACTAAACGCATAAAAATGAAACTTTAGTAAATCAAGACAGAGGAGAAAAATCTTAAAACAGCCAGAAAAAAAAAAAAGACATTAACTTTGAAGAAGCTGCATTTAAACTCATCACTGACATCTCAATGACAAGAGCTTCAGAAGACAGTGAAATGATATCTTCAAGGTGCTGTTAGAAAATAACTACCACCCTAGAAATACTTCAATAATGAAGACAAAATTAATACACTTCTGAGAAAAATAAAAGATATTGCCAACAGCAGATAAGCATTAAGAACTATTCTATAAGTTGTTCATTATGCAGAAAGAAAATCTTGAATGAAAGATCAGATGCAGAAAGTGCTGGAGACCAAAGAAAGTACTAATTATGAGGATAAGTCTAAATCACATTGACTGTGAAAGTGGGGGATGTGAAAAAACAATATTAATGTCTTATGGCATTTAAGTGATACAGAATTACAATACACACACGACAAAAATGTCATAAGTGATATGTATGTGTTTGTGTGGATGTACGTAGTAAATGTTGTTAAACCATTTAGAGATTCTTTCCCAGGGGGAGAATAAAGGTAACAATATTGGGTTTTGTTAAGTAACATTGACTGTGGTAATTTCTAAGAAAAAAGCAGATAATAAGTGCTGGTGAGGATACAGAGAAATTAGAACCTCATGTTGCTGATAGGCATGTAAAATTGCGCAGTCACTGTGGTAAACAGTTTGATGGTTCCTCAAAAAGCTAATCATAGAATTACCATATGACCCAGAATTCCACCCTTAGGTGTATACCCAAAAGAATTGAAAACAGGGACTGAAATAGATACTTGTACATGAATGCTCATACAACATTATTCACAATAGCCAAAAGGTGGAAATCACCTCAGTGTCCATCAAGAGATGAATGAATAAATGATTTTAGAATTTTAGAACTCTTTTGTAGTTCTGGGAATTTCTTATTATCTCTTTCATAATTTCTTCTCTCCATATTCTTTGTTCTCCCTTTCTGGAACTTCTATTAGATATTTTACCTCTAGGTTCAGTCCTCTATAACTTTTACTTTTTCTCTCATATTCCTTTTTGTCTTACATCCTGGAAGATTTTCCTGCTTTTATCTTTCAAATTTCTATAGAATTTTAATTTCAGAAGTCATAATTTTAATTTCTAACATTCTTTCTTGCTTTTTCATATCATCCTTTTCCTGTTATAAGGATACAGTATCACTTTTTAAAAATTTCTGAAGATATTAGGGGTTTAAAATATTTTCCCCTTCTGTTTGTTAAATTATCTCTACTCTCTGTCATCATTTTCTTAAATGTTTATCTTGGTCTCTTTCATGTTATGGTTTTCCTCAAATATCTGGAATATCTTGCTTGTCAATAAATATTTTTGTAGGATAAAATCTAAATGTGAAGTCTGTGTGAAAAGGTGATGCCTACTGCCAGGCAGGTGTGGGCAGGTGGGGCCTCTAAGTATTTGGTGTGAGTTGTCACACCAGCTGCTCTAATTCTCAACTAGTTCAATCTGTTTCTTTACAAACTCCCTGCCCTTGTTTTTAGCCCAGGACTTCCAAGCCTAGATGCTATATATTCTTTATGCAGGGAAAAGCAGCGTGGAGAAGTTTGACCATGCTACCTATAGACTCACAATTAACCTCTTCCTTTTTCATTTCTATATTTTTTTCTTGGCCTCCATTGTCTTTGGCCTGAGTCCCTAGCCTCTGGTATATTCTGCAAGGCACATCAGCTCTCTCATTGGTGTAGCACCGCCCCCCCCACCCCACCCCAGTGGTGTTTTACGGTGTACCTTTTTTTCGTTCTGCTACAGTAGTCACTAGTTCTCTATCTGATTTCTATCTTTCAGATATTTGGTGGAATAACTTGCTTGCTGAAGACGTACTCCCATTTTCTTATTGTTTTGGGTTCGTACCTTTTTGATTCCTTTATTATTTGTTGGGGTGATGTTGGGGATGATGAACACATGTGGCCAGTCTGTTATTCTTTTCCTGGCAGGGAACACTTAGTTGAATAAGTTTTTAAAGACGATTTTCTGTATGAAGATCCTCTTAAATGTACATCTTTGAGAAAAAAAATGCTAGATCTTTAGATGTTCCGAAAAATGAAGTTAATGTTGAGATGTTTAAGTAATTTTGATTCAGTAGGTGGCACTCTTTCCTAGTTTAACTCAATCCTAAATTAGTGTTTGAAGGTTCAGAGCAGAAAGATCTTATCTATCCTTATAAGCCAAATGAGTAAGGTCTCAGAGTTTGGTCACCATCAACTTTGACAAATTTATATTTTCAAAACTTTGAGCAAATATCAAAATAAAGATATTAAACTAAAATCTCTAAATAATCTTTCCAAAATTCTGAAACAGTAGTGTAATAGTGACTTATGCTCTATCAAAAGTTAAAAATAATTAAAATCTTACTGGAAGCCCTGAGTATTAAAGGCATTCAAATTCAAGTTGTTAAATATTTTTAAATCTCCTTTTATTACATGGGCAGTTTCACTTCATTCTCTTCTTCCTTCTTCTATATCCTTACTTCTGAATATTCCCCAAATATATCAGTATTTTAACTGTACTATATAATCTGTAAACTAAATAAAGCACAGTCTTTATGATCCCGTAAACCCAATATCATAGTCAAGATATATGTCAGGCAATTAAATACTAACACAGTTTGTTTTTGGAAAACTTTACATGATCTATAAATAACAAGTACATAGAAACGTCTTTACTTACTGTTCTGAATTTGCAAATAATTTACCAGTATGTAAATCACACTTGAAACTGTAATGTTCACAGCGTTCACATAAATCTTGTTAGATCTGAGCAAATCATGAAATGTTAGAGCTCTAAGGTGCTTTGGAGATTATATAGCCTAACTTTTTAATGATCAGAAACTTGTGAAATTTTTATATTGCTAACAGAAATGAACCTTTTAGAAATTAGGGATTTTAAAAATAGCATTGCAAAAGCATTCTAAAAAGAGTTAAAACAACTCAGTGTGAAAGTTCAGTGGTAAACCTATGACCAGCTTTCACCAAGTGTATAAAAATACCAGTAACTAACAGACTAAATTATTTTTGAGAACAATTATCAATCCATCTAGACACCTCAGTTGTGACACTAGGCTTACATTACATGGGTGGATGATGGCTTTCTCTTTCATTTTTGTACAGTTTTAATTTAAAAATATACTTTCACAGAACCAGATGTCCTCAAGCATGTCCAGAATTTGGCCAGATAGCCAGAAATGTTTTAAGATACTTGAAGTTTCAAATGCTTGTCTACAAAATTCCAGGCATTCTATGTCTCCTTGTTAGTCTATAATTTGTTACCTCAGTCTTTCAGAAACTGAGCCACACAGATAGCTTGATAATTCAAATATATCTTGAAGGTTGCATTCCAAAGACAATCAGAGAAACTTAAAAAACGGTAAATACTCATCAAAATTGTACTGTCTTTTGAGATTATCCTTCCACCAAATAGGTCCTCAGTTTTTCAAAATCTGTGATTCCATTGACTTCAAAACAGTTTAGTAGTAGGAAATAAATGCTATGTCTAATGACCCTTCTCTTTCAGTTTCTCTGTCTCTGTCTCTTTCTGTATGTATAAAGATTGTAATCTTCAAACTCAACACTATCTGTTTGCAATCTTATAACCTGAAATCAAATTTTATATATAAAATTTTAATGAGGACCTGTATTGCCTCAACTAAACCAGCAGTGTTGTGGAATCTATATTTTCCTTTCAGCTTCAAGTTCCAGTGATATCTTGGTACATCAATAAGAAAGTAAAATGTTGTGAATCACTAAGTGTTCTGACTAGTGTGCATCTCAGATCCTTTTAATTCTTCTCAAAACTTTTCATCTGAGGAAATAGTTCGGTAAATATTTTCAACAAGTTCCCCAAATCTCCCTATCTCATTGCATTAAATCTCCAGCCTTTGCTCATTTTCTTCCCAAGAGCTCACAAAGCTGAGCACACATAATCAGGGACCTCTCACTTGCAAACTTTATTCAATTGTGACGTATGCAATGGATGGTGGGGGTACCAGTCTTTCCCTCTGACTTTGGTAATTTGTGGAAATTTTCCTTTTTCCCGTTTATTACAGGTGACCCATTAAATTAGCTCAGTATTTCCATGTTTAGAGCAAGCTCCTCAAGTTCCTGCCTACTCAGATAATTAGGCACTGCTTGCCCATGTATGCAAGCTAATTTGATTAACATTATTTTGCTGTAGTTTCAGCCAGGCAGAATTTGGTTTGGACTATATGTTGGATAGCCCTGATCATGCCACAGGTGAGAAAAATTAATTTTTGGAAGAGTTCAAGTGATTTGATTAAGATTAACAATTTCTGGTTTCTTAGGGGCAAAATTGAGACTAGAACCCAATCTCCTTATTCTACTTAATAAATAAATATTCAATAAATATTTATTGAGTAATATTTTTCTACTAAAGAGAGAAGGACATTATGTATATTTTTTTGATTTTCGTTTTTTGGAAAGACAAGTATGTATATGAATAATTGTAATACTTATAATAGAAGTATAATATACAAAGATTGAAGAGAGTACAAAAGTGGGCGTGATTATTAGCTCCATTGTGGAAGTGGGGAGAGAAGTAAGGAAATGCTGCTTCGTGGAAGAGGGCTTTGAGGAATGCATAAGAGTTTGCTAAGCAAATAAAGCAGGAGAGAGCAGGAGGGTATTTTGAGACAGAAGGAATAGTAGGTGCAAAGGCAGGGAGATATTGAAACAGTACTTTTTCCTGGAGAATTCCAAGAAGTTTGAGAAGTCCGCTAAGTGTAAGCAGGAGCAGGGAGTAGGATGTTGGGAAGGCATGGTGTGAAATGGCACTGTAGAATCTGGATTTTGAAGAGCTTAATTTGCTAAGCTAAGGACTTAGCACTTTATCCTGGAGGTGATGGAGGGACTGAAGGATTTTAAGCAAATTGGTGTCTCCATCAGTTTCTGCCATACTCTGATAGTGGTTTAAGGTTGAATTGGGAGTGGTGTGGTGACGCTGGTGGGAGCAGAAGCATAGAAGTCAGGAAACTATTGTTATATAATTCAGATGAGAGATACTTCCCACTCCTTTAATCTACCATTATTCCCCTAAATACAACCTTGTGGCACCTGTCTGCTCAGTCTCACTCTTTTTCTGCTCTGGGCTTCCTGCCTGTGATTTGTTGTCCATCTGCTGTCTACCATCATGTTAGTGATTATTGTGATTTTTTCTCTCTCTTCTAGTTACCCTCCACCCAGCCATTTCCAAACCTGATAGCTTAGTAGATGGCCTTACCTCATGTTTCACAGAGAAACCAAGGTCGTGCACTGAGCAAGCCCTCAATTTGCCCCTGAAACTAACAAACAATTCATTTGTACAATCCCTTCCTCCTCCTCACCTGTTTCAGTGAAAGGACTATCCCTTCTCCTGTCCAAGGCTAATTCTTCCATCTCAGCTTTGAATTCCATTTCCTCTGCCTGCATTGAGCACCGCTTTATTGCCATTATCTTTCACCCCTCTTTTTCTGCTGGCCGTTTTCCCTTCAGCATACAAAACAGGATTCAAGTCTCCCTTTTCTTGACTCCATATCCTGCTAGATATGTTTCTTTGTTTTTCCATTTACTACCAATTTCATGAAAAAGTACTGGTCCTTTTCTAACTATACCATTCAGTACTTTCTAGACCAGGACTTCTCAACTGGAATATTATTGGCATTCTTTGTTGTGAGAGGCTGTCCTTTGCATTGTAGGATGTTTAGCAGCATCCCTGGCCTCTACCCACTACATATCAGTAGCATCTTCCCAGTTGTGACAACCAAAATTATCTCTGGACGTTGTTAAATAACCCCTCAGGATTAAATCGACCCCAGTTGAGAACCTCTGTTCTAAAATGTAGGACAATTGCTGAAACTGCTCTTGTTTACAGTTCTCTTTATTGCCAAACTAATGGACATTTTATATCTTTGATCACCCACTTCAATATTGAAGCTTTTTTTCTCGCTTGGCCTGTTACCCATTTCTCTTGGGTTTTCTTCCTTTGCTCTGGCCCATCTATATCCTTCTGCGATTTCTTTTTATTCTTCAACTCTTAAAATATCAGACTTCCCCAGGTATCTATCTCCTCTCACGTCTACTCTGGGTGACATCAGAATTACTGCTTCAGCTATCACACATATGTTAATGAGCCCAAATCTCTACCTTCAGCCCAGG
Organism: Tapirus indicus; assembly: GCA_031878705.1. Taxonomy (NCBI): domain Eukaryota; kingdom Metazoa; phylum Chordata; class Mammalia; order Perissodactyla; family Tapiridae; genus Tapirus; species Tapirus indicus. The sequence continues at coordinate 50,667,135 of CM062918.1, forward strand.
ACTTCTACCGTGAGCTCCAGACGCATATGTCCAACAGCTTACTGGAATCTCCACTTTGGGTAAATGTTAGACACTGCAAACTCAACTTGCCCAAAAAAGAAGTAATCATTTCTTTTCTCCCAACCTCCTCCCTCATCCTGCCCCTAACCCAAAGTCCCAAACCCAAAAGTTTGGGTTTTGTAAGCCGGTGTCTCTTTCTTGAATGGTACCACCACCCGACCACTTACTATAAATCTGGAAGCCTCTGAGAGTCTCCTTCTCCTTCACCACCTATATCCACTTACTTATTCAATATTCTTATCTCTCATATCTGTCCTTTCCTTCTCATTCTCATTTCCACCACCCTCATCACTTTTTTACCTGTCATTCCAACTGGTCTTCACCTCTTTACTCTTGCCCCTCTCCAATCCACCATCTACTGTGCTTAAATAATGGTGTCTCTAATAGTCAAATCTGATTGATATTCCTCTGATTGATTTCCTTTAATGGCTCCCCATAGTTTTAAGTATAAAATAGTTCAAACTCCTTATCCTAGCAAAAATAACTTTACTTAATCTACTTCTATCTACTTTTCTTCCCTCGTCTCTTGATAGTTTTCCAGCATGACACATTCAGTAGATCCTAGGAGAGAATTTGCTTCATCTGTTTCAGGTAGAGCATTCTGTACCTTAGCAGGTGCTGATCTTTCTGCCTGGAATGCTCTATTTGCTTTATTTAACTGTCTTCATTCATATTGCAAAATTTAGTTTAAACATCACCTCCTCTTGGTTTGACTACAGTGTTCCATCTTTGTGTTCTTAGAGCACTATCGCATCATCCTATCCCTTCCACATTATAGTGTAAATAATGGATTTGCTTTTTGGGTCTCATAAAACACTGCAAGTAAGGCAGTGATTATGTATTTAATACTCACAGTGCCTAGCACAATGTCTAGCACATAGTAGGTACTTGATAAATGTTTGTTAAGCAATTGACTACTAAGGATACTAAAGACCTGGACTGGTGCAGAGTATGGTGAGGAATGAGTCAATTTTTGATATTGGAGATATTTCAGAGGCAGAATTGGAAGGACTTATTGACTGATTAGAGGTAGGGAATGAGGAAGAGAGAGTAGTCAAAGATGACCTTTAGGTGTCTAGTTAGATAACTTGGTCCTATTGACTGAGACAGGAAAGACTAAGATGGATGGGGTGTAAATACAATATATCTACATTTATTTATTTATTTTGGACATGTGTTAGAGATACCTGTGGGACATTAAAGTGGAAATGACATATCCAGTAAACAGTTAGCCATATGAATCTAGATCAGTCATCACTGCCCAATAGAAATATAATGTGAGTTACAAATGTAATTTTAAATTTTCTAGTAGCCATATTTTAAAAAGTAAAAGAAACAGGAGAAATTAATTTTAATAGTATATTTTATTTAAAGCTGGGGTTTCTCAACTGTACTATTAACATTTTGCGCCAGGGAATTTTTTGTTGTGGAGGGCTACCCTGTGCATTGTAGGATGTTTAGCAGCATCCCTGGCCTCTTGTTAGTAGAGGCCAGTAGCCACCACCCCTCCCCTCAAGTTATGACAACTGAAAATATTTCCAGATATTGCTAAATGTCCCAGGGTGGGGGTGGGGGGCAAAATCATCCCCACTTGAAAACCACTGATTTAACCCAATGTATCCAAAATATTACTTCAACATGCAATCAATATTAAAAAGATTGATATTTTTATAATTTTTTGGTATTGTATCTTTGAAATTGGCTGTATATTTTTCACTTATAGCACTTCTCAATTTGTGCTAGCCGCATTTCAAGCGCTCAACAGCTACCTGTGGCTAGAGTCTATTGAAGAGCTCAGGTCAAGAGCTTTAGAAAACAGGTTAGGTCTGGAAATATAGGTCTGAAAATCCATGACTTTGAGATGTCATGAGTTGATAACAGTTAAAACCATGGCAGTAGATAAGATAGTCCAGGAAGAATTTTATATTTAGGGTGATAAAATAGGAGGATTGAGGAAAAATCCTACTCCAATGCTCTTCCAGTTTCCCCACACAATCTGCCACATTTTCTTGTTTATTTTTGTTATTTTAAAATATTTTCTTCACTGAACATTATGGAGAACATGAGTGCCCAAAAGAAAGGGTTTGAGAAAGATAAATTGATGACAGGGAATTAATGTTTATTAAACACTTAATTGGTAAGTAATGTTTGAAGTATTATATAAACTGGCATTTAATCTCACAAGAACCCTTTGAGGTAAATAATGTTATCTCAATTTACAGAGGAGGAAACTGAGATTTTTTTTGTTTTAGATATGCTTTTATTTCTTTTCTGATTGAGGTGTAATTGCATTTTATTTCCTTTCTGTCTTTTTTTTGGAAACAGATTGATAAAAGTCTAATAAATCACAGCTGTTAATTGGCATCACTAGGATTTGAAAGGATTCTAAAGCCTACATCCTCTCTCCCTACATCCTGCCAATGCCCATAATGAAGTATTTGCTATCTACTGATTTTTATAAAATAATTAAGAAGGCGTATGTGACTGTACACTCAGTTCCCAGGATATCTATTACCACTTTTGATCTGATTCTGGAAGCAAATTCACCTTAACAGTGAGGTGCCATTATCTTTATGTCATCAACGAGTATGATTTGGTGCCATTTGTTATGAAAGACACTAAACCATGATGTTTTTGTTTAATTGTACCGTTTAAGAATAGACGATAATTTTGTGGCTAACCGTTGTAATTTTTAGTTACAAAAAAATTAGCCAAAATGTAGTCAGTATTTTGCTTAATTGCTGAACGCATAACCACCAAGGAAAATAAAATAACGAGCTTTATGACACCGTTCGGCTTCGCCGATAGACTTATAAAGCGAGTGTAAAGGGGGAGGTCGGGAGAGAGGAGGCGGGACAGTGAGAAACGAGACTCTGAGCAAGCGCAGAAACAAACAGATGTTAACGGAGGCGTGAAGGCTGCTGCTCTCTCGCTTTCCGAACTGTCGTAAAGCCCCGAGTGTCGTGCTCACTCGGTAGGGGAGGGATTGGTTAGGCGGCGGCGGCGGCAGCGCCGGCGGCGGCAGGAGAGCGGCAGCAGTGGCGGCGGCGGCGGCGAGGTGTTCGGTCTGCGCAGCATAGAAACGTCCGCAGCGTCGGGGAAGGAGTTCCTGTGAGACCAGATTAGGCAGTCTGACCCCAAGCCGGGTGAGCTGGGCCGAACCAGGCGCTGCCGCTCGTACACTGTTGGTGGCGGTGACAGACGCTGCTCTTGACTATAAGGGCCTATTAGGCCGAGGTCTGAGACGCAGATCACTGGCCCTCGACGCATCTTCTTCGCTCTTTACATCTCCTGTCTCCCTTCCTGGGCCCGTGGTTCCCGGACCCTGGGAAGAGGGTGGCTAATGATTAAGGTGAGGGGGCCGGGGGGAGGGGAATCGATTGGAGGCCGCGCGTGCGCGCAACGGGGGAGGGGCCGGCCCGGAGGGGAGAAAGAGGAAGGGCTGCGGCCGCGGAAGGCTGGGGTCCGCGACCGGCCGGTTATCGCTGGCTCCACACTGACTTAGGGTCTGGGTCTCTGCAGAAGATTTAATTGTGTTTGAGCAAAGCATTTGTCTACGGACACACCCACACCCCACAGTAAGGGAGTGTGGGTGAGGGGATTTCTTTCCCGTTTTCGACTCTCCCTAGAGTCAGGATGGGGCTGAGGACTGAGGCGTGGGGGCGCGATTTGACAATGGAGCGATGAAGGTAACCCGCACCCGGGGTGTTGGAGGGCGCTGGATCAGCTCTGACGATTAGGGAGTTGCCTTCTTATGGGCTCAAGGAAACGTAGTCCGCGGACCAGCAGAAATACAGGCGCGTCAGATTTGTATAGAGTTGGCTTGCTGGTCATTAAAAGGAGCTTGATATTTTTATTATTGTCCGTAGATAATTTATCAGAGTCAGTGGCAATGCTGTAGTGGAAATATCTGTTATGTGCTGCAGAAATAGAGGTTTGTCACAATAGTTCTTAAATAGGTTATAGTAGATCTTTACAGATAGCTCTTAACGCAAGTCCAAGTTTTAACGCTTTAAAAATACCAGGAAGTGTAGGGTATTCGTTTAGTTCATGTTTGTACTGTGGGGTGACTCCATTGTATTGTATGCTTTCCTGTTTCTTGATTTATGTGCAGTATGAATTTAGAACTCTCTGGAGTGGTGAGATGCCAGCTGACTTAGACTTCATTTTATAGTTCTTCGAGTTTTTGAACCTGACTTAATCCTAACTTTATTTCGTTTGATATTTTATGTTTAATTTTCTTGTTTTAGGGACCTCTTCAGCCAAAAAGAACAGACTGTGGAAAAGATAAGCTAAGGTTCCATTTCTTTTCCCTTTTTTGTTTTTTTGTATCATTGCTTTCAAATGTTAGAATGTGATTTCCCTATTACGTAGACGTTCTATGATATTGGTTTTACTTAGCTTCATTAGGCTACATTTTGATAGTTTGTTACTATGTTTTTTAGTACAAATGTTCACGTCAGTATACACCATGGTGTTTTTCAGAAAACAGTGGTCTTTGGTTGTGTTTGTGAGACAAAATAGGATGAGAAAGAAGCCCTTTTACTCTGAAAATAATCTTAAATTGTTTTTTTTTTAAGTCTTGAATTATTTTGCTTTTGTCCATCTCTTGTCACTTGACCTTGGACAAATGACATCTCTCTCCTGCTCATTTGTTTGCTGCCTAAGATTCAGAGTAGTATTCTAAGAACTCGTGACGGTGGTTATGAATTGGTCTAAACAGTATTGTAGGAAAAACTAGGAAGAGTAGAGTCTCTCCTACTCTCTCAGGGGTGCTGTTATCTTATGTTTGTGGATTCTTTTGTCACTTTTTCTTTTGTTGGGTGTGTTTTGGTTACTTGCATGTTAGTTCTTTCACTAGAGTTGGTTTTTGAAGAAAGATTTGTGAAAAGGCGTTATAGTGGAGGTTACACCTTGACAAATTTCACTTTGGTACTCTATTTCTACAGATAATTGAAAAGTAGCTACACTGATGTTTAAGAGAACAGCAATTGACACATCCAAAGCAAAGGAATAGTCAGCAGGTATCCTAAGTAGTTATTTTCACTTTAAAATTTAAAATGTGGAATAAAAAACTATTGAATCAAACTGATTAGATTTTTTAGACGTTCCTTTTATTATTTTGTCAAAGAGAGTTTCTGTAACATGCTTTACTTAGAGTGTAACTATATGTGGCCCTATTTTGGCTTTTCCCTCTGTGGACTAGGACTTCAATAGGTTAAAAAAAAAGTGATAGTACTAAAAATGATAGTAGTTAAAGTATGTTATAGCTTGACATTAACATTCTATGTGACATTATCTTATGAACAAGTGTAGGGCCAGAGACAGGAGATCTGGATTTTTGGTCTAGCATTGCTTGTTATTCATTAGATCTTTGACTTTATTGATAACCATCCTGGGCTTCAGATCTCTCTCAACTGTTAAATGAGAAGCGTGGGATAGATAACTAGTTTTCTCTAGGTCTCAAATTTAATGGTTTGTATTTTTAGTTAGGTGTTTTTGGTATTCATCATGATCCAATCCCCAGAAGGAAATGCTATACTGAGAGTATAAATTCTTCGTGGTATGTATATGTTAGGGAAAAGAACTGATGAAGGCATTTGTTGTTTCAGGTAATACTTCTGTCCTTTTGTAGATATTACTCATGATTTAATAGCTCTCATATGATCCTAAAAAATGGAACTTTGTTTTATTCCTGGTAATGTTCTTTATTTTTTTATTTTATTTTTTTTTGTGAGGAAGACCAGCCCTGAGCTAACATCCGTTGCTAATCTTCCTCTTTTTGCTGAGGAAGACTGGCCCTGGGCTAACATCTGTGCCCATCTTCCTCTACTTTATATGGGACGCCGCCATGGCAGGGCTGACAAGCAGTGCGTCGGCCTGCTCCCGGGGTCCGAACCCGCGAATCCCGGGCTGCCAAGCGCAAACTAAACCGCTGCGCCACTGGGCCGGCCCCCCTTGTAATGCTCTTTAAACCATCCTGAATAATTTTTCTTTCAGAAACTGTGATCATTGTTCAGTAAAGGCATTTGATGCCTTGCACCCCAGTTCTTTCTTTTCTGCATCCCACAGGTTCTTGGTAGCAGGTGGCCCAGGTTTCTACAGGGACTCGATTTATACGATTACGTGAGCAGTGAGCCATAAATGTTTAAAAACAAATACTAAACTGAGCTTACATCTTAAATAGAGGTACTGAATTATTATTTAGTTACTCAGTAAGTATTTATTGAATGTCTCATTCTCAGCATTGTTCTTGGTCTTCAGTGAAAAAGACATTCTGCCTTCATGGAGTGGACATTCTACTGGGGGAAACAGATAATAAACAGTAGTTTTAGGTAGTGGTAAGTGTCATGAAGAAAATGCAACCACATAATGGAGAATGAATGGAAGTGGGTGTCTACTATGGATTGAGTGGTTAGGGAGAGCCTCTTGGTTAGAGATAATGTGTGGCTTGCGATCAATAACTAGAAAGAATCGGCCATAGTGATGATATGGAAGAAGAGGGGCTGCAGACAAAGGGAGCAGCCAATACATTAGATTGGGTTTGATTCTGGAGAATCTACAAGTGTAAATTAATTGTTTAGTTTGTCTGTTAGGCTTTTTTATAATTGCTGATAGCGTAAAAAGAAAGGTTAAAAATATTTTATGTGTAGCAACCAAGTGTAATGTGTTGATCTTGTTTAAATCCTGACTCAAACCAGTTGTAGGAAGTCATTTTTGAAACACTTTGGGGGAAATTTGAATGTGGATGGATATTAGATGATATAAAGGAATTATCATTAATTTTGTTGGGGATGATAATGGCATTATGTTTATTAAGAAAATGCCATATTTTTCAGAGATGAAGGATGAGGAAGAGAAATAAGATGTCTGGTATTTGTTTAAAAATACTTCAGAGCAAAAAAAGGAGGGGGTGATGAGTTAGATGAAGCAGGTGTGGCATAATCTTGATAATTGTTGGGAGGGGGTGGTAGGTGTGTGGGTACTAATAATATTCTCTGTTTTTGTGAGGATTGAAAATGTTCATATTTAAAAAAATTTATACCGTATTTAGGTGTCTTTTCCGTTTCTCTGTCTTCCTCCAAATTTTGATAAAATGTAGTATTTTGTTCCTTTTTCTAAACATTCGGCATTTATTCAAGAAATATGAGTGCTATATTTCAGGCACTCTGTCAGTGCTTGAGTTACAACAAAGAACAGGACCTTAAGACCTGCCTGTGAGGAGCTTATAGTTTGCTGGAGGAAGGGAGAATCCCTCAGTGTGGACTGTGTTAACATGAAATCATAGATTTCTGTGTTTTCCTGAGGGTATACAGGATCAGCATCTTAATGTTTGTGGTTACTTAAAAAATATTTTTCTTTTTCTAGAGAATTGAAAATTTAAGAAATTCAATATGGGGTTGTGTGCCAGTCTGCATCACTGTTAGAGTCATTTCCCTTATTCATGTGTGCTGTAGGGCATCAGAATAAATCACTTGTTTTCATCACCTTTTGATGTCTCAATTTGCCTTTATTTAAATTTTTTGTTTTGCAATAGTTGCAAACTTACAGAAAAATTTAAAAAATAGTATTGAGAACTTTTAAATACCCTTTATTCAGATTTACCAATTTTTAACATTTTGTCACATTTGCTCTCTCTCTTTTCTGAATCACTTAAGAGTAAATTGCATATGTTATGCCCATTTGTCTCTAAATATTCACTGTATATTGTATTCTCTTGCATTATTACAGTACAGTTACCAAATTCAGGAAATTTAACATTGATAATACTATACCTTTATCTAATCTATAGCCCCTATTCCAGCCTTGTCAATTTGTTCCAGTAATAACATTTGTTCCTTTATAGCATTTTTTTCCATAGGATCCAGTCCAGGATTGCAAATTGCATTTAGTTGTCGTATCTCTTTAGTCTCCTTTAATCTGGAATGGTGCCTTAGCCTTTCTTTTTTATTAGTGACATTTTTGAAGAATACAGGCTATATATTTTATAGACTATTCTGCAATTTGGATTTGTCTGATGCTTTCTTATAATTAGATTCAGGTTATGCATCCCTATCCAGGGATTTTTGTATCCTTTTTAGGATATGATATGGAAGCACATGCCATTGGTCTGCCCTTGGTTGGTGGTGATAATTTTTAATTACCTGGTCACACAGTATAGTTATTATTTTTCCCTTTGCACCTAATAAGCAATCTGTGGGGATAACTTTGAGATAATCCAGGTATCCTGCTTCTCATCAGATCTTCTGAATCCTCATCAAATTCCCCTCCTGCATTTAGCATCCATTGATGATTCTTGCCTGTATTGATCTTTACTTTAATGGTTGCAGAATGGTTATTTTCTAACTCCTCCATCTCCTTTACTTTATCAATAGGCATTCTGTTCTAAGGAAGAAGCATCCTTTTATTTATCTGTTATCAATGTGGACTTATGTACTTCCTGTTTTATTCAGTGGGTTATAATCCATTACTGCCTTTATTTATTTTGATGCTTAAATTGTCCCAGATTTGTCCAGTGGGAGCCTCTCCACTCTGGCTACTGTGTCTTCATAAGTTTTTTTGAGTATTTCCTTTCTTTCTGGCACAGCAAGATGTTCCAAGCTCATCTTGTATCCTTCCTATCTCAGTCCTGGAATCAGTCATTCTCCAAGGAGCCCTGGTTCCTCGTGGTGGAGTATCCAGTTTGCTTTTGAGTTATCTGTTTATATATAGAAATAATTTCTTCTTTCCTGGATCAGGACATCCTCTGAGAAACTAAATTTAAGTTAGATTTTGATAGTGGGTTTATATTTCTATGAAGATTTTGATTATGAAATAATAAGATTTAGCAATTTGTTATATTTACCATAAAACAGTTATTTTGTTCTAGTTCCTTTTTCAGATAAATAAGTTCTGATTTGATCTTAATTATGATCAAACAAAATAGAAGAAAAAAATAAAAAGTTATTTTACTTTGTGTTACTTTGTATGTTTGTGTGTTAGGTTTAAACACTTAACTGTTAAAAAAACAAGGTTTTTTACATACTTAATTGTTTTTAACTAAGTCATCAGACATTCTAGCCGGAAGGAAATTGTTACTTTTTAACTAGCTTTTTAAATGAAAATGTAAAATTATAATATAGAATAATATTTCATATATGAGTGGAAACTCTTAGACACATTGTTCCAGACAGTTACTGTTACATCTTGGTATATTTCACAGCCATTTTCTCCCCTGGGCATGGGTATTTGCGTTAATTTGTCTTTTAAACCTAACATGTTTTTCTAGGCAATATTTTGAATGATTTTTATTTTTGAACCAGTTAATATCTGTACATGATTTTAAAAGTCAGTTCCAAAAGGCTTAAATGAAAAACAGCAGTTCCCTATGCCACCCCTCCTAATCCCCCAGTTTCACTTCCTAAGTGGAAACAGTTTCAGCTCTTAAAATTTTTTTTCTTTTGGTATTTATCTTTATATTTCTAAGTAGTATGCTTATTTATCTACTTAGCCACTTTTGATGTCAGTTTACATTTTTTTTAATTATTTAATTTTTTTAAGATAAAAGTAATACATATAATTGGTACCAAATTCACAAGGTACAAAGGGTGTACAGGGAAAAATAAGTCTCCCTGCCATCTCTGTCTTCATATTACCCAATTCTTTTCCCCGAAGAAATTCTTAACTATTTTATATGTATCTGCAGAGTAGCGGTTCTCAAAGTGTGGTCTGTGGACTCCTGAGGGGGGTCTTCAAGAGTTTGAGAAGGTCTGCCAGGTTGAAACTATTTCATAATAATACTAAGTTCTTTGCTACTTAACTATGTTGACATTTGCACTGATGGTGGAAATACAGTGATGGGTAAAACTGCTGGCCCTGCATTGCATATCAAGACAGTGGCAAAAACTGTGCTAATAGCCATCATATTCATCACTACACATTTACAGTAAAAAACAAAACCAAAAAAAACCCCAGTTTCATTTAAGAATGTCCTTGATGAAGCAGTAAAACTTGTTAATTTTATTGATCTTGACCCTTGAGTACGTGTCTTATTTCATGTGACAAAATGGGAAGAATGTTATAAGGTGCTTCTGCTGCATGCCAAAGTACGGCGCTTGTCTAGAAGAAAATACTTGTGTAACTGAGTTGCAAGATGAACTAGCAAACTAGTTGTTTTTTTCACGGAACACTATTTTTACTTGAAAGAATGACAACTAGTTATTTACACTTGATTATTTGTACATATTTTCTCAGAAAGAAATGAAGTGAGCCTGTCACTTCAGGGAAAACAACTAACAGAATTTATTGCCAAGATAAAATTCAGGCTTTCAAGCAAAAATTAGAATTTTGGAAAATGTATCTGGCCACTGTGAGCTTGGCCCCTTCTCAGGACCTTTCTGATGAAATTGATGGTGGTATTAACAAATGTGAATTTTTTTTTTTTTTTTTGCTGTTGTGTAATGAAATGTGTTGGTGTTTGGAAGATGCACATAACTCAGTGGACTGACTTTTTTCAAATGACCAGTGCCTTGATATTACAAAATCATGTTGTGGGTGAAAGATCTACTGAAGTGCAAGATAGAAGAATATATTTTTATAAAATGAAAAGTTTCATTGATATGGGTTCAGATTCCACACTGCAACTAACCTTTATAAAATTACACTTGTTAAGTTTTGGTATAATATCAGAGAATAGTCGCCACACTTATTTGAAAAGGTTATTAAAAATACTCCTCCCTTTTTCAACTACATATTCATGTGAAGCTGGATTTTCTTACTAGATTGAAAACAGAAGCAGATGTAAGAATCCAGATTTCTTTTGTTAAGGCAGACATTAAAGAGATATGCAAAAATGTAAAACAGTGCCACTCTTCTCATTAATTTTTTTGGAAAATATATTCATAAATGTTAATTATATTAGCATGTAATGGTTTTACTGTTGCTGTTTTTAAATAATAAATTTTTAAGCATTTATCAACTTTATTTTCTAATATTGTGTCACATATTGTACCACATACAATACAATTATATGTATGTATTACATGTGTATTATATGTACCACATACAATTATTGTACCACATAATAAAAGCTCTTTGGGTTTTCACTTATTTTTAAGAGTGTAAAGGGGTTCACAAATCAAAAAGTTTGAGAACTGCTGCTTCAGCTGGAGGATGAACCAGTTTTAAGCACTATCTTTTGACCTCCTGTGGAAAAAGGTGGCTTCACTTCTTTCTTCACTTTCTCCCAATATATTTGTATGACAATTTTAGATTCTTTTAAATAACAATTCAGCATATATTTATTGAATGCCAACTATGTGTTCTAAGCTTTGGGTTTTCATAGCGATGAAAACAGAATCGGCTCTAGTGGGAAAAGAAGTCAGTTTTACAGATGAAGATTATGAAAATAACTGAGCAGGAAAAAGAAGATGGGGGTGGGATTAGCTTTTTAAATATAAAATGGTCAGGGACAGTCTCAAAGGTAAGGAAACATTTGAGCACAAACCTAAAGGAAGTGAGTGAGAGAGCCTTATGGATATCTGGAGGACAAGCAGTCCAGGCAGATTGAATAGCAATAGCATGCTTCGCCTGCTCAAGGAATACCAAGAAGCTGTTGTGGCCTGAGTGGAGTGGATGAGGAGAATGGTAGTCTCTGAGGACGAAGGTAGTAAGGGCTTATGTTCTTCAGTTTTCCGAAACATTCTTGTATTAACTTTGATAACTTCTTAGTCATTTTTTCCTTTGTTCTCTTTTTGGAGTTTCTGTCAGTCAGATGATAGGATTTTGTTGCGATCTGTTATTTGCTGTTATCTCCTTTTTTTTTTTTGGTGGATTTTATAAAATTTTTTCTTATGGTCAGTTTAGTGGGGATTGCAAGGAAATTTGAGTTAAAGATATGTGTATAATTTACCAGGTTTAAACAAAATGTAAACTTCTACTTTTGATAAGTATGGCAAGTTTATATTATTTATATGGAACTGGGCTCTCTTCCCAACTCTTAGTGGTAAAATCATATTTAAATATGTGAATCAATACTGTTTTCATATATGCAGTGAATAGGTTCACTTTACTGTTCTTTAATAGAAAGTAGTCTTATTAAGTGAAGGAAATCATATGATATAAGATTTTTATTGCAGAACTTCTACAGAATGTGTTTTTATCATGAATTTGATTGTATTTTCTGTGAAACACATTTCTTTAAGGAACTACATATAATACTGGATGAAACTGGCCATTTTATTTTTGCAGCCATCTTCCTGCCTGCCATTCCTCCGATATGCCTTTATCCTTGTTCTCCACTTGGGGAAATCTTACTTTTAAGGACCCGCTTGTAAACTTTTGTGATATTTCTCCTCCTGAATCAGTAGCTCTCCTTTCTGTTTTCCCATAGTATTTGGTCCTTATCTTGTAGCAGTTATTACATTTTACTAGAACTCTAGCATTCTCCCACTGTGGAGGCTAAGTTCCGAAAATCTTCATGGTAAATAGAAGACATTGTGGTTGAGTAAACATAATAATCTTATGTAAAAATAAGATCATGGAAACTGAAGTCGTGAGTGAACATGTAAAAGCCCTCATAACCATACGTTTAGAGAGAGACCAAAACCAGTAATTTATATAAGCATTAAGATCCAGATGTTTGTGTCAGACGTTAGGCACTTAACTTCACTTAACTTCTGTAGTGCTCAGTTCCCTGGAGATAATAGTTTTTAGTGAGGATGAAATGAAATAAAAACACGGCACATGGTTCCTTGCAGGCCTTACCTGACCTGGCCCTTGACTACCTCTGATCCCATTGTATGCCTTCTCCCTTTCCTCCCACTCCCCTTCCTTCTGTTCTTTGCATGTTAGGCCTGTCCCTGCCACATGATTTTTCCTTGCTGTTTCCTCTGCCAGGAATGCTCTTCCTCCAGAACTGTGTGGCTTGGCTGACTGGTGGCTGGTTCATTCTCATGAGTCAGGTCCTTAGCTTCTTAGTGAGGAGCCCATTGATGGTCAACCTTTATCATTTGTTTTGTTTCCTTAATAGCACATATTTCTCTCTAAAATGATCTTGATTGTTTGTCTACTTGTGCCTTGTTTGTCTGTCCTCATTTGCATGTACTTTCCATGAGAGCAAAGACTTTCTCTATCTTGTTCATGGCTGATCCCGGTACCTAGAATGGTGCCCAGCTTATAATAGGCTCTCAATAAATATTTACTGAATGAAAACAGTAAGTGAATAAATGGTAGCTAATGTATTGTCAGTGATATTGTATCTTCTGAAATATTAGTAAACTACTGTAAAATTAATTTCCATTACCTGCGTGACATTTGCAGATCCTGGTCTGATCCCAGATGCTTGGGATGGAATAACCTAACTTGTGCTTAATCCTGTTTGCCATAGTTGAGTTTATCTTTCTGAAAGTCTCTTCCTAGACTCCTGGATTTATCCATTTTATTCCAGTGTGAATGAATATTTTCCCTCATAGATAGCAGTTCTAAGTCCTAGACTTACTTTTTAGTCATTTTCCTTTATCTTGAACAAGCTTCAATTTAAAATATTTTTTCTTTACTCTCTCATCATCTTTACTAATCCTCAGTTGCCTCTTTTTCTGATTATCCCTAACGGGAAGAACTCACAGTTGATGTGTACTGAAATAAAAATTCTGAAGATTACCCAAAAGGTATATAAGTAAATGTGTGTAGGCTAGACTTACATGTATGGGATTCCCTATTAGGGTTAGGATTACTATGTTTAGAATATGAAATTCTTTGGGTTGGAGTAATTAATTATCACTTTGAGTAATTACTGGTAGCAAAACAACAAAGGTTTTTGAATAAAGTGGCTGACATTAGCGTACATGATGATAAATACTTGGTTTCCCCAAACCAGTATCCTAGAATTGTTTAATAGCTTGCTATTTTTATTTCTTGCCACAAGGATTTTCATTTTGCTGTCTGAATACACAGATCCAAGGAAGACAAAAATGTCATTTGTCAGAATAACTTTAGGGAAATCCCTAAAGTTGTCCATAAAATATAAAATATAGACATAGTCTTTCAAAGTCCAACACACCCTGTTTTTCCTTCATTATTGGAACAAATTATGTTTCATTGTTAAACACCAGATGAAGTAGTAGGCAGTGTTTATTAAGGTCCATGTTGTGGGGAAAATAAATGGCTTTAAACATTAGAATCTGACAGCACAGTGAAATGCTCATATCATGAGAAGCACATGGGAAGTGACATCTACTAGACAATAGTGAAATTTTATCTTTTTGTGTTCATTCTGGGCATGTAATCATTGAGTAGAAGAGCACGCAAAATCTACATGGTTTAAATTATTTTTTTCTTGTCTTCGTATAGGTGAATTCACATTATGGGTGTGCTTTCTATCCAGAGGTGTTCTCCCTGATCCAATTTGCAGCATACCTTTACTTTCAGTCATTAAAATGTCAGTACCTCTTCCTGGTTTTTTTCTTGTGACTCTTGTTCTCATTCTTTAATTAATATCCTCCATATTTTGACCTAAATCACATAAGTAGAGCAAAAACAGCTTTTGTCTAAATAAACTTGTTGGACTTCATTCAAGGAGAAATTATTTCCTTGGGCAGTTTTGCTCACCACCTTAGATCCTACATTCTCAGGGCAGCTGTCATATTTCCTAATCTGGTTTTATTTTTATTTATTTTGTTACCCCAACCTTTGCTTTGGGGCTTTAACAACTCAGGGTTTTGGTCTGATCTTCAAGAGGAATTTGAGGTTCACTCAAATAAGATAGAGTAGCTGGGGGTGGGTGTACCTAGGTAATTGAAGACCTGCAAAAAAGAAAGGAAAAGTTCAGGGGAGAAGCTTGTGGACTTTTTTCCAGCATGATTTCTAAAAGCTAGTTGACTCTTCAACTTTAAAAACAATAGTAAAAGCCAGAATGGTTAGTAACTTGCTAAAGACTTACAGCAGTGATGGGGTTGAAGGAATTTAAGTCAGTAGGGACTTAACCAGTATTTCTGTGTTGCCTTTAAGGTGTGTTTTCATCTCCAGAGGGCATGGCCTTTGTCAGAAGAGAGGGAAGGGTGGTGATGTTTTATTTGGATGCTGTAATTAGAGGGGACTTAATTTTTCTCTGCTTTTTTCTGTCTATTCCAGATTTTCTATAGTAAACATTTTAAAAATCAATCCAGGTATAATTTATATACAATATAAGACACACATTTTACTGTACAGTTCAGTGAATTTTGGCAAATGTTGTATATATCCATGTAACCAACACCCCAATCAGGGCATAAAACGTTCCATCACCCTAGAAAGTTCTTTCTCGCTCCTTTGCCAGCAGTCACCCCCATCTCCTGCCTCAGGCAACCACTGATCTGATTGTTGACATTATGGATTAGTATTATTTGTTCTAGAACTTCATTTAAATCCTATCATATAGTATTACACTTTTTGTCTGGCTTCCTTTGCTCATCAAATGTTTTCCCTCTAGCATTTTATTGTGAAAATTTCAAACATGTGTAGAAGTTGAAAGAATTGTACGTGAACACCCATCTCCCCACCCCCTAGATTCTACAATTAACATTTTGCTATTTTTGCTTTATCACCTGTCTATCCATCCAACTATTGTTCCTCTAACCATCTTTGTGTGGATTTTTTTGTTTTTTATTTTAAACTAAGATGCAGACATTAGTGCATTTTACCCCTAAACAAATTCAGCCTCTATATCATTAACTAGAGTTGAATGTTTGTTTACAGTTCTTTGTTTTTAAAGTAAAGTTTTGCCAAATGTATACATTTGTGTAACCCAAATTCTTACGAAGAAATAGAACATTACCATCACCTCAGAAAGTTTCTTATCCTTTGTAGAACATGAGCACTGTTTTGATTTTTTTCACCTTAGATTAGGTTTGCCTGTTCTAGAACTTCATGTAAATGGAATCATAGATATTTCGTATCTAATTTCTTTCCCTCAGCAGGATGTTTTTGAGATTCATCTATAATGTTACTTGTATCAGTAGTTCCTTCTTTGTTGTTGTTGCTGTTTGGTATCTCATTGTATCTATATATCATAACTTTTTATCCATTCACTTGTTGGAGATTTGTTTTCCCTCAGTTTTTGGTTATTATGAGTAACACTCTGAGCATTCACAATAAATGAATGTAACCTATGTTTTCAAACCTAGGCATGGAATTACTGAACATAGGTTAGATGTATATATAACTTTATTAGAAGCTGCCAAAGAGTTGTGTGTGGAGTTCCAGTTCTGCCACATCCTTGTTAACGTTTGGTGGTTTTGGTCGTCTTAGTTTTAACCTTTTATTGGGTTTGCAGATGTTGCTCATTGTGGTTTTAATTTGCATTTCCCTGATGACTAAAGATAGCATTTTTTCATGTACTTATTGGCCATTTGTATATGTTTTGAGAAATGTTAAAAATCATTTGCCTATTCGGGGGGAGGAGTTGTCTTATTAAGATGTAAAAGTTTTACGTATATTCTAGATTCAAGTTATATGTGTGTATTTATATAAACATGTAAATTACATATATGTACATGTAATTTGTCTTTGTCTTTAGCTTGCTAGCTTGCCTTTTTGTTTTCTTAATGGTATCTCTGAAGAATAGAAGGTTTTCATTTTGATGAAGTTTATCAATTTAAAAAAAATAGTGCTTTTTGTGTTCTACAAAATCTTTGCCCATGGTATGATCACATAAATTTTCTGCTACATTTCTTTTAGAAGTTTAATAGTTTTAGCTTTTAGATTTAAGTCTGTGATCCATTTTGAGTTAATTTTTTGTGTCTGGTGTGAGGTAGGGGTTGAGATTTTTTTTTTCCACATGGCTCACCAGTTGTTCTACCACTATTTGTTGAAAAGACTATTCCTTCCCAGTTCTCTTGGCACTCTTTTCTGAAAATCATTTGATGATGTGTATGAGTCTGGAACCTCCAGTCTATCCTTTTGCCACTAGCACCCTGTTATGATATGGTTGAATTTTAATCTATCATCTTGCTTTTTGTTTTCTATTTGCCCCATCTGTTCTCTGTTCCCTTTTTTTTTTTTTTCTTCTCCTGCCCCCTTTAGGCTTGAGTTTTTTTAGGTTTCGGTTTTTGTTTTGCATTATAGTTTATTTCCACTGTTGGCTTATTAGCTATAATTACTTGTTTTGTTTTTTTATAAAATAAAGGGTTAACACTATGCATCTTTAACTTTTCACAGTCTGCTTTCAAGAAATAATAGACTATTTCATGTATAATATAAGAAACTTACAACAATCGACTTCTATTTGTTCCCCTCCTGTGCTTTGTGTTATTATTGTCATACATTTTACTGTTCCATGTTATTAGTTTTGGGGAGATTTCTTTGCCCAAATTTTGGGGTTATAGCTAGAGAATAATCCTTGTGAGGGTGAGCATCTGTGAGGGAAGATGGTAGTAGAACTCTCTTTATTCCAGTCTTCTTTTACAAAAGTAACCAGATGGTGATGATTTATTAAAAAGTCTTTAAAATTTGATGTAAATTCAGACCAGAAATTTTGATATTTGAGACTGAAACTGAACTAGACCAAAATTAGAACTTGGAGCGTTGGTGAGTGAATTTCTTTGAATATTACCCAGTTATTGATTTTGGGCAAATTATTCAGTGACAAACATTTAAAAAAATTCCTCCCCTATGTCTTTATCTGAATATAAGGTAAACTTAGTTGTAGTACTTTATATTTAAAGTTTCTACTTTTAAGTGATTTTTTTTTTTTTTTGCTGAGAAAGATTAGCCCTGAGCTAACATCTGTGCCAGTCTTCCTCCACTTTACATGTGGGTAGCTGCCACAGCATGGCTGAGGAGTGGTGTAGGTCCATACCTGGGATCTGAACCCGTGAACCCGGGCCGCTGAAGTGGAGCACACTGAACCTAACCACTATGCCACAGGGCTGGCCCCTGAGTGATTTTGCTACTCATTCTGAGCTGTTATTTTCAGGTCCTGATTTTGTCATTCAGTTTATATGTTATCCCTTTTCAGCTTCGTGTCATTTGAGAATATGGTGAACATTCCATTTATGCCTTCACATGAAATCATGGCTAAAAACAGATTTTGGAATGCATGTTGTAGGCTAATTTTTAATTATGCAGCTTGTTTTCTATTGCTGATTATTTATACATTTCTAGGTAAGTTTTGGGATTGATCTTTATTCTGCTTTAACTTTCAGGTGTATTACAGCTTATAGTTCTTCTCGCCCTACTGAAGGGTAATGAAGTTGGCACTGTGCTGCCTGATGAGAGAGGTGGGCAGCTTAGTGTGATGTGGAAGATTAAGAGAGAACATAGGGCTTTAGTTCTTGTCAAGTAGGTTCCTCCCTCTATTATTAAGTTGAAACAAATTTTGGGGGTAATTTTGTAATTCTGTAGACTTTTGTCTAGTCTTTCATATGATGAAAAGTATCACAAGAAATCATCTTATTTCTCCCTTTTCTTCCTAACAAGAATTCTAGACAAATAGTTGTTTGAAGTGGAATGGTATGTTTGAAGATTATATGTTGTCTGTTAGAAGATCATATGTTATCCTTCAGTCTTTCAGATAACTGGTTTTATATATTTGTAGGTGTACTTCATCATTAAATATGTGATTCATTCAGAGAACCTCTGTCATGGAAAATAGGGTAATCAAGTCTCATTTCTGACTCATTTCCCTCTTTTTCCTTTTATCCTTCCTGGAAAACCTTCCCTGATACACACTCATTTTCAGAATCGAATTAGGTTCTACTCCAATTTGTTTCGGTGCATTACTTCTATCATGACACTTAATATATTTCAATTTCCTACTGATATGTCCCCTAACTTCTAGATTGTAATTTCCTAAGGACAGATCTATGTCATATTCATCTTTGTCTTTACAATATTTGGGACAGTCTAGCACATTTAAGATACTCAGGAAATGTTTATTGCATGTGTATTAGTTTGCTAGGGCTACCATAACAAAATACCACAGATTGGGTGGCTTAAACAAAAAAAATCTGTTTTCTCAGTTTTGGAGACTAGAAATCCAAGAAGATGTGTGCAGGTTTGGTTTCTTCTGAGGCCTCTCTCCTTGGTTTACAGATGGCTGCCTTCCTCCTGTGTCCTTACATGGTGTTTTCTCTGTGTGTGTCCAGATTTTCTCTTTTTATAAGGGACACCAGTCAGATTGGGTTAGGACCCACCCGTATGACCTCATTTAATCTTAATAACCTCTTTAGAGGCCCTATATATAATCACATTCTGAGGTATTTGAGGTTAGGATTTCATCATATGAATTTTGACAGGACACAATTCAATCCATAGCACATGGATACTTTGATTTGGTGTATGTTCTAGTTGAAAAGTGATTTCTTATGGTCCAACACTAAACTAAGGTTGTCAAAGTTGGGACCAAAGATTTCCTAGCTTGTGTAAGAACAAGTGCCTTGGGGCCAGCCTGGTGGCATAGTGATTATGTTCCCACACTCTGCTTCAGCAGCCCGTGGTTTGCAGGTTCAGATCCTGGGTGCGGATCTATACACTGCTCATCAGGCTGTGCTGTGGCAGCGTCCCCCATACAAAATAGAGGAAGATTGGCAACAGATACAAGCTCAGGGCCAATCTTCCCTGCACCCCGCCCCCCCCCAAAAAAAACACCCAAAAGTGACTTAATTCTACTGTTTTGTCTTAATTCCCACTTAGGTAATTGTAGCATTTAATGATTAAGGCCCTGTAGCCTTTAGTGCTTTGAAGTAGTACCTAGCTGTTCTCATTTAATAATAGGGTTTTTTTCCTTTACTCTTTACGTGACAAAAAATTGATAAAACACACACATGCTTGGGCACATGTATGCTTTGTGTACATATTGGTTATTTTTTATTATTATTATTTTTTGTGTGGGGAAGACCAGTCCTGAGCTAACATCTGTTGCCAATCCTCCCCTTTTTGCTGAGGAAGACTGGCCTTGGGCTAACATCCGTGCCCATCTTCCTCCACTTTATATGGGACGCCACCATGGCATGGCTGACAGGCAGTGCGTCGGTGGGCGCCCGGGATCCGAACTCGCGAACCCCGGGCTGCCAAGCACGAACTAAACCGCTGTGCCACCGGGCGGCCCCTACATATTGGTTATTAATGCATGACCACTGAACATTTTAACCGAAGAAATACATGTTTATTTGCCAGATTCCCAGTGGTAATTTGGAAAGGTGACACTATTCAATAATTTCTGTATAGAAATTTCATGAATTATACATAATTTCCCATTGTATGCAGATACATGCCTTGCTATCCCAGTGGAGCAACCAGATGGTTTTAGGCCCTTTCTTTTCCCATGGAAGTCCCAGCTTTAGATTCCCACTCCCCCCTTCCCCTCCTAGTCCATTGTAAGATTTTTGGAGATACTGTTGGCAGTAGTGAGGGGATGGTGAGCAGGGTGAGCTCCATTTCCATTTGTCTCCTCCCTTTCCTAGGGATTGGGGGAAATTTGCAAATAATACCCTTCCCTTTTTTTTAAAAAAATAAAGCTTTTATTTTACAATAGTTTTACATTTACAGAAAAGTTGCAAAGATAGTACACAGAATTCCCATATACCCCTCACCCAGTTTCCCCTATTGTTAACATTGTACCTATTGTACATCTGTCACAACTAAGAAACCAACACTGGTACATTACTATTGACTAAACTCTAGATATTATTTGAATGTAATCTCTTCTGGTCTCACCATTTCTCAGTCTGTCTTTGTTTTTCATGACCTTACCTGACCCTCAATTTGAGTTTGCCTGATGTTTTTCTCCTTGGTTTGACCGGGGTTGTGGGTTTGGGGGAAGAATACTACAGAGGTGAAGTGCTCTTATTAGCAACATGACTTCCGATTGATGATATTAACCTTGATCACCTGACCAGGGTAGTGTTTGCCACTATAGTGTTTCTCCACTATAAAGTTACTCTCCTTTCCCTCTTAGTCTTTTCTTTGGAAGCAAGTCACTAAAGAGGGATGAGTTCTTAACCTCCACCTCCTGAAAGTGATGTAACTACATAAATCATTTGGAATTTTTCTATGAAGAAGATTTGTTTCTTCTTTCCCACTTATTTTCAATCATTTAATTATATCAGTATGGACTAATGGATGTTTATTTTATACTTTGGGTTAGAATCCAATACTGTGTTATTTATTTTGTTGCCATAATTGTTCTAGCTTTGGCCGTTGGGAGCTCTTTCAGATTGGCCCCAGTGTCCCTTTGACATGCCCCTGTCCTTTTGTTTTTTGTGTTCTTTGCTTTCGGACGCTGCAAGATGCTCCAGGCTCATCTTGTTTTTTCCTTGCCACAGCCCTAGAATCAGCCGTTTTTCCAAGGAGCCCTGGTTCCTTTATTGGTATTAAAAATCAGAATCTGGGTGCTGGGTCCTAGTGCCCTGTTTACTTGATTCTTCAGTTCCTATGTAAAATGCCTGGCAAGTCTGAACCTGGCTATTTGGATGAATGGTGAAGGGGTTTTAACATCATACATTATATCATAGTACTCGGTAGTATCTATGTGTGTTGACTCTCTCTTCTGCTGTAGAGTCATAAGAAGCAGCTATTTAAAAGCACTTCTAGGTGTTGAGAAAAAAAAAGTTAAGTTCGAAAGCTTTAGAAGGAACGTATGCTTGTTTTAGGGGTAGGCAAGTAGGAAAAAGTCATTAGATTCTTTGTTTTATTCTGAGCCTCAGAAAAAAATGAACTCTCTTTGGATGCAAAAAGAAAGGATGTCATCAGGAAACCTGCCATGGACAAAGAAATGTATTTGAGAACTTCTGCTATCAGGAATTGCCGACTTCCTAGAGCCTGTTCCTCTCCATCATCACTGTCAAAATCATCGCTATCAACATCAATAATATTAGTATTATTTTGCCGTAACTGCTGTTATTTCAGCCTTACCTCTCTTCCCATAATGCTGGCTTTTTTAAAATCATAGAAGTCACTTACAGATGATTTGTAGACTGTCAGGGCAGGTATAGGTTGAGAGAGGCTGGAGTCTCTTTCCAGTTGCCTTGGCTGGAGTTTGGTTCTAAGTAATGGAAATTGGAGCTCTTAAATGTATTTCTGCCTTGAAACTTTGTTAAACATGTTAGAAAACGAATGGACCTGGATCTAGGAAAGAGTTTATTGCTGAATTCTCTTCCAAAACCTGATCTGAAATAGCAATTGCAACTCTAAGCAAAGGTTTTAGTCAGAACAGCAGAGTTTGTCCTTGTCACAACAGTTGAAGGAAGAGCCAGTGATATTCACAAGGTTTTTTGAATTTCCCAATTTCTTATCTTTTAAAAATTCTGTAGTGCAGCCTGTGTCTTCCTACTTATATTTAGCTTATTTATTTTACTTATACCTAGATTTTAGGATTGGCAGCCACTAGGGACCAAAATTTTAAAATAAACCAACCTGGATCTCTTTTTTTTTTTTTTTTTCTATTGGTTATTTTGGTTTATAAGTTTCTCAAAAAGGAAATAAAGAATAAAAATAAATACAACATTATAGATAAGATACAAGTCACCTATGTTTTACTTCTTATCAGTTTGAAGAAGTTCTTTGAATATTAGGAATATAGTTTCATATTTTGCAAGTATGTATATTTTAAAATTTTATTCTTTTACCATTTTTATGAATTCATATGCAGTTTTTTGTACTATTGAAATTTGCATTTTATTTTATACATTTTCAATAAAAACTGAGATAATATTGTTAGTCACAATTGGCATGTTATCATGTTAACTTAGTAAGCAACTAAAAATTATTAACCATATTATTGTAAATATACCTAAGACATTCTACATGCATGTTTATTTTACTGAGAATAGTCTGTTTTCTGGATGGCTCAGAATTATGATTCTGAACATCAGCTTTTATTCAATACTATATTACAGTGTTGCCCTCAGAATCTATTCACATAAATAATGTTATTTAATCTAAACAAACTGCTGATTTTTTAGTTATTAGGACAAGTGCCTTAGTTCTTTTGTCTCTTAATTGTTATTAGGTGCGGCCACTAGTATTCTGTCTGTTCTGCTTGGAATCCAGAAAACTAAGCTTGTTAGAATTATATGTAAAATAAAATAGTCTCTGAGTATTGAATTGCATGTGGCCTTTCTGACAATTATTTTGACCCTTCGGAGAATCATTTTCCTTTAGGCTGTGTTCCCAAGAGTTGAAGTTGCTGGAAATCTGACTTCCAAAGAAATGGAGTATTTATTACTGCCTTACGGAAAGAGAAAAGGGGAGTTAATTGAACAACATAAGACTTGAAGAGTATTTTATGCAAAGGAATTATAAGTAACTGAATGATGAAAGATGCCATATTTTAACCTGGCATCTAATATTTGCTTAGGTGGGAGTATGAGGTTTAAGGCCAAGTGTGGTACCAGCAAAAAATAGCATTCATTCCAAGATGGCATAATTCTGTAGTGTTCTGCAGTGTGGTTCTAGCTTGCTTGTTAAACAGTGCTCTGATAAAACTTTGAAGACTTTGAGGTCATATTTTGGTATTTTGGCTCAAGTTTGGTCAATTCCGGGGATGTAGCCCTGATTTGGTAAACTAGTCCTCCCTCCCTCCCTTCCTTTCTTCCATGTTGGGAGAGTAGGTACAAAAGAATATAAAGTTATGCTAATCTACTTAATAACTGATTGTAGTGGCTTTTAGTTGGGCTGCTTTCACAGCATAAAGTTACCAGGTTAAGTTCTTTTTTTTTTTTTTTTTTGGTGAGGAAGATTAGCCCTGAGCTAATATATATCTGTTGCCAATCTTCTTCTTTTTCCTGAGGAAGATTGGCCCTGAGCTAACATCTGTGCCCATCTCCCTCTATTTTATATGTGGGATGCCTGCCACAGCATGGCTTGATAAGTGGTGCATAGGTCCACACCTGGGATCCGAACCTGCATACTCCAGGCCACCGAAGCAGAGCACGCGAACTTAACCACTATGCCACCGGTTTGGCCCCAGCTTAAGTCTTTTTTTGAGTAGAGAGGTGCTTTTGTCTCGCATATCTTTTCCAATACAGGATGGCATATTTGATAAGGGGTGGGTCCTGATATAAACTGAAAAGTTAGAGATTGGGTAAAGGGAAGGAAGATGTTGGAATTTATTCTTAATTGTCTCTATTTTCTCCAGAGTAAGAGAGTTAGTCATTTGCTTAAATGAGAGGATGTAAAAAGAGTAGAGGGCTTCAGGAAATAAGTAAATATTTGGGTCCTTCACTATGAGGAATGGGCAACTAGGTATAAGAAAGAATTGCCACATAGTTATTGGCTTAGTTGTGGTGAAAAAAAAAAAATCTTTCAATTAAAAATATTTGGTACTGGTCAGGATGATTTAAAAAACAGCCTAAAAGCAAAGGTAAGTGGTTTGATTAGTATAAAATTAATGATTGTTTGGAAGAGTGTTTACAGAAGAAAGGGATGAAGAATTTAGAGCAGAGCTTTTCAGCTACTATACCATAATTGGGTCTGGGTATGCAGAGATATTGATCCCCTCAGCCCTCAAGGCATCAAGGGAGGGTTCTGGGATGGCGGGAGCCCCAGGGCTGGCATCTTGTAGTGAACTGCCTTATCTACCCTAAATGCCCAACAAATATAATATTCTAGGTGTATCATGACATAAAAAATAGTTGGAAAGCACTGGTTCATACAGCTGGTGAGAGCAGTACTGATGTGTTTTACTGAGTACTTGCTGGTTAGTCAAAATGTGAAAATCAGGAGAGGATTAATAAATAAGGAGAATGGCTTCCAGGGCTTTGCCTTCTCAGATTTTCTCTTCTCTCAGACTTTTGTTACTATTTTCTAGGGTTTCTTGTTTTTGTTTTTTTCTTGCTGCCTTACTTATAGTAGATACCCTCCAATACTCTTAGCTATTTGTTCTCTATATTCAGAACTTCATTTTTTTGCAAGTAGGTTAATTTATTGACTCTCGTGATTTTATTTTCCTCCAAGTAGATAATGCTAAAATCTATATTTTCAGACCTGGTATTATAGGCATATTTCCATCTGGTTGTCTTAGTATTATTTCAAAATATCCAAAACTGAATGACAGTGACTTGTGTTTCTTCCAGATATCCAATCAAGAGGCCTCAGAATTGTCATTGTCTCTTCATTTCCTGTTTCCATATCTTATTTCTTTGTCTTTTGTCTGTCCTGCCTCCTACTTCACTTCATCCTTCACCCCTTAAAACTGCCCTTTGCCCCCATCACTGCAGAACTTTCTCCCTGGTCTCTGACTTTCCCTCCAGCTTCTTCTGTCAGCAGCTCCTCAGTTAAATCTTCCTAAATTGTGTTAAGCAGACACATACAATTCCTCACTTCTTGATGATTTGACTCCATCTTATTCTCTCCCATAACAAAAGCAAAAAGACCCACACTGTAACATTTAGATACTGCCATTTCTTGCCATGTCTAGCACTGTTTGAAATGAAGGGTTTTCCCTGCCTGCCATCACCTTGTGCATCCTTCATGGTTTGACTTGGATGTCACCTTTTCTATGAAGCTTTTGCCAAAGATATGAATTGCTTCCTCCTTTATGTTCCTATAGAGTGCTTTTATTTATATCATTATTATAGCATTCTATATTTGGTTATTTATATTTTTGTCATACTAAATTATGAGCTTCTTGAAGGATAGGACCCTATATCTTATTTATATCTCTGCCCACAGATCCAGCATATGATGTAGTTATTTGAATAACTGGTCATATACCAAATTAGTCAAAATTTTTCATCTTGACTTTTGTAGCCCACCATAATTTGGTTCCATCCTATCCTTTTGAAATACTATTTCCTGCTTCTGACAAGGATATGCTCACTGCTTCAATGAGGCTGTTCTCTTCAAAGAGTCCTGTGTAAGCCCCAATAATTTTTATTTTTGTATTTTTGATTTTGATTTCTTCTTTAGCATCATTCAACATATGTGACTACTTATTCATAAAAGATCAAGTCATTTAAAATTATTGGCAAAAACTAGTTTAAAATGTCAAATGTGCTCCTGTCAAGATTTAAAATCTTCTTTAGCAGTATGGTTTAATTCTACATTTAGCTCTTACAGATTGTTGTTTTGGTAAGATATTAGGCATGTTAAAGTAGATATCTTTCCACATATAAAAATATTAATCATCTTTAAGTTGGCTTCTGTCACTTTAAAAAAGAAAGAACTCTCAATTCCCCAAGTTCCAATCTCCAAGGAAACCTGGAGGCTGCTTGAAGTTCAGTTTTGGAAACCAGAAGTTTAAATAACAGTAATCTCTAACAGTTGTTTGTAAATTTGAAGCTTTGAAAGATGGCAGATTGATTACCTGAAGAAGTATCAAGAATGAAAGATTGTGGAGGTTTGTTTTCCTTGCACATTTTTTAAAAATTTCTTATTGACACTTTTCAGTTAACCCAACAATAATAATTACTGTACTTTTGATGATGAAAGATTTTGTGAAATGGTTTGGTGATGTGATTACTTTCCAAACATTAAAATTTCTTCATAAAAGTAAGTTCAGAAACAACATGTCTAGACCCAGACTAGTATTAATGACTAAAAAGCATAATCAACTCTCAGGTTTGACAACTCCATTCAAATTTGCTAATGATCAGAGGCCATTTGTCAGTTTCTCCCCTGTTCTATTGTCAAGCTGTCCGGGATTGGTGGTCATTTCTAGTCACTAAGGAGAAATTTTATGCCTAGTCAAGATTCCTGTAAAAATCATACTAGCATACATTTAATTTGTATAGCAATCTGCTGTTAACAAAGATGTGTCCTAGTCCAGTGGAAAAATAAAATATATTCTGTTCTCATTATTTTTTATTCCTTTAAAAAATCCTGTACTTTGATTTCAAAAGTGGCAAATGATTATTTTATAAAAAATTTAAACCATACAGAAATTTGTAACACAAAAGGTGAGAGCTCCCAACCCAGTGCTGTAAATCTCCATCCTACAATTTCAACCCCAAATTAAGTGTATATTTTCTGTATTTCCCCATGCATATATAAATATGTTGTTTTATAAAAAAGGATCATACTTATAACAGACTTATTTGCAACCTGCTTTTGAAGAAATAGTCTGTATTTTCTGTATCAGTTTGTACGAACCTACCTCATTTTTAAAGGCTCCTTAGCAGTTTATTTTATGGCTATACCCTAAGTTTATCTTAGTTGTAAAAATTAAAGCTTGAAAAAAAAAAGGGAAAAAACACTTGAGTTCAGATTTTCCCTTTCACTTCTACCCTCCTCAGTTGTACATTTAACTCTGTACAGTTATTATTATTTTTAATTAAATGTTGATTATTTGAAAATTCTGGTAAACGAAATGAGAAACTAAATGCAAACACTATAAATTTGAGTTAATCTTTAGGTTTATGTATTCAGACTATTCAAAAAAATAGTGTTTTCAAAGGCCTAACATGTCCATGGTGATGATATTTGTTTTATATTAAAAAACATTGTGGCTTTCTTCTAATTTTAACAGAGCCAATTTGGAGTCTTTGCTCATCCAGAAATGAGGTGTGTCTCCACTTATGAGGGTTGTCTTTTACATCCTGTTGTACAGTTTTATAGTTTCTTTGCATATAGGTCTTTTTTTGGTTGATTCTTTTAGATTTTCTTGGTAGAATATATTTTATGTAATAGATAATTAGCAATATCTTTATATCTCATATTTCTTATTGCATTGTGAATTCCAGAGTCCAGGCTTCCATACCAGAAATGTTAGACATTTGTGCAGTGTACCCAGTGCTTTGTACTACTACCTTCCTAACCAGTTGAAACTGATTCCCAGATACTCTTCAGGCTTGCCAGGATAGATAACACCCTTCATTTTGCTGCTGGCCAAGATAATAACACAATCATGGCTAGAGCAGTAAACTGTCTATAATATATTGAACTCCACCCAGTTTGTACTGATAGGAGACCTAAATAGATGTCAGACGTGTTCTTCTTTGATGACTAATACTTGGGAATTTTAGAATACTTTAGACAAGACAAACAAGAAAATCATTAAGTAATAGAAACCTATTATTTGAGAGAGACTTATCTTTTTTCTAAAAGTAGAATTAAGAAGCTAAAACATCCAGCTTCCCAAACTCCAACCCTCCATAGTAGAGGAGAGTCTGTAGAATTATTTGCTTTCATAGGTTTTATGCCAAAGAAACTTAGACCTTTATTTCTATACTTTAAGATTGTGTAGGAACGGTTGATTTTATGCCCTTCTTTGACTCTGAGGATTTCATTTATTTCTAGATATAAGGGAAGGCCTTAAACATTATATGTCTTATGTATGTAACTGCTCCTCTAGAAAAGGAATTAATAATAACAGCCATTATACCAGCTACTCTGCTAAGTAGGTACTCTCATTTAACCCTTAAAGCAATTTTACTAAATAGATATTATTATTACCCCAATTTTATAGATGAGAAGCAGTCTTAGAGAGTTTAAGTAATCTGCCCAAAGTTACACAGCTAGTCAGGGGCAGAGTCAAGACTTGAACCCAGATCTTTTTAGTACACAAATAAATGACACCTTTGCTTGTCTATTTACTCCTTTTTGTCAGTGATCCCACTGAAACATGGAAGATCACCCTTCCTGTTTATCACTCAGTATCCTTTGAACATTTTATTTTCCATAGTGTTTTCCCATAGTTCTTAGATTTGCAATAGCCTTTTTGATTATTGTAATGCTTTCATTTTCTGTAGCTTCCTAGAATATTTTGAAAATATTTTATTACTTCGAATCTTGAAATCGCCCTCTTGGTGGTTTGGTCTATCAGCTAGTTCTCTACCCTAAGTCATTTGAGGTCAAGTTTGTACTCAGGGGGGGCAAAGACTCTTCATTCACAGAGTAAGCCTTAGCTGAAATAGTCAACCCACGTGCAAGTCTCTAAATGTAAACATGGTGCTGTCTGTGCTTCTCAATTCCCCTTTACCCTTTCAGAGGAGACTGATCCTGGGCAGACCTCTCAAGGCAACTTTCAGAGTCTGACAGTTCTAAACTCTGTTGTACTATACCTTCATTCTTGTTCATAGCATGAGCAACATTATCCAGAGCAGTGTGGAGTGGAGGATGTTCCTGAATCTCCTCACATGGGTATCCCATGTCCAGTTCCTCTCAAGTCATTTTATCTATAATATCTGTTAAGGTTAAGGAGTAGAGTAGAGTGAATGTCTTTGGATTTAGGTCTCTTAATCCGATCTTCACTCTCTATATAAATCATTCTTAATGCAATGACTTTTAAATGCAGCCATAAGACTGATGATGTGCCTCTAGGAACTAAGACGACACTCCCTGTTATATCAGCGTAGAGCCATGCATTAAGACTCACTGTCCTTCCTCCTCTCTACCCAGAGGGTATCAAGATTTTACTTTGGTTCTAAGAAAAGTAAGGAGAAATTGTGAGCTTGCTTAACATAGAACTATGAACAGATCTACAGTGTTCTGGAGGACTATGGATGACAGAGAATATTTAAAGGTGAAAAGAACTAGAATGCTAGTTTCCCATTTTATAATTGAAAAAACTTGCTAGTATTTTGGAGTCACATTAAATTTCCCATTGCTTTTTGCATAATTGACATAATAGTTGTTTCCACATAGGTCCTGTGTGTCTCTTGTTAAATTTGATGCTATATATTAAATCTTTTCACCCCTATTGTGAGTGGTATATTTTTGTTATCTGTAATATTTTGTAACTAGCTGTTGTCTGTTTAAAGGAAAGTCATTGATTTTGGAGTATTATTGTGGTAAACATACAAATAACTGGCCTGTCTTAACTGTTTCCGGCATTTTTCATGTCGATCTCATCTGTTGATGTTATCTGCAAATAGTGACAAAAAAAATCACCTCCTTCTTTTTAATATTTATGTCCAATCTCTTGTTTGAATGACTTAACTATCCTTTCCAGGACAATGTCATATAGTGCTGAAAATCTTTTCTTCTTGATTTTAATGAGAATGCCTATAATGTTTCACCATTAACCATCAGTTTTGGTTTGTTTTGTTTTTCTGAACTGTGCAGTCCAAACAAAACATGTCTGTGAGCTGAATCCAGCCAATTCTCTGGTTTGAAGATTTAATTTTTTAACCTTGGACCTTGATTCCTTCAAAGACATGAAAAGTGATTTCTGTAGACTTTCTGGAAGATGCAATCACTTTCCTACTTGATGCTTATTATGAATCAAGAAGCAGCATGTAGATCAGGTCACCAATTTTATAGAGGAGAAAAATCTCTTGGTTTTCTACTGTTCTCTTTTGTGATTAGTTTCTGTATTTTAAGGGCTTGTTGGACCCCCAAATATAAGATAAATGTCTTCTATGGTTCTAGAGCTCCTATAACTGAAAATTGGGCCATGGTAAATATTCAAGAAGTCTTAGACATTATTATGATGTAATTTTGTTATTACTATTATTCTCATTCTTCATATTCTCTTCCTATCTTAGTGATTGGCATCAGCATATTGTTAGTTACCCAAACCAGAAATACAGCAGTCATTTTTTACTTTTATTCATTCATTCTTTTACTGATTAATGCATTTAAAAAAATATTCATTGGTGCCTACTCTGTGCCAATCAACTGTTTTACTTGCTAGAGATCAGGCAGTGAATAGGTCAGACAAGGTTCCTGTTTTCTTGAAACTTGCATTCTAGTGAGGGGATTTGCACAATATACAATAAATAGGCTAAGGAGATAATTTCAGTTACTGGCAAGTCAAGTACTTTACAAAAATCAGCATGTGTTACTGAGTGATGGGGAAAAGAGGCTGGTTCTTTAAATGGAGTATGTGTTAGTCCAGGCCCTCTGAGAAACAGATGCCACAACAGGATTAAATGTGCAAGGATTTTTTTTGGTGGTAAAATATATGTAATATAAAATTTACTATTTTAACCATTTTTAAGTGTATAGTTTTACGTTAAGTACATGCACATTGTTGTGCAACCATCACCACCATCCATGTCAAGAGCTTTTTCATCTTCCCCAGCTGAACTCTGTACCCATAATACTAACTCCTATTCTCCCCTCCCCCTAGCCTCTGGCAACCACTATTCCACTTTCTGCCTCTCTAAATTTAACTACTCTGGGTACTTTATATAAGTGGAATCATGCAGTATTTGCCCTTTTGGGACTGGCTTATTTCACTTAGCATAATGTCATCAAGGTTCATTCGTGTTGTAGCATGTATCAGGACTTTCTTCCTTCTTTTTTTTTAAGACTTTATTTTTGTTCAGAGCAGTTTTAGGTTTACAACAAAATTGGGAGGGAGGTACAAAGATTTCTCATATACTCCCTTCCCCTACACATGCGTAGCCTTCCCCATTATCAACATCAATCACCAGAATGGTACATTTTTGACCAAGGATGAACCCAAATTGACCCATCATAATCACTGAGTCATTAGTCAGATGTGTGACTTCAGGCAAATATAGTGATGGATTTCAGAGAACAGCAGCTGGGGCTCTTCATCAGTTAAGCTCTCTGTAGTTGGAAGTCTACAAGACACATTCTCATGGCTGCTACAGAGCAATCAGAGATCTCTCCCAAGAGGTGACATTTAACCCAAGAACTGAATGGTGAACAGAAGCCAGTTAGCCTTTCAGAAACTTTGGGAAAAGTATTGTAGGCATGGGGAACACAAAGTGCAAAGGCTCTGAGGCAGAGAAAGCTTGCCAGGTTCAGGGAACAGAAAGAAGGCTGGTTTGGCTGCAGTCTAGTGAATAAAGAGGTGAGGCGGTAAGAGAGATAGATGGGCATGAGATCATAAAGGATCTTGTAAGCTGTGGTAAAGTGTTTGGATTTTATTTTTAAGACATTTGGAAACCACTGGAAAATTTTGAGCAGAGGTGTAATATCTGATTTGTAATTTTAAGGTACACCCAAGTTACTGTATGAATTGTTGGTAGAAATAAGAAAACCAATTAGGAGTCTGTTGCAATAGTATAGGCAAAAGATTATGATAATTTGGACTAGGATGGTAGGAGTGGATATTGCCTATCCAAAAGTTGACAAAATCATGGTATTCCTTTCATTATCTCTGGATTTTGTGCTTTCCCTGTTGCAATTACTAGTCCCTTATTATCTATCATCTTATATGGTAATAGCCTCTTAACTGTTTTTTTCTGCCTCCAGTTTTGGCCCACTTCAATTCATTTTTCACACATTATCACCCCGATGATCCAACTAAGGTGCAACTGTAATGATGTAACTTTCTAGTTTAAGATTTTTTCTTTCAAGATGTGCCCGTTGTCTTACATTTTAGAATGGCCTGCCTCTTTTGCTTCATCTTCGCCTGCACTGTTATGTCTGTTCCTGACTCTTATTTATCCTTCAAATTATGGATTCCTTCCTGAAGCCTTCCCCAGTCACCATCCCTAATATCTGGGTTAAGTGTCCTTGCGGTGTCTTCCCTTTGGTTCCTTGTAATCTGTATTTGTCTCTCTCCTCAATCTGTGAATTCTCTGAGGGTTAGGACTGTGAGGCTCTTTTGTGATTTTGCCTTTAGAGTGTTGGTAGTGCTGATGAGTGTCTTGGGCAGTCCCTAGCACGCACCATAGTAGACCTGCTGGAACTGTTGATTCAACAAACGCAGTTTCTGGTGTTCTTTGATTTTTACCCTGGAAGTCCCTTACACTATCCCATTTTCTTCTTCTAATAACATTGTATCTGTACTTGCCTTTTATAGAACTTTTAGTGAATTATCTATAATTATTTGTTTATTTCATCTTGATTCCCTTGGTCAACAAGAATTCAAATGAGTCTTTTGATAATAGCTAACAGTCTTGCTTCTGAACTTTATTGTCTATTCAGGTAGGCGTGCCTGATCATT
Organism: Tapirus indicus; assembly: GCA_031878705.1. Lineage (NCBI taxonomy): Eukaryota > Metazoa > Chordata > Mammalia > Perissodactyla > Tapiridae > Tapirus > Tapirus indicus. The sequence continues at coordinate 50,699,956 of CM062918.1, forward strand.
GGTCTTTTTTCATGTTTTAATTTTATGTCTAGCGTCCTAAAACAAGTTGCGTTTAAGTCTTGGCAGTTTCACAATAGTTATTCTGAGTATAATTTCCTTCTTTCTACCACGTTTCAGTCTGCAAGTTAATTATTATTTGCTAATAAGTTTATCAAGATTCCCTCCCTCCTTTTCATAATTGAATGTATTATTAGATTGTGTGCTCCTACTACACGTAAGAGCAGAAATCTCTCTTTAAGAAATTTAATTTATTTTGGGCACTCTGCTAATGTAGTTACAAGCCCAGAATAATGCCTATTGGGGAAATCTTCCTTGCTAATGAAATTTTGACTACTCAGAATATGTAACAAAGTGTATTGTCCATTCTGTCTGGTTATGAGTAGTAGTGGTTACAAAGCATTTGGGTAGTAGGAGAGAGTATTCTGTCAGGTACTTGATTTAATATTCTTAAACTTCAAATAAATATCAGTAAAAAAGAATTAAAACTTTAAAACATGCCCTAAGTAGTATCCCTGTGGTACAAATATTAATTTTTTCCACTTAATTATATGAAAAAGTATAAATATTGGACATATTTCTCGTTCATTTTCTGATAATCTAAAACTTTTATAGAAAAAGGCAAAATCATCTTATGGATTTCTTTTAAAATCTTGTTCCTTTAGAGTTCTGTAAAATTAATCATCAAATTCTTATTTAAACTTAACAAGTACTTATATTTATCATTGGTAGTGAAGGTTCATACTAATAATGAACCATATTACAGTTTAGAAGTAGAGTTCCCCAAAGTTGTATCAAAATCTTAATGAGTTTTTAGCCCCCTTACGCTCACATGAGCCTAATTTATTATGTAAAGGGCCAAATCCTAACCCTAATTTTTAGTTTTGAAAGTTAGCTTTTTTTGTTATTGTGCTTTTTTTCATGCAAGGTTTACTACTAGTGGTGTATCCTACACTAATATCAGTAGTAATTGGTGTGCTGCCATCATGACATAGCAATAAAATGATGTGATGACACCAGTACAAAGAGGGACTAGTTATTATGGTTTCAGTATTGAAACAATGTATAATAGCAAACCATTCATAATGTGGCCAAGGAGATACATACATCTAGTATATACTTGTCTCCTTTGTAAATTAGATCAGCCAATAATTTTTACAGAAATGAAAGACTAGATTATGATTTTATTAAATAGCAAATAGTTCAGAACATTCTTTATTGATCCTTTGTTTTCGTTTTGTTGCTTTTTTAGTTAAAGAATGTAGTACTAGTATTTATTTCTTTTTATGAACTTACTCCACTTCTTTTTTCTCAGTTCAAAATAGAGCATGAATTGGTACTTCCTTGGTGGGAACATCTCCGGTAATATGGGATGTTAATTTTACATGTAATGACTGCATGACCTGATAACTCAGAGAACAGTTACTGGTGTACAAACACACACCCACAGCACACCATACACCACCTCTCTCTCTTTTTCCCTCCCCCTCTTCAATTGGGCAGACAAAATTTACCAAAAACCAGAGCAGAGTTAACCATAAAGAGTTCGTTGTTTTGGCTTTGGGGCATAAACTGATGGAAAAGAAATTGAGTTTAGTCAATTATGCTATGAATCACGTCTTTGTAAATTCACTTATCTGTCCTTTTGGCAAGTTTTCATTGCCTCTCAGGATCTCCATAAGACCCAGAGGGTGACTTAGTAATTAAGGATGAGTGTAAAACATTTTTTTTTTCTTCTGTGTATAAAGACTATTTTCCTTAGAGATCCAATTCAACACAACTCCTGAGAGACATGGACTTCTGGAAGAACCCCAGATCTTTCCAAATGACATGACTCTTGATGCTGATCAAAGGAGGGGTCCATAGTTATCTGATGCCCAGAAATCCTGATACTTTCCCTCTTGACTTTTTGGCAACAGCTTTGAGGTATAATTCACATACTGTACAGTTCTCCCTGTTTAAGTGTACAATTCAATGGTTTTTCAAATATTCACAGAGTTGAACACCATCACCACAATCAATTTTAAAACATTTTCAGTTCACCGAAAATAAACCCTGTTCTCTTTGGCTGTCATATCTCATTCCTCCTATTATCCCCAGCCCTAGGCAATCACTAATCTACTTTCTATCTCTATAGAGTTGCCTATTCTGAACATTTCTTATAAAAGGAATTGTATAATATATAGTCTTTTGTGACTGTTTTCTTTTACTTAGCATAGTGTTTTTGAGGTTCTTCTGTTGTGGCATGAATCAGTACTTCATTTCTTTGATTACTGAGTTATAATCTATGGTATGGATTTATTTATTCATCAGTTGGTGGACATTTGTGTTGTTTACGCTTTTTGGCTATTATGACTAAATGGTGCTGTGAATATTTGTGTATAAATTTTTGTGTGGATTTATATTTTTATTTCTCTTGGGTGTGTACTAAAGAGTAGAATTGCTGGATCATATGGTTACTCTGTGTTTAATCTTTTGGGGAACTGCCAAACTGCTTTCCAAAGTGGCTACACTGTTTTACATTCCCACCAGCAATGTATGAGGGTTCCAACTTCTTGACACCATTGCCAACACTTTTTATCTGTATTTTTTATTATAGCCATCCTAGTGGGCCCCCCTTGAATCTTAAATCACATAGACCTGTGCCTTACCATTGTGACTTGTGTTTTCTTGCATTTAGTTATGATAATCCTTGTCTGAATGGCTGCCTCTTGTAATTTGCTCATTGCTGTGCTCGTATGTTCACTCATCTTTGTGTTCCTCCTTTTCTGCTGATCCTGCTGAAGGGCAGACAGGGCTTGATGGCTGATCTCCGATGCAGCATTGCTTGCCCTTATAAATAAGAATAATAGAAGATAGAGGTTTTGATAGCTTTGTCTAGAAATAGGCTGTTTCATTTTTAAATTACTGTCATCTGTTCTGATAATAGTTATGTACTATAATAAAGTGGGAGACCTGTGAGGTTGTATATTCCTATAACTGTCATTTGTGGAGAAGAGAAAAAATTGCTACTAAGTATCTTTTTTTCTTCTCTTTTTAAAAGGAAGTGGTTTAAAAGTACATGTTAAGTACAGAACTAATTTATGGTGTTAGAAGTTAGAATAGTGGTTACAACTCTTGGTGGGTGGAGTGACTGGAAGGGGATTTCTGAGATGCTGTTTATCTTGTTTCTTGATCTTGGAACTAGTTACATAGATGTGTTCACTTTGCGAGACTTCATCAAGCTGTAAACTTAGAATATGTGTCTGTGTTATACTTCAATAAAAATTTAAGTTAAAAATGTTAACATTGTTTAATCATATTTTGCACTAGTAAAGCTCTTCATTTGTAACATTACCTCTCTAATGAATATGTTCTATTTTGAGTCATGATATTTGCTACTTCTACATTATTAACATTCTTGTATGTACGTTGCATTGATGTAGATGCTTTGATTTCAAGTCCCCTTGTTTAGCAGCTCATAATTTCAGAGGTTCAGTGATTTCTATACACTTAGATTAGCTGTAGATTTTATGTTCTGCTGTGCTGCTTTAACTGAGTGATCTTCAGCAACTCACAGTGTTGGCTTGAGTCTTCCTGTGTGTATGTAAAACGTTCTGAAATGCAATGGTTGTGCCTGCTGTCTATTGGTGAGTTCAGATTCTCATTAGAGAATAGAGTAGTATGAAGGAAAGAGCTATGGGAAAGAGAAGCTGTACCGTTCTAGTTCATTATTTATAGTAACCTATCTAATATGGTAACCGTCTAGGTGTACAGAAAATATTTAATGTAATTACCACTTTAAAATGTGATATGCCAGGATAAAACATTGTTGACTGATCAAAATCTTTTGAATTCTAATCATTTAATCTATTTTAACTGTAATAGGTTTTGAAGAAATTGTTTGATTTTGATCAAATATGTTATGTTGCTAGAGGTAGGAAGATATACCGTAAGATCGGTTTTTGGTTAACAGAAATTTTCAAGTAGGCTTATGTTCTGTGATCTTTACTGTATTTCTAAAAATTGGGTATATGGGTAGATATATCAGAAAAAAATGTTTAAGAACAGTAAAATGACTCATTTTATATCTTGATGAGGAAAAGGCAGTTCTGCCCTATTACAGGAATGTTCTCAGTGAAATCGGAGAACTCTTCAATTAAATAGTATAATAAAACACATTAACAGTCTTTTAATATCTGATTGTGTCTTCTAGGCCTTCCTTAAAGTTTCCCATGTCTCAATGGACTCCTGAATATAACAAGTTCTATACCTTAAAAGTGGATATGAAGAGTGAGATTCCTTCTGATGCGTCAAAGACACGGGAGAGTCTGAAAGGGATCCTCTTGCATCCAGAGCCCATTGGGGCAGCCAAAAATTTTCCTACAGGAGTTGAGATGATTAATAGTAAAGTGGGGAATGACTTCTCTCATTTGTGTGATGATTCTCAAAAACAAGAAAAGGACATGAATGGTAACCAACAAGAGCAAGATAAAAGTGTTGTTGTGAGGAAAAAACGCAAAAGCCAGCAGGCTGGCCCTTCATACATGCAAAATTGTGCTAAAGAGAACCAGGGAATATTAGGATTGAGGCAACACCTAGAAAGACCAAGTGACGAAGATAATGATTCCTCTTTTAGTGATTGTCTTTCTTCTCCTTCATCTAGTCTGCATTTTGGAGATTCTGATACTGTGACTTCAGATGAGGATAAAGAAGTCTCTGTAAGACATTCCCAGGCAATTTTGAGTGCTAAAAGTAGAACTCATACTGCCCGGTCCCAAAAGTGGCCTCGGACTGAGACAGAATCCGTTTCAGGATTGTTAATGAAAAGACCTTGTTTTCATAGCGGTTCATTAAGAAGACTTCCATGCAGAAAGAGATTTGTAAAAAATAATTCCTCACAGAGGACACAGAAACAAAAGGAGAGGATATTAATGCAGAGGAAAAAACGAGAAGTGTTAGCCCGAAGAAAATATGCCTTGCTTCCCAGTTCTAGTAGTTCCAGTGAGAATGACCTCAGCAGTGAATCCTCTTCCAGCTCATCAACTGAAGGAGAAGAAGATTTGTTTGTTTCTGCCAGTGAAAACCGTCAAAACAATCCAACTGTTCCCTCAGGTAAACATGTTTCTTAAGTTGAGTAAAACATGGAAGGTATTGCATTGTGTTCGTGCTTATTTTCTTCTATAGTTTAGTGATTTTACTGTATTTAGAAGGAGTATGAGGCTCTATTAGCTTTTATTTTTAAGCCATATAAATAACCAATTTTAGTATTAAACCATGACTCCAATTCTAAAATACAAATTTTTAAATTTTCTAAAATTTTTAAATTTTCTATTTTTTGACAAAAGTAAAGTCAGAGTTTTGTTTTGTTTTGGAAAAAACAATTTTCACCATTTAATACATACTAGGCTATATTTTATGATTGTTGATTTGTGGTAGTTTTTTTTCCTGTAGTGCTTCTTTAGTATGTTTAACTTTTATGAATACTTTTTCAGATAGCTGTGTGATGGATTTCTTTCACATTCAACCACAGTAAGAACAATTCTAGTCACTGAAAAAGACTACTTATTTTTCCTTTAAGTATTCTATTCTTATTGTTTACTATACCTTGTCATGTTCTTTATAACTGAAAAGTAATTTCAAGTATCTGAGAGGTAACTTTTATTCTAATACTAGAACACGAACTTTTAGTCCTGACAGTGCTCAGTAGAGCATGTGATTAATCAGTTAAAATTGAATTGATAGAGGATTAGCTTGAGTGCACTCTCTTCCCCCACAGTAAATGTTATATTTGACTAGAATAAGTTTATGTACAGTCTCTGAAGTATAAGTGTGTCTCATGTATACCATTTTTACAGTTTGTTGTAATTTATTTGTTTATTTATTATATTTTGGTGAGGAAGATTCACCCTCAGCTAACATCCGCTGCCAATCTTTCTCTTTTCTTTTTGTATGTGAGCCGCCGCCACAGCACAGGCTGCTGACAGATGAGTGGTATAGGTCTGTGCCCAGGAACCAAACCTGGGCTGCTAAAGCGGAGTGCACCGAACTTAACCAGTAGACCACCAGGACTGGCCCCAGTTTGTTGTAATTTAAAGGAAGTTGATGAAGTGAGCATTGAGGAGCAAAGTCTGAACTGAGGGAAAAGATTAATTTCTTGTGAAAGTATAAGGAAATGGGGGGAGGAGAACTTCTTGAAAGGCTAAGACCATGGTTTCTAATACTGACACAGAGCTTCCCCAGTTTTGCCTGATGTCCTGTCTGTTAAGGGCAGAGCCTGCTAGTCTCCTGTGCACATAAGCTGTTTGTCCCTCCTCCTCCTCTCTTTTTGTATAGATCCCTTCTTTTTCCAAGACTCCCTTTCCTCTACCATTTCTACTTTTCTCTCCTTGCTGGAACCCTGAAACCAGTAACTTTGTTCTTAATTTTAGTCTTAGCCATGTTCAGTTCCCAAATATTTGTTATAAAAAGAGCTCATTGAGGTCACCTACAGCTGGGAGGAGGTTACAGCAACCATTCCCTGAGGTCTCTTGAGAATGAGGAAGGTGAGAATAGGAATTGTCTTGCTTGATTGTCATAGTTCAGATTTTTCTCAGGTGATTAGAATGTGAAGACTTTAGTTTTGGAAGAAGGAGCAGCAGATTCCAACTTCTGCTTGACGTTAGTGAGGCAGGATGGTTGATGATATGAAGCAGAAGTTCCAAGGAGCTGATATTTGTAGGAGGCATGAGAATCGAGTAAATGTAAGTCAGTCTCTGTGTCTGTTTCTAGGAAGAAAGGAGTTCATGCATTCTCAAGTATTTAAGATAAATGCAAACTATAATTCATTTTTAAATCTTGTTTAAAGGTTATTGTAGCATGTGGTTTTTTACTATCTTTCTTGGAAGAATTACATTATTTCAACTACATTATTTTCAAACATTACCCTTAAATGTTTGTCTCTGGAAACACAAATCCAAAAATTGAAATCAGGTACTCCTGCTATTTTCTGGTTTCTAGACCAGTGTTTTGTTTTAAACTAGTTTTTTTTTTTTAATAATGATTTAATAACAACTTTCACGTGGTGTGGAATTTTAAAAGTACCAAAAAAGTATAAAATAAAAGTTTACTTTCTCTTCTTAGGTCCCAGTCTTACTACCCAGAAGTAATCAGTTAGCAGTTTATCTCCTTCAAAAAACGTGAAACCATATGTAAGGATTAATAAATAATGTGGATTTTTTTTAATATCAGTGTGTATGGTTATCTCATTTTCTTAAATAGCTGCATAGTATTCCCTTTGTATGAATATTCTGTAATTTATTTAACCAGATTCTATTGATGAATTTGATGCATTGAACAGTTTTGTACGAACATTTTTGCCTATCTATGCAAGCATATCTTAAGGAATAATTTCTAAAAGTGTATGTCAGAGGGTATATACATTTAAAAATTTGCTAGCTATTGTTATCAGAATGCCCTCCAAGGAGTTTGCATCAAGTTCCTTTACCATCCCACAGTGGCTGATGTCATGATGATAATAAAAATACCTAGCATTTGTTGAATATTTACTCTGTGTTGGTAATGTTCTAAGTGTTTTATATGTATTCTCATTTAATCCTCCCAACACTTTTATGAGGTGGATTCTATCACCCTCATGTTACAGGTGAAGCATTTGGAAAACCATTTTAGAATGATTTATGGTCAGAGTAGTTAAACTGAAATATTGATGAAACTTAGCTCTGTTATCAAGAAATCTCAGCTCTCAAAAAATTGACTTCCTTAGGTTCTGAAGAAATAGAGTTTTCTTCTACAAATATATTTATTGCTGGCTTTCTGACTCCAAGTCCACTGTTTTACTGTGTGTTTGGAATTAGGAGAGGGTTGGAATATCTCAAGTTTTAATTAGATTTATCTACTAAACTTTAATAATATGATTTGTATGTATGGATATTAGTTACTTTGGAGCTACTGGGACAACTTTACATACACTGTCCATCAACACTTATTGGCTATTGCTTTAGTGAACTGACAGAAAGAATGTTTTACTTGTTAAGTATTCTGTTATATCTTCAAACTCTCTAAGGCACAACAGTTGTAGATAATTAACTGGTTTTACCAAATCACCTAAGAATGAGTTATTTAAGTCAGTACTTTACATTGTATAACAAACATTAGTTCATTTGTTGTAATCAGTAGATTTCTGGGAAATCCCTGTTTGCCTCTTGCTTCATCATTATTGTCTTTTAAATTTATTGGGGCTCTCTATTCAAGCCTGGAAAGCCAACATGATATGTCACTTGGGTTCTTAGACATGAGTTATTCCCAGTTGCCGGTTAGGTTGAGAATTTATACATCCTGTTTTGTCCCCGATAATATATGCCAAACACTTAAGATATTTTAAAATAACCTAATTAATAGAAGCTGAGTTTGAGAGTAGATGTTAATTTTAAGATGTTAATTTTAGTGACATAGTCCTATGAGTGAGCCTTATTTGAATTGCTGCTTAATTTTTATTTTATAATGCTAAGGTCTTGGGTTTCCCAATTAATTGTAGATATGTCGTTAGTGCTGTTGAGACTATTCCAACTCTTAGCGACCCTGTGCACCGCAGAGGGGAACCCTGCCCGGTCTTTTTTTCACCATCCTCTCACCTCCCAGTGCTATATCAGGCAATGCTCTGCTGCTATTCATAGGGTTTTCGTGGCCAACTTTTTCATGAGTGGCTGGCCAGGTCCTTGTTCCTAGTCTAGAAGCTCCACTGAAACCTGTCCACTATGGTGACCTTCAGGTATTTGAAATACTGGTGGCATAGCTTTTCAGCATCACAGCAACATGTAGCCACCACAGTATGACAATTGACAGATGGGTAATGTGGTTCCCTCACCAGGAAACGAAGAACCCAGGCTGTAGCAGTAAGAGTGCTGAAGCTTAATCACTCGACCACAGGGCTGGCCAGTTGTGGATATGAGGACCTCCTTATTTATTAACTTTTTAATTAGTTAAGTATTTATAGATTATATCTTCTCCAGACTTGAAGGAAATGTAGATACCATATATGCCCCCAAATAAGAGAGCCTGAATATGCCAGTCCCATTTTCCTATTGAGGAGAAAAAAAAAGTTTTGGCTACCTTGAAATATGCACTTTTAGGGCTATGGTTAAAATAGTCACTTGTTTTATAACTAAATTACTAATTTATTTGCATATATAAAATATTGAATAAATTTTAATTTAGAAATATTGCCTATTAGTACCCATATTTCCTGATAATAGTTTTATTCACACAGGCATCTTAGACATCATTGACTTGGTAATTGCTAGAACCATTTTTTAAGTCATCAAACACAATTTTCAAGAGCATATCATCCTCGTCTACTTTGTGTAGAGATACAGTATTTGCTGACTCCATGAGTGATGCTGTCACTGGAAATTTTATCCCAAACTACAGACACCATTTTACATTATATTAGGACTGGGAAATCCCGATTTCCCAGTTTTTTTGTTTTTTTAATCCAATAGTTGTATCTTTTTATTTATAGCTTTTAAAAAAAAATGTATTCAACAGCTGTATATTCATATTTTCCAAGTGTACTCCATACTATATTGACTTAAGGTTTGCTTAAGAAGATCACTCTTGGAAGTGTAAAGTTCTAATACTAGAAATTGTGTCTAAATCTGTGAATGTTTCTTTTCCTCCTTTTCCAGAAATATCATTGATAGAGTTTTTTTGTGTTATTTTTATAATGGAAATTTTCACACATAAAAATAGAAGGATACAATGAACTCTCACATATTCATAATCTAGCTTCAGTTTTCAACATTCTGCCATTCTCATTTCATCTCTCACCCCTCACTTTTTTTTGGGAGAATTCAGAACAATTTCTAGACATGTTAAAAAAATGATACCATTTAACTTGTTTTATATACTGCATATTTCCTGCAAACTGGTAGTTAGATCTAAAAGGTTGATTCAACTCGGGTTCAGTCCAGCAACTCTTTTTTGGTGTTGCTATGTGCTTTCTGTTGCATCATGTGTTAAAATTGATTAGAGGGTTCAGATGGTGTCATCCTGATACTTCCGCTATAAAGTTCCCCATCGACATTTTATGTAATATTTTTAACGGCTTTGATGATCTTGCTTAGATCCATTATTTCATTATGGGTTGCAAAATGTTGACTGTCTAATTCTATCATTCTGCTTACGTTTATTAACTGAGGTTCCTCTTTAAGGAAGAATTCTTTCTTCATCAACTAATTGGTTACTCTGAAATGCAGTCCATTCAGGAAAGGTAGGATGAATGCTTGATTCTTTACCATCATTTACCACTTTTCAGAATGAATTGATACTCTAGCAATATCCAGAGAGGCTTTTCATTTTCAAGTATTGTTATAAACTTGTGGGTTTTAGCATAGTTGATGTGTTGCAATCTTCTTATTCTTTTTGATGCTCAGATAGTTTCATCTTTGGCCAGTGGGAGCATCCAAGTTGGGTCTGTATACTGTTGATACCACCCCAGTAGTCTTTGATAACTTCCTTACTCTCTGATATAACAAGATGGTCTGGATTCATCCTTTACATTCCCTGCCCCAAACCTGGAATCAACCATTTCTTTACTCCTGATTTCCTTTTATTGAGAAGTGATATTTAGAGGCTGTAGACTGGGAATTAAGGTGTTCATTGCTTTATTGGGTTATCATTGCATTTTGGCTTTTTTAATGGACAAAATTAGGAATGTAAAGATTTTAGAAAGGGATAACTCATTAATTTATATGAGTACATTTCCACTGAAAATTTAGGATTACGGTTTTTATGTTAAGTCTGTGTTTTATATTTGGATCTTTACTCTTACATTGAAAATCTTGATTCTTAACAATATGAACAATTACTTTTTTGCTTTATCCTATACATACTATAAATACATGCACATAAATGAACATTTGTAAATGAATGTAAGTGAAATTATTTACAATTATTACTAACAGTAATTCTAATGAATGTAATAGAAGATTTTTTTTGTGTGGTTTCTTTTTGCCCTTGGCCAGTTTTCTGTATGGTTATGCCACCAATTTAATATACATTTAGGTTCATTTGTTTTATGGTTGTTTTAAGGTTGGTATTTTTTTAAGTGATTTGATAAAAATTTTAATTTTGCTTTACCTGGTTTCAGAGTCAAAACTTTTAAACAGGATATATTCAGTGAGTCCTAGTTTTCCACCTCTGCCCCCTTTTCCTATCTTTCTCTCCCCTGTGGATAACCGTTTTCATTACTTTTTTTGTTTTGGTTTGTTATTCCATTTTTTTCTCTTCAAAAATGTAAGCAAATATGTATATATACTCTTATCCTTCCCCTTCTCTTACTTAAAAAGTGTCTTGTTTTTTTCACTTAACAATATATATAGTTATTAGGTTATAGAGGTATTATAGAGGAATAAAAGTATATACATGAGATATAAAGAATATATTACATACACTTTTATTCCTCTGTTCATTTTTTTCATTCTTTTATTTTTAGCTTCATAGTATTCCATTGTATAGTTATACCATAGTTTGTTCTACCAGTCTCCTATTGATGAACAGTTTGCAGACTTCTGCTATTATGAATAGCACTGCAATGAATAGCTTTTTGTATATGTCATTTAATATTTTTTGCCGTTGTGTCTTTGGGATAAAATTCTAGGAGGGGATTGTTGAGTCAAAGATAAATGCATATGTTATTTTTTAAATGTAGCCAAATTTCTCTTTATGGAGATCATAACCACTTTGGATGCCTACCAGCAGTATATGAGAGTACCTGTTTTCCCAAAGCCTTTCCAAGAGAATTTGTTGTAAAATTTTAGTTTTTTTGGTCCATCTGATAGATAAGAAATAGTATGTCAGTATATTTTTAATTTGTATTTCTTTCTTTATGAGTAATGTGTTCTTTTCATATGTTTAAAGGTCATTTACGTTTCTTTTTTTTGTGATCAATCTGTTCATACTTTTTGCCTGTTTTTCTGTCAGGATGTTGATCTTCAGTCTTCCATTTTTTAGAAGCTTTTTATTAATTAGAGATATAAATCTATATAATAACATATTTTCCCCAAATTTGTCATTAGTCTTTTGACTTTGCTATCCTTTTTACCGTCCTAAAATTTTTTTTTGGTTAGTCACGTTTATCGACCTTCATCTTTACTGTTTCTGGGTTTTGAATCATAATTAGGAAAGTTTTCCCCACTTCAAGTTTATGAGGGAACTAATCTATTTTTCCCTTAGCCCTTGTATTGTTTGCTTCTTTTATACATTTAAAGCATGGATCTGTGTTTGATATTTATCCTCACATACAGTATGAAGACTGGATCCCTTTTTTTTTCATGCAGCTATTCAATTGTCCCAAAACAAATCATTAAAGATTTTCTTTTTCCTATTGACTTGAAATGCCACCTTTGTCATATGTTAAATTAACATTAACTTTGTGACTGCAAAAGACAGAAGCAGTAGCAAAAGCAGCTGGTAGGAGGAAGATGCTTTTGATAGTAACTAGCACTAACATGTTGAGTAGTTATGGCACTGTGATGTAGTTTATATAAAGAATATGAGCTTTGGAATTGGAATTAGGTTTGAATTCCAAGTGTTGCTTACTGTTTGCTTGACAAGTCAATTAAACATTCTAAATTTCAGTTTCTTAATGGAGCTAGACATGCAGAATGTTGTACATTCTGCAAAGGTACATGTTCACAAATTGGAAGCTATTGTTATTAGCATCATGCCAGACTTAAGGCACAGAGGGACAAGGATAATCGGTGATTACAGTGGCTGACGTTGCTTGTAGCTGCTGCCAAGAGATTCTGTGATCTCTTGTCAGGGAATAGAAATGGACGTTGAGCTCATGAAGAACTGTGTCAGAGAAGCCATTGTTTTTGTTACCATTGTTAGGCTACCATATTCTTTCCGGGCTCTTACGGATTTTTCTCATGATGCTTCAAAAGATACAGACAACATAAGTAATCTTAAAAGAAATAGTTAAAAGAAAATCACCTACAGTCCCACCACTCTAATGTCTTAGCTGTATTGGAGTTTCCTATCCTTTAATATTTCTAAATGTAAAAGACAAAATGAAAATAAAATTGGCCCAATAGGAAGTGACTTAGTCTCCTGATTTTTTTAAAGCTGTATTAAGATTAACTTCATAATTTTAGGAATGTTTCCTTTAAATTTTGTTTTAGATAGTTGTTATCCGAGAGAAGACACTAGATTGTAGATGCCAAAATCTTGCCTGTTGTGATTATTATTTAGTTACATAATTTTTATGTATTATGTTCAAGTTATGCTTGTAAAGGTTCTTTTTAGAAATATAATGATGTTTAAGCAATAGAATGAGTGCCCAAGTGAGTTTATATAACTTTTAGTTACACAATCTCTTTGTTCATAAAATATTATATAAATTGAATTTTGCTGCATTAGTGGAGCTAGCTTTGTATCATTTACCATTGGAACTTCAAAATGTTACATTTATATTTGATTTTGCTTAACTGTGTAAAAGAGGTTTAATAATTTTAGGTTAATTTTTACAGGCTTTTAAAAAAATTTCATGTACATGTACATGGAGAGAAATCACTAATAAAGTTGCTATGTTGATGTAGCTTTCTCCATGTAGAATGGTAATGTCCAGTTGGTGGGTTAAAATAAGGGAAGTTTTAAAAAAATCCATGGCTCTTTATTTATATATATATATATAATGCTTTTAGTTTTAAATATACAATTCTTTTGTACTCCTACCTTAAGCTGCATTGTGTGCATGATTGTGAAGCAAGAATTGGAAAAGTAATTTGGAAATTGAATCTAGAATATTATTTTAAATGGCCACTTGAGTGCTGCTATTTTGTTTTCTCTGCCTGTAAGGTAAATATATGCTGTTAAAAATACATTCTACCTCAGCATGTTTTAGGTGTGTACTCTTCAGAACTTAGAAGCTACTTCAAAAATCTGCACATCTCAGAATTTTTAAATCTTAATTTTTTAAATTTAATTGATATAATAATTTGCAAATATTCAAAAATATAAATACAGTATTATGAAATATTAAAAAAAATAACTTTCTCCAAATCAGATCATTTTGCATTGCTTCTGTGATTTACCAGTGCCTGCTTTGTTCTCCTCTTTGGATTATCAGAGTATGTTGTAGATCTTTGTCATGGACTTATACTTCCTCCAGATACTGGCCAGCTTTTGAAGTAGTGCAGATATTTGGTGATGCAGAGATGTTGGGACAATTGTAGATCCACATGCAAAAAATATGAATTTAGACGTTTTATGTCTTGTCAGACACCAAAAGTAACAAAATGGATCATAGACCTAAATATAAGAGCTAAACTATACAACTTCTAGAAGAAACATAGGAGAAGTTCTTAGTGACCTTTAGTTAGGCAGAGGTTTCTTAAATATGTCACCTAAAGCGTAACCCATAAAAGAAATTACTAATTTGGACTTCATCAAGATTAAAGACTTTTATGCTTGAAAAGACACCATTAAGAAAATGAAAAAACATGCTACCGACTGGGAGAAAATATTTACAAATAGTATATCTGATAAAAGACTTGTATTCCAAATATATAAAGAACTCTTACAACTCAACAGTAAGACCAAAGTTCAAGTTAAACATGGGCAAAAGATTTGAATAGACATTTCATCAAAGTGGCTAATATACACTTGAAAAAATGCTTAATATCATTAGTTATTATAGAAATGAAAATCAAAACCACAATGAGATACCACTATATATCCTCTAGAACAGCTATAATAAAAAGGAGACAATAATAATTATCGGCAAAGATGTGGAGAAACTGGAGCCCTCATTTTCCTGTTGGGAATGTAAAATTGTACAGCCACTTAGGAAAGTAATTTGGCAGTTCCTTAGAAAGTTAAACATAAATTTGCTGTAGTACTCAGAAATTACATTCCTAAGTATTTACCCAAGAGAAATGAAAGTACATGTATGTATGAAGACTTACAGACGAATGTTCATAGCAGCTTTATTTGTAACAGCTAAAAATGAGAAAAATCAAGATCTCCATCAACAGAAGAATGGATAAACAAACTGTGATATATTCATATGATAGGACACTACTCAGCAATAAAAAAGAATGAACTATTGATACACACAATAACATGAGTAAATAAACACGAATAAACTCAAAATAAGTACACTGAGTGAAAGAAGCCAGACACAAGTGTGGGTAATGTCTGACTCCATTTATACAGAACTCCTGGAAATACAAACCCATCCATAATGACAGAAAGCAGGTCAGTTGTTGTAGGGGTATAGGGGTGGGCAGAGAGGGATGATGATTGGCTGAAATGGCATGTGGGATCTTTTAAGGTTGTTGGAAATGTTCTAAAACTGGATTGAGGTGATGATTACACTCTATAAATTTACTAAAATCAGTGAAAAGTACAATTAAAATGGGTGAAATTTTTAGTTCTTGGTATTCTTGTTATGGGAAAATTTATATCACAAACATGGCTTGTAAAATGTTGGCTGAACTTTACATTGACAGGTGATAGTAATGAAGAGAGAGGAATGTTTAAAAAAGAAGACACGCAGCACCAGATTTGTGAAAAATACAGCAAGAGAAGAAAGTGGAGCATAACTATTTTTTGTTTATCATCTTAACCATTTTTAAGTGTACAGTTTAGTAGTGTTGAGTATATTCACATTGTTGTGAAACAGATTTCCAGAGTTTTTTCTTCTTGCAATCTGAAACTCTATACTCATTAAACAACTCCCTTTCCCCTACTCCCCCCCAGCCCTGGTAACCACCATACTACTTTCTATCTCTGTGAATTTGACTACTTTAGATACCTCACATAAGTGGAATCATATGGTATTTTTGTGTGTGTGAGTGGGTTTTTTCACTTAGCATAATGTCCTCAAGGTTCATGCGTGTTATAGGATGTGATAGGATTTCCTTCCTTTTTAAGGCTGAATAATATTCCATTGTATTTATATATCACATTTTGTTTATCCATTCATCCATTGACGGACATTTAGGTTGCTTTCATGCTTGGCTTTGAGCAAGGGTGTGCAAACTCTTTGAGGCAAAATGTGAATTTTAAAGTATGAAAGTTATACCTCAGAAAAGCTGTTTTAAAAAAACATTTACTCTGTGGGGCTGGCCCGGTGGCATAGTGGTTAAGTTTACACACTCTGTTTCGGTGGCCTGGCGTTTGTGGGTTCAGATCCTGGGCACAAACCTGCAAACCGCTCATCAGGCCATTCTGCAGCAGCATCCCACATACAAAATGGAGGAAGATTGGCACAGATGTTAGCTCAGGGACAATCTTCCTCACTAATAATAATAATAATAATAATAACAACAATAATAATACTCTGACATAAGAATATATATCAAAGGGGCTGAATAGATGGCTTCCAAATATAACCTAAAACATGTAAGAATATTTAAGGGAGATATCAAAATTTAATGTGGGAAAAGAAAGGATTTTTCTGTAAATGGTTTGGTGATAGCTAGTCATGGAGGGACAGGGCTGGATTCTATTTATAATCTTATCTATTACCATAAACAAAAATTAGTTCTAGATGAAATAATTGAGAGAAACACATTGAACCAGATATAATGTATATCCATCCTCCCAATAAGTAAGCACTTTCCAAACAGAATAATTTAGAAAAGAACATGTACAAAAAAATTACAGATTCATAGCAGACTAAAAAGCTATGTTTCTTTTTTTTGTGTGTGTGAGGAAGACCAGCCCTGGGCTAACATCCGTGCCCATCTTCCTCTACTTTATATGGGACGCCGCCACAGCATGAATGACAAGCAGTGCGTCGGCGGGCGCCTGGGATCCGAACCGCGGAACCCCGGGCTGCCAAGCGCGGATGAAACCGCTACGCCACCGGGCGGCCCCTAAAAAGCTATGTTTCTTAAAAGAATGTCATACCTTGTATATTAAAGCAATCTTGGAGAAAACATACAGCAAATGTATTGTCTTTAGATATTAAAGGGTTAATATCTTATAGAATGTCAATATCTTATATAAGATGTTAAATCAATACCTTTAGATATTTCAAGGTTAATATCTCTATTTAAGATCATACAAATTCATATGGAAATCACTAAGTTTGTAAGGAACGAACAAAAATCATAAAAGAGGAAATAAACATGAAGATGTGCAGATTAAGAGAGTAAGTACTGTTTTCACTATGTGTGTTTAGCTGTTTTTTTTTTAAAAAAAACCTTTCATTTTGACAGATGTTATTTTTACTTTTCTAATGAATTTCATAGTTTTCAAAGTCAAAATAAAAATTTTTGTCCATCAATTAGCTGACAGCCAGATGCCTTTTAAATGTTTTTCTTTTTGTTTCCAGGAAGTATCGATGAAGATGTTGTGGTGATAGAAGCTTCCTCCACTCCCCAGGTCACTGCCAATGAAGAAATTAATGTTACCTCAACTGACAGTGAAGTGGAGATTGTGACAGTTGGAGAAAGCTATCGGTAATATTTTAATTCCTAGTTGTATATTTGAAGTTTTAGATATAAATATTTAAACATATTTGTGCTGCAGATATTTGCATTCTTTTACTTTTTTGGTTTTTTTGAGACCTGGTTGAGTATGCATATACCAGATTAGTGGTTTTCAAACCAGGCTGCCTTGGACTCACCTGGGAAAATTATAAAATAAAAATATATTGTTGCCTGGGTTGTATCCCAGACCAGCTGAACCAGAATCTCAGGGGTCAGTATTTTTTTAAGCAGCCGACGTGTACAGTGAGAATTAAGAGTCATTGCTCTAGATCAACAGTAATTTTACAAAATTGAGTTCATGATTCAGAGAATTCATGAACTCCTTTGAAATTTAGATGTGAATAATATGTAAATATTGGGGATGTACTAATATGAAAAGTAAAAAAAATAATATTAAGAAAAATAATGATGTTGAACTATTCCTTTTTGTTACAATCTACTTGTTTCAAGATCTCATTGATAGCAGTGAAGTTTGTGCTGTTATAATAGGGCACCCTAGTATAAAACATATTTTTTGAAATTTTTTGTCTCAATAATTTCAGCTAAGCCCTGTATTAAAAATGAGTGAAAATCCTCATTTGTTTTGATAAATAACTGGAAATGACATTGCCCTTTTGGAAATTACTTTGGCCAAAAAAAAAAAAAAGAAAAACCCTAACACCGTATTCATCTTGTGCTTTAGATGATTAGAAATATTGGTAAGAGAAGAAGTAAAGTATTCCTCTCTTCCATTTGATACACCAAAGTAATCTATGGGTGAATCTTAATTTTTGTGTTAGAATGAATTTAGAAATACATTTGCTTATTGTATTTTAATTTGTGGTGTTAATGATTAAAAAAAAAATTCTTATTTTGGAAGCATGTTACAAATGTACCTAGAGTGTACTTCTCCACTTGCCACTTTCTCATTGGAGTGCTACTTCGAATGGCATGCAAGAGAGCACTCTGTAATATATCACTGTTTTAAGTTTTAAATCATTTTCCCAGACTCAGGGAAATTGATCCCCCGTGGTATGTACCACTGTTATCCTGTGACTGTGTATAGTGCTTCAGACAATACTGTCTCAATTTTTATGAGCTACAAGGATTGCTGAAATTAAGGACCTATTTTTACTTGTGGAAATGGAGATCTTTCTTATGGAGATGCTTGATGTTCAAACAGGTGCATTTACCATGGTAGTAATGGATAGTGATCTTGAAAAAGACACACAGTACTCATGACCCATATTTATTTTTCTTACTGTTACATGGGATATTAACCTTGTCACTGTTTAGCGGCTCTTGGCCCTTCCTCTTTAAGAGAATGCATCTATGTTTCAGATTATTTTCTGTCAGGATTTGACAGTTGCCACAGGGACTGCTTAAGGCCTCTGTGAAACTGTTCCTCATACATCAGTTTTTTTGCTGGTGGTCCATTTAGCATAGTATTTGGAGTTAGGACATCCTATGAAACTTTCACAAAAGTGCTGCAAAGTGGACTGGAACTTTCTGCAGCTATTAAAAGTTTCCCAGAAATAACAGACTACTCAGTCTCATCACAGACTCTCGATTTCTCAAGAATTTTAAGTGGTGATCTCTCTCTTCATCCAAAACCATTTCATCTGTAGTTTGTTTACTATGCTTCTGTCTATACAGTTCTTGTTGGATGTGCTGTCCTTTTGTTACTGTGTCTCAGGAATTAGGCTTTATACTCCTGTTACTTGAGAATTTTATTTTAGAATTTGACCTTCTTTCTAAATTCTTAGGCTCTACAATTGCTGAGGTCGTTTTCAGCCCAGTTTGAACTTTGGAATTCTTTTCTGAGGGGTTGAGCTCACTCCCCCAATGACTGCATGCATATTAATGGATCTGGCTCACCCTTTCCGTGCATGCTGACAATAAGCACTTTTACATTCACTTTGGGCAGGAGAAAAACCAACTTATAAGTCCCACCCTTCTAAAACATTTATTTTTCTCCTGAAGCTTTAGGACTGTGTACCCTCAGTCTAGATCATTACAGCAAATCCTTAAAAAAATTTTTTAATGCAGTATATACCTGTAAGTAATTTAGTACAATACAATGCCACACACACAATTAAAAGATGATGAAAGTGTTAGATGTTGAGAGTTTGTGGTTACATGCTTTAAAAGCATAAAGCGGCTCAAACAAGGGATGTTTCTAGGCTACCCAACTAGTAAACTAGCGGTAACTATCCTTACCTCTCTGCATCTCAGGAAATCTCTCTGGTGCCTTGAATCTCTTTTAGGACAGTGCCAGAAACTTAGCTTGGTTTAGGACTCCCAAAGCCATGTTTTGCAAATCCAGTCTGGACTAAACATAGAAGATCACATGGATATTATTAAATGTAGGGTGTTGATATTTTTGTTGCTTTACCTATGGTGAATAATTTTAGGTATTAACATAAAATGTAAATAATTGATTATAACCCAGGTGAATTTGACAAGAGAACAGTATTCTTGAGACAATCTTGTGTTTTACACCAGTGACTGGTCTAACATATCATTTCGTATATTCTTAGGTCGGTTGGTAAACATTTGCTGAACATTTCATTTAGCAAATATTTATTGAGTGCCAGTCATTGTGCTAGTTATAAATTTTAATTCTATTATCATTATTTCTTTGGAGAAGTCTTGCATGAAGAACTTCATGACTTATTTTGTAAGAAAGGTTTATGATTTCTTGGGCAACCAAAAATTTTGTTCGTTTTTTATATTTACTAATTTAATATTGATGTAATTTAAGGTCTCGTTCAACCCTTGGACACTCCAGATCTCATTGGAGCCAAGGTTCAGGTTCTCATACGAGTCGGCCACAGGAGCCACGGAACCGCAGTAGGATTTCTACTGTTATACAGCCATTGAGGCAGAATGCAGCAGAAGTTGTGGACCTTACCGTTGATGAAGATGGTAAGTTGGAGTAGTAATAGTGTGTAGAGTTATGAAGAAAGTTTGATAAAATGAAATACCTTAATATGCTAGAAATTCCTACTACTGCTTAATGGTAATATATTATTAAGCTACAGGGAAGTTGTCAGATTTCCTAATCTTATTTTTCAATTAATATAATAACCTCGTTTTATAAATTGTGTCTGAATTTCTTTCTGATTACTGTTTCATTGCTTGGTAGTTATTCTCTTAGAAAAAAAATTTTTTACAAGTGGTAGTTTGATCTGTCCTCGTTACTATGTGTAAAGCATCATACAAAGTGCTTTGTATGTGTGATCTCAGTTCATTCTAACAGTTCTATGAAGAAAATTCTGTACTTTCCCAGTTCTACAGATGAGGAAATGGAGAGTGGTTCAGTAACTTATCCATGATCATACTGTCAGTGGTGAAATCAGAATTGCTTTCCAAGCAGTCTAACGCTAGAATCCATACTGCATCAGAGAAAGTGCAATTTGTAACACTGTTCTGACAGCCTTGACAATGTGTATGAACATTGCAGAGGGACTTTTACTTTCCTTTCCTCTTTTCTTCTTTGTGATAGATCAGAAAACATGCATAGCTGTTACCCAAAAAACTGTGTTAATCACCTGAATTATTGGAATATGCTTATATGTGTTGGATTTTTTTTTTTTTTTTTTTTTTTTTGTGGGGAAGACCAGCCCTGAGCTAACATCCGTCGCCAATCCTCCCCTTTTTGCTGAGGAAGACTGGCCCTGGGCTAACATCGTGCCCATCTTCCTCCACTTTATATGGGACGCCGCCACGGCGTGGCTGACAGGCAGTGCGTCAGTGGGCGCCCGGGATCCGAACTCGCGAACCCCGGGCTGCCAAGCGCGGACTAAACCGCTGCGCCACCGGGCGGCCCCTGTGTTGGATTTTTTTTAATGCAGTAATCATATTTTAGTAACATGTCCCTTTAATGTTGCAGTTTAGCTTTATGAAAGCTTTTTTTCTTTTTTTGCTATATATTGTATTTATTAGAGAGTTTGTATTTTTAAAGTTTGCTTTAATAATTATCATTAAAATGTTAGCTTGGATTAAAATATAACCTTTACCTAATTTGTTTTGAAATGCTAAGTAAACATTTTATATTTTGTAGAACCTACTGTAGTACCAACCACTTCTGTGAGAATGGAATCACAAACCACAAGCGCTTCCATTAACAATTCAAATCCATCTACCTCTGAGCAGGCCTCTGATACTGCTTCAGCTGTCCCTAGTAGCCAACCCTCCACAGTGTCAGAGACTTCAGCTACTCTTACAAGCAATAGTATGACTGGTACTTCTATAGGAGGTAAGTAAAAAAAGGGAGGGAGGAGGGACTCTTTTTCATCACTTATGTAAGAAAAAGTGTGTTGTTTTTAATATTTTAGCTGTATTAGCAAGAGTGTATTCTTAGATAAACATCATATGTGAGCAAAGTAGTCTCTGTTAGAATTAGAGTATGATTTTATATTTGAGTTTGTGAGCTATATGTTACCAAAGTATCATAGCTCAGCTGAAAGAGATTGGGGAGAATTAAATGGCTGACACCAAAAACAGGAGCATCAAAAGAAAAAATAGGTAAATTGGACTTCATCAAAATTTAAAACTTTTGTACATCAAAGGACATTATCAAGAAAGTGAAAAGACAACCTACAGAATGGGAGAAAAATATTTGAACATCATATACTTGATAAGAGCCTAGTATCTAGTATCAATAAAGAACTCACACAACTCAACAATAAAAAGACAAACAGCCCAGTTTAAAAATGAGCAATGGATTTGCATAGCTATTTTTCCAAAGAATATACGCAAATGACCAAGAAGCACATGAAAACAACATCATTAGTTATTAGGGAAATGCAGATCAAAACTACGCTAAGATATCACCTTACACCCATTAGAATGGCTATAATCACCAAGACAAAAAACGACAAATGTTGGAGAGGTTGTGGAGAAACGGGAACCCTAATTCTCTGCTGGTGGGAATGCAAACTGGTGCAGCCTGTATGGAAAACAGTATGGAGATTCCTCAAAAAATTAAAAATAGACATACTTAGGATCCAGCAATCCCACTATTGGGCATCTACCCAATGGACACGAAATCAATTATCCCAAGAGGCTTATGCACCCCTATGTTCGTTGCAGCATTATTCACTATAGCCAAGAAGTGGAAGCAACCCAAGTGTCCCTCGACTGATGATTGGATAAAGAAGATGTGGTATACTTATACAATGGAATACTACTCAGCCACAAAAAAGACAGAATTGTCCCATTTGCAACAACATGGATGGACCTAGAGGGTATTATGTTAAGTGAAATAAGCCAGAGAGAGAAGGACAAACACCACATGATTTCACTCATATGTGGAATATAAACTAATACACGGACAGACAGAACTGGTTGGTGGTTACCACGGGGAAGGGGGGTGGGGGTGGGCATAACGGGTGAAGGGATGCATCCACATGGTGACGGACAAATAATAACGTACAACTAAAACCCCACAATATTATAAACTATTAAGACATCAATAAACATTAAAAGTTAAAAAAAAAACCATAATGAAATACCACCAGGATGTCTATAGTTTAAAAAAAAGAAAAAAATACCAAAGAACAGGAAATCAGAAAATAACCAGTGTTGAGAAGACTGTAGAGAAATTGGAACCCTTATGAATATCTGGTAGGAATGTAAAATGGTGCAACCGCTGTGGAAAACACTTTGGCAATTCCTCAAAAAGTTAAACATAGAATTATCATATGACCCACAATTCCACTCCTAGATATGTACCCAAAAGAATTGAAAATGGGGATGGGAGTTTTGAAAAGTTTGATGATGTCCATTTTTTCACTTTTTTTGTTGTTTGTTCCTTTGGTGTCATATCTAAGAAACCATTGCCTAATCCAAAGTCACAAAGATTTACTCCTATAGTTTCTTTTAAGAGTTTTGTAGTTTTAACTCTTATCTCAGATTATTTCTTATGTTTCAATTAGCAATATCATCTCTGGTTCTTTCTCCTATCAGCTGTGTAACTGAGCCTTAAACTAACCTTCTTTCTCTTTTGGACAATGGTACAGAGATAGAAACTTGCTAACTGTTTACTAACAGGGAAACCAAAGACCCTGTGGCTCTTAGATTGACTATATCACCATAATAATGAAACCACCTTATATGTTCTATCATTTTTTGCTTTTAATAGTATCTTGTTTAATTCTTATACTATTCATATAACTTATATTGAACAGACTGGAAAACTGCTTGTTAGCTGGATTAGGTTTCCCTTCCCTGGAAAACTGAGGGCAGAATCCAAGGAGATTTCCCAGGGGTATCTTTTAAATACTACATTCTTTGAAAAAAATGTAAGCAGAAATGAAATGGGCTAACTTTTATTTCACTTATTGAGTGCATGCTCTTTCCCCAGTACTTTACTGAGTGTCTTATATGTTATTTTATATATTATCATTTAATCCTTAAAAACTTTGTTGATGTTGATGTTACTCTTTCTATTTCAGAAATAAAGAAATCTGGAGAATTAAATACTTTCAAGGTCAATAATAATCTTTGAAGCAAAGATTTAAACTCACTCACTTCTCTCTCCTGGTAGTTTTATGTATCCTTATTCTTATCTAGATTTTACATCATACAGTCCCAACTTTATTTCAATATGGTCTCAATGCTTTTATTATTTATTTTTTAAGACCCTTGTTTACTCAGCATTCACTTTTAATCTCTTAGGTAGCAAATTTACTACATGAATGCCTTCTCATGATAATACTCTACTATACTGATGACCACCTTTGGGATAGACTCGCTCTTGTTGTATTTCTCCAGACTAAGACAACCTTGTTCCAGGCCAAATTGTTCCTCTGTATAAATCGATAGAAGCACATACAGATATTGAGACAATGTTAGGGGCACTCAGTTCTGCTGGCTTCGTTGCCTTCTAAGACTCCATAGAGCGTCAGTCACCTATTTTCTCCACATCTTGTCCTTACTTTGCATCTTCTTGCATATTTGCAACCTTGAATCAGTCAAGCCATCTAGCTTTGCTCTTATCCAGGTTCCTAAATGGGGCTGGTAAAAATCATAGAACCAAGCAGATTGGTGCCTCATGAATTTATGGTATCTAATGTTGGGCTTTTGGTAATAAGTTGCCATAGTGTGATGTATCTCAGTCAGTTTGCTTTCCTTCCCTTCAGTGGCTATTCCAGAATTCTCTCATTCTCCTCAAAGCTTTCATTCTCCCAGGGGGAAATAAGTGAAAAATAAATGAAAGTTATCAAGCATGAACACCCATAACTTCCAAACCCTCCATAAAAATTTTTCTGTATCTATACCTATCCTTCCCTCATAACTCTTGGTCTCTTAACTCCTTCCTATCCCTTTCTCTGTGCTCTTCCTCCTATCCCTGCTTGTGTCCTTGGCCTTGCTTTAACAATTATCTTCCCTTTGTCTTCAGCATCTTTGCTGGTTCCATTCCCTTAGTACATGCACACATACATTTGTATTAAGTCTATGTACACATAAGTGGATCTTCTTCACCTTGAAGTCCTTCCTTAAACTTGCTTCTGACTCCTTTCAAAACAAACAAACATGATGTTAGAAAATCTGGCAGTAATCTCATCTTTATTTTCTCTCAGGACTCTGTTCTCATCCCTTTTCTCATAGGCCCATCTCATAACTGTAGGTGTTTTCACTTACCAGCAGTATGCCGATGACTCCCCATTTTGTGTTTCCAGAGCCCTCTCCTTGTTTTAAACTTTTATATCCAACTGCCTATTGGACATCTTCTCTGGACCATCCTGTAGTCACTTCAAACTCAACATGACCCAGTCAGCTGATCATCTGTCTGACTTCTCCATGTGTTCTTTGCTTTGTGCATACATGATATCTTATGTATTTGTTTACTCAACAAATAGTTATTGATTGCATACTATGTATTAGGCACTGTTCTAGGCACTGGGAACAAAACATAAATTTTCTGCCCTAACTGAGCTAATGTTTTAGTGGATAATAATAGTTAACATCTGTTGAGCTCATAATGTTGGTCAATGATTTATCTATTTTAATTGATTTTTTGCAATAACAAATGAGGCAGATTCTCTTACTCTTCTCATGTTACAGATGAAGTAACTTGCCCAAGGGTATATGATAGTAGAGCAAGAATTCAAACCTAGGAAGTCTGGCTTGGAGCCTATACTCTTCCTTTGTGCTAGGATTTCTCAACCTTGGCACTGTTGTCTTCGGGCTGGACAATTCTTGGTGTGGGGGGCAGTCCTGTGCACTGTAGGATATTTAGCAGCATTCTTGGCCTCTACCCTCTAAATATAGCACCACTTCCCCTCCAGTTGTGACAACCAAAAATGTCCCAAGATGTTGCCAGATGTTCCCTGGGGGGCAACATTGCTCTATACTATACCAGAACCCAGTGCTTCTGTTATAATACTGATTGATTTATAACTTATATTGTCTCTATACTTGACGATGAGCTCCTTGAGGACCGAAGATCAAGTCTTTCTCTTCTTAGCACTTAGCTGCATGCATGAGGTTAACTTAAGTTTAGCAAGTGCTCATTGAGCCATCTACATTGAGCAGGCATGTTTCTAGTTGCTAAAGGTAAAACAACAAAGACAACATCATAAGTTATTTTAAAGGCCAGGACTTTCATTTTCACCATTGTATTTTCCAGTGCCTTTTCTAGACCCTTTACCGTGCCATTATTTTGTGTAAAACTTGTCAAATGAATGAATAAATGCATGAGTACATCTCAGTAATACTCCTAGCATCACAATGAAAGTACTTTAACCAGCTTGATGTCACTGGGCCGTGAAGTTAATTTCTCTGGCACAAGTTTGTGGTTGTCTCATTTTTATTGGACACTCTGTGGGCTAATTCTAATAAAAAGGATGTGTTTTATTTACTTAATCAGATATCTTTGTATTTACCTCTAATTTTTGGCAGTTTTCTTTGGTCAGTAACTCTTGGACAAGAGATTCAGTTGTCTTTACTTTGGGTTGCTACCCTGTTTGAGCAATAAAGACGTTCTGGACTGCAGGAAAATAGACTACTAATTTAATTGGAAGCCAAAACTGTACCATAAGAAGTGGAGCTGTAAGATCAGTCTTCTTTTTGAGGCCACAGTGTTAATGATCTGACGTCTTAACTACGTGTTCAGCCTTAAATATATTGTATTCATTGTGCTTCCTCTTCTCTCACTCTGATTTTTGTATTTGAAATATTCGAAGACAAAGAGGGCAAGTTCTTTCTGAACAGATAAATGTCATATCTATCACTTCATTCACAGCCCTAGCAGTCTGTAGATCTGTTGCTCTAGTTACGAACTCATCTTCTAAGTCTTAGAGTTAACATAATCCTCAAATAACTGGATTTTTAAAATTAAAGCATCAGAGTTGGAAGGAACCATGAAGGTAGTTTAGTCCATCCACTGAAAGGATTTAGTGTCTCAAAAGTTTTCACTCTTTTTTGCTGAAGTAGCATACAACAAATGACATTCACTTGTACAACTCTTTGACATGGGGGGTGAGGTAAAACTCTGAAACTGTTGCAGGAAGTAAAGCTACTGTAATAATGAGTTATTGCTATAAATATTACAGCATATAGAAAATAGTTACTTAATGTTTGATTTGATTTAGCATAGCTAAAATAGGCTGTTGATCATGGTCAGTTCCTGATAACGCTCTTTATAACTCTGTCCAGGTTATTCAAGAAGTTTGGAATGGAAATGAATAAAAGTGACATAATTATAGAACTGACTTTGAATCTGCTGTAATTGATGTTTTAAAATCAAACAACTTGTCAACTTTCATTTTTTTTTTGTTACAAATTACTTGTAATATTTAACTTCTCAATGATGCCAACAAAGTAGTACTAATTCCAGTAGGTAATTAGAGATTAGTAAAAATTTGTAATTTTTTTTCCATCCGAGTTCACAGACTCCTGAATTCTAGTTCCTGGGATAAAAACCTTTACAAAAGGGTTCAGGAAATTAGCCCAAATAGGCTAGACTGGGAGCTTGGAAAAAACCAATATACAGAGATTTAGAATACAGATACTGCATAATGGGGTTTAGATCACAGACCTTGCCCAGAAGAGAATCAGCAGGATAGGACATGTATGGGAGGGCAGACCCAGGAGAATTACAGGGAGGTTTGCTGCTATCAGACCTATCAACCAGAGCCTGAAGCACCCCCACCTAGATTCATTTATGTGAGCCTGTACATTCCCTTTATTGTTTTAGCCAGTTTTGGTTGGAGTTTTGCATTATTTGTAAGTAACCAAAAGATTCCTAGTTGGTACATTGGCCCAGAAGAGATTAGCTAGGTGTACTGTGAACCAAATAAGAACACAGTATCCCTGGTATTGGTTACTCTAGAAGTAAGGCTAGAACAGGAGAAGATACTTCAGGTGTCATGTGGAGGAGGGAAGAGGGTGATGGGGAGAGAAGAACAGGGCTCTGGGCTCTCAACCCTTCTAATTTTTATTTTTTAAGTAAAAAATTTATCCCCATTTTTATGTGTTTTATATAGTTTCCACATAATATGTAGGAAGGGGTGCTGTCTTTTAGATGTGTTTGAAACAATGAGATAGACCTTTCGGGGGGCACTTTTGCAGTTTTTCTGGTATGGAAGAACATACTTTCAAAATAATTATGGGCATGTGGCAGAGAGCATCATCAGGACTCAGATGTTTCAAAGCTAGAAGATTATCATCTTTTCTAACAACAACCAGGCAAGGCAATTACTGCTCCATTGAATAGGTGAGAAAAAGGTTAAATAACTTTCCTAAGGTCACATTATCATTTCTTATATTCTATTGAGTCTGAGTTTAGAGGCCAGAGGAAGGGAAAAGACGTTGGAGGTTAGTGAGACTTAGCCAAATATGCTTGGAGCTGAGTGGTCATGTCTTAAGAAGATAAGATTTTAAGAAGTACATAGTAGTCTGCATTATGTAAAAATGATTTATGGTATTAGAGATTCATGGAGCTCAGGAGAAGAACCTTTGCTTTGTTATATATAATGGAATGATTCACATGATATTTTAGAATTTTAAAATGCAGTTTAAAACCAATCATTTATTATGACCTAGGAAAAGATGATCTATTGCCATATTTAGATGTCATGGTAAATATGAGCCTCCTGAAGCATTTAGGCTTTCAGAAAAATCCCAGTGAACACCACTGCCCCAAATTCTATGATGTGTATGTTAAGAATGTGGCACTATCCCATTCTTATTTACAGAGATTTGAATTTACTAAACATTTCTTAATTCTTTATTTACTTATTTATATATGCAGTACCTATTTTATACACAGTGATATTTGATCATTTGATCTATGAATTTTTTTGTTTCAAGATGACTCGAGGAGAACTGCACCTAGTGCTATAACGGAAACTGGCCCTCCTGCAATGCCAAGGTTACCTTCCTGCTGTCCCCAGCACTCGCCATGTGGAGGGTCGTCACAGAATCACCATGCGTTAGGACATCCACATACAAGTTGCTTTCAGCAGCATGGCCACCATTTTCAACATCATCACCACCACCATCATACTGCCCACCCAGCTGTCCCAGTTTCTCCCTCCTTTAGTGATCCTGCTTGCCCTGTGGAAAGACCTCCACAAGTACAAGCACCTTGTGGAGCAAATAGTAGTTCTAGTACCAGCTACCATGACCAGGTATGTGGAATTGGATGAGCTTTTCTTCTTTATTTCTTTTTGTTAATTTCTTAAAATTGTAGTTCCTTGAGGAGGAAAAAAAAAACCCTAATAAATTTTATATACTAAATAAGTTATTATTCTTGTTGTCCATGCAAAAGTGGCTTAACTTAGTGATCTGTGATTTTCTTTAAAAAAATTAAGTCTCTAGCATTTTTTGATGGTCTAAATTATTACAACTAATTGAGGGGGCCAGGGATGTGGAAAATCAGAAGTGATACTATTTTTTATTTTGGAATGATTTTTGGTATTTGAGTTAAATACAGGTGAATCTGAACCTTTGGAATTTTATTTCAAAGTGTTAAAACTGCACTGTCAACCTAATTCATGAGAAATTGGGAAATTCTCTACCTCCTACTCTGGAGCCTCCCTATAATCTTCCCTCAT
The DNA here is from genome assembly GCA_031878705.1 of Tapirus indicus. Taxonomy (NCBI): domain Eukaryota; kingdom Metazoa; phylum Chordata; class Mammalia; order Perissodactyla; family Tapiridae; genus Tapirus; species Tapirus indicus. Next base: position 50,729,480 of record CM062918.1, read on the forward strand.
CTAGAAATAAACAGCCTTCTCGGGTGCAAACCTGTGGCATAGTTTCTCAGGAGCAGGTGAGGTTTTTAGTTTATGAGGACTTGAAATGTCAGCCAAAAATTATAATTAAATAAATTAGTTGATATTATTAGTCAGGGCTTGAAAAAGTCAGATAATATTAAATTAGTATTGGTGATCACATGGAGTAAATGAAGTCAGGTATTACGTGCTTTTGCTGTGTCTCTGTGTATAATTCTGATATAAACCTGGGTGGTGCAAACTTTAAAAAACAAAACATACAATTTTAAGGTAAAACTGTAACTGACATGTATGCTAGAAAAAAGTCAAAAAGAAAATTCAGAGCAACTGCTTTTTTGTATCCCGGGACCTTTCCTAAAGTACTTGTTTCATCTTTTTAAATTGTGATGGTTCTCTCTTCTGGATCTGACAAATTAAAAATAATTAAGAAAGAGGGGTTTCCCTTAAAAAAAAAAAACCAAGAAAGGAGCTGCTGTTATCAGGAGGAAATTTGAAAGAGTTTAGTAGGAAATAGGATTAAAGAAATTTTAGATGATGTTTGGTTCTGGTAACACTTCTAAGTATTAGCATCTACTGATCATCTAGATCTCTTCTACCTCTTGAGAATGAAGAAGCATCAAGAAAAACTTCAGTAGACTGAATGCAAGGTCCTGCTTAAAAGCAGAATTTCCTTTTACTAGAAATTTGAGCTGAAGGGTGGTTTATAAGTATAGTAGGAAAATGATGAAGTGAATCTACCAACTTCTCTCACATTCATCTAAGAGCTGCCAAAAGGTGAACCTTTTGTTCACAGAATGTTGTTGTTGAAGTAATAAAATAATATAGTTGGTTTGAGAGATCAATTCTGTATGCATCCTTTTCTTTCAACCTGAGTGAGTTAATTACAGGTAGAATCTCTGTTAGAGTTTTGTTCAGTGTAAAATAAATGAAACCTATTCGCCTGTCTGTTAAGTAGAGGTATTTGGATTGCACACAAAACTTGAGGAAAATCAGTAGGATCAGGCATTCAGTGGTGATAATGGGTATGAAGGAGAACACAGAGTGAGGTTTTGAAGATATGAACAGTTTGAGACTTATGAAGATATTTGGAGGGCTCTGAAATTAGCCACATGCTCATCAGATAACCTCAGGTAGTCTCCAGTTGAGACCTGTGTGGGCACAGCAGGAAGTTGAAGAGTGGGAGAAGCAAACTGATCTGAGGATTTGTGATTGTGTAAATGTCTTATGATTGAGTGCCAGAATGTAGATAGGCAGAGAAAGATTGGGAAGGATTAGGCCTGACAACGGAGAAGTTGTGGTAGTCATTTGACTCTCTATAGCCCTTACTACTCCTTTGGATGTAGCTTTCTCTTTTGAGAGAATAGTTTAATTAGTGTTATGCATTACTTATAATCTGTGTAAAGTAATATTTGACATTTCTGTTCCCATCTTACTTAGCTTCCCTTTTCCTTCTAGAATAAGAGTTGAATGAACTATTGGAATTGTGAAGAAGAGGGTTCTCTTTGTTGTTTTACCCCTTTTCTTTTTATTCTTTACTTTTAACTTTACCCTTGGTTCCTTCTAGGAGGACCTTCACCTTACTTTACTCACTCTCTGGGAGTGTTCTTAATCACTGACTGGAGAAGATAGGAAATTTGCTCACCATCATAGCATATTGATACGCCAGTCCATTTGCCAAATTTTAGCCTAAATAGGAAAATAGGGAAAGGATTTAAACCATAAATATAAATTTACAATCTCACAATATTGTTCTTAAATCTTATTTACCCAAATTGAGGATATACATTGTATTTGCCAACTCGAAAGAGGCCAGACGTTTATTTAATTTATTGTAGACACATAATATAGACGAAGGAGCTCTTCCTTTTCGCCTTCCTACAACTTCTCCTGTACCATCATCCCCCTTCCCTTTTACCATCCAGAGTTCGTTTTGTTTCTCTTATCCTCTGAGCCTGGAGCCTGTTGAAAGTACAAACTGCTGTGGTTCCTCACTGGACTGCTGGGTGACCTGAGCCTCTAATAAATGCATTACCCTAGCTTTCTTCATCTCCAACCCCTCAGCTTCCAGTACTGAACAATTCCTGCATATAATTCCATATATAACATCAAGTCTTTATTTTCTTTAATCACATTTTTTAAATCATAGCTATTCTGAACACTCAAAGGTTTGTATTTAATTACTTAAGAATACAAAGAAGCAATTCTGTTTCTGTAATCTGCTCTAGAGTAGAAGATAAAGTATTTTACTTAGGACTTTTCAAAATGCTTTTGGGGAAAAAACTTAGTTACTGATGAGTAGAGATGGAATCTATACTCTGGTTTATTTTCCAACCTGGTAGATGGGCCTTCCCTAAAATCATATTCCTAATAAAAAAGAATCAATGGTATATTGTTTTTTGGCAAGTGAAAAAGGTTGTGAAAGCTAGCAAAGCTAGCTCATGGTTTAGCTTAAATAATTTTATGCCCTTTGTTATTTTGGATAGTGTTGCACTATTAGAGTTTCAGTTGAATGCTTCCTACATACAGTTTAGAAACAAGACAGGCAAGTTTTTACCTAGAACCTTAATGTTTTCAGTGGTGTGATTATATGTTTTTCAAAGGAGTCCTAAATTACTGATCAGAATATTGGAGTAAAGGAGAGTATGGAAGTATGATATTAAAGTTTCTTTCTAACATCTAGATAACGAAAGAGAAATAGGCCTTAAAATAATACATTAACTTTTGTTCACCTCGTAGCATGAGCTTGTGCTTGATTTTTAAAAATTGATTATAGATTTTAAGTATATAATCATTACAATTTTTACAATCCAGGACACACATAGTATTTTCTTGGTGCTCAATAGGTCTTTGCACTAAAGATTTTACCATTTTCAGTTTTTTAATTCAAAGATTCTATTTTTCTAGATTGCATTAGAAGTACTTTTATAATATAACATGAAACAATGTTTTCACCAAACTTTAGAAAGATAAAATATAGTTTCTCTATACACAGCAGGCATTGCCAGTAGACCTGAGCAACAATGGTATCAGAAGTCATGGAAGTGGTGGTTTTCATGGAGCATCCGCCTTTGACCCCTGCTGCCCTGTTTCTTCTTCCCGAGCTGCGATCTTTGGCCATCAGGCTGCTGCTGCTGCCCCGAGTCAGCCATTATCAATAGATGGTTATGGATCAACCCTGGTTGCGCAGCCCCAGCCCCAGCCCCCTCCACAAGCTTCACTCTCATCATGTCGACATTATATGCCACCTCCTTGTAAGTATAAATTTAACAGGCAAAGAACTTAGAGGCATATAAATGAAGCATTGTACATTCCTCCAAGAAATAACCTTTCAGTAATCCTAATTCATAAAATTTTAGTATTTCTTTGACCTAAGAGTGGGATGAATTTTTCCCATTTCATCCTCCCTTCACCCCACATCTCCCAAACAATCTTCTAAGGTAAAAAGGGTAGATATTGTTTAAAAGGGTCAGGAAAATAAAAAGTATATTTTGTCTCTTTTACATTTTAACATTTATATTTTAATATCTATGGAATTGAAGTACATTGAGTGACACCTTTGATTCCTATAAAAGGAAGTTTTAAGGAATTTAGATTTATCCTTTAGGAGTAACAGGAAATTTGAAAGTTTAGTTAGTAGTTGTTTCCAGGCATAGGAAAGTAAAGTTTGACCAAGAAATCTGAAGCTTAACTGAGGCATAAAAGAGAATTCCTTGACAGAAAGCTTTGCCAATTGCAAAAACGGTTTCTATATACATTTGATGTAGGCAATTAAAATAGAATCAGACATGGCTTTTCTAAAGAAATTGAAATCTGTGAGATATCATAAGAAATGAGAAATACCCTTAGGCTTGTAACGCACGTTTACTACTTTGTTAAATCGTAGGCTAATAATCCAATGGAAACTTAATAAATACTCTGATAAAAAATACTGAAAATTCATGCCAGGAGTAAATCAGGAAGTTGGGAAGGAAATTTGCTTTTGTTCTGATTACATGAAAGGGATAATTTCAGTTATGTATCTCCTTAGATTTCTTCTTCCGTTCCTATAATTTTTTAAATCTGGGTCCTGCAGACATAGCTGGAGTCAACCCATAATTTATACAGTGAAACCTGGTGGTATATCATTTACCTTTTCAGTAATGCAACTTAAAATTTAAAATGTAAGTTAGAAAATACGTTTTGAAACCAGAGTTAATTTTTGCAAAGCATTGACCAATGGGCAAATTCTGTGTATCAACACTGGTATGATGTACAGGCTATTTTGTAATACTTGTTGATATGTATCTTTAATTGATCATCCTTTGTTAGGAACTCACAATGTGTGGTTTTCCGCCCCTCCCCTATAAAAATAATATACCAAAGCCATTTATAAGCGAATCCATTCCTTTTTTTAATGTCCTAATAAAGAAATAAATGTTTTAGAATTAAACTTGTTTTACTTCTATCATGAAAGTAACGTGTACATCCTAAGAAATTCAAACTACAGGATAATATAAAATGAGAAGTTAAAAGCCCTTCTCCCCACATCCCACTATCTTAATATTTCAGAGTTAGCAACTGTTTATATCTTATTATAATACCTTTCAGAAAATCTCTTTGTACATATACAAAAGTATATATATATGTCTCTCCTTTAAAAAAATGAGATCATATCAAACATTATTTGCCTCTTGCTTTTTGATTTTTTTTTAATTTAACAATACATCTTAGATTTTTTTCCCATATTAGTACATAAAATTCAAGCTCATTGGTTTTCATACCCTCATAATATTCTGTTGTATTAGTCCTGTGTTGTGGACATTTAAATTTTTCATAGTTTTTGAGTCTATCTGTAGGATAACTTCCTGGGAATGAGACTGCTGGGTTAAAGTGACATGTTGAACTTTTAGGAAGCAGTATCAAGAGCTTTTATTTTTATTTTTTATTTTTCACTGGCAAGAACCCCTTAAATAGAGGGGCTGCCCGGTGGCGCAGTGGTTTAGTCCGCGCTTGGCAGCCCAGGGTTCGCAGGTTCGGATCCCGGGCGCCCGCCGACGCACTGCTCGTCAGCCACGCCGTGGCGGCGTCCCATATAAAGTGGAGGAAGATGGGCACGATGTTAGCCAAGGGCCAGTCTCCCTCAGCAAAAAGAGGAGGATTGGCGACGGATGTTAGCTCAGGGCTGGTCTTCCTCACAAAAAAAAAAAAAAAAAAAAAAGAACCCCTTAAATAGAGAAGGAAAGGAAATGGTCTACGGGAATGCAGAATATGTCACCTTTGTACAGTGGTTAGCAATCTGTTTATTTAGATAAACAGGCAATTATGATGGCTGAAGTTCTCACCACACACACAAAAAATGGTGGTAACTATGTGAGGTGATGGATATGTTAACCCAACTGAGGAAATCATTTCACAAACTATATGTATGTCAAATCGTCATATTGTATACTTTAAATATATACAATTGTATTTGTTAATTATACTTCAGTAAGGCTGGAAAAAAATAAAATTCTGACTGAAGGGTTAAACTTAAATAAATTGATTCATTCTGAAGCAAAAGTTTAAAATTTTATAATATTTGTGAATATTATATCTTGCATAATGATTATAGAAATAGGAAACTTTGAAGTGAAACTGGAAAAAATACTCTGAATTTGAGGAAAAATAGTTAACAGTGATAAAACATATTGACTTCTTTTTTTATGACCAAAAAGTACTAAGCTTTGTGACTTCTTGGAGTAAAGCGTTGATTTGAAAACATAACTTTTATTTTTTTGGTGAGGAAAATCAGCTCTGAACTAACATCCGCTGCCGATCTTCGTCTTTTTGCTAAGATAGAGTAGTCCTGAGCTAACATCCGTGCCCATCTTCCTCTATTTTGTATATGGGATGCCACCACAGCATGGCTTGATAAGCGGTGCGTAGATCCACGCCCGAGATCCGAACTCGTGAACCCTAGACCGCCAAAGTGGAGCATGCAAAATTAACCACTACGCCACCAGGCCGGCCCTGAAAACATAACTTTTAGAAATGTTTAAAAATTTGTCTCACAGCTTATATTGAGCTTAGTGAAAGTTTTCTTTAAATTCATGCTAGCAAGATTTCCTTTGAAAATATGGCTGAATGGAGTTCGTGATTACCTAACTTTTACCCCTGCTGAATGAGTTAAAAGAATTAAAAATTGAAGGAAATCCTTCTGTAATGAAACTAGAGAATGGCCATAGTTCCATACCAGACTACCAAGAAAATCTTCCAAATAAAATGAAATTCAGACTGAAATCCATGGAGGAGACAAACTTATTTTTAAGACCTCAAACAGATGCACATCTCTTGTGTGTGTGTGTGTGTGTGTCTGTCTGTCTGTCTGTTTCCTTCCAGTCATTTTTTAAAAAATTATTTTATTGAGGTCATATTGGTTTATAACATTGTGTAATTTTAGGTGTACATTATTATATATGTTTCTTTATAGAATGCATCTTGCTCACCCCCAATAGTCTAGTTTTTATCTGTCACCATACATATGTGCCCCTTACCCCTTTCGTCCCCCCACTTCCCCTCTGGTAACCACTAATCTGTTCTCCTTATCCATGTGTTTATCTTCCACGTATGAGTGAAATCATATGGCAGATACACATCTCTTAGAGTAAGAGAGACGTGTATTCCTCAGAGGGACCTTTCAGCAGTCACTTTGAAGCATAGAGATTCAGAAAGAAGAAATGGGGGAAATCATCTTTATTAAGGGCTGATTTCCATGGCAGGTTCCTGGCAAATATGCCCTGTGCCCCCTTCATCTTGTTATTGTAGCACAGGAAAAACGGCATGGGGCAGGGAGAGAGAAGAGCCGCAATAAAAGAGTATCTTTGCAGTCTTGCCCAGAAGGACTTGCAAGTTCCTTTCCTCTCTATAGTGCTCTATAACCAGTAAACCATAAAGGAAAACAAGATATATGTATTTATAAATGTATAACTTATACATTTGACTACACAAAAGCAAAAAACTTGGGTGTGGCAAGGTAAAATGAACAAAAGACAATTTGGAAAAATGTTTATACCTTATTATGACAAAGCTTCCATGTATACAAAGAATACTTATAAAGCAAGAAGAAAAAGGCTAACAGTAGGCTAAGAATATGGATAGATAATTCTGGGGAGAAATATAAGTGGTTAAGAATAGAAGATTTTTCTCAGATTGGCATTTAAAAAATTTAGGGATAATCAGGCACTCCTGTGTACTGTTGATGGAAATATTAATTATGGTAATGTTTTGGGAAGGATATTTTGTCAACTGGTATCTGAGTTTAAATTATTTTCTCAGACTCAGAACTACTTATAGGAATTTATGCTATAAAAACTGTAAGTAAGGTGTGTGTGTACACTCATGTACATGCATGTATGAAACAGAGTGAGCACAAGAGGAATCATACACACAAATGTTTATTGCAGCAGTTAGGTTGCTTCCAATTTTGATCAATGGCAATTTCTTTAATAAATTTTGGTACATTCCTATAATAGAATGCTGTGAAGCTGTGAATGAAGTAAAGCTGTATGTATTGATGTGAGAATATATCTAAGGTTATTCAAAGAAGAAAGCAGGTTGCAAAACAGAATTGAGCAGACTCAAGCTTTGATAAAGTATTCATAAAAATGAAATATGTGCTAACATGTTTGTAAACTGCGATAGGAATATATAATAGCAATATATGCTTAACTGCACGGTGCCTGTGTTTTTGCTACAGATGCTTCTTTGACAAGACCACTTCATCATCAAGCCTCTGCCTGCCCCCACTCTCATGGAAACCCTCCTCCTCAGACTCAGCCTCCACCTCAAGTGGATTATGTTATTCCTCATCCTGTACATGCTTTCCATTCTCAAATATCTTCTCATGCAACGTCTCACCCTGTGGCACCCCCACCCCCAACTCATTTAGCCAGTACAGCTGCACCAATCCCTCAGCATCTTCCTCCCACACACCAGCCAATTTCACACCATATTCCAGCCACAGCACCTCCAGCACAGCGACTGCATCCTCATGAAGTGATGCAGAGGATGGAAGTTCAAAGGAGGAGGATGATGCAGCATCCAACGTATGTTTTATGTTTTTTAAAAGATAATCACACTTTATTCCTTTTCCTTCTATTTCCACTGGTCTTTAAAACCATAAAATCTTTAAAAGTGATATAACTATACCAAATCCTCAGCTCACTAGGAAATTCTTTACTAACTAGCATCTTCCTCTGTCTTATCCTGAGTTGTAGGTGTTGACAAAACAAGTTTATATCAGATTATTTAATGAAATCAAACCATTTTCAGGATATGACCCAGGGTCATTTATTTTTACAAACCTTCAGTATTCCATAGTAAAGATTAGTGTTAAAATTGATGATTCTGAGAAACAAGATATAAAGCTATCAAAGATTTGATTTATTATATTTACCAACCAGAGGGAAGAAGAGTGAGTAGAATTTTCAATAACTGACATTGAAAAAAGTCATCTTAACTTTATTTATAAGTTTAAATATTAAAATGTTGTACTTCCCAAACATTATGTAAAGACGGTAATTGAACTTTTTGTTTTCTTTTGAAAATTCAGGATCTCATTTTCTAATTCAGGACAGCAAACTCTGTTGGTCTAATTCTGCCTGCTGTTTTTGTAAATAAAGTTTTATAGGGAAACATCTATACTTGTTCATGTATGTTTTGTCTGTGGTTTCTTTCACACTACAAAGACTAAGTTGAGTAGTTGCAATGGAGACTTATATGGCCTAATATTAGAGTCAACAATATTTACTATTTGGACCTTACAGAATGTGTTTGCTGAACTCTTGATCTAATTAATGATCTGGCACTTGTGTACCTTTTTTCTTTAGTTATATAATTTAAGGTTATATCCAGATACTTTGGCCATTGCTGCCATTCTAAAATAACAACCCTTTATATAGAAAGTTGCCAATTTAACATTCATATCTTCCAGTATCTAGAAAGTTACTTGTTTTAAATCAAGATTAAACATGCAAAGTCTGTAAATGTGTTAGAAATTAATAGAAAATAAGGATTAAACTATAAAAATGAACCCCTGGAACTGTTTTTAAGTGCCATTTGTTTAGAACTCTGACCATTTACATTTGTAAATTTGACTTACTTTAGACTAGACAGAGAAAATATAATAAACTGGGATGCAGAATAAAGAGTGTGAATGAAGCTAATATCAATTTCCCAGATGTGTTAACATGTATTTGCATGTGTTTGGAAAAAAATTCAGAAGGTTAAAAATTTTTTCTCCTAAAAGTTTTGTGCATTAAAATGGGTGAATGTTTTACAGTATAAAAGTGAAGGAAAATAAAGGTTTCCATTTTCCTGCCTTATATGTTTATATAAAATAACTTCTTTGTCCCTGCAGCATTTGCCTGGGGTATTTAATTTTTAAAATTTTATTTCCATTCAGTTCCTATCATTCTATTTAAAATATCTGCTGTAAAGAAGGTATATAACGTAATGTTAAAATTGCCTTTTTTCTTGGATGATATTTGAATTGGAAACATTGTAATAAATGAGCAGTGAGAATTTGTGAGATTATGGTTTCTTGATTTATTGTTAATCATTAAATAATTTTGTTGCATTTTAGTAATTTGTTATAGAATTAATTTCATGGCTAATTATAGATGTTTATAATATTAATACTAGGTTGTTTTTTCTACATTAAGAAATAACCAATTATTCAATTATTTCCAGTGGTCTTTTTGTGTTCTGTGTTTCCAGGCGGGCACATGAACGCCCCCCACCCCATCCACATAGGATGCACCCAAACTATGGTCATGGGCATCATATTCATGTGCCTCAGACTATGTCCTCACATCCTCGACAGGCTCCAGAGAGATCTGCCTGGTCAGTATCTTGTTTATTTCAAAGCTGTGCTCAGCAGTTTGTGGTAAAACTGCCAGAAGAGATGCTTTGTAGTGAAAACTGAATCCCAGCAGAGCTGTGAGCCACCGCCTCTGGGCGAGTTATAGAGACCTCGAGAGGAAAGAGTAGGAGCTTGAGTTCTGGGGCGGGGAACCATGCCAAACAGGAGTGGAGGTTTTTTGTTGTTTTTCAGGGGCGTCTACTGTCAAAGTTAACTCCCTAAACGGATCCTACGTTTCACAACTTCTTTATCCATCCCCACCTTTGTACTCAAATTTCCTTTACCACTCCTAACCCCTGCTTTTTGGTAAGGGAAATCCAGCCTGCATCATCCTAGACTTGTGGTCTTTCCTAGAGAGATGGAAGCAGATTCACATTGATTTTCTTTCCGAATCCATTGTCTGTAGGCGGTCATTGAGATCTTGATACACAATGACTTTTGAGGCAAAACATAAAATGTGAATAAATAAATGAAAATTTGGCATTTACCAATTGTACTCTCTCTAAAATTTTATTTACCCTTGCTTTATAAGGTATAGAAGTGTTTGCTTTTCTAATTATACTCTCCCATTTCTGTTGGTAATAAGGACAACTAAAAGTTAAACCATTCTCATCCTTTGTCAGGGAACTGGGAATTGAAGCTGGAGTGACTGCAGCTACTTATACACCTGGAGCATTACATCCTCACTTGGCCCATTACCATGCACCACCTCGACTTCATCACTTACAATTAGGAGCTCTTCCTTTAATGGTAAAAGAGAAAATTTTCAAAATTTTCATTTATTCTCCTTTGAAAAGTATTCTTCCTTTTCTAAATTAAATATTTTATTGGAATTATTATTATTATTATTTTTTTTGGTGAGGAAGATTAGCCCTGAGTTAACATCTGTCACCAATCCTCCTCTTTTTGCTGAGGAAGATTGGCCCTGGGCTAACATCTGTGCCCATCTTCTTCCACTTTATATGTGGGATGCCTGCCACAGCATGGCTTGATAAGCAGTGGGCAGGTCTGCTCCTGGGATCTGAACCCACCAACTCTGGGTCACCAATGTGGAGCACACGAATCCAACCACTACGCCACCGGGCTGGCCCCTGGAATTACTTTTTTTAATTATTAGTTGTTATAGATGTTCTAATAGAATTTGAGAATTATTATTAGATGGAAATTGTGCTATAAAAAGGTATTAGATATATTAAAATCTGTATGTGTATTTGCATTGTAAAATGTATTCTTCTTAATGTAAAAAATGGCAGAGTTTTTTCTTTTATACCAAGATGACAACCTTGATGCACTGTCACTAGGACATGTGCTTTCGTAAGTGGTAATGGGTCTGTTCTGATGCTTTCATACTTTATTTTCTGATCTGCAAAAGGACTATACTAATTCTCTATATGTGATTTGAACAGGTTCAGATTTTGTTCATACTAATTTGAGTTCTAAAGAACAAGTTCAGCAAAATTTATTGTTCGCTATTCATAATACATACTAATTATAAAAATAGTACAGAGAAGTGAGTAGTTTTGTCTTGTGGAGGTACAGACACTGCAGAGAAGGTTTCCGAGACAATTATGCATGAGACTTGTAAGCAGGCTTTGGGATTGAGAATGGTGCTTTTACAGTGGCTACGGCTTGTAAAGAGCTATCAAATAGCATAAGCACAAGGAACTCCAAGTAAGTTGGTATTTCTAGGTTTTAGGGGTGAGGGTCACTCAGCAATAAGAAATAAAGCTGCCCTCCCAAGAAACCGAGACTCAGGAACCATTGAAAGGGGAATGTTTTGATCATATTTATGTTTTTAGAGTGATTTAATCAGATTTTAGTTGAAAGACCACCTCCTCAGCTGTGTGGAAAATAGATTTCAGAGTGAGAGGAAGGAAACTAGTTAGGACATTATAATAAAAGAGGTAGAAGTTGATGAATGCCTGAACAAAGGCAATGGCATTTGGCATAAAAATGATGGGACACATTTGAGTAATATTTAGGATGACTCCCAGATTTCTAGCTTGGGTTGTTAGGTGTATAGTGGTGCTGTTCACTAAGTTGGAGAATATTAGATGAGAGTTGAGGGAAGGGGTTAGGTGAATTAGGTTTTGGACATATTAATTCTGAGATTACTGTGTGTGTCAAGGTGGAATGTCCAGTAGGAGGTTAAGTTTATGGTCTGGACCTCCAAACCGTAAACTGATATCTGAGTTAAAGATATGTTGTGATCTGTCAATATATAATACATATGTGTCACATAACCTGTCATGATATAGAATCCATGGAAGAGGGTTAGATAGCCAGGAAAAATGTGTAGACTGACAAGAGATTGATGAAACCTTGGAGAATGATATTACTGTACTTCAAATAAAGGATTCTGAGAACTGGTGGAGAAGTTGAGGAGAAACAAAGTTAGAATAATGTCAAAATAATATGGTCAGTAGTGTCTTACCACAAAAAAATAAAGTTTGAAAAATGTTGAATGCATTTGGCATTGGAGTGGTTATTGGTGGCTTTTGTCAGAGTGATTTCAGTAACGGTGAGGGATGGAGATGGTGTGCTTCTTAGATTACAGTAAGGAAGGTGAAAATGTAGAGACAGTGAATATAAACCTTTATAAGCTTGGCTGTGAAGGGAAAGTGGGAAATAGGGTTGGCAATGATTCCAGGATTAAGGAGATAACTTAGGTTTGGAGAAACTTGAAGGTATTTTTAGGTTTAAGACCGAACAACATTAAAGAGGACTTGTTTGAAGATGCAGAAGACAGGGGTCGGTAGTAGTTAATTAAGGATGACCCAAGGTAGAGAAACAGGAGAAGGTGATAGAGATTAATTTTGCATAGGAGAAACGGGAAGCTCATCCATAAAAGTTAGAGGAAGGAGACTAGAGAGGGTTACAGGGTAAATGCAGGTTTAAATAATGTGGGGGGCAGGAGTTCCTTTCTGATTTTTCATTTCTCTTGGAAATATATAGGAGGTTGGGTTATCTGCTGTGAGCTGGATAGTATTGATCTTGATTACAAGGAAAGTTGCAAGTATTTAAATAATAGGCTCTTGAAGGCTAAAAGTTATTGCTTATTTTAAATTCTATTCCACATACAAATTGTCTTTTAAAGCTATAAAACCTACTAGAAGTATGTTGTGATTCAGTGAAAGCTGATTAAAAAATAATTTTGGAGATTTATTTATAAAGATGGAAGAATGGTGCTCTATCCCAGAATCTCTGTTTCTTAATATAGTCAACTCTTATTATTCACGGTAGTTATGGTCTATAAAGTTGCTGCAAATGCTAAGTAAGTGAATAGTGAGCCATTATTCCTAGGGTAAACACAGGGTTAGGTTACTGCAAGCCTCTGATCACAACCACCAATTAATACATAACCTTGTTTTAATGTGTATTTCTGTTTAAAGACCCCTTATTTGATGTATGTTGTTGATTCATTACCATTGAACTCACGGCCAACAACACCATAACTCATGCTTGAACGAAGCTTATCTACACATATTTTCTCCATAAGGCACATCACAGCCTTCTTGCACTTAGGAACACTAGCCAGCACTTCAGCATTATGCTTGGGGGCCATCTTAAAGAACTAAATCACCAGTAAAAAGCACAGAAATGTGAAAACATGGCACTAAATAGACTGCAAAAAAGACACTTGTTTATAGTATAAGACCTGAAACAAAAAGGCAGAGCCATGTTCTACCTCAGCTGAGAACACACATGTCGGGCAACTCAAATTTTTTGCTGCTCTGTGCATGTCCATGAATGACTGTGAGAGTACAAGTATTGATTTTGGAGTCACAAATAAATCTTATCAAGTAGGCAGATTCATCAATAAGGGATCAAATAATGAGGATTGACTATACCTAACAAAAAATTAGGAAACACTGTTAAAACTTTCACTAACAGACACAAATGACAAAAGGAGTAGGGTGCCTTTGGCTATTAGGGAGTTAGAGGAAAGGAAATAAAACTTTTATCTTGAAGTTAAGTTTTGTTGGAAAATTTTATGCATTTCTATTTTTTTTTTTTTTGTGAGGAAGACTAGCCCTGAGCTAACATCCATTGCCAATCCTCCCTTTTTTGCTGAGGAAGACTGGCCCTGGGCTAACATCCGTGCCCATCTTCCTCTACTTTATATGGGATGCCGCCACGGCATGGCTTGACGAGTGGTGCATCTGTCCACGCCTGGGATCTGAACCTGCAAAACCCCAGGCCGCTGAAGCGGAGCACGCAAACTTAACTGCTCTGCCACTGGGCCAGCCCGCTGCATTTCTATTTCTTAATACTGTTTAATAAAGCTCTCTAAAATTGACAAGATATTATGAAAATTTTACCCCTTATATGTTTAGGCTACTAAGAGCATCATTCTTAAGTTTGGGTATTTTCTACTTAGGATACTTTGTGCCCAATAAATCAAGTAGAAGAAACATGTTATCTCATAGAACAGCTATTCTTTTTATTCTGATTATATTTTGAGTTATTATATAAGAGATTATATTTGAAGAGGAACCTAACCCTGTTACAAAATGCTTAGTTGGAGTTATGTATACTTATCGAAGTTGAATTTTGTGAGTAGCTAAATGGAGAGAATTGAGTGTCTGAATTATTCAGTGTTAACAGTAAAACTCAAGCTTCTTCTTAATTGATTTAGCCCATCTCTTCTATTAAAATAGGTTCCTGACATGGCAGGCTATCCTCACATCCGTTACATTTCATCAGGATTGGATGGAACATCATTCAGAGGTCCTTTCAGGGGAAATTTTGAGGTATGTAATAAAATTAATGAAGATATTTGCCACAGTATCTTTAATGCAGAGAGAATATATATATTACTAGCATTCACAATTGTATAGGATTGCCACAGTGGCTAGAGATCAGAAGGCAGTAAAATGTCTGAATTTCTGATATTGCTTCTGAGGGTTATTACAGAAAGGTTTATAAGCAGTATTAATCTTAGTGTCAAAAGTTACCCAAGTATTTAAAGAAGAGTAAATGAAAATATCTAATATAAAAAATATAGAAAGTTATTAAATCAATATAAATATCAGACAAAGAACCATACCATTAAATGTGAGGGGAAAAACCTTAATGCTTTTCTCTAAGCTTAATTTTTAGAGAAACATTGCTGGAGAAAAAGAAACCTAAGTAATTCAGTTCGTAGCTAACTATCTTCTTGTTTGAATTTTCAGAAAGAACAAATCATTTGTTTTGTTTCTTCATACCAGTTTGGCAGTTGGAGTCAGTGGAACTTAGGACAGTCATTTGTTTCCCTGATTAACTACAATGATTTCATCTTCTACATTCATACATACTCACTGACTTATACAGTACCATGTGGTAGTATGTTGCCCTGATCTATAAGGATAACTTTGCCATACCACTTCAGTTGGCTGAGAAGAGAATTATGAACAACCGTTTGCCTTACCATATATGGCTTTTTGAACACTATTTATATTACAGGTTTATAAATATGGAACTTTATTGATTTTACAATATTGACAGTATGTTCAAGGAATAATCATCCTGGCTTTTAATACTAGTTATTCTTCACCTTCAGGAACTGATTCATTTGGAAGAAAGATTAGGAAATGTCAATCGTGGAGCATCCCAGGGGACAATTGAAAGATGTACATATCCACATAAATACAAAAAGGTAAGAATTTATTCTGTGAAACATCTACATTATTATTGAAATGCATAAAATTTAATATTATGGAGCTTCTTTGAGTTTGTGGAGTCTAGCAACTACATTATTTATTGTTAAAACAATACATGCATATGGGTAAAAAAAATTGTAAGTATAAAAATAGATACTCTGATGTTTCTTACACTGCTGACCCGAGTATTCCTTCCCAGAAGAAAACTCATGGGTAAGGGTTTCTTAGGTAATCTTCCAGATATTTTTATGCATCTATACTAATGTGTATATGTGTATAGTTTTTCTTCCACTTTTAAAAATAACACAAAGAGAATGACATGCACACAGTTTTGTGCATTTCCTTTTCATTCTATATCAGCACCCATAGATCACCCATATTCTTTTTATTAGCTTCTACAGAATTCCACCATATGGCAGTACCATAATTTAACTAGCCACTTATTATTGTTTTTTCGGCTGGGAAGGATTTGCCCTGAGCTAACATCTGTTGCCAGTCTTCCTCTCTCTTTTTCTTTTTCCCTCCCCAAAGCCCCAGTATATAGTTGTATGTTCGAGTTGTAAGTCCTTCTAGTTCTTCTATGTGAGCTGCTGCCACAGCATGGCTACTGACAGGCAAGTGGTGTAGTTCCACACCCAGGAACCAAACCCAGGCCACCGAAGTGGAGTGCACTGAACTTTAACCATTAGGCCATCAGGGCTGGCTCTAGCCACTTCCTTTCTTTTTCTTTTTTTCTTCTTCTTCTTCTTTTTTTTTTTTTGGTGAGGAAGATTGGCCCTGAGGTAACATCTGTTGCCAATCTTCCTCTTTTTGCTGAGGAAGATTAGTCCAATTTTGCTGAGGAACATCTGTGCCCATCTTCCTCTATTTTGTATGTGGGATGCTGCCACAACATGGCTTGATGAGCTGTATGTAGATCCACACCTGGGATCAAACCTGCAAACCCCAGGCCGCCGAAGCAGAGTGTGCGAACTTAACCACTACACCACTGGGCTGGCCCCACTAACCACTTATTTTGATGGACATTTAGTTGATCTACATTTCTTATGTTCTACTGTCAATTCCTTATGTAGTATTATGTCTAGAACTTATGGAGTAGACATGTTAAATAAGTTTCTTTCAACAAATAACAATGTTCTTTGCTATACAGAGAATAATAAAGTGTGAAAATTACTGTTCTTTGTACTTTTCTTCTGTTTTCTAAGAGTATTAATGAGGTATTACCATTAAATTAAGTCCTTTCAGCTGTCTAAGCTAAATACTATAACTAGCATTAATTTATTTGAATGTTATTTGAAACATTCATTAGTAGAATGAAGTTTATTTAGCTATGCTCATAATAGGGCAAAAATAGATTTTATGTTGTGAATCATCCTAATTGTGGATTAAAAATAATAGTTTCAAACTAATGAATTTCTGTTACATTTTGCTTTTGATGCTGATTATTTAAGGGTCTTAAAAGAACACTTAGTTGATGATGTTCACTTAATCCATCCTTTAGTTCATGACAGTTGTACCTGGGAAATAAGTTGTGGGGGAATGTGTGGTTTTGTTTTGTTTTTGTTTTTCAAATAAACACAGACTTTACTCAGTTGTTCAATAATGTCATCTCTACTAATAAGGTAACAACTGATTGGTTCTCACAGAGGAAACTGCACTGCAAACAAGATGGGGAGGAAGGGACTGAGGAAGACACAGAGGAAAAATGTACTATCTGTTTGTCTATTTTAGAGGAAGGTGAAGATGTGAGGTAACTAGACATTAATTATCTAAAATCCATTGTCAAAACTATATGAGAGATTTTATTTGAAAGTAGACTAGAAACCTAATAAAGATTACTCTTGGCATTACCTGTTACCATTCTCTGACATGTTGAATTGCCTTCTTATAGTGAGGGAAAGATTAAAGTCTCTGTATTACCAACAAAGGGGTGGGGATGGGAAGTATACTACCTATTTTAGGGCCGCACCAAGACTTGGCCGGGGAAATTTTGTAATCAAAATTGTCTTCTATAAATCTTGCAGAAAGGAGAATTTGAGAGGCTTTAGTGGCCAAGGCAGTTATATTAATGTATTCTCCAAAGCTAAGGGGGGGATCCAGATTAGCTCCATGTAGTTTGTTTTACAGCATCTTTTATAAATGAATTTTGTCCTAAAATTGCCTCTCAACTTATAGTACTGTTTTTTTCTTGCAACTTTGTGATTTAGAAAATGTTATTGTGCTAACCCAATATTAATTTTAGTCATTTTCTTTTTATAATCTCTTAGGTAATTGTTTTGTTCCTATTCTGTTTTTTCCTAATATAACATAATACCATATGAAACAGGAGAGCTATATGTTAATTTTGTTGCCCTAATTTATAAGGATAACATTATCATATTTCTTCAATTGGTTGAATTATAAACAGTTGTCTACCATACCACATATAAGCTTATTAGAACACTGCATTTCCAACGGAGGTTTATAATATGGTAGATAGTTGTTTTTGCAGTATTGACAATACTGTTCAAGGAGTAATTGGAACACCTCTTTTTAGCTACTATTTTTACAAAATATTAGGAAGTCTGAAAATGTATGACAATTCTTAAAGTGGATGAAAGTAGAAATGGACACTTAAGTTAGTAACTTTTATCCCACTGTTACACTTAGATTTAATATTACCCTATATTGCTTGGAAGCTTTCTTTATTTCTCAGTTTCTAATTGATAACTTAGTGTAGTATGCTAAAGTAAACATCTCCTTTTAAGTTACTTTTAAAAAAGTAGCATAATATTAAGTGGATATAACAATTTTACCATGAAAACAATATCACTAACCGTTAATCAATCACAATTAAGTTTAATGTAATTAAGTTTAATGTATAAAGATTCTCTAAGTAGAAAATAATATTGCATATTAAGACATTCCTTAGTATGGCATGGCTGCTATATATTTACGAGTTGTAATGTTTTTGAGAGAGAATTAAATGAGATACATTTTTTAAAGTGTTTCACGAATGCAATGATTTGATATTAAAAATGTATTTGCAGTATTATATAACAGGGAACATACTGCCAACTTCAGTGCAGTGGCAGCTCATATATAGAAACAAAACTGGAATAATTGCCAGTGTAATTGTTGTTCTTAAAATTCTTGAGATTTTATATAATTTGGTTCCATAGCTGTGATGGTTAATTATCTTGGTCATTTATACATCATAGTGCCTAGAGTGTTAATTTAATATAGGTGTAACTCTCATTAGAGAGGTTGTTATGTTTTTTTAGAGAAAAGAAAGATATCTAGTAACTTCAAAACACTACTGAATTATTACACGTATCATTTGTTTAAAAATAAATGCCACATGCAGTTGTCATAAAGTTAATTTTTCCTTTTTGTTTTGCTTGCCTATAATAGACGCCTTCCCTGTATGCACCTTTTCCACCAAGTGTGTGTTGACCAGTGGTTGATTACCAATAAGAAGTGCCCCATATGCAGAGTGGACATTGAGGCCCAGCTGCCAAGTGAAAGTTGACACCATGTTTCAGAACTCTTGCCCTCCCTCTCATTCCCATCCTCCTGGTACTGCAGTCAACCAAAGATGGCATGACTTACCTGCGCAGATTTGGAAGCCTTGAACTAGAGTGCTGGCTCTGCTATATGGTACAACTAATGCTAGACCTACAGTTTATGTATACAGTTGATTTTGATGTATTTATAAAAGCTTTTTTTTCTAGATTTGACATTTTTCCTGTATCATTTTACTGTATTTTTGCATGGTTCCTTGTATTGCATTTCTTTGCACATGTTATGGGCTTGTGACCCTAAACTTGCAGGCAAGATTAGCTGCTTTAGTAAGTAGGATTTTGTGGTCTTTTTGTTTTTTACATAGTACCAGGTCTTGAGAATTATGAATTTTTTTATCCATTACTAACCTTTAATTTAATCAATCATGTACTTTAGTTTAATGTATAAAGATCCTCTAGGAAAATAATATTGTGTATTAAGACATTCCTTAATTAGGACAAAATGGCTGCTGTATATTTACAATATGGAGTTCTGAGTTAAAAACCATCCTTAGTACTGGGAACAGAATACAAATCATATTCAATCAGATGCAGGTGGTATTCACATCACCAGAGTGATCAATAGAAATTTTCTTGGTGTATCTTTTTCCTTTCAGCACAATGCAGATAGAGTTGAATATTGATATCATACATTTAGACTGCTGTTCTAATTGTATTTATCTTTTTCCTACATCATTTAGAATTTTATTTCCCTGATTCAATTTTTGCTGCTGTGAAACAGCTCTGATGAACACTAAATATTAATTTCAATTAGCTGGATTGTACATACTTGCAGATTTAACAAAATTTTGGGGAAATTGAAGAAGACATGTAGAATTTTGGTCAGTCTTCTGCTAAGCATATATAGAAAAGATATCTGCTTACATTGATTTTGTGAACACATTCAGTCAGGATTTACAACTGCAGTCATTGGCAGGTATCTATGCATCCATAGAACTTCTGAAGGTCCCAGGATTACTTTTAAGGGATTTTTATTAGTTTAAAGATAAATAAAGTCAGCTGAATCTACATGTCTCTTGTTTTATTTCTCTTTAAACTTGAAAACAGTAAATCTGCAGATACTGTGAGGCACAAATTATACTGTAAACCTACTGTTGCTCTGGCTGTAGACTCCCATTTCATACATTACCAAGAGTCGATCACTGATTTAAAATTTTTAATTTCTATAGTTAAGATTTACTGCATAATATAGAGTATAAAGTTAAGTTAATGTACTAACATTTCTCCTTTGGAGAAGGTTTTAATCCACTTCAGGATGCATATTATCAAGATACTTTCATATACAGGATAGCCTAATTTTATTTGTCTAAATATGCTTAATATGCCTCAGATTGCAAATGCATCAGTCAGTCAGTAACATCACTGTCTGTATGTGGAAGACATGTTCCCATGGATCATATGTGAAGATGTCAATAAGCTTGCATTAAGCCACCTGCTTTGTAAGTGGATTGATTAATAAATAACTTATATTTCTATTGTCTTTGTGTTTCATAATTAGTTTTTATAAAACAGTTTACATAAAACATCTTGGAATTCAAAAATAGTGATCTCACTCAAGTTGACATTTGCGTAATTTGGTGTTTGTATTCATTCAGTTGTGGCTACTTGCCTTTTTTTTTGTATTAGTAAATGTTACACTATAGTAATTGCCAATATCAACATGCTTGAACATAGTATGAGTAGAGACGGAGAATGGACTATGGTTAAGAAATTTGGATATAAAATAACATTTTTAAAAAGAATACTTGATGATTAAGCTGCAGTTGTAGAAAGCTAGGGGGTGGAGAGAGAGTGAGTGAGTGACCCGTGTCCGCCATCTTACTGGGGGCAAGAGCTAGTAGGCTGTCAACAAGTAGCCTGTGATGGATGTGGGACTTTGCCACTGGAAAACCCAGGGTCCGTGCCAAGGGACTGAGAGGTAGAAGATGGGGAGAATTCTATACATGTGTTCTCTGGATATTCCCCAAAACACAAGAAGTACAGATAGATTTCTCTATTTTTTAATATTTCATCAGATTTAGATGCATGACTTACCTGTTGACCTGTTTATTAATTGCTACTGGTGTTTTTTTTTTTTTGTAGATAAAGCATCATTACTTTAAAATTTATTTAATGCAAGTATTTGTGGCATAAACCTGAATCGTTAATGTAGGAGCTTATTAGGCTACTGCATTTAGTTACAAAAAAATGTGATTAGTAATGAACCAGGTAAGGAAGAAAATAATTTTTAATATTTTAGCTTTTCATGCTTTGTTTTGGTGTCTGCCATATCCTGCTGTATTTTATGTCAAAATGAAAATTCAGCGATAGTGGTCCAAATACTTTAAAACTAAAATTCTTTTGTCAGCAAATCCTTATTTTTATTGTTGTTAATATGCAAGTGATAAACTGATACTTGAAAGAGTTTTCTTACTCTGGTGACTTTATTTTAGCAGCTAGCATACTTCATCATTTGAACCATGACAATTTGACATACAGAAAACTAGCTCTGTTTTAAAATGGTATTTGTAACTTGAAATTAAAATATAAACTCTTTGGATACTTCATTATTAGTTTTTCACAAATGGGAATAGTTTAATTCTGTAAAAAATGCATCTTGATTTCTAATTTACCTTCCAAGACCTCTGAAAACACAGTAAGTTTTCTTGCTTATTCAAGTCTTCATGTGTCAGAGTATTGGATATATGAAGGTTGAAATATCTTCTCTCACTTACAGATTTCAATCATTTTCTTGAATTAAAAATTATATCCAAAACAACTAATACTTACTAAGAAAAATGTTACCAGTTTTGTGGTTGGGCCTGCTGGGGACAATCTCCTGTCTTTCCTGTGTGTTCTATACAAATTCATAGGCCACGCAAATGATTTTTTGGAGTTGTGAGAAGAATATAGGCTTTGGTATCAGACTTGAGCTTTGAATTGTGCAGCTTTGAACAACTTAAGCTTTAGATTCTCAAGAGCCTTTCTAAGAAGAGTGTTTGACAAGGAAATTGGAAGAGACTTGGTAAGGCTCCCATCCACTGCATCCCAACCTGCCTTTAAAAAGGAATGAATGGCTTTCATTGAACTGCTATCAAGACTATATACCATTAGTATTTGCTCAGAGAATAAGTTGTTATGGTATACCTGGGTTCCTTGAACTTCATTATTAGTCACACACTCCCCAAAGTTTTGTATTATTTATCTGTTGCTGTGAAATAGTTATCTACTGCTTTGTAATCCCCAAATTTAGTGGCTTAAACATCGAGCATCTTGGTTTCTGTGGGTCAGGAATTGGGAGCAGCTTAGCTTGTTGCTTCTGGTTCTGGATCTCTCATATGAGGTTATAATCAAGAGGATAGCTGGGGCTGCAGTCATCTGAAGCCTTTTCTGGGTCTGGATGATCTGTTTCCAAGATGGTTCACTCACATGGCTGTGGATAGGAGGCTTCAGTTCCTTATTGGCTATTGGCCAAGAGACCTCACTTCCTTGTTATGTGGGCCTCTCCATAGGGCTGCTCAAATGTCTTCATGACAGGGTAGCTGGCTTCTCCAGAGCAAATGATCCCAGAGAGAGAGGAAGGAGGAAGCCACAAGGCCATTTTTTTATCTAGTCTCAGAAGTTATACTCTCTTACTTCTGCCACACTCTATACATTAGAAGCAAGAGTCACTAAATGCAGCCTATACTCAAGAGGAATTGATTAGTTTCCACCATTTGAATGAAGGTATAGCAAGAATTTGTGTACATATTTTTAAAACACCACAGTTAGTAACTCTTATCCCCTGTGTCAAGACCCAGTTTCCAGACATCTGGACTTCCGTGGCCAAAAATTCAATCAGACTGGCTTCAGTACTCCCCAGGTTTCTCAGTTACCTCTAACCCATGGTTCAACACCAAATAAACTGTGCCCCCAGGAGGCAACCAAATGCCAAATCATCTGGAAATGGCTTGGGCATTCAAGTTTCCCATGCAAAAAATCTTCCAGGAATAACATTATTGAGAATTCAGAGTTCACAAATAATTATAAATCCTAGCTACTGTGGTCAGTTTCCTAAACTGTGACACCATAAGAAACCAATAAGACAGAAGATTATTCCATCAAACAAACAGGCTTACTTGGTGCGAGGATCGGGAATGCCCCAGATAAAGTGTATTTGTTACCTGTTGTGTAACAAACTGCTCCAAATCTTAGTGGCTTAAAACACAACATTTATTTGCTCATAATTGTATAATTTGGGCAGGGCTGGGTGGGCACAGCTCATCTCTCAGTGTGGTATGACTAGTGTTCCTCATGTGACTGCATTTAGTTGGGAGCTCTAATGGGATGGAACCAGTATGGCCTCCATTAGATGTCTTTTTTTTTTTGCAAGTAAGGTATAATTTTTTTTTTTTTTTTACTAAGGTAACACTGGTTTATAACATCCCTTAGATGTCTGATGATTTAGCTGGGATGGCTGGGACAGCTGAAGACTACTGGGCATTTCTCTCTCTCTCAGTATGGTCTCTCTAGTGAGCGAGAGCTAGACCTCTTTACATGGTGGCTCAGAGCTCCAGAAAGAAGAAACTGCCAGGCCTCCTAAGACTTAGGCCTGGAACTGGCACAGTGTCATTTCTGTCACATTCTGTTGCTCAAAGCAAGTAACAAGGCTAGCCCAGATTCAAGGGGAGGGAAATAGACTACACCTGCTAATAGAAGCAGCAGCAAAAAAATTGTGGCCATCTTTAATCTACCACAGTAAGGCAAAACAAGCCCTACTGATTTGTTAGAATTTCTAGTACAAACTTCCTGAACACATTTAGTTTCTTTCCCCCCCAAACAAAGTTTAGCATATGGAGAAGCCATATGTACAAAATGGTCTATGTTCTCAAGTATAATCGTCAGTAGTGGAAGAACTTTCACAACCTTATGCTGATATCTGAGGAAAAGAAATTTATGGGATGGAGATAGCTAGGCTGGTCCTTTGACTGCTATGTCTTTGTGTAATTTAGAAATTCTTTTTGTGGTATTCTTGATAGATGATTATTATGATGGTTAATTTTATGTGCCAATTTGACTGCACCAGGGAGTGCCCAAACATTTGGTCAAGCATTCTAGGTGTATCTGTGGGGGTGTTTCTAGATGAAATTAACAGTTGAATCTCAAGACTGCCCCTCCCTAACATGGGTGGGCTGTGTCCAATTGGAGGCTTGACTAGGACAAAAACTCATCCTCCCTGCCCTTCCCAAGCCCTATGAATAAGAGAGAATTCCTCCTGTCTGACTGCCTTCAAGCTGGGACATCATTTTTCTCCTGCCTTTGGACTCAAACTGAGACATGGATTCTTCTTGGGTCTCTAGCCTATCAGTCTGGACTAGAACTACACCACTGGCTCTCCTGGGTCTCCAGCTTGCAGACTGGAGATTGTGGAATTTGTCAGCTTCCATAATTGTGTGAGCGAATTCCCTATGATCTCTCTGTCTCTCTATCTATCTCTATCCCTGGAGAACCATGAATAATGCAATTATCATGTCTCTGGTTATATTCTTCCAGTGATGATGAGGTCACTACTTACTGAAGAAGCACATTTCTTTTGTAAACAGTTACAGTCGTCAATTCCTTTCCTTTGGTAGATGTTCCTGTAACTTCAGTCATAGAGCAATGCAAAGATAAACCTGTAGCTCCTCAGATATTACAGGACAGCTATCTTGATTTATTTAGCTCTTCTCCAAGTGAAATATCCTTACTACCCTTGTTTTTGTTTAAACTGGATCTTAAGCCTCTTAGCTATTATTGTCACCATTTTCTGAATACTTCTAGTTTACTAATGTTTCTCAAAGTATGATACCTATAAGTGATCATTACTCCAGATGTGGTCTGAGCATTAAAGTATGGAATTACCTGAATTCACTGATGCTAATGAGTTAGATCTTGGAATGGTGGTATTTTCTAAGGGAACACAGGTTTCCTAAGGACAGGTGTGGAAATGGAAGGAATAAGAATGAATTAGAAAAGGAATGCCATCTGAAGGGAAATGAGACAGTCTTCACTCTATCATCTATGTGACAGTGGGATTGACTATCACATCCAAGTAGGCCTGCACACCCCACAGGCACAGCTTGGCCCAGATTTGGGCTGTTACTGAAAAGTCAACTTGATATGGCAATTGGGACATTCTCTGCATTCTTCAACTCAATATTCCACCAAAGCTGATTAGGACATGATACAAAAATGAGAGTACCTCACAATGTTTATCTCTTGTAATAGAGAACTGGAAATACATGAATAATTGTACAGCATAATTTAAAAACTCTTGACCCAATGGTTTATTATCTTTAACAGAGCTTTTACCTTTTTACTCACTCTCTAAAGATGAGTAAATTATACTGTTATCCTTTCGTGCACCTTATCTCTATTTTAAGCACCATGAGGACACGGACCCAGTTTTTATGCCCTTTTTTCCCCTTCTAAGGAGTATGCACAGTGCCTTGCTTATAGAAGGCGTTTAGTTGATTAAAAAAACAAAAACAAAACTGGGGTAATCCACAAACTCGAGGTCCAGATTTTAAAGAATCATTTTGAGTGGAGGCTCATGAAGGAATGAGAAAGGTGTTTGTTTCCACCTCTCTGGGTCTCTCTGCTTCTGAGCATGCTTATAGGCCCTAGATTGGGACATACCCATGCATCCTGCCCCGCCAGCAACAGATTACCTGGTTACCCTCATAGGATAGATAATGTTGACCTATTGGTCAAGGTGGATGCAAGCAAGGCAGAGGAAAGAGCTTTCTTTAGATTGTAAGAAAAATGACTGAACTGCCCTTCCCCCCAAAGAAATTAGAAATAAAAGTTACTATTTTTATTTATAATTTAGTTTGGGTAACTTCTGAGAGAAAATTTTAACCCAAACACTCAAACTTTTAAGTTACCTGACAATTGTTTTCTCTCATCATCCACCAGTCATTTCCCATCAGTCATTTGCCAAGGTTCTGTCATTTCTCCAAAAATGCCTCTCATACCTGTTTCCATTTTTTCATTCTCCACACTCATCCAAGTCCGATTTTTGTTACGTCTCACCTGAGAAACCTTAGCTTTCCAATCCACTATAATCCATCCTTCATGCTGCCCCCAGGGATCAGCTTTCTAAAGCAAAGTTCTGACCAAGTCATTATCCTTCTTAAAATGCTCTGGCCTTCGTTTCTTCATATTGTTAAACTGGGATAATACATGATGGATAACTAGACTTATTGTGGTGATCATTCTGCAATATATACAAATATCAAATCATTACGTTGTATACCTGAAACTAATATATGTCAATTATACCTCAATAAAAAATGACCAAAAAATTGGGATAAAACTACCCACTTTATAAGGATTATTATGAGGATTCAATGAGAAAGTTTATGTAAATTTGTATTTAGGAAGAGTAATATTTCTTAAGACAGGAGGGAACAGGAAATAATAAAAATATAGGAGGACTACAATGCATTAAACAAGAGGTTGAATCAAAAAGTTTATTTCTAAGGTTCTAGGTTAGTTGCAGAGAGGTATACAAAAGAAATATTACTTTCATTTTTAATGAAAATACAATCTAACATGGATTAAATTATTTGATTTTGACAATGTCAAGTCAGTTAATAAATGCACTTTACCATTTATAACATTTCTGTTTACAAAGCCCTGCTGAGTCAGTGAGGATTGTTACTTTTATAGTTGTAGCTTTTGATAACACAATATTATAACAATAAAGCAATATTATAACAATAAAGCAAAAATATAATTTTACTCTCAGTCCCAGTGCACTAAACATCTATTTTTCCTTCCCAAGACTTTTTCATTGGATACCTAATTTTTAGTTATAGGATACACTAACATCTTCCCATGCCACACAGTAGCTGCAAATGATTCCTATTTTACAGAAGAGGAAACAGGCTTAGAAATGTCAGATGCAAGGGAAAGGGCAGGAATTTAATCCAGACCACTTAACTTCACTTAAGGCTCATTAGCACCCCAGTAACAGGAGGTAAACCATTTTTTTAAAGAGTAGAATAGGAGTGATGGGAAAGCTTGCTCCGATTCGTAGTGGAGCCTGTTATCAGGCCTCATTCTGTCACAGACCAGGTGTCTTGAGAAACTCAAAGGTGGGTTCAGAAGCAATTAACTGTTTTTCCAAGTTGTTCCTTTTCCTTTTGTATGTTAAGGAGATGTAACCACCACCATCCTGAAACTGACCAAGTGAGAAACTCAAGGGAGATGTAACCACCAAACATCCTGAAACTGACCAAGCCTCACCACAAGAGCTGCACCCATGATCTTTGCCTTATTTGTAACGGCAAAGATCTCTCCAGGAGGAGCTTCGGCCTCATTAGGTGGAAGCAAGCTCTACACTTGAGCCTGTGCAGGCAAATACCTGCCTCTCCCTTTTGAATATTCATTTCCCATCCAAAATAAAGGTCCCTGCTTTCCTTTGCTCAGGGACACCATAACTTGGGAAATGATTCCTCATGGCCACCTATTTGCAGCAAATACACTTTACTTTGTGAGACAATTTCCAGTGGTGTAGGGCCTTATGTAACTGGCCAAGAGGCAAATCCACTTGGTTTGGTAACAATTCCACTACCTTTACTGTGGGCATTGGACCTTTCCTTTCCTCTTTCCCATTCCTCTCCTTTTGCCCTTTCCTCTTTTCTTGTCTTGACCTGATCCTCCCACCCTCTGGCCAAGGCTGGATCACACCTTCTTTCTCATTTTAAAATCTTCTGTACATCACAGGATCATAAATATTTGACGAATATTTATTGAGCACCGACCATAACACATACCAAACCACGTGCTAGGTGCCGGCAAAACAGTAGAGAGCCTACACGAAGCACGAATCACACAAATCGCATTTACTTTTTTTTTTGCTTCTCCTGAGAATCTTAGCTTTTGAGTAAACTCCACAATTCCCACTCCTTTAGCACATGTTTGAGTCTCAACCACATAACAGTGCAGCCCTGAGCCACGCGGAGGCGCCTATTCCATGAATGGCCTATTCCAGGCCAACTGAACCTAAACTCCAACTCGAAAGTTCCGGAAGAGGAGTAAAGGTCAGAAACGGCATTTCCTGAGTGTTCCTTAGAACCAACTTCCGCCCACCCAACGCAAATGTAAAGAGACATTCCTACGTGAGGTCTTGTCAAAATTCAGAGAGGGCGTCCTACGTCTGCTTTCCCAAAGAGACGCTTTATTTTTGTTTATCTTGGGGGCCGAGATTTTTAAAAAAGAGAGTAGGCGGAAAAAACGGTTGCTATGACAACCAAACATGTCTGGAAAATTCAGCCAATCAGCATATGGGAATGCCTCCCTCTTAGCCAATGGGAAGGCGCGCTGTACGTAGGGGGCGCGAGCGGCGCGGTATTTGAATCCTGGAACAAGGAGACATCGCGAAGATCCCCAGCGGTGCGGACCCGGAGTGCAGATCTAACGGCGCCGCGAAAGCTTGTACCCTCCGGCTCCAGTCCTCGTCCCTCCCAGGGCCCGGCTGGCACTCGCCTGCGCCGTCCCTCATGGCGCTGCTCCGACGCCCGACGGTGAGTCGGCCCGGCGACCCCCTACACCGGCCAGGGGCGCCAGCCCCCCAGCCCCCTCAGCCGCCTCTTGCTTCTCGCTGTCTTCGGCTCAGAGCTTCTCGGTCCCAACCGGCGCCGCTTTCCCCTTCTTTAGGGCTGCCCGCTTACCCCGCGGCCCGGGCCCTGCGGCCTGCCCTCTCAGGCCGGCCTCTCCCCGCCACGGTTCCGCTCTCCGTGCCCTCGCTCCCTCTCCGGCCGGTCCCTGCCCTGGGGTGGGGGAAGTGTAGGAATGCGCCTCGGAGGTGGCATTTGTCAAGTGAGCCTGCTGAGTGCTGGGCCTAGTACTCGGCGAGCGATCCCCGAGGGTTCTTTGTTGTTAGAGAGCTATGTAAATACAGCTTCTTGGGATTTCCTCCCTCTGTTCTCAGACTCCTTGCCAGCAAAGAGATCCGTGGTGGGGATGGGGAGAAGAAGGACTGGAAGAAATTCCGTAGGCAGTAAAGAGTTCTGAATGTTTGATCGGGCAACAGCCATGGCTGTTTTAGATTTTTCACTTTTCGCTTTGTGTGAGTTTCCCATTTATTTCTGCACACCGTCTTCCAGGCTAAATTCATTAATGTATGGATTTGTCTCTTTTAAAAAATTTCATTTCTTCACTCAAGTGTAATAGAGACTTTGCATATAATTTGAAGCAGTATGGCAGACTGAGAGAGAAGGGTTCAAATTCATTTATTTCATCTTTGCAAAAATCAAAGTGTTAATGGTGTTTCGGATTTTTCTTTTTTTGTGGGCTTGAATTGTACCTGGCCTTTTCCTTTGCTGAGAAAGAGAGGGCCCTGACACTCCTCAGTTCCATCCTCCTGGCTATAGCGTAGTTAAAAGTTGCCAATTTTCCCTTCCAGATGGATTTAAACTTAGATGACCAGGCTTCAATTCATAAGCATTAAACTTTCAAATACTTATTAATATTGGCAGTTACTGCTGGAAAAATTGAACAGTGTGACTTTTGAGGATCTTAATAAGTTGAATACATCAGTATTTAATTCCTATCCTTTTGCAGATCTAAGTTGAACTGACAAGTAATTTTGTCTAATCTAGCCCATAAAGTCCTTTCATAGTCAAATTCTTTCTATTCAGGGAAGGCTTGAGTTTCCCTACCTGTCTGTCTATCCTGGTAAGTCCCTCCAGACCCCCTGTTGGCAGATTTTTTTAGGATTAGGACTCCCTATTCTTGGAAGTAGGACATGATGTTTTTACTCATGACATGTTTATCACTACTATAATAGAATAAACTTTTCTGTATGAATTGTTTTTCCCAGCAAGTTTTGTTTCTAAGCACATTCTGTCTAAAGCAGGTTAAGGGCAACTAAGGATTTTTATTCTTGCAATTCCAACTTTCTCTGAATTTGAGAGTAAAATTATTTTACCCACTTAGAATTTCCTTTCTAAGTATTCTTAGTATGAGAGAGTCTATGCTGTGGCAACCTCATTTTAAAAAGCTGTCTCTCTGAAGATCATGTCTACAGGAGCATCTCTTTTTTTCTAGAATGGCATAAGAATCAAAGCTAGTTTAGGTTTTAAAGGTGAATGAGTGATTTGCCTAAGTGAGTAATGTTATTTATCACAAATAGCATTTTTAGACTTCCTAAAATGGACCTTTTTCCTCCGGCAAATAGATCTCAGCATATTCACCTTTCCCTAATCAATTCTAAATTTGGGCGTCTGGCATTAGCAAAGTATTGTAAATTGTCTCGCCTCTTCATTAATTTGTTTTATTTTTTTTAGGTGTCCACTGATTTGGAGAATATTGACACAGGAGTTAATTCTAAAGCTAAGAGTCATGTGACTATCAGGCGGGCAGTTTTAGAAGAAATTGGAAATAGAGTTACAACCAGAGCTACACAAGTAGCTAAGGTAACAAGCTTGAGGACTGTACATGTGTGCCCTGGGCTGATTCTGTATAGCACTGAGGGCCTGCACTGGCTGTCTTGCCCTGTTCACATTTTTTTTTCCTTGTAGAAAGCTCAGAACACCAAAGTACCTGTTCGACCCACCAAAGCAACAAATGCCAACAAACAGTTGAAACCTACTGCTTCTGTGAAACCAGTGCAGATGGAAATATTGGCTCCAAAGGTAGGAAGTTTTGAATTTAAAAACATACTTAATGAAATAGCCTGTTTTTGGCTGAACTGCAAGGATGCCTTTATCATCACTGCAACTTTCGAAGAACATTCGTAGCTAGAGCTTTCCTTTAAACAATGGTGTAGAAAATGAACGTATACATTTTTTTAGTGAGGGTCTCTTAATATAATGTTATGATCTTGAATAACGAAGTTAATTACCTTAATACCCAAATAAATGTAGTGATCTCAGAGTGAAATTTGGTAGGTTTTATTAAAATAATCCACTGTAAGAATGAACTTTCTGGTGAAGCCTGTTGAAGCCCTCAGTTCTGAGACCCACACTTATGTAAGAACAAGGTAATGCCAAAATTCTGTCTTGATAAATGGTAGTCTCTGATTGGTTAGGTCAGTTGGAATTAGAACGCTAATGGGTCCATCGCCCTGTTCACTTTCCACCATGTTCCAGTTCTTGCATGCTGTTGTTCATACCTGACATACATTCGTGTAACTACAGTGGACAGGCACTGTTGTGGGTGCTGAGAGTACAACAATAACTACCTCACAAAATATATATATATATTATTGTATGTTTGAAATTTTTCAAAGTAAAACGTTGGATATATTTGAGAAATATATATATTGAACACTTACTATACATATCCGATTGTATTAAGGCTGATAGAGACATCTTGCCTTGAGGAGACTTATCTAGAAGGGGTGTATTTGCCTGAAAATTAATTTAGTAATCCTAGGGAATGCCCCTGGGCAATGGATGACTGAATGTCAAATGACTGGGGTAGATGGAAGGGCCATCCTTCAGAAAGTGCCTCTAAAGGAGGGAGAGAACACTGAGGGATGGAGTGGTCAGGGGAAACTTCATGGACTGAGTGGGATTTGTAAGGGTAGGGAGAAGCTGA
Source organism: Tapirus indicus (assembly GCA_031878705.1). Taxonomy (NCBI): domain Eukaryota; kingdom Metazoa; phylum Chordata; class Mammalia; order Perissodactyla; family Tapiridae; genus Tapirus; species Tapirus indicus. The sequence goes on from CM062918.1 coordinate 50,761,135, forward strand.
TAGAAAAGAGCATATTTTTACAGAACAAAGTAGCAACAGAAAAAAAGGCACCAAAGTGGAAATAGGCTTATAATCATGTCCTTTGGACAAGAAGTCAGCAAGTCTTAATAGGGTCAGGATTGTGTGAGGAAGGAGAAAACAAAAGTTGGGAAGAAGGTTGCAGTTGGATTTGAAGGCCTTGGAATTTGGATTTTATCTCGTTGGGCAGTAAGGAACCTGTGAAAAGTTTTGAGGAGGTGAGAAGTGATGAAAGCAGTGTCAGGCGGCCATGAAAGGGACATAAATTAGGAGATATTGCAATTGTCCGAGCAAGAGCTGAGGAGGGGCTTGAACTAGCCCAGATCTTCCTTTAGTGCTCACCCATATACGAGTATTTATACGGGTGCTAAGAAACAACATCGAAATGTGTTAGGATGTTCCAAAACTGCCTCAGGGACATCACCCTGTATTTAGAAGGAACTCTTTGGATATGTTGTTTGGAGTGAAGGAGTGAGACTGTTAAGCATTTGAATATTTAAGAAACCATTTATGGAATAAATTAATAAAAAATAGGAAAGTCAGGAGAGGGAGGTAGCTTTGGGGAAGGTGTCTCATTTGGCTTTAGGTTTGTTGAGATAATGGAGAGACATCTGCCTGGAAATGCAGCTGGAAATGTGCCAGCAGCATCTGAAGGAGAGAGACGGACCTGTGAGCCTTCTACTTCGAGGTGACGGTTGCCAGCATGTTGTTGTTTATAAGACAGGAGAAAAAAGGTTCAAATCAAGAACTAAAGGTCAGAAAAAATAGTCGAGGTCGACCTTCCTTTAATAGGCCTCTCCTGGGAGGTTTCTAGTGACCTCCTAAATACCAACCCAAAGCAGCTTTTCAGACCTTGATTTCTTGACCATTATGCAGCATTTCATGGGTGACTGAACGTGGTTCCTCCCACATTTCAGAAGGGCAATTTGGCAGTATATTACAAATGGTTATTCTCCATATCCAGTAAGTCTGTTTTTAAAATTTATCCTAAGGAAATGATCAGAGGGACTGTTGAGGACTTTTAAATAGTGCTATAATGAATATTTCTTATATAATAGAGAAATATTCTATATTAGGAGATCAGTTAAATACATTTAATGAAGTACTATGCAACCATAAATATCATGTTTTAGTACAATATTTAAAGACACCAAAATGCACATTACATTCGTGCAAAAGATCAGATTATAACACAATATAACATAGTGCAACCCCATATTTGTTTTTTAAAAGTGTTCATTTATAGGGGCCAGCCCCGTGGCATAGTGGTTAAGTTCACGTGCTCCACTTTGGTAGCCCAGGGTTCGTGGGTTTGGATCCTGGGCGTGGACCTAGACACTGCTTATCAAGCCATGCTGTGGCAGGTGTCCCACATATAAAGTGGAGGAAGATGGGCATGGATGTTAGCCCAGGGCTAATCTTCCTCACACACACAAAAAAATTTGTGTTCATGTATATACAAAATACTGATGGTAGTTACTTTTGAGTATTATGTTGAGCTTAAAATTGATTTTCATTTTCTTCCTTAAAATTTTCAGACTTTTCACCATAGGTACATACTACTGTTCGAATCAGAGAAGAAAAAAAGGCAAATTGAAAAAAAAGCAAAGAACCAAAAAATGTTATGAACAAAACAAAGGAGAAATTTCCTCCTGTGACCTCCACAACTCCACTCTTTCTGAGTTCCCTTTACTCTACATCTCCTTTACTGACTCGTTCTTTAGCTTCCTGACAAAATTGAGGCCACTGTATTTCAGATAAAGAATTATGGACCTGTAGCTCAGTTCATATAAAAATCACTTCTATGGCTGAAAAGTGCTTCTCATTTTAGAAGAAATCAAAGATTAATGAGCAATAATTATTTCCAATTCAAATACACTTTTCTCTGAGCAACTTAGTGGAGAAGAGACCATTAAGTCTGTAATTTAGGGGAAGCCCCATCTCCTGGCTTGCCTGTATCTGGTCAGCCCTCTGGCCTTTTTTTTGTCCTCTTCTCTATCTGCAGAATCGTGGCTGCTCCTTTAAGCCAATCCCTGGAGGTGTGGAAATGCCAGTTGAGCACAGGGTTTCTGGCAACAGGAAGCCCTGGAAAACTTATGTGTTCATGAAAGCAGATGTTCCCAGACTTCTAACCGAATTCATGCTATCTTCCTGCAAAACTGGAGGGCGGGTTTCTTCCTTTGTAGCAGATGAAGCAACTGAATCACAAAGGGCCCTGGCTGAGACCTTGAAAGGGTACCTACAACAGGTATTCGCAGAAGCTTATTATCCTGCAATATTTGGAGAAAACACTGGTTTTTTTTGCTGTCTAATGAGGCTTTGGCAAACACTGAGCAGTTGGGAAGGAAGGAGAAGGTTTTTTCTAGCCCCTTGTTGGCTAGACACTGGGGAAACCAGTTGAGTGAACGACCGTCTCTGTCCTCAGGCAGCTCCCGGTCAAGTCGGGGATGGAAGGAGTGAAAGCGTGCGTTACAATCGCCATGACAGAGGTGCAGGCTGAGGAGATGTACTGGGGGTCACAGCTGCAAATTTGAATGAGGGTTTAGATTTACAGATTTGATTTAAACACTAAATTCAGTGATAGTCATTATTCAAGTATAAGGATGTTTTACAGCCTAACTTTCCCTAATACAAAAACTATATATAAAAAGAATTAAGCACAGCTGTTCACATTTAAAAAAGAAGAGTGCCTTTTATTTCTAATTACACAAGAAACACAGTCATAAAAAAGCAAAACAATGCAGGAATACGTAGAGTACATAGAATAAAAGGTCAGTTCATGTTTACTACTCTCCTTACCCTGCCAATTCCATTCCACTGGGTTCCTGAAGCTCGTCGCGGTAATGGATTTTGCCTTTCTGCAACTGTGTGTGCCTTTCTTTGCACGAGTACACACTTACTGCTACAAATCATGAACCATCTGATAGGAATCAACAATTTTTTCTTGGGGTACTTCCTTGTTGTGCTTAATTGATGTTGTTTATCATAAATTTAGTAAATAAAGAAACTCTGTGTTTTACCACAACTTCTGTAAATACCTGCATATTTGCCTGTTAATCTTCATCTGTTCCCTCAATAGACCCAACTCAGTAAATATCAGCACTCGGAGAACTTCAGTAGTCTTTTACTCAGCTCTACCCAGCTCCTTACCAAACAGGAGCTTTTCTTTCTTTCTGGTTTTTTTTTTTTTTTTTGGTGAGGAAGACTGGCCCTGGGCTAACATCCATGCCCATCTTTCTCTACTTTATATCTGGGACACCTATCACAGCATGGCTTGATAAGCGGTGCATAGGTCTGCTCCCAGGACGCAAACCTGTGGACTCCGGGCCGCCAAAGTGGAGCATGCGAACTTAAACGCTAGGCCACCAGGCTGGCCCCCAAACAGGAGCTTTTCAAGTTCAGCAAAATCTCACATCTTTATTTTTTCTGATACGGCTTTTCAGTTGTCTCTGATGACCCACAGATGTCATTTATTAATCTAACTTGAAAGTTTTTGTTCTCAGACCACTTTTGTCATTCAGAAGTTTGTGACGTTAACTAGCTGATACAGTTTTTAACTTTGCATGCAGCAGGCACCACATAGAGGATTGCGCAGCTGGTCCATGGGGCTTGGGGTACTATCTGCATGGATGAGTGACATCTTAGAAAGGATTTTAGAATAGTTAAGTTATGTTGAAAGCATTCCTTTTGGACTCCAAGAAATTCTAAATTAAGGGCAGAGCAATTATCCTTGTCTCATCCTGGTGGCTTTTGGATACGGCTAAACTCGGGTGTGTTTCTGAGTAGATACGGGGAAACAATGCAAGCTGCTCAGGCAGCTCGTGAAGCCCCTGACGATAACCTCTGCCTCCTTAAACCCGGCTTCCTGGCACTGACTGCCCTTCCCGGGGAGAGTGATGATGCTTGTCCTTGAAAAAGATAGCCTTACACTGAAGCTACACATGCTTATTAAAATGCACATCTGATTCTAGTCACTCTTGCTCAATCCTTGAGTGTGTTCACTTACCTTTGGATAAAATCTAAACTCCTTGGCCAGGCTCCTGCTTACCTTTCCAACCCATCTTCTCACACCTCACGTGCCACCTCCCGCCATCCCAAATCAAAGTGCAGTTCCCAGACATGCCTTTATTTCTTGGCTTCCCCCAGGACTTTGTACTTGCCTACCTTTTGGCTGGTCATTTTCCTTGAGGTCCCACCCTCCCTGGTAACCTTGTCTAGGTTTCTCCCTGGTACCACAAGTAGCTCTTCTTATTCTTTCTAGCCCCTTGAGGTTCTTAAATTCTTGCATAAATGGTGTGTATACCTGCATACCACTTGCTCACCTGGCCCTTCCTCAGTGTAAGACCTTTGATTAAGAGGGAAGGGTATGTTCTGAAGTGCTATGTATATATTTTGTAGTTGTTGTTATTACTTAACCTCTAAGACTGGAAACTATAATCATTGAGCTTTAATGTAAATTAAAATTGTCTGTTTATTATACAGTCTTCTCTTTCCTTCTACATTTTATTACTTTAATACATATTCTTTATAGCCTGGCAGTCCTGTTAGGTTTTACTTTGAGAAGTATCTCTCATTCTTTTAAAAAGTAATGGTTTATTTATACTTCATTATTAAACACTTGTTTTAACTTACTTTATAAATTTTTAATTGGTGAGATTTTTATAAATAATCACCCAGTCAGCATAAGAAAATAAAATACTGAGTATATATTTGCTCAGTCTTTGCTTCCTCCTCCTATTTTATTCATAGGCTGGAATGTGTTTTTCTGCTTTTTAGTTGCCAAACAATTTCTCAATTTAGAATAAATTAGTTGACAAGAAGAAAACATTACACTTGCAGAAGAGGCTACTGCTAAAGTGAACTGTCAGCTCTGGGAAATCTCTGAATCCGGTGTCTAAGTTTCTTTCACTCAATAGATGTTTACTGAGTACCTACTATGTGTCAGTGATGACATAGGTATTTGAGATACCTTGGTGGATAAAATCAACTTAAAAAAATGTAAGTTTATAGAGCTCTCATTCTAGCAGAGGTAGACAGAGAAAAATGCACATCATACATAAGTAAACTCTATAATCTGTTAGAAGGTTATAGGTTCTATGGGGAAAAACACAGTAAGATGAAACGTATGTGTAGGGGACTAGGAGGCAGATGGTAATTTTAAATAGGAGTCACGATAGACCTCATTGAGAAGGTAACATGTAAGCAAAACTTCAAGAAGGTGAGGCAATTACCCAAGCGGATATAGGGGCAAGAGCATTCTGGGAAGGTGGAGCCTACTTGCTGTGAGGGAGGCCCGGAGGCCCGGCCAGGAGGCTGGAGTGAAGCAAACCATGGAGAGAAGCAGGCTTCAGGTCAGCAAGGGAAGAGAGGGGGCCAGATCATGCAGGACCCAAAGGGTCCTGTGAGGACTTCGGTTTTCACTTAGTGAAATTAGAAATTAGTGAAATTAGAGTTTTAAACAGAGGAGTATATCTCCAAAAGCGTCATCTACTGTGTCTTGAATTATTCACCTTATTCTGAAATTTATTTTGCCTTTAACATATTTCAAAAATGCATATGATACTTTTAAACCTGTTGGCTCTGCATGTACTTGTGGTTGAGGCTCCTCCTAAGGTAGTAATACGTGCACTTGAATTTGTGGATGTAGGGTGCTTCTCCCACACCTGAGGATGTCTCCATGAAGGAAGAGAACCTCTGCCAAGCTTTTTCTGATGCCCTGCTCTGCAAAATCGAGGATATTGACAATGAGGATTGGGAAAACCCTCAGCTCTGCAGCGACTATGTTAAGGATATCTACCAGTACCTAAGGCAGCTCGAGGTGGGGGGCCTTTGTGTTTGGTTGTACAAGCAATGTGGAATTGACCACACAGCTGGGAAGGAAATGAGCTCAGCTTTTTAGATTTTTAATTCCACCGACAGGTTCTGCAATCCATAAATCCGCATTTCTTAGATGGAAGAGATATAAACGGACGTATGCGTGCCATCCTGGTGGATTGGCTGGTGCAAGTCCACTCCAAGTTTAGGCTGCTGCAGGAAACTCTGTATATGTGCATCGCCATTATGGATCGGTTTTTACAGGTAAGTCTGGCTTCAGGGACTTTGTACCAGTGGCTCACTGAACATTGCGTTTATGCAGTGCCAAAGTATGGTGCCTCTGAAGAAAAGACCAAAAGCCAATTTTTGAGAAACCAAAGAACTTCAGGTGCTAGAAAGGAAAGTATCCAAGTTTGTCAAACCTCTGGTGATGGCTGACCAATGCTGGGCATTCCTATTAGGTCAGCCTGCTGAAAATGCTCAGGGGAAATACTGCGTGGCCACAATCATTCATGAAGGGAAATATGCGAACAGATGGTCTATGAGTCAATGTGAAGCCTGTGGTACTTTTGGATGCTGGTTTTCCGGGCCCACTTGCACAATTTCCATAGTTCGAAACTCTTTGGTATTAAGTTTTCTCATCTGAAAAATGAGGAGTTTGGCTAGGGAACTTGACAGTTTCCAGCCAGCTGTGGCATTGAATCACTATAGAAGAAGGAGGAGGCAGACTTTTAAAAGGAGTGGGAGTATGTGTGGGGAGTGTACTGAGAATGTGAAGTCTAAAGTAAAGAGGGATGTAAAAAGCTAAGCTAAGATGCAGAGTGGTCATCAAAATATTTATCAACTGGTGATGCAAACACACTGACCAGTTAGAAGAAATGCCAGACATAAAGCACTGGTGTGTTACCTACCAAAGGTGAGCCCTGCAGATAAGGAATTATTTGTTTAAAGTCAAAGTTTATGATAGAGGTTTAGGTCAAGTACAGATTCTACCCAAACAATACAGTAATAACTTTGTTTATAATAATGACCCCAAGATACTGCAAAATCCTAAGTAATCACAGATTCAGTGGTTCTCATTATACAATCCTCATTGGGGAAGAAAGCACAGTTATATTTAGATTTTCAATAATGAAAATTATTGAAGCAAGAAAAGCAAAGTCACAGTTTGAAAAAACAAAAAGGGAAATACTTACACTGTAGACCGAGTCATTTTCCCTGACTCTGAAGCATCTCTGAAAGATTCTTCAGGCTGAATAATGAGTGTACTTTGGTGAAAATTAAGGAAATGTTTGAGACACACCCTTCCTTGTCCCAGGACATCCATTGAATTCCTGCTTGTTGGCTTGGCCTCATCTTGATTCAGACCCCGTGGAGTGCCTGCTGGGGCTGCCCTGACACTCAGGCCAGGACGATGGGGGTGGAACAGTGACTAGGAGGTGGTTGTTGGGCATAATTCGTCCCTGCTCAGCAATTGAATCATCTTGGGCTGGTGTCTGAATCTCTTCTCAGACTATATATTTGTAAACGGGGAAAAATACTGCCTAGGACTTTTGTGAGGATTTGATGAGATGATTGTTAGAATCTTAGCACTGTGCCTGGCACATGTGTGTGCTCAGGAGCAGACAGCTCAGCTCCTATGAACAGCGGTGGTACCTGCTGTTAACATTCCTGTTTCCTGTGCCCTTAAGAGGGTGGTGGGCAGATGACGTGCACTTCTCCAGGACTTGGTTCTCTCTCACTTTCTTCTACCCAGATCCCCAATCCTCTTGTTAGATAGAACTTTTGACACATTCTTCTCCAATTAGGTTCAGCCAGTCTCTCGTAAGAAGCTTCAACTGGTTGGGATTACAGCTCTGCTTTTGGCTTCCAAGTATGAGGAGATGTTTTCTCCAAATATTGAAGACTTCGTTTATATCACAGACAACGCTTACACCAGTTCCCAAATCCGAGAAATGGAAACTCTAATTTTGAAAGAACTGAAATTTGAGTTGGGTCGACCTTTGCCACTGCATTTCTTAAGGCGGGCATCGAAAGCTGGGGAGGTAAGTGCCCCTGGTTCTGTAGGAGACTTTATTTCGCTGCTTGTTGTCTCATCCCAGAAACACTGATCCAATTACAGGAAAGCTTATGAGTTTATAGGAAGCATCTTTTAGATAAGTCCTAATGCTTGTCTCATCCGTTTTTAAGAGAAAAGACCTCACATTCTGTGTTTGTCACATATTGTGGAATAGAGCAGTTCCTGAGAAGGAAAAGTGACTTAAGTGGATTTGTGTTCCTAGGCCTTCACCCAGAATGTTGCAAGAGAGGATTAACAGCTGCTTCTTTCTGTCCCTCGCTGTTCTTTCATAGGTTGATGTTGAACAGCACACTTTAGCCAAATATTTGATGGAGCTGACTCTCATTGACTACGACATGGTGCATTATCACCCTTCTAAGGTGGCAGCGGCTGCTTCCTGCCTGTCCCAGAAGGTTCTAGGCCAAGGAAGATGGGTGAGTGTTGGATTTAAGAAGAAATTAATTAGGTTCTATTTTAGACTGTCTTGACATGAAAGGCCTTAGAGTTTTCACAACACTATCCTTGAAGCAATTGCTGAAAGTCCAAAGGCCTAAAAGAAAGCTGCTTGGGAAGATTCAGGTGGAGACTAGGTGACTACACCACGGTACACAAGTGTATTCTAGAGTTGTAAAGAATGAGGAAGGCCCCTAAGAACTGAGATGCTAAGATTTCTGGGATGTTTTGTTAAGTGAAACAAGCAAGTTGTCAAGCACACAAGACAAAGCAAGGCCAAGGCCTGACTGATGTAGCCAGTAAAGACAGAAGGAGCCACTTGTAGATTCACATAGGTAGCCAAAGATGCCAGTGCCCTGGGTGCCAGCTCCCCCAGTGCTGGACTCACACACCGAAACAGACAACACGAAAACAAAAGGGGCTGGATGACTGCAGTGTGAGTCAGAGGATACCCTTTTGTAGATGAGCCAATTCTAGACTGCTACTAAGCAGTTTTATAGTCTGTAGCTGTGCCCTGAGAGCAGCAGAGCAAAAGCCTCATCAGAACTCAGGAGGTGATAAGAAACGGTCTCCTAACAGCCTTCCAGGGGAGAGAGGGAGGTGAGTGGGAGATGCCTGGAGGCAGCTGCTCCCAAGCCTGCCAGCCCCCCATGTTCCAGGAGGATCACAAAGCATTTGCCAAGACAGGTAAGCTGTGGGCCAAGCCTTCGCCTGCATGGCCTATGTGGATACATTGCCAGGGCACCATGGCGGAGCTGTTCCTCTACACAAGTGTGTACAATTTACATTTTATGTAAGAAAGAAGGGAAATAAGAAAAAGAGTATATGTATGTGTGTTTATGTATCTGCTAATTTTTCAAAAAATACAGGAAGAATAGACCAGAAACTGATGAAAATGGATACCTATGGAGTTGAGTGGGATCAGGGTAGAATGTTAAGGATGGGAGCAGAACTTCTGGTTGTCACTTTTTATTAACCTGTATACAATATAATGTTGACTTTTTTGACTTTTGAACAATAGGAGTATTTTATGCAAAGCCTAAAACAGAATTAATTAGAAACAAACAATGTTACTATATATCAAATTGGTAAAGATCACAGAGGTGCAGGCGTGGACCTACACCACTCGTCTGTCAGTGGCCATGCTGTCGTGGCAGCTCACGTACGAAAAAAAAAGAGGAAGATTGGCAGCAGATGTTAGCTCAGGGAGAATCTTTCTCACAAAAAACAAAGAACACAGAGGGAAGAATTAATTCAAATAACTTTGGAACACAGCATTCTGACCGCGCATCCTTAGTGGGATGTGAAGTACATGAAACAAAGGATCAAAAAAGATAACAGACTTAGTTTACTTAGGAGGTTGATTGTTAATAGTAATCTGTTATTGTAATTCTGAAACTATTTGTGTATGCTGTAGGATAAAGCAAATAAACATTCATGTTCCTAAGGACTAAAATTTTCACTGTAAGAAGAAAGATAAAATATTGTTGACAAAAACAAAATGAAAAACTCTGTAATATTAAATCTGTTTTGGAAATATTAGTGAATTCATAATGAAAGGGCCCAGAAACAATGACAGCCCAATGGCAATGAACATACCTAGTGCCCACATCTTGGTTACTAAATACCATTACCCTCTAGGAGCTAGGGCTCCTTGGAGAAATTGCTGATTTCAGGGCTGTGGCAGGGGCAGTACAAGGTGAGCCTGGATCAGTTTGTCGCAGATAACAAGCAAATTCTCAAAGATCAATGGGTCACATTAAAAGGATATAGGAACCAGCTTGAGAGCTCTTGCTGATTAAATTTTAGCATTACAAAGAATAGTGACAGTAATAGATTATAATGCCTTTAAAAAAGTCCATGAGTCCATAATGATACAAAAGAGAGAGAAGGAAAGGAAAGCTCTTTTTTCATTTTTTTAATCAGTAGAATGCTAGCTAATTAAAGTAGCAAGAATGGGAGAGTTCGAAATCCACCCATTTTTAATCCCCCATGTAATAATTGATTCAAGCAAGGATAGTCAATTGATGCTTATATCATTGGGTGAAGTAATTTTGGGGAACAAGATTCACATGCTCTCAAAATATCGCCCCACAGATATGTAGTAATTCTGAATTAAAACTGTGCTGTTGTGATGGAGAGGTCTGGCAGTTACCACCTCAACCTGGTGATCAAGGCTGACATCACCAGTGGTGGGACCACCTGACTTGACCTGCCTTCTGGTGCAGCAGGAAGTATACATTATCACATATATAGAATTCATGCCCAAAATGTTGACACCAATTCAATCCTCAGGAACCACCCAGACAAATCCAAAATATGGGACATTCTAAAAGTAACTGGCCTGAATCCTTCGAAAAAGTCAATGTCATTTAAAGCCAAGAAAATGGGAGTTATTTTAAATTTGAAAAGACTAAAGACACAACAACCAAATGTACTGTGTATACCTTGATTGGACCCTGGATCTAAATCTATAAAAGAAATTTTTGAAACAATTGGAGAAATTTGAATATTGACTTTATATTAGATGATATTACAGAATTGTTGATAATGTTTCTTATGTGATAATGGTGTTGTGGCTAGGTTGGAAACTACTTTTTAGGGGATACTTCTGAAACATTTAGAAGTGATGTGTTGGGCCTGCCCCATGGCCTAGTGGTTAAGTTCAGCTCACTCCGCTTTGGTGGCCCGGCTATAATTTCCAGGCGTGGACCCACACCACGCCCGTTCATCAGCGGCCGTGCTGTGGCAGCGACCCACATACAAAATGGAGGAAGATTGGCACAGATGTTAGCTCAGGGACAATCTTCCTCAAGCACAAAAACCCACCTGCTCTTTTGCTTGCATTTTGTTCTCTGGGCAGCTGGGTCGTGAGGATGGCGCAGAGGCTGCTCTGAGTGCTGTCTGTTCTGCAGGGCTTAACTGCACAGGGCCCAGTGGGGGAGTTTGGGGGAGGCTTGGTTCTTCTGGGTTTGCTAGATTAGATGGCTGCCTATGGCCCAGTTTATTTCTGAGTTCTGAACCTCTTTCCCTGACTGACAATATGGGTATCTGGGCTCTCGAGCTCCCCACCAGCCCCTGCTGGGCTGGCCTCTGATGGGGGTACATGTGAGATGTGTGGGGCCCAGGTCTCTGTGTTGCTGTAGAGGGGCATTCCTCCCTGGGTTTTGTTTTCCCTCTGTCCCCCTTGCCGTCCCCCTCAGTGTGGTGGTAGAGGTAAGCATGGGTGCTTTGTTACCTGAAGTGCCCCACTTCCCTGTGCAGCCTTCGTTAAGGTTGACACTTGCTTTAGCTGAGGGCTGCACCCAGTCCTCGTTTAGTCCTGCTCAGAGCCAGCCAGCCTGTATTTCCTGGCTGCTTTGCTGGTACCATGGTAGTGGTTAAGGCTGTGACTGAGTTTCCAGAAGGTCAGAATATTCTCACATAGCTTGTACTTAAGTAATGTCAGCATGTGTGAGGTGTGCTCTTCTAAAAAAGTGGAGGCTTCATCTTGCCCCTTCCTTTGCATTGTGTTCCAGAACTTAAAGCAGCAGTATTATACTGGGTACACAGAGGGTGAAGTATTGGAAGTCATGCAGCACATGGCCAAGAATGTAGTGAAAGTAAATGGAAACTTAACGAAGTTCATTGTAAGTACTCTTCCCTAAGCTGTGGAAACCATCAGATTATGGGTTTACGTGTATGAGAGCATGTGTATATATGTGTGTTTGTGTTTTCATGTAAATATATTATTGGCATATGTGAGAGTTATTTTAGCACAAACTGTTTATATTTTCCTAGTATAGCAGGGGATGTAGAAACTGGTAAACCCTGAGAGCAGACTTTCTTTAAAACAAGGTAGATAGGCTAACTCTGTCCAGGCCCAGTGTAGTCAACTAGGCAGCTGTCTAATGTCTTTATCCATGATTGTCCCAGCATCCTGGGTAGGGCACTCAGCAAGCGGGGAAGGCTGGTCAGCATGTGGTCTGGGGCAGCAAGGGCCCACCTCAGATGGCCCTGTGGAAGGCTTAAGGATTCTGGTGATATTTCTCAGGGCCTTTGTCCAGGATCTTTTGGGACAGTGACTGAAAGGCACCTGAATAGCAAGCATGGTGAAGAAGGAGGGGCAAGAAGCCCACTCAGGAAGTGTCCTGGGGGCCTGGTGTCTGTCTCTGTGTGGCCCCCCTGAGAGGAGGAGCCAGAGGAGATTGGGTGCTATCCTGTGCTTGTGTGATGTCAAGGGTCTGGTGACAGAGAGCAAGGCATTTGTCCCGAGTGTCTTCACAGCCTGACCTGCTTCCTTCCATGTGGTGTCCACATGACTTAGCACACTGTGGAAGCGCAGTGGGTTTTCAGTCCTGAGGGTATTGTCTGGGGTCTGCTAAGCACTGATTGCCACTCACATTTATTGCCAGAATTGCTGCCAGTCTTGCTGGCACTTCGGTATGATAAACACTCCCATCTCCCACCCCTCTGGTGGCTCATAAGAGAAAGCCTACTCCTTGGACCTTGAAATCATTTGTTCCCTCATCACCTGTGCCACCAGCTGGGCTTTATCCATTACTAGGCATGGAAGGACATTGTCATGCACAGCACACGATGACCTCAGAGTGCTCACTGGCTTCAGTGATCTGGCATCATCATACCGTCTGCAGACTGTGGGTCTGGCCCTTCAATATTTGTTAAGCAGACTAGGAACAAGGTATAAGGCAGCGGGGGGAGGTCCGGATGTGTGCTTAATCACAGATGACTTCTGCAGGCCATCAAGAACAAGTATGCAAGCAGCAAACTCCTGAAGATCAGCACGATTCCTCAGCTGAACTCAAAAGCCGTCCAGGAGCTGGCCTCGCCTCTGATGGGACGGTCCTAGGCTGCTGTGGCCCTCCGGGAGGGAGTGCTTCATCTGGCACTTGGTCTTGCTGATCTGGAACGCTTGACTTTGTATATAGTCATCTGGTCTATTTCATGAAACCTTTTCTCGGACCTATTTTCTAAATGTATATTGAGGAAAAATAAAGTTATTGATTTTTCTTAAGGTATCCTGTGTGTATTTATTTGTGCCTTCTATACTGAAGACATCAGTAGAAGCTTGCTTTGACTAATTTCTTTTTGAGCTTTTATGAATAGCATGTAAGTCATTGCTTTTATGGCTTTGGGAAAGCCCTTCCTACTATTTTCTCAGATGGAAAAAACTAGAACTTGGCTTCAGTGAATGCTAACCCATTCCTAAGCTTCTTGAGTATAAAAAGATTGATTCGTTACAAAAATTTAAAATGTGAGGATAGCCTTGACAGTTCCCTTTCTAGAACTAGTCTTTAATTCCCATACGGGAACACCTGGCCACTAGGGCGCTAGCCACCAGAAGTAACCCTCATAATGTGTCTCTCTCAAAGGCACGGCTGAGAGCAGGAATAGCAGTCCTAAGGGGCCACAGCTGGAAAAAGAAAAGGGGCTTGTGACATCCTGTTAAAGTTGACACTTGGAATGCATTTTCCTGTTGTGCTGTTTCAACTACAGTATGCGTTACTTTTTTTTTTTTTTTTTGGTGGGCATTTGATCACATTTAACATTGTTTTCTAGGAGGGAATGCATTCTCTGTCTAAAACCACTAACGTAAAAACAAACCTCATAAAATAAATGAGTCTTATAGCAACAACTTCCCAAACTATTAGTTCAACAAGATGTTAATTGGTTTTTTGAGAGAAAAGAATCAAATACCTTTGGTAAATATCACAAACTCCTATAAGATTCATAAGGGTTCTTTCTGAGAAACTTCGCAGTGAACTCATTTAAGTCAGCATGTCCCCAGCCTACAGTGTGGTAACAGCTGCCTGCAGCAAGCTGCCTGAAGCAAAGGCTTCAGGGGCCCGGGTCTGCGCCTCGGCTGTGGCCTGTGACTGCCCCGGAGGAGCACCTGGCTCAGCTAGGGCTTGGTTCTCACCCCCTTTGCTTGGGCAGGCCAGGGATGCCTGACGAGTAAGTCTTCAAGTTTCAAGCATTTAGAGGAACTATGTTGAAGTCCTAGTATACCGTGTTATGAATATCCATTGTCGAGTTAGTGAAACTTGTTCTTGTGGCAGTCCTAAGACTGACCGAGGTCACGAGTGTGGATGGTGACGAAGTGAGACCGTGACCGAGAGCTGTCCTGGCTCTGAAAAGCGAGGTTATTTCCCAGGGACACTGGCACTCCAACAAGAAAGGATGGTTTGTAGGCATCCTCCAAAGACATTTTATAGCTTCTTTATTATGTATTTTACTTAGTTAAATATTAAATACCCTGACTCAGGAAATTCTTACTTACAGGATGTCATAAAAACAGACCTTTAAGTTACTTCCTTATGTGCCACAGCAGGCACCCAAACTGAAGTGTTATAATAAATGTGGAATAAGCTGTAAAAGTAGAAATGATAATATCATAAAAACCCTGAAATTAGGAAATGAAGTGACGTAACTCCAGTATTTGAAGGACACAGACCCTGAAGCTGGGTCGCTTGGGTCTGAGTCTACTTGCAGCTGTGACCTATGTTTGTGTGTCCGTAAGATGGGGAGAAGAGTGTCCACCTCGTAGTGGTGGTGTACTGAAGAAAGTGTCGAGCCTTGAGCACCGTGTCTGGAGGTGCTTGAACGTTAGTGGCTATAATTTTAAGGAGGTTGATGGTCTTGGAAAGAGGCGACTCAGCATTCAAAGATATGTTCGACACAGCTCTTGCCCATCAAAGGAGTTTACAAATTTACAGCTGTTGAGTGAGTCCTATTTGTGAGTTTTTCTTTTCTTTTTTTAGGTTTTTGATTTTTCAGAGAAAGATGCTGGAAGTTTCAAGCTTGACAATTAGACTGACTATCAAACTCCTTAGTATTTGTTGAATTGAAGACAAAGATTAAAAGCATGGGGCATGGGGCATCAGGGTTCAAAAGATGGCTCCTCTACTTAAGAGCTGTGTGACCTTGGGCAAGGCAGCGAACCAAACTGAGCCTTCTCATTTGCAAAGTGGAGATTTTAGACAAGGCCATATCGGTTAGAGGGGGCAGGAACAGTACAGTAGGAGGGAAAGACATCGAGATTAGCTGGTAGGAGTACAAGTGAGTTCCTAAATTCAGGAGGAGCTGTGAAGATTAGCTAGGCCTTGGGAGAGATGCAAAACAAGGAGGGAAAGGGGCAACATTGCAGAATGGCTCCCACTCTTGACCACTAAAGCGAGGGGTGCCAGGAACATGGTTAGGCTCTCCACCAGATGTGCTGTGCACACTCCACTCCTGGAACTGGACTCCACCCCCACCCACCAGTGAAACCGCCCAGAAAACCACCTGTAAAAGAAGTAGCAATTAGAGGCAGGGCCAGCCTTAGTCTGCCCAGCTCCACTCAGGGGAGGTCTGGGGAGGAGATAGAGCGAGTCACGAAGGGAAAGGATCTGGATCATATAAGCCCTGCTCTGTGGCAAACCAGTGGAGATCGTGTTATATGGATGTACAGCCATGTTGTCTCTCACTTGGTCTTGTGAAAACCTCTGCCTGGAAGGAGCAGTGGCTGAAGAAGGAAGCTTTCCCTGGCGCCCGGGGCAAGCTGCTCTCTGTGCAGAGACTGTTCCCAGCAAGAGACTCCCAACTCCCCTCGCGGTTGAATCCACGTGACTACGTTCTGGCCAGTAGAATATGAGAGGACATGGGGTGTGCACTTTGCAAGGAATCTGTTAAAAAGGAGCTGTGCTCCTCACCCACTTTCTACCTTCTTGGGGCTGGGCTTGGTGATGGCGGTGAGTCCCGTTTGATCGGATGGCCTAGGGCAACACATTGGGGTGTGGATGGTGTGCACGCCTGTTGGTGGGGGAGCAAGAGTCATTTAAATAGGCCTCCCCTTTTGCCCTCTCCATGGGTGTCATCACTTCCCTAAGCCTTTTTGCATATTGTTTTCAGAAAGCCAGTTGCTCTCCCTGCTGCACCTCCTATTCATTAGCACTTACCCTCTGGCGGTTCTCAAAATGTGGTCTAGGGACCCCTGGGGGTCCTTGAGACCCTTTCAAGAAGTCCATGAGGTCAAAACTATTTTCATGATAATACTAGGATGTTACTTGCTTTTTTCACTTTCTCTTGTCAGTAGTGTATGGTGGAATCTTCCAGAAGCTACATGACATGCGATAATGTCCTCACTTTGGTGGTTAGTGGAATGTGTGTTGGTGTTTTAAATTTTTCTCAGTTTGAATTTCTAATATGGCAAATGCTGATAGCTATAACTGACAAAAGCAGAACTCTTTGGGGTCCTCAACAATACTGAAGAGTCTAAAGGGGTTCTGAGGTCAAACTGCTGGTCTCCTAGTTTGACCCCCTCTGCCCTAGGGTCCACGGTCAAGCCTGCTCGCTTGGTTCATGGTTACTTTAAACCTTCGGTTGAAGGGGTCTGTCACATCTTCACACCACACATTCCACTGCTGCACACGTGTGGTATGGGTGTCCTTATCCCAAACAGAATGGCACGTTCTAGAAAGCAGGGGTGGGCCCTTGATCCTCTTTATGTTCTCCCAGGTTGTGACTCTTGAACTAATTGCATTTGTTTAACTCAACAGTGAACCAAACAGCAGGCCTGGACTAGACCCATACTAGAGGAAACCTAGGTTAATGACTTTAGTCTTCACCCATAAACATGAATTCCCTCACTTATTCAAGCAACATTGGTCGAGCACCTCCTTGGGCCTGGCACTGGGCAAGGCACATGGGCGCAGGGACGGGGGTTGCTCTGTGATCCCCACGGATGGGGGTCTTCCTGCTGCTTGTGGGGATGTTTAACTCAGTTCCTGTTTTGTCACCTAGAGCCTGAGGGGGCCCAGGTACACACAAATTTAAAACGGCAGTCATTAAATTAAAAGCAGCCAGGATTGATTTTTTTCCCCCCAGTGAGTTTTTTTTTGTTTTGTTTTAATGTGTAATATTAGGGAAATTTTTATCTAAAACCAATACATTTTTATTTAAGAAAATTCACATGTGATTTCTTCCAATGCCCTTGATCAAGGTCACCTTAGTTCCTCCAAAGCTTGAGTTAAGATTTATCCTCGAGAGCCCTTTAAAAAGAACCTGTGCTTAACCCAGACTTTTCCTGTCAGCCAGCCACAAATTCTTTCAAAGTCGTGTTTCTTTCATCTCAGGACTGATTTTTAGGAGGTGAAATGAAAGCTGGTCCCAGCCAGCCAGGGGTGTCTGGTAACAAGGACGGTAATCGGGCAGTCCTGCCTGTGAGAGCAGCCTGTGCTTTGAGGCTGTGGGGAGTCCCCGATGCGCCTCAGTCCAAAGTCTGGGTCTCGCTCCTTCCCCCCACTTTCGGTTGAGTCCAGGAAAGTGAAAGTCTTTTGTAAACTATAAAGACACTATTAGTGTCAACAGGATTACCTCTCCTCATGTCATCACATTATGGCTTTATTTTCCTCTCTCTCTTAACTGGTCACAAAATGAACTGAAATATACTTTAAACGTTATTTGTTATTGTTACTGAATGAAATTTGCTCCCTATTCTTGAAGTAAAAGACAGAATTAAATGGTTTACTTTGTTCCAAATTCAGATACATTTTTTCCCTTATACGTAACCCCCAATCACTTTTTCCCATGAACTTGGGGATCCTGAAATGACAAGGTGTGTGCCGGTCAGACCCTACTTTCCCAGCAGCTTAAGAATGACCGTGGCAGCTGGGAGAAGGAGAGGTAGAGAAGTAACAGTCTTCCCCCATAACCATTCCCTCACTGACGGACATTACATTGTTTCCAACTTTTCATGATTACTGCACCCGGGATCCAAACCCACAAACCCAGGCCACTGAAGTGGAGCATGCTGAACTTAACCATATGCCACGGGGCCGGCCCCTTCCTCTATTTTGTATGTAGGTCGCTGCCACAGCAAGGCCACCAACAAGTGGTGTAGGTCTGCGCCCAGGAACTGAATGGGGGCTGCTGAAGCGGAGAATGCCGAACTTAACCACTAGGCCATGGGGCCGGCCCCCAAAATGTCCCCTTTTTATCAGGACACCAGTTATATTGGATTAGGGCCCACCGTAATGATTTCATTTTAACTTTACCTCTGTAACAACCCTATTTCCAAATAAGGTCATATTCTGAGGCACTGGGGGTTAGGACTTCAACATATCTTTTTTTGGGGGGGAACACAATTCAGCGCACAACAACCATCACAAAAGAACAAGCTGGTTCACTGATTCCTTTATTTATTTAGGAGGTAGGGGGAGGGACACAGAGGGGGCAGAGGAAAATTACCTACAGGGAACAAGGGTTGGGAAGGGTTTGCAGGAACCGAGCTAGAAAGCAGTAACACTGATTCTATAGCTGAGAAGTGCACGTTTGTAAGTACCTGGTGGGAGTTCTGTAATAAAACCTACCTTATGAATAAGTACAGTGGGATACTACTTAGTACATTCATACATGTTTCTACCATCTCAAGATTTTTATATATACAGTATATGATCTGTTTTTATAAATGTACAGCTTGAAAAAAAGAGATCCTTCTTGTAATAGGTACAGCATTAAACATTAAACCAACATGGGCCAGCCACATTCCAACGGAAGACCCAGAGAAAGCAAGGCCGACAGCCCAGCCCCCAGTCCCTGCCCAGCCCAGCAGCCATGATGGTCCCGGCAAAGTGTAAACCAGTGCCCTCTGCACCTGTGGGCTCAGCAGGCCACTCCCGCCCTTGGCATTTGTACAGGAAGTGCCCACTCATGCCAAGCCCAGCCTGCAGAGAGTAGGTCCTCCCTGAGGGAAGGTGGCAGAGAGGAATGTGTGTGTCAGGTAAGGAAAAGAGGGATGCAAGAAATGTGCTCTTCAACTAAAGGCACTTGTCAGCGGCCACCTACAGCCATTCCCTGGACCTGGTGAGCGAGCAGATTACTGTTTTGATAGAGCCAGCAAGGTCTGAGTGGACCTCGCCTGTCCTCTCACCAGGTTTAAATACAATAAATAAATCTTAGTGGGTGGTGGTTTTGCCCTCCGGGGTTCCTATGAATAGGCTACCTTTTAGCATAATTTATGGAGCGACACTCCCTTGTCTCCAACCCAGCTTTTCAATGTCCTCCATGGGGAAGGTGCCAGAATAACTCCAGGTCTTGCAGAAGCAATTGCTGACTATGGATCAGAAGGAGAGCCCCAAATGTCCCCTCCCCTGTCTGTGCCTGGAGCTCCTTTGCCCTGTGTGTCAGAGTCTCTGTGCGCTTCACATCTTGCTCACGTAGTTGTTGGGGAACAGGCCCTGCTTGCCTCGTAGTCGACCCGTCCACCAGCCAGAAGGATCTGCAGGGAGACAGAGATGGCAAAAGTGAAGATGAAGAAGGCTGTTCTGCCTGGGCCAGACACACCCGGCTCCCACGGGTGCATCACATGGGCAAAGGTGATTTGGTTCCATCCACGTTCTTTATTTTTTTTTATTTTAAATGAAAAAGTTTGTTGTAAAATGTAACCTTCCCCCATGGCAGACACACAGATGTGCCACTCAGGGCCCCTCTTCAAAGAAGAACCTGCTGCTCAGCTGGGAGGTCTTGCTGACAGCTGCCAGCTCTCCGTCCTTTAGGACTGCCCAGCCTCTGAGATGAGGCTGATGGTTCCTCTCGGGGCAGCCTCGGGCCAATGCCTGAGCCAGGGCCTAGTCTCAGCCTCCTCAACAGGCAGGCCTGCTCTGGAGCAGCTGCTGGGCTGGCAGACTGTCCAGTCGCCTTGTGGTCTGGTGCCTCCCTATCCGGCTTCCTCCCCTTTTCCCTTCACAGGGGCTACCCCCACTCCATCTCAGCCTCTGCCTCTGGGAGAACCTGTCTGCACCACTTCATAATCCTTCCTTCTCATCTTAATCCCAGACCCTTCCCAGCAATAAGAATTTGGTATATATTCTCCCAGACCTTTTCCTGTGATTATAAACACACACACGTGTATTCATTTTAAACAGAAACAGGCCTATATCTTACTATTTCTATATCTTATGCTATATCTTACTATTTTGCATCTTGCTTTGCAATACTTTAGATATAATCTTTCCATGTCTGTATCCCATTTTTTAAACAGCTGCATTGTATACCAAAATTTATATAATCATGCCCTTATTGATGGACATTTGTTCCCAATTTTTCACTGTTAATGCAATAAAAGTCCATACATATATCTTTATGCCCATGTGCAAGTAGTTCTATAGGATAGCTTTCTGGGTCAAAGAATATGGACCTTCTATTATCCTTTGTAAGAAATTATAATTTATTTTTTGTAATAAGTAATACTTTCATATGTACAGTGCTTTCCAAAGTACAAAACGATAAACAGGGAACACAGACGCCCAGATCCCTTCTTTGAGGGCAAGCAATAGTACCTAGTTCTTGGACTTTCTTCCAGAGATATTTCATGTATATAAAAGCAAGTATTTATAAAAGTTACCCCCTTTTGTACACAAATGACAGCAGACTGCATATTACATGCTCTGCACTTTTTCTTAGCCTTAATAATAATGTGAAAGATCATTTCCTACGAGTATATAAATAGCTTCCATACTCTCTTCTATAGCTCTATATATTCCACTGTTCGCAGCACTTGCCTATTTTTCTATCAGATGTTGGTCTTTATCTTGTTGATTAGAAGTTCTTTGTATATATTAAGTGAATTTGTTGCATGAGTTGCAAATATCCCTCCTCCCACTTTTATTAACTTTTTATGATATTTTAACATTTAAGTAGTTGAATCAAATGATCTATTATTTCACAGCTTCTTGGTTTTCTATCACTTTTAGAAATCTTTTCCCTCAATGATATTATTTAAAAAGAAAACACTCCCATACTTAGTGCTAGGACTTTTATGTTTATTTTATACATTTAAATATTTATTTATTTGGAATTTATCTTAGTGGAAGGGGTTAAATCTAAATCCGAAGTAATCATTTTGACATGGAGATTTTAAAATTTTGACAAGTGCTATTACATTTCCTCCCCAAAAGTCTATTCTAGCAGTAAGCAGTGAAACAAGGTACCTATTTCCCTGACTAACCACAGACACTACAGGCCACACTTTATTTGCAATGACAAAATCCAGAAAGTTCTGAAAATTAAGTTTTCTGTAATTCATTTGATGGCAAAACTTGACCTGAACTGACGTGAATTTGTTTGTGATGCCTCTTCCCAGGGTGTGAACGCTCATGTTTCACAGCAGAAATACAGAGTCTAATCTAGAGTGTTGCCCTGGGACCCCCAAGGGGTGTTATATAATATCATATGATATATGACATACACACAAATACACACACACACACCCCATTATTAGCGCCCCAAAAGCTCCCATCTCTGATTTCTGGAACTCATTTAGCTCTAATGATTTGGACAGGGAATGTGGACTGGACACACTTTACCCTTCACGGTGTCACAGATGAGATGTTTTACTTCCCATTTCATTGACAGTTGGGGGGTTCTGCTGTGTGTTGCCTCAAGAGCCCTTGTCCACTTCTGGACGGGACTGTTTGTCCTATTATTCCCGTGGAGGAGCTATTTATATGTGCACAACGTTCTTTCCTAGTCTGCTTTCTATAATTTAACTTTGCTCCTGGTGCTGTTCACCATACAGAAGGTTTTCATTTAGCCTCTTTATCAGGTTAAATCCTGTATGGTTTATGTCTTCCATAGGAAGACTTTTCCCACTCAAAGAATAATATGATATTCGAGGTTTCCTTCCAGGACTTTTATAATTTAGCTATGTATTTTTAGATGTTTAATTTATCTGATATTTATTTTGTTTATGAAGTAGAGAGATAATTTTATTTTCAAAATGGAAAGTAATTGTCTATCTTTTCCCCTAATTTCAAATGCCACATTTATCATATATTAACTACATATAGACACATCTGTAAACAAATGAGTCTGCTTCTGGATTCTATCCTATCCCATTTATGTAAATATATATCTATTCCCGCACTCAAACCACACTATTTAAATTACAGTGATAACTTATCACGTTTTAGTAACTTCTAATTGTTTTAATTATACCCAATACATATTATTCCAAAAAAAATTGACAATATTCAGAAATGAAAGTAATACTTAAAATTCAACACTTAAGGAGGCCACTTTAACATTTTCTAACATATATATATGAAAATATAGACATACACACATATGGCCATGTGTTTTATATTTTTACAAAAATGAGACTATAGTCCACAGCCTATAAACTTTTTCCCATGAATTTTCCCATTTCAATAAATGTACTGTACTTTTGCATCATTATATTTAATAAAATAATTTTTGCATCAAAGTTCACTGAATGGATATAGCAAAGTTTATTTAACCAATCCCTGTTATTGAATATTAGGTCATTTCCAATATTTTTGTTGAACAAAGTTGATGAGAAAAATCCTGTTTGTGTTTACTGAGAGTTTATTTCAACACTTATTTTCATTCTGACACTTTTGAAGAAGGATATTAAATGGCTTAAAATATTAAAACCTGTAGAAAACTAGATGGTTAAAGGAGATAAAAATAATGCCCGGAGGCCGTTTAGAAGGAGCTTGGTCCAGGGACCTAGAAATCTAGGAGCGAGCGCACATGATGAAGGAACCTATTAAAGCACAATTCCTAGAAGTATCCTTGGCCACCTCTTCCTGAAAACTAAACTTGCCAAGGACCACTGTCCACTCAGGTTGTCCTTGCTCTGCTCACAAACCTTGATGGCTCTGCACTGTCTTCACAAGTTCTCTTGAGCCTGACACCCAGGGCCCTCTATGAGCAGGCCACTCCCAGCTTCATCTCGTCTCCCACAACATCTCCTCAGGGAAACTGCAGCACGGTCGAACATCGGCTCATTTTCCTAAAATGACCTGCTCTTTCCAGCTTCCATGGCTTCTCGATGTCTCCCCATCCCTCACCACAAATGCCATTTCCTTCACGGTGCTTTTTCTTTTTTCTTTTTTTTTTGTGGGGAAGACCAGCCCTGAGCTAACATCTGTTGCCAATCCTCCCCTTTTTGCTGAGGAGGACTGGCCCTGAGCTAACATCCGTGCCCATCTTCCTCCACTTTATATGGGACGCCACCACAGCATGGCTGACAGGCAGTGCGTCGGCGGGCGCCCAGGATCCGAACACGCGAACCCCGGGCTGCCAGGCGCGAACTTAACCGCTGCGCCACCGGGCGGCCCCTCACGGTGCTTTTTCTAACATCCTAAGTCAGGAGTCACCTTTGTTTTTTATACTTCCATAAGCACTAATGCTTGATTATATGTATATTATATTCTAACTTGTCTTCTCTACCCAATTAACAAAGCATTCAGCCAAAACCACTTTTATAATGGACGTCATGGGTTGCCTCCCTGGCTTCCATTCCATCTACCTTCACTATGAGGAGGCCATGAAGTTTGGGTGGGATAGACCTAACTCCTGTTGCCTAGGGCAGTCCCCACCAGGTCTAACCCACTTGGGGTACAGCCTTTGTCTTGCTACAGAGATTGGCTCAGGGATGGGCACATGACCAATTTGGTCCAATCAGAGTGAAACCTAGGACTTTTGTCCAGTGGCTAAGAGAAGAAGTTTCAGAGATAAAGCAGATTTCTGACATGGTTTGATCTATTGGCCTGGAACCGATGCAGCCATTTTGCTACCATGAGGAAAACAGCCTCAGAAGGGAGGCAGGTACTGAGCCTGAAGTTTGACCTACCTCTGCAAGTTTCAGTTAGAGAAGCCCATAAATTCCCTTCATGTTTAAACTAGTTTTTATAGCAATGTGACTACCTGCTCTTTGAGAGGCTGTCCCAGCCAGCCAGCCAGCCACGTACTTACCTTCTTTGATAATATCGATAACGTCATTGGCATTGAAGCTGAGTTCGTCAGTGTCCTGAGCATCATAGGCATACAGAGCCTTGCACTGTGGCACCTGAGGCTTCGGCTTGGGCTGGGGTTTGGGTCTGCCCCCTGCTGGGGGAGGACGACTGGTCGTCTGTCTCCGGACCCTGTGGAGAGAGTGGAGGCAGGTGAGGAGGGGACCCACAGGAGGCAGCAGCACCGGGTGGTGGTCTGGAGCAGGGGCCAGTACTGGCCTGCTCAAGTTCAAATCCAGCTCTATCCTTAGAAGGCGATGTCACTCCCTAAACCTTCTCTCAAAATAAAATACCCTCCCTGGCAAGGTCTATGTGTGACTATGTGCAAAAGCACATAGTTAGGTCTTAATAAACATTAGCTGCTGTTATCATGTCCCCAGCAAAGAAAGAAATGTGGAAAAGACACATATTCCTCCAAAAGTTTATAAAGTATATTTATACATCTAAGTGATAATAAAACAAATAGTCACGCATCTATCCCTCCTCCCCCAACTTTGGAAGAGAGCTTTCGTCAGTGCCATAGAAGTCAGCTGGTGCCTCTCTTTAGCTGCAGTCCCTCCCAGAACTAACCACTACGCCACGTTTTGTATCAGTAATTCTGCTTTTCTTTGTAGTTTTACCACACAGAAGTATCCCTAGAAAATACCTTTAGTTTGCCAATCACATTCTACTATCGCTCACTCCATTTTTGAGATGCATGTACCCCGGTGACACATGGAGTTGTCACTCACACATCCTCATCACTTTATACTGTTCCATTGCATGAATATGTCACAATTTACTCATCTAGTCCTCTGTTGATGGTTGTTTGGGATAACCGCAGTTTTATTACACAAAAATGCCGCTGTGAATGTTCTTGTGAAAGAGTTTATCCAGAGCAGTTTCTCAACATCAGCACTACTGACATTTTGGGCAGAAAATTCTTTGTCGTGGAGGCTGTCTTGTGCTCTGTAGGGTGTTTAGCAACACCCCTGGCCCCTGCCCACTGGATGCCAGTATCACTCCTCCCCCTGGTCATGATCATCAAAAATTATCTCCAGCATCAGAACCCCAATCCAGGGCTTCTAGCTCTGAACTATTCTTCCTCCACACTATACTGCCTCCAGCCGCCATTCACGCACTGTCCCTAAGGCATATAACTATGGCTTGTTCCTATTTAGTGAGATCTTTAAACTCATATCTGAAACAACTGTTTATTAAATGTTCATAAAAGGCATTTAGCAGGAAATAGAAATATAGAAAACATTTTTCCCCACTTTGCTTAAGGGCAAACTAAAGTAAAGCCTACATTCATTTGCCTATAAAAGAAACTTAAGATTTCTTCTAAGAGAGGTTGGGCTGAACTCAACACAGCGGGGCTGGCTGTTAGGTCTGGAGGGTCTGTTAACACCTGCAGGATGGAGGAGGAAAAGGGAGGGTCTTTCCTGGGGCCTGAATCCCAGTTTTGAGCTGTGCTCTCAGGAGGCCAGAGGCCCTCTGTGCTTGCTGAGGTCCTGTGATAACAGATGCTAAGTGGGTGCTGATGAGCAAGTTGGATTATGAGGGGGTGGTTGGGGGGAGGGGGCACTGGCTGCCAGCTTGGTGGTAGGACTGCCCCTGGCAGGAGTGAGGTTCCTTGGGTGCTGCTTAGGGCCCCCTGCCTGGGAGGGAGCAAACCCCAAGGCTACTCAGGCTCCATTCTTCTCAGGGCAACCCCATCCCCACCTTCCCACCCCCACCAAGGACATTCTTTTATTGTAGAGGAAAAGCATCTCCTAGATGGTTAGCATGACTTCATTTCCTCCCTAGTCTATTGGAAATCCCCATTCCCTGCTCGAGAAGTGCTTGCTTTTCTGAAAGCTGGCTGGGTGAGCAGGCTTTTAATTAAGCAACCTATATATTAGGGATGTGTCAGCATTTGGTTAATAAGAGCCATTAGCCTGGATACCAGAAGTCATCTGATTTCCCAGCAACAAGGAATGGGGGTGGGGGGCGTGCATTACAGCACCGTGGGAGGGAGGAAAGCCTCCAGCCTGGCAGATCCAGGGAGCAGGGCTGGGAGGGCACATGTACATATGCACACATGTGCATGCATACACACACACACTCCCCAAATACTCGCAGATGGAGAGTTGGCCTATCTTATGTCCGGGGGAAAATCCTACCATTAGTGCAGGTTGATGAGGCATCTGGAGCCCAGGAGTAGGGATTAATGTGCAATCCCCGGGCAGAGGGCCTCTTAGTGGGGAGACAAAGACTGCTGACCGCCTGGAAGTTAGGACGATCCTCCCTGACGCCATGCCAGGAGTCGCCCCCCCACTCCCCGGCTCCTCTGCCCATCCGCCTCCAGCTTAGACTAAGCCATCTCAGTTCCTCCTCCTTCATGTCTTTCTTGCCAGTTGCTTCCTTTCCGGGCTCCTTGAACATTCTCCCAGCTCAGAGTTTATTAGGTTACCTCACCTTCCACTAAAAACTCTTCTAACAGCTTCTCTCTGCTCTTGGGAAATGGAGTAAAACCCTTCATGGGGTTTTACTGGCAGGGGTCCCTACCAGGTGTGGCCCCTGCTCGCTCCCAGCCTCACGTCCTGCCGCAGGCCACACTGGCCCCTTCCTACCTTTCTTCGAGGAAGCCCCTGAGCCCTGGTTGGGACCCCCTAGCCACACACTCCTAGCTTACATCATATTGCTGGTGAAAGACAATGCTTTCCCCCAAGGACAAAAACAAAACAGGGATGTCAACTCTCTCCACTTTTGTTCAATACTGAACTGGAAGCACTAGCCAGAGCAATTAGTCAAGAAAAATAAAAGGCATACAGATTGAATAAGAAGTGAAAATACCTCTATTTGCAGATGAGATCATCTCGCACATAGAAAATCCTAAGGAATACACTAAAAAACTATCAAAACGAATAAACAAGTTCATCAAGACTACAGAATACAAGATCAATATGTAAAGATCAGCTATATTTCTATGCACTAGCAATGAATAATCCAAAAATGAAATTGAGAAAAGAATTCCACTTATAATACATAAAAAAGAATATAATACTTAGGAGTAAATTTAACAAAGAGAAAGACGATTCTATTTAATGTGAAATGTCCAGGAAAGGCTAATCTATATTGACAGAAAGTAGATTAGTGGTTGCCTGGGCTGGGGCTGGAGGTTGGGAGAATAACAGCTAATGGGAAGGAGGTTTCATTACAGGATGACAAAAATGTTCTAAAATTAGATTATGATGATGGTTGCAAAACTCCGCGACTGTACTCAAAAACTGTTGAATTGTACTTTAAATGGATTGATTTTATGGCATGCAAATTATATTTCAAAAAAGCTGCTTTTTAAAGACACCAAAGAAGTTGCCCGAGCCCCTCTGGGCTCTGCAGTGCACTGCCGATCCCCTGAGTGACCTCGGCCAGCCTGCGTGCGAGCAGGACCGGGTGGGGTGGGGAGGGGATGGAGGTGGGGAGGACGTTTCAACACCTGTGTGAGCACAGCCATTGCATGGTCTTTGATCCCAAGGCATCAGAGGGTATTTCCTCAGGGTAAGTCACAGTAAAACCAATCAAAGGAAAACCTCAGGGATTACTGGAGAATTTGGGTTCCCGTGTAGACCCTTAGCAACAGTTGGCTTGACTGTCCCAGGCCCTGGACAACCACCACCACACTGGCAATGTAAAGCCATCTGGTCATTTATCACTTGGCTGAATGGGGTTCACAGCACTCCACAGGCAGGAGGGGGGAGCACCCAGGCAGCTTTAAGATGTGGCGTTGTTTGCTGGGGGGCAGTGTGTGGACTGTGTTTGATGGGGACTGGAGGTGGAGGTGGAGGGCAGTGCTGCATTTTGCATAGGGAAGGGTCTGTTTAGGCAACCCTGAGGTCACCATTGTCTGGCTCTTTCCTGTTTAAATGTCCTCTGTGACAGGAAGGGGCACAACCGTTCCAGAAGGGCAGCGTCTTCCCAAAGTGAGCCCGTTCCAGCAAAGCCCTCCTTTTGGCCAGCCACTCCTGTCTCGTTCTCACATCTGGGCATGTCCTCACTCTTCCCATGAGTGTCAGCAGATGGGATGTCATCTGGAACCCCTGCCTGTAGCCTTACAAAATACAGATAAACTCACCTTCGTTGTGTCTGCTCTGGGCAAGGTGCTGTGCTAGGCATTTTCACAGATGTTGCTTCATTTAACCTCATAACACTCCCGTGAAACAACTAGTGCAGGTTCCTGGGATTTCCTGCTGGTTTCATCACAGGATGGCACGATGGCATATGCATAAGGCTCCCAGATCTAGCCACACTGACCCTTCTGGTCCCTTGGTGTGGCCATGCTCCCCTGGCCTGTCCCCACCCCACAACCAGCACTGCTAATTCCTGCTCAGCCTTCAGATCTCATCTCAAACCCCCTGCCACATCCTCTGGTAGCCTATGCCGGCTCAGAGCAGGGGATCAAGGACTTGTGTCACCATTCGGCTGATTCCTTATTAGGACAGTAGGTTCCACAGGGGCGGGGCCTGGGCCTGTTTGGGCTTACCACGGTAGACCCTGGACACGACACCAGGCCCAGGAGTACTGTGCGGCCTCAATCTGCATGTTATGATGGAGGGACAGCATGCAGCAGAAAAGGGGATGCCGGCTTAAGAGTCAGTGCACTGGGCTTCAGGCCCAGCTCTGCCACCAGCTGGCACGTGACTTGAGTATGTCACTTCACTTCTTTAGGAATCAGTGTCTTCATCTGTAAAAAAGAGTGATTCAGGCAATGGGCCAGGTCCTTTTTCCAGTTCTAAGAAAGCTTTACAGAGTGCTCTCAACAAAATCTCTACTGTCAGATATACCACGGAACACAGGAAGCCTGTGCCGATGCAGCCGTCACTGTCTCCACAACTCTCCCCATTGTAGACCTGGAAACCACCATAGAAAACAGTCGGTGGAACAGCCATCTTCCCGGCTCTATGTCAGACAAGCTCAGCCTGAAACCCACACAATCTCCTGTGCATCACTAGGTGGCGATCCTGCATAATCAACAATGAGGAGAGAGAATGACTTTCTATGAGCTGCCAGAAATGGGTTAATGAGGTCTTTTAGGTGCCTGGGGCCCTCCACTTGCAGCCAAGGGGTGATTGGTCAATGCAGTGAAGAAGGGACTCAGACTTCCTTACACAGCAGACAAAACCCTCATGCCCAGGCAGCTGGAACTGGCTCAGCCCAGCCTGTGAGAGAGGATGTTACACTTTCAGGAATCTTGTGGGTCAGTTGTTAAACACAGCCATTATTAAAGATTAAATCAAACATACCTACAATTGATTAAATTACATTAAAAGCAAAGACAAAAAAAATAAACAAAAGCAAAGACAATAAATACTCATAACTCAACCCTTCCTAATTATTTTACTATATCTTACTTCTGTCTATGCTCTTGAAGTTATTAATGCCTGTTGCTTGTATACGGTGGAAACACTACATAATAGTGTGCGATTGTACATCTCTTCCCAACTCTGAGACCAGTGGTAGCTTGAAATTGGCCATGGTGAGAATAGAAATTGACAAATATTACAACTCAGGCGTTTCTATCCCTAGAGAGCCAGTCATTCCCTGGCACACCACTGTCCCCACGCTGCCCCCAGGATAACTCACATTCACGCATCTGAAACTGCTTTGTCTAGAAGTGTTTTGTAATGGATATGCAGGATTTCAATAATTTAGGTACCTCTGGTCTTTTAGGATATTTTCATTCCTAATAAACCTTACATGATTGAAAATTGGGTTATAAAAACAATTATTTCATCGGGGTAATGGGAGTTGAAGCAAGAACTTCAGACTCACAATAACAGTTATTTTTCCTGTTGTCATTTCAATAATAAAGGTCCACTTTATACATATTAGTATATAGTTATAAAACTCCACATCACTGAGCAAATCCAATGTTTCATTATTCGTAACTTTGGCACAATGTAATTTAGTTTTCCTATTCCTACTTGAGCCAGCATTTCAGGGTAATTTGTACACACCTAGCACTTTCCTGTGTCTATTCCCCGTTAAGAAAACAAACACACGAAGAAGCTGAGCTGCAGCAACTTGCCTTTACAGCAGGTCTTTTTTCTGAGTCGGGCATTAGACCTCCAACGCAATCACATCACAACCCACACCACGGTTTCCCGAGTGATCAAGCACCTTACATCCTGCTTGCGCTGTGAAAACTTGCACTGCTGGACAGTCCTGTTTCAGTGACTGGCGAAGACCAAGTGGAGCCTTTGCCCTGAGACGTCAGGATGCCGACTGACATCTGAACCCTGCGGACAGCTGCCCAATCTCACAAGATGCCGAACGCCCACAAGAAAAACAAACCCCCAGATGACATCAATAACAAAGCTCTCTAAAGTGAGGGTTTGTTCATCCGCTCTCTCCTGGTAATGCCCGTCACTGCCCCTGGGACGTGCGTTGTTATGGCGATTGGAGCACAAGATGCTTCACTAGACAAGGACACTGGAATGGTACAGTGGGAGAAGGAGTTTTGGACTTTGTTTACATTGTCCAAACGCAGCTAGTGTCTTCTGCAATACGATCTCACAGCTCTCTGTTCTGCTGTTGCTCTGCGCCCACAGAAAGCAGCACAGCTATTGCGTGTGTGTGTGTGTGTGTATGTGTTGGGCGGAAGGTGTCTCCCTGACTGGTCCCCTTATCTCAGCTTCCCGACGCTGCCCGTTCTCCCCGGTCGAGCCAGCAATGCCTGAAGCTTAGAGCCTCACAGAGTCCAGAGCTCTATGCGAGTCTGAGATCTGAGTTCTTGAGAGTAAAGCCACAGGGGACACCCACTTTTCAATCCTGGTAGAATATTAATATTTCCCTGCAAGACCAAAGCACACGAATAATGGTAATAAACCAAATACAAATAAACTTTCAAGTTGCATAGTGCTTTATCGTTTACAAAGCCCTTATTCAATCTTCAAGAAACCCTGAGGAGTGGGCTTCAAAATTATATTAGAAGGCACGTGGGCTAGTAAATATTCGATGAATGAATCAACAAAGGAACGAACAAATGAACCGGGAGCCACATCCAGTCCTTGCAACCATGAATCCCGTGCTCTCTGCACACCACCAGGCCACCATTTGGGAACTTCTCTATAGCTCCCACATCTCTGGGGCACTGGGTGTGCCTAGTCTATGCTAAGGCGAACTGGGGTTAAGCTTTCAAATATCACTTCTTTGTACTGCAGATGTGAAATTTATGTCTTGAAATTCCAAGAAGGAAAATAATGGCATTTTATTTCATTGGCTCTTTAAAATATGCTCTGTTCCAAAAGGTTGAATCTATAAACATTACTGGAAATGTGGGAATGGATGCCAGGAATTCCTAAGCTTCATGTCTGCCTGGGCCAGGATACGGCCGCTGCTCCTGTCGATTATGGGTTGAGAAATATTGCTATTGGACACTTGTTGGAAATTTTAAACCCCTTGAAAATACGACTCCATTAGTAGAATCTTGTCAAGAGACACACAGACAGCATTTACATTTTTCTATCGATCCCTCTTTTGTGGGATGGCCAGAAGCCCTACCACTGAGAACTTTCAATATCTTTCTGTTTCTCCAGTGTCTAGTTGGATTAATTTCTGGAGCATCTTGAAATTTCCTGAAGTTGTCCTCCCACGAAACGGACCACAGGATTAAAAAGGCCAACAGAAAAGACATTTCCAGTCTGGGTTTTAATCCTTCCAGTAATGAAACTGGAGGTAGATTATGTACATCTCAGTTATAGGAAGGAATATATAAAGCACCCTTGATTGGCAAAGCAAGTGTTTCTATGAAGTCAGAGCAAAGGCTGATGAATGAACTGTGGATACAATTCTTGCTTGACATGTTCTCTTCCCCTGAGGATCAGGAAAGATTTTTAGCCTGGATTAGTCTTTTCAAGAGATACGCTAAGGGACGGCAGGATAATGATTCCCTCTGCATCTCTTGTAGTTTTCTAGGACAATGATAACGACGACAACAAGACTAGCCACTATGTCATCAATGCGGCAAGGCAAGGGTGAAGAATCCAGTTGGGATGGTAATTAATTTAGTGAAGGCTTCATGCTCTCTCCAAAAAAAACCTGACTGAACCTAAAATAAACTGACAAAGACTTTCCCGAATTAACTGAAGTGCTAATTACACCATTTGATTTTATCCACATTACATGATCCAAAAGAAATGATTGCTTATGTTAAATATGTCCATAAAGAAAAGTGCATTGAGCGGGTGGGAGAGGGAAAGGAAAGATACATCCAAGGCTGTGAAAGCCCAAGGAGAGGAAGATTGTGGTAATCTTGTTTCCATAGATTATCTGATGTGCACAGGAATGTCTACAGGAATTTTCATGCTTATGGAAAAGTACAAGCTTGGGATCCCCAAACTCCTCGCTTGCTCCAACAACCTCCTGTGGAATAAATGCAATTCAGGTTTTCTTGGCAAGAGGAGCTGTTAAATGTAGGTAACCATGAGGCTCCTGAGACGCATATCCAAGGTCTCTGGCCACATTAGAAATTATTTTAGGGGCTGGCCCTGTGGCCTAGTGATTAAGTTGAGTGCACTCTGCTTTGGCGGCCTGGGTTTGGTTCCTGGGCACAGACCTACACCACTTGTCAGCGGCCATGCTGTGGTGGCGGCCCACATACAAAATAGAGGAAGATTGGCACAGATGTTAGCTTAGGGTGAATCTTCCTCAGCAAAAAAAAAAAAAAAAAAATTTAATTTTTACCTTTATGTGTTTTAAAAAAAAGATACTAAGAAAACCTCAGTCCTTTGACCAGAGTATGACTTCTTAAGGAATGTTTGCACCACAGCATATTTAAGTGCACAAAGGGGAGGCTGGCTGGGATTCCTGTCGTTACTGAACTCAGTGTTCCCACCAAGAGTTTTACACACAATAGATAGGAAAATCTTACTGCCTGGTAGATGGTTGTGAAGGTGCCCCTCCTTCCAGCTTCACAGGCTTCGCCAAGATATCATCATGTATCTTTAGGCCTGAAGGTGGCAAAGGGTGTGTTAAGACTTAAATAGAGAACGATGCGGCTGAGGGCTGGAACGGAGCAGCCTCGGTTAAGACACAATGTTCCTAAATTGCCTACTTTTGGCTGACAGATGCTCCCAGCTGGCTGGTGTGCAAGTCTGTAACTTGCAAAGCAGGCTGGAAAGATGGTTTTGCTTGCCAAAACCAAAGCAAGTAGGAAGCTAGCAGACAGAGCTAAGAGATTTGGTGCATTTTGTTGACTAATTTTAATCCCCTGCCTAATTTGGTACATCAAACTGGCCCAGGAAGGGTTGTTTATTTTAGTGACGTCCGTCCATCTGAATAGTGTAGGTCTGGGTTACAAAGTGAAAATCCCATTGTCTCAACAGCACCCTTCTAATTCACCTTTACATGGAACTTTCCCTGGCTTTATCAATCAGACAACAGGTGCCTTCAGACCAGTGTTTTTCAAAATGTGGTCCCTGGATCTGCAGCATTGGCATCATCTGAGAACTTGGTAGAAATGTAAATTCTTGGGCCCCACCCTGGACCAAATGAATCAGAAACTTTGGAAGCGAACCAGCAAGTTCTCCTGGTGATTCTGGTGCACATTCAGGTTTGAGAACTACTGCTTTAGACCAAGCCACTCAGGTAAGAACTGATGGCATACAGCTACTTACACAAGAGCTGGGGGGGAAGGAGGGAAGAAGAGGTCTAATAAAGGGTGGTAGCCACTCTACTGATGGCTATCGGTGTAAAACTAAGGTGCTTTCATATCTGTAGCCCAAATGAGGTTAAGACTTGCCAGGGAAAAGGAACACCAGGAGAGAACGTGGTAAAGTTCCTAAGAGCTTTGTGGCCTTTAGAAGGAAGCTGCCAAGGCAGGAAAAACATGTTATAGTGGGGCGTGGAGTGGAATGGGTGGCTGCCCACCCAGGGGAAGGAGTTGTCATTTCTCTCCCAGCACTGCTCTATTTTGTGCACAAGTCTCCTGCTCCACATTTGAAACTTCTTCATCATTCTAGAGACATGGAGAGAATGGAAAATGGAGGTGGGCATGAGTGAAGGGAAGAGCGGGCTGGAGCAAGCCCATTATCAAGTTCAGCAGAGATAACTACTCCACCACTGAGAATCATGCAGAGTTGGAAGATTCTTTAAGAGTCACTAGTTCAAACGCCATGAGATATTGGTTGCACCATCATCATCACCATCACCATCACCATCATCATCATCCAGCTACAGTTGACTAAGTAGCCGCTGACACACCCAGTATCCTGCTAGGTATTTTATGTATATTATTTCTTGTCCTCCCAACAACGCTGCAAGCTTGGTAGTATCATCTGTATACTGTGTACAGATGAGGAAAGTGAAGCTCAGAAAGGATAAGTAGCAGGTCAACATTAGATGGGTAATGGAGGCTGAAATAGGATTCTCATCCTTATCTGATATTTGACAACATTACAACAATTCTGCCTGAGGATTTCCATCTACCCTGTGCCTGAATACTTCCAGGGACAAGGCGCTCTTTACATCCTAGAACAGTTCATCTTTGGGCTACTAGAATGCTCTTTCTTTTATTGGTGCCAAAATCTACCTCCTGGCAGAGTTCACTCACTTGTCTTGAACTTGGCCCCAGTTCTCTGCTTTGTGACTCCACAGGACACAGCCCCCTTTCCACACTGATAACTCTGAATATCTACACAGAGTTCCAGGAATCTTCACTTCCGCAGGCTAGAAAGCCTGGATTTCTTTTACCACTCTTTCTGTTCTAGAAAGGCAGAGAGGCCCTCATTTTAAAACCCTGAAGATCTGGATTCATAAACAAACATCTACATCTCATAGAATGCCGGGATGTTATTCTTAATGTTTCTAATGACTCTTTGAGCTGTTGTGTTTATGCAAATGCAGGCACAGAAATAAATCAAAAGCCTCATTATCCCTCAGCCATGCCAGAGAGCAGAAAAAGTCACAGAGTAATCAAATCTCAGGTCTTCAAGAGGACCCTGCTTCTGATATTTCCAAGATAAGCTCTCTCGGGAGAATGAGTCGTGTGCTATCAACTTGGCCATACATTTAGAAATGCCAGCTAAGAGCCTCATGGCCCTGGCTCCTGGATTACAACATGTGGGTGGAAAACTGAACTTTAGAATCAGGCATAGATAGCCCAAAGAAATCCCGGAGCCTCGGTGGGATTGATGGAGATGGAGGTCACCAGCTTCTCCCACGGGAGGTGAGAATCTTACCCTGCAGCACCCTGATCTGGGACTTTGAGGAAATCCAAGCTCTCAGGCGCCTGTGACACTCGGTCTGAGCCAGTGGACTGCTGTCGTGGCAAGGGTGGGCGGGCCATGGAGCTGTACAGGCTTTTCTGATTTGACCTCTGGTTTCCAGGAGCTTGGGGGTGTGGCACAAACTGGTTTTTGAGGACTCCATTCTGATGGTATCCTAGAGAGGAAAAGAGGAGAAAACAAAGCTTAAATTTTCTGATCCTTTGCTAAAAAGCTCTCCAAATTTCTTCCAGGAGCGTTACTTAACTTCTCCAGGCCTCAGTTTCCCCATCTGAAAAAATGGAGGGCATAACCGCTAGTATATTGTGAGGAATAGAGCCAATACATTGTAAACTGCCCAGCGAGTGCCTGGAAAGAGCAGACCCTCACACAGGTTCGTTGAATTTGACATTAGAATCACCAGAGGTTTAGGGTTTCAAAGCCCACAGTCAAGGAAAGGTAAGCTTGCAACCAGTTGGCAGGCACGTTCTTGGGTCTAAGAAAAATTATGAGGTTATGATTCAAGAGGGCTGGCAGGCAGCTGTTTAAACAGTTGGATGTCCA
This sequence comes from Tapirus indicus, assembly GCA_031878705.1. Taxonomy (NCBI): domain Eukaryota; kingdom Metazoa; phylum Chordata; class Mammalia; order Perissodactyla; family Tapiridae; genus Tapirus; species Tapirus indicus. The sequence continues at coordinate 50,797,065 of CM062918.1, forward strand.
TTTTCAAGGGGTCAGTCCTGGGTGTCCCCTGCAGGAGCCTACTGTGGGAGGTGAAGGGAGGACTCCACACAGGCAGTGGAAATGTGGCCACTGGTTGGATCAATCTGGAGAGAGCAAACACTCTTAGCCAAATAACTGTTCCTAGTCAAGATCACACTATTTGGTAAGTAATGAATTATGGTGATGGGCTCCAAACCACGGGCCTTGGCTGAAAAAGGCATTATCATTCCATGCTGTGTATGAAGACGCCCTCATCTCTTCTCCCACTGACAGATCTGGGCAAGAGTGGAGAACTAGGTTCCCCAAGGCACACTTGGGTGACAAAACCTCTTCCAACTGAATTAAGAGAACTCTTTGGTACCAGATGGATGACCCTTAGTTTATTAGAGGGACTAGGGTTTCATTTTTGGCTCTGCATCTGATAGCTGTGTTGACCTTGAGCAATATATGTGACCTTTCAGAGTGTCAATTTCCTCATTAAAGAAACAAAGAGCTTGGTGAGACCCACTTGCTTCCAAGGTTGCCCAAGACAGGGAGGGGCATGGGGGATGTGCTCTAGACCTGTGGTTCTCAAAGAGGGGCCAAAGACGGCCCACTCCAGGTGATTCATGACCCACTCGCCTGCGATAAGTTCAGAAATTAACAGTAAACATGTAGAAACATTCATAGCAGTTTCACAGACATATTTCATGTCTATTAAATCTAATAATAAGAAATTTTGGCTTATGTATGCTTTTAAAATTCCATTCTTCTAGTAATTTTTATCTTACAAAAGTATGGCTTGTGATGGATTGAAAATTAAGAAAAAACAAACAAACAAACAAACAAAAATCAACCACCCTGGTCTTTCACCACAGAGCGAGAAGTGCTGATCTAGGGGATTCACGTCCAATTGCCTCCTTTTAATGATGAAGAAACTGTCATGTAGAAAGGTTGGGAGCCGTGCCCAAGGTCAGGTATTTGGTCTGAGGCAACTTTGGCCAACCTAGCTGAGGCAAATGAGCTTTCCAGGTGGTCTGGCCAGGATTTTGCACGAGGGGCCAGAGCATAAATAGTAACACAATACTACACTGGTTCTCTTAGGTTCCTTTGTGCTTGGATTGTTTTCAAAGATAAAGGCAGAGGGAGGAGAGACAGTTGGGCCAGGCAGGATGAGGACTCCAAAAGAGATGAGAATTAGTTTCTCACTGCTAGGCCTGGGTGTCCATATTTTAGCACGCAACTACGAGATTCCAGAGCAGGAGACAAAAGATGGGCTTTTTCCTGCTTATCTTGGACACTGCTACAAATAGGATTCCTTTGTCTGGGATGATTTGAGTCGTGTGGTCCTAAAATGACCCTTTCAAACCTAGAATCCTAAACTTACTAAAGAAAACATTCTGGGGGCAGGTCTTTTTTAACTGAATTTTGTGAGTGATGGAAAAAACATTTTGTCAAATTTCGAGAGTGCTCTTCAAACACTGAACAGATTTTAAGGGCAAAAAATCTTACATTTATTTGGGTTTGGATTTTATTGACCTGCATGCTATATTTTTATCATAAAAAATGAGCAATATGAAACATAAGATCTAAAAAGTTTTTGTATCAATTTTGTTACTCTCTCAGATATTACTTTATTTTTTGGAGCAGTTCTCCCAGATCCTATCTGACGGAGAATAAAATTTTTCTACTTAGTTGCAAAATATTGTCATGGTATTTGGCTAGAGCTGGGTAGTGGTGGGGTTTATACCTGGCAAACTCCCATTTCCATAAAGGCAGCATCCTTCAGCTTAAAAGCAGACAACATTTGGTTGTCCCAGACAAGGAACTCCTTTTTCTCTGACTGATGTAGGAAGACTTTCCTAAGGGAGTAATATTGTTAGGTAATGGAATCCAGATCATTAACCCAGCCACCATTCCATCTCACTAGCTCACACTTTTCCTGAATTCCAGGGTCACAAGCAGGGCCATTGTGTTGGTACATCTGACACTAAAATGGCTCATGCTGGTGAACACGTGTGCATTTGTTTGCCAATGGGTTTCTTCCCAAATATATTTTACAAGTTATGGGTCCAGATTAGTGTCCCAGTCCATGGCACATGCTTGGCTTACCTGGGGGGGGAGGGGCAGCTCTCATTGGGTAGTTGGCATTGTGTGTCCCACTGGAATAACCTCTGTTCTGAATGGTATTCCTTCTGGTAGGACCTGAAATCAACAAGCAAGACAAAATCAGTACTACCGGTTGGTTTTACAGCTCCCGATGGTTTTTTGCTTACAGAAAACTTTTGAGAAGCTTGGAATCCAGGACCCAGTCAGATTTGCAGGAGACTGGTTGCAGCAGAGAAGGGAGATTTGAGGGAAGTAATGTCCCAGTAGCTATTGGATGGGAGGGGCTGGAGGATATGTTGATGGAGGTCCGGTTTTGAAATGTTAGAGACAATGGCTTTACAAAGAGGTATTAATAATCTCACAAAGGTTCCTATTTTTGTAGACTTTCAAAAGAGACAGATGGGACATTGTAATGTTTGCACTCGTATTCTGAACACAGCACAGAAGTTGAACATGCAAGAGCTGCACATCATGGTCACTGGCATGGAGCACATGTCAGCACCACCTGCACACCTGCCTATGCCAAGAGCCTTTCACGCAAGAGTTTGTGTTCCACGGTCTTCCAGTTAAACACAGCGACCATGAAGGGTAGAAGCAGACTTGTACCCTGGACACAGACAGGAAGACTTAGAAAACAAGCTGGTGCTAAATGGAACATCACTGTGGGTCGGAATTAGGGCTGGGACAGCAGGGCCACTGGTAGCCAGATGAGATTTCTGCAGACATATCTGTGTTGGAAAGGAAAACAATAAGTAAGGTCTCAAGTGGGACAGGAAGGAGGGCAGGATTAAACCAGATGGAAAAGGGATGCAGAGGGAATTCCTTGTAAAGAGAAGAGCTGAAGAATAGAGAAGGGCAGGAAGCGACAGGCATGAATAGCACAAAGCAAAGGAGCTGGGTCTCAGGCCTGGGGCAAGGGGAAGTGGCCTAGTGAGGGTTATCCCCTCAAGACCTGGCCCCTCCCTCCTTGAAGACATCACAAAACACTGCATCAGACAATGCTCCACTTTGGGGCCTACTGAACACTGTCCCACACATCTTGCTGGTTGTCTCAGCCCTTCTTTGCCATGCTCTGTGCCCCGGGGTCACCTGGGCCACCAGGCCTCTGCATTCCAGTTGGGTTTGGCCAGTGGGAGGCACGGCAGGAGACTGGAATGCCCAAGGAGAGAGAAGTCAGGGTATTTATTCTGCCTGCATCCTTCAGCTCAGCTCTTTCCTCCCTCTGCCTCTTCAGGCTTAGAGGTAATAATGGTGTCCTGCTGTTCTTTGTCCCTGGCTCCCCACTTTGTTCCCTTAACCCTGCCCACATCTCGGTAAAGAACCCTTTTATTTAAAAGGCTTTTCAAAAATCCCATCTAAATGTGCTGTCTGTTTTCTGCAGGTACCAAGTGATACACAGACATACACCAACATTTTCTGGATGGCGTTTTGTCTATATTTATCTGTGTTGTGTTAGTGAGTTATGGTACATGACAATGTGTACCTTTGTAGACAGATTTCATAAAGGCCTATTTTATATATATTCTTCATTGATCATACACAGGGACTGAATTTTATGAAGAAATCTACAGTATATGAATATATAGCGTATATGATTATACTGTGCATTATAAATATAATTTTTAAATATTATTTATAAGTAGAAAAAGAGTCAAAGGCCAATAAAGGAGTTAGACTGAGGTGTGAGTTAATGCATGCGTGTCTTCTAGTGAAGTGCGCTAAGGTGAAGGTGGGAGATGATAGATCTGATGCAGAGTAACATAGTGAAACCATGTGGGGAGTTGGTAAATGTGGTCAATTTCTTTAAAATTGACAGAAAGGACAAGGTTTGTACTGTTGACAAGATCCAACTGGAAAGGGCTGGGAAATTTTGAAGCCAATAAACTGATTTGTTTTAAACACAATTAATATCGTAATGCCAGGAATACTATCCATAACTACTAAATCATTCAGGAAGGTTTAACCTGTCCATCTGCACTGACGTTGGTTTAGTTTGAAAGGTTTCAATCTGAAGGAGACCCCAGCCACAGGAAGCAGTAAGTGTATGGGTTCTTCGCCCCGCAGATCTGTGCGTATGTTCTGAGCATGTGGTGAGGAGAGAGTCTGGCCCGCAGCAGCGGGAGGGAGGGCCAGGCAGGGGAAGCCCAGAAACCCAAGCGGAGGCTCCGCCCGTGGGGCCCACGAAACACTTACGGGAGTTCTTGGGCAGCCCGGGTCCAATGCTGACCTGCAGCACTTTGTTGCTGGGCTTGAGGATGGCCAGGTCACCGAAGCCCTGGTGGAATTGCACTTGCCGGGAGCCCCCCGCACTCCAGGGACCCCAGTTCTCCTTTTTCAACTTGAGTTCAAGCCTGCGACAAGCATATTTGTTGGAATTAACAAGTCGGAATGAAGCAGAGAGACAATGGTGCTCACAGACCCCCAAACGTGCTGTAAAAATGAGGCGAGACCGGATCATCAAACCAGCACAGGGCCCCGAGGACAGGTATGACACCCACGGGTTTGGCTTGGTGGCAGGGTGAGCCCACTGACCAGAGGTAGAAGCATTTGGGGTCCAGCACCTGTGAGAAACCAGTTGGTGAGGGAGGTACCCATCACAGGTGCCAATGTCACTTAGGTGGATGCTGGTGGGACTGCTGGGAGACAGAAGAAGGGGACAATTTCTAGGCCAGACCTGCTGCAGCGTGTCATTGTGTCTCTCTCTGATTTCCCTGGGTTTGTGTTTGTGGAGGACCGAGAGAATGCCAGACACAAGATAGTCCACGTCTCCTTAGCAGAGAATGTGGTTATTACTTAGCCAAGCTCTATCGCTCCACCATCCCCCCACCCCAGGTGGGGAAAAAGACAACACTAGGAAACAAAATCCACACAGAAGGGTGGTTTGCTCACAACTCCAGAACTCCCCAGCTAGTTTTTATTTTTCACGCTGCCCATATGCCTACATAAAGCAATCCCATATTCTGCTTTTTTAACTTATATTTTCTCATGTTCTAAGACAGAAAAATCAAAATTTTACGTAGTTGCCTACTATTCTATCAAGTGGCTTGGCTACACATATTCTTCCTTTTTTTGTTATTCCTTTATCACAAGTTCCCAGACACCAATAATGGCCCCTGGCACTGATGGCCAAACGGTTCTTTGGAAAAGCTGTAATGAATTCATGCTGCTTCCAGTATCCATTGCACGGCAACCACAGCACCATTAGTTGTAAGTTTCCCTCATCACGGAACTAAGCCTTTCCTTTGGCCTCATTCTCATGAATAGGAAGGGAGGGAGGATACCCCCATTTTCTAGACAGAGAAATTTAGGAAGAAAAGCTAAATAACTCTCACTTGGCAAATCTGAGATTAGAATAGAAGCTCAACAGTATGAAGAGACCACATTGCTAAAGCACATGAAGGCGAGCCAAGACACAAGATGTCGGCCATCGCAGACCCTCAAGTCCCCAAATGGCCCACCAATAGGTTTCATTGTGCATTGGTTCTGGGCACTTAAGCCTCTACTCCAATCTCTTCTGCTTCCAGCCTTACTCTCCTCCTATTTGCTCTGCTAAATAAAATATTCTTTTACTGGTGATGTATAAAAATCAGCCTTCCCCTGCTTCACTTTGGTGACCTTTGTCCAAATGATAAAATACACCATTTGATTATTTCACAGAAATGTGAAAGTGACCTTTTCAAAGTCTGTGACTACCATCCGTGCTGTCCTCTGCAGGCTCTAAGATTCCACGGGGGACGCTGAGGCACCCAGGGCTGGGCTTCACTGAAACCTGTAGGACCCCTATGCCCACTCTGCAGGCTCTCCTCCTCTCAGCCTGGACCCCAGGGGTGAAGTCAAGGCCCCCTCTAGTTTCCCTCAGATGTTTGGGCCCCGATTCCCAACTTACGTATTGCTAAATTTCAGAGGTAGTTGCTTCTGAGTTTTCTCCTCATAACGCTTTGCTAAGAGGCTTAAGAATTCAGTTTTGAAGACGGATTCAAGCAAACTGTCATACTCTTGTTCATGAAGAATAAAAATGTCGTCCTGCATAGTACTGCAAAGAGATTGGAAAGACTTAATGGAAGTTGCACTTATGTTTATTCTATTATTTTTTTTTACTCATTTATTGATCCTGTAAGACAGTTCTAGGTTTCTATAGTCTTTCTGTAAGAGATAATCTTTAAAACAAAACAAAGCGACAATGAATTACATGATAAAATCACTGAAATCTGCTTTTGAAGCAAGTCTATAGCTCACCAAAAGCATAATCAAAATACTTTTCCCACATGACTTTTAAAATCAGGGATTTAAGGAAAATTTAGTCTGTATTTCAAAAAAGCCATTTTCAAATTCAACTTCTGTGTTCTTAAGATCATAAAAATCCAGAATGTGATGAATAGAATGTGGCTGAAAATGAACAATTCCACATAAGTTTCAAGTTAATAGAATCTATGATATGGTTGCAGCTATTGTAATAAATCCTAACTTGAAGAATTGTAAGCTCAGTTATCAAAGGGAAGTCAACGTCCTGGCTTCATACACACTTATTAGGAGCCTTTGGGGATACAGTGTTCCGCTTATTCTGCGTGCCAGGTGCTGTCGAATGCACCACCACACCAAGCTACAGGTACACGAGACAGGTGCCCAAACAGCGAGCAGGCACAACCATCACCTTCCCGCTAATGAACTTCGTGAGACAGAGAAAGCACACACCTCTGCGGCAACCGTGTGTTTGGGTAGGGTGAGCTGTGGGGAAACTCATGTCTGGAAGGGAGGGAATGTTAGGAGCTGTGGGGAGCGTGGAAGAAAGAAGCTGAGGCAAACCTGGAGAAAGCGCTCAGTGGTGGGGAGAATGATTAGACACAGCTCCATCTCCAGGCCCAGCTAGACTTTGTGGAAACTACAACCCATGTATAATTGAGAAGTTTTATTCCCTAGCTGTTAGACACCTAGCTCAACTGAAAGAGGCCACCATCCCAAAGGCTTCAGAATATACACGTTAACAAGTACCTCCAAGCACCACTGTCAAATATCTAAGACAACCCTCTAAAGAATGACACTTCATTAAGGATGATAAGTATTTTCCCAGGTATTAAAAACAATTTAAGTGAACTGCTTCAATGAATTGACCAAAGTCACATTTTAATCTCTCAGGTGCACAGTGTGCCAAAGACGTGGTTCTTTCAGTAATCAGAGCTGTGCCATATCACACAGGGGCTGTGCTCAGCTCTCGGGGCTCCTGGTACTGCTGCACCCGTAGGATTGCTGTGGCTGTAACAAGGCCAGATGGTGAGGCAAGTGGATCCTATGGAGGACTGGGGGATAGAGAATCTGAGACCAGGGATTCTTCTTCCACGTAGAATTTGAAACATTTAAATCGCAACTCCTGTGGTCTCTGTTCAGCCCTATGAACATGACAAGGTTGGGATGGGCAGTCCTTGGATCTAGAGGTTTTCCTTGGGCAGAGAGAAGCTTGGTGGACGATCCCAGGCTTGTCAGGAACCTTCTCTCTCTGGGCTGAGGCAGGGAGCTAATGACCTGAACCCGACAGAGCCAGTAGCTATAGTCACGGCCTCTCACAGGAAAGCAGCTTGGTAATCCACAGGAGAAAAAAGGTCCAAGGTAGGACCACAACACATTTGGAGTTTAAAGGCACAGAACGGCAGCATGCATAAACCACAGGGGAGGAGTGGAGTCAAGTACCAGCAAGATACCAGCACCAGGGCGAAGGGCTTGGCCCTTCACAGCCTATTTACTGAAGACGAGTATGCCAAAGAGTTCTTCTTGCAGGTGACATCAGAATACTTTCAGGTGTTTTGGACAAATAATGGTCATTTGGGTGGAGCGCTTGGTCATTATTATTATCTTAAGAGTTTGTTTTCAAATATCCCTACATCACAACCATGTTTCTCGCCCAACCTTGTGATAGTTGGGATACAGGTTTTTGTGTTGTGATGAAGACCTTGACAACTGGTGGTTTAAACAATATAGCGTTTTTATCTCTGTCACTTAACAGCACGTGCAAAAGTAATTCAGGGCCAACATGACAGTTCTACAGTGCCTGGGAGCCAAGCATCTACTCCTTTCCATTAAAGCTATGACCAGGAAGTTGTACAAGTCACTTCTGCTCACACTCCGTTGTCCAGTATTATGTCACATGGTTACATCTACCTGCAAGGAAGCCTGGGAAATGTAGTCCTTGGCGAGGCTGCCAGCTGTTAAAATGTAAAGAAGAGAATGGGTATTGCAGGGCAGCTCACAATCTCCACTACAACTCCTTGATCACAAAATTTTCCAAACTAGGAATTGGAATCATTCCTGAAAGGTTGAGAATAATGGCTCAGAGGGTGTGACCACAAAACGACCATCATCTTCCAGGTTCTGGCCAGAGGAAAACTCTGAACTTGTCTTAATCATTTCAATTACAGCAATTCAAAACTCCAAAAGGCACTTATGTAAAAGCTGCTCTCCCAAGTCATTTGGAATTAATGAAATAAAATCCCAGCATCCTAGCAGAGGTGTAAGGAGACTGCCGCATTGGGAAGGGCGCGCACGCAACGGGGAAGAGTCAAACAGGAGGCACTGCTTTTTGGTGTGTGAGGTGAGGAGTGACTCCTTCCTGTTTCAGCTGCTTGGCTCCAAGCACTCTTTGACATGCTTGGACATGTCTGTTTGCCTAGCTGTACTTCAGGCAGGACAGTGATTATTCAACAGGGCTAAGTGAGCCCCACACAGTAACCTTGAGTAGCTTAATGTGCTTAGATGTATTAGGAGCTCATTACCATAAGGAGAAAAAGCAAGCAGGCCAAAACTTCAAGGTTAATTATAAGCATGAGTCTGGAAATGAGAAGAGATTGTTTGGACACTTTGACTTCAACTATGCAATTCAATAACCCCTCCCTTCAGTGACCCAGGCATACGAATCAGAGAAAGCATCTTCACCCAGGCCAGAGTCTCAGCTCATTCCCTTCTTCAGTCCATGCTCCTAGATCTGGAAACAAAGCTTTGACATTTATTTATTCTAAAAAGTCAGACTTATCGTTGGACTTCACCCCTGTCTTATTCATACACTTAAGCTGCAATTCCTTACAGATGTTTGACGCAGGACCCTGTGTTGAAAGATCCTTACTAGTTCCTGGTTTGGCTCTGCTTGTTTGTGGCTTATTGTTATATTGCTGACAACACTAGAAAATTTTGTTTTGCTCCCTTAGCCAATATCTTCTTCGCAAAAACGTTAGTTACAAAATAATGAGTAAAGTCTTAAAGGAGTTTTTTTTTTTTCAGCTGAAAAGGCAATTTCCAAGGACAGCCTGCCTTTATTTAAGCTTTAAAAAAATTCTTTCTGATTATGAAATAAATGCTCCTTTTAGAAAACTGGAAAGCACAGAGTTAAATAAAGAAGAAAATCAACTTTACTCAGAATTCTACCACTCAGAGAAACCAGTGGCACCGGTTTTGTATCGTACTTAATTTCTCTGAGAAAGTGCAGACATGTGTTGTGTCAGAACTCCCAGGAGAAGCTTCACCTGACTCCCTGGTGGAAAGGCTCACTCCTGTCTTTTGTCTCCGAAGAATATCCTGTACATCACTCTGGACACTTATAACCCGTACGGCACACGTTTCCTCAGGTGTCGCACCTCCTTCCAGAACGGGAGGGAGCTCCTTGAGGCAGTGACTACGTCTCATTTACCTTTGAATCCCAGGGCTAAATGCAAGGTAGGTGGTCAGTCCAAACTTGTTGACAATTTCCAGGTTCCCAAAGCCCAAAGGCCACAGTGAGTCCAGATTTCGGTAATGCTTCAGGTCAGCTGAGCAGGCAATGAACAAGCTGTTCTTATTGCCAGAGGTTTAGGGAAACTGGGCAATGAAACGTTCTAGGCAAGAATGGTGCGACCAAGGGAGCTGGGTCCTCTGTCTAAAGCGCCCTCTTACCGGTTGCTTTTTCAATTACATACAAGTATCGGAAAATCTACTGATCCAGACAGGCAGCCACGTAGCTTGTGGTCTTAGGCCTCTAGTGGCAGGTACAGGAACGAGCAGCCTCATCAGAGAGAGCCCCCAATATGACATTTTATAGTACCAATCTCATTGCCTGCAACAGGAAAGCAAAAAACATAGGCTATTACACCTTGTGGCCACCCTTCTAGGGAATCAAGTTTTTCAAATAAGAGTGAGGCCCGGTCAGTACTTGGACAAGAAGCAGCTCTTGAAGGATCTTTCAAAAACTGATGCTTTGCTGTCCGTCAGCAGATCCTCAAGCCTCAGAAATCTGACATCTCACTGTACATTGGTGTGCCATCTTCTGATATTCTCACCAAGTCCCCCATGAAGGCAGAAATATAGGTGTCAGTGTTTTGGTCTAACTTTTATTTAGATAAGGATTTTTCCTGTTCAAATTATCCTGGAGTCCCTTTGAGCAACTGTAGTCTTCATATGTCTCTGAGCTATAGGCTCTATCTTATTTTTTCATGTAAGTTAAAATTTCAACTATAATTCAACTAGACATATTTCGGTATATTCATAAAAGGCAAAGACTTCTAAAAATACAATGTCTACTGGAGGATTAGAAAAAACTTTTTATTATGGGAAATTTCAAATATATTAAAAAGTAGAATAGCAGAATGAACTTCCACGTGTCAGGAGGCTTCAACAATATCAATCCACAGACAATCATATTTATCTGCACACCCAGTCTCCCCACTTCCACACACAAACTAGGTTGTTTTAGAGCAAAGTATAACTATTATATTATTATGTCCTTAAATATTTCAATGTGTATCTCTAAAAGATAAAGCCTCTTTAAATAAAAATAGCCACAATACCATTATCACACCTGAAGAAATGAGCAATAAATCCTTCATATCAAATATTTAGTCATGCTTGCATTTTCCAAATTGTTTCATAATTGTTTGCATATGGTTGGATATGAAATCATGTTGTTTGAATAAGCTGTCGGCTCACTTTGCCTTGACAGTAGTTAGAAGAGTTAGAGATGGGCTGAAAGATCAAGCTTGCAGGACACTCCAGTAGTCTTAACTAGAAGGAGCCCCTAGGTGATCCTTCCAGCCAACAGTTGTATTAAGCCTCATAAAGCCTTCAAAACACATACAGTTGTTACAACTTTTCTTCCTGAAGTGCAAGACAACTGTTAAAATCTTTCTCTACCCCAGTATTAAAGTATTTTGAGAAAACACACACACACACACACACACACACACACATTTGGTGGTCTGGTCCCACAATCGATTTCTATTCTGGGTTTGATTCTGTACACACATTGCCCATCTGGTTGCATTCCTAACTTGGTTTAGATTACTGGCCTAAACCCAATGGATAAAGGAAACGAGGGAACAATATTAGTCTCGGTAAGTCTAAGGCTCAGTAACTGCAACAGGCAGAGATCACAAGTTAAGATGACTCAGCCTCTTTTTTTCCCCTAGGGCCAGAACAACCTTCAGGCTAAGTACCGCATTTTATTACATCCTCTAAAAAGGAAAGGCCACGAGTAAGCAAATGTCCAGACCATGAATACTGAAGAGGAAGCAGAAAAAAGAAGCTGGTTATAAAGACACTATTCCCAGAGGCTGTGAGAGAAGAAAAAAAAAAGCAGAAGGAAAAAATTTGAGTGTGACTGTCCCACACCTTGCTAATCCTCAAGAACTTGATCAACAAGATAGTGTCAAAGTGCCTGATAGAAATGTAGATATATTATGATCAGTTATTATCAAGTACTCCTGGAGTGGTCTGAAGGCTGAAGGCAGACCTGGGTGATAATAATAGAATAATTACTCTTAGGTAGCGAGAACATAAGCCCCAGAGCTGCGATTCCCGGACTGTCAGCAAGAGTTACTATCAAGTGTATACACAGCGCTGTTTAGCTAACCCAGCTGAGCCTAAGTAGAGCTGGTCCCCACGCAAGAGAAAAAGAGACGCTTCTGGTTGGGTTCCTTGGAACACCAAGAGCAGCCTCAGAGCACAGCTGGCCAAGAAGGGTGCGGTCAGCAGGTCGCCCAGCTCCAGTTGTGACCCAGCCAGTGAGCCGAATGCTCAGGAAGACCTGAAAACCAGATCTTACAGCCTAGAGCTTTCCCTTGAAATCAATGGCACTGAGCCCTACCTGAGGGTGGGGCTGCAAAAGGCTGCTGATGGACTCATCTGCTTAGAAGTTTTACCACATCCTGAGCTGGAATGTTTTAAACACTTAACCTCACTGCACTGCCTGGCGCTTTATCCAGGAAAATTGGGAACAGATAGAATCAGAAACCACAGTGACACAGGCAAGAATGGACACAACTTGAAATCTGCTTTGGATCATCACACCGTAGCCAGGGCATCCAGCCTGATCGATCAGACGTCCAAGCACACGAAACCCCTCTTTTTCCTGAGCACAGCAGTTTTGTCTTCTGAGCAGAGTGAGAGTTTAGAGAGACGTCCCAACTCCCGTAAGACAGGTTCACAAGCAACCAGAACATCATGACTTTTAACACAATGGCAGCCTGACGCTTGCCCTGGCTAAGGCAGCGCTATCCTCAGAAGGGCCCAGGGAGGCAACGCAAGGAGGAAGCTACGGGGCTCAAATGCACTTTTCTTCCTCTTTTCTTGGGCTCCTGTGGACTGGGAGGGTTTGCTCTCATCTGAGCAGACAGTCTGGGAGTTCTGAGCATGGGAGGATTGAGGGAAGTCTCCTCCCACAGGAGTCCCCCTGCCATCAGAAAGCCAAAGTGCTGACAGGAAGAGCAAGGGCCCCTGCCTATGAACTCACAGTCGAAGGGAGCATTTGGCGATGACTCCAGCGCTTACAGATTATGGAGACCAATTTGTAGTCCCTCCCTTGCATGAACAGGCAGAAAGGACCCCAGAGAAACTTCCCTTCTAGGACAATCAGAAATCACAGCAAACTAAAAAGCAATACTGATGACCTAATGGCCACCTCTGCCTGGGCCTTTGCTGGGGAAAGGGGTTAGGTCTTCAAAGTGGGTGAGGTAGGCTTGGTCCGGGGCTCTGGACCATCAGCCCCACTTCAATAAGAGCAATTATACTCTGTCTGTTCCATATACTAAGTTTGTTTCTCAAATTTTATGGGAACAGCAAGCTAAGTACCCTTTGATCAGAGGAGCTAATCAGAAGGCAGCTTTTTCTTGGTATCTCATTCCTGGCATATCAGGACTCCCTGAGACCTACGAAGGCCAGGTCTTCCCAGAGAAGAAGAGGAAATTCAGTTCTCTTCATCATGATTTTGACAATTGGGGAGCCTGGCGTTTCTCCAGGCTGTGTTTGGAATAGCGGATGGCGATGTTGAGGAGAGATGGGGCACCCCTCCCTCCACCCCCTCACCACTCACCTGAGGGACACGGACAAGATCCTCTCCATCTCTATTCTCCGCTTCAGCACTTCTTTCACGAGGCCTTTGTCGGGGCCCTGTTTGACCTTTTCTCGTCCAATTAAGTACAAGCACTTTGGAGTAAGAAGCAGGTCTCGCTTTACACCCTGTAAGGAGAGGCGCTTTAAGAAAGTGGGTAGACATGTCAAGGTGACAGCTGTCTACACAATGGGCACCTGTTACTAGACCAAGGGATGCTGCCTTGGGTAGCAAATTTTCACTGCCATTGGGATGGCCAATGCATTTATCATCTAACCAGGTCCCTTGAGAGTGAAAGAGGGCACTGTTGATGATTATTAGGTTGACATATATGAAATTGCTGATATTTGACTCTCTTGACTTATAAAAATAGCAAACTCATATGCACCCACCTGAGGTATCAGGATAGCAGGTGTAAAGGGACAGTCCCAGGCAAACCAACACATATAGTGACCCTATCATACTATCGATTAGAGCACATTTCTCAAACAGGGATCCCTCAAGTGTCTGCGTATATTTTTTTGAGTCCACGAAATTTTTACTTTTTAAAACTGATAAATTTTCACTTAAATGATAATCCTTAAAAATCTCATATAAATATACCTAGGAATATGTGGGTTACTAACCACCTTATACCCAAACACTACTGAGAGACCCAATCACTCATGTTAGCACTCAAATCCACCAAGAGCAGCTGTAAGGAATGATTTGGTTTCAGCAAAACAGCATCATTTTCCTTGTTAAATTAATACTTATTTATTTCATTTTTTTTTCCTGACCAAAAACCAACCAACCAACCAACCAAAAAGCTCTTCATGGTCCATGAGCTACTGTGGCTTCAGATTTCACTATTAGAACCAAGATCTCATCAGGCAATAAAAAGAAAGTGTCTGAGGGAAGAGGTAAAAGAATCAGCTGTCCCTCCAGTGGTGATGTGAAAGCCTTGCTTAGTCATTCACTCAGGGAAGATGGGTAAGAACACTTTGCAATATTGCTTGATATTCTGAATCTTTTGACCCAAAGATTCCACTCCCATCAATTTATTCTAAAAGCATCAGCAGACAAACGTAAAAAGATATGTGTGAAAGGATGCTCACTGTATCCTTTTTTTATGATAGTAAACAAACAAACAAACAAACAAAAAACCAAAACCAACCAAAAAAATCTCCACTAAAAATGGATAAATGAGAAATCAATTAAAAATATAGCAAAGCACCTGTTGAATGGAATACGATGCAGCTAAACAAAATAATTTATATTGACATATCTATTAATATGGAAAGTTCTCCCTGGCCTATTTTAAGAAAAAAAAAAAAAAACCCAGAATATAAACCAGCAGCGAATGTAGATCTCATTTTTGTAAAACTAACCCTACAAATGTACGTTGTATAAAAAAGTTCTAAAGGATACACACAAAATGTTAACAGTGATTGTTTCTGGGTATGGGGGCTATTTTTCTTTTGGCTTATTTGTATTTCCTAAATTTTTCTACAATGAACATGTTCTGTTTTGGTAATAAGAAAAGCAAACTTATGAATTATTTTTTAAAACCAAGGAATCTGTTTCGTGCCTCTCAGAGGCGGGCAGTTAGCGTGTACCTTGAACCTCCTGTCGTACTTGGTCACTGTGTCTGCAAAATCGATCTTCTCCCTCTTGCCCACAAACTGCTGGAGTTCCGGATGCTCCTCCATCCCGATATAATCGCCAATGAAGTTCCTGTTGATACTGTTTCTCCTTCTCTCCTTCTTGTTCAACAAGAGGTCTGAGGCTGCAATTCCCAAAAGGGCAGAGAAGGGAGAAGGATCAGTCCCCCACAAAAAGGAGGAAAATACTTGGTGTGGAAACACAGAGAAACTCTAAATGAATGCAAGATTTTTAACACATGACACTGTATGCAAAGTAGAATGAACTTGTAACTTCACCTGAGCTCAAAATTATTCTTGAGATTTGTTGAATGCATGAAACAAAATGACTGAAATACCTTCTTCTCTCATTTGGACGTACTTCTTCCGGGCCACAAATTTCCTCCATGATTTCTGTATCACTCGAGCATACCCATCATACTTTCTCTCTCTCATTTCTTCCAGAAGAAATAGCTATGAATGTAGAGAAGACAAATGTGAGCCAATTCACAAGACCTGAGCATCACTTTTTTGGGTTATTTCAGGGACACTCAGTTTAGTCAAGGACATACATGGCAAGCAGCTTCTCAGACTCATAAATGTGAAACAATGATTCCTAGGGCATGTTGTTTATCATCACTATAACTTTTTTATCTATATATTTTTTTAACAAAAACCATAATGGAAAATAGCTGGGTCTGAGGGTGTTCAGTTGGACCTTAATGGTGTCTGCCCTGCCTTGCTCATAATCTTGGTGAGAATCAAATGAGAGATTCACCATTTATCCACTTATCCCCCACCCTGATCCAAAGAGGATATTAGGGGGCTAGGTCAAATGAGTCGGTGGAGGCCATTGTTTCATGTTGCATATAGCCTGTTAATAGAATTTTCTAGCTTTTGCAAGAGCAGAGCTTGTGCTGCTGTGGAAGGACTGCCCTACTGTCAGTTCCATGAAAGTACAGACTTCCTGCCTCATAGAATTCTCCAGGGTATCACTGGGGCAGAGGATGATAACCACAGTGATTGGAGCTGGACTTAAGATGTGGTAGTGAGGACTTGGATTCACCAAGAGGGGCTGAGACTGTTTTGTTTAAGGGACTGGATCAGACACTGGCAGGTCTTGAAACTCAGGCCATTTTAACAATTAATACTAATTGTTGCATCCCACTCAATGAAGCTCTGGAATAATGAAGATGATAGCAAATAGCTGTCATGTACTGAGTGCCTACTATGGTCAGGAATCATTCTAGATGCTTTACATACATTATTTCATGCAACCCCTCAACAACTACAAGAGCCACATATTTCTGTATCTCCATTTTACAGATGAGAAAATTGGAACTAAGGCTGGGTGGGGCTGGAAAGTGAACCAAGGTCTTCCAGGCTCTGCCAGGCTCATCCTCACTTTGACATAAAAGTCTTTCTTTGTAAATCTGCATTTGATCAACTCGTAAAATGGTTGGAAACTTTACCATTCACCTAGGAAGTGGTTTACATGAATCTGTAGGAAAAAATAAAATAAAACGAACCAACAAAAACCCAAAGTAAAGATGATCAATAGCCATTGCAAAAATGTTCCAGAAGTAAACAAGTGAATTTGGTTTGAAGGCAGCTGGGCTTGATTTATGGTCTCTGCTTATTTGGGTCCATACTCAGGAGTCACATCTATCCCCTCCTGTCACTCAGCTTCTCCTTCTTACAGCCCCAGCTGTGCAGAAACAACATCTCAAACTCAAAATACCAAGGGAGGGGCCACTTCATTCCACAGCCTTCAGTGGCATGAGGAATATATTTCTAAAAACAAAAGGGAATACATGGTTTAACAACTAGACAGAATATTTAAAATCTGAGCCCTGTGGTTGCCTGTTGTAAGAATATTCTTTGGTGTTTCTTATCTTGTGTGTTGGATTTCTGAGTAAGTCTTGTTTTCTTCTTCTTTCCCAGAACTATTTTGGGAATGTCAGAGAAAATACACTTGTGACTCAGAAAGGATGAAGAGGCAACCCATTCCCAACTTCCTATAGACTGTTTCAAAGATTAGCTGGGTTTTAGGTTCTTTCCAAAAGCCATGGGGGTGAGAAAGCAGGGAGGTTTGAGAAAAAATCATGGACACATGTAATAAATAAGCAAAACCAAACCCCTTGGTGCCTGTTGTCTAATGTGGGTTCTTAAAGTAAACGGGTTATTTAGTATATTCAGCACATTTACTACACAGTCAAGGCAAAATCACAAAGTGGATTTTTAAAAACCAATTTTTGCAAAAGTGTCTGCAATGTCAAGGCTAGATGTGGATCACTGAGTGATGGGGGAGGGGAGAGAATAGTGGTGATGGTGGGGTGTGTGTGTGTGTGTGTGTGTGTGTAAAAAGACAGGGGAAATGAGAGTCAAGTGATGGTAATAAAGCAATTGGGAGGAAGAAAGGAAAAGAAAAACCAAAAATAAATCTCAATTTTGGAAGTAAAACCTCAAAGCCCAACTGAATCAGAAAAAAAGCATGAAAAATATTGAGGCTTTTTTCATTATATGTGAAAATTTAGCAAATCGAAAAAGTAAAAGTGGTATAAAACAACAGAGGAGCTGCATTGTACTGATAAATCACTCCATCCCGTTTTAGAAAGAACAGGAACTGTTCTGTGGGTTGCCTAATGGCGTATGACACAACATTTTCATTTTATATTTGGAAATGAAATTGCTGTGAAGCTACAAATAACTCAAAGTAGAAAATGCTACCATAAACTTTTCATAAATGGGTTCTATCAACATGTGCCACTTATTTATTTAATAATCTTTATGGTTCATAAAGCCATTCAGTTATAGCCACATTCACTTCTAAGTCTCAGGCTGATCCTAGGAAGCAGGCAGAACAGTGGCTGTGAGGCTTATTCTAGAGAAGAAAACTCATTGCGAGACCAGGATTTGCCTAAAGTCAAGTGTTTCCTTTATTACCAACACCGCAAGTTCTCTTATTACTTCCCCTTGATCTGATGACTAATTTTGCCAAGTTTACCATAGACTCTTGAAATGGAGTCTTGTGATTGTTATAGGAACGCCAGGAAATGATGACGTCAAAACTTGGTTAGTTCCAGCAGTTTCTCCAATTTAACAAGTAATGTCTTTATTCCATAGCCCCAGAGCTAGTTGGGCAGAAGAACTTGGGGGCTGTGTTGGATTCCTGCTCAAACTGAGAACTTCCTATGGACATTCATTAGGCGTACAGTGACACACCCTCCTTAGGAAAGATAAAGAAGTTCCCATAAATTAATCTGTAGAGATCTAGTAAGTTTGTGAATTGTAAAATGGATATGTTTGAATTCCTTACTGGTAAATATTTGTGTTCTATAAAACCAGAGATTTCTCCTCCTACCTATTCATCTCCTCAAAGTCCTTCCCAGGCTGCCTCATGGTCTTCAAGGTACAATCCTGGGAATTCTCACCCCTGGGCTCTGCTCCGCCTTCAAGGAGGAAGCCTGGGCCTGTGTGTAAATGATCTGTTTGGTGTCACCCAGGTGAGGATGTAGGTTTACCCAAGCCTCCTTTGTGGGACAAAGACGTCCCTTTTTAGCTTAGACACTATTGGACACTATAAATACCTATGGGCACCTCCTATGAGCCACTCTCTTATGAATCTCTGAGTACACAATGGCATACAAAACAGACAGGAGCCCCTGACATCAAGGAGATGGCCATCTAGAATGGGAGAGAGACAGAAAGTAAGAAAAGAAACCATTATATGATGACGTCTCTTTGTACATGCTGAGTGCTCTGAAAGCTACGAGGGAGCAGCGGTGTGGGGAATGACTTAGATTGGGAGCAGAAGGAAGCCTTCTTTGAGATGACATTTAAGGCATGAACCAAAGGAAGAGAAAAAGGCAGCCATGTTGTGGGGAGGGGGCCAGCGGAGGTGCTGCAGGGAGAGGGGCGGCACTAAGGAAACGAGTGTGGGGGGCAGCCGTGCACTCACAGACTCTGGGGCTTTGATGAACACTTTGCTCCTCCCGAGCTGGAACTGGTCACTGTCCATGTTGACAGACTGCAGCAGGTGGAGCACACCTTGTTTCTCATCTCCTTTCCAGGAGGGCCAGGTGGCTTTGGTCAAAATGGCATACCTGTGAGGACAATCAGGGAGAGAAGGGTTAGACTCAGACCAGACTGCCCCTCAAAGGCACCTGGTGCTGTGGGGGTCCTGCTGAGACACTCACCTCCACTCACAGGCTTAGGGATGGACCACGGTAACTGCAGAAACACCCTGGGTCTAGGATGCCCATTCTGGAGCTGCCTCCTACTCCCTCCCTATCCGACTGTTTCTATGTTAAGGCCCTGGTGAAAATCTCCTTTTCCTTTCTACCACTGTCTAAAAATAGCATTGTTGAAGGTCACCAATGACACTTTTCGAGCAAAATCAAAAGGTCTTTTCTCAATATTGATTTCCTCAGAGCAATTAACAATTAATGCAAAGAATTTTCTAAAGCTTCCCATAAGCAGCTGTTATTATTACTATGTGTCAATTTTCATGATTGGATTTCGGTGCATCTTGAGTCACCAGGCCCTGGTGATCTGGTCCTTGGCAATTCTTAGCTCTTCTTCAATCTTGTCTCTCCTCTCCTTTTGGCTCACTGCACTCCTGGGAGAAGGGCCTCTTCCTCACGTACACTGAAACTTTTCCCTCCTCAGAGCCTTTGCCCATGCTGTTCCCTCTACTAGGTGTGCTGTTCTCCAAACTCCTCCCAGGGCTGCTCCTACTCAGGAGGACTCCCCTTCAGAGACCTTTGTGAACCCCCAAGGCAAAAATCGTCCCCCTGCTATTTTCTCTCATAGGAAACAATATATTTTTTCTTCAGAGCATGCATCATAATTTATAATGACATTCATATTTGTGCTTCTGTGGTTAATATATGCCTCCTCCATGAGGACAAGAGCTCCAGGAGTGAGAGCCACATCTGTGGGTTCATCCTGCTCAGCCAGCACCTTACATAATGCCTAACACACAGCAGTAATAACTAACATTATGGCTAACATTTATGGGGTGCTCCCTCTGCATCAGGTGCCGTTCTTGGTGCTTTAGACGTGTGATCTCATTTTATTCTTACAGCAACCTGATCAGGTTGGTCTTTCCATTTTGCAGAGTAGGAAACACAGGCAGAGACTCGCCCAAGGCTACTTAACTGGTAAGTGTCAGAGCTGGGATTTGAACCCTATCTGTCTCTTTAATCACAGCACTACATATAAGCCACGGATTGGTTTATATGTAAATATTTCTATTAAAGATTATATAGTCTACTACACAAGTCTATGTTAGAAACATTATAATTATGTAAAAGGCTGACGTAATAGAGGAGAGCGAAGTACATTACAGGATGTCAAATATGGAAGGTACCAAAGACTTAGGAAGGAAGGAAGGAAGAGAGGAAGGGAGAAATCAGAGAAGAGTGTGGGTGAGAAGTTGGAGGGCATGACTATGAGCAGGCACATCTAGAACACAGGCAGTAAATGGGTCCTAGGCCTCTGGAGAAGCCAGGGCCCTCTTCTGTTCCCAGAAGCCACTATGAAGGTTAGACTGATTTATGGCATCCAAGAGAGGAGGAGGGAACCTTGAGAAGAATGGCCCTGCCTCAGGACCCAGGGCTCCTTAAGAGGACAGAGCCGGGTATTATCCTACCCTTAGGGCCAGTTGCTTGGGACTAAGGTGATTCTGGGGACCCTCTCTGCTCCACCCAAATATCCACACCTTGCCTGATAATGTCATAAATTTCCTGGTGAAGCAGATCCTCTTATTCCCTAATTAGAGATAAAAAGCTTAAAAATGAAAACGTGTAGTTGAGCCACATTAGCATGAACACAATGTATTTCATGAATACACATTTCATGGCATAATGAAGTCGATTAAACAAATTAAGCCACATATAAATGACTGATGGCAGAATCTTTCTAGATGCCATTAGGGGACCTGGTGAAAAAGTAGAAGTGTGCTTCTAAATGGGCAATCTAAACGGATGAGGGAGAAAAATTCATGCAGGGTATGGGCAAAAAAGAAAAGGTGACAGTTTCTATGAGCATAGTTTTGCCTGGCTTGAGCTAATCAAAATTACAAACTAAAGTATCTTTCTCGTGCATCTGTGAATAGGTAGCTCTTTGCAATTCACATTTCCTCCCTATTAAAATAATGCTCTATTTCTCATCTGTTTCTTGATAGGAAGGAATTTTGTTGTGCAGAAACTCTCTCCCTTTTCCTGACAAGGCCCCTAATAATGAGGGTCTGGGTAAGACATGGGGATGACCTGGCATATCCAGGGCCCACTGACCATGGACCATTCGCGGTGGTCCCCTCTGCTTTCATGAAGCCTGATGCATCCTCCTCGCTTCCTTTAGTATCCCACTGGAGAGACCAGGGCATACTTCCAGTAGAATGCGCTCTCAGTAAGTACACCCAGTTCACTCATCTTTCTCCAGGATATTCTGATGGGAACAGGTTGCACAAGAAATTGGTGCACCGCCTAATTGGTGCCTCTGATAATTTCATCAAGCATTTTCAGTTTAAGATTCAAATATGCCAAGATTTCATGTCAAGGGCTTTGCACTGGCTGTTTGCCTGGAATTCTCTTTCCTGCCCTTGGACTGGTAGGCTCCTTGTATATCTCTCAGATGACCAGTCTAATGTTTCCTCCTCAGAGGAAACGCAGCCCAGACCCCAGTGACCTCTAGCTGCTGGCACCTGGAATTAAGCCACAAAGATCCTAGAGGCCAGCAGGATGCTCTCTACACTCCACGCTTTCCTGAGCTCCCTATTCTTTCTTCTCTCTTGCCCAGGGCACGGAATGCTTTTCTCCACAAGCATCTCTCTCCCACCTCCACATTCTGAAGGGCTGGGTCAAGGTCAAGAGAAGTATGTTTGTGAGGAAGTATAAACAGTGCTACAAGATAAATTTTGCAAATCTCTTACACTTCTATCACATTTTTCTTCCTAAGAATCAGAATCCACATTTGGGCTTATTTCTCCCAACCACAGTAAGAAGCACACACTGCCTAGCTCAAAAGGTGTTTTCTAAGAATTTGCAGATATTTTCCCAAGCTGAGACTCAAGGTGGCTGCCATTTCTAACAGCTTTTTATCGTTTTCTAAAAGCATGCAAGTTGTATTGGGCAGGTGGTGAATAAGCAGTCTTCCTTCCAATGCTTAGAGCAGTACAGGATATACTTCAAGAGCACATGGCCCACCGGTGAGGAAATTAAGGCATCTTTTGATTTTTAGTCTCCAATTCTCAGTCAAGAGGGATGGTTTTGATAAATAAAAGGGATTTTTCAGATAGGCAATAAACACACACAAAAAGCCCCTGATTCCTATTTTCTAAGTTCTAGGTAGTGTCTGAACCACTGCTCTGTTTAGACCTGTGGGCTTCCTGCCCAGGGAGGGGTGTATAATGCATGCACATGTGGATAGTTGTGCTGGGTATTAACACATCCTTTTCCTTCTGGTTGTTACTTCCTGTTTCTCACTTGGCAGCCCTTCTGTGGACACCTAGGAAGCAATTTTATAAACAAAGCCTTTTCTCTCAGTCACAGAGAGGACAAAAGTACAAGATGGTTCAATTACTCACAAGGGATCGCAGGACAAGACAGTCAGTGGCAGATTCTGGACCAATTCTGCATGACCAGGATCCTAGACTCACACACCTTATGGAAAACGGCATTGTCTCCAGAGAAATATTCCCTGCCCATTGACACACATGACTTTCTAGCCATTTTTGAGTGGGAGACTAAAAATGTACTTTTTATTGAAAAATAAGTTTCCTTCCAAACCTTTATTTTTATTCTCCTCCCTGTATTCTCAGATCAAAAGAAGTATGACAACTTCAAAAGAGCCTGCTTTTTATCAGACAGGGCTGCCCATTTGTCTCTTGTGAAAGGAAAAGCCCACAGCAGGAGAGCTAAGAGATGAAGCATCCACGGATAGAATCGTTTCCATGAAAGGCCCTCAATGTCAGGGCATGACAGATATCGACTAAACGTTTACTCTGAGTAAGGCACAGAGAAAAGTACCGTGCATGGAGTCACGGAGCTGGCATGGCACTCGAGAGAGGTCCAGATATTACAGCCAATGAGGAGGTCATGTCACAGCTCACTTAAGGAGCTTCTGCACACAAATAACACAGCTTGCTCAGGGTACCTGAGACCTTACTGCGAGGAGAGTGTGGAATTCCCGCTCTCCCCAGCTCTGTGGAGCTCACAGCATTGCGTATGGAAGTCACATTTGTTGGTTTGTTTATTTTTAAATAAATATGGAAGGAAAGAGGTCTTTCAGAATTGGTTTCTCAAAAAATTGTTTTTTGAAAATCAAGGTTAGATTTTTTAAAATATGTGATCAGTTTTCAACAGTAATGCCAATTAGAGAGAATTTGCATGTATCAAATAAAGAGTTTTTAAGTACAGGAAAAATATTTAAAAAGGATAAAATTATAAATGTTTTAGAATTGTTGAGGGCAGGCCTTTCTGAATTAGGGAAAGATGGAGGAAATACTTTTCATTCTGCATTTAATTTTTTTCCTTTTAATTAAGAAAGGGTATTTTCAAAGAAATGCAGTTTTGCAAAAACATTAATGATTATCTAAGCCATGACTCTCAACCGGCTTTGCCCCCCAGGGGACACTGGCTATACTTTTGGTTGCCATAGCTTGAAGGGTGCAAATACTGGCATCTAGAGGGTAGAGGCCAAGGAAGTTGCTAACCATCCTACAACGCACAGGACGGCCCCCACAACAAAGACTCATCCAGCCCCAAATGTCAACAGCTGAGGTTGAGAAGTCTTGTTCTAAGCTAGTGTTACCGATTATTTAAAGAAGAGCAAATTCTTTCATAATTAACATCTCAGTTGTTCATCAGCAAATGGATGCTGTTATAGTGATGTAAAAGCTCTACAAATTTATTTTTCTCAGCTTCCAATACTACTTTTTATTAGGCTCTGCTTACACTCTAGGTGTAGTGGCCCCTTTAATCCAGAGAGCTGCTAGGGTGAATTTTATTCCTAGTCTAAATCCACCTCCAAAATTATCAGAAATCTTGAAGTTGTGGGGACAGAGCCAATGAGGCTTTATTGTATGGAATGATTCACCCTCTTGTTAAGCTCTCCTGACCATCCACATCAACGACCTTCCACATATGATGACCCACATTGATGACCAGTAGGTCAGCCATCCCAGTCTCTTGGCACAAGAAACAACAACAGCCCCAAAGGAAAAATTACTTTATCAGAAGGCCTGGACTTCAAAAACAGTAATTAAGCTCTTCAGCCTGCTACCTCTTTGTTACATAGAATTTGGATTAAAAAAAAATTCTTACATCCTGTTCCTGTGTCATATACCAGGAAGACATAATTATTTTCCGATTAAAATGCTAAATACAAAATTTTAGGAAAGAAAAGGAAAGAAATTTCCTTTCTTTCTTAAAGGAAATTAAATAGATGTACAAAATACAATGGAACTCCACTAATTTAGGATCATTACAGAAATCAGAATCATGTAATATTTTAGGACACTAAATTTTATCCTTTTCAAAAACAGCACAAAATAGAAACAATCTAAGTACAAGTCCTGCCAAATACACTTTAATGGAAATATAAAAATCAGTTTAAATTTATACGTGGACTGTACAAAAATTTTAAAGTTAACTACTTTATGCTTGTTTTCTTAAGTAGGTTAAATATTTTCCTAAATTATCTTCATACTATAAGTTTGCTCAGTTATGTTAAACCTCAGCCCTTCCCCATGTCACAATTATCACGAATTTCTGAACTTACATGTTACAGTAAACAGACCAAATACTTGTGGCTACTGATTTATTCTACAATAAATAATGGTAAAAAGAATTCTGTTACTATTTAATAATAAAAACACAAATAACTCAATTAAAAAATGGGCAAAAGACCTGAACAGATATTTCTCTAATGGCCAATAAGCACATGAAAAGATGCTCAGTATTCTTTCTCATCAGGGAAATGCAAATCAAAGCCACCAAGAGACACCACTTCATACCCACTAGGATGGCTAGAATCAAAAAGTCAGATAATAACAAATGTTGGCAAGGATGCAGATAAATTGGATCCCTCAAACACTGCTGGCAGGGATGTAAAATGGTATAGCCACTTGGGAAAACAATAGAGCAGTTCATCAAAAAGGTTAAACACAGAAATATCATACGACCCAGCCATTCCATTTTTAGGTACGTACCCAAAAGAAATGAAAACATATGTCTACACAAAAATGTGTATGTGAATGTTGATAACAGCATTATTCGTTATTCACAACAGTCAAAAAGAAACAACCAATGTCTATCAACTCATGAACGAACAAGTAAAATATGGAATATTGGAATACTGGTGCAACGGAATATTATTTGGCAAAGAGCAGGAATGAGTGCATACAACACAACATGGATGACCTCTGAAAACATTATGCTAAGTGAAAGAAGCCAGACACAAAGGACACATATTGTATGTTTCTACCTATATGCAATGCCCAGAATAGGCAAATCTGTAGAGACAGAAAGAAGGGTCTGCCTAGGGCAGGGGGCGAGGGGAGAATTGGGGTTGACAACTAGGGAAGTAGGATTTCTTTTTGGAGTGATGAAAATATTCTAAAATTAGTTGTGGTGATAGATGCACAACACTATGAATATATTAAAAGCCAATGAACTGTATACTTTAAATGGGTGAATTGTATGGTATGTGAATTATACCTAGTTCACTAAACCTGTCTAAAACAAAAAAGAGTCCACAGTTACCAGTTCATTACCTCTGTAGGAATTTTTGGAAGATGCGCCGATAGGCGTAACCAGCTCTTCTCACTCGAATATTTTCTTTCAGACCCAGGTATTCAACTTGGTGCTTTACCCTATAAAGGAGAAAATGGAGCCAGGACATTACCAGATAAATTTTTCACCCCCTCTTACTCCCATTCCCCCGAACCCCCAATTCCAAGCTGTAGGGAAACACATTAAAATCACTACAATTTATAGTGTTCAGAGTCTGAGCTGACCCTCAGGTTATATAATATTAATTTAAAAAATATTTTAGGGACTGGCCCAGTGGCATAGTGGTTCAGTTCGTGTGCTCCCCTTTGGTGGCCCTGGGTTCGCAGGTTCAGATCCCAGGCGTGGACTGACGCACCACTTGTCAAGCCATGCTGTGGTGGCATGCCATATAAAGTAGAGGAAGATGGGCACGGATGTTAGCCCAGGGCCAATCTTCCTCAGCAAAAAGAGAAGGATTGGCAACGGATGTTAGCTCAGGGCTAAACTTCCTCACAAAAAATTTAAAAAACAAAAATAAAAAATGTTTTATTGTGAAATACAGCAATTACAGAAGAAACTTTACATATCTACTTTAAAAAACAGTAAAACAAAAAGCTATATACTACCTACCACCCAGATTATGAACAAAAATATCAGTTTTTCAAAAGACTAAAGGAACGAACTCAACTTTTGAATTACATGACATGAGAGCTGATTTTATTATCAACTTTAATAGTGATTCTAGACCTAATGAGATTATACTTCTAGGCTTTTCAAATACAAAGTAAAAAACGGCATATAAAACTACTAATTTCAAACACCTAAGTTAAAAATGTTCTAAAAATATATGTAAATTACAGTTTTAGTTGGTTTTTATAATAGTAAAAAACTAGTGGTGTATTTTGGAAAATGGATACAGGGTAGTACTAGATCAATGCTTTCACACAGGGGATGTTCACAGCAGAGAAAATGCCCCATGCCCTGTGCCCCACACCTTGGAGATTCTGGTTTAGTAGGCCTGGATGTCTGGGCTGGTGCATAGACATGCGAATTGTAAAAACCCACCCCTTGCTGAGAAGCACGGTGTTCTAGAAGCCAAGTGACAGATCCTGGACACTAGCTTCTGATTGTTCACTCCGGGGTAATAAATAGGGCCTTTGCTGCATATTATGCAGGCTGGTTGAATACAGACACTTGGAAACATGATATTTGAGGAAAATGAGAAACGAAAAGTAAATTTTCTCTCTTTTGAAGATGGCATGTCAGAACTGTGCTGTGGCAGGGAGGCAGCTCCCCATTTAGTACATTTGGAGTCAACTGCACTAATGATGGATTCTAGAGAACCGCCCCTCATGAATCTGCTGTGCTGAAAAGGCAGTTAGCAGCACCCTCCTCCCAGCTTCACACGGGTTCCGGACGGTTGTCTCCCCAGCAAGGCTCTCATGAAACCCATCATTTCCAACGAAGCCTCGCACTTGCTGACGCCCACTCTGTGCCACTACGCACCACACTACACAAGGTGCTAGGGATACCAAAAAAGACCAGTGCTACGGTTCCTGCTGAAGACCTCACAGACAGCATGGGGGTCAAGAGCCAGGATCTGGAGCTGGGTTCCTACTACACCCCTGGCTCTGCCACTGTGCAACCTCTCTGAGCCTTAGACCCCACTTCTGTAAAATGAGAATGGTGACGTTAGTTCTTTCTTCCTAGTCGGGTACATTCTATATAAAGCACTTAGCCAGTTACTGGTGTGAGCAACATAAAGCTGTTATTATTCTAATACATTCACAGCTACAATAAGTAAATCAGGATGAGGAGATGAGAAGGAAATTGATTCTTTATATGAGAGGATTCTCAGAAGTTGTGACATGTGCTGGGCCTGGAAGGCTGAGTTGAATTCACCAGATGCAAAGGAGGGAAAGGCAGGGGGCACAATAGGAGGTGGGAAATTAAGCTGAAAGAGGGGGTGGAGCCTTGATTGCCCTGGAAAGGACAAGGTCACACAGAGAGATGTTTGAAAAGTCTCAAGTCTGACTGGTCTTACTTGAACCAGCATCCAGAAATGTCAACCCCTTCAAGATAATTAACTTAAAAAAAAATCTTTATATAAAGAACTAATATTCAATATCCATATCTGATTTTTGACACATAATCTGGTTAACTAAAGAGGCAGAAATCTGATTCAGGAAAATAATTAGCCACGTGTTGCAAAATGACACTGGTGGACGACAGACGGCATATACGACAGTGGTCTGATAAGATGAGTACCATATAGCCTAGGAGTGTAGTAGACTACACCATCTAGGTTTGTGTAAGTGCACTCTATGATGTTCGCACAATGACGAAATTGCCTAATGACGCATTTCTCAGAATGTATCCCCATCATGAAGTGATGCGTGACTGTAATTTTCCTTTCTCCCATCCTCCAAATCTGAAACTCACCACTGGCCTTTTCTGTACTACAGGAAATACACATGAAGTTGCCAGTTTTAGATATTTGCTCATTTTAACTACTTTTCATAAATATTGGCTTCACCCCAAACTTTTGAGGCAGGGAATGCATCACCCATTAATTCAAGTAGAAACGTTCCTTTTCCATGAATCACGTAGGAAAGACTATGCCTCATGTTAAAACGTTGTTTCATTCACTATAACTTCCATCATCAGGAAATTTTTGTATAAAAATTTTCTTCAACAGGACAATCAGTTTAGTGAAATCTGTCATGTTTAAAATTTCATGTAATCAAAGGATCCAAGTTGATTTCTGCATATCCTTGGAGCGCTGTCACCTCCTCAGTAAACATCAGCCAGACTGGCAATGTTGCCTCGGTGGGGGAGTCCTCTTCACCCCTGCCTTGGCCATTAATGCAAGTAGGTCAAGGCCTGAGAGCTCTGCTAGGGCAGCAATTAAGAACCCAGGGCAGACAGCTTTGCCAGAGCCAAACAAAAACACATTTTCAACAGGAAAAGAAAAATAAACCACACCCTATAAACTTGTGGAATGAGTAACCCTGTCCACCAAGGTCTTCAATTGACCGTGTAATCCTCGCCAACAAAACACACTGCCCTTTCACAGACCCCGTTGCTCCACACTCACGGATGAAGTGAAACCATCTGTCACACAATAAACCTGAACCGGGATGGGAGGGTGGGGGAGAAACCCGGGAAGCGATCCTACTGGAAATATAAATCAACACTTGACCAACGGGTACCTTGGACTTCTTAAAACCAGTTTACATGAATGTATGTTATGAAGTTCCTTCCTGCAATTCAAATAAGGGATATGATTTTTTTTAAAAAAAGGAAAACACCATGGGGAAATTCTATGAGGATTTACTGAATAAATGTACCACGGTCTTAATTTCCATTTTCTGATATTCCAGTGAATTAGTTTAGATATTATGAGAAGGTAGCATTAGGGCTGGGGAACTTCCAACCAGTAGCTATTGCAAAATTTCTATATTAGAGAAACTTTCAGCAGAGCAATCTATGTGGGATAGGAGAGAGTCTGCTGGGGAGGTACTGAATTTGTAGGGCGAGTGAGATGTTTTCATTTAAGACTGTTGGGAAGGGCTGGGGAAGGGAAGCTAGATGGAGTCTGAAGTAGGGAAATAGTGGGCTAAAGCACCCCTCAGCAACACCTCTGCTTCCAAGACTCTAGTGATTTATCTCGGAGGTTGCCTATGACACCACCTTTCTACATGGATATGTGCAGGAGATGTGAGTGTGGTGTGCATGCGTGTGAACGTGTGTGGGGGTGAGTGTAGGCATGACACTCAGACAGGCAGAAGCAGGCTGACAGACATAGGGGAACAGATCCAGGAGAGCTCATTCCATCAGACTGAAGGAGATCCCATTCTGGACTGACCCTCTTAGTTTAGAGAGGAACAAACTGAGGACTGAGGAGATTAAGTGTCTCACTCAAACTAGTGAGTGACAGGCCAGCGCCAGGATTCAGTTCTTCCAAACCCCAGTACAGCCCTTTGCTCTAGATCAGCTGTTCTCAGAATATGAGGCCCAAACCATCATCACCAGCATCACCTGGGAGTTTCTTAAAAATGCACATTCTTGGGCCCCACCCACTGAATCAGAAACTCTGGGAGTGGGGCCCAGCAATCTGAGTTTCAATAAGCCCTCCAGGGGATATCGTGACGCATGCTTAAGTTTGAGAACTAGTGTAGGAAGGCAAAAAAGATAGACATTTTCTATCTTCAGGTGGGAAGAGGTGACAATACTGCTACTCTCTTGGCCCCGAAGGAGAAACTGAGTGACACATTTCAGAAAAGCAGAGGGCAAATTAAGTACATCCACAAGAATGACCAAGGAGGGGAATGGTCAGATTCCATGTCCAGTTCCTTCAGAGGAACCGCGGGAGGAACTGAGAGTGATGAGCCTGTGGAAGAGAAGATTCCAGGGAAACACGATGACTGCCTTGAACTGGCAGAAGAGCTGTCAAATGGAAAAGTCATGAGAATAATTCTTATGGCAGATTAGAGATGTAAGATCAGGGTAAAACTGATTTAGAGAAGGACTGTAGAGCCTGTTAATAATGGGAGTCGCCCACAGGTGGACTGATGGCCTAGGAGTGAGTTCCTCGTCACAGGCTGAATATCATTACTGGATAATATTGTAATTGAAAAATTTCAGTAATTCAATAGAAAAGATGCTTTAGGAACACTCACCTATTGATGAGATTATTCAGAATATCCTGAATTGACTAAATGGAAGGCTGCTACATCCCAGCAGCATCTTAAGGTGAGAAAACAGACTTAGGATGCACCATGAAGTGTGAAAATACAAAGAAGGATTTACAGACAGTGAATGTTTGAGCTTGGGCATTTTCTTTACTATTTCTCTTTTCCTTCCTGTAAAGGATCAAGTATCTTCCATCTGCCACGGGTTAGAAGGGATCTTGCTGGTAGGATGGGAAATGGACCTACACATGTCTCTCAGAGGAGGTAATTAGCAGCTAAGAATTTTAATCCTGGTCTTCCCATTGGAGTTTAACCTTGATTAAGTCACTTGATACCTAGAAGAGTCTATCTACTTTTCTCCAAGAGAGTAAAGAAAAAAGATAGTAATTCTGGTATGCTTGCACCCAGGGACTTGATTATCTGGTGACAATGGTGGGGATCTTCTCTGTAGTCCAAGTCACCCACAAGGTCTCTCCCAAGCCCTGCTCTGCATGTTCCTATGGACAGTGGGATCAGGCCTCTTAGGAATGTGTGTCTGGATCCCTTAACTGGATATTAAAACTATATTCTCTAGTCATCATCTTAACATTTTCCGACTCAGCACCCCAATTCCATCCTGCATAGACCACATCCCTAAAAGCCAGTTGTAGGAGGAATAGTGACGTAGGATTCCTCAGATGTCAGGGAGGGGAGGGCTCCCTGCATGCTTATGTCACAATGTCTCCCTTTGACTTATTCCTTCCCAGAAAGAGTCACTCTGCTCATCAACACAGTCCTCGGGGGGGATTACAGAACCTACGGTATGCCCCCAGTATCCTCACGAGCAACAGTAAATGACAGATTGTTTCTTAACCAGCTCTTCGGATCTTCACTTCAACCCCGAGCTAAGCATTCTAGGCCACATCCTGTGGGTGTCAATGAGGAGCTGAGTGTACTAAGAATGTCTGCACAGAGCCTCAAACTAATTTTAAAACCATCCTGACTCTGCGGCATTAAGGTTTTTTTTTTTTCCATTTGCCCCCAGACTAGCCAAGATCAACACTATAAATTGCTAATTCTGAACTGAATGGCACTGCTAACATTTTAGGAAAAGACAAGGAGGGAAAAAATATATAGATGGGCTTCATCCTGAAAAGTTAAGACACAAGGACATGAAACACATCTGCAGGCAATTTAAACTGCTTCTGCCTTTGGTGTAGGACGGCCCATCTTGAGCAGAGGGAAAAAGGTGCTGGGGCCAACCTCAGCTGGCTTTGACCTCCCCATCTGCCATCTTCACCGTACCTGCTCTCCTCCCAGTCTCTGGGCTTCTTGGTTTCATTTGGTTTTATGCAACGAATGTAGTGAGGTGTACATTTCATCAGGGTGCTCACAAGGTCATTGGCTTGTTTCTAGAAAGGAAGAATAACATCAGTTAGAAACATGGGGCTTTCTCTATAGCAGACCAACTCTCAAAGGAGACCTGTGAAACTCTAGGGTGGAAATATATAGCTAGAAATTAATCTTCATGACAATTTGTTCATTAGGCTTAAGTCAGGTCTACTACACTTTCTTAAAGCTCTACTGACTGTTATGATTTTAACACTCACAAATGGGTTTGAAGTTAGATTTTTGAAAACAACTAGGACTTTTTCATATAATTAGTAAAATAAAAAGAAAAAAACCAAAAAACCCAGGAAATCTTCACATACAATTCATTTTATGAGAAACAAGGAAACATGCCAGTTATCAACAAATTAAGTTAATTTCATATTGATTTAGGGTCTTTGCAAATACATTGTTCTCAACTTTTTGGGGGGAGCACAAATTATTGCAAGGATAAGTTATCAAAATTCCCTGTACCCTCTTTCCTGGCAATCCAATAATGAAGAATATTCCTATTAAAATGATGGAAATTCGAAAAGGGTGGGAGATACATAAAAACCTCAGAATCTGTAAACCTTTTCTATGCCATTGCATTCACCTTCTTCCTCAGCATGTCCTTTACAAACCTGCAGACTCCAAGCCCTTTCAGTGTGGCAGGTAACTTACTCCCTCACAAAGCTAAAATATTCAATATAAAATCATCCCTCACTACCTGCACATTGGATACCCAAAGTGGAACTGGGTTCAAGCAGAAAAGGCCATATAAATAAAGTTGAAATTGCTTATGATGTATTTCAAATCATGAGTATCTCAAACGTTGTTTGAAGAAACAGGAGCAGAGCCCACATCTGCATTCCCACACCACACAGCTGGGACTCCTGTGGGTCCAAGGATGGGGCACACAGGCAAAGTCTCCTTCCAAGCAAATCAACATGAAGAGAGAAAACTTCTAAAGGAAAATAGAGAAAAGGGATCTCCAAAGCCAGAAAACCATTACAAAGTCAGCAGAAGGGATATGTCTGCAGTAGACAGCCCCCTCTCAATTAGGGCTTTTCTGTTTTCGTGGGTTTGGGAAATCTGAAACCCTTGAGAAAAACTCTTGGGTATAGTCAAAGCAAGATGTTCACTGGTGAATTAAGTTCTCTGTTATATGTGCAGGATATAGCATTCTTTGCAATGCTTGGAATTGAGGGCAAAGCAGCACAGGCTGTAGGAACAAAGCAAAGCCTACGAGGAAAAAGGAAATCAACTCTTATCTTCTTTGTTGATGGAGATTGTACTTGAGAACAAATCTGAAGATCTTTGCAACACATAAGGTGAAGCTGGAGAGGGACTGCTTAAAACGAAGCTTTTTGAAGTTCCCAAACTCTTAATTATTATTTTTAAAATTTTTTATTTAATTAAAACTTTTAATTTCTATGAACCCAAGCCTATGATCTACCAAGTCTGTTTCTTAACCACAATGCTATCCTGCCTTCCTAAGGAAGAGATGAGATAATTTAGTGTGAGATAAAGGGAATTAACTGGGTGAGCTAGGATTAGATAGAAACCTTTAGGTTGTGAGACAATTAATTTCAGCAAAGGGAATGCATCTTAATCATCAAAATTATCCTGAATTTAGCTATGGGTCAACTTTAGATGCCCCTGAGGTGGTTTTACTGTGACTCCAGACAAGAAGAATCCATGAGTTAAGACAGAAAGCCACCAAAGGCACTTGCCCAACAGAAGCGGGAGTCAAAATATGCAGACAGACAGGACAGTGAGAAAAGGCTTAGGGCGAAAGCTCCTCCTTCTACCCTCAACACAGATTATTAGGAAGCCTGAGGTAGGGTCCTGGCTCTGCTATTTGCAATCCACATGACAAATCACTAAATTTCTCTGGGCCTCAGTTTACCCATCTGTAAACTAAGTAGGTTGAACTAGAAGACCTCTATTATCTTAATCTAAAGGTTGGAATAGATGTTAAACGTCAACCAGTCCATTCACCAGGTGGTGCTTGCCTCTCCCAACATATCCACTCCTTTAGAGGTCCAGGCTCTTCGATAAAGCTGCTGCCCAGTCCACTCTGCCAGCTCTGAGCCCGATTCCATTTCCCTATAGCATCAATCTTTGGCTCTAATTTCAAAACTGGTCTCTTCCTTCCCATGACAACAATGTAGAATTTAGTGAAGCCTCAAAATCAAATGCTATTAAATATAAAAAGAATACTCTTATTTATAAACAAGATAATGGGAGTTATCAACCAAATATTCTGTTGATTAAATCCTATAGATCAGTTTTAAATTTTAAAGAATTAGAATACAACAAAATACCCAACACTAAAACTACCTTGAAAATACATTTAATTTTTCTTCCAAGGAACTCAGCATCTCTTTAAACACTTACACTTCTGGGATATTGTTAAGATGACACGTACTATCTCCAAAATACTGTGGATATGGAAGGTATAAGAGATTGGGCCATGGCTATGCATCTCTAAGAGGTGTCTTAGAGGGGATGTACAAAACAGGGAGAATTTCACTCCTATTTGGAGGCAGAGCATCAGACAGACAGAGGTCACACAGTCGACCAAGGAGTGCCAATGGGGGGGGTGAGAATATGCGTAGTATATTCCTCCCTAGATAAGCTGGCTGACTTCAGGTTGACCTCCCCATAGCAAGGATAGCAATCCTTGCAATCCTGAACATTCTGAGTATACCCAGAAGGTGGCAATTTTGAGTATTCAACTAGACAAGAATATAAAGGAAAGAAAGGGGTCGAGTCCTCCAAGGAGAAGAAAAATGCCCACCCCCCACCCTCCTTTTTTTAGGGAATAAGCTCCACTGAGAATCCAGACCACTTGAAAGTGAGTCACTGCAACCTTGATGATCAGGGCCCCTTGGATCTGAATGTGACAATCTTGTGACTAGATTTTCCAGCCCAGAGCTAATCCTTATCCAGGACCCTGAGTGAAGGCATGAGTCAGAAGCTTCACAAACATTAATACATGGGGCCTCATGGGAACTGCATCTGCTCCCTGCCCTCACCTCTGCTCCAGTAAACTCAACCCAGAAACGTCCCAGGACTACTAAATTTCTCTAGTTCTTTGAACATGATTGTCCCCAATCCCAGAGGACTCTACCCTTCAGCTCCAAATCCAGCTTGCATCTGACTTCCTCCACAAAACCAAAGGCTCCTCTAGCCTGGAATCTTCTTGCTGCTGGGAGGTTTCAATGATCATTTCCTTTATTCCAGCCAGTGTTCTTGCCCTCGGGGGCTGGGGAGGCAGGCTTCCATATGTGACACACTCAGAAAAGAAAGAGCCAGCAGACAGAACGGACAGTAACACCTATGTGTCCATGAGCTGGGGTTACCCAGGAGAAAACTGTGAGGACATGTAGGATCCGGACACGCAGAGCCAGTGAGGGGGAATGGACAATCTAGGCAGGGAGCCAGCACATGCACATACAAGTATCCACTACGAATCAAGCAGAGAGGAATAAGCGTGGCGCACAGGGAGGGGACTCACGGAGCAGAATGTAATAGGAGATCATACACATTCTGTGCTCATTACGTTTCAGGCAGTGTGCTAAACGCCTTAGATGGATGATTGAATTTAATCATCACAGCGCCCCCTTGAGATGGGTCCTAAGATCTCCATCTTACAGATAAAGCAAAAGAGGCACTGAGAGTTTAGATAACTTGCTGGCAACCACACAGCTGGTAAGAGCCAGAGCTGGGATTTGAACACAAGCCATCGAACCCCAGACCCCTGTTAATCACTTGATGATTCCATTTATTACAAAACTGGGGTGGTATTTAACTGGTATGATTTCTTTAAAAAATGTTTTTAACTAGTATGATTTTTAAAAAATAGTTTAGTGACTATTTCTCAAAGAGTTACACAATTAAGTGTGTTTGAAACAATCTCTCAATTCAGAGCGTAATTAGGGACAACGAATTTTGTCATGCAATGGCTCAGATAACATAGGGCACTACCCATGAGAGGCTCCCAAGAAACACTGTAAGAATTGCTTCTGACTCTGAGACACCAGGGGGCTGGATGTGCCTATAATTTGCAGAGAGGAGGGGCCTGCAAGATCCAGTGAGGACAGTGCATAAATTGCTCCTATAAGACCCAGCAGAATTTCAGGTATGCAAAGTTCCATAATTGGCAAGTTTTGGGGTCTGGGCTAGAAAATGGTCATCAAAATCCAAAATGTGGCTCTCAGTCATAAAAGTTCTCTGTTAGTTTAATATGAATTCTTCCAGGTTCAGTTTAAAGCCATTTCCTCTTAGAAAGTAGCTGATTATCATCTGCTGTCTATTAAACTATGAGGTACTTAATATCCATTTGGGGTTTCAGTACAGCCAAGTCAAATTCAGCCTGCATCCTGTAACCCTCGTGCAAGCAGCAACATTACTTCTGGGCATCTTCTGTAACCAGTCCGTTATATCTCACTGACCTCATCCTGGCCCAGGGGTGCACTTCCTGACTCCTAAAAAACCCTGCTTCTTATAGGAACCTATAAACTTCCCCAAATAGAACAAACCTTTATTTTGCTTCCAGCAGTAGTTGGGCGCCCTTTCTTGTCAGCTTGCAAATTTTCCGGAAATAAAGACTTTATAAAAGGTCTGGAAATGGAGAAAGAGAATGGATTAGCAATCAGTAAGGATGTTGGAGGATGAAACCTGCTTCTGCAGAGAATGGAGAGGAGGGCCGTCCAGAAGCATACAAACTTGGCTACAGAAAGACCATCTGACTCAAAGCACAAGACTTCAAGATGTGTCCCGGAGAAGTAAGCAATGGACAACAGACACATAGAGAAAGGATTCTAAGATATAAGTATCTTGGAGTCTAAGCCTGAAAAATAAATTTTAAAATCCTGTCTTTAGAATTTCCCCCCTCACTCAAATTGAAGTACACCTAGACAACAGCACATCACAGATGGGTTTGTTGGGTTAAGTAAGATAGACCAGAGCTCAGGGACTTGTATGAATTATTTCGCTCTAAAGCAGCATTTCTCAACCTTGGCACTATTGCTATTTGGGATTTAGGGTTGGATAATTCTTTGTTGAGGGGCGGGGGCTGTCCTACACATTGTAGGATATCTCCCAGCATCAGTGGTCTTTGTCCACTAGATGCCACCAGCACTGTCCCCCATCCCCTACCACTGCAAAAACACTTGACAAACTGCTTTGAGTATAAGTAATTTTAAGTGGAGCAGTAGTAACTCACGAATGCTTCACATGCTGAATATATTTTCCTTAGTAGTTCTAATTGAGCTGCATTTGTTCACAAGCCTGCCTCACCAAGACACAGGGCAGGGACAATGTCTTAGTCACCTCAGTGCCTCTGGTGTCTGGAACATAGCCTGGTACACAGTAGGTGCTCAACATATTTGCTGACTGACTGACTAAAATGATCCATGTAAATTAGCAATCTGACACCCAAATTCAATTCCTCCTGAATGGCTTTTTGGCCATCTTGAATTTTCCAGAAGTCTCCCCAGCAATCTACTTTTAACTTGACCAGACACAGTTATAGATTTTTGCAGAAAATGTGTTTAATAAACAATAGACCATGTCTATAGGACAGGAGTTTACACGGAAGCATCAATAGCTCTCGAACATGGCAGTAATTTTAATAATTAAAAAAAAAAGTCTCTGGAAAGCATGTCTGCACCTGAATGTCATAAAACCCACAAGCCAAGACTTGTGGCTCACCTGGCCTTTTAAGAGAAGAACAAATAGATTTTATGTGTTTTGAATGAAAAGAAATCCAGAATCTCAAGAGTCAGGGGTGTGAGTGCAAAGAAGAGCAGGCATAGGGAGATGAGGGCCGGGGAGAGAGTGGGGGAGGGCAGGCAGGAGAGGGGGAAGAGAGTTAAATGGAGCGGAACAGCTTCTGACCACAGCCTGAAAAGGAAACTCAGTTTTGCTTTCCTTGCAGTTAGGGCCTTTCTTAGAAAATGATCAGGCTCGCAGCTGTTGATTAGAGAAGTTAACCTTGATATTACGACAGTTTAAGTACCAGAGACTAAAAGGGGAGCTATTACATGGAGGCAGCTCTAAAAATTGTAAAATCTGGAAGACTGTGTAATAATATACTTGCCTGGCATGTAGAGGCCTGAGCATGTACATTATGTCTCATATCCATTACCCAGGATCTTGGGAACATTTGCAGAGAAGGGGGAAGGGAAGGACATAGCAGAGCTGGTCCTGAGAGCTCCAGCAGCTTGTAAGGGGAAAGTCCCTACCACTTCTACCCCGACAGCTCAGACAGGGTCTGGAGAGTTAAAATGGATCTCTGAGGCAATCCCCCTCAAGTTGCCCCTCCCAGAGTTCTCAAGCCATTTCCCAAGAGCTTCAGGGACTCAGGTTAAATTGAGTCTTGCTAAGCCAGTAGCCATTTGTAAAAATTGACTGACCATGGAAAATTCTTGGGATGATGTTCCAAGGGCCAAGTATCATAGAACCAGACTACTCCACTCTTAGATGGTCAGAAATGGCCATCCTAACCCAACCCCAGGATGGTCACCTCTCCCTGATAATAGTGTTGAAAATGATGAAGCTAGGGGCCCTGAAGGGCATGCAGGTAGCACTTGGAATTTGGGGGCAGGAAGTATGAGGGGTACATGGGAAAGACTGAGACTGGGAAAAGAAAAGCTATTTTGAGAAACCGAATTGTCCAATAATAGCCCAGACTCAACAGCTCAAAGGAACAAAATGCTGACCACTTGTTTGTCAAATGCCACAGACTTGTTTTAATATTGAAAATTTGATCAAACCAATAGTCCATGTCAGATAAGGCAAAACACACTTACAGCTCACTGCTCTGCATAAGCTCGATCAGATCCATAAAAAGCACATCACGGTTCCTTTCACAAAAGCCATCCATGTCATAAGATACCTGGCCAAGAATGGAAAGAAATCTAATTTTATCCTTTTCAGTATTTCATTGAACAAAAAATCCAAGTTGGCATGGCTATCCTCACCAGAATGTGTATATTTCCAGATGTAGCATTTGGGACTTCATCAAGAACTGTCACATCAAGACTGTGCATGTTTTACTTAACTTGTGAGCTGATTTAGTTGGTAATGGCTCGTGGACATTGGTGAATGGTATGTAGCTGCCTACACAGCCCAGATGACCTATGACCAGGACTCCAGCCCTCATGATCACACGTCCCTTCTTCAATGGATCCATAGGGCTGTCTAAGTAATAGACTTAATTCTTTCCCTAATTTTTAGCTAAGGTGGAATAAAATAAAACTCCTTATATTCCATAGTCCATTGCAATGGACTATGTCATCTGAGGCTTTGCAATTTCTCTTACAAATGGTGTCAGAGTTGGATCAATTTGGCCAATAACTCATGCTCAGGGACCCTTGTTAACAAGAGATTCGTTGAGACGAAAGATGAGACCAGTGTATTTCCATAGGACTAGGAGGTCCCCAAATATCATGACCTCAACTTGTTTGTCTTTGTATCACCAGCACCCACACAAAGCCTGGTACCTGATAGGCACCCAATACTCATGCATTTTATGAGAACAAACACCAAAAGTGAGCCCTCAGACCTTATTTATACTCTCTTTGGGCATGGGCAGGTAAGGAATGCAGGCTTGTGATCACAGCAAGAGGCAAGAAAAAAATCCGTTCCTTCAGCAGTTAATATATGCTTACTCATGCTTATATTATATTCATGATCCATGTTTATATATTAAGGGAGATTCATGCTTAAAACAATATGCAGGGGCCAGCCCAGCGGCATAATGGTTAAGTTCGTGCATTCTGCTTTGGTGGCCCAGGGTTCATGGGTTCAGATCCCAGGATGGACCTACACACTCCTCATCAAGCCATGCTGTGGCAGCGTCCCATATACAAAGTAGAGGAAGATGGGCATGGATATTGGCTCAGGGCCAATCTTCCTCAAAAAAGAAAAAGAAACAAAAAGCAGTAGTGTATACCACCTTTTGTTTTGCCTCTCCAAGTACTTCAGAGGCCCCATGTTGTTGAATAAATGTTGAACGAATAAAATACAGCAAGGGAGATGAAATTATACGGATACTGTTATCAGCTGCCTCATGAGAAAACAGATTACAGGCCTGAAAGGATAACTTCTCCTTTCCTGTCGAACCCCTGCTCTCCGGCCATACCTTCCCAGCGTAATGGTGAATAATGAAGCCTTGGTTCCAGCTGTTGAAGTGCTCATGATTCCCGATCTGCATCTGAAGTTTCTGGAGCAGCGTCTGATCTGCCCCCTCGCCCACCGCGTGCATCGTGGCGCACACGTCATCCAGGATGCTCATGATGCCAGGAGGGTTCTGATGGCACCAAGAAGGCAAAGCCCCAACTCAGTGACTTTCTAAAATATGCAATGCTTATCGGTCTTTTCTTAAGCAAGGAAACAGCTCCCTAGACTTAAGATACCATCTTGAAAGTCAGTCTCTCCCTCTGAGCAAGAATGCAGTTAATAATCCCAAATGGGAGTTACCACTTAGATCTAACGATGGAGGAAAGTTCATTTTCCAAAAAAACCTGTTTAACTCCCTGACGTTCTATTCAAAATCACACACAAATCATTATCTGCTCACTCCTATTCGTACTGTTGATTTAAAAAACCCAAAAGAAAAAGGAAAACATTTTCCTTTGCCTCTAATTCATTTCTTAATGTTCGCTTTCAGCCTGTCAGCCCTATAGGCATGGTTTATACAGTTACACAGAGTACACATTCTATCAATATTACTTTTTTTTGCACAGCACTATTTTATAAACAATCCACATGTTTTACATATCTTCATTCTCATTATTTTAATAGCTATATTTCCCTGATCTGATATGCTATAGTGTATTTAATGACTGAATTGCCTGCCTATAGATGTTTCCACTGTTTCCAGTTTGGGGCTTTTATAAAAAAACAAAACAGTACTGTAGAGATCTCTGCCTTCATCCCTTTTATTTTCTTTTAAATAATTTCTAGGGCTACAGTCCTAGAAGTTGTATAAATGGTCTAGAAGGCAGGGCCAATTTTATGTCTCTCCATACGCTATGCCATCCACGTAAGTGATAGTTGTCTTCCCTTAGAATTCAGTAACAACTTCCACTTGTAAATTGACATTTTACTCATATATACATGTTCATATTTACTGCAAGAATAAAACCCTACTGCCCTATGTTCACACATACACACAAAATTAAAGTAATTGCTAAATTCTCTGCCAATCAGAGTAGTCACCTTGCCTACTCTAAAACAATGACACAGAGAACAAAAACTCACTTAATATGAACTGTGAGCAGCGAAGAGACACCAGACTGATACTCACAACTTTGTTCTCTATGAGGTCACACACGATTTTGTTATTAAAGTACTCAATGGGCGTCCATCTGATTCCCTCTTGAACGTATTCTTCCTGCAGGACAGAAGGCAGGAATTCACGTAATTACCCAGTGAAGACTAGCTGGAGCTCTACACAGACGGATACCAAAGGCGCACAAATCACCGTGAAAGAAAAACTTGAATGTCCTTCAACAAAAACTTGGAACTTTAATTTTCTTTTTCTAAGAGGGATAGGAAAAAAACATTTCATTGCTGGGTCATGTTTACGTTTAATTTGAACCATAGGAAACTGCTACCACACAATGGTTTTTGAGATTCAAAAATGGCAATTTAATATGGCTTCACCTATAGGTCCATTACAAAATAATCTCTTTGAATTTAACGTAGGACGTCAGTACGGATTAGCATCTAGGCGCTTAAGGGAACGGTCCCTTACTCGGGCCAGCTGGTCATTTAATTTGGTGAACACCACCACACTCTCCTGGTTCTCCTCCTTCCTCTCCAGTCTTGCTTTATTAGCTTCCTTTGCTGGCTCTTTCTTCTTTCCAGATCATTATATGATGGAGAGTCTTAGGGCTCAATCTTCCAGCCTTCTTGTTTTTTTCAACCCTCCTTCTCTAGGGGATTTCAATCAATCTCATGACTTTAAATAACACCTCTAGGTTCATGACACTCAAATTTATTTCTCTAGTCTAGACCTCTCCACTGAGTTCCAGACTCACATTATATTTCATATACTGGAATCTCCACTCGGATGTATAATAGGCCCCTCAAACGTAACATGTTCAGCGGAGTTCTGATTCTACATTCCCCTACTGTCTCCAACCAACTGCTCTCTAATCTTACCCTTGAGTAAACAGTCTCACCATTGGCCCTGTTATTCAAGCTACAAAGGTAGGAATCACCCTTGACTCCTCTTTCCTTCTTAGCTTATTGCTAATTATTCTGAGCAAGTCATGTTCACTCAGTCCCTAAAATACACACTGACTCTGACCACCTATCACCGTGTCACCATCATTGTCTACGTCCCTGTTTCTTGCCCAGTCTCCTGCGTAAGTCTCCTAACCGGCTTTTAAACTTCCACTCTTGCTTGCCTTCCCCTGCTTTACCCCATGCTCTAAGTCTATAGAGCCAGAGAGACCTTTTCAAAAACAAAATGCAAATCAGATCATGTATCTCTCTCTGCTCACAGTTCTCCAGTGGTTTCCCATCATACTCACCATAAAATCCTGTCTTTGCCATGCCCTGCAAAGTTCCTATATGATCTAGCTGCTCCCATCTAAGTCCCTACCACGCTCTCCCTTGTTGTTTTGCTTTAGCTTCTCTGAGGTGGTAGAAGCCTAGTATCCCAGGACAGAGGTTTATGCGAAAACCATTGGTCACTGGTGTTTCCTAAGCAGCGGCACGAACACTTCCATGACTAAATGTCCCCCAAACAGCCTTTGATATTTATAGTGGGTTGAATAGTGTCCCTCAAAATTTCATGTCCACCTAGAAACTCAAAATGTGAGGTTTGGAAATAGAATCTTTGTAGATATAATTAGATAAGCATCTCGCAAATGAAATCATCCTGGATTTAGAGGGATCCCTAAATCCAATGACTGGTGTCTTTACAAGAGAAAGGAGAGGGAGATTTGGATATCTAGAGAGAAAGGCCATGTGAAGACAGAGGCAGAGACTGGAGTGATGCTGCCACAGGACAAGGAATGCCACGAGTCACCAGAAGCTGGAAGAGGCAAGGAAGGATTCTCCCCTAGAGACTTGGGAAGGAGCGTGGCCCTAGTGACACTTTGATTTCAGATTCTGGACTCCTGAACTGTAAGAGAAGAAATCTCTGACATTTTAAATCATCCCGTTTGTGGTCCTTTGTTACAACAACCACAGAAATTAAAAAAACAGTAGGTACTG
This sequence comes from Tapirus indicus, assembly GCA_031878705.1. Lineage (NCBI taxonomy): Eukaryota > Metazoa > Chordata > Mammalia > Perissodactyla > Tapiridae > Tapirus > Tapirus indicus. Next base: position 50,840,179 of record CM062918.1, read on the forward strand.
GAATAAAAGGGAACCTACACTGGACTTTCAGAAGGTAGTGTTGGCAAGACATGTTACTTCAAGTCAAAATTAAAATACCAGCTTTGTTAAAGAACATTTATTTTCAGGGAAGACTGGGAGTAGAGCAAATCTGAGAATACCAAGTTTTTCCCTTGGAACACAGTATATGCCATACACAATTGGGGTTGGAACTAGGTTTCCATTTTCCACTTGGTCAATGAGTCAGACAGTAGTAAAAGCCGTCAGTTGCAAGTCCAACTTCACAGCATCATTTACTTAAAGGAGAAAGAAAATGTAGCAGATGGTGTTTAGATTTCACAAACTAAAATATCACAGTGGCATATGGTTTTTCTGCCTGACTCTATTAAGTACATTTCTTAATACAAAACTAAAACCTGAATCTATTACCAAAAGAGAGAAATCTATATGCTTTTAAACAAAATAAATTAGAAACAGAACAAGATGATGGAAGAGGGACTACTTACCTGTTCTGCCTTTAATGTCAGTTCAATAAATATCTGCTGTAATTTTTCATTAACAAAATTGATACAAAATTGTTCAAAGCCATTTTTCTGGAAAAAAAAAAAAGTTACCTGCTTGTAATTGTTTCTGCAAATTCATTTTAGTCATTTCTTGAGTGACATAGTGAAAAGGCTTAACAGAAATGCTGGAGGCACCAGTAGAAAGCAGCATAGTTTATATTTAGGAGAAACTAATTTCGTAAAGGTACATGAAGAATTCACAAAGGCAAAATTGAGCCATAGTGGGTTTTTTCATTGCCTAGAATTATTTCTTTCAAGCCGGATGAAATGCATCACCCTCCCCAGATCCCAATTATTCAAACTGGTCTTACCTGGAATATTTCAAAGCCATAGATGTCAAGGACGCCAATGTTATATTCTTCATGGTCCTTCTCCATCGCTTTATTGATGGACTAGGAGAAAGTAAACAGCATGGTAATTAACTCCTTTTCATTCATATTAAAAACGGGCATGCATAGGGGCCAGCCTGGTGGCGTAGTGGTTAAGTTCACACACTCTGCTTCAGCAGCCCAGGGTTTGTGGGTTTGGATCCTGGGCACAGACTTATGCATTGCTTATCAAGCCATGCTGTGGCAAGCGTCCCACATATAAAGTAGAGGAAGATGGGCATGGATGTTAGCCCAGAGCTAATCTTCCTCAGCAAAAGGAGGAGGATTGGCAACAGACGTTAGCTCAGGTGAACTGTAGCTTCAAAAAAGTCTTAGTGCAACGTCAAGTACTCTGGGAAATCACCAGGATCTAAAAAAAACTTCTAAGGTAGAAAAGAAAAAAGGTTGCTTAATGAGGAAAACCATTTCTGGCAGAGCTAGTTTTTCTCAGGAAGTCTTGAGAATTAGAAGAAAATGTCATCTTGGATGATTGAAGTAAAACCTATTTCACATAAAGAACCAATATTACAAGATCTGTAAATATTATTTCCATTGACCCCGCTCAGTAGTCATTTAATGATCACCTAACATAATATGCCAGGGTTGTCAAGAAGACAGTCTCTGTTCCCAGGAGTTTATACAGATGAGACAACTACAGATACTAATACCAGTAATTATTATTAAAGTGGTGATAATAAAAGGAGCTTACATGTATTTAACATCCACCTGTGCAAGGCTTTGTTAAGTGCTTTCTGTGTGTGGTTTCATTTGATTCTCATAACGACAGTGATAACACGATAATCAATCTCTAAGATCACACTGAGCAAGAGGCAGGGCCTGGGATTAAATTTAAGTAGTTTGATGCCTAAATCTGTGTTCTTGATTGCCGTGAGAAGAGAGGGGCAATTCAATGGAATAGACATAACGATGGGAGGGTAGGTGTAGGTTAGAGGGGTTTGGTGAGGGCTACGGGGGAGGGAGGAATATAGGAGAAAAATTCCTGGAGGTGGTGAGGTATTGGATGAATTTTGAAGCACTAGAGGTATTTTCCAGGCAAAGAAGATGACACAGCATCTTTGTGAGCTAATGGGTAATGATGTACAGCACTCCACCCAGGGCCTGGCACGCAGTCATTGCTCAGTAAATGTCAGCTCTAATTAGTATCCTTACGTGGGGCACCCACCCCTTTTCACCACACAAAAAATGGAGGGAAGACAAAAAGGAGATAAGGTGGGAAGTCCAGTGCTGGAAGGTACACTGAACTAAGAGACTAGAGATTTGGGTTCTAGTCCCAGTTCTGCACCATCCTCTTGCTGAATAGCCTTGGGCAAATCCACGAATACTCAGGCCTAAGGTTCCCTTGTCAGTAAAATGAGCGGTCTGGGCAAGTTAAAAGCCATGACTAATGTTTAGTATGACCCTGACCTTCCTAAGCAATCTTACCCTTAAACTAGCCACAAGAAGTAGATCGAATAATTACCCTATCCTGCTCCCCCTACTCAACCCTAACCACACCTAACCATACTTTAACCCTTATAGATGTTGTTGCCTGGATTCAAATACAGACTTTTTGGATCTAATGGCCATGGTGTTGTCCTTTGACTAGGGTCCCCCTAGGGTTCTTTCTAGTTTGAATATATTAAAGATAGAGGAGGAGAATAGCTGGGGCACGGCCAAATTACCTGGGTTCAATTCCTAGATTTATCATTAATAATGGTGTGACCTTGGGTAAGTTCCTTAACCTCTCTGTGCCTCTACAGCTTATCTGTAAAATAGAGATAATAATACCTAAGTCACAGGGTCGTTGTAAGAATTGAGAGTTATTTTTTCTAAAATACTAAAAACAGTATCTGGCACATAGTAAGTGCTATATAAGTGTTTGCTATTATTAGTCTACCATTTAGAGGCTACAGTGATTAACATAGACTGTCACTGGCAGTTCTAATCTGCTGAAAGACTAATTTTCAGAATCGATATGTGGTATACATATATAAATATGCATATATAAAAGTATACATATGATTATGCCATTGTAAAAAAGGTCTACGGTAGTCTTAAAATATATCCAAAAAGTCTTTAATATTCCTCCCTTCAAAAGATGGAAACGAATTCCACTCCCCTTAACTGTAGGCTGTACTTAGTGACTTGTTTTTAATGAATAGAATATGGCAGAGTGGCAATATTTGAGTCCAAGATTAGGACACTAGAAGCTTTGTGACTTCTTCCTTGCTCTCTCTCTTAGATAACTCACTTTGGGGGAGACCATCTGCCATGTTGTGAGGATATTCAAGCAGCCTTCAAGATATTCCAGAGAGGCTTGGGTACCAAGGAACTGAGGCATCCTGCCAACAGCCAACAGAGTGGGTCATCTTGCAACCAGATCCTCCAACCCTAATCAAGCCTTGAGGTGACTGTCGCTCCAGTCAGCATCTTGAGTGCAATCTCATCCCTGAGTGAGAACCATCAAGCCAAGTCACTTCCAAATACCTGACCCACAGACACTGTGAGAGAATAAATACAACATTCTAAACCTTTAGGCTCAAAAGTCAAGAAAGGTTCATGACCATGAGTCTGTTCTTTTTCTGGTCTGTAGTCTGACTTTACAAAATATTTTGTCCACAAGAAGCTATTACCATATTAGTGTCTTGTGGGACAACTCTAGAAGTAAAAGTGGGATTCAGTGATCCCAGGGTGAGAGGAAAAAAGGGGAGGAGTAAGAATGAGCCAAAACATGAAAACAAAGCCTTTAGTAGTGTTACTCTTTATAGCTAAAATATGAAGCATCACCAATGTCAATCTGTGTTTACTTACATCTACCAAGAAATCGAAGACTCGGGCATGCAGGGCCTTGGCAAGTGCGTCCCTGGTGTAACAGGCCTGCTCCACATTGAGGGTCACGTGGATGGACTCCGACTTGCCTCCCCACTTGCTATCCATCTGCCGGCTTGTTAGCTTTTCTTTCAACCGGTCCTGGTTTATCCCCAGGAGATATGCAGGAAAAGCCAAAACTAAAGAAAAAATAAAACATGATTATCTTTCAGAATTTTAACAATTCATCTCACAAATAGGTGAAGGCACTTGTGTGTGTGCGCGCGCACATACAAGACACCGTCATTAGCCCCTAAGAACTTACACTCTAGTAAAGAGTGCTTATCAGCAATCCCACACACATCCATCCACTTTGTTTTTCCCAATTGTTCTATTACATGAGTCAATTCCGATGATGACTGAGACTTCCAATAATATAAATCAGTGACCCAAGAAGGGTGGCAAACCAATCCCCCCTACTGAGATCACAGCTAAATGCCTAAAATGGACATCTTTCCAAGCTTGCAGCAAGACAGCCCGGAAGGAACTAAATCAAGAAACATTTCTTTGGCTCCAAATATTGTTTTCTTCCTTTTTGGTATGGTGTTTTCATAGCATCATTCCCAAAGAGCTTGAAGCACCTGATATCATCAAACTAATAACTATAACCAATCACATACTTATTGAGTGCTTACCATGTGTAAAGTTACTAAAGAGAGAGGACAGGATATAAAATACTTCTTGATGAGGCAAAGGTAGTTTATTAAATATAGAAGCCTACTAAAAGTTGAATATGTGACACAGACAGACATAAGGTCCTGGAGGAATTTCAAACATGAAGATAGTACTACTTGCTGGGGTGGTCGAGGAAGACGTGGGACTTGGGTGTGGCCTAAAAGCATGAACAGAATTTGTACAGATGCAGAGGAAGAAAGAAGAGAGGGAGAGGGGAATGGAATGTGCAAAGGCGAGAAGGCAGGAATGCAGGAGACGTGGTTGAGGTGCAGCGAGTAGACCAGCACTGGCTACAGCTGAGAATTGAGGTAGTTGATTAAAAGGTTAGGATGAATTCTGATGGTGGAGGGCCTGGAATGGTATGAGATATCTGGGCTGGAGTCAAAGGGGGCCTGAATGACTTCTAGAGAGGGACATAACCAGATTTCCTTGGGGGTGATATATGGAGTAAAATGGACAAGATTGGTGTTATTTGTATCACTACAGACCCATCCCACCCGAAGGACATGTGGTTGGCGTAGTTTGTGGTCTTTCGATAGAAGAGCTGAGGTTCCCATGGCTCAGCAACTTGTTTCAGGCCATGAAACTCACCAAGAGGAGGGCTAGTGATATAAATGGATTTTCTTGACTTCTAGTTAAAGCACTCTAATGTGAATAAATGACACCATTCTTGGGCATGAAAGAATGCCCAGGATTTTTTCCAATGTGAATGAAAGATTTTTATGGACAGAAATAAAAATTATGAACTTGGATATGAGTCTTCTTTTTCTGCACAAAGCTTTACCCAAATTCTCTCATAAAAGGATTTTATTAAAGACCTTATGATAATGCTTAAAAATCATAAGCCTCCCAATAAAGGAAAATCTGTTTGAATTTCACAGATGGTGTTAGAATGTAACAGGCTGACATTTCTCAGTATATACCTTCCAATGAGATTAAGTCAATGAATGCATTTTGAAAAAGTGTAATGCCAGAACAAGGTATTTATTATCTGTATGAGTGTTTCACAAAATGCTCTGACTTTAGAGGGCTTCCTTTTACAAAAGGCACGTGAACAAAATCAAATGCGCTAATTTGCCAATGGCCATTTCCTTTAGTTTAGTTTTAATGGTAACACACATGTTTAGGAATCTGGATGTGTCTTCCACTAAACCGAAACTTACCTTTGCACAGAGCAAGGACATAAGACACCCATAAATCATATTGGACACATGTAGGGTTGCTGTGAGGATCAGGAGACATTTACCAAAGGGTCTGGCAAATAAGAGGTCTTCACTGAGGGGAAACCATAATGTTAGTTACTGCCACCGTCACCAGGCAGACAGCTAAGTATGTGCATATCTCACTTGATAAAGTGGTTATCATTACCAATGGTTTACAGTAAATTCACCAGGGCCCCTCATTGTTCATGGTAACTACACAGTGAATAGCTGAATCAACAAATAATTAGCTCCAACTTTTCTGTTTTGTAAATATGGGCTTCTCCCAAGCCCCTAACCATGTTAAAATAGGGATGCAGTTAAAATATTTGGTAAAAATGTGTATGCTATTATCTTTATGAACACAGCTGAAGAACTAAAACAATATGAGCTAAGTCCTTGGGTCCTTGAGACAAAACAGACAGACAATTCTGACAAAGAAACATGCTATCCTTCCCTGTCTCGTACCTCTTCTGTAGAAGAGGGCACAAGCGGAGGACCACAGGCACTCAAGAAAACAAGGCATGGAATTTGGCCAAGAATCGGAGTCACCAGCTCAGGGAAACAGCTAAGAAGACTAGAGAGGAAATCTAGTACTTGCTTTGAAAAAAACTCCATGCCATGTTTTTCAAGTACAAGCTTTTATGGCCCCGTGTTTTCTTCAGTGGCTGCCCTGGTGCCAAAATTATATGGCTGCTCATATTGACTTCCTTCAGGCGGTGAATTTCCATGAGGGTGTGTGCGAGTGTGGCGTCAGTATGGAAGCTTGGAGGCTGTGGGGAGGGAGGGAGAGTAGGGAGGAGGCACTGATTAATTTAAAAATACTGATGTAACTCTGTATAGTTAAACAGTTCTGTAGAACATAAAAGAACCCGCTAGAAAGTAATGTTTCAGTACATTTTGATAACGAAGATAGATTTCTATTACTGCATTAAAGTGTAAAGCAAAGTTGGATTTAATTTTTCCATTTAAATCTGAAGTATAGGGAAGACTGAGAAACCAAAGATGTAGTAAAACAAAATTCCATTGTTAAATTTAAAAGAAATGGCAAGATAAACGTGGTTCCCCTGTCTTTGGTGTTGAGGGTCTGTGCTTTCTAATCCATTAATAACAGGGCAAAGAGAGGCATCATCAGTTGTACCCCCATTGTTATTTAAGAGGTATTTGTATCTCCTTCAACAAAATTTTCAGGTTAACTTGTACTTAATATCTTTCGAGTAAGACTTGTTTCCAAAAGTACATCACCTTACTGTATTGATAATGACAGGTACACACGTGCCTAAGTTGAGGTTGGTTTGACTTCTCAGCAACATACAGGTTTGACTCAGGATATTCTATAGTTCCATTAGTCTAAGGTCAGACAACAACATAATGTGTTGCTATTAACAGCTATTTCGTTTCAGTAGGCCAGTTGTGCAAAAATCTTACCATTTTTTCCTACAATATAATATAGTAGAGAAAGGCTGCTTTCTTTCTTTATGAAAACATGGGCTAGCACTTCCCTCTACAAATTTATTCCACAGATATACGCAAATATGAGAAAGATGACACAAACCAGATTATCCACATGAGTAACTGGAATAGCAGAAGATCTGAAACCATCTTAATATCTATCAACACACGATTGGTTCAATAAATTAAAGTATAGCCAAGCAATGGAATGCTATGCAGCTATATATAAAAAGAGTGAAGCTCCTTAATGAATTGATAGAGAATAATCTCCAAGATAAAATGTTAAGTGAAAAAGCCACTGTAGAACATGTTATACATTCCTATTAATGCACAAAACTGGGGAAAAAAGAATGGGTGTGTGTAGTTGCTCAGCAACACATATCCCCTTGAAAGGAGTATACGAGACTGGAAATATTGGCTCCCTCTGGGGAGGGGAACGAGTTGACTAGCAAAGGGGTAGATGGGAGAACTTTGACAGTGTACCCATTTGAACTACGTTACGGTACTACCAACTGAGAAGAAAACAAATTATTGGAAGGAGGACACATTTCTTTGTTAAACCTTTTTGGCTTCAAGCACAGCCTTTCCTGAAGTTCATCACTCCACGACCTCCAATTAGGGAATTTCACAGGCAGTGGCCAATCCTGGGCCTTACTCAGGTGGCTGAGGAGGCCACTTCCTCCAGACACCAATGTGCAATGAACTACTTCTTGGCTCAAGCATCCAGGGGAATGCTTGCTTTGTCAGTCATGACTTTGTTCTCCAGCATTAAGAGGCAGTAAAGGATTGTACTACCCAAGAGGGCAAGGGAAATCCAGTCTACTTCCAGAGAAACTACCAAGAAACCCAAACTGTCAATGTTAACAGGCAAAAGTTAATGTCATACACGTGCATTTTTTAAATGTGAAGGATAACATACATAAAGTCTAGAAACACAGCTATTATTGCTATTAGTCTTAGGTTGTGTTTCTAGACTTTATGGACACCCTGCACATTTATTATTTTCCACCCTACTTCCTTCCCTGTTAAACATAATTCATCTTTCTCTTTATCAGCTAGACATCAGAAGTTAGCAGAACTTCCCTCTTTTATCACAAAACAAAAATGTAAAAAAAGAACCTTATTTGGAATGGAAATAGCCTCGGTGCATTGTCAGCAATGAGTGGGATACTATTTATTACTAAGCATCTAAATTTATCATCCTTGAAGAATGCTGAAAAAGGAAGAAATGTCTTCCTGGGTGGTTAAAGGATGTGTGGGTTCTGAGAGCAGCCTGGAAAGACTTCTGATGCCTCAGAGGCTAAAGTCACGTGCCACGGTGGTTGTGGTAGATTGTAGCATACACAACCAATAACAGCTCTCTGCAGGAAGGACCTGATTTCTTCTCAAAGAGTAAAAATGATCATTCAGATCTTCAGGCTCTGACTACTACAGAGGTGACCATTAAAGGTGATCATCAGCAATATCAACACAACAGTCAATGTCCATTTTTTTTCTGTTTTCAGAAATCTAATCTAATCTAACCTACTGGGCAACCTGTGAACCTGTGAGCTTTCCATATTTACACATATCCTGTCACCTGCTCTACAGGACCGACCTTTAGAGGGATGAAGACCCTAAAGATCAGTTACAGAAAGGATTTTTATTAGGAGACAAATCTTTGGAGTTATTTAGCTATGACTCTAATCTCCATTAAAATATCACTTTATTTATAAACCTAGATATGAAATTCTGCCAGACGTCCCCAAGGTTAACGATAAATTGAAACAATTTCCTTAATGATCTACGGTGTGGGGCATGGTGAGGAGAGAGGCAGGTGCAGAGAAGAGGCTAGACTCTCTAAGGCTGTTTTGTTCTGCCACAGCAGGACACAGAAGACTTCTCATCTCTTCCCAAAATACCCCGGTTGAGATCTAAGCAAAGGAAAGTGGTGGGTTACTTTTGATCGGAACTAAACAATTGTTTCCCCTCGTCCGACAACCATGTGCCAAAGCTACTCACACTCTTCGCTCTCCACTGCTGCGTAATTGCCAACTTCCTTGAAGCTGATGTTTCCCAGGTGGAGGACACCCGCCACTATCTGCAGCACCAGTGTTTGCTCCTCCGCGAAGATCCCAATCACATTCATGGCATGCTGGAAGAGAAAAGAGAAATTATCCAGACAAGCTGGTCACCAGCTCTATAAGCACGTAATAAGAAGCCAAAGCTTAGGTTGGCTTGTGCAGTTGTATGTGGCTTAGCTTGCAATGGCAGCTGAAGACCCTGTAAGACATTAGCACTGACCAATGCGCGTTCATACATCCTTCAAGTTTCAAAGTTGTGCTGGAAAGGCAGTTCTGTCTTTAAATGCAGCACGCAATCCTCCAGGGATAAGGGCAAGAGAGTCCAGGAGGAAAGATGCTCAGACGGAGCAGCTGTACGTGAAGTCAACAAGACTGTCCTTGTCCCTTGGTGTGTTCTTGTTGCCACCTCTCTCCCTCTAAGGGCACTCAAGCCCCCTTTCCAGCTACTCCTCGTAGACTCAGAGATCGTTCATACTTCACTGGGAGGGCTGAAAATAGATTGTACTTGCAAAAGGATCTTGATTAAAAATCTCCAGGAAATCAAAGAAGAGCACTATTTAAAAAGTCTTGGGCATGTCTTGCTGAAATTCCTGAATCTTAGATCCGTATCCTAAGAGAACCATACTGTAGGACCAACGCAGGCCCCTTATCTGTATTTTTTCTCCCAGCTCCTTTGAGGTCATGTGGCCTCTTGATGCCATCTTCTCTCCTGGCACCCAAGACACAGTCTGAACATCCTGTCCCTTTCCTGTGTAAACGTCAGCTCCCCTCAAACTGCATCTCTAATTGCCCATTCAGGGTCTCTCACTCGGTTCTGATCTGGGCTGAGGATGGGCCTCGCTGGTACCTGACTCAAAGGGCAGTGGTGGTAGAGTTCTTTGAGGCTAACTGGGTGGCCCATCTCCAGAAAGTTCTAGACTGACTTATTAAGTTGTTTCCCCAAGGATATGACCCCTCAGTAATCTACCTGGTTCACACCTTGTACCATAACACACGTACAAGGCGAAGAGCACGGAGTAGAGAGCGCCCTCTGACCTGGATAACACAGAGGCGAAGAGAAAGTGGGTGCAGAAAAGACTGAAGGTTTTCTAAAATTTCTGAACCTGATAAAGATCATAAGAGCACTCTTTGCTTTGCCTTTCTAAGGAAACAGCGCAACAACTGCGTAAGCTATCAGCAAACAGGTACGGCAAAGCTGCTACACACAGGAGTTTTAACCTGTTAATCACAGCTCCTGCAGGGAGTAATGATAAATTCACGTTTTTTACTCATCTCTAATAGTCAGGTGGTCCTTAGGCAACCCAGCACATGGCTATCTGAGGGTGCTTAGACATGTGTTTTAGGAAATGGAGCGCGTCCAGCAGAGTGAGGTGGAAATTCCACGCTGCTCTTTGCTTTGTTAACCTTCACTGCCCTTTCTACCATAGGCAATGCCCGGTCTGGAGAGCAGTCCTGCCTGGCCCTGGGCCAGCACTTACCAAAGTTTCCTGAAACTCTCGCCTGTCGTCGATGTCATCCACCTTGTAGGACCCAGAGAGGCTCAGGTAGTAATAATAGTCCATGCTGGTGATGCCGAGGCTGTGCTTCTGCTCTGCAGAGGCGCCTTCGATGAGCTGGGGCAAGAGAAAGCGCAGTGTGCATGATGAGGCCCTCAGAGCAATCAAAGGTACTTCATAGCTTCTGTCGTCACCAGCCCTGAGCTCAGGCGATGGGACGTTCTAACCCTGCTTTCTAAAATGATGGGTGGTCCTCCTTCCCAAAATACGGGCTGCAGAATATCTGCTCTACTTGTAGTAGTCCCAAATCAGCCAATTCCAGTTCTTAACTCTGACGAGACCTGCAAGAGCTGAGAATTTTCCCTTGACCAATAAAGAGAACTGCAGTGCTGCACCGGTGAGATGCCTTGGAAGAGTGGAAAGCAAGCCAGATTATAATTATTTCAGTCCTGCTCAACTTGCTTATGGCTTTTTAAAGTGCAGCTGGCCTCTCCATGTTTCTCATTGCTGGGTGCATATTAAAAAGCAGCCTTAGGTCTCACAGTCTGGCATTCTGAAACCTCCTAACCGCTGACTGTCCCTTGGCCCTTTGTTCCATCTCTGACATTTGCCTTAGGTCTGAGCAAGACCCTCTTAAAGGGCTCTCACCAGTGGTGTGCTGGAAAATGTTTAACAATCAACTCTTGGCGGGGGAAATGGATCTGTAGTGTTTGCTGATTTTTGTGGTGTAAATACTCCTACCCCGACTGATTTCAAACTATCAAGAAAATGTCACTGAAGGAAGAAGTGGAAGAGATGCACACAGCCCATGCAACCCAGCTCCAGCACAGCACTGGCTCCAACGCAACAGGACTGAGGAAAATAGAGGCGGCTCCTACCCACACTGCTCCATCATGGTCAAGTTCCTCATGTCTTCTCGGCTCCACACCCCCAAAACAGGGAACCTCATCTCCAATACTGAGAGGTCTAGGTCATTCCACGACATCAGCGTCCCTTAGTTTTCTTCCTGGTCTCCTCAAAATCTTTTTGTACCACCCTCTTCCTATTTTTCCCCTTCTGTTTTTTTTTTTGGTCTGAGGAAGAATTTTCCTTACCTCTTTCTCAGTCTTCTCCCCACCCACATCACTTTGCCCCCCTCACTTGCATCTTCATACCCCCCCTTCTCTAACTCTCTCTCTTATCTACAAATGCACACTGCTCTTTGCCTTCTTTAGAAGCTTTTCTTTGACTCTGTGAAGTTCTTCAAGCTGCAGAATCTACTTCCTCATCATGACTTAACCCCTGCACTCTGGCTTCTCCCCTCACGATTCTGATGAAATGACCCTCGTGGCTACTTATTAGCAGCCAAATCCAACTCTTTCTTGGCCCCCAGACCCCTGTCCCATTCCTTCCCCACAAGAGCTCTGAGCATTTGATCCTGCCGCTCATCTCCCCGAGCTTTCCCTGGCTTTGGTGACACTGTAGGATCCTGACATTGCTCCTCTGGCTACCTCCCTGGCTCCGCAATGTCTCCTCACCCAAAGACAGTCCCCAGGTCCCCAAGTCCTGTATGGACATTATTTTTCTCTCCACACTCACTTTCACAAAAGTCTCATCTATTTCACAGCTTCAACAATTACTCTTATGTCAGAATCTTGAACTCTGTCTTCTCAGCTCATCACTTGCCCAGCCCCTAGTCTGGTGGTTTCCAACCTGTGGGCAGAGGACTACTGGAGCGGGGTGGGGCTGGCATTTATTGAAAAGAGTCCTGGAAACAATTATGAACCTCTCTCTAGTGCTTAATAAATAATACACTATGTGTGTGATACACAAAATTATTTTTCAATATCTGTACATGTTGCTTTGGTTAATACAATTAAAAGTATTACGGAATTCATGGAAGCTTTTGGTCATTTATGTATTCTTCCAACCAACAAACGCCAACTAGAATTACTTGCCATCATCCAAGATGTCTATATAATTGAAAAGACTGAATGTGAGCTACCAATGCAGTTTACCTTCCTTCCAATCCAGTGATCTTCAAACTATAACAAAACAAAACTAAAACAAAAAACAGTCTCAGGCCTTTCCTTAAAGGAAATCTAATGTGAATCGCCAATATATGAAATACAAATAGATAAACCCATACATGAAAAAAATTATTTATGGTATCATATTTTTTAAATACTTAAAAATATTTTAAAAGATAGTCAAATCAGATGATTGATGAAGCCTGGAAGTTAATTTAAAAGCATCCTGTACACACTCGAGCCCCAAACTCTCCATGGCTTCTGAGCATCAAAGTCAAAACTTTTTGACCTGGCATTAAAGATATCAAGCATATTTCGAGTCTTTTGTCCAACAATTCACCTTTTAGAGACTTCTGGCTTTGCAAATTGTTTGAAGCCTGGCTCCCACCTCCACTGCATCGTTCAGGCCACCTGACTGGTCTGAGCAGTCTCGCTCCACTTTATCCTATACCTCCTGCCTATCTCTTCTCACCATCCCAGCCAAATCTCCCCACGTGAATTCCTATTTGGCAAAGAGTCAAACACTCCCATTTTTGCTTTGAAGTTATGTCAATGCTTTCTTCATTATTTAACTTTGGGGAAATTTTTGTCATCTCACCCCAACTACAACTTACTCTCCTTGCAGGTAGGGACATTCTCACAATTCTTTTGCACATTTTCTTACACATACTATAGAAATAAATACTCCTTGGCTTGCCAGACTAGATTGTCTAAACCTGAGGGCTGAGAAAAAAAATTTTTTAACGTGGAGAAGGAATAAGGAAGTAGGAGGAAAAAACATAAAGGAAAACCTGGTAAAATATGTGAAAACTCCGCTCGCCAGGGTTCCTCATCACCACCCTCGATTTTTCCAGAAGGAAGTTGGAGATCTTTCCGCCATCTGGTTCCCCACCTGGACTGAACTGGATTTCAAAGTATTTTCCCTGCAAGAAAGTTAGGGATTTCCTTCAATGGTTGGTGAACAAAAATATGATGTTCCTAACAGGCTTTGGATACAGAATATAATTCCAGGAAATTCATTAATGAAAGATATGTCCTGAATTATTCCCAGTTCTGGCCTAGACTTCCTCACTGTTTCCTCAGACAATAACCCTGCTTTTGTCCAATCACACAATTCTGTATGGAGAGAGAGAATCTATCGTTCCAGCCTGACTAAGTAAGGACACGCTATATTCCTTGCCCACATACCCCTAGAAGGTGCTTGCCTGCTAAGCCGGAAGCTGTAAAGAATGAGGCAGAAAATCACATGGTGCCCTTGACCTAATGAGAGTGAACTCTATCAGCCTCTTTCAGAGGAAGCAAATTTTCCCTCTGGCAGACTTATTTTAACAGTTTTGAGCAAAAGGAATACCTTTTACCTCTGGAGTATCTAAAATTCTTATATAAACTAAAAACACTTGATTATAAGTAATGTTCTTTCCAGCTGGATGTAGGTGTGGGGATTTTTGTTACCATTAGTACTGTTAATATTTCCTTTTAAATTATTACTAATAGGAACAAAGGAGAATAAAACCCTGGTATTTAGCTGGAAAAGGTGCTCAGATTGTTAAGTAAATGATATTATTTTGTCACTAGAATCAAGTTTCTCTCTAGTCCTCAGAAAGGTCCAGAAGTGTAAACTTCAATGAAGGAAAAGATAAGAATGTGGGCGTTAGGGAGTGGTGTGGCCTAAGGTTAAACTGGAGAGCATGCCCAGCTGAACTGCATTCACATCTAATATTTTAAAAATGCGTATGAGGATGGAATCCATCCATCTTGGGGCTAAATTCTGTCGGGCTGCAAGTCTGTGGTTAGAATCATAAACTCATTAAGGACAAGAAAAGCACATTGTGTGTTTTTCCTGTTGTCTACAGAACCCAGTGCCTGCTGTGTTCCTGTTAAGTTAACTTGTTGATTCCAGGTGTCAGAAAGGCTACAAAAGAAGGCCACCCTCTGATTGTCTATTGGTCTTAATCTGATGACTCCTCCTCCTCCTTCCCCTCCCCAAAACAAACACCCAGAAAAATCAGATGTAGAGAAGGACCACAAACCACGGCTATCCTGAACTACAGTAGTTCCTGAGAAAACCTTGCTGAACAAGATCCCCGTGCTTCCTATTGTGGCCATCCTTAACCAACTTTTCCTTTTGGCATGTTCTAGAGGGAATAATTCAGTGTCCGTCTGTGTACTCCTCCCCCATTCCCATCAATCTGTGGGTGGGAATGAAACCAAACAGGACATCAAATCCAGGAAGGGCAGATGTAGTAAATGGCAAACTCTCAAGTCCTTCTAGAAGTGGTTTGAAACCTTGGCTGCCTGTTAGAAAGACCCGGGAGCCTTTAAGAAATGCTGATGGCTGATGCCACCCTACACAAGTAAATCAGTCTCTAGAGCCTGGAGCCCAGACCTGAGCAGTTTTAAAAAACCTGGGTGATTTTTATGTGCAGCCAAGGTTGAGAACACTGCTCTAATGTAATACAAATGTGCATGCACAATTCAAAATTGTTATGGAAAAGTTAAAACCCCTAACGAGAGATCAAATGTTTAGTTTTGTTGCAGAGCAGCCTGGAGGGAAAGAGGAAATCGTACAAAGAGAGAATGTTGCATTTTCATAATTAGATGGAAAGGAACTTGGACCCTTGATAATGTTTTATTTTTTAAGCTAGGTACTGGGTACACCAGGGTTCAATGTATGATTTTTAAATAGCGTTTGAAATACTTCACAATATGTTACTTAAATTTTGAAAAGATTTGTAAGTGGAAATATATGAATTTCTATAATTCATACTACATGTCCATTTTTAAAAGTGAAATTACCCATAACCCCACCCGATGCCACTTCCACCTCCTTCTACTAAACACTGTAAGAGTGTATTCAAACTCTGATTTACAGACACCTTAATTATGTTGCATATAATGTGCATTTTAAAATAAAAATGGGACCACATCATAAATATTGTTCTGGACCTGTTTTTCTTTTTGTGTGTGTGAGGAAGACTGGCCCTGGGCTAACATCCGTGCCCATCTTCCTCTACTTCATATGGGATGCCGCCACAGCATGGCTGACAAGCAGTGCGTCGGCGGGCGCCCAGGATCCGAACCCGTGAACCCTGGGCTGCCAAAGCGCGAACTAAACCGCTCCGTCACCGGGCCAGCCCCTTTGTTTTTCTTTTTAATTAAACAATATATTACAGATGTCTTTTTTAAAAAGTTATTATTAACAGGGCACTTAGATATTATACCCTAGAAGTATTGTTGGGTCAGAGACAATGAGCATTTTAAATTTTGATAAAAATTGCCAAATTGCTCTCTTGGGAGAATGCATCCATCTTCAACCAATAGTGTCTTTTCTCTGGTATTGTTACTCTCCTTAATGTTTGCCCATCTGAGACAGAGAAAATGATATATGGTTTTAATTTACATTTCTCTCCTTATTAGTGAGAACCTCTTTTGATGCCCCATCAAACATTACTCTGCATGTGTGTGTGTTTTTGTGCTCGCACGTGCGAATGGCCCCTCTATACTTTTCCTATCTTTCCATCAGGGTTGTATGAAATTTTGTAATCAGAAAAATAATAAATGCTGGGTATTTTTCTTTTGTTTTACAAAAGTTGACTGATGTATCCTCCTTGTCCAAGGATAAAGAATAATTTATATTGGAAAAAATCAAGAAAATATTGATTTAATCATTTTTTTGCTCTCTAAGGAAGGCAAAGAGGGAGGATGGGTAGCTAGAGAGTTAAATTGGTAAAGTCCATTTTCATAAGGCTGATCAACATTGACAATTAGGGAAAAAAGGTCAAGGAGAAAATTCATTTACATCTTCTTTCCTATTCCATTACCTAGAAACTTCTTCAAGATCACATAACCCAGGTATTGAGCAGAAGAATATGAGAGATGAACAACTAAGTAAATAGTTTGAATAACATTGAACATCAAGGAAAGTGAGGGCAATTCTGACAGATATAACTCACCAGGGAACTTAATTACTGCGTGAGAACTTAGTAAGAATATTCTTGGAAATAGAAGCTTCCTTCCAAAATAGAAGGGTGAAAAAGAAATTGTTTGTCTCCAAAATTCCCACTTATTTATTTTAAAATGGTCCAGAATCAGCCTCACAGATGGCTCCTTGAATGCTTTACTGCCAGACATAATCTATGGTTGAGATAAGATGCAAAATCTCCATAAATCAAAGCTATTAGGCAAATATTCATTTCTTTGTAAATGTGGCTTTTTGTCAAGGAGAATATATTCATATCCATCCTTGCCAACCTTCCAATTCGCCCCCTCAGGAGACACTCAAACAGAAAACTGTCTGAATGGGCATTCATGACAGGACATTCGGCTGACATTTTCATTACCTTAGGTAAGTGGGCCAATAGGAGGCACTCTGTCAGGCTAAGTCCAGTCACTTTTGAACGTTATGATGTTACGTGAATAGATATAAAACAAATGCACAAATCTATGTGGGGTGGGGTAGGCAGTCGCCTCACTCTGGCTGACAGAGAGGAAGAAGGTTCTTTCTAAGGTGCCAGATCAAAGTATCTGCTCCCTCCAGTGTCCAGAGACTAAGGTCTATGAAGCAAAAGCAAAGCAACAGGACCTGGGGTCGTCTAGTCATTTCTTTGTCTGGGCAAGAAGGCCTTTTCTCCAGGGCACAGAGCAAACTCTTCCAGGACCAAAGCTGATGCTTTTATCAATTTTTATTTTTCTTAGTAAGGAAACTCAAGTTGAGAACTGTTTTCAAAAATTATCTTATTTATATCCCAAGACTCAAAAGTAACTTCAGTCAAAGGGCAAATTGGAGCCTGACAGCACGCCGCCTAGAAAATGAAGAAATGATTGAGAAGGCAGCCTCCTGATGATTTGTGAAAAGCTCCTGTTTCCTTGAGGATACCTGACTTAAATCGAGAATATCAACCTCATCAATCAGGTGGCATCTTCTGAAATAGGGGAGAGACTTACAAATCGGCTGGAGTTGTTGTTCCGGACGGTCTTGGCATTCCCGAAGGCCTCCAGCAGTGGGTTGGACTGCAGGATAATGTCCTTGACATGCTGTCACAGCAATCAGACCAGAGGTTAGGAGGGTGCAAACCACTGCTGTACAATGTAAACCCAAACTTTCCCAAAGGACATGGTTTCTGAAAGCAGTAAGGTGAGAGGCCTCAATTCCACGTCTCCCTGGGGTTTCTGGAGGATTTATTCTTTCCTCCTGACAGACCTAGACCTGTTCGTGTGTTTGTGTCTTCCAACTCCCTTGGCTTGATGCAGGATTCCCTGGAGCCAGGGTGCCAGTAAAAC
Organism: Tapirus indicus; assembly: GCA_031878705.1. Lineage (NCBI taxonomy): Eukaryota > Metazoa > Chordata > Mammalia > Perissodactyla > Tapiridae > Tapirus > Tapirus indicus. The sequence continues at coordinate 50,858,131 of CM062918.1, forward strand.
AGGATCTACGAACATTCCCGGACTGGTGTCCAAGTTGGATGCTGCAGCTCTACCTGCACTCCCAGGTGTGCTGGGAGTCACAGCAGGAAGGAAGGGAAAGCAGGAGGGGCATCTCCTTGCTGTTGTGATCATCATTTTTACTATCACTACCTCTTCAATATCCAATCTCTCTACCCACCTATCGCATCCCCACCTCCACCCTCTTCACTGCAAGGGAGAGGTAGCTTAAGGAAAATTAAACAGCTTCTCCTCCCCAAACAAGGCTGTGGACACATAGTCTTGTGCTTCCCAAACTTTAATGTGCATGAATCACCAGGGGATTGTGTTAAAATGCAGATGTGGATTCCGTAGGTCTGAGGCTGGGCCCAAGAGTCTGCATTTCTAACCAGCTCACTGGGGCTGCTGATTTTGCCAGCGTGGAGCCACATTTTGAGCAGCAAGGGCCAACACTGGATTGTATGGAACAATTCCTGGCCTACTGGCGAGGCAGAATTTGGTTTTCAAACACCCCAGTTCTGTGCCAGACTGAAAAGTGTGCAAAACACCCCATGGGCAAGACAGCTCAGCAGATAGGAGTTGATGTTGGAGAGGTCTTTCAATAAGTGAGTCATTCGTTGTACTTCTAATTATTTGCATGCTATGGTTAAACATGTTCCAGAAATAACAAGTCTTTGGTTTGTGCTCTTTAGCTACTGACTAATTTCAAGCCAAGAGCTCTGTATCATTGTCCTCATAGGAAAACAGGAAGAGAAAAGTCAACATTAAACGTCTGCAGTCTGGCCACTGGGTCATGGTCTGTAGCAAACAGGACTAGATAAAGGCACTAACTACTCATTGACTATGTAACAGCCGAAGTGTTCCCTTGGCACCCTCCTGAACATTCAGAAGAGGAATGAGAACCGGAATTCCATAGACCGGGTGCATGCCGTTAGCAATGGCGCCAAACACAAATTCTGGGTGGTCCCTCCATGGGGTCGGTTTCAAAGCTTAGAAACATACTTCGATGCTGCTTACTCCCCTTTAGAAACTCATAGATTTATATAAACTTTGCTTTTCTTTGTCAAATTAATTTTGACTTTATGGATCTTCATTAATCCTTTATATCTGTTTGCTAGCCAGACGTGCCTACACCAGTTATCAACACGCAGTTTCTTGTAGGGATAAAACAAAAAAAAGGATCTTCCTTGTCTCCTCCCTCCTTTAATTATCGGCTTTTTTACTAAGAATCTTTATGCATGTATCCATCCATCCATCCATCAACAATCAAGATGTCCAACAGAATTTTGTGGCAAATGTGAGCACATTAAAGAAAAGGGTAAGAGCAAATTAAGGTAAAGGAGCAGCCCATCCACAAAACAGCATCCTGGATTCCCGTCTCCCTGTCAGTTTTCTGGAAATAGGGTATGATCACATGAATGGAGAAAAGCAAGTGAACTGCACCACACCAACCTAGTTCCTTGAGCTGCACTCACTGTCCAACAAGGAAGTCATGATCCACATGCTGCTGTTGAGTTGCAACATGGCTAGACTCAACTGAAATGTGCTGGACACGTGGAATACATACTGGATTTCAAAGATTTAGTGCCAAGGAGAATGTAAAATGTCTCATTAATTTTTTATATTGATTATATGCTGAAATGATATTTTAGATATGTTGAGTTAAACAAAATATATTTTTAAAATTAATTTCATAGGCTTCTTTTTACTTTTTTTTAAATGTGGCTATTTGAAAATTTTAAATTATGGATGCAACTTGCACCATCTTCCTACCAGACAGCGCTGCTCTAGACCTTCCTCTCATTCAGTGAAAGAGGCCACCCCAAGACCCTTTCACCCTGCGAAAGGAATTTTGGATGCTGCCTTAAGCTTTCTGACCCACCAGGTCATGATGGAGCACTATTTAACTAGCAGACAGAGCCACAGTAAAGAGAATTTTGATGTGTCTTTTTAAAGTCTACAGCTGACTGTGGCAATAACATTGCTTATTAAATGATTCTGTTTAAAAAATTAATCTTTACGGTGAAATCTACCTTGGAGCATGAGTTCCAATAAAAATGTCCCCAGTAGTCTGTGTCAATGAAGAGCACATGAATTGGGGCAGCACCCTGTGGACTTTAGCCCCCGCTCATTGTCATCCATTGCTATTTGGGGAGGATGCTTCACTCACTCCTGCTGATGCCAATTCTGCTACTACAATGAGTAAAACTGAAGACAGATAAAGCTGTATCTACCCCTTTCTTCATACTGTCCTCTTGAATGTGCTGCTTCTCTGCCCATATTGTATTCCCCTCCTTTTCTTTTCATCTCACCTGTGTCCTCATTCTCTGAGTCTTCCCCCTTTCCTAATATTTACCCTCTAACCTTTCCTCTTCTTTTCTCTTTTCCCTCTCTCTTTTCAAATTTTTCTAAATGTATTGAATTGGAAATTTATTCACATAGTTCAAAACATAAAATGTTCAAAAGGGTATACAGGGAGAGTATGCCCTTCCCCCAGTCTCCCAGTTTCCCTTTCTGAAGAAATCATTATCAGTTTCTCAAATATCCTTCTAGAGATATGTTTTACATATCCAAACAAATATTGATATATGTCCTCTTTTTTTTTCTCAAATGGCAACACATTATATACAATGTTCTGAACCTTGCTTTTTGCAATTCATGATATATCTTGGAGATCATTCCTTATCAGTACATGAAGTTTCATTTTTTATGCCTATCTAATATTTTATTCTATTATGAACCCTAAATTAATTCCAGACACCAAGTGATGAACATTTAAGTCATTTCCAGTCTTTTACATTATCAAAATATAACTTTATACACGTATCATTTTGCATACATTTCAGCGTATCTAAAAGACAAATTCTCTTAAGCAGAATTGATGAGTCAAAGGGTGTATGCATGTAGAGTTGATAGATTTTGCTGAAATGCCCTCCTTAAAAGTACACTAGTTCATGCTCCTACCAATAAGATATGAGAGGGACTATTGTCCCTACATTTTTACTAACAGAGTTTTTAAAACATTACAAAATCTTTGCCATTCTGACAGTGAAGAAACAGTTTTTTGGTACAGTTTTAATTTGCACTTCTCTTATTATCACGAAGGTGAGCATGTTTTCGTTTTATGATTCATTTACATTTCCTTCTCTATAAGTTGTCTTTCATGAACTTTGTTTATTTTCCTTTTGGATTTTTGACCTTTTTATTGATTTGTAGGAGCTCATTATATATTAGGTATCTCCATCTCATAATATGTTATTTCTTTGCAGATTTCAAATTTCTTGGTTATAGAATCAATGTCTTTTCTGTGGAAGAAAAATTATTTTTTAAACAGCAAATGGAATCTCTTACATTTCACATGGTACACAGTCTCAAAATGGGCCATATCACCAACTCACCTGGACTTTGGGGCCTCCTCCAGACACTCTGGAGATATAACTCATGATGTATTTGGCAGCCACTGTCTTTCCAGCACCACTTTCACCACTGAGGAAAGAAAGACAAAAATACCCACCCATGAAGTGGATCATAACCAGGGAGGTCCCCCCTGAAAAAAAACCCCAAAATAAAAAAAGAAAACAGACACAAAGGAATTCAGTAAAAAAAAAAAAAAAAAAAGGCACAACATTGGTTGAGAAAGGCAAATCATGGCAGGATCAGGTTACCTCCATGACTTGTATGAGCAATATTAACATGGTGTGTGGACCAGGGTCTTGACAATCATCCTTGTGTACAGGATAAAAAATTAAGCATTCTCAATGGCTGATGATAGGGGACATGATTACAAACATTACGGAATATCAGAAGGATGGAATACTATACAGAAATTACAATTGACATGAAGATTATTAACATAGAAAAAAGCATATGAAGTAACATTAAATGAAATAAATCAGATTCAAATTATATATAAAACATGGTTACAAAATGTAAAGGAAAAAAGTACATAAGAAAAAAAAGACTAGAACTACCACAAATTAGCAGAGGTTTTAGTAAAGGAAGAGATACCATGGGAGACTTCGTGCAGTTCATTATTTTCCAAACTTTTAGAAACGCATGTTACTTCTGTAATTAAAAACAAAGAAAAAGTAGGCACTCTCAGGTTTCAAACCATGTGCCTTGAACTGATGTAAGCAACTTTATTTTAGAAGTTCTAAAATTAAATGATGAGGCAATGTTAATCACATCCTGAATAACAAAGACTACCTTCCGTTTGGTGGCCTTACTGCATGGGGAAACCCTCTTGTTAACAGTATATAGTCTGCTCTTCAAAATACCCGTTCTTCCTTCAAAATCCCCTTGAATTGATGATGACCTCAATTCAAAACATGCTTAAGTCAGTCAGATTTCTCATCTCTCTATTGGTAGCCTTTGTGTTACCATGAGAGAATTAATTAGATTAAGGGAATTCTTATATAAAATAAAGGTGGGATTTGGTATGAAAAATTCAGGCTGCTATGAGCTCATAAGACAACATTTTTGTTTGTTATTGGTGAGCAAGAGTTTTAGGGTACAGAGTAAATGTTCTTCTATGAACACCCAACCTAATGAACTGTTATCAATTGCTTAGTTATTTAAGAAAAGAGGAAACTGTGCTTGTGGTACAAACAAGCCAGGTGATCCCATACTCCCAAAAGAAAACTGCAATAAAGTTGGAAATAATTTGATATTTCAAAACAAAAGGATTAAAGTAGTCATCATAGCAAAACTCAGAAATTTGTTGAATTTTCTTGACCTAATATATCATATGGTTAGTTGGAGAGATTATGGGGAAGAATGAAGGAACCATACTCCATACTCTTTGAGGACCTCTAAAGGTCTGAATCCATCTGTGCTACTCATTCACCATCCTAGTACTCAGCTCCTGACTTCTGGGTCACGTGACTACGGAAACCAAACTGAAATTTCATAAGAAAGATATGGTGGCAAGTAGAAAACCAGAGTCTGGAATGAAGTGTCACACCATTTACAGAGGACACGCTTATTTGCAGGCACAAGTAGGTACAGTAAATATTTCAGCTCCACACAGAAATTATCTGTTTAAATGGTCCATGTAATCAGATGATTTATATGCTAGATTCAGGGTCAAAACATGCACTCTTGCTCATTTGAAGCACAGGTTTTGTCAACAGTGAAACTCCATTTTATATTGTTGTAAATAATGTGAACATTCAAGAATATTGAAAGTCCAAGAGTACAATGGCACAATCACCCAATATAATATTACATAGACATTTAAAATAATGAGAAAACTAAGTGGCAACATAAAGATAATGCAACTAAGGTTAACTAGCAACATAAGCAGAAGAGAATGTATCTATAATGTGATTACAGCTATGTAAAAATAATGTATGGACAAGAACTGAAATGGAACAAGGAAAAGAAATATTTCTGAATTTTGGGGGGCTGGTAATTGGATGATTCTTGTTTCTTTTGATGTGATTTCTCTTAATGCTTACATTTTTGAGACAGGTAATTACTTATGTATTTTAGATTTTTAAAACAGCATTTCCAGAAAAGGTGTGATCACATATCACAATGATGATCAACACTGATCAACTTCTTTAGATTATTATTAAACTTCCTTTATCATGATGAGTAAACATATTTTCATATTTAGAATTCCTTAAAACAAGCTGTGCGTGTGTGAAAAAGAGAGAAAAGAAAGGAAAAAACAACAAATCCTATTAGAATTATGAAATAAAAGTATAGCTATTCCCTTACTGTGTCTTTGGTTAATAGTGTGATCAGACATGAAATATTCTGTCTCTTTTGTTGGAAGCAAAAGAAAAGAATAATAATGGAAAGTAACTCATTTCACATGTTAAAATAAGTATGCCAGGGCCAATAATAGGATATCTACAGTCTCAGTAATTGTGATATTTTTCAGAAGATTTAAAATAATTAGTTCTGGCTGAACATTGATCGGAATTTTCATTTCTTGGTTTCCATTTATAGACACTTAAAAAAGAAATTTTATTGATCAGAGGCTGGTAATTTGCTCAGAATATGGTACAATAATGGAATGTTACGTAATTACTTGAAGTTTACAGTATATACAACCATAATTATACTGGCACTTTTGGGATGGGAAAATATTGTTTCTTGCCCTGGACTAAAACCTAAGTTAAAAGAATGTGAAGGTATCAGACAGATTATATAGCACACCCAAAATTATTTGCTTTGCATCTCACAGCAGTTAGAGCAATTTGCTTTGCTTATGGTTATAGGCAGCCTTTCTTAATTTAATTGCTTTCACTTGATTTCTAAAGCGGAGCAAAAAATATTCCAGAAGTGTATGTGCCTTAAATTACAAAAATGCCCCATTGGTCCCTAAATCCAGCAGCCTGTCAGAATCCTCAGAGTACTTAAAAAAATGCCCATGTTTGGGCCTCTCTTATGATCTGCTGAATCCATCTCCAAAGACAGGACCTAGAAATAAGAATTTTTAACAAACTTTCTAATTTTTATATAGCTGGCTGGGAACCAGCCAAGCAAATTTAAAACAAAATCAAGACAGCCTTCATAGGAAATATCAATTCAAATAGGAAATAATGTAATATTTCTGTGTGCATTAGCCATAGAAATGGAAACAGATGCTAAAATTTCAAAGAAATGGAAAGAATGTTCTGTGGGGGAAAGGCTATTTACGACGGTATATAGTAATTGGATTCAACGACCATAATTGTTTTTCTTAGTCTGAAGGTTACTTCTCACTTAAAAATCAGTAGTGTTTTCAATTCACTTCAACTTATTCTAACAAATGTAAAGATATTTCAGTCATATTTTGGAGGCAGATACCCCATAAAATAAGTAGAGTCAACCGTTCTTACCCCTGGAAGATTCAGCAATCTACTCCTGTCTTCTCCTTCCTAGTCTCAAAATTTCTCTGCTGGTTCCTTCCACAGGAGCTGTTGTTCCTTATAACTAATCAAGTTAACGTAGTTGAAATGTTGCTTTCCCAACTTTATATTTGTTTGCACTTTAGAAAAAATAAAAATCTAAAGCAAAAATTATATGTGCATTTGTTCACCCATTTGCATCGTCTAAGCCCCTCCACGTGCCAAGCTCTAGGTTGGAAGCTGGACCAAGATGTGGCTCCTGGCCTGGAGGAGCTCCCTGCCTCCTGGGGAAGGCGAGTGCACAAACGCTGCAACACCAAGGAGATGTGGATACAGTTTTAGGGACTCCCGGGGGCATCTATCCCTGATTGGAGTGTGTGTTAGGAAAAGATTCTTAAAGGAAGTCACAACTATTTAAGTCTCAATGACAGGTAAAGCTAGCCAAGTGGGGGCTATGCAGGTGTGTGCACCTACACATGCATGTGTGCATACACAAGTGCCCTCGGATTAGGGTGGGGTGAAGCCTGAGCCACAGCTGGAGGCAAAAATCCCCTGGGGGACGATTGACAGGAACTACCAGCAGTTGACTAGGACTTGGGTGTGAAGCGGGGGGCTAGAGGGGTAAGAAGAAGGGCTGGAGGGCAATGAAAGGTCCACGACGGTGGCCTTGGGTATCAGGTTTGGGGAAGGACCAAGAATTCTGGTCAGCAGCAGTCAGTGTCATGTTTTATACAGACTCCAGTCTTCAGTCCTTTCTGCATCATACTCATGAACTTTTCCTTAACCTATAAAGACCAACTGATGTATTATTTTTCTCTAAATTGACTCAATTTACTCAAATTTATTTAAAAAGGAACCTCTGTATGACTACTATAAATAGAAAACCACTATCATTTGCCCAAAATTGGCAACCTTAAAAACAAATACAATGAAAATAAAAGTTATCGTGAAAATAATTCAAATATCCATCAACATAGAATAGATAAATAAACTGTGACATATTCAAAAGTGGAATTCTAGGAAATAATGAGGGAAAAAAAGAATTACAGCTACTGTCAACAATATGGCTAAATTTTGTTGAGTGAAATTTACATTGTGTGAAAAAAGAACAAGTTGCAGAAGTATACATGGAACACATATAATACGATTCCATTTACATCAAGTTCAAAAGCAAAGAAGGCTAAACAAGATGTTGGTTAGGGAAGCAAATATAAAGGGTAAAACCAGAAAGGAAAGGGGAAGAGATATTCAAAATTCATGACAGTGGTTATTTCCTGTGAACGGGGAAGGGAAGGAGCCGGGATGGGTTAGCAGTGGAGGGTCACTCAGAGGATATTCTTCTACTTACAAGTGAAGCGATGGGTGATCTTTGGATCATTACTCTTTACATTTACATGCATTTTATATAAATAATATTAATCTACTCAGTAGTTAACATGGGCAAAATCTGAAGTTATTAAATTCTAGCTGGCCTGCCAAAAGCCTTGAGTCTGAAGCTTGCTCTCTTTAAGAAAGAGGTTTTAAAACATACCAACACAAAACAGACTTACTCCTTGATAGAAGCAGAAACACTGAAATAAAATTCAACATGGGATCATCCTCTGTATATACTTTAAGATTAGGTAAACCCTGCAGTGTGCCACCTACCATCACCTGGCGTCCCCAGTGGTGCCCAGGCCGCATTAGGAAGTGCTGCAGTCATCGGGGAGAAGCGTGGGAGAAGTGTGGAGTTTGGACTGAAGGGAGGGAGCCAGGTGAAAAGAGCGTGTGGGGTCCAGGTGAGGGAGACGAAGGCCTTTGTTAGGGCAGTGCTGGTGGCAAAAGAGATAAGGGGGTAAACTCATGCCCTACAAGGTGGTAAAACTGGTAGAACTTGGTTATGGCAGAAGAGGGACAGGAAGGAATCAAGAGTGACTTCTTGGTTTGGGGCCTCAGAAGCTGGTGAATATCTTATCACTAAGATAAGACTTTACGTATCACGTAGGGCAGGGTTGGGAAATCATATGGTGACAGGAGCCCAGAGACTAAGGATGCAGAGCAGTGAAGGGCATTTGAGGGGCTATCCAGAGGTGTGGGGCCAGTGGGCCTGGTGGACCAGGAGTCAGAGCCATGAGGGGTGAGGGGAGGATTGAGGTCATGGATGGAGGAGATGGCTGGTGACTGGGAGATTGATTAGATTCAGCACGTAAGTAAGCAGATTGACCAATAGATAAATACATTGAAAATAATGTGGAAACAAGACTCTCATTGTCAGAGAAAAGTATTAACAAATTTTTGGATTGGAATTAGAGGTATCAATTCAAACTGTTGTAATTAAAGATACCAGTATACACACACACAGAGAGATAGAAATAGTTATAAAGAAATGTGTGTTTGTGTGCCTGCATGGTGTGTATGGTACATATATATGTATATATATTTCCTAACATAGCCCACTGAGAGGGTCTAAAAGCAATGACACACCAGTATCAGTAAACAGTCAGCACCAGATCTTGGTCTCTAAATCCCATTCTCCAACAAAAGGAACCAGGGCTCCTTGGAGAAATAGCCAATTGAGGGCTGTGCCATAAAGTAGAGAAATGTACAGTGACTGATGTGGACATATGAAGCACACAAGAGCCAGTCTGAAAGGGTTCCCACCGGCCAAATCAAGATAATGATAATAATGGATTATGATCTACTGAAAAAACAGGAAGCCATAAGTCCATATTGCTATAAAAATCAGTCAATCAATCAATAGAGAGAGAAGGGAAAAATCTTCCTTATAGTAGAGTGCCAGCTAATAAATGTAGAAGGAATGATGGAAATAGAATGTGACCATTTGACAATTGTCATATAGGTGATTGATTTGGGCAGGAGTTGTCAATGGATGCTACAGTTGGTGGGTGGAGGTTTGATGAGGAGCAGGATGTTGCCAGAATCTCAGACTATGTCCCCATAAAATGCTAACATCATAAAGAAAATGTGGGGAATTTAGAAACATAGCCACACCTACAGGACAGACCAGGTGACGAACAGCACAGCATTGTTTCTATGGCATTCCTGTCCAGAATGAATGAACTGAGTCTGGTCATGAGGAATCATGAGAGACCCAGGCTGAGGTCAGCCTACCAAATTGAATGCCTAAACTCCTTAAAACTGTAAAGGGCAGAAAACACAGCAAAAATCTGAGGAACCGTTCCAAAATGAAGGAGTCTGAAGAGACATGTATTTCTGGATGGGATCCTGGAGCAAAATGGAAAGAGATATTTTGGGCTGAACCAACAAAATGTCAATGGGGCCTGTGGGTCAGATGGTAGTGGCGTACCAACATCGATGTCTTCATTTGGAGTATGGTAACTGGTCGTGTAAGACAGCATCTTGTTTTTAGGAAATACACACTGGAGGGTTTAGGGATGATGAGTTATTGCATCTGTAGCTTGACCGTAAAAGGTTCAGAAAAACACTAATATCATTAGCAAAATCAACAGTTGTTTGAGTGTGTGTGTGGATGTGGAGGGGGAGAGGAGGTGGGAGGGGGAGAGAGGAGCGTAAATGTGGCAAAATGCTACCAGTTGGGGAAACTAGGTGAAGGAGATACAGGAGTTCTTTGAACTATTCTGGCAATTTTTTCTGTACATTTGGAAATACTTCAAAATAAATTGTTTAAAAGAGAGCTTATAGGAAAAGTCTCAAATCTGAGGACAGGGGAGGAAGAAGTAGATAGAATGTTTGTTCACTTGTGTACATGTGAAACACACACACATATAAATACACTCAACCCCTTTAAATTGTGTTGATCGGTGGCTGATAGAGATGATCAGCAGACAGTTGAAAATGTGAGTCTGAATCACAAGGAAGATATAGTGATGCGAGTGATCAGCTTGTGAAAGAGAGTTGAAATGGTGAGAGTACCAAGTGAGATTACCAAGGGAAAGTGTAATTGAGGACGAGCTGGGACATTGGGGACTGTTGTTGGCCACTGTTTGTTTCCCTCAAGCTCTATTCCCAACCTCCTCTTTCCTGACAATCTTCTGAATTGGTTCAGGTGTCTGTCCTGGCACACGAGGCACAGGGAAGCTGGTCGCATCCTCAGCTAAGCCCATCTGCACCTGGTCCCCTCAGCAACTGTCAAGAGTCCATATTAATCAAGTTGCCCAATTAGACTGAAGGGAAGGACTAATGGGAGAAGTTTCTCTGTCCTCTGGATGTGAGTAATGAAGTACATTCCTCTCTGACTGCCACTGGTAGCCACCAAGGGGAACCAATCTTAGGATGTCTGGACTGTGACACAGAGAGGAGGAAAGACCTGGGTCCTTGATGGCATCATTGGACCACTGAGTCAACCCACCCTGGGGTCTGCACATCCTTTGCATGTTTTATTACATGAGATAATGTTTCCTGAATTTCTAAGCCAGTTTGAATTAGATTTTCTGTCACTGGCAGCTCAAAGTATGTTAAATGAAATGAGGACCACTGACATTTCACGGCACACCAAAGATTCTCCCTATGGAGAACAAGATGGAAAGGTTAGAGGCACGAGGAGAAGCAGGAGGATGGATGTGGCATCACGGAGCCGACGTAGCTGGGGGTCAACTGGATCAATATGGCAGGGAGATGGATGAGACAATGAAGTTCTGAAAATTCCCACTGGGACCTATTCTCACAGACCCTTTTTGTCATAGAGACATATTAGTACTGAACTTGACGCTTACTTCAAAAGATATAACCCAAGGATAAAAAATACAAGGATAGTTTTAATAATATTTTCTTTTCTAATTCTAGAGTTATAAAAGATGAACATATTAGTGACTGAAAAATGACTCACCAGAAGATGAGAAATAAGAATTCCAGAGGAGATTTGAAAGGAGCAAACTAAAATACGTAGATGTAATAATCACAGCATGTGTCCATTGAGCGGTTAATGCACGTCAGGGACTGTTCTTTTGTTCTGAATAACATCTCTGTGAGGTAGCTACTATTCTTATCCCCATTCTTTGATGAGAAATGCTACGTAACTTGCTCAGGGACACAAAGCTAGTGAGTGGCATTGCTAGGAAAGGACTTGAGACACTGACTCAGCAGCCTGAGCTATACTGCTTCGGATGAGGGTATATATTTAAAATCCTCAAATGGGTTAGACAGTCAGTTAAAATCAACAATGTTTCCCAAAGTAACTCCATGAATCGCACAGTGCGTAGTATAATCAAACTTTTAACTACTCCCGAGTCTTTACTGATACACACCCCTCTAAGTAAGGCTTCTGCCAAAAACATTTATTATCTCACACACAGCTGGAACTAACAAATAATAGCCTGCATCACTCTGATCACAAGACAAGACGTGATCGAGAATGAGAAACACATCAAAGAAGGTTCTGGACAGCCTTCTCCAAAGACTCAATTCACACACTCCCTTCCTGGCAGCCCTACTGGATCTGGGAAAGAAATAAGTCTGAGGCGGAGCTTCCCTGCTGCCCTGGGGAGTTCCAGGGCTGAAGAGAAAAGGGTGATCTGTCAGCTCTTGTAATGACACTCAAACATAAGTCCTCAAGTCCATGCAACGGCTCAATGTATAAAATACAAAATCAAACAGGCATGCCAAATGACTAAGTAAATGACAAAAATTCATTCTTTAACATAATGAGGAAAGTGTGAACAAGACAAAGAGCTGTTATTTCTTCCCAATCAATTAGTATTGTCAAGCAGACAAAATTTGCACCTACAGTCTGCCAAGAAAATGGCCCCCTGGCAATGCTCATCTTGGCCCAGCCTGATGCAACAGGAAGAACCCAGTGTTCAGTCTGAAGACCAAGTGTGAGTCCCAGCTCAGCTACTAATTAGCTCTGAAATCCCATTTAATGTTACTAGCAGATATTTTACATCACTGCTTAACAGTTTAGAAAAATTTTTATGTATATTTCCTTACTCAGCTTTCTTTATATTCCTTTAAGATATTAATTCCTATTTTGCAAATGAAGTCACCAAGGCTTGCAGAAGTCCCACACTTTGGACAGAACAGAATAGAGTCCACCCTGTGACTCAACCCCACTGGTGCAGATCTCTCCACTACACCACATGACTGTGGGTGGTAGCGGATTATTAACCAGATAACCTGACACCTACTGGCTTCCAGCAGCAGAGAAAAGCGAAAAGAGCACAAGAGTGGAGCCCCAGATTTGCCACATTTCAAATGTGAGATGTTTAACATGTTTCATTACTTCTCTGAGACTCAGTGTCTTGATCTGCACAAAGGGAGGTGGTAATAGTTTTCCTTATAAACCTAGTTTGCCAGGTTGTAAACGACATAAGTAAAAGACGCTGAGACACAATGCCAGTGCCTACTCAAAAAAGTGATACTGTTATGATTACGGATAATATATTAATTAGCTAACGAGTCAGCCTTCCTGAATAATACTCTTTGATGATAAAGGAATTTCAACAACCACACAGGCTGGAAGGTAAGATTGCAGCAAGCTTGAGGGGAAAGGGCAGATTTGAGCCTTTGCTCTTCAAACACAGCCAGAGGGCAGTCCTTATGCAGGCCCCACAGTCAGGGCTGTGAGCCGACAGGGCCTCCCAAAGCCAGGCCAGAGGGACAGGAGCCTCCAAGGCTGATGCTGCCGGGGTAAACAAGAAATTGGGTGGACCAAGAGAAACAGAAAAGAGTTCCAATGCTAATAATAAAAGGTTCCCGAAATACATCAAAGACAGGAAGACAGCTTGAGAATCTGAGAGACACTTGATGGTGCCGAGGCAGAGACGAGACATAAGCCAAATACTGGAGGTGATCTGATTTTTTAAATCTTTTCATCTTTAACCTTTACTCCTGCAAATATTAGAGATTCCAAATCCCAAACGTCTTTTGAAGCAGATGGTCAGAAATCTAAGATCCGATAGTGACAACGATCTCCTTTTCCTTGATCAAAATTCTCATATGCAGTGGGTCACCAAATCCTTTTGATGTACCTTCAAAATATCTCCTGTCTTTATCCTTTAAAAAACATTTATTCAGCACGTATTCAGGATACAACCTATAAGACTTTGCAAACTGGTGTTGGACACGTTAAGGAGAGAATGCCCGACTCTTCAGAAAACAACGGCTTCAGGATATTTCAAGCAAAAAAATTAGAAACTGCGCCAAATGCGATGCTTTCAAATTGACATCACATTTTTTAAACAGGCTACAAGAGCTAGAGCTGATGCAGGCCAAAAGTGATAGGAATTCACTTTTGATGGCAGCAATAAAACTGCCACATAAATGTTCTCCAAGGCCCCGTAAGTCTCCACAGAGGTCAGTTGGCAAGGACTTCAGAAATGCCTCTGGCCACACTGCCAAGATCTTGTCTGGTGACATAGACATGGTAGAGAATAAGAGAAAAACTTGCCAGTTCTCCTTTCCCATTTTCCATACCATCATTATTTTATTAAGCAGATTTGCATAGATGTCTCTGACAGATCCAAAGGTATCACATATGTAATTCTAAAACACAAATCCAAATTCTGGATTTTGGAGCACAGAAGATTAATGAGCTAAGTAGATATGGGTTGCTCATTTACTGGGCTCACAGGTGTCTACCTGCATCTTCAGGTGCTCATCATTGTCAACGATACTAATAGAGCTGTAGCTGTTACATTTTTCTGTTGGCACTGGCTAGAATCCACATTCACTTCCTAGTCCTTTATTCCTTCACAGGCTTATTGAATGTCACATATCAGTGTCCTCATTGCCTTTCCAACTCGGTCAGGCCCTCGTAACCTCATTAGATATCTGTAGTCTCTCAAGATCTCATCTCTTTTCTACCAATAGACTTACCTTTGTGAACCAGCCTTTTGTGGGATCACGTTCCTGCTCAGAGACTTGCAAGACACCATCAAGGCCTACAGGTTTGTCTACAGATTACCCAGCCTGTCATTCAGGAATGTATGTGCCACCCAGTCAACCTTTTTTCCCCACATCAACCAATCCTGCACTACTGCACAAATGCTATGTGGCTATAACATAGAAACAGCAGTGGAAGACTCAGTTCTGGCCCTCAAATAATTTACAAGGACTGTTTGTCAATGGAAATCTTCTTTAACAACCACACTGATATCCTCCTCATTTTCTCCCCATCACACATTGTGGGTCTCAGAGACTATCAAGCCATTCATGTTTTCTTCATCCCACACATCCTATAGGGAAGACTCAAACCAAGTCCCAACATCTCCGTGACACGTTCACTGTTTCAGTCCAAATTGATCTCCCCATTTTCTAAATGCAAATAGCACTTACAACTTATTTCAAGTATTTCAGCTTCAAAATTATCATTAAACATTTATTGTGTATACCAGAGAAACCAAGAAGCCTAACACCAGTTTGTAGTCATCGAGGATTGAAAAACTACTTAAAATGAGAACATGCAAAATAAAAAATAATAATATTAAGTAGGTGGTGAAAAGGAAGGGTATATGAGGTACTACCAAAATTCAGAGGATGGAGAGATCACTGGATGGAAGTAGATGAGAAAGACTTGGGCAGGAGGGAATAATTCTAGACAGGGAGAGCAACTTGGGCAAGGACTCGGAGATAGAAATGAACATGACTCCTTCGAAGGAAAAGAGTAGAGCAATTTGGTTAGAGTAGCAGAAAATAGAGTTGGAGGTGTCCCAAGCTAGGGACTTTAGACTATACTGGGCAATGGAGAGCCACTGAGATATTTTAGCAGAAGTGGGACATTGGCTAAATGACATAATAGCTAAGGAGCATTCATCTGGCAACTATGTTTGGAAGACAGGGTTGGTGGTAGAATAAGTTTTGGGGTAAAATAAAAAGAACCCTTACGGACTTGTTAAATTTGAAATGTTGGTATGTCACATAAACGGGGTTATCACAGTGATAATTTGTGCGTAAGGCAGAAGTTGGTAAACTTTTCCTGTAAAGGCCCAGATGTGGTCTCTGTCACTACAACTCACCTGTGCAGTTGCAACACAGAAGCAGCCAAAGACAATATGGAAACTAATGAGTGTAGCTTTGTTCCAATGAAATTGAATTTACAAAAACAGGCAATGGGCCATAGTTTGTGAACCCCCAGGTTAGGAGAAAGGCCTACACTGGAGACACAGGCTCTTTCAATTCTCACAATTGGAGTTCTTTCTGATGTCTTCATGTAATATGATAGTGTAATGCCCATTTGATAAAGAAGGATTCCAACTTTTAGTTGAGAAGAGCTCAAATAATTTAAATGCATCTCTTTATAAATTTATCAAAAGAATATATCCATTTAAACTTTTTGGCATAGCTTCTTAAACAGATATTAACCATGCACACCATGAAGAGACTTTCTAAATTCTGAAAAGATAAACAAAATTAATATTTATTAAAAGTTTATTTAATGTTTATTAGAATTCTATTATTTCATATAGGTCAACTTTATAATACACTCACATTTTATTTTCATGTGCCAAATATGCATAATTTTATATAGCACACTAGGGTCTCTTTGATAAATGCACACACTTAAAACTACATGGCTTGCAAGAAACATACTTTGGGGTGAAAAGCAGAGATACCTGTAAAGCTGACCTGCTGGCTTCCTCAGTTGATGAAGCTTCTGTAATGGAATGTACCAAACACAAGGATCAATACCCATCCACAATTCCCTCACACATGTCCAGGGACAAGTCAATCAAGATAAAGAAATGGCCCAGGTATGGCCATCTAGTGTATAAATGCATCTTCACTTCTCAGTAAGAAATTGAGATTGACATATTAATTACGTCGTGTTCTTTCATTAAATCCATTTGTGTGTTGACTGTCCTCCAGTTGATGACAAGCACACCCATTGGCCTCCTGGGTTGCAGAGAGCATCATGACCAACAACATATAAGGGATTAGTTTAAAAAAAACATCCTTTGGGGGGCAGGCTTTTAAGTGTAGGGGCTTAAGTCCAGGGTAACTACCCTTGTAGAATGTCCTGGCCTCATCTTATAGCACACGGTAGCTATTAACACGTCCATTGAAACGTGGGACACTGAGACACAGAGAGGCGTCACGTACCAGTAGAGTGTAGAGAAAGTGTATGAGGTTTGAAGTCAGACAGGGCTAAGTTCAAACAGAGGCTCTGCCATTTACTAGTTTGAGGATCTTACAATTCTCTTAAGCCTCATTTTCTGGAGGAAACCTCAAGAAACAATAATGTCGACACCCAGAGTGGTTGTGAGGATGAAAAGAGATAACCTATATGGAAAACACCCAGCAGAGGGCAGCCCTCAGGAAACATCTCTTGCCTGGACTAATGGTGCTAGGCAGGAGGTGACTGGGAATCAGGATTTCAGAAGCTTTAGTCTTGGTTCTCAACTGGAATAAATTGGGGAGCTTGAAAAAAGATAAGTGATGCTCTGGGCCCACCATAAATCAGTTGAAACAGAATCTCTAGATGTGTAGCCTAGATATCTTTATAGCCACTGAGCTAATAAGGAAATTCAGGAATTGGAAATATTTATCCCTGCAAAATTAAATTAGTGAACGGAAGGCATGGTAGATGAAATTAGCATCCATAGCAGCCACTCTCCCTGATCTGTCTGCTGGTGGGCTGTTGGGAAAGACTTGGGAAACATCTAAGGCAAATCCTGGGGGTTTATTCCTGAATAGAACTTAACCTAACGGATGGCAGGGGCTGGCAGGAGAAAGTGTAGGTTAATAAAAGGAGGCTGACCTACATGGAGTCAGGACAGGAAAATAAACGCAGGAATAATGGGCTTTCCCTAAGTGGACAGACCACTGAGGGGTAGAGCAACACCCTTAGTTCACTGTCCCCAGCTAGAGGTGGGGCCATGATCTGATGACATTAGCCAATATAGTCATCCCTCTACTCCGAATTCAACCCTCTCATGGTAATCTGGCTCCCCTCATGAACTGTGTTCCAGGGAAATAATCAACTGAGCTGTCCACAGGCAGAAATCTCATTTAAATCATGACTGGGGTCTAATTCACACTCATTTGTGAGTTTGGCCAGAATCAGTCTACCTGAGGCTGCTCAGCTTTAGCTACTTTGACAAATCAAGTCTGTAGACATTTGCAAAACTCAGGACCAAGGTTTCGATGGAAGCCTGTACTTGAGAAAGCAGCCTGTCTTCTTCCTTGATTTCTTTCTTTTTTAAATTCAGTGTGTTACACTGATTTCTGGTCCAGAAATAGTCAACTGCCAGTCCATCCTGTCACTGTATCCACCTCTTTAGAAAACATGAGCAAGATTGGGAAGAAACTGATAATACCGCCTCTCTGTGCCACATTATCCCACCTAAAGAGTGTGTACTTCATCACGTAGATAAGGTCACACCAGGGAAATTGGGAGGTGAAGGTCTAAAACAACACCAGGGAGATGAGGTCATCACTAATTTTATTATTTCTTAATTAAATGATGCTAAAAATTCCCAGTTTTTCCAGCTATGGCGCAAGGCCCTTAGCACAAGGAGCAGGCTTCCCTTTCAGCCTCCAGAAAAATGGGTTTTGTTTGTTCTCTGTTCACAAATGTACTCAGGCAGGCAGCATTCTACTCAGCCCGTCTGATCAAGCACCCAGCTCTCCCAGCGTCAGTGGCTGCAAACGTGGGCCTCTCTACCCAGAACAGTATTTCTCCCCCTTTCCTTCTCTCTAGTTTTACTTGCAAGAAAGAGATCCAAAACCAGCAGAGACCTCAGAGATCATCTGGTCAATCAGTTCACTCACAAGTGAAGAAACCAAGGCCCAGACAACTGTTAGGATTGCGGCCCAGGATCACAGAACTGGTGAGAGTGACCTACAGCATGCCAGAGAGAGCAAATCTACTTCCTCAAAGCAGAGGAACCACAGCTCTTGGACAGTAAAGAATTAACACAAAGAGAGGTTGGCTTGGCTACTGGGAGATAACCTTTAGGGCCCTGGAATATCCTGTCTGACAGGAGTGTCTCTGTTTGCCTGGGGGCTTTGGGAACTGGACCATGATTTATGATGGGGGTTTTGGAAACCACCATAAAAGATCTGACCTCTGGAGGAACTGGAGACTACAGGTATTAGCCCAAATGTTCAGGAAGGGCTGGAGACTAAAGGCCAGTCATGCAGGCAGTATGTGATTGAGCCCAAATAAAAACTCTGGACACCAAAGCCTCAGGTGAACTTCCCTGGTTGGCAATACTATCGCCAACTCACACATCCTACTGAAAGGAGGTAACACCGTCCATGACTCCATAGGAGAGGACAACCAGACGCTTCACATTTGGTCCCCTCCCAGACCTTGCCCTATGCATCTCCACTTTTTTCTGGTTCTGATTTGTATCCTTTTGCTATAATAAAACTGTAATAATAAAAACAGCACTTTCATGAGTTCTCTGAGTTGTTCTAGTAAATTACTGAATCTGAGGGGGTGGCGGGAACCCCTGAATTTGTAGCTAGTTGGTCAGAAGCAAGGATGGCCAGGAGACCCCACCCCCACCCCTGCTGCATCTGAAGTATGGGCAGTCTTGTGGAGGACTGTGCCCTTAACTTGTGAAGTCTGGCCTAACTCCAGGTAATTAGTGTCAGATGTCAAAGCAGCTCCCTGTTCTACCATCTCCTAAAATACAGCACAGCTACTGCAACAGAAATCCTTGGAGCAGGGCCTTCAAGTCTTTGCCACCTAAACAGCTGAAAAGAAGGATCCTAGAAGTGGGCATATGCCATGCTTCAGTGCACGTGTCTCCTGCAGGGAGAGATTGAGGGGATCTGAAAGAGGGAGAGAGGTGGGCTGGGTAAGACTGAAGCAGCTTCCAGACTTGTGAAGCTCAGGTGACAAGACTATTCCCTTCCTTCTCATCTCACTAGAGGCCCAGAAGGAAAGAGAAAGGGCAGGGGACTGATTTAGAAAACTCATCTTGTACTCTCTCATTTAATTCCACTTAAGAAAATGCCTCCCACCTCTCTATTGGCCAGTGACCTCCACTTGGGGTCAAACAGAAGAATTTCCTTAAGCAAATGAACTCATCATCACCCAAATATTCCTTCCAAAGAGGCTTAACCTGCATCTAATTAAGCATCTACATCTAACTTCCAATTTACAGAAAATCCAGTTGAAGGAATTAGTGTAATGAGACCAAGAGGAAGCAATTAGAAAAACCTAAAAGTTGTCTACGGGAAAACTTGGTTGGTTTCTTCACCAAGTCAATGTCATGAAAATAAAATGGTGGTAGTAGAACTATGGTAAGACAAAAAAAAAAAAAATGAAGGATTCATAACCAAATGCAACCAGTGTTCCTTGATTTACATAAACCAGCAGGAAAGGACATGTTTGCAACAATTAAAGAAATCTGATTGTGGACTGCTTATTTTTAAATGATATTAAATTAATATTAATTATTTAGTTGTGATAATGATCCTGGAGCTAAGTGAGAAAATGTTTTTACTTTCCAGAGGTGAATATGGAAGTATTTAGAGGTAAAATGTCATGAAATCTATATTTACCTTGAAAGTACTTGAGATCTATATTTACCTTGAAATGCTTCAGTGTTCTTGATTTATAGTTTGACTTTGGAGCCATGTAAATGTTTTAAACAATTCTAAAGCAACACCAAATTTAAAAATTTTAAATCCCTAAAATCCAAAATGAAATAAGTGAAAGTTAACTATATGTCAGGTTGGCACGTTAATGACACAGAAAATGTTTATTTTACATAACTTCTAAAACCCACTATTTTGACTGTATATACTAATGACAAAAAGAACAAAGAATTTTAAAGTGAATTCACTATCGCTACTAATATATTGGTATTGTTATTTTAAAGCTTTAACAAAATTACTTGTTTGCTTTACCTCATTATACATATTTATATATATACTTATTTATTTATATTTTTATACACACAGTATAAAACTAGAGTGATTTTGATAATGTCACCAGGAACCAAGATTTTCAGAATAAGAGAAATGAGATACAAATATAAAGATCAAAGAAGTAAAAACTCTATAATCTTAAAAATGAAATGGAAATTATCAGTATGAACTCCTGTTTCATTTTTTTCATTAAAAAGTTCATATTCCTTCCCTTTGTCCTCTGAAAAGAACTAGTAGCATGGACAACATAAAGTAGTGAGCACTCTTAGTGACTACATTAGTGGTTTCTAAATACCATTTCTTATTAAAATGAACCAGGGCTTTTTGGTGAAATGGCTGATTCCAGGGCTCCGCAGAAAACGTACAAGATGAGGCTGGAACATCTTAAACAAGGAAACTATCAAAGACTGCTGGGGTCATGTCAAAGAGACATAGAAGCCAATACAAAGGGCTGTCACTGGCCAAAGACAGGACCATTCAAGCCAAAAAGTGAAACTGCCATGTACTTAAACAGATAAGATATTTAAAAATCCACTAGTTTGGAATGATACTTAAAATAAAAAAAAATATTACCTTGGGGAGTTGCCAGGGCATCAACTTACTGCTTTGAAAATTGGTAAATAAAGACAATGAATCAAACTTTTTATCTAGTTTTTCTATATAGATTGTATTTTAAGGTAACCAAATAAAAGAATTCTAACTAATAAATGCAGAAGGAATAATAGAATTAGAAAATAACTATTTTTCAACCGTCGATGAAACAATGACCATGAAATGAGAATTTATAGTGGATGGACCCACTGGTGCTGTGAACATCACACAAAGACAGACCAGCAGGCACTGATGAAGCATCTTTGCCAAAAAATTGAATTTGAATTTGAACCTGATCAAGCTTTTAGATCTAACGACCAATTTACAGCCAATATAGGGGACAGTGCAATGTCAATGTATACAATCAGATAATCCCAGACTGCAGAAAATTCTGCAGGACAAACAACCTATTTCTTTAACAGATAAATGCAAGAAAACAAAAAGAGTAAGAGAGAGTTGTTAACAATTAAGAGACTTGAGTCACAGCAACTAGGAGCAACATGTGGGCCTTCTTTGGAATCTAAATAAAAAACCAACTATAAACAAAACTTTAAAAGACAGTCATGGACTTGGACTACTGCTAATATTAGATGATATTTTAAAAACTGTTCATTTTTCAGGTGTAATAAGAATTATCTTTTAGAGGTACATACTAAATTATTGACAAATGAAATGATTTGCTTTAAATAATCAAGTGGGGGCAGGATGGGAGGACTAGGTAAAATAGGATTGGCCATACATTAATAAACGTACAAGCTGGAT
Source organism: Tapirus indicus (assembly GCA_031878705.1). Lineage (NCBI taxonomy): Eukaryota > Metazoa > Chordata > Mammalia > Perissodactyla > Tapiridae > Tapirus > Tapirus indicus. Next base: position 50,880,126 of record CM062918.1, read on the forward strand.
GATAGATACACAGGGGCTTATTATAATACTCTTTCTAACTCTGTGTATGTTTGTAAATAATCATAATTTTAAAAATTCTCAAAAATGCTTAAGGTAAAAAATTAACTAAAAACGATCATCACAGACAAAATTAACTGTCAAGTTCTAAGTGATAGGAATTTGGATGCTTATATTTTCTGTACATTTGAAAATGTTCATAATAGTAAATAAAATTGTAAAGGAATTAATGCAGCATAGACTCAGAGCTGGGTTAGGTTAAAAGGACTTTGAAATGTAGCTACAGAACGCCTAATGCTGGTGTTTACCAGTAATGCCCTTAGAAAATTAAAAGCAAACGACGAAGTACACCAAGAAAGTTTAAACTTGAACTACTAAATTATTAAGGAAAGGAAAAATAGAAACCTAGAGAAAAGGACTCCAACTGCTAAAATAGCGAAACATGCTTATTATACTTATGACATAAACGATTTCCAACGAGATAAACGATCTCCAGAGTAAAGCCACGGTATAATCAAATGGGGGGGAGACATTTTATGATTTTAGTTCAGGGCCCGGTGATGATCAGAGAAGGATCTGGCTAGCGTGTGCCCTAAAGCCTTAATAACTTAAGTGACAGGGGTATAAACAGCAACCCCACGGAAGCTCAAAGCTTTTATGATTTGGAGTTATAAAATAAACCAGGACAAAGCAGACAGCCTGCTTGTTACCCAGATACATTAACCAGCCTCTGACATCAGTAGCCACTGCAAAAGCGTGGCTTCTTGATGGAATCCTAACTACAGCATGGTCTCACACCTCTGTACCTCATAAGGCTCTTTCCCATACCTGATGATGACACACTGGTTCTCTCTGTCAATGATCATGTTTCTGTACATATTATCTGCAAGAGCATAGATATGTGGTGGGTTTTCATACTGTGCCTAGAAAAGCAAAAACAAAACAAAACAAAAACAAACCATGGTCAGATAGGGCAACCCATTTAATTTCTTTTCTTGGCCTTGGAAATGAATCCATCACAGTATAGTTCCAATGCCTATAATTACATCTTAAAGGTTACATAATCAAGAATTCATAAACTTGCCTAGGTCATGAGGAGTTACACCTAACAAAATGAAGATGGAATTTGGAAGGACTCTTCTGTAGGCATACGTGTGATTCAGCCTTCAAACATGACTGATGTCTTCAGATACTCCCCCACCACACCCTTCCACCCAAGGAGGCCTCTGCAGATGACATTCCATTTCTAAATGTTTCTGAAGACACTTGGACAACAGGTCTTGAGAGGACCACTAAAAACCTGGATCTGACTTTTACTAGAATTCTAACTCCGTACATAATTGTTTTTCTAGGATGACAAGTTGGACCCCAGAGGAAATTGAGACAATCTATGAATGCGCAGAAAAACTAAAAATTCTCCACAAGATGTCAGGAGGTGTGGTTCCTTAAAGGGATAAACTGGTTTGACCAGTTTGTTTCATCTCAATAGGGAAAAAAAAAAACCCTACCACACCTTCTCCTGGGTTTGCACTTTAGTCTCACGGGTATCTTATCTATCCATAAATACAAATTCACCAACGAATTCGCCGTGTCAGGACGACTTCAGCTTTGCTTTCTTCAATTTCTTGGCACCGCTCCCTCAAAAATTGCTAAAAAGAAAAATACTTCATGTGGTGTAAAGATGGAGAAAGAACTCTCCTTAAATTTAAAGCTATCTAACTCAGGCAAGAGTGAAAAGAATGCCAGAGCCAGAGCCAGAAGACACCTAGGCTCAGCCTTTCCCCTCACGGGTCCTCATCTCTAAAGTGGGGAGAATAACGTCCGTGCTACAAATCTCACAAGGCAACAGAGATGACGGATGGGACAGTAATTTGAAAAGGTAGAGTAGTATGCAAAGGTAGAGCATAACTTACTTAACCCAGCTTTGAGCCTGATTATGCAATGACTGACTATAGAAAAAGGGGCCTGGCCCAGAAATTGCCACTCGTTGCAAGCTCCGGCAGGTCAGAGTTGGGTGACGAAGGGGATATGAGATGGTGCGTTGATGCCTGCACACACGTTAAGCACTGGTGTATCCAGTGCCCGCAGTTCCCCACATGTTGTGAGCATGGGGCTCACAAGGGGAACTGTCCAGGGAGGGTCGACGCTATTCCTGAGACTGGTCAACTGGACAATTCTATATAGGGACCAGAATAATGTCGTCCCTGCCTTCACCTTATGGGGCTGCATGATGAGACCTCAGCATATAGTCTTAGATGTGCTTCTTCTAGCCCAGATTGCTTATGCAGGATTATTTTCAATACCTCTGAAAACAGGGAAATAGAGGATTATGAGAAAGAAAAGAGGATGGAAAATGAAGGAAATGGAGTGGAGAGAAAGCTGTGGGCAGTGGAGGGAAAGGTGTGGACAAGTCATTGTCCAATAAGGCTTCAAAGCTGCTTAACTACTTATACTTGACCTTTGCATGTGACTCTGTATTTTTCAAATTGGTTTCCCACCTATGGCCTCACTGAACCTCTCAGCTACCTATGAGAATTATAGGGTAGGCATTTCCTCCACCCGATTCTTCCCTCCCCTGAAACCCCTGAAAGTCGTTAAGGCCGATTCAGCTCCTGGCTCCAACACTCAACAGATTCAAGTACTTTATCTCTCTGAGCCTCAGTTTCCTCACCTATGAAATGGGATGGATACTAATACACAGCCAGCATCCAGGGCTGTTTTATTATTGTTGCAAGTGTAACACAGTACCTGGCACTAAGTAAATACCAATGTTACAACACTGTTACCATCAGCAGTGAAAACAAATATATTTTAAAAAAATTCTAGGGCATTTCTTTAAAGAGATGCTCTTCAAAAGATGAATGATCTAAAAAGGGACTCACGTAGCAATGCTTTCCAGAGAACTGGAAAGAAAAAACACGAGTGCACAGCACTTGCATCCACCCTGCCTTGGCTGTCATTGAGCATGCCAGGCCAGCTCCACGCCTGCTGCCCTGGGCCCTGCTGATCAGGGCACCAGGGCAGGGCCCAGCCTCTGCTGACAGTGTTTCCCTTGTGCTGGGCTCCCATAAAGGCAGCATTATCAAAGGTCTTTCGCGTGGCAGCCTCCTTCGGCTCCAGCTACCAGCACCATTCATCTGGCAACAATGGGGTGGGCTCTTGCTCTGGGTAAATTGCCTTCCACTTCAACTGATGAATTTGTATGGGCTCTCTTTTGTTTGTTTTCCAGGGGTCAGGATTAATGAACGCTCTTGTGCTTCTGCTGCAGAGGAAAGAGGGACGGAAAAAGACGCAGAGATGGGGAGCCAGGGGAAGTGATGAACCACGTAAGGAAATATATTAATTAGGATTACAGTTTCTGTTTTTATGACACAATTGAAATGGCTATGAAGCTGGGTTTGAATAGGGACCAGAGTCACATTAATAAATGAAGTAACAAAAGATTCATTTTTCACGTTCCAGTCATATCCACAGCTTAATTAAGGTTCTGATTTGAAAAGAATGATTCCCATCACCCTATTTATTTTTGTATCCATTACTGATTCTTCAGTCCTCAGAATTTTGTGGCATATGTGGAAGGAGGAAGATTCCCCCAAGCCGTACATCCCATTTAAACTAATTTTGTATATGATATTCCAATATTAGACAGTCCTATGCTTTTTTGAGTTGTACTCTAAAGAGCAGCACATCATTAAAAATCAAACAATGTCACCTACTTGAGCTTCCCCAATAAATTATTCATAATAAGAAAATGCAAATGTATTGCCAAGTTCAAGAAAAACTGCCCATGCATCATAAAAGCCCTAAACACTACAGTAATTTATGTAGCACATAACTTACCGCTCCTTGGTACATTTCAATTTCCTTTTCCCCAAAATATGGCATCTGCTTGAAAGGGTTGACTGAGATTAATACGGATCCTATATATGTCTGAATTTAAATCCAGTTAAGGTCCATCATTAATCTTCATAGCTACACATGAGATCAAGAATTCAGAATGACTGTCCCAATGAAAAGCTCATGTACTTGTTTTCTAAAAGATCACAAATAAAGACAAAAGCAATTACCCACTAGCCCAGGTTTTGTTCCTCTCCAGGAAGAGTAATGAACTTAATTACCAAGATGCTACAAAAGAAATTATTATTTTAAATGAATTGAAGCACATTCTTTCAAGACTAGTGACATATACTAGTGGGAAAAAAACAAGACAAAACAGAAATGACCAAGAAGTGAAAAGAGCAGTTATCATTCCTCTTCTCAAATAATATTATTTTTTTCTTGGAACTTACATATCTCTAAAAACATATTCATTCACTCATTTAACAAATAAAGGGATACAAGATGAACTGAACAGTCCTGCTCTTCAGAAGGTGAGCTGTCTCTGTAAGATACTATTCAGAGGAGAAAATTACAAACCCACATAGATCAAGTTTAAGGGGAGAAGGTGTTATTTCTGCATGGGGAATCCATGAAGCCCTCTCAGAAGAAAAAGTGTTAATGTGCCCCCAAAATGAACTGTTATTATAACATAAAAAATATTTCCACTTATTCATTCAACAATGAATGCATTTGAATTGGATGTCTACAATATGTCAGGCACTGTTCTAGATGCTGGGGATGCAGCAGTGAACAAAGTAGAATAGATAAAACTCCCCGCCCTCATGGAAGAAAAAAATCATAAGAAAAAGAAAACAATAACAAAAAACACATACATACTCAAAATGGTTTCTTTTAATCAATGATTTCAAAATGTTTTGAAAATTTGCAGTTAAAGATGTAAAGCTTTGAGACTTCCTCCCCCAAGGGGACATTTATATATTTATACATTAGGACCCGGCTGTCAAACAGAGCAGCACAGGGAGTCCAGTCAGGTTGCCCAGTTCCCCAAGCCCAGTTCTACTCTGATCTCGGGCAAGTCACATCTCCAAGCTGTGGTTAATGGATGATGGGGTAAAACAGGACCTACCCGATAGGCTTGTTATGAGAATTAAATGAAATAAACTGTATAAAATGCTCTACACAGTACCTGGCATGTAGTAAATGCAATTTCCTTAATTCACATACTTCAAGACGTACGTTTTGTCACATGTTAACATCTCTGAGACACAGCTTTGATATTATTATTAAACACAAAGGAGCCAAGTGTGGAGTGGATCATATAATATTTAAGGTTAATATTTATACACGAAGGTAAGAATGCAGAAGGATTCAGTTGCAATTTTGCTTCCTTTTTCACTGATCAGAAAGATCTTCAGACTTGAAAGGGCTGAACATAAAATGGTAGTACAGAAGATGGGGTCATTTTAAGAGCACACTCAGATGTACACAGTGCTGGTCTGGGGGCAGAGCATGCACTAAGAGAAAATGTGAATGAGACAGTGAATCATAACTGAAAATCACTGAAGAGTCATGGAAGAAGGGCCAACAGCCAACGTAGCTCCAAGTGCCAAAATCAGATGAGGCCAATGATAGATTAGTGGCCAATTTTTTTTGAGGCAAAATTTAAAACAGATAAATTTATTATTAAAATTACTAAGCAGATAAAAAATGTCCATGAAGTTGTAGTCAAGACTCAGTAAGTAGTGAAAACAAAAACTAACACTGATTGAACACATACACGTTCATGTGGTACTAATCTAAGTTTCTATCAACAACTTTGTTGCTATTTTAATCCTATTTGACTATGAGGAAACTGAGGCATAGAGAAATCTTAAAACTTGCTCAAAGTCACAAGCCAATAAGTGGCAGGGCTATGATTCAAACCCAGGCAGTCTGAATGTACAGTCCAAACTCTTAATTAACAAGCTATAATATCTTTCTAAGATTAGCAGCTATTGTTGTTACTGTTAATACCATTATTACTGGTAGAGTTGCCAGATTTAGCAAATAAAATAGAGAATACCCAGTTAAATTTGAAGTTCAGATAAGCAATGAATAATTTTTTTAGTATATATATGTCCCAAGTAAGTATGCCTCAAGCAATATTTGGGACATAATTATACTAAAAAGTTATTTGTTGTTGATCTGAAATTCAGTTTAACCAGGTGTCCTGTATTTTATCTGGCAATCCTAAATTGGCAGCACCAGGGTCTAATGCAGGGTGGAGGGCGGTTGGATTAGAGAGCTCTATGGTCTCTTGTAACTTAGATTCCCTGATTCTTTGAGTACTCAAAACTCTACCTCCCTTAGTTGATTTTTTCAGTATCCTTTCCACACGGTGGGGAGCAAATCAAAACTGAATGAATGAGGTTTGGCCCTCATTCTGATTCTCATGGTAAACAAACAGAGTGATTCTTATGGTAAACTAAATTTTCAAGAAATACAGCACTGCTACGACCATCCTCATTTCAGAAGAGGAGGACATCTAGGTTTACATTTATCTCTAGGTAAAAACAAACTTGGGCAAATATGATCTTTCCATGGAGGAGGGTGCTCCTTCCCTTAGTTGTAAAGGGAATACTGTGAATGCCATCCATCCTACACAAATAGATCACTGCACACAAAGAATAAAGAACTGCCTGAGGACCTGAGTCAAAGGTATCACCTCCCCACCCATCCCTTTCTACCCACCAAGACCTTGATTACCCAATAAATATGGATCAGGTTGCATACAAGTTCCTATAGGAACCAACATCTTTTTACTATTATAATCTGCTATGTGAAGAGACATCTTATAAAGTCTTGATTTTCACTAAGTAGACTATACAAATCCTGGGAAGGGCTGGTAAGGAGACACTCAGAGGAAAAACCTCTTTCAGACCATTGGAGGCCAATCCTGAACCAACGATTCAATCCTGAATCAATGAATGACTTCCCAGTAGAGCTCTCAAGGCCAATGTTATTTGGGAGGATTCCTGAAAAATAAAGTTTGGTTTGAAATGGATAATGTAGCTCATATCTCTGCCTAAGTGTCTATAAACTATCCTATATCAGAAGAATTGAGACAAGAGAATTTAATGTAGAATTTAAAGGCAAAAAACATAGTTTAGTTATTTTAGGTAAGAGTTTGACCTAATTGTTTATCTAACTGCCCACGTTTTTTTTCCATCTGGCTGGGTCTGCAGAGACCTCAGCTACTTCCCTGAGAGCACAGGTCTCCTTCTGGGTTGGGTCACTTCTCCAGATAACTCGAATGAATACTCACTCCCACTGCCTACTACATAATTCAGGTGTGCCTTTGGAAAAAGCTGTTCTGATCATTGTCTCTACCCACATAATCTTCGGCTGTGAAGGTGTGGCCTAAGGCTAATTTTCAAAAATGTGTGGAGATGCTATGATACCAAAAAGAAATAATAATAAATGTCATCTTATTTAATAGAATATGTGAGACAGAAAAGACCCAACAGTTCTTTAACTGATTGTTTCCCAAATGCTTGTCTGTGGATCTATGAGTTTTCATTGATCTGCAGCAAGAATGACAAAAAGAAACAATGCCCTGAATGTTTCATAAAGCCCAATTTATTCAATATAAAGGACTGTCCTTTATTCTTAAATTATTTCCTTTCTTCTTTTTTGGTGTTAAAATATTCTTTCTTTTGGGGGCTGGCCTGGCAGCACAGTAGTTAAGTTCATATGCTCCGCTTTGGGGGTCCGGGGGTTTGGATCCCGGGAGCAGACCTACGCACCGCTCATTAAGCCATGCTGTGGCAAGCGTCCCACATATAAAGTAGAGGAAGACGGGCACGGATGTTGGGCCAGGGCTAATCTTCCTCAGCAAAAAGAGGAGGATTGGCAACAGATGTTAGCTCAGGGCTAATCTACCTCACCAAAAAAAAAAAAAATCTTCCTTGTATAAAATGTGATGGTAGTGCAACTTCTGTAAGTTTGTTTTTTAATGGTCTTATTAGGCAAAGCTAAAAGTTTTACTTTTTTAAGAAAACATTTTTTATTATGTTGTACACCTGAAACTAATATAATGTTATATATTAATTATATCTCAAAAAAAATCCCCCCACCCGCGTTTTGTTACAGGAGTCCCATTAAAAGCTGTAGGATACTTAAAAAAACATTTATTAGCCAGTGAATTTCCCAAAACCGCCCACACTGATCTAGTCACCTTCCCTGGATTTATCACTGAGGTGGGGCAGGGAGGTGAAGTGACTTGCCTGAAGTCACATATGCAGAGAATGGTTGAGCTGGAACTTGAGCCCCTGGCTCCAACCGTCGGACCAAAGTTCATCTCACCACAGCCAGCCCGCTGCTCCCTCAATGTGAACTGTCTGCCCAGGGCCAAACCTCACTCGGAACAACTTAACGGCCTTGAGCTCTGGTCGGTCTGGTACAAAAGTCTCAGTTCCTAATTCAAGGGCTGAAAATGCCAAACACACTTGAGTGTGGTCTTTGAGTCAAAACAAGTTTGCAGAAAGTTGGACTAAATGAGCATGGAGTGCTTTGCACAGGAACTAGTTTCACCAGCCAAGCGGCTATAAATGATGTCTCGCCAAGTATGAGAGTGAACACTGTAATGTTTTCCTCATATGTTTGAGAATGTCATTGTAAGAATGTGGCAACCTTCAGGAAAAATGGATGGTAAATTAAACCTTCTTTGTCTTAAGATAAGTAGCTGAAAAATACAGGTTTTTTGGTAAACAATGTTAGTATTTTCTAAGTAGATTTTTTTCTACTATAGAACAAAGAAATGTACATTCAGCATGAATGCATTAACAATTGATTGTTCCAAATGCTGACCTTCAATACGAGACACAGTGCTGGTATTAGATGTAGAAAAGGTAAAATGAGCAATTTTCTAACTTAATGTGAAATCGAATCTCTTCCCGTCTATAGTTATGTTAAGTCAATAGTTATTTAGTTATATTAAGTTATACAGTTATATTAAGCTTAGGAGAGAGAGGGAATAAAAGAAGCCTTATTTAAAATAATACTACTCTATCATAATAATATCCCCTTAACATTGAACTGATAAAGGAGGCTTTTATCACTTAGAGGAAAAGATTTGCAGTTAGACCTTTGGTCATATTTCATAAACATCCAACAGAGCCATCAAGCTCCCTCAAAGCTGAAAGCTGCTCTGTGCTATTGACGGAAAGCTCATTGATGCTGAGTTTCTCATCTATTGAGTGGGTAGAGATTTTTAAAACACGAAGTCATTAGTGGTCAGCTAACTCATTTCCTTGGTAGAACACACGATTAGTCAGTCATTGATTCAAAGGCATTAATTCAAAGGCTCATAATCAGCCCCCTCTGTGTGAGTCATTAAAAATTCTGCTATCTGACTATAAAAAGCAGGTCTTGATAGTCAACAAATTTCCAATGAACACTTAATACAATGCACCATGCCAAGAATTATGCAAGAAACTAAGAAATACAGGATGCAAGATGATGCCATTTTTTGTTAAAATTAACAGCAGGAAAGCACATAAATATGCAAGTCTATTTGTGGTTAAATTGAAAAATACACACCAAGAGATTAACAAGAACTAATCCCATATGGTGGGATTCTAGGTGATTTTAGTGTTCTTTCTGCTTGACTACATTTTATAAATCATGTTAAATGAACATGTATTGCTTTAATGGATTTTTTTACCTTTGTTTTTTGAAAGAAGATATACAAGAAACAGTCTGCAACCTCAAGGAGTTTCTGGTGTTTTAGGGGTAAACAATCTTTATGGAGAGAAGTGACACTGTCTGGGTTGATGATGGACTGACTACTGATAACCACTGACATCATTTTGTATTATCTTACCCAGCTGTCAAAAACCATGTTTCTATGTTAATAATGTAATAAGCTGAGCCCATGTTGTAAGAACATTCCAATAAATAATTTGTTCAACTACATTCAGTGGAAATTAGCATTTTATGGGCTTGTCAATAAACCAATCCTCCACTTAAAACAGTTTCTATGGTAAAATGCATTCAAATTTCCACCAAGCAGCTTTACAATTGAATTTTTGGAACACAACTCAGAAATATAGGAGGAACTTATACACTCGCCTTAGTGTAGGATAATAATAACTAATGTGTACTGCATTCGTTATTTCATTTAACCCTACAACAGCCTCACATGGGAGATTGTATTATCTCTCCCATTTTACAGGTGAGGAAAGCAGGGCACACAGGCCACAAAACTTGCGTAAGATGACCGAGCCCATGCAGAGTTAGGTTGGAAGCCAGGCAGTGCGGATCCACATCCTGCACCCAGCTCTTTCTAGTCTACCACCTGCCAGTCTCCGTGTGCCATGGATCTTGCACATAAAAGGGATTAAAATGTTTTGATGATGATAAGCCCAGATAAAGTGAGCATATTTCAATTTTTTAACCAAATAAAATAAAATTGTATTACAATCGAATACAGCAGCTTCCATATAATTAAAGGAAGCTTTACACAGGTATCTAGGAGTCAGCAAATTTTTCCTGTAAAGGGCCAGAAAGTAATTATTTCAGGCTTTGCTGGTCACATGGTCTGTTACAACTACGCAACTTTGCCACTATAGCATGCAAGCAGCCATAGACAGTAAGTACACGAGTGAGCTGGGCTGTGAGTAAGTACACGAGTGAGCTCGGCTGTGTTCCAATAAAACTTTTGTTACAAAATTGGTGGTGGGCAGGATTTCATCTGCAGGCGGGAGACCCCTGATCCGGATGCTATTATAATGTAGCTAACAAATCCAAACACATCTGTTAACCCTTAAAAGCAGGGGTTTAGGGATTTAACTACCCAGATATTTGGTAAATTTCTTACAGTAAATAAGAAAGAACACAATATTGGTCAGAACTGTCCAAGTGCCTTGGAATAACACTGTTAATTAGTACTGCTAGATAAATTACCTGGGGAGTGGAACTCTGCCTTCACCAATGATGGGATAGGCAGTCTTTGCAAAAGTATTGTTGCCTAAGCATGAGTGTTTTTAACTAGTAGTCAAATGAGGGGTATAAAAAAAAATGAATAGAAGCTAGCAATGTGAAAACCATTCTTCCCTACGCTTTGGGGGTTAAAATCTAAAATGTATGTTCTGAAGGTTACAAAGGCTTCCCCTGTAAAGGTCATCCATAACACCATACCTTCAGGAGTCACCAATAGCATCAAAGTTAAACTTTCTGGTACTACTCTATAGATTTTCACAGCTCTTTGCATGTCTATGACCAACTCTACAGTAATTCCACTAAAAGATCTTTACATACTTGCACCAAACAAAACTGAATCCTGTAGGAACTTAAGTAAATATCACACTTCTTTGCTTATAATGAAGTCAACACACATTTGAATCAAATTGCTATTCTGGATTTTTAAAAGCCCTATAAAAAATGGCACCTGGCAAGCTAAAATTGAAACATAAAGAGCAACTCAAGAATGTGAGGCATTTTCGATAGCTGATCTTCACTTCTCATCTTTCTTTTAGTAAACGTAAGAATGCAGAAAAACTGGCAAAATTTGCATATTTTTTGCATGAGTCCAGCTATTTTAAACCTTTTAAGTCTGGACTTAACTGTCTCTGCTTTGCAATTAGGGAGCTCTATCGACAGAACTCTGCAGACTAGGACTTTTCTTTAGGAACAGCAGAGGTTTTAGACACCACGTGTGTGCCTAGAGCACGTCAAAGGTACAGTGCCGTCAATGAAAATAGATGAATATTGGCCGCACCATGATTTTGTGAAATGCCAGGAAAATAATTTAGCATCAGCTTTGCCCTTCCCATAGCCTGAACCAAGGGACAAAAAAGTACAAAACCACGTTCTCAAACAGTGAAAATGGCGTGAGCACATAACGTCAGTTCAGAATGTCAGATGGATCTTCTGACACTAGGAATAAAGCCACCTTTTACCAGGGACATTGTCATCTCACTTAGAAATGTCCAAAGACACCAATAAAGGATACAAAAATGTAGTCGTCCATGTATCTCTTCTTTAGGTTCTCCACAATGGCGTTCTCTGTGATCTTGGAGAGCAGGACCATGTCGTCCACGCCACTGTGCTTGACATTGTGGCTCTGCCAGTGGTACCGGTAGGCACCTTTGCTTCCCTGCAAACACAAAACACACAGTTATTAGGACGGTTCATTTTCTCTTGGAGTAAAAAAAAAAATTGCCACTAATTTCCCAAATAGTCTTCACATCAAATGGAGCAGAACAAGCAAAGCAAACAAAGATTTTGCTATCAACAGACCCGGACTCAAGTTTTAGCCTGGCCATCTCCTAAGTGAAGTGGGAAAGGTTATCTAAGCTCACAGTGTCATTTCAGCTTCTTTTTTCTCATTTGTAAAATGGGAGAATAAAAGCCATTTCCCAGAGCTGCTGTAAGGATTAAATAAAATGACATATATAAAGTGCCAAACAGTGTCTAGAGTATAGCACAATAAATGATCAATGGTCTCCAATAATTCCTTCAACCTTATTGTTTTGTAGAATTTATCAGTGAAAATAAGCAATGAAATAGAAACTTCCTAGACTTGTTTTGCAAATCATATGACAGAACTCAGAAGTGGAAAGAATATGTATCACACAATGGCTAGGTCACGTTGTCATAATTTCTCACAATTTCCCATCTAAATTCTTTTCCCTTCATAAACTTATCACTGTCAATATATGATTGGCCTCCCATATGCAAAAGACAAGCTACATTTTAATGACTGATCACTGCCATACTAACGAGGAAGTGGGCAGGCCAGCCTAAACATGACCACAGAACGTGTATGGACAGGAGGGCCTCATCTGGCCCCGCGGCCTCCTTGGATAGATGAGGCTGTGGCCCTTGTCTGCTTATTGGATTTACAACACAACACCAAGGGTGGCTTCTGAACACCCTGTCGACTGCAGGGCTTCCTTTCATTTGGCATCCCTGCAGTGGGATCCCCCATGTGTTCAGCTATGTGCCAAGTCCTGGGGTTGGGGCAGAAGGGAGCACCACGGTGGCTGCACTTGGGGAGCTCACCGTCCATTGGAGGACATCTATATATGGGCGGAAGTGATTCGTGCCTCACTAACAGTCAATATGTAAATGAATGTAAAATGGGGGTTCCAAGAGTGGGAGGAGACTCCTTTGTCCTGGAAGAGACAGAAATAACTTCCTGCAGAAGGTGCCATTTGAAATGCATTTAAAATATTTTGAATTTGCCAGAGAAGACTAGAGAAGGAAGGATATTCATTATAATCTACATTCACTGGAGCAGAAAAGCTAACATGTATGCAATAATGGCAAATATTACATGACAAGACATTGGAAGATTCTCTCTTCCCTTCAAACCCTTCATGCATCCTACTGGACATGTCACACACTGGACAGGTGTGGTGGGCATTGAACTGAGTGAGACTTGACTCTCCTGCCCCCTTCTTGCGAGTTCACTTTTTTGGGGAGTTTGGACAAAGGAGAGAAAAATTCTGAATAAGAATATCTAGAAAGGCCACCTGCTCAGACATCAAAACTAGGATGACAAAAGGTAATAGGAGGCTCTTCAAGAGAAGGGGGAGGTGGGAGGAAACAAGAAGGACACCATTTTAAATTTCACTTGAAAAAACTAACGTTTTCTCCGCAGGAGACAAGGGTCCTTTGTTAAGAGCAAATTCTAAGGGAAAAACAATCTTTAAAAACCAGCCAGGAAGGAGCCACCATAAGAAAAGCATACCAGTGCCATGGGCTCCAGCTCCAGAAAGGGGTTCTGGGAGCCTTGCCACCCATGCTGCCTTGCAGAGGGAAACTGTTTATATGATATATTTGGCCTTCTCGGAACCACATGCAGCATCAGTTCCACAAAATTACCTCAGATCTCACCACTCCTTCTTCCTCTTGTGGCAAAGCAGAAAGAGAGAAAAGCACTGGCCCCAGCATGACTCACTGGACCTGAATCAAAAGTCCACAGTCTACTTCCAACCAGATAAAGATTCCTGGTGACTCCTCCCCTCCTCTGCCCTCCCTCCTTTTCTAGCTCTATTATTCCATCTGGGCGTCCACAAAAATTACTCTGCATAGAAAACTAAGGTCCTGGAGTGACTAACCAGTAGGTGTGTTTGTTTGTTGGTTGGTTTTTAACCCCAGTAAATATCCACCTACTTAAAAGAGGACAAAAATGTTATTTTCTCTTTGAAAAATGTAAGCACATTTGAACAAAACAGAAAGGCTATTAATAAGCTGTTATTTAACTTCTGCAAAGGACAAGAAATGGAGAGCTCTGTGATAGTGCATGTGTTTGTACTGATCCACGGAAACTGCTTTCTCAAGGTAACCCTAGTCAATCTTGGCGTCCAATCCAACTGTCTTTTCTTTGTCTCACTTTAGAGTGATATATTACTGTCTGTCCCATCTCAGAGGTGGCATCCTCCTCCTTCCAATGGCAGTTATTCCCTGGTATAACAGGGCTCCTCGTGGAGTTCATTGATTTTCATGGTCCCAAGTATCCCTCGATACTGAAGAGTATCGAGACCCCGGGGTCTCCAGACCTCTATCTACCAGAGGATAAGGAACCAATAGTGTGACTGAGCAGTTACCATAAGGAAGGCAATGAGCCATTTGATTTGTGGCTGTTGCTCCTTTTACTATTCTGAACAACCCTACGAGAGAGGGGTTAACATTCCCATGCTGCGTAGAAGGAAACAGATCTCCCAACTAGTAATAGCAAAGGCAAGATGTGAACTGAAGTTGCCATAATTACAAACTCATCCAAATATCATGGTTTCACACTGTCTCCCGACTACATATTTCCATCTGTTACGTTTAAGATGGCAACAGAATGAGAAACTGTCTCCAAAACTGAATTCATCATTAAAAAGACATGCGATCTTTGTTAATGACCACCTTCTCTTAGCATCAAAGACTAGAACACTGGAGTTATTTTTTTATGGACATATTTCCTATATCCAATTGGTCACAAATCAATCTCTTTTCTCTCTCCCACTCCCTCCCTTGTCTCTCTCCCTCCTTCTCCCAGACAATTACAGTTACTTATGTGAACTCATCCTGCCTTCACAATCATCCTATACTATGTGTTATTATCTCTATTTTACTGAGGAGAAAACTTGTAAATTGCCCAAGGTCTTCCAGCAACTTCTGTCTTTATTGACACCCCCTTACTGTGCCTTTCTTCTCCCTCCATCTCCGTCAAAAAAACACAGTTCAGATGAGGTAAAGGGAGAGAGGGAAGGTAGCTGGGAAGGGTGGGAGCAATCAGAGCTGTGGGGAAAAGCGGACCTGCCCAGATTGTCAAGGACCAGGTGAGAACCCACCAACAGGTAAATGAAAGGCAGGCCAGGGCTGGGTTGGGAAGTTCTATCTGGCACAGGGTGAAAACTTGATCAGGGAAGCTGGAAACCAAACATGGATGCGTCCTCTCATCCCGGCCCAGGGAAGCTTCAAAGTTCCCCACAGTGAAACAGAAAAACCGTTTTCTGTTTTCATTAGGGGACAACAGAGTTTGATCACAGCATGACTTTTCCAGAGGCCTTCCTTGGAACACAGCTGCCAACAGGGAGTGAGTGGGGAGCACGGTGGGAAATGGATATCACTTACAACTCTAGACAACATCCTCGGAAGCAGAGGTTGCAAGATGCCTTCAGATCACAAACTACTGTCCTAGAATTATGAGAACATAAATTATGGTTCTGGGGCAAAAAACCTTGACCCCTTCGCTTCTTCCTCCCACCCGACTGGGAGGGTAGGGGCAGGACTGGCTGCCCCGCGTGCTGGGAGGAAGAGGGCAACGATGGGCCTTCCCCATCTCTGTGACGGGGGCCATTTTCCTCAGATGGCAAAGGCTCAGTTTACCAGGCTCTCACCTCAAAAAGAGTCAGCCTCCTTCCCTCTGTGGGCTTATTTTTGGGTGGGTAACTCCTTTCTGTTTCCCCACTTAAAATGGTAACATTTTAAACAAGCAGGGTACTCAGCAAGGTATTTCATTTCCCAAAGTCCTTGAAGAGTGAGGCATCCCTCATCGGGAAGGAATGTAGCTGCTGACGTGCCAGCTAAGAAATAATAATAATAATGATGATGATGATGATGATGACGTTGATGATAAAAAGTTATTATTAGCCCCGACAGTTATTATAAATTATGAGGGAGATATTTCCCATTAGATAAAGACTGAGTGCAGACTTTCTCGGGTTCACATTTAGTTTCTAATGATGATTCAGTTTATTAAAAAGCAACGGATTCACACACAAGTTCTAGAAGGTGGGGTATGCCCATATCCACATAATAGCCTGGTTTGTTCCTCACATTTAGGAGGTGGCACCAAACACAGGAGTTCCTCACGCAAAGGAAGAACCCGGCTCACTGATTCTCTGACTTTAAAAGGTAGAGTGTCACTCACTGGTGTGTGTTTACCAGGGTGGGGACTAGGAAGAGCAAGGTGAGTCAGCACAAAGGCAGGGACTGTTCTCTCCTGACAGCCTACCTTCACGGAGAGAGCCCCAGTGCAGGCCCTGCCCGCTACAGCTGAGGCTTTGCAGACACTCTCACTAGCGTCTCAGGGAGCATTTTTCTTCTCTGCTTCATCCAGGAGAGAGGAGGAGACCATATACTGTGTAACTCCAGTCTTTAAACACCCTTCAGACACCCAGAAAAGGGAGGCCTTTAAATGTGCTGTGTAAATACAATAGGCCCAGTGTCGGGCAGGGCCTGAGGGAGGAGTGATCATAAATATTGTTATGCTCTTCTAGAAGGCACTGCACTGTATTTTTAGAGATCAGTGTGGAAATAGGTATCAAAATTTTAGTCACACACCAATATATAAACAAAATAAAAATAATTCACACCTTCTTTGATCCAGCAATTATATTTTTAGGAATTTACCCCCAAGATACACCAAGCATGCCGAGATATATGTACAAGGTTGTTCACTGTAGCAAAATCTGTCATGGGGAAAGCTGGACACATGGTTTGGGAGTGACTGGACTATGGCACACCCTGCAAAGGACTTCTGTGCAGTCATTACAAGGAATCTGCTTGTGCTGACATGGAAAGATCTTCAAGATATACAGTTTCATGAAAACAGCGATCAATATGTGGATTAAGTATAGAATGACTACATTTGTCTAAATTTTTTAAAAAGACACGCTATAATTGTTTTCTTGAAAGATATACAAGCTTCCATTGGGGAGAAGGCCTGGGGTTTTGGGAGAAGGGTGACTTTTACCTTCCATTTTAAACTTTTTTGCACGCGTTATATATTTTTTTAACTATATGCATGTGTTAGTAAAATTTAAAAATAAATAGAAATGTTGAAAATGATGCCAATCCAATCGAGCATTTTCTGGGGGTGGTGTTGGGAGCCCATTGGGCTGTCCCAAAGCTGGGACCATCACTGTAAGCCTGGGTTTGGTGTCGCTTCCAAGTTTGAAAGGTGGATTGGAAGATGTTGTCTGGATGACAAGATATTATCATGTCTGGGACGTTTAGCTGGTCCATGAGCACAATAGGACAGCAGATCTGATTTCCAGAAAACCTGGGACTAGAATGCCCCCAATGTTACAAGCTTATCACTCTGAAAGGCAGATAAACCATATTCTTACTGCAAACAATGGACAATGGGTAATGCTCTGGACTGCCATCGAACTGAGCTTGTTCTTGAATGGGATTTTTCTGTCCCAGTGAGTCATAACAGAAAAGGAACAGAACTGTTAGACTTTAATCTTTCAATTGACAGTCTGAGAATTCTACCTTTTGCAGTTCTGCCATTTGACTGGAATGAAACACTTCCATTGCAAATGATGGAAAAATTAACCATAAATATGTTTGTCTCCTATGTGCTAGGCACAGTAAACCAGCTTGCAATGTATTTCTACTTTATGGAATTTAGACCACCTCCCCCACTATTTTGGTGATGTGAAGCTTTATGTTTGAAGCGTGTGTGTGTGTGCTGAACTGAAGTGAACAGAGTGCAAGGAAGGAGTGTTTCTAGAAGTCAGGAGTGGGGTGGAGCAGTCAGTAGCCAACAAACACCCCCATTCCCCTCAGCCTTTGGGGTAATTGGAACTAAAATTTACTGAACCTATAAATATGTGCCCACCCTTTATGTGATCTCATTTAATCTCAAGACCTTTGAGACATGACTATTACAATCACTCTGCCACTATTTTATAAATGGGTAAAGTGAGGCCTGGGATGATAATGGGCCAAGTTGCCTCTGCTTGGAGGGGCTGGGGATGGGAAACTACATTGGGAGATTGGCACACAAAGTGGGGGAGTGGGGAGGCTCAATGCATATAGATGTGCTCATTAGCTTCACTGACGTAAGTGTATGTGACCTGACCAAAAGTTCAATATTTGTGTAACATTTCCACACACGATCTCAGTTAATCCCTGTGACAAAGGGCCAGGACTGAGACTTGTCATCAGGATTTCTGACTTCCTTTTCTTTGCTCTTTCTGCTATACCACAGCTCACTTCCAATACCATTGTCAAGGCCAAGTGTAGACACTAGCTCAGGATCACTAGGTCCAGTGGTCTCTTAGCCGCTGTTGGCCAGAGTCAACCTTCCTGGAAGTGACTAGAGCAAACAATTTATCATCCAGACTGTGAAACTTTGAGTGCAGAAGGGAGTGTTGTTGATAATAAAGCTAGAACAAGAGGCATAAACTGGGACTGTTTCAGGCCGTATGGTTGCATCCGTGACCAACTTGATCTCAGGAAAGTCATGGGCACTCAAAGACCAGTCTTCTCAGCCAAGATCCTGTGCTACTTAACCACAGGGCCTCCCACAACTCACTCAGTCTCTCTGAGCCCCTTGGGGCTTCTTAGCTGCCTCTTTAGAAGGACGTTCGTAACATTACACTGCCCCCAAGGCTACTGTGAACATCAGACAAGACTGACAATCGCACCAGCCCCCAATCCCTCTAGAGGTAGAATTGGCTTTAAATGATGACACGATCAGCAGGCAAACTGTGGATGGTACACATCAGTCTGGCAACACTGGTTCATTGGTTGGATTAGTTGAGTGGGGCAAGGAAAAAAGGTTTGTGAAAAAATAAGAGATGGTAAGGTGCCCAAATTTTGTTTCAGTTGCATATATGATATTATTTACATAAGATGATATCTCTGTATGGAGATATGGTTGTTAAAATATTGGGGTTGTTTATCTCTAAGTGTGTTTTCTGTATGGTGTTATTTTTCTACTGAGCACATATTTATAAAATGTGCACACACATTTAGAGCTGTGTTCAGTGAAAAAAATTAGATCAAATAAGATAAGGAATGTGAAAGTACTCTGTAAAGTGAAATAAAATATATGACACTTTTCCATATTTTTTGTTATTCCGTGTCAGGTCCAGATCTCCAATTCTTATTGTTTACCCCAGCTTGAGACTATAGTAAACTCTTCTTTAAATAACAATGGGCCTCCCAGCAGGAAAAGAAACAGCCTTTCTTATACTTACTCTGCCTGAAATGTCGCTCCCAAAAGGGTCATTTTCTATACAAATGAACAGTTCAAATCTAAGATGTTATAAATGAACAGTTAAGATATTCCATCAACTCTAAGATGCATTTTTTTCATATTCTAATATTCTGAAATTAGGATGTGTTTTATAATCAATCAATGCTGTCACAGCTGAACTGGCAATGGTTTTTTGTTCTTGTTTTTTAAAGAAGAAGAATAAAATAATGATATCTTCCTCACAACCGGTAGCATCTTAGGCTTGATGCATTATTGCCAGGCACTGTTCTATGCACTTAAAAAATATTAAGTCACTGTTTAAAATAACCAAAGACATAAAATATTATAAAGATTACGATTATTCTGGAAGCATCATACCGTGTATTAATGTCACTTCCGGAACTGTGCAGTGGTTATACTGGTGAGGTTGATGATTGCCCAGTTCTAGAGGCTATGCTGTGAACATTTTTGTAGCTGTTGCCCAGTCCCCATCCCAAACAGGATGAGGGTGAGTGTCCTGGCTGACAAGCTGTCCACCACTAGACCACAAATTTGCAAAGCAAGATAATTTTCTCTACAGTTTGTAAGAGCACATTCAGATTTATATCTCCTTCAACCTAAAAGTTCCTTCAGAATTAAGACCATTCGAAGCAGGAAGGTGCACCGTTCCCTCCCCCACCACGTGATACGCTCATCCCAGGGGATTACAATGAGTTCTGACCTAGTTCACATACACTATACTCCAATGTTGCCTGCGAAAATTAACAAACAGAAACCTCACTTAAGATGGAGTTGGGAGGCCAGAAGAGGCCACGCCCTGAGAGGATGGCAAAGCCCAACAGGAAGAAGACGTCCTTTTCTTGCCCAGCAAGAGCTCAGCCAATGAGAGACTCACAACTCAGCCAATGAAAAGCCTCTACACTTCGGGACTCAAATTCCTCCAATGGACTCTTTGTTTACAATAGCCCTTCCAACTTCCTCTTCCTCTCTATAAAAGAGTTTCTCCTCCCCTTGTTCTTTGGGACTTGCAGTGGCTCACTATGGTTGCAGATCCTGAATAAACCCATTTTTGCTGGAAAAATAACTGTCTGTTAAAGGCCAACATCAACCTCAGTCATTTTCAACTACTTTTACAACTTTCGTATATCCAAGTTCCACCAGTCCTATGCTTCAAATTTTTCTATAAACTGTCCTTCTTAATTTGTCTAAATCCTAACAATCATCTCCATAAAAATCTCCAGTTTGGTGTGTTAGTTTTATTTCTTCGATATGTGTTAAAATAATGAAGGGATATGATTTAAAACACACAACATGGGGTTGTACATACTGATCTTACTGTGCGTCTTGGTGCCATGTTTCACACGTGGGAACCTGCTGCCATTCTCTATTGGGCCCATCCCAACAATTTCAAGTCAGGCCATAGAGATTTAAATGACTGCTATTCTATTTCCCAGACGTATTTTTCTCTGCTGTGGAAAATCTCATATGGCAAGATTAGATTCCCCTTTAGATAATAGGTGAGAGCCTAGTTTTCATTTTCACAAGTAGAAACTACTCTGTATTCAAGTGTTCCGAATCCCCCGCAGTTTCCATCAGGGGTCCCAAGACCCCTCCTGTAGTCTTCTCTCCTCAGAAAACCCTCTCGGCCACACAGGGGACATTTTAATGGTTCCCCAGGGTGAGAACTTATCTTGAGGCTGATGAGGAAATTCTCCCTTGGGTCCCTGCAATTTATTCTCTCTCTCCAGGGAAGCAGTTCCTGCAAGGATTATCAGCACTATTCTATCCTTTTCCCTCTCAATCTCTAGGAAATCCAGAATGGTAGCTCTCTGCCCTTTGGGAGAAGATTCTTCTTCTCACACGATATGTAATTCTCATTACATACCAGCAGTGTTCATAACATTTTATAGATGATAATTTATTTAATCCTCACAACCTTACCAGGCAGGAAACCAAAGTAACTTGCTCAGCTCCAATAACTTGGCTTCAAATCTAGGCTGCCCGGGTCTCAAATCTTTGCGCTTAACCATTATACCTACTGGCTCTCCTAATAAGGCAAGTGGCTATTGAAAACAGCAATAATTCTAAAGTTAATAGCAATTGTTTTATTGCATGTTTATAACTTGCCATGTATCAACTTCTTTCACCTGCACACCACCACCATGAAGCAGATACTTGTTTTGTTTTTTGCTGAGGAAGATTCACCCTGAGCTAACATCTGTGCCAATTATCCTCTATTTGTATGTGGGCCACTGCCACAGCATGGCCACCATTGAGTGGTGTAGGTCCGTGCCCAGGAACCGAACCCGGGCTGCTGAAGTGGAGTGCGTCGAACCTAATCACTAGGCCATGGGGCTGGTCCCAGATACTTTTATTATTGGCATGTAGGGTGCCTCGTGCAAAGCCCAGTACCTTGAAGCCCACAGAGCAAGCAGTCTGGCTCCACATGGCCTTGCACAAGTCAGAGAAAGCTCAGTGCCATGCAGTCAGCCTTGGGAGCATGTCTGGTCCCTGCCGTGTCCCCAGCATGCAGGAAAGTGCCCGGCACATGGTTGTGCTCAATCACTACTAGTCAGGTGAATTAATTCCAGGCTGCTTTGGCTCATCTCAGAACTAGGTGTATCTCACTGTGGCCACTATCAGTGGGGAAAATGGAGGTCTTGGGCCCAGAGTCTGCCCCAAGGAAGAAAGAAGTTTCCAAAGCTTTCCTATTGCCCCCAGCCCAGGAGATCAAAGGGAAGAGATGCTGCCCTTAAAGACAGTTCTCCTTCTCTTAACTGTCCACTGTCTTCCAGGGAAGGAAAACAGGCTAATCTTGACCACAGGGTGGGGACACTTCAAGCTACAGAATAAAATGAATCAAATGGTTGAAACCCCTTTATATGATGAATGCTCATTTTACTTCTGCCTCTATTTATATTTTAATCAAACAAATGATGAAGAGTCACACTGATGTGAGTCTCTGTCTTTTCACGTTTGGCTCTGCTAGCTTGACAACATCATTAAGCATTTATCAGTCCATTCAGGGACCCCCCTGTCATCACTCCTGTTTTTAAGTACAAAGGTTGGGGAATGCAACTGCTCTTGCTAATCCACCAGTTGATTAGAATTTTGAAAAAAAGAAACAGGCCCAAAATGGAGTCAAATGTGCTAAGTCCTACGACAGCAAAGCAAGACTTAATATCTAACCTAATTGCAGTTTCAGTCCTTCCCAGGAACGTGATCGTCAACCAGTCAATCTGGAATTACCTGATCAGCACTAGTGAGTAATCTGCATGATAGACCCCTGCCCTTCCCCCAAAGGAAGGTGACCTTGCCTGAAATAATCCTTTCTTTTGCATATGACTTCCTTGTCCCACCCCCTTTCTTCCTTTAAAAACCTTCCACGCTGGGGTCGCCCAGTGGTGTAGCCGTTAAGTTCGTGCGCTCTGCTTAGGCGGCCCAGGGTTTCACAGGTTCGGATCCTGGGTGCGAACACACGCACCGCTTGTCAAGCCATGCTGTGGCGGCATCCCATATAAAGTGGAGGAAGATGGGCACAGATGTTAGCCCAGGGCCAATCTTCCTCAGGAAAAAAGAGGAGGATTGGCAACAGATAGTAGCTCAGGGCTAGTCTTCCTCACACACACACAAAAAACTTCCATGCTGCTTGGAGCTCCCTTCTATTTGCTAGATGGGATGCCACTTGATTCATGAATCATTGAATAAAACCAATTAGATCTTCAAATTTATTCGGGTGAATTTTGCTTTTTAACAGAATCAACAGACAGGTTCAAGTACAAGCTGTACCTCTGTGACCTTGGGCAAGGTCAGTTTCACAGAATTTTATTTTTCACAGTTAAGGTAATCTATTTAATTTATACCTAAATGTGATTTAGGTTTTGCATCTTTACTGACAAGACTTCCACTAATGGGTTCATAAATCAAGAAAACAAAATCCTATCAGACTATGTGTCCTAATTTTTGGTTTGAAAATTATAGTCCCTGAAGCAATGGTAGCTGTTCAGGAAACTTCTTTAACTGAGTTAAGAAGCCAAAGTAACAATGCAGGCAGATCAGCTAGGAATACCGGCACCAATGGCTCTTGTTCATATTATTGATTGAAATGGAAATAAAAACAGGGAGGTAATTGAACAATTCCTTGTCACATAAAATGAACTATTGCTCTGTACCATGGAAGAAAAAAAATCCTAATTTAAACACTGTTCTGAGGAAAAAGAAAAATATGCAAAGCTTAGCAAACAGCAGCAGAGTTGATAACAACCTGATTAAAAACAGTCTCCCAGGACTCACTATCTTTCACAGCATCTTTCTGTATTGATTTCAAAGTATGCATTATTTATGTCATGCAAAATGGTGGAGGTATGACAACTCAAGATAATCAACTCATTTTATGGTTTTTAAAAATATTATTTAATTTTTCTGAAAAATGAACTGTGTGGGCTTATCTGAATGAGAAAACTCAATTAAAAAAGCAAAGCTTTGTCAAGTTAATGGAATTATTTTCTTACCTATATTTTTGTAAATATAGGTAAGCCAGCATGGAAACACTGAAGGGGTATAAAGAGTGGATTTTAAGTGAGGCAACAGTAAGGTGTTGATATGTCATCTCCCACATAAGGCTGCTGTTCCAGGATGCGCTAAGTGGGAGAAGGGTCTGGAATGTGATCAGGGGTGTCTCAGGGGCATGGGCAGCCTTTGTCGTGGATTAGCCATGGGGATACTGAGTCCAGGATAGAAGCTGAGCTCAGGGGTGAGGGATGTCCCCCTGAGCACCACAGTCACCAGCCAACACAAAACAAATAAGTACAGAAGTGAGAAATGCCTTCCACACCTGCTCCTAGTTGTGGCATGGGCACATCTGGACCCTCTGCTTGCTTGATCTGTCCGGATCTGTGGCACACAGAGGCCCTGTTCCTCCAGGGGCAAAATGGAGCCACAAGGCATTGGTCTAGGAGTTGTAGGGTATAAAGGAGACGTTTACCAAATCTAGAGAGATCTCGGGCTACAGAAAGGCTGGCTGACAGGGTGGCAGAGAGGAGGATTCATGGGCACATCTCAGAGGGAGAAGCTACCAGAGCAGCCACGAATCAACACTGTGGATCAATGTCACCAAGGGTCCTGCAGGCTCAGGACAGCTCCATGTGTGACAATATACACCTGGTTCATCCTCTCACTCCCTTTCATCACCTGGTGGAGGACACAGGGCCCACTTTGCCATTTCTTCTCATGACTCACACCTTGGACTTCAAGAATAGAACAAAAACGGGGTTGGGCTGAAGGAATTTAGAAGGGAGTGGAGAGAATCATGTACGATACACTTGATAATTCCATGAAAAGCCCTAGGGTAGACAGGAAAGCAGGCGCTGTCTCCTGAGGACAAGGTTATCAGTTTATCTCTCAGAAGCCACACCCAGACTGCAGAAGGTGGGCACAGGGGCCCCGCATGGGCGGGGATGGGCGTGGGTGCCTCTGCAGCAAGGAGGAGCAGAGACACAATCTTGTATTTATGTGTCCCTTGCCTACAGAATTTTTAAGGGGCTCTTACCACCCACCTGCCGCTCACCCCCTTCCCAGTTCAGTAAGCAAGTTATGGGGATGAATTTGCAATACAACCAATTTGGGAGATCAGCATGGCCTCACCGTGAGCATATTCCAGGACCCTTGTTACTGTGTTCTTCCAGGTTTGAGGAGGGGCCACCAACAGGTAGACTTTGCCTTCCTTTGATCAGTTTAAATCCTCACTAAAGATGCAACTGCAAGCAAATGTAGATTTTTAAAAATACACAAATTGGAAAGGAAGGTAAAAAGAGGTTGGGAGAGGGAGAGAGAAGACCCTCTCTCTGACAGGAAGGGATTCTAACTGAACAGAGTTCTTAGTGCCCCTACTAAGACTAAAAAGACTTTTAGGGAAGTTAAATATTTCAAGGACATTTAGTAAAAGTGATATTGCAAGGATTCCAATCTCTAAGCCTCAGTTTCTTTTTTTGTAAAATGGGGATAAAGCAGTATCTACCATTCGGGGCTTTTGAGGCCATTCAGTGAGATAACGGATGGAGAGTTCCCGTTACACTGACTGGCCAACTGTACTGCTATGTAAAGTTGCTGTTAATAATAATAAATGAACTAGGGACACTGGTAGCCAGGATTCGTGCTCTGATTGGATATCTGATGTTTTAAGAAAGAATCAGTACTGTCATTTCATCTGGCTGATAAGAAGATAATAGCAGAGCCGGGGTTCAGTAAAGAAATACAGAACTTGTAAAGTGTCATGATGCTCAAGTGATGCATAATCACACAGTGTAAGAGACATTTGAATCCCTGAGGGATCCAACTACAACAGAGTAGAGGAAAGACAGTCGCTGCCAGAGAAGACACGTCGGGATTTAACAGGCTAACTAAAAGGGAAGCCGATAATGAAGAAGTACAGTAAGGACCATCTTGAGTAACAGATTGATGCCTCCTAGGCAAAAAAGTGAAGATGTTTAAACAAACTACAAAGGAAGAGGGGCAAAGAAGGGTAGAATACTTCTATATTTACATTCTGAATCCTAAAATTTTATAGCAGGAAGGAGCTTTGCCTATGGATCAATCAGTCCAAAGCTCTTAACGATGAGGCATCTGAGGCCCAGAGGGGTGATTCATGTCCATGGTACCAGCTGCTTAGCAGGAGAACCAGGACTAGCACTTGGGTCTTCCAGCCCCCAGCCCAGCACTGCACAGCTCTCTACCGCTAGCCCCTCCTGAGCAAACCTAGAGCAAAGGTTTTTATCAGCCACAAAATTTCTGGGAAGAACAATCAAATGAGTCTAGGTGTTTAAATATTTTAAATTTCTCAAATAATAAACATTATCATTTGTGAATCTTGACCCCCTTCAATCAGACTGCATGAGAGCACTGGTGTCTATCCAAATATTAAATATTTGAAGAGCTTATTCTTCCTAGTTTTTAAAATAAACAGAAGTTTTCATATTTGCTTTCTAGTGGGTTATCTTACATGCAAAGCTACACACTTTGGGGACCACTTTCCTAGAACCCCTTGCTTTCTATCCGAGATACAGGCCTCTGTTTATGGGTAAAATAATTAAGAGTCAAGGCACTGGCTTAAAAATCAGAAACAAGTAGATAAAGGAGAAAGGCAATCTCCAGAAGATGGGGGGAAATGCCAGCAGAAATTAGCTATAATCAAACCAGAGATATCTGGCTGTAGAATTCATGGTGCTCCTTCCAATAGTAACTTTCTTCTGCTGGAATCACTACAATTGAAAACAAAATGCAAGCTAACCATGTCTGATGTGATTACAGGGCATGGGTGGGTCATACCAGCTTACAGCTCACAACTCCATAGAAAATCCAAGAAACTTTTGGTGATGGCTACACACTGGTCATTGTATTCTAAGAAATATAATATGGCATCAAAAAGGCAGCTCATGTCATTGAGAGGTGTGCTCCACAACGCTTAGAGAACAGGGAATGGGCATTGATTTTTTTGAGCACCTACTATGTGCCAAACACTATGTTAGGTACTTTGTTTCATTTGGTCTCAAAGAATTGTAGAGCCAGGGAGGTACTATGAAACCCATGTAACAGATAAGAAAACTGGCCAGAGAGAGAGAGAGAGAGAGAGAGTCATGGAGTCCAGATCTGTACCCAGGTTTGGTGGGTTTAGAAACCCACAGCAGCTTCCACTGAGGCTATGGTGGAAGACAAAAGAAAGGGAGTCCCCGTTCTGTGAAATATCTCAAGGGAGTTGTTCTCTGATAGTAAGGTTTCATATGCAACACCTGAAGGAGCTTTTAGTTCCCACATGGCAAGTTGGATGAAAACTTACCTTGGTTCCAGAACAGAGAGCACCACTCTAAACAGAGGGGCATTTTAGGTACACTGGTATGATTGACTTGTAAAGATAACAAAGCAAAGAGAAACCTCAGTGAAGTTGAGAGACCAGAGTGTTGGGGCCACCCTGTGCCACTGGGTCTCCACCTCGTCTCCTTCAAAGTACCCCTCAGAGCCAGTTTCAAAGCCAGAGCCCCACACCCTGGTCTTCAGTAAGTGCAGGCTTCTCATTCCAAATTCTTTGGGGAATAGATGATGGTTTCCCTTTGTGGCAAAGGTACCTCTTAGCACAATAAGGACACTCAACTATGTTAAAAATAACCTCACAGAGATTCTCACTCAGACAAAAGAGGCAGAATAGATATCAATTGCCAGAACAGTCCCAGCTAGGGATCTGCTGGAAGAACTTGTTACACAGCTTCCAAAGCCAAGCCGCATGCCACTCCCAGCCCTGCAGTCAAGAGCGGGCAGGAAACCCTCCTCTTCCTTGTAATATGGACAGGAACAAGAGTCAAGGGGGCTGGGGTCGACACACAAATGATCCCAAAGCAGTGATAACAGAAATCACTTCATGCAAGGAATTGTGACACACGGAGACCTGCTCTCCGTGTTAGGTAGAAAAGAGTATGTCCACTCAGTTATGTAGCAAACCGCGTGCTCAATTTTGGGCAGGACAGTGAATAGAAAATAGATGTCTACACCACCACCTCACAAAGAGGGCTGTGCTCCAAAACTGCCAGCAAGACCACAAGTGGATATGCAAAAACATTTGCATGGTTTCTGGTTGCAAAAATGCTGAAAGGATTTGTATTACACTCTGCTCCCCAGTGCACAAAAATCCCTTTCTACCTGAGCCCTGAGACCCAAGCAGGAGGAAAAGTAGCACCAGCAGTGCTAATATCCTCCCTGGCTGTGACCCCTTCTCTTCCTGGGAGCTGGGCCAGAAGCACAGGATTACTCAGTGATCAAATAACCAACACCCAGAGATACCTGCAAGTGACCACACGTCAGTTAATTTCATTGGAATCGAAAGCAAAAGGCTTCCCCATTTGTTTGATGGTGTTTGGTAGGTTTAAGATACAGAAGTAGCTGCTGGCTTTGCACTTAGAAGAAGAACTCATCTCAGTGTATTTTTTTAATTCAGTGGAGCAAGAAGAGTACAAAGGTTAGCAAAGAGAGAAATAGCTTGAGATCCTGACAAAGATAAAAGGCAAATGATTTAAATTAAACATGCGGGAAACATTAAAGAAGGGAAGGACATAAAACAACCCTAGAGATCTAAATTTACAACAAAGGAAAGTTGTTTGATCATAGGGCCAGCCATGTGAATAAATAAAATAAAAGACCATAAATGCTCTAAAGAAAAAAAAAAAATCAAATAAGAAAAAAGTTTCCTTCCAATTTCCATTCTAAGGAAACCATAGCTCTTTTGCTAGTTGGCTAACTTCAGCCTCGAAAAACCCATGTAACATTCTCTAGTCTTAGAAAAAAATGTAACTGAACCAACCATTTCCTATCAGTGGGTGAATTTTGTTTGGTGGGTAGGTTTGTTTTGAAGGGCTGTGAATAAAGGCAAGGGTGATTTTTTTTTTGTTTTGTCATTTGAAATTTTCACCCTTTAAAAAAATTCGTGGTTGTTTTACAGGACTCCAAGGCAATTTATCAGTTTTGAAGAGTAGTTTGAATATTTTTAAACATACCCGATTGGTGATTCCCTTTCCTCCAAATCAAAGTCTGTACCACCTTTTCTTAAAGGTGTTTCTGTAGCACTTTCTGGCTGTGAGTTTGTACACTGCAATAGAATTGTTATTATTATTTAAACTCCCGTGAAATGCGCTTCAACTGGCAGGCATGTGAGTTGTGAAATTCAAAGTGTATTACAGGAGAAATGGGCGCGAGGATGGACAAGGACGCGCAGTGCTACAGATGGCAACGGGAGGCCTACCACACCGTGCGGTTCCTTTCTATTCTGTTTTGCCCCATTGTGTTTTGAGTAGACTGAATCCCTGCGCAGCTTCGGGCCCAGCCTCTGAAAGGCCCCATTGTAAGGGATCCGCTTTCCCGAGCACAGTTAAGGTTGCTGCAGTAACCTTCACTATGAATGTCCTGACCAGTGTGATGAAAATCTCAACTGAACCGTGACATTACTGTACAGCAGTTACAAACAAGAGTGCAAAATGAACCCGGGCCTCCCCTTTAGGGGTCTTTTCTTATCTGAACATAACCCACTATCTGCTGCCTCAGTCATCCACATAGCCAAAGAAGGGACTGAATTTCTAGGAGCCAGAGACTAAGAAGTGAACCTGTACAGTATCAGGGAGGGTCTCTCCCATGGGCTTGGGGGTGGTGGGAAAATGGGAGTTTGCAGACCAAGGGAGGGGCCTCACAGATCATGAACCGTTTCAACCACCATGTTTGCTGGGTTGGGAAAGCCACTTTTCCGGTGCTAAGGAAGGAGGCATGGTCCAAATGCCACAAGCAAAGAATAAGTCTGCACTTCATTGGGAGAAAACAGTTCAGGATTCAGCAGAGTGCCCCTTTTATTCTGCCATGGAAACAAGGCAGAAGGCAATCACCCCAATTTGCCAGATGGAACACTAAGCTAGAATGAAACCCCTGTCCAGTGAACTCCATCAAGGGCTATGTACAAGCAACTTCTAAGCTCTTTACATATATTAACTCATCTAATTGTCCCAACAAACGTATAAAGTCAGCATTATTATTAATCCCCATTTTAAGGATAAGGAAACCCTAGGACAAAGAGGTTACATCAGTTGCAGTGAGCAAATATTCTGCTTCCAGAATGAGCTTTTCCACGTAGGCATTGGGTGTTCAGATCTGGAGCTCTGGAGCTTAGGAGCAAGGAGCGAGGAGCAGGCCAGGAACATCAATGTGGAAGTCCTCCACTGGCTACTAAGAAATTGTTGCCAAAGACATGGGTGAGATTGTGCAGAACAGGGAGGTAAGAAAACCAACGATAGCAAGCATTTCATCCATCCATCCATCAATACATTCATTCATTCATTCCCATAGTTATGTGCCTACTAGAAGCCAAGCACTGTTCTAGGTGCTGGGGTAACACTTGAAGACCATACAGACTATGCTCCTGCTTTCATCAATACATAGCAAAAATAGAGGTGGCCGAGGGAAGGGCAGGAGGGCAAGGCTGAGTACTTGGCACTGGAGACAGGAAACAGGCAGCCAAGATGGAATCCCCATTAGAGGGTGCAGCCCAGGTCACACAGGAAAAACTGTCTTCCTTCCAAAGGGGATGGGCCCAAACTACTTTAGTCAGAGCCCCATCCAGTAAGAGAAACAACACCACCTCTTATTTGTATATTGCTTCCAGTGTCTTGCTACTTAGCATTTTACCATCCCATGTGAGTCCTCAAGCAACTCGGTGAAGCAGGGAGGTAGTTATCTCCACTTTACAGTTTGGACAGGCTGGCAAAATTTCCAAAATTTGATACTTAAGAGGACCCCAAAGGAGTGGTGGAGATGGGGGGAAGGGCTGAAGAGCAAATTTCCTGTTGGGCTCATCAGCTTTGGGGAATGTCCCTGTTTATCCTCTAGCATGATAATGGCTATGTCACTTATTGCTGGGTTATTATTAAGCTGGGCTGTGAGTCTCTCTGTGTGCCAGATCTCGCCTACTTAGAAATAAAGAGGGGGCAGGAGGAGGGAACCAGAACCAGCGGCAGAGCTAGACTGCTTTTAACCTAGAGACAGGGAAAAAACAAACTGCTCTTTAAAAACAATTTCTAAGCATACTTAAAGGTAGCAATTCCAGCCTAAAAGCCTCTCCGCTTGGTAATGCACCACCCTAGAGAAAGGGCAAAATTATCAAGGCAGAGAAAAGCAGGAGACGTCAGGCTGTGGATGAAGGCCCTACTCCATGCCAACTTCTAAGTAAGATGAGGAATTACAGTAATTCAGCCCACAGCGATTTCCCATTTTAACTGATGTTTCCTGTTTTCTACGCTGGGCATCGAAAGGATATTCAAACCCGGAGTTCACAGGCCATCCCTTCACTGGGGTACATTCTTTTCTGCTCGCTCATCGCATTATATGCAACATTACAACCCAAAACAGATCTGTTTTCCTACTGACCTCAATTTGCGGCCACCATTACTGTTGCTGAGAGAATTCTTGGCTCTGCGGGGCTGGGATGGGGAGAACACCATCTCGCCTAGCAGTTCCCGGACCTACTGCCCTTGAAACAGAGTTGGGACCTGCTGGTTGTGTCTCTGCAGGAATCGACCATATTCGCCTGGGGTTGATTTGATTTAGGAGTAAGGAGGAGGGGCAGAAATCTCTTTCCAGCCCTTTCAGCTGATGGTTGACACATTCCAGGGTAGGAGAGACCACTGGGTTTTTTGTTCCTTTTGTTTCTTTTTGATCGTAGGATAATAGAAGTATGGTTTTCTTAAAACCTTTTATTTTGAAGTTTCAACATGTCAGAAAGTTACAAAAAATATACAAAGAATTCTTATACTCACTACTAATTTGTAACATTTTGCCACATTTGCTTCCTCTTTCTCTCTTGTCTCTTTCTCTGTACACATGGTTTTTTATCTAAACCATTTGAAATTAGATTGTGTATATCATGCCCTTTTATTTCTCAATACTTCGGTGTGTATTTCCTAAGAAGAGAATTTTCTTATATAACCAGAGTAAACAACTTCAGAAATTGTAACATTGATACAATAGTTTTTTTATCCAAGTCAATATTCTAATTTCATCAATTATCCCAATTAATGTCCTTTGACAAGATTTTTCTTCCCTGGTGCAGGATCAAGTATTGCATTTAGTTTTCATATTTTTTTAGTCTCCTTTAATTTCTACAGCTCTTCACCTTTCCTTTGTCTTCTATGATGTTGACATTTTAAAGAATTTGGGCCAGTTATTTTATAGAATTTCCCTCAGTTTGGGATTGTTTGATGTTTCCTCATAATTAGATTCACCTTTTGCATTTTGGGCCAGAATTCAAGTCAAGTGATTTTGTGTCCTTCACAGGGTATCACGTCTGGAGGTACATGATGTTTGTTGGTGATTTTCATCACTTGGTTAAGTACTGTCCCATTTCTCCACTGCATAATTTCTATTTTTTTCTGTTATAACTGCTAAGCAATTTGTGGGGAGGTACTCTGAGACTATGTAAATATCCTGTTTCTCATTAAACTTTGACAACCAATTTTGATAGGATTAAAAAGTAAAATCCAGTTCTTTGGCATTCAGGGAGAATGCATTACTCTTGGAAGCTGAGTGTATCAGACAGACAAGGGCTATGGAGCATCTATGTGGGCTTCTCAGAGATGTGGTAGCTGGTTTCCTCACACCTGCTGGGTTCCAGATAGACTGAGGTTGCTGGGTGGCTGCACTCCTCATCTGTGACACTGAGTTCCATCTCCACAGGGTGTGAAATAATGCATTCCTAGAAGCTGAACTGAAAACCAGAAGTATGAGTCAAGACGATTCTTAATGGTCTAGACAGCACCGTGGAAAGAGGTATACAAGGAAATCAGGTCTGTCCATATGCAAAGCTATTATGTGTGGGACGTTTATCTTTGGTTCCCTCCATCAGTGTGCTTGAGTCTCATCCCCGCCCCAATCCCATCCCTCCTCTCTTCTTTAGCTACAGTGCTGTTGAATGAGTATCTACTTAAAAGGTGGTCATGAAAGAAGTTCTTTGGGGCCAGAGAGTCGAAAGCCAGGTGGGGACAAGTGGGTTGGGGATAAAGAACAATGTGAGTGAAAATGATGAAGTCCAGCCGGTCAGTTCAAAGAGACTGCCAACAATTGTTCTTGAGCCATAAAGAGGGAAGACCTTAAGATGCCCAATCTTAAGTCCCAGCCAGTCTTGTTCCCACAAGGGAATCTGTTACCACCTGGGATAACCATCCAACATTGCAACATTCATAAGCAATAATAAAAATTATTGTGTGGAAATATTACCTCAGAGGACTTTATTATATGATAGCCACCATTATACAACATGACCACTTCCAAAACCAGAGTGGCTGGGACAGAACCTTGGAAAGAAGCCCAAACAGGCTCTACAACAAATTATCACAGAAATCAAGACCAGTGAGCTTATTCGGAGACCAAGGACTCTCATTGCCCTATCAATGTCACAATGACATATTTTATAAGCTTGGAGCCCATTTCTGAAAGGTATGTGTAGGTTAGTGATTTAATAACTACTGCTGAAACACCACTGGAAAAATTAAAGTTTTACACTTATATGTTAAAAGTTTACATTTAAGATTCATGTTTCTCCTCTCCTGGCTAGAGTAATGAGATAGAAATTTTTAGTAGTATACTTCCAAATTCCTAAGGATTCATAAACATAAACAGGAGTTGGCATCAATAATAGTAATTTCAGGGATGGCATTCTTTTAATAACAACTGTACTCTGGTGGTCTTTTTCCTGAACCACATTCTATGTTTTTCACTTATTCAGTCATTCACTGATTCAGTCATTTAACCCAGTCAACAAAACCATGCTAAGTACTGCGCCAGGTCCTGGGAATATAATGATTTTTTTAAAAGACATGAAGGTTTACAAAATAACCAACTTAAGTCTGAAGTTGTAGCTCCAGTGTGAAGAACGAATTTTATTGACATAAGATTCAATTCTTTCATCGTATAAAAATACTGAATGAGCTGGTGACTACCAGGAAAAAGAATTCGAATGCAATTCACACCTAATTGGGAAACATTACCCCTGGCTGCCAGGTAAGCTGAGAAGACTTGAG
This sequence comes from Tapirus indicus, assembly GCA_031878705.1. Taxonomy (NCBI): domain Eukaryota; kingdom Metazoa; phylum Chordata; class Mammalia; order Perissodactyla; family Tapiridae; genus Tapirus; species Tapirus indicus. The sequence goes on from CM062918.1 coordinate 50,914,032, forward strand.
TTCACACAAATCATTGATCTTCGTTGACAACTGAATTCTAACCTGATGACCCCATTTAAAGAACTCTGTAGTTAATTTCATCTTAGAAACACCAGCCCAAGCTCTGTCAGACAATGATGAGCTCTAATCATCGCCTATTCCATTTAAATTAAGTTGATTAGATTTTCTCTGAAGATTGTAGGTTTTTTCCACCTCAAATGTTGCTTTTTTAAAAAAATCTCAATGCCCAGCTGTGAGATTCAGAAATTTGGGCGATACCATCTCCTATCTGGCATGAGGTTTTAAGTATCCTAACTGGAATCCTTCAATCTTTAATGTAATGGGAGATCTTTGTCAGATATACTTTGTTGCCACCGAGAAGCTGGAAGCGCGTTTGAGCAACTGTTTATTACAGACCAGTTAGCTACTTTATAATTTATCATCAGGTAAAGTGCTAAGTGTTAAATGCCGGGGCTTTGGGGTCCCCTTGAATCTCTTCTAGACAATCTAGGGCAGCTCTTCCCAACTAGTCAGTCCAGCAAGACCAGTCCTTGGAGAAAGGCTGAGGGTGGACTGGATTTTCCTGTTCCCATAGCTCTGCCTACCCACGATGAAGGTCATCCCCTTTCCTAAATCTTTATTGGCACAAGATACTACCAAAGGCTTCCAACCATTTAACAGTCTCCACCACCATTCTCAGCCACTCATCCTCCCCACCCCACCCCATCCTCCCCATCCTCCCCAAACACCCGCCCCTCACTCTCAGCCTTAACCATGGGAGGAAGTGAATCTACCTCTGATACTATCACAATTTTTGAAATCTGGAAGTGGGTCATACGATGTAAAAAGGAAATTGAATGCTGGTTGGAGACAATGAGCTGGTACACTGATCTAGACACCTGTGACAGCCTTCTAGTTATAAATCTTCCAGGGTTCTAATGTAAAAAGACATTCCAAAAATGGCCCTTTTTGGTTGCAGGTATGGTTATGAAGAATTTGGGCAGGCTTTCTTGAAGGTCTTATAGACTAGCTCTAAGGAAATATCCATATGATAAAATCATAATCATAACATGAGTAACAGAAATAAAAAACTGCTTGAGAGGGCTTATACCATTTTTTTCTTTTTACATTTTAGCAGTGACAGCCTATGAATCCTCGGGATTTGTTAAAAATGTCTCCTTAAGAAAAGGGAACACTCATACACTGCTGGTGGGAATGCAAACTGGTGCAGCCACTATGGAAAACAGTGTGGAGAGTCCTCAGAAAATTAAAAATAGAAATACCATATGATCCAGCCATCCCACTACACTGGGTATTTACCAAGGAACATGAAATCAACAATTCAAAGAGGTTTACGCACCGCTATGTTCATTGCAGCATTATTCATAATAGCCAAGACATGGAAGCAACCCAAGTGGCCATCAACAGATGAATGGATAAAGAAGATGTGGTATACACATACAATGGAATACTACTCAGCCATAAAAAAAGACAAAATTGTCCCATTTATGACAACATGGATGGACCTTGAGGGTAGCATTGTAAGTGAAATAAGCCAGACAGAGAAAGACAAACATCATATGATTTCACTCATATGTGGAAGATAAACAAACACATGGACAAAGAGAATAGATTAGTGGTTACCAGAGGGGAAGGGGGTGGGGGTGGGCAAAAGGGGTAAAGGGGCACATATGTATGGTGACAGATAAAAACTAGACTATTGGTGGTGAGCATGATGCAGTCTATACAGAAACTGATATATAATAATGTGCACCTGAATGTTACATGATATTATAAGCCAATATGACCTCAATAAAATAATTTTTTTTAAATGTCTCCTTGGTTAAAGACCTATAGTAGTTAATGTACCCACAGCCCAGGAAGCATCTGCTTTGCAGGAAAACGTGGACTCCAAATTAGAATATATATTTTTACATCTGAGCAATTTAAAATAAACAAATTCCCCATTTATATTATGGCAACTTGTAGTCACCAGAGATCACCTTCTCTTTCCTCGGAAATGTCTTCATTCCTAGGAAACCTTACCCCAGTCCACTGCAATTCTGAAGCCAGCCTTCTTTTGTGGTGCACTCATCCCCATCACAGACTTATCAATGGGACCCGGACCCTTCCTACCCCATTCGGTGAAAGTACTTAGGACTCTCAGCAGTGTCTCTGGGGCTAATGCTCGAAGGCTATAACTTATAGTGGAGAAGATTCTCTTGGATGCTGGGAGGAATAAAGTGAGGAACAACCACTCTCAGCACTTGAGCCAACTCTATTACCACTAAGTCCATATTCTGCCATGACCTGGAGGAGAGCAAAGGCTCAGGACGGGAGCCTGAAGAACAGACTCAAATTTCCTCTCTGCCACTTACTGGCTGGGTGGCCCGGGGAATTTACTTACATAGCCTTGTTTCCAACCTCTCAGGGTTGTTAGTGAGGGACCAACAAGACAAAGAACAGGAAAAGCCTTTGTAAACCTTTTGGTGCTATATAAATGAGTTATTTTGATGACATCAAGAGAGAAGCGGAAACATTATTTAACTCACTAATTTCTCCTAATCTATGTCCTCATACTAATTGTGATACACTTTCCCCATCCTCAAACCTGTTTCCAAAATAATGCAAGAAGAACACCTAAATAAAGTGAACTTGTCCACCGCCCGGCAGAGGTAAAGCCTGTTGGAAGTAATGAGAGAAGATGAGATCTGGCTAAAACCCCAGGCAAGTCCCAAGCAGGATGAGCATCAGATGTGGGAAGAGGTGAAGCAAGAAAAGGTTAGAAACAGCACACCTTGAAGCTAAGAGAAATCAGCATGCCAATGGGGAGACCAGTCAGCTACTAAAGTAAGATTTGGAAACGTGCCCAAATAACTGAGGCACTCTCCTAAATACCTGGAGAGAACAGGCAGCCCTAGATGTAATTTCTATATAATCAACAGAAACTCATCCATCATCTTTATATGGCAACATGCTATGAAAGAATGCTGACAGGGCGAGAGTGTTGGGCAGTGTGCTGGGCTGGAAAAGGCCAGTGCTTAGAAGTGAGGCCACCTTAGCTGGGTGACCACAGCAGCCACTTAAGGCCACTCAGTCTCACTCTCTTTATCCATGAAGAGTGTCACAGGGCCATTGAGAGAAATGTGCTGTACCTGGGACCCATCTCGACTGCTGGGTTTGACATGCTGTCTTAACATTAATTAGATGTAAATACAGCTAATTCTCTGATCAGACGCCGAGTGCCAGGTGGGCAGGGAAATCTGTCTCTTTTTCTCTGAATTCCCAGAGTCCACAGAGCACAGCGCTTCTCACCCCTCAGGGCTTGATCAATTTTATTAGGTTTATACAATTATACAATGAGGTATAAAGTGCAATATAGACTGAATATATAAGTTCTATAAATATGTAAAGGTAAGCTATTGAAGGAAAATAAAAGACTCTTGCCAATTTAAAACCTTTTAAAAATGGTGTTGGAAGGTAAGGACTGGTCAGGGTATCTCCACTTCTGCCCAAGAGAGAACGCCATCGTGACCAGGGCACCTATGAATTTAGTCTGCTAGGCGAGGGCATCTCTAGAGTGGAGGAAGGAAACTCTCTCAGCTGTTGTCTGGGGAGAATATCCCTCAGCATCACTCCAAGCTACCTACCATATTAACTGACTCCCACATAAAAGAAAATGTGTCGCTCTGGCTGGTTCTTCCAGAAACCATCCAGCTTGACAGGTAAGCTCCATGCTGCAAATACAGCCTTCAATTTCAGACCCTAATCAAGTCTACATCTGACTGGTAGAATCAGCTGCCAGCTTGATAAAACCCATTATCTGAAATACAGAAGCAAGCGGCAACAGTGCCTTCTAGGTTTCCCCTTGGAGTAAGCAGTGCAACCCCACAGCTAGGTCGTGTCTCCAAGTAGTGGCATTGAGGTACAAACACCTCCTTTCATTTGGCCATCTCCAGAGCTCACAAGCATGGTTGGTGAAATGCAGTGGCACAAATTGTCATACACATGATTGGCACCAAATCTGTGCTCAAAACCTGCTCGTTTTACTGAATCAGTTGTGTGGGACCCTCTCCTAATAAAATACCACCACCAGGAATACAACGGTTTCTTTCCAGACCATATGGCACTTCTCAGTTAAGAGTTTTCACATGCATTATCCTATTGGAGTGATTCCTGAAGCAGTTATAAGGCAGGCATCCCTATTTCCATTTTCTAAATAAGGAAGGTGAAGCTCAGGTACTTGGCCAAGGTCACTTATCAAGCAAAAGGCAGAGCTGGATTCTTACTCCCCTGCTTCAAGGAGCCTCTTCTCATCTCTTCACAAAACTGCGGTGATAGTGACCCTGAGAAATAACTGCAGCTGAAATATGTCTTGGTTCTAGAATTTTCCTTGAGACTTCTGAAGCCCACTAAATAGTTTACAGGGGCTGTTAGGAAAAATGGCTATCTTCTAATTACTTAGGTATGACACAAAATAAGTCATAATGTGACTTTTGCCTTTTTTTGTTTTCTCCATTCAAATGAATGATGCGTTTTCTTTTTTTTTTTTTTTTTGTGGGGAAGACCAGCCCTGAGCTAACATCTGTTGCCAATCTTCCCCTTTTTGCTGAGGAAGACTGGCCCTGGGCTAACATCCGTGCCCATCTCCCTCTACTTTATATGGGACGCCACCACGGCATGGCTGACAGGCAGTGCGTCAGCGGGCGCCTGGGATCCGAACTCGCGAACCCCGGGCTGCCAAGCGCTGACTAAACCGCTGCGCCACCAGGCGGCCCCGATGCGTTTTCTTTTCAGAAGAACTTTCCTTTCAAGGAGGCTCTGTTGAAACTGCCCTGGTTTGGGTAGAAATGCCCAAGGATCAGGCTCTTAGCTCATATTTCCTTCCCAAATACTGGTAAGTGGGGACTTGAGTGCAAAACTACTTCCTGATGTAAATTAAGCTTGAAATTGAGCTATTCATTGACCTCAGCTCAAATCAAATCTTAGAAAAATAGAATTTGTCATTATTTTCCCAGTCATAATCAAAATTAAATGCCCTAGATTTGTAAAGTGCTTTGTAATTTTAAAAAGCACGTTCACATATATTCTTTCATTTAATCTTCACAACTTTGTGAGGTCGATATTACCATCCTCAATTTATAAATCAGGAAGCCGAAGCTTTTAGAGGTAAAGGAACTGGCCCGAGGTTACAGTGAGGTCTCCTCCAAATGAACTCAGAGTTTCTGAATTTATAGGAAAATATTACCCCCTCCACTATACAATATGTTGATGTGTTCCAGCCCAAGACCACCAGGAACACAGCTGTAGTTGCACAAGTTGGGTTCATTATTCATTGCAGTGAGGGAGACTGTGCACCATGGGAAACAACAGGGCTTCCTAGTAAGAGGGTAGTAGAACCTATTACAGGATTTGGGCTTTGGTTGGGGAGTTTTGGGGGAGGTCTAAGAAAGCAGGGGTTTGCTGTCAGAAGCAGATTGGGTGCTGTCACAAAGTGGGGTCATTCTATGACTGTCTCAATAAATTTTATCTATAGGGAGAGCTGACTAGAGTACAGAGAGAACTGTAAAATGTAAAGAAGCAGTGGCCACTCCTATTAGCTGGGTGAGAGGATGCTTGGTAGGTATTTTGTGGATTGTACAGGAAACTTGTTTTTGTCTGTGCTTAGACAAAATTACACAGTGGACTTGCTTGGTCTCACTCGGCCATGGTTTCAGAGGGACCTTGTCTGAAGCCAGTGCTGTGTGAGCTTGCTCATGTCCAACAGGCGGACAACAGGGCCCAGCTGGGAGGGCCAGGCCAGCTTCCAACACTTCATGAGGCCTACCTGTGTCAGACCAGAGAATGTCAGCACTTGCTTCTTACTTTTGCAAACGACTTCCTCTGAGCAGCCTTTATATCTAACAGAAAGTCAAGGAGATCATTCCATAATAATTTAATTGAAATAAAACCTTTACTTAGTGAAACCAAAAAAAAACAATCAGCACTAAACTGCCCCAGGAACTCCCGAACAGATGGATAAGCTGTGAGTCACAATCTTCTTGCATCGACTTGTCTCTTCCTAAATTCAGATTTTTTCCCTGTCTGAACAATCAGCTCATGGGCAGACAGCAGGTTGAACTGCGGGAACACCTTCAAGTTGTTCCCCGGTGTCTGTGCTTCCTTTCTTTGAGTATTACAATCTCTGGCTTGTAGTTGGGCACATGGCTACTTAGAACAGAGAATTCATTCCCAGATTCTTGTGCAGCTAGGTGTGGCCACATGATATAAGTGGAAGGGGTGTGTGCAATTCTAGGACGCATCATAGAGGAAGGAGGGGGCTTGGCCCTCCTTATCCCTCCCTTGTTCAATATTGGCAGGTGGTGGCCAGAGCTCCACATGGGCCCATAAGGACCAGGGCCACACCCTAGGGGTGGCAGAGCAGAAAATGGGAAGCAGCCTACACCCCAGGCAACTGCAGGGCTCCCTACCACCCCTGCACTGCCTACAGCCAGAAAGCAAAGTGAGAGAGAAATAAACATACCACAGTAACAATCAATAAAACTCAGCCATAATTACAGCTTCATATTCTCAGGTGGAAAATTTTCCCATTTAAACATGGTAAAATTAAATTTAATCCCAGAAGTTCTTTTACAGCACTAGGCTTACCCAAATCTTTCCCTACTGGAATCCCTCTGCTTTGGATTAGTCCTCACCTTTTCTAGGTAATGCACAACACAGGCGAGAATCTGTTTATAACGTTGTTATATATTGCTATGCTCACTAACTGTTTTATAGGTATATTTACGGTTTATCTAATTACATAGCATATTTCTAATTCTCATCTTTTTATCTTACCCTTTCCCAATAACACAGAGCCCATTGATGGGGCATAAAAGATACTGAACAAATGACTGTTTTAATGAGCCTTTAAAGACTCTATAATATAATGTAATCATATTTTAATGTCTACTCCTTCATCTGTTCACTTCTCATCCTCATGTGAGATAATCATGTTCGTGGATAGATGAAAGTATATGCCTCAGCTAGACTGCAAATTGCTATGGGATTGCTCCCCAGGTTGGCAAATCCTCAAATGTTAAATTTGGGAGCGCCAAGAGATTAAACACATAAAATGCCTTTATTTGTAAAAGGCCTCAAAGGACTTTTTTCACTGTTGATTCATCATATCCCTTATATTTGTATAACCATTAGCAATTTACAAAGTGCTTTCATACTCTTCTCATAGTCCTTGCAGTCAGGCTGGGTATTAGTGATTTACATGTTACCAACAAGGAACTAGAAGTTCTGAGATGGTCAGTCACTTGCTCATGGGCCATTCATCTAAAATACCTTGTGGATGGCCCTTTGGGTTCTTTTCCTGGTTTCTCCGTTATAAGCAATGTTGCAGTAAGCCTTCTCATTCCTATCTCTTTGCACTTTGGGCTAACATTTCTGTGGGGTGGACTCCAAAGTGGAACTTCTTGTAAGAGATATGGCGACAAGATGTGAGCAGGTAGAGGGGGCCCTGGGAAAGCATTCCTGGCAGGGACGTGAAGGAGAGCACAGAGATAGAAGGTCGAGGAGGCAGGCCTGACGAGATCATCGTTCCAGCTTTACTTAGCTGGAAATGTAGGCCACTGCTTTCTAACTTCAGAGTGAAACCAAGTCCAAGTGGACGTCACCCAGAGGGGCAGCCGGGATGACCTGGGCAGCGGCCGCTCTCCAGCATCTCCGGTAGCACTTGAGCACGGGTTAGCTGACCAGTTCCGCCAGCAGCTGCATCGATACCTTGGGTCCCAGGAGGATGAGGTTCTGCAGAGTTGCTCCCTATTGGAAGGAGAGCAAGCAGGAGCCCCAGCTGATAGATAACAGCAGCTGGGCAGCTGGGACCAGCCAGTAAGGGAAGGGGTCAGAGCGAGCACCAGATTCTGTCTTCCGAGCTTGATCTATCTTAATCCCGACTATAATTCTACACTTCCTTCTCACCTTGACTCTCAGGGTTTGTTCATATACCCCAAGACCCCTAATCTAGCCCTTTGGGTGAGTATGCAATTTATAATTGATTCCAATGAGTTTAAAACAAATCCTCTACAGGAATTTGTTGATAATTTATTTAATTTTATTTATTTGTGTTTTATTTCCAGAGGGATAGAATGGCAGAAAGAGCTCTGGCCCTGAGTCAGACAACCCAGAAGAAAAAAGAGAAGACTGAAGAGGAAGGGGAAAGGGAATGAATATGTATCATGCACTAGCTCTGAGCCAGGGTGTTATATACTTGACTGATGTTTATCCTCACAGTAATCCTAAAGAATGGTGGTGTTGGTCCATTACTGATGAGAAAATGGGGCTTTCAGAAATTAAGAGTCTTGTCCCAACACTCACCTCCAGACAAAAACAACAACAGCAGGACTTGAATACCGTTCTTCTGACCCATCAAGGAATTTTCCATTGTTCCAAGGTTGTGAAAAGCAAATGAGATAATGGATGCAGATACTCACGGCTGAGAGACTATTATGACGATAATGCCAAGACCTGGCAACTTACGTTCCCTAAGAACGCCTGAGTCTCCCTGGAGGTCAGCCAGTCACCCAGTCTCAGCCGGATGATGGCCTGGAACTGACTTGAACAAAAGCCTGTGGGAGGGACCCAAGGTATTGATGCAGCTGCTGGCGGATCTGGTCCACCCAGCAGGCCAGCGGCTGCCGTTCCCTTAGACAACGACCGTCCATTTAGAGGAAACTTCTCGGAAGGTGTGGGCCAAAATGTGTCTTTTTTTCTTTTTCCTTTTCAAATATCTTTATTCCCGTGGATTTTCAGAGTTGCTCCTCACTTTCTTCCATATCATTTCCACTTTACTACTCTCTTTTTCAGCACAATGAAGCATAATTCAAGTTAATAGGGGAGAGACAAAGAAAGAGAAGCTTATCTATAAGGCCTGTTTATCTTCCCCCAAAATATATATGTACATATATACTATATAGATAGATGTTATATACCTATACACACACACATTTTTCATTAGGCTAAGAATCACCCTTGAGTCCTTCCTCCCCTACGTCCAATCCTATTGGTTCTACCTCAGACCTGTTCCTCAACTCCACCCGCCCCTCTGTTCTCACAACCTTACTTAAGGTCTCAGTATTTCTTGCCTGCAACAGCACACTAACAGTCCGTCTGCCACCTCCTGCTGCTTTGGTCCTGTGGACCCTCCCTTCATAATTACTCAAACGAGCTGCTAGTATTACTCAAGGTGGAGGCAGCTTCCTAACCCTCCCCAAGGGCACATCTCACCAGAGAGCTGACCAGCTGGGGTACAGCAGCAAGCTCATTGCTACCTTGACCCCTAAAATAATAAGGAGCAGCAAAGTAAGTGTCTGTCATGGGTTGAATTGTGTCCTCCTCCAAAAAAGGATATGTTGAAGCGCTCAAACCAGTCCTTGTGAATGTGACCTTATTTGGAAATAGTCTTTGTAGAAGCAATCAAGTTAAGATGAGGTCACGAGGGTGGGTCTTAATCCAATACGACTGATGTTCTTATAAGAAGAGGAGAAGAGACACACAGGGAGAAGGCCATGTGAGGATGGAGGCAGAGACTGGAGTGATGTCTACGAACCAAGGAAGGCCGGCAACACCAGAAGCCAAGAACGGCATGGAGCAGATTCTCCCCCAGAGCCTTCAGAGAGAGAGCATGGCCCTACTGACCGACACCTTCATTTTGGATTCTAGCCTCCAGAACTATGAGAAAGTAAATTTCAGTTGTCTTAAGCCAGCCGGTTATTGGTAATTTGTTACAGCAGCTCTAGGAAACTAACAAGGTATCTAAAGAAAGGTGGGAAGAGCCAACCATCAAGAAAGAAGCCTTCAAATCCGAACTCCTCTACTTCATAAGTTTGCCTCTGCTAGTTTCATACCTGCTCCATAAGAAGCCAGTGGCCTCCAGAATTACGATTCTAAGGAACACACTTGATTATGTCATTCCTTTTTAAAAACCCTCCATTTTCTGTAGGACAAAGTCCAAGCCCCTAACATGCCATGAAAAGGCTTCACAGTCTGGCCCAACCTACCTTTCCAGCATAATGACCATCCCCACCCCTGCCCCCCAACTGCTCTCCTTGCATGCTGACCTCCAGCCATCACACTGCCCTGCTTCTCAAGCACAGCAGACAACAGGCACGGTGACAGCAACCATCCAAGGGAGGCTTGAGAAGGGGCCTGGGTCTCCACCATACTGAGCAAGCCCAAGACATCTTTTCTCTAGAAGATCAAAGTCTGGGCCATGCTGAAGCAGGCAGAAAGATCTGTGGCTTTGAGCACAGAAGTCACAGGGGTTTACCATATCACAAGCACAATTTGGTGGGTGTATCAGGCCATACCATTTGGTGGTATATACAGCATCCTATTTCCTCTCTGAATTCACTTTGAATCTTCATCAATCCATAAATTATTGAGTTATCTACAATGCTCTTGGCCCTGTGCTTGGTGCAGGGACACACAGAAGAGTATATGAGGCATGGTCATGTTCACTAATCAAATTAGTTTGATCGAGTTGGAGACAGGACTAACATGTAATGTGCACATGATAAAAGGCAGCATATTCAATCCCAGGGCTTAATTTAAAAATTGGAAGAGTTCAGCAAAGGGAAGCGACCGTGTGGACTGGAGCAGTCAGGAAAGAGTGGAGGAATGGGAACTTAGGCTGGGCCTGGCAGATGCAGAAGGCTTAGCTGGCCAACAGGAGGAGGGGGACTTTCCAGGGACAACACAAACGAAGGCACAGAAGCAGATGGAGCAGTCATCACTACTGCTGGGGAAGCCTAGTGTTTAAAACACTATTCTTGATTAATCTAGTTCATAAAAAGGGCCCCCAGACCACCAACATTAGCAACACCTGGAATCTTGTTAGAAATGTAAAGTCCTGGGCCCACCCCAGACCTACTGTATGAGATGCTCTGGGCGAGGGAGTGGGGCCCAGAAATCTGTGTTTTCACAGATCTCCAGGTGATTCCCATGCAGGCTAAAGTTCTTTCAGAACCACTGCTCTAGGGAGAAGACATCTTATAAATAAGCTTATAATATCTATTCCTACAGAAGAAACTTTTACATCATCTCTAACTAGAATTCATAGTTCTTGATATAACCTAAATGGTGGTCCAGCAACCTGTGCCAAACACCAAGGCAGAGACACCGTGTGTGCACAGGTGAGTATGTTTGTGTGCACAAAGACCAAATCAATCGTCTGACTGCTAGGAAATAACTGTTAATATACATCTGAGAAAGATCTAGAAAAATTAATTATTTAAGGAAGCAACACAGGTCTGATGTCACGGTCCTATGGGACAAGCATTTTTATAGACTAAAGTAAAGAAAGTGATTTAACTCTGGTTACCTAGGCAGGACCCAGAAATAATGGGAGTAAAGATACAACTAATTCTCTTGTCACCCCATCATCTTTCTGTGATCATTTGGTGGCCAGTCCTCAGATTTCCACACACCAGAGTAAGATCTGCAGACTCGTTTGTTTTAAGCTTCTGTATTTGAGGACGGCCAACAATTCCCTACTTTCACCACTCCTGCCAAATGAAGGTTGGGTTTATTTTGATTTGTGTTGGGTCTGCAGCTCCTTGTTAAGTAAACTAGGACTCCACGTCTGGCCAATGCATTCAAGAAGAGAAAAATAGAAGGAATTAAAGTGAACTGTAGGGAGGGAAGGAGGGGGAAGTTCCCTAGAAGTCTAAAAGTGGGAACCAAGGATGGTATTTTTGGCTTGGGACTTTCTGTACCACATGAAATTATGAGAATGACTTAATTGTTCCTGTGCATTTGAAACCCGAGAGAGACCATAATGGCTGGGTTACACCCAGACCGACTGCAGTGGGAGTTAGACAGGGTGGCCTCCTGCCAACTAAACCTGCTCTGCAAACATGAGTGACTGCATCGTTCACGTTTTCAGGGCTGGGCTGAGTCTGATGATGGCTGGCTTGGCTTTTCTCCCTCAGCCTCCCTAGAGTAGACACGGTGGTATGTTACGGGCGGCTGCCATTTCATGGGAAACCAGTGGGGCAGGGGTGGGCTCCAGAAAGGCTGGGTTCTAATCCTTTCTCTATCTAGTGGCTATGTGCGCTCAGCAGCAATTTTAACTTTTCTCCGTTTTCTCACCTACTGACGGAGAAAGGCAAATTTTGTGCCTTGGCTACTTCATAGAATGGTGGAGAGAACAAAATGAGGAGCTAGATAGAAAGAACATCCTCTGGAAAGTTAACATTGTTATACTATTTAGAGTTATTCCTGGACTCTCTCTTTTGTTTTCACATAGTATCTTTTGCATACCTCTTCTTATGATGGATACTTATTGGGTTGCCTGCTCTGCTTCCCTTTCTGCAGGAGGTGGCAGTCACAGTGGTCAATGCCACCTTGCCACCTGGCCACAGGAGAAGACCCCTGACCCAAGCCAGGCTGATCGGATTCTCAATCCCAGAAATGTATAATAGACAGTCTTCGAGACTGAGTTGTCGGTGGCTTAGGCTCATCACACTACCCCAGTGGTTCTCATTGGGGGTGACTTCACTTCACTTCACATCCCCAAATGGGGGCATTTGGCAATGTCTGGATTCATTTTTGGATGTCACACTAAGGAGTGGGTATTAGGGGCATCTAGAGGGTGAAGACCAGAGACGCTGCTACACATCCTCCAACGCACAGCCTAGCCCCTCACAACAAAGAAGTATCTGGTCCCAAATGTCAGTAGTGTCAAAGATGAGAGACCCTGCCCTAGGGGAGTGGTTGCAAGGCAAATGCCTGCAGGGTCCAGGCAGATAATAAAGGGAGGATGACTCGGGCAGTGGGGAAGCTGAGCTGACTGGCAGGGGGAGGGTCTGAAGAAGGTGACAGCAGCTACATGCTCCCTGCCAATTGTTACCCTGGGGAAATGAGGACTGAAGGTTGCCAGATCTGATTTTTCTAGAGAAGCTGGAAATCTGGATTTTCATGTTAAATCTCCCAATTCTTAAATGTTGGCTCAAATTTTTAAAAATGTATAGGCCAAAAAATCCACCTCCAGGCGTTGTGGAGGCCAAGGGGTCACCAGTTGGCAAGCTCTGATCTGCAGAAAAGATACAAAATCTCCTTTACTTGAACCCTTGAAGCTATCCACCTCCTCCCTCCACCTCCTTGGATGTTGTAAGGTGGCCCAAGATGTTACATGTGCCCCAAAGGCCTTAACTAGTGCACACCCCTGCCTCTCTCTCTCTCAAACTCACTTCTTCAGCTACGTTTCTGACCTGATGTTCCATCTCCACCCAAACAAGAATTTGAATCTCCCAGGGTTGGAAGAGACCTTACAAAAGGTCTAGTCTTGAACTGTGAAGAAAAATATTTGGCAAGTTACTTAACCTCTCTGTGCCTCAGTTTCTTCATTTGTAATGTGGATGAGGACAATACTACTACTTCATCGGGCTGTTAGGAAGACTGAATGAGTTCATCTATCACCTTGACCTCCTCCTGGAATCCTTTGCCTTTGGAAATAATGCTCTAATACTACTGCTGCTGTTAATAAAAATAGTAAAACCAGCACACTTAGATCATGATTAATGTTATTATCTGTTTGAAGCTTAGCATAAAAACTCACGCAGGGTGAAACTCGAACATTAAATCAGACTTTCCCAGGACAAATAAGCCATGTCTCATTGGTTACTTAGACATATTTTTGGAACACTTTGCAGACGCCAAAGAATATTTTCTGTGTTGATGCATGGGGGACCAATGAGTACTAGGGTGATTTGGCTTATGGTGATTCCGAAAACGGGCATGAACAGCATGAGAGAGAGAGTGAGCAGAGAGGGCTGATGTCAAACCATCCAACCTCCACTTGCAAAAAAAGGGGAAAAAAGTATACAAGAAATTCTTGGACCACAGTACAACAATCTCTCACCATCTTAAGAATTTAGCGAATTCAGGTTTATGGCAAATCTAACCTGTCACAAGGGCTGTGGCATTCTTTGCTGCAGCCAAGTCATTCTGGCCTGAATTCTTGCCAAGGCTACTTGACCCTTGTAAAAATCCTTGACAGTGAAGTGGGTGCCATTTTTTCCCTCTGCCTTTGAAAGCTTCCTTGACAGCACCTATTACAAAGAGAATAGGATCTGTTCTCCAGACTGGAGGCCAAAATGCTAATTAACTTATACTCAAGTTTGCCAAAAAAATTTGTGGGTTGTACTCTCTCTTTCCAGCAGTGTTACAGATAGAAGAGAAAGAAATGGAATGGAAATGAATAAAATCCAGAAAGAATTCCGATATTAAGACCAAATGATCACATGTTTTTTCACATTTGTCCATCCTACTTTATTTCTACCACTTTTTGCCAATATAAACTTGTCTTTCAATGACAAAATTCATTTCATCATGTATGGATTGGGTACCGGTTCTGTTGCTTCCCATGGCAGACTTCACAGAGGATTTATGTAAGGTCTTCCGGGTTCATTAGCAATTCTTTCTCATTATTTCTATGAAAGCACTGTGCTGTGTAAAGAAGATATCATACAAAGCAAATAATACAGACTAAAAATTGATACTAGGAAAATAAATCTGGATTCAGTCCAAGTACCTGTGACAGCTGATATTAAGACATCGCTCATAAATGCTAATATCTAACCTCCCACAGCTTCATTAGAAGCAGAGCCAAAAAAATAACCTCAGTAGCCCAAGAGTATTCTAGAGCATTGAGTTGCATTCTTGCTAGGAGTGGTTTCCTCCCTAGGCAGAGAAGAAAGTGCATCTGATGTTTGCAATTTGGAAATGTCAAATGGGCATTATACTTTTCAGTCTTGCTCTATCCATCCATCCATTCAATAAATATTTATCAAATGCCTATTATGTGCCAGACACTTTGCTATGAGTTGGGAGATGGAGATGAACAAGACAGGTACTTTGCCTGCCCTCATAGAGCTTACAGTCTAATGAGGCAAAGAGACAGGTTAACAAGCAGTTGCACCAGTCTGATAAGAGTCATGTATGGTAAGACATGCCCTTCTCTTTCTCCTCCCCAAAGAAACCGGGAACGAGGGACAGAGAGAATTTAACCTGATGTGAGTCATGGAAACAGTCAAGATTCTTGGGGCCAACTAGAAACTCACAATCACCAAGGTAAACCAACAGAGGAAATAATTTGGGAAGAGAGCAGCAATAGAGATCTTCACAAAGACGGGGAGACAGAGTGAGGGACAGATTTGGGAGAACAAATTGTCTGGCTTGTTAGGAGCCAAGGAGGACTAAAGAAGAGTAATGAGAGAAGCGGCAGGAAAGAAAGCCGATGTGACGTCAGGGAGGGCATGGCATAATTACAGTCAGGGACCGTTCCAAGTCCTGTACATAGGCTAACTAATTTGATCTTTATGATAGTCCTATGAGGTAGGTACTATTATTATCACTCCCATTCTACAAATGAGGAAACTGACGCAGAGAAGTTACAAAACTTGTCCAAGGTTGTTAGTTAGTAAGTCATGGAGCCAGGATTCAAGGACACCCAGCCTGACTCTAGAACTTTTGTTCCATATTACATGTGTGTTGAAGACTTTAGATATGTCTTAGTAGGAAATGGGAAGTCACCAAGGATTTTTAAGCAAGGTACTATGTAATTAAAATGTTAATTTCAGGAATTCATGTAGTCCCCAAATGTAGAATGAACTGGAGGGGAAGAGGGAAGGTAACTGGCATTTAATGAATGCCCAGACCTCTTCAGACGTTACCTTATAATTTTACCTCTTATCCAACAATCACTCTGGAAGATTCTAATCTAATCGCTCTAAATGATTCCTATTTTACTGATACTGGAACTAAGTCTCAAATGGTTCAATAACTTGCTCATTCACCCCTGTATGTGGTGGAATCAGATTTTGAACCCAAGTGAGATTACCATTAAAGTCCCCGCTGTTCCCACCACACTGTCCTAGAAATGCTAGAGACAAGGAAAGCAGGTAGATTTTTATAATTGTCTAAAGGAGTAGTCATGAGAATGAGAGGAAAGGGTGGGTGGAAGACTTGATAACTGGACACTGAAATCAAGGGAAAGATTGAAACAAAAAAAAGAAGAAATGACATCAGGATTTAAAATTATGAGACTGGAACACTTGTGGTGTCATTCACAGAAATTAGGAAGTTAAAAATGAATAAGATGTTTTTGCTTTACTTGAGTTTGGGAGGTAGAGAGTAGTAGAAAAAGCCTACCAGAATGGTGACCAAGAATATGAACATATATTGAGCACTTACCGTTTGCTAGGCACTGTACTAAGGGCATTACATGAGCCAACTAATTTAATTCTCACAAAACTCTTTCTTATCCCCATTTTAAAGATGAGGAAAATGAGTAAGTTACCCAAGATCATTCAGTGAGTAAATTGCAGAGCTAAACTTGAACCCAGGTCTGTTTAACTTCATGTCTTTTAGGAACTGGACATTTTCTGTAAGTCTCAGAGGAGATAGGAGACAGGTTAATGGGTTAGAAAGACTTGCATGGCTGGGTATTTCTGAGAAGCAGAACCAGTATGAATGGATGAATGTCGTGAAAACATAAATTTTAGCTCAAACATGAAGTTTCTGTGGTAACCTGTATTTATTCTAATATCAAAGGATAATAAATGGGTTATATAAAATTCTTTTAAAAAAGAAAAATAAAAGAAACATAATCGCCCTGACATCTCTAATAAGTTTAGCTGTTCAAAAATAAACAGGCTCCCTTCTGAGACAGTAAGTTCTTGATCACTAGAAATATTCAAGAATAATGTCAGAAACTGTCAGCAGGATTTCTAGACAAGGAGAAAGCTGCCAACATAAGAACACTAAGATGGGTATCTCAACTCGAGGATCCTTCTTGCCTTTTTTCCCTCACTGGTCACTTCTCAATGTTACCCTTCTTATTGGATGATGTTACTGGACTCTACTGAGAAAAGGTATCCTTTGTGTCACCCATATAACTTAAGAAACTGTCACAGTGAAGCTGTAGCTATACGTACAAATTGCTTTGACAATTTTGACTTTATAAACTATTTCTTAGTTTTGAAAAGTGAAATTGAAAGAAAAAAAGAAACCCACAGAATCTTTAGATATAAAAGCCGAAACTTTTTGTGGTTAAACAATCCAGAGCACTTGAGAGTACAGTCAAGTGTTTTCTAGCGGGGTAAGAAGGAACTCAAGAGAGCTAGTGATGGGCTGAAAGGAAACTGTCCTGCCTACCTGGCTATTTTAAAAGCGTAAGTAGCTCTGTCAGAGAGAAAGTGAAATCTAATTGAGTCCTGACCCAGATTTTATCGATTCTAAGAAGCACATTGGGAGGAAAGAAAGCACATTGTTTTCTTTTTGCATTTTAACATGTGTGAAATCAGACTATATCTTACAATTGATGACATGTCTCAACTTAGTTAACAGCATTTTTCTTTCTTAAAGGTACATAAAAAATGATGCTTCTTAAAAATCAATGGCAACAGAAAATGAAAATAAGGTTGACAGAAAAACGTATTTCTTAAAAAAATAAACCAATGGAGTCTTATTTTTGATGAAATATAGTAATTTCTGAACATGATACATAAAGAAACAATTTTGACATGAGAATTAAAATTCCGACTTAAGAATTAAGGATGGTATGAAGGACGGCTGCGTGCATCTGTCTGATGATGGTGTCGGCACTGGTGTGCGCTGCAGGGCCCTGCCGTGCTGGGGGGCGTGGGCCTCGAGGTTAAGGGAGAGCAGCAGGCTTCAGATCTAGTGCCCCATAAGAGCATCTGGGGGGCTGTCACCTTCTATTTTTACTAAAGCTTTTAGAGCTCTGCTGTTCTGAGTTTTGGGCCACAAAGACCCTTCAGTCTGCCCACTGTGACTTCTCCAGCTCGAGGAGCCATGCCTGCTGCCTGGAGACAGAGGAAGCCTCAAAAAGCAGGATGAAAACAGAACCTAGAGATAGCCGAGGTTCAGGATCTAAGGGGGGCAGGGGCAGGAATCTCTCACCTTGCCCCAGCTGTATATTTGAATGAAGTGGAGCATCTTTCCATGTACCCTCAGTATCAGAGGGCAGCACCTACTTTGGCCACAAATTGTAAATAAGAAAAGAAGCCTTAACTGGGAGAAGGTAAGGTAACCAGATTTTCTGAGGTCAAAGAGCATGGCACAAAGCCAGGCAAGTACATATGTGTATGTGGACAATGAGGCAAAGTACATGACATCTCAACTGTTAGAAAACCCAGACTTAACTCTGCTATGCAATGTCCTTAGTCTGTAAATGCACGAAAAGGCAAGTGTTGGTCAAATCAGTTAAATCTCAAGTTATATAAAAGAGAATAATTTGTTTTTTAATTAAAAAAAAGAACATTAGAAAATTCAGCTGTGTTGGGAACTAGGCAGGTTTTGGGGAGCAATCAGGATGCTGGAGAATCTGGGTTGGTTCAAGGTGAGAAATGGTGGGGAAGAAGCATCTCAGAGATGCTGACAGACAGAGCTCCCCAAGTTCAAGGTGAACATTCTTCTCCCCGAAGCCCAGGGAGGAGAGCACTGTGTCCTGCTGTGTTTGTCCTCCCCCAAGCACTGTGCACAGACAGCAGCACACAGCAGAGCCTCAGAATATTGGTTGCACGATGCCCAAGCGCGCACCTACTTCTTCAGACTGTTAAGTGAACTTTAGGAGTAAAATGAAGCCTTAGGTCCTAAAGATGTTAAGTGACTCCTAAAGACATTACTTCCAACAAGGAGTAACGAAGCATTGAGAGGAATCCAGATTATCCCAATTGCAAGTTACAAATTTAAAATAATAGTTGGATTTGTTTTTATTTTTAGCATACTAAGGCTTTCTGGAAAGAAATGACTTTAGTCTGGCGAACTATCTTCCCCTTCAGCAGGTTTCACAATCTAAACTAATTCAATTTTCCTTTCCTATTAGGAAAAAAAAAAAAAATCCAAATTACATAACCAGGGATTTTGTGGAAATGATGCACAGCTTGACAGAAGGCCTTAGATTCCCACAGTGAGTCCTAGTCAGCAGGGGGTGAGATCAGGTGACCAGCACACAGCTCCATGACAAACTGTTGGTTGAGATGACTTAAATATTTCAACTTGGGATTTTCTGGAGTTTGATGGTGCAACCCAATAACACATCCTTTAAAAAATAAGTACTAAAATGTACATGTCCAATCACTTCGTTAGCTTTTTTCCACAAAGGCATACTAATAGTCATTTTTAAAAATCTAGCACTTCCTCATATTTTAAAACTTAATTTAACTAATTAAAATTAAACCAGCATTTCCTTCTTAAATGGATCCAGGCCCAGGGAAAGCTGCTGAGCATGGAAGCAGGTGTCTGTCTTCTTGGCACCTGGTAGTGACCCCGTGTTAGCTTAGGCAAGTCTCTGGATTCTCAATATCTGACCCTGATTTTCTCACCTGTCAAATGGGGGATATGGATTGACCTCCACAGCTCCTTCCAGCTCTGACCTCTCTGACCTATGACCAGGGCTGTCCAGTGAATCAGAATGTGGAAGCAGCGAGAATCTTCTAAAGCACAAGAGGCAACAACTGGAACTTTCAAAGTAATGGGAAAAGGAAAGTCATTACACATTCTTCACAGTCTTGGATACTTGAGACAACAAACCCTAATCAAACTCAAAGGTTCAGTTCCTCTTCTATTAGGTGCACTTTTTATTATCAGGTGCTTACATGAAAGAAAAAAAAAAACCCAGAGAGCTATATATTTCTCTCAATACACAAATAATTCTCACTTCCTCCGGAAAATTGCACAGTAGAATTAGTTGGGTGTTCAACCTGAACCCACCTTCCAATCTAAAATCACAAGATGTTTTTCAATGTCACATCAACTGGTGATATCTGTTGGTTTTTAAATAATTCTTTGAGCCTAAATGACTCCTACACAATGGATTTACATTTTTATGATTTTATCATTCTGTTTTTGTCGATGGACCTTCCTTTTGTGTTAAAATATGCATTGCTACTTTTATATTTTATAGCTATGCTTTAATTAAAGATGACAGGGGGCCGGCCCAGTGGGGCAGTGGTTAAGTTTGCAGGCTTTGGCAGCCTGGGGTTCACAGGTTCACATCCCCGATGCGGACATACACGCCACTCATCAAGGCATGCTGTGGCGGCATCCCACATACAAAATAGAATAAGATGGACACAGATGTTAGCTCAGGGACAACCTTCCTCAGGCAAAAAAAGGAGGATGGGCAACAGATGCCAGCTCAGGGCCAATCTTTCTCACAAAAAAAAAAAAAAAGATGATGTAATTGCTACATAAATTCCTCTCTTTGTCAATACAGCAGGAAAGACACTGGAAAATGACTCAAAAGCATCAAGTTCAGATATTAGCTAAGTGGCAAGATCCTGCCCACCTCCCATGTATGTGGAAAGGTCCTCCAATCTGGTCCTCCACCTTGTTGGGGACAAGACTTTGCCTCTTGTCCCCAAGCACCCACTACAAGTGCAGCCCCGGCTCACCACTGGGCACTGACTGACTCAATGCCTGCTTACCTTTCCATATACCTACACCGTTTTGTAAATATTTTCAGGAAATCTAGAACTAAATATTACTCTCTGCTGGCACATAGTAACCATTATATAAATATATGCATTTATTTACTTTAAAAACAGCACCACTCTGTGGAGAATGCAGGAGGGCAAGTATGGAGGCAGAGAGACCGATTAGGAATATCCTGCACCATTTCAGGTGAGAAATGGTGGTCACTGAACTGGGGTGGCAGCTATGGAGTGATGTAAAGCTGTCAGATTCGATGTATCTTTATAAGTAGAAATGACAAGATGTGCTGATGGCTGGGATGTGGGAGGTGAGGGAAAGAGCGAAGTCAAGGAAAGGCTAGGTTGGGTTGCCATTTCCAGACATATCCTGGGCAAGTCTGAGATGCCCCGTCAGTGGGCAAAGGAATGTTACCCGCATGGACACCCTCTTCTCCCTTCCCTCCCCCTCACCATAGGAGCTGTTTTGAGAGAGAAGGTGGTGGGTCCAGGAGCACAGGCAGGAGTGTGGGAGCTCACCCCTTGCTGAAGGAGGCAGAGGAGGAGAAGATAGAGGTTCCTACCTCACAGAGGTTCCTTCCTCTGAAGGAGATGGAGCTGGGTGGGGGGACTGAGGTGATGGTGGGGCTGGTCCCAGCAGGAGCAGCTGTGGTGGTGACAGTTCCTGATTCCATCACACTACACCCAGAGGGCACAGGGCCAGGTGACAGAGGTATCAGCACAAAGGGTGAGAGAAAGTTCGTGTGTGGATATTAACTGGGCAGTAAAGCCTTGTGGAATTTGGCCTTTGCTCGAACCAAAGATAGGAGGTGGGAGCAGAGCAGTGCATTTTCTTACACTGGGTTAGGTGGCTTCTACTTGGACCTGTGCTATCTCCCAGAGAGTGTGGACTGGAAGAGAGATTCTGCAGGAGGAAAGAACTCCATCCATGCCCAGACTCGAACCGTCACCACTTTGTAAGCTCTTAGAAGAAACTGATCTGCACTAGGTTGGACCAGATGTTGGACTAAAGGGGTGTTGAGGGGGGTTATCAGAAAGTTCATTTTATAACCTCTGTGAACCCCCAGATATGGTGTTGTTTTTGGTATCTTTCCAATGCATATAACATGAAGTAGTAGTAGTAGTAGTATTTTATGATGACAAATCATGGAAACTTGAAGGATATACACAATTTCAGCTGTGCGGGGATGAGCCTGATCAAAATACAAATGTTTTGATCAATGTGGAGAGGAAATCTGCACCCTTGTTACAAACCTTCTCAACATGGCTGTTCCCCAGGGAGAGGACTTTGCCAGACCTCCACATATTGGGCAGTCTGCAATGGGTCCTGGTGTGGAGCATATAGCATCTACAGGGCTAAGCAGTTAGGGGACGTAAGGAAAGGAGTAGGTACCGGGGTTATTTATATCCATATATTCTCAAGAAAACTAAGGCAGAGATACAGTACCCACTGAAACTCTGTGAGAGGGCACTATTATCCCAATTCACAGGCGAGGAAGCTAGCTCAGAGAGATTGAGCAACTCTGCACACAGCTAATCAGGGCAGATCAGGACTTGAACCCAGCACACTGTTGACCACATAGCTGCTTCATACAGGTTACTGTCATCAACAGAAGGGATGGATAGGGACTCCAAATGGAATTTGAGTCTAAGGGTAACATAAGTAATAATAAGTATGAGAATACTATTAATAATGACAGTAATATCTAACACTTACTGAGTGCTTTGTGTTAATTTATTTAACAAACATCTTTTGAGCTCCTTCTGTGTGCCAGGCACTGCCACAGGCACTGGGAACACAGCTTCTCCATGGAGCTTACAATCTCATGGAGGAGACCTCATGCCAGGTCCCATGAGTTATTCCTCTTAATCCGCAAACAACACTATAATGTACATACTGTTATAACCTCCACCCAGTGAGGGAATCAGAGAGGTTAAGTGACTTACCTAATGTGCCACAGCTAGAAAGTGGTGTGGAGCCGGGGCCAGAGGTCCCCAGAATCTTATGACCAATCCAGTTCATTAGACACCCCAATAGAGACCCTAAATGTGCACTGTTGGAGGAACATGGACCAAAGATTCAGAATATAAACATTTGGGGTAGCTCCAAACCAAAAGAGATTTTGACATCTGTTCAAAAGAGCTGCAGGAACGCTTTAAAGGACATTCTAGGACCTTTGCAGATGAGAGGGGGGCAGGGAGCCCACCCAAACTTTCCCACAATTTAATGTTCCTTCCAAGTTTATGCATCATATGACTCGATATGGAAACTGCCAGCTGTCAAACACTGGGCAGGCCTGCTTCCTGTATAACCACGGCTTTTTGATTCTCTCTTAAGGTCTTTAAAAGAGCAAACCACAGCCATTCCCACTTCCCAGAACCCTCTGCTGATTACAGCGTGAGATCAAATCCCCCACGGACAGGGAGGGCTGGTATTTCAAACATGAAACACTGGAACGCAGATTAATAATTTACCAATGACTCTAAACAAATACTGTTCATGGGAAAAAAACCCTCACTCTGAAACGGAAAGTCAGTCAGATCACCTCAGTACTTTCAAAAGCAAACTGCAAAACAGCCTTCTTAGAATTCAATATTTATCAATGCTGATGGTTCATTTTTTTTAAGAATTAATCATTCCCAGCTTCAATATTCTGCTTCAGCATAAAGTTCACTTTATTCTGCCTGTGGATTCCTGCACTCTCTGCCCAAATAAATTAATACATATTCCAGAGTCTGGGGCCGCGATCAATGAAAAACCACAGTAAATTCCTAAGCAGTAATAGATATTCCACATGGCTTGAAATGGTTGAAGGAGACGTTTTTTTAAGGTTAAGAATCAAAGTACTGTAATTGAAGATCTTAAAAATCAAGCAGCAATGGCTTCTCAAGGTATCTGATGTTGACTTCAAGGATCATTTAAGGTAAACTTCCCTCTCCTAGTCCTTCCTTGCTCTTCCTCTTACACAGTTTCCAGCTCTCAGAGTTATATAGTTGGCCTTAGGTCAGTGGCATTAATTTAAAATGACAGTGCAATGTGGAAAATGGCAGACTGAGTGTGTAGAAAAGTAAGTATTTGAAAAAGTATTTAAGAAAAAGCAAATACTTGAGAAAAGTAAATATTCCCCAAGTCTGTTGCTAGGCCTTAGCCTAATTCAATCCATAGGTGCATAGTGTAAAGAAGAACTGAAAATTGTGATAACACAACCTTTTGTAGGTAAACTCCTAAGCAAACTTTGAAAAATCTAACTTTGATTCAACTTTAGGGTATTTACAAATTAATACCCAAAGTTAATTAAACGCATTCTATTTAATATTATAAGTGCATCTGTCCTATCTTTCTGGAAATGATGTAGAACAGGGGTCAGCAAACTACAGCCTGTGGGCCAAATCTGTCCCACTGTTTGTTTTTGTAAATAAAACCAAAAAATTGGAATACCCCCATGCTCATTCATTTATGTATTCTCTATGGCTGACTTCACGTATAATGGCAGAGTTGAGGAGTTGCAACAGAGACCATATGGTCCACTAAAATATTTATGAGCTGGCCCTCTACAGGAGTTTGTTGACCTGATGTAGAAGGACAAATTGAGGAAAATCCCAAAAGGTATGAGAGCAGCCTTGCACAGTCTACAGTTGTACTCACTATATCGAGGAAGCACTATGGAAAGACAAATATCTGGAGAAGTGGCAAGTCTTTTAAATCACCAACCACTTTTTTTTCAAACTCCAATCTACAATTAAAAGAAGCACGTCCTTGAACTAAGGGAAGAACACTAATATGTGGAATTAGAAGTCAGCAACACGTCAGAAGAGGAACACTCTAGAACCCAGTAATTGCCCCATATTTTAGGATAAGACAGAGGAGGTGGAACAATATATACAAATGATAAGAAAAAAGATGGGGCAGACTCCCTCTTCTATGGGCTGCAATCAATTTGATTTTCAACATCAGCCCCAAATTGTTTCTTAATGGGGAATTATATAGACACATCACTCCCCTGCCCTGAAAAACACTGAGCTGGAAAGAAATTTGAGTCCCAGATTATCAATGCCTCATATCTTCCACGATTCAAAGTTTACTTAGATGAACAGTCAGTAGCACATCTCTAAAAAATGTAAATAATCCTGTTCTAACGTACCTGTTGGTCATTTTCACTTTGATGAGAGTTATTTTAACTAGACTGCTTTTCTCTTTTCCTGTAGCTACTTCTGGCTTTACAATTCCATAATTTCAGCTTGATTTCACTACTTGCAGCTCTATTTTATTACTGAAGGATAGGGGTGATGTTCAAAAGGGATGAAAGGAAACAGAAAGGCTAGTTTTAAAGCAAGGATAAAGGGAGGCTAATTCAAGTAGAATGAAACCTGAGAGCTCTACTGGCCTAGAATCCAGCCCCTAGATAAAACTTGATGTAAGAGTACAAATTAATTTAAAAGCAAAAAGTACCCTACAATTTTGCAGTGCTTGAGTGTTAACCTCCTTTACCATGTTGAGCCCTCAAACAACCCTGTGACTGGAAGGAGACATTATTTCCATTTTGCAGATGAGGAACTGTGTTCTCCGAGAGGTTCAATCCCCTGCTCAAAGTCACGGGAAAGAGTCTTCTCACTGCTGCTACCTCTCTCGAAACAAAGTGAATGACAGGATTACAATGTCCAAGAATGCAGCCAATTTAATGCAAATGAATTCTGGGCTTTTTCACAGCTCTCACAAACACATTGACCTTCTCAAAATTAAAAGTAAACCCAATATTTCTAAATTACAACTCACGGAGCAGAATGAGTGAGCACACTGATCCAGGACCTCCATGTCTTTGATTATCACTGGGGAGGTGACATTCATCCTCATTAGAATATAGATTAGCCTGAATGGTGGCCGCAGCAGCAGTGTAGTTACAGGTTTTCCAGTTGTAGTATTCCCTGTCGCATAAATCCACAGCAGAACTGTCATTGACCTGTCTAGTGCTAAAGCCACATAAACTAAATTTCCCCATCACTTAGGTCACCTTTATGTTACCTCTGAACAAAAGAAATTTTAGAAATTGACTTTATTGCATTCTATTAGATGCAGCCAATTAGAATGTCAAGACTGGCTCCACATTTTTTTAAATCAGGTGTTTCCCATTATGTAGACAAACCAAACAGTATTCCTCCCTCCCCTGACTCTACCCCCTAAAAAAGGAGCTGAGCTGGGCAGAGATATGAGTCCCAAATTCTTCTTTCTTTTCCATGAAGACTTGGTGGTCTTATCTGGATTGGCCATACCTAGTAATCTCACTAGGTGGTTGCTGCTTAGTAAATATAACCTAAGTACAATCTACCAAGAAATGTCACATTTCTTTTAAATTCTGAAATCATATATTCCAATTCTACATCTTGCTTTTCAAGTTTCTGCTTTCACTAGCCACTTCACTGCTATCTACTTTCGAATACAGTGCATCCACTTACCAACCTTCTACATGTTGTGAGACTTCCTGCTGCCACCCACTCCCCACCGCACACGCTAGACCTACTTCCCATTGGTGGTGTGTCCTTATTCTAGATCTACTCCCTTCCTGCCTTGATTTTAGCCTCTAGTTTTTCTTCCTTTTTTTCTTTATTCCTACAACATTTATAGTTGGGAGCTGAACCACAGGAGTGGGTTCAATGAATACCTTTTGAGCTTCACCATGTATCCAAGTAAACACTTTAGAACTAGCATATCCTTATAGGAAAGACCTACTTTTTCTTCCTCTGAAACCCCCTGGAAATATGCCCAGGTAAGGGGAAGAGTATGAAAGGCAAGAGACTTCCTGACTGAACAGGTCAATTACATTCATCAGTTAACTGTGTGGAGAGGGATATTAAAAAAATATAAAGAATCTCTTGTCCTCAAAATTTTTGTGAGCTTACAGGCAGTTAGTTTTTAGTTACTTGGAATTATCCTCCAATAATTCCAAAATGTTCCTGTATGTTCATAACTCTCTACTGGTTTATGCCCTTGGTGAGCATGTAAACAGGCAAAACCTTCATGGAAGACAATTATGGGGTTCTTCTCAAATGCATATACCCATGAATCAGCACATCCAGCTTCACAAAATCCACTCTACAGGAATAGTAGGAGTGTTTAACAAAAATGGAAATAATCTAAATGTCCGTCAATACTGCGCATCTCTGAGTAGCAGAGGACAGCAGCAACAAGGGGACAAAGTGGGGTTGATGGTGACACCCACAACACAACACGAGAGGTGTGGTGCTAGGATGGGGAAAGGACACCTTCATTCCATCCACCACATCATAAACAAATAATCACATGAAGACTAGAGTCTGGTGGGATTTTCCCTGTAGTCTTGGCCTTTGAAAACCAACCAACCAACCAAACAAAATGCAATTGATTATGGGAATTGCTTACTCTTGCAGCTGCTCCCAGGATCTCCTTTTCTACTTGGTTTTCACTCACTCACTCAATTAATTAATTAATTCAACAAACTGAGTTCCTACTCTATGCCAGGCACTGAACCAGGTCCTGGAGAAAAAAGTAGGGAACAGCAGAGACCCTCTGCCACCCTTGGGTCCATAGCCTGGCGGGACTCTAAGACCAAAATGAAAGTTGGGGCCCAGGGGACCTCCACATATCCCCACTGCTAGCCTCTGTTAGTTCATGCTGCTCATTCTTATGATGGATAATTTCAAATTAGAATAATTCATCGATGTCTCAGAGCCAATCGACATCAATGGAAAGCTTTGCTCTTCAAAATATGACTGTTTTAGATGATTTCTGAGATGAATACAGGAAAATGCTACCAATGTTACCTTTTCCCACTGTGGTAACAGCATTTTTTTTCTACTGGTGACAAAGTGGCAGAAACTGCTACGGGCCCAAAGCAGAGTCGGAGGGTAGCAATAAAACTGCCACCAACTTCATCCAAATATTCTCCAAAGCCTGTTAAATCTCTGTAAGATGATTACACAGAAATCACTTGGCAGAGATCAGCAGCCCCTTCAGTTCTCACTGCCAGGTCTTTTGTTCAGTCTGGCAGCATCAAAAATAGTAGGGAATCTGAGAGGAACTTGCCGACTCTTTAACACTGACTACTAGAATTATTTACTTATCAGATGAGCATAAAGATCTCCATCATTTTACTCCATCCACCCATATGTGTCATTTATGGGTGACACTTCCAGAAACCTGGAAGGAAATTACTAAGCAGACAAAGGAAGCTTTTTTGCAAAAACACATCCACAAACCCCTCCTTGCTGTGAATATTGCTGGGGAAGATTTAACAAATTTCTTAGTATAAAGATTTAACAGTTTTTAATATCTTTTATAAGAATAATGTAATGCAATCAAAGACTATCAAAGAGAATACTCACACCACAATGGGTCAAATTATGAAAGAAAAAAGCAAGGGCCTACACGTGGGACAAAAGCCTACTCACAATAATCTTTATTCATTCCTTGCACAGCTCATGGCCTTATATTTTATTATTAAACAAAGTACAAATTTGATGTTAAAATTCAAAAAGAGAAAAGAACAAGATTTGGCACAAGTTGGTGGATATATGTACTATTCTTGGTATGTACCGAAAGGTGGATGTTCATCTAAGAGTTTGTTAAAGTTACTTGAAATCACTTTCAGACACTTCACTGGCAAGCACAGACTGCTGCAGTATGAGATGCAATCCACCAAATACTATCAGAATACGAGATTTTAGGGATTTTTGAAAGAAGCAAGTGATGATGAGAGCCTGTTTTTTACATCAACAAAGATCTGGGCTGAATAAGAATTCATAAAAAACCCACTTGGTTCTGCATCAAGGGCTGCTTTTCCTTGTTGTCCCGTGCACATGCCACATGATGGTCAGGGCTGGAAAAGTAGGAGAGACCTGGCCAGGCTCGCCAGGCTCACTTCCAGATCTCTTTGAAGTCCAGCACCTGTTTTTCCTAGCTACTTGGAGGCCAGGATGGACTTGCACTTAAACTGTATTACACTCCACGCCCCAGAGAACAGCCATTGCTAAGCAGCCTGAGTATTTCTTTACCAATAAACTTTGGCAGGCATCATGGGGGAAAAAAAAACTAATAAATTCAAATGACTCCCCTTGCGAATGGTGGAAGAGAACCTTTATCATCTGAAACAGTGCACGGCCCAAATGCGTGTGGAGGAATGTTACGGGTGTCATTTAGAATACACGGCAGCACTGTTTGAGCACAGGCTTCTGATGCCTTCTCAGGTGATAACCTCCTGGTGGTGTCGTGTGGGGAATCTCTCTGGTGATGCAAAAGGACCAGTCCTGCAGTGACTCCTATTTGCTACTCCTCTCCCCCACTACACCCAGCAAATACCAAAAGCAAAAGAAAATCTTGAAGCTTTTTCCCAGATTAAAAAAATATATCATTTGATGTTTACATAAGTCCCTTTAAATCTGAATCTCAGAATGCCACGACAAGTGTCCTTTATTACTAAAATACGTGTTTTTAATAGGACTTGAATTTTGGACATATGTTGGACCATCTGGAAAACTCTGTGGTACCTCCAGTACTTCATACAGCACACTCCTAAGGACCCTTAGTTTTAAAGAAAATCTATGCTTATATAATACTTCCTTACACTTATCAAGTTATTTACAGTTTACAATACACTTCCAGATAATTTATTTGACTTGATTCTTATAACAACTCTAGGAGGTGATTTATTATTATGACTATTATGAACATTTCCACTTCACAGATGTGAAAACTGAGGGAATTGCTCTAAAATTACAAGAGCCAGGACTCAAACCAGACTCCATACTACAAATTTCCACTGAATAGTTTTTAAGTATAATCAAATTGAGTTTACTACAGATAGAAAATAAACCACATAAAGGCAAGCAATTATGATGAAAGCAACTTTGTTTTGCAAAGGAGCTGTGTTATCTGTATCTACAAATGGTGAGCTTGATTATGATTTTTCTAAACATGAACATCCATCAAATAACATTTTTATAATGTGAAGCACATGGTTTTATTCTGCTCTACTATTTCACATTTGGCAGAAATAGACCTTCAGCCTGCAGTACCAGACTTAAAAGAACATTCAATACCATAGTCTAAAATATCTTGCTCATAAAGTTCTTATGGGACAAAGTAAAAGCTAAGCTTAGAAACATCTTCACTTAAGTAACAAGGTACATAAATCACTTACACATACTCCCTACATTGCCCCATCCATGATGTGGCTAATGTGGTTAAATTCAGCTCGTTTTTTTCCCTCCTACTCAACTGAGAAATGTCACCCAGGAGTGTAAATTAATCAAACTAAATCCTTCTGAAGGACGTAAAGCTTTGTGGTATTTGCAGATTCAGCTACTAGGTGGAACTAAAGTGGCCCCACAGCCACAATTGCATTGTGAGGCAAAAGCAAATGGAATTAACTTTGAAAAAAGAAATTAATAGACGGCTTAGGAATTTGGTAGCCTCTTCTATTTATATCTGAATTTCTATTTTCATTAACAGGAATTTTTTTATAATAGCCACATACACTAAGTCAGTGTTGAAACTTTCCTTTTGCTTCAAAGAGGAGTTGAAATGGTTTACTCAGCACACAGTACATTCCTGACTCCTAGATCTGCGCCGAGAAAACTTTCTTTTTCAAGCTGATATGATCAATTCATGAAGGCACATCATCTGCTGAATTACGAAGTGGGAAACAGAAAATTGTTTCTGCTGTGGTTTCAGAACACCTCTCCCTCCATGAAACTCTGGGCCAACTCCGCCCACCGAGTTGCACTCAGCTCCGCCCAGGACTGTCTCTATGGGCTCTCAGGAACGCTCGAGCCAGTGACCACCTAGCCTGCTGACCAGGGAAAGACAGTAGGGGGCTTTCAACCCTCTCTAACCTGTAACCACTTTCCATTTGCAGGAGGAACAAGGTTGCCAAAAGTCTCTGTGGCTAAAAATTTAGGATGCTAGGGGAAAAACCATGCAAGAGGACAGAAACCAGGAGTGAAACTATGAAAATCTCATCAGCTAGTTTTTAAATAGACACTTAATAAGGACAGCATCCTATAAAGAAAACATCAATTATATTTTATACATCTCGAATTAGCAATAATGGGTACTAAACTCTTAACTTCCACTTTATCATCCCTTGCTAGATTGAAATCTCTCGGGGTCCTCCTCTCCAATGGGTCTAATGAGTGGTTTTGAATTAATTGTGCTCGGATATAGATTTTATGTGTAATAAGAGACGTTTGTTTCTCTCGTGCCTGGTTCTCTAACCAAATGTTCAACTGATCTTCTAGGTCCCAAGTGGAGCCAAAGATACAAGGTAACTTGGTTACTTGAGGTGGAAAATCTTTGACAAGATGTATTCCATACTGTGGAGCTGGTATTTCTCAAGTCTACTTCCCCGACACCCAGAGTTGTCCAGCCTTCTGTTGACCTCCAGACCAAAGCCTCTCCCAACAGACACAGAAGTGCAGTTCCAGGGACATTAGGCTCCTCTCCAGGTGTCCCTTATTTTGATTCATCTATTTTTCCCTTTTCCTCTCCTATGGTCAACTTCCAGGTTTTGTTTCTTTGTTTCCTAAATATCCTCGACTGGAGAAAGTTGCAATTTGAATATATAGCAACCAAAATAAAAACATGCATAATGGAATTCACTGTATGGAACTCACATTAGTTGAGTGGGAATGAATGTACTTGGACTCGCAAAGTATCTTTCTTCAAAGGAAAAAGAGGTCACAGTTGAATTCTTCAGAATGAGGAGCGCTCCAAACTCAGCTCCAAGGACATGCAGGCTCCAAAAGCCTGGGGTGTGAGGTCGGAATACAGGAGAGGAGGACAGGGCAAAGTGTAAGGCTCAGAGAGGAGGAAGGCCTTCCCTGCCTTCAGACTTAACTCATCAAAGGGCCCCTCTGTGAAGAATTTTTAAAATCTAACCTGACGTTTAAGTTACACGGTATATGGTCTCTCACTCCAGAAAAGTAAATTTCAGATGACATTAGGACCCACGCTTCGATGATACATAGAAGTTCTAGAGAAAATATGTATATGATTATACAAGTTGGGGGATAAGTAAGACAACGTAGGAAAGGCAAAAAAGACCCAGTGCTTATGATACAAGACCACATCATTTTCAGTTCCACAGAGCCAGCAGTGCTTCTTAGGTATCAGTTTTCCCACTGGAATCATCTGGAATCCTTGTTAAAGAGAGATTCCTGAGCCTCATCCCAAACCTACTGAATCACCTGTCCAGGTAGATTGATATCCCACCCAGTTTTGGAGGCCTCTGATCTAGGGTACAATACCAAAGTGGGGAGGGGACAGAAGGATTCAGGTTACCAGGCATTAGCCAGCCTGCTACAGCCTTGCCACCACTGAAGGCCCCGGCGCTGTTCACACAAACGTTCCTCTTTTGTAAAGTCCCGTGGGAAACAGTCTCTTTTTTATAGAAGTCAAATGTATTAAGCAAATACCCTCCCCTAACCCCTCTCCTCCCCCCACCAAAAAAACCCCCCAAACCTCATAAGTTCAGTGGTTTGCTGCAGCATGGCAAAAATACATCCTGAGCGGTTTGCATTTAATGTTGCACCAAATTATGGCATAGTCAACAATTCTTAAATAGTGGTTCTCAACCCTGGCTGCCTTTTAGGAATCACCCGGGAAGCTTTGAAAAGTAACATGGTTGTGTCTGAGTCCCACCCCCAGGAATTCTGATTTCAACTGGTCTAGGATGGAGTCCAGGGATTGACATTTTTTTAAAAGCTCCACAAGTGCTTCTCAACTAAATTGAGACCACTGGCTAATGTCCAGAAACACCCTCCTGCTCTCCAGAGTCCCACATCTTAATGAGACACAGAATCCTGATGATTCTAACACAAGAGAGACCATGATGTATAAGGTAAGAACATTTCAGATAATGTGCCATGGACATATGGAAGGGGAAGGAGTCTGTCTGGGAAGGCTTGTTTGAGGGGATAGGATTTTGTTGAGCCTAGATCTAGAAAGTTGTCTAAGACTTGGGCATGGAGGGAAGGCACTGAGGCAGAGGGGGGTATAAAAAGATCATTAGAAATCTTAGTTTGGTTAGTAGTTAATTATTTCATTTTCCTCCCATAATTTCTCATATGAACATCTAAGAACTTCTTTACTATTTCTACTTGCAATTATAATTTTATAACTAACAGAAGATTTTGTCATGTGTACGAAATGAATACAATCATGTGTTTAGCATGCTTCTAGACAAGGCTGTGCTTCCTGCAGCCAAGAAATAAGGCAGAAAAGGGTGTCCTTCCCTGCTCCTAGCAATGCACTTCGAAAAATCTACCTTATAAAAAAGGATGAACTGAACTCACTTTATTCAGAAAACTCAAATGCAATAAGCCCACTTTAAATTACCCAGCCAATTAGGGAGGAGGGCGATGAGAAATTTTGCCAAGAATTTTTCAAATAGGCAAGCTACCCTACCCAAATGGAACAAATTAACTACTAATTCATTTCATTCTGTGATTTCTCTTCTCTGACATTCATCCCTTCCCAAACCAGTAGATGTGAAAGTTTGAAGCTGGGCAGATCAAGCAGAGATGTATCTGTTTTCTTGAAACATTTCTAACCTTACTCAATTGATTCCAAGTTTGATATATTTCCCTAACAGGCAACATGTAACTCTTTCAAAAACAATCCATTAAAACACTAGAAATAAATGGTATAGTTTCCTTAAAGCTTAGTGAACCAGGACTTGAACAAGTTTCTTTGAAAAATGCTAATGTAGTAACTGAACTGGCCAGCCTAGGTGGTCTCGTGGTTAGGACTCTGCACTCTCACCACTGTGGCCTGGATTCTTTTCCCCGTCAGGGAACCACACCACCCATCTGTCCGTTGTCATACTATGGGGGCTGCGTGTGACTGTGATGCTGAAAGCTATGCCCCCAGTATTTCAAATACCAGCAGGGTCATCCATGGTGGACAGGTTTCAGCAGAGCTTCCAGACTAGGAAGAAGGACCTGGCCACCCACTTCTGAAAAAATTGGCCATGAAAACCCTATGAATAGCAGCAGAGCGTTGTCTGATACAGTGCCAGAAGGTGAGAGGATGGTGCAGAAAGACCGGGCAGGGTTCTGTTCTGCTGTACACAAGTTGCTAAGAGTTGGAATTGACTCGACGGGCATTAACAACAAAGTAACTGTACTGGGGATAGGAGGGCAGGAGAGCCAGAAAGGAGGGGCATCGAGTACAGAGCTTCAGCCATGATAGGGGTGTGGTCCTTTACCACTCAATGGCACTCAATGATTGGATTCAAACCATTTTATAATGTCCTTATTAATATTCAATGCAGCACCATTAGGAAAGAGAATGTAAATGACTCTTACTTCCTTTTTTTAAAAAATGAAATTGAAGTACAGAGAGTTCAATAATTTGCTCTACTCAGTTCCAGGAAACAATGAAGAGGGGAAAAACCTCTTTCCTGATCACCAGGCAGGCTCCTGCCTCCTCCTCAGGGTGGAACAGATCTACCACCGATGTCTGAGGTGGCTCCTGACTCACCTTCACACCCTAGCCGGAGGATACACTGAGTCACATGAGGATTCACTTTTATTCACTATGATCATACTTGTAGAAGTGGAGAAATGGGATTTCTAAGAACTGAGCAGAAGGAAAAGGGAGAGAAAATTCAAAAGGACAAAGATTACAGCATCCACTATTCAACAAACCACAGATGACACCCAGAGAACCCAGACAACGCAGCACCTGCTCTCAGGGACCACATGCATTCCTGAGGGGAGGAGGCGCCTGATCGACAAGCAACCATAACCCCCAGCACGAGTGTTGTGGAAGAGCTGTGAGTGACCGGGAATGAACTGGGTGTACAGGATGCAGAAAGGCCAAAGGCAAAGATGGTAAGTTCTGAGTATAAAGAAATGTAAATCACTTCTGACCTCAATGGGCTTACATCTTCCTGGGCAGCCTGACTCACACACAAACAGATAGCAAAGCAAGATTACACATAATTAAGTACCAAATAAA
This sequence comes from Tapirus indicus, assembly GCA_031878705.1. Classification (NCBI taxonomy): domain Eukaryota; kingdom Metazoa; phylum Chordata; class Mammalia; order Perissodactyla; family Tapiridae; genus Tapirus; species Tapirus indicus. The sequence goes on from CM062918.1 coordinate 50,948,508, forward strand.
TAACTCCACGACAAGGGCTACGACAGGAAGAAGGAATAACCTCAGTGAGCTAAATCAAAGGTTTCCAGGAAATGAGCCTTTATTGGGCCTCACAGGATTCCAATAAATGGCAAGAAAGGGAAGAGAAGTCCAGTCATGGAAAATAGCCTGACCAAGGAGTATATTCTAGCCATCCTATACAACATCGACATGAGGATCAGCTCATTCATTCATTCATTCAATCAGTCAGTATTTATAGAGAACCAATTGTGTGCAGACACGAGGCTATAGCGGAAACAAGGCATTCAGGCTGCCCTGATGGAGTTTACATATTCCAGAAGGACTGTTGGAAAATAAGAGCTGGACAGAGGCAGCCTGGAATACATTTGAGACAGTCCTGCATTTTGGACTTTAGCCTGTTCTCAGTGAGAGCTGAGAGTTTTTGAGTAAGAGTGACAGGTGCAATGCTGTATTACCCGGAAGATGATTCTGGCAATGCTGTTTACATTACAGGGGGAAGAGAGTGAAGGTCACTTAAGAAACTCTTGTGATGGTCCCAGTGTGAGATAATGCAGATTCAAACTAGAATGACAGGTGTGAAAAGGAAGGGAGAGCACCGTGAAGACATACTCACAGGGCCTGGGAACCAGCAGGACTCTGGAAGGGAGGAGACCGACAAACAAGGACCTGATGTCTCCAGCCTAGATGTCTGGGGGAATTCTAAAAGGAAAACCAGTTAGGAGGAGAAGGTAAAGTGCACTTTCACCAGCCCCAGGATTGGAATGTTCTAGAGGTTGGGCTCCTTTAGATGCCCTTCTCTATTTTCATGCTATTGCTATTCTCCACTCTGGCTTTCTTTCTTCCTTCTCCTGCTCTCAATCACTTGAAGGAGAAGATTCAATAGACCAGGTCACAGTGAGGTGTTATTAACTGACAAACATGCAGCATTTTATCAAGAACAATGCAGAAGCTCAGAGGAATCAGTGATGGCAGAAAGCTCGGCATCAACAACAGCCCGGAGACGTTCTGGGTGGAGAGCTTTCCAAGCACGCTGTAGACAACCACCTATCCCATGCATCTACTTAAGGACAGCTGACTCCAGAATTGCCTAGGAGAAAACTTTCCGTCAGTCCCACTCCTGAGCATTGCCCTGTCATTTTTGCTTGAGTGCGCCTCAGAATAATCGGGATGATTGATTGGTTGCATCCCTGAAAGCCCGGGATGTTTAGCTGTATCTCTGTCCTTGGAAGATGATATCCTGGAGGACAACCGTCAGACTTCCTCTGGGGACATATCTGGAATCATGTTACCTCACTTGGACCACAGTGTTCCTGTGCACTAGTGCTTTGCGATCACCTGGGGATCTTGTTAAAATGCAGATTCAGAATCAGTAGGTCTGGGGTGGGACCTGAAGTTCTGCAGTTCTAGTAACATCCCATGCTGCTAGCCCAGGGACCCACAACTTGAATATGTAGATGTCTAGGAATAGACAGCTCCTCTCTAAAGCAGACCGTAGATCCAGGTGATCCTGAATTTAAACCCACCCTCTGCCACTTTTCAGATGGGTGACCTTGAGCAGGTTACCTAACTTCCGTATTGTTTCCTCATCTGTAAACCAAGAAAAATAATACCTATCTCAAAGGAGGGACAAATGCTGGACAATACAGAGTGGGCCTCAGTAACCACTAATTCCAATAGCAGATTCTCTTCTCTTCAATGGTGGAAAACTGTTAAATTCAGAGAAGCAAATCCTGCCCCCCCCCAAAGTCTTAGAAGGAATTACTAAGAATGCAAAGCAAAGAACACCCTCAGAAACTGGAGAAGCCATTGAAAACTCTTTATCATCATGTAACCCTGCTTAATTACAAATATGTTCGAAAATAGCATTATCCTGTATTTGTCTGAGTGATTTATGACATTAAGTTCTACACCACATGATTTCCCAGCTCTGAAATTGCTAAACTCCAGTTTGCAGGGAAAGGAAGCATTTCTTTTCTAAGGAGGCCAGTATACCTAGACTTAACCAGCATCAGTGTACTTAAGCTTCTTCAACTTTCAATTTTCCTTTCCCAAAAGTCAGATTCCACCCTGCACTGAGAATTAACTGTCCTGGTGCATTATAAAGCTTTTGATCTAAAATGTCTCATTTACACAGAACTTATAAAAATGCATTTACTACATGAACCAGAATAGTCTTATACTTGGAATTCTTTGTCATAGGTGAAGAAACAAACCTTTTCTACATATCTACATTTTGAAAAGCAAACCACAGCTCTGTAAATGCATAGTTTTTGTCAGGCTAAATATTAACATTCTCTTGCATGCATTAATCTTTTAACCCCCAAAACTAAAGTATTTGAGCCAAGTGAACATAACCACATAAATACCAGGCTGCAAAATAATCTAGTTTGTCGTATGGATATAGTGTATATAATTTAATTTTAAAAATCCTCTCCCTTTCTCTCACTTTCTCCATCCCACACTCAGAAAATCTCCTATTTAGAGAAAGCCACACCTGTCTCTTAAGGGTTGACCAACCTTTCAAAAAAACATTAAGAGCAAACATTAAGAGCCATTCAAAACCGAGGGAAATGCCAAGATACTCAAAGAAGTTCTACTCTCAATGCAAATGAAGCTGCCAGAATTTGTGAGGAGCAGAAAAAACAGAACAATTAATCCATTAGCACATCTCCTCGGAGACAATCTGGCCTTTGGAGCACAGTAAAACCAGGTCGCCCTTGGGCAGGTGAGTGGTTGTTAGTCTGCTTAAAGAAAAGCAAAGGCAGTACATTCTCCTCTTTAAACCAGAACAGATAGGAACTTTGCCTGGGAATTTTACATTCTGAAGGTCCACATAGCTGAACAAGGAAAACCTTTTTATCCAATGTGTTAATCTGGTAGTGATCTTTTATACCACCAAACACAGCCTAACCACTCCCTGACAACAGCGAAGAAAAGCCCTAGGGCAAGGCCACAGGTCACACCTGATTTGGCCTGGTTCCATTTGGAATTGAGAACTTTTCATCAGAAAGGGCCCTGGTGAACTTTGTTTCCATTTCGGCCGGGGAAGAGCTGCACCACCCCTTAATGGGACAAGTTGGGACTAGTTGTGTGGCCTCGGGCAATTACTTAGCTTCTACAGGTCTCTTTTGAAGGAGGATTGGAATAAAAGGAGTGACAGTCAGACGTAGAAGCCACTCCAGCCCACCCAATTTCCTCCGCAGCCTCTGCCTTCTGAAGGAGCTCAGCTGAACCTGCTAATATCCTGTTCTATTAAAAGAAAACTCAAAAGGAAGCATTACTGGTTTTATCTGAGGGAGCTATTTTTATCTTGGAAAAACATTTCCAGTTTACAATTAGTTAACTGTCCACTTTAATCCACCTCCCTCATCAATCACTCATTCATTGGCGCTGCCTTGTTGCAACCAAGTCGCACTGGAAGGTTTTCGGCCCTCCATGCACGTTTGGCCTAGAGGGAACAGTTTGGTTCAATTCAGCAAAGTCGCTGATTCTACCACGTCCCAGACATTGCACTAGGTGACGGATATAACAAAAACCAGTGTGCCATGATGTGCCCTTAAGGAGTTTACAGCCCAGGAGGACAGAACAATAAACAAATACTTAGTGAAGTAATTATCACTTAAAAACCTCCCATAGGCAGGAAGGCTCCAATTTACCTTGCCTGTCTCAACTCTGCCATTCCTGGTCTACAAGCCACTCAAAATTCCTCCCTCAAAATGTTCAAACTGGTGATCAGATATATCTTCTCAGGCCCACACGTTACCTGGACTTCTCCCCTTCCCCCTGCCTCACCTTGGAGGCTGTTTCTTCTACACTCTGGTGAGCTTTGAATACCTCACCCCATCCACCTTCAGCTGAGCATGAAGAACGTATTCCAAAAAGCTCAAAAATGCAAATCTGCCCATTTCATTAGTTGATGAGTTCCAGTACAAAGATTTCAGGAGGACAGTTTGAATTTACCAGTATTTGAATTACCCGTGAATTTTAAACTTCTGAATTCAACCTGTCCTCCAAAACCACATGAGATTAAAAGTCTGCTTCAAAATCCCATTTCAATTCTTTCAATCCCTTCTTCCATCTATTATCTTTGCCTGTTTCTTAAACATCCACACTCGTGAAAATCACTGGCAACATATACAATAGATTCCATTTTGGGGGAGAACTGTCTTTCTTTACAGATTCCGAAACAGCAGTGAGAGGGGAGGGTGTTTGCCCTGCTTTCAACATTAGAGCTGATGAGTGAAGAAAGGTGTGATGATGGGCAAATTGACTCTCTTGCCTTCCCTGAATGGGTGGCTCAGCTTTCAGGTGCCCTTTTAATATTATCTTTATCCTCTTCTCCTGTCTGTCCTCACCATTCCATCTCTCCAAAGGGCACGCTGAATGAAGCGAGGAGTGACACCTACATCAGACAACTTCACTGTTCCCAGTAAAATCAAAGCCTCCAGCAACATCTGAATCACAGGGCGCTTTCACTGCTTCACTCCCACCTGTTTCATTCCATTAGCAGAGTAACCAAAAGCAGCAGTTTATTGGAGTGGATTTGAAGAGTGTTTCACAGTGTCGGCAGTTCTGCACTCTGCTTTTGTCACTCAAGATAAAGACCTAGGAGGCAGTTTGAAAGAATGTATACTCACATACAACAGAAGGCAGTGCAAGCATTCCCCCCCCATACATTTAAAAATAGTACTGGATACCTAGTATGACAAGTCACAAAATGGGGAGGGATACAGAGAGGAACGAGAGAGAGGACTCTACCCAAAAAGTAACTGACAGAGGGAAGATAAAATGTGCATAAACATTCATAAGATCTTTGCACATAAAGAACCATGGGATTTTCAAGGTAACTTCCAACTATGAGACTTAAGAAGGTGGCATTGGGACTGGCCTAAAAGGAGAATTAGACTGTTGGGATGGAGAAAGGGAGGGAATTGACTGCAGCCAGACAACAGCCAAAGGTGACAACATCCCTGTCTGTAAGGGGCACAGCAAGTAGGTGAACTTGGCCAGGCAGTCTAGGAGAGAGACAAAGCTGAAAGGCTGAAGCCACACTGCGGAGGTGGAATCCACAGGACTCGGCAGGTGGTGGAATCTTGCAATTCATTACATTATATATTTAGAGTGGTATATAAAATACACCTGTGCCAACTGACCCTTCACTACAACTGCTGTGAAAACTGAAGACTGATTCAGAGCCCCAAACAAAGATGACAGTGCCTTATTGTGTCTGTAAAGCAGACAATGCTCGACACATTGGCGTTCTGGAGAGGTGCTAAGCAGGGTTCCACGGAGGAGGAGAAAGAGGGCTCTGCGGTGGAAGGAGAGAGCTCCCCTTCTTTGGGCAGCCTTAATTATGTGTCCTCACTTCTGAGTAGGTGCAAAGTATGTTTCCTGTGGGGAAAGAACAGGATGCTAGATAGATGGAAGATGTGGTTGGGGCTTGAGGGCAGGGGAAAGAGCTAGAAGGAAGAGGCTATCCCAGTACCAATTTTTTTTCTACACAAGCCCTAGTCCTGGATAATAGAAACAGAGCACCGAAATCTGCGCCAGAGTCTCAGTTATTGGAGTCCAGCAATTTCCTTCTTATTATGTGTCCTCAATTAGTAAACATTAATTTTATAATTAATAACAATGAATCCTCACCAGGGAAATAATGAGCTTTTAATTATTTTCATAAAGTTAAAACTTTATGCCCTTGATTTATATTTGAAGTCCGTACTGGACTTATTTCTCTTTGTGATCATAGGAGAATAAAAAATATAATAAATACAAGACAAATTCTGTGACTCTATTTTTATGTTTTATTATTACTATGAAAAATCAAGTTAGTTGTCAACAAATAATACCCAACATTACCTCATGGTAATATTGGTTTAGTCTCTCTGGGAATCTTAAAAAAATGATTTTAACTTACCACTTTCAACCTCCCTCTCTCTAATGCTTTGTTATGTTTCATTTCCAAACATTTCCAGTTACAGCAGGTTTAGGACCAAGATCCCTGGACTGTGAGTCATGAGACTTGGATTCTAGGGCCACTTCTATTAACTTGCCAGGAGTTGATCTTGGTCAGGCTACTTAAATCTCTGGACCTTAGAGGGTCATTTGTGGAGGTCATGGACCACTTTGGGGATTTATGAATCTTCTTCCCAGGGAAAAATGCACACGTGATCACAGACACAAACTTTAGCATTCAATTTCACAGACACCTCCAAGTTGTCTCCGGGATATTTCTCATCTTGACATTCTATGTTTAAAGGTATCTGATCACTGAAAGAAACAAGGATTCTTTATATAGCCATCACCATGACACAGGTACGGATGAGAAGGAATGAAATGACTAATAACCACAAACTGGCTCTACCAATCATACCTATAGGCAGCACCTGAACAGAGCTAGGACTGCAGGGTGAATAGCCACACCTGCCCTGGACACCAAGACAGCGGGTGCTGAGATATCACTGCCAGATACTCCTGTGGATGAAACTGGGCCAAGCTTTAAGAAGTCACTGGAGCTGTCTACATTATTCTATAAAACACAGCCCCTACTGTTAAAAGTCAAAGGGAAGTTACTTGCTGTGGTTCTCTGAGACACACCCTTTCTTCCAGCCCAAAGAGTAGTTAGTGCCAAGAGCTGAGTTTTCCTTTATTTAAAAGCTAATGTAATATGGACGTAGTTAGGATGAAATGATATGATATCTAGGATTTGCTTCAAAATAAACCAAGGGAAGGTGAGAAAAGAGGAAACAAGATTGGAACAATTCTGTACCAACAAATTAGACAACCTAGAAAATATTAAATTTCTAGAAACATACAACCTATTTTCAGAAATAGAAAATCTATTCAGACCAGTTATCAACAAGGAGATTGAATCAGTAATCAGAAACCTCCCAACAAAGGAAAGTCCAGGACCAGATGGCTTCACTGGTGAATTCTATCAAGATTTAAAGAAGAATTAATGCCAATCCTTCTCAAATTCTTCCAAAAAATAGAATAGGAGGGAACACTTCCAAACTCATTTTACAAGGCCAGCATTACCCTGATACCAAAATCAGACAAAGATACTACAAGAAAATTACAGGCCAATATCCCGGATGAACACAGATGCAAACATCCCTAACAAAACACTAGCAAACCAAATTCAATAATACATCAAAAGGATCATATACCACGATCAAGTAGGATTTATTCCAAGGATGTAAGGATAGTTCAACATCCACAAATCAATCAATATGATTCACCACGTTAACAAAATAGAGAAAACAAAATTGGCCATGAGTTGTCAATTGTTGAAATTGAGGGATGAGTTTTCTCCCCTTGTGTGTAGTTTAAAATTTTCCATTTGAAAAGAGAAAAGGAGAAAGAGAGAAAGTCAAAGTGAAAGATCTATAGGTTAATGGATTTTTTGAGACCTGTGCACAAAGCTAAGTTAATCCTACTCAATTCACATCTTTCGAGGAGCCCACAGATAGCACAGAATGTGGCTAACAGAATATGGAATTGACATGGGGTTATTTTGAGAACCATTTTATAGTCCAAAAGTCATGACTTTCAACATGACAAAAAATAATTTTTGTGTGTATGAGGAATGTTTTTCTCCACATAGACAGCTCAATGCTGGCTGAAAAGGCAGAATGAGGCAGTGAGCAGTATTGTCCCCACCTGTTCCAAACAGTATTGTTCCACCCTTCTGTCCAACAGGCCATCCAGCCCAGGCTGGTTTGGCATGATTCACTGCTCTCTCAGTTTGGACTTAAATGTAAAATATTTGTTATTTTCACACAGCTTCCTTTAACAGATAGAAAATGATTTTTCTTCTTGTTGTTAGCTTCTGGTTTTACTTTTTTTCCCAACAAAAATAGCAATTTAAAAATCATACTGAGTCTCCAATAATGCAAAAGAACTGCAGTTCCAATTCCTCATGCTTTGGGAAAACAGCAGTGGATGTATCAGGAGCCATAGGGGCTTCTGTCATACGCAGGGGTTCAGAGGGTCAGCCAGGGGAAACAGAAGCTGTCAGTGAATCTATTCCTGCCTCAATGTAATCACCCAATTAATGCAAGCCAAAAGAAAAGGTTCAGGGTGGGGAACTGTATCTGAGCCCCTGGGTAGTCGTCTCCCACACTGACTCGGCACTTGGCCAAGTGACTTGCTTTGGCCAACGGGACAACAGCAAGCATGATGTAATCAGAGGTTTAAAAAATGGTTATGCACTGGGGCTTGCTTTCTCTTTCACTGTTCTTGGGAACCCTGTGACCACGGCTACGTAAACAAGCCAGGACAAGCCTGTTGTGACAAGAGATACATGGCCAAGTCATCTCCATTGCCCCAACTGAAACTGTGACAACTATCAGACATATGAGTGAGGTCATCGTAGACCATCCATCTTCAGCCAAGCCACCAGTTCACCACAAGGATCTGACGAGCCAGTCCAACCCAGAGCTGCACAGCTGATGCAGAAAATCATGAGAAATAATAAATGTTTATTATTTAAGCCACCAAGTTTGGAGTGGCTTATTATACCAAAAGCTAACAGACACAATAGGGTAAGAAAAGGTGACTAAGAGATGCTAAGATGTACTGAACATCCTGGGATGTAGTCCCTAATGACAAATAACCTAACACTCAATGAGACTTACTATTGATTTGATTGTACATGTCAATTGTCATTAAAATAACCTGATGTTGGTCCACAACTGATCATACTCCCTAATATTCATCTCAAGATAATGTTGGCTACAACTATTAGGATAATACTGTATGGGATTTGGAGGCTTATGAACCCCCTAAAATTATATGAAGAATTGTAGGTTTATGCATTTTTTTCTTAATTGGAAATACATGTTAAAACTATAGACAACAACATAAATATGTATGTACACCCTGCCCGAATTAATGATACTATTTTATCGTATTTGCTTTGGATTTTTTAATATATAAAGCAAATAAAACCCTACTGGTAGAGTTAAAGTTAGTCCACTGACCCCAGTCCTCCTTCCCCTTCAGCAGCTCAAATATTGTATCTTTCTAGTCCATCGATTTATATTTTAAAAAGAATACATACATATATGAATATGTATCCCCAAACAATATATAGTCTTGTTCTGTGTTTAAAATTTTTCTTAAATGGTTTTGTATTCTACGTATATTTCTACAACTTGCTTCTTCATCAAAGACTACCTCTGTGATATCTATGCATATTGATACCCTATTATCAATGTCACATGTATTTATGCATTTCTCTACTAATGGAAATTTAGATTGTTCCTGTTTTTTCGTTTGTTTTTGCAGTTACAAGCACTGTCAGGGAACAGGTCAATAGCTTTCAACATATTTTCAGAGGCCCTCAGGACACCCCCAAATATTAGGAATCTCTGTTTGGCAGTCTGATGGGGAAAGGAGAATTACTATCACTTTGCAGATATTTCTGCATTAGAGCATTCCCAAGTCCTGGAGGAAGCTGTCTTTATTGACTCTAAAATAGCTTAATAGGTGCTTCTACATTCAAACTAAAAATTTCCTGTAACAAAGGTCTGCATCTACTCAGGACACTAAAAACAAACTTTTTTGTTGTTGTTTTTGAATATGCCTTAGAATCACACAATGATACTGTCCAAATCATTCTGTTACCAAATAATATTACGCTAAATTTCTGTCAACATTAAATTCTGGTCACACCAATTAAATTACTAAGAGACTAATGATATGATGTCCTAATTTTTCTGTTTGTTTTCTGTCATGTATATAAGGACTAAAGGACTAAATTTCTTGTGGTTGTCTAGTTTCCCTTATTTTACTTTTTTTTAACCTAATTGAGATCAGAGGGCTTTCTAGCATGACTCTTACTTTTACGCTTGCTCCCAGTGTGATATCTTCTAGTCCCCAAACTTTGTGATATGCAAAGTCCCAAAACAAGGAAATTAAAACCCTTACTATTCATAATAGACAATGCTCTTAGGTCTAAATTATCCCACCCTGGTATTATTGAGTAAAACTAACTAAAATATATGATTTTTTATTAGCCTTGCTTCACTCAGGAGTATGTGAAATGATGAAGTGTTTACAGATACTCAGACTCCAAAATTTTAAATTTAAAAATAATTTATTCAATCACTTTTGAAAGCACATAAAGTTAGCAGACCTGGTTCATTACATACAAGTTGTATGGCCCTGAACAATCCTCTTTCCCTTGCTACACTGTGTTTTTCTTACCTGTAAAATGGCCACAAAACCCATCAATGTCCCAAGAATGAAATGAAATGATGTATATGAAAGCCCTTTGTTATTATTTCTCCACTAGACTGTGAGCTTCTCATAAGTAGAGTCAGGGCTGAACTCATCTTTGATTTCCCAGTGGTTGGCACCACATTTGGTAAGAATTCCTAAATATCAAGCATGTATGGTAACCTCCTTCACAACTGCTGTGCCTTCTTCACTTTGGGGTTCAAAGCTCTCCATCTCCAACCACTTGGGTTCTCTGATAGGACCACTTATATTTGCCAAGTTGGAGCCAGAGGCCTGAGCACCCACTGGTGTCACACATTTGAGTGTCAATGCCAGAATCCAAGGGGAACACCAACGGTACGTACCTTTGGCCCAGGACTTGGGAGTATGGAGTACCCTAAGAGCCTGTCCTGCTCCAGACTACACCAAAGAGAGGGCTCCATGTCTCAGGAGAAACAGGGGGCTGAGAAGCCCATTACTGACCAGAGCAGTTCTAGGGGGTACAGGGAGCAACTCTCCCCGTACACAACTCTGGAGAAGAGGTCTCCGTACAGTCATGACTCAGGTTGGGTCATCAGGCTACATGGGATTATTATACCGCCAAGAAAATATGATGAATGTGCTTACCAAGGAAAAGGATTTATAAAATAAGTGGGAAAATACACAGCACAAATTGTATATTTGCCCCGTAATTACAACTACATAAAAATGATATGTATGTTGGATAGACTGGAAGGAAACCCCAAAAACATGAAAATAATTACCATTAGGGTAGTGTTATTATGGGTGAATTCTTCTAAATTTATTTCTCATAATCTTTTAAAGTCAGTACAGTACTGAATCAAAAATAAGTAACAACCTTCCATCTCCAAGCAGGCTTTTTTGAAGTGTCCCGGAAGGAAAACCACCTGGTCATGTCTAGACTCTAAGGAAACAGACTCTAATCCACCATCATGGTTTGGTGGGAAAACCATTATTAGATCGGGATCAGAAAACCTGGACGCTGGCACCAGCTCAGCTGAAATCTAGCTCTGAGATTTTGGAAGTCATTTAGCCCTTCTAGACCTCTCTGGGAAGTCAGGCAAAAGGATTTAGGATGGAAACCTTAAGCTCTCTTCTGGGCTTTCTACAATGTAGGGTGTGTTTTACTTTCTACAATGTAGTAAACGATTATAAAGTCTTATGAATGAATTTTTAACAAACACATCAGAACTCAAAACACCCGAGACTGTGTGGCCCCCCTCAGAGCAGTTCTTAGACTTATTCCTGGCAAGGGCCACCTCCTCTTTGGCCTCCAGAACCTCTTGTACATGATATTGCACATCTTCAGTAGGGCCAATTTTTCCTCTAGGGAGGCAGAACATAACTTCTGGAAACAGTTGCAAGGGACCTGGTGCAAATTCTGGTAAGACGGGTAATCAGGTTGGACACAAACATTTTCAGTCATAAAGGAAGTAAAAAAATAGATTTTCTTAAATGACCATTCAAAAGTGCTTTGAACAATGTTAATGACATTGTTTCCATGGTGGCAACTCAGAAGGGACGGCTGACTTCACTCAGATGTACAGCGTAAGTTCCATGGCTTGCCAAAGGCAATGTCACTATTTTAGGGACAACCTTTATAGTTCTGCTTCTCTCAAGTGTGGCCATCATTAAGATATGTAAAAAAATACCCCACTAGGATGCCCAAAAACCTTTTGTCTCTGCCAAAATAAATTCTGAAGTTGAAATTCAAAACACAACTTGTTTACCATTATTACAGAATGTTCTAATAAGGCTGAGATGTTTATTTTTAATACCTTTGGCATTTAATCTTTAACCCCTTATTTGCTCTGTAAATATTAAGTCCCAGCAAGGTAAGAAAAAAAATTAATTAACTAAAAATTCACCATGAAGAAACTCATTTTAATCATATATTGATAAAGACACAAGTTGCGGCATCTTTGAAAAAACAAAATAGTAGATGACTCAAATTTGGAAAATCGTGAGTGTACATAATTTCTATCTATCCCATTATGAAGCTGATAATACCTTGTACTTGTCTGGAGGTTTCAAACTATTTCTGCTTTTTGAAGCTGATGAAAAGAGCGTTCACAAGTTCTTACCAAGTAATGAGACTCAGTCCTCTCCTCATCAGGAAATGCAAAGGACCCCATGTTCTCTCTTTTTTTTTGGTGAGGAAGACCAGCCCTGAGCTAACATCCGTTGCTAATCCTCCTCTTTTTTGCTGAGGAAGACTGGCCCTGGGCTAACATCATGCCCATCTTCCTCTACTTTATATGGGACGCCGCCACAGCGTGGCTGACATGCAGTGCGTCGGCGGGCGCTCGGGATCCGAACCAGCGAACCCCGGGCTGCCAAGCGCGGACAAAACCGCTACGCCACCGGGCGGCCCCCACATGTTCTCTCTTTCATTTAGTTTAACACGGGTTCATGACATTAACACTAAGTACAGGAGCAAAAAGTCGCATGTATTCCAAGTCATATTTAGCAAATGCTCATTATCTAGCCCCAAAAGGATAACTCCTGAAACAGACCTCGAATTCATGAGATTCAACTGGGAAAAGAATAATAAAAGAGGTCCATCGTTTAATATTGCGGTGGGGGGGTGGGTATTTTCACTGGAGGAGGGAGTTGAAGGGTTATGAAAGAGCCGTTCAATTTACAGCCTCATCACTCATAGAACTATCTACACTGGTGTTTGGATAGCTCCAAATTGTAGCAGCTGGATGCAGATTCCCCCTGTTTAATATCCCATGGGCCAAAAAGACCCAGCAACTCCCTCTCTTAAGGGAAACCCATTGGGAAGGTGTGGACGTAGCAATAAAAATCTAACGCCACTACCGGGTAGGTGGCTGAAATTTAGACCTTCCTCCTGGTGAGTGAATGGAAGGAAGCACTTGGTTCACAGGATACCACTTTGAGACTTACAATAGAGTGGCTGCAAACAGCTGACATGCAGGTGTTTGTTGGGACACTCAGTGATGATCAGAACACTTTTAAAAACTGGCAAGTGTGCCATAAAAATCTGGACTTCCAGCTTCTCATGAAAAAGAAGACAATTTGGCAATATGGTCATTGTAACCATGGCCTAGGGTCAAGTAATGATGCCTCTTTAGATGGAGCCTATGTTCCATATTTACTCTCTAGAGGCCAGCCTCACTCCATCAAAAATTGTATCCTGGCCTCCCTAGATATCTGAGTTTACAACCATTGAGAAAGCTGAAATCCCCAGCAAAACTGTGCAGGACGTGGCTTTCAGCTTCTGCAACTGTCTGCTTCCTCCACTTCTCCATCCCTCTCCATCCACTGCCCCACTTCTCTCCTTGGCCTGGGCTGGCTATATATTTCCCACTAGCCTGTCACACTCACACTTGCCCCTAGAAACTGTCCTGGACTTCAGATCTTTCCCTAACCCATCTGCCTCCATCAAAACTTTTCTGCACTTTATCCCATTCCTTTCTGGTTTTGTTTTGTAGAATAGTATTGTTTTGGCCAGAAGACTACTTAGCAATCTGATAAACTAATCAGTGGGAATGGACTAGGTTACCTTCCCAGAAAACATTTGAAATGGATTCCAGACTTTCCAAATACATGTCATGCCTTCACCCAAAGGAACTTACCTACCTTGTAGTCAGCTATCCATCCTATTTCTAAGTTCATAACTCTACTGATGTGCATTTTTATGTGTAACATTTGCAATTTACTCACAAGTAATATGCAAGTAAGAAAAAGGGAACATATCTTGAACACATTCTGTGGTGGTGGCCAATTCAAATTTACTCAATCATAGCTAAGTCACAGAAGGCCTATGAATCATAATTTCTGAGTCCAAAGTATATAACAGAGCTATAGATACGGGTTCCAGTCCATTAGACAGTCCAAACTGGTCATGGCCACAAAAGCAGAACTTTCTTTGTGGATGATGACAAAGCCAGATTCTACAAAGGAAACCTTACATGAGTATTATTATTAATTAAAGTCAAAGGGGACTGTTGTACCCTCCTAACCAAAGTGAACTAAATTATAAAGACATGCAAAGATTTTATTTTCAGGTCAAGTCTCCTAAGGAAAAAGACACAAATTACTACTGCCGGTAGTGTTCTTGGTTCTCCATAGATGGAGAAAAGTGTCCCAAAGTGAGTTTTCAGGAGGAAGACATGAGGTGGACTATAAACTACATTGTGTTCATGAGTCAGAAGATGGCAATCTTCCTCATGAGTCACCCTGAATGAGTCTTGGTAGGGCCTTGGGTACAGGTGGAGAGGCTTCCTAATGTGCTACCAGACTTCCTAAGAGATCTCTCTCTCTCTCTCTCACACACACACACACACAGAAACCCACGGTACAGGTGCTCTACCTCCAGCCCAGCCAAGGGCCTGATGAATTATATCCTCCGAGCTAACCCTCAGCCACACCCACGGAAAGCAATGCCCCTTCTCTTCCTGTTCTAAGCAGCTGAGGGATGCAGCTGGGTAGACCCAGATAGATGTGAAACAAAATGAAGCCTCATTTGGCTTGAAGGACACTTACCTAAACAGAAAACATGGTAACTGAGGTTTCTGACTATTTAAGATGCCAATGCTCTGTTCTAAGGCAATTTCACATATCTAGCAAACACAATTTTTCAAGCCAGTGAAGAAATGATTTGTTTAATTTTTTGCCAAATTACTCTAGATCCGGGAGATCGAACGATGGCACATCTCCTATTTCAGGACAGCCAGCTGTTTCAACGTTTCTGTCAAGGACTTGTGGCCTCGGCAACTATATCTGATGCACCAGTCTCCTGGCAGCCCACAACAGGGCCATCTGTGTTGTTGGCAGGGACCCATCAACAGATAAGTCACACTCTGTCCTCCGACGGCCATGCTACACAACTCTGGAAAGGACTCTCTTCCTTAGAACTTGCCTCCTCTGCACCCATTTGACCATCTACTTCAACAGCAATGGGGCCAAATTGAGCACTGAGTTTTCCAGGTCTCCGAGAAGGCATCCTAGCCTACTTTTCAGTCTGCTTAGCATGAAAAATAAGTAAACTAAGGGAAAGTTAATTTTCTCAAGGTACCACTCAGGTATTTAAAATCAGTAAGATTCTTTAAGCTCTTGGCAAAAACACATTGATTTTTTTTTTTTTTTTAGAAATATTGAACCATGGAAAATAATTATAGCAATTCTAAAGTCCTAGGACTGTCACATTGCTTATGTTCAAGTGGCCAATTAGGCAGTGACCCAACTAGGTAGCTCCACCGAGACACACACTCAGTGTAATCAATGGTTTTGTACAGGGGTTCCAAAAATAATTTAGGGTAGAATGACTTCTTAAACCTTAAAACTGAAAGAGGAAATTTATTTCCAGATAAAGTGTCCTCTCAGGCAGGGGCAAAGGTGACATAATTTTAGACTATGGAAAAAAGAAAAAGCTTTGGTCAAGGATGCCCTTTTAAACATTTTTGGTTGTTTTCAATCATTCTTTTGAATAAACACAGCACTGGGTCAAGGGCTGCTTTTCAGTGTTGTACATGGTTGCAATGGGCCTTGGCTACATTCCCTCAGGCTGCTCACGCGGGACAGATTTTTACATTAGCGCCGTACTGGTTATCATTTTGACTTAGCTCCACTCAACACTGTCATTAAAAAGAACTAAACAATCAGAAGAGGACCAGTTCATCCACCTCAGCCGAATTATTTGAAAAGAGCAAGTGTGGAAACTATGAAGCCTTGTAGTAGAACTTTTTTTTTTTTTTTTTTCTGATGGACTGCCGATCTCTTCAAAATAGAGTCCTCGCTTTTGTGCTTCGGAAAGAAAAGTACACCACACCAAAGCCCAAGGGATGGGGCTAAGGTGACGGGGGGCGGGGAGGTGGGGGTAGAGGAAAAGTCAGAGAAAAAGCCAGCCACTTCCATATACTCCCAAAGTGCCCAAGGAAACAGAACAAAAACCCTCGACTTCCTCCCGTGCGGACCGTTCGCTGTACCCCCGCAAAGTGCCAGGCACCTCGCACTGGGGAAGGGGTGGGAGTGGGGGTGTTTACTCTGCCTTTGCGGCGCGGAGACCCTGCGGGCGGGCCGGCGCCCCGCCAGGTCCAGGCCAGCGAGGCTCCGGGCTGCACCGGTCCCCTTCGCTCTCCGCAGCCTGCCCCCGCCAGGTGCTCGCCCTACCTGGCGCCCCCGCCCGCCTTTGTGCGGCCCGCGCGCCCCCGCCGGCGTGCCGCTGCCCCGGCGGGACAGCTGCGGGCGCGGGCCGGGCGGCGGAGGGGAGAGGGAGTGTGCCCGCCGGCGGGTAGGGGAGGCGGCGCGACCGGCCGGCTCCCGCGCCGACGCGCCGGCCAGCCTCCCCGGCCGGTAGGACCACAGGGGCACCGGCGGCGGCCCCCATCTTCCCAGCAGGAAGAAAGGGACCCCCCGCGGGCCGTGCCCCTGGACACAGATCGACCCACACTCTGGCTTCCGACAGCTGGCAGCCATCGCAACCCGGCCACAAAAAGTTTCGCGACGCCGAAAGCGACTCGAAAGAAAGTTTTCCTTGGCCCCTCGCTCCTCTCCCCCAGCCCCGGTGGACGGAGAGCAGCAGGAAATAGGAGCTCGCGACGTGCGGACTCCCGCGTCCACCTTCTCCACCCCTGGCCTCGGCAGCGCGCCCAAGGTGGGCGCCCTGCGCCCGGGCTTCCTGCCCCATCCCAGGCTCAGGCGTTCTGGGACGCGGCGCGGCCAACTCACCATGGTGACTAGCGCCGCAGTCGCGCCTCTGCCGGGTCCGGCTGCCGGGGAGCTGGGGCTGGAACGCAGTCTCCTGGGCGAACTTCAAAAGTTGGTTCCCTTCGCCAAAAACAGGCTCTCGACACCCAAGCACTCACAGGAGCCAATGGGAACCCTGGGGGGACTCCATCCAGGCGGGATCGGCGGCGCTAGGTGAGGGCGAGAATGAGACGACTTAGCAGGCAGGGCGCATACTGCCGAGGGCGGGGGTCCACTCGGACCAGGCGCTCGCCACCCGCCTAGGTGAGTTCGATGCTCTCCGCGCGTCTTCCCAGCTGCCCTGCCTCGGCTCCTCTTTCTTCAGCTACTTACTCCGTACTCTTCTGGCTGAGCCTCGGCTCGGGCTGGGCAATCTGTCCATAAATGGAGAATTCAGCTCAGGCCTGACCAATCAGGGTTTGTTTTCACAGCGTCACTCCTCAGGGAAACTGTAGTAGCCAACAAGCTTGGAGCTGCTGGAGTTTCCAAAGACCTCTGGATCCTGTAGTCCTCCTCCACGCCAGCCTCCGAAGAGCGCTGCTGACCCAGCTCGCTCCCGGTTGCACGACCTGAACTGTTGGGAAGAAAACCCTCTGTGAGAGCGAGGTAAACCTCTCCCCTTTTTTTTAAACTCAAAAGTTAGAGTAGTTGTACCTTCCAAGCTGAAGTGGTATGATTTTCCCATAACTTTTTTTTTTTAGAAGAAGGAAATATTTTATCAGCATAAAAGATCAGAGTCGTGGCAGCAGCCCAAAGGAAATCCTTTTTCTTTCCAACGTCTGGATTGTGAGGAAAGTCAAAAATATCATTTCCCCACCCCTCCTTTTACCTGAATTTCCTTGGAAAACAAAGGAAGGCTTTTTTTTTTTTTTTTTTTGATGTTGTAATGGTGGAGAAGTTGCACGTGCAGTGCGCAGAGGGATGGGGAGAGAGAAGTGGGAGGAAAGCATCTTCCAACCTCCGTGAATGTATGTCTGCTGAGAACAATTAGCAATAGAGTCAGAACTGTAAAAGTACATTATTGCAGAGTGTCCAGTTTCAAGAAATCAGGTGGTCAATGAGGAGAAGATTGGGGTGAGGGAGAAGCAGAATCCTGAAATAAAGGTAGGAGGTCTGATTCTATCTTTTTAAGGGTTCAAGAAGTGAACTTGGTGGGTCACAGCAGAATTGCCCTCTGGGGATCTACAGTAGGTAAGAATTAAAAACTTCAGGGGTAGAAAAACTCTGAAACATAATGATTTACTTTATGAACTTTGGGTAGTCCTTCTCTTGACTATAGGATCCTAGTGTTGGAATGGATGTTAAAAATGATCTTATCTAGAATGGCTAAACTAAATCTAGTCGATCCATACGTGGAATATTATTCAGCCATTAGAAAGGAAGGAAGTACTGACACATGCTACAACATGGATGAACCTTGAAAACATTGTGTTCAGTGAAAGAAGCCAGGCATAAAAGACCACATATTACATGATTCCATTTGTATGAAAGTAGAGAATGGGGAAATCTGTAGAGACAGAAATTAAATTAGCGATTGCCAGGGGCTAGGAGGAGGGGAGGATGGGAGTAATTGCTAATGGGTATGCATTTTCTTATTGGGGTGATGAAAATATTCTGGAATTAGATAGGGGTGATTGCACAACTCTGTGATTATACTAAAGAGCACTGAATTGTACATTTTATAAGGGTGAATCTTATAATATGTGAATTATATCTCCATTTTAAAAATTGAAAGAAAATCATGTTGAGTAAATTCTTATAATAATCATCCATGCAGTTAGGCAATAGATATAACTGAATGCCTACCATAGGTCGGCTCGGCAACTGTGGGTACAATAGTCTCTGCCTTCACCAAGCTTACAATTTTAGGAGGGAGACAGAAGATAAGCTTTTAAAACAATAAATAATTATAGGAAAGGTAGAAATATAAAGAGAAGTGACAGTAGTTTTTTGCAAAGAACTGCCATATTTGGAACTGTAATTTAGGTTAGAGAATTCATCTGGCAGCAGTCTGTAGTACAGACTGGAAAGGAAAGAGTGAGACATCTGTTGAGCACTCACTATGTACTAGGCATTGGCCAGGTCCATACAGCCGGGATTCACCAAATTCTCAGGTAAGTCTGATTCCATGTCTCAGGGGCATGTCAGCTTCAGAATATGATCAAGTATTTTAGGAACTAATGAACAGAGGTTGCCAAAACGGAAATCTGAGCTCACAAGAAACGCTACATGGGTTGGAAATGTCACATTGCCTAAGCCACCATCCTGTCCGTGGTCAACCCTGATTAGTTCTTGGGTTGACATGGGCTTCGAGGGATACAGGCAAAGACATGGTTGTTTTTCCTCAAGGTTAACCTGGGGACACGATGAGACACTGAAAATCTCTTAATAATCCATCAGCAACCTATCAGTCTCAGATTTATCTAAGACTACCTTGACACTATTTGTCGGTTATATTAACATGTGAGGTTTTTAAAAAAGGCTTACTTTTTCAAGAGGTATTTGCCTTAATAATCTTTTTCTAGTTTCAAGAGGTACTCCCAACTCAAGTAGATGGGACTTTGATGAAGATATATGCTTGTATTCATTTTCCATGATTTTGTAATATAATCCCTTTCCAGATTGAAATACAAATATATATATATATTAATTTTTATGTCTTAGCAGTACTTGGATTATGAGATTTGGTGGCACATAAACCTGAATTTGAAGTCTGGCTTTTCCACTTGACTAGCTGTGAGATGTTAATTTCTCAGAGCTTCAATTCCTTTGTCTATGAAATGGATTGATGTGATTATGAAATGAAGTGTGTATAAAGATGGTCAACAAATGTTGGCTCCTTTTCCCCTTCACCTATGCCAGGTGTTCTAGGTTAGGGATTCAGAGCCGGGTCCCTGGGTGAGATCAGACAGACCATGGCCCTCTGAATTGCATGCCAAGCTGTGGGGGCTGTTTGTGTGTGCCCTTTCTTCAGGGAGAGTTAATAGCTTTCATCAAATTCTCAAAGATGCTATAACTGCCCAAACATTAGGACCCACAGCTCTTGATCCTATTAGTTATGCCTCTGGGCGTCTTTGTCTCCATCCCTGCATTTTTCCTGAGGCATCAGGATTAGAACTGAGTCTGATACTATAAGGGCAGAGGTTCAGCTTGGATTCTCAAAGCAGAACTCAGTAATTCACAGTGTGAATGTAGAATATAGTGTGTGATCATGTAGCAGAGCCTATAATTTCATGAAGAATTCCTTCAAGCCCTGCCCCGCTCCATCCCCATCTTAGGGAGGTGCATTGTCAGTTTTGGCTACGGTGACCTTTCGTCCCAGTTTGCCTGAGAGAGTCCTGGTTTATGCCTTTATCTGAGTGAAACGATTAATTGCACCCCTCTTGTGTTTCCAAACGGGTCTAGTTTGAATGATAAATTATGGTCACCCTAGATTTTTGGCCAAACTGCACCCCCCTCAAAAATCCTCACCTTTTAAAATGAAAGTTTTTCTAATTTTCTTGATTTACAGCTATTTTTCAGAGGACTCAGTAATATATTACCAGATATTTATTCTTATACAGGTCATAATAGCAATGAAGTGAAAGCAACTTTTAAAACTGTAAAGCTCATTCTAGACACTTGATGGAGCTAGTCAGACGAGACTGTGTACATAGCATGATCAACTGCATTTTATCTGGGGCTGAATGAAAAAGAACAAAGGAAAAAATCAAGATGGATACAAAGTACAATTTCCCATATGAATCTATCAGTGAAAAAAATCACTGCTTATACATTTTGGAAAACAATAGGTAAGAAGATAATATAAGGCAATGAAACTAGTTTCCATGTCAGTACCATAAAAGAACATCAGAATGCATTCACAACAATAAAATTAAAGAAAAATTTGTTAATGGGAAAATTAGGCCAGAAATCTTTAACAAGACACTAATGAAAGAGAGACTTGTGTCACATCAATGTGAAATGTCCTGGGTCATCCCTGTTTCTAACCATAACAGACATCATTTATTAGATTCAGTGGTTATCAGCTACTGATCTATGTGCTTACTGTACAATATCTTATTTGTACTGTACACATCTTGTTTGTAACTTCCATACAACCCTAGTAACATCATTTGCAGTTAAGAGACTTAGTTGAGACAACATGGATGGAACTAGAGGGTATTATGTTAAGTGAAATAAGCCAGAGAGAGAAGGACAGACACTGCATGAACTCACTCATATGTGGAATATAAATGAACACACGAACAGAGAGAACTGATTGGTGCTTACCAAGGGGAAGGGGGGTGAGGGTGGGCACAAGGGGTGAAGGGATACATCCACATGGTGACAAACAATAATGTACAACTAAAACCCCACAGTGTTATAAACTATTAAGATATCAATAAAAAAAATTTTTTTAAAAAGAGACTTAGTTAGAGTTTGAAGTAACTTGCGCAAGCTATCACTCAGCCTCTGTGCATCAAATCTATATATTTGCCTGACTCTGAAGTCCAAACTCTTCCCTTCTAAGCAGTGACTCTGTAGCAGGAATGTCCAACAGAAGAAAGTCCCCCTGATGCAGGCCCAGAATGAATAGAAACACACTTATTAAAAGCCTAGGAGATCCTCCAAACCAGGGCTCCTGAGAAAATTCTTGCTTTTTTATGAGACATAAGAATTACATTTGTATAGTTTAACTCACCTTTAAGTATCTTTGTTCTTCTCCTAATATGTTAATATTGATCTGTAAAAAAGGTATTGCAGAAAATTTCAACAGTTGGATAATGTAATATGATGCTACTTCAATTAACATAAAAATTTTTTACTATGATGTAATAGTTATTTTACTGAAATAAAGGAATTGTTTTACCAAAATAAAGGCATAGAAATATGTAAACATAGGTTTAAATTGACAGCTTATTAAATGCATGTTTATATACATTTATTATATTTTCTCTGATTTCAGCCCATATTTTCTTTCTTCCAGTTTCAATTTGGTTTTTACATTCAGAAGATAAACCCTGATCTTTCTCCAGATTTAAAAATGATTAAATAATGAGTAATACTAGTTATGGTGTTCTATGATCTTCCAAGGAGTGAGGTGTTCTACGGAAGTGAGCTTTGCAGATAAATGACTCTCTTGGATCAGCTGTATGTCCACACCCCGGTTTCCTTTCTTCTTCCCCCTTACTGTCAATTTATGTTATCTTATTGGGTTTTGTGTATTTTTGTAAGTCATCATTAATCTTTGCTATAACAAGGCAAGGCACGTATAAATAAATATATGCATTTAAAAAACTTTAAAAAATAACAAATAACTGCACGAACCTTGCCTTTTTAAAGCATCAAAACTTTTTTTAACTTGAAGGAAGATTTTTCTGAAGCAAACTGCATGCTTCATTGCCTTTGGAAAATATGGTGAACGTCAAGCAGCCTGTGCCTGAAGACTCAAGGTCATTGCTATAAATATCGATTATCGCACAGGGTTGCACTGAGCTGAGGTCCTTGGGGACTATTGAATGGAACCACTGTTTGCCACTATACTTCATGGCCCTGGACCACTGAACTTGTACAGAGAACTTGTCCAGTTCCCCTGTCTTTTTTTGATTTTGTTTTTTTTTTAGTTTATATCCTCTATTGTCAGAGGCTTTTTTCTCCTGCTATCTGCTGTTCCAATTTAGTCTCTTTTAGTAACAAGGAGCAAAAAAAAAAAAAAAAAGCCCATGGGTTTCTTTATGAGAAAATTCTTTAAAGGTATGTTTGCTCAGGAACCCAGGGAAAACAGAACACAAAGAAAGGTATGGCTGTACACGCTCTCTGTTCTTGTCTGGCTTTCGGGCTTCTCTGCATGGATGGATTTCTTCCCTGTCTCTTCAGCCTTTCCCCACTTACTCATAGTTGCTTCTCCTGCCATAATTTCAGCTTGCAAAGTGTCTTTAGTTTGTCATGATCCTGACGCGGGCCCCCAAACATCCTTTCAGCAATGCTGCCCACAGCTCACTGGAAATGTTCCTCTTGGTCTCTTGATTCAAGTTCCAGAGAAAGGGAGGAAGAGAGAGAGGGAATCAGACTCACCCAGCTCAAGCTTTCAAATCACGCCACCAGGTCATAGGTCACCGGCAAGCTTATGGAAGGCTCTGCTTGGACCAGGTGTCTGTACAGTCACATTCCAAGCAAATGTTGTCACAAGGGTGGTGTCTTAAAGCTACTGCCCCATTAAGAAGAAATGGTGAATGGGGACAGAGTCTCTGAGGAGGGGACATTGTAGGCACTCCAAATTTGGGGCACACGGCAGCTTTCTGACTACATCTGTCTGCTGTCTTAATTTATACGCAATTGTCTTGGTGAGGCTGTGGGGGAAGTTCCATTCACCTCTTCAACAGAAAAAAATGCGTAGGTTTTGCAACAATCATTGTCATTTCAACTTTATCATCATACACCTATAAATATATTTATATACTTCAGATGTGACATTTTGCCTTTACTATCATGCAATTATAAATATGTATTTATATATGCCTATAAATATTTGTATATTCACGTAGATGTGTGTTTGTGTATCTAAGGTGACATATTTTTTAAGATATTGTTACAAACACTTGGGGGGATTTATTTTTTTAATAGACTTTATTTATTTTTAGTTTTTATTTTGTGTGTGTTATTTATTTATGGAGGGAGATTGGCCCTGTGCTGTCTGTTGCCAATCTTCCTCTTTTTTCTTTGTTCTCCCCAAAGACCCACTACATAGTTGTGTATCATAGTTGTAGAGTTGTAGCTCTTTTATATGGGACACGGCTTCAGCATGGTTTGATGAGCGGTGAGTAGGTCCATGCCCGGGATCCGATGCGAGTTGGCAAACCCCGGGCCGCGGAAGTGGAACATGTGAACTCAACCGCTATGCCACCTGGCAGGCCCCTAGACTTTATTTTTTAGAGCAGTTTTAGGGTCACAGCAAATTGAGGGGAAAGTACAGACAATTCCCATATACCCCCACACCTGCATAGTGTCCCCCATTATCAACGGGATTTACTTTGAATAGTGTTTCTTGGTGTTGGTGCTCCGCATGTTGGCAGCATGGTTTCCAAACCACTACTGTTTTCACTCAGCACCACAACAAACATTTGCCAAGCACTGCTGTAGACGCTGGAGAAGAATAAGACAAGTGCGCTGTCCCCATGGGCTTCGCATCTTTTCATGCACATTGAAAACATATACAACAACACAAGGGATTCCGACTTTCATGCACAATGTGTTCCTGAAAATGTACACCAATGTCAGATGTATCAAATTCAAAAACAGATTTGTGTTTTTCAAGGAGAGGGTTCTATTTTCAGAGAGCTAAAATATAGTATAAAATTCCTAATTGCACCTTGTCTCTTAGATATAGTCTTAAGCTATAATTCCAGAATTTAGTAGATGCTTTTTAAATGTGGGCTTCTCCATCCCAGCTGAGCAGAATTGTCCATCTAAAGTCTAAAAGGCAGCTTTCCGATTTGGGTCAGGCTATTTACCTCTCTATGAATTGTGAATTGTTTTCCTTATCTGTAAAAACAGAGATAATGATAGTACCTCCATCATTTATTTCTCACATAGTATTGTGGAGATTCAATGAACGAAGTCAAATAAAATGATTAGAATAGTGACTGTTGCATAGAGAGTTCTCAGTGTGAGTTGTCATTATTGAGGCTGAAGATTCACTGCTTTCTGCACACTTAATGATTTCCTTCTTCGTCTCGATTGTTCCAAGTTTATGAGATCTACTGTTTACTGGCGTTCTTATTTATATTTTTCCCATATTTCACTAATTTTACTAAAGCAACAAGGCTAAATGCAACTTAGTACGAACGTAGGTAAATAAATGCTGCTAGGTTGACACAGGTGGTGGTGCAGATGGAACTGAACTGTGAGCTGAGCTGGCAGGCAGCATCCCCATGAGTTCCATCAAAATATTCCCTTGTCACCTGGCTTATTGCCTGATGCCATATAGGAAAGATGACTTGGGTGGATTCATGTCTAATGTCCTTATCTGTACAAAATTTATGACAGTTATAAGCTTCTATAATTTAAAATAGTACAGTTTTGCTCCAAATGGTATAAAATGGATATAAATGCACACTTTTATTATATAAGGGACCTCAGTGGATTGAAAAGTGCATTATAGTACATAAAAATACCACATAACTATCACAAATCCTAACTATATAAATTTGCCCTAAAATAGTATCCCAGCCCCAATAACTATTACTTAAGCTATTACTATTACTTAAACATTTCCTTAAGCGTTTTTTTCTTAATTTCTTTTCAGTTTAAAAACTGAGAATGGGTTTGAGAGTGGTGGCAAGGGGAGTGATGGGTGGGAATAACTTATAAGGAAGTACAATTAATGTTTTTTAAAATAAATTTCTCTATAAAGCTAAGTTATTTTAAACCATTCCTCTAGGCACCTGGTGGGAAAAAAAAACAGCTAACAGGATAAAAGGTGGTTAAATGGATAAATAAAAACCAAAAGAAAAGTGACTAGACTTCCATTTTTTCTGTAGTACATTATCATTGGTTTTAAATTACAAAAGAAATATACACTCTTGTTACAAAATAAAGCATACAAATTTAGAGTTTGTAAGATAAAAAGTGAAAGTCTACCTGCCCACACTCTCTCCCACAAGCTTTTAAATGTGAGAAAATGGTGATTCCATTGGTGGAAAGTGAGAAACCAAGAGGAGACTCCAGTTTCAGTGAGTTCCGTGTTAGATGTGTTCTGTTGGAGCTAATGGAGGGTCCAGCATCTCTGGGAGACTGGTTGAACCTCAGAGGAGATGTCGGGTCTGACATTGTCTGTACTCTTTGTAGTATTCATCTAGTTGTCCTCTTGTTGCTTTTGATGCCAAACCACTCCTTCCTAAACCTTCTCTCCATCCTTATCTCTCTGTTGGCAAGGCTGTGGAAAAACAGGTTTCCTCTATATTTTTGGTGGGAATATAAATAGGTAGAAACATTATGGAAAGCAATTTTACACTATCTAGTGACGTTACAGAATTGTGCAATCTCTGACCCAGCCATTCTGCTTATGGGAATTTATCCAAGGATGTACATGCATGATGCAAATTAACATATGTCTACAAAGCATCACTGGCACAGCAGAAGATTGGAAACAACACAAATGTCCATTGCTAGTGGAACTGGCTAAATATATTAGTAGACAACATATAATAGAATTTTTAAAATTTTTAAAAGCTTTTAAAACAGAATCAGGAATTCCTCTCTGAACTGACATGGAAAGACTTCTGAGATGGATTGATAAGTTGAAATGAAAAGAGCAAAGTACAGAATAGTTATGTCTGTCAAACAATAGTAGGTATACCAAGGAGAGTATGCATATTAATGATTTACATCTTTCACGTAAGAAAATAGGGATAGGGAAATAATAGATTTGTGTTTATGTTTGTATGAAGAAATTTTGGAAAAGACGCAAGAAACTCAGACACAAGAAGCATTTGTGAGATGTGGGAGCAGGGGCGGGAGCAAGACTCTACCCTGGATATGTTTCATATTGCTTGATTTTTGAACCATTATAAACATATTACTTAGAAACATTTTAAAATATTGTTATCAAGCAGAATACATTGTTACTCATGGCAGAATAATACAAAGGCTAAATAGGGATCATGCAAGCAAAGATTTTGAAAGCATAAGGGGGGCTTCTTGGAGTCGTGGCACGTGAACTGGCTGGCCTTAAAGATCAATTTAGAAAGGTGGAGAATTAGCGTAGGATTTTCTAGGTTTTAGGATCTGTGTAAGCAAAAGCCCAGGGGTGTGAAAGCTCATTGAGTTGACTGGAACTCGTTCTCCCTAGGCCACTTTCTCAAACTCAGTGAGAAAATAATGAGCTGAGGGTTCACTTTTGTCTCTTTGGGACTGTAGCAAAAGGAATCTGGTTCCCTGGTCTTTGCTCATGTAAAATGTAAGACGTAATTTATGATGCTTCTCATATACTGTTGATATTCCATCCCCAGATATGTCAGATCTCACCCATTGCTTATCTTTGAGAAAAGTCACCAAGTAAATGTGAAGTTACTTATGCCATGAAAATTGAATCCTAATCCATTTTAGAACAGAATTTATCAGAAAATTCAAATGATTAAACCTGATCTTTAACCTCTTTAACCTTAGTCAGAAATAGGTCTATTGTGACTAAGGGACTCAGGTTTGTGTCATAATTAACTTAAGTATTGATATATGGCATGTGTTCTAGTTATATTTCTTATCTTTACATCTCTTGATTTGTATCTTGTTATCCTTTCTGCTGAACATGGACCATGAGAAGAACAGCTGAATAATGGAGTTGGAGATTCCTGGTGACAGGATAAAGGAAAGTCAACTTTGTTTTTACCAAATGTCATGAAGTTGCTCAATAACCCTAAAATGATTTGTTTTAGTACCTCAAAATCACATTAATCCTGTTGCCTTGAAAACAGTGCTTTAGTGAAGTGGATCCAATTATGTTAAAATCAGTTCTTTCTCTCTCTCTCTGTCTTAAACACACACACACACACACACACACACAAACACACACACACATAAACACACACCATCTATGCAAAGAACAAAAAAAGCCTTGAAGGAAATATAGCAAACGTTTCCATTGATGGGATTCAGGTGGTAGAACCATAGATGATTTTTCTTTGCCTTTAACTTTTTCTATATTTCTCAGATTTGATTTAATGAGCACGAATTACTTTTATAGTAAAAACAGAAAAGAAAAACAACCAAAGCACACATTTAAAAGCAGAAAATTTGGTGGACCAAGGCCAAGCAGGCAGCTCATGTCTCTCTTGGTTCATCTCCCGGGAAACCCTGAGTGAGCCCGTGGCTGCTGCCCCTTGTTTCTTTCTCAGATATGTGGTCGTCTACTTTGAAGCCTTCACAGAGTCAACTCTGGGGAAAGAGAAACTGATGCCCGATATTCCTTCTACTTAGTTAACCCGAATGCAACTGGGCCCTTTGTCGCTCCCACTGACACTCCAAGATCATCTTCAGGCCAGACTTGGAGCTTGGTTCCATCCCTCAGCCACTCTCTTCCAAAACAAACAAACTAAGAAATCCAAATCCAGAAGCAGTCTTGAATAATGTAGACTTCACTGACTTTTCTTTGGGAAAGTTAGGCAAGTTCCTCAAAACACGTAGTAAAATTTCCCTAAAAATACCTGTATACACCTCTGCTCTTTCTTCAAAGTCCCTCTCCTAGCAGCTACTTCATCCTCGTTTCTTCGCAAATTGTCTCTTGGGTCTTCTTGTGCCTGATATTGTTCCCTTCTTCCTCAGCTGGCACATGCCACCCAGTAGAAAGAAAGTTGGGTTGTCAGCCAAACTTGAACACCTCATCTTTTTCAGGCATGTCTCCAAGGCCAATAGTTCAATTGAATGAAGTTTAATTGAACTTAAGCTAGATAAAACTTGTCTTCTATTTAACGCCCTAAGCAATACAGACATGAAAACTAGTATAGTGCAAAACACGGCCGTAAGGATGAATCCTTAACTCGATGCCCCATAAGATATAACCACTCTTAGGAGCCAAAATAGGCTGGTTTGGAGAGTGGGACAGATGCGAGGCTGTTCAGCAGGTGGGTTCAGCAGGGCCAATGAGCTGTGTGGGCTGTGTAGTCTTCTCTCCCAGAAGGGAGCACGGTGGGGTGTGTGGTGTCGCAGGCCCCAAGGCAAGAGCACAAATGGAGGCCCACAAACCATATATCTAAATATTATAAAGTTATAAACCAAGCTAACAAATCATTAAATAAAATCTGTCTGTCCTCCTACCTTGACAAAAATACCTTCAGGACAACCTGGAAGTCCAAGTTTGAATTTAGAATTCTTGGACTCCTTAGAGTTCCTTGCCAGAACATGGCAGCCTGGGAAGAGCCAGCCCATGCTTTGGCCCTCATCCTGGTTCCCTCTCTCTTCCCACTCTGGACTTCGGCCCTTCCTGCATCAGCAGGGATCCCTTGCCTACCCTTATGGACTCCCCAGCCCATACATCCAGGTTCCCTCCCCGCCCTCCAACACCCACTCTTAGTTGACTTCTTAAGCCTGGGGTGCCCATACCTGCATTGGGGTCACCCCTAGAAGGAGTGACCCAGAAATGGCCTGCTCTGGGCCTGGAAGCAAGCTTGGATATGTCTGGGCAGAGAATCCTGGGATCCCATGAGATGTCCAAAAAACAGGTGTGGATGTGGAGCAGTCCACTCCTAAC
Source organism: Tapirus indicus (assembly GCA_031878705.1). Taxonomy (NCBI): domain Eukaryota; kingdom Metazoa; phylum Chordata; class Mammalia; order Perissodactyla; family Tapiridae; genus Tapirus; species Tapirus indicus. The sequence goes on from CM062918.1 coordinate 50,977,690, forward strand.
TCATAATCTTCACAGGTCCTCCCATAGATGATTTGGGAAATTCAAAGTCAAGGTCACTGTTTATTAACTGCCAGTGCTGCTGGGAGGCAGGGGTGGAGGGAGTGTGAGGGTAGGGTGGGAGTGAGGAGGTGGGAAGGTAGGGGGTGGATGCCACAACTTCTAAGGTTATTTATGCCACCTCAGTCTCCTCTGCTGAACAGGGTATTGGGACAGCTCAGTGGACCATGGTCTACCCCCCATCCCTAGTGTCCTTTGGCCAGCTTCTGACGTGAAGCAAAGGGACCCTCTGCTCTTCGCAGCTTTCTGCACTGTTGGGGATGAGGACCAAGGAGGACGATCTTTAAAGGCAGAGCATGCCAGCAGGAATTTTTAGTTTCCCTGATTTGGTCACAAATAACCTTTCCTAGTACCTAGGCTGGAAGGCAGAAGGGGAGTATGAGGAGGGTGGTTAAAGATGATCAAGGACTGGAGACGGGCCACCATGCAGTCTATCTCTGCACTTGTGGTTCAGGTGCAGTCAGTCGTGATGGGAGGCAGGGAGATGAACTGTACCAGCCCACAGCTTTCTGACCCTTTTCAGATGGTGTGGGCCCAACCATGAGGCAGGGCAGCTCTGCAGGCCATGAGTTCAGAACTTCAGAAGTGGAAGGGAGCTGGGAGGAGCCTAGAAGCTGAGGGTGACACCCTGGGGCTAGAGGTGCTGCTGCAGTCTCTTCTATCCCTCTGACTCAGGCTGGGAGGGAGCTGGGTATGCTCTGAAACAGGGGAGGGTATCAAGCATCTCCTTCCCGCTCTTAGCTACCAGGCTCTGAAAGTCTCTGCTTGAAGGCTAGTTCCACATGATCTCAGCCAGTAATGGTGTAAGGACTGGACACGAAAATTGCAGAGAGGGGTTTCTATACACACACATAGGGCCTTATACGAAGGCCCACCCTGCAAAAGAAAATGTTTTAGGGTAGAGCAGTTGGTGAGATGTCTCAGAGGGTCTACAACACCTGACCTTTCTCTGAAGTCTATTCCTCTCAACCAAAAAACACACTTAGAAGTAAGTACACTGTCCTGGTTTTGAGTTAAATATTGTTAACTTGATACTTGCTCTGCCACTTGCATTTTCATTTCAAAAATAAAGTCACTGGGAAATGCCACTGGAGTTTGGAGAGAGAAGTGTTGTAACTCCTGAATATTGTGGGTTGAACAAAACGGAGCCCAGAAGGCCTGGTTTGCATTGGGTTGTCATAATATCATCCTTAGAAAGCCACAGTTCACTCTATCCCTTCCACTGTGGAAACGCTGCAGTGTTTCCATTAGTGAGAGAGGGAACATTATACGGCTAGGGAGGGGCAATGGGGGTGGGTATGTGTAGTACTCTCTTATGGTGACAGGAAATAATAATGAAGAGAAGCCTAGAGGAACTTATCTCAGGGCCTTCGTACTGGAGTCTTAACCTCCAGGATCCATTTTGCTTCTGTGTGTGCCCAACATGACTCATGGTAGATCTCCCTGACAACCATCAACCCTGAGAAATCAAGTGCAAGTTCTGTAGCATTTCTCTCTGTCTGAGAAGATCTTGAACATGGATTTTGAGACATCACAGAAAGTCACAAAACACAAGTCAATCCCTAGCTTGGGTTTCACAAGAAGTAAATTGACATCCATGTAGGGCTGCCAGATAAAATATAGAACACCTTTATTTTTATTAGCTAAATCTGGCAACCCTACAACCATAAGTCCCCAAATCTTCAATCTTTGATTTCTGCAATAACAAAAGCTCTTTAATGCATGGGACTGGAAACCCAAGGACATCTGAGGTCTTAGGGAGATATCAGTTGAGGCCATACAGAAAATGAAAAGAAAAACTCCCACTGAAAACTAGAGTGTCTCTTCCAATAAAGTAGACTTTTCCCATTGAGTGAACTTTGGTGTCTTCCTTACTAGTCATACACATCTAAGTCGGAATATCTGTTTTGACTACCAATCAAAAAAGAAAACTCTTAAAACCAGTAGGTAATTACATCCACTCAAGGAGCACCTACTATTTGCCAAGCATTGTGTTACATGCTCTACGTGCATCATCTCATTTCATCCTCATGATATCCTTGAAGATAACTATTTTCTATCTTCAATGTAAAGATGAGGAATCTGAAACTTAGAGACGTTAAATATCTTGTTCCAGGTCACATACATGGCAAGTGGAAGAGCCAGGATGATGGTGATAAAGACGATGATAATGGTGGTGATGACGAAGACAGCTAAAAATTTGTCAAGAATATATTATGTGTCTGCCAATGTGCTGAGCGCACTATATCCATTAACTCGGTCTATTATCACAACCGCCTTTTCTGATTGGTATTCTCATCAACTAAATTTTAAAGATGAGGAAACTCATTCACTCTTAGTCTGCTGACTCCAGAACACTGACTCTACTGTTAGCCTACTGCTTTTGATCTTGCCTCTCCACCCACTGGGTTCTCACAGCCCACTCCCACTCCCCCTATTGCAGGTTGCTGAACCCATTTGTAGACCCATTGCTTCCTGAAAAGTTAGCCTTGGAGGTGGCTTATTGGTTCTTGGAAGGTGATGCATGATAAAGCCTTAGCAGGCAGATGTCAGGTGCACTAAGGGTCCCTACTTTAAATCCAGCATTTTTTTGTTTTCAGGCCTTGAGAATACACCTCTTACAAGTTTCATGCAAATTACTCCTATGAGCTGACACATATCCAGAAAAACAGCCTTGGCAAAAACTTTCTCAGTCTTACCTCCAGGAAGCCCTTGGTTTTTGCTGACCACAATCTTAGAGAAACTTCCAGCCAGTCAAATAGGCAAGTCTGGCCTCACACCAACATGAGAAATATGGTTTCTGTCCAATGATGCTGATGCCACAGAGCCTCTTTGGGAGATGTGCCTGCTCCATTGTCTCAGATGCAAATTCAAGGTTGGAGATAAAAGTGGAGGAATAAGCACTAAATCCACCCTCCTACTTTCTTGTTATCAGCCTATGCAATATAATTTTCCCCAAAGAAAGGGAATAAAATTCCAAACACCTCCTCTTGACTTCTTCTCCTAGACAAACATTTCTCTTAGATAGTTTTGCCTGGGAGTGTCTTATGGATTCACTGTCCAGGCCCTCCCTCTGCTTCCACAGTGGACATCAGAAGGCAGTAGAGAGGAGGCCGAGCAAAATAGTTAGGAGTTCAGGCTCCAGACTCAGGCTGTCTAGGATCAAACCCAGCTCAAACATGTGTTTGCATGAAAACTTTGGCACTTAGCCCTTTCTCTGCCTCAACTTCCTCATCTGCAAAGTGGGGAAGATAACAGCCTTCTGCTTTATAGGGCTGAAGATTAAATGAGGTCATGTATATGAAGCATACAGCAGCTGGTCAATAGGCATTAGCCACTGTTACCCAGTCAGCTTTCATTCCCTGAGAGCAGGGACCCCATTTTTTAATCACATGGTATCCCTAATACCTACCATGGTGCCTGGAACAGAGTTAGCACCTCCAAAATATCTGATCGATGTTAACTGAATGTGTGGGAAGGACCTTGAGTGCCAAGAGTCCTTCCTGGGATCCTCCTTTAAGAACAACCCTTCCCTGCCCAAAGTCTGTGTGTAAAGGAGAGCCCTGCCACATTGGTTATTGTGTGCCTCCTGGAGCCAGCTGAGTAGAAGGTTGATAACCAGAGTAATGAGTGCAGCATCAGTGGCAGGGGGAAAAGAAGGTTTCATGTAATATAAGGGAGAGGAGTCATTTTATTTGGGCTTCTATTATTTTGGCATTATTATTTTGACTCATTTATTTTACTTGAATTCTCTGATGACTGTACATGAGTAGGTCATTGCCATGTTGGATTCCCTGACCCCTGTGGTAGAGGTTAAACTTGTGCAAACCCTCGTGGACATACTCTGGGGAGTGAGGCTACTTTGTGGAATCTCTCGGCAGGAGCCCTAGACAAGCCGTGGCATGTGACTGTGGTTTGGGAGCTGGAAAAGAAGAATCAGATGGAATGTTACATGGTAAATTAACTAGTCATTTAAATTATTAAACATTTGTCCTCCACTAAGGACATTATTATTGCAGCTTCTGCTGGCTTATGACACTAAAAGCCCAAAAATCCAGCATAATTGAGACTTCAACCATGTCAGATGAGCAGATTTATCCAGACATTTGGATATTATTCTATTGATAATATATGATTATTTTTATTTCAGATTTCTAGGCTATTGTCCAAGTTCTGTGATTTATCTATCTCTTGGCTATTATTACTTTTGCCTATACTTGGAAGGCTTTATCAATTACAGGTGAGCCAATTACAGCAGAAACCCTTGGTGTAAGGGCGTAAACACCACCACACAGTATTTGACCTCTGAAAGGCTCTGGGGGAGAGAAAAGGTGAATTAATTAGCACAGACTCACTGCTAGAGTCTGTTGAAGAGTGTTATCAGCAAACTCATTAATGCTGCTGCAAATGAGCCGATCTACCCGGATACACTCACTCCTCTGATCCTCCTGAAATCCATCCTGACAATCTGTTTCTGCAGCTACTGATGGAGATGCAAACGCTGGCTTTTCCAGATTGCTTTCAATATTCCAAATGCCAAACCATTAGAGTTTTTAAAATTACTTTTGATTTGCCAAATACCACAACATCAGGACATGTATTCTAGGAGATGCCAGTTATAAGACATTTTTGTGTGTGCTTTTTTGCCTTGTTGTTTTCTGTGGGTTTCTTGGTGGTATTATTTGACTGTTCAGTCCAAGAGAAAGAAAGTGCATTAGAGGAGAAGTGGACGCCGCCTTAACCGTGGCATCCCCTAGAGGCTATAAACCCTGAGACTGGAAAGCAGCATTGGAAGTGGTTCCACAGCATTGTCTTTGGATAATTGGGCCTGGCTTTCCAGTTACCTCCTGAACACTTGCAGATATATGAGTGATGGGTTATGTTAGGTGGGGGCAACTTTAGAGCCATCTGCCTAAGAAGAGGAGCGTAAACTCTAGTAAGGCAGGTTTTGTTTCACTCAGATAAGTAACTGTGCAGTGATAATGTAGGGTATAAATGTTTTCATGGGAAAAAAATACATGGGTAAGTTAGGATTAGATTTGGCTGCATATGACCCAAACCCCAAAATAACAGTGCCTTACACAGGATGGAAGTTTATTTCTCTCCTACATAAACAAAAGCAGGAGGTAGGCAGGGCAGAATGTATACTGGCTCTATGAAGTCATTAGGAAAGGAAGCCCATCTCTTTCCAGTTCAAGGCTCTACCATTCCCAGGTGGTGGCTTTTGTCTTTATGGCCCAACTTGGTGGCTAGAGAATAGCCATCATATTCAAATGGAGGAAGGAGAAGAAAGACATGTCCCCTCCCTATGAGATCATGTCCCAGGAGTTGCAAACATTTCCACTTTAATATCATTGGCCAGAACTTAGGCAAATGGCCACATCTAGCTGCAAAAGATGCGGGGAAATGTAGCCTTTATCCCAAGCACCATATGCTCAGCTTAAAAATTAGGGGTTGTGCTACAAAGAAAGAAAGGAGAGAATGGATATTTGATGTCTGGAGAATGGATATTAGCTGTCTCTGCCATAAACACTGACCCCAGCCATGGACATTAGAAAAGGCCTCCTAAAGGAGGTGATGTCTGAGCACAGAATGAAATGTGATTAGGAACTCATCCAGATGAAAGGGCTGTAGGAGAGGAGGAAGGGGAGGGGGCAGCACATGTGAGGACATAACAGAGAGGATACATGATTTGTTGGAGGAACCAAAAGATGCTCCTTCTGGCTGGATTATAGAGTAGAGGCAGGAGAATTCACTCCCAAGGCTAGGCTTAGGCCAGTCCTCACTCTCCAGCAATGTTCTCAGGGGTCTGGCTCTCTCCCTTGTCTCCTACTTCAACAGATTCTCTAAGTTTAAAGTGAGTGGCCAATCCCTCTACCACTCTTCCCCGGAAAGGGAAGAGCAGATAGAACACCACACCCATGTTAAGAAGACCCCCTGCTTTTTCCTCAGAATAGGAGACTTGAATTTCCTCTTCGACCAAAATGAAAAACAAAGCATCTTCAGTGGACTCTTTGGAGAGGCTCCAGAGTGGGTGGGAGGTGGAAAGAGAGCATCACCAAGAGGCTCTCTTCTGTCTCTCCACACCTGGGAGATAACCTCCTTCCATTGCTATGGCAACCATTACAGGTGTGGATCTGTGACCTGAGAGATGCAAAGGCACCTCCAAGTCAACTTGTCCAAGGCTGACTCATGTTCTCATCCCCCAGTTCATTCCTCTTCCAGTGTCCCCTGTCTCTGTGAATGCACCTCCATACATCCCAGTACTCAAGTGAGAAAGCCAAGAATTAGCTGAGCATTTCCCTCTCCTTTGCCCCTCACATCCAACCACTCATATGCCTCAAAAGCTCTCACATCTGCCTCCTCCTCTCCTTCTCCACTGCCCCCGCTCTAGTCCAAGCTATTATCGTCCTCTCCTGACCTACAGCAGTTGTTGTCAGTGTGGTTGCCCTGCACCTGCTCAGATCCCTCTACTATCTGATCATGTCACAGCCAATATCATCATTTCACAGCATAAGATGATCATGATCCCCCTCCCTTACCCCTTACAACCGGTAGGGGCTTTCTTACCGTGGCCTCCACAGCGCTGAGTCATCAGGTCCACACCTCTCCTGCTTCATCAGGCGTCATCCCTCCCATTCTCCCTTCAGTCCAGCCACCTTGGTCAACTTTTGGCTCTGTCAACACTCTACACTCCCTTCCATCTCAGGGCTTTCCTGCAAGCTGCTGTGCTTCTCCCCTCTCCTAGTGAATGCCCGGCATTTTTCTGTTCTCAGCTCCCTCTGCTTTCTCAGGGAAGTTGTTCCTAAACTCCTAGTCGGCTAAGCATCCTCCTCTGACATTTCCCATGCTCCTTCCCTTTAGTACACACGTCGCCTTGTGATTTCACATTCACCGGCTATTTAGTTAATGTCTCCCTTGCTGGGTCACCCATAGGGGTCCGCAGTCCCCCATGCTCTAGAACCAGCAGCATAAGCACAAACACAGGGCAAGGAAAGAAGTACTCTATACTATTGGTCAAATATAATGTGATAAAGTTTCTGGTTCCCTTCATTATGAAACCCTAAAACTGGTAAAATTTCCCCTTGTTGCTAAGTAATTTACTATGTCTCCCAATTTGTAGCCACAATGAAAAATGGAAATACTTGGGAGGCACTAGTGGGAGTTTAATATTTTAAAGACAGAGATAAACTTCAAAAACCTAAAGAAGTCTGCTTCTTTTAAGGAAGACACATAGGTAGGGACTTTGGACCAATTTCCCGTCTCAACCCCTAACCCTCACTGGACGATGAAGGCTTCTGTGCTGAGGTCTCGTGGGTCAATGGGATGCTGTTCTCAGAGGTGGGCTCAGACATCAGGGCTCCTTGTTCCTCTGGCAGGTCCCTGGCCTCCAGTTTTATCTTTAAGGTCCACAAGGTCAAAATGTAACAAAGGAATTTTTAGTCAGTGATCCTTTCATCCAAAGGGCTACAAAGATTTCAGATTAATTCTGAAAACATTCCTCTTTGCATATTTAGAGGGAAAGTGGTCTTTTCTAATATTTTCAGAGAAGAGGAATATTTTAAGTTGGGATCCTAAAGGGTTATTATTTTATAATAACTTTGATTTTATATTAACATTGCTATTGCTTTATACTGATATAAAATAATAAACCCAAATTTCTGTCCCATGAGCAGGAGATAAATTGGTCAGCTGTGGATAATATTAGAAAGATGCCCTAATTTGGGGGGGAGGGGGGAAGGGTGGTGTTATCTCCCTGTCCCTTAACTGTTTTGCAGACTCAGAACATTTCTGCCTCCAGCTCCAGCAGGGATTTGAAGGTCGAGGGTCTTAGAAGAGCTGCCCATGGAGAGGCAGCTGTGGGGAGAAGGGTCAGCTTGCATTCTTCTGCTCCTGTGTTCCTACACTTGGGAACAAAGGTCACACCCACTATACTCACCAGGGGTTACAAACTGGTTGCCTGTAGGCCGAATTAGTCCTTTAGATGTGTTTTGTTTGGCTAGAAGGATGTTTAAAATTTTTTTTACCATTCGAAAATTATAAATGTATTTGAACGCTTTTTGGCAGATAGCGCCTGCTTCTGTTGAAACGTATGTCATCTGCCTGGCACCCGGGAACACTGAGTTTGAGACCCCCACACGGCTGTGCCTTATGGAGGAGGCATTAACTACATGGGGACTTCTCAAGTGTAGGCATATGACCTTGGATTAAATGAATGTTTGGATGAAAGTTAGAGGTCACAGACATAGGGTCCCCAGGTGAGACACCAGAGCTCTCTCTCCAATCTCACACAGAGGAAAGAGGAAAAGCATGTAAGGAGCCAGCAAGAGAAGGAGGAGGAGAGAGGCCTCACCAGAACCCAACCATGCTGGCACGTTGATCCTGGACTTCTGGCCTCCAGAACTGTGAGAAAACACACTTCTGTTGTGTAAGCCACACAGTCTGTGCTTTTGGTTATGGCAGCTCTAGCACACCAATACCACCTCCCTCTGCCCTGACTCCTCTGGGTGATTTTATGGAAAGATGTCTCTGGCCAGAAAGCCTCACCTAGGGTCTTCTTTCAATCCAGGCATTGGACATCTGATTAGAGTTGTAGAGATGTTTAAAAAAAAGAAAGAAAGAATTAGCATGCGTGGCACACAGGGAGGTAATTTATTCTTTTCATGTTAAAACACTTTATATAGTAAATTTCCTCCAGATCTTAGTAAATGTTCTCTTCAATGTCTTCAAAACTCAACGTCAGAGTAATAACGTGGATTGAATTGTTTCTGAAGTAAACTTCCACAAACAAGCAAACAAGCAAATCCATTTCTTCTCAGGGTTGAGGAGAAGTGGGGGGCACATCCACATGCAGGGCCAAAACAGGAAAAAGAAGACCTCTCAGGAAGACAGACCCATCTCCTCATTCCAGTAATGCAAGGTCCACGGTCCTTATTTCTTCCCACCTCAGAGTATGAGGTTTCTCAGGTAGAAGGGGCTGTTCACTTCGGTGTGAAATTCTACACTAGTAGTTTGATGACAAAGTTCCTGCACCCAAAAGTCTATTCTCCACAAAGCCAGAATAATCTTCTCTAAATCAGTCCACCTGTCTCCCTTGCTCAAAACCCTCCAAGCAACTTCCCATCACCCCTAGAATGAAATCCATGTTTCCTGTGGCCAGCAAGACCAACAGGTCCGGGCCCTGACCACCACCCTGAATTAATCTACCACAGTGCCTTCCTCTCGCTCTGCTCCAGCCACACTGGATTCTTTCTGCTCCTTGAACACATAGAACTCACACCTGACCCAGGGCATTTGCAAATTCTCTTCCCTCTACCAGGAATGCCCTTCTTCCAGATGTTTGCTTCTTTTGATCCCTCAAGGCTCTGTTAATTGTCACTTCCTCAGAGAGGTCTTCCCTGTGTACCCAATCTAAACCAGCCCCCGCCCCTGCCTACCTACTCTTGTTAGCATCCGTGTATGGATTCATTTGATTCCTTGTTCATTGTCTGTGTCTCCTACTAGAATATGAGGTCCATGAGGACAAGGACCTTGTCTAGAACAGCCCTGGGGATATAGCAGGAGTTCAGTAGATATATGTTGAATGAATGAATGAGCAGGTCAACCTGCAAGGACAGAGTGGGAGTGGGGTATGTGAGGGTGTGAATGATGCATCTGTATGCCTCTTTCCTTCAAGAATGACTGCTACTTCACTCTGTCCATCCTGGGTCCCTAAAAACCTCAGAATACAGTGTCGTCCACACACAAGGAGAGAACAAGCCCTCCTGCTGGTCTTGGGACCAGCCCCCTTCCTCCCACACTGCCTCTTCTTAGAGACAAACTCCAGTTACCCCATTTTGCTTCCAGCAATCAGACTTGACTTTTCTGGGCTCATCTGGGCATGTCTCAGGAGACAGGGACCCGTGTGCACATCAAGTTGCCCAGATCATACCTACCTTAGAGCATCTCATAGGGCAGCCAGTCTGGGACAGTCACCAAGGGGCCCAGAGCACCTATAGCCTCTGCTCTCTTCATGTGCCTGGTAACAAGTCTCACTCATTTTATCCTCACAATTTGACCCAGGAGGAGGTGGAAGTCAATGTCCAGAGACCCCTGGAGAGGGAGGGTAGAAGTGTGGAACCACTGGACACAGGGGCATTGATGAGCCTGAGAGGCTGGAAACAATGCTACAACATGTTCTTTGCAGATCATTCCCATTGAAAAACCCAGAATGAATTTCCCTCCCCAAGTCAAGAAACGATCAACACTCACACCTCTCTGCAGGGCATCCCACAGTCCTGGGTCTAGGATAAAGTATAATACTTTCAGAAGCAGTGGCTTTGTGCCAGCTGCTAAGCTAATTGCTGTCTGCAAGTTATCTCATTTAATTGGCATTCTGCTTTAGAAAAAAGTGTTATCATCTCCCACTTTACACTGAGGGATGTCAAGTAATTTTCTCCAGTTCACATGGTTTGCCAGTGGTCAGGACTACAATGTAGGTACTAACCAATATGTTATTTGGCACACCAATTTAAACTAGTTACCTTCATAACTTTTTTTAAAAAAACAGCTTTGTTGAGGCATAATTTACATATCATGAAATTCTCCTGCTGTAAGTGTGCAACTCAATGATTTTAGTTAATTTATACAGTTGTGCAACCATCACCACAATCCAGTTTTAGAACATTTCCACCACCCCAGAATGTTTCCTCATGCCATTTGAAGTTAATTCCCACTCCTACCCTCAGTTCTAGGCAACCAATGATCTATTTTCTGTCTCTATAAATTTGCTTTTCTAGATACTTCATAAAAATGAAATCATCATGCATTATCTTTTATTTTATGAAAACTTGCATTTGTTTGGTGAAGACTGTTTAGTCAATTATGAACATTCAGTTTAGAGGTGTGTGCTTTGAATGAACACAAGAAAGAAGGTATTGTACCTCCACATCTGCAGGAGGCATGGGGGGAAGGTGTTTGTTTGTTTGTTTGTTAACCATTCAGGCTTCTGAGGACACAGACCTGGGCACTGCCAGGCTGGAAGTGGAGAATCAGGGTGGGGGAATCATACATGTTGATTTTTCTGTTTTTTTTTTTTTTTTTCACTTCTTATAACATGTGAAATAGTTGATCTTCATTCATGGGCTTCTGCTCCAAATAGTTTCAGGAACAGTTCCACTAAAAATAAAATAGAGAGTGCAAAATGAAGCCCTACAGATCTGACTGAAAAAATGTAATCTGAAGGGCCAACCTAAAGCAGCAACCTAAACCAGTTCCTTACTGGCCACTCCTACCCAGTAAGGAAGCTCCTCCCTGGAAGGGGAGGTGAGGAAGACTATAGCAAACGGCTCCACTCCCTTTCAGTCTCTCCCCCCAAATCACCCATTAGGGCCGTGAAAACTTGCAATATTCGCTTCTGCTCCAGACCTGGTTCTCTCTAGGGATCTTGCTCTCCTGCCTCTGGACCCTCCATTACTCCTGAGACCTCCTTCTCTGGAGCAAAGGCCCAAGTTACCTCCCCACGGCAGAGAGACAAGGGAGGCAGTGGAAATCCTACCTTCCTGACCATCACCCCTGTTCCTTTGAATGAGATTCCCATTCCACCCAGAGAGAGAATAGAAACCCCTACTTCTTGACCATGTGGGCCATCCCAACCACTCTCATACCCATTTCTTTTCTTTCCAGGAACAAATAATCTTCACAGGCGGGAAGTCAGCACCAAGGCTCATGAAGAGGCCCCAGGGGGACGTGACCTTCTCCTTTCTCCACAGATCGCTCTCAGGGCTGGTCATTTCTTTACCAAGACAGACCTGAAAACAAGCCCATTTTACATTTTATTCACAACTTTCTCTGGTCAAGGGCTGGGGGAGACTAACTAGATGGCTAACAACAACAACGATAACAAAAGTATTAGCTAACATTTATTAAGCACGTACTACATGCCGTGTTCTGTATATTTTGCCTGTTTTTTCTCATATAATGCTCAGAACAACTCTGTAAGATCAATAGTATTATTAGCCTCATTTTACAAAAAACTATTAGTGTTATTAGTACAGATATTATCAGCATAGAAATTATAACATTATTATTATGATCACATTATGAGCGGCACAGACTTTTTAGCACAGACTATTATATCTGTATTACTAGTATAGAAATATCAGTGTAGAAATTATTAGTAAAGAAAACAGTGTCAGTACTATTATTGTAGTGCAGAAATTATTAATTATTATTGTATTACAGAAATTAGTATAGAAGTAGTATCATACTATTATTAGAGTACAGAAATTATTAGTACATAAACTAGTATCAGTACCATTATTATTGGCCCCATTTTTCAGAAGACCGAGGCTGAGAGAGGTTAAGCAAACTTACCTAAGATTCCAGAGTTAGCAGTGGAGCTGGCTGAATACACTCAGCTCTCAGCCATTAAGCAAGACTCACTCTCCCCGCACCTCCATCCGCCCCTCAGGGCTGGGGATAAGTGTGGGGAGGGAGGAGGGTCTGAGCTGGGACTAGGAGAAACAATCACAGTGACTGAGGGAGAAAGAACTCCAGGTACTTTCTGGTGACCCGAACCAACAGGGAAATGGTAACTGATTAACCTGCGGAACTGTTCCCACATCCTGTGTTGGGAAGAAAGAAACGGTTTTAAAAGTTAGAAATGAGTTGGAGCAATGTTATGTTTAAACTAAGCTCAAGCAACACGTAATTCTTGAGTGTAGATTTTACACTAGGCTATTCATTTTTCTTTTGACAGTTATGTTGAATTATATTAGCTTTATGGTTACTTTAAGAATAAAGGGTTTTGCTCGATGAATGAGCCCAAATCTCAGTCCCACATGTCAGGGAGGAGCATGGACAGAACACAGAGCACAGGCTGGGACTGGCTTTGGGAAGAGTCACTGGGGCAGTGGACATATGGGAGGGAGGGGTTCTTTCTGTGTGCGGTTAAGGGGAGCCCAGAGCTGGACTTGAACAACTGGAAGGATAAGCAGGATAAACCTTGTTCCACAGCAGAAACAAAGTGGTATGTATGCATCGTCCAGTAGAGACCACTGGAGCTCCCACTAAGAAAAGTTTACAAACAATTCAGCTGGAAGCATGACTAGGGGAAGGACATTACTTAGAGTATTAAGGGGAATTTCTACAGCAGTCCTCAAACTCAGCAGACTCAACGCAACTGCACCACTTCTCCTTCAGAGCAGGGCAGAGACAAAAGTGAAGGAAGTTCCCATCCTAACACCCTCACAGGAGTGAAATGAGCTCCCTCTATCAGAGGAATAAATGCTTTGTCTGTGTCTTTCCCAGGTCTGTGCCTGTGGGTGGAATCTACTCCAGCCTCCAGCCCTTGCTTGAGTAGGTGGGAGAAAAATGGCAGGAAGAGACACTATCCCGGTGAGAGAAGGAGGGGAATGGGACAGAGTGAGATAGGAGGGGCAGAGGGGAGTGGCGAGGGGGAGGGCTTTCAATTCGTGGGCTGGTTGCCCAGGTGTGTCCTTGGATCCAGCTTCTCTATTCCTCGCTGAGAGTGGATATTATGCTGGAGAGAATCAGGGCTCATGAGTGGAAAGGGGACTAGGATTCATAAGGTGAGAGGTAAGGTTGGAAGTTTGGGGCAGATGGTGCTGCGTTTATGATGGTGAAGGAGATTCAGGAGTTTTCTTGGAAACAGAAGACCTGCAAGAGCATCATGGGTCAGAGAAGCAGTTCATGCTCTTTGTGAAGGGGAAGCTGTTTCTTCCAGTTAGAATTCATGTTCCTATCCCTGGAGGCTGGTCTCTGGACCAATCAAAAGACAGTTCCAAAGAAACAGTGTTGTTACAAGTGGTCCCTTCCCTGCACTTTCTCTGCTGCCATCTGCTATGGAGTAGCCGAGGCGGGGCTCTGGGCCTCAGAGGTGAGAGAGGGCAGAGGCGTGCCTTCAGGCCTTTCTGGACTATCCTCTGTTGGCATTAAAATTAGCCTTGAACCTGTTGAGAAAGGTCTTCCCTGAACCCTTTGCAGAGAGAAAATCAATCTATTAAAGAGTGTAAAAAATCAATTAAACACACTTACCCTGTGTTTTAACCATATTACCTTGGGCAAGGTCAGACAGATCAAGAGAGAGCAACTGGAAGGAGTGTTACCATTTTGTTATACTCACAGCTCCCTGGGGAGAAACAGCACACCACTCGGGGCCAGCCAGGGGAAGCACCAGGGTCAGTCACAAGGCAGAGGGAGAAAGGGGAACTGTGAGCAAGCACCTTATTGTGGTTTCCATGGGAAGGAACAAGTGAGGCAGAGTATGAAGGTTTAGGATTGGCTGATGTGAATAATTTCGGAGCTCTGGGAAAGAGGGACTGTCCCTGGTTGTCTGACACCTGGCCCTGGGGTGATTAGCGTGGATATATAGCAGCTGGAGTGTGAGCATCTGCTAATGGAGGTGGTTGGGTTGTGGACTTAATTGGCTGCTCAAGAAGGGGAACCAGGGGCCAGCCTGGTGGCATAGTGGTTAAGTTTGTGCACTCCGCTTTGGCGGCCCAGGGTTCGTGGGTTCGGATCCCAGTGTGGACTTACACACCGCCCATCAAGCCATGCTGTGGTGGCGTCCCACATACAAAAAATACAGGAATATTGGCGCAGATGTCAGCTCAGCAACAATCTTTCTCAAGCAAAAAGAGGAAGATTAGCAACAGATGTTAGCCCAGTGGCAATCTTCTTCACCAAAAAAAAGAGGGGGAACCAACTGGCTCCTAGCCAGGCCCTCAAAATGGAGTCAAGACAGCATTTAAAAAAACTATATTACACATTGTGAACCTAGGAATGAACACCTCATTTCCTTACTTTAGGGCACATAAAACTGGAACATATAAATCTCTCTCCTTTTCAGCCTAAATTTGCAGAGTTCTTAGCCATTACTTGCTGCCCCTTATTCACATGCAAGAGTTCTTGTTTAAGCCATTGGTGATGGCTGTCTCCATTTCCCCCAAGAGAGGGCCTGGAAACCTATTTGCTTGGGAAACCACAGCTTCCTCCCAGGTGTTCCTATCATCCTTAGAGAAGCTGTTGTGAGACTATGATAGGTAGAATAATGGCTCTCCCAAAAATGTCCACATCCTGCCCCCGGAATGTGTGAAGATGTTACCTTACATGGCAAAAGGGAATTAAGATTGCAGATGCAATTAAGGTTGCTAATCAGCTGATCTTCAGATGGGGCCAATCTAATCACAGGAGTCCTTGAAAGTGGAAGAGGGAGGAGGGAGGCAGAGAGAGGATCAGAGAGATGCC
Organism: Tapirus indicus; assembly: GCA_031878705.1. Lineage (NCBI taxonomy): Eukaryota > Metazoa > Chordata > Mammalia > Perissodactyla > Tapiridae > Tapirus > Tapirus indicus. The sequence continues at coordinate 50,992,996 of CM062918.1, forward strand.
ATGTGAAAAGGACTTGATCCACTGTTGCCAGCTTTGCAGATGGGGGAAGCGGCCATGTGCCAAAGAATGAGGGCAACCTCTCGAAGCTGAAAAAGATGAGGAAAAGGAGCCTTTTTTAGAGCCTCCGAAAAGAAGGCAGAGGGCTTGATTTTAGCCCAATGAGACCTATATTGAACCTCTGAAGTACAGAACTGTAAGATAATAAATTTGTGCTGCTATAAGCAACCAAATTCGTGGTAATTTTTTAAATGGCTGCAACAGGAATAATAGAGAGGCTTAGCTATCCTTGAGTGACAGAGGGGTTCCCCCATTCAGAACCACTTTCCTGTACCTCTTGCTACTAAACACATTCAGTACCAAAGATTTGTTTTTAAGCAGAAATGGATTTATTAAGGGACATTCAGCAGCTTACAGAATCTCTGGGAGGGCCATAGACCAGGCTCTGAAGCACAGCCAGGAACAATGCCCAACAACACCATGGAGCTGCTTTTCTAAAACTTTAACAAAACAATCTATTGATTCACTTTGAAGAGGCAGGAGAAGGAAAAACAGCAGTAACGTGTGCTTCATAAGACAGTCACTACTGCGGGGCTCCGTCCTGCTGAGGACCGTCTGGGAAACTGTACAACAAGCTTCCCAGTTGTCTCACCAGAGGCTGAGGAGACTGGGGCTTTTTTCCATTGCCTCTTGTCTCCCATTGGTTGAGGGCTGACCCTGAGGGAGTCATCTGCCTCAGTTTCCACGTTGTGCCCAAGCAACAGTGTTAGCAAACTCCTTTGTGCCAGAGAAAGCCCTCTGGCAGGGGAGCAGAGAGATGCGTCATTTGAGGTGAAAAGTCTTCAGCAGACAGAAACTGTGACCCAACTGTGAGCAAACTCAAACATGGGCTGAGAGGATGTGGCATGGGGCACCAACATGATCTGCTACAACCCCCCTAAGATTTACTGCTAATATCTTGTCACCCCTCTCCATCAACCCACATACACAGCAAATACATAGTATTTATCATGTGCAGGGCACTGGGCATCTATCAAGTCCTTGAGTCTTCCTAATGACTCCATCAGGCATGTTTCAAATAGCTATGATGCTTAGATGATATTGGAATCATTCCAAAGTGTTTTGGAACAGTTCAATTTAAAAATATCATCATGCCAGAAATTACATCTTTTGCAATTATTTGAACTTATGGTGAAAAATTATAGATGTTAACTTTAAAATGTACATGGGGTGCATAGTTTTTCAAAATTCTTTCTGCAGGTAAGCAGCTAGAGTTTGTAAACAACCATCCTGGACTTCTACACATGTGTCTTCCCCAGGTGCCCAGAATCACTAAAGAGGTTGATGGGGGTGGGGGACTGTGTGGTGAAGCAGGATGAGGAGCTTCCGTTGTTACCCTGAAAGAATCCTGGGAAATAACTTTTAAAGGAAAATCAAAACGAGAGACTCTATAGATAGAAAATGAGTTCAGCTTGCTGAAGGTCCAGATGGATGAGCGTTGAATAACCAGGCTGTGCTCTCCAGCATCCTGATTCGGTCCCTCCCAGACTCTGTGGATGCTGAGTCAGTGGCTCGAATGCCATTCCAAACTATCATCTCCCCTTTTATATTTACTTGATTTTCTTAATGTTGTCTCCTCAGGCTCAAACTCTAAGTGTTAAACTTACTCTATGATCAATACAGGGATGTTAAAAAAAAAGGACTCATTCTACTTTACCAGGAATGCATTACGCAAGCGGACACTTCTCTCTTCTAGAGAACCAAATGAACATCATAGCATAAGCTTCATGGTGCATTGAGGACACAACATGGGCTGTGAGGTGGCTCTAAGACTGTACTGACAGACGAGCTGCAGAGGGGAGGCAACAAACTGAGGCAACAGAAAACCTACCTTATGCAGGAAAGAGATGCCTTGCAATTGATCCAAACAGATTTTCACAACCAATCAAATTCATTAGCTGTAACCCAACCTTTCCTCTTTCAGAAAACAACATTCTCTAACTTACAGGGATAAGCAGGTTGGTTTTATGGTCTCTCTTGAATCTATGCTCTCCAAGAGTGAGCTAAGAAAGCTTGGAAAAGTTGTTAGAATTCGGTTTGATCAATAGCCCAACCTAACTTGCAAAAGGGCTTCTCAAGGGTGGTACAATATTCACTTCTGTTCACTTATTCAGCTATTTTTTCCTCCAAATGTTCATGTCAACAATAGGCACGGTAGGAAAACCTTAGTGAATAACTTTTCTTGCTCTGATTCCTTTTTCAAACCTGGTAACATAGGGGTAAGATCTTGGGCTTTGAAGCCAGACGGGCATGCGTTTAAATCTGGGCTCCATCACTTGTTAGTTGAGAAGCTTGGCTGGTGCAGAGTGGGAGCGATGTCTCCTGCTCACAGGACTGCTGTGAGGAATCGACAAGGCCACGTGTGCAGAGAGCTGGTACTCTGGTCTACAGTGAATGCTGGCCAGTGTTATCGTTATCGTCGTTATCCTTTTGATCTGTAGTTTGGTTTCTGAATAGACTGAGTGCAGGAAAAATCTTATGCAGAAGACTGATAAAAATCTTTTGGCCCCTTTTATCTTCAGTTGTAAAATCAGAACTTGATATTCTGGTTTTAAATCACTACTTGTAGGTTTGGTTTCTGAAATCATTTCACCAGTTTGATGAACTCTTTAGATTACAAAAATTTAGAAACACCATCTCATTTAATTGTCATAAAAACCTGAGTCAATGAAGACAAATACTACTATTCTTTCCATTTAGTGGGGGTAGAAAGTAAGATTAAGAGGTATTAAATAACTCTCCCCTTTGTGCCTTTGCTCTCCCCGTTTCCTCTCTAGGAACTGCCTCTAATTCCTCTTCTATATATTAAAATGCCACACACCCATCAGGGCCCATTTTAAGCTTTCCTCTCCTCTTTTTGGAGGAAAAGAATTCATTCTTTTCTGCCCTTCTATAGCACTCAAAGTGTGGACCATATAATCTAGCACTTTATTATTCTGTCTTTCATTTCTTCCCAATGGTTTCTTGTTTCTCGTGTATCTTTTTTCTTTTTAAAAAACTCTGCCCAGCAAGACAAGAAACCTCTCATGCCCAGGGATCATGCAACTTAAGTATACTTTGGGTCTCACTGCCCAGCCCCCTTTCTTCTTCACAGTCACCAGCCCAGGGCTGGACTCAGAGCAAGTGCCTGGTGCATACTTGATTGATTCACAGAGAGTTACCTGAAATGATGGCCTAGAAAATCCATTGCAGGATAAAAATGGAGAATCATTCCTTAGGGATTGCCATCTAAGAAGCAGGACAAAAATGTTTCTGCTGGGAAACTGACATCAAAAAAGCAGGCAGGAGCTGGAAACATCACTTATATGCAGCTTCTAGTGCTGATTCTGGCAATCCTCATCACATCCCTGTAAGTTTACATGACCAGGACATGCCTTTAGTCACAGTGTCCCCCAGTCATGCCACTGTGACCATGTGTAGGTGGGGACATCCTTCTATGACTTTATGACATTGTGTTCTCCCTCCCGCAGTGGTGAGAATTAACTTTATTATCTTAAAAAATTAAACAACTCTTAACTGAGGGAAGATAAATAGCAACCGATGTTTTTGGAGGCTCTCTTAAATTAGCTGAGTTTAATGGAAAAATAAATATGTTTCATACTGAATATCAGTTGCATATTGTTGCATACTGAATATCAGCCTAGAGAAAATTTTCTCTTATGTTTCTACTATTTAATCACATTTCTTCCTTGTTGTTTATATGATTTATTATATAATCAAATAGATATTCCTTATAAATTCCAAATGGCAAGATGTTACTGGGGTTCTTTTACATAAAATTCCAGATTTTTTCCAACAATTCCAATGACCAGGGTTTCTACCTCCTGGACTACTGTTTCTCATCCAGTAAAGAAGACAAGGCTGGAAGACTCTGCTAAGTTCTGGTGCAGTCATTCTCCAGGTGTCTCTTAGTCTTGAAGGTGCATCTGAATTAACTTGGATCTTGTAAAATTCAGATTCTGTTTCATAAGCCTGGTGTGGGACCCACGAGTCTGCATTCTAATGCAAAAGTAGTGCTGGTGCTCCTAGTCCACAGACCACATTTTGGTAATGGTGTTCCAGGTAGAACCGGGGCCCAATGGAAAGGCAGATCCTTGAGAGCTTGGCCAAAGATTCTTGTGTGGAAGCAGATATGGTCCCCATCACTGGAGGTCAGAAAGGTCCTTAGGTCCTAGATGGCCCTGCTTTACAGGCAGGACAAGCTGGGGAAGACCTGAGTTTCCAGAGGAAAATGGGTAGCTTCTTCTTAGAGTATACTGGGTAACGTCTACTGGCTGGGAGCTCTCCCTGGTGCTGCTTAAGACTTCTCTCAAGTCTGCTTTCTCACAAGATCCTCTCCTGAATTTCGGTTCTTTTGTCTAAAACATCAATCTAAATCCTTGTATGTAAATATGCCCTACTTGTACTTTGCTGCCTGACTATACCTCATATTTATTGCTGGCCAATACCTGGAGCCTTTGGTCCTGCCTCGGAAAAAGTATTGATGTCTTTAAGCTCTTTCCTTGCAGACAGATTTTCTAAACCATCAAACCTTGTCTGTCTATCTCTCTATCAGCCTATCTATCTATCATCTATCTACCTATCATTCCATCTACCTACCTATCTATTATCTATCTCTGCTTTAATTTGATGTTCTTGACCAGGGAAGGCAAAGAAAGTTCATTGTGGCCATATCTTCATAAACAAAACAAGGTAGAGTCACATAGTATGTGTCTTGCTCAAAGCAGGTGTTTAATGCATGCTTTTTTTGTATTGAGGTAAAATTCAAATACAATAAAATTAACCATTTAAAGTGTACAATTCAGTGGCATTTAGTACATTCACACTGTTGTACAATCATCACCTCTGTCTAGTTCCAAAAAACATTTAATGCATACTTTTTGAAAGCTGTATGAACGCAAAGATTACTTGGGTGATTCAGAAGAAATTTCTGTCATTTATTGAATTCACTAGGCAATTTATTGACTCTTACAATTGTAAATTTCTTAACTGTATGAATATTTTTTACTTTTTTATTTTCATATGTGGTAATGATAATAATGATAATCAGCTATTATTTATGGAATGCCTACTATATGCCAGGCACTTTACATATATTTTCTTATTTAATCCTCAGAACAACCTGATGAAATAAGTATTATTATTAACTTCCTATCAAGAAAAGAACATTAAAGCTCAGAGTTTTTAATTAACTTGCCTAGGGCCACCCAGCTACCAAATGGCAGAGAGGAGGCTTAATTCAAGCCAGTCTGACTCCAGGACTTGATCTCTTAATCATAATGAAATAATACCTCATGTGGACACAGACTTATTATCCATGACAAGCATGAATTACGGAGAAAGTCAAACTCTCTGCAAGCAAAAAAGTGGATACATGTAAACTCAGAATTAAATACTTGGAAACCAGAAATGAGAAGAAGCTAACAAAGCACCAGAAATCTCACAGAAGTGTTCAAAATTAAGGAGTTTTTGCTGGAAGTTTTTCATATAATTTGAGAGACTTGTATTTAATTGTTAGGATTTTAAAATCATGATTTATAGCTATTACCTCCTTTCTCTTGCATCACTGATTTCTCTCCCTTTACTGGATCACTACTATCAGAAAGGAAACCTGCTCTAACGTCTTCTATTTTAGAAAACAAAACAACCTCTCTTGACTCCACATCATGCCTTTCTCGTTACCTTCCCATTTTTCTGCTCCACTTTATTACAGGGCTCCTTGAAAGTGTTGTCTGTGGTCACCACTTTTTTTTTTTTTTTTGGTGGGGAAGACCAGCCCTGAGCTAACATCTATTGCCAATCTTCCCCTTTTTGCTGAGGAGGAAGACTGGCCCTGGGCTAACATCGTGCTCATCTTCCTCTACTTTATATGGGACGCCGCCACGGCATGGCTGACAGGCAGTGCGTCGGCGGGCGCCCGGGATCCGAACTCGCGAACCCCGGGCTGCCAAGCGCGGACTAAACCGCTGCGCCACCGGGCCGGCCCCTGTGGTCACCACTTCTTGATTCATCTCCCATCTTTTCCTCAGCCTGCTCCAATAGAGATTCTGTCCCCACCACTCCACTGAAACAACCCTCCTGAAGGTCAACAATGACCTCCATGTTGCCAAATCCATCACTCACTTTTTGGATCTTAACTTCTGAAACTTTTCAGCAGCTTCTCAGCCAGCTGACCACTGGGTCAACATGCTCCTTGAAACTCTTCTTTTGCCTTCTGTGTCACCAAACTCTCCTGGTTCTCTTTCAACAACACAGGCTCCTCAATCTCCTTTCCTGGTTCTTGGCCCTTGATTTTGGGCATCTGGTTCCTCCTTTTCTGCCCCAGGGCTTGACCCACACAATTCTCCATCTGCATGTCTTCCCTAGATGGTCTCATCCATTCCCATGGCTTAAGTACCTCCTATGTGCTAATGTTAATCAAATGATATCTTCTGCTCAAACTCTCCCCCAAACTTCAGACCCATAGTTTCAGCTACCGCTTTGATATTTCTTCTTAAAGTTTTAATAGGCACATCATACTTAACATGTCTAAAACTGAGCTCTTGATTTCTTCCCCTAACCTTGCTCCTCCCACAGAGTTCTCCATCTCATGAATGACGTCATGATTTACACACTTGCTCAGACTAAAAAAACAACCACCTTGATTTTTCTTTCCTCCATCCCTAATTCATGATGAGTTTGCTTAACTCCACATTTACATTAGCATATCTAAAATCCGTCCATTTCTATCTATCTCCATCTCCCCTGCAACCACTGTAGTCCAAGCCATCATCATACCTCACTACTACAATAGGCCTAAAACTAGTTTCTCTGCTGTCTCTTATGCCCTCCTGTAATTCTCTCCCAAAACAGCCACTGGAGCAAATCAGATCTAGTTACTCCCCTACTTAAAACTGTCCTTTGGTTCTCCTCTTAAATAAAACCAAAACTCTTCACTGTGGCTTTCAAGCTCCTATATATACAGTCTTCTGGATCCATCTAGTGCCCCTCTGTCTCCCTCTCTTTCTAAGCTATAGCCACACCAGCCTTCTCCCTAGGCCCCAAATATGCCAAGCCCCTTCCTTACTGGCTGTTCTTTCTGCCTGAAATTCTCTTCTCCTAGATCTTCACATAGTTCACTTTAGACCATCCAGGTGTCAAGTACCACCTTCTTAGAAAAGTCCATGCTAGCCATTCTTTCTAAACTAGCCACCATGCTCCACATCAGTCACTATGCTATGGCTCTTTTTATTTTCTCCATGATCCTCATCACTATCTAAAATTGCTCTGCTTGCTTGTTTATTATCTTCCCTACTTAAAATACAAGTTTCATGATGGCATAGACTACACACAGTGACTTCTGTATCCCCTATTTCTAAAATAGTGCCTAACACAGTCTAGGTGCTAAACAGATGAAGAAATTGAGGCTCAAAAAAATTAAACAACTTGCCCTAAATCACCTAGTTAGTAGGAGATGAAGCAAAAATTTGAACCCAGGTCTTTTGACTCTGAATTCTGAAGTCCTATTACATGATAATTCATGTAATATATGTTCAGCAGGCAATTATTTTCATTATCTGAGTTACGGAAAAAGGTCTCTTGGCTTTTTGTTATTTGTAATGCTTATAAAAAGCTAACTAAAATTAGACTGTTTTGTTTTTCCTCGCTCTAAAACATTATTACAGTTACACACACACACACACACACACACACACACACACACACCCCATACCTTAAATGAATACTCTATGTAGCTGGAAAATGTTTTCGTATTAATAACATTTTACCTTGACTATTCCATTTTTAATGGGCTGAAACTGACAGAAAAAGCCACATGCTGATTTTTTTGTCAGAAAATTATTAAAATGTATTTGGAACAATTTACTATGCAGTCATTGGGTTTATGTTCTTTTCAGCAAAATTAGTTTTTAAATTACTGTCTTAAATCCTCTAAAAAAGTTTCATAATGCCATTCTCAAATGGAAGAATTGTGGTTTGCTAGCCACATATTTTAAATGTGCTTGAAATAGAAATACAGAAATTATGTCCTAGGAAGAAAGGCAGCAAAAAGACTCTTAAATAAATAACCTGAGGATTTTCAAAATAATAGGTACATGTACTTTAAAAACACTCTATGATTTTTTTTTGTATAAGTCTGGATTTTTCTTTTTTTTGCATCAAAGAAGTTCATGCACTTAGTTTATATGAAGTCAAATATGCTTATACAGGTGCTTCTAGATCTTTCACTATTAGACGTTTTATTGACTTCCTACTATAAAAGATGAGGATTGAGCTTTCCTAGATGCCTCAAACTATCTTCTGCCACACACACTTCTCCTCCCCCAACTTTCCCAATGTAGTGATGTAACAATTTTTGATCAAACTAATAATCAATATTTACATTACATCTATTGTTCACAGCTGAACCAAGAAGTATGATTGTACAACTTTTTTTCTTTTTACTTTTGGCATTAATAATTGCCTTTTTAGGCCATTGGTTTAGTTCTTTTTGCTTCTCTCATTAATTCATCTACAAACTTTCTGATAGAATTACAATTCTTCTCACTATGGTCAAACATATTAGGTAATCTGTTTCTCTCTCTCTCTCTCATTTTCTTGGGACTATCCTCCCTGTGGTGCTCTACTCCTTGCTTCAGTCTGCATTGGTTGCTCCCCATAAGACCCTCCACAAATCCTGGGATTTCTTTGATCATATTCCTGAGAATTCCCTTTGCTTATCTTGAAGTGGTTCTTCCTCTTCCTGGGCCCATGTTTATTTCTTTTTGATTTACTTTCTCCTATGTTTTTCGTTTCTCAGTAGATTCCTGAGAAAGGGTACATATGGGTTACATTTTTGGGAACTAGCATATATGAAAATGTCTTTATTTTGCCCTCAGACTTGGTGGATAGTTTAGCTGGGTGTAGAACTCTAGAATGAAACTAAGTTTTAAAGGTACTGATCTTTCTTGCAGTGTTACTATTGAGAGGTCTGACATCATTCTGACTCCTGATTCTTTGTATGTGATATACTTACAGTCTGGAAGATTTTAGGATCTTCTCTTTATCTGTAGTGTTCTGAAATTTCAAAATGAATTGCCCTGGTTTGGGTCTTTTTTCATTCACTGTGCTAGGTACTTGGTGGATCTGTTCAGTCTGGATACTCATGTCCTTCAGTTATAAGAAATTTTCTTGTATAATTTATGCAACTTTAGGGGCTTGCTAAGGCAATCTTATTGGTTGTCCAGGCCTTCATTATTGCTCATAAAGAATGCCTGTGCAGGGGCCGGCCTGGTGGCGCAGCGGTTTAGTCCGCGCTTGGCAGCCCGGGGTTCACGAGTTTGGATCCCGGGCGCCCGCCGACACACTGCCTGTCAGCCATGCCGTGGCGGCGTCCCATATAAAGTGGAGGAAGATGGGCACGGATATTAGCCCAGGGCCGGTCTTCCTCAGCAAAAAGAGGAGGATTAGCAACGGATGTTAGCTCAGGGCTGGTCTTCCTCACCAAAAAAAAAAAAAAAAAGAATGCCTGTGTTGATGTTTTTTTAAAGATTTATAATTTCCTCTCTTTAAACATAGTAAAATAAAAACTGATATCTCTTGTGGAAAATTTCCTATAGATTTCATTATTATTTTCTTCTCTTGGAAAAATAGTAGACTCTTCCTTAGAAAAAGAAATGTGAAATTAATTATGTAAAGGTTGGATACTGGGTATGCCTGGGTTTTAAACTTACAAGGAGTTAGCAATAATTTTGTATTTGTCACTGAAATCTGTCTAAAAAAGATGTTCTGATTTTTGAGTGTGTGTGTGTGTGTGTGAGGAAGATTAGTCCTTAGCTAACATCCACTGCCAATCCCCTTCTTTTTACTGAGGAAGACCGGCCCTGAGCTAACATCCGTGCCCATCTTCCTCTACTTTATGTGGGATGCCTGCCACAGCATGGCTTGATGAGCCGTGTGTAGGTCTGTGCCTGTGATCCGAGCCTGTGATCCCCGGGTCACCACAGTGGTGCATGCAAACTTAACCACTACGCCACCAGCCAGCCCCCAAGATGTTCTGACTTTTAAGTACTGGAATGATCAAATTCTGTTTCCATGTGTAAAATAAAATAGTTGAGTCAATATTAATTAGTCATTCACTCTTCTGACTGGATTGAGGAGAAAATATGCCAGGAAAAGCTAAGCCCTAACTTCTGACTTGGTAAGTAAGTAAGAGACTGGGGTGGAGTTACTAGTCAGGAACAGGGCCACATCCACTCCTGATGCTGAGAACAGAGTCAGCAGGTGGAGGAAAGAATCTTAGAGGGCAGAACCCTGGTCAGGTGGTGATGAGACTATGGAGGTGAAAGTCTTCCTTGTTCTGGTGATGCTTTGAAATCTGACTTTATATTTCGTGAGAATAAACTAAACAACTGAATGTAGGGGCCAGATAATTGTCTGGTGATGGTGGCAGCAGCAGTGGTCCACAGTCATTGCCTGCTATGTTCATCCTCAGAGATGTCCATTATGAGGAGAATGACTTCAACTGGCAGTAGGAGGAAGGAGGATGGGCTAGTGATGCTATTTCCTTTCCCACAGCACCGAATACGTGAACCTCTTTCCCTTTTACGGGCCTGTGTGGGTACTTAATTTGGTTGAATCATATAGGTGGGGCAGAAAGGATTCAGATAAACAAGGGAGAAGCCATACTGTGACAATCTCACTCATTGTTCTTGGAGAAGAGAGACCTTAGAATTTGTGTTAGGTGCAGCCAAAAATGATCCGGGCTATTAGGAGCTGTACATGCATTTGACTAGGACATTGATAACTACATGCAACGGAAAGAGGTGGTTTTGGGGTGTGGCTGACACCAGGAGGATACTTAGAACTGTTCCAAAACAAGCAACATCTGTAACAGTGTGAGGAGTGAGTCAACCAGATTAATTACCAAATTCTGTCTCCAAATGTAAGATAAAATAGTTGAGCCAATATTAATTAGACCTCCTCTCTTCTGATTGGGTCTCAGGAGAAAACAGTAATAATGAAATTTATATGACATTAGGTACAATAAATAATATTAAAACAGTAACTAAAATGCTATTCCAAGCTTTTTTACATGAATTGATGCTTTTGATCTCCATTAGAACAGAATGAGGTAGACGCTACCTTATACCCACTTTACAGAGGATGAAACTGTGTCAAAGAGAGGTTAAGTAACTTGCCTAAGCTTGTACCAGTAGTTTCCAGCAACTTCAGAGCATGAATCCTCCCAAGGAAAAGAATGTGTCAGATCTATGATTTATGATTCTAAGCAGGAAAAGAAAGCTGTTTCTTGTCTCTAGTGATGATAACCTACTATATGACTATATGACTATACCAGGGCCTCCAGCTCCTGATAGGACATCCGACAACCCATTCACTTCACCTTGGGAAATCTGTTATATGTGCATGAAAACGATTAAAATGTATTCAAATATTGGAGGGGAAACAAAGAGGATTATACTCGATATTTCTTTTTTTAGAGCAATTGCATGATGTTAATTTTAAGTGCAGGATATGTATTGTCTATTAATTAGGATTTTTAAAAAGTATATCACTCTATACACCTTTTGCTGGCAAGTATGCACTCATAAAGAACTCATTTCAGTTTCATTATTTAAGAAGATGCTCAAATCCCCCAAATTTTTGGCTCTGAATATTTCAAACTAACGATTCTTTTATCAGATTCATTTGGAAAATTATGCTAAATCTTCACTCTTTTGCTAGTGTAGACCTGGGATGAAGGTATAAGAAATCAGATAGAATGTTAAAATTAATTTGCTCTCTCAAATGAATTTTTAAATATGTTACTATTCATATTCTTTGCTATTCTTGGGGGACCCCTAAGGGGGAAGGAAGCAACATTTATTTAGGTCTCGCTATCCCACACACTTCACGGACTGAAGTTTGTGATGCATTTTTCCTTTCCAGTCTCATGTGGTCATTGGGAGGCCATCTAGCACCTGGTTAAGGCAGAGGCTGTGACATCAGAGGTGCCAGGTTTCAAACTCCCGCTCTAGCATTTAACAGCTTTGGGGCCTTGGACAAGCCATGTAATGCCTCTAAGTCTCAGTTTTACTCATGGATTGTCACAAGGAAGAAGTGAAATCCTACAGGTAAAGCATTCAGCATGGGGCCTGACCATAAACATTGGCTATTACACCACCAGGGCCAAGACCAAGGTGAGGTGAGTGAGGCCTTTGCCACAAGTGCAAACTTTAAGGGGAGCCCAAAAAACTCAGTAGTGAGGATAAAACATATTTTAATGCAATATGTTAAAAATCAAAATTAATGCAAAAATTCATGATGAACAAAATATCAAAATTTTCAATGAAAACAGGACCCATAGTCCTGAGTCTGCCTTCGCCTAGCTTCAGTATGGCTTGGCACGGCACTGGATACCATCACATGTATGTTGTGCGTATTGTCATGTAGTGGGTATTGTTTCTTTTTTGTTGTTGAGCAGAAGTGACAGCTGTCTTTTAATTCTCCTACTTGTGAGGATCACTGTCCAGTAATGTACTACTTGGCAGAGAAGCTGAAACAAGAGTGTCAGCTTATGTGAGGCTTCATTGTCTGAACTGTGGTGTCATGCTGGCTAATACGAGCTAAACAAACATAAATGTTTGCTGAGCTATACTGAACTGAGCCATTGTGCCATGAAACTTCAGAACAACTTAAAGACTGTGTATATATTTTTGGCCTATTTTCTGAAAATTATTGGAAAGAGACATTTTCTGAAATCAATGTGCAATGGAATTTTTCATAATGCTCCCTCCCTTGCCACTGAACTGGGTTTGGGATGAATCAGTTCTATTATAAGATTATTCTAGAATTTCTGGCCATAAACTCTTTGGAGAAGTCCTCCTTTATTCCAGATTTCACTCTCTACTGAGTAGTAGTATGTTAAGGCTCAGTTGTACGCTATTTCAATGCAATCAAGGCTGACTTTGCCCTCCTATGTACACCAGCAATGATCTAAGTTGACTTAGATAACACTTCCTAAGTTAACACTGCTAGGAAGAATCTTCCAATATTTTATGCTTTCTCTGCTGGTTGCGCCTTAATTATAGTTACTTTTAAAAATCCTTGTGAAATGGATAGACACCAATTAATTCATAAGCAAAACATAACATTTGAGAGAATTAGCCAACACACTGAAGGGAAATGACTAGCAAAAACAAATAAGCCAATGAAAGTTTACTCAAAACATATGAAAAATCCATTATTTTTACATATAAAGGAAGAAAAAAGACATTTTCTTAATTCTAAGATGTTACTATTATCAATAAAGAAAAGCCATGAAGAATAACATGTATTGTGTTAACCGGTTGTTAACCCAAGTTTTTTGTTGGTTATTAAGAGAATAATGTCCCAAGGTCTGAACCCCACTTTTGCTCAATGTCAGATTTCTCTTACTTGATGAAACATTTTTAAGAAGGAAATGGATTTGGTGATGATGAAATTAATGGCAGAATTTAGATTGAGTCACTCAGTGCAAAGTGAGTTTTGTGCTCTCCATTTCTTCACGACCACAACAGTACATATAAAGGCAAATACTATTTCCTCCTACCTCGAAAAGGTTCACTTGGTGCTAGGAACCTCTCTGTCGATCCTATTTCTCACCTTCCCTATACTGCCAGATTTCTCTAAAGAGTGACCCACACCTGCTCTTGCAATTCTCCAGCAGCCAGTCTTTTCTTAACCCACAGCAATCTGATAACTAAAAAATACTCATGAAGGTCACCAGTGACCTTCTATTCACTAACTGTTCTTGACTTTCTGCAGGACTTGTCACCTTGAACCTTTCCACCTGTGGCTTCTCTGACATGGTCTCTATCCTTACATCACTGATTCTTCCTCATTGTTCCCTTTGTGGGAACACTCTCCCTCTTTCTGGTCCCTATATATGACCATTCCTTGCAGATCAATCCTTTGATGAGTGAGGAACACCATGTGACATTGTGTGATGCATTTCACAAGGGATCTTGACACCCCACTGAGTTACAAGCCTTGGCTTAGAACTGCGAAGTATAAGATAAAATGCTAACTCTTTATCCACTCTGCAGGGCTCACCACATTCTTGGCCTAATTGCCTACCAGCCTTTTTACAAACACCACTTTTGACCTGTATGAGCCCTTGATCTCTACCTAGGTGAGCCTGCTCGCTGGCCTCATGGAAGCCACGTACACCCTATCTTCATGACTAGTGATGATGCTGAGACACAGGTAGGACCAGAATTCAGCTGTGCAATAAATTAAAAAAAAACCCCACAGTGTCTGTACTGCACAGGTTATTTGTAGTTAATGACTGGTTGGTGAATAGTACGACAGCCATCAAGTTTATAAAATTGTCATCTTCGATGAAATCATTTTTGGTAACCTTTGCCAGCATAAAATAATTTGTGATAAATCATAGCTTTTTTTTTTTTTTTTTTTGTGAGGAAGACCAGCCCTGAGCTAACATCCGTCCAATCCTCCTCTTTTTGCCGAGGAAGACTGGCCCTGGGCTAACATCCGTGCCCATCTTCCTCTACTTTATATGGGACGCCGCCACGGCATGGCTGACAGGCAGTGCATCGGCGGGTGCCCAGGATCCGAACCGGCGAACCCCGGGCTGCCAAGCGCGGACTAAACCGCTGCGCCACCGGGCGGCCCCCTAAATCATAGCTTTTTAATCAAAGTAATGCAAAAAAAATCCATTTCCTGTAATGAGTCACCATCAAGTGATTCTAGAAAAACAGATAATTCTTTGAAATTTATCCTACAGAAATAATGTAAGAGTTGGAAAAAACTAGGGTAGGCTTAAATCATTGTGTACTAATTTTCATCTCCTCCGGATTCAAAACAAATACTCAGAAAGGAAAAGAAAAGGTCAGAAGTGGGAAGTCATGGATCTGAGTCAAGGCTACAGTGAAACTTCGGGATTCCTATCAAGGAATTCAGAGTTTAAGAGAGATACAGTTATTTGTTTTCTTGTTAATGAATCTTCTTTAATTTTGGATTTTGCTTATGTTAATTGGTATGATTTTTTAAGAAGGAAATTAAAGTCAGCCTAAATAGAAGTGTGTATATATGTGGCAAGGGCTCGTCACTTACCAGCTCCTCTCCTTCTCTACCCCTGAGAGTGATGGAGTCTTGTGGCAAATAAAGCACAAAGTTATGCTTTGAAGGCCAGCAGAGTGGCAGGGGGGGATTTCCTCTGTCTTACGAGTGTTCTACTCTGAGGAATATAAGGATTGCTGTCACCCTCCTAGGAAGCAGGAGGGGGTGCCCTGAGGCTCCGACTCAAGGGGGAGTGGCAGAATGGAGCTGGGACCAGTGGAGAGAGTGGAATAGTAAGCAGAGAGGGGAAATGAGACAGAGGGGACTATCACGTGCCCATCTGAGATAAGTACCCTACATACTGGAAGGCAACCCAATGGGGACAGGCAAGAAACATTTTGAACCTTTCTGGGGACTCTTGAAGATGGACTCTGGGTTTGAATGGGCACTTTCTGTTAACACCTGCACACCCTCCAGACATAGTGTCACGTTATGTGTATTTCAAATATATTTTCAGAGATGGAACTGGGAAACTGAATGATATTGTTATCACTATGACATAGGATTCAATTCAATGTATACTTAGTGAATGCACACCATGTGCCAGGCAGTGGGAATCTCAGGAAGAAAACGAAAAAAATAATCAATGAGGCTTTACAGCACTAAGGGATGCTGTTAGGGCAGAACTCTGCATCACAGGTCTCAAGACCATGCTCTCCCCTTATCGCGATGGCACTTTCACATGTGTCTGTGATTTTTTGATTAATGTGTCTCAGGCTGTAAACTCCATGTGAGTCTCTCTTCTTCATCATTGTGTTTTAGATCTAAGCATAGTTTCTAGCATTTGACAGGCATCCAGTAAATATTGTTGACTGAATGAAGGTTATGATGCATAAACCCTTTGTGGGGGTATTATCCCGTTTTATAAGTGTGGACATAGCAGTAGAATACCCAAGATCACACAGAAGTAACTGCTAGACAGAGGACTCCAGAACAGCTCAGCTTGACTCCACAATCCAGGATCTTTCTACCACCTCTTGCTCCTTCCCCTAGATCGGAAGGGACACAGTCTGATGGGGAGACCGACAGAAACACCTGTACTGGGTAAATACTAGCCACATGAAAGAAGTATGAACCTGAGGCGGCGAGGCGGGCAAAGATGGGGGTCCCCAACTCTGCTTAAATCCCGCCTACCTAGAAGAAGCAAAATTATGAGTGGATCGGCTTGTGCATCCCGCTCAGAATCCAAATTGAGAGGAAGGTGGAAAGAGTTAGCACGCCCTGGGAGGGGGATGAGGCAGAAAGGACATGAAGAAGAGGAGTGGTAGCAGGTCTTTCTGGCGTCTTGTTTGTTGAGCTGAGACACGATCCTTGGTCCCAGCGGCGGTGCCAAGGTGATTCACTAAATGGCACTTGGCAGCCGCGAGGGTTAGTTCACCTGGACAGGTGGAGCATCAACGCGCGAGCTGCTTACCAGACAGTGGTCTAATAAGATAACTTCTCCCCAATTTGGAAGGGGTGGGGGAGATAACGCTTTTTGTGGGAAAGAGGTTTAGTTAATAAGGGATGTTAGGGCTCCGAAAAGAATTACAAGGTAACCACCATGGCTATTATCTTAATCAGGCACCATTTCAACACCTCTCCCTTCGAGTGAACCAGCCCTACAACAGGATTTATTTTCCAATAAGCGAAATCCCCGCCAGCCAACTCCGAGCCGCTTGGAGGAGAGCTCTGGGGGAAACAGCAGCGACGAGGAGAGGCTATTTTGGGTGTGGGAACGCGGAGGGAGGAGGGGCGGCGCCGCCAGGCTGGGCGCGGGTGCGCGGGGAAAGCCTCCAGCTCGGGCTGCCACGGCAACCGCGTCCAGGCAACGCGCCCGGAAGCGGCTGGGGCGGCGCGCGGCGGCTCGCGCCCCCCGGGAGCCGCGAACCCGGCTGGGCCGCGCGCCGGGCCAGGCGACAGGCGCGCGCTGATTGGACGGCACTCCCCGCGGCGCGGGCCCGCAGCCGGGCGCCCAGCACAGCCCGCGCCAGCGGCCGCCGCACCCAGCCGCGCCGGCGAGGACATGGGCAGCCGCGGCGCGCCCGCCCCCCGCGCCGGTGAGTGCCGCACCCCGGGCCCCCGGCCGGGCATCCTCCGGTCCCCGGCGGCGGGAGCTCCCTGGGACCGCCGGTGACCTTGGGGCAGTCGCGGGGTATACCGACTTGGGGGAGAGAGAGCTGCGCTTGGCCCATGTGACGTGCTGCTGGCGAGAGGGTTAACTGCTTGCTGACGCCAAGGGATGAAGTTGGGCGCAGAGCGCAACTGGCATTGCGTTTTTGCGGGGGCCGGAGGGAGGCTGCATGCTAGCAAACCAACAGGAGCCCCGAGGGACTGTTTGGGGGAGCTGGGGTGGTGCACAGATGGCTGGGGGGTAGTGGTAAGTCAGCCATCCCACTACTCAGAGCTGAGTGACCTTGGACGGGTTAACCTCTGCACCCCCTGCCTCCACGTCTCTCTCATCTTTAAAAGGAGAGGATTGGGTTCTTTGCTGCTCCACGGTGCTCTTGTGCCATTGTACTGTGAGCTGAGAAAGGACCCAAAAGTACGGTTCTGCAGGTATAAGATACTCGAGGCTTAACTATGTTTTTCTACAAGGGGTTTCCATTAATTGGCTCTCAAAGTGGCAAGAAATGTTACGGTTTTATGGAAGATTATGGAGGGAAAGCAGTGAGTGGTCCAGAGAGTGGCGTCTCAAGATGCCCGGGTTAAAACCTCTTGGGTGCTCTAAAGTCATGAACAAAATCAAGGTTAATACTCCTGAGTTCTTTTCTGTAGTTAATCTAATAGGAAACTTTGTATTTGAACAGGTAAAATCAAAACCAAATAGTGGCAGGCAGCAGCAAATTAAGTGAGTCATTTCTTCAATATGCACGAGGTTGTGTGTGTGTGTGTGTGTGTGCCTGGCTGTGCTCACGCCCTCATCTTAAAGTCTGTGTATGTCAGTGTTAGAAATTATTTCATAGGAGTTACCAGAAATAATGCTAGAATGATTTGAATCCACAGAAGTGCAGCTCTCTCAGAAGCAGGGGCAAACATTTGTAGCTTGCTCTTTAAATAAGAGTTGGGCTTGTGAAAGTAAATATCTTCTTCACTGAGAACCATCCCTGGGATTTGCACATTGTGTCGGCCTTTGGAGCCCTGTCATGGAGTGTGTGTGTGCAGAGGGAGCTCCTAAGAACCAGTAGACTATGACACCTCTTCTATTTTTAGTGTTGGCTGGTGCTAAAAAGACACTCAGGCCCATTCTATATTCTCAGTTCATAAAACTTCCCTCTTCCCAGGAAAGGGAAGGGAGCAAATGCCCTGTCTCTCTTACAGGTCCCTGGGGTTGCCCTTTCTGACTTTCTGCTCCAAGGCTGCCCTTGATATTCATTCCAGTCTGATTTCATCTGTATAAAAATGTGGGTTGGGAAGACAACATTTTCAATGTTAATGAATAAGCTTCTGCAAGCTTGGTTACCTGAGGGTTTAATAATCTTTAATGGTTAACATGTTAGAAATCTGATAGCATTCAGACAGAAAAATCCTTACTGCCCAGGAATTCAACCACCAAGCAGTACAAACCTTTAATGAATCATACCTCACTACACCTGGAACCCTCAGTAACTATTCAGCCTCCTCTCTCTGTGTGTCTCCAACTTATCTCTTGTTTCTTCCACCCTGCAGCCACACTCCTGTATTTTCATTTTTCTGCAACTGAGCCCGTCTCCTGTCCCTCCCCCAGCACCAGAGTCTGAGTGAACAACTTCCCTCAGAACAGCCCTCTCCCATCTCCGCGGAGCAGGGATTGGCCTTCCCCTTGCTTCTCAGTGCCATCTCCAAACCATTAACCCATCACTAACAAAGTCTTCTCTTTAGAGGGCCATGCTTTCTGCTTGTGCCCCATACCCTCCTTCTTGTCTTCTGGGTCAGTGCTTACCAAACCTGGTGGCTCCTCAGAATCACCTGGAACATTTTGAAAAATGTGTCTCTTTAGACTCTCCCAAACATACCATATTAGATCATCAAGGTGGGCAAGATCTACATAGCCTTACTTTAAAAACAAATCCAAAAAGAAGGAGGAGGAGGGAGGATGGCGAGAGAAAACAGAGCTCTCTGGGTGGTTTTGATGTACACCCAGGTTTGAGATTCACCCACTTGATGCTACAGAAATGTAACAAACATGAGCAAGTAGCTTGGTTCTCTTCTCTACCTTGTCTCTTGCCAGTGACTTTGGGGTTTATGTTGAGGCTCTGTCAATTTGATGACCTTGAAGTTCCTCAAGGTCCTCAACATTAACTCTTATGCCTTTGTTTCCACTTTACTTCAACCATTCACATCTTGGACTGATCTAGTCTTGGGAATTTTTTCCACCTTCAAGATCTGGACTTCAATTTGGACTTCAGCCTGCTTAGCTGATTCTCTCCAGCTACTGCACCAGATTTTAACTATTGCTGAGGACTCTGGTCCCTTAATCACTTGCTATTCCAATCCCTTTATGGCTTCATTTCTCCACTTGGAGTTTATATGTTGCCAGCCATTTCACTTCTGTCTGGAATCCCAGAGTCTTTTGTCTTAACATGTTGGACTTCTCATATTCTAGTCCTCAATCCAAAATCACCCTCATTATCTGCCTTTTCTTCTCCCAGCCTGCCAAATTAGCCAGGAGAAAGTCACAACGACCTTCAGACTGGTTCCATTGCAAATTTATGCTGGCTCTAATTTCACCTAGGTCTTGCTTTTCTATAAAAAAGAAAACCCATCTTTTATTAACTCCTGACTACATTCCTTTAGAAGTTATGCCAGACTTTTCCATTCCTTAAACTTCCAGTCAGTTTCCTTTCAGGAGATATCCTTTTTCACTGATAAGATTAAGAATGTCCATGTCCTACTTTATTGCCCTCTACCTCAGTATAAGCTCCCACTGTACCCTCCTCAACACCCCAAGCATTTTTCTTTACCCATTTTTGTACTTTGTTTCCTCTTTCTCTGAGGAAGAAAATGTCTACAAGTCCATTCCCCAAGATTAACCCACATACACTCCACACTCTCCATTCTCTGGGCTTTTTGCCTTCCTTCTTGCCTCTTTTGGAAACTTGCTCCATTTGTTATTCCCTTTCTCCAGTTTCTTTGGTCCCTCCTTACTCTGCCTCAACCTTCACGCCTCATATATTCAAGTCATCCTTCTCATAATAAAATAACTTAGAGTCCCAGCTCTGTCCAGTAGAACTTTCTGCAATGATTTTATATCTGTGCTGTTCAATATGGTAGTCACTAGCCACATGTGACTACTGAGCATGTGATATGTGGTTAGTGTGACAGAGGAACTAAGTTTCTAATTTTTGTTAATTTTGAATTAAATTCAATTTAAATAGTCACATGGGGCTGATGGCTACTGTATCGGGCAGCGCAGTTCTGCACCCTGCTACTGTGGTGAACGTCCTCAGGTTTCCCCACTTTGACTGCCCACTCACCTCTTCTGACCTTGCCCTAGCCTTTCTGTTGAAACTGCTTTCTTGTAGGGCTCCACTGGAGGGGTCCTTGTTGCAGGGCTGAGGCCTTTACTCGGTCTCCCTTGTCCTGGATTTCTGCCCTGTGTCTGCTGCTGGCAATCACCATCCTCCTCAGCTTCCCTCTTTCCTTGTCCTCATGTCACTGGTTATCCACGTGCCACTCTGACCTCATTTCTCTCCTTTTTCCTCCTGACTTCTGATCGTGGGATCCTGTCCTTGGCCTTTTTCTCTTCCTTTCCTGGCCTCCTCCCTTCTCCCTCTCCTGGTCAACCTCCCCTCCAAGCCAGCATTAGTTGTTAACGGGCAGTTACTCTGTGCCTCACTGAGTACCATGGGTCGCTTGTATTACGTCCTTTAATCCTCGTGCCAACCCTATGAGGCAGACACTCTTATCCTGTTATGCAGGTGAAGAAACTGAAGCAGAGAGAAATGAAAATAACTTAAGTCACTGGTTGTTAGGGAGCAGACCTGAGAAAGGAACTCCGCATCTGACCTTGGAGCCCCGCTTTTAACCAGGTTTTACTTAGACCTCCTAGATGCCTTCGAATCTACATGTGTAGCCCTGCCCTCTCCCAAATTCCATTCAGAACTTGATACCCAGAAGCCCGACTATTTTGTCTCTAAATAGCTCTTCATCCTAGCTTCCTTAGTCATTTTTCCCTTTTTAACTTTTTATTTTGAAATAATTCAGATTTACAGAAAACTTGCAAGTATAATTTAAATAATTCTCCAATTCTATAAATATCAACTATTTACCACACTTGCTTTATCCTTCTCGCTCTATCGCATTCTTTCTCCCCACACCCCCACACACGTGTGTATATACACACGTGTACACACACACGTGTACACTCACACGTGTATACACACACGCACACATATGTATGTTGTAATTCTTCCTGAACCATTTCAGAGTAAGTTGTAGACATGATGCCCCTTTACCTCTGCCCCTCAAATTCTTCAGTGTATATTTCCTAAAAAAACAAGGACATTTTCTTGCATAACAAGCATCCCAAATCAAGAATCCAACATTGATTCTGTACGATTATCTAATCTACAGACCTTATTCAAGTGTCACCAATAGTCCTAATAATGTACTTTATAGCAAAAGAGGGGGAAAAGTTAAAAAAAATAAAAGCCTCTTCTTAGTCCAGGGTCCAATCCAGAGTCTGTGCTGTGTTAGTTGTCATGCCTCTTTAGTCTCTTAATCTGGATGGTTCCTCAGTTTTTCTTTGTCTTTCGTGACCTTGACACTTTGCAAGGGTACAGGCTGGTTATTTTGTAGAATACTCTTTAACTTGGGCTCGTCTGGTGTTTTCTCATGATGGATCCAGGTTATCCATCATTAGAGAGGCATCCCATGGGGAGATACTGTGTCCCTCTCAGTGCATTCCTTCATGATTTTCCTGCTGTCATCATCCTCTCTGTAACCTGCTCTTGATCATTTGGGTTATTGTGACTTTTCTCCTCTTCTTCACGCTCCCACATCTAGTTGGTTGTTGAGTGTTGAGGTGCTCCTTGCACAGTCTCCCTCAATTTGTCCCTTCCCTTCTGTTCCTCCTGTTTCTCTCCTGTTTCACACTGTTGTGGAGTCAGGGCCCCCTACACAGGGTTCCAGTGACTGTCCCAGTCTTATCTTCCACTGCTTACTGACAGGAGCCCGTGTGCTTGGTAATTTTCACTAGTCAGTACTTCCTCTGCTTTGTCCTCCCTCCGTGCTTTCTCAAGCTCCCCTGCCTTTACTTGACCCACCCCTTTGAATATCCAACTCAAACACCTGCTCCTCAAATGCTTGAACTGATGACTCGGTTCAGACAGATCCTTCCCTCTGCCCAGAGGCACCGCCTGATTTGTACCCCTCATGTGGCGTGTACCAGCCTCTTCGCTCCTGCATGGTGGGTTGTCTGTTTTATCTCTCCATTGAATTGAGGCTCTTGAGTGCGGGGGCTGTGTCTCGTTCAGTGCTGTAGAGGCTCAATGGATATTTGTTGACTAGGCTAAATTACTTGATTAACATTATTAAGTGAATGCATACGATGACCTTAGAGTTGCCCGCTAGACTCTGGTGCGCGATGGTGGGTGTGAGACCCATGCTGTGCTCCAAGAGTCTGGTGGATGTTGGTGCAAAATGGGGCCTTTTAGCAAAATGATGGGTAATTCAAAAAGGTATTTCCGTGTTGTAAGTAGAATAAATGATTTTCCCCTGATGACATCTTAACTTTGTGTATGTGTGTCAAGACAAAGAAAGGACATATTTGGTTAAAAAAAAAAAAAGAGTAGAGAAACCTAGCATAGCGTATTAAAAATGGCCCATCTATTTCTTCACACCCCAAATGAGCAGCTGAATGTGTGAGGAGCAGTTTCTGAGGCTCACATCCTCCCTTCCAGCCTTCCGGGCCCTCGAACCACCTGTTTCTCTCCTCTTCGTTGTCTAGCCGCTCTCTCCTCTGTCTCCCATCAGCACCGCCTTGCTCTCTCCATGCTCCCTTTCACTCTTTCTCTTCTTTTTCCTATTTCACTCTTCCGGCCTGTTCTTTTCTCTTCATAACTCTTCTATTTTCCTCCCTCTCCCTATATTGATTATTTTGTTTTTTTGTTGTTGTTTTTTTTTTTTTTTGGTGAGGAAGACCAGCCCTGAGCTAACATCCGTTGCTAATCCTCCTCTTTTTGCTGAGGAAGACTGGCCCTGGGCTAACATCGTGCCCATCTTCCTCCACTTTATATGGGACGCCGCCACAGTGTGGCTGACATGCAGTGCGTTGGCGGGCGCCCGGGATCCGAACCGGCGAACCCCGGGCTGCCAAGTGCGGACGAAACCGCTATGCCACCGGGCCGCCCCTGATTATTTTGTTTTTTGACTTATTGATTGTGGTTTTATGTTCCATGGGTTTTTAATATAAAAGCAGGTGAAAAAAGATAAAACAATTGCTTTTTACTACTCAGTGGTCTTTTGTTGATTTTTCCCCCATGGCTCAGTGGTTCTTGGTATTTTAAAAATGGGTTATCAGTGATAATAAAATGGCTTATTTGATTATCTTTCTGGCACACGAGGAAAGTTACTGGGAATGTGCTGGTTGACAAACATCGAAAGGCCTGAATTTTTCAGTCTCTGTTAAGACAAAATTGGTATTTAAGAGTAGGAATCTGATTTTAGAGCGGTGAGTTGTTGAGGGTGTTGGAATGACAGTGTTCCTCTTCAAGGTGTGCCTGGCCTTGCTGGCTGGCGGTCACCTTTTTTCCCTCCTAAGAATGCTTTTGTACAGATGACATCTTCTCTGGATAAAGTAGTTACAGAAGTGAAGGCAGGAGATTCTGCTGCTTAGCTGAGTAGGGCTTAAATAAAAAGCGTGTTTATGTGGGAGAGAATGTGTGGGGGTTGCTTTCATATCATGGAATTCTTAAAATTGTTTAACCGGGAAGATGTTATTCAGAAACCCCTGGTGTCTTCAGCTTGGTTTTTGTTTATTTCAGATTTCCTTTTCCCCCATTTTTAATTATCTCTGGAAGGGCTCAGGAGTCCTCCCCTGCTCTCTCTATAACAGTTATAAAATTAATGCACTAAACTCAAGTTGTTACTCCAAATAAGAGTCTCTCATAGACTCCCATGTTCAGCAGAGAAGTCCAGCCCCCTCCCACTGTGATGGGAAAGAGGGCACAGATGGGAGGCTGGGTCTTTCTTCCAAGCCCAAATCCCTAGCTTTTCAGTCAGAGATTCACATAGGATAGAACCCAAAAGTCACAACTAGCATTGTGTCTGCATGAGTGTACAAAGTCACGCCTTCCCCTCCTCTGTGTGATCTTTGGTGCATCTGGGGGTGTCGGTAGTTTAGTAGGTAGAGAGTTTACACCAGCTTTTAATAATATTTTTTCTGTTCTAGCTGTTGGATTTGGCAGATTCCCTTTTTAACATTTGGTAATGTGTCTTCTCTACTGCTAGAAAGACAAGTTGCCAAATATAGCTGTTGATCATAATAAAACACCCTAAAAGTGATATTAAGACACTGCTTTGTTGGTGTGGGTGCGTGCATGTGTGAGTGCTCGTGCACACGGCAGGGCAACCTGAAGCAGTCTGCCAAGCTCACAGCTGGAAGGGACCTTGAGTCAGCAATCGATATGTCATCTGGGCAGAGCAACTCCATAATTAAAGTGATGGGCCTTACCAAATTAGACAAACAAGCAAATGAACAAATATTTATAAGGTTCTGTGAAGGGGCATGTGCTGGCTTCACAGGGGTTACAGATTCTTATGATATGTAGTCCCTCCTGCCCCACAGCAGCTCAGTTGGGGAGATATAATCCATGAAAAGTTCAAATAACAATAGAAGATTTAAATAGCATTTCAAAATAGCTGTTATTAATAGATGGGAACAAAAACCAATCTGTTTTTGCAGGGGTTCTCCTAAAAACGTTAACATCCTTCTAAACTGTGGAGAGTGGATTAAAGCAACATTGATGGCCATTCCTTGGGTTCTAGGGGACCAGATGATTCCAGACCATTTGTGAATCCACCAGGACCTGACAGGCCACATGTATGTTGCAGATTTACTGGGTCTCAGTCTCATTGGTGATGCAGTAATCTCTGCACTGGCTGCAAGCCCACCTGTAAATGTTTTGAGCATTTTGAAGTTCATTTTTTATGGGTCAGAAATACAGCCACCCTTCACCTGTCTACCTGTAGTAGAATTCCCCTTGTGAATGTGCTAGAATGGAGGGGAAAGAAAACAAGTCTTGCAAAGTGGGATCCAGGCCACTTTTACAAAAGGTGTGAGAACTGCCCCTGGACCCTAAGGTTTTTGGAATGCTGTGCTGGTGGCCCCCATTGATGGCAGCCCCGAGCCACTGGACCTGTATACGATGCCTGATTCTCTGGTATTTGGGCAATCCAGGGCTTCGGTGAGACTTTACTGAGGGTAATGGGCTCAAGCCTCATTATGTGCCCACAAGGGAATGGATAAAAATTAAAAGCAAACTGGGAGTAGTTGTTCAGTTGATATAGAGTTTCAGTTTTGGAAGATGAAAATGTTGTAGAGATCTGTTACACAACAATGTGTGTGTAGTTAACACTGTACTGTACACTTAAGAATGTTTAAAATGGTAAATTTTATGTTATGTGTTTTTAACCACAGTAAAAAAAAATTAATAGTGAACTTATTTTAACTGAACTGTATCATCTAAACTGAGAATCGGCTTGTCTCTTGGGTTTTGAGAGCTCTAACTGGGCAATTTCTGTTTTGGTTTTTTTTTTCTCATTAGCTTATTCTTTTATTCAAGAAGTTTTTATTTAAATTTTTGTCGTGAAAAATCAGACACATTTGGTTTATTTTTAAGTGGAGGCAGGAAGAAGTAATTTTCTCTCTTTCTTTTTTCATGATAAAATGAAAAATTAATTGAAACAATAATACATGATACATTTAGTTGAAGCCCCTGGTGTTCCTCTGTCTGATGCCCTCTGTCTCCCACTCAGAGAGAAATATGACCCTGATTTGGTGTTTGTCATTTCTATATTCATCTTTAGATATTATAGATTTGGCATATTCAAACCTTTATAAAAATGTCACCATAGTGTCCATATTTTCCTTCAACTTGCTTTTTTTGCTTAATATATTTGTGAGATTTATTCACATTGGGACTTGGAATTCTAATCCATTTATTTCCACAACTGTTGTTCTTTCGTTGCACTAATAGATCACAGTTTGTTCATCCATTTGCCTAACGATGGGTGTCTAGTCCCCTCTCCGCCCACTTTTTTGCTCTTAGAAGCAACACTACCTTACATGTTTTTGTAAATGTCTCCTTGTGAACATGTCTGAGAAGTTTTGTGGGTGTTTCTTAGCAGTGGAATTATCGGGTCATGAGGTTGGAGCATCTTCAGCTTTACTAGATAGTGAAGATTGCTTTCCAAAGTGGTGGCACAGGTTCACATTCCCATCTGGTGTCCTCTTGTTCCATTCATAGTCCTGTCAATATGTGATCTTCTCACACTTGATTTTTGCCAATCTGATGGGATGAGATAATGTCTCTTGTGATTTTATCTCTTGCCGGAAATTAGATTAATTTTGTAATTTGCTTCCACTGGCCAAAACAGAGCCAATGTTATAAAAAAAGTTTGTTAAAGTTCTTATTCTGTCTTCAATATTGTTTTGAGATTTTTCTAATGTAGATAACCGTTTAGAAATCTATGGAATGACTTATAAGTTAGATTGTAAAATAAATATTCTATTCCCAGTGAGCAGAACTACTCCCAATATGATTCGGTGTCAGAACCCCAGCTGACTATAATTGCTGACTGAGTACAGTGACTGCACTTGGCTGGTCTCTGCTGTATTCTGTGGGTTAAGAATAAGTCACAGGTCCCACCACCCTCAAGGGAAGGGGATTACACAAGGTGTGAACTCCAGGAGGCGGGGATCATGGGGAACACCTTATGTATGAGTCTGTCCCCCACAACAGATGCCATGTTGTGATCCTCACATTTCAGCATCATGGATTTAGATATTCAACAGTGTTAGGGCAATCAGAGATGATCAGGTTTCAGGAGACCGGCTTACCCAAGTTTGATTCTGTCAGAGGTGTAATTCCAATGTATTAACGCACGATGAGAAAAGTAGCTGGCGGATAGACTGGGGCGTGTGTTTGCTGCTTCCTGCATATTCTCCTTTTACGCACATTCACAAGAGAAGCTAAATGATGTGTTCGGTGAATATGGGCTCAGGGCAAGAGGAGTGAGCAGGATTATCTTAGTGGCTAATGTCGTTGGACCATGAGACCTTAATGCATCCCTCTCCGTTCCAGAATTCTTCCCGCTGCCCCAGATTCTTAGGTTCTTGGAAACACTGATAACATTTTGTCTCTTCAAACTCTGCTTTTACTAGACTCGCTGTGTATACCCTCCCCCTTTCTGGGTGCACATTCATTCTCTGGTCAGAATATAATTCAAATGATTAAAATCAGCATTATGACATGACTTCATTTCAGCCATCTATCCTTGAGCTTCATTCACCCAGTGCACATTTATTGATGAGCTGCTATGTGCCAGGTGCTGGAGATATAGCTATGGATGATACAGCTCCTCGTGGAGCTCCCAGTATAGAGCCAAAGGCTGACACTGAACCAGTGACCACAAGTGGGATGACTCTTTGCCTTGTTTCAGTTGTGAGTGTCAGCAGTATCTTGGATTGTTCTTACAGATCCACTGATTTCAGCCCTTATTGATTCTTTAGATTTCATTGTCAGAGTCTCATCTTCACTTCAGTTTTGAAAGTAGCTTGCAATTTGCTCTACTGACTTTTTATACTACCTGCGTTGTTTCATAGAAAAAGGAAAGGAAAGAAAACTGAGACCAAAAAGTTGAACTAAACCATGATTATAAATAGTATTTCAGTGTAAATGTCCATCAGTAAAGGGCTGTCTAACAATTATGATATATCCATTCAATGGAATATTATGCAGGCATTAAAAATTGTGATATGTATCTTTATATATTGACATGGAAAGATGTTCAAAATATAGTGTCAATTAGGAAATGCAGGGTACACATAGTATAGGGTATAGTTTCTTTTTTTCAAAAAGGAAAATTATATCTATCCTGAAGAGAAGATCTTAAAAAATTGTAAATTGATGGGGCCGGCCCGGTGTCATACCAGTTAAGTTCACACGCTCTGCTTCAACGGCCCGGAGTCTGCAGGTTCAGATCCTGGCCATGGACTGACGCACCTCTTGTCAAGTCATGCTGTGGCGGCGTCCCATATAAAGTAGAGGAAGATGGGCACGGATGTTAGCCCAGGGCCAGTCTTCCTCAGCAAAAAGAGGAGGATGGGCAAGGGATGTTAGTTCAGAGGTAGTCTTCCTCACAACACATACAAAATGTAAATTGATATGAACGTCAGCAATTTCTGAGTGGTGATTTTCACTTTATTTTTTATGCCTTTATGTAGAGCCTAAATTTTTATATTATATTATTTTATTAATCACAAAAAGCATTTTTCAGTTTAAGAAAAGGTGTTTCTTAAAATGTTCCAAATTTCTTCATACAAAATATATGTATTGCATATTGTTTTTTCATGTATATGCTCTGGTTTCAAAAACACAAGTGACAGTAGCATTGCTTCAGTCTAGCTGTAGCCTCAGCACACACTGATGCCAGGACGAACAGCTTTGGCCAAATGAAAGTGTTAGAGCAAGTATCTATTAATTTTCCCACTAACCCCACACAGGAAACAATATCATATCTCTTTAAATGAATACTATTTGTTGAACCTTTTATACAAAGTTTTATTTTAAAAAAATAGATATATTTTCTATCAGATGTGATGACGGGACCTTAGTCAGGGAAGGGAAAGGGACTAGCTCTTATTGGAAGCATACTGAGTGCCCTAAGGCCAGACACTGTTCTGGTAATGCCTGGTGATAAAGAGGCCGAGGCCCTAGGTTCAAATCCCTGCTCTGATCCTTCCTGGTGACATTGGGCCAATTGCTGAACATTTGTAAGTCTCAGTTTTCTCTGGTTAAATGGAGATAATAAGAGCAGCCCCTTCACCAACAGTTGTGAGTATGAATTCAGTATACGTAAATGTGCCCCATGATGCCTGACACAGGGTAAACATTCCATAACAATGGGTAGCTAGGGGGCCAACCGGGTGGCATAGTGGTTAAGTTTGCATGCTGTACTTCAGCAGCCCAGGGTTTGCAGGCTCGGATCTCGGATGTGGACCTATGCACTGCTTATCAAGCCATGCTGTGGCAAGCATCCCACATATAAAGTAGAGGAAGATGGGCATGAATGTTAGCCCAGGGCCCATCTTCCTCAGCAAAAAGAGGAGGATTGGCAATGGATGTTAGCTCAGGGTTAATCTTCCTCACCAAAAAAAAAAAAAAAAAAAGAATGAGTAGCTGGGGGCCAGCCCCATGGCCTAGTGGTTAAGTTCGGTGTGCTCCACTTTGGTGGCCCAGGTCTGGTTCCCGGGTGCAGACCTACACTACTCGTTGGCAGCCACGCTGTGGCAGCGACCCACATACGAAATAGAGGAAGATTGGTACAGATGTTAGCTCAGGGCAAATCTTCCTCGGCAAAAATGGAAAAAAAGAGAATGAGTAGCTATTATTTTTGTGGTCCCCAACCCAACAAATGAGGCCAGCCTGCTAGGATCATACAGTTAGTGGGGAAGCCAGGATTCAAAAAAGGGTCTTTGTGACCCCACCACCCGTGTTTTCTATGATAGAAAAGTGTGTTTCACTGTAGTTGTTAAAGGGGAGAGTGAGAAGGAGGGAGGGGAGAGACAGTAGAAGGAAGGGAAATGAACAGTGAAAATGGGAATTTAAGAAAAGGGAAAGGGCAAAGGAAAATGAATGGATGGTAATGAGTGGTAGGAAAAGAATAAGAAAATCGAAAGAAAGGAGGCAGTGGGAAGTGAGGGAGAAAAGCTGGAAGGGAGTTGGGGACAGAGGCCCTGGGAGAACCCTCAGCCCCTCCTGGCGATCCCATCCTGGCTGGATTCCTGCTCTAGCGTCTACCACTGTGACCTCTCTCCTCTTCTGACTTCTACCTGCCCAACATACTGCCACTTGCCTTTCCCCATCCTTGAGTCTCACAACACCCTGACCACTCCTCCCAACCCCGGGACAAACTCCGAAGGCCTGAGATAAGACAAACTCCAAACTCCTGGCCTTAGAGATAAGTTGGAGAACCCCTCCCACCTGTCTCTCTAGACACACCTTCAGCTGTTCTCCGCCCTCTATTCCTTTCGCTCTATTTTTAACTATGAGGAAATAGGCGTTTTTTTTCCCACCCCCAAATTACAACCACTTTATTCATAAATGCTTTGCCTTTTTTTTTATTCTGACACTCAGCAGAACAAATCAGTGCTGCATTTTAATAGTAAACTGAAAAACTAACAATTTTTACCTGATTCGTATTTAAGTTTTCAGTAAAAATTGTCATTTTAATTTATTAAATTCATGTATCATTTTATATTAAAATGGTACTATAGGTATTTCTACCCAGTGTCATCTTACTTATACAAATATAATTGGTTGGCATTAATGTCTCCTTTTGTCATTAAATATCACATATATATATATATATCTGAGAAAATATATTCATAGCTATATATTTATACATACATATATATATATATATATATATATACACAGAATCCTTATAATT
This sequence comes from Tapirus indicus, assembly GCA_031878705.1. Classification (NCBI taxonomy): domain Eukaryota; kingdom Metazoa; phylum Chordata; class Mammalia; order Perissodactyla; family Tapiridae; genus Tapirus; species Tapirus indicus. The sequence continues at coordinate 51,023,788 of CM062918.1, forward strand.
ACAAATAAGTATTTTGGTTTAGATAATAGCATTTCCCTTTTCTCTTCTGTGGACCCCCAAATTCTACTGATATGTTGCATATTTTGGGCATTATGATTTTACTTTTTCTTATTTCTTTCAATTCTTCTCTCTTTGCTTTACTTACCTGTCCCTTCCACTAATTTCCCCAAGTTTTTTAAACTCATAACCTGGAGCTTGATATTATAACAGCAAAATATGGCACAATCAAAACAGTATATGATCCAAACCTGCCTAATAATGTGGTAGACCCACTTGTGGTGCTAGAGATCAGATTTATAAATGACAGGAGCCGATAACCTCAGGCAGGTAAGCCAGAATTGACAGTGGGAAGATCTGGAAACAATCTTTGAGAAGTTATTTAATCCAGTGACTTATTTATTTTTAACCCTATTCATCTGCAATGTAGATTGCATTGTTCTGGTAAAGAATCATGATACTAACCAACCAAGCAACTTAACAGATAAACAACCACCACATTCATGAAAAGGGCACCAATTCTGAACAGACCTCTGCGTGTATTGTGAACTCACGCCCCGTGACATTTCCTGTCATCGAGAGTGCATAGAGCTTGGTAATAGGAAGGCTTGTTACTGAAAAGCGATCTCAGACAATAAGTGGTGGATTGACTCCTTTATCAGAAAGTTGATGTGGTTGGGCTTCTGTAGTTCAGGGAGAATAATTCCAGGTGGATGAAATGACCTTCAGAAAAGGGGATTCCAAAAGTCTCCCTTCATTCACAGGTATTATATTAAGTGTTAGTATTTGGGATGCAGTCTCAGTAAAGAACTATACTTTCTAACTAAACCATATTCTCTAATGCCTTTATTGCTGCAATTTCTGATACTGGAACTCTAGTCATACTCTTATTAACAAACGTGTGGAGTCTTCTAGGTCAGCTCTGTGTCTATTAAGATTTGAAAAGTGCCCTTGAGAAGCATATAGTTTAAATAGCCCAAAATAATAGAGCATAATAAGTAATATAAAACACACAGAATAAAGAGCTGAAGACATACAAATGAGGGAGCCATTTTATTGAATTGAGGGGCTGGTGGGGCCTTAAAGGATGGATATGAGTTTTCTAGGCAGGCAGGGATGGAAAGGGCATTATCAATAGAGCACAGGGGCAAAGGTATGATGGCAGCAAAGTGCATGACGTGTTCAAGGACAGTGGTGGGTGTAGCGGCAGTGGGGAGGGTTAGAGTTGACTGGAGAAGGTGAATACAGTAAGGAATGGCCACAGATGAGGCTGGAAGAATGGATTAGGCCAGAATGTGTTGAGAGGAAAGGAAGTAGAGGTGGTGGTGGAGTGTGGAGGAGAGAAGATGTAGAACAATCTCTCTTTTCTCTACTTTGGCAAATCTTACTCATATTCATCAGTTCTTCCCTGACCTAGCTCTACCCGGGAAAAATGAAGCCCTCTTCTTTTTTCCTCCCCATGTGTTTTTTTCTTTTTGTTTAAAAAAAATTTTCTTATTGAGGTATAATTGACATACAACATCATATTAATTTCAGGTATACAACACAATGCTTCAATATTTGTATATATTGCAAAATAGTCACCATAATAAGCCTAGTTGATATCTGTCACCATACTTAAATTTTTTTGTGTGATGAGAACTTTTAAGATTTGCTTTCTTAGCAACTTTCAAATATACAGTACAGTATTGTTAACTATAGTCACCATACTGTACATTACATCCCCAGGACTTCCTTATTTTATCATTGGAAGTTTGTACCTTTTGACCTCCTTTATCCATTTTACCCACCCCCTGCTGTGGCAACCACCAAGCTATTCTCTGTATCTATGAGCTTTTTTTTTTTTTGATTCCACATATAAGTGAGATTATACAGTATTTGTCTTTCTCTGACTTACTTCACTTAGCATAATGCCCTCGAAGTCCATCCATGTTGTCACAAATGGCAAGATTTCATTCTTTTTTTATGGATGAATAGTATTCCATTGCATATGTATACCACATTTTCTTTATTCATTTATCAATGCACACTTTGGCAGTTTCCATATCTCGACTATTGTAAATAATGTTGTAATGAACATGGTGGTGCAGATATCTTTTCAAGGCAGTGTCTTCTCTCTGTGTGTTTTTGTTGATATAGTTAGTTAGCCACTTATCCTCTTGTTTCATGGTTTGTTTAGATATCTGCCCTTCTCTGTACACTGTGAAGCCCTTGAAGGAAGGGATTTTTGTCTTGCCTATTTAGGTTACTTGGCTGCATAATAGATGCCAAATAAATCATTCTTAGGTTGGGCTATTCTGTAGATTAATATTTCAACTAAAGTATTTTAAACTTTGAAATTGTAAAGACTCTATGATCCTGAATATTAACGTCTTCCGCAATGGCCTAATTTTATGTAGTCTAAGTGGCAGAGATTATTATCTTTGATACTGAAGAACTCCTTTGGCATTATAGCTTGTTTGGCATAAATCACTTTTTTTCTTACATGTAATTTGTTTAAATTCAAAGTTCTTTGTCTAGGAAAGTGAAATGTTCACACTTTGAAACTCTAAAAATAACATACTGGAGAGATGATGCCAAAACAATAATTTTAATCAGAAATGCTTTCTGAATCCAGCATCTAAATGAGAACTAATTACTGAATCAGATCATGGTTACTAGGCATTCATTGTTTTAAGGCAGTTAACGGCAGCATTGAGAAGCCTAAGTAATGAAATATTTTAAAAACCATTCTGTTTTGTTCAGATTTCTAATGTGTTACGATGATCAAATGTTCCATATATGCGAGATATAATGTGAATATCTTATAATGAAGTTTTAATGAAAAATATCATTCTCATTCTCTTGGTGGATAGATGGGTTCCTCCAAATCAGAACCCATTGATCATGCATTGTTTTATTTAAGATTAATTTAGAAAGAAGTTCTCTTAATGTGCTGTGGAATTTACTAAATTTGCTGAGATCAAATTTACTAAGATAGTTTCCTATAAATTTCTATGGAGAAGTACAAGATTGAATAAGCCTGTGAAACTACTTTGTATCTGTAAAAGCAGATTCTCAAGCTTGAAATGCAGATATGGGGTGAGGAAACTCCATTTAACAGTCCTTATTGATCTGTCTAGCAAGGCTTAGCAGTATTAATTTCAGAAGCATTTTGATTTTCCGTGATTCTTTTCTCCTTATTTGGAAACATTTTCTGTTTATTTCATATATAAGATATGAGATATTTAATAATATAACTTATCAGCTTGTCAGCATAATTTATGATCTACTTAGTAACTTAATAATAAGCTTTAGGGGTCATTTAAGTTCTAGATATAAACTGTTAAATAATTTAATGCTTATTTTTTCAACAGATGTGAATTATTAAAAAGAAAATGGCCCAGTGGAGCACTGTATTTCCTTCTCTTGTCACTGAGGAAAGGTATAATATATGGAAAATATGCATCTAAGGTATACTTTCCCTTTCCACCAATCCCATGAGGGTTGCTAGTGGGTGTGATGGTCATCATAAATGAAGCCTTACAATTGTTACATTATCCAAGAATGATTTTGTTCAGGGGCGAGAGAAGTACTGTTGTGTCCCCTCTCCACCTTCCAATTTGTAGGACACTCTGGACCACTCAGTGACATGAGAGGTGGAGATTTCACAGTGGCCCTACAGGAGGATTGTACTCTGGTCAACAGTAAAATGTGACTCTGGAGGTTTGGGGGCTAATGTCCCTGCTAACCCTTTTAAATCAGAAGTTGCAAATTGGTTGTCCATAGGCTCAAACTGTCTCATGGAAGTACATCGTTTGGCCTGCATCATGGTAAATACTTTTTAAATGAGTTGCTAACATTTAAAATCAGGCAATTTCAGCTATGAGTCTGGATTTCCTGGCTCTTCTTGAATATCAGATGGTCTGGAAAAATAGACCTGCATTCCCAGATGGCCAGTCATGGGTGGAGCAGAACTGTGGCTCCCTTTAGTTGAGGAATGCCCTTCCCAGTTCTCCAAAGTCCCCACTACTCCTTATTGCATCGTATGTGGTGTGCTTTACTCATTTATGTCGTCTGCTTGACCCCTGTAGGCATTTGAGTTTGTAACCATTGCTTTGCAGGGAGGGAGGAGGAGGAGATGTCAGAGATTTTATTAATAAGCTTGATCTTGATAACACAGCTTATATTGGGGAGACATCTCAGTGTGTCCAATTCCTCTTGCTCTTGGAGGTCATGGAGACTGCTACCAGCACACATTGATCTCTGAGTACGATTGTTTAAAGATGCTGCCTGGCTCACGAAGAAAACTCCTTTTGGTGGAAACCCTGCCTCAAAACCCATTTAGCTTGTAGGGAAAGATTATTTGTATTTCCTTCTCTGGGAAGTCTTGAATCTGGCTTTAAAAATTATGTTTTCCCAATTAACAACCCTTGTACTGTGGCTCCCTTCTGTAGGCGAGTGAGAACCATGCCCCGACACAGCCAGTCCCTGACCATGGCACCCTACTCGTCTGTAAGCCTAGTGGAGCAACTGGAAGACAGGATCCTCTGCCACGAGAAGACCACCGCCGCCCTCGTGGAGCATGCTTTCCGGATTAAAGACGACATCGTCAACAGTTTGCAGAAAATGCAAAACAAAGGGGGAGGCGACCGCTTGGCCAGGCTTTTCTTGGAGGAGCACATCAGAAACATAACTGCCATAGTGAAGCAGCTGAATCGGGATATCGAGGTAAGGTGTGTGTAAGTCAGGTGGGCTGCGTTCCTTTCTGCAGACCTGCTCCGGTTAGGAGGTTGGCAGGTCCAGTTCCCACCTCCCAGGCAGGAATGCGTTCAGATCAAAGCTGTCCGTCCTGTCTATTCTTAATGATTGCCAAGGAAACAGCCTAAACAAATATCCTAGTTAAATTTATTCCAGTATTTGATAGCAGTTACTGTCAGTGTTATTTATGTTTAATCTAAATTTACCTTGCTGATTATTAAATCACTTTGTTTTGTTTGGCTGTCAAAGGAGAGAGAGAAGAACGAGTCAGAAAGTTTCCCTGTCAAACCCTTCATATCACTGAAGACAGCTATGAAATCACTTATTAGGTTAGCCTTCGCTGCTTCACATTAAACGTTTCTAGGTCATAATGATTATATATAATTCAGTTTATTACTCAAACAATCTAGAGATCTGAATTGATTCTCAGACTCCTCTTTTATTGCTTTATTTTCTCTGAAATGAGCCCAATAAAAGGCCAATATTGTCTATTTTTAGAATTTGAAAATTTACTGTTATTTATTGAGCAATCGCAGGGACCACACAATTTAATTCAGAAAGCTTAAGATCATTTAGGGCCTGGGCTTCCATCACTGAACAATGTCAATATCCTTCACGTGCAGTTTTTAAATACATGAATAAAGGATATATGGCTAGATTAAGGAAAACCTTTGTTTCAAGTCATGGAGATTGTGTCTTAATTATGCTTCCTGAAATTAAGCCCCTTTTTTCAGTGTCAAATTTGTTGTATTTATTTATTTTTTTAAAGTTTTATTAAAGTATAATTTAACAGCCGCAAAAATCCACCCATTGTAAGTGTGCAATTCAATGATTTGTAGTAAATTTATAGAATTGTGCAACCATCAACACAATTCGGTTGTGGAACATTTCCATCACCCCCCAAAATGTATATAGACCTGTTTACAGTCGATCCCTACTTCCACCCCAGACCCAGGTAACTACTAATTTGCCTTCTGAATATATGTCTTTTCTGGACATTTCATATAAACGAAATCTTACAATATGAAGTCTTTTGCATCTGGCTTCTTTCACTTAGCATAATCTTTTTGAGGTTTAGCCATGTTCTAGCATGTATCGGTAGTTTGTTCCTTTTTATGTCTCAGTAGTATCCGATTGTATGGATATACCATGTTCTGTTGATCCATTCATTAGTTGATGGACATTTGGATTGTTTCCAGATTTTAGCTATTATGAATAAAGCTGCTGTGAACACTTGTGTACAAGTCTTTGTGTGGAGATATGTTTTCATTTCTCTTGGGTAAATTAGTAGGAGTGGAATTGCTGGATCTTACAGTAAGCTTATGTTTAACTTTTTATTTTTATTTATTTATTTTTTTGCTGAGGAAGATTCGCCCTGAGCTAACATCTGTGCCAATCTTCCTCTATTTTATATGTGGGTCACCACCACAGCATGGCTGATGAGTGGTGTGGGTCTGCGCCTGGGATCTAAACCCATGAACCCAGGCCACTGAAATGGAGCGCGCCGAACCTAACCACTAGGCCACTGGGCTGGCCCCAATGTTTAACTTTTTAAAACATAGCCAAACAATTTTCCAAAGTGGCTATATCATTTTACAATCCCACCAGCAGTGTATGAGGGTTCCAGTTTCTCCACATCCTCGCCAACGCTTATCATCTGTCTTTTTGATTATAGTCATTATAGTGGGTGTGTAGTGGTATTTCATTGTGGTTTTAATTTGCATTTCCCTAATGACTAATGATGTTGAGTACCTTTTCATGTCCTTATTGGTCATTTGTGTGTCTTCTTTGGTGAAATGTCTACTCAAGTCTTCTGCCCACTTTTTAAAAATGAATTTTTTGGGGCCGCCCGGTGGCGCAGTGGTTGAGTTTGCACTTGGCAGCCCGGGGTTCGTGAGTTCGGATCCCAGGCGCCCGCTGACGCACTGCCTGTCAGCCATGCTGTGGAGGCGTCCCATATAAAGTGGAGGAAGATGGGCACGGATGTTAGCCCAGGGCCAGTCTTCCTCAGCGCAAAGGGGAGGATTGGCAACAGATGTTAGCTCAGGGCTGGTCTTCCCCACACACACAAAAAAATAATAATTTAAAAAAAATAAAAATAAAAATGAGTTTTTTATTGTGGTAAGATATTACCATTTTAACTGTTTTTAAGTATACAATTCATTGACATTAAGTACATTCACAGTATTGTATGCAACCATCACCACTATCCATTTCCAAAACTTTTTGATCATCCCAAACAGAAACTCTGTTCCCATTAAACAGTAACTCCCCATTCCACTATCACCTCAGCTCCTGGTAACCTCTGTTCTACTTTCCATCTCTATGAACTTACCTGTTTTAGATATGTCATATAAGTGGAATCATACAGTGTGTGTCCTTTCGTGTCTGGGTTATTTCACTTAGCGTAATGTTTTCAAGGTTCATCCAATTTTTAAATTGGGTTATTTGTCTTATTATTGACTTTTAAAAATTCTTTATATAGTTTAGATATGAATCCCTTAACAGATATGTAATTTGCAAGTATTTTCTCCCATTCTGTGGCTTTTATTTTTATTTCCATATGGTATCTTTTGAAGCACAAATTTTAAAGATTTTAATGAAGTCTAACTTATCAGTTTTTTTTCTTTTATGGTTTATAGTTTTGGTGTTGTATCTTAAGAACTGTTTGCTTAACCCAAGGTCACAACGATTTTTCTTCTCTGTTTTCTTTAAAAGTTTTGGTTCTAGTTCTTACATTTAGATCTGTGATCCATTTTGAGTTAATTTTCATATGTGGAGTGAGGTAAAGGTCTAAGTTAATTTTTTTTTCATATGGATATCCAAAGAAAATCTATCATTTTCCCTTTTCTCAAAAATCAATTGACTAGAAAACATTAGGGTTTATTTCTGGATTCCATTGATCTGTATGGTTTTCCTATGCCAATACTGCATTGCCTTAATTTCTAGCTTTAGAGTACATTTTGAAATCAGGTAGTATAAGTCTTCCAACTTTGTTCTTCTTTTCAAAATTGTTTTGGCTATTCTGGGTCCTTTGCATTTTCATATAAATTTTAGGATCAGCTTGTTGGTTTCTATAGGAAAGCTTTCTGAGATTTTGACAGAAATTGCTTTGAATGTATAGATCAATTTGGGTAGAATTGCCATCTTAACAATATCGAGTCTTTGATCATCTCAAAGAGCCAACTCTTGGTTTTATTCATTTTTTTTCTATTGCTTTTCTGTTTTCTATTTCATTGTTTTCAATTCTATATTATTTCCTTTTTCCTGCTTGCTTTGATTTAGTTTGCTTTTCTTTTTCCAGTTTCTTAAGGTGGAAGCTTAGGTAATTAGTTTGAGATCTTTCTTCTTTTCTGATAATGGTGTTTGAAGCTATAAAGTGTCCTCTGAGCACTGCTTTAGCTGCTTCCCATGAATTTTGGTATGTTGTGCTTTAGTTTTCATTCATTTGAAAATATTTTAAAATTTCCCTTGTGATTTCTTCTTTGGCTCACATGTTATTTAGAAGTGTGTTGTTTAATTTCCAGATGTTTGGGGTTTCCCCAAATTTGTTTCTGTTTTGGATCTCTAATTTAATTCCATGTGGGCAGAGAATGTATTTTGTATGTTTTTAATCTCTTTAAATTTATTTAGACTCTTGTTTTATAATTATTGAAATCTCCAACTCTTATGGTTGAATCGTCTATTTCTCCTTTCAGTTCTGTCAGTTTTTGCTTCAAGTATTTTGGGGCTCTGTTGTTAGGTGCATATATATTTATAAATATCTTCCTGATGTATTGACTGTTTTATCATTATAAAATGTCTCTAGTAATATTTCTTGTCTTAAAGTCTATTTTGTCTGATATTAATACAGCTATTCCAGTTCTTTTGTGGCTGCTGTTTGCATAGTTAATATCTTTTTTTCATAATTCTCACTTAGCTTATGCCTAAGTGAGGTCCTAGTTGACCATGTGGTTACCATCTTTCAGTGTTCTTTGAACACTGAAACGTGTCTTTACTAAGGACAGGGATTCACTCAGAATTTTACCCTAATTGAAGTGCATTTGTCTTTTGGATTCTAGAATTTCTGCTCTATACATCTTGTGTTTAAAGAAAAGTGCTATGTGTTTGTTATTAAGAGGATGTAGCAGGTCTTTGTTGCTTTGGAGACTGATGGCATCCATTCCAGTTTCCTTTGGTCACAGCAATTTGATTTCCTTTTGGGGTTTACCTTTCTTCCATTGGATACAGAGTGGATGGCTATTAATTGGGTGCCTTATAACCTTTTTAGCTAAAGAGGATTGGAGTTCATAACTCAGGCCAGAGCACTGAGATGCTTGCCTCCTGGAACTTGAAACCTGAGCAGTGTGATCCATGGACTGGAAATGGCTGGAGCACCTTCCCTGCAGCAGCCGTGCCTGCGGAATACTGGCCAGTGGTTCCTTCTGCCTGGACCCTAGGAAATGCTTTTTGTGTCTTTTTCTGTCAGAATCCCCAGCTGCCCTGTTGATTGTGTACAGCTCTCCCCTATATCCTTCCAATAAATTCCATTTTTCCCCCTAAGTTAGCCTGAGTCAGGTTCAATTGCCTGCACCCAAAGAACTGTAGTGACATCCGAGGGGGCATAGAAAGTTTAAGAGGTTGTTGTAGATAATTTACTTGTTTTGGGAAGATGGTGTCTAAATTAGAATGATCTTTCCAGTTTTATATTTGAGTGCCAAAGTAATTTTATTCCAGAGGCTGAAGTTGGCACCTTAAGAAAATTGAAAAACCCCAACTTCAACATTTTAATTTTGAAAAGGGTTAGAGATAGATTAGGGAACTGACAGCCTCGCCACAGCCAAATCTAGAGACAGAGATAGATAAAATCAAAGTGATTGGGGATAAATAATGATTCTCAGGTTCCCAGCCACTCAACCAATGGCAAAAAAGCATGTTATAAAAAAATACAAGCACCCTATGTTTCCTGTTAGAAAATAGTGTGACCTCCCCATTCTTTCCATGGCCAGCATTTCCCTGTGGGTACTCAGCTGGGTTCCCTTTGCTCATGTGGGTGATGGACAGACAGACTGGAGACTGGAGCCAATCTCTTCCAGCATTACTGTCTTTAGGTAAAAGCAGAGTGTAACTCTACCCTTAGAAAACTCTGGACTGAATTTTTCTGTCAACATAAGAGGTGATAGTGCTTTAGCTGCAACTGTGGGATCTGGGGAATAGTTTCCCCTTTGGGAATTGTTAGCTGCTAAATTATTAGCTGCTATGTACTAATCCAATGATCAGAACCATTTTAAATATGTAATTCCAACTTCAGCTGAGCCCTCAATGCAGTTTAAGAGTTCCTTCATTCTAGGATGCCCTCCCTGCCAGTTCCTCCTGTGCCTCAATTCCCTTTCCCTTAATGTATCCTGAGCATCCACCTCTTGCCGCTGTTACCATAGCATTTACTGAAGAGGATTGACATTGTTTCTCTACAAGTCTGTTTCCCTTGATAGATTGTGAGCTCTTCAAAAAGAAAGGGACCTTGTCTTTCTCATCTTTGCATTGATGGCATTTCACTCCAAACATTGAGCTAGACAATGGTTATTCAGCCATTCTTTGCTTTATGAGTATTTCTACCCCTTCAGGGAGAATTTCTTCGTGAAACTAGGTAATTCTAGCTTTAGTTCTCACTGAGTTTCTCCTCTGCCCCATCATTCCTTTAATGTGAGTTCATTGAACTGCTTAAATAATTAGAGTCATTAGCAAACATACCTAGGGATCCAAAGTCATCAATCATTTAGGCTTTTGCTAATTATTTTTCTTTAAGATGTGTTTTTAACACAATTTTTCTTTACTGTTTCTTTAAGATTACTTTTTTAACAGTTTACAATGCAGCAAGTATTAAAGTAATTTCAATTCTGCTGTTTTTCCATCTGAAACATATTTTATGTAATGATGATTCTTGCCTTAACCAGACAGCACTCTTTTCCATTTACATATATTTTTGGAGTGTGCAGTTTTGCGAATGAAAAGATGATTTCCATTGTAGAGAGGGAACGCTGAGTAAAATCTAATTCTGGTAAAAAATTTACTTTGCATATGTGGGCTTTTACTTTTTTAGGACTGGTGATAACTATATATCATTATAAAGTAACAGAAGGCAGTTTGGAAATTTAATAGACTCTGATATGAAACACTAATTGTACGGTTTTATATATTTTATGAGCCTAAGCATATTTACCCAAATATAACCAAAATTAGGATGCTTGATGAGACATCAGAATTGCCACATTATAGCCAAACTTTTTAAAAATGAAATCGTGGTATAGATTAAAATTTAAAAGTACTAAAAGGAAGTCTTTACTTATAAGTGATATAAAATTAGAAGGGTGGGTATTATGCAAAGGCATATTTGCATATTTAAAGCAAAGAGGTGTGAAGATATTCAAATTGTATTTGAATGATGTGAAAGGTGTATTTTTGTCTGTAGATTTTTAATGAATTTCTTCTGTAAATTGCGTGGTTTTAAAATTATTTTTATTACTGATTTACACTTGTTTTTCAGTTCACTCAGTAAAATTTTACTGGGTATTTGTTTTGTAAAAATCTGTCCCTGCAGGTGATTTTGTATCTCAAAACTAAAGATGAAGCCATTCTCAACATGTAAAGACCACTCCAGGCTCTTGATGGAGCTAATCAAATTGTGATATGTTAATACTAGGTAAATTTGCCTCCTTAAGTCTTTATGATTCTCTGTTGTGTGGTTCTGCACATAGTTATATGCAGGAAGGAAAGTAAAATATGTTGTCAAACCACTAGCCTATGTGATCCTTGAGAGCTACTACTGAGTCTTAATTTTTCTATTTTTAGCACCTACTGCAGTGTCCAGCATATAGTAGGAGCTCAATAAATGTTTCATAATCAAAGACTCTGTGTCCTTGGCCCTTCCAGAACCCTGTAATTATTGCCCATGTTCTATCAGCAGATTCCATCAAAACAGATGACTCTTGTGTACTAGTACACAGTAGGTGCTTGATAAATGTTGAATGAAAAAATCAATTGTTTTAATACATCCCCCCCATTGTCTCCATTGGCAGTTTGCCTTGTGATATGGAGTATGTTATCAATTATTTATTCCTCAGAAACTTTCCACAAATTATTGTCATCATTATAAATTTAGAAGAGGTAATGTAGTCAACTATGCATTATGCATGTCTGGATTGTCCATATTGTCTTTGATTTAAGCTGTTATCAATCCCTGGAACCCAGATCCTGGTAATCACTCCATGGCCCTTTTGTTGGTAGTGAGCTTTTCCTTTCATGCCAGTTCAATGGCTTGGGAAAGTGGTTGGGACCCCCATATCCCCTTAGGGCTTTCACAGTGTCTTTGGCCTTTGGGGAATCAAGCAGTGGGGTCTGCTACCTGGCTGGTTAGAATCTGCAGACCTATTCCTGGTTTCCATGTGCTCAGTCTTCGTGAAGCCCTGCTGGCTTGGGGTGTTGGCTTTGACCTAGTTGGATTATGGGAAATTGTATCAAGCCCTCACCTAATTGACTAGATTAGACACAGTTTGCTAGTTTAATAATTTGCAAATGGGCCACTGAAGAGTTTTCTGAACTCAAGTGATAAGTGCAGAGTTGGGCTTTATTAGCATGTCAAAGCAGAAGTGTGGACAATAATGTTAACATACACTGTCGTTGGATGGACAGACAGGAAGTTGATTCAGTGTGCGTCTAGCACTGTCAGCAAGGAGAGAGTCTTGGCTACTAGCCTTCACGTATTTTACCTAAAAAGGGAATTTCAGCCTGCAGCTAAGCAATCTTGTCCCATTGAAACAGGTATATCAGCAGAGGGACTTTGGTGATTATCATCTATGTTAGTCAGGATTCTCCAGAGAAACAGAACTGATGGGATATATATATATATATTATAACGTATTGGCTCACACGATTATGGAGATTGAGAAGTCCTACCATCTGCCGTCTGCAAGCTGGAGATCCAGGGAAGCCAGGGGTGTAGTTTGAAGGCCTGAGAAACAGAGAGCCGATCGTGTAGATTTCAGTCCAGATCTGAAGGCCTGAGAACCAGGAGTGCTGAGGGCAGGAGACCAACATCCCAGCTCAGTCAGGCAGAAAGCGAATTCCACCTTCCTCTTTGTTTTTGTTCTAGTATGGCCCTCAGTGGATTGGATGATGCTCAACCACATCGTGGAGGGCTGTCTGCTTTACCCAGTCCACCAATTCAAATGTTAATCTCTTCTGGAAACACTCTCACAGACACACCCAGAAATAATATTTAACCAGCCATCTGGGCATCCCATGGCCCAGTCAAGCTGACACGTAATTAACTGTCACATATTCCAAATTCATTTTGTTTTAACTCTGCCCATTAGGCTTGGCTTGTCATATGGCTTGACTCTAGGGGGAGAAGACAGTGAATAGAATGGAATTTGAGTATTTGTTCAGTTCTGTTAATAGAGGTTTTTCTATGTACATTGACAAATTGGTGTTCTGGTGTCTGCCCTTGTCTCCAATATATTTTAGTGGGTCTGAGTCCGTCTTTGAGGACCTGATCACCTCTAGGCACCAGGTAGGTATAGTTGCTGAGCCTTCAGTGTGAAAGACCAGATCCTGGAACATGAGCGAAATTAACTGATAAATTACTCAGCTGCCCGCTGGGAGCCAGGCATTGTTAGAGGTACTGGGACTACAGTGGTCACCCAGGCCCCCGCTCTTGGGCCTGCTGCACATTTTAGTAGGGTTTACAAGAGTAAACACTGAGTAACCAAGGGAATTTCAGCCTAAGTCAAGTGCTCTGGTAAGACAATATGATGGAGAGTGATTGTGGGGCTATTTTAGGAAGGGTGGTGGGGTGTAAGGTGACATGTGAACTGAGACTGGAATGATGGAGGGGCCAGCCAGAGGTGGTGATATGTGGGGAGGAGACACAGAGAAGAGAACATTCCACAGAGAGGAAACTGCAGGTTCCAAATCCATAAGCAGGAGGAAGTTTGACATGTTTGAGGAGCAAAAGAGGACCAATGGGACTGGAGTATCATGAGCCCAGGGGGATAGGACCAGATTGTAAGCCTTGAAGGCTATGATGGGGAGTTTAGAGTTTGGAAATGGGAATCCATTATTTAGTTTTAAGCAAAGGAATTGAAATAACTCATTCACACTCTTGGTGCTGGGGATTCTTTAGTGAGTAAAAATGCTGGCCCTCCTGTTGCTTACAAACCAATTTGTGTTTTAAAAAGATCATTCTGGCTATCTCCATCATTCTGCATGGAGAAGAGAAACAGGTTAGGGGGTGAGGTGACTGTGGCTTGGATTAGGGGAGTCACGGTGGAGATGGAGAGAAGTGGATGGATTCTGGATCTGTTTTGGAGATAGAGCTGGCAGGACTTCCTGCATGTAGGAGGTAGAGAGACTTTGGTTTAGGACTTGGCCAGTTTTAGGGGCCCATTAAAAGTCCAGGTGGAAACGCCAAGAAGGCAATTTGACATATAAGGCTGCAGCTGGGGGAGTGTTAAGTCCTAGTGTGAAGATGAAAAAGCCACGTAGGGAGATACTCTCTTATAAGGAAGGCCCTGCCTTGCTCAGCTGGGCCTTTCTCCAGGTGATAGTGGCATTACACCTTCAGTTCCAAATCCTCACAAATATAGGATGAGTTGGAGAAACATGGGGAGCTGTTTCTTTCCCGGTTGTTCCTAGGCAACACCAGCCTGTCTGGGTGGGTCGGTCCTGGCGGGCTTGGGTTGTCATCACCTTTACATAAACAGCATGAGGCAGGGCTGGGGTTGGGGGGTGCCATTTCCTACTGTCTTTGGGAAGGGGATTCTTTAAAGACAGTGTCTTAGAAAAAAATGAATGAAGACTAGAGACCTCACTTTTTCAAGGTGGCTGGCCCCTTCTCTGCTCGGGTGACACATGTTACTGTATGGACTTGGTCCGTGCGCTTAATACTCTCTAGTCTTTCCTGTTGCAGCTGAGCTCTGTGAAGGCAGGCCTGGTGCACAGCACATAGTAGGCATGCAGAAAACAGTTTCTTGAATTGAACTGACAATAATGGAGAGTTGATGATCTATTTAGGGGTGTAACATTTTTTAAGTAAACACATCATGATGATATATTGTTCCAAAATGACAAATTAGGGAACATTACTGGCTTTACAGAGAGATTGTTTTGCTAAGGCTTCATGATAGAATTTCTTTAAATAGTAAGCTCTCTAAAGCCTTCTGTTTTCACATAACTCTTCAGTAATGTGAATATTGTGTTAAGCTCAGATATAATTCTTTTCTGTATTATGCAAAGAAAGCAGTTCTAATACAATATCTTATTCATCTGCATAAGAATTCTGAAAGTTAAATGGGCTTTATTTCTAAGCATTAAAAGAGCCACACACACACACACACACACACACACACACACACAGAGTACACTTTTTTTTTTGTTATAAAAGTAGTGTATGCCCATTGTGGAAAATACAAAAAAGAGGAATCAACCATAATGCCACCCTAGAGATGTGCAAAATGTTAATATTCTAGTATTATTTTATGTGTATATTATACACAGCTGAAGTCATGCTGTATATTTATTTTGTACCCTTTCTTTTTGCTTAATTTTAGATTGTACACATTTTCCCTTGTTTTTAAAAGCCCTCCGTGAACGTCTTACTAGTTGCATAATAATGTACCATGTAGATGCCTTGTAAGATACTTGCGATGTGCATTGCGCTGTGAAGACATCTGTGCATACATGTTTGTCATTTTTCTTATTATTTCCTTTAAGATTAATTCCAAGAACTAGAGTTACTGGGTCAAAGGTTATGAACATTGTGAATATATTTTGATACATCACACTCCAGAAAGATGTATCAGGATGGGCCAACTGTGCATTTTTAATTTTTGATATACATTTAAGTTTTATAATAAAAAGTAGTTGGGGCCGGCCTGGTGGCATAGTGGTTAAGTTTGCCTGCTCCACTTCAGTGGCCCAGGGTTCGCAGGTTCAGATCCCGGGCGAGGACCGACGCACCACTTGTCAAGCCATGCTGTGGCGGTGTCCCATGTAAAGTGGAGGAAGATGGGCACGGATGTTAGCTCAGGGCCAGTCTTCCTCAGCAAAAAGAGGAGGATTGGCAACGGATGTTAGTTCAGGGCTAATCTTCCTCACACACACACAAAATAAATAAATAAAAAATATTTGCTTCTATAATAGATGAAAATGGTATGATTTTTAAAATTTTAAATAGACTTTGTTTTTTAGAGCAGTTGTAGGTTCACAGCTAAATTGACCAGAAAGCAGAGTTCCCATATACTGCCCGTACCCACACATGCCCAGTCTCCCTCACTATCAATATCCATACCACAGTGGTACATTATAATGGTATGATTTTTATTTCCTGTTTCTTTGCTTACTAGAAAGGTTGAACCTTTTAAAAAAGGTGACATTTAATTATGTTAAGTGCCTCTTTTGTGAATTGCTGTTCACTTTACTGAGTGATTTTTTGATTGAGAAACAAGTGAAATAAGATTGGTTATAGCCTTTGTCATTTCTACAGTGTCTAATGCAGTGTTTCTCCGGGAGTGGTCTGTGGACCATGAACATCCACATTTCTGGGCTCATTCCCTAGCTTTGTTTCTCTGAGGGTGGGGCCCAGGAATTTGTGTGATTAGCAAGCCATCCAGGGATTCCTTATGCACCCCAAAGATGTTTGAGAATCCCTGGTCTTAAGCCTTATTACAAACAAAGGTTTGAAGCATCACATCCAAAAAAATATAAGTATTGCTTTCTATTAACTCTAGCTAATAAGTGTTAATTCCTATTAAAAGAGAAAGAGAACATCAGCACCTTTTCGTCAGTGGGAGAGTGTCAGAACCAGATTAGTCAGATCTGAGGTTTTCTTACAAGAATGTGTTCAGATGACTAACGTTTTGTCATTCAAAGGTGATTGTAACTGGTTTGCAGTCTTCATAATAGAGCAGGTTCATTCAGAAAAAGCTGGAAACTACAGCAAATAACAGATAGGTCTAGCAGTACCAAATTCCTTCCAGTGAAATTTTTTTTCACTGTCACTATCACTCCATCTATAGTGGCTCCAACCAGGTTTCCAATAAGGAAAACACAGGATCCTCACCTTGCTAATTTCTGCTTTTTACCAGGAAGTTTGAAAATCTTAAAAAATGTATATAAGTGCACTTTTTTGCATGTATGTTATACTTAAGAAAATAGTTGAGAAAAGGAAGCACAAAAACAATTTGTGTGAGCATAATTACATTGCTTCTAATAGGGCTTTTCTGTTCATTTGCAAATTGGACTGCAAATTGTCAGTGTATTAGAAATCATCAAATTTCTAGAAATAAATAGTAACAAGTAGGTGCACACGAATGTATCCTTAAGAAATCCCTAGATTGGTGCAGGAGGTAATGGGAAGGTGGTGGTTCAGCGTGCCTGCCTCCACTGTTCCCAGTTCCAGGACTACCTTCCTGAACAGCTGGGATAGGCTGGCAGGAAGGCCTGGGGGTGCCAGCAGAGACCTGGCCCAGGAGAGCCTGGGAGTGAGGTCCTGGGCACCGTGGTTTAGGAGTCAGAGAGGGAAGGCCAGTCTCCTGCCCTCACAGAGGTAGTGGTGAGGGGCAGTAGAGGTGGGCCGTGTCCCCACTGCCTCCAGGGGGAGGGCTGCGGACAGCAGGATGCAGAGAAGATTCCTCCTGGTGCCTCACCTGGAGACTGGCTCTGCTCTCCTGGCTGCATCTCCAGCTCACAAGCTCCTTTCACGACGCTCAGGACCACCTACCTAATCTCACTCCAATAAGCAGGGAACAGAAAGAAACATCACACCTACGGGGGCCCAGCAGCCAGAGGGAGGAAGAATAAGCACAGCCCTTAGAACAGGCCTGGATGAAATAGGAAACAGGTGGATCTTGAATGAAAAATAATTAGGACATGTCATGGACTGAATGTTTGTGTTTCCTCCCCAAAATCATATGTTGAAGCTCTAACCTGCAATGTGATGGTATTTGGAGGTGAGGCCTTTGGGTGGTAATCAGGTTTAGATGAGATCCTGAGGGTCAGGCCCCCATGATGGGATTAGTGCCCTTATAAGAAGATGTAGAGAGACCACATCTTCTTTTCTCTGTCACGTGAGGACACAGTGAGAAGGCAGCCATCTGCAAGCCAGGAAGAGGGCCCTCACTAGACTCCAACCCTGATCTCAGACTTCCCAGCCTTCAGAACTGTGAGAAATAAATGTTTGTTGTTTATAAGCCACTCTGTCTGTGGTACTTTGTTATAGCAGCCCTAGCTGACTAAGACAGGGCATTTAAGAAGATCCAAGTACAACATAAAATTTCTTCCTTGAACTTAAATTTTTAAAAGTCAGTAGATGAACTCGAGGCAAGGATGGTTACTTTTATGAATTGAATTAGTTGCCCACAAGACAAAGTAGAAGAAATGCTGAAACATCAGAGCCAAATATGAAGAGAAAGAAACCATGAGGGAAAAGATACAGGACTTGAAGGACAGATCCAGGACGCACAACATGTGATTAAGAGGAGTTCCAGAAAGAGAAAGAAACAGATAGAGAAGAAACAATAGTTACATAGAAGAAGAAAATTTCTCAGAGTTGAAGAAAAATCGGACACTACAGATTGAAAAGTTCACTGAGTTCCAGGTAGAATTGAATTAAAAATGAAAAAAAGATCCACAACTAGGTATACAGTCATACACTGCTTAACGAGATTTCAAACAACAGACCACATTTACTATGGTGGTCCCATAAGATTACTACCATATAGCCTAGGTGTGTAATAGGCTATACCGTCTAGATTTGTGTAAGCACACTCTATGATGTTTGCACAATGATGAAATCACCTGACGACACATTTCTCAGAATGTATCCCTGTCATTAAGTCACACATGACTGATAAAATTGCTGAACTCCAAAGATGAAGAACAAATCTTACAAGCTTCTAGACATAAGGAGCCAAAGTACTTACAGAGGAAGAAGCATCAGACTTTCTGTCAGCCTCTAAGGTTACTGAGAGGAAAGGCCTTTAAGTGAAGAATTCTTACCCTTTCAATTTATCACCTACCATTCAGGGTGAGGGAAGGATGGTTATCAACATGGCAGGGATTCTGAGAGTCTTTCATCCAAGTGCCTGATCTGAGGACTCTAATCAAAACACAATGAGTCTGCACAGAGGCCCTACAATAGGGGAAAATGAAAAGGAGAAGCACAACGGTAATCAGTGATCCTTAAAAAAAGACCTATATCTCTTCACATAAATGGATATTGAGAAATGCCTGGGACTGGGTAACAGAGTGCTGAAAAAGAAAAAAAATATATTGAAATAGAAGAGGCATTCTACGAGCAAAATTCTAATTGTAGCCCAACCAAAAGTATGAGTTATTATAACAAAGCCTAGTTGGGGTGAGGGAAGAGCAAGAGGGGAGGAAAGTAAAATCCTCCCAGGTAAGTCACCTGGGGTTGCAGGGTGAAGGAAGGTGGGATGACGTGTGCTGAGTGTCTCATATGGAGGAGAGGGGAAGCTGGGCAAGAAGAGGGCCTGGAATAGGCGTGTATATGGGTATGAGTGCTGGGAAAGGGAAGGTAACCATTCATGGAGTAGCAGTGTCTGGAAACATTCCTCATTTAACAAGGGGAGAAAAGGCAATGAATGGTAACCTGATTCAACCAGTCAAAATAAAGAAAAGGAGTAAGAAAACAACAACAAAAAGCAATATAAATTGTAAACATAAAGTGAGATGAAAGGATGAATGAAAACACACACACAAAGCAGTGTAGTGTCATGATGGAGAGCACAGTCTATGGAGCCAGACACCCCGGTTCGAATCCCAGCTCCATCACTTACTGACTGTGGCTTTGGGCAAGTTACTTAATGGCTTGGAGATTTCACCACCTGTGAAATGGGATAATAATAGTACCTCCTTCGTGGGGTGTTGTGTGGGTTAAATGAGTCCAGTTAGACCAAGCAAGTGTTTGCTTTATTATTTATAAAATAGTAGCAATATTCATATTGGATAAGGTGAAACTTAATATTAAAAAGCACTAAATCAGGTGAAGAAGGTTATTATATAATGGTAATAATAGCTACTTTTATCATAAATCAGTATGTGCCAAATAAAATGGGACCAAAATATATAAAGTAAAAAGTACTAAAAACGTAAGGAGAGCTTGATGAAAATATTTTACAGGGGGAGAATTCAAAATACCTCTTTCAGAGCTGGAGAGATCTAGTAGACAAAAATAAATAAGATCTAGAGAAAATGAATAATGGAATCAGCAGACTCAATTTAATAGACAACATTGAACCTTTTGTTCCAGATAATTTTTTGCATGGCTATGGAACATTTAAAAAAATCAATCATGTGCCCCAAAGCAAACCTTAATACATTCAAAAAATTAAATATTGTACAGATCATATTTTTTGATCATAAGAAATAAATAATAAAAATTACAAAAAAACCCTTAACTGCTTGAAAACGAAGAAACACAATTCTAAGTAATCCTTAGATACCTGGATATCCTTAGATCAAAGAGGAATTCAAAACCAAAATTAAAACAGTAAACAAGAAAACACATCTAACCTACAAAAACAGCAAATATTGTACTAAAAAGAAAATGTCTTCATTATTAAGGAAGGAATCATTAAAAAGAAAGGAACTTAGTACTCATCTTTTAAAATTACTAAAAAACAGAATTAAACCAAAAGAAAGCAAGACGGAGTTAATAAATACTTAAGCTGATATCAAGCAAATAGAAAAATTTTTAAAAATGGTTGAAAGGATACAAAAAAAATCAAAAGCTTTTTCTTTGAAAAGGAGGGAGAATGTGGTTGGGTGAGGGAGGTGTGAAGGATGGGATGTCGGTGGAGGAGGCAAGGAGGGGGAAGTAAGAGACTGCAAAAGAGTAAGGAAATGTTCAATAGAAATATTTGATGCAGCATTTCACTTATGAGGAGTCTCCTGCTACCTAGGACTCACCTTTTCCAGTCTGTCTGTCTGTCTCTCTTTAGTGCTTCATCTTCAGCTTCGTTCCTGTTTTCTGCAGGCGGTACTGCAGAGTGTTTATGAGCGCAGGTTCTGGAGCCAGGCTGCCTGGGTCAGTCCCATCTAGCCACTTGCTGCCGGTGTGACTTTGGGTGTATCCTTCCAGCTGTCTGTGCCTCACTTCCTGGTCTGTGACATGGGGATCCCGAGAGCCCCTCCCTCGCAGGGGTGCCGTGTGCATTTGGTGCGTGTTGGCGTGTGGTGCAGCACTGGCACCTCCTAGTACCTGCTCAGTAAACACCAGGGGTGTCCTCATCCTCTCCATCATTCCTTTGAAGATTTCCCAGGATGGATGCTCCACGAGCTCATGCTTTTATGTTGGGTCATTTGGTCTTCAAGCGGTTCTGCTACCATTTCATGTCTTTCCTATGAGACACCATTTTGCTATTTCAGTATAAATATTGTAATGGAATTCATATTAGAAAGAATAATTAGCATTTGCTGTATTTGCTATGTATTAGGCATTATGCTAAGTGCTTTATATGCGTTATCTTATGTGATATTCTTATGGCCTTAAGATTATAGTCACCATTACTATTAACAGATGAGTAAAAGGAAGCTCAGAGAACTTTAGATACTTGCCCAGGACACACAGCTAGAGGAACCAGAGTTTGAACCTTTTTGTCTGATGCCCCTTCTCCCCCCTTGCCCTTGATTTATTACTTCCTAAAAGATTTAGGGATTGTTCACTTAAAACAATGCTATGAAAAAACATCCTGGAGTGGTGGAAGGAGCCCTGAACTGCACACCACGAGTCCAGGGTCCTAGTCTGAGCTTTGCCTCTTCCTGCAGTGGGCCCTCCATCAAGTCACTAGACATCTGAGCCTCAGTGTTTTTATTGGTGAATTAAAGGCCTTGGTCTGGGTGTGATCTCTCAGGTCTCTTAAGCCCCCTGATTCTCTGTATATGTATATATCAGGTGACTGTTAAAAAGGAGCCTCTTTTGAAAGGAGTCAAACATCCTTATTTTTGCCAAAGATATAAAATACTTTTGTGGCAGCACGTAAATTCTCAGATGACTCGCTCAGTGGTTTTTGTGTTGTCCAGGTACTCCAGGAGCAGATCCGTGCCCGGGACAACATTAGCTACGGAACGAATTCTGCCTTAAAGACTCTGGAGATGCGTCAGCTCTCTGGTATGGGTGATCTTCGAGGAAGAGTGGCAAGGTAGGGGGTCCAATGCTTGAGACTCTACTCATCAAACCTGTTTTGCCTCAACTCCATTTTAGTGGGGAATATATTCATGAAGCCCCAAAGCAAATTCTCTGTGATTTTAGTACGTCCCCTCTTTTGCCCATAAGATCTAATGGTAGAAGTTAGACCTGATGATGAGCATGCCATGATTTCTCGTGTTTCTGCAGTTGGAGTTGTGTTTGTGGAAGGAACTGATGGGAGAGCTCAGCTGACCTGTGTAATGTGGTAGGGTAATACTATGCTTATTGAATCCAATAGTAACAAAGTTGAGACATATTTTGCATGTCTTTTTTAAAATTTCATTTTTCTTGTAATTCATTTTAATTTTATTTTTTGAAAGTATTGGTCCGTGATGGATTGGAAATTTTGAAAAGAGCTCTTTCATCTCAGATAGGATGACAAGTGCTGTTCTAGCCCCTCACTACTCAAAGTGTGCTTGGTGGACCGGCAGCATCTGCGTTAGAATGCCGGGAACTGTTAGAAATGTACCACCTGTAACAGTATTTATGGGCCTCTTCTGCCCTCTGCTGCTGTTGAGAGTCAAGCACACATCTACAGGGAGCTGTGGAGTTCGAATCAGCCTGAGGTGAAAATGAGGGTGGTCTGCAAAGGGTGGGAGTGGAAGAGAAAACAGAGATATACAGGGAGCAGAGAAGGGTAGTGTTAGGGGGTATCTGTGCAGGCAGCACTTGAAGGGCCTTGAATGCTGGGCATGTGTATTTGGGTCTGCTGGATGAACGTCAGTCTAACAGCAGGGGGCTCCAGTGATTGAATGAAGGCCTGGTTGACCACTCCACTTCTGTGGTTTTCTGTCCTCATCCAAGTGAACTGAAGTCTCCTTAGTATGACTCTTGGTGACAGAAACCCTGCTGACCTCTTCTACTTTCTCTGCTCTTGCACTGTACCTTTCAGCAGTGATCAACTGCTTGTTATTCCCCGAATGAGCCATGCTCTCCTACCTCTATGCCTTTGCACATGCTGTTCTTGTTCCTGGCATGCTTTTTCCTTTCTTTTCTAACTTCTAGTCAGCCTTGAAAAGTCAGTTCAAACCTCACCTCCTCCAGGAAGTCTTAACTGATACTACTCTCCTGAACTTCCCTAGCATTCTCTGTTCTACTGAATCTCTCTTTTTCTTTACTGTCTTGGGGTGGAGTACCATCTTTTATTTTTGTAGCCTGAGACTGTCTGGAACAGTCTCTGGAAAACAGTAGATATTCAATAAATGTTTGTTGGATGAATTAATGATCTAGACAATTACTGTAATAGGATGGAAAAAACTTGAAACCTTTTTGTGGAGATTGGCCTACAAGAAACCCCAGCTCTGTTACACCTCTCAGAATGGTGAGGAGTTAGAAGAGCTCAGAGCTACAGGCAGAGTAGAGACTTAGGAGAACTTGGAGGATGTTCCTAGTGACTGTAGTTGCAGGTGAAGATCAAGGGAGGTGATAGGTGTCAGAGCTTTTGTGCAGTGCCTAGGAGGGAGTGAGCATACAGCAAATGGGAACTGTTACTGTCATCTCAGGGAAGCAGCAGTGAAATTGTCCTTGTGATACTGGTCCTAGTTACAAAATAGAGAAATTATTTTGAAATACCTTCAGGAATTCTTACATTTTTCTCCTGCAGTCTCTTATTAACTTCTCTACCCAGCTTGTTCTGTAACAAATGCTTTTACTCTGAAACAATCAAAAGCATTTGTTGTGAGCACCACATATTTTTGCTCTGTTTTGTGGCTGTATTATTCTTTCCCCTGGAATGCCAATGAGACTTGATTGTTGAAATAAACTCATGAGATAAAAATTCTTTGGCAAAATTTTGGCTTTCTTGCATTGATTGTGTCATTGTATTGAAGGAGCATGAACTTTTAAAATGATATTCTTAAATTACTAGGCTGTTCTATTATTTCAGATTTTATTTTATAGTGTTTATGGATCCACTGGTGATATAGTTGGTAGGAAACAGGCTCTGATACCTCCCTGGAGACCAGCTCGGAAGGGCAAATTCTCCATGGCGGTGAGAGACACCCTACCCCACTAAGCATAGCACACCCTAAACAGGACTTCCTCAGAGACTTTCCATTTCTCCTTAAAGCAGAGCTCACGGGGTTAGCTTTCCTGTTCCTACCGGAACATTGTTTGGCCCATCTTCTTCATTTTCCAAGACTCAGTGGCCGCATCCACTCTGCTCTGTGAGGTCTGTTGCATGGTGTCAGAGCCTTCGAGGAGAAGTATCTGTATACTGAGGCAGGTGTGCAAGTTCCCTCAAGGTAAGCAAGCTCAGAGGCAAAGAAAAAAAAGGAATTGGACATCATCAGATTAAAAATGTTTGGCTGTTATAAATAATGCTGTTACAAGCATTCACATACGAGTTTTTATGTGGTCACATGTTTTCATTTCTCTTGACTATATAAACCTAGGAGTGTAATGGTTGAGTTATATGGTAACTCTATATTTAACCTTCTGAGAAACAGAGCAGCCAGACCATTTTCCAAAGTGCCTGCACCATTTTAAATTGCCAGCGGAGTATGTGGGTTCCCATTTCTCCAAATCCTCACCAACACTTTTTATCTATTTGATTAGAGCCAACCTAGTGGGTGTGAAGTGGCATCTTGTGGTTTTGATTTGCATTTCCCAGTGACTAATGGTGTTGAACATCATTTAATGTGCTTATTGGTCATTTGTGTATCTTCTTTGGAGATCTGTTTATTCAGATCCTTTGCCCATTTTTAAATTGAATCTTTTTATTATTGAGTTGTAGGAGTTCTTTACATATTCTGGATACAATTCTCTTATCAGATATCTGATTCGAAAAAATTTTCCCCTGTTCTAAGGGTTTTCTTGACTGGGTTCATTTGATTCTTTTAAGAAAATTATTTCTGTCTCTTTATTGATATTCTCTATTTGATGAGAC
This sequence comes from Tapirus indicus, assembly GCA_031878705.1. Taxonomy (NCBI): domain Eukaryota; kingdom Metazoa; phylum Chordata; class Mammalia; order Perissodactyla; family Tapiridae; genus Tapirus; species Tapirus indicus. Next base: position 51,048,657 of record CM062918.1, read on the forward strand.
ACTGTCATTATACCTTCCTTTACTTTGTAAAGTGTGTTACCTTTATTTCTTTGATCATCTTGTATTTACAATGGCTACCTTGACGTCTTTGTCTTTTAAACCTGATGTCTGTTCCCTCTCACAGGCAGTTTCTTTTGCCTGCGTTTTCCCCTGTGTTTAGTTCACATTTTCCTGTTTCTTTGAATGTCTCATAATTTTTGTTGAAAACTGGACGTTTTAGCTGATATATTGTAGCAGTCCTGGATACTGACCCCCAGGCTTGCTTTTGCTAATTATTTAGTGACTTGGCTGGACTATTTTAGGGTTGTCTATTTCCCCCGCAATACGAAGCCTCTGCGGTCACTCCTCAGAGGGTGCACAGTTGCTGCAATGATAGTTTCTTTAGCAAGGCTCTCTTTGACTGTCTCTTTCTCTGGTCTTTTATTAAGCTGTCTGTCCCTGTTGGTATCACACCCAAATCTTAGGCTCCGCTAATTGCTGGCACATTGTTCTACTGTTTTTTGACAATGCCCTGGGGACATAAATTGCTCTATAGTCTGATTCAGTTAAATTAGTGCCAACCACTTAAGGGCTTAATGATGTATATATGCAGTAATTATGTGTATATAGTGATGTATATGTACAATAATTATGTATATATCTGTATATATACACACATATATAAAATAATTATTGTAATGTGGAGGATGAGCAACTTAATGATTTAAATGTCATTGCCTTTGGTGTGCTATACCACCATGTCACAAGCTGTAAGAGAAGTTCTGCTTAAGCATGTTGCCCAAGTCATATCTGTTGCTAGACCTTTGGGACTCTGTTTATGGACTTCTGACCACCTCCCTGCCATCGCTGATCTGATAGCCAAACAATAGAGTCATTCTGCCACCTGATGGCCACAACCGAGAACTTGACCTGGGAGATAACAACTGCCCAAAGATCCAAAGAGGGAAAATTTGGAATTAGTACATTAATGGTTCATTTATAATACAACATCAGGATGAAGTAGGACAATTCGTTAGATTCATTGCAAATCCTTGTTTGACTAAAGCTGTTGAGCCATGCGTGCAGCTATATTATGACTGTTTTTTGGAAAGACAGGAATGATGTCTTTGATTCAATACTAGCTGAGATGGCAATATTGCTTCCCCGCCCCCTTTTTAATATGTTTCTTATCTATTTTCAAAAATATCTTGAAAATATTTCAGAGTTATGGAAAATTTGCAAGACTTACCAAGTGTTAATATTTTGTCCCATTTATTCTATTATTCTTTCATATATAATATTTTTTCTGAAACATTCAAGAGTAAGAATAACATTGTTTTAAACATAAGAAAACCAGAAGTGATTTCCCTGTGTATGTTTTCTGATGGGAGGTTTTAGTATCTCACCCTGCCCCGCCTTGCCTGCTGCCCCTTTATTTATAAAGGGACACAAATGATATGTGCTGTTAATAAACAGTCAGAGATACTATGAAATATATAAAGTAAAAAAATGAAGGCTCACCAGTCCCTAGCTTTTTAGAAAAGTAACTAATGTTAATAATTTGGTGTCTGTCCTTTTAGACTTTTCTCATACATAGTTATAAGGTAGTAATTTATCATTACAGTAATATAATGATGTGTGGCATAATAATTACCTAACAGTGTGATTTTAATTTTACAGAGTATTATAGATATTATTCTGCCACTTAAGTGTTTCCACATAACAATATATTGTGGGTCTCCCAGTATACATGTAGATCTAGCATATATTTTAATTGGATATGGAGTATTCTGCTACATGTATGTACCATAATTTAAGGTACTTAACCACTCTTGTATTAATGGAAATTTATGTTGTAGTATTTGTGTTTCCAAGAAAGACAGAATATTGAAGTCAAGCTATAGCTAGTGAAAATCAGTGAGCGATGAGCTTCAGGATAATTTTGAGACCTTTGCAAATAACTTTCAAACACAGTCTGTCCCTTGAACAGCTTTGTAAAGATGATGAAACTGGTCTGATGTAGTGATACCTGACAGTTTCCGTCTAGTAAGCTTATGTTTTGGTTGGAAAATAATGCCTTTCTCTAATATTTTTGTATTTGATGGTATGTTTAAACCTCAGATTTCCCCAAATATGATTTAAAAAAATATTTTCCTAAAAAATTATGAACTCAAAATAAAAAAAGAAAGGTCTGTATCTGGTGTTGTTTTTAACCATCATTTGTGAAATGGAGATGATTTGTGAGGACTAAATGAAATAATATATGTCAAGTATTTTGCACAGTGCATGGTACATAGTAAATATTCCTTATATTCATTCATTCACAAGTATTTGTTGAGCCTCTACTACATGCAAGGCAATGTGCCAGGCACTAGGGTTTTGGTGGGGAGGCCTTGAAGTGGGAAGGAGTGAAGTAAGGTCAGAGCCCTGCTGTATAATCAGTATGGCTGAATGCAGAGGAAAAAGGGACAGAAAGGTGTGAGACGATGCAAGGAGGAAGGTGCATAGGGACCAACTTTTCTTGGGCATTTTAAAGGATTTTAGTCTTTATCCTAAAAACAGCAGGAAATTATTCAAGGAATTTATTCAGAATTGTAATTAGTTTCTTTGCTCACAGTTTTTTTCCTTTGGGGTTAATACCTAGATTGAAAGTACATAGAAATATATTCATGTTTCAAGTTTGGGGGTGTATCCTACCAAGTTGCCCTCTAGAAAGCCTGTAAAATTTATTTTCCCACCTGTAGTGTGAGATATAACTTGATTCTACAAACTCCAACATTGGGCATTAACACTGAAAAAGATTTCCAATACAGAAGAACGATGACATAATTGTCGCTTTAGTTTTATTATGAATATTGAAATTTTTAAAATGCATATATGCAGTTTGTCAGATTGTGTTTTAAAATGTATTTTTAAAAACATTTCAGTCAATATTTTAAAAAGTTTTTGTCCTAATAAATTTTTTTCTGTTACTTCCAAAAAGGATTGTAGCATTTTAACAAAATGACAGAGGTAAACAAGCTTTTCAACTTAGAGAAAATATGAGTCAATGCCAAGTAAGGACTTAAGAAGGTGGGAATAATTGAGCTGGTAGCTTACTTCCCTCCGAGTCTACAATGAATTAAATTTTCCAACAATTTTCTCGGTTTACTCACCATTGTTTCTTGCATCCACTCCTCTCTGGGTGCTCTTTTCTTCTACTGAAGTACATTATTCAGTGACTCTTTCAGTACAGGTTTGTGGGTGATACATTTCTTAATCTTTGTATGTCTGAAACTGTCTTTATCTTTATTTTGCACTTATTCTTGGATGATGGGTTATTTTCCCTCAACCCTTAGAAGGTATTTCTTCATCGTCTTCTAACCTCGCTTGTCTTCTGATATCTATTGTGTGCTGTCAGTCCAACAGTCAGTCTTTGGTGGGTTACCTGTCTTTTAAGATTTTATCTTTATCATGGGTTATCTGAATTTCACCATGTTCTATTTATTTTTACTTATCCCACTTTGTATTTGTTGAACACTTTCAAACTCATGTCTTTCTTTGGTCTTAAAAAATTGTCATCACTCACACCTTAAATAGTGCTTCTCTGCCCCTCTCTCCATTTCCTTCTTATGAAACTCCTCGACTCCTCTTTGACTTATGTTAGCATCTCTTTATTTGTCCTCCTGGTTTCTTAACTATTTTTTCATGTTTTGAATCTCTGTCTGTCTTTGCTGCATCTGAGTGAGCTCCTTGTGACTATGTTCTAATTCACTGATTCTGTCTTGCATCATGTCCAGTCTAGAGTTTGTCAGGTTTATTAAGACAACTGTATAGTTTATTTCCAGGGATTCTAATTTGTTCTCTTATCCCCTTGTTCTTTTTTCATCTCTGCCTGTTTTTGTTTAATAATTTAGAGTTCCCTGATGGATGTTAATCTGATGGATGATTTTTTTTAGTATCTTAAACATACTTTTTTTAAACGTATTTGATCCCAGGATTTTTTGACTTTTGTTTTTTAAGCTATCCCTAGCTGGTGGAGCCCCACTCCAGCCTCTGGTTTCAGTTACCCTGGTTCCTGTATTCTGTCATGGGTGGAGCCAGTTCTTGCCCCTGTTGCTCTGTGGGAACTAAAACCTCCTCTTAATTCTATTGATTTTCAGATGTGGAACCCCAGCAAGCCTACAGCACCAGCTCTAGCAAAACATATGCCTTGCTCTATCTTCTGTATCATCTAACTGCTTTCCACTTTCGTCCATTCTTCTTTTTTTTTGGTGAGGAAGATTGGCCCTCAGCTAACACCTGTTGCCAATCTTCCTCTTTTTGCTTGAGAAAGACTGTCCCTGAGTTAACATCTGTGCCAGTCTTCCTCTACTTTGTGTATGGGATGCTGCCACAGCATGCCCCGAGGAGTGGTGTATAGGTTTGCACCCGGAATCTGAACCCTGGCCCGGCAAAGCGGAGTGCACGAACCCAACCACTACACCACCAGGCTGGCCCCATCATCCATTCTTTTTTGTCCTTGTGGGTTTATACCTTTTTTCATTCATCTGGTGTCGTCTTGATAGATTTTCAGGAGACAGCCAATATAAGGGCATGTGTTCAGTCCACCATGTTTAGCTGAAAGACCAGGTAGTAGTTTTAATTTGCAGCATTTTCATACAAAGTGATTGGTAAATTGGTTAAATCTTATTGCTTATGAGAAAGCCTGCCAAGCACTGGCATGCTCTCTAATCTTTATTCATGGTGTATAATCTACAGATCAATAATATTTTATTTTCTCTAGCTTTTGGAGGGATATAACTTAATCTTTGTCAATTAATATGCTGTTTTTGAAAACTGATTGCAAGTATTCTATGTGATGTAGTGAGTGATACTCTTTTCAGTATCTAAATCATTTAGGGAATAGTTCATAAGCCTTGTTCAGGCCTCAGTGCAGCTATACATCTTAAAGAATACATCCCCGGTGCCTTTAGGAGGATTGTAAACTGCTGATTTACTGAAAGTGAGACTAGCCACAGGCTTGTTCTTCTCTGTGTGTATTTATAATGACTTGTTCCGCAAGTTCCCAGACTGTCTTCTGAACTCCTTTGTCTGAATCAGGGAGATAATGAACAAGAACAAGATGTCAAATGTAATTTCCATCACTAACAGAAAAATATAATGTAAGCTGAGTAACATTTTGATAGTGGTGGCATAAGAATGTGTTTTTAAATTTCTAGATGGTGTAGTCTATATACTGGAGAGAAAAAGTTCCCACTATATCCTATTTTGTATGATAGTATCTGACACATAGTAGACATTCTACAAATACTTAATTGACTGAATGAATTATGGATTGGGGCTCCAGCCACAGTCTCTTCACTACTGTTGTATGTTGTCTTGAAGCTGACCTCATTTTCATGACAGTGACTCTGTCCCACATGTCTCCAGCTCTGGCTTGCTTGTACCCCAGCCTCATTTCTGCTTCATGGGGGGCCCAGGAAAAGATGGTAGGATAGTGCATATTCCATAAAATTGTAACATATTCTTTGTACATGGCTGTTGATTGAAATATTTTCTTTGTGTAATTGTTTTTTTTCTGATTATAAAAATCATACTTATTGTAGGAAATTTGTAAAGCTTAGAAAAGAATGAAAAATAAAATAAAAATCACCTATGACCCAGAGATAGTTGGTTAATATTTTACATGCTTGCTTGTAAAATTTTAATGACTATCTACATCAAGGTTCAATCAGGAAAACAGAAACTGCTCTAAGTATTTTAGCAGGAAGGGATTTAGTACAGGAAATTAGAGCTTGCAAAACCGTTGGAAGATTTGGGGAAGCAAAGTGAAGGAAACTGTTATTGGCTTTCAGAAAAAGAGAAAGTGCAAGAATCACAGAAAGGAGCCATTGATAATCTTAGCCGCCTATAGCATGGAAGTAAATGCTTGGCAGGAGTGTTCCTGGGAGTGGCTGTACACGTCACATCTGCAGTTTACCCATGTGTCTGTCTGCCCACCGCTGCGAGGGGAGAATAAGGGCTTCTCCTTCTCCTGCACCTTCCAAATCTCGCATAAGTGCTTCTCATTGGCGGAATCTAAATCAGAACCCTGTGGGCAAGGGAGTCTGGGAAGTACAGCTTTGGGCTTCTGCCCCTTTGATACAGAGCCCACTCACAAAGAGCAGAAGTGCTCTGTTAGTTCTGAGTGACCCATTTATATGATCTCTTCTCTTTGTCGCCAATCCTCCAAAATGGTTTTTCTAGATCTCTCGCTATTATCCAATTCCCATGAATGTCTGCCATCTCTTATTCTAGGTGAAATGAACCCCTAGATATATTGTTTGGTATGTCAACCTTGAGAGTTTCCCTTTCTTAATACCCTTTTGGGCCACTTCTGAGTTGGCTTTCAAGTAGCAGCAGTCTTCTTCCAGAAGATGCCAGCATACTGGGGGTAACCATCTGTGAACAGGCCTGACTTTTCCTCCCTTGGTCCACCTGGTCATCAAGAACTCCTCAAGAGGCCACGGGTGTGAGTCGAAGGAAAGCTGGCGCAGTAGCTGGAGTAGACGCTGTGGGAGTCTGGCTCATGAAATTTACGTATGGCTTTAGGACTTGTTCAAGCCTGATGTCTATATATACCCCTCCCCCTCAAAGATGGAGTGCTGCTCAATGCCCACCTCGATGGCGTGGTGTTCATGATGGACTTCCCAGACAGCGTGGTCACTGAATGTCCACACTTAGGCATGCAGTCTCTACTGGAGCCCGCTAGCCAGCAAGCAGCTACTTCTCAAAGCAGAAATGATTGTGCTGGAACAGGGCAGGACTTTGCTCTCTCCCTTGGGGTCCATTCTGTGACTCTCCCATTAGGGCTGGACAGAGGCTTAACTCACACCTTGGCTGCCGTGGATACTTCGAGCACCATTGGAATTGCCAAGTTGTAAGGCCCCAGGGGCAGAGCAGGACCAGCTGCGGAGCCTTCCCCTGCTCTGGACGCACTCAAAGCACACAGCCTTACAGGGGATTTGGTGAAGGGTTAGGAGGAGTGCTTTCATTTGTGTGTGCGAGGAAGACCAGCCCTGAGCTAACATCCGTTGCCAATCCCCCTCTTTTTGCTGAGGAAGACTGGCCCTGGGCTAACATCGGTGCCCATCTTCCTCTACTTTATATGGGACGCTGCCACAGTGTGGCTCGGCAAGCGGTGCATCTGTCCCTGTCTGCGCCCAGGGATCCGAACCTGCGAACCCTGGGCCGCCAAAGCGGAGCTCGCGAACTTAACTGCTACGCCACCAGGCCGGCCCCAGGAGTAGTACTTTCAAATGTGGTAGAAGTTGCCTCCAAAGTCCAAAAAGGCCCTGAACTTGCAAGGGTGGAGGTGGTCCTGAAGAGCGACAGACCACGTCTGGCACGCTGTGTGAGCTTTTTGTAATTGGGCTCTCACTGCATGTTCAGTTTTGTACTCATGAGCATTGGAAAGCCTTTGCTACTTTGATGGGTACATCTCTAGTCTTATTAAGTAACATCCCTGTGGTTTAACTTAAAAACCATAATGAGGGCGGCTCTCTGAATTCTTTCAAACCTCTGTTAAAAAGAATGACTCATAGTGCAGTTTCTTTGAGTGGGGTCAAGCATTTTATGGTGTGTAATAGCACTGGTTTTTAAACTTTAATAAGAATTAGCTTTGTTGTTTGTCTGGACAGATGTGACGCCAGCATAGCCAGACTCTCTGCAGAGCACAAAACGACGTATGAGGGGCTCCAGCACTTGAACAAAGAACAGCAAGCTGCCAAACTCATCTTGGAAACAAAAATCAAAGATGCAGAGGGACAGGTATGACCTGTTTCGGGTTGCTTTTTAATAGTCCGTAATTTGTTCTTAGCTGAGAATAACATGGTGTTGATTATTTCCTACAGGAGAAACTAGCTAGGGCACCCCACATGAGCATCTCTTTTCTTTACTTCTTACTTCCCTCTGTTTCCCTGGAGTGGCCCTTCATGGGTATAGCAACCAAACTGCCAAGGTTTTTTTGGTATAGTCCTAATTTTAAAGATTCTTTCCTCTCATTCACGAAACAATTAATATATTCCAGATATTCTAAATTATAACTCCAAAACTACCTCTTGCACAGGTAAATGATCAAGCATTCTTTTACCTGCCATTCGTCCCAGTTTTTGGTTAGGAAATAGTTACTATAGTCACTGGGACTCATCCTATGTACGACCTCATCCCATAATCTGTATGTGGGGAAAAACTAGGACAAAGCGAGAGGGCAGGCTGGCTGATGAATTTTAGAGTATTCCACCCTGCAATTCACAGATTAACATCATAAAGCAAAACTCTTAGCATTTCACAGTTTGTTTCTTGGCCACTTAAAAGTATACCTTTGGGGGCTGGCCTGATGGCGAATCAGTTAAGTCTGTGCATTCTTCTTTGGCTGCCTGGGGTTTGCCAGTTAGGATCCTGGGCGCAGACCTACTCACCGCTCATCAAGCCATGCTGAGGCGGCGTCCCACATAGAAGAACTAGAAGGACCTAGAACTAGGATACACAACTATGTACTGGGGCTTTGGGAAGAAAAAAGAAAAAGAGGAAGATTGGCAACAGATGTTAGCTCAGGGCCAGTCTTCCTCAAAAAAAAGTTTCCCTTTGCCATAATAGGGCCTGTCTTCTAGGACTTTCCCATAATATCTGCCCTACTTGCTATTCTTCATTTAAAGAGAGATTATTCCAGTAAAATGGGGCATCTGGTCAATTTATTGGATTAAAAATACTTGTGCCCTGACTATCCAATAAGGATCTAAATCTACTTATGTGAAAAACACAGATATTGTAAAACCATGAAGAAAAAGAATAAAATGACAAGTTCAATAATGTTTTTCAAAGATTGAGTGAGGACAGAATTATTACGTCAGAAAATAGATGCTGAGGAAATATTAAGCTTCCCAGTAGCCAAGTAAAATGCATCTAGAAATCCATAAAAAGAAACATACTGAGGCCAGCCCCATGGCCAAGTGGTTAAATTTGGTGCGCTCTGCTTCGGCGGCCTGGGTTTGTGGGTATGGATCCCAGGTATGGATCCCAGATATGGACCTACTCCACTCATCAGCCATGCTGTGGTGGTGACCCACATACAAAATAGAGGAAGATTGGCACAGATCTTAGCTCAGGGCTAATCTTCCTCAAGCAAAAAAAAGAGGAAGATTGGCAATGGATGTTAGCTCGGGGTGAATCTTCATCACCAAAAACAAAAAAAAGAAAGAAAGAAACATACTTTTTCTTTGTTCTGGATCTGATAAATACTTGTTTCATGAATCTTTAAGTAAGTAACATTGAACATCATAATTTTTGTAGAAGATAAAGTCATTTCATATAGGACTAGTTATATATTAAATTTTAGTAAAAAGGCAAGGGAAATGGGTCGATAGTGGGAGAAAGGAGTAGGAGGGATATAGTTTACAAATTATATTTTCTGGTGACTTAACTTGATACAGAGGTAAATCTGGGACCTTAATGGGTTTTGTAAGCGATAAGAATTCCATTCTCTGTGACTAGCAGCCATATTGGTGGTAGAAATTCCAAGGTAAAAATGACTATATTTTTGCCAGCAGGTGGAAGTAGTGGTGTTGGGCAGGAGCTGGGCTTGCTTCTCAGAGAACTGTAAAGTTAAGTGCTCAGGGCATAATGAATATTTTGGCAGTGGTCCTGGTCTTGATTTTTGATGGGTGTCTATGATAGAAGATGGAAGTGGGAAGATGAGATGAACTCCTAAATGAATTTGTTAAATTAGATTGAATCTTAATGCCATGCACTAGAATATAGCTTACTAAATGTTATCTGAAATTCCCTCTGAAAAGATTAGATGTGACATTTACAAACAGAGTTTCTTTTCCAGATTTCTCAGCTTTTGAACAGAGTGGACTTGTCAATATCAGAGCAAAGCACGAAACTGAAGATGTCCCATAGGGATAGTAACCACCAGCTTCAGCTTTTGGATACTAAGTAAGAATCAATTTGTAAACATTGTTTTGGTTCTTTATGAGTTTATTCAATACTACCATTTTTTTTTCCTCTTGGTTTTTATTTATTGCATAAAGTGAAAGCAACACCGGAAGTTCAAAGGAAAAGTTTCCATGTAGCCTGTTGCCACTTTAGCTTCTGAATTATTGTTTTTAGTGGTTGGATAGTGAACTATCTGTTCATTCAGTAAATATTTATTGAACACTGGCCTAGGTGCTGAGGATCCGGTAATGAAGAAAAACAGACTCTGTTATTATCCTTGTGGAGTTTGCAGTCTATGGAGTTGATGAGTGTTAACTGAGTAATGACTTAAATAAACCTATGCTGTATTATTACTAATGGGGATAAAGGCTTGGAAGGAAAGGTACACGGTTGTGGTGGCCTGAATAATGGTCTCCCAGATATCACCACGTCCTGATCCCTGTGAATATGTTACCTTATATGGCAAAAAGGGACTTTGCAGATGGGGTTAAGTTAAGGATCTTAGGATGGGTAGATGATCCTGGTTATCAGGGGAAGCCCGATGTAATCCCTAGAGTCCCTGTAAGAGGGAGGCAGGAGGGTCAGAGTCACAAGAGAAGGCATGTGACATGGAAGTGGAGGTTGGAGTGATGTGCTTTGAAGTTGGAGGAAGGGGCCGCAAGCCATGGAATATAGGCGGCCACTGGAAGCTGAAAGAGTCAAAAACCATTTTCCCCTCAGAGCCTCCAGAAGGAACCATCCCTGCTCACATGCGATGAAACTGATTTTAGGTTTCTGACCTCCAGAACTATAAGAGAATAATTGCGTCGTAGGAGATGGCATAGCCTGTGGTGGTAGGAAAGTGTTGTGTGAGAAACTCCAAGATGGCAGAGGTGGCACAGAGAGCGAGGGGAAGTGAGGTTGCTGAGGAGGAGGGCCAGCCTGGAGGGCCATGGAGACCACGTTCAGGGTGTTTCTTGTCTCTGTCTTTAGAGCAATAAGGAGCCATTGGAGGACTGTAAGCAGATGGGGTGATATAATCAGATTTACATGTTATTTTTTAAATGGTCTTGACTGCAGTTGGAGAAAAGATCACAGGGGGCTGGAGCGGAGATGGGGACACCAGTCAGTCAGTGGGTGTTCTGTTGAGGAGTCTAGGTGGGAGAGATCTGCACTAGGGTGATTTTGAGGTGTCTACTTAGTACACTATGATTCGTTATACCTTCCCATTTTGTTATAGCGACGCTATAAACGGTACGTGCCCACAGTGAAACTCATCTGCTGCCCTTCTGCTCAATCACAAAGCTATACACTTTTCCCATCATAAATCTTCATGAGCTTGGCATTTTCCTGCCAAAGCAGAGCCAATAGTGACTATATATGTACATACATAAACATATATATATGACTTAATATATTTTTTAAAGATGACTTCAGTATGGAACTTCATTAGAGGCTTGTGGAAAGTTTAGATTAATCATTCTGCAGGTTCTTACATCTCATTGCTTCCATATTTAATGCCATTTCAGGGTTGTTGCCAATTTAACAGGAATTCTCTTATGAAAACCACGTTTCCTTTCCTCTAATTGTCTGTATTTATGTAATTATTGAGCTATGTCATCATTTCTCATAGATCCTACAAGCTGGCCAAGTACGGAAAGATCTCTCCCATCCTCTTCCTTCCATCACACAGAAGAAAATAAATACCTTAGCATTTTTTCTTCTGTGAATTATTTCCTTAGGAGATATTATTGGACAGCAGACATGAACATCTGTATTTTTCTTCCTACAGTTTAAAGTCTAAATACAAAGGCTGTTCACAGAGGAAAGGAGACAAACCCGGGGCCCTATGTGAGTTAGATTGGAGACCCGAAATGTGAAACCCCAGATGCATGAACTAGGAAAAATCCCATTCCACAAAGAGATCATAAGGAAACCTTCCTGTCTAAATCTTGGCTCTGGGTAGAGGGGTAAAAGATATTTCTTGAAAATTCAGGTCCACAATGCAACTTTACATGGATTTAGAACTAGAATCCACGTTACCCAAGCAGCTTGAAGAAAACCACAGTGGATAATTATCTTAGAATGATCCTGATTTGGTAATGGCCTGAGATGCCTGGCAGAAGCAAATGCAAATCCTCAGTCTTCAAGTCTTCCCACAAATAGATAAAGTTCTAAGGAACATGAATGTACAATAAAAAATTTAAAAATAACACAAGGAAAAAAGCCACATAAGTGATAGAGTCAGAAGAAACAAGAAAAAGCAGAATCAGACTTCTGAATACTGCTTATATAGGAATTATTGGTAAAATAAGTATACATGTGTGTATGTGTATGTATATGTATATGTGAGTATTCACACACACACACATTTTTGAAGGTATGACTAAGGGATAAGAGATTATCAAAAATGATGAGTCAGAATTGAAAAACAACAAAATAGAACTTCTAGAAAATGTAATAATCAAAAATAAAAGCTGTAACCTCTGTCCCTGCCTAACCAGGGAGCCTGAACAGTGACCCCAGGCAGCCTTGGAGCCCAGCCTACAGCCCTGCCTGGCTGTGGAGCCCAGCCCATGGCCCTGCCTAATTGTTGAGCACAGCCTGTGACCTTGTCCAGGCAGGGAACCCAGCCAACAGCCCTGCCCCAAAGCAGGACATAGCCTGCAGCCCTACCTGACCTGGGAGCCCAGACAATGACTTCACCTGCCTGCAGAGCACAGCCTCCAACCCCATCCAACTGCAGGGTACAACTGGCAGCCCTCCTGACCAGGGAGCCTGACTAGTGGCCTCACTCAACAGTGGAGCACAACCAGTGGCCTGCCCAATCCTGGAGCATAGACTGAGGCCCTGTCTGATCATACAGCCCAGCCTGTGGCCCTACCTTGGAGTCCAGCCAGAGGCAACATCTGACTGGGGAGCACAGCTTGGGGCCCCACCTGATCAGGTGCAATTGTGGAGCCCAGCCTGCAGCCCTGCCCAATCGTGGAGTTCAACCAGCAGCACCACCCTGCCAGGGATCACAGCCTAAACTCCACCTGACCAGTTAGTGGCTCTGCTTGACCACGCAGCCTAGCCAGCAGCCCCACCTGGCCAGGGAGCCCAGCCACTGGTTCCCTCCACCTCAGAGCATGGGCAGTGGCCCTGCCCAACTAGAGACCTAACAGACATATACAGAACATTCCATCCAACAGCAGCAGAATACACATTCTCAAGCGCACACAGAACATTCTCCAGGATAGATCATATGTTAGGTCACAAAACAGGTCTTAACAAATTAAAGAATATTGGAATCATATCAAATATCTTTTCCGACCTTGATAGTATAAAACTAGAAATCAGTAAGAGGAGAAAAACTGGAAAATTCACAAATATGTGGAAATTAAACATCATGTTTATAAATAACGAATGGGTCAAAGAAGATCAAGAGGGAAATAAAAAAATCTTGAAACAAATGAAAATGGAGACACAACATACCAAAATTTATGGGATGCAGTAAAAGTAGTTCTGAGAGGAAAGTTTACAGCAATAAATGCCTACATTATGAAAAAAGAAAGATCTCAAACAACTTAACTTCATACCTCAAGGAATTAGAAAAAGAAGAACAAGCTAAGCTCAAAGATAGCAGAAGGAAGGAAGTAATACAGATTAGACCAGAAATAAATGAAATAGAGAATAGAAAAACAATAGGAAAAAATAAGTGAAACTAATCGTTGGGTTTTTGAAAGATAAACCAAATAGACAAAATGTTAGCTAAACTAATCAAGAAAAAGAGAAAGAGGACTCAAATAAAGTTATAAATGAAAGAGGAGACATTACAACTGATACCACAGAAATACAAAGGATCATAGACTATTATGAACAATCATATGCCAATAAATTGGATAACCAAGGAAATGGTTAAATTTTTGGAAACATACAACCTGCTAAGACTGAATCATGAAGAAATAGAAAATCTGAACAGACCAATAATGAGTAAGAAGATTGAATCGGTAATCAAAAACTTCTCAACAAAGAAAAGCCCAGGACCAGATGGCTTCATGGGTTAATTCTACCAAACATTTAAAGAAGAATTAATGCCAATCTTTCTCAAACTCTTCCAAAAAGTTGAAGAGGAGGAATTATTTCCAAACTCATTTTATGAGGCCAGCATTACTCTGATACCAAAGCCAGATATAGACACTACAAGAAAAGAAAGTTACAAGTCAATATCCCTGATGAACATAGATGTAAAACTTCTCAACAAAATACTAGCAAACCAAATTCAACAGCACATTAAGGATTATAGGGGCCGCCCAGTGGCGCAGCGGTTTAGTTCGCGCTTTGGCCGCCCGGGGTTTGCGGGTTTGGATCCCGGGCACTGGCCAACGCACTGCTTGTCAGCCATGCTGTTGAGGTGTCCCATATAAAGTAGAGGAAGATGGGCACAGATGTTAGCCCAGGGCCGGTCTTCCTCAGCAAAAAAAAGAAGAGGATTGGCAACCGATGTTAGCTCAGGGCTGGTATTCCTCACACACACACACACACACACACACACACACACACACACACAAAATAAATAAATAAATAAAAGGATTATGTACCATGATCAAACAGGATTTATCCCTGGAATGCAAGGATGGTTCAGTACACACAAATCAGTCAATATGATGTACCACATTATCAGAATGAAGGATAAAAATCATATGATCATCTCAATAAATGCAGAAAAAGCATTTGAAAAAGTTTAATATCCTTTCATGATAAAGACTCTCAACACACTTGATACAGAAGGAATGTACTTCAACATAATAAAGGCCATATATGACAAGCCCACAGCTAACATCATACTCAATGATGAAAATCTGAAAGTTTTTCCTCTAAGATCAGGAACAAGACAAGGATGCCCACTTTCACCTCTTCTAGTCGACATAGTACTGGAAGTCCTAGCCAGAGCAATTAGGCAAGAAAGAGAAATGAAAGACATCCAAACCAGAAGAAAAGAAGTAAAATTTTCCCTGTGTGCAGATGACATGATCTTATACATAGAAAACTCTAAAAACTGCACCAAAAAACTGTGAGAATAAATGAATTCATTAAAGCTACTGTGGTCTGTGGTCAGTCTCTCTGGTCAGGCAGGGCTGCAGCCTGAGCTCCACAGTTGAGTGGGGCTGCTGGCTTGGCTTCCTGCTCAGGGAAGGCCGAAAGCTTTGTTTTTAATGATATGGCCAGGAAGTTGTACTTATCACTTCTACATGTGTCCCATTGCCTGACTTAGTCATATGGCCACACCTAGCTGCAAGGGAGGCTGGGAAATATAGTCTCTGGCTAGGCAGCCTTGTACCCAGTTCACATTTGAGGGTTTCTTAATAGAGAAAAAGAAGAAAGCAGGTATTGCAGATAATTAGGGGCTTCTACCACAATGGGTGTTTATTTTATTATATTATCTAAGCCACATCTATTCTTTTGTACTTTTATTACATTTCTTAATAAAAATAATTAAAAAGTAATTAAAGGGAGGTAGCAAGTATGGAGTGTTATTTTAAGGTATTTAGAAAGAGAGAAGACTAGAGAAATGGAGGGTTGTGTTTTTTCTTTTCTTTCAGTTTTATTTTTGATTTAAATTAGGAAATATCTGTATGGGGCAAGAGCAATTTGGAGAACATTAGAGAGAAAGGGAGCCAGGTCCCAGTCCCGGCAGATAAAAGGGAGAAGGAGGAAGAGCCCAGGGAAGGAGGGGAGCCTGGAGGGGAGCTGGGACACTGTGTCCTCTGAGCCGGGAGCACTGGGGACCCTCTGAACTGCAAAGGTTAGCAGCTGGTATGTCTCTGTGTCACTGTATGGCACTTCAGTGCCCTCACTGTCAGCTCTTGACAGGTAGGAAGTAATATCTGGTGCTTCTCCATTGTATCCTCCTTCCCTCCCCCTCTTCCCAGTTTAGTGCTAAATGCAATTCTAGGAAAAGGTAAGCATGTAATTCTGAGTGAGCTGAGTTGAATGCTGACATATTTATGAGAAATTTGATAGTTGGAGAGGAAGGTTGTTTGATGTCATTTTAAAATTGTTTTACATCTAACTTGCAAACTTTCTTATTTTAGATTTAAAGGTACAATTGAGGAACTCAGTAACCAGATTTTATCTGCACGGAGTTGGTTGCAACAGGAACAAGAACGGATAGAGAAAGAACTTTTACAGAAAATTGATCAGCTTTCCTTGGTTGTTAAGGAAAATAGTGTAGGTATTGATGTTTAGCAAAAATATAGTAAAGTTACTTGGTGGGGGCCTGCAATAACTTATCATTGGTTTATGTAGCATCACATTAAGCTGTTCAATTGTTTCTTGCCTTAGAATCCATTTCCATGGTTCACATTGATTCTTTATATGTGTTATAAAGAGGAGGAGCCCTTTGACTTGTTTTGGTTAACAAAGGCTAAAAAAATTTCAATATTTTCAGCTAAGATGAACTTAAGTCAAGACCTTAATGAACCAAATTGTCCAGCTGCATTTCTAAATAAAACTAACAATGACAACTTCATCCTAGTTTGTTTTAATTTCAGGATCTGGTAAAAACCATATTGACTAGATTTCTCCTTCCAGGCCCCTCCATCACACTGTGACCTCAGTATGAGGTGTCACAGTGCAACATGTAGAAAGAATCCACCATTTTCTTTTCCATCTTCCTTCTCCTATTACCCCAGTCTCCCACAGAACTGAGGTTTGCAGAACTGCTCAAAATCCATATCAACAAAGCCTTGCATATATAATATTCAAAATCAGTAGGCTCTGAAACCAGTACTTGGCAAGCAAATGTTTTTTGGTTTGGTTGTCTAGCCAGACCATCTCCCTGTCCCTTCTCTGTACTTGCACTGCTCTCTCCTGTTGGACTTTGATGGAGCAGAAGTGACTGGTGCAGACTGCACCTCTGGCTCTCCTCTCTCTCTTGATGCCAAGCTGGTGAATTGCAGACTCTACATTGAACACCATCAAGAGAGCTTTGTCATGCCATGGCCCGCTTACAGCCTGGTGTTTGTAGTCATGGCCTCCAAAGCTCGCCTGCAGATACAGATTCCCATAAAAACCAAGTGTGGTGGAAAGGAAAGGAAAGGAAAGAAAATATTTAATATTTCAAATATTCTTTGTGTTCTCCATATTTTTATCTGATCTACTGATTCATTTACTTAGATTCATAATTATACATCTGTAGGCTTCTGGGTCTTGGGATCACTGTTTATTTTTACATGTGGATTGGTTTAATAACTAACAGCAAACCCCAGGATAATGGTGGCTTTACTAAGATAGAAGCTTATTTATCTTTCACATAAAAGAAGTCTGGGTGTGGGAATTGCAGGGCTGATGTGATAACTTGTCAGTCCTCAGCGAGCCCAGATCGTTCTGGCTCAACTCTGCCAATCCTAGACAGTGATCCTTGTCCTCATAGTTCAAGATGGCTACTAGAGCTCCAGTCATTATGTCTGAATTCTAGGAACAGAAGGAGGAAGGAAGGGGCAAGAATGTGCCTCGGCTGTTTTTTAACTTTTCCTGGAAGCTGCCATATACACTTGTATTTACATCTTGTTCGCCAGAACTTAATCACATGGCCACACCAAACTCAGGAGACAGTAGAAAATGTAGTCTTTATTCTGGATGGCCTCATACCCAGCTGAAAATTGGGGGTGTGTTAAGGAAGAAAGGGAGAATGAATATCAAGGTGAGCAATGACCAACTTTTGTGATTCTGCTCCCTGCAGACTGTTGTTAAATGCTATTAGGACTGATATGAATGCAATAAGACTCATTTTGGAGTAATCAAGTGCAATTCTTACCATGGCTTTCAGGGAGCCAGTGAAAGGGACATGGAGAAGAAGCTCAGCCAGATGTCAGCCAGACTTGACAAAATAGAAGAGAGTCAGAAGAAGAATATGGAAGTGCAGAGAACCAAACAAGAAGAGGAGAAGGTGCATGGGCGGATCAGCAAGCTGGAGTCACAGATGAACGAGGACTTGAAGGAAATGAAAGCAGAGGTTGATGCTGGTAGGCCAGAAAGAAAACAGCTGCCACAGTTTATTGTCTATTTGATCCAAAAACCAGTGACTTAGTATCCCCCTACAACTACCTGTGAACTCGGCTAATGGTGATCCTTTAGCTGGGTTCCTTTAGTGAAATGTCCGTAGGTGATTTTCTAAGTAGCTGTGCTGTATTGAACTAAATGTTTCAATTCCAAGTGCATGAAGAGCCACCACGAGGGACAGGCAAACAAAACTAACCGTTGCTTAGCTTGCAGCTGCCGTGCATTGTCCTTAGTGCCATCTGCGGATTCTTTTGTGTTCCCAGCCAAGGTTGGTATGTCTCAGAAAGAAGCATATATCTTGGAGGGGCTTTTGAAGCTTCTTATTGCTGGCAGTAGACCGCCATGGCTATGAATGATCTTCTACTCAGAAATCAACAGGGCCCGTAATTCACACTTGTTTAGAAGAAAATGTTAAAGCTGATTTCCAGTTTTGCAGTGCTGTCATATAAAGGAGGGATTCAGTTTACACTCTGAGCTCAGGAATGCAGAACTGGGACCAATAAGTGGAAGTTACCCCAAGGCAGACTTTAACTCAACACAGGAGAGAAGTATCTTCAGTTGATGGGTCCTAGAAGGACACTGGTGGCTGTGGGAGCGTCAGCGCTCTTTGTAACTGACAGTATTCAAGAGGAGGCTAGCTCCTTCCAATTCTATAATGCCATAATTTTCTTCTGTTCTATTGTTGGCCACATGGAAATAAAATTAGTTAGTTATCCCAAGAATAATTTTGTTGTTACCACCAAAAGTTTATTTAAGTAGAAGCCACAATTAAATTTATGAATTGAAGAACTTGTAAAGATCAAAATAAATTTTCTTTCTTCGTCTTTTCAGCTGTTAGAATATGGCATTTGAATCTTTCATCCACCTTTAACTTTGTATCGTTTCCTGAGTGGATTTATTATTGTCTATTCAACATGCCATTGAGGTTGTTAATATTAAGTACTTAATAAGAAATGCATATGAGCATTTTTAAAATTAAAAAGTTTTATTTTTTTCTGATTACAAAAACAATACATTTCTTAGTGGAAAATCACAAAGCACAAAATATTTTAAAAAAATACTCATAACTTGGGGTCGGCCCAGTGGTGTAGTGGTTAAGTTTGCACGCTCCACTTCAGCGGCCTGGGGGGTTCGCAGGTTCGAATCCTGGGTGCAGACCTACACACCACTCATCAAGCCGCGTGTGGCGGTGTCTGACATACGAAATAGAGAAACATGGGCACAGATGTTAGCTTAGCACTAATCTTCCTCAGCAAAAAGAGG
This sequence comes from Tapirus indicus, assembly GCA_031878705.1. Taxonomy (NCBI): domain Eukaryota; kingdom Metazoa; phylum Chordata; class Mammalia; order Perissodactyla; family Tapiridae; genus Tapirus; species Tapirus indicus. The sequence goes on from CM062918.1 coordinate 51,067,884, forward strand.
AGGATTGGAAACAGATGTTAGCTCAGGGCCAATCTTCCTCACCGAAAAATAACCTCATAACTTCTCTCACCCAGAGGTCAATTTATATATATATATCTTTCTATACATATAGGATACATATGTGCTTTTTCAATTGAAAGCTCCTGCTATACATGCTAATTTGTAACCTACTCTTTTGTTTAGTAATATGTTGTATCTTTCTGTTCAATAAGAACATTGTTTTTATTTTTATTTTATTGAGGTCACATTGGTTTATAATGTTATATAAATTTCAGGTGTACATTATTATATTTTGGCTTCTCTATAGACTGCATCAGGTTCACCACCAAAAGTCTAGTTTCCATCCATCACCATAAGTATGTGCCCCTTTACCCCTTTCGCCCTCCCCCCACCCCCTTCCCCTTTGGTAACCACCAACTGTTCTCTTAATCTATGTGTTTTTTTATCGTCCACATATGAGTGAGGTCATACAATAATTGTGTTTTTCCATCTGACTTATTTCACTTAGCATAATGCCCTTAAGGTCCATCCATGTTGTTGCAAATGACAAGATTTTGTCTTTTTTATGGCTGAGTAGTATTCCATTGTGTGTGTGTGTATATGTATTAAATTAATTAATTTATTAAATATGTAAATTAATTAATAAATTAATTAATAAATTAATTAATTTATTAATAAATTAATTAAATTAAAATTAAATTAATATTAATATTAATTAAATTAATAAAATTAAAAATAAATTAATTAAATTAAAATTAAATTAATAAATTAAAATTAATTAATTAATTAATTAATTAAATATGTATTAAAAATATATGTATTTACTACATCTTTATCCATTCATCTGTTGATGGGCACTTCGGTTGCTTCCAAGCAACACTGTTTTTAATAAGTAATTTTTATACATTTTTTTCATGAATTGTCACATAAAGAAAATTTTCTGAGAGAAAATTCTAAATTTATTAATGAAGGCAAGACCTTTTATTTTTTTATTTTTTCTTTTTTTTTTTTTCTTTTTTTTTTTTGTGGGGAAGACCAGCCCTGAGCTAACATCCGTTGCCAATCCTCCCCTTTTTTGCTGAGGAAGACTGGCCCTGGGCTAACATCGTGCCCATCCTCCTCTACTTTATATGGGACGCCGCCACAGCATGGCTGACAGGCAGTGCGTCGGCGGGCGCCCGGGATCCGAACTCGCGAACCCCGGGCTGCCAAGCGCGGACTAAACCGCTGCGCCACTGGGCGGCCCCAAGGCAAGACCTTTTAAACATTTATTTTAAAAATGAGTAGGAATATAGAATAATATGAAATGCCCTTTTGATGGGGATTTTTTTCTTTTTTTATCTTTTTATTTTGAAATAATTTCAAATTTAGAAAAACTGTAAGAATAGTCCAGAACTTCTATATATCTTTCATTTAGATTAACCAGTTGTTAACATTTTGGAAATCTGCTTAATCTCTTTGTGTGTGTGTGTGTGTGTGTGTCTATGTGTATGTATGAATACATACACATTGTTTGGGAGTAAGTTGCAGAAGTCATGATGACTTTTTATTCTTTTATTATTTCAATCTATAAACCCTAAGAACAAGGACATTCTCTTAAATAATTATGGTATAGTGTAATATCGATGAAATATTTTCCAATGTTCAATTCTCAACTTTTGCCATTGTTCCCTTTAGAGCAAACCTTCTCTGGTCTAGGTTCTAATCCAGAATCACACATATTTATTTATCATGTTTCCTGATTTAATCTCTTTTAATCTGGATCAGTTATTCCGTGGTATTGACATCATTAAAGAATACAGGCCAGTATTTTGTACAACGTCCCACAGTTTGAGTCTGTTTACTTCCTCTTAATTAGATTCAGGTTGTGTGTTTTGGACAGAAATGCCACAGAAGGGATGCATGCTTCCCAGGGTACCTTACAAGGCACACATGATGTTGGTTTCTCCCAGTATTGGTGACGTTAGCTTTGATCACTTGGCTAAAGTGTACTTGCCAGATTTGTCCATTGTAATAATTCCTTTCCCCCTTTGTAATGAAAAGGTAACCTATAGGGAGATACTGTGAAACTATGTAACTATCTTGTTTCCCATCCAACTTTTATTCCAGTACTTTTAGCATCTATTGATAATTTTTGCCCAAATCAACTATTACTATATGCTGTAGAATTTGACACAGCATTGTTTTTTAATATTAACTCTTGTAAAATTTACCTCTTCTTAAAGGGTTTACAGCCATCTATGAAAGCATAGGATCCCTCAGGCAAGTTCTCGAAGCCAAGATGAAGCTGGACAAGGACCAGCTACAGAAGCAAATCCAACAGATGCAGAAACCGGAAGCTCCCATGTGAAGGGATTTGGGACAAGGACCTCAAAGGTGGTTTTGCCGGCGGGGCTCAGAGCTAGATACCTCTGTCGCCAGGCTGTGGCTGCATTCGGGATTGTTCTGTTCATGGCGTGCATGTGCCAAGAAGTGTGTTTTCATGGGTCTAAATGTTTACCTTGAGTCTTGAAAACACTCTTTAAAAGTATTAAATACAATTTTTGCCACTTTATTCCACTTCTCTAAATTCAATGGAATATTCCCCCTGCCCCAGATTTTGAAAGGCTTTTATCCCCTTCATTTTATGAATGAAAAGACAATTTTCCTTCAATGCTTGATGCTCTAGCCAAGACTTTACTATTTTGAAAAATGTCATGGTGATTTTTTAAATTAGGAAACTAATGAATTGTCACAGGAATGTATTGCTCCTCACCCTAAATTAAAAGAATGTCCTGATAGATTAGAATTCAACCTTTGAGTCCATATTTGGATTTTATTATTATCTGTGCATTTCTTATATTAGTTATCTTCTTGTAAATCTTCTGTCTTTTGTAGCGGGAAGGGATTTAACATTTGGAAAACCCCCCACCATTTATGTAATGAAAATAGTTTAAAAAATTGATAGCTGCCATATAGATTGCAAATTAAAATGGAAACTTGAGTCAGTTATCTAGATCATGCAAGGCACATTATCTACATCGACCACCTAGTTATGCCAGGTTTAATATTGAATACTTTTTTCAATTATCCACAGCCTGTATAGTGATAGCCATATATTTAATAACAGAATGGTGGTTAATAGTCTGTTTATTGCACAATTAATTCTTCATTAATCACAATAGGATGTGAGAAATTTTCAGGCTTTATGATCTCCTCTCTAAATGTTTTTGAAATTGGCACAGAGTGCTAAGATTTATATAAACTTATTTTAACTGTAGTCTTGTGCCTTGGTTTTCAATGCACTGTACCCTATAAAAGTTTTGTGGACAAAATAGAAGGCATGATAATACATCAATATGATGATGTAAACATGGGATCCTATGTATTTTTTAAATGTTCTAAAAATTTTATCACTGTTAATCATTAATCATTCAGCATTATTAACGGAAGAGAAATTCATACTTTTGTATGGACAGAGAATCAAATCGATATTGCATTTATAACACTGTCAAGAAACTTTCATTTTGAGCAACTTTGTGAAGATGGGTGTTTTATTTCCAGTCGCCATATTGGATCAGTCATTGAGAATCGGCACCAGTGCTGTTTATTCATCTGTGTATGTGAACACTGACAGGAGACACACGCCATTCTAAACTGTGAGGGTGCCCAGGAGAAAGAAAACAGGAATACTTTAAACATTTTAAAAACTTTTTTTTTGGTTTGTCAAGGACTCAGGAAAATTAAAGCATTTTCTATTTTTTAGGATAAATCATAAATGAAATATCTAACTGGCTGTTACTGTTTACCCACATAAAATATGCTGCGAAAGTATGTAATATTTTACCCTCAGTGACTTGACAAAAGTTTTTAAAAACATTTGGACCTGAGAAGTCGTATAAGGAATATGTCATCCAACACGTATTTCCTTATCTTGTCACGAATCTTTGCATCTCTATATAGGAAGACTATTTCCATTTAACAATGAAAAAAAAAAGGAATGCTCTTTTGCAATCAGAAAGTGACTTTCTTTTTGTGCTAGAGTAACCGTGTCTCGTACAGTTCTCCACGTTTAAGCACAAGCCACAGCCCCTCCAGTGTCTCTCTCCTCTGGGGTCTCTGAGGAGGAAGAGTCAGCACATGTGACACCTGAGAAGAGGGGGGCAGAGGACACCAGCTGGACTCAGGTCGAGGGTGTGACTGGGCAGGTGACGCCTGGCTGTCCGCTGAATCACTCAGGTGCTTCTGATGCTGCCAACCCCATGTCGTGACCTCCGGCAGGATTCTCCACCCTGGCTACATGTTCTGTCACCTGGGCAGTTCAAAAAGCTGCTGATGCCTGGGCCGCCCCCCAGACCAATTAAGTCAGAACTCTGGGAGGTGGGACGCAGGCATCAGTACATATGAGGGCCCCCGGGTGATTCGTGTGCCCGAGGTTTTGAGCCACTGAGCTACAGCGTACTCTTATCACCAAAGTTTAAATGAGAATCAGCTTCCCTGTTCTTTCCTTTACCAGAAATTTGCAATAAAAAGAATAAAATATCCAAATAAATGTGGTGTATGATTTTTAAATTTGTCTTTTAGTGTAAGGCGAACATTTAGTTAGGTAAAATGCCATAGGAAATTCTCCTCTTACCTTTCTGTGGAAACTCTTTGGTGGTTGAAGTAAAGTGCTCTAAGTCCTGGCAGCCCTGCTGGGAACTGGGGAGACAAGAGGAGCTTCTCCATCTATGGGTCTCCGAGGCTGCAGGTGACTTCTCGCCTCTAGAATCATGCTGGCTGGCAGTTCCTAGCGTGCTTTCTGCCCCTGCTGTGACCTTGGTGTGTGTTAACTCATTTCATTATAACAACAACGAGTTTAGTACTATTCATTTCCCCATTTTACAGATGGGAAAACCGAGTCACCTAAAGGTTAAGCAACCTGCCTGAAATGCTGCAGCTGGTAAGTGGGAGCCCTGATTCGGACCAGGCAGCCTACTTCCAATCTAAGCACCTAACCAGTCCATACCCAACCTCTGAAGATATAGCCCTACTTCCCCCCAACTCTGACTTGTCGGGCCTCCGACTCCAGCCCCATCTATACGTGACCTGACAGTTCCCCCAGCTGAGTCCTTTTGCTTTTTAATGCCCCAATTCCAAATACCTAAGAGAGGCAATCTTATTAGCCTTGCTTGGGCCAGGTGTCTTCCTCTGGTTGTGTCAGTGGAGGTAAAGGAGGTGGGATCAGTTGGTGCCACAGGACTGTAGGATCACAGGCATTTCATCCCCTGTGCTTGCACTGTCCTAGATAGTGGATTGCAGCTCTGTGCACTGGGAGATGGGTTGTGCTGGGTGAGTAGAGAGCAGAATGGGAAAGATGGCTCCCTCTAAATTGTGGTTATCTCACTAGGCTTTCAGCCTGAAAAAAAAACACAAACCACTCTTGATGCCCTGGAAACTCCATAGTAACTATATGGAGTTTTCCTGTCACTGCACTCTTGTAGCTGTGTGACCTTGGGCAGTTCTCTTAACCTCTCTGAGTCTCAGTTTTCTCATCTGCAGAATGGAGATTATAAGAATTTAAAAGAGGGGGCTAGTTTATAGTTTTCAAAATGCTGAAGTAGTTTATGCAATATTGAGTATCAAGTGGTGAAAAATGTGGTGTGGGAGGGGAGATATTGGTGGTGTGGCATAGAAAGTATAGGGGGGCCCATATTTTGGTCCAAAGTGTTTTGTTATCTGCTGGGACCATGTATGGGAAGTGACTCTAACTGCCAAAGAAAGGGATAGCCCAGCCTGAGACAGAAGAGCAGTCGAGCCTGCATGAAGAGTTAAGTAGACAGGACCAGAATGGGGACAGCCCCTGAATGTAGGGCAGGGCTGGGCAGATCCTCCAGCTAGTTAGTCTCATGGCTGGAGCAGCCGGGGATGAGGCGTGACCACTAGAGGGGCCTGAGTTGAGAGAGTTGGGATGGGTGGGGTCTGAGTTGGGGAAAGGACAAACTCCATGTCTGGAGGAGTAAAGGCTGACGTGGAGGCTGAGGGTGGGAGTCCAGAGTTCAAGTTGGGAAATGAGATCCAGAGCAGGTGGGGGTGGGCCCAAATGGCCAGCTGGCATTTGAGACTTGTTTGTATAGACTGAAAGAGTCAGTGTGGCTGGGCTCGACTGACAAAAGGTGTGCACTGTGTGCAGACAATCGCCAGCTCTGGGGTAAGGAAAAACCAGCAGGTGAATTCAGACTCCCATTAACTGTATAGAATCACACTTATGATAATAATGTAGTAGATTACATTTCTCGTTTTAGGTTCAGTTCATCTCAAAAACTTTTTTTGTCATCCACATAAATCCAGAGTGAAAGGACTTTTCCAGGTATCTGTTTTATATAGATACCTGCACTGCAGACCCACCTGACTATTAGCATCAGGATTCTGGCTGTGGTAGGCAGTCTTGAAAATGTCTCCCAATGAGCCCCACCTCCTGGTATTCACCCCCTAGTGCAATCCTCTTGCCTGGAGTGTGGGCTGGACTTGTTAACATGCTTCACATGAATAGAAGATGGCAGAAGTGACAGCTGGTCACTTCTGGGATTAGGTTATAAAAGGACTGTGGCTTCCTTCTTGCTCTTGTGTGCACTCTCTCTCATCATGTGTGCTGGGAGAGGCAAGCTGTCATGTTGTAAGCAGCCTTATGGAGAGGGCCATGTGGTGTGGTAAGGAACCGAGGCCCTCAGTCCAATAACCTGAAATGAACTGCCACTTTCCACAATCATGTGAGTGAACTTAGAAGTGAATCCCCCTACCCAAAAGAAATGAAAGCAGGAACTTGAACAGGTAGTTGTACACCTATGTTCATAGCAGCATGATTCACAACAGCCAAAAGGTGGAAGCAACCTGAGTGTCCATTGATGGATGAATGGATAAGCAAAATGTATATGCACACAATGGAATACTATTCAGCCATAAAAAGGAAAGAAATTCTGATACATACTACAGGATGACCATTATGCGAAGTGAAATAAGCCAATCACAAAGGGACAAATATTGCATGACTCCACTTGTATGAGGTACCTAGAATAGTCAAATTCATAGAGTCAGAGAGCATGATAGTTGCTAGGGGCTGGGGAGTGAGGTGGGGAATGGGTACAGAGTTTCAGTTGGAGAAGATGAAAAAGATCTGGAGATGGACGGTGGTGATGGTTGCACAACAATGTGAAAGTACTTAATGCCACAGAACTGTACACTTAAACATGGTTAAAATGGTAAATTTTATGTATGTCTTACCATAATAAAAACAAAAACAAAAGAAGACGTGGATTCCCCAACCCCCCAGTCGAGCCTTCAGATGAGACTGCAGTCCTGGGAGCTTTACTACAGCCTCATGGGAGACAATGAGCGAGTGACACCAGCTAAGCCACACCCACGTTTCTGACCCACAGAAACTGTGAGATAATAAATTTGTGTGGTTTTATGTCACTACATTTTGGGGTAATTTGTTATACGCAGCAATAGATAACTAATACCCTGGCCCTGGGGAATCCTGACAGAAAAATTCTATGGAAATTCTTATTTCTTGTACTATAAATTACATGCTCACATATATAATCCCATTTAATACACTTTCTGAGCAGGACATGACCTTAAAAACATTGAATGACATATATACATTATCACACTTAATCTTTGTAATTACCCTATTTGGTATGTACTATTATTTCCATTTTGTGTTGGAGTAGATTATAGAAAGTCATATAGCTAATTAATGGAGGAGCAGGAATTTGAATCCATATCTATCTGTCTCCAAAGCCCAGGATGCCATTTTGTTTCAAGATGAGCCAACGCCCAAGACATAATGTGATGTGTTCAATATCCCACAACTGTTTGGAATCGGAATCCTGTCTGGATCCATGGTCTCAACATGTCCCCAGCCCAGCAGCATCAGCATCACCTAGGAAGTTGTTAGGAATGTAGTCACTCAGGCCCCTCCCCAGACCTCCTGCATCAGACACTCTGAGATGGGCTCAGCAACCTGCTTTCACCAGTCCTGCAGATGATTCTAATGCAAGTTCAATTTGAGAATCGTGGATCTAGAGCTGCCCTGTAATACAGTAGCCATTAGTTACATGTGGCCATTTAAATATAAATTAATCAGAATTAAATAAATTTAACAATTCAGTTCCCCATTTGCACTAGCCACATTTCAAGTGCTCCATAGCCACATGTGGTCAGCGGCTACAGTATTGTAAATGCAAATGTAAAACATTTCTATTCTCGCAGAAAGTTCTATTGGACAGCCCTCGTCAGGAGCAATAATTTCCTCACCCTTCCACCTGACCACTCTGTGCCTTCTCTGTCAGCCGAGAATGAGCTTTGGACCTGGGGCTTTCCTCCAGCCTCATTGCTACAATGTTATGTCAGTTGTCTCTATCAGAGATGATTTCCCAGACCTGTCTTTATAAGATTTTTGTCTGATCTGCCAGTTCTGATCGGGAGGTACTGCCGCCTGGAGCACTGTGCTGAGAAGGATCGGGAGGCTGGTGCCAGACTCAGGGAAGAGCCAAGGGGTATCAGCCAAGAGGAGGGGCAGTGGTGGCTACCTGTGTGCTATCAGCCAGGTTCACACCAGTCGTGTAGGACACCTAGCAAGGAGTTGCGGGCCAGGGGAACCTTGAGTGATTCTGATGCTTCCTAGTGAGAGGGACGTGCTAGGCCTGGGATTAGGGTGAGGCAAAGTGAGGCACTCACCTTAGAAACTGTAAAGGGACACCAAAAACTCTGTAATTAAGATAAATAAAACATTAATGCAGTATATCCATATTTTTTTTGCAGGGAAAGATTCTCCCTCAGCTAACATCCATTGCCAATCTTCCTCTTTTTTTCCCCTCCCCAAAGCCCCAGTACATAGATGTATATCCTAGTTGTAGGTCCTTCTAGTTCTTCTATGTGAGCCACTGCCACAGCATGGCAACTGACAGATGGGTGGTGTGGTTCTGCAGCCAGGAACCGAATCTGGCTGCTAAAGCGGTGAGAGTGCCAAATTTTAACCACTAGACCATCAGGGCTGGCTCCATTAATGCAAAATTTTTAAAGATCAAAATTAATGCAAAAAAATGCATGATGAACAAAATATCAAACTTTAAATAAAGACCAGATCCAACCATGCCCCTTTGAAACTGAGGCAAAAAGAAAAATGTGTGCTCTTGTCTACATGTTTTATGTAATTTTATTTACATTTCTGATGTTTTGTTCATCATGGATTTTTTTTTTTTGTTAATTTAGATTTTTAGAAATATTGCACTAAAATATTATTTATCTTGATGACTGAGGATTTTGGCTGCTCCCCTCCTTACATTTAGCATTTGAGGTGAGTGTTCACTCTAATCCCGGCCTGCCGGGATGTCTAGAAATTTGGAACTAAATTCAGTGCTCAATTATTGTAATTAGCTTATCTCAGCCGTGTCTGATGGCTTTAGGTGGTCTCTGGTCTGTTTTTATCCCTAACTGCCCTGCTTTGTTTAATTTTCAAACTTGTGACTCCATTCTTCTTGGAACCAGGTTGGGACACAAATAAAGCAAGCATCTGACTCCTCTCTGAGACGCGGAGGGAGAGCGGCAGGGGAGCGGGGACGGAGGGCAGTGAAGATGTTTGCACGATCGCCTTTCTATCTGTCGTCACTGAAGTGCGAGCTCTCCCGCCACACCTGGCCAGCCCTCTGGGATTCACTGTCCTTTGCTGCCCCCATGCGGAAGGAATAGACACTCCTAGGGAGTCTGTTTCGGTAGGAAGAACCCAGAACCAAGGAATGGCTAGTGGAAGGGCCCTTGAGCTCAACTCGCATTTCCTAGAACGGGAAACTGAGTACCAGGGAAATTAGAAGAGGGTAGTGCCGGTGGGTACGCGGGATAGTGTGACAAACGGGCTGTAACCGCAGCAATGAATTAGCACCGACTCTGCACTGGCTGCAACTTGGCAGTGAACAAAACAGACAAACATTTATGCCCTTATGGAGTTTTAATTCTAGCGTGAGGTGGGGTGGGGAGAGAAAATAACAAGCAAGTAAATACCAAGTGTGTCAGTTGATGGTAAGTGCTTTGGAGGAAAATAAAGCCAGGGCAGAGGGCAGGGAGTGCCAGGACGCGAGGTGCGAGCCGAAGCGGGATGGCCAGGGAGGGCTTGCTGAGAAGCACAGACCTGATGGCGATAAGGGGGGAGCACGGCAGACACCTGGGGGAGGAATTTACCTACATCTTATTATTTTTATAAAACGAAGCCATCGACAATTCAGGCATTCGATGCCCACCTAGTGGCTAATGTGTTGTCCTTCAGCTCCACGGTCAGTAAGGACTTCCTGTTCTTAGGATCTCTGGATGCCTCGTTGACCCTTGTTGGCTTCTCAGTTTTCACAGCTTGGATGACCAAGTCTCTGTTAAATTCCCTGAAATATCTAGGGAGGTTTCTATTTTCCTGACTGGACCCACACTGACATAATGCTTAAGGAGACTAAATTGCGCCTGCGAAGGTCACATGACTCCACCACACCACGTCCCTGCTTTTCCTGCAGTGCTGTGCGGCTCTGTGGAACTTCCTGCCTTGTGTCCTCTGGTAAACCAGCACCAACTCTGCTGCCAGCTAACGGTTTTTGAGTGTGCCTCACGTTGTGCTAGGCGCTGATTCCTCTCTGCCTAGAAGTCCTGGATGGAGCTGTCCCTTTGTCCTTGCCTCAGGCTCCTGCTGGTCCATCAGCACCTCCCAGGCCCTCAGCTGGGCACTCTAGAATCTTCCCCAGGGACTCACATGTCCAACAGCTGCGGTGCTGCGGCCCAAACCATGTCAGACAGGACACATGCTGAGTTTCTTAAGTAAGACTTCAGCCTTCTCCACTCTCCCCACGATGTTCTCAGCTTCCTCAAACATACCTGGGCATTTTTACCAGCTCTGGGTTTCACCTGAAGAGGAAGGAAAGGGAGGACATGTCCATCAGTTTTCCCCCCTCCTCACACTCCACAGGAATGAAAAGAGGGAGCTGGGCTTTCTATTTCGGCTTCCTCTCCAGAATGGCCTTCCACCCGGCCATGTCCTCCTCATTCCTGGGGGTGGGGGGAGCTTAAGCCCCTGATGGCAGGAGGGGTGTTCTCTCTGCTCCATGGAGGCAGATCTGGCTTATGGTCAGGCCTAAAGCCCATGGCCCTTGCTAGTACTAAGAGTTAAAGGAATTTAGAAAATTCTTTCTCTCATGGCAAAGCCTGGCTTTTGAGATTTGTCTTTCTGTGCTTTCAAGAGATCTATTCTGAGTTTCAAAACTGAATGTGGACTGCTTTCTCTTTGCATTCCTGCTGTGACCATCCTAGCTCCCCCTGGGCAGATGGATGCTTCTGCAGAAGAGGGGGCAGGGGGAGGGCAAGGTGATGCAGATGACACAAGTACATTAGTATATTTCAAAAATACTGTCCCATTACATACACCTGCATGTCCTCTCCCTAGACTGTGATCTACTTGAAGGCATGGTCACATTTCTCCAAATATTTCAAAATGTCTAACAGAAGTCAGATGCTAACCATGCAAGACTTGCAGATTAACTAAAGTTTCAGGTTTCCTTATGTCATCTCCCATTATAACAGCTCCTTGAAGTGCAGCTTCCTGCCCCATTCTAATTAGAAGCTCCAATTAATAGTTCCAGATGGGTTAAGGTCTTTGATGAACAAAAAGTAAAATGAATTAATTGTTGTTTAATTAATGCACTTTTACTAACTAATATTTCTAAAAGGTCTGTGTTTGGGAGTAAAATACTGAAAGGAAGGTGAAAATACTGGGGACCACTGAATGAGTCCTTCACTGAGCACTTACTGCATGCAAAGCGCTTTTATGCACATTCTCTCTTTTACATGTTTTTTCTGGGCAGTGTGAAGAGTGAATTTTATTGCAGCCCTCTCAAACAGGTGTTCTAAAAGCTGGATGGTGTAGAATTCTCTGGCTTCATGAGACTCGGGAAGAAGAATTTCAGCTTAACCTCATTTTGGCTCTTTTTCTAAAACTATCCCAGAATTATAAAGTCCTTCGCTAGATGGAGCAATAAGCTAGATTTTAAAGAAACAAGAACAACCTACCGTGCCCCAAGTTTCAAATTTCTTAAATAATGATGACCTGATACATGCATAGAACTTTGTAATTCACAAACCAGTGTTACCTAAAATATTTAGCCCTCATAACACCCTTGTGTTATTATCGTTATTCTCATTCTCAGATGAAGAAACCGGTTACTAATGTTAATTGAATACCTACTATGTGCCAGACACTTCAAAATACATATCTCATTTAATTCGGACAACAACCCAATGAGTAAGAAATTACTGTTTCCATTTTACAAAAAGGGAAATTAAAGCTCAAGGATGTTTGGTCAAGGTCATACAGCTGGTGAGGCAAGGCTGAGCACCCACATCCTTTGACTCCGGGTCTAGTGCGTTTCCTCCTACAATCATATTGCATTCCTAAACCTTCTGGAAAGGAACTCCTGTGTCAGAGCCTTCCTTTGCACAGTAGATTCTTAGGTCTGCATTTCACAGTCCTTTAAAGCTGCAGAAGGGAAGGAAGGAGCATGAAAAAGGAGGGGGAGTTAACATCATAGCATCAGTGGGTAAAACTCCTAAGTTTCAGCCTGAAAAAAAAAATCCCTCTTCCCTTTCATCACTCATCCTGCTACATTTCCCAGATGTTTTTGTAACACCTCCTGTCAGTGCTTCTCCACTGCCTGCTGTAGGTAGTTGTGGGTAGCTTGACCTTTGAGTGAAGACTCATGGGGTGTTCATTATTCTCAACTGAAAATGCTTGTTGGTGGGAAAAAGCTCTCTTTACATTGTGATTTTACCCCCCTTGGCCCTGAATCCCTCTCACAATATAAACTGTATTCTAGATAATAGGTAATTAATAAGTAGTGCTGAATAAATGATTATTACTGAAATAATATCATTTATGTATTTCAATATATAATATTTCAGTCAATTTCAACATTTCATATCATTCAATACATAAATATATGTCATGTATTGAAATATAGGAGTGGATGGTATTGTTTCTATTTGAAGCGTTAGTGAATCAGCAAATAGCATTAAACTGTATGGAACACTAGTTATTATCATAAAATGTACTTTTAGTAGTCCTGTGATTTTGCCACTCTGTGGGTTATTCTAGAAATATCAGTTATGGTGACTTGTGTGCCCACAACTCTTTAAGTGAAACTGTCCTGCATATAGTCTCCATTGCCTGGATGGCTTATGCCCCTGGTCACAGCTAATTGGACCAAGGTGGACACTCTATCCAAGAGTGAATCACAGACGAGCTAGTAGTCTCTGATATGATTTTATACAAATGCCGAGTTGGGTCTATACTTATTTAGATACGTGTGCACTCCCTTCTGCTTGCCAGAGGACGAGGTGGTGAAGGAAGATTGGCATAAATTAGCTGATATCTGGGTTACATGGATATTTATCCTACAGCTGCTTATTATACATTCCAGGATTCTTGGTTTAAAACCTATGTCTTGGAAGGGGCAGGGAGAGAGAACCAAAGAGATGGCGTGAGATCCAGGGACCCCTCACCTTCCAGGAAAGTGACAGGGCTCTCTGGTATCAGGCAGGTGACTGTGAATCAGGCTTTGGCCCTGAGGCTTCCACAGACAATAGCGAGGGTCTGATACATAGGGGACGGAGCACAGGCGAGGAGCTAGAAGGCCTGTGTTCGAGTCCTCACTCTGCTCATTACGGGATGTGTGTCCTTGGACAAAAATATAAGTTTTTTAAAGAGCCCTATGAATAAACGTATGTCGATTAGCAATAAGTTAATAATACCTCTAGATGTCTGTTTTTCACACTTTAGCATATGTAAGAATCTTTGAGGAGCTTGTTCCAAATGTAGGGTTTTCAGGATCCACTCCATGGAGATTCTGTGTCTCTGGCTTCATGAGATTCGGGAAGAAGAAATCATTCTGGAGTTTTAACCACCCCCAGGTGAGTCTGACTCAGGCAGTCCATGGACCACATCTTGAAAATCCCTGCTCTGGATGAAGGAACTCAAAACAGGAGACAAATCATTCCCAGTCGATGAGCCTCTTTCTGGTTGTTCAGTCGGACCATGGCCACATGGCAGAAGCTGGAGAGTCTGAATATATGGGAGCCCTGGTCACTTAAGGAACAAATGCCAGCCTGGGATCAGGAAGGGTCTTCTCATCTTCCTGAGCATCATGCCTAGGTGGGAGAGGATAAACCCAGGAAGGAATAAGCCAACCAAACAGAAGGAGAGGTGTTGAGTATTTCTTGAGAAATCAGACATGGTTTCCTCTGCGTGGATGCGGTCTGGAGGGTTTATGGTTTGGGGGCTAAGCTGACAGACATGGGGAGGAAGAGGCCCAGGTGGCTGAAGGAGCACCTGCTTAAAGTGCAGAAGCACAGAGAAGCAACCCCAGGACAGATAGTAATAAGAGAGCCCTACATCCTGGGCAGAGAGCTGGTTGGGTTACAGCTAAATAAGGTTCAGTGCCAACCTAAGAGATTCCTTGTGGCATACTGTAGGGTCCTGTCACTTGTCCTAAGATGTTCAATAATGTTTTTTGGAGAACAGGCTGTAGAGGTCACTCCCATGATATTTACAGTTGACCATGAACTGAAAGAATTGCAAAGATAAGAGCAGGGTCCAAATGTGTGATCAGTGGAGATGATGGGCTCAATTTAACTGAATAAAATGTAATAGGAAATAAGTACATGAAAAGACCATTAGCATCATTAGTCATCAGAGAAATGCAAATCAAAAACCACAATGAAATATGTCAACCCTACTAATATGGCTAAAATAAAAAAGATAGACAATAACAAGTGTTGATGAGGGTGTGAAGAAATTTGGAACGCTTATACACTGCTAGTGGGAATGTAAAATGGTGCAGCTCCTGTGGAAAACAGTCTAGCAGTTTCTCAAAGGTTTAACATAGAGTTACCATGTGACTCTGCAGTTCTACTTCTAGATATATACTCAAGAGAATTGAAAACATGTTCACGCAAAAATCTGTATAAGAATACTCATAGCAGCGTTATTCATTATAGCCCAAAGTGGAAACAACCCAATTGTCCATCAACTGATGAAGGGATAAAGAAAATATGGTTATTTGTCCATAAAAAGGAGTGAAATTTTGGTACACAAAAGGATAACTACTATGATTCCACTTACATGAAAGACCCAGAGTAGGCAAATCCATAGACAGAAGGTAGATAGGTGGTTGCCAGGGACTGCAGAGGAGAAGGAACGAGGAGTGACTGTTAAAAGGAATGGAGTTTCTTTTGGGGGTGATGAAAATGTTCTGGAATCAGATGGTGGTGATACTCTGTAAATATATTAAAACCCATTGAATTGTACACTTTAAAAGGGTGAATTTTATTAGCATGTGCATTATATCTCAATACAGCTGTCATTAAAAAAACACTCAAAGAGGGTGTAACAACTTCCATTAAAAAATGTGATAAGAGGAGCCGGCCCCATGGCTGAGTGGTTCAAGTTCCGCGTGCTATGCTTCAGCGGCCCAGGTTTGTGGGTTCGAATCCCGGGTGGGGACCTACTCCACTCACCAGCCATGCTGTGGAGGCAACCCACATACAAAGGAGAGGAAGACTGGCACAGATTCAGGATGAATCTTCCTCACACACACACACACACACAAAAAGTGATACGAATAAACATTCTTATCTAAACATTGTCCTGCCTTTGGGTTCAAAATACAACTGTGCTGAGGCAGACGTCTCCTTTTGCCTGACCAGCCTCCACCTTCTTTTGGGTGACAGCCCCTGGTTTCTCCGGAGAACCAGCTTCCTCCTAGTGGTCCTGCTGGGAGTATTATTCACAGGGCCCTTTACCTCCCACAAAGGGGCAAATGACCTGAGCTGAGCTAGATCAGACTATGAGCCGAGTGGCTCATGGAAGCTATTAGAACTGAATCGTTCCCAGGACAGCACTTGGAAGTTCCAGCTGAGAACCCTGCAGCTGGCCCAATTCCTGTGCTTAGTTGTGGGCACAGTCTTCTAATATACTTCTTTTCTGCCTAGGTTAGCAAGAATTGGTTAAACAGGAGTTGCTTGCAAAGGGAAACCTCGACCAATAACAATGACTTAATGTGGCTTAGCAGCCACTCATGCAAAACATCCAGGAGTTTCAGCATCAATGTTAATAACAGCAACTAACCATTACTGAGCACTTCTGTGGGGCTGCTGCTGTGCTAAGAACTGCGTATGCTTTTTTCTCATTTAATTCAATCCTCACAATGACTTTAGGAGGTAGGTCCTATCTTCGTTCCACTATACACACGAGGGAATGAAGCACAGAGAAATTAGGTATATTTTCTGAGGTCCTGCAGCCAACTGTTGGAATCAGGATTCAAATCCAGGTCTCCCTGA
Source organism: Tapirus indicus (assembly GCA_031878705.1). Taxonomy (NCBI): domain Eukaryota; kingdom Metazoa; phylum Chordata; class Mammalia; order Perissodactyla; family Tapiridae; genus Tapirus; species Tapirus indicus. Next base: position 51,084,267 of record CM062918.1, read on the forward strand.
TTCTGAAATAGAGCTCCTAACCACTACTCTGTACTGCCTCAAACGGAGTCAGCATTGTGGATGGGGGCCCAGAGCAAATGGGACCTCAGGCCGTGACCCGAGAAGTTCAAGGTAGCAATGCAAGTCCTGCCTCTCTCTGGTAGTGGTCTCAAAGGTAGGGCCTGGACCTTAAGATGCTGTATGGCAGAGTTCTTAACCCTGGCTGCACACTGGAATCTCCTGGGGAGCTTTAAAACCGCTGATGCCTGGATCCCACCCTCTGATGTCCGGGGTGCTGCTGGCCCATGGGATTGTGGTCCAATTTCCCAGGTGATTTTAATATGCAGCCACAGTTGCCAACCTCCATTTTTTCAAACTTTAAAGGGCATTTTATGCACCTGCGGATATTATTAAAATGCAGATTCTGATTCAGGAGATCTGGATGGAGCCCAAGAGTCACGTTTCTAACGAGCTCCAGGTGATCCCAAGTGCAAGTCTTCCTACTCAAAGTGTTGACCAGCAGCATCAGCATCACCTAGAGCTTGTTAGAAACTCAGACTCCTGGGCCGCACCAAGACCTATGGAATCCAAGAGGGAAATGACAAGGAGAGCACAGGTGATGTTTATGCACATTAAGGGGAAAGAGCCCCCGGGCATATTTAAAGAAGAGTGATTAGGCTAGTGAGGGGATTAAAAACTGAAACATCTGAGCAGGCATGAAAGGAATTGAAGATGTTTAGCTGGCAGGAGAGAAGAAAGAACAAGAGGGGGCAGGTAAGTGACTTGACCCTGAAAGGGTTCCCCCTAGGAGGAGGGAGGGGACTGACTTTGTGTGTTTCAGGGGAAGAACTAGGTTAGGAGGACTCGTTTCTGTCCAGAGGTGGTGGTTGGTCCCCCCGGGGCTGTGGGGGCTATGTTTCTTGGCTCATCAAGGAGGACACACACCGCTAATTATGGCAGGAAGGATTCAAGTGCTGTAAGGATTTGATGAATTTAAGCTCCCTTGTTCCCCTGAAATTCTGAGTCTATACAGTTAAAGTGGCAGGATTGTCCAGTCACCTGGGGACATGGTCAGTGCCTCTGGAGCTGAGGTGAGACGTGTCTGAACTTGGGTTTGAGGTCAGGACGAGCGCAGTGTCTCAGATTGAAACTGGTGAAAACCAACCTAATGTGAGGAGATGCTAACAAAGGGGAGACGTGTATCTGGCGCAAGCATGTGTGGGAGGAAACTCTGGAAGCCCCCAAAGCCAGCAGAGGTGACCCCAAAGTTCTCAGTCTCCAGAGTTCCCTCACGTGTTGCGTTGCGATCTGATATCTGAGGTAATGAGGTGTGGCCAGGAGGCTGGTGGGCTGTGAGGAGCAGGAGAACAGGAGCCAAGGCCAAGAATTGGGGTGGGGTTGGCGGGGAGGGTGTTTAGCCCACACCAGCCTGAGAAGAGGGGCTCAGATTCAGGTGGCCTGGTGCTGGTCCTTTAGATAGAAACAGCTCTAGAAAGGGCCGGGGGACGGTGGCACCATGACTTCCTTGGGTGGAAGCACTAGAGTCAAATTATCTCAAGCAATGTAGTTTCGACCCCCACCCTGCCCCCTCCGAGAGAGCTGGGATGGAGGGGTCTGGGCCCTGGGTGGTGCCACAGACGTTGGCAACATGAATTTCTAGACCTTCTTGGGCTCCATCTTTCACATGACTCAGTTCCCCTCCTTGCCTCTGTGTGTCTCTTGTATCTGTCAGTTGGGTCCCCAGCCTCTTGGCAGCTTCCACAACCCTGGGAGATGGCCGGGGAGTTGCAGAGGAAGTCTGACTGCTCAGTGTCCAGATCCTCTGTGTCCAGGGGCCACGGCCTAATTCCTAGCTCTCCTCGCCTTCTTTCAACCTGGACACTTCGCCTACATATTAAACACCCGGGAAAACTCTTCTTTTCCACAAAGAGAACTTCCTCTTTCCCATCTGTCTTGGAACGTGAAGACTTCTTAGGCAACCTTGCACTTTCCTTATCTGGTAGACAGAGACATCTTTGCGCCGAGTTTCCGGGGGCCTGGGTTCTCGTGAGAGCTCAGCCAGGCCTCTCTGTGGAGCTTTTCCTGCCTTCCGCCATGGAGGCTCACCCAGGGCTTTCTCCCTGGTGGCGGGTGTGCGTGGGGCAAGGACAGCGTGTGGAGGGGTGTGAGGGTCTGAGATCACGGCAGGAATGTGCCAGGCGTCTGCTCGGCCTTCCTAAGGAACAACCTGCTCAAGTCTTGGGGCAGGCTCCTCGGGCCTACTCGTGGACAGGGGAGCTTCAGCCTTCCTTAGCTAGCACCTGGAACAGGCAAGTCTGACAGAAAAGCGGTCAGATGTGCTGGAGCAGTGGAGCGGGACTCATTGGGGACCTTGCCTTGGCCAATCTTGGCCAGGGCGGGCAGTAGACAAAGGGAACCACCATGAATTGAGTGAGTCCCTATGATGAACCATGTTATGTTCTTACATTCATAAGCTCATTTAGTCATAAAACTCAGTTTAGAGATGAAGAAACGGGCTCACAGAGGAGGCACAACTTGCCCTAGGTTACCACCCAGTAAGTGGCAGAGTTGCGGTGCCTGGGGCTCCCTTCCATTCCACGTGGAGGCTTGGGTCACCTGGGGGGAGCACGCCCTGTTCAGGTGCCTTAATTGCTAGGATATGTGGAAACACTCACTTTCAGACCAGAAAAAAGGGCTATTGTTCTCCAAGCCCATAACCCACAGTTACGGCCTCCCTGGCTGTTAATCATTTTGTGGCTGATTATTACAATCCCAGGAAGTCAGTCTTTGATTTCATTACCTTTCAGTGTGCCCTGCCGCTCATTTGTCTTGGAGAGCTCACAAGGAAGTGGCTTTGCTCAGAGCTAAGTGTTCCATGGACACCTTTTTATTTTTTTATGACTGAGGTGAAAGTTGTGTTGTAGCTGCTGCTTGAATCTTTTCCAGCCAACAGTTGCTGTAGCCCTGCTCCAGCGGATGTTAGTTATCTGTGTCATGGAGCAGAATAATACTGACTTCTGAGGACTTTCTCAGCTCGCCGTCTCAGGTACCAGTCCTGGTCTGGCACATCAGCTCATGCTGTCAGCTCTGCGGCCAATTAAATCCCGTGGCTCTCCCTGAACTGGTGACAGCCTGCAATTTGCCTGGAGTGCCACTGCAAAGGCTACAAGAAGCCATACTTATAGGGAACTTCTTGAAGACTAGACATTCGCTCCATTTTTCTAAATCAGGATGATTGCAATAGTCTGTTAGCTGATCTCTTACTGTGCCCAGCAGTTGGCAGTCCTTCTAATACTTACGTCAGGTGATATCATTTCTCCACTCAAAACCCCCCACTGGCCTCCTCTGAAGTATCTACAATGATCTACCAGGCCCTGTCTTATCTGCCCTGCCCTTCTACCATTTCTTCTCTTCCTTTAGGGCTTCTTGGCTCATCCTTGCTTTTAGCTCTGGTCACAGGAGCTTATGTGCTGTTCCTCCAACAAGGCAAGCCCCTCCCTACCTCAGGGCCTTTGCACTTGCTGTTCTCCCAGATACCCACACAGCTTCCTCACTTCTTTCAGGTCATTCTCAGAAGTGACCTTCTCAGTGTAGGCCTTCCCTGGCTACTCTAGAAAATTTTCCTCACTCCAGCATTCCCTCTCCCTTCCTTGCTTTATTATTTTCTGTAACAGTTATCCATCTGATATACCACATATTTTTACTTATCTACTGCCTGTTTCTTTTCACTAGATTTTAAGCTTCCTGAGCCAGGATATGTTTTTTGCTTGCAGAGAAGAATGCCAGGCAACAAAAGTTGCTAGAAAATATCAGTTGAATGAGTAGATGAATGAATGGGGTCTCCAAGGCAATGCCTTTAGGGACTGGTTGTGCAATATAAGTGTATAAAGTAACTGGATTGAAAGCAATAGAGGGTGGAGAATTGGGGCATGCACAACCCTCCTAAAGGCATTAACTTTAAAAACAACCACAATGACAATCACAAAACAATCCAAGCTAAACCAAGTCCATCTGTGGGCTGCGAGTGTGCAAGCGGGTATGCCAGACTACCGGATGTCTGCAGCCTGGACTTCCCCAGAACTGCTTTCAATAAATGGCTCTGTGGAGAGATGCCCATGGTTTTCCTTGAGGGATCTTCTAGGAAGTAGTTCTGTGAAACGGTCATTTTGTCCACTCTAAAGACGTTATTGAGACATTCATTACATTATATCTGTAGAAGAAATTTCTTTCTCCTATTGGTATCAGGTATGTGTTTCTCAAACCATTCTATTTTTTGAATCAGACCCTAGGATTCATGTTACTAAGTTTTTTTTTTTATTCTAGACACTTGAGGATTTGTAGCCCTTATTAAAGGCATGAGATATCCTAGTATGCATTTTGTATTAGCCGCATTCCTGATACCATTTTATGTCCTACCCTTTTGTTTCTTTGCCTCCTCTTTTACTCATTCCTAATTTTTGTTACCTTAGCATATTTTATGTATATTTTAATTAAATCCTCTTTTTAGGATAAATGTGGGTATAAGTAAACAACCGAATATTAACTTGTTCAGGCTTCCAGGAATGAAAAACATCTAGAAGACATAGAATAGTTTCCTTTCTTTTTTCCCCACCCCCACTAACATCCTCCAACTCAAAGGTCTCTTGTGCTGTGATAGTCAGTGGAACTTAGGAGAGAAATAGAAGTGGGATCTAAGAGGGAGGGAGAGGAGATGGAAGAGGCTGAAGAGGAAGGTGGAAATAGGTGGTGAGAGGGCAGAGCTCTTCCCAAAGCAGAATGAAAGAGCTCTTCTGCAAGAATTAGATTCCACCTGTTATTATAGAAGATCAGACCTCAAGCAATATAAAGAACATTCCCACAGCGACCTGGCGACCACAGGTGCTATGTACAAGTGTGTTGAAGGAAGGGCAGCTTCTTCTATTTGGTTGTTTGGGGTGTCTAATAGTCCTTTCCCACATTCAGGTTCTGGGCCCCTCTGGTTTTCTCATGACTCACATGAGTGGAAGGGTCCCATCCATCAGTGACTGACCACACCATTCCAGTAAAGATAGTCACTCATTGACTCTTATAGGTCCTCCCTTTGTTCACATCTCTGGGACTCCATATTTGTGGTAAGGACAAACTCAGCCACATACCTGAGCCATGAGTTGGGTAAGCAGAGTTATGAAACTGACAGGAACCTTGACATTAGGGCTAGAACCCCCATGGAATTATCAAAAGAGAGGTAATTCCTGTTTCTAATCTGATTCCATCTACCCGGGAACTGCCCCAGTCTCTCCCAATCTCCACGATCTGCTAATCCATGTATCATGAGCACAGAGTCAGTGTTTAACCTTGCCTGCTCTATCGTTAATATTAGTATTGATTCTGTGTTCACTTGTTGCAAGAATGTTCCCCATCTCCCGAGGGGAGGGCTGTGACCCTGAACATTGCCTGACAGCAGGAAGCCCTGTATGACAAGTAGCAACTGCCTGACTCATGCCTATCTGTAAACTCCTGTCAATTTAGGTTAATGATTCTATTATCTCTTTTGGCTGGTTCTTTTTCTCCTCTCATTACATACAGACACCCCTCTGATTTTAAAAAGCACCCCCAACAGGTGGCTGGCCTGCCTACCTACTCAAGTTTTCCTGTCTTTTCTTTCGGCAGGTAGTTAAGTCAACTAGTTCTACACGTTACTGCATCTCCCTGTGGCCAGAATTCAGTAAAATAAAATAAAATAAAATAAAAATCTCGAGCACCTTCTATGTGCCACATACCATTCTAGGGACTGACAATACAGCAGTGAACAATACACTCCCTGCTCTCACGGAGCAAATTTTACAGTGGGGGTAGATGGGCAGTAAATTTTAATACATGGTGATAAATGCTGTGGAGGTAAATAAACCAAAAAAGGGGGATAGGGTGTGTGCATATGTGAGCAGGGGTGTCACTTTAAGGTGGGTGGTCAGTGAAGGTTCTCCTGAGAAGGTAACATTTGAGTAATGACTTATGGGACTGAGCCATGTGCATAACCAGGAAAGAATGCTCCGGTAATGGGAACACAAGTGAGTACAGAGGCCCTGAGGAAGGGGTAGCCAGTGTGCGAGGAACAGCCAAGAGATTCTTGGCTCGAGCCATGGGGAGAAGACAGAGTGGGTTGAGAATTGGAAGGGGTGGGGGCAGTTTATGTAGGGCCTTCAAGGGCCTTGTAAGGGATTTGGCTTTGGCTGAGTTGAGAGCCATGAGAAGGCTGTGAGCAGAGGAGTGACAGTCTGGCTCATTTTGGGTTGTTCCCTGTAACTGCTGTGTGGAGAACAGCCAGGGACAAGGCTGGAAGCAGAGAGCCCAGTTAGATGGTCTCAGGGTGGTGACAAGGAGTGACAGGCAAAACTCTTGGTGGCCTGCACAGCACCCTCAGATGGCTGCTGGTCTTGTGTCTCAAACCATCAAGAATATTAAAGATGGAAGTTCTAAATTGGGTGATTCTCATTTAATATTAGAATAGAGTTAAATAAATGGATATTTGGTTCTATTTTGAATGATGGAAGTGATATTGGTAAATTGTGTTATACTTCACAGAAATGTTTTATATAGATGGCTTCATTTAGCTTTTCAACTAGCCCATGAGGTAGATATAATTATCCATTTTTATTTAAATTATGTTTTAAGAAAAGTAATACAAGATAAAATAAAAATCAGAACCAAATGGTGCACAAATGAAAGATTGCGGACTTAGTTGCCTCAGCCCTGTCAAACTCAGAGACCACTTAAGTTTCTCGAGTCCGTGGATCCATCATCTAGTGCATAAAAGCATGTAAATCTATCTCCCCCACCCAAATGGGATCACACAGACGTTCTGTTTTGTGCCTTGTGTTTTTTTCACTTACTAATCCGTCTTAGTGCTCTTTCTACATTCATACATAGGATCTGTCCTCAGTCTTTTTAATATCTGCATAGAATTCCAAGATCATGGTGGTATCGTATTTTAAACAACATATGAAACTGTTCGGAGATAGGCAGAATTAGTGTCATTTTATAAATGAGGAAACTCCAGAGAGAAAGCGACTGGCCCCATGTTTTGCAATTGGTGGAAAAGCGAAGCTCTGCCGACTCAGTTCCTTATAATTTCTGCCATAACCAAGGAAGCATTAGAAAGAAGAGGAACAGAAAGCAAAATCACCTGTTTCAAAATGGTGTGGGAGGCTCTCAGACTCCTGAGGGGCCACACGGGAAAACCTCCTCCCGCAGACCACTCCTGTTGGCCATCCTCAGGTTCCTGTCAGTAAACAACCTGCTTTTATCTGATGCACTTGCTAGTGGTCTAATCGGGGAAAAATCTTAAGCCAGGGGAGCAGTGAAGCTGTCAAGTTTGAGATCACTTAGCAGAGCGATTGTAACAGTCCTGATCCTGGGCCACTCACTGTGTACACTTCTTTCTATGTCATTTCCTCAATCGAGTGAGACATACTGGCCACAAGTCTTCCTTTATGGAAGTGAAGCAGGGGCCTGGCAAAGAAGTTATATTTTTAGACATTTTATATTTTCAAAATGGATGGACCCTAATTTTTTTCTGATTATAAAGATAGTACATGTTCATTATAACACATACACATACTACACATGCATATAAAATAGAAAATTAAAGTTTTTCACAACATTCTCCCAATGCAATGAAGTACTGTTAAGTTTAGGTCTGTCTTTCTGAGCTTTTCGTGTGCGTCTGCAAGTGTGCGCTTCCTTTTTATAAAGATAAATCATGGTGTTCATATTCCCCTATACCTGTTTTCATTGATTACAACATGTCATGGCTATTTTCCATGCTGTCTCATTCTTTCTTTGCTGTAGCTCTTTTTTTTTTTTTTTGGCGAGGTTGATTGGCCCTGAGTTAGCATCTATTGCCAATCTTCCTCTTTTTGCTTGAGGAAGATTTGCCCTGAGCTAACATCTGTGCCAGTCTTCTATTTTGTATGTGGGTTGCCACCACAGCATGGCCACCACAGCAGGGCCACGGAAGAGTGGTGTAGGTCCACACCCAGGATCTTAACCCGTGAACCTGGGCCGCTGAAGTGGAGCACACCAGACTTAAACACTATGCTGTGGGGCTGGCTCCTGTAACTCAGTTTTTTTAAAGGCTCCAAATGACTCTATTAAAATGTTTTAATGACTTCTAATCTTTTATAGTCTGGAACTACCATAAAGTAGTCATGGTTATTTTGGTTGTCTTGAATTTTTCACCGTTAAAAAAAAATCGAATACCAATAAACATACATGCACCATTTTAAATGCTCAATTATTCACCTTGTCACTGAGGAAAAAACAGATCAGACTTGTAGGCTAGAAGCAAGAGGAGGCTTCCTTTCCAGCTCTGCTATTTTAGAAGGGTCCTTGTTCTGCTGTGTGACATTCGGCTAATCCTTTTACCTCTCTGGACCTTTTTTTCCCAAGTGCACAAAAAACTTAAATGAACTCAAAAGCAGGAAGTATTAGTAGTGTGGGGCCCCCTTACTATGTGCATGGATGCACATCCCTGAGCACCATGGGGACACTGAGAAGAGGAGAACATGTGCCTCGTCCTCAAAAGCATCAAGACCCCGGTGAAATGGCACATGCATGTGGTAGGCCAGGAGAATCTGGGATCCTTCCCACATCCTCCCACTCCAAAGACAGGCAGGGTCTTGATGATAATAGGGAGAGGATGGCATTTCAGGAACAGCATAAACAAAAGCAGGGAGGGTGGGAAAGTGGCGGGAGCATTTGGGGACTGTGAGGAGCACAGGGGGCTAAGAGGTTCAGGTGAGTTAGTGATAAAACTGGATGTCAAGGGAAAGAAATCTGGACTTGACCTGAAGGCAATGAGGGTGGGGTTGGGAATTCACATACTCAGAATGCCTGTTCTGTGAGCAATAGGTAAAAGGTGTATGTGTATATGTTTGTGAAGTTGCATTGAGATAACACCTTAAAATATAATTCCTGGAAGGGCATGAGGAATTGGTGCAGCCCAGCCCTTTAGGTGTGATAAGGGAACCAGGACCCAGAGGGAGGGCCTCGCCCCAAGGCACACCACTGGTGGCATGTGCAGCTGTAGACACAGCCAGGCTGCACCAAGGACGGAGCGTTCTCGCCTTGCTGTCATCTTGCTGATGGTCTGTAACATGGCAGTTTGGAAAACACACTGAGCTTGGCATTGAAAGGTCAGGGTTCCAATTCCAACTCTGCCCCTGGTTGAGGCTTCCAGACCCTTCCAGATTGGCAGTTTCCGTATAGTAAAAGGAAGATGTTGGATTAGAGTCTATGGCTTGTATTTTCTTTCCCCCCACCCTGACAGTCTGAATCATACATTTGTATGTTTTGAAAAGCCCTTTTGTACATATTACCTCATTTAACTTAACCCAATTGTGGGTGTGGGTGTAGATGGAAGAGATGGTAGTGATAGTGCAGATGAGGAAATTAGGGTTTGGAGGATTAAGTGATTTGTCCTAGGTTATTCAATGAGTCAAGAGCAAAACCCAAGTTTTGGACTCCTTCCAGTGTCCCTTCTACTACCCATACCACTGGAAGAAAATCAGTTCCCTTTAGCTGTTCAGTTCAGATTTCCTCCAAACAAGATCTGCCGTGGGGGTTATCGTGGGTTTACCCCAGAGGAGGTACTCAATTTTGTGAGATAAATAAGAGAGGAAGATAAATGAAAAAAAGACCTGTTTGGAGAAAATAAACCACCTGACCCTCTGGCCTCTTTACAATTTATCTTCTTCTTGCACTCCTTTCCAATCTGTACATCTGACCCTGTCTAATGCCTTTGTTTGTTACTCTGGTTTTGTCCATGAAATTCAATGGGGAAATGTATTCATAATGTCATCACAACCTTGTTTAATAACACGTATTTTCAATTGAAATACGTAGCCATTGTATTTTAATGGGGCAAAGTAATTCAGTGGGGAAAAAAGGAATGCAATGCAGGAATAAATTGAATGAGTCATTTGGTATTACTTACAAACCAGCTTCTTAGTTAACACAATCTTAGAATTGGGTAGCACTTTACAATCAGGACTTTTTGGTGAAAGGGAGTTGCAACCTCGGTTGACCACCCTGGAGGCCAGTAACACAGTACTGACCTGTCGCCCTTAGGGCTTTGGAGGCTGGTGTATTACTCGGACTACACCTTTCCTGATATTTAATAGGGGAACCAGCATGGTTCTCCTTCATTTCACTTAGAGCAGCATTCATTGCAGATGTAGAGAGATACTGTTTATATCTTTGGCACTTTGAGGGCACGGAATGAGGATAACTTGATCTCTTCTGGACAATAAATTCCTTGTCTTGCTGTTGGGAGACTGAAATTAAAGTACTAAGAACCAGTAGGCAACAGTGGACTATTCAATAAGTGGTCAGGAAATAGTGGGTTCTGATCTGAGAGAGTATTAAGTTGGAACCACATCTCACATTGTTGACCAAGATAAATTCCAAATGGCTTGAAGATTTAAGTATAAAAACTGAAGTCATAAAAGTACTAGAAGAAAACATGGGAGAATTCCTTTATATGCTTTGAGTGGGAAAGACCTTTCTAAATATGACTCAGAAGTCAGAATCCAAAAAGAGAAGGCATAAGTTTGACCACATTAAAACAAACAAACAACAAAAAAAACCCTCCAATTGGCAAAACAAAACATACACCATAAGAAAAGGCAAAATGCAAATGGCCACCTGGGGAAAAATAGCTACAACTGCTATCATAGAGTAAGGGCAAAGGGCTGATCTCTCCAACATGGAAAGAACTCCTAGAAACTGAAGGAAAGGATTAAAACTCAAAGATGTGGGGGCCGCCCGGTGGTATAGCGGTTTCATCCGCGCTTGGCAGCCCAGGGTTCGCGAGTTCAGATCCCAGGCGCCCGCCGACGCACTGCCTGTCAGCCATGCTGTGGCGGCTTCCCATATAAAGTGGAGGAAGATGGGCACGGATGTTAGCCCAGGGCCAGTCTTCCTCAGCAAAAAAGAGGAGGATTAGCAACGGATGTTAGCTCAGGGCTGGTCTTCCTCGCAAAAAAAAAAAAACCTCAAAGATGTGCAAAGAATATGAAGAAATAGTTCACAGAAAAGGAAATAAAAAGGGCTCTTAAACATACGGAAAGGTGGGACTCAACCTTACACATGACAAGAAATGTAAATTAACACCATGCTGAGATACCAAATTGGCAAAAATTGCCCAGTTTGATAACACATACTGTTGGCAAGGCTGTGGGGAAATAGGCATTTTCATACATGGCTGGTGGAAGTGGAAATTGGTTCTATATTGGCAATATCTATCAAAGTTACAAATGCACACTCTTTATTACAGCAATCCAATTTTCGGGGCTTCATTCTCCAGATATTTATGTGTGCTCATATGAAATTATTTATATGCAAAGTTATTTATTGTAGCAGTCTTTGCAATAGTGAAAGATTAGAAACAACTCAAATATCCTTCTATAGAGGACTAGCCATGGTGCCTAAATACAGGGGAAAACCATGCAGCTGCAGAAGAGAATATTTATGTGGAAAGATCTCTAAGATCTATTAACTAAAAGACAAAGCAAGTGAACAAAAAACCCAGTCAACATCAAGGTGGAGAACAACAATTTGCTTATATCTTGTGTAAAAGAAAGGGGGTAGTAAGAGAATATAGTGACATGTCCTTGTATATGCATTAACAACAACAAAAAACTCTGGAAGGATACATAGGAAACTAATAAAGTGGTTGTGTGTCAAAATGTAGAAACTGGTGGCAGAGGAAAAGGATGGGTGGCAGCAGGGTTTTTGACTGTATACCTTAAACATTTTTACAATGAAATATGACATACAGAAAAGAGCAGAACATACAATGCTTTGCTAGATTATAAAGTGAACACTGTGAAACCATCATCCAGGTCAAGAAATAGAACACTGCATCATCCCATAAGCCCTCTCCGTACAACCTCTCCCCAAAGGTAACCATTAAGGTACTGTGGTCGTCATCTCCTTGCTTTATAGTTTTGTCACCTAGATTTACGTCTCTGAACGCTGGTGTCTGTCATATTACTGGGTTTATATGTGACATATCATTTTGTAATGGCTTCTTTGCTCAACATTTAATTTGTTAGATTCATCCGTAGTTCATTTTTATTGCTGGGAACCCAATTTCATTGTGTAAATATGCTACAATTTTTATATCCATTCTACTGGTGGTGACCATTTGGGTTGTTTCCAGTTTGGGGCTGTGATGTTGTAGTTTATAAAAAATATACTTTAGTCATCTGAATGACTAAATATATATTTCTCATGTATATTTGGTCTTCATTTACGGTTTCTGGCTCACAGCTCCCCAAACCCTTTTAATTTCCTGAGCAATAAGAGCAATGGGAGCATCTTTTGTTATAATATCTGGTCCCCTGTCCTGAGTTCCTGAAATTGATTCAGAGTCATAAAGGTGAACTGGATGTCTTCATAACAGGCCCCTTTTCACTACAACTGGAACTTTCAGTCCCACCCCCCTGACCTCCAGGGAGGGGAAGAGAGACTGGAGGTTGAATCAATCACCAATGGCCAATGATTTAATCAATATGCCTATGTAATGAAACATCCATTAAAAACCCAAAAGGAGGGGGTTTGGAGAGCTTCCAGGCTGGGGAAACAGAACGCTTCCACGTGTCACTGTGCCGGGCACCAAACTCCACGTGAACAGAAGCTCCTTTGTTTGGGAACTTGCCCTGTGTATCTCTTCATCTGGCTGTTGATTTGTTTCCTTTAATATCCTTTGTAATAAACCAGTAATCTACTGAGTAAACAGGTTTTCTGAATTCTGTGAGCCCGCAAAGTAATGAAACCTAAGGACAGGGTTGTGGGAGCCTCTGATTTATGGCCAGTTGATCAGAAGCACAGAAAACTTGGGCTTTTGGACGACATCTGATGCGGAGGGCAGACTTGTGGGACTCAGCCCTTAACCTGTGGAATCTGATACTATGTACTCCAAGAAAGCATCAGAATTGAGTTGAATTGTAGGACACCCAGCTGGTGTTGGAGAATTGCTTGGTGGCGTGGAAAATCCCCTCCCCAGATAGTGAAATTGGGTGTGCAGAACTTATAGGGGCTATTAAAGATAAGGCTGCTGGGAACACTTTTGTGCATGTATCTTGGTGAACACGTACCCACATTTCTGTTGGTTGTATACTAAGGAGTGGAATTTCTGAGTCACAGAAGACGAATGTTTTCAACTTCAGTAGACACTGCCAAACTGTTTTCAAAATGGCTGTACCAATTTACACTCCAACCAGTAGTGCAGGAGAGTTTATTTCACATCCACACCGACACTTGGTATTGTTTGTCCTTTAATCATTAGCTATTCAGCAGGACTGTAATGGTATCTCATGGTGGTTTTAATTTGCATTTTCCTGATTACTAATGATGCTGAGCACATTTTGATGTTTATTGGCCATTTGGATATCCTCTTCTGTAAATGTCTGAGTCTCTTGCCATTTTTTCTCACAGTTTCTTATCTTCTGACTGCAGAAGGGAATGTTTTGTTATGTATGTTACAAATATCATCTCCACTTCTGTTTCTATTCTCATTCTCACTCTCTCTCACCCGTGCTCTCTTCACCTGGTAATATATGAATACTGCTCTATATCTTGTCCTTTAAAAATATATCCTGGGGATCTTTCTCTTGTCAGTGCATAAAGAGCTCCTCCAGCCCTTTTTACTTGAGCACCTGTTTCTGCACAGTCCCATTTGTGTGGTTCTGTCAGACTTTAATTTTTTAAAATCTAATCAATAAATGGTGCCTCAATGTAGTTTAAAAGAAAACAGTGTTGTTGAGGTATGATTGACATAAAATAAAGTGCACATATTTAAAGTGTACAATTCGATGTTTTTACATATGTTTGTGAAACCATCACTTCAGTCAAGATAATGAACATATTCTCCCCAAAAGTTTCTTCCTGTTCTTTTGTATTCCCTTCCTCTTCCCCTCCCCTCCCTAAACAACCAATGATCTATTTTCTGTCACTATAGATTAGCTGGCATTTTCTAATTTGTTTATCCATTTACCTGTTGATGGACATTCAGGTTGTTTCCAGGTGGTGGCGGGGTTTTCTTGGCTTTTTCTTTTTCTTTTTATTTATTTATTTTTGTGAGGAAGACCAGCCCTGAGCTAACATCCGTCACCAATCCTCCTCTTTTTGCTGAGGGAGACTGGCCCTGGGCTAACATCGTGCCCATCTTCCTCTACTTTATATGGGACGCCGCCACAGCATGGCTGACAGGCAGTGCGTCGGCGGGCGCCCGGGATCCGAACTCGCGGATCCGGGCTGCCAAGCGCAGACTAAACCGCTGCGCCACCGGGCGGCCCCATTTCTTTTTATTTTTTTACTGTTAGAAAAGTTATTGGAGGCATTCATTGTACAAACAAGTCATTGTATGGACATATATTTCTCTTTCCCTTGGGTAAGTGCCTAGGAGTGGAATGGCTGGATCACACTGTAGGTGCATAACTTTTTAAGAAACTGCCAAACTGTTTTCCAAAGTAGTTGTACTATTTTTCACTCCCACCAGCAGAGTATGAGAGTTCTAATTTCTCCACATTCTTGAACATCAAGTATGGCCAATCTTTTTAATTTTGGCCATCTTAATAGGTGTGTAGTAGTATCTGGTGGTTTTAATTTACACTTCTCTGACTAACAATGATCACCTTTTCACGTGCTTTATTGCCACTCGTATATCTTTTTTGATGAAGTGTCTATTTGAATCTTTATTCCATTTTAAAATTGGGTTTTCTTACTGCTGAGTTCTTTGAGAGTTCTTTCTTTTCTAAATATAGGTCCTTTTCAAATTATATTCTTTGTAAAGATGACCCTTCAGTCTAAGGCTTGTCTTTTCATTAGCAGTGTCTTGTAAAGAGCTGGAGTGTATAATTTTGATGAAGTCTAATTTGTCAATTTTTTTTCTTATGTGTTATGCTTTCAATGCCACACTTAAGAAAGTTTTGCCTAACCCAAGGTTGCAAAGACTTTCATTTCCTCTAGATGTGATAGTTTTAGATTTTACATTTAGTTCTATGATTTTGAGATAATTTGAGGTGTATGTCCAAGTTTTTTTTTTTTAACATATGGATATCCAATTGTTTCAGGATCATTTGTTGAAAAGATTATCCTTTGTCCAACGCATTGTGTTTAAAAACCAGTTTATAGATATGAGTTTTTCTGAATGCTTCTGTTCGATTGATCTATTTGTCTATATGCCAATATTATGCTGTTTTCGATTACTTAGCTTCATGATAAGTATTAAAATCAGATAGTGTTAGCTCTTATTTTTATTTTTTTGGTGAGGAAGATTGGCCCTGAGCGAACATCTGTTGCCAATCTTCCTCTTTTTGCTTGAGGAAGAGTGGCCCTGAGCTAACGTCTGTTCCCATCTTCCTCTATTTTGTATGTGGGTTGCCGCCACAGCATGGCTTGATGACTGGTGTAGGTCTGTGCCCAGGATCTGAACCTGCAAACCCAGGCCAATGGAGCGGAGCATGCCAAACTTAACCACTATATCACCAGGCTGGCCCCAGTGTTAGCTTTTAAACTTGGTTCTTTTTCAAAGTTGTTCTGGCTAATCTGAGTCCTTTGCATGAATTTTAGAATCAGTTTGATAACGTCTACAAAAATGGCAGCTGAGATTTAGATTGGGATTGACTGCACTGAATCTGCATTGAAAGATAATGTTGGTGCTTTTGCCCCTTTGCTGATAATCTTGGGACCTTAAGATACTCTTGAGTCCATTTCCATCCCACCTGACTTATATGCAATTGTTAAATATTTTAGTTCTACATGCATTTTAAACCTTACAAGACATTACTGTTGATGTTTTATATTCCGTTTAGATTTACTGTTTTTGTTCTTGTTCCTTCCTTCATTTCTGTGCTTCCACCTGGGATCAATTTCTCCAGCCTGAAGATTACTCTTTAATGTTTCCTTTAGCACTGTTGGCTAGTAACATTCTTAGCTTTTGTCTAAAAAATTATTTTACTTTCATTCTTGAAGGATAATTTCACTAGTTATAGAATTCTAGGTTGGCAGTTATTTTCCTTTAGATGTTTGATAGCTTTCTATTATCTTCTGCTTTCATCATTTAGGTTGAAATGTTAGCTCTTAAGTCTAATTGTTGGGAAAGTCATAAGCATTTTTCCTCTGGCTGCTTCTAGATTTTAGGATTTTCTCTTTGCCTTTGGTTCTCTGCAGTTTTCCTATCATGTGTCTAGGTATGGGTTTTTGTTTTTATTTTTTTAATTCTGCTTGGGGTTTATAAGGCTTCTCAAATCTGTAGATTAGTTATGCACTGCATAATGACGTTTCTGTCAATGATGGACCACATATATGACATGGTCTCATAAGATTAGTCCCATAAAGCCTAGGTGTGTAGTAGGCTATACCATTCTCTGGTAATACCTTGTCAAAGTTCTCTTATACCCCCTTTTCTCTCTCTTCTTCTTCTGGGATTACAATCAAACATGAGACGTTTTCACTGTATGCTTTATTTCTCTTACCTCTCATTTGTGTTTTCTATCCCTTGGTTCTCTGTGTTTTGATATAGATATTTTCTTCAGGACTGGTGGTGCTCTGGAGGCTACTCATGCCAGCTTATGAGAGACTATTAAATTTTGTATGAAGGAAATTTGTGAGCTGGTTATTAAACCATTGATAACTCAAAATGGAGTATGATAGGAGTATTTATACCAGGTAAATTGTCAAACACTGTAAATTAGGGGTTCCCCTATTACTTTCTATTTGGTACATAGCATTGTTAATAAACTAATCTGTTTATCCAAAAGGTTAGGAGCCAGATGTGGTCTGGTTAACTGAAAATTCTATTTAATGGAAATATTCTATGTTTACTACATATGAGTAATTTTTTTTAAACAATGAACCTGTAACTACAGAATATTATATTAAAATTAATGGCATGTAATTGATCTATCTTTGAGCTTGATTATGCATTATAATCCTGATGATTAACATCAACTATCATTGTACAAGCTGTAGCTAAATATGGTGCAGGAGATTGGGCTGAATGAGTTCTGACCTAATGACATGCCTGATAGAAAAGTCCCTATTTCACCTTCTCATTTGTTGTATCTTAAAAGAATAGAGAACATGGTTATGTTGGGTGGGGGGGGGGGTGGCATGGAAAGAAATGTTACCTTTTATTCTAGGTAAATCAGAATGTTCCAGCTTAAACCAGTATTACATTGCTGCTAAGCTGGTAATGAACCTCATGGTAATAAAAATCTGATTGTTGCCACGCTGCTGACATCACTGACGCAAAATGAACTCCGGATTTCATAATAAATCTTGAACTCAGCAACTTCCTGAAAGTTGGAAAACAAACCATTGTTTTCTGTATTGGAAACATTTCAAATGAGTACCTTAGGGAGGTAAGCTTTCCTGGTTCAATGAAGACAAACATGGGATTTTTTTCTACTGCCTTTTTTTGTTGTTGTTTTCTAAGGACTTTGTCAATTTTCTGAACTTAGGAAAAAGTGCTAATGTTATCTAATATTCTTACTATTAACAAAGTATAAAAATCACTTAAGTCACCTGCTGTTGTATAGTAATGATATATATTTTTTTACTGACTAGGTGTTTGTGTGTATAAATGTGCATTTTACATAAGTACAGTGGTTCACTTGCGTGGGCGTAAGTGCTTGCTCATTAAATATATCAATTCTAAATTGGCAATAGCATACACTTATTCACATAATTACAACTGTTCTTCCTTAAGTATCAAAGTCT
Organism: Tapirus indicus; assembly: GCA_031878705.1. Lineage (NCBI taxonomy): Eukaryota > Metazoa > Chordata > Mammalia > Perissodactyla > Tapiridae > Tapirus > Tapirus indicus. Next base: position 51,102,012 of record CM062918.1, read on the forward strand.
GACTCAAGATTTTTGAAACATTCGGAGACTAAAGATGCTTCTGAATCACTTTCAACGGTTAACAGCTCAGGTTGTCACTTTCCCCCTGTACCTGTGCTTGCAATCTTGATCTCTAACACCTTTATGAATTACAAGTATAATTTTAAGGGATAGTGAAAAGTATGGGGATTATCATCTGCATTTTCTATTCAACTTTGCTCATAGATTTGGTTTTTATCCCTAATTGAATTATATAACGCTGGAAATTAAATGGCTCCTCTTCAAAGTCACCTGGATTCTTTAATCGGTGCTCAGCCCTAAGTGACAGTCCTTCAAGATCCATGAGTAATCTTTCCAACTCCTCCAGTCTGAAAAGAATAGGCAGTTTCTGTTATTTGCATTGCTAGGTAAACTTCCATGTATCCAATAGATTTTCGTTTCAAAACTATCATCACCGAGACAAGCATACTACACTTTTGTGGTGTCCCTAACACAAGCGCCTGATGTGAATCCTGTCATGAGGAAACATCAGAAAGATCCAAGGTGAGGGACATTCTACAAAATAACTGGCCTGCACTTTTCCAACATGTCAATGTCGTTAAATACAAAGACTGAGGAAATGTGTAAGATGAGCTGTGACAACTAAATGCAGTGCATGATCCAGAATTTTCTTTGCTAAGGACTTAATTAGGACAATTGGCAAAATGTGAATAAGGTCTGTAGATTAGATAACGGCACTGTATCAACGTTAATCTTCGGATTTTGGTCATTCTGTGGTAATTTAAGAGTGTTTTCACTTTTTAGGAAATAAACAGGAGGATTTCTGGGTAAAGAGGCACCATGCTACCAGTCATATAAATGACTTTCAAATGGTTTAGAAAGCAAGCAAAATATTAAAATTTGGGAAATCTCAGTGAAGGGTACAAGGGAATTCTTGGTACCATTTTGGCAACTTTTCTGTAAGTCTGAAATTATGTTATAAAGTTAAAAGGAAAAAAACTGCATTATGATGTAATCCCTTTGAAGATGTTTTAGGAAAGAATGAAGAATCCAAATTAAAACAAAAATTCCGTTGAGGGGTCCCATAAATGTGATAGATGTGGGACACCTGTGCTGCCTAGCCAAGTTTACACTTGCAGAGTAGTGACACCCACCTGTGCCACAGCCTACCCCTTTGCCTACCGGCCATTTGATGTAGGTTGTAAGAGGATAATATTAGTAGATATTGAGCACCTACTTGGTGTTAAGCAATTTTTCTGTATTATTCAATTTAATCCTCACAATACTTCTGCTCTGGGGACTGTTTTTAGAATTGAGGAAATATGGCATTGATATTGATAGGTAGAATTGATAGGACCTGGTGATATATTGGCATGAGGAAGAAGTTGATGCCAAGAATGACTCTTGGGATTCTCATAAAAGCCATTGGTACCATTTAGTGAAGGGAGACCTGGAGGAGAAGCTGATTTGTTGGGAGGGGGGCTGGTTAATGAAGGGGATATCAAGAGTCTAACCTTAAACATTTAAAGTCTGAGTGCATGAGACATCTGAGGGGAGAGGGATATACAGATCTGAATTCCAGAGGAGGGGCTGGGAGTTGCAGAAATTTGTCTCTCACTCCATCACAGAACACTTCAGATAGGTGTATGTGTGTGTCATGAAATGAAGAGTGGGAAACCTTGGTAAATATCAATTGTTCCACATTAGATGGATTTTCAGGGATTCAGCACTAGGGCTGAGGTTCTGTGGGGCAGCCTATGTCCTTACCTGCATCCTTGGCTCTGTACTGAGGCCTGGGATGCCCTTTAGGAGGGTTGAAGGGAGACAATCACAGGAGCAAGACTTCTCTGCAGGTTCCCAGCGGTTGCCATATGTCTTGACTTGAAACTTGCCAGTCATAGATGGCAGGATCTCAGTCTGTATCAAGAACTTAAGTCACTGAATACTGTCCTTAATTGAACACATGCAAATATGTTGAAAGATTTACCAGAAAGGATTGTAAAGTCTTCTCAAAATGATTAGAAATTCTTATCTAAAATAAACTCAAACAGCAATGACCTCTGCTCATCTCTTATTCTTGCTGCCTCTGATAACTCAAAGTAAATACACTTCACGATTAAAACCTGTAATTTCTCAGGGACAGATGGGACTATAAAGCACACATACACCCAATCGAAGATATGATATATCAAAATATTTTTGCTGAATTGGGACAAAATATCATACAAGTAGGAATGAAGAGAGTGGGCACTAAAATAAAGAACTGACATTACTCACTCCCAGGAGTCATTCTTTATAGCAACCAAGGTACAGTTTCGCTCTGAAAGTTGCAGGAGATCATGCATTTACACTATGATTCCAGATCTCACCTCCTAGGGGTGTGTTATTCAGAGGTCACTTCTGCCTCCATTCTAAGAAACATGCAGGGCTACTGTTATATCCGTGTGTTCCCCCAACATTTCCCAGCCCCATCCTGGTAGGTAGGGCCATGTGACCAATTATGGTCAATGAACTGATTAAATGTTGAAGTAGTTAACAACTGGTATGAGATCCTACAGCTCTCCCTTCCCTGCCACAAAACCATCAACTAACTTGATTTAACACTTATAGAATACTCTTCCCAACAACAGCATAATATACATTCTTTTTAAGTGCACATGGAACATTTACCAAGATAGACCATATCCTGGACCATAAAATAGTTCTCAATAAACTTAAAAGAATTAAAGTATTACAAAGTATGTTTTCTGACCACAGTGAAATTAAATTATAAATAAATAATAGAAAGCTAACAGGTAAATCTGTAAATACTTAGAAATGAAATAATCCACTTCTGAATAACTATTGCACCAAAGAGTAAATCAAATTGAAATTAGAAACTTTTGAAGTAAACAAAAATGAAAACACAGCATATTGATATATCTGGAATGTAATTAAAGTAGTTCTTAGAGAAAACTTGTAGAACCAAATATCTGTATTAGAAAAGAAGAAAGGTCTCAAATCGATTACTTTAACTTCTACCTTAAACTAGAAAGAGGAAGAAATGAAACCCAAAGTACACATGAGAAACGAAGATAGGACAAAAGTCACTGAAAAAAAAAAAAAAAAACCCAGAAAAACGATAGAGAAAATCAATAAAAACCAAAAACTGGTTCTTTGAGAAGATTGATAAAATTGATAAACCTCTAGACCAGGAAAAAGACGTGAATAACCAATATAAAGAATGAAAAATGTGGCATCAGTACAAATTCTACAGATAGTAAAAGGATAATAAAAGAATATTATGAGCAACTTCATACAATAAATTTGACAACTTAGACTAAATGAACAAATGCCTTGAAAGACACAAACTACTAAAGCTCACCCAAGAAGAAATAGACAACCTGAATAGCCCTAAATATATTAAAGAAAATGAATTCGTAGTTAAAAACCTTCCCACATACACAAAAGCAATCTCCAAGCCCAGATGGCTTCATTGGTGAATTCTACCAGATACTTCAGCAAATAACACCTCTACACACCTTTCGGAAGCTGAGGGGGAGGCAACACTTGCTATTTCTATAAGGCTGACATTTCTGTGATACCAAAACAAGACAAAGACATTACAAGAAAAAACTACACAGCAATATTTCACATGAATACAGATGCAAAAATTTGTAACAAAATGTTAGCAAAACAAATCCAACAGTATATAACAAGGATAATACATCATGACCATGTGAGATTTATCTAGGAATTCAAGTTTGGTTTAACATTTGAATATCAATGTATTTCACCATATTAAAAGACTGAAAAAGAAAAAGCATAACTTCAATAGATGCAGAAAATGCATTTGACAAAATCTAACATCCATTCCTGCTAAAAAGAAGAAACTCAGCATACTGGGTATCCCCAATCTGATAAAGAATGTCTACAAAAAAACCTGTAGCTACATCATCCTCAGTGGTGGAAGATGGAATACTTTCCTCCCAAGTCAAGGGTATCTGCTTTTTTTCTTTTTATTGAGGTCATAATAGTTTATAACATTGTGAAATTTCAGTTGTATATTATTGTCAGTCACCATATAAATGTGCCCCTTCACCCCTTGTGCCCCCCCAACCCCCTCCCCTCTGGTAACCACTAAACTGTTCTCTTTGTCTGTGTGTTAGTTTATCTTCCACATAGGAGTGAAATCATATGGTGTTTGTCTTTCTCTGGCTGGCTTATTTCACTTAACATAATATCCTCAAGGTCCATCCATGTTATTGCAAATGGGATGATTTTGTCTTTTTTAACGGCTGAGTAGTATTCCATTATATATATATATATTATAATATATATATACACCACATCTTCTTTATCCAATCATCAGTTGATGGGCACTTGGGTTGCTTCCATATTTTGGCTATAGTGAGTAATGCTGCAATGAACATAGGGGTGCATAAGTCTCTGAATTGTTGATTTCAAGTTCTTTGGATAAATCCCCAATAGTGGGATAGCTGGGTCATATGGCATTTCTAGTTTTAATTTTTTGAGAAATCTCCATACTGTTTTCCACAGTGGCTTCATCAGTTTGCATTCCTACTGGTAGTGTCTGAAGGTTCCTTTTTCTCCACATCCTCTCCAACATTTCTTATCTCTTGTCTTGGTGATTATAGCCATTCTAATGGGTGTAAGGTGATATCTTAGAGTAGTTTTGATTTGCATTTCCCTGATGATTAGTGATGTGGAACATCTTTTCATTTGCCTATTAGCCATCTGTATGTCTTCTTTGGAAAAATGTCTCTTCATATCCTCTGCCCATTTTTTGATCAGGTTGGTTGTTTTTTTGTTGTTGAGTTGCGTGAGTTCTTTATATATTTTGGAGATTCTCCCCTTGTCAGATATATGATTTGCAAATATTTTCTCCCAGTTGGAGGGTTGTCTTTTCGTTTTGTTCCTGGTTTCCTTGGCCTTGCAGAAGCTCTTTAGTCTGATAAAGTCCCATTTGTTTATTTTTTCCTTTGTTTCCCTTGTCCAAGTAGACATGGTATTCGAAAAGAACCTTCTAAGACTGATATCAAAGAGTGTACTGCCTATATTTTCTTCCAGGAGTTTTATGGTTTCACGTCTTACCAAGTGGATCAGGTCTTTGATCCATTTCAGTTAATTTTTTTGTGTATGGTGAAAGATAATGGTCTACTTTCATTCTTTTGCATGTGGCTGTCCAGTGAAGAGACTTTCCTTTCTCCATTGTATGTTCTTGGCCCCTTTGTCGGAGATTAGCTGTCTGTAGTTGTGTGATTTTATTTCTGGGCTTTCAATTCTGTTCCATTGATCTGTGTGTCTGTTTTTGTACCAATACCATGCTGTTTTGATTACTATAGCTTTGTAGTATATTTTGAAGTGAGGGATTGTGATGCCTCCAGCTTTCTTCTTCTCAGGATTGCTTTAGCTATTCAGGGTCTTTTGTTGTCCCATATGAATTTTAGGATTCTTTGTTCAATTTCTGTGAAGGATGTCATTGGAATTCTGATTGGGATTGTATTGAATCTGTAGATTGTTTTAGGCAGTATGGACATTTAAACTATGTTTATTCTTCCAATCCATGTGCATGGAATGTCTTTCCATTTCTTTATGTCGTCATCAATTTATGTCAATAATGTCTCATACTTTTCATTGTATAGGTCTTTCAGCTCCTTGGTTAAATTTATTCCTAGATATTTTATTCTTTTTGTTGTGCTTGTAAATAGGATTGTATTCTTGAGTTCTCTTTCTGTAAGTTCGTTATTAGAGTATAGACATACAACTGATTTTTGTAAGTTAATTTTGTACCTTGCAACTTTGCTGTAGTTGTTGATTATTTCTAATAGTTTTTTGATGGATTCTTCAGGGTTTTTTATATATAAAGTCATGTCATCTGCAAACAGCAAGAGTTTCACTTCTTAATTGCCTATTTGGTTTCCTTTTATTTCTTTTTCTTGCCTAATTGCTCTGACCAAAACCTCCAGGACTATGTTGAATAAGAGTGGTGAGAGTGGGCACACTTGTCTTGTTCCTGTTCTCAGAAGGATGGCTTTCAGTTTTTCCCCATTGAGTATGATGTTGTCTGTGGGTTTGTCATATATGGCCTTTATTTTGTTTAGGTACTTTCTTTCTATAAGGAGTATCTGCTTTTAACAGTTTTATTCAACATTGTACTGGAGACTTTAGCCAGTACAAATAAAACATGAAAAAGAAAGAGCATCTAAATTGAAAGAAGTAAAACTATATTTGCAGATTGGCAAGTTGTTTGTAAAATTCATGTGGAAATGCAAAGGACCTAGAAATAGCTGAAACTACTATGAAAAAGAACAACAGAAGTATAATAATGTTACCTACCTGATTTCAAGATGACTTACAAAGTTATAGTAACAAAGACAGTGTGATACTGAGATAAAGATAGACAAATAGATCAATAGAACAGAATAGACCCATACATATATGGTCAACTGATTTTTGCAAAGCAAAGGCAATTCAATGGAGAAAGTTTTTTCAATGAAGTTTTTTCAGTTGCTGGAACAGCTGAATATCCATGCAAAAGAGAGAACTTCAGTCTATACCTTGCAGCATATGATAACATTAATTCAAAATGGACCATAGGTCTAAATGTAATACCTAAAACCGTAAATCTTCTAGAAGAAAATCTGTGTGATCTAAGGTTAGGCAAAGATTTCTTAGATACAGCCCAAAACATATAATCCATAAAAGAAAAATAATGGATAAATTGGACTTCACCAGAATTAAACACTGCTCTTTGAACGGCATTGGTATGAGAATTAAAAGATAAGCCACAGTAACTAACAGAATATTTGCAAATCACGTACCTGTTAAAAAAGTTTATATCCAGGGGGGCCAGCCCGGTGGCGCAGCGGTTTAGTCCCTGCTTGGCAGCCCTGGGTTCGTGGGTTTGGATCCCGGGCGCCCGCTGATGCACTGCTTGTCAGCCCTGCTGTGGCGGCATCCCATATAAAGTAGAGGAAGATGGGCATGGATGTTAGCCCAGGGCCAGTCTTCCTCAGCAAAAAGAGGAGGATTGGCGACGGATGTTAGCCCAGGGCTGGTCTTCCTCACACACACACAAAAATTATATCCAGAATATATAAAGAACTTTCAAAGCAATAGTAAAACAAACAAACACTGAAAAAATGGGCAAAAAATGTAGGCAGTTCCCTGAAGAAAATATAGAAATGGCAAATAGGCACATGAAAAAAATGCTCAACGTTATCAGAGATACTAAATGTTCTAAAATACTAAGTTTTGGAGTTATTTGATACACAGCCATAGATAAGTAAAACAGGTCCCTAGCTTCTCCCTCTGTCACACTAGCACAGATTGGCCAGCTAGCGCCAGAAACAGGAAGAAGAGTATGAGATCCAGGTTGCAATGGCTGTAGTCCAACAGCAAGAGGTCCCAGGAGGAATGGAGCAGGATGGCAGTGCTGTTTCGAATCCACTTTCAGGAAAAACCTATTGGATTTATCAGGGCTACTCTTAAAAACAACAGTGTCAGCAAATTGGTGAACTTAGGCACTAGAGTTCAGAAAGTGTAGAAGGAATAAATTGTGGAGAAATGGAGACAGTGGACAAAGAAAACACGATGGAGAAGCTTGGTAAATAAACAAAGAAGAGAAAATGGCCAGAAGCTGGAAGGGTGAGCAGACTGAAGAGAAAATCCTGAGGAGAGAAATATGAGACCACTGCCATTTCAGAAAGGAGCCCTGGTGCCTGGGCAGCATGGACAGTGAACTGAACAGTGGCTGGTCCAAAGGTGATGCAAACCAGGCAGCAGGCCACCATGGTAGACTTTACAATCTTAGGTTGTGAGGGCAAATAGGAGTGACCTAGTTGACTCTTCCATCCAGTGGAGAAACGTAGTGTCTGTAGGAAAACTCACTGTTAATTTTCATACTTGAGAAGGAGGGAACCAAATTTCTCAGTACTTCTAATGTCTATAACTAGATTAATACATCCCTGGAGAAGTACATGGTCATTCATTCATTCAACAGATATTCCCTGAGAACCTGCTATGTGATATATACACAAGTATATATGTTAATGCGTATAAATATATGCATAATATATTATGTGTTGTGTATGATATTTTAATATTAACAGTGCTGATATTAACATGGTTAGTATCAGTAATAATACCTAACATTTACTAAACTCTTACCATATGCCAGACTCTGGAACTACACTTCACTTAATAGTTACAAAAACCCTAATGAAGTAACTAGTATTATCATCTTATTTTAGAGGTGCAGATACTGGAGCTTATAGAAATGATGTAATTTACTCAAGAGCTGGGGAGTGATAGAACTAGGACCAGAGCACAGTTGCATCTGAGACCCAAACTGGTAAATGCTACCCAACAGGGCCTCCTTGCAGCCTGTTAGCACTTAACTCTGAGGACTCCAGCCCTTGGTTATGGGGACACAGGGAGGCAGGAGGAGGGAGAGAAGAGGAATAGAAGAGGAATGAGGAAGTGCAAGGAAGGAAATTGCGTGAGGTGCTCGAGGACAGGTGGTTCTTAGATTCTTTTCTGACTAGGCTTTTTCCTCACCAACGTTTCCTTGTTCATGGTTAACTTATTAAGAACTATTGCCCAACAGAGGGGCTGCTGATCCTGGAGTGACTGTCCAGACACCTCTAGTTATTACTGAGGAGAAGGCCATTCCTTATCAGACAGCTGTAATTACTTGATAGTTCTTCTGTAGGATTCAAATCTGTTAGTACTTTGACCCAGAAACTGAGTGCTAGAGGCCCTGTGAGTGAAGGGGATACCACCATTGAGCTGCAAACTGGAGGAAGAAATTCCACGATGCAGCTGAAGTTTCAGTGAGCTAGCCGAAGGCTGATGGTGGGGGTGGGGAGCGGTAGGCACTATGAGGCTTGGGGATGGGCTGGCTCCCTCACCCAACCTGACGCTCCCACTCCTTGCCCTGGGAAGCCGTTGCTGTTGTCATTATCCTCATTCTTCCCCATGGGCTTAGCTTTTTTTTTTTTTTTAACTTCCCTCCCCACAACCTCATAGTCCCTGTATGCTGGAGGCAGGAGGACGGCACCACTTCTCTGCTCTCCATTTCTGCTTTCAGACAGTGATTTGATCACCCCGTCTTAAGTCACCAACAGCCAGCCACATTGCCTGCTGCTTATACCTCTAGGTCTCCTCCAGATGCCTTAAACATCTTGGCCCCTGGATCTCAGGCTTGCCCAGCACTCAGTCCCTAATGGCCATCCGGGGTGTCCCCAGTGTCCAGATGAGTGACTCACCCAGCATCAGACCTCACTGTGTCTTCCTCCTCTCTACATTAGCAACCCACGCAGACAGGTCCTCTAATGGAACCCGAGGTTATAAACCCTGAAGTTCCTTTCTCCAATGAAGACCTCTTGCCTTTTCTATATCCTCTTTCCCCCGACACCTGCTCTACAGTAGCATTTCAACTTCTGCTTCCTCAATTCCTTGTTCTCCCAATGCCTCAGTCCCTGCTGGCTTCATTTGTTTCCCTGTCCAGTGTGGACCTTGTGCTCAACCATCTCTCTGCTCTCACGAACTTTCTCCTTTCTTCTCACCCTTGATTTTTTTTTTTTCAAGAGCCTATCAATTTCTCACCTTAGGTAAACCTAGCTGAAAATTTCCTGTACATGTGCCCACAAGCTGTTTAAATAGTACTGGCAAAACAAAAAACCAAAGACATAGAACCACGTCGCTTGAAAGTTGTGTGATCAGTGTTAAGCTGCACTTTGAATACGGTTTGATTCTTTTATTTACTTCCAGTTATTTTCTATCTTATTCTCCCCAGCTGTTTTGAATTATTCTCATTTGCATCTTCATTCTTGCAAACTCATTCTTCCTTGTGCCATCACTCACTCAGTGACCTAGCCATCCACTTCTCTGAGAAGATGGTGGCATAAACTTCCCTGTCCCTCAATAAGATGTTGCCACATCCTCATGCATCTCTTCAGCTCGTGGCTCCATGCATCAGAGGAGGAAATAATCCCTTCTTGCCCGAGACTATACTATCTACCCAAGGGCTCGTTATCATCCTTTTCACCAATAATCATCCCTTCTCAATTGCATCTTAAATTCCTCCCCACACCTCTATGTCCACCATAATTTAAACTAAGCATCCTCATCCTCAAACACAAACAAATAAAACCTATTTCTCTCCTTCTCCCCTCAATGTGCCTTTCGATAGCACATTGCTTGGACTTCTATTTAGCATCTGTTTCATTCTGACTTTTATTATAATGTGGTTTCATGACTTGAATCTCCAATTATATTTTAACTTCTCAAGTGCAACGATTTTTAATCCATTTTGTATACTTACCCCCTCTGCCCCAGATTAGATGACGGAAATAGCATTTATTCTTTATGAATCACTAGCCCATTGAATGTGGCCCTGATGTAAGACAATCAGGTCGCTGTAAGCTGCCAGAACCTGCTGAGGTCAATCTTGGCCTGCCCATTGTGAGACAAAAGGTGAGCACAGGGTAGTGGCAGGACAGCTTCATGTTTTGGTGGAAATTATTGCAGGAAACTGCAATGAGGTGCCTCTTTACCCTGGAATCATCACAGGACAGGAATATTTTGGGGTGGCTCGTTAACAGTTGTCAGTTTGCTAGAGTTTCTATACTGACTGCTTTTCAACTCAACCAGAGGAAAGAAGAATGAGTCATATTGCAGTAGTATTGGTGCAAGTGTTCACTTCATAAGAGTTATTTAGACAGAGGAATCTCTGTAGGGGAGATAGCTCACATGAGCACATTTGGAAAGGATGAACCTTTAAATGCTTTAGGGAGGCAGGTGTGTTGAGCTGGAGGAATTAAAAAATACAAGTTGTGTATTGTGTTCAAATCAAGAAATGTAAATATCCTGGATAAATAGGTCTTTTTTATTGTAAGAATCAAATTATATAATTAATTCTACAATTCAACAGATTTTTGAGTTCATATTATGAGCAGGGCACTGCTCTGGGCACTGGGTACACAGCAGAAGCAAAACAGTCCCTGCTTTTCTGGTTAGGGAAGGCCTGGCTGAGGAGGGGACATATGAGAAGAGGCCTAAATGAAATGAGGGATCAAGCATGAGGGTATGTGGGGCAAGAGTATCCAAAGCAAGGAAACTGTATGTGCAAAGGTCCTGAGGCAGGAGATGCTAGAATGTTTGAGGAATAGCAAGGAGGCTAGTGAGCAAGGAGGAAAATGAGGAAGAGGAAGAATGCTGTTGAAGATACAGCCAGAGATGGGCTAGTTGGGCATATAGGCCAGGCTAAAGACATCAGGTGTGTGAAAACACTGTGAAAGTTCCAGTTGCTGCTAAAAGGATTTAAATAGAATTAATTTATTAAAGTAATTAATATAGAGTTGATTTATTTTGTTTATCTTACTTATCCACTAAAGTAAGAGACTGTTGTCCCACAACCCCTGCACTCACCTGATGAGACACCATGGGCAGGTCCAAGACATATTTCTGCAAATTTCAGCAGGACACAGCAACCTCTAATTGTCATATAGAAGAAGTTCTGTCTTTGGCCATACTGAAATGTTGGTAATACTGTTAAATCTCTGGGGTTTGTTTGTTTACTTTATTTACAGTGTCGTGTTTCTAGATTTGCTTTAAAAGATCACCTTTCCCCTTAAGCAATACAAATATTATTCTCCATTTTTCTAATATTTTTATATTAAAACAAAACTTTAATCTATTTGAGTTTATTTTTGTATATAGCACGAAGTACAGATCTAACTTTGTCTTCCAGATTAGAGAGCCAATTATGCCAAAGCTGTTTATTAAATGTCTCTTGCTAGATACATTGATATGTATTATTCAAAAGTGAAAAATTTGAAGTTTGGATTTTCTTATGGGTCAAGGTAGCTGCACACTAATAAGAGAATCACTCCAAAAATACTTTTGAGGGCTTGCTAAAAGCAAGGCTCTGTGAATGATACAAAAAGGGATACAGTGTGCTTCCCTCTGCTAAAGACGGGGAACACACCTTTAAGTGGTACCTCTTGCTCACCTCCTTTGCTGGACTGGGCAATTTACTTAATAACTTGAAGCCTCTGTTTTCTCATCTGTAAGATGGGAATAATAACAGCAACTTCATAGGATTGCTATGGAACTAAATGAGTGAGACATTTAGCAAAGTCTAACCGATAAAAGCACAAACAAGTGTGTGAGTTAGCTAACATTTAGAGCAGATTTTATTTATTAGCAGGACAGTAGTCCCCTCCATAGTGCCTCCATATGCTCAGATTTTGAGAGCACTTACTCAGCCCTCGGTAATAATTTGTGGAATGAACAAATGAATGGTGGTTTCTCTGAGACGATGGTTTACCCACTGCTGTTTCTCCAGCATCTGAAGTTCCTTCAACAGGGAAGGAAAAGAGTTGAGTTAGATCTCATAACAGCATCTGATTAATAATAACATTGATAGGGCATTTATTTTTGTCCAGGTACTGGTTGTACTGCTCTAAGGGCTTTACCTATATTTATTTTTTTATTATAACTCTGAAGTAGGAACTCATTCTTGATGAAACCAAGGCACAGAGTGGTGAAATAATTCGTCCAATGAAGTCATACTGCTAAGAAGTAGCAAAGTTGGGATTTGAACCCGGGCATTCTGCTCCCGCGCTGGTGCCTGTAACACTGCATGGTACTGAGCAAGCACAGCGTGCGGCCAGGGCTCTGAGTCTCCCACAGTTGCTGCATCAGAAGTGTGGCTCCTTCCTCACTGGATTTAGTCACTCCTAATACTAACCTTTTAGATGATGCAAAATGGCTTCTTTGTGGTCCAGTGTCTTTATCTCAGCTTTGTAAGGCAAAGTTTACCGAAACTAACGTGACAAGAAACAGCAGCTCCTTCACTTGGGAGTATCAGAGTCACTTCTGTGTGGAAACATCTACTTCTTTCTCACGATTTTTACTTCTCCTGGCAGAAGTAAACATTTCAGAAATCCCTTTAACCATATGACTAAGTAATCTTCTTCCCATTTTATAGATTAAGAAACTGAAACTCAGATAAGTTATTCCCCGGCATTTGCCTAAATTAGATGCCATTGTGGACTGAGGAAACGGCATTGGAAGGGCTTGAACTGGACTTGCAGGAAAGCCACAATGTGGAGAGGAAGGAGGAGAGGAAGGGCAGCCCAGCATGTCCAAGGCCCAGTGCTGGGATCATTAGCCTGAATGATTTAGCACAGTATAGTCTACTATTTTGGGGAGGGTGGGAGGTGGGGATGGGGAAGAATTCCTGCATTGTGAGAGGTGGCATCCAGGTGGGTGTTCTTATAATTTATTTGACCAGGAGATGCCTGCCCGTGTCACTCTCTCCTCTTGGAGAACAGAAGGATATTAAACCCATTCACTTATTTGCTCAAGGCTGTGAAATGCAACACCTTACTTTGTCTAAAACTCTCAGCCAGGCCAAGCCCATGGGCGCTTAAACAAATAATTATTGTCTCCGAAACCTAGAAAATAGAATAAAGAAATTGTAATCCTTAGACGATCAAACAGCATTTTCCTGCAGGTTGCTTTAACACAATAAAATTCAAGACCAACCTGTCAAAGAAATTGTATTTTCCAGAGGACAAGGCCCCCCGCTCTCCTTAGCTCCAAGCTCCTGGTCCCTGCCTGACTACGCAAATGAGTAGGCGGCAAGGAAGTACTCACTGGCCAAGAATGGGTCTGTGAATGGGGAAGACGGGCTACTGGACATTTTGCGCTGGGATCTCATGCTGCCATGCAAATGATGTTGACAAAGAGGACCTCACGGCAGGAGTAATCATCACGCATAAAATTCTAAGTGAAAAGAGCAGGTTCTGAAACTGTATATATGACTTTTATGCCTTAAGAAAAAAAGACTGGAAGTAGACCAATATGATTTTGTGTCATGAGAAGATGGGTGACATTTTGTCCTGAATTGTCCGTTCCAAGTTTTTACAACAAACGCACTCGCTCACTCTCTTAATCTCTCAAATCGATCTGTATTTAGATATATTGCCACACCACACAGACGGTGGTTCTTGGACACTGAATCTATCCCCAACTCTACTATAAAAGGTTAAGAACATCATCCAAACCAATCCAGCCTCCATAGTCTTTAATCTGACCCTCTAGTTTTTTCTCTTTTTATTTATTACAAACCAAAATGGAAGAAAACGACTCATTTTTCTAAGGAGTTTTTTGGTGCACAACTTGGAAGTGAATTTCTAAAGCCTGCACTGCAATTTAAAATTCGTAAGTGATTCCTCATCCCTCTCAGGAAATGAGCCTCCAGACCTCAAGAATGTAAGACTGATTTCAAATACCGTGCGGTGCACCTTCTTTTCTCCACAAATCCATATCAAGTAAAGCCCTCTTTTGGGGGCCGCCCGGTGGCGCAGCAGTTTAGTTCGTGCTTGGCAGCCCAGGGTTCGCGGGTTCAGATCCCGGGCCCCCGCTGACGCACTGCCTGTCAGCCATGCCGTGGCGGCGTCCCATATAAAGTGGAGGAAGATGGGCACGGATGTTAGCCCAGGGCCAGTCTTCCTCAGCAAAAAGGGGAGGATTGGCAACAGATGTTAGCTCAGGGCTGGTCTTCCCCCCCCACACACAAAAAATAAAAAATTAAAAAAAAAAGTAAAGTCCTCTCTTGAAAGAGAAAGCAATTTATTAAACAAGATTATTTAAATACTAAACATAACTATATTTCATAAGAAAAATAACACTTTAAAACTACTTACTCGAGAAAAAGCAAAAGAAACCCTTTAAGAAGTTGTGTAACAGAAAGAATACAGGACTAGAAGCTGGGAGATCTGGGTCCTAGTCCTGACTAGACAATGAAAGCCTGTACAACCTTGGGCAGGCCATCTAACAAATTTGTGAAATGCTCTATACACCACCCCCCACCCCCCAGATAAAATAGGAACCACCAGATGGCAAATCCTTTAACTCTCTACTGAACCCACCTGAGTTACCCATAGTCAAGTCTACTGTCTTTGTATTCCCTCCTGTCATGATGTAGGAGTTGCTCAGGTCTCTGTCATATTAACACAAAAGCAAAACCAAAATCCTTCCTTCTGGGACATTTCTCTCCCTCCTCCACTCCACAGCCAAACTTTTCTATGGAGTTGTGTACACACACTTTCTCTACTTCTCTGCCTTGCTTCAATCCCCTGACCTACTCCTAACTAATCCACTGCATCTCCCCATCCTGAGATCACCCACAAACCTTTCAGATTCTTTTTTCTGTGACTTCCCAGCAGCATTTGCCAGTACTGACCATCCCCTCCTTCTTGAAAGCCTTCTCTGGGCTTCCAACATCACATTCTGTTGACTTTCTTATGTTCTCAGAAGTTTCTTCCAAAGGTCTCCTTAGAGTTCTCCTCTTTCTCGGCCCTTCTTCAAATGTTAGTGTTCCTCAGGATTCTATCTAATGTCATTTTCTTGTACTCACTCATACTCTCCCTGAGCATTCTTACTCTGTGGCTCTGATTTCTAGAATTCCTGTCCAGGTCTGTCTCCAGGACTCTAAAACTGTATGTTCAGCTGCTTACTGAATGTTTCCACTTGGATTTTCCACAGTCATCTCAGACTCAGCATGTCAAAGCTGTGCTCATCATCTTCCCCCACAGATGCTGACCATCTTCCACGCCTCAGTGAAAGGCATTGCCAGCCATCCGGTTACCCAAGCTACAGATTTGGAAGTCATTCTTGACTCGTCCCTTTCTCATACCCGATTGACCACAAAGTCCTATCAATTCTGCCTGCTAATTTCCAGAATCTGTTGTCCGTTTTTTTTCCACCTTCAGAAGAGGACATGTAATGGTTAAGAGCACAACGGGTGAATTCTGGCTCAGTCCTCACTGTGATATGGCCCCGGGCAAATTGTTCAACTTCTCTCTGTGTCAAACGTAAAATGAAAATAGTAACAACACCTTCCTCATGGGCTTGCTGTGTGTAAACCACCAATATGTATAAAGTGCTTGGGACCTTGCCTGGCTGTGCAAGTGTAAGTGTTAGGCAAGTGCTGATAGTGTTGCTCTCCCAGGTCATTTTATTTCACTGTGAGCTAGTCTAAGACACTCCTTGGTCCCCCTGCTTCTAGTCTTACCCAGTCTATACTTCACCCAGCCAACAGGCGGATAGTTCTAAAGCTTGTATTGCGTCACTCTCCTGCTAACTGTGCTCAGCATTGGGGATAAAGGTCCAAACTCCTTAGCTTATAAAGGTTTTTCATAAACTGGCCACCTAGTCACATTTTTAGCCTCATCCATTGCTGTCGTTCCAATTTGAGATCTGCAATTTTCTATGATCTGTCCTAGTGGAAGCTCCCCTCTCTCTTCTCACCTTTAAAGCTTTCCATGTGCTGTCCCTCTGTCTGGAAAACTGTTCCTTCTTCTTCCTTTACCTGTCAGTGCTCCAGGTCTCAGCTTAGGTCATTTTCCCTGGGAAGCCTTACCAGACCTCCCCATTCTTCCAAGCAAAAGCCAGCTTGCCTAAGAGCTTGTGTGGGGAACACCATCCTCTCACCCCTCGTCCATGTTGCATCTGAAAGGGTGAGGCTAGAACAGGAAAGTCCTGGAGAGCTACTCTAGGGATGGTTTTAACCTTCTTGCTCTTTATTCTTTTTCTTTTCTTGTAGAACTTCTCAACAAGACCAGATTATTTCTTTGCAGTTAACTGGGCACTCCTTGGAGACCCACTCTTTTATGGGAGGCTGTTTGGGGTTTCCTCCCAGATGCACACACAGGAGCCCAGCACATTTCTTGGTCTTGTACTGCTGCAGAGGGTCCATTCACTAGCCAGCTTGGTGGGCAAGTCTAGGGCTGGAGCTCGGACAGCCGGGGGATGTCTTTTCCTTCTGTCAGTTTTTTGAGCTCAAACTTAGCCTGGCCTAGGGGTTGTCCTAGTCTAGTACTTCCAGTTATAGGGGAGATCTGCTCACCTGAGGCACAGTCCCTTCTCTACCACTGACTTAGAGGTTGTGTGCATTAGGTCAGTTGAGGGAGGCCAGGCAGGGGGGGAACTAAGTTAGGGGAGCCAAATGTGCATATCAAGCCCGAGAGCTGTAATGGGGCCCATGCTCCTCCCTGTCTGGGTACCCCAGAACCATGTGGCCGGAAGCTGGGGCTCGGTCCCTGACTTAGGCATTGAGGAGGGCCAAGGCTGGGTACTGGAGGCAGCACTGGTCGCCTCCCTGAGTCTCTGCTTGTCCTGAAGGCAGCCCTCCCAGGTCAGAGCAGGCACTTTTATCATAGTCATTGCAGAAAACAGGACCACAGCATGGATCTGTTGATGCAGAAAGAGAGTAGGGCAAGTGCATCTCGTTGCCTGGTCTATTCCTCCTGGGGGTTGGCCAGCACCCACCAAGGCTTGGGCTGGCAGCTGCAAGAACTGCAGAGAGGTCTCAGAGACCTTTCCAAGGTAGGAGAAGCAGCCAGAGTCAGGGTCCAGCCTTGCTCTCTGCCCATCCCACCGCCATCCCCATCCTCAATCAAGAAACTAAATTAGGTAAAAATTAAAATTTAATTTCTTTGCAGAATAGTGTCTGCATTTATTATATTGTCATGTAGTGCTTTAGAGTTTAACTTTCAAAGTTTGGCTATAAGTTACTTAATTGATTTATCAAAACTCAACTATGGTTATTAACGTTTCTGGATATGCCCCTCCCCTTTTTTGTAATAGGAAGAAGAGGGAGGGCAAACAGTTTTACTGTTTCCCCCCCCCTCCAAACTTAGATCAGCTATTGGTGCCACTTCTTCATCTCACTCTATTGAGATGAATGCTTATGTAAGCTCTTACTAGATACAGTGACACAGAGAAATCTTTTTCTTTTAAATTGAGATATAATTGACATATAACATTATATTAGTTTCAAGTGTACAACATTGATTTGATATATGTATATATTGCAAAATGATCACCACAATAAATCTAGTTGACATCCATCACCACATGTAGTTAAAAAATTTTTTTCTTGTGATGAGATCTTTTGAGATCTACACTCAGCAATTTTCAAATATACACGACAGCATTATTAACTATAGTCACCGTGCTGTACACTACATCCCCAGCACTCATTTACTTTATAACTGGAATTTTGTGCTTTTTGACTCCCTTCACCCATTTTGCCTACCCTCTGCCCTCTGCCTCTGGAAATCGCCAATCTGTTCTCTGTATCTATGAGTTCAGTTTTGTTTTTTGTTTTAGATTCCACATGTAAGAGAGACCATACAGTATTTGCCTTTCTCTGTCTGACTTATTTCACTTGGCATAATGCCGTTGGGGTCCATCCATGTGGCAAACGTCAGGATTTCCTTCCTTTTTTATGGCTGAATAATATTCCTGTGTGTGTGTGTGTGTGTGTTTATGTATGTTTTGGCTATTATAAATAATGCTGCAATGAACATGGGGGTGCAGATATCTTTTTGAGACAGTGTTTTTGTTTCCTTTGGATAAATATCCAGAAGTGGAATTGCTGGATCATACGGTAGTTTTATTTGTAATTTTTTGAGGAACCTCCAGACCGTTTTCCATAGTGGCTGCACCAATTTACATACTCATCAACAGCGTACAAGGGTTCCCTTTTCTCCACATCCTTGCCAACACTTATTTCTTGTGTTTTTGATAATAGCCATTCTAACAGGTGTGTGGTGATATCTCACTGTGGTTTTGATTTGCATTTCCCTGATGACTAGTGATGTTGAGCACATTTTCACATGTCAAGTGGCCATCAATATGGCTCTGGAAAAATGTCTATTCAGATCTTCTGCCCATTTTTTAATTGGGTTATTTGGTTTTTGCTATTGAATTTTATGATTTGTTTGTGTATTTTGGATATTAACACTTTATCAGATATATGATTTGCACATATTTTCTTGCATTCCATAGGTTGCCTTTTCATTTAGCTGATGGCTTCATTTTTGGACAGAAGCTTTTTAGTTTTCAGTTTGATGTAGTCCCACTTGTTTATTTTTGCTTTTGTTGCCTTTACTTCTGGTGTCAAATCCAAAAAAATCATTGCCAAGGAGCTTACTGCCGATGTTTTCTTCTAGGAGTTTTATGGTTTCAGGTCTTACATTCAAGTCTTAAATTTATTTTGAGTTGATTTTGTGTATGGTGTAAAATGGTGGTCCAGTTTCATTCTTTCGCATGAGTCTGTCCAGTTTTCACAACACCATTTATTGAAGACACTGTGCTTTCCTCATTGCATATTCTTGCCTCCTTTGTCATAAATTAATTGACCACATATGTGTGGGTTTATTTCTGGGCTCTCTATTCTGTTCCATTGATACACGTGTCTGTCTTTATGCCAATACCATACAATTTGATTACTACAGCTTTGTAATATAGTTTGAAATTAGGAAATGTGATGTTTCCAGGTTTATTCTTCTTTCTCAAGATTGCTTTGGCTATTTGGGGTCTTTGTTGTTCCATACAAATTTTAGGATTGTTTGCTCTATTTCTGTGAAAAATGTTATTGGAATTTTGATATGGATTGCATTAGATCTATAGATTGCTTTGGGTAGTTTGAGCATTTTAACAATATTCTTCTAATCTATGAGCACAGAATAACTTTACATTTATTTGTGTACTTTTTTCAATTTCATCAGTGTCTTATAGTTTTCAGTGTACAGGTCTTTTGCATCCTTGGTTAAATTTATTCCTAGGTATTTTATTCTTTTTGATGCAATTGTACATGGGATTTTTAAAAATATCTCTTTCTGATAGTTTGTTATTAGTGTATAGAATTGCAACTAATTCTCGTATATTGATTTTGTATCCTGCAAATTTACTAAATTGGTTTATTAGTTTTAATAGCTTTTTGGTGGAGTCTTTAGGGGTTTTTGCATATAATGTCATGTCACCTGCAAATAGAGACAGTCTTGTCTTTCTTTCTGATTTGGATGCCTTTATTTCTTTTTCTGTCCTAATTGCTCTGGCTAGGGCTTTCAATACTATGTTGAATAAAAGTGGCAAGAGTGGGCATCCTTGTCTTGTTCCTGATCTTAGAGGAAAAGGTTTCACGCTTTTCACTTTTGAGTATTATGTTAGCTGTGGGCCTGTCATATATGGCCTTTATTATGTTGAGGTATGTTCCCTCCATACCCAGTTTATTGAGAGTTTTTATCATAAATGGATGTTGAATTTTGTCAAATACTTTTTCTGCATCTATTGAGATGATCATATGATTTTTATCCTTCATTTTGTTATCATGATGTATCACATTGATTTTTTTGTGGATGTTGAACCATTCTTATATCCTTGGAATAAATCCCACTTGATCATGGTGTATGATCCTTTCAATGTATTGTTGAATTTTGTTTTGCTATTTTGTTGAGGATTTTTGCATCTATGTTCATCAGGAATATTGGCCTGTCACTTTTTTTTTCTTGTAGTGTCTTTGTCTGGTTTTGGAATCGGTAATGATGGCCTTGTAAAATGAGTTTGGAAATATTCCCTCCTATTCTATTTTTGGAAGAGTTTGAGAAGGATTGGCATTAATTCTTCTTTGAATGTTTGGTAGAATTCACTAATGAAGCCATCTGGTCCTGGACTTTTATTTGTTGGGAGATTTTTGATTATTGATTCAATCTCCTTACTAGTAATTGGTCTGTTCATATTTTCTGTTTCTTCATGATTCAGTCTTGGTAGGTTGTATGGTCTACAAATTTATCCATTTCTTCTAGGTTGTCCAATTTGTTGCCGTATAATTGTTCATAGTAGTCTCTTATGATCCTTTGTCTTTCTGTGGTATCGGTTTTAACATCTCCTCTCATAGTAAGTTTGTTCATTACTTTCAAGTGCTGTGGGCAGAATTTTTTCATCTTAGAAACAGACATGAAAATTTTAACAGGACATCAAGAGAAGAGTCTCCTGAAACTTTCATTTACTTGCTATGGCTCTGGCAGTCTCGCCTAACTTTGGACAGATGTTATGTAATGGGAAAAGGAAGGGCACCAGGGCCAGAAATCCTAGGACAGGATACAGGCACCACCTTGAAAGGGGGCTTGTCTGAGATGGTAAAACACATGGAACCCAGATGTCATCAATTTCTCCAGCTGGCAGGGTCACCCTTTCCTTTTTACCCAGTAACACAGTCTACACACTTATATGGGAGATACAGTCTTTCACTGAGTTCTCTTCCAGAAATGTTTTTCAGAGACTGCCCAGATGATTCAAACCTGTCTCTCTATCTATCCTGAGGTTGTGCTTGCCTTAGCCATGCTTCTTGCTCCAGAAACTCCCTGGAAGGATACTCTCAGCATCAATTACCAGCCTTTCCAAACAGTTGCCATCCCTGCCCCAAGCAAGTACATAGATTCTTCCCTGATTAAACAAAGCTTGGGGGATAACAGGAAGAGTTAAAGGTTCAGGCTTTCCTTCACCTTCTGCTGGCTGTACACAATTTCCAATGTGTGTTTTTTTCCCCCAAACTACCAAGCAATTCTCGGACACTGGCTGGGTGTCCTACAATTCAACAGAATTCTGACACTATTTACCCAGAGATAGTGTCAGATTCCATGGGTTAAGGGCTCAGTCCTACAAGACTGCCCCTCCCCCCCAACTTCAGTTGCCAATCGCAAGTCATCCATTCCTCTGACTGACTGGCTATAGATTGGAAGTTCCAATTGTTACTGCACAAAATTGGGATTCTTTTGCCTGATGGGCATAAACAAGCCAATTCATGATGGCATCAGCCTTTGGGAAGAAATTGGCTTTATTCTGTGAGATTGATCTGCACGGAGAAAGGGCGTGTGCCCCCAGATCTGTCTCCCCAATTCAGGATTTGGGGTGAAATTTAAGAGGTTAGGGAGAAGAGGCTGGCACACAAACGCAGGCAGGACAGGCTTTGATTGGTGGGCTGCAAGCATTTACGATAAGGTTCTGAACACTTATGATGAGGTTCTAAACACTTATGGTAAGGTGGAGAAGGAGTTTTAGCACCAGATCTTCCTGAATGATGGACCCTTTGCTTCTGATAAGAGTCCGGCTTTTAAGTTCTGGTCATGTCCTTGTCCTTTGGTTCCGTAGGGAGGAGAATCTTTGGTTCTGTGGTCATTTCAGGTCAAGATTTCTTCTGTGTATGCTCTGGCTACGTGATTCTGCAAACTTTCTGAAAGACAATTTCTTAATTACTCTGTGGATAAGATGGGGTCAGTTGACTCGGTCCTAGAGGGCCCATGGTTACACAATGACCTCCTCCTTGGGCTTGATTAATTTGCTAGAGTGGCTTACGGAACTCAGAGAAACATTTTGCTCACTAGATTACCAGTTTATTATAAAAGTATATAACTCAGAGACAGCGAGATGGAAGAGATACATAGGGCAAGGTATGGGGAAGGGGCCCAGAGCTTCTATGCCCTCTCAGAGCAAGCCATTTTCCCTGAATCCCCACGTGTTCACCAACCTAGAATCTCTTCAAACCCTGTCCTTTTGGGTTTTTATGGAGGCTTCATTACATAGGCATGATTTATTCAGTCATTGGCCATTGATGGTTGATTCAACCCCCAGCCCATCTCCCCTCCCTGGACCTCAGACCAGTGGGATTGAAAGTTCTAGCCCTCTAATCACTTTTTCTGTTCTCCTAGCAACCAGCCCCCAACTTTGGGAGCATTCCAAAAGTAACTTTCATTAACATAACAAAAGACACCATTGCTGCTTCAATACTTAGAAAATTCCAAGGGTTTTAGGAACTCAGTGCCAGAAATGGGGATGAAGACAAAATATATATTTCTTATCACAATATCACACGCAGGAAGGAAGAAATCCTCCCCTCACCTCCTCAACATCCCTGCAGATATGTAGCTCCACCCTCAAGGGTGACTCCCCTTCAGACTCAACCTTCCTATTCTAGGGCAGGATCTGGCTGTTTCCTCTGCAACTCCAAAACAGCCACAAAGTATTCCAACAGAAAGATTAACTAGCACTGAAGTTGAGTACTGCCTCTCCTTTCAACAGAAAACTGCTGGCGGTTTTGACATAGTGGTTCCCCGGCTTCCAGCTGTCAAGCTGCCCTAATTGTTGAGATCCTCAGTCATTGTGGGGGTGCCCTGGATGCTTGATTTGTCTGATGGACGGTGCAGGCGGTTACCATAAGTCCATTTGCACGAGGCTGAGGAACTTTGCTGACTAGAACTCATCCCAAGGAAAGAAGTTCAGATGCAGGGCCATGGCCGGGAGTGGGGTGGGAGTAGAGGGTGGGAATTGAGAGTACAGCATGGGTACATGGTGCCTGGGTCCGGTGGAGAGGGTGATGCAAGTAAACAGCAACTACAACAACAGCAACAGTGACAACCAAACCAAAAGAGCTCATTTTTTTGGTTAGACACACAATCTCGAAGATGCTGGGCTTGTGTTAAGCCCAGTTTAACACTGTGGGCACAGAGGTGAAGGAAGCAATTTGTTCTCCGGGCATTATCTTCAAGACGGTCTCAGAGTGTCAGCAGGATCAGCTATGTGGGCTTGTGACCTGTGGAGCCGTCGCACAGGGCCCCAAACTCAGAAGGGCCCTGCGTTTGGTTTAATGTTCTCTGTCACCGTCTTGAAATTCTTAATTTTTTTGTGAGGGGCTCTATATTTTCATTTTACACTGGGCCCTGCAAATTATGTAGCCAGTCCTGGGTGTTAGTAAGAGATAAGAGATGGTGCCAGCACTGTTGCCAGTCCACCTGCCAGCTGTAACTAAAATGAGCTGTCTTGGTAGAACATTGGAGGCTCCAGCTGCAGGCATCACCATGGGGTCCCCTGGCAGTGCTGGTTCAGCATGGTCTCAGCTCAGCATCACCAAGGCATCTATGGCTTTAATAGGCATAAGTAACTTCAGCGGCAGTGGGTGACAGGGTCTCGACGCGGGCAGCAATGTCATTAACAGCAGACACCAGCTGCAATGGCAGCTGTGAGGTTTTCTCAGGTAGCTCTAGCTATAAGAGGGTTCACAAGAGAGATAAGAAAAGGAGAATATGGCATCCCAGTGAATACAGGAGACACTCCAGGAGGTGACTTTAAAGGACAGAGAGAGGTGGTCCTGATCCAGAAAGCCTGTGGGGATTAAAGCGAGAGATAGACTTCCAAAATTTTCACTTCTACCTCAAGATAGGAGCAGCATGGGAAAACATGGGTTATATGAAAAGCGTAGATTGCAGTATAGATCTGTTCGCCAAATTCTGCAACTGAGGTAAAATCCTGGAAAAAGGGAACCCTAACACCCAGTGCCTATATCTGTAGTGGGGATAAACATAGGTCTAGACTCTAGGCCCAAACTAATAACGATATCAATTTATGCTAACACGCCATTATTGTTTCAGTGTTTTCACATACTCCAACTTAAATGAGCAAGAGAACAAACCTCTGAGATAGGTCTGGTAGGAATTATTTCCACTTTACAGATGACAAAACTGAGGCTGAAGACATCAGCTGATCTGCATACTGGGACACTGTAGGTGGCCTATGTTCTGGCTTCTCCAGACTAGTTAGGGAAGTATTTTCTTTATTCTGGCAACCTGGAACCCAGGGTTCCATGGGTTCCCATAGAAAGCTGGACATAAAGAAGGCATTTGATAAATCCTTGCCAATTTCACTGAACTCAAAGTGAAATGATAACATGTAGAATCCAGTACATAGTTGTCTGGTTGAGACTTGACAATAAAAAAACTGTAATGCTTCATGGTTGTTGGGGAGCGAGGTCCTATTAAGAAAAACTATTCAAAACTTAGAAATGAGGCAAGAAGAATGTTGTGTGCCCTTTCAAAATCATATTAGACACCACAGCATTGCATAACACACCTGCTAAATCATCTGATTCTAAGAGATGTGATTTTAGCTTATTATTTACTATCAATTAGGGCCCAGACTCCATAAATTTAATGTTAACTTGTGGATTTAGATGAAAATGATTTTTTCTGTTAGAAAAGATAACCTGAAAGCTTACTGTTTATTTATCTTGTAGAAAATTAACCAGAAGGTGTATTTCAGGATTCTTTTTTCCACTAATTACATATTTACCAATCTCTCCTATCCTCCTTGGAACCAGCTCTAATATCCTGCTAATTCCCTTATTAATGAGTTAAATACATCTTTGAAATGTGCTCACTATTAATTTATGATTCGTGTTTTAAACTTTTTGAAATGTGTAGTTGGATAGTTCAAATGTATTGCTAAAATTTCACTTGGAATAAGTTACATTGTGGATTTTAAAAAAGGCAACTACCTTAAAAATATCAGATTTGTCCATTACTATTTTATTCTATGGTACATACGATTGTATATTCCCCAAAAATAGTCTTTGAGGATTGTAAGTACATCAGTAGTGCATCAATAACATTGGATGTCACCATTTTTTCATAGTAAATGTACTTTTAAAAACCTTACCAGTAGTGCATCAATAACATTGGATGTCACCATTTTTTCATAGTAAATGTACTTTTAAAAACCTTCATTATGAAGGGTTTTGAGTATACACAAAAGTAGATAGAATAGTAGAATGAACCTCTATGAACCCATTTTACAGCTTTAATAATTGTTGACCCACTGGCCAGTCCTGCCCTATCTATACTTCCATTCACTATTAATTTGAAGCATTCGCGGACATATCCTCTTATTTATAAATATTTTCTTAAATTAGGACACATGAGCAAAATAGAGTTCTTGAGTCATTATTATGGGCTAAATCTATTGAAATTGCTTGTCAATGGATCAGGTAATCGCATACTGCGTGAGTTTCCTCAGATGAAGCTAAACATCTGTCATTTTCTCAGTTGACACAACATGAAAATACTTTTCTCGCAGTCATTAGAAAACATTGCCTAGTGAAAATTCACTAAAAATCGATCTGACCTTAAAACCATACGTATTACATACGTATGGAACATGATCAAAGTGGTCATATTGATTTTAATTTTCTTGTTTGTTTTAAATTTTTAGGCAATAAAGAATAAGGGTGGTAGTGAGGGGGGAGAAAGACCAAAAAGAGGAAATTATCTGTAGTTCTTTGAGAGACACTAGAGGAGCCTAAGGGAACTGCTCATAGGGTAAGAGTAGTAGAGGAGTGTGAGGGAAACATGGGACCAGATTACATGGGGTCAAGCCCTGGTTCCACCACTGAGCAGCTCCGTGACCTTAAACAACTTAACCTCTCTGTGTCCTCATCCACAAAACAGGGGAAATGATAGTACCTATCTGATAGGTTGTTTGAGGATTAAGGAAAGTAATGTTTCTAAAGCCCTTAGAACAGGGCCTGTCATATGGCAAGCACCAGGTAAATATTCTCTTTTTTTCAGGTTATCTTGCATACCTCCCTCAGATGTATGCAATTTACATTCTCATAATTATAGTGTGCATACAATTTTGTAATATGTATCTTTTCTGTCTGTAATCTGTCTTTATTTTCAAATTACTATCAAATACACTTCCCTATGAGTCTAATTAGTTCTCACAAAGATCATTTTAAGTTGTTTAATATTTCATAATGATATCATCAAATCAGTAGTATCAAATAAAGTAGCCTGCTTTATTCACTTCTTCCTCTCATATAAGTATTTGGTTATTTCCAGTATTTTACTCATCTAGAAGGGCTGCAGCTTTGTGTAAGAGTGACAGATACAAGTGAAATTCCAGGAATGGGTAGGCGAAACCAAAAGGGAGGAAGGGGTGTTGATGCGGAAAGTGGGAAAAGTGCTTGCAAGCACCCCCCTCCCCACCTCTGTAAAAAGAGAAAAAGTAGGTGCTCCAAAAATAGCAAAAGAGGTTGAAAGGATTAAAGGGACCTCAGAGGTCAAAGCCACTGAAACTGGAAGCAAAAGATCTCTGAGTTGCTAGCAGCCCAGCACTCCAGCGGTGTGGCATTGATCCACTCTGCACCTTCGTGGCCTCACCATAACCCAGGGATCCCAACCTGCCCCACAGGATTATGGGAATCCGGAGAGCAGCCAAAACACTGAATACGTGGAAGGGATTGTTCTGATTGCCTAACCTGCTGTCCAGATGGTGTTGATAAACTACCTCAGGAAGAATTTCACCATTCCTGTGAGAAGTGGTTAGACAAGAGAGAGAGAGGGAGGGCTTGTGAAACCCAGGGACTAATCTAGAATTGAAGCAGTGAGGCAAATAGCCAGCTGCTCTGACCCCTGACCTGGAGAAGCTAAGCTTGGTAGCTTTGTCTAAGGCTGGCCAGGACCTGGTGGCCCAACTCTGTCTACAAAATTACCTTTGGCATAAATTCTAGGAATGGCAAATCCCTGCTCCGAAGTCTTTGGTTCCATCCTCCACTCTATGCGCTAGCCTTGCTCACATCCTTCATATGTTCTCGCATCAGGGGAGCAAGGTTGGACAACCCTGGGCTTCCACAGCCCAGACAGAAAAAGCCCTCACTGAGCACTATATTTTTCAAGTAGTGAAAGGTTTTGTTAAAAATTCATGCACAGTTCATTTGAATTCCATAATCACTTTTCTCTTTCTATAGAAATTAACCCTCGTATCATCAAATCAAACTAATGTGCGGTTTCACTTTCCCCCTGGCCTGCTACTGCACACACTTCCCCCTGTGCCTCAGTGAAAGGGACCTGGGAGTGGGAAGGAGGGAGGTGGAGGGGCTCTCTACATTCTCTCCATCTTTCTCAGCTGCAGGAGTTTGTCATTTCCCCTCCCCCTCCTCCTCTTCTCTCTCTTTGTATAATACTTGATTAAAAAAATTTTCTATTATAATAAATACATTCAGACTTTTATCTTTGAATAAAGGATGTTCAGACTAACTGAAAAGTTGCAAAAATAGTACCAAAAAATCCCATATGTTTCACTCAAATTCCCTAAATGTTAACATTTTACCACTTTTGCTTTATCATTTGCTCTTGCTCCCTCCCTCTCCCCAACCCCCTTGACGTATACAAACACACAGATTTCTTCCCTGCATCATTTGAGAGTAGGTTACATACGCATACTCCTTTATCCCTATTCCTTAAGACTTCAGTGTGTGTTTCGTAATAAGAATATTCTCTTATGTGGCCACAGCACAGTAGCAAATTCAGGAAAATTTACCTGATCCTATACTCTTACCTAACCTATAGTCCATATTCCAATTTTGTCAATTGTCCCATTTTATATGTGTGTGTGTGTGTATATATATATATATATATATATATGTTCTTCATAGCATATTTTTATATATAGCACATATTTATGCCCAGTATTTTTCCTGACCCAGTGAAGGATCATGTGTTGCATTTAGTTGTCAAATCTCTTTAGCCTACTTTAATCTGGAACACTTGCTAAACCCTCCTTTGGCTTTCAAGACATTGACATTTTTTTATGGACACAGGCTATTTATGTTATAGAATGTTTCTCAGTTTGGGCTTGCCTGTTGTTTCCTCATCATTAGATTCAAGTCTAGCTGGAACATCATATGAGAGTGTGTGTGCCCTTCTCGGGGTACGGCATCTGGAGGCACAAAATGTCTGTCCTTCATTGGTGATGGTAATTCATCACCAGGTCAAGGTGTTGTCTGGTTTCTCCACTGTGTTGTTAATATGTTACCCCGTGTAATTAGTAAATAATGTGTGTGGGCACTTTAAGATCATGCAGATATCTTGCTCCTCTTCAAACTTTCCACTCTGTTTTTGGAATCCGTTGATGATCCACGCATGAACTAATCTTTACTATGATGGCTGCAAAATGATGATTTTCCAACTTCACCACCTCCTTCACATTTATCAGTTGGTATTCTGTAAGGGAGGGAGTGCTCTTCCTTCCCTGCCTATCCATCCATTCACCCATCAGCTGTTGATCTACATATCTGTCATATCACCCATCTATTTATCAGTATGAACCCCTGGATTCCTATTGTAGTTATTGTTGTAATCTATTATTGTTCTAACATATTTTAACGCTCAACTGTTTCAGATCAGTCCCTTCAAGCTGGTTCCTGTGTCCTTTTAACTTACTTCCATCATTTTTTCGAGCACTTTTTTCTTACTTTCTGGCACAGCAAGATATTCCAGGCTCATCTTGTATCTTCCTTAACCCAGCCCTGGAATCATCCACTTCTCTAAGGGGCCCTGATTTCTTTTAGGGGAGAATGATGTTTAGAAGCCAAGATCTGGGGACTAGATGTGCTCATGGTTCTTGGGGTGTCATTGTTTCTAGGCTCTGTCAGTGGATTTTTATATATATATATATATATATATATATTTGTGTGTGTGTGTGTGAGGAAGACTAGCGCTGAGCTAACATCCATTGCCAATCCTCCTCTTTTTGCTGAGGAAGATTGGTCCTGGGCTAGCATCATGCCCATCTTTCTCGACTTCATATGGGATGCTGGCCACAGCATGGATTGACAAGCAGTGCATCAGTCCACTCCTGGGATCCGAACCTGCGAACCCCAGGCTGCCAAAGCGGAGTATGTGAACTCAACCTCTATGCCACCAGGCTGGCCCCAGTGGATTTATATTTTATATATAAAATATTTGATTCATAGTTTCTAAAATTTTATATATACAGATCTTCCTTGACTTATGATGGGGTTACGTCCAGATAAACCCATGGTTAGTTAAAAATACCATATTTTGAAAATGCATTCAATATACCTAATCTACCGAATATCATAGCTTAGCCTAGTCTAACTTACATGTGCTCAGAATACTTACATTAGCCTACACTTGGGTAAAATCATCTAACACAAAGGCTATTTTATAATAAAGTGTTGAATATCTCATGTAATTTATTGAATACGCTACTGAAAGTGAAAAACAGAATGGTTATATGGGTACAGATGGTTGTAAGTGTATCACTTGTTTATCCTTGTGATCGTGTGGCTGACTGGCAGCTGAGGCTCGTTGCTGCTGCCTAGTATCATGAGAGAATATCCTACTGCATATCGCTAGCCCAGGAAAAGATCAAAATTCAAAATTGGAGGTATGGTTCCTACTGAATGAGTATTGCTTTAGCACCATCGTAAAGTTGAAAAATTGTACAAGGAGCCATTGTAAGTTGGGGACCCTCTGTATATTTATTTATAAGAC
Organism: Tapirus indicus; assembly: GCA_031878705.1. NCBI lineage: Eukaryota > Metazoa > Chordata > Mammalia > Perissodactyla > Tapiridae > Tapirus > Tapirus indicus. Next base: position 51,131,984 of record CM062918.1, read on the forward strand.
AGAACTTATATATTATATATACAACAATTTATGTATTATATATAAAATATATTATTTATATGTGTGTGTATATAATATATATATTTACACACAAACATATATATATACAGTCAGCCCTCCGTGTGCTATGTTTACAATTCATGGTTGGTTACATCTGGGGATGTGGAACCTGAGGCTATGGAGGGCCCACCCAAGGGACTTGAGCATCCACAGATTTTGGTATCTGCAGGGAGGTCCTGGAACTAATCCCCTGCCAATACCGAGGGATGACTGTATACAACTTTAGAGGCCGTGAGTTCACTTTGATACCTTCAGTTCCCATTTTACCCCACAGGGTTCTTTGCCTTTTCTCATTTCACGTTTCTATTTCCCTTCTTCCAGAGTGAGAACCCTGGCTCCCAACAACATTAGCATATTTTTTCTATTGCTCATTTGCTCAAACCTACAATTTGCATAAAATAGTTTTAGATTTGCATGCTCAACCACTGTGAAAACAAACTTCCTGAAAACAGTTCAAGATTTGTTTGTAGTTCTTTTGTCTTTAGCCTAAAGGTACATAGTCAACATACTGCATTCAAAGTTACTTGGATTCGTCTCCCGTCACCACCTTCAGTGTGGCTATGTTATTCATTTGAAATACAGTGGAGTTTATTCGTTTCTATTTGTATTTAGTTTTATCCCCCTGCTTTGTGCTTTAATTTTATTTTTTAACGTAGGGAACATTATCTTGCTTCTAACTGTCAAAACCATCCAAAAAGATATACTTAGAAGTATCCCTTCCTCCAAAATCACTTCCATCTTTTTCCTCCTCACTGAATTACTCACATCCAAAGACAGTAGGTGAGAAGAGGAGTCATCATCTTAGCATCTTACCATAACCATCAGAAGGAGTCAGGGCTGCTCTCACACAATGGTGGTAGGGAGGAACGTGTAGAACTTCTCATACTCCCCTGCCCCACTGTAACTGGAACTAACAGTGCAAGAATCAGCAGGGTCTGATTACTGAGGGCACAAACTCTCAAAAGTGAAGGTTTGGGTTATACCACGAGCAAGCCACCAAGGTCTATGAAGTGATAGATGAGGGTGAAGGGAATTTCACTGTGGGGAATTTCACTGAAGGGGGTAGACTGTGGATAAGGGACAGCGTGAGTATCAGATCCATCCCTGAGACCAAACAGGGCTGTAAGTCATCCCATCAATCTTCCTCTTCTAAGTTTCCTCTCAGGAACCTTGGAAGAACCGTTCCCTGAACAAGTTTAAGAAGTGGCTGTGTGTTGGCCATGGAGCATCCCACTCATATCACCGTTAAAGAGAAGTTGTGGGGATCATGGTTGACTGTCAGCCCAGGCACTGTCCTGTGAACGTTGAGACTACACTTCTCTGTGGCTGCTCCCAGCCACGCAATGCGGTATGAGTGCCTACCCATTCCCACCATTGTAGGATTCTCTAACAGGCAACTTTGGCTTGGGAATTCCCCACTGTTCTAGACCAAAGTTTCCTGGAACTGCACTGCGGGCTGGTGCTCTTCCTCCATAATCCTTCCTTCCCTCTCCCTGTTGATAAGTGTGTGACCTAGATGGCTGTCTAAAAGCACCCCTGCCTACTTCTGCGCTCTCTCTCTTTATTCACAGGCACTTTCCCAACAATTGCCTTGCGTATTCAATCCCATTTTAGTGCCTGCAGCTCAGAGGACCTGACCTGACCCTTTGAGATTGCTGAAATTGAGCAACTGAGTCTCTGCTGTATTTAAAATTGCTGCCCCCCACCCCAGGGCCTGGCAGCAATGCCATTTTTCACTCTTTCTTTCCTAAGCATAATTGTGTCTTTCTCCAACTGCCTTGAGGATAATTATCCTCCTTCCCCAGGCTCTTCAATGATTCAGACAGACTCCTGACTGGTCCTCAGCACCTGTCCTCCAGACCAGCCCAGATGAGTCAGCATCTCAGAGGGGACACAGTGCAGGCTCATCTGAGACCCCAAACGAAGAAGCCATGTCGCTCCAGTCATGGAACCCTTATCTCAGAGGGCTCAGTTACTGAGAGGAAGAATTTAAAGAATAAGCTCAGAGAAGCTGCTGTTTCTTAGAAATTAGGGTTCCTAAATTATTCTTTCAGGAATCAGTGTAATTATGCCAACTTAGGGGTCTACCCCAGGCTGGTATACTTTGAATTACAAAGGGCTTATATTCTTTTTTGTTTTTGTTTTGAGGAAGATTGGCCCTGTGCTAACATCTATTGCCAACCTCCCTCTTTTTCTTTTTTCTCCTCAAAGCCCCAGTGCATAGTTGTGTATCATAGTTTTAGAGTCGTAGCTCTTCTATGTGGGATGTCGCCTCAGCATGGCTTGATGAGCAGTGAGTAGGTCCCCTCCCAGAATGGGAACTGGCAAACCCCAGGCTGTGGATGTGGAACTGGAGAACTTAACCACTAGGCCACCAGGCCAGCCCCCAGGGCTTACATTCTTGAACAGCTACTCAATACTATATTTACACACATATATACTTATACAATCATATACACACAAATATATATGTAATTATATATGCAATTCATATGTGTAATTTACATAATTGCATATAAAATACACTCCTGTATACAGTACAGAATGACATCTTTATAGAAATTTCACAAACATTCCATATCTCTTTTCATATCCATTTTTTTTTCAGTCCCTGATTTCCAAAAGGGGCATAATTCCATTAGGATAATGTGGTATCTTGCATATTTGAAAGTCAAATCTTCCAGATTTTTACCACAAGAATGTGATTACATTTTAATCCAATATCTTTATATTTCCTGAGGGTGTGTTTGTGGGGACAGGTGAAGGAAGATCATTTTATTATTCTAGTTACACATTATTTGAGTAGTTAGACCATATTATTGTACTTTTAAAGTTTTTGATACATACCTGGATAATGTTGTGGGGTGGTTTCTTGGAGGACAACAGGATCAACTTTCCTCCTGTTGCCTGAGAAGAGAACCTATCTTCTCACAGGAAGTAGGGTGCTAGGCAGTGGCAGGTGGGCAAGGAGAGATAGTCCACAGCAGAGCCGGGAGCTGCGCTGAACTATTCACACACAGGTGGACCACTCACGAGAGATACCAGGTAGAAACTCTGACTTCCTGATATTTACCAGAGAACAAGAGAACCCAGTCTGGAGGCCATCAGTAATGGTCTCCATAGGGTGAGGAATAGCCACATGAGCCTGTGTAAGCAAGAGAATGGAGCTACTGGCTATAGAACTCTGCACAATTTTGATGTGACAAAAAGTAGGACTGCCTGTGCCATGTTTTGCTGGGGGACAAAAGGACCACAGACTCAGAATGTTACGATATTCTGAGATTATTGATGAGGACTGCATTGCAGGAAGGATGGAGAGGAGTGATCAGATAGTTGGGCAACCACTACAGACCAGTTTCTTACCACATCAAAATTACAGAACTTATTTTATTGATGCTTATGACCCAAGATCCTTTCTGAGTGTTGCCTTGTATCATCAGAGAAAGGTGGTATGACATTGAGGTGAGGCAAATAGAATTTGTGATACCCCATCAGGATGGGAAAGGTAGGCCCTGTAATTCTACGTTAGCAAACTTCAAAAGGGCCCTGAAAAAGCAGTCAACACGCATTTGAAAAAGATTCTGGTTTAGCCAAATAAATCATTAAGAATCGATTTTGTTTCTAAAAGATTATCTTGCTTTCTCTAACCATGTACTACTCTTAATTACTTTAATTATTGTGTTATTGTAGAGGGGCTGATTTCTTCCTCTCAAGCACCAACCTCCTCTTATAGTTTCTAGACCAGTAAGTATGAGTAACAGGGATACTACGAAGAACTGTCTTTATTAATTTGGGGGTCTTTATGAAAAAAATAATAGAATGTATATTCTATTTATCTAGTATTAAGCATCAGATTAAAGGCAGAAACTTGTTGCCTTCTTCAAATGTCCTGAAGCTGTCAATACCTATTATGGTACTGAATTGGGAAACTGATCAAAATTTTAGGAAAAAGAAGATGGGAGTGTAAGATTTTGTTCTGGCAATGTTAGTAAATTTTAATTTTTTTATTTGACCAATATGAATTAAATGCACACTGGATGCAAGGGGCTGGGCCAGGTCTTACAGAGATATTTGAAATAGTTGGGGGTCAACAGTTCTTTCATACAAGATAGATTAACCACTGCACTTTTAAAAATCATTTCATTAATTCTCAGATGACATTTGTTCCTAGTTTGAGATCTCTTACCATAAACAGCATCTGTGGATCCCTGTTGGCTTGGCTGCGGTCCTGATGTAGTTGTCATTGTTTACATAAGCAGGTGAACATAGGCATCACTATGCAAATTGTCCCTTCAACTGAGCTAGGTGCATTGTTGGAATGAATACATGTTGAGTTCAATACATTTACATTTTAACCATTTTTATATGTACAGTTCAGTGGCATTAGCATTGTTATTTTTATATGGTTATAAAATTAGAATTTGCATTGTTATGTAACCATCACCACCATCCATCTCCAGAACTTTTTCATTATCCAAAACTGAAACTCTGTACCCACTAAACACTACCTTCCCGTTCTCCCCTCTTTCCACTCCTGGTCACCACTGTTCTACTTTCTAGAATTTGACTATTCTAGGTACCTCATGTAAGTGGAATCATACAATATTTGTCCTTTTGAGATTGAATTAATTTACTTAGCATAATGTCTTCAAGGTTCATCCATGTTGTAGCATGTGCCAGAATTTCCTCCCTTTTTAAAGATGGATAATGTTCCATTGTCTATATACACTATATTTTGTTTATCCATTCATCCATCAATGATTTACAACACTTTTAAAAAAAACAGCTTGGGGCCGGCCCAGTGGCACAGCGGTTTAGTCTGCGCTTGGCAGCCTGGGGTTCGCGGGTTCGGATCCCAGGCGCCCGCCGATGCACTGACTGTCAGCCATGCCGTGGCGGCGTCCCATATAAAATAGAGGAAGATGGGCACAGATGTTAGCCCAGGGCCAGTCTTCCTCAGCAAAAAGAGGAAGATTAGCAACGGATGTTAGCTCAGGGCTGGTTTTCCTCACCAAAAATTAAAAAAACAAAACAAAAAACAGCTTGATTGAGGTATAATTGCCATACAGTAAACTGCACATATTTCAAGTATTCTCTCTATATGCATACACGTATATGTGTACATATACACACATATATATCCATAAAACCATCACAATAAAAAATGATCACTTTATGATATGGCATTAAAACAAAAAGTACAATAAGGTATAGACTATAAAAATAGCAAATGTTCATTGTTGGAGGAATGACCCAAATCCTACATTTTCTTGCAAAGCCACCAACAAAGTATTTTATGAGAGATAAGAAAGGAAGTTAGCTATGAGGCCATAAAAACTTGTGCTTTACTATTGATACTTTGAGGCCAAGCAGTGCCCCGAAGGCAGAAAGAACTGCCAAATTTTTCAGAACAAATTTCAAAGCCATGATATGTCTATGTGACTGATTCATGCATCACACAGAACTATCACTAAGGACTTGATCAGTAATTTCTCAGAAACTTCCTACTGAGTTTGAACAGGAGATGCTTAATTTCCAGAGACAGGTGATTCACTTGAGCCCAAAACAAAACTACAAGTGTCGCTAAATATGAAATGCTGGCTAAATCTCAGAGGTTTTCAACGTCCTCACAATTATACCATCAATGCTAAAAGTTCAAGAGAAAAGATCGTGAACACAGGTTACAGGTCATTTGTGTCTAAGTCTGAAGGAGCTCTTTCAACAAGCATAAACATTCTAAATGACCAGAAAGCTGTGTCCAACTTCAGTTGGCAGCATTTGTTCTTCTTAGTGGCTTAGAAAATAATGATGCACCTTATGATCAACAGCATCTTAGACTTGAAGAAATGTGATGATTAGGCAAAGACATGAAAAGTTGTTTCAAGCTTCTAAGTGAGATGTTTCTGGTTGTCATCTCCTTCTTAAAATGCATTTGTCTCCTTGATTCTCAATCTTAGGAGAGGTGCACCCAGAGCCAACACAGGATGAAATCCCACCTGGTCTGAAGATCCACCTGGTTGACCAGACTGAGATAGTCCTATTTATATATTACAACTAGTCCAAGCTGGGACATTTCAAATGCATTTAAACCATTACTTCAGACTTTACTTAAGTTTCCCTTTGTCTTAGTCTGTTCCCTTTTGTGGGACTTTCTCACCTGCCTTGTATAGGTAGAGAAAAATGGTGATTCACCAGAATGATCAGGACACTTGTGGCTGAGACTTCCTTGTTTATTTTGCACAGGTACAAATCATCATTGTCCAAGAACTGGCTTTGGAACATTTTATGGTTTTTTTCCTCAGAATGAGAGAAGAAAGGTTAAGTGCCCAGTCCTTCATCTCTTTCAACTGCTGTGTAAGAGTTCAATCTCACTCACCCACCAATAAGTATTTACTATGTCCCTGCTTGTTTCTGGGATTTATGTACAGCACTTAAGAAAGAGAAGATAGGCATATATGTTTATTTAACCCACTCCACTCTGGGCACCTGTGCTGTAGAGAGTTTTAAGTGGCAATTGCCTATGGAAAGGTCATCTTGGTAAGATCAGTTCAGTGGAGGAAAAGAAGTAAAAGCAATAATTGGACTGAATTGATCAGATATTAGTTGAATTTGCTCATCAGTATAACCAGATGTTTTGTCTTGCAGCTGCATGAGAATATTCAGTAATTTAAAAAAATATTTTATTTCCATTTTGTTCCATTCCTTCCATTCCATTCCATTCCAAAAACATTTGTTGGGCACAAATACCAGTCCCAATCCTAGGTTCTGGGGATACATAATGAGTAAGATACAGTCTTTATCTGCAAGAAGGTGGCAGGCCAGAGGAGTGAGATGGGTGGGGTGCAGGCACAGAGATTAAGTGACTATCTACAACACATTGTGACAAGTGCTAAAGGAGGTTCAAGTTTTGAACTGGACAACCCTGGTATTTAAGGTTTCTGCTTATAAAACAAAATGAGAAAAATTAATAGGCACAAATATCAGGTCTCAGCCTGGATATGACCTCTTTCAGGAGCCCCCCCAACCCACATATTTCCTTCCAAAGCACCTTATCAGAACACTTAACACACAGTCCAATGCCTGTATTCTCCAGTAGGCTGTTAAAATCTTTGAGGTAAGCATCTATGTTTGGTCCACCAGGGATATCCTTGTGTCTAGTGCAAACTGAATTGATGACAAATGTTCTTTGTGAAGATATCATAAAAAGAATACTTGCTTCCCTTGAAGAATCTTTTTTCCAAAGAACTTAATGCTTCAAATTTAGGTTTTTAGACCTAAAATGTGTAAAAGTAACAAAATTCAGAGTGATGTCGGCATCATGGCGGAGTGAGCTTTCCCCTTTAAAATCTCTGACCCCTAAGATACAACACAAATGTCATTCGCATACCAACAGAGGACACTCACACATCACAAAAGACATCTGAAACCCATGCAGCTTTACATCTGAAGGTGGAGGCCCTGGAGGAAGTGGGGAAAGGTAAGGAGAAATACTCCCCCTCCCCATTCGATAGGCAACTATGGTCCATGTGGCTTAACGGGGGGGGGGGGGGGGGGCCTGGCCCTCTGTGGGAAAACTATCACTCTCCAAGTTCCCTCACACACTGGGAAATTCCCTCAAGGAGGTGATAGAGAAATTCCAGAGAAATTGCAGCTGTCTCAGAATAGGTTAGTGAACACTTAATTATAAAAATCAAGATTAAGGGAAGGAAAACACCAAAAATAAATATAACCTCATGACTCAACACACACTCACAACACAAGATGGAATAAAAATAATGACAATAATAACTTAGAAGGGAAAGAGGAAAGGGATTGAGTCAACTTAGTCTAAGGAAATAAGAGGCCATCAGAAAATGGACTATCTTATCCACAAGATTTTTTATACAAACCTCATTGTAACCACTAAACAAATAATCAGAACAGAATCACATATGACAAAGAGAAAACTAAGAGAATCATCATACAAAACTACCAAACTGAGTTGGCAGTCTGAAACACATGGGACGAGAAATGAAGAAAATGCAAAAGAACCAGGAAATGAGTGATAACATAGCAACATTAACCCCTCATATATCAATAATCACTCTAAATGTAAATGCATTGAATTCTCCAATCAAAAGACACAGAGTGGTGGGATGGATTAAGAACCAAGACCCAACAATTCTCTGCCTCCAGGAAACACATCTCAGTTCTAAAGACAAACACAGACTCAGAGTTAAAGGATGGAAGACAATACTCCAAGCTAATGGCAAACAAAAGAAAGCAGGACTCGCCATACGTATATCAGACAAAGTAGACTTCAAGATACAAAAGGTAATGAGAGACAAAGAGGGGCAATATATAATGATAAAAGGGACGCTTCACCAAGAAGACATATCACTTATAAATGTATATGCACCCAACACAGGAGCACCATAGTACATAAAATAACTATTAACAAACCTAAAAGGAGATATTAATAACAACACAATAATAGTAGGGGATCTTAACACCCCATTTACATCCATTGATAGATCATCCAGACAAAAAGTCAATAAGGAAATAATGGACTTAAAAGAAAAACTAGACAACATGGACTTAATACATATATACAGAGCACTCCACCCCAAAACAGTAGATTACACATTCTTCTCAAGCATGAATGGAACATTCTCAAGGATAGACCATATGTTGGGAAATAAAGCAGGCCTCTATAATTTAAGAAGATTGAAATCATAACAAGCATCTTTTCTGATCATAATGTTATGAAACTATAAATCAACTACAAGAAAAAAACTGTGGACAAAAATGTGGAGAATAAACAACATGCTACTGAATAACCAATGGATCATTGATGAAATTAAAGGAGCAATCAAAAAATATCTGGAGACAAACAAAAATGAAAATACACCATACCAACTCATATGGGATGCAGCAAAAGTGGTCCTGAGAGGGAAATTCATAGCAATACAGGCCCCCCCCCCTTAACAAACAAGAAAAATCCCAAATAAGCAACCTCAAACTACACCTAACAGAACTAGAAAAAGAAGAACAAAGCCCAAAAGTCAGCAGAAGGAGGGAAATAATAAAAATTAGAGCAGAAATAAATGAAATTGAAACCAAAAAAAAACCCAACAACAACAGTAGAAAGGATCAATGAAGCAAAGAGCTGGTTCTTTGAGAAGATAAATAAAATTGACAAACCCTTAGCCAGACTCACTAAGAGAAAAAGGAGAGGCCAGCCTGGTGGCATAGCAGTTAAGGTCACACACTCCGCTTTGGCGGCCTGGGGTTCTCAGGTTCGGATCCCAGGTGTGGACTGACGCACCTCTTGTTAAGCCATGCTGTGGCAGCATCCCATATAAAGTAGAGGAAGATGGGTATGGGTGTTAGCCCAGGGCCAATCTTCCTCAGCAACAACAACAAAAATGAGGGCTGGCAATGGATGTTAGCTCAGGGTTGGTCTCCCTAACCAAAAAAAAAAAAAAAAAAAAAAAGGCTTGGATAAATAAAATTAGAAATGAAAGAAGAGAAATTACAATAGATACCACAGAAATACAAAGGATTATAAGAGAATACTTTGAAAAACTATATGCCAACAAATTGGACGACCTAGAAGAAATGGATAAATTCTTAGACTCATACAACCTCCCAAGACTGAATCAAGAAGAAATAGAGAATTTGAATAGACCAATCACAAGTAAACAAATTGAAACAGTAATCAAAAACCTCCCAAAAAATAAAAGTCCAGGACCAGATGGTTTCTCTGGAGAATTCTACAAAACATTCAAAGAGGATATAATATCAACCCTTCTCAAACTATTCCAAAAAATAGAGGAAGATGGAACATTTCCTAATACACTCTATGAGGCCAACATCACCCTGATACCAAAGCCAGTGAAGAACAATACAAAGAAGGAAAACTACAGGCTAATATCACTGATGAACATAGATGCAAAAATCCTCAACAAAATATTGGCAAACCGAATACAGCAATACATCAAAAAGATCATACACCATGTGGAATTTCATGGGATTTAGTGGGATCATACACCATGTGGGACCAAGTGGGATTTATACCAGGGACACAGGGATGGTTCAACATCTGCACATCAATCAACCTGATACACCACATTGACAAAATGAAGAATAAAAACATGATAATCTCAATTGATGAAGAGAAGGCATTTGACAAGATCCAACATCCATTTATGATAAAAACTCTCAACAAAATGGGTATAGAAGGAAAGAACCTCAACATAATAAAGGCCAAATATGACAAACCCACAGCCAACATCATACTCAATGAGGAAAAACTAAAGCCATTCCTCTGAGAGCAGGAACAAGACAAGGGTGCCCACCCTCACCACTCTTATTCAAATAGTACCGGAGGTTTTGGCCAGAGCAATTAGGCAAGAAAAAGGAATAAAAGGACTCCAAATAGGCAATGAAGAAGTGAAACTCTCACTATTTGCAGATGACATGATCTTATATATATAGAAAACTCTAAAGAATCCATCAGAAAACTATTAGAAATAATAAACAACTACAGTAAAGTTGCAGGGGGTAAAATCAACTTACAAAAATCAGTTGTATTTTTCTATGCTAATAACGAACTAACAGAGAACTCAAAAAGACAATTCCATTTACAATTCTAACAAAAAGAATAAAATATCTGAGAATAAATTTAACCAAGGAAAGACCTATGCAATGAAAACTATAAGACACTATTGAAAGAAATCGATGATGACATAAAGAAATGGAAAAATATCCCATGCACATGGATTAGAAGAATAAATATAGTTAAAATGTCCATACTATCTAAAGCAATCTACAGATTCAATACAATCCCAATCAGAATTCCAGTGACATTCTTCACAGAAATAGAACAAAGAATACTAAAATTCACATGGGGCAACAAAAGACCCCAAATAGTTAAAGCAATCCTGAGAAAAAAGAAGAAAGCTGGAGGCATCACAATCCCTAACTTCAAAATATACTACAAGGCTATAGTAATCAAAACAGCATGGTACTTCTACAAAATAGACACACAGATCAACGGAACAGAATTGAAAGCCCAGAAATAAAACCACACATCTACGGACAGCTAGTCTTTGACAAAGGAGCTAAGAACATACAATGGAGAAAGGAAAGTCTCTTCAATAAATGGTGCTGTGAAAATTGGACAGCCACATGCAAATGAATGAAAGTAGACCATCTTCTATCACCATACACAAGAATTAACTCAAAATGGATCAAAGACCTGAACGTGAGACCTGAAACTATAAATCTCCTGGAAGAAAATATAGGCAGTACACTATTTGACATCAGTCATAAAGGGATCCTTTCGAATTCTGTGTCTACTCAGACAAGGGAAACAAAAGAAAAAATAAACATGTGGGGCTTTATCAGATTAAAGAGCTTCTACAAGGCAAATGAAACCAGGATCAAAATGAATAGTGATGGAGTTCAGGTCAGGCAACCCCAAGATGCGCCACTCTGGTATGCGGATTATTTTGAGCTGAAGACAATAAAGGCTCAGAAGAATCTTGAAGGACATTTGACCTCCCCCTTCCCAACTGTCTAAAGGAATTTGGGATGGGCCCAAGGACAGGCCTTCACCTTGGAAGACTCTGGGTGTCGATAAACTGGGAGGGTCTTTGCTACACCCATTCTTATCAAAGTTCTGTGTACCAAACATTTACATTTGTAAGGAAAATCCCCATTTGTCAAGATATCTCCTCTATATGGGGAAGAGAGGTGGATGACCTTATCTCTAGAAACTTGTAAGTGGGGAAGATGAGGCCTTAAATCTGCATAATAACTTTACTGTGCTTTTCTTGTAATCCCTTGTGGCTGACACTCCAAACTCCCCCCTAAAATCCTCGTTTGTCTATGTAAGAGGAGAATCCCCACCATTTTGGAGAGATACTCATTTTTCCTGGGTCTCTCCCATGTATACGTGCTATTAAACTTTGTTTTATTTTCTCCTGCTAACCTGCCTTTTTATTATTCGGCCAGCCATAAGAACCTTAAGGGAAAGAGCAGAGAGGGAATTCTCCCTCTTCCCCAACAATAGACAACCCACCACCTGGGAGAAAATATTTGCAAATCATATATCTGACAAGGGGTTAATCTCTGTAATATATAAAGAACTCACACAATTGAACAACAGAAAAAAAACAATGCAATCAAAAAATGGGCAGAAGTTATGAACAGACATTTTTCCAAGGAAGATATACAGATGGCCAACAGGCACATGAAAAGATGTTCAACATCACTAATCATCAGGGAAATGCAAATCAAAACTACACTAAGCTATCACCTTACACCTGTTAGAATGGCTATAATCACGAAGACAAAAAACAACAAATGTTGGAGAGGCTGTGGAGAAACAGGAACCCTCATTCACTGCTGGTGGGAATGCAAACTTGTGGAACCTTTATGGAAAACAGTATGGAGATTCCTCAAAAAGTTAAAAATAGAAATACCTTATGATCCAGCTATCCCACTATTGGGCATCTACCCAATGGACATGAAATCAACCATCACAAGAGGCTTATGTACCCCTATGTTCACTGAAGCATTATTCACTATAGCCAAGAAGTGGAAGCAGCCCAGTGTCCCTCGACTGATGATTGGATAAAGAAGATGTGGTATATATGTACAATGGAATACTACTCAACCATAAAAAAGGACAGAATTGTCCCATTTGCAACAACATGGATAGACCTGGAGGGTATTATGTTAAGTGAAATAAGCCAGAGAGTGAAAGACAAACAATGCATGATTTCACTCATTTGTGGAATATAAACTAACACACAGAACACTTTGGTGGTTACCAGGGGCAAGGGGAATGGGGGATGGGCACAAGGGGCGAAGGGATGCATTTATATGGTGACTGACAAACAATAATGTACAACTAAAACTTCACAATGTTATAAACTATTAAGACATCAATTTAAAAAAGTAACAAAATTCATTTTTTAAGTGAAAAAGCAACAAAAATCTATTAAAAATGTGTCATGGAAGATATGCTGTAGAAGATCATAAATTGTCTTCTCAAGCTAGGAAAATTTATTTTGGGGCTGGTAAATATTTATTTAGCATGACAGATACATTGGTTTGATGCATTTTGATACCTGTAGAAGAGGAAGTTGTCAAGAATGAGGTTGCAAGAAAGGCACGGGTGTGGGAGAGCCTGCCACCTGTCCTGGGAGCTGTGAATGGTGCTGTCAGCAGCAGTGTCTTTGAGCCAGGTAGCCCGGGAGTTAAATATGAAGAGCCTGCTTGCTGAGTGGAGGTGTCTGGATTTTATTCTCTGAGCCCACGCAAAGGGAAGCTCTCGGGGATTTGTTTTTAGCAGGGGAGTTATGTGGGCAGAGCTTTGCTTCAGGGCCATAATCTAAAAACAGAGACTAAACTGGGGCAGGGGAATAAGTTAAGCAGCTGTGGCTGCAGAACCAGAACCGAGGCAAGAAATGAGAGTGGAGAGGATGGACAGCTAATCGAGGAGGAATCCCAGGGCCTTGGCAATCAGCTGGAAGACAATTTTGCTCTGTATATGCTCAGTGCCTGGCAATAATAGCTCTACATATGTTTTACAGGATGAGAGAATTCACATAGATGGGAAGGAAAGAAGAGGAACCTAAGACATCATTGCAAAGTCTGGCCTGGGTAGACGGTGGCGTTGGCAGAGATTTGGAACTATGGGGTCAGAGCAGAAATAGGAGGAAAGACAATGTGTTCAGATGGGTCAGCTGAGGTGATCGTCGGCATCTGTCTTCTCCCAGTTCTGTCCTTCCTGTGACCTCTGCCCTTCTGCCAGTTCCTCCCCCCACCCCCTGTTACCTAAGAACATCTTTGGGGTTTTTCCTTTCTTTTTAGTTGAATATTCTTGTTTTTAAAATAATTTATTGGCACTTTCATGCTCCCTGGAAAAATCCCACAGTTCTTGAACAGCAACTGCAGTAAGATCTTAATAAGACAAATGTGCAGTAACTGGGGAGGGGTGTTCTGTGTAACTGAATTTTTCTGAAGTCCTTCAGGTTAAGTAGAAAACCTTTTAAAAATACTCAGATGAAACGTTTGTAAAAAAGAGAAGTCTACTTTCCTTTGAAGGCAGACGGTTGACTGCTATCATTTAAAAAAAATATTTAAAATTTGGAAATAAGAAAAAAATGTGGACAGCATATCCTTGCAATGAAGACATTGTCATTTAAGGGCACTTTTAAACAAGCCCACCCAAGGGTTAGTTAATTCTCTAGGGCAGGGCTTCTCAACCTTCACACTATTGACATTTTGGATGGGATACTTGTTTGTTGTGGGGTTCTCCTGTCCACTGTAGGATGTTGAGTAGCATCATTGGTCTCTACTGACTAGATGTCAACTCTCCCCACTCCCTACCCTGAGTTGTGGCCAAAAATGTCTCTGGATAATGCCAAATGTCTCCTGGGAAGCAAAATTAGCCCTGGTTGAGAACCACTGACTTGGAAGAATGAGCATCGTTTGACTTTGCTATTTGCTGTTAGGGTCTCAGACTCAGTAAAGTTGCTTGTGAATTGGCAGATCTTGTTTTGTAGAGACGCAGTAATTTCTGTCCAGTAGACGAGAGATATCCCAAATGTTATGGTGTTTTCTCATCTTGTAGGGCATTAACCAGTTTTGTCTTCAACCTAGGCCCTTCATTCTAACATTTTTTTTTATAAATGTCTACAATATCCAGTTTCTCAAGATGCTCTTTGAACCAGCTTTATCATCTTTTTGTGTCTCTCATTAATTAGTGAGATGAGTAAGTTTTTGATGCATGTGGAATGTATCTTTGTGGAGAGTCATGTTTTTAACTTTTGTGAAAATTATGCTTGAACATGATTGACTTTTCTGGGCTTGCATGACCTGTGGTTCCCATTGTGAACTTTGGGTCAGAAGGCTCCTAGCTTTCAGATTTGATTTCTAAACCTTCTCAGATCTATCTCTACAGTGCTTTTAAGTTCTTCCTGTCTGTCACAGCCCTCTCCTCTTCTTATCCCCATTGTCACTGACCTGTTGGGCCCTCATCATTTCCACTTGGACCACTGCAATATCTACCCAGCTGGACTCCTTACTTCCAGCCTGCTGCTCCTTCCTTCCATCACTGGTGAGCTCTGCCACCAAATAAGCATTCTTGGGCCGCGGCTCTGACGTGTTGCTGCCAGGGCAAAGATGTGAGGCAAGAGGATCACAAGATTTCTGAATTGAAAGAGCTTGTCTTTCAGATTTAAGGTGAGGGGTTGGAGTTTCTACACAGTGAGGAAACTGAGGCCCAGAGAAGCCATGTTGCTGATTCAAGTCACACAGTGAGGGAGAGGCATATCTTTCAAGAGGTTGGTAATCAGGATGACTGTGCACTGGACAGTCCCTGGAAATTGACTTTGTGCATAAATCCCAGACCTTATCCTAATCCCCCTTTATTTCCATTGCAAAGTACAGGGCAGAAAGTGTTTCCATTAACGGGCATGGAGAAGGGGGTGTCAATTAATCCAAACTTTTCTGGCCTTAGTCAATACTTTGTAGAGCAGTCCTGATTTGCTTTCCTTTGGTATTAGTATCTTGCCTGCTTTAACCCCACAAAAAGGTCTGGCTTCCTTATTCTGCCACTCATTTGATTGTGCAGCTGGTTTTCCTGATACTCACTCAATTAATTCTGTTTGCTTTTCACTGTATATTTCTGCCTTCTTCCAGCTCTCCGGCCTCCCAGTGGCACTTCCGTCTTCCTTCACGAACACCTTCTAACCCCTCCTTTTTTCTGGTTCTCCCACAAAGAACCAAGTGAGTTGGTCTCTTAATTTAAAATTTTTTCCCCACACATGTAATCAGATCAGCTTGGCGTTAGATGCCATTGATCTCCGCACAGTTGTGCAGACCACAATACGTATCATATCTGCTTGCTTGTGAGCGGGAACTTGATTCGAGCCCACAAGAGTATCTTATTTAAATAGCACCCGAGGTATGTGGACTCTGCCACTCAGAATGTGGCCAAGATTAGATTCTTCCTAATAGAAGTAATAAATCCCATATGTAATGGCAATTAAGATTAGGCTTGTTTGCTTTCTCTTTTGTTAATTAGATTCTGATTTCCCCCACAAATTCACCAGAATTGTGTGATTTTTCAAGATCTGACTGGTGTTTACATATCCCAAATCAAATGTATTTTTGGAAGGCAGCTCTGTTTCCTTAGGTCCCCATCCCCCCAAGTCCCCCCCGCCCCCGCCATTCACTGGTATTTTCCTGAAGTGCCAAGCCCAAAGGTTAAAAGCTTTATTTCAAAGCATAGCTGTTTGGTCCTAGCATAATTACTGCCTTCCCTACTTTATTCCATATACCAAAATGTACTCCAGATTGATCCGAATTTTAACTGTAAAAAAACCCTTAAAAACTATTAAAGTGTGAGTGGGGCCAGCCTCAGTGGCCTAGTGGTTACGCTCAGTGTGCTCCACTTTGGCGGCCTGGGTTTGGTTCCTGGACACGCACCTACCCTCTTCTCTGTCAGTGGCCATGCTGCAGAGGCAGCTCACATACAAAAAAAAGAAAAGGCAGATTGGCAGCGGATGTTAGCTCAGGGTGAGTCTTTCTCAGCAAGAAAATAAACAAATTAATTAAATAAAGTGTGGGTGAATGTTTGTATGACCCTGGAGTGAAAATGGGCTTTCTCAGCATTATATGGATCTCAGAAGCCAAAAGGAAAATATAGATAAATTTGACTACATAAGATAATTGCAGACTTCTATATACGGAGTGTTGCACCTAGGAAAGAACCCCATAAACCATAGTCAAGGTCAAACAGTGCATTGGGCTGAAATATCCACAAAATCAGAATGAAGGGCAAATAATGGATAAATTGAAAGAGCTCTTACAAATTAAGAAGAAAAACTACCAGTCCAACAGAAAAATGGGTAGAAAAATCAAGAAAGAAATTGAAGAAATGCCAATGGCCAAAAACATATGAAAAGAGGCTCAAGCTTACTAATAATCAAAGGAATGTAGATGAAAACCATAGTGGGATATCACTTTTCATGTATAAATTGTGGAAAAGACAATACCAGGTGCTGACAAGGAGGAAACAAGTACTTTTGTAGTATGTGGGTAAAGCATTTTGGGTAGTGCCAATTAAAAACGTTTAAAGTCACATAATCTTTGACCCAGAAATTATGCTTCTAATCATTCTATAAAAATAGTTGTACAGGGCCTGGCCCGGTGGCGTAGCAGTTAAGTTCCCGCATTCTGCTTGGCGGCCTGGGGTGTGCAGGTACTCACCGCTCATCCAGCCACGCTGAGGCGGCGTCCCACATAGAAGAGCTACAACTCCACAACTATGATACACAACTATGTACTGGGGCTTTGAGGAGAAAAAAGAAAAGGAGGAAGATTGGCAACACATGTTAGCTCAGGGTCACTCTTCCTCAAAAATAAAAGCTCAAAAATATAGTTGCACAAATGCACAAATGTATATAAATAATTTTTTAACGCCGCAATTTTTGTAATTAAAAATGCATTGGCAATAACTTCATTTCCAATGATAAAAAATATAATAACATGGAATAACTTTCAATATATGAATTGTAAAGAGAAAAAGCAAGTTTCAAAAGGGCAAGGTTATAAAATATAATCCAGTTCTTCTGAAAGTTTCCTGCAAGGTACCATGAGTCAGTCATGAGGGTGCTAGATTAATATCTCAAGATGCAGTCACCCTCCCTGCCTTCAGAGCTGGGCAGTGTCCATCCACTCGCTCACTCATTCCACAAACGTTCACCGTGCGCTGGAGACGATGAGTACGAGGTTAAGCAAACTGACTCAGGCTGGATTGCAGAGTGTGAACCCACCACGTGGCGTGGCGCTCTTATTTTGGGCAAGTTACTTTCTTCCCTTACACGTGACCCACTCTCTCCCATTATGGGTGGAGAAACTGAGGTCCAAGGAAGAGAGAGGCTGCATCCCAGGTGGCTTCCCAGCCAGGGAGTAGCAGAGACTATCGGGAGAGGTGGCCTGCCTAGAAATTGTGTACTCTTGGTATAGGCAGCTGGAGCGGAGTGGAGTGGGTAAGGGGGTGGGAATGGGGCCAGACTGCCAGGGTACAAGTTCTGGCCCTGCAGTCTTCTAATTGTATAATCTTGAGTGGGTTACTCAGTGTCTCTGTGCCTTATAGGATTTGTCGTGAGGATTAAATGTAAAGTGCTTGGAACAGTGCCTGGCACACAGTAAGTGTCAGTATATCTTGGTTGTTATTACTTGTGAGGCACTAGGGATTAAAAGGTGGACAAGAAAGCGTAGTCCCTGTACTGAAAGAATTTATAAGAGTGGAGAATGGAGTGTGGGAAATGCCGTGATGAGGGAATGTTTCAGGATGTTATGAGAACAAGGAAGAGGGGCCTCCAACCTGGCTTCGAGGGTCAGGGGAGGCTGCCCAGGGGAAGTCACAGCCAACCTGAGACCTAGAGGAGGGCATTCTCTCTGGGTGGAAGGAACAGACTGAGTCAAAGTCCAGAGGTGAGAGACAGACTGGTTAGTTCCAGGAAATGACAGAAAAGCAGGAGAAATACCTAAGCACATTCTAGGGCAGGGACAGGCATTCTGATCTGGAGGGTGTGGCAACTCTGCTGGACCTTTAGCCTGACTTTTCCTTGAACCCTACTATTTGCCTGACTGATCTGTTCACCTGTCAGGTATTAGCCTAAATGGCACCTTCTCCAGGATGTCTTCCAGGAAATTCCCCTTCCCAAAGAGCTGTAGGTCTACTTGCTACGGCGACCTTGGAACTTTTCACACTTTGTTACTGCTTTTTCTTGCCCTTCCCTACTAAACTATGATCACCTACATGGTCCCATTTGCATGGCAATTGTTTACCAATGCATGACCAGTAGTGTATTCAAGTTATAGGTGAGATGACAGAGGCAGGGAGAGGATCCGGAAACTTCCCAAGGATGAAGGGAGCTAGAATTTCCATTCAGATTCTTGAATTCCACAACCATTCCACTATGGGCTCTAGTCCACTATCAACGATCTGAAGCAGGTACACACCCGGGCCAGACGCAGGCTGCAGCTGCGTAACTCTCCGGGCCAGGGCCATGGCAGGAAACATTGCTCAAGGCAAAGTTCATCTCTGATGACCTGGAACTACAGTATTTGAGGGCTGGGAGGTACTGAGGACCAAGTTCATCTGTTTGCTCTCGCACCTGTTCAGGTATCCACTCTGTGCCTTCCTGACCGGTAAGTGTGGGTCGGAGAGAAGTCAGAGACTCACTCCTGGTTCCTGTAGGCCTGTGCTCCCCCTCCTTACCTTTCCTTCTGCTCCCCACCTAGGAAGGTAGAGATGGTCTCTGGCCAGGGCCCAGCACGATGTCTTAATGATCCATGCCTGCAAGGTGACAGTGACTGTACCTACAGACATGAAAATTTCCGGGGGCCCAGAGCGTATACAGTTGATGAGACCTGATGGGCTAGGATGGCACAGAGAGGGCCCTAGAAACACTTTCCTCATTTGCTACCAAAAACGATGGCATGAAGAGCCAGTAGCTTTTTTGTTTTTGTTTTCTAAGATCGAGAAAATAGAATGAAAGTGTATTGCATATTGTTTTGTCATTTAATGCATCTTTATGTTTTCATATAGTAGCTGGCATAGTGGTCATTTTCCTTTAAAAGATAATGTGAGTCACTGAAGTGGTGTTCTGTGCTAGGTGATACGAGTGTTTGAATTATCTTGTTTAAGTTAAGTTGCTCTCATTATAAAAAACATCCAATTTTACATTCTTAAAAAGATATTTCTACTAGTATCCAGTTAGACATAGATGTGCACACACACACACAATCCTACTTTCCCCAGTAAAATAAAGACTAGATCTGTTCACACAGACCTGCAAAGAAGTGAAATAAAGAAAAAGCAGGGTTGACTTCTGCAATCAGAGAGAACACTGTCTTGTTTCCTAAGAGGATTCTAAAATAATTTTTTTAAATTAAAATACATAATGAAGTGCATTCTTGATGAATTAGAAAACTGATGAAACAAAGGAGAAACTGAAATCTAGCAGTAATCGTACAATCCAGAATGTGGGTTAACTTTTAGTACATTCCTTTCCAGACTTTTTTTTTCTGAAATGAGTTTTTAAATAAGAAACCAAGATGAGGGTGGTGGCAGAAAGAAGGGGAATTAGAGCTTCTGTTCTGTACTCTGCAGGCTTCAGACTACCGTCTCCTGACTCCCCTGAAATGTGCCTTTTTCATACCTATGATTCTAAATGTCCCTGAATGAGGAAGCAGCTTCTGCATGAGTTAGCAATTTGTGAATAATGCTCATGTCAGAGACCTAAAAAAGTAGTGGCTAAATAAGGTAGAAATGAATTTTTCTCTCATATAAATGAAGCCCAGAAGTGGGCAGTCCAGAACTGGCGAGGTGGCTCCATGGTATTACTCTCTTTTAGCTCATGGCTTCCATTCTCAATGTTGCCTCAAGGTCCTAAAGAGCCACTGGAGCCCCAACCGTTACAACTGCATTCGTGATAATAAAAGAAGGAAGAGAAGAGGGGCTTAGCCTCTCCTTTTAAGGAGCTTTCCCAGAAGTACCATTTCACACTTTCAATTATATTTTTGTTTATAATTTTCTGGTCTTGGTATAATATTAAAGAGGCCTTCCTAACTTAGGTATCATAAAAATATTCTATATATTTTCTGGAAATTTTAGAAATGTCTTTTTAAAAAATTTTAAATCTGAAATTTATCTATGTTTATAGTGTGGAGTAGGGATCTAACTTTCTTTTTCCAAATGGCTGCTCTAAGGGGACATTTTCTTTAACCCATGTATCTGTTACTTTTGTAGCCACTAGCCAAGATCCTTTCCTAGACAAGGTAGGAGGCACCCAGACAAACTCTCACTCTTCTTTTTCTAGATTTCATTAAGACCCACACTTATTTGTCTGCACTTACATTTCTAACCATTCCCTTTTTAGTTTCAACCTCTGGGCTTCCATTATACTCGGTGCGTATCTCTTTTTGCACTTATACGTGGCATTATAATCTATTTTCAAATATTTCTTCCACACAAGACCCTGAGCTCCTTGAGAGTGGGGACTGTCTTAATCAACTTTGTATCTCGAGCATTTAAAACCGAGCAGCTTCCTCAATCAACAGGTGTTAAAAGGAGTGAACGAATGAAACACTGCCAAGTTACACATCACTTGTTATTGGTTCCATTTAGAAGGTGACCCCCTAATGACACAATAGGAGGTACCTTAATCTCATTCTTAATATGCCTCCAAATCTCAATTTTGGAAGGTTACTTCTGAGAAAGTTTCCTAAGCAAAATTAATCCTTTTAATGCTATTTGGATTTCAATTAGCTTCAGCTCTGTGGCATTATATTTTTGTGTTTAGCTTACTTCAGGGAGCCTCTACCCATTAATTCCAGTAACTACTAGTAAGCCGTAGTTCCAAGACTCCAGTACTTAGGGGACCCTCCCAGGGACACTGTGGTAGCTGTTCATTCATGGTAAATCTACCCTCTGCACGTTCTTGTGCTGTCTGCTGTGGGGAGGCAAAACTGAGTCAGTCATGTTCCCTGCCCTCAAGAGATCATGACACCACAATGAGGATGAGTGCACTTTGATGGGTTCGTGACGGGGGGGATAGAAAAGTCATGGTCGTTACTGCCCTCCCCATTTATGGTGCCGAGCAACAGGCAGCCCAGCCTTGGTAGAGAGCAGAGCACCACCCTAAGGTGTGGGAGTTGGGGGGTGGTAAGGACTTGAGGCCTCCTTTACAATTTAGCAAATGATCTGCCTTGGGAATATGAGTAGAAACGAGGAGCAAGTTGGATTATTTCACCTGAAAAGATTCAGTGAAGAAGTACTTATTGAATTCTGTGGGTTTCTTGCTTTGTTCTTTCTTGAATCTCTCTTCTCTTTCACTCCAGGTCATGTGGGGTGTGTCCTGGGGGAGGGACGGCATTGGGTGCATAGAGGAAATGGAGGAGCCTGGAGAGTGCTCCTCCAGCCAGCAAACTGCACCTGAGCATGAGCTTCATTTTTACAACCCTGCTGGGAGACAAAGGTGATCATATTGGGTCTTTCAACCACTTCTCTGTGGCCAGAGGTCATAGCCCCATCTTTGCCAAGAGCCCACTGACATAGAACATTGAAGAAGGTTAGGGTTCAAAGTACTCCTCCCCCATCTTCCTCAGGGACCTTCAGTCTCTTTCAAACCCTAGCTCCAGCCCCTCCAGTAACAGATTAACTTGGCTTGTGCCTGTGTATCTATTCTCACTTCCTGCCTCTCTGCCTCACGGTCTCTTCTTTGTTGGTCAGTGGCTGCCCTTGCTATCCACGATCGCATGCAAACTTGCTCTTCTGGCCAGCCTTGGAATTCAGCTAATGTCCACTGCATTAGGTGCTGAGGGATAAAGAACATGATTTCCAGGAGCTTCCAGTCTAATGAGAGGACAAAGCTGACACTTACCAGAGGTAAATGCTATCATAATAAAATAAGTAAAAGGGCGCGTTTGCCAGTTTGTAAATTCGGCTTGAAATGGTTGGATCCCTGCTGCCAGGGCCCTCCTCTGACCCTATTGTTAGGACTATAGGGTCCATTGAACCTCCATCGAAGTTAACACTAAACTCCACCAGATTTTTCCAGATCCACCCTGATGAGTCTGCCTTAATTTCTCTGTTCCCCACTGCTGGAACACTTAGACCCTCCCACAAACATACAAGGATTTATAATTCAAAACTCAGGAGATGCAGGCAAAGCTATTTGCCTAATAGGCAGGCTAAACCCATGATTAGGAGAAAAGGATTGAGGGCTTGGGTGGAAAGAGTTTGCTGTTTCAAAAATGGCACCTATTTCAAAAATAGTGGTAGTTACCATGGGAAAACTCAGGACTGTGTTGGACTTCCTTGTACCTGTTATCTGCTTTAATGTTGCTTTTATTTTGGATACTTGAGGAAGGTGAGTGCCCTCATGGTTTTCCGTGTTTGGAACTTCTAAATATCTGCATGCAATCTGGACTCTTGGGCACATTTCCCTTCAGGCTCACCTGGCTCTGCCATTGGGCCCCAGGAGGGGTAAAAGAAACCCTAACGAAGGGCCTCACACCCTGGGTCTGGTTCCCACCTTGAAACGTGCCTGGTTTCTCAGGCACTCTGGGACTGGGCCCTTCCTCTCTCTCGCCAGTGACCCATCTGCACTTCAAGGCCAGCATGCAGTTAGGTGTGGAACCTGCTGACCATCTTTCCAAATGCCCGCCTGATTTCTGTGGGTGGTCTGGCTCCCGATCCTCCTGTGCCCCTCTCAGCCATTCTGTTCCCTCTCCTGCACTTCCCTGGGATCAGCTGCAGCTCATCCCCGGTCTCTGCAGTGCTAACATTGACCACTTACAATTGGGTCTCTTTCTGGAGCACAGAGAAGAGGACAATGCCAGATCTTTTCCTTGGTTTACCCATCTGGCCACATCGCCAGCATCAATACTTTTGTTTGGTCCAGAGTTCAAGAATGCTATTTGTACCCTCTTTGAGCTATTCTGTGAGTAAAATAGGACATTTGTGGGCTGGTACTGGAGCCTACATAACAATAACCTTCATTGAGGCGCTACATATGCCAGGTATTAAGCCAAGTCCCTCATGTGTTATATTGTTTAAGCTTCACAACAATCCTATAAAATAGGTATTAGCCCGCCAAAGGAAGTCACTGAAGCACAGAGAGATTACAGAATTTGCCCAAGGTCATGCAGCTAGAAAGTGGCAAAGCCAGGATTCAGACCTAGCCCTGTCCTGCCAAAGCCCAGGGATGCCCATAACTACTACCCACTTAGTGTTCCTAATATGTAGATTATCTCAACAGAATATATCTACAATTTGTTAGTTATCATATATTTAACAATTATGAGTGGATGCCTGTTTTGGTTACCTTAAAAAATATTCAGAATGTTTTCTCTTCATTGAGAGACTCCATGATGTCATTTTTACGGGAAAGTGGGACTCTGAGGGAGCCATCAAAGAAAAGTCGGATATCAAGAAATTGGAGAGATTTTTCTAGATTCAGGTACTAGAGCAAGTGTCTATCCTTGAATCATTTTTGCCTCAGAGATTTTTTACAGCTCAACAACAGAGAGTCACTCAGAATCTGAGTGACCGAAGCTGGCAGAAGACAGAGCCGTTGGAGTGGGGCCATAAAAGTGGGGGTGCAGATGACTCTATATGGCTCACTCCCATTGGCCTGCCTTCCTCTAGAGTCAGAAACAGGCAGAGGAGGTCCAAAAAAAGAAAAGTCCTGAATTCCCTACGCTATATTGGGGATTGGGTAAATAATCCTTGTAGGAGGACAACACTGATCTCCGACATGCTTTTGTCTTCAGATGAAGCCCACTCCGCTGGACCCAGCGTTGCGATGCCAGAGGGGAGACTGCAAACCCCTTTTTGTGTTTTCCCGGGGGCCTCCTATTCGACTCTGCCAACAGGGGGCGCTGGAGGGAGACAGCAAGGCTGGAGGGACTTCCTGTTTGCTTCCTATCTGCTTCCTGCTTCTGTGAGCATCACCATGCCAACCCCCCGTCCGTTTACTTCGCAGTGGTGCTTACGTGACGGAGCTGCGTTAAATCCAGTCTGCAGTAACGGAGGACAGAGACGCCAGCCACCTTATAAGAGGTCTGGATCTCAGCCTGGGGGCCCTCCTCTGAGCTTAGCACCATCTGAGTAGTGTCCTCATCTCAGAGGTCTAAGTTTCAGCTTGTTGGCACCCCTCGTCCCTAATTCTAAATTTAATAATTCCCAAATCTTTTCCTCATTCCTTCAGCCTGGGAGTGGTAGCTACTTCCAGCAATTGCTACTTCCCTAGTAGTTTGGTGTCATCTAATGCCCCCCCCCCCTTTCAGTTATTTAACAACTTTATGTCTAGTTAAGTTCTTTACCTTAAATTTGCTCTTTCAAATAGCTGGTCAGGAATGCTGCGTTTTTGGAGGGGTGGTTTGGAGGTGAAATGGGGGAGGAAAACAGTGGCAAACGATGTCAGCGACTTTGAAGAAGGTATTTTCCACACTGTATTGCCAAACCTGTCCAGTGGTGCTCTCACTCAAGTCCAGGCGCATACGGTGGTCTTCGTTCTTCAGACTGCCAAGAACCCCAGACTCACAGACATTCGCGAGGGAGATCTACAGTCTGAAACCTTGTGGATATTTCCACAACCTACAGATTAACAGTTCTGGAAAGTCAGGCAAATGGATTTTTTTGAGCAGTTGCCATTTGAAGAATAAACTTTGGTTTTCATTGACCTTTTTTTTTTTTTTAATAAAAAAAACAATCCTTGAAGGGAATTTTTATTGCTTCATTCTTTTCATATTCGGGGAACATAGAGGAGTGACGCTTGGACTCCAGGACAATAGAAGGCAGGGGCATACCTGTGCGTTTCTGTGGTTCCTTGTTAAGGTGGAAAAAAGCTTTCAAGTTCTCGTATGAGTGTTGACAGATTTTTATGAATGGTTTTGTGGCAGGAGAGCATAGGTACAAACTGGGCTGTTCTGGTTGAAATACCTGCTTGCCTTCTCAGATATTGGCAGCATTCTTTTTCATGCCTCGCTCACCTCCCTGAATGACTCGTTCTTGAGAATATGTTCCTGAATGTTATAGCTGAGCTTCCTCTTTCACCTGAGGGCAGGAAGCTGAAAAGTGAGTGACAGAGCCACCTGCTGCTCTCTACTTTCCAGGGATTAAGGAAGAGCCTGAGACAGTTTCTTGGACATCCTGTGAATATCAGAAAATATATTTTGGAGGGGCTAAAAGAAGACCAGGGGATATGGTGTACACATTTCTTCCATGGAACCCAACCGGTCTTGCCTTGGAAACAGAAACACTCTGACAAGAGGTCTGCCCTAAGCAGGAAAGAAATTATTAAAGGTAAGAATTTTCTTAATTTTTCATTTTTCTTCCTCCTAGATTCCCATAAAAGTTATTACTAAAGAGGATACAATCTTATGTTTAGAAAGAGAATGCAACAAGGGGAAACAATCATTGCTGGATGTATCACATTTTGTTTCTCTTCCTCTCTTTATAGGGATTTTTTTTTACCTATAATATCTGGTTTTCTTTGATGGTACTCAGTACCCTGTATTGTATTTAAAAAGTACCTGTGGTTTGGAGGAACAAGTATTAGGGTTACAGACAAAAAAATTAGGGGGAAGGGGAAGTGGAATCTCAGATTTACTTCTTATAATATATGATATTTGGCAAGTTATTTAGCTTCTGTTTTCCTGTCTATAAAGGTGGGCTAATAATACTACATTTCAGGTATGTTGTTAAGATTAAATGAGACAATGTAAAGAAATATTTCTGGCCCATAGAAAGCACTCAATAAATATTGTATATGCATAGCTCTGTGTCTCCGTGTGTAGATGTATTTTAAATTTTGATAAACTAACAGTTATCTATATGAATGATTACACTGCATTTTTTGGATTATATCCAATTTTTTGTACTTCTTTAAGAACAATTTTTTTTCAAGGGTGGCTAGATATCACATCTAACCGATGAATTATATGTGGTGAAAGGATCCCAATAAATAATTGCCAAACAAGAGCAAGAAATGTACTTTTTATTTTAAAAGGACCTTTGGATTTCTAGAACTGATGCTGAGATTCTGAATTTCAAGGATTCTCTCTATAGACCGACCAGAAATCCTAGGCCCCAGATAAGAGCTATGTTAGAAATGGTGGTAAGACGGAGCAGGTGTGGGGGGAGAATGGGGAATGAAGGGTGTGGACTTCCTCTTACTAATTACACCTCTATGTCAGCAGCTGCTCAGTTCTGCTTCCCTGTCTCTCTCCTGGGGTGGTGGAGCCAGATGCTGACCCGGCATGATCAGCTAGTTTGTCGAGTCAGGTTATAGACCTCCATCAGTAGGCTGGTGTAAGAGGTTCCTTGGCAGGTCTTGACTGAGGATATTTGTCTAGAGAAGAAATATATATTTTTGCCATCACTTTGGAGTTGAACTTGATGTTCCTGTGAGCATGTTCAGGGTTAGTTTGTAACTGAAGGCATTTTGTTCTGTCCAAGGATCCCATCTTCCTCCTTCTCTGTGCCCAGACTCTACCAATCTTCTATTCCATGAAGATGTTTTGGTGGAAGAAGAAACTCGGCCGGCAGCATTATCTGTGGGCTGTGGGCTGCTATATGCTGCTGGCCATTGTGGCTCTGAGATTTTCTCTCAGATTGAAATGTGACTTTAATTCCCTGGATCTGGAGTCCAGGGATTTTCAAAGCCAGCGCTGTCGGGATATCTTGTACAAGTCCCTGAAGCTGCCAGCAAGGAGACCCATCAACTGTTCCAGGATCATCCGCGGCGACCGGGAAGCAGTGGTAGGGGCTCTCCTGGACAACCTGGAGGTCAAGAAGAAGCGGCAGCCTTTCACAGACACCGACTACCTCAACATGACCAGAGACTGTGAGTACTTTAAGGACAAAAGGAAGTTCATACGGTTCCCACTGAGCAAAGAAGAGTTAGACTTCCCTATTGCGTACTCTATGGTGGTCCATGAGAAGATTGAAAACTTTGAAAGGCTGCTGCGAGCTGTGTATGCCCCTCAGAACATATATTGCATCCATGTAGATGAGAAGTCTCCAGAAACTTTCAAGGAGGCAGTCAAGGCGATTATTTCCTGCTTCCCTAATGTCTTCATGGCCAGTAAGCTGGTTCAGGTGGTTTATGCCTCCTGGTCCAGGGTGCAGGCTGACTTGAACTGTATGGAAGACTTGCTCCGGAGCTCAGTGCCCTGGAAATACTTCCTGAATACATGCGGGACAGATTTTCCTATAAAGACCAATGCTGAGATGGTCCTGGCCCTCAAGATGTTGAATGGGAAGAACAGTATGGAGTCAGAGATACCTACCGAGTACAAAAGATCTCGCTGGAAATATCACTATGAGGTGACAGACACATTGTACAGAACCAGCCAGATGAAGGACCCTCCCCCTGATAATTTACCTATGTTCACAGGGAATGCCTATATTGTGGCTTCTCGAGGCTTTATCCAGCATGTCTTAGAGAACCCCAAGTCCCGACAACTGATTGAATGGGCAAAAGACACCTATAGCCCCGATGAACACCTCTGGGCCACCCTTCAGCGTGCGCCATGGATGCCTGGCTCTGTTCCCTACCACCCCAAGTTTCACATCTCAGACATGACTGCCATTGCCAGGCTGGTCAAGTGGCAGGGCCATGAAGGAAACGTCAGTATGGGGGCACCTTATGAACCTTGCTCTGGAGTCCACCAGCGGGCTATCTGTATTTATGGAACTGGC
This sequence comes from Tapirus indicus, assembly GCA_031878705.1. Lineage (NCBI taxonomy): Eukaryota > Metazoa > Chordata > Mammalia > Perissodactyla > Tapiridae > Tapirus > Tapirus indicus. The sequence continues at coordinate 51,160,329 of CM062918.1, forward strand.
GACCTGCATTGGATTCTTCAGAACCATCACTTGTTGGCCAACAAGTTTGACCCAAAAGTGGATGATAATGTTCTTCAGTGCTTAGAAGAGTACTTACGTCATAAGGCCATCTATGGCACTGAACTCTGAGATACCCTGTGAGAGAATTGCTACCTGGGGGGCAGGAACATGTGCAAACATGCCCAGAATGTGCTGAGACAGTGTGGGTGGGAGAGCAGGGCTCTGGAATCCAGGGCATGCCCCAGGGCGAGGGGGCTGCTTTGGAGTGTGGGTAAGTAGATCTGCTGCTGTGTGAGTTGCTGCCCTGGGTGAACACTGACTCTTCTCTCAATAGCTTCTCCACTGACTTTGTCACAGAGTGAGAATAAGAATCGGTTATTTGGGAGAGTAAGGGAGGGAAGTGTGGCAGGGGACCTGGGATGTCAGTTGAATGTTTGGTGTCAGCTTTTACACACTGTGGAGATGCAGTTCCTAATAATTCTAGGCTTGCTAGTTGTGGGGGGGACTTTGATGGAAAAAGGGCCTTCCCTTTTGTACTATTAACTTAAAAATAAATAGCTCCTGATTCAAAACCCTACCTTTGCTTTTTGTCTAGTAAGACAGAAATAAAAGTGTGAGACTTGTTCTCAGGACCATTGGTGATATTTAAAATCCCTGGGGGCTGGCAAGAGAATACCCATTATTCTAAAATGATCATGGCAGGCTGTATAAATAGCAAATTCAAAGAAGATAGAGGAACAGAGCTGATTTTTTTTTTTTTATTATTGAAAGCCCTCCTCATTTTGTTTACATTGCCAGATCCATGACTTTTCTGTAAGGGAAAAGGCAGGGTGATTTAATCAATTTGACCACCCATATCCTTATGGGAAAATTACAGCACTAATTTTGCCAGCTTCGCAGCCAAAGCTTAATGTTCCATAACAAAGATAATAACCATTTAGATAAGGTCAATATATAATTTCTTGTCCGAACTGGAACACACTTTAGTGGGGTGGGGGTGGGGCTGTGCTATTAAAATGATGTTGGGAAACAAGAATAAACTAGGACTGTTTAGCCAAACCAGGAAGTCTGCTTTTTTCACATTTAGGCCTCTTGAGTCACAACTCTATTATTTACATATGTGATGGAAGGGTCACTATTTGTGGTTCCGTGGCTTATACGTTTCCTTGTGGGGAGACAATTGTGTGTGTGTGCGCATGTGTGTATTTGCCCCCTCCCCTTGGCAATGTTACCCAGTGAAACAGTTGCCTTTCTGAAGCTCCAGAGATAATTGTCAGACAGTTGGAAGGCTGTTAGTCATGCTGTTCTATGATGGGCAAGGGTTACTATATACAAAGATAGGCATATCTTGTATATGCTACAGCTGATCTTCTGCAGACAGTATACTCTGGAAAAGTGATTTATATGCAAATTAACTTGTGTAATTTGAATGATGGTCCCATTAATATGTCATTACTGTGTTTCTTCATTTCTGATGGTGATTCAGTTAATTAAGTTTTCTCTCACAATCAACTTTCCCTGCAACCCATGTACTCTGACATAGTTAGCTCTGTGTCTGACACAGTGACTTTTCTAATTATAAGTTAGTGATTGCTTTTTGTGAGGTTGTACTCCTTTGGTAATGGGCATTGCCACCACCAACTTACCTGCACTGTAATACTGAGTCCTCGTCACCTTGCTCCCAGCCCTACCATGGAGACGACTGATGAATAGTCATGTGCTCAGCAGATGAGCCCTGTAAGGTCTGCTCCCAGCAGTGGTGATCGTGGACCTCTCCACCTACTGGCCTTTGTGATTGTTCTTGGTCCTCCTCTGAGGGGGCTGGAGGGGGGCGCATTGCTGCTGTGGGAAGTGGGCAGGAAAGAATCCCTGAGCGCATGTGTTCTGAGAAAAGAACTCAGGTCTTTGGCCTCATAGTCAACTTCCTCTGTAAGTTTTCATGTGAAATAAATTATTAAATTTTATATAAATAAACTTAAAAGATTAAAATGTGAACTTGTCATTTTGGGGGGACCAAGTTGCTGGAATTTTCCAAGCATTGAAATTTTCTCTAGAAATAGGTGAATAGGAAGTGCTCTTTCTTTATCAACATAAGGTCTTCATCTCAGAAGGATCAAATTTCTCCCTCATTTGTTTTACTGTATTTTAGAAGTCAAACAATTAAACCAACACATCTGCTGATTTTTTCCTTCCATCTGAGTCATATCTGTTTCTTTAACCTTTCTCTGGAAAGGAAAAATCTTATAAATGAATTGAGCAACTATGTTTGTATTGCCTCTCAAGGTTTGAATTTCCTCTTTATTTTTGATTTGTGGACTATTGGTAAGCACTGTTTTAATAACTATATTTTTGTTGCACACTCTGCTTATTGTAATCTTTGCTGTTCCCCTGATGGAGTGAAAATTTTTTAAGAAAGGAAGAAAAGGCAACCTTTTCTTGATAACCTTGTTTGGGAACAGATGACATACTTGATTTGGGGAGATCAAGTATTTGGATTAAAGGTGGAAAGAACAATTAAATATATTGCCTGCCTTAAGTACCTTAATTGAATTGAAGATCTCTTCTTAATTCTTCCATTTAGTGATTTATTACATAAATGATTAAGATATGGTTCCTGCCTCTATGGAGCTTGAGTGTATGACAAGCAATGAAATAACTCATTCATTTATTTCACAAATATTGACTACATTCTTACTATTTACCAGGCATTGTTCTTGACATGGGGGGTATGGCAGTCAACAAAACAGACAAAAATCCCCATGCTCGTGTTCACATACTAGTGGGAAACTGACTAGAAAGAGATAAGTAATATATATATATATATATATATATATATATATATATATATATATATTAGAAGGAGACAAGTGCTAGAGAGAAATCGAAGGAAGTGATAAAGACCTTAGGAGAGTGGGGTGGGGAGGGAGGATGCTTGAAATTTAATGTGGTCATGGAGGCACCTAATGTACAGGTGACATTTGAGTAAATAAGGAGATGAAGGAATGATCCATGAGGATAAATGAGGGAAGAGCATTCTAGGCCAAGAGGAAGGAAAGACCTATAAGGCTCTGAAGCAGGGACACACCTGCCATGCTGGGGGAACAGCAAGGAAGTGAGTGTAAATGTAGCAAAGTAGAGGAGGGGAAGAAGAAAAGAGTATAGGGGATGAGGGTATATTGTGAAGGCCCTTGTAAACCCTTACATGGATTTTGTCTTCTCCCCTGAGTTAAACAGGAGGCTATTGAAGAGTTTTGAGCAGAGGACTGACAGGATCTGATTAACATTTTGATAGGATGACTCGAGCTGCTGCACTGAGGACAGACATGTTGCGAGATGAGGGTGGAAGCAGGGAGGCCAGTTAGGAGGCTATGGCAGGAATTGGGGCACTAGCAATAGTGGCTTGGACTGTGGTGCAAGTGGACAGATTCTGGAAATGTTTTGAAGGTTCAGTTTGAGGATTTGCTGACAGATTGAGTTTGTTTATGAGAGAAATGGAGGAGTCAAGAATGACTCCAAGGACTTGGTCCTGATGATAAGTTGGAAGGATAGAGTTAACAGTAACTAAGACAGGAAACCTGTGAAAGAGTGGGTTTTTAGGGGAAGATCAGGAGTTTGATTTCGAACATATAAAATTGGAGATGCCTATTAGACATCTGAGTTGACGAGATGAACGTGACGGGAATCTGAGTTCAGAAGAGAGGTCTGGACTGGAGACACGTCTGGTGTTCATTAGTTTATGAATTGTGTAAAGCCATGAAAAACTGGATGAGAGTCCCAACAGAGTGAATATAGATAGAAAAGCGGCCCCCAAATGAGTTCTGGGGCTCTCCAAAATGCAGAGGTCAGGGAGATAGGAACCAACAAAAGAAACTTGAAAAGGGGCAGCTAGTGTGGTAGCAAGGAAAACTGGGTGTGTAGTGTTCTGGAAGCCTAGAGGAGAAAGTGATTCAGGAAAGAGGGAGTGGATGACAATGTCTAAAGCTGCTGAAAATCATGGAAGATGAGGATGGAGAAGTGACTATTGAATTTAACAATGTGGAGGTGACCTTGATCAGTTTTTGTGGAGTGGAGGTGAGAACATGATTGGAGGTGGTTCAAAGAGAACAAGTCTGGATTCAGCAAGTATAGATAAATCTTTTGAGTTTTGCTTTAAGCCAAGAGAAGGAGAAAAACAGTACAATAACTGAAGGTTAAGAGAAAGTTGTCTTAAAAATTAGAAAAGTGATAGCACATTTGTAGGTTGACAGGAAAGATCTAGTCAAGAGGAAAAGATGTAGGAATGAGACAAGAGACTTGCCAGAGTGACATCCTTATGAAGAAGGGGGGGGGTAATTATGTGGTGCACAGGAAGAAGGGCCTATCTCTGATGGAAGCATGAACAGTTCCCTCACAGTAACAAGAGTGCAGGCAGGGTGGATGGACTCAGATGCACACAGATGGGTCAATGTGGGTAGGAGTTTGTGGTGTTCTTTCTCTTTTTCAATATTTTATCTGAGGTATAATATATATATATATATATATATATATATATATATATATATATAGAACAGTACAAAACCCCCAAATATATAGCTCAGTTTTTACAAAGTGAACACACCTGTGTAACTAGAGCCCAGAACAAGAAACAGAACATTATCAGCAACCTGAAGTGCCCGTGTCCTTTTCCAGTTACTACCCAAGTTGCTGCAAAAATAACCACTGTCCTAACACCATAGATTATTTTACCTGTTTTTGAATTTTTTGTAAATACTGTGTTCTCTTTTGCTTATGGCTCCTTAAACTCAACCTTGAGTTTCATCTATGTTGTTGTGTGTAGCAGTAGTTCAATGATTTTCTCTGCTATGTAATATTCCATTATACGAACATACCATAGTTTATCCATTCTATGGTTGATGAATGTTTGGGTTGTTTCCAGATTTTGTCTATTATGAATTGTGCTCCTATGAAGCTTCTTGAACATGTTTTATAGGGAACATATGTATACATTTCAGTTGGGTATGTATTTAGAAGTGAAATTGCTGGGCCATAAGGTGTACATATGTTCACCTTTAGTGAATACTGTCACATACGTTTACAACGTGATCTACCATTTAACTCCAACTAGCAAGGTGTGAGAGTTCCATTTGCTCCACTTCTTTGCTAATACAGTCAGGCACTGTGTAAGGATGTTTCGGTCAGTGAGACTGCATATATGATGGTGGTTCCATTAGATTAGTACCATTTGGCCTAGATTTGTAGTAGGCTATACCATCTAGTTTTGTGTAAGTACACTGTCTAATGTTCACACAACGATGAAACCACCTAATGACATATCCCTGTAGCGATGTATGACTGTATTACTATCTGTCTTTCTCATTGTAACCATTCTGATGGGTGGTGGTTATATCAGATTGTGGTTTTAATTTGCATTTCCTGATGACTAATGACGTTAAGTAGCTTTTTGTATGCTTATTAGCCATTTGCCTATCCTAGGAGTTTTGTTTTGATTACCTTTATTTTGTTCAGTGAAATAAAGAGCAAGATGATTTTATGAGATGAGGATGGGGGAGGAGATATTGGAAGTTTGGAAAGAGAAGGTATAAATGATTGTTTCAGATTGGAAATTGGAAAAGAAGTCGGACTAAAGAAGAAAAATACAATAGGCAGCATTAAGGACTCATTGACATTAGGGAAATTGAGTTTAAAAATAAATCAGCCACTCATCCACACTCAGCTGCAAGAGTACAGGCACAGAGTAGGCAGAGAGTAGGATTTACCCAGATTTGTGATTTATTCAAGCAAGTATGCAAGGGGCAAAAGAGATTATGTACAAGGGAGTGATCATAATGATGGATCATGGAATTTAATCAGAGTAAGGTGGGAGAGGAGGGGATGATGCTGGGATAATGTGACAGGGTATAGTGGAGTGTCATTTCCACGGCATGTTGGGATTGCTTTGACATGAGGGATTACTTCTATTTCAAGGAGACTATTAAAATTTTACAGAAACAGTGACATTTGAACTGGGCCATGGAGTTCACCAAATAATGAAAGTGATAAAGGGTTTTCCAGGCAAGCAAATGGGATTACCAAATGTATGAAAATACAGGGTATGTTCAGAGAACTGAATGTTCTGCTTCTGTGGAGTTTGGACTTTATCTGTAAGCAATGAGGATCTGCATTAGATATTTTTAAAAGAAACCTTTAATATGGAAATCTTCAAACATATATAAAAGTAGAGAGAATGGCGTAATGAAACTTTTCTATAAAGCAAAACTTCCTTATCAACTGTATTGTTACTCTGAAGTACAGTCATTTTCCTTCATATGTTACTTTTCAGAACAATGAATTGGTTACCTAGTGATAAATGAGTGTGTGTGTGTAGAAGAGGTGTTGGTATCATTTGGAACTCATGAATTGTTTAAAAACATAATTTCTATGCTGTGATTCACTGCAATTATTATTGTGATGATGCTCAAAATGCCCCATCTTTGGCTCATGCATTATTTTCCTATGGCTGCTATACCAAATTATCACAAATTTGGTGGCTTAAGACAACATAAATTTATTGTTTCACAGTTCTGGAGGTCAGAAAACCAAAATCAGTTACACTGGGCTGAAATCGAGGTGTTGGCAGGGCCACGCTCCCTCTGGAGGCTCTAGGGGAGAAACTGTTCCTTGCCTCCTCTAGCTTCTGGTAGCTGCCAGCATTCCTTGGCTTGTAGCCCTATCACTTCAATCTCGACCTCCATGGTTACATGGCTTTCTCTTGTGTGTCACATCTCTTTCTGCATCCCTCTTATAAAGACATGTGTGATTGCATTGAGGACACACCCTGATTATCCTATACTCTCCCCATCTCAACATCCTTAACTTAGTCATATTTGCAAAATCTGCCATATAAGGAAACATTTACATAGTCCAGGGATTAGGACCTCATATCTTTGGGGGCCATTATTCAGCCTACTACAGCTAGTGAGAATTGTTTAAAGTTGGTTCCTGTGTTCTTTTGACATGACTCCAGTAATTTTGGTAACTTCCTTACTTTCTGATACAAGAAGCCTTTCCAGACTTTATTATATGTCTTATCCCTTACCTTTAATTGGCCATTCTCCAAGGAATTTTTTAAAGTATGAATGGTATTTATAAACCACAGTTTGGGCATTAGGGATGCTCTTTGCTAATGGGTTGTCGTTGAATCAAGGGGCGGGGTGGGGGAGCCAGAACAACTCTTATCAATATTACATCTAATAACCCACTCACAGAATTTTGGCTTCCTGTACCTGCAACTTTGGGCTCTGCTGGTTGGGTCCCAAGGGAGGAATGTGTCCACTAGGAAACCAACAATGCTCTTACTGAAGTGGGAATTGAGACTCCTGCTTGGGCATTTAGGGTTCTTGTGCCACTGGACCAATGGGAAAAGAAGGGGGTTATTGTGTTGACTGGAGTACTTGATTCCAATTATCAAGGGAAATAGGGCTCCTGCTAAACAGTGGAGGGGACTCTCTGGAGTGCCTCTGTATTGTCCTCATGTTTAGTTGTAAAAGTTAAGGGAAGGCTACAGCAACTCACTAAAGGAAGCTTCACTAAGGACTTAGATACTTCAGGAATGAAGTTTAGGGTCTCCCCAACAGGTGAAGAACCCCAGTAAGCTAAAGTGCTGAGGGCAATGGGAAAATGATAAGCACTGTGAAAAAAAGATCAGTGATAGCCACTTGATTTATAAAAATGAGGACTATGCCAGCTATGTTTATTTCTTACTTTCTTATATACATATTTTTACATGTTAATCATTTCCCCCTCTCTTTTTTTCTATCGTTACATATAAAAGTTTCGGTGTGAGTAATTTTACAATTTAGTCTTAAGATTACAAAATATCCAGGGTGGTTAACTTAATTAGAAGAGGAATTAACATCATCTAGATATTCATAGTGACTGGTGGGACTTAGTGTCTTTCTTTTGGGGGGAGAGAGTAAGCATATTTTGTACAGGAGATAGTTTGTTGTTGTATGTAAATCTTTAAATTGGCAAAAGGATGGGTGTATATACTGAGTAGTCAAAGGAGAGTACTGGGTATTTTTTGTTCTTTCAGCTCCATGTTAACTCTTCTGTATTTCCCTCTTCACTGTTGTGGCAGGAGATCCACAAGCTACCTTTCCCAGACTCCCTGCAGCTGGATTTGTTTAGTTCTACCCTTGAGAGGCACTCCTGGGATATTGGAAGTTGAAGGAGAGAAACCATTTTTCTTATACCTTCTGATGGTGTCACAAGCAATGGCAGTGACAGCAGCAGAAGCAACAGTAGCTGCAGTGGCAGCAGCAGCACTGACAGTAACAGCACAGTGGCAGCTAGGGCAGCTAGTGTATGCTGACTGCTGATCAGGCAGCTTGGTACAACAGTAGCAGCCTTGGTAGTGTAGTGACTGTGGACTCTGGGCCATACCATTTTCTTCTGCTTCCTCCAGCAGTAGGGATGTTAGCTGCTTCCTTAGTTACTATTCTTTATATACACTTATCTTTCCTCTTTTGCTCCTCCAGTCCTTTGAACACCTTTCTAACAAACTCCCTGTATTAAATTCCTTCTGTTTGAAATACTTAGGTGGTGGTTTCCATTTCCCTGATTGGACAATGACTGATACACTTCCTTTAAGGTAGGCACTGTAGAGGCCACAAACAAGCTGAAGACATAGTTCTTTTCTTCAAGGGTCCTACAGGTTAAGTGTCAAGACAGGTAGATAATTCACTATTAAGTAGGATGATACAGGAGTTCAAGGAAGGTTGAGAAACACTGGAAACAGAAAGGGTGAGGGAGAGTGACATCAGCATCATGGCGGGGTGAGATTCCCTCTTTGAATCTCTGCCCCCAAGACACAATGAAAACATCATTCGCATTCCAAAAGAGGTCAAACACTACAAAGGACTTTTAAGAAACCCCTGCTGCCATACATCTGATGGTGGAGGCATGGGAAGCCCGAAAGGACGTGAGGAGAGGTAAGGAATTTTACTCCCCCTCCCCATTGATCAGCAAAGACAGACAACGTGGCTCACAGACAGAGCTGGGAGGGGCGGCCCTCTGAGGGGAAAACTATTGCCCTCCAGGTGCTCTCACAGACTGTTGAGAGATCCCCACTGGGAAGCGACGACGGACTGTTTAGGGGGTGGGGCTAATGCCCCAAGAGAGCCAGAAAGGAAACCCCCAGGTCGAGCAGGAGAAAAGGAGAACCCCTCCCCCCACACGCCCAGCATAATCCCTCCGGGGACTGCAGCGGGCTCAGAGCACACTGCTCGTGATCTCCATCCAGTGGCAGCAGGTGGAAACTGCAGGACCAACTTCAAGATGAAAAGAAAAGGTAAAGACATGGGATCTATGCAACAGTTTATGATGTCTACAGACCAAAAGGAAAATGACAAACACCCAGAAACCAACCCTGAAGGCACAGAAATCTATAACCTGAACGACAGAGAATTCAAAATAGCTATCATAAACAAACTCAACGAAATACAAGAGAACACACAGAAACAATGAATTCAAGGATTTCATCACAAAAGAGATTGAAACCATAAAGGAAAACCAATCAGAATTATTGGAGATGAAAAACAAAATGAACAAGATAATGGAAAAAATGGAGTCTTTAAAGAGCAGAACTGACAATATGGAGGAAGGAATTAGCATTATCAAGGATAGCCACACAGAAACGCTCCAGATAGAGGAGGAGAGAGAGCTAAGACTGAAAAGAAATGAAGAAATTCTTTGAGAAATATCAGACTCAATGAGGAAAAGCAACATAAGGATAATAGGTATTCGAGAAGGAGAAGAAAGATAAAAAGGAGCAGAGAGTTTGTTCAAAGAAACAATAGCCGAGAACTTCCCAAACCTAGGGAATGAGGTGGAAATAACAGTGAATGAAATCAATAGATCACCTAAATATATAAACAGGAATAAACAATCATCACGCCACATAGTAGCTAAGTTGACAAGACTCAGTGACAAGGAAACAATATTAAGGGCAGCTAAACAAAAAAACAAAATAACATACAAAGGAAACCCCATCAGGCTCTCAGCTGATTTCTCCACAGAAACTCTACAGGCTAGGAGAGACTGGAATGATATATTCAAAATCATGAAAGACAAAAACCTTCAGCCAAAAACACTTTATCCAGCAAAAATATCCTTCAAATAGGAAGGAGAAATAATAACTCTCCCTGATAAACAAAAGCTAAGAGAGTTCATCACCACAAGACCCCCACTATAAGAAATGCTCAAGAAGGCCCTTAGGCCGGAAAAAAAAAACAAAAGAGAAAGGAGATACAAAGATTTCAGCAAGGAGAAAAGCAAGGAGACTAAACCAGAACAAACTACAGTTGGATAACATCAAAAATTAATTCAAGCTCATCACTGTAAACACACACTCATGACACAAGATGGAATAAGTAGTGACAACAACAAATAAGGAGGGGAAGAGGAAAGGGATTGAATCGACTCAGCCTAAGGAAACAGGAGGCATCTGAAAATGTACTATCTTATCCAGGAGATCTTTTATATAAACCTCACAGTAACCACTAAACAAATAACCAGAAGAGAACCACACATGACAAATAAAGAGAAAACTAAGAGAATGAGCATGCAGAAATACCAAACTGAATTTGCAGTCTGAAACACATGTGACAAGAAACGAAGGAAATGCAAAAGAACCAGAAAATGAACAATAAAATAGCAACATTAAACCGTCATATATCAATAATCACTCTAAATGTAAACGGATTGAATTCTCCAATCAAAAGACACAGAGTGGTGGGAAGGACTAAAAAACCAAGATCCAACAATTTGCTGCCTCCAGTGTTTACATCTCAGCTCTAAAGACAAACACAGATTCAAAAGGATGGAAAATGATACTCCAAGCTAATGGCAAACAAAAGAAAGCAGGAGTTGCCATACTTATATCAGACAAAGTAAACTTCAAGATAAAAAAGGTAATGAGAGACAAAGAAGAGCAATATATAATGATAAAAGGGACACTTCACCAAGAAGACATAACACTTATAAATATCTATGCACCCAACACAGGAGCACCAAAGTACATAAAACTGCTAAAAAACCTAAAAGGAAATATTAACAATAACACAATAATAGTAGGGGATCTTAACACCCCCCCTTACATCAATGGATAGATCATCCAGACAAAAAGTCAATAAGGAAATAATGGATTTAAATGAAAAACTAGACGCGATGGACTTAATAGATATATACAGAGCACTCCACCCAAAAACAGCAGAGTACACATTCTTCTCAAGTGCACATGGAACATTCTCAAGGATAGACCATATATTAGGAAACAAGGCAAACCTCTATAAATTTAAGAAGACTGAAATCATTACAAGCATCTTTTCTGATCATAATGCTGTGAAACTAGAAATCAACTGCAAGGAAAAAACTGGGAAAGGGACAAAGATGTGGAGACTAAACAACATGCTACTGAACAACCAATGGGTCATTGATGAAATTAAAGGAGAAATCAAAAGCTATCTGGAGACAAATGAAAAAGAAAATACACCATACCAACTCATATGGGATGCAGCAAAAGCAGTCCTGAGAGGGAAATTCATAGCAATACAAGACCACCTTAACAAACAAGAAAAATCCCAAATAAATAACCTTAAACTGCACCTAACAGAATTAGAAAAAGAAGAACAAAGCCCCGAATCAGCAGAAGGAGGGAAATAATAAAAATCAGAGCAGAAATAAACGAAATTGAAACCAAAAAAACAGTAGAAAGGATCAATGAAACAAAGAGCTGGTTCTTTGAGAAGATAAATAAAATTGACAAACCCTTAACCAGACTCACTAAGAAAAAAAGGGAGAAGACTCAAATAAATAAAATTAGAAATGAAAGAGGAGAAATTACAACAGATACCACAGAAATATAAGGGATTATTAGGGAATACTGTGAAAAACTTTATGCCAACAAATTGGACAACCTAAAGGAAATGGACAAATTCTTGGATGTGTATGACCTCCCAAAACTGAATCAAGAAGAAATAGACAATATGAATAGACCAATCACAAGTAAAGAAATTGAAACAGTAATCAAAAACCTCCCAAAAAATAAAAGCCCAGGACCAGATGGCTTCCCTGGAGAATTTTACCAAACATTCAAAGATGATTTAGCATAGATCCTTCTCAAACTATTCCAAAAAACAGAGGAAGATGTAATACTTCCTAACACATTCTATGAGACCAACATCATCCTGATACCAAAGCCAGAAAGGACAATACAAAGACGGAAAACTACAGACTAATATCACTGATGAACATAGACGCAAAAATACTCAACAAAATATTGGCAAACCAAACACAGCAATACATCAAAAAGATCATATACCATGATCAAGTGGGATTTATACCAGGGACACAGGGCTGGTTCAACATCCACAAATCAATCAACGTAATACACCACATTAACAAAACGAAGAATAAAAACCACATGATCATCTCAATCGATGCAGAGAAGGCATTCGACAAGATCCAACATCCATTTAAGATAAAAACTCTCAACAAAATGGGTATAGAAGGAAAGTACCTCAACATAATAAGGGCCATATATGACAAACCTACAGCTAACATCCTACTCAACAGGGAAAAACTGAAAGCCATTCCTTTGAGGAGAGGAACAAGACAAGGGTGCACACTCTCACCGCTCTTATTCAACATAGTACTGAAAGTTCTGGCCAGAGCAATTAGGCAAGAAAAAGGAATAAAAGAACTCCAAATAGGCAATGAAGAAGTGAAACTCTCACTATTTGCAGAAGACATGATCTTATACATAGAAAACCCAAAAAATTCCATTGGAAAACTACTAGAAATAATCAACAACTACAGTAAAGTAGCAGGGTATAAAAGCAACTTACAAAAATCAGTTGCATTTCTATACACTAATGATGAACTAACAGAGAACTCAAAAAGACAATCCCATTTACAATTGCAACAAAAAGAATAAAATATCTGGGAATAAACTTAACCAAGGAGGTGAAAGACCTATACAATGAAAACTATAAGACACTATTGAAAGAAATCGAGGAAGACATAAAGAAATGGAAAAGTATTCCATGCACATGGATTGGAAGAATAAATATAGTTAAAATGTCCATTCTACCTAAAGCAATCTACAGATTCAACGCAATCCCAATCAGAATCCCAATGTCATTCTTCACAGCAATAGAACAAAAAATACTGAAATTTGTATGGGGCAACAAAAGACCCCGAATAGCTAAAGCAATCCTGAAAAAAGAACAAAGCTGGAGGCATCACAATCCCTGATTTCAAAATATACTATAGAGCTATAGTAATCAAAATAGCATGGTACTGGTACAAAAAGAGACACACAGATCAATGGAACAGAATTGAAAGCCCAGAAATAAAACCACATACCTATGGACAGCTAATCGACAAAGGAGCAAAGAACATACAATGGAGAGAGGAAAGTATCTTCAATAAATGGTGCTGGGAAAATTGGACAGCAACATGCAAAAGAATGAAAGTAGACCATCTCCTATCGCCATATACAAAAATCAATTCAAAATGGATTAAGGAACTGAAAGTGAGACCTGAAACTATAAAACTCCTGGAAGAAAATATAGGCAGTACACTAATTGACATTGGTCATAAAGGGATCCTTTCAGATTCCATGTCTACTCGGACAAGGGAAACAAAAAATAAACAAGTGGGACTTCATCAGACTAGAGAGCTTCTACAACACAAATGAAACCAGGATCAAAATGAATAGACAACCCACCAGCTGGGAGAAAATATTTGCAAATCGTTTATCTGACAAGGGACTAATCTCTGTAATATATAAAGAACTCATACAACTGAGCAACAAAAAAAACAACCCGATCAAAAACTGGGCAGAGGATATGAACAGACATTTTTCCAAGGAAGAGATACAGATGGCCAACAGACACATGAAAAGATGTTCAACATCACTAATCATCAGGGAAATGCAAATCAAAACTACACTAAGATATCACCTGACACCCGTTAGAATGGCTATAATCACCAAGACGAAAAACAACAAATGCTGGAGAGGTTGTGGAGAAATGGGAACCCTCATTCACTGCTGGTGGGAATGCAAACTGGTGAAGCCTCTGGAAAACAGTATGGAGATTCCTCAAAAAATTAAAAAGAAATACCTTATGATCCAGCAATCCCACTCTTGGGCATCTACCCAGTGGACATGAAATCACCCATCACAAGAGGCTTATGCACCCCTATGTTCATTGCAGCATTATTCACTATAGCCAAGAAGTGGAAGCAACTCAAGTGTCCCTCGACTGATGATTGGTTAAAGAAGATGTGGTATATACATACAATGGAATACTACTCAGCCATGAGAAAAGACAGAATTGTCCCATTTGCAACAACATGGATGGACCTAGAGGGTATTATGTTAAGTGAAATAAGCCAGAGAGAGAAGGACAGACACTGCATGAACTCACTCATATATAGAATATAAATGAACACAGGGACAGGGAGAACTGGTTGGTGGTTACCAAGGGGAAGGGGGGTGGGGGTGGGCACAAGAGGTGAAGGGATGCATCCACATGGTGACAAACAATAATGTACAACTAAAACCCCACAATGTTATAAACTATTAAGACATCAATAAAATATTTAAAAAAATAAAGGGTGAGGGAAAACTTCTTAGAAATGGTGGGGCTTGAGTAGAGTGGACAGATCTGGGATAGGCAGGGAGAAGACAGCAGCTTTTTCCCCCAGCATTTTTTTTTTTTTGAAGATTTAAAAAAAATTGTGGAAAGATATGCATAACATTATCATTGTTCACATTGTTGTGCAACAAATCTTCAGAACTTCTTCATCTTGCAAAATCAAAACTATACACAGGCGAACCTCGGAGATGTGAGTTCGGTTCCAGACCACCACAATAAAGCGAGTATCACAATAAAGCAAGTCACACAAGGTTTTTGGTTTCTTGGTGCATATAATAGTTATGTTTACACTATACTGTAGTCTATTAAGTGTGCAATAGTATTATGTCTAAAAAAATGTACATACCTTAATTTAAAAATACTTAATGCTAAAAAACACTAACCATCATCTGAGCCTTCAGTGAGTGGTAATCTTTTTGCTGATGGAGGGTCTTGTAAAAAATACAATATCTGCAAAGCACAATAAGGTGAAGAGCAATAAAATGAAGCACAATAAAACAAGGTATGCCTATACCCATTAAACAACAACTCATCCTCCCAGCCCTTGGCAACCACCATTCTACTTTCAGTCTCTATAAATTTGAGTGCTCTAAGTACCTCATATAAGTGGAACCATACAATATTTGTGCTTATTTCATTCAGCCTAATGTCCTCAAGTTTCAGCCATGCTGTAGCATGTGTCAGAATTTGTTTCTTTTTAAGATTGAATGATATGCTATTGTATGTATACGTAACATTTTGTTTATCGGTTCATCCTTCGATAGATACTTGGTTTGCTTCCACCTTTTGGCTATTGTGAATAATGCTGCTATGAACATGGGTGTACAAGTATTTCTTTGAGTCTCTGCTTTCAATTCTTTTGGGTATATACCCAGAAGTGAAATTTCTAGATAATATAGTAGTCCTATTTTTCATTTCCTGAGGAACCTCCATACTGTTTTCAATAGTGGCTACACCAAATTACATTCCCACCAGCAGTGCACAAGCATCCCCTTTTCTCCACATCCCTGCCAATACTTATTTCTTGTCTTTTTGATGATAGCCATTCTAACACGTGTGAGGTGATATCTCCTTGGGGTTTTGATTTGCATTTCTCGATTAGCGATGTTGAGCATCTTTTCATGTACCTGTTGGCCATCTGTATGTCTTCTTTGGAAAAATGTCTCTTCAGATCCTCTGCCAATTTTTTAATCAGATTTTTTTTCTTTTGAGTTGTATGAGTGCTCCATATTTTCTTGATATTAACCCCGTATCAGACACATTCATGTATCACTTAATGACAGGGAGACATTCTGAGAAATGCGTCATCAAGCAATTTTGTCATTGTGTGACCATCATAGACTGTACTGAAGGGGAACAAAATTTGCCACCCCAAAATGTGTCTCTTAAATATGAGGATTATTTTAGGCTGATTATTTTTAAGAAACAAGAGAGTCAAAGTTTTTATTACCTCCCCCTTAACTGCCTTAAAAGAATTCAGATTAAAAAAAAAACAAACCTGTCTCAGGAAGCAAACTATCACCTTAGCATAACATGAACCAGGTGTTAGACAGGGACCTAGAAAAGCCTGTTTTTTGGGCTCCCCTCTGTATTCTTCTGTTTGTGTGGCAAAACACTTCTTTTCCAAACGTGATGTCTACCAAGAGATAAAATACTCCCTCCCCCGACAAATTAACTGAAGATAGATCACAATAAACAAGCCAAACAATGACCAGTCTGGCATCAAACCCAAAGAGGCTGTTCTTTGCCTACTATTCAGGTGTTAAAACAGCATTCAGTAATGATTCTACATTATCACAGAAGCCCAGCTCTTAGTCCCGACAGTAGATGAATTAATGGATTTTTTTCTTCTTCCACAGTTAACAGGCAAGTATGCTTATTATCACTGGAGCCTGTAGCCAGGTGGGAGAGCACAAAGTGGTGTGAGCTCTTGCTGTGACCCCTTTCTTAATTCAAGTCTGAGTTCCCACTATGGGACAATTAGAACACCTATACCACAATGCCAGTGTCAGCTATGTGATGTGTATGCAAGTAATTAGAGCTGACAGGAGGAAAGGTCAGGTTATGACTTCTGCACTCCCACCCAGGCAAAAGCAGAGGTGTGTACGGTGGTTAACCTAAGTACGAGAACTCATTTCAACTGATGGAATGAAGCATAACCCCTGGGAACTCCGCGCCAGTTACCTGGATGAGTACCTGAGTGAGTACTGGAACTAACCCAAGTTCTTCCTGTCCTTTGTTGTATTTTTTCATGTATTTAAATGACTCCCTTGTAAGAGGTCAGAAGAGATCAATATGGGTTACACTCAGAGATATAACTGGGTTGAAGTTTTGAAGGATGCATAGAATTTTGACTTTGAAAGGAAAGGCATGAGAAATGGAGGAAACAGCAGAACCAAAGACAAAAGAGAAATATTAGATCTGACTTGGTTTCTTTGTCAAACTTCACTGGAGCAGACTATGTGATGGTTCATAGGGATGGTTAGGAAGAGAACAGTAGAACAGATTACACAGAATGGGCTGCAAGGATGAAAGTTAGTTTTAATGTGAGCATCAAGGACTATGCTGACATGCTGAGGTAACACTGCAGGAGCACCCAGAGAATGGCTTAAGTCATTATTACTCTGATTAGTAGGTCAAACCAGTCAACCATATCTTACAAGAAACTCCTCACCTGGGTCAATATGCTGCTTCTGACTCTTTTGCAAACACAATCTATTGACATCATTTACAGGATTTTAAACTCCCAAAGAGGTATACAACTCCAGCCTTATCCTTCTTTCTGTAAGATTTCAGTGACTGTTAACAGGAAAAAAGTTTACATGATAACTTACTCATTAAATAGAAATTTCTACAGCCGTTGTAAGTTTACTATCAATGTATTTGTCTCCTAACTACTATGTTGAATCTCCAAAGTAAAAAGGCCTTGATTTTGACTAACTGCAATTAAGAAAATCTGAATTATGTAACCTTCAGTAATTGAGAGAGGTCAAGTTTCAATTTCTTAATCTGTAAAAAGGGGAGAAAGTTCTTCCAGGCTTGTTGTGAGGATCATCCAGGAAAATATATGTAACAGGTGCAGCACATGGTCTCACCCATAATAAAGCTAGTTATGTTGGCTAGTATCTTACAAAGTTTCATTTCTGTGCTGCTAAATAGATCAGACTTGAGCACTGGTTGCTTACAAATGACAACACATTTTATATAACATGCTTCTACATCTGAAAGAGGAGGGACTGTGCAATATGAAGAACTATTTAACATTTTTATAAGTTTACGAAGAGCTATTTTGTTGAGGATTACTGCCAACTCGATTACCTCTCAGTACAGAGAGAAAAAGGTGACTTTTCATCCCTATGTGGTAGCTTTAGCACAGTGAACTAGATTGAATTGGGGTTGACCACAGGATGGGGCTGTCAAGAGCCTCCTCTTACTAAATGATAAACAGGACCAAGTTCTTATTAAAAATAGTTAGTCTTAATTCATCTATAGTCAGCTGCTAAATTCCAGTTACGCAATTACCTGGTCCCTGACATTCTCCCTCTGTGATATTTTAGAAATGCCACATTCTTCATTATATATTCCAAGATTGACAAACAGGGAAACCTTTTTTCCTTCAAGTACACAAAGATATGGCATGCATTTAGTAGGACTTTTTATTGCAAGTCTAATAACTGGTAAGATGTAGATCATTTAAGAATGTATGAAATTTTTCCAGTATGACCAGTTCAAGAAATCATTTACATGTCACGTGGAGACTATGTTGTTGGAAACACATTTTTTGGTTTTGTTCTGGCTTTTTTTATTTTTATTTTTTTCTTGCTGAGGAAGATGCACCCTGAGCTAACATCCACTGCTGGACCTCCAGTTTTTGCTTGAGGAAGATCTGCCCTGAGCTGACATTTGTGCCAATCTTCCTCTATTTTGTATGTGGGTTGCTGCCACAGCATGGCCACTGATGAATGGTGTAGGTCTGTGCCTGGGATCTGAACTGGGGCCGCTGAAGTGAAGTGTGCTGAACTTAACCACTATGCCATGGGGCTGGCCCCAAGACTATCTAACTTTCTAGTTGAGTTGTACCTAGTAGGTTTTTCACACCCATAACTGCCCTTGGTTTTGAACTTTTAAAAAAGAGATTTTCTAAGTAAAATTCCAATCCAGAATTTGATTTTGCCCCTGCTGATGCTTTCATCGGCTGAAGTTACAACTGACAAAACTAACTTGACTTTATTGAAATGAATGCATTTTCTAATTCCCTTTGCAAGGAACATGATGCTCTTTCAAAATGCTTACCTAGTATCTTCATTTGGAGCTTAATTGCTCTACCAATTATTACTCAGACTGAATTTTAAAATGAGTTTATTAAAGAATGTTCTTAGGAAGGCAACAATGTTTGATTTGTCATTAAAAAAAGTTGTTTCTTCATGCTGTATAGTAAAGGTAATATAAGAGGCTACAGAGTTATAAGCTTTTTTCTACTGAATTCTCTGATAGTACAGCACAGTGTAGTCATTTCTGCAAAGCTAGAATAAATAAAAGTCTCTTCTATGCTTCCCTTCAAAAAGCGGTGAATAATAACAGAAGATGGCGTAAAAAAGCCATTTTTTTCTATTCATTCTGTAGTATTGGAGCCAGTATCTAGGAAACAGAGGAGAAAAAGAGTAAATTAAGGAGCAACTTAATTTTAAGAATATCTTTAAAAAACTAAAATTGGAACTAATGGTGGTGCTGGTTTGAGAGGTGGGGAAGAGGAGGAGGTGAGACTGAAGAGGGAAGCTGACTGGAAAAACCTTGAGAACTTCAGTCACTTTCCTCTTAAGGCAGAGGCAACAAGACAATGCTTAAGCTCTCCATATTTATGCTAGAGAAAAACCAAGTTATACTATATTTGGTTCCTATAACTGCTACATAACCATATTTTTTTCCAGGTCTTCTACTGTCACAAAATATTAAACCACAAACAACTGTAACATACCATCAAAAGAGAAATGTATTTAACTCCTGGTGAGAAACAGACCAAAAACCTACCCACAATAGCTTTTTCTCTGCTTCTATATTAGGAACTCAACTTTATTTCAGAAAGCTGACTTTTAGAAAAAATGGGCTTATTTGATAGTAGCGCTGCATTTATCTGGTCACTAAAGAATGTTCTACCTGTAAATACCAAACCATTTATATCATAATTTTGGAAAAAAAATTCTAAGATTGTATTCTTTTCTGCTGACAGAGTACATGGGACACAGTCTAAGCTTTTCTTGAACGCTCAACAATTTTTTCTTTGAAGATCAATTACTACACTGTGCTATAAGTAGGGCAAACTCCTCAGAAGACACAGCAATAGGTAAGGCTGATTTGCTACTTTTCTTCCACTGAAATTTGAAAAAACAATCTTGTATCTTTAAGCAAGAGTAATAAACTCTAAGGACCACCAGACAGAAGCTCCTGTAAGTAAAATACATTTGTTCGGACTCTTTGGTTCTTAGCTATGTTTCAAAGGATTGAAACTAACACTCTACTAGTCTACATCTGTGCTGTCCAGTATGGTAGCCACTGGCTAGACATATGTGGCTATTTAAGTTAAAGTTAACTGATAAATTAAAAACATTAAATTTCTCAGTTGCCCTAACACATTTCAAGTGCAGACAGAAAATATTTCCATTAATATAAAAGTTTTACTGAATAGTACTGGTCTACACGATTAACTCATTTTGATAGAGGTCTAAGAGTTATAAATTAATGCCCAAATTTTACAGTCTAGTAAAAAGTTAAAAAGCTAAGGATTATGAGGATGCTATTAGCCTAAATTATAAGAAAAATATGAAAAAAAGTATACATTATCTGATATATGGAAATGTTATCTTGTGATCCAGGAACTATAAAATAACATGGATCTTTTTTGTCATTAGAGCAAGGAACAAAGTATGTAATGACTATATTAAAAAGTCATCTATGCTTAAAGCTCTTAGAATGATTATTCCTAGTTAACCTTCTGAAAAGTACGAGTCATTGTAATGTTATTCGTTTCAGAGACTTTCTGACATCTGGAAGAGACTATTTCTTTAAAAAGGGCTGAAGGTATAATTTTATGCAGCCATTAAAAATCATGTTTAAGAGAATAGTTAATGATTTATGTGTAAAAAATGATATATTTGGAAATGTGTATATACACATATATTACTGTAAAATATATACATAAGACTAGGTTATACAATAAAATATTAAGTGATGTTATCTCCAGATGTTACAAATGATGTTTTTCTTCTGTGTGCTTTTCTGTCTTCTCTACATTTTCCAGTGATTAGACTATTACTTTTTTTTTTTTTGTGAGGAGGACCAGCCCTGAGCTAACATCCGTTGCTAATCCTCCTCTTTTTGCTGAGTAAGACTGGCCCTGGGCTAACATCCGTGCCCATCTTCCTCTACTTTACATGGGACGCCAGCACAGCATGGCTGACAAGCAGTGCGTCAGCAGGCGCCTGGGATCCGAACCAGTGAACCCCGGGCTGCCAAGCGCGAACTAAACCGCTGCGCCACTGGGCTGGCCCCTAGATTATTACCTTTGAAACCCAAAATATATATAAAAAAATGAAAACTCAACCCATAACCTGAGAAATGTTAGGGTATTATTTTCTACATTTCTTTCTCTTACTTTTCAAAACTCCCCTTCTGGGAGAGTAACAAGTATTCTCTGTTCATTTCAGGAATAGCTGCTTTAAACACAAATGGTTCAGATCATAAAGTAAAAGTAAGTATATGTTTAACATACAATTAACAAAAAGGAAATAAGTAATCATGGAACAGAAAACCGAGATGTGTAGTTTTTGAAACATTTAAGGACCTGAACAAGTTCCTAGGTCTGCTGTGGAAAATACACCTGCACAGAGGGAACAATCAGAGGAAGGGATATTTACCATTATGACTGATAAGGTTCTTATGGTTCTTTTAAATAATCACTTTTAAAATATAAAATGTGTAGGTATCCAGCAACACAGAAACCATATGATAAACTTCCTTAAAGAAAAAGGAGGTTTTGAAAAGCCTGATAAATACTTCAAGTTTGCAACTGAAATAGGGAAGAAAAACTTTTTAATTTGCTTATTTTTTTCCCCACTCAAATTCAATCTGTTGGAAGTGAAGTCTACGTGTCATATGAAATGTTTACACCTATAGTCACCTAAAGTCACTATGTAAGATCTGGAATTCAGATTCTAGCTGAGCTAGAAGCCAGGTCTCTATCTGAGAGTGGATCATTGGCCATTTTCCCCCTTAATTTCAGATGAAGATTTTCTAAAGACTCATAAAAATAGACACCAACAGAATACAAGATTTCAAGTAGCTTTGCTTCCACAGAAATTAGATAAATACTTACTTTTACCATCACAGGCTACAATTTTCACTTTATCCACTTTAATAAGTTCTGTCACCTCTCTGAATTCAACGTCATTCAATACAAAAGTCCACACATTATCGCAGAATCTGTATGTATTTAGAGAGCCCTTTAAAACAAAACATTTAGACATACCATGAAAAGTCATTTTTTCCCCCTCAGATTTTTCAAGAGAACTCAGCTACCAAGTATATAATTCTTAAAAGAGTATGATTATTAATACTTAGGCTGCTTAAGATTTTTCTTAATTTTCATCTTATCACTTAAAAGGAAACTAGATAAATTTGCTAAGGGAAGCATTAAATAATATTTTAGCAGACTATTTTCAGTACTTTAAGAGTCTGCAAATTACTTACCTGAAATCTGAAGGAAAGCTTCATGGAAATTTGAATTTCTACTGCCCTCATGTGGCTAAATTATGAAAGTTCATTAGAATTTTTATGTAAACACTTTCTTAAAGCAACATTTTATTGTGTATGTTAACTCTCTGAACTTGTACAAAAGCACGATTTCCCAGAAACATTCAATTTTAATCCTGTACTTAGCTCAGATGAATTACTGTATTAGCTACTAAGTCTACAACATTATTGTCCCATGCAGCTGACATTCTTCTAATTAATAAAAAGTTCCTTTTTTTTTTTTTACGAGCAGGAATATGTACTTGAACATTAAAAGTAAATTTTTGTAGAGTGTGGTGAAAGTGCAAGGATAGACACTAACAGAATACAATCAAAACCTGAGATACACATACACGCACATTCATATATGAAATTTAGTATTCGATAAGACACTTGTATGCCTAAAATCTTCAATTCAGAAAAAAAGCATTCAGCACAAAAAAGTTCCCTGCAGTGGTACCTGTAATAGCAAAAATTGGATTCTTTTTATTTATTTATTTTTTAGGGTAGTGTTATTTTGTGCTTTTGTTATCTCCCCAAAGTCCCAGTAGATAGTTTTATGTCATAGTTGTGGATCCTTCTAGTTGCTCTATGTGGGATGCTGCCTCAGCATGGCTTGATGAGTGGTGTGTCGGTCCGTGCCCAGGATCCGAACTGGTGGACCCCGGGCCACCGAAGCAGAGTGCAAACTTAACCACTACGCCACCAGGCTGGCCCCCAAAATTGGATTCTATCTAAATATTCTATCTAGTGAGAATGATTAGGGAAACTAAGATGGCTATAAATGAATTACTAAATTTAGTGAATATGAATAATTTCTATTTGTTAGACTATACTAGGCTCTGAGGATACAAGGGTAAGCAATGGAAATATGGCTCCTGCCATCAGTGAGCTTAGGTTAACAGGGGAAGTCACTAAAGCAAGTAAATACACAGTATAACCGTGTATGACAAGCTGGTAAGTGATAAAAAGGACACAGAATTGTAAATGTAAAAAAAATATATAAAAATTAGATCTGCTCCTTGGCTACAGTCTGAGCCTTTGGAAGGCTAAACAGCCAAATGCCAACCTCAGTGTTCATTTCTGGCGTCCCTGACATCCCTGAACTTGTGTGTCATCAAAGATCCTCTCAGTGTGTAGGGTACTGTCATATCCAATTGGTGGCAGCTGTGTCAGTAATTTGAACAAGGCATGTCACTGGGATTTATGGTTAGTATGTGAACATTCACATCCAAATGTATGTTGAAATTCTATTGTTTTATTGTGAAAGTAAAATGCTACAAAATTTGACTGAAAGCTGTTAATTTTATATGTTAAAAATTACTAAATGCTTTCCAATATTTAGATTAAAACAAATCGATGATTAACATAAGAGACTACATTAGCTAGATAACTTTTGAACCAACAAATGTTTAAAAAAATTTATATTATTACCTAATCTCTTCTTGATTAAATATAATCTTTTTAGAATTCTTAACCTTTACTGTATTTTTCAGTTATTTAAATATCTTGCTTCTTCACTGGAAAGTTAGAATCTATTTAGTATCTCTAGGATAGGGACTCAAAAAAAATGATTATTTTTTTAAAATAAAATTTTGGATTTATTCTTTCTATTTGAAAAGTTCCTTCTATATGATAATATTTGGCTTTGGTCAAGTAACTGATTTTAACAGTCATTTGACCAAACTACCTTCAACACACCTCTAATTTTTGTTACATATATCTACAACTGGGCAACACTTTTTTTTTTTTTTTTGGTGACGAAGATTGGCCCTGAGCTAACATCTGTGCCAATCTTCCTCTACTTTTTGTATGTGGGATGCCACCACAGCATGGCTTGATGAGTAGTGCATAGGTCTGCACCCAGGTTCTGAACCCATGAACCCCGGGCTGCTGAAGTGGAGCATGTGAATTTTACCACTATGCCACCAGGCCAGCCCCAGAGGCAACACTTTTTTAAAGTTAAAATAACATCTTCAAAAGCTATATAGGGGCTGGCCCGGTGGTGTAGTGGTTAAGTTCAGTGCGCTCCGCTTTGGTGGCCTGGGTTCATGGGTTTGGATCCTGGGCGGGGACCTACACCACTTGTCAGCCGTGCTGTGGCAGTGACCCACATACAAAATAGAGGAAGACTGGCACAGATGTTAGCTCAGGGTGAATCTACCAATGTTACCACAATAAAAATAAATTAAAGTGATATAATACATGTTCATTGTAGAAACATCAAAGAACAGATAGAGAAAAGGAAATTGTCAGTGTCACTAGAAGGGCTATTTTTTCTTGACCATTAAATCTTTTAGGGGCCGCCCGGTGGCGCAGCGGTTTAGTCCGCGCTTGGCAGCCCAGGGTTCGCGAGTTCGGATCCCAGGCGCCTGCAGATGCACTGCCTGTCAGCCATGCCGTGGCGGCGTCCCATATAAAGTAGAGGAAGATGGGCACGGATGTTAGCCCAGGGCCAGTGTTCCTCAGCAAAAAGGGGAGGATTGGCAACAGATGTTAGCTCAGGGCTGGTCTTCCCCCCCAAAAAAAAAAAAAAAAAATCTTTTAATGCTTGCTTAATTACTGTTTGAAGTTTAGTATTATAATGTTTAATCATTATTCTCACTTGCCAGATAAATTCTCTCAAAAGCATATAATGGCTCTTTAAAAGACTGGTTATATATACTAGTTCAATCTGAATTTTCTTCCTAAAAATTTATTCAGTTCAAGGTCCTTGGTAAATATATTTTGACTTTTTTACTAATAAATGTCAACATATAAATTATCAAAACCTTAACTCTCAAGAATGTTTTTTCCTCTAACATTCTATTAAATGATCTCAGTTATATGAAATTCATGAGGATTTAAAACAAACAATTTAGCATGCTATATAAGATTATTCTATTCTTTCAATGGGTCCTTGATCTTATTGCTAGGCCAGTAAAAAATATATATATTTAAATGTGATCTGGCAATATGGCTTTGAAAAGTAGATATTACCAATATATTATCTGTCTTTGCCATATGCCCCACCAAGCTAAACAGAAGACTATTTGTAAAAATTGATCAAGTTTGCTGTAATGGTAGTGGTGGTATGTGTGTGTATGGGAGGTGATGAAAGCCTGAGCAGCTGCAGTAGGAATGAAAAGTCAGATATGGTCAAAAACTGAGTAATTATTTATAGCTTTTGGAAAATAGACAAATTTACAAAACACTATGTAAGAGTAATGCAAATGTCAAATTACTTGAACTTTAGCTAAATAGATCCAAGCTAGAAGCCTACCATAATACAATCAGAAGACTATTCAGGCCTTGTGAACCCTACTGAGTCTGACAAGGAGTCAAACAAATTTTCTACATGGGCAAAAGTTTATGTATTAGCGTGGATCAATTTAGAATGAAAGGATCATGTTTTGAATAACAAACTGGGCAGATTTCTACATTTATGTATACAAAAACAAAAGCAAACTAATTTTGTCAGAATCATTCTGTTAAAATATAAGAATCCAGATAAAATTTTAAAGATACATTTTACTGCAGATAATTTTTAGGCATGTGAAACTAAGAGACTTATTTATATGAATATACAATACATGCAGCTTTTATCCCTTCACTAAAATATAAGTCAAACGGGGCCTTGTCTGTCTTGTTCTCCTCTGTATACCCAATATCCAGAACAATGCCTGGTATGTAACAGGCACTGAAATGTTCACTGAATAAATGACAAATTTTTCTTTTGTGTTTTTCATCATAAACAAAAACCAAAACCCCCAAACACTAAAGTTCTCTTAAATGCAAATTAACTTGTATGTTCTTTTCATATATTTCAACTTTTAATTTCTACTTCATGGTTATGCCTTATAACATAAGCATAAATATTAGACAAATATAACCAAATATCATTATACACTATGTTATATAACTACATCAATATCATAATCTGGTAAAATTATTTCTATTCACTATGATACTTTCATTGGGCCTTTTAATCTGAATTTACCATCAAATTGAGAAAGATAATTTTGTTCAGTTTAGGACTACTGTTCAAAGTATAAATGACTCAAATGAGACCAAGCTACCAGAACAGAGTGTTATCACCACCAGTTCAGGTCCTTATAAGCCATGTTATCTAAGAGTAGGTGGGAGGCAACATGAAGTTTCTAGAAATAACTCTGTATTTCCCAGAATGGGTGAAGGTCAGAGTCTGTAAAACATAACCGAACTTTAGGGATTACTGTCACTTACCTTTAATCCTGCAGATAATGTTTCAGGCGTTTGAAATGTCAGTAACTCTTCAGGGAAGGTAGCCAAACATACATAGGCTGATTTGTGAAACAATGGAATAAAAATCTAAAAACAACTTTATATCTCACATTAAGTGGATGAGTTTAGTATATAGGTCATTTAAAAGTAAAGTATAATTTAGTTATTATAAAGCAAATTCCAAAATCTGATTAAGCCATCTCTTCCTTTTATGATTAATAAATATGTAGGGGTCCAAAAAAGCACTGTTGTAACAACCATTGGTGCAGGCTTCTAGATTTAGGAAAATATCCTTACCCTGAAATTGACTCTGTTCCTGACCCTCTGAGCCAATGCTGAATTTATAGCCTTATCAAACTGAAGTAGAACTTGAAGGGCAAGTTGGGGGGTGATCTGTTGAGACTGAGAAAAAGTAAAGGTCATAAATCCTCTTAGGGAAGAACATTAAAGACAAACAAAAATATATGAATTATCATCTAAAATTTAACTAGGTTAACCAGAATTCTAAACTAGAATTTCTTATTCTTCTTTGCCATAACTGAAATCAAGAAGCAAAGCCTGACGATATTTTCTTGCATTATCTTGACACAAACATAATTTTGAAAAGAAAACACGCAGTGATGTTACAATGCCAGGATAAAACTTTCTCTATCATTCCTTCACTGTGTCTGGAAAGAGGTATTCAATAAATTGAAAGAACCAAGTTTCTTTTAAATAAAAAACACAGGACAATAATATATCAAAAAAACCTAATAAACTTTATCAAAGCTCACAAAATATACGAAAACAAATAGAAATACTTAATATGTTCTTAGATGAGTTTATATAAAAAAGGTTAATTCCTAAAACTGATATATAAATTCAAAATTCTAATTTAAATCTCAAAAGACTTTATTAAATCATCCAAAATTATCGTAAAGCTACACAGAACATGCCTTTCTTATAAACAAGAGAAAACCAACAATCTCACTTTTTTGTTTGTGTGAGGAAGACCAGCCCTGAGCTAACATCCGTTGCCAATCCTCCTCTTTTTGCTGAGGAAGACTGGCCCTGGGCTAACATCTGCGCCCATCTTCCTCTACTTTATAAGGAACGCCGCCACAGCATGGCTTGACAAGTGGTGCGTCTGTCTGCGCCCAGGATCCGAACCTGCAAATCCTGGGCCACTGAAATGGAGTGCATGCGAACCTAGCCACTACAACACCGGGCCGGCCCCAACAATCTCAATTTTTATGTTAACAAAAATCTTTGAAAATTTAGATATATTCAACTGTATGATTCAATCATTGTTTTATGCCGCGTAGTCAGGATGGTATAATGCATAGGAATTTGAAGTTATTCATCTGAACACTGACTTGCTGGGTCAAACAGTCTAAGATAATTAACCTCATATCTCTTTGCCTGGGAGAAGGGATATAACAAGAATTATTATAGACCCATCTAAATTAAAATGTTGATTTTTAGTCCCCACCTGTATGAGCTCATCGAGGCTCTCCTGAAGACTGTTTCCCAAAGTGGTATTTCTGTATAACTGATATGCCATGGCTTAGGAGGAAGAAATTGTTTTTCTTATTCAGGCTTGCATTGATGTCCTAAAAATTTAATATAAAAGTATTAAAAAAGAAAATATTACAAATCATGTATGTAATACAGTCTACTTCATCTATTCTAATATATACTATCAGAACACTTAGTAACTGCAAATTGCTATAGAATTTTGTTATTCTGACATACACATTTATACTCCTTTATACAAAGTATAGATATTATATTTATTAAAATGTACATCTTTACCATTTCTTTCAAAAGTCTGCCTTTTGATCTAGTCTAGAATTTACCGTGTACCATTTCTTTCTACTTATTGTCAAGTCACTGATCCAGACAATCTTCAGCTTATACTTGCATGCCTTCCCCTTTTTTCCTGTTCTCTTAAAATTTGATATTTATAGAGTGCCTACCAAGCAGACAGCACTGTGATAGGTACCAGGGAGAGGAAGATGAATAAATATACACTCCTGACCATAAAAAATTTATACTCTACACAGGGTAACAGACATACAAAAAAGTCAAATTCAAGAGAGAACAAGAACTGTGATCGAGATATACACAGTATAGTATGGAGGCTGCTGTGGGCTTCAATGAGTTAGCTCACAAAAACGTCCTGATTCTTCAAGCTAGACTTTAGCCAAGCAAAGGAGGAAAGTCATCCTAGGCTGAAAGAATAGAATGAGTAATGCCATAGCAGGATGAAATAACACAGTTAGTGGAGAGAACTATACATTGTTCCGTATTATTAGAATGTAAGTATGAATAGGAAGTGGTAGGAGATGAGGCTGAAAAAGATGGTACAGGTGGATCTGTCCCGTCAGGAGAGGTGCCAGGGTTTTGTAGTGCAGGTAACAAGGAGCCACAGAAGCATTCCAGGCAGGAAAAGTGAGACAAATGGGTAGCAATGTGAAGAGCATACTTGAGTGAGAGATTAGATAGAGATGAGGGCGGAAATAGCACAGATTTAAGAAATCCTTACTGAGCTTCTTCTACATGTCACATAGAAGATCCCTGACTTCACGGCACTTTCAGTTTAGAGGTGGACAGAAGGAGACATATTCAAGGAGTAATCATCAGGTAAAACTAGCAAAAATAATGGTCAGGTATCAGGCTTCACATACACACCTTGTGAGCATTTGATACACTAGATCATTTCTGCCTTCTTGAAAACTTTTCTTTGGCTTTTGGGACCCCACACTCAGTTCTCTCCTCCCATCTCACAGTGGATACTACTACTATGTTTGTTTTCTTTTCCTGATTCCTCCTCAGCAACCTGACTTCTAACTAGAGTGCCCTAAGGCTTCTTGTGTCTTCCTTTCTCTATATGCTTTACTCCTGTAGTTACATCACCTAGGCTTATGGCTTTAAATACTTTGTATCTGCTGATGACTCCCATATTTCTAGCTCCAGTCCTGACTTCTCCCCTTGTTGCCATATATAACATTGTCTACTTGACAGTGGATGGAAATATCAAGTAGGTAGCTCAAAATAAATTTGTCAAAAACCAATTCCTGATACTACCTGTGATATTGTGATTTATAAGAAATATATTTTGGTCATCTGAGTGACCAAATACATATTTCTCATATATATGCAGTCTTTGTCCACAATTCCTGGCTCACAGCTCCCAAAACCCTAGGAATTTGTTTATGTTAATGAAGGTGACTTTTGGACTCCACCCAAGGATGGGGGCTGGTTGCCAGGAGAACCAGCTCTGTGATCAGAGGATTAAAACTTTTAGGTCCACCCTGATTTCCGGGAATGGGGGACTTGAGGTCGCATCAGTGGCCAATGACTTTAGTCAATCATGACTACGTAATGAAGCCTCCATAAAAACCCCAAAGGTCAGCTTGTCAACCTTCTTTCAGAGAGCTTGCGTGTCAGGGAACCAGAATGTTTCCACATGCCACCTTGCTGGGCCCCAAGCTCCAGGAGGATAGAAGCTCTTTTGTTCAGGACCTCACCCTATGTATCTCTTCATCTGGCTGTTGATTTGTATCTTTTAATATCCTTTGTATTCATACCCTTTAATATTCTTTCACAATAAACCAGTGATCTAGTAAGTAACACGTTTCTCTGAGTTCTGTGAGCCGCTCTAGCAAATTAATCAAACCTGAGGAAAGGGGGTTGTGGGAACCTCTGATTTATAGCCAGTTGGCCAGAAGTACTGGTCACAGCCTGGGACTTGTGACTGATGTCTGAAGTGGGGGGTGGTCTTGTAGGACTGAGTCCTTTACCTGTGGAATCTGATTCTATCTCCGGGTAGACAGTGTCAGACTTGAGTTGAATTCTCGGACACCCTGCTGGTGTCCGAGCACTGCTTGTTGGTGTGGGGAAGCCTCCACACACACGCTGGAATTGGGTCCAGAAACCCTTTGCACTACTCCTCCAAACCTTTTCTGCCCTCAGTTTGCCACCTCAATAAACAGTAAATCTAGTCTTCCAGTAAGACAGCCCCCAAACCTTATAGTCAACATTAACTTCTCTCACCCTGCATCCAATCTGTCAGCCAATCCTTTCAGCTCTTCCTTCTAAATACTGCTAGAATCTGACAACTTTTACCATCTCCACTGCTAGCACTAAATTACCAGCATCAGTCACTAAGATTACTGTGATAGCTTTCTACCCTTGCCTACCCGACCCCCACCCCAGCCATGCTGGGCCTTTTAAAACATAAATCAAACCACATCACCCATTTATTCAAAACCTGAAATGGTAGCATCCTATCTCACAGTAAAAAACAAAGACCTTCTAATGGTGTGCAAGGCCTACATGATCCAGGCCCCCCATTGCCTCTCTGAACTTATCTTTTTCCACTTACTCCCTCATTCACTCTGCTCTAGTCATACTGGTCCCTTGCTGTTCTTCAATATGGGAAGATGTTCTTGCTTTAGGGCCTTTGCACTGGCTGTTCTTTTTGCTTTGAATATTTTTCCCAGATACCTGCATGGTTCCCTCCCTCATTTGATCCATATCTCTGCTCAAATATCACTTCATCAGAAAGGACTTCTATGACCAACCTATAAAAAAGACCTACCCTCCTTCCCCCTTACACTGCTTTATTTTCATTCATACTATTGACTGAAGCTGACATATAGATATGCTTATTCTGTTTCCAGCCACTAAAATAGATATTCCATGAAAGTAGGGACTTTTGTTCACAGTTATATATTTACCACCTGGAACAATGCCTAGTTTGTAATATGTATTCAATAAGTATTTGTTAGTGAATAAATAACTTGGTGGTATGTCAAAAGTGCTAACAACAAATATAAAAGTATCTAAGTGTGATACAAAGTTTTCTACCTTACTGAGGAAACCAAAGCAATGAAAACTTCTAGACTCTTAAAACTACATCTAACAACCTACCAATACCTGTACCCATAAACTCCACCTCCTTGCCTGTCACTATAGTCAAACCATCCATGCTGTTATCTAAATACAATCCTTCTACCTGTTCATCAGGTCCTATCCCCTCTAGTACACTCAAGGATATTGTTCCAACCATTCAATTATTCCTTCTCTCCCACAGCATCAAATTTTCCAACACTATGGATCAGTCCCATCAAACAGGTGGCTACTTCTCCCATCTTTTAAAAATAAAAGTCTCAACCCACTTCCCTTGCCAGCTACCCTCTTTTTCTGTTCCTCTTTGTAGCAAAACTCCTAAGAGTTGTCTGCACTTACTGTCTGTCATTCCTTTTCTCCCATTTTCTCTTAACTCACTCCTCACAGGTTTTTGCCTCCAGCTCTCAGATGAAACACATGGTGCAGGTCACCAATCGCACTGCTAAAGCTAATTCTCAATTCTCAGTCCTCACCAGATGTAAGCATTTGACACAGCTGATTACTCCTTCCTCTTTGGTAAAAGATCTTGGCTCAGCTTCTGGGACAACATACTTTTTGGGTTGTTCTCTTAAACTCACTGGTTCATCTTTCTCAGTATCATTTGTTGTTTGATCCTCTTCTTCCTGACCTCTTAATGTCCCAAGACACTCTCTTTGGTCCTCTGTTGCTTTCTGTCTATGCTCATTCCTTAGTGATAATATTCAGTCTCATGGCTTTAAATACCATTGCTGATGATTCCCAAATTCATATACTAGCACAGACCTTGCTGCTTAACTCACTCCTGGATCCAACTGCCTACTCAACATCTCTCCTTGTTGTCTTTCCCATCTCAGCTGATCTAACTCCATACTTCTATGGGCTGAGGCAAAAATCTCTGAAGTTATCCCCCTTCTCCCTACCCCCTTTTTTACCTCCACATCCAATCCCTGTAAATTCTACCTTCAAAATGCATTCAGAATCCAACCATTTCTCACCATTTCCATTGTTATCACCCTGGTCTGTGCTACTATCATCTGTCATTTAGATTACTTGGAATAGTTTCCTAACTGGTTACCCTGCTTCCATGCTTGCCCCCTACAGTCTAATCCCAACTCAGCAGCCCGGTGATCTTTTAAAATGCAGGTTAGAACATATCTCTTTTCTGCTCAAAAACTCCCATGGCTTCCATTTCACTCAGTCCTTACAACAATCTGGCTATCTATTATCTCTCCGACATTATCTACCATCTCCCCCCCTGCTCTCGCCCTTCTCCAGACACATTGCCTGGTTATTCTTAGAACATGACAGACATATTCCTGCCTATGTAAGCCTCTGTAAAGGCTGTTCTTTCCATCCAGAATGCTCTTCGCCCAGATACCCACTTGGTTCTCTTAATTCCTTCAAGTACAGCATGTACTTCACGGGACCTAAGCTGATCACCATATTTAAAAACCAGCTCCCAACTCCACTCTGGAACTTCCCAACCCCCTTTATCCTTTTTTTTTTGATGGCACCATCACCTTCTAGCACATTATATAATTTACTTATTTTATGTTTATTTTCTGCATCCTTCAATAGAATGAAAGATCCACCAGGGCAGGGACTTTTGTCTGTTCACTGAAAGAAATGAGGCATCTAGAACAAACAGTACCTGACACATAATAGGAGCCAAATAAATGTTTTTCAATAAATGAGTGAAGGAAAAAACTCAGTAGGTATAAGAAAGTAAAATCAGTAAGTAAATTAAGGGAAAGGGAATTAAAAAGAGCAAGGAAGGTCCCCACAGGGAGATATAAACCTGGTATAGTAGGAGTACAGAATCATGTCATGCCCATTTGACAAAAGTCTTAAGAGTTATCTAGAAAATAGCCATAAGTTAACAATGAATTATTGGAAAGAGCAATTAAGAAAACAAACCCATTTACAATTGCATCAAAAAGAATAAAATACCTAGGAATAAATTAAACTAAGGAGGCAGAAGACCTTTACACTGAAAACTATAAGAAATTGATGAAAGAAACCAAAAATGACACAAATAAATGGAAAGCTATTTTGTGCTCATGGATTGGAAGAATTAACATTGTTAAAATGTCCATACTACTCAAAGCAATCTACAGATTTAATGCAATCCCTATCAAAATTCCAATGGCATTTTTTTCACAGAACTAGAATAATTTAAAATTTATATGGAACCACAACAGAACCCAAATAGCTAAAGCAATCTTGAGAAAGAAGAATAAAGCTGGAGGTATCACATTTCCTGATTTCCAACAATATTACAAAGCTTCAGTAATCAAAACAGCATGATATTGGCATAAAACAGACATATAGATCAATGGAACAGAATTGAGAGTGCAGAAATAAACACACACATATATGGCCAATTAATTTATGACAAAGGAGCCAAGAATACACAAGGGGGACAAACAGTCTCCTCAATAAATAGTGATGGGAAAACTGGATAGCCCCATACAGAAGAACAAAACTAGACTACTGTCATGTGCCACATAATGTTTGGTTAATGACAGACCACATATATGATAGTGGTCCCATAAGATTAGTACCCTATAGCCTAGGTATAGAGTAGGCTATACCATCTAGATTTGTGTTAAGTACTGTAGGAGAGGAAGAAATTTTCCTCTACCCAGTTAGGTTCTTCAGGCTGGTCTAAGAATTAAGTTGACATGAGACAGATTAACATGAGAAAAACAAAAGTTTAATAACATGTATACACAGGAAAACCGAGTAACTTGCCAAAATGGCCAAAGCCCTCACCTTAACACCATCTTCAGCTAAAGACAAAAGAAAATGTTGGGGTGGGGAGAGTCAAGGACTTCAAAGGGAAGGAAGGCAATTCACAGGTAGATGAAAAGAAGCAAACGTTGGAAAACAAGTGGCCACACAGAAACAGAAGAACACAGAGGGGAGCCCAACAAACAGGCTTCTCTAGGTTCTTCCCTGTCTACCACCTAGTTCATGATATGCTAAGGTGATAGTTCACCTTCTGAGACAGGTTTTTTCATCTGAATTCTTTTAGGCAGTTAAGGGGCAGGTAACAAGAAAAACTTTTAAGAGTCTTTTGTTTCTTAAAAATGATCAGCCTAAAATAATCCTCATGTTTAAGAGACACATTTTGGGATGGCAAATTGTGTTCCTCTTCAATACACTCTGATGTTTGCACAATGACAAAATTGCCTAACGATGCATTTCTCAGAATGTATCCCTCTTGTCAAGTGACACATGCTGTACTATCTTACCATCATACACAAAAATTAATTCAAAATGGATTAAAGATTTGAATGTAAGACCTGAAACCATAAAACTCCTAGAAAAAAACATAGGTGGTAAGCTACTTGACGCTGGTCTTGGGTGATAATTTTTTAGATCTGACTCCAAAAGCAAAGGCAACAAAAGCAAAAATAAACAAGTAGGACTACATCAAACTAAACAGCTTCTGAAGAACAAAGGAAATCATCATCAAAAATAGACTGTTATATGTTGTTATGTGTAAGCCTCATGGTAACCACAAAGCAAAAACCCACAGTAAATACACCAAAGATAAAGTAATATAAGTACACCACTAAAGAAAGTCATCAAACTACAAAGGAAGACAGCAAGAGAAGAAATAAACCGAGAGGAACTACAAAAATAGCCAGTAAACAATGAACAAAATGGCAATAAGCACATACCTATCAATAATTACTTTAAATGTAAATGTACTGAATTCTCCAAGACACAGAGTGGGTGAATGGATAAAAAAACAAGACCCATCTATACGCTGCCTACAAGAGACTCACTTTAGATGCAAGGACACACACAGACTGAAAGTGAAGGGATGGAAACAGATATTCTATGCAAATGGAAACTAAAAGAAAGCTGGAGTAGTTATATTAGAAAAAATAAATTAAAGAGTGTAATAAGAGACAAAGATGGGCATTATTTAATGATAAAGGGGTCAATCCAACAAGGGGACATAACATTTATAAATATTCATGCATCCAACATGGGAGCACCTAAATACATAAAGCAAATATTAACAGACCTGAAGGGAGAAATAGCAATACAACAGTAGGGGATTTTAATACCCCACTTTCATCAATAAATACATCATCCAGAAAATCAATAAGGAAACATTGGCTTAAAAGACACATTAGACCAGATGGACTTAGAGATATTCAGAACAGTCCATCCAAAAGCAGTAGAAAACATATTCTTTTCAAGTGCACATGGAACATTATCCAGGACAGATCATATGTTAGGCCACAAAACAAGTCCTAATAAATTTAAGAGAACTGAAATCATATCAAGCATCTCTTCCAACCACGATGGTATGAAATAAGAAATTAATTACAAAAAGAAAACTGGAAAATTCACAAGTACGTGGAAATTAAACATGTTACTGAACAACCAATGGGTCAGAGGAAATCAAAAGACAACCAAAAAATACCTTGAGACAAATGAAAATGGAAATATACCAAAATTTGTGGGATATAGCAAAAGCAGTTCTAAGACAGAAGTTCATAGCAATAAATGCTTACCTCAAGAAACAAGAAAAGTCTCAAATAAACAACATAACTTTACATCACAAGGAACTAGAAAAAGAACAACAAACAAAGCCCAAAGTTAGCAGAAGGAAGGAAATAACAAAGATTAGAGCAGAAATAAATGAAATAGAGACTAAAAAGGCAATAGAGAAGACCAATGAAAACAAGAGCTGGTTCTCTGAAAAGATAAACAAAATTGACAAACCTCAGTTAGACTCACCAGGAAAAAAAGAGGATTCAAATAAAATCAGAAACGAAAAAGAGAAGCTTTTACAACTGATACCACAGAAATACAAAGGTCACAAGAAACTACTATGAACAATTATATGCCAACAAATTGGACAAACTAGAAGGAAGGAATAAATTCCAAGAAACATACAACTTACCAAGACTAAATCATGATGAAACAGAGAATCTGAACAGACTGATTACTAGGAAGGAAATGGAATCAGTAATCAAAAACCTCCCAACAAACAAAAATCCAGGGCCAGACAGCTTCACTGGTGAATTCTACCAAACATTCAAAGAATTAATGCCGATCCTTCTCAAAGTCTCCCAAAAAAATACAGGAGGAGGAAACTCTTCCAAACTCATTTTATGAGACTAGCATTACCCTGATACCAAAACCAGACAAGAATGCCACAAGAAAAAAAAATGACAGGCATTTTGCATCTATGATGAACATAGATGCAAAAATCCTCAACAACATACTAGCATACCAAATTCAACAATACATTAAAAGGATCATACACCATGATCAAACAAATGGGATTTACTCAGGGATGCAAGGATGGTTCAACATCCACACACAAAAAATCAATGTGATACGATACCACATTAACAAAATGAAGGATAAAAATCATATGATCATCTCAACAGGTACAGAAAAAGCATTTGACAAAATTAAACATTCATTCATGATAAAAAACTCAACAAAGTGGGTATAGAGGCCTCAACATAATAAAGGCAACATATGGCAAGCCCACAGCTAACATCAAACTCAATGGTGAAATGCAGAAAGCCTTTCCTCAAGATCAGGAACAAGACAAGGAAGGATGCCCACTCTCGCCAATTCTACTCAACATAGTATTGGAAGTCCTAGCCAGAACAATTAGGCAAGAAAAGAAATAAAAGGCATCCAAATTGGAACGGAAGAGGCAAAATTGTCACTATTTGTAGAAGACATATTATATATAAAAAACCCTAGTGACTCCATCAAAAAACTGTTAGAACTGGGGTCGGCCTGGTGGCCTAGCGGTTAAGTTCGTGCACTCCACTTTGGCGGCCCAGGGTTTCGCAGGTTCGCATCCCGGGCACAGACAGATGCACTGCTTGTCAAGCCATGCTGTGGTGGCATCTCATATACAGTAGAGGAAGATGGGCACAGATGTTAGCCCAGGGCCAGTCTTCCTCAGCAAAAACGAGGAGGATTGGCAACAGATGTTAGCTCAGGGCTAGTCTTCCTCACACATACACACACACACACACACACACACACAAAACCTGTTAGAACTAATAAATTCAGTAAAGTTGCAGGATACAAAATTGATACACAAAAATCTGTTGTGTTTCTACACACTAATAACTGTCAGAAAGAGAAATAAAGAACACAATCCCATTTACAGTTGCATCAAAAAGAATACAATACCTGGGAATAAATTTAATCAAGGAGGTGAAAGACCTGTATATTGAAAACTACAAGACCTTAATGAAAGAAACTGAAGAAGACAGAAACAAATGAAAAAATATTCCATGCTCATGGATTGGAAGAATGGATATTGTTAAAATGTCCAAACTACCCAAAGCAATCTACAGATTCAGTGCAATCTCTATCAAAATTCTAATGATATTTTTCAAAGAAATAGAACAAATAAACCTAAAATTTGTATGGAACCACAAAAACCCCAACAGCCAAAGCAATCTTGAGAAAGAAGAAGAAAGTTGGAGGCATCAAGCTCCCTGATTTCAAACTATATTACAAAGCTATAGTAATTAAAACAATATTATATTGGCATAAAAACAGACACATAGGTCAATGGAACAGAATCGAGAGCCCAGAAATAAACCTAAGCATATATGGTCAATTAATTTATGACAAAGGAGTCAAGAATATACAATGGGGAAAGGACAGTCTCTTCAACAAATGGTGATGGGAAAACTGGACAGCCACATGCAAAAGAATGAAACCGTGCTACTATCTTAC
The DNA here is from genome assembly GCA_031878705.1 of Tapirus indicus. Taxonomy (NCBI): domain Eukaryota; kingdom Metazoa; phylum Chordata; class Mammalia; order Perissodactyla; family Tapiridae; genus Tapirus; species Tapirus indicus. The sequence continues at coordinate 51,198,680 of CM062918.1, forward strand.
ACCATACACAAAAATTGACTCAAACGGATTAAAGATGTGAACATAAGACCAGAAACCATAAAACTCCTAGAAGAAGACATAATCAGTAAACTCTTTGGCATAGGTCTTGGTGATGATTTTTTGAATCTGACACCAAAAGCAAAAGCAACAAAACCAAAAATAAGTGGGACTACACCATACTAAAAAGCTTCTGCACAGCAAAGGGAACCATCAACAAAATGAAGAAGCAACCTAGAAAATAGAAGAAAATATCTGCAAATCATATATCTGCTAAGGGTTTAATATCCAAAATCTATACAGAATTCATACAACTCAACAGCAAAAAACCAAATAACCTGATTTAAAAATGGGCAGAAGATCTGAATATTTTTCCAAAGACAACATACAGATGGTCAACAGGTACATGAAAAGGTGCTCAACATCAATAATCATCAGGGAAATGCAAATCAAAACCACAATGAGATACAACCTCACACCTGTTAGAATGTATATTATCAAAAAGACAAGAAATAACAAGTGCTGGAGAGGATGTGGAGAAAAGGGAACCCATGTGCACTGTTGGTGGGAATGTAAACTGGTGCAGGCCACTATGGAAAATAGTACAGAGTTTCCTCAAAAAATTAAATAGACCTACCACATGATCTGGCAATTCCATTTTTGGGCATTTATCTGAAGAAAACGAAAACACTAACTCGAAAAGATATATGCACCTCTATGTTCACTGCAGCATTATTTTCAATAGCCAAGATATGGAAACAAGCTAAGCGTCCATGGATGGATGAATGGATAAAGAAATTGTGGTATATATACACAACGGAATATTATTCAGCTATTAAAAAAGAATGAAATCTTGCCATTTGTGACAACATGGATGAACCTTGAGGGCATTATGCTAAGTGAAATAAGTCAGACAGAGAAGGACAAATACTGTTTGATCTCTCTTACATGTGGAATCTAAAAAAAAAAACCAAGCTCATAGATACAGAGAACAGATTGGTGGCTGCCAGAGGCAGGGAGTTGGGGGCAGAAAATGGGTAAAGGGGGTCAAAAGGTAAAAAGAAAAACAAATGTAGTTGATGTACAAACAGACATGGAAATTTTGAATCATATTCAAAATATTGACTATATATACATATGACTTTATACATATTTTTTATATATACATATAATATATATAAATAATAGTTACACATGCACCCCATGGTCACTGCAGCATTATTTCCAAAAGCCAAGATATGGAAACAACCTGAGCGTCCATGGATGGATGAATGTATAAAAAAACTGTGGTGTGTATATGTGTATATATATATATATATATTTATATATACACACACACACACACATACACACAATGGAATATTATTCAGCCATTAAAAAGAAATGAAATCTTCCTATTTGCAACAACATGAATGGACCTTGAGGACATTACGCTAACTGAAATAAGTCAGAGAAAGATAAACACCATATGATCTCACTTATATGTGGAATTTAAAAAACAAAACGAACAGAAAAACTAAGCTCATAGATACAGAGGATAGATTGGTGGTTGGGGTGGAGATGGGTGAAGGGGGTCAAAAGGTACAAACTTCCAGTTACAAGTAAGCTACAGTGATGTAATGTACTGTATGGTGACTGTAGTTAATAATACTATATAACATATTTGAAAATGGCTAAGAGAGAAGACCTTAAAAGTTCTCATTACAAGAAAAAAAAATTTTTCTGTGTGAAGGACGTTAACTAGACCTACTGTGGTGATCATTTCGCAATGCATACAAATATTGAATCACTATGTTGTACACCCGAAACTGTTATATGTCAATTATACCTCAATAAAAATAACTTAAAAATAGCTATGTTATTTAAACGTTCCTTAAAATTACTTGTTTCAATGACCTTAGATTCCTACAAGATTCCTTGAGAAATGTTCAAATCTTTTAGATGTATCAGCCACACGAATTGAGTGCTCCTTCATTTTGTAATTTAGAAAATTAAATTAGAAGGCTCCACATTCGGAAGTAACTCAATAGTGCTAGTCCTTCTTGATCAAACCATCCAGTTTAAATCCATTCCCTTGTCGGAGTTCCCATGAATTTGGAAGGCAGACTTCAAACAAGGAGCACAAGAATGAGACACTCAAGGAATGAGCTCCTCCGATATTCGGACCCTCAAAACTCCCCAAACCCCTGGATGCTCTAAGACATTCGCCGGGCTTAAAACACGGTGCTGAGCCGAGGACCTACACCCAGGACGTTCAGCCCGCGCCCGGAGAACAAGCCTTCCGCCGCCTCCCTTCCCTTCCCGGGTACCGGCCGCGGGGTCATCCCGGCAGCGAAGTCGGTAACGGGCCCACCCCGGGCCCCGGGAGGGAAGGGCCCTAGCCCTCCATGCAGCCCTCGGAGAAGACCCAACAGACCGCGGCCCCCGCTCCTGTCGCGGGGGGTGGTCCCGGCTCACCCAGTACCTGTGGGTAAGGCGCTTCCCGCCGCGGAGCGGACAGAAGCCGCGCGGCCAGGAGCCCAGCAGGAGGTACGCTCTTCCCCTACCACCTCTTCGGCCGCCGCAGAAACCGCAGAGCTGAGCCGACAACCCGGAAGTGCTCGCAGAACCTGGAAGTGACACCACGCGGGTGTGCCGGGAGGCACCGCCCACCCCACCCGCTCCCGCACGCCATTCAAACCTTGCTAAGGGAGGGCGGGGGCGTGGAGAGGGGAGGGGCGTGGGGCCGCAGCTTTCAAGCCCTAGACCGGTGGACAGCCTTACGTTTCGAGTAATTCTCCAGGTTTACTAAATCGTTCATGAGGGAATTACAAGTTTTAGAGACTAATCTTCTCCATTGTTAGATGCACAATTAGAAAATATAGGGCAATCACTTTTTAAGCCTGAGGTGTGTTTAGGTAATACTGTTGAAGACCCTGCAATACTAAATTGAAGATAAATTCTGCAAAGATTATAGCAGGTATTTCTTTACCATTCAAAACACGGCTGCAATTCATTTAGCCCAGCAAGTTTTTAGTTGGTGAATCATGAAGAATTTTAATTTGGGAGAATTTGTACTTAAAACTTGTGGCTAGGGGCCGGCTCGGTGGCGCAGCGGTTTCGTCCGCGCTTGGCAGCCTGGGGTTCGCGGGTTCGGATCCCGGGTGCCCGCGGACGCACTGCCTGTCAGCCATGCCGTGGCGGCGTCCCATATAAAGTAGAGGAAGATAGGCACGATGTTAGCCCAGGGCCAGTCTTCCTCAGCAAAAAGAGGAGGATTAGCAACAGATGTTAGCTCAGGGCTGGTCTTCCTCACCAAAAAAAAAAAAAAAAAAAAAAAACTTGTGGCTAATACAAGACAAATACTTCGATACATATTTGAGTTTACATAATCCCAAACGGTATCCTAACTGTGGATTAAAGGCAGCAGTAACGGGCACAGCTGTTTGCCACTAAGTAGCTGAACAGCGATTAAGGCGTATCTGCAAAAACAAGTGCTACCAACTGGAACCTCTGAGCAGCGCTATAAACTAAACAAGTTCTCATTTACGCCATGTTTTCAGCCACTTATTGAACTGATTTCATCACTTGATTCCCCACTAACTAAAATAATTCTAAACTATGAAATATAAAGTTTGATTATAGTTAATGTTTAAAATTAAAGCATGGTGAACTCTTCACCCCGCTGAAGAACAGGAAGCAGCATCCAGACTATAGAAAGAACAACAAGAGTAAAGGTTTAAAACTATTTGAAAGGCTTACAAGATAACTCAGTGTAAAATTTTAGCAGCATAATGGAAGATAGAAAAACGTGATAAAATGACTCAAAAACAAATTTTCCAATTAATTTATTTAAATTCATTAACGTTGCAAAAATACGATGCGCAACAAATCAGGATACAAGTTACTGTATTCCTAACAAGTGAAAGGAAAATAAAATATTACATCTCCTTAGTAAATCAAGACCAATTCTAGTATTTCTTACAGGGACCACATCAACATCTTGCACACACAGTCATCAGAACTGAATTTCTCACACTGTAAAATGACAGCACTAGGTTAGGCAACATCATCTGAATAGTAGTAAAATGATCACCGTACATTAATTGTGTCTAAATGGCAGCATGCCAACTTATGGTAAGAAAAATATTTGAAGTTTTAAAATATATGTCAAAGTGCGTTAGTGTCTAACAAACTCTGAATTGTGTTCTATATGACTGGTGCCCCAAGGGCTGTGCAAATCAGTGGCCCTGAACACCACCAATATTTACTAGCTAGGTTTATGCAAATAAACTGATTAAGGGGCATAATTTTAGAAAGTCTGTATACAAAAAGTGCAGTGGTGTAGCTAATTAATGTTATTTTCCAAGTTCCTCCTTAGCCACACAATGTGAAAATTCATAAAAATTTCAAAATGCAAATGTTTTAACCTCTTGTAGAATGTCTTATAACAATCAGATAGCTAACTGAAGCAAACAGCTTAATATATTAATTTGGAAGTATTAAACCCTTGATTTTCATCTGGCGTTTGATTTGTTAAGTGCTTTATGTGAACTTTCCTAGCATTTTTCAAGTAGTTCTCAAAGCATAAGAAATTAAGTAGATCTATCATATATAGTTGCAACAAAGTAATACTTCTGTTCTAGTGCTACTCTTTACTGTTCAACTCATTACCTTATTTTCAGTTACCACTTAGAACTTTAAAGAAAAGTTATATTACTGAGACTCACCATTGATCTGATTCTAATTCTTTCAGAATCTTGGGACAGGAAGAGGGGGGGTGAAAGGCTCCCTAGGTAATTTTTCTGTGCTATTAGAACACTGAGTAGATAATCTCCCAGTTTCCTTTCCAGCTCACTCTCGCATACAAGTCTAAGTTCTTGACTTTCTCCCAGCAACTCAAGTTATACAATTCCTGTTCCCTATGACAAGATAAATTCTAACAGTCAGTCTAATGTATAAGTACATTAACTCCTTTGTCTATCCCATTCTTCTGAGATATGGACTCCATTTCTCAACTATCTATACAGGATGGGGAAATAAATAGGCATGAAAAAATAGAATGGGGTAGCGATTAATTAATTATTTTCAGCCTATCTCTTCCTCCCTTCTGATTAAGCAATGTTAGCAATTTTACATGTATAACGTGGGAAAAGAAGGATGGAAGTTGTCACCTTATATACAACCTTACTAATCTCATCAGGAAACTGGCCTGTTCTATCCAATATATCCTAATTGCTAATTTATCAATCAATTGAAGAAATCTAAAAAGCACTTCTGTATTAAATCAAACACTTCCAAATTCCCTGAGCACTCACATAAAGTGAGCCAAACAGTAATGCTGTACAGTCATTTACAAGAAGTCTCTATCAGAAGCAGGTCCCTTACCTATTTAAATTCTGAAATAGCAGCTGAAGAAATTCTAGCTACCAATATATACTTGTCAACCAGCAAATTTCAGAATACAGCGCAGTTACTCAATAGTGATGTCCATTTTGGAAGACTGCATTAATGTTTACCAACCATGAAATATGAAAAATAACCTGGTCCTAAACTTTAATCTGAGCACTGTAATTGCTGACCCTCTCTGTTGAAACTCGCTTCTGTATGAAGAGACAAAGCAGAGGAAAATATAAATTCTCGTTATAGGCATCATCAGCCTTTTCCCCCTTCACTCCACAGTCTCCATATTTGCATATTGTGTGTAGCCTGCAGGTTTTCCTGCTGGATACAAAAAATGGCACCAGCAGCTGCCACACACAGTACTTCTCTTAACAGGGACACATTCAGTAGCCTCCTAGATAACAGCTAACTCTACACCCCCTCACAGTTTTCTTTCTCTTCCTTGTTTTGTTACCTTCCTTTCCAACTATCCTGCTAGGCCCTGCTTAAAATCATATTTCTTTATACCCCCCTCCCCGAGTTAAAGACTATTAAGCTTAAACTGTGGGGTCAATATAGTGACTTTCCTTGGTACTTAGGAATATGATCAAGCAGAACACAAATTACTTTGTATGAGAAACTTTTGACTAAAAGAGGCACTCAGAACCCAAGTATAACAAATAATAGTGACAGAAGCATCAAATTAAACCAGTTAAGTTAGATCCATGACCCCTGCAGAAAGATAAAATACTATTATATTTACTGTCGCCTCAATCAGTAGTGGAAAACTCAAATTGATTGATACAGGGAAAATGTCACATAGCTACAAATAACAAATTTAATAAATGCTTTTCCTCAAACCTACTAGTTATGACCTTAAGTCTTACAGTTATGAAACATTTATTATGGGGCATGTCCCTATACCAGATCCCATTAAGATGTCGGTTAGAACAGGTATCCTTTTAATCTAGTGATTCACAGCACATCCCTTTCTTTATATCCCAAGTGTTATCACTATTCCTTCTGAATTTTAATGTCTAATAGAATATAGGCTACTTCTACTTAAAAGTATTTAGGAAAATGCACCACTTTTGCAACAAGTTGTATCTATAGTTAGGAACGAAGCTTGCAAAAGCAAAAGTCAACACAAGAAAGCACTGAAACTGAAGAACTGGGTAATTAATGTGGAGGAAAACCACCTATTTAAAAAGCTCAGCACACTTTGAGTGAGATAAAGACTTACAGATGAAAGACTACTTAAAGCACTCTACAAATATAGACTCTGATCACAACTAAATGCAATATGATCCTTTATTCATAATCCTCATATGGTAAATTCAGAAGGAATGCCTAAGTTATTGTTAGTTTGCTTTTTCAACACAAAGTGTTTCTAAGACCTGAGCAAGCAATAATGGTTTTGGCTTTATTCACCCCAATGACATTAGTTCAGGATTTACCTACAGCTCCTGGATCCAAGTTAAGTCAGGAGGTTGCAGAGGAATGTCTTATCCTGGGAACCCTCCAGCATCTCCCATAACTGGACTTAGGTTAGCATGCGAAGTTTATGACTGAGGAGGACAAAAAGTAAAGGAAAATTCTCTTTTGTAATAGAAACTCTATACTAAAAATGGCAATAGGAAAAGCCATGTGTGTGTTCAGTCTAGGATAGAATAAATCCTAAAAGCTTAGCTCTCATCCACTTCAATTTTGCTACTCCAGGACACTCTTTTGTAAATTACCTTATAGGAAGGGCTGGAGCATAGTGTGACCATCCCATTAGGAGGGTACTAAGTTTACCAAATGTATATGAGTCACACAAATATAAGACACAATATTAGACCAATCTGTTGTTTTAGGATGATTTTGTGGGTAATTAAGTTCTGTTTGGGGGCATAAGTACAATTTATTTCAATGTAGAGTCAAGGTACTTACCAAATTGAACAAGAAGTTTATATGCTTATATCAAATGCATTATGCAAAACAATGTAATACAATGATGCTCTAAGACTTACAAAACAACTTAATGTACAGTACTGTCAACATGATTCAACAGAAAATGTGAAAACACACCATATCTGACTAGGTCAAACACCTAACGAGTTCAAATAAGTCATACGAAAGCATTTTGGTAAAGTGCCCACATTGAGAGCAGTTAAAAAAGCAGCCCCTGTTTCCTACAGAAAAGTAGTGACAGTGAATAACTCCTCACATTCTCTGAATACTACACTGCACTCACACAAATTCAGGAGAGTGATACCCTGGACACACAGCTTATTTCACATTAGTGAACAAACCTAAGATTTTTATAAAGTTCTGACTTTTGGCCAGAAGATAAAATGTCCCATATATACATATATACAAACCCCAATTCTTAGCCTCTTAACTTCTCTAGTTCTAAAAATGGCTTTTTGACTTGTCTTTAAGTTTAAAAAGGAAAAAGTGTGCAACACTTGTATTTGCATTTCTGAATTAAGAAACAATACACATTGAGAAAAAACTTAGGATGGTACTAATTTACTTAGATTATGTACACGACCTTTGGGTATTCACCAGAACCAGTTTAACTGTTCCTCATCTTATGAGCAACTTTATTTTCTAAGCTACCCAGGAAATGTATTTAACCATTTACAAAAACAAAAATTCTAGCATGCACTTTACAAAATCATGGTCTTATTTACCTGCATACTGTTCCACAAGACAAGTATACATTAAAAAATATTGCTCAAAACCATAAAAATATATATTATCTCTTTCCTTTACCAGTTAGGCATATAAATATTTTACTGAAGAAGATGCATCATTCAATAAACAAATGCAAAAACTGCTTTATATAAAGTGTGGTTCTTTGCTATTTAGCAATCTAAAATATAAAATGATTGCAATATAATTAGCTAGTAAAGAGCTAAATTCAAGAGATTTGCAAACCAATACAGCAGTGAGCAGTCCCTTATACAAAAGTCCATTAAGAAAAAGTCAAGTCAATTTTGTAACAGGTTACATAAAAACCAAGGCCTATAAATGCAAAAAAGAGCATTGCTTCATCAGCACATTCTTCAGTCTTGTTTGGACTAGACGCCAAACTTACTGTTCATTTTTTGGTTCATCTTGTTTTCCATTAAGCTCTTGATCAACCCTGTTTAATGAAAAACAATACAGATAATAAGACACCAGCAACTGAACAATTTTCTTTCTAAAAATAATGACTATTTTTAGCATAGAATATTATTATGTTAAAAACAAAGCTTTGCAAAGAAGCAGACATAGTAAAAAGGTTACCAAATATTTCCCCAACCAGGAAAGATAATTTTTAAAGGCAAGAGGACACTGGCAAGAAACGTGACTTGTTTCTTTAAAGATTATAAAATACTTTACATACAAATGCACATAAAGTTTATTAAAAGTTCAAATTACAACAGGCATAATAAAATGTTGAATTGTAGTATGGCTGGGGCAGGGATCGAAGTGATAAGAGAGTGGTGGGAAAAACAACTCCCTCAAAAATGACTTTGTTAACTGAAATATTAAAATGCAACTAATGAAACCAATTGATCAATTAATATTTTTAAATTCAGTGATAAAAATGCATGTTTATAGAAACCATAATTATTCTCCAAAATTTATTGGTACACTTAAAATATGAATGCCTTTCACTTATTTTGATAGTAAGAAGCCACAGAATTTAATAATCAGAAATATCTAGATGTAGTTTAAAAATCTGATTGGATTAGTAGTGGGTTGCACAGAGATCATATCAAAATTTAGGCAAGTGGGGATTAGAAGAATTATGTAATCACCCCATAAAAATTATAGACAACCTTTCAAAGATAATGTACAACAGTCTATTACTATTATATTTGTAGTAATTTGAATTACTGATGGAGGGGAGTTTAAACAATTTGGTACGATATATGAAGATACTTTTCACACTTGTTTCCATTACTATAATCACCTGAAGATTAGTGAATCAGACCTAAAACCCTGGCCTGTAGTAAAGCCAAGATAAACAACATTTAAAAGAATTTTTTATATTGGTATCAAAAATTTGAAAGGTACATATTCTTGATAAGTCATGAAATATACATCCAATCTTTTCAACATCTGAAATATCCTTATGAACTAATTTCATAATTACTTTATTTTTAAACTCTGTTCAAACATTTTGACAATCGTTATCTGCCCAGCCACACTTGCACTCAGCTGTTTGAAAGAAACATCTAAAACATTTAGAAAACTACTATACTTCAACACTCAGTTTTGTATCCTCCATATCACCAGTACTCATAGAGATTTCACCTCAAGCAAGCTCCCCAACAACGTAGCCTCTGTTAACTTTTGGTTTTAAAAACATGCCCCTCTATTTTTAAAACTTGAATATTATTTTCAAGCTCACAAGGATTTATTGTTTTTTTAAGGCTAAAGAAACTGTACAAAAACTAAGAAGTGCCTGAAAGATATATGAAATGATTCTATCTAAAGTTAAACAAAAGTAAAAAAGAAAAAAAATCAAGATAAAATAGTAATGGTAGGTTTCAAACAATACTTTTAAATAAAAAGTACAGGTCTGCTTTTTTTCTGAAGCCTAAATTACCTAACAGGTAATTAATACTAATAACTTTGTAAAAAGGCACAATATAGCAAATTACATCCACATAGGCAATTCATTTTGAAATCCATGAAGCAGCTGGCTTCAAAATATTCTACAATTACAGATTATATTTTTAATTTCAGCCAGTTGTCTGGAAAATGCACACCAATGCCTAGAAAGGAATGAAAAATTAGCAAGATCTAAAATCACTGTCCATATCTCTATGTTAAAATTAGTTTGTTAAACTGTGAAGTGTCATATAGAAATGTAAAGCAATGATTCTATCATGTGGTCAACTGAATTCTTGCTCATCAACAGAGCTAAAATGTGTTCAACGTTAAGAATGTTTCAGTTCCAGTTCCTTAAAATTGGTTTCTTAGAATGGTCAAAATGATAACTACACATAAATCTCTCACAGTTAAAGAGTTAAACTTAAGAAGAAAGACTGTATTAAACTGTTTGCTAATTTAATTGTCAATATTTTAAAAACCCAATAACAAATCCAAATCCTACACTTTTCTAAATTACTATATAAAATGGTAACTATTTTATACCTTTGCCTTTCAACTTCTACGCCAAGATATTAACAGATAATATTTGTTATGCTCAAAGCAGAAGTATTCAAAATTAAAAAGCACAGTGTTTAACTATTAAATGGTACATTGAACTTTTAGGCATTTTATGAACATGTAGAATTTGACTGGTTAGCAGGCCATTTAAGCATACAAGGAAATCAATGTTGGTTAGCCAAAGAATATGTGCATTGTAAATATAATCATCAATCCCTAGGAAATAAACTGATTCCTTAAAAAAGTACATAAATATTTCAAAAGCACAAGTTAGAGGTTTAAAGAATATGTTGAAACAGATAAAGTCTTAAAAGTAATTGGCTTTTCCAGTGTTCTTAATAATTTTTCTGGTTTTACCACCAGTATTTATGCCAAAAAGGAGAGAGGAGGGGCTGTGGCCTTTAATTCCTAATTGGTATTATATATGGTGTTAAAACAAGGTGAATCCAAGCCACATTCAGCATCAGGAACTTTGGATTCACTCTGTATTTGGATTCTGGGGTATGTTTATATTTACAAACGCTACTATTATCTTTGTCTATACGCTAACCAACCAATAAGGAAAAGTTAGTCTGTGCAATGCAAATAGACTAGTCTAGATGCAACCCAGTCAAGGTGTGCATATACCTTTTTTGTTTCTTTTTTAACTTTTCTTCTTCATACCTTGGTAGGGAAGAGTTATTTCAGTAAATATACTTGTTATTAAGATGAACAAAAACAAAAAAAGGCACTAAAAATAAACTCATAAGTTTACAGACAAAACCAAAAATATTTAATACACTATGTAGGAAGTCAAAACTGACTTAAGAAATCTGACTTTGACACAATTAAACAGCCTAAAACCTCAGATTAACAGAACAAAGAAACTTTTTTCTATATTATAGCACTGTGATACTCAAGTATTTATGTTAACAGCCTTCTACTAAGTCCTTCTAAAGGTTAGATGGAAGTGAATTTGGTAAACAGAACAAATTCCAGCCACTGGAAAGTAGAAAGGTTAGGCTGACAGAAATAATATTTTATTTCTCTAGTAATATGATTATTCAGTGCCATGATGAACTTACTCAAATTTGGAGAGCAGTATGTTCAAGCCTGGAGAATGTTCTTTAGTACTGACCAATCAGGAAATTATCTCTTAGAATGTAACCAGTCTTTAAAAATATAAATGAATCACAACCAGAAATAATTCCTCCTACTTCTTCAACTGATAGCCTGAAGAAAACGGTGACTTACGGAGAAGGTGTTGAAAAATGGCTTCTTCCCCTTTTTCTTTGTTACAAAATATTTATAACATATGAAGTGAGAAGAATAAGTATTGAAAAATATTTACCTTTTGCACATCAAAATATAAAGATCCAATACAATTAAAGAAATAAAAGAAAACATACTGTTTTATGCATTCTGGTATGCCAACATATTCCATGGGGACAAGTTCCGCTAGTTCTGCCAAATTAAAGACGTATCTAATTTTTTGGCTGAATTTTGAGCTATGGAAGAAAATAAACATAATTACCTCAATATTTCTGACCAACAGACTGACAAGAAATTCATACAAAGAGTTTGTGGGGTCTTTTTTAAAGTCAATGGCTCTCAGAAAATTACCTAATAAACGGTCTTGTAACAGCCAGAAGTGTTCTGATAAACCAAGAGGGATGTACAATGATTAGAGATTTTAGATTTTTCCGTAACCTGGAGTTAAAAAAAATAAGTAAAATTTAAAAAGCTCTATAAACTCTAATGCCAGAAGAAAAGTTAAGACCTCATTAAGTCTGTGAAAGTTTATACAAAAAATTAATTTAAAAGCCCTCATCCAACAGTTCTCAGTTAGATGTGATGCACATCTAAAGACAAGATATGCACTCTTGAATTCCAATGGTCCCTCCTACTGCTATGAAATGAACTTTACTTCATTTGGCTAAATTTATGTCCACAGTATAGCCTGTTATTACATATCTCCTAGTATACATTCACTTGTCTTCAGGATTCTGTTAACCAGGGATAGAGGCCAATAATGAATATAGAAGTAAACTGCTTTCATTTTTCAGGACTGGGGGGAAACTGGTATGAACTTCTTCAACACCATGAAAGGCACTGTGCAGACAACTAGCTGGGAGTGGCGACTGCCACAGGAATAGGCAACGTGAATCAGATCTAACACATTCGTATGGAGTCTAAAATTTAGATTGAAAATTAAAGTCACTATCCTAGACAACTTAAAATGACCAAATAAAAACTGCTGTTTTACCATGCATATTTCACATTAAAATAAAGTGGTCATAGGATTTTTTTTAAATCACAAGAACTAGCCAATGTCATGTTTACGTATGAAGAGAAACCTATTAATGGGTCTCAGTTGATTAACTAGTTCGAATTAGCTATGGTCAAATCAAACCAATTGAAGGATCCAAGTTCCTTCCATTGGCATGTATGATTGACTCCCAGGAGAATACACTGCTAGAGCTCATTCTAAACAAAGATTACAGCTAAACAAGCATCTTAAGAACATAAAATACAGTAAGCACTATAAAACAGGCAAAATTCAGAATGTAATAAAATAGGAAATGTACTAAGTTCTCCATCCTTTCCCAAAATGTAAATTGTAGGAAAATGTTCAACGTGGCATAAAAAAGGAGAAACAGAGAACTATTTTCTAAGTTTGTTTTAAGGAATTAAAGTTATTCTTTATAAAACACATCAAAACCGATTTCCTTCATAATATTCTAAAACAGTCTTGAGAAAATAGAAACTTGCTATGAAATTAATAAATGTAATTTAGAAAGTAGATACATGATGCCTTTATTTTTTTTGTGAGGAAGACTAGCCCAGAGCTAACATCCATTGCTAATCCTCCTCTTTTTGCTGAGGAAGACTGGCCCTGGGCTAACATTCATGCCCGTCTTCCTCTACTTTCTATGGGATGCCAGCATGGTTTGACAAGCGATGCATCAGTCTGCACCCAGGATCCGAACCTGCGAACCCCGGGCCACTGAAGTGGAGCGTGCAAATTTAACCACTATACCACCGGGCCAGCCTCCAATACATGATGCCTTTAAATGGCAACAGAAAATAAAATTTTGTCTAAAAAAGCCATTATGAAAATCATTCAGACTAGCTTTCAACATGTATTTCAATACCTTCTATCAATTTGCTGATAGCATTTCCTGAGCCATCCCAGACTGGGCATTTTTCTTCGAGTTGTTGCACCATTTAAATAAACTATCATGTAGTTTTCTGCTACTAACAGCTCCAAAGTGCCAATAACATACCTGTAAAAACAAATTAAGTTTAAGCCTTAAACATCGCTTTGCATAACGAAACTAGGTTATCCAAATTATACAATTCCCTTCCCTTCTCTTCAATAAGAGCAAAAACAATTAAAAATTTTAAACTGCATTAGTTGGTCTTATAATTATTTAAAGAAAAAAGGAGTTCTTATCTTTTAGAAATACATATTGAAATGTTTATAGATGAAATGACATGATGTCTGGGATTTGCTTCAAAATTATAAAGTGGGGGGAGTATAAACTGTGAGAATAAAGTATAAACTGATAATTGGGGAAGTGGCTGATTGGTACAGAAACATTCAATACACTTCTCTCTACCTCTGTATATGTTTGAAATTTCCCACAATAACGTTCTAAAAAACTGCACTAAGTCGAGAAATAAAATGACTCTATGGAAATAGAACTGAGTCAAGCTCAGTTACATTTGGTTTGTTGGGGGTAAATATAATTTAGCCATATGATTTTGAGATAAAAGTCACTTTACACTTAATGTGTCCTCAAATATAAAATAAAGAAGTTGGAAGAGATGATCCGAAATATCCCTTCCAGTTTTAAAATGACGATTTTTCTGTAGAGTTGGAAAAGGGATACTTTCATAATGCCAAAGAATAAGCACTTAAAGAACTGGAACTGGAATATTTATAATTTTTACTGAGCTAAAGTTCACTTCCTTAAATTGGGATCTAATTAACTCAGAATTCTGTCCAAACATTTTTGTGAAGACATGCTTACTTAAAGAGATTGTCCATCAGGTATCTATAGTTAGGTTGACCACTTTCAGGCATAAAACAGACAGCAAACACAACAATGGCATTTAATCCATCCCCATAATATCCTGAAAAAGAAACCAAAGATAAAATCACCAGCATGATTTCACTCTGAAGACTTTTCAGAGGATATCTGTATGGTTGATAGATTATAGTGGTCTACATTCCACAAATTTCTAGATCAAAAATATGTTTTTTTCGTTTTGTTTTTGTTACCTTACATAGTCTTATAGATATCTTTAAATCTCCTCTTCTCTAAACGAGAACAATAAAATTTGAAGAGGAAAGGGTGGGCATAAAAACCAGAAACCCACTTACACTAGCATAATCAGAAAGCCAACCTTATTTTAGCAAGTAGACAAATATAGTGATATAATCCAAGCAGACACAATACAACAATGCCTGTAATAAAACATTCTTATGCAACTTATGGTTAAAATGGGTGCTTTTTATAAAACACCTTTACATTCAATGATGACTAGCATTTTGTAGATTTCAGGGCATTAAAAACTATGAAGGGGCCAGCCTGGTGGTGTAGTTTGCGTTAAGTTGGCGTGCTCCACTTCGGCAGCCCAGGGTTCGTGGGTTCAGATCCTGGGTGCAGACCTACGCACTGCTCATCAAGCCATGCTGTGGCGGCGTCCCATGTACAAAACAGAGGAAGACTGGCAAAGATGTTAGCTCAGAGACAATCTTTCTCAAGCAAAAAGAGGAAGATTGGCAACAGATGTTAGCTCTGGGCCACTCTTCCTCACCATAAAAAAAAAACAAACTAAGAAAAGATTACATCTCTGACATAATTCTAAGTGAAAAAAAATAGTGCTAAAATGTGGATGTTTCAATTTTAATCTCTAGATATTAAGCTATATCCAGTAACAAGTATTTTTGCTTTAATTTTCATTTCTATTGTTTACAAACATGCACTGAAAAGGTTTGAACATTTCAAGTACATTAGAATCTTCACTACCTTTCTTACATCCCTTAGTCACAACACATTGTAGTAATTCAATAGGATAAAATGGCCTTAATTATTTTCCCCTATGAAAAGTAAAGAGCTATTTCTGAAAGATACTAGGTTTAAACCATGAGGCAGGTCTCACAACTTGCCTCCTATGAACTAGCTGAATTAATGCATGTCTATGAACTTCCTGATCCAGATTATTCTGTTCTCTTCATCCGGATAAGATTAAATTAGGCAGAAAAATGTAACTGCAAATATTCAAGTGATTTGCCTTCAGATGAATGAAGACTACAGAAAAAAGCAGGGGAATGCATTTGGCAGAGAGTAAATTAAGTGGAAAGGACTCTATCTGCTTGACCTATGTGGCCACCTGTCCTGCATTAGGAGGATTTCAGGTAACACGACATGCTCTACAGAGTGAGTTGCTTTCTACCAACATTCTGGCACTATTTACACAGTGCCGAGGCAAACTTCTATCTACAGCACAGTCAGACTGATATAAGTTAAAATTGTACTTCACAGCTTTTCCCATTTGACTTGTAAATTTCTTAACAGAAGGGACGAAGCCTTATATTTTCGTATATCCCACAAATATGCAAAGAAGGTGCTCCATAAAAATGTGGAATGAACTAGTTCTCTCCTTGTGGTAAAGCTATATGATTTTTTTCAGGGTTTTAAGGTAAATTAAGAGTCATGGTTTAAAAAGCCAGGTTTTACTTATATCCACAAGACTTGTATGACAATTTCACGGCAGTTTTAATCATTAAGCCCAAACCAGAAACAACTCACATGTCCATCTAAAGAAGAATGGATAAGCAAATTGTGGTTTATCTCTGCAATGGAATACCACAATATCAGCAATAAAAAGGAATAAACTATGGATACGTGCAACAACATGGATGAATCTCAAAAACACGCTGAGCCAAAGAAGTAGACAAAACAGTGTATACTATATGATTCCAGTTACATGAAATTTTAGAATAGGCAAAACCAGTCATGAGTGTAGACATTAGAATAGTAGTTACTGGAGAGGGGGTATTCATCGGGAGGGAGTGTTAGAGAATTTTCCAGGGCAACGAAAATGATCCATACGTCTAGGGGTGTAGGTTATACGGGTATATGGTTATATGGGCATTTGTTAAAAACACTTAAGATTAGAGCATTTCTAAGTGAAATAAGTCAGAAAGAAGAAAGACAAATATTGTATGATATCACTTATATGTGGAATTTAAAAAAGCTGAACTCACAGAAACAGAGACTAGAATGGTGGTTACCAGGGGCTGTGGGATTGGGGGGAATGAGGGATGCTGGTCAAAAAGTACAGACTTCCAGTTATAAGATGAGTAAGTTCTGGGGATCTACTGTACAGCATGGTGACTATAGTTAATAATACTGCATTATGTACTTGAGAGTTGCTAAGAGAGTAGATCTTAAATGTTCTAACCACAAAAAGAAATGGTAATTATGTGACCTGATGCAGATGGTAGCTAACACTATGGTGGTAATCACTTTGCAAAACATAATGCATCAGATCAACATGTTTCACACCTTAAACTTACACAGTATTATATGTCAATTATATCTCAATAAAGCTGAAACAAAAAAAAAAAGAAGTTTGCAAATGCTACCAAAAAGAAGATTAGAGCATTTCACTCTATATAAACTATAACTGGATAAAAAGGGGAGAAATTAAAGTCCCAGTTTTGAGGGGGTCTAGGGATAGGGGTGGGAGGGAGACAGTTTTCAGTGCACACTCTTGTACCTTTTGAACTTACTGTATTCGTGCATTAATTTTTAAATGTTGGTTTTATCCTTTTACTTCAAACCTGTTATGTTTCTAAAATGACATGGTAAATTGTTTATTATGCTCTCAAAATTATGTAATATCTCAAGGGAGAGTTTCTTTAAGCATTCAGATTTCTGATATTGCATTAAAAAATCTGAACAATTTTTGGTAACTCTTACCTCCGTGGCTGATAACTTTTTTATAGGGTTCAATTGCCTTCATATCAACCCTGTGGTCCTGTTCTCCAATTCTGAACATACGCCAGCGTCGACCATCTTCTTTTTCTTCTGCTGCCGTGTATTCAGTAATTGACCCTTTCCTAATAACTTCAGTAGTTTTGGGTTTTGGAAGATCATCTGTCAAAATAAAAGATTTTTGAATCATAAATTGTTATTTATACAATAAAAATCAAATTACATGTTAACCACTTTACTATCTCATTAGATTGTTCAGAGAATTTTTCATTATACCTTCTGTGGGATTTTAAATATTTCTTCCACAGCTTGCTTTTGATATGAGGCCGTTTTATGTTTTTGGAAATCATAGTTCTTTAAAGTTTTTTGTATTGTCTAATTCAGAAAGCACCTAAGCACAGTGCAATGTATATCCACAAGTTCAGAAAAGATAATTCATACAGCCATCAAATTTTAGAACACTGGCCTTACAGTGCCTCTCCAGATTCTATTTATAACATTGTCCATGAGAGTTTCCACTATAGGTTACTTAAAGTAACTATCTGGGAGCCAATTGTTTTCTGTTATATTTGATCACATAAATTATTCCCCAAACATTATAATACCAGATAGAAAGTGGTCAACTAGTCAATGATTATTTCTCATTTGATCAGTTTTATAAAGCAGAAATGTATCGATAATATTCTCAAGTGTACATGCAAAAGTCTATTTTAAATTGAAATTAGCCAAAGCATAAGCACCAATGATTAGGTATAATTTATATTTCAAGATTGCATTTTAGCTGATTTTTAATGAAGTAATGATTTTCAAAATTTTAGTATCATAGTCCTTACCAAAAGATGGGGGGAGGGGGAACCTACTGCATGTTAGTTGTTTGTTTCCAAGACAAAGCTGTTAACGGAAAATATCCTTCCAGGAAATGACTACAGCAGCATTAAAGAAAGAAGAGACAAAACACATAGGCAGAAAACTATTTCAGTATCTTTATAAAATATTGCTTATTACTGGACTGCTTATTGAACCAGTAAAACAGGAAAGAAAAAAGGAACAAAAGATACAGCATGTCAAGGATCTTACCCTTTACTGCAGATAAGACACTTAGTGCCAAACACTGCTTTTAAGTATAAATTATTTTAAAGATGGAATATACACATATTATTAACAACTATATAAAGATACTGCAGATAGCAATTACCTAATTAAAGACAGCATGCAAAGCAAAACACATGCCAATTCCTTTGAATTCTAAATAACTAATGATAAGGAATGTAAGGTTTGGGGGCTAAAAGTATACATTAATTCAAGCTGGTTGTTTACAAAGGGCGGCACCATCAGGCAAACCTATTTACAAAACCACCCTCAATAAAATCCCTTCAGAATTCCCTCTCTGCAAACCCTTAACTACTTTTAGCATATTCCCTAAATTAAGTCTCTTCCAAGCTCTTTTTCTTAGCTTATCAATTAAATAAAAGATCAATTAAATAAAATGCCATAATAATTAAGCAATATTTTGGGAGCAACAATGAAAAAAGCATACCTTCACAGCACTGGGCAATTAAGAAAAAAATAAAGTCACCTGTGTAATCTACTATAAATAGTTTTGAAAGCCATGAGAATATTCAGTGTTAGCAGAATTTCTTATTTTAGTAACAAATATATGAACTTTAGAAAGAATAACATCATATTTCAACAAAATCCCTTAAGCATTGATTTTCATTGGTTTCATGATCAGATTTTAAGTTTTTCCAATTATCCTAATAAGAGAATGCCATTGTAAAAACATGTATGTATACAAAGACAAACATTCATTAAAGGTTAGATAAAAACAATAAAATATTTACCTTCCCACTCAAATTCATTACTATTCTCTGATGGTGTGTATAAGTCATCTAAGTCAATCTCCCCACTTTCATCCAAATCATCTGACAACACAGAGCCATCACTAGGATCCAGGGTCAGGCTAATGTCTGGGGCCATTAGTTTCTTTCTTACTTTATTTCCATTAACTTCTAGTGAGCCTGGAATGGGTAAACAAAGTGAGAGATGTATTAGAAGGAACACTTAGATGCTCAAGTTGAATAAGAGAAAAATTTTAACCACTTCATTCTTGAGAAAAATAATATTAATTAAACACAATCCCAGAGCACTAATTTACATTTTGGATTTTGATCACAATGCTTCTACATCATGGCAAGATGATGTATCCCAGCAAGGATATGTGTTTTTAAATAATATAGGCAGACCTTATAGCCACCTCTTACTACTAAAAATGATCTCCTCTCATCCCTTTATTGTAGAAATTTACAAAAACCAAGGGTATGTTTTTGGAAAGTTAAATTTCCAAAACATTCCAAAAATGCTTTCCTAAACACTCAGTTTTATCATTTGGCTTCCTATGATGAAACAAAAACTGAGTATATTTTTTTCCTTGACAAAGAAACATGTTCAAAAATAGTGCAAAGTCTATCATTTCACTGAAACTAAAAGTGTCAAATTCTTACCAGGCTGGCTCTCTGATCCAGTTACAGCTAATATATCTGCTTCAATACTATCATCTTCTGGTAAAGGTCTAGAAGACACAGACATAACTTTTAAAGCAGAAATTAAAAAAAAATTTTTTTGAAGTTCAAAGATCTACTAAAAATAGCTTATAGAAACAATTAAGTGGAAAACAGAATAAAGCAGTGTTTCTTAAGCTTTAATAATTTACAAACCACTTTTAAAGAAAAAATTTCAGACTGTCAGAGTTGACTTACCTATTCATATAAGCAACACATAAAAGTAGATATAAATTCCTTATGTACCTGCTCTTAAGTACAACTATAAAACAAATATAAAAAGCATAAACAACCTACAAAACAAATTTAATTCATTATATGAATTTAATGTGATGTATAACACAATGTATGATGGAGCTAAATTGTCATTCACAATGGGAACATGGTAATGATGACTATAATTCTTTTGAGCTCAGCATTTCTACATTACTATTATCAACACGTGCTATGCAATGACTCAGTACTCCTACCAGCTGTTCATATTCCAACTGCTAAGGGACCTTCCTGTGCACTGAAATGGTCTTCTGACCATGATGGCATGGAAGCATTGTTTAAATATAGGTCTGCCTTTGCTCTTTTTCTCTTAACTTGACTAGGGCCAATACAATTGTAAATACATATGCAAATGTTTCAAGGCAGTTGGCCAGATGATCTAGAAACTTTTTGCTTATTTAATAAGTTGTTTCTTAAAATAAAAGCACAAAATTTAACAATTCTTATAGACATCTAAAGACCCCCTTCTCCCACGAACCCCCCCCCACACTCTTGTTTAAGAAATATTGCATTAAAGCATTGTTTGTAAAAACAAAAATTTTGAAACTTAAATGTTCAAAACAAAAATGAAAGATTATACAAGATCACATATATGTTTGGTTGGAAAGTAAAATACAAGAGAATTAGTCTAACTGTTGGCAAGGAACTTTCATTTCCTAGTATCAAATGAACACCTTGCAATACTGGGTTTAAGAAGCCCAATATTCATTTAGTAAGTGACATCTTGGGGCCGGCCCGGTGGCATAGTGGTTAAGTTTGCGCATTCTCCTTTGCTGGCCCAGGGTTCACTGGTTCAGATCCTGGGTGTGGACCTACTCACCGCTCATCAAGCCATGCGGAGGCGGCATCCTATATGGAAGAACTACAACTCTACAACTATGATACACAACTATGTACTGGGGCTATGGGGAGAAAAAAGAGGAAGACTGGCAACAGATGCTAGCGCAGGGCCAATCTTCCTCAAAAAAAAAAAAAAAGACATCTCAATAAAGAAATTTTGTTTTAAATTTGTTTTCATTTAAAAGTATTTCTCACATTGGAAAATCTTCATCTTGCCATTCTTCCTTAAGTTCCACACCTTCCATTCTCAGCTTGGACTCAATGTCAACTACAGACTCCTGATAATCCAGAGAGCCAATGTCCTGTGAAAAGAAAAAATTTAAACCAATTTATTTTCCATTTTACTTTTTATTTGCTGAAAAGGTGCAATAATCTTATACCTTAGTTCACACTTCTACCTTGGTCATGAAATCAATTTATTGGGTTGCAACTACCACTTTTTTTTTTTTAAGAATTAGAATAGAAAACAGTCAGACTATAAATTCTAGTAAAGTAAGTACTGTTTTTAGTAAGAGTATAGTGCAGTGAAAATATCTGTTTCAGTTGCATATATGCATGTGTGCCCCAGGTTGTGATTTAAAATTTTTTAGGTATTGTGAATTATGTAACAACAATTAGGGCATAAGGAATAAAATTAAATAAATATAATCTCTACTCTAGATTCATAATTAAATTTTCTGTCCTCTGGATAGAGGTTGATTCTAGAAACTGAACACTAGTAAACAACATTTACACTCTCATGATTCAGCAGAGCCAAGTGGCGTGCTGTTGTTTATATTTCTTTCTCTATAGTTTTAATGCCACAATTCCTGAGCCCACTTGAAGAAGGCTATTCAGTATCTGTCCAATAATTATGCTAAATTTTGATTTGCTTCATATCTATACCAAGCTTTTCTTATATAGTTCAGCATACCTTTTCAGATACTGAACTTAGCAAATATTTCTATTCATGTGACTACATGTTTTAACTTAGGCCATAAATTTTAGTTTTAGTTTTTCCAAGGAAGGGTGTGGGTGCCAATGTCCTCATTTTACATAATGAGAAATCTAGAGATTGGTTTGGTTGATGGAACAAGAAACAGAGGTTTAAGTATATTATTTAAGAAGTCATGCAGATCAACTGGTTATCAGTGCAACAAAAAAGTGTGACAACTTTAGGGGGCAAGAGGTATACTTTTGAGTATTTAGTTCACTCACGTTAGAGTAAGTCAATAGATGATTCAAGTTATTTTTTAAACAGCAGAAAAGCATATGTTTCTTAAGAGATAGAAAGCATCACTAGATATCACTAGAAGTATCAAAAACAAAGTTAAAAGTGGTTGACACCAGTAAAAGAAGGAAGGTGGGATGGGGATGCTGATGCTTTTCATAGTAAATCCTTCTAAACTATTTGACTTTTAAAACCATGTATGTATAACTTTTAAAAATACTTATCAAATAAAACAAGTGGTGCCAGCCATTCACATTCACTTCAACTAGTCTAAAACAAAGACGTGGTCATATTTTACAGTTGCCTTATTTGCTGTCATTACAACACTCAAAAGATGCACAAAGTTGCACCAAAAATGCATTATGTTCCAGAACAACAACAACAAAATTACATTGGAAATTTTCTAAAGTGTTAGATTTCACATGGTAAACTAAATTCATATCTCTGCCAAGACTGGGAGGCTCTCTTCCCAGTGTGAATTCTTACTTATGTTCAAAGGAAGGCTTCAAACATTTTCAAAAGGTTTAAATTTTTGAGGACCCACTTGCAAGCATAGAAAAATGGCAAATGCTGTCTTTTCCTCACCAACTATTTGCTTGGAAAAGCTAGTTAATTTATATATAGGAGCAAGGCACTTTTAATTCTCTGGGAAAACACTCAGCCAGGCAATTCTGAAAAATTAATGGAAAACACTTGAAATACAATAATCTTGATGTAGTTAGTAGTTTCTCTGTTTCTAATACATAGCCTACACTTTAAAGTAATTAACACACATCTTCAACGATGACTTCATGGATTGTTCTCTGACAACCTTCCTCTCTGTAGAGAGGAAAATGAACAAAAAAGGGATATCTACCTTATCAAACGATCTCTCCTATTTAAAACACAGAACTAGTAGAAAAGACCCCAAAATTATGGCCAACAAACCCCAAATACTGGCTACTTATTACTCTAGAATTAATGTTCAAGCGAGACTGAAGCATTCTATTACTAAAGGATGAAAACTGACCGTTTCCAGCAAATTTTTAATTCATTATACTTCTCAATGTTTTCTCAAGTCTCTGATATTCACTCTGAAGTGAACTAATATATTTCCCTAAATTCAATCATCAGAAAAGCTTTCCACTATTTTGTCTCATCTTTTCTCTGGGTGTTGGAAAAACAGGATGTTCTGGGTGACTGTTTTCAAATATTGCACATACTCAGAAAAATATTTAGTACTTCAAAAATAAAAGCAGTGGGGCCGGCCAGTGGCGCAGCAGTTAAGTTCATGCTTTAGCAGCCCAGGGTTTGCAGGTTTGGATCCTGGGCGTGGGCCGACGCACTGCTTGTCAGCCATGCTATGGCAGCGCCCCATATAAAGTAGAGCAAGATGGGCACGGGTGTTAGCCCAGGGCCAGTCTTTCTCAGCAAAAAAGAGGATTGGCGACGGATGTTAGCTCAGGGCTGGTCTTCCTCACACGCACAAAAAATAAATAAATAAATAAATAAAAGTGACTGCAAGTTGCTCCCACTTTATTTCCAACACCTAGCAGTGCCTGGCACATAACAGGCCTGTAAATATTAGTTAAATGAATAAATATTTAATTGAACAGTATAACACTGGATAGCAATCCTTTGTTTTCATCAATCTCTTAGGCTTATTTTTCTTATTAAACTACATAAATAGGTTTCCTGTTATGTGTTACCCCTCAAAAAGTATAACGAAAATATTTGGGGCAACCTACATATATGTAATATCAATTTCTATTGGTAAAATTATTCCTTGTTTGTAAGAGAAAATATACACCTTGTGAAATTCTAGAAGACAAATCATGTCTTTTAGCTGTTCTACCACTTGAACAAGTCTATCACTCGAAAACAGTTCTCTAAACACAGAGAGCCCGAGTCCTTCAGCTCTCTCAGCAGATCCATTCAATTTTTACTTTAATATCATATTGAATCATGTGATGTTAACACACCACAGCATATGGACATGGATATTTAGTTTGGGGATAATTAATTAAGCTAGTTAAACAGAACCTAGGAGGAGAGATATAGATAGATTCACTGGAACATTTCATCATGAATTTTAGGGGGAAAAGTACACTAGGTAGATAAAAAGTTTAAACAATTGACAGAGTACTGTTCTTGGAAGCACATTATCATCAGCAGCTGTAAGAACAGGAAACAAACAAGAAAGAGCAATAAAAGCACAACCACTTTGAAAGAAATCAGGATATTGCTGACTCACAAGTTAAGTGTGGCTGTTTCCCATTTTTTTGTTCATAGATTTGGTAAATCAGAATGGGGAAATAACACTTTAAGATGCTATTTGTTAAAACAACCTAATGCAACAGGAATAACCCTATCTCTCAATAGACTTGTGGTAGAGGTGGCACATCATTATTTACGCCAATTATCAGTGGAGGTCACAGAGACAAATTCAAAGCCGCTGCTGACCTCAGTGAGGTTGAAAATCAAGGAGATAATGGATTTCCTCCTGACACAGCTTCAAAAGGGAGGTGTGGTGGTAAATTCAACCAAGATGAGGAAGGGGATTTCCCTATGCAGCTTGGCAAAATAAGCAAAAACTAAATATTAAGATCATGTTTAGAACTGTCTGAATTATAACTTGTAAATTTACATGGCAACTTTACCATTATGTAGTTTAACAATGCTGCTTGAATAGGTGCTAGTAACCACCATGAATGCTGAAATCAATTACAGTCAGCAGAAGGAAATGCCCAGGCAAGCCTTTCACTTCCCCATTTCAACGAAAGGACTTCATTCTAAATATCTGCATTCACTTTTTCCTATGAGGTTGGCAACACTGATTGCACTACAGGAAAATACTTTAGGCCAGCCTATGTGTTTATGAAGAAAAATACACCTGCAGAAAACCTACAGAAAAATTCTATATGCTTGGTTCCTTTAGAGCAGCGTCATGCAGGTTTTCAAGAATGAAATGACACAGTCACATCTGTTAGACTGGCTATTATCAAAAAGACAAGAAACAACTGTTGGCAAAGATGTAGAGAAAAGGGAACGCTTGTGCACTGTTGGTGGGGAATGTAAATTGGTGCAGCCACTCTGGAAAACAGTACAGAGGTTCCTCAAAAAATTAAAAATAGAACTACCATATGAATTCCACTTCTAGGTATTTATCTGAAGGAAGTGAAATCAGTATCTCAAAAGATATACACACCCCCATGTTCACTGCAGCATTATTTACAACAACCAAGATATGGAAGCAACGTAAGCACCCTGTGATGGGTGAATGAATAAAGAAAATGTGACACACACACACACGTGAATATTATTCAGCCATAAAAAAGAATGATATCTTGTCATCTGTGACAACATGGATGGACCCTGAGGGCAGTATGCTAAGTAAACTAAGTCAGAGAAAGACAAATACCATATGATCTCTCTTATATGTGGAATCAAAAATTTAAAAAAAAGAAAGCTGATAGATAACAGAACAGGTTGGTAGTTGCCAGAGGCAGAGGGTGGGCAAAATGGATGAAGGGGGTCAAAAAGTACAAACTTCCAGTTGAAAAATAAATAAGTCACAGGGATGTAATGTATAGCATGGTAACGATAGATAATAATACTGTATTACATATTTGAAAGTTGCTAACAGAGTAAACTTTAAAAGTTCTCATCACAAAAAAATGGATAACCATGTGTGACAGATGTTAACTAGACTTATTGTGGTGATCACTTCACAATATATACAAATATCGAATTATTATGTTGTACACCTGAAACTAATGTCATATGTCAATTATACCTCAGTTAAAAAAAAAAGAATCAAATGAGATACTTCATTAGGAATGTTAACACAAAATTCAAGAAAAATTACAATGGTTCTAACTTTTCTCAAAATTGTGAAAATGAAGCAAAAGATTATGCCACTTATAAAAGGTACATTTATTAAATTATCAGTATGCAAAACATGCTGGAGATGCTCTAAGATTTTTTAAAAGATTAAAGTCTAATAACTGATCTCTAACACTTGGCTGTAGAGTTACAGATATTAGTTGTAATATAAAATTATAATTTTGGAATATTACTATCATATTATACTAGTATTCTGTTTTCTAGGACGTAAGCTTAAAAAGACATCTTTCCGTCCACTGTCAGGGAAGGTTAATTTATCAGATCTGGCTATATGTACTTCCTTTCCTAGAAGCCTTCCTCCATTGCTGCTCCTTCTACTAGTACTACGCCAGATGGAATGAACAAAAGCATTTTCCCAAAGAATGCTTTTCACGTTTACTAACCACTTGTGCATTCATCATCTCGTATGTTCCAACCAACAATTATGTGAGGTATAAAATAGTGGTGTTATTATCCCCATTTTATCTTATGTATGAGGCAAATGACACTACAGCCTGGTTCACAGATTAGACCTAGACCTTCTCTAACACAGCACGCTGTCTCCAGTTCACTGGCAACTTTACACAGAATAAGCTTGTAATGCCAGATTTGGTTACACTCAGCTTCAGAGATCCTGTAATGCCTGAAGATTACAGTAGCACTGACTTCTGATGGTCTAGTTCAGGTTTCATGTTTGCAGAAGTGGACCTGTCATACTTCCTGTCTAAACCCAACAATATTAGGCTGCAATAGAGGAGGTTATGAAGACTAAGAATAGTTTAAAGACAATGTAAAATGACAAAAACTACGATGTGCAAGATCATCAGAAAAATAGTCTGCAAGGTGACTAAATCAGGTAACTTCAGTTATAATTTTGAGGAAACGTATCCATTTACAAATTGCAAAATTCTTATAAAAATTTTTAAAAATAATATGTTTAATTTAAAAAGTAAGTAATTTAGCATTAGGAGAAATAGACATCCTAATCAAATAAGGTAAGGATGAAAAAATACACTAAAATGCAATCACACACTTCATTCAACTATCTGGAGGGCGCTAAGACTACTTGGATGAACACGACAAAAGCTGTGCTCTCAAAGAGCTCCCGGACCAGGCAGACAAAGGAAGTTTAAAGCAACGTAATAGACACAAATAAACGTCTGATTTAACATGAGTTGATCTAGTAGATCTCCAGCGGCATCAGATGCATCCAAGAAACCCAAAACGTTTAAGCAAAAGGTAGTGTCTGAATCCACCCAGGAACTCGGCTTTTCATGTAGGAAGGTCTAATAGAGCCCTGATTACAAATGCCGCTTCCGTGTCTGTTCCCCGAGGGTACGAGGCACATCAGACGTCCAAATTTCTTTGTTCTGCAACAGGAGACGGACACTGGTCATAAATACGGGACCAATGTGACCCAGTCACCGCACCCAGATCAGGGTGTGTGCAGGAGGGCCGAGAAGGGGGGGCAGGTTCCATCCCGAGCACAACCACCACAAACGGAAAAGGAGTGGGGGCAAGGATGGCAACTGCAAACAGGAGCCGAGCCAAGGGCGGGGGCCTAGGCCGGGCGGGGATCCGGGAAGCGCCTCGCGGGCAAGTTCTACGGCGCCCCCTACAACGGATAATCCTCTGGGCTTCCTTTCTCGCGCCGTCCGGGGCAGGCGCCCCTCACACGTCCGCCCCCAGGGCCGTTCCCAGCCCAGATCGGCCGTGCCCAGTCTTCCCGGGCCGCACTCACCCCGGAGGAAGCCTTGGCCCCTTCGTCTTCTTCGCCCCTCCAGACCGGCGACGTGGGGCTGACGGCCAGGTCGCAGAAGGTAGCGCCGAGCGGAGCCCGCTCCACTCGGACGGCAGTGGAGACCCGGGCCCAGTTTCCCGGCCACAGCGGCAGCGGCAGAGGCAGCGACAACGGCAACAGCTGACCCGGATGCAGAGAGCTGCTCTGGCGGAAGTGACAGCATCCCGACCTTCTCCAGGCGCGGCAGCCGGCGGAGGCGTGGCGTCTTCTTGAAGCCCCAAAGTCCCTACCCCCGCCCCCTCAGCCGCCTCAGACTAACTCTCGCGCATGCGCCCGCGTGGCCACCCCACGTTCCAGCTGGGCTGGCGGGCCGCGTCGACGCCTGTTTGGTGGCGCCTCTGAGCCTGCAGGTGCACCCGTTCCTTGTGCTAAGACGCGGCCTTCGAGTCTTAAAAGGTCATGTTTGTATTCTTTATGTTAGCTTTATTGATCATTACAATACTTGTGTGTTATAAAATAGGTGAAAACAGGGAAGGAAAAATATCCGAGGCCTCATTTTGGGCAACTAAACCTCGGGAGAATCCTTAGAGTCTGGTAAAATGCTCCAGGGTGAACAGCTTTGCTCTACAACAGTGCTTCTCAAACTACACGTAGGGAATGATGAACCTATTATCTTTTTAAATTTCCAATTAGTTGTGGACCATGCTTTGGTAAGAAAAAATAAAAATATTAGAAATGTTTTATCGTTAGAGTCAACAGCCATAAAATTACCTGTAAAATTGCTATAAAGGTTTCTAAACGCTTACACTCAATTTCTGTACTTGTCTCGTGACCAGTAACAGTTCTCTGAAGGGCTCAGGTCTGTGGATCACACTTTTGAGTAGCAAGACTGCTCTAGAGGTTAAAGGAAATAAGATTAGTTTGGAGAACATAATCCCACTCAGAAATCTCGCTCACTAAATCCCTACAAAGTCCCAGTAGTCAACTATTCGGGTAAGGCATTAGGGGTTGCTGGGGCTTGAGGGGAACTGAAAAGCTCAAAAATGTAAATCATTGACCCAAAATACAGCTCCCAGGTTTACATTGCTTTGGCAACATTTACTCACTGTTGGTGGGGTTTAAACTCTGTATCTCATCTACAAAAGGGGAAAAAATAATACCTACTTCATAAGGTTTTTTTAAGATAAAGTCATATATATATTAGAACAGTGCTTAGCATATTGTGATCATATATGTGTTATGTATTATTATTTTCCTTCTGTTCTAGCAATATTGGAAATTAGCTGGTAGTGAAAACAAACAAAGCTGATCAACAGAGCCTTAGCTAAATGACTTCTTAGGCCATGCTCCCCTAAGCAATTTCATCTTCAGTTACAGATTTTTCATAGTTCCATATTTTGCTTATTTCAGTCCTGCAATGAGTAGTATTCCCCACAGGGTGGCAGAAAATCATTTGAAATCATATGCAGTTGTGTCATTTTGCAACCTTTAGTTTCTTTTTCATTTCAGTAACTTTATTGTTTAGTAAGCTTGGTCAGTGTTTGGTTTTGAGTAAGCCATTCCAGTATTTGTCTTTTTATCCCCATCTCATGAATTATCCATACTTATTGTGAAACATTAGAAAACTACAGTTAAGGCAAAAAAGATAATCATACTTAATACATTTATGTATATCTTTTCAGATTTTCATCTATATATAACTAGATAAATAGCACATATATGTTTTTATAAAAATGAATTAATGTACCTAATAGTTTATAATCTAATTTTTTTCTTTTCATTTAAAAGTATATCATGAACTCCTTTTCAGGTCAATAAGTATATTTCAACACTATCATTTTTATTATGGATAATTTATGTACTAACAACTCCTTATTGAACATTTAGGTTGCTCCATTTTTTTAGCAGTTAAGAACAACACTTCATAGGGTGTCCAAAAAAGCCAGAAACTTAGGACTAACTTATTTTCAAACAATATAATAATTACATTTTAAAATAATATGCTCAGAATATATTTTTAGGTGAAATACCTCTAATCAGTAGGTCTAATTGTTAAGCTGAAAAAAGTATAGAAAAGACAGAGTTTTTCCTGTGTTTCCAAACTTTTTGGATAATCTTTAGTGTATTTTTACCAATACTTGTTTTTTCTGTGTGCCTCCTTGAACAGGCAGATATTTAGACTCTTAAAAATTGGAAAATAATTCAGAGGGGAAAAAAGTGTGGCTTCTAGACCCTAAGCAGAAGATATCGTTTGGAAAGTGATACATTAGCTCAGAGCCACCGTCAACCTTTTCCTTTGTGGTTTCTGGCCTTGGTGTTATGCTTAAAAAGGCCCTCCTCACCCTAAAATTATACAAGTGGTCATAGTTGTTAACAGTTTCATCTTAAAAAAAATGAACATTAAGTCTAATTGGAATTTTGTATATATGCTTATGATATGAAGTAGGGAATCTGATTTTACTAAACTGACAAAATAGTTTGCCTAACATTATTTATTGAATAATCCAGTAATTCTTGAACTCGACTAGGACTCAATCAAATGAATGTTCACCTTCAAGGTTGTCATCCTAGGTCACCCACTTAGTTCAAGTATCCATTCACAAAACTTTTGACAAACCTTTGTATCTGTTCACAAACCATCATTAAACAAACTTTTATTGAACAATATTGTGAGTCAATACTGCCCTGAGGGTACAGACAAAAAAGAGTGTCTGCCTTCACGGAGCTCACAGACTAGTCAGGGAGAGGGGCAAAGACAGTAAACAATTCGGTGGATTTACTTCCAAGGTGCAGCTAAATAGGAGGAAGCTAAACAGATTGGGGGTGGGAGGTGGGGTTAGTAAGGGAAGACTTTCTCAAGGAGGTGATCTCAAGCTTAGTAATATGAGGAAGATCCTCCAAGCAGAGGGAATGGCATATGCAAATGCACAGAGGCTTCTAGGAACTGCACATTGTTCATCAAGACTGGAGCACACTGTGGGAACATGATTGAGGTGAATGGCCAGTAACAAAAATAAGTAGTCAAAGGCCAGATTAAAATGGGATTTTTTTAATGATAAGAATTTATTCAGAGTCAATATAATGAGCAAATGGAAAAGCAATCAATTATCATTTTATAGTTGCACTCCAAGAGAAGAGATTGAAACACGCCCTGCACAATGACAACATTGTTAAGATAAGTCCTAACAGAACAACTTTGAGAGGGACGACACTCATTTGAATATATGCTTTAGTATGTGTGTTAAAATTATTCATGTTACTTTGTCATAGTTTATACATCAAAATAAAAGCACTCAGCCAAATAGACTTGAAGAGGTGCTGAGTCTGCACCTGCTCCCCATTCCCCCCTCCGACCTTGGACCAGAGGTAAGATGAGAGATGATGAAGACATTTGCAACAACGCTACAAAAATGTTTTTGTAAATTCAAATTTCAGAAGGCATAATGCACGTTAAACAAAACTCTTGAATGCTGCTGCACTCTCCACTGTATAATTTTATAGATAGATTGTTATTCTTGCTTATGAGCATATAAATTCAGTGATGTTTGGTGGCTCACAGTTTTTGAAAAAATATGAAGTATCTTTTTTACATGGGCTGAAGATGTCTTTGCTGGTTGAGCTTGAGGGTAAAACTGGATACAATTATATATTCATTTAATTATTCATAACTTGAGTCTGAAATGAATGTGTATATATTTTTCACTTAATTCACTTTATAAAATTCAAAACTAAACCCAGCAGCAGTTTTGTCTTTGGCATGTGACAAGTTTCTTTTCTACAATGAACCAGTAAAAGAAATTGTTCCAGAGAGAACGTGTGCTTCCTTATTTCAGAAAATCCAACTGGACTGCACATATATGTTACACATCACTGTTGCATGATGCTTCCACATTCCACAGAGTACATAGAGCGAAGCAGTAGCACACATGTCTAGGAAATATTTCCATATGCAGAGTTAGGTTATGATCATTCAAGAGGAAAACTAGGCTTATTTGCTGGAGAGTTTTAAGGAACAGGACTCTTAAGAATTCAATTCATTCAGGGAAGAAGCTAGGATATGGGTTGAAGTCATATGAGAGCAAGAGTTCAGATCTGGACATAGTCTTGTTTTTTGACAGAGAGAGGATGTGCATTTTATTCAAGAGAAGTTAGGAAAGAATAGTACTGTCTTAGATTACTCATCAAAACTAACAGTGTGGGGGGCCGCCCGGTGGCGCAGCGGTTTCGTCCGCGCTTGGCAGCCCGGGGTTTGCTGGTTCGGATCCCGGGTGCCCGCCGACGCACTGCTTGTCAGCCGTGCTGTGGCGGCATCCCATATAAAGCAGAGGAAGATGGGCACGGATGTTAGCCCAGGGCCAGTCTTCCTCAGCAAAAAGAGGAGGATTAGCAACGGATGTTAGCTCAGGGCTGGTCTTCCTCACAAAAAAAACAAAAACAAAAAACTAACAGTGTGAACAAATCTTAGAGTCCATATTCAAGTACTCTGTGAAAATGTTTCTGCAATGTCATAAAAGAAATGGCAAATATGAGTTTAAAACTGAGGGTATACATTTTGTAATGTAAAAGCATAAAATTTGGCAAAATAATAGCAGCAAATAGGTTGGAGATCATGGTTGTCATTTGGAAAGAAGATGATGGACAGAGATCCATCTACTCTGAATAGAGGTTATTGCAAAAATATCACTGCACTTATTAATTAATGCTCTTGCAGAAGTAGCAGATATAGTATCACCAGGCCTGGTTTATTACTAAAATCAAGATTAATTTTGAAGAGGGAAGTAGATTTCACTCTTCTCTCCTTTAAGATATGAAATGTTAATAGTAATATGACCATCTATATTTAGAAATATACAAATAAGTAATAGCTTCCAACTAGAAAAAATCAGTTTAATTGATTGATGATGATGATTTTTACCAGTAATAATGCTTTTTAAATTCTTTCTGGGCTGGGTAATTAAAAGTGAGAATCAGGGGCTGGCCTGGTGGTGTAGTGGTTAAGTTTGCACACTCCGCTTGGGTGGCCCAGGGTTCAAAGGTTCGGATCCCGGGCACAGACCTATGCCCAACCTATCAAGCCATGCTGTGGTGGCATCCCACTTATAAAGTAGAGGAAGATGGGCATGATGTTAGCCCAGGGCCAATCTTCCTCAGCAAAAAGAGGAGGATTGGCAACGGATGTTATCTCAGGGCTAATCTTCCTCATACAAAAAAGTAAAATAAAATAAAAGTGAGAATTGATCAAAGGTGAACTGTTCTGCAGTCAGTTATAGTCCCTGCATCCAGATTAACACAAAATTAGATATAACACTGTCATTCACCGAAGCATTAATCATTTATTCTGCATCTTTAGAATCAAAGTACAATCTTACTTGTTTCAAGAAAACATGTGCACTTCAAAATACACAAACAGTTGTTGGGTCAACTGGGAATTTCATTCTATTTAACAAAAAGTGCTAACATGGCTCGATGTAAGGCAAATGCATTTTTATTTAGTACAAATATAAAAATTAAAAGGTAATATGCTCTAATTCACTATTGCAATGGGCTAAATGTTCAACAAATGTAATTCTAAAAATACTTTACTTCCCAAAAGTGATTAACTCAACTGAGAGAATCTAGGTGATTATTTATATTTTAAAACACCTGTTATATTTTAAAATACCTATTACTGCAAAATAGGTAAAATGTACTAACTCACCTCTTTTTAATAAATCTCAGTACAATTGAGGAGAAAATATTAATATTAGAACATTATTTTTTTTCACTTACATAGTTCCCTTAAGCTACTTCAAGACAAATACCTTCTTCTAATATAATTGCTAAATTATACTTACTAAGAAAAAGAAGAACACTTTCCAGTTTCAGGTATTTATGTAATGGGGAGAGATGAAATGACAGAAGTTTAGCATGAATTATCATCTTTAAAAGGTTGTTAATCTCTAAAATTCTAGATTTTTTAAAAAATGGAGTACTAACTGTTCAGCAGGTTAGGAACTTTACATAAATGTGAGATGCTATTCCCTCTGAAATGATCTCACCTAGGCACTATTTACAAAAGTTGTATCTAATATGCCTTGTATATAGTTTGGAATATGAGCGAGTGTGGGGACGAATTTGAATCAATAACATGACTAATGCCTGAAATTACATTATTACTCTTTCTTTAGTTAGCTTTTAACACTGATTCATGTTAAAATGCAATTATTTTTCATGGAAGGGTTTAACACATGAATCTTATGCTAAAATGGAAGGCTGGGGACTGGATTGTGATTAGGAGAGGCTACAGTCTCTGTGACCTTGGGCAGGTTACTTATCTTCCCCAGACCTTCAGTTTCCATGTCAGTAATTGATGAGGTAGCAAAGATTCATTTAACCTAATTTAGCATTTTGCCTAAAGCTGGGCTTATCATTTTTTTAAATTTTAGGAATTCACTAAAATATTATGTGGATGTTTAAGTACAAACATCTGAAAGTTACACATCTTACATGCTATCGTCTAACTTTTAAAAAAGTGGCATAAAAAAGAAGACAACCCAAATACCTACACAAAATCCATGCCTATCCATGATAGGAAAGATCCTTTGAAGAATTTGAATATGTACCAGGATATTGATATTTACAGTTTGCAGGTTTGCACAATACAGTAGATAGAGCCTTGCACTCAGAATCAGCAAATTTCTTTTAAAATTCCAATTTGACCGTTGAATTTGTAGGTCCTCCTCCCCATACGCAATATGCGTTCTCTGAGCTAGGAAATAGGCAACAGCGAATGAAGATGCGGATGACAACCTCAGGGAGTTTCAGTCATTGCCTTGAATTGATAATTTTTGTTTAAGGACCATTCTGAAAATGAGGAGTTTCTTCAAAGTTTAGTTTATAAGACTACCTTTTCTTATAATAGTTTTTGCCTTAGTTCTTTATCCCATCTGTAGGTACAGGGGACATATGCTGAAATGATCATTCCTCTCTTTCATTTTATAATTCTTTTTGTGTTTTGACTATTTAAAAAGCCATTCTCTAGCAAACCAATTTCTTGGCTTAGCTATATATTTTTAAAATATTAATAAAAATGAATATATTTTAAGGTTCTTATAGCTAGTGTATAATATATTTTCTAAAGGTATCCCAGGGGCCTCCTAAATAAGGGAACTTTTTGTTAAAATAATAAATCTATGAAAAAATAAGCTTCTTATTCCAATCTATTTTGATAAAAAAAGTCACACGTTGTGGTCTTTACTGCCCATCTTCCCCCATATCCTCATAAATTGGTTTGGTGTTTAATTTTTGATCTAGGAAAGAATAATTCATTTTTATCTTTAGTTTTAATAGTCAAGGAGTAGTCTATAGAGATTGAATAAATTTAATCCTTCTGCAATTAGTGTCAAATTAATTCATTCGGGAT
Source organism: Tapirus indicus (assembly GCA_031878705.1). Taxonomy (NCBI): domain Eukaryota; kingdom Metazoa; phylum Chordata; class Mammalia; order Perissodactyla; family Tapiridae; genus Tapirus; species Tapirus indicus. Next base: position 51,234,072 of record CM062918.1, read on the forward strand.
GTGGATAACTAAAGAAATACAGACCCTCCCACACATTGACAGAAACCTTTATCAGGTTTAATGTTTTATGTAAATGATCCTACTTGAAAGGAAACTTGTCTTGTTTCTCCCTCCTCTCTATCCTTGTTAATTGTTTTTAAACCTAAACTTTCAGAATTCTCTGAGGACTGTAGTCTTCACTGGATCAACTGTAATCCTACAAAGATAAGATTCTGCCACTAATTTGGCTTCTTTGGGTGGAGAAATTCAATTTTCTCCCCAAATAAAGTTCACAGGACGATATGGCAAGACCTCATGAGGATGATCTGGATATGTCTTGTGTGCAGCAAGCAGATAGGATTATTGTAAGTAGCCATTGGTCTCACACAACACGATCCACCTGGATCACCCCAGATTTGTCACCCTGAGATGACCTTACTGAGCAGGAATGTTGTCCCTCCTGTGGAGAAGCCCAGACACAAAAAGCTACCAAGCAGGTCAGCATCCAAAACATTTAAGATACCCTTTCTTTTTTCGTTCCTTTAAAAGAAACGTTTGGGGAGGCCGGCCAGTGGTGGAGCGGTTAAGTTTGCGCGCTCTGCTTCAGTGGCCTGGGTTTCGCAGGTTCGGATCTCAGGCACGGACAGGCTCACTGCTTGTCAAGCCATGCCGTGGCGGCATCCCATATAAAGTAAAGGAAGATGGGCGCAGATGTTAGCCCAGGGCCAGTCTTCCTCAGCAAAGAAAGAGGAGGATGGGCAATGGATGGTTAGCTCAGGGCTAGTCTTCCTCAAAAAAAAGAAAAGAAACATTTGGGGTTATATGGTTGATGTCTTCGAAGGTTTTATAATTAATCGTCTTAATACATGAAGAATATAACAATCTGATGTACTTCTCTTAATTTCTAGTACAGCTATAAATACACACTGGCTATTACTAAACATGACTCATCAAGATTTTTTTTTAAAAAAGATAATTTAGTTATCTCTTGTCAAGTCACTATTTAATGTTATTTTCAATATTTGCTGTGATAAGCATTAAAATCTGTATATTGGTTGATAAATCATTGTTTGGAAGTGTCTAAAGGGTTCAGTAAATGGTATGAAATTGCCATAGTGTAATAAATGGTTATTTGATAATGAATGAAATTGTTTGAAAATACTGTTAAAATGTCAACTTTAAACATATAGATCATTACTCAAAGAGAAGGCAAACATGGAAACCACAGTGACATCATAAATATACTGCAATAAACACATTTATTTATACTGGGCAAGTTGTAGGTACTTTGTATAAATGCATACAAATTGATATATGAAGTTAATTTCAATCCGTAAAAGTAAGTGCATTGGTTTAACTTATTTAACTCTCCTTACAATAATATTTATCGCAGAAAAAGAAGGTAAAGAAATAAATGATGATAAATAGATAAAATACATAGGAAATGGGAATTGTTTTACAATTTAATTACACTGTCACATAAAATTATCACACAAATACACCAACCTGACAGCAGAAATACATTAAAACTCTATTATCCAATGCAGAGAACAGTTTTTTGTTGGCCTTTATTTCATTTGCACATTTAAAATGATTTTATTTTTTTCTACCAGCATAAAATGTCAAACAATGTCAAAAGCAAAAAAGGTAAGTCAGGAACAAAAATTATTTTCCAAAAGGATTGTTCTGCTTTGCACAGTATCATGAAGATTGACATACAATCTAAGAAAAGGGCAGCAAAAGCACCTTCATCCCATCATGATTGGTGTACTGAAGAAATGTAAACTCAGGAGGAACCCACAATAGAAAATGAAGTTAATTGGTTAGACTTGCGCAGAACTCATACGATGTGCAAATAGTAGCTATACATCTTAAATGGTGTAACATTTCATTTTGGGATAAATAAATATACAGGGCAAAGATTCATTGGTTTTACAAAACCAACTCAAACATTTATTTCCTAGTATTCACCAGGCATATGCTGGATGCTGGGGGCATTACTTTGGCTCTGTCCTGGAGAGGCTGATCATCTAACAGGGGAGATGAGACGCGTTCATAAACAATAAGGCATTTATGTCAGGCTTGCTTATGTTATTTGCTGATCTGTATAATGGGTTCTTTTGCTCTAATTTTCTAAGCCATAAATTGGGACCAGAGTATAGTGCCATAAGACTTTCCAGTAAAATTCTTAAACCTTGGTATCATTTTCTGTTTTTGATAGCTAATCCTAAAAATTCTGCGACACATTTATTAAGATCTACTCTTGTAACATATTTAGGCTATTAGGGCAAGAATAATTTTATTTGTTCTATGGAAATACAAAATTTATAATGGAAAATACAAAATTTAGTTTTGAGAAAAGTGAACATGATAATGAAAATAAACTAGTCAAAGGAAAAAGTAATTGAAGGGATGGGTGAGAATTGAAAATAATTATGGGAGTGAAAGCTTGAAGGTTTAATGCAATTAATAATATAAAGTGATTTAAAAGCATATCATGCAATTTCTTTATGAGGGTCAAATATTTAACCATGGACAATAAACTAACTTTTTAGATGATATTTAGTCTTTATGAAACAAAGCCATATTTCTTTTTCTCTCTCATTTCTCTCAATATCTATTCAAATAGAAGGCAAATGTGTGGGTCTTTTTATAGTCTGGGGGTTAAATAAGACACTGTAAATGCTCACAATGCTGGGATCATAACGAATTAGATTTATTCTTCTGATTTATTATAAAATGCCTAATGGGGGAGCATAAATGATGAATGAAAAACCAGAAGAAAGTTTTCATGGACTTAATTGACCAGACAGGGCTTATCTGGAATTAATTATGCTGTTCTCTAAACTAAAGAAATCTCTGATAATTTTCTGATCACTGATATTGAAGCATCTTTAATAGTATAGGTTTTACAGAGTCATTTTACAGTTTTGTCTGCTGATATGCGTATATATTTATTTATGTATAGGTTCTGTTACATGTACATTTTCAATGGGTAACAATTTTTTCTTAAGTAAAATAGCAGAGGGAATGATGGAAATACAGTTGCACCAGCATTCAAATTGTTGAAAAATTTTAAAATAATAAAATGCAGTCAATTTTTAGCATTTATTTTCACTTTTATTGCTGTTGAAAATTATTTTTAATAAGTCAAATTTAATGATGAGATAAATGTAACCATAATTCTTATCAGAGAGAGAGCTGTATCTGATTTTTCGTAATGGCATGATATATGGTAATTAAAGTGTGTTTTAAATCTTAAGGGTTTCTAGGCTCATTTTGGCTTCAACTGGTGAATTCATTTATAAAAGAAAAGAAGTAGACATTGAAATAGGTAAAATACAATAATAAAAGTAATTCAGACATGACAATAGAAAATGGAGATGCTTAAAAAGAAAATTTAGAGTATCAGATATTGATGAGAGTAGAATCATAAAATGTTATTCCTAGAATGGTTTTCATATTCCTATAAATTAAATAAATTGACTCACTTCTGAATGTTAGGGTCTTCAAAATGATATGTATATACTGAAAATAAGATCTTTTTTATTGGCTGTTGCTACAGAAAGGGTCATAAGTAATGCCAGACATTTTAGAATTTAGAAGGCATCATTTATTACACTTCAGAATGGCCTGTTATAGACAATCGTTATTTAAGAAAATATTGAACATGGGATGTAGTTAACTTTTAACATATTGGAAATACTGTTAATTTTAAATTCAAACTCCTCTATTCTCAAAGGAAGCAGTGCTTAATCATTTTTTAAAATTTATACCCCTATCTTGAATTTAAAGATAAAACTCAAGAAAGACAACCAATATAGTAAAACAGAACTGCCTACATCTTCCTGAACATATAAGGTGCCATTGTGCTAAAACAGACTCTTTTGCCTTTCATTTTTAATGTCCTCTCAGTATGCCTGCTTTCACAAACACTAGTACTATTCCTGTTCCTTCCTGCTCCACCATGGCACCGACTCTCACTTGACACACTTTCCTAAACCGTGTCATTGGGTGCCTGGGGAAGTTTTGTGTGCTTGTGTCTACAGCTGCAAGAAGAGAATAGGGTAAATCCTCCATTTCCCTAAGATTAGAGAGAGTTCTTATAGCAGTCCACTCCTTCTGTTTATATAGAAACTACATTCAAGTCAGGTCAAAAGTAAATAGGAAATTACAGTTGTACTGCATTTTATGTCAGTAGAAGTATGAACATGGGGACGCTGCCACAGACCTTCCTAAGGCTTGACCTGTGGTTGATACCTGTGTATGCCTATAGGCAGAGACCGCTCTAAGATATGGAAAGTAAGGATAAAATTGCCCAGAGTCCTGTGTTTGGAGTGGTTCTAAACTCTTTTAGGATTTAAGCAGCTGTTGCTACAAGGTACCAAAGAGAGTGGAGGATGGAGGGATGCTACCAGTGGCTGCTAAAAACAGATTGGAAGCCCAGGTACACATTTGCATAAATATGCTGTCTGGGCTTGGCAGGCCCTCCTTGCTTTCAGACCTCTTCACTTTGTACATGATCTGTTGAAATATTTTCTTCTCTTCTTTCCCCCTGAGTACAATTGCTGTACTCAACCATTGCTGTTGTTTTTGTCAGATTTCTCTGTGTGAAAATAAAGTACTTTACTTAATTTAATACATATATATTTCTTGCAGAGGTTGGGGAGTGAGAGGGGGGAGAAGGGAAGATATTTTATACACCATGCTTTACCCCCAGCCTTCGAAAGCTCTGAAGATCTGGACAGGGGCGTACTTCACTAGACAGATATTGAAGCTACTACAGAATGCTTGTTGGTGTATTGTAACTTTTTTTCTTAAGTCAGGCTTATCAAGGTATAACTTATATATGTTAAAATTCACCCCATTTAGATGTACAATTCCATGAATTTTGACAAATGTATACAGACTTGTAACCACCACCACAAATAAGATAGAATGTTTCTATTATCCTGAGAAGTTCTCTTTTACCTGCCCCATCCTTGTCCCTGGCAAACGTTGGTCTCCTCTTTGTTCCTATGGTTTTCCCATTTTGCAATGTCATATAAACAGAATCATACAGCATGTAGTCTTTTGAGTTTGGCTTCTTTCACTTAGCATAATGCTTTTTGAAATGTATACATGTTGCATATATCGTAGTTGGTTCTGTTTTATTGCTGAGTAGTATTCCATTGTACAGGTGTATCATAATTTTTCCATCAGTTGGTGGATATTTGGGTTGTTTCCATTTTTTTGAGGATTTTGAATAAAGCTGCTCTAAACATTTAAGTATAGGGTTTTGTGTGTATATATGTCTATATTTTTCTTGGGTAAATACCGAAGAGTGGAATTTCTAAGTTGTCTGGTAAGTGTATGTTTAACTTTATAAGAAACTGACAGGCTGTTTTCCAAAGTGGCTACACCATTTTTCATTCTTCCTGCAATGTGTGACAGTTCCAGTTGCTCTGCCTCCTTGTCAGCACTTGGTAGTGTTAGCTTGTTCTTATTTGAGCCAGTCTAATAGGTATGTGGTGGGGTATGTTGTAATTTAATTAAATCATTTCATATCTACAACGTTTGATTCTATGGGGGTATTCAGTGAATTTAAATAATTGTGTCCACAAGGAGCTTGTCTTCTAGTTGAGAAGCTAATAAAAACATGCACTAAAATCAAATGGAACGTTTCAGTAGTAGTCCAATATGGCAGCAGGAAAGATACCCGAAGAAAGTTCATGATTGATTTCCAACGAATTGTTTGGTTAATCATTGCAATAGTAGTTTACTATTCCTGCATGTTTTTGTGGACACTAAGTCTAATGGACTCTTCCTTCACAATCTGTTACTAGTTTTTTCTTCCTGATTTTAGCCGTCAGCACCTCAGTTTAGGCCTTTATCATCTCATCCTAGATTACTATAGCAATTTCTAACTGGTTTTGTGTCGTCCGGATTCTTTCTACTACAAGCAGTCCTAATTATAGCCATTAAACTAAAGTAGTTTTCTGTGGCTGCATAACAAATTACCACACACTTAGTTGCTTTAGGGTTTTTTTCGTTTGTTTATGGTTCTTTAGGTCAGAAGTCTGGACACAGTGTGATTGGGTTCTTTGCTTGGGGTCTCACAAAGCTAAAATCAAAGTGTTGGCTGGGCTGCCTTCCCATCTGGATCTGGATAACCTCTTCCAAGCTTATGTGGCTGTGGCAGAGTTGAATTCCTTGCGGTTTTCTAGGACTCAGGTTCCTGTTTCTTACTGACTGTCAACTGGGAGATGCTCTTAACTCCTGAGGCCACTCTTATTCCTTGACAGGCGGCCCTCTTCATCTTTGAAGGCAGCAATGGAAAGTCTCCCTCTCATCAAGTCTTTCTTATGCTTCAAATCTTTCTCTCTAAGGAGAGCCTAATCCCATTTAAGTACTCACGGATTAGGTCAATTCTACCCAGGATAATCTATTTTTCTTAGAGTCAACTATTCCATAAAACAAAACCTAATCATGGTTGTGATATCCCATGCATACTTAAAGGTGGGGATTAGACAAGGTGAACACAACAGGGAGGGGGAGTCTTGGGGACCATCTTATAATTCTGTCTACCATGTACAGTAAATAGTTATTTAAATTTAGTAACATTAAGAACAACTTATTTCAATGCTGACTTCATTGCATTTTACTTCTTTTATTTGGGTTCACTTTTCTCTTTGACAAGGTACTACATCCTTTAGTAATTATTTTATTGAGAATCAGTAACTGGTAAACTCTTTTAGTTGTCAGGAAATGTCTTTATTTCATTCTCACTTTTAAATTACAGTTCAGACTTGTGTGGAATTAAAAATTGACATTTACAGCTACTTCTTCATTGCCTTCTGGCATCTGAAGACTGAATTTGGCTATTAGTCTAGTTGTACTTTCTTTATAAGTAATTTTTTCTCATTGATAGCACATAAACGTTTCTCTTTAACAGTGATATTTTCCAGTTCCACTAAGACTGGTCTAGGTGCAGGCTTATTTGTTTTCTATCCTGTTGTTTTCTAGAGTACATTTTCAATTTAAGGACTCTTGTCTTTCTTAAATTTTGCAAAGCTCTATTTTTTTTTCCTTCAAATATTGCTTCTCCTGTATTTTCTCCATTCTTTTTTCCTGGAACTCTTAATAGAATTATATCCAAAACAAGTTATATTCCATGTACATTAACTGTTCTCTCGTATTTTCATTTCTTTGTATCTGAGTGCTGCATACTGAGAGAATCTCCCAGTTCTATCTTCCAATTCAGTAATTCTCTCTTCAACTCTTTTATCCAGAGTTTGTCCTTTCTATTGATTTTTTTAAAAGTCTAATCAGTATAAAGTTTCATTTGAACATTTTGTAATTAGTTTGCTTTATTAACCATATATTTAATTTTCACCTGTTCCACAACTGTGTTTTGTTTCAAATGAATATTATCCTTGCATGTACATCTTTGTGGAACCTAAACATGCTTGTTAAAGACTTTTCAAAAAATTTATTTTCTTTCATATCAAGTAAATTCCTCTTTCAACCATAGTTTTGTTTGGCTCTCTTTCTTAGAATTTATTTTTTTCTTATGTTTTGGAATTTACGTTTTCAGATTCATTTAGAGTGGGAGGTTTTTATTTTTCTCTTTTCTGTGCTTACCTCTTGCTGTCTAGTGATTTTACAGTTGCCTTCACATGAAGGCAACTTCTTCTCTGGAGGCCTCAGGGTAGAACGCAGTCTAGCGGCAGCTGCCCCCAGGTCCCATCCTAGGAGATATTAATAATATACAAGGCAATATTGGATCAGGTCCAGGTTAAGAGGCTGTGTCTGTGTCCTTTCACCTCCCTAGATGCTCATTTTCTCATAAATCATATCCCTAGGACAAAGCATCCTTGAGCCTGAGCAGAGGAGCTTGACTCCTAGTCATGACTTCAAACAATGAGAGGGATTCTGGTCCACCACCTCTTCTTGAGTACTTTACTCTGTGCTATCCCACAGAAGCTAAAGTCCTGACCTGCTCAATATGCTTCCAGATCCAGAGTGTATTCCACAACTTCAGCTCCAGCCATTGCAATGTTTTGAGCAGAGGATTGACATAATATGATGCACATTTTAAAGAATTGCTCTGGCTGCTGCTTTGAGAATAGGCTTTGGGGATCAGTGGTGTGGTTGAGGGGGGTAAGAGTGGAGGCAAGGAGCCCAGTGAGGAGGCTGTTGTAATGATCCAAGCCAGAGATGAGGGTGGCTCAGACCAACAAAGGAAAGCAAAGAATCAAGAATGACTGCTAGAGTTCCACTTTGAGCACCTGGGTGGATGGGGTGCTATTCACTGAAACAGGGAAAAAGCTAGATCCTTTCCCAAATGAGTGAGATGATTGTCCAAACCCAGGTGATCAGGGTTTGTTGCAGGCCCCTTGACTCCAGATGTGAAGCAAGCAGTTAGAGGGAATTTGGTCTTCAGCATTAAGGTTCAAGGTCTATTGGAGCAAAGGATCAGAGGTCCCTAAAAGGATGGGCCCCTCTAAAAGTGGAATGGGTCACCCTGGGCTGAGGGTGATAAAGGAACCCCTTGGTACTGACTGTCAAAGACTGACTGACTCTAGACTCAGCTTAAGCCTCTGTTTCTCTATATTCGGTGCCACCTGCTTGCCTGAATCAGCCTGTCTCCACTCCTTCTGGGGTGGGGCTATCTTCTTTCTGTATAATATTTCTGGTTTAATCCTGTTACCTTGGCGGTTAGCCTTGGCATCCACACCGCCCATGAGAAATCAAAGGGTAATTCAGATTCATAACCAAAGCATCATTTAGGACATATCTCTGTGCATAGAAAGTGAAATCAAATGTTGAGGCAATTATGAGAATTATTCAGGCAAAGACATTTCTTCCTCCCTTATATGGATAGTTCATGAAAAATTTTTGGGCTTGTCATTAACTAGCTCATTACTTTAATTAACCACTTCATTATGTAAGTGTAGACACAGCCTTAAAATTATTTGTACTGTTTCTTCCTGTGTGTAAATAACTGTGAAGTAAAAATATTAATTTATGAATGTAATTTTGTAGGTGATCACTCCATATTTACTCAGAACTAGCAATTAGTACATGCAAATCAGCTAAGACAAAAGTCTCTCTGATCCTGTTTAGAATGCAGGAAGAGTTAATTTGCAAGAATGCCTGCTTCTGGCCCATCTGATTCTCAAAAGTCACGTTCCTGCCTCTGAAAATCAGAAACTGACCATATTTGTTGTGAGCTTTATGATTGCTGTTAATGCCCTTGCAAACACAGGAAATAAAATGCTAACAAATCATCATCCATTACTTAATTATATTTACCTAGGCAGATAAAGTTGTGGGGGAAAAGAGTGAATCATACTTTTTTAAAAAAGGCGTTCCTCATTTGGGAAACAAAGATAAAATTTGTAGCTTAGTTATGCCTCATTGTGCCATACAGAGCCTTTTCTGTGAATCGTGTCCAAGTCCTGAGATTTTTTTTCCCAAAGTGGTGTAAAATGTTTGTTGACTCCCAATTAAATCAGTTCCATCTCCAGTAGGGGTAGTGCAAATGGGACTTAAACATTCCTTGAGGTTTCTGATGTAGATGGAATAACACACTCAGCAACACAAATATCAACTAATACAGGATAGTACAACTACCTTGCAGGTCTTGAATTGGAGAAGCCATTGGAATCATTCATCTTCATTAGAAATCTTGCTTGTGGTTGAACAGAAGTGGTTGAGTAGCCCCAATCATTGGACAGTTATTTCTAGATTGTCTATTTAAAAATATACTGTCCCAAAGTTTTGTAAGATGCATCCACAGGTCCTGGTAAACCAAGCTACATCCCCTGGCCACTGTGATCACATGTGTTTTTAACTCTTTGTGTGCCTTGGGGAGGCACTCTGGTGCCAGTCTCCCTAAGTTAAGGGCTACCTTGAAAAGACACGGACTGGAGTGGTTAGGAAAGATGAAGGTAGGTTTCCAATCCGTTTCGCATTGACTTGTGAGTTCTGTGTTTCAATCTATATTCTCCTGCTTAGTGCAACTCCTTGGCATCTCCACCAGAGGGAGCGAGGTTAATATTTGGAGAAAGAAGCAAGTAGCCTTACATCACTACTCACAGCAACGATAGATACATCAGAGGCTGGTATCTCAGTGCCAGCCGCATGCTACAACATGTTACATTATTTCTTTATTTGTAATCCCTTAAGTTTAATTTATATTATTTATTTTTGAATAGAACATATATTCACAAGTTTCAAAATTTTAAAATACAAGAGTATATGGTAAAAACTCTCCCTGCTACATTTGTCCCTCAGCCTCTCAGCTACCCTTCCCACAGGCAACTAATGTTACTCGTTTCTTGTGATATTTCATTCCACAGGTACTTAATGTCATCAGTTTCTTTACAGCTATTTTATGCATATACATGTAAACAAATATATATTTTCCCTACCCTTTGAAGATAAATGGTAGTATACCATACACAAAGTTCTGCATTTAATGATACATCTTAGAGGTTGTTCCATATCAATACAAAAAGATCTTTCCTGATCTTTTTTATGATGTCATTGTATGCATGTAATGTAATTTATTCAATCAGTTCTTTGTTGATGGACATTTAGGTTATTTTAAATCTTTTGTGATTACAAACAATGCTACAATGAACAAACCTTAATGACATAAATATGTCATTTCTTAAGAATGTAAGTTTACCTGTAGGATAAGTTCTGAGAACCTGGATAGCTGGGTCAAAGAGTATATGCACCAATAGGTAATTTCTAACCACAGCACCATTTCACACACAAAAGGGCTCAGAGAAGTGAAGTGACTCACTCAAGGGCACATGGTTATTAAACACTGAAGCCAGGATTCAAACATAACTTGTGCTGTTTCTAAATCTCCTTGTTGCTCTTTTACTGGCTGATAAGATTTTTCCTCAATAAGAAAAGTAACAACTGAATACTTAATATGTGTAATGTGTGTAGTAAGTGCTTTGTAGCATACAAAGGTGTAAAGACACTCTCTTGGGGAGTTTACAATTGAGTCATTTTAGTAAAATATTGGAAGGAAGGAAATGGATGAAGTTATGGAATATATATACACCCCCACACACCCATACTATATATATATATACACACACACTATATTTGTATATATATATTTATACACGCATATACACATACACACATATATAATTTAAAGCAAATACAAATGATGGAGATGAATATTTAAACAGAAAAGAGATTAAGAGTTATCTATTTAATGAAAGAATATGCACATTAAACTAGCTTTTAGAAATTTAAAAGTAATACAATGCTATTGCAGGGATAAGCATTGGGAAGAAAATAAACATCATTCTTAATTCTATTACCCAGAGATAACTACCATTAACTTGGGGTACTTTTCTTTCCACTGTTTATTTACAAAGTAGAATCCTATTTTAAATATTGCTTTATAGTCTATTTTTTCTCTTAATAATATTTAATAACTATCTCCTCAGATCATTAAATATTCTTCCTTAACATCATTTTCATAGCTTCAGGGTTTTCCACTATATGCACCAAACCATAATTTATTAAACTAAATCTCTTTGTCAGACAAGATTTTTCCCATGCCCCTCTCCTTTTTAACTATGATAAACAATTCTGTGATGAACAGACTGGATTTGGACTGGATTATTATTTTTTTTGCTATCCATTATCCAGCATTCTTCCACTCCCCCTTTAGCGTCTGGACCTCCCTTTCAGGTGAGTTCAACACTGTAGCTAGTCTTAGTGAGATGGCAATTCCCAGTGCTCCCTCTCCCTCCCCCACATCTCTGAGTGTCAACAGGAATTAAGAGGACCTGATTCTTCCTCAACTCACTCTCTGGTAGTGCTAGGGTATGCTCAGCCAATCAGACATTTGCTCCCAGGACTTTGGATCCTGACCAAGTGGAGGCACAGAAAAAGGGAACATTGTGGGTCAGGCTCATTCTCATGGGAGTGCTGGTGAAGGGCCAGACTTTTGCTGTGGTGGCCTTGGTGTATCTGGCTCCCTTGTACCCTAGTTTTCAAGCATGATTCTCTAGCCTCCTGTTGATTTGGTGAGCCCCCAAGATCCTTCCAATATATTCTCTCTTTGCTCAATATAGCCAGCATTGTCTTCATTGCTTACAACTGAAACCCCTCATGGATGCAATGATAATTATAAGCATGATCTATAATTACTTCCATAGGTCAAGAATTCACTTCTGAAAGGAGGGAAAAGAGTATTTCTTTAAATAACAAAATCCTTTCATGCATTTTAGAAAATCGTGTATAAAGGGAGGTACACTTGAGTAACTTAAAAAAAATGCCAACTAACCTGTTGGCATCTTATGAAGATAGCAAGCTGTATATTTGTCAAGAAAGCCTTTTGGTTCTGTGAAGAGGTAATTATCTATATAAAAATTAGTTGTGTCCGCTTTAAGCAAACTCAATGTGTACAAATTCAGATGTATTATCATATAGATAAGGGAGGGAAGAGGGACTCTTTAGAACAGAGAAATCAAAAAACCTAGAGTTTGTGCCCATCACCTCCCTGCACTGTCACCTTGGGCAAGTTGCTTGACCTCATGGTAGTGCTTCTTGATCTGCAAAATCAGGGTAATATCAATCCCTATATCACAAGTTTGCTGCTTGGAGTCTAGACTTTAGGACATATCAGATACATGTGAAAGTATGTTATAGCCTGTAAAGTGTTAAATAACATTTACTTTATAATTGCAGTAAATGAGAATTTCTCTTCTTTTTAGAGCTTGTTGAGTATTTTATACCAAACACATTTACATCAAACACCCTGATTCAAGGTGATTCCATTAACAAAAATTCGGTTTAGAATCCTTTAATTACTAAAAGACTTTTCCTTCCTTTCTCCCTCCCTCCCTCCCTTCTTTCCTTCCATTCATATATGGTTAGTATCAAGGATATAAACAAATGTGACAGTCATTATAGTTCCTCAATCAAAACACCTTGACTCAATACTTCTTCCCAAAGCCTGTACTATGGATTGAAAACTGAAAAATTTAATCATTGCTTAGCTTCCACAGCGCCCTGCCACTGTGTTTTTTGAACTGTTAGCATGAACAATACGAGCTCTCTAAGTTAGTGACCTGGGAGTTTATTCTACAGGTTGCTTTGCAGACAAATAATCAGGAAATGGTATGGAAAGATGTGTCCCTCAAAGGGAATCAGCCCCACAGAAGAAGACTGCCCACTGGAGAGAAGGGAGCACCTGCTGTCATCCCTTCATATCATCTCCAGGGTTGCATGGTAGACTGGGGAGTCCTGGGGAGCATCATTCTAGGGACGGCAGAGGGGGGTCAGGACCTGGCTCTTTAGGTTCTAAAAACTATAACTTTCTCGTATTTGTTTTTCTTGTTGTCCTTGTAGTGATTTCCAATCTGACACTTTTTGCTCGTGCTACATCCTCTCTAAAATGTCTCTTGAATCTATCTCTATCCATTCTTACTGTCCATGTGTTGGATTCCTGTCATCACTTCAGTGGCCTGGGTTCATTTCCTGGTTGTGGAACCACACCACCTATCTGTCAGTTGCCATGCTGTGGCAGTGGCTCACAGAGAAGAACTACAAGGACTTACAACAAGGATATACAACCAGGCACTGTGGCTTTGCAGAGGGGGAAAATAAAAGAGGAAGACTGGCAACAGATGTTACCTCAGGGTGAATCTTTCCCTGAGGGAAAAAAAGATGTGATTCTCTAATTCATTAAAATTAAAAAAAAAAAGATGGGAGTAATCAATTACCATTATGCTTGTGAATAATCTTAACTTCTTCAGCAGATGACTTTCTATGTTTATCGTAAGCAGTCAATTCCAGTAACCCAATTTAAAATGGGAGAGATTTCAATCAACATGCATATTGAGCATTTACATCATACAATCTGTGGGAGATACAGAAGGAATATAAGGCATGCTGTTGATCCTTAAGGGGCTTACTATTTAATTAAGAATATAAGATGATTCCATTGGCCACATCATCAGAACCACCTAGAGTACTTGTTAAACATTTCTATGCCCTACACAAGACTTCCTGAATCAGAATTACTAAGAGAGGTGGCTGAGAATCTGCATAATTAGGAACCTCCCCAGATAACTTTTCTTCTCAGTCAACTTTGAATTAATAAAAGCCCCAGTTGGCTTCATTCCTCACTCCAATCTGAAGAGAGTGCTTTGATCTCTTATTATAGATCCAGTCAGCCCTCAGTTCCTAGAAGGAACACTAAGTTCTTCCAGATAAACATGCGATGACTTAGTATCAAATCACCTCTGCTACAAGTCTGGTATCTCATTTATTCATTCATCCCATCAAAATTTATTGAGCACTTGCTGGAATTTTCTGTGTACTCTGAGTCTTAGGTCTTACGTGTAGATTTCTGTCTTGGTCCTGATTCTCAAATCCTCATCTGGTAACCTCCTATTAGAGAAGTTTTCTTTCAGACTCAAGTCCCATCTTTTCCTTGGTCTTCCTCCCCTCAGAGACTAGAGCTCTTTTCTGAGCTCTAGGCCAGTGGCTGGGTGCAGCTGTTTGTTCACAGTGTTTCCAGAGGCTGAATGCTTCACTGTCTGGTCTCTGGCTTTCACCCTTCCCAGAGCTGGAGTGTCAGATCTAGAGCTTCCTTATTGTCCCAGGTCCTTTTAAGCAAATAGACACAGCCTTTATATGGATAGTAAGGTTTGAAAGATATATTATATGAATGGGTGGCTTTTCCAATTATAAAGTGTCATACAAATGTGAGTTATTGTCATGAAACGATAGGGCCCCAGGAATAAATGTGTGATGTTATCAGCACAGAGGTGCTGGAATGCAGCTATGTGTGTTCAGCCCATTGAAAACACAGGAGACCACTAACAAATATCCTCCTCATAGTTGCAAAGTTAAACAGAAACAAGGTCTTATAAATGCACCATATTCAGTAGCATATGAATTGTAACTGGCAGGTTTACTTAAGGCTTATTTGAAGCTATGTAAAAAGTTCAAATGTCTTTTTAAAAGTAAAGAAAAGTAAAAGCAAGACTCCTACTAGAAAGCATGTAGTATAGTAGATACTATTGGTTTCCCACCCAACAGCCGTTCCATCTTCCCCTATTTCTTTCTTGCTGGCAAAGCTGATTCTCATTTCAGAGGCTGAAATGTCAGAAACCTCCTTTCCCAGCTTCCTTGCAGCTGGGGCAATGGCATGTGACCCAAAAAGACATGGCCATTCGACCTGAGGGGAAGTCTGCTGGTGAAGTTCTATGAAGTTTTCCTCCCTGATAAAAAGACAAACCTCACCCTGTCTGCCTTCATACATGGTTGCTAACTTGATGTCTGGAGTAGCAGCAGCCACCTTGTTACAAGAGGGGATGAGCCTGAGGATGACAGACAACACACTGAAGATCACTGGGCTTTAAGATAGAAAGAGCCTGGGTCATTGACGTCACTGTTGAGGTGTTGAATTAACCTTCCGTGTAGCTTCCCCGCAGCTGCTACCTTTAGACCTCTTTTTATGTGAGATAGTAAATGATCTTTTAAGTCACTTTCAGTTAGTTTTTCTGTATTTGCAGCTAAAATAATCCTAAATTTAAACAAAATCTTTAACACTATAAAAAATGAAAATAATTTTTTGCATTGCAAAGAAAATACATGTTCATTTTTTAACAATTAGAAAATATAGATAAACCAAAACACAAATAAAAATATAAACGTAGTCCCATAACTCAGAGATAACCATATTTTGATGTATATTCTTTGACCTCTCTCTATGTATCATGTGCATTTTGATGTACAACTTCTACAAAATGAGATTATAGTTTACATATTGTTTTATATCCTGATTTCTTATTTTGAGATGATTTCAAACTTACAGAAATTTTGAAAGTACAGTACAAAGAACTCCCCAAACCCATCATCCAAAGATCCTATTCAAGTTTGGCAACTGTACCAATAAATGTTCTTTACATAACATGATCCAATCCAGAAAGAGACATTGCTCCTAACTGTCATGTCTTTTTAGTGTCCTTCATTCTGGGACAGTTCCTCAGTCCTAACTTGTCTTTTATGACCTTGATGCATTTGAAGATTACAGGTTAGTTGTTTTGTTGACTGTCCCTCTATTTCATTTTGTCTGATGTTTCCTGATGATTAGATTCAGCTTATGCATCTTTGACGGGAGGTTGTGCTCTCTTACTGCATTTTATAAGATGGCACATGATTTGTTGATTATTGGTGGTGTTAACTTTTGTTACTTAAGTAAGGTTGTGTCTGTCAGGTTTTTCCACTATAAAATTACTTGTTTTTCCTTTGTAATTAATAAATAATTTTGGATGGAGATACTCTGAGACTGGGTATATATCCCATTTTTCATCCAGCTCTCTTCCACTAGCTTTAGCATCCCTTGATGCTTCTTACCTAAATTTGTTACTACTATGATCGTTACCAAATGGTGATTTTTCTAAATCCATTATTTCTTCTATGTTTGTTAATTGACATTCTACTATAAGAAAGAGATTTTTCTTCTCCATTCATTCATTCATCTATTTATATCAGTGTGGATCCATAGATTTCTATTGTTTTCAATGGGATATAATCTATCACTATTATTAGTTATTCTGACAATTAAGACATCCCAGATTTGGCCAGTGGGAGCCCCCACAAGCTAGCTTCCATGTCCTTTTGACATGTCCCCATTGTTCTTTGAGTACTGTTTACTTTATGAAAGAAGATGTTCCAGGCTTGTATACTTTCCCTGCTCTAGCCCTGGAAGCTGTTTCTCCAAGGAGCCTGTGATTCTTTTTAATGGAGAGTGGTGTATAGACACCAAGACCTAAGCAGTGGTGTGCTTATTGCTACCAGAGTGTTGATGCTCCCAGGCACTCAGGGTGGACAGAATCAGAAAATATACATATACACTATGTATAATACACATACATTTATATTTGGCTTTATGTTTATGCATATTGAAAACTTTGAGTTCACAACAATATCTCCAATACCAATCCAACACTGCAGGGTTAATTCTAACCTTCCCTCTTTTCACATTTGTAGCTCTCTTCTCTGACAGTGAGAAAGCTTGTTCTTTTAATCCATTGCTCAATCTGCCTTTATGTAGCCAATCTCCCGACCTCTGCTGGGTCACCTTTAACCAGATTTTTAAAAAACAGCTCAATAATATATTATTGTTATCTTTCCAAGTAACTAAATAATTACCTACAAGATGATTTTTAAAGGCTGAATATTATTCCACTGTGTATCCATGGACATTTAGGTTGCTTCCAAATAATGAACATCCTTTCATCTGAATCTTTACACAATCCATTATTATTTATTATTCCTAAAAGTAAAATTACTGGGTGAAAGGCAAGCATATTTTTAAGGCTCTCAATTTGTAGTGCCACATTTTAAAGTCAAGTAAAACTATAAGACTATGTGAATTTGGATTCCACTTATATGGAATTTATAATCGCTGTTTCATGGATTGGACTAAAACTGAGCTTTGCATTGGCTAAAAAAAAGTGGCAATTATATCATAAAATGAAAAATATAGAAGAAATGTTTCCTCAAGAGAGCAAATGGTTGTCACACCCCTTCCAAGCACATTCATCTATTCAGTAGCTAGTTCCTGAATGTCAGCCTTGTTCAAGATGGCTTGCTGAGCACTGTAGGTGACATAAGGTTGCATTAGATGCCAATTCCCTCCTCAAGGAGTAGCAAGGAAGCCATTAAATTAGTGAATTAAAAATCCTTAATTTATTCATCAAAAGAAGGCCTCTAGGACCTCAGTTTGGCAGGACTTCATTAAGGATTAATTTTCATTATTTAAAAAAAAATTTTTAAAGGGCATTTAAAAAAAGTCTGTGGTTGAGACTAATTCAGAACAACCTTTCCTTTATATCCTATAGTACATTTTTCTTATTGGAACACCATATAGGACATTTTTATTATTAAAAAACGCTTGGTCTTACAGAATAATTGTGAACCAAATATTAAAAATTGATTTTTCAAATTCTAGGACAGTCTAGTTACTTGGGTTTTTTGTTTTGTTTCATTTTTTAGGGAACATGAACTTAGTATAAATACATACTTTGGCCTAGATGCAGAACTTGGCCTACTTAAGATAGACTATGCTTAAAAATCCAGACAACAGCCTAATTTAGAGCTTCTTTGTGAAAGGGAGGTGCTGAATGATGAATTCACTGGTTTTATTGGACTAGGTGCCCACTAGGAGACACCAAGATATGTGAGCAACACCCCGCCCTTAAGAAAGTAGAAAACAAGAAGGTGAACAAGTTAATAAAACAGAGACCTACTTTCACTAAATTAAGAAAATAAGAGTTTAGTTTATTTTTTTCATCCTCAAGGAAGCTCTAATTCATAACATCTTGAGGAATCCAGTCTGGAAAATGAAGCAACAGGCGAGGGAGATGAGGTAAGCCCCACATTCTACAGCCAGTCTTACAAGGGCTGAAGTCACTGGTGAATGCGTTGGTTTCTGTAAGTATATCTGCCGTAATATAAGCATGAAGTCACTCTGAGGTCAATGTTCTTTTAATACTTCTTCTTTCCCTTCTCCTCCTTCAAACTTTCTAAGGGTTTCTAATGAAGATTGGCTCCGAGGGGCTCTTGTAGGCACACTGATACAGATCCGTGAGTCTCGCTGACTCCTGGCCTGGGGATAAGAGGATCCAATCCTTTGAAAAAGTCTTCTCATTTTTCCAGTGAATAGCCAGGTGTCCTGTTTCTGCTGGGCCTCATTTATCATTCCCAAGAAAAATCTCTCCCAGACAGACAGATCGTCTTTGAGGAACCCTATCATATTCTCTGTGTTTCACAGGCTCTAATTCTGGAGCCACCCTCTACTTGCCCTTCAGGAAACTTTTAGAGGACTCACTATATTTCTTTGAATGTTTGGAGGCAGATTTCCAGACTTTTCAAGATTTAGTGGGATGGTGGCAGACTCGTTTTCATCTGAGTACCTGAAACACTGGATTGAGATTCTGAGCTTCATCTGGGCTCAGTGGGGAAAGGGTACTGTGGCTGATGACTGATGTTTGACAGCCTCGGGAGAGGGCAGCCGCCCTTGTGCCACTTATTTCCATCCATGACTTGGTGACCCCTTCGTGCTATTTCCAATCCTTTTTTGGACTAAGGATAGGGCATAAGTAATTCAGTGTAACAGCCAGTAGTTCTTTAATTCTGTATTTGATTCCTGTGTCACTCCGACCATCGCAGGGTAGTGCTGGGGTATCTTCAGTTCCCTGGAAATCTCCTTTAACCAAACTCCGTCTTTAAAGTTCAGTCTTAGTGAATCTCTCAGACTGTACCTGAGGTCTCTTCTTTGCAGATGGACTTCATACAGTGGGGGCTGGGGAGTGGGGAGAGGAGGATATCTACTCTCACATGATCTGAACCAGACATTAACAGAGGAAAAATGTCCCATCACTGTCAATGGAATGAATAGTCTATCAAAATGGCTCTCATTCTCCAGTATTGAGATTAACTTTACCTGCTGAACGTGATAAAATTTATTTCGGTGGCCTATGACCACCATCTATCAGCATCCGACCCCTATCTATATAAAACAATAAGCATGATCTTAAGGCACTCTTAGGGGCTGTCTAAGAGACGTATATTTGCTGACATACAACCTGACTGAAGCCAAACACCATTACCCCTGTGACTGATTGGAGGGAGGCCGTAACTGAACAGTTTTATTTCCCTCCAGCAGCTGAGCTCCCTGACCACGCGAGCTGAGCTGACACGGCATTTCAAGTCCTGTTACCAGCTCAATGGTTCTCTTGTAAAAAAAAAAGCACCTCTTCATTTAGCCTCTCCATCTTGATCATTGCTGATGGGCTATCAATAATTTCAAGTTGGTTGAGCAGTTGGCTGAAGGTTAAATAAATTCTGCCAGCTGTTTGCATGATTGTACCCGAGTGGAAGGATTCCAATTTGAAGCAGTTTTCTAGCAAGTGCTCCTTGGAAATGTTTCTAGAGTCAAAACAGTTAAGAAATTCCGTTTTGAAGGCCCAAGAGCGCTTGAAATGGAAACAGTCGCGAGCCACGAGAACCCTGACATTAACAAAAATGGTTTTTACTCTATTTCAAATTTTCCTCAGAGTAATTTAGAACCCAAAGAACACACAATTAATTATTAGCAGGGAAAATTCTCAACCCACTAATGCGCTATTTTAGATATTGGTATTTGTTTTTTTAAAAATGAACCAAATTATATTTTCAGAAATTTATCCAATAGCAGTAAGTGTAGGAAGGTGTATCATGAGCTGTAGTTATATTATATAAGGTTTTCTGTTGCTAAATAGTAAACTTTTAAAATACTTTATTCACCTTTAAAAAGGATGATCTCCTTTTTAAAGTAAAATTGGTTTTGTTTTTTCCCCCCATATTACAAAAATAATATACAGTGATAATGGAACATGACAAAATACAGTTAAGCAAAAAGAAAATAAGAATCACCCATCAGAGTTAACTGTTTTCAACATTTTATCGTATATCGTATATCATATATTTTAATGTACATATATTTATAATTTTTCTTTTACTAAGAAGTGATTTTACTGAATATAAAATATTGCAGCTATTTTATATATACAGTAAAAAAAGCACATAGATGTGGTTAACAATGTTTCTGGCTTCTGGAAATTATTATTTTTTTGCTGAGGAAGATTAGCCCTGAGTTAACATCTGTTGCCAGTCCTCCTCTACTTTATATGAGGGTCGTGGCCACAGCGCAGCTGACATCACGTCCAGGATCCAAACCCGTGAACCCAGGCCGCTAAAGCTGAATGTGTCGAACTTAACCACCATGTCACAGGGCTGGCCCCTCTGGAAATTATTTGAACTGTTTATTTGGTGTGAGTTGATGCTAACAGAACCTCACAATAGGCTCCCCACAAAGTTCTCAACTTCTTGGATCTTTTCCAGGATACCACGTTTCTTGATCTGGAATTTTCTAATCTCTGACTCTGACAATAAAAGTGCATCAGGGTGCCTTGGTCATAATTAACTGATTTTAGATAAGCTTAGGTAAATTTTCAAAGAATTTTTAGAGTTACAATACTGTTGGCATTCTTTACAAGGAATAAAGCCATTAACTACCTTTTGAGTGGTTTAGAAAGCACTTTTATGTGCATCTCATGTGATTCTCACACCTGTGAGGTCTCCAGGATGATGGCTTCCCTGTTTTACACTTCGGTGGGCTTTGCACTGCCCCTTCTGCTTTTCACATATGAGGCATCTCTAAATAAATGTGAGCTACACCATTTCCAATTCTCCGGACATTCTGGCATGGTAGAACTAAATAAATGTCCCCAGCTCTGTGTCAGCATTTATCCTTCCCTTACATTGGCAGTCATTGCCATCACGAAAGAAGAAGGTTAGATTGTCTAGAGAAAGTAGAGAATATAGAAGGCATTATCTTGGTGGCTATGGCTTTTCTCTAACTTGTAATTAACTTACCATGTTCTGCTGAGTGACAGGGGAAGATAATAAAGTGGAAATGGAAATGAATTTCAGTGATTTAGAGTGTTGCTACTCGAAGTGTGCTCTACAGGCCAACGGCATTGGCATCATTTGGGAGCTTGTAAGAAATGCAAAAATCTCAGGAACCACCCAGACCTACTGAATCGGAATCTGCATTTTAACAAGAGTCCCTGGTTATTAGCATGTATATTAAAGTCTGAGAGGCATCTGTCTAGAAGAACAGACTTCCTAGGTAGAGTTAAAAGGTTGAAGCTCAGTCATTTGTAACAGAGCGTTTAAGTGATGTAATCCGACACAAAGACATTGAAGTTATTTTGATTTCTTCTAAAACAATCACCTCGAAGTATAATACTCGTTTTTTGGGTTTTTGTGTGTGTGTGTGAGAAAGATTAGCCCTGAGCTAACATCCGTTGCCAATCCTCCTCTTTTTGCTGAGGAAGACTGGCCCCGGGCTAACATCCGTGCCCATCCTCCTCTACTTTATATGGGATGCCACCACAGCATGGCTGACAAGTGGTGCATTGGTCCGCACCCAGGATCTGAAGCTGAGAACCCTGGGCCGCTGAAGCGGAGCGCAGGAACTTAACCCCTACACCACCAGGCCAACCTCATCATACTAGTTTTCAAGCTGCAAAAAATAGGTGCGATCTATTCCCTTAGTTTGGTCACTGAAATTAATCTCTCATCGGTTGGCTTAGTTGGCACTCTGGATGGATTTAGAAAGATGAATCAGATGACTTATCAAAGTCTCTTCAAGCTTAATAATACTAATAGAAAGGAATAACAAAAACTTCTAGATGACTTACTCTGCTGTGCCATGCATTGTTCTAAGTGTTTTATATGAGGTAAGTCACTTAGTCCTCATAACAATCCATTAGGAGAGGTACCAGTACTGTCCCCATTGTACAGATGAGAAAATTGAGGCTTGGAAGGGTTGAGTAATTTGCCCAAGATTACACAGAGAGTAATTAGCAGAGCTGGGATTTGAGTCCAGGCTAACTAGCTCCAAAGTGCATTCTCTTAATCACTGCATACAACTATGTAAAAACACAGTACCTTCACATTTTAGTGAATTTGAAGTATACTATTTTGAAATCACATAGTGCAAAAATATAAGTTGAATCTCTCCTTATGTATAAAATTTTAAATAATCCAAATATTCCCAGATGAAAAAAGAAAAGTACCAAGAATCTCATAATTTTGAAGCCACCTGGTTGAGTGACTTGTAAACTGTTTATGCTGTTGCCACATGGTGGCGCCACTCCAACCAGGAAACAAACACAGCTATCCTTTGTCAGCTCTATGGGAAAATCAGTCTTGAATTGTGCTAGGCCTTTGGGAATAACCCTCAAATACACTGTAATCCCCGTGAATTTGACTAACTTACTGTAGTTCTGGTTCAGACTGTCTGGGTTAATTTCAAACGAAAAATTTCAGCTCTGTATATTATTTTCACTGTCACTTTGAGTTGTCATATTAATTTCAAAACTTACCTTTCAAAAAGGCAGTGAATTTGGGAAGGAAAAGCTGGAAAATATGGTAATTCAGCAGTAACTCAGTGCTTTTTTTTGCTGCTACTACCACATCTCTGCCAGACTCTGCCTGTGCAATACACAAATAACAAACATGGCACATCTGGTGCCCCCTTTTGGGGGAATAATGCAAATCCTTTCAAATTGGACAGTAGACTCTCCAGGACCTTTCTGTTATTGTTGTTGTGAGATTCACATTGTTTATTTTATTAATATCCTATCTCACTCTAAAATGTTCCATATGTGTTTTATTAAAAATTAAAGAGAATTCAAATTAATTTTGCTTTGACAAAGTAGGAGTGTTGTTAAACCAGGTTTGGATATTACTAATACAGGAAACCAGCAGACCCCTAGTGAATATTTTTATGCTTGGAAAGTTTATGACTATGAGCCAACAGTCCCACTTGCTAGAGCATGAGATTAACTAAAGAGACTCGTCCAAAGTGGAGTTTCATCAAGAAATGACATCCACACAGCCTTTCTATTGCTAAGGTGATTATAGGAACACTGGAGTTATAATTTACTGAACTAATAATCATTTTGCTATAAGTTCAAGGCAAAAGTGAATTCCCCATAAGAAAACAAGTTATCTCATATCACTTTAAAACTGTCAGTTTATTCACGGGCCAGTCATTAATATATGTGCCAATATACTAGAAATATAGACCTAATAAAACTGGAGGTTATAGTAAGTCATTAATTAAGACTGGCAGCTTTGGCAAACTGTCTGAATCAATTTTACAGACTCATGTCAAAAGTGTTATATAGGAGTTGGAAGGGTTTCTTTCAAAGGATAGCTCACAAAATTAAAAAAAAAATTCACTGACCAAAAACTATGCATGAATATAAAAATATGTATTCTTAAATTTCTCCACTGAAGCCCCACAATCTTTGTTGACACCATTTCACACACCATAAATGGAAGGTGAATACCCACTAAAGAGAATAAATGAAAAGTGGATGCTACTTGTTCTCCTGCCTGACCTCCAGCAGGTGCTTCAAGGTAGATAGGTGATGGGATGATACTAAAGAGGCAGCCCAGCTTTGAGAGATGAGAGAGCAGAGGGAGGCTCGGTCAGCACCAACATTTATTCAGGACTTACCATGATCTGCACACTGGGCCCAGTGCCCAAGGCAGGAAACTTAGCAGAATGGTTTTGAGCACAAACACTGGAGCCAGACTGCTTGGGGTTTTATCCTGCCTCTACCACTTATTTGCTATGTGACCTAGGACAGGTGACTTAAGCTCTCTGTGCCTCAGTTCCCTCATCTGTAAAATAGGGAGAATATTAGTACCTATCTCTAAGGGTTGTTGCAAGGATTAAATGAGTTGATATGTGTGAAAATACTTAGAACAGTATTTGGTAAATTTATTTATTTAAAAACAAAAGGCAAAAATAGGTTTACCTCAGTTTTCTCCAATTCCCTTAAAGCCGGCAGTGATGTCCACCTCCTGAGTCTACCTGTGTGAAGTTACCTTTTAAAACTACAAGTGAGCTTTAGTCAATGTCACTGCCTACTGGATTGCATTCAACTCCTTGGCCAAGTACAGAGAACCTTCACGACCCCATCTCGACTCCTCCAGTTTCTGACCCTTATCTCCAGTAGGCCCTTACATTCCAGATACACAAAACTATTTGTTCTTCCCCAAATCTGGCAAAGCTCTATGCCTCCCAACTTTGCTCATGCTGGTCCTTCTCCACGAAATACCCTTTCCTCTTTGTCTCACGCAGAAGTCCGTCAAGGCCTAGCTCCAATGTTTCCTCCTCTAAAACACTTCCCTGACCACTCCTCTTTGCCTGTCCCTCCTCTCCTAGCATCGCCCCCCAAGGATGAATTATTCTCTAACGCATCCATCCTCTCATTGAGACCATTATATGTCACTACACGAGATGTCGCTCTAGAGCACACATTTCTAGAGGTCATCTCCTTCCAACATCTGGTAAATAAATATTTGTTGTGTGAAGGTTGTTGATAATTCCTTACTAAACAGTATTGCCTTTCCACGCAGCCCACCTGCCATCTTCATCTAGTCCCATCCTGGGTTTTGATCTCCCAGAGAAAACTAGGCTTTCTAGTTGTCTCTATGTGGGATCATGTGAATTTGCCCAAGCACCCGCAGCTAAGCCGGTCCACGCACCTCCTTCCTGACAACTGGGGCGGGGGCGGGGTTTGGGGTGGGGGGTGGGGGCTTCAGCTCACTCGAGTGGCCAGCCCTGCCCCTCCTGCCCAGGCTTTGTGTGCAGCGTGCAGACCGCTGTACTGGGGCTCCTGCAAGCCCTTCTCATTTGGGGAGTGCTATCTGCCTATTACAGACTTTATTTCCCTGGAAACGAAAAGGAATAAGCACAAATTACTGTATTTTGGATTTGAATATTACATTTAAGAAATATATTTAAATTCGGAACATGAGAGCCCTCCCTGACACCTATATTAATCACTACCTATAATTCCTTCCCTCTCTCTGAGGGAAAGGGAAAGCTCTTAGGCAAATGCTGTAGAAATTCTTCCTTCACCACAACTCTGTGCTCAGGTTAGGGATTAAATGAGCACTGGAATCAGCAAGCTTCTCTTTCAGATTGCTAACTGCCTGCCATTGTGTCACACTGCATGGAAACAAGTGTTTTGGTATTAATATCAACATTTTTTCATGTTTCAAAGGTTTTTCTAGGGGGATATTGCTAATCATGAGTACCTTGCTATGTATAGAATTCAAGTTCTTAGATTTCAGTTTCCTATTTTTACTTCTCTGGCTTTCAAGAAACATAATATCGGCACAGTGGGGTCACGAGAATGTAAATTGCCACTCAGGACGGGTGGGGTATTTTTTTCCTTTTGAATCTCTGTAACGTTTTGAATCTAATCAACTCTCTCCAATCAGCAGAGACTCCAAGTAGCATAAAAAAAATTATTAGAAGACATATTTCTTAGACATGGAGACAGAAACTACCATGGGTGGTCAATGCGTTTTGAACTCACAAGTAAGAACTATTTCTTTGGAAGGTAAATAAATGAGGGGCTGATATATTTTCATCATTTATAAAATGCCTCTCCCACTTTCTATTGTTAGGAATGAGGTGTAGGATAACAGAAATCATTATGAACAGCAAGGAAAGAGAAAATTAAAGTGTCTCCAGGATTGTTAATATGATGATGCTCATCACATGTTTTCGGTAGAGAGAGCGTGTGAGTCGACCCACGTGGCCTATTCCCAGCAAATGGGTCAGTGTGCTGTCCTACACCAAAGTATTGGGACTCGTGTTCAATGCCTCCAGTTCTGAATGACTTTTTGTCTTAGGGTACATCCAACATGACCCTTATTAAATATATTGTGTTTATTTTAAATTAAAGACAGAGTGTGTGCTTTCAAAACATTCTATACTCGTCGCCATGCCTGGAGCAGTGAAATGGAAATTCAAGCCCTCTAACTGGCTTATTTTGCCTCTCTTCGCCCTGTTTCATAGCCTGCCCTACAAATTCTTTTTTTAGCTATAAAATGGTTTTTTTGTGGATAAATGCTGCTGTTAGAATTAGTTTGCTTTTAAATCTTATTTTATTTAACATACTCTAAACAAAAGAAGGGAGCAAACAACCACTTACTGTGTGCATTGTTTGTGAGATGCACTTTCTCACACAAGTCTTCAGGGGAGGTGTTGTTCTTTCCATTTTACATACGAGGAAACCAAGTCTCAAAGTGTATACAGCTCTATGCGGTGGAGCCAGGATTCAACCTGTTCCCCAAAGCCCAGGTTCCTTCTCTACTCCAAAGGTTGGCAAGCTATGACTCCTGTTTTCGTAAAGTTTTATTAGGACACAGTTAAGTGCATTCATTTACCTATTGTCTATGAATGCTTTTGTGCTGTAATGGCAGAGTTGAATGGTTGCACAATCACACACAAGCCTAAAATATTTACTATCTGGCCCTTTACAGAGAGTTTGCTGATTCTTGCTAGTCCACTATTTCTAAGGAGCTGAATTTGTACATTTTCTGAATAATATATGGGAACAAGAAACTAGTAAGGTTTTCTTTTTTCCAAAATTGCTTTTTTTCCCCTGATTTAAATATTAGTATAAACTTTCCCTAAAAATTTTACAACATCAGAAGGTAACAAGAAGATAATGATTACCTATAATCCTGCTCTCCTGAGATAACTATGGCCATCCTTCAAAATTTTTCCCAAGTTTTGTGTAAGTGTACATGTGATTTTTTTTGTCAAAAATGAAATATGTATGCTGCTTTGTTATTTGATTTTTCACTTAATATATTTTGGACATTTTCCATGCCAACAAATATACACTCATATCATCATTTTAATGGCTGTGTAGTATTTGATTTTATGATTTTGCCATAATTCATTTAGCTATAGAGTTTTTTTTTTATTTGCAGAAAGGAAGAGAAACTCAACAGATTGCTTCCTGCTAGAATAAGTTATGACTAAAAGAACACCATCCAAAATTATAAAGATTTCTTAATTACAGTAAAATTATAGGGTTATTTGCAACTTACTCTAGTGTTGGGTTCATATGAATGCAGACAAATCTGGAGAAATGTACGGTATTTCACCCCATCCTCTAGAATCTGTGAGAGCTACATGACTACTTCCCAGTGACCCGAGTTAAAGTGAGCATTTTACATTTGAGGCCAGCACAGTTGATATATCGCTGGTTCCACGCCTGGATGTTTTACTTGCCTTGTTATGTTAAAAGGGAGGCAAGCATGCAGTTTGATAACATGGCATAATTAGATTGTTATACCAAGTAATAGCCACATCTACACTCATGTTTTGGCCTGGAATATAAAACAGTACAGACTGTGGAAGAGAGGAATGCTTGAGATCATTAAATACAAACCCTTCATTTTATAAATGAGGAAATGGAGCTCAGAGAGCTGACTTCTAGAACAGTGCTTTTTTCACTAAGTGTTTTTGTAAAGTTTTAAAAATAGCCAGTTCTCCTTTTTTAAATGAACTCTTACTGGGAGCACCATCTATAACAGGGACAAAAGGAGAGGTGGTCTGGCTGAAACAGGATGGAGGGCTGCAAGTACCTACTTGGCCACCTCTTGTCCCCAGATGTGGCCTCTGGGTTCAAGACCATCGCACTATATTCTGATACTTGCTTGGGTCTTGAACCCTACATTGGATTCATTTCACGCGTCTCCTTTGTGCTCTCCTCCCCCCCCCCCCCCCCCGCCCCTTGCTATGTTAAGAGGAGTTTTCTATTTGGAAGGCATTCGATTGGGAGTTATTTTCTCCCTTGTCTGTCAACCATCTCTAGCTAGGAGGGGAGGAATAATATTTGGGGTTAGGTGCATAAAAGCATTTGTTTCACGCAGACTTAAAGGACAGAAAAAAGACATTTTCCCTTGGTATTGTTCCAACTTCAGAGCAGCATTCTAGTGATGAATATTATGTTATTAATGGTCAAATATATTTGATGAAACATTCATTTTTGCTTTTCAATGGCACTTTGCCACAGGAGTGATCACCGAGCGAGCAGATCACAAAAAATTTACTGTAATTTTAGGGACATTTTTATTCCAACGTTTTATGAAAGGTGAACCATTCTATTACCTAATCCAGTGGCATAAATAAGAATTATTAAAACCCATCTGGATTATTACTTTATTGATGTTTCTCACCTGCACATTCTATAATATACAATGTTTATCTTGGAATGACAATACCTTGCAGCACAAAAAGAAAATTGAAAACCAGATCTCCTCTAAGAGAAAAGCAAGATCATTATGTAAACAGCAGCCGGGTCTCATCCAGAATATGTCACATAAATATCATACCATCAAACAAGAAATGTAAATTATCATACATATGCTGTAATTGAAAATTGTATTATACATTAGTGGAGTCACCCATTTATCTAATCACAATCAGTTCCCATAAAATCTCATTTAGGAAAGTTGAGTGCAGTTCAGAGGAGATGGCTATGGGAATTTCAATCATGGAAATCTAAGTTTGGACTGAGATCTCAGAAAGTTCTGCCAGTCAGTTTTTGTTGCTCCTTGGGCATACCTTTTAAATCTCTAGAGTTATCTACATCTGAACTGACCAGCCTAGGCTCTCAGCTGGGGAGAAGACACGAGATCAGCCAACATTCATGACCTTGTTTCTAAATCCTGGTTCAAAGACAATGTTCAACCCACAGCGCTATGTAAATGTTGTCTGGACTTCCTCACCCTTCTCTGACTTCTCTGTTGTCACCCCTCGCTGTGGTCACTTACATTCATTCATTTGTTCAAATATTTTTTATTCAAGAAATTCATACTTAGCACCTTATATGCCTAGGCTTTGTGCTATGAGCTGAGGATGCAAAGGGGTTGAAACACTCCCCCCCACCCCCGCCTTCAAGGTGCTGCCAGTCTAGTGGGGTTGATAGAAGTCATCGAACAATCACACCAGCATATGTAATTTCAAACTGTAATGAGTGCAAAAAAGGAAAGATAGAGGGTTGCTATGAGAATGTAGAACAGATCTAGTTTGTGGGGAGCATGACCCAGGGTTGGATATGGGTGGGGAAGGAACAACTACCAGGCAGAGGGGACACTACATGTAAAGGCTTGGAGGGCAGAAGGAGCTTGGAGCATGAGAAATACTAAGACAAGGTTGGTATAGCTGGAACCCAGTGAACAAGGGAGAGAGATTGCCAGATGAGGCTGGGAACTGAAGACACAGGGAGGGCTACAGCCTACAAAGCTATGTAGGCCGAGTTACAATTGTATTGTAAATGCAATTGGAAACAACTGAAAAACTTTTAGGTTGTGGGGGGTGGGGAGATGAGCTTGGAGAAATACATGACCTGATTTGCATTTAAAAAGATCCCTCAGGCTACAGATGTAGAACAGAGTAGGGAGGCCAGTTTGGAGGCTATTGCAATAAAGGGGAAGTAGTGGTGGCTCAGGAAAGGGTTGATATTAAAGGCAATGGAGAGAAGTGGATGGATTTGAGAGAGATTTAAAGGTTGAAATCAACAGAATTAGGGATGGATTGGGTGTTGGGGGGAGGTAAGGAAGAGGAAGGTAGCAGGGATGACTCCTAGGTGTGTGGCTTGAGTGTCTGGATATAGGGCATTGCCAACCCTCAATCAGGTAACAGGAAGGAGGACCAGCAGCCTCACTGTGCCACCCCATACGCCTCCTTTGCTGTACTTACTGCTATAAACAAATGATAAGTTGTGAACCATAGCTCTTCCCCATAATGATG
The DNA here is from genome assembly GCA_031878705.1 of Tapirus indicus. Taxonomy (NCBI): domain Eukaryota; kingdom Metazoa; phylum Chordata; class Mammalia; order Perissodactyla; family Tapiridae; genus Tapirus; species Tapirus indicus. The sequence goes on from CM062918.1 coordinate 51,264,286, forward strand.
ACAAATGAAGGGGTTGAAGGTACTTCCCAGCAGTCTCCGAGAGAGAGCCATGAATTCCCTTTCTGAATTTATCAATATAAAATGAGTTAATGGATATTAATATTAGGTCATGGTGAATATGAATTCAGTTGTATTTGAATCTATCACCAGCCGCCAGGAGACCTTCACTATCATCCTCTTAGATTTTCAACAGATAAAACATTAAGGCTTTTAAAAATTTCCTCTATGCAACGTCTTCATTATGCATTCTGATGAGAGGGAGTATATTTTGGAAACATTGCAAACAATAATAATCATAATACATTTTAATTTATGAACAATCCATGCCTGAAGGCCTCTTGGCATTTAAACAGAAAACAACTAAGAGAGTAACTTATAATCAAACAAGGCAACATGCCCAAATAAATAAATCTCAGAGTTGGTCCACAAATAAACACCTATACCCAGGACTCTTTAAAGAAATGCTATACATGACATTGGCAAAGATTAAAAACAAAAGTCAAAATTATTCTTCTCACCTGGAAGTATCCAGCAAATGTGTGAGCTAAGTACTAGGCTAGTGTCTGGACCGTTGGCTATTTTACATATATTATTTTTCTATATAGCCGACACCTGTCACATAGAAGGCTGCCGAACTGCCGATCATCTTTTGCTAGCTTCACAAGAGAAGCATTTGTGTGCCGATTCCCAGCTTACCTTGCAGCAAAAATATAGGCCTGAGAATTAGGCTCCACCAATCAGTCGGAGACTCTGATTCATCTGAGCCACCCGAGAAAACACCCGCATGTAGCGTTTCCAGTTTTACCGGTGTGGTGGGTGGCACAGGTGCGTCGCTTTTGGTGCAGCAGAGACAACGGGATTTACCCACGTGGTTTCAAGGGTAAATTCCTGGTGCAGAAGTGGCAGTGGGGGCAGAGAGAGGTGGCACCCTCTGGTGGTCAGAGAGGCAGCAGCAGCAATGGTGAGCTCTCACCTGGCCAGGTGCCATAGGTGACTTAGGCCTTGCTCCTGGAAACTTAGCCTCATGCTGGCCCTCCAGCCGTTTCACCAACTCTCTAATTTACTCGGTGTCCTTTCCCACTCCTCTCTGATGAACACCTGTATCATCTCCCCCTAGCTTTGACAAGTGGGCACCTTTTACTTTATCCCTCTGTGTGTGCGTGTATTTTTTATTTTATTCTTATTTTCTACTATACCACTTGAAAGCTGTCGACCTCCTAACACTTTACTCCTGAATACTTCAGAGTGCATCTCCTAAGCATAATGTAATCTCCCCCACAATACTGTTAGCAAACCTAGGAAAATTAATATTAATTTCATAATATTATCTGGAATACAGTCTATATTTAAATTCCTCCAGTCTGAGAATACCTTTTATAAATTTTTTTCCAAAGCAGGATCCAATCTAGGTTCAATATTGTAATTGGTGGTTATAGCTCTTTAGTCTCTTTTAGAGTACTTCTAACTTCTAAAAATTTATTCATGACCTTGACTTTTTGAAGGGCAAACCAGTTGTCCCATAGGCTCTCCTACATTCCTGATTAGTCTAATAGTTTCCTCTTTGTGGTGTTTTATTCTTCTCTCTTGTATTCCCTGTAAATCTGAAGTTAGGGCTGGAGTCCGGAAGAGATCAAGCTTACATTTTTTGGCAGGTGTATTTCATAGGTGGGGCTGTGTGTACCATATACTGGTAGAGTAGTCCACTATTGGTAAGACTAGATTTGATCACTTGGTTAGCGTGATCACTGCCAGATCTCTCCATGGTTAATATATGGTTTTTTCCTTGTGCAAGTAATCTTGTAGGTTATCTGTGCTTTACCTACTATGAATATACTGTTCTACAAAAACTTTTCACCTTATGATTTTAGTATCCACTGGTGATTTTTGCCAGGCAATGTCTTTTTAACAAACTCTTTTTCTCCTTTATCAGCCCAAATTAGTCTCTGTTGCTTGCAGCTAAGAACTCTGATTTAATAAGTCACTTCCTATTAGCAAGAAACAGCATGGAATCAGAAGACCAGAGAACTAGTTTGGGCTCATTAACGGGCTGTGTCACTTTGAGCAAGTGCTTGGTCTTGAGTGTGGCTCTAATAGAACAAGTCCCAGGGCACTGTCCTGAATTTAGCCAACCTTTTACTTCTCCCACTGAGTTCTACTACTCTTCCCATTTATGTCCTTCCTTTTCTCTGCCCCATTTTCATATTCAGGAGTGGTGGGGCAATGGGAAAGGGGAAAGGGAATAAGACGGGATAAGGGCTGAAGAGTTCTACTACACCCCACAAAGCTGGGCCAGACAAGCCTAAGAAATCTGATTGCTCCAGTTCTCAGGCAGTGGCTGCCTGATTCAAGGAACAATGTAATGCAAGCCTTCTTTTTGGGGAGCTCACAGTTTGGTGGACTATAACGTAGTAGCTTTTGTTGGATGCTTCCATGTGGATTTCTCACTTCCAACTCAACCTGTCTTCTCCACTGTGAGCTCCTTGAGGGAAATGAAGCACTGTCACATGGTGGACACATTTAATGTTATCGAGTGGTTGATGAATAAATACCAACTCATATATCAAATATATCAGTAAACTTACACCTTTCTTGACCCCTTTCTTGATCTCAAAAGGCAATGCTGTCGTGAGGTGGTATAGTACATGTAGCAAAAGAAATTGAGACATCTAGTGGTCCACTCAGTTGCCCAAGTTTCTAGTCAATGACAGAGGTAGAAGTCAGTTTCCAATGATTGGATAATTTCCCTTCATCATAACTAAGTTCTGTGAAAAACCATCGTCCAGAACTGTCTTGAAGAAGCATACACCAGGTACAGCCCATTTAGACCTTGGACTCTTCACTCAGACCACTCCCCGTATGAAACATTTCTTACACTGTAGCCACCTGCTCACCTCCAGGCCACCACCCCACAACTGGACCAATAAATAGCAGAGCATCCAGGCCTCATCGGGCTGGGTGGAGGTGACCCCGAAGGTCCTGCGCCTGATTGCCAATTCCCGTAGATGCCCTCAGTTTTTAGTGTAATTGATGTGTCATAGGCTTCCTCCCATGATTTGTTATGGCCTCATTGATTAACAGGGGGCGGACAGAGCCCACTGTTTTTCTGCTGTCCTGTCTGGCAGGAATGTTTGTTCAGCAAACAAGAAGGAAGGGGCTCGAGACTCTGCTTCCCCTTGTGTCTCTCCTCCCTCTGGGCATCACGGAATCAGCCAGGGTGGGATTAACCTGACAGGGGCTTGGTGATATGGGCCCCATCATAGCTGGTTCCTATAGTTTCCTAGGGGGATCATTAGTGGCCTCCTTCAGTCTTACAAGTAACTGGAGGCTTACAAGAATTTATGAAAAGTTACTGGTATGGAAGACCTGACTGGCTCTTCTAGAGAAAACAAAACAAAATAAAGTATAATGTAGCCTGTTGGCAAAATGAATCGATGGTTGTCAAAGACAAAATAGTTTTCTCTGGAGGTGTGTATTGACAGAGAAGGGGCAGGAATAAACCTGCGATGATGGGTGGTGGTTACATGAGTATATCTACTTATGCGGGTGTGTGTGTATGACAATTCATCAAGATGTACACTTAAGATTTATGCCCTTTACTCTGTGTATGCTATAATCTTATTAAATTTCTTCTTAAAATGTAGCCTGTAATGGAAGGAACACTGTATTCAGGGCCGCCTTCTCATTGTTCATGACTTCACTGTCTTCGCTTCTTCAGAGAGGCCTTCGCTAACCATAGCTGGAGCAGTCCACCCTTCCCTCTACACTCTGTCCAATTATCTGGTTAATTTTCTTCATTGCACTTATCATCGGAATATAGCTTATTTATTAATGTACTTATTGGTTATCTCTCACCACCAGAATGTAAATCATGTGATGGCCATGCTTTTGATTATCTTGTTTCCTGTGGAATCTCTAGCAGGAAATATATGTTGATTGTCTGACTGACTGAGGCAGAGATACTTAAGCTGGTATTAGGACTCTGTGATAGTGTTATAGGATGTGATAGGATGAGTGTGACTAAAATAAGATCAGGAGATCAAATGGTGCTCATGGGAAAGACTCAGGACTGTGGCCAAAGCTGAGTTAGAGTTCACCAGGCCAAGGTCCAACATACAAGCCAGAAAACAAAGTCGTGGTTGAAATCAGGCATGAGTGGTCATCAGACCAGCTACAAGGGCAACTCAGGTGTGCTGGCCCCCTCACTCCCTGCCACAGCAAAGGATTATCCAGTCCAAAATACCGACAGTGCCCAGATCGAGAAACTCTGGAATAGAGGATAGGGCAGACCCTATCTGAAGTGGGGAGAAATTGGGATCTCTGCTTTGAAAATGTATAAATACTGTGCTCTTCCACTGTAGGAGGCAAAGGCCACAGATTTCCCAGAGGGAAAAAGAATTCTATCCACAAGTATTCTATCCATATTCTATTCTATAAAATATTCTATCTTGTGGATATCCCTTTGTCCACAAGCACAGGCTGTGGAGGCTGACCAGTATTTAAATATATTTTATAGTGGTATTCTGGAATTTAAAATCTAAAACTAGTTTGAGTTTTTCTCCCTGAATGAGCTCCTAGCTACTGGCAGCACTGTCTCACAACCAGTCATTCTTGGGCTCCAGGCCAATTTCTTTAATGACTCTCTCTAATTTAATTCATATTTTCCCACCTCTCTATTAAGTACCACCCAGGCTCATCGAGCCTAATATTTGAACCAAACACATTTAATGACTGTCCCCTCATTAAACATTACAAGCTCTTTAAGGCCTTGGCAGACGGGCGCCCCATTCGATAACCTAGCGCCCCAGCAAAGTCAATAGCCAGAGCCAAGTTCATCCCTCTGCTTCCCGTCTTACAGCTAGGGCCGAGCCTCGTGGTCGAGACGGGCTTTATCACTGGGGAAGCGTAGGTTTTCCAGGCCAATGGATTCAGCGCTCTGGCTATATCTCATGCCTTGACACTAGATGTCAGCGAAGGGTAATTGTTGTCTCAATTTAGAGGCCAGCTCAGGTAGCTGCTGGCACCCCCGGTTCATGTTTTATAGCAAAGGTGAAGTATGGCTCCGTTCCCACCGCACACATATATTACAATAAAAGGGGATATCGGCGCCTAGTGTTTTTAAAGGCTAGTCATAAAAGATGAGTAACGAGGCAGTTTAAAGCTAAAAGACAGCTGCCAAGCTCAATGGCCATGATGGATGCCAAACACCCAGTGTGGAGAACACCCGTTCCTTCGAGACCACCATCCAAAAAATTAATTACTACAATTCAGCATCTTTAAATGTGCCACTTAATATACTGCTACCATAATTAAATTTCCAGCCCTGTGACCTTGAGACCATTTCCTGAGATAATAAATGAGATCAAGGTTTAATCGATGCAGATGCAAGTGGAAACTGTCCAAGGATGCAAAGAGCCTCGTGCTGTGAGTCAAGGTTGGGGGGGCGGGGCTGGGGTGACCGAGGTGGAGCAGCGCTCTGCCACAGTGTGGAGCTTGTCCTTCTGTGGCAGGGGTGGCTCCTAAAGTTTCTGTGTTGCCAACCAGGGCAGCACAGTGAGGTGGAAATGGCACTGAATTGGGAGCCAGGAGGCTAGCGTTCCGGTCAGAGCTGTGTTGCTAAAATTCTGTTTGACCTCAGAGCAGTCACTTCTCCCTGGGCACTGGAGGCTGTTCTTTGCAGAAAGAAGGACTAGACAACACGCTCGCCACAGTTCTTTCTATAATTTTTTTGTTAAGCTGTATGAGAGAAACACGTTAGCTGCCCCTTTTCCTCTCAGCAACAGCACTCCCCCCAACCCCCCAGCTTTCCTTTGGAAACTGTATGGGAAGCAGTTAGGTTTCTCTGCCAACTACCAGGGGGTTATGGGTGGTGATGGGGTTTGCCAGTATGTCCCCCCCTAGAATGTCACTGTCTTAATAGCCAGGTTCCTGGAGGGCTAGTGACATCCCCTTCTCCAGCTAACTTAGGGCAGACTTACTTCTTTACCAAGCAAAGGGTTAATTTTCAAATGGAAGAGCACAGAAAAAGAAAACTTTTTGTAAAGGATCTGGCTAAAAATAAAAGCCAAAAGAGTGCGGCCACACGCAGGCAGAGAGCTGTGAGTGCAAGGAAGAGTGGGTGATCCTAACCCGTGCTTGGGGCCTGGGGTAGAGCACTACCGCATTCTGTTTCAATTAAAAGCTACTGGACACCAATGTGGCATCAGGAGCTGTGCTCGAGTCTGGTCCTTGTCCTCAATTTGCTCATAGAGTTTTAGGGAAATGCGAAGAAATCATTGCACAACAGTGTCACAGAATAATAACAGAAATGTGTAAGGAATTGCTGACCTGGGGGGAGCCTTATTAGCCTTGCCTTTTTTAGCCCCCCATTCCCAGCAGCCCTTTTGAATACCTGCCAGTTGATTGGTCTTTGTAGCAATGTCCTTCTCCCCAATATTTGTTTGTATTAACGCAGGAACAGAACTTCTCATCTCTCTACAATTTATTTCACTCTGTCAAGGTTTCCAAAATTAGTTGAACGCTGGATTTCTCCTCCCTGTTCACTTACCATGAGCAAACTTGTGCAGATGTGAATCAGAGCCTCACTGAGCCCAGAGCTGGTCAGTCCCACATGGAGTACTGTTTTCCAGATGGACTCAGCATTTTAAGAGAGTTACAGTGTATACTCAATAAATTGGGAAGTATCAAGAGGAAAGTGGCCAGCATGGCAAGGTGCCATCTCATCATGGGGAAATGACAGAAGGAGCTGAAATGTCTCTGAAGAGACTTGGTCACTATCTTCAAATATCTGAGACATTGCGCAGGTTTGGCTGTTTCTGGCTGTGGTTCAGTTTCTCAAGGATGTACCACTCAGGAAGGATCCACAGGGGTGATCACCCTCGGACAGGGTGCTCAACATGGGGGAATGACACAAGGTGTCAATTTTGACATATATCAAGAGGATATGGGCTTTTCTAAAAGTTTAGGGCCACTTCTCCCAGTTGGATATGAATTAGTTTCCTCCCTAATAGGACAGGTGCTGCTCCGGTTGTGGGAACCTGTGAGTAGAGTGGGGTGGAGTGGGGTAGCATTAAGCCCAGTCTCAGGGTGTGCTGGCTAACCCAGACTTAAATTGGAGGACACTGAACTAAAGCCTCTCACCTTTCTATTTAAATGCTGCCTTCACGTGCAAACCTCGTTTACAGGTGCTATTTGGCAAAGGAAGTGGCTGTATTGTGATGTTGGGGGCTGAACTGAAACTGACAGTAGAAGTTCCAGGGAGACAGAATTCTGTTCATGTGAGGGAAATATCCCAGTAGGTAGAAGTACTTGAACATGAAAAGGACTCCTTATAAGCAGTGGGTGAGCTCCCCTTTTCGGGAAGCATCTGTGAGGCTCCTTCAGGAGGAAAACCTACACCAGGTGGGAGGTTGGATGAGCTGATTTCTAAGGCCTCCTCCAACTCTTCAATTCTGTGATCTGGTCACCTGGGGTCTTTCCAGTGAACAAATATTTATCAAGCTCCTACAGTGTGACACGCACCACGTATTGAACACCTCTTGTACATCACTTCAGGTCTCAGACTCGCCTCTCGTGCCAACCACAGCTGCGTCGCCCAGGCTTCTGCAGACTTCAACCACTTCCGCGCAGAGGCAGCCTAGCCAGGGCTCTGCTGCAGGCCTGCATCATGGGCCTCTTGCTTCCTGCTTCTGCTTCTCTGAAGCTCTGTCATTGGATGCCCAGAGAACCCACTTGGCACTCATGCCTGTGTAACCCAGAATGTCAGGAGAGTTAAAGCTCCATGAGACAACTTGACCAATGGGGGATGGGATTGATGGATAAATGCTTCCGCCTTTCTTCCTCTGAGCAGAAGGGCCTGAAACACATTTCATAAGGCTCCTCAGAAGGTCCTGTGGGATCCACCTGTTACTTGTAGCAATGGTCAACTTGATAATGCAACCTTTTACTGGCTCTCTCTCCTTCCCTGTTCACCTTCTCTGTCCTTCACTCTTGCCCGCTGGCATCATTCCCCCAAATGACTATTCACACATAGCCTTTGTCTTAGGCTCTACTTTCGGGGAAACTCAGGCTAACATCAGTTGTAATAGGTGATAGGAATACGGTATTGATCAAAACAAATGTAGCCTCTGCCTTCATGGGGTTATAGTCTATGATCCCCGTTATTATGGAAGCCTGTATTTCTAATTCATTAGTGAGGACAAAGAGAAATATATGTGCTTGGTTGGTGCATATTCATAGGGTTTTTGATATTTATAAAGCTCTTCAGAGGGACCTCTATCAAATAATCTTGTTTGAAATTTTACATTATAATCTAGCATTGCCATTTACAGTTCATCATCAAAGACCATGAGTCACAGAGAAGTGAACCAACTTGTTGAAACCTATATTCATCTGGTATGGAATATGATTTAAGAAATTGGGAAATATGTTTTTTAGAGTCCTTTTCAGTTCAAAGGGTCTGATGTGAGCTTTGTGAATTGTTTTAAATTCTTTCTTTGTATACTTTTTTTGAGGGGCATTTTCCTATATGCTATTATTTGATACTAAGTTGTTGGTTTGGAAGTTTTCCTTTGGCATTAAATGGAATGTTGTTGAGTCTCTTATAAAATATGACATTTTTGTAATTTGATTTTTTGATACATAATATAGTCACATGATTCAAGCTTCCCACTCTTGCCCTCCGTCCCCCCCAGTTCACATTCTCCCCATGAGGTAACCAATTATTAGTTTCTTATTTATTCTTTTGGAGAATTTTTATGCATATTCAAGCCAATACTCATGCACATATTTTTCTTCCCATTTTAGTTGTATTTTTTTAAATGGTAGCATACCATGTATGTTTTATGCATCTTGCTCTTTTCTCTTAATATATCTTTGAGATATTTCCATTCCAACATATAAATAAACTCATCATTCATTTTTATAGCTGTATAGTATTCCATTGTATGTATACTGCAATGAGCAATTTTGTACACATGTCACATTCATGCAGGCAAGTATATCTGTAGGACAAATTTTCTAGAAGAGGAAATGATGCATCTAAGGACACATGCGTTTTAGTTTTGATATACATTGACATATTGGCCTCCACTGGCCTTGTAGCACCACCACCAACGTATCAGAGTGCCTGTTTAAGTACTAAAATGATTTTTTTTTTTACTTTTTAAAAATTAATGAATGGGGGCTGGCCTGGTGGCATAGTGGTTGGGTTTGTGCTCTCTGCTTTGGTGACCCAGGGCTTGCAGGTTTGGATTCCGGGTGTGGACCTGTGCATACTGCTCATCAAACCATGCTGTGGCAGGCATTCTATGTATTAAAAAAACGGAGGAAGATGAGCATGGATGTCAGCCCAGGGCCAATCTTCCTCTTTTTGCTGAGGAATATTGGCAACAGACGTTAGCTCAGGGCTAATCTTCCTCATCAAAAAAAAAATTAATTAATGAATTCAATTTTTTTATTTTTAAGCTTCAGTGCATGGTTGTGTATCTATCCTAGTTGTTAGTTTAGTTCTCTACGTGAGCTGCCACCACAGCATGACAACGGACAGATGGGTGTTGTGGTTCCATGACCGGGAAACGAACCTGGGCCATGGTGGTGACAGCACCAAATCTTAACCACTAGACCACAAAGGATGGCTCACTTTGATGTTTTTAATGGAGGTTAAGTGAGTGAGTGAAATCAATCTTAATCTATTGTGAAACTTATATTTTCAAGAAAGAAAAATTGGAATCAATATTATCCCAAAACAGAAGTCTACAGAAAATATTTTATGATTTGAGCCCTGAGGGTAAATTTCTATTCCTATCACCCATGGATTCAGAGATTTCTCCTCCAAAGACTGAATGCTCAGACTTCTGATGTTTCTTTTCTCTTCCTCTGTGGATCAGTTAAACGAGCTTCTTAGCTCCCCTGATTGCTAGGAAGGGAGGTTCTCTCTGTTGAGTGTCAGGATGGGCTGCAATTCAACTAGCTCCCCTGACATCACGTGCAATGAACCCTGTCCTTTTCTCCCTCTCCGAGAACTCTCTCTGAACTAATTTGTTTCTCCTGGGACTTCGTCTCTCTGCCTGGGCGCTTTCCTATCAGTGACTACTCCCTTTTTCTATTCTTTCTCGTTGATTTTCCTCTCATAGTTAGTAGGCTCTTGAAGTTGCTTTAACCTGCATTCCCTATTTCTCTGGAGAGTTCTAACCCTTGTTTGGTTCATTTATCCAATGTTGATTTTTCCAAGTCGACCTAGCAGTTCTTGCTTAATAAAGATTTTAGCATATCTCAACAAACCATATTTATGTGTGGTCATTCTTTCCCCAACCAACAGTAATATACATACATGTTGAGAACAGGGCTCCCTCCAAGGCAATGTGGGCTTGTGGGTAGTCAGTGCCCAAGGAAAGGAGCTCCACAGAGCTAACTGGGATGGCTGGCCTTTTGGCCTTTGGAATTTACTAGCAGCAGCTGCTACTTTTATAAAGCAATGGTCATTTGCCACGCACTCTACATGCATTAGCTCGTTGAACCCTGATAATAAACTCATGAAGGAGGTACTGTTATTAACCCTGTTTTACAGATGAGGAATCAGAGGCTTAGAGAGTTTAAGTTACTTACCCAAGGTCATAGCTCACACAGAGCCCAAACTCAAAACCCGGTCCCAACCCACCTCTGGGGAGTTAAGGGGAGACTTTGAACATGCACCAAGATAGTCATATCTGAAGTCTCCCACCCCTTCGTTTCTTGACATAGTTTCTCCCTTCCACATTTGGTTTAAAAAAAAAAACCTCATAATTTCCCTCCCTCTTCTTTTGTCTTTAAATAACTATTATATTGTTCTCTGTAGCAGAAAAGACAAAGGAACAAGCAATCAGCACTTGCCTTGACTGGGGCTCAACTTTCTCTTTTGCATCCTCATCTCCATGTCTGTCAGGTGCAATCACAAAAACTGTTTCCAAACTCGTGGGGAGATAATAAGAGTATGCAGTGAAACTTGAAGGGAAAGAAAGAACAAAGTGTAAATCTTATCTTTCAGACATACATTGATGGATTCAACAAATGTTTACTGATCTCTAACCCAATGCCAGATAGATAATGGCATGAATACTTATTTTAAAAAATCTATTGGGGCCGGCCTCGTGGTGTAGCAGTTTAGGTTCTCACTCTCCGCTTCTGGCGGCCCTGAGTTCATGGGTTCAGATCCTGGGCACAGACATACACACCACTTATCAAGCCATGCTGTGGTGGCATCCCATATAAAGTAGAGGAAGATGGGCATGGATGTTAGCCCAGGGCCAGTCTTCCTCAGCAAAAAGAGGATGATTGGCAACGGATGTTAGCTCAGGGCTAGTCTTCCTCACACACACACAAACACACACACACACAATCTATTGGGGTTGGGTAGAGATAGTCATATAAGTGACTATGATAAAAAATGAAAACAAGTGTTTACATCTTGCAAATCTCTCTGTTACCCTGTATTGCATCTCTCCGGCATAGAATTCCAAAGCAACCTTATTCAAACCAAGATCTCTCTTACTACAGGAAGTACTTGGGAAGAAAGAAAATATACAAAATTGGGTTCCAAATTATTTGCTAGTGGATTCTTTGTGACATTGACTGGATTTACTGCTTATTAGTAAATAAGGGTGAGATGTACAAAGATTAATGAAGGATGTCAACCATAGTATATTGCCTTCTCCACTACCTTCAAAAAAAAACTATGGGGGCTGGCCCGGTGGTGTAGTGGTTAAGTCTGCAAGCTCAGCTTTGGTGGCCTGGGGTTCATGGGTTTGGATCTCAGGCGTGGAGTTACACACTGCTTATCAAGCCATGCTGTGGCAGGCATTCCACATAAAATAGAGGAAGATGGGCACAGCTGTTAGCTCAGGGCCAATCTTCCTCAGGAAAAGATTGGTGTTAGCTCAAGGCTAATCTTCATCACTAAATAAATAAATAATTAATTATTAATGAGGGGAAACTCATGCATGTAAAATATTAAATCACCAAGGAATCCTATTACTTTATAGTCACACCTGTTGCACCTTGGAAGCTGGTTCTATAAGCCGTAAATCCTATTATTCCCAAAATAAAATAAAAACCTGAGAAATTCTGTCACTACTTTCTTTCAGTATATCCTGAGATAAGCAGAAAAGATAGGTGAGAAACGAATTTACCAAATGATGCCCCCAAAACTCTGAGTCATCTTGTCAAGCAGATCATTAATAGATAAGACCACCGATGGATAGGCAAAAGCTGAGTGTGATCCAGCTAGAAGCTCAGTATGGAAAGACCCAAACCCAAATGTCAAGAATTAGTCTGACTTTAACATTTTAAATTGTTTAATTGTAGGATTGTAACAGTTAAATTTAGTTAACCAGAAAAGCTCTTAAGGATCTGAGTACATCGCTGCAGTGACATTGAACGACTTCTAGGAACACATTCTTTTTCCCATCTGCTGCTTAGGTAGCCTGTGCTGTCAGCAGAAACCCCAAGATGGCATTCTTGCCTTATTTTTCTAAATGACTCTTTTGGTTCAAAACCAAAACAAAATCCCCTGAAATCCTCTCAAGGTTGGGTGACTTGATCTGGTGGGGAGAGGGAGAAAGTGACATTCTTTCTATTTCCTAATCATCAGTGGAAAAGGCAGTTGCCTACTGGATATGATTTTAGAGATGCCACATTAAAAGGTCCTTGCTCACAGTCATCTCTGCCTGCTGGTCAGCCATGCTGCGTGCAATGGGATTTTGAGACCCTCTTTCTATGTATTATCATTGAGGTTATAGGAGGCCCCCTGGTCGACACCTAGAAGCAGGAGGACAGTAAGTCATTATCAGCCACAAATAAGAGAACTGGGTGTGTTATCTATCTAGCAGGGACCTGGAGGAAGAGGACATAGAAAAGGTAAACTTTGGCTGAACCAGAGATTGTGGGAAAATAGTCATTGCTAACCTTTTAATTCCATTTTATAGTTTAGAGCTTCTGTTCACCTATTATCTTATTTTAATCTTCCTAACAATCCTGCATGATATAGCAGTATCACTATTTCCATTTTATACAAGATAAAATGCAGTTCAGGGAGATGCTCAGAATTGTCTAACATTGTGCAGAATCACACAAAGTGGTTAGGCCTTTGGGAAGATGTTGGAGAGAGTCAGAATGAAAGTCACCTCTTCTCTCTTGTGTGTATGGGGCCCCTCCTTCCCAGGCGGCTGCTTCCCACTGATATTTAAACACACTCAAACCTCTGCCATCCCTTACTTTGTTGTTAAATCCAGCGTACATGTTTCAGTCTCAATTCTCTTGATCTCTCAGCAGAAATTGACACTATTGATCATTCTCGTCCTTTTAAAACAATTTTCCCCCTTAATTCTAAGATACTGCACTTTCCTGGTTTTCCTCCTAGCTTCTGGCTATTGCATTTCAAGTTTCCTATGCAGGCTTATTTGCCTCTACCCAGTCTTCTCTATCACATGGAGAAATTCCTCCTGGTCTCTCCTAGTTCTTCTGTTCCTTTCTCTTTATCTCACTCATACATCTCCACTATTTTAATTACCAGTGACTTGCAAATTTAAATCTCCAGCCCAGACCTCTCCTCTGAGCTCCAGACCTAGACAGGCAGCTACTCAACATCTCCACTTGCCTATCTCAAAGGCACCTCAAACTCAGCATGTCCGACATCCAGGCTCAGACTGAGTCCTATCCTGCTTTCTAACTAAGGAAGTAGTGCCAGCATCCAAAATGTTAAGTTAGAGACCTCAGAATTCTCCTCGACCCTTTTCTCCTGTTCCCCCTCTATAGCCAGTCCATCAGCAGGTCTTCTCAATTATATCTAAATGTCTCTCAAATATGTCCACTTTTCATCTTTGCCACTGCTGCTACACTAAATCTAAGCCACCACCACCTCTTGTCCAGACTTCTCACTATTCTCCCTATCCCACTTGGGATTTTTATTAATCTCCACAATGAAGTTAGAGTAGTTTTTTCAGGACATGAACCTGTTCATGTTCATCGCTTGTTTAAAATGCATCAGTGGCTCTCTATTGCCCTTGCGATAAGATCCAAAATCCTTAGCACGTTTTACAAGGTCCTGATGGTTTGGGTCCTGTCAACCTTTCTAGTGTCTTATACCTTCAGCCCCTGTCCCCAACCTCAACTTGTTCTGTGTGTTTGACCTCTATTCATTCTCTTTTGCTCCCAGGCCCCCACCTGTACCATTTCATTTGCCAGATCTAGGATCAAGGGTCATCTTCTCAGGCAAGGCTCCCCTGACCCTCTCCTCCTTCCCACTCTAAGTCAAGTTCCTTTGGTATTATCCACTTTCAAGGAATGGTTGCAACCCTTCAAAGTGCTTATCTCTGTTTGTCACTATGCATTCCTTGACATGATTACTTGTTTAATGTATGTCTTCCCCATTATATTCTAGGCTTGGTTTCTGCTCACCATTTTAATACTAACTACAAACACAAGGCCTGGCATACAGTAGGTGTTCAGTAAATATTTGTTGAGAGACTGAAATATGAGAAAAGATTAACAAGAGCAACTTCATCTATTTCACTATTTTACCTAGTTCAAGCCAGGCTATAGATTTTCAGGGAGAGCTAATATTACCTATTTTATACTTCAGGGGTCTTAAATAATAACTTCCAATTTGGTTACTTTTTAATATCATCAAACAAGTCCCATACTTGTTTTTAAATCTAAAAAAAGGTGATAGCACTCCAAAACTGAACAATCATTCATTGGTACTCATATTTCTGCTAAGTAGACATCCAGATATATTCCAGAAGTTATCAAGGTACTTTTTGTTGTCAGGAAAAGGAGAAACCCTTCTTAGAGAAGATGAATTTCCTTGCGCAAATCAGAAGAGAGCTGACTCGATGCCAGTTGCTGAGAGGATTCATGAAAACTTCGCTATTAAAATGTAACCACTAGAAAGTGGACTGAGAAGAAGGAAACTGAATTGCAGTAGGAAAAAAGCCAAGTTAGATGGGGCTGAAAGTATCTGAAACTCCTCTGTCTCAGGAAAGTATCATGATGATGAAAATAAAAATCTTATAATTATATAAAAATACCATACAAACAGAAAACATCCTATAGATTTTCCTTAGGGCCAATCTGAAAAAAGCTTTTGAAACTAAAGAAGCTACAAATTGGTAAGCATATTCTTCACAGGAAATCTAATAATTGCTAAATCCAGTACTTGCACTTAAAAAATGACATGGTTCCTCTGAAAACAAATTTGTAGTTGAGGAAATGTGACGTTTCAGTGGACTGTCATTTTTATTACAAACTTATACATTGTGTTCTCTCCAAAAGTACCTTATGGTTATGTTTTTACACACTGGCTTGCTTAGAAAATGCCATTTAATTTTTTCAAGCTACTTGTTAGTAGGTGGATGTTTGAAAGAATTTACCGTTTGGTTGAATTCACCAACAAATTGGTGGGTTAGTTCCTAAACAAATTTGTTTGGGTAGGAATACAACTGACATATTTTAAAGCCCTGAAGTATATAGGAAATTAAAACCCCACTATAAGAAACTGATGATAGATAATTCATCTTTTGCATTTGTCATGTTTAGTCATCAAAGTCCACTCATAACTAAGAAAACTAAATAAATATTACTTTTCTTTCTTAAAGGAAATATCAGCTCTAACCTTTGATTCATTTTCAAGACAAATTGAGAACAAATGCAAAATCTCAGAGAGTTTTTTTAAAGGTAAAGTTTTTTCATCAGTCTAATTTAGGATCTCTGAATCTCTGGGATAAACAAGATATTTTACATATGCTGCTAGAATAATTGATGGTTCAAATTTCTGTGTGTTATACTTGTTAAAATATTTGCATTCACAAGCAAAGTCAGAATTGTAGCTCAAGGCTATATGTATATCTTTCCTAAGGAACATAAGACATAAATAGTATTTTGAATTGTAATTATTTTGAAATCATAAATTTAAAGATACAGACCTGCATTTTTAAAAAAGAGGACATTGTCTTCTTCATTCAAGTTTTTTCACTGAGTGTGTATGTGCCACACACTGTGGCAGGTATTGGATATCAAAGTAAGGGGGAGTGTCTGTCCTTAAGGAGCTTGGAGCCTAGTGGGGGGTTACTGACTGATGATTGCAATGCAGCGGAGTAAGTACTACAATTGTGGTAAGAACTGGGATTCTGGGAGCAAGCAGGAAGAGCTCTGTGCTGGTTGTTAGTGATAGTCACTGAGAGTCAAGTCTTTTCCTTTTTGGCACATGGTGGGATTGCACTTCTTCACTTCTTTAAAGTTAGGCCTGACTTATTTTGGCTAGTGAAATGTGAGTGGGAGTAACACCAGTCATATCTGGGTGGAAAGCCTTTTTCCCTCATGGTGACTGGCTGTGCTGCAGATGGTGGAGGCTCCACTGGGCTTGGACTCCGAGGGAGAATGATACGGAGCAGAGGCCCCAACTAACCTTCGATGAACATACAATGTGCGTTAGATATAAACCTTTATTTTTTTTTTAAGCCACTGAGATTTGGAGGATGTTTGTGATTGCAGCACAGCCTAACTCACACAGACCACTACATGCTTTACTCCAGACTTGGAGAATTAGAAAAGTTTCCTAGTGTGCATGAGCCAAAGCTGAGACCTGAAGGATGAATACGAGTCACCCAGGTAAAGACTTGAAGGGAACAGTGTTCCAGAGGTAGAAGTACATGCAAAGGCTTGGAGCAGGATGCGAATTCAGCATGTTCTGGGGAGAGGTTTTTTTTTCTTTTACAACTGGAGTGTAGAGATCCAACAGAGCTACTGGAGATTACTCCGAGTAGGGCTAATAGTAACTGCTGACAAGGATAAGATCCCAAAGGATTTCTGACAGGTTTATTTGGGCTCTTGGACCAGAAAGAAGAGATGAAGAACCAAATTGCTGTGAACCAAATTAATGGTAATTATCCTTTATGGAAAATTCACCTGCAAAGTACAAAGCAGCTTTCCTCCTTCCGGAAGGGGTATTTATGTTCCTTACTCACTTATATCCTTGCCTCAGTTTGTACTTACTTCTTCACACATAGACCCAAATGAATTTTTCACCTTGTCTCAGTCAGTTATGTCCATGTCTTTGCATGTCTACTACATTGCAAGCTCCTTCAAGGCAGGGCCCATGTCATGTTCATTTTATGTGTTGTGGGTACTCAGTAAATTCCTGTTAAGACAGCTGCCACTATTTTAGTAACCCAAAAGCAGATTGTGGCCTTGGCTAGCTTCTAAATAACTACTTTAAAGCGAAGATAAATCTTTGCGCACAGCTAGGGATACGTCCATTTAAATATGCTCCAGAAACATGCTGAGGTCTTTTGATGACAGTGAAGACTGTGGACTCATGGAATTTGCTGCCCAAGACCTAGATTTTAGGGCCACCACTTCCTGTTGTAAGCCCTTGGGTTTGACTTTCACAGTCTTGGTTTCCTAACTTGTTAACTACATGGAAAGCCTGCCCTACTCACCTCTCAGGAATATTGTGGCCCCTGAATGACAACTCTGAGAACTTTAAAGTGCTGTACAAATAAGATGTGATATCCATGTTACAGCTGTTAGCAGCATGATTCTTGGACCATTAGAAGAAGTGGGTATAACACAAAGCCTGTGCAGTTGATTAGACCTGGGTTTGAATTCTTTCTCCATCACTTAATAGTTGCATAATCTTGGTCAAGCAGCAAAATCCCAGCATCTCATCAATTTCCTACCACTTTAAACTAGAATACATTTCTTAAACAAATATTCTTAGAGAAGAAGGCTGGCATATTAGAAGGCCATTGAGCTTTGAAATCTTACAGGTAGAATTCAAATCCCACCTCCACCACTTATTAGATATGTGATTTTGGCTAAATTAATTAACCTCCTAGAGCCTCAATTCCCAGATCAATATAATGGAGACGGTATTACCCAGTTTCCCAAGGTTAAGAGACAACTTGAAGTAGCAAGTGCTGACATTATGATTTTGAAATGTTAAAGTGCCTGTTTGCCATACAGCAAACTTCTTCCATAAAAGTTCTGAATCCAAGCTATTCATGGAAAAGGCTCAGTAACACTCAGCTACTTATAAAAAGGTGCCTTCCCTCATCCCAAAATAGCGAAAATGACTGAATAATCTCAAACCTAAACCTTGGGTCAATTTGTAACTCACCAGACCAGACAAGATTCCTATTTACCTGGAGCTATTCAAGGCAGCTCATGAGACCACATGTTTCCTCATCTTCTCTTTCTCTTTCCTTTCCAAGGAATGACAATGACTTGTTTTCCCCAGGGCTGTACAAGGAGTTTTAGGAGAAAAACAAGAGCTATGGGCCATATTCCAATAAAGATTATAGCACTACATGGACAAGACTGTCAAATTTTTGTCTGCTTTCTTAAGTACACAATCTTGGCCCAATAACATTGCTCACTGTGGTCATTGTCGTGGTCCACCCAGCTGGCTGCTGGATTAACTCTGCTCTAGAGCTGGTGGATGAGCCAGTCCTGCAGAGAGGAGGAGATTCACCAGTGTGCCAAGCCTCTCCTCACACAACCTCTGAAGTCCGTTCTTGACGAAACAGCGTAAGTGAGCTGTTTGCTAGCCCCTCGCTTTCACTGTGAGTGTGGTTTGTGCACGGTCAGCATCGGTACTTCCCGGGATCTTGTTAGGAATGCAGACTCTCAGGTCCCACCCTAGACCTACTGAACCAGATCTGCATTTAACAAGATTCCTGTGCACTTGAAAGTTCGTGAAGCACTTGGCTACAAAGTCTAAATAATGCCTGATGCCAGGTGCCAAAGAGAGCCATTCTTTAGGACTTACTGTGGAGAAACCCTCCAAATCTCTTCACCAAAATTCTTAAACTAGACAAGATATTCAGTTAAAGAAGCACTGGTCTCTCTGCCCTAACACCAATGTGTATTACTCCAAGTACAATAAAGATATTACTCAGTTTCTAACAAAGGATCTTCAGATTTCTAGAATTACGTAAAATCATATAGCTAGGCAGTTGCTAAAATGTAAAATAGCCTTCCTTTTCTGTAACTATTGGTTTTGGCTGATAGAAGTCATGCATACAGTCATATTTCAAAGAAATTACCATGCCTTAATGAGAACTTTAGGTTGAAGGAAGACATTTCAGTCAAATGATAGTGAAATTGATATGATCAAAATGAAATATGTGGCATATTTATCTAATCAGCTAGAGCTGCAATCTCTAACCATAGTCATTTACAGCTCAATCAACTCATCTAGTCATTATCAGCTAATGATACAATGAGTGATTACCCCTACATTGAGATAATAAGTGAGTTCATGAAAATCAGCACTTCTATTATAAAGTGTGACAGGTAGGTCTGAAAACAAGGTCTTTGAATGCCGTTAGTGCCTGGCTTACCCAACAAAAATTTAATAGGAAAAAATGGAACTGTATAGTTATAAGAAGAGGTACGACCCTTTTGGAAAGCAACTTAGCAATTTTTATCAAGAATCATTAAAACGTTCACACTTTTGCACGATGTAAATTTTTTTTTAAGTTTGATACAATATCAGATTTTCAAAAATTGCAAGTGGAGTACAAAGAACTTTTCCTATACTGTTTGAGAGCAAGTTGCTGATAGGATATCCTTACCATCCTTGAATATTTTAGGGTGACTTTCTACAAATCAATACAGTTTCTTACATAACTACAATACAATCATCAAAATTAGGAAGTTAACACTGACCCATTACTCCCATCTTGTCCTCACACGGTATTCAATTTTCGTCAATTGTCTCAATAATGTCTTTAAGTGAAAGGATCCAATTCAGAATAACATGTTGCTTTTAGTTGTCATGACTCTTTAATCTCCTTCAAGATACAGCAGTTCCTCCTTCTTCTCTTGGTTTTCATGGTCTCGGCACTTTTGAAGATTACAGACCAGTTATTTTGTGGATGGTACCTCAGTTCGGGTTAGTCTGCTCTTCCCTTAAGATTTGATTCAGGTTACATGACTTTGGTGAGAATATCATGGAAGTAATGGTGTATTCTTCTCATTGAATTCTATTAGGTGGCACATAATTTTTATTAGTCTCATTACTAATTATATTAACTTTAATCACTTCATTGAAGTGGTATCTACCAGGTTTCTCCACTGTAAAGTTATTCTTTTTCTCTTTTTAATAAAGGCGTTACCTTGAGATGATACAAATACCCTGTACCTCCCCGTATTAATTAATTTATATCATTTTTTTATTCAGATTAGCATGAACTCATGTATTCCTATTTTATTCAATGGGTTTTAATCTGTTAGCTCATTATTTATTTAGGTATTTATTTATTTAATTTAATAATAAATTAAACCTAAACCTCAGGTCAATTTGTGACTCACCAGACCAGATGGAGATTCCTATTTTTGCTGCTCAGACTGTCCCAGATTCAGCCAGTGAAAACTCCTTCAAGTTGGTTTTTGTGTTGTTTTGACATGCCCCCATCATTTTTTGAGACCCCATCACTTCTCTCTTTCTGGCACAGGATGTTTCAGGCTCATCTTGTATTTTTCCTGAACCAGCACTGGAATCTTCTATTTCTCCAAAGAGCCTTGGTTCCTTTTAGTGGAGAATGATATTTAGAAACCAAAATCTGAGAGCTAGATGTGCTCAATGCACAGTGACACTGGCAGTCGTGACTCTCAGGTCTTCTCAGTAGACAGAGCTAGGAAATGAATAGAGGTATCTATATTTATCTCTAGAGATAGCTATATAGAGATATGTATAGGGGCATTTATATCTATTTATTAAGCTGTGAGTACAAACTGATACTTCTGATTTGAATCTGACACCACATGGTTTGCTGTAGTTTTCTTCCTTTCAGTAATTCCCTTCCTTCAAAATGAGAAATTGTACTCCCATTATTGTTAGTATATTTACTTATTTTATTAGCCCACTTGTGTGTAACCAATCTCCAGTCACTGCCACCACCCTTCTTCCCCACAAGGTCACCCCTATGGTCCTCTCAGCCTTCAGGGCTTCCCCACCCCACATACTATGCTTTACCCCATGTAATAGCTTTCATGTCTAGCATACTTAATGTATTTGGAGTTCAATTTCCTTATTTTCAGGGAATTTTAGGAATATTTAATTTATAGGAACTTATTTATCCCTATAAGCCAATCAGAACAGTTTCTGTTAATTTAAAAGACTTTATAATTTAATTTATTAACTCCTCCAGAGATAGGAAAACATTTCATATTCACACTATGAGAAGTAAAGGACTTTCTGAAGTACAGACACATATATAGAGAGAGTGTATATCTTTAGTTCTACAAGTTTATTCGTGGGTTAATAGTAAGATAGCAACACAAAAACTCACAAGTCCAGATATCATAGAGCAGTTCACTCTCCTGGTAAGAATGAAATTCTTAATTGATTCAAGCTCAAAAGACAAACAGACAAACAAAATAGACTAACATCCTGGATTCTCTATTCTTTCACACAATAGAGACTAGACCTCTATGGTCCATTAATCCGTTTACCTACATTACCAATAGTCAGACCATAAAACCAAATTCCACTGATTATTGCTGCCACCATAACTTAGTCTTCATGTGTGAACTAGAAAGAAAATCAAAATTAGAGGAGAGAGAAAGGAAAAAAAAAGTCCTACAGAAACATAAAGACAGATAAGTTCAAGTTCTATTGCCACTTGAGAGTCATCTCTGGAAACCAAGAAAAGATGTGTCTGATCTTCAGTCACTCCCTTACCCCCCGCCCACCAGCTCTTCCTAATAGGTGCACCTCTCTGACAACGCAGTTGGCCTGACTCTGTCAGGGCATCTTGGTGGATGACCTCCAAACTGTTAAAAGATAATTAAAAAGAGGAAAAGTCAACTCCTATACAAATAGAAAATGAACATGTGTCAAAGATTTTAGTTAACTTATTAATTAATGGGGGAACCAGTAAGATATAACCAGTTTCTACAATGGCCTTTAGAAAAGGGAAAGAAAAAGAGGAGAAAGAAAGAGGAAGAGAAAGAACTTACTACGTAATTTTAATTCTGAGACCTGGTCCAAAAGGAAAAAATCTAAATTAAGGATATAGTTTTATGCATGATGTTCGCTCAGCATTATATTTAATAGATGAAAATTGGAACCAGCCTAATTGCGCATCAATAAGGAAAAGATTAAATAATGGTAAACACATAGATTATTAGGCAGTCACTAAAAATGTTGGTAAAGGATCTCCTAGTGAAGAGGGTAATTTGAACACACACATTGACTCTAACTCAGAGCAACAATAGCTGGAGGCAAGGATGTGCTACAATTTCAGTGACCATATGCTCCAGTTTACCTGGGACAGTCCCAGTTTACCCTTGTTAACTTATAATTATTAATCTCCTTTTTTGCTTTCAAAAGTGTCTCAGTTTAGATGATAAATTACATGGTCACTCTAGCTATCACTGGCTGGCTGTGGGGGTGAAGGGATCAAATCTCAATCTCAGTAATGTTTCTGGGAAACATCCTAGAAGAGAAGGCCACAAATAATAGTCTTTCTGCAGTGTTTACATCCAATTTTCATTTAGATAGGTCAGGACAGTAGCTGGCACATTATAAGCACTCAAAAATTTTAGCCATTATGGTTGTTATTATTACGTTTGTTGTGACTAGACAAGCTGAGCAGATGTAGGGCATTGCTGTGGCTGACTCTTTATAAGGGCAACCTTAGATATGGGGAACTCCCTGGAGTAATCTGGGCTGCCACAACGAGGACACAGATAAAACTCATAGGCACAGAAGTGAAGCTCCCTGCTGTAACTGCTCCTGCTATTGCTCGTTCATTCTTTTCCATTGGCCTCCAGATGTAAATCAACTACAGCAAATTTAAACGTTTTCTTTCTCCATTTATTGTTTGGATAGAGATCTCAACAATTTGCACCCTCATCTGAACTCGTAAAAGCAGACAAGCACAGATCTTGCGAAAAACCACTGAAAAGACAGAGCAATTCAAGAAAAGGGGACAAATCTTTAGCAACCAAATTGTCTCTTATTATTGAAGCAACAGGATAAGACTGTAGAAGATTTCAAATAAATTTTCTTACCAAGATTTGGGAGGAGTTTGAATCCATAAAGCCAGAGAAGACAGGAATAGAGCACTGTGCAGAAAATGCAGCCCAAGAAAGATGTTCTAGAGATGAAAAAAATATGAGTGCTGAATTAAAAACTAAAATGGAGGCAGCAAACTACAGACTACTGTAGGAAATCAAGAGCTGTAGATGTTCTTCCCTGACTTAGAGGCAATTTATGAGGACAGAAGAGATTGACTTTGAAGAGGGCTACCAGAAATCCAAAGTATGTATGTTAGGAATTCTAGAAATGTCAGGAATAATAGAAGACAACTTCCACCAGTTGATTAACAGCTTGAATATTCAAAGCAAGAGGGATAATTGAGTGGTTGGCAAATTAGTGAGGAAACTCACACCTAGACATGTTTTGTTGTATTTTCAAAAGAAAAATTCCTATAAGTATTTATAAGTAAAACAAAAGGTCAAATTTCTTTACTCCAACACTAAATTTGAGAAGACAATGAAGCAACAGCCACCAGAGGGTTGAAAGGAATGGACTGTGAGTTGGGAATCTTATATCCAGTGTAAAAGCCTCAGAGAGGAATTATCAGAAATGCAAGTATTTTGAACCCACCAATATCTATCTTTTAAAAGTAAAAATATTTTGATTCAAAAAGTGAGTCAAAATAAAGAACTCAAGAATAGATAAGATGCAGTATAAAAGAAATGGTAGAATAAACAGAGACAATGCAAATATTAAAAAGAATTCTTTAGAGACATTACAATGTAAAAGTAATAACAAAAAGAATCTAGGTCTAAAATCTCTGATCATATCAAGAAAAGAAGCAAGAAGGAGAGAGAGAAAAGATGTACAATGATGGTAAATTTCACAAGTTTTATAGGAAGAAGTTAATAGTTATTTTAACAATTGATATTGATAAAGAGACAGCCTCAAATAATTTTTAGAAAATTTACTGATGTAGTTACAGAGACAAACATACGGGAAAAAATACCATTATAAAAGGAAACATCAAGGAAAATTAAAAAACAAAAAAAATAAGACAAGACAGTAGAAGAAAGCACAACTACATTAGTTGAGGACATCCTAGTTATAAAAGTTAAAATATATATAAATATAAAATTTAAAAATATATATATTTATAAAAATTTATATAGTTGTAAAAGTTATAATAATTTTTCTTTAAAAAATTAAGTTTCTTAGGGTGAGTAAAAATAAGAATTGAAAAATTGGAGAGAAGTACCATGTTGCTGAATGGGAAGAGTTCACCTTGTACAAAGGTAAGTTCTTTCCAGATAAATCAATAAAATTATTGTCATTACAGTAAAAATCTTAAGGGAATTTTGGGAGGAGATCCCAACAATCTTATTCTAAGTTTATCTGTAAGTATAAATAAGACCAGCCAAGAATATCTTGACAAATGACAATAAGTAGGTAAGAGAGTCTCAGACAAATTAATTGATGCAAAAAGAGTTAAAATTTGATTCATGATTTATATACAATAATATTAAATATATCACAAATATATGTGGACATTACAAGATATATGATGTTCTTGACCACTGAAGAGACACAAAGGTAAAGATATATGTCAGGTATTTTCTCATGCCACCTTCTGGCATTCTCAGGTGTAACAGATTATGTCTCAAAACAGATATCAAATAACTACTATTTATATTTGTTTAATATTTTTCTTACATATACATTTAAAAATGTTTTAATAAACATTATCATCATTATCAATTTTTTTTCAACTTTAGCAGAACATTTATTATCTTTTCATGGGACATTAATTCTCTGTGGAACATAGTTTAAGAAATGCTGCTTAAAAATATACGAAGATCTTACAGATCAACAAGAGAATGATGGATACTTCCAATAGAAAAGTGGTCAAAGAACACTTAGAGGTAATTAATGAAAAAATAAAACTAGCCAATAAACATGAAAAAATATTCAACCTTACTACTAAAGATGGAAGTTAAATTGAAATATAATTTTCCACTTATTAAATGTACAATGATTATATGTTACTCTCCCCACCAGCATAGGTACTGCTGTTACACTTTTGGTGAAAATATAAATCAGCACAAACTTTTAGAGTACAATTTAATGCTGCCCGTTAAAATCATTAAACATATGTAAACATTTGGCACAAGAACTCTGCATCTGGGATGTACTTAAAGACTTATCTATAAGAATGTTTTGTTCTGTCTTATTTATAACAAACAAAAATTCCAAAATAGGGAATTGGTTAATTAAATTATAGTGTATCCATACAACAGAATATAATGCAGCCTTTAAAATATTATAGAGGAGTACATGATGTCATGAAAAAAAATTCATAAATATTATAATGAAAAAATAAGATTTAAAACAATATAATCCTGCTTATTCTTTGAAATTTTAACAATGGCTATTTTAGGTGATTGAATAAAATCATTTCTTTGTGCTGTGCTTATTTCTATTTTACAAATAGTATTTTTTTTAAACCATGAATAATTATTGTTGAGATTCTGTAGAATAATTTGGCAACATGTATAAGACCATTAAATATTTCTATTATTTGATCTAGCAGAACTTGACCTAAAAAAATAAGAAATGTAGACAAATGTTTGCAAGCCATTGTATTATTTAAAATATTATTTACAATAGTGAAAAACTAGAAACTCAAATGTTCAACAATATGAGTTTGGCTAAATAAACCATAGTACCCTCACATTATAAAATATTAGGCAGTTCTTAAAATATGTGATCAAATAATTTTTAACAACATTGGGGAAATACTTATGATACAATGCTAAGAGACAAAAGCTGGCTATTAAATTTACATAACCCATTTTGTAAATGTATTTTTTATACATAATATATAGAAATGCATTGGAAAATACTGAAAGAGAATGCACTGAAATTTAATAGTGCTTATACCCAGGTGATTTTAAGTTTTCTTCACAACACTTCCTGGAATTTACCCAAAATTTTAAATAATAATAACATATGAAAATAATATAGTCAGAAAAATTGAAAAGATCGTTATGAAGATTGTGCAGCAAAATGAAGGTTATTCATTATGAATAGAGAAAGTAGAAGATGAAATTAGAGGTACACTCCATGTTGTAGGCTGAAGTTTCTGAAGCCCTAACTCCCAGTGTGGCAATACTCAGAGGTGGGACTCTAGGGAAGTAATTAAGATTAAATGAGGTCATCAGGATGGGGCCTGATCTGATCAGTTTAATGTCCTTATAAGAAAATTTCCTGGAGATCTTGTTCTCTCTCTCTTTCCCTGAGCAGGCACTGAGGAAAGGTCACGCGAGCACACAACAAGAAGGTGGCCATCTGCGAGGTAAGAAGAGAGGCCTCACCAGAAACCGAATCAGCCAGGATCTTGATCTTGGACTTCTAGCCTCCAGAACAGTGAGAAGTAAATGTCTGCTGTTTAAGCCACCCAGTCGATGGTATTTTGCTAGGGCAGCCCAAGCAGACTAATACACTAGGTAAAAAAAAAAAAAAAAAAAAATCGATCTTTTTAAAATGGAAGGAAACACTGTAAAGAGTAATATCTGCTGGGTTTATTCCTCACTGTCCTATTTCGAAACACAACAGGAGGATAGTGGGCTAACAGGTGATGAGTTGTAGGTCATGGGAACAAGTCCTAATGCTTGTGGTGAAGCACAAGCCAAGATGGGCCACTGGGGTGTGGCTGCCCTACTCCTGGAGTGTTGTGTTCAGTGTTGGTGCCTGATTTTAAAAGGAGGCCATTGACCCAGAAACACATTCAGAAGAGATTAACTAGGTCTGTGAAGGCTCTTCCAGAAACAATGTCTGGGATGGTGGGATGGAGAGGGTCTTCAAGTAATAACACCCAACATCTTTTGCATTCTCTTCCACCTTTAAGACTCTCTTGGAAACTCTCTTCAAATAGGCATTTTAGCGATTTAGTGATTAGATAGGCATTTTAGTGATGATAGATCAGACTTCAATTTTCTTTATCCTGCTCCATTCTAAGTTAAAGAAAGAATAGAGGGTTTTATTTTCCATTTTTGTAAAAGGAGGTATTAAAGGAGCAATGATGTCACACATTATCTTATTATCTGGCAGAACATGCAAGTCATTGCAGATTCAGAGGCTCCAGTGAGCAAGCAAACTAGAGGGCATGACAGGAGGAAGGATGGCAGACATTTGCACACTATAGAGGAGGCTGCATAGCATGCTATCAATATTAAATGTGTTCTTCCTCAAAATCTCAAGACTTTTTCATTAAGTGGATAAAATCCAAATTACAAAGTAATCTGTGCTTTTGCAAATTAGCCACAAACCATCTAGCTTCTCACCAATTCCTTGATATTTTTATCTACCTCTAAATGTTACTGACCTAAAAAAAAAAATCTCATCAAAGGCTGTGGAAATTCTAACCCCTGCAGCAAGTATTAAATTGGTCCACTCTGTGTCCTATGCTGACAAATTGTTATACTCTAGAGCCTGACAGCCCACAAGTGACTCAGTTAGATGCACGATGTAGCAGCAATGTTTTAAGTTGTCTACACTTGACTTCATTCCTTTAAAACACCAACCAACCAGCCCAGCCCCTTAAAATCTCCCCAAACCTAATAAACAGAAATGTCTTTCCTTCTAGACTCCAGAGCAGACGTGAGGGCGACCATACCTCCTGGGTAGTCACATAAAACGAGGATAAGCACCTTTGTGGAATCAATCTCTTTCTAATAACCAGCTTCTTCTCACATCAAGCTGCTCCTTATGTTGTGAAGGTCTTTGAATTTACATGGAATCATCCTTCTTATCTGTCCCACCCCTTCCTCCACCTCAGCCCATGAGGGGCCCTGGTTCTCTACAACTTTATCAGTTGAGTTAAAGAGGGCTTGATAGTGAGGGGCTTGATATTGGATGCCAAACTCTGCCAAAAGAGAAGCAATTGGAACCCCTGACATCTCTTAGGCCATGGAATTGACTGCTTGAGGGAACAATGGGAATGTAATGTTCTGGCAATGTAATTTGGTATTTAGGAAAATTTACTCCTGTCTTGAGAAGTTACCTGTTTGCTATGTCTAACTGTTACCTTTCACAAAAGATTGTGAATTTCCCAATATTAAAGATTATCTCATGCATTCCTGTTGTACATCCTATAGTACATACTGTATATGCATATACATATATACATAGTGGGACATGACATAAATGCCCATGTAAATTGTTAGGTTGAAAAACAATTTCTGTATGTTTCAGTAGAATATATCATATTTCTGTTTTCATCCAGTGAATTCAATGAACAAACAGAGGGAACTGGTTGTTTTGGGACAATGCAGATTCTTTCTTTGTTTGCCTACTGCACGTTTCTTATTAGAACAGTGTCCTTAGGTGTGTGTGTGTGCACAAGGGCATGCCTGCACAAACACACAAGGTAAACTTTCAGAGACCCTAAAGGGCAACAGAACCAGCCTGACGTCTAGCTGCTATGACAGCTCGTATCTGAAACAGTCAGCTGCAACTTACCTACATAACAGAGTTCTGACTGTGCACGGCTTCAGTAACCACTGAGAGGCTGTTTTGCTTGAACAAAAGTTCAACCATTTGCCTAATATCTACAGAGTTCCTTCCTTGTGCAGAGTGAGACATAGTTCCCTGTCCCTGAAACACTTGTTAGTGCTTTTAACAGCTTCCACCCCACCCAACAGGCTCTATAAAAAGCCCTGGACACCCACCTTCCGGCACCATGAGAATCTCTCCCGAGGGAAGCTGAACTGCTCTTATGTCTCTTTGTGGTGGTTCTGAGTCCCTCTCATCGCTGCCTTTCTGTCCATCTCCTTTGGACTCATACTTCATTTTCACTGTCTGCATTTGGTACATGACCAACACTTGTGTTTGGATGTTGTCTCTCAGAGGGACACTACTCTCCCACTACGAGCTCAGGGTCTCAGAAACCATGAACCAATCAGAACCCCAAGCTTCCCATTTGCTCAGCTGGGAGGATCACCATCCGAATGTATTGTAGACTTGACTGTATCACACACCCACAAATGTGAAGATGGGCTTCTTACACCAGAGAGACCTAATCATGCAAATGAAAGATCTATTACATCCCCAAAGCACGACTTTTTTTATTTTTTGAGGCTTGCAGGGAATTGGGGACAACATAGTGCCCAGGATACTCCACAAACAGGCGGGAGTCTTATTATAGCCCCACACGGAAATACAAGGACTTGGGCTGCAAGTGAAAAAGAATTGAAAGTTTTGCTCTCTGTTTGCCCTGTTTGACCAGCTATCCCTTCAGTGATATCTTCCATTTAGAGAATATACTGGAAAAGCCACTGGAAAGAAAGGAGAAGCAAGTCCATTTCTTCAGTGTTTCTGGCAATCAAGAAAGTCAATCCTTGATTCTCAAGTTTGAGTGTCCCTAGCACTTGTAAACCCCTCCTTCACCTCCACCTTCAGAGGTTCCTTCTCTCCTGCTGCTTCCCTTTACCTGGCCTGCTGCAGAGACTTGTCAAGTAAAAGGCCCACATGGCCCCTGTCTCTTAGGGCAAATATCAGACAAATCACTGGGGACAGAATTTATGATTAATAGGTTGTTGTGAGAATTAAAGGAAACAGTTAAAATACCTAGCACATTACTTGGCTCATAGTAAGGACTCAATAAATGTTGTTTGTTTATTTGCTTGTTTGTATATGTCCTACTGTGGTTGCAGAGAGTAAGGCAGCTTACAAAAATAATCAAAAAGAGTCTAACTATGATAAAATCTATGATTCTGAGCCCTAGAGTAAAAATATGGAGAATATTCTCCCTGATTTTTTTCACACATCTAACCATTCAGCACCACCAGGTTCTGCATAAATATGTCTTGCAAGGCATATTCTATTTAAGTTAATACATCAGTCTCTAAATATCTGGCCCCAGAGAAGCAGTCTGCACACTGCACAACCTCTCCATTGAGTCTGCCACCACTCCTGGGGTTTAAGTCCTTAGAGACAATTGACGATACCTTGGGGCAGGCAGAATCAATAAAAGTTAAAAGATCATCAAAATGATGCCTGTGTTGGGCCGGCCGGTGGCACAGCGGTTTAGCTCGTGCTTTGGTGGCCTGGGGGTCACGGGTTCGGATCCCGGCTCCCGCCAATGCACTGCTTGTCAGCCATGCTGTGGCGGCGTCCCATATAAAGTAGAGGAAGATGGGCACGGATGTTAGCCCAGGGCCAGTCTTCCTCAGCAAAAAGAGGAGGATTGGCAACGGATGTTAGCTCAGGGCTGGTCTTCCTCACACAAAAAAAAAGATGCCTGGGTCTAGTCAGACAGCATGTAAGTATTGAGACAAGGCAGTCAGCTTGACAGAGAAACTAAATCAGGAGTAGAAAGTAGAACTTCCATTGCATCTGAGCCAGGGAACTTCACAGTGGTCCCCTGAGATGGAAAGAGATGACACCATCAACCTATGCTTAAACATAGCCAGTCTATTCTCCAATGTAGCCATCGATAAAGGGTCCCAAACCATGAATATGGGGGTAGATCCTGGTGCCTTTAGTTCTCCCAAACATCCTCATTCCAGAAAAGGAATCTTTGACATAGAATAGTAGACCTGGCCATTTGCTATTTCTCCACTGAGCAGTTGAGACCAGGTTCCAACTATTTTTATTTTATTTATTTATTTATTTATTTGCTGAGGAAGATTTGCCCTAACATCTGTGCCAGTCTTCCTCTACTTTATATGCGAGTTGCTGCCACAGTGTTGTTTCATGAGTGGTGTAGGTCCATGCCCAGGATCTGAACCTGCGAACCCAGGCCACCAAAGTGGAACTCACCAAACTTAACTATTATGCCACAGGGCTGGCCCCTGAGACCAAGATCCAACTTTTAATGAAACTTTATATGAAGGATCAGTGATACTAGAAGAAAAATTTTACAAAGAAAATCACTTAATCTGCCTTAGTGTCATGTGTGGCTAATTCCCAGCCTGACTCCCAGCCTGTACATAGCTGGTGGAAGTTCACCCTCTAATGGAGTTTCTTTCAGGTTTCTTGAGCCCTTGGATCTGCTCCAAACTCCTCCCCAGCCTCAGAGAGAGGAGGGTGTTTTTCCCCATTGCTCATTCCCTGCTCCAGGGTTAACCTCTTCCCAGGATTATTATAACTTGGAACACCTTCCGAGGAGACTTCATGCCCAACCATACGACCCTGATTTCTTTAATCATTCTAAAACCATCACAACTTAGCTGGGCATTTCCCACTGTTGGGGTAATTTAGTCCTATCCATGGTCATCTTGTTACATTGTATCAACTCTTTCTTCTTGACCTTGGAAAGTTTTTGTTTAACCTTTCTTCATCACTTATGTTTAACAGTACACAGAGCTTTTATGAGGATTGTTGACACAAATAATCCATAGCCAATCTATAAATCAAAATTGGGGTGAGTTTATTATAAGCCAAATTTTGAGGACCATATAGCCCGGGGCCTTCCTTCCTCAAGGAAGGAAGGGCACCAAAGAAGTGGGGTGTACAGAGTGGTTATATACCATCAAAGAGCATATATCACATATGAATGCAATGTCCTTTTTACAGTAATCACAAGATTGCCCTGTCGCGGCACAGCCTTTGAGAACACCGCAGGTAGCAAGTCTGCTGTCTCGAGTTGGGTGGTCACAGGATGAGCACAACAATCAAATCCTCACCTAGGGATAAATGCGTATCCTTAAGGAAATGCTAATGTGGGGGAAGTTGCATCCTTATCTTAGGGGCGTTTGTTCTTGTCTCTGGGATATGGCAAATGCTCAGATATAGAATGCATGTTCAAAGGCCAGTCAGGCCCTTTTGGAAAAACAAGGTCAGGCCAAATTAGTTTTACACCAAATGGCTTCCTCATAAACTCGAATATATCCAATTGCTTGCCATTTTATTTATCAGCATTCTATCATATAATCTTTTACAACAATACTGTGAGGCAGGCATTGTTGTCCTCATTTACAGATGAGAAAACTGAGGCTTAGAGAATTTAAGTGGCTTGTCCTGCTTGAATGGATCAGGTGGAATGTCCACTTCATCATGGTTGGCTACCTAGTGCCATGTGAGGAGATGCCAATAACATCCATCTTTTATTTTGTCATGACAAAAGTACCATATATTTGTTAGGATAAACTACTGAAGTATATTGAGTAGAAAGTGAAATTCCTCCTTCATCTCCTCACCTCTCTCTACCTCCCAGCTCCTTTCTCCTCTACAGAGGTCAACCCTGTTAACAGTTGGGGATGGTCCATTCCAATCTTTTTCTATCCATTTAAAACCATAGAATACACATATACTGTTTAAAAATATGTAAATAGGATCATATTATATAAATACATATTTCTACCACTTGCTTTTTTCATTTAAAAATATATCATGGTGAGCCAGCCCTTATGGCCTAGGAGTTAAAGTTCAGTGTGCTCCTCTTCAGTGGCCAGGTTCAGTTCCTGGGCGTGGAACCACACCACTCGTCTGTCGGTAGCCATGCTGTGGAAGCAGATCACATAGACGAACTAGAAGGACTTAAAACTATGATATACAACCATGTACTGGGGCTTTGGAGAGGGGGAAAACAATATATATATATATATATATATATCATGTGATATATCATATGATATAGATATAGATATATAGATATATATATGTATGTATCATGGAAATCTTTCCTTGATCCAAATGGTTGGATCTACTTTTTAAGAAAGAGATGTATTCCATGGTATAGCTATACCATGATTTATTTAACCATTGCTCTATTTATGAACAATTAGGTTGTTTCCAATATTTTGTTATACAAAAAATACTATAAACAGCCTTGAATCCATATCATTGTGCATAGATGTACATGGAATGGCTTGGTCAAAGGGGATGCACATTTTATTAATATTTTGATCGATATTACCAAACTGCCTTCCAATATATACTCTACAAGTTGTATATGAGATTACTTATTCCTTGAATCCTTGCCAACAAGAAATATCATCAATCCTTAAACACTTTGTCATTCTTATAGGCAAAGACAGCTAACTCAGTATTCTAATGCCATCTTTTAGTCTCAGGTTCTTAGTCATTTGCCTTATCAGACTATGGTTCTGGAAGTAACAACATGATAAGAACAAGGACTGTGGTTCCAGGTTTCTATCTTGGAAAATCCTGCAGCTAGTGAGACGGTGGCTAGGAGACTGCACTGGAGAGGTGCTTGCCTAGGAAGCCAGTTTTTCTTTACATTGTATTTATGTGAGTTGGCTTTTGGGACATTGATGGAGATTATGGAATGGTCAAAGCATCCCCCAGTTCCTTCCCTCCTCCCAGTTTATGCAGACATGGACTTTTTGGGAAGGAGGCTGCCACTACCCAGTCAGTCTGAAACAGAGAAAGTCTCAGTGATGAGAAAAATGTTACTTTCACATCCATCTCCATTTATACCACAGCAGCTCCCATTTCTTGGGTAAAAAGGATTTAAGACTGAGACACAAATAAAAACCCCAAGCACCCTATTTTTCATTTTATTTCCTGGCCCAGCTGTCTGGACGTGGCTGATGCTGGAGTAGTTCATATTAATTAACTAAGTTTCTATTGGGGATAGACGTTTGCACTGATAGAAAAAACTGTGGAATATGTTATCCCAATACAGGCTGGTGAATATTACAGTTCCTGAAAGGGACTTTGGAGTTTGATGTGGCATTAGCTATATTTAGTTGAGCAGGAATAAGCACTGGAGTGGCCTACTTTATTATCAGTTTGAGAAATTACCATTGAACCAGATGATTTGGGGAGAATCAGAAAGAGGACAGCTGGGGTTTTCCTTACTGTGAAATCAAAACGCCTCCCAAGTACTTCTTTTAATCCTGAACACAAACTTCAGTCTAATTACCCTACTAGCAGTAGGGTACAGAACAGTGTGAGATCCACTGTGAAATGAATATTACTAATGTAAAAAAAAAAAACCCAGCATATCCATCTTTCAAAAATTTAGCATCTTAATGTGATCCATGACTTAGTCACCTTTTGTTCTGCTTTCTGTTTGATTATAATTTTATCTATTAATCATGTTAATCCAATAGACTCTGCCTTAATCAAATGTGAGTCAATTACCCAGTTCTTCAAATTATATTTTTTAATGAAATACATTTTTTAAAATTGAATGCCAATTAGGGCCAAGCCAAACTTGTTCATAAAGTTTGGGTTATCACAGAACAGTATGAGCCCTTGACTATACCTGTATTTCCAGCTCCCGATGAGAGCGTGCTGTGTGCTTTTAGACACAGCCATTAACCTCTCTGTAATTCCTGGTTTTCCACCTGTGAAATGAGGATAATGATGCTTCTGGCTTGGGAAATGATTTTATGACTCTTAGTTGAAAAATGCAGCTAGAGTGCCAATTTTTTTTAAAAGCCTTATGTAATTTTGCTCTTAATTTCTTACCGTAGTGATTTTGTTTTTCCTTAGCGCCAAATTGCTTTTCTGCATCGTTAGAGGACTACACATAAATCCACTGAGAGGGAAGTCAAATTGGGAAGAGTCTCTCTGGAACAGAGATGCTTTACCGTGGATGTCTATGGACAGAGTGACAAGGAGTTTCTATCCACGGGCCTCCCGAAATTCAGTCCAAGTGGCCTCCTGGGTCTCTGTGCTGGGAAAGGTTGCAATGCTTCTTTGTAGTTCAGCAGAATCGATCCCCATGCTCCATTGAGGAGCCCTGTTTCAGACACAGGAATGGGGCATGGTGGCAGAAGTGTAGGGAGAACTAGCTGGTAGTTTAAGGGGCTCCACAGGTGAGCCTCTGGGGTCCTTGTGCTCCACCGATATTGTGTACAAAGGAGCGTGTACACATTTCTCTAGAATGGGAGTCCACAGTTATTACTAATTTTAAGTGAGACTCTAAATGGAGTCTACAAACCACTGCTTTAGGATCAAATGGACTAGGAAGTCAGGCGCCCAAACCCCGGTCTGGGACTCATACTAGAGGATCAGCTCCACCTGTTCAATGGGAACGGCAAGAGATCTCATCAGCACACAAGTGTTTCTGCTTCTGCTCTACGAACCTGGCTGCCATTACACCGTCTGAAATTGGGGATCTGAACTCCTCGGGAAGAGGGCTCTTTCCTAGTTGTTGAAGTTTAGGGAGGTAATGATAGTTATTTCATTCTCTTTCTTTTCTGCTCCAAGTGGCCCACTCCTCTGTTGTTGAGTTGAAATCACTTTAGTGTATTACGGGTTGATCCAGCTGAGCACATTCTGCAGAGAAATGACAAGTGGCCTGGTGGTGGTAAAAAGCTCTCCTAATGGCAGGTGGCAGTATGGTGCATTAGTGCTTCTTGATGGACAGCTAGGGACCTGCTGTCAATTTCCAGGTTCTGTGTCACCGTGGTTCCAAGGAAAAGCATTTGTATTAATTATCACCAAGGAGGGGCTACCTGGGCAGAGAGCTTCTGTTCCATAAAGTGGCCTGGGCAGCTGGCTGGGTAAACTGAGATGTTCTGACCCTTCTGCCAATAAGCTCTTGAGGCTATTCCACTTCAATTGAAGCCTCACATTTCTAAGGGGCTCAAGGCCACTTGGAGCCAACACTCTACAGAAATAACTATTTCTGAGTTGTAATGCTACTGTTAAATGTTCATGGGCAGAACTTTTAATTTGCAAGTGATTAGAATAAATATCTTTTGCATTTCAACCTATGTGATCATCTGAGAATCTCCTTCTGTGTTTCAATCAGACCCAGGTTTTGGGTGCTACAGGGATGCAGGGTTATGCACATCCAGTGGGCGGCACGGAACTCAATAGTGGGCAAACATCTAGTGTTCTCTAATTCTGGAGTAGTCTTGTTGACTCCAGATGCCTGAATTCTAGGTCCCGACTCTCTTCCCACTCTAGCCCCCAGCAAGGATGCCAAAGAACACACTGTGAGACAGAAAAAGAAAGGCCTTACCATGCTTGAGTTAGATAAATAAAACTTTCTTCTCCAAAATTTATAATTCTCTTAGATAGATTTTTAGCAGGGGAATTATTGTGCCAAATAAAGTGAACATTTTGAGGCATTTGACTGCCATATTGGTTCCAAAGTATTGTGTCAGTTTAGGAGTTTATTTCTAGTTGTATTTCCTCCATTGAGAATTGTCTTTTAGGTACTTTACCCATTTACCTTTATCGGTTTTAGTTTTTTTCTCATCTATTTGGGTGAACTCTTTACATACTAAATATTTATACTTTACATACTAAATATCTCTGCACTATTTGCTGCAGGTATTTTTCCTAAGGCTGTTGGGAATCTTCTTGGTGTACAGAAACTTTTGCTTTTATGAAATCAAATCTGTCCTTTTTTTGTGTGTGACTTCCTTGGTCATTTTATTCCAGTAAAGATTTATTAAGTGTATATGATGTGCCAGGCATTGTGGTGAGTTTAAACATAAATAACACACTACCCCTAGCCTCCAGTTCCAGGACTTGACTTCTGGAATTATGGCCAACCAGGAACTCAAAGGAACCTGTTGACTGCAGAGCAGTACAAGGGTTCCAGAATTAAACCCTAGAAAGGACATACTCTTGGAGATATTGCTAGTTTTACAAGAAGTAGAGGAAGTATCTAAGGATTTCTGTCTTTCTAGTGGAAAAAAGCAGCAAAAATGTGAGTTGGGGTTGAATAAAGCCAGAGTGGCTAGCAGCAAGGAGGCGGGTGGTTACCTGACAGCAAATCTGCCTGTTATATACAGTTATCCAGCCTTAGGCCAGCAGGGATTGGAAAGCTGACCTGGCACTACCCTTAGACCTGGGCAAGAGGGGACCCTGCCTTTGGTCCATGCTTTAGAGAAACATCTCAGATCATACACACACACAAACACAATACACATACACACAGAGATTAAAGACATGCACTCAGCAGCAGCAAAGCATGACCATACCCTACACAACCACTCTGGTGACTAATTCCATTAAGGCCCCGCGGGACCACTTGTGCCAAATAGCATCTGAACAAAGGGTGATGAAGTAGATATGGTGAGGTTTGCGTTGTTGGAGATGGATACTGCTTTAGAAGCGAGGGAAGATTTGAAGGGTGGAAATCTTTAGATAAAAGAAAAGATAAATTAATCAACCTGTTAAATCCTTTTCTTTGGAGTGAATGCAGTAGGTTGTCATACGCTAAAGTATTGCTCAGGAGTCTCAAGTGTCCATTTTTTTGCTTCTGTTTGTGTCCAGTTTGCAGTTCTGGAGGGACTCACAAATTAGGGCAGTATTTGCAACAGACGCACATGGCTGCAGAGAAAATTTTCCAATATTAAACAATTCATATTGTGTTACATTCACAGATCTGCAGGTTTAATACAGTGTCTGCGAAGTGTGATATCTACTGATTCTTTACGTTAGAAACTCGAGAGACATTGAGCTTTAGAATTACAAATGATTTTATATTATACAAATATGTGATAAAAAATTTTAAATTACATTAGAAAGTTCTTATTTCAAGAAACTGAATTAAGTGTATAATTTTGATAGGCAAATATTTACATGTATACTTTGAATTCAATTGCAATTTATTTTTTGATCTATTTGATCATTAATGTTAATAGAAAACAAATTATGTGAACATCTTGATTACAACATAAGTGATTCTTCTGAAATGAAGGCACGAAAAAAATTTTATGAAATAAATGTATGATGATTTGTGAATTATGTAAGTCTTTATTTTATTTCTCAGCCAAACCCCACTAACCTATCAAAAGAATACCCAGACATGTGCAATAACAAGTAACACTTCAGTTGTTTTTACTATTCTGCCAACTTTCACTTACATAAAAACCATAGTTTTACACATAATTCTCTACTTTGTTGTATAAAGGTATATTTTTCAAAGTTGGAGGACAGAACATATTTTATGTGTCAGTCTGTAGGCTTGATTCGTAATTTTAATTGCTGTATAATTTATAACATGTGGATATGTATTGATCCCATTTTGACTCTTGCCCCAGCCACCACACATGTGAGGGGCAGACTTGCCTAAATTTAAAGGGGGCTGAAGTGGCCAGGTTGGTGGCATCTCCTCGGTCAAAGATGAAATTATATTAGGTATTTTAAAAAATGTCTGTTACATGAATCGTGAAAAGTATACATGTCAAAACTTTCACTAGGATGCAGTAAAAGTAGTATTTTATACACTTAAGTGCTTATATTAGAAAAGGATAAAACATGAAAATTAATGAATGGTGTCCAATTAAAAAGTTTTAGGGGCCGGGATAAGTTTGCACATTCCACTTCCGTGGCCCGGGGTTTGCGGGCTCAGATCCTGGGCATGGACCTACTCACTGCTCATCCAGCCATGCTGAGGCAGCATCCCACATAGGAGAGCTACAACTCTATGACTATGATACACAACTATGAACTGAGGCTTTGGGGAGAAAAAAGAAAAAAAAAGAGGAAGATTGGCAACAGATGTTAGCACAGGGCAAATCTTCCTCAAAAAAAAAAAAAAGTTTAAAAATGTAGAACAGGGGGCCACCCAGTGGCGCAGCGGTTTAGTCCGCACTTGGCAGCCCGGGGTTCGCGAGTTTGGATCCCGGGCGACCGCCAACGCACTGCCTGTCAGCCATGCCGTGGCGGCGTCCCATATAAAGCGGAGGAAGATGGGCACGATGTTAGCCCAGGGCCAGTCTCCCTCAGCAAAAAGAGGAGGATTGGCGACGGATGTTAGCTCAGGGCTGGTCTTCCCCACAAAAAAAAAAAAATGTAGAACAGAATAAACTCAAAAAGGTAGAGAAAAGGGGATAATAAAGGTCAAAACAGTAATCAATGAAAAAGAAAACATACAAAAGATAGAATAAAGGAGCCCAAAGTTGCTTCTTTTAAAAGACTAATCAAATAGAGAAATTTTGGTAACATTGATTAAGAAAAGAAAATAGAAATGATCAATATAAAGAAAAGGGAAACAACTATACGCACAGCTGAAATTTGAAAATATAATTGAGGAATACTATGAACAATTTTATGCCAATTGATTTAAACAATTAGACGTAATGAACAAATTCCTGAAAAAATATAACTTAGCAAAACTGATTCAATAAGAAATAGAAAGCTTGTATTGTTCCTTAATTATAAAAGAAATCAGAATGTTAGTTAAAAATCTTCCCATAAAGAAAACACCAGTTGAGTTCTAACAGACCGAGCCAATATTAAACAAACTTCTCTAGAAAATACAGAAAGAGGAAACACTTCCCACACACACACTCTCATATAGCTAACCCACAGTTCTCTCACTAGATAGGAAACAATCTTTTTCATGTAGTAAAAGTGAAGATTTTATTACCAGGAATTTTTATTACTAGGAATTTTTATTAACACATGCTGACTCAGTTACTTTGGGTTTATCCCAGACAAACCCTGATAAAAACAGATTTTGTTGCTGCCATGAAAAAAAAATAGAGAGAAGCAGACAGTGATTCAATTTAAGTTAAATTTAGTTTTAAAATTAGCCCACTTTATTTGAAGAGCTTGTGTCAATAACTTGCTCTCCACCTATCTTTTTAATTACCACGGTGACAGTTTAATTACCATGGACAATTAAAACAGTTAGTATTACCTTGAGTTTTTTATGTTACAGTGGATTATTTCACATTAAATGTTAAATACCTATCAGTTTTCATTTCCTGTTAATAAATTTCCACATTCATCAACCTCAAATATTATAACATTTTCTAACACACACACACACAGAGGGAGAGAGGAGGAGAGAAGGAGAGACAGAGAGAGACAGAGAGGGAGATAGAGAGAGAGACACACACAGTGAGAGAGGGAGAGAGAGAGGGAGAGAGAGAAGGGAGGGAGGGAGCCCAAGCAAACTGTTTTAGGCTTTTGCAGAAAAATTATTCAGGCAGCTGGTGTCTTGTTGGCTTGGGGTTCTGACTGATGACAGACAACATAATAAATAATCTATTTACTAACTCCTAACAGCTAAATAATGCCCTTATTTTTCACCATAACTGAATTGCCAATACCATATTGACAAAGTATCATAGGGCTAGAGGGAAGCTGACCTCGTGTCACCATTTTTCTTTCTATAGCATCAAGGAAGACCCCAGGAAAGACCCCTTATTACTCTGATTAATGGAAGGCACTAAAGGTTACCAGTGAACTTGGTTGTATTTATTTATTTACACTTAATGCACTGGTAAAGAGTGGAGGGATGGAACTCACCGTGTAATGGAAAACACAGTAATTTTTTTCTTCTCTCCCACACTGTCTACATAAATGACTGCTTTACATATTGCAGGGTGCTTACCAGTGCAGACAGACTCTGGTCCCCATTCCAAATGGCTGGAGTGGAGTGTGTGCAGCACAGAAAAGGAATATTCCTAGGGCTGAGCACAGAGTATCGCTCCATAAATATTTGTTAATTTGACTTGGAGACCATAAATGCTACAAAGTAGATGGTGGCAGGGGGTAACCTTCTATAATTCTCAAGAACCAACCACTTATAAACTCCCTTTGGCTATGCCTTCCAAAAACAATTGTTCAATGCCAGTAAAAAAAAAATTCTTTAGTTTATGTTTATGCAATAGCAAGATGATCTCCTAACCTTCCCCTCCACCGAAACTCCTTTAGCTCAGGTCCTACCATGTGTGATGCCTCTGAAGTCATCTCCTGTCTCTGATATGATCCTCTCCTGGATTCCACAGTCAGAGGCACTCTCCAAAACCCAGCTCTGACCATGTCCTTCTCTCTCTTTTTTTTGGTGAGGAAGATTCGCCCCGAGCTAACATCTGTTGCCAATCTTCCTCTTTTTTGGCTTGAGGAAGATCAACCCTGAGCTAACATCTTTGCCAATCTTCCTCCACTTTGTATGTGGGTTGCTGCCACAGCATGGCTAATGAGTGGTGTAGGTTCATGCCCAGGATCTGAACCTGCGGACTCTGGGCCACTAAAGCAGAGCTGGCAGAACTTAACCACTACACCACGGGGCCAGCCTCAGACTATGTCCTCTTAGTTAAAAACTCTCAAGGCCCCAATAATTTACAGGTAAAGCCTAAACTTCTTGGCATTTTTAAATGTTTCCTGCCTTTGGCTTGTGTACTCCACTCTTTTTTCTCTTGACAAACTTTGTCTTTTAAAGCTCGTCTCAGACATCGTATTCCTAGTGAAGCTGCACCCATCTCCCCAGAGTGAGTTAGACATTGCTTGCTTTGTGTCCCCATCCCTGGGTTAGCTACTGCAGCTCTCATCACACCACATGGCAACCACTTGCGTGTCTACTTTCTCCAGTCCCCACAACCCCACTTCCTCCTTGAAACTCAAGAACTCACTGCTCTGCTCCAGAGCCCCAGGTATTTTTGTACCCAATTCAGTTCTGTCTTATTCTCTGATTGGTTTATATCTTCAAAGTCTTATCTCCCATTTAGACTGTAAATTCCTTTGGTATGAGTTTCTATCATATTTTTAACCTAGCAAGTTCTTGGGCTCAGAATAATCGTTTATTATGGGTCTGAAATGGAGTAAATCTTGAAGGTGAGTAGAAATCTAACTTTTAAAATGTATGTGTGTGTGTGTGTGTGTGTGTGTGTGTGTGTGTGTGTGTGTGTATGAGAGAGAGAGAGGTTCTTACTTATTTACCAATGTGTGTTCCTTCAAAACACACGTTTTTGCAGATTGCTCTGCAGCAGCAAAACAGTTCATAAGAATGACAAGCTCTTTGAAGCATTATGGGAATAATCCCTTAGCAAACTAGCTCAATTACATTTCTTACTACTGATTAAGATTAATCTGGACCTTCGGATGAACAAAAATTTGGTTGCTGGGGTAAGATTTTA
This sequence comes from Tapirus indicus, assembly GCA_031878705.1. Taxonomy (NCBI): domain Eukaryota; kingdom Metazoa; phylum Chordata; class Mammalia; order Perissodactyla; family Tapiridae; genus Tapirus; species Tapirus indicus. The sequence goes on from CM062918.1 coordinate 51,306,115, forward strand.
TAGCTGTATCACTATAAATTTATATCCACCATATAAAAATTGTCAATGTATATAATTAACTACCAAAATATTCCCTAGGGTTAACTGTCAACTGAATTAACTAAGCAATAGAGTTAGGTTTTAATTAGCCATTTTAGGGCCTGTAGAATTAGGTGCAGAAAGCAGCGTGATAATTTCATATAAAAAAGGTCTCTTCTCAACTTTTAGTCTCACATGAAATTCTAAATACATAAATATGTACTTCCCATTGAAATCTTCCTCCCTCCTTCTTTCCCTCCCTTCCTTCTTTCTTTTTGCAGTTTTTCAACTTATCTTTTAACAGCAAAGAGTGAACACTTCTAGAGAAGAATATTTGTCAAGGAGGGATTGCCAGCTATTCCAAAGCCTCGATTTTATTTAGAAAATCACCTCTTTCCAAATTTTTGATATTATTTTAAAAATGATTATTGGAAAAATCTCTCAGCTATCTGTGGTTTGAGTTCTTTTCATTATATTAAAAGCAATCTTATTCAAATAGATATGAGTTCATAAATTTGTGAAAGCAATTGGTTGTGGTTGTTAAATAATGCCTAACTCAAAATGTTGCTATACATCTTTTGAAATCTTTTGAGCATGGCTAATCTATTCACAGTTGTCTTGTGCCTTCCCCAACACACACACACACATTCTGACTATACTAATAAATCAGTAAAATACCACACACTTGGCTGTACCTAAGCTACATTTAGAAGTGATAGAAGTTTCAATTATTTGACTGCATAGTATCTGGCCATGAAGCCTCAGAATAAATTATGGAAGAGGCAGTTTATTTAAAAAGAATGAAGCTAGTCTGACATTTTAACTGATGGTTATTTGATGTACTCTGAAATAGTAATTGACTTGATACCAAGCCACTGGCCATCCAAACACTGAGTAAGTTGAAAATAAAATGTGTAAGATAACAAAGAGTAGTAGACTGTTTTCCACCTCTCATTCTGAAATCCTTTTTGGGTTCAGTTACCTGCTTTGAACACATACACTGATCATATAAACTGAAGAATAAATATATCTCCTTTTCTTTTTGTGCTAGAGAATGAATCTAAGAGATTTTGAAAAGACTACCTCAAATATTTGAAGAAACTGACATCTCTCTCTGTTTTCATCTCATTAAAAGAGAAAAGAATTCAGGGTTAATGTGTTTTGATTAGGAAAGCTCTGTGACTTGGCAGCTTCTTATACCATGGGATTCGCTTTTGAATAGGTCCATATCCCACCAAGGGACATTATCACTCCCTAAACCCCAGGCAATAGTTGAGAACTCTAGTGACCAGGGTTTGACAGTCAGTTGTGTGGCCTTAAATAAGTCATTTAACCTCTGAGGGCTTCATTTTCCATATTTGTAAAAAGGAAATAATAATACCCCCTTTAATGGGTCATTTGGAAGATTAAACGAAATAATGTATGTGAAAGTGCTTTGTAAAATATTATAGTATCAAACTGCAAAACTTTCAAAAGTGTGTTATTATTATTACGTTTCTATCAGATATTGTTCCTCAAATGAATTTTCCCTCAATGCATACTGCTCATTTAGTTTGTCATATCTAGGCTCATGAGAAGAGGGAGATGTTACTTCTCTCTGGACCTATAATAGCCTCAGGTCTCTACCTTTATAATAGTATTTAATAAACTTGGTTTTCTTGACTTCAGTATTCTCTAAGCTTTTTTGATCAGTTATTTCATAAATAAAAATTTGGAGGGAGTACGCAACCTAATATATTTAGAAGTAATAAATTTATATATAAATATGCTATATATTTTAATATATGGTGAGATTCTAAAACATATTCAAATAATAGTAATTTTAAAATAATGGAAGAGACTTTGGGTTTGTATATGGTGACATAAAGCCAGCACTTCTTCCTTCTCTTCTTGGAAACTATTCAAAAGCAACAAGGAAAATGAGAAAGAAAAAGACAAGCTCCATTTCTGACAAAAATAAGAAATAGCTAGAACCCCAGACCATAAGATAACTGAAAGGGTTGCCAAAAGCTGTGGAGATTATTCAGGAATGCATGAAGAGAGAGGACACTGCAGCACAGATCTTGGAAAGAGACAAAACACACTTTTCAAAGTGTGAAGGTTTTTCAAAGGTGAAGGTTTACCCCGAGGTGCGAAACCTAATATCTTGTATGCAACAACAGAAACAGGGAGCCTAGGCTGGCAGTAGGAGCACACTCGTACCTGGTTTTATTCCAAGAAGAAGAAAAAGTGATGTTAAAAGAGAAATCATAGAGACAAGCCATACGTGTAGGAAGCAGTCTATCTCTGCCAGAGCGGGGAGAGGTAACTTTGCTTTGGAAAAACCTCATAGCTGCTAAACCCCACTGACTCAAGACAGACAAACTTACACACAAAACTCTGCAACATAAGAAAAGTCCCAGTTGGCCTTGGCTCTTCCTCAGTGCAAACTTTTGCGGATATCTGGGTGAGGAAAAACTCATATTGCAAAGATGAAAAATCAAAAAGAAATAATCAGAGGATCAATAGAAGCACAGGAAAAGAATAAAATAAGTGGCAAACACACAAAAAAATATTGCCACAGGGTAGATGAAAACTAAGACCAAACTTTTTGCCGAAAATTTAAAAAGCTTGGTAAAGCAATTGATTGTATGAAGGAAGAACACAAATCAGAGATGCAAGAGATCCTGAGGCAACAGAGGGGGAAGTGATATGTGATCTGGCAGAGCTTAGGAAAAAGGTTGAAGGAAAAAATAAAACCATTACAGAAATTAAAGTGAGATTGGAAGAAGCACCAGGGAGACCAGATGCTGCTAAAAACACAGTGGGGAACAAAGGATAGAAGTGGGAGGTGGGGGTGGAGGAAGGAAGAAAGGAAGATGAATGAAGTAAAAGTGAAGAAAGAGTCAAAAGGATAAAAAGGAGGAAGATGTAGACAATTGGAAAAGGAAATTCAACATATGTATACTGGGATTGTTGAAGAAGAAAATATTGAATCATAACAAAATACTTAAAATGTAATTCAAGAAAACTTACCTGAAATAAAAGAAATTTGTATCTACCTAAGAAAGGACACACCATATTCCAGGGAAAACTGACTCAGAACAGCCCACACCGAGATGTATCCTAGTAAAGTTATTGGACTTCAAGACAACAACAACATTCCTTAAGCAGCTAGGCAAAGAGTCATTTATAAAAGAATAAAGGGTGTGCTAGCCTCAGACTTCTCCATAGTAGCAATCAATGCTAGACTGTCTTCCAAGTTAGAGGAGTAACACCTATGATATCCTCAAGAAAAGAATCTGTAACCTAAAGATGTTATTTGGGCATAAGGACAACAGGCAAATACTCTTGAAGCTGCAAGAATTCAGAGAATATTGTTCCCACAAGCCCTTCTTGAAGAATAGCCTAGAGGACAAACTTTAGCCAATCAAGATATGAGAGAAAAGAGACCAACATGAGCACTGAATATATTAGCACTAAGACGAAAATAAATGTGGTTTGGATTACGGAACAGAAAGTAAATATTATGTGCCCTAAAAATGCAGACATGATGTGAGTAATGTAAATTGGGAGGGTAAGGGCAAAAGAAGATGGAAAGTAATGGTTAGGCAAATTCACACACAAAAACTCATGATGTGGTTTCCTCATCGCTGATAGTTGCTGGTTAGGGATATTATTTTAATATTGACAAATCAATTAATACCGGCAAGAGTATATCTAACAGTACAAAAAAAGAAGAACACTAAGAAAGATGAAATAGTTTACAAGAATTGGATTGTGGAAAAGAGAATGGGGAAAAAAAAGAAATATATGCAATTCTTTATGCTCTAAGTAAGTAATGTATATTGCCTAAAGAAATTGAGGATTCATTATCATATAAACTTAAAATTTAAGGGTAACCACTTGTAAAAAATATAAAACTTTCTATTTATCATGAAAAAATGCACAAATAGGTAGAGAAATAGGACATATGTTGAAAATTTTTCACAAAACACAATATAAAATGACAGAAGTAAGACAAAACTTGTCTGTTATACTAGGAAATATAAATGGACTCACGTCACCTAGTAAAAGAAAATAACTTTTAGAAGTTATCTTAGAAAATAACTTTGTGAAGCAAATCTAAACTTTATGTCATAAATAAGAGACACCCCAAAGCAAAGTGATTCAGAAAGTTTGAAAACAAAGGACGAGTGAAATATACCAGGCAAATGCAAACAAAAAGAAAACAAGTTAGTCATCTTATTTTCAGGCAAAGCTGAAAACAAGACAAAGAACATTAAATGAGTCAAAAATGGGTTTTTTAACTTGTTGAAAAGAGCAATTAACAGTAGATAGAAGTACTGAATAACACAGCATCAATATTTATAAAGATAAAACTACAGGCAATACAAAGAGGAAAAGAAACACTTCTACCTTATTCTATCCATTAGAAGTAAGTCACTAAGACCAGCCCATATGCAAAGGGAGGGGAATTAGATTCCACCTCTCAAAGGGTTTGAAGGCTAAGTTATAAAAACATGCCATGGCTTCCATCTTGGTCATTCTCTCTCTCTCTGTCTGTCTTGGATCACTCATCTGTGGGATGCCAATTGCTATGTCTTGAGGATACTGAGGCAGCCCCATGTCTTGAGAACACTTAGGCAGACCTGTGGCAACATGGCAAGGAAATGAGGCTTCCAGCCAATAGCCAGGGGAGTGAGCCTTCTTTGAAGTGGATCGTCCAGCCCCAGTCAAGCCTTCAGATGACTGCAGCCTCGGCCAACAGCTTGACTGCAATCTCATCAGAATTCCTGGGCCAGAACCTCCCAGCTAAGCTGCACCTGGATTCCTGACACTAAGAAACTATGTGAGATAAGAAAAAGTCTATTGTTATTTAAAGCTACTAAGTTTTCGAGTACTTCCTTATACAGAAATAGAGAACTAATATGAAAGATAACAAAATGAATCTGAAAAAGGAAGAAATTACTACAGGTAAAAGTAGAATTAATTAATCAGAAAACAGAACAAATAAATAAATTCAAAAGTTAATTTGTTTTTAAGGAAAAACTTAGTAAATTAAACTAGTACCTACTCTAATCCAGACAAAAGAGAAAAAGCAGAAATATGCAAAATAAGAAATGATAAAGTTGAAATAACTACAGACATCATGGAAATGAAAAGAATAATATGAGCCTACCTTGCTCAATTCTATGCAAATAAATCTGAAAATAAATGAATACTTTTCTAGGAAAATATAATTTGCCAAAACAGACTACAAAAGAGACAGAAAAATCTAAAGAGCCAATTATCATTGAGGAAGTAAAGTCATCGAAATGTTTATCACTCCCCAGAGTCAGGTTCGGATGGTGTCACAAAGGAATTCCACAAAATCTCCAAAGAACACATAATTCCATTGTTATTTAAATTCCGGATTTAAATTCTGGGGCATAGAAAAAGAAGGAAAATTTCCAAGTTATTTTATGAAGCAAGAACAGACCCAACAAAAATTATCCTCAAAAAGAAAACTACAAATGAATCTCATGAATAGGAACATCAATGTAAAAATTCTAAATATTAGCAAACATAATCCAACATCATATTTTAAGAATAATGCATTATGACAAGTTGAGATTATTGCAGGAATATTAGGAAATCTACTAATATAATTAATCACTACAAAAGCTCCAGAGAGGAAAATCATCTGCAAAGATGCTGAAAAAATATTTGATAAAGTTCAACATTTATGCTTGATTAAAAAAAACCTCAACAACAGATTTGATGGGTACTTCCTTAACATGGTAAGCTATTTCTATTTCAACCCAAAAGCTGACATCATGTTTAGTGGGAAAGCATTAGATAAATTCTCACCGAAATCAGGAATTACTGAAATTACACTATTACTATGATTGTTTAATATTTTTCAGAGTGTACTAGCCAAAATAATTAGACAAGAGAAAGAAATAAGAGGAAGAAAACTTGGGAAGGAAGAGATAAAACCATGATATTTGCAGTGATATGATTCTTGAAAAACCTAAGAAGATAAACTGAAAAGCTATTAAAACTGAAGAGAATTGATATACAGAAATTGGTTGCTTTTGCATACATAAACATCAACGAGTTATCAAATAAAGGAAGAAAACTTCATTTACAAGAGCAATAAAAATATAAGATACTTTGAAAATGTGCAAAATACATATAAGGTAAACTAAAACATGCCTCAAGGGCACAGAAGAAGATTTACACAAATCAAAAGCCATGTTATAGACCTAGATTTACCATCATAAAGCTGTCAGTTCTCTCCAATTTAGCCTATAAATTTAACCTGATCTCAATAAATATACCAACTGAGTTTATTTTGAAATAAGACAAACTGACAATGTTGTCACAGAAAAGAAATTAATTAGCAAGTTTAGCTAGGAAAAAATCTGAAAAAGTAGAATATGAAGAAGGAACTGGCCCAAAGAAATAGTCTTATAATATTCTAATGATTTAAATAATGTTGTAGAACCACATGAATAGAGAGAAATGGCACAGAATTGAAGGTTCAGAAATTGACATACATTTGGGTTTATATGCAACATAGAATCAAATTTGGTATATGATAAAAATAGTATCTCAAATCAGCATGGAAAAGATAGCTTATTCAGTAAATGGTGTGAGAATAAATAGGTCATCATATGGAAACGAATAAAGTCAGATCTGTACCTTACACCTAACATTAGAATAAATTAAAAATAGATCAAATATCTAAATACAAAAAATAAAAGTGTAAGAGTTCTAGAACAAGAAAATTATTTCATAATCTGATAGTGGGGAAGATCTTTATAATTATGGCACAAAACTCAGAAGCCATAAAAGATTACTGTATTAGACAACATAGAAAAACTTCTGAAAGTTAAAAAATTACCATGAGCAAAGTCAAAAGACAAACTGGTAAAATAGTATTTGCAACTCATATTACAAAAGGCTGATTTCCCTAGTATAAAATGAGTTCCTACAAATCAATAAGAAAAAATACAGCAATTCAGTAGAGAAATGGACAAAGATAACAGAAAATACAAATGGTAAATATTTGAGAAGGTGCAAGACATCACTCTTAAGAGAAATGTAAAGCACAATTACATTGAAATATCACATTTTCCTATAATTTGGCAAAGATGGGAAAGCTCAATAACATACTGTGTTGACGAAGCTGAAGGGAAAGAGGCATTCTCTTTTGTTGCTAGTGGGAGTATAACCTCTATTGTGAGAAATGTAAATTCTATCATGTTCCTTTCACCCAGCAATTCTATTTTTAATAAATTTTTTTACAGATTTACTCACACACATGTGAAATGACCTACACCATTTCAATGTCTTTGTATCTTGTTTGTAATAGCAAAGAACAGAAACAATCTAAAAGTCCACATCATCAGGCTGGTTAAATAAGTTATGGTGCATCCAAAGTATATTTTGGAATAATCTCCAAATGACATTACATGAAAAAAGTAACATGCAGATAGTATATGTATTATGTTACTATTTGCATATAAGGAAGGGCAAAAAATAACAATTGTTTGCTTATATATGCATAAAATATTTCTAGAAAGGCTTTTTAATGGTAGGATAAAAATGAATACATACAACGCATTTTAAGATTTTCTTCTCAAACCCTAATGAGCTGTCAAGGGCACTGAACTTTGGAGACCACTGCTCCAGGTCTGCACTGTTCAATACAGTAGCCAGTAGCCACATGTTGCTCATTGAGCACTTGAAATGTACTAATCCAAATTGAGATGTGCTGAAAGTGTAAAATATACACTGGCTGTTGAAGACAGAACAAGAAAAGAAGAATGAAAAAAATCTCAATAATTTTTATATTAATTACATATTTTAGATATATTGGTTTAAATAAAATATATTATCAAAATTAATTGCACTTATTTACTTTTACTATTTTAATGTGGCTACTAGAAAATTTAAAGTGGCATACATGGCATGCATGATTTTTTTGTTGGACAGGTGAATTTCAGGAGAACGGAGGTCATGCTCTGTTCACACCTGTGTCCACAACACACCACTATAGCAGAACTAAATAAAATTTTGCAGATGCTAAATACATTTTGCTAAGAAGTAAGACACTAATTCTTTCAAATCATCAGGGACTGAGTGGGCACAGTATGTAAGGAAAGATATTGTTTAAGCTTGTTTTTTCAGGAAAATCACAAAAGGAAATAGAGTAAAAACACTCACTGTGAGGTGTTTTATTCAATACCATGTTTAAAGATTAGGCTGAATCTACACAATATAATTGAATATGTTTCCAAAATTGCTTTCAGGGTGAGCATTAAGAAATTAGAGAGGAGCATGTGGCCAAGCATTCTCAATGTGAATCGTTGTTACTGTGTATTAATTGATTAAAGATAATTTTGACAGCTAAAAATGTAAAGTCTCATGTAAACCTAAAAATATTTTCAAGATTAAACAGGAGAAGTCCACTTAAACTTTCATACACATCTGTCGGGTTAGTATGAGCTTGAAAAAAATTATTGGATAAGGCAGTATTTACAGTATTATTTGGCCCGATAGAATTTTTTTCTTTTTAAAACAGATAAAATTCTTTGACATACAACGTATTTCTAATTTCAGTATTTTCTATCAGTTGAAATAAATTAGCCACATCCATTTGATATCGTAATTTAGCATTTTCCTAATTTGGAAGGAAATATGCTTTATCTTCTTTGTAGCTTCACTTATTTTATGGAAAATATAAATGATTTCAATAAACAAAAAGTATAAATACCAAACAAAGAAGGAAGAAATTCAGAAGGAATGGGGAGGGAAAGAGAATAATTTCCAAACCCTTATCGGTTCTCATTCAAGTCTAGTTTAGAAGAGACGTAAATCATGCCATATTATAAGGTTGGCAATACATACATGAAGCAACAAAACAACATGATTTGATTGAGTTCATGTCTATCAGCATATCAGCAAATGAAGCAATTACTAAATATGAACACCCCAAGGCAAAATAAATGATTAGAGATTAAACCCAGAACTTGAATTGTCTTCGAGTTCTCACTGGTAGCATATACTATGTGCATTTTAAAATTTAAAATAAAATTTTGCATTTTAGGCTTTGAGAGTGCATGATATTGGGTGTATGTAGAATGTCCTGTTGCTTCACATCCTTCAGCGTGTCTTTCTTTCCTTCATTGTCTTTAGTAATTTTAGAAAATCTTCTGTATTGATTCTCTAACCCAGTGGTTCTCAACTGGAGGTGATTTTGCCTTCCTCCAGAGGCCATTTGGCAATGTCTGGAGATATTTTCGGTTGTCACAGCTGTAAGTGCTATTTGCATTTAGTAGGTGGAGGCCAGGGCTACTTCTAAACATCCTACGATGCACAGGACAGCCTCTCACGACAAAGAATTATTTGACTCAAAATGTCATTAAGTTTGAGATTAAGGAATTTTGCTCTAATCTGAAAGAGTCGTCATTTTTCTCTCAATTTTCCCTCTGGCAACATCCTTCAGGAGGTGAACTGAGCCTGCAAATTTCTAAGAGCTGGGCTTAATTCTCTAACAGTCTCTCTCTGTCTATATGCTTACATACTTTCACTCACTCGCACACTCATTCAGTACTTCCTAGGTCTAATAGAAATAAAAGCACATCATATGTAGGGTAAAATAGAATTTATTGTCCAAATTGGGACACGAAATCGAGGGTTGTTAATAGTTATGCTGGACAATAGGAGTAAATCAAGAACGTCCTCAGTAAATCAGATCATCTGGTCACCTTAATCATATGGCAGCATTCCATGTCAAAATGATAAATAAGACATGGCGGAATTTCTAATAGCAGCCAATTGGGAGACCGGCATTTGGGCACTAGGACTGAGCATCTAGGCGGAGCCCTAAGGTCATTCCTGGTTTGTCTGTTGGTGAGACCATGACATAAAAAAGATCCAGTGTGAAACCATTACCACTACAATAGAATTTGGTTTTAGAAAAGAAAAAATAAGCCTAAAGCTCAGGACACACAAAGAATATAAACCCTGCTAGAGGCATTATATAAAGGACACTTTTTAAAAAGCACCCGCAGAATGATTGCACACAGTAGGTACTCAATAGACGTCTGCTGATGGACACATTTACATGATCTTATCTGACATGTGGGAACCTGTCTCCATTTAAAGTGTGTGTCATTTTAATTCCTGTGATTTCCTGGACCTGTGTCTAAGAGCCACAAAACAGGGCTACTACCCCTTCTGCACCTCAACAAAAAATTACCAATTTTCGATTTGTCAGAACAAAACCGTTCAGACAAGATCGATAATTATAAATGCCAGCGCAGTCGCTTTCCTGTTTTCCTTTTGATCTGGAAGGTTGCTAGTGGATGAGATAATCTTTTATTTATATTGCATGTGGTAAAATTTCGCAACAGGATTTTTGCACCCATCATACTCTCCTTCCATAATTAAGCCTGTAGGGCTGGCTGGCTGATATTTTTTAATGCAGAGCTTGTCAATTTCTGTTAACACTAATTTAGAGTTCATAGCTCCATATATCACGGAAACGTGAGGGCAAAACAATTTATATAAAAAATATTTTGAGAGGAGTTGAACAAATTGAAGATCATTTCTGCACTGACTACCGAGCATTTCTGGCCCTATTACAGCACCGATTTATACAGCGGTGCAGGGGGCTCACCTTTCGTGGCACGTACATTTGATTTTCCCAGATTCCTTGTTTTGCCCTCCCTTTCCTTTCATACATGTCCTCCCGCTATAAATAAACGCCTTTCCCCCCCCCTTTGCCGTGTGTTGTCTTTTTAATTATGCCCCAAACTGTCATACAGTCAGTCCAGATCTTGTTTTGCCATTAACTTGGGAAGAAAAGAGGCTGCCTCCTGCATTTCACACGAAACATTACAAGGGCAGTCCAGGGGCTTTCCTCTCTTCCCACCTTCAGCAGACAGAACAATAGGCAGCTATAATCTTGTGACACCCACAACTAATTTATCCAACCAGAAGACAGGTAGCACTCTGCACTGCCGCTCCTGTCTGTATAGGTGCAGTAAATACTCAACTTAATAGTAGCTTCTCAGGCAGGAGGGCAACATTTCACAGCATGGCGTTTTTATAATCTTCCTGGCATGCCGACAGCCAGGAGCACGGCCTGCGCATGTTCCTCCTCGGAGGGGCTTAGGACGCGTGTAACTGTTAGATGGTGACACATTGTGCCTTTAAGCAAGTTTAACTGTTTTATATCCCCTCTGATCTGCAGCTTTGTACATCTGTTAAGCTGCCTCAAACTTTTGTGGGCACATCTGTGGAGCCGCTACTTGAAGCTGGGCGTGCGTCGCAGGCCTGGTGTGGGGTTTCTTTGTGACTGGCTCCTGTTTATCTGTGAGGAGTTTCTCTCTTACACTGCAAGGCCACAGTTAAATACATCATCTTGGCAAGAAAAGATAGTAATAACCTTGTGACAGTCAGGAGGAATATACTTAGCCAAGGCTGAACAAAATCTTGTCTGGAGAAGCACTGATTAGAAAACAAATGAAAACAAGCAACCAATTTTTTCTCTTTTAACATTTATTTCTCAGATGTCTGTGGGTCATTTGGGCTTCAGTTGATCTGACTCCAAGCTGGTATTAGTCAGGGTTCCCCAGAAAAACAGAACAAATAGACTATATATAGACATATAGGAGAATTATTATTATGGGAATTGGCTCAGGAGATTATAGAGGCTGAGAAGTCACATGATAAGCTATCTGCAGGCTAGAGAACCAGGAAAGCCAGTTGTATAATTTAGTCTGAGTCCTAAGGCCCGAGAACCAGAAGCTCTGATGACCAATGGCAGGAGAAGATGGACATCCCATGTTAAGAAGAGAGAGAGCGAATTTGCCCTTCCTCTGCCTTTTTGTTCTGTTTGGGTCCTCAACGGATTGGAGGTTGCTCACCCACATTGGTGACAGCAGATGTTCTTTACTCAGTTTACTGATTCAAATGTCAATCTCTTCCAGAAACATTCTCACAGACACACCCAGAAATGATGTTTTACCCGCTACCTGGGCATCCCTCAGCCCAGTTAAGTTATGTAAAATTAACCATCACAAAGCTGTAGGTTGGATCAAGGTCAGCTCTGTGTCTCTCATCATCCTTAAACAAGAGGTTACGCAAGGCATGTTCTTCCTATGATGGAATGCAACCTGTTTCAAGTCTTGTCTCTTCAGCTAACTCCCCATTCCCAAAGAAAATCACATGGATGGCCAAGCCCAGGTCAAGAGACAAGACAGTACACTCTGATTATCATGAGACAAAGCAAACCACAGGGCCAAGCTCAGCATCGAAAGGGCAGGGAAACATATTCCTCCCAGGAGACTGGGAGTGAGGAAGGAAGTGAATATTTGCTGAACAATAATCTAATCCACAATCCTGTCCCTGTCTACAAAATGAAGAAAGCACAGCTATTTGCTAGGTAGTAGAATTTTGCATATATTGAGTCCATCAGTGAGGGTTCCATTTCTCAAAGATGCCCAGGACACCATGAAAGGATGAGCAACCAAAGAACATTGACCATGATAAAGAGGTCACCTCTATGTCAGAAAGACTCAGACTCAGCAGAGAATTTTGAGAGATTGGTCCTAATTCTTCAAGTCTTGGTGAACTATTCCATGGTTTGAAAGTTTACCTGCAAGGAGAAAGGAAGGGAGGCCCTGGCTGAGAAACTTGGGCTTTTAATATTTATCTCTTCTCTTGATATTGTAAATTTGTTCATTCAACAGACCTATGTTCTGCTCTTTTAGCACTTTTGGTGTCTAAATACTTGAAGAAAATAACCGTGTGTGAAGGTGCTTGGGGTTTATATCAGGGCTGATATTCATTTGCACACACCAGGATGGCACACTGCTAGCATCCATTCTGAGTGGCCAAGTCACCATTTGGAAAGGTTGGTGCCCTTACTATACAGTTAGTTAAATATTTTGAATATCACCATTGGCTGGATATATTTACAGTTCTGTGATTCTGGCTCTTTGTTAAGCATGTAAATTATGATTCTGGATACACTTGTCAACCCTTCTCAGGGAAACTGTCTCGCCCACAGCTTTTGCAAAACATCAGCTTTTGATTAAATCACAAAGCTCCACATCCCAATCACCCTCCCCATCCTGGCCACAGCTGATTGGACCGTGGATGGGCTCCTGACCCAAAGGCAGCCGACAACTATGTTTGAGTCTATTAGGTGACCTGTTATTAGGTCCCTCTGTAGATGTGTTGGACCAATTAGATTTCCTATCTTAGAATAATGAATTGGGAAATGTGAAGTAAATCATTGGCTAAAAGTTCATCTGGAAGAATGAGATTTTTGCACTGTGTTTTAAAATCAATTTGTTGTCTATTGTAGCATAACAAATTACCCCAAACGTAGTGGCCTTAAACCACAATAAACATTACTCTATCTCAGTTTCCTGGCATGGCTTAGCTGGGTCTTCTGCTTTAGGGTCTGTCGTGAGGCTGCATTCAAGGCATTGGCTAAGGCCATCATCATCTCAAGGCTCCACTGGGGCAGGATCCACTTGTAAGCTCACTCACATGCTTGTTGGCAGGATTCAGTCCTTCACCGGCTGTTGGACTGATGGCCTCAGTTCCTTGCTGGCTCTTATCCAGAGACCTCTCTCAGTTCCTGTGGGTGCCCTCTCCACCAGAGCAAGCGCCCTAGAGGAGCCAGGGAGAGAATGTGAGCAAGATGAAAGTCACAGTCCTTATGACTTAATCTCCGAAGTGACATCTGTGTCAGCCGGGGTTCAATCAGAGAAGCAGAACCAGTAGGAGATATTGTTAAGAGATTCATCACCAGGAAGTGGCTATGTGATTGTGGGAGCTGGCTTTCAAGATCTGTAGGGCAGGACATCAGGAAGGACAGGCTGGAGCTCTTGGGCGTGGGCTGAGCTGCAGTCCATGGCTGATTTTTTTCTTCTTCAGGGAAGCCTCAACTCTGCTTAAAGCCTTTCGACTGACTGAATCTCATCCACCCAGATCATGTAGGATAATCTCTCTTACTTAAAGTCAACTGATTATGGACTTTAATCACATTTAATACCTTCAGAGCTACACCTAGATTAGTGTCTGATTGAATAACTGGGGACTGTAGCTGAGCCAAGTCGACATATGAAGAAATTCCATTACGATATCCTTTCACTTTTGCCATATTCTATTCACTAGAAGCAAGTCACTAGGTCCAGCCCATAGTCAGAGGCAGGGTTTTATACAGGGGAAGTGGGGATCATTGGGAACTGTTATACAAGGCTATCTACCAGAGTCACTTTTTAATTTTACTTGCAAAATAACTTTTGCAAGGGCAAATGCCTTAAAAAATGTTCCTAACTCTAAAGAAATTTGCACAGCCATTTATATTTGTTGAATTAATTATAGTTAAATGAATGAGGTCTTGTTCAGTGGTTAATTACACAGGTTTGGTGAGCAAACATAGTTTGTGACTTTAAGTGAACAAATCTAATTCTGTACAACAAATATTCTAATAAATGTGGTTTTCCCTAACAAATATTTATAGTTTCAAGATTACAAGTCAGTGTTCCTCAGAACTACTAAAGCAAACCTCTGAATATTATAGGAAAGTCCTTTGGTCGTCTTAGTTACAAAATATAGATAGAGACTTACAAAATGACAAAATACAGAAAATCAATATGAGTTTACCTTAAATTTTATGAGAATTAATATGTAAATATTGACCAATCTTCTTCCTTAGCTTTCTAAACAAAAGATAATGGCGATCCCAGTATTTTGCATTCTTGAAAGCTCTTGTGTCAACCAGTTCTTCCCTTAAAGTACTTTATTAAAGATCACTGAAAGCCTTGGCAAATGGATTCTGCTATAATTTTAACCAAGGTGGAATTAAAGAATTTGGTAATTACAATGCTCTATTTCCACAGTCTGGGGGAGGGAAAGGCAAGTGGCCATTCTGGACCATGAAGGACCAAAATTATGTGAAAACTGAAGGTATGAATGAGCAGAAGCTTTGAGATAGAATAAAAGCTAATGGAAAAGAGGCAAGCAGACACACCGGGGCAGAGACCAAAGGAGAGCAGAGAGAAAGGAACATCAAGGTGCTAGAGGGAAGATCCTTGACCTCTTGCTACTGAGGCTGCCTTGGGTTCACTTCCTGTCTCCACCAGGGTCTGCTCCAATCACCGTTTCTCTTCCT
The DNA here is from genome assembly GCA_031878705.1 of Tapirus indicus. Taxonomy (NCBI): domain Eukaryota; kingdom Metazoa; phylum Chordata; class Mammalia; order Perissodactyla; family Tapiridae; genus Tapirus; species Tapirus indicus. The sequence continues at coordinate 51,321,302 of CM062918.1, forward strand.
GGATTCCTCCTCTCAGTCAGTCACTGCATTCCTCTCCCTCTACCCCCCATTCCATCGACATTACTTGCTTGAGTGAGTCTCTGCTCTTGTCTTCAGGAAAATGGATGCCACACATTTACAAAATGGTACTTTTTTAGTTTGGTTCTAACTTGTTACCTAAAATCACATTTTGTTTTGTTTTTTTATTGTGGTAAAATACACATACTACAAAATTTACCATCTCAACCATTTTTAAATGTATAGTTCAGTGGCATTAATCACAGTGACATTATTGTGCAATCATCATCACCATCCATCTCCAGAACTTTTTCATCTTCCTCAACTGAAACTCTGTACCTATTAAACAATAACTCCCTCAGCCCCTGGCAACCACTATTCTACTTTCTGTCTCTATGAATTTGACTATTCTAGGAACTTCATAGAGGTGTAATCATATAGTATTTGTCCTTTTGTGACTGGCCTGTTTCACCTAGCTAAATGTCTTCAAGGTTGTAGCATGTGTCAGAATTTCCTTCCATTTTAAGACTGAATATTTCATTGAGTGTATATACCACACTTCATTTATCTATTCATCTGTGGATGGACACTTGGATTGCTTCCAACTTTGGCTATTGTGAATAATACTGCTATGAACATGGGTATATGAATATCTCTTCCCTGCTTTCACTTCTTTTGCATGTATACCTAGAAGTGGAATCATGGATCATATGGTAATTCTAAGTTTAATATTTTGAGGAACTGCCATACTGTTTTCCACAGTGGCTGCACCATTTTACATTCCCATGATGGTCCCAATTTCTCCATATCCTCACAACTCCTGTTTATTTTCTGTTTTTTTTTTTTCTTTTCTTTTTTGGATAGTAGCCATCCTAATGAGTGTGAGGTGGTCAAAGGGAATTCTCATAAAGAGATGCATGAACTGAATTGGAACTGGAACCAGTTTTGTTTCTGGCTGCCCTGGCATCTCTACTTTTTTCTGCAGCCTTGCTTAGTTTTTCTCATCGTACTGACTGGCTTTTTCTGCTTACTTAGGGTTTCTGTCCCCCTCTTCACTTTGGTTTACATGTGGCCCATCATGGCTACTCTAGTCTACTCTACATGCTGTGACTTCTTGAACATCTTTTCAGCTTTAATACCCACTGACACTCACTTAGGACTCTTAGTTTCTCCATATTGAATGACAGAGGACTGATTATTCTGATTCATCATTTTGATCATGGACTTGCCCAATAATGGGCTAACCTAGGGTTAGGTGATAAGTTCTGGCCTGGTCAGCCATGAACAGAAGGGTGAAGTCACTTCGAGAAATGACTAATGAGGTATTAAGGGCACAAGGTGGGCAGATCTCCTAGAAGTATGTAAGTGTGTTTGTGTGCGCGCGTGTGTGTAGTGGACAATGGTTGGCATGTACAGAATGGTGTCTTCATAAGATTTACCATTATCAATCCATTCACCAATCAATACATATTCACTATACAAGAGGTGTTGGGCTAGGTATTGTTAATTGCTAACAACTGCAAATAGCTAATAGCTAACATTTATTAAATAAATATAATGTTCCAAGCACTGGTCTAAGAGACCATTGTGTCACAAAATGATAATGGCATTCTCGAGAATTTTGCAATCTGGTTAGAGAGGAGACACCTACCCCCACAAAACTTTAAGTTGCAATATAAAACACCAATAGTAAAGATTCTATAAGTAATTTCCTGACCAACTTCCCAAAGAGTGATACAGACAATAAGTGCTGTGCGTCCTGAGGGACTGCTATATTGTGAAATTACCTGAGCAGTCTTTATGGAAGATGACCTGGGATTTTAAGAATGGACAGGTTTCAGACAGAGAGGCCAGAGAAAGTAACTGATTATTCAAGAAATATTTATTGCATGCTTACTCATAGTCAGACACTGTACTAGGAGCTAAGGCTATAAAAGAGAGCAAGACATTCTCTTGAAGGAGCCTATAATCTAGAGACAGATAGACAAGCAATCAGAGAATAGCTGTAGTCATCAAGGTGGAAAATGAGCTATGTTTCCACAAAAATCTAGCCTTTGTTATCACCATCACAAGAAGTCTGATAAGAGACCTGCTGTTTGGAAATTAAGGCAGCCCTTGCAGGTTACTCTGGCTTTGGGAAACTGTGTCCTCTTGAAGCCTCACAGAAGTGGCCATCATTCCCATGGGCCTGCCAGTGCCCATCTCTGAGTGGGATAGAGAAGGGGTGGGCTGCTCTTGGGTTACCTCCTACAATATTCTTCAAAAGACCATGCAACACTGCTGCTTTCTAGAGGCAGCTGGCTGGGGGCAGAAGCTCTTGGCTGTCTAGAGAGACAACAACTGGTCTGACAAAGGGGAGAGAAAGAGGCTGAAATCCAGAGGGGAATAATGGGGCTTCCAGATGGACAAAGGGTGCCAAGTCCACTGTGCTACAATCTTTCATGGAACAAACTTCATTTTCTGATTTGCTTAATATTCTCTGATCTGATAGCAATTCTGCAGAGAAGAGATGATAATAGACACTTACTATACAGACATTAAGTTTTCTGTTTGTTTTTAATTTATTTATTTTTTCCTTTTTAAACCATGAACAGTTGGTTTACTATAACACCTAGTGTTGAAAAATGACTGGTTGCTTGCTCTATACTCTAATGCTGAACAAGCATTTCTAATAACCCAACTTTTAATGACTCTACAGGGATTAGTAAACAAAAAAACTTTAGCTAACGCACATAATAATATCATCAAGTCCTCTTCAAGGAAGGTCCTGATGTTGCCTTCACATTCCATTACCTCCTTGCTCTCAATCCAGAGTTTCTGAACATTTAGATAAATTTCTGGCCTGTTGAAATGAGGGCTTCTTAGTTCAGAAGCAAAACAGATCTTTCCTTGGTACATAGTCTACAATTTTTTTCTGGTAGGCTCTAGGGAGGTAGTTCCCAGGGGACTCACGTCAGAGCAGCTTTAGGAGAAAAGAATCTGAATTTGATCCCATATAAGCTGAGGGAACAGGAAGGGCAATGAGGCAGAGGCACTTACTTATTTCACTGTCTTTACATAGTGATGAGGTCCTTATCCCTGCCTTCCCCTCAAGCCCCATAAATCCCTACAAGGGGGCAGGAGGATCAGATCATACATTTAAATTATTTTCAAAGATGTCAAGCAATTCCAGTTCCTTTAATACAGCAACCTTCCAAAGGAGCAACCAATCTCCAAACCAAAGAGAGGTTTCCCCCTTTTAAATTTTAGCTGTGAAGACTGATTATGTATTTAAGTTTTGGAGCTGTGTAAAGCTTTGTTAGGCAAATCAGTGACCAAACTGTCTCTCTTAGCCCCAAATCTACAGCTCCTATTTATATATGATGAATTTTCTAGGACGCTAAGGACAGACTTCTTAATATGGTCATCACCAGTCCTTTCCATAGCATCTGAGGAGCCTGGGACTTGGTTGTGCCGACGGCAGACTTTTCACTTCAACAAGCCTCACCACTATAATGGAAATCTGAAGTCCTGGAAACAGTGTACATCGCTTCCCTGACTAATTTTATTATGCAGACACACTTAATGGCTCCTGTTACAATCACATCCGGGGTGGGAAACAGTACTGGATTGTGACGATCACACTAAATCGACAAGGATTATCAGTCATTAAAAAGGAACCAAATTAGCATCAAGCAGTAATATTTTATACTTATCAAATCTTCTGTTGGTCAAGGTCCATTACTGAACGACATCGTAAAGGCAGAAGCCGTCAGCTCATTCTCCAGAACATTTAAATCTCTATTGTATTTGTGTAGGATATAATTTCTGGTAGCAATAAAGCCTAATAAAGGTTACACCCCGATGAATAAAGTGTTAATAAATTGACCCATGACATTTAAATGGATAATTATATTTGAGATAAAAGAAGAATCTCTTGTTTCAGGAAAGAAGTGTTTCAAGTTGTGCCCAACTGAAGTGACCCATCAGCTAAGGGATGGTTTTACATGGCTTTGCAGTGATATAAAATATTAATATTGCTGGTTACCACTGTATTAGATTAATTATTCATCAGGCCTTCCCAACAACTCCTGTCTATCAGAATCATCAAGACTAAATTTAAGATGTTTCCACAAGATGAGAAATTGTATGGAAATTAACTATTACCTGTATTTCTAAGCATGGGTTAGAAATGCTAGGGTTTATCTTCCCCTCAACCCACACCCTGCCACAGTATGTCAGTCTGTCACTACGCTTTATGTTCACATGGCAGAGAAGTGTATAATAGAATCAGGACGTGATTAGGAGAACATGGAAAGAGCTGTTACTGAACGTGATGTATTAGATCCAACAGGAACAGTTCAACATATGTTATGTACTGATGCCTCTCAGTTCTCATTAGGACTGTGCCACAGACAACTAACAAAACCTATGTGGGAAAAACAAAACAAAGCAGAAGCGCTCCGGTCTCTTGGGTAAGGCTTCTCCTCTATATTTTTTGTACTGCATTAGACTCAGGAAAAAAAGACTCTGGTGTAACACAACTAACACTAACTTGTCTCATTAATCAATTAATATTTAATTTGTGCATTCATTCAACAAACATTTATGCATTCATATTATGTAGCAATTAGACTCTTTTTTGAGTGAATACTGGTTATATTATATTTTCTCACATAAATTGAATGCAGAAAATGTTGCAGATTCCAAGAAAAAATCCCAGAGAACTCAGGCACCAAGACTGTCATCTCTTTTAAAGGAGGGACTAAGTTTTATTATTCTTTATATGCCAGGTGCTTAGCAATAAATCTTCAGTAGGTAAATGAATATAATTTGTTTTTGAAGGAATTTCCTTTCCAACAATATGGTGGAGTAGAAGCCCTAAAAAGATTTCCCTGGATAAATTACAAAAACATCCTTTAGAAATGTATTGTTGAGATGGAAATAAAGTAAGGAATCCTCAGATGTCAAAAATGCAGTAGAAGTGGGAATCTAGAGGCAATGAGGTCAGCTTTCATTCTAAAGAGCTTGTGAAGAATTCTGGTCATTTGGAGCTTCCATTTTGACTATTGCATAGGAAAAGGGAGACAGAAGACAAAACTTATAGCCCACTCAAGATGAGAGTCTAATAGAAGATCCCTGTATAAATCCAGGATCTTAAAGAGTTAAATCATCAGAGAAACAGTGAACTGGAAATAAACACCCCTGCAGAGGGAGACTAAAGAAAATTGCCTTTCCTGACCTCAACAATGGGAAGAGGGGAAACCTTTCATAACCACAAATAAGCCCACGTACAGATTTGCAACCCAAGTTACACTTTCAGAATATTCTGAAAAATGCTAAGTGAAAAATTTAGTTTAAAATGGTGTAAGGCACCTGGATGAAGCAAGTGTTAAACCTTCTGTAGAGGAACATACTTTAAACCAAGGCTTTCAAAATATCCGTGACATCTGAGTTCATAGTAAAATAATGATGATAATAATAATCAATAAAGAAACAAGATATCATAGATGACAGCTAATAGAAATATCAATCAGGAGAATATTGGAATTTTAGACCCAAAATAAAAATAATTATGTTTTCATAAGGTTAATATAAATAAGGAACATGGATTCTTAAAAATTATAAAGTAGATTTTAAAAAGAACCAAGTGGAATTTCTAGAAATAAAATACCAAATAATTGGAATAAAAACTCAATGGATAGATTAGATACAGCTAAAGAGAGAACTAGTGAAATGAGAGAGCTGAAGAAACTATTCACACCACCACACTGAACAAAATGATTGAAGAGATGAAAACATCACAGAGAAGGTAAGTGATATGGAACACAGAGAGAAAATGTCTTACTTATGTCTAATCAGGGCTACAGAAAGAGGTGAAAGAAAGGTAAAAGAGATTCAAAAGATAATGGATGAAAAATTTCCAGAACTGATGAAAGATGCTAACATTTAGTTCCAAGAGCCCAAGGAATCTGAAGCAGGATAAATAAGGAGAAATTTACATGTGGACAACAAAATAAAATTTCAAAACATTGAAGAATATGAGATTATATTAAAACCACCTATGGGAAAAAGATAGTTTATCTGCAAAGGAACGTCACTTAGACTGACAGCTAATTTTTCAACAGCCATGATACAATCGAGAAGACAAAGGAGTAATCTAATGTTCTGAGAGGAAAAAAACAATTTTTAAAATAGAATTCTATACCCAATAAAATTATCTTCCAGGAAAAGGGTAAAGTAAAATTACTTTCAGACAAACAAAACCAGAGTTTTCCATCAAAATACCAACATGAAAGGAAATTCTAACTGATAATTTTCAGGCAGAAGAAAAATGATCCCAAATGAAAGTTTGATATTCAAGGAGAAAACATAAGCAGAAAACTTGATAAACATATAGAGAGAACTAAGTGAAAATTTACTTTATGAAACAATAGTTGTCTAATTTGGGGGATTGATAAAAATGAGATATAACTAAAATATTGAAAGAAAATAGCAAATAAGTTAGGATGGGGATGATCAGAATTAAAATGCTCTAAGTTCCTTCTATTGTTTTAAGAAGAAATATTGTCTTTGTATTTTAAAACATTAATTACTTGTATTAAAATGTTTAATGTTGTCAGTAAAAGTATAGCAATAGAGTATAAAACTCCCAACTTTGGGGAGAGTAAAAGGAGAAAGAGGGAAAGAGAAATATGATCAAACCTAAAAAAAGGCAAGAAAGGAGAAAAAAAAGGTAAACAGAATAGGAAGGAAGGACAAATGAAAAACACAAAATAGGGGCCGCCCGGTGGCGCAGCGGTTTAGTCCGCGCTTGGCGGCCCGGGGTTCGCAGGTTCGGATCCCGGGCGCCGGCCGACGCACCGCTTGTCAGCCACGCGGTGGCGGCTTCCCATATAAAGTAGAGGAAGATGGGCACAGATGTTAGCCCAGGGCCAGTCTTCCTCAGCAAAAAGAGGAGGATTAGCAACGGATGTTAGCTCAGGGCTGGTCTTCCTCACACACAAAAAAAGAAAAACACAAAATAAGGGAGCATAAATGAATCCAAATATTTCACTAACCTCAGTAAATGTAAAAGACCAAACTATCTGTTTAAATGACACAAAGGTTTTCAGAATGGATTAAAAATATGACATTTATAAATAACTATAACAATTCTTAATGACTAGATACTTAATAATATGGCCTCAAAATATGTAAAGCAAAAATTAGAGCTACAAAGAGAAACTGAAAGAAACATCCACCTTTACCTTTCTCAGTTATTCATAAGACAGATAAGGAGTAAGGTACAGCTGCTCTAAGCATAATTAACAAACTTCATCTAATGGATAAATATAAAACACTGCACCCAACTGGAGAGCACACATATTTTTTGTATTAGTTTTCTATTGCTGCCATAACAGATTACCACAAATTTAGCAGCTTAAAACAACACAAATTTATTATCTCACGGTTTTATAGGTCAGAAGTCCATATGGTTTCTTACCAGGCTAGAACCAAGGTGCCAGCACTGCTTTCCTCACTGACGGCTCTGGGGGAGAGGATGCTCCCAGGCTCATGCAGGTTGTTGGCAGAACTTAGTTCCACGCAGTTGTAGCACTGAGGTCTCCATTTCATTGCTGGTTGTTTGCGCCGTGTTGTTCTCAGCTTCTAGAGGCCCTCCCGCGTGCTTTGGCTCACGGACCTCTTCATCTTCGAAGCCAGTGACTGAGTCCTTCTCACATCTCATCTCTTCTGTGTTCTTTTCCACAATATCTCTGACCAACAGGAGAAATGTCTCCTACCAATCAATAAGAAATTGATAACTCAATAGAAAATTAGGAAAAAGTTTTGAACATCAGGAAAGAAGACACAACAATGAAATATGAACAGATGCCCAATCTCATGAATAATTAGAAATTCAAATGAAAACTACAATGAAATTCCACTTTATACTCATAGAATTAGCAATAAAAATTTTTGAGATATTGGCAAGGATGTGAAACAATGCAAACTCTTCCACTCTTTTGGTGGGAGTATCAGTGGTATATCCACTTTAGAAGACCATTTTGAATTTCAAAGTAAAGATATGCATACCCTAAGTTCTGGTGTTTTACTCCTAGGTATGTACACTAATCAATGATTCTCAAAGGGAAAGTCAGTGGACCACGTGCTTCGGAATCTTTGGGGAGGTTGTAGAAATGCAGATTCCTGGACTCCACCTCAGAAGGATTCTGAATCAGAATCCTTGGGGATAGAGTCTGGGGATTTTTGTAGGTGCTCCAGGCCATTCAAATGCACACTAAAGTTCGAGATCCACTGATCTAGGGCATCTCTTGCATGTATGCAGCGTGAAACACATACAGGAGAGTTTATAGCCATAATGCTGGAAAAATGAACAGAAACTACCCAAATATGCATCAACAGCAGGATGGATAAATAAATTACAGTAAATTCATACAATACATAACTATACAGTAGCTACATGCATCACAGGAACATAATGGGGGGAAAGAGCAAAAGAATACATACAGTATAATTACATCTACAGTCATGTGCTGCATAATGACGTTTTGGTCAACAGACCGCATATACGATGGTAGTTCCATAAGATTAGTGCCATATAGCTTAGATGTGTAGTAGGCTCTACCATCTAGGTTTGTGTAAGTACACTCTATGACGTTCGCACAACGACGAAATTGCCTAATGACGCATTTCTCAGAACATATGCCCATCATTAAGTGACGCATGACTGTATGCTAAGTTCAAAAACATGCAAAATCAAACAATATATAATTATATGATTTAGAGATACATACATATGAAATTTAGGGGTACATAGGGAATAATAAAAATAAATTTAGGATAAAGATTTCCTCTGTGCAGAGAGAGGTGGATGACAGTAGGAAGGGGCTCAGGGGTTTTTGGGGATACTGGTAATGTTCTGTGAATGGGTGTTCATTTCACTCTTGTTCTTTATACCTTATACATGATATAAATACATCTTTGCATGTATTCAATACATACAAATTTTTTAAATGGGAAAAAATGGTTGAAGAGATGATTATAAGTCGATTGTTTTCTTAGCAGACTTAACTACTAATGCCTCTGAAACTGCTTTTGACAACTCCAAAACATTCTTCCTATTGATGACCATCAACTTTTCCTCCAGAAATTATAGGAAAAAAAGAGCTAGCAGGGGATGAGGGAGAAGAACTTTGCAACATTTTGACAAATGACGTTTGGGAAAACATCTCTAAACTTTTCAATTTTTATCAACCTGCCAACAATTCAGACAATTAAGGAGAGTTCCTAGAGAGGGTGAACCACTTGAGACCACGCGTGCCCTGTCTTTCTGCTTAATCATGCCGATCATGAGCAAGTCAAGTGGCAAGCAATACATATGACGCTCTCAAAGACCTACTTTCCCGTAGCACAGCCTGCCATAGTCCTTGGAAATAAGACAGATATTTTTCTAAAGCTGCCTGACTGCGCTGAAGCTATCATTTATTTAATGCTATTTGTATCATGCTAACAAATGTAGCTTTTCCAAATTTCTAATTTGTTTTCAGTGAGAAATGAATATCCTGGTTGCATCAGTTCTCTCATTTTCATAGGTTTATAAGGTCCAGATACACCACGAGCTGACCTTGAAAAATACAAATGGTGAAGGGCAGTATTCTCATGAGCAGACCCTTCCTTTCTAAAATGGCATTTTTCCTTTCCATCCTCCACTGCACCGAAGGACATGGAGTCCATGCCTCATCTCCGTGAAACGTGCGTGATCCACATGGAAGCGCTTCCTAAAAGCAGCCTTGAGACGTGAGCTTGAAGATTGTGCCGGGCTGGGTATAATAACAAAGTTTACTATCGTGTGTTGGCTTCAATCCCTTTGTATTGCATTTTCCGGTTTAAAAAGAAAAGGCCTCACTTTCCTCCTCTGTTGGATAGAGGAAATCCAACAGACTCTAAGCACCTTTGCTAATTTACAATACAGTTATAGTTGAACTCTCTTGATGTATTTGATGTGAACCAAATACAAAGGACACAGTCACCACCCCCCAAGAATAGTCACAATGAGGAGCTCAGGATGCGTGGGTTTAGAAAAGGACGGCCTATATTGATTTTGCTAACTCACAACCAACTGTTCATCAGATCTGTTCAACTCCTTTAACCACTAGGGTAATCAAGCCTTTACCCATAGCACATGATTTGAGAGGCTTGCTTTCACGACTTGCCTTTATTACCGACCAGCCGTGAGATTTGGAGCAGATCACTTGATCACTCCCGTATTAGTCAGGGAAGACTAACTGCTATGATAAAAAGCCCTACAATCTCAGTGGCTAAAGATAACAAACAAGGATTTGTCACTTATGTCACACTTCAATGCAGCTTGGATGGATTTCCTCCAAGAGGTGACTCAGGGACCCACGCTTTCCACTGTGGTTCCACCATCCTCACAGGTAGTCTCTAAGGTCACTGTAGAAAAGGAAGGAAGGGAGGAATGCAAGAAGTCTCACTCTCTCTTAACTGTCCCAGCCTAAAAGTGACACATTCCTTCTCTCACATTCGTTTGGTGAAAACTAGTCATGTGGCTCTACCTATTTGAAAGGGGCTGGGAAATGTAGTTTAGCTCTATGCCCAAGAAGAGGAAATGGGGCTGATGAGCATCCTGCAATTGCTGCCATAATTTCGCTCTTTTGGCCCTCAGTTCCTTTATCTCTAAAATGGGGATGATTTCTACCAAGGCTGAATCAGAGAATAATAATGAGAACCTAATGAGAGCATGATCTAAAGGAGACATGTTGAAAATGCATAAAGCACTACATTTTCTAACACTGACTTAGCTTCAGGCTCTGGGTTTTAAAATGACTCTCTATGGAGCCTAAGTAGGTCTACTTAACGCTGACAGAGTCCCGGGACTTGATTTATAGGCACGATTCTGACAGACACCCCATCCATTTTGTTTATGATGAAAAGGATGAAGAAATCCCAGAAGTAATGCCAGTAAAAATTTCACGTTAAAGGAACTGTTGGAGATATTTAACACCATTAAAAGTGCAAAGAATAGGGGCCGGCCCGGTGGCGCAGCGGTTTAGTCCGCGCTTGGTAGCCCGGGGTTCGCCGGTTCGGATCCTGGGCGCCCGCCGAGCGGACGCACTGCCTGTCAGCCATGCTGTGGCGGCGTCCCATATAAAAGTAGAGTAAGATGGGCACGATGTTAGACCAGGGCCAGTCTTCCTCAGCAAAAGGAGGAAGATTAGCAACAGATGTTAGCCCAGGGCTGGTCTTCCTCACACACACACACAAAAAAAGTGCAAAGAATAAAATGTTGGAAGCTGACCCAAACTTAAAAAGAAGTACAACAATTCATCAAGGCACAGAAAAGATGCCTGCTCCATGTCATAAGTTATATGATGAAAAGAGGCGAGCACTGTTCAAACTACTTTTGATTAGTTTTTTACAAATGAATATTTTAATTCTCAAAGTTTCTGTTTTAAATTATAATATACTAAGTACATGTTTCACTATTTAAAAAATTTCCTTCTACATTTATAACTGACAGTAAGAGATTTTAATGTTTTGAAAAAAAATGTTTAAAGGTCACAAAACAATTATAATTCTTTCTTATGGTTATTAAGAATAATTTATAGGGTTCCAGCTTGCTCAGTTTTACACTTCTGCACTACCATGCAAAGCAAGGACTGCATGTATAGTATGTTGATTTCAAGTATGTGTTTCACTTAAAGAATTATGATGAGAAAAAAAGCATTTTTACCATGGTTAGTCTTTGTTAGAGTTTATATTCTTTAGGAGACAGTTTTGCCTCTGACAAGATGATTAATACTAAGTAAGCTTATTAATATCTAAAAAGGACTGTTAACTGTAGAAAAATAGTTCCGTTATTGAAAGGTTGTCAGCAAGTCTAATTTATTAGCTTGTCATATTCTGTGAGCAGGAACATAAATCTTGTATTAGTGATCAAGATGAAAAAGACTTGGAATACCTGCCATAGCAAAATTCTCCGCATACTTTCCAAAGGTAAACACATACATCACCTTAGTCTTCAGTGGGAAAGTTTGATCATCTACATCCCAAATATGAAACTCTATTCTAGATGTCATGTGAGTGAAAACCGCACACTAGAACCTTAATTTATAACAGCAATCTGATACCACAAATGGGCTAAAAATTTAAGATACTAACAAAACCAACCAAACAAAATAACACTTTTAAACATCTAAAGTAGTATAAATGAGACCAATCATAATCCCTTTGGAAAAAAGAGCGAGGAGGTGTTTATCCAAAAAAGTTGGGGGGTTAGGTCTCTGGAGAGGGTTTTAGGTCTTAGGGAATCACTGAGTCATGTCCAATTCAAACCAGCCTGAGAAAAGGGGGAATTTAGTGGCTGAAAGTCCAGGGGGTCTAACCTTAGGCATGGCTCAATTCAAGCTCCCAAACAGCACCAGCAAATGTGCATCTCTCCACCTCTCGGCTCTGCTTCCTTTTCAGTGGCTTCTTTCTCAACAGGGCAAAATGAGCACCGGAAGTCTCAGGTCTACGTCTTCTGGCCCAGCAACTCCAGCCAAAAAAGAACTCTTCTATTCCTAACACAACCACCAAACTTTTGAGACTGCTCCATCACACTGACCTGAGTCATGTCCCTCCTTGGACTAGTTACAGTGGCCAGAACTAGAACACATGTCTATCCTAGGGCTGGAGAGGAGGACAGTATGAGCCCACAACGTGGCAAACCACCTTGGCTGACAGTGGAGGGGTGGTTTCCCCCAAAAGAAGGATAAATGAGAACAGGGCAGGCAAAAAAACAGATGATCATAATGGAATGACACGGAACTTGGGAGTTTGAAGGATTTTAGAGATCCAATTCGCAACCAAACTCTACCCCTGCTGAAGGGATCTAGGCTACAGGACTCTAAAAGGTGATCATTCCATTTCTGCTTTTCCTTCTCTCATGGCCAGGAAGCTAATTCTTCTCATTCCACTTGAACAGTTCTGGTTGTTAGAGTTCTTATATTGTTGCCCAAATCTACCTAGATGCAGTTTCTACCTTGGACTCAAGTTCTATCTCCAAGAACATTAGAGAAGGAAATCCATGGTCCTTGAGCTGGTGAACACAGCTAGTAGCATCTTACCGACTGGTCTTTGAAGACTTCCTCCCCACCTCACATAACACATACACAACTGGATGTGCGTTAACTGTGAAACTATCAAAGCTCAGGGCTTTGACATGCGTCAGGGCCTCTCACTGATGCTGAGTTACAGAGGGTCCTAGGAGGGGAGGGGAAACCAGGTTTCCAGCAAGAAGCATTTATTCTTAAATATTTCTGGTAAGCTGACTAGAGCTCTCAGAAAAAAGTGACCCGAATCTCCAAGGCCCCAGGAATTTGTTGTAATCTATTCCTTTGTTCAAAATAAATGTTCAAATTCATATTTAATTTTGTATCTATAATTCTTTTGTATTCTTTTTCTTAAAGAAGACATCCCCCCAAAAAATTGTACAAACTTTAGGCCCCACAAAACTTGGATCTGTCATCGTATGGAGCCTTTCTCCTCCCTCATCAGTCCTTCTTACGACATGGTTTCCAGGTTTTTTACCATCTAGAGCAGCCTCCAGCTTTGAAAACATGCATACCTAGAGCTGGACAAAATGCCACAGCTGTGACTTGGCATGTAGAGTCAGGAAAGCTCTCATTCCCTTGTTCTGGTGCCCATGGGTGCATTAACGCAGGCCAGGGTGGTGACAGGCCTAGTCACAGCACATGCATCCCACGGTTGGTTCATGTCATCTGTGGTCTGTGCAAAACATTAGCTCTTTTCACCCTCTGTTGTCTTGATAACAGGATTTACAGTTAGTGGATAAATAATCTTTATTGTCAAGTTTGATTTAAATTATTTCCTCTGACATGAGGAACATTGCCCACTTCGAGGGACAAAAATTAAAATACAACAAAAAAAGATATCCAGAATGCAACTTTTAGATGAAAATGGAAAATGAAATCTTACTTGAGTGCATCCTGTGTGCCATCCACATTACTTTGGTGCACTTTTGTCAGTGTTTACAAGAAGATGTGTTTTAGCCAGACATTTATAGAGACTGACTCGTAAAACTAGAATCCTAATAGACTATCAGCAGCCCTAAATGTATGCCTCCTTAAATTTTTGTTAATTTGACTATCCGGTGGTAGTTTTCACACAGTTAACACATGTTAGCGAGATTTACATTTTTTTCATTTGCCCTATTACTGAATTGTACATAGAACCAATTCAAACCAAGCTTCTAGTATTTAACAAAATAAGTTTCTCTTCCATATAATATAATTTAAATATATGGAAAGGCCAAAGGAGTGAATTGAAGTGGATTTATCCTCTTCTCAGTCTGGTCTTTTGTTCTGGCCTTATTGGATAAACCACTATGTTTTCTCCAGCTGTGCTGAGTTGGAAAGTGTTCCTTTAGCACAGAGGTGGCAAGTAGGTTTCAACAAGTAAGCAACTTTTCAGCATTGGTAGTGACCTGAAGCTTTGTGTTGAGAAAGATTCTGAGACCAGATCTAGATGCAATAAAAGAGTTCCATGATCAACTGGTATTGTCTGTCATGAGCAGAAGCAGCAGAAGTGGGAACATTCGTGTTGTATATTTGCAGTCTGTGATCAACTAGATTAGAACCCCCTTAAGGTTAAAGACTGATTCATGGCATTTGGCAAATAGAACTTCATGATTAGTGAATGAATGAACACCGATCTTTGCCAAGTACCATTTTTTTTTTTTGTAAAATGTATGCAATAAAAGCTCAATTAGCTGAAATTGAATTAATTGCGATCTCAAAACACTAGATGCCCTGTTTCCAGAATCAAATCAGAAAAAGAGACAATGAAACATACATATTTAGAAACTAACTTGCAGGGATTCAGTCCAGATTCAACACAATTGCTCAGCCTTTCTTGATCTACAGTCAGTTCTTATACAGTGATAAGTGATGCTCGGAATTTCAGCTTTGGGACTTGGAAGGACCCTCAGTTTTCAATTTTTAAGATCACCAAACTATAGTTTTTAAGTCTCGAAGGTGGACCCAAATATTCCAAACAGTGAAGTTTTATTTTTATTTTATTATTTAAAAGAGAAGGGCTCTTGTTAGATAAATGCTCACAGATGGTAAACTCCTTTGCTAGACTGTAAGTTCCTGGAGGGCAGAGACGACATTTGATTCAGCTCCACATTCCTGCACCACCTAGCACAGTTCCTCGAATATTGGGCAACTCAGTAAATATTTGTTATATAAATGAATGAATGAACAGATTTTTCTTGGGGTCAGCTTCCCCCATGTGTTCTGTCTCAGAGTCTCTTTGCCTTTAAAGATTTATCTGAGACTTTCCCTTCCTGACAAAAGGGAGATCAGTGATATGTAAGGCATCCCAGGCTTGGGCCATGGACACACTTTTTGGAGCTAATCAGGAAAGCCTTGGCAGATGAGTCGGGGCCTGGACAGGACATTAGACTCAGAGTTCAGAGACCAGGGATTGAGACTTAACGAATTGCTTCCTCTTTGAATCTCAGTTTGCTCATCTGTAAAATGGTAATAATACTTTCTCTGTCTTCTCAAAGTTGTAGTGAGGATCAAGTAAAATAAAATATACAAAAGTACTTTGAAAATGATGAAATCTCCATAAAGATCGAAGACATTAATTCTCCTCCTAATTCTGCAACTAAGCGGCTACCTGGCTTTGGGCATGTCCTTCCACCCTCGATTTCTCCATCTCGACAGTGAGGGGGGTGGACCAGATGCTCTCTAATGCGCTTGCAGCTCTCATGTTATGTACACACAGCTGGGGCTCTCAGCTCTGGCAAGAGGAGAGAAGGGCCAGATCAAATTCTTACCTGAACAGACTTGGATGAATCATTTAAGGCTCTTTGCCCATTTACAAGAAGCAGCCATTCTAGGTGGTCAAATGCCATTCCGGAAAGTGGGCCAGAGAAAAAGTCATTTTGGATGGTCAGGAACCCTGTATTTGGTCCCCACAGAGCTTCATTTGGGAGTTAGAGAAGTCCCGAAACCAACCGAGGCACTCGCAGGGAAGCAGGAACAGTTAGGTTTTTTGGCACGTGCTGACTCAGGTACTGCATTAGGCACTTTAAGTATATTATCTCATTTAGGCTTAACAATTTTTCAGACTAACTGTTATGCCTATTTTCCAGATGAGAGCTCACTGAGATTCAGAGATGTCACATAACTCGTTGAAGGATTTCAACTCAGGGCTGCTTAACTTCCGTGGTTTTCCTCATATGATTCCATTCCTAAGGTGCCAGACCAAAGACAGAGAGTTCTGAATTAAAACTGCATATGTCAAGAGGCAATGGCTGTGGCACTGTCTACAAATCTCTGTAGGCACAAAACATATGCAGGAAAAAACCCAAACCAAACACCAGCGGCTTCTTGGAGACGCTGAAAACTGACCTTGGTGAGCACCGACTTCAGACGTAACACACGTGCCGCTATGACACTCCTGCACCTCGGCCTTCCAGATCCCACACCGCAGCAGGTGGGTCCACTGCAGAACACTTCTCCAGGAACGGATCTGCTCAGATACTGCTTTTCCAGGCTGCAGCCTTCCAACTTCACAGTCCGGAGTTACCAAATCCCCAGAGGGAATTTCTAAATTACTCACTTCCCTTTGCCTGTACTTATATTCTAATGATAGGACATTAAGATGCAAATTAAACAGAAACTTAGTAAGCAAATCATGTCACTTTCTAATGGACACATCAATAAAGACGCGCTGCTGCCAAACCCTAAGGAAAGATTTCGAAGGCCCACCTGCAAGCCGGGGGCACACAATGTGTTAGAAATTCTACCTTGCCAAAGTATTTATGGTCAGGGGTTTTTCCCCCTAGGTAGCTGAACTTTCTGATACTATCCCTCTCACCCTCTTCCCATGCTGACTGGGTTCTGCACTGTGTGAGTCCCCAAGGGTGTTGGTGTTCTCTGCCAGTGTGGGTTACAAGGTTATAGAGGGGACACAACCTCCTTTGAGTAAAATATTTCCACCACCAAGACACAGCTCAGTTTCTGCTTGACATCTTCATTGTTGCCATTTGTCTCCTCCCTCTTCTGTTTTGGTTTTTCCTATTTTTCTTCCCAAGAATTGGCTGTGATCCCCTAAATTAAGCTCATTTTGTTTGGTTTGTTAGTAGGTTGAAGCTTGCCCACATAAAAAGGCACCCATTAAAATCATTGGCTTCTACAACCAAATTTACTTTAGTCACCACATCTTAGAAGCTCAAACTGTTTATTGTACATTTCAGTATTTCTGGCCTTTAGCCAAGGACTGGTACAGAATACAGTAGAAGCTCAATAAATGTTTGATTGTGAAATATTACAATCCCCTCAATGTCACCATAAATTCTTACTAACATGGCTGCGCTCTTGGAGAGCCAGAAGCTCTGAGCTCTGGTCACAATTCAGTCTCTAATAAGCTGTGTGATCCCGGGCAAATCATTTCCTCTTTTACTGGGTCTTGCTTTCTTCATCTCCAGAACGACCAGAGTGGTGGTCTCTGCAGTTCTTTCCAGATTAAGTTCTGTGAGGACGGGGTTCAGCTCTGACATGCTCACTTTTCCAAAGATCTGTAGGATCTAGCACATATCTAGAATACAGCAGGCTCTCAGTGAATATTTGCTGAAGGAAAAAATTAAGAATGCTGTAATTCTAGGTTTTAAATTGATGCCATTGTTAAATTACACTTTCAACTTGTATTTGTTAAAAACAAAACTGTTCCCAATTGTTTCAAGTTTTTCTGATTTTCTTCTGCACAGGACTCAGATACTTTTCTGCACAACTTCTAGAAGCTTTTGAGTCCTTTCACAAACAAAACTCCACACCTACCTCCAAGCTGACTCACTGGTTTCCTGGTGTGTTTCTCACCAAACCTGATGATTAACACACAGGTGGAAGGGTTTTACAGGGCAGCAAAGTCATGGTGCCCAAATGAGGAATTCAAGTCAATTCATCTCAAAAAAAAGTATTTATTGGATACCTATTGAGACACCTCACGTGTGATGTTAGTTTGGGGAGAAGGCAAGTGCCAAGACAGCCACTTGTTGGAGACTTTGATAGTCAAGGATCTAGAAAGCACCCATCTGGATCACACAACTCCTGGATCACATTTTCAGAGACAGTTGCAGTGTTTGCAACTTTCTCAAAAGTCCTTTTCCCATTCACAGCCAGTTTACACATAGTCACACATATACCACTCAGTTTAGTTCCTCAGCATAACACTGTCTTGTGCAGTTTTTCACTTGTCTTATCTAAGTTGGAGATTTTTAAAATGAGGGTCCAGGGATAGGTTTCCAACAGGGGGCCACGAGTGCTGAGAATTATGTGCAAAATTTGATGTGTATAGGCATTTTTCTCAGAGATGGTTCATAGCTTTCGACAGATTTCCAAAGGGATCTGTGCTCACAACACCTTGATAGCCAGGATCATGCTTTCTATTACCTCCGCCTCCTCCAGTGCCCAACCTTGTACTGGGCACCCAATGTGCTCGCAGCCCACTCTTGCTGCTACAAGCTCTGGGAAGGGTTGCTTTGATTCCCAGAAGGCATCTTTATGGGAGAGGATAGCCCCCTGAGTCTCCTTTCAGAGCATTCGCGTTGTTTGTACAAAGATCCAAATCAGTCAAGTGAACTGAAAAGCCAAGAAAGCAAGCAAATGCCCATTTCTCATATTCATTCAAATATTGGGGAAAAAGGAGGACTTTTTGTTGGGAATAAAATGGGAATGCCCAGAACTCCTTCTTACTAGTTTTTACAACCCATGTGGGTGAAGGACCCTGGATTGAAGGCCTGGGCCAGCCAAGTAGATAGCTGAACTTGAACTAAATGTTGGATCCAAAAATTGGGGTCCAATATTGGACAGGTGAAGTGGAGGTGAGTGTGTCTGTGATAAGAGAATGATGGCTGGTCAGATCTGGTATGGTGGTCATGGATACTTGACCAACAAGCACACACACAGAGGACTCTAGACTCTAGGTTTCCTGCATCTCCTATCGTGCTGCCCCGTCAGTCTCCAGTCAACAGAATTATGCAAGAAGTGTTGGACTCTCTTTTTCTCTTTTGTAACGTAAATTATACATCAGGGAAAGAAATTCAAGGTGATTTTTTGAAGAAAAATTGCAGACATTGATTCCCTATTCAAAGGGCAGTCTGATTTTCTCTTGAAGGTGAAGAGAGCCCTTTGGAGGGGAACCTGGACCCCAAGGTCAGGGTATGGTTGGCAGGCAGAAGATATGGGCATTGTTCAAGTTCAGTTGTCTGGCTAGGCCCTTAATTCAGAGTGTTTTGCCCACATCAGTTGTAAAACTGGTAAGAAGGAGGTCAGGGCATTCTGGCTCCATTCTCTGCAAAGTCCTGATCCTCCCACTTGGTTCTCCCCTTCGTTCCCCTCACTCCTCACATCCTGGGTCTACCTAGCCCTGACCTGTTGACTTCATTTCCCATTCCTGGTTCTGCTCTTGCCTCTTAGGGAGGATGACAAATTTGGCTAGTCCAGTTTTTAACCAACTTCAAGTGTGTGTACTTTCTTAAGGACATGGTGTTGCCCTTCCCCTCCAGCTACTCTGTTCCCACTACTCCAACCAGTGAAGTTGGGGTGCTCAGAGGGGCCCCATGATTTGCATAATTTTCAGTGGTCAAAAGTGATTTAGAAGAACCTTAAGAATTTGAAGATAAATAGACTCCAACTTTGTGATATTGAAAAATAAAGTGGCCTGAAATTTTATAGATAAATGTATATCACTTAGCAGAAGAATTCTGTTTGAATATATATCCTATGGTAGTTCCACTTCACCTCAACCATCCCATAACATACACACATACAAAACCATGCTTTTAAATGAATGGCACATCTATCTTACAATTGAGGTGTGTGGAGAAAACATACTAAACACAAAATTTCTATTAACCAGAATGCTCAGGAAATAAGGAATTCTGGTTATCTGAAATTTCCCGTAAAACTCTGGTTAAAGATTCTTATTCCCTATACTTTGACACAATGAATATATATATATATATATATTTTGTGTGTGTGTGTGTGTGTGTGTGTGTGTGAGGAAGACCAGCCCTGAGCTAACATCTGTTGCCAATCCTCCTCTTTTTGCTGAGGAAGACTGGCCCTGGGCTAACATCCGTGCCCATCTTCCTCCACTTTATATGGGACGCCGCCACGGCGTGGCTGACAGACAGTGCGTCGGCGGGCGACCGGGATCCGAACCCGCGAACCCCGGGCTGCCAATCGCGGACTTAACCGCTGCGCCACCGGGCGGCCCCTCACAATGAATATATTTTTAAGTAATTTGGTCTAAGAAAAATAATCAGAGGTGCCCAGAGATTGCAGCATTACGTATCATAGTGAAGACACATATGCACAGAGAATAACTTAAATGCATACCAAGTCCCTCACGTGCTCCTGGAGTCAGGGGAGAGCATAAAGCAGTTTATGCCACTCCTGGGAAGCTTGGCAGGGTTGAGCCATCAGTCACACTCAGAGGCAGCCAGCTTGCTAATGCGTCTTTGCACTGGGCTCCTCTCCTTCCCTGCTTGAATCACCCCGGCTCCCTGTGACTGCACTCACTGACAGAGTCCAGCACGTGAGCCTCGCCTCAGGTCTGCTTTCTGGAAGACCTGGGCTACAACAAACAAACAGAATGTATAAAACTAGTGAGTCTCAGTGGCCTTTGGGTAGCAACGTGTGTGTGTGTGTGTGTGTGTGTGTGTGTGTTACCATTTTGCAAGGCAAAGGGAGGGAACAGTTCTTTTCTCCAAAATTACTTATGACCTATCTCCTCTTTCCCCTTTGTATCAGTCAGGGTCCCTTCAGGAAGTAGAAACAACGCCAATAACTTGGACAGGAAAAACATTTATTATAAAGATGTGCTAAGTAGTAAAAGGTGGTTAATTACTAAAAGGGGTAAAAGAGAACTTTAAGGCACTTGAAGTAGCACACGCAGAGAGCAGTAAGAAGGAACTAAGAACTTGCCCCTGCAAAGGTAAGAATAAGCCCTATGGTGGCAAAGATCCTTGCCTGAGCGTGTGGGCCAGAAATGGTCTGTAGGAGAAGCCCAGGAGGTGGTGGAGAAATTGCCAGAGGCTGCGGATGGCAGCTGATCCATAGGAATGGCCCCTGGGTAGTGGGAAAGCTTGCTGGAGGGCGCAGGCCATTGGAGCAGATTCCTGCAGGATGCTGAGGTGAGCACTTCCAGGCCGTCTTCACTTTGACTTCCTGGTGCCAGGGCCAGGAACAGGAAGGGAAATGCCTTCCTTCTGTTTGGCCTTGAAGTGGTGCTCTATTCACAAGCCGAACATCCAGCCAGCTGGCAAAGGAGAAATGTCTACAGGGTCCAGCTCCAGTATCACCAAGCAGGGCAAAGAAAGGTCAATTCGAAGCTCAGAGATAATAAATTGATAACTGGCACACCCGCCTTCTTGTGTAGAAAACGTTCACTCTATAATGGTAAGTTACAAACAGAAAATTTTAAGGCATGGAATTTAAATTTGAAGGCATGGAAGACATTCACTGTATAATGGTAAGTTTAAAAATGGAAAATTAAAATTTATGCTATACAAAAAATATTACCAATGATTATCATTTGGTAATGCAGTTAAATTTTATTCCTCAGACTTGTCTACATTATCCAAATTTCCTAAAAGTCATTGTATACCTATTTTTGTCTGGAGAAAAAGGTTGTCTTAAAAGATTCTCACTCATTAGAGTTTTACTGAGTTCCTTTAGTAAACATAAAACTCATCATCAAACAAATATCCATGTAACGTTGAAAGGGGCTTAGAGACGTCCCTGGGTCTCTAAAGGACAAGTGTTTTTGAGAATACACCAAGCAGGCTTTAGTTTGATTAGCTCAGACTCTCTGGCCCTGCCATAATCTGGGGCAGCATTCACCCTTAGGCTTCCTGTCCATATCCCACACTATACGTGGAACACGAAAGGGGCACAGAGCAACAGCGCCTGTTCCAGAACCAGCATTTACCAATGCTCTCTTGGACTCTGCAACCTGCTTCTCTAGATCTTCACAAACTGTTTGTTTCTCCTTGCTTTGGCTAAAAGTCCTTGCATTTTGCATCTTCCCTCCTACCATTCCTAGGTAGCTTACCTTATCTCTCACCAACCCCCCTCGGCTTTAGGCAACAGCAACATCAGACCACAGGTAGGTTTCCTCTGCCAGCCCCTCCCCCACATCTCCTTCCTCAGCGTGTTTGCTCAGCCAGTCCTCCACCCAAACTGACTTTCCTTCCTTTCAGCCAGCCACCCCCATAGTCCCTTAAGACTCAGTTCAGGGGTCACTTCTCTAGGAAACCTCCCGTGAAGGATCCCGCACATGCCTTTTTGCAGAGTGCCTTCTGCGTGATTTTGAAATTGTCAGTTGAGGTGCCTCATCTCCCAGGCCTGTCCTCAGAGCTTCCTCTTGGCACCCTCAGCATCTAGCACAATGGCAGGTACGGAGTGGGCACTCAATACCTGTTGGGGGAACTAACACGTCTCCAAACCCTGACTCGTTAGTCCTTTCCTGCATGCATGTCCTGGCATGAAGTGCCTCCGTCAGAAGGAGAACCCTGGGCCCCAGGAACCAGGGGAGGATGTCTCGTGTTCTGGTGTCACTGCCAGCTCCTTCCTCTCCTTGTCAAGCTTTTCTCAATAAGTGATAGGCAGATCTGCAGAAATAGACACACAGACTCCCAAAAACACAGATTTCCACTTTAAAAATACAAGAAGAGCAGAAAGAAGCAAATGCCACTCCTTCCAAGTACTGCAGGTGATTTTTATAGGTTCAACCTGACATGGTTGAGGGGCGAGCGAGGGGCAAGCGAGGGGCGAGCGAGCCCCTCGCGTGCAGAGAGGAAGAGCAAGAGAGAGTTATTTTCACCCCCTTCCCTTGCACTCTCACAGACTCTGCCCACACATGCAAATAGTTCTCCATCTGTCACTTTCACCTAATGTATATAAACAGGTGAAGCTGCAATGAGCTCTATGCCTTGGTTTGTCATTATCACACCCTCAATTTCCCACTCTGGAAACACCATCACTCACACAATGGAGCATGCTTTCCTGTACACCTTGGCCTCTTCTCAAGTTACAAAACACTTTTCACATATGTTAGCTCATTTGGCCATCACCAAAGCACTGTATGGGTGAGCAAGATTGAGGAAGATGGGTCAGGTTGTTAGGAGCAAGGACAGGGGGTAGGTGGATGTCCTTGTGAGGTCACACATAAGCAACGTGGTGATGTACCCACAGTGCACAGGCAGGTTTCTCTCAGAGGAGCTGGTGGGGTTGCAGCCTCTCGGAGAAGTCCCCTTAATAGAGCATTAGGCTGATCCTAACCCCTGCTGATTCATGGCACCCAGTAGATGCTTAATGAAAAATGAAGGAAGGAAGGAAGGAAAACTGGTCTCCCTTTAAATACCTTCTTATTAAACTAGTTATATCATCTAAGCCTGTTGGATATAAACTCTGGAGAAGACAATTTCCAAATCCAAGCAGAGCTAGGCCCTGTGCAAGCTCACAGCAGAGAATGAAGGAAGCCAGAGAAACACGTTCAACTCAGCCAGGCACAACCTGTCCTACCGACTGCCTCCCTCTCCTTATAATTCAATCCACCCTCCTGCATCCATTGCTGGAACACTTTTCTCATGTCCTTAATTTCAGACTCTAAACGGAAGATGACATCTTTCCTAGTTGTTTGTAGGGTACCCCATGAGAGATCCATGCCAGGGGAACTTCTGCCACTTTCCAAAGAAAGGACAGTAGAATGCAAATATGCCGACCTCTCCAGTACCTCACCAAAGTTTTCTTGTTACTATATTAGGAAATTTAGATTTCCAGAGCCACATCTGACTAGTCATGCTTGATGGAATGTATAATCCTGTTTTTAAGGTGATTCTGATTATTCAAGGTCCTTGTTCATTAAACGGGGGCTGTTAATCATAGAAAGAAAGGAAGAAAGAGAGGAGAGAGGGGAGAGAAAGAAAGGAGGGACAGTGGGAAGGAGGAAGAAACGGAGGAAAGGAGTCTTATCCAAGAGCGCAAAGCTGGCCCTCTATATCATCTCAGGGTTATCTTGAGAAATGAAATAGGTCAAGTGGGAGGGGCAGTGGTAAATGTATGGAAAGTTTCTACACAGATCATTGCTGAGATGAGTGGGCTGGCAGAATATCCAGTATGTGCAATCTCCTTTAAACAACAATACTTGAATATGAGGTGAATTGAGTAAATACTCAATAAATGTTTTAATAAAGTATTTAATATTTTTAAAAAATTTTTAATTGGTATCAAGAGCTACTACTATTGACTTTACCCAGTGAACATTTCAAAACTACCTAGACAACTTGAAAATCACTTTTAGACCCCGGCTTGTTGTCACCCATATGACATATCTGGGTCGTATTTTCTCTTTGCATAAACAAGAAGCTCCTGCTGGGCTGTTCCACTGTCTTTTCATGTCTTTTCCACTTTTGTATCCTCAGCCAGGGTCTGGCACAGAATAAAGAACTTAGACAGTTGTTGAATTTATGAATAACATGTAAAAGGAATATGAATCTGGGATTTCAGTTGCAACCCTGCCACTGGCTTTCCACGTGATCTTGAGAAGGTCAATTTACATTTCTGGGCCTCAGTTTCCTTACTGGTAAACTGAAAAGGATGGGGCGGTCGATGTTAACAATAGCTAATGGTGACCAATCACTTCGTATGTGCCCTGCACTGTTCTCAGCCACGCCTGCGCTGGCTCGTTAAACTTCACAATGAGCCCAGGAGTTACCCGGGCATTCTCTCTTTCAGGTCACCTCACGCACAAATCTGAAAAAACACCAAATAGGTGCCTCAGTGGTCAGTAAATAAGTTTCTAGGAGGGGTCAAGTATCTCTGGCTGAAACCTGTGTGGGTCTCAGCAAGGTCACTTTGGGGCATGGAGTCATGAGCTTTATGTTAGCCAACAAGAAAATTCTTCTCTTTGCAGATGTCCATTTTAGTTGACATTTTCTCTCATCCAGTAAAACTATGAGCAGAAGTATGTAGGGAGAGCAGTGGGAGGAAATTGGGAAGGGGAGAGAGATAGCTATCGCTGGCCTTTGTTTCATTTTGCTAGAATGAAGGGAGGCAGAAATCCAGGAATCCACCCAAAGGAGACTCCACTCACCCCCTCCATGATCCAGGTGCATAATTAGCCAGGATAATTAGCAGCCCTAAGATGAATTAATTCACCCCACTGTTTTGCTCACGATGCCCTCCAGGATAACAGGTGTGAGACATGGCCAGAAGGGACACAGATTAATGAAAATGCCATTACCCAGCTGCCTCAAGGGAGCCCAACCTTGGGCTTCATTCAGTCCAGGCAGGACAACCTTCCCTCAGACTTGGCAGTGTTGAAGCTGAGAAGAATGAACGAAGAATAATTTTTGCCTAATTTGGGAATCGGCATCCTTGAGAATCCCAGAAATGTTCTGTTTCTTCTCAGTCCCATGCAGTTTCCTCGACGGGCTATTCACTTGGCCAACACACTTGGGGCTGCCAGGAGAAAGAAACAGTGGGAGCAAAAGGCTTTCATTCACAGAGCTTTCAATTAATTTGGAAGAAGATATTTGAACAGTGACTTTTCTTGGAGGCCTGCTGTTAGAATGCTAAACAAATTTCACACTCATTGTTTGAATATTTGCCATGAAATTCTTGGCTGAATTCTAATGGGAGACCATTACTTTCCTCAGGCCCCATCACATACGTGAGGAATAAATACATTTCTTCTTCTCTCCTATTTACTGTACCAGAAGCTATTTTTGAGAGAGCTGAGTTTAGTGGTTAGGTGGCCAGACTCAATCCAGACCAGATGGATCCTGGTGCTGCCATGTACTAGCTGTGACACTACGTGTAAGCTCTTTAATGTCCCCAAACTCCATTTTCCCCACCTATAAACCTACTTCAATATCTTTCACAATTAAAAAAAGGATGAAAAAAAGAAAACAGCATATAGGATTGTTCTGAAGATTAAATGATGTGCATGGAAAGCTCTGAGCACAGTAACCAGCACACAGAAAACAATCAATAAATTATAGCTGTTTATTATTAACATCTTCATTATCTTCCAGCCTCTCACTTCTGCTGGAGTGGACCCGGTGGCTTGGATGAGAGCGTTCAAAATTTCAAAATCAGACTAAAATAGATTTCTTTCTCATATTAAGTTCTATGGAATTATACCTGTAGGATGTATTTAGATGGCTGGTTAGTACATTGAACTCTATTTTTATTTTTTCATATATTGAATCGCATTCCACAGTTATGGCCCATGCTTCCCAGGTTTTCACTGGATATACAATTTCAAATATCCTGTCCATGACAATGAACCCAACTAATGGTACAGAAAACACGGTCCGTCTCTGTCCAACAACATCCTGCCTTCGTGATCAGCTTTCTCTGGAACAGTAGCTCTCGGGGTTTGGGGAACTGAGATGATTGCCTTGGAATCCCAGCCATTCTCTAACTTGGAAATCAGAGATGAGTAAGCCAGAGTCAAGAGCAATTACACCAAGAGGCTTATGCACCCCTATGTTCACTGCAGCATTATTCTCTATAGCCAAGAAGTGGAAGCAACACAAATGTCCCTCGACTGATGATTGGATAAAGAAGATGTGGTATATATATACAATGGGATACTACTCAGCCATAAAGAAGACAGAATTGTCCCATTTGCAACAACATGGATGGACCTGGAGGGTATTATGTTAAGTGAAATAAGCCAGAGAGAGAAGGACAAGCACCACATGATTTCACTCATTTGTGGAATATAAACTAACACACAGACAGAGAGAGCTGGTTGGTGGTTACCAGGGGGAAGCAGGATGGGGGGTGGGCACAAGGGGTGAAGGGATGTATCCATATGGTGATGAGCAAATAATAATGTACAACTAAAACCCCACAATGTTATAAAAACTACGAAGACATCAATAAAAATTTTTTAAAAAAAGAGCAATTACAGTTTTGGGAAGGAAGCTTTGGTATCTCTATAATGATGCCGCATATTTCTAGAGCGTCTGCAGTTGCCTATGCAAGGGGATTTCTTTTCTTCCTTCTTTCCTTCCTCCCTTCCTCCCTCCCAATGGACGTAAACTCTGGAGATAAGAATTTCTAAATCCACACCAAAGAGGCACAGCTAGGGCCCTGTCCAAGCTCACAGCAGAAAATGAAGGAAGCCAGAAACGCGTGGGCCACTTGCTTGACTAGCCGAGTCCTGGTAATTTAGGCCAACTGAACTCCCCTAGACAAGCTTGGCTGCAAATGATACGAGGGGTCAGAAGCACTCTCAATCTGGGATGTGGAGTACGGAAGGCAAGTTCCCAGAGGTTCTCACCTTTCATTTTAGAACCACTTGCTCCTGACACACACTGCCCTGGACTCCAGTTGCTCTGTTTGGAAACTGAAAATATCGCAAGACAACATTGCTGGATTGCTCAGTGAACCCAAAACAAATCAAAGGAAAATTGGAAGATACGGAATATGTAACTCCATATGTGAAATAAACAGGCAGCAAACCCAGCCCATTCCTGGCTTCATAAAGCAAAGAATCATAAAGCAGGGAATTCCAGATTCTTCCACCCCCAGGGCAGCAATCCACAATAGGACAGAGTAGGACTCAGATCCCAATTTAAACTTTAATCTGATGCTTCCCTATTTCCAGGACCTTTTCTTTCCCAGCACAAGAAAAAGAACTTCGCTGAAATTTCCTGTTTTTATACTCGGTTACCATAATGATCAGATCGGTCATTGTGCTAACAGCAGCCCAGGGATTTGTCAGACACAAAAAGGAGTTTGCCAGCTCTGGCTTCCATAGCCAGAAGACTGGAAGCCACCGTCACGTGCTGGTTAGCGTGCAGTACCCTGTTCTGGCACGTTCCACCTGTGCCCCTGGCCCTAATGAAAGCAGCCCAGGTGAAATGAGCTGGCAGCCCAAGGCAAGCCACCCGGGGACGGCTGAGCTCAAATCCAGGAAGCCCAGGCCTCCTGCAGTGGCCCTATCCTCTCCCACTCCTACTAGCCTCAGGGGTGGGGCCAGGTATTCACAGCTCCCAGCATGGAGATGTGCTGGAGTGTAGGCTCCTGGGTTCTCAGTCCCAATGCCAATTGGGATATTTTCAGAAACACTTGTGTTCATTCTTCTTCACTGCCCTCCTCAAAACTTTCTTTTTAGTGCTCAGGAATCTCCCCCAGGCTGTCCTAGGTCTCTCTGTCTATCTGCATTTGAGCAAGTGAATCAACAACACCTTAGAACAAGTTAAATCAATGTGTCACCCCACCAAGGGACATTTGCATTTTAAAAGAGATCCAAAGAGAGTGAGGTGCCCAAAAGAATGGTGGTCTTTAAAGCAATGGGCAGTAGATGGGGGATAATTTTAAGAGGGATCCTCCGGATGCTTATGTAAAACCTTTCCATGTAGGCAATTGTCTCTTCTGCCATGTTAAGGGTGGCCATTTTTGGGCAGAAGAATTGAAAGAAGGGCAGTCTTCCACAAGATAAGGTGGTGCTGAGTAAAGAAAGTATCAAAATATGCTATTTTTATTTCATCGCTCCTGTATCTTTATACAGGTCCCTGGGGGAATTACAAAGCAACATATTGATGTACCAGGGAGTAAAAGCCAAATACAATACCTAGGTGTGAGGGGGAAGGGCAGCCTGGGTAGTTGGAGCCCTGGGTCCTCACCCTAGCTCTGCCACTTCCTCATTGACTGAGGCCAAGTCACCCAACTTGGCATACTCACCCTCAGTCTCAGTTTCCTCATCTGCACACAAGTAGCTCATAAAGTTACTATAAGAGTCGAATGTGAAAAATCTATCTGAAATTGCCTTGTAAAGGAAAAATCTCTCTAGACACTGTAGGTGGTGTTATGGCCAAATCCATGAGGGATTACACATTCAATGCTCTCCAAGTGTTCAGCTGTGGTCATGAATCTGTCAAAAGCATAGAATGGTGGGGAGGTGGGAAGGAGGGAGAGTATGGGGAACGGTAGGAGCAAATGAGGCAGGACTCCCAGATATATTTGCATGTGTTTCAGCCATAGTATAGATTACATTGTATCTTATTTTGAGAGAAAAAAAAGACTTGCATTTTAGTTAAATCACTTTTCTTTTGCTCTCCAATCAATGCTTTAGTGCTTTTTGAGCACATATGCTGACTGTGCCCTTATTTCATCAGAAGTGAACAGACATCGCTCTCCATGCATAGCAAGAGATGTTGTCGAGTACCAACAGCTGGCTCTGCAGATGTCAACAGCTGCATTTTGTCATTCCAAGATGTGTGAGTCCCAATTAATCTCCCTCTCTCCTTGTTTTCAGAAACTTTCATGTCTGCATATAAAATTATTTTATCTTCCTGGTTAAACTCATTTTGCAATTACACCCAGATGTATCCAGTCACCTTTACAAAATTAGGTTCAGTTTGTCCAGGAATCTGAAATAAAAATGAACTCATACCAAATTATTAGTGAGAGAGAAATCTCAGATGAAGGCATGATCCATTTTACTAATCACTTCTAGAAAAAGATCTGAATACTATGTCAGCTAGCTAGCTCAGCTGGCCCCCACAGAGAGATTTCAGCAGGAAATCTGTAAATAAAATGGATATTCAATATTTCATAGTGCATTTTTCTTACAACAGGTCTGTATAGCAGGGCTATCACTCTGCAGATGTAGGAAGGCAACTAGGTTGAAAATGAAAACAAAGGAAGATGTCTGTGAGACTAAACTTTGGTTGTAAGCGTGGGGACTATTAATCAGTCCTCCAATTGACATGTCCCTCTTTGGATGCTTGTTTCATTCACAAATTACCTAACACAGTGGTACTCACAGGTGTCATTCAAAATGAAATCCACATACCAAACAGACTAGAGCAGATGCTAATTTAGACAGACATGTTCCAGGGCAGAATTTGTTAAGAGTCCATTGCTGCAGGGTAAAGTCTTGGATGTGTTGTGCTAGGACCTTTCTATGTGCATTTGTTAAACGAATGAATGTTCATAAGCTATAGACTTTTTACTTGGACACTCATGGCTAGTGGAAACCATCTAATGAAGTGGATAATGGGGACAAGAATGAAATAGGGATATTCATGTATCGTCACATCCAGGGAGTTTAGCACCAAGGTAGGGCCTGTATATTCTATGAGGAACTACTTCACAGGCTTAATTTCTGCCAGTACCTTCTGCTCACTCAACCCAATAGAGAGAGATAAGAAAAGAGGCACACGTGAAAAAGTACCACTAGAAATAATCATATTGGGGCCTTACTACTTAAAAAATGGGGGGCTGTTTTAATTTATATAGGATTATCTGTTAATTAGAAGTCAACTCTTAATTGTCCCCAGTGAGCGATATCCACAGTGACTTTTCCTTGTCCAGGACCAACCTGTTTATCTGGGTTGTCCATTAACAGAATCACCACCTCTGCTGGAAGACTTGTCACGTCCCCTTGCAGAAGAAAAAAAGAAAGTATTTAAACCAAAACACATTCTATTCCTTTTCCTGCTGCAGTGCTGTTTAAACTGTATGTGTTTGTTTTAGCAGAGGCTGCTGAATCAAAAAATTAAGCAGAAGCCCATGGTAGTAGAAAATATTGTTGCTCTCACCTGAATGCCTCAGATCCCAACAGCCAGCACCTTCGGCTGTTCTGGGGAGACCATCTTCAGCTTGCTTTGCTCCACACCTGAGATCCGGCATTGTCCAGGTATTTAAGTCCTGCTGGACAGCTCTTAGTCAATGACTGATATAGAGAGAGAGATAAAAGCTTCAGCTTCCTTGCCTCAGATTGGGACAATTCTGAGGTGTAACTCACACAGAGCGTCAGGCAGAAGCTACCCTCCACAGGACTCCTGAGATTGCACCTGTTTGGCTTCCTCTGCTCACCTAAAAGAGAAGAGAGCTTCCGTATTTGGCCAAAGTGATGTGTTCTGTCTCCAGCATAGAGTGGGGGACAAGGAGGAGCTAAATAGGGGCAGAGGGCTCAGGAGACTCGATGCCCCTGAGTCAGAACTTCACACTTTGGCATCCTCATGCTGCTGTAGTCCTTGTGTTTCCAGGGCAGCAGACCTACTCTACCTTCAAATGTAAATCAAAAAGATATTTTAAAATCATTTCTGTGGCATTCTCCTATGTGAAGAAATAGTTGCAAGTGAGGTCATAAGATGAAATATGTGCCATGAAGAAGACTTCTAAAAAGTATCTGAGTCAAAGGTCTAGAAGCTTGACTTCTTAGCCCACCAGGAGTGCCCTGTACTTGCACCATGGAGCTCAATGTTTCCATGCTCATCCTTCTTGAACCTGGTTCTGACCCACTCTCACAGAACAATTCCCTACACCTGACTCAGTCCTGCCTCCCAGCCCCCCAGATCCCACCTTGGCTCTTCCTTCCCTGGTCTTATTCCCTCTTTACTCTTTGGACCTGACAGAGAGCACAATAACTCCTTTCACAGATGATTCTAGGCCTCCTTCTCAACTCTATAATTCAAGGTCCCTTGGAGAAACACCCTTTCTGGTTTGGATATTGGGACTTTCCTACCCTAGAATTGATCCCATTGGGCTTATCTACCCCTTCAAGTGGGATCTGGCCTGAGTAGTGAAAAGATAAACTCTGTCTCTGCTTTTCACGGTACTTACCTTCATTTGACATACTATATATTTTGCTTATTTATTTGTCTTTTCTGTCTCCTTCTACTGAAATGTAAGTCCCATGAGGGTAGGGTCTTTTTTTTTCACCTGCTTGTTCTCTACTGTATCCTCAGTTGCCAACACATAGTAGATGCTTAATAAATATCTTTTTAAAAAATTATTTTTTAGAGACCAGTAAGTGAAGAAATGTTCCTCATATTCTTAAGGTCCCCTTTTCATAGTTCAGTCCATTTGGGGCTAAATTTTTAACTCAAATATAATAAATTACCTGGGTTTTGTTTTCTAACATTTCAGCAGAGAGAAGAGGGAGGTAAAAAGAGAGAAAACAAGACATACTTAAGCAAAGCATACCTGTGTATTAGATGTAGTCCTTAAGATCGATAGACAAAGAAAATAGACTATGTGTGAAAAAACTTGGATCTGTAACAGTATTCCTTAGAAGATGGTGTAGTCCAGACAAGAAATGTGTGTAAACAAATTACTTTTAGCACTTTGATATATAATGTTTTTTCTTATGCAAGGCATGAGGTATAAAAACATAATGCTCTATAGGAAATGCAGAGAAGGAAGTGCTTATTCAGATGTCTAATTGCTTGCCATTGTAGCCCCTGTTTTCACACATTTATGGGTTAATAGAACATTGAGTGGGCTGACCTTCATAAATACTCCTTTTGTGGGTACGCATGACAAATTCTTGTCTTCCATTTCTAGCTTGTCTGCAAGCTTCATTGTTGACAATTCTAGATAGAATGGCCAATCCAAGCTGCGGAGTGAAGACTCCCAAGCAAAATGAATTATATACTAGGAATAGCTAACATGAAATGTTCAGAGGTCCTACTCTTATGACCATGACTGAGTAGCATGTACCAGACCAACCCTTATGACTTAGAAAAGCTGGATAAAATTAGAAGCAAACAAACACATCAGTTATTTTAAGGTGTCAAGAGCAACAAAGCAGCCAGCACTGGAAGGGACATAGAGACACGAGTAGGGAATCTGAAAGGGATACAGGGAAGGTAATAAAGCCAGTAAGGGCGCCTTATCATGCCAGTTCCCACAGTGGGCAGTTGGAGCTCATTCTTGCCAGGGAACTCTGAGAGGCTGTGTAGAACAAGCCTAGAGTTATCCCAAACAAAGAGCAAGGAATCCACCATCTGTCAATTGAGAGCTGCTTCTGGGAGTGTCTCAGCAGGTCAGGCTGCAATAACAAGATACCATAGATTGGGGGCTTAAACAACAAATATTCATTTCTCACAGTTCTAGGGGCTAGAAGTCTGAGATCAGGATACCAGCATGGTCGGGTTCTGATGAGGACCCTCTTCCTGGCTTGTAGCAGCCACCTTCTCACTGTATCCTCACATGGCCAAAAGATACAGATCGTCTCTCTGTGTATCTTTTTGTAAGGGCATTAATCCCATTCATGAAGGTTCTACTCTTATGAGCTAATTACCTCCCAAAGTCCCCACCTCCTAATGCCATCACATTGGGGGTTAGGGTTTCAACACATGAATTTTGGGGGGGACACAAGCATTCAGTCTGTAGCAGGAGGCATTAATTTTCCGACACTTCTGGCTCATGTGGACCAAATATGCAACCACAGCTAAATAAAAGTTTCCCAGTAAAGACATGTATGTGTTTTCAGGAAGCAACTTTTGGTGTGTTGAGGTAAAGGCCAAGGCTATATGGTTAATGTTAGTATTAGTGTCTGTGACACCCTTTGACTCTAATTCCAGTTCTAAGTATATACTCAACAGAAATGCATATATCTGTGCCCCAAATAACAAGTACAAGAATAGGCATAGGAGCATTACTTGCAATGGCTTCCAACTGGAAACAAACCAAATGACCATCAGCACTTCAATGGATAAATAAATTGTGGTGAATGTGTACAATTTCCACTGCTCCAATGCTAGTCCAGGCTACCATCATCTCTCACTTCTAGCCTGCTGCAGCCTCCTAACTTGTCTTCCTGCCTCATTTTGCTCCCTATAGTTCTTCCCTCTGCCTTACAATCTTCCAGTGGTTCCACTTCACTTAGAATAAAATACAAACTCTCTCTGATGTACGCTGCCTACCTCCTTGCCCTCTGTCTGTCCTTCCCCTTGTTCACTACACTCAACCACGCTGGCCTTTTCCTGCCCCTCAACATAATCACATGAGTTCCCACTAGGAGTCTCGAAGCTTTCAGTTCCTGCCACTTGGATGCTCCCCAGACCCGCTCAACATGGCTACTTCCTTCTCTTCATTTTTTATTAAGGTCTAACATACATATAGGAAAGTGAACAAATCTTAATAAATGAAAAGGCATAGAAGAATCTGAGGTAGAGGTGACAGGGTCTGCTCTGAGTTTTAGAAAGATAGTCCTTGCAGCAAGGAGGAAAGGGAAGGGGTATGAGGAAGCCAAGATGAAGGGAGACTAGGGTTGAGGTGTTTGTCAGAAGTGAGATGAGAAATCATTAAGACTTGAACAAAAGCATTGGCAATAGGAGAGGAAAGGAGGGAGCAGAGAGATTTAAGAGAATCTACCTGGCATCTCAGGCCATCTGTAGTGGCTTATAGAGACTTTAACCACCTTACTGTAATCAGTTTATAGATCTACCTTGATCTAGAAATAGGAAGGTCTCTAACCATAACTTGCATTATAGCTTAGCATTTTTCACTAATTAGACCTGTAATTGCTTTTTCTTAGGAAGCCTAAGGTTTTGGCCATGCTTTTTTAAATTTCCTTTGCTCATCTAAACACCTGATTATTTTGATGCACTATGTTACTAATAATTCCTTCCTTATCTTGGATCCCAGTCTTCTTCCTACTTTTTCCCAGCCAGTATATGATCAAAATACTGAGCTGCTGATTAACGATCCTATACATGCCACTTTGAGATGTCTGAAGGAATTATCCAAACGCCCAGACAGCCCTATAATGTCACATTTAAATAGAGGCTGAATCTTTAAAAAGCTGTCCTCTGTTTTGAAGCCTGTGTTACAAGGATGGTATTCAGACTAATTTCCTTTTAAGAGAAAGAATAGAAATATTATCTTTTAATGTCAAGAAAGAGCATAAGATACAATACTTATAGTAGGCAAATATGTAAGTTAATCCTTTGACTTCAGCTACACCTAGTCCTAGACTGAAAGTGCACCTTCTCAAGAGAGTCTAAGAATGGATGGGGATTCTTGTTCTTGTTTTTAATTGCTTTTGTTTTAGAACTCTCAAGTGATGTCACTTTCCTCTCCTTTGGCTTTTTTATGGGCATTGTACTGGCATCGTACTTCTTCCCATAGAGGGCACTGGTAGTTGGCATCGACACCTTGTTATAGAAAAACACATCACCTATCAGGGCTTTAAAGCAGTCAGTACAATCTTTGAGCTGACTATAACTGAGACTCCATATGGAAACACAATAATAAATCCACGAGGAGCTCTCGGTCATCTTGGTCATGAACAATAACCAAAACAGCAATAATAATAGCAGCAGAAGTAACCGTATTGGTGCTAGGGATAATATACCTGATAGGATTAAGCATATACTATGCTCCAGACACTGCTGAGTAGTTTACATACTGCATCTCATTTAATTGTCTCAATTCTATGAGGCAGGCATACGCTGTGATTCAAGGTCGTGCCGCTGGGAAGAGGCAGAGTGAAGATTCAAACCAATGTCTGTCTGTTGCCAAAGAACATGCTTTTCACCACTGTATTATACTGTAAGGATCTGTACTACTACATAACTTGATATTCATAGACTTAACCCATGATGGCCGTCTTTGCGTAAGTTATATCTTGGACAGTTTAACCTATATTAAAAGAGAAGCAAACACTACTTGAACGGGAACACACAATCCCAAACAGAATGTCTGAATCTAGTGGCTGCATGATCAATAGTCATACAAATCTCAAAGCTTCCAGGACAGCTCAAATTTATAACATTATTTCCCTTCTCAGACCACATGTCTGAATTTCTGGATTAGAAACTATAGTCACAATAACCACGCTGATCTTTTTAAGCCATGCAAAGGGGACATTTGTCGTTACATTGAGAGACTTTTAAGGCCTAATGTTACAAAGCCCAACCAACATCGCCCATGTTCCATCTCAGAGGCCCATCACAACTTCAAATGCTTTTATGTTACTATTGTATATTACCTCATCCCAAGGCAATTTTTAGTGTTATTGCAAAATCCCAAAGTCTTATCTAGAAAATGAGAAATCATTTCAAGTGCAATGAACTTTTCTGAAAATGAAAAAATTATTCTGAAGTTCATCTTGAAGAAAAAAATGTAGAAGAGGAATTAAGAGAAAAAGAAGGCCCTGCATTTTAAAATATACTTAAAAGCTTCAATAGTTAAAATAGTTTTGTACTGGTGCAAAAATTGACAGATAAATATGAATTGATATATATATATCAACATATCTACTTGTCTATATTGAACTATACATGATGAAGGAACAGTTACATACCAGTGAGAAAGTGATGGATTATCCCTCTTGTGGTATGAGAAAAATTAGCTTTGGTGAAAAAAAAATTAAGTTAGAGCCACACCTGAAATTATAGCTCTAAATATATTCCTTATGGTTTGAAAAGTAAGTGGAAATATTAAAAACTTAGTTTTATTTAAATTTTCTAATGGGAAGAAAATATATGTAAGTATTTAACTTTTCCTAGATCTGGAAAGGAATGCCTACACACTAGAGAAATGGATGAAATCACAAGGAAAAGGTAAATAGATTTGACCACTGAAAAATTAAAACTCTCACAGTCAAAAAAATACTATAGAAAAATTATTTGCAAGAAGCAAAGTAGAAAGGGGATTAAAGTTTTTGATATATTTTTTTAAACTTTCAAATAAATACCACAATAGAAAAAGGGCAAAATACATGGGAACTAATAAACTTATAAACATCCATAAAACTGAGCTGCTCAATCTGACTTGTAATAAAGAGATTTACTTATCATCTAAAAAAGTTAATGTCAGTGGGAATATAGTGAGAGAGACATTCTCAAACAGCGGGAATGTATAGTATTAGTGTCCTTCTATACGGCAATTTGGCAAGTATATTAAAGGCATTAAAAAGTTCACAGTTCTTCTCAAAATAATTTTAAATCTAGTAATTTTGGTAAAAATCTTATATACAGAGGTATTCATCAAAAGATTATTTATATTGTTCACAAATAAAAGGAACCAAGTCTCCTTGGAGAAATGGCTGATCCCAGAGCTGAGGCAGGAAATGTAAAACTAATTCTGAACACATTGAGCCCCAAAAGCAAGGAAACCCAAAGTCTACCAGAGGGATTCCAGAAAACATGGAAGTCAGCCTGGAGGGGTGCCCATTAGACAACCTGAGCATCAGAAAGTTATTTCAGTTGATAGTAAAACACTAAAAAAAAAAACCATGAGTCTATGGGAATACTAAAAAAATAGTAAAACAAAAGAAAGAGAGAAAAATAAAACTCATTTATCTCACTCTTTAAATTAGTACTTAGAATATAACAAGTAAATATTTACTCTGCATTTGGAGAAGGAAAACTCTTCTTTCCAGAAGAATAGCAGCTACTAAATGTAGGTGAAATAACAGAATTAGAAAACTGTCATTTGAAGCTCTCAATAAAGTAATTAGTTTAGGTAAGGTTGTTAAAAACCATTAGGTAAAATATTGTTGGGGACTAGTCATATGACACCGAAGTAGCACCCTATAGACTACGTACTCATTGCAAGGAGAATAACATACCTCTAAGTAAAGAAACCTAGTGGTCACCACCTTACCCAAGTAATTAAGCTTCCCATCACTGATCATGGGACAACCTGATGTCACATCCTCCTGATGATGGAATCACCGATGAAGTGTCCTTGCCAAAACTGTTTACCTAAATTGAATTAAGACTTTAGAACTTCCAGTTTACAGGAAATCCATAGGCTGGAGGAACAAGTTAAATGACACTACAAGGGGGCAATCAGACAAGCTCAGAATGTGGAACATTCCATAAAACAATTGGCCTGGTATCTTTAAAAAGTCATTAATAAAGCCACAAAAGGTGGATGTCCTATTCTGGACGAAAAGGGAAAAGAGTCGTAATAACCAAATGCAGTGTGTAAACCTTCATGGGGTTCCGGCAGAAGAAAAGTCAGCTATGAAGACACTTTAGGGACAACTGGGAAATTTGAATATGGACTAGATATTAGATGGTATTAGGGGATTACTGCTAATTTTCCTAGGTGTGATAAATGTGTAGTGGTTATGTAGGAGAATGTCTTTATTTTTAGGAGAGGCATGCTGAAGTCTTCAAGAGTGAAATGTCATGATATTTGCAATTTATTTTAAGTGGTCCCACAAAATAATTTAAAAAACCCAATACACATGTCTATATCCACACAGATATACACACGTGCACAAACTCACAAAAAGAGAAAATATGGCACAATGTTTAAAAAACATTTAAAATATGGGTGCACACTGTACTATTCTTTCAACTTTTATATACGTTTAAAATTTTTCATAATAAAAAGTTAGAAATTATCTATAGAAAAACTAACTAAATTAGAATAACTAATTTGGGGCATCATGCACATGCCTCAAATTATATGATGGTTTATTAAATTAGAGAAGACTCATAGAGTTGATGTTACGCACGTATTAAATACATTTTCAAAGAATTTCCAAACGCATAGGCAAATAGTCACAATGCAGCAGTAAGGGAGAAAAACAGGAGGCAAAACTTTATATATGGTATATACAGCTTGATGCCACCTTTTATATTCATCCAACACATCTATTGAGCAAGTATAATGTGCCTGGAACTCTTCTAGTGCATAAGAAGAAAATACACCTTAATGTTAATAGGGTTGTCCCTGGCTGTTAGGGTTATAGGAGATCCTTATTAGCTTCTGATACTTTTCTAAATTTTTCAAATTATATACAATTATTTTTATAGTAAAAATAACAAGCAGTTTGCTTAAGAGCAGTCATCAAGAATTTGATATTAATAATAGCTGATATTAACCGAGCACCTGGTGTGTGGCAGCCCCTCTTCTCCATGCTCTACAGGAACAAATCTGCTCAGCCTTCCCACTTATTCCTTGAGGTGAGTATTATTTTTATCCCTATTTTAAACACACACAGACACTGAGCACTGAGAGGTCTCGTAATTTGCCTAAGGCAATGACTCAAGCCGGGGAGGTGTTGCCCCCAAAGAACATTGGCAATGTTGAGCAACATTTTTGGTTGTCACACTAGGACTAGGAGGAGTAGAGGCCAGGGATGTTGTTAAACATCTTATGATGCACAGAACAGCCCCCGCCCCCAGCGAAAAATTATCAGTTCCTAATGTCAATAATGTTGAGGTTGAGAAATGCTGGCCTAAGTTCGCTTAGCCGGCAAGTGGTAGAGCCCAGCTTTGAGCCCCGGTAGCCTGACTCCCAAGTCCGTGCTCTTCTCACTCTATACTGCCCTTAAACGCTCTGTCATACTAATGTTTATCATTAATGTTAGAATGTTTATTTATTGAGGGTAATTATTAGTAACTATAATAATTGCTACCATACATGATGCTTTGTGATTTATCAAGAAATTTAAACAAAATATGAAAACAACAATCTTTTCCTAAAAGTTCGGAAGGTACAAGTGAACTAAATGGCATCTGATGTGGTGAAATGGCATTCTTATACAATCAAAGTGAAAATTGGTCTAATTCTTTTAGAAAGCAATTTTGTAGTTTGCATCAAAATCTTAATATTTGTAACCTTTGATCCAGAAATTCCACTTTGGGAAATTTGTTCTAAGAATATAAATCAAAATATGGCAAAATCCTGGTGTGCAAATATATTTTTAGAATAGAAACAAAAAAGGAAGTTACCCAAATGTCTAATAATAGAAGAGCTAAATAAACTGGGCATATGTGCTTAAGAGAATGTCTGTAAGACTGTGGAAAATCAGGTGTAGTATAATATTAGGTGAGCAAAAGAAACAGTATATAAAATCATGTACCTATGTTTGCAAGCATGTTAAACAGCAACATCCTTTAAGAGATAAAAAGGAAACACATCGCAAGACTTGCTGGCTTAGGATAGTAAAGAGTGATTTCTTTGCCTTTTCTTTTTTCGGTCTTTTACTTTCAAAATTGTCTGAAATGTAGCTATGCATTTTTACAGAGTAAAAACAATCAAAATATTTTTAGATGTACCTAAATCCTGGGAAAATGGCATCTTTTTTAAAAGGGCGGCCCCTGATAAAATCTGAAATATGTGTAAACAAGCTTATGACCTAGATCCAAGCACTTTAAATGTAAAGACAAATCCGAGAACAGAGCCAATGATCCTCCCAATGCATTCCCTATGTCGATATTAGATGAGAAAAATCTCCTCTCTGGCAATCTTAATGTCTCTTTCTCCCTCTATAATGACTTGATGCATAAAAATTAATCTTTTTCCTCCGCTTTGATCCCTGAGCTCCTTAGCGAAGATTCCATCTTCTTCTATAACACATGATGAAGCATTTTCCCTGTTATAATATGACAATGGCCCAACTGAGCACAACAATTTGAGTCTGAATGTGCCACAAGCAAAGAGACAATCTTAAGAGGCAATTCCACCTAGAACTATTCGGCAAATGCATTAAAAAAGACACATTAACACTGTCTGAAAATAGTGCCCTTAACAAAAGAACACAAAACAGAGCTAGGAATGGGGGAGGTGGTGAGGGATGGAGAAAAGAAAAAGCAAAGAGGTGAGATGCTCCTGGGGTTCTGCCCCCAAAGTGCTCGTCCTGTGGATCAGTCAGTTCCAGCGGAAGGAAAAAACATTTGAAAACTTTCAGTAAACAAGATTGTCTGTCAAGACTAGGAAAAAAATTCTTTAATTAGTTTACTCAAATATTAAGTCTGACATCTAGAATCTCAATATTAGCAAAAATGTGATAATTATAGCTAGAGGGGTTTTTTATTGAATGTAAATTCATGTATAACACTTTTAGCATATCTCACTCCCTATTGTTATTTCTCATCCAGTGTTCACACTTAACTGGAAGCCTTTGGGCTCCACTCTGAAATCTGATCTCAAATTCACAGTCTCCCTACTTCCTTTTAAAGTAGCTGCAGTTCAGCGACAACTATGACAAAGAACACGTGGAGTCCATCCTAAGGGAGGATACAACCTTGCGAGATTATACCTGCCGACTCGGGGGCACCTGAAACTTAGGAATGCCCAGGCTGCTCCAGAAGGGGCTTTCTGTATTAAAGGAGCCCCACTCTCACACCCCTTCTCCACATGAAAGGTTCTGCGTGTTTTCCAGCAACCATCTTGACCCATTTGGCTCTCAATTCAGTGAGGGAGCTAGCCAACTCAATCAAGTTATTGGCTTGAAGGGGGAGAACAGAAGCAGTTCCAGAACATGTGTTTGGTGTTAAAGTGGGTCAGGCCTGTGCAAACAGGCATTGTTCATTTTACCCTCACAGCATCCTCATTTTATAAAGGAAGATACTGGGACCGGATTAAATGATTTGCCCAACATCACATGATTAGTGAATGGCACAACCAGAATCCAAAGCTAGGTCTGCCTCATCAAAGCTTGTACTCTGCCCTCTCTAGGACCTGCTGGGGGAGGCGGAGGGGAGAGAGTGCATGGCCACAAAGCACACCATGGACACCCCACCACAGAAACAAATTAATATACACATGCCCAAGTGTGGGCTGACCATGTACGTCTTCTCCCAAATATCAACGTACCATTGTGTGTTCTTGTAATAAACATTGAGAAGTGGTCTGTTTGGTGGTTGGTTTTGGGGGTGGGGGGCAGGGGGAGGTGGCAGCCATTGACCAAACTTCTAGGATTGTAATCTCAAATGCCCACAGGGGCCAAGCTTTTTTCAAGATATCAGAAAGAGGTGGGGACCGTGGCACCCTGGAGAGAATATGCCCCTTCTAAAATGAAAGCTACATGACCAGTACTTTTTGTCACTATGGGCAATTGTGGGCCCCGTGTGCAGAGCCTTGGATTTTTCAAAAGATGCCAGAAATAAGGATTTTTATGTGACTGCTCCTGATTTGTTTTAAAGTTGGCAACTACTAGGAAAAAATATATTTTTTTCAATTGTGCAAGGCAAATAAAACATGTCCATGAGCCTGATTTGGTCTCGGCCCTTTGCTTTGCAGTTTCTGGTCTAGATGCTACACCTGTGCTGCAGATGATACAGTAGGAAGGACCTCAGGTCAGCCCTCATAGGAGTAATGGACTCAGCTGAATCGCTCCCACCACACAGTCAGTGAAGAAATACCCTGTCCATTTCAGGCAGTGTTTGTCGTTCTAACATTATTATTTGAATAAAGGAAACAGTTGTCACCAATTGTATGTTAAAATATGTATACATTTCAAAACCAATGATCAGGAAAGTGAGCAAGAGAGGGATTTTACAGTTTAGCAAAATAGAAAAACTATCAAAAAAAAAAGTCTCAGTATTAAACAAATGCTTACCAGGAGTCCCATTCCGACCCCCATTGAGGGATGCATCAAGGATTTCCTGGGTAACTCTTTTTTTCAGAGGGAGCACATTTCCCACTACCCATCCTTCCTCCCACCTCTTTTCTTTCCACCTCATTACCACCTTCTTTCTCAGCATACTGACTCAGTCGCAGACTAATTTCAGCTGCATTTTATTACTGAAATCCTCCTCCTGCAAAGCAGGAAATTGAAAGTGAAACAACATGGTGCTCCCAGCCATGTCGGCTCAGGCACCCCAAAGTACATCCTCAGAGAACCTGACTATCTAGCAAGATAAGCGCTCTCGTACGAAAATATGCTTTTGAATGCGTTTTGCTCACATAAACATGCAGATACAGGGACATCTCATGGTGCTGTGTCGAGAAGTGGAGGGGCCGAATTATAATGAGCTCACAGATGTGAGAGGACATTTGGGAAAATCCTATATTATTAGTTTGTTAATATTTTAAATCTCTCTCCAAGCAGGCACTACCTTATAACAATTCATTCCAGCAGAAAAATACTCCTAGTAAAATAGCTCAACTGTATAAATTTCTAAGTCTTCATAAAACTACTTTGCTGCCATTTGTGGAAGGGAAGCTGTGTCCTCTCTCTAGTTTACCAGGAAGAGGTGAAGAATTCCACGGTTTGGGAAATTTGTTATCAAGCCGAAATCTTAAGCTCAGGCCCTTGATTTTGTGGTCTGTGATTTCATTGGCAGTGGCATAGTTTGATAGAAAAGCTTAAATAGCATGGCTTCACCCAAGGTCACAGAGCCAGTAAGTAGCAGAATGGGTACTCTGTGGGGACACGACCTTGGGGAAAGCCATGCTATTTAAGCTGTTATGGAGGGTGTGTCCCAGAGAAAACTGACATGAAATTTCAATCCCCGCCCCACTCTTACCAGCTGTGTAAACCTTGGGCAAGTTCCTTAATATCTCTGAGCCTCATATTCCTTGTCTCTAAAAGTAAGGGTGAAGATGTTAAAATCACCACATAGCTA
The DNA here is from genome assembly GCA_031878705.1 of Tapirus indicus. Lineage (NCBI taxonomy): Eukaryota > Metazoa > Chordata > Mammalia > Perissodactyla > Tapiridae > Tapirus > Tapirus indicus. The sequence continues at coordinate 51,364,458 of CM062918.1, forward strand.
ACTTATCACATGTATTCTCTAAGTCAGAAAGCTAAGTGCATTACATACCTTATCTCACTTATTAATTATTAATAGCATCAATAATTTATAAAGTTAATAATAATTTACAATAATACCATCTTCATTGGATCGTCATGATGATTAAGTGATAGAAAATAGGTTAAGGCTCTTTGCCAACCAAAAAGATACATATGGATGTTAATTATAACATATTGTTAAAAACAACAGGTCCAAAATGGAGTCACTTTTGCCAAGTGCCACGTCACCAAACCAAGACTTAATTAGTTTCAGCTCTCCCAGAAATGGAATCTTAAACCAGTCAATCGGGAATCACCTGATCAGCAGTAGTTAGGTCATCTAGACCCCTAAGGGAAAATAACCTTGCAATAACCAGCTCATCTTTCTGCTCAGCATAACTTCCTCATTCCTGCTCCCTTCTGCCTATACAAGTCTTTCATTTTGTACAGCTCCTCGGAGCTTCTTTCTATCTGCTAGATTGGATGCTGCCCAATTCAAATCAATTTTTGCTCAAATAAACTCTTAAAATTTTTAATATGTGTCAGTTTAACAGTTCAGGTATCAAAAGGAGGGAACCAAAGGAGACTCCCAACAGCCCCCAGGAGCCAAGAGCAACCAGGTGTAGGTACCTGTTGAGTTCCTTGATCTTGCTGCTTTCTTGCTGCTCCTGGAGGCCATGGTTAAGTTCCTGTCAGATCTTAGCTCTGCAGTTTTTGCATTATGAGCTTTCAGACTTTATTTGAGCATTTCTTTTTCCAGACTGGGTCCAGAAACTCGCCAGAGAAGGACTGGGTCTAGGATCAGACTGGTTCTGACTTAGAAATTGGACTGGTCCAGGGTCAGATTGGTTCTGATTTAGAAACTGGACTGGGTCTGGGGGTCAGACTAGTTCTGGGTCTGGGGTTGGAATGGGTCTGCCTTAAGCTAACCTGGCTCTAGTGTGAGGCCTTGAGTGAATAAAATTTTGTTTTAAGGCTGAACAAGCAGGTTAACCTTACCAAAGATATTCTTGAATTATAGTGACCACAGTGGAGAACTTTTAACCTAGATAAGCTTATCCATTTATGAGGTATCCTAGAGAAAAAGGGGTCTCAGCCAGGCACTCACTATAAAGGGTAGAGGGAAAATTGTTTTTCCTTCTGTACAGTTTCTGGTGACAAGGATGAGACCTGCTGGGACACCTTACTCACTCCAGCATCTGCAGACGGGATCCTGGGAAAACTAGCTGAAGCTGCCAAAGAGTGAGAATTCTTACCAGAGTGAGCTCTTTCAGATCTCTATCTGTGGTGCCTGATTGAGAGAGGAAGGTAAAATTTCATGTTTTCCTTTCCTCTCCAAATATAGATTGGCAGGAATAAACATTTGTGAGAATTAGATCTTTGAATTGTTACCCATTGGTCATTGATCTTTTCTCTCCCAGGGACAGCTATTGCCATATTGTTTGTCTCTTTTCATGTCCTGAGAACTTGCCTGGGCAACCGTCAGGTGGGGACCCCAAAAATATGGCCGGACAGAAATATGAGTTGTACCCCATTTGTGTTAGATCTGACTGGACAGAAATGTGGGCTGCCCTCCATTTGTGGCCAGGGTCTTATCAACTTTGCCAGCTCTCGGGGAATTGTCAAGTCTTTCTTTCTTTTGGTTATCTGTGGGAGTGGCTCTGCATCTTGGGAGGGTAGTATCTTTTGCACCCTCTTTGGGGACGCCTTTTGTGTCCATGGGGTCATTCGATAGTGCTAGGAATGTTTACTATTTGTTCTGGCTGAAAACTGACAAGATATTCAAAAGGATTTTTTTTTTTTAAGTAGCTCTATGGTCAGAAGTTGGCCAGATTAGAAGCTGATATTCAGAGCTTGATAGGAACTTTTTTTCTTGGCCTTCTCCCTTAAGCTAAAATAAAACTATGTAGTTAGAGGGAAAGAAAAACATTCTGAAGGCTTTATGTAAGGGTTTACTAAAACATTCCCAAAACACACAGCTTTAAATCTAGAACACAGGAATCTTTTGATTTCCATCTTAGTTGAAGATCTTCTCCCTGATATAAAGAAGCAAACTGAAGATACTATAGTTGGGTGGGGGTGTCAGTCTCTTCATATCATTCAGGTTGCAACCCAGTTCTTTGAGTAATTAAAAACAACTATACTTGTCTTACAAATCCAGTCTTTACGAGAACAGAAATGTGGTTCTAGAAACAATTCGAAGCCCACCCATCCTTTTACTAATCCCCAAACCTCCGTATTCATCTCAAAAGGCTTGCAGGTATTGTACAAGATCTGGATTTGGGAGACAAAAGTCCTTCTTGGTGAAACTTGCATTCTTTCTCTGTGCCTTTTGCAATGTCAGTATTCTACCAGGTCTTCTCCAGGAACCAAGGCAATTCTTATCAAAAGGAGGAAAAAAAGAGGCTATCTTGAAAACTTGGCCTATGAAAAATTTCAGAAGTCTCTTCCACAAATAGTAAAAAGTTTAAGCCATTTCTTAGAAGGTAACCTTAATTATGCCATCTGCCAGAAACTAATGGATCCAACTATTCTTTATAAACTAGTGAGTTTTGCATTACCATACCTGTTTCATGGCTAAAATTTCTAAATGAAAGCTATAAGAGCTCTGTTTGCATCTGTCTGTATGTTTATGTATAAGTGTGTATATATGTTATAAATGTGTGATGTTTTTCTTGTATCCAGATGATATTGCCAAAATTAATTTGTAAAGAGCTCTATGTAAATGGTTCAAAGACAAACAAGTGTTTATGTAAATCAAGTACATTCTACGAAATATAGAAACTAACCAAAATGTTTTTCAAGTTCACATGATTTAGGATAATCTTTGGTAAATAAAAGCTAGTGTAAGCTTGTTGGTTTATGTAAAAAAGCATGTCTTTAGAGTTCTCAGCATTAAATATAATGCTGTTATTCTACCTAGGTTTACTAAAAGTCAAATAAGCTCATGTTGTCTCTGTCACAGAATTTGTCAGCAAGAAAGATAACTTAAGATCATGGTTAGCTGTTTAATGTCTTATGAAATTTTCATGAGTAATCTAAACATAATTGTTAATAACAAGATAATTAAATAGATATAAGATAAAAGTTTATAAGTAAATGTTTCAATAATAATTATGCTTTATCATATATCTACTTAAAAATAGTTTCCAAAATCTTTTTGGTAATTTTAAACTTTAAAGTTATACTAAGGTAAGTTAAATGATGGCTAGTCATTGAATATCTACATCATTTTCAAATAAGATAAAATACTGAAACATTAATTACTGAACATAGATTTATCCACTTTGGGCTTCCCTTTACAGAGGAACTAAAGATATCTGGGTCTATTAATAAACATGTTTCATGTCACACTGGAAAATTTACTCTGAGGAATAATACGCTTCTAGAAATTATAAAATGTATTTATAAAGTTGCCAATCCACAGAATGCTAGTGTCACAAACAATTCACAATTACTTACTTCTTAGTTTTCACTAGGAATTAAGGACTCTGAGGGATAAAAATTCTTATCAGTATATGTAATTAAAACTACTTAGAAATAATAACAGTGAAATGAAATGATCGTGTATGAAAAGTAGGCAAGGAAAGTAAAATAACTGCTTTTTCCAGAATGAGAAAGAGGAAAAAAAATTAGGACAAAATCTGAATGGATATAAAAAAGTTATAGAATGTTTTTGTAAAAGAAATGTTGGGAAAGAAATTCTATGTGTGGTCAAGCTGACTAAGATTGGAATGAATTTATTTAAGTTTTTAAAGAATGAGTTTTAATATCAAAAGTAAACTGGTGCAAATTAGAATTTGGTTTTCCCTCTGTTAAAGGACAAAGTTTTCTTAGATTATTGGTCTGCTCTTAATATGAAATTGTAACCAAAGATTTTTCTTAACCTTTTACTAATCTGCCAGGACAGCAAAGATTTTGTGTCTTACCAAAATAAGTTACTGTGCTTTATGTTGCTTTTATCAGGTCTTTGATTACTTAAGAAAACCCAGTCTTCTCAATATTAAAAAAGCTAAGTTTTGTTCACAACTATGTAACCTTCTGTATTTGCCTTTAACATCTTCTGTTGTCACTTTAGTTAAAGAGATAACTATTATTTCATAATGATCTGTGATCCTATTTAATCATTCAAAGCTTTTGACATTTTCTCAAAATCATATTCTAAATGGAGTCTTTTTGACCTTAAACCAACTTTGAGATTTCCCAGAAGGCCCATGGAAAATATCAAAGATTTTGTCTCTCATCTTATAAAAGATTGATGTTAAACTAATTAGGTTTATTTGGTTTGTTAAATTACATAGAAAACATTGTCAAATAAGTGATGCTAAACCTTCTTAGGTTATGTTTGCATGGATGCATGTTAGTAATATATGTTCTAGAAGTTGTATGAAATTCCTAAAAATCTAATATGTCTTAATATAATGTTAGTCATAATTTGAGTTATCTTAAAATGTTGCACGTCACAGAAATAACCACATTTCCTCATCAATTCCATTGTCATGAACTCTCATCAGATCTTTAACCATGGGCATTTTTAAGTCTTTTGTCATTTATAGACAATTATTGTTTTACTCTGATGCTTTTGCAAAAGTGAGATTCATGGAAAGGACCCTACCAAGTATTCTTGACCACAGACACTGCCATCAAATTACAAAGTTTCAAAACTTGGTTGCATATTTCACAACTGAAGAAGGTTCCACCTGACATCTGGTTTTGCGCAAATGCTGGAGACCTCAAAATCAAATTGACTAGGAAGAGAAGTAGCTGACATTGAAGTAGACTCTTCCTCCCAAGACATTGGATCAAGAATGTTTCTTTCCATTCCTCCTTCGCTCTCTCACCATCCTTTTCTTAATTCTTACACCAAGAAGGTCTTAATGATTCTTTTGCTTGCCTTTTTTTCTTGCTCTGGCCTAGACAGATAATGCTATTGTTCATATATCTCAGGCCAGTTGCAAGGAGGAGTAACCCAAACTCCAAACAACTGTTGGATTTGCCATGATGCTGATGATCCTGTAGTTCTGCTTTTCACAAACTTCTCCCTGATTTCCAGTGCCTGAGTTTCTCTTTTTTTGAACAAATTCAGCCCTCTCTCTATTATGTCAGCTTCCCTAACCCTGGAGGTCCATTTCTTTGTCTCTGATCAACAACCCCAAACCTGGGGAACTTTGCACCCAGATTCTGTACAAAGAAAGGGACAGAAGGCAAGGGTAACCAGAATAAAACTGCCTATGCAGCCTACAGACCCTGAAATTTTACTGGCCTCCATGGCTGTCACCTTTCTGGTCCCAAGCCACAGGCTCAAACAAGAACTAGCAGGAGGCATTCATAATTCCATATTAGCTTCATTTGACAGATTCCCTACTGTTCTGACTAGGAGTAAGTGCAAATGAGGCTATGATCAGGAACCTCTCCTTAACTCTTGAAGATATTGCAGAATCTGCTGATAAAACAACAGCTGCCCAAGAAAAATCACTAGACTCTCTGGCCAAAGTTCTTCTTGATAATAGGGTAGCCCTTGATTGTCTTTTAGCTGAGCACACAGGTGGTTGTACTATGGCCAACACCACTTGCTGCACTTGGATTGACACTTCTGGGGAAGTTGAGAGTCAGCTACATAAGATCACTGAACAAGGCAGTTGGCTTAAGAAAGTGATGCCTTCACTGGGGTCTCTTTGACTTATTTGATTCTGATTGGTTTGGGTCTTGGGGACAATGGCTCCAAATTGCACTCCAGACATTGGGAATTATCCTGCTTATAATAATCATAGTAGTCTCCTGGTGTGCTGTATTCCCCAAAAGCTTTAAATGCACGTTCACAGCCACTAACCACCAAGCAAATGATCTCCCTAATACTAGAACATCAGAAAAGGAATGAAGAAAATGACGGACTCAAAGAATGTGAACCCAATGTTATAACCACACAGAGATTCAGCAAAAAACCGCAAGAACTCCAGAGCAGGAGATGGGAGTAGCACTAATGTCTTAAATTTTGAGCACATCTCTCAGTAAGGCTGAGTCTGATCAAGAGGGAGGAACTGTTAAAAACAAGACAACAGCCCCAAATGAAGTCATTTATGCTAAGCCCCACAGCACCAAACCAAGACTTAATCACAGTTTCAGCTCTCCCAGCAGTGGAATCTTAAACCAGTCAATCAGTAAACGCCCGGTCAGCACTAGTGAGGTCGTCTGCCTGACAGAGCCCGGCCGTCCCCTAAAGGTAGGTAGCTTTGCAATAACTAACCTGCTTTTTTGCCTTATATAACTTCCTGGTTTCTGCTCCCTTCTGCCTGTAAAAGTCTTTCATTTGTACAGCTCCTCGGAGCTTCTATCTGCTAGATTGAATGCTGCCTGATTTGAATCAATTTTTGCTCAAATAAACTCTTAAAATTTTTAATATGCCTCAGTTTATCTTTTAACAATATGCAATAAAATTTTAAAAGCACCCAGAAAATCCACAGATTACAAACTCTTATCTGTGCACTGATATATCTTTATAAGGGATCAAATTATCTTTTACTCCAAAATTGCCATGGAGTTCAAAACCCATGAACCTGGAGCCTGTTTGGAGATTTTAGTGATCTATATATCATACTAAGACACAAATGATGGATCACACATCTTTTCCTATGCTTGGGTTTTGCTTGGGCAGAGGATACAGAAAGAACACATGGTCCCTGAAATCTGGGGAGGTGGGGAGGAGCAGGTAACAATCTGGGTCACAGAGAGGGGTAGGATGCAGAGAGGGCTGAGGCTGGCTGGCTTTGAAAACGGACTTCACCCTATGGACAGAGAGGAACTTGTTAATTCTTAATAATAATAACAACGTAGTAGATGTTTCCTGAATTATAATATAGAGTATTTCATTCTATCAACTAGTCTAATGTAACTGTAACACCAGCATACCAGGACAATTACATTAGAAGTACCAACTTCAAATTTAAAAAGCTGAGAAAATAAATCTATCTGAGGTTTCATTAATTTGGACATCAGTATGTTGGAATGTGTGGTGACTTGAATCCGGGTGAAGCTGATGCTCCCCTTTGCTTGGCAAACTGCCTCTTCATTGATAATGCAAATTGTGACTGCAAACAGTCTCTCTGGGGGGCGTTTAAAGTACTTAAGGGAACACACTGTGCACTCCAGAAGCGTTCCTTTTATATGCAATTAGTCTGTTCATGACACATCATTCTTATCTATTCATTAAAATAAGTCCCTGGCTTAGTTGGAGGCATTTCATGGATTTATAAAATCACGGAAGCCCAGAACTGGCCAGAGCCTAAAGGTCATCCAGTTCAGCACCTCGCTGGTGGTCACTCCTCTCTCCAACATCCGTGCCTGGGCCATCTTCATTTCTGATCTTGCCCAGTGAGAGGCCACTCTTGACCTCCTCTGGCAGCCCTTAAAAAGATCATGAACTCTGTAGTCAGGAGGACCTGCAGCGAATCTCAACTTCATCCTTTACTACTTACTTGAGCCTCAGTTTCCTCAGGAGGATTGTGTGCACTGTGGCTGACATAGAGCGTGGTCTCTCAAAAACACAGACAGAGGGGCCGGCCCGGTGGCGTGGTGGTGGGGTTCATGTGCTCTGCCTCAGTGGCCCAGCGCTGGCAGGTTTGGATCTGGGTGCAGACCTATGCACCACTAATCAAGCCATGCTGTGGCAGGTGTCCCACATATAAAGTAGAGTAAGATGGGCACGGATGTCAGCCCATGGCCAGTCTTCTTCAGCAAAAAGAGGAGGATTAGCAACAGATGTTAGCTCGGGGCTAATCTTCCTCACCAAAAAAAAAATATATATATATATATATATACACACACATATATACATATATATATATACATATATATGTATATATATAGACAGAAAGAAGATTAGTGTTTGCCTGTGGGTGGGAACAAGGAGCCAACTACACATGACACGAAGTTTCTTCTCGGGGGATGGAAATATTCTACAATTAGATTCTGATGATGGTTGCACAACTCTGTAAATTTACTAAAAGTCATTGAGTTGTGGACTCAAAACAAGTGAATTTTATGATACATAAATTATGCCTCAATAAAGCTGTTAAAAAAAACAAGATATAAAAGCATGTAGGGGACTAAAGATACATGCACCCCTGTGTTCATTGCAGCATTGTTCACAATAGCCAAGACTTGGAAGCAACCTAAGTGCCCATCAAGGGACAAATGGATAAAGAACATGTGGTATAGATACACAATGGAATACTACTCAGCCATAAGAAACGATGAAATCCAGCCATTTGTGACAACATGGATGGACACTGAGGGTATTATGCTAAGCGAAATAAGTCAGAGGGAGAAGGTCAAAAACCATATGATCTCACTCATAAGTAGAAGATAAAAACAACAACAAACAAACACATAGAGACAGATTGGACTGGTGGTTACCAGAGAGGAAGAGGGGAGGGAGGAAGGTGAAAGGGGTGATTAGGCACGTGTGTGTGGTGATGGATTGTAATTAGTATCTGGATAGTGAACATGATGTAATCTATGCAGAAATAGAAGTATAATGATGTACACCTGAAGTTTATACAATGTTATAAACCAATGGTACCACAATAAAAAAACAAACAAAAACAATGGGGATAGCTTCTGAGAAAAAAAAATATGTAGGGACTTTTTCTTTAATTATGGGAGAAAATTGTATTGTGGGAGAAAATTATGTGGTTAAAAAGCAAAAAGAATTTTAGAAAAGCATCTACTTTGTACTCTCAAGAAAATTAAAGAAAAATCTCTATAAAAGATAAAGATAAGATCATAAGACAGACTGAAAAAAATATATAATTCCACAACCCCTTAAAAGAAATCCATGAGACCGATGTGTTTAAGGATTTAGAATTTTTTGTATTTTATAAAGGTAATAAGGGGCATTTTCCATAAATTACATAACATCCCCAACAGGGTATGTGGCAGCATCTCGTAATTAAACACATTAATATTTCTTTAATGAAGTGTATGAATATTCATACTAAGTAGGGTAAATACAAGACTATAAATATAGTCATGTCAGTTCAGGCCTGGTTTTGCCACCCAGGGAGTTTGCTACAAACTTCAGAAAAATCTTGGTTTGTCAGACTTTGGGATTTCAGGGATAGGGATCTGGGGCTGTGGTTAATAATTTTATCACAGTCATCACGACCTTGCCCTTCATGTAGATGCTTTAGTGATTCTTACTTCCCTCTCCTCTCCTCTTCCCATGTCTTATCCTCAGTGACTGTGACAGTCTCTCCCAAGGGAGCCCCTGAAGTTGGGGACCCAGCTTGAGGATAGATTGAAATTTTTTGCTCTGCCAGTACTGAGCTTAGATGAGAGGGAGATACTGAAAGAAAACAGGATAAAATGGAAACTTTAAATGTTCAGGATGGGGTGGGGAGAGAAGAAGGACCAAATTGTTTTAACTCAGGATAACGGATAGAGAGAATACCCTTAAAAACTACCACAAAAGCACAGGAATCAGAAAAATGAACATTTCAGGTCTGATTCATTAGTAAGTTCTGTATCATTCACTTGGCTTGTTTATTTCAGAATTACCTTACAGAAGCTTATAAAGCCTTGCAAATGATTTACCACCTGCTCTTCTCTATCTTCGATGCACTATGTGAGTGACCCCATCCTTCTGCCTCCACAATGGGACCCTGGCTCAGCAGGGGTGCAGGTGCTATGGTACCATGCCCAAGAGAGCCAGACTTTTCCCTCAGTCTGGTGACAGTGATGTGACAGACAACCACAGCAAGGCAGACCACAACCTATGTCTCTGAGTTTCGGAGCAACTCTTTTCCACTAGACTTGAAACTTCTTAAGGGCAGGGACCTTGTGAATCAATGTTATATTTCCAGAACCTAGCAAGCTGCTCAATAAACACATGTTGATTAATTGAATGGATGAAAGAACAAATAAATTTAATGTCAAGTAAATGTAGTTTGATAGTTTACTGTTTTATAAAGACTACCAACCCTGCCCTAGGATCAAAAAACATTTCATGGGAAGGATGATTTTCCTTGGGTTCTCCTCATGCTACCCTAAACGATATGTGTTCTTCTAAGCACCTGCTTCTCCTTGTGGATATCCAGCACTAGGAGCTGTGGGAGGTGAGCTGACTCGGGGGATGAAGGAAATGGTACACTGGCGTCCCAAAAAATAAATATAGTTTCTTAACACCTGACTCTCAGCCAAGGAATCATTAACCACTGGCAAGACTAGAACAGAGTGTGCGTTTTTATCGTCAGGGTGTTCTCATCACACTGATCAAGTTCACTAAGTTATAGGACAAGGCAGCTCCCAGTTTTCTACATGAGAGGAACTTAAGGACTGGGGTCGGGGGCAGATAGGGGACTTCTGTTGATGCTGAATTTCCACATCGAGGAAACAGTTTGTGCTTAGACTGTGTATTTATCTGAGTTGTCTCTGAGACACCGAGGAGGCTCTGGAGGGGCTGGTAAGGCCCCCCCAGGCTACCTGTGGCCACTTTAGAGAATCACAGCCTATTCCATTCACATGCCAAAGAGATTTAGATGTCATTATTCAAAGTCTCAGCTTTTTTCTTGGAGCTCCGTTTACTTCATCACCGTGTCTCCCCCCCCCCCCCCCCCACAATTTCATTAGCTCACAAAATCAGACTCAGATTCTGGTGAGGCCTTTAAGATTAACAGACCACCCAGATGGTTTTAATACCCTCTCTGATATAACCTCCAGGTGCAGGGGATATGGAAGCCAACATTTATAGAGTTCCTGATAGACAGCCTGCATTTTACGCATATACATACGCTATTTTACATTATTTCATATCCTTATAACTACTGACCTCGATTCTCCCCTCCTTTCTACGGATGAGGAAACTGGGACTCAGACACGTTGTGTGACTCTCACACGGCCCGCAGCTAATAAGTGTCAGAGAGAGATGCAAACACAGAGAAACTCCAAAGTCAGTGCTCCTTCCACCAAGCCTGTGACCCTACTGCCTGCCCAGGGGCTGGCAGGAAATTCTATCTGGCTGTAAGAAAATTCTTTCTGAGAATGAGTACAAATTGCTGTCCTTGAGCCCTCACCCACTGGCCCTGTGTCTGGCCCTTAGAGGCCTCAGAGCTCAGGTCTAATCACTCTTGCTCAGGCCAGCCCCTCTGATAAGTGAAGACAGATCTCCGGTCCACCCCCTTCCTCGGGCCCAGCCTACTCAGCTGTTACCCCAGGGCCAGGTGTCTCCTCGTAGTGAGCGCTTCTCTGCCCTGCAGGGTGAGGACAGAAGAGGGAGGTGGGGAGAGAGCCACGAATACATGCGATTGATTATTTGGTGACTATAAAAGTGCAGAGAGAAATGGCTTTGTCTTTCGAGACCTCAGAATCTGAAGCCCATGCTGAGAAAGCTGCTCGTCTCTGTTCCTCTGTTATCTTGGGGGGAGATAAGCAGACAAGTGCCTACAGGATGGACTAGGGACGCCCCTTGCACTCCCTGCCTGCCCGCAGAGCACCAGGGCCACAAATGCCTATCTTTTTAGCCTCTTTTTTTTTAAGCTTTTCTGTTTTGTTCTTTCCTCCCTCCCTTCCTCCATGCCTTTCTTCCTTCCTTTTTCTCCACACAGCATCACATTACAATAGACATTCCAGTGAATTTAGAATCTGAAAGTCTGGGTTCAGAATCCAGCTTTGAGACCCCTTTTGGGGTGATCTTTGGTAAGTCACTGCAGCTTCTTGAGCCTCAGTCAATGAGGCTGGCACCCAGTGGTGACAATTAGACTAGAGGAGGAAGCACTCCGGAAGCATAAATGCTGTCCACCACAAGGGCCGCTTATTGCATGAGTGAGGGGAATGAGAATGACGAGTAATAACCACTGACCATGGCCCAGGGCTTACTTCAGAGATTCTACACATGTTAATGTTATTCCATATGGTGTTAGGACCTGAGGGGGGGATGTGGCCTGTAGCTTTCATTCACCATTTAGTACTAACAGGAAGGAGGACAGGGCCCGAGGACATTGCTTTGGGCCGTAGTATTTCAAGACCTCCGTTCATCTTACTGCAGTTCTGAGGCCTTCATCAGAAACACATTAGGTAAGTTATTTAACTAAATAAACATAGGCAATGATACATCCATTCAGTAAGTTATCACGCAGCCAAAGAAAATGACATTGTAGAACGTTTAATGACATGGAAAAATGGTCCCAATATTTTTAAGTATAATAAGCTGGTTACAAAACAATATTCATTATGATCCTTTCATAAACAATACACAGATTTACATAGGGAAGGATATATCCCAACATGTTTATTTTGTTATTTCTAATTGGTAGAACCATGGGTGAATTTTATTATCTTTTTGCTTATTGGTACTTCCTCAATTTTCTGCAATAAAGATGTATTGCCTTTGTAATAAAAGATTTTTTAAAATAAACTCAAGCAAGTCCAATTCATCCAGTTCATTAACTTCTCATGTCCAGAGTATCGTGGTTGGCCCAATTACTTCTCCAACAGCTGCATGGTTGTATTTCTCATAAATAAACTGCATCCTTACCCATGAATTCTAAGAGACTCAACTCTGATCTCAGTGTTGAATGAGAAGTCAACCATTCCCCCTGGCTACCCTGGAAAACACTGCCTACAGACAGTTTGTAAATGGGCGAATCAAAGACTTGACACCAGGCTGGTTTTGAAGCCTGGTAGAAATGGTCAGCCATATTTTATAATGCATGTATGAATGTATTTCCACAAGAGCAAAAGCAATTAGTAATCACTCTATAATGCACGTTTTGTGCATATATATGTGTTTACACCTGGAAATTATGAATTCACAGTGGCTATTAATGCATATGTGATTTATATGGAGAGATGAAACTACGGTTTAGTAGAAGGCCAGTGGACTGAGAATGAAATGTTTGTTCTGGTCATTTTCTGCAACTTGTCCAAGACCATTTAGCTGCATGTGCCTCAGTTCATTCATCTGTGTGGAAGCCATAGCTTGGTTTGGTGGTGCCAGCAAGAACCTTTAAATAGACAAAGCTGAGTTTGAATCCCACTGATGTGCTTTGGTGGTTGTGTTACCTCAGGCGAGTTACTTAACTCTGTGATCCTCAGGTTTTCTCTCTGCCCAATGGGCAGTATTACCTACCTCACGGGATGTTATGCCTGGCACACAGGAACTCTTCTGCAATGACAGGGAGAATGGCCTGGTAATTGCATCTTTCACTTGAATGGAAGAGAAGAGGAGTGGGTTCCTTTTCATTCTCCCACTGAAGTTCTGCAGAGTGCCACGTAGACACAATGTTGAAAATCAGCAACAAGGTACATTGCTCACTTGATACGCACCTGCCATAAAAGGGTCTCATGTCTTGAGCAGCATCAAGCAACAACCTGCTCCAAAGATATGCTTTACCTTGATAATGAGCTTCCTCTTTCCAGCAAGGAGACTTTTAAGTGTTGACAATTTTAGATAAAGATCTTTCTAAAATATATTTTACAATAATTACCCATTAACCTGGCTTCTTAAACTAAACATACTGACCCGTGTGTAAGCTTTCATTTATGTCTCAGCTCCCCATTATTATGCTGTGGGGGACAGCTCTCTCCCTGTGTTAATGTTTGCTTCCTCTCCCTTCCTTGCCTCTCGTTCTTGTTTCTTTTGCTGCTACTGTACCTGCCTTCAAAAGCAATCCTTTTTACCTTCCAGGTGCAACAAAATCAGTGCTATAGGATTATCTAGTGCAAACTCCCTCTTTGAGAAATAAGAAGCAAATTTGGAGAAGTGAAGAAAAACAGTGGTGATAAAGCCTCCTTGAGGTATTTAATCGACTATGGATTGGAGAGCTGAGTAAAAGAGCTTAATAGGAATTGCGTGGTAAATAAAAATCAATAAGGATCAGATGAAAGTCTGCTGAAAGAAAGAAAACACGTGGCTTGAGTCCAGGCACTGTGTGGTCCTTTCCAGACACCCTCAGAAATCTTTTTTGTACACCCCTGGGATCAGGAGGGCTGAGGGAGCTGGGAAACTGACCTCCAGATAAGAGAGGCTGCCCATATGCGCATGTGCGCACACACACACATGCACTCCACATGTGCATACACAGATACACACCCACACACAAATGGAGGAGGAGAGTGGTACCTACATGGGCTAGCACAACGAAATAAGCCCCATTTAACCCTTATTGGCCTAAACAGGTCTTGTTTTAAACAATGCACTTTGAGATAACCTGCAGGAGATCTGTGCACTGCATGGGTTAAAGGGCTTGAGAAATCTACACCAGAGGGTAGGCAAATCCTTATTCTCATTTCCTGCCTGTTTCCTGCAGCATCTGCCTCGCATACCTATTGAAGAAACATGCCTTTTCTCTCCAGTACCACAGAACGCCTGCCGGCAAAGGAACAAATACGAAAACTTTAACAGCATCTCAAGAGTGTTCCCCCTTTGCTCCTCACCAACTACTGACAATCAATGTAAAAGTAATCCTAGTTTTTATTTGAAGCTATCTTGGCTTTAAAAGAACCTTCCAAAAAATGATTGATGCGATGAATTAAACCCATAGGTAACCCCTGAAATCTGCTTTGAATAGCAACAAATTCCTAACAATATCTTCAACGCCTGCAGCAACGAAATCTAATCTCTGAACTCCTAAAGGTCAAGATTTGCTGTCTGGTAGCACGGCTCAAGAGTAAATGCTCCCTAATGCTGCGCTAGGCGATTGCTTTGCACTCCAGACAATGTCAATTTTGTCCAAGTAGCTGCAGATGTGTCTAGCATTAAGTCAGAATGGTGTCAAGGGCCCTTCTTGAACACCGGCTGCTTCTCAGAGAAACTGGTCCTAAAGCCCTAGTCTATTACAGTCCATGCCCAAAAGGCAGACATTTAAGGCTTAAAGGAGGATGGAGAATAAAGCTGCATTAGATTTTTTAATGTTTCTGAGTCAGAAGACCCAGGGGAAGAAACTCTCTGGTGATCCAAATGTCCTTCCCTCTCCCCTCCCACCACCAACGGCCCCTTGGATTTCCTGATTAAGGTGCAGCCACAATATCTATGAAGTCCTATTCTTGAGCTGCTTTCCTGATAAACCATTCATCACCTCTCTGGCCCATTCTAGCTATGGGCAAGCTATAATAGGCTAATGAACCCATTAACTTAAGAAATGTATATGTTACAGGAAGTAATGTACAAAGGGAAGGCATGGGTGGGGGCAGGAGAGCAGGGATTGAACCAACCTCTGAACAGAGTACTCAGTATAATGAAGTCTGCAAATGCACCAGCCCTTCCAGCCCCAGCCCTGCAAAGAAGACACGCCCTTCTTTAGTTTAAACCTTTTTTTATTTTTGAAAAGCAAAATAACATTGCAAATGATTTGAAAGCATCCTTAAATGAGAAGATCTGGATGAAGGTATTTTGGTTTTTAAAGTTGGTCAGACTTGGATGAAAGTATTTTGCTTTTTAAAATTGGTAGGGCTGAGTGTAAACCAAGTAATAGTTCTTGTATTTTACTGAGAAAACCCATTGACTTGCCACCATTAGTATCTCTGCTACTCTGGAGTAATCGATTTTTTATTCCCTTCCTCCTATGTTCTCTTCATCCTCTGTTAGCCTTAAAACAAGCAAATATCTACCTGGGGCACGTGGCCAGGAGTTCCCAGAGGCATGCCTTGCTGGTCTGTAGAGGAAATTGTTCTTAAGGCAGGGAAATCAAAATGTTGTTCCTTGTGTCAAACAAAAGACTCTTCTCTTTGGCAACACATCTCACGTTTTCAGTTGGCAACATCCACCACCCAGGGGGAGCGAACATGTCGCATAGTTTTCCAATCTTTCCTGAGTCTCTTTCTTAGCAACAGATGAGTAACAAGTGGCAGAGGTTACCATCCATTCACTCTGGACCATCTCTGTTCAAAACCACAATGCATTCCACAGATGAAACGTCATTCGTTCTGTGAAATCGACAAAGGAGGCAAGCCTAATTCTTCTGCGTCAGGAAACATGATGTTATTGAAAACCCTGGGTTTGATTTTATACTTCACCTCAGTCCTGACTGCATCATCCCTTTGGCCCTTCTTCACTGCCAGTAACCTGCACTGGATGCCTCGTACCACCTGGGAGGAATGCTAACTTAGACCAGGGATGCAAACTATGAATCCAGGCAGGTGACATAAATGAGTGAAGGAAGCTGGTGTAATATGAGTGAGTTGTGGGAACTGTGGTGACTTATTCAGCTTGAGCCAAGTGTTGCCATGTAGAAATGCTTACTTACATTGCTGGATTCTCTGATCTTTTTTTAAGAGAAGAGAAATCTGGATTTTTATTGTGGGCGAAATCTCCAGATTGTTGAATATTGGCTCAAAGTTTTAAAAACATGATATAGGTCAAACAAAATTCAGCTGCCTACCAGATCTAGCCCCTGGGATGCTATTCGTGATGTCTGCTTTAAACCCATTTACAGCTCAGCTCAAATGGGAAGTCATCTGACTCATTAGAAGTGTTGGTGGGGAGATCAAGAATGGTGGAGAGGCAGCATGAGATCTACCTATAATGGAGCATCTGGGGGAAAATCCAACCTGCATGTCCACATAGGCCTGCAGATTGAGCAATCCCAGGATTCTACATATGGGAGTGGGGTAAAAGGCCTCTTATTCTAAAAGTGGGACTATAGGGGTAGTTAGTGCCAATAGAGGTCTAGAACTAGGAGATACAGCTAAAGAGGCTAAGAAAGTTTAACTGTGAGTGCAGATAGCCCAAGGTCTAAACTAGAGATGCTGCTATGGACTGAATGTTTGTGTCCCTGCAAAATTCATATGTCGAAGCCCTAATCCCCAGTGTGATGGGATTGAGGGTGGGGCCTTTGGGAGGTAATTGGGTTTGGATGAGGTCATGGGATGGAGCCCCCCTAGGATTGGATCTCTCTCCCCCTTTCTCTCTTTGTCTCTCTGTCTCTCTCTCTCTCCCTCTCTCTGCCATGTGAGGATACAACAGGAAAGCAGCCATCTGTAAACCAGGAGGAGGGACCTCACCAAGAACCCGACCATGCTATAACCCTGATCTCAGACTTCCAGCCTCCAGAACTGTGAGGAATAAATGTTTATTGTTTGAGCACCCCAGTCTATGATATTCCTTTATAGCATCCCGAACTGATTAAGACAGATGCTAAGCAGGATTTATCACACTTGCCAACTCCAACTGACTAGGTCAATAGGCTGCTGGGAGAGTGGGCAGCTGAGAGGAACAAGTGCTAAGGAGAGTGGTGTCTTGAGTGCGGTGCTTTTGTAACCCTGGTCTGACAGAGCCTAAGATTTAAGGGATTACCAGACAATTAGCTCTGACTTGGCAGGCAGGGTTCTAGGTCCACAACATAACCACTGGCCCTCAGAATTACCCTGCTTTGTATCTTTAACTCATGTTTATAGTGATTCTATAGAATTCATCAGCATTTGGATTTACATCATGCATTTTGAAACAATAAAGAACATTCATCACATTGGAAAGAACAGTTTAAAATACAGATTCTAAAGTGAACGACTCAATATCTGTGATTATATAGAAAAATATGGAGTGATAAAAGGTTTAAGGGTATCTCTGCCCCCACACTTGGCCCTTAATATTTAAATATTAGAATTATGGGAATCCCTTTCCCACTCTTTGGAAATCCACTGAAGCACTACTCACCTGCCCCTTCAGGACTAGCAACCCACTCTCCCAGCTGCAGGGAGTGTGGGCTACTGAGGGCTCACAGCTGAGTCTTCTCCAGGAACTGCCTTCAGCCAGAGAGCTGCTCCTGGGGGCAGCCTCCATTCAATGGCTGGTCAAAGGAGGATAAAGTCCTGACCTCTCTTGCCTCAACTGGAATAACTCTGAAGAGCCATCCCAGTTCCAAAACTCCCGTAAGATCACCAAAAGCCTCTGCTGCAACCACATCACAGTTCAATTCCTCCTTTGCCTAGTCCTACTTCCTTCACACTCCATTGTGCACACAAATCTCAGAGTCTCAGAATCTGTTTCCTAGGGAACTGACGTATAACAAGGACCTAGTTGCTTGTAGGAGAAAAATAGAATCAGATGTAGAAAATTATAAGAAGAGGATCCAGTTCTCATCACCACCTAGTCAGAAGTTGCATCTCCTGCCAACAATAAACTCAATAATGCAGGGTACACAATTACTATATATTTTCCAAAATTTTGGTAAGAATTGCACGGCTTAGAATATATAAGAATCCTTGCATTTATAGGCACAAACCTTTAGCAGTTATAAACAACTGGTACGTCAATGTGACAAGTTGTATGCTTTACGCATTTCCACTAAAATATTGAATCAAGTCATATATTTTATGCATCTCTACAAAATACAGCATGAATGAAGATAACACAGAATTCACATACTATGTGCTCATTATTAGGACTTTGAGAACAAAATGGTTAATGCATGATGTTATTTCAAAGAATATTTAAGATCACTTCTTGCACAAGAAAACTTGAAATGTTCTGAAGTCTTACAGGTCTAAGTGAAAGAAACTGAGTGAGGTTTTTCCCAAATTTAAAAACAATCCTAAAAATGTATGTGACATTACCAATAACAATTTGTGAAGCTGAAAAAAAAGATTTTCTAAATGGTCAATAAGTGAAAATTTTGTCAACCATATTAAAGAAAATTTTCTTTGAGGTTTGTCTACAGAAAATATTACAGAATTGTCATTTGAGAAAGCAATCAAATTTTTTATAGCTAAAAAACATTGGGGGAAAGTATTACAGAAATATGCCAAGCAGATAATTAATGATAAGTCTAATTTTATTTTTCTGGATTTTGTGATGCTTAGGGTATTTTAAAATTCATCATTTATTTTGATTTCTATTAATATTCTAAATACATATACTCATTTATACCTAATTTTTCATCCATCATTTTGTATTTTTTGGTAAAGCCCCCACCCCATTCCCCAGATTGTATAAGCATCCAGCCCCACAAAACCTGTTCCTGGGGTTGGACAAGGGACAAAGGTCAGAGGAGAAGAGGCCTTGAACCAGCCCTCCTGGTCCCACCCAGTGTCGGTGGCAAAGGTCTAAATTTTTGTTATTTGCAGTCACAGCCAGTTGAGTAGACTGTGTTTGTTCAAGGGACTCATTCTTCCCATATCTTTCAACATGCTTGCTGAAATCTACCTTGGTGCCTGGGATTCCTTTAATAGGGGTCAGAGAAGCCTTTTTTTTTTTTTTTTTTTTTTTTTTACAATTCAGTTTAAAATGCAAATGTTTGGTTCAATTAACTCTTGAGTGTACATCAGTTTCATCTTTCACTGTAAGGTGCGTGGGGGAGGCTGGGGGAGACAAAAGGATCTGACGGAGGAGGGGGGAACAGGAAGAGAGAGAAGAGGGAGAGGAAGGAGGAATAAGAGTGAGGACTATCCCCACCCCGGGAGGTGGAAGGATACAGACCACAGCCTGGGAACAGGGGACAACTCTCGTCCCCTTCCCTTCAGCAGGACGGTGCCGAACGGGAGGCGCGCACCGAGGGCTGCGGCCGCCCGCGCGCGTAGGACGCCGGCGTGATTTATGAAGTGGTTTTGAGCACAGCCCCACATCCTATAAAGAAGGTTCGTTCCCCACGGATCCGTTAATCAAGGAGCGCTGTGCAAACACCACTTCCTGTGGGACGTTAATAGTGTCTGTAAGCAGGAGAGAGAGAGAGCGAGCGGAATCATTGTTTAGCGGAGAGAGAAATTAGCTCACAGCTGAAAAAGAAAACTTGCCTTGATGTAGAAAAGTTCCCTTTGCTAACAAGTGGACAATAAGCAACTTTCCTATGTGAGCCTTGTGACACGTGAAAAGTAGATTCTGTATTTAACTGAAAAGTAAACGCTTTCTTTACGCTCCTAGGCTTCTTGTGGTCAGGATTTTTCTTGGAACGACAGAGCAGGCTGTTCTACCTGATTCCGGCCTGAGAGCTGGACATGGGCTGTTTATTTACATGAGTTGTTTGTGTATGTGGGTTATCATGTGTGGAGGAGAAAGATGGGATTTTTAGGGAGATAGTGTGCCACTTGTCCTCACTCCCCTGGACTGGCTTTCAGCCCTAGAGGCGAGGGTTGGGGCCAGAAGTGGAAGGAGCTGTTTCCAGGAAAGGTGGTGTGAGGCCCGGGGACAAGCAGTGCTGTGCCGGGCTTGGGAGAGAAGGCACAGCACAGAGCTGGGGAGAGGAGAAATCTCCCTGGCTTGGGAGCATCAGGGAGTGGTGTCCTGGCCCAGACACTGGTGTTCTCCTGGCGCACTGTCCGCAGAGTGGCGCTCACAAGCAGGTGCAATGGTAGGATGTTGATGAGGAGGAGTTAGAGTAGTGCAACAGGATAGGAGAGAAGGCCCTGTGGTGACTGGATCTGATAGACAGAGTCATGAGCCAGACGTCAAGCTGGCCTAGTGATCTCTTTGGGCTCATTCCCCTTGACCCATACCCCAAATAGATCTTACCATTGCTCAGACCAGGAAAAAAGATCCTTAATGAAAAGAGGCAGTGTTTCTCCCATGCCTAAAACTAATTGCCTGTGCAGTCCACGCCAGGGAGAGGACTCACTCCTGCACGGAGGGGCAGCCCAGAGCCTCTCATCATGCCAGTTACAGGGTAAGGAACAATCCACTAGTATGAGATAATGGGACCAGGACTCTCAGAGCCTGAATACAAAGAAGAATCCAGAGATAAATTTTAAGAAGGAGACTCTAGGAATCCACACTGAAAAGCCAACCCCAGTATCTCTGACTTAACCTTCTCCCTTGGTGGGGAGTGGAGAGAGGGGAGAAGAGTTTCCTGAGCCCTTGTATCCTAGATGCCAACCAGAACCTTAGAACTCATTCTCCAGGACTGAGGTTCCCAGTGGGTCTGTGGAATCAGACAGAGCCCCTAGGATAAGTCTGGGGCTGGGCAGAGGACAAATCTCTTCCTTCTGTCCCCCAATCTCCATCCCCTTGGAACACTGTTGTGTCAATCAGGACTCTTATGGTTGCAAATGGCAGAAACTCATTGAAACAGGCTTTAGCCACAAAAATTAAGTTGTTGGGGGGAGAATGTTTGTGCATATTATTGAGATGTCCAGGAGTTTACTTGTCTTTAGGTTTGGCTAAACAAAGGAGCTCAAATGATTTCATCAGGACAATGTCTCTAACTCTTGGTGGCTCTCTTCTGTTGGGCCAAAAATAGCCCCAGCAATTCCATATTTATATGGACCTTAGAGTCTGCAATGTCAGAAAGAGACTCTTTCTCAAAATGTTAGCAAGAGTAGCAAGCAGCTTCTCAATGGTCAGGCTTGGGCCATGTGGCCGTTCCTGAACCAATCACCAGATTCAAGAGGATGGGATTGGACAGTTAGAAATGGGAATAGGACCAGCTCCACTTGAAGGACATGGACTGAAAGTGTGGGGTGATTCTCCAACAGAAAACTGGGAAATGCTATCAAAACATGAGAGAAGAAAAGCTGGAGAAGCGAAAACAGATATACACTATGATTATTTTATAAGATCGAATTTAAATGACCAGAAAGGGCAGGCTTGAAGGAGACAGGAGTTACCAAAATTACTCACAGTGGACATGTGCAAGAGAGAGGACATGTGCCACAGCTATTTTGTGGCAGCAAAAGGAGTTACATTATGGGCTAGCTGTGTTCACTCAAGTTTCAGGTCTTTTATGGCTTCCATTGGCAAACAAAGCCACCTTCTTCTTCAACCCTATCCTTTTTCCCACTGGCTGGTTGCACGACTCCTGGGCTGTCTGTTCCGATCATGACCATCAGGGTATCTGCCATGCTCACTATCCTCTTCTAGCTGGGATTGCCCTGTCCTCAGCTCCCTTAGAAGAGAGGCAACGCTAGACTCTCCCTTGTCCAAGGGTAGCCACTGACTGGAGAAGAGATGAGGACATGACACAAGAGTGGTCCATCTGTGGGCTGGCAGGTGACTCCACGGGGTGCCTTGGAGGCAATAGCAATTAACCAAACCAATCAAGCTGGGAAAGTACCTAGTTCCTGTGGCAACCTCTGTTCTTGGTGGCTGTCTGCTTCCCATACTAATTCTAGTCCATATGACTTCTCACCCTAACGCCCTTTTATCTTAAGGGATTCTTAGGAAGTTTTGTCACTTCAACTGAAACCTCTAATGTAGAGCAACAATTCACCACCCCCTAGGGACAGCAGCTTCAGTTGTCCCAAATCCTTTCTGGTGACAGGCTAAGTCACGGAGCAGCCCAGAGGAGGACACCACAGCTAAATTCTCTAGGTTGTTTTCAGGAAACGTGGATGCTCAGGGTGGCAGACGACATGGTGCACACACAGCAGGCTTTTGTGCTCTATCAAAGACACCTATCCATACAGCGAACTCTCTCCACATTGGGAGAATGGCCCAGAAGACCCAAGAGCGTGGAAGGAGAAGAAGGTTAGGACATCCAGCAGCAAACAGCCCTCATTAAGGAAGGGCTCCAAGATGGTGGCTTTTTTAAAACACCACAGCCAAAGCGAGATGGAAATGTTCTTCAGGCCACCTATGTTTGCTCTGGAACATAGGTATGCTTCAGGAAAAAAAAAAAGAGAGAGAGAGAGAAAGCTATGAATAAGAACCAGTATAATAAATGAGAGAGAAAGCCTTTGCTCCCAGCCATATAATGTATAAATTTCCTCCACTTGTCAACTTGTCAAAAATGGAATCCTGATTCCTCTATGTCAACGTCAAACCTTTCCTGCCTCATTAACATTTGTAGGTGGAGGCAGAGAAGAGGTGAGAGTAGCATTTGATAAGTACTGGGGGAACACTGTTTTAGAAAAGCACATTAACTCTTTCTTGCCTGTTCCAGCTCCTACGGGGGAGATAGAACAGGTGGGCTTAATTGGTTCTGAACAAAGTCCTTGAAATTCCCTAGAAAGCCAAGCAGCCAGATGTGACTCTCTGGCACTAAGGTTTAAGGTCTTTGTAACAAGAATGGAAGGTGGATGGCAGATTTGTTTTCATGAAACTAAGCTCCCCACCCCTTACTTTACAGACATTTTAGAACACCCCTCCCCAGAAAAAAGACAAGGTCGTTGCTGTAAAAGTTTACAATTCAAGTTCTAAGTGTTCCACATAGGGTTGAAATGAAGTTAACGGGCATCTTGTTAAAACAGTATTATCCATCAAAATGACCCCTCTACACACGTTCTCTCTCCCAGTCCCTGATCTTTGAGGCTAGTTCATGTTTCCTTACGGCATCGTGGAAAGACCACTTTACCAGGAGACAAAAGCCTTGGATTTGAGTTCTGTTTTCATTATTTACAATCTGTATAATCCTGGGCACATCAGTTATCTACCCTGAGCCTCTGTTTCCTTCATCATCAAATGGGACAACTTTATGTCACGGCTCACAGGTTTACTATAAGGACCGAGTGTTTTCTTTTGCCTGACACCTGCTTTGTATCAGAATGGGTGTCCTGATAAGAGGGATTTAAAGGAATACAGATTTGAACTAGCCTCACTTCCGACCTTGGGCAACTCACTGGGCAGCCGATGTACAGGAATGTGCTCTGAAAACGCAAGAGCACTTCACAAAGGGAAGCCATGTCTATTTCCTGTTGCACAACCTGTCACTGTCCTCTAGATTTATCCTGGATTTTACCAAGCCCTTGTTCTCCTCTGTGGTTTTAGTCTGCTCCCTCTTGGTCCTAGCTCTTCTCTTTTAAGTCACTTCTAAGTTATGGCTTCTACATGAGCTTCTCTTGTAAGCAGAGATGTTCCCAGTTTCTCTTCCAGGTTAGTCTTTATTGAACATGACTCCTGGAAGGGGCCACTCTTCCACTTTGAGACTCTACTCCTGGGTCCAGGATAGACTCTCGCACCAAGAGGAGCCAATTTGCAGACATAGTCTCTACCCAGGAATTCAGAATTGGGACACTGAAAGAGGGACAGAAAGAAGCAGCCATGTGCAGGGGTGGCATGTGACCAGCGAGCTCGAGAATGGAGATCCATCACTTCACCAGGTGTGTCCCCACAGCTGTGCCAGTGACTGTCTGTTCTACTTACATTAGTATGAGTGGGTTTTTGTTCCTTATGAACAAATGATCCCTGTCTGACATCCTCTCCCAGACAAGCACGGCCCTAGGGTACTGGCCTCAGGCTGGCCTGCAATGTCCTAGATGTCTGGGTTCAGCCCAGCAATGAGCCATGTGTCTGTGTGCAACATGTGAAGCTGTAGCCATATTTTTTAATGGAAAAAATGAAAAATAAGAAGCTATTGAAGAGCTAACCCAGTATAAACACAGTCACCCAGTATAAAGAAGCAGCTGAACCAGTGTCAACAGTGTTATCATCTGTCAAAAACATTTAACAACTCAGTTAAAACCCAAGTCAACATTTTTACATGATACAGTGCTGATCCAGGCCATGGGACTGGACTTGTGCCTCGGTTTCCTTGCATTACACTCCACTGTGCCAGTATTACCAAAGTTGGGAATTGGACTTTGTAGGAGCCTTGAAGCTCCATTGAGCCCATGCTCACTCCTCTCCTTTGTGGCTACATCCTCCTGTTGCAAGCTGGTGTCCCACCATTCATTCATTCATTCTTTTATTTAATTGATAATTATTTAATGGCTACCAGATGGCAGGCCCACACTTATTACTTAGGATATGGGGGAGGAAAAAATATCTGTACTCTCAAGAGCTCTCTGGAAAGCAGAAGAAACCTACCTTTTCATGAATAATCACAACACTGTGTGACAAATACAGCATTAAAATGTGCTCAAGATTGGGGGCTGGCCCCGTGGTGTAGCGGGTTAAGTTCACGCACTCCACCTCGGTGGCCTGGGGCTCCCAGGTTTGGATCCCAGGTGTGGACCGACGCACTGCTTGTCAAGCCATGCTGTAGTAGGCATCCCACATATAAAGTAGAGGAAGATGAGCATGCATGTTAGCCCAGGGTCAATCTTCCTCAGCAAAAAGAGGAGTATTGGCAACAGACATTAGCTCAGGGCTAATGTTCCTTACCAAAAAAAAAAATGTGTTTGAGCTGGAGAGCTGGCACAGAGATAGGAGTGACCAACAATGTCAGGGAGTATGACAGGAAAGCCTTTCTAGAAACTTTTGAAAACTCAACAGGAATTTGTCAGGCAAATAGGGTGAAGTTAGAGAGAGAGAAAGAACATTTGAGGAAGAGGGAATAAAGCATCATCCAGGAACACAATCCTTCAACCTCTGCCCCTGACCCTCAGGATCACTTACCACACAGGCTCCTCTGGCCACCATGCTCTGCTTGCCAAAATGGGCCCCTGGACAGCACCAGAACTGGCCACACCTTCCACTTCTGAAGACTTACTGTGTCAGATCCTTGGCCAAGCTTACACAGGTCAGCAGTTCCTGCCACCATGTGCCTTTCTCCAGGCCTTGTCCATGGTCCTGATTGATTCTTCCTCTCCTGGTCCTTTGGTTGAGATCCCCACTCTAGCTGCTTCCAGATTCACGTAAGATATGACCCCAAGGATGCAGTGAATGTTTCCTGCATGGGGGTGGGGCCAGGAAGTAAACTAATCCCTGGAGGAGGACAAGATTCCAATGGGTAGCAGAGAGAAAAAATTTGAGGTGGAGGTGGAGAGAAGGTGAGCCTACAATTAGCACTGTGAGGGAATGGTGTATTCCTCACAGAGCAGGATGAGGAGAAACCTGAGAGGGATATTTACATCAGAAAAGACACTATTTCAAACAAATTTCCTGGGCAACTTGTCACACAAAGGCATGAAGGGCACATTGTATACAAACAGTCCTGAGAATGAGACCTTGTCCCACCATGGGTCAGAGTTGAGCAACATTCTAAAGCTCCAATTTGTCCTAAGTGAATCAATGTGCAGAACTAATGAGGTCATCAATTTTTCTTCCAGCTAATGAACTCGTCAGGAAGGGTGTGATGCGGGAAGATGATGAGATGAGCAACCAAACCTGATTAAATAGTTTCATCTTCATCAAAGAATCAGACACAGAGCTGAAGCCCCATTATTCACTGGAAAGGGATAATTACACAGAGGTGGCTGCCATCAGAGCCACCCCTCCCCTCACCCAACTGGCTCCACTCCCTTGGGTATAAGGAATGTGTCGGACCTGGAAATGGGCACTCATTTAATTCGACAACTATTTATGGTCAACCTGCTCCATGTCAGGTGTGGGCCTAGAACAAAGGATGGAGACAAATAAGATCTTGTCCTTGCCTTTAAGTAGTTGATGGTTGATCTAGCAAGGAACAACAACTGACTGAAAACCTGCTAGGAAAGAGCTCTCTCAACACTTCGAACCAAATGCTGTGGGGACAGAGAGGAGTGGGCAAGGGGAGGGAACCAGAGAAGTCTTCTCATAGGTGGTCACCCTTGCACTGGGCTTTAAAGATGAATAGAATTTCATTATGGAAGAATGAAGAGAACTGGAAGGACAGAGCAGGCAGTGGGATAAGCTTGAGTAAAGATAAGGTGGTGTGATAACATCCAGCTTTTTTAGAGAAATAGCTCTTTCTCACCTGCCTCACAAATTGTAAACCATCCAAAGCCATTTTAATGAGTTTAAAAATAAAATAGTTAGTTCTCTTTGAATAATCCATATTAAGTCAGTCATTTCCAGACCTTTTGGTGTTGTGATCTTGTTGGATGGATTTCATGAGAGCTTTTCCACTGACATTATCCAAATTCTATGTCATTTACTTAGTTCCTTTAAAAAATTGTATTAATAAAAATTATATTTTGAAGATTTTTATGATCTCGTTCTCTCAGGTGAGGTGTTCTAAAGTTATATAAGACCAACGTTTGCCCAATAGCTTTACACTGGACTTCACAAAAGTTTTGCAAACAAAGAATAGTAACAAAACATTTTGCACCACCCTGGTCAAACTGTAGAGCTGAATTGTTCATTTTTTTATGTGATACTTGGTTTCACTTGGAAATAAATATACTCTTATCTGGTAAATTAGTTCAGATGAAGCTAAGCTGCTGTGGTGAAGAAACCTAAAGATACAGGAACCATAAGAATATAGAACTTTATCTCATGCAACATGTACTGAGGTGTCAGCCCTATTCAGGATGACCATTCTGAGGACTTCCAAGTTGTCGCTTTCTCATCTCTAGGGCATTGTCATCATCTGCACAGTTGAAGTTGGGTTGCTACTATGTGCAGGTTCCAGGGGAAAGGCAAAGGAAATGTGGAGAACATAAGGCCCCAGGGCAAAAATTACAAACATCACTTGAGCTCACATTCCATTAGCAAACACTTAGCCACATGGCCACACTTAACTTTAGAGGAGGCCAGGCTGCCATGAGTAGCTGGCAGCCAACTCTGTTACTATGGAAGAAGGAGGGAATGGGATTTGGAGGACAAGTAGCTGTGCCCACCACCATCCATACTTCTGGTCTCCGATATCTGCGTGCACCCTCTTCCTCCCATACATTGCCCTCTCTCCAAGGAAGATTACTCCAAGTTCCATCCAACTCTAAGGCCAGGATCTCTGTGAGAGGCACAATCCTCTCAGGATCAGATTTGGTGTCTCAAGGTCTGGCAACCTATAAACTAAAAGACATGTTCTCTGTCCCACCTCGCATATACAGTGGTGGAGCAGAATCAGGATAACAACCATAGCATGGAAAATACAGAGCAGCCATGGGTTGATAGTAATGATTAAATCCTATGGAAAAAGTGAAAATCCCCTCCTTGCTGACATGGAGGAAATTCTCTGGTAGATTCCTGGATATATCCACCAAGAGAAACTTATTTATCTTCCATGTGGCCTCTAGCTTCATCTTCCAAAAAGTCTTTCCTTGTCCTTCATCTCCCCTGGCCACAACTGAAGTGGGTGTTGGAAATATGCCCTTATCGGTGGCGAACATCTTTCACAACTATGCCCTGCTCGTTCAGATTTGGGAGCCTAAGTCTTGCTTTAAGGCTAGCACTATCACTTGGCTTTTGGCCCTTGCTTTTACAGGCCAGCCTTGTGGTTTCTTTGACAATACTTTAAATTTAGTAAGCTTGGTTGCTTCTAGTTAGTTCTATGTGCCAGTGATCACATCCAAAGTTTTTTTTAGACATAGTTTTTGAGCCTGGCTGACCCATGTTTCTCTCTCTCCCTCTCCCTCTCTCCTTTAAGAGTGACTACCCTGGAGTCACCTGAAACAAGGTGCCTAGGTGACAAGGCAGCACTTTTACTTTTATCTTTGCCCAAGTCTTTGAGCAACTACAATTTTATCTCCTGAAGTAGCTGTTTTTCCAACTTTTGAGGCTTCAAATTTCTGGGCATTCTCTGTTCTCTTCCATCTCTGCTTGCTCCTGGCTGAAAATCATCTCTTTCTTGTAATGTCTTGCTAAAAGCAAAGACAATACACATTACCATTCTGGCTCTTTCCAACCTTTCCTCTAGAGCTATAGTTTGGGTAGTTACATAGTCTGCCTTTAAATTGTAATTTAAATTGTACCAGTGTGTACCAATTTCAGTGTTATTAGGATTAAGCTAAGCTTCTATAACAAAAAGACCAAAAGAGGGAGTGGCTTCACAAATAAAGGCCTTCGTTTCTCTTTCCATAACAGTTCTGAGAAGAATGTTCCAAACCAATCTGGCTTTCCTCCTCCTTGAATTCACATAGGGACCAAGGTTCCTTCTAAGTTCTAGCTCTGCCATCCTCTAGGGTACCGTCATCCTCTGAATGTGTGAAGATGGGTCTCAGCCCTGTCCAGGTTCCAGCCAGAGGGAGGGAGAAAGAGACCTTGGAGGAGGCTTATCTAATTAATGTCTTATGTCTCAGATAGAGAAATGGCACATATCCTTACAGTTCACATTCTATTGGCAAGAAGAATGTCACATGACCAAATCTAACTGCAAGGGAGGCTGGGGAATAAGTGTAGCTAAGATCAACTGCTGTTGTAATACCATGGAGGAAGGGGAGGATGGATTTAGGTGGACACTGACAGTTTCCACAATACGGCCTAAGATCGTAAAAGTGTAATTTGTGGACTATTTTGTATTGTAATTTCTTACTAGGCTCTAGAAAATCCATAATAGACTTTAAATCTCATCATTTTACTTACCATTGTAGCCTTAATTCAGCAGCATGCAGTAACCATTAAATGAATGGCAATTGATCAGAAAGGAGTTATAATTAAAAACAATAGTCTCTCATCATCTTAAACTATAACCAATAAATAAATAAATCTGTGCCTTCACACAAAATAGCTAGAGATTTACTCTATCAGAAAAAGTACTCTTATGTATCGAATCTAGGGAAACCTCTGCAGAACTCCAGTACAGACTGAATACAGACTGAAACACTCAAAACTATTGCTAGGACAGAGTTGAAGGCTCATCAAGAATTTATCCTGTGATTTAGACTCAGGAGCAAATTTCCACTTCTGTAAATAGACTAGAACTAGCATTTTTTCAGCTGTGGGTTAGAAAAGCTAAAAGTTTTCATGGGAGTAGAATATTCTGATATCTACAAGCAAGTGCTCCCCCTGCCCAGCCCGGCCTGTAAGATGTTCTCTAACCGCCCTACCATAGCAGGTAAGGCTCTTTACAACGTGGTCCCACCCAGCTTTCCGGTCTCAACTCCAATGTTTCTTTCCCCCATGCTCCCTGAATGAATCACTTGCTATTTTCTGAGCAGACCATAACCTTTTGTACTCTTATACCTGCACACATACTGTTTATTCCTCTCTGTCTGGAATGCCTTTCTCCTTTATTTCTGCCTGTTTCAACTCTTCCCTTCCTAATAGCTACCATGTCCATCAAGTCTTTCCTGATCCTTCCAACCATATGTGCTTTATTTCTCCACAGTTCTCTGCTTGTTCCTTATGACACATTACATTCTGCTTTGGAACATTTGCTTACTTCCTTGACAAACTCCACTGCTAGACTTTAAGTTCCTCTGGGGTAGGGACTGAATCTTAGTCACCTCTTCATTCCTGCCATGTCTAGCCTAGTATATTGAGATAGCAGGTGCTCAAAAAAAGTTTCTTGAATTAATTCTCTAATCAGAAGTCTTGAGACATTATATATTAGTTTTAGGGAAGACGAAGTATTTCCTCAAATAACTAGGTGGTCAGTAACTCTGATGTTATGGTATGATTCATGGTATGATTTTAGATTTAGCAACAAGGCATTTCATCCCAAACATACATTTATTCAACTGTTCATTTAACAGATATTCTCTGAACAGCTCCCATAATAGGTACTAGGAATCCAATATTGAACAAGACAGGCTTGGCCCTTTTCCTTGAGGAGCTTATGGTGTAGCCTGTCAGACAGCCATCAAATCCATTACCAACCACAGACACTAGTTGAGAGCCCATTGTGTACAAGTGAAGGGGAGAAAGAGCATTCTCTTACCCACTCTGGGTCCTTTCTGGCTGGGCTACAAATTAAATTGACATGAGGCCAAATAGCAGGAGAAAATCAAACAAAGCTTTATAACATGTATACATGGGAGGGACGCGGGGAAACTGAGTATCTGTCAACAAAATGGTGGAGAATCTCCTCTTAAATAGACAAATGAAGATATTGGGGGTTGGGTCAGTTATGGGAGATTACAAGAAAAGCACAGTAAGGTTCTTATGCAGATTTAAGGCCTGGCCTTCCACAATGACAAGTTTCTAGAGATGAGGTCATCAGCCCCTCTTCCCAGTACAGAGAAGGAGATACCTTTACAAATGGAGATTTCCCTTACAAATGTAAATGTCTGGTAAGCAGAACTTTGATAAGAATGGGCATAGCAAAGACCCTCCCAGTCTACTGACACCCAGAGTTATCCAAGGTGATGGCCTGGCCCAGGGACAGGCCTTCCATCCCAAATCCCTTTAGACAGTTGGGGGGAGTGAAGGTCAAAGCCTCCTTCAGAGCAAGGTAAAGAGACACATCTTGAGGTGGCCGATTCTGATCCCCCACACAAGGCATCATGCCATGGGGGCTGTGCATCTGCTGGGGTGTGTAAAGGGGAGCATCCAGAGGTTGGTCACACACAGGGTCAGTATCTGGTTGAGGAGACAGGACATATATTTAAGAAGAACCAAAAACTAATAAGTACCATATGCTCCTTATCAACTAAGAAATCAGTCATCAGGGGATGCAGGTCTTTGGAGGTAGGATTTCTTGCTAAGGCCAGGTAAGTCTGAAAGAGCTCATGGAAGTAGCAGGACTTGTTCTGGGCCTTGGCAAGTGGCTGGGGCTTGGATACATGGAGAAGAGGGAGTAGGGGGTATTCCAGGAACTGAGAGAAGAACACATGGTGAGTTTAAGGAAAAAAAAAAAAAACTTTACAGGAGCAAAGCATTCACCCATCCTTTTCGTATTAATCCAGCACTCACAATGTGCAAAGCACTGGCAAGGTGCTGGGAGGTCATCACATAGGTATAAGGTGTGGCCCTTGCTCCAGAGGAGTTAAAATCTAGACACATGTAAAAATAACCAGCAATCAAGGCAGTATTTCATCTCCTGGTGTCATACCATTCTCTGCTTTGACTTAAACAAGGGTAGAGAGAGTTGTCTCCAAGAGACCACTGTTCAAAGACTTCCTGGTGAGGGAGGGAGGACACTGAGGAGACCCAGCTGATTACTTTATCCCATTAGCCAGCTAATATCCTGGTAGACATTAAATAGTGATGTTCAATAGAGATAGGGGATCTAGCTGGATAAAGAGGGGTCAGTGAATTGAATGGAGATCCCAGACTTTCCTCTCCCCACTCCACACTCCCCAGAATTATTTGCCATCTCTTCCCCTCCTTCCTTCTCGAACAGCTGTTCTTCCATTCTCCTTTTCTGCTTAACCGTGACTCACAGAACTTAAAAGAATAGAGTTACTCTAGGGACATTTCTTAAGGCAATGCCAAGAAAGATAACACAATGTCAGATGAAATAATGAGTCACTTTAGTTCTGAAATGCCTCCTTTGAGGAGAAAAAATGTAATCAACACCTAACAACAAACAACAACAATGTAAGATGGGAACTATCATGTATATAGAAAAACACATCCCCTCACTTTTCTGTCTTCCTTCTTACCCTTTCTGCCTCCTCCCAGACAGCACCAATTGTTTGCCTGAGGGGGCATTTTCAGTTTGCTCAACATGCTAAATAAATTTCATATAAGTTAGGAGCCTATAAAGCTCTAATAATTCCCTGGCTCTTTCTTTTCCTTCTCAAATACGGTTGGTAATTCCACAAAGAATCCATCATGGTTCTAACTTTTGATCAGAATAATTCTAGAATAACATACATTCTCAGAAATGACCTCCTGTGTCTTGAACAGATCATTTTCTTGATAAGCCTCTTAACTCTCCTTTTGCAAGTCTGCCAGCATGTTTTATTGGCTTTGTAATAGGAAGCTCTCACCATTAGGGACTGAACTAAGATCACCAAACCATTTCCCATACATCCTTAGTTGAGCTTTGAATCACAAAAGTAGTAGAAGGCCCAGCATGATATCTCCTCTGAAATGAGCAATCCCTTAATTAAACAGAAGTAAATAGAGGTTACAACGTGTTCCTTAATTAAATAGATGTAAATGCCCAATCACTCTGCTTTCCACACACATCAATTTTGCATCATCTCATTTTCCTGTTTGCCCAGTGGAAATGGAAATTCTGAGGCTCTATTTTGGTCAAAATCTCCTGAGTGTGCCTGCCAGGCTGGGTGTTCAATCATGAATATTTACCTACTGGTTTATAGAAATCTGTAGCTAGTGTCTAGTCTCCCTTCCTTGGGCATCTGAGGGTTTAGGAATTACTATGAGCCTAACATAACTAGACCATTAAAGAAGGGGCTCTGCCTTTGCCCAACAAAACATCTTGACTCCTGCCTTGGGAGAAACACCTGGTGGCACAGGTGAGGGGAGTGGTGTGGGAGGGGCATCTAACATAAGTACTGAGCCCTCTGTGTCGGGTAGCACCGGGTGACCCTCAGGGTCACAATGCCCCATGCTTGCTGCCTTTCTTTACACCCAGTCTTGAGTTTAGGCAAATTCCTCCTGGGGATTGGGAATATAATTCCTGGAATCTGTGATGGTTAATTTTGTGTGTCAACTTGGCTAGGCTATGGTGCCCAGTTGTTCAGTCAAACACTAGTCTAGGCAGGGCCATGAAGGTATCTTGTAGTTGTCACGAACATTCACAATCAGTTGGCTTTAAGCGAAGGAGGTTATCCTCCATAATGTGGGTGGGGCTCATCCAGTCAAGTGAAGACCTTAAGAGCAAAAACTGAGGTTTCCAGGACAAGTAGGAATTTTGCTTGGAAGTGCTATCTGAGTTTCTAGCCTGCTGGCCTGCACTACACGTTTCAGATTTGCCAGCCCCTACAATCACATGAGCCAATTCCTTAAAATAAATCTCTCTCTATGTGTGTATACATCCTATTGGTTCTGTTTTTCTAAAGAACATTGACTGATACAGAATCCATCTGAATAAGATGAGAACATCTTACTTCCAATTTAGAGAGAGTGGCTCAATCCAATGACAGCTCAAAGCAAGCTGATAGTGTCTCTTAAATCACTAAGGTGGGAGAAGGAGTGGAGTAGAGAGGACAGAATCGAGTCCACACCACTCAGAGTGGCGGCCATAGTTAGGTGGCTCACGTCTCCTTGCCAGTTCTGACGAGGCCAATGACTTGCCATCCGTGAGTTGGATGGTTATCAGAGGACAGCAGTGGGTTAACAACACTTTAACTGAGTCAAATTGTTAATTGGAATAGAATCCATCTCAATTTATTCCTAGAAACAGTTCTGCTGGTCTGAGGCATTAGGAATAAATTGAGGTGGATCCTGTTCCAATTAGAATTTATGATCAAGACCATCATTTCAGGAGGACAAGCTAAGCAAAGCCACACACATTTGAAAATCTATATGACTGAGGGGTCTTAAATAAAAAGGTTACTTGCCGAGGAGAAAGTCATAATGACCCAATCTCCCTGGTGATTTCTCCTCAGTCCCCGAATTTCCAGCAAAGTGACTGACACTTGAAGGTTAGGCTCGAGGAGTATTTTTCACTGAATCATAGGATTTCAGAGCTAGCAGGAACCTTTTATAAATAAAGGAACTAAGCTCAGAAAGGAGAAATGACTTGCTCAACAGTGATGACAACAGGGGAGCCTGTTTCACTGTCTTCCTCTGGAGGGATAGGTATGTCTTTCACTTCAGCCTCAAGAGCAGAATGAGTCAAGGGGTGAAACAACTCTCTGGGTGGCCTCTGCTTTGTTCCCTAAAATCATTACTGAAAAGCCAATGTGCACTTGTCATTTTTTACTATAGAGTCAACTGGTAGAAGGATCATTTGCCAAACCTGGCGTTTAGGTCCACGTCTACCATCTGAAGGGAAAATCATATGTACTAGGACCTACCATGTACCAAAGTCTGAGAATAATCCGGCAGATATTATCAGAACGCCTAATATTCACCTAGCACTGTACTAAGTACTTAACACTGAGTCTTTACAACAACCCTGTGGTAGGTCCTGTTTTTATTCCTTATTTACACAAGAGGAAATTGAGGCGGAGAGAAGTTCAGTCACTCACCCAAAGGCACCCAGAGAGTGAGTGGCATAGCTAAGACATGAAGCTGGGCGGTGTGGAACCAGAACCCACACTCTCACCACTGTGCTGTTCCAGGCCAGTTTTCACCCAATCTTCACACTTTTTTCACGGCGCTATTATTCTCACCATTTTGCAGATTAGATACAAGGGCTCAGGAAAGTTGAAGAACCTGTCCAAGATCAATGCATTAGCCATTTTGTAGGCAATCTGTCCCCAGATCCTGTTGCTACACAGGTCACCAGTCATCTGTCTTCTGATCGTCCTTCATCCTCCCAACTTCTCCTGACTGCACATGTGACTTTAACAAATTGATTTCCTGAATTACTGTTTGAATGAATGTTTCTGGGTGGATTAAAATCAGTTCTTCCTCTGTGGAATAGGAATAGAGAACAGGTGTTTGGGCCAAGATCTTTTTATGCTTCAGTCTTGAGGAAAGTGCATACCGATCATTCCTGCTCAGTAGTGTTTCCCAAACTTCACTGAAAAAAAATCACCTTGTTAAATACAAACTCCAGAACCCCATCCCAGACTCATGCACTTCTAAACCCCATGGAATGGGCCTAGAAGGCATCATGATTAACAAGTATCCCCGTGTGGTTCTGTTCCTCAGGAAAATTTGGGAATGCTGCATGGAATTGACCCTTTGCTACCTCCTCCAGTCCCCAAACTAAATGGCAGCACAATGTCAGCCAGCCCTGCCTTTGAATATATGGGGTTTACATCAGAAACACTTGATTTGGTCCCTGCTCTTTACTTACCAATTATGTATTCTCAGATAGGTTCTTTAACCTTTTGATACCACAGTGTTCTTCTTTGTAAAATGGGAATAATGTTGTCTATCTCATGGCATTGTTCTGAGAAGTAGATGAGATAAAGCATGTAAAGTGCCTAGCACAGAGCCTATCATAGACGCAGGAATCAACAAATGCACAGTCATCCTTTCTTATTATTTCTCCCAGTCTAAGGAATTTACATTCCTGATGATTCAGTATCCTCAGTTCTCAAAGGGGGAGTTTCAGCCTTCAGCAATAGGTGCAGGAACCAATTGGTAGGGAAGGGCACAGGAGTCTTAAGTCCCCCTGAAATCATAACACACACAGCTTAGGGACCACTGAAGCAATGAAGGGTGCACCTGAGCTCCAAGCTACATGGGCTCCCACTTCTCCCTGGGGCACAAGGCTCACCTCTGCAGCCCCAGGTCCCATCTGAGCCTGTCATAGTGACCACAGTTCCTATGAGGACCTAAAAAGCTCCCAGAGGTCCTGGTAAGCAAAGAGATGGGAAGGAGTGTCTACTCGTGGCTGGGCTGGCCCCTTATCCTTGAGAGCAGGGAAGTCCTGGGGTCTGAGCCTCCCCAGCAGGTCCCAGGTATGGCTCAGTCAGAAGTACCACCTCTAAGTCAGCTCAAGCCTGAACCCCAGACCCAAACCTGTAAGGGGGTGAGGGCAGCGATGCATCACCCTTCATTCACTTCCATAAATTTTTTATTTAGTCCCTGCGATGGACTAGACTCTGTGCTGGCCCTCTGGATACCTGGTCCTGTCCTTCAGCAGTTTTCTGCCTAATAGGCAAGACAGATGAACAAGCCCGGATCACATAGTGTGGGTGGTGAGGGTAACGAGGGGTAACCCCAGAGTAGCTCAGAAGGTCGTTTCCAATTCTGTTTTGAATACTCAGCACAGCCCACAAGGGACTGGGTCACTTGGCTCCTGCTGACACCCACCAGCTTCGTTTCACACTCCCCTCCCACTTGCCAACTGCATGCCACCCACCTGGGCTTCTTTGCTGTTCAGTGAACGGACCAAGTTCTTTTCAGGCTCAGGACCAGCCTCTGCCCCTCCTTTTGTCTGGACCTCTTAATTGTCCTTCCTGCAGGGAGTCTGCCCTGATCCCCAGACCAGGAGACTTGCAGTCACATTTATCTTTGTATCCCTGGCACCTGGCACTGCAGCTGGTCTACGTGGTGCTAATAAATATCCAACATATATTTTGGGCTAAATATTGAATCACTCATCGTTGACTCCCTCCTCACTCTTGTCCCATATACCCAGGCAACAGACATGCCCACATCTCTGCCATCACTAATAAAACTTTCTATCTGCTCTATCTGCAAGATGCCAACCTTTTGCAGCAAAAATTCCAGCAGATACTATGAAATTACAGAGTTTCTCTTAGCATGAGCCAACTCAAAATCTTATTTTCGGGCTGGGTTTCCTCTCCCTAACAGAAATAATAAAGCACCACGTTAGGAGAAAGAGTTCCAGTTGTTTTGTTATTGGTCGTGGTGGTGTTTTTAACAGCAAATCTTTTTCTTCTGCTGGTAAGCTGGAGCCAATTGTTGAATTTGGGGGAATTTTGTGGGTTGATTGTTAGACCCAGACATTATTAAAAGTTATATAAGTGTACAATTAAATATTAAAAGCAAATGTAATAAATATGCAAAATCCATCACTTTCTATGTATTTTATGACATTTTACTGCTATCTCTGCTCTTGAGGTTACTTACACCCATCGTATCTGTGTGCTGGGCAGACACACTACATCATGACATGCTACTGCTTTTCTCTTCCCAGCTGAGCATTTAGTGATGTCATGTTGGTAGCTTGAAATGGACATGGTGGGGACATTTACCATGGAAATTGACAAACGCTACAAACCAGGGCTTATTGTTTTTTTAGGGAGCTAGTTGTTAAGCATTTACCAGCATACCACTGCCACTACCCCAAAACGAACAAGGTCAGTCCCTGATTCCCAGAAGTTTGCAATCCAGTGACAGAAACACAGACACACACACATACACACACACACAGAGTTAAGCATGATCCAAGACAGAATGGCATGTATTAAATGGAGCAATGGACAACAGCCAGGAAGGGGGTGGCTGAAGCTAGTTCGCCTTTAGATGGAGACACAAGATGAAAAGATTTACACAGGAAACCCAGAACAACTGCTTTGCCACCTAACTAATTTTTTGGATCCTTATTAATTAATTCTTCGAAAGATCTTTGTATAGACAGCAAGTTTCAGCCTGTGATCAATTCATACGATTACCTTAAAGTGAGGTGCTTAGCTTCTCCCTCTGTCAGACAGAGATCAATATGTACAGGTCAGACTGTCTGAATATATCAGAGTGCTTGGACTGCCTCCAAAGATGGGTGCTGGAACCAGGCACTCAACGTGCTTAGTAATAATTTGGCCTCTTCATTAATGGAGCTCAGTAAAGTGTGTATTGATTTTTCTCCAAAAGATTTACCAATTTGAAGCAGTAGCCCCCAAAACCAAGATAAAATATTAATAGTATTAAAAATGTACTGGACTCATTTTTGCGATTATAAAGGCCAAGAAACCGTTAAAAATTTTAAAAAGATGAGTGGGGGGCTCTAAGCCAACCAAGCTCTAGTAGCAACATGCACAGTGGTCTCAGAGCCTGGGGTGGAAGAGAGGATTCTCGCTTTAGTTCCCCACCACAGTCTTAATGGGGTGGTCATAGGTTGTTTCGTTGAACTTTAAACAGTTTTATTCCAATTTAACCTATATATTCGTTTGTAGCACTTGTTTAGAAGGTCAGCCAATTTCAGTTTTTAAATTATATCTACACACCTATGTGCATATATATGAATGAGCCAGGGAGTGAAAGGAAAAGATATTAAGGGACCACAGAAGAGTGGGAGGAAAAGGAAAGGAGAGAGAGAGGGGAAGAGAGCAAGGAATAGAGGGAGGGGGGAGAGGAGAAAGAGGAGAGAGGATGGAAGGAGGGGCTGAAAGAGTGGAAGAGAGTTGCAAGATGAGAGGAATTTCTGAAAGGAAAGGAGGAGAGATAAAGAAAGAGGATGGAAGGGGGTAAAAAAAAAAGGGGGTAAAGGCCAGGAAGAGGAAGGAGAGAGAGGAAGAGAGAGATGTCACAGAAAAACCAGTACGGAGGCAGCAGTGAAATCAGGGAGGGAGGAACACGGGTCCAGATTTGAATCCCAGCTCTTCCACCTGCGTCAGTTACCGGCCCAGTCTCCGCCTCGGTTTTCTCATCTGCAAAATGGGGACGAGAGAACGAGGGTTTTTCAGGGAATTAGGTGAGTACGGATGTTTAAAGAGCAGTCCCAGCGTGTCCACACAGTAAGTGTGATGCCAGGGGGCCTGGTGCGGACGCGGGTCCTGTATGTCTTTTAAAGAACACAGTTTTTCCACTGTGGCCTGGGTTTGGGAGCCCAAGTATGCACCCACCTTAAAAGACAGCCCCCTGCCGGGGCGCCAGGCCGTTTCTGCTGGAGAGGGGAGCCAGGCTTCCTGTGGTTGCTCCCAGCCCGTCGTCAGAGCACCGCGGAGGCGCAGGCAACCACCAATGAACTTTCCACAAAGACAGTTTGCTTCACACGGATCTCAATCCATAACCTTTACTGGTCCCTGTAGAGTCATTACGACCATTAGGCTGTGGACTCAGCGCTGTTTTAGCTCTTAAGTTAATACAACCGAGACTTTTTTACTTTCCTATTGGGAAGG
This sequence comes from Tapirus indicus, assembly GCA_031878705.1. Taxonomy (NCBI): domain Eukaryota; kingdom Metazoa; phylum Chordata; class Mammalia; order Perissodactyla; family Tapiridae; genus Tapirus; species Tapirus indicus. Next base: position 51,403,475 of record CM062918.1, read on the forward strand.
AACATGTGCAATTTTAGTGATTTCTTAGATCATTCCATAAGTAAATCAAATATTCTTTCAAGCCCAGTTATCAAAATTGTGTCCTTTGATACCACGTCTTCCATCAAACCGCAGTAATCCAGATCAACACATTTTAAACCTCTGCTATCTCCTAATATCATCTCTACTAGATAGAGTAATTAAATTTGTACTTTTTTTACAAGTCGTACTCAATAAATCTGAATAAATTAACAACGCATTACTAAGACTGCTACATTAAATTTGCATAGTGCATTTAATGAATATGCAACTGCAAGTGGAAAGGTCTGCTACTGCGAACCTTCTACATTAGCATAACTACTTCCAGCATGTTTCTTAAATAATGCACTCATTTGCACATCACTGACTTGGCTAATTCTAACTTCAGTCAGGGTAGCCTTGTAATTAAGACTCTTGCTTTAATTTTTAATGAAGTTTATGTTACATCAATCCTGACAGTAATGAGGGGACATGGAAACAAAAAGGCTGCTAATAATTAAATTCACAAACCGGTTTGAGGGATAATAATTCCTGAGGAGAAATTACATGACTAATTATTAATTAAATATTCATACTATTGCACGGCCATCTCACTTAACTGCTCTTCTTGTTGGTAATAATATTGAGATGTGGATGCCTTTTGCCAACCATTCTGGGTTTAAGGTCTCTGGTTCATTTTAGTGCGCCATTAATCAATATGACACAAAAAATAAAATTGTTTTAATTGGTATCATTTTATTGTGTCTAAATATTACTACAGTTGGTTTAGTTTGTGGAGAATTAATCTAGTTAGTTGGTGCCTGTTTTATGGAAACATAAATCCAGTTTATATCCATAAACATCTAATGGCAGGACAACTTGACCTTTTTTTTTGTAACATTACTGTTTACAGATAATTACACCAACTCTTTAAAAGGTTATTTAATAGCTTTGCATTCATCACAGTAAAATGAAAAACATGCAATATTATTTAACTCCAGTCTGTTCTGAGGAGGTCTCTGAGACCCCCCGTTTACCCCCCCTGAAAAGTAAGCAATATTAATGTGTGGGTTTTTAGGAAATGTGTGAGAGTTTTCTTTGAATGTGTACAAACTGATTTACTTTGAATGTGTACAAACTGGATCTTCGAATGTCTCATTCGTCATTTAGATGGGGTCTGGTAAGGAAGAAAATATTTCCCATTGTCCCAACTTTCCATTGCAGGAAAACATGAGGATGAAGATTTTATGATTCCGGATATCAGAAAGGGCAACAATTTCCCTACAAAATCCAGTAAACAAACATTACAAAACCAGAGAAATTACTATGATGAAGACTGATTGGCTGTAGACAAGCTTTTTTTTTCTTTCCATTTTAGGTATCTGCATTTATAACAAGAATGTTCCCATCTGTGGGCAAGTTTAGCCAGGACAAGAGAAGATCTACAATATTTAAATGAATAACATTAATCATTAAATTAAAACAGGTCATGACATTTGTTTAAAGCTCTGATAAAGTCAGGACAAGATGCTTCCTGGAGACCATTGTGCATATTCTAAAATGAAATAGACACAGAAAATGACTTTTTTATCCTGCAGGGGCATTTAGAAATTCTGAAACCAGGGCAAACATTTCATTTCGTTTTTCTAACAATTCAAACTAGTTGACTTATCAAAGTGACCCAAGCCTGTGACCATACACTATGGGGCAAGGATTCCCCTCAGCTGCTCTTGTCACCTTGCTACAAACTGACAGATTTGTGGGGCATTACCACCAGGCCTGATGGGTATCAGTCGTTCCCTTTTACCAAATCTTAAAAATCTTTTTAGCTTTTCTTTTTTATCTACTCTCTTAAACCAACACCTGAAGGCAATTCAAAAAGATGACTCACAATGAAATAGTTTATTGGCGTGGGTCAGTGTAAAGATATCACAGTAAGTTCTGGGTCCCTGGTCCTGCTTTGTGATTCTTTCACTTGAGGAAATCCTTCTCCTTGAGAAACTCTACTTGAGTCACAGAAAGTCCTCCAAACTGGGTAAAGTGGAGCCCACAGAAGCGAGCAGTCTTCCTGGCAAAACTCCAGGGTACTTGTTCTGGAGGAACCTGCGCAGTCCTGCCTCGTTCTCCTTTCCTTGCCGGGTGCATGCAGTATCTGTCCGGGGGTAGCAGATGGAGGAAACCATCCGGCACCAAGGAGACCAGCTGACCACAGGACCTTTTGGGGAAGCGGCCAGAGTGCCAGAAAAGGTTAGGACTTGGAAGCCAGACCACCTAGGTTCTAATCTCCCTTGGCCTTAGTGAACAGCTTCAATAACTTCATCTGAATCGTACTTTCCTTTTCTGAATGGGGATGATGATGCCCCCTTGGCAGCTTGTTGTGAGAATTCGTCACACATCCAAGTGCTTAGCACTGTGTCAGGCTCAGCCAGAGCAAAATGCTAGTGATTGTTATCATTGTTATTTCTTCCAAAGAAGATTGTCAGAAATTCTACCCTTAGAGAGTAACTCCTTTGAGATAAACACCGCTATCTTAAGGCTTCTTTTTAAAAATGCAAATTGGATACCTTGAAAAGGGATAGCAGATAAAGTCACCACTGGTCACCAAAGCCTCTGTGTGAGTTAATGTACCAGCTCTCTTTTTTCTGTAACAGGGGCAGGTAAGACAATACTAGAGAGGTGAGTTTGAGCAGAAGAGGGTGGAGTGGAGGGAGCAGTGTTGAAATGGAAAAGGAGGATACAGAAAGGGGAGGTGGAACTTGTGAGGAAAAAATATTATATATATCTGGGTTGTTTAATCACCCGGGCACAATGCAAGGAACCCAAGAAAAGGCAAAAACAAAAATCTACCCGGTGGCTGCAGATTTCAAAGTTTGTGAACTTTACTTCTGTAAGGTGATAACTGTAGGGTCACAGTGACTATACACCCAATTTTTCAGCTATTCTGTCTCGTATCTATCAGGACTCTATGGGGGGGGGAGGTAGTCTGTGTCATAAATTGTCCCCACCTAAAGGTCCATTTTTGTGATGGGACTCCAGAAAGAGCACACCATGTTGGTAATTAATTAATAAGCATCATCAGTTACCTGTCATAAGTACCAAGTACCCAAAGGATATGGCCTTTTCTTCTACCTCTCTTCTTCACGCTCCAGAATAAATTGTCTAAGAAAGCACCACAGACCCTTACCTGCAGCCATACCAGGTTGGAGTAGCTTGAGGAAAATTTCTGGTGTCTGGTCCTCTCTGGCCCCTCTCTGGGAAGGTGTGGAAGAGAGAAACCTCAGATTTCGAGTTGGATAAATTCTGGCTCCTTCACCACACCCTGCTGTCTGATTTGGATAACTTCTCTGACCTCTCCAAGGTCAATGTAAAATGAGGAGACCCCCATGTACCCCACAGTATGATGCTGAGGGTTAAATGACATATGTATGAGAAGGCTCAGGTGCACAGTAATTGTACATAGCAACCCCTCTTCCCTGTTCCAGAATCAAGCCGAAATCTTCACATGAGGACTTATTGCCAGAGAAGGGATTATATATGGATTTCAAAGTTTGTGAATCTACTTCTATAGTATGATGTTTACCATGTTTTTTTCCTTCCCCTTGACCAATCATCCCAGATTTTCGAGGACAGCCCTTACTTCAACTCTGAAGTCCAATAGTCTGACTAAATTTTTTTTTTTTTTTTTTTGGTGAGGAAGACCAGCCCTGAGCTAACATCCGTTGCTAATCCTCCTCTTTTTGCTGAGGAAGACTGGCCCTGGGCTAACATCCGTGCCCATCTTCCTCCACTTTATATGGGACGCCGCCACAGCATGGCTGACAGGCAGTGCGTCGGCGGGCACCCGGGATCCGACCCAGAGAACCCCGGGCCGCCAAGCGCGGACTAAACCACTGTGCCACCGGGCCGGCCTCCTGACTAAATTTTTATGAGGATTAAATGAGTTAGTATTTGTAAAACAGTGTCTGGTACACAGCAAGTGTAAATAAATAAATATTTAAAAATCATGCTCTAACAGTTAGCGTCTAACGCCTAAAAACCTATCCCTTCTCATTTTGTACCCGTTCTTCACCCACCCATCACACTCCATCATCACTAACTGGCAGACATGCAGTTTCTTACCTCTGTGCCTTTGCAAATGTTTCCTTTACCTTGAATGACTTTCTCTTTCTACTTGACCACCTAGCGAACTCTTATTCATCCTTCAAAATCCAGCTAAATGACTACTTCTTCCACAAAGGCTTCTGTCATACCTCCTTCTCTTGTCAGTTCCTCTTCTGTGCCTCCACTATAGGGTGCCCACATTCCGTTGTACTTTGCACACCATGCTATAGATAATCTACTTACACTTACTGTCCACAATCTTCATATCTCCAGCTCCTAGCACACGGCAGGACACACACTGGCACTCCTCAGATGTTTGTTGAATCAAATTGAATTCAAGTGACAAATAGTAATTTCATGATTATATTTATAAACCTGAACATCAGAATTTCAATATACCTCTCATAATAATGCAGTATTTAATCAACAAAGTTTTTTTTTCTTCTTTTTCTTTTTTAATCAAGAGGCAAGATGACAATGGTAATGAGATGAGAGTAGAAGTGGCATGGAGATGGGAAGAGATGGGGAAGAAAGTGATTTGTGAGTTATAAATGGCAAGTTTCCGACAGGTTAGGATCAATTCAGAATGAACTGTTCATTGGCGTTATCAACGGTTATTCAGTAACAAATCTAAAATTCCTGTCTGAATTTTAATTAAAAGAGCCACTCAATGTCCCAAGTTGGTTGGCACATATGTACAATTTTTTTCACAGTTATTAAATTATCTGTCATAAAATGTTGAGAATCGCCTGAACCCAAGAGCATTTACAGACTGAAATGTTGACATTCTTCCTCCTTATTCCAAGCACCAGAGGTGCTTGGTGCGAAAGTTGTTTCCTTTCAACAACTAGTCACATTTATAAGTCAAAACGCACAGCTGCTTGCCAGGGATGGACACGTGGGTTATGCACAAAGCAACCGACCAACCACCAGCATCTCCTGAGCACCCATGGTATGGCCAACTGCCGTCCAGCGACTGCCCCTCTTCACGAGGGACGGAGTCTTCGCAGAGAGGATGTGTGAAGTCAGAAAGTACTGCTGGAGTTTAGAAGTAAGAGGGAAAATCACTGTGGGGTACACTGCTCCTTCTCACCCTCTTTTCCTCTAAACATTGACCTGCCTCCTTGATCTGTTCTGGGTCTTCTCTTCTGTCACGGGGAGTCATTTGTTGCAGTTAAGAGCTCAGACTCGAGTCAACTTTGTTGGTTCAAATCCCAGTTTTTCCACTCATTAGCTGTGTGACCTTGGACAAGTTACTTCATCTCTGTGTCTCATATCTGGAATATGTGTTGTTAAGAGAAAAAATGTTACAGAGTATTATGTTTAGTATAGTATCATTTTTAAATCAGAAAAAATCCTATATTTTTGTATGAGCATAGAGAAAGGGTGGTAGAATACAAATCATATCCTAGATAATCTTATCATTGATTATCTGGGGGCGGGGTGAGAGTGGGAAAGCTTGTTAATATTTTCATTATTCACCTTGATATTGTAAAAAAAAATCGAATAAAATAAAAAGAAAAGAATGGGAGATTGGTGAGTTGATAGCTCTTCTCTTTCTAAAAAAAAGGTTTTTGATAGGTTGAAGGAAAAATAAGAGTAGCATAGTAGAAGTGAAGCTAGAGGTTAAATTAGCACCAGGAATTTTCTGCAATCAGCATGCATCACACTAATAATGAGAAAAATTAAATAAGAAATGAAGGAAAATTTTCTAAACCACCAAATGATGCTACTCTTTACTTCAGTCTTGTGCTTGTATATTTTTAAATCTTTATAAATTATGGTAGATACATCTTTTCACTAAAGGAAATTTGGAAAATTCACAGACATCTAAAAAGAAGAAAAAAACATTTTCTCGAAAAGTTATCATCCAAAGGCAATGGCTGTTGCTATTGGAATGAATTTCCTTTCCGTCTTTTCTTTTTCCTTTGTGTACACATTTTGATGATAATACTATGAATATATATGGTACCTGTTGAGTCCTGGTTCTTGGCCTGCTTTCCTCTCCAGAAGCGTCAGTCCTCCTGGGGAATGGTAAGAAAGGGAAGAGCAATTCACACAACAGGCTGTTACAGTTGCTACAATCTCCCCAGCTTGCATACAAAGGGACTTCGATAGAAAGCGCCTTCCAGATGACAGTTCCATTGGTATGTCCAGATGAGACCATGTGGTAAGGAAAATATCTGATTTATTGCAACAAAACCAAGGGAGAAACAACAGATCTGCAGTCTCCTGGCACATAGGTACACTCTGTTTTCACAGTTATAAAATTGCCTGTCATGATGTTGGTGTCTGTCTCCCAAGGTGTTTACCTCCAATTACTATTCACAAAATTTACACTTGGTTTTCTCATCATAAGGTAGGTGCCTCATTGTCAAAGCCACTGGGTGTGGGGAGTGCTCACCGCAGCCTGTATTAAAGTCATAACTTCACTTGGGCAACCCCCTACCCTGTTCTTGGCCTCCTCACTCCTGCAGTCAAAAAGTACAAACTATGTCAACTTTGATCACCTCAGCTTGATTGTCTGTCTCTCCAAAAAGTTCTGTTGAAATTCACACCTTTCAATGAATTTACTAATTTCATTCATTTTATGTCACTTACCAATTTAATTTATGCACATATAACCTACTTTTACCCTTTCTCTCCTCTGGTACAATAGATTGCTACTCTGAATCCTCCCTCTGATCTATACCATCCACCCAACGCTGTCCTCCTCCCTTTCCTCACTATAACAAAAGCAGTTGCTTATTTTACTTCATAATTTTGGTAATGCCATTTGTAACGGTTGTGTAGTGTTTGATAGACTATGTCGTAGCTTACTCAAATATCCTTTCATTGGTTGAACACTCAGGCTGTTCCAATTCTTCACTGTTAGTGATGACGCTATAATAAACATTTTGAAACATGAAAACTTCTTGTAACTTTTAATATTTTTTCCCTTAGAATGGAGTCCAAATAGTGAAGATTTTGATATTTTATTTCCTTGGGAAAAAAGGTTTATCCTCCATTAAAAATCAAGCATTTCCCAAACATATTCATAAATGTGTTCGATTCTTTTGTGAGGAGTGAGTAATAGAAACAATTTCCTCTCAGTTAAAGGACACTTTCTCTACTTTTCCCTTCTTTCTCCTCTATAGCTTACTTTACCCTTAGAATCTACTTATAAATCAAAACAAAAACACCAAAGCACAAACCTTGGGTGAGCATTGTCAGTGCTGCTGCTTCAAGCAATACAGTTATGGGCAAGTTACTGTACATCTTTACCGAATCCTCCCCTTTGGTAAAATCATCTCCAAGATCCCGTCCAGTGCTAAAGGTCTTTGGATCCTTCAACTTGTATTATTCTGCTTTGACCCAGCCCTCCTTCTTCAAGTGCACCCCTCTCTGCTTTTATAATTAGCAACTAAGAATGTTCAACTTGTTATAACTAACTAACTAAGCAAGCAAGCAAATAAATAAATAAATAGAAAAATCTACTCTTTAGAAAAGCGTTGGGCAAATGTTCCATTACACCGAAGTTCCTTTTCTATTTCTTTTGCCTGGAAAGGTAAATTAAGGTTCCAAGGGTTTTCTGCAAAGCTGACCATGCCTACTTTTACAGGAGATGGCATCTCATTTTCTTTTGTGAATTTACTCCTATACTCTAAAAGGTTTAGGATTAAATTCTCAGAATGGTCCTGCTGTTGGTTGTCATAGTTTTTTAGGGCCAGAGAAATCATACCTCTTGCCCATTTTGCAAGTCATGACAATAATAATAGTTCCTAATTGCCTAGTATTTTATAATTTGAAAATCACTGCTACATATGTTATATCATCTATTCTTCCACACAATTCTATGAATTAGGGAGTATACATGTGCTTATCTTTACTTTATGGAGGAGGAAACTGAGACTCTGCTGTTACTTGCCTAAGACATGACAGCCAGACCTCTTGGACTTGGATCCAATGACTCCAGATTCAGTGTTCTCTTTCTGATATAGATCTACCTGGAAGCAACCAAATACACTAAGTGATCCAGATACATTGACATTTATAAACCTTAGAAGTCTCAGGAAATAAGATATTCTAATTCAGAGAAATTTATGATTTTTCCAAGATTAATTAGAAAATACTCTTATTTCACTCTATTAAAAATGAACCTATATAATAAGACAAGAATAATTCAAATAATTTAACTTAAAAATACCTATTGAGAATATGTGCCACCACATGTTAAATACATTATATAAATTATATAGCTCTTTGAGGCAGAAACCAATACTATTCCTATTTTACAGATAAGCAAACAGATTTGAAGAGAGGTTAGCAATTTGCCTGAGTCACAGAGCAAGAGGTTTTGAAGACAGGATTTAAATCTGGGTCTGTTCAACTCTGTAGCTGGAATTTACAGCCGTGGTTCTACATTACCTCTTTCAATCTCTCATGACTGAAGACCAGATCTCAGGATCAAACGACACACTTGAATATTCTCTGATTAGGATTGCAGGTGGGTTAGGAAGTGGATTAGGTACCACATTGCTCCCATCAAGTACCCGACTCCTTTCTCACTGTTCCCACCAGGTCCCTTCAACACCTACAGAGACAGGATAGGTGACTAGAATCTCCGTAGCAAGCCATTTTACTACTTTTGACCAGCTCTGATAGTTAAAAATTCCCTGTTTATATTGGGCTAAACCTCAGGTGCTGTCAGCTTCCACCCACTGGTTTTAGCTTTGAGGCTCCACAGAAAAAGTCTAATATTTCTCTTCCATGTGACATGAAATTTGGAGACAGTTATAGTGTGTCTTTTGAGTCTGCTCTTTTTCAGAATAAAGAAGTACAGTTCCTTCAGCTATTACTCCAATAACATGATTTCAACCACGCTACCTTGTTGAACATACTTGCCTTAAACCAAACATGATTCTCTGGATGCGGTCAGCCTACAGAAGAAGATTATCTCCTCCCCTCTTCTAAATGCTCTAGATCTTCCCATGCTACCTACTAGCTTTCTTGCCCCCAAACTGTTGAGTTATATTGAGTTTACCATCTACAGAAACCTCTATACCCATGTCACACAAGACGCTACTGAGACATAACTCAATGCTGTTTTCGTGCAAACATGCTGTTCCAGTGCTGTGTTCATGCAAATGACACTTTAGGATCAAATGCCAACATAAACGTTTACTTTTCCCTGTATTACTTTATCTTGTGTCAAAGTAGATTTGGCTCCCAAATTCCAGGCTATTAAGATTCTAAGACAATTTCATTCAGGCCATTGTAGAGAAATCTAATTCATCCTCTGAAATAGCCACATCATGTCTCTAGAATCAATGAATCACAATTTATCCAAGTATCCCCTTATTGACAGACATAAAGACATTTGTCTTGTTTCTTATTTGTTTGGCCACTGTAGGCAATGCCACAAGAAATGTACTTACACGTATCTCCTCACATACTGGTGTTTTATTTTGAAAAAAATAGTCTCAAAAGCAGCAGTGCTGGGTCAGAGGGTGTGTGCAATCGTAATCCTAACAGATAATACCAGATTATTTTACCAAGAAGTTGTAACAGTTCACAGTTATGCTAGCAATGTGTGGGGTAGTGGGAAGAGTTAGAAATAGGTGAAGAAAAAAAGCAGAAGAGTAAAATCAAGCTAGGAGTAAAATAAGTCTTTGAGTTTTTATATATTACACATGTGTATTGCTTTAATAAGCAGAAAAAAAAGGTTTAAAAAAAACCACTGAAAATTATTTCTTATAGCTTTTTGTGAATAAGCCTGCCTAAATAATCGTCTGTTCATCTGCTCCTGGAGTATTTACTATCTGCAACACTCACTGTTTGTTCCACTTGTGAGGCAATTAATCACAGAGGACATGACCACCAACCCTTCTATTGTTATAATGAGCTGTCATTCAAGACTCTCATTGCCACCCACGTCTTCACGACGAAAGAACTCAGGCTGGGAGTCAAACTCACCAGGGCTTAAATTCCAGCCATTTACCCACTTAACCAAGTGCGCAGCTTTGCGGCATTACTTAGAAGCTCTAAGTTTCAACTTCTTCATCTATAATATGGGTATAATGTTGCTTTATGTGCAAGTTTTCAGAATTAATAACATACTGTAAGTAAAGCCCTGGAAGAGTGCTTGGCACATACTACTATTCCTTGGTTAATAATTGCACATACTTCCACTGCAGACAGTCATAGCTAGCATTAATTGAATGCTTATGTGCCAGGTACTTCGCAAAGCACTCTGCATGCATTATCTTACTGAAAACTAAAACTATAACTCACACACATAGCCATTCAATTAATAATTTCAGAATAAGGTAGGTACTATTATGACTCCTGTTTTATAGATGAGAAAATGAGGATCAGAGCAGTAAAGTCACTTGTCTAAGGTCACATAGCTAGTAAGTGTCAGAATAGGGACTGGAACCTAGCTCTAACTATAAAGCCTTCACTCAAAGAATGGCAATTATCATAATCACTACTACTTTTGTTGATTGCCTTAATTTACACAGCTTCAGCCACGAGACTTAATGGAACCTCAGGGTGGCTATTGGAAGAATAGGTGAGTGAAGGGGCTAACACTACTTTAGGCTTCAACTGGCACCCACATCCCAAGATGTGGTGAGCAGCCTGTGCAGGCATCATATCCCTCCACAGAGTCTAGCCGTGGAGTGGAGAGGCTGGGCTCCAGAGCCTGCTGACAGTGAACATACCTGAAATGCCAGAAGGTGGCAGTGTGGTGGTGCCCGGAGAGGTCTGACTGACCGGAAGTGACCTCGAACCATTTGCTGGGGTCAGGGAGAGGGCTCAGTCTCAGGGCAGAGGGGTTCAGGAAGGCTTCAGCTGCATTCATGATGAAACTTCAGTCTCTCTGGGCTTAGGGTTCAAATCAGAAACAGGGTAAAAGCTCAGTGGTGATGACACGGTAGTGGTAGGGGATTGGAGAGGACCACAGCTCTGGGCCAAGGTGCCCTGGGGGTTCACCCCACAGATTCACAGCCTGAGGAACCCCAATATCCTGCCAAGGGAGTTGGTGTAGTATCCCAATAGCTCCCAGGCCTCCATGCCTGCTACCAAGGGAAATCAGGAGTGGAAGGAACCTGTACCCACCGGACAGACTCACAGTCTACCTTAGCTGTGGTTAGCTCCAGAGAATATACTGACATCCCAAACTTTGGTTTCCTTACCTGTGTTTTGTGTTCTAGCAGAAATTTTTGCCTCTTACAACCTTCCTCTAGCTCTTGATTCAAAAGAAGACATTGATTAAGAGTTAAAACCAAAGGACAAGTCATATATCCCGGATGAACGCCAAGGACGAGTTTTGTAGGTCTACTCTTTCAACTCGCACTTTGCCTGTGATCTCTGCACCAAATTCCAGGACCTTCCTGATCTCACTCGCTCACTCTCCCTCTCTCCCTTTCCTCTTACCGTTAAGAAAACTGCAGCATGTGACCCTCAGTGCAGGTCTCTCTGTAAAGCATCCACTTACATAACTCTTCCTACCATTGTCTAAAAATATGTCGGCGCACTTGGCTTGATGTTTTCTAGAGTCAAATTTACACTTGACACTTCAAAAGTATCACAGTAAGCCTGTTGAAACTTCCAGTGTAAAAGCTCAGAAATTCTAATAAGCACTAGATTACACTCACAAATAAAAACCTTCCTTCCAATCCTCTGCTGAAGGATTCAAGGAGAATAATTAGAATAGACATAAACATCCACAGACTAAACTAAATTCTGCTCTCTGCAAAGGTCTTCATTTAATCTAGGGGAAAAGCGTCCAGAAGACATGAGCTGGAATCCTTTCCTAGCCACTTGCTAGCTGGGTAACTTGGGGTAACTCAGTCGATCTTTCTCAGCCTCTGTTTCCTCGTTTGTAAAACAGGGTGTTCCAAAGCTCATGGAGTCATTGGGAAGATCAAATGTGATGACGTAGTTGAAAGCTACAAAGTTGTTGTATGCCTCACAACCAAGAGCCTTCTCTCCCTTTTCCCCTGTTGGTGATTGTGCTTCGATTAGCTTTCAAGACAGAGACATTTGTCACCACTTTTAAATGAGCCCCTTGGTAGAAGAAGACTCAGAAGTAGGACCCTCACATGGCTCCACCATTTCCGGGGTTGTCCTAGAAAAGCCACCTTTATCTCCGCATCTCAGTTTCCTTATCTGAGAGATACGGGTTTTGACCAGATGATCATAAATGTTTCCTCTCACTCGATAGTTTGGGGTTTAACCTTTAAATTCAGTAGCACCCCCTTGTGAGTTATCTAAACCATTGATTAGACTGCAGCATTTCTTTTTCTGTATTGGCAGATGAGTTATCTGGCTGGTGGGTTCTGGGGTTCTGACTCATGTGTTCTTCCTGCTTTGCTCTATGCTTTCCAAGTTGTTAGCTCATTTAATTCTCATAAGAACTTCGTGAGTCTGGTTAGGCAGATATTACTGTCTAGCATCATTTTATAGATAAGGAAAATGAAGCCCCGGGAAGATGGAGAGATCCGCTCAGATCACCCAGGTAGTTGGAGAACTTCTCCAGACTGGAAGGCCGGTGGTCATGTGGGCGATCGGTGGACCTGGAGAGCCACTTCTCACCACTCTCCTGCACCCACCTTTGTCAAAGCCACCATCATCTCTCACATGGGGTATTGCAATTGCTTTATAACCATCTCCCTAGTGACACCCTTGCCCCACAAACAATCACTTCTCAACCAGAAGCCAGAGTGATGCTCTAAAAATGTAAGTGAGACCATGTTCCTCCTCTGCTCAGACCCCCTCCAAGGGCTCCCGTCCCATTCAGTGTCAGTCCTTACACTGGCCCCAGGCCCCTTGTGTCCATCTGTCTGGCCTCCATTCCTCCTACACACAGCTGCCTCATTCACTCCACTCCAAACCCATTAGTCTCCTCATTGGTCCTTACACATACCAGGCACCCTCAGGACCTTTGCACTGCAATTCCCTAGGCCTGAAACGGCTTCCTGAAGATACCTGCACAGTCATTCCTCCACTTCCTTCAGGCCTCTGCTCTGATATCACCAAGTTAGAAAGGTCTTGCTGGACCACCTGTGTACAGGTATATTCCTGATTACCTTTTCCTTCTGGTATTTTTTCCCCACAGCACCTATGACCTGCCAGCATATATCATTTACTTTTTAAATGCTTACTGTTTATCATCTATTTCTTCTTTTAGAATGTATGCTCCCTGAGGGCAGGACTATTTGTTTATTTGCTGATATCTTGCAAGGGCTTAGAACTGCTCTTGCACATAGTAAGTGTAGGATCAATACCTGTTGAGTGGATGAATGAACCAAAACAGGCCACAGAAATGTGGCCAGAGAAATATCCAGGAACAAATGAAAATTATCCATTTGCCAAACTAAGTAAAGGAATTGGCTATGAGGAAACAGGTATGTTAGCAGAGCTGCGGGGTGGAGCTTTTTTCAGGGGGAAGAAACCCTTCCAGTGAACCACCATGTGGAGATTACTGAACCTTGTCAAATTAAGAGGGGGTTGCATTCAGAGTAGGCAAGGGCTCAGAGCAGTTCGGGCTACTATCATACACATGTATTTCTGTTTTGCACATGCTTTTCCCTGGGCCTTCAAGGCCCCTCCCTCTTCATCCTCAGCCCCCAGCCTGGTAACCTTCTATTCAGCCTCCAAGGCCAGCTCTAACCTGGCTTTTCCTGAGCCCTCAGGCTGAATTAGCTGGTTCCCCATCTGTGCTCACTACCTTCTGTTATATTTATGGGTCTGCATGTCTTTCTTCCCCAATAAAGTGTGACTGCCAAGGTCACCTTTCAGTGCTATAACCGGGACAGCCCTGGGCAAATCAGGACAGTTGGTCACCCTAAGTGTGAGCTCCCTACAGGATCCTGTATCACTTTTCTTTGTCTTTCCAGAGTCTAAATGAGATCTGAAGCCTCAAAGGGTTGGTTCAGTGGAACACGTGCAGATGTGCGCTCCAGTTTCTACGGGCTAGATTGTGTGCTCTTTGAGCCTCTTGAAGATGAGCTCTGCACAGCTCAGAAAAAAGTGAGAAACATCAGCATGAACAAATCCTATTAGAAACAGAAGGTCCTTTCATGCTGGCCTGGCAGGCTGGTAGACGCTGAAGGGCACAGCCTTAAAATATGCAAACCAAATACACAGGTGGTTCTCAGCCTTCAGTATCTTGTGGCTCAAAGTGCGGTCCATGGACCAGAAGCAGCCTCAGCACCTGAGACCACGTTAGACACGCAGAATGTCAGGCTCTACCTGAAACCTACTGAATCAGAATCTGCAGCTTAAGAGGATCCCCAGCTGATTCATACACACGGCAAAGGTTGAGAAGCAGTTTTAGGACACATCAGAAACACCTAAGGATCAATGTCAACATATCCTTTGCCAGCCTCACTCCTGCAAATGTTGATTTTGTAGGCAATTTTGACATAGAGCAAAGACTGAGAACTGCTAGAAGTGTCTCTGTCCTATTGCCCTTGTTTCTCAAAATATGGTACCGGGACCACCTGTATCTGGTGCTTGCAGCAAGGGCAGATTTCTGAGCAATACCTGAACACACAGAATCAGAATCTCAAAGGTGGATTCAGCCTCTGAAATCAGTATTTTCAATAGATTTCCTAGGAGATTCTTGTGCACACCAAAGTTTATGAACCTCTGCTCTAGGAAAAGGGATGATCGAGAAGGAATGACACAAGTGCTCCTGTTGCTTTTGGCCTGTCTAGAATTCCTTCCCTAAAGCCAGAACTAATATTTTGTAGCATCACTCCTGGGGAACAAATCTCTCCTATTTTCAGTCCACGTGGCTTAAATATGACTGGCCCTTCCAGAATTATGCATGTAACCTGGGCCGGACCAATGAGAAGATTCCTTCCCCCTGACCACTGTGATTGCTTGAAGGTTAGGCATATGACTGAAAGTTTGTCAGTGAGAGCAGTACTATTTCTAGAATTACCGGGAAAGAGATGCTCCTTCTTCTGGGTTCCTAAGCTGAAGAACGTGAGTCTTGGGCTGCTGGTAGTCATCTTTGCTAATGTTTGGGGAAGCCTGCCAACACAGAAGAAGGCTGAGGCAGATGGAGCAGAGGAGGGGTACACAGAGCAATGAGAACTAGTCGTGTTGATTCAGTGTTTTAAAGCTGACTATAGCACAGCTTGACATTAGGTATTAAATGAAAAATGGATTCTGTGGTGAAATAGTTTGTGAAAGAATGCATTAAACAAATTTCCCGAGTTTACTTCTCTCCTTAATATGCCAAAGTGCACTTTGAGTTTCTAAGATGTGGCATTTTACAAACACGGAGTTTTAGAAAACATATATAGTATGTTATGGTTGGTACAGTGTCCCTTGGAAAAAGCACAGTTTAACAGTTTACAAAATGTTTCCACACATATTATTTTATTTAATCTTTCCAACAGTTTTTGAGGGAAGCGCTATTGGTACACATGAAGAAAATAAGACTAGAGGAGTTGAGTGAGTTGCCCAAGGCTGCTAGCCAGCTGGTGGCCAACCTAGTCGCACAGGGGTCAGCCGCAGAGCAAGATGGTGGAGGCACGGCACCTCCTGACCCCCAGCACTGTGGTCTTTCTGACATTCTCCTCTGCGACCTGAGGCGGCAGTTCCCGGAATAAAAACAAGCCATGGAGAGTTGGTTAGTCTTTGTGGATATAGCAAGATTACAGCGAATTATCCAAATGTTAATTGATGCAAACGTAGTACAAATAAATTCCTGGCCTTTCTCTTTCAGGTGGCTCTTCAGAAAATCTTTGCAGAGACCATTAGTCTAGGAAATTAGAAGCTAGAAAGGGGGTTACTACAGAAAGAATGAAAGGAAGTCCTAACCTGTGTTTCCTATTTAAGTCAAGGTCCCCAAGAGATTAAAGAAACTCCGGCGCACGGACTGGAGCATCGCCTCTCCCGGATAACGTCCCCTCCCCCAGCGCCTCCAGCCTGCTGATGCTATGCAGCATAATCAGACAGTCCCAGGGATTCGTTTTAAGGATCAAATTTTGGAACTTTTATCCAAATCAAGCTCAAGAATGCCCCCCAGATTCACCATGTACTGAGGCTGAATCTGTCTTTCTATCAGTGGCTAAGAGATTCAAAATGCTAAAACTAGAAAGTAAAACAGTATTTTCTGATTTAAAACCCGTGCTCTTTCTGCAACACCACATGAGAGGATTTAACAGGAAAGGATAAAGTCGAAATACCAGCTTCACTGAGATTCAGCTGCATGGCCTTAGGCAAGACACACAACCTCTCTCAACCAGTTGCCTCAGCTTTAAAATAGAGGAAATAATGTCTGTTCTGCAGGAGTGTTATGGGGATGAAGTGACAAGTTATGTGAAACTGCACTTTGAAAATTATGACATGCAAAGCAAATGTTATGTATAAGACTTAACCAAGTATTTCTGCTTCTACCACTATGACTACCACTATTCTTCACCTAATAATAATCAATCTCACAATAGAAATAAGTATTAGGGTTAAATAGAGAGGGAGATAAAAGGAGACACAATAAAATTGAAAATCTTTCCCCTTTATGCTGTCCCTCATCCAGGTCTTGTAAAAACAAATGTAACCATCTTTCTTATCCAAGACTTGATTTAGGAAAATGACGACAGACATTTCCAGTTGTTCAACATCGACAAAATGAGCTCATACCTATTGCGTTGTTTCATTAATTCGCACAGTATTTCCGAGTACGCCCTCTGTGCCGGGCTCTGTGTTGAAAATCAGTGAAGCCTGTAATCATCAAACACTCCCACAGGGAAGAAGATGGAATGTGAGGCGAATCTCCACCAGGCACAGGCATTTAACACGCAGTTGCTTGCCTATGTTCCTAAGCCCGGCACAGAATCGCACAGTAGTATCATTTCCTTGGAAAGAGTACATTTTACAAGGTATCCATTAGGGGATAGTCCTGGTTTCAAATCCTTTCCCTCATTTTCTCATCATGGGCCACATTTTTACGCTGAAAATATAGTTAGCATAGTTTTCATCACTTTGAGATTTTTTATGTTTATACAAATCTAACATGGCATTCAGTGTCTGCCTTTCAGCTCCCAGAACCAAGATGCAGACGCAGGCTCTAAGATGAGCTTAGCAGCTTAGTTCAACCAACATTTATTGAATGCCCTTGAACGTGAGGCATTATGAAACTCCATAATCCTTGCCTTGTGGATCGACCACTGAAGCCAGCAAGGCCAAGTGCAGCCACACAGGTGATCTGAAGCCCAGTCGAGTGACAGAGCCTTCTTCGATGGAGATAACATATAACCTAAAGGAAAACTTCAGCCTGTGTTATTACAGGTCTTTCTTTTCTGCTGGGCCAAGCACGCCAATGTACTCAGAAATCTTTTTTATTTTAATTGTGAAACATTCCAGCTAAAAAACGTCCTCGTGGCTGGCATGTTTAATTGAGCTCCTGAGAGGCCGTGTCGGTGAGACTTCGGGATGAATCACCCGCAGTCCCATTGGTCTCACCGAGAACCCATTGATGTTTCATAAATCCAAGTCGGTACAAATCTAATTGAGTTACCATGCTGAATTAGCTCACATCTAAATGGCATTCATGTCTACAAATGGAATAATTAGAGTCTAGAAAATGGGATATATCAAGTGGCATCCCAAGTGACAACAGAGAGGCATTTGTATTCATTCAATCAACTGCTTAAAAAAAAAAGCTGCTGTAAGACTTGACTTGGGCTGGATGATTAGATGCGGTGTTTGGGCGCTTGGTTTCTCTTATTTCTTTATATTTATATTTACCTGCAAGAGGCACCTTTACTCATTCTTCAGATATGTGAAAAATAAATGTCAGGCCTGAAGTTATTTTTAATCACCTAGTTTTAAAAAGAAAGAAAGAAAAGGGAGAGAGGGATAGTTCCATTTCAGCCTACAGATCTGTTTGTTTTCTACGATTAGAAATGGCTTCCTTATTTCATTCCTTTTGAGATTTTTTTTTCTTTCTTCTGCATTTGCTTCTAAGTACCTTGGTTAAGATGAATTCACACCCTGGGGGGCAGGTGGATTCAGATGTGAATGTCAGACTATCTTCTATTTGAAAAGTGCCTAAGTACCTAACCATAAAAAATAAAGTTCAAATCCTGTCCAGAAAGGATCTCATTAAATAGTTTTATTTCCAAGTCATTTTAGTTGTGAAATTTTAGGATATTTGAATTTAATGCTTCCTCGATTAACAGTTCAACTCAGCAAATACTAAGAACAGGAAGAAGGCATTTTGACGATGCAGGCTAATGGCCTCCTTCTAATTCACACTGTAGTCTTCAATCTAATTTACATGCTTAGTTTATTTATTACCCCAATTAAGTTTTGCAAATAGTTTGCAATGAGGTCCCCATGACCTCATAACTCACAATTACTCTTGGGATCTCCTGCCCACTTTGGCATGTTTTGAATAACACTGCAATATCTTCCAGGAAAGGATTGTACTTAGAAAATGATGGATGGTGATTGTGAGCATCTTGTCCATAAAAGATAGGATCTGATATGTGTCTTGGTCTGCTACTTGGTGTGTAGTTCACAAACCTAAGCTTTTGGAATTTGGGGTTATCAATGCTCCCTATGGCCACTGGTTTTCTCATCATCAAAGCTCCCTATGTCTGTTGGCTTTCTCATCAAGGATGGAGATTCTTCAGTATTAGAAGTCTGTGCCTGATGTAAGGCCAGCCTTTGTAGCATGCATGGAGTACACAGGATTATTTGATGAGGGCCAGAAGACTTTATGCCCCTGACTCTATTTCCACTCTCCAATTTACTTTAATTTGTCCATTAAAAATTTGAACTGGTGAAATCCAAATTAAATCTGTAGTTTAGATCACAGTATTGTACCAATGTTAATTTCTTAGTTTTGGCAAATGTACCACAGTTGTGTGAGATGTTAACATTAGGAGAAGCTGGGTGAGAGGTGTATAGGAACTCTCTGCACTATCTTTGCAACTTTTCTGTAAATACAAAATTACTTCAAAATAAAAAGTTAAAAAAACAATCTTTCTACCTGCAATCCCAAAGGTTATCTTTCTGAGAGTTCCTAACAAAGTCCATTCAAGAAAGAGCAACCTGAGCCTGCACCATGCTGGGCGGGGGAAAATGTGGGGGAGGGGGAGATGGAGGGGCTGGGCTCAAGTCCTGGCTCTGACATGCACCCACCAGGGACCTTTGACAAGCCCCTTAATCTCTCCACGCCCCAGTTTCCTCATCTGCCTGGAGGCGTCGTCAATAATGCCACCATTTCAGGGCTCAGAAAGGAACAAATGTGAAAACAATGACTATGCTTTGGGAAGTGAAAAAGTTGTACAAATTTTTATTAAACACCTCCGATGAGGGTGTCAAGGGCAAAATAGAGGCGGGGTGTGAACAATACCTTAAGATATTACAGAAATCATGGAAAGAGTCTTTAGAGCTAATTAGCACAATCCACCTTTACAGATGAGGAACCCAAAGTGCAGAAAGTGTCTCATCTAAGAGTCATGGTCAGAAACATAACTTACACCTCCTGATTCCCTAGCCAGTGTCCTTTCCACTGGGCTGAGATACTTCCCAAAGTTTTGTTCAGGACTGGCCCTGACAAAGGTCAAGCAAAATGATCTGCTGGATGTTTCCTTTTCAGTTTCGATTTGAAAAGCAGCCCCCTCTCACTTCTAATATTTTATTAGTATGTAAACACAATGACTTTCCAAACCAAGAGGCTTGCCTGTTAAGGACGGTCTAGTTATTAATGCAGAGAAAATTTGTTAAAATAAATGCAATCGAAGTACTGCATAGAAGTGGGAATTCAAATGGCCTGATGATATCCAGCTGCATGAAACACCTCTACAGACCTGTCCTGCAACATCTGAGATTAAACATCCTGAAATCTAAGCTCATCTAAAACCAGAAACCCCTCTCCGTGTCCCTCACAGCCTCACTCTCCTCACAGTTTTGCAGGTACAAAATCTTGGAGTCACTTTTCTCTTTTTCTGTCACTGTCTTAAGTTAACGTTTTATCTGGGATCCTCTTGGGAGTAGAATCTAAGTCTGACTCATCTTCACAAGTTCCCCAGGACCTCACAGGAAGCCTGATGCCTCTCACACATCAGGTGTTGGAGACTGCAACATGGATGCATCTATGGGAAAGCTCTTTTGTGAAACCTTTCAAAAGCTCTTGTTGGGCTTCCTCAAGGTCCCAAGGAAAGAGGATTTCTCTCTGCTTCTTTTCACCTTTTCACCTGAAATCATAAGATATTAAAAGATAAACTAATGTTATCACTGAAAGTTGGGCTAATGGATTGACTACCCTGCATAAGTCAGATCCCAGAAGAATACTCAGAAAAGAATCTCTCCAACTGTTGGGTTAAAGGAGACTGCACTCTTAATATTAAATATTTCCACTGTAGGTTACTATAAATTTCATTAACATGTTTGCTATTCTAATCTGTGGACATGTCCATTTATCATCAGACCATAATTTACTTTATACTATTTCTCTTGTTTGTGTTAACATCTCATACTGATAATTCAATCCCTGAATGTGTACTTTTTGAAATAATCAAATGCAAATTGACTTAAAATTTTGAAGGCTGTACCCAGCAAAAGTGTAGAGGTATGGAAAAGTAACCTGGTTGAAATCTTAAATAGGCTTTGTTAATTCCAAACTGGGGTAGCACAGGTAAGAGTTTGCATCTAACCCAAATAAAATTATCCTTTACCTGGACTCTTTGCAGCAGAGGACTAACATGGGAATAACAGCTCAGTCTACTCAGCCTTCAAGAGAAAACTTTCCCCAGGAGCTGTGAGACAATGAGAGAAAGCTTTGGGGAAGGGTCATCTTGGCTGACAATAATTGAGAGAGTTCTGGTACAGTTTCGTGTATCCACTAAATCCTGGATTCATTTATTCAAGCCTTTTATTTATCTGAAAAATAGGGAGCTGGAATCAATAAGCAAGACTAAAGTCCCAGTGCTCATCCAGTAAAAACATAGAGTCAAAAGTTTGGGGTTGCATAAGAAAAAAAATGGAACTCTATCAAGGATAAAAGTTTCTGTTGCTTTTAGCTGCACCTAACTCAAATGGCTTAATACAAAAGGAAATATATTACACAATGAGGAAGTCCTGAGTTGGGCAGCTCCATCAGGAGCTTGGGCTGCTGTCATGAAAAGCCCAGGTCCTTTCCATCTTTTCCCTCTGCCAATGTCAACATGTCAGCTTTGCCCTCAGACCAGCTCACTTCATGGGTCAGCAGATACAAGTTCACTTCCACAGGAAGAGGTGGGCCATTTCTTCCCCCTTGTGTCTGTAAGAAAAGGCATCATTTCTAGAAGCCTGAAGCCGATTTCCACTCCAGTTGCACTAGCTAACACTCAGCCAAATGCCTTCCTCTAAACTAATCACTGGCAATGGAAATGAGATTACCAAGCTTGGGTTAGCCTAATCAGGACTTACTCATGAGCCATGGTCACATTCTCTGAGGAGCAGATGCCTAAATAAACTTGAATTTATGTTTGCATGAAAGAAGGGAGGAATAGACATTGGTAAGTAACCCACAGTGGAACACACACTCTGTGGAATGACATGGGAATCATATCTCTAGGATTGGACTCTGCCTCTGCCACAACATCTATTAGGCAGATGCAAGGAAATCAGTGATACTAACACCCTATAGCATATCTTCCTAATTAGAGATAGAAATGGGGAGATGAATTATACTAGTAAGAGTTCTCCAGCTTCTGACTTTACAAGTGAATAATAAAAAGTGCTTTCACTTGTGAGATTGTACATAGAGATGACAATTAGGTAACTGTTTCTCTGAGAGCTTGGAAACAAAGCCCATATACTATGTGTGACTAGCTATGGGAGAAAACAAGGAGACTGGGTTTAAGAAGATCCAAAATACAGTCAAGGTGATCTGGGGTGCATTTCTTAAAGATGGACCAGGGATGGGGTTATAGTTAATAGGCCATAACCTAATCAACATCATCACACCCTGTTAAGAGAAAGTGGTATGTATATGTAAGTGAGCATAAGTCAGGCCATCTTGTTACACTAAATGGCCCCAACCCCTCCTCTGTGTGACTACTCGCTGCTCTGCACATACTCTAAAAACTTCACATGCTCTCCTGATTTATGGCCTCCGCTTACATATATACTCCCCAATAGCTTGATAAATTAAAACTTTGTTCTACGAGTTTCTCTCCAGGAACAGGCTGACCACAGGTGGGAAACACACTTACAAGGTATCCATCACAGCTGACAGAAGGATGGAACAATATGATGCCTGGAGCCCATCACACCTTGAGGCTAACATCCCCGGACCCCTCCACTCCCCGACCCCCGGCTTACTGCCCATTTTCCCTATATAACTGCCTCAACATTCTGTAGTCTTTGAAGATGGTGTTTTGAGACATTAGTCTACCATCTTCCCGGTTATGCTGGCTAATCGAATCAAAACTTCATTTCTTGATCCCTAACTCGTGATTAATTGGCTCCGATTAAGGCAAGCAGAGTGAGCCCATTGCCCAGTAACATGTAGAGGGGTTTAGAAGAATCACAGAATATTTTAAAAACCAGAATCCTAGAGCCAATCATTGTCAGTGCTCATCCATGGAATGCTCTAGAGAAGCCTTCCTTGGCAAGGTAAGAGTGCCTCAGGCTGTCTTAACTGAGAGGCTCTCACTAATATCAACGAGATTCTGATAAGTGGGCTTCTGTTAGCTTCTCCCACAAGGAATGAATGCACTAGGCAGGTCTGTGTGAGCAACCTGACCTCTAGAGAGGTACACTTCTTGCTATGGTCTGAGCATTTGCATCCCCCTCCCCCACAAAGTCATATGTTGAAATCCTAACCCCCAAGGTGATGGGATTAGGAGGGGGGTAATTAGGTCATAAGAGCAGAGCCCTCATGGATGGGATTAGTGCCCTTATAAAAGAGAGCCAAGAAATCTCCCTTGCCCCTTCCAGTATGTGAGGTAACAGTGAAAAGACAGCAGTCAGTGAGGAAGCTGGCTCTCACCAGACACCAAATCTGCCAGCACCCTGATCTTGGACTTCCCAGCTTCCAGAACTGTGAGAAATAAATGTTGTTTATAAGCCA
The DNA here is from genome assembly GCA_031878705.1 of Tapirus indicus. Taxonomy (NCBI): domain Eukaryota; kingdom Metazoa; phylum Chordata; class Mammalia; order Perissodactyla; family Tapiridae; genus Tapirus; species Tapirus indicus. Next base: position 51,426,645 of record CM062918.1, read on the forward strand.
CCCAGTCTCTGGTATTTTGTTATAGCAGCCCAAACATACTAAGACACTTCTCACCGTAAAATAATGAACCGACTTCCTGACCCTGTAACAGATATTAGGATTCCAGTGTGTATATAGGAGACTTATGTACAGACACACCTGGATGCCAGTTTATATATATATTTTCAGTTACTATCATCTTTCCCCAAGAGACAGTCCATCCGTTCCAGGTCAGTGAACAAAATCCGAATATGCTGTCCTGGATGGTGTTGAGTTCATTGAAGCGAGTGTCACCGGACTGTCCCTCAATTGATTATTTAGGCATTTGTTTTTGTCATCTTCCATAATTAGGAATTCTCCAGACTGCCAATTGGTAATTAATAGAAATACTCTGATGATCTTTAATAAAGCAAGAAAATCCCTCATTTTTTATGCCAAATATCTTCAACTAATTCAACTTGACAAAATCTACAAATTTGCCATCACAAAACCTCGCTCAACTAAATATTCCAGCCTATAATTTTTCTTTACTACATTTAAGTTTTAGAAGAAAGAGTCCAGTCAGACAAGCTTCTATCAACTGTTTAGTTTTTAAATCCACTTCTCTGGGATCTATAAAGATTCAGCTCAACTTCCTGCACCTTTTCCATCTCCACCCACAGGCTCAGAGATGCTAGTTCACATTGGGACTGGGGAGCTGGCACTTGGAAATGGCTCAAGCATCATGGAAAAATCCAACTACTGCCACAAGACTTCAACATGAAAAAATAATCTAAGAAGCATTTCAACAAGAATTGCAACCAAAAGTGTTCCTGATTAACTTTCGGGCAACTCATCAAAGCCCTGAGCAATCTGTTTCTTAACGTAAAGCTCTTTCTTGTCGCCATTCGAGTGTTGTTCTTTCACCAGATAGAAACTCATCAGATGTACCTTCTGTTTCTGAGAGCTCTGTCCTTATTAAAACACAGTCTATGGTCTTAATTTATTCAAATTTGCACTCTCTAGCCCCTGGCACACAGGGAGCACTACTTATCAAATGGCAATGAATAGTCATTGCTAAAGGTTGTGGGGTTTCCTGTAGGGTTAAGATGTTTCTTGCTATGAACCTGCAACATGCAGGAAACCAAATGTCAAGACAAGTTCATTGATTAACTGGGAAAATTAACTTTTTCCCCCAATATGTAAAGTGGATGCAACACTGAAAATAAAGATATGCCTATCCTCCAGTTTGTCTGCAAATAGAAGCTATTTGCTTCTCTTTAAAATTTTGCATAAAACCAACATCTCTTTCCTAGATTTAACTGCATCTTTGAACAGAATCTGAAGTCTTTTATTATTTTAAATACCATCCCATAAATCTGAAACCAAGGCAAAACAGAGAACCGAAAGCTCAGTGATATTTAAATCAGTAAAATGTAGACCATATGCTCAGCTGTGTTCATATTTTATGAAAATGATGTGCTTTAAAAACCAATTAGTAGAGTGTATTATGTATGGACATAAATACTCTGTTATAACATGCCTGCATGAGAAGACCATGAAAAAAATCACTCGATGAGGACCCATCAGTAGCCATTACTGAAATCAGCTGATTCTCAGGCATCTCCAGTAGTAGTGCGTTAGTTTTGATCATCAAGGAATGGAATGATAGCTTGGTCCCCATATCCCATCCCAAAGCATCAATTCTAGTTCTGACAGTTCGTATGTCCACTTCACTGTGTGCTTGCTACTGAAAGTGTGGTTCAGGAACCAGCAGCATCAACATCACCTGGGAGCTTGATAGACAGGCAGAATCTTAGCTCTCATGCATACTCACAGGCACACACATATGCGTGAACACACACCTCCCACACCATGCCCCCATATCCCCATGCCAATCACCACTTCCACTTCCAACACCCTGAATCATAGTCCTCTTTTTAGAAGATCCTCAAGTGATTCGAATGTGTGTTAAAGTTTGACAGGGACTAGTGTATATCACTCTAAAAGTAAATAACTTTTCTTCAGTGTCCCCCACTTTACTGGGTTGCACCACAAAAAGCAATAACCCAAGTGATTGTTTATCAGTATACAAAACACAGAGAGAGGAAATTTTCCCCAAGGAGGAACAGACTGAATAGTATTAACAGTGCTTTAAACTGTAATGAATTCCCAGTCTAATTCACTATGAGGTTTCAATTTATACCACATTTAGAGGACTCCAGGTTCAAGTAATCACTGCAGTAATTAGCTTACTTCCAGTCCTCCAAAATAAACCCACTAATTTTTGCAATCAGCCTTCATTTGGTTAATCACCAGTTTAATTGATTTAATTAGTTTGATCTGCAAAATTAGTCAAGTGTAAATACTGTTTTGTAAACAGAGTTTAGCTCCAAGCTGTAAGATAGGGAATTCTAATTCAAACCTAGAGTTAATAACAAAACGGACACGTACAGGATTTTGTCATGGAATACTGCAGTTGCAAGTTTTCGGGACAGAGGCCCGCAGAGATTCTGGAGAATGTTTTGGAAACATGCTATTGTAATTACAGCATTGGATAAGCTAAGAGACCCCCCCCAACCAATTCTAGCACTGTACAGTCATTGTGTTTTGTAGATTATAAAAGGAATTCTTTGTTGTTTCTTTTTCTAAATGAACTGCCTCAACGCTAATGTTGAGAGTTGACCAGACTCGAATTTCATGTTATTTTTAATATTTCAAGACTTGCCCGCTAAAGGATATTTTTAAACCTTTCCTGAAACGAACTTTAATACAGTAATTGAATTTTTTAAGCAAATGTTTCTACTCATAGTAACAACATGGAATTCCGAAGGTGTAGCACCCACCGTGTGATGCAAAATACTTCTTCACTTTTTACTAGTTTTTGAATACAGTGAATTTGACAAGATAAAAGTTCCCTTTAAATGCCCCCAAATGAATTCATTCTAAGTGTTAAATTCAGTAGATTCCCTATAGAATAAGACAGTCTTTCCATTTAAAATCTCTGCCTGGTAGATTGTAAATGAGGGAGGAATTAGGTAGGAAGATAATTGTTTATAGACTGTATTTTCCCAATTGCTTCTCATTACTGAGCCACTTTTAATGCTATCTCTTTGGAATTTTCCACAGATTTGCTTGATATTTTAAAAAATTTTTAATTATTATTATTTGAACACTTTGGGATTCCATTGTTGTGCTATGAACTGAAATGTTTGACCTGTATTAAAAACTATGTTGGGAGAGTGATGCCAGCAATAATTTATTAAGTTGTTCAGGATGCATAAGATAGCAATATGACTAAATAACCAAATTGGGCCGCCCACTCACAATTTTTGCAATGCAGTGAATGCTGAAACAGAGGCTAGGAGGAGGGGCGTGGAGGCAGCCCGTGAATATATGCCCTATTAACTGTCATTAACATTTAAAAAAATCCGGTTGTCAGTTTAGAAAAAGAGTGTGGATTTTTTGTTCCAAACATGATGTTGAATTTATCTGTAAAGTATACATTGATTAGGTCTACAGCCCTTCATGTGGGCTCAGCAATGATTTCTTCTGGTTGGGTCTTTTTCTGTAATGAGTCAGATAGTAAGTATTTTCGGCTTTGCAGGTTATAGGTCCCTGTCACTCTGCTGTTCCAACTGAAAGCAGTCAGAGTCACTATGGAAACAAATGGGTAAGGATGTATTCCAATAAAATTTTTTATGGCTACTAAAACTTGAATTTCATCTAATTTTCACATGTCATGAAATATTCTTTTGATTTTTTTTTTTAACCACTTTAGAAGGTTAAAACCTTTCTTAACTCACAAACTGAACAGAAACAGGTGGCAGCAGATTTGGCCGTGGGTTCCCCACCCCATTCTGGTTACCGTGGGACAGATGGCTACTGAGTCTTAGTAGAGACATTATATGCAACTCTGCCACTTCAAAGCCTATTTCATAACTTGTCACTTACAATTTCATATCAATTTCAAAATGATTGCTCCTGGCTTACAGAAGTCGCTTCACATACGAGACCCAAAAGGCAGAGGAGCAACAAGGAATTAGACATGGGGGCTTAGCTGGCGTTAAAGAAAAAGAAAAAAAGGACCAGAGACTTTTGTACAAACATGAGGTCCTAACTCTCCTTAAGAGTCTTCAAGGAGGAGTCGGGACTACCCCTCCCCTTCCAGCTGCCTTTAATGCTCATTTAAAACCTTTCGGGTGACATTTTTCCCTATAGCGTATTGTTCTAAATTATTTTTACTTTGATTTCACTTGAAGCAAAAGACTGTGGTTGGGGGAAAGGGGATTGGTTGAAAATCACAACATGATTTATCCATTCTTGTTCTTCTGTAGAGTGACTCTGAGTTCCCAAATCTCTTCTGGAAGGTTTTGCAGATATACAATGTGGGTATTATTACTCATTTCCCACTTTCCCTGACAAGGCAGCTGGAACCATCACCAATGGGGCTTGATAACTATGTTTCAATAAGTGCTTAATTTTCTACAAATTCCCCATAGGTAAAAGATGAGGAGCCTAAAATATATTCATCTCAAATTGTTTCATTAATATTGCTAGAGGATTCCAAAAGACAGAGAGAGCATTTTTAAAAAAATGAGTCTGATTTAACCTGTTTCATTCTAGCAGCCACGGCAGCTTGCTTGAAAGTTCTAACTGCATCTTAGTGGGTACATGACTTTGCAGAGGTCATTCTGAGTTGCAACATCTTTTCTGTAAAGTGGGTTCACAGAATTTGCCCCGCTGACCTTGGGGCATCCCCACATGGGAAAACTGCATGTAGAAATGCTTTGTAAAAAGGACAGTGATTCAAAAAGCTGGGTTCCATTAACACACATGGATTGAGCATCTTCTAAGCTTGGGAGGCAGAAATGCGTAGGTGGAGGCAGAATAGGTTAAGTGCTGAAGAGTAGCGCAAGCAAATGCTGTTTGAGTTGGAACACCCAGTCTTCTTAGTGTGTAGCTTCCAGGAAAGTCTTGAAGAAGGAAACAGAGCTGAGCAAAAGGAGGGAAAGAGCATTTTAGGCAGTGAGAAAGGCATTATCCTTTCACCACTCCACATTTGATGACATCTTTTTTTCTTTGTAATGAAGACTTCCTGCTCCAGCTTGGTATATTTAATTTGGCTGAAATTTCCCTCTGCAGGATTTGTACAATAAGCACCTACTCCTAACTTCTTGCTGGACTCAGGTAGAGGTGCCTCAAGAAGGAAATAAATCAAAACCAGAGTCGACTGCTTTGAAAATCTCTTCTTATTGTTTCACTAGGTATATTTAGATCTAATAAGATATGCAATTGTTACATCTCATTACAGCTTTCCTAGACTTTTTAGTACAACTAAATACCCATAAAACCTTAAAATTGTTTGTGTGGTATCTATGTTTCCTAACAAGGAAAAGGATTTAAACTGCAGATTTTAAGCATCTTGGATATTTAAAAATTCTCAGGGTATTTGTATGAAATTGGTAAAGGAGTCTGTGGGGAAAGAAGAAACTGCCTTAAAGATGAACTTGCCCACCTGGGAGTTCCAAGTGCAAATAGCAGTAGGATTCCAGAGTCTTAACATTTTCTGCAGCAAGAAGTCCCCAAATTATATGCCAGAGTGTATCTAGGTTAATACATATATTTGGCCAAACTACCCAGGGCTCTGCTAAATTCCTCAATGTTTTTACAGTCAGTATACTTTTCAGATCTTGGGTGCTAATTTGTATCATTTGCAAAAACAACTGTGAAAGCTATTTGGTGCTTGCAATGCAATTACCACTAAAGAGGTTTTGGGGTATTCTCATTAAACTAAGTCCCAGATGTTTTTGCCCTCGTGATTTGTGTTGATCTGTTCTTTGTCAGTTCTAATTATCAATCAAGATGAATGAATTAGTCCTCCACTTGGTGAAAAGCCTATTTATGCATATGATCAGGACCCAAGCTCAAAGAGCCTTCAGAGATGTCTAACCCAGGAATGGACCGTTTCCTCTGCTTGCATGCGCAAACGTGGAGCAGCATTGCTTTCTTTTTCTCCATCTAATATGTATGTTGGGGAAATGTATGTAATTAGTGGTATATGTGAGTGTGCACAAAAATATGGACACACATATAGACACACAATTCTGAACTAACTATAGATCTCTATGTAACCCCTTCCTCTTCTGGTACAATATTTTTGATTTGAAGACTTTCATGTGAATAACATTTCCAGGGGGAAATCTCTAATTGCTGAGCTAGGAAAAAAATCGTGCCCTAGGAATCTGATTACAATATTTTAGTATGTTTGCTTCCCTTGGAGTTGCAGCCAGCCGGCTCTTAGCAGGGATACAAACTACCCAGTGGGCACTCAGTACACCTCACAGAAGACTAGGACACCTTGTGAATATGCATTAAACTGTGGTCCTCTTCACTTCCCTAGCCTGCTGTGTCTGGGCAGGCATGCTAGCAAGCATTCTCGAGAGCAATGTTTGCGGTATCAGACTGGAATGATGCCACCACACATGAAATATCTGTCCTTTTTTATAGCTGTTTCCAATGCTCTCGGGAACAAATTGTCCATCTGACAAAGATTCTTTGAACTGAGAATTCAAATGGCTCTGGATAGGCAAGAAATGTCTGTCAAGGAGGCAGAAGGAGGGGGAAAGTGCCAAGCAGCTCATATAGTAATTTGTCAGCAAATTCTGATGCTTCCCTTCGTCAGTGTGTAGCATTACAAAGGGAAGAAGAGCCTTTATTTCTGCAGTAACAGCAGGTGACATCACCTGCCCTGCCTAATGGAAACGCAACTAAATACTGTGTGTGTGTTGAAAAGAGGGAAATTAAATCTGCTTCATCAAAGACGTAAAATAAGCACTTTCCTTGAGTTCATTTGAGTCTGTGTGTGTATACATTATACACACACACACACACACACACACACACACATATATATAAAGGATTGTTTTGTAAAAGGCCTATTCTCCAGTTATCTAGGAGAGTTAACAAAAAAGGTGTCATTAATGTACACTGACATAAATTTTAAAAATCACTCTTTTTAACATTTGGAAGAGAGCTCTGGGGGAACCTTGAAATCATACAAGGGCGTCCTTGGTAGATTGGTTGGATGTTAATTTGCCTTCAGGAACGATCAAAGCAGGCTGCACTTTTGCATGAGGGTCACTCACTAGTTAGCTGTTTTTCAGTATGTAAAAAACTTTAATTCTATTTTGTTTCAAATCAGCTGAGGGGCAAATCCTTTCCTTTGAATCAGTAAGAGCTTTTGTGACTGTTATGAAACAGTTTCCTAATGTCCCTTTAAAAAGGCTGGTTGGCGATGAGCATCAAGAAGCCCTTAGACCCAGTCAAGTCCTCCTGGGAACCTACTGTAAAGAAACTAGCCTAAACATCTAAAAAGTGTTTACGCACAAAGGTGTCAGTTACAGTATTAATAATAACAGGGAAAATAGGAAATAAATCCCTTTATTATGACTCATTTAGGTTAAGTAAACTATCATATAGCCAATGGATTATCATGCATTCATTAAATATATTTGTAAATACATCAAATATATTTATATTTGTAAATGTTTGTAATGAATACAATTTAATGTAAATATATTTACAAATATAGATTTATATATTATAATTGTTATATATAATGTATAAGTATATTAATTATTAATGTGTTAATTATATTATATAAATATAATAGCACATATTTATATTAAATATATGTACAAATTTATATTAACAGGAGGAAATATGTATATTATAATGTTAAGTTAAAATTGCATAAGTAATGCAATCCCTAGTATATTAGGGAAAAGACTGGAAATCAGTGTACCAAAATGTTAACAGTAGTTTTCTCTAGGTGTGGAACTATGGGTGAGTTTCCCCACTTCCTTCTACTTTTTTATAGTTTCCATATCATCTATACACAATGAATAGTGATTATAATATGGAAATAAGGCTTAATTTTGGAATTAAGTGGGCAAGGACATTTGCCACTGCTGCCAGAGGTGGTCAGCAGACAGGTGGGAGCAGTTCTGGTTTATTATTTGCAACTCCATATTAGCCACATCCCTTTCAGGGCTAGGGTTGGGTCTGGGTGTGTTGGCAGCTCAAGGAAATCACCCTTCCATTTCTAACTCTGAGTTAATTTTATGTATGGGGAGCACCTCACCTGAGTCACAATTCTCAGGGAGATGCTCCAGGATAATCATCTGAGCTGGGAACAGTAGACGGTTCTTCACCTGCCATCACAGAACTCCCATCGCCTGTGGAGAAGAGTCCCTCACGGGAAGATCTGGGATGGAGTGCGCTGAAACGTTGAAGTGAGGTCTTTGGAGCTTAGCAAAGAAGAGGTCAGAATCCCCAGGGGGTCACTCTGCAGTGACATGACATAAAATGGTGCCCATGAGGAAGAGGCAGGCAGAAAGCCAGCAGGGTCCCAGCATGGTCCTAGCGGGGAGAGTCTGGGGTGGGGGCCTGGCTAGATAGCAGCTTTTGTCAGACCTGAAACCTGTACCTGAGAAGTTCAATGGTTTTCCATTTCTTGCACTTCTTTGGTGCATTTCCTTTTGGTTTTTCCCTTGGCATCTGATAACTGTCTTCAAGGCCAGTCTGTCTCAAGCTGTCGCCTGTGCTGTAATCAGAGGGTTGTGTCCCTGCAACTGAGCACAGCGGCAGGAACAGCAAACCCAAGTGAGCTTGGCCCCACCTGTCTTTTTGGGGGAAGCCAACTGGAGGCTTTTTATATCTTCATCACTTGGTTAAGGCCAAAAGAACCTTTTAAGAAGCCTTTTAAGTTACTTTTTAATTTATACTTAAAATCAGCCATATTTTGCTAGACAATAACAGGTGTATTCTTAACTCACAGACTGAATTTCAGCTCAAGGTTGGGTCAAATTTGTAGAAGTCATCTCTTCAACTCTTTGATGGAAGTGTCTTGAAGATAACGTCTGCAAGGGGACCAGTCCTTTGTCAACCATTTGAGATGTCATGTGTTCTAATAGCTCCTCTTCGTCCATTGTGGCTCTTGATTCAAGCCACTGCCTCACCTCCTCTTGTGGGCAATGCCTTGAATCTCCCCCTCCCAGGTTAACTTACAATTAGCTCTCCCCAGCTTGCTGCTTGTCACCTGATTGTCAGAGTGGCAATGGTCAGATAGAAGCTCAAAATACAGGAGATCACGCAACTCACTCTGATCAGCAGTTCAACCTCTTCCTCTAACCGCCCCTCCCAAATAAAAAGAGGCACACCGAGTAAAACAATACATTACGACAATATAAAAAATGGTGTGTTTGGCGGGGGGAGGTGATTACGTTTTTCAGAAACTGCTTTTCAGAACAAGACTGGCAATAATCAGGAAAAACAGTGTTAAATTGTTTACAGTAAAAGCAAAATCTATACTGTTTCCATTGAGCAAATATTACTTTTAGATTTTAAAAATAATCCAGAATTTGAATGAAAAGAAAAAGGAATTTAAAAAATATATAGTTGAGACTCCACAGTTTACCAACTGCTGTGTTTCCTACTACAAATCACAGCTCATCCTAAAGCCTGAACTTAGTGTTAAATAAGAGGCCAGAGTTAATTTAGGGAGTGATTACATCAAGGCGTCTTAGAGCAACAATGATTGTGGCACAATTAGGCTTCAATTTGTAATTGAGAGTAACTCCCACAGGACTAACTTACTGATGAATTTCAAATAAGCAGACTTCAAAACTAAGAAGAAAAATGGCTGATTATAAGCTAAGGAGGAAAGGAAGGTGGGGAAAGAGAAGAAATGGAATCTGAGGATTCGACTAGTGATTCCTTAAAACCTGGAATCACCAGGACGACGTGCAATCACATACAGCTGGGAGAACCACAAGCAGACTACGAATAGGAAAAAAAGACCAATATGGGGTTGACAGAACGTATACTGCTGCCCACTGATCGTGGAAAAGGCTCTGGTCTGAAAATGGACAAGGATCCGGTGTTATGGGTGCCACTGACCTGAAAAGCACTTAAGCTTAGGTTAAAGGTGCATGGCAAGGATCAAAGAGAGGGCTTCAGCTTTGCCCATCCTGGGATTGAGCAGGCCCACGCACTGCTGTGGGCTGGGCCAGTGGGGAAATAAGCCTCCTGCAGCAGCCAACACACTGCTAGGAGTTTGAAGACCTGAAGTTTCCAGATGCTGATGCTATGTGCACACAGCCTTGGCACAAGCTTTTGTCAGCTGCTATTCTGGTAGCTGAGGCAGGGGGCCAATTTTCAGCTCCTCCCTCTATGTCTCAACATTTTCCAGCATTGGGGAAGCTGCCCTTGCCCCTGACTCAGTGGCAGACAGGAGAGGGCATTTCCCGCTCTCAGGAATGTGCCCAGGAATGAAGGTCTTATTGCTCCCTCTTCCGCTTCCTGTCCCCAGCTGGGGAATCTTTCCAGTGGCTTCCAGCCATGGTGGCCTTAATAGGAAAAACCTGGACATAATGTTCACTCCTGCAGTGTCCACCAATCAGAAGGGGTGCAGGACCCAGCTAACCTGGACATCTGTAGAAGCCCCCAGAGAAATAACTAGAGCTCCAGAAACTATGACCTTGAAGCAATCTCCTTCTTGTTTTTGGTAAATCCAAATAAACAAATATCTACCCTCTGCCCAAGAATCTCATTTTGCTCACTCTACTACTCATAGAGAAAAGAGGGAAATACTTCTTGTTGTAGCCTTGGGATCTATAAAGGACTGTGATTAGCTTTAGTGTGCTAGCCTGCCATGCCTACTTTGCTTCTAGTAACAGAGCCCCTTTTTCATAGGGGTGGGGTTTACCCCTCCCAGATAGTGATGGGCACATGACTCAGCCCTTGCCATCGTGATTGTTTCAGGGGTAAGCACACAATCCAAACAGGGCCCGCTTGTCTCCATGAGACTTGTTTACATGGATACTGGAAAAGAGAGGGGATCTTTTCTGCTGGGATCGTGAGACAAAAGCACTGGGTAAGTCAAGACCTGCTGGGAGCCATTTTTCTCTCATGTAGAGAGGGCTGAGAGTGAAGCCAACCCAAAGGAATCAGGCATGAGAGATGAAGACAGACAAAACCTAACATCATTGAGACTCAGGACCCACCCATGCCTGAAGCCAGGGCATCACTTGACTTCCCAGATACTCCAGTCAATACATCACCTTTTGGCTCAAGTTATTGACTTGAGTTTCTGTCACTTGTAACATTGAGAGTCTAGGCTTACAGCAAAAGGAGAATGGGGTCCACACCAGATTTTGCCTCAGGCCCAATTTGCATAATTACATAACCCACTGGGTCATATATTCCTACAGAAGTCATACGTAGGTTGGAGAAGGGGAATAATGGAGGTTCCTAACTGAACTTTCTTGTTCAGTAGCTCAGGCTTAGGAAAAGTGGTTCTTCTGACAGGCTATGTGTTCCCTGAGAGCAGGAACCACACTTATCCCGTGTGTCTTAGTTTTCCCAGAACCTAGTAGATGCTCCGAAATTTGGCTGAGGTGTTTTACTTCTGATAGGTAAAATAATGATGATGCAATTAGTGACAATAAATTTAGTTATTTTTACTGTGTTTCCTCTATGTGAGGGTAGTCCTGGGTTTTGGGGTATGTCTTAGATTGGGTTCCTCTGAAAGCAAACCCTGTAATAAGGACATGGGTGCAGGTAGTCTGTTTGGGAGGAGAGACTAGAGAGAAAAGAGCCAACAAAGGGTGTGTTCATGTGCTGGTTACAGCTGAGGCAACCAGGCTCAATCCCACTGGAGAGTCCCCAGGGAACCACGAAGAGCAAGCCTCAGAAATACACCACCCCAGGGCCAGCCCCATGGTGTAGAGGTTAAGTTCGGCACATTCTGCTTCAGCAGCCTGGGTTCATGGGTTCAGATCCCAGGCGCACACCTACACCACTCATCAGCTATGCTGTGGCAGCAACCCACATACAAAATAGAGGAAGATGGGCCTAGATCTTAGCTCAGGGCTAATCTTCCTCAAGCAAAAAGAAGAAGGTTGGCTCAAGAAGGAGATGATCATGTTAGCTCAAGGCAAATCTTCCTCACAAAAAGTAGGAAATGCACCACCTTAAGATGGGAGGCTGGGGCATTTATCCACTGACATGTGACCCACATTGATGGAGGAATACCTTTTAGAGTATTAACCTCCCATCTCCCAACGTGTGCGTGCACATGCACACACACGCACGCATGCACACACACACTTTGGATTGCACCTGTGGGTGGCTGGGTGGCCCTCTGCACATTAGAGAACATTGAGCAGAAACTCTGCAGTGCGTACAATGGTGTATGGAACAGTCCTCCACAGTTGTGCTGAAACCAGACAAGCTGAGGGATATGACTCGGTGAACAAGCATAAGCTACAGGCAGTCAATATTCCTAATAACATTTGGGGTTCAGATACCTAGAAAGTTATAAGGCATTATTGGTGGTATTCTTGGAAGAAAGACATTAGGATATTTCATGGCCTTATAAAGGCCATGTGTAATGTCTTTCTGGCCTGGTTCAGGTTCCACAGTACATCTTGGGAGGTGTCCACATGATGAGCCTGTGTGACTGTGCAATTTTTCAATTGTTCAAACAGCACTGGAGCGCAAGCTTCATGAGGGCAGGAACTCTGTCGGGTTTGGCTCATTGGTCTATCTCGTTGTAGAACACAGTTCCCAGCACATAGCACATGCTGAATAAATATTTGTTGAGTGGATTAAACAACAATAAGAATTTTCAAAGGAGAATTGCTGGGACTATGTATTATTTCTAAGAGACTTTGGGTTAGCTGGTTCTTTATTCCACATTATTACTCTGGGGCTGAATCTTAAGGACTGGGTTTTATGAACATTGCATATCAGTTGAGTCAGACAGATCCTAAGTACCATAGGAGTTCAAAAAAGAGAATAATACGTTTCTAGGCAGTAGGAAACTGGCATTGGAATGGGCCTTGAACTGAAGTGTTAGTTTAAACAAGTAGATAGAAAAGTGGAAGTTTTCACAGAAAATTTATCAATCAGAGATCACATATGGTGGCAATTTCCTCTTAAAGATAATTGGAGTCCATTGAGAAGAAAAGGATGGAAAATTTGCTGGAAACGTCTTTCCTCTGCTTCTTATGTTTGTGGAAATCTTTTTAATCCCAGAAAGTAGCAGTAAAGAAAGAAAATATCCATTCATTCATTTGATCAACGAATATTTGAGTCCTACTATGTGCCGAGCATTATGCTTCTGAGGGTGAAGCAATGAGCAAAACAGATCCAATCCTTGTCCTCAGGGAACTTATAGTCTGGTAGGGAGATAGACATTAAACAATCATGTAAATAAGTATATAATAATAAATTGTCATGGTGGCTATGAAGGGAATTACAGGGCTCAATAAAAAAAGTATAAGGGGAGACTTTTATTTTTGGTGAGGAAGATTTTCTCTGAGCTAACATCTGTTGCCAATTTTCCTCTTTGTTTTGTTTGAGAAAGATTATCCCTGAGCTAACATCTGTGCCAATCTTCCTCTATTTTGTATGTGGGTTGCTGCTACAGCACGGCTGATGAGTGGTGTAGGTCCGTCCCTGGGATCTGAACCTATGAACCCAGGCTGCCAAAGCAGAGCATGCCAAACTTAACCTCTATGCCATGAGGCTGGCCCAAGGGGAGACACTTTTTAATGGGGGTTCAGGGAAGGTCTCTGAGAAAGAGACATTTACAGTGAGATCTAAAACATGAATAGGAGTGAGCTAGGTCACAGGGAAGGGGGTTAAAATATTAAGAAGCAGCATATGCAAAGACCCTGAGGAGGGAAGAACTTGCCAAGCTCAATGAACTAAAAGAGGGCCAGTGAGGCTGGAATAAAATGAGTGAAAGAGTGAGGAAGACAAAGGCCAAAGGAGGGGTGAGGACAGGAGAATGAGTGAGTGGCCTTGGAGGCCATACTGAAGACTTTGGATTTTGACCTAAAAGTAGTGGGAAGCCATTGAAGAACTTTGAGCAGGAAAGTGCAACGACCTTGACCAGCTGCTTGGCTTGAAGGTGAGCTGGAGAGGAAGCAGGGAGTTCAGAGAGTGAGCTATCACTGAGGTTCAAAACATGACTGTGGCTAGGACTAGAGTTGGGGCCAAGGACAAGGAGAAAAGTGGACATGTTTGAGAGGGATTTAAGGTGTAGAAATGACAAAACTGATCGGATGTGGAAATGATGGAGAGGAAGGATGCAAGGATTACTCCTAGATTTCTGGTTCAAGTAACGGGAGGGTGGAGGTGTCAGTCACTGAGATGGAGGAGACCAGGGGAATAGCAAGTAGGAGTGGGAGAGCAAGAGTTCAGTTTAGACATATTAAGTTTGAGATGCCTGTGAGATGCCAAGTTGGGATGCCTTGTGACGTGAGCCATAATGGCCTGGAGCTCAGAAGAAAGGTAAATACCAAAGAAAGGTTAAATACCGAAGAAAGAAAAGTGAGCAAATTCACCCACTAAGATGCTTTTGGTAGTTTAACGTTTATTTTAACTATTTATTAGTTTTATGGGAAATGCTCTAGGTTTCTAACAACCAAGAATTCTCATAAGAAAATGGTTGTGAGTAGATTTTACAAATGGATTGGCTTCATATTGTTTCATATACTAAACAAGGCTCAGCCAACTATTTCTAGTACTCTCACTTATAATGTAAATCCTTTAAACATGAATAACTAAACACCATCTCTTTCACTTTCCCCTGAGTGGCATTTGATATACAATTCACTCTCCTTGGATCTTTACCAAATTTCTAATGTTGAGATGCTCACAATACACTTAGAAAAAACTACACCAATATTTACAGCAGTTACGTCAATGGTCATATAATGAATGATTTTTAAGTTCATTTTTTAAATTTCCAAGTATTTGACTTTAAAAAACCCTACACATTAGTTGTATGATATTGCCTTAAGGTACTGTGCATCTTTCTAGTTTATATTCTGATTAGAAAATAAAACACAGAAAAGATTAAAAACACTAAACAGAAGCTGGAACTATGAAATTTAGTAGCACATTTGTTGAAAGAATGAGATATTTCATGAATAAAGGGCAGCTTGATCTTTTTATTTTTATTTTTTCATTCTTGTAGTGGTAAATTGCTATCTTAATAACTCCCTACTACTTTATTTTTAAGCACTGGCACACATTATTATTCTTTCTACCTAAGGAATTATAAGAAGATTTAAAGAAGAACACCACAGAGACTGTGTATGTGTTTTTATACATACATACAGATAAATGTATATGTATATCAATGTGTATGTGTAGATAAATGTGTATATGTACATACATGCGTGAATATGTATATTAACTTCTGCACACAGTCATTTGCAATCTGAAACATAAAACAGCACTTTACAGTGTTTATAGTAATTGTTTATGGCTATGTTTACACCATGTCAAAAAATCCAGTAAGTTTTATAAAAAACAGAACAAAAATTGTTGCAAGGCATTGTTCAAGCAAAGCAACTGACTGGCAAATCCTCCCTCCTTTTTATCCGGTTGCTCTCCAGCATCATTACCTCACAATGTGTGAGCTTCTACCCATTGGCATGACCCATCTGCAACAGTCCGATTAATAAGCTCATCTTCGTAAAGGGATTGAGTCTACGTAGCATTTTCCTAGACATTCTCTCATTCAGTCCTCTCCAAGCCTCATGAGACAATCTGTAATGCCCACTCACCATCTCTCTGAGCCTCAGTTGATTGCAAAATGGGGATGCTGCTCTCTACCCCACAGAGTGGCCCCAGAGGCAGGACCGTGTAGTTAAGCACACAGTCTTTGAAGTAAAAGAGACCTGGGGTCCAAGCCCCAGTTCTGCCACCGACTGGCTGTGTGAGTTCAGGCAAAGTACATCACCTCCCTAAGTTCCCAGTTCTTTGTCAATAAAAGAGGAGTGATTCCAGGGATGATGATGATAAGAGTAGCTGCCTCAAAGAGCAGAGATGGCCTGTGCCTAGCTTATAGCAAGTGGCTGATGAATCATAGGCATCGCTATGCTTGATCAGTAGCACCTTAAATATAAATGTCAATAAAATAGTAGAATCTTGTCACTATTTTATCGATGAAGACACTGGAATGCTGAAAGGTTAAATAATTCATCGAGTGATCACATGGGTAATGAGTGGTAGTGGTCTCATTAGAACCCTTGCTTCTTACTCCTAACCTGTCCCTTCCCCTTCCAGCCCAGGCCCAGGATCATCGCTGTGTAACCTGCCCACATGTTAGTTCTTGACAAATATTTGCTAGGATTGTGGTAACTTTCCAAGGGATCCAAATACTATCTCCAGCCCCACAGTCAAAACTGGTAACACTTGACGTTCCTCCCTTCTCACTCCACCCCTCAATGAAAGGGCAAGGCGGAATTCACTCGATTTTCCTTCCTTGAAATGCTGATGAGGGTTACTGGCTATTGGTCATTCTCAAGCAAAATGAGCATCCTAGAAATAGATTGCTGCCATTACTAAAACTAAGGTATAATTTCTTCCACATCACCCACTGCCATCAATAAAAGAGGGTGGGCTCATCATGGATATGTTTGCTTTTTAATCTATAGTTAATGAAACAAGGACATTATTTTAGAATTAAAAAACAAATAGTATAAGCACTGGTTTGGAAGTCACACTAATGGAATACAAAAATGCTGCTAATTACTTGTGCAAATGAACAATTAGAAAATAAGACACTGAACACTTATACTCCAGACACTTTGCAAAGCACTCCTTGTAGGTATCGTGGAATACATATTGCCATCATTGTTTTACAGATGAGAATTCTGACAGTCTGAGAGGTCAGGTAACTTGCCCAAAGACATAATCGATAAGTGACAGAGCTGGTATTTGAACCCAGGTCAGTTGACTTTCAATTCAACATTGAGTCCATTTTATCACAACTGCCTTTTGAATGTGACCAGGATTAGTGTTACATACTTGGGGGAAGAGCCTGATCCATGTTGCACAAGGATATTCACACAATGGGGACAGTATGAGTATGAAGTGATAAAAGAGGACTGGACCTGATTCAGGAGAACCAAGTCCCCACCCCACTTGCCTTTAAATGCCATTAAATGTGTGGCTTCAGAGAAGTCACTTGAGCACTGAAAGCCTTGGTTTTGCTCTGCTAGAATAAACCATTTCAAAGGCCCTTTTGTTTCTAAAAGGGATTGGTTCTGTTTCTATTTATTTAACTTTAACATTTAGCTGCTACACTTTATTGTGTAGATCTGTAGGTTCTGAAAACAGTAATTTGGATAGAAGCAAATAACTTGTCAGGATATTATATGAAGCTTCAAAGTCCTATTGAGGCTCTAAATTAAAAGTCAACACAAAATGGCAAGGGTGTGGGGAAACCTGTATTCTCGTATTACTGGAGGGTGGATAGATTCGCATAATCCTTTTTGAGGGCGATTTGGCAATTTCTATACAAATCTGACCCAGAAAATTCATTTCCAGGAATTTAGCCTATAGCTGTAAGAATACCCTGCAGCGACATTCACCCACGTGCATAGAGGAGTGCATAGAAGGATATTCTCTGCAGCACTGGATGTAACCGCAAAGGATTAAAAGCAGCTGAAGGGCCCATCGATAGAGGACTGGTTAGATAAATTAAGATACACCCACAGTACTGAATACCATGCAGCTATTAAGAAAAATGAGGCAGATGATATGTACTAATATGGGAAGCTCACAAGATATATTGCTAACTTTTTAGATGCTGAACAGTGTGGATAGTATGCTGCTGCTTGTGGGGTATGCCATATGTGCTTGCATGTGCACAGAACACCTCTGGAAGGACACAGAGGAACCTAGTAACCACAGTCACCTCTGGAGAGAGGAGCTGAGGGTCTGGGGGACAGAGGTGAGAGAGACTGCCTGTTTGGTAGTGTTTTAATTTTTTTTTTTTTTACTATGCATATGTATTACTAACTGGATGGGTGGAGGATGGTTGGTTGGATGGCTGGACAGACAAACGAACGGATGCAGGGAGAGAGAAAACAAAGTCAATAGAAAACTGTGGTTGTTGCATGAAATCAGAGCAAGAAGCAACTTGTGCAGACTATATATACAACCTCTAACCAAGACCACATTTACTCAACACAATCATACACCCTATGAATCAGCAGTAAAAAGAGCAGTAACTACCCTGTGTGTTTCACGTACATCACTTGACATAATCTACACTCCGTCTCTATGGAACAACATATTATTGCACAGAAACCTATGCCTCCCTCACAGATGGATAAATTGAAGTTCAGAGAGGGGAAGGAACTCACCCAAGGGCACCCAGCTTATGAGAGACAGCATCAAGTTTTGAATCCAGGATTGCTGATTGCAGAGCCACTCTAACCCTATTTATCACTGACTAAAATTGATGGTGATATTGCGTATAATTACAATCTTATACCAAGTGGACTTTGCCCATTGGCAAACCGTGGAAAAATGTGTCTGACAGCATTCTTTCCAGGTTTTGTTTTTCACCAAATAAAAGTGCTGGATTCATCCCAGATTTATTTGGAAGGCCAGGACAGTTGTGTTTAGTCCCTAAATGGCCAGATCCACAATACACAGAATAAACTCCTTCAATAAAGTTCACCCTGTCCTCGTTAATTCCCCTCCTATTTTACCTCACGGGAAAGACTGGGGACTGGCGGGTGAGTGGGCTGGTCCCCTCTCTGATGCAGAGGTCCAAGCTGATCCTGACAGAGCACCAAGGGCTTGCAATGCTGAGAGCAGTCACTGCCAGCCGGACAGCTAATTATCATTATTTCCTGGAAAGGCCCTCCGAGACCTTGAGCATAAAAGAGCCTGTTTCAAACCGGAGGATCCTCTCTGGTCTGTGCTGTACCCACAGGGACGCAGCAGCATTTGTGGTATCAAGAAGCTACTGACACGGATCTGAAATGACTTTGATAACAGCAGCAACAAAAAGGCTCTCAGCTGCCTGTAGGAACGCAGGTAGCAACATCACCTCCCTAGCACAATTACAGCGTTCACCTGAACTCTCCAGGCACAACAGCACTGGGGGCCCTGCTCCCGCTTGCTTCTACTCCCCACCCCTACTTTCCATTTTTTTGGATGCCCTAAATTGCTTTGGCCGAGAGTTAGCAAGCTGGGCCAGATAAACATTGTTCTCCAAGATTGGTTGCTTTTAACGCGAACTACCAAAACCTGCCTGATTGTTACTCCAGGCAAGTAACTCAGTACAATGCTTTAAAAAAAATTTTTTTTGGCTTAGCGACAGTACACATACTTGTGAAGCAACTGTGAATATTCAAATACTGTAATTGGAGATGATTTACATTGTTTTGAATTAACTAAAATTCCATTGTTAAGCACAAATACTGCTCCACTAAATCATCATGCTTTTAATAGGTCCACGTGAGTAGGTTCCCGAGCACATTAGGATTTATAACGCTCCTGGGGAGCTGACCACTGCATTATGCTTCCTGCTGCTAGGTAATATGCATGACACATTTCTGGACACTAATTCATTTATTTAATAGTAACAGTATGCAAAAACAGAGTTCAAAATGAGGCTGACAAAGGAGGTATAAAAGTTTTATTAATCCATAGCTAATCAAAGGCCAGTGGAAGGCATATAATGGTGGCATTTACAGACCATATCGAATGTGAATAAATTAACTTTTTGTTTCCTAAAATCTTACTAATAGGATGTATTCAACTTGAAACATTTATACTTTTAATTACAGACAGGCAGTTCGGAGCAGGATTCCAGCTGCACTTTCCCTAAAAGCTACAACTTTGCATCAAGATCAACACAAATCCTGTCATCAGCTGTTGTCTCAAATATGATCAATTACAACACAAGCTGCTTCACACTAAAAATTGCAACGTTGATTTTAGTGCTGCCTTAATTTCATGCTGTCAATCATTAGAAAATTATTTTCTCTGAAAAATGAAGAGTATTTACTTTGTTTTTCTCCCATTGCCCTGATCACTACACAAAGCAGATAAGCAGGTGGCATAATGCCTTTGTAGAAAATCTTTTTTACAGTGTGATGGCTCAGTTTTGCAGCAAATCAGAGCAAAGCAAGAAAAAGAGTTTGAACTACAAGCAAAGGAGAACATAAGGAAAGACAAGAAACACTGAGTGTATGGGAGAATCATTCCCTTGGCTTAGTTCAACAGCATACGTTGGGAGAATATTCGCTTGTCATTTCTAAGTCCAAACAAAAGGCAATAAAGACATCTAAAGCATAAACCTCTCTCCATTCTAGAATTCTAAGCACATTCCATTGCTCAGAGCATTTTGTAGCAATCAGCTAGTTCCTACATAGTAACCTTATAAGTAATAACCATAATAACCAATATGAATATTGTTCTCCTATTGAGGTAAGAAAGAGATCATAGAATTATCCATGGCAGTATTTTCCTGAGTGTATTTTGCAGAACATAAGCCGAAGAGCTTATGGATATTAGGACGGTTTCTATTAAAGGAGGGTTCCGTGGTCAAATGAATTTGGGGAATGCTGGATTAAACAAAGCTGTGTAAACAGGAATTTTTACTTGGGGTTTTCTCGCAGCCTTTAATACACTAATGGACAAGAGGAGGATATGGTATAAAGTGTTTCCCAAATTTATTTGGTTGTGGAATTTTAACTGAGAAGGAAAAAAACTGGAGTATCACAGAACTCAATTTAGGAAATACCAATATAAGGCATATGGTCCCACACTGACAATTAGGACATAGCAATGGAGCTTAAGCCTTTCCTGGAAGGTCTCCAGATTCTGCCCCCACCATCCCTCTCTGCTACCTGTTGATAGAAGCCCACCCCTCATCTTTACGCAGGAACTTCACAGTTAGTTTCAAAATCCGCATGCATACAAATATAGCACATAGCGCACACACAGTCTTCTATCACTAATATCTTAGCCCCTAGCCCAGAAGGTCCTGAAAACACCTGTTAGTCAACCTGGGAGAAGTAACAATTTCTAATAAAGTACAGAAGATGGGCATTATGATTTATTTTATACACGGGATGCACTCAAAGCAATAGGCCTAAAAATTCGGTAAAGTTTGTGGTCATTGTAAAGCTTACAAAAATCTCTGTCACTCTTTAACCAGGCACCCACAGGGATCAGGCGAAAAATAAATAGCCCCCACTCCCGAGATCACAGTTGTATTTTGACATAACAGGGTATAACTCATTGAAAAAAGCATTAGGATGCTACTAAAAAATTACTAGAACTAATAAGTTTAGTAAGGTCACAGGAGACAAGACAGTGTTCAAAAATCAATTGTACTTCTATATACTAACAGTGAACAATTGGACATTAAAATTTAAAAAACAGTACTATTTACAGTAGCATTAGAAATAAAACACTTCGGGATAAATCTAACAAAATAAATGTAAGAGCTGCATGCTAGAAACTATCCAACATCAATGAGAGAAATGAAAAAAGCCCTAAATAGACAGCTTTAGTGTGTTCATAGATTGGAAGACTCAATATTGTTAAGATCTCAGTTCTCTCCAAATTGATCTTTATAATCAACAAAATCCCAGTGAAAGCATCAGCAAGCTTTTTGGTAGAAATTGACAAGCTGATTCTAAAATTTGTATGGAAAGCAGAGGATTTTAAATAGCCAAAATAATTTGAAAAGAAGGACGGAATTGGCAGACTTACACGAATTGATCTCAAGACTTAATCAATAATAGCAACAATAATCAAGATGGTGTAGTATTGACATAAGGCTAGACATGTAGATGAATGGAATAGAATGGAAAGTCCTGAAATAGACCCATGGAAATATGGTCAATTGATAATCAACAAGGGTGCCAAGATAATTCAGTGGAGAAAGTCTTTTCAACAATGGTGCTGTGACAATTAGATGCAACTGAATGCCAAAAAATGAACCTTGATCTTTTCTTCATACTATATATAAAAATTAACTTGAGATGAATCATAGACATATATGTGAAACCAAAAACTATAAAACTTCTAAAAGAAACATATGACCTTAGGTTAGGATAAAGATTTCTGAGTTAGAACACAAAAAGCACAAACCATAGAAGAAAAAAATTGGTAAATTAGACTTTATCAAAATTAAAGACTTTTGCTCTTCTAAAGACTCAGTTATAAAAATGAAATGACAAGCTACAGACTGGAAAAAATATTTGCAAAACAAATATCTAATAAGAGACTTGTATCCAGAATACATAAAGAACTCTTACAACTTAATAATAAGAAAACAGATGAGTCAATTTTAAAAATAGGCAAAAATGGGGGCTGCCCGGTGGCGCAGCGGTTTAGTCCACGCTTGGCAGCCCGGGGTTCGCGAGTTCGGATCCCGGGCGCCCGCCGACGCACTGCCTGCCAGCCATGCCGTGGCGGCGTCCCATATAAAGTAGAGGAAGATGGGCACAGATGTTAGCCCAGGGCCAGTCTTCCTCAGCAAAAAAAAAAAAAGGGGGGGGAGGAGTGGCAACAGATGTTAGCTCAGGGCTGGTCTTCCCCACAAAAAAAAAAAAAAAAAAAAGGCAAAAATGGGCTGGCCCAGTGGCGCAGCGGTTTAGTTCGCGCTTGGCAGCCATGGGTTGGCGGGTTTGGATTCCGGGTGCCCACGGATGCACTGCTTGTCAGCCATGCCATGGCGGCGTCCCATATAAAGTGGAGGAAGATGGGCAAGGATGTTAGCACAGGGCCAGTCTTCCTCAGCAAAAAGAGGAGGATTGGCAATGGATGTTAGCTCAGGGCTGGTCTTCCTCACAAAAAAAAAAAATAGGCAAAAATTTGAATGGATGCTTTACCAAAGAAGAGATGTGATGGCAAATAAATACATAAATCGTTAGAAAATATAAACTGAAAACATAATGATATACCAGTACATACATACCAGAATGGCCAAGCATTAACAAATCTGAAAATATGAAGGAGATGGAGCAACTCCAACTCTCTTACATTACTGGTAAGAATGCAAAATGGGACAGTCACTTTGGAACACTGGTTGGCAGTTTCTTACACAGGTAAACACACATTGCTATACAGCAACCCCACTCCCAGGCATTTGCCCAAGGGAAATGCAAACATATATCCACACAAAAAACTGTATGTTAATGTTTAGAGCAGCTTTATACATAATGGCCACAAACTAGAAACACCCCAAATATCTTTTAAAGGGTGAATGGAAAAGTAAATTGTGGTACATCCATACAATAGAATAGTATTCAGCAATGAAAAGGAATGAACTGATGCATGCAACAACATAGATGAATCTCAGAAACACTGCTAACTGAAAGATGCCAGACACAAAAGATTTCATACTGTATGATTCTCTTTATATAATAATCTTGAAAAGGCAAAACTATAGAGACAGAAATCAGATCAGTGATTGACAGGGATTGGGAGTTGGGGGAGAGGATTGACTAGAAAGGCATACAAGGGAAAATTTGGAGATGATAGAAATAGTCTATATCTTGATTTTGATGATGGGTAACAGGACTACACACATTTATGAAAACTCATTGAACTATACAACTCAAAGGGTGAATTTTACTGTAAGTAAATTATACTTCAATAAAACTGATTTTAAAAATAGGGCACAAATTCATACTTGCTTTGGTTCATCTTACATTTTATCTAACATATCCACATGAATGATCATTCTACAGTTTAGTGGTGTTAAACATTTTATACACAACTTTGATTTTAATATGGAGGGTTCACCTTGGTGGATTCTTGGTGTTAAAAACTGTTTGACATATGGTCATACCCGCAGTGAAATTTCCCCACATAAAGTGGTAAAACACGCTGGTGTTATGAGAATTCTTAATTGAAGGAATGACCAACTAAAAAACCACAAAGAAACAAAGTGCCAGATGTTGTGGCTTTGCTTTCCTGATCTGACACTTCTCAGTCCTGGCTCTGATCCAGGGAACTTGGAGCACCTAAACTAGACTAGCAGTTAGAAAGCCCTTCTAATCAGGGACATAAAAAATTACACTGTGTAGCTCCTGACTTACATGCTGCTCGACTGTTTCAATAAACGTGCTCCCCCCAGTTCATTTACTGCTTCTGGCATTATCTCCATTTCCTTCTCTTTTCTCCCACACTGGCATGTTCATTGGAAAAGCCAACATTTCCGTAAGTGTATAATTATAGGAAAATATTATGAGCAATTCTAAGGAAGCAGTTAAAAATCTGAAGAAAATGGATATTTTCTGGAAATATAAACGACTGAAATTGATCTATATTCCTAAACGTCATAGAATTGTACACTTAAAAAAATTGCACGTCACTAAAAGTAATTGAATTTTGTGACATGTAAGTTATACCCTAATAAAGCTGTTTAAAAAAAGTTTGTAAAAGAAATTGATTTACAAAACAGGACAAAACTTGAATAGACTATTTATCATAGAAGACATTGTAAAAATGATTGAAAACCTATCATTTTTAAAAGAACCAGAACTAAAGAGTTTCACAGCTGACTTGTCTCATCTTTAAGGAACAGGTAATTCCTTTATTATTCAAAATATTATAGACCACGATAAAAAGTTGGAAAGTGCCCCAATTCATTTTATGACTCCAACACAACCTTGATACCAAAACCTGATAAAAATGGTATAGAAATAGAAAACGATAGCCGCACCTCATTTAGGAATTTAAATGCAAAATTTTAAGTCAAGTATTAGCAAAGAGAATGCAGCAGTGTATCAAAATAACAGTGCTCTATGACCAAGTAGGGTTTACTCCAAAAATGCAAGGATAAGTCAGGATTAGGAAGTCTTTCAACATAATTCATGATATCAACAAATTACAGAAGAAAAATAATATGATCTTATCATTAGATGCTAAAAAGGCTTTTGTTTTTCTCTGAAATAGTTGTTCTCCTCAGATGTTGGTCCTTTTGGCCCATGAACATATCATCCCCTGGGTATCAGCCGCTCTGTCTGTCAGGTGATGCTAACCTGGGAAGGTCGGAAGGTCGTATCTCAGTGTCCGACCACAGGGCTTTAGGAAGTGGGGGATTGGTTTTTCCTCACTTTCAGGGTAAGCGTCTCAAAATGACACTTCCAGTAAACATTGTTGTGAATGGGTGTGGCCTGTAACTGCAGAAGACTCCAGTTTGAAGATTAAACTGTCATAAAGAGAAGGACAAAACTGGAGAGCAAACTGAGTCAGCATCCAGACACAAATCCGTTTGTGGCTTTTTGTCCACTTTCTTGGCCTTTCCAGGCCTCTATCTGCTCCTCTGGGAATGGAGAAGCTATTTACATGTCTTGGTTAGGTTCCTGTCTGCTCCAGAGTGATATGCGTCGTCTGCTTGACTAACTTCTTTGAAAGATACACAGGGCAGCATCAACTGCACATCGACAAGGGTGGCATATTAAGCTTTATGAAGGTTGGAATTCTTCCCTGATATTTTGATTAAGTCTTATGGTGGATTTTTTTCCTTCCATAAGAAGCCACCTCTTGGCTTATAATGGAACTTAATGGTAAAGAGCATTCAATAGGCAAAGTTTTGTTTAACACACAACTTTAAAGCAGTGTACCAAATAGGAGCATTTACCAAATATAACATGTTACCTGTTTTTAAAAAAATGGGTTGCGGGCTCAAATATGAATCAAAAATCCTGAGTTTTAAATAAAACACATTTCTTAACTGATGGAGCTGAACTTTAATTGCTGATGTGCACTGCCAGTCTCCAAAAGGGGGTATGCTATGGCCCAAACATAATTAACCTCAGCTACATTCTCCCTCTCTCATTCTTTCCTTTCTTCCTCTCCCCCCTCCTTCCTTCCCTCTCTCCTTCCTATCAGAGTCTCAAAAAACTAGTATTTTTCAGAACAACTTTGGAAAACACTAAATGCACAAAGTGGAAACTTAAGCAAAATGAGAAAAACAAAAGCAGTCTTGACCTAGAGACATCTAGGTTTTGTGTTTGCCTTTTGTAGGCTGTTTAAGGCATTAAAAGCTCAATTAAAACAAACCATTTTTTTCTCACGGTGACGTGAGGAGTCCTGTTTGCCAAAGACAGCTGTGTTCCTTTCACCTCAGGAGGTAAGTCTGAAATGAGAGCCTGGCGTGGGCAGCTCAGAGAAGCACAGGCGGCAGCTCCTGCGATGGATTTGATCGCCACCCCTGGGTATGATCAGCGAACACAGGCGAGATCAAGTCATCACTGCCCTAAATCCCCAATCATGTCGGCCTCCACTCCATAAACCAGTGGGGCAGCCGGCCATGTGAGAGCCTAAAGGTTAAGCACATACCATTGACCTCGGAGAAACGAGTTCTCACATCATTAAATACAGCGTGTTCCCTGGCTTTGCCTGATCACACCGAAAAGTGCCCTGGGAGCATTATTTAAGGCTTAGATGTTCCACTTACATTTGTGTGACACAAAATCAATATCTTTCCTCTGCCTTTGTTTGCCTGGATTATGTTTAACTATTAAATGACTTTTAGAACACCAATCAGATTTAGCATCTTGCATTTTACATAAGCAGGTATGTGAACAAGAAAAATACAAATATCTCTTTTTTTCTTTCCCTCTAGGTTGTCAGGCCAAGAAAATGAAACAGCTTATTTGGAGTATCTTTCTATGTCCATATACAGTTACACAATTTATAATCTTGATACTAGAAATGTTTTTCCCTTGACCTAAAAGACTTTCTTGACAACAGTGCTTTTAGAGCACAGTGAAAGAACAGATCATTCAATAAATAGGATGGACTGGCTATCCATTTGGGGAAAAATATTAAATCCCGAGTTACACATATATAAAAATAAATTTCCAGATGGATTAACTTTTTAAACACAAAAAGTAGAAGCATTTGACAA
The DNA here is from genome assembly GCA_031878705.1 of Tapirus indicus. Lineage (NCBI taxonomy): Eukaryota > Metazoa > Chordata > Mammalia > Perissodactyla > Tapiridae > Tapirus > Tapirus indicus. The sequence continues at coordinate 51,453,370 of CM062918.1, forward strand.
ATACTAGGAAAAAAATTTTAATAAAGTCATAAAGGAAAGGATTAATATATTTGACTGTAAAATTTCTGAATGGCAAAAAATAATTCAAAGGTAACTTTACCTAACCATTACTCAATACTCATGCTGTGACAGGAACTAAGCTAAGTCTTCACATATATTGACTCCTTTCTTCCCAATAGTACCATAAGATAGCTGATTGTATTAGAGTTTTCCAGAGAAACAAAACCAACAGGGTGTGTGTGCGTGCACACACATATGTGTGTATATATAATAAAGGAATTTATTATAAGAAATTGGATCAAGTGATTATGGAGACTGAGAAGTCCCAAGATCTGTTGTCTGCAAGCTGGAGAGCCAAGAGAGCCCATGTGTAGTTCCAGTCCTAGTCTGAATTGATTGGATGAGGCCTACCTACACTGAGGGGGGGGGTGCAATCTGCTTTACTCAGTCTTCCCATCCAAATGTTAATCACATCCAAAAATACTCTCACAAACACACCTAGAATAATATTTGACCAAATGTCTGGACACCCTATGGCCCAGTGAAATTGACACATAAAACTAACCATCACGCTGGTATTGTCCCGTTTTAGCATGTGAGGAAACTGAGGCTTAGATTGTGTACCAGAATCACGCAGCTAGCATGGTAGAGTCAAACCTTGTAACCAGCTCTATCTGAAACCAAAAGGGAGTGACAAACTGGGGGAAATGTTTGCAAAATACAGGACAAAGAAAAAATACTAATAGCAGTAATAAGCTCTTTTACGAATCAATAAAAATGATGAGTACTCCTATATCAGAATTGGCAAACAAACAAACACACAGATGAAAGAGACAATGGCAGAGGAAATGGCAATTAATAAAAATAAATATGGTCAATTTCATTAGTGATAAAGGAAATGCAAATCAAAGCAATGCGGCATCATGACAGATACCATATCTGTATCTGATACCACATCAGATTTAAAGATTGTATAGAATGATCATACCCAGTGTGTGCTAGGAGTAAGGAAAGTGACACTCACACACATAGTGGGGAGCGCATCTGTACAAACTTTTAGGAAGGTCAATTTAGAGGAATCTATCAAAAATTTAAACATATCTTCTTTTTGACACAGCAATCTCTTCTAGGTATTTCTCTTATGGAAATACCTATGTGTGCAGATATATTTACAAAAATGTTCATTGCAGTATTGTTAGTGAGAAGAAAGTATTATAAGCAACTTAAATACCCATCAAATAAGAGTGAGGTTAAATCATGGGACATTCATATGATGAAATTCTATGCAACTATCAAAAGAACAAAATAGAGGGAAAATGTGCTCAATACAATTTGAGTGGAGAAAAGCAAGGAGCACAACCACATGCATAGTATGATCTTGTTTTTACATAAATATATAAAGTTCATAGGAGCGTTTTTACTGAAGGATATAGGTAATTGTTGAGGAAGGGGGCAGACAGAGTCAGGCTTTGAGCCATTACTTTAACAATTTTGTTTCCTTGTACACAGAGTCAGGTTTACCATGAAGTTAATGACGTCTAAGCTTCAAGGCCTCTCACTTGTATGAACCTTTCCCAAGGCTTAGCAATGTGTTCACATAGTCATATGTTTTTGCAAATTTGAAAAATTAAAATAACACAACTTCAATCAGTTAAGACAACTGCCTATTTCAATTGAGACTTCTCTATTACACTGCCTCTCATGTTGGGTGCTTTAGAATTATTTTTCTACCAAAGTCTTCTCCTAAGGCAAGGCTTTTAGCATGCTTTGACTTCCATTCAAACTTTCTCCCTCCTATCTGTTTATTGTTACCGTCTATTGCAAGTCCTCAATCTCTTATCTGCAATTCTAAAATCCAAAAAAAGCTATGAACAGTTTAGCAATACTTCTTTTGTAGCAAAACTTGATCTGCTTGGAGCTCATTTAATGGGAAAATCTGACTTGAACTGACATGAGACTATTAAAGATTCTATTTATCCCACATAGAATGAACATTCATGTTTTGCTGCAGAAATAATTATGCCTTTGGTTATGAGATATTGCCCAGTCCCCAAGGATTTTTTAAGTAATAAATACTATATGAATGAAATTATCATTCTAAACTCTGAAAATTCTCAATTCCTAAACGTAAGAGACCTCATAGGTTCTAGAAAAGGGATTGTGAGTCTTTATTTTCGTTTTACATAAAAAGATGCCTTTTGAACATTTTACCCTTAATACTTAGCTTTCCAACATGTTTAATCGAACCTCAAGCTGATAAAGGGTATCTACAAAAAAATCCTACTGTTAACATCACACTTAACTGTGACAGGCTGAATTGTTTCCCTCTAAAATCAGAGAGGACTCAAAGACGTCTATTCTCACCACTTCTGTCCAACATTGTACTAGCAGATTCTTCTCCATTCAAGCCTTGAGATGATGGCAGCCATGGCCAACACCTTGATTTCAGCCTTTTGAGAGACCCTGGGCCAGAGGATGCAGCTAAGTCATATCCAGACTTTTGGCCCACAAAAACTGTGAGATGATAAATGTTGTTTTAAGCCATTTAAGTTTGGTGTTAATTTGTTATGCAGCATTAGACACATAATAGTAGAACTATGAAATGTAAGGAGAACAAACAATTAACTTTATCAAGGTCATAGGATACAAATTCAATATAGAAAAATTCATTGTATTTCTATATATTAGCTATAAAAATTAGAAATTGAAATTTTAAAAAATATGCCATTTACTTTGGCACCAACAAATCCATCAAACATTTAAGAGATACATTTAGCAAAATATGTGCAAGACCTGTTTGTTGAAAACTACAGAACATTGCTGAAAGAAATTAAAGAAGACCCAAATAAAAGGAGAGATGTACTATGTTCATGGATGGGCAGGCTCAGTATTTTTAAGATATCAATTGTCCCCAAATTGATCTATAGATTCAATGCAATTTCAACCAAACTCTGAGCAGGGAATTTTGTAGAAATTGGCAAGCTTATTCTAAAATTTATATGGAAATTCATAGGACCTAGAATAGCCAAATAATTTTAAAAAAGAAGATCAAAGTTAATGATTTACACTCTGATTTCAAAACTTACCATGATGATACATTAATCAAGATAGCATAGCACTGCCATAAGGATGGTTATATAGCTCAATGGAACTGAATAGTGTTCATAGATAGATCTAGATATATGGGGTAAATTGATTTTCAACAAAGATTCCAAGGTTATTCAATGTGGAAAAGATAGTCTCATCAAAAAATAGTACTGGAACAATTGGATATCTACATGCAAAAAAAAAAAAAAAATCCTGAACCTTAATCCTAATCTCAGATAAAGGACTACTGTCCAGAATATATAAAGAACTTTTACAACTCAACAATAAGAATATAAATAACCCAATTTTTAAAGTGGTCAAAAGATCTGAACAGACATTTCACCAAAGAAAATATGTGAAGAGCCATTAAACACATAAAAATATTCTTAGCATTATTAGTCATTAGAGAAATTCAAATTAAAACCACAAGACACCACCACACACTTGTTAGAATGGTTAAAATTAAAAAGACTAAACATACCAAGTGTTGGTGAGGATATTGAGTAACTAGAATTCTTATATATTGTTGATAGGAATTGATATATACAGCTACATTAGAAAAGTGTCTGGCATTTTCTTTTAAAGTTAAACATACATATATCATACAATCCAGCAATCCTTCTTTTAGGTATTTACCCAGGAGAAATAAAAACTTATATCCACATGAAGACTTACACACAAATGTTCATAACAGCTTCATTCATTAGAGCTAAAAATTTGTAAGCATCCCAAATGCCCATCAATAGGAAAATGGGCTACCAATTTGTAGGATATCCATTTAATGGAATACTACTCAGAAATAAAATGGTTAGAACTACTGATACACACAACAACATACATGACTCTCAAAAGCATTTTGCTGAGTGAAAGAAACAAAACACAAAAGAGTACATACTATAAGATTCCATTTATGTAAAATCCTAAAATAGAAAAAGCTAACCTATAGTTACAGAAAACAGATGAGTAGTTGCTAGGGGTCAAGATTGGGGAAGGAGGATAATAGATCAAATGAGAAAGAGGGAAATTTTTGTGATTATGGAAATGCTTAATAATCTTATTTTGGGTGATGATTTCACAGGTGAGTGTATTTGTCAAAAACCAAACTGTATACTTACTAGAGGTGTATTTTCTCTTAGGTAAATTATAACTCAATGAAGTTTATTTTAAAAATAAACATCTGAAGAAAAAAATGAATTCCGGATTAAACAGCATATTGAACACAGCTGAAGAGAGAATGAGTGTACTGGAATATAGATCAGTGGGAATTACTCATAATGCAACACAGAGACAAGGAGATGGAAAATATTAATAGAACTTCAGAGAATGAAAGATGAAAAGAAAAAAATCTAACATATGTCTAATCAAAGTTGCAGAAGGATAGAATTAGAGAGAATGGAAAAGATGTGATAGAGATAATGGCTGAGAATATTGCAGAATTAATGAAAGACATAAATCCATAGATACAAGAAGCATAGCTACTACCAAACAGATTAATAAGATTAAGTAAATCCTAGGCATATTGTGGTGAAACTGCTGAGCACTGAAGACAGAAGAAAAAAGATTTTACAAGCAGCAAGAGAGAAAAGACCAAACATCTCCATAGAATAACAATTAGATGAACAGCAACAGTGGAAGCCGGGAGATGGTGAATTATCATGTCTTCAAAGAGTTGAGCAAAAAATAAGTGTTAGCCTATAATCATGTATCCAGCAAAGCTATCTCTGTAAGTTTTAAGACTATCCTTATCTTTTAAGAATGCAGGCAAATTAAGCATATTTTCTGATTTTAAAAACAGAAACAGAAATGGAGAGAGCTTATCATCAAAAACTTTCACTAAAGGAATTTCTAAAAGATTTTCCTTAGAAAGAAGGAAAATCATCTCAGAAGAAAGGTCTGAGATGCAAGAAGGAAGATGATCAAAGAAATTGGTAGAGTGTATAATTATTTATATGCACAAAAATAATAATATCTAGTTAATGGGATTAAAAGAGCATGTAAACTCCTGAGCAATAATATTATATCAGTTGAAAGGTAGTAATCGGATCAAAGTATTCTGTATTATTCTAGAAAGTCATTAAGATATTAATTAATTTTAGACTTTTAGATACATGACAAGAATTTGAGGACAACCAATGAAAGAATAGAAGTAGCATATATAACTTCCAAATTTGAGAGAGAAAACAATGAGATAAGAAAACAAATCAACTCAATCAACCCCCAAACATGTGACAGCTAAAGGCTAAATCATTCAGGGCCTTATAGGCCTTAATAAGGCTGTGGATTTTGATCCAAGTGTAGAATTCTGCTGGAATTATGGAAGATCCAAGATGAGTGTGAGATACGTTTATTCCCAGTGCCCAAGATGCTTGTTCTCTGATAGAAGCCACTTTCTATTTAGCTCAGTGTTTCTCAATGGTTGCTTGTAGCCCCAGAGGGCTAAGCTTTAAGCTTTCAACATCCAGTCCACTCACCTATGCTCTGAAAATCCAGTGACTCAGCTCTTCATTGCCACTCTGTAATCTTCAAAATCATGATAGCATATGCAGCCTGCTGGATGATGTGTGTAGAGAAACACTTAAAAACTAGAAAACCAACTCCTTATCAGGGCAATCAAGATCCTCCAAAATCTCAAAAAAGCAGTCCAAATACATTTAAAATTATTCTTTCTTATCTACCATATGCCTATAGGGACAAGGCAGCTTACATAGATGTGGGAGGTGGGCAGTAAATAAAGTTGAGAGTTTGTGCCCCCTAAAGAATCCATCAACTCCTTGGCTCCAGGCCATTGCGGCCATGCAGAAACTTAGTTGTTGTCAGAGCACCAGTTATTACCTGTGCTCAGAAACTAGCCAAATTCTCAGTTCCATGAAAAGTGTCAGTTTTCTTGATCCCATATCTTTGCTCACATGATTGCTTCTTATTTTGTTTTTTATTAAAGACTTTATTTTTTTAGAGCAGCTTTAGGTTCACAGCAAAATTGAGAGGAAGGTACATAGATTTCCCATGTACCCCTGTCCCCACACATGCATTATCAACATCCCTCATTATCAACATCCACCACCAGAGTGGTACATTTGCTACAACTGATGAACCTACATTGACACATCATTATCACCCAAAGTCCATAGTTTACATTAGGGTTCACTATTGGTGATGTATATTCTATAAGTTTGGACAAATGTATAATGACATGTATTCATCATTATAGTATCATGCAGAATATTTTCACTGCCCTAAAAATCCTCTGTGCTCCACCTATTTATTCCTTCCTCCCCCCAACATTTGGCAACTACTGAAATTTTTACTGTCTCCATAGTTTTGCCTTTTCCAGAATGATATATAGTTGGAATCATATAGTATATAGCCTTTTCAGTTTGGCTACTTTCACTTAGTAATACACATTTAAGTTTCTTCCATGTCTTTTCATGACTTGATAGCTCATTTCTTTTTAGCACTGAATAACATTCAATTGTCTGGATGTACCACAGTTTATTTATCCATTCACCTACTGAAGGACATTTTGGTTGCTTCCAAGCTTTGGCAATCATGAATAAAGTTGCTATAAACATCCATGTGCTGGTTTTTGTGTGGACATGTTTTCAATCCCTTTGGGTAAATATCAATAAGTATGATTCCTGGATTGTATGGTAAGAGTATATTTAGTTTTTTAAGAAACTATCAAACTGTCTTCCAAAGTGGCTGTACCATTTTGCATTCCCACCAGCAATGAGTGAGAGTTCATGTTCCTCCACATCCTCACCAGCATTTGGTGTTGTCAGTGTTCTGGACTTTGGCCATTCTAACACACGTGTATCTTCTTTGATGAGGTGTCTTTTAAGGTCTTGGTTCATTTTTTAATTGGGTTGTTTGTTTTCTTATTGTTGAGTTTTAAGAGTTCTTTGTACATTTTAAATAACAGTCCTTCATCAGATATGTCTTTTGCAAATATTTTCTCCCAATCTGTGGCTTATATTTTCATTCTCCTGAAAGTATGTTTCACAGAGCAGAAATTTTTAATTTTAATGAAGTGCAGTTTATCAATGCTTTCTTTCATGGATCATGCTTTTGGTGTCACATCTAAAAGGTCATCACCAAACCCAAGGTCATCTAGATTTTCTCCCATGTTACCTTCTAGGAGTTTTATAATTTTGCATTTTGCTTGTAAGTCTGTGATCCATTTTGACTTCATTTTTGTGAATGGTGTAACTCCAACTGCTCTTCTCCTTAAATATCCTGTTGCCTATTCTGGATCTTTTGCCTGTCCACATAAACTTTAGACTCAGTTTGTCAATGTCCACAAAATAACTTGCTGGAATTTTGATTGGGATTGTATTTAATCTGTAGATCAAGTTGCAAAGAACTGACATCTTAACAATGTTGAGTCTTCCTACCCATGAACATGGACTATCTCTCCATTTATATAGTTTGTCTTTGATATCATTCATCAGTTTTCTGATTTCCCTCATCTAGATCTTGTACATATTTTGTTAGATTTATACCTAAGTATTTCCTTTGGGTGGGGGGTGCTAATGTAAATGGTATTGTGTTTTTTAATTTCAAATACATTTGTTCATTGCTGGTGTATAGGAAAGAGATTCACTTTTGTATATTAACCTTGTACCCTCAATCTTGCTGTAATCACTTATTAGTTCCAGGAGTTGTGTTTTTTGTTGTTGATTCTTTCAGATTTACTACATAGACAATCATGTCATCTCTGAATAAAGATAGTTTTATTTCTTCCTTCCCAATCAGTGTACCTCTTATTTCCTTTTCTTATCTTATTGCATCAGCCAGGACTTCCTGTCCAGTGTTGAAAAGGACTAGTGAGAGGAGACATCTCTGCCTTGTTCATGATCTTACTAGGAATACTTCTAGCTTCTCACTATTAAGTATGATGTTAGCTATAGATTTCTTAATAGATATTCTTTATCAAATTGAGGAAGTTCCCCTCTATTCCTAATTTACTGAGTTTTTATCATCAGTCGGTGTTAGATTTTGTCAAATGCTTTTTCTTTATCTATTGATATGATCACTTGATTTTTCTTCTTTAGCCTGTTGATGATGGAATACATTAATTGGTTTTCAAATGTTGAACCAGCCTTGCTACCTGGGATAAATCGCACTTAGTCCTGGTGTACAATTCTTTTTACACATTGTTGGATTTGATTTATTGATATTTTGTTGAGGATTTTTATATCTATGGTCATTAGAAATATTGGTCTGTAGTTTTATTTCCTTTAATGTCTTTGTCTGGTTTTGGTATTAGGGTAATGCTGGCCTATAGCATGAATTAGGAAGTATTTCCTCTGCTTCTATCTTCTGAAGGAGGTTGCAGAGAATTGGGGAAATTTCTTGCTTAAATGTTTTATAGAATTCACCAGTGCACCCATCTGGGCCTGGTGCTTTCTGTTTTGGAAGGTCATTAATTAAAGATTCAATTTCTTTATTAGATATAGGCATACTCAGATTGTCTATTTCTCCTTGTATGAGTTTTGGCAGATTGTGTCTTTCAAGGAACTGGTCCACTTCATCTAAGTTATCAAATTTGTGGGCACAGATGTGTTCACAGTATCCTTTATTATCCTTTTAACATCCATGGGATCTGTCGTGATATCTCTTTTTTCATTTCTGATGTTAGTAAAGTGTGTCCTCTCTCTGTTTTCTTAGTTAGCCTGGCTAAGGCTTATCAATTTTATTGACCTTTTCAAAAATCCAGCTTCTGGTTTCATTGATTTTTCTCTATTGATTTCCTGTTTTCAATTTCATTGATTTCTGCTCTAATATTTAATACTTTTTTTCTTCTACTTACCTGGGGTTTAATTTGCTCTTCTTTTTCTAGTCTTCTAAGGTGGAAGCTTAGATGATTGATTTTAGATTTTTCTTCTTTTCTGATGTATGCACTCAATGCTACAAATTTTTCTGTAATCATTGCTTTCATGGCATTCCACAAGTTTTGATAAGGTGTACTTTCATTTTCATTTAGTTCAAAATATTTTTAAATTTCTCTTGAGATTTCTTCTTTAACCAATGTGTTATGTAGAAGCTTGTTGTTTAATCTCCATGTATTTGAGGATTTTCAAGTTATCTTTCTGTTATTGATTTCTAGTTTAATTCTATTATAGTCCAAAAGAAGACATTGTTTGATTTATATTCTTTTAAATTTGTTAAGTTGTGTTTTATGGCGCAGAGCATGTTCTTTCTTGGTGAATGTTCCATGTGAGCTTGAAAAGAATGTGTATTCTGCTGTTGGTGGATGAAATAGTCTATAGTTGTCAATTATATCCAGTTGAGTGATAAGGTTGTTGAATTCAACTATGTCCTTAATTATTTCCTGCCTGCTGGATCTGTCCATGCCTGATAGAGTTGAAGTCTCCAACTATAATAGTGGAATTATCTATTTCTCCTTGCAGTTCTGTCAGTTTTTGCCTCACATATTTGACACTCTGTTGTTAGGTACATATACATTAAAGATTGTTATGTCTTCTTGGAGAATTGATCCCCCACTTTATCATTATGTAATGCCCCTCTTTATCCCTGATAACTTTCCTTGCTTTGAAGTCTGCTCTGTTGGAAATTAATATAGCTACTCCTGCTTTCTTTTGATTAGTGTCATCATGGTATATTTTTCTCCATTCACTTACTTCTAATTTATAAATGTCTTATATTTAAAGTGGATTTCTTATAGACAACATATAGTTGGGTCTTGTTTTATGATCCACTCTGACTAATAGCTACCCTATTTATGATTGTTTTCTATTTGTTACCCTTGTTCTTTATTCCTATTTTTGTCTTCCACTCTTTTTCTGCCTTTTGTAGTTTTAACCGAGCATTTTATACACAATTGCTTCCTCTCTTCTCTTTTCCTCCTTGGCCCTCTATTACCTTCTGACAAAAACCTGTCCAGCTTCCAAGGCCACTGCCAAAGTCACATACCTTTGAAGCTACACCAGGTAGATATCATTTCTTCCACCCTGAACTTCTCGTGTTACTTGTCCTGCTGAGTTTTATTACAGATATTTATCATATACTAAATTCCCTACCAGGCTGAAGCTTCTTTGCAAGCAGGACTGGAAGTTTTTTTATCTTTGTATCACCTTTGGAACCTAGCTCAGAGCCATGTACAGAGAAAATAAATATTTGTTCAATAAAACTGAAGTATTAAATAGTATGATACACATAAAAGTTCTCATAGTATCTTAAAATGGAGAGATCAATGTGATTTGAAGCAGTTAGGGAAGGCTGGATGGGGGGCGGTGTGGGGGGAAAGTGTCCTTGTAAAAGAAAGAATAGCTCCAAGAAAGGCATGGAAAAGTGAGGGGTATTAAAGCAGCCTCTCCTCCTTCTTATCTCTAAGAGAATGCATAGGCAGAGAAAGTGCTCTTTACTGACTGTGACCATTCTCAAGTGTCCAGGAAGCCCTCTGTAAGATGTGTCCTCTGGTTATATTTTTACTTCAGTCTGAGTATATATGAGGCAATAAATGATGAAGTCTGGAATAAAATGTTCTACCCCAAAGACCTCATTTTCTTTAGATTCTGCCTTCAGTATAAATCAAGCGATAATCTATGCCAAACTATCATATATTTGTTCATTCTTTTATTTAATAAACATTCATTTAGCAGTAATTATGGGCCAGAACCGTGCTATGTTCTACAGATGCCACATTGGATAAAATGTGATTATTGACTTTCAAAAGGCTCACAACCTAATGGGGAAGATTAGCTCTCAGTAAGTTGGAAATTGCCCATTTCAGTGCACTGTTTCTGAGAGTAATCTTAGAGTTATTATACTTCGGAGCAATTGGACAACTGCATTCACCTGAGGCTGAACATGTCTCTCCCAAGGGCTGAGCTTGGCGTAGCTAAGAGTGGAAGTCACAGAGAGGTTCTCATCATATGGCTTTGTAATAGTGCAGAATGAACCTAACTTTGTATAGTACTTCAATGAGAGGAAACAAATTAATGCAGGAAAAAGATGAGAATTTTTAAAAGCATACTTAAAATCTTCAGAGATTCAAAACATCAGAGCCATAAAACTATAACAGGCTACTATTGAAAAAGAAGTATCCAGAGCTTCTAGAAATTAAAAATAAGAAAGCCAAAATAAAAAGTAATTCAAACAGAAAAGCTAAATATCAGAAATTACAAGACTAAAGTTTAATATACAAAGCTAGAAGACTAAGCAGAGGGATTTTTGCAAAGTAGGATGCAAAAATAAGAAAAGGATAAAAAATTTAAAGGAAAATTAAGAGTCATAGAGGAGAGATCCAAAAGCTATCTAATAAGAGTTCTAAAAAGAGATAAGAGAAAAGATGGAGAGAAACAAATAAGGAATACGAAGGAGAATATTTCCTTGAAGTGAAGAAAGGTATAAGTGGTTAGATAGAAAGGACATGCTAAATATTTTATAGAAATACAGGCAAGGGGGGCAGTGCATAATATATAGACAAATCCCGAAGAAGTTTGTAACATTTGAGAATAAAAAGAAAACCTTTTAAACTTCTAGTATGTGCAAGTGTGTTTGAGGCCAGGGAGTACAAGATTACTTACTAAAGAATGGTGATTGAACTGGCATTGGATTTCTTACATGTACATGGAATGCTAGAAAGCAAAGGGAAAAAATGTCTTATAAGTACCGAGGGAAAAGGGCTTTGAACTAAAGTGCTATACCAATTAATAAATAAGTCAAGTAGACTGAATAATGCCCCTCTCAAAAAAAAATTCACATCCTAATCTGTGGAACCTATGAACGTGTCCTTATATGGCAAAAAAAGGACTTTGCTGATGTGATTAAATTAAAGATCTTGAGATGAGATTATCCTGGATTATACAGGTGGGCCCTGAATGCAATTACATGTATCCTTATAAGAGGGAGGTAGAGGGAGATTTTGCAGACAGAAGAGGAGAAGGCAACGTGACCGTGGAGGCAAAGAGTAGAGTGATGCGGCCACGAGCCAAGGACTCAGCAGCCATCAAAGCTGGAAGAGGCAATGAGTAGGTGCTCTTTTAGAGCCTCTGGAGGGAGCACTGCCCTGCTGATACCCTGATTTCAGCCCAGTGATACTGATTTCAGACTTCTGGCCTCCAGAACTGTGAGAGAATGAACTTCTGATGTTGTAAGCCACCAAGTTTGTGATAATTCGTTAGAGCAGCCACAAGAGACTGACACAGTGAGTTATTACCCAAGTAATCCACTGGAAATTTCAGGTGCAGTACCCACAAATGAGCACATTGTCTATGACAGCTCAGACATTACCAGAAAGACCAAAACAGTATTTCAAAGCCAGGCGAAAAACATAAACATCTGAAGACTCAAAGCAACTTAAAGTAAATCCAACACTAAATTATTACCATTAATAACCAGCAAAATTGGGGATAAATACAGGTTTTAACCAACAGTAGTTTATTCTCGATCTGAGAATTTTCTATTTGAATTAGCCTTCTCTGTCCCAGTGTTTTAAAGCCATGTGATACCCATGCCAACATCTAGGACAGAATTATTCCAAAAAATCCTTGTAGCAGAGCTCTTCACTGTTCCAGTCTTCATGTTTAGTGAAGTAGTGTGGCAAATATCAAAACAGGAGTTCAGATCATAAATGTGTTACCAGTATATTCAACTACCCACCCTCCTGATACACTTAGAATTTTCCTTCCTTTATATGAACTCAATACAGCAGTCGCCTCTACCATTGCTATTTAAGGCATACACATATATTGGAACTCACAATAAATGCTCCTTTAGGAAAAGGCATCATGGGTTACACAGTAATGGGATTTACTACAGGTGGCCCCACTCTATATAATGCTGTAAATCAACCAAGTCATCATTTCATAGTTCTCCACTGTACTTGTAATAGACTGTTCCCCATATTGACAAATGCCTCTTTACTTTAATTAATTAATTCAATATACTAGGGGAGCCAGAAAACAAGTGATAAGTTTTAAGTGAATGTTAAGCATGTAATTAATTCAATATATTAGGGGAGCCAGAAAACAAGTGATAAGGTTTAAGTGAACATTAAGCATGTCCCCAGCATTGTACTATGTACTACAGTACACACAAAAATAGTAGAAAAAAAATGGCTCTTGCCTAGAGGAAACTTGCCGTCTGCTTGGGGAGAGCAAACTCCACACAACAGCTGGAAAACTATGTTTAATAATTCCTGATGAAGTGCCAAAACCACTCTGGTGCTTCATTTTATTTCTTCCTCTACAAATGAATGTAGCTAGATTACAAGGATGACATCTGACCTTTTTATGAATGTGAAAGCTCCTTAACTGATTTTATTCATTTTTCAACTTGATGTCAATTTACTAATTCATAAATGAAAAATATACCTGTCATGTATACTGACTAGGACATGACTAGGACACGCCCATTGGTTTGTCTGCCCTATACTCTACTTGGAGATAGGGCTACTTGTAAAGCCAAGTTGTAATCAGAAGGTTGCTTGGGGAGCATGGACTCAGTGCTAGGCAAGTTATGTGGATGTTAAGGGTGTCAACGATGACAGCTCTTCCAGACAGCTCTCTGTGGATGGCTCATAGGACCTCCTTACACAATCAGAGATAATCACCTCTTGTGAAGTGGGACCTGACACCCCAGCCTGACTGAGTGTATCTAAATCAGTAAAACTTTGTCCTCTCAAGCTTTGTTAAAACTCTGCTAGCCATAGATTAGCATTCTAGGTAAGGCAGGTGCTCTCAGGAGCTGACCTAGGAATCAAGCATCTCATATAGAGCAATCTTAAAACACAGGCCTGGAAAGAAGCATGTTTGCTCATAACAATACCAGCCAGAAATCATTTTTTCTAGAAGCCTTTCCATTCCAGGTCTAAGCTACCTTCACACCTGCTTGTTAGCAGGACAATTTAGCCCACATGTTAGAGAGCAGTGCATGTTCCTCTAGAACATGGCATTATTTATTGACTATCTGCCTCACTCACATCTGCGAGATGTGGAAACTCACCAATGGTTTACAAGACCATCAGTTTTAAATAACACCATCCATCACAAAATGGAAAGGAGTGATCAACATTCCTTCAACTGCAATCATTATACAAGGGTCAGCAAGTGGGAGTCATGGTTGGCGACACAACTGCTGGCCTCGGGTAGCAAATCCATCCTTCCAGCTGTTCTAATCCATATGGCTTCAATGAACCACAGAGAGAGAGTGCAGCCTTTTCTTATTGGGAGTATCTGCTGTAACTCTTCCATCCAAACCCCATCATAAAACAACTATAAGGTAAGATGACGACCATTTATCTAAACTTCATCTGGTAGCCAACTGCTGACAAAGAGGAAAATATGCACATTAATGAGCAGACAGATGTGATGAGGGAAATTAAGGTGTTCTTATCTTGAAGAAACCAAAGATTTAAAACGTAGGAAAAAATTAAAATAATTTAGTCATTAAGTCAAAACCAGATGGAAAGCCAGTAGTGCTATTTTCCCTGCTAAGCAAATTCCAGGGCTGTCCCTAATAGTCCTAACTCTCAGTTTCTTACAACATATAGCTATTAGAATAATATTCCTCAAACTTTTAGTTATCAAAATCAAGATTCTCACTTCTATTTCTAGGGCCTAGATATGGATTTCAAAATAGTAAGTAGTGCCTTTTCTTCTTGCATGTTTGTTCCCAAATTTAACTTTGCCCTAGAACAGCAAATGTTTCACCCCAAGAATCTCCCATTGATATTTGACTTATAGCCTATGTAAAAACTTAAAATAAGACAGTGTATAAGAAGACCTGGAATACTCCCTTAACATCTCTGACTTTCGTTTTCTTCATCTGTAAAATCCGATCACAATAATTGTACTCCCTTAACACAGTGGTTCTCAACCAGGGGTGATTTCCACCTACCAGGGGACATGTGGCAATATCTGGAGACATTTCTAGTTGTCACAATTTGGGGGAGGGGAGTGCTGATGGTGTCTAATGGGTAGAGGCAAGGGATGCTACTAAAAGTTCCACAATGCACAAGACAGCCCCCAACAAAGAAGTGTCCAGAGGCTGGCCCGGTGGTATAGTGGTTAAGTTCGCATGTTCTGCTTCGCAGGCTGGGGGTTCGCCGGTTCGGATCCTGGGCGTGAACCTACTCACCACTCATCAAGCCATCCTGAGGGGGCATCCCATATAGAAGAGCTACAACTCTACAACTATGATACACTACTATCTACTGGGGCTTTGGGGAGAAAAAAGAAAAAAAACCAAAAACAGATGTTAGCACAGGGCCAATCTTAAAGAAAAAAAAAAAGAAATACCATTAAAAACAAAAAAACTGTCCAGTCCAAATGTCAGCGGTGCCAAGGGTGAGAAACTCTGCCTTAATATCATAGAGTTATCATCAAGATCAAAGCAGATGCTTAGTGAGAGATTTTATGAGTAGTAGTGATAATAATAAATCTTGATCTGTAGCCAGTCCTTATTTCACAACATAAATTAAACTCTCATTGATGAATCATAAAATAAGTATGAAGGACCAATGATGGCCAAAGGAAAAATATCATCATTGAAAAGTGTAAGCCTAGAATTGTGGTGATGCACAGGCTGCCCTAATCATATCACTAAAAGCTTGGACATTGGCTTGGGTCACCAAGATCACATTGCTGTCTCTACCCTGAACTCGGGTGGATCATCTGCCAGCTCTTGGCATGAGATCATCTGGGAAGCCAGTGGATGAGCTCTGAAGCAAGGTCCATCGGGCAGGATTCATCTCTACTGGGCTGGGCAAGTAGAGTGTAAAATATAGGCCAGCTGCTCGATCTTGAGTTGTCAGGTGTCCCAAGGAGTCTCTTAGGATGAAAGGATGCTGGTGAAGTGTCACTGGTAAAGTCATACTGGGTTCGGAGTTAACTAGGCAGAGTGGGACATGTAAGTGGGAGACAGAAAGCACAAAATTGGCATTATCCCTAAAGCATCTTCCTTTGGCAGTGGATCACACCATGGCTTGTTTGTTCTCAGACTCATCCCTTGCCCTTCCCTGCTCTGTGTGCATGGGGGTTGGTGTGGAAAGGTAGTACAGACAGCTTTCCCTATGCTCCCATATCAGCAAGTGTTCTGCAGAGTTTTCTAATGAGAAATTAGAGGGCAGAAGGAAGGGATAAGACAGAGTATTTCAGGTCCTCTGTGGTTTCAGGTTCTATCAGGTGCTCCCAGATGCTGAGCTGTGGTAACACCACTTCCTCCTTCTGTCTCTCCAGTCTAGGGGTGTGGCTTCCTGCTGCTGCTAACTTTTGGGTTGCCTTCCCACCCTCTTTTTATTTTCTCAGTTCTTCTGGCACCTGTGTAACCAATTCCCTGCACTAAATTCCCTCTGATTTAAATAGAGTGGCTCCTTTTTCCTGGTTGGACCTTAAATGATATTTTTCAGGGTAGAGAGTGGGGCACGGCAGTGTGACACCTGGAGCTCACGGTTATACAGTTATAACAAGGGCCTGGCCACAGAAGGAGGTAGACGCAGCTGACATTCACCTGCCCAACAAATATTGGTTGAGCACCCACTATTTGCTGGAAATTGTGCTGGGTATAGGAATTTGATACAAACAAAAGCGTGTACCACTTCCAACCTCCAACAAATAATAACATGAATAACTATAAAATTATTATATAATACTGAGTTGCTCTATGAATTTTTTTTAATTCAAGAATTCTCGTATCTCAAATAAATGCAAGAAAACAGCACAAGTTCTTCCATCAAAATAAGAGTTGAGCCGAGGTTCAGCCTAAAAATATATTGGAGAAAGAAGTTATAACTCTCTGTTTATCATTTCTAACAAGAATATCATTACGCTGCTTTTCCAAATCCCAAAATAATAGCCAGTCCAGCTACATTCTGCTCCTTAGAGTGATGCTTGGGGAGGAATATATTTTTTAAAAGATTCTTTTGCAGTTTAAGGTCATATTTCAGAGCCAAGAAAATTAATAGGCCTTGGATTAGAGGTTTCCTGGATGACCAAGTGATCTTGTTAGCCAGCCAGCTACATAGGAATATTTATGTAAAGAAAGAGAAAGCAGTTTTAAGACTGGTCTAATGATTCAAGACATGAAATACATTCATTCTGGGAGTTGTTTGAAGGATATAGTGCAACATAAATATAACTGAAAAACTAAATTGTTGAGCCGACTGAAGAGACACAGAATCAAATTCTACTCGTAAACATTTGCATGGCTCCTCTTGAAATCAACAGGCACTATGCATACATCTAAGGGCATTATATTTACATGTATTACCCATTTCTGATTTGAAGTAATTTTTTTCTATAATAATAATAGAATAGAACAGAACAGAAGTTTATAGATTAGTCACTGTTTTTA
The DNA here is from genome assembly GCA_031878705.1 of Tapirus indicus. Classification (NCBI taxonomy): domain Eukaryota; kingdom Metazoa; phylum Chordata; class Mammalia; order Perissodactyla; family Tapiridae; genus Tapirus; species Tapirus indicus. The sequence continues at coordinate 51,470,773 of CM062918.1, forward strand.
TCTAAGTTTGTTCCCATCTATTTCACTAAATCCACAGTGGTCTCATGAAAGCTTAATTGCTGCTTGAAAAGGGAAATTGAGGCACTCAGAAAGTGGATTGTCCCCAAATTGTCTCATAAATCAGTGACTGATTAAGGAATCCAAATTTTAATTTCTACATCATAGTACCCTTTCTGAAGATGCAAGAATGATCAAATTTCTTCGTGCAAGAGCACCTTTAGGCTTAATCAGCACAAGACCTCTTCATTAAGACTCCTTTTCTAGATACATACACAAAATAAGGCTCCTTTTCTAGATATATACACAAAATAAAATTCTTAGGAAAATGAAAATAAAACCTTTGGTGTGGCTTAGGTTTTGTTAAAAATGTAACTTCTTTAAACAGAAATAGTTAACATCAGTAGCTGCTTAGCAGTTGCATAATTGCATTAAATATATTCACCACAGACAAGACTGTAAACAAAGAGATATTAAGTAATTTTTTCACAGGTACCCTGCTGGGATACCAGCTGATCAGGTTTAATCGCAACCAGCATTTCTACTAATTTTGTGAGAAAGATATGTTGGGGATAATTTCATTTTCTAGAGTGAGTGTAAGTAATCTGTTTGGCAGCAAGTTTACAATGACACTATGTAGCATAACCAGCAGCCATCAACTCAGAAATGTAATTTTTAGAACTGTAGTATTTGCAAATTAAAGGATTAATGTTAACTTCAGTCAGTATGGAAAATTCACTCGATTAGCAGAAGGCATTAATATCAAATCAGCTTTGCAGATAACATGTTCCCTGCTATATTCCAAGGTGTCTGTCTGTCTCACTCTCTTTCTCAAGAGAACCCCAAAGAAAAACAATTTTCATTCTAATTGTATTATTTTAATACTCATCTTGTAAACAATGCAATGTTTTTGCATGAAGGTAAAAATTCAGGTTGCTTTTTAAATAAATCCCCCAGGAACTAGGGAATTAGAAAATCTGGTTTATTTTTAATTGATAACAGAGAACGCCAGAGGAACCACAGGCATCACGATATGATTTTCTTTCTATCATTAAATGTACAATTATGTAAAGGGGGAAGATGCTGCATTTGTTCTTCTAAGTAATACATTTCATATAGCATAAATACACTATAAACAAAATGAAAATAAAAATCTATGACTTTTTAAACATTTAGCCTTTGTATAGATATTCAGTCACATTATTTTGATTATTTAGAAGCAAAAATGGGGCCAGAAAGACGTGAGTATTGCAGTAGCCCAAAACATGGTAGCAATCAGCAAAATTCAAACTTTTTTTTCAGATATAAGAATAAAGGACAAATACAGTATTACAAGGATTCTAATCACCCCTTCCTAGAGGTGCTTCGCAATTTCATAATCATGGTCATAACCTCTACTGTAGATACCATGCTTAATTATCAGGATATAAAAAATACAACATAATAGAGGAATTAACCAAGTTATGACGTCTCCAAATGTATCTGTCTTTAAACGTACAGATAATATGACAATAAGATACAATAGGTATTTTAGAAAAGTTTATTTCTATTCAGGGATAATGAAATATGTAAGGAAAAGTTTTTCTCTCTTGCAAAAGAAAATGAAAGTAATTATTTTTGCAACGTGCTTAACACATAAGAGGAAGGAAAAATTTGAACACATTTAATTTAATATGTTTTTAATTCCTCAAACTCCCGCCTCTTAAGTTAATCTTCAAAAGCTCTGCAAAACACAGAAACTCAATTTATTACAAAGGATTAGGCTAATTTAAGAAAAGAAAATCACAAATGTTTACAACCTGTTTAGAGAGAGTTTAAAAGAATAGAATTTTATTCCTCAGAGGTACTAAGTGTTCTCTATTGAAATGAGAAGTGCACAGTCTGATACCAGCCATATATAGATACTCCTTATTCTTGTTGTGCACTAATTTTGATACTGATAAAGGATTCATCACACTTTACATGAAATCACTGATGGTTTATCATTTTTTAATTTTTAAGTGATTAAATTCTGAGAATGCCATATAAATAGTCACTTGTACAATTCTTAAAGCCCAACTGGTAACTAGGAAGAAAAAATAACAATTTAATAAGAGCTTAAGTGAGCAGAAGGTAGTGCATTTTCTAGTAAAGATAATCTCAAGCATCCCAGTACTACATAGTTCCTTACAATAGCTTTGTGTGGTTAAAGCCTGATTTTTAAAACATGATTTGTATTGGAAAAAAATGAGACCCTGTAAGAAAAATAAAGCACTGATATTCTTCCTGTTAGTCCAAGAAAGTTGAAAATTGATGACTTTCAGTTTGTCTTAAACTTAAAGAGACTTTGTGACACTTCAAAATGGAAAAAAACAAAACCTTTTAATTAACTTCCTAAAAACGGGGATATTCTACTCAGTAAAACTCTTTCACAATAAATTTTATTCATAGACAGACTTCTGTTTTTCCCACAAAAAGTTAACTGCTGTGGGAATTGCCTTCCCACTCTAAACAACTAGATGTCCACGCAAAATACACTTAAAAATTGTTTCAGGCAGAGGAGGACTGTGGTCCCCGAGCAATGCAAAACAAATGAGGGACACCCTATGATTATCCCTGGTTACTGCCTAGAAGTAGTTTCTAGGCCACAGCACAAGGAGAAAGAATCTAAACAAAGTCCAGCAGCATCGCTGACTAAGGTGACAGAAACTGGATTTGGGGAAGGATTAGGTATCGAGACCTTACAGGCTACATCACTGGAGATCTGCAGAGGAGTTCCTGGAGGCGTTAGCTGAGTATAGATCTATCCATGAGGTCAGGGAAAGATAGTAAACAGAACAATTACTGGGGCTCATATACAGTTAGGAATAGTTTCCTTTTCCACCAAGCAAAGTGGAGAGACATTGTAACACATAAGGCATCAAGTAGAGCTCTCTGAAGGATCATACCTTAGTAGTGGGATTAAAATAACCCTAGAGTAAAGGCTGCTCTGAATTAGCCATAGTAAAGCTTAAAATCAAGACTCAGAAGGATCAAACTGATTCAAATAATTTTGTCCAACATTCTTTTAAGTGTCTTTCAGCAATCAACAACTTAAAATTCACAATGACCATCATTCTATCAAAAATTACCTGGCATGTAAAACATATGGCCCACAATCAGCAGAAAAATCCTTCAAAAAAACAGATCCTGGAAGGACAGAGATGATTAATTAGCATAGCTAGGCTAAAAAAGACCCAAAACAGGGACCGGCCTGGTGGCATGGTGGTTAAGTTCACACACTCCAATTTGGCGGGCTGGGGTTCGCATCCTGGGTGCGGACCTACACACCACTCATCAGGCCATGCTGTGGTGGCATCCCACATACAAAACAGGAAGATTGGCACAGATGTTAGCTCAGCAAAAATCTTCCTCAAGCAAAAAGAGGAAGATTGGCAAGAGATGTTAGCTCAGGGCAATCTTTCTCACAAAAATAAATAAATAACCCAAATGAAACTTCTGGACATGAAAAACATAATATCAGAAATAAAAATGTACTCAATGGGATTAACAGAAGATTAGATATTGCAGAAGAAGCAGTCAGGAACATAAAGATATAGGAATAAAATTTATCCAAAATGAGAGAGAGAGAGAGAGAGAAATGACAGATAAAAATCAGTGATCTGTGGGACAATATTAAGCAATCTAACATATATGAAATTAGAGTTCCAGAAAAAAGGAACAAAAAATATTTTCAGAATAATGGCCAAAAAATTTCCAAATGTGATGAAAATATAAACTCACAGATCCAAGGAGGTCAATGAAGTCCAACCAGAATAAACACACACACAATAAAGCATAACACAGCACATGAGAATCAAATTACTGAAAACAGTGATGAAATCTTAAAAACAACCAGAGAAAACATGTGCAATCCATACAGAGGAAAAAAATGAGAACTTTCAGAGACTTCTCATAAGAAACCATGCAAATCAGAAGACAATGGAACAAAAATTTTAAAGTACTGAAAGGAAAAAAACTTGATAATCTAGGGGGCTGGCCCTGTGGTGTGCTCCCTTTTGACAGCCTGGGTTTGTGGGTTTGGATCCCAGGTGTGGACCTACATCATTCATTAGCCATGATGTGGTGACAACCCACATACAAAATAGAGAAATATTGGCATAGATATTAGCTCAGGGACAATCTTCCTCAACGCCCCCTCCCAAAAAGAGAGGAAGATTGGCAACAGATGTTAGCTCAGGGCTAACCTTCCTCAGCAAAAAAAAAAAAAGGCAGTGATTGTGAAATTAGATAAAAATGCAAGACCCAATTATATGCTGTCTACAAGAAATCCACTTTAAATATAAAAATACAAACAGCTTAAAAAGTAAAAGGATGAAAAAAGATACCACACAAAACCTAATGAAAAGAAAGCTGAAGTGGCTATATTAACATCAGATAACATAGACTTCAAAACGAAGAATAAACAAAGGATAAGGATGGACATTTCATAGATAAAGGGAGTAACTGATCAAGAAAGCATAATAATCCTAAATATATATGCAAGCAAAACAGAAATTCAAAATACATAAAGCCAAAGACTAAAGTACTAAAAGAAGAAATAGACAAATCCACAATTTTAGCAACATCCCTCTCTCAGTAATTAATAGAACAAGTAAATAGAAAACCACAATAAGACTATAGAAGACTTGACCGCATTCTCTGCCAACTTGACCTAACTGACACTAATGGAACACTCTATCCAACAACCACCACCACAAAATGAACATTTTTTTTCAAGTGTACTTGGAACATTCACCAGAATAAGCCATACATCATGCCATTAAAAAAGTCTCAGTAAATGCAATAGGATTAAAATCATACAATGTATGGTTTCTGACAACAATGGATTTAAACTAGAAATCAGTTTTTTTTTTCTTTTGTGAGGAAGACCAGCCCTGAGCTGACATCTGTTGCTAATCCTCCTCTTTTTGCTGAGGAAGATTGGCCCTGGGCTAACATCCATGCCCATCTGAAGCAGTGCGTTGGTAGGCACCCGGGATCCTAACTGGCGAACCCCAGGCTGCCAAGCGCGAACTAAACTGCTGCGCCACTGGGCCGGCCCCTAGAAATCAGTTTTTAAAAATCTGGAAATATCCAAAAACTAGAAAATGAAATAACACACTTATAAATAACACATGGATCAAAGAATAAATCATAAGGGAAGTTAAAAAAATATTTTGAACTGAATGAAAATGAAAATATAACATATCAAATGTTATAGATGAAGCTAAAGCAATCTTCTAAAAGTAAATTGATAGCATTAAGTGCCTATATTAGAGAAAAAGGATCTCAATTCAATAATCTTAGCTTCCACCTTCAATAAAAAAGAAAACACGTAAAAAAGGAATTGGACCTACTATAAGCTGGAGGAAGGAAACATTGAGATCAGAGCAGAAATCAGTGAAATAGAAAACAGAAAAACAACAGTTATCGATGAAACCAAAAGCTGATTCTTTGAAAATATCAATAAAGTTGATAAACCTCTAACCAGACTGATCAAGGAAAAAAGAAGAGAAGACTAAAATAATAATAAGGAAATATTATGACCATCTTTGTAACAACAAATTAAGCAACTTAGATCAAATGATGAATTTCCTTAAAGACACAAACTACCAAGCCCCCTCAGGAAGATATAGTTAAACTGAATAGTATATCTATTAAAGAAATCAAAGTTTTAGATAACAACTTTCCCACAAAGAAAACTCCAGGCCCGGATGGCTTCACAGATGAATTCTACCAAGCATTTAAGGAAGAAATAATATTAATTTTACACAGACTCTTCCATAAAATAGAAGAGAAGTGACCATATCCCAAATCATCTATGGGACCATCATTACTTTGATTCCAAAACCAGAAAAAGACAAAAGAAAAATACAGACCAATTCCTTCAGCAAATTGAATCTAGTAATATAAAAAGAGTAATACATCATGACCAAGTAGGTTGATTTAATGTTGAAATATCAACCAATATAATTAACCATATTAACAGGTAAAGGAAAATTATATGATCATCTCAGAGATGCAGTCAAAGTATTTGATATGGTTTAATATCCATTCATGACTTAAATAACTCTCAGAAAACTATAAACAGAAGGGGACTTCCTCAATGTAGTAAAGAACATTGATGAAAAACCTATGACAATCATACCTAATGTTGGAAAATTGAATGTTTTCCCCATAAGATCAAGAACAAAGTGAGACTGTTCACTCTCACATTTCTATTCAACATTTTACTGGAGGTCCTAGACAGTGCAATAAGGCAAGAAAACTAAATAACAAGCATACTGATTGGAAAGGAAGAAGTAAAACTGCCTTTATTTATAGGTGACATGATAGGACACAAAGAAAAATCTAACAAATTTATATAAAAGCTACTAGAAATAATGGGTGAGTTTAGCAAGTTTGCAGAATACAAGGTAAATAAAGATCTATTGTCTTTCTGTATACTAGCAACAAACAATTAGAAATTTAAATTTTAAAAAACAATACCACTTATAATTGAATAAAAACAAGAGTTTGTTAGGGATAAATTTAGTAAAATATTTTTTACTTTCAGCAAGATCTAGTCACTGAAAGCTACCAAATATTGTTGAGCAAAATTAAAGAAGATGTAAAAAATGCAGAGAGATACCATGTTTCTTGATTGGAAGACTCAATATTGTTAAGATGTTAATTCTCCCCCAAACTGATATTTCAATACAATCTCATTCAAAATCCCAGCGGATCATGTAGACTTTGACAGGTTGATTCTAAAATTTATATAGAATTTAAATTCTATGTAATTTATAGGACCTATAATAGCCAAAACAATTTTGAAAAAGAAAAATGATGTTTGAGGATTTATACCACTTGAGACTTATCAAGACACACAGTAATCAAAAAATGCAGAACGACTGTAAATCTGGACACATGGAACTGAAGAGAAAGTCCAAAAATAAACATAGACAAGGGAGCAAAGGCAATTCAATGGAGAAAGTACAGTCTTAATGGTGTTAGAACAACTGGACATTGACATGCAAAAAAATGAATCTAGACATAGACCTTATACCTTTCACAAAAATTAATTCAAAATGAATCATAGACCTAAATGTAGAATGCAAAACTATAAAACCTTCTAGAAGAAAACATAGGAGAAAATCTAGGTGACCTTTGGTTTGCTGGATGACTTTTTTAGATACAACGCCAAAAGCATGATCCATGAAAGAAAAAAATTGATAAATTGGACTTTCAAATTAAAAACTGCTCTGTGAAAGAGCAGTTGAGAGAATAATGGTTAAAAACTGGAAACAACTCAAATGTTCATCAATAGAAGAATGGATAACAAACTGTAGTATATGTGTACGATGAAATATTATTCAGCAATAAAAAGGAACAAACTATGGATACAAGAAACACCACAGATAAACCTCAAGGCATTACACTAAGTAGAAGCCAGACACAAAAGACCCCACAAAATTTTCTGAGTTTACTCATATGAAATTCTAAAAAGTAAAGCAAAAGTAAGAGAAAGCACATCAATGGTTGCCAAAGGTTGAGGGTGGGGAGAAAGGATTGACTATAAGGAAGCACAAGGAAACTTTTTGGGTGCTGGAAATGTTCTATATATTGATTGATACATATATTTGTCAAAGCTCACTGAACTGTAACATAAAATGGGTGAATTTTATGATAATTATACCTTAACCAAGCTGATTATTTTAAAATACATCTGCAGATGCCATCTCCTCCCCACCACCACCATTAATAGGTAATGCTCTGTTGCCATTGTTGACTATGTCCAGGATTTCATCTGAAGTTTTGACACTATATAGAGTAAGTGCGGGAAGCCAGTTTTCATTCAGCCAGCCAATGCAGAGGGCCTACCATATGTTAGCCACAATTTTAGGTTCTGAAAAATGAAAATATGAATAAAATACAGTTTTATCTTTAGAAATCTTGCAACCTAAAAATAAAACTATCACATTTAACATTTATGGTGTGCGTATTTTATACCAAGCACTATTTATACATATTAACTTAATTCTTTCAATAACCCTGTGGTGTGGATGGCATTATTAATGCCATTTCACAAAAAAAAGGAAATTGAAGAACAGAGAGGCCAAGTAAATTGTCCAGCTAGTAAATGGCAAAGCTGGGATTTGAACCCAAGTATACTGACCCTACAGCTATGCCGTCCAATATAGTAGTCACTCGCCACGTGCGGCTATTGAGCACTTGAAATGTGGTTAGTCTGAATTGAAATATGTCGTTAAGTGTAAATTACACCCCATATTTCAAAGACTTACTATGAAACAAGAAAGTAAACTATCACATTAACAATTTTTAATATTGATTATATGTAGAAATAATATTTTAGATAGATAGGGTTAAAATAAAATATATTATTGAATTAAGTCTATCTGTTTCCTTTTACTTTTTAAAATGTGGTTACTAGAAATTACATTCAAAATTACATACCCGGCTTACATTATATTTCTACTGGACAGCACTGCTCTAGAATCTGAGAACTTAACTATTACATTCTACTGCTTTGGTGACAGACTTAAGAGCAATTATGAGATGATGCATGGGTGGTGAAATAGAAGTATGGACAAAGTATTATGGGAGTATGAGAAGAAAATCATCAATTCTAACCAGGGATAAAGAAGCTGGGGAAGATGTTCCAGAGGAGGAGTATGAACTGGGCACATCTAACAAGGAACAGATCAGTCCAGTCACCATGTCTCACATCTGTATAACATTTTACATTTCATAAAGTGATTTCATATAAATGAATGCATTTCCTGAACACATCCATGCGTGCGCACACATACAAATACGCAGGGCAGATATTATCGTCCCTGTTTGACGAGCAGAAACTGAGTCTGAGAGACAAAGTCCCTTCCCCAAATTTATTCTGCTAGTAAGTAGCAGAGCTGGGAGATTAAGTCACGTCTTTTGAGTCCAAGATCTGGGAATTATCTATCACACCATGGTTGCCTTGAGGCGACCTGAGAACAATTTCAAAGATAAAGAGCAAAATTATATTGGAGATGGAGTGGAGGCACTGGTATACTAGAGCTAGCTTTTTTTACCAGTTCACAAAAGCCAGTCGTGCTCATCTCTTCCCAGTTGTTGGGAAGTCATGGCTTGAAATCAGCCATGGTGGGAGTATTTGCACTACAGAAATTGGCAAGTACTATGAATGAAGGCTTCTCTTCACCAAGAGCCAGTTTCCCTTCATACCACTGAATGGACAGTAGGGGGTATAGTGGCCACTGGCTATAGCAGGAAGACCTGCTGAAACCCTAGCTCAGACACTGGCTGTGTGAGCTTAGGCAGATCCTATAACCTTTCTGGGTCTCAGCATTCTTAACTATGAACAGGAACACTTCAACTATAAAATAGAAGTCAAATCTCAAACTCTGGAAGCAGAGAGCCTTGAGCTCCTATTCCACCTATTGCCTGTGGAACCTTAAGGTTTCCCAAGCTCTCTCCCAACCTTTGTTTCCTTATCTCTAAAAGGTGATAGCAGAGCCTACCCCAAAGACATTTGTTTATCGGAGTTTACCTATAAGTATTTACTGTATTCAAAATTAAAACTGGGAAATTTTTAAAATATTTATTTATTTACTTACTTAAAAAATAATAAATCCATTACATGTTAACATAAATACATTTTAATAAAAATATCTATTTTCTACAATAAAAAAATTAATGAGAAGAGTACCATTGTTTTACCTTTTTGTAAATCTGTTTAATGTCTGGCTTAATAGAAGACAAGTGGATTCCCATGTTTCTGTATTCGATCTGTTTCAAAAATCACGTCATGATGCTTCTGAAAAACTCCACTGTACACTAGTGAAAGAATAAGAGTAGAAAAGGTAAATAATGTCTTGTATTATTATGAAGATCATGTGAACCTCGTGGAACACATATAAGGCTCTCAGAGAACTCCAGGGTCCCAGAACTACACTTTCAGAACTGCTGGCCTAATACAAAGCACTCAATGGCTGTTAGCCATTTTTATTCATAGATTCCATTCCCCTATGGGTTATTGTGAGGGTCAAATGAGAGAATGTATTTTTTAAAAGACTTGGAAATCATGAAGAGCTTATAGCATGAAAAAAACTCCAATCTGAGAAGTTTGTGCCTATTCTTGGGTATGTATTTTCTTTCACCAATTGAAATTTAAACTGGAATGAATTTATCAGAGCCCTGCTTTGCTATTTAATGACCTAGAACTGAATTAGTCCTCAGAAATGCTTATAGAAAGAAGGAAGGAAGAAAGAAAGGGAGGGACGGGGGAGGCTGCCTGACTTCTAAGATTTCTTAAAGGCTTAGGGATATGCTGATGGAGACATTACTTTAGCTCCTCATCCTAAGACTGGCAAGCTCTGGAAGCCCTGATAAGTATCCCCACAAGTATGCAAAGTCACCAAGGCAATATATAGTGCCCATCAGCAACATACAGTGCCCACCAATATACAGTGAGGAGAAATAGAAGGAACAGGCAAGAAAGCTGCTCTGGGTCTCATGACAATAGGAAAAGTATATTAGTCGTGACCCCTTCAGAACTTAACTCAAACAGGCTCAAGGCAGAAGAAAAAGTACTGATTCACAAAAAGTCCAGGGCTCACGGAAGAGAAAGGATTCCATCTCTCTTCTTCTTCTTTTCCTCCTCTTTGTCCTCCATTTTCTTCTCCCCCTCCTGCCCCACTCTCTCCTTCCATCCTTCCATGCCACTCTGCTTTTGCTTTAGTCTCAGAAGATCCTGGAGACAGTTCTTAACTTCAAGAAGTCCCAAGAGAAAGCTCTTTCCCAGCAGCCCAGCAAAGTCCTGGTTTGCATCTTATTTGCCTGGCTTGTGTTTCCAGACTTACAGTGGGACAACAGGAGTGAATTTAATTGAATTGTTAGTAATCCAAAATTATTTCTAACTGCCTTAGGCTCATTGTTTTGAACTTCACTGGGCATTATGTTACAATATGAAGAATATTCACTTATAGACTGCTATAAATCAATCCATGCAAGGTATCTATCCAAGGCAATTGATCAGTATGTCTGTAGCACTAGTCTGCACAGACATGATGCGCAAAGTCTATTAGAAAGGTGTTGGCCTGGTCACTCTCTAGTCTAGCAGGATAGAGGCCAAAAAATACTTTGCATATACAAGTCACACTTGCTTTGAAAGAAAGACATATTTCCTGTTTTGTTAAAATGTATTATATTGGACGATCATAAGATGTTTACTAGAGTCTGGCCTCTGCAATTTATTAGAGCCACACGGAATAGAAATGCTCTCTTGCAAACTGAAGTATCACAGTGGCATTTAATAGCCTTATTTGACAACATCAGTTTGGGTTTATCACATCTGGCTCATTTTAAAAATTATTTTGCATTAAGTGAATTTCACATTTTAAAGGGAGAATGGAGAGGGGAAGAATAATCTTTTAATGAGAGGAATTTAAAACTCAGTGAATTAGGAGAAAAATGTTTCTAACCCAGTGCTCTAAATCTGGCAAAAATTTTCTTTTAAAAAGCAGACCAGCTGCAAAGCAATAAAGCATATCTACTTCTGATCCACACCACTGTCAGCTGCTGCTTCAAGGGTCTGGCAAAATTAGCCTTGTACAATAAGACCACTTCTTTCATTCCTAGAAACATATGGCCTTTTTCAAACTTGGATGGTGATTTTATAAAGCGTGCTGTCTTATTTACTCTCAATTAATCATGTTCGACTGTAAACAAAGTGTCTGTTTTAGTTTTGCTGACAATTATCCACTTGTCAACATCTCCCTCAAGTACCTTCAGCACCTGGCTACCACAGGAAACCTCTACATCAAAATGAATGTTTGTCTCAGTAACCTCAGGAATTCATCGATTTCTTTAGCCCATCAGCAGTCAGGACTATATTCTAATAAACGTCACCTAGGCACCTTGATGAAGATGTATATAATCAGACGACAAAGGGTTTCTCAGGATTCCTTTTCATTCTCTGTGTTTGCTTTGGCAAAAAGAAGAAAATGATTACAATTTGGGAATCTTGGGGTGGGGGTGGGGCGTGGGTCTGTGACTTCAGATACTTTTACAAACCACCCACCGGGCACATGATGACAGCTCCAGAAATTGCTGAGAAATCTTTCCCTCCATTAGTAACATTCCACTAGATCAACAGAACCAAACTGTGTTATAATTGGTGGTAATTTATGTGAGGAATGCATATGAGTTTTGTTGCGGTTTCACTAGGGTTTGGAAGTGGCGTGACTTTATCCACTGCTCAAATAATCCTTTTACTTCGGGACTCCTTTTCCTTTCACTTAAAATTTGTAGAGAACATAGGGGAAAGTCACTGCCAAGATCATTAATACTTTGCCAACAACAAACTGTTTTAAATGCAAATGTTACATTTGGTGGGTTTTGAGGAAGAATTACTAGTGTGTTCCCTGAAGCTCCCTTAGAGAGGAGAGCCCCCCAAAACTAAAGTGAACACCCATGCTATATCCATTCTGTTCTTTCATCCATGAGAAAGAAGAGAAATCGTCTACGCCATGGGTGGGGGGGAAGGGGGAAGCTGGGCGCTGCGAGGAACCAGTCCTCTAGGAGCATGTTTGGGTTATTTACCTAGATTTCACATCCCAGAGAGTAATTTACACCCGCTTCAGAACGGAAGACATTCAAATCGCTTGGCATCACTCCTTCGAAGCTCAATTCCTGAGTGAGGGGCGATGGCGAGCCCGAGAGGATGTAGACCAGGAGAAACCAGGTGTCCAGCACTGCCAGGCCAGAGTCCAGATCGATCGAAAGTGGCCCAGAGCCGACGTCAAACCCAGAAAAATGAATGTCCTCAGCGAGGAAAACTGAGGACCAGGACGGCGGGACCCGCTCAGCGAGGGCCCGGGATGGCGACAGAACCAGGTGGATGGGGCGGAGTGGGGGTGGGAGGGGACTAGAAAAGGGGTCTGCTTCGCTCTCTTCGGACAAAAGCTGATCAATCTAACCGCAAGTAATTGATTTTAATGAGTGGGGGAGTTTCCTTCGCATTGACGATTGCCCCGGGTCATCGGCCTGCGCGGGCGGCGACTCCCGGGGGAGATCTCGGTCTCTCCTCGCGGGCCAGCCAGCCTCAACCCGGGCGCCCGCCGCGCCGCCTAGCTTCTGGGCCTTAAAGAGCAGAGAGGTCGGAGAACCGGGATCCTGGCCGGACCGCCGCCCCGTTTCACCTGGTAATTTATGCACAATTAATTGAGATATCTTTTATACTTGATGTGTTGCAAAATTAATGCCTAATGTATGTAATTAGTCAATTAACTCTAATTCCAGCATATGTTCCTAATGCCCAGAAGGTGTTCTGTTTCCCAGGTACTTATTTTGATGTCACGAAATGCAACTAATTAATTTTACATGCATATTAATTTGGGATCTCTAGCAGTTCCCTTTGTGCAAGTAATTTTAATATTTGTCTTTCTAACCTTTTGGAGTAGGGTGGGGGGAGGTGCAGGTGGCCGTGAGCGGCACATGGGCGCGAACCTGGCTGAAGCCTGAGGGGTGGCCCGGGTCGAGGGCAGGGTGTTGCGGCAAAGGCCTCATGTGGCTTAGGGCGTGGGTGCTGCGCTCATCAGGCCTTTAGGGGGCGTCCCGGATGTTGACCCCACGAAATGCATTTTGCTCACGCCTTTGGGAAACAGCGAGCATCGGGGCCTGGAAGCGGAGGGGCCTGGGCTAGCTCACGGAAGTCCCTAGGGCCCTTTCCGCGCCCCTGGGCAAATCGCTCCGCGCCCAGTCACCCGCACTCCCGGGAGCGAACGAGAGGCTTTCCGTTTTTTTGCGCGCTAAAGGACGACTCAGATTTCCAGGCCATTCCTGGAAGGCAAAAAGCAAGTGGGTTGCTCTGTGGTCGCGGCCTTTCCTCCCAGACATCCCACTGCTCCCCGAGTGTGGGGAGCCGGAGCGCGTGCACTCCCTGAAGTTGCGGATGGAGGGAGAGGGTAACCGCGCCTTCCTCTCCGGCTGTGCAAGCCACCATGTGTCCTCTTCTGGCCGGGAGCGAAGATCAAGCAGGGTGAAAGTTTACTTTCCAAGTTATTGGGTGGCACACTAAAACTTTTATCCTTTTTGGACAAATTAATGAGCAATTTAATTAATAAAATCAGAGAGTAGTGTAAGTGCTATGATAATGAAGTTAAATGAGTGCACAGTAAAATATTCACTAATCCAGCGCGTTGCCAAATACCCCCTTAATTCTGTTTAACACTAAAAGGGTTTTGAGCACCATAATGAGATTCCTCTGTCTGCTAATTAATTGACACGCTCCTGAATATTCATAGGAGCTAGCACCAATACGTTCCTAATTGCACCGTGGAATAGATCTCAGAGGAAAGTAAATCGCCATAGACTTAATTAAAATAATGTATTCCAGATCCAGGACGGGAAAAGATGAGACATTTGCCTTCGAGCGCGCTAAGAAAGTGGCACCTGGTTGGTGGAGGGGAGAGATATCAAACGTCGGCGCCCAGCCTGAAATAAGCGGCGTGGGACACTCAGGGAGGGCTTCTGAAAACAGCAGCTACCCCGCGGCTCAGGCGGCCGTGGCTCCCGGGAGCGTCCGTGTTCCTGCTGCCCTCCGCGAGGTTGCGCTACTGGGGAAGTGGCCGATCCCGCGGAGTGTAAGACCCGACCCAGGGCCAGAGCCTCTCTTTTCTCCCTGCGGTCCCCCAGGCTGGTCCGAAATGCTGTCTGCAGAGGCGCGTGGGGGAAACGACTTTCCTTGGGAAATTTCCCGGGAAACTTTTCCCAGAGGTTGTCGAAGTCACAGCAGCCCACATCGCCCAACCCAAGTCGCGATCTGAGAGAAGTCGCTGGCACTTCTCTGTGGGGCAGGGTGATAGCTCGGGGGAGGATACCCGGATCCTGTGGATGCTGTCCTCTCTGTCCCAGCTCCCACTCCCACAGGAAGCGCCGCTGTTCCCCAAACTGCGCCGCTAAGTTCCTGGGCGCTTCTCCCTTTCTTGGCGAGTCCAGTGCCCGGGCTCATCCCAGCCGAGCTTCCCTCGGTGGGTGGGAGGGACAGACAGGCTGCAGACCCTACACATGGACTCGATGGAGAACCCTTTTCACCAGAGCCACGCAAGTGAACTAAATTCTCTTCCTTGGAAAGACGAGATTCCCCCCACCCTCCTTCTTTTTGAAAAGAAAAAAAAT
Organism: Tapirus indicus; assembly: GCA_031878705.1. Lineage (NCBI taxonomy): Eukaryota > Metazoa > Chordata > Mammalia > Perissodactyla > Tapiridae > Tapirus > Tapirus indicus. Next base: position 51,485,971 of record CM062918.1, read on the forward strand.
CACCACAGGTTAGAAACTAAAAAGAGTTTATTTGAAGACATACAAATGCATATTTATTATACACATGTAGGCATTAACAATGTAAATTACACCGCCAGCAGTTGCTGGTTGTTTATTCATTAGATCTTTAGAAAATCTACATTGCCTCCAGACAGCGCGATGATAATGTGAAATACACAAGCAGTTTACATAACCAACTTCGACGCGGAGCTCCGCGCGCCGCGACTCGAGTCATCAACAGGTCGCGGAGACCTGGACACGAGACCCTAAGTTGCTAATAACTACCAAAGATCTGGCCCGCCGCTCCCTCTGCCCTTTTGGAAAGGGGGAAAAGATGTGGGGAAAGGGAAGGATCTGACTCACTCTATTCACTCTATACGGTTCATCTATTTTACTCTGTGTGTAGTTTTTTCCCCCCCTCTATTAAAGAAAAATAGGTGAAAAGAGGATGAACGGACAGAACAGAAAGATCAATAGCCTTCCCAAACTCCGGGCATTCAGGAGAGCCATTTAAAGACGATGAACCTAAACTGCTCTGGGGAGGGGGGAGATGAAATGAGAGGTGAGAGGTTGGCCTTACTGCTGGCGCGGGAAGAAAAGGCAGCCTACCTTAGTTAACCGAAGCCACCAGCTCCACCAATCAAATCGCTATGGCCACCGTAAACAAATGGTTATCACTCCAAAGAAACTCACCAGCTGGATCAGCCTTTTTGGAATTATTAAATGCTCCGTGGTTCTGGATTTATCCCAAAGATGTAGGGGGGAGGCACATTAAAGGAAAAACGGCAGTGCAGATTTAATATTTATTTTAAATATATAAGTATTTATATATAAATATGTATCTCCAAAATTCTTCCCTAATAAAAATATTAAATAAAATAAATGAGGGGGGGGTGAGGGGTTGCTCACTAAGGTCGCTGTTGTTGCGGGGGGGGGCGGTGAACGATGTCAGTCACAATTTTAAGTACCAAAGTCTCCTAAAAACTGCACGGATGCTCTGAACGGTCGAGTTAATGATTTATCCTACTCTCTGGAGCCACCCACTTATCATGGCCTGCCACTACGCCGCAGAGGTGTTAGGGTGATGGGGTTGGGATGGAGATGTTTAAGTTTTCTGTTTCCTTCCTCCCTCCTTTCCTTCCTTCCTTCCTTTATTTCATTCGGTTGGGCCGGCTGGGTACCTGAGGAAATGCACTGCCGATCCTGGACATTCCGCATTGCTGGGAAGGCGACTAGTCTGTGGACCTAAAATCTGATGTCCTTTCCGCTGCGGAAATTGAAACCAGAGTGTGAGAAAGAAAGAATGAGGATAGAGTGGGAGAGGAAAGAGGAAAGGAGAGAGAGAGAGAGGAACGCAGAAGACGGTGGATCTATTTCTGAGACCTTTTAAGCCTTCGAGCAACCTGATTTCGCCCTACAGCTTGTCAGTCCACAGCGACCCACCAGCAGTGAGCAAACTGAGCCCCCGAAGCAGGGGCGATGCTGAGGACGAGGGCGCACGGCGCGGGGTCTGTACCCCGCGCCGGGACTGCCAGGCGAAGCCCTGGTCCCGGGTGAGCCGGGCCTGAGCGGAAGGACCCGGCCGCCCAGGGGCGGCGAGCGCCGGACAGGGCTGGAGGCCCCGCCAAGCCCCGCCTCCCAGCCATTCTCAGCTGGGGGAGGCCAGTGAGGATCAGCCGCTTGCTTTCTTTTCTTTCTTTCTTTTTCAAACCCGCTTTGTGGGTGGCAGCTCAGCGGGGGACGCATGGAGACAAAAAACAAAAAGCCCAAACAGAGAGAGAGAGAGAGAGTGGAAGAGGGAGAGAGAGAGGGAGAGAGAGGGAAAGAGAAAGAGAAATCAAATAGTTTTAACCTTCCCAGAACACAGCGAGTTATTATATCTAAAGGCTGTTGTGGTCTTCAGCGAAACCTGCTTCTGCCATTAAGAAAACACATATACTGCACACGTCCACCGGGTTAAGCTCTCCTCCTCGTCAGCCTGAACAAACAAAGCAGAGCGCGGGGTTTTAAGGCTGAAGACCTACAGGTTATCCGGTTTCAAAACAAATTAAAGCGGGAGAATGCACCAACAAATATTATGGATGCAAAATATTTTTCATTGCAGATATCTGCAGTTCCCCCAGCATCGATTTTTTTCAAATTTATGAGCAAACTACATTTAGCCTACTCTACAGGATTTACCTTAATATTCTATTGCAATCAATACCTTATTTTTTCCAAATAACACATTTCAAAGGAGGTTAAAACAGTTTTCCCACTTATTGGAAGCTTTGAAACCCTTTATAAAGCTAAAACTCGCCTTCCTGTTTCTGCTTTCCCAAAATCTTCCAAAAATTAACATTTTAAGAGTGGGTGCCTAGGCACAAATGCTGATATTTTTCCCCAAATCTGAGCAAACAAGTAATTCCTGACAAAGAAAATTAATATGAAAAGTATAGGGTGATTTTCTCCCCCTCTCCCCTTAAAAAAAGACCTTTTGCTCCACCCCGCTATTAAACAAAACACAATACCTTTTTCTGGGTGGTACTGCACAGAAGTTGATTCAGTTTTGACAATGTTGTTTAGCTATCATTTGCTATTTTGAATGAATGGGAGCAATCCCCCCTTTTACAACATTTGTTTCCTATTATGGAGAGGTGCAGCAGTTGAGGGCAGACATGTGAAAGTGGCTGTTTGATTCTCTTTTTCATCCCCCTGACCCTGCTTTTGTCCCTCCTCACCCTGGGAATGTCACGCCTCGCTACTTCACTTTGAGATGCTCGAGAAAGTGGCTTTGTTATTCCCTTTTAGACATACACGAAATTGTTCTCATTCCCCCCGCTGTAAAAGATACTTCACATCGGGACTCGGTTCACAAGTGCAATGCAATTTGGCTTAGTCCAACCTTTGTTCTGCTTGTACAAATGAGCGAACAGTGCACACATTATACAGTTGATCTACTGCTGTCTTAACCCCAGAGTTAGGGGCTGGGAGAAAAGCAAGTTAATCCCTTCAATACCAAGGTGGCTTTAGCAATATTTCCTCCAATAATAATAGTAGATTTGAACTGCTTCTTCCATTTCACACAGTGCAGAGCAAAACTTATGGGGAGGGTTTAGCAACAACAACAAAACTCCTCCCACCAAACTTTTGCAAATAACTTTTTAGACAAATACATTTGTAGGTTCGGTAGAAAGCTATGCAATTGTTTGTGCAAAGGAGGGATTGGATTTGCAAACTAAGGCTTTAAAGTCTTGAAATCTCAGAGCAAATGACAGCAAGCAAAGACCAAATGGTATTTAACAAACTGATTCCAAAGAGAGGGCATTATGGTGAGCAGGGCAAGAGTTGTTTTCATAGGCATTGAAATTCCCTGCTCACTGTGGGTGGGGGTTGGCACTTCTTGGGGATGGAGGTCAAGAAGACCAGCACCTGATGCTGGCTACTGTTTGTTTTGTGCTTGAGGTGGAGGGAAAACTGAGCCTTCCATACTCTCCAAACTGCAGCAGCTGCTTGGGAAATACTTCTAAAATGGGGGGGGGGGGGGGTGTTGCCACTCCTTTTCTCCCAACCCCAGGGCAAACACAGATTCAACTTCAATTGCCCCAGCCACAACCAGAGGCCTTACACACTGCCAGGCAACAGGGACCAAGGAGGAGACCCTCAGAATTTGAGCCTCCCCCCCCACCCCCCCACCCCCCCACCCCCCCCACCCCCTGCTTGGATGGGAGTAAAGAGTGAGCAGCAGGTGGAGACTCTTGCCTTTCTTAGAACCCAGCCAGACTGGACCCAGAGGGGAGAACTGATTTTAGGCAATATACTCCTCTTTGAAAGTTTCTTTTCAACCTCCCTGTTATGAATTAAGGTCCAAACCCCATGTAGCTCAGTCACCAACCAATGAAACACATGGCTCCAAAGTTCCCTGGCACACATTCTTTTCTACTATTTGGAAAAAGGTGTGCTCCTTTTGCTGCCCGGCGCGGGGGTGGGTTGGAGTGGGGGCGCTGGCGAAGAGTGGGGAGGAGGGGGCGCCGTGTTCTTTCACTGCCAGTTGGCCGTTGGCACCAGAGCGCAAAGTGTGTCGCCTCCCCCGCCTTTCTTCCTTGGGCAGTTTGATTTCCCGCCAGACTCGGTAGAAGTGGCCAGGGGTGCAGGCTCAAACTCCAGGGGCAGTGGTGGGAGAGTCACGGCTGATAGGTTTCCCCTGACGCGGCACCCAGTGGGTGCCGGTCTCTGGGGGCCTAAGAACCCAGAAGACCGTGCCATCTGTTGGCCCCAGGTCGAGAGAACCGACTGAGCGGGTTGCCTCCGGTTCCCAGATCCAGAACGTTAGAGCCAGGCTGTGCCATGCGGGGGTGCTGGCGGTGGAGGCGCACAGATTTCCAGGACAAACCGCTTCCAAGACACTCAGGACGACAATTTTTTTTAATTGACCGCTGACAGGCTGAGGGAGTTTGTTTTAGTGCTGAATACCCCGGGAACAAAATCCTTTTGAAAGGAAAGCTAAGTCGTTTCACACCACCAAAGTGCAGATTTGGTGAAGAATGACTGATGGGACAAAGCCGCGCGGTGAGTTAGCGCGGGTTCCCAGAGAGTGCTGAGAATTTGGGCAAGTGCGGGAGGCGGCCTGGAAAGGTGGGGTGGGCCCGAGGAGGCCCTAAAACCTAACATCGACGCCACGCCAGCCCGCGACCTTCTCCCCTGCCCCCCAGCACTTTCACTGCCGATTTGGAGGAGAAGATGGAAAAAGTGGAGGGGAGAGGGGAAAAAAGTGAAGCGAAGTGAGGGACAAGCGTGCAGGAGGGAAGGGAAAAGAGAGATGAGAGGGAGCGAGAGACTCAGACTTGGGGTGAGGGGCGGGGGAGACACTGGAGGAGAGGGAGGGAACTCCTCCGAGGGAGAAAGGAGGAGGAGGACAGGGCATAGGAAGGCTTAGCCGAAACGCTCCAGGCAAGAGTTCACTTTCCAAGCCGGGAAGGCGAGTATTGTTTTTGGCACCTAGGAAACCTTCGGAAGCTGCCGGGTACTTTCCCTCCACCTCCCGTCGGTGTTTGGTAAATATTAACAAACCAGGGCGCGTTACTTTCTGGAGTGGGGATGGAGGCGCTGGCTGGGCTCGGGATGGTTTTCCTCTCCTAGAGCCCCCGCACCCAAACCCCAGCCCCCCCCCCCGTTCACGTACACACACACCTGCTTGACAACAGAAGGAATCAAAATCAATATTGTATTTGTCACCCCTCTGTCTCCTTTTTACTCCCTCAGCAGCCCGGGTGCCATTGAAGCGAACTGTGGATTTATGGAAGGAAATTAGCATAAATTATTACGAAATCTGTAGCCGTGTGTGGTCCAGCTTGTGGGAAAAGAGGCTATTGCGAACTCTCCAAGCAGAAAGGTGGTCGGTGGTGGGCTCTGCGGAGGCGATGAATGGCTGTTGCACGAAAAGAGATTTCCATTTGGTTTGCACATGGGTATAATTGACTTATGTGTATTTTATACAGTTTTCCCAACACCTCCCTAAGCCTCCGGGTCGGATGTGCCCCCTCCGCAAAGCTTCTGTTTGCTTTGGGTTCTGTACAATAGACTCTGATGCACTTTTCAAGATTTCTGGAAAGTGTTCCCTCCCTCCTCTTCATAATACCAGTCTTAAAACGCTTAAATAGCATGCAAATCCCGCCCCTTTCCCTGGGCTTTGTAGATCTTCAGTAGGAACCAAGATATAATTTTGTATCAAAGTACACCTTTTAAATATGTATCCTCACCCCCACCCAAGACAAACTTGTGCTATTAGGTTCGATTTCCTTAATTAACCCTGGGCATGGGCAATGTGCCTCACCTCCCATTCTCACTCTAGCCAGACTCTGAAGATTCCTCAGACACGAATTCCTACTTGTATCCTTGCATGTCCACCTTAGCGGTGACAACTTTCCCGGAGAGGTGGACAAAGATTTATTCCAACGTAGTTTTTTTTAACGCAAACGTTTCCACTCTTAGAATTTAGTTAATCTTCTGTTTACTCCGAGCAATGATTTGGACAGCCATATAAAGGCCCTTTGCAAGGCAACAAAATGCCAATTGTTAAAACAAGAAAACATTTCTCTCTCCCCATCCCCCCCCCCCAACAGGCACACACACCTGATAGAAAAGAATCTTCCTGGCTGTCACTGGGGGGAAAGAGATTTTCCACTCCTACCCTTCCATATCCCGAATCCGATCACTCTTAATATTTTATCTGTTTCTATATATCAGTATGCACGTATTTGCTAAGAGGATCCTAAAAATCCTTGGGGACTGCGATGCTGGTACCTCTCTTTCCCAGGAGTGCTCCTGCTTCGCCCATAGGAGCACTCTCTGTTTTGTACCTCAGGGGCAGCTGCCTTCTGTAGCAGGAAAGCTGTGAATCAACGCCTCTCTGTCTGGAAAACACAAGCCATCACTACTATTCTTCATCAGGGGTTCCTCAGGCTCCCAGGCTCCGCAGCTGCTCCCATTCCAGGACCCTCGAGCCGAACCCCGCCGCACCAAGTAACCCCCTAAACGCCGCACCTCATTAGGAGCTGAAGCGCGCGCAGCTCCAGGAAGTACCGCTGCCTCGCGCCTAAGATTCGGCAGAGGTTCCACCGCCCACCTGCTTTATCTGCGGATTGTTTATCTGCCCTTCTCGAGCTGCACCCCCAGAGACAGGTCAGCGTCTCTCCCCCACCCCCTCGCACCCACCTCCTCCTCCTCGTTATTTTTCCCGAATTAAGAAGATGACACTATTCTTTTCTTCAAGCACTTCTGTTAATATTGAAAAACGTGCGCTTGCATCTCAAGCGAGGCACCCCAGACGCGAGAGCCATTTCAATATTAATGAAATTGTTTAATCTCCTAAATTCATCGTGTTTAAGTTACGTTTTGGTGAGTTATTGACCACCTCCGAAACTGTGGTTAAGGGAGAGGTGCGGTTGTGTGCGTGCGTGTGTGCGTGCGCGCGCTGAAAGATCTTTTTTTACACTAACCCCAAACAGCTCTATTAATAATGCTCTAATATCACTAAACGTATAGAAACTTCACACCCAGAACTCTACCACCACCACCACCTTCTTAAAACAAAAAAAGAGTTCTCACATTTCCGGACTGAAGATGATTCAGCGTAGGCTGTAGGTATTGAGTTCTTAACAACGCGGTAAAATAAATTACTTTTAAAAACCATAAAGGTCAGAGAATGTGCAGAAACCAATGGGAACTCCTAGTGCCTACTTGCAGACGGCGTGCATGCAGGCGAGGTCGACTCACTATTTATTTCATAGCAGTTTGATGATGATCATGACGACGGCGACGATGATGATAATAATAATTCATTGAACCTCCCGAGACGAATCCGAACCGAAGGGAGCCTGCCGCCCCGCCCGCACCAGGCAGGGTGACCTGAGGCACGTCCCTGCCCTCTCCTGTCTCCAAAAAAAGAAAACTCGCTGGTTCTTTGCAAGTCTAGAAGGTACTGCTGTTTTAGTGGGGCCACAGGCAGCTTTTGCTGGGCTCTTTAAACCCTAAATAAGTTCTCACCAAGCAAAAAAAAAGTCGGGGGTGGGGTGGGGTGGAGAAAGTTCCGGCTGTAAAATGCAAAATTCCAGGCAACGCCTAACTCCAAAAGTTTCAAACCACCTGGGGAAAGCGAGAGACCCTGCGGCTCATCTGGCGATCAAGTGTGTCAAACACACTCAGGCCTCCCCAGGTCCGCACACTGTCTGCCCCAACAGCCCCAGAACCTTCGTCCTGTGTCTAATCAAATTCCTGGAGGACTTTTAGAGTGAAGACCATGCCTATTCACCCAGATACACTATTTTAATTTTTTTTTAACTCGGCCAATACACTTAGACTCAAAATGGGCTCTTACAAGGGGTTGTCCGATGAAATTTTTGTAAGTATTTTTAAAACCCCATCACTTAGAGATACACACCCACTGTACAGAGCTAAGGCAGCAGCCTAGGAAGGTCAAATCAACGTTTGACCTGCCTCTTGGAGGACTGGGGGGAAGGGTGTATTTTCATTATAATAACCCATGCAACCACCCCGGGTAATGCCAAGCGCAGGAAAAGGGTCTGCTTCAGGGGAAAGCCATGCCTGAAGTTAGCTAACAATACAAACCTGATACAATGCAAAGGAAACAGAATACCCCAGCCAAGCAATTTCCATGTCAAACATCGTCTGCGGGGCAGCTCCGTCTGTGAACGTGAGTGATCGCCTGAATCCCTGCTCCACTGAGGCCGCCTCCTCATACCTTCACACCGCGCACCCAGGCCAGCGCGTCCCGCTCCCCGCCGGTGGCCGAGGCTCTTCCCGCTCGCCCAGTCTTGAGCTGGAAGTGATTCCTATTGGCCAAGGTGTCCATGTAAATAGGTGCGAAAGAAACCAGAGCTGGCCAGGCTCTCCCGTCTCGCTCAGTCCCCTCCCTCTGCAGCCCCCGCTCCCCCTCCTCTTCCTCCTCCTCCCAAGGCGATTGTCATATGATAGCTAAGAAGTGGCACATTAATGAAGCACCGCTACAGGGGTCTTTTCTGCTCCTGTCACCGCTTAAAACTATCAGATGGTTCGAGGGAGGACATGGAGGCAGCCACCTAGCTCAGCGGAGCAGCGGAGCCCACAGCAGCGCCCTCCCGAGCCCCGAGGCCGCCGCTGCCACCGTCCGCGCCGAGACTCCGCAGTCGAGCTCGGCCGCCCGCGGAGCGCACTGGCCGGAAGCGCTGCGGACCGGGCGGCTCGGGGCGCTGCGGGGCTGAGCTGCGGAGCTCAGAGACGTGCGGAGCCCAGCGGAGTCGGGACACTGCGCCCCGGCTGCGCGCCGGAAGGGACGCGGCGAGCAGCAGCGCCATTCTGGATGCGGATGCGCAACTTGGAGCAACTTTAAGGTGAGCCACCCTCGGTTGCATCCCCGCCCGGGTCTCCGCTCCAGGTCCAGCTTACTTCCATGCTACCCTAGTGCCGTTCGCCGGCTTCCCCTCCCGCGCTCCCTGGTCGTCCCCCACTCTACACGCAAAGTTGCTGGTTCAAGAGCGCGGGCGCCGGCTGATCCAGCGCCGCAGCCCCTACCCGCCACCCCCGAAGTCGGTACTCGGCCTGGCTGACCTCGCAGTGTCTGTCTGTGCATCCATGTCCCCCCGTTCCCATTATCTCCCCTCCTTCCCAGATCCGAGCAGCCGCTGGCCCGCGCGGACCCAGAGCAAGAAGGGGGCAAACAAGAAGATGCCTCGGCCCGGCCGAAACACGTACAGCGACCAGAAGCCTCCCTACTCGTATATCTCGCTGACCGCTATGGCCATTCAGAGCTCGCCCGAAAAGATGCTGCCGTTGAGCGAGATCTACAAGTTCATCATGGACCGCTTCCCTTACTACCGGGAGAACACGCAGCGCTGGCAAAACAGCCTGCGCCACAACCTCTCCTTCAACGACTGCTTCATCAAGATCCCACGGCGGCCAGACCAGCCGGGCAAGGGTAGTTTCTGGGCGCTGCACCCCAGCTGCGGGGACATGTTTGAGAACGGCAGCTTCCTGCGGCGCCGCAAGCGCTTCAAGGTGCTCAAGTCGGACCACCTGGCGCCCAGCAAGCCCGCCGACGCTGCGCAGTATCTGCAGCAGCAGGCCAAGCTGCGCCTCAGCGCGCTTGCGGCCTCTGGCACGCACCTGCCGCAGATGCCTGCTGCGGCGTACAACCTGGGCGGCGTGGCGCAGCCCTCGGGCTTCAAGCACCCTTTCGCCATCGAGAATATTATCGCGCGCGAGTACAAGATGCCTGGGGGGCTGGCCTTCTCCGCCATGCAGCCGGTGCCCGCCGCCTACCCGCTCCCCAACCAGTTGACTACAATGGGCAGCTCGCTGGGCACTGGCTGGCCACACGTGTACGGTTCCGCAGGCATGATCGATTCGGCCACCCCCATCTCAATGGCTAGTGGCGATTACAGCGCCTACGGTGTGCCGTTGAAGCCGCTGTGCCACGCAGCGGGCCAGACGCTGCCCGCCATCCCGGTGCCCATCAAGCCCACGCCGGCCGCAGTGCCCGCCCTGCCCGCGCTGCCCGCGCCAATCCCCACCTTGCTCTCGAACTCGCCGCCCTCGCTCAGCCCCACGTCCTCGCAAACAGCCACTAGCCAAAGCAGCCCCGCCACCCCCAGCGAAACGCTCACCAGCCCGGCCTCCGCCTTGCACTCGGTGGCGGTGCACTGACCCTCAGCGGCCGGCGCCCCCTCTTGTTCCCCTCCCCGCCAGCTCACTAGTCTTCCCCGGCTCCCAGTCCTGCTCTCCCCGACCTGGGACTGCCACCCTAATTTGTCCGTTTCACCTTCGGCCAATCCTCTCTCCCCTATGAGAACTTTGTTTTGGACCCAGGAGACAAGACAAACTTGCAAATGGGATTGGAGGCGCGTGGGAGTTGTCCGCGCCCCCACAGGAGGGGAAGGCGGAGGGCACCTGAGCCGAGCCAAGCCGTCCCATCCCCGGGACCCCCGAACCCCCCTCCCATTTAAGAGGCAGGGGAAATCCTGCCTCCCGCCTTCGCGGAGAGGCGCGCGTCTTCCCTCGGTCCCGATCCGATGGGCTCCGGACTCGGCGCGGTTAGTTCTAAGACCAGAGAAAGCGCCTCAGGGGGTTCCTGGAACAGATCTCCCCGGAGGGCTGCAGCAGCACGGCGGAGGGCCGGATCTCTGTCTACGTCTTGGAAATCTGCCGCGAAGAGGGACCACTAATCTTCCTACCCCGCGCTCCTCCGCCCATCCGGCAGGGGCTGGGCGGACCACAGCGTCCCGGAGCAGCGGCCCTGCCTCCTCGGCTTCTGCGGAGTTTGTTTGTTTCCTGCCAGAGGCTCCAAGCGCTGCGAGTTACGGGAGAGGCTGCCAAGCGGGGAAGGGGACGCTTGTCCTCCACACAAGCAAAACAAAACTAAAAGTAACCTTGTCTTGTTTACAAAGCGCCCGGAAAATGTAAACAGTGAACTTGAATCGGTATTGCTTGGCCGGCGAGCGGGCAAAACCCACTTTACAAGTACCTGTTGTAATGTGAATGTTTACTCTTCATTTCTGGCCAGGTTTAGGGGCGGGAAGGGGGGGGGGATGGGAAAGTTAATTGGGATGTTAACTTTCCGATTACTTAGAGACCTTTTTAGCTATTTATTTTATTGTTGGAAAGAAAAAAAGAATAAGAAAATGAAATAAGCCCAAACCAAGAAAGCATCAGGGCAAGCCTAGAAGAACTTAGATAAGTGACTGGTAACATGAAGGAGATGTCACCGGATAGGTCTTCCATGGACGAGTCTTTCTGTTTGCTACAAGAACTTTTCTCAGAAGCTAAAGGGCTGCAAAGAGATGTAAATGCTTGTGAATAGGAATGATTATACACTGTGTAAAATGCACTTTTGTTTGCTGTATTCCTTTAGAATCTTAGGTTATTTGCTGGAAAACAAACTGTTGTTCTGGTGTGACCTGCTTAAGTTAAAAAAAAAGTTGTAGTGTCATCAGGGCTGTAAAATTTTTACCATTCATTTTTCTCCCTCCCTGTACAGAATTAGCATGGCGTTTTAAATATTGATGTTCTTGTTCCCAGCATGCCTGTTTTAAGACAAAGAATTTTAAAAAGGTGTCTACATTAAATTATGAACCTAGTCCAAATAATATTTTCTCATTAAAATACGTAAATTCAAATTTTAGTTTCGTGTGTTTTTGAAGAGTTGCTGCAAGCAATAACTTTATAAAAAAGATGTGCTTCTCGAAGCATGTTTTCTGCAGTACATCAAGTAGCTTGTCTTTTTCATATCTTATTTTTAAAACAGTCAAACCTCCTCTTATGCATTGCAGATTGGGGGAGAAATTATTCAGATGGACTCTTGAAGATATTTGTGCAGAGGGAAAGAGGAAACAAACTATTTCTAATATAGATCAGGTGCACAGGTGTAGTGCTGAAAGAAAAACAGTGAAAAAATATAGTACTTTACATGTATTTTTGCCTATCAAAATATACATTTTACAAAATATACAGCACCTGTATAAATGTAAGGCTTAAGTAGGAATCAGGCAGAGGCAATACGGGGATATGAAAAGGAAAAAGAGACTTGCTTACTTAATGCTTATAGTCTGATGCATCTTATTTGGAGTGAGTATTCATTTCCTCACTCCTTTCCTTGCTCCAAATTATTGCAGTTGTTGAAAATTTCTTTTTCAGAAGTTACCTAAAAGTTCACCTTGCCTGTTCACTTTGAATTGAACAGATTTCTTTTCACTCTTTCATGTGGGAAAATAATCCTTGATACATTTATTTTAAAGAAATGAATGAAGTTGCTGTAAATGTTTGACTCTAAGTATTTGCTTTTCTTCAGATTTTTGCAGAAAATTAAAATTTGCCAAGAATTTATGGCTCAGGGCCAAGGGAAACTTTATTGAAGGGGTCACAATATTTCTGGAGTGAGGTGTGTATTTAACTAATGAAGTTACAAGACAAAGAAAAACTTAAATGGTGATTAACACTCTACTGAGTAAAATGATTAAACAAGAGACCCTCGTGCAACACAGAGAAACCCACACAGAAATCATGATCATTACACTCCATCAGGAGAATCCTTAGCACCTGCCACCCTTTTATATTGAGAGGGTTATCTTAAAAACATTTTTAGGATTAATGCAAAGAGTAATTAATCCTGTTGTGACCATTTTTTAAAAGGAAGGATCCCACACACAGCCAAAAGAAAAAAAAAGGTGGAAAATAAATGAATCATTGGACTGATTAAAATGCATGAAGCCACTAAAGCTCGTCAGACGGGGACAACTAAACTCATTCATCAAGTCCAATTCACAATTATATCAACAAGATCAGCTAAAGAAAGCCTGGAAAACTTATCCACCCTGGGCTAGGAAACTCTTGAAACTTTGTTCTCAACAAGAAATCATCTATATTTAAAAAAATTAAATGCATGTCCTGCAAAATAAAATTAAGACCATCTCTGGAATATTCTAATCTCATTGAATTTACTAACACTGAATTCAAATTGGGAATGAAGGGAGCAGAAAGGGCTAACATGGGCCTCAAACATTTTGTAAAGTATCAGCTTAAATAGTCAGGTAAAATATTCTTCCTATAATAGGAAGTAGAACTCAGGGATAAATGGTGTGTATGTATATACATTTAATAAATGGAGGTAAATAAGATGCAGATCCTATTTCTGAGTTTTAGCAAAGGAGTGATTTCAACTATTTGAAAATGTTCTTTTCAGCTGGTAAGTTCGTCATGGTGTATTGCAGAGAATGAAATAACTTGGGCATTGTGAGCTTTCCTTTCACAATTGCAGGCATCTTTTCTCAGACGAAGTTGAATGAGTAAAGTAAAAAAATCCATTGATGATATTTTGACCTTGATCAGAAATCCAAAGGCAGCCCAAATACACATGCCTCCACCCTACTCCATCCCCAGCTATGAGACACACACCCTGTTTAGCTGAAGTGCCCCACAAATAAGGAAGTTTATAATGCTGATACCTTCAATGGCTCTCTTTGTCATGTTAAATCTTTTCACCTGGCTCAAGTCCAAAGTCAATACACACAGATTTAAAATAAAACTGGAAGAGACAACACCAGGCAGTGAGGTACACTTTCAGGGTCTTGTCCCGAGAATTGAGTTAAGTTATATTATTTTCTATGTTGTAAATTTGGGCAGTACTGATTTTTTTAATTTAGGCTTTTGATTTGGAAACTTGGCTATTCTGTTACTTTTGGTTTTTAACATGATTCTGTACTCAACTGTGCTTTTAAACGGCTTTCTCTGTGATTTGGGGAAACGCTTACACAATGGATGCATTTTGTGTACTTTCTCAAGAGAGAAGCTGCAGAAGTTCCCATTGCTCCTATTGCCTGCGTTGGGGGTTTTGAAAAGCCTGGAGACCAGCAGAAGCAGTGCTAGTAAATGATCCTCAGAACGGCTTAAATATTATAGCAGTGAGTTTAATTCCTTTAAAACAGATGAGAACATTGAGTGTCTTGGAAGCATAAATCTGGCCAGATGCTCGAGGAGGGTGAAGTTAAGGGGTGGGAGGGATGAAGAATGCAATGGAGTGCTGCAAACAGAAGGTTTTACATTAGTTTATGCAAGGTTGGGGAGGTGAGGGATGGTTTATACCCTTACAAATGGAAACTCTCTTTGTAAAAGGTATCCATTTTAGAAATGGAAAGGTTCAGGATCTGTTCTCAAATTCTTAATATAAATGTCAATTAATTTTTTCCTGCTAAAGCCACATATGCACAGAGACACCCAAACAAAAACAACCCAACCCACCGGCTGTGAAGCCTCAAAGGGGATGCATTTGTTTCGTTTAAACTAACAACAAATTATCTAATTAATATGTTTCAATTACAGCATGAAAGGCACAGCCCCTGGACCGCCTGCCGTGGGGGCACAATAGCCCCAGAGCCCTCTCTAGGAATTTACAATAACTTCACATCTGTTTCTTTATTTTCCACTTTTTGAGACTAAAACTCCTCTCAAGATCACTTCAAACCACGGCCTGAGTTATGAAATATGTCCCAGTGTTAAAGGAGGACGAAACTTTGCCCACGGATGCTTCATTTGCAAGCAAAAAAGTGAAAGCCCATTGAAGAGCATTAAACAAATATATTAGAATTCTGTCACTTTATGCAATTGAGTAGATCAAATGAAGGGTCCCGGCCACTTCATTCACTCTCATTCACTCGAATAGAAAATGCAAAGAATAGCAACCCGAGACTGGGCCACCGATGTAGATTTAGCTCCTTTTTACTGGGAGACAAAAAGCCTGAATTTTCACAAACACATTGCTGACTCGGGGACTAGGAAACCAGCACTGGAACCCCTTTGGAATTTAAATTCATTTTATCTTCCTCTTTCTTTGCGGGGATCTGTTTGCACTACAGTGCAAGATGCAGCGGGCATCCTCTGGCTTCTGAAAAATGGGGGAGGGGAAGAGAGTGAGTGGGGGTGGCACTGTGGGCCTCAGGATTCCCAAGGAGCTCTGGGTGATCAACTAACACTCAGGTCTGAGATAATAACTCTGACTTAAACAAATCTTTATCTACATCAATATAAACATCATTATATCCCACACATCTACAAGTCTCTTACCTCCTTGCTTGGCATGGATTACATAAACAGCTTGTTTTCAAAGACCAGAATTGCATCTGGATCATCCAGTTTTCTTCTTTCAACCAATATGTGGCCATAAGTGTCACAACAGACTTGAAAGCTGAGTTTTCAACTTCACCTGTGCAATACTGTCTCTCTGTCTCTGTCTGTCTGTCTGTCTGTCTGTCTCTCTCTCTCTCTCTCTCTCTCACACACACACACACACACACACACACACACACACACACACCATTTTCTGATAGCTACCCCTTCTGAGCATCGTGATGGTAAACTTGTAATGTAAAATCAGGACAGGAGATACTCTTTGGTTAGAATTTCCAAGTCAGAATCTTCTTACATTTTCATTTCCCATTCTCAGGGGGAAAACAACAAGCCATATGTCAGTGGTAATTGAGATAATTTGTGGCAATACTTCTGTCCTACGTCTTCGATGGTTAACATTTTTGTTTTGGTGAACTTTATAGACTTTTATGTGTCAGCATCTTAGAAAGCTTACAGTGACTTTCGAGCTGCTTCTAGAGACAGAGCAGAGAAAAATAAAGCAGCAGACTACTCAGCTTTCGAGGTATAATTGCAAAGGAATGGACAGTTTTTCTCAAATTTCAAGTCTAATTGAGATCTGATCTGAAGTAGAAAGTATTTAGAGAGTTTTCTATTGTATTTTAAATTTTTGTCTGGTACTTTTTCCAGATACACCAAAACCTTGAACACTTGATTTTAGCTTCAAGAGTTGTAAGATCATATTTGATACTATTCTTCCTTTAATTTGTGGGATTGGTGTCTGGAGCTGAGGATGGGAGGTGGCTCAGACCTACAAATACAAAAAAAAAAAAAAATACTGAAGAAATAGTTGGTTATTTTATAACCAAAAGCTATCAAACTCACCAGAACTAATAATAAACTAATCGGAAATTATCCATGAAAAATTGTAGCTGGCTAAATAAAACCTTCCTTGGAAGATTTTCCTTCCAGAAATCTTCAAGAAAAATGGACAAAGGGTTCTTCTTTGGAGGCAGCCTCCTTTTGCCTGTGTCTGCAAATAACCAATGTCAAATCAGTGGCAAGCTTTTGAAGGAACAAACTTGGAGCATTAATTAGAGCAGATTAAGCTCATGGATAAAAAGCATTCTTTAAGTATCTGTTGTTTGGAGACATTGTGATTCTGTTTCATGCTTTGCAGCTTGTATATTTTTATTTACTCAGTTAATTTTTTCCCCAGAGTGTTCCCTGTTGACTGTGTTTACTAAGGTATAGAGTACAGAAAGAGTTGTTGGTTTGCAGAAATAATTGTTTCCAAACTCTGCTTTTGCTATAGATTTTTCTCCCCTCCTTCCTGAAATAGAATGTATTGGTCTGATGATTCCAGCACATGGTAGCATATAGAGAAACAGTTCAATAAAGGATCTTAATTTTGTGCCACTTAGAGGAAGCTTAGTATTTATTAAGTAGTATCTAGAGTGTTTTGCATTAATTAGAGCAACTCCTTGGAGAGACATTACATCCAAGAATGGTTTCACACAACAGGAAAATTCCGAGCATCTGAACTCCCCCACTAGACCTGCTACAGTGAAACAGAGAGCTGCAAATGTCTGGCTCACTTGGAAATACCAACACATATCTTATTTACATATGTTTGATAGACTGGAGGTCTATGTATAACAATAAAATGATCACTGGAAAGTTCCCCATCACCCTGGGTGCCATGATATTTATGTCAGCTACAAAAAACAAAAACCCAAAACTGAAATTATGGTCTGTCTCAGGGTTCCCGGCATGATTTCATATCTGAGAAAAACTAACAAATGACTACCCAACCTTTCCACGTTCAACAGACTAGTCAGATGGAATCAAATATTTCTGTGACTGCCTGGAGGATGTTAAATGTTAACAGTGCTCATCCTTGTAGTGTGTGTTGGTGGGTAGGGAGAAGGCAGGGAGAACAGACAAGGATGAAATGTTATGAACATCAGTTTAGTCCAGATCATGTATATGCAGTGATTCCTGTCCCCAACACAGAAGAACAATTGACTGAATGGTTGGGAGTTCTGAAAATAGTCCTGTTAGTTTAGCTTAGGTAAAAACACTATGCCTTTGTTGCTGGTGTCAGTAAATGAGAGTATCGACTGTATGTTTCAGCTGTGACATGAAGGTTGTACAATTAAAACGTATGAAATATATTTAAATTTACTTGTGATGCTACCAGCTTTAATAAAAGGAGAACCCCTCCCATAAAACAAGAAAATGAAAATGATTAACTTTGACATAAAAATATAAACAGCAATTTGATTAATTATATTGCTAATTATTCTTTGCTATGTAGCCAAACACGATCCAGTTCTTACAATGACAGATGCTGAATAAGTCATATAAAATAATTACTTGGAATTTCACTGTGGTGAGAAATGGCGGAGTTTATGGAGAGATTTATAGTGATTTCTAAATATATAATTGGTTTTGTTCTGTTCTATTTCATTTAGAAATTTAGTCTTTACTGTAAAAATACTACAACTATATTATAGAAATGTTTTTTCTCTGTTTTTCCTATGCATTCTTTAAAATAATCCATTTCTCCTTTCAATATTTTCCATAATTATAATCAGTGTACTACATACATTTGTGTATCTTGCTTTTCTCCAGCATTATATCATAAGAATTTCCCATGTTTTCATAACATGGGAATACACAGTTTTCATAACCATGAATTTTAATGGTTGTATAGTATGCCAACTGAGTGGCATTCCAAATGCCTAATTGGGGCATTTTGAATGTTTTTAAGTTTTGTTTGTTTTTGCTAATACAAAGATTGTTAAGGGTGAACATCTTTCCTAACTAAACATTGTTGCCAATGATGTAAAATAAATTAATGCTGGCATGTGGAATTCCCTAACAGCTCCCCGCAAATTCAATAATGAAATTTAATTTAGGATTTCAGCTTTGGTTTTCCCATTGCTATCTGCCCTCTACCCTGGAACCCAGAATTGCCTCTACTTAGAATCATAAAGACACTGAATGTTGAGCCAGCCCTGGTGGCCTAGAGGTTAAAGTTTGGTGCACTCTGCTTCCGCAGCCCGGGTTTGGTTTCCGCGTGCAGAACCACACCACTCATTTGCCACTTGCCATGCTGTGGTGGTGGCTCACGTAGAAGAACTAGAAGGACTTACAACTAGAATATACAACTAGGTACTAGGGCTTTGGGGAGGAAAAAGCAAAAGAGAGGAAGAACGGCAACAGATGTTAGCTCAGGGCAAGTCTTTCCCAGCAAAAAAAAAAAAGACACTGAACATTAAGAGTTGGAAAAGTCCCCAGAGATTCCAGGTAAACCAGTTCCTTTATTTCACTCGTTTGGTGAATCCCACTGGTATATTCCTTTATCTACACCCTGAAACTGAAAACAGTCTTCCAGATACACCGCCACAAGTCTAGAGGGTCCAGGCCCACAGCAGGTATTGACTATGTCATCTCTTCAGTTGCTTTGAGATGGCTAATTCTCAAGACTGAAGAAGGTCGGAGGAGCTGGGGTGAGGATGGCAAAGAAGGGGAAGGATGCATAGCTTCGACTTTGTCTCCTTATTGTAGCGTTTCTTTTTGACCTCTCTTATATGACTCTTTAATGTCTGATTTCCCCACTCCAGGTTCTTGAGATTTTATTTGTTTTTAATAGAGTGGCTTAACACTGCGTGAGGCACGACACAGGTGCCAATCAGGTGCTTGTCAGTCGCAGAACATCCAGGCAGCCTGGAGCAGACCCAAAAAGAAGAAGCAGGAAAAGTGCCATAACTAGTGGCTGAGGTTGAAATTCACCTGAACTGGAAGCAATGTTTTTTGATGGGAAAAAAAATCATGGAACCAAAGGAATTTGTTCACAAATACTTTTCCATAGTCCTTAAATCACCCCAACCACCATCCCCAGAGCTGATCACTCCTACCCTGGCTTGGCTCACTTAACACAGAGAGGAGAGAAATCAGAGGAGTGAAAGAGGAAGGGCAACAGAAAGAGAAGCTGGGTGAAGAGCTGATGTTTCTACTAGCGGGGTCCTTTAAAAGGGTCCCCCAGGACATCTCGACCGCACGTCCTTCTAATTCCGTTCAAGCAAATTTAACTCAGTCTGATTCTATCCAATTCTGCCAATATGACTAAGCATCACCTGCACAAACAAGATCTTTCAGGAAAATATTTTGGTTAGAAGACTTGAATTTGAGTCCTAATTTGATCACCTTTTACCTAAATGGTTCTAAGCAAGTCTACTTAGCTCACAGTTACCCGTCTCTCATAGGAGAATAAGGGTGCCCTCAAAGGCTTGTCTTAGCGATCAAGTGGAGCAAAGTAGATGAAAGTGCTTTGAAGTGTCATGCAAACTTAAGTTACTATTACTGTCCATGACAGAGAAACAGTAAAGTAAAAATAGCTATTAGAAACCGGCCTGCCTGAGAGGAATTTAATCTTAAACTCTTCAGGACAGACTGCAGACTTGCAGAGGGAAGGTCTATTTTTCATGCTATTTTTAACCCCCAATTTTTCACTGTCTGCCCTCCTGTTTTCACCTGCATGAAGTAACATGGCAGTGAAAAGGGGGTGCTATGGCAATGGAAATTGTTGCTCCTTTTTTGCATATTCTTCCACAGTGGGCCTTTTCACAGATTTTAAGATATGATAACAACCTCTTACTAAGAATGCTGAGAACATATGAGAGGAAACAGTGGGACAGCCAGGCACAGAGAGATGGTTAACATAAAAATTGGGGCACTTTAATCTTCTACTCCCCACCAACCAACAGCACAAGCTACTTCCTTGTCACTTTAAAAATTTAATAAATCCCTATGTAGCATTTACCGTGTACCAGGTACTGTTCTAAGTTCTTTACAAATATTAACTCATTTAATTTAATCCTAATAACAACCTTTGAGATAGGGGCTCTTTATTACGCTCATTTTGCAGGTAGGAATACTGAGACACAGGGCATTTAACTAATTTGTCCAAGATTACCCAGTTAGTAAATGCTATCAATGCCCAGTGGACTCTCAATAAAAGCTGGTTTAATATAAAGATACTTTTGTTACTGAAGGCAGCCACTCCATCATTTCCTAGACTCAAGGGCTCTAGCAAGCTCTTTAAAGTCTATGGTGAGAGAAGGAGGGTCCCCTCTGCTGGCTTTAAGCCCACTGTCTCAGACACAAGATGATTTTTGTAGCTGCCAATCTAATCGTTCTTTTGTTACTTCTCTTACCCTTCCCAGCTTCTCTGTGAGTTATGATTCACTAAATTGTGTTTTCTTCTTAAACTATCTTCTATTTAACTCATGTGTGTGGGGGGACCACCTTCAATAAAACCCAAAATACCCCTCTATGCTAGCTCACAGCAATTTTTGATCTTTGATCTCAGATCAGATACTAAAAAAGTTACAATAGAAACCCCTCTACCCCCAAAAAAGATGAGCCTCAAGGTACATCCAACCAACCTGGATCCACGCCCCATGAACTCAAATCTTTTGGGAATGAGGGCAACTGATATGAAATCTAAGCAGGGATGTGTTCTTGTAGTTAGAAGAAAATCACTAACCTATGTGTCTTTTTCTTCCCTCACAGTCTCTGTCAGATCATAATATAAATCGTAAGGGGGAAGAAGTACAATTTTTGTACTTTCAATGTGATTTTAGAGAGAAGGAAAAAGGAAAAGAAAGAAGGAATGGGGGAGTGGGGAGGGAGGGAGGAAAAGATTCCTGTAACTTTCTATCTCAGTAAATATAGTAATCTTGTTGTTGATAGAACCAAGTATTGAAGGGGTCAGTATTTGGCGTTTTCTCTTAATGCTTAAATTTCTTCAGTGGTACTTTCTAAAAGTATGCGTGGGTACTCACATCTTTTTCAATCCACTTACCAGGAGGCTGGCATTTATATATTTTATAAGCATGCATTTTGAGAAGCCTATGTGTCTTCGTGTTTACTGTCCAACTCTGGCCTCCCTTTTGCCCATGGGCCTCAGTTTAAGGGACTCCTGAGGACACAGTCTGTTTTGACACTTGGGTAATGGGCTCTCGGTTGGCTGTGTGTTGGGAGTCCCACAGCCCTTTCTTAACAGAGCTGTGCTTGCCATATGTGATTGGGCTAGAATGCTGGTGAAGCTCACCCAAGCTTCTTGATCACCTCACCCTGGTTTCGTGGTCCAGCTTGCCAAATAAGGGTTTACACCCCATGTTTCTGGCCTCTCTACACTGCACAAGACCCCCTACTACAGGAGGTGCTGGGGCTACTCCTTGAATGACCAGGCTTAGTCCTGGAGTCACTACAGCCCATCTTTAAAGATGGATCCAACTGCAAAACTCAGGGTCCTTTTTGCACTTTTCTCCCTTATTCTGTTCTGTTTCCATCTGAGTTGCAAAAGGCTCATCCAGGCAGGGCTCAGCCAGTCAACTGCCAATCCTTGGGGTTTGGTGTCTGTGAATGCCCATATTCTCTGGGGTTCAGCAGATGGCCCAGGAAAGGGGGCACTGGGAGAAGATGCTTTTAGATACTAAATAATCTAGTTAGGAGCTGTTCTTGTTTTGCCTTCATTTATCAACTTTCTTACAGAAAAAAATAAAACCTGCTACCACTTTAGAGTAGAAGTGTTCCATGATGGTTTCTGCTGTAATTTGTTATGCTTGTTTTTCAGAGTGATACTGAGGGACCCTTGTCCCCACCAACTTGGTGGTAACTGGAAATTCATATGCTGTTGGGGAGGCTGACTCACATGAACCTCCCTGGACCTTATAAAAGTATCCTATTTTGGAACCAATAGACTTGGCAAAGCAGTAAGCTTTTTTTCTCCCCCAATTGTCCAAAGCAACATGTGTGGTCCTATATGGCATTATGCCACAAGCCATTAATCAGCATAAAATGGCCAAAAGGGAGATGAGAATTAGAAAGATACTCTCATAATTTATCAAGTTTGGGTACTCTCTCCTCCTAAAATAAAAATAATTGCACTATATCTAAGGGGAAGATCATGGAATCAACCTCTTAAAGAGGAGGCATTGAGCAAACCCCTGAAACCCTCTGAACCTTATTTTCTTCCTCTAAAAAAATGGGAGTTATATTAGAAATGTTGCGCTGGCTATTTACCCATCCTTTCTCAGCTCCAAATTCAGCCCTCTATACTTTGTTCTGTAAATTTTATTTCCCAAACTCCTTTGCCAGCTGATTTCTGGTGAGTTTCTGCAAACAAGAAGTCCTGGAGGAATGTCGGAAGGAGAGAGCGGGGAGAAGAAACCTCCTTCCTGATTTTGCTCTTCCTGTCAGCTTCCCTCCCACAGTAGCTTGGGCTCCAGCATCCACCTTCTTTCAGCTCTCCCAGGCCCAGCCTCACCATGCCCCCTGAAGTGTGCCAGCAGAGATCTGAGCCCTAGCTCCTCAGGGTCCCTCTGTTGACCTCCAGAGGCACCAGTATCAGCTGGGTAGTGCTCTCTCCTCAGGTCTGGGTCTCAGCTCTATAGAGCCCCTTCTCCACAGTCCCAGGTTCAGCCGTCTCCTACCTCTTCCTTTCTGTTCTGCTGTCCCAAGAGTGGTAGCTGCTTCCTGCAGTTACTACCTTGATGTTCTCACGGTGTTCCTTTTTTGAGCTCTAAGCCTACCAACACCCATGTAACTGATTCTCTGTATTAAATTTCCTCTATTTGAAATATTAGGTGTGGATTCTGTTTTCCAGACTGAATCCTGAGTAAAGCGTGTTTATGATCCTGAGTCACTTAATCCATCAGCTCTGTGAAAGTCTATATTCCTTCTCTCAACCCATGCTTATTGAACACTGGGCATGGGCACTCCACTGCACTAGGAGTTGGGCAACAGGAAAGTGGTTACACATATGTACACGATAAGCCCTGATCTCCAGGAAGAAGAGGAGAGCTCACACATGGAAAGTGTGCCTAGATGAGAGAACAGTTTCTGTGAAGGTTCTGAGGAGGAGAAGGAGAAAGAGGAGGAAGAGAAGGCCTTGAGAGGATTTGGGGTTTAGAACTGGGTGAAGGCAAATAGATCAAACTCAAGTTTACTAGCAATAAGGACTTCAGGTAGCATATCTTGTAGACAGTAAAGAGATCACTTAGTGGAAAAAGAGGCCTCATGGTGGAGACCAGAGAGAGATCAGATTGGGTGAAGACAGAAGATAGAAGGTTCTTGGGTCCAGAATGAGGAGTCTGTGGAGTTAGTGGAGACCTTAGGAGATTTATGAGCAATGAGGCTGCACATTGAAATGGCCTTGGCGGGAAGGCAAGAAATGATGAACAAGATGGAAGGAAGTGAGTAAGGTCCATGGAAAGGACATCTGAATGCTCCTTCAGGAATGCCAGATAGGTCTCTCACAGTTCCCTTCACCCAATAGGAACCTTCATTACTTGAGTGCCAACTATGTATCTGTGCTCTTTGGTTCACATATGTTATTCTCCTTTAATCCTCACATCAACTTTATGAGGTACTTCTCATTATACAAACAGGAAACTAATACCTAGAGGAGTTAATAAGTTTCCTGGTAAGTAGCTGAATAAGATTCAACCTCAGGTTCTACCTGACTCTAAATCCAGTGCTGTTGCTGATCTATTCCACTGCCATCATAATATACAACTTGTTCTTCAAAAAATATTTATTGAATAGGATACCATTGAGGCTACAGTGACAAACAGAAGGAGGTGATGGTGAAATAATTTAGAGAGAAAGGGATGGATTTGAAAGACATCTCCAATAAATTAGAGGACATGGTGACTAGACAGCGAGAGGGAGAGGTGCTGGGAAGAATCAAAAGAATTAAATGGCAATTCAATTAGTCAGAATTCCTTGGGTTTCAAGCAACAGAAACCCAATTCAACCTGATAGTTCTAACAAAAGTCCCAGGAAGGAGTATGATCATTTCTCCTTGGGTCATCGGCCCATCCCTAAACTAAACACTGTGGCTGAGGAGATATACTACTCTGATTGGCCAGATATAGGTCATATGCCATCCTTGGGGCCCAGGGAGGAAGGTCTACTACACAGAATCCTTCAGACTGAGCAGGGTTCCTATAGAATGCTCACGATGCAATGACGTTAAAGATTCAAGCCTGGTGAACTAGAAATGAGGTTCCATTGATGGAAATAGGGACAGTTGAGAGCAAGTGACTTTGGGAGGAAAATGTTGAGTTTGATTAAGGACCTGCTAAGCTTTGGAGCTTGCACCAGCTCCAACAAGATGCAACCTAATCTTGAAGATGTCCAGTCATAACCTGAAATCATTCCTGTGTTTCTTCAAAAAAACTTAAATCCTTTTAACTTTAAAGGTAAAAGTGTGAATTCTGGATCATCCATTGGTATCAGAAGTTTAGCCAAAGGGACAAAAAAATAATGACTAAACTTATAGAACCTATCTACAAAATAGGGTGAGATTTTTTTTTTTTGTGAACGCACAAATTATTGGTTCAGGTAATGCCATTTACATCTCCTCTTCATAAATCTCATGGTTTTGCAGCATTGCGCTAAAATGGGGGTTGGCAAATTACAGACCATGAGCCAAGTCCAGCTTGCCATCTGTTTTTGTACAGCTCATGAGCTAAAAACGGTTTTTGCATTCTAAATACTGGGAAATACCAAAAGATTAATGTTTCATGACGCAGGAAAATTACATGAAATTCAAATTTCAGTGCCCATAAATACAGTTTTATCAAAATTTATTCATCATAAATATTCATTCATTTACATATTGTCTGTAGCTGCTTTTGTGTTACTATAGCAGAGCTTCAAGTTGCAACAGGGAGCACATGGCTCATAAAGCCTAAAATATTTATTATCTGGCTCTTTCTTTAAGAAAAAAGTCTGCCAACCCCAGAGCTAAATTGGAGTGCCAATTGGTCTGTGAGGTTTTTGTTATCATATCTACATTTATTTGAGTGGTGAATGAACCACAAATCTGGCAAAAGATCAAGGTGAAGTCTACATTTTCATCAAGTAATAATCTATTTGTGAATTTGGAGGCTATTAATAAACTTATTCAAAGCTTGTTACAGAACTTGGATCAAATATTAAAAGTCTATCACAACTCTAAACATGCTTATATTTCTCGTTGCTCATGGGATCACCTCATACATTTTTACAAGCTGTGTAGTTTACAAAGTACTATCAAATACACCATGGGTTTGATCCAGTGGGTAATACACTACATAGTTAGCTTATGGTAAGCCTGACTCCTCCTGGACATAACATTTGCTAGGGAATAGCTGATTAAAATATTCTGTAGTAAGGTAGTAAACAAAAAAAATGAATACGTTTAGGAACCACATTACTCGTTGTGTCCTGTAAGCACATTCCAAGTGGAATGGAGATTAGCTGGTTGCCTTCCCAGCATCTATTCTCGCCTTTCCAAGACCTCCAGTTTCAGTTGGGGAATGCATGCGGTAATAAGAAAGCTGCTTCTACCAAATAACATACACCAAGCCAATCAAGGCATTCCCAGGCACAGCGATTGGTCAGAGATGGGCATGCGACTTTAGTTGGTCCAATCAGAGTGATTCTCAGAATTTTGATGGGAATGCTTCCACA
The DNA here is from genome assembly GCA_031878705.1 of Tapirus indicus. Lineage (NCBI taxonomy): Eukaryota > Metazoa > Chordata > Mammalia > Perissodactyla > Tapiridae > Tapirus > Tapirus indicus. Next base: position 51,511,615 of record CM062918.1, read on the forward strand.
AAGTGACGCAAAGACAGTCACTCTTTCCTGCTGGAATTGAATGAGAAGTAGCTGGGAGTTGCTGACTCCCATTTTCGGAACCCCAGGGAAATCAGCTTAAGATGCAGCTGGCACTGCAGAAGGAAGAGTGGAGAGACAGACAGTCTTTTGGACATTATTGAGTCACTCCATAGAGCACTGGCTGATGCTGGTCCTGCCCTGGACCTTTGAAGTGTCATGAACTGGTAAGCTCCCTTTACTACTGAAGTCAGCTTAAATCAAGTTTTCATTTACTTGTGACTAAAACACACCAAGTAACAAAGATTCTTTCATTCTTTCATTTATTCATTCATTCATAAAACATTATGGGTGGTTTTTTTTCTGACATCAAATGTGTCTTCTCCAAACAACCCACATCAACTGGGTGTCCTACAATTCAATTTAATCCTGACTCTAGCTACACAGAGTTAGTGCAGATCCCATAGATCAAGGGTTCAGTTCCACAAGACTTCCCCCACTTCAGACACCAGCTGCAAATGGAGTCCCCAGGCTACCTGCACTTCTGCTTGGCTGATTGCAAATTCAGGGATTCGCACAGCAACTCCCTTCATGTTTGATAATTTGCTAGAACAACTCACCAGTTTATTATAAAGGATACAACTCAAGAATAACCAAATGGAAGAGATGCACAGGGCAAGGTATTTGGAGGAGGGGAGTGGGGCACAGAGTTTCCCATGCCCTCTCTGGGCATGCCACCTTCTCAGCACATCAATGTATTAACCAATCTGGAAGCTCTCGAACTCCATCTTTTAGAGGTTTTAATGGAGGTTTTATTACATAGGCATGATTGATTGGCTATTGGTGATTGAATTCAATCTCTGGCCCTTCTCCCCTCTCCAGAGGTGAGGCTGAAAGTTCTAACCATGTAACCACTTGGTTGGTTTTTCTGGTGACCAGCCTCCATTCAGAAGCTATCTAGAGCCTCCGGCCATGAGTTGTCTCATTAGTGTATAAAAGACAACAAATTCCAATGGCTTTAGGAGCTCTGTGCCAGGAACCTGGGACAAAACCAAAATATTTGTCTTTTATTATACCACAATTATATATACTTACTCTGTTCAGATATTATGCTCAGCCCTGGAAGATAGTCGGTCTATGTCTTCAAGGAACTCATGGAAGGGTGGGGTAGGAGGGTGGGCAGAAGCTGTGCACAGATACAATACATGGAGCCTAAAGCAATAAGCTATAAAATACTGTCTGTCAGAATAATGGGTATCCTAGTTATCTTTAGTCATTTCCAATAGCGACTAGACTAATACAGGGAAGACATTATCCCTGGTCGAGGTCACAATTGGTATCCTTTTCCTCAGATGATCCTCAAAGTGTCATTAATTAATAACAAATTAATCACAGCAAATCAACCCAACAAAAGATTCTTCCCTTGAGGTTGCAATGGTTTCCCTTCAATGCCCAACTCAACACACTGTCTATTTTACAGATTTTGAGACAAGCCCAGATTATATTCCCCCAGGGCATCTAGGGATTTCTTTACAGGTACACTATTACCTTTAAAAAAAAATTCCCAGTTTTTCCTTCATGCATTTCTCCTTTTACTAGACTATCCTTTCACTTGAGTATGCAGCGTTCTGACTTCCAGAAAATCTTCAGCTCTGTCGCTCCAAGAAGGTTCTTTAGCCCAACTTTGCCAATAGCCCCTTGGATGTATGGGATTTCTGAAAATGCCAGTTCCCAGCTCTCATGGCAGGGGTGACCTACACGCCAGCTCAAATGTCGGGGGTGTGTCAGCTCAGTTGCTGACGAGGATATCCAGGAGACAAAAATGGATGGAGTAATATAATTTTAATAATGATAATGACAAAGAATGTGTGGCTTAGTGAAAGGAGTCTTGGAATCAGACAGACACAATTTCACTTACTGACTGTGTCACCTTGGCCCAACTACCTAGCATTTTGGAGCATCAGTTTCTTTCCCTGCAAAATAAGAATTTCCTCTTTGCCTAGATGTACACAGTAAATGAGCTAACGTCTGTATGATGCTTGGCCCATGGTTGTTGCTTGATAAATGATTGCCATATTTATTTACAATAAATACCATGCTATCCTATTTTTAGTTATTGTTTTGAAAAATTCAAAACATGATATGTGCTTAGCAGTCCTAGACTGAGTGCTAGGCCTGTGCTCTGTTTGAGCACCTAGTATACGCAAGCCCCTCGGGGCACGTAAGTCATGCTAAGACCTAGCGCCTCACCTCAAGGAGTTCACAGGCTGAGCCACAGAAAACTTAAATCAGAAGAAAAGATGAAAATGATAGTTCAACACTACAACAGGAAAAGTTTAAAAATAAAATCCAGACTGAATTACCACACATAGTAAACCAAGTGTTACATAACCAAGAAGAAAGAAGAGTTGCAAGTCAAAATACCTCAGGCAATTTTAGTTTTCATACCAATTTGGAACTTATAAAGTTCTTACTTTTTTTTAAGGTGGAAAAAGAGCTATTTGGATTTACTGACATCATGTTCCCTAATGATTGGTCTTTCTGATTCAAAAGTTCTATCAACAGTCTGATGTTATGTCTCAGGGATGCAAAATCAAGGGGAAAATGCTCCACACAAACAAACCTCAGATGTCCTAAAACAACCCTTCTTTTCCAAATCTGATTCTTATTTTCAATTCCAAAAACAACACACAAGGCCTTAGAAGGTACAAACTATCTCATGTTTATGCATGTGACCCTGGAAGTGAGAATTTCAGATGCCTTTGATTACGAATTGGGTGAAGAAAACATCTACCCAAAGTTACTTACTGAAGAACCAGTTCTCCCTGCCCCCACCTCACCTCAAACCTAAAGAAACCTCCATCCTGCATCAATTTACAACAGAGCACTTGACACGACTTTATTGGTATATCTTTCTTATGCATTTGACCAATCAAAATGATAATTTAGACAAACTGGGGATGGCAGAATGCATTATCCAGCAATATCTCATTATTATGCAAAAAATCAGATATTCACAGCAACTGTCTCATCTATTTATTGTTTGGTTACTCATCTGGAAATTTTAATACTTTCTTCAGGGGCAGGGACTGGCAATAAAAAAATAGACCTATATATCAAACCTTTAACTTCCGGCCATCATTGTGTGCCATAATACAGATGGAGTGGCTATCAGCAAGCTTTACTGTGTTGGTTTATTTCCTTCAACAGAGAATGTGGATTTAAATGGGTTAAAGCAACAAAGTCGACTTAAGGCTGGAGGGCCCCTTGGAATCTTCCAGTTCCTTTGCAAGCAGAGAGAACTGGCTACAGTCTGCCTCCCAACGAATTGGTGCCTAGGGCTGCCAATAGCTGTCTGCAAGATTGGAAGAGTGGGTGTGAGGAGAAGGAATGGGAGTTGTTTAGGGCGAGGGATAAGGCCACCACATCTCAGAAAGGCTGTCCCCCATCGTCCTTCATAGGGCAGTGTTTCTATGGGCCACAGTCCCCTTCTCACAAACATAAAGCTTGCTGTATGTATGCCACTTCTGTTCTAATCGCTTTACAGTCAATAACTCATTTAATCTTCATCAAAAGCCTGTGAGGTATGTACCAGTATTACCCCCATTTTATATATGGAGAACTGAGGCACAGAGTGTTTACATAATTTGCCCAGCTAGTAAGCAGTGAAAGCAGGATTTAAATGCAGGCAGCCTGGCTTCAGAGTTTGTGCTCATAACCACTATGCTCTGCATGCCAGTTGTACAGAAGCGTAGCAGCTCTCTGCTCTGTTATTCATGGTCAGTGCCAGAAGAGTAAATTCGTAGGGAACAAACTACAGTCTACCTGCAAGAAAATCATATGAACTAATTGTTAAAGATCAGATTCTTAGACCCAGATCAACTGATTTAGTAACTTGCATTTGTAATAAGTTCCCTAAATGATTCTTAATCACATCAAAGTTTGAGAACTGCCAGAATAGATTTTCTGGACTAGGAGTCAGAAAACAATCTGGATTTGGGTCCCAACTCCACTGTTTATGAGCTTTACAACTTCAGAGAAATCACCTGAGCTTTCTGGACCTAGGTTTCCTTATCCGTAAAACAAAGACAAAAATATCTGCCCTACATACTGCACAGAGTTGTTTGTAAGAATGAGATGAGACAGAACATGTGAAAGAAACCAGCAACTTGAAAAGCATTACCAAATATGAGCTATCATTATTTGTCTCTCATTATTTCATGTGTGCAAGACTTTTCTTCCTGCTAAAATGATAATTTCTTTGAGAGGACAGGCACTGCAACTGTTCTTCATTTCTGCGCCGTAGGAATTTGTACCATGGCAAGCATGTTGTAGCAACCCAATAAACACTGGCTTAGTTCAATACATTTTTAAAAATATGTAAGCAGGTCCACAGAATCAACACTATCTACTGTTTGCAATTCTAGCGACCAACATTTGTATACTATGCCCCCAGAGTCCTTAGAATATCATTATGTACATTGTCATGTTTGATTCTCACAAGACTTGTGGCAAAGAGGGTAGTTAATGGTGAAAGCTGTGTTTTACTGGAAAAGATGAAGCTCAGGTTAAGTGCTTTGCCTGACGTCACATAGTTAGTAATCAAATGATAACTTCCACAGTTTTCCTGTGACACCATACAGTACATTCAAATGACATGCAGTTGGAACAACTCTGCCAACAAAGATGGAAAGTGCCAAATTTTAGAAAAGGGAGAACCACTACCAATGAGGAATATTATCAGGAGAAAAAATATTGATGGTAGTGGGAAAAAAATATTTTATTTGCATGTGGAACACCCTGATTTCCAACAGGTAGGAAACTTTGCCCATTTGGCAGGAGCAGGGCACAAAGGTCAGGGAGATTATCTGGGAAGCTACAAAATTCTTCCTCTGCTGACATATGAATTAGAATATCATTCATTTTCTTCCTATTTAAAAAACCAGTACAACCTGGAAAAACCAAGATTCTACAAAAAGAGCAAGAGGAATCCAAGCAGTCTGCTTTCAAAAATGCTGTTATTTTTGCAGTCACACAGCTGCCAGGGAAGGAAAGAGGACATGGGGCCATATTGTGGTTTCAACATCTTCCACTTTTGGGAGGCAATCCTTTGGGCTCAGACTCCCTTCACTATCGAATAGTTTGCCGAAGGTAATCATGAATAAGTTTCATCTGCCGGATCTGGTCCAAACTCATTTAACATTCAAATACTCTTAAATTTTCTGGTAATAAAGTCTCTTTGTGTGATGCAACACATTAAGATTTATTTGAGAATGCTTAATGATGGATAGGATGATACTTGTTTATTTTTTGCTCTGTCCAGTGGATTTAAGATATCCTTGTAAAATGGGTAGTAGAGGCTCAGCTTTGATACTGAGCAAGTCACAGCCACCAGAGTGATCCTTCTAAAATGTAAGTCAGATCATGCCAGTCCTTTACTCAAAACTCTCTAAAGAGTTTTTGTTGGAATTGAGAATCTGGTTATAAAACTCACATGAAAATGTAAAAGACCTAGAATGGATAAAACAATTAAAAAAAAATAACTGAGTTGGAAAAGTTACACTCCCTGATTTCAAGACTTACCGATAGCAACATTAATTAAGCCTTTGTGGTATTGGCATAAAGATAGACATAAACCAGAAATAGACCCACATGTTTATGGTCAATTGATTCTCAACACAGATGCCCAGCTAATTCAATGGGTAAAGAATAGTCTCTTCCAGGGCTGGCCCCATGGCATAGTGGTTGGGTTTGGCATGCTCTGCTTTGGCAGCCTGGGCTCGTGGAGTCATATCCTAGGCGCAGACCCTCACCACTCATCAGCCATGCTGTGGCAGCAACTCACATACAAAATAGGGGAAGATTGGCACAGATGTTAGCTCAGGGCTAATCTTCCTCAGGCAAAAAAAGAGGAAGATTGGCAACAGATGTTATCTCAGAGTGAATCTTCCTCACCAAAAAAAAGAATAGTCTTTTCCACAGATGATGCTAGAACAAATGAACACTTATATGAACAAAAACCTCAACCTTTATCTTACATCATTCACAAAACTTGACTCAAATTGGATCCTAGACTTAAATGTAAAGCCTAAAAGTATAAAACTTTTAGAAGAAAAAGTAGGAAAAAATCTTTGTGACCTTGGATTACACAAAGATTTCTTAAAGGGGACACAAGAGCTCAAACCATAAAAGAAAAATTGATAAATTGGAGTTAAGAAAAATGAAAAGACAAGATGAAACATATATCTGATAAAGGACTTGTATGAAACATACATAAAGAACTTTTACAGCTCAATAATAAGAAGACAAAAAATGATGGGCAAAGATTTGAACAGACACTTCACCAAAGAAGAGAGATGATGGCAAATAAGCCCTTGAAAAGACATGTTCTCAAAAACTTTACTCATTAGAAAAATGCATATTAAAAAACACCTATTAGAATGATTAAAATTTAAAACCTAACAATACCAAGTGTTGATGAGGAACAAGGAACACTGGAACTCTCATACATTGTTAATGGGAGTACAAAATGGACACTCACTTTGGAAAATATTTCATTTGGTAATTTTATAAAGTTACGTATAAACAACATAAACATGACCCAGAAATTCTACAAATAGGGATTTACCCAAGAGAAATAAAAACTCTGAATAAAGTCTTATACATGAATGTTTATTGCAGCTTTATTCATAATGACCCCAAACTGGAAACAATGCAGATGTTCTTCAACCAGTCACTGGATAGACAAACAGGTCTGGCCATACAATGGAATCCTCCTCAGCAATAAAAAGAATGAACTACTGACATATGCAACAACATGGATGAGTCTCAAAAGCATTGTTTTAAGTAAAAGAAGCCAAGTATAAAGGTTACATGCCATATGATTCCATTTATATGAATTTCTGGAAAAAGCAAAAGTACAGGAACAGAAATCAGATCAGTGGTTGCCAAGGGCTGGGAGTAGGGACAGGGATTGACTCCAAAGGGATGTGAGGGAACTTTTGGGGGGTGATGGAGCTGTTCTATACCTCAGTTGTGGTGGTGTTTACTCAACTGTATACACATGCCAAATCATGAAATTGTACACGTAAAATTGGTGAGTTTTACTCTATGCAAATTATACCTCACTAAAACTGACTCTCCCCCCAAAATCTTTCCAAGGGCTCCCATTTCCCTCAGAGGAAATGACTGTAAGCCAACAGGCCCTCCATGATCTGACCCCACCACCCCCACTTCAGATCTCATCTGCTTCGTCTTTCTCTTGCTCTCTCTACTCCAGCCACAATAGCCTCCTAGCCATGAGGCCTTCTGCAGACATGCCAGGCACCCACCCTCCCTATGGCACTGCACCAGCTCCCTCCATCTCCTACAAGCCTGTGGTTAAATGTCACTTTCTCAGAGAGGCTTAATCTCTCAAAGGATATTCTTTGAATGGGCCTCAGTTTCCTTATCTGTAAATGGAGGAAGCTGAATCAAAGGATCTCTTTGACAGCATTCTAGCCTAGCATTCTACAGTGCTGACACTTGGCTTTTAGGATGCAAAACTCCCCGTAGATAATAATGGGGGTATAGACAAAGCATTAAGTGATAAATGGCAGGTGAGTGGAACAGAGTTCTGGGGTGTTCTGAGGGGGAACCATCACTTCTAGTTGTCAGAATTGAAAGACGCTTAATAAAGGAATTGACTCCTAAACAACAGGTAGGATTTCTTTACATGAAAACAATTAACTGAACAATTAGAAATATTGTTCTAGAAATCTTTCATTTGTAGCAATTTTGTCTTTGTTTTTGTTTTGCTGGGAAAAATTCACCCTGAGTTAACATCTGTTTCCAATCTTCCTCTCTTTTTTTCCCCCCAAAGCCCTAGTACACACTTGTATATTCTAGTTGTTAGTCCTTCTAATTCTACGTGAGCCACCACCACAGCACGGCTACTGACAGACAAGTGGTGTGGTTCTGCGCCCAGGAACCGAACCCAGGCCACCGAAGCAGAGCATGCTGAACTTTAACCACTAGTTCATGAGGGCTGGCCCTTAGCTTCTCTTTAGAGTAAAATTCTGGCTTCTACTTAGTTTGTACAGTTTGGGCGTATTCTCTTGCTTTGAAAACATTTTAGAAAACTGCCATACCACCAAAGATTCAGAATCTCTCTTGCAAGTGCATGGTTCTGTTTTCTGACTTGCAGCCCTGCTGGAGTTACTGGCAGTTACTCAGCTAAGGTGCACATTATGTCAATGCTATACCAGACATGAGGAAAAATTGACAAGATCTCCCTTGTTGTAATATATTTGTTCACCTATCTTCGTACTATATTTGATCTCCTGGAGGGCAGAATCTGAGTCTCTCTCAGCTTTGGATCCACAACAATGGAGCATGGTAGGCTCAAAGAATGAATGTTCCTCAGAATTTTGAACATTCTGTTTGTATTAACGTGCACATCAGGGAAGAACAATTAGCACAGTCATTAATCATGACTCTATTTAATTGTAAAAGCTAATTATCTGTTAAGGTAAGGCAAGCCTTCTTTCCTTAATCAGAGGGGTTACAACCTAAACATGGTGGGGAAATTTGAGATGCTGATGTGAAAGACAAAATGGATGAAGTTCAAACACAGAGCTGAAATCCCAAGGTCTTCTCATTTCCTCTTGTTTACTCGTGGTCTTTAATCAAGGTAGAATCTTCTACGTAGACAAGTTTTACAAGGGAAATACAGACAGGATGCTAGGCTGTGGATTGGATCACTCTTTCTACAACAGACATTTACTCTTGATAAGGACTGAATGTGTCATCCCCCTCCCCCCAAATTAATATACCAAAGCCCTAACCCCCAGTGTATCTGTAATTTGGAGACGGAGCCTATAAGGAAGTAATTAAGGTTCAATGAGGCCATATGAGTGGGGACCTGATCCAATAAGATTGGTGTCCTCATAAGAAGAGACACCAGAGAGTTTGCTCTTTCTCTCTCTCCACACACACACCCTGAAGAAAGGCCAAGTGAGCACACAGCAAGAAGGTGGTTGACTACAGGCCAGGAAGAGAGGTTTCACCAGAAGCCAATTGGCTAGCACCTTGATCATGGACCCCTAAGGTCCAGAACTGTGAGGAAGCAAATGTCTGTTGTTTAAGCCACCTTGTCTGTGATATTTGTCATAGCAGCCCAAGCAGACTCAGACGATTCTCTCTGCACTATAGTGCATTTGGTTACAAACAGGCCGAATCTTAAATTCTCTGTTCTGTTGATTCAGAACCTTCTCTGTCCCAAGATATGATTTAGCCCAGGGCTTTCCAGAAATCTCTCATTTCGAAACTGACCTGATCTCTCCTAACACTTTCTCTACTACCTTTCATCTAATGCATTAAATTGAGAATTTCTCTTTTTGCTCTATATTTTCTAGTTGGCAATGACTTCCATTTTCTATAGCCAACATTAATTTAGATTTGAAAATCACATTTTCTGTTAATTTTGGATGATGGAAAATTTTAGAATAACCCAGCAACAATTGTAGGTATATACATATAACCTTTGTATATGTGTGTTTCTAAGAAGAGCTGGAACCAGCAAAAAGCATTCAAAAATCCATATTTCCAAACATTACTTAATACTCTCAGTCTTTGGGGGTATTTATGGATATTGTTATAGAAGAATTTTTGGCATTGTATAGAATGAATCCAAATTCCTGAGTTCATAGTATTGAGTACCACATGGCTAACACTCATCCCTACATTCATTCAAAATAGCTAAGTAAGTTGTGAGGCTAATGTCACCCATCTCCTCAACCCTAGGATGCCCTAAGCATCTTTGTTCTAGACTTTTGCTTTGGATCACAATGCAAGCGCCATTTTGAGCCCCAATGCTCTGAGTTAGGAGCTGGGAATGCTCTCTTTAGTCTATTCGGAAGGCTGATTTTTCAGTTATTATGACGAGGTTCCTTTGCACTATGTTTCTCTCTTACTTTGGAAGCCAAGGCAATATGGTATGGTGGAAAGATAGGAGTTTTTGAATGAGAGTTAGATTCTCAACTTTGTGGCTTACTTTCCTTTCCAGGGTCAGCTTTCTGACTTGCAAAACGGAAATACTAATGCCTAGGTTTGCTGTGCTGTCAGCAATGACAACACTAAGACATGTCCCTGGACATTTTTGGGTAATGCCTCAGTCAGAGTTCAATCAGAAAAGCAGAACCACTATAAGAGATAGAGGATAAAGCATCTATTATAAGGATTACACCTTATGCAATTGTAGGAGCAAGTGGAGAAGTCTGTGCAAGGCTGTGGCTTCTATGTCTGGTGTTGGGTCTAAATTTGGTACGCTCAGCTGGGTTGGTAATTGGGAAAGAGGACTTGACAATGAAGTGGAGGAGAACAAGGACAAACAAGAATCCAGGAAGATGTACTGGAAGCTGCCTCTGTCCCTCCAGGCCTCCGTCCTCAGTAATGTGGATGACTTGCAGGAAAAGGGTTGTTTTGCCACAAAGCTGTACACATACCTTGTCCAAGACTTGGAAAAGCTGAGGGAGGAAACCTGGTGGGAGCCATAGGAGCTGTGGGCCCAGATACACCCACAAGATGAGCTAGCAGATCAGTGACAGCCTATCAAGTTACTGCAGTGCCTGGCACCCTAAACCAACCTTCAAAGCCTAAAAGTTAATACTACTTCATTTCTGCCTTCCAAATCTCATGCAAATTTCTTTTATGGCTAATCCTACCTGGAACCCTATAGGGAAAGGAATCCTGGGAAAATGAGTTCCAATTTACCTAAGTTTACACAGTGCAAAGACACTACAGTAGGATTTCCATAATTTTTTAGAGAAGCAGAAATGGATTTATTACAAGAAGTACTATGGTTAGTTCTGTGTATATTGGGGAGAGAGAGAGAGACAATGAGGAACATAAATATGCTTGGTTCTACTAGTATGTAAATAGTATATAGCTTATTCTAAGCAGCATCCTGGTCATTTCCTAATGCCCCCAAGGTGTTGTGAGAAAATAAAAAACTTGAACCTGCAGGAACCAATTGATATTCTTTCTGGACAAACCAGCTAAGTAAACAATCCTTCAGAGGAGTCCCTGAACCAAACCTGTTCCTGTCTGGATGTAGCATGAATTATACTACACAAGCTCAGTTTCACGCAGTGAAAACTGTGGACTATATAGCAAACTGTCAACAGTGTATTATACTTGTTCAACAAATGTTAGCTGAATCACAGGAAAAAGGACAAAAGATTAATGCCTTCTTCTAGTCATTAACACATAACCATATTCAAACCCTGAATTTGTTAATTAATACAACTTATACTTATCTCGGTTTTTTTCTTGATGGAAAAATGCTCAGTGTAAAATATGCAGTGCATAAGTTATTCCATCACATGATAATCAGTTATGGAAGATATTGCTGGAAATCAAATAGCCTTCTTTATGTGGAAAGATGTGCATAAAGACAAACTAATAAAAATGTATTTATAAATCTGCTAGTATGCAATCTCCACTGGCCTGTCAATATGTTTTATAGTCACCTTCAAAACTTTTAAACATTTAAATTTATTTAACTTTTTGAAGGAGTAATACATTTAAAAATTCGGTTAAAATAAATAAAAGTATACAGTAAAAATTCCTCCCATGCCATCCCCCATCATCTCAGGTTCTTTCTACCACCCCAAATAGATAACCATTGTTATTAGTTTCTTATATGTCCTTCCAGACACTCTTATGCATACACTGGCAAATACAAACATACCCGCCTCACCCTCAACATTTCTACACAAATAGTAAGAGTCTACACTATTTTTCATCTTCCTTTTTTTTTTTTTGACTTATTACATCTTGGAATTCTTTCCATATCAGTACATAAGAACCTCCCCATCCTTTCCTTTAGCTGCTTAGTATTTCATTGCATGTACATACAGTAATTTACACTTTCAAATTTTATCTTCTATTTTCAGCTCTCTGGAGCTTGATTTTGGCTTCTCCCTCCATACCTTCTGGAAATAACTACCATTCAGCAACTGGCAATTCTTCCTCTGTTCAAAGAGAAGAAACACAACTGATGCCAACCCCAGGATGTGAGCAGTTCTGGTATTTTCTCCATCACAGAGAGCCAACAGACACATGTGCCCTCATCAGCAAGCTGCCTGCCCCTCAGCCAGGCTCCGGATGTCAGTGAGCATGACCAGCGTAGCATGCTTCACCCGTGGAGCTTGAGCTTTAAGCCCGTGTGACAGCGTGCCCAGTTGTAAGCTGGTGAGCCAGCTCCACTGGCACATGTGCGCCCGTTTGCCCAGGAGCCTCGGGCTGGGCCTGGCCGTGGAGCTCCTCTTCCAAGGTAAAGCTCTCTTCATGGTCCTAATGCAGTCCTAAATCCATATGCTTGCTTTAGTTCTTCCTAATTACATCCATTGATGTTGAAAAACACTCAGCCCAAGAAAAAGACCGCAGGGACTGTGGGCACTTGTAGCTGCCAAACAGGCAGGTTTTTATACCATGGCCGCTGGGGAGATGCAGAAAGGCCAGATGGTATGTCACAACATATGTCCCCTACGAGGAGGACAGCATGAAGACAGTCTGCATGTGGAAGGCCTGGGGCAGAAAACACCACCGGGAAGCCAAGAGAAACACAAAGAGATCAAAGCACGAGGCCTGGAGTTATTCTGGGGAGTGCCTGGCCCCAGGTGGCTGCCTCCTGGTCACCTCTGCGCCTGAGTGCGCCCTCCTGGGGGCAAGGGCCTTCCCTCCAGAGCGTGCTCTTGCTGTCTGGGATACACCCTCTCTCACGGGCACACTGGAAAGAAGCACACACTTCTCCTCTGTGTTGGGCAAGTCACTTTGAGGAATCCACGGGGTCAGAAAGGATTGATACTTCCCTTTCAGCGGTTAAGTACGTCAATAAAAGTAGCATTTGGTGATTAAGAATTCACCCCAGGCCTTTCAAATGGGTCATCTGGAACAGTAATTTTGTTTCTAAACTGAAATGAATATGTGTATATATATTTTGCAGCTTCACATGCTCATGTGATTATAGTGTTATGATAATTTACATTCTTACATTCTATCAGCTTTGGAAGACTCCTAGATTCATTTTGAAAAGTTGGCAATAAAATCCTCTTGCTTAGAGGTACAAGATGCACTTACCTTACTCATACCAATTATAATAATAGCTAACATTTACTGATTACTTACTAGGGGCCCATCACTTTGCTAAGTACCTCCATGCATCATCTCATTTAATCACCATCAACAACCCTGTGATGTACGTCCTATTATTATCCAAGTTTTACAGACAAGGAAGCTGAGAGTTAGAGAGGCTGAGTGACTTGCCCAAGGTCACACAGCACATCCAAAGAGGAACTGGGTTGTGTGACTCCAGAACCATCACTGTCATCATAAAAAATCACTCTGGAGCCTGGTTTTTGTCATAGATTATTTAGCAAGCTGTGGGACTTCCTAAATTTGCTGAGGGAGTCAGGGGAGTGAAAACTGTCCGTTTGGGTTTACCCATCTACCAATTATAGAACTCTGCCTTTACATTATATTCTACCCATCCATACCAGTCATCCTCTCTTTCTTCTGTTTCTTTTGTCTAAAATGGGAAGCAGGAGTTAAACAGTTCAGAATATCTCCCATTTCAAGGGTATATTTGCACTCTAGTTATGGGTCTCCAGGGTCTCTGTGAAGCCCTCCCAGCTCCACTGGGAAGAGTCCTGGTTTCCTGCTCTGGGCTTGGTTCAGCTCACTAGAGAAGCACATTCCACTATATTACAGTCATTTGTCTGCAGCTCTTTTCCCTGTGAGCTCTCGGAGAGCAGGAACTATGTGACATTCATCTTTGTATCCCCTACATCTGGCGCATAGCTGCAGCTCAGTAAATAACTGAAAGGTGTTGATCAGTCCAGTGTCAGGGTAGCGATGAGAGAAATCGGTGAGCCTCTTCCCCTGTTGTTGTATATGCAGACGGAGTTCTTGAGAGGTGGAGAGAGCCAAGTTCTACCAAATCCCTCTTTCTAGCATTTGTTGCTCTGGCTGGGAGGCAGGATTCCTTTGAGGGGCTTGGAATGGCCCAGTCCATACCAAGGCTCCTTAATGGGCTTAGAAAAAGGGAATTTGGTGCCCAAAGAACTCCATCAATGGTAAAATATGGAATTTGAGACCATCGTGGTCTTCACTTTCCCTGTCTTTCCTCTATTGTAGCTACAAGGTGGAGGTCAGAAAAGAGTGGGAATTCTATTTCTAAATATAATGATATGATATTAAGAACTAGTCTTTGCTGATGAAAATGCCCTATATTCTTGAACTTTCTCATCAAAATAAAGATCAGTTGTATCCTACAGGTCAGTTGCTTTTGTACAAATTTCAGTTTAAATTAGGGCTTGGTGAAAATTTTACAAGGATTGTTGGAAGAATTCTGAAGTTAGAATTTCAGGCATATCTGATTGTTTTCCAGAGTCAGTAACTTTTCTTTAGGATCATTTACAAAGTATTACTCTCAATCTTCTCATCAGAAATTAGAATGATTTGAACACCATTTACATATGTCGTCAGGAAAGTCCTGCAGGAGCATACTTATAAACAGAATTTCTAAGAGAGAACAATCTTAGGGTGGATGGAATCATCTTATGCTATCATTCTCTTGCCATTACTCAAGAGCTGATGCTCGGCCTGAAAAACTCTCATGCTCATGCTTTAAGACCCAACTTAAATGCCACCGCCCCTTAGAAGCCTTCCCTGACTCCACCAAAGTTGGATGATCCCCCCTATTCTGTGTTTCCAGAATAGTCGGCATGTTCACCTATCACAGCACTTACCACATTACATTGTGATATGTTTGTCTCTCCCAGTGGACTATGAATTCTCTTGATATTTTTATTGTTTTTCATTTTTTAAATTAAAAAGTATCACATGCTCATGACAGAAAAAGAAGAAGAAGAAGAAGAGGGGGAGGAAAAGATATAGAATAAGGACCTTTCCCTCCCAGCTCAGATCCCCAGTACTTCCCAGAAGCAAACTCCCACAACAGTTTTTGCGTATCTTCTTCAAATTTGTCTAAGTATAAACTTTATATGCAAATGTTCCCTTTTCTTTTTTTAAAAAACACAAATAGAGCATTTCTCAATCATCATGATATTCTGGCATCAGACATAGTGCTAGGAATACAGTAGATGCTCCATATATGTTGACTGAGTTGAGGATTATCCAAGTCCCTGGTGTCTACATAGTCGTTTGGCTGTTTGATTCTCTCCCTTCCTCCCTCTGCCACTTGCCCTCTTCAGATATTAGGGAGGTAAAACCCCAAACAGTCAATTCTACTACCTAGAAGCAGGAACTCAGTAAAAAAAACAAGAGAAGATTAATATTCATGGCTAAAATACACATGGGTTTCAATTTTCTCTACTGCTCCATCCACTAATGGTTCCAGATAATAGACAACTAATTGTATCTTTGAAAAGTAAACTCATGATATAGATTATTTACTGTAAACTCTGTAATATAAAGGTCACAAAGAGTGCCCCCTGCTTAGTAGCACATATTAGTAAGGCTATTCTTAATATGATTTCTATTATTTATACTTGAAGGACTGCAGTGCCATGCTGGTTATACTGTCATTTCAATTTTTTGCTTTGTTTTGCCTTTTTTCCCCACCTTAGTATCCCCAGTAGAATCATAACTTTTCACAGAGGCATCTAATTTCTTAACCTCGAAGCGGAAGAGAAACATTTTTCAAATTTTCCTATCATAGTCAAGGGGGTGTTGCTGAGTGTATATACTTAGATGAATTAAACTCAGACCTTCTCCGGTTGGACGTGTGAGCTGCCCAGACAAAGATGAAGGTTAACGTAGTTTAAGGATGAAATATGGACCGTCCTGTGCAAAACCACTGTGTTGCAGTTTAATTAAAAGAATTCATTAAAGTGGTGCCCCATCCAGGGTAATTAGTATGCGTAATTTATGAGTTGCCTAATACACAAGGGCAGTAGCCGGAATAATAAACTCAAGTTAACCTTAAGTGGAAGAGATTGAATGGTCAGATGTTTATTTAGCTCAGGTTTCCTCACGAGTTAAGGTTAAAGAGGTGAAATTCAGCTACAGTTAATTAATTAATTTCTCAGATTTTCTTCATGAAAATCCTGCCTGCTCAATTGGGTAAAAGTTTTGTCAACGGAGGATAGGAGTATTTTTATTCATCAGCTATTTTCTGACATGTCCTCTAGGAAGTTAATAACCATTAGAAAGAACAAATTTAAGGGAACTGCAAAGAGAGAGAAAACAAGACCAAAAACTATGAGCCGATCCAGGGTCTGTGCCTACAGAAAAAATAAAACCAGGATAGATTTAAAGAGGGTGTCAGTAACATTTTCAAAATGTTGGGCTTGACTAGGACAAAGGTGTCAGGTTTTTTTCAACGATGGACTATGTGTTTAGGAATTCATATATGCATTTGAGCTTTGTGAATTTTTATCAAGTGGCAAGAGTCCAGGCCTGGCATGTGCATAACATATGAAAAGTGCTTACATGAACCCTGCTTCATATGAACAGTGCTTATGCAAGCTCTGTTTAGTCTTTTCATTAGAAATACTTCAACATGCCCTAATTCTGTGATGTAATTTTTGTGGAATTAAACTTGAAGAGTTCAAAATTATGCGATTAATTGCATTCAGCTTCAATTACAATGACTTATTAATCAAGTCCTTTGGCAAGACACCTGGCACCTCACCCAGTGGTTGTGATGGGAAGTGGCCAGGCCTGAGGAGTCTATTGGTTCATGTGAGCAAGCTAATTAGGTGAATTGTTATTGATTGATTGCTTTATTGGTGGCTGCATGTAGGTAGGAGTTCTGAGGTTTAGGAGCTAGAATAAGCCAGGAAAGATCTAAATTAATTTGGTTTTTGGACTGGAAAGACTAAGGACTGTAATAAAATCAACAAAGTCTATCAATCATCTGATATTTATTGAGTACCAATTATATGCAAGGTACTGGGCCACTCTGCAGGCTTCCATACTGAATCTGGCATAACAGAGAGGTGTCCTCCCGCTCACTCCCACCCCACCCCCAGGACTAATGGTCTAGCTGGATGTTAAGGCAGAAGCACAAATGAATACAACCAGCCACACAGGACAGTTGGTTTTAGAGTTATAAGAGGACTCAGGAATGAACTTCCTTTATCTGAAAGCCTTTCTCCCTTTGTGGAACTGCCTTTCCTCCATTCCACGTTGTTCCAGTGGACTGCCAACAACCCCTGCCCACTTGCCCACATGGTGGGCACATGGTCCAAGGTAGGTCAATCAGATCTTCTGTAAATCCAGATTTTGAGTGCAGAGAGACACAAGGGGAAGGAGAGTTGGCAATGAGTCATCCAATGACGGTCCCCATGGGGCTGCTGAGATCCCGGGGGCTGCCATGTTTCCTTCCCAGAAACTGAGTTTTCAGCTCTTCCATTTTGTGACCTTCACAGTGTCTTGGCAAAATCCTATTTACCATTTGTTGGCCAGAATTAGTTTCTGAAGCACTAAACCAAAGACAACGAATGCTCCTGCAGTTCAGAGATGGAAGAGCTTATTTCCACTTGTAGCAGGGTTGAGAAACAGTGCAGAAAGATGGTGAGGTGCACTGGATTTGGGTCTGACTGGCCGAATACTCGCTGTCTACTAAGTACCGCATATACAAAATATGCCATCCTGCAGGATACACAGGAAATGCCTCCATTTTACAGATGGGGAAACCAAGGCTCAGGAAGGCTCTATAACTTACCCACAGCCACACCACTAGCAAGTGGCAAAAGCTGCAACTTGAGCCTAGGATTTCCTGATCCCAAAGCCTGTATTCTTTCTTGCACACCAAGCACTTCTCCAGCTTGTGGCCTTTGGCAAATTGCTTTGACTCTTGCACTTTGGGTTCCTTAGTGGTAAAACTTGGATGATAACAGCTGCCCTGTGTCCCCTGCAGGGCTGTTGTGAGGATCAAAGGGGAGAATTCTGTGAAAGCACTTTGAAGCCCGTTACACTATCCAAATACTTGTCAAGGCTTCCTATTGTCAGGTGGTGCTCCAACTAGAATGGGCCAGATACCGAGGGGCGACAAGGCAGAGGCTGGTACAGGGGGTGATCATAGGAAAGGGGCTCTGGGGGAGGATGGGGAAGTCTTGGGAGAGTCCCAGGAGAGGCTGGGGCCTGCAGGTGCAGGGCAGCAGAGTTTGATCCACCAATCCAGAACACTTAAGACTGGGGCGTGGGGAGCTCGAAGTCTGAAATGGATGTTTTGAAGACTAATAAAAGGAAGTGGTACTTTGAGAGAGTGAGTAAAGGAGAAGTCTTATTTTCAAAAGGTTGAGGCATTTTCACATGCATCATCTCATCAGATCTTCACCGCAAGCCAAGGAGGTCTGTGTCATCCCCATTTCACAGCTGACATTCTGAAGGTCAGCAGAGTTAAGAAACCTGCCTGACGTCAGACTAGAAATGATCGGAGCAGATTTTAAACCCCAGCGTTACTGAGCTTTACCCACAATCTTTAGTTTCCTCTGATTCTCCCTCCCACCTTCTCCCTTCTTCCCCTCCTCAACCACAACTCATTAGCTGGAAAGAAAATGTAGAGGTCCTAGTCTCACTGAATGAATATGCTGTGTGACCTTGGATTAATCACTTAACCTCTCTGAATTTTAGGTTTCCTCATTTGTACAATGATCTGCTTGAACTCTAAAATACTCTGTAAGAGTCATCTCCCTGAGGCTGTTTAAGAAAAATCCTTTCATTTGCATAAATCTCTACCCTTGAAGACCCAGCCCCAGTGCTCCCTAGCTGCATCCTAAACCACAGGTGGTAGGGTTTTATGAAGCTGATTGCTCCACTCAGACAAAGGAAACTCGGCTTCTTGTAGTTCTTAAATAGTCTGAAAATAAGCCAAAGGTACAATACATTGTAAAATGATGGTTTTACAGATCAAATCAGTACCTTAGTATAGGCTGATCTGACTGTGCTTCCCTAGAAGGAACAAAAACAGTCCCCTCCTCAGAGTGATGCTCTTGATGTGGCAGGATACTGCCCTTCTAGTTTTACTACATGCCCCTTTGCCCTGTTGCCCACTTCTGCTGAGAGACTGGACCCCATTAGCTCCAAGGATAACAGTGGACAAACAGGAATTGGAGGTAATTATTTCCCATCCAATAACAAAAGCTCCTACTAAGCAATGATTTGCATGACCGCCCTTGGCAGAATTAGTGTCGGAGGAGGAGATACCTTGTCCCCATTCTAAAATCACAGGAAGCACCATCACCTGGAGAGCTTCACTTTAGGCAAATTCACAAATTTTGAGAAAACTATCTTACTCTAAGTGTTGGTTTTTGTTTTGTAATTTTCTGTTCGTTTCACATAAGATTGTAAACTCGACGAAGGCAGGGACTCTGCTGTTCACTAGAATAGTGCCTGGTCCATAAGAGACAATATATATTTCTTGAATAAATTCACTTATACAAAATTGTTAAAACAATTAGAGACTTGGAAACCTTAAAAGGGGGCAGTGAGAAAGCATCCTGCTTTTCCCGCTGGGTGATATATATATCTTTACACCCGAGCAATGGCCATGTCATGGTGGAACACACACGTGGGCTTTGGGTTCAGACTAACCAGCTCCTTCACTGATTAACTGTCTGATTTTGCATAAGTCACTGAATCTCAATGAGCCTGTTTCTTTATGCAAAATGTAGATAACACCACAAGGGACTGTTCTGAGGAATAATTGAGATCACGTCTTTGCGAGTCCCTAACAAAATGCCTGGCACCCTACTAGGTTCTCATTCTCTTACTGTCCATAGTTGTGCTGTCCAGTAAGGTAGCCATTAGACACATGTGGCTACTGAGCACTTGAAATGCAGCTACTCTAACGGAGGAGTTGAAATTTTAATTGTATTTAATTTTAATTAATTTAGATTTAAATGTAAAAACTGCAGCAGTGCAAAATATTCTTCTGTTAAACACAACTTTATTATATTGGTAGGACTACACTTCACTTTAACTGTTGAATCACGTGAGACATTATTATTACGTTGCAGTGTGTGCATTGGGCAATAGCATGATTTCTAGTGTTATGCGTCACACGTCACTGATCCAGTCCGTGGACAGATTGATCCAGTTCAAGTGATTATTTTTCTATGCACTAATGTAACATTATAATGTGTTTATTTGAATGTAAAATATAAAAGGCAGACAGCCCAAGTTATAGTGATTCCTATGTAAATCATAATTGGTAATTAAATTGAAATCCTTATTTAACTATAATATAATTAAATTATGTTTCTAATCAAAAAAGTATTGACAAATTTTAAAATTTAAAATGAAAGCATCCTCCTGAGGTGGAATTGAGTGAAGAAGCAGAAACTAGTACTATGACTAGAACGTTAAGGAATAAGAG
Source organism: Tapirus indicus (assembly GCA_031878705.1). NCBI lineage: Eukaryota > Metazoa > Chordata > Mammalia > Perissodactyla > Tapiridae > Tapirus > Tapirus indicus. The sequence goes on from CM062918.1 coordinate 51,532,001, forward strand.
AGACTGGAAGAAGGTGGGTTCCAAATTTCACAACAAATGGCAATTGCTACAGAGCAAAACAAAAAAATCTGTTATGTTAAAAAAAAGAAAAAAAGACAATAAAGTAGACCACACGATACTAAGAGCCTTTTAAAGCAAACACACAGTAAATTTGATGTTTCCTCCCAACAGCTAAAAAATCTGAAGAAATGAGTGGTATGAAATCAGAATTAAACATCCAACAACAATTTCTCAAACAATTTTTAACAGGATTTGACCTTGTAACTTTGGCCAAATATAAAATGTCTTGAATTCTTTTACAAAAAAAGGAAAATCATTTTTAGATGAGAGAAGATAAAATTATTTCAATTGTGGAAATTTTGTTAGAAAATTATGAGGAAAAGACTAAAAGATATTTTACAAAAAATGAAAAATGTCAATTAAGCCACCAAACAAGTGTCTATAGAATGTAGGACCTTTCTAACAATGTCAAAGATCAAACGATTCAAAATTGGGATAATTGCATGTACTATTTTTTTAGCTTCAGATAAGTTATGTGATGTAAGAGACACTACCCAGGTAACACTTTGGGTATACTTTTGTCTCGAAGAACTTCCAAATTTACTTAGAATGTTGTCTATTCATAACCTAAAAAAAAAAATCAAACTCAGTGGGTAGGTAGTTTTGGATGTTTTACAAATGTCAAAGAAGAGTTTCAGCTAGATATGAAAAAATTAGTTTCTATCAACAGATAATCAGCCAACTATGTTAGATCAAAAATTTGAATTAATCAGAATTTTAAAACAAGGAACTAATGTTCACCTTTTGCTTCCTTCCATTGTGTGGTACATAACTGATAATATTTGTGCTAAGTTTTCTTGTGAAAAGTGTCATAAATAGTTGTTAAAATCATTCAGTATATATGTGCTATAAATGACTAATTTATGGAATTGCTGAAAGAAATAGAAGACAATGAATTAAGTGATCACGTGTTCTTTACCAACACTCATTGCTTGAGTAGTGAACAAGTTTTACAAAGATTTACAGTACTGGTAACTCTAGTTCAAGATTTTTTTGAAACAAAAGGAGTGTTTGCCATATTCAATAATTGAACTAAAAAAAAGGCAAAGTGATTATGTTTTCTCAACTATGCCATATTGCATATGAATGATCTAAACTTAAGTCCTATGGAAAGCAAAAAGAATTTATGTTGAAATTGAAATTTTTCATAAAGCAAATTAATGTTTTCATACATTTTTTAAAACATGAATCAAGATGCCTGTTTTAGTTGCAATCAACAGTGTTAGGTAAATTGGCTGCAAAACTGTAAGAAAAATGTAAACATCACTTTATTAATATTGATAAATTTAGAATTGCTTTTCAATGTATGCAATACTCTTTTGAATTCAATGTTAATAATACTGAGTTGATATAAAAGTTAGCAAATTTACTTAATTTGGACAGATGTAGTCTTTAAATTAATAAGGTTTTGCTTCAAAGTCAAGTCAATTCTTTGAAGCAAAAAGATGAACCAGTTTTACAAACATGAATGTGAACATTAAGGGAAAATAATTTTTTGGTACTTAATTCAGTTATTGGAAAATTTTTAAGTATGTTTGGGACAACTTGGGTATGTGAATCTGTTTTTTTCAATTGTAAATTTTATGAACTCGAAACACAGACAAGTATTTCTGATGAAAATTTAGCATGTGAATTGAGATGTGTCTAAGTGTAAAATATATACCAGATTCCAAAGACTTACTATGAAAAAAAGGAAGGAAAATATCTCATTAATAATTTTTATATTTATCATTTGTTGAAATTATCATAGTTTGGATATATTGGATTAAACAAAATATTATTAAAATTAATTTTGTTTCCTTTTTACTTATTTTAATGTGGCTTCCAAAAAAGTTACAGTACATATGTGGCCTGAATTAGATTTAAATTGGACAGTGGTAATCTGTAGGCACAAACACTATGTCACATCCAGGGTTACCTTCCCTCCACTCAAAGGCTCCCAGATTTCTCCTTTAGAGTGTTCCGAGTCTGCAATCTCCTGTGTAAAATAGACAGGTCCTGTCTCTCCAATTTGGCCCCATTCCCTATTTCCCCATCTGCTTTTTAAAAATGAGTATACCACAATTCTTTTATTTTCAAATTTTGTTTTTATTTTCATCAAAATTACATTTGTACATAATTTATAGAATCACACTATTCTATGAGACACTACAAAATAACAGTATTCTTCTATACTCCGCCCACTTCCACCTTACCTCTTTGTCAAAAGCAACCACTTTCAATTATTTTAGCTGTTTCTTTTGTTCTTGACCTCCATATACCTAAATAACATGCTTATATTTCCTATTTCTTGAATTTTCAATTTTAGATATTATATAGAAGATGAGGATTTAGCTCTTATTCACCATCTCCCATTCCTTCACCATACAGACACTACCACCACCACCAACACACACAGACACACACACTCTCCGTCCCATGATCCTCTCAGTATAATTATAACACACTTTTGTTTAGATCGTACTCAGTGTTTGCATTATGACAGTGGTAATGCTATTCACAGCTGAGCCATGTACGTAGAGTATATATACTATCCTTACTTCTCCTTTCTTGCACTAATTTTTTGTTTTCTCTAATGATTTTTTTTTTGCTTAGTTTTCTATTTATTACTAATTCAGCTCAATTTCTCCCTCAATAGTCTAAACCTTTTCTTCATGTATTCATACACATGAGGGTTTTCTATCTTTTCCTTTACTTGTATTGATCTTTCCTGGTATTTTCTGACCTGTTCCACACTCTCTTCCTAGGATCTCATTTCATCAAACTTGAAAATTCCTTTGACCTCTCTCTTCCTAGATCCTATATCTTTATGCCCTTATTTTCGTGGAGCACATTATCCAATAGCTTCCTAGGAAAGGGTGCAGGGGATGTAATTTTTTTGAGCCCCTAAAGGTCTGAAAATGCCCTTTCTTTATTGATAGTTTGGTTGGGTATAGAACTCTAGGTAGGAAAATATTTACACTCCGAATTTTGAAGATATCATTCCACTGTCTTCCAGCTTCTGGTGGTGGTGTGAAGTCTGATTCTTGATTCTTCATATGTGACTATTAAAAATTTTTTTCTCACTGAAAGCTTGTAGGATTTTTTCTTTATCCTCATTATTTTAAAATTTCACATTGATATGCCACATTTTTTCATTCTTTTCTGGAATTTCTGTTATTCTAATGAAGGATCTAATGGAGGGTCCCATAATTTTCTTGCATTTTCTCTCATTTATTTCTTCTCCATTTTTTTGTGTTTTTTTCTTGTTTTATTTTTACAGAGATTCCCAACTTTATCTTCCAGCTTTCTATCGAGTTTTCATTTATATACTATACTTTCAATCTCCAAGAGGTGTTTCTTGTTGTCTAGTCTTTTTTTTTTTTTTTTTTTTTTTGTGAGGAAGACCAGCCCTGAGCTAACATCTGTTGCCAATCTTCCCCTTTTTGCTGAGGAAGACTGGCCCTGGGCTAACATCTGTGCCCATCTTCCTCCACTTTATATGGGACGCTGCCACGGCGTGGCTGACAGGCAGTGCGTCCACGGGTGCCCGGGATCCGAACTCGCGAACCCCGGGCTGCCAAGCGCGGACTAAACCGCTGTGCCACCGGGCGGCCCCTGTCTAGTCATTTTTTAAAAAATGACACCCTCTTCTTGTTTCATGAATCCTCTTATACAACAAAAGATAGTAATAACAGTTATTTTTTAAGTTTTCATCTTCCTGCATAGTCTCTGTTTCTTCTCAGTTGTTGTTATTTTCTGTTTGTTATTTTGGTTTCTGTCATTTATGTTATAAGCTTCCTCAGATGTTTACTGGTCCTTAAATGTTTCTTCATATTTAATAATGGGATATTAAAAAAATAGATTGGAAGATCTGTGCGAATGGGTGAGACTTGCTGACTGTGGTTTTATTTACCATAATACCATTTATGGTATTCTAACTGGGCCATTTCCTTGGGGAAACCTTGATGCCAGTATCTTAAAGACTTTTCTCTTAGGCTAGTTGGATTCTTAGAGTAGACTTTTCGAATCTCTTGTCTAGAATCTAAAGCTGGCTGTCAGCATTCTAGGAACAGAATTAGTGAAAAGGCTTGAAGAGGGAGAGGAGAGGTTTTAAAATTCACCACATAAATTGTCGGTAAATCTCCACCCTGAATTGCACCCAGTTTCCCATAGTCTACACTATTCTTGCTACAGAGAACAAACCTCAAAACTTTCTGCTGGGATAGTGGGGCTGTCATTCTAATGCATGGAGTTAGTGAGGAGATCTACAGTCTAACTGCCTTTTCAACAAACTGTCAATGTCTTCCTGTTTTTAATCCTATCTTCACTCCACTTCCAGAGGTACCTAATGCCATCAATCTCTGAGCCCTTTACTAGACTAAGTAAGTTGCCTTCTGTGTCTAGTTTTATGAATGTTTTTACAATGAATGAGTGCTGAATTTTATCAGATTTTTTCTGCCTCTCTTGAAATCATCACATGATATTTCTCCCTTATTGTGTTAACAGGGTAAATTACATTGATAGATTTTGAATCTTAAACCAACTTTCCATTCCTGGGATAAACACTACTTGGCCATGATATATTATTTTTTAATATACTGATAGATCCAATTTTTTGAATAATTTGTGAAGAAGATTTACATCTAAGTTCATGAAAAATATTTGATTTTCTCTTTTTTTATAATGTCTGGCATTTTTGTTATGAGGGTTATACTGGATTCATTAAACAAGTTGAGAAGTCTATTTTCTGAAGGAGTTCATGCAAGATTGATATTATTTCTTCTTTAAAATTTTGATAGAATTTCCCATGAAGTTATCTGGGCCTGGAATTTCCTTTGTGGGAAAGATTTTGATTATGAACTCAACGAATTTTTTTATTAAGGTAAAATTGGTATGTAACATTATATAACTTTCAGGTGTATCACATTGTAATTCAACATCTACATATCCTACCAAGTGATCACCACCAAAAGTCTACTTACCATCCATCACCAGACAATTGACCCCCTTCGTCCATTTTGCCCACCCTCCAACCCACTTCCCCTCTGGTAACCATCAATCTGTTCTCTGTATCTGTGAGTTTGTTTTTGTTTTGTTTTGTTGGTTGGGCTGTTTTGTTTATGTTAGAGTCCACATATGAGTGAAATCATAAAGTATTTGTCTTTCTCTGCCTGACTTATTTCACTCAGCATAATACCCTCAAGATCCATCCATGCTGTCACAAATGGCAACATTTCATTATTTTTTATGGCTGAGTAGCATGCCATTGTATACATGTGTTTGTGTATATTTGTGTGTGTGTGTGTGTGTGTGTGTGTGTATACCACATCTTCTTTACCAATTCACCCATCCATGGACACTTTGGTTGTTTCTATATCTTGGCTATTGTAAATAATGCTGTGATGAACATAGGGGTGCATATATCCTTTTGAATAGTGTTTTCATATTCTTCTAGTAAATATACAGCAAGTCATATATCTGACAAGGGGTTAATATCCAAAATATTTGAAGAACTCAAACAACTCAACAACAACAAAAAACACAACCTGATTAAAAAATGGTCAGAGAAGCTGAATAGACATTTTTCAAGAAAAGATACAAATGGCCAACAGGCACATGAAAAGATGTTCACCATCACTATTAGTGAAATGCAAATCAAAACCACAATGAGATATCACCACACACCTGTTAGAATGGCTGCTATCAAAAGACAAGAAATAAGTGTTGGCGAGGATGTGGAGAAAAGGGAACCCTCATACACTGTTGGTAGGAATGTAAATTGGTGCAGCTACTATGGGAAACAGTATGGAGATTCCTCAAAAAATTAAGAATAGAACTACCGTATGATCCAGCTATTCCACTTCTGGGTGTTTATCCAAAGAATACAAAAACACTAATTTGAATTCAATTACTTTAACTGACATAGGGATTCTTTAGATTTTTCTATTTCTTCTTTTATCAATTTTAGTAAACTGTATTTTCAAGGAATTTTTCTGTTTCTTCTAAGTTGTTGGATTTATTGGCATAAAGTTGTGTAAAATAACCCTTTATTATCATTTCAATGTCTGTAGGATTTGTATTGATTTCCTCTTACGCTCAGGATTTGCCTTGAATATCTTTTTCAATCCTTTTATTTTCAGCTATCTGTGTCTTTATATTTAAACTGTTTTTCTTGTAAACCAAATGTAGTTAGGTCTTTGCTTTTTTTATCTAGTCTGATTATCTCGACTTTTTAATTAGAGTGTTTATTCTATTTAAATGCAATGTAATTGTTGATATGATTGGGTTAAGTCTACCATATTGGCATTTGTTTTCCCTTTGTCTCCTTTTTTGTTCTTTTTCCTCTCTCTTCCAGCTTTCTATTGAGTGAATTGTGAATACTTTCATATTTTTATCTCTTCTCTTGACTTTGTGATACACCTCTTTCTGTTTTTGTTTTTGTTTGGGGTTTTTTTTTTTAAGTGATTGCTCTAGAAATTACAATATGTATCTTTAACTGATTACAGTTTACTTTTAAGTACTATTATACTACTTCACGAGCAATACTGCCTTACAAAAGTTCCATTTTTCCTCTCTATTGCCCTTTGTGCTCTTGTTATGTTTTTCACTTCTACATATATTATAAATGCTCATTGTATTGTTATTAAAGACATTGAATAATAAAAGATTTTACCTTTACCCAAGTATTTATTCTTTCTGATGCTCTTCATTTCTTCCTGCAAAATTGGGCTTCTATCTGTTGTATGAATACTCTCTTTCGGTGAAGGTCTGTTGGAGATGAATTCTGTCATCTTTTGTTTGTCTGAAATGTCTTTATTTTGCTTTTGTTTCTGAAGGATATTTTCACTGGTATATAATTCTAAAATTTTTTTTAAAATTCTAGATTGTTTTTCCCTCCAATACTTCAAAGATGCCTTTCCATTTTCTCCTGGCCCCCATTGTTTCTACAAAGTCACCTGTAATTTGTATAGTTGGTTCCTTTATATAATGTGTCTGTTTTTTTATGGCTGCTTTGAAGATTTTTTTCTTTATCTTTGCTTTTCATCAGAATTTGACTTTGATATGCCTAGGTTTAGATTTTTTATATTTATCCTGCTTGGATATCCTGCTTTCCTGACCTTCTTGAATCTGTGGGTTGATATCTTCCATAAATTTTGGAACAATCTCTACAATTGTCTCTTTACATTTCTTCTGCCCCATTCTCTTTCTCCTTCTGGGATACTAATTATGTGCCTGTTAGACAATTTGACATTGTCCCATAGATCTTGTTTCATTTTTTTCACTCTTTTTCCTCTTTATATTGAATTTTCATAGCTTCTATTGACCTGATTTCCCTTTACTGTGTCCAGTTTGCTGTGCAACACATTGAATAAATTCTTCATTTCTGATATCATCTTTTTTTTATTTGTAAGATTTTCCTTTGGTTCTTTTTTATAGTTTCCAGCTCTCTGATTTTCTCCATCTATCCTTGGAGATGTTGCCCACCTTTTCCACTGGATCCTTTAACATATTTTTTCCTGCTTGTTTTAAAGTTCCTGTCTGATAATTCCAACATCTGGAACATCTCTAAGTCTGCTTCTACTGACCTCTCTTAGCCATAGTTCACATTTTCTTTCTTCTTCACATATCTCTTCAAGTTTGGTTGTATGCCACTAATTGTGTGTTAAAGAATAGTAGATAATGCACTAATATTTACCTCCAGTAAAGGATATACCTCTTCTGTGTCAGCCCATAAGTGCGTGTGTGTAGAGGAGGGACTGAAGCAAGGTATTCTGTAGTTGGACTTTGTTGCAGCTTTAGCGAGATTCTCTCACCTTGGCCCCAAATGTTTTGAGGAAGGAATTAGGACTTTCTCCTCAGCAGGCCTTGGGATCTGAGCACTGGAGAGACTTTGAAGATCTCTTTGTGCTTTACTGCTTAGCCACTCATGTCTTAGCTGTAGGAGATCCATCTCTGCTTAAATCCAGACTGCTAACCTTTTGGATTGCTAAAAGTTCCTTTTGCTTCTCAGAAGATTCTTCTCTATCTTTCTGCTATGTTCCCAGGCATTGGAAAGCCTCTGCCTCACTCAGAAAGGCCCAGAGCACCTTGGATGAATGTCTTTCAGCTCTCTTGCCCTGCCCAAGGCTGGGAAGATTTGCAGTGGTGTACAAAAGATACTCAATACATTTATCACTGTCCTGCTTTCCAGCCTCCAAAATTTTGTTGCAATCATCTCCTTTCACATACTCACTGTCTTTGTTGTTTATTCTTTAAAATACGCATTTTAATATCACTTTAAAGAGTTTTTGGAGGGATCACAGTTAAATATATGTGTTCATTTCATTCTCTTTAATCCAACATCTTTCTATTTGCTTTCTGAGTTTGTTGTTGTTCTTATTGTTATTGTTATGCCTTTGCATGTTTATTTATAATTTACATTACTCCAAAGGGCAGTCCAATTTCTATACTGTAATTTTTATCAACTCAGTTCTACAGAAATAAACCCAAGCCTATAAAGTAATTCAGCCAATATAACTAAACTTTTATAGCTGCTTAAAGGGGTTTAGTTACCAAGGTGTTCCCTTCAACAAAAAGTCCTGTTGATTGGAAGGAGGCACGTCTGTATTTAAGTCATTTCCTCATGCAACAAATTTATATTTCCCACCTTCCCTCCACCCCAATGTTAAACCAAAAACACAGAAGAACTATTTATAATTGAGAAGAAACATGTGCGTCATCAACTGTTTTTGCAAAAAGCAGACTAGCTCTCTTCCTAAGCAAAGGGCAAGATCTAAGTGTCTTACCAGAGTCCAACATTGGACTGACCGGCCACTTATTCTGGAGCCAGAGGCTGGCAAACAGCATGGCGGGTTAGGGAGAATGCCACCGGCAGGCTTATTTTGGACTTCTCAACCTCCTACCACAATTCTTATGGAGATAAGGCTCCTTTCTGATCAGGTAAGTAACAAAGCACCCAAGGTTCAGGGCCCCTTCCACTTATAAGTAATCAACGCATTTCTCTCCATTTCCACTGTCCCCTCAACTTGGCAGCCTGTATTTATACATCAGGGTCTCTGGTTCACTTACACAATATGACCTGTGTGACAATCTACTTTTCCTCCCTTAGATGCCCCACCCTCATACTTGCTCACTCCAACTCCATGTCAGCCCTCCTCTATCCATCTCAAACTACTGAAACCTTAGATGTGAGAGTGACAGACCAAGAACATCAAAGCTCAATTTGTTAACAGAGACATGCTTGGCTGGCTCATTTTCCGAATAAAATTTGGTTCCAGTTTAAAAGTCAAGGCTGTCATAAAAATGGCACAGAAACTGAAGATTTAGCTTATTTCATAGAAACACTTCAAAGTTAGGATTTGGCTGTGTGCAGCTTAAAAAGTAAAATAGGCCAAGACACATCAAAGAGGTTACCCACGATTATCTCCCCCCACAATAGGTAGTTTTAACTCAGACTACATCCCACATTCAGTCAAGTCCAAAAAAGAAGTGGGCCGTGTCTCACCGAATTAAGTGCAGCATTTTCAATGAGTCCTTCATTTTGGCGTCACTTCAGTGAGAGACTTCAATTACATTTTACACTCTCTCAGTCCAAGCTCTGTGCGAAGTTTGGTTGCAACAAACTATAGCATTGCCTCTGTTCCCTCAAAATGCACCTCACAAACCATGGCTTCCAGGAAACCTCCCTGATACAGTTTCTGAATCTTTTGATAAATGATTCTACACCAATGTGGTAATAGATGCTGAAGGGCTCACTATTCCCCTTTCTAGAGGATGAACATTGTATCTTTTGCTGGGTCTTGCTAGAGATTTGATGCCTCAAATGGTGGCAGGCTCGGAGGAAGAGAGTTTTGTCAGGCAAGGCTTTCTGTGACTCCTTATGTCTCACAGCCATCTTCTCAACCCAAACAATTCCAGCTGGTCCTTTGTCTCTTCCATTCAGCAGAGAAACATGGGGATGAATCCTGCCCCTAATGGAGGCACAGTCAGAGAAACTAAGGTGATTTCTTGGGGTTTTATGAGGTTCTTTGAGGGTTTCTCATGAGGTTACAGTCAAGACACAGTCATCTGAAGGCTTGACTGGGGCAGGAGGATCTGCTTCCAAGGTGGCGCACTCACACTCCTGGCTTGGTGCTCGTTGTTGGTATGAGGCCTCAGTTCTTTGCTATGTGTACCTCTCACATGGCTGCTTGAGTATTTTCAATGATGTGGCAGTTGGCTTCCCCCAGACAGAGTGATCCAAGAAGCAATTCAGAAGCTGAAATGTTGTATATACTTTGACTCAGAAGCCACACTCCACCAATTCTGCATGTCCTATTGGTTATACTGGTCAGCCCTACCCAATGTGGAGGATGGGGAAATTACACAAGAGCATGAAAACCAGGAGATGATGATCAGTGGGGACCATCTTAGAGGCTGCCTACCATAAACATATATGTCAAAAATTATACAATATTATGCATACTATTGGCAACCAGTTTTTTCCACTCACTAGTTAGTTCATCATTATTGTTCCATGGCAGTATCATTTTACATCATCATTTTTAGTGGTTGCATAATATTCTATCATATGAATATACTAAAATTTATTTAATTCCAAAGTCTTGAACATTTAGTTATTTCTAATCTTTTGTTTATCATATAACCAGCTCTGTGATAAGCATTTCCATACACTTTTTCACACACTACCTTCAAAATAAATTTAAAAGAAGGAAACACTGATATTCAAAACAATTTATTCTACTTGTAAATCAGCCCATAAAAATGACTGCAAGTAATTCCTGGATACTTAGCCTTTGTAATTACCATTTTGTAAAAGCTTAAAGTGGATTAAAAAAAAAATCAGCTTCTGTTAGAAGTTTCAAACTAATCTTGGAATGTTAACCAGAGCTTAAGGCAGACTAACCTAAATATGCAAAGGCCTTTGTTTTCTATTTTGGGGTGACAGTTAATGAGCAACTTTTTGTTGACTATTTATTTGGAGATGTTGCTATGTCTAATTCGAACCTTTGTTTTTATTACAAATATACATCTAAGAGGTAGATTTTTTCCAATGGTTTGGCTGTTTGCTATGACATTCTAATTCCTTATACCCTGATTGAGAATATCCACATATGGAAATCAATGTTCAAAGAAGCACTCCTTAGGGCTGTTGTCAGCTTCTTGTCTCACTGATGAGATGGTAAAGCAGTAAGAACTTTTGATTTAGATAAACTTCAAATTCATTATGGACCCAATGAACTTATTTTCTGTCATTTCAGAAAAAGTGTACACAAGATCTCAAAACTTCAATCATCAAATACATTCTCAAAGAGATTTTTGTCACATGAGCTCAGAAGAAAAGAACTCAAGCCTCTACCACTCTGCTGCCATATTTACTCACACACTTAACACTTGCCAAGTGGATCTGGGTCAATTTAAGAAACTGTAAATAAATATTGATACATCATAACAGAAGCTATTACTCAAATTCTAAGTAAACCACTGATTCTAATTTACTCACAATTTTGCAGTGGCATCATTCCATGGAGAAAATTAGATTTTTACATATCAGAGCAAGTCACAAAGCCAACATGTCAACTTTACACATCAGGCAATGACTTGTAGTGTTTATTTTGGGGGAAATCTTCTACATATATTTACTTAGAAAACTGCACGGGTCCTCCAAAATAAATAGGGGCTATAATTCTTGCCAAAAGAATCCACAGTTCCCGAGAGCTGCTCATCAATTTCTAGCAGCATTAATGAGGAAAGGCGCTGAGACAGTCATTCATATTGTCTTTATGATAAGAGTAACCTACAGGGCAAATCAAGATTAAGGACAAGGACAAGACAAATGGTTTGGAAGGCTCTCTCTTTTGTTTTTAATCAATCGTTTGAAGTCTGCATTTACTACCCGAAGTCCCCATGGAGCACTAGAACCTTCAGGGAGGGTGAGAACTGGTACTGACGACATCACTGAAATATTTTTTAGGGTGAAAATAGCCTCTTTATAGGTACAGAAGGATCTTATGTTCCCACACACTGGGAGGAAGATCCTGTTTGAGCTGGATAGTTCTTTGGTTCTTTGTTGTGGGGATTTTCCTAAGCATTGTAGGATGTTTAGCAGCATCCCTGGCACTTTCTTCCCAGTGAGATTAACCAAAGTTTTTTCAGATATTGCCAAGTATTCCCTGGAGGGTGGCAAAATTGCCTCTAGTTGAGAACTCTGCCTTGATAGAAGGATAATCCTACCTTAAAGATACATTTCACTCTTAAGGGTTTCACCAGGTATTATATCTGTCAAACGGCATCAAGGTGGGGCCACCCCCACTTGGAAAACTTGTCAAGGACCCACCTGAGGAGTCTGGAACACCTTGATGGGATTTTCCCAGGATGTGTGTTTTTTCAATTTGCTGTCACCAAGTTCCATAGGTAGTGCTTGATTTAAAATGGCCAGCTGGCAGTGTTCTGCTTAGTCAAGGTGGGTTCATTTGAATAGGTCCCTCTCAATTAGCCACATGCTATGTTACTATAAGCCTTTGCTCATTTTACTTATGATCTGAGGCTTCGTTTCAAAAAGGTGCATTTCAAAATGATAAATTAAGGGGGTTAAAATAAGCTTGAGTAAAAAAGAACTTCTGCCTTTTCCAGTGTGCAAGAAATGGCATTGATGTTGTTAGAATCTTCCAGGGTGGCCACTGTACATGACCTTGGGCAAAAGAAGTTAAAAGAATGTTAGCAGGACCAAAGATCAGTTTACTTCCTATACATCAGAAAATAATTGAAAACAGATCAAAAGGATTATTAAATTTCCCTCCTTGCAATATAGATTTCTTCCTAATCTGCTCAGATTGTTTTCGCCCCTTTTCCTATCTGCAAGCACAGAAAAGATTTCTAACAAAGAGAAAAAATTGGCACTAAGTTGTTTAAATGTAGCATTAGACCTTTTAGTTTCTGTTGACCCGGTAGGTGGGCCTAATTTATAACATTTCATAGTCTACTTACTGTATATTTGACCCAATTTAGATAAAAATTATTTGAAAAGAGGAAAGTGAACTTAACTAGATTTAATTTGGAATCCCCACATCCCGTTGCCTAATGTCACAGCTTATTCTTGCCTTTTCTTCACTCCTGATACCCACAGGCTCCCCCTGACAGGCCAGATGCTTGAGAAGCCCCATATGTGCCACTGTGGCAGAGTACCCGAGATATCGCCTCCCCACAAACCAGTCGGCAGAGCAGCAGATAGCCCGAACACATCAGGCTCCCCATCATCCCAAATGTAGACCTTCATAACTGCCTGTTAACTACGCAAGTTGCCTTCGGGTGGCTCACCTGCCACATCAGGGAAGGGCTGATTTCTTTTCACCTAATCTAGAGATTTTCATCCAGCATCTGGCTTATTCCACCCCTCTGCCAGATTCTCATTAGCATAAAGAAGAAGGAAAACCTTCCTTCAGACTTCATCTTCTGATCTAGCCAGATGGTGAATAAATAAATAACAGAGCAAAGAGGAAAACCATCCTTGCTTTTGCTTAATAAGATACTGATAGTATATACTGTTGTCACAGGAAATATTCAGATGTCAACAGCAGACAAGTATTCATGGTAAGGTGGAAGGAAGGGCGGGAAGGAGACATTTTCACTCTTGGCCTCAGGTCTTCATTGCACAGAAGACTGGAGGAAATTCTGAGGGCTTTGAGAGCTCAGAAGAAGTCAAGGAAACTCAAGGCATTAAACCAAAGCAAAAGAGTTCCATCTTCTTGGGATGACATTGGTTTGGTATTCTCTAGAGAAGTGACTGCCCATAAGCAAAATTCAAAATGTGGAAGAGCTTTGCTTGAATGTAACGGCATCTTAATGCTTGCTGGACAGACCTTTCTTAGATGGACTTTTCTCGGCAGACCTATCTGAGAGGGTGAGAAAATTTCTGCTCAAGTTTGGTGCCAGGAAAATATATGTCTGCTGATGAATCTGAATGGTTTCTTTGGTCAGAAAAAGAAAACTGTGTGAAAGTATGTGTTTCCTCTTTTGCCTGAGTTGCCAGGAAACACAAAACCCAAATCAGTACCCAACCCAGATGCTGGGGGGTTGGGGCAGGAGACACACTGTGTGTGCTTCCTTTAGATAATCTGTATTGATATTGTCCTTACTCATAGGAATAATAAGAATAGCAAAAGCCTAAAATAATTTTGGAGGAATCAAGGGCTAGAAATTCAACCCAAATAATGACAGGCAACTTTGTATCCCGTCTCGGATTTCATTTACATATAGAGAGGCTCCATGATAGCCACAAACTATTTTCACTGATTCATGCAGGCAAGCCATCTGAATTCTGCTCAGCACTATTTTGCCACTCTAGTTCAGGTTATTGAAAATATTTTAATTTTTATTCCTCTCTTTCTTCTTTTCCCTGCTACTTTCAATAAATATAGTATGTGTCATGTGCCCACAAAGTGGCAAGGCACTGTGCTGTCCCCTAGGGGTACAGGAATGAGCAAAATGAGATGCAAGCCTTATCTGTTGGAGCTTAGAGCCTAGCTGGGTGAGAGACAAAATCAAATAATCTCACAAATCAGACAGGAAAAGTACAATGCTATTACATTTTATAAGTAATAGACCTATGGTGCCATCAGAATACATAACTGGAGATTTGTCATAGGGCAGACAATCAAGGAAGGCTTCCCTACAGAAGTGATGACTGAACTATGTTGAAAGGAAGAGTAGAAGTCTGTTGATAATGAAAAAGAAAATTAGCATTTACAGACCATGAAACATTCTACAGGTATTCTTGTTCTTAATCCTCACTCATAATTTAACACATATTTATTGAGCTTCAATTATATGCTGGAGGAGGGATAGCCTTTGGATCTTTCTTTGAAAGAGAGAGACTGGTAGCACCATAGGAAAGATACCTAGCAGAAAATCATAGTAATTAGTAAAGACCTGAATTTTTATATTTCTACAAATGTCTTAGTGGCATTAGAACTAACACTATACATAATGTCACATAAATATGAGGAAAACATCCTTTCAGACAGTCATCAATTTATTCCCCCTTTTCAGGTACTTTGGAGCAATGTTCTTTCATTGATGTTATACTCTCAGGATCAATGAGGATTTGTCCTAGAAAAATCCTTCCAACCTCCTCATCTTACACATGGGGAAACTGAATCACTGCAGCACTTTTTAAACATACTACAGTTCAGACTCATTGCAAAGACAGGCCTTTCTCCCAGTTTGTCCAAGTTTTACTTCTTATTGCATGGACCATGGATCAAAGTTCAAAGATCACCCTCAGCAAATCTTTAGGGTAAAATTCAACAATATGGTTGGCTTATTGGGCAAGTGGAACTTCTCTTCACTTAACCAGCATCCTAGAGGAACTTGGCTGTGCCACTTAGTCACATAGAAGAAGGTTTTGTAGCAGAGCATCTGCTTCCAAATGGGAACAAAGTACTCTGGGACAAATGGGAACCAGGACTCACATGGCGGATAGACCAGGTTCTTTTCTAAGACAATCCCAACACCTCTCTTCCAAGGGAGAAATATATGCTGGGGTCAAAGATTTCAGAGACAAGATGGATTTTTCTGACTGCTAATGGTGGCCTCACTGATCACACCACCTATCTGGCAACACTTGATCCCTAGGTTATGACTTGTCTTCCTCTCAGCTCCTTCTGGAAGGCACGTGCATTCCTACAGCTCACCATCTGAGTTTGAATTTAAACTATGCCATGTCAAGGAGGAATCATTCGTATTTGAGGCATATTTCTTATTTCTCTGAATTTTAAAGGTTATCTTCTTGAGGCTGGGCCTCCAAAGCAGTCACGTGAAAAGATAAAAGATAATGCACAATGATAATCTAATCATTGACAAGTGAGATTATTAACATCGGTCTCAGAATCAATGCCTGGATTCATTTTTTATGTGGCCATATATGATCTAAAATTAAAAATAATGTAAGTGGATTCAAATTCATGGCTAATTTTACAACAAAATGAACAACAGAGTCATTTAAAGAGGAAAAAATAGAACCATTAAGAGATCAATTTCTTAATTTAAGGCCCTTAAGAAATAAGAAAAAGGGAAGAAGAGGAAACTAATTATTGAGGTACCTACAACAATCTAATGAAATAGTTACCATCCTCACTTTCAGTAGAAGAAACTGAAGCTCAGAGAAATTAAGTAATACAGTTCCTAGACCCTGAACTTCTTAAATGCAAGGACTATATCCTACTTATCTATTTATCCATCATCCAGCCCCAGGTCTTCCACACAGTGGTTGCTCAATAAATGTTTCATGATTGACAAAGTAAGTTAACAGAGCTGGGATTTGAACATGGATCTATCTGACTCAAAACCCCAGGTTCTTGCTGGTCATCTTGCCTCTTCCACAGCTACAGTAATGAGAAAACACCGCTGAAATTCAGCTAGACTAAAAATAGATCAAAAAACTATTTTCAGATTTTCTCAATTGAATTTTATAAACATTTATTGAACATCACTGGTGCACTTAGCCACACATCACGGGAGGGACAAAAAACATGGAAATGGTATTTACGTTGAAGGCTTTCCATTCTGGCTGAGAAAAAAAATCCACATGATTCATAGACAAGTCAGAGAAGCATTTGAAGGAAATGTATTAGTACGTGTGAGGCAGCTAAATTATGTAAAGGAATGTTGGATTGAGTAAAAGACAGGAAGAAACTTTTGGTGAGTTAGGTATGGGACAAGAGTTCAAGAAGGAGGTGGAGTCTTGAACCTGGGCCTCCTGGGAAGTGTAGGGAGGAGAGAGGGGATTAAAGCTGGAAAAACATTTGAGTGATGGTGTGTGAGAGGATGGGGAGGCCTTGGTCTGATGAAGTCAGATTCTTTTTGTGGGGTAACAATCCTAAATCAGAGAGAACACAAGTCTTGTTGCCTTGAATCACAGCTCAAGATAGTTGGATTCAACCTGATAAGCCCTTGTACATTCTCAAGGGAGTATGCAAGCATACTTTAAGATGACTGTGGCAGCACCACGCCAACAGGAAATTCAGAATACAGCTTTAAACAACTAAGAGGCAAAGGAATACAAAGTTTGGGGTAGTGGCAAGGGGAGAATTCATCAGTGACAAATCCCTCCAGAGAACTTTAGTTATTGCCGCTCACACAGGTTAAACTTTTGGATATTTTTTTATTGATTCACAAATGTCTTGGTAACATGAAGACAATATCACACCTTGTTATGTCAGAAACATGAGGGAAAACAGGCTTTCCATGGAATTCAATCAATTTCTTCTACCTTTGGGGATTCTTAAGAGTATTATTTGTTTAGCTAGTTCACAGTCCCATAATTATAGAATGTTAGTACTGGAAGAGACCTTAGAAAGCATAGTCCAATCCCCATATTCAAAAGAGAAGATAACCTTGACCCAGAAGGATCACATCCGCCTCTAAGGTCATACAGTTAATTAGTAGCCATTAAGTTTTATTCCCATGGGCCAGGCTAAGAATTCCTCCATATTCTTCTATAACCTAAGTTAAATTTAATAAATAACATTTGCCCTTAAACAGATATACAAGCTGCTACACAATAATTCTGTCGTCACAAACTTTCTTCCTCCCCTGAAGTTTGATCTCAATTTTACCTTTTTATTTAGGGGTTGAGGATTACATCTTATTCATTTCTGAGGACTGAGCATTTAGCATCGTCTTTGGCACACAGCAGCACTTAGTATGTTTTTGTTGAATTGAGCTGAATTTGAATCACTAATGTTCATTCCCTTGTTCTCAGGGACTTTTGTGACATATTTTATATTTTAAAATAAAAGAATCATCAGATCATTAAACTGGAAGGGATCAGAGAGAATAACATTTGTTCTACAAATAAAGGCACTAGAGCCCAAGGAAAGTAAATGACAAGTCCCAAAGACAGCACTTAAGCTGGGTCCCCAATCTTCTCCAGATTACATGATTTGCTCTTTGGTGGAAAATATTATAGTTTCAACACTTCTATGTGGAACAGATTCCAGAGTATCAACTCTTTAAGGGGGACAAAAGTCTTCAGAGTATTTTTGTGCTTCCATATAAAAATCAGGGCTAGCAAGTAGGATGATACAAGTCTTTGGTGACCGAATGATTAAGTGACAAGTAATTTGTGGAAAGCATTTCCCAATGAGCATGGGCTTGGGCTCACTTTGGAAACATCCCATGAATAGGAAAAACTGACCCTGAGAGAGGCAATGAAATCAAAGCTGGAAAAGGGTAAGACAAGTGGGCCACAGACATAGATGTGGGTGCATCCTTGCACAAATCAATTGCTCTACTCTGTGCCTCAGCCAGCAGTATCACCCCTATCCCTGACTCCCTGCCATTCCCTGCTAACTCATGACCTAGAAGGACCAAGTATGAGCATGGGACTGGGAAACAACACTCCCCCACGTCCGGGTGAATACGCTTAGAGCGTCCTCTCCTAACACAAAAGGCTAGCCATTAATCCTTCCCGAGTGGAAGGTCAAACGGGCTGCCCTGCAACGCTCTGCTGGTTTTATTCAAGTTCTTGATGGCTGTGGCCCTAAAACTCTTCACACTGACAATGTCTAGTGGAGGAGCCATGGACTCAGGTGGTTCTAGAAGCCACGAGGTCAACGACAGAGCACTCGCAGGAAGTTTGGCCCTTAACTGGGAGGTTGTATTCGTTTGCTCGGGCTGCCGTAACAAAATATCATGGACCAGGAGGCTTAAACAACAGAAATTTATTTTCTCACAGTTCTGGAGGCTGGAAGTACAAGATCAAGGGGTTGGTAGGTTTGGTTTCTCCTGAGGTCTTCTCCTTGCTTTGCAGATGGTCACCTTCTCACTATGTCCTTGCATGGCATTTTCTCTGTGTGCATGTGTCCCTGGTGTCTCTCCCTCTTCTTATAAGGACACCAGTCCTAATGGTGGGGCCCTAATCTAACATGACCTCATTTAACCTTAATTACCTCTTTAAAGGTCCTATCTCTTACTAGGAGTTAGAGCTTCAACATATGAATTTGGTGGTGCATAATCCAGTCCATAGAAGAGAGACAGCAGCTCTCTTCTTTCCTGTCAGCAATGTGCCTCCTCTGATTACTACTTACTCTCCTTGGTGTTTTCTCAAAGAGACATTTGTGATTGATTTAGAAAGCAATGAGGAAAATCACCTGCCAATTGAGAGCCTAAGGACAGTTCCAAAAGTTGCAATTAAAAGGGGAAAAAAATAAAAAGACAATCACATTGTCGACAGGAGTAAGAGTGTTTGTGAGACACTCTGCAAGGTGGGAGGCAAAAACAAACAAACAGACACACGGAAGAGAAGAGGCAAGCTCAGAAGTTCTCTCCACAGAAGACAGCAACTTCGCGGGCAGGCTGTTGAGAGCTCGCCTTGTCTGCCTGATTTACACAGGTACAGAGAGAATGGTCTGGAGGCTGCGGGCCTGCTCAGCCAAACGCCCATGTGTGCATGAAATTAGAATGTCAACATTTGATTCATGCTGCCAAGCTGTGACTGTGAAACAAATTATGTCAGTGGGTGGCAATTGCAATATTAGTCTAAGCAGATAACATTTACTATAAAGAGGGGCCTCGTCTTCCAGCCTTCTCCCTATTATTATTTTAATATCAACGTTGTTAGCCCTAGATAGGATAAAATTTCGAGAAAAAGGAAGATGTTTTATATGGCAGCATGAGTCCTTTAGGAAATAACTCATTGCCATTCAAGTGATGTTTGCTCCTAACCCTCTTGTTGAAATTTAGGAGTCAGGTAATGCAATGATGATTTTTACAAACCACCACCACCCACTCAACTGAGTTCAAAGTGGCTGTGCCATTTGGGGGGTAATCTAAACCACAATTAAATAATCCGCCTCTTATAAAGGAAGCCTTTGATTCCTGGGCAGAAGCTAGGAACTTTGTCCTTAAATGCATTTCAATGTAAAGGAAGTGGCAAATCCCTTGAAAGGGACAGTGAGCAAATTCTTCCTACTTACTTCCTGGGTTCTACACAAAGTAATTTCACTCAAGTGAGGTCTGTGCAGATGTTTGAATTAGAACCTGTTATTTTCTACTCAATTGATTTAAGCTTGTGCATATTTAAAATCAATTTTAAATTAATACGTGTTGGAAATCTGCTGAAGAATTTCATATAAAAAGTAGGGGTTTTGTTGATGTGTATTTTTTAAGACTTTCTCGGAGAATCTACAGCTGCCTACAACTTAAACTTGGCCTACCTACAAGATAACAATTTTCCCATGAAATGAGGTGCACATCTATCTCCATTTGAGGCCCACTTCTTTAACTAGCAATATGGCAAAACATCAATTTGAAGTTTTATTCCATTACAAACACCCATGTAGTTAAAGTTAATGCTGTGAAAAATCCAACTTGTAGCAGTGAAATGTTTATAGAAGCAGCATCACTCAGCAGTTGAACCGGGCCAAGATGACTAGCCCCAGCATTAACCCGCAGAGAGAAGAATTTGTG
The DNA here is from genome assembly GCA_031878705.1 of Tapirus indicus. Classification (NCBI taxonomy): domain Eukaryota; kingdom Metazoa; phylum Chordata; class Mammalia; order Perissodactyla; family Tapiridae; genus Tapirus; species Tapirus indicus. Next base: position 51,552,512 of record CM062918.1, read on the forward strand.
GGGGAAAAGATGCAGGAGGAGATGGGTGTCACTTAAATACTTGTACATTTTTAAAATATTTTTAACCTAATAATGAAGGTATTCTCGCACCTTCTCATGGCTAACATGAATAGCCATGAAGGTCCCCATCTTTTCTGCTTTCCTTCTCATCTCCCCACTCACACGTATCTATGTCCAAAAGTCTGGGATTGCATTTTTCTTTCTACCAAGGCATAGAGTCAAGGCCTGAGGCCTTTATCAAAGGGGAAACATTAATAGAATTTGATTCTTCATTTTAAATAGATTTCCTATTGATGAGGAGGGCTGTGGGAAGAAAAAACTTTAAATTTTACTAAAGAACCTTTTGGCACTATTATACCAGATAGAAATTAATGCCCAGGAAATATAATTAGTAGGTTGATTTTGAAGTTGCTTGCCTCGTTGGCATATTTCTCAAGACATATCGATCTATCGTTCTCCTTTTTTAGCTGGAGGTAGTATGACATAAACTCACAAAGGAACAAAAGAGAGCTCTCGAAATGAGAAGTTGTAGGGCAGGTAGACACACTTTGTCTCCACTCCGTGGTTTGATGAAGGTGAGCACCAAACCCACCAGTCTGGTCTTTGCCTACACGTAAAATCTCTTGGCTGAAATGCCCTCATTGTCTGAGATGTTTGTGAAAAAGCTGTCTCAGTGGAAGGTCTCTGAACTAGATCATTGTAAAAGGGGGAGATCTGAGGTAAAATGCCTGTTTGACCCACCAGCCTAGTCTATTGCTTCAGCCATGGCTATTGATGCAGAAATGTGTTCTACCCTTGCCTCTCAAACAAGAATTTCTACTTTGAAATTTCATTCATTCTGAAAACACCCCTTGGTTAGGCCATATTTCCTTTTCATTCAGATGATGTCAGAGCCTGCCATCCATTTTAAAGCCTTAACATCTTCACAGCCATATAACATATCCTGCCATTTATTTCAAAACTATTCACAGACCAAAGGGAATATTTTCTCTTTATGGGGCAATTGCAGGCTTGTAACTTCTCCATCCCCTGAGAACCATAGAAGAAAGTCGGCATTATCGTCTGCAGTTAGCTGTCAAATGCATTTAATGCTTTATCAGGAGAACTAGGAACAAAACCGTTCTCATCACTCCAGGTCAAGAGAGTAGACTGGGTTCTCCACCATGTAGGGAATTAACTGTATTACTTCAGCCAGAGATGTAAAAATCAGGAGATCAGAGAATGGAATAAACAATATTTTGATGTAAACAGATTATCAACATGAGAGGAATGACCGTCTGGTCACCCGGGGGGGTTTATTCAGTTAACACTTCCACCCTTTAAAGACAATAGTGTGCAATCAATGCATATAGGGCCTTTCAGGCCCGTTGCTAAGTGATATGCAGTGTCATCAGAAAAATGCCGGATGTACAGAGGACAGCTCCAGGCCCAAGAGAGATCAACACCCTCTGATGATATTTTAAACTTAATTCAGTTCCCGATGAAGATTGTGACAGGTTCCGTGGCCAGAGCAGAAAAGATGTTTGCACTTCAAAATCCGACTTCTTAAAGTTGCTCTGCTGTGTGCAAAGAGTGTTTAATTTGGTAACAAGTGAATCATGGCCCAAACAGTAGTTGGTTCAAATAGGAAAAGGCACCCAGCAGGGGCATCCTGAATATTCATTTCTTGCAAGGCACAGCAGTCATCTTACAATCTCAGCGTCAGTATCAGAGCTGATCATTTGTCTCAGATTGTCTATGCATTCTCTCATTTTTTCATCTCTAAAATCTATTTTAGGAACAGCCCCCTAAGCCATTTGCAACAGCTTCTTCAGAAATTCTAAAGAAAGGAAAGAAACTTGAATAGGATCACATCACCCCACACAACCATGAAAACCTGTTTTGTGGGGCATTCTTGAAACCAGCCCAGAGGCTCTTAAGAGTTTTTGTATTTATTTACCCATTTCTTTCTCTCCCTTCTCCCTCCCTCAATGGATTTTTATATTCAAATGCAAAAGATTTCCATGTGCACTAAAGATCCATTTATGTGTTGGTTTAGAAGATCACGCCATGATGTTGAGAAATGCAACTTTTTCATAAACAGATGTTTACAAATTCAGTCTTTGTACCAGGAAAAGCACACTCATCACAAAGGGCCTATTTTCCATATTTGGGCAAAACCCTTTTGAAAAAACCTCATGTCCCTAAAGTCCAGGAAACATTAACCTCACATATATTGCTCCTCAAAGCCACCAAAGCTGTAAAATGTTTTCCTAACAAGACACTGGTCGGTCCTTCATGGCCTGGGTTGCTGCTGACAGTAAACACTTGGTCTCACCGCCCCTGAGAGCTGTGTAGACGAGAGGGTGGTGAGGGACACAATCAATTTATTCAATTCAGGACGCTCTACTCGCCTAGTCGAACACAAGCTTTTTAAGAGCCCAAGTCACATAATTTTCAGTGAGCAGTTTTGTCCTCTTTTGTCCTCAAGAGTTGGGTCTGTTTATTAAACCAATAAGAGCCCCAGAGCATTTTGTCTAGTGGGCTAAAAACTACTAAAGTGGGAGTATATTAACACAGATTGAGAAGAGGGTGGGGGGAGGGGGTGGCTTCTTGACATTTTTCTTCCTGTCTCATCCCACGAGGCTAATTTTATAGGGTTGTTCCTGTCATGTTTAAGCTACAGGTAGTAAGGGGGAGATTGAAGGCAGATAAAACCACACAATAGCATTCCCAGGCCTTGTTTCCTCGCCTCACTGAGGGTGGTTCTCTCTCACAGGGGCATTAAAGCATTGTGAGGTAATGAAGAAGCAGCACAGAGAAACAAGAAAACAAGTTACCATGATAATTGCGTTCAGACCACCTGCCACCACCCTCCTACTGTAGGTGTCTCTCCCTGAGAGGATTCTACAATAAAATCCACGCAAACTTTTGCATAGTTTTAAAAGATGGAAAGATAAGATCTTGAACCCTGGATTAGCAATGTGAATGGGTATATTACAACAGGGCTAAGTAGAGGCCATAGATATTTTTGAATTAATGATCAGGCCTAACTCCTGATTGGGTCTCTTTCTCATCTTTGGAGCAAGAACAAGTGAATACTGAGTGTCAGGCAAAAGGAATTTCACTTATAAGAACTAGCTGTGGGGCCACAGATAAGTATTTATTTCTTGAAAGGCACAAAATGTTTGCATATTAATTGAAGTTGTTAACTGAAAACTATCACAATTTCCTACAAACACAAAAAAGTATGAATGAGCCATAAAGTTTTCCTTAAGTTCCTAATAAAATTGGAGCCTAACGCTTTAAATTTATTCCAGTAAGCAAATTGCTTTTTTTTTTTTTTTTTTTTTTGGTGAGGAAGACCAGCCCTGAGCTAACATCCGTTGCTAATCCTCCTCTTTTTGCTGAGGAAGACCGGCCCTGGGCTAACATCTGTGCCATCTTCCTCCACTTTATATGGGACGCCGCCACGGCATGGCTGACAGGCAGTGCGTCGGCGGGCGCCCGGGATCCGAACCAGCGAACCCCGGGCTGCCAAGCGCGGACTAAACCGCTGTGCCACCGGGCCGGCCCCAGCAAATTGCTTTTCATATCTCTTCTGAACTCACCCGGATCGTCACACAGGACCGATAACGCTTCAATTGTGTCTGGCCCCCGTATAATTGCTGAAAACTGCAGGCTAGTTTAGCTAGTTTAGTTTAGTTTGGATGATGCTCTAACTTGGGGCATATCCCAGACGTCCAAATTTCTTTGTAGGTAAAAATATTTTCCACATCATTTTTTGTGACAAACATCCTAGTTACTGTTGTCTGTTCATCCCGTGTAAAGATGCTGCTGCTCTCCCATCTTGGAGGGAAGATGTGTTTTCTACTTGTCCCCAGGAGTGGGGAGGTGTTTGTACAAAGCCATTCACACTCTTCTTGTCCCTCTTGTGGCCAACAGGCTACACTAATAAACAGGCTAGGAAAGCATAGACATCTGCAGCTACAGGAACAGAACAAAACAGGAGCCCATGCTTTCAAAAGCTTCACCAGCATGGGTGCTGACCAGCAGACACATTTGCTTAAGTCGAGCAATTTCAGCACATAAAACACTAGAGTGTGCCATGAAACAACATAGCCCCAAAGAAAATAGCCATGAAATCATCAACAAGCCAAAAACAGGAATGTTAGATGTTTTCTGTGTAAATGTAGAGCCACGAGCACGTATTAATTTATTAAACTATGAAACTAAGCCAGACTGTCTATTCCGAAAATTTCCTACTCCTACACTTAATATACATTTGCTCTTCGTTGATCTGCTTTCTCTTAGACAAGATCACAGTTGATCTCTGCTTCTCAGCCCTCGCTGTACACTGGAATCACCTGGGGAACTTTTAAAAATCTTCAGATGTCCAGGCCCCCTCCCCAGAATTTGTTTTAATTGGTCAGAGATGGAGCCCAAGCAATGATCGTTGTTAATACTCCCCAGATGAGTCCAGTGGTTGTTAACATCCCCCCTAGTGAGCTGAGGTTGAGGGTCACAGTCATGGATAATTAAGTGGAAGTAGGTGCAGACAGAGTAAGCAGAATTTATGGGAGAAAAACCTAAAATTGAGGAAACACCATTCATTAATTTTTCTTTTTCTTTGAATGGAGAAACAAAGGACATTATTCAATCTCAGCAACAGAACGTCTTTGTTCAGCTCTAGGATTAACATATTCCACGGGAACCTAGTTGAGACCCACTGACAAGTGATTGGAAAGAGACCCCCAGAAACTGGAAGGCAGGTACAGGTCATACTGAGAAGTGTCCATATGGGTGTCAAAACACTGTGGAAATGTGGAGGAAGATGAGAGGAGATGGGGCATCAGGAAAGACTTCCTGGAAGAAGTGGTTCTTGAAATGGGCCTGGAGTAGAAGGATTCCTAGGGAGTAATTGTGGGTGGGCTGAAGGGAGCTGGTGAGGTCAAGCAGAGAATCCCTTTTCCAAAGTTCAGGGCTCTTTTCATGAAAAGGAGAAAGAGTATTTCACCTATTTTTCTTTTTACCATTCTTCCCTTCTGCTTCCAGACTAGGAAAAGCATAAAGGCTAACATTCACTATTTATTGTGTGCCAGACATTATTCCAAGAGCTTTTCACTTAAATCCTTTGCACTTAAATCACTTAATTGTCAAAATATCTCTATGAAGTAGGTATTGCAATTACCCCATTCTACGGAGGAGAAAACTGAAGCACAGAGAGATGAAATAACTCACTCAAGATCACACAGCAACTATATGGCCATTGTCTTAGTCTCTCTGCTCTTCTGTCTCCTTCAGACACTGTCATTGGCTGAAGCCACCTCTTCCACCAGTAGCCCAGAGCTCATGGTGACAGAATCTGCTGTCCGGGAGCTGGCCCATCTACCATCTAAAACCAGCAGCTCTCTGGAGCTGGAAAAGGATTGTAGACCCACCCAACTACAGTTCAGACGACATGCTGGGAGGGCATGGTCCATCAGCGCTCCACGCTTGCAGCCTCTGCCCCTAGAGCTGCAGCCAGAGAAAAAGGACCCTGGCCCTGTCCTTTTCTCTGACCACCCCATCTCACCCTGCATAAGATCATACAGGGGCCCTTCTCACATTTTTTTTTAAATTATAGAGGTATAGACTTTCTTCTTTTTTGAAACTCTTTCTCTAAAGCAGCAAGTTATTACAAGTTTTGAATAGTGATTGGCCTTGCCTAAGAAATGCAGACGAAGAGCATTTAATAAATGTTTTTAAGAATGTCCTAGAGAATTGGTATGGCACAGGCCAATGGAAATTTTTTTCTTCTCAAATCAGTTAATTCAATTTAATAGACATTACTGAGCACCGACCATGCTCCTTACTCTGATGAGGGACAAGATAACACAGCTGCAGAAGTTATTATAACAAAAGGCAAAGTAAGAAATATCACAAGGAAAGTCTCAAAACGCTGAGGCTCTTTGGAGGCAGATGAGAGGGAAGTGGGCTTCCTCCAGGAGGTGGTGCTTAAAATGGGCCTTGAATCTGAAGGATTTCAATAGAGAGAGGCCATGGGAGGGGTGAAGGACAGTTGGTTCTGTGGAGAGGAGAGATTGAAGTGGCTCCTGGTTGCCTGTCTTGGAGTAGAGGGCCCGCCGGCTGCACGTGAAGCCCAGGAAGAACAAAGACTATGTTCGCTGCCAACTTCCAAAATGGCACGGGTGGCAGAGTCGGGGGCAGGGAGCTCTAAGGTCATTTGTACAAAGTAGCCAATTTACAGTTATGGTTACACTTGAGTCAATTAAAGTGTTTTATTAGCAGGAATTTGAATCTCTTACCTTCATTAACATTTAACAGTAAATGGAAGAAAAAAGGTAAATAAAATATTATCTGGCTTTTTAAAGGTCATTTCAGACTGAGCATTATAAAATGTGAGCTGGGGAAGGGTGGGGATGGCCCTTTGTGTGGATTTAGTACACGGAGCCCGCCATACATGTAGATCACTAGAGATACCTCCCAGCACCGGTGTCAGAACACCTCCCAGCAGGTAAGGCTCTCAAGGGGCATTCATCATCGACAGCACGTTTGGGGCAGAGGGAGGAGAGAAGATCTGAGGTATGAGAATGAATTTTTTGCTTTAGATCTCAGATTGTAAATCATTTGGGGTATGCAGTCCTTGATAATTACTCCCATGATCAACACCTGCTTTTTAACCACCCCAGGCTAACAGCCCAAATTGATTAACTGACATACCGAATCATTCCCCCAAAGGAAAGAAGTGCAAAGGGAGCCCTGTGCCCAGGTCTCAGAGTCCACAGTGGGCCTCAGGGAGCGTTGGTCACAGGAGGCAGGCCACACTCACACCCCAAGCACGCTGCGGACATTTGACATCAAAGCCTGCTGTTATCGGAAGCCACAAGCAGAAATACAATCATTTGGCAAGGATGTAAATGTTCAACCTGAAAAGAAACTCCTCATTTTTTCATTTTCCAAAGTGTAGAGCCAGAAGTGATTAGAAAGCCATCCAAAAGCTGCCCAGTGACTACTTCATCCCAACTTGTCACCTTGGAGATGATAAGACCTAACTCGTGATGCTCAAGCGTCATCTGACCCTGGGAGGGCAGCAGGGAAAGACTTTTCCTGAAATTCTTTATCAGAATGTATGGACTAGCGGGAGAAGATCCACCCCTCCCACAATGGAGTTTCTGAAGACTTCAAGGTTTGGGTGATGGCTGTCCTCCTTGCCCTGGGGGAAGGAGTGGGCAGGGAGAAATGCTACCTCCACACCTGGGATACAAAACCTAGTGAATGGGAAGTTTTTCTTTTGAGGTAGTAATAGAAAGACCAGTCTGACTCAAATAAAGAAAGAGCTATTGGGTCAAATGCTCTTCCTGGGCCTTCTTCATCATTAGGGCGTTTGACTCTACTGCAGCTGAAAATGGGGGGAAATGAAATCACAGTAAAATAAATATTTTCTAATTTTAAATAAATATTGCTAATCACAGTGACTGTGTTCAGAGCACAATGCATCTATATAAATACAAAGAACAAAGTTAAAAGGAAAAAAGAGGATATTTACATACATAAACATAAATCAAAAATCTGATTCTAATGTGCCAAAAGCGTCTGGTCTAGTGTCAAAGGCTGGGCTTGCTGTCCCTCCAGCACGACCCAATTAGCAGCTGAGATGGCCTTCCGTTTATCCAAATCTGAAGGTAAATATCATGAATTTCAGCGCAAAAAAACCGATGAGGACCTTTTCCTGTTCCATTTAACTTTATTTTGCATTTGAATCTAGCAAAGAAACATGGAAAGTTTTCTGGGATGTGGTAAAGCAAAGCTCTAAATCGCCTCCCCCATGGACTCTCCCAACCTCAACCCATTCCCTTTCGTTGTTGCAGAGTATACACAAGCAACTTCTCACCCACCCTGAGAAGTCTGGGGATATCGTCGAGCCTGAAAGACCTTCAGCACGGAGGTGTGTACAAGGCCACAGTAAGAGGCAGGGGGTAAGACTGTGACCATTTTCAATGTCATTCAGAGAAGCCAACAATCTCTATGATGCACGCAGATGTAGGTACTATCTACTATCCAAAAAGGTTATCATATTGGGCTCCTGAGAACCACTGAAACAATCATCCTTTAAAAAATTGGCTGACGGGGCCGCCCACTGGCGCAGCGGTTTAGTCCGCGCTTGGCAGCCCGGGGTTCGCTGGTTCGGATCCCGGGCGCCCGCCGACGCACTGCCTGTCAGCCACGCCGTGGTAGCGTCCCATATAAAGTGGAGGAAGATGGGCACGGATGTTAGCCCAGGGCCAGTCTTCCTCAGCAAAAAGGGGAGGATTGGCAACAGATGTTAGCTCAGAGCTGGTCTTCCTCACAAAAAAAAAAAAAAAAAATTGGCTGAACACATAGTACAAGTCAGGCTTAGTGTTTTTGCCTCAGTGGATGTCATCACAGTTCAGTCCTACAAGAATGGTGCACAGTAGGTGATTTTATCTCAAGTGCAGAGAAGGAAGTTGCCTCACAGACTGAATGCAGTCTGCCCTGGTCACTGTTACATCAGCCTATATCTTCTCTCAGTCAACCTGGCCTCTCTCATGAAGGTAATTTGGAAGTCAATAAATGAAATGACTCCTTATTCCTATCAATATGACAATGCTTTCTTACCCACTCTGGTGAGTACCACAGACTCCCTGAAAGCCAGCCCCAGAAGGGACCCCGGAAATCTGGGTACTTCCCCCAAAGGGCACATGGAATGGGGAGAGAGGCTGGTGTAACAATGACTGGGGGTGCTATTGCTGTGCAGTCCCGGGCCTGTCACATGCAGTGAAGAACTGCACTGCCCCGCTGAGAAATGCTCATACTGCCCCCCTCCCTTTCTGGGTGACGAAACCAAGGCCCATAGTTGGGTCTTGGATTCAAGCTCCCAACTCCCAGTTCAGAGATAGTCACTGTGTCCCCAAGTTGAGAATAGAGAAGCAATATTAAAAAATATACCAATAAAGACATCTTAATGTTGCTTCCGCTTTCCTGCACAACCCACCTCTCTTAACTAGCTCTGAACAGGCCCATGGCTGTTCCTGGCACCTCGGCCTTCCTCTTGGGGAAAGATAATGGGCATCTTGCAGCAATTTATACTTATCTTTTCTGTCCTCCCAGGTAAGGGGCTCTTCCCTAGTACCTAAATTCAGTAGGAAACTTCAAATCACTCCAAAGAAAGATGTTCTGATTCAACCAACACCCACTGGACACTGCGTCTGTGCCAGGCATTGAGCTTGGTGCTTGTCAATACATTATTTCATTTAACTGTAACTCAACGTTATAATGCAGGTCCTAAGTCCATTTTACAGATTAAAAAACTGAGACTTTGAGTGGTTTATAAAATTGCTCAAGGGCCCACTAAGTGACCTAGTGTCAGACCTAAGTGTCTCATCTACCATCCAGCTACCAGCCTCATCCACATCATGCGGTCCCCTCCACATCTCAGCTCCGTCACATCTTGGCAGCAGTCCCCTCTTCCTCAACGAATGAATAATCACAGGAAGTACCTTTCAAAGCTTAAGATTCTACCAGGTGGGTGAGTTCTCAGGAGATATGAGTAAAAAACTCAGTGAGACAGAATTTCTAAGAACTCTGGTCACATTTCCAGGTGAAAATGGCAGACTTGTGTGTATACATGTGTGATTCACTTGCCACAGGACCAAAACACGTCCAAGGTGAACTGAAAGCTCCTGAGAGAGTCGGTGCAGAGGAAGAATCAATGATGAAAGCTCACAGCCATTTACAAGAACTCAATCTCTCTCTCTCTCTCACACACACACACACAGTATGAACACATTGAAGTGGTTACCGGTGAAGGTGTGCAAGGAAAACAGAGTGGGGAATAAAGGAATAAATAAAACAAGAGAAGTGTGACTAACTTAGCGATCTACTCCTGAGGTTAAAATTTTTAAAAGTTTATAGCAGTTTAAAGTAATAAAGTCTATGAAGAAGATTCCCAATAAAAATGATAAAATTCCCAAACTCGATGAGATGTGACTGTAAGCATGGGAAATGGAGGGGAGGGAGAGAAGATGAACTCTCCACTCGCTAAAAGGGGAATCCTCTTTAGGAGCTTCCTAATTATGCGCTCTTGCTGTTCGTTAATTGCAAGGAAACCAGCCTGGCTCCAGCTCCCTTGCCTGCTGGGAGGGCATGACAGAATTACGGACTCACATGAAGGATGGGCACCGGCGGACGGCACCATCAGAGTGCGCGATAACGGGTCTGAGGCTCCGGGTCAGAGACGGCCGCCCTGATTCAGGCTGCGTGTAATTAAAAGGTTTGCATGGAGTAGAAACTGACCCTCACCATCTTAAGCTTGTCAGAGGCCGCTCCTTTGAAGCAAAATTCTTACTTGTTTTTCCTTTGCTTTTTTGGTTTTAAAACAATGTGTAGAAATCATGTAGTTTGGCAAAATAAAAAATAAATATTCTATCATCTGGCTAGTGTTTGAAGTGCAAAGGTTTGCCGTGACTGTGTAGTGAGCACATGCACACACACACAGAGGCAGAGCAAATACTCTGATGAATAAAAATGTGAATTTGAGGGCAAATGAGGCATGAAACATATTGGCCAATAAACAACACAAAAGAAGGTCACACTAAATTTTTTTAATCTAACCAGACTGGGGAGCATTTGAGCCAGAATACCCACCAAGAGAAGACTTTCAAGGAAGGTGCATTTCCTGGCAAGTACAGAGGATTGGTGTTCATTTACTTGTTATAACTCAGACATAAAAAAGCCTAGGCTCTTACAGGGCTGTGTTCTTGAAGGTGAGACTCTGTGAAGGTTTAACATATCTAAAAACACATCAGTGACCTATCATGAGAAAATAAAATATGCCTAAAGTACTCCTGTAATCACAGCTCTTTTCTGAAAATGTTGCATCCAGGAGGCCCTTGCATTTGTAAAGTTCTTTTCAGTCCACAAACCTCCTTCAAAATCATCCCATTAAGTGGAAAGTGCAGGTGGTGTTTGCTCCATTTCCCAGATGAGGGAATCCGCTCAGAAAGTTCAGGTGCTTCTCTCAAGCTCTTGTGGTCAGGGAGTGGTACAGTCCAACTAGGATCTGACACATCTGACTCCTGACCCAGTACAGCCAGTCCTGAGGGTTCAAAGAGCCGCTGTGAAAGGTGCCGTGTTTGGTCCCTGTTGCTTCCGTCTTTTAAGGCAAAGCCAATTTCAGGAGGCTGCTTTGTACCAACATATCCCATATCAAGCATCCCTTCCTCAAGGGAGGCCAGACGGTATGGTGGCTAAGAGCCAAACAGGCCTGGGTGCAACTTCTGGGGACTCTATGAGATATCTGCTGTGGGGCCTTGGAATGTTTCTAGTCTCTGTGAACCTCAGTTTTCTCTTCTGTAGTATTGTGATAATTTCTGTATTCCAAAGCCCTGGGCATCACAAAGGCCTTGGCCCACAGTAGGCATTATTATGATTTCTCCTCCACAGTATGCAAAGGGAAAGATGGAGAAGCATGAACTTCCAGGGCAGCCTGGGGCCTCCCAGCAGAACCTCAGACAGAAGGACCTAGGAACGCAGACTTTTCTGTGCATGGAATGTATCAGAACCAAAAGAACAGTGAGAAAGAACATCTCATAGAATCTTCCAGCCCACCCCCAATCCACCACATACATGCCCAGAAGCATCATGGGTCGAAAGAAAACGGATTCTTTCAAGATTCCCGGGCCAGTCTGTGCAAAGTTAAAAGGTTTCCAGGTCCTGTCGGTTCTGAGAAATACCTGAGCCTTGCAAGGCTGAGGTCACCTGAAGCTCCTCAGGGGCTCTCTGCTGCACTAATTAGAGAAAGCAATATTGTTTGAAAGCATTTCCTTCATCTGTCTTCCAACCTCGATTTGCTCCAGGATTTGGGTGTTCACAGGCCCAGGCCCAGTTCACGTTCACACAGCCCGCCAGCCATTCAAAGGCGGGGAATAAACACGAGCTCACCAAACAGGTGCTGATGAGAGACATACTCAGTTCCGCTCTGCACCTTCACTTTCATTATCTTCATCATTTGTCAAGCAAAGGCAGGCTGGTGAGCCAGGGCTTCCACACCTTCAAAAGGAAATATTGACTAAACAGCAATGCTGCTGCTTCCATGACCTCCTCTTTACCTGCTACATACCCACAGGGACTCGCATCGTCAAAAGAGGAGTCATCATTAGACTCTTCTCACTGACATCCAGTGGCCCAAGGGAGAGCAAGAGAGATGAAGGGCCAGTCAGAGGAGGGGTGATGAACCACACCAAGAAACTGGAAAATGCAAGAACATACTGACAGTACCAATTCACTCAGAATCTGAGAAAAACATACTCTTTGTGATGGAGTCCAAAATTCCCCAAGAATTTGGCCACTGACCCTATTGGTTAATAACCTCACCTCTTTGGGGAGCTCAGGTTTTTCCTATATACCCACAAAACTCCTCTTCCTAGAATTTAGGAGAAGGGTCCCTAAGTTGAGACAGGGACAAAATGAAGTTCTCACGGTGTTGTCATGACAACAAATGAAGTGACCATAGACATACTCTGTGGGAGAAAAAGGATGCAGCTCTGTCTGCCTGAGAGTTCAGTTAATGGGGTTGGTGAAGTAGAAGAAGTTCTCAAGCAGAAGTTCTTGAGTTCTTGGGAGGAAGGGAGAGGGAAGGAAGCAGGTTGGGGTAGGGAAGAGTTGTTTTGGGTTTTTTTTCTTCTGTGGGGGGAGAGGGCTGACCAAAAATTTGTCTCCTATGTTCTGGAGCCATGGGAGACAAATTCTGCAGCCCTGGGTGTTCCTAAAGAATGTCCATGGACTTGAGCTCGAATCTTGAGGTGGATCACAGGCCAGAAGACTAAGATTTGAGCAGAGGTTAGGCCTCTTGTCCCCACCCACTCTTCTTCCTGGTGTTCTTCAACTCTCTTCCAGAAGCTTCCTGGAGAATCTCTCCCAGCCACTCTGTTAACCACATTCCTTCTACCCTCAAGTCATCTCAACATATGACCCTCGTTAGGGGACAGAACTCCATCTGGTTCCAAAATTATTTCTGTCCCAGATAAGACATGACTAAATGCAGCAGAACGTGAGCTTCCTGAAGGTGTGGCTATTCCAGCATAGTGATTCTTGCTGGTCACTTGTAGGTAAGGTTGTTTTTTTCTAACAGTAAAAACTTCACTTATCTTTAGAGATGACCTTGACAGTTCTATTCAAATAAATGAATATTTCCCTCTTGACCAATGCATTTCCCAACAACATGTTTATATGGGAATGCAGGGACCGATCTGCATGAGCATTTCCTCTGAAAAATGTAGAGGGTCACATGATTTTGATACTAACCAGCACTGAAAAAGTTGGGGGTTTTTTGGAGGGGTGTGGATAGGCATCTTCTTGTTCCTCACAGATTGGGCTCCAGCCTGAAGGAGAAGCACAGGAAAGCAGAGGTGTGAAGGCATGGCATGCTGGGAAGACTGGGCTGTTTCTATTCAGCCAGTGCTCAGAGAAGGGCCCAGTGGAGCAGAAGATGAGGTCAGAAAGGTTGGCTAAGTTCCTATTAGGAGGGCCGTCAGACATTCTCCTTCTTGCAATGGGGAGCCATTTAAGATATTTAAGTAGGTGATACATGGGATTGGTGCTTCAGTGCTGGTGATAGTGTATGGAGGTCCTGGAAAAAGGAGAAACTAGAGACAGAAGGATGAGACAATCCTTCGTTCATGAAACAAACGTTGACTGCCTGCAACGTGCCAGGTGCTCTGCCAGGCACTGATGGTGTGGTAATGAATGAAGTCAACACAATGACTATCCTAGAGTTTGCCATCCAACGGGATGTGGGGATGGCAGCAGATGTCGCTGATGGTCCCAGTCGGATTCATGACACACAGCGGGGAATGTTTTCAACATGGAGAGTTGGAGATGTCTGTGAAACAGCCACATGGAAGGGTACAAGAAGGCCTAGAGTCCATATGCATTTCCACAAGTTTAACATAGAAATAGAATTTCTAAAACTCATTTGATCTGAAGAAAGTCTGCTTTCCTGATCATTACCTGTGGGTTTCTAGTCAGAAGAGAACATTTTCCTTCAAGTTTTCCTTGTCAAACTGAGAAGTGAGTAACTTGCCCAAGTAACAGTGTGATTAAGTGGCAGAGCCGCAGGCTTAAACCTGGGTCTGTGCAGCCAGGGTCTGCCCTCAAGCAACTGGGTAAAGAGTGAAGGGTTTGGAGCCCAAGCCCCAGGCCGGAATTCCAGTTCTCGGATTCACTTGCAGTAACCCCCCCTCCCCCAAAATACATAGAAGTTGATTATTAATGCCCAAATTGCACAAAAGTCAGGGGAGATCTTGACATAGAACTGACCTGAAATGAGCCCTCACTAGGTCTCCCTCTTCTACAAAGGAAATCTTGACCATTAAACCACTAGCCAGCTCTTCTGCATCCCTTCTGGAGGCCAAAAGTCCCTCACCTATAGAAACCAGCTCCGCTTCATTAACATTTCTTTCAGTAACATTTACATAGTTTATTCCACCCCTCTCTAATTCAGCAAACCCTCCACTGCGCTCTCAAAGAGTTTGCTAGTCCTTAGCAAAAATAACAGATTTACTGCTTCAGTTCCCACAATGCACATGTAGTTATTAGGTCCTGCCTTAAAGCAAACTCAAACAGTTTCTATGATCATTTTTTGCAAGTGTCAGATATCTGGCAATCCAGCTTCAGGATGACTCTTAACATACAGTCTACCCTGCAGAGCCAGCTACCCACAGCCGTAATATTTCAGTGCCTCCCAGCAACTCTATGTGACCTGCTAATTATCTGCCGAAATGTAGGCATCAGACACAAATCAAATAGGCGAAAAGAACTTGATCTAATCTCTGCTTTTTCCAGTTTCTGAGTCTCTGAATACCCCATACATCAAGCCCGCATCTTGCTCTGGGACAGCACATACTTTTATGCCTTCCCCAAAGCCCACAATTCTCTGCACAAAAAACTGTTTCCCTTGCTGCTGAGATTAATAAGCCACTTCTCTTTCCTCGCCTGAGAATATCTGAACAGTGTAGCACTGACCCACCCCTTCCCTTCCAGTGGCATGTTGCAGGTCCATGATGTGCATGTCTCCTGGACTTGAGTGTGGCACTCTCTGCCCACAAGGAGAAAACTCAGGCTTGAAAGGCCGATTCCAGGTGTCCTCTCTGATGTGGACAAATGTCTGAGGAGAGAGGAGCTATCACGGCCTTTAGCTTTTATTTCCCTTCCTGAATTCCAGGAAGAAGTCCCAACTTTTGATAAGCAAACCAACTTCAATTATGTTTGACACACCTACTTATAAATTATTCACTCAACCAATATTTATTGAGCACTTACTGTGTACCACATCCTGTGCTAGATGGAGTATAAACAAAAAACATAGTATTCTATAGTCACTAACACTAATTCCTGAGGATTTTATATAATACCAGAGGCCTTTATTTGATGGGAGTTTGGTGTATACAACCAATATCCTCAGTTTTAAAAGTTCACCAATTTTCAAAAAAAGGGTACTCTCTTACCCTCCCATGGACCTCTGTGAGGGCAGGGATTTCTGTCTGTCCTATTCCGGCCGTATCCCTAGCATCTGGAACAGTGTCTGACGCATAGTAGGTGCTCAATAAATATTTGTTGAACAAATGAACGATGCTCTTGACCCACAGAGAGGAAGGTAATTGTCATCCACATCCCTTAACCAAGTAAGTACTTGAGAAATACTAGCACTTCCTTCTAACCAACAAACTTAGGAGTATGTCTACTTTGGAGTCATTGGAAAAGATGTTGTGAATGAATTTTTAGTGACATGAGCGAACGTCTGTGATATCTAGCAGCAAGGAAGAGCAGGTCCAGTGTAAGCCCTTTTTTAAGTCTAAGTGTAAATAATGGCTCTTTCTGGTTGATGAGCTTTTTATTTTCCTCTTGTGTATTTTCTCTGTTATCTAAATTCCCAACAATGAGCTTGTATTACTTTTCTAATCACATTTTAAAACATTACTCTGAAAGAAAAATTATAATCCAGATTTTGATCTGACTTTATTTTCAGTTTGCATTTTGAGTCTATTCAAGGCTCTCCATGTAGCCAGAAATAGCAAAAGGTCTATGGTGGGAGAGAAGAGAGGCTGCTGAGGTTCCTCACAGAGGCTGACACTCCACACCAGGTCTGGAGGGAAGAGGAGTGGCCCTAAGTATCATCAGATAATGACCAATCAGTGACCAGTGTCAAAGAGCGAATTGTGCCATTTATAACTCTGGGAAGGTCACCTAGACAGAAGGGAAAAATGTGAGCACTGGAAGACAACGGACCAACAAGGAAAAGGAATTTTCTTGTAATCCAGGAGAATAATGGCACCAAAATCCATTTCATGGCCATTAGCTATATTTCACTGGATTCCCAAAAGAGACTTCTCCTGAACAAGATTAGGAATGGGAAGGGATTCTTTTAAATTGCTATTTTCTCTCTCTCTCTTCTCCCTCTTTCTCACCTAGGAAAAAGGTTGACTAGGATTTCAAAGCCTAGCCTAGTTGAGCTTCTCTGGAGTTTGGCAGCTGTTGGCTTTTGGTGTGTGCGTGCCAGTTATTCGCTCTGCCAACAGTGTGTCAGGATAATCACCCACTGAAGGATTTCAACACATCACATTTCCCCAGAAGCCTTTTTCTAACAAGGTAATTTATGACCTGTTCAGGAATCTGGTCTTTACAAAACAATAAATTCACACTTGCACTGGACTTCAAAGCTGCCATTAGGAGCCTCAGTAGCAGAAGGTGTCCCGCAGCTGAGAGCCAGATCAACAGATAAGGGAGTTTTTAATGATCTCTTTCAGGAAGGCCGCAAAGGGGACAAAGCTGACAGCCACTGCAGCAGCATTTGGCTATTCTTGCAAAATTTGACCCTAAAATTGTGTCCTCTTGACAATGTTAAAATCATTTCACCCACTCTTTACAGAAGGTGGGATCGATGGGATTTTGAAGGGGTTGGGAAGGAAGCAGGTGCTCCCAATGGGACAGTCAGCTGCTCCTGCCCCTGCTAGGATCTTGCTGGAATGCCAACAGACGCCCAGTCCTCCAACCCTGCAGCCAGCCTAAGCCCCCAAAGTCCCTCTCTCTGAAAATGGAGGGTGGGCTTCTCATTGTCTCCAACTGTCTCAACAGGGTCTTGAAGCCAAATCCTGCAGAAACATAGGCCAGGTTTTTCAGAGTGTGGTCTGTATGCTTACATGAGAATCACCTGAGGTGCTTGTTTTAAAAAAATGAACACAGGTGCCTGGGCCCCACGCTGGACCTGCTGTATGAACTCCCAGCAGCTGGGCCTAGGAATCAGCATCTTACAAACAGTGCAGGTGATTCTTACACACACCAAAGTTTGAGAAACACTGGGTTGGATGAAAATAGAAAGACCAAACCAGGAGTTTAAGCCTGGGGGCCTTGGGATGAGCAAGATCCAGATTCAAATCTAGAAGCTACCATTTACTAGCTATGTGACCTTGGATAAGTGTCTTAACCTCTCTGAACTTCAGTTTACTCAGGTGTGAAAAGGAAGGACTATCTCCTGGTTTTGTAGTGAGGAGTAGCTTCTGGCTTTGAATGTGGCCTCCCCTTCAGACTTCTTACAACTTTGCGTCTGGACCTCCACCTTCAGCTTCCCTGTTGCCGTTTGGCCAGATACAGTAAGTTATCAGGTTTACTATTCCAAGCAGCTCCCCGTATTTCAGTTCCCATGAAAATATGTCTTCTGTTTGAGACGCAGGGTGTGTAATGCACCTGTACTTATTTCCTATCTTTTTGTTTTTTAAGAACTCATTTTTCAAATGAAATCTTTCATAGAACTTTAATTTATTAATCAGATATTTTTAAAAAGTAGTAGCTCTGTGTGACAGTGAGGAAGCCTTCAGCTTTGGTTCCACCGGTCCCCTCCACCCCAAAGCCCCCACCCACCCAAGGCTCCAGAGGGAAGGAGTATCTGTGCCTAGGGAGGGGAGGCAAGGTAGGAAGTAGAAAGTGAGGTGTCACATGGTGTCAAGGTGACAGAGAAGATGGTAGTTCCAATACCCACACTGGGTCCACAGGACGGGGAGCAAGTTTGTAGAGAGAAAGGAAGGAGCTCTCTTTCTGAGACATTTAGAGTGAGGTGCACGGGAACCAGGTGAGGACACTTAGCAAGCCGCTGGAAATTCACACCCAGAATTACAGGCAGAAGTTCCAGCAGAAATAGAGACGCTTCTGCCTTCTAAGTCAGTGGTTCCCAAACATGGCTGCACTGTAGTATCTCTGGGAGCTTTAAAAAGTACTGATGCCTCAGGGGCCGCCCGGTGGCGCAGCGGTTTAGTCCGCGCTTGGCAGCCCGGGGTTCGTGAGTTCGGATCCCTGGCGCCCGCCGACGCACTGCCTGTCAGCCATGCTGTGGCGGCGTCCCATATAAAGTGGAGGAAGATGGGCACAGATGTTAGCCCAGGGCCAGTCTTCCTCAGCAAAAAGGGGAGGATTGGCAACAGATGTTAGCTCAGGGCTGGTCTTCCCCACAAAAAAAAAAAAGTACTGATGCCTCGCCTAGAGATTCTGAAGAAATTGGTCAGGGTTGTGGCTGGGCATTGGAGAATTTTAATCTCGCCCAGGTGATTCCAGTGTTCAGCTAAGTTTGGGAACCACTGCTTAGTGCAAAAGAAAAGATTTGTCTCTCAGGCAGAATTGTGCAGATGTAGAAAGCTGTATTCAACATCCACATCCTTGGAATTATATCCAAAAGGCAGAGGTCCAAATGTCAATTACCATTTGTATCAGATTCCTGAGGCTGCTATAACAAACTACCACAAACTTGGTGGCTTAAAACAACAGAAATTTATTCTCTCACACTTTTGGAGGCCAGAAGTCTGAAATCAGTATCACTGGGTGGAAATCCAGGCGATGGCAGGGCCACACTCTCTCCAGAGGCTCTGGAGGAGAATCTGTGCCTTACCCCTTCCCGTCTCTGGCGGCAGCCACATCCTTGGCTTCCTTGTGATCACATCCTTCCAGTCTATGCACTTGTGGCCACACTGCCTTCTCTTTTCTTGTGTGCAAATCTCCCTCTGCCTCCCTCTTTTAAGGATACATATGATTGCATTTAGGGCCCCTCTGGGTAATTCAGGATAATTGCCTGATCTCAAGACCCTTAATTTAATCATACCTGCAATTTTTTTTTTACCACATAAGGTAACATTCACAGGTTCCAGGGATTAGGACCTGATATCATTGGGGGACTATTATTCAAGCTACCAGTCAGCCCCCAAAGATTCACATCCATCCCCCATGCAAAACAAATTCACCATCATCATAATATCCTCTATAATTTCAACTCATTATGGTATCAACTTATCCAAAAATCACACCTGGGTGTGAGTCCCAGCTCTGTTATTTACTAGCTGGTGAACTTGGGCATCATATTTAGCCTGGTGGAGCCTCAGTTTCCTCCTGCGTAGAATGGAGATAATGATAGCACCAATTTCTTTGGGTTTTATAAAGTTTAAAAGAGATAATATGTGTAAAATGTTTATTTAGAATTGGGCCCATAGTAAGCAGACCAAAATATTGGCAACTGTCTTCATCTGTTCAGGCTGCTATAACAGAGTATCAAAGACTTGATTGCTTATAAACAACAGAAATTTATTCCTCACAGTTCTGGAGGCTGGAGTCCAAGACCAGGGTGCCAGCGTGGTCAGGTTCTGGCGACAGTCACTTCCGGGCTGCAGTCTCCTGACATCTCACTGTGTCCTCACCAGACAGAAAGAGAGCAAGAGAGCTCTCTGAAGTTCCTTTTATGAGGGCACTAATCCCATTCACAAGGGCTCCACTCATGACCTAATCACCTCCCAAGGCCTCACCTCCTAATACCATCACAGTGGAGGTTAGGGTTTCAATTCATGAATTTTGAAGGGCAACAAACATTTAGTCCATTGCAGCAGCAAAGATCAATAGTGGCAAACTTTACGAATGCTATCCCAATAACTGAGGCTCATATCAGGTGATTGGATGGGCCACTAGATTTGTAACTAATAATACTAATATTAGCTAAGGATTATGTAGCTCTTTATGTCAGGCACTATTCTAAGTGCTTTGCAGATATTGACTCATTTGGTCTTCAAAAATAACCCTCTGAAGTAGGTACTACTATTATCTCTATTTTGCAGATGGAAAAACTGAGGCATCGAGAGAAGTCCAAGGTCACACAGCTAATAAGTGGGGGAGTCAGGAATTGAACCTAGGCAGACTAGCTCCACTGTCCTTGCTTGTAGCCACTACACAGTCTCAGTTTTCACTAGAAAAGGGGTAATTTGTGACACAGTAATAGACCATTAATGCAACCTGTCTGGTCTTATAGGTAACTGCTGTGATTCCGGTTAGCTGATTTCCAAAGTCCATCCCAGCTTTAGCATTTTAAGCAGAGGGCAGGGAGAAATTTCTGACATCCCAATTTAACCCTGGATGGGAGAAACTCGGACTTTAGTGGCTCCAGCTGCCAACCTCCTGCAGGCTTTGAGCAGAGGAACACACTCAGAAGGTCGCAGTTAACACTGGCACGAACCGCCTGTTGCCAGATTAGTGAGAGCTTGTGAAGACAAGCTCGGGAGAGTCTGGGGTTCCCACCAACCCCATCTCTTTGAACAGGCTGCAGCTGCCTCTGAGGTTGTTCTCTGGCCAGGACGTGGTTGCAAAGTTCACACTTAAAAGTCCATTTAAGAGGATTTAAAAGAAACAACAACAGAAGCAGGTGGAGTAGAAGTGACTTGGTCACCTTTTGCCCCAAGCGCTGCTTCAACCGCTGGGAAGAACAGGGCCAGCCAGCAATGCCGGACCATAAACCTCTGTGACTCCCAGCTGGCGGCAGCCTTGAACAGAGTGCCTACCAGGGACTCGCTCCGTAGCAAAGTGACCCACTACTAGGGAGAGAATTGCGGCTGGGGCTCAGAGCCAACATGGACCGGGATGACAGCCTTAACTTGAGGAGTTGCAATTCACCAGCGAAGATGATGTGACCACTTTGTTGCCAAACTGAGGTCTCTTCAGTGTCCAGTTTCAGCTTGGTACATTTCGGATCTCAGGTTTGATGAGGGGCAGCAAGTTTTCAGAGAATTGACAACTAACTGCCGGCGATGTTGGTTTTCTCATTCTATGAACAAAGCATTCAAGAATCTGCCCTTCTCAGCTGCTTTGTTAAGTTTATATCTCAGACTACACTTCATGGGAAAACAAGATCATAAAAACAACGGGGGTGGTAGGAGAGGGAGAGTTGTGGGGGCAGATAATACAGTGATGCCCCTGATTCAAAATCAGGAATATTCAGATTTGAAAAGAAAATATTATGTCATCTATTTTGATACAAACTGCCAAATTCAAATGACAAATACTTTAGGAATCCTGCCCCCCAAAGAAAAAACATTGCTTGTAATCCTCTCCTTTTCAAAAAAGAGATTTTTGGTAATATTCTAAATGCTTTTCAAAAGGCATTGACTACTTTATATCTAGGGTTATAAATAGGATGACTAATCATCCCTACTTGCCTGGGATGAGGGAAACTTTTAGCGCTAAAACCAGGGAAGTCCCAGGCCAACCAGGGCAGAAGTCACCGTAGTTTTTATAAAGAAAGTAAACAACAGTGAGATATAAGAAGTGGGATCATATTGGTGCAATATTATATATTGACTTTTCTGTTTACTACCAAAGTTTTTCAACTACTTAATATCACAAATAAAGTCAAATTATAACAGCCATTTCTGATACCTCTTTTAAAATTGCTGTGATAAAGTTACCAGCTTTAGTTTTAGAGAATCTTTCACCAATCCACCTCTATTCTCCTATGTCAGGATCACATCAATTCATAAAATGGCAACTGTGATATTATGTTACTAACAAGAGTGAGAAAATTAGGCCATTTATCCCCTTTCAAACCAAGAATGCCTTTTCATAGAAATTATAGTCAGATTTATTTTTAAAACTTAATTTAATCTTTTGAAAAACACTATCCATTTTCCTCAAAGTTACTGAATTTAATCTGCTCATAAAAAGGACTGTCTTGATACTGTGGCCTGCCATACCATCACACACACACACACACACACACACAAATGCAGACTTTTGAAACCTTTTTTGAAGAAAACATGTTCAAACAGATTTAACCTGTGATGTATTAGAAAGAACACAGGCTCTGGAACCAGACTAATTTGACAGAGGGAATGCCTAATTCTGCCCAAAATTCCTCCTCTAAGGAACAGAATTATAATTCTTACTTCAATCTAAATTATTGTGACATGCTCCAAAATGTTTGCTTATATGAGATTCCAGTGAAAATCCTAGAGTTCTCACTATCAAATACCCTTTTTCTTGTGTTAAACAAAAAAATAATGGCATTGATGAGCAGCATCTATTGTTTGACTTTTATGATAGGAATTGAAACTTGTTAAAAGTTCATGTACAAATAGCCGATCCCTTTGTTACTGTGGATTAAAACAGGAATTGGTCATTGAAGAATAATAATTGGTAACAGTTCATAACTTTAAAAATCAAAAGATCTGAGGTTTAAAAAAGGCATTTATTCTTCCCTTCCTGCTGGAAAAGTATGTCTTCTGCAAAGTTATGCACCCTTGTGATAAGGATGACGTTAGAGATGATGTCACCAAACAAAACTAGCAGCAAAGCAGATTAATACAGATTTGGCCTCTAATCTCAACTCTGCGAAGTGCTTGGAGTCATGAGGCACTGTGACAAACTACTTTCCGGGTAATTGAGAGATAATTGAATTACACTTTCCATTTTAACTACTCATATTGAATTTGAATTCTAACATGCATTTTTATTTTAGTATTCTAATTTGCCCCAAATGTTAGTGAGCTGGCCTTTGATTCCATCTTTTACATTGCCTGATCAACACATTATCATAAACAATCTTTGTTGAGTAGTGTAGTTGGAGGAAAAGGAAATTTGGCTGAAAGAGTGTGTACTGACTGCAACACCCTGTGGGAGTTTAAGTGCTTCTTAATATATTTTTTTAAATATTGGTGTTGTGATTTAGGGATATAAAGGAAAGAAATCAACACTTTCTTGGCTGTGTGGTCCAAGCATATTGGTAGGTAATCTACTGTAAGGTATCTCATCCTTCCACATCCTGAGTGATAACAACCATCAGTTCCAGTCTTCAGTGAGGAATCTGAGTCAGAATTAGACATTCCCTCTCTATCAGGTCTCATCTCAAAGTCTATGTTTTTTCTAGTATTCCACAGGGCAAATCTGTTGCAATGTCTATGAAGGGGGAAAAAATGCATGACTTCTCTAAGAAAAATCTCTTCAACAAAGAACTATAGAAGCCTACAACATTGTAAGACCTAGTTTTGGTTTTAAGACCTTCTATTGTGTATTCAAAATATAACTACCACAAAGATGTCTAAAAGTTTGCTAAATCAAAATCTCTGTCTTCCCCACTGAATCTACTTTTATTCTTTTAGCCAGAGCCTGGTTATAGGGGGGGTGGGAACAAAGAAACAAACTTAAGTGTCTCTGCTCGGTGTCAGGCACTTCATACCACCCCAACCCCAAAAGGTAGATAATAAAATTTTCATTTTACAGATGGGAAAACTAAGGCTAACGTCACATCCTTTTTGTAATCACCTTTTGATTAGCCTTCCCCCACCGTCCACCATACAAGCTGGAAACTTGGAAGTCAACCTAGAATTTTTATTCTTCCTTCCTTCTTACATCTACTTGTTCACTTAATCCTGTTAATTCTAACCTTCAAACATCTCGCTCCACTCCCACTGCTATTGCCTTGGTTTAGGTCTTCATGATTTCTTACCTGATCTTCAATAAGCTCTTCCTAACTGAACTCTTGGACACTTGTCTTCCCCTCACCCACATACACATACACCCCACAATACACCACACTAGTACCTAAATGAACTTTTGTAAACTCCAGTCTGATCACATGTCTTCTTAAAATCTTTCAGTGGTTCACCATTCTCTGCTATATAAGGCCCAAACTCTTTATAGCAAAAAAGGCTCTTCATTATCTTGTCCCTAAATCTTTTCACTTATCTCCAATCACACCCTCATATAGCCCCACCAAACCCCTTATGGTTCTCAATTCAACTAAAAAACAATGCCTCTTGAGCTCCTACTATGTGCCAGGCACTTCATTAAGCTGTGGGGATACAGCAATGAGCAAGACAGCAATCCAAGACAGAGGTCCTTGGCCTCCCAGAGCTAAGAGTCTGAAACAGACATTAAACAAGTAATTACCCTCATGCTGAATGCTACAAAACAGTAAGTACAGGAACACATGGTAGCAAATTGCATCAGGGAAAGTGTGATGTTTAACCTGAAATGTGGAGAATGGCCTGAGTTAGTCCAGCAAAAATGAGAAGGAAACGCCAAGCAGATAAGCAGTACCTCTTCTGTGCATGCATAAGTTCTCTGACATGCAAGTTCCTACATTGCTTTGGACTGGTTGTCTCTGCCATCCCCAATACACGGAAGACTTCTTGAGCAAAGTCTTAATGCAGTAATCACAGTTTGTACCCTGGTCAGCTACTATGCCTGGCACACCTGAGTGTTCAAATGTTTGCTGGTGACAATGGTGATGACATTAGGCACCTTTTATGTGATATTACTGTGACATGTTGATAAATTATTGATAAATTTTACAACAATCCTCCAAAATTGGTAATATATTTACTTATACAGAAACCGAGAGCCAGAGAGGCTAAACAAATCTCCCAAATTAAATAACTAACCAACGAGATGGAATCAGATTCAAGCCCAGGTTGATCTAATTTCACAGCATTTCCATTCCACTACAGCACATTGCAGCTAATGCTTACAAGGCACATTGTAACTGTAATTGAGCTTTGATGGATGCTAAACACCATGAAAGAAAGAAGCTCTCCCTACCATTGTGTTCATAATTTGGCCCTCCATATTACTTGGGAGTTTAGTGAGTGTCAACCTATTTCCAAGGGTATTTTCATCTCCAAGTGCACAGAACAAGTCTAGTTTCTGGTATAAGACTGAGGACCATATCACTGTAAGTAAACCAAGTTTTTGCCAACTGGCAGACTTTCTCTACCAAAAACTCTGCTTTAACTATCAACAGCTCCTTCTGTCAAACAACCTGGTATTAAATGTTACAGAGAGGAGTTGAGAATAGAGAGTCTCAAGAAGAGGCCTTTGCACTGGGTCCCTTATAATTTGGAAAGGAGTAGTCAGGAGAGCGGTGAGGGTGTGAGCCCACTGCAGGGGGTAAGGAGTGAGAAGATGGTGGACATGTTGCAGTAGCAGGTAATGTGTGTGGCAGCAATGGAGATATTAGCAGGAACTAACAGAGAAGGTATGCGTTAGAGATGGAGACACCTAAACGTGTTGTAGACCAGAGAAAAGGAGCTAGCAGATAAGGAGAGATTCAAGATGCAAGAAAGGTGAGAGTCTCAGAAGAGGTAGGAGGTAAATTCTCAGAATAGGTGGGGGGTGTGGGCTCAAAGGCATGGGGAGGCATTAGCTTTGGCATGGTGAATGACACCTGTCATCAAAATGAGACAAAAGGAGAAAACGTGAGAATTACCATGGAAAGGCTTTAAGATCAGAGGGCACTGGAATCCCAGTATTAACATAGAATTCCAGTTTTCCTCAATTTCTTTACTGAAGATTGCATCAGAGACTTAGTAACTGAAAGATTTCAGGCCCCTAGAAATCTTTTTTGGGGAATGTTTGGGTGTAACTTTGGACAAAGAGATAAAGTAGTAAATTCTATAAAGGTGCCTGTGGCCATGGCTAGAAGGCTAGAACATACCATGTAACATGGAAAAAAGAACAGGATTCGATATGCTAGGAATTGGGGCATCTGAAAGGAGAGAGAAGAAGTAAGTTAGAGGGAGGATGAGTAGAAATACAGAGTCAGTTTTGTTCTTGTATTCATTGGGCCTAGGCTGCATAAGAACAGAGATTTTTCTCCCTTCATCCAGTACATTGCTGTGAGGCGACCACAGTAAAAGCAGTTTGGAAACTATAAAGAACCTTAGGTTCTTGTTCAATAGACAGGTGGGTAGGTGGATGGATAAATGGAAGGATAGAGAGATGGATGGAAAGGCAAGTAGAATACCTAGATAGAGAAGAAACTATAGAAAGATATCGTATTGAAATATTTGAAATATGTCTCCTGATTAAAAGCTATCAGTGCTGCATCATTAGGCAGATGAGGAGAAAAGAAAGTATTTTGATCTTTCCTCTGACTGTCCTGATTTGGTCAGTATCAGGAAAGAGAGAGAATGGCAAGAAGTTTTATCTGGAGCGTTTATTCAGTGAGAGCTAAGAGTAAGAGTCACGTGTAACTAACATTTTATACAGTGTAAGTAGTGGTGGGAGAAGAACCAAAGACTTTTTTGGCTCCACGGTTGAATCAGATAGCCTTGGCCTCTGGAGGCCATGGAAAGAAAAACTAGTACAAAAACTGTGAGCAAGACAGATGAGAGAATGTAAAGGCTCTTCTTGAAGCAAAATGGAAAAGCAACTTTTGGTTAGCAGGAACTGATATTAAGTTGAAATCAGGGAGATGGCACCAAATGAGCCTAAGGGTTTAGAGTTTCTAAATTCTTGCTCCTTATGTTACTGACTTAAGTTTGTAATGGATTTGTAGATAATTGATAATTACATATTTGTCTTGCTATGTTTTACTTTTTAAATTTATATTTCTATTTTGATGGAAAATTCATGTTATTTAGGAAATTCATATTTTAGTATGAACATTTGACCTATTTCTTATCTATTAGCCACACTAGGAGAATTTTGATTCCAGGAGAGCAAAGTCATTCTTGTTTGGGATAATTAGAAAAAAGGGAAGGTGGAAATGTGGGGGAAAAAATTGTGAGATAAAGTCATTGATGGAGCAGGAAAAGACATTTTTATAATAAAGCTGTACAAAATATCTATATGCTTATAATTCCCAAATTTATAGTGACGGCTTATATTGCACTTCAGTTTGTACTCAAATATCTAGTTGCCTCACTTGGTTGTTTTACACACTTATTTAGCATATCCAAGACTGAGCTCCTGACCTACTGTTCCATACCTACTCCTTCTGCAGCTGCCCCCATTCCTATTACTATCAACCTTATCCTTCTAATTGTTCAAGCCAAAAACTTATGGGGCAATCCTTGACCTCACACTTTGTTTCACGTGCATCATCTCATCCATCAACAAATCCTGTCCTCTCTCTATCTTCACAACACATATCTAGAATCTGACTCTATCCCATCAGCCTCCTCACTGGTCTCCCTGCTTCTAGAGTAATACTTTTAGAGCATAAGTCATATAATGTCACTTGTCTGCTTATAACTTTCCCATGGTTCCCAATTTTCCTCAGACTAAAAGTCTTACCAAGGTCCACAAGGATGCATGACCTGTCATTTGCACTTGTTGCCTCCACCTGGAATGTTCTCTGCCCCAGATTCCCCATATTCACATGCTCCTCCTTCATTCTCCTTAAGCCTTTACTTGAATGTCACCTTTCCAGTGAGGTCTTCCCCAGTTACACTAAATTGCAAACTTACCTCAGCTCCGCTTTCCACTCCCTGGCACTCTCTGTCCTCTTTACCAAATTTATGTTTCTCCACAGCACTCATCATCATCTGACATTTATATTTTATTTATTTATCTTTGTATCGTCTGCCTACTCCCACTAGATTTGTAAGTTACATAACAGCTGGAATTTTTCTGATTTGTTCATTGCTGTATCCTCAGTCCTTTGAACAATGCCTGGACAGTAAATAGTAGGCACTCAATAGGTGTTTGTGGGATGAAGGAAGGAAGGACGGAACCAATCAACCAAGAGCTTATAAATGCATTCCAATAGTGTCTGTGGAGTGGTAAATATAAGAGCAATTGTTGGAGGTGAACTCAACAATTCCTGGAGAATGAATTCAGAAAAGCATCAGACATTAAGAGAAGTACAAGACCCAGGAAAAAAGCCTGCTTAGTATGCATATCTATAAGTACACACACACAGACATGCTCACATCCACACAATGAATTTACAAGTCTTCTACTGAAACTGCAAAAAAAAAAAAAGTTTCTATAGAACAAGAGATAGTCACTGGAAACCAATAATACAATTTCATTATTAGTAGTTGAAGTATGTAAAACGTCATTGAGATGGTCTTTACTGAAGGTGTTGTCCCTGTTGTATGAGCTTAGTAAATACATTACTATTTAGTGGGCTTTTATAGATTTGCTTCTTCTCTTGGCTCCCCAATCATATTTTTCCCCGAGAGTCCCAAGTTTCTTAATTTCAAATTTTTTATAATAGCAGCTATCAGAAACCGAAACTCTAAGCTGTGGAGGGACTCCTGTATTCCTTTCTAAGCCTTAAAACAAATGACATCTGAAATTATTCTTATCTATTCTTAAAATAAATGACATCTGAATGAACATCTCCAATCTTGGAGCTCATGATTCTTCATTTGTACAACTTCTAATGAGAGTTCATGCTAAGCAAGATTTCATCTCTCATCAACCCATGAGATATCTGATGATGTCATTATTTCCTTTTACCAAGTGAGCATTAAATTAGATGCACAATGGCCATAAAAACAAATGTAAGGAAATAAATAGCAAAATAAATTGAAAGAAAGCAACAGGAAGGAATTTATTAGGATAAGGGACAATTTATGAAATAGAAAAGAAATATACAATAGAAAAGATCAACAAACAAGAGTGGGTTGTTTGAAGAGGTTAATAAAATCGACAAGTCACAGATGAAATTTATCAAGAAAAACAAAAGGCAAAATAAGCAACATGAGGAATGAAAAGGAATGGAATCATATTCTTCACATAATTAACAGAGAATGAAGATATTATGAACTACTTTCTGCCTATCTATTTGATGTTTTATATTAAATGGACACAGTCCTGGAAAAATTTGACTGACTCGGGAGGCATAGAAAACCCAAATAGTTGCAAAATCATAAATGGAGTTAATAGTTTAAAAAATCTTCTAGTAAAGAAAACTCTAGGCCCTGCTGGCTTCTACAGCAAGTTCTACCAAACATAAAATTAAGATATAATTACACTTTTACACAAGCCTCCAGAGAATAGTAAAGAGGGCACGTCCCCAGCTCATATGAAACTAATCTAACTTTGATTCCAAAATTTCACAAGAATCATAGATTAGAAAGGTAAATCATAGGCCAATCTCACTCATGAACATTGATGCAAAAATCCCTAAAATATTATTTGTAAGCAAAATCCAACAATATTTGAGGAGGATAATAATGCAATATGATCAAATGGGATTTATATCAGTATGCAGTCTTAATATTTGATAAAGTAATTCTCAGCCAACCAGAATTAGAAGGGAAACTCCTCAATCTGATAAGGGATGTTTATAAAAATCCTAGAGCAAACATCATATTTAATGGTATAACATTAAAAGCTTTCCCTCTGAGATCGAGAACTGGATGAGGATGCTTGCTATGACCACTTCCATTAAACCTTGTACTGGAGGACCTAGACAATACAGCAAGAAAAAGAAAGAAAAGTTATAAGGATTGGAAAGGAAGAAATAAAGCTCATTATTTGTGGATAATATGATTGTGTAAGTAGAAAAAAATTTTTTAATCTACAGATAAATAGAATTAACATGAATCTGGGTAGTTTCTAGATACAAATCAATACAGAAAAATCAACTGAGAGACATTAATGATGATCTACATATTTGGAGGAATATGCCACATTCATGAGTTGGAGGACTCAATAATGTTGTCAGTTCTCCCTAAATTTATTTACAGATTTAATGATACCCCAGTTCAGATCTCAACAGGTTATTTTGGAATAATCCAAGATGATCATAAAATTCACATGGAAATGCAAAAAGCTTCAAAAATCCGACACTTTTGAAAAAGAATTCTTGGGAAGTCTTGCTATACCAGACACGAAGACATTATAAAGCTATATTAATCAGTTGGTGTAGAGATAAACAAAGAGACCACTGGAACAAATTAGAAAGCCTCAAAACAGACCCTTATATATATGGACATGATATATGACAGAGGTAGCAGAGTAGTGAGAAAAGGACAAATTTTTCAATTAATCACACTGGAACAATTGGGTATCCCTCTGTGAAAAAGTGAAATTGGATGCCTATCCCATACAATATGCAAATAATAATTATGGATGGATTAAAAAACTAAACGTAAAAGACAAAGCTATAAAGATTTTACAAGATAATATAGAAGAATATATGACCTCAGGACAGAGAAGGATTTCTTAATCAAGACACTTAAAAAATACTAACCATAAAGGAAAAGATCATAAATTCCATTACATTGAAACTACATTTACCACAGACAGCATAACAACATGGAAAAGATAGTTTTTGCCATAGCTAGGTGAAGATAATCACCAACACACAAAAATAATGAAGACTTAGTATCCAGACTATCTAAAGAAATCCTACATACCACAGGAAAAAGACACCCCAAGAGAAAATTTGGCAAAAACTTGGACAGGGACCTCAAAACACATGAAAATGTGGGCAAGCTCAGTAACTAAGAAAATGCACATTTTTATACCACAGTGAGAAACTACCATATTCCCTTTAGTTTGGCGGGAGGTATAAATTCTGATGAAATGAAGTCTTGGCAAGGATTTGGACAGGAACTCTCATACACCGCTGCTAAGAGTGTAAACTGGTCAACCATTTTGGAAGTAGTTTGGCATTATCTCATAAAGTTGGAGATATGCATAGTCTTTGACCCAGCAGCTCCACTTCTAAGTACATACCCTGCAGAAATGCAGACTATGTACAGTAAAATATGTGTTCAAGACAGTTCACAATTGCCAAAACTGGAAACAAGGTGAAGCTGGCTGCTGTTACAATAAACCCCTGCAATCTCAGGGGCTTGACACAATAAAAGTTTATTTCTTATTCCTATAATAGCCCAATGTGGATATTCCTAATCAGGGGGCTTCTCCTGGGCAGCTCTCATCCTAATGGTGATTCAGGAACCCAGGGGTTCTCTACCTTGTGGCTTCCACACATGGCTTTCAAGGTCAACCAGAGGTCATCTCCGGTCTGGATGGTGAGGAAAGACCACAGAGAATCATATGTGGGAAGTTCTTATGGGCCAGACTGGAACTTACATCCATACCTTACTGGATGGGAGGCTGGGAAATGTACTCCAGATGTTCCCAGGAAGAAGAGGTCCTCAGGAGACAACAGGGGTGGTGATTTGCTATTAATCTCTGCCACAAACTGAAAT
This sequence comes from Tapirus indicus, assembly GCA_031878705.1. Classification (NCBI taxonomy): domain Eukaryota; kingdom Metazoa; phylum Chordata; class Mammalia; order Perissodactyla; family Tapiridae; genus Tapirus; species Tapirus indicus. The sequence goes on from CM062918.1 coordinate 51,583,765, forward strand.
GTCCATAAACAACAGAATGGATACATTGTGATACATTCATACAATGCGATGTGATCTGGCAATGGAAGGGAATCAAGTCCACCCACACACAGCAAGGTGAATGAATCTAACAAAAATAATGGTGAACAAAAGAATGCAGACCTAACTCATTTCTATCTATACCCATATAAATATATGCAGTTTCAAAAATAGATGAACCTAAACTATATTTTTTAGGGAGTATACATAAGTAATAAAGTATAAAGAAAAGCAAGAGAATTGTTACAATAAAAGTGGGGACAGTACTTCTGGGGGAAGGAGGGATTTGGGGTTGGGAAGGATACACCGAGGGCCTGGCAGTGTTCTGTTTCTTAACCCGAGGAGTGGTTTATAGAGACATTTATGCACTTTTCCTCACATGCATAACATTTTACATCACACACAAAAGTTCAAAAAGCCAGATGTGTTTCCTACCTTAACATAAGAGAAACATGTTATTTGGGACGGAGAAAAGCAGTTTCCCTGTGGCTGGAACACCACTGCCCTCTAGCAAACCAAGCTTTGCTGTCTCCTCTACGAGAAACTGAACACCCTCCAGACCTAATTTTCTCTGATTTACCATTTTGAAAGGGAAGAAAAATCTTTGCTACCATTTGACATAATTGCCAAACACCCAATTTTGTCCCTGTAGGTCACTCCGTAAATGTTATTATCTGCTGTTGTCTTCCATAATTACCACCCCTTTCCTGATTGATGAACAGTTTCTGCCATCATCTAGTTTTGCAGTTAACAAAACGCCCTTTTGCTACCAGCGTTACTACTCCTCTCATGATCTCTTTATCTTTGTTTCCTATAGTAACTTGTAAATTCCAGTGACTCATACCTCTCTTGTTCCAGACACTTAACTTTCAAATCTGTATTTTCCACCCTCCAGTGCACAATTTGTTTTATATTCTGTTGCATCTCCCTTTCATCATCCTTGAATTCTACAGCTGGGAAAAGCCTTCTTCCCGTTACCCAGCCCTGAACACCTTTGTTTTTCCATTTCACAGACTCAGGAATTCATTCTCGGGTAGCGACTCAAACACTTGGCTTTTGAAGGTAGATAATTTGAAGTATTCCCATGTCCCCTTGCATAAAAGGCGTCTGTACTGGTGTCCTTCAGCAGAAACTTCTCTCTGCCTCCTACTGAGATACCCAAAGGGCTGTTGGCTTCCAGCCCTGGGTTCTAGAGATGGTAGCATTTTAGTGGCAAGATTCCCACTACCTCCTGATCGTGAAATAGATTGGAATGAAACATTCAGTGTAAATGGCAGTAATACGGGACAGCAGAGTTGCTTCCTCTTGGCTTCCTCCTGAAAAAGACTTGGTGGCATCTCCACTTTACCTGTCACACTCCAAGTTCAACCAAGTTCTAGAAAAGCAGGACTTGGATGGTCTTTTCTGTTGCTCTCTTTCTTGTTTATAGTAGCAAACTGCTTTTTCTCTCTTACTCACCCTCAGGAGGAATATCTACTTGTGACAGTAGCATGAGAGGGAAATATTTTGGGGGGTATTTCTTTTCTTTTTCCCTCCCTGAGTCAGATTAAGGAGGCCTGAGAGCTGGTTTTTCAGGTTTAGAGTTTAACTCCAGCTGTGTTCGTACAACTTACAGTCACACCCTCTGACTGAATTACCTCTCTAGTGAAAAAGAACCAGCTCTAGAACTGATACTCATAAACCTAACATGTAAACAAATGAGCAGGCCCAAAAGTTGTGAAACAATATAGAAATCATCAAATCTGATATAATTTATTATTTGTCATTTTCCAACAGTTTAACATATCACCTGGCTATCGTCTATTTCAGCGGATTTCACCTTCAGATTCAAGATTCCCATTGGGGCAGATGTTATTCAGGGCATTTGGGAGGAAAATCATGTTGTGCTCAAGCGTGATTTCATGCAGGGCTTTCCCACACCCGCCCTCCCCGCCCCCCCCGCCCCCTCCCCCCCGCTCTTGTAAATTACCCGAGACAAGCTTGCGGTAAAAGATCTGTAGCTATTTTGATTTTAAAATAAAAGACTTTTTTTAAGGCACTTACTTCCTTCAAAAACAGATTGGCAAAAATTCAATCAATCTAAAACGATTCCATTTACCACTTTGGGCATTTCAAAAGATAATTTAAAATGTCAGAGTTGTAAAAAAGAAAAAAAAAAGCCAGAGATTTGAAACTGTGCCAACTGAAAAAAAAGCAATTTTCTGTTGTACCTACAGATCTCAGGCATTAAAATGACATGAGTTTAGTACTTATCATGTCAGCATCCTTAGTTATGCATGGCCTAATTGAAAAAACAACTTATTTTTACATAGACCTACATAAATAGAAATATTTCCCATGGAAAAACATACAATTTTCCAATGAATAGAATGTATTGATCTTACAAATACTCATCAAACCTATCAGAAACCCGGCATTTTAACAGAGCTCTGAATCCTCAGTGATGGCTTGGTGGCAAAGTAATCAAAAAAGAATTGCATAAGTAGCAGTCAAAATATCCATGTAGGGGGTGGGTTTTTTTAAAGAACTGCCTCCTACCCGAACTACATAACTTTTTTAAAAAGTGTTTTCTTTATAAAAGAGGATAAATAGGATCATTTAAATGATGTTTCATAAATCAGCTACAGTCAGGAAATGATAAGTGAAAGCTAGTACCCACTAGACTCTCAAATTAGACAGGCACACACACATACACACATTTAACTGATACACAGACAATTTTCACCTTAAATTGTCTGGATTTTCCTGGTTAATCTCACACGTTGAAATAATATAAAGTGCTTTGGGTTGCAATCACTTACTTTGTACTCATGGTTGATTCCTTGCACAAATAATGCTTTTGAGGAAGTCTTACTATTTAGTGGGAAAAAATGTTGAAGGAGGATATTCACTTTTTCCCCCTATGTCAGATATACCCTCCCTCTCCTAGAAGTGTGCTCTCTGTAAAAAAATTTAAAGATGTCCTACAGTACAATAAACCATAAAATAAAATTTAAATATCAGTAGGGTATTTGTGGCTTAGGGGAGGGAATCTGTGTGTGGGGATGTGGGTTGGGGAGGGGAAGGAATTTAGCAGCTGGTCTTCCTTCAAAGAAGTAAGGCAGGTTAGTGTATTTTTCATGCTTCCCCAGAGCCACCAGCTTCTGCTCACCAGCAACCCCAGAACACACAGCCCCTCTCCTCCCTGATCCCAACACTGTCCAGTGTGTCAGCACAACCAGCCCAGGGCTGTGCCCTAAATACTGGAAAGTCACAAATCACTGGTTCAAATAGCCCTGCTTCTTCAAAGAACAGAGTAGGGAGTGATGAGGCAAGAGGGAGGAGAGATGCTTAAAGTGATTTACAACCCCCCTAGGAGAGGGGTTTTGGCACCTGGGCCATTATGCTCAGACAAGGATCTGGGGAGTAACAAGAGATATTGAAATGTAGGAGGGGCCGATTAGGATGGTTTGGTCTTCCCTGGATTAGTCAGGCATTTGATATAAATAAGTAAACATCAAAATCACCTCCACCACAACCCAAAACATCTCTTTCCCCTTTCACTCTCTCTTTTTTTTTCCTTCAGAGAGTGAAAGGGACTAGAGATTAGAAAAGAGGTCTTGTGTATTCAAAGTGCTAATTCAGAACTTCTTTCTCTAATGCACTCATGAAACATTTTAATTGTCTGACTTTGCATTCAAAAGCCTTGTTTGCAACTCCTAATTGCAGGCTGCTTTGAACAAATAATTGAAATGCATGACTTGTGGGGCCTGCTTAAACAATTATAATGTGCTTTGCTGCTAGGTGCTGGTCCCCCTCCCACCCCCATCCCTTTTTGCATAATGACAAGCAGCCAATTTGATATTTGCAGCCAAGTTAAAACCTTACTAATTTGCTGCGCTGCAATCTGGGGCTGTGGCAGCGTCCATACCTGCATTAGTGCTTGCAACAGCAAAAATGGCCCTAATAGTTCAACTGAATGTTAAGAAGACCTTTTCATTTTCTGCTGAGAGAATCCCACTGGGGTTTTGTTTTCAAAATACAAATCTTTCATGTGCCTGTTAGTTTTGCATCTACACACAATTTATGGAGCTATTTCCCTGAAAATTCTCCCCAACCTGATTTTAGCACTGATTTGTCCTCAACAAATAGGTTTCTTTCTTTCAGGGGAGCTCAGGTTTAGAAATGAAACAAAAGTGTCCAGATCCCAGGAATGCCCCAAGACTGGCCACAGCAGGCGGCTGAGGACCACACACAGGGACACTGCTTCTGAAAAGGGGTGACTCTGGCTTTTAGAATCTAGAACACAGTGCCAGATGTGCCTCCATCTAGCCTCCCTGTCAGGACTCAGAGGCTTAAGGGAACTAAGATTATGCTCACTCGTGTTTTGACATTTAAATTTTTTTTATTATTTAAAATTGTGGCAAAATTCACTTAACATAAAATTTACCATTTTCACAATTTTTAAGTGTCCAGTTCAGTGGCATTAAGTCCATTCACATTGTTGTGCAACCATCACCACCATCCATTCACAGAACTCTTTCCATCTTGCTAAACTGAAATTCTGTACCCATTAAACAATAACTTACCACTCTCCTTTCCCCCTCACCCCTGACAACCACCTTTCTACTTTCTGCCTTTATGAATTTGACTACTCTAGATTGAGCATTTAAAAAAACTCCAACCTTACATGTTTTAAGATGAAAAGGATAAACATATTACTCTTTAAGAATAAACTATGCCTTTATTGGAATCATCTGGTTCAGTAATTAGCAATTCTCACATTATCTTATTTCTGTTTAGGGTGTCAGGTGGGGGAAACGCTTGGCAGATTGAGAAAAGTAAATTAAAAAAAAATGCACTGTTGTAAGATCTCAATTCCTCCTGCTAAAAGTAGCACTAAAGATGACTCCTTTGTGCCTGGGTATCTCTCAGATGCTCTCAGTGGTCTCCGCAGGTGGTTTTAGTCAGAAGATGGGGCCTCCAGAGGTCCAAGCACTGGGTTTTATACATTATTAGTTCTAAGTGCTCACAGTGATCCATGAGATAGGTATTGTCTCTCTTTTACAGATGGGGAGATGAAACTCAGAAAAGCTGGGTAAGTTGCCCAAAGTCACACAGTGACTCTGTGGGGAGACTGGGATTCAAGCCGGGTCAATGGGACTCAAAACTCTTTTCAAGTCACTGAGTGGCACAGCAGGAAGGATCCACAGGAAGTGGTGCTTCAAAGACACTGGCTGTTTGGCAGGAGCAGTGGGGATTAACACCAGCTTGTCCCAGGACACAGGTGTAACACGTGTGCAGGGCTGAGGGAGGGGAATTCCTCACCATTGTTATGAATACCCTGCATCCCCCCTGAACTAGGTTGCACCCAGCAGGTGGTATTAGAACCCTCGTTGAGAATCTCTGGCCTAGTGTTTCTTGGTCTTAATCTCCAGAGAAGAGCCCAAAGATTCTCTTCATAACCTACTTTTGAAATAAGAAAGCCATTCATTCCGGTAACAATAGTGGGCCTTTATTGAGTGATTACCATGCACCAAGCTCTGTGTGTTGCTTGCAAACCCAGGCAGCCTTGCTCTCAAGTTCACACACTTAACACTACCCTAGACAAGTTCTAACATAAAATACAAGTACAGCTGCAGAGCCCCATTCAACTCCAAGCCTTCTGCGGAGAGTCTGTGCGTGTAACCACTAGACTATACTGCCCCCAAATGAGATGCTCGTGTCTGTGGTGGGAGGACTAGGCCATCTGAATATGGATTTGGGTCTTCCAAATTACAGCAAATGACAGAAAGCATCAGCTTTGTTTTTCTAGGCATGTAGTCAAGTCCCTCTGGGTACCCACTAGAGAAGGTGACTATAGGGCAAAAAAAAAAAAAAAGATATGAACAGACTCATCTTGGATGGAAAAATTTGCTTTTAGTCATCTTGTTGGCTGAAGCACCACCTCCAATGTTCTTCTATTCCCTAGAAGCCCAAATTAAAAATTCAAATCTGTGCTATGGAAATCAAATGATGCAGACATCTATTACAGATTTTTCCAGAAAGTATTCACTGCCAGCAGAGCAGTTAAGAGCCCCAACTTTGGAGCCTGAAAACTCAGGTTCAAATTCTGTTTCTTTCATTTATTAGCTGTGTAATCTTGGGCAAGTTACTTAACTTTTCTGTGCCTTGGTTTCTTCATCTGTAAAATGGGAATAACAACAGCACCTACATCAAAGAGGTAGTTGAAAGGGTTACATAAGTTAAGCACTGAAGAAATGGTACCTATTGTTATTATTTTAAGTTGAAAGGTAATTAGGCCTTCAAAATATTCTTGTCAAAAACACTTCATCAGAATTTAACCAGGCTTTTGCTCCTACTTGCAGGCTTTAGAACATACAAGGGGTAGAAGAACAAGATAAATGCTACTACAAGGGAAAAACATCAGACAGTTCCAGAATTGTGAGACATTCTACAGGACGACTGGCCAGGATCCTCCTACTGATTATTATCCAACAATAATGAGCCTTCCAATTAATCTAATGCTTCCATGTCCTCTATACGGCCATTGGCCATTGCCACAGCCTCGGCGGGGCAGGTCTCGGGCCCATTTTGTGGATGGAGAACTGGTGCTCTGCCCAGGGAAGACAGCCAGCTGCCTTGCCTCAGCCACACAGCTAATAAGTACTGAGGGAAGAACACAGCATTCTTTCCCCAACACCTGTTTTTCTCAACTCCCCTTCACCTCCACCCCACTCCATCCCAACTACGATGCCTCAAATGCTGAGATCATTTTGATTTGGTTTTTGTAACTGCAGTTAGGAGAACAGCTGAAACAGAACAAACACCGAAAAACTGAAACCCACCCCACATCTCGGTTCTGATTTACCTTTTTGTAGATGAGTCATTGGCTACCATCTGCTGAACCAGCTACCTGACTGCATCCTTGGGGGGCCGTGGCTGACTCAATTTGCTCCATTTGCCTGGTGAAAGAGGGCACATTCAAAGGCAAACCTGCTTACTCCGCAGTTTGCTCTTGGTTATTCACTAAGACTTTCAGGACTTGTCACTTAAGTGTTAATAGCAGAACCCAAGTCTGTGGATATGATCTCTTTGCCCAGCGTCTAGCCCAATACAAACACAGCCAAATTCTTAAATGTCTTTTCTGCTGAGGAGGTATTTCCATCATTTTTCATCTTCAAATATTTACCCAACTTGAAGGGACACCCACAAAACTGGGACAGCTTAAGCATTAAAATGATAACTGATTGTAATGGATTGAAGCACAGTGAATATCTAAAAATCCACGAGTCCATAATGACACTCAAAAAAGAGAAAGCAAGCAAACAAGCAAATAAATTCTCACTTGTTGTCATTGGAGTCAGCCATTACACCAACTCCTTACTCTGAAAATAGGTAAATAACTCTATTTTGGGGTAACCATTAAGCTCCAGTTGATAAGGTAAGGTCTTCTTTATGGATGAATACTGAGCAGTAAATGTAGAAGAAATGATAAAACTAGAAAATCACCATTTTGCTATCCCTAGAGAAATAATAGATTCAAGCAAGGATCATCTATGGACAATAGGGGAAAGGTTGATAGGGAATTAGATTCACCTGGTGTCAAAGTCCTACCTCTCCCCCACCAGATTCCTCACTAGTCACAAGGGGAAAACATGTGGGGCCTCAGGTTATGTGACTTAAATCCAGGATCAGTCCTAGCACTACAAAAATAGGACGGCCAGACATATACCTCTTGATGAGATGCAATATAAAGTACACAGCATCCCCTATAAAATACTCTCATCAAAAATATTTCACCTAAATCTAGTCAAGCCTTTAGATACTACTTCCAAGCTACAGGAAATATAGGAGGTAGAAAAACAAGATAAGAGATATCACAAGAGGAAAAAAAATTCAGATGATTCAAAAATTGTGATACATTCTACAGGATAACTGGTCTTGTATCCTCAATAAATCAATGTCATAAAAATGGAGACGAAACAAAGAGATGGATCCTAGCATAGGTAATCCCCAAGAATTAGAATTATGGAATTCTCTCATTTCCTGGGAGCTCACTTTCTTTCTAGAACAGTGCCCGGTGCAAGAACCAGGCCAACTGAGCACTCAATACATATTTGTTGAATGAAGGAATGAATAATAAGTGACAGCATTCTATAGAGGAGGTCAAACAGGTTCGGAGGGCTGAGCGCTGTGCTCAATGGCAGGCAGCTGGTCGGGGGCAGAGTTAGGACTAAAACTTGGTCTATTCCTAAACTGGTCTTATTCCATAATTCTCTATTTTTGCTTTTTCATGTATAATTTAGTTCTAGATTTAAAAAGCTTTAGAAGACATAACCAAATGTAACGTGTGGTTTCTGGTTGGATCCTGGTTTGAACAAACCAGCTGTAAAAGACATTCTGAGAACAACTGAGAAACTGAACAGGGGCTGGGACTAGATGACGTTGAGGCACCTTGACAATTCTGTCAGGTGAGATAACGGTACTGTGGTTACAAAGGAAGTGGTCTGTCCTTATTTTCTAGAGATACATACTAAAATTTTTAGGGGTAAAAGTCACGACATTGGTAATTTTCTTTAACATTCTCCAGCACAAAGAACTTTGTGGAGCATTTATGATGACAGGTTGATAACTATTAAATCTAGGAAATGGGTACATGGGTATTTATTAGGCTATTCTTTCTTTTGTTTGAAAATGTTCACAATAAGATGACAGAGAAAGAGATTAGACAGAGACAGTAGAGACCCAGCCAGCAGAAGCCTGGAATTCTTTTATTTCTCAATGTTCCTGCTGAAGTGAGCAATTTTACCTAATTAGGATATGAATGATATAAAAGAAAATTTTCTCCAACATCTACTTTTTAAGAACCTTAACATTAATATTGACTTAAAACTTAGTAGAAATAATTGTATTCTTTAACATTTTCAAGTCACCTGCGTTTGCACAGCACGTTGTGTTGAATAAATAGTTTAGGAACCACTTCAGTGTTCAAAAACATTTAGAATGTGTTACTCAAACAGTGTGAGGGAAATACTATTCCTCATAATCTTCCACAAAGAGAAACCGAGTGGGGAGGATGCCAAGGACAAATGAGTTTCGTAAATCCTGGGCTAGAGCAGCCTTACTTTCTGCTGATGATAAATCTGAGGAGAAGCACGTGGCCCTCTGTTGAAGTACTTTGTCTCACATTTGAATAGTAACTCTAAGAGGCTGCCACAGAGAGGGCTAGCAACTTGGCTTCTGCTTAACATTTTGCTGACCCCAAAGAATTCAGCTATTTGACAACTTAGTGGGTTGGGGAGTGGAGAGAGCTCTTCTTTCCTTCCTACTAGTCTACCCTGTGTACATCTCCAAGTTGACCTCAGAAGGGGAAGGGCCTGTCTCTGTGGCTGCAGCAATCCCAAAACCTGCTTAGTGCTGGGGCACCCCCCCCATAAATTTTGAGAAGACATCACACATCTGAGCATGAGAAAGCATCTAGGAGACCATGGGTTCACAGTTGCATGAGTTTGAGGAACTCAACTGTACATGAGAAAAACAAAATGAGAAGATTGTGGAATGAGCACTGTGTTTGGAATTGGCAGGACTAGGTTATACTCCTTATCTCATCTATTAAATATCTATCTATCTATCTATTCCATCATTCCATAAAAGTTTTTTCAGTGCCCAGTGTATGCCAGGCGCTACACTACGAAGGCATGCTGCTTCCAGAAAATGATAGACTTCCAAAAGCCAAGTAAGTTACTCATGGAGATCTTTGCCAGGCTCCACTTCCTCCTTTTTGCACAAGTAATTGAGAATAACTGTAGGGCCAGACCTCAGTTTAACTGTAAGGAAAAATCTAGGTGAATAGAAATGATATTCTATTGAGATGATATTCAATACAATAGTTCTCTCAAGATTTTCAAATTGACATTGTGTCAATTTGTTGATCTAGGATGCACAACCTCCAGAGCAGACAAAACAAACAGGTGTCCCATGGCCAGTCCAGCTCACCATTACGCTATGTGTAGCTTGCAGAGTGCACCTGCTCAGTAGTTTTTTTTTATAATAGAGACATATTTCTCTATACCACTGTCTTTATCAAAAGTGGGAGAATCAGAGAGAGGATTAAGAGCAATAGATGTTTTTAGGAAAATGGTATTGAGCATAGCTTGGGCTCTGCCCTCTGCTTTGGTTCTTGGGTTTGTGGGGTTTTTATATGTATATCCTATCTAACCTCTACAGCTACTGAGTTTGTGATGCTTCACTCTAGATTAAAGGACAAGTTTGTCTGTACTCTGACCCTCCAAAGCGAAGTTGTTTCCTAATACGAGGGGTTAAGGGAAAAGGGAGAAATGGAAGACAAGCAGAGGCTGCCCTCTTTCTGTAACTTTCCAGCCACAGCAGAGACAGAACAATCACACACCCACAGCTGAGACACACTGGGGATGATCTGGCTCAATCCTACTACTTAATATATGAAGAAATCGAGACTCGGAAAGTCAAGAGCTTGACCCAAGCCAGACAGCTGAGCCAGAACAGGCCGGACCCCAGTGTTTTTCCCTTTCCTTTAAGATGCCTCACCTTCGGGGGGCCGCCCAGTGGCGCAGCGGTTTAGTCCGCGCTTGGCAGCCCGGGGTTTGCGAGTTGGGATCCCGGGCGCCCGCCGACGCACTGCCTGTCAGCCATGCCATGGTGGCGTCCCATATAAAGTGGAGGAAGATGGGCACGGATGTTAGTCCAGGGCCAGTCTTTCTCAGCAAAAAGGGGAGGATTGGCAACAGATGTTAGCTCAGGGCTGGTCTTCCCCACAAAAAAAAAAAAAAAAAGATGCCTCACCTTCGAGTGAAAGCGAAACTGCAGCTTCTATTAAATCATGTTTTTTATCGTCTCCAAGCACCACAACTTTTTACGCACAGTTTCCACTCCAAGTTGATTGTCTAAGTGAAATCTTTCATTCTGTCCTGGCATTAGGAGCCCAGAAAAATGAGCCCCCAAGAGTAGGCCCATTAGCAGCGTGCTTTGCAAAGCTTCCCCAGTTTGCTAAGAAGCACTTCCGATCCCTGAGTTCATCTGCTCCTGCAGGAATGTCGCAAGAGCAGAACAAAGGAACTTGAGATGGGTAGTCAAGTTTAGTGTTAACAACAGGGACTTCGGAATCAAACTAGACCTGGGGGAACCTTTTCCTAGGCTCAGTTTCCTCTTCTGAAACACCAAGCAAACTACAGCACCAATTTCATACTGTCATTGTTGGAATTAAATAAGATAATGCCCAAAATAGTAAGTGCCAAAAAAGACATTAGTTATCGTTGTTATGGCCAGCCAAACAAATGTATTATATTTTTGGACTGCTTTTAATTGTTTTAGTTTTGGAGAGACCAGATAATTGTAATTCCCTTTCACGAATCATTTAGAAATTGAAGTTCCAACAGAAGTTTTGGACAAAGATTATAATGGAAGCAGAAAATTTCCCAAAATAAATCTTTTTTTTTTTTTTAAATCTTAATGGAACCTCAAGCTATTTCAGCCCTGGTTAGGCACCTCGGCAGGGCTGTTACTCTGTTCTCCCCATAGTATGTCCAACTGGATGTACTTGTCAGTGTTGTATTCCTTTTCTGCTTTAATCAGCCGATGTGGGCACTGTGAGAACAACGTAACAATCACCTCCTTCCCTAACAGGTATACTAATTGCATCGTTTCTGTAACAAACTCATCCTTCACCAGCATGAGTCCTTCAAATTTGCCCATAGTCCCTTCTATAGCCAGCTCTCCCTTCTGATGGGTCTGGAAGTTTAGAGCATAATGGCCCCAGAATGTTGCGGGGGAGGGGGAACAAACTAGGGGAGGATGCTGATGAGTGTGGAAGCATTTGGTGGTGGAACAGGAAAACAGAGCCCTCTAATCGGAGCACATTTACAGTGTGGTAGCATTGTGAACCACCTTAGAAACATGAAAGAGGAGAGACAACCCAACCGCAGCTCACAGAGCTTAGTCCACGCTTTAACTCTGGCATACAGTCACCATGTCACTAAGAGTTCGAATTCATCTTTATTAATCTACAAATTGATGCAGAATGATTTTTTTCTTGCTGTTTTCTAAAATAGTGAGCCCCTATCAACTACAGTAGAAGTTGCTTTTCTGCTTGAGGGTATTGCTGTTTCTCTGATTTTGAAAACTGAAGAGAAATGAAGGGGAAAAGTCTAAGTGATGCTTTCCTGTGAAAATTTGCAAAAATACTTCCCAACCCCAGCAGTCCACAAGCCACCACATAAGCAGCTACTCACGTGGCATTGCAATAGTGGCCTACTGATAATCCCTAAGGTTAACAAACTCCTGAGAGCGATTGTGAATTGTGGATTATGAGGATGAGTAATCTTCTCAAATGATTTTTTTAGGAGACTTGGCTTCATAGAAGGCCTAAGATTTATTCTAAATGTAACTTATTGTTGAAAGTTTAAATGAGGAAACAATTGTAAAAGACTGATAACCAACAGCATGATATCAATATGATCTCAAATTAATTATATATATGGATATATACCACAAAAACCTTATGGCTGTTAATATTTCCCAGGTAGTGAGATAATGGCAATTTTTATTTCATTTTCTTTTACCAATCTGTATTTGCTATTTTTTGTCTGCAATAAATATGTATTTCTTGTTAAAAAGAAAAAGATCAACTAAAGAAAAATAAACAAATTGGAGCATTCTGAGGATCATAAGCATGGGGGAGGGTGGGCTACTATAAGCAGAACAACTCTCGTTTCCACTGAAGCCTGCCAGTGGCCCCCTCTCTTAGCTGGCCTATGAAACGAAAACCCCATTAGGACTAAGGGGCCTAACGTGCTCGGGGGTGATATTTATATGTTACACTAAACATATCTGCCACATTATAGATTTCACATTCTAACCTTCCTACATGGGCAGACTCTGAATCTGTGCCTACCACATTTGTTCTTTTCTTTGGCAAAGGGAATTCCCACAAGAAGTAGAAACACTAAATTTTTAACAGTTAATTCTTTTAATTAGGAATGGAGACATATTCTCATTAGTGCTTTGCTGTGTGAAATTCTCTGGGTTCTATGATCTTTCCTCAAGCCACACTTCCAGATTCTTTTTTAAGGCAGTGGCAGCCAATGTGCTCCACCAACTGGCAAGGGAGTGAGAAGATAAACACACCAGAATGTGAAGCTCTAGATGGCTGGTGAGAAACAGAATAAGTGATGGGGGAGGGGGGCGGGGGACACCTAGTCTCATAAAAATTTGGGAAGTAGGTTTTCAGTACTTCTTTATATATCTGCTTAACTTCTACTGATATTTTAGGCTTTGGCTTAAATGTCACTTCTGCAAGAATACCCTCCCCAACTCTTCAGATTAGTTGATCCTCTGTTGTACCCTGTCATTGCACTTGTATTTTTCATTGTGGCATCTATCACTGCTCTAATCAAATAATTATATGTGTAATTGTTTGTGTAACTGTCTTTCACACTAGACTACAAGGGGAAGGGCTGTGTCTGTCTTTTTGCTGGAATACTCTCAGCACCTAGTTCTGGGGGCTACAACACAGTTAAGTATTTATTGAACAACTGAATGAATAAGTGAATGAATAAATGAATGAAAAATTCCTCCAGCCCTTTTCTGTAACCTCTTTCTGCTTTTTGGCATTCAACTTCATATTAATTGCTTACTGACCTCATGATAATATAAATAAATAAAAATATTTATTGTGCATCTGCTATATAGTTATTATTGGATATAAGTGATTCTTTACACTTTTCCATGCTTGGGTGGCTGTGCTTGTTGTCGCTTCCATACTAGAGATGAGGGACAAAAGGCTCAGCAAGTAATTTACCAACCAAAGCCACAACGAGCTAGAACCACAACTGCAGACACTTCCCACAGTGCCCACTGACCCTCTGGGATGTGCGGGTGGCCTGCAACCTTGAGCCGCGACTCTGAAGTCTTTCCTCTGCAGAACTTCTGTTCCTGGGCCCCCTTTATTTTAGGGGTTCATAGCTAGTGGGTGTGATCAGTAATGTTTTAAATTCATTCCAGATAAGATTTGTACTTTAATGGAGGCCCCTGAGATGATTTTAGGTGATACAAGAGTCTTTTATTATAACAGTTACAAACTTATTTTAATGTGAACTAGAAAAAATTTGTAAATAGACACCAAATCCATAATTTCATGGGTATTATTGCTTTGGATGAAGCTAAGTATAAAGAAAAATGTCAAATAGAAGAAAAAGTAGTTCATAGATCTGGCAAGTATTGGGAAGGCAGTAGGTAAATAACTGAAGTTTGGGAAACAGTTTCAACTCTAAGGCTTGAAGAACTAGAAACATAATAGGTACTTAGTAAATATCCACTCTTCCATTTATTTAGCAAAAATGCATTGAGCTCCTATTATATATCCTATGTGCTAGAAAAACAGTTGTGAGCAAGATAGCTGGGACTCATACTTACCAAGCTTAGCCATTCACATGAAGGAACACAAATGAATGAGTAAATGAATGAATGAATGAATGAGGGAGGGAGGAAGGAAGGTACATTCAAATACAGGAATTTTAATGACTATATCAGGGCTTGGGGAGAAAGATTTTGAGCTGGGCAATCTCTACTGGGTCCTCAAATCACACCACTTGATTATACTTCCCATGGAAAGAAACATAATAGACCATTAGGTTTTACTTACTTTCCTTTGGAGGTTCAACAGAGAGAGAACTTTCTCTATCAGCATGTATTTTCTTCTAGCAATATCTGGGTCCATTTGGTGGATATTTTGACTGCCACATCATCTGGATGTATCAGCCACACAAATGTCCCAGAAAGTCAAAGATGCCATGAATGACCACAAATGACCCATACAGGCTAGATTCTAGGCCCTAGAAACTTTGAGGGAGGTGGTGAGAGAGAACCCAAGGAAGTCTGGATGTTTTCCTGTCACATCGAAAGAGGAAAACCACATAAGCAAGAATATACTCTAGAAATATACTCTTAGAAAGATTTCTAACAGACATTTGATTGACTGTTAACAGGACAGCAAATACCTAGACATGCATATGTGAGAAGAAAACACAACAAAGCAGTCGCATCTGATTTTGGACGTCAGCTCAAGTTTCTCAGTTTAAATCTCCATCACTCCATGGAAAAATCCATCCTTCCTTTGCAGTAAGCATTTTCCCCAGTTTACCACTGCTGCTTGATGAAGATGGAGGGGTCTGCATCTGGCATTCTAATTAGATTAGAGAATAATGACCAGGAAAATATTCGGGAAGAGAGGATAATTTATTACCCACATTACTTCCACCCTAAGAAGTGTTCAGAAGTAAACCGTCTAATTCCCCCAGAATTCACTTATCACACTCAGAAAACAAAATACAAATTGGAAACAAGGAGAACCTCCCCTCTTTGGCCCTGTTACAATGGGTTATGGTAGGAGCCCTTGACATTTCCAACAATTCCTGTCAACTCTCTACCTGGAGGATAATGCTATCTGTAGGAAAAGGGATCGTTGTAGTAGCTGTCATATATTACAAGCTGACATGTGCCAGGCATATTTAATTCTCCAAATAAGTGTTGTGAGGTAGATGGAATTATTCCTATCATACAGAAGGAGCAAATAGAAAATCCAGAAAATAACTTGCCCAAAGTCACACAGTTGATACATGATGGAATAAGAGTTTGAACTCAAGTCTGACTCTAAATCCACACTCTTCTTTGCTCTGCTGCCTCTTAAATGACCCCTTCCTAATTAGTTCCTATGATACCCAGCAACCAGAGCTGGAGCATCGCAGTGCCTGGTAGCAGTTTGCTAGAGTTCCTTGGCATGCAATATTAGCAACAGGTAATAATAACTTGTCCATTACTTTATTCATTTCAGAGCCAAAGCCCAAATTAACCGGTAGAGGGACTGTGGTGCCCTAAAGTAGGGGGACTGGGGCCCCAGCACAAGATGTTGGTGCATCCTCCTTTGCACACATTTGTTCATCTCCTCAGCACAGGCTCTCTGGCTCCAGCAAACTGTGCTGCCCCTGGAGGTGAAGCAGATGCCCTCTGCCATTCTGAAAGTTAAATTGGCCAGTAGATTTGTTTCCTTCCACTTCATCAACCTGTCTGCTGTTTGGTGTCGGGAGCAGAGGAAAGAGGTAGCTTTGGTGAGAGGGAAAGAGAACTTGACCACACAGTGAATGGACCACTTCTTAGAAGGGAAACATTTGGCAAATCACTTGACGCATTCATCTGTAAAACAGGAGGACTGATGCACAGTACCCACCTCATGGGTAGGATTAAATGTGAATATATGTGAGATGCACAATATAGGACAAACTGGCAGAGACAACAGAAAAAGAAAATTAACAGTTTATTTGACCCCCTGACAAGCTAACATTTTCTATACCATGTGTATATCAAGACGCATGACACTTTGTATACATGGCTTCATTTATTTCTCACAACAGTTTTCCAGGTAGGTATTGTCATCCCCTTTTCAGATGAGGAAACAGGACACCACAAGGTTAACTTACCTAACCAAGGTCCATAGCGAGTTTGCAACAGACTTGGATTTGAATTAAGGTGAGTTTGACTTGATTTCCACAGTCCCACACTGCCTCTCATTATAAACACGGGAGACACTGTTTTGTAAAGTAATGAGCTTTCTCTCACTGGACATAATCAAATACAGACTACTGGGTGTGAAGTTGGGACAGTTTGGCTAGCAAGTGCTCTCAAACTCTAGAATTTATGTCTAACTTTTGTTCATTCATCGATTCATTCATCCATTTATTTAACACATATTTATGGAGTACCTACAATGTGCCAGAGCTGCTCTGGGTGTCAAAGTGATAAAACAGTCAGTAAAAAAGAAAATAAACACAGATCGTTTCAGAAAGCAAAAGTGCCCTGAAGTCAAGTGAACAGGATCACGTGATAATGAGTTCCTGGGGGCTATGAGGGGTCGTAGGGAGACACTCCTTTAGAGAGGAAGGTCAGGGAAGGCTCTGTGTGGAGGGGTATCTGAACTAAGGCCTGAAGATGAGAAAGGATCTGCCATGTGGAGAAAGCAGAGAAAAGCACCCCAAAGAGAGAGCAATAAATGCAAAGGTTTTGAGGAGGAACCAACTTGCGAGTTACAGGAATAAAAAGGAGACTAGTGTGGCCAGAGGGTGCTGACCCCAGCAGAGAAGGGAACACATGAGGAGCTGGGAGAGGCAGGCAGGAGCTAGGCCACATGGGGCCTGTAGGTCATGGTCAGAAGTCTGAATTTTATTCTAGTTGCCCTGAAAATCTCTCAAAAGAATCTAAAAATAGGTTCTTGCCTTTGCTCCCCACCCAGGATGTGTCATACCAACTCCCTGCATGTCAGCATTTGCATTTTTTTGTAGAATGGAGGAACTGCAGCACTGTGAATTACCTAGGTGTGCATGGATTGTGACTGTATCCGACATAGATCTATCTGTTTGCACTTGAGCAAGAATGTGAATTCTCTCTGGCAAGCACTAAAGCCAGCATCACTGAGAAACCTCCAGACTGTAGATCAGAAGTTTCCCTGTTTATCACAGGCCCAGAAAGTATTTGCTTACAAGACCACCTATCCTGGGCTGTCCCCACACCCCAGCAGAGATGGGCACCCAGAAGCACCCAACCCCATGATGACACCCTGGCGAATTTTTATTTGCACACAAGCATATCAGTACCTCCTCCAAACATTTCCCCTCTCAGCAAGTGGGAAGAACAAGCTTCAGAATCTTGTAGTTGTGGTGTAAACTGGATTTGGACTCAGAAAGACAGATAATTTAGAATTCTACATTTTGCATGAAAGGAGTTGACCTGTTTGAGCTTGGTTTCATTATCTACAGAATGGTGGTAGAAAAACAAACCCCACAGGATTGTTGTAGAATAAAAACATGATGACATATGTGCATAGTGCCTACCATATATTACATGCTCAAAAATGTATATTTAAAAAATTGAAACAGCTAAATCTTGCCACATAAACCCGGATCAGATAAGAAACACCACCTGGGAATTTCTGTAAGCCATCTGCATCCTATATCTGTGGATCAAGAGAAGGGGAAGACAAGAACAAATCCAAATTCAAAGTATTACTTCAAAATACAAATATCTTCAGTATCCAAAAAAAATGTAAAATTTAAATATTAGAATCAGCTAAACTTGGGAGATAGGAAAATGAATAATAACTGCAGGTAAAAATTTAGAGTTCTGTTTTATGCATACAAGGGGAATCATTAACTAATCTCAAAACATGTAAATGAGGTCTTAGAAGCATTTTCAAAACACCACATCCAATTCCAGTTACATATGCAGAATTTGCTACATTATAATAATTAGGTTTTTTTTTACAAAAGATTTATTTATTTTGAATAGAAGTATTAAATATTATACTAATTACTGGTTATTTTACTTTGTACCCAGGGAAAAGAAATGAATATTCATTAGCTCCTTAAGCTACTGATCTTCCACCGACTAGATAGATTCCGACATCACCACAGAGCTGTGGGTGGGTGGAAAATGCTCCCTGTAAAACCAGGCTTGCGCTACAAATCACAGCCCAATCTATTCTGCTAATGTGCACACGCTAGAATCCCCAGGTGAATTCCGCTACACTGTACCCCCAGAGTCCCCAGCTGAGTAGCCAATAAGCAAGAATAACTGTTAAATTGATTGTAAGGCAAGAGAATTTTTCTGTCTACACAATCCAGTGATCTTGAACAAGACAATTCATAAAATTTAAACATGGTTGCATACAATAAAATTAACATCTCCATCTGTCCAAAACACGCCTAGTTCATCCCAAAAGAATATTTCAACATACATATTTTGATTGTTTTCCAGCTTGGATTTTAATCTTACTCTAAGGAAAATAACCCCAAAAGAACCAGGCTTGAGATTTTAATTTATGAGGCATTTTCACGGCAGCTCAACAGGCAAACACTGCTTTTTATCCAGTGAAAAGGAAAAGTAAGTAGGCAATACATTTCTCAAGACACCAGTCTGGTTAACTTTTAATCCTTGCTCAGTTTAGGGCACTTCTGTGCTGGAGTCTATGTGTTGCTTGGTTTTTATTTTTTGGTTTGTTAAGTTTGTGAACCAGTGCTGGAGCAAGTCACTACCCCTGAGGAGGGAAGGGGCTGTGTCTCTGAGGGGAACATGGTCTTGCAGAAGGGGCCTCCAGGCTCCCTCTTGGCTTTGCCTGTGATGCTGACCTGCAGCCCCAGTGGGGCATCTCTCTGAGGCAGAGACTGCTAATTCTGCCAGATGGGCTGGGAAAGGGGGACTAAGATCAGGGTGCACACAGTGATGTTGGTTACGTGGAAAAACAGAACAAAGAGGAAGGGTGTGCTTCTACAGGAGGTTTCACATTTCTGGGGGTTAGGATAGAAGAGGACTCATTCAACAAATATTTATTGAGTACCAAGTGTGTGCTATACACTCTTGCTATTTTAAGTGTGGTTCCCAGACCAGCTACATCCACAGAACCTCGGAGCTTCTTAGAAATGCAGGTTCAAGGGTCTACCCCAGACCTACTGAATCAGCATCCTGACGTGATTCCTACATTAAAGTTTGAGAAGCACTTCTAGACACTGTTAGGTGTTCACCGTTGATCTCCATTTAACGTGTTATAAAAGTAAAATCCAGGTCACACAGCTGCCAAAACTTGCTTATGGCACAACTTAAAATATAACTCTATCCCATTGCAAGGGACATGGCACAGGCATTTACAGTGACATGTGGTAGTTGGGCCTCTCATAAAGACCTCATGTGCTAAGCCATGGAAGAGCCTCCCTTCAAGGCAATCAAGGGTGCCTCGACACACCTGATGCAAATAAACCAACAGTGTTCCCATTCCTAAATCCAAGTTGCAAGAGTTTCCCATGTGGAAACTCTAGACACTAGAAAAGACCTAGGAAATAAAGGCTGGTCTCATCTGGTTTCCAGCTGGCAATGAAAGAGGGCTAGGAGGAAAATTATCCAATTCACTTAGCCAGCTAATTTATTTAGGTCTTTCACTAGTCCATAGCCCTTGCATAAGAGAAATCACACGAGGTAGATAAACATCGGGGAGGGGAGGTCTCCACTGATTTCATTGGACAGTTGTGTTACATTTTATCTTCATTTTCTGCTCTAATAGATGCTGGTAATACTTCTTGACAGGTTGTGTAGAGCCTCAGATTTTCCACAGCCAAATGGAAGTGATTTTAAAGATATTGTAGAAATTAATGACCCGTGAGGGTTTCTATGGACTCATATCTACTCTCCCTGGAGCTTCCCACATGTCAATCTTTATCAACTTGTCTATTTCCCAGCATCTTATTTTTAAATTTTTCTTTTAATTTTTAATTACAAAAGTATTATATAAATTCATGTTTTAGAAAAAATTAAACAATATGAAAATATATACAGAAAAGAAGTGGAAAATCTCCTTTATTCCCCTACACAAGGGTAATCACTGTTAACATTGGGATGCATTTTTCAGACTTTATTCTATGTATTTACACTGTATATGCATATATCCACATGTAGTAGTTCTACATTCTTGGACCATATGATATTATTATTCTGCAACTTTTTTTTTTACTTAGTTACTGTTTTTCACTTTATCTTAGAGATGGTTTACTTCCTCTCTCTCTCCCTCTCATCATACATACACATATATGTATGTATATATATGTAAAATTTATATATGTATAAAATTTCTAAAGAGCTGCATAATGTCCCATAGACTAGATTTACCTTGATTAATTTAATCATTCCCCTGTTGATGAAGATTTAGATTATTTCCAATCAATTTTTAAACTGTAACAATTCTCCCATAGGGCCAGATAAAAAAGCAACATATGAAAACCAAGAGCTTTCCATACACCACTAATAACTAATTTAAAAATGTCAATTTTTAAAAGCCTATTCACAGTAATAGAAAAGATGAAATGCAAGAGCAACATGAAAAGAAATCTATAAAATGTATGGACAGATATAAAAGAAGAATAGAACAGAAGAAACATACACCTGATTCTTAGATGAGAAGATACATATCAATTATCTCCATTATCTTTACAAAATCAATCAATCCCAAACAAATGGCAGTGGGGTAGTTTATACAACTTGACAAATTGGGTGTAAAGTTATTCTAGAATAGTTAAGTGTGAGGAATAACCAAATAAGTTTGGGGAGGAGAAAGAAGACACAGCTAAGATATCTTCAATTTCGGTGAGTGGAGTTGCTATATCTGCAATATCACCACAACATAGGAGCCCAGAGCTAGCAGAATAAGCATGTTTTTGAACTGGAGATCCAAGAGAAAGACAGAGAGCAATCGAAATCCAATTTAAGAAAAATTTGCAAATCACAGTTCCAGAACACTGCCACTAAAAACATCAACCAATAAAATCAACATATTCTTTGTGACCAATTGTCAGTTATGTAAAAGTTTAGGAATCATTTGAAAGGAATATAGGTTCTCTATTTGTTGGCTAAAAACTAACACATATATATTCATACTCAAACTTATTAATTTCACCCAAACAAGTGCATATTTTTTGGGTCTATATGATACGTTGATTTCTGAGGGATATGAGCACTTGAATCTCTCTTCAGTTTAGGGAAATTTTATTTTATTATAGCTATGATTAATTCCCCCTTTTTCTCTCTCTCTCCCTGTCTTCATCATCTCTGTTATTATTATCCTCTCTCTTCTTCCTCCTCTTCCTCCTTATTTCTCTCCCTCGCCCTATCTTTCTCTCTCTCTCATTTTCTGGCAAATTATTTTGGAGCAAATCCCACGCATTATGTCATTTCAGTTCTACATACTTAAGTAAGCATCTCTAGAAAATACAACATTCTTTTACCTAACCATATTACCATTTTTATACACACTAGTAAACATAAAATTTTCTTGGTATCATCTAAGACTTAGGCATTTTCAGGTTCTCTAGGTGTTTAAAATGTTTTTTACATTTGGTTTTATGGAATCCAAACAAGGTCCACACCTTATACTTAGTTATCTAAAGTCTCTTAATCTAGAATTCTCTCTCCTCCCTCCCCTTTATTTTTTCCTTTTTTTTTTTCAGGTAATTGACTTGTGAAGAAACCAAGTGTATTGTCCTGTAGAAGATCCAACATTTGGGATTTGTCTGTTTACTTCCTTGTAAGGAATGATTGTTCATTCATCACTTGCATTGCCTTCAAATTGAAGTTAGCTTTAAAGGTTTGATTAGATTCAGGTTCAACTCTTCGGCAAGAATACTTTACAGGTCATAACCTGTACTTCATAACTGCATCATATCAGGAGGCATGCACTGTTTGATGCCAATATTGATCAATGGGTTTGGGGCATGATAGTCGGTTTCCTCCATTGTAAAGTGTCCAACAAAATTTCATCTAATGGTTTTATCCATTGATGATTATTGCCCAAATCTATTATTCACAAAAGGCTAAAGATGCTGACTTTCTAATTCTATTATTTTTCATACTTTTATTATGTGGAATTTTTCTGTAAAGAAAAA
This sequence comes from Tapirus indicus, assembly GCA_031878705.1. NCBI lineage: Eukaryota > Metazoa > Chordata > Mammalia > Perissodactyla > Tapiridae > Tapirus > Tapirus indicus. Next base: position 51,606,270 of record CM062918.1, read on the forward strand.
CTTTCATTTATCACCTAGGGCTATTTGATTACCCCAATGTCCTGTTCATACAAGACAGACAAGATAAATGCTTAATCTTTCCTTGTAATTGACACCTTTTAGAGTAAGAAGTTATTGTCCTAATTACTTTCAGTGATGCCTACTGAGGTGTTTTTGTTTGTTGGCTTTCTCCTATATTCTTTTTTGTTGAGTGTCATTATGGAATCTATGTATCCAATGTTTTTCATTCGATAGAATTCATTTTGGTACTAAAATTTTCCCATCCTTAGGCAAGGAAGCTCCTTCGTGTTGGCTCCTGTACCCCTTTGACAAGGCCCATTAGTCTTTGATAGCTCCCTTGCTTTGAGGCACAAGACATTCCAGAGACATCTTATAAATTTCATATCCCAGACCTGGAATCAATCATTTCTCCAAGGAGTCCTCATTCCTTTTGGTATTTAAAAACCACAACTTAAGAGTGAGATGTTTGTTGTCATTGGGCTTCTTCATTTCTTCATACTTTTTCGTGAACAAAGCTAGGAAAATGTGCATTTTTTAAAAAGAAAACAAAATAATGAGTTTATACTGGTATTTCCTAATCAAATGTAACATTACAATATTTTTACGTATGACTATCATCAAAAACAAAAGAGATTAAGTGTTGGCAAGGAAGTGGAGAAAAGATAACCCTCGTGCACTGTTGGTAGGAACGTAAATTGGTGTAGCCACTATGGAAACCAGTATGGAGGCTCCACAAAAAGTTAAAATACAGCTACCATATGATCCAGCAATTCCACTTCTGGGTATATAGCCAAAGGAAATGAAGTCACTATTATGAAGTGATATCTGCACCTCCATGTTCATTGCATAAAGAAAATGTGATACGTACACACACGTGCGCGCGCACACACACACACTCAATGGAATATTATTCAGCCATAAAGAAGAAGGAAATCCTAACATTTCCAACAACATTGATGAACCATAAGGGTCTTATGCTAAGTGAAATAAGACAGAGAAAAACAAATGCTCTCTTATATATGGAATCTAAAAAAACTGAACTCATAGAAAGAGAGAACAGATTGGTGGTTGCCTGAGGTGAGGGGTCATGGAGTAGGGAAAATGGGTAGAAGGGGTCAAAAGGTACAAACTTCCAGTTACAAGATAAATAAGTTCTGGGGATGTAATGTACTGCATGGTGACTATAGCTAATAGTATTGTATTGTATATTTGAAAGTTGCTAAGATGGTAGATCTTAAAAGTTCTCATCACAAGAAAAAAAATTTGTAACTATGTGAGGTGATGGATGCTAACTAAACCTATTGTGGTAATCATTTCACAACATATACACATATGAAATCATTATGTTTTATACCTTAAACAAATACAATGTTATATGTCAATTATATCTCAATAAAACTGGAAAAAAGATTTTTATGTAACTTTTTTGAAGTTTTATAATTATTTCTTTTCTCTTATACTAAAAATCTTGGTTCCTAGCAACATTAACATACTTAGGTGCATTACCCTATTATTTCTCAGATGGCATATGATGTGGAGTATCTTTTCGTATGCTCATTTGCCATCTATGTATCTTCTTTGGCAAAGTGTCTGTTAAGGTCTTTGGCCCATTTTTTGGTTAGATCATTTGTTTTCTTATTGTTGAGTTTTACGAGTTCTTTGTGTACTTTGTATAACAATCCTTTATCAGTTGTATCTTTTGAAATATTTTCTCCCAGTCTGAAGCCTGTCTTCTAATTCTCTTGACATAGTCTTTCACAGAGCAGAAATTTTTAATTTTAACGAAGTCTAGCTTATCAATTATTTCTTCCATGGATGGTGCTTTTGGCGCTGTATCTAAAAAGTCATGCCGTACCCAAGATCATCTAGTTTTTCTCTCATGTTGTCCTCTAGGAGTTTCATAGTCTTGCATGTCACATTTAGTTCTATGATCCATTTTGAGTTAATTTTTGTAAAGGGTGTGAAGTCTGCGTCTAGATTCTGGCTTTTTTTTTTTTTGCATGTGGATGTCTAGTTGTCCCAGCACCATTTGTTGAAGAGACTATCTTTGCTCCATTATATTACCTTTGCTCCTTTGTCAAAGATCAATTGGCTATATTTATGGAGGTCTATTTCTGGGCTCTCCATTCTGTTCCATTGATCGATTTGTCTGTTCTTTCACCAGTATCTCATTGTCTTGATTACTGAGCTTTATAGTAAGTCTTGAAGGTGGGTGTGTCAGTCCTTCAACTTTGCTCTTCTTCAGTATTGTGTTGGCTATTCTGGGTCTTTTGCCTCTCCATATAAACTTTAGAATCAGTTTGCCAATATCCACAAAATAACTTGCTGGTATTTTGATTGGCATTGCATTGAATCTATTGATCGAGTTGGGAAAAACTGACAACGTGACAATGTTGAATCTTCCTATCCATGGACATGGAATAATTTTCCCATTTATTTAGTCTTTGATTTCATTCATCAGAGTTTTGTAGTTTTCCTCATATAGATCTTGTATATATTTTGTTAGAGTTGTAGCCAAATGTCTTATTTTGGGGGGTGATAATGTAAATGGTGTTGTATTTTTAATTTCAAATTCCACTTGTTCATTGCTAGTATATGGGAAAGTGGTTGTCTTTTGTATATTAACCTTTTATCTTGCAAACTTGCTATAATTGCTTATTAGTTCCAGGAGTTATTTTGTCAATTCTTTCAGATTTTCTACTTAGACAATCATGTCATCTGCAAAAAAAATAGTTTTATTTCTTCCTTTCCAATCTGTATACATTTTATTTCCTTTTCTTATATTATTGTATTAGCTGAAACTTCCAGGATGATGTTGAAAAGGAGTGGTGAGAGGAGACACCTTTGTCTTGTACCTGATCTTAGAGAAAAAGCTTTGAATTTCTCACCATTAAGTATCACGTTACCTGTAGATTTTTTTGTAGATAGTCTTTATCATTTTGAGAAAGTTCCCCTCTATTCCCAGTTTACTGAGAGTTTTTACCATGAATGAGTGGTGGATTTTCTCAAACATTTTTTCTGCATCTATTGATATAATCACATGATTTTTCTTTTTTACCCTGTTGATGTGATTGATTACACTGATTGATTTTCAAACATTGAACTGGCTTTGCCTACCTAGGATAAATCCCACTTGATTGTGGTGTAAAATGTTTTATACATTTTTGGATTCTATATGCTAATATTTTGTTGAGGATTTTTGCATCTATGTTCATCAGAGATATTTATTTGCAGTTTTCTTTTCTTGTAACATCTTTGGTGTTGGTATTAAGGTAATGCCGGCCTCATAGAATGAGTTAGGAAGTATTCTCTCTGCTTCTATTTTCTGGAAGAGATTGTAGAGAACTGGTATAATTTCTTCCTCACACGTTTAGTATTCACCAGTGAACCCACCTGGGCCTGGTACTTTCTGTTTTGAAAAGTTATTAATTATTGATTCAAATTCTTTAATAGATATGGGCCTTTTCAAATTATCTACTTCTTCTCATGTGAGTCTTGGTAAATTGTCTCTTTCAAGGAATTGGTCCATTTCATCTAGGTTATCAAATTTGTGGGCATAGAGTTGTTAACAGTATTCCTTTCTTATCCTTTTAATGTCTGTAGTGTCTGTAGTGATGTCTCATCTTTTATTTATGATATTAGCAATCTGAGTCATCTGTTTTTCTTAGCTGGTTAGAGGCTTATCAATTTTATTGATCTTGTCAAAGAACGAGCTTTTGAGTTTATTAATTCTCTCTATTGATTTCCTGTTTTCAATTTCATTGATTTCTGCTCTAATTCTTATTTCTTCTGCTTACTTTGGATTTAATTTGCTCTTCTTTTTCTAGTTTTTGAAGGTGAAAGCTTAAATGATTGATTTCAGATCTTTCTTCTTTTCTAATATATGCATTCAATAATTTTTCCTCTATTCATTGCTTTTGCTGTCATCCCATAAATATTTATGAGTTGTATTGATTTTCATTTAGTTCAAAATATTTTTAAATTTTTCTTCAGTTCATCTTTGATTCATGTGTTTATTCATTCAACAAACATTTTATTGAGCTTCTACCCTGTGCTAGGTACTAAGGATACAAGGTTGAATAAAACATTCTTTCTGTCCTCAAGGAGCTCTATCTAGTAGAGTAGAAGGATATGGGAGCCACTAGTTATAATGAAATATTATAATAAATTCATAATGGAAATAAGTATATATTATTCTGGAGAAAGAGAACAAGGAATATTAAATCTGTCCTGGGGAGTCAGAAAATGCTTTCTTAAGCTACTCTTATTCAAATATAACCTCTAGTTCTTACTTTCCTTGATGGTTTCAGGCAGGATTAATTTACCCCTTTATCAGTGTTTCCACAACACTTTTTATATTCATCAACTATATCAGCTATCACATTTTACTACAATTGCTTGTTTGTAACTCTATCACTCACAAGAAATGGTAAACTTCTTAAAAGCATGGTACAGATCTTACTCATCTTTGTGTTTCTACTACCCAAGAGTGTCTACAATACAATACGAGCTCAGTAAAATTTTTTTATATATAAGTGTATGCACAATTGGATAGATGAATGAAGTAACATATGACATTATTATGATTAGTGTATTAATAAAGTTATATTATTTATCAACATAATTTGTGCAGATTTTGGAGCTATGAAATGCTGAATATGAAAAAAGGGAGCCTTAATTGAACACATGGATGAATATCAATAAAATATTAAAATTCATATGTATTATTTTAAGTAACAAATTCTAGATATTCATTTCTCTGTATGTCTTGTACAAACATTTACCCTGATTCAATCAAATATTTCTCTGCTGTTTGAAAATGCTCTTTTATAGCAAAATCAGTATATAACTACTCTTGTCTCTTGCCCAAAGTTGGAGGATTACTTGGTTATCTTTGAGGCAAACACAAGCATTCAAGGTGGCCACTCTGGGAAGATGAGTTCAGTTGCATTTAGAATGACTGCCTTTAAGAAAAATCCCAGAGTTGTGCTTAACTATAAGGTGGAGGGAAACTTAGCAAAGGCTCAAAAGGTAAAACACCAAACTCTGACATTTTAATATTCTACTATACAAAATATGTCTCTAAGAGTTATAAAACACACCATTTCTATGCTTCCTTTTGGAAATGGAATTAACATTCTTGCACTAACTGGAAATAGTAAATTCTTAAATTGTTAATAGCTTCCCCAGGCTTCTGCTCTTTTACCATGCAATCATCTTGGCCCCGAATTATGAAAATATTGCGACGTGTGCTCATCAGCTTGCAATCCTAAGGCTCTTTCTACTTCTGAAAACAACTTTTGAACTGGGGAATAAACTACAGGGGTCCACTTCTGGACAGGAAGTATTTTAACATGGAAATCCATTGCACATTTTGTATCTGTTTTCTTGGACATTTTCAGATAACCCATCTGAATTTGAGGCTTATCAAAATGATTTTGCTAAACACAACATCATGCTTTGTGTATAGTAAATCCTGCCAACTGTCATGGGTTCAATGCTTAGGGGTGCGGGGTGGCAGGTGGTGTGTGCTAGTAACTAGTATGTAACTGGAGGTGGCATTGAATGGGGGAGGAAGAGCTCAAAAAATAAGAAAAAATGATCTTGTTACAAGAATATAAATGCAATAAGCTTCAAGGAATTAAATGAAGAGGGAAAATAAGGTACGGGATATTCAGATGAAGTAAACAGACAAAACGACAGTGGACAAATTAGAGTTCAGATTCTCAACTACCACTTCACAGAGAGGAATACCATTTATATGTTCCATGGTGTCCATGAGAAAAACAGATGCTCAGCACAATACCCAATAAAAGTTTTTCACATGTCTTCGTGAAAAGCCTACTATGTGCAAACGGAAATGCACTATATGTCACTTATGGAAACTTTTGGAAACTTTTAAAACAATACTACATATTGTTTGTAGACACTTGGACAAGCACTAACAGCACATAAAATGTAGACAGGAAAGATACATACCAACTCTGGGGTAGTCTAATGAGTGGGGAAGGGGAATGGGTGAGGGGGTGTCAAACTGTATTTATAATATTCTATTTCTTTTTCAAAAACGAGATAGATATGGCAAAAAGTAAACTTTTCATGACACTTTGGGGTCTATTATTTTCTGTATGTTTGAAATATTTCATAAATATAAAGAAAAAGGTTTAAAGTTTACATGTGTAACATAATGAGCAATATATTTCAACAACCTCAAAGTAAATACAATTAGTACAAAGTCTTTCAGCCCTTTCTTTTTAACACTGCTTGATGAAAACCAATGGTAAATGGCTGGAAAAAAATTCAATTTAGTGTAAGCAACTTTTTGAGGTGGGGAGGTGGTCAAAATTATGCCAACTGGATACCTGACTCTTTGGTGGTCTGGACAACCTCAGTGATGGAGAGTACCGTGTTAGATGAGGGGATGAACATCCTCTCCTTCGGAAAATCCTCCACAAATGCGTTTCCTCCTGAGATTTTGATAAGCAACAGACAGCCCTTGGTTCAAAGTTTTACTCCCTGCCAAGTACTTATTTCCTCTGTTGAGTTCAGCGCCTTGAATACTCATCCAGGTTCTCATGGAACAGATGTCCTCCTTAGGTGTGTGGAGCCTGACAAAGACAAGGCCCCCCGTGACAAGCAGTGCTGAGGGACCCGTGGCAGAGATTGCTGGGACTCCAGGTGGGTGGGGGGCAGGGCACCAGATGTCTATGCAGAGTCAGATCACTACCATTTTAGACTTAATTTCTCTTCCAAATGAGCAATTTAATCAGTCCTAACTGTTAGATTACTGTACTTTTGTATGAAGTTTAAGAAATGCATGAAACAAGGGAGAAGTTCGGGCAACTACACTAAATATTAAGCAGCAGAGCATAATAGGGCAAAGTCTTTATTGTATTCTTCACTGCTGTGTTATTTTCATTGCAACACATTAGCAAATGAATAAACAAGTTCACCACCCTTTGGGCATTTTCAAGCAGATGCAACCAAATTGGCAATAAAATAATAATATTGCTAGAAATTCCAGAAAAGCAGCGATAGTTCTGGAGATCTGAATGCATACAATCCTCCTATAACTCTCCCTAGCTCCTGCTATGAAGGCAAAGGGATGATGTTCCCACTTCTCCTTTCATCTGCTTTTTTGTCTATTTGCAGACTTCCTGTGAGAATCATTTTAACTGACTGCACATATATAGTTATTGGAAGGGGGTCCATGTGATTTTCCTTGCTCCTCATCCCCACCCACTATCCCTGGGAGTGATAACTATACAAATTAGCTTTTCTAGGGGGAGTCTTTTATAAGCATTCAAACAAGTGGCTTCACCTTGGTATTTTGTGGATGGTAGAGAAGCCATGAGGTATGAGCCTATGTGGGAGCCCCAGGTGCAGTCCCCTCCTCCCAAGTCAGATATTTACTAACAATCTTTCATAGGCCAAAGAATCCTGAGGTGTACAGAGTATCTGGACCACCAAGATTGTGCGTCTCTGGTCGAGACCAATGGTTCTCAAACTGTGGTCTCTAGACCATTAGCATCAGCGACGTCTGGGAACTTGTTAGAAATGAAAATTCTTGAACTTCACTCCAGACCTTATGAATAAGAAACTCTGAATAGTAATCAAAACAGCATGGTACTGGTACAAAAATAGACACACAGATCAATGGAACAGAATTGAAAGCCCAGAAATAAAACCACACACCTAAGGACAGCTAATTTTTGACAAAGGAGCAAAGAACATACAATGGAGAGAGGGAAGTCTCTTCAATAAATGACGCTGGGAAAATTGGACAGCAACATGCAAAAGAATGAAAGTAGACCATCTCCTATCGCCATATACAAAAATCAATTCAAAATGGATTAAGGACCTGAAAGTGAGACCTGAAACTATAAAACTCCTGGAAGAAAATATAGGCAGTACACTAATTGACATTGGACATAAAGGGATCCTTTCAGATTCCATGTCTCCTCGGACAAGGGAAACAAAAGAAAAAATAAACAAGTGAGACCTCATCAGACTACAGAGCTTCTACAAGGCAAATGTAACCAGGATCAAAATGAATAGACAACCCACCAGCTGGGAGAAAATATTCGCAAATCGTTTATCCGACAAGGGATTAATGTCTGTAATTTATAAAAAACTCATACAACTGAGCAACAAAAAAATAAACAACCCGATCGAAAAATGGGCAGAGGATATGAACAGACATTTTTCCAAGGAAGAGATACAGATGGCCAATAGACACATGAAAAGATGTTCAACATCACCAATTATCAGGGAAATGCAAATCAAAACTACACTAAGATATCACCTGACACCTGTTAGAATGGCTATAATCACAAAGACAAATAACAACAAATGCTGGAGAGGATGTGGAGAAACGGGAACCCTCACTCACTGCTGGTGGGAATGCAAACTGGTGCAGCCTCTATGGAAAACAGTATGGAGAGTCCTCAAAAAATTAAAAATAGAAATATCTTATGATCCAGCAATCCCACTCTTGGGCATCTACCCAATGGACATGAAATCAACCATCACAAGAGGCTTATGCACCCCTATGTTCATTGCAGCATTATTCACTATAGCCAAGAAGTGGAAGCAACCCACGTGTCCCTCAACTGATGATTGGTTAAAGAAGATGTGGTATATACATACAATGGAATACTACTCAGCCATAAGAAAAGACAGAATTGTACCATTTGCAACAACATGGAGGGAACTAGAAGGTATTATGTTAAGTGAAATAAGCCAGAGAGAGAAGGACAGACACTGCATGAATTCAGAGAGAACTGATTGGTGGTTACCAAGGGGAAGGGGGGTGGGAGGTGGGCACAAGGGTGATGGGATACATCCACATGGTGACAAACAATAATGTACAACTAAAACCCCACAGTGTTATAAACTATTAAGATATCAATAAAAAAATTTAAAAAACAATCTCTGGCAGTGAGTACCAGCAATCTGTGTTTTAACAAACCCTCCAGGTGATTCTAATGCTTGCTAAAGTTTGAGAAGCATAGATTATTCTCAATTTTGGTCTGTCAGAGGTGGGAGAGTATAGTGTGAAGAGTGTGGATTCTGGAGCCAGACTTTCTGACTTCAAATTCCAGGTCTCCCACTAACTATATGCTATTGCACAAATTGCTTCACCTTTCTGGGCCTCAGTTTCCTTATCTGTAAAATAAGGTTAATAGTAGTACACCCATCCATAGGATGGTTGTAAGGATTAAATGAATTGTTTTAATAATTGTTAGCTGTTTTTATGAAATTAAACTACTTATTGAGGCAAGTCCTTCTAAGGAAGGAAGATCTGCCCAAGTTTGCCTTGGGCAAACCTCTTTACTTCCCTGAGACACAACAACTTCATCTGTAAATGGGAGGATTACATCTGAACCATTTGCATCACTGGGCTGGTGTGAAGACAGAGAGAGAAAATGTGTAAGTTGTTTGTAAACTGAAAGAGCTATTTAAGGCAAGGTAGCAAAGGCACACCACATTCACCAAGTTAATTGTGATTTTCCCCTCCTCAGGGGCAGTGCAAACCCAATGAACTGTGCCTTTTGGTTTCTTTCCACCAGCTGAGCATCCTGCCCCCTTTTTAGGGAGCACTCAATTCATACTGAGAACAGCTGCCACAGTCTACAAGCTATTTTTCTAGTGTCTTGCGAGGTACTTCTTTGGACACCAGACACTCTCTCCTCTTCAGTTACATCATTCTCACTAAATAAATATTTGTTATTCCCCCGTAGTTTCTGAGTTGAAAATGTGCAGCATGACTCACTTGTTAATATCCTTTCAAACTTGTATAGAGTAACTCTACTGAAGATGCATCACAATAATAACCATTTATTGAGCAACTATTAGGAATGAGGGAGGTACTGTGCTAAGGCTCCACACACCTTATTTCATTCATTTCTCAAAACGATCCCATGAAGCAAGTACTACAACTATCCCTGTTTTATAATGAGAAAACCAAGCCTGAGAGAGGTTAAGTAACTTGACCAAAGCTTTCCAGCTAGGAAGATCTCTTTGATTCCAAGAGTTCTTTCAATGGACTACCCAGTAGAATAAAATCATCTTGTCCTGGGTCTCTTTGCCACTTTGGAAACTGAACATGCTAAGGCAGGGACAAAGACAAATAAACCAGCTCATATCACATGCCTCTGAATAAGAAACCTGTGTTGGAGCCAGCCCTGATGGCCTAGTGGTTAAAGCTCAGCGTGCTTCCCCCTGGCAGCCTGGGTTTGGTCCCCAGGTGTGGAACCCCACTACTCATCTGTCAGTTGCCAGGCTGTGGCAGTGCTCACATAGAACTAGAAGGACTTAGAACTAGCATATACAACTATGTACTGGGGCTTTGGAGAGGAAAAAAAAGAGAGAGAGAGAGGAAGATTGGCAACAGATGTTAGCTCAGGGTGCCTCTTTCCCAGCAAAAAAACCCCCTGCATTTGGGTGGGGTTGGAGTGACATTTTAGAAATGAATGCCCGAGAAGCATTTCATCCTTCTCCACTCACTATCTTTGTCACCACAAAGATCAAGACTATGCTTCAAATGGGCACCTAACTCTCCCTAAATAAACCAAAATCAAATTACCACTCCCACATTACACAATTATTGGTTTTTTGTTTAAACTTACCACATCGGTTTATTTGTTCCCCACCTCCACCCCTAGGGTACATCATTCTTATTCAACAATTAAAATGACCCCACTTGTCCATTTAAAACATCTTTTATTGACTTTCTTTTATTTTTGTCATATGTCTTTCATCATTGAAAGAGTCTGGTCGGTATGCAGAGAGTCATTTGGAAAAGGCTATATCTATAAAATCTTAAACTTTATTTAGAAATGTGAGCTACATAAAAGAATTCTATTTACTGATAACATCATCTTAGGATTTGAGAGAAAAATGTCCAAAGATTACCAAATGGGTGTTTACAAAAACCTACAACAGCAGACATTTAAATGGAGCCAAAAGACCTTTCGACCAACCTCTTTACTTGACAGATGTCATCTCTGAGGGCTTTTGGAGTAGACTCACCCCCTCCTTCAACTGGTGGAAGCAAGACTTAAAACTCAGTTTTATTTAAATGGATTTTTTGCTTTGCTTTGTTATAGTGCCTTGAAAAACAAATCTGTGTAGTTTCCCAAGCATACAGACCTGAGAATTGCCCTCCAGAAATATTTGAATAAATTAATTTGCTAACTCAAATGCAAATGAAGTGTAATTCAGTGGATCTTTTTATCCCAGGCATGAGTTCTGTGAGGGTTCAGAGTGCATTTGCTTCAACTTTTGAAGTAGGTTTTGTAAAGATCCTTAGCTGTTACCCAAGGATGGTATGAATTTATGGAGTGCTAGTCTGGATGAAAACAGCATTATAACATAAAATGCATCATTAATACTTTAAAACCCAGTATGATTTATATTTATATAAATAACATAAAAGAAGCCAATTAAACCAAAGTCACTGGAGTATAAATAACATAAAAACTTATTGTTCTGTAAGCTACTGAAAATAAACTAATAATGAAAGTATTTATCATATGTCTAAAAACCAAGCAGGTAAGAGTGGGTTAACAGACTGCAGGGAGAAACGTTTTTACTTTTCTGACATCTTTTAATGCAGGCCCAACATTTTCATTCAGTTCAGATCCATTTAAAACGTGACATTATATCTGAAAGTTGCCTTTTGTCCATTTGAGTAATTAATAATTTAAGTGTAACAAGGACATCTTGATTCAAATACTTTGTAATTTGACTAGGAGGATATTTAAAATTCATTACAGTACATTAAACTTGCAGTGAACAGTTAGCTTCATTGCAAAATAAATAAATAGCCAATTTGCTTTGATCAGCAGAAATTCTGATAAAATCAGCAAAACACCAATTAAAATGTGAAAAATGTCACCTACTGTAGTTATTCTAATGGAACATGGACTTAGAGGAAGGAACTGATTCAATGTTTATTTTCATACAAGCTGTGGCTTCCAAATGTAAATCACTTCACTTTTTGCTGGTGTAGCCAGCTCCTCCCGGCCCTGCATTGATCCTACGCTTGAACAATTTGTATTACATAACAAGGCAGCTCTACTGGGGCTACAGTTGAAGTCCCTTAATTTTCTGGCAAATCATTCTTTTCTTGAAATGTTTTGCAGTCTTCTCATCTCAGGGAGTACTGTTAACTGATTGAGTACTGCTAACTGATGGAGGACTGTGCCCAGTGATCCACAGTCCTTCCTGGCACGTGTGACCACTGTCCTGGGTTGAGGCAGTCTCTCTTGGAAGGATCAAGACCCTTTGGTCTTGCTTCTTATCGTGTCAGTCATTTTAGTCCGTCAGCACAATGCTGCTGTCTGTCCACAATAATTTAGACTTCTGTCACAGCATGGAAAATTCAAGTTTAGCATGTGTCTGTTAATTTCTAGCACTTACTCCAGTGCCGGGTACCTGTGGGTGCTCAACAAATGAGTCCTGGAAGGACCGAGGAGTCCACCTGAACGTCAGTCTCTTCCAGTTAATTCTGTGGCGGGGGCTTGGACCTCCTGATTTCAGAATCCAAAAATCAATTCTCAAGTCCTCAGTGCTTCCAAAATAAAGGGAAGAATTAGCGTGAAAGAGGAAAAAAACTGCTTAACACTTCATTGCATGCCCTGTTTATGGAATTTAAAAAAAGAAAAAAAAATGAATTTCTTCGAACAGCAAGCTGGGTTTTCTTTCCTCATCTGTCTTTTCTTCTTTGTAGGCAGTTTCTTCTTGACAGAAACCATAAATTCATTTCTAACAAGCACTGTGGAATCTCTGTCACTTCTGGCCACTTCAGAAATCAGTAACAGGAAAGGAATGTGCAAAAATGAAAACAATTGTGCTGTGTCGTGGGCGCTGTTTTTTTCTTTTGAATTTTTTCAAAATGTTGTTTCATCATCTTTTCAACTATTACATGCAATAGATATTTCAGAAGAAATGTTATAAGAGAACATCAGCATGGAACCTGGCCCATTTGCAAATGAACTTGATCATTATCCAATTAGGAGATGAAGACTATGTTTAAGCAAATTCACAATTCAAAAACCCCCAAATTAAATTTAAACACCTCAGGGAAACCCATGATGAGTTTAAAATTAAATGAAATAACAGCTATTTTACTGAGTTCAAAACAACTAATTGCTTGGGAGCTGCTTTCACTCAATTGAAATTTTGTCCAATTATTGCCATTGCATTTCGTACCTTGAATTTATATTTTTGCCATAGTTAGGAGGTTCCTTTTAATAGTAAAGGGATGGTCCAGTCCATTTGCCAAAGCGATGAGTTCTGCATGTATGCCTTAACATATACACTGTAAAACTCAACCTTGAATGTGTCCGTATGAATTTAAGACTGTATTTGTATCCTTAAAGAAAAGTTAGAGAGACACATGATCTTGTCTGCAACTGGTCATTTGTTTTCATTTAATTAGAAAGCATAATGGCGTAGTAAAATCAGAAAGGTCTTTGACAGACCCCAGCCAGTACCTCCACCACCACGTGTTTGCTGAGATCTTAAGCAAGCACCTTAACCTCTCCAAGCTTCATTTTCTTGCATTTGTAAAATGGAATAACAATACACCTAATTGATGGAATTGTTGTGAGGACTGGATGATCATAAATGTAGAGCATGTAGAGTAATGCTCAGCATATAGTAATCACTCAATAAACTCCAGCCACTATAATTAGTCACTACCATGCCATGTTTAAAAAATGACATCAGGCACGTTAATAAGATATAGGGTCTTGGCCCTCAAAAGGGTTGCGAGACATAGCAAGTAAAAATACAGGATGCAATATCTGGGACATACTTGTACTAAAAAACTATTCAGTGTTTATCTGAAATTCAAATTTAATGGGACATCCTGTAATTTATCTGGCAATTTAGTACATAAGTTCTGGGACTCAAAGACCTTACAATTTCATATTGTCCTTTAAATACTTGGGAATCAAGCAAAGGGCAGGTGAGAAGTGAAACATTTAGACTATTGCCTGAATTCTTCACTTCACTTTGGGCATAGAGACAGAAAGTTTTCACTGTCACTCTGGGTGTCCTTGGGACACCATGACATGCAATCAACATCACCTGTGCTGGCTGATAATTCAGAGGATATGATGCCCTTGTTTATAGCACCTTCAATTCCACAGACATTTTTACTTGACTAATTCACTGTTTCATCCCAGGCAGGGGGTGGGGAGGAAATCATTCAAACTAAATGCTACTTTGAAGTTCAGTTACTTGGCTGGAAAACAGCAGATAAATTGATAATCGCAAATGGTCTGAAATTTGAATGATTCTTTTTCCACTTCAACTAAATCTATTGAGCACACCCAAATAATTTAAAAGTGCTGAAAATAAGCAGTATTGGGGATTAATGAAAGCAATATATTCACTCTGTTGCATTTATTATTTTTAAATTATAGTACTCCTACTTGAAGGAATGCAATGAGGTTGAAATGAAGCAATTTTGTTGTTAAATATTGTCATTTAGAACAAAATGCATGTGACTCTGGAACTGAAATAGCACAAGCTGTGACTGTTTTTTTTTATCCTTTGTTATTCTCAAGTAAGCCAAAAAAAAAAAAAAAAATAGCAATACCAAGGAAGTCCCCTGTCTCAGTGATCCCAAAGGGGGCTGACCGTACTAGGCACGGAAGTTGCGCAGGATGTGAAGACCAAGGGGGCAGAGATGGGCAGTCAGATCCCTGGCAGCTCCTTCTGGGGTTCATCTAGGAATGGCTCCTGTTGCTTCTCGACTGGCTCTAACCTAGTACCTTCAAGAACAGAGTGGGGTCATGGGAAATAGAGAGAACTGGGCTTCAGGACATTCTTTGAGGCATAGACCCTATCCTCGCAGAACTTACGTTGTAGTGGAGGAGACAAACAATACAATTAAAATATTGTGCGTCAGATGATGATAAGCTTTTTGGCTGTGTGACTTTAGGCAAATTACTTATCCGCTCTGAGTTTGGATTTCCTTCTCTGAAGAATGGAAGATAATACCTACCACGCAGGGTTTTGTGAGGGCTAGAGATGATGGATGCAAAGCACACACAGTTCCTGGGGAACAGAAGCAGTAACTGTAATTGTTTTTTATTTATTTACTTTATTTTTATTTTTTTTGTGAGGAAGACCAGCCCTGAGCTAGCATCCGTTACTAATCCTCCTCTTTTTGCTGAGGAAGACTGGCCCTGGGCTAACATCTATGCCCATCTTCCTCTACTTTATATGGGACGCCGCCACAGCGTGGCTGACAATCACTGCGTCGGCAGGCGCCCAGGATCCGAACCTACGAACCCCGGGCTGCCAAGCGCGAACTAAACCGCTGCACCACTGGGCCGGCCCCTGTAATTGTTTTTATTACTATTCTTTTTATTATTTATTTTTCCTGCTCTATCTTGTTAGAAATGGAAACCGAAGGTATAGCAAAGGTAGAGTTACCAGGTAAAGTCCACTTAAATTTGAATGTCAGATAAACAATGTATCATTTTTTTAGCATATCCCACACAATATACAGAACATGCTCATGCTAAAAAAAAAAAAAAAGTCATTCACTGCTTATCTGAAATTCAAATTTAATTGGGTATCCTGCACCCCCCCACCCCCAAATATGGCAACACTAAGCAAAAGATCCCTTCTAGGAAACCTGTTGGAATTAAAATCCCCCTGAGTCAAGTTCCCCTTTCCTACTAGTTTTTCTGGAATGTTGATGTTTTCTTAATTTCGTTTTCCTTTTAACTTTGTGTGTGATACAAATTCTTTCTTAGGAGGAAGGTGCAGAAGCTCATACCCTCAGAGCAGCCCTGTACTCCTGAGAGCAGAGTCTGTGCACGTAGGGCCACCAGGGGCGCATTCTCGTCTGTAAAATGAGGTGCAAAATAAGGGTGACCTAGCTCATAGGGCGTTGCCATGGCATGCCCTAAAGTGTGGGAGGAACTCAGTGTGGATCTTGGCACAGGGACAGTGCACAAAAAAGGGGAAGCTATTATTGTTTTCATTCACTCATTCATTCAACAAACATTCGTCAAGTTCCTATGATATGGCAGGCACTGTTTGAGTCCCTGAGAATACAGCAAAGAATCCATCTTTGCTTTCTATTTCAGCCATTTTTCTTTCTTAGCTTTTCATCTCTATCTTTTGCCATATTAATGATTATTATCAAATTCTGTCCCTTCAAGTGGCTACTATGCAACCCGACCTCCAGCGTCTGTCTATCGTCTCTATTTGTTAGTCATCACATAGCACATGTAATCTGGTAATGTGACCTTCAGGAGATGTCTAGGTTATTTAAAACTTTTCAAAAATGCAACTTGACTAGTTTTTCAGTAGCTTCAAATTTTTCTTCCCCTAGAGCTCTTGAAAGTGCTTTCAAGAATAGAGCAGAAGGGGCCACCCGGTGGCGCAGCGGTTTAGTCCGCGCTTGGCAGCCCGGGGTTCGCGAGTTCGGATCCCAGGCGCCCGCGGACGCGCACTGCCTGTTAGCTATGCCGTGGCGGCGTCCCATATAAAGTGGAGGAAGATGGGCACGGATGTTAGCTCAGGGCCAGTCTTCCTCAGCAAAAAGGGGAAGATTGGCAACAGATGTTAGCTCAGGGCTGGTCTTCCCCACAAAAAAAAAAAAAAAAAGAATAGAGCAGAATTATTTACAATATTCAAATTCACTTTTAATATGACAGCATTATATTAAAGTGGTTCTTGGATTCAGTAGTTGTATTTCACTCTTGAGTAGTGTAAACATTTCTTTCATTTACATTATTTTCTTCTATATAAAGTATCAGGATCAACTCCAGTAAATTAACATGTTAGGATCTATATATTCAATGCTGTAAAGGGCCTCTTAAATTTCTTTTTATTCTTTTCAGTAAATATTTTATCACTGTGGTGGTGGGTAGAACACACTAGGACATTTTTTCTGCTGCTGCTTCTACTAGAATTAACCATCATACCTCCACAATACTGGGGCATAAAAAAATTCCCTCTGATAGAGCTTCTTAAAGTTTAGTAGGAGGAGTTGAAGACCTGGGAAGAACGGTTTCTTGAACTTTCTGCACAGGACTGTTTATGCCTTTTTGACTGCTTTTATCAAGACTTCTAAGCAATTTCTGGTGCTATTGACAACACAGGAGCCCACTAAGGGGAAAGAGTCATTCAGGCCAGAAGTTCCCTACACTGAATCCTTTAACCTATTGAGGAGTATGCAAAGGTGAAGAGTTTTCTGTTAAGTTATGGGAGCTAGCTAAGTCATCCTTTAGGGAGGTGAAGCCTCCCCTACCTTTTGCTAGGATCCTTTCCCCCACCCCAATGCTTACCAAGGGTTTGCATTTCTATGAGCAATGGCTACCATCTCACATTTCCTTGGATCTGGTTTTTTTGTTTGCTTGGTTGGTTTTTTATTTTGGGGGGGATTCACCCTGAGCTAACATCCATTGCCAATCTTCCTCGTTTTTTCTTGAGGAAGATTTGCCCTGAGCTAACATCTGTGCCAATCTTCCTCTATTTTGTATGTGAGTCGCTGCCACAGCATGGCTGCCAATGAGTGGTGTAGGTCCACACCTGGGATCTGAACCCACGATCCCCAGGCCACTGAAGCGGAACATGCAGAACTTTAACCACTATGCTACGAGGTCGGCCCCTGGATCTGGTTTTAAATCTCAAAATGGAAGTCATTAAAAAAAAAACAAAAACAGGCTCTCAGCCTAATCCAGCAGGCTGGTTGTATTTAGGAGACTTGGCTTACAAAAATAGTGTCATACTGCATATCCACCCCATAGAAGCACCAACTTCCTATTGTAATTATCTACCTTAAAAAAAATTCTACCTGATAGTGGAAGTGCTCCTGAACACTTTATTTTGTGACATTGAAGATGAATCCCAACCTCCCAGAAGTTCTTTCCATCTCACAACAAAAATAAGATGCAAAGCATCAAAATAACAGCATCCCCTCCCACCCCCAAAATAACCTGGAGAGTAGAATGGTAGCTTATTATAAGCAAACACCATGAAAATGTAATGTATTGATTTCTAAAGAAAAATAAAGTTTCCTCTCCATGCCATTCAGTTATCCTGCTCATTTCTTAATAGTCCTACATTCATAAAAGGCCAAAGGACTCTGACCTTGACAAGCTAACTGAGCAGGAAAAGGCAATCATGTGTACAAGGCTGTCACCCACCCTACAAATTATGATAAAATATACCTCGGGATCGGAAAAAAGAGTGGCATATCTCCAGTGACATCCACAGTAGTACGTTTAAGGATTTGAATGGAACAGCAATTTATTTTGCACTAACATGTTTTATGGTTATCATCAAGCATTATGTCTTCAGAGACTGAAAGGTGATGTTTTTATGGACTCTGGCTCCTTGTTGCATTATCTTCACAGCTCAGAAATTCTCTCTCTCTCTTTTTTTAATTCCCTCCTTCTCACCCCCTGCCTTTGCCCCTCATTTAACAAAGCAGCTGTTTTTGTAAAAGAAAGAGGAAAAAAATAAAATGGATCCGCATTACACAAAGGGCACAAAATGAACAAATTTCCAACCCTGAATAGTTTCAAAATGAATGATTATCTGGCTAATTAGTGAAATAAATAATAATAATTGCCTGTCCCTCCTCATTAGAGCTCTTAATAGTAAATGGAACTCCAGTGCAGAGTTCCAGCAAGCTGGTTTCACAGCACAAGGCTCAGTTCTGACTTGGAAAAAAGAGACATGACACTATCTTGCAGATGTCCACTTGCCAATCCTTAAAACCAGAAGAGCAAGAAAAACAGGGGTTTCAAGATCTGTAAGGGAGATGGTTTGGGGCTTAGAGGGAATATTTCTAGCTTCCTTTCATGTGTAAGGATTATACTATGTTCCAGGCATCCAAGAAACGAGAGAGCTATGGACATAGATCATTGGGGCCAGAACACAGAAGAAAGGGTTCTCACTTGTTCAAAGCTTATCTATCCAGCACATCCACATTCTTAAAGTCTGATCTAATCCATCTGCAATATTATTTACCCAGGCTGCTTGTTAAACCTGTGAATCTGGGCTCACTTCCAGACCCACTGACTCAGAAGTTCTGGGAGTGGGCCAGGGTCTGCATGCTTGACAAGATTCCTGGGTGCTGTGTATGCACCTGAAGTAGGAGCACCTCTGCAACCATTAGTGGCTGGTGAGATTGGGCGATGCTGTGAAATAAAGCATGTTTCTGCCTTGTGGGGAAGATGCTGTAGCAGGAAATCTCATCAGATTGGACCATCCTCTTGTAAAGATTTTTACCCTGTGGTTCCGCCACAACATCCTCTTGCCAGGACTCCTCTCTGCACCAGCCTTGCCACAACATCTGAAATTAGCAGAGAACTTCGTTGCTGTTCTGCTCCTGGAGCCAGCCCAGCCTATTACTCAACCCTGAAAGCATTTGATTGGCTTCTAATGAGGCAGGAGATCAGCTTTTAGGGGTCTGTTCTCAAAGTGATATATGAATGGAGTTCCCGTTAATGTTAATCGGTGGGGAGTTTCCACAATGCGGGCAAGTGTTTTATAAAACCTGTTCTACTTGATGCACAGATTATCTTCTTTTTGTGTTTTGAAGTCCACCAGTGTTCAGGTGCTAGCAGGAAATGGGGATAAAATGATTGTCTTTAAACTTCTGTTTTCTGAATAAATCTTTTTTCAAGACTCCTTGAGTTCCCAATCCACACTGCTCCCTCCACCATGACACATTTTACCCAACCACATTCAGTAATTAATTAACTTAACTGTAATGTGCTTAGCACTGGGGAGACACATGTGTTTCTTAAGCTTGAAGAATTTATAGTCAAGCCTGGGAAACAAACTCTTAAACAGACAATTAGAAAACTGTAGTATCCATGGGACGGACTGAGAAAGGAACTTGGGTGGAGTCTCAAATGATGAAAAGGAGATGCTCAAGAGGAGAAGCAATGATGTTCAAGAGAAGAAGATGCTCAAAAGAAGAACCTTCCAGCAAGGGAAGGAAGGGCTTACACCAGGGCCAACTAGCCAATAGGCTCCAACTTGCCTGAGCCTCCCACAGCAGGCACAGTGCCCAGGGCCCAGGATAATTTTAGGGGACTGCAGGAATGTTTTAATTCTAATTTATTTTAAAATCAGAAGGAAGAAATTAATACAATGATAAAGAATAAAGAATCTATCCTGGGTTATATTCATCTTTATACCAACATGGTCATAAAATACAATGTTTAATTTTTTTTTCATGGAAGAAGAAGCCTGTAAAGGCAAAAGCCCCTGTGGCCCTCAGTAGCCATAATGCATAAGTCATAAGCCCCGGCTTATGCAAAGACACAGGTGAGCAATAAGGTCCAGAAGTGCAGATAACAACACCTAAAACACACCGAGCCCTTACTCTGGCACTTTTCTAAGAGCCTTGCAAGTTTCAACCTCTTTAGTCCTCACAACCCAGTGAGGTAGGTACAATTACCACCTTTTCACAGATAAGGAAATCAAGGCAGATGAGGACAAGTACCCCCAAAGTCACAGAGATAAAACACTCACACAGTTGTGCAGATAACCAGGTCACCTACCTAGCGACTGTGCTCCGGAGTCCACACACTTAACTCTATGTTGACGCTCTCCAATTTCTCTAATTATCATGATGAAGAGACTGTTTTCTTTCTTTCCAACCAGTCACAGACCAATACCTTCATAAAAAACAATAAAAATGAATCGCTAGAAAAATGAAATTCAAAACAAAAACACACAAAAGGCAAGCCCAATTTTTAAAAATTAAATTCAACAGACATAATATTACATTTCAATAGTTGCACATGGATGTTGCAGCTGTATCAACTTCATAGAAAAGTTTCTCAGGGCTTACCCTCAACGTCTGTGCTCACCTGAGACTGAGACCGGTAACAAAGAGTTTGCAGAGCAGCCCAGCTCCATGCACCACACGTTGGGAGCGTGGCCTGGGGCTTACTGCCGCTGGATGAGCTGCAGTGCACTTTCTTTGGCAGTGGTGGAGTGGAAGAGAGGCATACAAAGGAGAATGCTGCTTCCCCAAAATGTTGGTGAGAGGGCTTGAGAAGGGGGAGGACTGGGAGCTCAGAGTGAATCGGGGCACATACCTGTTTTCAACCAACTTGAGTGTGCAGTCTGTGCCAAGCATGTGTCCATCACGGGCAGAGCTGGGAGCAATGTTACCTGAGCCTCCTGTCCATTAAAGTCTCAAATTTTAGACTTTTGGTTCACCCTCAAATGAGGTGATACGTACATATATTATCACGGAGGCACGCTCACAGGATCCAAAAAAGATGTTCAACTACAAACTTTAAATTGGGCCCAATTAATAGTCCACACTCCCTGTGGTGCTCCATGAATTAATGTTTAAAATTTAATTCCTCTTTTGTCTTATAAATCATACAACTATGTTGCATTATACAATTTTGCATCAAAATTCTTAATTTATTAAATATAAACACAATATATATCACCATTTTTCATTTCCTTTCTATATCTTGTTTTATATCATAAGTACATTCCTGAGACTATAGGAGAAAGCAGGATTTTGGTAAGCATAATCATATTTTAAACATCCCAGGAGATATTAGATGGACAAGCAGGCTATTTATAGTGAATTCTATTTCCTTGTCTATAAAATGAAAATGACCTGTTAGAATGCAAAAGACTTCGAAAACATTAAAGTGTTGTTTTTAAGCTATAAGTTATTAGTAGTGTTAAAAATAAGACAATAGGCCTAAAATGAAGTCACTTATGCTCAGCCCCACGTCACTAAGCGGAGATCAATTACAGTTTCAGCTCTCCCAGAAATAGAATCTTAAACCAATCAGGAATCACCTGATCGGTACTTGTTAGGTAATCTACCTGATAGACCCCTGCCATCCTCTTAAGGAAAGTGACTTTGCAATAACCAAAGCACTTCTTTGCCTAGTATAACTTCCATTTT
Source organism: Tapirus indicus (assembly GCA_031878705.1). Lineage (NCBI taxonomy): Eukaryota > Metazoa > Chordata > Mammalia > Perissodactyla > Tapiridae > Tapirus > Tapirus indicus. The sequence continues at coordinate 51,628,210 of CM062918.1, forward strand.
CACACTGCCTTCTGTCTATAAAAGCCTTTCATTCTGTACAGCTCTTTGGAGCTCCCTCCTGTCTGCTAGATTGGATGCTACCTCATACGAATTGATTTTTTTCTCAAATAAACTCTTAAAATTTTTAATATGTCTTGGTTTATCTTTTAACAGTTCTGGTATCAGAGGAGGGAACCGAAGGAGAGCCCCGACAGTTCCCAGAAGCAACGAGCAACCAGGTGTAGGTACCTGTTGAACCCCCTGATATCGCTGCTTTCTTGCTGCCCCTCAAGGTCTTGGATCCTAGCTCTACAGCTTTTGTGTTATGAGTTTTCAGACTTTATTTGAGCATTTCTTTTTCTGGACCGGGTCCAACTTAAAAAACAAGACTGGGTCCAGGGTTGGACTGGGTCTAATTTAAGCTGGACTGGGTTCAGTACGAGGCCTTGGGTGAATAAAATTTTGTTTTAAGACTTTTTATTTTAACAAGACTTTGTGTTTTAACAAGTAGGTTAACCTTACCAAAGATAATCTTGAATTACAGTGGCCACAGTGGAGACTGTAACCATCTTAGATAAGCTCATCCATTTACGAGACATCCTAGAGAAAAAGGGGTCTCAGCCAAGCACTCACTATAAAGGGTAGAGGGAAAATTATTTTTCCTCCTCTACAGTTTCTAGTGACCAGGACGAGACCTGCTGGGACACCCCACTTGTTCTAGCACCTGCACGGGATCCTGGGAAAACTGGCAGAAGCTGGCAATTCTTACCAAAGTCAGCTCTCCCAGATCTCTATCTGTGGTGCCTGATAGAGAGAGGAAGGTAAAATTGCATTGTCCCTTCCTTTTCAAATTCAGATTGGCAGGAAAAAACATCTGTGAGAATTAGATCTTCAAATTGTGACTTGTGAATTTGCTTTAGGTTGTCAATCCTTTCTCTCCCAGGGACTATTCCTGTCTTGTTTGTCATGTTTTGTGTCCTGACAACCTGATTTGGCAACAGTCAGGTTGGGGGCCCCAAAAACATGGCCAGACAGAAATGTGGGTTGCACTCCATTTGTGGCTAGAGTCCTACCAACTATTGCCAGCGCTCAGGGCAATGGTCTAAGTCTTTCTTTCCTTTGGTTATCTTTGGGAGTGGCTCTGGATCTTGGGAGAATAGCATCTTTTGCACTCTCTATGGGGATACCTCTTCTGTCCATGGGGCTGTTCAATACTGCCAGAAATACTTACTGTTTGTCCTGGCTGAAACCTGACAAGATATTCAAAAGGATTTTTTTTTAATGTAGCTCTATAGTCAGAAGTTGGCCAGACTGGAAGCTGATCTTCAGAGTCTGATAGGAATTTTATTTTTTTTTGCCTTCTCCCTTAAGCTAAAATAAAACTATGTACCTAGAGGGAAAGAAAAACATCATGAAGACTTTGTGTAAGGATTTACTAAAACATTCAAAAGACACACAGCTCTAAATCTAGAAGAACCTTTTGATTTCCATCTTAGTTGAAGATCTTCTCCCTGATATAAAGAAGCAAATTGAGGATAATGTAATTGGATGGGTGGGTCAGCACCTTATATCATTCAGGTTACAACCCAATTCTTTGAGGAATTAAAACAATTGTACTTGTCTTATAACTCGAGTCTCTAGCAAGAACAGAAATTGTGGCTCTAAAAATAATTCAAAGCCCACCTATCCTTTTTATCAATCCCAAAACCTTCCTATTCATCTCAAAAGGCTTGCAGATATTGTAAAAAATCTGGACTTAGGAAACAAAAGTCCTTCTTGGTGGAACTTGCATTCTTTCTCTATGCCTTTGAGATGTAAGTATTCTACCTGGTCTTCTCCAGGAACCAAGCTAACTCTTATCAGAAGGAGAAAGAAAAAAGGAAAGGCTGTTTTGAAAACTTGGCCTATGAAAAATCTTAAAAATCTCTTCCACAAATATTAGTAAAAAGCATTAGCCATCTGAGCAGGTAATCTTAACTTATTCCATCTACCAGAAACACAATTTGGAAGCAACTGTTCTTTCACAAATTAGTGAGTTTTGCATTCTCATACCTGCCTCACGGCTAAAATTTTAAAGCAAAAGCTAAAAGATCTCTGTGTCTGTTTGTATGTTTATGTATGTATGTTATAAATGTGTCATTTTTCTACCTCCAGATGGTATTGCCAAAGTTAATTTGTAAAGAGCTGTATTTAATTGACTTAAAGACAAACAAGCCTTTATATAAATCAAGTATACTCTTAGAAATATAGAAACTAATCCAAATGTTTTTCAAGTTCACATGATCTAGGACAATCTACAGTAAATTAAAGCTAGTTTAAGTTTTTTGGTTTAATTAAAACAGGCATGTCTTTAGAGTTATCAACATTACATACAACACTTTTATTCTACCTAGGTTTACCAAGTCAAATAAGCTCATGTTATCTGTTGCAGAATTTGTTCAAGAAAGATAACTTAAGATAATAATTAGCTGTTTAATGTCTCGTGAAATTTTCAAGAGTGATCTAAACATAATTGTTAAGAACAAATGAGTTAAATAGAAGTAAAATAAAAGTTCATAAATGAACTTTTCAACAATAGTTATGCTTTATTGTATGCCTACTTAAAAATAGTTTCCAAAATTTTTTTGGTAACTTGAAACTTTAAAGTTATACTGAGATAAGTTAAATGATGGATATTCATTGAATATCTAGATCATTTCCAAATCAGATAAAATACTGAAACATTAATTACTGAACATAAGGTTTATCCACCGTTGGCTTCCTTTTACAGAGGAACTAAAGATATTTGGGTCTATTAGTAAACATGTTTTGTGCCACATTGAAAAATTTACTATGAGGAAGAATATACTTCTAAAAATTATGAAACGAATTTATAATTTGCCAATCCACAGAATGCTAGTGTAACAAACAATCCACAATTGCTTACTTCTTAGTATTCACTATGAATAAAGGATTCTAAGGGTTAAGAATTCTAATTAATATATATAATTAAAACTACTTAGAAATAATAAGGGTGAAATGAAACAACTGGTATGAAAAGTCAGTAAGGAAAGTAAAATGACTGACTGTTCCAAAATGAGAAAGAGGAAAAAACAGGACAAAATCTTAATGGATATAAAAAAATTGTAGAAGTTTGTGGAAAATGAATCTTAGGAAAGAAATTTTATATGTGGTCAAACTGGCTAAGAATGCAATGGATTCAAGTTTTTAAAGAATGAATTTTAATATCAAAAATACACTGGTGCAAAAGTAGAATTCGTTTTTCTTCCTGTTAAAAGGACAATGTTTTCTTGAATAATTGGTCTGCTCTTAGTAAGAGATTGTAAAAGGTTTTTGTTTTTTGGGTTTTTTTTTTTTTTGGTTTGTGTTTTGTTTTTTTACCTTTTGGGTAATCGACATGGAAAGCAAAGATTTTGTGTCTTACCAAAATAATTTATCAGATCTTTGATTACTTAAGAAAATCCAGTCTTCTCAACACTAAAGGAGCTAAGTTTTGTTCACAACTATGTAACCTTCTGTATTTGCCTTTAAAATTTTCTATTGTCACTTTGGTTAAATAGATAACTAAGTTTTATTTCATAATGATCTGTGATCCTATTTGGTCAAATGTTTAAATCTTTTGACATTTTGACAACGTCTTGAAATCATTTAAATGGAACATTTTTGATTTCAGAATAACCTCGAGATTTCTCAGAGGGCCCCTGGAAAATCTCAAAGGATTTTTCTCTCACCTTGTAAAAGAAAGATGTTAAGCTGATTAAGTTTATTTGGTATGTTAAATTACATGGGAAGCATCGTCAAATAAGTGATGATAAACCTGTTTAGGTTATATTTGTATGGATGGATGTTATTAATATAAGTATTCTAGAAATTGTATGAAATTCCTAAAAATCTGACACATCCTGGTATAACATTATCAGTCATAATTCCAGTTATTATCTTAAAATGTTGTATGTCACAGAAATAACCAAATTTTCTTGTCAATTCCATTATCATGAACTCTCATCAGATCTTTAACCACGGGCATTTTTAAGTCTTTTATCATTTACAGACAGTTATTGTTTTACTCTGATGTTTTTGCAAAAGTGAGACGCATGGAATGGACCCTACCAAGTACTCTTGACCACTGACACAACTGCCAAATTAGCAGGTATCTACATTTGGGTATATATATATCACAACTGAAGACGGTTCCATTGACATCTGGTTTTGTGCAAATGCTGGAGACCTCAAAATCAAATTGACTAGGAAAAGAAGTAGCTGACATCAAGGAAGACTGCTTCCTCTCATGATGTCAGATCAAAAACGTTTCTTTCCATTCCTCCTTCCCTCTCTGACCATCCTTTTCCTAATTCTGACACCATGAAGGTTTTTATGATTCTTTTGTTCAGCTTTTGTCTTGCTCTAGCCTAGAAAGATACTACCATTGTTCACATAAATCTGGCCATTGCAAGGGGTGGGGGGAAATCCAACCTCCAAACTGACTGTTGGATTTGCCATGATACCGGTGATCCTCTGGTTGTGCCCATCACAAACTCCTTCCCTATTTCCAAAACTCCAGTTTCTCTGGAACAAACTCAACCCCCTCTCTGTTGTGTCAGACTCCCTAACCCTGGGAGTCCATTTCTCTGTCTCTGGGTACCAACTCCAAACCCAGGAAAACTTGCATCCAGGCTCTTTACACAGAATAGGACCCAAGGCAAAGGTAACCAGAATAAAACTGCTGTGCAGTCTACAGACCCTCAAATTTTAGTGGCCTCCATGGCTGTCACTTTTCCAGTCCTGCACCATAGACTCAAACAGGAACTACCAGGAGGCATTCATAATTCAATATTAGCTTCATTTGGCAGATCCCTACTATTCTGAATAGGAGTAAGTGCAAATGAGGCTATGATCAGGAACCTCTCCTTAACTCTTGGAGATATTGCAGAATCGGCTGCTAAAGCAATAGCTGCCCAAGAAAAATCACTAGACTCTCAGGCCAAAGTTTTTCTTGATAATAGGATAGCCCTTGATTATCTTTTAGCTGAGCAAGCAGATGTTTGTACTCTGGCCAACACCACTTGCTGCACTTGGATTGACACTTCTGGGGAAGTTGCGATTTAGCTACATAAGATCACTGAGCAAGGCAGTTGGCTTAAGAAAGTGACTCCTTCACCTGGGGTCTTTCTTTGACTTATTTGATCCTGATTGGTTTGGGTCTTGGGGACCATGGCTCCAAAGTACACTCCAGAAATTGGAAATTATCTTGCTGATGATAATCATAAGAATCTTCTTGGTGTTCTGTATTCTCTCAAAAGCTTTAAATGCACGTTCACAGCCACTAACCACCAAGCAAATGATCTCCCTAAGACTAGAACATCAGAAAAGGAACAAAGAAAATGACAGACTTAAAGAATGTGAACCCAACGTCACATGAATACCACAATAAGATTCAGCATGAAGACACCGTGACCCGTGAATACCACACAGAGATTCAGCAAAAAACTGTGAGAACTCCAGAGAGGTAGCTGGAAGTAGCACTAATGCCTTAAATTTTGATCACATCTCTCAGGCTGAGAGAGATGGGGGGGAATTAAAAACAAGAAAATATGCCCAAAATGGAGTCACTTATGCTAAGCTCCACGTCACTAAACCAAGACTTAATCACAGTTTCAGCTCTCCCAGCAATGGAATCTTAAACCAGTCAATCAGGAAACGCCTGGTCAGCACTAGTGATGTCATCTGCCTGATACAGCCCGGCCGTCCCCTAAAGGAAGGTAGCTTTGCAATAACCAACCTGCTTTTTTGCCTTATATAACATCCTGGATTCTGCTCCCTTCTGCCTGTAAAAGTCTTTCATTTGTGCGGCTCCTTGGAGCTTCTTTCTGTCTGCTAGATTGAATACTGCCCGATTTGAACTGATTTTTGCTCAAGTAAACTCTTAAAATTTTTAATATGCCCCAGTTTATCTCTTAACAGTAGTATTCTCTTTTGCAAATCCAAGCTTTCACACCAAGATTTGTATAAAATGAGATGCACCTATATTTCTTGGTATAGATTTATAATAACTGTCTTAGATCACTTGCTGCCTCCCATGTTAATCACTATAAGGAGGTTGTGTGGTGATAATTATCCTTCTATTGAAAGGAATTATTTCAAGTGCCTAAAGAAAGGATTTTTGTGTGTGTTATTTCATTCAGTCCCCTGCCTAAATAATCTTAACATCTGACCTTAATTCCACCATGTTTTCATTCACCCACTCACTTCCTTTCCATCCGAAATTTCACCTAGATGGGATGGTTCCATTTGGTGATGGGGAGTGAAGCAAGTCTAACTCTTTTCCCACAGAAGGAGACATGGCCACCTGGCATTTGGAGATTTAGAATATCTTGTTAATGGCAAAATCTGGAACACTGTTGTAACTCAGGCAGTTAGCCCACAATGGTCACTGCCCTGAAGGAAGAAGAGCAGCCTAGGGTAGAGGCACTGCTCATAGGGATCTACTCATGCAAATGGTCACCCAGAAAAAGACCAACACAACCACTCTGAAAATGCCAATATGGCGCCTCTGCAGAGGAGGCAGACCTGCCCCTGGGAAGCAGAACACTAACACCTCCTAAGATGTCAGGAAACACATGTGCTCTCATTCTATCACTGTTACATGTGGAGCTGCTCGGGAGCTTTGGTGACCGTTAACGCTGAGAGAATAACTTCAGAGCGTTCTTCTAAGTGCTTTACAGGTCATTACCTTATTTAATTCTCATGACAATCTTGTGAAATAGGTACTGTTGATTTACCAATAGGGAAACAGAGGCATGGAAATGGTGAGTAACTTTCCCGGGGTCACACAGCTAGTAATTGGTGGTGCTGGGGTTTGAATCTGGTTGCACAGATATGTGTTTTAATATAATTTATTATATTGATTTTACCTCTATTCTTTCATGTACATGCTTTACACAGCCCATTGGAGTGCCCTCTTTTTCAAGAATATCATCAATACTTCAGACACAAGAGACAGCAAGCTAGTATTAGCGGTACTAAAAATAATGGTTGTAAAAAATAGCACACAGTAACGAATTCTCATTATTTTATTTATTTCTTTAAGTTTCTTGAAGTCAGTATTTTATCGTACCCATATTACAGATGAGCAAAGGATGGTGTCAAGAGGCTAGATAGTTGCCATAGTCACACAAGTGATGTGGGCTTGATCAGAGATTCGAACCTGCTATTTCTAAGTTTTCTCTATTTCCCAACCACCGCTCGGGGAGGTTTGGGGGCAAACTATTCCTGTCTGGAGCCTGCCCCTCTCCTCCACCCCATCCTGAACAAATACAGTTTCTCTGGGTTCTCTTTACCCACTTGTCTTATTTCTGTCATACCTGAAGCCCAAGATGAAAAATATTTAGACAGTTTAAAACTTAGTTGCAAATGTTAAGGTTGGGAAATATTGCCCTACTCCATGCAGCCTCCTTCACTGTGAATCAGGTAGTCAGAGGAGCCTCCCAAAAGGCACAGATGATTTGTACAAGCTGAGCTGAACCCAAGCAACCCAACTCCTAGCACTAATAATTACGATATTTCTTGAGAAAAACAATAGCTCCTAAAACCCAGTGTTTCCCTAAAGGGCAAGTATAATAAGCCTATAACTTCAAACGTGTAGGAAAAATCTGTTATTCATGTTAATCCCCTCGCCATTGCCAGCCACATCAATCTTTCTCAAAGGGGGACACTGGAAAAAACCATTGAAGTTTGAAGGGAAAATTCAGGCCCATAAAGTGAGCAGCAGCAGATAACAAAGCAACTCAGTGATTCTGCTTGTTGCTGTCCGGGACTTGTCATGTTTTGGTAGGGTTTACCTTCACCCCATGTCCATTTGTCTCCAACTCCCCAGAAAGGCAGGGAGGTGGGCCAGACAAAAAACAATACCATCAAGCCATTTCTGGCTATTTTTACCAGGATAATGTTTTTCAAGAATTTTTATCACAGAGGTCTAGGCAAAATTACTAGCCCATGTTAAAGATAATGCATTCTTTGCTGATTCAGTTTCAAGTCAGAAACAACACCCACTCCAAAAAACATACACACATGCAGACAGTCACACTGGTTTCCAGGACTTAGTTTTCAAAGTTGCAGAAGTGGTTCCAGTAAAAAAGATGCTTAGGAATAGGCAGTAGCCAACAATAGAAGAAGGAAAATGCAACAAGGATGGAGGTGACTCTGGAAAACCAAGAATTCAAATGGATTGAAGGTATAGCCCGTGTGCCAACATCTTCCCGGAAAAGAAACAGATGATGTGGGTAGTTTTACTGACATCCCCTCTCCCCTTTTATTTAAATCATGAATGAAGATTTACAGGAGGCATTTTCCACTCACAGCCACAAATGGGCCACCATGTACTTACATTTTCTTGTTCCATGAACATGAAAGAAAAGGGAAAGTAAAAATAGTTGTTTTTCCATTTTGGCTTGCCTTAACACGGCGCCAGAAAACAGGAGCATTGGTGATGTCCAGCTTTCCCAGCTCTTGGCCTCTGGAGGGAAACAAGGCTCCTTTCCGGCCGGATACTGATTGAAGGTCCTAAAGTGTGGGAAACTGACTTACTGTTCGCTTTCATAAAACAGGGCATTTGATCCTCCCCTCTGCTGTCAGCATGGAACAAACCACACACCCTTCCAGGCTCAGAGAAGGGGAACCTCAGCCACCGGCCCCTCCTGGGTAGTTCTTGAGCTGGGAGCCTCTGCAGCCTGGGGCTAGGCTTCTTTCTTCAAATGTTGCCTGGAAGTCGCTGGAGGAGGAGTCCTGGCCGCGCTGTCAGGATGGGAGACCGTCTGGGGCCTCATACTGTCAGGGGCAGGCCCGAGAGACAGAGAACTCTGTGCTGGGTATAGGGAAGCAGGGCAGGTCCCAACAATTGTCTATGTAAATTATTCTGGATTTGCTAGGCCTGTACCTTAGCAGCTGCAAACTGTTTTCCTTTTTAGGTCGTATTTTTTCTTTTTAATGATTTTTATAGTTTTGTAAATTAAAAAAAAATTACATGTTCATTATAAGATATTTTAGCAACAGAAGCATACAAATTACAAGAATGCTTAAGTTTCTCCCCACCGTCTCACTCCTCAAGACTGTTAACACTTCATTAATATTTCCAGAACTTTTTCTAAGCAGACATACTGACATATATCACTGTAGGTTTATGCTCCCAGCATTCTTTACAGATCCTGCCTCTGAAACCTGTGTCGTTCTGAATTTGCCCATTCTCTTCTCCTATCCAGGTCTCCAAGGTTGAACACACCTTAACTTCATGTCTGCCATGGGGCCTCGGGTTTGGTTCTCACCTAAAACAACTTGGCCTTGACAGTTTGCACCAGCTCTGAGTCAGTTCACTCATTTATCATGTTTAAGCTGTGTTTTTTGCAACTTGAATGCCTTTTATTTGTTTTTAAAGAGTTGCCTGGCCTTCCTTTTATCAGCAATAGAAGAGGCTTGGCCATAGTGTTTTCATAAGCCAAAATACAAACAAGTTGTACAGAAGACCTTCTAGCCTAGAGGGAATGCACGGTATTTCCTTAATTCTAAGAAAACACTGCCTACAAGATTTAATGACAGATACTTTGGAAGAAAAAAATAACAAAATACTATAGTAAGCATATTTATGAGATGATTTTATGAACTATAAAACATTGAAATGTTTTCTTAATGTGCATTTTTGAATCAAGAAAATATGGTACTTTCACTCATTTACATTTCATAATGTGAACTAAGACCTCACACACCCACCCCCTTCTTTTGGCATGGTTTACCCCAATATGTTACCTCAGATATCTATGACCTTAAAAGATTAATAGTCTCAAATATTGGATGTTTAACGTGAACATAAGTTGAGACCTGAATCAATCTAAATCATCTTGACATTTTTGCTCTGGCAAACCCATCTTTGCTATGAAAAGGCTGTCTGGAATGATTTCTCCATTAGGAATCCTGCCCATGGCCCTTTAAAAATAAATCATACCTGTAGGTGATCCTTCTCTTCGTGGTTGTGACTGAAAGCCTGGGTCTTGGTCATAAGATTAGAAGTTGACAACATGGATAGAATCTAGAAACACAAAGGTTAGGGAAGAGTATGAAACTAAGGGACCTCTCCTGTTTCAGGACGACGTTCCCAAAGGAGGTTATGTGACGAGGTAGTAAGTAGTCATATAGCAACAGGCACCACATACCTCTTCTTAGTCTCCCCTCACCAGTCAACTGGCAACTCCTCTAACAAATAGTTTTCAGTGCCAATATACATGGGATGATTGAGCAACAAAGCTGGCTTGGTAAACTGGTGTGATTTGAGACATACTAAATATCACAACCCCACCCAACCTATTACAACATCTAAAATTCCACCACTGGAAATTCATTTATTTGCATCTATAAGTCCCTGTTGAGTTCCTGAGAAGATCAATTTCTTAAGCTATTGTTACTTAACTAATTCATGATTAGAAAGCTACCAGGACCCAAAGGTGAGGAACAAGAAATAAAGCAAACACCAAGCAGGTGAAAATGGACATTTAAAGGGAAGTTAGTGTGTCAAAAACAAATTGCAGTCTCTTCATCTTGCTTATGGTTTGCTCTTTTTTGGAAAATTTTCATTCTAGCTGTGGAAACCCCTTAGAATGAAAAATGATTCACTCTAAGGAAACTGGGAAAGGATTAATTCTTAGCAGATACTCATGTACTTTAGAACCAAAAGGAGAAGTCTTTATGGATTCTAACCATCCTGACCCTCTTTTCAACACAGCCTTGAATATCAATGACAATGTTAATACACATAAAGAGACACTATGTAGGGGAACAAGAGCGTGGATTGAATCCAACCAAAGGCAACCCCAATTGGTTTCAGGACTCTCTCCACTGTGGGGCCAATTCCCAACAGAAAACAACAAAACTATTATAAAAAATTGAATAAAATAACCAATTAAATATTCCAAGAGCCTCATTAAAACATTTCACTATTTGCACTGATTATCATGTGGCTGCTTATACGGAAGCCCATAAATCTGACTGCATTAGGTTCTTAGGTCTTTATCTCAGATCATTTCTTCTCCCTACATGGACTTGCCCAGGAAATGAGATTTAATGAGTCACCCTCCTCCCTGATAATCACTGGAGAGCTCATTAGCTTTTTGTCAGATTTGTACCTACTACCTGCCCCCATGTGCCTATGATTTCTTTTCAGTTAAATATGATATTAGCAAAAGGGAGAGCTCAAAAGAGCGTGTCTGTGCTGAATGCTGCAGACTGGAAACACTGTACAAATATTTTTACATATGTTAAACGGCATCTGAAAGCAGAAGGGAAAAAAATAACAGAAACACAACATCCCCTATTGATGGCATCACTATTTGAATGACACACATCATTAAAAAGAAATAAAGTTTGACATTCACACCTTTGCAAGCCTTGCCAAATCTGTTTAAATGCTGGGGCCAAGTCAAAGCAAGAGAAGATTGAAAGAATAGAATAATAGTGTAATGATTCTTATAATTCATCAAGTGTGGGGAGTTCTCCATCTGTATCTTAGGATACTTCACCTTGTCTCCCAATCTCATGACCTTTGGTTTTTACTGGAAATGACCAGAAGGCTCTCATGGCACTTCATGAGAAAGCATGAAGTCCTACATTGCTGTCAAAGAAAGCTTAAGTGAAACTTCAGTCCATCCACAGACTACCTTAGTAATAAGTTTGACCCGCCTGGCAGTCATGACATTAGGCAGGAAGTCATGACATTAATGGCCTTCAGCAGAAATCATCTGAGTGACCTTCTGGGTTCTCATCTGGGTCTTGCCTAGGCACAGAGACAGTTACCTGAGTGAGAGTGGTGCTCCGGCATGCTGAAGCGTGGCAGCCGAGTGACCGCCACAGGTCAGTGCCCAGCTCCCAATCAATGTTTCCTGAGCGAAACAAGGGCCATAAAACTTACATGGAATACATAAGACTCTTTAGCTCTATAGTCCTTAGAGACAAACAAAAGTAGTTCTTAACCTTCTTTGGGTGGCATATCTTTTTAAGAATCTGATGAAAAATATGGACTGGTTCTGAAGAAAAGTGCCCCACCCCCTTACAAACACACATACAGACACAAACACATACACACACATGCACATGCAATAATTGGGGGTACAATTCCAGAGAGTTTTCAAACAGTCTGATCTTATTTTTAGGGATTCTTTGGCTCCCTGGACTTAAGATTAGGTCTTAAGTAGATTATGATATCAAAGAATGTAATAAAAAAGTAACGCTGATTGAGAACTTACTATATGTCAGGCACTATTACATCTCATTTAACCTCTACAACAACCCTAAGACACACATCTGTTATTATCCCCATTTTACAGATGAGGAAACTGAGGCACAGAGAATTTAAGCAACATTCCCAAACAGCTAGTTAGTGGCAGAGTTAGGGCTTCAAACCCAGTGTGGCTCTGGAGTCCATGTCCTGAACCACTAGGTTATGCTTCCCCTCTTATATAACATACTTTTATTTTAAGGCAGGTTCAATTCTGCTTTCTCATTTAATTTTTGCAACTCCTTCAGGAGTTAGATCAGGTAGATATCTTCAGTGAGTGGGTGTTGAGAGCATTTCCAAAGTGGAGCAGGAGATTTGCTTTCTCCTTTCTTTGTCAGACAACAAAGTCACAGTTGATGAAATTAAAAATTAAAAACCAAAATTCTGACTTGAGCCTCCTTCCTCTATTAACTACAGTTGTAACGCCCTAGGAACATTTCTAATTCCTTTCTTCACAACCGTCCACTGCCTTGAGGATTAAGTCAGCATGGTGAGGTTTTGAAGCCATGTGGTGGCTCCTGTAAAAACCTGGCTTCCCGTGGTTCACAGAGCACAGTTTCGTTTCTACAAAGGAAAAGGCATAGGGAAGAGCAGGAAGAAGAGGAAAGTTGTCAATCTGCAGAAAATAACAATGCCTTGTGCATATGATCATGCTGGACATTAGATGCACACCTTTGTCCTTACATATAGCTCTAAATCTAGTTGACACATAAAAATATTTTTTAAAGTATTTAACCCTCCCCTTATCTGAACTCTACCTAGCATTGGTCCATGCTCGGCTGTTCCCACTCTTTGATGAATCTCCCTTCCTTAAAACCCCATCAGCATGTACTGTCTGTTCTTCACAATCATTCAATATCAGCTGTTGTTCCCAGCTTCTTGTTCAGTGAAATGGCAGATTGCACTAACACAGCCCTCCATCTCCTTCCTCTAAAAATGCATAGAAATGCTGGGGGGAACATAGGAAAAACTTTTTTGAAACAGAACCAACTTGAAAGAAAGAATGAGAAAGAGAGAAGAGAAGAGGATTCCCAGTTACTAGAAATGAAGAGGAACGCAGAGCCAGAGCTGTCATCTTGTCATTTGTGGACTGATGCTCTGGTGGCCCAGTAGGGAGTAGATCTAGATATAGGCTCAAATGGCATGAGGCTGGGATTGAAATGCCCACTCAGCAACAGAAGAAGTAGAATGGGGCCCTGCAAGGTGGAGAACTAGAACTGACAAGCCTGTATGAAGTCAAGATCCTAGAAGGCAGAGGGAGGAGTCAAGGAACTTTGTCTTTTCCCAGCTCCAGGACATACAGAAAGTCAGTTATGGGAAATCAAGACCCCAAGTCTGTTTGGGCATGCAAGGTGCGGTCTGTACTCATGTTATCCATCCATAAGAAAACCTCAGTGAAGAAATTAAATAACAATTGGCTGCAGATAACAATTAAAGAAATTAAATAACAGCTGCAATAACCATTGGTTTTATTGGCTGCAGACCAATAAAACCACTGAGAAGCCCATCATAAGAAAATACAAAACTACTCTGCAAAAATATTTTCACAACCCAAGGAACATGGGACATCCCCAAGATGGGGAAAACCCCTTGCTGAAAGTAAGCTCACAATTAAATAAGAAAATAATTACAAATCACAACAGGAAATGATCCTCCAAAAGAGAGAGTAAACAGACAGAACAAACGTGAAGATTAATACTCTAAGAATTTAAGACAATAGAACAATCTGAAACAGGCAATAAAAGGTATATTCAAAATGATCAAAGACATAAAAGAAAGATTAGAAGTCATGATGCATGAACAAGACACCATATAATAAAAACAAATAGATTTGAAAATGTCATGTTGTACTTCTGGGGGAAAAAAACCAGAATAATTGAAATTCAAAACTAAATAAATAGTATATTAATTTCCTATGGCTGCCATAACAAAGTACCACAAACTGGGTGACTTAGAACAACAGAAGTATATTGTCTCACAGTTCTAGAGACGACAAGTCTGAATCAAGTTATCGGCAGGGCCATGCTGCCTCTGAAATCTGCAGAGGGAGGATCCTTCCTTGCCTCTTCCAGCTTCTACTATTCCCCAGTATTCCTTGGCTTGTGGTAGCATAACTCCAGTCTTCACAAGGCATTCTCCTCATGTTTCTTCACACAGTCCTCCCTCTGGGCATGTCTTGGTGTCCAAATTCCACCTCCCCCTTCTTATGGATACCAGTCAGATTGGATTAGGGCCCACTCTAATGACTTCATTTTAACTTGATTACCTCTGTAAAGACTCTATTTCCAAATAAGGTCATATTCTAAAGTACTGGGGGTTAGGACTTCAATGTGTCTTTTTTGGAGGACACAATTCAACTCATAACAGGTTTAGCATTAGATCAGACACAACAAAAGAGACTCAATGAAAGAAAAGATGTATCAGGAAATTGTCTAGAATGCAATATAGAAAAATTAGGAGAAAATATAAAAGAAGTTCAAAGTTATACAGGACAAAATAAGATCTAAAATATATTTTTTAGGAGTTTCAGAGAGAGTAAAAAGGATGAAGGAGAAGCAATATTCAATGAGATAATCGATGAGATTTTTTCCAGAATACGAAAAAAATTTAGATTCAGGAAACACACAGAGCAGCAAAGCAAGGCAAATAGAAATAAATCCACGGCTGTATACATATACCACATAATGAAACTGCAGATTATCAAAAATAAGATCTTAAAAGAAACGAGAAAAAAAGACAGATAAACTATAAATAAATAAAGATTAGACTGATGGCAGATTTCTCATAATCAATAATAGAAACTAAAACAAAACCAATCTAAGCTGACAGAAGTGTGGATCGTGTTTAATCGTAGAGGGGCTAATGGCTGGCAGGGGACAGGAGGGGGCTTCTGAGGTTCTTGCCATGTTCTGGTTCTTGATCTAGGTTTTGATCACATGGGTTCATTGAACTGAACACTCATGATATGTGTGCTTTTCTATATGTGTATTATACTTCAATAAAAACTTTTAAAAAGAGATACTGGAAAGCAAGGAAATATCTTCACAGTACTGAGGAGAACAAGTCAGCAAAATTATCACTCAAGCAGGATGATAATGACATTTTTCTATCAAATGGAGATTGTGAGACTTTACTCTTCAGTGACCTGGCTGAAAGAACCACTAAAGGATGTATTGCAGTAGGAAGAAAACTGAACCCGGAATGAAAGAATAACATTGCAAGAACAATAGTGAGGCAAGAAATCGATCAACATGGGAGGTAAATCTAAATAAATACTCACTGAAAAAACAACAGTAAAGATGACCAGTTTAACCAAGGAAGACTTAAAATCCTGAGGGGAAAAATATCACGGCTGATGAGAGGGATCTTTTGGTACAAAAGTTCTTGTATAATTTGGGAGAAATATTAAATTTTGACTTTAAGTATGCATGTTAAAAACTTAATGATAACGACTAAAAGGTAAGGAATAGAATATACCAATTTCAACCAGTAGAGAGGGGAAATGGAATAAAGAAAATTCAGTCCAAGGGACTGAAGTAAAGGGAACATCCATCTCCAAGCGAAGCCAGTAAAGGAGAAAAAAAAATAAGCCAAAAAAAGGCAGGGTACACTGAAACAACGAGCAAGACTGTTGAAAAAAGTCCAAAGAAATCATGGTTTTAAATCATGAAATTTAAATGCATTAAATCGGCCAATTAAAGAGAGATATTCCTAAATTTTTAATAATTCAGTTATATGTTGTTTGAAAGAGAAATGCATGAAATATAATGACACATAAAAGTTGAAAGGTAAGTAATGGAAAGAGATATGCCAGTGAAATACTAACCCAAAGAAAGTTTAAAAATAGTAAGATTAGAAAAAAATAATTTAAGGGGGGAAAAAAACCTTACTAGGAGTTAAGGCCATTAGTTTATGAGAAACAAAGGACCAATTCTCAAAGAAGATATAACACTTATAAGATTGAATGAATCAAACAACATTGCCTCAAACTATATGAAGAAAAAATTTTATCAAATTACATGAAGAAATTGATAAATTCTCCATCATGCTGGGAGATTTTTTATCACTTCTGTTTTAGGTCTGTTAAGTCTAGTTGATGTGCATACATTTCATCTCCACGACTAAGATGTAAGATCCTTAAGGTCAGGGGGCATGTCTTCTGCCATGTTCCTCAGTGTATGAGATGCATTTCCCCTCCCCCTAAAAGTATCTGGATCTAACTCTTTCTCATATAATGGATGGAAGACCAGGTGCCATAGACAAGTGCAAAGAACAAAAAGTATGTCCTAATAGTTTACTAAAGATTGTAGACACTTTTTTTAACAAGCAAAACTATTACAAGTAGAATAGTTAATGAAGACATAAAATAATGGATTGAAAAGAGAAAAAAAATGTATTATCTCACTGTACTTCTTTTGCAGCATTTATGAGACACCAGGCTCAATTCTTAAATTATAAAATTACTGTACTAACTGGAAGATCACTTATATTCATTCTAAATGGGAAAAAAATGCACCTGGAAAGATTAAGGAACTGTAAATGGAATTTGCGTTTAATGGACACTAGACAATAGCAATGATGCTACCCCCTAGTGGCAGAGCATGGCAACCCAAAAAGGTTTATATTTTATGGGTCATTTTCCTAGCAAAAATACTAAGTTACAGACCATAGAGTTGATGGTGATGTGTTCAATTAATGTCCGTTGTTATTGTCATCATTGTCATCACGCTCAGCCCATAGCTAAGTGCCTTTGTGATAGGTAGCAATTTCCAGGCCATCAGCTGTGGCCAGGGCTGCAAGGTCACACCACAGAGAGAGCAATTTATATTCAGGGAACAGCCTTTGGCCACTTTTCCAGGAAGGGGGCAGTGTAACCATCAGACACTTGGAGGCTTCCAGGCCTTTCTAGTACATCATGCAAAAGCTGCTCTTTGAAGATCAGTAATGTGAAGTTCCGTCCTAAAGAACACTGAGGGTTTCCACGGTGGAATAGAATGCCATTTTCATATGGCCCTCAATTAAAAGAAATGAAGGAAAATAGACGTTTCAATTACGATTCAACAGGTTCCATCCCATGTGTAAGTATGCTCCCCATGGTGGATTGAAAGTATATAAATTCATGTCAAAAAGGAGTTGAAGTCCCTATTTTATTTGCCAAGATTCTCTTACAGTAAATGCCATAACCTATAGGTGGCAGACAGCAATTTTGCCATTTCTTACCTAAGAAGCAAGGCTCCAGAATTGAACCTGGTGAGAAGGTCTAGCATGTGGTTTCCATTAGACTTTCATCTCAACCCAACGCCCCAGTGCAGGCTTTGCACAATCTACTTCTTTAACAGACAAGCAGTTTTAGAATCCCTGCATATCTTGTCCTACATATGAAATAATACTCTTTGTAATTTGAGTAATTTCCCCTAGGCTTTGCGTCATTTTAGTTGTGTCTTTTAGACTAGTCAGGTAGAACGCTTAACTAACAATATTAAATCTTCTTTTTCATGAATTATGACTAATCCATGGGCAAAAGAACTGGAGTTGGAGACAAACACAGAAAGAATATGACCAAAGGCAATTTGAAGATGACCTGGCAGTCTAAAATGCAATGGTCAAAATATTCTGCTTTAAACGTTTAATGTGTGGACTTCACACAAAAGGGAATGTGGCAAATTGTGATTCCATGCTAAACACAAATCCAATTACTTGCCAATCTACCTATTTGGCCATTATTAACTGTAAAAACATTGTCGATCCTTAAAACCACAATTAGCCACCATTTCAAACCCAACAGAATGGCTAAAATGCAAAGAAATGTACAATACTGAATGTTGGCAAGGGTGTGGAGCATCTGGAGCTCTGTTTCACACTGTTGGTGGGAGTGTAAAATGCAGCAAGTTGGAGAACCATTTGGTAGTTTCTTACAGAGTAAAACCTAGGTCTACCCTATGATCTAGTGAGCCCACTCCTAGGTTCTTAATTAAGATAAATAACAATGCAGGTCGACAAAGAAGACTTGTACATGAAGAGCAGAAGTTTTTAATTTTGATGAAGTCCAATTTATTGGTTGTTTACTTTACAGTTCATGCTTTTGGTATCTAGGAAATTTTTGCTTATCCCTACGGTTGTGAAGATTTTATTTTCTTCTAGAAGTTTTACAGTTTTAGTTTTCATATCTAGGTCATGATCCATTTTCAGTTAACAAAAAGTCTGGTACATAAGCTGTTCATAGCAGCTTTATTTATAATGGCCCCAAACTGGGAACTATCAAGTATCCATCAACAAGAGAATGGATAAATTCACTGTGGTATATCCATATAGCAACAGAAAGGAAGGAAATAGCGATACACACAACAACATGAATGAATCTCAAAAGCATTATGTTGAGTGAAAAAAGTCAGACACAAAAGAGCACACTGTATGTTTCCATTCATATGAAGTTGAACAACAAGCAAATCTAATCCTGGTGATAGAAGTCAGAACAACGGTCACCGGGGCTGAAGAACAGGAGGAGGATGCTGGAATGGAGCACAGGGGAACTTTCTGGGGAGATAAAAATGTTTCGTAACTTGTTTCTGAGTGATAGTTACACAGGAATTCATTTCTCAAAATTCTTACTGTATACACTCAGGAATTGTGCATTTTATTGTAGGTACATTATAATGCAATAAAAAAAGAACATTGCTGACTTCAGTGCTGATATTTGCTCTGATGAATTTAATCCACTAGAGAACACCTTCCAATGCACAAGGCTACGTGGGGAATCAGAATTGGCCACCCCAAAATGTGTCTCTTTGGCTTATTTTTAAGGACAAAAGACTCTGAAAGAAATTTGATCTTCCCCCTAACTGCCTAAAAGAATTTTAGAAGGCCTGTTCCAGGAAGGAGGCTAATACATAAGATAACTAGAGTATAATATAAACTAGATGTGCTAGACAGCGAGGAAGGGCTTTTTAATCAAAGTCCTCTCCATCTCTCATTGTCTTTGCAAGGCATGGTCAATATCTGTTTATCAAACATTTGCTTTTCTATCCCCATGTAAATTGTCTTCCTCCCCATTTGAAGTCCCAAACTACTACCCCCAACATCTTCCTTTGTCTTTAGCTGAAGATAGTATTTAAGGTGGTGGCTTCGGCCATTCTGGCAAGTTACTCAGTTTTCCTGAGTTTCTCCCATGTATATATGTCATTAAACTTTGATTTTCTCCTGTTATTCTGTCTCATGTCAATTTAGTTATTAGACCAGCCAGAAGGACCTAGAGGGTAGAGGGATAGTTGTTCCTCCCCTACAGCTACTTCCCTGGAAATGAAGTAAAAATATTTTCAGCTTTTTGGGCCTTGTCCTTGCACAGTGTTGTCACAGAGAGAGGCTATAAGAGAAAAAGGTAAAACCAGGGCCTCGTGGGGTTACAGCTCACTTTTCCAGCTTCTGATATTAAAAATTCACTAGCGGCAGCTTCTTGACTCCCTGCCACTTTCTTGCCTAGGAATAGTTGAGTGACAATGAACAGGACCCATTTTTTAAATTAACTTAATACTAAATAGTTTTATTTTCAAAACGGGGACATGCAGCAGAATCCCAGATTTCATTTTGAATGCAGTGTTCTCGTTTCATTCATTATTCATCTACACTGCACTTTCTTGGTTTATGATTTTACTAAATTTCTTCATTTGAATTATGGCCTTGTGGTCAACAGCGGGCGATATATTATTCTTATATAATTTTTAAATACAAAGGCAAATGGCACGGAACAATTAGAATCGATGGCTTGGGAGTCTAGCTCTCGGATGTCATAGGCAAACACCGTGCTCTTGACTTTAACCTATGGGTTCCACTTCATGTGGGTTGTATTTTTCATACATCAGTGGTTTTTATAAATTTACTATTCAATCCAGCAACCCTACTTTGTTCGCAAAATATAAGCAAAACAAATATGTCAGGGTAATGATGCCAGGACTCTCCCTTATTGAAAAAAGCAGTTTATTAATACCTTATTGCTACAAGCTAGATCTTATTATCATCTTGGGTCATTTAGAATCTTATTAGGTATTCTGCTGGTGGATGAATAATCCTGTGATAAATTCTTTGCCATGTCCTTCACAGTTGTCATAGCAGGATCATAAACAGCATTTATAACAATCTAGCCTAGAGGAAGCGGCTGACAATGGTCTGCTTAGCATGCAGGAAATATTCAGATCGGCTCTGTCTGGTTAGACACAAGCCCACAAGAGAGATCCCAAAGTTAAATGTAGCAGGGGTTTCTCTGAAGATTCCCCTTCGAAAAATGCATGAGGTCAGGGACGTGGGGACCAAAAACACTTTGGAAGCCACAGATAGTTTCTTCCCACCAGGTCTGCTGGGCAGCAGGGGAAGGCCAAGGCACAAGCCATTTTATTCCTGACAGGCTGTTCAGGTCTTTATTTGAAAACTCCAGATCAAGGTGCAAATTATTTTATATTGACTGATTTTTGTTCTCCTTTTGACTTCATATACAAAACTGTGATTCACCTGATAACTACTCTCTGTCTAATTAGTGCATTTGATGAGATGATGAGTTTGAAGGAGAATAAGACTCTGAGCGTAATTCCCAGCATAAGCCAGGTTCTTCTGCTGTATTCCAAAAGTGTAGATTTCAGCACTTATAAAAACCCACATTAAATATATATAATTTTGTATACATATAATTTTGTATGTATATAAGCATATATTTTTTCCTGTTCACAAAGGGAGAACTATGAGTAGATTAATGCAAATCTGCCATCACTATTCTTGGAGAAATCCATACAAGAAGCAAATGAACCAGTCCAATATTTTTCCAGCCTCATCTCCTTCTACTCCCTGCCACTCACCTCACAATTAATCCACAATTAATTTCTCATTATTCTCTAAATATGTCAGGCCCTTTTCCAAGTCTGGGCTTTCATAAAAGCCATTCATTGTCTTTGTTCAGAATGCCCTTGTTCTTTTTTCTTGGTCAGATATCTTAAGTTCGATTTTTCTAGAATCAGAATCTGAAACAAGCATTTATCTTGGAGATGACCCCGGGAAGCACAGGTAGGGGAGTGGGGATTGAGACAGGGAAGAGAAGGAACCCAATAGTGAGTGCAAGTTGTGAGCAACTGAGGCTCAACCCCCCTGGGGATCTCTGAGAGACAGTGCAGAATGCGCCTTGGATTACCCACCCTCCCAAAGGGCAAGGAAGCTGGAGTATTTATCACCTGCTCCCATTAGTCATTGATTGTGGGCTGCACCTGGCAGGTACTTAACCCCAGCTCTTCCCGCTTGCTCCTTGCACTCGCCGAACTTGCTCTCAGACAAGTTAGAAGTAGCAGAGTCAGGGAGCATCTGAATGGTGAATGCCAAGGGGATGCGAGTAGGGCACTGACAGCATTTACACCCCAGGCTAAGTCCTCTTTATTCTTCTGATCCTAGTCTAAATGTTATTTTCTCTGGGAAAGCTTCTTTGATTGCCCCAGTCTGAAGGAGATGGTCCTTCACTTGATTCTCATGTCATGTTTATCATGGCACTTATCAGATCATATTATAAACATGACTGTCTTCTCTTCTAACTACAAACTCCTTTAGGGAAGGGGCTGTGCCTGACTCATGTTTGTATCACCAGTACAGTCCCTGACACATTAAGGAAACTCAGTAGATCCATACATTCTACAAATATTTATTGAGGACCTACCATAGCCAGACACTATTCAAGGAGCTGGAAGATGGAGAAGTGGACAATATATTCTACTTGGGGACCTTATAATGAACAGAGGTAGGGAAAAAACATATAGCCAAATTGACGTGATAATTTCCAGTATTAGTATATACTATAAGGAAAATAAAAGAGAGTAAGGGGTAGAAAATGACTAGGGTGAGGAGTGGTTGGTATTTTGGCTGGGCTGCTGAGGAAAGGCTTCTCTAAAGGTAATATGTGAACAGAGGTTTAAAAAAATAATGAGCAGTGTTTAGTGGGGAGGGAGGGATGACTAGGTGGAGCACAGAGGGTTTTTAGGGCAGTAAACCAGTCTGTATGATGCTATAATGGTGGCTACATGTCATTATACATTTGTCAGAACCCACAGAACGTACAACTCCAAGGTGAACTCTAATGTAAACTATGGACTTTGGGTGATAATGATGCATGAGTATAAGTTCATCAGTCGGAACAAATATACCACTCTGGTGGGGATGTTGATAATGGAGGCGCTGTGCTTGTGGGGCAGGAAGCATACGGAAAATCTCTGTACCTTCTACTCAGTTTTGCTGTGAACTTAAACTGCTCCAAAAAATAAAATTTATTTAAAATAATAATATTGAGAAGGACTCAGACTTGTGAAGATATGGAAGAAAAAGAGTTCCAGGCAGAGGAAATAGCAAGTACAAAGGCTTAGCAGTGGGAACAATCGTGGCGTATTGGAGGGTCAGAAAAGCCAGAAAAGCTGCACTGTGGTGAATGAGGAGGAAAATGTCAGGAGAAGAGCTCAGCGGGTTCTCAGGGGCCAGATCATGTAGGGACTTTTTGGTGTTATGAACTAAATTGATCTAATATCCCAAAATCAACTAGAAGAAAATCCAAGACTACATTCAAAAACATGTCCTCAATTGTCTGGATATTTGGGCTAACATTGACTTCTGGATTTATTTAACATGATACCTCCCTCAGTTTGTGTGGTACAACCACGGGGCTGCAATGTTGATTAGAATGCTTTCGCAAACTCACACATTCAAGGTAACACCCAACGTGCCATCTGTGAAATACCCAAAGCAATGAAAAATAAGTCTCTTATGGCTTCTTGTATCAGCCCTGTTACAATTGACCTTTGGAAGTCCTTCACCATCATATCCTTGGTTTCCTCTTCAGCAATGTAAAAGGGTAGAGACTAAATGGTCTTTAGAGTACCTGGCAGCCCTATAAGTCTCTGCATCAAGTTGCACAAGGTGAGAATAGAAGTTATGTGGCTGATTCTTTTATTTCACTTTTTAACAGGAATTTTTTTAAACAGTTATAGAAGTGGAAAGAATACATAATGAAGCTGCATGAAGCCATTATCGATCTTCAAAATTTATGAGCATTGTGTCATGGTTGGCTTTTTTCACATACATCAGAATTGATGCAACTGAGTATCCACAATCCTTTCAAGGTGGACACCCTGAGTCTCCATCCCCACATCGAGTGATGCAGCACATTCTTGTGCATATTCTCAGCAAGGGAGGGCTGACTGGGGACATGGCTTAGAACCAAGGCTCAGAAATAAGGTAGAATGAGGTAGCCGACCATTCAGATGATAACTATAAAATAATACGTATCGAGTTTCCATATTGAAAATGAATAATCTAAGAAAGGAAATAGTTCTTCTATATAACTGGGTAAAATTGGCTTTGAAAATAAATATATATCTTTGAGCAGTGGTTTATCCACTATTGGAATAAGTGTTTTCATGTATTTATTCAGAAAATACTGCACATGAGGCCCAGGAATAGGCACTGCGAGGGATACAAACATGCAGGAGACACAGTCCTTTCCTCAAGGAACTCACAACCCAACAGGTCAGAATCTGAGGATCTACACTGGCTCTGGCACCCACCTTCTAGTACGCGTGATCACACAGCAGTCTCATCATCATATCTGGGTATTCCAAATTGCCCTTGCTTCCCTTTCCAAGGCAGCTTTTGTTATGGCTGACAGTCACCCCTGTCTCCATATTGGTGAGCAGACATTTAATTTTAACATGCTTTCCTTCTGTAGCACGAGGGACAGGACGATTTACCTTCCCTCAAACTGCACACAGAAAAGGTTGAGACGCATGCAGGACCTGATGGGGCATTCATGGGCACCCGCTGCCAGGGCCCTTTGCAATGTGCAGTTCCGCTCCAAATAAGCGATTTCTCCTGAAGTGTCTGGCACCAACTAGATCAATTGCTCCCACAATTCCCAGTGAGTGAATGTGCAACTCTCTCACTGATTGATTGACTTAACACCAGCCAATTAGAGCTTAAACCGTCTAATTAAGCCGGAGAGGGAGCCATCAACTCACTGAATTCCGAGGCCTGTTAACTTTACCTAAACAATAGAATGATGTCAGGTGTGTATTAGCATTGGGAATAACTAATAAAACTGGAGTAAAGCACTTTGCAAATATAAAACACTCTGGGAATGTTAACAAGGATAAGCAAAAGATATGTCTAGGCTAAAAAAAAAAGGAAAACCTGTACAAAATTCATACACAATTCTTTCTAATATCCGCTTTCAGCATATATACTTCTGAATTCACTTTCTGTCTAAATAACACGGAGCTAAATGTGCATTGCTATATAGGACTCTACCATAAATGGTTTCCATTTTTATTTCTTTTTGTGATGATCATTGACCAATGTTGTTTACTACGCTACAACTATCAAGACAGCTCTATTACACTTGTTTAGCCACAATTCACAATTAACGTGCTTCTTTCTCACTCCTACATCAATATCATAATTACTCCCCATTTTCCCTCTTCGAAGAACAATAAAACTGCTCACTTCAGAGGCATAATGATTGCCATCATCTACGAGAGTAAACGATAGAAAATATTTACTGATTTGCATTAAAATCAGACGGTCCATTTATGAAAGGATTTAAATTGTCCACCCCAAACACTCTTTTTTGCTGCAAAACTAGCAATTGCGAAGAAAAGAAATATACATGGAGAGATGTTGGAATGTGACTTGTCTAGCCAAGCACAGATGTTTCATAAACACCACGGCATACAGAGGCACCATCCTCGTCTGTCCCTAAAGCTATAGCTGCATTGGCCCCTGAGATCATATTTAGCAAGAGGCATCTTAAGAAAGTCAGCGTGAGAGAGAAGAAAATCTCAGGTATGTGTATGTTATTAATCATAATTAAGGCATATCTGACAGCTTCTTGGCAAGAGAGACAATGAATTCTTTTCTCTGACATCAAAATCCTACAGGAATACTTGTTATTTTATGATCAACTTCACTGGTCTTTACACCTATAATATCCACTTTGAGAATATGAGGTCTTAGAGAAACCTGAGCTCTGACAGTGACTGTTTGCCCACAGCTGACACCATGTAAGATATAACATAAGCCGGCATCTCACTGAGATGAAGTACAGGGAACCACACCGGGATTAAAATATGAATTCCAGGAAAACACACGGCTTGCCCCATAATGCATTGCCACTGAAGGCTCATCCTTCAGAGCTATTGGTTTTTGTCTGTGCAGGTGGCTCTGCACTTTCGATTTCCCATTAAATTGGACAGGGAGCACTTGGTTCCCACTGAATTGGCATCCTCTAATCAGATGGTGAGAAATGGGAAATGGATCCATTTCAAGAAGATAGACTCATTTTAATAAAACCAAACAAGAGACTCACTTCCATTTAATCACACCCAATTTAATTAACATGCTTTCTAAAATGATGCTGCTTTGGAAAGTTTCTTGGGATGGCAACGTCCTAGAGGAAGCATCACCAGGATTTTGGTTTGGTGGCTTTGGAGGTGATTTCAAGGAATGTATTCTGACCACCTACTGATCACAAACTTCAGCTGAGCTTCTCTCATGCCCAGCAGGGAGATTTAGGCCTGTTACGTGCAAATCCCCAGCTCATTTCCTGCTGTCTTTGACCACAATCATGGGCTTAAATGACCTTTGCCTATTTTGGCACCCATTTAATAGCATAAGTGGAGATTTGGATATTTCTCAAACATAGTATGTTTCTACTTAGAAAATGATCACTGCCATTCTTGAATTTCTCTCTCTTGCTCACTCTTTCTCTTAAGCTGTCTCTCTCTCTCACTGCTTCTCTCTCTGTGTGTCTTCTGTTTGACCCTCTCTGTCCCTCTATCCTTCTCTCTGTCTCTTTCTGTCAGTCTTCTTCTCTTACAACATCTTTCTTCATCAGTCCAGGCTGAGAAGTGTGGGAGTCGAGTGAAGATAAATGGTTTTGTCTCCATAATGTAGGTGAATTGAAAGAAAGTAAATTTTAAAATCTTAGTTTTCTGCTTAATTTTCCCCACAGAATCTAGAAGTGGAATCTGTGAAGTTCTGGTGTAGGAAGGGACCTCAAGGGGAAACAAACAAGTTAACTTCCTTTGTCATAAAGGATTGCCCCCCCAGATCAGTTATTCGTTAATGAATGGTTTCTGCCTCTACCAACTTAACATTGTGACTATAATGCACCTTTAAAAATGGTCTTTAAGATGTTAAAATCACTACCTCTGCTGATTCAGGGTTTTATTGTCTATTCTGGGCTGTATCTCATCTTAGTGAGATCCCATGGGATTTAGCAATTAGCATGAATATAGCAGTTTGATAATCAAAAGTAATTAATGGCATCAAAACATAGTCTTCTCTGCTTCTGAGGACTTGTTACACACATCTAGATCTTTCTTTTTAAATGAGTACTTTATTTGTGTTAGAAAATTATCTACCACAAAATTCATTTTAGACAGAAAACAATATAGCTTAATCTATTGACATGTTTCAAATAACACTGGAAAGGTGACTCAATATGCCAATTAGTAGTAAGTTCTTAATCCACTGATTAATAATTCTAACAAAAGAAACACCAAAGTTGCTTTTTTGCAACTATATATACAACATATATTATAGGCATGAGGTTCTTCCTTTTAGAAAAAATGTAAAATTGTAAAATAGAGATTCTGTTAACTGTCAAATGAAAATTTGAGAAAAATCATAGTTATTTCTTTCTTTCAGAACTCCCCTTTAAATATTGCTGAAGAAAGGAAAAGGGGCAGGAGATACTTTATTGTAAGTGTTCAATTTGCCATGAATCAAATAAAAAAATTCTAAAGTTTCTCACAGTAAAAATGAAATGTAGGACAAAAAAAGTTTTCCTCTGCTCTCTTATGGTCCTTGGCTATATCTGAAAATTAAACTGACAAAGACAGATTAAGAGGAGAAAAGCATGCATATTTATTTAATATAAGTTTTATGTGACACTGGAGCCTTCACAAGGAAATGAAGATCCGAGGAAACAGACTTGACTATTTTGGGGCTTGGTTTGATGACGAGTGGGCAGTCGTGTCGAAATATGATAAGTCAGAGAATATGAGGGAATTGTAGTAAATTGGGGGAAACTTAGCAAGGCCTGTTTGATTCTTCTCAGCATCTCTTTGTCTTCGGAGATGAGGATGCTCCTTTCCTCCATGTACAGGGACAGCACCTCTCACATGAGGATGTTATGCCCTGTTTTGGGGGAGAAGGGAGAGGAGAAGGTCAGAGTGACCCTCCTGCTTCTGCTGTTTTTTCAAATTCCATCAGCCCCAAATATTCAATACACAAAGGTGCCATATTTTGAGGTAGCTTGTCCTGAATCCCAACAGAAGTAAATGAGGGGTTCAGTTTAAACAGGAAAATGCAATTCTTATCTGAGAACTGCACACTTCCATTAACAAGCCACTGCCCATTATGTCATTGGTGAAGTCGACCTGCCTTCATATCAGCAGGGTATGAGGGGGTTGAGGGTGAATGCCAGGAAAGGGGCGTTTGTTTCCACTTAGTCAAGCCTCCCTCTCCTCAGGAGAATTTTATTTTTGAACTGATTTTTCATTTAAAATGTCCCCAATTTCAGATGCACTGAAGCCCAGCACACATGAGCCCTTACAGTTCTCAACATCTGTAACTCGTTTTCATTTCTTAAAAAATTGATGATGTTTGCTTTAATGCCAAAACCTCCCCTGACCACAGGGGATGTTAGCTCCAGGCAGCGTGGTATCATTACACTTGGACCTTTAGAATAGAACCCAAAGTGAGAGGACTGAGGTGACTGGCTGCTGTAGAAGTAAGCTCCTTGGAAGCTCTTCTGGAAGCTTCCATGTTTGGCATTTCTTTTTCTAGTGCCACTAACATTGAAATAAACATCAAGTTTGGGCAATTGGAACAAACCTCTGAGGTCATCTGTAATCTTCAAGACCAAATGGAGTAAATGTAAAGTTGTCCTATTGAGGATTTGAAGTCTCTTTGGTGTAGGATTATGAAAATATGCTAACCTGAAACAACACTTATTTTATTAAGTGCACTTTATTTTAATCATACTTGCTCCCCCTTCTAGCTCACCCACATTATTGTCTACCAACAATAATATATTACACTTCGCCTAGGTTGAAGATAACACATGTAAGAAATAAAAAACTCAAAAACTTAATACAAAGACCAAAATTTTAAAACTGGTGGCTTCACATGGCATTTACAGGCATTCATATTTGCACCTCCCTTATAGCTGCGGTCATATAAAATGAGCATCCCTTATTAAGTTTCCTTCTAGGTTATTTTTATTATGAAATATTTAACGGAAACAAGGATAGGAAATAATCACAAATGTAATTCACCACTCACTTGGTCATAGCTTAATATTTTGCCATATTTGTTCCAGATCTTTTTTCTTAAGGAAATGAAACATTACAGATGCAGTTGAGGCCCCTCAAGCATCCCAATCTAATTCATTGCCTCCCCTCAAAAAAACATTGATAATCTACTCTGGACAGGGCAGCTGTGTTGCGTAATTCACAGTGGCCCCTGGAGTTGTGCCCGGCAGCATTCTAAATGCTGGGATTATGCTTTCTTAAGATTTCCTCATTTTCTTTCCATCACTAGATCATCTCCATTAGAACAAGGAGATGGGAAACAATGGAATATTTAAAATACCTAAACTTCCCTAAAACGAAGTTATATTCCTAACACAGAAGGCTAATGCTTGATAAAACCAAAACTTCGCTTTTAAAGGCAGGGGACCACTAAGAGGTCCCTTCCTTTTCTTTTTTCCTCTCCTTTCCTCACTCATTTTACTTTCTTTTTTTTTTAATTTATTTTTTAATTACAAAATATTTCCATATTTACTTCTATCCTTCTAGCTTACATAAAACAATACAATAATTCCCCATGTACCACAAGATACATTTACCTAATGTTATTATTTTGCCATATTTGCTTCAGATTCCTTTTTTTTTAAAGAAATCATTACTGATTGAGCTAATAGAGCTAAAATCATAACAGATCCTTTTTAAAGTGGCTGCACCCCTATGCTCTGCCATCAGCAGCTTGAAAGAGAAACTACTTCTTCCTGTTAGGGTGCATAATAATGGTTTGTCATCCCACCCCATAACCCATTAGGGGGTCTTTAAAATCTCAACCCAAAGGAAGTAAGCTTTAGGCATCAGCAAGAGGCAGATATGGAAGATTTAGACAAAGAGCCTTTCAGTATCTCATGTAGTTGTTATTTTCAAATGTTCCGGTCATCTCTCGTGGCCTCTTTATCCATTCCCCATACTTTAGCCAGAGCAATCTTAAAAACCAGATCTGATCATGCCACTCCCGACTTTAAACTTCCCATCGCATTAAGGAGAAACTCCAAGCCCCTTCCTCACGCAGCCAGCAAGGACCACCCACCTCTCCCCTTGTCCTTGGCACTGGCCATGCTGACCTTCTTTCTGTTTCTTTAAGGCGTCATGCTCTTTGCGTGTTTCTTTTCCCTGAAATTCTCTTTCTCCTCCTCCATAGTTAGTCAGCTATGAGGTATCTTTTAGATCTCAGCTTAAAAGTTCCTTTAGTAGAAAAATTTTCCCTGGCCTCTCCCCACATCTAAATTAAGTCTCCCTAATACAATCTTATTAAATCTCTTAGGTTTTTAAACCATAATTTGCAAGTGTATATTTATTTGCATGGGTATTTGTTTAATGTCTGTTTCTTCTATTAGACTGCAAGCTTCAAGAAGACAGGGACTATGATTATTTTTTCTTACTTCAAAATTTACCAGCATAGTGCCTGTCTCTTCTATAATCAATAATTATTTATTGAATAAATGGGTGGAGGTTTCCTGTTCCAGACCTCAGGATTTAAGGCTTCCTTTCTCAAAATTGTATAATTGCCCTAATTCTTCTTTCTTCTTCTCTACTAACTTACATGTATCTCCTCTCCACTCTCCCTCTCCATTTCCTTCCTCCACACATTTGCATCTTTTCCCCCATTTAGAGAAATGAACTAAGGGTTGATAATAGAAAGTATGTCTTATGTTGATGATATATATTCTAGTCTATTTCTACTAAGTATTGCAAAATAAATTGCCACATGGCATATATGCAAAAAAAAAGATTTATTTCAAATTTTAGAAGGGTCTGTTTTAAAGATACCATAAGAAGATCCCCATGGGTTCAAGATGACTTCAATAAGCAAAAATGGTCAAACTAATAAACCAAATAGCTATTTTGCAAACATGGAATGAACCAAGAATCCTCAACTATAAGCTTGAAGACAATGCCAGTCCATGAAGCAACCATCGGGTTAAAAAAAAAAAAGCAATTTTGAACAGAATTGCAAGGATCATTAACTGCAACTGAACAGTCACATTCCCACAGGAAGTTCTTACAAACACTATACACCATCTTGTCACCTAATATTCAGACACATTTGGAGGTTTAAAATTGGATTTTGATCCTGGAATATAAACAGTTCTCCAGTCATAGTTTAAAATAAAAAGGAGCAAAAGGTGGAGCACCAACAAATTAAAAATCTCATGCTTAAAATTAAATAAGTCAATACACTGAAGAACGTTGTTTTTCAAAAACTGATCAATGTTTTCACATACATTTTCAACCTTCTTCATTCACCCTCACACAATTCCACCCGACTACTCCATTTCCTTTTCCGGCAAGAACTCTGATTATGCCTTAGATGCAATTTTAGAACTCATGCCTCTCCCCTTTCAAAATTGAGATGTCCTCAAGATTGGAATAGCACCGAAAAGGAGACAGAGCAGAAGCAAATTGTTCCCACTCGAAAAGTAGCTAAAGCTACAAACTGAAAACAGAGTGCTGAATCCAGAATCCAAATTTTGACTGGGGGATGTTTTTAGCTGAAAGAGATGAGGGAGGGCACTTCCTTGGCATACAGAATGGCAGGTGCAAATGACCTGAAGTAGGAAGGCATGCGGGGCAGCACATCTACTGCATAAGGAGGGTCAAGGGGAGAGACATAGAAAGGAAGCTGAAAGGTAGGCCAGGGCCAATCACCAAGGGACTTGCAGGCCATTGTAAAGATTTTGGTCTTTGTCTGAAGAGGAATTTGAAGCCATTGAAAAGTTATGAACAGGGGCCTGCATGGTGGTGTAGTGGTTAAGTTTGCACGCTCCACTTCTGGTGGCCCAGGGTTTGCAGGTTTGGATCTCCGGCACGGACTGACGCACCGCTTGTCAAGCCATGCTGTGGCGGTGTCCCATATAAAGTAGAGGAAGATGGGCATGGATGTTAGCCCAGGGCCGGTCTTCCTCACGAGAAAAAAAAAAAGAATTGTGAATAGTGACATTCATGATTTAATTAAGTTTTCAGATCACTCTGACTGTCATGTTGAAATGTATTAAAGAGGGTCAAAGAACAGAAGTAGGAAGACCAGTGACAACATGATTTGATGCGTAATTTGTAAGATCCCTGGCTGCCATGTGGAGAATGAGTTGGAGGGAAGCCAGAGTGCACATGGGGAGAAGAGTTCATTGGCAGGTGCAGCCACCCAGGTGAGAGATGCTGATGGTCTGGGCCCGAGGGAGGCAGCATGCCCAGAGAACTACCACGGTGACACATGAGTTGGCTCACTCCCACTCTCCCCCTGCCTAGGCACTGCTTGGGTCCTCAGAGGACTGCCCTCCAAAATGTCTACATGTGCACAGAGAAGCTCCTCTTTAGGAAGACTCTTAAGAGATGGTAGTCTTTGGTATCAGGGCCCCAAATCCTCTTGCTTCTCCTGAGAAATTGATTTATTTCAGCCCCAGGCACGTGAGACAATCACCAATTATGGTGCCCTTGTTGTGTTGGTGGAGGAAAAACTCAACAACAAATTTGAGTCCCACTTTCACCAAGCATACCACACCTCCCAGCCTGCCTCTTTGTGGCTAAACTCAGTCCTTCTTTCAGCTTCTTTTCCTATTCTTATTTTCTTCTTTAAAATTTTTTGTGCTTTATTAAGTAGGTATATGTAATTTTTAACATGTTGCTATTTATTATTTAGCAAGATTCTATAGGAAATTATTTTTTAAAACCAGTTATTATTTAACACTTATTTTCTTATTTAAAATCTATACAAGGAGGGGACCGGCCCTGTGGTGTAGTGGTTTAAGTTCACATGCTCTGTTTCAGTGGCTGGGGATTCACAGGTTCAAATCCCAGGCCCAGATGACACACAGCTCATCAAGCCAGGCTGTGGCGGCATCCCACTTACAAAACAGAGGAAGATGGGCACAGGTGTTAGCTCAGGGCCAATCTTCCTCACCAGAAAAAAATAAAAATACAATATATAAAAATTGTTTTTCTACTAACAACATTTGTCACCAAATGTATGGGTTTTCCACACCAAGCAATTCTCCAGTTCTCTGCGGACACCAACTGGGTGTTCTATAATTTAACTCAATTCTGACACCAACTATCCAGAGTTAGTGCAGATCCCACAGGTTAAAGGCTAGTCCCATAAGATCACCCCACTTTAGACTCCAGTTGCAAGTACAGGTGCCCAGGGTATCCACACTTCTGACCAACTTAGCTATAAATCAGAGGTTCCCACAACTCTCTCCTCAAGTTCCATAATTTGTTATAATGGCTCACAGAACTCAGTGAAACACTTACTTACATTTACTGGTTTATTATAAAGGATATTATAAAGGATACAAATGAACAACCAGATGAAGAGGTACATAGGGTGGGGTACAGAAGGGTCCCAAGCACAGAAGCTTCTGTCACAGTGAAGTTGGGGTGCACCACCCTCCTAGCACATGGATGCATTTGCCAACCCAGAAACTCTCCAACCTCCACAGATTAGGGATTTTTATGGAGGCTTCATCATGGTAGGCATGATCGATTATTAACCCAATCTCCAGTCTCTCTCCCCTCCCCAAAGGATGAGGGGTGGGTCTGGAGGATGGGGAATGGGTCTGAAAGTTCCAAGTTTCCAGTCACGCTTGGTCTTCCTGGTGACCAGTCCCCATCTGAAGCTCTTCAGGAGCCCCAGCCATCAGTCATCTCATCAGCACACAAAAAGACACTCATTTCTCCAGAGATCCCAAGGGTCTTAGAAGCTCGTGTGTCAGGAACCAGGGACTGAAAACAAATATTATAACCAAAGATGCTCCTATCACCCCTATCACTCAGGAAATTATAAGGGTTTTAAGAGCTCTGTGCCAAGAGCCAAGGATGAAGACCAAATATATATATTTCTTATTATATCATAGTATCACAATATGATACATATTCATTGCAAAGATAATGTAAACTATAGAAAAGCTCAAGAAAAAAATCTATGAAAATAATCTATAATCCCACCATGCAGAGATAATATTATTTAACATTTTGGGGTACAGTCTTCCAATCTCATTTCTATGACTATCATCTTCCAATCTTTTCCAAAGAAAAGAATGTATGTGTGCATGTGTGTGTGTGTGTGTGTGAATATATGTTTATGTGCATTTATGTTTGCATGTATTTGTATAAGTCTCTTAAGTCCATTTTGGTACAATGAGAGAAATGGACAGAAAGATAAAGAGACAGATAGATGATAGACAGATAGAGATAGACAGACATTTCCCCCTGCATTTTGAGTACTAGATGATTTAAATCCTAGGCTGCTTCTTTGACAACGTCAAAATTGTTTCTTTCCAACTATTTCTATCAATAAATAATATTCCTGCTTGCTCAATCAGAAGCAATTCTTTGGCCAAGTGATGAATGATGACTTAGAGGTTATGTGATTCCAGTCTTTCCATCTTGAGTCCTAAGAGTATTCAGGTTGATGGAAGACTGACCACAAGTAAAAAGTAAACACTCCCCATGGTCATGTCACATGCTACCAGACCGTACAGCACATTATATTTTAAATTGTTTATACAGCAAAACTAGATTGCCAGTGGAAATGACAAATCTCTTAGCTTTCTTGTTTCCAGTAGCAATCTGGGAAAAAGCAGAAAATTGCTCCCAAGTTATATCAAGACTAGTTTTGTTTTGTTTTTAATTGCAAACCAACCCGAATTCAGTTCGCAGAGGGAAGGCATAATCAACAATACGACATCTGTACTATCTGCCTTAGGCAGGCTGTAGCAATAACACCTAGCATAGATGCCACTTGGAACTCAAGCAGTAAAAACCCATGACCAAATTGCTCTTTAACAGATACTCAACCTTACTCAACTCCTCCTCCAATAACCAGTTGAGACTGTTTAAAAATGCAAATATCTAATAGCATATTTAGTCCATATGGTTTCATTTTGGCCACATCTATGTGGTCA
Source organism: Tapirus indicus (assembly GCA_031878705.1). Taxonomy (NCBI): domain Eukaryota; kingdom Metazoa; phylum Chordata; class Mammalia; order Perissodactyla; family Tapiridae; genus Tapirus; species Tapirus indicus. The sequence goes on from CM062918.1 coordinate 51,662,778, forward strand.
TTTTGTACTGAAATTCATAAAAATTTGTGGCCACTATTCCATACCCCAACCCAAACCAGAAGAGCATATTGAAGAGTTTCCAACATGTCTGAACTATATTAACTAGAAGGGACAAAGTGCTCACTGCCAGGGCTCCACCACCTGAATTCTTCCTTCCTCTCTTTCTCTCCTTTCTTCCTTCCTTTAGTCATTTATCCCTTTATTCCTTCCTTCTACTTCCATGAGGAAGCAGGACCCCAGAGAGAAAAGGCTCAGAGAGTTGAACCAAACCATAAACCCTCAACACTTTGAGGGTTTACTGTTAAGATGGATATAGTGCTTTTTAAATTAAATAATTCAGTAGAATATTGGTTATATGGAGAAATTTTTACATCCTAGACTTACCAATAAATCATCTTCTAATTCCCTATCTCTAATTAGTCAGGATGTGCTCAGGAAGAGTAATTTTATTGTAATATTAATTCAGCTCAATTTGAAAACTTTTATTGAGTGTCTAACTTATTCCAACACCATTCTAGGCACTGGGGACTCCAAAATAAGAAGACATAACCCATCCTCATGAATCTTCCAGCTAAGTAGATACCTCATAAACCTTAACTGAGTGGAATATCCTAATTTTTTTTAAATATACTTTGATTATTTAAAATTATGAATATTTTTTGAATTTTAACATATAAATACAAGGGGGTTTTTTCAACTTTATATTCTTTGTGATTAGCCTAATACCTGTTCTCATCATTTTTATCATCATGAGTGATAAAAGCCTATGCAATGGATCCTTTCAGGAGTGTCTGCTTAGCTCACACTCTCCTCTTCTACAGAGAGAGAGAGAGAGAGAAAGATTGATTGAGACACAGCCCCAAAGCTAAGCCTAGTCTATGAAACCTAGTCCTCCTGATCACAACTAAACGAACCAGGAGTAAACACTGGACTCAAGCTGGTTCCAATCTGATTTGGTTCTTCCTCTTCTGGGTATAGTGGACAAGCTTGGATCAGAACAACCCTCCCACTGAAAATATCTAGAAAAGATGGACAACAAAGAAAAAAATCTGTTCGAAGGCAGAAGAACACTAAAACGCATCAAGATTTGGGGAAGCAGGATCCCAGAGAGAAAAGGCTCAGAGAGGTGAACCATACACTTGCCCTTTAGGCATCTGCTGATAGTAAAGTGATAGCAGAGAGTCTTAGAAAATGAGTAAAACCCTCAGTAGCCTCGGGACTGTAGGGAGAAGAATTGAAATTTAGGTCTTCCAGGGGAACAGTGGCCATGCTAAACACTTCAGGCTTTCAGTTGGGACTCCTTAAGAGTGTACACCCTAGCTGTAAGGGTGAACTGGAAATAGGCCAGCCCTCACAATGACTGAAGTTCAAGGTGATCTGTCCTTGTGGTAGGCAGCCTCTAATATTGCCCTCAGTGATACTCACTTCCTGGTGCCCACGCCCTTGGGTAATCCCTTGAGCATGGGCTGGACCTAGTGATTGCATTCTAACAAATTGAAGTGGCAATTGTGATGGCTTATCACTTCTGAGAGTAGGTTACACAGAAACTGTCCTTCTGTCTTGCCCTCCCTCTCTGCTTTTCTCACTTGCTCTGAGGATAGCCAGATACCATGTTGTGAGCTGACCTATAAAGGAGGTCTGTATGGCAAGGAATCAACATCTCTAGTACATAGCCATGAAGACCTGAGGCCTGCCAACAGTCATAGAGTGAGCTTGGAAGCAGGTCCTCCCCCAGGGGAGCCTTCAGATGAGACCACAGTCCCTGCCAACACCTGAGTTTCAAACTTGTGAGAGACTTAAAAACAGAGGCACCCAACTAAGCCACATGTGGATTTCTGATACACAGAAACAATAAAATAATGAATGTTTGTTGTCTGAAGTCACTGAGTTCTGGGGTAATTTGTTACTCAGCAATAGAGTAACTAACATAGCCTCTAACTTAATGCCTTCCAGAGTTAAAACAAATCACCTCTTCAGAATTATAAAATTATTCAGAGTTTCAAATTAGTTGTATAATTTTTATACATATTAATAAAATGTATACCAATTCAGACTCACTACACCTTCAGATATTGGCATTATCAGAGAAGGGCTTCAAAAGGACTGGCTATTATGTTTAAGAAAGTAGATGGTATGAGAGAGAATTTCAGCAAAGAACTGGAAAGTATTGTTTAAAAAGAATCACATAGAAAATACAAGACAAGAAAACCAATAACTGAAATTAAAAATTCAATAAATTGGTTTAATAGCAGATTAGACATAGCTAAAGGGGAGAACTGGGAACTGGAAAACTGTTCACAAAAAAACAGCCAGACTAAAGTACACATTAAAAAATAAAGATGGGAGCCAGCCCTAATGGCCTAGTGGTTAAAGTTCAGCATGCTCTGCTTTGGCGGCCCAGGTTTGGTTTCCCAGGTGAGGAACCACATCACTCACCTGTCAGTAGCTATGCTGTGGCAGCAGCTCACATAGAAGAACTAGAAGGACTTACAACTAGAATATACAACTATGTACTAGGGCTTTGGGGAGGAAAAAAAAAGAGGAAGATTGGCAACAGATGTTAGCTCAGAAGGAATCTTTCCTGGCCAAAAAAAAAGCTTCTTTAAAAGAGGTTAAACTTAAAAAAATAAATAAATAAAATAAAGATTGAAAATACAATAAAAAATACTACATGCAAGAATTTTACAGATAAAATTATAAAACTATTAAAAGACAGAAAAGAAAATCTAAATGAGTGAAAATATGTACAATGATTACTGGGGGAAGATTCAATATCATAAAAATGTCACTTCTCACTCAAATTTTTCTCTAAATACAATTCAGTTTCAATCAAAGCCCCCAACATGGGTGTATGTGCGTGTGTGTGTGTGTGTGTGTGTAATTTGACAAGCTTACTCTACTTGTTTCTTTGTTTTTTTGGTGAGGAAGACTGTTCCTGAGCTAGCATCTGTTGCCAATTTTCCTCTTCTTTCTGAGGAAGATTGGCCCTGAGCTAACATCTGTGCCCATTTTCCTCTGTTTTGTATGTCAGACGCTGCCACAGCATGGCTTGATGTGCAATGTGTCTGTCCACACCCAGGATTCAAACCTGTGAACCCCAGGGTGCCAAAGCAGAGTGTGAGAACTTAACCACTACACCACCAGGCTGGCCCCCTGACAAGCTTACTCTAAAACCCATATGGAAGTAAAGGACTACGAAGTAGCTGAGACAATTTTAAAGAATAAGGATGGGGGAACTCACTTTACCAACTTTAGAGACTTACTATAAATCCATAACCATTAAAAAGTGTGCTATGGCTCAGGGATAAATAATTACATCAGTGAAACAGAAGAGAGAGCCCCAGAAAGTGACCTCCATGTAGATGGGAACTTAGAGGCATAACAAAGCATCAAGGAAAGGAAGGACGAGTCACCAAATGGTGCCAGAACAACCAGCTATCCACATGAGAAAAAAAGTATTTATATCATAATTTGATATTGTACACGAAAATATATTTTATATGCATTAAGGACTAAATGTGAAAAAACAAAATCCTAAAACGTCTAGAGAAAATATATAGAAGAGAATATTTTTTAGGACCTAATGATATGGGAGTAATTTTTCAAAAACACAAAAGGACTAATTATATTGCAAAAGGCTGATAAATTTAAGTACATTAAAATTAAAACTTCTAACAAAAAAATCATAAAGTTAAAAAGAAAAACCACAGATCAGAAGAAAAATCTTGCTATGCATGCATAGAACCAATAAGAAATTAGTATCCAGAATATATAAAGAACTTTCATGAATCAACAAGAAAAAGACAAACAATACAAAAGAAAAATTAGCAAAGGAGGATAGAAACAATTCACAAAAGAGAAATCTCAAAAGGCCAAAAACATAGGAAAGATGCTCAACCTTAGTAATAATCATAGAAATGCAAATTAAAACAATGAGATATCATTCCATAACATCAGATTCTCAAAAATTTTAAAAACTTAACATTACCAAATGGAGAAAATGATGCAAGATAACCTATCTTGGAATAGATCTCACAAGGAACTCTCATTCATTGTGAGTAGGAAAATAAATATGTACAGCTGTGAAGAGCAATTTGGCAACATCTAATAAAGTTGAATATGGGCATATTTTACAAACCAATAATGCCACTCCTTGGTAAATAAGAATAATAACACAAACCTTCACACAGGTTTATTATGTGTCAAGCCCTGTTCTAAATGTTTTATATATTAACTCATTTAATCCTTATAACAACCCCATGAGGGAGGTACTCATGGCACAGAGAGGTTAAGTGATTTCTCCAAGGCCACATAACTAGTTAATGGCACAGCTAGGATCAAAACTCAGCAATCTGGTGCCAGTGTTCACGCTCTTAATCATAATGCTATGCTACCTCTCTAGAGGTTTTATTGCACACGTACATAAGGAGACATGTACTAGGATATTCACTCAGTATTATTTGTATCATAAAATTAAATGAATTGCTTTAACAGCAGATTAGACATAGCTAAAGTGGATAAGTACAAATCAGAAAATTGTTCACAAAAGAAAAAAAAATCCAGACTAAAGTACAGATTAAAAAGTAAAGATGATGGGGCTGGCCTGGTAGCATAGCGGTTAAGTTCACATGCTTCGCTTCAGCGGCCCAGGGTTTGCAGGTTCAGATCCCGGGCGTGGACTGACACACCACTTGTCAAGCCATGCTGTGGCGGCATCCCATATAAAGTAGAGGAAGGTGGGCATGGATGTTAGCCCAGGGCCAGTCTTCCTCAGCATAAATAAATAAAGATGAAAAATATAAAAAAGTACTATGAGCAAGAATTTTATGAATAAAATTTAAAAACTATTAAAGGACAAAGAAGATCTAGTGGTAAAAAATTGGAAGCAACCTACATGTCATCAAGAAGAAAATGAGGACCCGCCCCATGGCCGAGTGGTTCAAGTTCTATGCATTCTGCTTCAGCGGCCCTGGTTTGTGGGTTCAGATCCCGGGTGCAGACCTACTCCACTCATCAGAGATGCTGTGGAGGCATCCCACACACAAAACAGAGGAAGATCAGCTCGGATGTTAGCGCAGGGCAAATCTTCCTCACCAAAAAAAAAAAGAAGAAAATGAAAATAAAATGTGGTATCTTTATTAAATGGAATATTGCATAGAAGTTAAAATGAATAAACCAGACTTATATGTATAAATAAGAATAAATATGGAAACCTCAATGTTGAGCGATGAAAAAGTTTCCAAAAGATAAGTAGAGTATCGTAATATTGATCTAGAATTTGTCATTATAGTACGTAACTATCCTTTTAGGCAGAATTACGCCAATGCTAATGAAACTTAAGCTTCAGGGCTCTTTACTCGTCTGGGCTCCCTCCAAAGCCCTGGGAGAGGCTCTGGCAATGTGTTCACATGGTCATATGTTTTGTAAAATTTGTATAAGTAAAATATTTTAACCACGCTTAGTTAAGACAATTGGCTCTTCTCACACCAACATCGCCATCTGTCTCCCTTCCCTTCACATTGGGTAACACTGAAGTGATCATGGGCATTTTGGGCATCTGATTTAGGAGAAGTGAAGTTGGGGACACATTTAGGTTAGGTTTTGTGAGATATGTTCATGGACTTCACCACCCACCCACTGCAGGAATTGCTCCTAGGAATATTCCTATTGCCCACCATGTGGACCCTCAGGTGTGGCATCATGACTCAAAGGTGCGTTGCCCAAGGTCAGATCAAGACATAAACGCGCCCTGCATCACTAGCCACTGGGGTATGGTGGGAGTCAAAAAGAAACAAAGTTTGAAATGGATAGAAGCAGAAGCTGATCTGTGGAAAATTCTTCTAGACATCAGATACGTAAAATTATAATGGCAGATTAGATTTTCACTGCTGCCTAGCCAAAACAAAGCTCTCTCTTATCAGAAATAGACTCATAATGCAGTATATACAATATAAACATGTTTTGTCTTCTTTGGGGGAAAATCTTACAAGAAAATTTTTCATAATTTCTGTGTTTATAAGGCAAAAGCCCACAGCAGTAGTACAAAAAAATGAGTATTTCTGTCTACAAAGTTTCACGCTTTATGAATTTCAACTATTAAGAATAAAAAAAAGTTTTATCAACCATGCTAAAGGAAAAAATTGTCTTTGTATTCAGATTATTATTTAGTTAATGATATTTCTGTAAAACTTCAGGAAAAAATGTCTATTTAGAAAACTACATAGAAAGTATTACTAAATCATTTCATATGAAATAAAAAGTATGCAGCCAAAAAAATTAGAGGAAAATTATAACAAAGGTGTGTCAAATAGTTAACAAAAATATTATTTTTCTAGACTTTTGTAATATTCATGAGTTTTTTAAAATTGGTAATTTGTTATAATTTCTTTTCTCATTATAAATAAATATTCACTTTAAAAGGCTACCAAAATTTTATAAATTTCTGACGCACAAAAGTGGGATCTGCCCCTGATCGCTGTATATTATTTATTTATGATTTATATATAGTAAAAGCTGAAAACACACATGAGAAGAGTATAAAGCAACTTTGGGGCCCTGTTTACCATAGGAACGGGAGGAGAAGTCTGGGTGATGGGCGTGGTGCTTCCCTGTGTTCATAGCATTTGACACACTCAGTAACCGCAACCCCTGAACTCTGGTGTGAGCATCACGCTAAACCTGAGAGACGGTCTCATTAATGGAATCATTCTTTAAGAAAACAGGTGGGATAAGATTTGTCTCATTCCGTGAAATGGGATATCTTATTAAATAGTTAAATTAAGTGAGATTATAGGTAAGTCTTTGCACTTTATAAAATACTGTCAATGTTATACAGTTTGCAAAATGACAATCTATATGCGAGTATTAATAAGAAGAATTTCAATAATTTATCTGACATTTACTGAGTGCTCACTGTATGTCAGGTACTCTTCTATGTGTCTGCTATGTATTTATCTCATTTAATACTCCAAATAAGCCTATGAGAGAGGTGCTATTATTATTTCCATTTTACATGTCAGACCAAATATGTAACTTTTTATGGACCTATAAAATATTTACCTATATTTATTTAATACCTATAAAATATTTAAATAAGTGAGCCGGTTGCCTCCCTCATTTCATGCAAAAACTATCCATCCAGGTGTATGACGTTATGTTAAGAGTGGGGAGGTGAGAAGAATACCGCAAACAATTATTGAACAAATTTTCATTTTTTTCAGTAGTTATTGCATTACATATACTCAGTACACATCGTGATAAATCTCAGTTTGAATTTTAGGGAATAATATGAAGTATGTATATAGGCTTTTAGTTTCTCACTTAAATTTTAATCCAGATTCCACACTACAACTTCTAACATCAAAACTCAGCAAATTCAGAATATTGTTCTATCAAACTCAGAAGTTCCATTCTGGTATTTATCTGTGGACTCTCTACCTAAAGCATTATAAAATGCCACACCTTATGTCAGAAAATTTTAGCATTATGGAATCAACAGTTCCATTAAACATCATGTATTCAACAACTACATTTGTATAAAGTAGGAATTATGTACCAGAAACTGGGGATTGAAAGAGAAAAAAATCTCCTGCCTTCACGGAGCTCCCAGACCCAATTTGAACCAGCCAATAAAATAATAAGTAGTAAAGACAGACACAGAGAATTTTAAAATAAAACTAAGGGGGAAGATGTTTAGGTGGGGGCCTAAGGAGACAAAAACTGGAAGGAAAAAAAAAAATCACCAGACCAGATTCTTTGTAGACCTCCATACTGCCTTCCTCCTAACCCGATCCACAGTCCAACAGCTTCATTACCAACGGCTTGAGTCAGGAGCAGGAGCTTTGAAATATCACACCACGGTCGCAAATGGTGGGGTGAGGGGGATCTTTGGTGAAGCAAACGGGAAAAAAAAGTTGGACAGAAAATTTCCTGCTGGACATGTTGGGAGAATGTGGTGTTTCAGCCACAGGCTCCTGATGATGGAACTTTAGTTGCTGAACATGAAGATAATTTCAGCACCCTACAATTATGTGCCTAATTAAAATTAAGAAATTAGAACACAGTTAAAAGGAATAATATTTTGCTCACAGCTAATTTCATTAAAGTATTAATGAACAGGACTCTTTTTATGGCCAGAGGGCAACCACTTTCTACAGAGTTCTTCCATGCCAGCTAATTTATTCATGCATGAAAAACAATCCAATGAGAAATGAGGGAGCTGAGAACTGCTGGTCCTAATTAAAATATTTAAAACACCATGTCTATTTTCTTCCATCTAGCCAAACACCTAAGCTTGAGCCAGCATGGTGCCAATTAACATGGAAAAAGCAAACACAAACACCCATGGTTTCTGATTAAAGTGCACATTATTGTACCATGCAATATATTGTTCAGCACATATATGTAAATGTTTAATTAACCCATGTCTAAATCTCAGCAACATTCAAAAATCGATACTTTAATCCCTAAACAAGTGGCAATCTGTGTAGGGGAGACACTTATTTATCACAGTGTTTTATTCAAACCTAATTTGAAGCAGTTGTGTGCTAGACATGCTAAAGTGTTTCTTAAGGGAAAGAGCAGGGAAAAGATTCTTTGCTTGGCAGACTTTTCTTCAGATGGCAGTGAGATTGTTAGTCACCAAAGACTTGTGAAAGGAACTAGGTTAGCCTCAGGTGATCTGAAATTGTTCATTAATAATGTAGGGGGAAGTCTGGACCTAAACCCATGTGTTAGCATGAACAGCAATGACAATAACAACAACAACACACACACACACACACACACACACACACACACACACACACACACACACACACACACACACCCCTCTTCTCTTTGTTAACTAAAAACCTGTCTGTTGAAACAAGCTCCAGAGACATCCCTGCCATGGGAGCATGTTGGAGAGAAATGTCTGAAACTCTGAGAAGTGGAAGGTTTGAAAACCTTACAAATATTAATTGGAACTTAATCAATATGTTAAAAACAATCATAAAAGGAGAATTAACATTTCCATAGCTGCTCCGGTTTCTAAGCACTTTCACTTCAGTTATCTATCTTAACAATCCTGTGGGGCAGGCTGAGCAAGGGAAACCAGAGCTGAGAGCAGTAAATTGACTCGGGGAAGGGCATACACAGCACATGTTGGAGCCAGAACTTGAACCCATGTCCTTTGACTCCAAAATCACTACATGGGGCCGCCCGGTGGCGCAGCGGTTGAGTCCGCGCTTGGCAGCCCGGGGTTCGCGGGTTCGGATCCCGAGAGCCCGCCAACGCACTGCCTGTCAGCCATGCCGTGGCGACGTCCCATATAAAGTGGAGGAAGATGGGCACAGATGTTAGCCCAGGGCCAGTCTTCCTCAGCAAAAAGAGGAGGATTGGCAACAGATGTTAGCTCAGGGCTGGTCTTCCTCACCAAAAAAAAAAAAAAAAAAAAATCACTCCACTACATACCACGGTGATCTAAACAGCTATTAATTTTCTGTTTACATAGACAGATGTAATCTTAAGAAATTTAATTACTACTCTATTAAAAATCATTTGTAGTTTGTTTTTGAGCATTTCTAGGAAGGGGTTGGGAGGGTGAGGATATATTAAACAACTTTTCCTCCTTCTAGGGTTTCTCATTGTTTTTCAACAACTAAAATCATGGAATTCTAGACTAAGACCTTAGAGGTCATTTTGTCCACAGGGTTTCAAACTGTTTGCAGCAGCACAATCCTTTTTTCAAACATAATCTTTCATGAAACACCAGTATATTGATACAGATAAAAGCAGAGTCCTCTAATGGAGAGGGTGGATTTCACTCCTCAAGATGGCAGCTAAGGTATCACCCCAGAACCCACCTTCTGAAAACCAGTGTGCTTATCAAAACCTTATTAATCAGCCAGAGGAACTGGGGTCCAGAGAGGTGAGGACACGAGATAAGTACTTATGTAACATAATAGACCTGGAATATGCCTATAGTAACCTTAACCCTTTGCCCAGTGCTCTTTCCAAAGCACCATGGTCCCTAATAGAATCAAAGGAGACTATAATGCGTGAAAAGCCAAATAGAGCCAAATAGAGGTGGGAGTGTTTGTGCAAAATTACCAGCAACAATACAGGAATCTATGGCCATGAATAGGTTGGCCTGGTGCACAAAGCAAGAGGTGAGATTGGAGACAAGAAGCTTAAGGGAGAAATTTGTGTCTGCCCCGTGACTGCAGGGTCTTCATTTCCCTTCCCTGGGCCCCAGATTGCTCACCTGAAAATGGGGTTAACATCTCACAGAATTCTTTTAAGAGTCAAATAAGAAGCAACGAACACACCATCACAAAAGTACTTTATCACATTGCATTGCAATTGCTTCGTTGTCTATTTCTGCCACTAGACTCTGTACTTATCCAAGATAATATCTATATTTTACTACCCCTTTATCCTCAGTACCTGTCCAGAAAAAGTTGTCCAATTAGTGTTGGATGATCTTCTTGAATCCATAATGATAGTAACAATGGCTAACATATATTAAGCATTTACTACGTGTTAAGCCTTGATGCTAAGCACTTGATGTTAATTATTTATTAAATTCTCATAACAACTCCATGACTGATATTGCTACCATCCTCACTGCACAACTGAAAAACTGAGACATAGAAAGGTATCTTGCTCACCCAGAGTTCTAGAACTAATAAGTTGTGGGGAAAGATCCACAGTGAGATGGTTAAACCTTAGAGCCCAAGCTCTTAATCACTATTCTCTTCAAAAGCAGTAAAATGGGAGAATAAACTGAGAGTTATCAGGGAGGGAATAAGGCACATGTCATAGGTGGAAAAGCATGTGAAATACACCACACATCCACTGCGAAACATGAAATGCAAATTCCAAAAAGAGTTTTGTTCTCAATGACTGTTCTAACAAGCATAGGTGAGGGATGATTAGAGGACATCTCTATTCTCTAAGGATGATGTTGTGAAGGCCACTTTTCCACTGTTCAACTCAGAAGAACCATTGGTCTGATTCAATGTGTCTAAAAGAGAAAGACTCTGAAATATGCAATAGCCAAAGGAAGAAGGAATCAGGAGGAATGTGGAGGAAGGAGGCAACATAAGAACATGGTTCATGATGCACCAAGAATTATCCCTGAGACCAACAGCCTCACTGTTCTCACTTATAAATATATCCACACACTCAGAAACCTGTGCTAAATGGTGAAGTAGAGTGTCTGGTCACAATGCAGACTGATGAGAGTCAACAGAAGGATGGCACTGGTCCTCTCTCATACTGAATCATTGAATCACTGTTTTAAAATGTTAGTAGAGTCAGCAAGGGTTTATAGAAACTCATTAGTGATGTAGCCACACTTGATCATAAAGGAAAGTTGTGCACACCTGGGTTACATCCCAGACATTTTTAGAGACTTCTTTTTGAGCAGTCATGATGCATATTATGGTCAGAAACTGAATAATGGGCTGGTTGGACCACAGGTCTAACCGTATACAATATTCTTCACGAGATCTTGGCATTTAATTGGTAATTAGCAACTCCATTCACGTATACAAAGTCTCTCTTTGAAGACAAGATGGGTTGCACTTTCCCAGGTTCCTAATTTGCAGCTGGCACTGACAGAGCCCTTGGTGATTATAGTTTTCCAATTATTGAGAAGACTTCAGAGAAAGAGCTAATATCTCACCACTTTATCCCCTACAATTTACCTATATCCTACCAAATTTCTCAATTGCTTAGAATCCAAAGTAATTTAATTAAATGCATTTTCTTAAAACGTACCAACATGTAAGTTAGTATTTCAAACAACTGGCATTTCCTCCAAAACAGTCAGTATTAGATAGCTAGATTTTTCAAAAGATTTGTTTGTTTTAATTCTCTCTCCATAAGCAAGTTTGGTTTTTGAAATTTTCACTTTCAAGGAAAAAAAAAAGCAACAAAGCAAATCTCCAAGATCGAGCCTGCATGTTTATGCATCTTTAGCCAGATAAACATTCGTCCTTCCCCAGAACTGGAGCAGCTATTTTGAAGAATGTAAACTTGCTGTTTTCTCAATATGCAGATAGGCTGTTGTCACAGATCCCCATAGTAATGAACAACTTCTCAATATTTAATAAGCCTGGCATTCCTGTCCCCAGGCAGAGAGCACAGACAGTTGGTAGCCAGCTACTAACTGACCATTAAAATACAGAATCTCTCTTTTAAATGTGCTTCACAAGTAGGTTCTATCACCTGCAGTGGGCAGTGAGCCCCGGCCTCTGCCAGGAGGTGGCCTCTTCTCCCGCCTGAAGAGATCTGGCAAGAGCCAGCAAAGTTAGCCCGCTCACTATTCCAACAGGGGCTATAACACAATCCTGTTTTGCGACGGGGTTTTTCAAAAGGTAGGACCGCCCATCAAGAGCCCTTCTTTTGGCAGCGTTGTTAGCACAAAGAACCACCAAGCAAGTGGAAATTAGGAAATTAGCCACAAGATTTTTTCTAATGTAAAAGAATGGAACTGTTCTGGAATTCTGTTTTTTCATTCTTTTCATGCTTGCTTGTACACAGGAGTGTGTGCTGTCTCTGGTGTGCTGTGTGAGTATAAATATATTGCAACAATAATGCTCACTAATTGAACTGGGAAGCTGTTAATTCAGAACAATAATATTTGAGCATTTTAGCAGGGGCTTTTTTTTTAAACAGAGGAGTAAAAACTAATGTTAATGTGGTTATATGGAAATGCAGAAAATCATTAATACAATTAGATCACTTTCTGAATAACGGAAAAGCTAACATAATGAGTTCTCCTTGTTCTTATTGACTATTAAGAGACAACATTTGGCTGTAACTGTAATACCAGGTTAACACAAATATTCCCATGATCACATTAAGCATATAGAGTTTTAAAATTCTTGAGTGAGCCTACCACAACTCGTTACCATCACTTCATAAGACACGATTGCCTCTTCTCTTTCATCAACAGCAATAGGAATTATTGTGTTTTTCAAGACTACTTTTCATGAGGAAGCAAGATAATTTTTTCTTAATCATTTCAGGAGAATTGTTGCATGCATAATGATGAGGGGGAAATGATAAAGATGTGGATGATGGGTGGCTGGCTTCCTAGCAGATGATTGGCTCTCATTACCATCCTCCAGTAGTATGTGACCCCAATCCATGCCCCGGGAAAACTGAAAATGACAACTTCATGGCCCTTTGGGCCACTTTCCAGGAGCATTAATTGTAAAAGTGTTTATGGTCACATGCTGCCAAGCAGTAAAACAAGCAAAACTGTTCCGTGTTGCGTCAGATGAAACTAGGACCAGGGGGGTAAAAAATACAATGAACTGGGGCCAGCCTGGTGGTGTAGTGGTTGGGTTCACGTGCTCCACTTTGGTAGCCCTGGGTTCGCAGGTTCGGATCCTGGGTGTGGAACTACACTCTGCTCATCAAGCCATGGTGTGGCGGCATCCCATATACAAAATAGAGGAAGATTGACACAGATGTTAGCTCGAGGACAGTCTTCCTCAAGCAAAAAGAGGAGGGTCGGCAACAGATGTTAGCTCAGGGCCAATCCTCATCACCAAAAAAAAAAAAAAAACAATGAAGCCCATCCAAGGCCCTCAACGAGAACTTCCTAACAGAACTCTACAGTAATGTAATGAACAGGGTGACTGACAGGGTAGAGGCACTCAAGCAAAGGCTGAAAGACTGTCTATCTTGGATGCTATTAATAGTGTTTTCAAAAAAAATTTAGTGTATTTTTTGGAAAATCTTATGCAAAATCCCAAAATATAACATAAATGAAAATAGCACTATTCTGGTTGAAGCAGAAGATGGAGAGCCTACAACTCTATTCACTTATCTTGTTTTAACCCCCGAGGCTCCTCAGGCAACACCATAGGGCTCCAAGAACACAGTTTAAAAAACACTGCTGTAAAAAATATTCCTCAGCTGTGTGGGAGATCATACTAACTCAGCAATCCTCAAGTTTTCCATACCGGGAAACGCATGGCAAGTGATAATTAACATATAAAACTTGAATCCATGTGTCTATCCAGAGTCTAATATCCCCCAAAATTTCATGGGGAAGTAAAGCACCACAAAAATTTCTAGGCTCCACAAGTGTTAAGAGTCCTCTCAGGTCTCAGGGAATTAATTGTAACTTGGCCCACCTCACCCACCCAAGGAACCTCCCAGAATACAAAAGAGTTAGAAATATATTATTACCGAGCTCACCTTGAATCTACTCTAATTTATAAAAGTAATAAATTGTCAAAAAATATTCACTTCTTTGAGTACCTTATTAATAACAATCAATTCTTTGGGTCACAGCTCACAACTGACCAGAACACATCAGGGTATTGTAATCCTGGGCTCAAGAACCTGGAAGAGTGGATGAAGTGATCCCCAAGTGCCAAACCAAGGCACCCGAGCTGATTCTGCGTACTAGCTAACATTGAAATAAGGGGAAGATTTTTATTAAATTACACAATCATTATGAAATGTCCAAATGCTTAGGATTTTATGTATAAAAGCAAACAGTAGTCAATGTCTCTCTGTTCAGCCAGAGGTTTAGTCATCATATAAAAATTAGCCTAAGAAAATTTTACCGCTCTCACTCCTTTAAAATTCTTTCAAAGTATTCAATGTCATGATCAGCAGTTTAGATCTACCTATATAGTAGAATTTAAAACAATGGTGTATCTTTTAAATAAATAACTTTTTTGAGTATTTATGACATGGTAGGCATGGTTCTGAGTGTTTTACATGCATTTTAGGTTTCACAAGAACCCCGTGTTAGGGCTTATTGTTAACCCCTCTTATAGATGTGGAAACTGAGGCTTTGAGGAGCTAAGTACCATATTGAGCTCTAGACAATGGCTAAGTTGTAGAGCTGGGATTTGAACCCAGGCAAATCTGATCCCAGAGCTCACAAGCTTAACCTTTACACTATGCAAGAAGCCTGAAGAATCCCACTGTCCAGAAGGAAACTGAAGAGGGAGCTCACAAAAGACCCGATTCTCATACTGTTATACGAGTTTCTCATCTCTGCTCTATGTATCAGTGAGCAATGAAAGAAAAGAAATAGAAATAAATAAAGAATGGAGTTGAGGAAATGGAGCAAAGGGTGTGGCTAAGCTACTTACCCTGCAAAATGCAAAAAATGTCAAGAATTCAGATTAGTTCACCCAAAGAGGACTTTCACTCGAAAGAGGACTTTTTTCTTTTGAGAAGATAAGATGAAATGTGTTGGCTCACCCTGAGGCTAAAGAATAATTAGAAACATCCCTCCACAGCTAACTGATGAGTCCAGGGGGCACTGGCTCCCTGCTGGACTCAATGCAGGACTTGGGGGCCTCTTGGAGGGCCAGCCCTGAGCAGGACACACAAGAGATGTGTGGCTCACCAGCAGGGACTGTTGTTAGCCTTGTGACAACCACAGCAATAACACCACTGACAAAACACCTAGAGAGTTCTTTAGAATTACAAAACCTCCCACCCATGATAGAGTTTGATCCTCACAAGCAACCTGTGAAGCACCCATTATCATCTAGTGTACAGATGAGGAACTTGAGATGCATGGAAAATAAGTGCCTTACTCGCAGCTTCTCAGCTGGTTAAGGGTGGAGTTGAGACTCAGGTCTTCTCATGTCAAAGCACCTCCCTCTTATGACACCCCTTGGTGCAGATATTACTCATTCACTACACAGTAAGTGTGCAGGCTGTGACCTGGGCTTGCATCTTGGCTCCACCATTTAGTGGTTGCTGGATGACCCTTGCAAAGTTACTTAACCTCTCTTAAGCCTCTGTTTTCCAAGCTGTAAAACGAGAACCATAATAGTACATGCCTCATAGGGTTTTGTGGTGATTAACTGAAATTGAATGAGTTAATGTATATAAAGAGTAGAGCAAAGTGGCTAGTAATCGTAAGCATTCAACAAATGTTAGTTTTCGTTATTAATCATTCACTCATTTAACAAACTTTGATCAGACAGTTATTCTACACTAGGCCTGTATGCTCGAGCCTGATGATATGTGACCAATCAGTCCTGACATGTGACAAACCCTGCCCTGAGGTTACTCATAGTCCTTGGGAGAGTAACACAAAGAGAGATTCATAAGGCAAGGGGAAGTGTAATGATACTGGCAAGTTATGATACAGGATATCACACAGGCAATAAAGCAGCGTTTTATCTAGAACAGCCAAAGCAAGTTGCTCGGAGAGAGTTTGTAAAACAAAATCTTTTAATACCAAGAAAGATGCTACAAATTGAAATAATAGTTCCAAATTAAATATCAGTGCCACAATACTTTATAAAAACTGACAAACAACAAAACCCTGAGATTTAGAGTTGAAGACCCTCAATTTAAATCTCAATTCCATAACCTACCAATTCCAACCTACCAACTGTGACTTAAAACAAATCATTTAACTTCTCTGGAGCTCAATTTACTCATCTCTAAAACGGAATGTAACAGTAATGCACCTCACGTGGTTGTTATGCCGATGAAATGATGTATGTGAAAGTGCTTTGTAAATTAGAGAAATGTCATTATAATTATTACTAATTACTGGGGATGGAGGAGGATAAAGAAGTAGAGGAAAAGGAGGAGAGAAGGGGAGGGAGAAATGCTCAAGTATTTGCCGAGGTATTTGGGCAGCCACAACCAGCAGAAGTCCCGTCTTGCTCCCACAGTCTCTGGTGTACACAAGGATGATGTTTCTAGTTGAATAGGGCAGACAGAGATTTTGCCAAAATTTTAAATCAACACAACGAGTCCCCTCCCGTGTAGTCAGCTTCTTCTTATTCTCAGGCCCTGTGGACTCTTCCGAGATTCGGGCATCTTTACTTGGGGAAACCACACTGTCCGCCTGTGAGTATTTGCAACTAGAGGCTGCCACCTGCCTGCATCTTGGAGCCCCTTTGTCCTCTGAGACTTGCTCTCTAGTTGCAGAGAATGCCACTGCCAGACCTGGGGACACAAGTGGGCAGCCCATCCCAAGTTGTCTACACAAATGTTTCTCTTCCCTACAACCCCGCTGGAGCCCAAGCAACACTGACTTGGGCCACAAGAGGAGGAGTCTGAGTTTGCCAAGTGGACAGGCACAGTGGATGGCATTTGCAGAGGGTACAGCTTGGGGAAAGACACAGTGTCATAGAAGAGTCTGGGGACTAAGAGAATAGTGAGCAGAGCAAGGGTGTACAGAGGTGATGGAGGGGTTGGAGAAGTGAAGGGCCACATGTACCAAACTAGCGAGTTTAGGTTTCATGGTAGAGAGTGTGGGAGACCCATGCAGGGTATAAGCAGAGGAGGAACAGGATCTGGCTGACAAGGTCACTCCGGCCATAGATAGTAGAGAATAGACTAGAACCTGGGGGGACTAGGGGCAGAGAGGCCAGTTACCTAAAAGGCCCACAATGAGGGCATGGACTCTGTTCCAGTCTGCCAGGGAATAAAGGGGGAGGATTCAAGAGCTATTTAAAAGGCAAAATCCCCAAGATTTGGAGACTGGTTGGATGTAGGGGAGTGAAGCAAAAAATTAACAATGATTCTACTTTGGGTGTCTGGATTAATGGACTGTGGTTTTGCCAAAATAATAGTCAATTTCAGTACAACTTATATCTCCTTACATTGAAAATGAGACTTATTTTTATTTATTATAAATCTCATTTGATACTTCTATGAATTTGGTGTAGCTCATGGGTTAGGTCATACCTCTTCTTTCTGGATGATGGTTGAGGCTCAGAGAGACAAATGCTTGCCTCAGTTCATGCAGACAGCTAGAACAGAGAAGAGGCAGCATTAGCCCCATTAACCCAGGGTTGACAAGTAGGTCTCAAGTTGTATGCCAATCCTGATGAATTGGTGATAACTCCTGAAGCACTATGTTGAGATTCTGATGTTGAGTCTGGCCTTGGAAAGCTAGATACTGTGACCAACCGGTGATGTCTGCCATGATACCAGGAAAGCAGAGTGGCAGTATGTCGTATTTTTGCCAACCCTGCTCCAGACTATGGTGACTCATTAGAAATGGATAGAACAAGACAGATTTGATTGGATCCAGCAAACGGCTCCTAAAAGCAACGTCATTGGGCACAGATCAAATTCTGTACCAGTCGACAAAACTGATACCAGCAAGACTGTGAGGTGATCAAAACACACTTAAGTCCTTCGCACTCTCTATCCTCATTTCATCACTTTCAAGTGGGAGGTTTCATTTTTCCAGAAAACTAGAGTCCTGTTCCAATCTTTCTATTGCCAAAGTGTACCACCACCACCGTACCTCCCCTGAATTTTCAGGCAATGCAGCATTCTATTTATGCCCCACCAGAAGCCCTTTTGCAAGAAAGCAGTAAAGAAGAGTAGAAAGAACAGATTTGGATTTGACAACTTCTGTTCTTTATCTATAAAAAAGAGATAACACCCCAATCTCAGAGAAGTTGCAGGGATTAGATAATATATGGACGTGTATGTCATGTAGCAATCATTCTATAAATGCTTTAAAATCTTATTTATACAATAAACCAATGGGATAAAGGGAGGCAACATTTCGGTCAGACAGGATTTGGGTGCCAAAAGTTTCCATAATCTGATGTCTGCACCATTTATTTCAGACAAATGAATCCAATTATTTTCACTGAGGCTTAATGTTCAAAGTCAAAGATCAAAATAAAAATTGTTCCTAAGTCCAACTGTCACACCCTAAGGCAATTCAATCAACTCAACAAAATCAGTGATCAAAGTTCCTTCTAACCTAAAATTCCGTGAGTCTATGAGTTGATGAAATTTTTTTCTCAAAGAAGCAATTCTCTTGAGCGATATGCAGAAGTAGGAACTTAGCCTAACAGTGGTTAAGAGTAAGAGTGCAGACATAAGTTTGAATTCCAGCTCTTTTATTTATTCGCCTTGTGGACTTGGAAAAGTTACTCAATTGCTCACAGCCTCAGTCTTCTCATCTCTAAAATGGGTATGATCTACTTCAGAGGGCTTGATCAAACTAAAATGAAGCAAAGTATATAAAGCACTTAGCAAAGTGCCTGGCTCATGGTAAGTGCTACAAACTGCAGTTATTATCATGTAGATGGACTAAAGCAATATGAAAAAATGATGAAGTTTATTAACACATCAACCACACCCCGAGACAGGGACCCCGTCCCATCCCCTAGAATCCCAGAACCCCAAACCCTTTCTCTCTCCCTCCCCTCAACCTCCACCAACCCACAGCATCCTGCCCCCCTTGAAGGGGAAACCCCAAGCTCCAGCTCAAGGTCACCATCCTGGGAGCCTTTTCTTTCTCATGGAAAACCATTTAGCTTCTTTTTCTCAGCCTCCCCCAGACTGTGTGGCACAAAAACCCCAAACTTTAAGACTGTCTTTAATCAACTGGAGCCAATTTCTATTTTAAATAAACAGTAAACATTTTTTTTAATTTTTTAAAATCAGTTTTTTTAGCATCAGTCCACATGATTCTGCCTCCCCAAAGCAGTTTCCTGATTATGACATTCTCTGTCTTCCCAGAATAGAAAGTGTAAACTACAGACTTCTTGAGAATAAATACCACCTAATCAATCTATATATTTGATAATGTATATAACAAACATCAAAGTGATGAGCAGAAATTTGAACCGAGTTGGCCCAAACATCTTGGTATTGTGCAAGCATCATTGAGAGGTACTTCAAAAGTATTTTTTAAATTATTTAATGGGGTCACCATTTTCTATATAACACAGCAAATTAAAGTTCTCATTTGACACTGAAATACTCACTCAGTCATAGGGTTAAAAAACTAATGAAACCACTATTTTTCAAGCCCTTAGTACATACTTAGCACAGTTCTAGACATGACATGGATAGATGAAAAGTATAAAATATGGCTCCTACATGTATTTTATAATCTCACTAAGGAGAAGTGATTGGGCAAAGGGATTCCATTCAAAAGCCATAATCAACAGAGTATAATCAAGGGCCAGCAGCCAGAGTTCACCCCACAACGAGACAGGTGAGAGAGCATCGAGCTAATATTTGGAAAGAACTGGCTTTGCCAGTGGTTATCAGAAATGCCCAGTTAGGTAAGGAATCCTTTCCAGAAGAAAAGAAGCCATTTTCTGACAGCCTCAGGCAGTTGACTATAGCTGAAGAGAAGATGACCAATGTCCTCTGGGCTATTCATCTTTATTGGCACCATTTTTACAGGCAAACAGGAGGATATATTTGTTCCCATACAGAATCCCATTATTAAAACTTTCGGAAATCTCCTCCCTGCCACTATCACAATCACCACACACACAAATTGCAGCTCTGGGATTCTCCTTAATTAATGTGACCCTTTACTGCTCAGCAATATCATATGTGGGGCTCTGGTTACAACTTGGACCAACTTTTTCTTGAGAGCCTATTGTCATGCTCTAAGGAGGAAGCATTTCCCCTACCTGACTCCACTCAGCTATCAAAAAACCCATTAGACGGCCTTCTTCCTCAGAACAAAAGGGCTTCCAGGATTTTTCACAGGCTCTTCTCGGTGGGTTTGAAATTATACACAGCAGTGCCAAAGGTAAGGCATTTCTAGAGGTTTTTTTCATTTTCTTTTTTTTATTATAGTTCCGGGTGTTATTTTTTTCTGCTCCCTCTCCCTCTTGTGGTATATATTTGTGGCCTACAGCAATCACTTTAGACTTTTTAGACACGTCCGGATAGAGATAGATGACACAAGCTATCTACTTATCTTCCTTTCCCATCACCAATAAAAGTGACAGCCCGCCTAATTAGGCCTAATAAAGCAGCCACAGAAAGAGTGGCGCAGCCGCGATCTAAAGAGAGATGGCACTGACCCGGAGATACAGGTGCTGCCTTAAGGCGTTGCTGCTATTACTTTATCTCCAACACATTACAGCTCTGCTCATGCCATATTCAAATGCAAGTAGCATGTTTTTCTCCTCAATTCTTAGATCAAGAACAAAAAAAAAATCCCATCTAATCAAAAAAGGCACTGACAATTTTCAGCCCCACATTAAAAGCAAAGAGTCATTCAGAAGAGTGCACTCCATATTCTATTTTATAATATCACTTTAAGCTATTGCTTTGAATCTCAGACATTTCTTTGTTAAGAAGGAAAATCAAAAATTCATCAGAAGAAGTTCTTTCTTCCCCCTCTCTTTTTCTTTCTTCCAGGGCTAGCATGGGGTTTGCAGCTGGAACCAACATTTGTAGAAGTTAGGGGTCCTTAAGCAATTATTGGCGATGAGAGTTTGACACGCTTGAGAGTTGTCAACAACTGACTTTAAACAAAGTGGAAGGAAAGAGAAATAAACGGCGCTCTCAGCAAAATTAAGATACAGGCCTGCAAATTAACGATGTTGTGTATTTTTTAAACAAGGGGAAAAAAATCTGAACTTTGCATGAAACAGCATTTTAAGTACATCTTTGCAAAAATTATCAGATTGTCAAAGGGCATCAAAGTGAATTGAGTCTGCAACTATTCATAATATTTCCACATATGCTAAATGCAAAATTTATCTTACTTTATTCGCCTGTTCTGTGGCAATTATTTAAAGCTATTAGAAAAGGGGAAATGTCCTTGATCTGAAGTGCCAACGCTTGTTCTACAGCATTTATTATAAGAAACATAACCCCCTACCTTGCCCGCGTGCATACACGTGCACACACACACAAATACACATTCTCCACTACATACTTACTAGGGGCCAAGTGCTACTCAGCCCTATGCATTCTCTCTGTCTTCAACTTATTCCTGCAAATAACCCATCCCTTCACATGGTTCTCATTGAACCATGTATGCAGATAAGTTTCCCCAGTCTTTACCTCCAACTATTCTTTCTATCTCTCTTTTTCTGCATCCAAAATGAAACCCATGATCTTCTTCCCATCCTTGCCCAGTCTGAACCCTCTTAAAACATTCCTCCTCCCCAACATGCTCTCATTACTAACAGTAGTTACAGCTCCCCTGTTGATAACCTGTAATCCATCCCAACTCCTCTCTCTCCTCGGTGCTTTCCAAGATGAGAATGTGTGTAACAGTCATAGCCATCATTGGTGGAGGGCCCACCAGGTGTTACACACAATGACATCTATGTTGCGCACAGCCGTTAATTTAATGAGCATAACAATTTTGTGGAATAGGCATTTTTTGCCTACATGTTTTAACCAGTGAGGGACTTTGAGAAGTTAAGTAATTTATGCAAGGCTGAACAGCCAGTAAGTGGCAGGATTGGAATTCATACCTGTTGACTATTATGACAAATTTGTAAAACCCAAGGGTGGGGTGGAGCTCTGGAATAGTGGCCAAGTTGTCTCATTTTATCATGTGCATCCTGACAAGTATGTGCCCCAACCACTTCTGACCTCTGGAATAGGCCCTCAGCCATGTTTTTCATCTCTAGTCTACGATAGTCTCATCTCTATCGTATCATAAAAGCAATCCCACTTCCTCACACATAATATTCCTGGCTCTGCCCCCACCAGCTGGGTAACACTGGGAGACTGACTTAACCTCCCTAAGTCCCAGTTTCCTATTCTGCAAAATGGGATTTATGATGCCCATTGTGTAGGCTCCTTGACAAGATCAAAAAGGCTGCATGGGAAGGGCCTGGTACAACACCTGCCATCTGGCAAGCTCAATTAATAGCAATTGCTAGTGTTATTGTTATTCCTTTCTGTCATATCATGACTTACAACTCCTTGGAAGCACAGCTTAAGAGGCCTCCTGGGAGGCTGAGTGTCAAAGTAGGGAAAGACTGGTCTTAGAATTTCAGACCTGACTTGGATTTCTGAGTTTGCCATTTATTACCTTGCGATGTTGGGTAAATCACTTCCCTTTCTAGCCCTCAGCTTTATCAATAATAAGATGGATGATAACACTGACTGACTGCTCAGTGTTAGTGAAAGTGCTAAATGAGATAATATAGAGGGAGTTCCTAGTACTGCACCTGACATACAGATCATCTCATTTAACCAGAATCAGGAGGAGGAGCTGTTATAACATTCACTGCATTACAGGCCAGGCAGGTGCTGAGGGCTTCACATACATTCTCTGTTCTAACCCCACAACAACCCTATGAGGTCCGTACCACAATCTCTATTTTTCAGTTGAGAAAATCGAGGCCTAGAGAGATCATGTAACCTCTTCAGATTACCGTGTATGTAACTGGTCTGGGATTTGAACCTAAGCCATCTCTTTCCAGAATCTGCACACTCAATCTTCTTAGATAGTTGTAGTTCCCTTTTCCTCCCTCTGTGAAGACTTTGTTGACTAACAGTCCCATTCTGCCCCTCACTGACCCAGAACACACACACACACACACACATTCTAAACTCAGTCATACCAGAAATCTGTTTAAGTACACACCTACTGTTGGCACATATACACGTGTCCATGTTTCTATTACTTGCATTTCTATACATCCCTCTCTTTTGTCATCCACCTCCCCATTATGATGCAAATTTCAGAAGGACCGTGATCATGTCTTTTACTTCCCTTGCCTATCACTGGAGCTCATACCCAAACACAAAGCATTTAGTAAGATGGTCAATGGAGCAAATGTGGACACAGGATTGGAGCCATCACAGGAGGGATGATTCATACATACCAAGGGCTCTTCCTCATTTTAAAGACAGACGGAACACTCAGCTGCTAAGACCCACCATTTCTGCACAAACTCCAGACCATCTTTACGGACAGTGGCCACCTCACTGGGGAGTACAAACTTACAGGAGAATCAACCATCAGGAAAATTCCTGTGGTTTTGGCATGCTTGAGTAAAAAGGGAGAAAAAAAGCTTTGAGGCCTTTTTTAACATGGGATTTCAGCTGGATGCTGAATCTAGCACCTATGCAAGGGCTTCCTCAGAAGGGTGTTCAGTTTGCGTTCTCCATGCTTCAAGTGGCAGCGCCTCGGCTTTGGAGCCAGAGAGATCTAGATTCAAATCTTAGATCAATTCAGTCATCTTCTAGTTGTGGCCTTGGGCAAGTAACTTAATATCCTGAGACACAGTTTCTCATCCATAAAATGGGTACTACAATATACACCTTGCAAGACTGCTTTAAGGATTAACATTAAATGAAAATTTTAAAAGACATTATGTTTAATGGAAGAAGCCAGCCACAAAAGAGAGTATCCTGTTTGGTTCCATTCACATGAAGTTCAATAATAGGCAAAACCACACCATGCCTAAAGAAATTAGAACTGTGGTTGCTTCTGGGCAGAGTTCAGGGATTGACTGGGAAGGACACAAGAACTTTTTGGGGGGGATAGACTTTTCTGATATCTTAATTAGAGTGTTGGTTACATAGGTGTGAAAATTCATCAAATTGTACACTTAAAATGTATGCATTTTAATGTATACAAACTACACTTCAATTAAGAAGAAGATAAAATAAAGTGACATAATTTACATAAAACTACCAAGTGCCAAGAAAACAACAGATGCTAGATTTCAGCCATTCAGTAACTATTTAATAAGTGCCCACTAAGTGTCGGACACTGTGTTTGGTGATGGAAATAGCATGGTAGTAAATCATTACTATCATTTATGTGGTGCTGGTAATTCTTATGGTCTTCTGGGCACAGAACGATAAGCTATAGAGAGAGAGTGGACATTAAAAGAGCTCAGGTAGAAAGGCAGCTGTGCCCATGGGCAGGTGCTAGGGAGCAGAAGACACGCCATCTTCTACTGGGAATGGGTGCCATCAGAAAGGCAAGAACTAGAAAAGAAGTATGATTATAAAAAACAGAGGGGAATCCAGGTAAGCATTAGGGACAGAAAGGAAGGATGAGCATGCCCTGACAGGCAGGCAGAGCACACCAATGCATGCCAGTGTTAGCTTACTGGATTTCCCTGAGCAGGTTCCAGAGACCCATCAGAGAGCAGGCCCCATTTACTCAAACCATGGGAGACCGTGGGACAGGGGAGACCTTGGGCATGAGATCAGTCCAGGCACCAGGTTAGGGCCGTCTAAACTAGTGCTGGCTGATGCTGAGTTGAACTAGGAGTCCATGCTTACCTCCTCTGTTCTGACTGTCCCCAGAGGCTGGAGCAGGAGATGACAAAGGACTCCAAGTATGGGGAGAAAAGAAATATGGAGTCAGAGCACCAAGCAGATCCTGACACGTACATTTCCCAGGTTTTGTGGGGAAACAGCTCATCTGTGAGAAGAGCCATTGGTCAATAACATGTATACTCAGGCTGACCATGGAATTCCACCGGAATGGTAGCACATCTTGGGACTTACATAGGGCTCCTGGCGTATGTGTTCTGTGTTCAAACCAAAAACAGTCAACTTGGACTCAGATGGACCTGCGTTTAAAATCAGCTTTGCCACTTACTGTCTGATCTGACCTTGTGGATCTCAGGGTTCTCCTCAGTAAAATGGATATGATAATGATATCTTCCTCATAAGGCTATTAAGAAGATTCAACGAGAAAATGTTTGTAAAGTTCCTAACAGTCCCTGACACATAGTAAGTGTCCAACACTGTAAAGCACTGTTATTAAGAGCTGAGTGACAATTCAAGGTAGAGGAGCCAGCACGCAATGGGCTTTAGTTTCACATAAAATGTAAATGGCAACAATATTGGGGTTGTCACTTATATTGTTCCATTCATGCCATCTCTACATATGGCCAATAGAAGAATTTCCATTCTATGATAGTAAAAGCTGGTTTATCTCACATTCTGACAGTAGGAATCTCTAGCCTACAATATTTTCAAATTTACCAGAATCAATGTCCATAATAATATTCTCATGTCCTAGAAAATTCTGATGTGCCTGATCCAGAATTTCCTACAGTGTATCTTGTTACAATCTCATTATTCTTTGTGAATTGACAATACGTTTTGGTATCAATAAGAACCCCATTCTCTGATCATTCAAGATAACTGAGTTCACCATCCTATAAAGACACAATCACAGATGGCTCAAATTTTCAGCATCAGTTGATACTATCTTAACATGACTCAATTGTTCATCAGCTCTAACTTCTGTCAGCTGGAAAATTCTGAGGACGATGGGAAACCAATCTTGGATATACAGAATATAACGGCTTTGTTTAATTTAGGGTGATGATGCTGTTTCATGTGATCCATTCTCAAAATATATCCCTGAGCCTCAGACTAAAAGTTGGTGGCCAACCCATTCCTTCATTTTTTTTTTTTTTAGTTTACTTTTTATTGCGATAACATTGGTTTATTACATTGTACAGATTTTAGGTGTACATCATTATACTTCTATTTCTGCATAGATTACATCATGTTCCCACCCAAATACTAATTACAATCCATCACCACACACATGTGCCTAACCACCCCTTTTGCCCTCCTCCCTCCCCCTTTCCCCTCTGGTAACCACCAATCCAATCTCTGTCTTTATGTGTTTGTTTGTTGTTATTTTTATCTTCTTATGAGCAACATCATATGGTTTTTGACCTTCTCCCTCTGACTTATTTTGCTTAGCATAATACCCTCAATGTCCATCAATGTTGTCACAAATGGCTGGATATCATCATTTCTTATGCAACCCATTCCTTCTTAAGAGCAGTCAAGGGAAATGGGTTTTACCAAGAGATTTCAAATTTTCTTGCTTCCACATAAACCTTTGACATATTTTCTAACATTTCACAATTAGATTAAAATGTAAGAAGGAGTCTGTTGCCCCTCCCTAGTCTGTCTCAATAAAGAAACAATCCAAAAAAAGAGAGAAATATTAGGCAGCACAATAAAGGGGTCACCTTACACACTGCACATACATTGTGCATATTCTCTTACACACAGTAGCTAGTGCTCTTCACACAAGAAGCTCTCCACAAAAGAATTCAAATGATAAAAATAGTGGATTGTATAACAAAGGCAGGAGGCACTAAAATTATAATTCTCATATTGAATGAAACAAAGGCAGGGCTTCCTCTGTGGCTTTTGGAAGACCTGAGTGGATAAACGCCAGGTCAGAAGATAAGAATTAATTTTTTTCCCATCTTTTTTTTTTGCCACCTACTCCCTGTTACTGGTTTAGCATCTTGTCAATACCTCAATGACTCAAATGTCAAATGATCCCTTCCCAGATATATTTCCAGGCTCCTCAGTAAGGTTTTTAAACTCACATGTCACACAAGGAGTCTAATAAACTAATTCTTTTGTTTAGTCTGATGATCTTAGCCAGAGCAATTAGAGAGCTGTGTTAGTATTTGGTTTATTTCAAAATGTGTGGGCATGCTTTGAGTTTTGAAAATCCCTATGTGATAATTCTTGGAAGAATCCTTCTGGCCACTCAGAGGTTTACTTGCAAGTGGGTGGATGTTTTCCTAAACCTTTGGCTACCAGAGCAATGGCCTACCCCACAAACATGTTAAGTACATGACCAATCTCATTGAAGAACTAAATACAGTAAGTAGTACTGCTTTTCTTTTCTCCATCACTGGTTGCAATCTACTGTAATTGGCAACTGGCTTTTGCATTTCTGACCCTTGGCTCTCTGCTCCCTCTTTTGAATACACCTCTTTAAGTAACTGATCAGCAAACCAAATACAAAGAAATACCCTTGCTACAAAACACGCATAGGCATTGCTGGCTCAGCACTGCTCTCTCAATATCAACTGGTAATCAACCGAACCAAAGCCTTTGACCCTTAAGGAAATGAAATAATGTGCTCTCCTGTGCAGGCCCGTACCTCTTCTTCCAAGGAAGTCGCACATACCCACACACACAGAAGTGACATTTATCACCATCCTTTTCAAGAGAGATCATGAGAGCTTTGACAAGCAAACGACAACAACCTCCCCTGTAAAGGGGCACAGGAACTCGACAGCAAGGCTGACTCTTTCCCATTTTGAAGGTCATGTGCTCAGACATCCCAAGGTCCAGAACTGTTTAGTGAGCTCCGCAGCAACATGGGAAATACCATAGGCAGTCCCGGGGTTTAATTCATTGAGCTATTTTACATTAAGAACAACTTTCATATCACAAAGAGCAGGTTTCATCCAGTCTATCATGCCCTCCACCTTCCAACACTGACATCACTTCTTGCCAGAAGGAAAAAAATTGCTTTTTAAATATTGACTTTCTCAGTCACTGCCAAGGCCAACCAGTCAGTCGTGAAGCACATTTGTTGCTGCCATCTTATACAGATCTCGAACTCTGCTGCTTGCCAAGTAGCATCTCTAGGGCAACAGCAAAGCCACAGTAACTATATCGAGCTGCAATTCTAGGCATCCAAGCTGGGAGTATAGGGAATAATTGCCTTACTTCAATTTAGGAGTCATCACTCAACCTCCTAGTGACATGTCTCAATGACACCCCAAACCTCTGCATTCTGAGTCCTTACCCTTCACTGCAAGGCTCCTGAGCCCACCTGGCCTTGTGGAGCTAATCATCATCACCATCACCATCATCACTAACAATTATTTAACATTTACTACGTGCCAGGCACTGTTCTAAATTATTTTACATCTGTTACTACAACTGCTACTACTAAAGGTAACAGTAAATATTTGTACAGTACTTGTTATCTGTCTGGCACTGTTTCACGAATCTTATACATGTAATCCTCACAACACCCCTGGAAGATGGATACCATTATTATCCCTGTTTCATAGAAGAGGAAACTGCAGCACAGAGTGGTTAAGTAACTTACCTGAGGACACACTAATAAGTGGAGGAGCTGAACTTCAAACAGAGGCTGGCTGGCTGTAGAGCCCACTGTCTACACGTGCCCTCTGATCCCATGGGAAAGACAGACCTATAACAACCAATTTTATTTCCATGTTCCTTTAGGGAGGGACTCAGAAGTGGTGTCTGAGACCTGGCCCACCTTCCTAGAGAAAGTGACTAGCGGGGTAAATCTTGAAGGACCAGGAGGAGTTAAAAGAAAAGGAAAAGCCTTCTTGACATGGGAATAGTCCAGACACAGACCTGGGAGGGAAGGGCAGAAAGCTGTTTATTCAGGGGACTCTAAGCAGTTCTTTAAAGTTAGAGCAAAGGGTGCAGAGAGGAAGGATTAAGAGATAATGGTGAAGGGTACTGAACCTAGTCCACGGCTGCCCTGATTGCTCATCTAAAGTTAGATTGCATCCTGAGAACAATGGCAGACTCTAAAGGATAAGAAGCCAAGGACTGCCTGTCACACGTGGGCTCTCCTTTCAGAATTATCCCTTGGTAGCCCTGTGGCAATCACATTAGACAAGAAAGACAATCCAGGTGAGAAATGAGAGTCTGAACTAACACAATGTCAATAATTATAAGCATAGGAGAAAATACCCAGTCTTGAACATTTTGATGTTGCATTAATAAAAAAAAATACCTGTCTAGGAGGCCAGCCCGGTGGCATAGTGGTTAAGTTTGTGTGCTCCACTGCGGCGGCCCGGGGTTCACAGGTTCGGATCCTGGGTTGCAGACCTACACACCACTTATCAAGCCATGCTGTGGCAGGCATCCCACATAAAGTAGAGGAAGATGGGCACAGATGTTAGCTCAGGGCCAATCTTTCTCAGCAAAAAGAGGGGGATTGGCAGTGGATGTTAATTCAGGGCTAATCTTCCTCACATACAAAAAAAAAAAAAACCTTTCTAGACATGAGATTCCCAAAGTTCTTTTCCCTTAGAGGCCTTGACTGTAGTCAACCCATTCTCCGTGGATTTCACAGGTGTAACATCATATCTCGGAATCAAACACAAACGAGCTCAGCATTTCAAGTTTCATTGCAACGGAACTCAACTGCTTAGCTGTTTTCATTGCATAAGAAAAGACAATTAATCAAAATATTAAGAGTTCACGTCTAATGAAAAAATGTTTTCCATCATCATCATCCTCTTTTACATGAAGCAATGTTTACCATAGGAATTTAAAGAACATCTCTATTATGGCTTATCTTGGGCCATGGTTCTTAAAATAATGTTCACGACCTACCAGGAACCCACAGGCTGGCTGACCTCTTACAACATCTGTGCAGATAAGTGATACCACACCTGGCTCACGCTAGATACTCAAAGGGTTTATTGGAAAAAAAAAATCAATCAGCGAGTGAGTGAAACCTATAATTGGACTTGGGCATGAACAATTTTCATTTACTATTTCACAAACCCACATATTATCCCATCACGTTCTCACAAAAGTCTATGCCATTTTACCTCTCTCCTTTGGCAAGGTCTCCTACGGGATGCTTTAACTGCAAAAACAGCGGTTTAGGTGATTCAGTTGATGGTCTATTGACCAAAAAAGTTTGAGAATCACTGCTAAGGGACTTAGGAGATTTCACAGAAAACACTCCTGATTAGCTTCATAATCACAAGGAGCCGGATTGGGGGTCATTTGAAACAGCAGATAACTCAAAAATATTCCGTAGGTCACTAGGATTTTAAAGCTAGAAGAGATTGGCCCAGAAAGGTGAAGAGATTTACCCAAGGTCACACAGCCATCAGTGGCAAAGTTGAGACGAGGACACATGATTCTTAATTCCTAGACCTGTATTCTTTTCACTGTTCCATGCTGCGTGCTCATTTTGTATGAAAATATTACTAAAATATAACTTGAAACTTTATGATGTACAAGCCAAGGATGTGCAAATAATGCTGAGATGGTAAACAAGCCTCAGAAATCCTAACGTTTAGTCCAGTTTTGCCACTTGCTAGTTGAGCGGTCACTTACTTTTTTAATCTCGGCTTTCCTGTTTGTTAAAAGCAGTAAATTCACCAGCCCTGCTTTTCATTGTCCGCGAGGCTTGACAGTGTCTTCTCCACAGTTGCCTCCCCTCTGCTTAGAAAACTGTTCACAGCATCCTGTCTCAAGGCCCTGTCTCCAGCTCAACCTACAACCTTTCTTTCTCTCCTTTCATAACCAAATTCCTCAGAATCTACCCTCACAGTCACCACATGCTCCGGGTGAGAAGTGGCCCCAGCAATTCTTGGCTGTGTGACCTGGGGCAAGTCACTTCACTCTGCAAGCCCTGATTTCCTGATTGGTAAAATGGAGCTATTAATAGTTCCCATCTCCAGATTGCTAGGAGATTTAAATGAGATAATCAAGGTAACGTACACAAGCATTCTTTCAACAAATATTTATTCAGCACCTTTTATGTACCAGGCAGCATTCTCGACACTGGGGATATAGCAGTGAACCAAAATAAATGGAAGCTCTCATTTCCACAAGACCTGAATGTATATTTCACTTCTGAGAGTGATCCTGCACCTCCTCAGTCCTCTTTGGATGTCTACACTAAGGCAAATAGAACATGCCTCTTTGCCTTAGAACTTTCAGGAGCTGAGCAAAATAACGTAGGTGAAACTACTGTGAAAACTGTAAAAAAATCAACATAAATAAAAGGGATTTTTATTAGTACTCCTCAAGCATAAGCAAAGATTTGGCAGACCAATCCCAGTATTGCCTTTCCCTCCTTGGGATGCTGGAATCTATGATGAATTGGAATCTTCTTCAGGTATCTGGATAAGAAACCAAAGTGGTGGAGTCGCCCGGTGGCGCAGAGGTTTAGTTCGCGCTTGGCAGCCCGGGGTTCACGAGCTCGGATCCCGGGCGCCCGCCAACGCACCGCCTGTCAGCCATGCCGTGGCGACGTCCCCTATAAAGTAGAGGAAGATGGGCACAGATGTTAGCCCAGGGCTAGTCTTCCTCAGCAAAAAGAGGAGGATTGGCAACGGATGTTAGCTCAGGGCTGGTCTTCCTCACAAAAAAAAAAAGAAACCAAAGTGGTACCCCAGTAAGTTATTGTACTTTCTAGTCAAGTCTCCAGGCCACAGAATTTGCAAATCTGTTGAAAGTGAAGTCTCCCTCAGTGGAATTTCCTTAACACTCTTCGGATCTGTCTTCTCACACTGTCCTCCTCCCATTCTGTGCTGTTTTTATGCACATCTCATCACTCCACAAGACCATAAGCTCTTGGAGGGCAAGGTGTGTGTCGGGTTCACACTGTCACCATCTCCCTCTCCCAGACACATGCCTTGACACAAAGTAGGCCCACAAAAGGGTTTATTGGTGAATAGCCACCAGGAGCGACAGAGAGGCTGAGCCCTCCAGAGGGTGGTGTGTTTTGGTGGCCATCCCTTCCACCACGCTCACTCTGTTTTTCATTTAGGCCCACCACTGTGCTTTATAAGTAAACAGAAAATGCTAACCTTAGCATATTCAAAAGAATGTTTTAGCATGCAGCAATTAGGTTATCTCTTGGTTATTTATTTCTTCGGCTTGTTATTAGCTCTGTGCGGAATATTATTCTAATTATGTCAGCCCAATCAGCAGTATTGCATGTCCAGGCTCATTTCCATTAGTTTGAGCTTTGTCTTTCACACTGTGATACTAATTCAATGAGACATCAAACATTTAAATCGACCCAGGATGCCGAGGTCAGGCAGTTTTGCCCTTCCACTCTATTAGCACTTGGGTGTAATTGTGTTTGTCACCCCCCACATGACGAATAGTATCAGGGTGACTATCGGAGCACAAATGAGCAATGTGCTAATATATTATTTTGTTCTATAATATCAATATGTGTTTATTCAGTGCTCGTGCTAGCCAACTTGAAACGGTCACTTTAATACAGCTTCATAAACGGCTCTGCTCCCAGTGAAGCATTTATTTGGAACATTTGCTAGACTTTCAATGGAATTTGGCCAAAGGGAGGAAAATTAAAATGATTGCTGGGAAAAGGAACCACGAAGGTCTCAAAATTCAGGGTCTCTAGTAGCACCAGCAAGAACTTGGAAACCACAAAAACAAAAGGTAGAATGCGACTTTCTTATCTCCTCAGAGTGTTTTGCAAAACTCTTTCATTCTCTGGTAAATAGTTTAAGAATCAAGGTGCAGCCTATGGTATTTGAACAAATAGAAACTTGACCTGGAGTTACCTGGAGCTGTTGATCTCTATGACTCTGTTTTTGAGAGTGAGAAAACTGGCAAGCAGTGAAAATAAAAGCTTTTGGAAATTAGCTTGTTTTTGTTTCCATGATATGGTAGATACTTGGCAATGAATTTTATCTCTGACACTCCAACAAACCCCATCTGTGCTATTGCCATATGATTTACCCTTATCATTATGAGACTTAAACTTGAATATAACATTGTGTTACCCATAGTCTTTTAGTCTCTTATTTCACATTTTAACATCTGAAAAATAACTAGGAAAGCTGGTTTGGCAAGAAGGCCGAGCCAACATGGCGCACTATCTGATCAAGAGGCACTGTCGATTCTAATGGGAATTCTATTTCTGGGTCTCATTGCCTTTTCACAATCGCCATAGAACAGACTTTGTTACTCTGATGGTGTAAATGAAAAACTTCGGCCTGGAGAAGTCGGTGCCCAAGCTCAAGATCCCACAGCTTGCCAATGACAAAGCCAGAACTGGATCTAGGTTTTTAGATTCCTGCACGGCCATGACCTGCTCCAAAACCCTAAGCTGCCTGCCCACATCCCTCAACTGCTGGCCCGGTATATGGGTCACCCCTGCTGTGGTACCCATCCCTTCTCCAGGCTCTGCTTCAATCTTGGCTCCCCGCACATTCCATATAGCCTCTGCTTGGCACTCTGCCCAGGTTGACTTATCTATCCTCTCAAAATCATAAACTTCTTAAACTAATGCTTGCATGTGCAAAGATATGCATTGAGAGAAAGTAGGAGGATAAATCATCCCTAACCTCTGCCGACAGGTTCAATGAATTATACCGATGTATGTTAATTGAAAAATCGCTCTTTATAAATATAGATAAACCTAAAAAGACACTATTAAGTACTTTTTAATAGCTTTTTTTAAACTCGCCATTGCTTTAAATGACCCTTAGATATCTTTTTTTCTATTGATTTTACCATTTTAAATGCAGATGCATCTTTTAATTTACTCTGAGGAATTAGCTGAGACTCTCCCATTTTCTGTTTGGGTCTCAGTTTGCATGCCAGAACTGCCTCTAATGTAGATACCATCAAAATTTAGTGCTTCACAGTTTAAGATACAAAGTTCTAATAACTGGTCTCACTGTGGGGGAAAACGGAACTTAATTTTGATACTACCATTGGACTAAGAAACTAAAAGCAAACCCATAAATAAGAAATTGATGCTATTACTAGTCAATGATTTTTACATTCAAGGAATGAGGATGGGCTTCATATGCTTTAACAATTTTTTTCATAACATTTCATATTTAACCATCATGACATCTGAATATTGAAAGTAGCACAACAGACTTTCATTCTCAAAGATCCAAGTTGGGCAGAAATGCAAGTAGAAATAAAAAACCAACTCCAAGGCGAAGACTGGCCCCCTGAGATGCAGACACAAACCCTTTGAATTCACAGCACTCTGGGGAGGTGACAGAAGCAGTAAATAAACCATTGGATTAGATAGAGGTCAGCAACCTTTTAAAAGGGGTGTGCTGAAGAGCTGACCCCTTTCCTTCTGGTGTACTGTTCCCTCGCTGACCACATCTCTGTAAAGTAAAAAATACTGAATTGCCATCTGCCAATGGTTGAGTGGGAAGGGCTGCTGACCCTCATTGCTACTGGTGGCCCAGCCACCCGTGTGTGTGTTGAAAACTCTGGCTTACGTGCCACTTCGGGCACTGACTAGCCAGGCTAACCCTCACCAATGTTGAGATCTGTGATCAAGAAAGTAGAATTCAGGGGCCGGCCCAGTGGCGCAGCGGTTTAGTTCTCGCTTGGCAGCCCGGGGTTCGCGGGTTCGGATCCCAGGCGCCTGCCGACGCACTGCTCGTCACCCATGCTGTGGCGGCGTCCCATATAAAGTAGAGGGAGATGGGCACGGATGTTAGCCCAGGGCCAGTCTTCCTCAGCAAAAAGAGGATTGGCGACGGGTGTTAGCTCAGGGCTGGTCTTCCTCACACAAAAAAAAGAGAGAGTAGAATTCATCAGGTCATCTTCCAACATAATTCTGATGACATGGAAAGTATTGGTAGCATAAAATAACGAGACCAAAAGAAAAAGGAGAAAGGCTGGGGCCGCCCGGTGGCGCAGCGGTTTAGACCGCGATTGGCAGCCCGGGGTTCGCAAGTTCGGATCCCAGGCGCCCGCGGCCGCACTGCCTGTTAGCCACGCCGTGGCGGAGTCCCATATAAAGTGGAGGAAGATGGGCACGGATGTTAGCCCATGGCCAGTCTTCCTCAGCAAAAAGGGGAGGATTGGCAACAGATGTTAGCTCAGGGCTGGTCTTCCCCACAAAAAAAAAAAAAAAGAAAGAAAAAGGAGAAAGGCTAATAGATCAGACATAAGAGAAACTAGTGATCATATTCTACCATTCCTTCCCCTCCTAACAAAAAGAAGTCAGATGGGAAATATTGAACAAGTTCTCTAATGGGAGAGGGTGGTATATGGAATCATAGCAGACAGGGAAATAAAGGGAAGAAAAAGAGAAACCATAGTTAACATAATATGCAGAAGTAGCCATTTATTTATGCACTCTTTCCATTTATAAAAGATGTGTTTCAGCGTCTGGCTCCATGTACATAATAATTAGCGCTAATGAATATAAATGATACTCACAACTCAACCTGTTTATAGAGTCTCCCCCCATGTCATTCGGGGAAGAATTGAGTTTGGAAATAAGATGTATGCTGTGTTCTTGGGCTTAACGATGTCCCAGAGGTTACAGAAGCTGAGAATGATTAAATCAACTAGGAATTAACAAGGCAAGAAAAGCCAAACTCATGGAATTTGGCACTTCCAGTCACAGGTACTGTTACAGAAGAGGACACTCTTCTTTTCTCTGCAGACATCTGTTCAGAAAGTAACACATTTATTTCTGTATAACCCAACAGCTGAGAGAGCTTGACCGTGAAAATTCAGGGAACAACTTGAAAATCATGAAAGGTCTGACAAAAAGAACAGAGAACATAAAAAAGGTTAAAAGAATTACATTTCCTTAGCTTACTGGGACATTGACCTGTGGGAAAAGGAATAAACTACAGGGCTATTTGGCATTTGAATGCCAACTTGAAGAAACATCCTTAATTGAAAGTTTGCTTTTTAGTCATTCTTGATTTCCTGTAACACAGCTGAGAACCCAAAAACAAGCTAAAGAAGAACTGAACTAGTTATCCAAAAGTTTATCTCCAAAGCTCACTTTATTCATAGAAGAACCACTGGGCTCACATTCTAATCCTATTTACTCTTATATCCAAACAAAGAAGGTAATCTGGTTTCCTAGCTCAGAGCATGTTTGAAGCCAGAAACTCACACATGTGAGAAGTTAAAGCAACGGCAAGAGGTAATATATAAAGACAATGGCAAGAGGTAATATCTGATATGAAAGAGACCAAAAAACCATAGAAATCAGATTTAAGATTTCTTGAAAATACTATCCAGTAGTCATTTAGTGCCAGGGAAATCATCTTTATATAACTTAATAAACGTATCAGAGAATTTTACAGTACAAAGACGGGCTGGATTATAAATGAAAAGGTCAATGATGTTTGGTAAGCTCTGTTAAATAAAAAGTGAAAAGCACAACACATCTTAGGAAAGATTTTCTTCCTCAGTTATGTATGTAAAACAAAGTTTGAGGGTTTAAAAAGGCCAGCCTCAGCTATTTGGAAAATTCATTTACAGGGCACCTCATTTTTCTGTGAGCCCAGGATCCAATGCTTGGTGTTCTGACATTCCTGAGAAAACAATACTCCCTCACCCTTCTATGCAGCTGCTGCCTTGGAGGATCCAGCAATCTAGGATATTTCACAAGTGGAAGAGCCCTGAGAGATCAACAATGTTCTCAATTTGTAAGGGAAACAACTGAGCCCAGGACAGGGCTGGGGACCTCCTAAGGGCAGAGGTGAGTGGAACCAATGCCCCTGGATCCAAGCTTCCAGCAGTTCCTATGAAATTAAGTACAATGCACAAAGCAGAGAGACAAATTTGGCCCTGCAAGCTGCCTGCCTGCCTAGCTCATCCTTCTGAAGGAATTAGAGAAGCCACGTCAGGTGGCAGGAAGGACCTGCCGAATTTGGGTGTACGAATAACAAGAGGAAGCTGAACTCACTTCACTTGCTAGATCCTACAGCCAAAACCTTCACAGTTGCCCTGGCCCTTCTCTTTCTCCAAAATTATGCTTCAAACTTGCCTCATCCAGGAAGCCCACCAGGCTAGCATCGCCTACTTCTAACCATTCACAGCATCCCAACTCCTCCATTGACTAGCCATGTGATATTTCCCTGATGAAACTCAAGCCTCAGTTTCCTCATCTGAAAAATGGAGATAATAAACCTACTTCCTAGGATAGTTGTGAGATTCAGTGAGATAATGTGTGTAAAGGGCCGAGCACAACATCTGACAAATAATAATAAGATAAAATAAAGTAAAAGTAATAAGTGCTCAGTTAAAGGCAGGTGTTAGTACATTATTACAATAGCAAATAAATCTCTATACTCAAGTTGCTGGCTGCCTCTCTGTGGGTCAATTTAGAACATATGATATTATATTTAGTTTTGTTACTTTGCCACCATTTTAGTCTGGCCCACCATGAGCTCTGGGAGACCAGGGCTCATCCGTGCATGTGTCTTTGCAGGTGGGTTGAATTGAAGTCCTCTCCTCTTTTGCACCTCTTACCTCACTAGATTGGAATCTTCTCCAGAATAGGGACTCTGGTTTCTCGTGAGTATGGTGGGCCAGCTCCCCGGCAGCTGACTATGCCTGAGCTGATAAATAGCAACTAACACTTTAACGGTTGTTAGAATCATTTACAAGGCAATTTCACATAAAGAAATTCATTTGATCCTTGCAATTACCCTGGAAGGCGAGCAGGACACTTATTATCCCCATCTTAGAGAAGAGGAGGAAACAGAAGCTCAGATAGGTAGAATGACTTTCCTCTCACCTCAAGTAGTGCTGATACATCTTTAGAATCAGGACCATCCTTGTCGGGCCCGTCAGTTTTCAACAGAAGCTGTTAATCCTTCCCTTATATGACTTTTAAAACATACGACTGCTGCTGTGCGGTGTCCACTCAATGAATAGCCTGTAAGTACATTTCTCTATGATTTCAGCATCTACAACTATTGCGTCTCCTCAAAGCAACTTGTTTTTGCCTTATTGACAGAGAGCGTCTATCTAACAGAGGTCAGCAAACTACAGTCAAATCTGGCCCACAGCTTGTTTTTGTGTGGTCTGCAAGCTAAGGATTTCAAAGGGCTATGAAAAACGAAACAAAACAAATCAATAAAACAGGAGATTCAACAGAGATGTATGTGACCCACACAGCTGAAAATATGTACAATCTGACCCATTAAAGAAAAAGGTTGCTGGTTCCTGAATTAGACTGTGGTTCCCTCTTGCTTTGGCAGCTTAGAGCCCAATTTGTGGCCCTTCTCCAGCAGTTGAACAGGACTTCACACAATGTATTTTGGGAATCTCACTCTGAGCTCCATTTTGCTCTCAAAGGAAATATTTGATGTGACTCTTCTGATACTCAAGAAATTAGGACCACCACTGATGACCCTAAAACACAAACCTTTAAACTCTTCAGTTCCTTCATCACCAAGGAATACTTGTAACACACACCCTCACTTTGTCCCTGACCCTGGTGGATCCTTGAGCCTTACCCCTTCACATCATTCATTCTTAGGAGAGCTTCAAAATATCCTACCTAATGTTTCCCTTTACCAATTTTAATTTATTTTCAGTGTTTTATCTTGCACCGTAATAATCATTTGTGAAAATTATCAAATCCTTTTGAGATCAAGGATTTAAGGACTACACATTAAATAACTTCCCCCAAATTGCCCCAGTAGTACAGAGCAGACTTGAACCCAGGTCACCTCATTCCACATGCAGGGCTTTTCCCCACCATACTAAAAGTCAGGAGGGTTCTAAATGGACACAATTAAGGACTGAACACTGTTAATTAGTGACCCTCCCCAGCTGTCGCCCACTATCCTGGAAGGTCCATCCTGAAGCAGCCATCTAAACTTTCCCTTACACTGCCATAGAAGGCAGACACCACACCAGCTTTCCCTCTGACTCTTTTGGATCCAGCTATTCGCTGTTCCAAGGGAAGAAAAGTGGGACAGAAACCTGTTCCCAGTTGTGTGGGACCAAATGGTTGGGTTTCAGTTCTGCCCAGCTATGTGACCTTGGATCAGACACTTACCCTTTCTGACTCTGTTTCCTTGCCTGTAGAAGGGACTCATACCTGACTTCACATCTCCTAGAGTTGTCATGAACTGCATAGGTGAGAGTGGATGACAAAGAGCTTAGTAACTTTTGGAAGCCCTGTACCCCTGTAAGAGAGTGTTATCACAGCGGCAGCCATTCTGCAATCAGCCTGAGATGCTTGGAGTTGGAGCAATCAGCCCTCTCACCACTTCTGTCATCAGCCCAGCTGCTCTAAGAATTTAGACTAGTGGGTTTTTCGGGGAAAACAGTGGGAGTTTCGTTTTTTCCTCTACTCCATCTGTGAACTACATGGGCCTCCAGGGGCTAGAGGGACCCCTTATTTACAGAGAAGATAGATAACAATGCACACACCCCAAAAGGCTTTAAATGACACTCTACACCTCCATGAAGAAACTTTGACTTAAAAAAAAAAAACAAAACCAAGGCAAAAGAACCCTTACCCATGCTGCCAATTAGATGAAACAGAGGAGTCTGGAATACAAAGTGATACCGACCCTGCTCTGGCTCTAGGGAATGGCCAAGATAACCTTCTACATTATCCACTTGAAATTTCCATGATTATGTCCTGCATATATTATATACCCCCACACAGAATAAACATATTTGTGTGTTTTATTTTCCCTCCCCAAGCTCAGTAATTAAGCCCCTGTGTATTGCATCTATTCACTTGAGGACATGCTTTTCATTTGACAGATCAAAAGATTAAGCATATATTTTTCCTCTTCTCTCAAACCAGCCATTGCCTCTATGGAGCATCGATTTCCCTCCTTGAAAATGCTATTCTTTTGAGTGGGTTTCACCTTGGGATTAAGGAACACCTTTCACCCTCAGATTTGGTCATAGTACAGGTTGGTCCAGAAGAGATGGTGAAACCAATGGGGCCAGTATTATTTGCAAGTAGAGGAGGTTGTGCAGTATGATTTTGGAATGCTGGTAAAGCTAAAGGGGAAACTTCTAGCTACTAAGAAGGGCTGCTCCAAGGCCTCTACAGGCTCCACGCACTCTTGCTTTTTTGGAAGCCCTACCTCACTTATATTATATCAAATACCCTGCATCTCACATTTATGGAGATATGCATAAAATAATATGAGTTGAACTGAGTTGCAGTTGATGCGTAAACAGGTTTCATTTCGTAAAAGTTTAATTAAACATTTATTAATATCAATTTTATAGTTTTAGATTTTTCATTCAGAAATTTCTTCCCAGGATTCCAACATTTCATTAAGCTCTTGCAAATTCCAAAGCCCTAAGCTCTGTGTTTATGGATTCAATGGTTAAATGGCCATGTTGCTAACTATCACTGCTCGGGCTCTAAGAGAAGGTTTTGAAAGAGGAGTGGAGGGTATGAGCAGGAGGGACCAGAGCACCTGGAATGAAAGGGCTCAGGGCTAAAATGCTCAGAGTTATGACAGTAAAGTTTTCACTTCCTATTCCCCCAGGACCAAATTTTACACCAAATACTGGGGAAAATTGTATTTGAAGTTGCTGTATTTTTCAGTACTGATTTGGAGTACTTTATAAACCTTCCCAAATTTGGCAACATTATATAATACTGGAAAGAGCACTGTGCTAGGGACTATGGCTCCCAGCTAAAGTTTCAGGCCTAGATCCACCTAATAGTTACTTTGTAGGATTGTAGAAATCCCTTGTATCTTGAGCAATACAGATTTCCTGAGCCTTATTCATCTATAAAGCAGGGGCAATTCCACCTAATCAGCCATAGAGTTATTGTAAGCATGAAATATTATGAGGTGTGTAAAGGTTCTTTGTAAACTGTAAAATGCTATAAAATACAAAAGAATACTACTGAGGAATGGATAAGTGGATAAAGAAGATATGGTATATATACACAATGAAATACTACTCAGCTATAAGAAAAGATGAAATCTTGCCATTCTCAACAACATGGATGGACCCTGAGGGTATTATGCTAAGCAAAATAAGTCAGATGGAGAAAGTCAAGTACCATACGATTTCACTTATAAGTAGAAGATAAAAACAACAACAATAACCAACAAACACATATATACAGAGATTAGATTGGTGGTTACCAGAGGGGAAGGGAGGGAGGAGGGAGAAAGGGTTATAGGGCACATGTGTATGGTGATGGATGGTAATTAGCCTTTGCATGGTGAACAGATGTAATCTACACAGAAATTGAAATATAACGACGTACATCTGAAATTTGTCTAATGTTATAAACCAATGTTACCTCAAAAAAAAAGAATATTACTTAGGAGATCTTGATGAGCTAGTCATGTTATAATTCATAGGATATATAATTTTTACAAGCAGATATGTATATTCCCAAGCTAACTCATTGATCTTTGTGGAGACAATTCCTCTGCTCTTTCTGATATTAATAGCATAAGAAATCTTCAGTTGGGAGAGGGAAAATAACCATTATGAAATATGACTTTGGTTTTGACATTCTGTTCTCCATAACAAAGGCCTACCCTCAAGAGAAATTACTTTACCAGACTCTTATCTAACCTAGGAGAATGGCAATTAGACAACTTGAGCCCCCTCTAGCCTTTCTATCTCACATCAGGGGAATCAGGCCCTGAAAAAAAACCCATAAGATTATAGAATGCTTCCCCTCCCCAACACTTACCATCACATCAACGAGGCTCCAGTATAATGACAGTGGATTACAACTGAGAAAGCTGCAAGATATTAACTCTATTTAAGAAGGAGTTTCTAGGGAAACCCAAAGACAACAAGGGAAACCAAAACAAGGATATGAGAGGAATTTGAAGCCTCCAATGCCTACATCTACAGTAAAAATTAAACACAACCTAACTGCTACTAGATAAACATAAAATCTCACCCTAAGAGCCTGTTTATCTCAGTTCCTATTAACCAATATATCATGTTCAGCAATCAACAAAAAATTACAAGGCAGCTTAAAAGGCTAGAACAAACACAGTCTGAAGAGACAAAGCAAGCATCAGAACCATACTCAGCTTTGACACTGATACTGAAACTATCAGATAGTGAATTTAAAATAATTATGATTACTATGTTTATCCCTGATAAACCTAGATGAAAAGTCCTCAACAAAATAC
Source organism: Tapirus indicus (assembly GCA_031878705.1). Lineage (NCBI taxonomy): Eukaryota > Metazoa > Chordata > Mammalia > Perissodactyla > Tapiridae > Tapirus > Tapirus indicus. The sequence continues at coordinate 51,704,936 of CM062918.1, forward strand.
CAGCACACCAAATTCAACAGTACATTAAAAGGATCATACACCATGGTCAAGTGGGATTTATTCCAGGGAGGCAAGGATGGTTCAATGTCTGCAAATCAACGTGATACACCACATTAACAAAATGAAGGATAAAAATCATATGATCATCTAATAGATGCAGAAAAAGCACTAAACAAAATTCAACATCCATTCATGACAAAAACTCTCAACAAAGTGGGTACAGAGGGAACATATCTCAACATAATAAAGGCATATATGACAGGCCCACAGCTAACATCATACTCAATGGTGAAAGCTGAAAGCCTTTCCTCTAAGATCAGGAACAAGACAAGGAAGCCCACTCTCACCACTTCTATCCAACATGGTACTAGAAGTCTAGCCAGAGCAATTAGGCAAGAAAAAGAAATAAAAGGCATCCAAATAGGAAAGGAAGAAATAAAACTGACACTATTTGCAGATGACATGATATTATATAGAGAAAACCCTAATGATGCCACTAAAAAACAGAACTAAAACAAATTCAGTAAAGTTGCAGGATACAAAATCAACATACAAAAATCAGTTGCATTTCTGTACACTAACAAAGAGCTATCAGAAAGAAAAATTAAGAATACCATCCCATTTACAATTGTGTCAAAAAGAATAAAATACCTAGGATAAATTTAACCAAGGAGGGGAAAGATCTGTACACTGAAAAGTATGACATTGATGAAAGAATTAAAGAAGACACAAAAAAAATGGAAAGATATTCCCTGATCATGGATTGGAAGAATTGATATTGTTAAAATGCCCATACCCAAAGAAATCTACAGAATTCAATGCAATCCCTATCAAAATTCCAATGGCATTTTTCATAGACATAGAAGAAACAATCCTAAAATTTGTATGGAACCACAAAAGACGCCAAATAACCAAAGCAATCTTAGAAAAAGAAGAACAAAGCTGGAGGCCATAAAAAGGAATGAACCACTGATACAATATGCATGAACTTCAAAACGTTATACTAAGTGGAGTAAATCAGATACAAAGGATGACATAATGTATGATTCTTTCAATAAAAAGATTCCAGAAAAGAAAAATCTTCGAGCCAGAAAGCAGATCAGTGGTTGCCTGGGGCTGAAGGTGGAGAGGTAGAATTGGGGACTGACTGCAAATGGGCACAAGGGCAAAAACGGAAATGTTCGGGTAATGGAAATATTCTAAACCTGGATTGTGGTGATGACTGCACAACTCTTCAAATTCACTAAAATCGCTGAATTTACACTTACAATAGGTGAGTTTTATGTACATAAACTATTCCTCAATAAAGCTGTTAAGAAATATTTGAAGAGCTTTCTGGTGGAAAGGAGAATAAAATCATTCCATATTGTTCAAACAGTGAGAATGAAATTTCATGAACAGTAATTCTAGGAAGTTAGAGTTTTAGCCAATACGAGGAGGTAGATACACTGATAATCAGAGTTCTTCAACAGGAATAACTTTGATTCCTAAAGCAAATGCACCGGTACTGTTGGTTAACCAACCCAGGAGACATCCCTGATCCCTTTTTCTTTGTCAATGAAACCTAGAGTTTGCAATGTGACTAGCTGGATATTCTGTTATTTGCAGCTGAATGAATCCTAGTGGATAAACTTACCTTTCAGTAGAAGTAGTCCAAAAGAGCTGAATAACTGTCTGCCAGGGAAGGTGTGAAATATTCCTATTAGAGAGAAAGGATGATATAATTAGTTGATTAAAAAAACAAAAACCTTTTAATCATACTTTTTGAAAAACACTTGCATTACAGTATATAGGTGTTCTTTTAATTTAAAAAAAGGTATCGTCACTGTGGAGACAGAGATATAGATATCCACTACCCTACTTTTACTAGGAAATGCAAAGCACACAAAAGTATAAGATTTGGCCTCTGCCCTCATGGAAAGGTCATCTTTCTAGAGGCAGGAGAACATACCCGAAGCAATTAGATATCAAACACTGCAATTAAGCTGTAAATTATAGGATATAAATACAATTAAATTCTGTAAAAGTCAAACCACAGACAGCTTTAAGATCCACCAGGAAGGTGGATTAAAACATGCTACCTGATGGTGAAACCATACAAATGACTGAACTGTCCACACCCACAACACAGTAATTTTGAACCAGATGTTAAGTAGCTCTCAAAAGGCTTCTGACACCAATATGCTGTTAGATAATATCCATCAAGTGATTTCATAGGAACAAGAGAAATTAGTGCTTTAGAAAGAAGTCATTTAAAACAGGCTCCTCGAGATCGTTTCTGGAAAATCAAATTCCACAGTGGATTGTTTCTTGAATTTCACTCATCTCTAGTGTCTGTATGTGAGATATGAACGTGAAAGTTTTGATAGATCAGTGCAATTTAAGTACTACTATAATGACAGTATCACAATTGAATTTTTTTCTTTATATTTTTCCATCTGCAGTCTTGCCTTCTATTACTCTGGGATTTTTCAGAATGGCATAATCATAAATACCTGTGTTATTTGAATACTATATGGGAAAGCTCCAAACTAAGGAATTTTTTAAAATACTATTAGCAAAATTAAAGCCCTTGAATATATGCAGTGGTAGAATTAACAAGTGATCTACTATAAATATTTTCTCATTTGAAGCTGACTCTAGCAATCAGTAAACATAATTGGAGTTGCTTTTCTAGGAGTTCTGAGTCACCCACTCTCTCCTCTCCACCTTGTTCCATCTCTCCTCCTCCCTCTACCCATTAATGACTTTGATTTCAAGAGGTTCGAAAAGAGGTCGGTACATGGACTCCAGGAGATAACCTGTTTTCTTGCAAAGTTGACTAATCTTTGGGGACTGAATCTGCAAGCTTTGCTCCTTTAACACAACTGAGAGCTGAGAGGACCTATCTCCCCAACAAGTAATAAAGGAGCTGCTGAGAGTTCATCTACCTCAACCTTCACCATGCAGATTTGGTGTCTAAATTTGCAGACAACTTTTACCTGCTAATAAGAGACCTTTTGAGATGGAAATCCCTAGAAATGGAATAAAAACAGCTCAAATGAAATGCTTCTCTTGGTTCTGAGTAATTATCTACATAATAGCTATTTGCCAGGAAAATGAATAAAAATTCATCTCCATTGCCTTCTTTCAACTTCTAACTAGCGCACGTTGTCTGACCTCATTATTCCCCATACCCAAATCTCACTTTTTAGCAAACACATCAACTTTTGGTGTTGTTTGCAAGGGAACACTTCCCAGGTGCCTTGGGGTGCTTCAAGAACTAAAGCTAGTTGCTGTTAATAGATATTTTTTATTTTTTACTCTAGAGCAAATATGCTCCAGTGGTGTATTTTAAATCTGATATCTCCCCTGATCCCCTTCTGAAACTTGTTCCATTTTTTAATTTTCTCAACTTAATTTTCAACTTAAGGAAATGAGGGCCTGATAGAGTTCTGTTTTGCCTTCACTTTTTATGGCATTTCTCCAAAAGCTATTTATTGCCATTCTTCTAAATTGGTTTTATAATTTTACCACACATTCCTTCTACAATGAACTACCTTGTATTCAAAATGTGTGTATCAGAATTTAAACATTGGTCACCATGGCATTTGTGGATTTACTTGCCTCCGCTACTGAATATCAGCTCAAATAATACTCTCAATATATTTGTCACACAGAGAAAGAGCACAACAGAGGTAGTGAATAGCCCTTATATCCTAGGATCAAAACAACCCAAGAAACGGAAGAGGTTCATTTTTTTGCTTCACATTAGAATCACAAATTTAACTTATAATGATTTGGAAGTGGAGAGAAAATGTAGCTTCTTTATTTCATCTATAGCTGATGTTTTCCTTCACAAGCTCCCATCCACTGCTTAGTGAGGGAAAAATAGCTGTATTCAACTGAGTTCAAAGCTAAGTCTGATCTGATTGTTTATTTGGCCCTTTTAGAAGATGTCTGATCTGTCAGCCTTTCCTTCTTGCTATTTCTCTAAGAGAGCATCTGGCTAACTGAAGAGGGTGGTGTACACATCCTGGTGAACTTGAGAGAGAGGGAGCCCTTGGGCATGTGCTGGCTGGCATTTTTGGGCCTCCAGGACAATGTCCAGCTGTTGGGTGTCCTACCAGCCTCCATGCTGGAATTTGCAGCTCGTGAATCTGTGGTCCATTCTCTTGGGTTGGCCAATACTCTCTGTGATGGTCCCAGCCTGGCTGTCTGCTCTGTAGCCCCAGAGACAAAGGTACTTTGTCTTTGTCTGGCAAGCCCCTAGCCACTTCTCCTTGTCATGCTACATGCTCAAGTTTACCTGGATGGGGCTGTACCTCAGGTTGGTGTGGGGAAGCCTGTGAGGTGACCTCATCCCAGAGTCCTCAAGGGGAGTTAGGTGGGAGAAGGGAAGTTGAAAGAGTCCCTTTGGCTTCCATGTTAACTCACTTACGTAACATATGGGTGCAAATCCACACTGACTTCTATTATTTGCTCATTTGATATTCCAGCTTATTCTTGCTTGCCCTCAGTACACACTCCAAAATACAATTTCTAGTATTTCCCCTTGAACGCCTTTCCCTTCACCAGAAAAATCTTAGGTAAGATGACTTGGAAATACACATAAGGATAGATAGATGTAAAATAGAATCTCACTGATTTGTAATTAGCAAAGACTTCACTACAGAATATTTAAAAAGAATTTCTACTACTATCATCTTTCTCATAATATATATGGTAACTCACAGGAAGCTAATTATATTGTCCAACAAGGCTTAGGAGACAATGTAAGAAATAGAGAATTATTATTTATGAGTAGTATATTATTCTTTCATAAGTGAAAAGTTGTCTAACTTTTCTTGGGAAATACTCAAAAACTGTTTCATTCACTCATATAGTATATATTGAGTCAACATTTGTTTGCAATCTTTATATTTATTATCAGAGAATAAAGTTTGTTCACTTCAAAGGAAACTAGAGATAGACTATAACTTGTCTAGTTTCAATCACATTACAAAAAGCTAAAACAAAATTAATGAAATCCTCCATATTACAAATCGAACGTACATTTTATAAACTTAAGTCAAAATAGAAATTCATACAATATGTTGTTTAATAAAGAATGCTGAAAAATAATGAAAAGGGTGATTTTTTTAAATCATGTAATTTCATAAAACTTGAGACAAAGCTCCTGACTCAGAATGCTTGGGCCAGGTTAGTAGTTCTTACCCTGCCGCATTCCTGCCTACATTTCCAAAAGTGATGGCCTTATCCTACAGTGAAAAAAGAAAGGATCTTTTGCCTAGAACACCCTCACCTCATTTAATTTTTAATATATGCTGCTGTAACATCTTAAAGCATCTTAGCAACAGTCTAATCTAAACAAGCATCAGCCAGCAAAGCCATTGTTTCAAACGGTGACAAGTCCATCCAATGATGACAAGTCTTATCACCCCAGCACGTTTCAAGTCTGCCTTTGGGACTGGATCCACTATAGGACAAGATCAAGGAGAGGATCACATCCTTCTCAGGCAGCCATCAAGAAAATTCTACAGAGCACTCTAAAAAAAAAGCAAACTAAATTCATCATAAGCAAAATATTGGAAAATTTCAATTAAACAAAGTGCTTTGGAACTAGGTTGTCCTTAGATGTCTACGACTACAGGATTAGTTAAATCAATTATGGTGCATCCACACAATGCAATACACAGGAGTCATTAAAAATCATGTTCCAGAATGTCAATTGACAATGGAAATGCTGTTATGTAAAATCTTATTATATGAAAAGCAGATCATAAAAAAGTAGGATCAATTTTTGTGTTGTTTTTGAAATATATATACAGACTAGAAAAAGACATCAAAAGACTAGCAAAGACTATTTTGCATGATGGTTTTTTATTTTTTTTATTTACCTGAACTTTCTAAATTTTGTACAACAAATGTTTATTATTTTGATGTGAGAAAATATTGTAATGATAGAAAATTGATTAATCTGTTTAATTATATTTTGTAGTTAACTAAAAAGTAAGCAAAGCACTTTGGGATGGTGTCAGTATTTCAGTTCATATTCTGCCTACTGGTCAACACAAACCCAACAGTCTGATTATATTCAGTGAAATCAGTCAGTCAATCAATCAATCAATCTAGCAAAACATCCTTAGTGTATTTTTGATATGTGATGTTCAAAGGAGTTAAGACTTCAGGTTTTTTTTTTTTTGTGAGGAAGACCAGCCCTGAGCTAACATCCGTTGCTAATCCTCCTCTTTTTGCTGAGGAAGACTGGCCCTGGGCTAACATCCGTGCCCATCTTCCTCCACTTTATATGGGACGCCACCACGGCATGGCTGACAGGCAGTGCGTCAGCGGGTGCCCGGGATCCGAACCAGCAAACCCGGGGCTGCCAAGGGCGGACTAAACCGCTGCGCCACCGGGCCGGCCCCCAAGACTTCAGTTTTTACTTTAATTCAGTTATTACAATGTTAAGCTGATAAAGAACTTGACATAAATTTGAGACAAGTGAACACAATTACATCTTTCCTTCTTGTTTAAGCATCTCATAGAAACTACAGCCTATGAAGCTAAACATCACTAATCCTCACCATAGAACCATGAATGCTGGTGTAGGGTGGTTAATATCCACTGGTTCAGGCATCATAGTTTGGAATGGTGTTTAGTGACTAAATTCCCAGTTTACATTTCTTGTTTATATGGTATTTGTCTCAAAAGTTAAATGCAACACAAATTCCACAGAGTTTAGCTCTTCGGGATTCCCATTGGCAATCCTGTTATAATGGAATGACCTTTTTTTTGGCCATTTCAAATACGCAAGTTCTATTTAAGTTCTTATACCCACTTCTAGATTTTTAAAAAATTATTCATTTATTGTTTTGAATAGGTAAAATATTCAGTTGTTTCAATCATCAAAAAGTACAAAATAGCATATTCTGAGAAGCCTCTCTCCCATCCACGTACCCATCTACATAGTTCCCACCCTCCTCCGACAACCATTGTTATTAATTTTTGGTTTATCCTTCCAGAGATTTTTTTTAAAGGCATATACAAGCACAGTATCTATTTTTCTACCTCTTATTTTATCCAAATATTATACTGTTATTCACCTTCCTTTTTTACTTAATGGTGTACCTTAGAGAGCCTTCCAAATCAGTATATAAAGAGCATCCTCGGGGCCGCCCGGTGGCGCAGGGGTTTGGTCCGCGCTTGGCAGCCCGGGGTTCGCGAGTTCGGATCCCGGGCGCCCGTCGACGCACTGTCTGTCAGCCATGCCGTGGCGGCGTCCCATGTAAAGTGGAGGAAGATGGGCACGGATGTTAGCCCAGAGCCAGTCTTCCTCAGCAAAAAGGGGAGGATTGGCGACGGATGTTAGCTCAGGGCTGGTCTTCCCCACAAAAAAAAAAAAAGAGCATCCTCATTCTTTTTTTTATATTTGTGTAGTATTCTTTTGTATGAATGCACCATAATTTAAACAGTCCACTATTGATAGACTTCTAGATTGTTTCCATTCTTTTAACAATGCTACAATAAATTAGATTATCTTGTACATAAATTATTACACTAAGGCTTAAGTATATCTGTAAGGTAAATTCCTAGATGCTGAATTGCTGGGTAAAAGGGTATATGCATTTATAACTGTCATACCATTGCCACATTGCCCTCCAAAGGAATTGTACCAATTTATACTCCCACCAGTGACATTCGAAAGTGCCTGTTCCCCACATCCTTACCAGCATGATGTTATCAAACTTTTACCGTTTGCCAAACCAGTAAAAAAAATCTCAGTGTAGTTTTTAATAGACCTTTCTCTTATATTATGTGTGAGGTTGAGCATCTTTGCATAAATTTAAGTATCATTTTTATTTCCCTTTCAGTGAACTTTCTAATAAGTGTTTTCTTGTTGAAATTGTAGGAACTCTTTATACAGTAAGGAAATTAGATCTTTGCAATGTGATCTTAAAATATTTTTCCTGATTTGTCACCTTTCTTTTGACTTTGCTTATGACAATGTTTGCCATGTATAAAAAACATACAGACATGTACACTGATACATACACATACCAAAGCAATCCTGAGAAAAAAAGTACAAAGCTGTAGGTATCACACTCCCTGATTTCAAAATATTCTACAGAGCTATAGTAATCAAAACAGCATGGTACTGGGACAAAAACAGACACACAGATCAATGGAACAGAATCAAGAGAGCAGAAATAAACCCACACACCTATGGACAGCTAATTTTCAACAAAAGAGCCAAGAACATATAACAGAGAAAGGAAAGTCTCCTCAATAAATGGTTTTGGGAAAACTGGACAGCCCCATGCAAAAGAATGAAAGTAGACCATTATCATACACCATCCACAAAAACGAACTCAAAATGAATTAAAAACTTGAATGTAAGACCTGAAACAGTAAAACTCCTAGAAGAAAACATAAGCAGTATGCTCTTTCAGTCTTAACAGTATCTCTTTGAATATCATGGCAACAAAAATATCAATATCAAAGGAAACAATAGAAGAAATAAACAAATGGGACTTCATCAAACTAAAGAGCTTCTGCACAGCAAAGGAAACCATCAACAAAATGAAAAGACAACCCACCAACTGGGAGAAAATATTTGCAAATCATATATCCAATAAGGGATTGATATCCAAAATAAATAAAGAATTCATACAACTCAACAACAAGAAAACCAACAACCCCATCAAAAAATGGACAGAGGATATGAACAGACGTTTTTCCAAAGAAGATATACAGATGGCCAACAGATACATGAAAAGATGTTCAACATCACTAATTATTAGGGAAATGCAAATCAAAACTACTATGAGATATCACCTCACACCCATCAGAATGGTTATTATTAAAAAGACAAGAAATAACAAATGTTGGAGAGGATGTGGAGAAAAAGGAACCCTCACAGACTGCTGGTGGGAATGTAAACTGGTGCGGCCACTATGGAAAACAGAATGGAGATTTCTCAAAAAATTAAAAATAGAAACACGGTATGATTCAGCTTTTCCACTTCTGGCTAATTATCCAAAGAACGTGAAAACACTAATTTGAAAAGATATGTGCACTCCTATGTTCACTGCAGCGTTATTCACAATAGCCAAGACCAGGAAGCAACCTAAGTGCCCGTCAACAGATGAATGGATTTGAAGATGTGGTGTATATATATATTCAATGGAATACCACTCAGTCAAAAAAAAAAAAAGATGAAATTGTGCCATTTTTGACAACATGGATGGACCTTAAGGGTATTAAGCTAAACGAAATAAGTCAGGCAGAGAAAGACAATACCATACGAGTTCATTCACATTTGGAAGATAAACAAATTCAGATCTGGAGAACAGATAGGTGACTATCAGAGGGGAAGGGAGTCGGGGCAGGGCAAAAGGGGTAAAGGGGTACACGTGTATGGTGACGGATAGAAAACAGACTTTTCGTGGTGAACATGATGCAGTCTATACAGAAGTCAAAATATAATGACGTATACCTGAAATTTATAGAATGTTATAAGCCAATGTGACCTTAATAAAATAAAATAAAAAATACATACACACACTTGATCTTTTCTCTTAAGGCTTTTAGAATTAGCCGTAGTTTACAAAGCCTTCCTTATTCTGAGAAATAAAGTAATTCTTTCATGCTTTCTTCTTTAATTTAATGAGTTAGTTCATTTATTCATATTAGAATTTCTATCCATTTGTATTTTCCTTGGTACACAGTGTGAAGTATGGAGCCAACTTTATTTTTTCCAGAGGCTACTTTGTTGTCTCATCATCATTTTTTAAATAGTTCATTTTTTTTCCCCACTGATTCGCATTGCCACCTTCTCATATATTAAAATTGCATATATTTTGAGATCTACTTCTGGACTTTCTATTTCATTGTTCTGACTCCATGCACTAATAATACACTAATTTAATAACTAAAGCTTTATAGCATACTTTAATATCTGGAACATCTATCCCTCTAATTTTTGCTCATTTTCAAAGTTTTTCTAGCTCTTTTTAGAAAAAAAAAATCTTATCTGTAGCAATAAGTTTACCTAGTTATGAAGAAAAAGAAAATCTCTTTGGTATTTTTGAGGCACCATGTTAAATGTATAAATTAACTTAGAGAAGGCTGACATCTCTATGATGTTTAATCTTCCTAGCCAAGAACAGGACATGCTTTCTTCTACTTTATTCAATTAGTTTAAGTCCTTCAAGAATGTTTTAAACTTTTCTTCATATATGACTTTTACACTTATTGCTAAATTTATTCCTAAGTATTCTACCTTTTGGATTGATATGGCAGATCGAATTTTTTTCCCTTCATTTTATCTTCTGATTGTTCTTTGTGTTCATGAAAACTATTTATTTCTGTTTGATAATTTTACACTCAACTATTTTACTAAATTCTTTACTTGCTTTCAGATTTTTATCTTTTTATCATACTTTTTTTAAGGTATACAACAATACGACCTACCAATGGAGAGAATGTTTGCTCCTTTGTCATTTTATTTCTCCTATTTATTGAGGAGTAGCTGTAGCCTCCAGCATGGTGTTAACTACTCCACATCTTTGTCTTATTCCTAACTTACTGGGAATAATTCTAGGGTTTCCTCATTAAAAATAATGTTTGTGGGGGCTGGCCCGGTGGCATAGTGGTTAAGTTCCTGCACTCCGCTTCAGCAGCCTGGGGTTTGCAGGTTTGGATCCCGGGCATGGGCCATGCTGTGGTGGCATCCCATATATAAAGTAGAGGAAGATGGGCACGGATGCTAGCCCAGGGCCAATCTTCCTCAGCAAAAAGAGGAGGATTGGTGACAGATGTTAGCTCAGGGCTAATCTTCCTCACAAAAAAAATAAAATAACGCTTGTCTGGGGGCTGAGACAAATATTTTGTGTTTAAGAAATATCCAATTTATTGAGTGCTTTCTATCAAAGATAAGTGCTGAATTTTTTCAAAAGCCTTTTCAGCATTTGTGGATATAATCATATGATTTTTTTCTTAGATTTCTACTAAACTCGTTACTTTCTGTTTATATCCTTTCCTTCTTTCTTCCAATTAATTTTGTTTTCCCTTTTCTAATTTTTAAGTTGGATGCTGTATTTCTATTTTTAGTATATGTGTGTGTGTATACATATATATGTACATATATAAATTCTCCTCTGAGAACTATCCCATATTGGTTATATCCCATAGTTTGATACATACTATTTATATAATCATTATTTTCTAGCTATCCCAACATTTGAGTTTACACTTCCTCTTTGACTCACTTGTTGCTTAATAGAGAATTTATTTAATTATAAGAGGGCATATATTTTTTTCTGCTACTCTAATCCCCACCTTGGTCTTAGTCTTAATTATATTGTTAAATATATTCAGTGCTTATCTCCAATCCTCTTGCTAGTATCAACCTAGTCATATCATGGTTAGCTAAAATTTGTCTTCTAGTAGTTTCCTCAGATAGGACTCATGACAGTGCTGTGCCAAGCCATATTGGACCCTGGGGCAAAAGAAAAAAATCAGCAATAATGATCCTGTCTTTACTTAAAATTTTGATATTTTATCATGGATTTCTTCCATTAATTTTATATATTTTAAAATTGCATTAAATATTATTATTGATTACAGAGCTTTTCAGCATCCTCTTAAATTTTGTGCCCAAGGCACCTAATGTTGCTTGGGTTCCTGCATGTTCAGCCTTTATATTTGAAGAACAGCTTGGCTGGCTTGCTCTTTGCTTGAGGAACTTCTAGATAGTGCTCTGTAACCTGCTGGTGTTAGAAGATGCTGCAGAAAAGTCTGATCCCAGCCAGTTTTTTTTTTTCATCTAAGTGAAAACTTTTTTTTCAGTCTTCCCAATGATTCTTCATCTATTAAGTTCAACAACTTTCCTAGAATCTGTCTTCGTGCTGATCATTCTGGGTCAGTTTTCCCTGGCACACTGTATGACTTTTCAGTATGCAGATTCAAGTCTTTTTCTTTCTTGAATTATATTTTAAAATATTTGTTATGTACCATTTTTTAGTTTCCTTCTTTGGGTACTCTATGTGCTTCTTGGATCCTCCTTGCATACCTTCTGTGTCTATCATTTTCTTGTAATCTTTTTTAAATTCTATTTGTAGTTCATTGTGTTCACTTTTCTTACTTTAATCTTTTATGTCCCAGCAGTATTTTCCACACTGTTACGTCTTCCACTTTTGTCTTGATATCTGTGTTTATATTTCCCCTCTACTTCTTTCCTGAGTCCTACTAGTTTATATTTCTTCTCCTCCTACTGTCTCACTATCTCTTCTTTCAAATATTGCATTTCTACTGGGTGGTACTTGTGAATAGAAGTGATTGCTTCATTGAGTTTTTTCTTAATTTATGTCAAAATGTTCATTCACAGTTTTCATCTGCTTCACCACAACATCTTTCTGGTGAGTGTTGTTCATCCGCTAATACATTTTGCTGCATATTTTCTTTCTGTTTTCTTACAGTTTCTCTTTACAGGAGTTGTTCTAGTTCTTTTACCATTACTTATTATTGAATGTGTTGGTTTTTAGTGGGCCAGCCATTTGCACATGGTTCTTATAATGGGGTGCTAGGGGAGCATTCCAGACTAGCCGTTTTTCACTATTCAAAGACTCTCTTCTCAGCTGTTACTAACTTTTCTGCATGATTCTTTATGAAGCCCCATATCCCGTGTCTCTGACCTGAACCGTATCCCAAAGGTCTCCTCCCAACATGCAGCTTACTCCATCTCCACCATTGCTGCCCCAGATAAAGGATATAAGCTCAGATACTTCAAGGGTATTTCACCTTCAGGAATCACAGCAATTTCAAAAGTCTCATGAAGTGGTAGCATCTCAAGGTGGGAGTAAAGGGGAAAATTAAATAAGAAATATTTGTTTGGAGGCTGTTTTAAAAAGTTAGACTCCCAGATCCAGGCCATGGAACAAGCCCCCACCCCAATAGAGGACTGAAAGCTTTTTTCTCTGGTAAAGGTAAAGCAAAGGGTATCGGACTAAAAACTACTAGGTACAGTTGACAATGGATGCACCATTCACAAAACAGGGAGAATACATAGAACTGAGACCCTCTCCCTAGCCTCGCCTTGCTTAGCTTCCAGGGCCCTGCAGTAAGTCAGTCACCCCCAGGCAGAGCCTGGAAAATCCCATGTGGTCTTACCAGCCCAAGACCAAAGACTTATACATACTGACATCACAGGTTCCTCACTGAAGGCTCAGTCTAGTCGTTCTAAAACAAGCTCATGGTCAACAAGTCCACTCATGTGTCCCAACATTCCAATCAGATTTGGAGTCTCTGTCTTAGTCTGCTCAGGCTGCCATAACAAAATACCACAGATTGGCTTAAACAACAGGCCTTTGTAAGATTATTTTCTCACACTTCTGGAGGTTAGATTTCCGTGATCAAGGTGCCAGGAAATTCGGTTTCCGGCAAAGGCTCTCTTCCTGGCTTTTAGACAACCAATCTCACTTGTACTCACGTGGCCTTTCCATGCATGCCCAGGGACAGAGAGTGAGTAAACAATCTGGTGTCTTTTCTCATAAGGGCACTAATCCTATTGGGTCAGGGCCCTTCCCTTATGACCTCATTTAACCCTAATTACTTTCCTATAGGCCCCATCTCCAAATATGGTAACATCGGGGATTAGGGCTTTAACATAGGAATTGGTTGCGGGGTGGGGGGGGGACACACAAACATTTAGCCCATAATAGTCCCCCCAAACACTGTTAAACTAAACTAACTATATCCATGGAATTTCAGGATATGGATAGTGATTACCAACTATCACCTCTTCCCTTATTTGACAGTTTCACCTCTGGGTGTGCTCGGTGAGTTTCCATACCAGAGTGTAACTAAGTGGGAAGACACCTCCTGTTTCAGAGGCAGCGCATTTAGATCCATTGGGTCTAGAGCAGATAGGATCTGGTATTGCCTTCTGTGAACACTACTACACCTTCTTTCTGAGTTTTAAGCCTGTCGAAGTCTTGGAAAACTGGTACAGATGGAGAACTGAGGAATGCTGATTAACTTTTCCTTTTCATTGAATATAAATGTGCTCAGTTATAAGGCATTGTTCAAAAATATCTATTGCTTGGTATATGGAAATATGCATCTATCTACACCCTGTATAAAAACTGTCTGTTTTGCTGGTGTACACACTCTTCACCCCATAATAATCCTTAAGCACGGGTGGATCCCCCACCACCAGCAGAGGCTGATGATGGCTTCATATTGGAATGGGTCAGCACTGCAAAACCACCCAGGTTGGGACATCTCTATGCCACTCCATCAACCAGGTCATCCCTTCAAGTCACCCTAACCTCTATTTATGGGTTCTTTTCCTCTCTCTCATCTGTCTGTAGGGCCTGGAAGGGAACTCTGATCCTTCAGCAAACCCTGCTCTGAACAGTGAGTTTATGTGAGATATGTTGTCCCTTTGTTTGCTGCTGACAAGCGTAAAGAACCACTTTCACTGCTGATAATAATGGTTAATTTATCACATCCAGCCGAGGCTGACCTCCGGGTGTCCCAGCCCCTCCATCACCTTCACACCTGCTCAAGCTAATTGTTAGAGCCAAGTGTAAATGAAAATCAACTGGGCTAATAATGAATGGAGCCCATTACTCGCAACAGCACATTGCTTTACGAAGGTTTATCAAGAAACATTATAACCAGTCCCCCGTCACAGTTCCCTGTTTCATAGATGAGAAAAAGCAAGCAAACGAGGGGGTACCAGCACATGAAAACAGGCAGAGCGACCGGAAACAGAACATTTGGCTTTAGCTTCCAGAGTTCTGGAATAGCCATTCCTATATTTTACCAATTCACTCATATACCAAAAAGAAAAAGGTTTAAGATATTTGTCCCAATGTTGTTGTAATCTGTTAATATAAGCAAATGAGATCATTACTGGATATGAAGACCTTAATTAATATGCTAATCTCATTCCTCCATCCAAACCTATTTTTAGAGCAGTTACTTCCATTGCTTCTCAAGTCACGGCCACCTGCCCTAGAACTGCCTTGCCATTCCCATCTGAAAACACAGACCCAGCTCCCAAATGCTGGAAACCAGAACTCCCATTAAAGGAAACTGTCAAAGGAAAATTCAGAGAGCTTTACTTGATAAGAGTATTTCCCTGAGCAAGAAACTGTTCATGAATAGAGAGACTTCCAAAGAGAAGGTGGTTAAGAAGTTCTTGGCTTTCAGTACTTACAGCTCAGTTTATAGAGTGTGAATGAGTAAGTACATTGTTTTCTATTGTGATTTGTTACCAGAAACTTACATTCCTTTTCATCTCATAAGCTTACCTGTTTGTAGCTGATTAGCTAGCAAGCTGTAAGGTCCCACTGACATGAAGAAAGCTTAAGTTTTGTTTAAGGTCAGAGTCAGCATTTCAGGGAAATCGGGGCAGTTTTACATTTTGATTATGTGACTTTGAGTGTTCGGTCTAGGGGTATATTCAAACTGTGGCCCCATTTCAATTTCTCTTTAATATCTGAGTATCTTCAAGAGGTAGATATTAGACTACCAGGAATTGTCAACTATAGTTTGAAGATATAGCCCTGATGGATTACAAGAAATCATTTTCCAATTGGGGGTTTAATGTATTTGGGGACTATTTTTAAAGTTTTTCATGTTTTAATATATTTGTTCATTTTTAATGTACTTATAAACAGTCAAGATCCCCACTTCAAGCCACAAATCAGAAGGATCATTTATCCCCCAGCAAATTCAGTGGCAGCAGGAAAAGCTATGAATCCCACGTGTCTGAGCACCCACTTTATATGGATTTCTGCCAAGTGACCTTCTGGACTTACAAACTTGTCAGACCTCCAAATCAGCAGTTTCAGATCAATTTGGACCAAAGATCAAGTCAATCTGTGTTCGATTTGAATCCATTGTTCATAGGATGCAAATAACCTGGTTACAACTTGAACAAGTGAGGCTGGTTCCCCATGATCTTAACTTCTTACCAGAATTTCCAAAAGACTACTCTTAAACCTGGCGGAAGGTCCAGGACTTTGCAATGACAAGGTCTTTCTTTATCATCTACCTTAATCTGGGCATCTTTCCTTACCCAGGTTTTGTGATATCTCATAGAGAGATACACTAATCACTGATTTCTGTGGTATCTGCCTAATAACCTTAAGTTCTGTCAATGCAAACTATCAATAACCAATCTATAGATAAGATAGAATGATATTTATTGAGCCAATGCTGAGGACTAGCCCAGAGGTACTCTCTCTAACCAGGGAAGAAAACACTCCAGAGAAGCGTGGTTTACAGCATGGTTATATACCATTTTAGAACAAAAAACATACATCGAACATGACAGGAATACATGTTTTTCCCCAAAGTCACAAGGATATGTTTTGCTGCAGCTTAGCACATACACAGCAGGTAACTTGACCTTGGTTCTCTGCAAAGAAAAGTTTATCTTCAAAGAACTACTGGTATTGGCATAAGAGAAAGGGAGACATTCATCCCCATCTCTAAAGAGCGCATTCTTTGCTTTGGGAAAAGGTTTGAAGCAGATGTACAATGCATGTTCAGCAGGCCATAAGTTGAGCTGGTCTGGCAAAAATAAGTTACAGGTTGAATCAGGGTTAAGCCAGAATGCTTCCCCATATACCACAATATGTGAAAACTTATTATTATTATTTTCATCAGTTTTGAAGACACCATTCCAAGTTTATCCTGCATACCATCTGCTTGTAGTACGGCAAGGCCAGGTAGGTGAGCACACACTGCCCTGAATAGTAGAATCCACTGGTTCCAGAGGAAGAAGGTATGAGTTATTGTTCTTGGGGAGGGGGGATTCCATGGTCAAATAAGATTGGAAAATGTTGGGTCAAATTATATTTAGCAGGAATCCTTTCTTCAATGCAGAATTTTTTGGAGCTAATAAACATTATCAGTCTTCTTTTACCTTCCATGAATATAGAATTGCTGTTTCATAGAACACCAGTAAACGTCTAAAATAATACTAATATTCAATAGAACATGAGTTGTAAACACCACTGTAAAAGGTTTTGCCCAAATAAAGACCAAATATACTGCTGCAGGAGGCAAGAACAGTAAACAAATTTATCTACTTATATTTTTGTGGTAAGGCATAAAAACAATGCTAGCTTCATTTAAAACCTAATATGAGTGAGTTTTGGGACTTTGGATTATTCAGCTATTGTTGCAATAAGCCTGTACAGCAAACAATCTCCACATCTCAGACACTTATAACAACAAACATTTACTTTTCATTGATAGGTCTCTGGGCTGGCTAGGACAGTTTGGCTTCAAGCAGTGGGTCAAGTGCAGGTGTGTTCCAGGTGTTTCTCATAGGAATCCAGGTGTGCTTTTCTCAAGGTGTAGGGTGGGGCACAAAATTGCTGGCAAATGCTTGCCAAACCTTTAAAGGCTCAGTTCAGAACTGGTACACCATCACTTTTACCATGTTCCATTGGCCAAAGCAGGTCATATGGCTAAGCCCAACATCAGTGGGTCAGGGAAGTATATTCCATCCACAGGGAAGCCAAGAAAGGGCAAGGAAGGAAGAATAATAGTGAGCAATAATAATATCTACCACACTGACCATAAATTCCAATCCAAGATTTAATGGCATGTGTGGGAACTCAATCATATTTCTATTTTCTTTAAACACAAATGTTCCAATGAATAATTCAAACACACAAATTATTAGACTTGACAATAGGAACACAGACTCCATATCTCTTCTATATTATTTTTCTTCCTGCTTTGGACAAGTCAGTACTCAGCATTTATGTGTACAAATCCAGAGGAGTTAGCCTATCAAGGCATCTTCCAGTTGACTCCTGGGCGTGTATCCTGAACACCAACACCATAGCCAAGATTTTATGTAAGAACAGTGACTGGTATATACGTTTTCTATGTAGTATAACCAATTACCACAAAGTTAACAGCTTACAACAACACACGTTCATCATCTCATGGTTTCTGTGGCTGAGGAGTCCAGGCACAGCTGAGCTGGGTATCAAGGCTGTAATCAAGGCCTGGGTTCTGATCTGGAAGCTCAGCTGGGAAAGGATCTGCTTCCAGGCTCACTCAGGTTGTTGGCAGAATTCATGTGTTTGCAGTTATAAGCCTCATGTCATCATGCTTCTTCAAAGCCAGCAAGGAGAGGAAGACTCTAGAACAATTTTGCCAGCAATTCTGCTAGCAAGGCAGAGCCTTATATAATTTAATGTAATCACAGGAGTGATAGCCTATCACCTTAGCCATATTGTATTGCTTAGAAATATGTCACAGATCCTTCCCACACACAAGGGGAGGGGATTATACAAAGGCATAAATGCAGGAGGTAGAGATCATGGGGACCACCTTAAAGTCTATCTCCCACAACTAGAAACCTAAAAAATATATTATTTGTGTCCTACTTTATTCCCACTTTGCCCAGCTTCTCTCAGTGGAGAGTCACTCTCCACCATGTTCTAGAATTACATTCACACTTAGATGAACCCACACTCACTGGGCCAGTTCTATTGTACATTATACTTTAAGATCTTTTCAGGGTAGGAAACTTCTTTACTTTGCTGGCTAATCCTGCTCGATCATTGAGTATTCTGTGTCATTAACACCAGAATGGCCAAGAAATCATTCCAGCCAGAAAAGGCCCAACTACTAATTATTGGACTGTCATGATTTATGTTTGTGCTTGATGTGACCAACATAAGTCAACTGGTTATGCATGAAAATGCAACCACTGACTGACAAGAACTGCATCAAGTGACTCATGCTGTGTCCACCCTGAGCCAAATCAGTCAGTCAATTCTGAAGGTATAAACATCAATCAAATAAATGATTTGGCAGCCTAAATATTTAACAACTGGATGATGACTGGAATTTTCACTTTTCAATCAGTCACACGGACATGGTGTCAGTAAAAGAATTCCTGAAATTTAGAACAGTTTCCTTTTCCTAAAAGTCATTCATTTCAAAGCATTTGGTGAACGCCTACTGTGGTCTAGGCTCTTCGCTTAGTGTTAGGAATACAGAGATGGAAGACTGAAATGTTGTTAGGAGTGAAAACTATTCTTCAAACTCTTTCTCTTCTAACATTATATTATCCACTCTGATAAGCAGTGTTCTCAGTAGCCAGCAGAACCCAGTGACCTTTCCCATGGCTCCTTTTTCGAATATTTCTTATAGGTAAGAAAATCCTAATATTTATAACCAAAAGTTGCTTTGCCATGGCAAAACCTCAATACCCTTACATCTCATTGACTCCCAAGAGTAACTGGAATGAGATTACTGCTTTCTACTGGATTGATGGAAAAATTTATATGATAATTTATTTACTATGATGCCCATTATAATATCTGAGGTTAAGAATACTCCTGTTCTACAAAAAAACACCTGAAAGCCCAAGATCACTTAAAACAAACATAGTCAGGTCCAATACAAAGGCTCCAAGCTACACATGAATAGGAAATGCTACACAGAGAAAGACAACCTTGGACAACTTGGCCCCTTCTTTCCCTATACTTTTTCTGGAAGTAATTTTATACATTCCCATGGCTTTTATGTACTAAATCCTTAGACAGCAAATGGAGGACTAACTTACTTTAACAATCATTTTTCATAAACTTGGTATTGGGAGAAAAATAAACTCTTGACAAATACCAAAGACTCGTCTCTTCTTAAGTCCTCTTTATTCTCAAGGACTCCTTTATTCTAATGCAACGGCTCCTTAAAAACTTTCCTTTTCAAAGATACTTTTTTCAAACACAATCAATGATCTACAATCAACTGTGTAATCTCTTTAGAAGCCAGGTCATTTTTGGCTTTGGAGTTTTGGTTTTTTTAAAAAAAACATTTTTGTGTGTGTGTATGAGGAAGACCAGCCCTGAGCTAACATCTGTTGCCAATCCTCCCCTTTTTGCTGAGGAAGACTGGCCCTGGGCTAACATCCATGCCCATCTTCCTCCACTATACATGGGACGCCGCTACAGCATGGCTGACAAGCAGTGCATCCGCTGGCACCAGGGATCCGAACCCATGAACCCCGGGCTGCCAAGCGTGAACTAAACCGCTGCGCCACCAGGTGGCCCCGGCTTTGGAGTTTTGAAGATAAAAAGCATGGCTGGATTCCTATAGGCCAGAGATTTTAATATTTTAATTTGTTGGTTATTAATACTCTGTTGGGTGTTTGACACATAATGGGAATCAATAAATAGTTTTTTGAATTATTATTAGTTTTAGAATTTCAGAGTTGAAATGAGTTTTAAAGCATATCTGGTCCAGCCCCTATCCAGAGCTTAAGTGTCGTTAGCAACATCTGTAACATAAGGTTACCAGCCCTTGCCCCAACAGCCCTGGCAATGGGGAGCTGACTACCTAATGAGGGAGGTCATTCTGTCTTCTCACATCACCTTAGAAATGTTTTCCTTATTCTGAGTCAGTTTTTTTGTCCTTATTCTGAGTCAGTTTTTTTGTCCTGTAGCTGTAATCCATGATGCTAGTTATACCCCTCAGGGTCTCATGGAACAAATCTAATCCCTTTATATGACAGCCTCCAAATATTTGAAATCCCTGCCATGTCCTGAACCCCCTCTTCTAAAGATGCCCAGTTCCTTGAATCATTCCTCATAGAACTTGATTTTGGTTCCATCACCATCTTGGTTTCTGATCCCTAAATCAGTGGATTTCAATCGTGATTTTGTAACACAATCATTCTGGTAATCAAGAAGAAAAGAAAGGGTAAACTACTACAGCAACTGCACCCAGAATTAAGGATAATTTACTTTCTGCATTATTTTGTGCCACAGCCTGGGTAGACATGAAAAATACCCAGGTGAATATTTTGCTCCTGTGAATGTGATCAACCACATGATTCATGGTGGATTAAAGACTGAGGACCATTGCTCTAAACATGCCCCAGTTTGTCTACATTCTTTGAAGAGTGTAGTAGCCAGAATGGAATGCAAAAAAAGAAGTGGTGGGTTAGCCAGGGCAATGCTCATTAATGTTCATCAAATCAAAATTTTCTCCTCTTCCTACTCCTACTTGCCTTTTAGGACTCAGCTAAAGTCTCACCTCCTATATGAAACCCTTCAACTGGAAGAAATAAATTTTGAATTCCCAAAGTGCTTCCTTAGGAAGCAAGCCTAAGCTGGACTCCAAGGTCCCCCACTTCTGCCCATCTGTGCTTGGGCAGTTCCTGATTCTTCCTAAGCTCAACTTCCTAAGGTATAAAATAGGGTTCTTCTACCACTGGGCAGCTCAGAATTTCTAGTGTAGTTAGCAATGTTAATTTATTGCCTTTCTTTTATTCTGTTCTAAACCATGCTCAGAACATTGAACTGCTAAGCTCCAAATACAGGGTACACCCAGAATTATGAGACCAGGAGAGAAGACATTGCTCTAAGAAACTGAAATCAATCAAAGTCAACATAAAATTATTGCATTGACCAGCTGTGGAAATCATCCTACAATGTTACCCACAGTTAGAGATGACTTGTAACATAAAACTAAGGTGCCTTCCCAAAATGTTCTCTGCAATGCCAAAATAGCTATTGTCAGATGGTCTCCAAACGAATCACAACACATTGTCTTGAAGAAATATACTCTGAGAGTAGATCTTAAAAGTTCTCATCACCAGAAGAAATATTTGTAACCATGTGTGGCGATGGATGTTAACTAGACTTATTGTGATCATTTCACAATATATACAAATATTGAATCATTATGTTGTTCACCTGAAAGTAACATGTCAATCATATCTCAATAAAAGAAATATAATGACAAAAGCTTCTAGTTTACAGTAAAATTACTGTCCATGAGACTGTTGCTCTAAGTCTAGATAATCAATTTTGACTCCTATGGTAGACACGTCCTTAGATTGGAGAAGGGCAATTCATCAAGTTATTGCTCAAGAATATTCAATTCCTCTACTCAAACTTCAGATTCATAGCAACCTTCTAACCTGTAATCTAACCTCCTGAGTGGACAAACATAAAGGAGATTGTGCCTGGTGTGGAGGGCTGAGGCCAGTCAGACTCTCCCACTGCCAATTAATACATCATCACTCCAGCTTGAGCACTGGTCTCCTGTGGGATTTGTGCATATGAACTGATTTCTCAGCCTAATCCCCTCTGGGAAAATGAATTGAGTTCTCTTCTTGAAAAGCTGAGTGATGCAATCTGTACTATGAAGACTCCCACACTGGTGCTGACTAACATGTCCTGGATCCTCTAATGACAACACATATATGTTGGGGCCTCACCAAACATGTAGGAGTGGGGACTCTGCAGCCCCTTCACCCCCTTCCGCCTGACAGACCCTCCTCTGCCCAACTTACCAGCTCTGCTCCCTCCAAAGAGGAGGAGGAGTTGCTGTTCCAGGTCAGATTCAGAAACATTTGTCAGGCCACTGACAGGAGAGGAAAGGATGGCTGTCCTCAGCAGCCCAATTGATGCTCTCTTTACTCTCTTCCCCCATTACCTGGGTCCCAGCTACGGCCCTCTTCTCTTCACCTCCTCTGAGATAGGGACATAGCAGGGACTACAGACCCAACCACCTTCCACTCTACTCCCATAGGCTCAACTGAACATACTGGTTTCAATATGCAATTTGGTGATAAGGTAGGCAGGAGTTTTGAATGGAATAGGATGTATCATTTGTCCTCAAGCCTAAGCCATATTTTTCTTTCTAAAGAAAAGTCTTTCTTTCTAAAACCTCTGTTGGTAGGAAAGATGTCTTTCTTTCTGCCCTCCTCCTCGTTAAATAATTCTGTTCACTTTTGTTTCCTCATGTAACTCCAGCATTGGTTATAGTCACAGGAAAGGAAAGAGTCCACATAGGCACACTTAACAAGAAAGCAAACGAATTCTTTTAATTTTGCATTCAGAAGAGCTCAAGCTTGAATGGATATTTAGTAACCACTTCTCAGCTGAAGTCAGTTTTCCGTCTTTTCCCAAGGGATGCAAGCTGGCAGCACTTGCCACCCCACTGGATACTGAGGGACAGGAGTGAACAGGGTTAAGGGAGGGGTGTGCCTTGACTCTCCAGCCCCCCAAACAGGGCAAGGAATCAGAACTCTGTTGTGTGATGATAATGGGCCATTCATGCTAGGGCGGGGTTATCAGCGCGAGGCCTGGGTCTAAGGTAGAAAGGAAATTTTCTTTTTTTCTTCACATTTTTGCCAAAGAGACCTAGGAAAACTTCACCCACTTAAGCCCTAAAAACATGCCAATTGGTTCTGTTAGTCTAATTTTCTCAAATAGAATGTAATCTCCCTGAAAGCATGATTGATATTCTGGATTCTCCCTGTATCTTCTTTTCTCCCAAAGCACCCAGTACTAAATATTTGCTAAGTGAGGTCATTTGCCCTTCGCTTGGTGTGGATATGCTAGTTACATCTTAAGCCTCTGATCTTTCTCACTAGCCCAAATCAATAAACATAGTGGAGTTCTTGGTGCCAACACAATTATAAATACAAATGCAACATGGGTCCTGAAATTGTGGGATGAGGGCTAATTACAAGGTGATCATCTCAGGACCCAAAGTATAGTTATTTTAGCTATAGTAAGACTTTCTAGAAATAAAAATAAAAACTTTAAACTCTTATAGAAAAGGCACAGCTCCCCTAAAATTTATTTGAAAACTCTAGTTTGAAAAACATTGAGTACTACACAGAATAAATCAGAGCTGATGAACAGACACAGATAACGGATGAAGAGGTATCAAATATTCACAATCTCAAAATACACATATTATTTGATCTCCAAGGACATAAGTGAATTAATTTCCATGAGGTAGAAAGAGACAGCCAGCTTAGGGAGGGGACAAACCAGGGCAACAAAGGACACCTGAGTCAGACCTCTTGCCACAGCTTCCTGAAACTTCCTGACTCTTGCCTGAGTCATTATCCTTGCTTCCCTCATGCTAAGCATGTGGTCAGAAAGCCGGCTCTGGCAAGACTGCCTGTGTTCCGATCCCAGCTCTGCACACCAGCTGTGGCCTTGGGAAACTCACTGGACATCCTTGAGCCTCCTTTTCCCCATCTTGTAGAATGGGGATTACAACAGTTCATTTATGTACGTGAATGGCACAGTGCCTGACACATAGTCAGCACTCAGCAAATTATCCTGGCGTCTTGATTCCTACTACCCACCCTAATCTTGAGCAGTTCTTCAGTCCTTCCTGTCAAAAAGGGAAAGAGGGAAGAGAATTCCTTCTCTTGCTTAGACTAATCCTTCCATCTTGCCCTGGACTCCACCACTCCTTCCCCACCTTGGAGACTTGCTCAGCTGATTGCCCCTCCCTGACTGCTAGACACACCCTATCAGTCTCCTAATGCCCTCTTCCACCTTAAAATCTCCTCCCTCAACACTGCATCCCTCTCCAGCTACTTCCCCACATCTCTCTTCTTCAGAGAAATTGACAGAAAAAGTGGTCTATCGTTGTTCAAACACCAACTCATAAAAGGTCATCATTAACTCCTACCCTTCCATTCACTCCTGCAGTTGAGGGTCTGCCCCACATCCCAGTGAAATTGTTCTCAACAAGGCTGATAATGTTTCCTCAATGCTAAATCCAATGGATATGGGTCATTGAAAATTATATGCTTGACAGCAATGTTAGGTTGTATTAAACCCTCTCTCTTCTTAAAACGTTTTGTTCCCTAGGGTTTCGTGATACCACGCTCCCTTTATTTTCTTCCTACCTCTTTGGTGAGTCCTGCTTAGTCTCCTTTGAAGGCATCTTCTCTCTGTTTGTCCCTTAAACATTGAAGTTTTTCAGGGCCCAAGATTTGGCCTTATTCCTCATCTGTCTGCTTGCATGCTGATTTCACTGACTTCCTCGATGATGATGATTCCTAAATTTACATCTCTAGCCTTAGTTTCTCTCTTGAATCCTAGATCAACACTTCTCAGCCGATTGCCTGTATATCTTCACTTGAACTTTCTACAAATATCTCAAATTCAACACACCCAAAACCAAACTCATAAATTTCCTCCCCAAACCTGCTACTCCTCCTGTCTTCCCTATGCCCACATCTGGCAAAACAAAAATGCATTTTTGCGTTTGGGAATGTGGGTTTTTGAACCCCAAGTACACACAGGTACATGAACACATCAAAATCTTTGGCAGGCTTACTCAGAAGTATTTGAAGTGTTTCAAAGGGGCCTAGAAGAGAAAGGAGTCTCTTTCCCCTTCCCTCTACCTAAAAGCAGGCTCTCAGCTCCTTTTTAATGAGACTTACCTTTTTACCTCAAGACTCATCCCCACATATCACTTCCTCCAAGAAGGCTTCCCTGAGGCCCTGAGAGAAGTTAAATGGCTCTCCTGTGGGCCCTCAAAGTTCTCCATTTCAAACACTGCACTGTTGAATATCTTAGTATCATCACCACCAGTTAACAGGGCTTTCTTTCTCACCAGGATTTGAGTTCCTAAGAACTCAGCATTACTTATCTTTGTAATCTCAGTGCCTGACACCGACAAATGCTGGTTAATGTTGGTAGAATGAATGAATGGCAAACATTGCTAATAAACAAGGTTTAGGCAGGAGAGTTGAAGGTTTGAATTACAGGCCCAGCATTTTATTCTAACCGTGACTCATCATGTGACCTCAGGCAAGTCCCTTCACTCCCTAAACCTAGGTTTATGTATCTTTCAAGGAAATCAGAACAGCAATATCACCTTCCTCACAGGGCTATTGGGACAAGTAAACGAAGTGAAGTCCATAACATGTCTTAGCAGGTAATAGGTTCTATAACACTCTTTGGTGAATCTACTGGGGGTGGATAGAAAGCAATGGAGCTAGGGCGCGGAGACAGAGGAAATTTACAGTTTTACTTACATAATATAAATTCAAGTTCATGTGTCTCCTCCATTTTTAAAATGGAAACAGTGTCAAGATAACATGAATAATCTAAAGGATGGTTCGCTAATAATATGACCAGGGATTAGTGAGATACTGGTGGGAGGAGGCGCTTAGTAGAGATATGGATGGAAAATTGGTGTCTTTTCAGACATTTGTGGAGCCTGAGCTTTCATAAGAGGAGGGGAGAAGGGCCAAAGACCTTGAACACTACAATTTGTTTTCCCCCTTGAAAAAGATCATGATGCTATAACTAATCCAAATGGAACTTAAATGGTTAAAGTCACAAAGCAGCTCAGCATTCATTAGGGATTCAGGTTAAGGCAATGCACAGCACTAATATTAACTATGGTTCTTAGCCTTTGGAGTTGGTGAGATGAACCCCGCTTCCTGCAGACCAAACATATATGCTAATTGAAGAGAAACTTTCTGAAAAAAGGCAGCCAAATCTAAGAGACCTGTCAACTCCAGGGTCATCAGTGAAGTGATAACCAGGGAAGAGCTGAAATCAAAGGCTGTCTCTGCCTCCCTCTGCACACTCTGTTCAGTGGGAGCCCATGGTGGTCACAGCTCCTTTAACAATATTTATAATGAAGGAACAACGTTGGAGATGTCAACCTTGATTATTCATAAAGCTTCCTCCTGCTCAGATCCACCCCGGGGCTAACAGTAAAAATACCTGATTCCCAATTCTCAAACACAAAAGCATACAGAGCTTGAAAGAGGAGCTGACTAATAAAGTTTGCATATCCCTAAGAAAAAGAGCATACAAGGAAGAAGAAAAGGAATGGTAAGATTAAACAAAAACAGTAAGCTTGGATGGGAAATGATAAAAATTTTAAAAGGCAAGAACTTAAATCTATTTTCTTTTTTTTTTTTTTTTTTTTTAATGTCCTTGTTCATTTACATTTCAGTATAAGCCACTCGGAGGAAACAGCTGTTTTATCTCCGGACTAGAATCCTGAGGTGCTTTGAATGCTTACTGCGGAAACATAACGTTGCTAAACTCTGTTCTGGAGAGTAGTCTAGTGGCTTTAAACTGTGAGGAGAGGCAGAGAGAGGCCTTCATCTCTGGTTCTATTAGACAAGGAGGCCTCAAAGCAATAGCTCTGAGGACTCACTCAGGTGGTCTGTCTATGGGAAGAGTTCCAGGTCAGCTCTGGAGTCTACATCCAGCGTCTCCAGCCCCCTACCTCTATGACCTAGTTATTCATTTGAGCATTTTCCCTCGATTTCCTCATTTGTAAACTGTGAATAATAAACTACCTTCCTCCTAGGGTTGCTGAGAACACTTAATTAAATAGGGAAAATAAAGCCCAGAGCCAAGATTATAGTGACCACTTAATAAATGTCACTTGTTTGCTGTTATTATCAATCCCGAAAAGATTTGTCCAATAGAAATTAAACTGTTTGCTTTTGGATTTGGTGGTTTTAATAGAGGTATGGTTTGAGCTCACGGTAATGACTAATGTTGACTGCAAAACATCCCAACTCTTCTCTTCTGGGCACATGATAGACTGGGATTATACTTTCATGGCCCCTTGTGGTTGGGTGGGGTCATGTGACTAGTTTTGGCCAATAGTGGTGAGAGGAAGTGCCATGTGTCACTTTTAGGCCAGAGCATTTAATTGTCAGTGCAAAACCTTCCAGAACTCTCTTCTCATAGCCACAATACCTGCAAATGTTCCAAATGATGACTATTCCATTAACCTGGGATCTAAGGTTTGTAAACCTCTTGAATTTTAGCTGATTTAACATCTTTTCTCATTTTTGGAAATGTAGGTTAGTAGCTCTTCAAATATTGGTTTTGCCTCATTATCTCCCTTGCATGTGACCAAAAAGGACATGCATAAGGGTGTTCTTATAGCAATTGCTCATAATAGTTAAAAATTAGAAACAATCTCAATTCATCAAGGAGAGGATCACTAAACTGAGTTATATGCATTCAGTGAAATATTACATAGCAGTTAAAATATTGAAACAATCATATACAAATCAACATAGACAAATCACAAAAAACCTAATATTGATTAGGAAAAAAGTATAAATTTTTTGTAAATATTTAAAACACACAAAAATGCTACATATGTTTAGAGGCACATAAACATGTAGTTAAAAGTATATATATGCATAAGATTGATAAACATAAAATCAGAATAGAGGTTGCTTCTGAGGAAAAAAGAATGGGATCAGAGATGAGTATTAACTCTATATACAACATCTTATTACTTTTAAGAAAAGCAGAAAGGAAAAAAATATAAAGCATATACCACAAAAAGATTATAATTATATGTTTGAAATTTTTCATATAAGTGTACATGCCAAGGTATGTTTCTGCTAAATAACAAAGGCCAGCTCATGAACAGAACTTGTTTAAAAAGATATTTATTATTTAGGTTCAGTCTCTACAGAGATCCAAAACCACAACGGGTTAGACAAGACAGATGTTTCTCTTCTGTGATGACAGTCCAGGAGCTGGTGGTCCAGGGCTGGTAGCATAGCTCTGCCATCCTCAACCCAGGGTTTCCATCTCTAGGTCCTGGAATGGATGCTGCAAAACCCTTCATCACATACACAGAACAGCCAATGAGAGAGCAAGAAAATGTCAAGGAGAGTGTGCTTCATTCTTTTTAATGGCACAACATGAAATTGCCACACACTTCTTCTCACGTCTAATTGGCCAAAACTTTGCTGCATGACCACATCTTTTAAGGGAATGTGAGAAATATAGTCTCTGGGTGGGAAACGAGGTGCCCAGCTAAATTCTGCTGTTCTATTATTAAAGGAAGAAGAGAAGAATGGATATAGCTGGACCACTGGACCACTAGCCACTTCTGCCACAGGATGGATTAGGGGGAGCCACGACAGAAGTACAGCAGGAGCATTTTCAAATGGGAAACTTGTCCTTCTGTCTTTATCTCAGGATCCAACCCACAAATAGTCCCCCCTGATCTTTCTTTCCATAGCTTCTAGCTCCAGTCTTACTCAGCTATCCTTCATTCCACAAGCACCTTCCATGAGCTAGATACTCTGTGAGGTGCCAGAGGTTCAAAGGTAGAATGAAATGGACCCGGCCTTCAAGAGAGGAACACAATTATGATACCCATGATCAGCACTAAAATGGCAGTATGCATGGTTTAATCTGAGCATTGAGGAGGACTCATGAACCAGCCAGGGGAGTCTATGAAGATCTCTCTGTAAAGTCTCTCCAGGCTTCAGAGAGAACGTGACCCTGGAATTGAGACTTGGAGATTGAATAAGGGGCTGTCAGGGAGACAAATGGGGTTCTGACCAGAGGGAATAAAATATGCAAAGGTAAGAAAATGAGAAATATGTTCGAAAAGACAAAGACGTTCAGCGTGGATGTAAATTAATAAGGCAGTGAGCCAAAAATGAAGCTGGCAGGTTAGGCGAGATCAGATCACGGAAAGTCTTTCATTCATACAGAAGAGTTCAGACTTTATCCTGCATATACAGAGGGAGCCATGAACAAATTTTGAACAAGGAAGGCACAATATTAGATTTGTTAGAAAGATCACTCTGAAAACAATGTGGAGAATGGATCAGGATGGAAGGAAAACTACTGATAGGAAATAAAGGCAGAGGAGGCAATTCTGGGGAGTGGGGAAGGATGAGTTCAATTTGTGACTTGTTTGGTTTGAGGTCCCTATAGGACACTCAGTGGAGATGGCCGGTAAATATGGTGTTGGACACACAGGCCTGAAGCTCGGGTACTAAGTTCTTCCACAGTATGCCACTTCTTCAGTTTGCAGTTTCTTGAATGGATAAAACAATTTTAAGCCCCAGCACTCATTTCTGCTTCCCAGTTCATGGTGGCTGGTCTGCCACTCCATGACAGTCGAAAATCCTGGTGTCCCCGGGATTTTGCTCCCTCCCCAGTTAACTGGCCCCCACATTATCCAGTGTTGATGAGGGCATAGTACTGGGAATTCAAATCTAGTTGAATACCTTACTGATGGAGTAATGTCAGCCTGAAGGGAGACCTCTGGAGGTCTGTGCTTGGCCCTGTCATGTTTAGCAGTTTTATCAGACAAGATGAAGGCAGACAAGGCATCTTTAACCAGTTTCCAGGTGACACAAAGACAGAAGAGGCAAGTTTGTAGATGTCAGAGGAGAATTCAGAGAGAACTAAATATGCTGAAATCAACAAGATAAAATATAATGGGAAATATGGAAAAGCCTGTCAAATAAATTTGTTCAAACAAATGAATTGCTAAAGTAAACTCATGGGGAAATCCAGCTAAAGGTGCTCGCTACCCAGAATACTTCATTCTTACAACACCCTGGAAAACTCTGTCCAGAGCACGAGGACCACCATTTCCTACCACTCAATCTGAAAAACGAACCTGAATCCACGTTCCCACGAGATGGCTCCCACTTTAAATCAACTGGGTGACCAACAACCTTCTCTCTTAGTTACTGCTCTAGTCTACAGGGACTTCTACATGCACTCAGCCTGTATTCTCTGGACATGCAGCTACATTTCCCTACAATCATCTTTCTAGAAATGCTATTTCATAATACCTGAATGGAATATTTGAATAGATTTTCAAAATATCTACGTATTTTTATAACTACAAACCAAGACTAAATGCAACTTCCAGACAACAATGCAACCATCCTTATCCAGAATAGGTCACCCCTGAATAATGTTCACACAGCACACTGGACTTCTCCCCCAAACTTCCATCACCATTGTGATCCATCGTTTCAATAATTTTCAATGTTTGTGAGCTCCCTGTCTGACTGTTGCATTGCTCTGTCTATCTCCAATGCCTCATAAGGAGCTGGCCCTTAGCAGGGGCAGAATAAATATTTATAGAAGGAGTGAATAAATGAATGAAAAAAATAAATGATAGACACCCAGCAAGAATGATAACCCATTTTAGTAACACAAGATAATGTCAAAGATCTTTCTTGTCCAACTGTTTCGTGGTGGGAAAATCAAGTCTTTTAACCACTTTTTCACTAATTGTTCATCATAATCATTTGTGTCCATATTGTCAGTTGTTTCTAGCCAAATAACCCATATACCTCTAGTCACCTGCAGCAAAGGGTTCATTTGGCAGAGAAAAGTAGCAAAAAATATATAAGATTGTCACATTCTCTCCTGTGCTGTAAATTCTCCTTGTATCAAATAGACATTTCAGGGGAGAAAGATATTCAGTCCCACTCTCTCCTTTTCTCACGTCCATATTCATTTTGTAGCTAGAAAAAAAAATATTGTTAAAATTCCAAGTAAAAGTCCTTATGCATAAGGCATGAATAAATGACTGTTTGTTATACAAGGGCTGATGTGGCTACAAATAGGAGAAAGGTGGAAAGAGAGGGTCAGGAGATAATTCAGAGAATGCCAACAGAATATAGGTGAAGCTAATCGCATCAATTCTCTTTGAAGCAGCTCCCGCCCGTTTTATTACAGATTCCACAGGCAGTGGCTGATTTGGCTCTGCCATCACAGGAGACTGCAGCAATCAAAGATCTTCTCTGCTGAGCTTTCATTGAGGATTCTGCATCGTGTAAGTGCAGGCCATTTCATTTTTGCAGTGGCCTAATTAAGGTGTTTCGGTTCACATTTGCTCTGTAAACTGTATCATAAAAGGCTACCATTTAAAATTTTTGCAAGCAATCAATTCCACTGCCCCAATAGGAGCAAAATGTCATTTAGAAATTACTATCATGCGGGGCTATCAAACAAGTTGTCAGCAACCCATTTCAAAATTCATTTTGTAGGGACCAAACTAGGTGCTTGCCCACCAAGATATTGGAAAGGAGAACTTCTCCGCTAATTAGCTAAATTTCTTAATTTTTAGAAGGCCAAAATTTCAGTTATCCCCCACCCCATTCAACAGATCAAACAAATGGTTTCAGAAGATAACGGATTCCTCCCTTACCAACAGACACGGGCCGTGAGAGGAGCTATTCTAACCTTGGGAGGACTGACCCACTAATCGAGCATCCAGAGCTTCACATAACATCCAAGCTCAAGCGGGGAATCCCAGCTGCCGCCACTCCTGACGACATAAAGGGCTACTTTACTTTCCCTGTACTTTGCTTTGTTCCTTTACACATCTGCAAGTTAAGATCACCATGTCACACAGGGGTTTTAAAATTCATTTCACATTTGGATTATATTAATTCTTAATTTGTGAGAAAACAGAATTTCCAATATAGTTGCAATCAACAATTGATTTTTGGTTTCAAAAACTCTCCCTCTCCCTCCTTCTCTTAACTTCTTTGTCCAAAAAAGGTTTGTTTTTTCACTTTTCTTATGTTATCAAGCAGAAACAGTGTCCCTAAGCAGACGGGCAGCAGGTAAAGCAGGTAAATCATCCCCCACTGTGTGAGGGCCGCAGAGCAGGGGTGTCACCACCTCACCATTAGGGCAGATTTGAATGTCCATAGCCATACATGACGGAAAAAGAATTTGAGTCTGATTTTTCTATGAGAACATGTCAGAGAGTAATCCAACATTAGGAAACTGTGTTAGATCCCAGGGACCACTCAAAAACAAAGCACCATACTCACAACCCGGAATGGTGGACTTTTTTTTTTTTTCTTAAAGAAACACATTATGTGAACATTTTAAATAACCTAACAAATATTCCAGGTGGGCTTGCCAGAACTTTGACCTGCTCATTAAAAGGTTTACGAACATGGATAGACCTTGAAGGTATTATGCTAAGTGAAATAAGTCAGACAGAGAAAGACAAATACCGTATGATTTCACTCGTGTGTGGAAGATAAACAAACACATAGATAAGGAGAATAGATTAGTGGTTACCAGAGGGGAAAAGGGTGAGGAGAGGGTGAAAGGGGTAAAGGGGTACACATGTATGGACAGATAAAAACTAGACTATTGTTGACATGCACAATGCAGTCTATACAGAAACTGATACATAATAATGCACACCTGAAATTATACAATGTTAAAAGCCAATATGACCTCAATTAAAAAAGAAAGGTTTGGACAGTCGTATTTAAGTTTCATGTCCACTCTGGAAATGACCATTCAGAAGGCAAAAAAAAATAAGGGAAACACTGGCCAAATTATTGGTTGCCAGCTTTAAAAATTGGTTCTTCCTTCCTGTGAAAGGCGTACATACATTTAAGGGACTCTCTCCACTGTCCCTCACCTCTTCCCAGTCCCTCAACAACAACCACCCAGGAAATAAAATGTCTAAGGCATCCCATATTAGAGTCCTCCTAATTCATTCTTCAACCCTTTATTGATTATATAGTGCTTATTACTACTGAAGATTCCATACACTTCATAACTGTGGTTTCCAATCTGTAACTATATCTAAATTGAAGGCAAGGTATATTGAAATTGAAGAGGAAAGTAGGAATTTAGATTCCTTTTTACATCCATGATGGCCAAGACACTTGAAGGACATCCTTTGACATTTTTAATCCCAGTTCTCTAGAAGCAAAATGTGTGAGTATTCACAACAGAAAACAAAGAAAGGGAATAAAAAGAATAATTTCATGCCACAACTATTATCATAAGCGATAAAATGGTTAGTCAGAAGGCAATCCACACTTTAACCACTTTTGGAAACAGATGGTTCTAAATGTGACTAATTTTCCTCAACATTTAACAGCAACATCAGAAATTAAACATGTTACAGAAACCATTAGGTTCAGTCCCACCCCTGTTACAATCAGTGTTGTCTATTAGGGAAATCATATCCCATTAACGTATTTACATTAATTGAAGGAGGAAGCTTGAAGGAAAGAAAAGAATTAGCTAACACTAAATACTCCAAAGCAAAGGCTATGCTCTTCCTTTCCCAGTTCAAACCAAACACCCACTTGCTGGCCACATTTCCCTTTTGACCAAGAAAGTTGGTGGATAAAGTTGAGGTTTTAAAATAAGTTTTCTTAGCTAGAATCCTGAGCCATTCCCCAAAGCTAAAGTATATTTCCACCTCAGATGAATAAAACATCCTACTTGTCAATGTCTTGGTCTATCAAATAATAAGAAGGCTTAAAGCAGCAATCCCTACTCCAATCCTGGTTTTGTCTGTACCCACAGCAAATAGTTGAGGAAGAATGCAGATTTACA
The DNA here is from genome assembly GCA_031878705.1 of Tapirus indicus. Classification (NCBI taxonomy): domain Eukaryota; kingdom Metazoa; phylum Chordata; class Mammalia; order Perissodactyla; family Tapiridae; genus Tapirus; species Tapirus indicus. Next base: position 51,738,880 of record CM062918.1, read on the forward strand.
TACGCCGAGAACTCCTCCTGGTTGCTTGTTCAGTCACAGTGCAAAGCACAAGCCTAGACAAGTACTGACTGTATCAAACTTTCTCAGCTAGACAGCTCGGGTGAAGAACATTTCCCCAAAGCCCTTTGTGCTGATGTATGACTCAGATGCCACGAGAATGTGAAGTGTTTGTAAAGGCTTACTCTGAAAACCTTTACTCCAAAGATGTGAAGATCATTAATATCTCCTGTCCTTCCTTCTTGAAGGATGCATTAAAGATGCTTTATGAATAAAGACATGAATGTTGTGTTTGGACCTCAAAAGGAGCAGGGGGACTATGCTGTCACCTTCCAAGCCCAACAGAAAGTCCTTCAAGAAAGGTAGAGAGCTAGGCAAGTCCTGAGAAGGGCGATTAGAGTGAGGAAGACAACGGTGAGCCTGGTGAGTGAAAGATCTTAAGACCCTTTAGTCTGAGAAGATGGAGAATGAAAAGGGAATGACCATAAAGAACAGAGATCGCACAAACATGAGCTTGTTCACAAAACGCTGGACTAGAACTGGGGAAGGTGTGGGGACATGAAAAGGGGCAATTTTGACATTACAGACAATTACATTTAGGATAAAACACTGCTTTCCATAGTAAATTGATGCAACTAATTAATTTCCTCAAACCTCCCCCTTTTTTGTAATGATTAAACAGGCTAATACCTGTAAAGCTTTAACAGAGTATATACTATATATATATATATATATATACACACACACACATATATATACACTATATATATATATACACCATACATATACACAGGATACCTACACACCATACATACACACATATATACACACTATACATCAACACATAAACACACTATACACATATATACACACTATACATTTATACTTGCTATACACATATACACAATAAGTACTCACTGTTCTCATAATTATTAATTCCTTCTACCAAAGTATAAGATCCTTGAAGACCAGGATGTATCTCGCTCACATTTTAATTCCCCTCCAGTGCCTAGCATGGTGAGTGCCCTGCACATGGGTCGTGTGTATGCTGGAAAATATTTAACAACCAGTTTTCTCCAGGGATGGAGAAAACTCTGATTTGTAGTGATTGCCAGTTTCCATGGTGTAGATACTCCCATCACGATGAATTTCAAGCAACCAAGATGATGTCATGGAAAGCAGTGCTGGGAAAGAGATGCACACAATCAGTTCTTGGGGTATAAAAGCTGCTCCAGCCCATCACTGGATGCACTCAGTATATAATTATGGAATTAAAAGTGGGGCCAAACCTTAAGTGATTTTCTAGCATGGCCAGGAAAGAGCCAGGTGCATGACTACTACGAGTAGTAGCATCCATTCACCATCACCTGCACTACCTGTAAAATAATCAGATTTTTCTCCCAACCAAGAATTGTACCTTATCATCTCTCAGATTTCACTATTACCAAAGAATTCTAAGTGTAGCTTTAGTAGGAAACCTTGTCGCTACAGGATACACATGAACTGTGTGCGCCAATAAAAAAAATAAGAGTCACAGTATTTACTGTTACCAATAAAACATACTGTGGGTTAACAAACCAATAATACTAAGTAACTAATAAATGAAATGAACATGAATCACTCAAGAGAAGAAACCACAAAGCATTAGAAGACTTATGGAATTCTCAGTTAATGTAATCAGTTATCTTGGAGATGCCTTCTTCTTATACAGGCTCATGGTGTTGTCAGCTTCGATTGGTCCAGCATCAACTCCCTCTCAATCCTAGTCAAGTCCTGTGTTAGGCCCCTCCCAAGGCTAGCTGTCTCAGCTGCTTGGGCACCCACAGGATCAGGTCACCCTGGTGGTTCTGTTGGCCTGCCTCTTTCTCACCAAGCTCTTCCCATCCCTTTCCAATGATATTCAGAAGCAGAACTGCACCTCTGCTTTTCAGCTTAGTAAAATTAGTCTCTGAATCAACTGAAATCTTTGTTTTATTTTCATTTTCTTTCACAATCAGCCTCAGCTTTGGTTGCTTTCACCAGAGAGGAAGAACTGTATTGTTTCCTCATCTCCATTTCAAGTTGCTCAGTCTTTCATGGTATCTCTCTCTCAGCGTCCACTCACCCAACCTCTCTTAGTCTGTGAGTGAGAGCGAGCAAGAGTGTGTGTGTGTGTGTGTGTGTGTGTGTGTGTGTGCGCACGCGCGTGTGTGTGTGTCCTTAATCAGAATGCCTCCTTTGGCATGAGCTGTACTTACAATAAAAAGCTTCTCTCAGTTAATGGCTCATTAACTGAACTCTTTCCTCCCTCTGAGAAAAAGTCTGCATACTTTGGAATAAACAGTTGTGCTCTGCCTACATACCATACGTCTCTCACAGTTCTACCCACAACCTCTGGACACCTCTGTCAGAACATCTTTCCCTCTCAGTCCCAGTCAGAATGGCCCATCCCTCCCTTTTCCTTAAAGACACATACGTTTTCGAGGTCCAATAAACAAATAGCCAAGACTGCAAAAAAACAAAGTCACCAACTTAATCAAATACAATAAAATGTTCATGTAACTAGGGTTTAGATCAGAGGCATTCAAAAAGGACTATACATCTTGTTTTGGTGGGTTTACTGTTCTAACACCAGGTGACATTCATCAGTGGATCAGCCTGCAAATTATTAAATCTCATCAAGGAAGCTTCTACACTCTTGCTTTCCTTGGCAGAAATAAATCCATCGTTGAATATATGTGTGGAGACAAATTAATTCCTCTCCCTCCAGATAATTCCTGCCTGAGAGAGCTCTATCATAACATACATCATGCAGATGCTTTAAGAATAGTGTCTTATTTTCAGCAGTCATTAAAAGCATTTTTAAATTGATGAATTCTGGAGTTTGCACCCAAGTAGGAGGGAAAAATGGAACAAACTTGCAAAGAGGGCTTGACAAGGGAGAATCCAGGCTTTATGGAACCATGTAATTTGAGAGGCCCTGTTAAAGGAAACACAACAATAATGAATACAAAATTAGGTACAAAAGAAAAAATATATTTTAAAAGGGTATGTGCAAGCGAGGAGTCCTGAAATTTAAGTTTCATAAGCTTCACAATAATCCACCTCTCACCTAGGTTTTCCTAAGAGCAAGCCCCTACCGGGGCTTCCTACAGGTTAAACCCATTAGATAGGGAAGCCCACTTAATCATCATACCACCCTTCTGAGAAAGGCACTATTTCCAGCTTCATTGTATAATTGAGGAGACCAAGGCCAAGAAAGATTGAGCAACTTGCCCAAGGTCACACTGCCACAGAGGACAGAGAAAGGACCCAACTCCAGTGCCCTGTGGTTGGCCAATACACAGTGTGGCCTCCTAAGACCAAAAGAATATTTATAAGGCTTATTTCTACTACTTCTCAACATTCGTTTATTTTTATTCCAACCTAAATTTCCTAAGAAAGAGAGGCATAAAAGTGTTTATTTTAAAGTGAACACAAATTTGGACCTTGAAGTTGCACAGCAGATACTCCATCATTAGGTCTTATGTTTTCATCTCCAATTGCTCCAATTCAATCCTCCCAAACAAAATGAGCTCCTTCATCAGTCATGGCCAAATGGGTTTTGAGTGGATGAGAGTCATAGCTGCTGGTTGTGGGGTTCTCCAAATCACTAAGTTCAGATCATTTCGAATGTCAAACTGGCACTTAACAAGCAACAGCTGAGAATCTGACTTGATTTTTTTATTTAGGAGTAAAATCCTTTCCAAGCTAAGGTATTATTCTATAATTCCTCACATTACCCAGAAGTGTCATCAAATAGAAAATAAAGACATTTTTCACATCCTTAAGTAATTCAGAAACATTGGGGATGATCCTTCTAATGTGGAAGGCTCAGGAATAAAGTTGCTCACTTTCAATGGGGACATTAACTTCCTTAGGGCCCAGAGGCCATCAGGTGTAGTGAAATAGGTAATTTAAAAAAATGGATCCTAAGAGGCAGAAAGAGTTAATGTACCTAACGTATTCACCACCAAATGTCATTTAAAACTGATATTAAAGACACAAAGAACTGTGCAAGCATGAATTAAGCTAATCAAGAGTGTTTACCAAATAGACTGTACTTCACATACAACATACACGCATGCACGCGTGCACAGAACATGGCCACAGCAGTAGTACTGTTGTATTCCAACAAAGAGCAGAGAGCTCGAGACTGGTTTGTCAATGACATCTCTATTTTCAAAGCAATTTAAAAACAGCTTATTTGTTTAACAATTAAGATCTATTTGTTAAAAGTCAGTAATTGGGAAAAAAAGAAACTGAGGGAGAAAAGCATTGTCTTCCTAAGTCCCGGCTGGCACTGACACCTGGAAAACGTATCCAGATGAACTGAGAGCCCTACTGCCTTAGCTGTCTTTTTTCTTTAACATACTTTGCCAGCTTTTGTCTAGAGATGTGCTCCATGGGACAGTGTGGGGCACCAAGGAGAAGTCTGAAGGGACTAATGAGGAAGGAACCCAAAGTCAGGTTCATGTAAGCTTGTTTGAACTGATTAGGCCTCAAATGCAATAGAATCTCAGAGTCATACCACTCACCAAGGAGCTGAATTTGGTATGGAGTGTGTGTATTTTGAGCCTCGTAAAAAGGTATTATTTTTTCAAGAATCCAAAAGACCTCCTTGGAGGTTACTGAAACTCTCTCTCTATTTTTTTCCTCCAAATATTTATTGAACACCAACCATGTGCCAGGCACTGGGGTGGGAGTTCTATGTAGACGCTCTCGAATCTATGATTGTCTTGTTCACCCTTTTGTCCCCAGGTCCTAGTACAGTACCTGGCACATAGGAGGTAGCTCAAAAATGGAGGTTGTCATCATCAATCTTGTTAATGGTAGAGAGGTTCACAGGTGACATAGAAGTCAACATTTTTCAGAGGTGTGCTCCTATAAGGCTCATAGAATCCATAAGTCCTGCTCCTGGCAGCTGTGAACTGCCAAAGTGATGGCTGAGAGGGGAGTAGGACAGAGTGAAGGACTCTATCAGGGCTGTCCCTCTCACAATTCTGCACACAAGTGACAAAAGCATGTTACCATGTGGCTAACATGAGTTAACGTGTTAATGGTTAGAAAAATTATTCTTATTTTCCTCATTGGAAATCTCCAGTGTGAATTTTCAAAGGAGGCCTGCATATTTCGCACTAATTGCTTCTAAGTCAAATTACAAAAGGAGATTTAACTAAGAACATGATTTAACCTTGACATCTCGAGTGACTCCTCCAATGCCACACCCTGCTTTAGGCAATTTATATTCACCAACTCACTTAAATCTCATCATCTCCCCGTGAGGTATTATTGGCTTCGTGTCCCACTTTACAGATGAGAAACTAAGTTTCAGACTACCAGGAGGCCAAGGAAGATAGGGGGACATCTGCCTAGGGGGACATCTGCTAAGCCCAACAAGAGGTCCTTCTTCAAGTAAGGCAGAGAGCTAGGGAAAGTCCTGAGAGGGGCAACAGGAGTGAGGGAGATGGTGGGGAGTTTGGTGGGCTAAAAATCTTAGGGCTCCTTAGCCTGGAAAGATGGAGAGTGAAAGGGGGAATGATCAAAGGCTATAAAATCATAAAGAGAAAGGAGAGCATAAACATGGGTTTGTTCACAAAACAATAGACTAGAGATGGATAATGTGTGGAGAAGTGAAAAGAGCTAATGGGTTGGATGTAATTGCCTAAGAGAAAATCAACAAAGAGAAAAAAGATGAAGGCCAAAGTCAAGATTTAGAAGTACTCAAGGAGGACGCATATCTGCTAGACATATTTTTATTGATTCCTACTAAATTTCTAGATTTGCGCTAAGCTCTTTCCCATATGATCTCATTTGATCCTAATAACAGCCCCTGCAGGGAGAGTGTTGAGATTTTACATAACTGCTCTAATGATTGGTTGTTTAAATTCAGTGCTTGTGGGGCCGGCCCGGTTGCATAGTGGCTAAGTTTGCGTGCTCCGCTTCAGCAGCCCGGGGTTCGCAGGTTCGGATCCGAGGTGTGGACCGATACACTGCTTGTTAAGCCATGCTGTGCCGACATCCCATATAAAGTAGAAGAAGATGGGCACGCATGTTAGCCTGGGGCCAATCTTCCTCAGCAAAAAGAGGAGGATTGGCAATGAATGTTAGCTCAGGGCTAGTCTTCCTCACCAAATAAATAAGTAAATAAATAAATAAATGAATGAATGAATAATAAATTCAGTACCTGTGACTGCATTCCACAGAATAGCTAGGCTATTTTCAAGTTTTCACAATGTTCCCAAATTCATGCTTACGGTCACTCAATCTGTTGTGTTTACCTATTTCTCTGTTCCTGTTTCACTCTAACTGAATTTGGAGTAACTCTGCCACTTTGAACAATTGTGCTCACCCAGACTCTTTCTTCTCCTTTCTAGTGAACCCTCCATCAGTCATGGACTGTTATGGACTGAAAGTTTGTGTTCCCCAAAAATCCATATATTGAAACCCTACCCTCTCATGTGATGGTATTAGGAAGTGGAGTCTTTGGGAGGTAATTAGGATTAGATGAGGTCATGAGGGTGAGGCCCTCACGAATGAGATTAGTGCCCTTCTAAAAGTCACGAGAGAGCTCACTTCCCTTCTCTGCCCTCTGCCATGCGAGGACACAATGACAAGTCAGCAGTCTGAGATCCAGAAGAGGGCCTCACCAGAACCCGAAAATACTGGCACCCTGATCTTAGACCACCAGCCTCCAGAACTGTGAGAAATAAATTTATGTTGTTTATGAGCCACCTAGTCTATGATATTTTGGTTATATCAGCCTGAGCTAAGACAACATCTTGCAGAAATCCAGGGTTTCCCCCAAAAACCTCAAACCATAAAGCAAAGATAGCTATTTCTGTGGGTCCAATAGCAAAGTGCAATGTGGATGGAGCCAGAAGAGGTCTTTGAGAGCTAAAATAATAAGATGCAAGTATTTAATAAGATTGTATTTAGCTATGATAAACCTAAGGATCTTTACTTTGATTGAAAAAAATTGTAGACGTATAGGTTTTTCCTGTTAAAAAAGAAAAACTTGGTCAACAATAAGTCCAATATGAATCACCAAATAATGTAACTGCCAGAAAAGATAACATGATTTAGGCCTAATTAACAGCTACTATACTCTGGATGAATCAGAACCCACCCCACACCCACCTCCTGCATGAATATTGCTTTCACTTCTAGAAGCTATGCCTAGAAGAACAAGCTATAACTTGTTCAAGGCAAGTCACTACAATAGTAAAGAAAAACCCTATCATGTGAGGAATGATTCAAGTTAATGGGAATATTCAGGTTCAAATATTGGCAGGGGGAATAGGGGTCAAGGAGAGACAATAATTGTTTCCAATTATGCAAGGGGCTTCCATGTGGAAGAACTGGTTTGTGTCATCCAACTCCAAGGAGCATACAAGAACCAATAATAATAATAAAAGCAGTTACCTTTTATTGTGTTCTTTCTCTGTGCCAGACACTGTTCTAAGTACATTATATCCATTACCCCATTTAACTGTCACAACAATCCTAATATTAATGAGCGGTAGTTACCAAGAAACAGATTCAAAGCCAACACACAGAAGAATGTTCTAACAATAGAGTCATCCAGAGGTAAAATAGGCTGCATTGGAAGACGTTGAGTGTCCTGTCATTGGATATGACCAGTTGTGTGCTGGAAAACCCTAGGCAAGAGGATGTTTTTGAAAGAATTCAAATATCAGATGGGTAGTTGAGTTAGATTCTACATCAAGTCCCTTCTAGAACTTGCCAGAATTAAAAAGAAGATATAAACAAGGAAGGGCTAATAGATGCTTTTGAATGAATGAAACAGAGGAACATGAAACACATTAGAAGGAGAAATCAAAACTTATTTCAAAGAAAATGAGATGGCAGTAATAGAAATCAAGACATCTTCAATAACGGAACAAATTCTCATCTCTAGGGACTAATTTCTTTCTGGTCCCTGATAATGGCAAAGGTGATGGAGCAAATTAGTCCTTGGGGCCATGTGCACCCTCCTGGTTTTGAGGAAAAATGTCAAGTGGGGTGCTGGCTTCTCAGGATCCTTTCAGGACTTGACAGCTCCCCAATTCCAGAATCCAGAAGAGAAGACTCCAAACCCCCATGGTTTCTAACCATTCAAGCTGCTAATCTTCTCCCTGTTGTTGTAATGACTAAAAATGCATGCACGTTGAAATGTCCTTAGTTAATTTGCTAGTAAACAGCTTCACATATCCTGAAAACTGGACAGTCCAAAAACCTACCAGCAGCAAAGAAAACTTTGGAAAAATGAATAAGTTGGAACTCTTAAACATAGCAGTGGGAGTGTTTTGGATATTTAGGACAAGACCAATTTAACACCATGTGATGGTGTTAAATTTTAGAAAATCATGCCCAATGCCAATCTTTGTGCTTCTTCCTGCTTTCTGTGTGCTCTTTGACCTAAAGGAGCAATTGGATATATTCTCTAAGATGTGTTTCCTACAAGAAAGGGAGAAAGAAGGGAAGGAAGGAAACATGAGAAAGTGGAAGGAATATGGAGTTGAAGGAGGAAAGAGAGAGAAGAGGAAAGATATATCCACAGATAGACGCAAAGGGAGTGGGGTTGTGCCCCCTTAAAGATGATATGGGGTTAATGGACTGATTATACCTGAGCAACAGGAACGTGGGAGCCAGTTCTACATGAAGACGCTCAGAAGACAAGTGGAGAACACAAATGTCAGCTGTCACCAAACATTGCCTCCTGACTCTTACCTCAGAAACAACAGAAAGAGGAAAGGGAGTTACTATCAAAAGTTAACATAGGGGCCGGCCTGGCGGCGTAGTGGTGATGTTCGCACGCTCTGCTTTGGCGACCCGGGGTTCGCAGGTTCGGATCTCAGGCGTGGACAGATGCGCCGCTTGTCAAGCCATGCTGTGGTGGCATCCCATATAAAGTAGAGGAAGATGGGCACGGATGTTAGCCCAGGGCCAGTCTTCCTCAGCAAAAAAGAGGAGGATTGGCAACGGATGTTAGCTCAGGGCTGGTCTTCCTCACCAAAAAAAAAAAAGTTAACATCAAAAAGCCTCTGAGACCAAATTTTTTCTAAACTACTACTCCAGCACATCAGCTACCACCTCTTCACTGGGAAAGGCACTGACTTGGCCTGTAGTTTTGTCCTAGGAGGGCAGAACTCCCATTTGCTGAATGATGTTTCTAGAAGAAGCCCTTGCTCTTGAGCAGCAGCAAAAGGAAATTCAACTCAAGTGAGAATCCACTCAAAGCAGTTTTTCTGCGTTCCCTTGCATAAAGCAGGTTTTTCCCTCCACTTCAACAACAACAATTTGTTTTACTTTGATAGGTCCTCCTAAATAATGGTTTCATCATTAAACATCTGGCTTCTTCCTAGCAGATTAGGCCTCCAATGAGGAAAGTGTGTTTATAATTCTAATTTGAAACACAGCACATTAATATGCTGATTCTCATAATGTTTGCCTTAACCTGTTTGGAGAAATTATGACTACAAATATCTTGTACACAACACCTCTAACTACCAGCTTGTACAAACAACATAAGAGCCAGAGTGCCTCATCCAGACGATTGGAACCACTTCAGAGGCGATCATGATTAGTGCTTTGGCTGGAAGCCATATTTTACACATAAACTCAGCATCTGTCTCCACAATGCTATCCTAGGCTAACAGATCCACCTCCACTGTTACTAATAAGCACATTCAAGAGAGCCAGATGATCTGACGGGAAGTGCTCTGCCTTTTCCTGAGCTAGGCACACTGGAGGGAGGGAGCCCAAGTAGGCTCCAAGTCGTATTTCCTCGGGCTCCAGGTTCCTGCAATGCTGTGTGCAAACAGGCACCACTAAAAAAGAATGTAAATGAGGATGCTATTCATTATTTACAGCTGGCACCTCGCCATCCCCTCCTCCTCTGGGCCATGCCTGCCTGTAGGAACAGGGAAAGCATCTGATGAGAGCAGGGCAACCCTGGAGGAGTGGAGCGATTGCAAAGCAGTTTCTATCCCTCTGCTGAGGATCTTGCAGGCTCAGCACTTCTGGCCCACAGAACAGCTGAGCTTTTCACTTCCTAACAAAGCACCGAGTTCTTCGGCCTCCACATTCATACCAAGAGTGTTTATTTACTCCCTAACCCAAAAAGCAGACTTGCTGCTCTATTCTCCTTCATAGCCAAGGTCTTTTGCCTCATGCCTGGATTCAAGGCAACAGGGGAAAAAATGATCAGTCTATATAGGGGAGAGACTTATGAGCAAGTTCTAGACTCAACTGGTCGGAAGTTGCATCAAGAGAATGGCTCCTTTCTTTTGGGTGAGTGCATATGTATCTTATGCTGTAATACTTAAATATTTCACACATCTATATCATCTTTCACCGATTTTAAGTGACATAAGAGCATGGATCATACGTTACATCTATTCTGGATTTCTCCAAAGTGCCAGCCTAACAGTGTCCAGAAGATCATTATTAAACCCTTAAACATGGTTTTTAACTTTAAGATAACTCTTTGGTTGACTATAAAATGCATAACTTGGCTTTTTGATTGAATTTGTCAGTGCAAACTGCAAAAACTGAAGATTCTTGTTGCCAAGCTTCCATCAGATTCCTTTTCAATCCCATCTGAGTCTTTTCCTTTCATCGATATAATCCCAATTGTTAAAAATAAATAAATAAACAGAGAGTAATGGTCATGTCTGTATCCTCTCTTTCTTGAATATGGAAAACTTTTTCTTGCCTAATGATATAAAACATGCTGGCTACTAGTATTAGTCTGCCTTTGGTTCCAAGTGGCAAAACTCCAACTCTAAACAGTTTTATCAAAAAAGGGTGGAGGGATTTGTTGGCTTCTGAATTCGAACTACAAAAAGGGCAGGGAAAGAGCTAGACTCAGGGTCAGCTGGATCCAAGGACTCAGAGGACTTCCCTCCCTCCCCCTAGTTCTCTCTCCCCTTAGTTCTCTCTCTCTTTCTTTCTTTCTCTCTCTGTGTTTTTCTCATCTCTGTATCTGCCTGCATATTTGCTTCAATTTCTCTGGACAATTGGCCCCACACATTGGAAATATAGCTACAGGCAATCCAGGCGTATATCCCTATAGCCACATGGACAAGACTGAAAAAAAAAATTGCTCTTCTCCATCTGTTCCAGTTGGAAAAGGGAAGGATCCTGACTGGCCTAATGTGAGTCATGTTCCCACTCCTGGACCAGTCCTGTGACCAGAGGGAGAGTAAACAATGATTGACTCAGACTCATCATGTGCCCATCTCTGTGGCCCAGGAGAGAGAACCAGGAGGCATCCCCCAGTCCTGACTGAAGCGGAAATAAAGCTGTTTCCTAAGATAAGGAGTTCTGTTACCAAGAGAAGGCAGAGAAAAGGCCTGGGCCAACTAAACACAAATCCTCTATGTTACTTTAGGGGGGAAAAAAGGGATGCAAAGCCATATTATTTTATATCATTTCAGATATTTGCAGCAACAAGTTTACTTCTACAACCTTGGAAAAGTGAAGAATTTGACTCCTGAAAGTATTTTTAATCTTTCCCCAATCAACTTTTCAGAAGTTGAAAAAGTTTGCCGTCACAGCTAATGACACCTCATTTCTAATGTTTTTTGACTGTTATTTATTTTTATCTTAATTTTATGTGCAGAGTTTTAAAAAGGCAAATAGTTCTACAAGGGCTAGTTATTATGGAAAATGGTTGTTCTCTCACCATCTTCCCTCCACTCCAGTAAAGCACCTTTACTATTTATTTTGGCATTTACCTCCATATCTCTAATATAAGCATAAATTTTTCTCTTTGAGTTTTCAGTTTTAGGCATTACCTATTGACTTCCCCTATGAAAATAGGTATTTCGCTCTCTCTCTGCCACATCTCCCCAACACAAACACATACCACATACGAGCACACTTCCCTATCCTCTATGCCCCCAACATATTTTTATCATAATTTTGGTTTGATCATTATTCAATGTTACATTATGATGATTATGTGAATGCTATTCCACTTCTGAGCCAAGAAATATAATTATTTTTTTCTTTCTTGTACAACTTTTTATTTTCCCTAGAGTTAATATTTTTCTGGATTTTTTGTTTTGCTTAGTTTTCTGGTTTGCTTAGGTTTTGAACTCTCACTACTTTATCTTCAGACTCTTCCCTGATGAGTCCCTATCTTCCCTATCAATACATTCAAACACTGCCCATTTTATCTTTTGGAATTATCTCTTCCTGAAACTTCTGACCTGCTCCATTCTTTTGGTTGCTCTCTTGATCTGTTGCACAGATTCATCTCCCTCCACCATCATCCTGAAAATTTTCTTCACCTCTCTCATGTTAAATTCCCTTTTTCTCAGAATTTATATCTTCATCATTTGTTTACTTCTTTGTTTTGATAGAACTTCCAGTTGCTTTATGAGAAAAAGCTGCAGGGGAGGTAAAATGAGGCCTTACATATCTGAAAAATGTGCTTATTCAATCCTTATACTTCATTGATATTTTGGCTGGGTATAGAATTCTAGGTTGGAGAGCACATGCATGGTCCAAAGTGATTTGTATTCCTGATTCCTTGTATATAACCTTCCTCCTGCTCTCCGGAAGCTTTTAGGACATTCTTGTTGACCCCAGTGCTCAGAAATATTATCATGATCTACTGCGGTATAGACCTATTTTCATCCCTTTTGCTGAGCACCTGATGGTTCTTTTCATTCTGAAACCTCATGTCCTTCACGTCTAGGAAATGCTCTTGAATTATTTATCTGATAATTTTCTCATTTTCATTTACTCAATTCTCAATTTCAAGAATTTCTATTATTCAGATGTTAGACCTCCTAGTCTGATCTAATTTTCTTATCTCTTTTTCTCCTATTTTACATTTCTTTACCTTCTTATATTGGTTTCTAGAAGATTTCCACAATCTTATTTTCCAAACCTTACACTGAGCTTATGATTTGTATCATCATATTTTCCAAGACTTTTTAAGTTTTTATTCTTCTGATTACTCATTTTATTATAGCATTCTATTCTTGTCTTGTAAATGCAAAATCATCTCTTAACTGACTCCTCCTCTTTCTCCTTCTCCCTGAATGGTCTCTATTTCCTCAAATTTGTTTTTTGACTAAAGTGCCCTTCATTTTAGAGAAAAGCCATCCTCAGATGTCTGGTGATCCTTAACTGTCTGCTCACATTTAAGATTATGGCACTAAAAAGCTGACGTAAGCCCTGAGTATATGGGTTGGGTTGTCAACTCTGGGTCTTCCCTAGATGACCTGGCTGGGTTGTTTCATTGGGAAGCCCCCAATGTTAACACATTTAGATCTTTTCTCTTGGACTAGTCAGATTGATCAGATACTAAATTCCTAATCTCATGCCTGGAAGTAAAGGCTGTCTGCCAGCTTTTGGGGAGTCAGGGGGGAGAAGAAAACCAAGTTCTCAAATTCTGGTAATCCTCCTCTTTTCAGTATGGGATCTCCACCCTCTTATATGCATTATGTCCAGGTATGGAACAGAGCATTTAACTCTGTACAGTCCAATACGGTAACTACTAACCATTGTAGCTATGTAAATTTAAACTAATATAAATTAGGTAAAATTTAAAATTCAGTCCCTCAGTTGCACTAGCCACACTTCAAGTGCTCAATAACCACATGTGGCTATTGGATAATGCTGGTCTAAATGCTTCTCAAATAGACTTTTGACCAATCCTCATGTTTCAGCCCCATATTCACTGCCACTTCCAGAGATACCTGGTATCCTCAATTCCTGAGCACCCCGGAGGTTTTGAGGTGCAGATCTGTTTGATTTATTGGCTTTTCCTGCCAGAATGGTTACTCCACAAGAACAGTGATCTTGGTTTCATTCATTGATGAATCCAAAGGGCCAGGAAGAGTGCCTAGCACACAGTAGGTACTCCATAAATGTTTGTGGAATGTTAAAATGTCTTCCCCACTGCTGACTTAGGATTCAGACTTCTCAGATCTGCTAAGTCAATTATCTACTCATCCTCTCTCTTTTCCAGTTTCCAAAATATTATTGTTAATGTCTCACTCCCACTCTGTTATTTATGGTTTTCTTACATTATTATAATTTAATACATGTTTATTATGGAACACTTAAGCAGTGATTCTTTTTTTAAAAAATTGACAGACTTATTTGAGAATCAGATGAAATTTACAGCTTAAGGGACCCCATCCATGAGAGTCTGTAGTAAATATTTAACATTCATTTTGGCTGCCAGTATCTGAACCTCTTACTATGCTTGGGGAACTCCACACCTGGAGCATCAGCAGCACCGTGTTCTCATTGATCACACCTGCTGCTTAACTGGAGGGACATTTTCTGGCTGCATAGCCAGCTCTAAGTCTATTTTCAGTTTCTATCCAGTATCCTTTTAATAGATTCCTTTTCAGTTTAAAAGAAGCAGAGTTAGGGGCCAGGCCAGTGGCATAGTGGTTAAGTTTGCACACTCCACTGTGGCGGCCCAGGGTTCGGAGGTTCGGATCCCAGGTGCGGACTTACACACCACTTATCAAGCCATGCTGTGGCAGGCGTTCCATATAAAGTAGAGGAAGATGGGCACAGATGTTAGCTCAGGGCCAATCTTGCTCAGCAAAAGGAGGGGGATTGGCATCAGATGTTAGCTAAGGGCTAATCTTCCTCCCCCCACCAAAAAAAAAAAAAAAAAGGTAGAGTTAGTTTTCGTAACTAGCAAATAAAGACCCAGACTGTAAAGAATTCAGACATCCCATGTTAGGAACCTCTGGTTTAGACATAGAATAGTGTAAGAAATATATAACCTGACATTTTAAAAAAGAAGTAATTTTCTAAAATTTACGTAATGATTTTCCAGGAAATTTAGACAAAAACCCTAACAGATTGTTTTGTGGAACTTTTCCTCAGCATTTATGTGAGGAGTTGGTATAGACTCACAAACTAATAATATGAAGTTTCTCTTTGCCAGGAACCTCTTGGAAAAGTGGGCATTGTAGGTTGGGGGTATTCTTGGTCATTTTCTTCACTTAGAAAAAAATATAAGCTTGATAAATTGTCACCAGTGTTCCTAAGGCCTGGCACCACAAGGCCTGGAGAATCTCACCTCAAATTATAATTTATACAAGTTGCAATAAGAGACAAATACAGAAAAATGAAATGTTTACCTCTTGTTCTCTCTCTAGAGAAATTATGCATGCTTGCTACTTAATAATATTTCTATTAAAAAAAATAAAGCTCAGCTCTTATTATCCCAAAATAGAAAAAGAAAGTTGTAAATGGGTGTCATCAACACCAATTAAATAAAAGAAGGAAACAGTCACTAAGGGTTATCCATGGAGCTTGGTCATGGATGAGCCTTACTTTGGTCCACTCCTTCTATGATGTGGGGTTCAACTGTTCAAGTTTAAAGCCAAGAGAACTTTTTCAGCAGAGGCCTGAAAAAACTGTTTTTACTGATAATTACTTATTATCTTTAGTAAAAGATAAGACCCTGTCAAAATTTTCTTTTGACTGTCTTCTGTTTTTGGGGATCTGAATGTTCTATTTTCTGCCAAATATAAAAGAATCAATTTGGAAAAAAGTGATATTTGCATAGCCTCAAAGTATTTTCCAAAATTTTTATTAATTACTGTATGGTTTTAATATATCACAAGTTTTCTGATACTCCTCACTCCTCTCCTTTGTGTAGGCTGGACTTAGTGACTCACATCTAATGAACAGAGCATAGAAAAGGAAAAACTGTAATTTTACAGTGGAGAAAACTGACAGACACCACATTAACCAACTGATCAAGGCTCGCATGACCAGTGATAAGTCATGCTGATAGCACATACTCCCTCACACGAAGGGATAAGCACACTTTTACCTCTGTGGTCTTCTTCCCCCAAATCCATAATCCAGTCTAATCATTAGATTAGAAAACATCAGACAAATCCAAACTGAGGGACATTCTACAAAATGCCTCAAAAGTACTCCTGAAAAGGTCATGAAAAACAAGGAAAGACTGAGAAATTATCAGAGACTGGAGGAGACAAGACAACTCTATGCACGTGGTATTCTGGATTGGATCCTGGAAAGAAAAGGGACACTGGTGGAAAAATTGGTGACATCAGAACAACGTCTGTAATTTAAGGAATGGTATTTACCAATGTTAATGTCTTAGTTTTGGTAAGTGTATCACGGGTATGTGAGACGCTGTTAACATCCGCAGCAGCTGAGGGAAGGGTACACAGGAACTCCCTGTACTATCTTTGCAACTCTTCTGCAAGGTTATTTAAAAATAAGAACCAATTTATTAAATAAGGCTTAGATAAAAGAAGAGATCCCTAAAATATTGCTTTATGGAGAGGTATTTCAAGGAACACGATTAAATTCACGCTTTATCCAAATTTATGACCTGCATTTCAGCAGGGCTTAGCAGTGTTCTGCTGCACAGGAGGTCCATCTATGTCTTTCTCTGTGTAGCACTGTAAATTTGTAGTCTTTCATATCCATTCTAGAAGCATTAATCTCTCTTCTGTCAAAGATCTATATACTCTGAGTGTTGAAGAAAGGCAAACGTTCCAAGGCAAGTTAGCTCCCAAGACCTAGCCCCTCAGCAATTTGGGACAGGATTATTAATTTTAAAGGCATGGTTGGGACCCATTTTCCTCTGAAGGTTCTGCTTGCCATGGCCATAATTTCAACTGGGTTTTCTAAGAATCCCTTTTTAAAGTGGTATGAAACATTACAATTACATCAATTCTATCTTGATTATTATTAAAATGCATCATTCTATACAAAGCCAGCAGGCCCACTCTATCAGCTGAAGTTGGGGGGTGGAAAAGGTGCTTGCTTTGGCTTTATTTCCCAGAGCTCTTCATAGACAAGGGCTGTGACTTCACACCCACTTTATTGTTCTACTTTCACCCAGTGGGTATGTATATGGAGCAACTGCATTTGGCCATTCACTGCCCTAGGCACTAGAGCTACCAAGATAAAAAAGATACAGTCCCAGATACAACTCCTTTGGCAAATGTTTGGTAATACCTGGTAAAGGTGAACCTGCATATATATTCTACCCAGATGTCCTGCTTCCAGCTAGCTCTCTATGTCCTAAAGCCAATCTTGCATGTATGCCAGAAGTCATGGGCAAGAACATTCATAGGAACCTTTGTCATAATTGCAAAACCTAGAAACAAGTCATCAACAATAGATTCAGTAAATAAAATATGATGTTTTCATAAAATGGAATGTATACAACCATGAAAAAAATGAATGAACCATGACAACATGTATCAACAGAATAAACCCCATAAACATGATCATGAGAGAAAGCAGCAAGTCATGAATGGATACAAACAGAATAATTCCATTTATATCAAGTTCAAAAACAGACCCAATTAAACAATATTTTGTCTAGGGATACATATTTAGGTGGCATTTTAAAAAAACTGTAAAAAAAAAAAAAAAAGCAAGTTAATAATTAACATGAAATTCAGGATAATAGTTACCTATAGGGGGTGGGAGAGGCAGTAAGACCAGAGAGGGACATACAGGGGATTTCCGAGAACTGGCAAAGTTCTATGTCTAAGAACGATAAATATGAGTGATTTTGTAGTGACTGCTCTTTAAACTTCACATCTACATTTAAACACTCTTTTGTATGTATGCTACAGTTCAAAAAATATGTTTAAAATGTGCTATGATGAAAGCAAAAAAAAAATACTGTAATAATAATGGTGTGATGAGCTCTTTGTCTCCAAGCACCTGTTAAAAACTAGATGCAATATAGTGCCACCAGTGCTAGGACATTTTTATATGAAGTCAAAAGGTGAGAGGAGTCAATTCTGCCTGAGTAATTAGGGAAGACTTCAAGAAAGAAGTGACCCTTGAGCTGAGAACAGTTATCCAGACACAGCACAGTAAAAGGAGCATGAGGAAAGAGCTTGCAAAAAGGCCCAGAAAGTTAAGGGAATATGCCACATTTGGGAAAATTAAGTAATGTGTTCCAGCTGCTTCTGAAGGGTCAGCAGATGTAGCTAAAGAGGTAGGCAAGGGAAGATTAGTAAAAATATTCCTTGCTAAAAGAGGAGTTTGGACTCCATTCTGAGAAGCAATGAAGTTTATCCACCATAGCACTGCTTGGCTTATTCTAGGAGTTTGGGGCAAGACTGATGGTCCACGGTGAGACTAAAGAGGGAGAGCAGACAGGAGACACCGCCATTGCCCTCCACCACCGCCACTGCCCACGTGAGAGACACCATAGCTTAATTGAGGGCATGGAATGTGGGGACGACAGAGGGAGTCTAGAGAGACTTGAGGTACAATCAATGATCTTTATTGAGTAGTTGAGGTGAGGAAGGAAGTATCTAGGATGATCCTCAAGAATCTGGTTTGGATCAGGAATTTAGAAGGAAAATAAGGAATTCAAAGGGAGGAGTTTTCCTCCATTGAGAAATGTGTAAAAGTAGAGAAATGATAAGTCCAAGAGAGCATCTAATGGCTCAGTTAGCATTGAAGTTGTTTGGAACTGATTAGCATACACCCAGAGTGGAGAGAAGGAAAATTAAAAGGAGAAAACACCAGCTGGATTGTCTCTTCACATACTGTGAGGGAGGAGACAGAATCCCATAGCAAGAGTGGAGTTCTTAGATTGTCTCTGGTTTTAGGAATCTATGTCATCCTTGATCTCCTGAGTCAACCAGAGAGTGAGGCGGCAAATCATAGAAGAGATGGCACAAGTCTCGTCAATACCAAAAGAGAAGTGGGGCTCTCCTTGGGTACCAACGGTGTGGTCTTTTCCATGAAGTTGTCAAATAATATAGACCAAATGACGGTCTTGAATGCAAAAATGTAGAGAATTCCCTGGCACTTGAAGGGGGCAGATCCTTCAGTTAAGCTTTGATGGACAACGTCAACTTAGTATTTGCAATGTAGCTATTACTCATTCACTCATCCCCATTCTCCAAAAAAAACTGCTCTGAAAATCCAAAGAATCTCATTCCTATTACAAGGACTCTGAATGGTTGTATTTTGGTGGGAGGATGGGCAGAGAGGAAGGAGGGCTGCACCACTGGCTCCTGCACAGACACAGAATGGTCAGAAGGGATGAAGCAAGCTGGTACCTAATGGTACCTAAGGCTCAAAGATACAGATCCTCCGTTTCCCCCTTTATCATCAGGACAAAGCAGCTGGAATGTCTATCTTCATGTCATTCCTTGATGTTTATTTTAACATTTTAGCTGTATAAAAATAGTTGTGGGTGTAGAAAAACATACCAAGATCTTGGTAAATAAATATTTGCATTCATTTTAAATACTGGGAACTGACAGAAGAAACTGAGGATAAGAAGCTGCAGTGAGCACATTGAAGTCGTATGATTTTCCCTGAGCCCCATAGAACCATATTCAATTCATCCAAAATGCATTGCAAAATTGGGGTGCAGGAATATTGAGGGAAGAAGGCTGATTCTAATGATGAAGTTCATAAGTGATTTACACACTTGCTTACAACACACTCATACACATTTTCATTTCCTCACATTGTTGAAACACAAGGCCACCTACAAAGTATAATTTTTCTTTACATGGCATTCCCCACCCAAGCCCCCCAAAAAAGTCTGCTTCAAAACATCTACCACTTCTGCAAATTGTGGCAACACCATCCCCTCCACTGTTTTTTTGGTTTGGAATTTTGAATGTACTGCAGTGCAGATGCACCATGGGAAAAGGCAACATTTCAACACTCCCCTCCCAGGGTTGGTGAGGCAGGCATGAAACAAGCATTGGAGAATAAACCAAATAAATTCGACCCACTGCCTAGTTGTGTCTGGCGCCATCCCCTTCTCAGGGATGCTATTACCAAAGCACTCTGCATAAGTTATGCCCTTGAATCATCACAGCAAACTTCTGTTACTGCAGTATCCCTATTTACAAACCAGCAAACAAGCTCAAATGTGGTTTAGTCAAAAACTTGGCCAAGATCACACAGCAAGTAAGAGGTAGAAGCAGGACTCAGACCTAGACAGCCTGTCCATGGGCATCGGCCATCATCATCTTGCCCACCTGGCTTGACACCCTGGGGGGTAGAGTTTCACACCCACAGAGAACAGGGGAGTGAATATCAAGTGCACACAGATAAACCAACAGTGGGGGGCAGAGGAGAATTTCAGTGCACTGGGAAACAAATATTTGTATTTAATCTTAACATTGGGTAGGATTGCAGAAGAACATTGGGAGTGGGGGATTAACTCAGAGAAAAGTCTTCCAAGCCAACAGTAGTAAAATTTAAGGGGCCAAACTCTCTCAGGAACAGGGTGTATTTGAGGAGCCATTTGTCCTCAGAACTAAACAGCACACAGGGATAGAAATAGATCAGAAGCCAATTAGATTTCTTGGATCAACACTAAAGCTTCAGAGCTCAAAAATATTGATCAATAGAATCAATGAACTTCCCAAAACTTGCTTTCTTCAGTGGTGGGTAGTAAAAGGAATGTTCAACTAGGATTTAGAAGATTGGGTTCAAACTCCTGTTCAACTCTCACTGGCTGTGTGTCTTGAAGCCAATAGCTAAAACCTCTCCAAGGGGCAAATGTGGCAACTGAAATATAAAATTCTAAAACAAAGCAGTAGACTTCAGAAAACTGGTCCAAATCACTATGGCCAAGTCACAGCTGAGCCTTGTGCAAATGGGATCATCATGCCTACCTCAGAGAGCTGCTGCAAATGGGGTAACAGGTGCAGAGGCACCAGGATAACTAACAAAGGCTACACAAAAGGATAGCACCTGCCTCCACTGAAAAAAAGAGGGAGTCAAATCAGGAGGTCCTTCAAATCCCTTCTTGGTCAATCTTTAGTCAATGATCCTTTCGGAAAGGAGCTAATAAACTGCTTGCTCCTGTTGAGTATCTACTAGGTGACAAGCAGGGCCAGCTTCAGGGGTGTGCAACCTGTGCCGTCACACAGGGCCCTACACTTAAAAGGGCTGACATTGGGATTAATGCCCTGCTGTCAATGTCCTCATATTCTTAACTTTTGAACAAGGAGCCCCGCATTTTAATTTTGCACTGAGTCCTGCAAATTACGTAGCAGGCCTGGTGCATGGCACCAGGACACAGCAATAAAACAGACTGGCATCCTCGAGGAACTCCAAGCAAGTATATTGCTCTGGAAGCAAATCCTACAAAATAAATACGACACTTAAGGAAAGATATTAACTTTCATATTTTATTCCTCAGCCCAACCTTAGATTGAAAGCTCTAAAGATTAAAGCAGTTATTTATCCTCAGGACAGGTCCCGGCTTGCTAGCACACGAAACACACACACCTCCCTACAGACTCACCCAGTCACACCCTTCTGAGGTGAGAAGATGTCTTCCTGGACTCCTTAAAGCACATCCACTCGGCTACACCATGGACAAATGAGCGCCTACAGCAGAGGTTCTCATAGAGTGGTCCCCA
This sequence comes from Tapirus indicus, assembly GCA_031878705.1. Taxonomy (NCBI): domain Eukaryota; kingdom Metazoa; phylum Chordata; class Mammalia; order Perissodactyla; family Tapiridae; genus Tapirus; species Tapirus indicus. The sequence goes on from CM062918.1 coordinate 51,760,302, forward strand.
GCCCAGCAGCATCAGCATCACCTGGGAGCTTGTTAGACATGCAAATGCTCAAGTCTCACCCCAGACCTACTGAATTAGAAACTCTGGGCTTGGCGCCCAGCAATATTGGTTTTAACAAGCCATCCAGGTGATTCTGATGGCTAAAGTTTGAGAACCAATGGCCTAGATAATCAAATGTAATCACTTTGAAATTTGTTTGATATTTTTTCTTTCCTTTTTTTTTGCGGGGGGGGGGGCTGGGGACTGGTGTGTTGGGGGAATTGGTGGGGTTGGGCCTTCCCAGCATCCTCCCCCACCCACCACGGCAATCACCCACAATTCCCCAAGATCCGGATCTCTTTGTGTGTTTCCCACAAAATTCAATTTAACTCACACACTTTGTTTTTGCCTGTTCATTCAAGACACAATGCAGCCTGGGGTCCCTTGTGAACAAACATCCCATTTGCACATGTCAAGTATCTGATTCATTTAGACTTATCCCAATTGCTTAATGTCTGCAACAGAAACCTCCGTGATATTCTTCATCCAAACAGCTGAGTTAATGCCCTTGGACAAAGGGGGCCTGGTGTTTGGGTGAGCTCCCGTGGGCCTGAGAGCCACAGAGGGAAGCTTGTTGAATGCACACATAAAAAGAGAAGAGGTAGGAGGCAGAGACTCTGATCTTTATGACCCTCTGATTATTCAATCAGTTAGTTAAAGCATAAATCCATCCCCCGACCTAACAAAATACTATTTTACTTCCTTTTACTCCATATTTTATCTTTTATAGCCAATAAAACATAAAAACCCTACAAAGGTTATGTTCTCATCAATTTTTGCACTAAATGACAATAAATTAAGTGGAGGTTACTGCAGCAGCAACAACAGACATCAGCTTGAAACTTTCTCGAAAGACAATCCTCCCCTCCCACCATCGGAGCTGAGGGCTGCTAGTCAAAGACTTCTCCATAAAAATTAAAGCCCAATTTTGGAATAGTATTGCCACTCTATTTTTTTAAGTAGTTAGGTAGTGTCCAGCCTTTTCTCTTGTTTCTTAAAAATCTGCTCTGGGGGCTAAGAAATAAAAAAGAATGTAAAAACACAAAAACTTAAGTATTTGTCAGGTACGAGAAAGAAAAGCTACACTTTGCCGGAGCACTTTGAGTCCAATATCTTCCAGTTCTCATTGGAATGAAAAGTCTCCGAAACCTCCACAACACTAAATAGATGTATAGACTCAAAATTTATTTTTCATTTGTATAAAAGTCATTTGACCATGATGTGTCAAAGTGCCATTCTATGAGTTAGTATTAAGCACTTAGAACAATACCTGGCACAGACCAAGGGCTCAACCAGTGTTAGTTATCATTCTTATTCATTATCGTTGTTGCTGTTGCTGTTACTGCTACGTCATGTGCTAGTATGTGATAAGTATATCCAATGACAACCACAACAGATGTGGCTCTCCTGCCCCCATGAAGCTCACAGGTGAGTGGCAGAGACAGATATCAATCAAATAATCACACAAGTAAATGTAAGTTACAAACTGTTACAATTAAGATATAACCCATTTGGCGTTGGGGGGACTAAAAAGAGTCCAGAGTGGTTTCATATCATTTTATGATTTTGAAACCTCTTGGATATATAATTTGGACCAAATCATGACCCTTCCCCAGATGTTTTTCAAGACCCTTCTGTATTACTATGCAAATTCCAAATGTAAAGCATCTAAAAAGAGTTGTAAATAAATATTCATGTTTCATTCCTATATCACTCAACATCAGAAACATTTCCCCAATTTTGTAGATTAGCACTTATTTTTTTTCATACTGTTAACATTTCCAAATACAGAAACTGGGTTATTGCAAGAAACAAGCCTATGTACAAACACACTCAATGAATCTTCCACGAATTTTCCCAGAACTTTATGAATTATAGTTAATTGATAAATCAATTATAAGCCAAATTAAAGCTAAGGTTTACCTTCAAGCAAAGTATGCAAACCACTTTCTTGAATCTTATGACTATTTCTAAATAATATGAATTACTTTAATAAAAATATTTTTTATTTCCTTAACTTTTTATTTTTAAGCTATAAAATAGGTTTTCTGGTGACTTCACTTAGAGTCAAGACCAAGAAAGAAAATACTTGACCACAGAATGTGGAGCCTCATTCTTAAATAGAATCTGTTTAACAAAAAGAACTGGGAAAATTCAGGAAAGTCCAGGGGCGTCTCCACTGGCATGGTCACACACACCCCGAAGCATGCTGGATCTGGAGGAAACCCTCGGACCATCTCCCCAGGCAGGAGGGCCTGGGCTCTGTCCAGGGCCCCATGTGTGGATCCCAGCTCCATCTCTTCGTGTCTGAACTTGGGGCTAGTAGCTTAGCCTTCTTCAATTTCAGTCTCCTGCTCTGTAAAATGGGTACTGACCTTATAAGCAAGCAGTGAGGATTGGGTGAAAGAATGCTTGCAGATGCTTCTTAGCATAATGCTGACACAGAGGGAGCACTAGCAATAGTTCAAGCCTCTCAAAACTCTGTCTCCTAATGAGACAAGATCCAAAGGTAGAACTACAATAAAAGAAACTGGGACCCAGAAACCCATTTCCACCGCCCATGAACTTCCACTTGAGCACGAGTCTTCTAGGATTCTCCAGGAGCCACCTGGGGAGCAGCTGGCCCCACTGGAGCTGGTGGTAGCTAACTCCTAGGAAGCACATTTCCTCTGAGCCTTCATAGGCCAATACGGCCTGACCTTCTGGCAGGTTCAGCCCTGGCCCACAACTCACAGAACAATTTGTTACCAGAGTAGAGATGGCAGCTAAACCAATAGGCCAAGCAGAACTTTCCCCTCCACAGTTATCTCATCAAGCACGTCACCCATATGCAATAGCAATCAATTCCAATGTGCAAAGAACTTTAATCCCATAGGCCACTCACGAAGAAAAAAAATCTTTAGACAGTCATCCAAGACCGTTTTATTCATCCATTTAAAATACTGATTAACTGCATGCTGTGTACCAAGCTCCATGCTAGGTCCTAGAAATAAAGATGAGAAATTCTCAGTCTTTGTCTTCAAAGTGTTCACAGTCTTGGAGGAGGAAGACGTTTAATAGGTAGTTTTAATATAACATAGTCAGTACAGTAAAAAACGCTGCACACCAGATGGTAAAATGTTTTTCCTTTTAAGAATTTGGCCTGGGGAGTAAAATATTCAAGACAAAGAAAAAAATGCTTTTCCAAAATAATAACTATATTACCACCTTTGATTAGCTAATTAATACACATTAACTGTAAAAGAACCATAAAAAGAAGATAAGCAAAAAGAAAATATAACCTTTATTCTCATCATCTGAAATAACTACTGTTAACATTTAGCTTCATAGCCCTCTGGATTTTAAAATATATATCTATTTCTAAAATAGATAAGATCATTTTATACAAAGTATGGTAACCTGGGTTTGTCATTTATCAGCAAACATACATACATATATTTCTGGATATGTATAGCCCTCTGGATTTTAAAATATATATCTATTTCTAAAATAGATAAGATCATTTTATACAAAGTATGGTAACCTGGGTTTGTCATTTATCAACAAACATACATACATATATTTCTGGAGTATTAAATGCTCCTCTAATTTATCATTTTAAGTGATTGCATAGTATTTCACTATAGTTTTCATAATTTCTTTAATTATTCTTTACTGTTAATATTTAGACCACTTCTAATTTTTTTAGCTATCATAAACTGTATGACATTCTTTTTCACACATCTTTTCAAACTAGTCCAATTATTTCTCCAGATAACTTCCTAGAAAGTGGAATCATTGTATCAAAGGGTACACACATTTTTAAGACTTTGATATCCATGACCTAATTGCTCTGCAGAAAAGTTGTACCATGAAATATCACCATTTCCTCACACCTTCACCTTCACTGTAGAGCTCACTCTTTTTACTCTATGCATTTTGTATTTTTATATTTTAATGTATCCATCTTACCTAAAAATGTTGCTTACAAGAGCGTCATTTTTAGAAGTAGTGATGACACTTGCTGAAATTAGGCAGCTTTGAGCTGCCCAGTCATTCTAGTTTGGATTTGGGGCATCGGTGCTTCTCACACTCTACCACACATAGAAGTCACCTGGGGATCTTGTTGAAATGCAGATTCTGATTCAGTAGGTCTGGGGTAGAGACTGAGATACTACATTTCTAATAAGCTCCAAGTGATGCCAATGCTGCTGGTCCATGAACTACACTTTGAGGAGCAAGGAGCACAATTCTCTTATCTCAAGGCCCCTCCCAGTTCCTAAAAGATGCCCCCATTTCCTCAGCAGCTTCCTCCTCAAAGGTGCCCTGCAGCAGTGAAATTATTCTACCACTAATTCTTTGCATTGTCTTGAACAATTCACTGAGCTTCAAAGGGCCTCAGTTTACCCACTTGTGAAATGAAAAGCTTGGAGTATCTGGCCTTTAAATTCCTTTCCATCTCCAATAGCGAAGGAAGGAAGGCCTCCCTGCCCAAATAGAACTAGGTGCGTCATAAATTTCCTTCTCACTAGGACAATTCTGAATATCTTCTTCCCTTCACCCCACAGGACTGCACTCAGAAGTGTGAGACCAACTGAGGAACTGCCATGCAAGCAGCTGGTGACAGCCTCATCCCAAGGAAAAAGCACCCTTGAAAGGGGACACGCTACTCCAACCAACATCTCTCCTGGCAGGGCCTGGTCATAACGATGGACATCATCTTCTCTCCCCAAAAGAATAGATTTAACAAGAACCAAAGGCTAATTCGCCCGTTAAAGGAACAAAGAGTGGGATAAGGGAGGAGAGTGACAGAAATACTGCATCTGTAAATACTTGTCAAAGAGCCCCGAGAAGTCAGCTCTCGGCAAGGGGAGTTCCAGTGTCCTCGAGAATATTTCACTTGTAATGGCTACTCCCTTCTGTTCTGTTTTTCCCTCTTGCTTTTCTACAACACTAAAAGGTGGGCAGAAGTAGAACATGATCCTTAATGCCTGAGATGACTGAGTAGTTGTCTAAAATGATGTCGAATCTACAGACATAAGCTCTTATTTATCAATAATATGAAAACACTGCAGTTCTTGTTCTGCAAGAGCATTAAAGGTGTTACCTACTCTAATGGAAGACAGATTTTAATGCTCCCTAGTTCAATTAAGTGATCAGTAAGACCACGAATGGATGTTTAATTTTCTGTTTCTGAAAGTCAGGCCGGAATGATTTATTTTTAGTAACAGTGCACCTTTCCCCCCAAACAACCTTTTTCCTCCTGCCTCTTTCCATTTACCAACAGAGAGTTTAATTTGTTCACAAAATTCTTTTTCTCATTTTAATTTCCTTTAGCTTCCTTTAAACAACTCCTTAGCACATTTTGACTCCTAAGTGAACTTTTTTAAAAAGTACAAAATTCCTGATCTATATAGCGGAGGATATAGAAGAGCTATGAAAACCTGGGGGAAAATTTTAAAAATGCTTTAAGAGATATATCAACCCAAACCAACTTGTGTTCCTTGTTTGGATCCTGATTGAAATAAATCAACTGTAAAAAAAAAAAAAAAAAAAAGTACCAAACTCCTTTGCTTTTCTCTCATACAGATGGTACCCTGTCCTTCTTTCCGGTGTCTCCCATAAGTCAGGAGGCTTTTGTTTCTTAAATTAGGCATGTTGATCAACTCTAATCTAGCACATCAGCCAAACTGCCAGAACCTGAAATACAATAAACAAAAATAAATTAGCCAGCATTTTTCACTTTTAACGTTTATGCTGCTGGCCATTCTTGAACCCACTTCCACACTGTGAGCCTGCAAGCCCCTCGTTTCTGAGCTGTTTGCAATCTCTTGCTCTCCCATTTTGAGATGGAGCCCCGGCCAGGACACATTTCTGTGAAGAGCTGCCGCCCTAATTCCTCCCCATCACTTCGCAGCTTGTCAGCGGGACCCAAGCAATAAAAAGATCAATAAGAAAACAAATCCCACCTTATTAGGTCCTGTTTGATCTTAAACCCACACCATCCAAGATTTCAGCTACATAATGCTGGCTCCAGACAAGAGGAGCAGAGTTTCCTTATGAAAATAAATTAGACAAGCACACGGAAGAAAGAGAAAATGGATGTGCAAACTGCTAAAATGTTTGAGAGCCTTCAATGCGGTCAGCAAGCTCGGCCAAAGGCAATGGTTTCTTCTCCTTTCTTCTTAAATCTTCTATTCTCTACCCTCCATACTCCCTGCAACAAGACAAATATTTTTCTTTCAAAGAATATTTTAAGATACTACCTTTCAATTAGGGATAGCCTTATTTCTTTTGTACGCTGGGGTTTTGTTTTTCACAGCGAAATTATCAGGTACACTAATGATGGCACACGCAAGTCCTAAGAGTCGCCTTGCTACAATCCATCAGCTGTGATAATATCGAGATGAATACATTGTCAGGAACCTGGAAGTAGCATTTCATTTATCCCACTCCCACCCCTAAGAGGGGCTCCACCAGGGATTACATTATTATTCAGTCTTCCTGGACCCACTCCAAATGCAGATTGCAACTACAATTCAAAGGAAACTTATCAAAGGTGATAGGAAATAGACCTGCTACAGAACATTTTTCTTAAAAAATTAACCTTTTCAGAGTTTAATTCCATCCTATATACCCATAAATAGACCAGCTTTCAGAATCTAAAAACTAATCCTATCATAATAACACAAAGCTCCATCCCTCATTCCCTATGAACATTAATATTGCTTTAAAAATCACAAGAAATCTCTTCGACTTCTTAAGCTTTGTAATTCATTTCTGTACACCATTTCAAGAAACCTCATTAATTTAGGCAGCCTTTTCGCAGCACATCTGAGGCACGCAAATATTTGGAATTTTTACCTTAGGTCAGAGGTTAAGAAAAAATTAACTTCTCATTTTCAGGAAGGATTTATGAATATGAAAAATGCTTTTGACAGTAACATGTTTATGTTATCTAATTCGCAAATAAAATAGGCTACACAGAATCTAGAAGGTAAAAATTGAAAGAAAAAAGAGAAAGGTTTTATACAGATGGTGGGGGTATTTTTTAAGAAAGGAAAATCTTGTTACCTCCTTAATAGTTTTTCCTATAACCCAGCTTCAATATTCCAATCAAATGTAAGATGGAAGGGCTTTGATTTGGAAGAGAAAAAAATCCTTTGAACACTGAACAACACGCGATTTGTGCAATTATTTTACTAGACTTAACTCCCTATGCTCAACTGCCCATCACTTGATTGACCGAGATGCTGTTTCCATTGAGCTGGGTTTACAATTATCCTCAAACAAGGAAAACTTCAAAGGCTGCTCAATAGGTATCTTCCGTTCTTCATTAGAACTCGTAAATGCATAACCTGCACATAAACAAGTCACTCTCCCTAATTAAATGGAATCTCTTCGTCTCTATTAAAAATTTAGAAGTGCTGTCTGAGTATAAACATGTCATCTGAGAAGGGAGAGGGAGACTCTCACAACATCCATGAATAACCAGCTGAATCTCCTTTAAGCAAAGCCATGGTATTAGCACAGAGGCACATAAATTTTTCTAATTATTTTATTATCAGTAAAGATTGTTTAAATGTAAAGGATATCCATTGCTGGCAATTACGTCCTCAAGTATTATCTGTCTACTAGGGAAACGCAGTCCAGGCGCTTTAATTTGCTTCAGAGACTATCTCATAGCCTTTCCCCCACTTTCTTCTCCAAGTATCTATACTCCGGAAGAGGGAACACAGCATTTCCTCCTATAGTTGTATTTAGCTTGGAAAACGGGTTTGTTTGGTTAGTTTAGTTATTTAGTTATTTAGACTTAGAATTCTTAGAAGGATAATGCATAAAAGCCCTAGTTTGGAAATGGAAATGTTCCTAAAGTGTTTTGGGTTTGTGTTGTTTGGTCTGTTGTTAAAGAAAGTAAAGGTTTTTAAACTCTTTGCCCTTTTTTGGAAATTGCTGGAGAAATTATAAAGCACCTTCAGCTAAAAGAAGTAGTTTAACTTGTGCTTAGGCTTCACTTCCCAAACCCCCAACGTTCTAAAAAAAGTCTCTTTTCATAAAGTTTGAAACAATATTTGTGACATTGAGCTTTATGTCATAAGACCAGCCAGAAATTGTAGCATGTAAATGTTTGAGGAGGAGGATGTAGAGTTTTGGGCTGTGAGGTGTTTTGTTAGAGCTCCCTCTTGTGGTCAAATGTCATCAACACAGTTTCTGTTCCACATTTTTTTAAGGGCACATTTGACAATCCACGGTAGCATAATTTTGACAAAAATAAGCTGCAATTCAGGGTTGAACTTTTTAATATCTTGCTGGATTTTGGATCCTCTCTTCTTCTCCAAAAACACCTTAAAGTGCATTCATTCAAGCAAACAGGAATGTATGAGAGTTCTTAAATGTATGAGAACCATTAAAATACACATACACAAATTAAACACAAATGCAAAGCAGCGTTCCTTGATGATTTGGGAACAGAGAAACTCTTCTTCATGAAATGACACCCAACCCCAAATGTCCTGCAGCTGGCCATGGAAGGGATGGTTTCTTTCCCTAGCATCAGTCCTGCTGTCAGATGCCGATAGCATGGGGTTGAAGTAGCAGCTGCAGGCTGGGTGGATAATGTCACCCATCACCACCCAATCTTAAAATGTCTTAAAATGCTGTGATGTTGACTGCACCCACCTTCAAGGAGAATATGCACCCCAGTGGAGCAAGGGCCCAGCTGCCTCAGCCCTTGAATGGAAGTGGGTGGGACTTTTTTCTGATACTCCCTCCAATAGGGACGTAGGAATTCAAAGGGAGGAAAAAGATATTAAGGGAGTAATTATAATCAAATATTTCCATAATTTGTTAACTATGTAAAATAAACCATTTCTATGGCTTCAGAATGTTCTACCTAGAAGCTTCACTGAAAATAAGGATCTTTGTGATAAATCCTGCCTTTGACCAGAAAACCTGAGTTAAGAAGGACTGAAAAATGAGCCTTCTCTTTGATTCATCAAATTTCAGGTCTTGAAAGGATCCTGGAGATTATACATTTCAAATTCATCATTTTACAGATGAAAAAAAAACAAAGCCCAGGGAGGTGTAGGGATTTGCCCAAGGTCTCATGGTAAAAAGCAGCATGGAGTCTCCCGGCTGTAACTAGCATGACCCATTCTCCTTGGCCCCATCTTGCCAAAGACCTTTCTGGCATCCAATTCTCTATCCTGGCCTGTGGTCCACAGTCTGGCTCAGTGGTCCCTGAACTGCCACTAAAACTTCTTTCCTGCTAATTAGTGGTCTGTCCTGGTTCTTTCCTCACAACAATAAATAAGTGACAACCATATACTTTAAGACAAGACTAGCAGCCATTGAAAACCACAACGAAACTCAATAAAACGCTGAAAACAAAACATTCTCCCTAGAAATTTCTGGAATTCCCATTCCATGGGGGTTCATGCACTGTGGGGGCTTGTCAAACTTCTTATACAAAATGAAATTAGAGTAGGTAAGGGAACTGGTACTGTTTTTTTATTATAAATGTCAATGTTAGTACCCCTCTATGACTGACTTTACAGCTTATTAGGAAATACCTTTTAGTCATTTCTGAAAATAAAAGCCTATAGAATGATTCACTGTAGGTAAAAGAGCTGAAGAGTGGTCTTTGATCAGTTGCCTTCAGCTGATCCATTACATACAGATGTGTAGGTAGGTACGCAGAACCATTCTCTGGGGTTGATGGACTTCCAAGATCTGATGCAGTTGTGGTAGGAATAGAGATGCCCACAAGATGGCACTCTTCTTTATTCTTAATTCATCATGAGCAAAAAAGGAAAAAGTAGTGATTTTCACACAGTTCAGAAAAAACGGGATTGTGAAACATGTAGCTGGTTTCACATACTATCATGTTTAACGTTGTAACATGCATCACAGTTATGAAAATCTGCCTCCCACCTCCCTGAGGTCTGTGATGAAGAGCTCCTGCCCGGCTCCCCCAAGGCCTGAAGAAGGGTCTCGATGGCTGCTCTTAGGGAACGCCAGGTCTTGGGAGAAAGGCTGTGTGTGTGTGTGTGTGTGTGTGTGTGTGTGTGTGTGTGTGTGTGTGTTTACTGCATGATTCTATATTTTTCCTAAAAGCCGAATTCTGTCACAAAAGTTAATTAGATTCTCTCCTGTCTTAAGAGTTTTCTATCTTCAAGGGTAAGGTAGAGGCTCTCCAACCACCGTCCCTTCCTCCACAAATTCTCCTCCCCAAGGGACTTAACTGCCTTTGTCACACACACTGCAGTTCCTCTCCTGTGCTACAGAAATAACAAAGTCTTTGTAATTCTCTTTAGGGGGCAGCAGACAACATCGGCTTTGGCAGGAAGATGGGTGAAAAGAAAACAATATATGGCAGTTCTGGGCAGACCTCAGCGACTGGGGCCGGAGGTCTCAAAGCCGGCTTCCACAGCACTCTAGTTCCACAAACTGGACAGAAATATTTCGTTAATAAAAAAAATTAATGTTGGCTTTTCAACAAATGATGCTGGAACAATTGAATGTCCAGCTGATCTGTTTACCAGCTTTATAGTTTTGTCTTTCTGGAATGTCATATAATTGGAATCATGGAATAGGTAGCCTTTTCAGACTGGGTTCTTTCATTTAGCAATATGCATTGAAGACTCAGCCATGCTTTTTAGTGGCTATAGCTTGTTTCTTTTTATCACTGGGTAATATTCCATGTCTGGATGCGCCCAGTGAACACTGTGAAGAGAATGAAAAGACAAGCCACAGGGGCTGCCCGGTGGCGCAGCGGTTTAGTCCGTGCTTTGGCAGCCCGGGGTTGGCGGGTTCAATTCCAGGAGCGGCCGACGCACTGCTTGTCAGCCATGCCGTGGCGGCGTCCCATATAAAGTGGAGGAAGATGGGCACGGATGTTAGCCCAGGGCCAGTCTTCCTCAGCAAAAAGAGGAGGATTGGCAACAGATGTTAGCTCAGGGCTGGTCTTCCTCACCAAAAAAAAAAAAAAAAAGACAAGCCACAGACCAGAAGAAAACACCCGCAGAACACATATCTGATAAAGGGGTTCCATTCAAAATATAAAAGAACTCTTAAAAGTCAACAATTAAAAAAGAAAAACAGAATGAAAAGGGGGCAAAGATCTGAACAGACACCTCACCAAAGAAGATATACAGATGGCAAATAAGCATATGAAAAGGTGCTCAATATCATTTATCATTAGGGAATCACAAGTGAAAACAACAATGAGATACCACTATGCAGCTATTAGAATGACCACATCCAAAAAAACTGACAACACCAAATGCTGACAAGGATGCAGGGTGCTCATTCGTTGCTCACTCATTGCTGATAGGAATGTAAAATGGTACAGTCACTTTGAAAAATAGTTTGGCGGTTTCTTACAAAACTAAACATAGTCTTACCATATGACTCAGCAATTGGACTCCTATTTATCCAAATGAGCTGAAACTTATGTCCCCACAAAAATCTACACAGGTGTTTATAACATCTTTATTCATAATTGCCAAAAACTGGAAGCAACCAACCTGTCCTTCAACAGATGAATGGATAAACACACTGTGGCGCATCCAGACATGGAATATTACCCAGTGATAAAAAGAAACAAGCGATAGCCACTAAAAAGCATGGCTGAGTCTTAAATGCATATTGCTAAATGAAAGAAGCCAGTCTGAAAAGGCTACCTATTCCATGATTCCAATTATATGACATTCCAGAAAGACAAAACTATAAAGCTGGTAAAAAGATCAGTGGCTGCCAGGAGTTGGGGGGGTGAGGCTGCGTAGGTGAGTGCAGTGGATTTGTGTGCTACTGTACTGTAAACTAGATGCAAATTAGAAAAAATTATTTAGGAGGACAGGGGATCCCAGAATGGAATACAAAATGTGACAAACATCCCAACTGTATTACAAATGTGTGAAACAACCTCACCAAAGGGAGTGGGGGAAAATGGTGCTGATCTAAGTAACTTTGGAAATGAGTAGAATCTGTAACACCAAAGGAAAAAGGAGCTGCACATAGCACTGTGCTCTAGTTGATAATGTTTTCCTTGGGGATATGGGTTAACAATTCTGATAGTGCTATAGATATAAACTGGAACTGAACAATTAAGTAAAGGGATGGCAGGTGGCAGGAACCAGGTTTCTGACTGTTGGAGTGGGAATTTACAGATAAACAAGAGGAGGAGGATAGAATGAGCCATGTGGTAATGGATTAGATTTTCAGGAACAGGAGAGATTGGCCATCATTAAACATTACTTCCTACCCATCATCAGCCTACACACATTCACCAACTGGATGTGGTCCAAAGTTGATGCAAACTTAGGGGAGAATCCTGTTTCACTGCCGAGAAGATGAATGATGTTAGCTGTAAAATAAATTCAAAGAGACCCCACACTGAGTTCCAAATACTGTACGTTTCCCTGATGGGCTGCAGAATCAGTCTTGAGATTCATTGACAGACAGGAAGGAAGGAGGTGTGAGGCACATCCCAGGCTAACTATATGACGAGAGAACCAAGGTGGCCAAATTCCCAAATGGAAACAGGCAGTAGAAGGAGGACAAGCCACACGGGACCCCTGAAACTGTTGTCCACTACCCTGTGCAAACACCATACAGTGGGAAGTCTCTCCTAGGTCCATGAGGGCCCACTCTCTAATAATACTGTACAATATTACCTATTTATGTATTATCTATCTGATTATATCTGAAATTTATTTATTTGATTTATTAAATTCTTCCACTATACCAAGGACAATGCTAGGGACATTACCTGAATTACCTCATTTAATCCTCACGACAACACCATGAGGTAAAGACTATTACTCCCAGGGGAGCAAACCCCTAGGGCACGCTGACTGAGGAGACTCCAGGGAAAGAATTGAGCTGAAGTCAATTCCCCGGGCTCACAGTGGGGTTCAAGGGAAACAGATCTGTGTTGGGGAGGGCCAGTCATCCTAACTGTCCCATGGCCCTCTCGCCAGGGACCCACAACAGCAGAGCTGGATCCAGACACAGGCTGCCCACTGGGCACCCTCAAATCTGTATTCTTTATTTGGGGAGGATGGGAAACGATTAATTGATAGAACTCGTCTCTGAGGGGAAGCCCTCAGAAACGTCTGATACCCAAGCCAGAGCTCCATTATACAATACACCAAAACTACGTAAAAGACCCATCTTATCTGGCTCTTCCAGTGAGATGTCTTATATTTGGTTTCCAGTGATGCACATTTTGTTCCTCTCATACCGCCTTCAAAACTCTCACCGCGGCTTCTGGGGCGGCGAGCGGCCTGGCGGGCACCGAGCGTGCGGAGCCGGAACGGGGAGCCGGGTGGCCGCGCCCCGCGGGTGACCCTCCCGCGCCTCGCCCGCGCGCACCCCGGCGCGGGACGTGCGGGGCGCAGGACGGCGGCAGCACAAAGGTCCCGTCGTGCGGAGGGCGCCAGCCGCGCAGATGCTCCGCCGCGAGGCGGCGAGCGCTGGCCCGCGGCCCTCCCGGCCTCCGCCGCCTCGAGTGGGCGCGGCTCGCCCACGGACCCCTCCCCTCGCGGTGCCGAGGCGGCGGCGTGGCGGCCGCGGGCGCGCGGGGACAGCGCCTCGTGCTCACCTCGCGCTCGGCGGCCCGCCGGTCTGCGTCCGCCGGGGGGATCTGACCCTTTCTCCTCGGAGTCTCCTGAGTGCCTCGCGAACGTAAAAGCCATTTCACAGAAGATTGAAACCGAGGGCGCCCTCAGCAGCAGGTGTGGGAAACCAGCGCGCAACAGGGCGGCCCGGTTGCAATCCTTCAGTTCCTGCCCCTCTGGAGTGCCTCCCGTGCATGGGTGTGCATCGCCAACCTGCGGTCACGGCCGGCTGAATGTCTCGCGGCGGACCCCCGAGGCCTGCACGACCCACCTACACTACAAAGGGATCCCCGCGAAGACAGCCAGGCCGCTGACATGGGCCCCCACGTTCAAGAAGCAGTTAGACTTCACTGACTGTGTCAGGGAAAAGGGAGGCGAGGTCCTGGTCCACTGTGAGAATGGGGTCTCCCCTGGCTTACCTCCTGAAGACGAAGCCGTTCCGCCTGAAGGACGCCTTCGATCACATCGAGCAGAGGAGGAGTGTGATCTCGCCCAACTTTGGCTTCATGCGCCAGCAGCTCCAAGAGGAGGCAGCCCGCTCTTCATTCGTAGCCCGCGTGCAGAGATCCCACTGCACGTTCCCTACCTCAGCGCAGGGCCGGTGCCCACCCACTCCACGGTCTCAGAGCTCCCCAGGAGCTCCACGGCCACAGCCACGTGCTGCTGAAACTGGGATGGGGGAACCCGCGCAGGCCCAAGAGCAACTGTGAGTTTGTTTTTTAAACTCGTGGACATTTCCTACCTGTGCAGTACCGAAGCGCTCACTCTGTCATGCCGCCCGGTGGGAGAGTGAGCGGTCACCAGGCTTTGCAGAGGAACTTCAGACTGACCTCAGGGATAGGTTCTCAGCACCAAAGGAGGGCCAAGCCATCGTGAGAGCACAGCGTGTGCTGACTCCTATACTTCCAGAACCTCTGTCCTCTCAGGACTGCCCAGTCCTTGCACCTCAAAGTCTGCCTTTTCATTTCCTGCTTAAGGCAATGAGGGAGAAAGCAGTTGCTAGACCAAGGGAAAAGGCAGTTATGAAGCCAATTCATTTTGAAGGAAGAACAATTTCCACCTTATTTTTTTAACTTTGGCAGTCTTGGTGTCTGTCTCTGTTGCTTCAGGACATAAGCCGATCACCATCTAGTCAGGAAAGTAAAACCGTATATGCTGATTTGATCCCTCAAATGTTTCTGAGACTCCCTCTTGGTCTAGTGGAGGCAGTTGGTTGAAGTAGCAGGACATAGACACTTCTGGGTTTCCTTTCACTGTGGGTTCTTCCCTGACTTCGGACTTTGGCGTGATTCTTCTTCATACTTGAACCATTCTCATTGCACCTCTCCTCAACGCAACTCTTGTGTCATTTGAACAGAGTTCTTCAGACCACAGACCAAAAATCACCCCTCTGAGGTGGTGGCAGTGGGTGCCAGGAGCAAAAGGGGACCTGCTGTCTGGGTCAGTGGCATTTAAACGGTCGTTTCCCCAGCTTGCTGTCCTTATATATGTGCTGGTCTCTTGTGACACTTGTTTTCTTCCCTACTCCTGGGGGTTGTCTTCAAGCTGTTGACTTCTGGGATTTGCAGAATTCACAATGTGGTATTATTTCTTTTCTGTCTGTAGGTTATTTCTCCAGGGGAAAAGGCAATAATTTCTTAAAATCCATATGAATGTGAAGAAAAGCAGTATGTTACTGGTTGTGTTGTTTATAGTGTAAAATAAAACTAGTAATAGGAAAAACAAAAACCTCACCATCCCACGTCCCATTCTTTAAGAGCCACATTTCTCTGTTGAAGACATGATAAATGTCTATAAATTAAGCATGCTAAAGGGTTAATTGGAATCACCTCTCCCAATGGATATGTTTATGTGGAGACAATGTCCTCATGCAAAGACAATGTCATGGGGGGAGGTCTGGCAGAGCAGCAGGTGGATGGGAGAAGAGAGGAAAAAGTTGTTATCAGGTCTCTGAACTTGTGTAGCACATTCTTTGTGCCAAACAAACAACTTGTGTTATCATCTCTGAATGCATCAGCGCCTGGCTGGTTATTTATAGTAAGGTGAGGCAAGCGAGGGACCATAGGAAATGTTCCAAGTAGAGGCAAATAGTTACCCGTGACAATGGAAGGAGACAGTGGTACCAAGCAGATAACGTGGTGGGCTATTCCAACCACTGGGCAGAGCTCACCTCTCAAGAACGGTGTCCCTGTTATGTGAACACTCATCCAGAAGGGAGCTGAGCAAAGTAGGACCGGGATTGGCAGGAATGATTCCGGGGCATAGGGAGAAAGGTGGTGCAAGCAAAGGGCGTGGGTAGCTGGGGGATGAGGTCAGTTACCAGGGTCCCCTGAGGGCCAGGGTTATCGGAGCAGGACACAGTGCTTGGGACAAAGAGTGAGCCCAGGCACAGCTCACTCCTTCCCAGAGCAGGAGGGAATCCATCAGAGTCCAGGGAGCAGCAAGAGACACAGCTGGTTAAATGTTCCATCGTTGGGCCAGCATGCATCTGAAACCAGGGCCAGGCCAGGCCAGAATTTCCATGCAGGGATTTGGAGGCCTCAGCCAAGGGAGAAACAAAAGATACAGAGGCTAGAAACAAGGCTGACATACCTTATCTTACTCTGTATGTGTTAGTATTAGAAGCCAGATATTAACTACATGGAAACCTGATATTAAAACAGAACTGGCAGTTATTCCACTGAAAAGCTGGAAGGTTTTGATTCTACCTCTTCTGTTGTTTCATCTATGCTCTGAAATCATTTTGTCATTTCCCTGTTTTCCCAACAACTTGGAATATGATATTGGGAGCGCATCCTTCATTTTCCTTCTTTTGTTTTATGACTCTAATAGAAACCTGTTTTCCCGACTGATACGCAAAATTTAGCTAACTTAGGCTTTTCAAAGCACAAAGTTAGATCTAAATTTTGGAGCTCTGAGGTGTCTGGAGTACGTACTATGATTTATCTGGGATAGGTATTGTTGATCATAAAATGTCAAAAAGAAAAAGAAGTCAGAAGGTAAACATAAAAAGTTTCTCTTCAAACAGATCAGTGGTTACCAGATGGGAAGGGGGTTGGGGGTGAGCATAAGGGGTGAAGGGGCACATATATATGGTGACTGACAAATAATAATGTACAACTGAAATTTCCCAATGTTATAAACTATTATGACACCAAAAAAAAAAAGTAAGGTTCTTTTCCAGCAATTCATCATGGGACTTGGGCTGTTCTGGTGACTGGGGGAAGAAGTGGTATAGAATCAGATCAGGACTGGAAAGTGGACTTTACCATCGGGCAGGGCCTCATTCCCCACGCACCACGCCCAGTCACTGCGACATTCCCAGAGGTCCCCAACACTGTTGTGGGCGGTTTCTGATCACCTGCAAACACCCAGACTCCCCCATCAGAGGTCAGGATGCTCCAGGCGCTGCGTGGGGGCTGGGCACTGTCCCCCATCACCTGCGAACCGCTCTGCTCAGTCTGTCCCCTGCTGTCCCCTGGAGAGGCTTCTTGCTTCTTCCTTTCACCAAGAGACTTTTCCTTTGAGACAATCCAGGCCTACACCTTCTTGAACTAGACTTTGAACACTCAAAAGCCACTTACCTCTTCTGTGGCAAGGGAAGCCCGACCGTCACTGCCTAGAGCCGAGCCTCCCTCTCGAAGAGTGGGAGGAGAAACTGCCTCTCGTTCTTTCCTGATGAGCTTACTGCTAAGGAAACAAGAGCTGATTCTCAAATGGGTCATCTGCCAAAATGTTAACAGTGATCACTTCTAGTTGGGGTTCCAGGTGATTTAGATGTTCTTCTTCCTTCTTTTCTGTATTTTCCAACTTTCTACAATGATTTTGTATTCTACTTGTAAGTCAGAAAAAAATACCAAAACAAAAAAATCCCATTGAAAGGATTGCCTCTCCAAAAAACCTTCCAGGTGCTTCCTCAGCTGCTCTGGCCCCCAGACACCTGTGCCTTCCTCCACCACATTCTCCGTGGTCAGTGTTGCCTTATTCTTCTTCAAACCCCAGTGCTTAGTTCAGTCACCAGCACGTAGTAGGCCTGTCTATTGAATAAACTAATAAGTCAATGAATGAATAAGTGAATTACTGAGATCCTATATTACCTGCTCAACTCTAGACTTTAAAAATCTTCCTGGTCATATATGAATTCATATCTGTTAGGACAAAGGTGATCCATTAAGACCAATGTGGTTCTCCAAAACTCAAGAATCCATGGTAACATTTGAAATCCGGCAACCTCTCTGATAGAGAAACCTAAAACTTGTTTGAAACATGTTTTTATTCCTGATCCAAACTCCTTTCTAATCCTTGAATTAATTAATCTTTAGAAATATACTTGAAAGTATAATAGCCTTGGGCTATGATGGATTATAGCTGGGAATGTTCTAATTTGTCCTCACCTACTGTTTTAAAAATAACAGCCACCCCACAGCCAGGTTCCACGGACAGAATGTGTCTTGTCTGGTTTGTTTCTTATTAACAGAAAGCTGATGGTTCAACTACAGAACAGCAAGGGGGAAGGGAGGAGGACTGGTGATCATTCTAAATTCTTAGCTCATTTCTTTACTGTGATTTCAGGGGTCCAAGAAAGCCCTCTTGTACCCCAGCCATTCTCCATTTCCTCACTGACTCCCTTCATTCCTGTAATAGAAGAAAGCTTTCATTCCAAGACCCACCCTATAAACTCACCTCCGGGAAAGAGACATGGGCTGACAGCCGTGCCAGGATTGAAACAGTATCCCACAGACCCTGAAAGGAGAGAGATGCCCTGCAGAGACCAGGAAGGGAAGTTCGGAGGACTTAAGTCCATCCTTGACCAGTCCCAATTTTGCCCGAGGTTTGCCTAGCTTTTAGACTAGACGCAGGCTATTTAAAGTTGGAATCATGGGGTTTGGATTTCTATAAGGCCTAAATAAAGTGGCTTCTGGTTCACTCTCCCCTTACCCTCTACTGTGGAGAACAAGACGGAGCAACCTGATTAGGAACACCTGGCTGGGAACAGCACAAATGCAAAAGAGGACCTTGCAAAGGAAGAAAGTGTGCTTTTCTGTTTTAGGAAACCTGCTGACGTAGGGAATGCCTCCGTTTTTCTGCAGAAATGCTGCCTTCAGTGGACAAAATTCAGCCACAATCAAGCTAATTGAATGCACAAATGTAATATTTTTCCAGGGCACCTCCAATTTAATGCTTGATGAAATCGTGTCTTTCGCATATATTTACAAAAGCTTTTCTTCATCCAGAAATGTCTGTTAAAATTGCTTATAGATGCTGAGATAGCAAATCACTCTTCTAATGTAATGAGATAAGTCATCTCTATAAACTTTGCTTGCTCAAATGTACTCACATAAAAGAAATCAGGCTACAGGCTTTTTTCGATAAATAGAATGAACAACTAGAACTTGATGGCTATGGCATGTTCTGCCTCATTGCTAAGGGATGTTTAAAATTGCTTCCTCTCTCTCTTGCAGCAGACTTTTCATTTTGGTAGTTGATGGAAAAAGGAGGTCAAATAAACTGATGTGGATAAGAAGCCAAAACCGTTTGTCAAAACGTGGGGAGAGGCCTGGAGATTGGAGTCATTTAAAGACTGAAAATTGATTTAAAAGATTTCTGTCCTCAAATCATTTTTCTTGCTAAATGTAGCCACTTTGTGAGCCTGGCTTTCCCAGCTTAAGCTATCTTGACTAATAATTTACACCATAGGAAATTCACATACTGGGAAGATTCATATGCACTGTCGTTTATGCATAGCCCAGTAAAACGGGTCCAAAGATCAAGAGTCCATGGAAAAGGCGAGGCCGTGAGAGGGTTATCCATCTGTTTCCAAGTAAGATTTGTCTTCCAATTCTAATCTGGGAACCAACCTGTGACAAAAGGCTTAAAAGGCCAACTCCCACAAGCCTAGGGTCACCATATAGGGCAGGTCACCATATAGGTCATGTGTGGTCACTCAGGTTGCACACTGCACAACTCCAGAAGGGATATCATTCACATAGACTACAATGTGAAGCATGCCATCTGGAGTTGTGGAATGTGGCAGCCCTGCCTGGCCAACCACCAGGTCAGGGGAAAAAAATCATCTGGTTCACAGTCACAGTTCAATAAGTTTCCATGGCTACGCTGCATGGATTGCCTTTAACTCCTCAAAGAATAAAATCAAAGTTCTTATTATCAGCTGACAAAATGTTAAAGCCTGTTGGTGCCCTTTTCCTTCCCTTTGTAAAGTAAAATTGTTTGGGAGAATATTCAAGTCTCCAGAGGGTTCTCTTCACTTTAAGAAATGGTTTGGACAGCTTTGACTGAGGAGGACAGGCTGGAATCCTGAAGAATATGAGAGCAAACTCCAAGTGCCCTTTCTGTCAGTTTTGGAAAACACTAGACAAACATTGCTCCATACAGGGGAGAGACAGCAGGCAGCTTTTGGAACGGTTTTCCGGGAGCTTTCCTCGTGCCAGTCTGCCTTCTGGATTTTCCCTCCCTCCTGCTGGAAGGTCCAGGCCAGCCAGACCAGTGGCCAGGCTGCCCTGGGCACAGCGGGAGCAGAACCTGCCCACATTCGGGCTGCACGGGCTTGCCTTCTCCCTCTCCCACCTTCCCTTGGCAGCCTGAAGTACATTGTAGGGTGGGAGGAAACCAAGTCTAATACTTCCTGCTCTGAAGCATGTTCCCAACAGCCTCTGCCAGCCCTGTCAATTCTGGGTCCAACACGGTCATTTGGGGTTAAACACAAAGGTCCTGCTTCTTATGCAGCTCCTTAAACTCGGCCCCAAGCACACGGAAAAGTCTATTTTGTGATTTGGGCATCAATTCTAATACACACAGAGGGATACATTTGAGAACACACCCAATTTTTGCATAACTTGCTTTTTAAAGACTGTCTCAGTGGCCTTCCCAGCACTTTATGAGAGCCATGCTCCATCAGTTTCTGTCTAATGTTTGCCAAAGTGTCAAAATAGCAAATCAATCAGCCTACAGACGTATTTTGTTTGGTCACCACCATGTTGTCTTAATTGATCTTGAATGCCTAAAATAGAGAAGGTGTTCCCCATTTCTCCAGACTCCCCCCTTCTGTCCAACCAGCCCATTTCACACATTTATTTCTATTACCTGCTGAGTCCCTGTGGACTACTATGTGTCCTACGTCAGCCAGGTGTCAGCAATTCGCAGTTGACATAGCATCCTCTGATGAGGAGGAAATATAGTGTAAGGGCTTGGGGATAGTCATCAACACCCGTCACCACCACCACCAGCCCTACACACTGCTTAGGGAAGGACCCATATAAGCAAGCTGTCTGCAGTGTCCTGGCCCAGCAGCCTACAAACGGCACCTTTACGTTATGAAGAGAGAGAGACACGTAAATCCACATCCATGCTTATTATGCAGTCTGTCCATGAAAGGACAGACCAGAAACCAGGCGGCTCCAGGGAAGGCCGCTGGCTGGCTGGGGAGAGGAGTGGGACTGAGACATGACTTTCTCCATATACAGTCTTTGCGCCTTTTGGAATGTGGACCATATTACCTTCCTCCCAGCTGAGCAACTTCACCCTAGATTTCAGGGCGTGATTCAAACACTGCTTCGCCTCTGGGTCACCTTTCTCAATTCCCCAGTCAAAACCAATCCCTTTCTTCTCTGCTCCCAAACCACTTTTGTTACACCTCCTTCACAAGAACACTGTAGCCCGAGTCACTGACAGGTGAGCCCTCGAGGCTGGGGCAGAATGTTCTTTATTTCTGTAAGTCTAATGGCTTATAGAAATATTTGCAAAATTTGCTAAACAGACCCACCACCCCACCCTACCCCTCTTCCCAGTTTGAGGCCACCACTGATGCTTGTTTTCACCTTATTTACCTGTAGAAAGATGAGCAGGCGGAGCCGTCATTCTGGGATTTTTTTCCCCCATAGGTACTATCATCCCCTGGGCATGCAGAGCTGCCCGATGGAACCTTCTATTATAAGGGAAATGTTCTCTACCTGTACTGTCCAGAACACTAGCTGCCAACCACACATGGATACTGAGCATTTGAAAGGTGGACAGCGTGACTAAGGAACTGAATTTTTAATTTTATTTCATTTAAATTAATTTAAATGTAAATAGCCACATCTGGACCATATCAGACAGCTCGGTTCTAGAGCTTTCTTCCTCCAGGGGACAGCCTTACCAGCTGAACAAGACAACCCTTAAGCATGTTTGATTTTTAAACAATTAAATTGACTTTGAGGTCAACAAAGTACTTGTTTCTAAAGTAAAAATTTGGTTTATTCATCTGTTTACGACACAGTACACAGAGGCAAAGTGTTTCACATCATAGATTTCACTGCCAACTCCTTAGAATGTTCATTTGTTTGGCTAAAAGGAGAGACTAGATGGGAAAGCCAGGTAATGCGTAGGCATCTACAATAAGGATGAGGGGCGCGAGGCTAACATCATCCTCATGGGGATGGGCACAAGGGGGCTGTTAGTCGCAAGCTGATTTTCCAGAACTGTTAGCGGGAAGCACAGGAGGACTGGTCCCGGACGCTGGAGCCAGGCGGGCTTCAGTCATCCCCACCACACAGGTACAGCAACGCCTTCTGGTAGTCACCCTTGGTGTCTTGCTACAAATGGCCGAGGAGAAAAAAGAAATTCGGTATCAGGAAAAAGACCCAAACCCCACAATAACATACAAGCAGGCCCAACGCACACAGAGCCTCTCCCACTATTAACAGGGAAGACTCTGAGGGGCCTGCCCAGACACAAAGGCCTGGAAGGCCACACCCAAATCATCATCCTCGTCAGAGGATGCTCAGGGAGTGTGGCATAGGGGAGACTTCCAAGTCCCATTATTACCACAGGGTGGAGAGGAGCTGAGGACGTGAGGAAATGGGGATTAACATGGTGAGTGACCAGAGCGACAGAACCGGCCTGCTCTCACTGCAGGGAGGTCCAGCAAACACCACTTTTCTCCCTGGGCCTCACCATTCCAGAGAGGACAGGGTGCTTTCCTGCCTCACTGTGCTGCTTCTTGGATTCTCAAGGTCACATGGGGGTAAGCTGGTGAGGCAAGGAAACAATTACTAAGAGTCTAACTGGTCCTGAAACTTCAAGCATATGCCCTAATAAACCTGGCTACACCAAACCCACCTCTGAATTCATCCTTGGTAACCAATGATGTGCCTTTGGAAGTTTCAGGATCTTTTAGAAGGGGGGTTGCAAAGCCTGCGGGACCACCATGAGCACAATCACTCCTCATGTACAAACGCCACATCTCTCCAAAGTGGAGAGAAATGAGACTGATGGGAGTTCTGAGTAACCAAATGTCGCCAGGCCTATCACAGAGGGTTTCTCAAGAAGTGGAAATATAACAAAATGTAAAATTTAATTGATCTAAGTCTCTTCAGGATGTCAACAAGTCTTGCAGGATCATTGTCATAAACACCAATGATCACTGTAGAATAGCAGATGTGGGAAATATAAAGTATTTGCCTGATTCTGTAAGATTCCAGGACAAATCATAAATGGCGCTCTCAAAATAAATCCCTGATATTGGAGGACTAGCATCTCTTCCCCAGTGAATTAGGAAACAGAACATCTCTATTCTGGCATCATTCTGACAGGCCAGCTGCCCGGGGACCTGGGGCCCTCTGGATGGCCGGGCAGGGCCAACGCGGCCCCCTGGGGCTTACCTGGATGTAGTAGTACAGGGACTTGCCATACTTCCTCTTGAATTCAGACCTAATTTTCAACATGTCCACTTCACTGCGGGAGACCATGATTCTAATCAGGACCTTATCGCGAGTGCCCTTGCCCTGAAAGTCAAGTCGATATTTCAGGTTACGATTCACTGACAATGTTAACCACTAAAAAAGAATCTGGGAAGTTTTCTCGCAAACTGACCTGGGTTCTTGATGCTGCCCACTAGGAGACTGCAAAGGTAACAGTGAAACTATTCCCTTAAGAAAAGCGAGCATCGTGGAATTCCAAACACACCAGGATGAAATCAGCACAAACCCCGACGTGAGCCTTCAACACATGCGTCCTGAGCACTAACTACGGCAGGGCTCAGGTCAAGAAGTGTGCACGTCTGCAGACGTAACAAAAGTTCCTGGCTCTCAGGGGCTTAGAGGTGACCTGCCACCAGGTTTCATCATGGCTCTGTGCCATTTGAACGGCATGAGCAGTCAAGACCCACTGAGTTTACTTCCAGAGCCTCAGATCAGAGGCTCCAGGGAACGGGTCCTATTTGACATGGCACCTGAGGAGAGATGGGAGAAGGCAGTGTGGACACGGGGGTGGATCCAGGACGAAGTGGAAAGGGCCTTGGAAGCAGAAAGCACCAGGCACATGTGAGGCGAGGGACATGGGACGGGATTGTGGGAAGAGACGGTGCATTTAAGGGAAGTTGCAGGGCTGGCTTTGCAGTCAGACAGACCCAAGTTCAAATCTGGCTGTGTAACCTCAAGCAAGCTGAAGCTGTCTGAGCTCCAGTCTCCTCGTCTATAAAGAAAATAATAATACCAGCCTCATAGGTTTTTCGGCAATGATTTAAGGTAAAGTAAGTAGCACAATGTCTGCTGCACAGTGGTTGCTTAGTCATCTCTCTCTTCCTTGCTTTTCTGTACTCTGGGGTAACAGGAGGAAATCACTGAGAAATCTGAGCAATCTCAGCAGCCACGATGAGCATCTGGCATTTTCTCTTTCCTGTGGCACTTTATTTTCTACCTGTACACAAACACGTGTGCAAGCAGTTGAGAGAGACAGAAGGTGGATTTGTGGTTTTCTCACCTGTCAAATACAACCACAGCTGACTAGTGCACTCCTGAATCCAGATGGTGGGGTTCCTTCCTCCACCCACTAGTCAAGGAGACTTCATTCAGGGCACAAAAGAAGAAAAGCCTAGTGTGGGAACACGGACCGCTCAGGCAGCTGCCCTTACCTTCATGGAGTCGTACAGTCGGTCAGCGAAATACAGGGGCTTGTTCTGAATACACTGGACTGTGGAGAGAAGAAAAGGGGTCAGCTGTTCCTCTCTCCTCCACCATGGGGGTGAGGCCCTGACCCTGGGGCACAAACCAGATGACCTGATGCTACAGGAACAGGCTGTGAAATGGGAAAGGCGAAGGGAAAACCAGGGATCCTCTGACCCACTCAGCTCCACTGTGGTTTAAACCATGGGACTCTGAGGGCCACATAAGTGGATATGTGGGCTTCCCCACTAGAGACCCTTCTCTTGGTATTCCTCCTTGGCAACTCTCCATTCTACCAATTTAAGCCAGTCCTCAGTTTCATATATTAAATTTATACAGTGAAGATTATGAAACCACCCAAATCATATAAAGAAGCCACACCTCCTAAACACACTTGAATTAATAGGACGGCCATTCGTTACTTCTGCTTCAGCACAGTTCACTGAAAGCTGATGTCCACCAGGGATGGGGGCCACACTCGCTTACCCAGGTTCAGGAAAGCATTTTCCAGGTCTCCTTTGACCTCCTTCTTGATGCTCTCCAACATGTCATAAGGGCTGTAGCTCTTGTACCTTTCAAATACTGAGGAAAAGCAACAAATTATTATTATAACAGAGCCACTCGTTAAAACTGTCAATGATCACTCACACGGTTATGCACCACAATAGAAAAAATAAAATGAGGACAATCATGGCATCATGAGAGTGAGGGGTCGCCCTGGTGGACCAGAGCGGACATTGCACCAGCTGCCCTGGGACAGCCGTACGCGCACTTGTACTGACTGGCATTGCCCGGGCCACATATTTTGACCATCTTCATCTCCCGAGAGGAACCGATTGAAAGCCACAAGAAACAGTACATAGCATCCAGCAAAGTCCATTACTTCAACAAATATGGGAGGTCAAATGATCCTCAGACAAGAGGGGGCAGCAAGCTAAAGCACCAAACATGAAAAATTTTGGGGGGAAAGAAGGATCTAAAATGGGAGAGAAGGGCGAATGGACTTGGTGAGGGAAAATGAGAGCACAAAGTGGACAGTGAACCCTGTTCTGGCAGACCTGAGCCCCAACACAGACCCCCACCTGGGAGGACCACCTATTTTGGCCCCTGGGCTCTGAGACCTCCTCAGCACAGCACCCACCTTTCTGGAGGTGACACACACTCCGCTCAGTCATGATGCTGATCCACTTGGGAACATCAGTTCCTTTCCTCTTCACTCCAGCATCATAGAGATCCTATGAGCCCAACCAACCAGGAGAGTTAACTATACGATCCGGGGCAAGGCCATAAAAAATGTCATGCAAAAAAACCAAAAACCTTTACATTCAAAATGCCAAATGAGATAGGATGACTGCACTGCAGATATGGGCATAAATGTACTACTTAGGTCAAAAGTTGTAATCCAGAGCAGTCTTCCTGAGGCACAAACACAGTATGAAACTAGACTGTTCATGAGGTCAGTGCTGTACAGTCTCCTTCCCTGGACACCAAAGGAAGGACCAAGAGCTTCTATTCATATACAGAAGGACAAGCAAATGTTCATTAGCACATCTGACCCTCCTCCCTCTGGCACTTTTAATGGCAGATAAGCTGATGGTCATCCACTGAAGACAGCTACAGGTCAGGTACCCACACCCAAGCTTCTTAGAGACTCAGGAAAGGATGGAGCTGGAAAAGGAGCTGCCCAACCTCATTTTCAGTTTCTGGAAAATTCAGGGGCTGCAAGTAATGCTAAGAACGGCAGGGAGGGAGAGACAGAGAAAGGCTTATGCAAGGGTAGATACTTATTCAGTGAGCGTCACTATCTGGGAGTTACAAAACCCAACTTCTATTATTTTATTTAAAACCCTTCTCCACCTCCTGCTAAAAGTGCTGTGTGAAATATATTGAATTTTAAAACTAAAATGAATTTAAACTAATTTTGTTCTGTAGCTCTTATGAAATGCTTTGCAATAACTGTTGACCCTCTAGGAAAGGCATATAGTTCATAGTGATCTAAAGCAGCTTAACAAATAGTTCTCAGCGATTAAGGAACTAGAACCAGCAAAAGTTCTCTTCAGCCAAAAAAGAAGGAAGGGCCTCTGGCACCCTCCCCTTCTCCCTACCGCAAAGGGCAATAAGCCTTCCTATCCCTGGCTGTGCCTCCACCATCTTGTTCCGCTTTCTCATGTCATTTACTCTATTGACGTTCATCTGTAGCAAATGTACGCCAGCGTGCACAGCCGTGTCACACCCTGCAGAAACTCGTATTTCCAAACAAGCAAAGCCTAAAGGAGCATGTGTGAGTCAGGTATGGATCCTGTAATTCACACCAGCGTTATAAGGGAATACCCTGTAATAACTATTGCTCCCAGAAAGTAAAAATGCAGCCCACAAATTCTTTGACACTCCTCCCTTCCAAAAATGAAGCCTACTTCCCCTCCCATATTCTGGGCTAGAAAGTGACTCACTTCTAGTGAACAGAGTATGACAGAAGTGACAGTCTGTGACTCCTAAGAGTGGGGCATAAAAGGCACTTGGCTTTCTCCGTGCTTTCTCCTTTGGATCACTCACTCTGGGGAAACCAGCGGCCATGTTGTAAGACACTCAAGCAACTCCTGAGAGAAGCCCATGTGGAGAGATACTAAGGCCTCCTGCCAACAGTCATGGGGACGGCCATCTTGGAAGTAGATCGCCTGATGCTGTCAGGCCCTCAGATGTCACAGCCCTGGTCAACATGTTATCTGCAACCTAAGGAGAGGCCCCAAGCCACAACCACCCAGCTAAGCCATGCCCCAATTCCCGATCCACTGAAACTGAGATAAATGTTAGTGGTTTTCAGCCACTAGGTTTGGAGATAACTTGTTATACAGGATAGAAAATTACTATCCAGACTATCCAGAGACTTACGAAAAAACAGAAACTCAAACCAAGAAGCTTGGCACTTACCCGGGCATCTTGGTCAATCAGTTCATAATCAATGACAGAGCCATCCTCTGCTCTTCTACCCTACAGAAGAAAAAAAAATGAAGAATATCAAATATATTTCTTTGCACATTTTAAAACTAAAAATGTTCTTTTCTCCCCAAGTCATGTAAGCCACTGAATTATCACTCACTTAAAATTTTTCTTCACTTTGAAAATTTTCTTCTTCACTATCTAGAAGAAATCTAGACAAGACCAAGGACTGGTACAATAATCGAGGCAGTGAAATGGTGTTGTACCTCTGTCGTCAGCCTTCTCCTTGGTACCCAGTACTGAGCTAAGCACCTTACAGAATCCCCCCACCTCCAAAAAAAAACTAATGATATTTAGTTCCTTCCCTCGGAGAGCTTACAATCCAGATGGAGAAATAAGCACGGGACAAACGGTAAAACAACACAGTAATCTATGGCTCTAAGAAGACGTGAATTGCAAAAGGGAGAAATCTGTCAGACGGTATAGTCACAAAGTCTGAGGACAATGGGGTACAGCTGTGATGAACCCTGAGGATGAGTCAGACGAGGCTAGTAAAGGGAAGAGGAGGGAGCCATTCCTCTCCTCAGGGAGAGGCTGAGCACACTCAGGTGAGTGAGGTGCTGCCCAGCTGGAGGAGAAGGTGAG
Source organism: Tapirus indicus (assembly GCA_031878705.1). Lineage (NCBI taxonomy): Eukaryota > Metazoa > Chordata > Mammalia > Perissodactyla > Tapiridae > Tapirus > Tapirus indicus. The sequence continues at coordinate 51,788,464 of CM062918.1, forward strand.
CAGGAGGGACTCCTAGAGAGGAAGATTAAGGAGGGCCAGGTATAGAGGACTTTAAACGCAGTTGAGAGTTTGGATTTGATGCAGCAGAAATGGGTTTCAATCAGGGGAGTGAAATGGTGAAAGGGGATTTCAAAAAGATGGGTGGATGGCGGTGCACAGGGCGGGCGGAAGAGTGCAGAGCCAAGGAGGGCAGCTGGAGTCGTTACAGTAACGGAGATGTGAGTGGGCAGGGTGCAGCACGCCAACCAACCACTTCTCATCAGGGTTCCTGGAGAAGATAATTTCTCTTCCCTCCCCTGGCATGTACGCATTAAACTGCACACTGGTCAGAGCTCAGACTCAGAAGGGAAATGCCTTTCATCCATGTTAATATGCCAACATTAGCAAACAAACAAAGACCCCCTCTCCAGGCAAAGGACCACCTGGATAAATCCCCTCATAGGGTGTGAGAGCAGGTGAAAGAAACAAGAGGGTCACTTCCCACGGGGGTCCTATGTGGCCATAGATAGAGGCAAAGTAACCTTCCCCGAGTCACGCGGCAAGGGCTGGCACACAAATCCAGGCCAGAACTTGAGAGCCGCCTATTCCCCCTCTGGCCCCAAAGTCCACTTGACCATGCAGTTTTGCAGGATAAGAAATCCTATTATACAAAAATGACAACTCTGCAGAGACAGTGCAAACCCACCGTCGGAAATGCAGCTGGAATTTCTGACGCAGGCACAGAGGACTGAGTTAATTTACTCCCAAGTATAAAACGAGGTGCGCGACTCGCCTTGGGAGGAAGCAAGGACAAAGAAATAAACCAGAAACCAACCTTTGCGAGGGCAACCATTAGCTTGCGGAAGTCACCAGACGTGTCAGAAACAATGTCCTTCTCCAGATCAGTCTTGTACACTTGGAAAACAACACATCTGGATTTATGCTTCCTGCCTGTGCAGCCGGCCAGCCACCCCGACTGCACCCGTCCCGCTAAAACTCGGAAAAGCACAAATGGCTGTGACAGCATGGATGTATCCACCCAAACGAGGGTGGATTCTCCAAAATGACTTTTACCCTCATAAAGTTAGAGCCAGTGTTATTATCAGTAACGGCGGACAGACAGGGCTGGAGCAGATCAGGGATCCTTAAGCTCATCTTTGATCACTGAGCTCTATTGTAGCTAAAATAGGTTCCCAACCTTCTTGACTATGAATACTCATTCTGAACATCAAAACGTATGGAGGGCTACACACACACACACACATAATTGTGCTCTGTTATCCACTGATTGAGAAAATGCACAATGGCAAAAACTAGTAAGAATTAAATAGTACTTTTGAATGAATTTGTATTTTATTACTCAAAACAGCATCCATATTGAAACGCAGTAACACATACACACGTAAACTGCATCATTTATTCCACTCACAGCCTCCTATACTGCTTGGTGCACACAGGTCCCCGTGCCTCTTGCAACAATTATCCACAGTCCAGAGTTGGGAACCTCTTGAGCAGAGACTGGACAGCACCCAGTAAATGAAATCCACGTATGATAACTTTCTACTTCTCCCATCAGATCTTTTTTTAAAAAAATTTGTTTTCTCTCCTTTCCCTCCTGTCTATCTTTTTGTAGAAGTTCTAGTGGCATATAATAATCAAAACACAGGCCATGAGGGGGTGGAGGAGAGGGACCGGATCACAGCAGACCCCTGGACAGTCCAGAGGGCAGGCATTTCTGCATATGTAATCCGGGCATCCTCTCCTGAACACCAGCCCAGGGAGCCATGATGGGGTCACAGAAATTGGGCTGAGAGGATGCATCACAGAACTAGGGCTACTCACTCTCCTTGTAGACTCTGTTAATTTCCTGCAGCTCCTGGTTGGTCCTTGAGCAGATGATCTCAATGAGGGAGTCCTCATCGGTCCCCAACCCCTGTGAACCAGGCAGCACAGACATGAGCAGGGAAAGTCCTCCTGGCCATTAGCCTACTTCTCTGATCTCAGTCAGGTAAACTGCAAACATGCGTTGGGTCTGCCAGCATGTTTTTTTCTATATTCCTTTCTATATTCCTACTGAGGGATCTGCACTGTGTTCCTCAGCAGAAGGTGATGTTATTTTCTATTCCTTTAAAAAATGCTTCACCAGAATACAAGATGGTATAAGTGACATGTTTGAGCTCAACTCTATTTAAATATGTATATATGTAGTAAATGGGAAGAGACAGCAATGGAATACATCAAAATGTTAAAAGTAGTTGCCTTTTGGTGATGGGTTTACAAAATGAATAACTTTTTTTCCTTCCTGTTTTTCTGTTTCTATAATAATCACCCATTATTTTTAAAAGGTGGGAAATAATTTTCTTTATTAAACACTTCTGCTGTAATTTAAAATAAAGGAATATAGAGATTTCATGTTGTCATTTGCAGCCAACACCCCGTTAGACTGGAATAAGTCTTTTTACCAGGGAAAGGTACAGATAAGATAAAATTTTTAGCTTCACCTCTTTGAAATGTAAAATTGGGTTAATGTTAAAAATTTCATTCTTGTACTTGCATTTTTGCTTGATTACTATGCACTCTTCAGGCATTTTAGGGAAGCAAAAGGAAATAATGAAGTGCCGAATAAACCTAGACACCAACACTTTATTAAGGAATAAGAATTTTATAGGTGATATATTCAAATTTAATATATACACTTTTGAGTATGCCAGATAGCTTGAAAGGACTCAATGAAACATGTATTTCAAAGCTGGCTTCATGATCAAAGTCAAGATTTAATAATCAGGATTCTCTAATACTTGTCTTTCCGAATATGGAAATACCACTTTGAACCAAGTAGAATTACAACTGTTTAAAATGTAAATCAATTATAAGGTGTTAATACAATAAGAAACTTACTTGTCCACAGGAAAAGTATGTCAGCTATTAATTAAACTTATTAGAGCTTATATGCCCCTGAAAAAGTGGTTCGTATAATATAAGCTAAGCCTGAGGTTAATGGTTAATTTTGAATTTTATTCTTAATCTGATCTATGAGCCAATGCCTCTTCTTCCAGTTTTTAATCATGATTTGTAGAGGTTCTAGCAAGGCCAAAATTTCTTCCCTTCTTAGCAAAAGATCTACAACAACATTCTATACAAATGTTACAGGATGACTGCCGAGCATCTTCAAATATTTCAGGGGGGCAGTTTTTCAGTCTCAAGGATGATAGAAATACAGTCTAAAAATAACTCATGCATTGGAAGAAATGCTATATTCTGACACCGTGGGGATGTAAAACAGGTATAGTGATGTAAGATTTGTTTTCTTCCCCCACTGATATACCAGTGTTAATATCTAAGAATTCTAATAGTGTTTTTATCTCTATATTCAAAGGTGACCTTGGCAATTTCCAAAACTTGGCCCAAGCTTTCCACAGACTGTCCACAATTCCTATCACAAGGGCAACTTCCCCTGAACATGAGGCAGATACTGCCACTGGTATTGCCAGAAGTCAAAACAGATTTTTTTTTTTAAGGCATAGTTCAGTTAATGTCACTTTGAGCTTTATGGATTTCAGAAGGGTGCTCAACTGTGATAGCTAATGGAAGAGCTGGCACAAGGTCAAACACTGAGCAGTCAACGCACCTTTCATAGGGCCCAACTACACAGATTACAATGGTGACTGACAGCTCAAACAGGTCCATTTCAAGTCACGAATACCCAGTAATAGATATTAGTAAAATTGCACAAATCACAACTAAATGGATTCTTGATGAAAATAAGATAAACTGATCTGATGTGATGATGGTCAGAAGAAACCTAGGAGAGGCCAGCTCATCTCTGGCTCCAAAGGTCCCAAGACTCAGTTTTCAGACTCAAGCAGGATCATTAAGTGTTGTTGACATTTTATCATTCTTAATTATACCTTCCCAGCAATGGAGCCTACTTAGGAAACTCAGAGCTAGTCTGCTCAAATAAACCGAGCACAGTTTGGGCTATGCTGGAGAACTGAAGGAAGAAAGAGATTTCACAACAAATCTTTCAGCAGCCCTGAACTATCAGGTTCTGAGCCCTGGAAATGCCTGCTGTGTGAAACTGCCTCACTCTGGAGGTGCTCTGTAGTGAAAGGGATGACAACCGAACTGTGACATTAGCTCCGGTGACAGGCTTACAGCTCGGTCTCTTCATAATTCAGGAACAGTGGCATCACAGAAAACACACTTGGACTTAGAATAAAAAATCAGAACTGGAGCTTTCCCCCTACTCCGGAGGCTTTACCCAGTTTTACCAGCAGAGGGCAGTATCGGATTATTCAAAGTGTTGCAGGCACCCACTATGAAAAGGGCTCTCTGCCGTATCACACATTTGTTTATCTATTACATTTATATAATACTTGATGTTTTGGGAATGCATAATATTCGGAGAGTTTCCAACCTGGAATTTTTATTATCTAATTTAACCTAAAATTCCATGTTCAAAATAACTTTGCAAAAGAAAAACAAGATAGTATGTGCTACAATACTTTGAACAAAACACAGGTATCATTCATAATCTGAAATCACTCTTTATATGCACTGTGATGTTCTGATTTTGCCCGAATTTGAATCAAACAATGGGACAGACAAGGAGAAGGTCAGAAGAAGAAACGCCCGACAGAGCATGGGCAGAATTTGCAAGCTTCACGTAACAAAAGCTGTGAGTTTTACTTGTGCCTTAATATCATAACAAATCTTTTTTTGAGGAGGAAGTGTAATCAAGGAAGTAGTTTTTCCAAATGGTATCCCAATTGCCCAGGTGCCAAGCAGTAGCAGCTGGTAACTGACTTCCCAGCATCATGAAACTTCTCTACAGTCTTAAAAAAAGTAATTGAAATATTTTTGGTTTAAATCCTGAGGCTTATAGCTTCAGTTCATCCAAAAAAAAGGTTCCAAATGAGAACTCAACAAAACTGAAAATCACCTAATTACACTCAGAAAGCTGTAATTCACAAACATTACTGGCAGATTCCATGGAGATTGCACCTCCCACGCACTCACCTTCATGGACGCCTTCAGCTCGGAAGCATCATACTGCGCAGGTGTTTTCAATAGGCCCAAAATCACCGTCTCCAGGTGGCCGGACAAGGCTGACTTCAGTGCTGCTGCAAGTTCCTTCAGAAAAACGGGCAGGAACGTGGGAAACTTGGTTGGTAACCAACACTCCCTTTAAAACGGTGAGTAAAATATGAAACTATCCCTCACCTGCATTCCCTTTTAAGAGACCCAGATGTCAGAAACTGAAAGACCGGACTTTGCTCGAACAAAATCCCTTAAAATCCAAGCTGACTTTGCCTTCCCTCCCTGTTATTAAAAGGAAACCGGAGCAGCAGGCAATTTCTCAGGAAGCTAACGAGTGTGAGGGCACTTTACAGTACACTCGCCCATGATGACAGCCTGTGGGAGACGGGGCACTTCCCGGGGTCAAGGCCCCTGCTAAGAAGGAGGTGGTTTGAGTGGGGTCCTCCGGGGAGGCAGAGCCCTGGTGGCCTGCTGATACCCTCCTGTAAAGACGTCTGCAGCTGTGCCAGGGGTGGCTCCTACAAGTCTGCACAAGGAACTGGAGGCCCCAGCAAGGCTGGAAGTGGGCTCATGAAGCTTTCCTACACAAAACACTTCATCTACGACTGAGAGAACACCCAGTCGTCCATACCACATTGGGGTGGTGTTGACAAAGATGAGGGGGACTAAAGCCCCCCCTTCACCCCCTTAACTTCCCCACTGCATATTATTTCTTAAGGGTTCCGCTGTCACCATTAACACAGATTTGAAGTCAGAGGTCTGAGAAGCACCCATGTATGCAGACAGATACCCCAATTCAGTGCTTCCTCAGGGATTAAACTTCCTACAAATCATGGGTATTGAGCAGTAACAACTCTCCCACGGTGATTATTTTCTTCTTTCTTTTCACTTTCTCTCTCCTCTTCTCTCCCTTCTTTCTCTCCTGCTTTCCAGCAGCAACCCATGACATCTACAATGTTTAGCCCCTAGAAGAATTTACAGGCACTAAGAGGTGATGTACAGCCTGCTTCAGTGAGAATCTTCTCAAACCATTCATAGATGTCGAAAATTGAGATGGATCTTAGAAATCATCTGGCCCAACCCCTTCACCACCACCTTTCTCCTGCTTCCTGACGTCCTAGTAACACACAGCACGTAGGGGGGGACTTTAAAAGCAACACCTTCCAGTGCACGTGTGGTGGTGAGAACCGTGCAGCCTATATATAAACTGATATATAATAACGTACACCTGAAATTGCACAGTTATAAACCATTATGACCTCAATAAAATCATTTAAAGAAAAAAAGAAGTTAATTTTTCTCTAGACAAAGTTACTTTCCAGGGGGTATTTTGCTGCTACCAACAAAACTAGCTTCAAAGACTGCTGAATTGCATAAGTGACAAAAGTGGCTAAGATTACCATCACAGAAAATGAGCCTCTGACATTAAAAAAAAAAATTTTGAAAAAAAGGGGGTCAGCCTGGTGGCATAGTGGTTAAGTTCGCATGCTCTGCTTTGGTGGCCCAGGGTTCACAGGTTCGAATCCCAGGCGCCAACATATGCACCGCTCATCAGGCCATGTGTGGCAGCGTCCCACATATAAAAAAAGTAGAGGAAGATGGGCCCAGATATAAGCTTGGGGCTAATCTTCCTCAGCAAAAGGAGGAGGATTGGCAACAGATGTTCACTCAGAGCCAATCTTCCTCACCAAAAAAAAAGCGCAACACCTTCAATTATAGCACCAATTTTGCAGTTTGGAACTTTGAGGTTAGGTAATTCCAAACTCGGCCTACCCCTGACACTCCCCAGGACCCATTCTCTGTTCAAACCTCAAATAGCATTTGGGCACCTACTGACTTCTTCCACTTCTATTATAAACTCTTTATGGGTGTTCAGCTTCCTGCTTCTCATAATGTCTAGCACAGTGCTTCAGGAGAAACTCCAGAAATCGTCAGTAAATAAAACATAACCATTCCTTATATGGAGAAATCTGGCACCTGCTTGAACACAAAAGAAACATAAAATCAATCCTCTCCCCCAGCTCCTCTCCACTTCTACTAGCCCTGCCCTTGCTGTCCAAACTCGTCACCTGGGCAGCCTCTATCCCTAAAGCATTCCACAATACAGGGCTTTCTCCTTTCTTCACAAACAACTCATTCGAAACAATAAGGTTCTGCCTCCAGGATTTCCTTCAGAAATTATCTCCAGTCGATTATGCATCTTTCTATAAAGATGACAATTCTCCTCAGGCCAAGGCTGAGAGGCATCAAGATTGGGCAGGACAGTGAGCTGTCCCCAGCACACAGCAAAGCCTGTGTGGGGTCACTGAACCTATCACAATTCTGATAATATTTTCCCTCCAACAGGGTATATGAGAGCTTTGTTCTCCATCTGTCTAACTTGAAATCAAGATCCAGGCTTCTGTTTCCATGTACATTTATGTGTACACACCCAAGTGTGTTCCAAGACCCCACTCAGTAAGTGACGGCTGAAGGCACAATTACAGGCATACAGTCCAGAGAGGTGGGCCTTCTGCTCCAACCTGAGCTCCCCTTTACCAGCTCACTGATCCTTTGGGGAAACTGGAGAAATAAAACACGCCCCCTCTGTGCCTCACTACCGACGATTAATATAAGTCTAGTCTAAAGAAGAATTTTAATGCACATGAGATGAAAGAACCCAGATGCTTTCCTATTTGTGTCCTTTCCAACTGTTTCGGGAGGTGGGGGAGGGAGCTATAGCAGGGCTTGACCTGCAATCCCAGAACCCCGGTGGTCATATCAACCCCAAGAGCAGAAATGTCTTTTCCAGAATCCTTCCAGCTCACCTCCACGGTGGCTACGAGTGAAGGCTGTATGTAAGTCAAACAGGAGCTGCAGGAAGCCACACTGACTGCATCGTCCAAGAATAAATCAAAAGCTTTTAATAGCAAGAAGTTAAAAATAAAGCAACCCGTCCTTAAAATAAAATTTCCTAACACTGCGACAAAATAAAGGATGAACAAGCACTGGGTTATTCCTTAACCACTAGTAGACAAGCAAGGGAAAAAGCACAAAGACCCTTTAGACAGTGGGTGCATGGCACGCAGAAGATAGCCTGCTGGACCAAATGAACTAATTCATTAAACCCCTTCGTTGTAAAGCTCTTAAGAATTCAAGTGTATTTTTTTTAAGAATGAGGGGAGTGTGTCAGGATCAATACTCAGTGAAGGTTAGTGTCCTAAGATTAAATTAGAAACATCTTATCAAGAGCTACCAGAAGCCATAAAGACGAAATGAGTTGCTACACATAGAGAACTACATGCTGGGCACGAAGTAAGCACTCGATAAATGGTGCCTGTTACTCCCTATTCCATTCGACCTTTCTATTCCCAGAACTGCCCCCTCCACACACTCTGGGTTGGAGGAGGGCGTGGTCTTTATGGATGAGCTCCAAGCACTCCAGGGGCCACCTGTGTGTGAGTGGTGACTCCGACAAGGACGTAAGAAGAAAACCTTGGATACGCAAGAGTTCCAGGAGGCTCCTGCTGGCATGAGCCAGAATTCATGAAAAGAAAAAGCAGTGGCTGCAGAAATGAAATTCAACAACAGATGCCCCCCACCCCAGAAACTGCCTGTACCTTTTTGGTCCTTCTCTGGTAGGCGAAGGCAATATCCTGTCTCTGCTCATTGCTGCGGTTGGTCAGAATATTCACGATGGTGACCTCATCCACACCTATGGAAATACAAGTTGTGAACGGTTACTCAACCCATGCTCTAGTCCTCTGGGCTTACACAGAAGGTTTTAAGCAGTGTTTTTTCAAATGGAAACTTATATACTGTTCTCCAAACTGAAATACCAAGACATCAAGATTTGTTCTCTCTCCTTTTGTCAGCCCCCTCCACCTAACGTGTGTACTTTCTTTTCTTTTTTTCCCCGATAACTTCAAACCACAAGCCTAAATGGACCTTTTAAATGTTTGTATTTAAGAAAACTGTTTTATTTATAAATTGTGTTCTGGAATCAACAGTAGGAGGTGCATTTGTGGGGCTTTGGCAGTCAGATGGAACAACAAAGATTTAGGAGGATGTTAAATGAAGGTCCCCAAATTGCCATTTAACTGAGGATTTAATAGACAGTAACTGCAAACTGAATTAATAGAGACAATTATTTATATTTATTGCAGGATTATGGCTATATAAGCAGCTAGGTATAATTTCTATAATTATAGAAATTGTCATGACAAATGAGTCAGATTTAATATGGCAGTTGTATTTTAATAGCATAATTGATTAATATAATCATACTTATTGAAAACTAAATTATTTTGTAAGGAAAATAAACGTTCCACTGCTTTTAATCTTCAATAGGCAATTTTAATAATCAATTTTATAACTTTATTAAAAAGAGTAAGTGTTTTAATCTAAATTAAATCTAAATTGGGAGTTTTGAAGTGCCACCAAAATATTTTAGTACCTATTTTAATTGGAACATGTGTATTTACAAAGATAAGCAATGCCTTCTGGTATCTGAAAGTTTCCAATTTTATATCAGAAATAATCCTAACATGCCATTTAACTTAAGAAAGCACAATTTTAAGAATTCAGAAAGTGAAAGGTCTCTCTCCTGACTGATTATGAACTTTGTTTAATAAAAGGAAGAGTCTGTGCCATAACTGGTTGGGTAATTCTTGGGTGAAAGAGAGAGTGGCTAAGCCCACAAGGTCAATGTGAACTGCAAACAGCTTGGCCTAAAGGAAATCAGGAGGGAGTCCCAAAGCAACAGAAAGGTCAGAGCTGCAACGCTTTGAGGCAGAGGCAATGAGCAGACTGACAGAGAAAGTATCTTCAACTCTCGAGCATGTTAGAAAGATCAAAAAGCATAAAGTTAGATTTTCTGGGTATAAAAATAAATAACATTTATTGTATTTATACACTCATTTCAGAGTGAGTTCATACCAATATGTTAGTCAGTTATCTTAACTGCAGCATCTGTAACTTTTGCTCCAATTTTTAGAGTAGCCAATGTCAACAAGAAACCCAACTGTTGTAAATGAGATTCAGTTTCAAAGATGCTTATTTCAGCATTGTATATAATATCAAAAAATAAAGGGAAAAAAACCTACGTCCAATAAGAGACTGATTAAATAAATATTCTTTTGTCCATATAATGGAATACTATATAGTCATTTAAAATGATGGTACAAAGTATTAACTGACATGGGAAAATGTTCACAATATACCATTAGGTAAAAAAACAGGTCGGAAAACAGTATCCCCAGTATAACCCGATTTTTATAAAATACATATGCATGTATAAGAGAGTATCTAGAAGCCTTTATACCACACTTTTAAAAGTGATCCTCTGAGTGGTGGGATTATGGATAATTTAAAGTTTCCTTTCTTTTGATTATCTATACTTTAAAAGTTCACCATAACGACCATTAAAGGGTTTTTTAAATACACCATGAATGACATGCAGTCATTGATCTAGAATCAGCTAGCGACTTCACCTCAAGCGATTCCTCACACGTTCCAAATACTTTAGTTAGAATAAAACACAATACGCATAATAATTAGGAGCTATATCTATACAATTCTCTTTGGTTTCCAAAACATCCTAACACAAGCTATCTTATTTAATCCTCACAACAACCAAATGGGGATAGCTATTCCCCTTCCTAGTTTACAGATGGGGAAGCTGAAGCTCGGAGACCGAGGCCCAGCTCTGCAGCTGCTACCTGTGTAAACATCTGCCCTCCTTGGGTCTCAGTTTCTACATCTGCACAGATAAGGGGCTCGAACAACAACCTCCAGTGCTGCTTCCCCGAAACACTAACAGACGGAATTGAGCTTTAACATATGTAGTTTCAGTTAGGTATGGGCAGGACAGATTTATACAAAGACCGGTTAAGGTTATGAGGATACTTTAGTGGATGTGTGTCTGGGACGTGTGCACACCTACCCACATACATGCATGCTCACTCACACTCTGTCTCTGTCGCTAAATAGTCTATGCTCTAACTTTGTATTAGGAAAACCACTTGTTTATAAATGTGTTTTTGCTTTACACTTAACTTTCTTACTCAAATCTGAAAATGCTGGAGAACAACAAAATACAATTATATCCTCTAACTTCAATTCTAACATTTCCTGAAATCAATTTTGGGGCTGTTGACCTGAACGCATACCAAGAACACTGACCCATAAAAAATTATTCTCCCTTGGAAACAAATGCAAAGTTTACGTCTGTGTCAGAATGTGGTCCTGGGCCCAGCTGAATTAGAATCACATGAAGCTCTTAAAAACACGGTCCCCTGGACCCCACCTGAGATCTACTGATTAAAGACTCTAGGACTTTGGTCCCAGGAAGCAGCATTTCAACCAGTTCCCTGGTGATTCTTTATTTGAGAATCACCAATAGAGATGGATTAGCATGGGTGGGGAATGGAAAGATCTCGAGAAATCTGCCTAAGTACAAGGCCATTAAATCCTCTCAACCAACTGCTTCTATGAGGGGCAGGGTCAACTACTGTTTCAGGGAAGAAATGCTTACCTTTGTCCAGGTAAGAAATAACACCTGAATAGAGGTCACTCCACAAACTTCAGTGCAATCCCATGCTCTTAGTCAACGAAACAGTTTTCTGCCTTTCTATCCACAGCAGCTAAGTGTCCAGCCAACAGAGCCAGAATTTAATCCAGTTACTGGAAATCCCCATAAACAGCCTGGGTAGTTAACCTAATCTCACCTGGAAGACAGCAACAACAATAGTCTGAAGGAATCTAAATGTATTTTACCTAAATTATTTACCAAGCAAACAGCCTGCTGAGATGCAGCATCCAACATGCTGGGACCCCTTCCAAGTGAACAATCTGTTGCATTACACAAATGCTAATACCAGCAACTACAAAGAAATTAAATGGAAGCTATTTCTGCAAATGCAAGCCCCCTCCCCTTTCCGAGAACCTCACCTACATCAGCTATTTCTCCCATCCACTGTCTGCAAGTTTCAAATTGAACTGGAAAGAGGAAAAAAATCAAGGAGCCCAGGATCGATTGCCTAGTCAAAGCCACTTAAGGCAAGTCCTGTGTCGTAACACCAGAATACACGCATCTGCCAGTGGGATTTAACCACCTTATCTTTGGAACACGGCTGCTTCCTCTTGACCTGCTATCATAATTGGTGAGGCAGTTTATTCCTGAGGAAAGGAGTTCAGTGCAGGTTGCATCTGCAAGGGTCATCCGGTTACAAACCATTTCTGCCCAGGATGCAGCCAAAGGATGAGGACTAACACTCAGCCACCTGTGTCAGCACAATCATCGTCGACAACACACAGTGAGCGCCAGTGCACTAGGAAAGCTTCAAACAACAAATTTAACGTAGGCACAGACGCCCAGATGAAGCTCTGTCCTCTCTGCATTTGCACTTCCAGATCGCTCATGTTCCAGTGCGTAGGGAAGTATCTGCTGGGCGGAAAGGCCTACGGTCTGAAAGAAACGGTGTGCGTGGAGCAAAAACATCAAGAAAAAAACAATAAATGTGAATAATGCTTCTTTTCCCAACCCACTCCTCTTGTGTTGGATGTGGAAGGTCACAGAGTAATCTCACGTGGGTGAGGACCTGATAAATTCTGTGAGCCAGGTAAATTCTGGGATCCAAGCAGATCTGTTTTCAACGTCTTTTCGAAACTAAGAGAAGTTAAGATTTTCAAGATTGGTGAGGACCTAAGACACAAATTTATTGGGCTCCTGACAAGAAACAGCACAATAAAGTTTTTAAGCATTTATTCCTTGATAAATAGTCAGCTAATCTCACTGGCTAGCTATAAAAATGTTCCCAACACTCCAAGCCAGGACATCTGAAAGGTCAGTCACATCTAAAGGCCAGTCAACCCGAACCAAGAGCTTTGCCAATTAATGCCACAGGGAGTCGTCACAGAGAACAGGGCTCAAGCTGAAAACTATGGGGTCGCAGGTCCCTTAAACTATCTGCTGTATTTTTAAAGCATAAACAACACTTGCAGTCTAAAATGACGGCCGATCCAAAACCACAAAATCAGCCTCCCGGAGTTCCCTCCTCCTGTCTGCGGGTGGAACCCCTGGTCTGCTCGGCATCTGGCATTCCATGGAAAATGTGTGTCTTTATTGTCCATGGCAAGGAACCCAGAGGTCATTCTGAACAGGATGCTGACTCACTGCCAAGACACACTGACCGCACAAGGAAAATGGATCTCAGTTTGTTTGATGAAGGGTTCAGGAGGGCCTCGGGGCGCGGCGGACCGGTCAGAAGGTAAAGGAAAACTGCCCAGATCCTCCTTATCTAGATCAGGAGAAAAACCATGACTTGGCTTAGAATACCCAGCATCTCAGGATCAAACCTCAGAAGAAATTATTGACAACAGGAAGGTCAGAGGCAGGCCACAAAGAGAGGAGAAGGCCGCAGATCCAGGAGTGTGGACGTGTGGATGTATTTTATTTATTAGAATAACAGCAAGCAGTTCCTGAGCACCTACTATGTGTCCAGCATTTCACTAGGTGCTTTACCCAGTTCTATCGTGTACTTTTCACCACACTCATGTGAGGTGGGTATCATCGTCCCCATGTTACCGATGAAGAAACCAATGCTTTAGAAGGCAGAGACTCACCCAAGGTCGCACAAGCAAGTCACTGGTGGAGCTGGGATTCAAACCAGGATTAAAGACCCAAGCTCACTGCACTGGTCTGTCTTGCCTCCTGTTACAGAAAATAATCCAAAACTTGAAAGTAAGGCAAGAGGAAGGCAGCATGTCCTCCCAGTGTAGCTTAACAGACCCGGCCAAGGCTGTTTCTCCAGAGGCGTGCTCTCACTCAACCTACTACTTACTATTCATTAGGGCACAGACTCTGTGGATTACATGTTAACTTATAGACTTTGCTCCAGGAGAAAGGATCACCCCAAAGGTTATGGCTTCAGTGACCTGTGGGACATTAATGGTCTTATATCCAACCCAGCCATCTTATTTCAACACGCTTTTCACAGTGCCCATAAACACCATCTCTCAAATTTCCTTTTGAACCAGCCTTATCTCAATGAGTTAAATAAATGTTTGGCAAGTGTTCATTCTATATTAATATGAGTAATGTTTGCACCTTTTTGAAATTATACTCATACTTCTTCATACAACACTGTTCCATCTAGTTCCTAAAAAGGATTTGGGACAATAATGTGTCTAGAAGTCTGTGGACTGGACTTACTATTTAGTACATACAAATGTACACACATTTAATAATCTTTAGGTAATGATTTGCCACCAAGTAACAATACATGGCCACTGAAGAGATAACCCAACTAAGGTTTTTTCAAAAGACAGAGCTAGAAGAAATCTCTTTTGGAGATAGCCATTAATAACTCATCGGGAGGGGGCAGTCCCTCCTAACAAGCCCAACAAACAAGTCATCTGTCTACCAGGAGGGATTTTAGAGACAGAGAACAATGTGCGTGTGTGTGTAAACGAGTATCCTTCCCACCATCAGCCCCGGGGCTGCCTGGCCCAGAATTCCTGCTCTCAGAGTCTCTCCTCTGGATCACTCAGCAGAAGTGAGCCCTGTCTCTCCAGAGGGTCTCGCCGGGAGCCAGACATCCAGGTGGGCGACAAATGCAAAAGGAGGCATCTGGGTAAGTGGCAGCGACAGATGTAGTGCTCTGGAAACTACGTGGGACTCAGAACTGTAAGATGTGGGGTGCATCAATTACCTCTCTGCCTCGGTTTCTCACCCTGTAAAACAGAGACCAGGAGAAGACTTCATTCATGGGGATGCAAAAAGGACTGGCTGAGTTGACGACTAGGAACATGTCTACTTTCTTCTCCTCTCAGCTCTCTATCGCAGGCCTGGCTCCTGCCTGCATTCAGTTTTTGCTCTATGAAAATATAGGGCATCGAGAAGACGGGGAACAATTTTGTCATCAGCTCACTTTAGACTGCTAGTCCAGTTTCATGATGAACTCTGGCAGCTGCCTGAGACAGAAAACAAGCCTGTGCAGGGTGGGAGGAGGTGGGGGGAGGCGGGAACTCTGCACCTCTCCCAGTCTGGCACAGACTGGGGGTGTGGTCCCGGCTCAGGGAAAGTGCAGTTTAGCTAAGTGCCTAAGGAGAAGGTTTGGCCCAGAAATCAAATTTCTTCTATTTCCATTCTGCTCTGATCTTACCTCAGCTCAAGTCCCTTAGAAAGGATTTCAGGTACCATTAATTTGGTTATCTCATTGGATACTTTAATAATCTAGAAACCAGGCTGCCTTCCATGCATAATTGTATTTCTGAAATACTCTACAGAACCAGCAGGAAAACACAAAGCAGGCCACCACTCAAGGTTCAAATCAAATAAAACTGTAAATGAAGGAATATGCATAAAATGCAAGCACCATTTTGTGCCCGACCACTCCATCAGCCTATGAGACAGAAAGTAAGAAATCTGAACAGATGCAAGAGGAACCACCATGCCCACCCTGAACTCAAATGATAGTGATGAAGTTACTATTTGCGGTCTTAGCACTGCTGACATCAGACAGGAATCTGGTTACTCCATTGTCCCTGGTGGCACTGGCATGGAGATTTCCTCAGGGAAAAGAGGTAACAGATTTTACAAAAAAGAAAGAGTTGCAAGGCAGGCAAAGCTGATGCCTATGATTAGAAAGGCACCAGGGACTCCTTCACCCATGATTTATAGGCTCCTTGGCTCGGGTTTGGCGTCTATACACCCACATGGACAAAGATCATTTTGCAGAAAATCTGCGTCCAGAGTCAAGGTGGCTGTGACTCGGCACTGGTCCCTGTGTTCCCAGCAGTGCTGTAAGATGAGAACTCGGTGTAAAGTAAACTTGAACACAAAGGAAAGGCCTCAGTAACTGGAAGGTCCCGTCCCTCCTGTTCCCATCCAGGAGGGTGAGGAGGCCCTGGGCTACGTGAGTCACAGAGGCCCTTCTCACCAACATCTCCCTCAGACTCAGGGGTTCTTGTCAGTTTGGGCTCTCACCTCCCAGCACCCCCTTATAAGGAAAGAAGCAACTTTTCTGAGCCAACCTGCCTCCCAGCATCTTCAATATTCCTCACTGCTGTCTCAGCTGAATGAACACACCTCCTGGCGTGCAGGTGAAACCAAAAATACTTGTCCTGGCTTGCTTTCCACTGGCATGGGATGTTAGTCTTTTGGCCATGCTGGAAATCTCAAGCGGTTCCATTTTAAAAGGATAAGAAAAAAATAAGTGCAAAAAGTTGCTGCAGCTATGCTTCTATACTTGTGCTTACGAGAAGAGGGGGGGAAAATCACCCACTTTCACATCCCTTCCGGAGAACACAAATACTGCTAAAATCAAAACTGGCGATAATAATAGGGCAACTCATTACCCTCCCCTTCTAGAGAGAGACCAAAGCTGTGCCAGTATGTTGGCACTTACACTAACTCCGGAGTTGTGCAGCTTCTAATTACAATCTATTTTATGTAATCTAGATTCATCTTTTTCTAATTTAGCTGACTTTCCTTTCTAGTTATTTGGATCCATATGGTAAACCATTCACAGCTGTGTTGTACACTCCACGGTATATATTTAACCCAAGGCCAATCTAGACCAAGAGAGTCCTACAGATTTAAGTCTCAGAAACCTCTTGTTAATTAAGCAATATTACTACTTTTGCATGACTTTATTCAGTTTCTAACTAAACATAAATTAAGGTAAGTAATTGCATAGTCTACCTCAAGCCAGAGCGTATACAAAACAATCATGCATGTGGTTTAGGTAACAGTCAGGAGATACCGAGATCCCTTCACTAGAAACCAAGTGGACTTACGAGCATGAGCTAAGTTCATTTTGTGAAAACGGATCAAAGTTCACCAGGGGAATGATATACTTTCTGGGTAGGGTCCAGATTCTGGAACTGTCCTTTGCTGCCTCATCTTGCCAGCCATGTGTCCCCACTCTCTGCACACCTGTGTGCTCTGGTATCTGTGTACATTTTCACTACCGTTTAAGTTAAACATTTACCTTCTCACACAGTCCCAGGGGCCTGGGCATTAAATAAGGCCAATGAAATAAAGCCGTTGCCCATAAATCCATCCGTAAATGACTGTAACACACTGGGACGAGAGCCATTAATGAGTATGTAAAGTATTACAAGACACAGACCAAGGAATAAGTGATTCTGTTGCCTCCTCAGACAAAGCCCGGAGAAGAGGCTGTTCATTGGCTCAGGCTGAGAGGTGAGTGGGAACAGCCTGGATGTCAGAAGTGGGGTGACAGTCTCACGAGAAGGGGGCTGCACACTCCTGCAAGACAAAGGCTCTGCTAGGGCACCAAATAGCCTGGAGATGAAGCCAGAAAGAGAATCTGCAATGAAGGAGGCAAGGAGGCCCATCAAAAGGACAGATGCCATAAGAGCCCAGGTGAGAGATGATGACGGCAGAGGGAAGAGATGGATAATTGCTGCTTTGGGACCTTCTGACCAGTCTAGGCAGTACCAGCCCATAGAGTCTGCTCAGGGCTGCCCCTTCTACTTATCCTCCCCACTCCAGGCCCACTCGGTTTACAACCCTTGTGTTGAACAGCAACTGATTAACTCTCCGCCACAGGTAACTGCTCCCAGCTCTCCTTCCTGAGGGTACCCAGACAACAGGGAAGTCAACGGCACACCAGACGGAGCAGGTGATGCCCAGCATGCTCTCCACTCGGCCCCCACACACACCTGCGCACGCACACTTGGGCTACCCATCCAGAGAGGAGGCCCAGATAATCATCTTTTCATGGTCCTTTGGCTTTTGTCTGTATCAGCTCTTGAGGTTTACCCTTTGTCTCCTTTGATGTCAAGGAAACACCAGTTACTTAGCATTGTGCTCTCCCGATAAACGGCTTCAGGTGGGAGTGGGGTGAGGTGTGGCACAACTTCTTAATTACACTTAAGGCAGAAGGCATTCCCAAAGGAAAGGTAAGATCTTAATTAGCTCATTTTTTTTAAGTGATGTCAGTTATCTAAATATATCCAGGGGAAGGAAAAAGGAGCAAAAGGGATGTTACTTTCCCAAGGAATAACTTCATTTTTGTTTTAAATTAAGTTTACTGCCTTCTATTATGAAGCTAATACATGTCATCATAGAAAATTTGGAAAATACAGAATATACTGAAAACATAAGAAAGGAAAAAAATCAATTACCCATAATTCTATATATCAGTTAACAGTGCCTTTTTTCTTTTTGACACACAAAAAGTTTTTGTGGTGTGATCATACTGTATGATGGATGTACTATACCTTATATCCATTTCTCTCTACAGTTGACAAATTTAAGGTGAATGGATGTTAAAACGAGTATTCTAAAATCGATTGTGGTGATGGTTACACAACTCATTGAATACATCAAGAAACACTGAACTGTAAATTTTACATAGGTGAACTTCATCGTACGTGAATTATATTGCAACAAAAATGTTAAAAATTCTTCATAAACTTTATTTGTTATGACTCTGACACTCTACAGACATTCTATGTAATATAGAGGGAGTTACCGTAATTTACTAAATCACTCCCCAACTAGTAGATCGGGGTTTTTTACTATCATAACTATGCTGATATTAACATCTTTGGTACACTGAGCTCTGTATGGATATCATCTTTCTCCTCAATAGTTTCCTAGAAGGATTTAAGGTTCTAAACATACTGACAATCTAGAAATTATTTTAAAGGACCAAAAGACGTACTTCAAAAAAATTGAGTTACTCTCTAAAATCACAAGGCACCAAAAATAAATGCGTAAATAAAAAGTGTTCCTAAGTGGAACTCACTGGGCATTAAGTCTGGAAGAGAAGACGACAGGGGACCTAAAGCTGGACCACAAATGTGACATGTATCCGATATCAATAGAATCACAACTAGAAAATGTTTTTCATGCCTGAAAATAACTCACAGCAAAGAAAATCAGTCCAGTCCTGGCAGGCAGGTGGCACAACATCGGGGTGCTTAAGAACACAGGCCTGGGGCTGGACAGGGCTGTTCAAACCCCAATTTGAACCAAGGCCAAGAGACCTGGAGCATGTTAATCCTAAACTGTGTCACCCACACCTTGGGGATGACAGAACACTGCATCCGAGGATTAATGTGAAGTTCACCTGAGATGAATGTTCCTGAGGTGCTTGGTGTAGTGCCTGCCCGTAACGAGCACTCAGTAACGAAGAGCCGCTACCACAATAATGGTGATGTCAGCTGCTTTTGACCAAACTGGAATGCAGGAATCCACATCTCAGCCCTCCAGACGTTTCTGCTGAGAAACTACAGCATTTTTCTACTAACTCCGAAAGAGCCCAAAGGTATTTTTATTACCCTGGGAGTTTCAGCTGTTACCAGAGTTCACTTGCGCAATCTTTACATTCCAGCGTGCTAAAAGCTTTCTCATGCAGGGATAAAAGCAGCCTTTGTCTCAAGCTTGTAAAAGGCACCATCTTTGTCCGATGAGTTAACTGTTAAACTTCGAGTGTGTTTCTACACAATGGCACGTTGGGAAACCCCAGGAATGGAGGCACATCCAAAAGGTGAGACAGGGTGAGTTTTAGAAAAGTGGATCGTGTGTGTGTATGTGCGAGTCTCCGTGTGTTTGTATGTGCGTGTGTGTGTGTGTATTAAGGTAACATATTTTGAGCACTCTCTATTGCCAGGCACCACGCTAAGTGCTTCATACTTCACAACAACCCTGTGCACTGGGAAGTTTGATGAGCTCTACTTACTAGTAAGGAAACTGAGGCCTAAGGGGGGGGAAGTGTTTTTCCAGAGTCAGAACGCTAGTAACTTAGTGGCAGAGCCAAGATGTGAACCCGTGATCACACATGCTCTCAGCCACCACGCGCCAGCTCCACCAAGTAGAGCTGAAGGTAGTGAAATAAGCCTTGCAGATTCTAGTTTCATTTTCTGATTAGTGACTTCCTGACTTCCCCACCCATCCTTTGACAAGTATCATCATTTAAAAGCACCAAAAAAAGAAGACTTTTTAAAGGCAAAATCTGGACACACCATTATTCTCCCGTTGGTTGTCCAGGCAGCCACTCTGGGAGGCACCACAGTGTCCCCATGGAGCTTAAGACTGCTCTGAGGCAGAGGATGCAAACCTTATGTCCTGTTAGGACCACAAAGGATCTTTCTACTTTCCTTCCTATCTCTGGAAACAAAGTTACCAATTCTCCAAGGATTTAAGAAAAGGTGACCATGTAATTTATCCCAAAAAATAAGACAATTCTGAAAGTGAAAGGGGGCACAATCAGTGAATATGCAGGCATAACCCAGGGCATAGGGTCACCCTTGTTTTAGGTTCCCAGGTCATCCTGGCTGAGGTTCTCAGTCTGCCAGTAACCTGTATGGGAACTGCACTAGTGTATCACTAAGTTCAAACACTTTACTTAGCAGAGAAAAATGTCCCACGGCTCGTCAGTAGGAGCGTGAACCAGCAGCTGCCCCGGTTGCTGGATCACCTCTGCGTCTCAGTCCAGCCTCACAGTGAAAGGAAGTGCTTTGTCCAAAAGGGGAAAAGAGTGTGGTGAATCACAAGCATCACAATAATCGCAATGTTTCCGGCGCTGGGGGGACAGGGCAACCCCGAAGATACATGCTTCATCAACATGAGCCAAAAAAGCCTGAACACTTACTTTTGTAGACATAGAAAACAGCACGAAGACCTGAACAAGCTCTTGCTCAACTCTACCCAATTAAATGCTTTATCTGCTTTATTTGGAAAGGGAGGTTTTATGCCCCCTGGTCTTCTCTTACTCATCCTGGAACTCGAGGAAATACACTCATTCCGATAGCCCTTCTAATTTGAGCTTCAGGCCTAAGGAGTGGCATAACTTGTAGCGTTAATAAAAAGTCTGAGGGGCCGGCCCGGTGGCGTAGTGGTTAAGTGCGTGTGCTCCACTTCGGCGGCCCTTATCAAGCCATGCTGTGGCAGACGTCTCACATATAAAGTAGAGGAAGATGGGCACGGATGTTAGCCCAGGGCCAGTCTTCCTCAGCAAAAAGAGGAGGAGAGACAACAGATGTTAGCTCAGGGCTAACGTTCCTCACACACACAAAAAAATGCCTGAATTTTTCACTCGTCAGTTCAATCTAAGAGCAAGCCAGTAAAATTTTCCCAGCATTTTTCCAACAAATGTAATGAAATTCAAGTGGATTCAGGACAAAAAAAGTCCCTTGGGGATCACCATGACCAACTTCTTCCTTACAGAAGAGGCACTGAGGCCTCAAAATGAAGAGCTGAGCCCAAAGCACACACCCAGGGGATCAGGCCTCCTGCTCTCAGCTTAGGCCTAGTTCCCTGTTGCTATGCTCTTTGGTTAATACACTGTCTCATGTTTTAAATCTTCTTCTCTCCAAAGAGAGGAGCGGGGAGGAGGAGAGGGAAGGACAGAAGGAGGGAGGGAGGTGTGGGGTGGCATAAGTTTAGATCCACTCCACTATAGCTCGATGACAATTTCAAATGACCAATTATGGAGATTCGAGGGGGAATGAAGAAACAATTAAAAATGCCTCGGTCAGACCCTGACAAGAGGACAAATGTATCACCTACCTTTGGTCTTGATGGCCGTTTCAATGTTCAAAGCATCCCGCTCAGCATCAAAGTTAGTGTACGCTTTGACTGACCCATACGCACTTGGGGGTGTAGAGTGCTGAGATTAAAACACAAACATGCTCAAATTGACACATATAAGATCCTCTTGTTGAAATATCAATTCCTAAAATAGATTTTTTTTCTCTTGTTTCTTTTAACAGTTCAAATCATTCTTAGACTAGGTAACTGGGTAAGTATTTACATGCCATCACACATAGGATACGAAACTTCATTGTTTCTAATGAGAATTCTTCTTCAAGGGCTCAGCTAGTTTAGTATATGATGCCTATATTTCCACCGCTCTTACTTCTAGTGCGAGCTCAAAAGCATAAGACGCAGAGCTGGGCGCTTGAAACCACCCGTTTATTTGGGACGGCTTTCAGGAGCATTAAACTCGGTTGACAACAATTTGAAACAAGCTGAAAATGTGGAAATGCCTGAATGACGAGTGTGTTTAGCCAAGTTTTTGCTACAGGCACGTGATTTTCCACGGGGCCTGTATCGCTGAGCTCATAATTCTTTAAAAAGCAACTGCAACACACCTATGTGCTTGTCTCTGACTATCAGATAAGCGAGGGAAGCGTCTTCCTCCTCCCCCCTCTACTTCGGCCACCGCTGTGGCACCAAGGTGGTCAGGCCACATGGCCCACATCCTCTTCATGTCGGACAAATTCCTGCTTTCCTGCTCTCCTCTCTCCCCTCTGTACCCTCCCCTCTGCCGTCTTTAACACCATCTTCTCTGCCTACTACTCCTCCTAGTATTTTTTTTCTTATTGCCTTTTAAACCATACCCTCTTCCTTTCCAGTGCTTTCCAAAGCCCATTACCCTTCCTGATCTGAAGGACCCCTCCCCCCCACAATGAGGTAAGGACAATAGCAAGCTTCTATCCCAGTTCTTTTCAAAACATTAACTTCCCTCCTTCTTTGAAATGCTCTTGCAGCTTTCCTTCTCCCTGCTACCCAGACCCAAAGCAAAGGACAAACAAAGGGGATGGACAATGTGGTTCAGGTTAGCTGATGGCCGGTGGAGCCATCCACCACGGCCCCATCTTCCACATGAAGACACATCCACCGCCTCCCCCCAGTGCATCATGCCCATCATAATACAGGACTTTGCCTGGACGCAGTTTCTGGGAAGAGTCAGAGACTGAGGTGCCCTCACTTAGCTCTCCACCATAGGCATCACGTGAGTGATCACCAGGCACCCCACACCCACACCATTTGGTGTTATTAGCAGTGAGGGTGTACAGGTAAGCAACTAAGATGCCATCTTCTCAACTGTCTCCCAGGCCATGCCAAAATCTAAGTTCAGCACTGGACAAAATGTTTCAAAATGTACCTGTGACCATCTTGGCCAAAGAGTCAACCCAGTTAATATCTATAACTCTGAAATACAATGGATTATCAAGGTATTTTCCACCTAATTTCACTACTTAAACTTTCTGGTAAGATTAACTCAATAGAAATGGAGCACACATTCTGGAAAAGGTAAGGACAAAGTGCTATTTTGAAATACTACATCTGCTATGGTAGCTACAAAATGTGCATAGAAATCTAAGGAAAAATATTTTCCTATTTATGAACAATGCCATCAATTATTTGCAAAGGCAGATAGTCTGCTCATTGAGCCACATCACACATGGCTTCACCTACCAGGCACTTTGTCGTCTTATTCCAAAAACAACATGAGTAGGGAAAAGTTTTGCTTAATTTTATAGTATCTTTGGAAACAAAATTAAATGGATAAATGAACCTATTACTTGTAAAATCCACTTGAAAATCAAATTATTGAGGCAAAAGTGATTTTTCCCTTTCCTCAAAATATTGGGGAATACATGACATTTTCTATTGCAGTCCCATCTCTCCACACAGAGAAATGCATCACACAAGAGTAACTTCGAAGGCTCCATGAAAAGCTTTCTTATGAAACCTGATACTAAAAACAATCTAATGATCAGATCCATTAAAGAAAAAAATTATTTAGCTCTTGGACTTGTCTGGACCTCAACGTGCAGCTTGTATTGTTGCCAACAATGGTATGTACAAGTTCCAAAAGGAAAAATTAAAAATATATAGGCTTTATACTGCGTACAACCCTTGTACGGACATCATCCAAATAAACATTTTGATAGAAAGCACCAGAGATGATACAGCGGGTTCTGTACCACCTGACCCAACCCACTGTCAACCCACTTTTGAGTACTTCTTTGTATTTTCATTTCAATGAGAGCATATTTTGAAATATCTGCAAGATACCCCTACAAACCATGAGTTTTTGCAAAAGTCATTTCTGCCAAGATGACCTGAAAGATGTACGGTATTATTAGATATTTTACATATTCATAATTTATATTCTACTTGATTCTAAAAGTATTTGCAATGACTTATAATGTCACATATAGTTTAAAAAATTTTTAACTCTAAAACAAAGAAGCAAATGCATCAGAACTTCCAGGTTCACATATTTCCTGTGAGAGACAATTAAATATAATTCTGAGCTCCCTGACAGCCAAAGCAAAAAAGGAAAGGATGAACTATAATACTTCCATTATTTAGTTAAAAAAGAAAAAGGAACAAACATCCTAGCTCTTTTGGAAAAAAGCTTTCCCAGGTACTAAATTTATAAAAAAGGTATAAGTCCTTGTCTTGGGATAACCTCCTGGACACTGTAAGAAGTCCAAAACAGGCAGGATCACTTTTGATATGGCTGTAGCTTAGGCTAACTATTAATAAAATCCCAGGGCATGACATTAAAAGTCATGTATCATCATAACAATTACCACCACTGACACACTAAGTCTATAGCAGGATACAATTTCGGCCACCCTAGCGTTATTAGTGTCCGTCCAATTTTAATGTGATGCCAAAAAAGTTTCTAGTGCTACACATTTCTTTCACACTGATCTACTAGGAATGGCTAAAATAATGGGGGGAAGGGAACCAAGAGTGGGGATGATTGCCTGAATTTTATCCTCATTTTCCTTAGATGTACAAGGAAAGGGAGAAGCACAGTTATCCAGAGAGATGTCCAATTTGCAAAAATTACACAAAGTGAAAATGATATACTTACATCACCCTCCAAGCTGAGCTTGCACAGAATTTCGTGAACAGTAGACATTTTAAAGGAAGCTGGAAAAAAAAAAGTACAACAAAAAGTCTTTATGAAGAGGCTTTCCTTTCCCCCGAAGCGCAGTGATTCATTATACTAATCTCTACTTCTTGGACCATTTCATCTGAGGATATTAGAGTAATTTTTGCAAATAGTTGCAATTCCCATCTTATGATTGGGAAAATTAAAGCTGGGAGATGGTTTGCCTTGGGTTTGGGACAGACTACAGAACTAGCCACTCTTTCTCTTGCTCTTTTTAAACAGAACCTGGAGAGACTGATTTGTGAATACAAAACCAAAATGCTCCCAAGGCTAATGCAACTTATCCAAACAGGATAAAACTGAGTCTTCTACTTCACATACGAAATGATAAACTTGTCCAAATAGCCACTACTTCTGTATTTCTCACCAGTAATTTCACATATTGAAAAGGGCCTGAAAACTATGGGTGTGAACTGAAATCAACAACATTTTCATGCTGGCCATTCCTAAATGGAACCCTTTATGACCATCCCTAATTGTTTTCTTAGCTCACCAATGCTTAGAAAATCCTAAACTGTTTATGAGAAAGACAGTGGACAGATTTTCTGACATTAACTCATTCCATAAAAGACTGATCCTTGTATTTAAGATTCAAAATGGCTGAAATGAAGTCATCTTTCAATTAATACACTTAATCGGGCAGCGACACTATAGCCTGATGAATTGGCTTTCCAGCTTTGCAATCACATAGTTCTCGGAACTGTACACCAACCCCTGCCAATAAAGAATGCTCAGTTGGCAGGAAATTTATCTCAACTGAGACAAGACAGGTCATTCAGCAGCAGCGTCCCAAAAATAAAGAAAATAGAGCAGAGCTGCATCCTGAAACAGGGGGGACATCATTTGAATTGCAGCAATCCCTGCTCTGTCTCTTTTTGCTTATTCTTTGATCAAGGAATTTGTGCCCATGCAAATTCAGTTTTTTCTTCTCTTCCAACAGTTTGCTCAGTTTAAATATTTTCATAAAACTGGCTTGGAGGGAGTAGTTGACATAGACATTTGCTCATTTATCGGAAGGCTTTGGACTAAGCAGACTCCAGGCTCTGTGTGGGGTAGAGGGGGGGGAAAGTAAGAGAAGAGGATTTGCCTTTATTTGTGGTTGTGGTCTATTTCTGCAAGATATTCACCCTGAGCTCTCTCCTAGACCACTCCTCTCTCCTCTTGCTGCTCAAAGCAGCTTTTTAAGCATGGTGAAGAGAAAAATCACAGTTACTCCAATTCCCCCAACTCTCAGACCGCGCCCCACCCCACCCCCCGCCCCGCCATATGTCCTGCTGCTGGAATATAATCCTAATTTGTAAAAAGTCTTTATAAAAAGACTTTACAAATCCTAATTTGTAAAAAATGCCAAAACAAAAACAAAAAGCCAGACAGAGGACCAGTGAGTCAGAGTTGCAAACAGAGCTGTTTCTGCTTACAAAGAAGTATGGATAAAATTCCACTTATTTATTAAACCAGGTACCTCATGGTTCTGATGTTTAGGACATCTCAACCACAGAGGCACAGTAAGATTTTACTGTGTGGTTCTTTCAAGTTGCCTTTCCAGCTCTGAGCACTGGCTTTGTAGACAGCTGCCTAACTATGTCCCACATGGGCCCTGTAAAATCGAAGACAATCTGAGATACACTCCCCATTCATGTTAATTCTTCTCCCATAGCCATGACACAGTGAAGAGAGACAGAGAAT
Source organism: Tapirus indicus (assembly GCA_031878705.1). Taxonomy (NCBI): domain Eukaryota; kingdom Metazoa; phylum Chordata; class Mammalia; order Perissodactyla; family Tapiridae; genus Tapirus; species Tapirus indicus. The sequence continues at coordinate 51,814,890 of CM062918.1, forward strand.
AGGGGTTTTTAAAAGCCCCACAAATCTTCCGTTTTGTTTTATCATCCACAGTTGTGCTGCTCCTTCATCAGATCAGTCCTACACGCCACTATCAACCAAATTCCTCTACTTGATCTTGTCAAAATAGTTCAAAATCCATCTGTCAGTGGCATTCTCTTACTCCAGCTCAGTCCAGTCCTCAGAGATTGGATGGGAACCCAGCCTCAGCACCTTCTATCTACTCCCCAACAAAAGGTGACTTGACCCAAACTATCACTTGCTTCTGCCCAACACATTATACTCCTTTAATCCACAGCACCTTGATTCAAGTTTCCTCCCCCATCTCCTCACCCTCTCCTCTTCTTCTAGTTATAGAGACCCTGCCCATTCCTCAAGTCACCACTACTTTGGCATCAACACCGGCGGGGTGGCCGCAGCCCCACTGCACAGTGCTCTCCCACCTTTCAACGCCAGAAGCACTCTCTGATGCCACTAGACTTTCTCATTGAGCTACGGTGTACCGAGTTCCTGCCACGTACCAAGTATTCAAATGGTAAACACATAAGTGCAATTCAAGGCAGCAAGGAGTATGTTTTATCTGTCTCCCCCATAGTCCCCAGGGCCTTTGCACACTCTAGGTGCTAAACAAACTTTTAGAAACAATGAGTTGCTGTTTTGCATAATTAACATTTATATTATTTATAATCATTCTGCAGAAAAAGAAAAAACATCACAATAACCACAAAACAATATCCATGAAGCTTGCTATTATTCCACACAAGTGTCTTTTGTATCCATGTAAACAGTTCCTATTCCACGCAAGCTTAATGGCAAACACATTTTCACTTTAGAAATAAAATATGGGCCTCGTTTCTCCACTATATCCGATTCCCTGGCAATGCAAAGTCATTCCGCAGATGATGGATTAGTCTCTAGAAGAAACAGCTTTGCCACTCATAATGTTTGTTAAAACATTAGCTTAATATAGCACATTTGATTAATGAGAATATGTCAGAGTGCTGCTACCCTTGAAAGCAGAAAAGGAAAAGCAGGGCTACTGTAGGTTACAAACACTGGTAACATCCAAGGAATCCATCAGCAAACGCCTGATGGCACACACTCAGCCGGCACTGCGTGCAGGGCTGTGAGAGACACACACGAAACCATGAACTGCAGACTCCACCCCTTGGGACCTCCCAGCTCTCTTCCCTTCTTGCCCCTGGGACACACCTGGGAGACAAGCGCCGGTCATCCAGCTAATGAGCAGCAGCAGAAGGGCCAGAATCCGGCTGAATCCCACCCTATGACTCTTGGCCGGTGCCCTTTCAACTTCACCACAACAGTTCTTCATTCCAAGAGATTAAGACACAGACAGAAAGATAAAAGCAATGCGAGCAAGATGGGCCCAGGGCTTAATGGTGAGGTGCTGACTAGTTTGAGAAGGGCAATCACCCTGGAAGCTTCCAGCCAGAGAAAGCCTGAGGAGGTGGGATGGGGTAGAATGTCGGGGGCGGGGGGGGGGGGGGGGGCGGGCGGACGACGGACACAATGACAGATGACAGGGTTAAAACAATCCATGTCTATAGCTCTGCCCCCATGTACCTATAGTTTTGAATGAGAATAAAATGAAGTCAACTTCCACATGAGACAATTCCACCTCATCGCAGTGTAAAATTCATAAATGCATTAAAAGCAGAACCACCACTCCTTTTCTGGCAGACTCCTCCACGGAACATGAAAATGGCATCTGCGTTACTCTTTCCAACACTTCAGCCTCACCTAGATCTCCAACAGGCTTCAACTTGCAAAAAAGAAAAAAAAAATCAGCAACTTCAGTCTGTTGATGAGTACCTCCACAAACCAGTACCTTCCATTCCCAGGGAAGGGCTTGGCGGCTAGACAAGATAATTAAAATGGCCCTTTATCAGGGAAAGATTTTCATTTAAGACAATAACTAGAGAGGTATAGAGACTTACTGAAAGAACCCCACCCACTTCAAACTGGTGTGAAATAATTCACGACTGGGGTGGGAACAGACTCACTCAGCACCACCCTAACGAAGTGAACAGAACAGTCTCCTCTGGCCCTGAAAATATTAATAGATGAGATTAATTATTAATTAATTAACAATTAATATTTATATTATATATAATTAATAATTGCCTGGCTACAAAACTAGCACTTAGAGTGTAAAGACAGACAAATTAATGAAATCTGTGCAGCTGCTGAAAAACAAATAATTTACATTTAGCGTAAGGACTGTCTTAAAGATAATTTAAGGGTTTGACCTTTTTGTAAAACCCTGTAGATTTTTTCTATTTTATTGTTTCACTTCGAACACATGGTTACAACAAAAATAGTACAAGTGAAAAAGCTTTAATGTCTCCCAAAGAGAAAAGTAAAAAAGTTTGCAAAAAGTTTGAAACAAACAAACAAAAAAAACCTAAAAGTCCATTCTTGAAACAGTAAAAACAAGTTCTACTGAAATGAATTAAGAAAAACCAGCTCCAGAAAGCCCAAATACTAATTCGCACAAACAAACAAAAACATGTTGCAACAGGGCTGGTCTGCAGAGCTGAATCTGAGTATAACCCAGTAGACACACCCATTTTACAGTTTAGACGTGGAGTGTTGACAGGTTACCACAAAACACATCCCTAGCAACCACGATGAATCAATTAGGGACTGGATGATACAAATGGGGATTTTTAAAGCAAAAATGGGGGAGGTGGGAGTGTGGAGGGTTGGGTTTCCCCACCAAAGCCCTTACGGTGCACAGACCTGGGTCTAAGGGACCAGACTGGAATTTTAAACCAAAAGGGAAAGAAAATCCAGGAGTAGGGGTAGGGGTGGGTGTGCAGTTCCCATTGTACTCCATTCTCCACCACCAACCCCCCCAGCGCATTTTTATTTAACAGAACCTTCCTGAAAGCACACACTTTTCTCCTGGTTTCATGGTCTTGATTAATGCCTGAGTCACGGAGCCAGTCATTCCCCAGAAATCCTGGAATTCTGCCCAGTGGCCTTGATCACACTGAGCAGTATGGACACGACAGCACTTGCTCTGGCTTGTCCCTTTTCCTGCCTGATCTGAATCAGTATTTGCTTGCTACACACAGACATGTTGCATCTTTCTCTCTCTGTCCGTCTCCTGATATGGGTTGGAGTAGGCGGAAAGAGACTGGCAGGAAGAATGACGTCACTTGGCAGGAAGCACTGTCAGTGTTCGGAAATCAAGGCCCTCACATCTATAACTCAGTGTCAGTGTTTTATGGCCTATACACTGTATCTCCAGTGGGGGTCTGCTGCCCACAGAAAAAAGTCTAAACTCAGCATTCAAGATCTTCCACATTCTGGACTTTACCTACCTTTCCATAAATAACCCACGTACAAACACACATGTGCGTGCGCACGCACACACACACACAAGCTCACCCCGCACCAAAGTTGTATTGGACTGGTAATTCTTCTCCAAACACACTCAGCACTGTCTCGATGCTATTCCAAACCCTGGCTCTCCTAGTTCCCTCCTCTGGGAACACTCGGTCTTGACCAGCTGACATCCTCATGAGACTTCAGGATACAAAAAGTGATGTTACCATTTCTCCTGCACCACTCCCTACTCTGCGCTCCTGTCTCTTTGTGTGTCTGTGAAATATCAGAATTGAGTGTATAAAGCCGTCTTCCATTCTATCCGCTCACAGGGTTTCTGTCTTCTTCTTTCCTGTTTCCTCATAGGTCTGAGTACAGGGCCTAGCAAGCTACAGGCGTTCAGTCACGTTTTTGGATGTTTTACACACATGGGTCTTTCCTTATTATGTCTTCTTTTTCTTCTTTTCCAATACACTCTCCTTCGTCAATTTTCTTTCTCCCTCAGACTGAACATCTCAAAAGTGGTTCCAGCTTCATACCTTCAGAGCTGGAGTCCTAAATCCCAGTCTTTGCAAATCTTTGCAAAGCCTGGCAGACCACTCCAGGGGCAGCCCATCACCTCCCCAGCCCAGCACCCCACCTCTGCCTGTCAGGGCCGCTTGGGTCCTAGCTCTGTCCACAGAACCACATGGAAACGTAACCTACATCTCCTTATGGTGAGGAAGGAGGTGGCAAAGAGAAAGGATTTACAAGTGGCCTTGGGACTCTGATTTCCTCTGAACTGTGAGTATGGAGACTGGGTGTGGCAGGGAGACAAAGGGCAAGGATTCCATGTCACATTCACTCCCCTGAGTCAGAACGTTCCACATCAAGCCTGGGATTAGAATTCAGACCACTTCGATGCTATTGACTTCTCTCTGACAAGACTGAGCTCAGAAGGTTTAAAAGCTTCAGGTGCACCCTAGATGGGAGATTGAGGTAATCTCGGCAGAACCATCCAGAAGAACGAGCCTGGGCATCTCCTGACCCCTACTGCTGACTTGCTCCCCAACAAAGGGAAATGGGGACAGCCTCTGGCAATAGGAGAAGGAAAAATATACCAGACAGTGAATGGGCGGAAAGAATTTTTTTAAAGGACTGGAATTTCCTCTGATGCAGCCTACAACTAGAATAGGGTGTGGCACCAGGGAAAATGAGGGAGGTGGATTTCCACATGCAAAAAAAAAGAGGAGCATTCCATTTCTACTTAATTCTCACAATCAAATCTGGAAGGCAGGTTAAGTCATGATAACATGAAACACTTTTCCTAAGGTGAGTTGGATATGATGCTCAGGTCAGGGGAACAGCTGGATTAAAGGGGAAATGAGCCCCAGCCAGGCAGATTTGGAAACTAATATTAATTTGGGAAAATGTAAAGTTCAAAATTCGATTACTGTCTATACAGTTCACTTATTTTCTCTATCTTCTTTTTCTCCCTGCTAGATTTAAAGTCTAAAGAGCAGGGATTCTTTTCTTTTTATTTTTTTGTCTCTTGTTCACTGCTGTATCCCCAGTGCCTATCCCTGTGAATAGAACAAGTAGGTGCTTAATAAATGCTGTGGAATGAATGGATGTTTAAAGCAATGCAGCAGAGCCTGGGACTCCTCTTCTGACACACCCACCCCAACTAATGGAAAATGCCTCAGCAGCCCACAGCCCCACACAAGCAAAATGAGGACAAAGGCCCATGACAGCGTGTTAGTGCCCAATTCTAGGCCCAGCAGTGCAGGAAGAGCCCACAGCCCTCAAAAATCAATAGCAATTATAGAAGGAAATCTACCTTACCAGGAAAACTACTTAAATCAGAAATTAGTTAGGAAACTAACGTCCACCGCTGCCGGCATAATATCAATCAATACAGTACTTTAAAAGCTCAGAGACATAGGATGTTAAACATTGAGACGCCAATCCAAGACCAAGCTCCTGATCAAAGCCAGCGAGTCAGCAATATTTCCTGGGCATTTACCACAGGCAGGCCACTTGGCACTCCGGGAAATTACAAAATCCAGCAGTCACCAAATCATAAATCCCCAACTAAAAAAATGCACATTGACGGTCACACCCTTCCACTGCAGATGCGATGGATACTTTGGGAGAAACTCTTGAAGCTTTTAGATAACAGATGGACTTAGAAGAAGGGAGGAAAGCGCTAAGTGGTAATGTCTTAAGACCACTGACCACAAGGACATCTCTTCAAGTTTGCCTCTCCAAACGTGGCCTCATCTAAAAATCTTCCTTCACGTTGCCTGAATATTGTATTATGTGGCTCCCTGATGCCACAGACTCGAGTTCCATAAATTACAGATCTGTTTAGGTTAACAAAGTTTTCTCATTGTTTTTTAAATAACACAACTCCTCTGGGTTGCTGACAATTTTAGGACCATCAACCATTCCTAATATTGAATATTAATGAATACTGATTCAATTTGCAAGTCTGTAGCTGGGTAAAGTACACTGAAATGGGAAAGAGAAGGAATGCAGAACTGGGTAAGCCTGGACAGCTTTTGTAATATGTCAGGGAAAGGGTCTCTAAGGAGGAAGGGAAGGCAGTGAAAAGTGGAGAGGGGGGCAAAGCTGTAATTTTCCAATTAAAATAATTTAATCAGGGCCGGTCTTAAAACTAAGAAAAGTTCCAGAAAAATATTTCAGCAATTTATTCTTCCCACCCACATATCCTCCCTCACCCTTCCACCTTTCCTTCCCCCAATAGCTCCCACCTCCGAAATTAGGCACGTACTTATCAGTACTTAGATACAGTGCATGTTAAGTAGGGGTCTCTGGGCTAGCCTGGGAACCTAAGCACCTTCTATAACATTGTTTCAGTAGGAAAGTGCAATCTCCATTCCAAACCACCAAGTTCCAGACAGGCACAGAAGCACACACTTTGGGCCAGAATCCACCAGTAGAGTCAGTCTGAGTTCAGGGGCCCAGACCCCAGGACTCCAGGACCTTACGGTTCTTGGTAAAGACTCAGTGTGCACCCACGAGGCCACTGCTCTTTTACACAGATTCAGAATACCCACTGCTTTAAGATGGCAAATCTTAACACAAATATAATGACACTCTGCATTTGTATGGCACTTAATGTTTTCAATGTGCTTTACATATTTTTGAATGAACATGTTTTTTGAGATTTTCGATAATAACCCTATATGGGCGGAGGTAAGAATGGGCATCCTTAAACCACTTTCATAGATAAGGAAATTGATATCCGCCTCCTACCTTCTCAACAGCCAGCCAGTGGATGGAATCCAGCCCTCAGCACCAGGCGCTGGAACCCATCTCACAGACCTGCAAGGAGCAGCCAGGGGGCCAAGCCCTTTTCTCTACCCTCGGTCCCTGACCTACTGTCGCAGCATCGCAAGTCAGTGACAACCCTCCCCACAGAACCACGGGGGACACTTCCTTCCTGATGCAAAAGTGGTCAACCAAGTGGGAAACTCTCCAGATACACGGAAACCAGAAGTTGCTCTCCTACAAGATAACCTAGACACAGGAGAAAGAGCGGAGGTTTTCTCCGTGTTGTTTGTTTCATCGGGGAGGGTGTTGTTTGTTTCATCGGGGAGGGGTGCTGCTACTAAAAACTCCCACCCGTCATCCTCCCCCCACTCTTCCCTCCTGCTCGTCGGTGCAAGTTCCACAAATGACCGTTTGTTTCGAGTAAAGTAACTTGGAACAGATGGGGATTACTTTCTAGATGGCCGTAACGCTTTTGTTAAACGTGGAGGGAAATGCTCCGAGGATTGCTCCGCCTGGGACCCGCGGATCCCAAAGCGGCCACACCCTGCCCTCCTGGCGCGTCTGGAATGCGGGGCCTCCCTCCGCTCCCCTCCCCTGCGCTGTCTCGCTGGACTTCCTGCGAGCACTTCGGGGGGATACCCGACCCCCTCCCTCTGCCCTGCACCCCCCCAAGCCAGGGCGCAACCGGCCACCCTCACTCCTGCCCAGGCCACTTTGCCACTGCGTCCCCTCCCCGTAGAAACCCTGGTGCCGACCCTCCCTCCAGCCCCCTCCCCCGGCCGGCCTCCCGGCTCCGCTCGCCTGAGCTGCTCTTCGCAGAGCAGCTTCCTTCCTCTCCGCGCCCCGCTAGCCGGCGGCCCCGCGGCCATAGCGGGCGGGCAGGGCGCGCCCCGCTTACCTGGGCCGAGCGCAGAGAGCGGCAAGCGTCCCAGATGCGGAGCGGAGGCGGTTGGCCTGGGTGGGGCTTTTATAGCCGCCACATCCTCACTGTGCAGGCGAGGCCCGCCCTGCCCCGCCCCCCGTCCCCCTTCCCCTTCCCGCTCCCACCCGGAGCCGGGGTGACTCACCCTCCCCGGCCCGCCTGCCCGCCCGCAGGGGTGGCCTAGCCCTGGAACGTTGCCTGAGCAGCGCCACGCGGGAGCGGCCCCCGCGCCCAAGGCCCTGCCCTCCTTTAAAGCGCCGCCGAGGCTTCCTCGAGGCCCAATATCGACCTCGTTTCTTCTTCCCTTCCTCTGTTTCCTTCCTGAGCGCCACGTCGAGTTCTCAGCTCTGGCATAGGTTAATAAATTAGCAAGACTTTAGTAGACTCTGAGCTTGGTTAAGTCACTTTTTTTTTAGGCGTCCATGCAATGGAAGGAAGAATTGTTCCAAGAAACATAAATCGTGATTCCCCTCAGCTGGGGCCGTTGGCATCCAGCTCCTCGTAACCGTCTGCAAACATATTAGCTTAACCTCTGACCGGCAGTTCCCGGGAGGAGCGCGGGGAGGGCGATCCGCCGCGTCCTGCCCTGCAAAGACTGGCCCGCCTCGGCCTCCGAGCGCGCAGGAAGGCCGGGAGCCAGGGTTGGGGTGGGGGTTGAGCGGGGGAAGGCCGCAGCCAGGAGCCAAGAGCCCACCCCCCCTCCCGCCCCGGGGGGCGCCCTTTTCCCGAGCGCGCTTTGCTCAGCTACTCTCCTCGCGCGCCGGGCAGCTCTGCGCGTCCGCGTGGCAGGCCTTTCCAAGCTGGGTGGGGCCGGTGGCTTTGAACCTCGAGTTCCAACAAAGGAGTTTCCTCCCTTGCTTCTTTCATAACTGCCGTTTTTTCGCAGCCTCTCAGCCAGCTCCCTTGCTAGGTTTTGCTCAGTTTCTCACTTTTCTTCCCTGCCCTCCTTCCACGAGCCACAGTGGCAACACGTAATAGCAAACATGTTTTTGTGTGTGACTGAGCAAATACTGTATTCAAACCTCAAACTAGCGGGAATGTTTTGCTGAGAATCCCAAAGACCTCTCACTGCGCCTTTGAATTCCTTCCTTTCACACTCATTTCATGCAGCTTTTTCTCCTAGTTTTGTGGCTTGTGTGTTTTAATCCATCTTTAACATCCATTTTACTTTCTAGTTGAGCGTCATTTCACCCCAGGGAATCAGCAAGGCCAAAAGACATTCGTTGCCATGCTCACGTTCACCTAGTCAGTCAGCCGCAAAGTCCGAGCCACAAGTGGGGACTCGGGACGCTCAGCCCAGAGCTCAGTGTCACCCTGTTCTTTCACTGGGAATGATACACGATAGGCCCTATCAGAAGGACAAATAGAGAATAAAGCAACTCTTTTGATACAATTTCTGATTAACATTTATAGCTCTTCAATTTAGGCTGAAAGCCTTACAGGCAGAAATCGTGTTTATCTGGCTACTCCCTTCAACGTTTTGGAACAGAAGGGGAACACGCAGACAACAATGGTGGACAGGATTCTGCCTCCCTTTTTTTCTCCTCAGGGCAGGTTGCACAGCCTCTTATTCCTAACTGTGCTGTGGTAGGCTCTCTACAGAAGACAGGATTTAATTCCAAGCACGTGGAATACATATAAGCCACTAAGTATCCAAAAGAATGTGTTTGCTTATCTTGGGCATCCAGCAAATCCAAACATACAGATCTGAGCAATAGCCAGAGTTTGCTTAATGCTGCAGAACTTTACACTGATCTTACCATGAAAATGGAGCTATTAGAAGTCATGGTTTGCTATTTCCAAGGAATAGGGGGCCAATTCTGCCAGTGTAAAAGAACTTGTGAATCTCTTAGTGCAAAGACTCTCTTTTTTCTTTCTTTCTTTTTCCTCCAGGGCCGGAGAGAATGTTCACTACAACAGATCTCAGATTATATCTGCTGTTGTCCATTCTGTCCTCTAAAGCCTCAACTCTATTTTGTTCATACTTTATCTGCTGCACCTCAGCACCACTGAAGGTGCCTAGCTAGCAATGATAGGCACTCACTAAAAATTAGAGAATAATAGAATTATTGACCCAGTAATAGAATGTTTGAGCAGGCAGAGGCCTTAAGAGACTAACTTGTCCAATCCTTGATTTTCATAGATGAAAGACTGGAGCCCAGTAAAGTCCCCTGCCCAGTTTAGAGATTAATAATGCACTCAAGTTATTTATGCAGTGTAACAAATTACTGCCAAAACGCAGTGGTTAAAACATAAATAACCACTTATTTGCTCATGATTTTGCAATTTGAGTGGGACTCAGTGGGGTCAGCTTGGCTCTGTTGCACATGGTGGGGCAGTTCAACCAGGTTTGGAGGATGGAAAGTGGTTTCACTCATTCGTTTGGTGCCTCAGTTGGGGTTGCTAGAATGGCTGAGAGCAGGCTGGGTCTCTTGCTGCCTTGGGTTCTCATCCTCCAGGTCCTCCTCTGTCTCTGCACCAGGGGAGTCATGGTAGCTGGCTTTCAAGAAGCAAAAGCTGAAGCTGCTAGGGCTCTTGGTTTGTAGGCTGGACAAAAACAACCAACAGGCTGGACTGGCTTTATAGGCTGTAGTTTGCTGATCCATTGTCTAATCAGTTTTGGGCTTTGCCCTCTGCCCTCTTGACTCCGTTCTCTGAGATGTCTTTCTTTTTCCTTAAGAAGAGCCCATATTTGTAGCTGAGTGGCTCTCTCAATGGGCTTCACACCTGTAGAAACTCAAAGGTCCAGAAATTTCTTTTCATTTGAACTGTTTGCATATCTAAGCTGGCCGTTCTTTCTTTAATACAATTATCTTTAAAAACTCAATAAAAATTATATTGAGGTTCACTCTATGCTTCAAAATTCATATCCAATACAATTTTCTCAAAAACTTTGTGGGTTTTCCTTAAATCTTAATGAGGTTTAACTCCATGCTCCAAAATTCACATTCATTATTCTTTCTAAAAACAGACCTCTCTCTCTACTTTGTGCTTGTCGGGAGGGAAAAATGCACTTAAGATTCTTAGAAGCCCTGAGATGGTCTTCAAAGTACCACATTAAATCTTTCTGGAATCTTAAAAAAGGTTTTGTAGCCACACGTGATTTGATCTTTCTCCTGAGGCCACGTCTTACTTTACAGATCTTTCACTGGTTAGAATTCTGCTTGAAAACCAAATAGATCTTTTCTTTAGTGTATTTTTCTTTCTTGTACTTTATCATAAGCAGCTAAAAGAAGACTATTGGCATTTAAAGCAGTCTGCCTGGAAATCTCCTTGGCTAGATCCAAAGGTTCATGAGGCACATTTTCTATTATTCATGTTACCACAGGCAACAGTAACGTTAAACATTCTGCCAATACATAACCTAGGTAGCCTTTTCTCCAACCTCCCATAACAATATCCTCACTCTTGCATCCTCCACTAATAGTCTTCTCTCTGGTTACTGCCTGGCAGCAAAGTCAATGCCACATATTTTAGGTTTTTGTTACAGCAGCACTCCGTATCCAGGTACTAATTTCTGTTTCAGTTACCTATTACTAGGAAATAAACCACCTCCAAATCTTAGAGGCTTAAAACAACCACCACCATTTACTTGTTCATGATTCTGCAAAGGGCAGAGTTCATTGGGTCAGCTCGTCTCTGGTCTATTTAGCATGGGCTAGGGAGACCCAAATGAGGCTGGAAGATCCAAAAAGGCCTCTCTCCAGCAGAGCAGTTGCTGGTTTTCAACAGTGACAGTGGAAGCTGCAGGCCCAGAACTGGAACAGTGTCACTTCCGCTGAATTCTCTGGGTCAAAGCAAGTCCTCTAACCCAGGTTCAAGGGAAGGGGAAATAGATTCCACCTCTTCATAAAGGCAGTGACATATGTTTATATGGGTGGGAGGAGTTGTTGGCAACCACCTTTGCAGGCGATCTACCACAATCCTTAAACTAGTAAGTGGCAGAGCTGAGACTAGAATATATTTTTCTGCCTTTTAATCCACTGCTTTTTCCATTCCACCATACTTCTCACAAACCACCATTGCTTCAGTGAGACAAAGCCTATCCCCAAGTCCTCTACATTATATGGTTTAGACACTCACTAACTGTAAAGCTGTTATGTCCTTGAGCCTTGTTATAAGCAACCAGTATATAATGTCTTATATTTGAAGAGGCGGCCAGAAAAGGAAAATGATCTATCTGGAAAATCCAACATCCAAATAGTAGGAGTTCTAGAAAGAAAGAGTAAGCAACACGGAAGGGAGAAAATCATCAAGAAATAACTGAACACAATTTTCCAGAACTGAAGGCCATGAGTTTTTAGATTGAAAAGTCATAATAAATGGAAAAACAAACAATCCCAAGGCACATTATCATAAAATTTCAGAACACTGGATGAGGACAAGGAAAAGATCCTGAAAGATTCCAGAAAGATTGAAAAAAAGGTCATATATGAAGAGTAAGAAATAAGAATGGCATTATATCCAATCCTCAGATCTTAGTTTCTAAATACTGTTCCCTAGTAAATGAACCAGTTCTCCTGAAAGAAACAGTTGGTTCCAGAGATGGGGCAGAGATAATATATGGTGAGCTTTGTGCTAAACAACTGATGGGAACATATCAAAAAGACACAAAAGCCAATTTAAATGGGCTCTTATTGGTTAAAATTTGGAATAATTTGAGCATCATATTGAATAATGATAGGAATTGATTATATCACAGTGAATAGTCTAAACTGATAGTTTAAAAAAATACAAAGAAAAGGTGGGATAGGGAAAGCTCTTATTCACAGAAGAATGCCAACTTATAAATGTATCAGGAAAGATAAATATAAAAAATCATTATTTTGCAACTAGAATTCTATACCCAGCCAAACTATAAATCAAGAATGCATGCATAATAAACATTTTTCAAAAATGCTATTTATGCCTGTGCACCCTGTGTTAGTTTCCTAGGGCTGCCATAACAAATTACTACAAATCTGGCGACTTAAAGCAACAGAAATGTATTCTCTTACAGTTCCGGAAGCCAAAAGTCTGAAAATCAAGGTATCAGCAGGGCCATACTCCCTCTGGAGGCTCTAAGGGAGAATCTTTCCTTGTCTCTTCCAGCTTCTGGTGGCTGTCGACATTCCCTGTGGCTGCATCACTCCAGTCTCTACTTCTGTCCTCACAGGCCCTTCTCTGTTTCTGTGTCTTCCCCTCTTCTGTCTCTTATAAGAACACTTGTCACTGAATTTAGGACCAACATGGATAATTGAGGATGATCTCATCTTGAGATCTGTAACTTAATTACATCTGCAAAGACCCTTTTTCTAAATAAGGAAATGTTGAGATTCTGAGACTTAGGATGTGGACATACGTTTTTAGGGGCCAACAGAGGATTCAATGCAAAAATAAGTGAACTGAATTCCAGAATGAGGAGGAAGAGAGAACTTGGAATAACAGCTGTGCAGCAGGTACACAGAGCAACCGTTCTAGATTGGAAAGGAGGACTCAAGGCTCTAGCAAGGACGCCTCAAAAAGAGTGGGAGGGAGCAATTACCCAATGAATCTGGAGATACTGAGAAGAAATCAATAGCTGTATTGGATGGTTTGAGAATGAATTAGTGAGAGTGACAAGAAAAACTATCAAATGAAAAGCTCCAGGAAAACAAAAAATTATCACAGCATGCTATAAATTGAATGTTGTGCCCCCCCAAATTCATATATTGTAACCTAATCCTCCATATGAGGGTGTTTGGAGGTGGGGCCTCTGGGAGGTGATTGCGTCATCAGAGCGAAGCCCTCCTATGGGATTAGTGTCCTTGTAAGAGGCCCGAGAAGGCTCCCTCACCCTTCCTCCATGCGAAGTTATAGTGAGAAGACAGCCGTCTATGAACTAGAAAGTGGGTTCTCACCAGACCTTGATCTTGGACTTCCCAGTCTCCAGAACTGTGAGAAAGCAACTCCTGTTGTTTGTAAGCCATGCAATCTATGGTAGTTTGTTGTAGCAGCCTGAACAGACTAAGACACAACATATTATATTCTCCAAAGATCACCACAATGTTTTCCATCCCATATGCTCTTCTAGAACCTTGCCACTGTCCCATCAAGAGGAGCAGTGTATTCCCAATCCCCTTGAACCTCATGACCTGTTGTGAATTATTTCACCAGCCGAATACAGCAGAAGTCATGCTATGTGACTTCTGAGGCTAGATCCTGAATGCATTTCCACCTTGTTTACTTGGGATTCTTGCCTTGAAATCCAGCCACCAGGCCTTGAGGAAGCCCAAGCAGCAGCCTGTGGACGGGCTCATGTGGAGAGGAACCAAGGTCCTCAGCTGACAGCCAGTACCAACTTGCCGGCTATGTGAGCCATCTTGAAAGTGGACTGTCTAGCCTCCAGTGGAGCCACCTCAGCTGAAGCTGTGTGAAGCACAGACAAGCCTTCACCACTTAGCTCTGCCCAAACATTAGACTAGTGAGCAAAATAAATTCTTAGTGTTGTTTTAAGAAACTAAATTTGGGAGTGGTTAGTTCTGCAGCAATGTATAACCAGAACAGTTGTCCTTAGAGGGAAATGAAAACATAACACATTACATGGCTCAGAATGTGTTTCTATAATCATAATTCTGTAAATAATATAGAGAGAAAATGATGTAGCCATTTTGAGATTATGTATGTGTATGTATGTGAGGAGAAACAGACCCTTATTTTTCGTAGTAGACAATAGATAATATTCAAAACTGAAAAATCAAGAAACAGTGGTATGTTATTTAGAAATATACTGGTGAATCTCCACAAGAAATAGCTAAAGATGTTGAAAATGTTTGGCCTGGGAGCAGAAATTGTGGGTGTCGTGGATCAAGGTACCCGCTATCAGGGAGTGTGTGTGTGTGTGTGTGTTTGTAAACTATGACAGAAAGTACAAATTCCCCACTCAATATACATTCTGCTCTTCTCTCTTAGCAACAAAATCCATTCTTTTTCTGGACTGGGCAGCAATGCATTCAGCTAAAAGGTTACATTTGCAGCTTCTCTTGGAATTGGGTGTGGCCATTTAACCAAGTCTGGCCAAGAAGAAACGAATGAACCTTATGAAGTAGGATTTCAAGAAAACCTCTTTAAAGAGAAAACAGTGGACATGGGTCTTTTTTTTTTTTTTTTTTGCCTTGAAACCCCTTTTTTCTCCCACTTCCTTTGCTTAATACTTGGTGTGATGGCTGGAGCTCCCTCAGTTACTATGGACCATGAGGACACTGGAAGATGGAAACTAGGCACAAAGGATGGAAAACAAAAAACTTGAGGATAAAAACAAAAGCTCAGGGCAAAAAGTTAGGATGAGACTATTTCCCTGATGCATGTGAAACCATCAGTTCAACCCTGGACTGCTTTCCTCCAGGTTTCATTTAAATGAAAAAAAAAAAAATTTCTACTTTATTTAAATTACTTATTTCCAGTCTCTGTTACTAGCAAATGAACGTGATCCTAACTTATATAGAATTGTATAGAATTCTTGTGTAAATATTTGGCTTTTAGAACTATTCACATGTATAATTTGGCTAAAGATAAAAATTAAAAGAGGAAGGGAGGGAGGGAGGGCAGAAGGGAGGGAGAGAATCAGAGCTAGTGAGGGAGTAAACAGGCATGGGGCTTTGATGTGAACCAGTCCCAGGTTCTCCTTCTGTTCTGCTTCTTCCTGGCCAGGTGAAACCTTTGAAAACCTCAGTTTTCTCTTTTGTGATGTTGCAGGACTATTGTAAAGATTAGATAATGTACAAAAAGCGCCTGGTGTATTGTAGGTGCTGAAAAAACAGTGGCTAGTTGATCGGCTTGTTGAGTCTTCTTGGTGTCTAGCCTGCTGCACTCATAATATGACTTCGATAACCCTTGTTAAATTCAGGTATCATGACCAAACCACACAGAGTGCTCTTGGTGTGGACAAACCACAATTTCTATCTTGATTTGAGATGTTTGCAGGGAAATGTCTGTAGTGACTCCAACCTCTTTCCCAGCTGTAACATGTACTTTTGGTCTCAATTCTTTCTCTACAAGGCATTCAGAGTTGTCTTTCTAGGATATAGTTCTGATTATATGACCCCAGTGGAAACCCTTCTCAGCGGGGTCTGCCCTGCCTTGACAGCCTCATTTCCCACATCTTCCCCTTCACTCCCACCACGCCCCGCTCCCAGCACATTCACATCCGCGTGCCTTTCTCCGTGCTGTTTCCCTGCCTGGAATACTGTTTCCCAATTTCCTCAGTGGTGAACTTCGCCTCACCTTTCAAGCCTCAGAGCAAACATTATTTTCTCGCATTTCTCAAGGCCTTTCCCAAGCCCTTCAGGCAGATTTGGTTCTAATCTGTTTTTCTCAGCTTTTTTTTTATATACCTCTCCTCTCTCCGTTGTCACCTGGCATTGTTATTTCTGTATTTGCTGGTCTCTGCAACTGGGCAGGAGCTCCTTGAGGACAGGCACAGGGTGCTTCCTGTTGTGCTGACATCGTCTTACCCAGTACAGGTAACTATTGGATTTCTCTCCATAAATGCATTGCCTTGCCCTTATTCATACTTAAACTCACCTGGCAAAAATTAAAAGGCTGATAGTATCCAGTGTAGTTGGAAATAGGTGAAATGGGAGTTCTCATATGTTATTGGTGGGAAGGCAGTTTTGCAGTATCTATCAATGTTTAAAGTGTCCATGCCCTTTGGTTCAGTGGTTTTGCTTCTAGAAAGCTATTCTGAAGAGAGAGTGATACATGACCACAACCATATGTGTACGAGGACATTTACTGCAGCATTTTGGTGGAAGCACTCTAAGTGCTCATCAATGAGCTAAATTAAATTAATTGTGGAATTTCTGTACTATGGAATGAAGCTGCTGAAAAGAATGGAGTAAATCAAGATGTTCTGACTGGAACAGATTTCCAAAATATAGTGTTAAATGGACGAACAAGCAGAATGTGAGTGTGAAACTGTGTCTTGCTGGCATATTGTTACAATACTGATATATAAAACATGACAAAAAATGATTTGGTGACAAGTGCCTACCCCATCATGATCATTCTTATGTTAACTCCCTGGGATATTGGGATGCTTCCTGAGCTATGAGCATCTTAGTTCTTACCTCAGCACATTTTACTGCATTTTTACATTTTGGCAAGTCAGAGGATGAATATTTCAAACCCTATCAGCCTCTATTGTTTCTTTAAGCAGCCTTTTCCACATAATTTTGCACAAAATATATACAAATACTTAGGTGCTAAGTATCTAGTATCAGTGGAAAAATCCTAGTTTGTAATAAAATGTAGATCTCTTAGCTTAAGAGTTTGCTCAAAATAGGACAGTATTTTTCATAAAATTAGTGAAAACACACACACAAAAAGATAGCTGCCTTTTGAATGTTTTCATCTTTATTAAATGTCCGCTAGATACATTTTAAGTGTTTTGAATATTTTTTAAACTTTGAAGACCTTATATTGGCTAAGTAAAAAAATAGAACAATATGACTAACTTGATTCTATTTATGTTAATATTTATATGTATGTACATTTACATGTGTGTAGGTATGTGCATGTATTTACACACACATGTGTAAATATGTGGAAGGATATACCCCAAACTGATATTGGTTAGCTTTGGGGAAAGAAGAAGATTGATGTATGTGTAAACGAGAATGTTCCTTTTTTATTATATGTGCTTCTTTATATTAGTCGATTTTTTTTTTCCTGAGGAAGATTTGCCCTGAGCTAAAATCTGTGTCAATCTTCTTCTATTTCGTATGTGGGTTGCTGCCACAGCATGGCTGACAAATGGTGTAGGTCCATGCCCAAAACTGAACCCGGGCCACCGAAGTAGAGCACACTGAACTTAACTAGGAAGCCGTGAGTCCGACCCCTGTATTAGTTGGTTTTTGTTAACAATGAACACATATTACTTCTATAATTTTAACAACAGTTGAAAAAAGAAAAAAGATGTATCGCTAGTGAAAAAGGGGCTTCCTTCATACACACTAAGATCATGACAGACTATGCCAGGCTTTGGGGAAAACTTTAATCTTCTTGATGGTATTTTTCATATGATATATTTAAGAAAACACAATTTAAAAAATCTATAGAGGAAAAGCTGGATATCATAGCACTCTCTGCTGACAAAGAAAACACCCCATGTTGTAAAATCTCATTTGATTTTTGACTCTTCTAATCAGAATCTATGATAATACAACCTAGGCAGGGCCAAAGGTTACATAGTTCATATAGTGTATGCAAAAAAAGGGTTTGCTAAGCAAATTAATATAATAAATAAGATTACTTGTGGCATGAGGTTTGTGGGAATGGTAGAGTAGACGTTCTTTATTCAAATAACCTTCTATCTTTATCTCATGGTACGAGCACTGTTGATGTGTCAGGCTTCACCATCAGACTGGGAGCTCCTGTTCATCTTCGTAATCCCAGCACCTCGCCCAGTGTGAACCCATCTTCAGGCTCTCCCTCTTCAGAGGCCTGACTTTGTTGGACTGGACTCCATTTCTGGGTCTTGTGCCAATCATCACAGACCTCAGGAGGCAGAGGGGCTGGTCTGAGCTTCTATCCTAATGGGATGTAGCCGGACAAATCCCTTGGCTCTCTGGTTCTGATTCTTATCTGGAAAATAAGGAAATCTTCAAGTTCCCTTTCAGCTCTAAAATTCAATCCTTAATATGCAAATGTAATAGATTTAGGCACATTAATCATATATATGCACATGGATGTTACTAAACATAAACAAATTTGATCTATTCATTAAAACAGGCCCAATAGAATTCCTAAATGGAAGTTCTTTGAATAACAAAATTATCTGTTTCAAGTAGGTCAAAAAATCATTTTTATCAAATACGATTAACGTTCTTTCTCTGCATTCCATTTTTGTCCAAATTGGGAAGAGTATCCCTTGTGTAATTGAATATACCCATATAAAATTGTGGCTTTAATTCAGACTCTTTGGGATCATGAGATCCCAGCATGTTTTCAGTCCCTAGGTTATTCAAATGTATAGCTGTGATTGAGAAAGTTCACTTTAAAGTGAAATGAGCCTATGTAGAATATTATCAAAATAAAAGTAACAGGCAACTGTTGAACATCTCTAACGTTGCAAAGGAATTTAGATCTCTCATAATGTGAGCCTGTGATAATATACTTAAGTAACTAGATATGGGGATTTACACTGGGGACACATGTATGCAGATGCTGTCACTATTGATAGGGTACAAATATTCCTCCCCACTCTGTAAGGGGCCACTGGCAAACAGTAAGCAGTATGGAGTCAGTTTTATAATCTAAGAGGTCAGAGTTGGTGCAGGGATGCTGTGGGAGGATATCAGAAGTTGGGGTGGAACTAAGCTAGGTACCAAGGGAGGAGCCAAGGGCACTGCGATTTGTTAAAAAGTCCAAAGGTGTAGTGGTGTAGTGGTTAAGTTCACGTGCTCCACTTCAGCAGCCCAGGGTTTGTGGGTTCGGATCCGGGGCTAGGACCTACGCACCACTCATCAAGCCATGTTGTGGCAGCGTCCCATATACAAAATAGAGGAAGATGGGCACAAATGTTAGATCAGGGCTAATCTTCCTCCACAAAAAAAGGAAGATTGGCAACGGATGTTAGCTCAGGGCTGATCTTCCTCACCAAAAAATAAATAAATAAATGAAAATAAATTGAAAAAAAACCCCAGAAGTCCAAAGGACAAGAGCAGAGTCTGAACAGGAGATGAAGCCAAGGTTCCACAGCTGGAACAACGTGGAACCAAGCAGGAGGGAAGCAAGGAGCAAGGTGGACAGTTTGCAGGTGGGGCTGAAGTGGCATCCACTTGCCTCTGTGGCCCAAGGACATATGATAGCTGGGGTGAGCCTTAGTTGACATAAAGAGTAGACACTGATGCTAATTCTGCCATTTTTTCAAACAACGCAAACGAGAACAAGAACAAGAAGGAGGGAGAGGAGGGGAAGAGGAAGAAGACAACAGTGGAGGAGAGCACTGTGAGGGAGGATACTGTGCGACTGTGACATAGAGAGACACAGACTGAGAGGTCTGTACTCCTGACCTAGGCATTCCTGTAATTTCCTAACATCTCCACCTTAGTTTCTGCAGCTGGGAGCTGGACATTTTAGCCCAGATCATCTTAAGTTCTTTGCTAGCTCTTAAATTTGTAAGGCCTTGCTAAAACAGAGTTTCAAATTCTTTAAGACTCCATTGAAACAATCATTGAAAGATTCATAATCCAACTTTATTACTCAGGCAGTAGAATTTTCGTTCAACTCCTTGACACTTTGGTATATGGTGTTCCTGGGGCCCTTGAGAAGAATCCCTGATTGCTTTCTAATAGGGCAGATCTCAGGATTGTGGGAGAAGCAAAAGGCCAACAGATGGGTGAGCTGCTCTCAACAGCTCTAGTTGAAGTTTTTATTTTCCTTTTTCTTTTCAAATGAGAGGTTGGTCTTCTCCAAATCCCAATGCTCCACTCCCTAATTTGGAGAGGAACCAGATGATTTCACTGGTCTTTCCCTGCTCTGGTTTCTATGATTCACCAGCTATAGCAACCAGGGAGGGGCAAAAAAAACAACTCTAATAATCAGGTTATGTCGCAGCTCAAAAGGAAAGAATCTAAGAAAAACTGTTAAGATTGCAAAAGAATGAAAATAAAAAACTGACAATGCTCCTAACTCAGAAATCTTTCCCAAGTGGTCTCCCTACATCCAGTGTCCCTATCTTTCCTCTTTAAATATCAGTTACACGAACATTTTCATTTATCAAGTGTTTTACACATATTTTTCTATGAAATTGATAAAATGCTTAATGTAGTATGGATGGAAGCTTAATTGGTTTTGATTACCTGCTGCCAGTATCTATCTGCTATAAAAATCAAGGAACTCGCAAGACAAATTCACTCAATTTAAAAACATTGAGTATCCACTGTATGCCAGGCACTAAGGCGGGACTGTATAGGAGATGCATAATAGGAAAAAACATGGTAGGTCTGGCCTCAAGTTTTTAGTGGAGGTACATAAGCAATTACAATTTGACAAATGTATCAGAAATCAGAGCACTAGGGGAGCCCAATAAGAGAATGCCTAACCCTGTCAGGGGAAGTTAATCATTAGAGAAAGGAAGTAAGACATTTCATCTTGGCCAATGCATTTACAGCCACTCATAGCTATTTGAAGTCATTGCACAACCATAAAAGAGGAAATGGAATGTATACCAATGTGGTCTATTTCTGCGGAAAGTGTCCATGTAGAGAGGTGTGGCTGTTAATTTTTAAACAAACCATTCCAGTATAAAAACAGGTAAAGAGGATTAGTCACTGGAGAAGGTATACATTTATTTGATTAATGCCACCATTGTGAAAATATTTTTGGAGCCCCTGTACTTAAATATTACCCTCAGAGCCTAAGGCAAATCCTGGCCACTTAAGAGGAGTTTTGAGGAACAGCTAAAGGTCATTCAGAGCAAAGGCTTGTGACTAAGAGGGCAAAGGATGGTAGGAGGAGAGGATACCGCCCCCTGGGGTTAAAAATATATGAAGCCATGATCAGGCCCTCATTCGATTACATTGTTCTAGAGACTCAGCAGTATTTATTTTTTAGTTTTAAAGAAATTTGATCATCCTGATATGAGGTCTGAAAGGGATATCTATCAGTCCAATAAAGCTTTCAGAGTTCCTGAGATACTAAATATTCAAAATCATGTAATACTATTTAAAAGTAATTAATTTTTTTGGTGAAAATGTCCAAAAATATAGTGAACTGAAATGGAATCTTCAATAATCACATATCGATGGATGAGGTACTTATACATAAAAACAGTCTCAAAAACCAATGGGCAAGGGAATAGCCAAGTTTGTTGCAGTTTCCAGTGAATGACATCAGCCTTGAGTAGGTCTCCATCGAAATGGATTCAGTTAATACTGTCAGTCCCTTTCCTCTTGCAGAGCCAGTGGCATTCTTGGCGGCATTCTGCAGAGCTGGAACACACTTAGACGTGACCCCAGACAGCCGAAGAGGAAAAGGAGGAGGCACAGAGTTAGTGGGTGCAGAGTTGGTCCAGAGACACACGAGCCAGTCCTCACAAGGGTTGACCACTCTCCTGGAGCCACAGTTATTCTTCCTTCATAAACAGAAATCGTTTTTCAGAACGTTAACATTGCTTCTGTTAGTCTTTTAACGTTAGTCTGTTGATAAGTTATGTACGTAATAAAATTATCTGCCTTGTATTGTTTAAAAAAACCACATGAAGCCTTCACATCCTTGATATCAAACTGAAAAGGAATGGGGGGGGGGCATGGCCTGAGACCCACAGGGGCTGGCAATGCTGGTCTCCATATTGCTATTTAGTTTTAACTAGTTAAGCCCAATGTTCTCTTTCAAGGCTGTAGTATCCATTTTAAACATTTAAACGTTAACATAAATATCACACAATCATTAAGACATTCTGGGGAGGATCTCATGGCATGACTGACTCCGACCCTCAAGCCCCTCAAGGGAGGGCAACTTAGGTTTCAGTTTGGGCATCTGGACTCAGCTGCTTGGCTCATCTTATTTTTCTTTTCTATACCCCAGAGTCCAAGTTTTAAAAGGTTAGGAGAGAGACCAACTAGGTAAAAGTAGCATTTAAAGAGTTACCCATCCTTTTTTGAGTGACTTCTTGGGAGGATACCAACCTTTTTTCTAGATTTAGAGTGCACTTCCAAATGATATAGTTGCAATCTAGTTCCCCAAAGAATAACTTTTGCAAAGGTAACCTTATCCCATTTAGCTTTGAGCCATAGAGGAAGGAGGGGCATCTGACCAGCTTGTATGAGGGTCTGCGTACTTCTCACCCTATTTCTGACTTGTCCAACTCCAATAGATTTAAGATCTGCACCTTCTATCTCATTGGCTTGGCCACTTCTCACACATGTGTCAGGAATATTTGGTACCACAGAAACAAAGGTGACAGATTGCCAAGTTTGATTGATCACTGTAACCTCAGGTTTAGATTGAAAAATAGCCTCCCTTCATCTCCCTGCCCTCAGACTTCCCTAGTTTCCATTCTGCCACCTAATCTATCCTACATATTACAGCCATACTTTCCATTATAGACGTTTAACTGTGTTGCCCACCTCTACTGTCACCCCTCATTAAAAAGTTTTTGAGGGGCCGGCCCAGTGGTGTAGTGGTTAAGTTCACGTGCTCCGCTTCAGCAGCCTGGGGTTCATGGGTTCGGATCCTGGGCACGGACCTACACACCGCTCCCCAAGCCATGCTGTGGTGGCATCCCACATACCAAATAGAGGAAGAGCCGAACCTGCGAACCCCAGGCCACTGAAGTGGAGTGTGTGAACTTAATTACTACGCCACCAGGCTGGCCCCTAAAAAGAACTTTTATATCCACTATTTATTAGAAGGCCACTAGAGCCTGTTGAATGTGCTGAGGAGGCATAGATATCTGGATTTTAAAGATGAAAAGACCAAGGCTCAAAGAGGGGAGAAGTATGGCCTTAGCAAATGGTGGAGTTGAGACTCTAACTCAGTGCTCTCCACTCTTCCACATCTTTGCCTCTTCCAACAAACTCCAGCTCTGGGCTGGCTACTTCTAAGGCTCAACCTCTCATACTTCTCTCCAAGTTGCAAATGACAGTCTTAACATTCTGAAGGCTTCCCAACTGCTGGATGTGAATTAACTCTAGCACAGGCTCCTGGGAGGCAGAGGGCTTGGCTGACAGCAAACTCAGCACTCCTTTGTGTGCAAAATGACATTTTGGCCTCAGGCACTTACTAAGTTACACAGTCCTTGCTCCTTAAGAGTGAAAGTTTTCAGGCACTAGAGTGTAGCATTAAAAAAAGCCAAACTGAATTAGGGACTGACCTACCACTTTATTACCTCCCAACATGCACCCATATCCAGAGATATTCAAGCCTAATGCACTGTGATTTCAGTTTCCCTCACCCTCTTCCTGAACTCAAAGGAACTCATTGTGCAATTCTATGAGACAGCATACTGGAATTGTACAGAGACTATTTCCAGCTGCCCATTGTGGCACTTGGGAAACTATAATTTGCATCACTTTCGGTGGGGCAGAGAGCAAATATTATACTTGCAAAATGTATTCAATTATTTATCTTTCACGTTAGTAAAACTGCTGTTATGTTGTTCGGACCCAGGACTAAATAGTTAAAAATAAAACACATACTCCATAAAATACATTCTATTTCTTAGTTGTATAAATATGTTAACTTTCTCATCCAAGTAAACAAAGAGATTGTAATCACTTGATCATTTATTCTGGACTGGAGATTTCTCACTTTTAGTTGACAACTTCAGGAGCAAATTTAAATGTTGTCTCATGGAGGATTATGCAGTCAGTAAGACTCTTCCTGGACATAATATCCTTTTTATTTATTTGGAGTCCCATCTAACAGGCTAAAACCAAAGAAAAACCTTAGAGTTTAGTTTTAGGAGCCTGAACTGGGTAAAGTTTTGTTGAAAGACTCGTTTGCAAATTGTGGAGGAGTTGTGTTTACTTGGCACTGGAGAACGTCACCTGCCGATGGCGAGGCCTTGAGAGTTGTGTAAATGAGCAGGCTTCTTGTCAGCATGCCAGCAATTGGACGCGGGGCTCTCCCTTTGATAAGATAAGCTTTTTTGTTGGCTGTCCCAGGAAGAATCTCAGACTACATTTTAATGTCCAGACAAGTTTTGGCTGCCAGGTAGGATGTTTTTAAGAAGTTTTGAAATATGGTGTCTTCCAAATTATCAAATTTAACCTGAATTTGTACTTCTTTTGTTGCTCTTAAATAGAGTAACATTAAACGAGGTAGACAGTATTCTAAAAATGTATCCAAAACACAGAGCTTTATTCTTTCTTGAAGGGTAGCTGGTGTGGTCTTTAATAGACACAGGTTTTTAAGTTTCTTTTCTTGTGCAGGGCTCACAGCTGCCCATAGACTTGTCCTTGTGAGTAGGGAGGTCTGAGATTGAGGTAGAGTCAACCTAGCTACATGCTGGTTGGCCCAGGGCAGGCTGCCCCCAAATATCCCACAATAGTATATTGATTATTTTGAATTAAAGTTACTTGAGAAGCAAAAATGGCATTCTGACCCTCCTGTCTCTGTTCCCACTGAAAGCAGGAAATAAATTTTCCATGTGAAACATGCTCTCCATACATCCTTATCAGCAGAGCTGGGGAATTCAGGGCTGAGAAGCCTGCATAAACAAACCTTGCTAATTTACTACCTCAAGACTAAACTCTGCTTAAATTCCTTACTAATTACGTACCTCAAATCTTAGAGTTTAGTTTCAGGAGCCTCAAATCTAAGTTTCTTTGTCCTGTCATTCCTCACAAATTTATTGTTTCTTTGTGTGAAAGATATATATACTGCATGCTTTTTTTTTGCTCGCCAAGCATCATATCTCGATGATCTCCAATACAGACGTATTAAAGTGAGTTTTCCTCCTGTCTGGGTCTTGTGTCAATTTTATTATTAGTCCAGCCATAAGAACACAAGAAGGGAAGAAAGGGGATTTTTCCCACCTGGACACGTGTATGGGGAGCTCTTAGGTATCAGTCCAATTTAATGGGTGTTGACAGAGCATCTGGAATTGGCCTAGCCCTGTGCTTGGTCTTGCGTTAGACAGCAGCTGTATAAAGACACCATCATTGCCTGCTAGGAGCTTAAAATCTGTTTAGGGATGTACATAAAATACTCAAAAGAGAATAATGTAGGATAACATCTGAGACTCAGAATTTGTAGTATTATAATAAGTATAGTAGAAATTTAGAGGAGAAAAGGCTTTTAGGAGTTTGAGTTGTAAGGAAAGTTTCATGCCCTGGATCCTAAAAACAGGAATCCCTCATTTCCCCCCTATTTCATTTCAACACTTTTGTCTTTATGCCTGATTGATTGTTGAATCCAATAGCGTTTCTCCCCCAGTCTTCCTCCTCCCTGACCTCCCTATAGTACCTAACACTGTGAATTATACCATTTTTACAGTTTTTATTCTGAAATAATCTCAAATTTGTTACAAAAATAGTACATATAGCTATTATATACCTTTCATCAAGACTCCTTGTTAACATTTCTCTGTCCGAATCCTCCAGTTTGAGAATAAGTTGCAGACATGATGCCGCATTACCAATTTATACTTCAGTGTTTATTTCCTAAGTACAGGGCAAGCTCTGACATAACCACATCAAAATCAGGAAAGGAACATCGATACATTACTACCATGTAATCCACAAACTCTACTCAAGTTTTGCCAACTGTTCCAATAATGTCCTTTATTGGACTAGGATCCGAACCAGGATCACGAGTACATTAATCTTGAAGTGAAACAGTTCTACAGTGTTTCCCTGCCTTTCATGACCCTGACATTTTTGAAGATTGCTGACCAATTACTTTACCTGCGAACGTCTCAACTTCAGTTTCTCTGATATTTCCTCATGATTTATGTATATTTAGCAGGAATATACCACAAAAGTGATGCTGTGCTCTTCTTGGTGCATACCAAGAAAGACACATTGTTGATTTGTCTTATTACTGGTGATACTAACTTTAATCACTTGGTTAAGATAGTTTCTGTCAGATTTCTTCAGCATTAAACTAATAAATATGTTATACTTACTAGTAACAATAACTATCTTATAGGGAAATTCTTTAAGACTGTAAATGTTTCTATTTGCCATCAAATTTTCACCCACCACATTTAGCAACATTTCATGATTCTTAGCTAAATAATTATTGCTATAATGGTTGCAAATTGTTGATTTTTCTAATCCTCTCTAGATTTATTGGTTGGCATTCTACTGTAGAACAGAGTATTCTTTCCTTTCCCATTTATTTATTTATTCATTTATATTAGTACGGGCTTGTGGATTACTATTTTACTCGTGGATTACAATCCATTACTATCAATATTTCATGCTGAAATTTTCCCAGACCTGGCAACTCCTTTAAGCTAGCTCCTGTGTTCTTTTGACATGTACCCATGATTCTCTGAGCACTTTCTTTCTAGTGCAAGACAATGTTCTAGGTTCATCTTGTATTTTCCCTGCCCTAGTCTTGGAATCAGTAATTTCTCTAAGGGGCGCTGATTTCTTTTAGCAAAGAATGGGATTTAGAAACCAAGATCTGGGTGCTAGGTGTGCTCATTGCTACTAGAGTGTCATTGCTTCAGGATGCTATCAGTGGAATTAGGAAATATGCATGCACATGTACACACACACAGCTATATTTGTTTCTCCATCTCTCTCTGTGTATATATTAAATACCATCAGTTCAGTCTGATACTTCTAATTCTAATCCAATACCACTGGGTTTATTCTTGCCTTGTCCTTTCTCATTATTCTCAATGTATTTATTTGCTCAATTAACCTGGTATGTAACCAAACTCCCAGCCCCCGGCCCAAATAAAGGGGAAGTGGAGGAGAGAAAAAAGGGAAAGGCCAGCTTGGTGCCAGATATGCCAGCCCCAATTTCCTGGTGTATGGCCTCCAACCTTCCTATTATTTCTCTCCCCTAAGTTCTGTAGGTTCTATAGGACAGTCTATAGGTTTTATAGGACATCACCTTAATTGTACTGCTGACATCTGGTTGAAAACATAACTAGTTGTCTTTTCACCCATCCATATTCTTCCTTTAATATTTTCACTTAAGTCAGTGGTAATACTCAGGCTAGAAACTTCAGTCTTTGAAACCTCTCACTTGATAATTCCACACACACAAGCTATTTCATATGCTGTGACCTTTAATTCATCTTTGTATTGCCAACACATAGTGTCCCAGTTGTGAATGTTATATGAGGTAACATTCATTTTGAGGGTAGGGTCAAATCTGATAGCTGCTAATTAACTGGCTTTCCAATCTACACCTTTTCCATCACCTGCTATCTGTATAGTTAACACCTCCTTGCCATAAGTCCTTCTCCTCTCTAAATAATCCTTTCTATTGTAACTTTCTTAAAATTGATCATGTTATCTTTCTCAAAAAGCCTTCAAGGTTTCCTCTTTGTTTTCAGAATCAAATCAAACTATCTGGGAATAACAGTCCATCCACTATCAAGCTCTAATTTACCTCTTCATCTTCCATTTATCATCTTTTGCCCCCATGATTGTTACATGAGCATATTTGCTATTTCCTAAAACCAGCACTTTTCATACAATTTTCTCTCATGTTGTAATGCTCTGCTTCCTTTTTGTCCATATTAATATTTTACTTATCTCAAACACAGCTTAAAGGTAATTTCTACCATGAGTTTCTTACTTTCAAGCATCCCTTTTTCTTACTCCTATGTACTACCTGAATATTCTGCTCCATATTATAGCCAATTGTGCATATTTATCTCCCCAACTAGATTGGAAAATACTCTTAAGGCAGACACCAATCTTATTTTCTGTAAATCCCAAGAGACTGGTATAATGTATTATATACCCAGTAGATGTTAAAAAATGCATTATCAATTCAATAGAAGACAGGAAGGTTTTGATAGGTGATAATAAATCCAAGCAGATGTAGCTTTATGTGCAAAAGAGTGCAGGCAGGGACAAGAATGGCTAATTCGTGTAAAGCCTGGCCAGAGTAGATGTTGCATTAACGTAGTGCTTGGAAGAGACCTGAAACTCATGGCATCAGCGTGCCATCATTGCTTTATTGGAGTGTGGCTCTTAAGATTAACATGCACATACTCTCCTATGCTGTATGTTTTTGGGTAAGCAAAACCTGGGATAGGAAGTACAGAAAAGATTTCCTTTTCCCCTCCAAGAAATGTATATTCTCAAGAAAAGGGAAGGAGGAATTCAACTCACTAACCACAGACTCTTTAGGTTCTTTACTTTCAAGACAGCAATTAATTTACACTCAGGACTCCTCACATTCCTTAGGCAATTAACCAGGTTATATCATGCAAGTACGGCAATAAAAAATAACCCTTTTGTAGTTCCTTGCTTGATTAATTTCTAACAGTAGCTCATATATTGAAAGCAAACATATATGCCAAGGTGAATCCTTGATAGTCTGAATCTTCCTATTTGATGAGGGAATCTAGAGACCCATCCTAGAAATATGTGTCTGGGCCTGGAATCTTTCAGTAAGCTTTGCTTGGCAGATCAGACCCAATCCCTGGACAGATGCTGTGTGTCTGCCCTTATATACCTTGATAAGAAGTCTGGACATTAGCCAAGGGAACATGGCAAGAGTGGAAGGATCAGTGAAATGCATCCTCTTTATTTCTACATCTCAATGAGAAACTCAATACATCTTGATATCAAATACTCTAAGGTTTGATTAAAAAGTACCATATAACACATAACAAATGTCTTAATATCTTTACCTGCATGTCCATCAGGAACTTCAGGTTTAGCATGTGGGTGATAAAATATTAAAAAGGAAGTGTTCTCTCCCCTCTTTACCAACCCGCACCTCCTACTAATATCTCTAAAACATTCACAGTATCCAAACCCAGCATCCAGGTAGAATTGGAAAGGAACAGGTTAACTTCCTTTGCAGTTGCAAAAGAAGATCCAAATAGTGAAACTATTTCCAAATTTTTCTGACCAATTGGCAATGAAGAATTTCATTGTTTCCACCTCACTCTCTACTTATTCCTTGACGTTTATAAACCTGACTTCCATACTAGGCACTTTAATGAAAACTTCTCCTTTTACTGAAGTTCTGTGGTTTTCCCTGGGGCTCCATTCATGGTCCTTTCTTCACCCACTCATTTCTGCTATGTCAGCTTATCCTTTCCTCTGATTTCAATCACCACAGATACACCAATGAGTCTCAAATCTGTATTGATGAGATCAGGCTTCTCTCTTGAGTTCAAAACTCAAATCATCAACTATCTTTGATGTCAACTATCTCTATCTCAGATTTAACATGTTGGTAATAAGACATTTTAAAAAAAAAGTATCCTTTCTTTTCTCTCCATCCTAAACCCAATTCCTCTTCTATATCCCTAAACTGTTTGTGGCATTTATGGTGGTTTAAAAACATGTTCACATGGGGCCAGCCCAGTGGCGCAGCAGTTTAGTTCATGCTTGGCAGCCCGGGGTTCGTGGGTTCAGATCCTGGGCACCTGCTGACGCACTGCTTGTCAGCTATGCTGTGGCGGCGTCCCATATAAAGTAGAGGAAGATGGGCACGGATGTTAGCCCAGGGCCAGTCTTCCTCACACACACAAAAATAAATAAAAACAAAAACATGTTCACAAATTCTTTCTATATTCCTCCCTTCAAGAGGTGGAGCTTGAGTGTGGACTTGGTGACTTCTAACAAGAATATGGCAGAAGTGACAGTATTTGATTTCCAAGACCAAAAGACATTGTGGCCTTAAAAGACACTGTGGCTTCCTCCTTGCTCTTTCTCTTGGATTGCTCACTCTGGACTAAGCCAGCTGCTATGTCATGAGGACAATCAAGCAGACCTTTGGAGAGGTACTTGCAGTGAGGATGAGTCTTCCTGCCAACTAGTGAGAGACTGAGCACTTCCACCACCACAGTGTGCCTTCTTGGAAGCAGATGTTTCAGCTCCAGTCAAGCCTTCAGATGACTGCAGCCCCAGGCAACAATTTGACTGCAACTTTATGAGAGACCTTGAGCCAGAAGCACCCAGCTAAGTTGCATCTGGACTCCTGACCTGCAGAAACTCTGAGATAATAAATGTTTGCTGTTTTAACTAGCTAAGTTTTGGGGTAATTATGCAGCAATACATAACCAATATTGCATCCAAACCCAGAATCCAAGGAATAGAAATGGTGAAAGGAAATGAACATTTTAATTGAACTCTCTTCCCACTCTAACCACACTCCTCCTCCTCCTTTCTCAATGAGTAACACCAATTATTTATGCAATAAGCCAAAGGAGACACCTGGAGGCCATATCTGACTTTACCTACCAACTGCATCACCAAGTTATTATTTTCTTCTATCACTACAGCCCATCCCTACTCTCACTGCTTTACATCAAGGCCTTTACTATTTTTCAGTTACTACAACACAGCTTTCTAACTTTTCTCCTTCCCTATAGTCTTTCTCAGCTCCATTCCATTCTCTAGACTAATGCCAACAAGAACTTTTTCAAAAACATATCTGATCATGTTCTTTTTATTAAAATTCACTACTAGTTACCACATTGCAGAGGACAAAATTCACGTCATTCATGGCATGTCTGTCCCTGTCCTATAGTTTTTTCTCTCATCTCCCATGTTTACAGCCTATAATCTGGCCATCTTTCACCGTTGCACATGCTGCTTTCTTTCTGTGTGGGAGATCTTTTATTCTTTCCTTATAACTCCTTTTCATATTTCTTTCTTTTTTTTTTTTGTGAGGAAGACCAGCCCTGAGCTAACATCCATCGCCAATCCTCCTCTTTTTGCTGAGGAAGACTGGCCCTGGGCTAACATCGTGCCCATCTTCCTCCACTTTATATGGGACGCCGCCACAGCGTGGCTGACAGGCAGTGCGTCGGCGGGCGCCCGGGATCCGAACCTGCGAACCCTGGGCTGCCAAGCGCGGACTAAACCGCTGCGCCACCCGGCGGCCCCCATATTTCTTTAAAAGACTCAGCTCAAGCTCTATCTCAGAAAACCTTCCTTAATTATCAGGACCAGGATATATGACTTTCTTGTATCACTTTATCAGAGTACTTATCACATAGATCAGTATTGTGTCCCTCAGTAGAATGTGAGCTCCTGGGGAAAAAAAAAATCTATCCTTGATACCTAGACATTCATTTATTCACACAGCCAACTTGTACCTACTAAGCAACTACATGACAGACACTATGTTAGGTGTTTGTCACATAACAGTGAACAAGACAAATATGCCCCTGCCCTTGTATAGACTGTAGTCTATTCAAGAAGAAAGACAGCAAGTAAAAAAGATATATTGTGATATGTGGAAAAAGAATGTTATGAGACAGTAACAGTGGGGACCTACTTTAGATTGCGTGGCACACAGATGAACTCAAACATTTACTGAATTAAATGTTTTCCAAGAGGTATGTATAAATTATATCTTTACCAAGGAGGTATAAGTGTGCCAGGTTCATCACATCCTTGCCAACACTGAATCTGTTTTGTTTTTGCTTAAAAAAAACTTCGCTCACATTGTCAATGTCACTTTGTTGCTTACACATTCTCAGTACTAAAAAATCAAGAGAAAGAACACAAGATACAATCAAATATACATTAAAGGGGCTGGCCTGGTGGCATAGTGGTTAAGTTTGCCTGCTCCGCTTTGGACGCCTGGGGTTCGCAGGTTCGGATCCTGGGTGTGGACCAATGCATTGTTTGTCAAGCCTGCTGTGGCAGCATTCCATACAAAGTAGAGGAAGACTGGCATGGATGTTAGCCCAGGGCCAGTCTTCCTCAGCAAAAAGAGGAGGATTGGTGATGGATGTTAGCTCAGGGCTAATCTTCCTCACCAAAAAAAAAAAATCATCATAATAATATATATATACACACATTAAAAGAAAGAGGCTTGACTAAGCACAAGTGGAAAACTAAGACTAGCTTTATATATATTATCAAGAGTACTCAAATGTATGGCTAAGATTATTTCAAAATAATCACTTGCGAGATCACACATTTTACTAAGTAAAAAGTAATATAAAAAAAATGAAAGCCGAGTCTGGTATCCAGAAATCTGAAGAAATCATTGTCTAGCTTTTTTAAAAGAGCAAATTCCAAGGGAATCCCTGCCTCTCCCTTCCTTCACTGCCAAATGATTCACAACTAAAATATTTCTGGGATATGGGAGTATGTAACAAAGTTAAAAAAAAAAAGATCAAGTCTGTTTAAAAAAAAAGCTCAATGTTTCAAAAAGGAAATGGCAGGATGGGATATTATATATTAAAATACATAAAACAATTTTACTAATAACTCACTAATTTAAAAATATTTTATAACTGACCAAAAAATCAAAAGAAAACTTGGGAGTTGAGGATAAAAATACTCAACTGTTACATAATAATAGTGAGAAGATTTGGGACTAATTTCTTATCTTAATATAAAACACACAAAGAATTTCCAAAAACAAAGCAAATATTGCCTTGGATTACAAAACTTTTATTTTACAAATGATGCACATATTTCTGAAAACTTTAAAGAACAAGGATACAAAATTAACTAAGTCCATTCCTTCTTAAGTCCAAATTGGCTACTGTAACATCAGCTGATCATGCCCTTTTCCAAATTCATCTATGTGATCCTGGAAAATTTAAATTAACTAGTACAGATGAGGAGAAAATAACTTATGTTTTACTACACATTAGCCTTGTCAGTTGAAATAATGAGATTTTTCTGGAAATCATGCTCATCTCTTTGCTTTCAATAGTATATTTCATACTCACCTGGAATTTGTGCCAAAGAGATGCATTCTGTCACCAAACCTGTTATACTACAAAGTTTTCTGTTTTTTTTTTCTTTAACAAACCGATGGTTGTCCAACAAGAAATTGTTAATTTTTGACTTTTCAGAGGCAGGGAGTTATTTATTTTTAATTTTAATTTTTGGCTCCTGCAATGGAATTTCACCAAATTTTTAAAGGTATTAAGTTTATTAACCTGCAACAATCATTTTAAAATAGTATATAAAAACTGTCACAATAGATCAGAAACAAGGTTTACGTTGTTCAAAATTATCTCTGACAGTGGCAAGATTTAACCTTTTGACCCAATCTCTGACTGGTGATATAACTCAAATTATTAACATAACATACAATGATAAATATTGCTCTTGAAAAAAGCAAATTATTTTCTTATTTACATTTTTTGGAAAAGGTCTAATATAAAAATATTTTTCTTCTCTATATAGTTCCCTGTCATGCTAACGTAAAACATATCTAGATTTTCCTCAAACATCAAGTATTAAGAGTATAATATTCTATTTTAGTTGAAAGAGTCCTTCACATGGACAACATGTTTTTTTCAAGGTACTCTAAGAACTCTCAAGGACACTAAAAGAAACATGTTCATCTTGTCTTCTGATCCTTTAGGCATACTTCCCCTCAAACTTTTCTAAATTGAACATTATTATAACTACTTTTTCTTCATTTCCCATGGTAGAGTCCTTAAGTTATTTTTCTTTTATTTGGAGCCACTCCTTCATTTTCAACTTGCTGAGCAGGCAGGCTTTTGGTTTCCATGGAAACTGGATTCCTGCGGCTGCGTGTAGGCATTCTTGTTCCACCAACCTAAGAGACAAAGCAGAGAACAGAATAGCTTAACATGTTTACAAGATATTTAATACAGAGTTGACTGTATATATTTACACATTACACACGGACTAATTACCTTTTGAATGGTCCTTTATACATTTTTAATCCCCAGCCACCTGGCTGCTTCTAAACAAACTTTAATCTGACACAGTTTTAAAGTACTAAACTTTCAAATGCAACCAGGGAAGGGGATAGATCAGGGCAGATGGAGAGAAGTGAAAGGGGAAACCACTCTCTGTTAAATTTGGAAGAGGTTGAAATGTTAAATTAGAAAATGAGGGCATGACAGGCCTTTTCAGCAATGTGGTTTGCAATAATGAAGCTAAAGGGCAGAAGAAAGGAAGAAATGAAAAATATGAAGGGAGGGAAAGGAAATACAAGGTCAGAGGTGACAGAGAGGGAAAAGAAATTACAAAATGGAGAAAGAGACAGAGTAAGAAAAACAGAAGAGTCCAAAAGAGAAGAAGGAAAAAAAAAAAAAAAAAGAGTAAACATGAAAGGAAGGGATAAGAGAAAAGAACCTAAGTAGAAAGGAAAAATTGAGGGGCTGAAAGAAAAGATTCTTGCAGGAAAGAAATAAAGAAAAGGAAGAGGAAAAGACTAGAAGGAGACTACAGAGGGTGGGAAAAGAGGAAGAAGGGAAGGGGAGAAAGAAACTTCGTTGGGGTGCTGGTTCTACCTTCATATCCACTCTTCCTCAGCAGAAGTTGCTACTCATCCTCGCTTTCTACCTCACACAGTCTAGAGAAGAGAGAAGGTATAGTCTTAGGACACAATCCCTTGCTAATTATAGTCCTGCTGAAGATGAGATCTGGAAATGCTGTCATCTCCTTGGCCACTGAGAGAGAGAGCTTTTTAAAAAAGGTAACGGAGAAAGCTGGGCCTCACAGAGAAGGACCAAAGCTGTATAGCCTGAAACCATTTCCCCAGAACCTGTCCATATCTGCCCCTATTTTCCCTAGCCACCTTGCACTCTTTCAGTCTCTTCACATCTTGTCCAGTGAATTCCAGACCTGGGAGTGATGGATGATATTGTAACTCCAAGCACACTCTCTCATATTCCTAATACAACAGACATATTATTAGCATTTCTCCAAGGGGCTGGTGGCTCACTAAGAATGAATCAGATTCAGCTTCCCTCACTGGAAGGGAATCTTGTCTCTTTAGGGGCATTTTTCGCTTTACAATTTGATGACTAGAAAGGACAAATCTGAGTTGGGAATTGAGTCTTCCAATCTGTCTGAGGCTGATGAACTTTTATTTATAATATATTGATTAGAAAAGTGCTGTGATTTTTAGACTATCTATACCACGCCTCACTCAACTGGTATTTACTATAAAAGTATACTGTCCCCACTAATTGTATCTACTATATCGTTGAGGAGAGCAAGCATTTTGAAACTTTCTTTGGGAGATTATATGTATATTTGTGTGCATGTGTATGTGTGTGTAATAAATGTTTATTACAGAAGTTGTGGAAGAAGAAAAGGGATAGGCACAGAGCCACTGCAAAACCACTGGAAGTGGAAGAGGTCAGGAGTAGCACAGGAAGCAAATGGGATCCTATCAAGCTCTGCTAGACGCAGTAGGAGGCAGATGCAGGCCCTACTTGGGTATCTCTCAGGGTTAGTGCCTAAGGTACAACACAAAGATGAGATCCGAGTTCAAGTGGACTAGGGACTAAGGGATCGTATTAGAGGCAGAAACATTTGTTATGAGTTTTTACACCTTGTAATATGTAGATGATTTCTGTTCCATATAGGGTTTTACTTCTCTGGGTTTCCTGAAGTTTTGGTCTTTTCCTATTGCGGCTAAGGCTAGAATCTCTGTCTGTGCTTACTTTGGATGGACTAAGTCTCATGTCCATGGCCTGGCTAGGAGGAAGTAAGGGAAGAAGGTGGGGTAATTCCCACCAAATGTAGGGCTAGATTTTAGGGAGATGTGTAAGAGATCATCAAAAGCTTTCTATAGGCTTGAAAAACATCAAACCTAGCACTAATTATCTAATTGTCTACTGTACCTAATGCTAGACTGTACAACAACCAGGTCCTGGATAATCTCACTAAGTATCTGCCCCTGGACTGAATGCATGAAGCATCTTAAAAAATATAAATCAACAAGTGCTCAGTAGTATACATATATAATTGAATTGTTTAACTTTGTATTTATGTGGCCAAACTGTGAACATATGGAATCATGTCAAGGTATTATACTTCATTTTCACTAAAAAGGAATAAGCCACTCCCACACAGAATTATATGTTATAGATAAGAGACTACATTCAGAGTTTCTAAATTAAAAGGAAACCATTATCCTATAAAAAACATAAATCCTTAAAAAAGAGTTTTCAATGATTATTTTTAAGTTAGTTAAGAAAATTTTGCCTTAGGAGATTATAAAAATCACTACTGATATTAAATTTAAAACTGGAAATAGCCAACCAAAACTGTAGATAAAATGGCTTAAAATGCTGACAACTAACTTTCTCCTTTCTTTCACTGTAGCAACTAGTTAATCACATTTATATATTTTCTTGGCCAAAGTTAATTAAGAATGTGCAAGGAGTTCTCACTTCTAAAATGATCCTTCCAAACAGTAACATTAGGGTAGAGAACTGAAAAATAGAAACAACCCCATTCATTGTAAATGATAAAAAAATCCTCAGTAGTTGCATTCCAGCTATTTCTCAAAGGACTTAAGGACATTTACAGATTAATTTAATATAACATGGAAAGAAAACAAGAACAGAAAATATCCACAGGGTACACATGTAACAGATGTCCTGGGGCGCATATTAAGAAAATTATATAACTCAGACAGTAATTTTGACTCAAAGATTTTTGGCCAGCAGGGAAGAAAAATATACCAGCTTTTTGTTTCCTAAACATCCAGATTCACCTGTAAAAAACAAAACTTTTCCTGCAACTAAACTCCAACTGGAATTTCTTACATGATACAAAGAATGAGTGACATGGTGAAGAGTATCTCTAGCCACCACAGCTTTACAAAAGTTTCACAGGCAGAAAAATCATTAACTGGTATTTCTGGGAAGGATTCTATAAAGAGAATAACATTAATTATAACTCAATAAATACTGAGTTATACAATACTTAGCAAAACACAATTTAGTCCTTAACATTTTATTGTACTTTTAATAAGGCACTACATTCACTAATTACTACCACTTGCTTTTATATTTTTCTATATCCTACTTATCAATTTTTAATTGTATCATGATAATTTTATTGTATATATTCTTCTGCAAATTGCCTCAAATATTTAATGAAATGAACCAGTATACATAAATAAAAATTACAAAAAAAAATGACTTTGCTTTTCATAGGAACATAGGGATTTAACTATGTGGATGCCTTGCTCATGCCCCTACTGGGCAAGGGAACAGAATTTTCTTTAGTTGACTTATAAACTTTACAAAAATAGAAAGTCCTACTGACATAACAACTGGACTCAGTAGAGTATATAACTTGATCTACCCTTCCTACAGTTTCAGTTTTTAGAAGGGTGTTGTGATTAAGACAGCAAATGTGGACATCAGGTTGAAATATTGTACAGTCAGTAAACAGATTAATAGCAAACAGCCTAATGGAACATTTAATTTCAAAAAAGATCTTACCTTTTGTTGTGTTGTGGGACCTAGTGATTTAGGTGGAAAAGTACAAGGTATTCTTCCATGATGGATATGATATGGTAATAAGAGACTGGGATCTAATGGGACCCAGGGAACTGAGAGACTGGAAGGTACACCAGGAAGGCCGCAATGTGTTTTATGCAAATTGTATGCTGTCCGAGTAACTTTTCCATCAGATGTCTTGTAGATTAGGAGTGAAGAATCTTCTGCGGCATGAGACAACAAGTAGGAACCCTCCTGCAAGCTAAATACACACAATGAAACTCACCTCATTGGCTTACTGAGTCAATCTCAACAACACTTTCTTAATCATAATCTACTAGTAAAATTGAAAACAATTATGGGAATGGAACACCACCTCTAAAAATACTTTTATAATCAAATAAGATTTGAGAA
This sequence comes from Tapirus indicus, assembly GCA_031878705.1. NCBI lineage: Eukaryota > Metazoa > Chordata > Mammalia > Perissodactyla > Tapiridae > Tapirus > Tapirus indicus. Next base: position 51,852,668 of record CM062918.1, read on the forward strand.
GTCTTTTTAACTATTTTCATGCATTTAGGCAACTAATTTTAATTCTTATTTCAAAGTTCAAGACATATAATTATTTTCTTTTTATTATTATATCAGTCAATTTGTAAGTTTTCAGTAATTTAATGGGAAACAAATAGTTTGCCTAATTTTCTAATTGATGGACAACATACACTTATACTGAAAAGCATTTCATGAGTGTACATACATAGCATTCCTATACAGGGCATTTTAATTCATTCACCAAACATTGTGCCTACTTTGTATCTAGTAATAGATAGGTGAATAGAGATATAAAAGTGAATGTGACACATTCACTATATTTACTAGTTTAAAATAAAGTGGAAGAAACAGTCAATGGAACAATCACAATACAATATGAGAATAAAAGTAACAACAGCAGCTGATACGTATTGAATGTTTATCATGAACAACTGTTGTACTGCTTACATCCATTTTGTCATTAAATCCTCCACAACAAACCTTCAAGGCATCATATTAATTATCAACCCTATATTAGAGATAAACATAAATTAGAGAGGTTTGCCCAAAGTTCTGAGTGCAGGGCTTAGATATAAACCCAAGTAGTTGAACTCCACAGGCCATATCCTTAATCATGATCCTCTCCTGTCACAAAAATCAGTTCTGTTAAACATCAAATTTACATTTTCCCTTTCTCCTTAGAAAGCTTTAAGGAGTTCAGTGTATCAACATAAAGAGCTAATGGTATATGACCAATAAACTGTGCTTTCTTGGGATTGTACACTCCTCTAGCTCAAAGGTGCTAAGGAGAACATCAGTTCTCTCCCACAATATATCATTAAAAATAAGGATTAATCTATGGACAGCTAATCTTTCACAAAGGAGCCAAGAACATACAATGGATAAAGGAAAGTCCCTTCAATAAATGGTGTTGGGAAAACTAGACAGCAACATGCAAAGGAATGAAAGTAGACCATTATCTTACATCATACACAAAAATTAACTCAAAATGGAATACAGACTTGAATGTAAGACCTGAAACCATAAAACTTAGAAGAAAATACAGGCAGTACACTCTTTGACATCAGTCTTATCAGTATCTTTTCAAATACCCTGTCTACTCAGGCAAGGGAAAACAAAAGAAAAAATAAACCAATGGGACTACATCAGACCAAAATCTTCTGCAAAGCAAAGGAAACCATCAACGAAACAAAAAGACAACCCACCAACTGGGAGAAAATATTTGCAAATCATATATCCGACAAGGGATTAATTTCCAAAATGTATAAAGAACTCATACAACTCAACAACAAAAAAGGAACAACCTGATCAAAAAATGGGCAGAGAATACACATAGACATTTTCCCAAAGAAGATATACAGATGGTCAAGAGGCACATGAAAAGATGTTCAACATCACTAATTATTAGGGAAATGCAAATCAAAACTACAATGAGATATCACCTCACACCTGTCAGAACGGTGACAAATAACAAGACAAGAAATAAGTGTTGGAGAGGATGTGGAGAAAAGGGAACCCTCATACATTGCTGGTGGGAATGCATACTGGGTACAGTATTTTTGGTTTCTCAAAAAACTAAAAATAGAAATACCATATGATCCAGCTATTCTGCTACTGGGTATTTGTCCAAATGATATGAAATCAACAATTTAAAAAGATTAGGCACCCCTATGTTCATTGTGGCCTTATTCACAATAGCCAACATGTGGAAGCAACCTAAGTGTCCATCAACAGATGAATGGATAAAGATGTGGTACATATACACAATGGAATACTACTCAGCCATAAAAAAGACAAAACCATGCTATTTGTGAAAACATGGATGGACTTTGAGGGTATTAGGCTAAGTGAAATAAGTCAGACAGAGAAAGACAAATACCCTATGATTTCACTCATATGTGGAAAATAAACAAATGCATAGATAAGGAGAACAGATTAGTGGTTACCAGAGGAAAAGGTGGTGGAGGGGAGGGCAAAAGAGGCAAAGAGGCACAGATGTACGGTGATGTATAAAAACTAGACTATTGGTGGTGAACATGATGCAGTCTATACAGAAACTGAAATATAATAATGTACACCTGAAATTTACACAATGTTAAAAGCCAATATGACCTCAATAAAATTAAAAAATAATAAAATAAGGATTAATCATACTTTAATGATATGGATCTGTCTACAAACCTGATAAGTTATGTTTTCATTAATTTTTTTAAACAGAAAAGTAGTAGGTGTTGACAAAGGAGGTTCAGAGAATTATTCTTATCCTCTGAAAATTTTTTTTCCCAAACAATCACGTTTATATTTCCATATAAAGAAATGAATAATAATTGATTTGGTGGTAGGAATAAATAACATTTCAAAGATTGGGCTTTTATCAATGAACATCATATGCCTTAACTACTTTCACTAAAAATGAAGAAAGCCTTGGTTTACAGAGAGAATTAGTGGAGAACAAGACACTCCAAGGACCAGTATCTGAAAAGTGCCAGAGGAATACCATGTACATGGATGGATACAAAGTATGGTAGGCAGAATAATGGCCCTCCCAAAGATGCCTATGTCCTAAACCCTAGAACCTATGAATATGTTACATTACATGGCAAAGGGTAATTAAGGTTCCTAATCAACTGATTTTAAAATGGTAAGATTTTCGTGGATTATCTTAGTGGGTTACTGTAATTGTAAGAGTCCTGAAGTGTAGAAGAGGGAGGCAGAAGAGACTAAGCGGGAGATGTGACTGTGGAAGAGGTCAGAGGGGTGTGATGTGAGGAGGACTCAACTTGCCTTTGAAACTCTGAAGGTGGAGGAAGAGGACCAGGAGCCAAGGAATGCAGGTGGCCTCTAGAGTATACAAAAGTCAAGGAAACAGACCATACCCAGAGCCTACAGAAAAGAACGTAGCCTTGCTGACACCTTGATTTTAGCCCAAGACGACTTATTAGACTTCTGACTTACAGAACTGCAAGATTATAAATCTGTGTTGTTCTACAACACTAATTTTGTGGTAATTTGTTACATCTGCAGCAGAAAATGAATACACAAACTAAGATATGTGATAATAAAATTTCAAAAAGCATTTGGCAAACTTCTTGTATAAGCATTATGCTTCACATGAAGAACAGAATATATAAAATAAAAATCCTGTCACGGAATCATAGAATCTCAAAAGAGGAAAGTACCTATGAAATTACTGAACTCAACACCATCATTTTATAAGTAGGGAAACTGATACCCAGTTGTACAATAAATAAAGTAGGAGAGTTAGAACTTTTGAGATTTTTGACTTTTAGTTCAGACTCTTGAATTGTTTTTCAGTTTATCTTTTGGTAAGGCCATAACAGAAGAAATGCAAAAGTTCACATAACAAAATAGTTTGATAAATGATCAGATGGAAAATTTATATTCTAAGATTTGCCATGGACCTAATGACTTTTGATCATTAGCTCTATGTTGCTTCCTTATCCCGAAAATGTAAACAATATAGCCATGGTAGGCTGAATAATGGTCCCGCCAGGATGTCTACATCCTAATCTCCAGAATTTGTGGATGTTACCTCTAATGGCTTTGCAAATGTGATTAAAAATGCAATGTGACAACGGGAGCAGAGATTTGAGTGATGCACTTTGAAGATGGAGGAAGGGGCCACAGTCAAGGAATACAGGTAGCCACTAGAAGCTGAAAATCAAGGCAAGGAAATGACTGTCCCCTCAGAGGCTCCAAAAGGAACTAGCCCTGCTGACATGAGTTTAGTGCAGTGAAAGTGACTTTGGATTTCTGACCTCCAGAACTATGAGAGAATAAATTTGTGTTGTTTTAAGCCACTAAATTTGTGGGAATTTGTTACAGTGACAATAGGAAACCAATACAATAGCCTTATAGAAAAATGTAATTGCAAGCTCATTAAAGCCAGACACTATTATATTAATTTATTTATATTTTCATAATGTCAACTTTGACACAATATGATAAATCTTGCATTTCTAGGTTATTTTCTATCTATTCCTAACAGCTTATATTCAAAGTTTCCATTAATTTCCATCCAAGAAAACCAGACATATCAATGTAAAATATCCAAATGTCCAAAAAATACTTACCTACTTAATTTTTTTAGAATGTGCTGGAGAATGTTAAATAAACTTGAAATCCTATTAAAATAGAAGAAATTCATGTAAAATGAAATAAAAAAACTTACTCTTAACAATTATAGCTCCCCAGGAAGAGAAATGTCCTTAATAAGAAAAGAAAACAACAGAGGAGATAATGTAAAACACAGAATACCAAAATTTATTTCTAATTTGATTAAATTATATTTAATTATTTTTTTGCCATTTCCTGATTTCTCTTCAAAATCATAAAGTATTTGGCTTGTGTGAGTCAGAGCAGTTGTAAAGAGATCACTATTTTATATTCAAATTATAAACTTTTAAAAATGTTCATAAGTCTTTAGCAGAACCAATCTGCAGAAGAGTTTGCCTTTTAGAGATGGTGGTGAATTAGCTTCCAAAGAAATTGAGAAGTACTTTAAATGTGTGATGCCAGAGAAGCCACTTACTGGGGACAGGATAGTTATAAGGGAAATGAAATGTTAAGATATTTCTTTAGTGTCTGTTCTAGACCTGAACTCATTCCCTTAATTATTTATTTAAAAATGGTTTTCACTGAGAGAGGCGGGGCAGGCAGTGAACAATGTATGGAAAAGCTTTGTTATTCACATATGTAAATCAGAAGTTACCCCTCAGAAGAAGCAATCCTTATAACAGAAGAGGATATTTTTAAGTACAAGCAGAGAATTCAAGTTTGAATCTGGGACCCTTCAAAAACTGTGTCAAGCCCCAAAGCTGGAACTATGCAACTAGTATAAGTCAGGACAATTTCTCATCCTAAGTGGTAAATCAAACATATTAAACACCAAGGCTGTCATTCCAGCTCAGCCATGTGCTCTGGGGCAAGTCACTCTAAGTCCCAGTTTCCTCAGATATAAAATGGAGATAATACTACCACCAGTCCTTCCTAGAAAGTTGTGAGATGCAAATTAGACAATGTCCATAAGTTATTTTCCTTTGCAATTAGGTACTTGGAGTTCTGAGTACAACAAATTCATTTCAATCTGATATACAGTAATGCTTGGTAGAAGGGCAAACTTTTAGAAGTCAGGATGTCTAAATGAATGTATACAATCCTGAGAGCTAAGAGTCTGTGACTGTCCTATTCTTTCCTGCCCCTGAAAGGTGTGAAATGTATGCTCCCGGGCAACTCTAAGATGGTGGGCTACTCTCTTGCTCTAGCCTCCTTTGTCATAAGTAGAGATTGGTGTCACTGGCATTATACTTAATTTGGAGATGGAGATGATTAGTATAGATCCATCACAAATTGGGTCAGGGGAAGCCTCAGTGTATAAAAGAATTGTAAGTCTTGAAAATAAATGATTTAAACTTAACCAATATTTAGAGATAAAGGAAAATTAGAGATCATATTAACAAGTTTTTTAATTCCCACAACAAAGTAAACTTGCTTACTTGAGTGCTGAAAGTTTTTCTTTTAATTCTTCTGAGGTAATTTCTTCTAGCAGGAAAAGCTTTGAAGTAAATGCATCAATATGTCCTAAAATAAAATATTAAATTTAAAAAGAACAATTGCAATATTTAAAAAACCAAAAAAAACAAGTTATCTAGTCTCTTTAAAGATGTTTTTGCAAAAGTGTAGTAACTGTAAAGGAACTTTACATTCTAAAAAGAGGAGAAATATACATTTTACTAAGTTTATTAAGTAAAGCTGTTTTTTAAAATGACACAAAAAGTCAGATTATAAAACAAAAATGTATTAATTCTAAAATATTTGAGGAATGTGGACAAGTTTACACATGTCCACACCAAAAAAATTGACTCTAAGCCAAAATTTAAGAATAACAACTGTGAAAATATTGGTGTTTCTAATTTCTACTAAAATTGCATTTTTATGGAGATTAAATTTTTAGAGAAATATGTACCTATTATCAAAGCAAGCGGATGAAGTCAAATTTATAGTTTGGGCACGCTCTACACATTTGTAAGAAACACTTGGTTCTTAAGATAAAAATTAGATCATAAAAATCTGCTTAATTATTCACAATAGCCAAGACATGGAAACAACCTAAGTGTCCATCAATGGATGAATGGAAAAATATGTGGTATATATACAATGCAATATTATTCAGCCACAAGAAAGAAGGAAATCCTACTATTTAGGACAACATAGATGCCTTGAGGGCATTATGCTAAGTGAATTAAGCCAGACAGAGAAAGATAAATACTGCACAAAATGTATCACTTATATGTGAAATCTCAAAAAAAAAAAAAAAGTCAAACTCATAGAAACAGTAGCACAGCGGTTCCCAGGGGCAAGGGGGAAGAATGAATAGAGAGAGGTTGGTAAATGGGTACAAACTTTCAGCTGTAAGATGAATAAGGTCTGATCCAATATATGACGTGAAAACTATACTTGATAACACTGTATTGTATAATTGAAAGAGCAGAACTGAAACGTTTTCATAAAAAAAAATATATATAAATATGTGAGGTGATGGACATGTTAATTAACTAGATGGGAGAAATCCTTTCACAATGCATATGTATATCTAATCAGCCCGATGTACACTTTAAATATCTTACAATTTTATTTGTAAATTATACCTCAGTAAAGCTGAAAAAAAATTGACATTTTTAATTAAGGCACATCATTAGAAACCCTACGGTTGAAAAAAAATCAAAACAGCTGCTCAAAGTCTTACTTTCTTACAAATATGACATATTTCTAGAATTCCAAAAAACAAAATAGCCTATTCTCAAGATGACACTTCTATTTTTAAAATATATATGTTCTACAACAAAACAGGTTGAGATACATACAACACTGAGGCCCTGAAATGTAACAAGGAAGAGTGGTATCAAAGGCAGCTGAGTTAAATGTTACATAATCAAGTCAATACAAAAATCATGTTATTGTACCATAGTTAAAAATATCAATTAGCATGATAATAATATAACATTCACCAATGCTGAAAATAATACCATTTTGTTTTCATTTTTTTAACTTCCAATATTTAGTTATCAAAACACAATACCTGGAAAGCTGATGTCAATCACCAGGATAACAAAACAATGCACATAATTTAATATCTCATTTTCATATCTAGCCCTCTTTTATTTCATTTGCTTCATGGTCATAAAAAGAATTAGAAACATTTTCACCAAATGCTTTTCTTCTAAGACAACAAATCCATTTTCCCACACCTACTTACTTCCTATGACAAGTTTTAGTTTCACCTCTGCATTTCTAACACTCATTATACAGTGACATTTCAAATAACATATCTTAATGGTTTAGTAACTGTAGAAAGGAAATATTAAGTACAATACCTTTAGACATGTACTAAATAAGCCTTTGAGAAGACTCACAGTTCTTACCTTTTTAAAGAAATCTCAATGAAAAGCAGGTATTATAGTATATGTCAAATATGGTCATTCAAAAATAACTATACAGAGAACGCCATACTAAGTGCCAGGAGGGCCTACCTCCTCAAGGAGTCTACAATTCTCTCAACATCAGAGCTTTTTAACCTGTGGGCCTCAAATGAGTTATACATGTGCTTGAGATATTTATCTCCTCAGCCCTTGGGGCAGCTGGGCAAGGCCTGGAATGGCAAGAGCTTCCTGGCCATTGCCCTTCAGCCATGAGCAATCTCTTTTGTATACCACATTGTGCTATCCAAATGTTTTTTGTGTGTGTCAAGGTTTGGAAGCACTGCTTTATATGGTACAAATAAAATCTTTATATAATATAAATAAAGGCTTTATATACATGCTTTCATTCATACATATATACATACATACATATACCTGCACACATACAGGCGGTCTTTGCTTTGAATGCAGTATAGGATGATAAAAATAATCATACAAGCCAAAACTGTGCAAGAAATTTTAATTATCAATGTGAAAAATTACTATTGTTCCATTATCTTTACAATTTTTGGTCAAAACATAAATTCTCCATCAACTATAAATGTATAAGGAAATGAAAAAAAAAAGTAAAACTAATATTTATTTAGTATACTAATTTAAAACACTAAAAATATTGAGAATTAAAGTGTTCTATTTCTTTATAAAAAATTTATCAAGAGCAGTTTCAACAGTGCTTGTCGCCTTCTTCTGGTACAACTTACGACAGGAAGCAAGCATCTTTTCTATGCCGTGGTGAACTGTCATACTCCTTTCTAAGTTAGGATCCGCTTCTAACATTGTATCCTCTGTGCTTTTAATGTATGAAATACCTCCAAGAGTTCCTTTAATGTAAAATCTTATGTCAGTGTCATTTCTTCATCCTTTATGTCACAACCACTTTCCTCATTTATAAGTTCGCCTTCACTAAGTTCCTCTGGTGGCATATTAAGAGTCTCTTGAACAGCAAAAGTGTCAACATTTCTGCTGTCAGCTGTTTCTTCTATAACTCCATTTATGTTCAATTTGAATTTCACTTCCAGCAGTATCACTTTTTACTTCTTTGCTGTGCTTTAATCTTTGTTGGCCAATTCCCTCTTTTGATTATCCACTTTTGTAAAATGTCACATGAGTTTATCATTGGAACACAAAGAGGGAACACAACTACACACTTTGTTGTGTGTGAACTCAGTAACAGGTGCACAGTGACCCACCACTGACAGACTTTGAAAGAGGTGACATAACTGGTCACTAGTACACGATGTGCATTTGTTACTTATGTAGTGACCTGTGGACTGAAGAGTCAGCAGTATTTTATACAATTACTCACAGTTAATATACCATCATAACTGAAATTTGTATATATCAGAACTGTGCAAAGCAAGGGCTGCCTGTATGTCAACCACATGGAATTGATATACATGAGAGGACTGGAAGGTAGATACAGAAGTTGTGATAAGATTATTTTGGGAATTTTATTTAAGGAGTACATCTTCATGTTTTTATGGGGCAAGAGAACAAAAAGAATACTGCATTCTAGGGGAAGAGGAGAACATGTTCCATGTTCATGGCAAAGCAAGGCAGACTAACAAAAAACAAGTACATTTATTCTACCTGAAAAAGAGACTATGAACCACAGAAGTGGTTCTCAAGGTGCGGTCCCTGGACTAGCAGCATCAGCATCACCTGAGAACATGTTAGAAATGATGTCTTAGGTCCCAGTACAGACCTGCTGAATAGGACACTCCAGGGTCAGGGCCAGCAATCTCCACGCTAACAACCCCTACAAGTGATTCTGATGCACAATCAAGTTTAAGAATTGCTGAACTCATGTCCTATAAACCAATATGCTCTTTAGTTAAAGAAAATAATTAAGATCTTTTATCACTTGTGACTTGTAAGATATGCTTTATCTGATTTCTCAATCATGCAGGTAAACTCCACCCTCACTGTTATGCCCGAAAGATCTAATGCACTGGTCCCCAACTTTGATTTCTGAGGAGAAATTATCTTAAATTTCCTTGAAATCTTGCGATTTCAAGGGCTGGAAGGAAAAACCGATAATGAAAGGCTTAAGTTAAATGGAGGAGTGGTTAGCAAAGGTTGAGTGAGGAAAACTCAGGCCACAACTGAGAAAGGATTCTGGTGCAAAATGCATGAGAAAGAGAATATGAGCACTTGGAAATCTTTTGGTTAAAATTTTAAGATTCTAATTTCTAAGACACAATAAATCATGTCTGAAGTTACACTGATCAATCCTGTCACACAAATAATACCTCAATTTTGTCATAGCAGACAGCCCCCCACATTCTCCCCTAGCTCTTTTTAGTTTTATGGCAAAGTTATTAACACTTAAAAATTGTGACTAAATTCTGGTCCTGCCACTGATTAACTCAGTATCCATATGTAAGTTACATATTTTGCTGTAGCCAAAAAAAGATACCAACGATACATAGATCCAAATGGAACAGGTGCTGCATTGCTGGCGTAAATAAAGCACGACACTGATTGTTTTTAACACCATACACCAATTACACAAAGGTTTTTGCTGAAATTCTACTAGTGAATGTCCATCTTCCCTGATGTTAATCAGTTTTTCTTACGAATTTAAGATAGGAGCTGCATTCCTATCCTTGAGGCTCTTTGGGAGATTTTAAAAGAGATTTTTTTCTACTCTAACTATATAAAGTATACAGATATATGAGTTTTGTTTTTGATTTAAATAAGTGACACCTTTCATTTTTAGCAACAAAATTATACGTAACATACTCAAGGATGCTGTATGGCACAACTCTGACGGTAGCCATTCATATGGAATGGATTGAGCACACTGTCTCCCTGGAGGTGTGCAATGTGGAGATAATGAGGATACTTTCCACAGTATATGTGACAGGACTCTATGACAACATCCAAGAGAGAGAACCACTTGTCAATCCACATACTTAATAGGAGTAACATTTCCTTTTTTTTTTAGAGAAAAAATAAATAAGAGTTATAATATTTTCTTCCTGCATCTCAATGGTTTGTCTTACATACATCTAGGGATAGTAAAAAAGAATAAAGTATATAAATTCAATGGTTTGTTTTCTACAAATTTCCCTTCTCTTCTTGACTTTTACTTTTTCTTCAACCAATTATCAAAGCCAACTTCATTCTAAAAATATTTATTGAGTACCTCCATGTGCCAGACACTGTTCTAGGTGTTTGGGATATATCAATAAACAAAAGACACAAAGTCAGGCAATAAATATCGTAAGTAATTAAACTACATAATTTTTTTTTTTTGCTGAGGAAGATCGGCCCTGGGTTAACATCCATGCCCATCTTCCTCTACTTTATATGTGGGACGCCTGCCACAGCATGGCTTGATAAGCAGGGTGTAGGTCCATGCCTGCAAACCCCAGGCCGCCGAAGCAGATCACAAACTTAACCACTACGCCACTGGGCCAGCCTTAAATTACATAATTTTTAGTGGCAACCAGGAAAAGGGATTGGGAATATATTTGTGTAGATAAAGGGTAAAGGAGCCAACAACCAGAGGAAGAAACCCAGCAACATGAGCCTGGCACTTGGGGCTGCTTTTCTCCTAGAAGTGTCTGTTAATCTGGAAAAAGCAATTGAGAGGCTAAGAAATGGACCAGAGCTTTCAACAGTCTGTCAGGATTGGAAGAACAAAAACTATAGTTCAAGGTCTATCAATGAGCTAAACACTTAAGCTCTGAGTTGGGACCCTGTGCCAGGGGTCCCCTGGGTTTGGTGATTCTCTAAGAGGAATCACAGGACTCAGCATACAGCTGTACTCATGGATAAAATTTATTACAGCAAAAGGATACAAAGCAAAAGGAAAAGGCATGGGAGGTGAAGTTCAGAGGAAACCTGGTGCAATCTTCAAGAGTTCTCTCTTGAATTTCTGTTTGGGATGACGAGAAAATTCTGGAAGTGGACAGTGGTGATGGCGGCACAACACTACGAATGTACTTAATGCTATTGAATTATACACTGAAAAATGTACACTGAATTGTACACTAAAATGGTTAAAATGACAAATTTTATGTTATGTATATTTTATCATAATTTTTAAAAACAGTCCTTTCCCACTGAAGTCACACAGGATACACTTAATTCCTCCAGCAACAAGGAGGAATTATACCTCTTCCGTATAACAAAGAAGCTCATTAGAGACTCAGCATTCAAGGTTTTTATTGGGGGCTCATAATGTAGGCACCTTCTGCCTAGCACTTACCAAAATTCCAGACTCTCAGAAGGAAAACAGACGTGCAGAATAAGATGCACATTGTTTGTACAAACAGTGTAGGCATAATGAGCCATCCTTATCAGCTGGAGAAAGTCTTATATCAGTGTAGGGAACTGTTTACCAGCAAAGTTCCCAGACACCAGCCAAGGGCCAGCCTTGCAAGCAGGCCTTTCCAGGGACTGGCAATGTCAGTCGGCTATGTTAACTCTTATCTGCACAGACGCTGAATGGCAACACCCTTGCAATAAGTGAGAAACAGAATGGCCTTTCTAGGGTCCAAAGCTTCAAATCATCTAAATCCCTGTAACTGGATTAAGGTAAATCAACATTGCTAGTGTGGCTGGCTGCTTGTCAAAAGCAAACAAAAGTAATCCTGTCTAGAGAAAGATAACATTTTAGCTCTCACATTATCTCTAGAACTTTTCATGTACAGTATCTGGCCCTTGATAAAGAATAGCCTGACATTCGTGTAACAACACAGAATAAAAAAAAAAAAGAGAGAAACAACATATTATGGGATGAATTGTGTCCCCCAAAAACATATGTTGAAGCTGTTGCTCCCAGTACCTCAGAATATGAGTTTGCTTAGACAGAGGATTGTTGCAGATATAATTAGTTAAGATGAGGTCATAATGGAGTAGGGTGGGCCTTTAATCCAATATGACTGGTGTCCTTAGAAGAAGAGGAGAGAGACACACAGAAGATGCCACATGATGACAGAGGCAGAGATGAGAGTGATGCATCTACAAGCCAAGGATGCCAAGGATTGCTGGCAAATACCAGAAGGTAAAAGAGGCAAGGAAGGATTCTTTCCTACAGGTTTTGGAGAGAGCATGGCCCTATGACTCCTTGATTTTGGACTTCTAGGCTCCAGAACTGTGTTCTGTTTGTTCTAAGCCACCTAGTTTGTGGTACTTTGTTATGGCAGCCCTAAGAAAGTAATACACAGAAGATAATAGAAAACACCCACAGGGAACCGAGATAACAGAGGCACTAGTCACAGACCTCAAAATAATTTTGCCTAATATGCTTAAGAAAAGACAAGATGGAGAATTTCTGTAGAAAACTATAATCTATAAAAAAGAACCAAATGGAAAATCTAGAACTTGAAAAACATTAAAAATCAGAATTAAGGACTCAGGTGTTGGGTTAAACAGTAAATCAGAGACAGCTGAAGAGAGAATTAGTAAACTAGGAGAAAATACCGAGAAGGATGCATGAACAGTCAAAAGGAAGGTAAATACAGAAAAGAATGTAAGGGACATTAGGGATACAGTAAGATGTAACATATTGCAACTGAAATTCCAGAGAAGGAGGGGAGACAGAATGGGGAAGAAGTGATTATTCTTAGTGAGATAATAACTGAGACTTCTCCAAAACTGTTGAAAGCCATCAAATCATACATTCAAAGAGCAATATGAACCCCAAAAGGAATACTTACAAAGAAAACCTAACCTAGGCACACTGTAGGAAAATTGCTAAAAACCAGGGAGAAAGAGAAAATTTAAAGTCCGCCAGAGAAAAGAAACATATTACTTTCAAAGGAACAAAAATAAGATGGCCAGCTGACTTTTCAACAGAAACAAAAGGAGCTAGGAAACAATGAAATATTTATCCTTCAAGAATAGATGTAAAATTAAAAAAATACATTTTCAGACAAATAGAAACTGGGAGGCTTTGTCACTAACAGATCTATAATAAAGATAATACTAAAGGGTATTCTTCAGGCAGAGGAAAATGATACTAGGTAGAATCTTAGAGATGTGAGAAGAAATTAAATTACCATTAAAATGGTAAATATATGAATAAATGTAAATGAATATCAAATGTATACACTAATAATGTATAGAAGAATAAAATACTATTGTCTGAGATGAGGCTAATTAATGGTGATAAGTCAGGGATGCATGTTATAATCACTGGAGTAGCACTGTTCAGTTGAACTTTTTGTGATGATGGAAATATCTGCACTGTCCAATATGATAACCAGATGCAGCTACCAAGCACTTGAAATATAACTGGTATGACTCAGAAACTGAATTTTAAATTTTACTTAATTTTAATAAATTTAAATAGTCACCTGTGGCTAGTAGCTACTGTATTAGACAGGAGAGCTCTAGAGTAACCATAAGAAGAATACTAAAAGAGTATATAATTATGGTAACATATAACTATCCTGTTAATAAAGGGAAAAAATGAAATAGAAAAATATTCAATTCACAAGAAGGCACTAAGAGTAAAAAAGTCCCTGAATGCATGAGTCAAATAGAAAACAAATATTAAAATGGTAGACATAGACCCAAATTTATTAGTACTGTATAGTAATTACTACAGCTACCAAAGATATTAAAAGATCATAAGAGGATATTATGAAGAGCTTTATGCTGATAATTTTGAAAATTTAAATAAAATGAATAAATTTCTTAAACACACAGCCCCCATGTCCACCAGTTACCAAAACTGATGCAAGAACTTATATATCTGAATGGTTCTAAAACTAATTTAAAAATTGAATCAATAATTAGAACCTTCTTCGAGGTAACTTTTAAGACTTTTCACACACTTCACAGGTAAATTTTATCAAACATTTACATAAGAAATAACACCATTTTACAGAAATTCTACCAGATAACAGAAAAAAGGGAAATACATCCCAACACATTTTATGACATAAACATAACCTTAATACCAACATCTGGCAAGGAAAATTATAGGCCAATCTCACTCATAAACACAGATGGCAAAATCAATATTAACAAACTAAATCCACCAATATATAAGAAAATTAATATATCATGACCAAGCTGGGTCTGTGGTAAGAACACAAAGTTGGATTAACATTTTTAAATTAAACAATATGATTCATCACATTAACAGAATAAAAAAGTCATACCACCATATCAATAAATGCAGAGAAAATATTTGACAAAGTTTATTCATCCATTCATGATTAAAATTCAAACTAGGCATAGAAAGAAACTTCTTTATTCTAATAAAAGGTATCTACAAAAACCTATACAAAATAAAAACACAATTGTAAAATGTTGAAAACTTTCCCTTTTAAAGATTAGAAACAAGGCAAGGAGGCCCATTATTTACCTTTGATTTAAGTTCTAGGCAATGAAGGCAAGGAAAAAAAAATGGCATAAAGACTGGAAAAAAGAAATAAAACGATCATTATTTGCAGAGAACATGACTGTTTACTTAGAAAATCTAAATTATTAGGATGAATGAGTTTAGCAAAGTCACTAGGTAAAAGATCAATATACGAAATCAATATGCAAATAAGTTCTATTATTAGTAACAAACCAGAAGAAAATAAAATTTCAAAAATACCATTTATAATAGCATAAAAATATGAAGTATCAACAAATACACTTAACAAAAGATGTGCAACATCTCTAGATAGAAAATTATAAAATATTAAGAGAAATTAAAGATACAAATAAATAGAGGAATACACAAAGTTCACAGATTAGAAGATTTGTTATTGTAAATCTGTCAATTTGCTCCACACTGACTGAGTCAATGAACTTCCTAACAAAAATGCCAATCTTCTTGTTGTTGGTAGAAACTGACAAGCTGATTCCAAAATTTATAAATGAAAAGGGCCAAGAATAGCCAAGAAACTCTTGAAGAAAAACAAGTTGATAAGATTTATTTTAGCAAAGAGTAAAATATTTAATAAAGTTAGAATAATTAAGACAATGTTAATTGTCTAGCTAGAGTAATTAAGACAGGTATTGCCTCAAGGATAGAGAAATAACGAGTCCAGAATTAGATTCACATATATGATTTATAACACAAATAGCAACGGAGAGCAGCAGAAAAGGGTGTTTTTTTTCAATAAATGGTGCTGAAAATTGAAAAAAAGCCTTGATATTTATTCCATGTAAAAATAAATACCACATAAACTGTGCATCTAGAAATAAAAAGTAGAAAAAAAAAATAAGGCTTCTAGAAGATAACATAGGAGAATAACTTCATTATCTTGCTGTAGGGAAAATTTGTTAAAATAGGGCAAAGAAAGTACTAACCATAAAGGAAATGACTAATAAATTGGTCTACAGTCATGTGCCGCATAACAACTTTTTGTTCAGTGATGGGTCACATATACAATGGTGGTCCCATCAGATTAATAACATGTAGCCTAGGTGTGTAGTAGGCTATACCATCTAGGTTTGTGTAAGTACACGCTATGATGTTCGCACAACGATGAAATCACCTGACCACGCATTTCTCAGAACGGATTCCTGTGATCATGTGATGTATGACTGTATATTAAGTTCAAAAGACAGCATTAAGAGACTGAAAAGGTAAGTCACAGAGTTGGAGAAAAATATTTTTTTTTTTTTTTTTTTTTGTTGGGAAGACCAGCCCTGAGCTAACATCCGTTGCCAATCCTCCCCTTTTTGCTGAGGAAGACTGGCCCTGGGCTAACATCGTGCCCATCTTCCTCCACTTTATATGGGATGCCGCCACAGCGTGACTGACAAGCAGCGCGTCTGCGGGCGCCCGGGATCCGAACTCGCGAACCCTGGGCTGCCAAGCGCGGACTAAACCGCTGCGCCACCGGGCGGCCCCCAGGAGAAAAATATTTTTAATACTTAAAACCAGCAAAGAACTACTAAACAAAAATCTGACAATAGAAAAATGAACATAAGGTTTGAACAGGCAATTCACAAAATTGACCATCCAAATGATTATTAATCACATGAAAGAAGAGTCCAATTTCATAAATAACGAAGTAAAGGCAAATTAAAACAATAATGAGATATTAATAATTCCTACCCAGCAGCATGGCTAAAATTAAATAAACTGATAAGGCCAAGTGTGGGCAAGCATGTGGAGAAGCTAGAACTCTCACGTATTGCTAATATAGGTGTTATTTGGCACAACCACTTTGGAAAACTTTTTGGAATTATCTACTGAAGTTGAATGTATGCTTAATCTATGACCCAGTAATTCCACTCCAGCTATATGTCCAATAGTAATGTGTGCAGAGTACTAATAGATATTTGTAAGAATGTTCACAGTTGCATTAAAATAGAAACAA
Organism: Tapirus indicus; assembly: GCA_031878705.1. Lineage (NCBI taxonomy): Eukaryota > Metazoa > Chordata > Mammalia > Perissodactyla > Tapiridae > Tapirus > Tapirus indicus. Next base: position 51,869,454 of record CM062918.1, read on the forward strand.
CCGGGGGCCGCCCGGTGGCGCAGCGGTTTCGTCCGCGCTTGGCAGCCCGGGGTTCGCGAGTTCGGATCCCGGGCGCCCGCCGACGCACTGCCTGTCAGCCATGCCGTGGCGGCGTCCCATATAAAGTGGAGGAAGATGGGCACAGATGTTAGCCCAGGGCCAGTCTTCCTCAGCAAAAAGGGGAGGATTGGCAACGGATGTTAGCTCAGGGCTGGTCTTCCCCACAAAAAAAAAAAAAAAAAAAAAAATAGAAACAACCCACACAGGCTCCCAAAGTTAAATAGATAAATTGTGGTATATTCTTACAAAGGAATGTGTCAAAACAATAAAAGTAAATAAACTACTGTTAAACACAATATGGGTAAATTTCAAAAACTACATTAAGTGAAAGAGGGCATAAAAAAATACTACTACTTTATGATTCCATCTATGTAGAGTTAGCAAAACAAAACTACTACATTAGAAACCAGGATAGTAGTGACCATAAGAGAAGAGGAAGAAGGCTATGACTGGGAAGTGTCAAAAGGGGAGTCTTCCGGGGCACTGGTAATTTTCAACTTCCTGATCTGGGTGCTAGTTACAGAGGTCCTGGCTTTGTTATTATTCCTTGAGCTGTACACTTATATTTTTTTCACTTTTTTGAATGTGTACTATACTTAAAAAGTTAAAAATGTTAGAGCAGAACACATTATTAAATCAATGGTGTGTTTTAAAACAGACAATATCTTAGAACAGGAGTACTATATAGATATTTTTTAAAATTATGTATAAGTATAGAGAAGTTACTATTGGTCTTTTTGTTTTAGTCTGCTTTTAGTTTTTGGTTAAGAAATCTGTTCCTACTCTTGTATCATAAAGGTAATCTTCTATATCTTCATTTAAATTCTAGGCTAATAGCTATTTTGTCCCCAGTACAAAAATGCACAAACTATTACTTCACTGTCTTGTGGTATCTATTTTCATCAAGGAGAAGTCTACTTTGGGGCAATATATTATGTAATAATTGTAATAAAAAGGATTTGTATATGCAGTCCCTGAGGTAGGTTGAACAAAATATTATTGTATCTATTATATATAGATGAAAAAAGCTGAGGCCTAAGGGAACTTAAATGATTTTTATCCAAAGTAAAAGAACTGTAAAATATAAATTACTCATACATATATCTTCTGACTCCCACATTTAGCATGATTTCTACTATTTCATTATAATGAAAAAAACACAGGCTGTGGAATCAGCAAATATGTGAATACAAATTCTAGATTTCCCACAAATTGTGTAATCTTGAGCAATAAACTCTCTAAGCCTCAGTTTTCTCCTCTGTAAAACAAAGATAAACATCATTTATTTTATAGAATAGTGAGGATTAACAATAATGGATACATATACAGTCCATGACCCCCAATACATACTTGATAAATGAGAGTTAGAAATATTGCTCTATTATTTTACACACACACACTCACATACACACATACATATATTTAATAGTTTCTGAGGATGATTTTGGAGCATTTCAAGTGTATCACATAATATATAATTTGGTTTGTGAGTGGAAGGTATATAATGAACCAAAAGGAGAAAGAAACCCCCAATACCCAACAGTATTCTATGAGCTGTACTTTGGGAGGCTGGGAGGAGGGGATCAGTGCAGGGAGGAAGATGACATATTACAGAGAGGGTCAAAGAACAGAATATTTGAAAGGAAACACATTATTGCTTTTAAGTGCATACTATAACTCATATCTAGCAAAATATCATATAGGTAAAAATAATTCCAATTAGCCTGTTATTTGGACGTCAAAGGGCAATAATAAATGCTTCTGAAGTGAGGTGTCCTAAGTATTTTATACACATCCCCTTTAACTCTTGACCTTCTGTAGACAGACACTCTCCTTTAAAATCAAAACCACTAAGTCTACATTATTTTACATATAACTATAAAATAAAGAGACTCAAAACCTATAGATGCTTTTAAAAATAGCATTTCAAAACATATTCACCCTCAAACAAAAAACCAACCCTCCTCCCCCTAAAAAAACCCAAACAAATAAAACATAACCATACAACAATACAAGGTAAGTTTCTCACCAAACAGTTGTCAAAGAAATCAAATACACCATCCTATTACATTAAAATGAATGGCTTATAAGTGGGTAGGATTTACAGAGGATAAACAGCACATAGGGCAATGATTATTTAGGACTTACTTAGGATACAGGTGAAGTAAGCCATACAGATGACAGCAGTTTTATCTGTTAAACTGCATATTAAAAAAAAAACTTTAAATGTTTTACTCATGAATCTCTATTCTCTATCAGTACTTTAAAAAGGATTTAAATGATGTTTTTGTTTGGTCCTTTCCTAAAATGGATGTGGTTGACAATTGGGTTCAAGTAGCAGACATGAAGACTGTTGGTGTGTTTCATGGCAAGAGGTCTTTTGGAGGAATACTGAAATCGTGGTTACTGGCCAAAAAGTACTACAACAAACTGCTGGCAGTGCGTATGAAGGAGGAGGACTGGGTTAGTGCAACACCAAGTAGTGGATTTAGACACTTCCTTTTTGGGTTAAGCAGAGACTGAATCAATTAGCTTATTAATACTCTTATGAAATAAGACAAAATATTGATCAAAGTATGGAAAAAATTTTCAAGGGAGTAACCTTTTTTTAATTAAGCAAGAATAACAGTCATAACACTTATTACATACCAGGAATTATGCTAAGCACTATGAGAATACAAAGTTTCATCAGACTCTGACCTTAAACTGCTTATTGTCTAATGGGAAGATAGGATAGTGTAAAAAAAGAACAATAAAGAAGTAAGTCATAAGAGTGGTAAAAAAGACAATGCATTGAGAGATCAAAGGAAGGAAATGACTTCATGCAGGTGCAGCTTGACATGGTTGGGGTGGATGGAGAAGTATGGGATGAGGTATTCCAATGGAAGGGAACAATATCAATAATGATTAGCAAGTAATCCTTCTTGTGAAGTATGTTAACTATACATGAACCCAGCCAACACAAATTAAATCCCTGCCTAACTATATGCCCCCCCCTACCCAAAAACTAAGAACAAAGTAAAAAACCCATTTCATCAAGATAATATTTGGGATTAAAAAAAAAAGTCATTATAATTTTTAAACTTGTAAATGTTTAAACCAATTAAACAGTACTTTTAAAAGAAGCTTGTTAGAAAACATCTATATTTTTAGTAAATTATACTGTTAAATAAGTATTTGAAAAATAAAATGATTATGTTGACATTCACGTACAACTAAATAGACAGGGAATAAGAGGGAAATTAAAACATTTGATATCACTAGTCCTACCCCACCAACAGGAATGTTAACACAATCAGAAAACTGAAAACAAAAAGTACAGAATGGAAGTATTTATAATTGAATTAATAAGTATGTATTTATAAGGAAATTAAAAAGGAGAACACGGCCTCTTGTATAACTTACCAACATAAAACGAGCAGTTGGAATGCAATAAACTTTCAGTCCATAAGCGACAAAGTTCACTTTCAGTCAGAGCTTCAACTCCATAACAAGCTTGATACTCCACTTTTGGTAGTACATAAACCGGAAATTGCTGCAATGCAAGGTTATAACTTTTCAAAGCTCCATTAATTTACTATTAATAGTAAACACATTTGCCTATATAGTTTTGCTACTTTCAAAATGCTTTCAGGTAATCTTATTTCATCCTTTCAAATACAGTAGAATTCAGACAGAAAGATGGATAGAACCCTTGGTAGATGCGGGCAAGAGGTGGATGGCTAAGAGATCTCGAACCAACTGCCTCACTCCACCTCCAACCAGAATCAAAATACCTTCCCACATATGCACACATTTTATTTCTATCAGGGAATGTGACTGACAGCAGAATCCTTGGAACAGAGCCTATGACACACAATTGCCCAAAGGTTCAAAGCTAGATGCTGGGATACAATGACTGTAACATATACTAATAATTCTCAAGAGGATAAAAAAGGTAAGAATTTTTTGTCCTTTTAAAGCATTAGTCACATTGTCTCAGGCTCAAATACTCTGAGCAGTTTGTTTTCTTTCTATAAATGTATGAGCATTAATACATACATTAACACCTGTGAATGTCGTTATCTTCATTAACAAAGGCTTTATTCCAGACAGTACCCGGCGAATTATCCATTTAGAGTTTATTGGTCAGGACACTAAATAGATTAAGTAAAAGGACTGTACCCACTACTGGTCTGAAGGAGGATATGTAAGGAAATACATGCTTGTGAAATAATATAATGTTAGTCATGTTCACAGTGCTTATGTCATCTCATTTCTGTCAAAGAAAATTCTACTCTTAACAGCAATCTCTTCATTTCCAGCTGTAGGAGAAATATAGTGATTTAAAGGACTTAAAGTGATATGGCTAGTTAGTACTGCTGAAATTATGCTAAGCTGTCACCATTTATATACTTGAAAATATTTCATAAATGTTTCAGAATTCCTGATTTTCATAAAGTGACAAATTTATTGGGCCTGGCACATGGTAGTGGTAGGACCAATTCAAATCCAGCAAAATTTCTGTTAACAGTAAGTTTGGTACATATGCTTACATTTGAATGTTTTAAAACTCTAAAGAAGTGTCTCTTAAATTTCAATGTGCATATGAATCTGTTGTTCCAGGGGCCAAACTTTGAGTAGTAAGGCCCCTACAGTCTTCTCAATTAAAAAAAAATTAAATTATGATTAGGATAATTTTATTGCTAAAAGCATTTTATTGTATAATAATTCTTTAGCAACTGGTAATCTGCATTTACAGCTGCTTACGGTTGCAAATAGAAGCTAGAGATAAGGAAAGGAAGGCCCAGAGGGTTAAGAAATTTGCTGAAGGAGACATAGCCAATTTATAGCAGAGTTGGGACAAGAACAAATGATAAAGAAGATTCTCTTTTTGGATCATGAATAGATAATAAAGTTAATTCTAGATTTTTTTTAAATTAAAAAATATTACTATTTCTGAAAAGAAAATACTTTGGGGGATTTTCTTTGATAATTCTGCTCTATCTATCAAACTATGTTCTGAATCTGGTTTTAATTTCTATATGTATTCTACTGCCATCTCCAGGAAGCCAAGGGAAAGGAAAAAGTGCGTATTTTACCTTAGTATTCCAAAACTAAAGTGAAATTTTAAGTACAAAGTTTTCAAAGCATAAAAATTAAATCTATTATTTACTTTCTCCTTTGATTGGTAGCTCCTATTATCCCCAAGTGAAAGCTTTTCTTGGTTCTCTGTTTTTCATTTTTTCATATAAATCTTTTAATTTTTACGTACATTCCTAAATAGGTATTTCATAGCTTGTATCCTGTCATTCATCCCATTAGGTACATTCTATTCTTTCCTAATATTCAAGCACCTTCAGATGCTTTTTTCTGGCCCTCGAATGCCAATAGAAATTAAAAAATAACTGGATCTCAATTTTTGAATCATTTTAGAATACAGCTCTTAGGAAATTTAGTTAACTGAGACAGACAATAGTAGATAACATCAAATCATTTAAAGTTACTTGTTCTAGATTTCATAATTACGTGTAGAACTCAGTAAGTTCCAGCTTCATCTTGTGGTCCAGATTAGCCCTCTTTATTTCATTTGAGACTGGCTGCTGCTTTAAGTTCTCCTCTGACGTGCAGCTCTTATTAAGCAGAGTTTTGATGAGGAAGGATAAATGATATTGGAACCTAAAATTTCAACTATGATAACACATAATTGAAGAACCAAAGAAAAATAAAGTAGAGATGAGGTTCTTCATCAGAGGTTGAAGAGACTTCTAAGTATTTTAAAGCTTTATCTAAACAAGTTGGTTTCTAAGTAGGAAATATTAATGAGGATGCATTCTTATTTAATTAAAACAGTACCACTTTAAAATTTCTCAAACGAGTGCCTCGACTTCTCTTCAGTTTCCTTCCTTAACAACACTCCCCTCTCCTCAACCCTCAGTTTTTCTCATTTATTCAACACCTATTTATTGAGTTTCTATGGTATAAAACATTTGGGAGAAACAAGAGATGAACAAGATATGATGCTAAGAGAAATATATTCTACTAAGGCAATTAAACCACGTATACTAAACTATTACATATAATGACAGGTGCAATATGATAAGCATTCACTGAAAATTTTAAAATTTTACTCGGGGTTTGACACGCTCAGAAATATAAGGCTCCTATTCAGATATTCTTTGGTGCTCGCCTTTTTTGATATATTTTGATGAAGCCTGAATTCTCTCCTATAAGGTTTTGTCTTAACATTTACAAATTTCACTTTAGTCCAGTGAATGATGATGTCCTCAACAGGTTGTCTCTTTCAAGAATTAAATCAGTATCCAAAATATCCCTAGGCTATTCTTACTTAAGAGATACTGGCCATCAACAATTTCTAAGTGCTGTAAGCTGGCAGATCAATACAAAGTGATATGGATTCACAGGGTAGAAAGTGAAAGACATGAAGTTAGCCCCCAAATAAATCAGAGAGATAGCAAGTAAGAATTAAAGAAATAAAACCTTGAAAATACAATCCATAGCACTGACACCACATGTATTCAAGATGTTCATGCTATGGCCATTAAATTAATCCCATAATCTGTATTTCCAGATGATGAGCCAGCTCCAGTGGCCAAGTGGTTAAGTTTGGCACGCTCCATTTCCACAGCCGGGGTTTGGTTCCTGGTCATAGACCTATACCACTCGTCTGTTAGTGGCCATGCTGTAGTGGTAGCTCACATACAAAAAAGAGAGGAAAATTGGCAGCAGATGTTAGCCCAGGGCAAATCTTCCTCACACACAAAAAATAGATGAGACAGGAAAAAATTAGCAAATAAAGTAAAATCTTTTAATACAGAAAATATTAGTATTTTTTAGGAGGAGACTAATACCAAACCTACAGTATTTTGTCATTCCTTGACTTTCTCTTATAAAAAACACTTCCCCATACATTTAATTCAAAACCATTCGGTTTCTAAAATTTCAAGTCTAAGGCTGTGATAAAAATCAAATTATGAGAATTAAGAATTTAATAATTTATTCACAATCTTCCTTCTACTCAACAAAGGATAAAAGTACCATTAAGCAAAACATCTACCAAGTCCATTGATTCTGGTGGATAAAGCATATATCCTAGATCCTGATGAGTTAGAGTTTTTTCATGATAGACCCTCACACTGCTGCTATTAGCAGTTTAGAAAGGCTGGCACTTCTTTTTCTTTTTCTTTCAGTTACTCCTTAATATGATAAAGTAGTAGTCAGCGACTTGATCCACAAAATTCAATGCTGGAACATTCTTGATTCACCTGATCCCTGGCCCAAAACACACTGACATTCTAAAGTGGTCACTAAAGATTCTTACTGGGTAATAGGTTAGACAGCAAGAGACAAAGACATCAAACTCAGGGAAAAAAAAGAAGTGCACTCTGACAAACGTACACAACAGAAAAAATCCTCTTAAGAAAAAATTAGAGACTTCACTATTTCTTATATAATCAACTATAAATCAACTATAGAAGCTCCTCTTTATTTAGCAGAATTTAGTGGTCACACACACAAAAATCAAACTAATCTGAAAGAGAACTTCAAATATCAAATATGGAAAATTGTTGAAAGAACCAATTATAGGAGTTCCCCCTTATCCATAGGGGATATGTTCCAAGACTCCCAGTGGATGCCTGGATAGTACCAAACCCTCTATACACTATGTTTTTTCCTATATGTACATACCTATGATAAAGTTTAATTTATAAATGAGGCACAGTAAGAGATTAACAACTAATAATAAAATAGGACAATTATAACAAAATAGTATAATAAAAGTTACCAAAGATCTTAGCAACCTCAGCATTTGATTTTTTTTTTTTTTCTTATTGAGAATTTTCACCTTTTAACTTAAAGGAAGCACTGTATGGCTTCTCTTTGGCATATCAGAATTGCCTGCATCACTACTCTTGTTCTTGGGGCCATTATTAAGAAAAATAAGGGTTACTAGAACACAAGCACTGCAGTACTGCGACAGTCAATCTGATAACTGAGGTGGCTACGAAGAGACTAATGAGCAAGCAGGATATATACGTGGATATGCTAAACAAAGGGATCATTCACATCCCTGGGCAGCTGGAGTGAGATTTCATCACACTACTCAGAACAGTGCACAATTTAAAACTTACAAATTGTTTATTTCTTGAATTTTCCATTTAATATTTTCAGATCACAGTTGAACACAGGTAACTGAAACCCCAGAAAGCAAAACTGTAGATAAAGGGGGACTACTGTACTCAAATTGTAGCAAAAACCTTTTTAACTGAGGAAAATATTTATATCAAACCCCAAGAGAGACAACAGGGGAAAAAGAAAGGAAGACATTTGGTGTTCTAACAATTCTGGGAAGACTTTTCAAACGTGTGCAAAAGCCCACCTTTCAAAACTTGGACTTATTCTAAAATGAGTCAAGAAGATGCCCAAAGTAAGAGTGAAAGGGGCGAATGTGTCATAATGGAAATCCAAATTCACACAGAAAACAGGAATATATGTGCTAGGTCAAATCTATGATGGTGTCATTTTTCAAAAATTTGTATATTTCATGCAAGAATGTTATCAGCATTCATGAACTATTATATTTAACTAAACACTTTCCCTTATTAAAAGTGTTGTATTTCACTAAAAAAAATAAATAAATAACCTGTAAAAAAAATACTGTAAGAGTGATCAACAATTTAAAATTAAATTTCATAACAATGGCACATTAAATATTTGCTGATTATCTACTTATGCTACCACATACTAACTCCCCAAGTAACAACTTACTCTTCTGATTTTCTTCCGTTTTTTAGAACGCGGTCTGGTCTCTATCCTCTGGACACTGCATCGCACAAGTAGCAACAGGTCTTGCAGGCTAAATAACTTGTAAACGAAATTTCCTTCCTGAGGAGCTACATATTCTGATGTATCTTCAACATAGTCCTGAAGTTCATATGGCAATCCTTTAAAAATAATTATATTTCTCATTTTTATTTTAAAATACACTGGCCCTTTATCTATCATAATCCAAAATAAAACAATTCAATTATCTATTTTTAAATTTCTATCAACTTTAACTTTCTATTTCCTCCGAGTTGACCATCACACTATTAACACTTCTGTTTACTTTTACTGGAACTGCAGCAAGAGCTGAAATCAAAGCTCGAAGGTTCTGTTCCTTTTATCTCCTACCTTCACTAACCCTAGGCAAAGCATAAATTAGTGAGACAACATATGAAGAGATAAGAAAAAAGAGTTTAAAAAAATAATGTTATTCCTAATCTAGGCAGAGCTGAGGTGCAACTTTATATCTATTTCACACAATGAAAAAGCATAAAACTGCAGTTCAAGAAGAAATAAATTTTGGATTAATGTTTATTTTGATCCACTTCCCCTTCATCAGTTCAGTGAACCACATTACCTGTAGTTTAGTCACTGTACATGTTGGCTACACACAGGTTACACTGGTTACAAAAATCCATTTAACTTTGGGTACATATTTAGACAGAAGGTTTTGGAAGCTGAAATACTGATCAGTAGATTGAAAAATGACATATCAATGACTATGTAAAGATTATAAAACAGGTTATAAAGAGAAAGTGAGGGAAGAGGGAGAAAAACCCAAGGATAAGGAACCGGCAAAACAATTAATATGAAGTTCTTCGTAAATATTTACTTACGTCCTTTTGGCTTCTGAAATGCAGAAGGCCACACAGATTTTGGCCAACTAGAGGCATCTGAAGAAGCAGAGGGTTGCTCAGAAACAGGAGGTTGTTTAGAATTTTCTAAATTCATTAAAGGCAATTCAGGTATTTTTCTGGAAATTGGCTTTAAGAGTTCATCCTGCATTTTTAAAATTTCTCCAACTGGATCAAATTTTTTATACACTCGTTTGATAGGTTTTTTTAAAACACATGACTCTTCAGGACTACAAGTAGTATTAGTCTGGTTTCCTACAGAAGCCTGTCCTGAGGAAGAATTTGGGCTGGTGGGTTTAGAACTTAAATTAGAACCCACATTGGCTGTTTTTCCATTACTATTATTTTGACTCTCTGTATCAATGATTAAACAGTCTTCATCTGTATCACTATTGCAAAGAATATCTTCAGTTCTAGCTGCTTCTGATGTAACAGTCTTTTCCTTTGAATTGTCTGTGTTCTCTAGAACATTTAGTTTTTCATCAGCAGACACCACATCAGTAGCCATATCATTTTTATTAGAAGTTTCAATTTCCATAGAACTTTCTAACTGTATGTCATCAGACGTTCTCAAGTCACTATCTTGCATCAAAGATTTGTCAGAATTTGAGACCTTTTCACCACATGGTACAAATCCCTGATCATCTTTATTTTTGCACTCTTCAGGGCCACCATCCATACCAGTCACCAGCTGTTTCTCCTTTTGCAACTGTTCCATCAGAATCTGAGATAAACTTCTAGAATGAGCAGAAATGTCTGGTGCAGTTGATGCCACAGATGTGGCTGCTGTAGTGGGGGCTGTGGGAGTATCTATCATGTTGGGTACTGTGGAAGTGCTTGCTGGACTTGGTGACTTTGATGGTTTGGTGGTGGTTACTCCAAAAGTTTCAAGTTCTGTGACATCATCATCAAAATCCAGATCCAAATTTTCAAGGGTCTCAATTTTTCGGCACTCATTAACTTCATAAGACATCTTAAGAAAATATATTGGTAAACTATTAGAAAAAATTCCAGGCCAGCCCCTCATCTATCTCTTAATGTCCCTATCCCTCACATACATAGTTTACGCTCTTTAAAAGCAGAAAGAAAAGTCTAACGACTCTGAAAAGTTCTTGATTAAGATGACAAAAGACTACTAGTAACTAATTTATTTAACCTTACCTTCCCATTGAAATGTTGATGAAACACAGACAAATTTGCCAAGTTGTAACAGCACAGGAAATGGGGAATACTTGTGAAATACCACATCCCAAGAGGAATTTCCACTAATCAAAAAATAGGACCACCAAGAAGAAATGTTGGGCCAAACAGAAAGGCTGTAGATTTTCATTCACACCCACTCCATACACTCTTGCAGAGACACCTGAACTTAGCTGACCAGGGGGAAAGTCTCTTTGGCACTGTAAGGAAGCTGCTCTCTAATGCAGCTGGGGAAGTGTGCCCAGCCTCTGGTGCATCCCTAACATCAATCAGTGACTTACCTGCTACATGTAGTTAGTGAAAACAACTCTCAGTAATATGAGGAGAAATGGACAGGAAGTGGTTTTATTGTATTCTGGGACATGAAGCCCTCGAGGTTGTAGTTTTTCATGTACTGTTTTGGTAATGGAAGAACTAGAGACAGCTTTAATTCATTCAGGAATAAACTGTCCTCTCCACAAGCAGCAGCAAATCTCTCTTCAATCTGGCAGAGCACTTTAGATAAATACCATGGAAATTTGGTTACAGGCTATACACCCCATTAGGTCTTACACTTTAGGATTTTAGAGAGAAACATTCTGACAGCAATCAGGTAGTGAGTAAGAAAGATCAACCTGTATAAGTTATTTAAACTCCCTAAACCTCAATTTCCTCATCTCTAAAACAGTGATAATAAGGTCATCTTCTTGGATTTGTTCCATAGATTAAATAAGAAATTGTATACAGAAGTTTCCTAGCATAGTCCCTGGCACATAGTAAGTAGCTTCTAAGTAAATGGTGGCTCTTACTAAAGATAACAAGACTGCCAGATTTAGTAAAAAAATAAAACTAAAGTGTTAGAATAAAGCAGAATTCAAAGCAAAAAGCATTAGATAGAAAAAGGAATCCTACATTGAAAAAAGATGAAATCCATGATGAATAGATAATGAATTGTGACATGCCACATAACAACATCAAAATATGTAGTCAAAACTAAAAAATAAAAGAAAAATTTGACAAACACAATTGCATTCCAAGACTGGAAAGATCTTAGTCAACAATACGCTGTCTCTAAGTAAAAATAAATAGGGATATATAGAAAGTATGAATACTATTAAATGATTGAAACAAATGTATATGAATGACTGAAAACATTATATAGACTACAAAGATATACCTTTTCCCTCCCAAGAATCCAAGGGGCGTTTCCAAAGATGGACTATAAATTAATATACAAAGAAAACATCAATATAGCACAAAGCAGAATCTCCTAAGGTCTTACTCTCTGTTTAGAAGGAAATAAAATTAGAAATCATTAAGAAAAATGTAAATAAACAACAATAAACCCAAGCACTTGGAAATTAAAAACCACTCCAAATTGTTTAAAAGAAGAAATTAAAATAATTACAGAATACATACAGAATACAATACTAAAGTAACAAAAATTACAACACTAGACATTAAAAATCAGAGGTGTAATTCATATAGCCTGTTCAAGAAATAGGAAAATAATAAAGTAATCATAAAAACAAAATGAAGAAATTTAATAAATACCAAAAACTAATGAATTGAAAAACAATGCTCTCACCCCCAATAGAACAAATTTAGATAAAATTAAAAATCATTTATCTGTAAATACTTTAGTATATAGCTGTAAAAGGATTCTTCTATAAAATAAATCATTACATCAATAAAAGTTAATAATTCCTTAATATCATATCTAATCAGTGTTAAAATTTCCCAGTCTGAAAAATGTCTTTTTACAATTGTTTATTGGAATCAGGATCCAACCAAGATCCCTACACTGATTTGGTTGACATGACTTTTAACTTTAATTTGCTGAACGCCTCTCTCCCTTACCTCTGCCAACTTCTATATCCACCAGACATTTGTAGAAGAAACCAGATTTGTAGAAGAAACCTGTAAAAATTTCCACATTCTGGATTTTAACTTCTGCATCCCTGTGCTGTCATTTAACACATTCTCTATCCCCTGAATTTCCTATTAAAATGATCTAGGAGTTTGATCAGATTCAGGTACCATTTTTTTTTAACCTGAATATGTTATATGTGGTACTGTGTACTTCTCACTTCACTCATGAGGCTAATGATGTCTGGTTATTTTTCTTCTTGTGATATTACAATTTATCTGTTGGTTCATCAAGTGTTGTCAACCTAATCTATCCATTATAAAATTCCTCATTGATCTTCTAATGATTTTAGCAGCCATTGATGACAATCATTGTCTAGATTCACTATTTCATTAGGAGCTGCAAAATGGTGACAGTCACATTCTGTCATTACCCGGAAATACAGTTTGTACTGGAAAGGCAAGACAAATACTTTTTATGTTTCAGAATAATGACTTTATGCACTAGCATCCTCCAAAGGAGACTAGCACTTTTTTTTAAGTATCACTATGAATTCATGGGTTTTAACATATTTCATATGCTTCAATCCATTGCAGTCATTCTTTGTCATGGTCAAACTGACACATCTCCTGTCAGTAGGAAACTCTTCAAGTTGGCTCTGGTATTTTTTTGATACAATTCCAATATTACTATAGGGTTTTTACTTAACTTCTTTGATTGGCATTTGTATCTTTTATGCTAAAATTCTTGGTTTCTAATACAATTGCTTATTTGCTTTATCATACTATCTAATGTGTTCAAAATAACAACAGCAATATCATTACTAATAATATGGTTACTAAATGCTGTTTAAGATTTTCTGGCAGTTCTTTTTGAACTTAGGATATAAATCTTTAGGGATGTACAAACTACTAAGTTTCTAATCACTTAAAATAATTCTTCTCTGAGTGGTTAAACCACTAAACTTGATATACAGAGGATTCATTTGTTTCATTTCAGCTTTGATTGGCTTTTATAACATTTTAAAAATGTGTTTTATAGACATGTAAAACATTTACATGGTTCAAAAGTCTATAAAATAAAGTACATACAGAGAAATCTAGTTGACATACCTGCCTCCTCTTTGTTCCATCCCTCCCCTATAGTTAACCATTTTCATTAGTTTCAGGTTTATTCTTCATTATGTGGGTTTTTTTCTTTTTAAATATAAGGAAACATGCATATGTGTGTGTACAATTGTATTTCCCCCTTCCATAAATAAAAAGTAGCACATTACACAAAATGTTCTCTTCCTTGCCTTTTTCACTTAACAATATATCTTGGATATCACTCTATAGCTGCGTATCTCGAGTTTCCTCTTTCCTTTTAATAGCTGCATATTATGCTATTGAGGATATACAGTTTATTTAAACAATACCCTATTAAGGGACATGTGGATTGTTTCCAGTCTTTTCCTGCTACAAATAGAGCTGCAATGAATACCTTGCACATACATTTTGTTCTTTTCCTAATGTACTTTGAGCTACATTTCTAGAAATGAGATTTCTAGGGCAAAGGATGAACACATTAGTTTTCATCTGTTTTGTGCGTACATCTTTCTTCACTTGACTGTAGAAATGTTATAGCAATTATCTTTTTTCCTCTAATATTTTTATACGAGCTTCCATCAAACTGCTTCTGTTCCTTATGTTTAAATGAGATGGGTTTTCCTGCTCCTGTGGAAGGACAATCTTATGTGTGGGCATACCAGGACAGCCCTTTTAGCTTCATGGCTCTAAGCTCATGCTTCATCGTTACCACAAAGTATGTAGGTATGTACACATGTAGGTTTGTATGTGTGTGCATATAAAATCTTTAGTACATTCTGAGATCTGCTTCCTCTATTCCCCTCTCTCACAGTTATCTGAAAACTTCTCTTTTCTTTACCTTTAATGTCCTTGTTCTGCTCAATGTAGACTCTACTACCAGTTGTTTTTCCTGAGTGAAGGCTTTTGTCTTGGAAGGGACTTTGGCTGGTTAGTTTCTAGAGTTCTTAGGACCCAAGTCATCTCAGGACTCTCTTAACTTCCCGAGTGCTCCTATACTCACCCACATATTAAAGCCTATTCACATTATTTTCACTTTCGTAATTCCTAGTTCCTTCTTGTATCTTTCACCATTCTCCTTCCGTCTAGGATTATTTTCCTTGTGCCTGAAGAACACCCATTAGAGAGGGTCTGCTGGCATCAAACTCAGCTTTTATCTGAAAATATCTTTTTAAATTTTTTATTATTTAAGGATATTTTCACTGGTTAGAGAACTTTAGTAAGTGGGTTATTTTCTCTTAGCACCATATACTACTGTTCCAATGTCTCCTGGCTTCTATTGTTGTGCTGAGAACTTATTTATAAATCTACCTCTCAGTCCTGTATAGGTATGTGCCTTTTGTTTCTCTGGTGGCTTTTAAAAGCTTTTTCTTTGTCTCCAAGCATGGTTTGGCCCCATTATCTCTTTTACACCATCCTTCTGGGTACAACTACACATATGTTAGACATTCTCACTATATCCTCTATATCTCTTGCTCTATTCTCCATCTTTTCTATCTTTTTGTTGTCTGTGTTTCATTATGGATAGCCTTTTTCAGAACAATCTTCCAGTCTATTCTCTTTTCAGCTTTATCTAATGTGTTCATAACCCCATTTACAGAATTCTTAACTGTACTTACTATATTTTTCAGTTTTAAATGTTTTATTTAGTTTTTTTTTTTAAATTTGCTCTTTTAAAAGCTTCTAGTTCCTCACTGAAATTTTCAAATATGCCTGTAATTTCCTTCAATGTTGTATAATTAAACAGAGTTGGCTAACAGTTTGTGATTGATAATTCTAGGATGTATTTCTGTGAGTCTTTATCTTTGGTCATTGTTTCTGATGGTTCTTGCTCACAGTATCTAGTCTTTTCCTGCCTCTAATTATTTTTAAATGTTTTCTGGATGCTATCTTTTAAAAGTTATTTGTAGAAATAATTTGAGGCTCAAAATAACATTATGTTTCTCTTAAGAATTATTTTCATTTGCTTCTGCTAAGTGTCTAGAGACACTAGCAATCCAAAAGCATCTGAATTCAAGTTCAAGACCTGAAAACTCAGGCTACAATCTCTGAGAAAGCTGATTTATTTCTGGTTCACCCTTACTCCTGGGGTGCAGCCCTGCAGGGGTCTTTCCTTGGTGGAAAACTGAACTCTGATTTTTGTCTCCCTAGTCCTGTGATGCTGCCCAAAAGCACAGTTCATTTTCTGTTTTCTCTTCAGAACTGGCAAATACCACCCAGGGCAAAAATGATCCTAGATAACAGACTTACCTCCCTGGATTCTATTCTCTCTAGTATCTCAGTTCTGTAATTCCTGACTATTTTGTTAGCTCTTTGATGACTCTAAGAAATAAATTTTTATATGTTGTCCAGCTTTTTTGTTGTCATCAGTAATGGGAAAGGTCCAAATGACCTAGTCTGCCATTAGTGATGGAAGTTACTTTGTCACTTTTCATCTCTCTTAACCTACTTCATGTTACTTCACAACACTTGTTACTTCCTGACATTCACCTCATGCCAATATAAGTTTTAGGTAGATTTAAAAATATAAAAAAGAAAATTTAAGAAATGTTGATGTGCTTTGTGACACATAAATCATAAAAATGTTAAAGGCATATGGAAAACAGAGAAAAACATATAAACAAAATATGAAAGACAAAAAGCCAATATCCTTAAAATAATAGTATGTGCTCTTAGGTATAAATAAGAAAAACATTTTTCTATTTTATTTGCTAATTTTGTTTGCTCTCTCACTTTATCCAAGTCTCTGTTCATATTTCCTGTCCTTGGAAAAGCCATCTTGATCATCAACCTAACATAGTCTCATTCCCATCTCTTTCCCCTTAACCTTCTGTATTTTTCTACATAGCATTTATCACTACTTCCTTTTTGCTATTGTTTTATTAATTATCTGTGCCCTCTGCCACTATTGGAAGCTCCAAGAGAAAAAAGACTTTTTTAAAATTCACTGCTGTATCCTCAATGCATAGAACAGTATTTGCTCAATAAATATTTGTGAAATGAATGACTGAAGTTTTGTATAAAAACAGAATGTCTTACTTTAATACTCATGGAAAATATTTTAAAATACAGAAAATAACAAAAGCTAGTATTTATGGAGTGCCAAGCATTGTTCTAAAGGCTTTACATGTATTAACTCACTTAATCCCAGAAAATCCTGTGAGTTAAGTAATATCATGACACCCATTTTACAGATGAGCAAACTAGACACAGAGAGATTGTGTAGCTTGCTTAGGTCACAAAGCTACTAAGTATACTGAAAAGAATTAACAACATGGCCAAATACTTTTTGCACCAATCAAACTCATCTGTTCCTTTTCACACTTAAAAACTTTTGAATATAAATGAGACCAATTAAATAAAACCACCACCACGATGACCACCATCATTGACCGAATTTTCAGTAAATACATACTAAAGATTGCACTCAGCATTTTACATATAATATCAAACTTAATCCTTATAACAATCTGTGAAGTAGGTTTTATCACCTCCCTTTTATAAGAGGAGAAAACTGAAGCTGAGGGAGGTTAAATTTGTTGCCTAAAGTCTAGCTCAACCTGAGGTTCAATTTTAAGTTTCAATCTAAAGCCTATATTTTTATCTATTAGATCAAAAAACTTGCAATAAAACTTTATGCTTCAAAAGGATAATTAAGTACATTCCCTTAAGAAAAAAAAGAAAGCATTACATACCTCCATTTCAGATATATAATCTTCTGGTTTGTCCATAAATACTGCAGAGACTGGAACAGATGTGTTTTTAGACATCATGAATTTTAATGGAACTTCATGGAAGATTTGATTTCTCTCTCTCATTGTCATTTTCTTTTGGGGAAGTGGTGAATTAATATAAATTACTTTAACTGGTTTTGAACCTTAAAACAGAAACAGAAGAAAGGAGGTGATTAGTTTCTAGTAGTCATATTTACAAACAAAACAGGATGTATGACAGAAGATTCACAAAACAAAGAGACACAGGATAGGAAGGTGGTAGCACATGTCTCATATATTTGCCACCCTTGAACTAGAAGGTCTTCAAGTCCCTTAGAGATCTAAGGGTGAGAGAATTTGACTGGCAAAAAAAATAGGCTCTCTTTCTAACAGTTTTTTAAAAAGATTCTCTGCTTTTTATTATTATACTTTTACTGTCATTATTACTCAGTTCTCATAGGGTTATACTTTCAAAAAGTGATGAAATTTTTACCCACAGAGAATACATTAAACTCTAATTTGTAATTTTGTTTCATTAGACATAGTTCTTCATTCACTATAATTATGTTGTTACACATAATAATATTCATTCTGGAAGATATGAAAAATTATTAAATATAAACTAAAATAGAAAAGTAATAATCTTTTGTACAAAGGAATTTATGTGAAAATATTGATTTTCCTTTTAAAAGAGAGACTATCCTATGCTTATAAGTACATACCTATTTTAATTCTGAATTCCAATAACAGACAAGTAAATAAGTCCTAGAAACTCACCCATCCGAGGTTGTCTAATAATGTACTGCATTCCTTTCACTTCAATAAAGGACAGAAGAACCTCACCATTTCATGTAATTTTGGCCGCCCTAAACCATAGTTGTTTCTCTAACTACTCTTCACACCCCAAAATGAGTACACATTCTTTAGATCTAGTAGCTCATTTATAAGTATCAATTCTATAGTAACACTACATATTTTAAAAGTTCTACTGAATATAAATGTCAAATTTACATCCTCTTTAAATAAAAACTTAGATTTTTGTATTTGACAAATGACCACCTATGTTTAGACAGCTGAAATAAAACTGTTCCAACTCTTGACAGCATTACTTGATATGGCAAATCACAAACCTGCAACAGGTATTAGTTGAATACACACTGGAATTTCCCACTGTTCCTTGTAGTTTGGTCCATGATTATTTAATAACGTAAATAATGATTGACTAGTTAGAGCTACCTGAGGGTGATATCTTGAAACAAGCTTCTCTGCATTTGGATCTTTACTAATATCCTGAAAAACAACATATAACTTGTTACTTGATTATACTTATTGGAAGTTTCTTTGAGAAAGTAATGAAAAGAAGGGAGAGATTCAGGAAGGGGGCTTCAGAACAACAATCAGGTCATATGTACTTTATGAGGTAGAGGAGATTACTTAGAAGATCCAAAACCACCTTCCTACTTACATAATGCATAGCTGCAGCTGTTTGTTCTGGTGTTTCAATGGTAGATATGTTATCTTTTGAGAGCTGCAACTTTGCAGGCATTGATGGAAATACTGTTTTCACATATTTTACACTGCCCTAAGTAAGAAAAAAAAAAAATGAATGTTTTTTGCAAAAATCTTGATGCATTTTTTTCCCTAAGTATCCTTTCATCATATGAAACTTTTAACTTAAAATTCTACATTCTACTAAATGCAACGTCAAATTTAGAGCCTTCTTAAGCCAAGACATTCATGTTTTGGCTTGCCAACCACCATATAGGTTTTTTAAAAAAAGGGTCCAAGACAAGGGTGTCATAGAATTTTCTCTGCCAATTTAAATTCTAACTTCTCATTTTATGATGTACAAATCCTAACAAAGTACAGTAGATAATCTAAAATATCCTCTCTAGACACACTTACTTCCAACATGATTTTAAGTAAAATCATTTAAAAGAAAAGGGGGTTTCCTGTTTGTATTCAGTAACATTAAGAAAGATGGGAACTAAGGAAAGAAAATCAAGAAATAAAGTTGGTAGAGTCATGCGTTGCTTAATGACAGGGATACGTTCTGAGAAATGCGTCATTAGGTGATTTCATCATTGTGCGAACATCAGAGAGTATATTACACAAATCTAGATGGTATAGCCTACTACACACCTATGCTATATAGTACTAATCTTACGGGACCACCATCATATATGCAATCCGTCATAGACCGAAATGTGATTATGTGGTGCGTGATTGTAGTGACATTTTAAAAAATATCAAGTATTGGTATCCATAAAATAAAAAGAAATGGGCACATTTTTATTGCATAGTTTAAAAGTTATATTTCATTATTGTTCAAATGTAAACATAAATACTGTCTATGTGAAATACAGACAATGTTTCAGACAAAAATAAGTTTATATTTTCATATGGTAAACTTTACCAGTGCGAGAAGAGTTTTTTCTAACTTTAATCCCATCTCTACTCTGAATGGGAAGAATCCCATTAGGCTGGTGACTTCATGGAGAGTATAGAATTCTGGATACTTTTTCACTTGTTCAATGCAAGCTCTTAAAATATGCTAGGAAATAAAAATTAAGAGAAATTCATTTGTATAGTACTTTTCTAATAATGCAACAAAGATAATTTAGTTACATGTGATTATGTAATTATTCATTTCAAATATTAGCCTCATTTCATTAATCAAACTTGGAACAATCCAGGTATATTGTATATTCCTTATTTGATTTAATCTCTTCTTTTTCATAACAATTCTTTTTAACCTAATTTCTTAAAATATTGATATTTACTTATACTAAAATTACTTATGCTAAATACTAAAAGTAAAATTTACTTATACTGAAATATACTAAATACTGATTTTATACTAAAATCATATTAAAATTTAAAATTAAATAGAGAAGACATGTCATATTTTCTATGCTATTTAAGAAACTGTCAAAGAAATAAAGCCACATGAAAATTTCAACACAGTTTACTGCAATAAAAGCAGTTACACGAATGACTAGAAATAAATAAGTTTAATATCCTAAAAAGATTCCCAAACACAATGAATCAACAAAGTAGTTATCTTACAGGTCATTCTGATCTACAATCTAAAAAGTAAATGAGAAATGTTACAACTAATTCAAATGATGGAGTATTTACTATTTTCTTCTCTCCAAACTGTTTTCAAAATATTAATGACTTATAAGCAAACGTTATCAGGAAGGAAATAAAATTCATAGCTTTACCCAAGCAGAATATATGCCACTTATGATAACATGTAAACAAAGAAGCACAGCAGTTTGGTGGGGAGGGGGTTTATAATTAAAACACACATACGTTATCTTCTAAAATACATATTTTTTTCTTCTTCTGTCAATGAACCTAATATGAACCTTTTAGTATATATTTTACACCATAAAAGCTTTTAGCAATCAGCATATCTTTAAAATATATCTATATCACCTTTCCCTTCAGACATTTATAAAAAGTATCAAGTTACAGATCAATAACTTTACTTCAGCATATCTTTTCATCCATAACTTCATATGCCCTTCTGTTTGTTTTTTTCTTTTGTGAGGAAGATTGTCCCTGAGCTAACATCTGTGCCAATCTTTCTCTATTTTGTATGTGGGATGCCACCACAGCATGGCTTGATGAGTGGTGTATAGGTCTGTGCCCGGGATCCAAACCTGAGAACCCCCAGGCTGCTGAAGCAGAGAGCACAGACTTAACCACTCCGCCACTGGGCCGGCCCCTCATATCCCCTTCTTTAATCCTCACCCCCCCACTATCTTTCACATTTTCCCCTCCATCTATGCTTTTCAATGCTGACCTTGATATTTAATTCAGGATATCACTTGGAATTAGGGCAGATATGGGTTAACACGGAAAAGTTCTGTTTTTAAAAACCCTAGTCAACTGAAAACTCAGATTCGCGTACTATCTTTGCTCCTCATTTACAATATTAGTTAACTTTCACCCCCAACATTCTCATCCTATGGTAGTCATTATTAAGAATTTTAAACATGCAAAGGAAAGCAATATATAAGAACAATGTGATGTTGAGACTATTCTGGTTAGATACTTATTGGCATATTTTTCCTGGTAAAACCCTGCTGAATGTTAACAGTGCTTTTAACTGAATTTCAGTTAATTCAGCAATTATGGCAAGAGAAGGAGTCAAAGGAAAATCTAACACAGTTTCACATCTATACTCAGATACACTATTTATTATTAAAGGTATTTCACAAGGTAGGTATTAAGCAACTAAAGGATCATTATATTTGATATATTTAATTAAAAAAGGTTTTTAACTAATAATTTGTCTTTGAAAAGTAGTTGAGTGAACAAAGAAGGTTAAGTGATTCTGGCTGTTCCCCATCACCCACCTTCTGAATATTATTTAATACTCAAAATATTTTGAAATTTAAATACACCAAAAGCACATGCATGTACACAATACAAATGTATCATTACAAAGGAAGGGGAAAATGACTATGCTCCCTAAATTTTATTTTGGGACAGAAAGGAAAAATATGGTATCATACATGTTTGAAACTTAAAAATTTGATACTACTTCTGGTGGTATGGTAGAGCAGGTACCTTGAAGAGCAATCCTATCCAAATAATACTAGATTCTGGATAAATTACAACTAACAATTTTTATGCATTGGTAAAATGCAAGGAGAATCTCCAAGGACCATAAATAAATAAATAAACCCCAAACACCTAGAATGAGGAGAAACAGAAACAGTGAACAGTAAGAAAACACATGAAAGATGAGATGGCTTGAGGGCAAATGCCTCAACCAGTTCTAAGATCAGGTGGGGAACTGAACACAAGACTCCTACATTTAAGCATTGCAAAGCAGAGATTTGAATAGATATTTGTACATCCATGTTCACAGCAGCATTATTCACAATAGCCAAAAGGTGGAAACAACCCAGGTGTCCATAAATTGATGAATGGATAATCAAAATGTCCATATACATACAATGGAATATTTATTCAGTCTTAAAAAGGAAGGAAATTCAGACACATGCTACAACATGAACAAATCTTGAAGACATTATGCTAAATAAAATAAGCCAGTCATAAAAAGACAAATACTATATGATTCCACCTATATGAGGGTACGTAGAGTAGATAAATTCAGAGACAGAAAGTAGAATGGTGGTTGCCATGAGCTGGGAAGAGGGCAGAATTAGGAGTTATTGTTTAATGGGTGTGATGCAATAAGAAATATATATTTGGTCTTTGTCCCTGGTTCTTAACACAAAGCTCCTAAAATCTTTGGAATCTTCTGGGTGATAAGAGTGTCTTTTGTATGTTAATAAGATGACTGGTGGTCCCTAGATAGCTTTAGCATGGGGGATGGTTGCCAGAAAGACCAAGGCATGATTAGAGGGTTGGAACTTTTAGCCCTACTCCCCCACCTCTGGGGAGGGGAGAGGGGCTGGAGATCAAGTTAATCACCAATAGTCGATGATTTAATCAACCATGCCTAAGAAAAGAAATCTTCATAAAAACCCCTAAACGATGGAGTTAGAGTGATTCTGGGTTGGTGAACATATGGAAGTGCTGGGAGGGTTAGTGTGCCTAGAGAGGGCATGGAAGCTCTGTGCCCCCTCTCCCAGACCCCTCCTAGTCCTCTCTCTTTCATTTGGCTGTTCCTGAGCTGTACCTTTTATAATAAACTTTAAATAGCAAGTAAAGCACTTTCCTGAGTTCTGCAAGCCATTCTAGCAGATTACTGAACCAGAAGAGAGGGTCATAGGAACCCTAGGCCTACTGTCTGGAGAGCTGGAGAACTGGTTGGTGTGGGGGGAAAAACTCCACATATTTGGCGTCAGAAGTGTAGTGAGTAAAAATACTTCAGAAATGGGTATAGAGTCTCAGTTTTGCAAGACGAAAAGAGTTCTGGAGATTGGTTGCACAACAATATGAACATACTTAATACCAATGAACTGCACACTTAAAAATGGTTATGATGGTAAACTTTATGTTATGTGTATTTTACTACAATGAAAAATAAATTTTAAAAAAAGGGAAGGAAATTCTGACACACACTACAACATGGTTGAACCCTGAAGACATTATGCTAAGTCAAATAAGCCAATCACAAAAGGACAAATATGTTATGACGCCACTTATATGAGGTTCCCAGAGAAGTCAAATTCATGGAGAGAAAAAGAATGGCGGTTGCCAGAGACTCGGGGGAGGAGGGAATGATGAGTTATTATTTAATGGGTACAGAGTTTCAGTTTGGGAAGATGAAAAAGTTCTGGAGATGGATGATGGAAATACATTCACAACAGTCTGAATGTATTTAATGCAATTGAACTTTCCTTAAAAATGGTTAACACAGTAAACTTTATGTATCTTTTACCACAATAAACAAAAGAGAGAAATGGAAGACATACTGAGGTCTAACCTACGAAATTTGGGAATCATAGAAAGACAGAGTTGAGAAAATGAAGGAGAAGCAATAACCGAAAACAGCTGAGAATTTTCCAGAACTGATGAAGGATATGAATCTACAGATAAAAGAAACACAATGAACTAAGTAGAATTTCTTAAAAAAACAAAACAAAACAAAACCCACATTGTAATGAAACTGTAAAACACTAAAAACAAAGAATGGTCAGAAAGAAAAGACAGATTCCCTAAGATTCTAGCAGTTTGGGGAATAATAAAGAGGATCTCAGAATGTAGATTTGAGAAGAAATGGAAAGTCAGAAACTGTCAAAATTTATAGATAAATGAAAACAAACATTGTCTGTATAAAATAATACTGTAGGTAGGTTTAAAAAAGAGACAGCATTAAAACAACAATATCAATCAGGAGGGATGTGATGCAAGTCAAAATGCTCTGTACGGTCTCTGTAGATATACTGATCAATAGAACAGAATACAGTCAAGAAATTGACCCACATATTGACGATGACCTGGTAATTCAATGAGGGAAAAAAAATCATTGTAAAAATTTAAGAGTAACCACTGAGAGAAGAGAAAAACAGTGTATAAATTCCAAATCAATAGAAAAGGAAGGGGGAAAGAAGTCAATTCCCTCAAAAGAAGTTTAGAAAAATAGAAATTACAAACAAGTCCATATACATCAATTATCACAAACTACTAAACTTCCTAATGAGGACAAGAGATGGTCAGATTTTATATAAAAAGAAAAGGAAAAAAGGCAATCTAGGGCCAGCCCGGTGGTGCAGCGGTTTAGTTCGCGCTTGGCAACCCGAGGTTCGCGAGTTCGGATCCCGGGCACCCGCGGACGCACTGCTTGTCAGCCATGCTGTGGCAGCGTCCCATATAAACTGGAGGAAGATGGGCACAGATGTTAGCCCAGGGCCAGTCTTCCTCAGCAAAAAGAGGAAGATTAGCAATGGATGTTAGCTCAGGGCTGGTCTTCCTCACAAAAAAATAAAATAAAATAATAATTAAAAAAAAAAAAGGCAATCTAGCTAAACACTATTTTAAGAGATATTTGTAAAGTACAAGTTCTACAGATTCAAAGCAAGCCCAATTAAAATCCCACCTAGTTTTGTAGATATTGACAAGCTGATTGCAAAATTTACAAGGAAAAGTAAAGGACTGATGAGAGCCCACAGGATTTTAAAAAAGAACAAAGTTGCAGGACTTCCACCACATGGTTTCCAAATTTACTACAGGACCAAGTGGTATTGGCATAAAGACAGATATACAGATTAATGAAACAGAATCGACTCAGGAGATTGACCCCCACATTGATGGTGACAAGGCAATTCAACGAGGGAAAATATAGCTTTTTCAACTAATAGTGCTAGGTAGAGTTTCTCAACATTGGCACTATGGATGTTTTAGACCAGATAATTTTTTGCAATGAGGGGCCATCCTGCACACTGTAGGATATTTAGCAACATCCTTGGCTCTACCCACTAGATGCCAGAAGCACTCCTTCCTCAGCTGTGACAACCAAAAATGTCTCCAGACATTACCAAACGTCTGCTGGGAGGCAAAATCAATCTCAGTTGACACTGACTGTGTTAGAACAACTAGATATCCATGTGAAAAAAACGAACTTTGATCCAAACCTCACATATTGAACAAAAAATAACTTGAAATGAACATAGACGTTCACATAAAAGTTAAAACTATAAATCCTCTACATCAGGATTTCTCAACACAAGCACTACTGACATTTTGGGCTGGATAATTCTTTGTTGTGGGGGATGTCATGTTTAGCAGCATCCCTGGTCTCTAGCCAGTAGATATCAGTAGCATTCTGCCAGTTTTGACAACCAAAAATGTCTCCAGACATTGCTAAAGTCCTCCGGGGGAGGAGGAGCTGGGGTAAAAGAGTAAAGTGACTCCAGAAGAGAACCACTTAGGGTTGGCAAATATTTCTATGCTAGAACACATAAAAGCACCAAACATAAAACATTTTGAAAAATTACACTTCATTAAAATTAAAATTCTTAGACACTTAAAAAAAATTAAAAAGCATGTCACAAACTGGAAGAAAACTATATATATAATGGACTTGTATTCAGAATATGTAAAGAACTTTCAAGACTCAATAAAAATAAAAACTAATAAAATCAGCAAAAGATTTTAACAGACATTTCACAAAAAAATATATACAAAGCCAGGAAGCACAGAAAAAGATGTTCAAACATCACTGCTCACCACAGAAATGAAAATTAACACTATAACGAGACACCACTACACACCCATTAGGTTGGTTTAAGTTTTAAAAAGATTAATAGTACTAAGTGTGAGCAAAAGTGTAGAGCAACTGGAACTCTTATAACATTGCTGGTGAGAGTGTAAAATGGTACATCCACTATGTAAAATAGTTTAGCAGTTTCTAAGAAAATTTAACTACACTTGCCATAAGATCTAGAAATTCTATCCCTATTTACCCAAGTAAAATAAAAACATATGTCCCCAAAAAAATCTCGGACGAGAATGTTCATAGTAGCTTTATTCATAATTGCCACAAACTGAAAATAACACAAAAGCCCATCAACAGTTGAATTGATAAACTAATTTTGGTACAATCATACAACAAAACAAAAAGGAATAAAAAGGAACCCATTAGGGATACTTGCATCAATGTGGATGAATCTCAAAAAATGCTGAGTGAAAGAAGCCAGACAAAAAAGAGTACATTGTATGCGATTCCATTTTTATGAAACTCTAGAAAAGGCAAATCTAATCCATGGCGACAGAAAGCATATTGGTGGTTTCCTGGGGCCATGGATGGGAAGAGGCACAGAGATCTTTTTAGTGTGATGGAAATATTCCACATTATGATTGTGGTCATGGTTACACAGGTGTATACATTTGTCAAAATGCATTGACATGCACTTAAAACGGATACTTATTATATGTAAATCATACCTCATTAAAACTGATTTAAAAAATTAAATGTGGATTGAAAAGGGAGAGTTCATTTAGTATATAATGGCTATATGTTCTAACAATATAGATACAGTACAACCTTTTAAAAAAAGTAGGGGAGAACATACGAAAAAATTTTCCAAACTGTTTTCTTTTTTGGTAATCCTATTGATTGCTAGTATTAGTACTGTTATTCTGAAGCTCTTGTGAGTATAATGTGGGACAAAGCAAATGAGACACACGTAGTATTTTTTCTTTAAATGTATATTTCCTAGTTCCATCTACTGAAATATTCTCAGGAACAATGACCAACCCAGGAGCAACGAGCATCCCCAGTGCCCAGACTGTAGTCTTGAAACACCATTTTCCACTAAAAGAAACAGGGCTCTGGAAAATGGCCAATGCCAGGGCTGGAACAACAAATGTACAAAACGAGCCTCAAAGACTACTAGAGTGACTCAAAAGCCAATATGAAGAGCCTGTCACTGGCCAAAGTTGGTATTATTTGAGCTTCAAAAAGTGTAACTGTAGTTGACTAAAACCCATCAAATATGTTTAATTCTATGATTTAATAAAATATTTTTAAAAAAGAAAACACTGAGGGGGGCCAGCCCAGTGGCGTAGTGATGAAGTTTGGTGCACCCTGCTTCAGTGGCCCAGGGTTCGTGGGTTCGGATCCCGGGTGCAGACCTACACCACTGATCAGCCATGCTGTGGTGGTGACCCACATATAAAGTAAAGGAAGATTGGCATGGATGTTAGCTCAGGGCTAATCTTCCTCAGGAAAAAAAAAAAAAAGAAAACACTGATCACCATTGGAGACTAAAAAGGAAACTGAATTTTTTTCAAAACTGATATAAAGGGAAAGAATCTAGCATTTTTTTCTGCTACATGAACTGGGAAACCAAATAGAAGATGAGGGAAAACATATCAATAAAATTATTCCAACTAATAAATAAAAGTAAACAATGCAATTAGAATCTTACAATTATGCAAACCCCAGTGAATGAATGGATCTACACACTGAGCATCAATAGCTGCTAACAATCACAAAACAGAAACAACCAGACATTATGTGCCACGTGATTAAAGAAGACACCACCATCTATGTGTTCAATTCCTTTGGCAAGACTAATTCTGACCAAGCTTCTGGCCCTCATTCACAATTTGTAAGAAATACAGAGAAAAGAGGAACATGTTGACCATCATGAATATGCAATCATCAAAATCTAGACCATGGGAAACTCTACAGGTCAAATGACCCAGGTTCTTGAAGAGATAAAGTTTAAGGAAAAGAAAGGGAGGAAGGGGGAATTGGTAGATTTAAAAGAGACTGTTTTATCAAGTAAAAGAAAAAACTTCCAACATATATAACCCACACAATTTTTGTATTTAGACTATACAAAGAACTTCCACATATCAATAATAAAAAGATGGAAAATCTGGTAGAATAAATGGCAAAACTTGAACAGTCAATTCACTAGAAATGACCAATAAGTATATGAAAAGGTGCAGAGTGTTATTATAGATATAGCACCATACCCTCTAGATTGGCTAAAACTAAAATGACTGTATCAATTGTTGAGGATATGGAGCAATAAAACTCTCCAACACTGCTGGTTGGAATGTAAAGTGGTATAACCACTTTGGAAAACAGTTAGACAGGATCTACTAAAGTTGAATATATGTATACCCTATGACCCAAGAATTCCATTCTTAGGTATATATCCAGTAGAAATGTGTGTACATGTGCACCAAAAGACATGTATGAGAATTTTCATAGGAGCACTGCTTAGAACAGTCCCAAATTGGAAACAACCCAAATTTTGATCAACAGAATAAATTGTAGTTTATTCATATCATGTAATAATGTACAGAAATGAAAATGAATGAAGTACAACCACACACACAAACACAGACAAATCTCACAAACATAATATTGAGTGAAAGAGGGAAGAATTCTGTTCACATAAAATTCAAAAGCAGGCAAAAGACAGCACAAAGAACTACCAGAAAAAAAGGCATGGAAATTACCACCACCAAACTTGGGATAGAATTATTTCCTCAAGGAGAGAGAACGTTGTTATATAGGAGAGATACACAGGAGGCTTCCGGGTTACTGGTAATGTTTTATTTCTTGACTTAGAAGAGAGTTACACAGGTGTTCACTATATAATTATTTGTTAAGCTGTATATATTTGTTCTATATACTTTTCCCTAGGTGCATTACATTTTATAATATAAAATCAAACTTTCCAGACAGTAAAAAAAAAAATTAGAAAAATATATTGGTGAGTCTTTGGGGGTGGAGATGTAAAATGTAAATTAGAGAAAATGTGCTGCCAAGTCAATCTGGCTGAAAAAACAAGACAGTGCTGATTATTAGCTACCAAATAATGTATTTTGTTAATAAACTTTTTAATATTCACTTAACAAATAATTACATTGAGCACTTAACTGTGTGCCAGGCGTTGTTCTAGTCACTGGGAACACAGCAGTGCATAAAACAGTACTTACATATAGGTGTTGTGAGAAAGGCAATAAAAATAAAACATGGTAAAGGGAACACTGAAGGTGATGCTACTTTTTTTTTTTTGAGGGTAATTAGGGGCATCCTCATTGATACCTGGCATCTGAACAGAGACCTACTTAAAGGAATCAAGGAACTAATCCCTGTAGATATCTGGAGAACAGCTTGCCAGAAAGATGCAAACAGTCAAAAGCCTTAAGGCAGGATCATGCTTGGAGTATTCAAGAAATACAGAGGCCAGTAGGCTGGAATGGAACAACTGAGAGGGAGATGTGTAGAAGATGAAGCAGGCGCAGCGGGGTGGTGGGGGGCATGATCATGTATGGCACTGCAGAACTTTGTAAAGACTATCTCTTCCTGAATGAAATGAGAAGCCATTTTAAACCAGTGAAATGAGGGGATGAGATTTATGTTTTAAAACCATCATTCTGGTTCTTTCAAAGGCACTATTAAAAATAGGAACAGCAACAGTTAGTTCCTTTTCCATATAGAAAAATATGACACTCTGTTTTAGTATATCATATTTAGGTTCAGAGAATAAAAATGGAATTTTTCCTTTTATTTAGAAGAATCATTCTTCTGGTTCACATTAACAACAGTTTCGCTGTAAAAAGATTTTTCTAAAGGTAAAACTAATACCCTCTGCTGTCCCCCAATTTATAGTTACCAGTTTGCTTCTTTTTAATTTGTGGTAAAATACACATAAAACTTACCATCAACCATTTTTAAGTGTAGAGTTCAA
Source organism: Tapirus indicus (assembly GCA_031878705.1). NCBI lineage: Eukaryota > Metazoa > Chordata > Mammalia > Perissodactyla > Tapiridae > Tapirus > Tapirus indicus. The sequence goes on from CM062918.1 coordinate 51,899,688, forward strand.
TAGTGTTAAATGTATCACATTGTTGTGTACGGCGACTACTTTAAAAGGCTTAAAAAAAATTCAGACTGGTGTCAGTGTTTGTAATGAATTCTACTACAATAAAATATATTAATACCTACTATTTAAGTATGTACTCTAAATTTTTCCTAGGCCCACTGAATGATGGCAGAGTACAAGGTATAGTGATCTACATGCTTTGCTAATAAACTTGCACAGAGAATTTAAGTATCAAGAAATGAACTTACAATTGAAATTTATCATTTGGTGGCTGGTAACCATGAAGATAATGAATACAAATTTATGTGACTAAGTTCTAAAGGACGATTCAGATTTTTAAAGACTAAGATAAATCCTTAAGCACCCATTCTCTCACAAGGAAAATCAGTGCATCAGATTGAACCATTCATGTGAGTAAAATATAACTCAAATACAGTAGTTAGATCATTAAAAGAAAAAAAAACCAAATATGAATATACCATAGTACATGACTTTTGAGGTGTTAGTATTTCTATTATTTAAACACATGACAAATAAAAGACCCACAATTTGGTCTCTATAAATTGATAATACTGATATTTCCATATGCTTTTGGCAGAATCATCACACATTTTAAAACGCTGCTATTACCTATCACTTAGCAGTTTAAGTAAATGTGATTTTTTTTTTTTTACCTCTGTGAAGAGACGAGCATCATCAGAAAGCATATTATAATCCTGTGCACATTTCTTTGCAGAATTCTGCAAAAACTTCAGGAATTCAGTAACTTCTTCATTCACATGTTTTTTCATATCCTGATTTTTAAATAAGTAGACATCTTGGAATAAGATGCTTGGTTAAAAACAATCACTTCTCAATCATTCCTCTAATAATTTGGGCTTAAAGAATAATTAAACTATCACATCCAAAGCAGAAATCACAAAGAAAAAATAAAAATTATTATATAATGACAAACTTGTTATTAAAAACTCCACAAAAATAGAAAAGCAAATGACTAATATTATAATACATGCTTAGAAATTAATAAGCTTATTCTATAAAATGCTCTTAATTAACATAAAAAAGAACAAATATCCAAATGGAAAAATGAGTAAACAATATGAATAAGCAAGTTAACAAAAGTTGAAACAGAAATAACTTATAAACACATGGAAAATACTTATTTTCATTAGTAATTACTGTAAGTTAATGTAAAACAAGGGATCACCATTTTTTTCCACATCAAATTAGAGGCAAAAAAGATAATGTCCAGTGTGAGTGAAGATATTTAAGAAAAAAAAAACCTTTCATACAACAGTGGTACAAACAGATTGGTTTAAACGTTTTGCAGAACAATTTACCCATGAGTCACTGCAGATCAAAGCCTTAAAAATATGTATGGCTTTTGATCTGGCAAATAAAGTTTTAAGAATTTATCTCAGTGAAACAATTATAACTATGAACAAAGAGTTTGCGACAAAGATGTTCAAGATAGCATCATTTATATAATCGAAAATTTGGAAACTACTTCATTAAAGTAATAATTATACAAAAATTTAAAATTAGTTTAATGAGCAATGTAAAGTTCTATTGCTGTGTACTTAAGATGAACTGGAGTGAAATACGCTCAGAACTAGAGCAAAATGTCTGAATTATAATAGAACCAACAAAGGAATTCAAGCACCAATGCTCTGTAAATTAAACTCCTTAAAATTTCCATTTTTGTTAACATGATTGCACCTAAAAACATAAAAGCAAATTTAAAATATTTCCCGACTAACTTAAATATTTTTTCTGCATCTGAAGAACAAAATACATACCAAGTACTGCAAGTAGTCATTTTTATTTATTCCAACAGCTTTAGAATTTGTAGGAATTTTTGCATATTTAACCAACAAGTCCACATAACTCCTCTGCTCTCTCTGTGAGAAACGAGAGAAACGAGGATAAGGAACTCTTGGTTTTGGAAGAAGAACCATTCCAACTGTGGTCTTAACTTTTTCCTTTGCTTGAGTTGCTGAATTAACTGCCGGCTCATTTTCTACAGAACTTGCTGAAGCATTCAAATTTTCTCCTATACGTCTGGAAAAAAAAATACAATTTACAAATACGTGCTTTTCACATGAAGATTACTATCATGGAACTTCATGATTCTCAATCACTAGGGAGAATATAGCGTGATTAACACAAATTCTGGATTATTATCTAACTCTGCCACCTGCATTTTGATGTTTAGCTATTTGGTATAAATTAAGTATTCTGCAGGATAGGATCACATTACAAGCTTACCTTCAATTATCTGATGGAGAGGAAGAGGCATAATCCTTAGACAAATTATTCAATTTGGAAGCTTTTTCCCTTTATTGAAGAAGGGTAATAAATTGCTCTTGCCAATGATATACGCAGGTATTTTGTGATTACATTTTATTACAACACAAGTTGTTTTTTAATGCTTGAATTCTTCAGTAAGATATATCACCAGTTGAAATGGTGAACAAAATCCACTAAGAGCAAGATATGATGGGGTCATAAACTCGTAGTTCATAAATTTACCAAGATTCTAAATTTTCTAGTTTCCTCTGCTTTAATTATCTTAGGAATTAAAAAGAAAATTCCAAAACTGTGTGCCATATTTTATAGAAGCAATAGTGGTTTTAGAAAAGTTGTAGAATCCTCTATCACTCACATACATGGCTAAGTCCATGGAAATGTCTTTATGTTTTTGTATGGATACAAAAGAGAAATCTTGGCATATCTAAAACGAAATGCACTAGAGAAAGTAACGAGTAACTAGATAACTGTTACCATATTTGTTTATGAAATGCTACCCCTAATTTTTTAAAAAATCACCTTACCACCCCAATTAAAGTATAAAAATACACATTTCTTATCTTGTTCATAATCTGTCTTTATTCCTACTTTTCAGTTGTTGTAATCTACATTTTTAATAAGAGTGGTTTTTTTTTTTCTGTGAGGAAGATTAGCCCTGAGCTAACACCCATTGCCAATCCTCCTCTTTTTGCTGAGGAAGATTGGCCCTGGGCTAACATCTGTGTCCGTCTTCCTCTGCTTTTATATGGGATGCCGCCACAGCATGGCTTGACAAGCAGCGTGTCGGTCCGCACCTGGGTTCCGGGCCTGCAAACCCTGGGCTACCAGAAGCAGAGCATGTGAACTTAACCACTACGCCACCAGGCCGGCCCTAATAGGAGTGTTTTAAAGTACAAACACACACACAAAAGTACATTTCCTTAGCCTCTACAACTCCAATTTCCACCACCGTGATTGTCCCCTATGATTTGATTCCAAATTAAACAACAATAACACAAGAGGAAGGGAAACTAATGAGAAGGATGGATGTCTGTTGATTCATTCTTCATTCCTCCATTCATTAACACTGATTGAGTGACTACCATGTGTCAGCCTTATGCTGGGTACTGGAGATAAGACCAATGTTGAGCACAATACAGTCTCTATTCTTTAGGACCTTATAATCAAGTGGATCAGACAAATGAATGGGGAAGAAAGAAAAGTAAATATGCATGTCAACACAATGTGACTATGGAAATTTCAGGTTTCCAAACTGAACATACTGAATAGGTGACTGAGAAGAATCCTAAAGACATCAAGATTAGGGATTAAGAGGGAGAAAGGGGAGGGGCAACAAATATCCAGAGAAGAGTTTCTCAATCATGACAGTATTAATTTCATCAGGGCATTCTGGAAGCCTGTGGGTGCATGTGGGTTGTCACAAAAGAGGGGGAGAATTAAAGGCATTTAGAGGTGAGGACTACCAGATGCTTGTAATGTATGATAGTGTCCTTCACAACTTTCAAAGGTGACTTCAGGCTTTCTCTTATCATATACAAATAAGTCTGGTCTGTTATTACTTATCCTAAAAATATATTTTATTCTCTTTTATTTTCCTTATGATTTTGGTATGGTATAGTTTATCTTACTTCTCTTAAATCCAACCTTAATCACTTTAGCTGGGGCATCTGACTACTTCATTCTATTTTCTAATGTAGCAGTATCTACGCATTTACATATTAAGATACACATTATAATACAAATTATTTTCCTCTTATTTCATACTTATATATCTAGGACATTATTTTTAAATATTGTCTCTGGCTACTATTATCTATGAATTTCAATTCAGGCTAGTAAAGAAGGTGTCTTATTTCTTATAAATATTTGTTATAAAAAGTGTGAGGGTTTCGGACTGATAAGGTTGAGAATTACCAATATAGATCTATGTCTGGACAAAGGGTGAGTTAAGCCCCATCCAAAACTACCACTGATTTGTTTTAAATCAACTTTATAACACTAGAATAAATATGGTAAAAATGCCAAAATTCTTAGAGAAAGACTTAGGGCCCCCAGATAAAGCAAAATATTCAAGATCACTCTTTTAGAGCTAAACTGTGGATCGAAAACTAATCAAAATAGCTGGTTAGTGAATGGTAAAAGAACTTTGGAAATTAAAATAAGGATGTTTAGACTGGCTCTGAAAATAATACAGGTGAAAGAAGACATACTTAGCTATTAAACTCTCTCCAGTAACTGTATAAAAATAAGCATATTTTAGGTTAACAAAATGAATATTAACTGCTGATCTTGGGAGAAATGTATTACAGCAAATTGATTTCTCACTAAAAAATGTCTTGAGAGCTATTCAGACCTAACAGCATTGTGTCCACAACTCTTAACAATACTGCTTCACAGCTGTCTCTCTGAATATAAGAACATGTCTGTCCTTGTGGCACAAACTGGCAAATTTAATTAAGCTGCTGCAGCAACAAGATGCTGACTCAGATATGCCAGAGTAGGAATGTCAAGAAATTCTAGCAGTTTAAATTGGCTACATTCAGCAAAGAATAAAATGGCAGCACATCAAGATCATTTCTGTGCGCAGTGCTGTCAAAATCTTCATCAGGGTGCAAGCCAAAAGCATCTGACAGGGCTTCTCAATCCACCTTTACAGCATTATATTTTATTTCAGTTGATGGTTCAGTTGATGGTTGAAGTTTTCCCCCTTCATTTTTTCAACTACCCATTCTCCTTTTTTACTTAAAGTTTCTAGGAAAGAAAGGCAGAATTCAAAATTTTTAGTTTCCTGTGCTTTAAGTCTACAGGTTTGGGTGGCTTCTTTAAGTAGCATTTGGAAATGGTGCTTCCAGCCTCCATCTAAAGCCTACCTGTACCTCCTGAGTTTGATTTACTTTTTTATATTAAATGTGTTAAAATTTCATAATTTTTTTTGTATTTGAAGCTACTTTCCCCCTTGTTGGCTTAAAACTCAGTTATAAATACCTATAACCAGAAACTTTAATTTAAAAAAAGGAAAACGTTTACGTCTCAGTGGAGGGAGAAGGATTGAATAAAAACCTCATATTGTTGAAAGTTGCATAATCAGAGGTATCAATATTTTCCCAAATATGTTAGAGAACACAAAAAATACAAAATTAGGGCTAATAAAAATGATACATTCTTCCTAGTTTTTCCACCAAGAAAACAGTCATAAATTAATATAGTCTGGAAATTCACTCTTTAATAAAATTTAGTAAAACTTAAGGTTAGCAAAAAAGACTAGAAACATGAAATTAATGCCTTGCATCTTTAGTTTTTCTATACTAAAAGGTAAATTTTACGAATAAATTAGTTTTTGCTATATAGAAATCTAAAGAAAAACAAGCATATTCTAAGAAAGAAAGACTTTAGCAGTTAGGTGTACCCAACTGCCAGCAAGATGTCCTCTCTCTTACATAATCTAGACTATAACCCACACCTGGGATACGTTGCCTACAACTGCACTTGAAAAGAACCACTAAAATAATTAAGAACCAGTGACAGGATGAAGAAGATTAATATCAGAAATTTTTAGTCTGAAAAGGTGAAGGCAAGATAAAATTTCATGAAATAGTGAGGAATTTTTTTTCAAAGAGGTAAAGATATATGTTCACTAAATCCCAGCATACTATAATTGGTAGGCATTCTTTGATTCAAATAAACAAAGGCAATTCTTAATTTATTTAACTGATAAGTTTTAAAAAATTAATTATCCCCAAGAAATGGTACAAGCTGGATAACAGAATAGCTTTTAAAATATACCCACAGATGCACATCCATAAAGGATTTATGCTCTTAACCTTCTATAGCTGATATTAGCAAAGACATTATAATTATGCACTTTGGCAAGAATGCTGCTTCTGAAATGGACTCTCTAAAACATTTATTTTTGAAATTGTCTCTTTAATACAACTTCTGCTTGCCTTTATGTGAACTTATCTATTCATTTGATGGAATCAAAAAAGCACTTGTTTAATGTTTTTAATGGCAATCTGGCAATATCTATCAAAATAAAAAACACACACATACCCTCCTTTTAAAGGAATTTATCCTACTTAACACCAGCACACGTATAAAAAGAATGCTCCTGGGGCTGACCCAGTGGCGTAGCGGTTAAGTTTGTGCCCTGCGCTTTAGTGGCCTGAAGTTCATAGGTTTGGATCCTGGGCACGGAATGATGCACCGCTTGTCAAGCCATGCTGTGGCTGCATCCCAAATAAAGTAGAGGAAGATGGGCATGGATGTTAGCCCAGGGCCAACCCTCCTCAGCAAAAAAAAAAAAGGAAGGAAGGATTGGCATTGGATGTTAGCTCAGGGCTAGTCTTCCTCACCAACAAAAAAAAAAGAAGAAGAAGAAGAATGCTCCTTGTGATAGTAAAGGAATGGAAACAACCTAAATGACTATCGATGGGGTCAATTAATTGATTCCATAGACACATCCTCAAAGGCTGGGATACAAGTGCAAACTCAGTATTTTTTAAAAGCTCCAGAGTCTGATGAGTCTGTATGGTAAGCCTGAAGATGAAGACGACAAAAGAGCTGAGAAGTACCACAGTCACTGGAAAACTAGGAGGAAAACTACGAGAGTGAGATATCTCCATAGACAAGAGCTCACTGATGATCTTGAGGAGCAGTTTTAATACACTACTGAGGGTGGAAGCCAGATTAGAGGGGGATGTTCAGTGAAAGCAAGTGCAGTGGATGCGCAGTGAGGGAAGTCTTTTTTTATCCTGTTTTTTAATCCATCCTCCCAATCTGTCTTTTGATTGAAGAGTTTAATCCTACAATAATTATTGATAGGCAATAATTATTGCCATTTTGTTAACTGTTTTCTGTATGTCTTATAGCTTTTTCGTTCCTCATTTCCTCCCATCAAGTATATACAAGTCTTTAAAGAAGTTTAAGTACAAATGAGAGAAGAGGTAAGAAAGCAACCAGGAGGGAAAGTAGAGTCCAGGAATTGAGTCAGGAAAAACTTGAGCACATTTAAATATTGATCAAGAGAGAAAGAAGATACAGGAGTAAGAGGGGATGCTAATTGACAGAAAGGGTACTGAGAAGGAAAAGATGGGGTCCCATTTGATGCAGGGGCTGGAAATATGCAAAAGGAGTGGAGAAAGAAAGAAAGTAAATGTTGAGCTCCCCCAAGGGAGCTCCCCAATTCTTCATTTGGAATATTCACACTTCTTTCTAGTAAACCCAATCACTTGGTTTCAAGATTCATCTGCAATAGAGGAGAAACAGCCAATCACAAAGGAAAGAAGAGCTGTTACAGCAAGCAAGCGGCGAGAAGGGGAAATTATCACTAAATAGGCATTTTCATACAGGAGAGGAAAAAAAATCTCTGGCATTTTGGCAGTATCTATTAAAATATAAAATGTATACACCATCTGACCAAACAATTCAATGTCTATGAATTTATCTTCTAGAAATGATGACAAGAAGTTCATCAATGTCTTGTTTATAACTACAAAAAAAGAGGAACACAATATATATTTTGCAATATAAGACTAGCTTAATGAACTAAAAGTACATCTATATAATGAAGTAATATGCAACCATTAAGAAGATTGAGCTATACATAGGGGCATGGAAAGATACACAAAATATTATCTTAAATGAAAGATAGCAAACTGCAAAACAGTTTTATAGTATTTACAGTATTTTATAGTATTTTTAGTATGATCTCACTTTTATTTTAATATATATTTATGTGTGGAGAAAGGTCTGAAAGTGGTCATCTTTGGGTACTGGGTTCTTCTACTTTCTAATTTTTACATTTCTATAATTTGAAAGTTTAATAATAGATATAGATAGACATAAAACTTCAACTATCAGAAAAATAACAATCAAATATGGAAATAAATAACCAAATAAAAAACATATTACCTGTTAGCTAAAATACACAGTTCTTTTAAACTTGGAGCCATGGAATGATCTTTGTAATTTTCTCGAGAGAAAAACGTCTTAAGGCCATTTTTGGGGGAAATATCCCTGTGAAACAAAGTAATTTACTTGCATTTGACAATTTAAAATCTCATGCCAGATTAAGCACCGTAATGGGACAAATGTAATTTGTAACTGCATGTCCTCTACATCCCCTTTCCCAGACAATCACCTTTTAATAATTTAAATTTCATGTACCAGATGTGTGAGTTTAGATGGTTTACTTCTTGGATAGCTTTTAGCCTAGGCCCATTCTAAAATTCTCCAGTTCCAACAATCACCCTTGCTTTTTTCCTTTAGTACCTAGTTAAATGTCAGAGATACTTGAGAGTTAAAGACAGAACAGACTGAAGTACAACGAAGGGTCTGTCAGGGGCAGGGCTCACCTCAGGCTCTATGGAATAACATTAAGATGTTTGGTTGTTGGAAGAAAATGCTTCTCAACTTATTTTTGTTTCATGCACTACTGCGCCAGACCAAAAGACACTACAAAGACTGAAAATCCTATCTATTTTTGTTAAGTTGGCAAATGTGATATATGATATGCCTCTGTTCAAACTACTTCTAGGGTTATAAATGATTTTCCATAACATAATTAATTTAGAGACTAACAAATTATAGTCAATGCTTTCCACATAGTAAGCATCCAATAAATGCTGGTTGAATGAAGGAACTGAAAAATTAAAAACACTGAGAACCATTAATCTAGGGAGGACAAAGATTAGTAGGATTCTGTGGAAAATGAGAGTTCCAAGGGCTACAATACTGTGCAATGGCTCTAGACCACATTTGGTTTCACAAGGTCAGTGGTATATAAGAGCATCTGTGCCGCATGGGAACATTCTTTATGGCAAGGAGCATAAACGTGCATGCCTCTTAAAACCTACAATAGAACAATCTAATCAAATGGCATCTTCTGGCTGGCCCATTCTCCAAATGGGCAATTCTAGCATATTTGCCCCATACTCATTTCTTACTGTTTTTAAATGTGTTTATCTAAAAAACTATGATTAAGGTACAAATGGTAAAATCATGTCTTACCTGCTATGCACCAGTGTAGTTTCTTATTACTTGTTACAGTACTGTATCTGTGACATCTCATTAAATTCAAAGGTTTTCGCATATCATACTAAAACAAAGTCATGGGTCTCAGGGATTGTGAGTCCCTTGGGGTAAGGGAGCATTGTTTGCAATAAACAAATACTTCCCGAGCACATAATATTTGAATCTTCTTTGAGTCAGGTACTATTTTAATCATCTTTGCAATCTCTTGTAACTTTGGTATTCTCCTTGGCTAGCAAAGAGTAGATGCTCAGTAAATGTGTGTTAAATTGATCTAAAGCAGCACATGTATTAGATCTCTACAAAGCCACTGTATTACTTAACCAAGTCCTCTATTTGTGAAGTTCTCATACACTTCTAAAATACAGTCTATAAACTTATATTATTGCTTGATATAGATTCCAATATAACAAAAAGAAGCTTGTCCATTCTTAAAGAGGGTCTTTCTATGACTTGTACAGAAATGGGCAAGGTTCCTGGACACAAAAAAATTCCAACATCTCTCCTTCACTAAGAGGCCAACAATAAATACATGATGGAGTTATGCCTAGCAGCAATCTGAGCGCTGAACTGTTGTCACTTTAGAACAGGAAGTGCAGGCAGCTATAACTCAAAAGTGCTCAGAATGTGAAGATGAGAATGGGGGAAATTGTGAGCCACCTGTTTCCTCCAAGTCTCTCCAGGCCAGAAACCCTCCTTGTCTAACCCAGCCCCCAGCTCCACTTCAGTCTTCTTTAGGGGATTACAAACACGTTTCACTCACCAGTTCAGCCTTGGTTCACCCATGGCTATCATGGAGTTCATATTCCTAGATTTCTGCTTCACTCTAGCTCACAATTCTGCTGCCTGGCAGGGCAGGGTCCAGGGAAGGCAGGATTTCTCCAGAATCTACACTCAACTGAGGAAAAACAAAAGGTCAAGATCAAAAGCAGGGAAGGCAGGATTTCTCCAGAATCTACACTCAACTGAGGAAAAACAAAAGGTCAAGATCAAAAGCAGGTGGTGGTTGGCTGGGCCAGGTGCTCTTAACTCACGTGAGGAACCTGTTCCTAACACCTACCTTCATCTGACATGGACACCTAAAACGGAATACAGCAGACTGATGAATATTCCCAAGGTTCTCCGTAGCAGAACAGCAATGCTGATGTAGGATGAGTCCTTCTCTATTTACCTCACTCCAGGAATGTCACTCTCAGGATACTCACTGAGGAAAGTCGAAAGTGGAACAGAATGGTGTTCTCACTGCTTACATCCTAGATCCCTTTATAGTACGGAGCTGTGATGTCTTACTGCAGCTCCCCCCGACCCCCTTACTGGCAAACCAAATCTTGCTCTCGTTTTCTCAACCATACAGTTATGGGGCAGACTGCAGTAAGTAACGCAGGACAAAAGCTCCCTGGATATCAAGAATCTTTCAAGGAGAACCTCTCTCTTGAGGAGACTTAAGTCCAGGCACCTTAAGTGACATTTCACAGGGTCACATAGAGGAATTGCCAGGACTACAAAGCTAGCTTGACCACTCCACGTCCAGTACTTCTCCTGTCACCCGGGCGGTCTGTTAAAAGTGGCACGTGAGAAACTACCCAGTTTAGAAGTTGGTCTCTCGGTACCCAACGGGCCCGACCGGCTCTCCCTTAACCCACCTCTCACACTTCGACCCAGAGTAGGGCTGGGGAGGGAGAGTCGATAAAGGCTAAAGGAATGGCTGAGGGGAAGGGGACGAAAGGAGAAACAAGGTTCCAGGAAGGCAGGGAAAGAGGCGAGGAAAGCCGAAGGAAGGGACCGCGCCGGAACCAGGAGCGGAGGGTCCCGGCCCGGCCGAGGGGGCCGCCATGTTCTCTACTCCCGCCCCTTCCGAGAGCGCCCGCCCGCAGGGCAGCCCCCTCCTTTCACGTCCCGGCAGCAAAGCAGCCTTTCCGCCCACCTCGTGGTCCGCGGGGCTCTGGCCCGGGCCGCGGACCCCACTTCACACACACTCCACCCCACTCCTCACACTGCCGTGCGCCCTAGGAAGGCCTTATTTAAAGGACCTGGTCGCGCCGCCTCGGCTCTGCGTGATGACGTCACTAGCGACGCAGCGGACAGGGCCGTGCGACTCCAAAGGGTCCCTCCCCCATCCACGTATCCTGTGTAGTCCGGCTGGAAACTGCGAAAGGGGGTTTGCTGGGGCTCGTCTGACGGAAGGGACTAGGGGTGCTTGTTGTCCTAGAAAGTCCTTGACCTTGCAGGGGTGATAAATTGGAAGGAGGACAGGCGACAAGTACAGTATTGGAAAGACCCAAACAGACATGTCTGTGACCGTAGCCAAGTGACAACTTCCCTAACCCTGACGCCTTATCAGTAAATGGAGATATTATTAGCTCTTACTTGGTAGGTTTTTGAAAGGATTAAATGAAATAAGGGGTGAAGCTGTGCTCAGCACAGTACATGGCACATAGTAGCGCCTCCACTCCACCCCATTTTAGATGTCAGGTTTCCACCAGTCGCGACTCTGGCCTCGCATTAGTTTTATTCGCATTTGTTAAGGAAAGATTTATTGAGCACTTATAATTTGTGCTTGGTGCTGGGTACATATAGGACTAAGAACAAATACTGGTTTTTCAAAGAGCTTTTGATCACTGGGAATGTAGGACATCACATTAAATAATTTATAAAACAAAACAGTGATAAGCTATGTGAGAGAGGCATCTAGAAAAGATTGCGTGAGTTCAGAGAGGGAGAGAAATTACTAGTGAGAGGGATAGAAAGCAGCTTTCAATAGCTAAAGACACCTGTTGAGTAATTTTATGTCAGTTACCACATTGGACTTGACATGTCAGCTCTTTTGAAGAACTTGAAGTATGTGGATGATGGGAAACAGCATTCTAAACAGACCAGCACAGGAGCTGCATAAACCTATTTCATGAACAGATTTCAGTTTGTATGTTAGCAGGAAAGCATGTTCTAAATTTTAGAGTGATTTATGGTTTAAAATTATGTTTACATAAAAATTATACTTACGTTAAAAATCTCCTTTGAATACAGGGACTGTTAGGTAGTTTATTTTGCCTGGAATGCCGGGTCTATGAAGAGTAGTAGAGGAAAAGGATTTGGAAAAATAGGTTGGGACCAGACTGCAGAAGACTTTATAAACCAGACTAAGGATTTTGACTTTATTGTATAAGAAATGGAATGCTAAGGGGAGAAGGGAACTTATACGCAGAAGAATGACACGATCAGAGCTCTATGTTTTAGGAAGGTCTATCTGGCAAGGTATTCAACTAGTTGTAGGGAAGAGGCTAGTTAGGAGGCAGTGCCTGTGAATGCTTGCAAATGAACTGGTGCAATGGCTGGCACTGTGCAGGTAGTATTTCTTGGTAGGTGAGTGATGTTGACTGCCTGTGCTGGAACAGAGATGGATGTCAAGGCAGTGTAGAAGTTCGAATGTTGGGTACTATCTCTCAGAGCATGCAGTCAGAGAGAGCTGGGAGTCCTGTCCTATTCTTCAGCAACTGCTCAAGAATTGTTTGAACACTCATGCTGCTGGGATGCAGCCCATAGTAGTGTGGTATGGTAACATCAGCAGACATGGCCTGGGTTGAGATTACAGATTATTGTCAAATAGTATGCTCTGGTCTGGTGTATCTGAGTTCTGGTGGTTGCAAGACAGCACACAGAATCAGAATTTTTAGAGCCAGAAAAAAACTTTGGAGATTATCTCGTCCAACCCTTTTGTTTTCCTGATAAGGAAACTGAGGCCCAGATTGTTAGTGACTTTTCCAACATTACATGATCAGTGATAAAGCTGATACTAAAAATCAGATCTCATAACTTTTGCCATCACAATATATTAAATGTATGCATCCTTTCTTCTTTATGCTTTGCTTTGTAAACCAGAAGCAGTTTAGTGAAAAGAACATGGATTTTTGGAATCTCATAATTTTATGAGAGATGTTGTTTCTCCTCTTTGAGCCTCAGTTTCCTCATCTGAGTAATGGAGACAGAATATCTCACCTACAGGATTGTTGTGAGGATTAGAAGTAACGTGTAAAAAGCGTATTGCAAAGAGTAAATGTTTGACCAATAGTAGCTATTAGTGTATACTTTTTCTGCCAAAAAAAAAAAAAAAAAAGATCCACAGTGGAGCCAGCATTGTGGACAAGTGATTATAATATAAATAAGAAATGGTTTACACACACACATTATAGATTTTATGGGAACACAATGAGGAAGGAACTCATTTTGACTGAGACAAACTCTAAACAAAATTTAGAAACTACTACACAGAGGAAGTTTAATTTGCATTGGGTCTTAAAGAATAGGTAGGAGTTCACTGGGTAGAGAAGGGGCTATGGGTTTTCAGGTGTGAAAAAACACGGACATGTGAAACAGTGCTACATGTTCTGGGAAGGGGAAAAACTACTGCATTGTTGTATGGGACACATGAAGGCCATTGGACTGGAAAGGGGAGGGGCCGTAGAGGGTCTTCATGCTCCGTGAGAGAATTTGGAATTTGGACTTTATTCTCTGGGTAATGAGAAAACAGAGTGTGTGTGTAAAACAGCTTTATTGAGGTGTAATCTACTTACCACAAAATTCACCCATTTTAGTTATATCATTCACTGATTTTTGGTAAATGTAGAGTGTTTTGCAACCATCAACACTACCAAGTTTCAGAACATTTCCATTACCCTGAAAAACCCTGTGTGCCCATTTGCAGTTAATCTCTCTTCCTACCCCCAGCCCCAGGCAAACACTAATCTGCTCTCTCTATATATAGATTTGCCTTTTCTGGACATTTCATATAAATGAAATCATACAATATGTAGTCTTTTGCATCTAGATTCTTTCTCTTAGCAGAATATTTTTGAGGACATCCATGTTGTAGCAGGTATTAATAATTGTTTTGTTGCTGAATAGTAGCGCATTAATGGATATGCCCTATTTTTTTTATCCATTCCACAATTAATGGACATTAGATAGTTTACACTTTTTGGCTATTATGAGTAATGTCGCTATGAATATTTGCATACGAGTCTTTGTGTGAACTTCGTGTTTTCATTTCTCTTGGGTAGAAACCTAGGAGTGGAATTGTTGGGTTGTATGGTGAATTAATGTTTAACTTTTGAGGGCACTGCCAAACTGTTTTCCAAAGTGACTGTACCATTTTATTCTGTGGATTTTTAAGCAGAAGAAAGATTTGGTTTTCCATTTTTGCTAAACTGAGAAACAAACTTAGAAGTTGAATGAGAAGCCAATTTCATTTTGAAAGAATTTATAACAGTAGGAACTTTTGTTTGTAAAATGTTTCTTGGACCAAAATTTCAAAAACAACTCTGAAAACTGCAACCTCCTGGCTAAGTTGTCACAGTTATTACTAGATGTGTATTTCTTCTTGTGGACCAAATCAAGTCAGAGAAATGTGCAAAATCATCCAGTTTTTATCAGTACCAAGTCATTTTCCTATCCCTCATCTGATGAGCTTCTTTTGCTTGATTTGGGGTGAACTTGGCCTTGGAGAGTTTATAGTGTGGTAACTACTTCACTCAGGAAATTTCTCCATGAATTTACAATCATCCACGAGGTCCTTTCAAAGTGAGAATCCAGAAAGAGCCCTCCATTGAACGAGGTTTCAATCTAGTAATTGATTCAGAAACTGTTGGGGGGGAATATTATTGCCAGGGGTGGTTTGTTCAAATCACCTTTTGAACAAATAAGTGATATTTCAGCAATAAATGGTATTTCAAGTAGAGAGGGAATTATCATCACTCCTGAAAACCAGCAAAATACTCTGGCCCGGGATATGGCGTGTCAGAACAGAATGGCTAAAGTGTTCAACTTTTCTACTCAGAAGACAATGTTTTCTAAAGTATATTTTGTTGTGTTCTGTATTATATGGTCCTTGAGCTAAAAAAGGACCCAGAAATAACTGTTCATCCGAATGCTGGTCTTTCATAGGGAGTGCCTAAGTATCCCATAGAGGGAGGTTGATGACAGTGGAGATGATTCCAAGTAGGATAAACAATTATTTATATTTGTCATAAGAATATAGTGTGTATTTTATTGGAGGGATAAAGAAAGAATGGTGGAAGAGGTGGATGTGAGACTTGTTAGGAGGTTACTATCATAATTCATTTGGGGTGAGGCTAATATGAAAATTAATTTTTGTTCTCTAAGCACGGAATATTTAATAGTTGAAGCAACTTCTCCTCCACAAAGAGGAAGTCATCTTGGAATTAAAAATATTGTTTGAGAAGTCCATCAAGTGGATATTACAACAAATGAATTGCTGAAACATGACTATATTTTACTGGAGTCAATATTTCCCCTCCTGAGGAGAAAAAATCCAGAATCAAAGTAAATGCACAAAGACTAGTTTGTTATCTCTTTCCAACATCAGAGATAAATGACATTAGAAAAAAAACAGGATTTTTCTCCAGCTCACAACTGATGGTACAGTGAAAGGATAGAGTGCCTGTTAATCTATCAAGAGGCTTCTGCCACAATTAGGAGTCTAGGCTTGCCTTAAGAAAAGTTGGGAGTCCATCAACGTGATTCTTCTAGGATCCAGGAGGGTTCTCTTGAGAAAAATTCCTTCCTTGCTCCCATGTGCTTGAAATCCCTTAAGCACAGAGACATCTTTTTATTCTTCCTGTCTCTGGCGACTTACATGACATTAATGGCCTGTTTTGGACTGTGGCTTTGAACACTACTGGGCCCCATCTTCAGTTTCTTGTTCAAAAGGGGAAGCCAAGGTGCAGAGCTGCATCTCAGCACATCAGCAGTGACCCTCCCCAGCACAGGAGCATGGTCTCTTCAAGGACCTGTCATGAGAAGCAGAGGCCTGCTCTGCACTGGCCCATTTGATCCAAGTGCACGTTGAAAATGAAAGTTGAATTGTGAGGGGCTAGACTTTTTGATCTTGCCTCATGAAACAAAGCTTAGTAGTTAACAGTAGCAACCAAGACATACCTGTGGTCAAGTCTTACTGACTAGTCTATGATTATTACTTTTGCTTTCTCTCCAAGAGTTTATTAAACGACACTTGTTCTCCCTTCTATTATCCCATGAGATAATTATAAACAGAACTGTAAGAAGTCGCTCATACTCTCGTTTAGTACCCTTCTTGAAGTGGAGCAAACTAATCCAAGACGGAGAGGTGAGTGTAAACCATTGTTTTTATCAGAAGGAGTTTACCTTGGGTTTGGCCAAAGGCCAAGAGGCGACAAATTTCATATTTTGAACTTCACAGCTCTCAATTTCCTGAGATAAGGGAAGGTGGTGAATACAGTCTACAAATATTTCACCTGCATAATCTCATTCTTCCTTTTCCCTGAGGTAGTTGGAAATAAAAGCAGGATTAGGGACTGTTTGTTACATGCAGGAACTTTTGGGATCAATTCACATATTTATTTATTTAACTTTTTTTTTTTTTTTTGTGGGGAAGACCAGCCCTGAGCTAACATCTGTTACCAATCCTCCCCTTTTTGCTGAGGAAGACTGGCCCTGGGCTAACATCTGTGCCCATCTTCCTCCATTTTATATGGGACGCCGCCACATCATGGCTGACAAGCTGTGCGTCCGCGGGCGCCCGAGATCCGAACTCGCGAACCTGGGGCTGCCAAGCGCGAACTAAACCGCTGTGCCACCGGGTGGCCCCTCACATATTTATTTTACTGAGTGCAAGAGACACATAGGTATTGTAGTGTGTGTGGAGGAAAATGCCAATCAGTTGCCTTTATTCTGACTTCAGAATATCTTATAATTTGAATGTCCTTGAAATTACTTTAAATATAATTTATGATGGGGTTTTGCACAGTTAAAATAGTGTGATACTTAGCTGATGTTCAATGTATTGGTTCACTCCTATATGATCTACTCAAGAGAAGGCATGAGGCTGGGGTGGGGCAATGATAGCCCAGGTAAAGTCAGATTTTTAAAGTCTTTGGCATCATTTCTGGCATTCCATTCTAACGGTTTCTAAAGCAAAGACGACGAAGTATGGTGTGCATTCAGGATTTCTCTCCTCCTATGCTCAAGGCAGATATCACTAATCAGTCATGGCTCCCTTCTCCTTTGAGACAGGAAGCAGCCTCAGAATCCTCAATTCTGCATATCCCAAGTTAAAACTTCTTTCTTTGCCTTCTCTGATCAGAAGGGTAGCTTGATGTTTGTATATGATTTTCCCCTGCAAAATGGAAATGAATTATTTTTTTAAAAGTACTACACCTTACTATAGACCAGTACTTCTCAAACTTTAATATGCAAACCAATCACCTGGGGATCTTCTAAAAATGCAGATTCTGATTTGGTAGGTCTGGGGAGGTGCTTGGAATTCTGCATTTCTAACAAGTTCAAGGTCACAGGTGATGCCAGTGATACTGGTTTGTGGACCGCATTTTGAGTAGCAAGGTTCTACTAGACCATTCTGTGGAGATAAGATGTAAGCTAGAAAACTATGTACCCTGCTACTCAATAACCAAGAAAAAAGAAGAAAAACAAGGCGAGTGTTCCATTAGAAGCTGAAGTTTTATTATAGGATAACAGTACATAAAGCACATCTAAAATTGATGTGTTCAATGCACTTTTAATAAAGGTAATGTAATATTAAAGGTACAGTTTCTAAGTACAATATAACAACATTCATATTAGAATGAAAATCGGAGTATTTAAAAGACAACATTAAATCTCTCTTTTTTTTACAGCTTGTATTTACAAAATGAATCAAAATATTTTTTTTTAAATTCAGGACTCAATAAAATAAACAGCTGGAAATAAGCAGACTACTGTACGAGTGAATTGAAAAGAAAACCCAATGTAAGTGAAAAGTTGGATGATCCTCTAATAAAGATCATTAGCAAAGTTTTAGTACAATACTATTTTTAGGATTCCCATAAATGGCTTGCATTTTTAGTGTGGCAGAAAAGGAGTTTTTTACATACTGTACACAAAACAGACAGCATATATTTATAGGTACAGTATTACTGTTTTCAAACTTGCATGGATATTTACAGAAGGCTGAGTTTGTTACTCACAGAGTTTTGTGAAATTTGTGTGCTTAATCCTCAAGACCTACACACAATTAGAATCAGCATGTCATGTGGTCTTTTCAAATGTGGCTTTAATACTTGGTTGTAGAAGAAAGTGTTAACCATAAGGCTTGCCATACTTTATAAATTTACCAAAACAATCCAGGAAAAACGTTTGAATTGGGGCACACTTGTTATTTGACGATTATCAAATGCTGACATGTGCTGGCCACTGTGCAGACACAATGAGATACAATCTCTACCCTCAGGAAGCTTAGAATACTAAATAGTGCTTAAAAAAAAAAGGTTTCAATCTCTTTCTAAGTGAAGCAATAAGGAATGACATAATTTGTATTAAAAGAGATTTCTCCCTAAACTGTGGCCAATTCACTTTAAAAGGTTAACTATTAGCATTAGCTCTCATTAACCACATGATTGCATTTATAATTAAGTAACAGCAACTCTTCCATAAAAATGGAAACTGTCTAGAATTGTGGGTAAATATTGCAGTGCATGGAAGCCAATAACCATGGCTTGAGAATTTATCACCTTCAATTACAAAAAGTGCAGTAAACAGAAACATTTGCTCTATATTTATAAATTGCTCAAAAATCTTTGCTAAAGATCTTACAAATTCAGTAATATTACAGAACAATTCTAATCAATATTTAATAAGGTTAACTACATCCTTAGTTAGATATTTGATATACTTTGAGTTTTAGCAATGCCAATAGGTCTTGGGAGAATAGGTGAAAGAGTTGAACTAAGCAATAAAAGTCATTTAAAATGACTTTTAAAATGAAGGTCCTTCCCTCAGTTCATGGAACTGGTTGAGGTCATATTAAAACAAAACATCCCTTGTTGAATTTGCTTTATGGCCCATGTTCTGCCATGACAGTGGATGTCCCCATACTTTTCATGGCTCAGGTAGGAGGGGAAAGGTTTATTCTGCCATCAAGCCACCAAGGATACTTTATGTAAATGCCTGTTATCTATAATAGGAGCTAAGTACACAACTCTGTCAGATGCCAATAATCTAATTACTTAGTAAGAAAAAAAAAAGCTTTACTCCATTAAACTAGAGTGCTTCTTTAGGATCTTGAAGGCCTGGCAAATTATTTTTCAGCTCATGAGATATGGTATAAAGCCAAGTAGCAAACATAAAGTAAATGCTAATAAGTTTTCATATATCCATATTTATAAACAAATTCACCCTATAGATGTCAAATATCCATACTAAGGAAGTAATTTTATCCTAATTAAATACATTCTAGAATAATTTATATAATGATATTATGTATTTAAAGAGAAAAGCATGTCCCAAATCCAGCACTCTGATACAGCTGCTAGTTGGGCACAGGTAGATATATATATGTATATATATACAAATATATAGTTATACTCAGTGAAATTAACAAGACCCAAAGGTGGTATTGTCTAGGAATAAAAGGGATTTTTTGTTGTTGACAAAAGTAACTTATCTAGCACCACACATCAGAAAACACAAAAATAGCACACTCTAATTCTAAACAGCTATGTCTAAAATAGATTATATAGTAAAACCAGTATTATACAGCATATTGTGGATTTGATAAACAGATAAATATTTGCACTGAGTAGGCTGTTTATAATATAACATTTTCTTATCTATACAGAATGAAAGCCAAAAAGTTAACTGTATAGAGATGTGCAGAACAACATTAAATATTATGACTCAAAAGCAGGGACAAAGGTAAATTTGAAAGAAGAGTAAGAGAGAAAATGTTTACAGGCCATTACAAGTTCTTAAGTTAATAGTAAATAAGGAATCAATTGCTCAAGTTGAAGAAAGCAGTAAACAAGAGATTGCATTTACATGCAGATGTCTAAAATTTGTATTTTTTTAAGTCTATGCACAAAAGTCATTTGTTTTATTGCTTGACATTCAGTTATGGCTAGATTATTTAACCTATTTTTTTTTGTACTTTGGAAACAAGAATATTGTTAAAGGTGCCATAAAAATGGACAACATTGAAAACGGTTTGCAAATAAACCACCTAACACTGCAATTCTTTATACATATTAAAAGCCTTGTCTGGGGTTTGTCGTATGTTAAATATATTTAAACTGGGAAAATATGTTGTAGCTTGAAGCCTCCCATTGGCCCAAACATCCAATACAAAAACACATCTCCACAAAAGGAGCAGGCAGACAATACAGGTACATTTAAAGAAGCAGCCAGCTAATGTCCTAATGTTAAAAATTTACCACTGTTTTATATGAGATTTCGAACCATTGTGGATAAGAAGAGAATTTTGGATTCAGGAAGATGTGTACAGTACATACGGATTTTTTTTTTTGTGAAATCATATTCACTATATTGCTCAAGAATTATCTGCATTTACATATGCAATCTGTTCAATGATAACCAAGTTCCTAGAAATAGTATTCATCCACATTAAAGTTAACAGTGAGTAAGAAAGGAATCACACACGAACACTGGAGAGAATTTAGTTGCTCTTAGAGAACAACACAATGTCATGTGCAGCATGTCAAAGCTAATAGCAAGCTCTCTTTCATTAGTTCTTAGTAGGAAAAAAGAAAAAGAAGTGTGATACTGCTAATGTGGCAAACATACTAAATGTAAACAGCAAACACGATTCTCTAGGCATGTCTCTAGAACAGTCACATTCACTTTCTTAACACAAGACTCCATGTTATGTTGCATTGCTGAAAAAACGTCGTTTCTACTTGGATTGAATATTCTGTTGTTCATTTATAAATAAATAAATGACTGAATGTATTTATTGCTCTAAGTTCTGAGGGTCTAGTTAAACATGGAGATCCCCCCATCTACGATGTTTCCCTGGCATGAAACCAGGCTTCTGGGCTATTTTTAAAATTGTTCTGAGAGTCTGATAAAACTGATCTCACTTACACAAACAAGCAAGCAAACAGACCCAGAAGTGAAACCAACTGCTTTGTAAAGACATTGCTCGCCAGTTTTCTCATCTCTTAACACTAAACAATAATAGGACCTTCCTATCATTCCATTAAATCTGGTGGAACCTCTTTAATGATACCGGTGTTTAGGGATAGAATGAAGACCTGTATCATAGACTATTAGCAATGGTTAGACTCTTTGGCTAATAGACTATTAGCAAAAGATTTCTTAAGCAATTGCATTTCTGGGCACATAATGTGATCCATAATATAAAGTTGTTTTTATGGAGTTCTGCTGTGTCATATCGTTATAAGTAAGAAGTGGCAATCAAATGTTATCATACGTAAAAATGTCAATAACCTCTGTGTGTGTGTATATATGTATATGCATGGAGAGAGAGAGAGAAAAAGAGATTTCTGCCATTTCCATGGTCTTTATCAAAAACAACAAGATAAAGCTTTCTTTTTCATCTAAATGACATAGAAAGTTTCCCCAAATTATGCTCTTCTGTGTTAGGAAGAACATATGTAAAGCTTCTGAATGTGTATTCCAGGTGTGAAAGAATCAAAGCTAACAATTACACTGAGGTTCAATGACTTTGTGGAAAGTAAATATACGGAAATATGAGAACAAAACTGTATTTCAAAAATGTAAAATGTAATCCTAAAAGCTGGCTCATGTTGCCATTATGCAGGTGTGTTTTGTTTGTCTTTAAACATTAGCTCTTGTATTAATTCGGTATATAAAAACTACAAATGTGAAAGTAGAAGAATTGTGTTACATAAAGGGATTTTTTGGTTTGCTTTTAAAGGAGAACACTGAAAATAAGTTATTTGCTGGCATTTAAAAAACAAGTTTCATCTTTCACCTCTCTCACTGCACTGATTGGCAGGGCTCTCATTTGATTACTGGTTTTTAAAATTTTTATCCATACTATGTAGAATCTGAAACAGTTTTTAATATATAATGCTATAAATATATTTATCATGAATATCTTCATTATTAGAGAAATGGTAAATGGAGTATGCAGAACTGTACTTTGAATGATGCTCTCTGTTGGTAATATTACCCATTCATTTATCTTTTGCACATACTGGCATAACTTTGTACTACTTTGGAAGTTATTCAACGTTTTTAAGTACACAATACTGAAGAGCACATAAGTTTTGAACTCAACAAAATGAGATGACAGTGAAGAGTTTACACACACACGCAATTTTACACAGTTCACTTGTGCCTTGGAGGGATAGTATTATCATTATTATTAATAATAAAAAACACAATTTGTCCCAGTAGTACTGGCCACCCTGTTTTAAGAGTTTAGAAGATCCCTGAGCACATTGTTTCTGACTCTTACCCCAACTCCAAAATGATAGGGCTTCTATTGTTGATATCAAGATGGATTGTCATTCACAGTAAGTCAACCATAAGGTGCTTATTTACCCTTTGTTTTTCACCAATCAGCACAAAGAACTGTCAGAAAATAACTTTTATTATTATTATCTTAAAATAATAGCACTGGAAGGACACATGATTTAAACAATCAATGTTTGAAACAGTGGCTTTAGGATTATTATCTGGCTGCCCCTCAGTAATAACAAGTGATTCAATCGACATTCCTTAGCCAAAAACAAAAGGAAAAAAAAACCCACAACTGTACAAATATGTATTTTTCCCTGAGGGATCAAGGTACACCCGCAAGTGCTCTATGTACATATTGCACTAGAGAGGAATGAATAACATGTGCAAAAAAGCAACAATGAAAGAAGCTTACATCCTACTTAAACCTTTTCATTAAAGATTCTACTAGGTTGTTTTGCATTTTGGAATGTCGGAACACAAACAGCTATTCCTTAGTCTAAAACTAAAAACACATATTTCTACTATGGCACATTCAATGAAATAAAAAGTTTTCCAAAGACAGATAGACAAATTCCATCAAGAAAATAATACAAAGTTTGTTTGTTTGTATTTTTTTTTTTAGAAAATTACATTACTTTCTTTCTTTGTTTCACATTACAAAATCTTTTTTTTTCTTTACACAAATCACATTTTATTGCAGGAATATTTCAAGTGCCATCAAATATTTATAGAAGGGTTAAAAAAATAGAAGTCTCTCTAAAGTGGTCCAGACAAGGCTTTGTATAGAATAAATCTTTTTTTTTTTCCATCTTCTAGTTTTGATTTAAGTATTTTGAATACATTTTCTTTTCCATTGACACTTAGTAGCCTAGAAGCAATCCGACACCCGCACATCATACATACGAAAATCACACACACACACACACACTCACACACGCTCCCTCCTCACCTGACCCTCAGCCCACCCCCATACGCTCACAGAGATCTGGGTATCCACACTATAAAGAACAACCAAACTTAGAAGCAGTGTCTTAAGTCATGTTTTCCTTAAGTTAGGAAGGGTGAATTAGGATGCTGAAGACTTTAAAAAAAATCCATAGCTTTAACGCAAATTAGGATGCTGAACACTTAAAAAAAATCCATAGCTTTAACACAATTTGCAAACTGTCCAAAAAAGCACTTTCATCTGCACTTTTGTTTTCATGTGACCAAGGCCAGTTTCTTCACAATATAATGCAACCATTTGGACATCATTGTAACTGAAGGTATTCAGGCTTTGTACAAAAGCCTTATTTACCTTATGTAAAAAGTTGTATAAAAGGGATTATAGCAGCAGGGATAACAATGATGTGATTCCAATCTTTAAAAGACTATTGGACATTTAAGTTTAGGAAACTTTAATTATAAGAACATTTAAGAATAATTGTTCTGTATCACCAAGTAGTTTGTGTCATCACACAGGTGTTTCTCTAATAAGAAAATAAAAATGCAAAGTTTTTCACATCCTTTTCTGTACTTCATATTTTTATCAACTGAATTTATTGTTTAACTTCAGATCCCAACTTCGAGCCAAACAGTAGTTAGTTGTTCCCTCATTTCACCAAGCACGCCTCTACTACTCTGTTCCCACACTGTCCATGTTCTTTGCTCTTAAAGTCCACAGCCTGCTTTTGTTTCAGAAAGACCTAGTAGCAGCATCATGTCAATGCATCTTGGTTTACTCTAAAAGCAATGTCACCATGGTGTGACTATTACTGAGATTACAGCATCATTTGTTGCATTAGGTACCTGCAAAATCCTTTCTGGGAAAAGGAATTTCTTTTAAGTTCAACATTATGTTCTCTCTCACCCTTAGAGAAGTTCAATTAGTTCTTATCATTTCACAAATGGACACTGGAATTAGGTTTAGTTGCTCTTTAATGCGCTAGCACCTGAGGCTGGTCATATTCAGAAAGCTTTGGTTAAAACGAAGTTAATATACTTTAATAAAACCATCCCCAAATTTAGTGAATCAGAATGACAAAAAACAAAACAAAACAAAACCAAAATAAAAACACACCACTTTTCCCCAAAGAAGAAACAATAGGAAAACAATGGACAAATAAATAATTGAACTAAGCTTGGTACTCTTTTCAGAGTATAAATACTATTAATCTTTAAAGGAATTATGCTTATTTAAATTAAAATTTTGATTTAACCCTTCTTGCCCAAATATAAATACTATATGCTGATAGTTAACTTCTCTATATAAACACTCTCATAAAGTTTTTATATGTTTGTAAGCATTTTAAGTAAATATTACTCTCGTCTTCCTTTTATGGTTAAAACTTTACTATATTTTTGAAAAAAATTTTTTTAGATGTCATTTAGGCTTCATACACACTTCTGTGTAAATAATTCCTTCCCCTTTTCAAAGTCCCTCAGAAAAGAAGTCAGAAAGTCAGTGGAGTTAAAAACAGCGAAGGGCTCTGGGAAGCAGGTGCTGTGATCCAGCTAACATCAGGAGCCACAATTCCTGCAGAAGATTCAAGAGGGACCCTGGTGATAGAGGAGACATTTTCTCCGCTGTAAAGGGCTGCTTGGAAACTCCCACCTTTACACTATGGGAAGATGTTCCCTTTTCTGTACAAACATGGTCTTTGATGTCAGAGCAGAAGTTTGAATCCCACCCTGAGTGTGACTAAAATCATCATCTAAATGCCTACATTCCCAAAGGTCACTTATTTTTAAAATATGCACACTTGTGTATCAGACTGTTCCTTCTCCCTTCCCCCACTGGGAATTATTTTTAAAAAACCCATGAAGTTAAACAGAAACAACTCAATATTTCTCACCTGAACACAAAAGCCAAACAATCTTCTAAATATTTAATAAAATAAATTACAGTCCACAGTTTTCTAGTGAAGATAAATACAAAAGTAAATGTTTGCAGCTAGCATTGACTTTACTTTAAAAGCTTAAAATATGTAAATGAGAAACTGGTTCAACATTATATGCCTCCCTCGCCCTCGCTATCCATTGTCTGTGAAATATGGGGAGCAATATTCTAGAATTTTAGCATCTAGAGGCAGCCAGTCTAGAAATAGTTCGCTCTGAGATAAACTCTTAGGGTACCTAGATTACACCAAGAACAGAAACATTCACAAAGTAAACGCTTCATGTCCTTTCATGGGGAGTGTGTGTTTGCTCCAGATGTAATCTTTGGGTCCTTCTTATAATAAAACGTAGATTCCAGTAAATATTCTAGTTACTGATTTGTTCTCAATGCATAAGAACTCCAAGTTGAGACTGAGTCTAACTACTGAATTGTGTAAAATGAGGTTCCCCTCCCCTGCCTCCATGAGGTGGCATTTTAAAAAGCTTTTCAAAATAATGTGCATGATGGTACATGTCCACAGCATCAATCCATCATTCAATTTTGTATGAAGCATAAACACATCTATCCTTAAACTTACCAAAAAGCAAAGTACAATTTAGGGAGAGTTCCGTTTCTAATTCCAAACTCATGTGTAAAAACAATAATCAACATCGTGATTTCTAGATATGACCAGCCAGTCTTTTAAAAGTAATTTTGTAAACAGCAGCATAAATACCTCCCGACGTACCTTCCAAGCCTTCTCAGTTAAACTTGTGTTTCTGGTGCACATGCGACACGACAGTGAACACGCTAGCATTTAATTTAAAGAAAAAAGGTGCAAAATGAAAGTGCCTTATCAATTCAACAGGAAAAGCTACACCAGTAACTACATTTTATATTAATTAAAACAATATATAAACAATATCTCTTTTAGCTATATATAGTCTTCATGCCCATTTACCCTGTAATATATTATAATGCTATTGTTGCTAGTGCTATGGACCCTTTTCATGCCGTCCTGCTGACTGGCAATAATCGGTGAAGAAATAAAAACTTCCTTCATGAAACAAAGAGCAAGTTGTGCAAAGTCATGCCGCAACCTCCGCTATGCACACCAGTCACCGATTACTGCTGGACTGACAGATTACTGACAGATTGGTGACTCTGGAGAAAGTCTGTGGGCAGTGAGCTACAAGAAAAGGAAATCCTCCGACTTTAGTACCCTCCTTCTGCTGTAAACAGAGGTCAACGATCAAGAAGTCAAGACAGAAAAAGGGTCCATATCTGTAGGCATAATGGAAATCATATGCATGAGAAAAACAAGTTCAACTTTTATTTGTTTTCATTGTTTCCCCTCCTTTGCCTGACCCCGATCACCAAAAGATGTGCAGTGTGTTGGCGCTCCAGGTCTGTGCAGGGCCATATAAAGTGTCTTGGTTAATTTTGTTTGTTTGTTTTTCATGTTTGTACTTCAGACATTCTAGAGGTGTTTAGGTGATACATTTACCCATCAATTTGCATTGCTGGCTCAAATTCTGAAGTGAACAACTCCTTGTATAACGGAGGAAAATGAAGTCGCACAATGTCTGGGTATATTGCTTTAAATGCCATTAGCTTTTCTGTATGTCGTCCACATAAGGCTCTTAATGTAGACACCTTGCATATTAACTGTAAGTGGAAGAAAGGACATGTTGTCAGGAGAGAATAGACATGAGGATCAAAAATCAGAGATATGGATCATCTTCATAACATTGTTTATAATGGTGAAACACACTTGAAGAAACTTAGATGTCCAGTAATAGAGGACTGGTAAAAATAAATGATGATACAGTCATATCATAGAATAGCAGGTGCACATGAAATATGATTTCGAAGACAAATAATTTAATAACCCAAAAAGATGTTCATAAGCAAAAATGGCAGAGTTGAGACGAAAACCCGAGTCTCCCACCTCCTACTCCTATTCCAACATGTTTTCTGCTCTACCATTCCGAACCCCCCCTACCGCTGTGGAAAAAGAAGAGATCTGGTGATAGAGAAGAGAGCAAGGGGCAGTCACGGGTAGCTGAGGTCACTGCAACTAGAGATGACAGTATGCCCTACATATTTTATGCAGAATGAGTACTAGTCAGCTCCAATGACAAGTTTCTTCTCTACAAAGAGCTTTGCCTATAACAAAACAATTCTGGGTCTGTGCAAGAGGCCTTGAGTAAAAAAAATAAAGAATAGTCAGAAGGCCTGGATGGAAGTCCCAGCATTGACCATTTACCAGTTGAGGATATTTATGTGACTTTCAAAAATGATTTTTAAACTCTAAAGCACTGGACAAGCACAAAATACTTATTATTTCAGCCCAGAATAATCCTCTCTAAGAAAAGTTTTCACCAAATCATAGATCTTGTCCAGGTGTTAGGTGCTTTCTATAATAAAAAAACCTAATGGTACCCTTCCATGGGGGTAAGAAGATGGAAAAGAGTAAACTCCTGATAGTTCTTCTTCCTTCTATTTTCCATTCCTCCCTCAAGCTCTCATTTAACAGGTGCAAAATAAAAAACAAAACAGCAATCAACCCCCAACTTCCCCTTTCTGACCAAACCTAGCTATCAGGAGAAAAGAAAAGAAAACAAAAAGGAAAAAGACCCCCAAACCTTTCAAATCATCTTCTCGAACAATAAAACACATAAAATAATCTAAGAAAGAATAGGGCTGATTTTTCTAAGACTAAATACATACTACCAGCACTAGCACTGAAGGATATTAGCATATTTTAAATTGACATCCTAATTATATTTTTTATTGCGGAAGATAATAATTAGCAAAAATGAAACCTTACGCTTTGAATACAGGGTTGTAATGGGAAATTGATGAAATGAATACAAAAGTCATTTACTGTTGGTTACTAATGAATTTAATGGAAATAGAATTAATATTGGAATATATGGTTATCCTAGTAAATTGTTTGTAATTTGTAACTTCCTCCTTCCAAATTCAAAGATTCTTTCTCTAATTTATATCAATGCAGAACATTAACTCTGCTTTATGCCCAACTTTGATGCAATAGGAGAATTTCCAGAATGTATTAATGCTTAAAACAAAATTCTACCATTACTCTATTATTGCAGGACACTTTATAGCCAATGATAATAAATTTAACTTGAATTTTGGCCCAATAGAATTTTTTGAAATGGAGATACTTCTTTCTTTTCAGTAGCCTGTTGCTTACTGATACTTTTGGGGGCCAGTCAGATGACTTACAAGGGCGGCTGGCAGCATTGATCGGTGGCAAGGGATAATTCAGGCTATGCCAACTGGAAACCTTTGGTTCTCACCTTTGTTAGTATTCCATCTTCTCGGTGATTCTTCTGTAGGACATGTTGAAGAGCTAGCTGAATTTTCTGTTGCAGTTTTTCAATTTTTACCTTTTCCTGCAGCCACGAGCGATCTAAACATGAAAAATGATACTCCTCAGTATTCCTCCAACATGGTGTCGGAACACCCAATTCCTCCTGACTCTTAGACACAGATTATTATGCCACAATGCAGAGCTAGAGACTGACAGGCCAGTTTCAGCCCTTGTTCGAAATTTGCTCCTAAAAAGGTGGAAGACTGATGTACGACAGTTATAAAACAGTGTTAAACCTTTCCATTTTTACAGATACTTACAGGAAGGGAGGGTCCTCCCCTTCCAAAAGGCTAGCCATTTAATCTAAGTCACATTCATACAAGTGGAAATGAAACCACCATGGCCCCTCAAGCCTTTCTAATAATTACATTTCTGAATGAAATACTCATATCAATCCTGCTAGCCTTTCTGACAAATATGAAAATTGCTTTATAATCCAGAGCAACTAAAATTGTCAATAGAATTCCAAATGACTTAAGGGTTGTTAATTTAGGATAAAGTCTTTATGTGTAGGAATTCCAAATAGAAGATAGCAAATTTGCAAAACTGATTATCCCCAAGAGGAAGTACTGGTTGAACACATAGATTAAATTCAGAAAACTTGCAGATGACATCCAAATGGATTTTAAGAAAAAGTAGGATGTCTTGAAAACCACATTATCTTGAAGACTGGTGTGAAGGAGGGCAACCCTATTCAACCACAGCATTTCTCTTGGTATTAGGAGGTTAATTATGGACTGGGTTTTATTCAATTCTCATTTCTTAAGATTTTATCAGAACAGCATGAGGTCTTCTTAAAAATGTATATGTATGTATGTGCAGGGGGAGGTTGTTTGAAAAAATTAGATTTAATAAGCATGGCAGCCTCTTTTGGTGGCCCCCTGAATATTCTAAAAGTTATGTACCTTATAAAAATTCTTTACCTGGATAATTTTTTTTTGCCAAGGAAGATTTGCCCTGAGCTAACATCTGTTGCCAATCTTCCTCTTTTTTTTGGCTTGAGGAAGATTAGCCCTGAGTTAACATCTGTGCCAAACTTCCTCTATTTTGTATGTGGGTCACTGCCACAGCATGGCTGACGTGTGGTGTAGGTCCGCGCCTGGGATCCGAACCCATGAACCCAGGTCGCTGAAGCGGAGTGTGCAGAACTTAACCACTACGCCACGGAGCTGGCCCTTACCTGGATAATTTTTAAACCATTTTATTTTTATTTGGTTGTCTTACCTGCTGACATCAGTACAAATGCAGAAAATAATGCAATTTCATCTTCAGTCAGGTGCATAGAACATAAACTCTTTCCAAATTCAAATACAAAGCTAATAAAGTCTTCGCAACCTGCCAAAATTAAAACAAAGACAGTTAGGATTTTGGTTATTATCCCAGGAGAAAAATATAGAAGAGAGCGAAAAGGGATCTAGTAGTTGAAGATCAAAGGGGATAGTGATAACATTTCTACCGGTTAATGGTTTTAAATCTTAAAAGAAAAATCTGTTTAGCCAACATCACCATCACAACCATCATCATCATTCAAAATAATGAGAGTGAACTTCTGATGTGTGATTACTATGTTAGGTACTACTCAAAGAGGTTTCTTTGGGTATCCTATTATTTCACAAGAGCCCTATGAGGGGGGTATTATTATCCCCATTTTAGCGTAAGGAAACAGACTTGGTGGGAAAAGTAAGGTTACACAGCTAGGAAGTAACAGCCTGAGATTCAAGCCAGGCTGCCTGACTTCAGAGCCCACACTCAACCAATGGAGTGTAATAGTACAATCTAACTAAAATGTTACATTCACTCATTTTTTGTTTTCTGCTCTGTCTGATCTAAAACATCCTTAAAGGGGCCGCCCGGTGGCGCAGCGGTTTAGTCCGCGCTTGGCAGCCCGGGGTTCGCGAGTTCGGATCCCAGGCGCCCGCGGACGCGCACTGCCTGTCAGCCATGCTGTGGCGGCGTCCCATATAAAGTGGAGGAAGATGGGCACGGATGTTAGCTCAGGGCCAGTCTTCCTCAGCAAAAAGGGGAAGATTGGCAACAGATGTTAGCTCAGGGCTGCTCTTCCCCACCAAAAAAAAAACCAAAAACCAAAAAACAAAAAAAAAAATAAAACATCCTTAAAAATCCCAACAAATGACACATTATGGTGGTAAAATCATTATAACGATTATAGAACTGAAAATATAAAATGTGAAAGTCCCATAGAATAATAATCCATCCCCAAAAGACTGGTTAAGTTTGGTGTCTCTCCTTTCAGATTTGCATGTTATGTATATATATTTAAATGGCAATGGGCTATACTAAAGTATACATATCTTCTGTCATTTAACTGTTTTTAAAATCACTTAACAACATATCTTGGATACTGTCCCATTCTTCTTAATGACTGTATTGCACTTTATTTTAAATTTTAGAAACCCCAAATAATTAATTTTAAAGCTTATGTCACAGTTTCACTTAGCTATACTTTATTTCTTTGATATCTGCATTTAATTGTCATTAATGGTTGTTATTTGAGGAGTATGGAAGGGCAGACTTTTAGTTCTTTGCTTGATTTTATGGATCAAATCACATCCTCTAGTTTATCTGTATAATATATCCCTGCAAATCTGCTTCTTAAAATCTGGAAGGGAACTGGAAGGACATATAACATAAAATTCTTGTATTACCAACTAGACAAAATGAAACTCTAGACATTTACATGTAACAGACAAAAAACGTTTGAGCTGTGTGAATTTTCTACAGTGACTAACAATAAAGTAACATAGGTATAAAATCTTTTAATTTTTGTTTCCAAATAACCACTTTACATTTTGTTCAATAAGTGCTTTCACCCAACTCCCATCTTTTCCCATAGCTCTGATCTGAAGACAAAGTCCCCAGAGATATCCTTACCTAAGGATTTGAAGACTTCGGGGCTAGCATACTTCCCGTCAAAGTACACGGTGTTGTTCTGGGAGTCAAAGGCACGGCACATTCTGATAAATACCACCTCTAGAGAACCTAAGCAAAGGCAGAAACGGTGGGATTATTTCCTCTTGGTGAGTTTATTCTGAAGGCACTAATGTGGAGACCACATTCTGAGTCAGTGTGGCGGGTGTCATGTGCGGTTTAGCCAGTCGCTTCTCAGTCACCTCAGCTCTCTATTTAAAGGGCAAAGTTCACTAGAGTAACTAAAGACTTGTGCTGAGCGAAGGCCTGTATTACTGCAGAGAGATTGATTTACAAATTACTTCTTTGGCGCTCTTCTGTCTTGTAATATAGAGTCTCAGAGTTGTTAGGAAAACACTGATCCATATTTATTAAAACAAAAAAACCAGGCATATCTCTCTGAGTTCCACAACCAACCTTTCTAAGGACTTATCATAACCTCCTGAGGATGTGGAGTGTAGAAACGAAACACAGGTGATGGTAAAATTGGGGAATGCAGGTGTCCTTCAAATTAATCTTTTCACCCAGAGGAGAAGCAAAATGGAGGGAATGTCTCCTGCAAATAGCTCAAAATGTTTAAAAAGAACTCAGTTTCTGCTAAGAGAAACCTGAGCTATTATCCTTGGAGAAAAACTGCTCCCGACACCTTCCTTACCAAGCATTTCTTTAATAAGCCGGTGAAAGCAGGTTAGGGAGGGATCTCAAAATTCACTTGCAAAGCACATACCTGCTTTGAGAAGCACAATTTGATCGTTTTGACACAGTTCCATAAATCCATCAATGCGTTTGGCAAACTCCACCACATACTGTATAGCTTCTGTAATTTTAATGGCACACAACTGCCACATCACCTCCCGCTGCTGTTGAAGAGGGAAACACATTACCATACACAGTCACCCAAATCCTTGACACTGTTGTTTTAACTCTTGCTATTTTGTAAAATCTTTCTCTGGAACTGGATTCAAAAAGGCTAGGGGATTAAAAAATTAACAGTTGGCCAGTTATTTGGGTTATAACAATTGCTCCCAAATCCTTTCCTCCAATTCCTCTCCTACCATTCTGGTGGCAAAGGGACAGGCGGATGATGTTATGAGTATAAATGTAGCAGAAGATGAAACACGAGTAGGGGAAGCAACGTGTGCCACTGCTGTAACTCTGGGCCATGGAGAGTGGCAAAGTAGGATCTTCTTTTAAGCAATTATATTGCCTTGAGGAATTTACCACCACTTTACCACAGGAAGGGAAGAAAAGAGGCGTCAATTACATTTATTGTGCACCTGCTATGAGCTTGGTGCTTTATGACATCCTTGTCTTATTTCATTTTCACAAGAACATTTTTCTGTTTTCCATAAATAGATACA
This sequence comes from Tapirus indicus, assembly GCA_031878705.1. Lineage (NCBI taxonomy): Eukaryota > Metazoa > Chordata > Mammalia > Perissodactyla > Tapiridae > Tapirus > Tapirus indicus. Next base: position 51,932,866 of record CM062918.1, read on the forward strand.
AATGCTCACAGAGGTTTCACGGCTAGTAGGTATTGGAGCTGGGATTCAAATCCCAGCATCTCTGACTCTGAATCCCATTCTGTAGCCTTGCTGCTTCTTACTGCTTTCCTGCTTCTTTGTCACTTCGGCTGCTGGTGTTACCTGCTACCTCAAAGGCAAACAAAGTGATGTGTTGCCACTCCCCAACCTGTCCTGTTTAATTCCTTGTATACACCCACACTCCAACTCAGCGACAGGGTGACCTGGATCTGTTGTGTGGCTCACTTGTCCCCGAATCTCAGTTTAAAACTGTTTCCACCAAGATGATGGGGTGGAAGAAACACTGAATGAGGAGCCTGGAGTCATGGTCTGGTCCTGATGTATTTTTTCACTCTCCAGCCATATGCCAAGGATGTTAGTTTCCTCACATGTAAAATGAAGGGAGGATTTGCCTAGATAATCTCTACGGTCCTTCCTAAGCCTGAATTTCTATGATTTTTCAAAACAGCCACAGCATTTTCTTTTACCAAAGGCAGAATGGATAATTACAATTTCCCCTTCCCCAGCCCTGCCCTCCAATTTTGGTGGCTTGTTGATCAGAGTGTTTTTATAGAAAAAGACAAGTAGCAGCACTATTTGTCAGCCTCAGTGCTAGGTTCCGACTGGAGTTATGATCATAGCTTCCAAACATTTTTTTGTATATGCTCTCTAAACTCCTTCTTCTTAACCTCTGGAAACATGAGGCTGAGATTATTTTACATCAAATTCCAGGCCTTGAAATCTTCCACTGTGATATCAGGACAAATCCCAATTCATTTAGGCTTTTGGAAGCTGCTTAATCTAGCCCCGCTGTTGACAAATGATAGGAGATACATGTATAGTTATAGGCACAACAGAATTTGTTTGCTATTGCTGAAATTTCATACACTGGCTTCTCAGTAAGATGACAAAGCGCCAAGTACATGATCAGCTCTGGAAGAAAGATTTTTATACAGAAATCTGATATCTGATGAAAGATATTCATTCTTTGGTCTATTTGTATTCTTGACCAAATCTCCTGCATGAACATCTTTCCCAATGTTGCCTCAATCCTAGGTAAAAACCTTCAGAATGTACCTTGTTTTGATAGTTCTCAATCTCCTCCTGCAGAAAGGTCTGCCACGTTATCTGTTGGAGCTCTTCTCTCAAGTATTGGCAAGTTTCCAGATGTGATTTAGATATATTCTGTGCAAGGTGTTCTAAGGAGAAAACAAAAGATCACAAACATGAAAAGCCAAGTTCTTCTTTGGATAATCAATGTTTTTCCTACTTAATACTTGATTTAAAAAGTAACAAGTATAAAGCAATGCACTGAACCGGTTTTAATTATCTTTACATATTTAAATAAGCAATTTGGAACTCTTCTGTATGTTGGAACATGAGGATGAAGGACAGGCAAAGCCAACATTCAGCAATAAGGCTTGGTGACTTCAAAGACCCTCCTGACCTTGACCTTCTTCAGTGCCTCTACACCAATGTCTGGGAATGAACAAATACTGACGCAGACAGATGTGGGAACTGATTGACAAACTCTTCTTGGCATTTTTATGAAGACACATCTGCCATATACATTGACCTAGGAAAGATTACTCTTGAAAAATTGGAAATGGTATTCTTTTGTGACAACAACTATGTATTTCTTTTGTTTTTCCTGCAAATAGCAGAACAAGCATTACTGAGGGCCTACTATGTCACTATATACAGTGTGGTGGTTAAGAGATGGACTCTGGAGCCAGACCGCCTGGGTTTAAATCTCAGCTCTGCTACTTACTAGCTGTGTGATCTTGGGTAAGTTACTTAACCACTTTGTGCTTCGGTTTCCTCATTTATAAAATGAAGAAAATAGTATCTATTTCACAGGGCTTCTGTGAGAATTAAAAGAGTTGAGCCCTTAGAACAGAAGGGGTTACATAGCATGTGCTATGTAAACATTTGTCCTTAATAAACTGGAAGGTAGGGAGTTTGAAGATATTAAAAGAAATAGATGCCTGGGGCCAGCCCAGTGGCATAGAGGTTAAGTTCGCACCATCCGCTGTAGTGGCCAGGGGTTCACAGGTTTGGATCCCGGGCGCAGACCTATGCATTGCTTATCAAGCCATGCTGTGGCAGGCATCCCACATTAAGTAGAGGAAGATGGGCACAGATGTTAGCTCAGGGCTGGTCTTCCTCAGCAAAAAAAAGAGGAAGATTGGCAACGGATGTTAGCTAAGGGCTAATCTTCCTCACAAAAAAAAAAAAAGAAAAGGAAAAGAAAGAAATAGATGCCAAAGTAGTTTCTCTAGGAACTTATAATTTGGTGAACATGTATGGGCACACTGAAAGGACAATTCAAGACATTAGACAATAAAGCATAAAGTTGAATTTATACCAGAAGAGAAGGAAAAAAAGACAACAGGTGCTGTCAGGGAAGAGAGAGATGAGGGGAATTAGAGGATGGTTCTTGGCTGAAGAGGAACATTTGAGTTTGACCCTGAAGGATGCGGAGGATTTGGTAGGCAGAGGCCAGCAGTGTGAGGAGGTGGGCCCATTCCACATTTGAGGGATGGGAGATGAAAGGACAAATAACGGCATTTATAGGAGACAGGCAGATGTGAAAAGTGATAGTGTCAAAACAGAAATACGAGTAGGTAGGAGTTCAAATCCTGAAGGATCTTGAATGTTAGGATTGAGTGTGGACTTGATTAACAAAGGAGTCAGCAGGCTTCTCAAGGGGGAGCTGACATGCCAAACATTGTTTCTGGGGAAACAGAACAAGCAGTTTTGTGATTGGTGGATTCGAGGAGGGAGAGGCTGGAGGCAGGAGCACCAAAGAGAAGGCTGCTGGAATCTAGATGTGAGGGACTAAGAGCTGAAGTAGGTTGGTAATAATTGTATGGAAGGGAAGGAAAGTTAAAGAAATATTTTAAAAGAAGAATCGACAAGGTTCTGTGAATATGAAACCATACCCCAAAGTGATCCTCCTCCAAGGGTCTGGAAGATATAGTAGGAAAGTCATGTAAGAGAACAGGGCTTCATGCAAACTTGGCAACCCTAGTCAGAGTGTCTGTTTATTTGGAAATTTGTTACTGCTTTCACCAAACAGAATCAGACTAAACAAGACAAACTGTGAAAACAGAGCAGGGTCACCTAAATGAAGCTTGAAACTAGAATCTCCTTAGAGACACCGAAACCCAATAAACCTTAAGAGCCCTACCTGACAACACACAGACATAGAATCAACATAAATAAATATCATAAAAAATAAAACATAAACAAAAGAAAAAGATTCAAAGGAAGAGAGAGAAACTGAGAGGGAGAAGCCAGTAAATTGTGTCTTAGAATCAATGACCCCTGTGAAGAGAAGAGAGGAATAAAGACAAAAATAATGGGAATCAGAAACAAGATATATGTGTAAACAGTAAACCAATTTTTGCAGTTAGGAAGAATGAAGTGTTCCCAGGGAAGCTGGGGGGGTCCTATGAGGTGAAGAATGGGAGGAGGCTCGTAGTATTCTCTTCCAGATCATGCCTCTTTTCCAGTTAATATGGTCAGCATCTTATTGTTTCACTTCATCCTAAAAATTGTTCCCACTCATCCCTACCTATTTGAGTCCAGCTTATAAAAGTGAGACAATGAATGATGCAATGTACACGACAAACCAGTAGAGGCCAGTGGCTGCATTCTCACCAACTGCTGTTGCTTTCCAATTCACAGTTGATTTGGCAAGTGTAAGATCTTAAGACACTTTGCTATTTTTAAATCTCCATTTCAGCAAAGGAGAATATGGTCAGACCGAGTAGAAGTTAAGAAGTTAGTGTAGTGTCTCAGAGAAACAGTCTGGAACAGTGAAATACCTTGGAACCTGGAGTTAAGAGACCTGGTTTCTGGTCTGAGCTCGGTGGATAACTCACTCAGTTCACCTCCTCACCATGATGGCTTCATCACTACAGCCAAGGTCTAGATATTTCAGATGGAAAATCCCGACTTCTGAGTTAGTCACAGATTTTCACAGTGGGAAGGAACTTTAGACATCATCTGGTCCAAACTGTCCTCAGTTTACAGACAATAACAACATTAATAATGATAATAGTTAACACCTATGTAGCGTTTACTATGTGCCAGACCCATACAACATATATATATTCTGAATACATATATTTTCTTAATCTTCATAACAAAACTAGGAGGAAGGTACTAGTATTATCTCCATTTTACAGATGAGGGAACCAAGCCACAGTGAGGTTAAGTGACTTTTCCAAGGTGTCATAGCTGGCAAGTGGCTCAAACACACACAGTTTGGCTTCTGAGTCTGTGCTCTTAATCTTCCTATTCTATAGGTAGGGAGACTGCAGCTTGCAGAGGTTACATGACTTATGCTGGGTTGTACAACCTGTAGCAAAGCTAGGACCCATACAGGCTGACTTCTTGTCTCATGCTTTGTCCAATATACCAGGTGCCAAGGGTTTAGTTATCGATGATTGTAGCAAGTGCAGTTAGCTTTTTTTAATGAACCTAGATTGCTGATCTGGAATGTATAACTCAGGTACTAACTGTACATCAAGGGCAACATTTCCTAGCCAGGAATGTAGGCATATCTCCACTAAAATTAATGGATTGTAGATACTATTATTGAAAGGTAGAATTGGGCTTAGGATATGTTAATCTATAATTTATTTTCCATTTGCACATTTGGTTTTGTTTATTTATAATCTGATGACAAAATTTAGCCTAAAATGAAGTCAAGAGTATTAGTTAAAGAAATAGTGGGACTTTAGCCCCCAAGAAAGTATCAGGGAACTTCAGAGAGCTTTGAAAAAGGAGCAGCAACGTCTTTGGCCACTTTTATGCTACTCTTAGCTCCTCAAACTCTTCTGCACACGTAAATGGGATAGAAAAGGAGAGCCCAATTATATCAGATAAATTCTTGTTTAGTTTTGGGACTAGTCCTAGTGATGAGTTAATTTTATTCATCCTGGAAAATGCCAGAACGCATGTGAAAAATCCCTAACTTAGGAGAACATGGAGAATGAATGAGGGCACAGAGCTCCCAGACTGCACGAGGAGGTGACAACTGTGGATCTGTCTGTGATTTGTGGGGGAAGGAGAGACTGGGGGACTCGGCTTAGCCATTCTGGCCCCACTCAGATATTAGCGTACGTTTAGCCAAAGTGCCACCTTCAAGGGTGACACTGGCTAAGCCCTGTAGATTTATTTCAGGGCTGAACGTCTGACAAGCACACAGGCTGGATTCACTAGTATTTATGATAAGGTGGAAGCAAACATAAAGTGAGCCAGGTCACTTTTCATGATATCATGTCAGCTTTCAATCAAATCCTTATTCATTTTTGAAAATTTTACTCTCATTACAGTCGTGCTTAAGGCTCAGCCAACCAAGATTTCATGACAAAAACGGAAGGTTTTTGTTCTAGTTCAAGAAAAAAAAAAAAAAAAAATCAAACCTACCTCTGCTCAGCTTGGCTTCTAGTTCAGAGGTTTCTCTGTTAATCAAAAGAGCTGCGATGCACCTTTAATGCTGTTCAGTGGTTAAAGACCAGGCTTAAAATGTCCCTGCTCTTGAGGATTTAAATTTAGACCCATAAAGAGGTGCTTGTGTAAAAACCGTAAGGAACATTCAATTTGTTCTATTTGGAGAAAGATTTTACTGGAAATATAAATTTCACTTAAAAATGTTTTATGGGGTACAGAGGTGGAGAAACCATCTAAAGAACACAACCATTATTTCTGTGAACTGAGGATGTCTGTGCTCAAGTCAGAACCTGCTGGTTCTTTTCCACCTGAAGTCTTCATTCTCTCCTCGTATTAACTTAGTCATCTCCACAGCAACTAATTGAAATATCCCAAAGGATTATAACCTTGTGTGAGGAATCACAGGGAGGCGCAGATCAAATTTTAAAACTGCAAAGGTTCTTATCAAAGTTTCTCTAATAATAGTGCTGTACTTAAAAATCGATTAAATTTAACAGAGGATGTTAACACAACTTCCTTCAAATGGAAAGTCTTCCATTGTCTGTGTTATCAATATTTCTAGGTCACATCTCTCAAGAAGCAACACTGTCACAGCAATAAGGAAATGACAGGGTTTTTTTTTTTTTTTTTTTGCATGATGAGTCTTTTATGAAATACATCAATTTTGTCACCAATTTCCATCACCAAAACATTTTGGCAAATAAAGAAGCCAATTTCCCTTTACCATTTATAGAATGCATCAGGGTTGCAAAATGCACATGCCTACAGGGGCCGGGCAGTGATATAAATGAGAAAGTGGGATGGGATCATCTCAAGGTGTTAGGGCCAACTGATTCCAGTTGGTTGGTGCCATTCACAAATGCTGGTCCAGTGTAACAAGATCATTTTTTTCCCCTCCCACAAGCAGCTGAAAATCTGAACTTTTAGGTGGAATTATCCAGGTTTAAACTTTTAGCAACCAATTCAAAAATTTTAAAACTCTGTACTGTCAAAAAAAAACACTTCTATGGACCAGGTTCAGTTTATGGGCTGCGATTTTTATGACTTCAGGTATAAAGCAATACCTGGACTATAACTAAAGTAAATACTAACGAAGTTAATGGGGGCCATTCCCTGAGTTTACAGTTTTCTGTGGAATTTAAAGACTGCTTTAAGTTCATGTTGTTCCATCTCTGATGCTGAGAGGTCAATGTACGACAGGAAACAGTGGATAGTCGAAAGCAAGGAGCAGGATGGAATTACGAAGTGGTCCAAATGGTAAAGGTGAATTGCCCTTCTAGCTGCATCATTTTAATAACACAAATCATTAGAGGAAGGTCAAACATCTCCTGTTTACTTCAAAGGTCACGAGTAGTGAATCCCAATGGAAACATGAAAGCCCTTACCTAATTCTGCCATGGACACAGTTGGGGAAGTTTCTCCATTGGTGAAAGAACAGTAAGGAAAGAAGCCTGATGCTGGTGTGTAGTCACATATTGGTTCTGGTTTGATTCCATTGATATCCAGACCTGACTGGTCCGGGGAAGGCTGTATGTCCAGGTAGAAGCTGCTGACGGCAGAGTCTGCCTTGCTCCCCTCGGGGGTGTGCCCGTCGATGTAGTTGCTGAGGTCGTCGTGAAGTTCCGTCAGCCCGTTGGCCGAGATGTTGTAGGTCGGAGTCAGCGGCTCGGCCTCTCCAGGCTGCTGTTGGTGGTCTCGCTGCTGCTGCTGCATCCGGTGTTTCTGCACTTCTGCATACAAGCTGTCTCTCTGCTTTTTCGACATTCGGCCAAATTTTACAGCTGGAAGAAAAAAGCCAAAACGCGCCATATACAATATGCTTTTCTTCATTATCCTTTCCAGCATGCTTTAGGGGTTCCTTTGAAGTCTCAGTTACTTTCAATCAAAAACCACATAATCACAAAATAAGGACATGATCCAGAGGTGAAAACAGTCCCACCCCACACAGGCTTGCTCCACACCCCCAACAGCAAAGACACATCCCAGAGGAACGAAGTTTCAGAAACAGATCCAGGATTGGTAGAAGAGACCCAGAGCAATGACCATTATGTTTTCCTGCTGTTACAAAACCCTAGGCTCAGTGGGAGCCACTATGTGACTGAATAGGCTTGTTCACTCTCCACCCATGCACTCTTTCTCTTCTCAGTGTTCAGACCAATGCCCAGGGATGCAAGGACTCACAGAGGTACACTGAGGCACAAGCAGTCAAACCTCAACTTTCGTTCATTTCATTATTACATATACTCGAGTGAGTTTCTTCGCGATCAAACAGCCAAATATGGGGCTTCATTGAGAGACCTAAACAGACTGGACGAGATCTTTGCAATTCCTCTTGAGTCCACCTGATCTAAGAAGCCCCCTCCCCTACTCCTGGGTCATAGTGGCCACTGTGAAACCCTTGGACCCATCTTTAAATGACACTTTCTGCTGTTCTCATTTAGCCTCAAGTAAAAAGGTTATCAGAATTTTGGAAAGGGCAAACACTGTGTACGATCCCTGTTGGGCAAATTTGTGTTTGCAACGCTTCTCCTTGTGATGTGTCCCGATGTTTAAAGTGGAGCGATGACTGCCGTAACTTTCCAGTTCGTTCAGAGTCCCAAATGATTTCTCCTGAAACATCCAGAGAATTGAGAAAAAATGCCCTATGATTTCCTGGTCTGCACTCTCCCACTAAGCCCTTTATTTCTCAGCCCAACTCTGTATATGCAGATCAAGCCTCTGCTGGAGGGACTAAGATCTCCCAGCTGATTATGGTTAAATGTAGACCTGATTGGGTGGATGAATTCACTCATCTGACTGTCGTCATAATTCTATGAGTCTAGGGGCAGGACGCAGGATACATGGAAATGCAGTTGGGAACCAGGGCCACCACCCAGGCCAGCTGGTGTATTCTTTTCCTGCCAAGGAGGATGTGCTGTCCTTTTGCACAGAGGAAACAAGTGAGCTGCATACTGGTCAATTTTCAGTTTTTACAACTCAGGTAAGAAACTTCGGTGGGGCTGGTTAGACAGCAGTCAGGCTGATGCGGGCTCTGAATTTCAGGTCTATAACTGTGTAAGCCCCCAAATTCACTCCAAGCCCACAACAACATCCGCTGTCACGTTTATGCAAAATCTCCAAAAGGCATACTGAAAGTACTTTATTTTTTTGAAAAGAATACTCTAGAACACCCAAGGAGATTAACGCCCATAGGTGAAACTCATTCTGCTGTGACTGTGAATTGTTTTAACTTTTGCCTTAACAACAGTAATCACACCATCCTGTAAGTGAAATGAAAGGATCAGCTATTGAGAAAATGTACACACAACTTGTGATTTTAACTTACAAGTTCTTGAGAGTTACATCTAACTGTCAGTTTAGGGCGATTGGAAGATAAAATCTGCAGAGCTGCATATCACAGGAATTTCTGAGACTATGGTGTAAGTGCTGTGACTTGCATCTTCCAATGCCAGAAACTTCCCTTTTGTTCCTACACATTCTAAGAGGCCACCCTGTGCACCACTACCGAAGGACATCACAAGTCGTGCCTGGGCGGGTCCGCAGGCCCCAAGAACATCTGACTATGGGGAAGGCAGGCTTTAACAACGCCTGCCCCACATTCTGAAGTATTTTTCCACAGGCTGAAAGTCCATTGGAAGGGATGTTTCCTTCAAAGGGATCTCTTAAGACAGACAGCCAGCCAGTATATTCGGAAAAGTCCTTAAAATGTACCCGCTGTACTTTCTCTCCAATTTCCTTGTATAAGAATAACCGTCTTGAAATCTGGTGTTGATTATTCAGTGCACTTAAGATAGTTTTCCAGGAAGATCTTCATATGTTTTGCGACTGAATGGTAGATGGTCTCTATTTCTTAAAATAGCTTCTTTTAATGAAAAGAACATTTGTCATTCAGCCAAGCTTTGCACTGTTTTCACTACTCAGCCGAGCTTTGCACTATTTTCACACATTCTGTATGTACAAATATTTGACTTTGGCATGTGATTCAAAATATCCAGTTAGCATAAAAGCTAATTCATCCCAACTGCCAATAAGCTTGCTAGTGTAAAGCACGTAACAATTAGCTCTGGCTTGTGTTTCCTACTGAGGATAATGCCTATAGGAGGTATATTCATTCAGGCCCTCAGTTAACACTTACCTTCAATCAATTCATCTACCTGTAATGTCTTAAACGTCAAAAATCTGAAAGCATTCTGACCAGACGGACACTTCTCCTCCATGCTATTCCCCATCAGCCAGTCAGCTGACTCCAATGGATTACAGAGGAGGAAGTAACTGCACAAAGGAGGAAACCCACAAAGCCACTGGGGATGGGGTGGGGGGAGTGGAGTGGGGATGAGGGACAGAGGGGACATATTCTGGCAGGTCTGGGTCCAGGTTTCAGAAGGCACTTTCACAACCCCACGCTAGTGTACAACTCAAGCTGTGAGTGCTCACCATCTCGAGACATCCCTACGGCAAGGCATTTCTGTAATCGACAGTGTTGGCAGCGGTTTCTACTGGTTCGATCAATCAAACAGTTCTTCTGACGAGGACAGGAGTAGGTGGCATTGCTTTGCTGACTTCTCCTGAAAAAGCCCTGTGATTCAGTTGTAAAATATAAAACAGGTTAGTGTCCATTTGAGCAGTATGATACTAAAGGCAGTATACTAAGCACTGAGCGGCATTAATATTTAATGGAGAATTAAATTTGTAGCAGATTCATCCAGGAGACCATTAATGAAATTAAAGTCACTTCTTTTTCCTTGAGTAAAATGGATCCCCTGAGCCTAATCCTCCATCCCTTACACATGCAAAACTTTTCTTTAACTCCAACAGACGGGTTGCCTTTGTAAAAGGCACAGGGTCAGGCCCTGTTCTTGGCTTCTAATGATCAAAGCCATGTGCTTGAAGGAACAGTACAAAGGCACTTATCTTTAACCTTTATCTCCAAAATATTTTTAGTAGAAAAAAGCCAAACACTTCTCTGGGATGTCCAGAGACAAGGAAAATGCAGCCTCACCAGATCCCGGGGTGGCTGCAATCCTGGTACCTGTGGTAACCCCTAGTAGTCCAGTTCAGTCTACCACTCTGTAGGCGTCTTGCATTCCCCAAGTCAGAAGTGACTGCCCCAAGAAGTTAAACAACACTTGGATGGAATATCTTGGCAGATCGATCAGATTGGGGATACTCCTCAACCCTTGATAGTTTGGAAATACCACGTGTTCAGAATTATGGCCTTCAAGATTTAACAAATCCAATCCGATGTTCATAAAGTTCCTCTTATTTGTTAAGCACTGTTTTAGAAATGAGAGGATGTACAAAGATGCTTAAGGAGATACTGACCTCAAGGATTTCATTCATTCATTCATTCATTTTTGCTAATTTCTTGAGCTGGACTCTTTTTTTTTTTTGTGGTGAAGACCAGCCCTGAGCTAACATCTGTTGCCAATCTTCCCCTTTTTGCTGAGGAAGACTGGCCCTGGGTTAACATCCGTGCCCATCTTCCTCCACTTTATATGGGACGCCGCCACGGCATGGCTGACAGGCAGTGCGTCGGCGGGCGCCCGGGATCCGAACTCGCGAACCCCGGGCTGCCAAGCGCGGACTAAACCGCTGCGCCACCGGGCGGCACCCTTGAGCTGGACTCTTAATAGCTCATTAATTTTCAGTGTTTATTCTTTTCTTAAAACTGCCAGGTTTTCCTTTAGTTATGTTTTAGTAGTAACCCACAAGTTTTGCTATGTAGTATTTTCACTATCATTCATTTGAAAACATGCTCTAATTTTCAATACATTTCTTCTTTAATCCATATGTTATTTAGAAGCACATTTCTTTTTTTTTTTTTGTGAGGAAGACCAGCCCTGAGCTAACATCCGTTGCTAATCCTCCTCTTTTTGCTGAGGAAGACTGGCCCTGGGCTAACATCCGTGCCCATCTTCTTCCACTTTATATGGGACGCCGCCACAGCATGGCTGACAGGCAGTGCGTCGGCGGGCGCCCAGGATCCGAACCCACGAACCCCGGGCTGCCAAGCGCGGACCAAACCGCTGCGCCACCGGGCAGGCCCTAGAAGCACATTTCTTAATTTCCAAATATATGGGGGATTTTGGGTTATCTTTTTATTGTTGACTTCTCTCTCAGTTGTTTTGCAAGCTAGGGATGTACTCTGAAGAAAAAGAAGGAAACCAGGATCATTTCTATGAAGCAGAGGCAAGAAGGATACAAAAGAGTACAATCATCTTCAAATTTTTAATGGCAAAGATAGATGACCCCAACAAGGTGACACTAATTGAGAGGGGAGAAGTAAAATCCTGAAGAACTGACAGAGTGGTGGGCGAAGTGATAGGGTACTCTTTCATCAGAAGATTTTTCTGGAGGCCAACTTGGCAGCTGTACCCAAATCCTTAAAATATTCCTATCCATTAAACTGGCAATTATCCTTTAGACAATATATTTTAAAGGAATATTGAGAATGGTACAAAGATTTACGTACAAGGATGTTCATCACAGCACTATCTGTAACATTAAAAAAATTTAGGAAGATGCTAAATGTCTAACATTAGTGAATTGGAAGAGTCATATTGGATATCCATATAGTCAGTGACCAGTAAAAATGGTATTTCAGAAACACAATTATTGACATACAAAGGTGATAAAAACATACTGTTTTATAATACTGTTTATACTGTTTATGTATAATACTGTATACATATATATACTGTATATATATAATGTTATATGTAATACTATATATAATACTGTTTATATATAATATATTAAAAACATACTTTTTTAAAGTATAAAAAATAAAAAAGCTAAAGAACTAAATACAATAGACTGTATGTTATATAAAGAACTAACTACAATATATTGTATATATATAAAAGCTAAAGAACTAAATATAATATAATCCAATTTTTGAAAAAAAATCCATATATTTAACATATAAGAAACTTTGGAAAATTACGCCCCCAAATGAAAAGAATTGTTGGCACTGTTTGGTGGAGCCATGGGTGATTTTAATTTTCTTTCTATTTATCTGTGCTTTCTGATTTTTCTATAATATGCAGGTAGAAAGGTGGGTGAGTTACTCAGGAAGAACAATCTAGTACCTCTGCTATCTTTTGTGGCGGCTGGGGGACTTTGTGGATGAGTCATGGATATGATGGTTATGACCTCAGTTCCCAGTTCCTTCCTTTAGGAAACCAACCTGGAATGGGAGGGGGCAGGCACTGACCCCTCACCCCCTCTGGCTCCATCCCAAGCTGCTCACTAACCTAAACATGGGCAAGACTGGGGGCCCAGGGTCTCAGACTGTCCCTCTCTTGTACCTTAAATCTTCCCTATATCAAGTCTGGCCTCTTCTGTGAAGCCATCTTTCTTTTCTCAAAATATCTAAAGCTGTGGGGTTTTTTTGTGTGTGTGTTTTTTTCCTCTGTGAAAAGGAAGTGAGAAGAAGTGAAGGTTTTTTGGCGGCTGGAGAGAATTCGGGAAATATGAATGGTAACAGAGGCAGATAATCCTTGGAAAGAGATACCAAGAGGTCACCTGTGTAGGTATTCAGTTTACTGTGAGACACATAATCTGTCAAAGCTGAAAGGTGTTTATTTCTTTCTTGAGACTCTACCACCATTCAGACCCTCCGTGTTTGCTACCACCGCGGATGCCTATGATCGGGAATTATTTGCTTTTCCTTTAGCTGAGGCTGAATTTCACTTGCTTAACAATGAACCTGTTCCATTTTGTCCTGTGATCACGAACATGGAGAACGTCCGAACAATCTCGGTTTCTCTTTAAATGGAACCAGTACTTGAGGGCTGCCAAACCATCTCCCAATATGTCATCTGTAGACCAGATCACAGCATCTGTCATGTTTCGTTCTAGGTTTTTTTCCACCTTTAGTATTTCTTCTCAGAATCCTTTCCAATTTCTCCACTTCTTTCAAAAATCTGAAATCCAGAACTAGACACAGTTCTTAAATAACGCTTGGGTCATTAACAAAAAGGATGCTACTTTTTAGTTTTCACATATTAAACTCAAGTTAACATCAAACCACCATTAATAAAGTTCCAGAATGTTGGTACAGAAGCCCTATAGAACCACCAGTTGGCTCTACTACAAGGGAACTCTGAGAGGGCGTCATGAAGAAGAAGAAGAAGATGATGATGATGATGACAGAGAGAAATCTTAATGAGTGCTTGTATTAATCATATCCTTTCATTCCGTATTTTTGATGCTTTGACATCTTGGGGCCTTGCTGACCCAGGAGGGACTGCTAGTTAATTCCTGGAGAAAGCACACAAACTGCTTGGGAACACGCCTTTCATATGCAAAATAACCAATCCAGAGCCCATATACCCAACCACGTCCTCTACAAGGCTCTCACACTCTGGGCCAATATTCCCCTGCCCTAATCTCCCCAGGACCAGGTACCAGACAACTAGGGACAGCCCCTAGACTCCAGAGCCTACTGAATTACTTAAACTAGCCAATCCTAAACCTGCTTACCCTGCCTCACCCATTTCTTTCTGGGAGAAGTCACAATAAAGGCTCTTGCCCATATTTTCCCCTCGTTCCCTCTGCCTCCTGACTGCCCTGGTGCTTCCCACCGTGGTACGCTGTGCCTCCTGCTTCTAGGGACCTGCGAGTGTGACAAACTTCTTCCTTCATGAAGGAAGTCATTTTCGTGTCTGTGTACCTTACCTAATTGATTAAGACAAATCGCAGGCATCATTAAAACAGTGCTTATTATGTGCTAGGCACCCCGTGCTTTCTGTGACTTACATCATTTCATTTTGACAAGGGCAATATGAAGCAGGTACTATCGCTGGTTTTAAGGTCAAAGAAACAGGCTTAGAGAGGCGTGGAGACTTGCTTGGAACCCCACCTCTAGCATGGGGGAAAGGTAGGATATGAAGTCATGTGGTTTAATTCCAGAACTCACACTCTTATCCTTCTTGTTTTTCTGCTTCCCTGTGTGTCAAAAAGATTCCCACTTGGTTGTTCTCATAGAGGGCAACCATTAAATTAGGCAGCGTATAGAAACAGATATGCATGAGAGGAGCGAGGCCCATCTCTGAAATCTGTGTTTTCCTTCCTTTGAGCCTCTTCAGCTGACCACTTTGCCACTGCCCCAGCATTCCACAGATTCCTCTTCTACAGCTGCCTCTTCATGTGGGTTAGAGTCACAAGAGAAAGGTGGTCTCATGATTTTCCCTCATTTCTGACCAGTAGGATCATGTCTCCTTTTATTCACCTTACTTGTTTCTAAATTACTTTGGCTCATTTAGAAAACAGACCAAACAATAACAACAACAAACTTACTTCAAGGACAAAGAGTCACTATCATTCAAGATGTCTGAGTAATTATGATGTCATAAGTTGCAAGGCAAATCCATGAGGCATTCCATGTGCTTTGAGCAATGGCACTGAGGCTGGAACCGATGTCTGGCTCCAAGCTATCTACTTGGAAAAGGACTACACATCTTTAGATATCTCTTTGATGGTTTGAGGAAAGCAAGCAATCAGGTGGACACACCTTACTCTTCACAGCACCATTGATTCCTCATTGAGTCAGTGGAGCAAGTGCCTGCTAAAAGTTCTGGGAGTGGCAGAGTTGAGAATCAGAGAAGAGATCTTTCTTTTGGACTAAGTCAACAGAGTCATGCCCCCAGGGAGAGCTATCAAATACCAGAGGGGAGGGGTTAAGTGGGGTTATAAGGTGAGAGCTGTGAAGGGAGAGAGAGGGTTAGCCTCTGTGACTCAGATAAACACCAAACTTTGCATTTCAGACAGAATGAAGGCTTGATCTTCCTTTTTTAAAAAACTCTTCTTTTCAGCATTCCTTGGTGTTTCTCAGAGGTTTAAGAATTTGAAAGTTAAATTGATAAAATATGTAAAGCTAATGAACAGATAAGAGGGAGAAGGAAGATGAAGAAAGACTAGAAAATATGGTAGGTACCTTCCTACCTAAAGGTAGACGTATGCTCATAAGTGTAGAAGCAGGGTCTTGACTGACTGGGGACTAATCCTGGAGAGGGTCCCACTGAGAAATGAGTGAGCTGAGACACGAGTTCTAGGGTTGGGAAGTTTGAGGCCACAGAGAGAGGAGGGGCAGCACAAGCCAGTGCATGGAATTTGGGGAGGAATTGAGGAGGTATGTATAAAGAAGAGAGAAAGTGCTGAAGCTGTTAGCTGGGAAAGATATTAAGTACATAATTTTGGAGTTTTATTTCTAAAAGATGAGCTAATGAATAACTTCTTTGGTGTTTGTAAAAGTTCACTTTTTTATGGATGTCAAAATATGTAGAGATGTGCCACTACAAACATGGTGGGCTTGAGTAGAGAGCCACCATGATAAATTTCAGGACAGTATATGCTGAGTGTGACTCTGGCGCACTACCACCACCAAGTGGCAGCATACTAACATGCAGCTATGGCAAATAGTAAATCAGAATACAAACAGGTCTTTAGAGCTGGAAGGGAGTTGAGAGATTATCAGATTCAGTAGTTCTCAGATGGTGCATCAGAATCACGCATGGAGCTTTTAAAAAATGCACTTTAGCTCTATTGAACCAGAACCTTTGGGGATGTAGTCCAGGCACACATAATAGTTTGAACAAGATGCAACTGCCATTTTTGTAGGTCAAAAGAGAAGAAATGTCAATTTTGTATGGTAAATATTTTAACAAAGCTTCCTGAAGTCTCAGCTGCCTTCCTCTTGTTGAGAACCAGAGATCTACTCTAGTTTTCTGATTTTGCAAATAACAAAAAGGAAGCTCAGAACGGTAAGTGACCTGTTTAAGGTTGTCCCACGGCTGGTAGGTGTCAGTGCTGGGGCTCCAACGCCAGTGTCCCCATTCTAAGTGCAGTGCCCTCTCACTTCAGTATCTCTTCTTAAGTGCTGGACTGAAAAACTGATGCCCAGCAGTCTTGATTTGCTCACACACAGACTCCGTATACATGAAGCTTCTGCCTCTGTTTCCATTGTCTCAAAGATCACTCTCCAGTGTTTCCTCCCTTATTTCACTCAGCCTTTCAAAGGGCCTCTCAGTGAGTTTTATTTATGATTTCTGCCTTCTCTTCTCTGGGAAATTCTACTTCCTATTTTTTTTTTAACAATAGGGCTGTACTCTACGAAATTGGTCATTGATCCCATTAGATTGGAGCTCCCCAGGACCGGGACTGAGGCCATGGTGTGTGGAAGATGGCTCATACTAGGTTGCAAGAGCTGAAGGTTAAAATTTCAGGAATTTTGTGAACCAATTATTAAACATAACCATTTAACTTATTATTATTTTGCTATTATCCATTTTCTCGAGGTTATTTGCAGCGATTGCATCTGAATGGTGTCCATACTACATGATGGTGTGCTACTGTACATCTCTTTCCTACTCCGCATGCAGTGAGATGTCATCTGGGGAGGCTTGAAATTGACCATGTCGGGGAGTATTTGCCACCAGCATATACCAAATTGGCAAATGCTACAAATTGGGGCTTGATTTATTGTTCTGCTTATTGTCTAGGTTTAAAAGTGATGAAGAAAATGATAACAATGAGGGTTAAATTTAAAAGTATGTCACGTCTGTAGCCATCACATAGTGGACAGCACACAAACACTGAGGAAACATTCTTCCAGTATTTAAAAACTATTATCTGATTCAGCAAAGAAATTGCTCACATCAATCATCACTGACGAATGAGTGAAGTTCCAAAATATGTCTTACTTGTTTCACTTTCCTCTTATTCATTAATGTAAATGAAAATATCAACCAACATTCATGTTGGCACTACTGTCTTTTGTCAACTGCAACCACAATTATGGACGTAAGAGTTCAGCAAAAATCGGTGAGGGCATTCAGGGAGAATCATTTGTCTATATGAAGTTTATAATAAAGAGTATTGTAGATTTTACTATTTGTAAATTGTGTGAAATTATATTAGAGAAATATATACTACAGTTATGTACATACATATAGACACTGTTTGTTTTCCAGAGATCCGGTTGTTAAAAACTGACCAGCACCTGACTGAATTGAGCCCAGTCCTTGCTGGATCCCCAGCTTCCTGTCAGGCTGTCTGAATGAATCGTCCCTACTTTGGATAGGCGTTTACCCAAATTGTGGTTTGGCCTTCTATAGCCCCATTTCCCCCACCCCCACATGCACGCACATACACATACTTTCTTCAGAAACTTTAGCTGAACGGTTTTATCTTCATTGCAGAACAGAACATATCCTGACCCACTGCCCATTTCCCAGTCTCGTCCCCTCCAGTGTTGTCCTGCTCAGTGAAGGGCCCCAACCTCACCCCAGTTACTCCAGGCAGAAAGATGGGCTTCCTTTCATCCCTTCCTCCTCTCCACTCACATCCACGCAGTCACCAAATTAGGCAGTTTCTTGCCACCATCATAGTTCTCAAGTCCTTTGACTTCTATCTTTACTGCATTTTTCTAGCGTTTCTGTATCTATCGTCTTCTGAACTGGTTATCATACAGCCTCCCCACTGGTCTCCCTGCTTCCATTCTCACTCCATTCCACAGTCACTGAAGATCTCTTTCTAAAACGCAAACCTGATCAAGTCACTCCCCTGCTTATTAGCCCTCAGTGGCTCCCTCCTGATGACCAGGCTATGACCACCTGTCCAGGCAACTCTCTCCTACATTCAGTCCTCTTTGCAAAGTCACACTCTGGCCAAACCTGAACTACAGTGTTCACAGTTCCTCTGAGGATACCCCTCCCCTGCCACACACACACACTCCCTGGAAAGCTCTCCCCTGCTCTTCAGAATTCCCGGGGATAGTCACCTTCTCTGACCTTGCCCCTCCTAAGGCTGGTTGAGGAGCCCCTCCCATGTGTACCCTTAGAGCCCTGGGGGGATCCCGTCATAGCCGTTAACTTGCTGTTTTACTAATGGTCTCCTCACTGACTGCTGGGTTTCTTTGCTTCCAACAGCTAAGCCAGTACTTACAGAAGTCAACAAACACTTGTTGAATGAGTGAATGACCACAGGAAACAATGATGGTAGTGACAAAAACAGTGGTGACAATCACTGAGCACCTATTCTATACCAGGCACCGCGTGGGACACTTTGCAAACATCATTTATTTACAATTCACGACAACTCTGCAGAGTAAGTATTTTTATATCTGTTTTACAAATGAGAAAGTTAAAGTGTGGAGAGGTGAAGCCATGTGTCCAAACTCACACAGCAGGTAAGTGGGGGAGCCAGGATTTGAATTCCTGAACCCTGGGTGCATCTTATTCCAAAGGACAAAGACTTCTTAGTGCACCACCAAAAAAGCACTGAGACAAACACAAAGGGTAGACTGAACAAAAAGAGAGAAACAACAAAACAAACCAAACAAGTAAACCCCCCCACTTTTGAGTTCTGTAGTCAAAGTTCCATACAATGGTTCAGACACAAGGTGAGGGAGATGGCATTCTATAGGTTATCGAATACCAGGTTTATCTATAGGTAGGAAAACACTTTCATTGTTCGATCTACTTAATAAAAAGCATTGAAATACATGCAGCATTTCCTATTGGGGTTATGGATAGTTTTGCCCCAAAGTGTGGGTTGGCTGGACGCAGAACTGGGGGTGTGGTTGGGGAGGTGCTCAGGGGGTCTTGCTCTCAGGGGCTCCCCTCCTGCCTGGGGCTCCCTGTCAGTGAGGCACAGGCTGAAATGCTGATCTGATGTTTGGTCTTTTGACAATTTTCACTTAATGAATTGATTCCTACAGTTCATTAACATACCCACTTCCACTTCTGTATACACATATGTCTTAATTAGCTGCTCATTGGCTGTTTAATTACAAGAAAACAGCTGACAGCTGCCTTGCTGAATTCTAATGGCAGACGCTCTGGAACGGCTACACATTTGCTTTTGACAACCAAGATTTATTCATAACTCTATGATTTATTGTGAATGCTCACATGCCTACCTGAATTATTGTATTTTCCAATACAACTAAAAATTTAGAATTTGGGGGATTGTTGAAGTGAGTGTATGTCTCCCTCTCATTCAATTTCTGAGGCTGAGAAGAGCAGAGAATCCTATATGTAAAAGAATGCACTAGGTTACAATTTTATTTATCTTGGGAACTTTCCGTTGAGGATGTTCAGAAGTGTGGGGGTGAGGAAGAAGAAATATCTTTGGATAAACATGGGCAGAAAGTTAAGTATCTGGATAAAGGGAAAAAGAAGATAATTGTCAACTTAATTTTATTGAGGGGTAAAGAGAGGGCATGCATAGATTAAAATCAGGGAGAGGAAGAGGCAGAAGAAAGGATAAAATTAAAATGGGGAGGGGCAGGAATAACAGTCCCCAAGGAAGCAAATGAGGAAGGAAATTTGTTCTTTAGAAAAGAACAGGCAACCTCATTCACAAGTTAGCTGGTACAGCCCCACACGCATGTATCTGTCAGCAATAAATCACGGCAACACAGATCTCCTGAACTTCTCTCTTGTTCAATCATGATCGGTCTCCGGTAGAATTGTATGTGCAAATGATCTCTGATTAAAGCTGACCTCGTGTGTCACATGTGGTAAGTGTAGATGACTGCTTTGCCATGCTGTGATTTGCCATCCTCAGATTCAATCCACTGAGCACATTCAGCAAAGGGATTCCCAAGCAAGCATGAGGGCCCTACCCTGAGCCAGACACTGTGTTAGAGCCCTATCTACCGAAAGGCCACAAGCCCAGAGCTTTCTGTGAGCTGAGGAAGGGCAGCAGTTACTGAGACATGATTAAGACCAAAATAAAGAAAAAAAAAATCCAAATTATCTTGATGTAGATTGGAGTTGAACACATCTTACCACTTGTACATTTCATCACAGGACTGGAAGATTTAGCTAAACAAAATTTCTTTCTTAACATCTGTATATAACAGAACTGAAACTCTGATGTTACAGGATGCAATAACAGCCAAGTCTAATTTTCATCTTAAATGGATAGCTTTAATACTGGGGCCAGGTGTTATAAAACATTAGTGTAAAAATGCTGAGTATGAATGTATCAATGCTGAAAAGTGGACAAAATTGGTTCAGATCTAGTGACATTTCACAACTGAAATAAAAATATAAGAATGCTCTAAAAAACAATTTGGGCCTAAAAGGAATATTTATGGGCATTTCTTTTTAACCTAATATATAAAAAGCTCCAGAAATTGCTTTAACTCTGTCAGGAAAAAAAAAAAACCAATTATACACTCTAGATATCTTTGAAAAGGCTTTTTTATTGTTAATTTCAGATAGCATATTTGTTAATGCAAAGAAACTATTCCAAATTCTCCTTTTACTGGGTGGAAGAGGGAGCTTTGCATTAAGACATCATCTTAAATGTATTAATGGATGAGCTTTTTTCAGCCTGTTTTTCAGAATGTTTTTGACAGCCAGCCCTGGTGGTCTAGTGGTTAAGATTTGGTGCTCTCACCACCACGGCCAGGGTTTGTTTCCTGGTCTGAGAACTACACCACTTGTCTATCGGTTGTCACACTCCGGCAGCTGCGTGTTGCTGTGATGCCGAAATCTATGCCACTGGTATTTCAAATACCAGCAGGGTCACCCATGGTGGACAGATTTCAACGGAGCTTCCAGACTAACACAGACTAGGGAGAAGGAACTGGCCACCCACTTCTGAAAAAATTGGCCATGAAAACCCTATGAATAGCAGCAGAGCACTGTCTGATACAGCGACGGAAGGCGAGAGGATGGCACAGAAAGACCGGGCAGG
Organism: Tapirus indicus; assembly: GCA_031878705.1. NCBI lineage: Eukaryota > Metazoa > Chordata > Mammalia > Perissodactyla > Tapiridae > Tapirus > Tapirus indicus. The sequence goes on from CM062918.1 coordinate 51,954,064, forward strand.
GTTCTGCTCTGCTGTACACAGGTTGCTAGGAGTTGGAACTGACTCAACCGCACTAACAACAACATATTTGACAAATGAATGCTACTCTATTGTTAGACTTAGCAGAAATCAATTCACTAACCCCAATACTCAGTTGTACATTATCATTTAAAAAGTTATAGTTGAAATTGTAAAGCCAAAAGGTCTAAAAGCATATGAATGGTGTTTTTTGTATTTGAGATAAATTTTTCATCATCACCATCTGCATAGCCACTGTATTTAATGATGAAGCTAGAAACTGAAGCTGAATGATAAACAGGACCATTTCTCAAAAGAAGACCTCAACCAACGGTCAGTTTTCTATAAACTCTTCAGCATTTTTATTCACTATGAAGATTGAACCTTAACCCTAACATCTACGGCCTCTTGTTTTATTTCTGGCCTTTTCCTCTGCCGGCATGTTCCATGGCCTGGCCCCTTCCCCTGCAGGCCTTACCCCCCTCCTAGTGCTCACCCAGGGCTGGGACTAAATTCTCTTCTAAGAGCTCAGGAACGTCTTTACTGACAGAACTAAGCCGTCCCAGGCCTGGGTTCTATGTTCTTCTGAAATGCAATATTCAGGGCTTGGGCAGTGCTATTACACTGTTCCTTCGTTATTTCAAAAGAAGAAGTAAAATACTTTTATAATAAGAACTTGGCATGATGGAGCCCTTAAAAACTTGGGAATGGCGTACCTATCTATCTTTATCTTCCACTATCCACAGAAAGTGACCTTTGCTCTGGTCAAACTGGGTTATATATTGTCCCCAAATACAACCAAGACTTCCCCATTCCTATGCTCTTGCTGCCTAGTGGATGTGTTCTTCTCGTGTCTTATTGTAGATTGTGGCCTAACTCCGGGGGTATTTAGTTCTTGCATTGCTCTTTAGCTTTTCCTATGCAGGCCTCATTTTTACAATTTCTAGACTGTAAATTGCTCGAGGGAAGAAATTAGGTCTTCTATGTCTTTGGATCCCTTACAGGGCTTATATAGTGCCTGGTCCCAAGGGGGTGCACATCTTTTTGTTGTTTTTATTGGCAGTTTACATAACAAATCTCAAATGGTCACAGATATCAAGACTGGACCCACAGATGTCCTGGGAGTAATATCTGACTATACAGAGCAGCATTACTCAGGCACAAGGAGTCCGGCCAGGAAGGATGACAACCACAGCCAACACTTACTGAGCGCTTGTTACATGCCTGGCCCCCTTCTAAGTGCTTTACCTAAATATATGTGATAACCCTATGAAGTAACAATTACTCTCCTCATTTTACAGATAGGGAAACGGAGGCCCAGAGAGGTTGGGTGGCTGCTCAAGCTGGTGAATAGCAGAGCTGGGATTCAAACCCAGGCAGTCTGGTTCCAGAGCGAGAGTATAAGCATGACACAATACTGTCCCTCTACACAATACTGTCCCTCCCATGACACAATACTGTAGCTAAGGGGACCAGGATAGGGTGAGCTGGGAATACCCAGGAACCCAAGAAACAGCTACCAAAACTTCTACCATTTTTGTTGCTCATGTGCAATGCTTACCTGAGCAAATATGTGGTAAAATAGATAATCCTTTCAGCAATTAAACAGGTTCTCTAGTTTCTTGTGGTTTCAGGTTGCTGACTTTAAAATGCAATTTAAAATACATTCACAAATGATTAGCTCTGAAAACGACCGAGTCACTTTCTTTCCTCTCATTAGATATTTATCTATATGTCTAATTAGAAATTGTCCTTATGTCTAATGATACTATCACAGAGATAAATTATTTATAATCCGTCATGATATAACCACCTTCACCTGGTTAGAACATGATCGATCATTAACATCAATGGCAAAAGCAGAAGGCTCTTGACTTCCTTCTCCACAACTAGAAACAAAAATGTTAGTTACGGCAGAGAGAAACTGATGCAGAGAAATACCAGATGCATCAAATATAAACCCATACCATTGTGCAGGTCCCCGGCTGGGCACAGGCCCAACCTGTTAATAAAATTAAGTTTTAATTGTTCATTCTTTTGTGACTCCCATTGTATAAAGTCAATAGAACAGAGGAACAGAACCACAGAGAACCAAAAAACACATAGGCATTGAGGCCGTACCAGACCTGGCAGGGAATCTAGAATAACGATAACTGTGAAATAATAGCTGCCCTTTGTTTTCTTCTTGCTTTTATTTTTGTCATAGATAAACATTGGGGGTAAAAAGAAAACACACATTGTTTATGCCTTTGTAAACACAGTGGTACTCAGACAATCAATTCGGATTTTATTGAATAGTGTGTTGTTAATTAATCTTCTGAATTGTTGGGGTGTTTCATATGAAGTAGCCCCCACTCTCCCCTGGCCCTGCCCCAGACGTCATTCCTAGGTACTCATTTCAGTTTGCCACATAAAGCCACATGTGACATCACTGAAAGACTCAGAGATCAATTTCTTGGGCAGTTTCTTGAAGGTACGTGGCTAATGCCTGGGAGCCTGTCTACTTAAGAAAATACCTGCTTGATACGCAATGTGCAAAAGTTCGCTTGGAATTCCAAGTAGGGGAGCACTGTTGTCCCTATGCCCTTCATCAAGAAAGGTCATGTCATCTTCCACCAGAGAGAAGAAGGTGTGAACGTGAAGTGGGTGAAGGTGAAGTGTGACAGCTGCCCAGACACATCAGCTGAGTTAGCTCCGAAAATCAACAGGGTGACAGTTGTCACAGGCGGATCACTCTCTTCCTTACATCCTGGGATGGCGTAGGCCAGGCAATCGATTTCATTTTGTTTATTTATTTAATGGCTTACTTTTAAGGGAGAGCAAATTGCGCAAGTAAAAGGGCATAACCTTCTTTTCTTGGTAATCCAGAACCCTGAGGCCTTGAGGTTACTGTAGAGATGAATAATTCAAAATCCCCTTTAAATACAAAGCTCCGTATTCCTAAAAGTAGGTGATTTTTAAAAAATTATTAAGTGTGTTCTGCTGTGTGCAGAAATCTCAGGCTTCACCAAGATGGGATCAGTATGAAGCATTTGTACACGTACAAAGCGGCAAATGTTCCGATGATTAACAGTAAAACAAAGATGTAAGGAAATTATGAGGCCAATTTCCCTGAAGTCTCTCTGCAGTTACTTGCGTCTGAAGGTGATTTTGTATTTTATGACATCATACTTTCTAATTTCACGAAAGGAAAGGGAACCAAATTCGTGGATTTTATTTTTTGCTTCAGCTTCAAAATGCCTTAGGGCCAATTCAGGCCCGTTCAGTGGCAATCAGCTGTCTCCTAGGCCTCCTGTGTGTTTAAATAGCTCCTCTTCTGTTTATTCTGCACTGTTTTATCCTGTAAGCTGTCTCAAGGCCCTTCCAAATAAGCAGGAGGATTTAAATCTTAATGAATTGAAATTTGAATAACAGAGGCAATCCACGTTTGGGGGTCTTGAATGATTAGGATAAAGGTCTCTATTTCCCATTCTCACATTATGCCTGTGTTGTACATATTGCCTTGAAATCAGTGTTAAATAATAATTTTAAATAATTAAAATGTTAAAAACAGCAATAAGAATGCTGATATTTAGATTTAAATAGCACTTTTCAGTTTATAAGAACTTTTGTTTACAGGTTTCCGTTCTATTCTTGGAATAGTTCTAAAAGGTAGGAAGAACAGGTGTTAAGCCCACTTTATAGATGAAGAAACTGAGTCACTGAAAGATTAAGACACCCTCAAAACAATATGGACAAGTGGCAGTGCCAGGACCAGAAACTCAATTGTTTCCAATGGCCTTGCCGTGATTTGGCCAGATGCCTTAACATCTGTGTCCCAAGACTTTCAATCATATTCTGGAAATTATTGGAAATTCTTTCTTATAAAGCTTATAACAGGGACAGTATGGAAGTCTAGAGTCATCTCTTTTTTAAAAAATATAATCGGAGATTGTTCATCAGTTCAATCAATTCTGGAATTGGAAGAGACAAGCAATGCTCAAACACCTTTCTCTAGCCTCCTGTCATTTTGATGGAAGGCGTAAAAATATATATAACGTCCTTAATTGTAATTTAACACCAAAATGTTAATTCTGTTCTGTCACTTCTCATCACTCAAAATGCCAAGGAGTTAAATTTTTAGACATGGAAATAAAAAATAAAAATCGCAAAGATACATTCTAACATTAATAGAAACAACAACAATGATTAAAAAGGCTTACCTTGCAGCCTTCACATGTAATGACACCATAATGGATTCCTGATGATTTGTCTCCACAGATCTTGCATGGAATAATTTCAATTTGAGCTGCAACAGAAGCACGCAACCAGTTAATTACATTTTCTTTTAAACACCTTATAAAAGCGTTCCCTGATCAGCATTTGTATAGTGAAAACTAATAACCTGCTAAACATTATACTGCATTAACTATTCATTGCTGAACTGTGAGGGTCCCCCCAGAGCCCTGGACTAAATTATGGCTGCTCGTTATATAATAGCTTTCGGGTTATTAAAATGGGTCATTAGAGAAGGTGTTTAAGAACCCACAAGAAGACTGGAATCAGCATTTCAAAGCCTTCAAGAACTGGAGAGTTCGCAGTTTAGGCCTCAGAGCAAAGCAGATACTAAAATGTTTCCTCCAATCTCATTTTCCATTATTATTTTTTAAAAGTCATAAATCTGTCTTGGCTGAGCTTTGTAGCCCGACTGGTAGAGAAAAATATACTCCAAAACGTCAAGACTACTTAGGAAAATAATTCAGTTCAAAATGTTAATAAGTTACATATGATGGTAAGTTAAGAATTTCTTACTCATCTTTTTTTAATTAATGTAGTTGCCATGTGTTAAAAATTAGCCATTTGTGTACGATCAAAACCCTTCAACCATAAAGTTAATATCGTATCTGAATTTAACAATGATGAATCCTGACGAATAGAATATGTAGCTTCTGAGTTCTTCATGTTGGAAATTGATTTCCCGGTACAGCGTGTTTCTATCCAACTAGATGTCTCATGCCGGAAGACTAACCAAATAATTCATATACATTACATCAAAGTTCTCAAATATGACAAAACACATTTCTACGCAAACACATTATATCTTGAGCAGAGTTGGAAAGAGCATAATTAAGGATTAAAAAATAACCTAAGGAATAGAATAATTAGGCAAAACAAAGTACTTGGACCATCTATTAAATATAATTTATGTGTGAAATAAAGAAGACCAACACTGAGCTGTATATACAGGATAGCAATGTTCACTGTACCTGGAATGTTCCGTGACGCTAAGTTTATTTTCCACAGATTTCCCTACTGGATATCATGTCAGATTACCTACTAAGTCACACACATAAACACAATTGGAAGTGCCCAAGTGTATTTCATTTTCGTATAGCCCCTGCCCCATGCTTTACACAAAGCAATGACTTGTCTAAGGAATATGTTGCACCATGTAACACACATATACACACAGTCCACTCTTTTCTCCAATGTAATCCCATATCCTGGGATAATTTCCACAATTACTTACTTTGGATTTGATGCGATATTGTATTCAATACTTACAAAGAGCATACATTACATTTCTGAATTTAACCTCATTATAAACCATGTGTACCTGCTAACGTCCTTTCAAGGGGACTAGCACAAGTATTGTGGTGATTTTTAGGAAGTGCAAGCTATTCTAGAAAAAGAGTCCTTTTCCTGTCAATCACTTTTAGTGTTGATATACTGAGTTTTATTGTCCAGAGTTAGATATTGTTCAAAATCTCACATCCAATGTATTTTCCATAATCCTGAAGCTTTCTAATACCAATAATGGTGTCTTTGTATACTGTCTAATATGTCTATTCTGAGTTATGCAACTTAATATGATATAAGGTCACATTTAACAAACATGATCATCTCCAAGTCTGCCTCCTCATCTTAGCACCTAGCTTGATTCCTTCAAGGAAAATTCTTTATGAAATCTAAACTGTAATAATGTTTCACACTTATGCCCCCTCCAATATTTTTAATATAGTCGAGGCAAAGTTTTGTGCCACAGATTGTCTGCAACTCTAGAGAGAGATAGTTTTGCCCAACATTTTTCAAAGACTCACAAAAGCCATCAGCTGAAGAGTTATTGCCTAGATTTTCCCATATGAATTCACCATTCTATAATGAGAACCAGGTTCCCTCACTCCAATCCCTAAGGAATAGAAGAATGAGGCAACACAAAGTACTTGGACCACCTTTTAAACAAAATTTACATGTGACATAAAGACCGACACTGAACTTCTGCTTATGTCTCACCCCAAGCTGTAATCACTGAAATTAGACATAGACAAACTTCATCAGGCCCTCTAGTCTAAATCAGCATCAGAACTACCTGAGTTAATTAAAGTAACACTAGTGCTTAACTCAGGCCTTTCAAGAGTTATCTTCACTCCATCTTAACAATGGAAAGATCTAGCATATCTATTTAGTTCTTCAATAAGATATGAAGGCCCTGGACAGCCCTTATTGGGAATGCTGAGTAAAACTGTATCTGGATCAAATAGAAAATGATGTATTGCTGTTTAGTCAGCCTGGACTCTTAGTGGATTACCCATGAGAAATGAAATGATGATGTTTAAGGCAGTGATAAAGTGCCTGCTAACGCCTCCTGTAATCCCGCAAGTGATATGGAGATCTGGCCTGGAGGGGTCTGCTCATGATGGGGTGGCCCTGGGAGTGCATCCTGGCCCAACACTTCCATCCTTGGGATGGCTCACGGCCTGGCTGGCAGGAGGGTGGAGGGTCATTGGAGCACAAACCCAGAGTTTGGTGCGACTACTGCACAGGACCACTGGCCTTAGTCAGGCTCCCAAACTCTTGGTCTTCAGCCTTGCTTCAGCTCCCAGGGTCTTTCAGATCTGGAGGGTACTCAAGCTGAGACAGATTTCACAAGATTTATGGAGGCCAAGATGCTTAGTATGAATGGACTCACTGTAGATGACCTGTATTTCAAGCAGGGGCCCACTTGCCTAGACCTTTGCTCCCCCCTCCCCCATATGTTTGTGCTTAGTTCCAGTGGGCAATATTGGCTAAAGAATCAGAATGAGTTAGAACAAGCATCACTAGGAATCTCATGGTAAGATGATGGGAGGGTTTCTCCCAAAGCAAGCTTCAGGTATTCTGATTGGTCAGATTAAACTATTCTACCAGCCTATCCCCTGGGTGGCTCTCTTATCTCAGAAGACAATTTCAGTTGCAAGTGCTCTTTAGGAAATGACTAAAGTCTACCTGCTCCAAAAAAGCAAACTCTCTAATGCTATCTGATCACATGTGTTGATAGTTCCAGAAAGCAAATATTTGCAGATTGGAGCAGTGCATTTACTCAACCTTCTATTTAATCCAATGATGCACAAAAGCGGCCTCCACTCTCTTAGTCAGCTTACAGAATTCCAGTCTATCAATGAGAAAAAAAGTGCAGTCAATGCCTTGCAAATTTTTCAAAAGGAAGGCAGTTCAGTTCCATAAATTTGAGTTCTCAGACCAATAAGAGGGAAAAGGACAAAAATCCCTCTGCCCTTTTTTTTCCCATCCCTTAGGCTTTTCCATTTTCTAACAGGTAGTGTTGTGTCTTTTCAAAATAATCTTCTTTTAACACAAATTATGAGCCTTGGCCCATATATATACTGCACACATTAACTCAGCCAGTGTTTCAAAGGAGGAGCTCTGTCAGACACCACTACTGTCACAAGTATATTGATTAAATTAGTCCACATACATATTCATCACAGCAGAGAGGTTTATCTGAAGCAAGACTCACACATATAATCATGAATTGGCTTAACAATGAACAATCTCGCTATGCAAAATTCTAATTTGCCCACATTTTCAGCTCTATTGCCTAAACAATTTGCTCTCTCATGCACCCTAAGTAATTCAAGCAGCCTCTCCACACCTGCAGAGGCAAATTTCTGCAGTTTCAAGAAGCTGACAACAAGTGGCAGCGGGGCGTCAGGAAATCCTGGAATGCAAGTGTGCTAATTACCCAAGTGGCCCTTGCGCTGGGCTGTCATTTAGCACTGAACTTCCATAAAAAGTTTGCTTCTCACTTTTAATTATAAAACGAACAAGAACACAGGCACTGGTGTTCTTAACATCTCATTTATTCCTCAGGACCTATTTTGGGAGATATCTTGGCCCATAGAAAAATGCCCATTCTCCCAAAGAATTAAAAAATACAGTTGTACAAGAGTTGTGCCCATGACTTCATTCTGTGTGTGAAGAGTGATCTCTTGATAATAATCTAATGGATTTACAATAACCAATAATATCTAACATGTATTTGTGCTTATAATGTGTCAGGCATTATCACATTTCACTCCTCCAACAACCCTGTGAGGTAGGTGATATTATTATTATCATCATCATTATTATCATTTAATATTATTTTCTGCATTTTTTTCATGAGAAAACTGAAGCTCAGAGAGGCTAAATAACTTGCCCAAAGTCAGAGAGCTAAGAAGAGGTATGGCTGGGATTTGGACACATTTTCGTCTTTTTGTTTAACTCAAAAATTTAATTCTTTTCTTGTTTTTCTTTCTCACCATACTGTACCGGCCAACCTAAATCGCTCCAGTAACAAACATCAGGGGTGTAGTGCTCTTGGTATGCAAACCATTAACGGAGGATTGAAAGACATCTCATAAGTAATTTGGTTAAACTTACAAACAACTCAGGAACTGATGTCAGGATGCCTTTCTGTGAGTTACCTGACTAGTTTATAACTGGAAGTAATCATCAACCTTCTAGATCATTCTTCTCAATTTTATAAAATTCCGAGCACAGTTTTTGACCTTACGGTGACTGCTACCAATGTTTAACAATCCTTAAGGCTGGGCAAATTACTTAACCTCTCTGAGCCTCAGTTACATATTTGAAGATTCAGTGATATGATGTATAAATGATGCAGCACATACACGATTATTTTATATACATATTATATATATATGCACATTACACAGTTCTAAGAAATAGTTGGCACTCAATAAATAGTTATTATTATTGTTATTGTTGATAAGAAATCCTGCCTTATAGCGAAATGAAATTCTTTTCTCCGGACTTTAAGCTCTTTCCAAAGTGGGGATAGAAGAAAGCTGCTTATCCTCCAAATAATATGACAGGCAGTTCATACCAGCCACCAGCGCAATCCTTTACAGCACTGGCACTTAACTCTTTGCTGCAATACAGCAGTATGTTGCAGCCAGTTGTGGATGTGTCACAAGGAATTTGTTACTAATAACAGTAAAAAAATTAAAGTTTTTTATTGGTTCATATAAAAAAATAAACTACTATGGACCTAAGCTTACCCCAATAATATCTTTCACTCTAGTTCACTTGCACAACCATATACATTCTTGAATTGGACGGAACAGGGCGGGGTTACTGCTGGCTTGCAGGAAATGGCCAAACCTTGGGTACACCCATGAGAGTATGTCACACAAGTGAATGTTAAGCAGTTTTGTGTATCTTGCAAAAATGGTGAAGAACTACTGCTTATAAAAAAAAAGCTACCTTTAAACCAATCTGTTGATAGCGTTTTTTTCCAGAGGGCTGAGAATAGGGAGGACCTTTCACTTGCTATGTTACATATTTCTCTAATGTTTGAATTTTTTACAACCAGCATGTATTACTTTTGTAAGCAGAAAAACCAATAAAGATTAAAAAGAAAAACCCTAAGGCATTTGATTTTATTTTCAGTAAAATGGCTTGAGTCCTTTATGGATTAGTCACTCTATTTTATCCCCAGTTTAAAACTGCTGGGGTATTAAAGGCTTCTGCAGCTGCCTGGATGGCAGCCTGGCCTGCATGTCAAGGCCGGCTGGTGGAGAGCAGCAGAGTCTTCACCTGGTTTCCTGGAGGGACTTTGGGACCTTCTGGCTTCTAGAGTTTTGTGGCCCCTCTGGGTCTAGCCACCTCTTAGTTTCAAGGGCATTGTGCCCTGCCCAGTGGAGCCAAGCCGAGGGGGAACAAAGAGGGGCTGAAATTTACCTGGCTTTGAGCCCTGCCGCAGAGGGCTGTAACAGCCTGGAGTAAGGGAGACTTTTTCTAATTTGTCTGCTCAAATGGGCACCTTGTTTCCAAACCATCCTTCCAGAGGTGGCGCCCTTGTCTACAGCATGCAAAGCTGCTGTGTGTGCTAGCACTGGACAGTTCAGGGAGCAAAACCCGCTCCCTCCACTCTCTCACTGCTGCCGCTGGAGGCCCCGGGCCACCATAAGGATTTGCAGAGAGCTCTTCTTACACCTCCATGGTGGGAGGGGAACAGACTGTGTGGGCTTCCAACAGTTTGGCACACTCTGTCATCCTGGACCCATGGCTTGGAGTATAGCATGGATGTATTCCATAGCTCAGGCATGTTCAATGGCCCTCCAGGGTGGGGAGGGCCGAGTTCCAGCTGCATACTATGCAAACTAAAAATCAACTTGTTCTGCCAGTTTGTCTATTAAATATATACTACATATACTACCAGCATGTTTTCCTAGCACAGGCTTTCTTCCACTGATTTTTGGATTCTGTCATGACAGTACTTGATCCTCGCTGAACATCACCAAAGCAATCCCCTTCCGTACAGCAGTCTCGTGGTCATTTCTGGCAGCAATAATAACGCTTGATATTCGCAGAGTTCTATAGCAGTTTTTAAGGTTTTTGTCCTCATTAGCTTGTTTTGATTTTGGTGCTCACAACTCTGAAGTAGGCAGATGGGTATTATCACCCCCATTCTGCAGATGTGGAAAATGAACCTCAGGAGGGTTAACCGACTTCTTCTCTACGTCTAGATTTCCCAGGGTTTAATTGTAGAGGCAGCCACAAAAAAAGACAGACTTGGTGTCTCCTTCCTATTCAGGATTACTTGATGCCTTTAGATTTATGTTATCATCGATCTGGGCTCTCAAGGGAAATGTCACGAGAGACAAAGAGCTGGAGGTCAGTTCTGCTTAGAAGTGGAGTCCGCAGTCCTTTCAAAGCTCCCTCTGACCCTCGACTCCCTGGGTGGCCTCAAGCAAGTCACTTACACCTCCACTTCCTCCATCTATAAAATGGGAATAATTCTTACCTCCCAGGCAGGTGGTGGTAAATGAATACTCGCAAAGCTCTTTGAAGATGAAAAGACCTATATAAATGGGAAGCTTTAGGAAGCTTGGCATATCATTCTTGGCAAGGACCAGGACGCTTGCCCTCACTACCCACAACAGGCTCTGACACAAAAAGGATAAAGAGAAATATACAGAACTGTAATTTTCATCTGCTAGCTAGACTTAAAGTTTTTTTAAAAACATTGTTGGTTTCCAAAAATGCCTTCCTGAGGGACTAATGCGTCCAGATGTTACTACCTTAGTCTCAATTTGAGAAAAAAGAAGCACATAGATGGTATAACAGCTGTCACAAAGTCCCTGAACTAAACTTTCACCAGGGCTCGTGTAGTCGTTGTGGGGGCATCACAGAAATGGCATGATTCTCACTTGTTAAAGAGTCAACAGACATGTCACCCTCTGACATCCCGAGCCTTGGTATTAAGTTGATATCTGACTCAAAGGACCCTGTCAAGCTATAGCCATTAAAAAAAAGTCGTGCACCTTACTCTGCCCACCCCCTCAAAAGTCCTGCACCTTACCTACTATTTAAAGCCACTTCTTAAAAACTTGAACTTGTCGCTTCTGCTGAAAATTTAACAGCTTTTAAAAAAATCATTTTAAAATAAAAAGTATTGCATAAAACCTGCCAAATACAAACACATCTCAAACAATCGAGAGATCAAGCATTTGCAAACTAAATCTGAAATATGACAACATTGGAGTTTTGGAACTTTGATTGTTTTCTTCAGTCCTTATACATGTAAAACTTAGGTGCGGAAGAGTTAAAACCCTGGGCCAGAATGCCCCCTAAGAATTCAGAGAAAGCGGAGCTGTGTATGCAGGAAATCTCTGAAGAGTAAAGAAGACAGGCACATCTTCTCATGTGGCTTTCTGTGAATATGCAGGTGGTTCTGACAACGAGAACTGAATATTAATCCTTTGTAATATGTTTCCATTCCTACTAGATTAAGCTTTCCAGAGAAACTGACTCACATTCCCTGATGCATATGTATCTTTGCTAAAAGCCAAATCCAAATGAGCACTTTTGTCCCTAGACAGGGAAATTCTGTCAAATCAGAGAGGAAACAGATTTTTCATATAGAGGAACAGTAGATGGCTTTGACTGTTAGATCCAGTTCTCTCTAGAATTCTCCTACTACACAGGAATGCACAAAATACCTAAATTTATGGCAATTGACTCTTTACCTCTTTTGCTAACTACCTGGTGACTGACTAAACCTTGAATAACATAATTGAACAGCAAGAGAAGCTGCTCCCTAACACTTTACTTTACTCATCCAGTGGGTCAAAGACTGCATAAAATCCCAATAAAAGATGATGCCAATAAGATCAGTGATACAATACTTTTCTCTTTCTTGTCTTTCCTAATTTAACCTCTCTATTGCCTTTGTAAACAACAGAACATACTTGTTGTTGAGAATTTGTGGGTTATGTGAAATCAGGGACCAAGGGAAAGGTAACTAACTGGCTATTCAGCCAATTATTCTCAGTTGGGATAAAGCCCTCTAAAATTCTAGAATTAGCTACATTTTTTTTCATTATATAGTTCTTGAAGATTTTCTAGGACCTTGAGATCAGAAATATCTAATAAAATTCCTTCTCTTGGATCTCTCGGCATGAGTTAGCTGTAATTTCTTATAAGCAGGAAAACGAGTCCATTTTATTTTACTAAGTAGTTAGACTACGCTCAAGGGAAATTCCTAATCACTTCTTTTCCAACAGTAGATGTGTGTCCTTTATACAATTCTGAATACTAGACAAAAAAATGTCATCTGACTCACAGAACTGCATCTAATCTTTTCTAGCGATCAACCTCACTCTAGATACCAATTCCTTTTTTCCCCTTAACAAGTACAATTGTGCCACATTTAGGTTAAGTCTTCCTTTGCTCACAGTTGAGAGCAACGGGGTCAGCTCTTTGCTTTCATCATTCAAAGTCTGTTTTTCACAACAGAAAAAACATCTTTAAAACCAAACCAAATCTGGAGATCTTATCTAGTTTCTGCTTAACCAAAAACATCAGAATTACTCTTACTGCATTTTATGAAATATCCTTACTTTATACAATTACCCCAAAATTCTCACACCTAAGCCCAAGAGATAACCACTTCATTTTACAGCTCTCTCAACTTCACACCTGCCTATGCATATACCTCAAGCTATACCCATTGTATAATCTTGGTATTTCAACTTAGAACCTTTAATTTTTTTAATGGGTACATACAATGTTACAAAAATAAACAAACCTGGTGATTCAGTTACAAGTCCAAAGACAGAAAAATCTATTGGCACAGAAATAGGTCTTAAAACAAAAAGGATATTTTTTAGAATCTATTTGTTCTATGGCTTCATATGAGTCTGGCCCATTGAATGCTTAGCATATAGCATCACAGTTTGCTGAATAAATCAAACAAAACATTCTGTTTGCCTCAGAATACTCCTTAAAGGGCCAAAGTCTCCTGCCTAAAAATTCAGCCATTGATTGCTAATTCCAACTGTGTAATTTCCACGATCCCCTATTGGTGCCAACACAAAAATCAGCTGGATAAAGATGTGCAGAAGTGGGTCAAAATAACAAGAATGCAGGTTAAGTCATCAAAGCTTACCAGGCAAAGAAATCCATTGTTTCTTCCCATATAACTTGGGTGGTCTTTTTGAAGATCAGTTACTGCTCATTGAATAGTAGATTATGTCATTTAAAAAATATTCCTTAACCAAATCAAGTTTGGATTCATGGCAAAAGATTGGAAATAACTTGCAACTTTAAACCTTGAAAATAAATTTATATGCCTCTATATTAAGCTATAGAGGACTAAAATGACAACACATTCATAGCCACAGGAACACAGACTGGTGATATCAAAACTTTCTCAGTCCACATATCATTTTAGTGGTAAGGATGGTTAAAAGGATTATCCCACAGCCCAGATCCCCACTCCACCTCTGTGCTGTTTCCCACTTCACAAAGCCTCCCTAGAATTAATAGGGAGAATGGAGCTTTGGCCAAGAGACCAGGAAGGGGTCTGGTTTTTATTAAAAATCACAAGCAAATTATTCAGATTTGTCAGAAGCAGGAGTGTAGATATTGTCATATTAATAATTTTAAGACTGTAAGATCTTGAATGATTAGTGACCAACTCCTAGAAGAAAAATTCTACTAGGTTCTGCACTTCCAACTTCCAGGACATAGCCAATGACATCAAAACAATATATATGGCAAGTTCTAAGCCTTCAAATATATCATAGATGTATTTGTGGATTGCATTTCAATGGTATTTTTCATAATTCTCTTTTATAATGGTTTTCTAAGACAAGCAGTTCAGTCAGGCATAGGAATGACCAGACAAATGACCTCAGGAGTTTTTTCTGCCTCTCTCTCTAAATGCAAGCTCTTTAAACTTGCTTATTAAAGAAACATTTCCATTTGTAATTATAAAGATCAACTAGAAAATGGATAACAATATTTCCTGATAGCTGAAGCACAGGTGTTTCTATGGTCTATTCCCAAGAGGAGAAAGCAGGAGCTGGTGGCTATTTCTTCATAGGAAAGGAATATACAGAAAAAGGCAGCAGAGCCTTGGGGATATTAAGTAGTTGTGAGATATAAGGAGAAGGAATGCTCTGGACCAAGCTAAGAGATTGTCAGATTTATTTTAAGAAGGTCTGACATCTAAGCATCAGTTCGCAGACTATAACACCTAATAAGTGTCATTTTTTTCCAATAAAAGGAAATGTATATTTTGGGTGTTTATCTTGAAGTTACCTATTTTTATGTAAGTCATGCACTAGAGGTGAGGTAAGAATGCCATAGCCACATAAAGATACCAAAGAAAGGTTCACAACACTGTATTTCCTATGCTATTTTCAGTTTCTGTTCCCATGGTCCACGGAGCTTCTTTTGCCTGCAAACAAACATTTCAGATGATATTCTATAACTGTCCTGCACATACTCCTACCAGCTATCCAACATTTGGCAATGTGTGTCTTTGTCACTTAAGATAGCTTCAGTGAGTGAGTGTGACATTATCATTGGAATAAGTGAATCTTTCTAATTTGCAGTAAAAGTGTCCCATTCACACACTTTGGTACTTCAGTAAAGCAAGGTTTTGAAATCCATTTCTCAAGTGATGGCAGCACATTTCACATCAGATGGAAACACACTCTGATTGCTAACAGCTGCTATGGGCACATCTTACTGTCACAGCTGGAGCTCAGAATAGCAGGTCCTGTTTAATGCCAATGGCTGCTACCATCTTAAATCATCACACACACACACACACACACACACACCACACATTCCACACACTCACAAACAGGTCCATCCAGCTGCAAGTCCTACCACCACTTGCTGGGAACCTGTACATCAAGGCACCAGGCACGCAAAGAGGGCAGAGAGAACCCACCAGCACACTTCATCTTGTTACATTAGCTTCCCTGTATACGAATTAAGGGTGAAAGTGAAAACCCTTTTAAAAGGAGAAGAAAGAAAAGAGTTGAGTAGAACCTTGAAGATAAAGTGTAGAGGTTGAATTTGCAAGCTCTAGAGCCGGGAGTTGAAACCGTGGCCTGTCACTCACTAGCTATGTGAACTTGGGCAGCTTTCTTAATCTCCCTGTGCCTGATTTTCCTCGTCTTTAAAATGACCCCTACCTCATTATGATACAGTACCCAAGTAAGGTGCCTGTAGAATCAGTGCCTGGCACATAGCAAGCACTCAATAAATGTGAGCGATCATCATCATCTTCATCATCACTGTTTTAAGGACAGTAGTATTTGGCAAGGGCTGCAGGTGGGGTTGAGTGAACTCTCAGAAAAATGAAGAAGGGTAGTCACTACATTCCTTTTAGATAAAGACACAGAGTTCAGCAGCTTTATTTCTAATGCAGAGGCCTACTATGAGAAGAAACACTAAGCAGGTACAAAGCATGATTGAAAGAAACCAGTGTGTTATGTCAGCTACCTACTTTCTAGGTAAAGCCCACAGCAAGGCTGGCATCTTGGAGAGGTGGTAATCGGAGGAAGTGGGAGAGAGGCCTCTAAGAGCTGTGTGGTAAAGTGGGGAAGAGACTGAACTACAGGGGTTAGGAGCCTTCTAAAACTGCCTGTTAATGAGTGAAATTTACCAAACACCTGTGAAACTTTGTGACCATCTTTCTCCAGAGCTCAGCTTCCCTCACCTGTTCTTAGGTGTCATGTTGCACTAGATAATCTTCCAGATTAGGTCCTGCTATATTATACCATGATTTGATGACTACAAGTGAGTTGAACTGGCATTTCCCCAATAGCAGGGACATCTTTTTATGGCGAAATCCAGCTGGTGTCATCTGGTCAGGGAAAAGTAGTAATAGAAAGTGGAAGAGAAGCCCACCTGGCAACCAATTTATCTATTTTCATTGCATTTTGCTTTAGGAAAGAGAACACGCTGGAATGTTCTCGTCAAGGTTCAGAGTAAAACTGGAGAGCACCCACTGGAGCTAGGACACTCTGTTTCTATACAATACCTGCCCCCTCCTTTTTTGTTTTATTCAAAAAAATAATGTTAACTACTATCAATCAATGAGAATTCCTTTCAATACCACACCCTGCCATTACAGAAGAGACAGGGCAACACAATGCCAATATGGTGTTGATGGAAAATAAAGTATTTTTTTTCCCTTCAAGGTAAACAATTTCAACAGAGTTAGGTTGTTATTGTTTTTCTCTCTTTTCAAAGAGAGAAATTGTGCGCTTTTGCTTTGAATCAGTAGAAGCAAAGCCTATGGCAAGTAGCGTCAGTAATGCAAATCTATTTCCTATTGTTTATTTTTCAAAACAAAACCTTCTCCATTAGTGAAGCATTTTAGGACCTCAAGATACATGCTTCCCAGCTGCAACTGTGCATGGCATTAGATGTCAAGGACCTAGTCCAAGGCCTTGTCAAGGACCATTAGGACATGGAGAAGTAACTTCTGAGGCAGGGTCTCGTGGTAACAGAAAAGGATACTCATCAGACGAGAGCCTTCCCTGTAAGATCATGGGGAACCAATGCCCAGAGGGGTGGCTGGAGTCAGCCCAGTGCTCCGGGAAATTCAACCTAACTACTCACTATGACTTGCCCTTATTTTGCCTTCACTGTTATTCAAAGGGACCCAAAGCAGTCACTGAAAGCAATTCCAAGAAATGGAGTTCAAAAAAAAAAGAACTAAGGCTTAGAAAAAATCATTTGAATAAGTGTGTAGACTTCCAATTGAAATTCTGAATAGGACAGGATTCTTTGGTTACAAGCATAACTTTAGTGTTTGTTTAAAAAACCAGTCACACCTCAAACACACCTGCCAATAATCAAAAGGATGGCTAGCACCTATGAGGAGTTATTATTCATTTACGACATCCTTTAAGATATGTCGCAAGAATAAGTTTGACCAGTCCTTACCCATCCCCGCCCTCTAAAACAAACAAATAGCATTTCTATTGAAGCCAATTTCCTGTTCTTGGAATCACCTTTTTGAGTCGTCAGTTAAACAAGATAAACTGATTACTTTGCCATACAATTTGCCACTGTCAATAACAAGGCAGGTAACTCTACCAGAGAAATACAGTCCATTTCAAAATGTTTCTTGAGAGTGAACTACTCCATCGATGACAGAGCAATCCTATCCCTTCTTCTGGTGTGTTGAGGTAAATGGTGCTCAAGAAGTACATTTAATTGCCCGATTAGACAGTCCAGTCCAGTGAATCTATTATTTTCCTTTCTTTCTTCATTTCTTTTCTTTCTTGGCTTTTGGACATTACTAATTAATTTCAAAGAATGTTTTCTTTAGGCATAATTTTACATATATTCTTTGAGGACCTATATCAAAGTTCAAGGCACTTTACAAAAACATTATGTCATCAATAAGGCAGGGAGATCTCAGGAATAGTTACAGCAATGATTTTAAAAGGTCTGTGTGATTTTTATATTGTGTCATTTCAGGAGCTTTTCTTAAAAGGGCTTGAAGGAAGACATTAAAATGCAGAAAACCTAACTTTGAAAGTGCTGATCAGGCTGCCTTCAGTCTACCCTATATCAGGGAGTTAAGGGGCTGGGGAGCTCTTAGTCCACCTGGATACCACAGTTTCTCAGTCATCTCTTAACCTGACAAATAACTGGGTGGCATCTCCATGCCTGTTGATTTTGTCAGGCCCCATATTTTATTCAACTGTAACCAAAAAATGGGGAGCAACAAAGGATGAAGTAGGAGAAAACTGTAAACCCCAAAGGCCAACTAACAAATTTCCTAACCTGATGATGTATTTTAATATTATAGGAACTTAAATTCCTATTAATTATTTTTTGAGTTAATGTTTGGTCTGTCTACTGAGAAAGTAATTGCTGAGCTGGGGGGAAATTAGTCACAAAGACTCTAGCAATAGGTATAAATGGCCAGTGGGCCAAGGGGTTTGAGATTATGAGTGGCAGACGTAAGAATGGTTTCTCCAGGAATGTTGCCACTCATTTCACTCCAGTGTGGCTATTTTTCCCCATCTGCAGCAAGCCAAAACAACCCCCGGGAGAAAGGCACAGGGACAAGAAAATAGGTAGCAGTTCTATACATTCTTCAGCAGCATCTCATGAACCTTAAAAAATCAAACTTTAGGAAAGCCCATTTTTATATCCCCAGACACACCAAAATGTAAAATGGGATAAACATCGATAGTTGCAAAGGACTTCTCGTGGGGAAAGCTTCAGTGCCACGATGCACATGTCCATCAGTTCCCCAGTGTGTCCTTGTCCTGAACCCTGTGGCTGACTAAGTGAGGTTAGTCTAGCCCGAAACAGGGAACTCTATGCTGACTGCAGTAAAAGCACCGAGGTGCCCCATGATCAGACTCTGCTGCATCTTAGTGATTTCTGAACTGGAGACTGAAGTCAGTTTCTCCTGCGATTATGATCAGATTATGACAATGAAAGTCACCATTCGGGAGTCTCTTGGACAGGAGTTTCCCTTTTGTTCTCCCTCCATTCAGTTTCCAACACTCCCTGCTTGCTGTACAATTTTGTTATCAGGGGAGGAGTCATTCTGATACAACCGAAAATGTGTACGATCAGGAGTGGGGTGATCTCGATGTTCCACACATGCTGGACGTGTGTGGGTGCCCCTGTGCTGTGGCAGAGGGATGGCCTTTGAGTGTCCTCTGTTTTTGTCGTTGCCATCGTCTACCATATTAATTTTCTGGAAGAAGAAAATTAGCGGCCAATATTTTCTTCCAACAAAATCCCTGGTACCAGACTCAACACCAAAATGGGGATTGACCTTCAAAGTAGTGATGGTATCATTGCCACAAACTACTTTGAACTACTTCTTCTGCAACTGCTCTCAGTGCCAACAAGATGAGAAAGACAAGTATGTCAGTTTATAGTCACTTGTTTTTTTTTTTTAAGGAAAACAGCCTGTTCGGGTTTCTTCTCTTACCTTATTTACCACATTAACTATTGGCCATTTTCAAAAATCAAATTCACTTCTCCAGGAGAACAATGGCCACGATGGGGAATATTAAAACATCGCTAAAGGAGTTGAAAGCAATTCCAGAAGAGGAATTACATCTTAGTTTTGGGCACTGACAGTGTTTTTGGCACAGATGCTTAGCCTCCCCAGTTGACTGCTTTGAAGGGGCAATGTTCACATGGAAGCGTACCTCTTAGTACATTTGTTAAAATAAAATCAGCCTCATTACCTAATAATGTAAATGACTTTGGGAGGAAACGCTGAGTCTCATATTTTATTTCTCCTTACAATACTGTTCAATTAGAGTAGACTTTGTGGAAATTCTGATTTCATTACCCATCACCGTTGCATTAAAATATGCCTTCTGATGTCATGCTCCGAAATAAACTAAGTTGTTTGCTACCACTACCTACACGCAAATTAGAAAATTATATGACAAGGAGTTTAATACAGCCTGCAGCTGGGACACAGGTTATTACTGAAAGTAGTTGTCGGCATGGTTTCTGGTTTCGCAGTAAAAGAAGACGACTTGAAAGGACTCCGTGGTTTTGATGCTCTTCTGAAATGAAAACATTCCGTGAGTGCATAGCATTGGGTTGTCATTAATGTCAGCCATGCGAAAACACTGTCTCCACGAACACTACAGTCATTCCCCTGTCGAGACCATGACTTTCCACTCTCTGGCATTTCCGGCATTATGCCGATACTTTTCCAAAAGAGAATCTTCGGGCAATCCATTCTAGGTACTCAAACAAATATAACACTCTTAAATGAATAGGTGGCCTGAATTTGCTAAAGTCAGCCAATAATTTACGGGAGAATGTGTTCTTTTCTGAGAAACATCTCAAGTCAAGGATGAAATCCTCAGGTTTGGGGAGGCAAGAAGTTTAAATACTACGTTTAAAGATACACATTGGTTCAAGATAATGTGATGGATAAAAATACAATAATAGCAGAGTAACTCGTTCCTCTCGAACTTCTTGATACGCACAGTTTAACAAGGTCTTATTGACAAAAGCAGAAAAATCTCTGGCATTCTTGACATGTGTGATGATATGTAGCACCTTCTATGTACTGTGTCTGTTTGTCTGACTATACTGTAAACAAGCAATAAAACACTATACTTCATCCCAAAGTTACGAGGAATGGGGAATCGAGCACTTTGGGTGCAATTAACAGTACATTAAAAAACAGAGTTGCCATCTACTTTGTTGCTCTATGCAATCAAGCTGGGCACAGGAGAGAAAAAATAAAGCTGTTTTCTTAGGTAGGGAGTAAGTGTTAGGAAGTGGTATTTGTTATCACATCATCAGGGTATTTTGCTGCTGTTATTTTCTGCCCCTCATTCATTGCCCATGAATTAATTTCAGAAACAAGCAAGGCATAGGGGAATAGGCTAAATATAAAACAATATTTTGCTATATTCTTGGGTTTCAAACACTCTAAAAGCAAGGTACCAAACTTTGGATAAGAAAATATTTTGCAGTTTCCCAAGACATCATGTATGTGTCGTGCTTGCTACAGTGGTAGATTTTTAGTATCACTTTTTTATTGCAATGATTTTCAAACACCCAAAGTGAATTCCCACGGGGAATGCCTGGGTGTTGGGGGGTGGGACGGGACATCTGCTGATACTCTGACAGTAATCTTTTTATTTCACTCATTTTCTGTGCTTTCAAATTATAAATTCAAACTGCAATGTCACTCACCATCCTCTCCCATCTCCTTTAATCTACAAAACAAAAAAGCGAAATTTACATCTTATTATTTGTATTGTGAAATAGCCACAAATAGGACTCCAGAGGTTTGTAATTCTGGTCATCAGTTCAATCACAAGGACAACATGGATCATTTTATAAAACAAAATATAAGTGATATTTGAAAACTAAATGGCCAAAGGATGTAATTGTTTATATTTGAGTTGGTTTTCACTGAGTAAAAAGTATAGGAGAGAAACATGTAAGACTTGACATCTGGACAGGAATTTTAATGTTTTAAGCTGTTCATATCCAACCCAAAACATATTCATTTTAAAAAATAAAGTTTAAAGACAGAATTTATAATCAATGTTTTCCCCCTTTAGTGCTCACCAAAAAGGCATTTTAAAAAAAAATTTTTGCTATAGAATCACATCTGGAAAAATATCAATAGAAGTGTTATCAGTTATCAATCCTCCTCATTTGGACATTACAGAGATTAAAGTTATTGTCAGCACACAATTAGCTTTCACTGGAAAAGAATTAATCTTTTTTGATGTTTGTTTTCCTCAAGGACAGTCAGAAAAAGATGTAAATGGAGGTATATATTATCATGTAAATGGTGACTCTGAAAGGAGATGATGAAGGAACCTAAATAATGCCACTTGAATTCTGAAATAATAAAAGTTCAAGCAACGAATGGCTGAATTCACACCTCGAAATTACACCAAATACACGCTTAGCAAAATAAGTTTTCAATTGTGTGAAATCATTACCACACTTACAGAAAACAGAAGAAGCATTTTGCAGAACCATGCTGGTTTTGCTGCTCTTTCTGCTAATTTAGTTTGTGCAGAAGATTCGCTGTGTGGACCACTTGTTCTTCATTGCACTAAACCGACACCTTTAGAAGGGGACAAGTCAGTGATGAATTAAGTAGCATCTTTTCATCTTTCAGATTTCTGCAAGGGGATTTCACAGGATTCCATAAGTGAAATCAATTAAATAATAACTCTAGCTATACAGGAAATATGCAACACGTTAATATTTCCATGTAGAATACACCCATGTACACTTATTTTCAGTATTTGGAAATTACTGGTGAGAGTAATTCAGTGCCTGTTGTCTTGATAATCTTCTGTCTTTTAAGTAAAAGGAAATGTACACTGCATAATATCTTTACCACTCTGACCTCAAAATGGAGTAAAATGACAGATAACAAGGAAGCAAAAGCCGGTCACTAACACTAGTAAATGATTTTGATGCTTTGGCTCATTCCGGTTTCTGCTCAGTTCCCAAATCTTGGTCAGCAGATGTGACTGACTTAGTTAAAACCTGCTATTTCTAAGGTTGAAGATACTAAACATAGTTTGGGCGTATGAAGAGTCATCTTTGTTCTCATTTCACTAACAATCTCAATAAGAGTCTATTTCCCACACTAACTGTCCTCAGGAACGGAAGTTAAAAGACCTTGAATAATTTCTCTACTGCACTGCGATGATACCTCACCGGCCTCCTTCCTTGTCTGAAACACCTTCTCTGGGTTAGATAATAAAGGTAGAGGTGTTGTCTCTTGTGAACCACAGTTTTTGTTTTGTTTTAAGCATGCTCTCGAGAGGTAACCCGAATCTTTCAAATCACAGAATTCCAGGCCTGTAAAGACCTCTGATTTCACTCAATCAAATCCCTTATTTTTTATCCAAGGCAACTAAGGCTTGGAGAGGTAAAGTGACTGTCGCGGGATGACCAAGTTGGGGTGAGACCCGGGAGAAATCACCACTCACATCTGCTCATTCTCCTGACATCTTTTCAACCAGGTGTATCCCAATCCCCCCATTCCACATAAGACAAAACAGAACCAGCATCAACAGGAATCACTCACTTGGGAGGAGTGAGAAGAGGTTAGTTTATCAGGGTTGAGGCCTTGGCAGCTGCAAGGGGCCCGACCTTGAGGACACGAAACACAGGATAGTTCATGGTTCATGGTGGTGGTGGTAGCAGAGGCAGCGAGCTTTGGCACCAGGCAGAATGCTGTGCAGCGGTGGGTGAAAAGAGTTATCAGGGAGAGAAGGTCCCGGCAGATTGGGAACATGATGGTGGTGCCAAAGAGGAAGATTCCACTGAAATAAAATTGTGTCCACTTGACATTTGCCCCCAGTCTCAGTTCCAGCCACAAGTGCACTGCAGACACCTCTACAGATGCAGAAACTTAACTTGCCTTTTAAAGTCTCCCTTAATATTTGTCCTAGGGTCCATAGGAAATAAAAAACCAGAGGCAACCCTAGTCCTCTACCCCCAAGTCTTCTGCTATTATAAAACTTGGATTCATTCTTCAAAGCATTTATCACTTTCTGGAATGCTACGTCATTATTAGCAGTCTCCACACGTTTAGAACGGAAGGTGTACAGAGCAGGGAGCTGTCTCTCTTCCTCAGACCATATCCCCAGTCCTAGCTCAGTGCCTGACACACAGCAGGTGCTCCAAAGGAACAGATAAATTAGGGAATCCTATCACCTGCTCTGAGCATGTACTCTCTACTACCCTAGAGGGAATGAAAGGGTTGTGAAACTCTCCTACACAGCCCTAGGCATTTCCTGCTAGCAGGAAACTCTATGGCAAGAACCAAAATAAATTAAAGGATTCCTAATTTTTCATAAAATGAAACAAACAAAAAAATCACCTGAGGCAAGCATTCTTTTCTGAATTACATTTACTACAACCTGCAAGCCAAAGATGCCAGAATTCACAGGATTGAAAAAAAAAGGCTGGGGGGTCAGGGGAGGGGGGACTCTTCACGGAGTGAAAGGTAGTAACTACTCTTCTGACATAAAGGGCTGGTCCACAAGTGGTCAGCACATGGACGCCTTGTGTGTGCCATTAGATGTCAAGAAGTAGCTTTAGAGATAGACAGATCTGGGCCCAAATGCTAAGCCGGCCACTTATTAGCTCAGTGATCATGGGCAACTTATTTAACCTCTCCCATCCTCTATTTCCTAATTTGTAACACAGAGATAATACGAACTATTTCACAGGGTTGTTATGAGGCTCAATTGCAAGAATACATCTAAGCAACTAATTCAGTGCCTGGCACACGATGGCAGCCCTATTACTATTATTACATGAGCTATTGGTATTTTTATCTGATCTCAGATAATACTCAATAATAAAAGTTAATCTCCATCTGCTTTTCTTAGCCAGGCATTTCTGCTTTATCCCAGGATTACTATAAGGTTAAGGTGGCAAGTGGGTTTCAGCTTATTTTCCAAGTCAGATGGATTTCTAGTGGATGCTTGGAATGCTGGTTGAGATGCATTGTGCTCTGATGGATTGTGACGTCTGCTAAGGGTGTGGGGACAGGCTCACTGGTTCTAATATTAGAATTGGTAAGCCTCTTCTAGTGTCACAGAGACTAACAGCTATGTTAATATTACATAACAAAGCATAAAGAAATGGAAAGAATGGGCTAAGAGTCAGGAGGTCTGGGCTTCAATTTTGATCCATTTACTTCTTCTCCATAAAGTCACTTCCTATTCAAATCCTGTGATTTACCAATATTGATTTTAAAAATGTAAGTAAATATATATATATAGGGCAGGCCTGGCCTATAGGAAGTCCTTGACAGTTATTTGTTGAAATCATTTGAAACAAAAACAAAAGTCCAAGGCTACCATACAGAAGTGTAACAGTTAAATATTTTCTATCCTCATTCAAAAAGTTTGACTTTTCCTACCAATGATGAATAGATTTAAAAGGAGAAAAAAAATTACAGTATTTTTGGCACTAAAAAAAAAAAATCAGCTCATGCTTAGGGATGCTCCAAGAAAGACAAGGCTGTTGAGAATATGGCAGCTCTTTAATAACCTAGGCACCATTTAAAAATAGCTGGAATTAATTACAGAGCTAATGACCCATTGAAAGGCTTATTTAAATACCAAAGCCAGCACTGAATAATCATGGAAAATATGGCTTAAAAGGGTTTTAGAGAGCAGAAACCAGGAACAGCAGTTGAAACAAAAAACACATTATTCTAGAACACTAGCTACTTTGGTGAGAAACATTCAGGATGTGACAGTCTCAGGGGAGTTCTCAGACTGGGTAAGAGAAGCCACTAGGATCAACGGTAAGACAAGAAGATGACACATACGGTCACCTGCTTGGAAAAGAAGGGTTCCTATTCATCACTCACCCTGAGAGGACAGCCCTTCACAAAGAGTTCCCCTCCTTCACCCAGGCTTCCCCCTGTTCCCTATTCCCTATTCCCATCCCTCGCTTATCTGATGTCCCTATCCATTTTTAATGTGCCATAGGATAAAATGAAAATTTCCACAGAGAGGAAAACATATATTCTAATAAGTTTCTGTGGCTGTTTTGGAGCTGCATTATCTCCACAAGTTTCCTGTGTCTCGGTCCCCTCTGCCTCACATCCACACCACCATATGCCAAAGAGGAGGTGATAATCTTCTTCAGCGTGCCCTACTTGCCAGGCGAAAGTGATACCACTGCAGTTCTTAGCTTCTCTCTGCACCAAAATGGCCTTCCTGCACGTCAGTATCCTGGGAGCACATGGGGTGGCCAGAGCTGGAATAGTTTCATGACTTCATTCACGTCCATTTATTAAATGCATTACTCTTATCTTTTTTTTTTTTTCTTTTCTGCTGAGGAAGATTCGCCCTGAACTAACATCTGTTGCCAATCTTCCTCTCTTTGTATGTGGGCCGCCACCACAGTGTGGCCACTGACAGATGAGCGGTGTGCGTGTGCACCTGGGAACCGAACCCCGGCCTCCGAAGTGGAGCGTGCCAAACTAAACCACTAGGCCACCAGGGCTGGCCCCACTCTTACCTTAACTTACTACAGCTCGGACGTACCTTGCAGCTGCTTTGCTAAGTTAAATATCTAATGGAATCAGAAGGTTGCAAAGCCCTTGAGATCTCAAGGTGGGGATGCGGGGGTGGGAGTGAGGCACTCTTGACGTATACTGGTTTCAAGGAGCAAATATAAATTTTAGTAGAAATTGCTGCTCACAATAACGCTTTTAAACCAGCAATTATTTATACTGTACTACTCAAGGAACCCTATAATTATTCCAAAAGCGCTTGCCAATGTCTACCCTGTTTCATAATTGCCAACACGGCCTTGTTCAAAAGAATTAGTGGCTATGTTAAAATTCTGTTTGGTATTAGGTTACTGTTTGAAACAAGAAGTGATTGTGCAATGTTGGGATACTCAAGCAGAATGGGCCAATAAAGGAAAAAAAATTGTCTTGTATTCACAGGTGGGAAGAGAAGGAAGGTGGTGGTTGGGAGGACACTCATATTGCTTGAAATTTTTTCTACTTCTTTTCTAAGAAATACTGTCATCTGTTGAGCAAAATGACTTTAAGGAAACTTTAAAAAAATGTTTCAAGTGGTAGTTATTTGAAAGAAGAATGATAACCCACTTCTCCCTCTTCCTCACTCCCACCTGCCCAGAAAATATTTTTCCACTTCCGGCCTTTACTCCCAATATTCGTAAGTGAATCTGGGTAGTGACTGTGGAACCGCAGCTTACACATCTCGAAACACCCATCTGTGTAGGTCACTTCACTTTGTTGACCTATTTTCTGCCATTTCTCTCTGTTAAACCAATCTCCCCCACGTGAAAGACTGGTCTCTCTACTTTCCAATGGAGCACAGATAGCAGAGTGATTTTTGGGTGTCTCACATCTTTATTTCATGATTTCTCTCTTTATAGACCCACCCAAGTGTGGACGAGGCAGTGTGTATGTGGGGGGGAGGTTCTGTGTTCCCTATCCATCCTCAAATAAAATCTACCCTCAACACTGAAGGTGCTGTGGAGAGTTTCAGAAATAGAAACAGGAAGGAGAACAATCTGGCCTAGGCGAGAACTTCTGAATTTAAACTGTTTATTTTTACCTCCTCCATGCCCCTTCCCTTTTAGGAACAGATCACATAAAAGTAGAGAACTAAGGCAGTTTTCTGAAAACAAATTTGGCATTACTTATCTAAATATTTTAGGGAAATGTTTTTCCTACTCTGAGCGTCCAGGCTATCTCCTCAGTTCTGTTTACTCTGTAGGTGAAGATATTGCCATTGAATGCCCCCTCACACTTCTGAGAAGGTGTGGTGGGCCAAAGTGCCCGTAGGCCATAAGCCAAAGTCAGCATCCCATGAATTCATTGGCCCAGTGAGGTCCCCTCTCACTGGAAGTTCATGGCTTACCCTCTCTCTTCATCATTTCAGGTTCCACTGGAGACCCCATCTTTGATTCAAACTTCACTTCCTCCTAAAAGCCTTCTAAAACCAAGAAACCTTGCATATTATGATCGACGTTTCCCTTCACCATTCATGTATCCAGTGTGAACTTCCTCATCTTCCTTTTGTGAATCTGTTGCCTTGCCATTTTCCCTCCAGGAACATTGGTTCGTCTACCAAATTCAACGATAAAAGACAACAAACAGATTTGTTGGAGCATATATTTCGCCATCATCCCCCAACGTCTGAACATCCCCAAGTCCTTGAACAGCAATAAGTACCCAATAAATACTCTTTAAATAGCCAACACTGACTGTCTGATTTAATCCCCCTGTCACTGGATATGTCTTTTTCTCCTTTTGTTCTAAAGAAATTTCTCCTACTACTATTTGCTGGCAGGAATAATTTTCTGCTATCTGTATTCTTTCTGCCTAGCACTCTGATTTTGTGAAGGTTGAACTTCAAGTTGCTATGGAAGAATCTGCATTATCCCTCTACAGTCATACCTAAAATTAACCCAGTTTCTCAAGTAAGATCTGAAACGCACACAGCCGTATGGTCACCTGGGAACTAGAGGGGGGGCTTTTTGGCCCTAGAAGAGGAGGTGTAAGATGACACGTGTGGTTGGGTCTTCATTTGGAAGGAGCAAAAATCACAGAGGTCATGGTTACAAGACAGGAAAGGCCAGGGTAGTGAACACCCTGTTTTGGCTAAGTTACTTTGTACTATTATGTAACAAGATACAAGCTCGGCCTTGCCGGAGTTTAAATAACCAGAGTCAACTGTTACAAACATTGGGATGGGAGGATAAACACAGGAAATTCTGTCCTCGGTCCTCCAGTTGGTCAAGCCCACCCTTCAACGGGAGCACATTCCCTTGGGCTACAAGAGAAACATCTTGCAAATTGGAAACAAATAGAAGTCATTTTCTAGATAGTTCTCTCCAAGAATTCAATGAAGTAAATTCTCCTAACTTCACAAACCTTTGTGAACATTATGTATTTTAGAGCACCACCAGAGCAAACAGCAACGAATCTCAGATGATTAGGGCCCTAGTCAGTAATTTAGGATAGCCAAATTTTCAAATAACTAGAATTTTATCCAAGTAAGCACATCACAACAAAGGGGGTAGTTGTAGACACTTAAAAAAAAAAAATATATATATATATTTTTTATATATATATATATTTTTTTTGGTGAGGAAGATTAGCCCTGAGCTAACATCTGTTGCCAATCCTCCCCTTTTTGCTGAGGAAGACTGGCCCTGGGCTAACATCCGTGCCCATCTTCCTCTACTTTATATGGGACGCCGCCACAGCATGGCTTGATGAACGGTGCATCAGTCCGCGCCCAGGATCCAGGCCTGCAAACCCTGGGCCACCAGAAGTAGAGCGCCCAAACTTAACCACTATGCCACCGGGCTGGCCCCATGAGCTTGAACTTTGGGACCCTGTTTTGGCAGCCCAAAGGCCTATTTGCTTACTTCCTAAGTTCTCAGCTAGTTCCTGATAGAAGAGGTTGCAAGAGGACAGATTCATCATAGATGAAGTATTGCTGTAGTAGGAAGGCAAAAAAGGTCATTCAAAGACCTTGTTCTTCAAATCACCCAGAGAAAGTGTGCGCAGAGTACGACAATCACCTTCTGTTATTTGCATTATGGCTTGATAATTATTGAAAGCACATTCAGTGTGAGAAAGTTTCTTGATCTTTTCTTAATGCCTTCAAGTAGGTATGCTTTAAGGAATGGCAAATTGATTTAATGTTACTTAAGCAAGACAAATTTTATGCTCCAAAAAAATATTCCAAGTCAAATATATACACTTTATAAATTCTTTATTACAGATAGTCAAAATTTACTATAATGGTTTTTCTTAAGGAAGCAACTCAAGTTATAACAAGTCTGTGAATCATTTGAATTTATGGTTTTAGGTCATTTTTGGACCAGGTCAACCAATCATGTGTAGTCCATAACTGGCAAAGCAAAACTTTATCAGAGCAACTCTTTATTGTGTCCCCTATAAGACAACTAAATATAGATCTCTCTATAGAATTTGACTCACTTCTTTAGGAGATTTAAGTTGAAAATTATCATAAAGCCACAAAATGCAGTTCAGTTGTATATTAAAATATGTCACTTTAAAAACACTGAGTAACAAGAGTGCTTTTCTAAAACTTTTTTCTTTTCTTTTTTTTCATTTATTTTTGTTTTTGAGAGTGCTTTCTGAAACAGTTAAATTCATGTGACATAACCAGGGTCAGCTTGTCCTAGCCACACCCTGAATATTTCATTAACACAGGAACTGAGCTGCCATTCCATTTTTGTTATGTTTATGCTTAATAACCATATTCAAGTGGTTAACCTCCCTCTAATGTGGCTGCTTGGGCAATTTGTCGATCTGCCCTTAGTGGCAGCTGCTAATATTTAACTGTAATTTTAGGCGAAAATTTTTTCCCTTTTTAAGTTACACAGGCTTGTTGAACAGAATTTAGAAAATACAGAAAAGTATAAAGAGAAATGTATTCACAGTCTTCACTTCTGGAGACAATCGAGGCTTCAAACCTGTTCACGTCTGTACACACACATCTTCACACACACGTGTTGGCAGTGATGTTTTAAAATATAAATGTTTCTACACAAGGGAAGTTTTAATTTGTATTTTTTAAATATTGGAAAATGCAAATTAATTTTAAATAACTGAGACATCATTGTAACTGTGATGATAAGAAAGTAATGAAGAAAATTTTAAACTCTTGAACTTTGAAACGAATGCAAGAGTTTCACTTAGTGTTGTAGATCCAGGAAAACTTGAGGAAGATGCTTTAACCACAAGATGGCTCCTAAGGTTTTGGACCCTCTTCCATAATGTAATAGATTCCAAATCGTAAAATACCAATGCATGTTAAAAAGGATCAAGAAAAACAGAAGGAAAGTAAATGTCAATCCCAAACTATATCCATATAAGTTGAAATTCTTCCAAAGTGAACACAGAGTCAGCCTACCAAAGCAAAGCCAAAATGAGGTGAATATTCAAATATTCAGACAAAAATCTGTTACTGAAACAAACCACAAATAATTGCTTAGCACCTACTGTGTGCAAGATTCTGCCTATGTAAATACCAGGTGTGCCAGTCAACTGTCCGGCCTTTTAGACTTCTTCATCTGACTAGATACACCTGTCATCTTCCACATGGGATTCCACTTCCTGCATCGTGGCTGAAGTGTACCTTTATTCCAATGGATGGAGGATATAAACAGGCTTTCGAATCAGAAGCTGTCTCACTTCACTTCAAAAGAAGTCTACCTTGTGGGTTTGATTAGGGAGCCTTCATGAGATTTTAGCCCTCATGCATATTTTCAACTATTGTAGTGGTCAAGAACATTGAGGATTCCTGTCTGCGGCTTATGTAGATCTTGGGGAAATTTCCTTGAGCCTTAGTTTCTTCATTCGTAGTATGAGGATCTTACCACTCACCTCACCTCACAGTGTTCTAAAAATGAAAGGAGACAGTGCAGTGCTTGGGAGAGAGGGGACGCTCAGTAAATGGTAGCTCTTACTGTGTACCCCAGAAAGTCTACCTGGAAACTGGCTCCCCAGAGGTCCAAACCGTGGCTTTTCCTGTGTGGCTACATCACAGACATTGTTTATCAGAGGACACAGGTTTTAGTTCACTGTGGCTCATTCTTAGTGGTCATTAGGAAATTTGTTCCATTATGGCAAGTGCACACACAGGTGACAATGGCCTATATATTTATTGAACAGCAAACCCAGCACTCGGCATTGCATGAAGCACTCTCACACCATTCCATGGGCCTGGATGCAGCTCTCACTTTGTCCTCTCATGTGCAGCCTTCCACAGGCCTCCTAACTTGAGTATGCTTGTCACCACACACTTCTTTCCTTTAGTCTGTGAATTACATGTCCAGACAATGAATCCAACGTCTGAGAAATATGCACGCTTACAATCGGTATACAGCATGGCCATGGGGACGTGGTTGAGAGGCTCTGGGGTTAGACACCTAAATTCAAATCTCAGGTCGCACTGCTGTGTGATCTTGTGCAAGCTCTTGAACCTCTCTGATGCTTGGTTCCCCTCAACTGTAGGAGGGATAACAACAGTCCCTACATACAGAGTTGTTGAAAGTTAAATGTGAACCTGAGTGTCGACTGCTTAGACCAGTGTCTGGCACATAGAAAAGATTCAATAAATGTCAGCTTTTGTGGTTACTGTTGCTGACTTTATCCTGACAGGGTGCTCTTCACATCTGGCTCATCAAATAAGATCTTCTTTTGGAGCTGTTTTTTACTTGTAGGGATGACAACTTGGGGAGAATCATCCACAGGTCTAGTTACTCTTACCTTCACTTATGAGAGAGCTGGCCAGGGTTAGGGGTACAATTGAGGGCTGCAAAATACTGTCTTCTTGTGTTTGAAGCCTCGTGGGCTGTAACAGATCTGATCTTTTGGTCTCATCAGGACACTTCTCTAACCATGAAAGATGGGGGCCCTTGATAGCAAGTCATCTTTGACTTGTCCAACTTTCAACAAATTTATTGTTCAAATATATTTGGAGGATGGGGAATCAGAAAGAACTCTAGATTAAAGCTATTTTCACAATGCAAAATGATTATTCTAAGAAAATTATATGAGAGCATCAAAATATTGATATTTAAATAACTCAATACCGTAATAACACCTGAGTTTAAACCCTGTAACCAGTGCAATAATAGCATCATTATACATTTTTGCTTCACTCTTTGGGGCTTTAAATTCAATGCCACAATCGACTGCTTACAAACTGCTACGGGCAAGCCGTGACCTCCCGTGAGCTTGGGGAACATTATCTGTTGTGTTCTACCAGTATCTCAGCGAAAAGACAGAATGTTCTGGAAACCTCAGTCTCTGCATTCCTCCATCAGAGCTTCGAAGAAGAACATTGTCTTCTTTTCATGTGGGCTGATTTCAAGGGACAAGAGAGGTTTAACAGAGGACAACACAATCGGATTTAGATAAAATTGGTGTATTCCCAAGAATTCTTCCATCAAGGTAAATTCCACAGATAAGACACTGACTTTTCTTCCTTTTTAATATTTTTTAGTTTTAAAGGAGGCGTTTCTTGTAACCAGAAGCTCAAATATTGTTGCTATTCAAACAGTGTTGGTTTCAGACAGTGGCAGAGGTGGCAAAAATAATTCCGCAAATGCAACTCACAGAGTGCATGTTATATGTAATCTATTTTTATGTATTCATTAGCAGAGGCATTTGGAATATCTCATTGCTGAATGAGATAAATTGCATTTGTCCAATATCTTCCCGTTTATAGCACATTTACATGCAGCCTCAGCCTAAACCTGTGTTATTCAACAACCAACTCTGTCTCATTCGTAATGAATTTTCTCCAAATGGATCTGTTTCATATTAAAATTAGTGAGAAAGGTAATTTTTAATGGGATAGGCAGCAGGCAACAGCAACTTCTGAAAGCATAATCTAATGGGGATAACTTAATTATTAGCTATATCACCTACACAGAACCAGGGTTATAATAAAACTCAATTTGGCTCAAACATATATATCTACCACCCCTGTTTTTAAATAAATTAGCTAATTATGATGTGACCTGAATTGAGAAAGTCAACACACCTCCTTGAACCACTCAAACACTTAGGAAAATGAATTTTTTCTTGGGCTCAGTTCAAGTATTTGATGAATTTATAAATATCACTTGCCTCCTGGCTTAAAAACAGAAGTTAACCCTGATGCAAGTTTCTTGCCCACCTACCCCCTTGATGTTGGTAAACTGTTAAGTAAGCATTTGGGTAATATGATGCAAAGTTAATAACAGAGGTCTGTAATTAACACACACTCATATGTGTCCTCTAAAAATAGGGTACCAAGGAAAGTCTTCTTCTTAGGCAATGTAATCAAGAATTAATTGGTTAATGTCTATATAGCCCAACTATATATAAATAAAATGTATGATTATTATAATTATGGAGAGCACAGTTCAAAATCCACTTCAAGTTCAAAGAATAGTAATTTATACATCTAAGTATAGACGCAAATATTTAACAGTGTAAAAACACTTATTTTAATGCTATTCCAAATGTTTAATAAGTATTACTCATCTCTCAAGTTTTACTTTTTCTCTCTTAATCAAAGGTCTTAGATGATGCAAAAAAAAATTAACAATTCCCTTATTGTCATTAATAACATTATTTTAATATTATTTTAATTTGGGGGGGAAATTTGGTCACAGGAAGAGAAGAGAGAAAATTTGGTGTTCCATGCAGAAACTGTCATGTTAGTCACTGCATGCTGGTAGATGGTTAAGGAGAAGTTGATTTAAATTTATTGAAAACTAAGTTTACATAGAAGAGAGAGTGATAAATAAAGTTGGGTTCCTAGTCTCCAAGTCTTATATATTACTTGAGGTAGGGGAGATGACTAGATGAACATATGGTAAGTTGTAAAGATCATACCGTAATATACCAATTCAGATTTTTTTGAGGGAATTCAGGAGGATCATTTGTTATTTGATCTGGGCCATGAAGAATGAATATTATAGTTCAATAGGCAGCGGAAGCTGAGATGGGAGTGAGGGAAAGCCAGGCAGAGGTCCCGACACGAGCATGCATGGTGTGTTCAACAAGAGGCTCACTGTGTCTCAAAGGAAGAGTAGAGAGGAGCAAATGGATGGAAAGTAGGTAGCTAGGTTGGCAAAACCTCATCTTGAAGGGTCTTGAGTACTCTGCTAAGGAGTTTGGACTTATTTTCTAAGTCACTTAAAGTTTTGGGGACGGGGGCGGGGTGCCTAGTCAGATCCATGTGTTATTAGACCAGAGATTTTGTCTCATCTGCCCAATGTTCAACCACACAAAGCTTATGAGTTTCTACACTTGTTTCTAACAATTAATAACCAGAGAATTTCATATTAAAGTTCAGATTTCCAGATTCTCTTAACAAATCAAAAGACCTGGCAATGGTGGACCAGTTATTCTAGATGGCGACAGTTGGTCAGAGCCAAGGGAGGTGGCTCTCTCCAGATGGCACATGTGCTGTCCAGTGGTCCAGGTGCCTCTTCTATCTGCC
Organism: Tapirus indicus; assembly: GCA_031878705.1. Lineage (NCBI taxonomy): Eukaryota > Metazoa > Chordata > Mammalia > Perissodactyla > Tapiridae > Tapirus > Tapirus indicus. The sequence goes on from CM062918.1 coordinate 51,988,674, forward strand.
ACACTCACATCACCTGCCTTGGGGCTCTAAGCATTTGGGTCTGGGTCTTCTCTTTTAAAGACATATCCTCTTTAACCAGCAAGACCCTTTCTACCATTGCATGCAGCATAAATTAACTTAAACGAGTTAATTTATATTGATTATCTCTGGTTTCTTTTACTAATGCATTATTTTCTTCCTTTTTTTTTGTCCCTCATACCAATGAGGTTTCCTGTTTATTCCTTTATTTAAAAAGTGAAGATAAGTATTTTTAAATAAAATTTATTTGGGTTGAAAATGCAGAAGTCATGTGTGAGGGGCCCATGATGAACATAAGGTAAACAACACGCTCTATGGCACGATTTCTCAACCTCAGCACTATTGACATTTTGGGCTAGATAATTCTTTATTGTGGGGGTGGAGGGCTATCCTGGGCATAGTAGAATGTTTAGCAGCATCCCTGGCCTTTACCCACTGGATGCTAGTAGCACTCCCACTTGTGATCATCAAAAATGTCTCCAGACATGGACATATGTCCCCTGGTGGTCAAAATCACCCCCAGTTGAGAACTAGTGCTCTATGGGGATAAGGGTTTCCAGGAAAATAAGCTCTGGGTAGGAGAGTGATGCTCTGCCGGAAAATGGACAGGATAATGCCTTATACCTCCTGCTATCACTTCTGCCCCTGTGCACCTTTCCATTCTGCCAGAGACAAAGGTGGCCCCAGCCACAGGGAGGTGGAACAGCCAGGCAGTGTTAGCTAGTGAAGCCAAAATAGGCCCCAAAGGCCTCTCCTACCTGTGAGAAACTTCAAACACCTCCACCAGGGGCACAGCAGTAAAGGCGGCTCTTCCTATGCTCTCTATTACTGATGTAGGTGAGGGAAAGAAGACAGGAACTTGCAGGAGTTACTCCCAAGACCCAAACTTCCCCATTCACACACTCTGGCCAAGGGTGATGTCAGAATGCCTCTGAGGACAGAAGAAGCCTCTTCTCCCCAACAAGGCAGTGGTGAGGTCCAGTCTGGGTGTCAGGGGAGAGCAGGACCTGCTGCTGCTGACAGCTGGGGGGTTGGAAGCAGGCCAGCCACAGATCTGGGAATACATCAGACCCCATTCCAGGGCTTCCCCGTCCCCCAACTCTAAGGCCTCTGACGCAGAGCTCACTCATCTGAGAGCTTCTTTCCTTTCTCCTGTAACACAAGCTCATCTTCAATCTAAGCATTAGTATCATATTATCAAACCATCAGAATGATTTTCTATGTTTTCCTGGTATAAGTGAAAAAAAACAAGTTCCTTTTGAGGGGGAGGAGTGGGCAGTTGTTGAATGACAAAGCCAAGAAGTAGGCAAAAGTTGACTGAAGAGTTTTGATATTTTTCATATGGATTTTGGGTTGGATTGGTTTTGAGCTAAGAAAAAGGCATCAAGATTATGGTATTTCCTGGAGTGTAAAATAGATAGGCTGAGGATATGACTTACAAAATCATATTTTTGTGGTTAGTATCTTTTCACACTTCTTTCTTTGGGCATAGAGAATCTAATCATTTCTCTGTGGTGAGAGGTATTATGTATAGAAATTGGTTGAATTAAATTAATCAATGAAAGTGGCTTGTTCGTTTTGCATCCCTTCTCAAAAGAAACCAAAGCTCAGGTTTTACAAAATTCAAGTCTTCTGAATAATACTTAGCAAATATGCAGGAGACGCTCAATACGGTTTAGCTAATAACAACAGTGATTCCGGTCCTCATGATAATTGGTGGGAGAAGTGGTGGTTAAAAGTGAAAACAGGACAACAGCAAAGAAAAATGACAATTGGTTCCCTCATTCACTAAATAATGAGTAAATGAAATAGCAGTCACCCCCCAAAACAGAGATCATGTTTACAGTAACGACAGCTCGGAAGGATGAGCTGGCTTGACAGGGGAAGATGAACAATACTGGGTAAAAGAGGGACTAGGACAAGGAGGGTTTTGAGTAAGTTAAACCTACTGGTGACAAAGAACAGAGAGCAGGGCCGGGCAGCTGAAGCATCCCTTTATTCACAAATCAATGGAAACTATTCAAGCCAATATGGTTTGATTTAGCAGATATTAACAGCAGCTAAAGTGATGCCAATACGTCATTGAAAAGAGAGCAAGATAAACAGGAGAAACTCACACTGGCTAGAAAAGGAGACGAGAACAGAGACTGACATTTAAAGACCAGATTAAAAGGATAGAGAAGAGTAAGATGATGTGAGCATGACATCCTTACACAGAAGGGAGGTGAAGGGGGCAGATCCGATGATTCCTCTGCTTATTAGTCTCAGAGAAAAGAGAGAAGATAACGGATCATGGATCACAGGTCACACAAATACAGCACAGGCACTTAGTAAATATTTGTTGAATAACTAAATATACACAAAAAGTTCCTTTATTTCTGGATATGATGATAATTTAAGATTTTATACCATATCATATTAAGTTTTCGCTCTTTGGAGATGCTAAAACCACGGACAGCTTTAATGACTTTAAAACAGCTGTCTATTTAGAGAAATTTCTGTGTGCCTCATCTTGTACCCTTGACGCTGGTCCTGTTATAGATTCAATTAGGTGGTCACGCTACAGTAGTGGGAGCACTGGACTGAGAGTCAAGAGACCAGGGTTCCAAAATTGGCTTTGCTGTCAAGTGTGTGATGCTGGGCCAGCCACTTAACCTTTCCAAGTTTCTGCTTCCTCTGGAGTAACAGGAGTGGCCTGGACTAGATAATTCTCAGGACCCTCTCAGGATCCTGCTCCTGCAAAGAATTACATTGCCACATTAATCACGTATTTCCCTCTGTTTCTGTCCTGCCTTGTATGCTGAGAGTTGAATGGCAGATAAAAGTTCCTTTTTTCCCCTCTCTCCTCATTTTGCCTGCTAGTGGCTTGTCAACAGTACTTTATATAATCAATTCTGGAAATGTTTACCCATCTGTATTATCTGAGGGTTGTTATTTACTGTTCCTATTTTTTTCTTGGGGGTGGGGAGGAATTTCAATGTGTCTCTCCCGGGGAGACCACAGCAAACAACAAGGATAGATTTTCACAATACTCAGCAGGAAGGGACACTGTTCTGTTGGCTTCTCTGACACAGTTTGAATTCATTGTGATGGTATATTTGAAGTGGTTTCCTGTGTTTTTCTGTGCTTTTAAAGACTCAATTAAAGCTCGGGTGCATATGGGTCTTCTTTTGCGCTGTTACTCTTAGCTGGAATTAACTTTTTTCCCTTTTCTGTGAAACACAAATAACTATGCAATCAGACCTTTTGATAAAAATGTATGGCCTAGTTACTAAAGAGTTAAACAGGCCTAACACATCCTTTACAGCACTTTTTGATATAGTACTATTACATGTAAACTCTGAGCACTCTAGATGAAGCGGGAGCAGTGGAACAATTGTGGGATAGGAGTAAGGAGACTCTGATCCTAGTCCTTAACCTGCCACTAACTTATCCAGGGCATGGCATTTAGTCTCCCAACTACCTGATTTGTAAAGTAAATGGATTGGACTAGATGACTTCTGAAGTGATTTCTAGGTCTAATATTCTATAAAATGCCCGATTTAGCTAAGGGACTGTTGTTTTTAGCTATGTCACCTTCCATGACCAAAATTCTGCTCCCAACTGGGGAGTTATCAAAATTCATTCATCAGAACACTGTGCCAACACATAAATTGACCTCACCACTTTTCTGTTACCTCGTTATAAAGTAATAATCCATCCAAAAGTGCAGGGTGTGAGGGAGATTTATATAACGAGAACACTATCCTAACTTAAACAGACCAGAGCATTCTGCGGAGGTCATAAATCCCAGCACTCTGGGATGGGGAGAGGGAAGCCTGACCTCTACATTCCGTGCATGAGATTCCACAGGTCTGCAGAAAAGAAAGGTATATCCTCCCTGTTCCTCAGTATCCACGATTGGAATTTCAGGGCCTTAAAATGACATAGCAAAGTTGAGTAGCCTTAAATGTAGAAAGCAGCTCAGTAAGTGGGTATAAAGTGGATTCATGTGTTGGAAAGACGCTGTCCTGCATTTCACATGGCCAACACTGGCAAGGAGTGGGGAATGACTTAGAAATTTGTATGTCAAGGGGAAGAACCCACAAGAAACCAATCACAAAATGAGCATGATACCTCACATTTGCACAGTTTTCCACAACTTTCCCAAACACTTGAATACTTTGGGCAAACCCAACCACAGCAAATGCAGAGAGTATAACTTAAAGGGCTTAAAAAGCCCACAGCTCTTACGGAGAGCTGGACAGTCCTGCCTTTATCATTGGTAGACAGACAAAAATGGTGCATTCCAGTAATACTCCCCCCCACCATTTTAAAAACTTTATAAATAATACCGGTAATAAAACTACACTATGAAGGACTTACTGATGGGCCAACCACCTTAAATGTATTATCTCATCTAATCCTCAAAACGCTCCACTGAGGGCGACGCCGTTACTATTCTCATTGGCAGATGAGAGCTGAGTGAGTTAAGTAACTGGTCCTGTGGTGAGGAAGTCTAATCATCTCTATTCTGGATAAATCTGCCAAGTGCCAAGTGTTTATCTTGAATACGTGAAGGAGAAACAACCTGAAAGGCAGCTGGCAGTGGTATTTACTTCTTCATGGTTTGGGCATACGTCCTGACTAACGTGTATTCAATTACCAAGCATAACTTTAAATAAATGTGTGCTGCAGCCACTCAGATTCAAACAACAATCTTCAATGTAATAATTATACCAGCTGTGACACGAGCCTGGCTGAGAGCATATTTTGATTTTAACAAGCTTGAGTAAGTGTATGAGTGTGGGTTGAGCTTTTTGCTCTACAGTCAATACTTGAAAGCTGGCTCCAACCTTTAATTTAAGCATTCGCTTGTAGCACCAACAGGGCTACAGGGTTTCCAGTATCAAAGACACACTCCTCCACCCTTTCATGGCCCTGCTTCTGTAAGCAGCGTGATTGAACTGCGGCACCACAGAAACTTGTTTTCCCTCCTCCTGGCAGCGCAAGCCAAAACACTACTGCCCCATTCATCTTAGCGACATCATAATGAAGTCCCTGAATCAATTTATAACAAGCAAAGTGCAAAAATCCATTGAAGGAGTCTTGTGGCGGATGCCTTTCATCTCTCTCTCAACAGCACACGAGAGGCAAAGTGTCCTCACAGAAACCCAAATCATACCATCGAAGGTCTTTTGCTACATCTAAAAAGCTTTATTTTTCCCCCTGAAATGATTAAGGGAAAGGAAGACACTGAGAACATCTGATTGTTCCTAATGATTCCATGTGCCTTAAAAATGTTTGGCAACGTCCCTCAGTGGCTCCCCATCACCTTGAGTGTAAAGAACAACTCCTTTAGAATGACAGCCAGGGCCTTTCATGGTCTGAACCCCACTGGCTTCCTCTAGCTGCCTCATCTCCTGCAGTCCCTACAGGCCACACTGAACTACTTGCTGTCCCCAAACTCACCTCACTTGCTGTCTAGTCTTTGAGAATTTTCACAAGCTCTACCCTGCGTTGGGAATACCTTCCTTCACTTCAAAGTTCAGCTAAGCCTTCACCTCCTCCAAAAAGCTGTTCCTAACCCCCCATTCTGATTAGGGCTCCTCCTCTGTGCTCCCATCATATCCTCCATTACTCTAATCTGGCACTTACACTGTGTCATGATTTTATTTCCACCTCGGGTCCTCACTGGCCTGTGAGCTCCTTGAAGGCAGGGAGACATCTTTTCATCTCTCTGGTTCTAGCACCTTGTACAGGGTCTGGCACACAGAAGATGCTCAGTAGATATCTGTGTGTATTTTGCTTACCCCTACTCCATTGAAGTGTTCTGAAAGAGCCCCCAACCCCAATTTGCACAATGACCCAATGTCAGAGTCTGGTACCATGTATTTTTGTGGGACTTCCATGGTGCTGTGTGTTGGGTCAGAATAGCAAGGAGGTTAGAAGCCTTGGGAGTCAGTCAGGCTTGGCTTCCCACTACAGCTATGTGCTAGCTCTGTGACCCTGGACAGGTGGCTCTGCCTCTCTGAGTCTCAGCTTCCTCCTCTGTAAAAAGGGGGATGAAAGGTTCACGTGAGTGTTAAATGTGGTAATCCATTTCACAGTGCTTGGCACAAAGGAAGCGCTTTGAAAACGATAGGCTTAGAACATGTATTACTGCTTACAGTGGCAGGGCTTGGATACTGCAGAATTAGAAGCCTCTTATGTTACATGATGAGAAATATTGTCAAAGCGCCTCTTCCATCAGCCTCCATCTGACCAGATCACATAACTCATGTCTTTGGGCATTGGCAAAGGCCCCTGTTAAAATGCCAATGTGCACCAGCTGAGATAAGACTGGATGAAGTCATTACCCTGACACGGGAACATGATGATGACGATATTAATCACAACCCTTACTCAGTGTCTACTATGTGCTAAGTACCTGTTACAGGTGAGAATTGTAGTAAGCACCTCCTATGTGTTACATCCTACTTTCCAAAACCCCTATGAGGTCAACAATATTATTTTTTAATTTCACAGTTGATAAAACTAAGGTTTAAAGAGGTTATGTGACTTGCCCAAGATCCTTCAGCTAGTACGTAGCATTTCTGGGACTTCAACTTTATATTTTGAAAAATTTCCAAATCCATACATGCTCTTGTCCCTATGCCAAATTTCTTATATTTCTTCCTACTCATTTTTCTCATGTCACCTGGAAGACCCAAGAAAGGATGAGACACACGACTGAAACACTGAATTAGAGGAGAAGGAAGAGGAGGTGGTCTGGAGACATGCACTATTTGATCTTTATGTGGTAGGGGTACGACTCTGTCCTTGGCTGCTAAGCCAGGGGACCACTGAGTGTATTGAGAAAGGAGATGGGGGACTTTGAAAACAGAGCCAGTTTGCCTGAGGCCATCCTTACCTAGGGCCAAAACCTTTAGCAAAGAGCTAAAAAGTGCAGAGAAAGCATTAAATCTTGGAGAACTTCCTGTTCCTATAACAACATCCCCATGTCTTCTGATTCACTTTCTTCTTCCCACCATCCTCACAGGTCATTCAAAAGCCAACATTAAAACAAAAAAAAAATTAAAATGTAAGGAAACATAAAGGTTGCTATCAAGGTCTTCCTGATATAGAGTTACAGCTTTGTGCACATACTTGAAGTATATAAATGCCCTTAGTTTCCCTTTTGTAAGGGCATACATTCAATTTCATGTTTGTGAAGTGATCATACAAAGGAATTGAGAACAAACAAAATGTTTGTTAAATGACAGTGAAAAATTCCAAAGCCTCGAGTCTAGAGAATATTTTCGGTACTGAGTGTATCATTTACAAAAAAAGTACTAGAGTGCCCCTGCCTTTTACTGAGCTTGTACTGAAGTGCAACATATACCCAGAAATGGGTCCAAATCATAAACGTAAGCTTGATGAATTTTCAGAGTGAACACTCTCAGATCAAGGAAAAAAATGCCTTTTGGTTTTTAAATAGTTTTCTATGCTTGGGTCAAAACCACTGAATAATGCAAAATGTAATGTATAAAATTATTATTTTAAGTTCAGTTAGCAAGAAAAGGCTAGAAATTTTACAAAATACACTGCCTAAAAAGAGACATTTTACTTCAGAGGATAATTATTTTGGAAATCTGGAGGAGGTTTTGTTTTCATTTTAACCATGAACAGGCACATAGTTACTTCTCCAACCCTTTTTACAGAGGGGTAGAGCTTCGCCTTCCCAACAGCCTTTCTAAGAGAGGATGCGACCTTTGTTTCCTTCCTCTCCACTCCCATCCTTCCCCCACATCATCATTGTGAGTTATCTGAAACGAGGTCATCTTGCTCCCCTTAGCCCTCCTGATTCTGAGCAGATCCACAGAGGAAATGAGGTGCTTTTCCTCATGGTCAGGCTAGCTGTGGGTCATTGTACAACCTCTGTTTACACAGTGAGTGTGTTCCAGTCTCCACCTTTAATTGGCTAATAAAACTACGCTGGGAGTGAGGTACCTGAAACTCTGAGACTGATCTGGTTCTTGGGGCACTAACTCCTCTCTCAGCTACAAGAGTCAGGAGCAACACCCCAGAAATGCAGAATGTGCCAAAACACTTTTGCTCCTGCTCAACTGACTGCCTGTTGATAGGAAACCAAGTGGAACCAAGACCTGTGTGGCCCCAATTAGATCATAACAAAGAGGCTGATGGCCCAGCTACAAAAGGCCATGTGAATGTCTATATGTTAGATGCCAACAAAGCGATTATAAAATTAAGAACAAGTATTTGGGCATTGCTTTCTAACTGCATGCTATTTTTCAAAAGAAATTTCAGGGAAGGTTGGACTTTCATACATTTAATTAGTATAATGGAACTGATTCTGCCAAGGGCATCTGAAGTTAGTGGAAGGCTCAGCTGTCTTGTCATGCTCTAGGCGTTGATGGGTATCTGGGTAGAATTCTTCCCTCCTGGAGAAGGTCTCAGTGAGTGTGAATGATGGACCTTGGATGGACATCCCCATCACTTTTGAGGTGGCAGGACCTGCAGGGCTTTCCATCACTACACACAGTAATAAAATTCCCCAAAGTGCCCTCATGAGTGGCAAAATCTCACATCTACCAGCAATTGGGATATCTCTAGAAGGGGTACTAATTGTACAAAATATTTCTTTCTTGGTGCAAGTCCAAACTGAAAAGACAAAGAGCAGTAATTTACCACTATTTTTGCTACTGTAGGTTGCAGATAATTAAAGATAAATTGTAAAGCCTCCATAAGCCACAATTTTTGCCAAATCTCTGTTGTATTAAAAAAGAAAACAACAAAAACTCTGAAAATGTAGTATCAGCAATGATTCCGGTCTTCCATGGCCATTAAAGATAAAGACATTATAAAAAAATGGGGATTAGAAAATTTGTTCTTGAATTCATGTTTGAAAGTGCTTTAATACATAATTCATGGCTTAGCTGACAAATCTGTCTAAATTGAAAGCCCCTTCTACTGTTCACTTGTGCTTTGTCACAAAATCTTCTGACTGTGTCTCTTAGAGTAAATCGCAGAGCAGTGGTTCTCAAACTTTCTGGTGTCTGAATCCTTTTATGCTCTTAAAAGCCCCAAACAGCTTTTGTTTATGTGGGTTATATATCAATAATTACTGTATAAGAAATTAAAACTCAGAACATTTAAAAATATTTATTTATAATTTAAAAATAACAGTAAGAAACTCATTTCATATTAACATAAAGTATTTTTATGAAAAATAAATATATTTTCCAAAACAAAAGAAGAATGCCATTATTTCACATTTCTGCAAATCTCTTTAATCTCTAGCTTGCTAAAAGACAGGGGGATTCTCATATCCGCATCTGCATTAAAACTGTTGTGTTCTTTTGGTTGAAGTGTGTGAAGAAAATCTGGCCTCATACAGATAGGTAGCTGGAAAAGGGAGGAGTATTTTAATAGCCTTTTCAGATAATTTTGGATATTCATCTTTGATACTACACCAAAACACAACAAGTGGTGGTTTCTTAAAGGTTAGTTGGAATATGGAACCTGAAACCATTTCAGTAACTTTTTGTACTCTATTAAATTCAAATACATTGGTATATTTTGCACTATGAATGAATCTTTTACCCACGCATGTTTTCATGAAGCATGCACTGGTCACTTGCAAACAATTCACTGAGTTATGTAGCTCTTCTAGATGCTGACATATTTCATTACCAAATGTGATTGTATCAAGAAATCACATTTATTAATATCACCACCTACATCATCAGAAAAGTCTTTATATACTGGGAAGCTGTCAAGTTCATGGTATCAGCTACAAGTGTTCTAAAATTCTAATATTGGCCCGAAAGCTTGAATTTATTGGCAATAAATACCAACTGTTTTTCTTGAAATGACAGGCTCACTTGGTTAATTTTTGAGAAAATGTATGACATATACCTACGTCTGAATAACCACAGTCAGTTGTTCTAGTAAGTAAAATGGCATTCCATTCAAAACGCAGCCGGTTCAGCTCTTAATTCAAACAATGGCACAAGTATTTTTCCCTGGAGACAAACATCCTTCTTCAGTATGGAGCAGAGGTGCTTCATATGCTTCATGTGTACTTCCCATTTTGTCATAAAGAATATTAAAAAGACTTGTACTCAAGGGTCAAAATTTAATAAACTTAATAATTTTTACTGCTTCATCAAGGACATTCTCAAATGAACCTGGCGATGTTTTCTTAACAGCAAGGGCTCAGTAATGATGAATGCAATGACTACCAGTACAGGTTGGTGCCACTGCCTTGGTTCCTGCAAATGTGCCAGGAGTTTTTTACCCACCGATGCTTTGGTACTATTAATGCAAATAGTCAGCACGGTGAAAAGGGCAAATAATACCTTAGTGCTATTATGCAAATACTTTTAATCTCTTGGAACCCTTAAAAGGGCTTTGGGGACCCCCAGGGGTGCCTGGATCATACGCTGAGGACCACTGCTGCAAAGGATAGTAACTGTATAAATCCACTCTCTAATCTGCTCAATGCTTATGTCCTTGTGGGGTTCACATAAAGAAGATTTAAAAGGTTTATTTCTGTCTCCACCCTCCTGCCTTCCTTGCCTAAAAAAAATTCCATTGTGGTAATTCAACATAAATTGTGTGTACAGAACAAAGAAATTGCAGTTCACTTGATTTCATCAGCATTTTTCTCCCTAACAAAGAAAGCTACTCCAACAAGCTACTGGGGAAACTGTCATGAGTTATAGGAAATATGACATGCTCAGGCCCCCTTCTATCCCATCTAACTCCCAACCCTCCCAAACCTTTCACGTTGGGGGTATTTCGGATGAGCTCTTAGAGTGTCCTCGGAAATAATTGGGTGTCCTAATTCAGCCACATGCAAATTAATGCTCCCCTAAAGAGGCCTTATTATAATTTCCAACCCTTGATGTCTACATAATCCCCTATAGTTCTTTAACTTCTTGCTTTCTAACTTCTGTTTACCGATGCACTACTTTTGTCAGCTCAGTATAGCATCAATTAGTAACACAGTGGTGTTTATTAGGTCTCCCCAGAGCCGTGAGAAAGCTGCTTTGTATTTATTAATGACTACACAGAGCACTACTATTTTTCAATAGCATTTAAAAATGAGTAAATTACTGAAGATGAAGTATGAAAGAACTTCAGATTTCAAAGGCAAGCCAAAAAAAAGCATATTATTTCCAACCATCCATAATACTTGCATGGTTAATTTTATTTTCAATTTAATATCAAGAGAGGGAGGGAAAAGTCAAATCCAGACTCTTCTTCCCGTTCTGCTTTTGGCATTTGATTTAGAGAACTGAGGCACAGATCTGGTGATTAATTAAGAGCTGGTTTAACAGGTCTAAATTTCATTATCGCACACACCTGTTAACTAACACGCACCTGATTCAGCAAAAATCCACCCACAAGGTTAATTTTAAAAAATTAAAAAGCAAGCAAGAGAGAGAAAAAAAGGCATAACTCCACAAATTTAGGTCCAGCTTCATGTTCTCAAGCATAATTCAAAACAACCAACTTGAAATGTATCCAGTTTGTACTCTTATTTTGTGAATAATTCCTGTACTACATAAGGTGAAGTTAGAGCTGCCCACGCTGGTACAGAATTCGCTACTTAAGGAAACCAGAGAGACCAATCTCTCCTGCAATGAATCTTTCCTAACCAAACTTAAAATGATGGGGAGCAATTAGAGTGCTCATTTGCCCTGCTTTTTATATTCCTTCATTTATGAAATGAAGACGCTGATCTGAAAAATCACTTTGCATTCATGAAAGGACTCTGGGAGCTCCCCCTGAGCATCTGGCTGCGAGGCAGAAACATACCTCCGTGCACTTCCTTTGTCTTGCGCTTCCTCTTTGATGTGCAAGTCACTGGTGGAGTAAGCTGTGATCGCTTTGATGTTGAACTTCTAGACTTTATTGTTACTAGCATGCCTACAAGGAGAGCTGTCAGTCATTTCTTACATCTGAACAACCATGTTTCTTTACAGCACCTCTTTTACAAGCATCAATCCTTAAGTACATGTTTTCACATTTCTGCTGATTACCACACTATCTTTGCTGGGGGAGGGCTATGCTCAAATATAACTACAGCACCCACATTTTCTGTAAACACCCTGAGGCGTCATCACATGGCTGGTAACCAACCTTCTTCAACCAGAGAAGCCTGAGCACAAAACATATTTCTAGCAAATGAAAACATTTTGAAAACGCTCAAGCCAGCTTTACAGTCAAAATGAGCAGTTTAGCTAATATTTCCCCTAAGCAGCCATTGAAATCACACAGAAACTTCCAAGCCACTTTAAAGGGGATTCTGAATGCAACAGCAGCAGGGGGCGTAGAAAGTCTGCCAAAACTATGAGACATCTTAACTCATCTTAAACAACTTTGTTTCTCTGCAACGGCGGAAACAAAACACTTCTGTTCTACATGATTTTGCTTATGATAGAAACATTGTTTTTGAAATAGATTTCTGCCAAAACAATTATTTTGTTAAACAATATTTTCAGAAGGCGCTTGCTATTATGGATGCAACTTAAGTTATAGGAAAATTGTTTCTCATAATTTTACGTCTAAGGCAAACATGGATGTGTATACAACATGTGTACTATGTTTTAAATATATGCATGCCAAATTGGCAATATGCTCATCTTTGAAAATCTCTGTTGAAAAAGACACGGCTCTAATTTCATTTACCAGCTCCCCTCAGATTTACTTTTCAAACTCTTTTATCACCTCTGGAACTGCTGAATATTATCAAACTATCAAACTGGGAGATTCCACACAAAAAAGAAATAAAGGTAAGGTGCCTATCTCACACCACGCTGTTTATGATGAACTGCTAACTTTCTGAATAAATGTTTCAATGAAACCCAAATTCTTAGAGATACCGGGTTTCAAATGAGGAAGTACAATGATATTTTTCGTGATAGAGCTTTGTTCTGTTATTTTCCTTTTACAAGCGGGCAACATAGGAGATGCACTGTTTCTGCTTGCTAATAAACTGCAAACAATCTATTAGGAGAGACTCAATGTCTTTGGGTTTCTGGCCTGGAATATTTGGTAAGGAAAAAAATGACTGTGGTATGCAATGGTTAAGACTGTTCCAGAGTTTCCATTTTGAAGCAACCTCCCTACCCCACCTCCTCAGTTTTAACTCAACCATCAAAAATGGAAAGGCTTTGGGCTAGAATTTGATAAATAAAGTATGACTGTAATTTACCAGAACTAAGTCTGGGCATATTTGTTATTAATATTAATGAAAGCTTGCTTGTTCTAAAATTTATTTAAATAGTTGGCAAAAAGGAATCTCTTCTTTCTACCTTAAATTTTCATTTCCAAATGGAACTGATTAGCTGATTGAGGTACCTATAGCAATTAGGAGTTGACACAGGACATAAGGAAACTAGAAGGCATGCCTTTGCTTCCTGCAAGCCTTGAACAAGAGACCAGACCATTTTTCTGTTTCAGTAGAAACATTCATAGAATGGGAGAACAGGAAAAGATCTTGATGACTATCAAGTCCAGTCCTCCAATTTTACAGATGGGGAAAGTGAGCAATTGAGGTAACCTGACAATTATTGAGTAGCAGACCCGGGAGGAGAACCGACATCTCCCACCTTACAAGGGGAGTTTCCACCATCCAATGCTGTTTCTCTGCACTGGGGACTGATGACTCATTGTAAAGTAAGGGTGTTGGACTTCAGGGATTTCTCAGCCAGAATCATCAGGGCAACTTAAAAAAATTACCAATACTTAAGACCCAGCTCAGACCAAAAAATCAGAGCCTCTAGGAGAGGAGGCTCCGCTTGTACTTTTTGAAAAGCTCTCTAGACAGTCTAATGTACAGACAAGGTTGAGAACTAAGAGATCAGATAAACTTGAGGCTCCCTTCTGGGTCTATTGCCAAAGGTTCACCATCGGTTGGAAAACATTCTTGGATTCCCCTCCTTGATGTTCATCCATGAGGCCACACAGATTTCTAAGCCATTACACTGTTTTTATGTTGGCCTAACTGTTGTCACTATCTGTATTTATCTAGTTCATTTATGTGTTTACTTAGGTACTGTCTACCTCTTCCCACCAGAATGTACACTCGCAGAGACCAGAGACGAAGTCTGCTGTGTTCACCGCTGACCCCATCGCCCCCAGCATCACATCTGCCACAATAATGGGATATGGCACCACCATTTTCCAAAGAAGGAGGGGTCTGGAGTTGCGGTGTGGAAGGGGTAGGCCCTCCTCCACATGAACCAGAGCAGATGTATTTTTATCTGTTTCACCAGACTAGAATCCAAGCTGCACGGAGGAAGTGTTGTGTCTGCCACATTCGGACTTGGCCACCTCCAGTGCCTGGAGGTAGGCAGACACACACCGGGTGCTCAGGGCCTAAGAGACGCCATCTTGTAAATAGGAAGCATTGACGAGCTGGCAGGGCACTAAAACCTTTACTTTGTTGCTGAAAAAAGCAACAGAGAAAAGACATCATTGTTTCCACTGGAGTTGGCCTTGACTCCTGCGGCACAATCTCAGCCTGCCCCCACTTAGTGGTCACAGTAGTGGCAAGACCCAGCCCTGGGGCTCATGGAGGGCTAGAAGGCCACAGCTCAGGCAAGATTTATGCAGAAAAAGCATACAGTGTTCGAAAAATATCACAGGCGCTTCCAGCACCAAAGCAGTCTCAGGGTCCTGTCCTGTTTAAGCCACTTGGGGTAAAATATTTGGGGGATGCCCACTTCCTCCTACATGCTTGGTACAAAGGCCAAAAGAATCAGAGTATCTCCAGTGTGTTAACAACATCCAAATAATGGCAGAAATTGCTCATGTTAGGCACCTCTTCTACTCTGAAAGGAGATTTCAGTGGACCAAAGGGAAGCTCATGCTTACTCTAGCATCATTTACCTTTCAGAGCTTCTCTTTCCTCACTAGTAAGAGGAGAGGGTAAGACCAGAGCAGTGGTTCTTAAACCTCTCTGATCCTCAGTCACCAGAGGAGCTTTTACAAATTCAAATTCCTTGACCTCACCCCAGACCACTGGAAGCAGGACCCGTGCAGATGGTGATGGAGAATTGGCATTTAGTTTTTAAGAGCTTCCCAGTCGACTGTGAAGATCAATGACACTTGGGTACCACTGAAGGGCTAGAGGACTCCACTGCCCATCCCAGCTCTGACAGGTAAGGATGAAGTTTCACAAAGGGAGCTCTGAGGACCACCTGAATCGGAAACACCTGAGATGCTTTTTATTTATTTCAAATTTTTTTCTCTCTGATATTAACTTTTATTTTTTTAATGAAGCATAATTGACATACAATGTCCTATTAGTTTCAGGTGTACATCATAGTGATTTCATATTTATATACATTATGAAATGGTCACCACGAGAAGTCTAATTACTATCTGTCACAAAGTTATTACAATATTATTGACTATATTCCTTATGCTGTACATTACATCCCCATTACTTATTTATTTTATAACTGGGAGTTTGTACCTCTTAATCCTCTTCACCCACTCCCCAACACCTCCCTGCTCTGGTAACCACCAGATTGTTTCCTGTATCTATGAGTCTGTTTCTGTTTTGTTTGTTCATTTGTTTTGTTTTTTTGATTCCACGAATAAGGGAGATCATACAGTATTTGTCTTTCTCTGTCTAACTTATTTCACTTAGCATAACACCCTCAAGGTCATCCATGTTGTTGTGAATGGCAAGATTTCACTCTTTTTTATGGCTGAGTAATATTCCATTATATATATCTATCTATATATAGATAGATATATATCACATCTTCTTTATCCATTCATCTATCGATGAACACCAAGGTTGTTTCCATATCTTGGGTATTGTAAATAATGCTGCAATGAACACAGGGGTGCATAGACGCTTTTTATTTTTATTTTTTATTTATTTTTTTCTTTTTGTGGGGAAGACCAGCCCTGAGCTAACATCTGTTGCCAATCGTCCCCTTTTTGCTGAGGAAGACTGGCCCTGGGCTAACATCCGTGCCCATCTTCCTCCACTTTATATGGGACGCCGTCACGGCATGGCTGACAGGCAGTGCGTCGGCGGGCGCCCGGGATCCGAACTCGCAAACCCCGGGCTGCCAAGTGCGGACTAAACCGCTGGGCCACCGGGCGGCCCCCATAGACGCTTTTTAAATAGCGGCCTTCCTGGGTCAGGAAGACCAAATGGACAGAATCAGGCTCTCTCTCCAGCAATCTGCCTTTGTAACTCCCTGAGTTATGGGTTGTACTCTGAAGTTTCAGAATCACTGCTTTAGGCAGGATTTTAGAGCTAACCTATGGCTTATTTGGAAGGAAATCTTGTTTACACATAAGTATAAGGATTGGCTTTAATTACATTAACATTTCATTGCGTGTTGCAAAATCTCCTTTGTTTTAAATGGCAAGTTTTATAGAAACTGCAAACCTATAAGCTCAGTGGTCTTAAAGCAGCCTTCCCTGGTTAAGTGTGGCTGCCAATTTCTCAGTGCCTTTTTTTTCAACGCTGATTCATGGCTTAAGAGACCCGACCGGGAGGAAGGTGTCTCATTCTATCATAAAGGCTCACGGGTGGCACCTGAATAGCCCAGCACACAGTAGCACTTAATAAGCATTTGCTGAAACATATTTATTTCATTATTTATACCCAGTGTTCGACAGAAGATTTGACATGAGATAAACAAATAAAAGAAGAGAAAAAGCCCCAACAACTGAAAAATGAACATAACATTCTGTGAAAAAGAGACTATTTCTCATGTGGTGAAAGAATCACACTTCTGGGTGGCGCAGTTTGAAAAACCGTTTGCTTCAATAACTGATCTGAAACTTAACCACAAGTCTTCACTTCTGAACCACTACCTTGTTTCTATGGTGGTAAGGTTTAAGCAGCGGGTCTTCCTTGCTTTTTTTTTTCTCCTTCCTTGTTTTTCACGTGAAGATGCAATTTCATCTTTCCGGTAGGAACAAGTGGGCGCTGTCATCCTTTAAAATCTTGGTGATTACCTGACATTATTATTACTCTGGTTATTCTAGCTCAGCTCAGAAGCCTTGACTTCTGGAGCAACGCAAAATTCATGTCCACCTGCCTTCTCACTCCTCTGTGTCACATCAGCGACAAATGACATTTAAGAAAATAGGAAGAGCAACACTTACTTCTTTGACTCCAACAAAGAAAGCAGATTGTTTTATGATTGTTTCACATTTGATATACCAGCAAAATCAGAATGCACAATTCATTTGTCTCATCTATTTATCCTAAAAAAATTACACAAACGGATCCTTATCTCTATTCTGTGCAGTGTTTTAAAGCATAAACTATACAATGTTCTAAAAACCAATGTAACATATACTATATTTCTTTAGAAAATTGTATATACTTAAACGAGCCAGATGATTTAGCCATTAAGTGTTCAGAAACCAAGGGGTTTTGCATTCACGTTTAAAATTGTTTTATTGCCAAAAAGAGCCTCAATAGTTTACTTCTTTCTAATGTTTATCTTTTTTTTTTAAAAAAAGCTTTAGATTTAAAAAGGGAAAATGCTGGATTTCTCTGATCAAAATGACTGACAATCTCTTTTTAAAAAATATTCGAGGGCAGGGGAATAGAATTGAGGTTGAAACTCTAAAAGAAAAATACAAGGATTACCATAAAGGTCATAATAATCATTTACTCACAAACCAAATCTCACTTAAAAAAAATTTTTTTTTGGTGAGGAAGAGTGGCCCTAAGCTAACATCTGTTGCCAATCTTCCTCTTTTTGCTTGAGGAAGATTGTCCCTGAGCTAACATCTGTGCTAATCTTCCTCTATTTTGTATGTGGGACGCTGCCACGGTGCGGCCTGTTGAGCAGTGTGTAGGTCTGTGTCCAGGTCCAAACCTGTGAACCCTGGGGTGCTGAAGTGGAGCACACGAGCCCAACCATTATGCCACCGGGCCAGCTCCTAAGTTTTTAAATTTAATATGGAGCCAAACAGAATTCTACAAATCAGCTTGAATATACCTTAAGTTTTCTTTTTTTATTCCCTTATTTCCTTCCAAGCAAACTTAAAATTTACTATTTCCCTCACAGTTACATTTCTAATAACCATGTAAAAAAAAGAATTACACTTTTGAATCTGATGTAGAATGCCCCATGGCAACTGAGGAAATAATTTCAACCTTTGACCTTCTCCACTAGCCTGATGGGAAATTCTTTGGCACCATTATGGCCTTTAGCTTTCCACGAGTCAATTACCACTAGAGGGCAGCCTTATCTCAGATCTGACACACTACTTTGGAGAAAAACACCCTATAGATGCTTCTAATGTTCCTTTAATTATTTTTGCAGTATCTTTCATTTTCCTGGATATTTAATAATCAACTTCAGTTCATCTAAAAGTATTCCTAAACAGGTCAAAAGTCCCCTTTCACAAATTACAGTGATATCACAAAGGCTGGTCATGAGATGATCTAAAGATAGTCTAACTTATGATCTTAAAAAATTTAAAGCAAAATTTTAAAATCTTTACTACATGGTGGGTTAAGTGATGAATCAATCATACCACAACTAGGACTCAGGTTCCACTTTTGGTGCAAAAATTTCAACAGGTTCTAGACAAAATGAAGTGTGTTTGAGGAAGAAACTGACCAAGATTGTGGGAAGGCTGACTGTGAACACAATGGAATGGAGAGGGACAGCGAAGATGAAGTGTTAGAGACGTATGTGTGTATTTCATACTTAGTGTTCAATGTGTTCTACACAGTCCCAAAAGAAAGGGTCAGAATCAAGGGATTAAGAGTACGAAGGAGAGGATCATGCTCGATATAAGAATAATTTTCTAATTCAAGATGAAATAAGCTACCTCTATCAATAGTGAGTTTCCTCTCATAGGAGGTGTTCAAGGATAACCAGACAACCGTTTGGCAGGAATGTTGTGGAGAGAAACCAAATGCCAATAAGACATGTATCTGAATGACTGAAGGTTTCTTCTCTCCTCGAGACTCTGTGAAATAATGCTTATTTGCTTTCAAACCAACACACCTCAATCCAGTCGTAGGAGAGATAAACACTCATCAAATGAGAAATGAGCTTCCGCAGATCTATCTACTTGGAAACTTTTACTCCTCATGTGATTTTCTAAAAGACAACAGACTTCTCAAGAGTATATCCACAATCATGCCCCTTAGCTGTCATGGAAACAACCAGGACAGCACTCACAAGTCCAAGGATTCATGAGCTTTCTATACATAAAGGCGTGTTAAAATTAGAAGATGAATTGTGAATGCTCCCTTTGCCTAAAGGTAAGTGGAACAGACAGATAAATCTCTAGCTCAATTCTCTCACGATGGAGACAGGTTACTCAGGTTAGCTGTACTTCGTGGTATTCCGTATTCTTTAGGAAAATAATGCTTACATTTCACCCAGATCCTCTTACAACAAGCGGACTTAATGAAAAGCATGGACGAAGAGAGCTAATGATAAGCAAATAAGAATAACCCCATTTGTACAAAATCGATTTTACTAAATAGTAATTTAAAGATATTAGGCTCAGCAAAGCATTACATAATTGAATCTATTTTTTCCCTTATAAATGCCAGAGTTATAATTTCCACTAACTAGAGACAAAGTTATACCCACGACTTTTTCCCAGCTCCTCCAGGGGAGGCAGCATGAAGATAGTAGAAATCAGGGCTCTAGTCCTCGCTTCACCATGTATCAGCTGGAAGAGCTTGGTCACAGCACACGGTCTCTGTGAGCCTCAGTTTCTTCAACCAAAAACCATGTCAGTATCAACGACTTTCCAAGCAGGATTAAATGAGAGAAGAATGTTTGTAAATCATAAAGCACAAAACAAATACAGATTAACATCATTTATTTTTGACATGCCTAGTAAACTTCAGAGGCAACGAAATCAAAAGCAAAAAAATGAAATCGCTGGCAAACCCAAGGAATGTCAAACCTAGTTTTTATACTCTCGGGAGCAAAGATTTTAAAGTTATCAAATTATCTCCTTATAATATGATGAAGGCTAACAAATGTCACTTAAAGAAGAAAATCCAGAAACAAATGATTTCAACTGCTTTCTTACATTCTGCCCATTGGCGAATATGTGCTATTAACTGTCTATTGAGACCTCTTATTGTTGGACACGGCACTCTGACAATTTACAGAAAAACCAGGTTCCATCATATCACACACAATACTGACAGATACAAAAGGCTCTGACTACGAATCTCTAAGTCCATGACTGAAAGGCTGGGGTGGAAGGGAGGTATCCTCAATGGAGGAGCTAGAGGGGGAGAAAGAGCTTGTAAATTATTCCTCAAAGGGTCAATATGTGGTCTTTGACATAACATCAAATGTCAGTTCACACCTGTGTTGTCACTGGTGGATTGCTCTAAATTATCATTATTTTTTTAAGCAGAGAAACATAAATACGGCGTAGCTGCTGACTCTGAGCATCTAAATGTGGTTTTTAAAATTACTAAATATGAAATATGTAGGTTAAGGCAGTTTTGATTTCTTATTAATAAATACTGTGAATATTTAGAATGCATGCAGAAAAGACTTCTATGACAAAGTATTCTCAGAAGATTTGTTCCATACAAGGGGTTTTACTGATCGCTAAAATAATTTAAGAGAATTCTAAAAAAACTGAACTCCAACTCTACCTCTGCAGATCTATCTATCCATCCATCCATCCATCCAGTAACTTTTTCTCCCAGTAAATGGTCGTTTGTAAATATTATTTTCTTAGGCTCCCCAGAGCAAATTACAAAGTGGCTGGGTGCAATTGCAGGTGCTTTACAATTATCTACTTGCTGATCTCATCCATTTTATTGTGATTCACTTGGCTGGGAGGGAAAGGTGGGGAGAAAAGGAGTCTAGTGAGAACTACAATATATTTACCAATATATCTAGTAGGTATAAAAAAGAACTTCTAAGATTAAATATCTACATATCTCTATATATTTATACAGATATTTAAAGGACTTTCTATTTAGAAATTGTATGATTTTATAACTGGGCAGTATTAAAGAAATTATACAGTACTCAATTCAAATCGAGGGCAAAGTGGTTTACTTGAATAGGATGTTGCTTTGCATTTCAAGTGATGTGACTGAAATACATAAAGTCAAGAGGTTGCTCAGGAGAGTGGTGCTTTTCAAATATCCTCTACTTCATAGAGGGTCCAAGCCCCCACCCCTCCTCCTAGGGACACATGGATTCAGTGATTCCCCTTTGTCTTTAAAAGAACTGACCCTTCCTTGCCCAATAAGCACTCTGCTCAGTGGGGCAGCCATTTAGGTTTTCTCTTTTCAAGATCCAGCCATCACCCTCTGTCAATCCTACCAATCAAAGGTCACAAAAATGGGACAAAAATCCCAGGGAAGGGATACTACTGACACAGGGCTTAAAATAAGATCAGGGATAAAATTCAAATTTCATCTGCTAAAAAGAAAGACCAAATTCTTCAAAACCATAAATCACATTTATTAGAGCTGGAAACACTACTGATCACCAACATATCCAGTACTTTCAAAGTGGTAAGGCGCCTTGCCTTTGCACATGAATTGTGCTGGGGGAAGAATCTATTATGGGACAGAAGTTCCCTTTAAGCTCCCTTCACTCTTATAACTCCATTCACTGAACATGGGCTGAGCGCTCATTTGAAGCAATAATTGACTGAAACTGACCAAGCGCTTGCATTTCCTTTCAGCACTGGGTGGCCGCCTGACATTCGGCGAGTGCACTTATACGATGAGCAGAGCAAGTGCTCCCCTGATTATAAAGGTTATCACTGCCTCTCTCCGTTTGCCCAAGAAGCAATCCAAATGGTATTGGAATTTTGTTGTTAATTAAACAAAAACAAACTGAAAGATGAGACGAGAGTCGCTCAAATGAAGATTTATTACTTCTAAGCAGGAAACCACTTTAAGCCTAAACTTATTTGACAACTAACACAGAGGAAGGATTTGCTTCTTTCGCGCAAAAGGCCTGGTTTAATGATGTTTAAAAAACATCAGTAAATCAGCCAACAAAGAGAATGTTTCTCTTTTATGGTCGCTTGTTCTCTTCTCCCCCGTCCACATGCATACACATACCAAAAACCTATATCGTAAAGACTGTTTCTGTTTTGCATGAAAAATCTAATTATACAAATTCTTACATATGGAACCAATTTAACTATTAAAACTGAGAGGCAGTAGGGAAGTATTTAATATGATTCGGGGCGAGTTTTTTTCCGCTTAAATCTGATATGGAAACATTAACAGTACTCCTAATTTTCCCACAAACTATTTTTCTCCAGTTTAAATTTGCACCAAAGCAAGATAATCCCATTAAAACACAGGATGTTATGATATTGGGAATGAAATATTCTAATTGTCTAGATACATTCTATTTCTCTCTCTCTCAGACAGCTGAGCTTACAGAAAAACTGCATTACCAGTACTTCTGAGCTACTTTTCTCAAAGCACAATACTATGTATCTATTATCTTCTGACAGCCAGAGGCCACTCCAAGACAAATGTGTGGGTTACAGCTTGGGGGGGGGGGATACGATGGTGGTATGATTCTCATGATTATATTAGGAACAGTTGATACGGAACTTCACTTTTTACTAGAACTACAAAAGCAAAAGCCTATGTACTTGGAAACATCAAAATTAAAATAGTAAAACGTACTTTCCTGATTAATTGTTTGATGGTCACTGTTCATTAGGGGAAATAGTCTCAGCTTCTCATCCCTCCCCCAATCAATGCAAATTTTACTACATAAAAATGGATAAAAACTGGCATTGGCACCTCCCAAGTAGCAAAATCTATCTCAGAACTTAAAGAAAAAAAAAAAAAGAAGAAAATGTCTTAACTACAAAGGCTATTTGAGTCGTTTTACTCTTAAAGGATTAATGAGATGTAAGAAATAGTATAAAAGTTTTTTTGAGGGGGAGAGGAGCATAGATTTCTTTTATATAAGAAGTCGGTAAGAAAATCTTAACATTTTTTTTTTTTCCAAAATGATTTTAAGTGCTTAAGAACGCGGATCAAAGGTTTCCTCTCTTTACCAGTGGCATATTCTAAAAATGATTAAATCCCATTTCCCACAAGCCACAGGGGAAAAGATGGAAATTTGCAGGGGGTACGTCGTATACAAAGATTTCATTTCAAGCAGCTCATCTTAGCGTCCAGTACGTTTCGGCCTGTTAATAATTAATAAAAGAGATGCCACCCAATCTCTAGTGAAGAAAGGCAAAGCTCGGTGATCCGAAAGTAAACCCGGCGCAGATACCGAACTGGTGTCCTTCATTCTGAATTGCAACAAAACCTCAACCTAGCAAACGTTTAACGAGCGCCCGGCGCCCGCACGGATGGGCAGAACCCACGGGACAGTCTGGGTCTGCAAAACTGCTGCGCATTAGGGGAGCCCCGTCGGCCGCAAACAGATGGGGTTCTAAATCCCCACTCCCAGAGGCCGGGTCTGCGAAGCCGCTCGGGCAGATTATCTACCGAAGAACCTGCTGGCGCACAAGCGGGCAGCGGGCTGCGGGCTGCGTTTCTCCCGGGCTGTTTGCTTGTCTCGGTTTCTCCGGGCCGCGCAGGCGACTTCCTGCACACCTCCAAACTTTGGCTTCCCCATTAGAAACTTCCCTCACTTGCCATGATTTCTTTCCTCCTCACCTGAGAGGACCCAGAGCCAGTCCTCTCTTCAGCCAGTCCCCCCTGCCATCTCGCCACTAGCCTGGCTAAGAAATTCTGATCAGGGTGTAAGGCCGGACGGGGAGGCTTGGCCACGACTAACCCGCGCCCGTCGGCCCTCCCTGTCGTCTAACCTTCACCGCTGCCCGCGAATCCTGTGGGGTGGTAAGTTGCCTCCCCACATCCATCCACAACCCGAAGTATCAAATGGGGGTGCGCTGCGGCTGCCGGTAGCTGCTGAGGAGTCTTGGCGCGCTGGACAAGCCCTTCTCACTCGGGCCCGGGCGCTTTTGGAAGTGGCCGCAGCGGGACGCAGCGCGACGGGGCGCACTTTCCCGGCCGGCGGCCGCTCGGGCGCCTCAGGCTGTCGGGCCGCCAAGGGGGGAGGGCGCAAGGCCTGGGGCGCTGACCAGTCCCCAGGGATGACATCGCATCCGCGCGCACGCACGGCCCAGCCCGGCCGCAGCGCCTTCCCTACGTAGGCCGGAGCTGTCCGGGGTGCGGGCCCTGAGGACCGGCCGCGGGAGCGCCCGGCTTCCTCCGAGCTCCCCAGAACCTCCCCTCCCTTCCAAAAGCGCGGCGACTCTCGGCAAACTTTCTTCCGGGAGCCTCGCTGGGTGCCAGGCGGACCTGGGCGACTGACAGGAGCCGGAGGGGGCGGAATAGGGGGATCCAGCCAGTGCGCCTTTGCCCCCAACAGGAGGCAGGCAGATCCCGCGGCCGGGCTCAGGTGGCGCCGCTGCGGTGGCCCAGAAGGCCCTGGCGGGGCTCCTGCGCCCAGCCCGGGGCAGTACGTGCGCTCGGGCAGGCGCGCCCACCCCTCCCCCTGTGCGCCCGCCTCCCCGCCCCCCGGAGCAGCCAGCCCACCCGGCCCCGGCGGGGCGCCCGGGCTCACCTTTCATCGCTGCGATCACAAAATACATCATTTAAGCCGCGGTGCGGAGAGCGCAGGGAGAGCGGATGGTCCGACCCCGGAGCCCCCTCTGCCGCCGCCGCGCCGCCGCCGCCGCCCGAGCCACAGCAGCAGCTGCCGCAGCTGCCCGCCCGCCGAGAGCCATCCCGAGCCATAAGAGGCTCCATGTGACCGGCTGACATCACGGCTGCCGCTCTGTTTACACCGCGCCCCTCCGCTTCCTCCCGGGGCGGGAGGCGGGAGGCGGGAGGCAGGCGCGCCCCAGCGCCACGCCCCGCCCCCGCGGGCAGGTGAGCGGCGGCGGCTCCCCGGCGCACCGCGGCGGGCGCTGCCTTCTCGCGCCCCCGGCCCGCGCCCGGACCCCCAGCCTTCTCCAGCACCTGTGGCCGCCAGGGCGCTTTCTGCACGCAGCGCCACGCGGAACGCGAGTCTCCTTCCTCTCCCACGCCGTGGGGCAAGAGAGGCGCAACCCGACGCCACTTTTCCGCTCACTTCCCGGACCCCCCAGGGGTGATAAATGTGCCAGCTCGTTGGCGGAAGAGGGTTTGGTCTGGGGGGTTGTAGTCACCCTCATTTCCCATTTCCAAGAGCTCCCCAGCTCTATTCGGAAGGTAGATCCCCCCTCTCCCCCGGGCCGTGGACAAAGCAGCCACCGGGACCGTCCGTGAGAGTGGAATAAGCGCCTCCTAAATCTTTCCAGAGAGATACGGCCTGGGCAGGAGGAACTCCGCCCACTCAGACGCTGGTAACCCTCAACGCACCAACACCTAAGGTCGTGGTTTACACCTCCCCTTCCCCCAGGACCACTGATACCTGGAAGGAGAAGAAAACTGTATATGTGAATCACCTAAATGAACTCCAGTCGCCAGCCGATGTGAGGCACTAAATTCCCAGGCTTTTCCATATCCAGCATTCTCTGCAGAGAACCCATCTACAAGCGGAAAGTCTCTAGTTTTCACACCCTAAAAATGAGACGTTGTGGTACTTTGGACAGGAAAAAATAAAAAGACCTGTTGGCATCAACTTTATGAATTTTAACTCGCAACAAAGACTTAATTCCCTCCAAACTCTGAAGCTTCTTTTTACTGGCCTTATGGAAACCTAAATCATGCTATTATTATCAGATGAACCTCTCCACTTTGAATTTCAGATGCTACATACCCAGAGTCTGCATTATTTAAAATTTTGGCAGCCATGTCCATAGTATTGAGCATAACAGAAGAAATTCTCAAAAGCCAAGTTTTCGTACCTACTACTGTTCCTTCAGGTAATTTCAATTCTGCTTTCTTTTCTGATGGTCTATGTTTCCATTTACAACCTAAAATACTAGATGGTTATTAGTTGTTGCATTCTGGTGATTAAACAAGGAGAGTCCCAGCATTTTTTCCATATAACTGAGTTTTCCTTGCCCCTGAGATGGGCCATAATTTAAAACACATGCAGACAATCAGCACTTTCAAAAACTAGGATTCACATGCTCCCCCCCACCCCCCAAGACAAAATTTAGACAGTGCTCTAATTTAGAAGGTCAAAATAATTCATCGTACCTTAAATCAAGCTATAGCTTTATAAAAGTTTGATTTCAACTAAAAATCATCCTATCACAGTTTTTTCCTTTAGAGTTTTTTCCAGAAAAAACCACAAAAATAAGAAAAGAAATTATGAAGTGTGAAGCCAAGACCTACCCATGTTAACTCAGCTGTCCAGCCATAGCGAAGTGGACAAGAGTTTCAGATGAATCAACCATATCCACTGTGATGTTTACAATTATGAAATTAAATCACACCATGTTCCCATGATGCAACTGCATCTCCCAGTGAGGCAACGCCCCTCAGTTACACTGACTCTCATTCATATTTGGTCCTTGATTTTCCTTGTCCTAACGACTTGAACAAGGAAGGGTAAAGCCAAACTGTCCTGTAGCTAGGTCCCAGGTATAATTTTCTTTCCTTTGTACTGTTACACAATGGAAAAACATCAGAGACTGCATGCTTATAGGTATGTTCTTCCATACTCATTACAAATGAATCCAGATATCCAATTCTGAAAATTCACAATGTTATTTTGAAACAGTATCCTGCTTTAGAAAACAAGGCTTTGGAAATGACCAAATCCATTAGGTCTAGCCTGCCTGTCAGATGTAGGACTCCAAGGCAAACAGTCTTACATTACTAGTAATCGGTATTTATTTCCAGACCATTTCAAATGAAATCAGTGATTGGGAAAGACATGTAACGTGACATGTGCTCCTGTAATTACAAGTAGTAGAATCATCCATCCTATAGATATGTCCCCAATAGAAATATAATCTCATAATACTTATTTGAAATATTTACACATTTATTCAACAAAGACATTTCCAGGATAATGTAGTACTGACCTTCCCCTTTAGAAATGTATTTCATTCTCATCCTACAACTAATGAGCAACAGAATTTCAGATATTAAGTCTTAACCTTTCTGTGTGGCTAGATGCTATTTGTAATACATGCCTCTATTAACTGTCTTCAGCTTTTAACCCAGGGTATATTATTGTCCTTTATATTAACACAAAGCTCTTGTAAAATTTTGAAAGTAAAAATGAGAGGCTTAAAAAAAAAAAAAACTCTTGAAATACAAATTTTCTACAGAATTATAAATCCTCAACCAAATAAATCAGCCAGGATTGAAAGAATCCACATCTCCCTTCAATACTACTAAATTAGAGCCATAAATGATGCACATTTCAGTGCAAATGTTTACCAACTATATATTAAAATGTAGGAATAATTATTTGGATTATATACAACAAATGCTTATGGAGTACCTACTATGGGAGAAAACAGTGTTAAGCAATATACTCCTTACATTTTAAAAATTTTTCCCAAGTGTTCTGAAAAAAAAAGGAAAAAGAATATTGGTTACATGAAGATAATTAAACAGGATGGGAATTCTTTACCATGAAGGGGATTATGTTATACATTACTTCTTGACTCAAATGTTTCTGCTGGCCAATCTCAGAAAAAGAAGGCATACTGCATACTTATAAACACATTGATTCAACTCAGAGTCCTCTAGAGATGGTCACAGCCCCATGTGGTGTCCTATGTTCTGGGTTTCACATTTGATCTGTCACTTAGCAAGGAAGTGGAGAGACACTTCTGATGCCAGCTTGTTCCAAAATGCCTGTAAGAAAGCCTGCTGTATTTCTGCAGGGGTCTAGACTGTAGTATAATCAGTAAATTGGTGCCAATCTTCCCATTAAATTAAAAAATGATACTTGATTTTATGAGAGCACGTTTGGTTTTCCACCAAACAGGATTCGATCTCATGGTATACCACCCTGAATCACACCATAGTGCTACTGGGGAGAATGGCAAACCAATGCACGGACAAATTTATCCTGAGTTGGCAAATGGCTCCTCGTAGAAAGATGATTTCCAAGTTTGCTGATGCGCATGACAGAGAGCATTTTGGCTCTGTGGTTCTGTCTCACCTGGGCCCTGATTCTCTCTCTCCAGTGTGTGGCAGCTTGCTAATTCAATTAATTTCTTTCTAGCTGAACAAGGAAGGGATCAGTGAAAGGTTAATGTGGTCCGAGGCAGCTTGATTCAACTGAATCCTTAGCCACCACTGCACTGTGGTCTGTAGTAGTTGGGCCAGTCTGGCCAACACAGAGCCTGGGGACTAGGTCTCCTACAGACCAGACAGGGTCAACCTGGAGAGTCCTAAGCAAGATTTCTTGGGAAGCTATAGAGAAGGCACAAACTTACCTATAATAGATCACAGCCTTGCTTAACTTTGAGTCTGGAAGGAGCTAGTGTCTCATAGAGGAACATTTATAAATGGAATAATACTGGTAAGACCTGGAAACCAAAGGTGACAGACAGCCCCTCTATTATGAATGTTAAAGGGAAGGGGATGAACAGATTAATATAGCTGTCTGTCTTAGTCATGATTTTAAAACAAATATAGATGTAGATTTAAATGTACATGTATGTATATGTATAGTCTGTGAAATAAACTGTATTTTGATGGCGAGAGACATCTTCAATTTTACACACACACTCACACATACACACATATATATGTTTCACAATATCAACCACATTTACTGAATACTTATGTGCCTGGCACTGAATTGGAGAATCAAACAAGAACAAGACAGTAGCCCTGATCTTGAGAAGCTCACCACGCAGCTGACCTTGGCTCTAAACACTCTGTAGAGAAGTCAGTTCCCTGAGTCAGAGTGAACATCCCTTTAGGCAGGCAGTGTCTCCATTGAAAAGATGTTTGCACAGCACTTTGCCTCTTACCATTGATAGATGGCTGCAAATCATTAGTGTGGCTGAGTATAATGGGATGCTGGAGGTGAAAGGGTTGGCTGGATTGAGACAATGGTGAAGGGATTCTGGGAATTCTGGAACCACGTTATCTCATACATCTATTAGGAAATTCAAGAACTGGCAGGTGTTTTGTAACCCTCACAATGAGGGAAAGGGTGAAGTTCACAGGCACACAGACCTGAGCAACCTCCACCGAACAGGTAGGTAGCAGGTGCCTCACTACACACACACCTGCCAAGGCAGCAAGGAAGGAGCTGCACTTCCATCCTCTGTGTTCCCAGGGGTGTCCTCACCCCACTCCTACAGCTGGCAGGGGAACAGGCCATTCAGGAAATGATGATTTTTTAGTTAAAGGAATATGAGAATTAGAAGCAAACTCAGAACCTAGAGCCCTGGGTTCAAATGTCACACTTGCCACTAGCTTTTTATGTCACCTTGGCCAGGTCATTTCACCTTTTAGGGCATCAGGCCCCTTACCTGCAGAGTGAAGGAATGGGAACAGACCTCAAAGGGCTTCTGCAACTCAAACATCCCATGATTACTTTCAGGATCCTGTCCCATCCACCTCTCAGGAACACTTTCATTCCTTTCTCTCTGCTTCACCATGTCCACTTACTTCTCCAAGGAGACTTCTTTGATTCATTGAACTCTGTGGTGTGGTAGAATGAGCTCTGGCATTAGACAAAGCTGGGCTGAAAACCAACCTTCATCCTGCTCACTAGCTGAGCAATCTTGACCAAACCTTTGTTTCCTCATATGTGAAATAAGGATAGTAGGGCCTTGTAGGGCCACTGGGAGGATTAAATTAAACAATTTAAAGAAAGGACAGAGTGATTATCTCTTAGTAGGGCTTACAACTGGAAATATCATCACCATCCCACCAGCCCCTACATTGTTATACACACAGAGCCTTGCCTGGCATAAATTATTGACCTTAATAAAGATGCATTGAAATGACTATCAGTATGCACTTTTGCTAAGCTTTCTACAGTTTTGAAATGATGTATATGTGTGTGTGTATGTGTATAAAGCAAGCATTTATTAAGTACCTGCTAAGTATTGGGAATACAAAGATGAATAAAAATTAAATGACCTCATGACCTAAGGGTCCTTGTGGTCTTGCTTTTTTGTTTTATTTCCTATAAGACTGCAAGCTCCCATCCAATGAACAATGACAAATATCTTCTGTGCATTACACTGTACTAGGACATGGAGAGGGAAGGAAAAAGATTAATACATCAGATCTTCCCTCAAGGAGCTTGGAATCCAGTGGGAAAATGAATGCAATGCTTATAATGTAAGGCAGAATGTGTGCCACATAGTCTAAGTGTTTCAGAAATAAGGTGCAATGTAAGCCAAGAGTAAGAGACGTTAATTTGTGCAGGGTTAAACTTTATGAGAAGAAGGACTTCATGGAAGTGGTACCACTTGAACTAGACCTTGAAGGACAAATCGAATCTTGGTGGATAGAAAAAGGAATAAAGGGCATCTTAAAAGGAGGGCAGAACACAGGCAAAAGTACAGAGACAGAAAATACACTTCTTACTTAAGGAACAACTACTAGTGAAGGTTTATAGTAATGTCAGGTACATATAGACAAGAGGGGAGAGAGCTCAAAACGTAGGTTGTAGCTACCATATTTCTTCTGCTTTCCCTCGAAGTGCCTAGTACAGAGCTTTGCAAACTACACATTCAGAGAATGCATTTTGAAAAAAATAATTGAGGGCAGAAGAAGGGAATTGGGTTTTAAAAAATAAACCTCTTTGCAGCTTGTCTATTTCATAGCCTTATTGTAAGGATTAATAGTTGGTTTGATAGTCATAAAGTTAAATTACACTTAATAAAACACATAGAGCAAAAGAGTTCCACATCACAGCACACTGAGGAAGAATAAAACTGGAAATGAGTGTTATATCATCAGAGCGAAAAGCTAAGCAGAGCATTTTGGGATGAACAAGATAAATTGAATGTTATTTGATTTTGTATCTCATCCATTTCAGTTCTGAAAATTATTTGAGACAGTTCTATTAATATAGATGCTTCGTATATAGGCCATATTTTATTTTTTAAGAACTATTTTAAATATATATTTTCAAGTAATGGAGAAAAGATAAGCAGTTACAGATGGTTTTCCCTATTTTTGTCACGCGTGATCAAGGACTGCAGAGTAATGTGGGTTTCGCTGGGAGGTCAGAGCCTGGAAGCTCGGAGCATTCCAGGAGCAAATGCTGGTGTTATTTTGCTTTAGCAGAGAAAATACGTTTCTGTTCAGTCAAGCAAAGTAATCAATTATTCTGCATTATGAAATACTCATTTTATAACTATTGACATTTCAGACAGTTGTGCCACATGTCAATAATGGTTTTGATGCTCACATTTAAGATCCAACTTATAGGATGGGATTCATTGGGCTGACAATGTCTGATCAGAAGTCTACTCTCTGCTCTCAGAAGTAGCCCTATTGCTTATGTCCTGTCCTGCACTGGGGAAGTATGCGGTAAGGACTGAGACAAGAAGAGACTGTGTGTGTCTTTCTGTTTTAATAAAAAATGTTAAATTCTTCTAAATATGTTAGATTCACATTTAAAAAAATAATTAGTACTCTTCTCTTGAATTAGAAATTATTCCTACATTTTGTAAGATGGAGGTAGATTAAACTAGGCATTCCATTCAGAGACTCCAAAATTCACATTAGATTTTGAGCATCCAGTTAGACCTTGCGTCCCCAAAGATAATTTTCCGAAATCAAAATGGCTTTCTAATAATTGTATGACACTGCTGATATTGCTGTGTTTACCTCTCCTATTGGTTAACAATTCCTTGGGACTTTCTCTGTGGCAGGGACTCATTTTATGCTCTTTTCACCATTTAATTTGCCCCAAACTCTCTTTTTACAGATGAGGAAATGAGGGCACAGAGAAATTAAGGAACTTATCCAAGAACACAAGGCTAGTAAGTGGTGGAACCATAAGAACAACCTATGTAAACTGATTTTAGGGTGTGCACTCTTAACTATTATGCTACGACTCTCAAAAATTTTATTAATTTTCCCTTGAATTGAGCACTACTCAGTATTTTGAAAATGGCAAGCTGACTTCTTCAGGCATCAAAAATTACTATTCTAATAAATTTTAGGCATGTGTGCAAGAAATTCTATCACTAGCTCCTATAATTGAGCAGGGTTAGCATGTATCATTATGAATTATTGCACAATTTAGTAAATTATTTAATTACTTACTAATGAAGAAACACACTGTACATGGTTGTAATTATCTTGTTTGAAAACAATGTTGTCATTTGTACATTTAAGAAACACTTGCTACATATTAAATTAACCCTTGAGAAGAATTCTTTCCTATTTTGGGAATGATTAAACAACTCTAAATATTGGTAATGGAATGTTAGATAGGACTGCAAGGAAACGAAAAACTACAAAAGCCAAGGCTGCATTTCTAAAAGACTCTGAACAAAATAAGAGACCTGTTAAAAAATGTAAAAAATAATAATTTCATAGTTCATGCTATTCCTCAGAAAAGCTCAAGATAGAGATATTTACTGTTTTTACTTTTCCAAATTGTATCACTGCTGCTCTTTTCATAAATAGTTTTTGCAACATGTCATATCATGTAGCATTTCCTTCAACTATTTTATTTATTTTTTATTTTTATTTTTTGGTGAGGAAGATTGTCCCTGTGCTAATATCTGTGCCAATCTTCCTCTAGTTTGTTTGTGGGATGCCACCACAGCATGGCTTGATGAGCGGTGTGTAGGTCCATGCCTGGGATCCAAACCCACAAACTCCGGGCCGTCTAAGTGGAGTGCGTAAACTTAACCACCTGGCCGGCCCCTCCTTCAACTATTTTAATCGCCCAACAAATGGCTTTGATAATATAATAATCTTAAGCAGAGCCACTTAATTTTCAATGCACTTTGAATAGATGGTTGTCTACATTTACTAAGTGACTATAGTCACACATGGCCTTGTTATTTATACAAAAACATAGAACATATATAGCCCTGAGATGTTTTGACAACACATCTTAAGTAAAATATAAAGTAATTTTTTAAAAAGTCATAATACAAGTGAGAAAGAGTGACTTGTTTATATAAGTGGTGGTACACATTATTGAGACTCTATTGATATACATTATTGAATTGGTTGTGAAGTACAATAATAGTCTCAGAAAACCCAACTTGCCCATGATTACAAAGGCTAAGTACATATTGTACAGTGAAACTGACTTTCATAAACTAGAATGTAAGGGTGATTTGATTTACAACATCATTCCTCCTTGAAATATAACAGAGGTAATGTGCTAAAGCCATTACAAACAAGGAAGAATAAAAAAGGGAAATAGTAGAATTGTTAGACACTCAAAGAGGTCACGTGGTAGGTCTTCCTGCTTCCACGGACATGAGCAGCTAAACTGTCTGACAGTTGCCTATCATTAAGTAATCGTATATAGAAGCAAGATATGTGGTATTATCATATTTTTTCTGTTGTCTTGTTTTCTCTATTATCCCATGGTCAAAATGTCATTTAACTGGATAATTCAAATTAGAAAAAGTTTTGTCCTCTTATGAATAATGCATATATTAGAATTTTTATAGTATAATTTGCAGATTTTACCACTTGTCAAAAAACCAGGAGGAAACTGTTTCCTGTAAACCAGTAAGAAGCATGTTAAATTTAAGCATTACAAAATAAGAGAAAAGAAAACATGTTTTATGTGTTTATAACATCCACCGCTCAATCCATAGTGTAACACATTATTACATAGTGTTTATTTTATACTAACAGCATTTTATCAACTAGAACTATAGTAAAACACATGGAGTACTCTGTTTTAATAGCATTTTCTGATGTTACTCTGGCAAAGTAGAAGAATTGTATTTGGATTCATCCTTCAGATCTCAGGTTTTTTCACCTCTTATTAAAACATAATTTACATATAGTAAAACTCACTCTTTTTAGGGTATAGTTCTTTGAGTTTTGACAAAGGTATTTGATTGCATAACCATCAAAACAATCAAGATGTGGAACACTTCCATTTCTCTCTCCTCCCAAATTCCTCTGTGCCCCTCTGGAGCCAATTTATTCCCCCTCCCAAACCCTGGCAACCACAGATCTGTTTTCTCTCCCTCTCGTTTTCCTTCAAAGAATATCATTTAAATGCAATAATATATTATGTAGCCTTTTGACTCGTTTCTTCCATTTAGCATAATGCATTTTAGATACATCCCATATTGTTAGGCATATCAATAATTTGTTACTTTCTATTATTGAGTAATATACCATTTCAGAGTTTATTCATTCCCTAATTGAAGGACATTTAGGTTTTTCCATTTTTTAGCAATCACAAATAAAGCTGCTACGAGCATTCACATACAGGTTTTTGTATGAACCTAAGTTTTTATTTCGCTTGGGTAAATATTTAGGAATGGGACTGCTAGATTATCTGGGATGTAAAAGTTTAACTATAAAAAATGCCAAATGGCTTTTCAGAGTAACTTTGCCATTTTGCATTTTTATTAGCCATGTATGAGAGTTCCAGTTGCTTCAGATCCTCACCAGCACTTGGTGTTGTCAGATATTTATGTATCTACTGTTGATTCTTGTTATTTGAGGTAGTTAAGTTCTATAAAGTCACTGAGATCACTGAATTAGAGATTATTGAACCATTGCCCCTAAGGGAAATTATAGTTAGGCTCCTGTGAGCCTGTGCTCATAACATTTTTGTCAACACATCAATACATAACTTTGTTTTTTGTGGTTTCTGTTTGAAGACACCTTATTTGATATATACTGTTGATTCATTGAACTCACAGCCAGTAACACTGAACAAAGCTTATCTACTGTGTATTTTCTCTGTAGGGCACAGCACAGCCTTCTTAGGGAACACTAGCCAGCACTTCAGCGCTACGCTTGGGGGCCACTTAAAACAGCAAGATCACCAACAAAAAGCACGAAAACTAGAAAAATGTGGCACTAAATAGACTGTGTAAAGGACACTTGTTTACAGGCTGAGAGCTGAAACAAGAAGGCACAGCATCGCCTCGTCAGACCTCAGCTGGGAACGTGTATCAGGATGCTCTCTATGCTTGCACAAGTCTGAGAATGACAGCCAGTATTGATTTTGAGGTTAGAAATAAATTTCAGTGAGTAACTTTGCAAATACAGAACTTGCCAATAATTAGAATCAACTATCTATCTATTTGTCAATCATTTTTGCCATCCTACAGTCTCAGTTTAAATGTCACTGCCTTCAGAGATCTTGGTGAAACTGCTGGCCTACATCAGATGAGCTTTGGGCTCCCACTGGCATCCTGTTCTTCCCTTTCTGTAAACCTGATTCTTCACACCATTTTTTTGGTAATCACTTGTTCCCTTTTCTGTCTTCAGTGGACTCTAGATTCTAAGAGGTAAGGAACACATCTGTCTTGTTCACCTTTGTATCTCTTGTAGCACTAAGGCTTAGCCCAGTGGCTGGCATATACCAGATGTTGGATAAATATTTGTTGAATAAACAAATACTTCTTTGAATACAGCATGTATGGTGAAAACAGCACTGAAATTGGAGTTGGAAAATCTGGTTTCCCATCCCAGTTCTAATACCTAGTGGTTGTGTGACTGGTGACAAGTGACTTATATTCCTTCAGCCTCGTTTCCTCACCTGTAAAAAAGGAAAAATAATACCCATCTTTCAAGATTTTTAAAGACCTCAAAGTCAGACAATAAACATGAAAACTATTAGCATCTGGTACACTGTTGATAGTCAATAGTTACTGGATTGGAATGGTTTATAAATCGCAACTAGACGTTTATAACTATACGAGCAATATAAAATATACAGATGAACAGTATCAACAGTGAGTTTATTTAGCCATCCAGATAGTACCAACTTTTCATGTATTTGGTGTTATGTCCTCAAGGAACTCAAATAGTTAAGAAAATGTTTCACTTTAGAAGTAGATGTTTTGTCACCCTGTCAATCTAGTCACACTCTTCAGGATCAAAGTTTATGTACGCTATATACTATGAACATGTCTTCATAAGAACTGATGATTTATCTGCTCCATTTCAAAAATATTTTCTGAATGTTTAAAAGTGATTCTTCGGTAACATAGAATTTGTACTCTCTGGAAACAAGATTTTTTTTCTCTTTCAAACACTCCTGAAAAAACAAAGAATTAAATTTAATTAATAAGCACATCATGATTCTGCCTGAAATGTTTTCTTACTAAGATCTATTATGTCCCTTAAGATTTCAAGACAATAAAAATCAATAATTTCTATAAAATTATCACAATCCTCCTGTGT
The DNA here is from genome assembly GCA_031878705.1 of Tapirus indicus. Classification (NCBI taxonomy): domain Eukaryota; kingdom Metazoa; phylum Chordata; class Mammalia; order Perissodactyla; family Tapiridae; genus Tapirus; species Tapirus indicus. The sequence continues at coordinate 52,024,912 of CM062918.1, forward strand.
GTAACTAAGGCTAATAAAATAATCTAAATGCTAAAATTCTGTGGAAAAGAAGCTGCATAAACAATACAATCGTTACATCACTCAAAATTTATACATATGATTGCCTAACAAAATTACAATGATCAGATATGATTAAGTGACACTATTTAAGATTATTGGTCTTTAGTATATGCAAAACAGGATGATTCACGGACAAAGCAAGCTAATGGTGGAGAGGGAGAGATGTTAACTTTGTGTATTTGATTACAAAGCAGAACAGATAGGTAAAACCTCAGAATCAATAATCATTATTTTATATGAAACTTTCATTGTTTCATAAATTATATTCATATTAACTTTTCTTGAGACAACATTTTTTAAAAGCATAAATTCTTATAAGGAACCTAACAACAGGTCTAAATGAAACCTAGGGTTTAAAACATCATTTGCTGACAGGCATCCTCCTAGTGTTTCCACAGAGGCACATCACTTCGGATTATTTCCAGGCTATTTTAAATGGTCTTGAACATGGCTACTGAATGACTTGTCAGGGGACAGGAAAACATTATGACACCGCTTCTCCAGATTTCCTCCCAGAACATGAAATATTTGGGATCGTTCTAATAGAATCAAGGTTAGTTTAAGAACAAGTTAAGCTTCGTTTTAAAGCTTTCACTTTTAACTGGGGAAATGCTTTTAACATATGGCAGCTGGGCTCTGACTCACAGCAACCTTCAAATTCTGGCCAAAATTTCTGTTTCCTGAGGTTGTGTCTGATAACGCCTGTGCATCCCTGGTGGGGCCCAGCAGGCATTCAATAAATGCTATTGTTGGAAGGAATGAATGAATTAAAGGGTTTCTAATTATGAGCTACAAATTCCTCCATCAACAAAATAATCCCATAGGAAAGCTGCAATGTACTTGGAATTCATATTTATGAAGAGTTCTATTTTCAGCTCCTTTACAATTTTTTTTTTTTTATCATTTGTGCTCAACTTGGTCTTTCTTGATTTTTTTAAACCAAGGTGTGAAAAGCACAGAAGCATTTTCCAGAACATGAAAGACAAGTATAGTTCTTAGAAAGTGTCATTTGTATGTAGTTTGCGCATGATAATTATTTGTAAATCTCAGTTAATCATCAGATATTTTCTGGGAACAGACTGTGGGTAAAGCACTGTGTGAGATATTTGAAAAAGGAAGTTAAAAAAGTCCTACCCTTGCTTATGCACCAAAAATTGTCATTAAGACTAGTAGAAGGTATGCAGGTACCAGTATATCCAAAGGTGAAGCAAATGGTTATCTAAGTAATACTAAATTAGAACTGCTATCAAAAAAGTATAAATAATTTCTATAACATTTTTCATAATTAGAAATCTTTCATTCGAAAGCCTTATGAAATGGGACATGGAAGAAAACAAAACAGAAAGGAGGGAAAGTAGGAAGGAAGGAAGGAAGGCAGGGAGGGAGGGAGAGAGGGAAGGAGGAAGAGAAGGAGGGAGGAAGAAAGAAAGAGCCACAAAGATACTACTAAAATTCCAAGAACTAAAGTTTGTATCTGTGCTTTTAAAAACAAATTCCTCTGGCATTCACTTGGAGACTATTTACTCTTATGTAAGACGCAATTCTGACAACCTTGATACCTGATTTTCCAGTATACAGAATATATAAAAAAGCAAAGCAGAAAGGAGTAAACAGTTCTGCTCATAGGAGCAAGGAGAAACAATAAATATTGAAGGAAAAGAGAAAAAAATGATACAAAGTTAGATATAAGAACTCAACAAGTATGGCAGCATGGGCCATTTAGTGTAGGGGCAAACCACAGCCACGCCTGCAGAGACTCTGAGGCCATCCTGTATTACAGCATACTGCACTCACCATAATAATTAATGCGTATAATGATTTTGAAACATTAAGAATGGATTAACCTACGAACTCGAAGAAGACAGGGACTTAATATATTTTGAAAGGCCTCTTCCACCTCCAAATATAAGTAAAATAGTTTGGGTACTTATAGAGATAAACTCCAGAAAATTTATTTAGGATATCCCTTTTTCTAATAATGTCCGTAAATGCAGCATTGGTACACATACCTCAAATAATAACCCTAATGACTTAAGACCCTACATTCAGGGTCTTAGTTATTCCAGTTTCACTAAGCAATACTCGGAAGTCTGTTGGAAAAATAAAGAGCTTTCCATAGTAGGATAACGGTTTTACACACTGGTATTTCATTCAATTCTAATATTAGCCAAATATCAATAAAATAAAAACTGTTCAAATACCCCTCTCACTTTTTAAAGCCACAATGTTTTTGTAAATGTTTACTTGAATGATGACTGTTCAGGGCTGAGGTTTAAATATATATCATTATATGAAGATACTTGCTATTTATATAATAGCAATTGCTATTTATATAATAATGTTTAACCTGCCAGAATTCTGGAGAAAGAAAGGTTAGCAAAGTAAGTTTGATGGGGAAAGAAAAAAAGAAAGAACAACATAAGTACAACTTGGCATTGTTTTCATTCAGTGCAGGTGAAGTGATAGGTTTTTAAAAGTAAGCTTTATGCACGCATGCATGATACCAACACCTTCTGCATGGCGGCAACACTTCTTTTTCAAAACTGCTAGCCTGTTTCCAGGGCAGCTGCAAAACATCCGTGAACACTAGTTAATTTATCGGAGTCATGGAAACTGCTGCCTCTACACCTGCCGGGCCAGATCCACATTGTGCAGACTCTACAGTGCAGGAGCCGAAGGTCCCGAGATGAATTCTCCCCGCTCCAGGCTAGACAGAGGAAGGGGAAGCCACCACTGTCAATGACCTGGGCCATACTTTCGGATTTCTGTCGCTTTCACTCCACTTATTGTCCTGGCTTCAGAATAATGCTTTCTGAGTTAAAATCATCCTGGCCACCTCCAAATTGCATTACATTTATTATTACGTTGTTGTTGTTAATGAGAATGCAGGTTAAAGGCTACCATTCGGCACTTACAAAAACGCCCTGGAAGATAGCAGGCAGGGATCATTATCCTCACTCACAGATGGGGTAAAATGAAGCTCAAAGAGGTTTTCCAGCTTAGCCTGGGTCACACTGCTAATGGTAGAGCTGAGACTTCAACCAGGGTTTCTGACTCTCAGTCTAGTGCTCGATAAATGTTGCCACACGCTAGACATTGAGAACTGACTTCCTGCTCTTTAAGAATTTATATTCTGAGGAACTCAGATTGGCAAGCGTAAGGAAAGTTTTCCACAGGAGGATTTTTGAAAATGAAACACAAGACTGTCTTATATTTTTTTCCAGAAGATTTTTGTCACTAATTATATCTTTCTTTTGGTTCATACATTTTTATATTATCTAATCATTCCTGCCACAGAGATAATTTACATGGCTCTTCAACAATATGCCACCAATAAATCACCAATTAATTGTTAATTAATTGGACCTCCTGACAAGCTACAGAAAACTAGCTCACAAGATGCACAGCAAAAACCAAACCTGGTCCTACAGTGGTTGTTTCATAGTTTCTATTTCTTTCAGTGTGATAGAGATACACAGAGTGTTCGAGAGGGGCCTCCGTGCCCATCATGACATTGGCCTCAGAAGTTAAGGATATATTTTGAAGTTACATGTGTTCTTTTTTATGGCTCTTTTTTTCCATTAATTTATTTAAACTTTTCTTGCACCCTTGCACCTTTTGATATTTTATCCATTCAGATGGGAGTGGGGAGGTCCAGGCAGGCTGTATCACATGTTTACAAATAGCACAAGGGAGTGGTTCCTGTGATTAATTTTAAAATTCACCTCCTTCCACATTTAAGGAATACTCATTTGGCATCTCTGCCCCACAGATCATTGCTGTTACCACCCTTCGCTTGGCATGAAATATTGAATTAGTTTAGAAAAGAACCATCACATGTGTATTACCTTTAAAAAATTATATTATTTGGTACTAGGGCTTTTGAAATAAAACGTGAAATATTTAATGGGGCAAAATATTTATGGCAAGGATTTTAGACGGGTTAAATGACTTATATAAAGTATCAGAGATGCTGATAGAACCAGGAATAAAATCCTGCAGGTCTCATTCTTATTCTATATTCTAACCATTTGGTCACATTCTAGAAAAAGACAATAAATCTCTATCTGTGGAAAGTCCATAACATGGAAATGAGGTGGCCTACGTTTCATCATTTGAAATAATTGGAGATAAAGCTATTTATAAAAGTATCTGCCATAAGAGAAACCACTGCATCTCAACTAAAAACGGAAGACACAGAAAAGGTTGATAAAAACGAAATCACGATACACTAATCCTTATCGTATCACTAAAGTGGTTGGCCAAAAAGGGGCTGCCATAGTTATGTGATGAAAGGCACAAATCAGGGACTACCCACTGGGCAGCCAGACCAGAGAAGTGAGGGAATGGCCTTTTCTTCAGAGCGCTGAGTGGCCGGACACTCGAATGAATAGGTAACACCATTGCAGACCAGACAGTGGAGATGAAAGTGGAAGCCCACGAAAACAGAAGAACGGAGGAAAACCATCAAAGGGGGGAAGATAACAAAAGTCCAGGGACTGATGTGATCAGCACCCAAATGCTAAAACTGCAGCTCGAGAGAGCTGTTTGAAGCTGCTAAAGGGATTTAATACAATCTGGAATGAACAGAATTTGCCATCAAATAGAACAGAAGGGCCACCAAAAGACCTTAAGGAAGGACAACCTAATGGAATGTGAGCCCTGCAAAGAGCTCATTTGGCAATGTCCTTTTGAACATCTCAATCATTTTAAAGTGCTGTTTAAAACACACACACACACAGGTCCGGAGTCTGGGGAATTTTGATGGGAGCTGCTCATCAAAACTCTTAAATAATGCAAGGCAATGGCAATCCATCCAATCTTCCACTCTGAGGACTCAGAGCAAAGAACAGACGCGGGTTTTTATCAAAGCAGCCTCTAATCTTTCTAGCACATCTGCAATGTCCATCTCACCAGGGGCGACCTTCTGAGTGAACTTCAGGAGAGATGTGCTCTTTGGTTTTTGTCTGGGTTGCAGTTTAATTCAGCAGGAAGCGGGCCGTGGCTGGGAACCACAGCACAAAGAATCACCGTAAGGAGGTGAAAAATGCGGGACTGATCGACAATAAGGGAGATGAAATAAATGACTGGTAGTTTTTTATGAGACCAGCAGAATAAAAAAAATATGATGGGTTATCACTTTTAAGGCTCATTTCCCATAACTGCTACTAAGTAGGCGATGATAGAAACAGCACAATTGAGCAATAGCACCCAGATCAGAGAGAAAGAGAGAGAGCGAAAGAGAAAATTAAAGGATCAGAGAGGCTCTTTAAGACTGTCTCCAATCCAGGGCAATCATCTGAATAAAAACTTTCAATTTTACTCAAGCACCATGCAGATAAATTGCACTGTGGGGATACAATATATACACTTTAAAAAATTATTCTGTTTTCATGCAGATAATTGTCTATAACGCCTCCGGATTGAGAGTGTTTTGGTTCATGTAAGGTACAAAATCATCAGATGATCAAAAGTAATGTATGTATTCTACTAAAGCTAAGAAGTCATGTCATCTAAAGTTTATGGGCCAGGGGTCTTCCCTGTGCTAACCTTTAATCTAATTTTGGACAAAAGGGAGGGAGGAGGTATTCCTTAGTAGGGACAAGTCAAAGGGAGTTTGCATATGGAGGGAAATAAAATTTCTCTTCCCACTTGATTATCTTCACTTGGTTGGGCTATATTACTACATAGGCAGTGGGAACGGAAAATTCTCTCCTCTTGAATGGGTTCAATCTCTCAGATCTCAAAAGATCTCCAAGAAAGTCTCCTGAACAGGAGTGGCGGGAGCCTTGTTCTGATTTTTTCCATCTCTCACCTTTGGCTGTTCATCCCATACCCCACCAGATGTCCAGCATCAAATCAGCATGAGAACAGGGCACAGATGGAAGGAAAAAGGGGTTCAATTCACCAGAGCGTTAACCCTCCTTGACATCTTCAGTGTTTGGATTCTGATCAATATGAAAATACAGGTTTGTTTTTTTTTTTCATTATTCCATTCCACATTTTACTTTCTTTGTCCTGGTAGAAAGCAAAATCACCATCTGTCTCCATCTCAAACGATCTTAAGTTTGGCAAAAATAAAGAAGGATGGAGTCTTCTTTGCATGAACGGTCTAGAGTGCTTGGAGCTCCTAGTAGGTGCTCAGTAAATAGCGGCCAACAGGCAGGGCTCCTTGCCTCCGACAGCTGGCCAGAGATGCAGACTGCTTTGGGAAACCTGATGAAGAGACCCGCCTTTCTGGCAGAGCCATCCTCACTCTTTCATCACTGTACTCAAAGATATTACTGATGTTGGTCCTCTGGTTTTGCTGCTTTTTTCCTCTGACTGGACTAACTGAGTCTACTCTGCTCACTAGCTGCCACTTCAGAATCCTGTCACGCAGCGGAAGGCCAAAGGACATTTTCCCCTAAGTCCTTTTAACTTCCTGGCATTCCGTTTTTCAACCCCACATTAAAGGTGCTGATGTTTCATCCTAGTCCTACCAGCCAATGGGTGGCCTCAAGTTAGACTAGGCAGGGCTTCTATCAGCTCTTTCCCTGTTGGGCACAGGGAGAAGGAACCCAGAAAAATGTTTCCTCAAGCTCATTTTGTAATTTTCCTTTGGATGCTATCACTGAAGTTCTGAGATCATTTATTAAGAAACAGACTCATTCAAAGCTAACATACAACAGATGTCAACCTAGGGCCACTGTTGGCTAGCAAGACCTATTTCTTGCAAGTTCTCAAAAATATTTTTTCTTCTTTTTTGCTTGCCTTTTTTTTCCCTCTGCTCTCGCCCAATGCCCAATCATCTTATAATCCATTAAAGCTGGTATACCGATTCTGTTTCTTTTCCAAGACAAGACCTGCCAACTTGAAAAACAAAAATGAACCTCCCCTGATCTTGGCATGTTTCTCCAAGCCTCAACTAACCCCGGGCAGAAAACAGTGGATGTGCGCCCAGTTGAAGCCTGAGGTTAGAACCATAATCTTTACCTGCTTCCGTGAACGATTTACTGGTATGTTCTTGAATTCTCATCCTTGGTATAGTGTGGGCCCAGGCATTAACAAACCCAGTAGACTAGAATTCTCTGCAGTTTTGCAGAACAAGTCATCTGTCCTGGGAAGCTGAGACCTGAGACGCCTCTGCTCCCGTAAGAACCTCTCAGGATCTCTCTGATTTACCCTGTTCCCGGTGGTAAAGTATTTTCTGCAAACATGAAATTAGTTTATATTTTAAGGGCTTTGGAATGACTAATTTCGACTAAGCTAAACAGGGCAGAGTAGCGACTCCCGAGTGGCTGGATCTGTGATTCTTGGGAAGAGTTTAACGGACATATTTCATTTTCGTTCAGGGTGACCTCACCGATCATTGTGCAAAACGCTCTTTATTTTTGTTCCTTAAAACAAAGTAACTGCAATTTTCTAGGCATTTCCTAGGGAAGAAAACTCTAATTGCCTTTTACTTATCTTTAAGGCCACTGTTCAGGAATTTTTTTTTTGTAACTTCTCTTTTAAAATTAAACGTGTAGGTGAAGGTGATTGTATCTTTCCAAAGTCAGTAAAACAAATGTGTTGCATAAGTCATTTCAATTCAATTAAGAGAAACAGGTCAGATGCTAAGATATTAGTAAAATCAATTACGAGTAATAGGTCTCCTGTTAACATGTATCACTACAACGGCCTCTCTTGTAATTTTTGAATAAATTTACATTTGTTTCATATCCTCTGTGTGCCTCTAATACACGTGTGTGTCACTGACCAGAAAACCTTCTCCATTTCCTTTTCTTTGTTATGTTTTCTCTGGTATGCCTTGGAAATGACACATGGACTAACCCTTATTTAGTGAAGGTTTTTCTAAGAGGAGAAAGTCAGGTGGCACGTTGAAGAGAGCTTTGGAGTCAGGCGGATCCGACTTTGAATCCCGTCCTGTCACTTGTCAGCTGGGCATGGAGGTTCACCCTTCTGAGCCTTGGTTTCCTCATCTGTAAATGAGGGTAACAGTACCTTCCCCACAGAGTTGTTGTGTGATTTAAATACAACTCACTGCAAAATGCCCCCCAGGGTGCCAGGCACGTGGTGTTCAATGAATGTCTCTTTCTGATCGCCTTTGAAAATCCTAAAAATCATTAATATGGAAGAGAGGATAATAATCATAACATTTCAAATTTGATATCTGGTGTTTGTGTTAAGATTGGGGTCACCAAAGTCACCTGAGAAAGGGTGTCAAAGAGACTTTCTCCCTTTACCTTTACTGTGTAGTAAAGGGGGCACCCTCAAATTCTCGTGCAGATAATCCATGTGAAGGCAGCTGTAGGGGACAATAAATTTGCTGCTGCAACATCAAACAGGTGATGTCTGATATAGAGAAATTATGCAGAAAAAAAGAACACATTGAATCTATACTGTAATTACAAAAACATAAACGTGACATACATATGATACAAGATGAAAAAGGAAAACTGGAAATCTTTTTGGTGGATTAGTGAGAAAAACAGATACATTTTATTCTCCTCTACAATGTCCTTTATCTTTCCTATAATGAGGTTGGACATTTAGGTGGAAAATAGGGAATTCTATGATTAGAGATTCATCTGTTTAAGTTGATGGGCTGTATCGTCAAAAGGTAAATATCTCAGGAAGGGAACTTAAATATAATTTGGCTTAATGGAATACTTTCCTCCTAATAGCACAGAGGGAATGCAAGTGTCGACTGAGTTGAGGAAGAGGAGGGAAGAACAATTTTGGAGGATGGCCACCAGCTGAGGGGAGCAGATTTGGAGAAAGTGGGCTCCAGATAGGAGCTCGAGGGGGTGGAGATGTTGGAATAAGTGGAAATGAGGAAGTTGGGGGGAGCATTAAGGGGTTGATTGTTTTGGGGGGTGTGTTTGTGTGTGTTTATTTTTGAAGAAAAAAGGCATCCATGAGGTGCATTGATGAGCTCAATATCTCTTGAGACGGCCCCAAGGAAAGTATTCAAGAGTTTAGAATACAGCTCACTGACACTCTGGCTTATAAAGACATGGCTCCTGCCTTTGGTTCTTTGAACCTTGGGGGTGGGGGCACGACACAGCAGGAAGGACAAGGGCTTCGGGGCTTGACAGAACTAGGTTCAAGCCCACTTCTGCCACTCACTAGGTACGTGAGTTGCTTAACAACAGATATTCAGCAAGTTGCTTAACATCTGAAACTCAATTTCCTCAGTTTATATTCATATTTATACTTAAGAGTGATAGTTATCATAAGGTTCAAAAGAGATTATACACACACATACATATAAAATGCCTGGGACAGAGTAAGCTCTCAAATTATGTACCTATTCTTGCTACAGGGAGCAGAAAAGATAACTCCCATCCCCATCCTAAGATAATAAGAAAATTAATAAAGTTAAGGTTGTGGCTTGATCCAGGTTAATATGCACAAAGAGGGACTAGAATAGCCTTCTTAGGGAGCCATGGGTTTAATAACTGCCAGTGAAAATAGACAGCACTTCCCCACAGGCCCCACTCCACTCCCTAGAACATAGTGGTGGGTTGGCTGCCATTATCCACAGTCGCCAAGTCCTAATGCTCTCTTGTGTTCCTTCATTTTCGGGCTGGAGCACTTGGCTGAGCTGATCGCTCTGATTCTTGTATTTTGAATCCTGTAATACCCCATGCTTGTGGTCGTGGGATACAGATAAAGGGGCATAGGGTGGCTTCTGTTCCCTACTGAGCCCTGAGACAGACTAAGTCCTGAAGATTTGCTTATCTCATCTGGGAAGCTGGTAATAGAAAAGAATAACACGCTGGCTAGCATCTCTAACCTGCACCTTGCAACATGTGTAAAAGGAGAAAGGGAAGGAAGAGTCTCCCCAAAGTCTCATGAGACAGGGCTCTGAGCACCTACCGGGAGCAGGCAGATAACTCTGTACCCGGGCCCCATTAGCAGCTGGGGAGGAGAAGGCTAACAATGGGATTTGACATTACCCAGTAAAACCCTCGACAGCCAGTGCCTGGTAGGCAGAGGAAGAATGTGAGTGTTTGATAGCCAGGGTCTGGGGAAGCTGCTCCCTCCCAAACCAGCTCATAAGGAAACTGTTTACGTTTTCTGGTTGCCAAAAAAACCTTTGTGCGTGGCTGAAACCTGTTTGTCTTGAACTCCTAACAATAAACACATGGCAACCAGTTCTCCAGATGACAAGTCCTTTTGTTAATGCGCGAGGAATGACTGATGAGGCCCTGGTGCCGTGAAGATTCCTGGCTGCCCAGAGTCTTGTGGACTGAGGTTGAGAGGGCTGCTTTAGAAAGAAGTCTGTTTTCTCACTCTCCATCCTGCTCCTTCACACGTGAGCAACCCATAAGCACTATCATGGATATGTCTCATTTGGGTGAGACGCATTTGTTTCATCCAAAAAGTGCCACTGCTCCAGGAGAAGCAAATGAATCTCCATATGACTCATAAAATCAATACGAAGAGTGTTATAAAATACATAAAATTTTATAAATATAAATAGACTCACATACATAAAACTCTTTATATCCTGTTTAACATGTTCATACACACACACACATTTGTATTTGTGGTTTGGGTATCCACGAGAGCAAGGTAAATTCAAGAACACGCAAATTGACAGTATTAAACAAATAAAAGTGTTGATCAAACCCCATAAGGGTGTATGTTTCTCCAGGGTGGTGCGATGGCTTGTCTTCAGCGTGTATGAAGCTAATGCTAGCACATGCACGCGCTCTCTCCTCTCTCACCTTGATGTCTACTAAAATCTGTCTCCCACGCTTGCCAGGCATCCTCCCAGTTGCACCAGGGCTGTCGCTGGATGGCAAGGATTGAGAAATTTTGACTTCTGTTTGTTGTTTTACTGCTATCTGTTGTTAACTAAAAGTTCGAAAACATCCCTTGTCGTCCTTAGAAAGGTTCAGAAAGAAATCAAGCGTTTGGAAGAGAACCAAAGGCGTGTTTAGGGGAAGTCTCAAGGAATTCCAGTGGTCACAGGGTTTAAGAGATTCTGATCTTGGAACCAAAACAGACCCCAAATATGTCAGAACTGCGTTCCAGGAAAAGAGCTTGGAAAAGGAAGCTTGTCAGGTAAAAATAAACTGATTTTTCCCTGAATAATCTTGCACTTTGTACAAATAAGAGTGACCACACCTCCATTCTATGGCTGGGGCAAATCCAGGGTCAGTCCAACTAGCTCAAAGGTTTGCTGAGTCAGTGGCAAGGCTGCAGGAAACCTCGTGTTCTCAGTCCAGTGTCACACATATCTCTAGAACAGTTCTCTAAGAAAATAACTTGAAGAAGATTTGATGGAAATGCTCTTACTGTGACAGACAAGCTCCACATAAAAAGACAAATGCATTTTGGGAAGACTTCCACAATATAGAAATGCTTCCAAAAAAAAAGAAAGAAACCCACAGCAGCCCTATGATTTGTCCTTTCTATCTTAGCATAACTTATTAAAGCCAGGAGTTGTATATATTCTTTGCTGGTAAGCCCATGAGGACAGGGACTATCTCTGTGTGGCTCAGTGTTACAGTCTCAGAGCCCACCATAGTGCTTGATACAATAGGTACCATTTTTGTTGTTAATGTTTGTTGAATACATAAATAAATCACACAGGGTGGGAACCCAGCTGGTCCTTGATAAGTGCTTGTCCACTAATTGAAGCAAAAAAATTATGCCTGGTGCCAGTGAAATTTGGGGCCTCTATTTTTACCTCAGAAACACAGGGGCAAGAGGTGAACTCTGTACTGTCTTGAAGGGCATTGAGGTCTGAGGGAGCAACTTAGCGAGAGGTAGAACCATGACAGTGAGAAGGCTTCTCAGAGAATACCCTGTCCATAGGCTCCCTCAGAGGGATTGTCGGTGGAGCTGTCAGGGGCCAATTTCAATGCCTGTTACAGTTTCCTAACACACTGGATGATGAGCCACATTAATCAGGAAGGAAGAAAGAATAAAGTAAAAATGTATATATGCTCACACAGAAAAACCTATAACTGTGAGTTGGTCACAGCCCAGTCTTCATTAAGACCATCAAATCTGGTGATGGGCAGATTTGCCCCATGGAGGGTAGAAAGCTTCCTCTGGTCTTTGACAACAGTTGCTAAGCCCAAGTTGGGGCAGGGCTGTTTCAGAGGTAGGGCCTTGCTGTGTTAGGGACTGAGGTGGCCCCATGTGCACCGGGGAAAGACCAGGAGGCAGCGGGGGATGAGAGATACTTGAAAAGGTTGTTGTGCTCTTGAGAGTGATAATGGTAAGTCCAACTCTGGTTCTTAAAACTATTAAGTCACAGAGAAGTGGCTGGGACTTGTATCTGAGGGCAATTTTTTTTTTTCCTGAACAAGATTAGCCCTGAGTTAACATGTGTTGCTAATCTTCCTCTTTTTGCTTGAGGAAGATTCGCCCTGAGCTAACATCTGTGCCAGTCTTTCTCTACTTTGTATGTGGGTCGCCACCACAGCATGGCCACCAATGAGTGGTGTAGGTCTGTACCTGGGGAAGTGAACTTGGGCTGCTGAAGTGGAGCATGCTGAACTTAACCACTAGGCCATGGTGCAGCCCCCTGAGGGCAATTTTTAATGATCAGATAGGGACAGGACTGTTACAGGCCACAGATAAGCTGTTAAACATTCTTTTAATTATTACCACATATTTTTCTTTTCTTGGCCATTAACACTTAGCTTGGCTGGTTTTCCCCTCTCATGTTCCTGGAGGTGAGGAAGAGGGGACTGGGGACTCCAAGAATCTGATCGCAATGCCAGGCTCAGAAACAGTGATGGAGCAATGCTTGGGTATCAGGACTCAAGTCTCTCTCAACTTTGACCAAAGCCAAGAGGTGACCTCTGCTGCACTCCTCCCCTGACTGACCTCTGACTACCCACCTAGCCCCTCACAAACACATGGAGTATACGCTGACAGAGAGCCCTTACAGACGCATATACACACACACACACATCTTGAAGCCTGTCCAGTGCCCAATAAATAAGTCAAAAGTCGAATGACTAGATTAAAATATTAGGAGGCAGGGGACCTACTCCATGCTGTGATTGCCCCTACCGAGCTTCAATTCATTATAAATTTATGCGGACATTGTATGTATTTATTCTCCATATAGGAACTTTATGAGAGTCAAGATACATAGGTAATATGTTCTCTGTATCTTAGTGACAAAAACAGAAATAATTTACTTTCTCATTTCAAGATAGCAGAAAGTCACCTTTCCAGTGAGTTTTACCTTTTAAAGACAATCCCATCCTTCACCCCCCATAATTACTCTCTAAATTCACTTCCCCAAATTTATATGGGGAATGGACAATTTCTTTGGAATTTTTCCTGTCTTGCTATTTCCCCCAATTTTGCTCATCTGCTGGGTTTGAAGCTCATGCAGTTTTTTTTTTTTCCATCTGTCCCAACACCTCCTGCTGACACACGCCCAAAGGTGCTCAGCTGAAAAAGGGAGTGGTCTTTGAAAACATAAACTAGGTGTTTCCCGTTCAAATGAAAACTTGACAGGTATTCTCACAGGGAATACTGGAACCTTTCCCTCACCAGCTATATAAAGGTTAAAACTTGTTCCTGGCAAACGAGTTTACACTGATGTATCCGACATAGATCGTCCCTTCTTGTGGTTCACTAAACTCTAATTGCAATCATGTTGGACATAAGCTGCTTACCTTTCATAATGAAAAGTGCACTCTCCAGAATTCAATACACAGTAATGGCTTCTTTGATTTAAAGCGTGATTATGGTAATAAAACCACGACAAAAACTGACACATCTTCTTCAGTAGATCATCTTTCTTTGGAGACAAAGGCAAGTTCTGATTCCTCTGATTATTGAAGACTGAATTTAGTTTTATGTACTGTCACAGCCATTTCTGCTTCATTTGATCCATTTTGGTGTAAAATATCTTGGGGCTACAAATATGGCCACCCCTGTTCACAGATGATGTATCATGATGATTTCTTTTGGGTCCATTCATAATCAGCATGGTTGAGGGATATTTGTTTTTGCTTTCTTTGCTAAAAAATTTAAATTTTATTGTATAAGAATATCATAACATATAAGGAAACTGAAAAACTCACTTATAATCCCAGAACCTTAAACATAGTCACTGCTTTCTTTTTTCCTCGGTCTCCTAGCATTGACCTCTGTCTGCATGCAAGTTCAAGTTCTGCTCTCCTCCACGCTTCTTTGTATCATTACTTCATCATAATGAGTTACGATGGATTGTAGCACAAAGATCATCCATTCTGATCACTTCACTCTGGCTCAGGAGCTGGCAGAACAACCAAATTACCCAAGATTTTAGGGTTCTATGATTTTCAAGGTATAGATCCACAGACATTGCTTGAGGCACTTTCTGCAGAAGGTGCATAATATCTTGCCTGAATTTTCAGGCCTCAAGGCACAGGAAGTCACCGTCCACACAAGGCTGATCCTCTCGATTTCATTGATCCAAAGCTGATTCGATTTTCAAAGAGTTCCATCCACCTTCTCTAAGGCCTTCCCAACCATTCCTGCCCATAAGACTCTCTCCTTCCTTTTAATTCCTGAAACTCCCATGGTCAGCATCTCTCACCATCTCCCTTTGTTGCTAAAGTGTAGATGTTTCATCTCCCCAACCAAACTCAACTGTTTTTAGAGTGAAGAATCTCCCTTGGACTTCTCTGGAGTCCCCAGGATATCTAGTGCACAGAAAGTAGTAATGCATATTTATAGATTGATCCAAATAACGCTGCTGATGAGATAATTGCCAAATGGAAAAGTAGGTAAGTGAAAATAATGTAGAAAATGTGCAAGAGAAAAAGACATCATGGTATTCATTCAAACCAGGGCAGGAACCCAGTCTCACCCGCTTGTGTGACTTAATCTCTCTGTGTCAGTTTCCTCATCCAAAATAATAACAATAATAATAATAGTAATAATAATAATAATAATAATAACAGTATCAACTTCACAGGCCGTCATGAGGATTTAATGAGTTCATAATTGTAAAGTGCTTAGAACAGTGCCAGGTATGCAGCAAATGCTACAAAGGCATTTGTTAAATGAAAAGAAAAACTAAATAACATCACAATGCCAAAATCTGCCATAGTGCCTGCCACAGGGTAGCTGCTCACTAAAGGTTGAACTCAACTACCTCTTTGTTTTATGACACTTGAACCAACGTGGGCCTGGGATGGAGCGGCTGCCAGGAGCAGTGGGCTAGTTGGTGACAGTGCCTTCCAGGAGGAGAAGCTCTTGGGAACACAGCATGCTCCATGGGCCAGTTCAAGGGTCCTGGACGTTACCAGGTTTTGTGGTTCAGCTGGAGCGCTCCCAGGCTGGGAAGTGTGACTTTTCCGGTTAGCCCGAGGAGGAGCAGTTGCTGGGCACCCTGGCGCCCTGCCGGTGGTGGCTGCTGCGGCGGCGGCGAGGGGGACAGCCTGGAGCCCCGCCCCCGGCCTCACGGCCCAGAGCCGGCATGGAAAGTTACTGCGTGCTAACGTGGCAGGAACGATGGAAAGCCCAGCGCTGCCAAGTGCTGAAATCCTGGGCTGCGTTTCTTATGCTCACAGGCACGGCTCTTCTGAGAGTCTAGTCTATACATGTCCCCGGCACATAACTGTATTCTTTCAGCAGTTACTATATTTTGGGGCAGGGGGAGGAGAAAAAAAGGTTGAGGGAGTGGCAGTAAGGCAGAAGCCACGATCCCACATATGTTTTTTTTGCCTGCCCTAAGATTCCTAAGATTAATGTGTAATTTCACCCACTGTATTGTGTACAGCTGAACTTTCATCTAATAGGTTTAAAAAAACAATCTAACTGTTGATCAAGTTCAACTCACTGGAGGCTTCCGTTTGTCTTTGTGCTCCTTCATTTTGAACACATTTCCTAGGCACCAATTATCTGTCAGTTACCAAGTGGGCCCTGGGAACCCTGAGAAGCTCATAGTCCAGTGTGGAGACAGACAGTAAATAGTTGCTGTAGGATGTGAAGGGCTCTCCCTGCGGCCGGCACAGAAGACTGCCCAGCAGAGAAATCGTTTCTGCCAGCTGGGAGAGCAGCCTGCACAGGCTTGCAGGGGCATCTTGTTAGAGGTGGGCTTTGAAGAATGACTCCAGCGAGAAGGTCACCAGGTCAACAAGTGGCCTAATTAGGCTATGATGTATGTTTATCATCTTTGTCCCACACCTGCTTTTTCAAGTGAGGCTTTAAAAATACAAAAACAGACTGTGGGGTGGAGAATAGTAGTGTATCAACATTACATTCCCTGATTATGACCATTGTACTGTGGTCATGAAAGAGAAAGACCACATTCTTAGGAAATCTACCCTGAAAAGGGGTAAAGAGGAATGTTTTCTATATATATATATATATATATAGAGAGAGAGAGAGAGAGAGAGAGAGAGAGAGAGAGAGAGAGTTTCTATATATAGAGAGAGAGGAGAGAAAGAGAGAGTGGTAAAGCAAATAGGACAAAGTGTTAACAATTGGTGAATCTGGATAAAGGGTATATGGAAATTATTTGTGCTAGACTTGCAAATTTCTATAGGTTTGAAATTATACCAACATAAAAAGTTAACGAAAATTTTTAAAGTTCAAAAAATACTAAATTAGTTTTAAAATTACCAAAATGACAATTCCTTTTATTACCATCATCCTGAAAAGCATCAGCAATAAACAGAACACAGTTGGTCAGACGGCCCTGGGAACTCGGAGGAGCGCAGTGTCTTCTGTGGTTCTCTCCTCACTTCCCCACCCCGTTCTCTTTTCCTGAAGCCTTGAGATGTATAGGGGGAGAGGGTCAGGATAGCAGTGAAGCCTATAACAGGTGTGGGCTGCAAAGGTTTGGGAAGTGGAGGGGCTGAAAGATGCTGCTTGTCCCTCTGCAGGAAGTACTCACCCCCAGGAACGCAGAGGAAGTGGCGCCACCAGGAATGGGCAGTCAGCGTCATCAGGATTTGGGGTCTATCAGACAATTCCGTTGTATTTGCTTATGATCCATTTTAAAAAGCAGAAAGCAAAAGTGAATAACAGCAGTAGCTAACATTTACCAGATGCGTACTCTATTCTAGGCACTTTGCTAACTACTGAACATGGGTATCTCAATGATTCCCCACAACAGCTCCATGAGGCGTGTACTATTAATACTCCCATTTTACAGATGGTGGAACTGAGGCCCAGTTGGTCAATGGTGGAACTGGCTATAAGCACAGGCAGTGTGGCTCCAGTGTCTGGGCTCTTGCCCAGAATATCACACTTTCTGGGCTCTGGTTACTACTTTATGTGCATGTGGACTAAGAATTTCAAAGGACACTGGGGCGGGGATGGGGAAGCAGGATGATGAGTTGGGGAGGTGGGATGGCAGTGATATTTACTTTCATTCCAATGTCCAGTGTTATTTGTGTAGTAAATAATTTAAAAAAATCAACCCTATTGATTGACAGTTCCTGATCCAGTAGATGCAGTTTGGGGATACGTGTGCCTAACATAGAATCTTTGTCATGAAATAAATTACAGCTTCTCTCTGCCTTGGTTTCTGTATCGGAAACGTGAGATAATATTTGCTAACATCTTCCCACTAAAATACTTGCTCTGTGGTTGATAGTCTGTGTGTGGTGTGTGTAGGATGTGGAGGTTGTGGAGACTTGGGGGTGAGAAAGAGTGGGGAGGAGTAGGGTGAGGTGATGGCACAAAACTCTTTCTAAGGGCAATTACTCATTGCTGGAATCAGACAAGATGCATGAGGCTGGGCTACGCTTCCCACTCATAAGGTATTGTCCAACGTGGGACAAAAACATCAGCTCTGAATTAGGTCCCCTCTCCTCTTGTCTTCATTCTTTTTTTCCCTTCCTCCCTCTTTCTCTTCCTTCTTTCTTTCTTTTTCTAGGCCAGTGGAAGTGGTGTTTTGTTATATATACGCATTTTCTCACATAGAAAAGACTAGCAGAGACTCAGATCAGAGAGAACGTGAAGCTTGAAGGCCTGAGCACACCTCTCTGCCTAAAGGGACTCAACCCCTGATATCATTTAACCCCTTCACCATATACATGGAAGACAGACTTTTCTATTTACTGCTTATACACAGATGATTCCAGATTCACTGGAAATCCATCCATAAGAGTTAAAAATTTGAAGTAACCAAAGGCACATGCTACTACGCTACTAGAAACTATGCTGGTTAGTTTGTATTCTCTTCTTGGTCACATGTCAGACAAACTGGATAGAAAGCAGAGTTTTCATTTCTGTGCATCATCTGTCTAGGTTCAAAGACGCTTTTGAGAGAGCCCAGGGAATGATGATTTAATGCTGTCAAGTGCTTTGAGATCTCAGACAAAGAAGCTCTGTAAATACTGAGAATTACCGGGCATTATCGGCCCCAGTATTGGTCCCCTCAGTATTATCAGGGCTTTGGAAAAATTAATGAAGAAATGGGTCCTGGCATACTGACAGCAGCAATTGCTTCTGGAAAGATTAAGAGACTCTCTACATCAGGGAATGTAAGACTCAGTGAAAACACTCGCCCAAGAATTACTTTTCTTTTTTTTTTTGCAGATGAAAACCCATTGCACTATGAAAAAGAAAGAATTAGAGTTTTTTAAACCAAGCTGCAGAGGGGAGAGGGCAAGGTATTATGTGTGTGCACATACCTGCACAGGAGGTGAGAAGACAGAGAGACAGACTGGGCTTCAGAAGAAAACTATGCAAAAGGCTTTTGCCCATATGTTTATATTTGTTACGAAACCAAATCCTTTCTTTTTTTTAAAATAAAAAACATACATTCGGGTTGGTGAGGGTGTAGGGCAAGAGGCACTCGTATACATTATTGGTGGGCATGTAAGCAGGTAAAATCTCTGTGGAGGACCCCTTTGCAGTGTCCGACACTACAAATGCACTTTCCCATTGTCCTAACAATTCCCCATCTAGGAATTTATCCTGTACACCTATTCCCATAAATACAAAATGATATATGTCCAAGGATACTCATTGCAGCACTGTTTGTATTAGGAAAGTTTGAAATCAACTTAAAAGTTGATTAGTAGGGGACTGAATAACTGCTGGTGTATCCATAAAGAGGAATATCACGCAGTTGTTAGCAAGAATAAGGCAGCTCTGTATGCACTGCTATGGAATTAGCTCTAAAGATGTAGTGTTAATTGAAAAAAATCAATATGCAGAACAGTGTGTGTGTGTATATATATGTGTGTATATATATATACTTGAATATGTATGTTTGAATTCATCATGCTCATATATTCATAGAATGGATTATTTCTGGAAAGCTGCATAAGAAACTGGTAATTGGCTAAAGAATAGGATTTAACTTTAACTTTATATCCTTTGGAATATTGTATCACCTCCCCACGTGACCCATTCAAAAAATAAATTAAATAATGCTAACGTGTGTGAAACCACTGATGAAGCAACAAAGTAAAAAGACGAACTTCATATCATTTTCTGGGGTGGGGCTGGATGAGGTGTGCCTTCACAGCTCTCCCACATTCCTCTCAACATCAGGCTCGCAGGCCTCTGACCTCCCCGGTGGCCCACAGCTCAGTTCACAGTGGGTCAGCCTGGTGCCGGTTTGAGCTAACTCTCCCCAAATCAGGAAATCCCTGATCTCTCAAACACAGATCTTAGTATGCAGGGACCTTCCCTGTAGCACTGACAGGGGAAATGATCCCTAGGGATTTGGGCCTCCACTGGGTTATGCCTAACATATTTGCAGCAGCTCTGACCAGCGATGAGTTTGGAATTGGGGATTTTTGGTTGCAAGGAACAAAGACTCCCCAAGCTAGGGGATGCTTATTGCAGGGACATATGTGCAGTAATAAGAATAGCACAGTTCTCATGGGAAGCTAATAAGAACAATAAAGCAACGACCTCAACAATAACAATTATGGAGCAGTTAGGTGCTAGCATTGTGCTAAGTGCTTTGTGTGGATAATGTTGCTACAACTCCACCACAAACCCACGAGGCTGTCACTGTTATTACCCCCATTTTACAGGACCTTTAGACTTGTAGAGGTCACTGGTACCATGGAGCGACAGGACTGGTACCCTTGGACATGTGATCTGGAAAATCTGCCACTCTCCTAGTCTCACTCTCGTGGACAGCACCGTCTCTCTCTCTTAGGGTTGCTGCTTCTCCATGCGCATTTACTTCTCTGTTCTGATACTCGTTGGCTTATCCACTACCTATTGGGCTTATTCATTGATTTTGCTCCCTTACACCACCAGATTCAACATGGTCCTTCAAGACCCTCCTCCACCTCCAGGTCTCTTCTGTGCTTCAGCTGCCTCCTAACTGCCTCCTCATCTTCAGACCTCCTTTTCAAGTTCCCGTGAGAGAGAACTTGAAGGTCATCCTTCTATTGGAGGCCAGCCACTTCCTGACCTGGGGGTTGGCTGTCCCAGGTCAGGTTCCCATTTTGTTTCATTTGTCTGTGGCTGAGGGCTGCCAGGCCTCTTGGGGTTAGTCTTTTCCTTTACTCATCAAAAATTTTTTTGAGAACTGACCTTAAGCTAGGCATTCAGATACTGGGGAGACAGCACTAACAGAGCAAAGCCCTTGCTCTCAATGGACTTACCTTCTACCTCCTTTCCCTGCAATTAGGTGTGGCAGACATTCTGGCCTGTCCAGTTTGGAGACAATGACCCATGATTGACCACTGAGCTCTTGCCTCAGTCCCTGTCACTGCCTCCTGTGGTTCCCTGCATTCATGTCTTTTCCTGGTTATCCATCCAGCTCTAGAAACAGGGGCTGTGCCTTGCTCCAGTGTGCTATAGGGTACAAGGTGGCCAAACAGATGGCCTCATAGTTGGGTGGAGAGTGACGGGAGGGAATCCTGGTGAATACTGCTCAGAGTCCCAAGCACAAATAATGAAGTTACTAACTATTCTACCACAATTGGTCAGCAAGTACCCACGCTATTCTCCTCTCTTTTCTTTCTTTCTTCCCTTCTGTCAATGTTAAACTCCTTGAAAGGATTCCATGCCTTGTCAAATGGTGTTTCCTGGGCCTGAATTAACCTTTTCCAGGTTTGTCTTCCACATTCCTCAAACTCCTAGTAATCCTTCAAAACCCAGCTCCAGGCATGCCCCTCCTCAGTGAATCCTTCCCCAAATTCTTAGAGGCAATCATGCCCTCACTGGGGCTACTTTTGTACTTGGTACACAATTTTATTGTTGCCCTTATCTTGCAGTACTGCAAATATTTATTTAGATCTGTGTTTCCTTTATTGGAGTGTAAATTCATAGAGGGCAGGGAACATACCTTGATAATTTATTTATTTTAATTTAAATAAACTATTTTAGAATAATTTTAGATTTACAGCAAAGATGCAAACATAGTACAGAGAGTTCTCACATAACCCTTGCCCAGGTTCCCCTACTGTTAACATCTTGCTGTACTATGGTGCATTTGTTACAACTAAGGAATCAACATTGATATGTTACCATAACTAAATTTCACAGTTTATTCAGATTTCACTAGTTTTTCCTTAACATCCTTTTCCTAATTCCAGGATACCATCCAGGTACCACGTGACGTTTAGTTGTCAAGTCTCCTTAGCCTCCTCTGGTCTATGACAGTTTCTTGAACTTTCCTGTTTTTGATGACCTTGACAGTTTTGAGGCATACTGGTTAGGTATGTCGTAGACTGTACCTCAGTTTGGGTTCATCTGATGTTTTCCCCATGGTTAGACTGGGGTTTGTTTATTTTTAAAACACCAGCACTGGGCTAAATACTTAGCATGTACCACCCAGTATAGAAAAGGCATTTGATGAATGGTTAGTGCACGGAATAGAATTCAAGTGTTTCTGTAGCACCTTCTATGTAAATAGAACCCTGACTGAGGCTCTTGGAGAGATGAAGTATGGAACTCAAGTCCTGTAAAGATCTTTCACATAGCCAAATAATAAAAGACAGTATGCAACCAAGTGTCAAATAAAGGCAACCAAGAAAATGACCTATGGCAGCTCAGGAGACGGATTAAATTAACTGTGAGTGGGTGAAGTCAGCAACGTCTATGTGAAAGAAGGGACTGGAAAAGTGGGGAGGATTTAGAGAGGTCTTTTTCAGTTCTCAAAGACCCCACGCTCTTTCTTGTTTTAGGGTCTGCTGACATGCTGAGCCCAAAGTCTAGAAGGCATTTCCAACCCCTCTCTTCTCATGGCTGGCTTCTTCTCATTCTTTAGGTCTAGGCTGCAATGTGACCTCTGAAGAACACATGATCTAAAATTGGCTCCACCTGCCACTCTTTCTCAGAGACCTTGTTTGTTTTCTTCCCAGCTTTTGTCAACATTTATAATGACTGATTGTGTATTTCTTTATTGTCTGTCTCCCTCACTACAGTCCAAGCTCCTTGAGGACAAGTACTGTATTTTGTATTCACTCTGGAGAGCATATTACCTGCACATAATGGTACTCAGGTTATCTTGTTGAATGAATAAAGGGGTTGGTCTTGGATGAGCCTGACAAGACATGGGACAGTGACAAGAAGATACACAAGGAACTGCGGTTAGAGGCACTGGAATGGAGCAAGAGTGAACTGGGTAGGCAGATGGGATGCTGCCAGGTCATGAGATTGATTACAATGGTGTCTGGTGATCCCAAATGGCGTGGCATAATTTGGGCAAAGGCCAACAAGGTACTAGGTGTGGGCTGCACAGAGGTAGAGGCCACCTAGTAATTTTCCATCTTGGAAAGGCCAACAAGGGTTTATAGGACAAAGAATGGGGGATAAGCTACAACTGGGGTCAAGGGAGGGGCAGGAGCTTTAGGAATGTCTGCCTGTATAAATTGAGATCATGTCCCATGAATGAGAACAACACAAAAGCTCCTGGAAGGCAACAGGGGGTACCCAGTTTAACTTCTGTGGTGTTGGCACAAACCCAAGAAGGAGAAACACACTCTAGTCAACGCTTCTGAGTAAGAAAGATAAAATGGAAGACGAGGACTTGTGATTTTGTGATAGGAGTTGGTACTGGGAAAGAAAAGCCATCTTTGGAAGCATGAGGCAATCT
The DNA here is from genome assembly GCA_031878705.1 of Tapirus indicus. NCBI lineage: Eukaryota > Metazoa > Chordata > Mammalia > Perissodactyla > Tapiridae > Tapirus > Tapirus indicus. The sequence continues at coordinate 52,047,959 of CM062918.1, forward strand.
AGAACAATGCAATAATGAGCTTCCGGGCTCAGGATGGAAGGGACCCTGTCAAAATGTTTGCTATTTTCCACCATGTTTTCTACATGGTTGTAAAAGACAGAATCAGAGTATACACTGACTACTCTTGAAAAGTATACATTTTCCCATCTGAGTTCAATTGAAAAATGCTGACTAAAAGGGCTGTGTTTCATATACATTCTGACTGGAACAAGCCCAGTGGGAAAAGGCCTGGAAAGCATGTGGTAAAGAAACCCTGAGAGTCCAGAGTAAAATTTAGAAACAAAAATGTGGTATGTGTCATCTTTGTATACCCATATAAATAATTACGACAGTTGAACTCTGCTTATTTTTCATCCAACCTAAGTAACAGCTTTGAAAAGGAAAGATAACAGTGACCTGTGCGTATGAGAGTCCAGAGGGACCACTGGGGACAGAGCTCACTGGGTTCCCTGGAGGACCAAGAACACGATCTTCCTCTGACAAGGTAGAGGTGGGCAGAGGAAGGCATAAAGAATGGCTGCACTTCTACATCTGGAGATCAAGGAGTGTGTCTTTGTTATTTTAAATCTATAGCCTTTGAACTCCCAGAAGGTAAGTGGGTGAGTCCTGTTCATCAACTTGTGACTCAGGAATTCCTTCTCTCCTCTGTACCTCCTTAGATCAAGGCTAAAAGGGACCATAGGTATTAGCCTGTGCAATCCCTTCATGTGAGAAGGGAGGAAACATGTGCAGAGGACAACACGACCTGCCCAGAGTCGCCCTGGTAGATGGCATTGGAGCCAAGATAAGACCTTCTAACCCAACTTTCCTCTCACAATCCCCAGCGGCCCATCTGGAGACTGGAGGCCACACAACGGGCTCCGATTCGATATTTTGATTTTCATTCTCCAATTATTTGAATATATGAGCAATGTTCACCATATTTTTCCCCTCACATTACTTTTGCAACACCCTTGAGGTGGCCATGGAAAAAACAAAACAACCACCCACATTCACACTCATTTTAATGAAATGCATACCAGGTACCTGATCTGGACTCCTACTTCCCTGCCAATCTCCGGCTCTTATCAATTCATTTCCCTAACAGAAAGGAGGTGTCAGCTTTGTCCACGGAAAGTAATTTCCCTGCAAATACTACCAGAGAGGTTCCTAGCACGACTTGACTGTTTTATTATGACTTTTGTTTCACGCTAAGGTGGGGAATTCTACATTTGCCAGGTAGGATGGTGAAAACATGTCGAGTTTTTAACTTTGTATTAGTTTTAACGTCGGAGGGAAAAACAAGAGACAAAGGACAAGTGTGTTGGCTGCACGTTGAGTACATCCAAGAGTATCTCAGGATCCCAGCTTTCCTCCTCACTCCCCACACACACTTTCAGATCCTGAAACATCAGTGTGTGTTGAAGGGGATTACTGTGCAGCACCTGAGCAGTCAGCTCAGGGGTGGGCAGCTGAGGTGACTTGGCAGGACCTGCTTGTAAACACTGGTTATCAGCTTGTTTACAAGGTAAGCCAACTGGGGGCAAGTTAACTTGTTTTACTCTTCTCTGGATTCAACTGAAGGTTGTTAGGCTTTTATAAGAACCCAGTCATCCAAATATTTCACATTTAGACCAGAAAGCTAGACCACATAAAGACAACCGAAAGAGTATTTCATTAATAGCCACTTATTTGTACTTCATTAATAGCCGTTTATATGTGGGGGCTACTTTAATTCATGTTTTACTACCTATGTATTCTCTAAAGCATCAGATAGTCTTGGGTGTAAGGTTGCCAGATAAAATACAGAATATCCAGTTAAATTTGAATTAAAAATAAACAACTTTTTAGCGTAAGTATGTTCCAAATATTGCATTGGGCATACTTTTATTCATTGTTAATTGACACTGGGTCCATTAACTAGTTGGTTTATTTATTATCCAGACTATTTTTTCCCTGCTTCCTTCTCTTTTCAGTGGCTTAATTTTAGGAACCCTATTAGAGGGTGGAGAGAGAAATACAGTTCAAGCATGCTGAGTGTCCTACTTATTAGCTGAGGCACACGTTTTAGTATGAGAGGCATTTGATACTTTGGGTTACAAATGGTAATTATCTGCATTCTCCCTATTACCATACAGACAGAGTTAGCCAGAGACTGATGTCTTCCAGAATTTGGATTTTGCAGACCAGTAAAATGTAAAAAAAAAAAAAAGAAAAGGAAATTGTGGGAAGATCAACTTACTGTTGCCAAGTTTAAATCTGATCAAATAAGGACGTTAAAAAAAATACCACAACTACCATCTTTAACTGCCATTAATTCATAAAAGAAAATAACAGTTTAGTACCCCCAAAGTAAAAAGGACACATTCTTAGAGTAAAGAACAATACTTTTTAAATAAAGTTGCAGCCTTACAATGTTTTGCCTTCAGTTTTGTGAAAATTTTCTCACAGTGTGGCGCTAGCCCTGGGATTTGAGTATACTCAGACCAGGTTACACCATAGCAGCACCTGTAAAATGACAGTAGTAATATTGCACATCATACAGGTTTGTGCTGGTCAGGGAAAGTTACAGAACACCTTCTAGCAAAGGAAAGGGAAGGTGAACACAGCCAGTTGAATTTTGATGATTTCAAATTAATATCTAATTTAAGTATTTTCTTTCTGAGAATCATGTTATTTGTGTGGAAGTATAATAATGCGACTTTTCTCAATCATGAAGGATTTCCTCCACTTATATAGAAAACCTTTTCCTAAATTTCCTTTGGAGCACAGCCCTATCTCTGTACTCTTCCTCTCTCTATAAAATGAATGCTTCAGGAGCTGGATAACATGACACTGAACTTAAACGGCCCCCTTCCTAAGAGAGTTCAGAGGTCTTTTGAACTACAGGTAATTAAGCCTCCTGGCTCCCGTGAGCTGGCAGAATGTGTGACCCCAGCTGAAAGAGTTGGATATTTGCCAAAAGGCAGTTTTTGTTGGTAGCAGGAGACTGAGTCCCCAAGTTCGGATTTTCTACTGCCCTTCCCATTTTACACAAGGGAAAACCATGGTGTGAAAGTGGAGAATTGCCTGAAATTGCTATATAATTAATAGAAATCACGATTAAAATCAATTGCCCAATCCAAGTCTTGTATGTATTTCTTCTATCTTTCTGCCTCAGAAACACATATAAAGACTTTTTACCAGGGGAACTTTTTTTAAATAGGACTGAAATTCAATTTCATATGCTGCAGAGAGATTCAAAGCATTATTTACCAATGATCTCCAAATATTCTTTCCTTCTCCCCATGGCTGTCAAGTGGGAAACAGAGTACCCTTTTCAGGGGTTTTTCAAAGCAAAAAAGTAGTCATTAAACACACACACAGAACACACACTTTTAAATATATGTTAGTATATGCTTAAAAATATGAAGAATACCCCCAACTTTTAAAATATTTTGATGCATTTTATTTCAATCTTTTTCTAGTCATAGGGTTATTTGCTGTCTTTTGATTGTTATATACACAATTTTTTTACTCACTGTTTAAACTTAATATTATCATATAAATATTTCTCACATTGTTATAAATATCCATAACTTTATTTGAAAGGGCATATAATACAAATCATATGAAAATATATTTTTACCCCCAACTTTTAACAAGTGGTACTCTGCATTAGGGGAATGGGGGGGGGGCTTTTTTACATTATGTTTTTCTGTAACGATTGCCTTTTAAAATAATTGTGATTGTTCATTACTTTCATAAAAACAAAGATATAAAACACACACACTCTCATTAAAAATCACTTCACCTTGAATTTTAAGGAGGCCATTTAACATCACCTCATAATTGTACCCTCCCACAGTCCTGTCCCAACCTACCTGAGAAATTCAGGACCCCTTGGGTATTCTAGACATTTGTTTTTCTGAAAGAAGCAGAGCTACCAGTTTTTTTTAAAACCTCTAAAATCCCAGCTCTTCTGTAATTACCGAAGCTCAGGTATTTCCCCCCAGCCCTCTTTAATATCAGCGTGTTTCATTCCTCTCTCTGTTGTTTGCCTTACTAATTCTGACATGATTATTCTTTTCAGGCTCAACTGACTAGAAAAGACAGATTTTGGCTTTGATTCCAGAACGGTGTTTCACCGAAAGTCAACTCTCGTTCCAGATACTTGATAAACATCTCACTAACTAATTTCTCGCTGTTTCTAAGCGATTAACATTTTGGTTAGCAAGTCCAGAGCCCTTCAGACACCGTTTGCCTCCTACACAACAAGGAAGCTAATGAAACCCACGGAGTGTGGCCTGGCCTTCTGCTTCTCTTTAATGGTTTCTGTCACCCGGGCCAAAATGCCGCCACCATGACTCTGCACATCGGGGTGCTGCCTCAGGGCAAGCATAAAAATGCAAATGACGGTGGCCCTCAAATTGCAATTTAAGGAGAGCTGTTAGGTTATACTGTTCCCATGTATTTCTCTTCCTAACCACCAAGTTTGAGGATAATGTGCTATTTTTACTTATTTTCAGTGGAAAGAACATTAAACCTTAGGGTGATGGTGGCATATTGCTGAATTATGTGTTTTAGTCTGACTAGAATAAATTAGATTCTTTTGTTGGAGAGAGGGAAGAAAAGAGAGCTTTGAATCCAAAGAAAATTAGATGAAAAAGCTAGATTTTCCTAGTTCCTGCGTTCTAGGCATAAGGGAAAAAAAGCCAGAATTAATAATACAATAATTAAACTGGAGGAAGTTATAATCACTAATAAAGTGTTTCTTGCTGGACATCCAAAATCTCTGCACTCATATTTTCATGACATTTGCCTCTATTGGCTTAAAATATGCTTTCTGCAATCAGAATACAACTACAAGATTTAAAGGGGAAAAAAAAACCTTAAAAGGCTTTCCAAAAGCATCTAGGTCTTGGATAGCGATGCAGTCATTTAAGGATGCTATGTGGCATCACAGAAATGATCAGAGACTGGGGCCCTCTGTTTCCTTAGAAACAGGAACATGCTTAAAATCCATAGGGTAAATGAGTTGGACCAAGTACACTCTGCATTTTGCTTTTAATTTCAACTGAAAAAAACCACTTCACTTTGGACTTGGCTGGGGACACATTGTGAGCCTGTTCATCTTCCATCCTCTGCCCGAGTCCACTCTGGGTGTGACTGATGACATTTTCAGTTCCTTTATTTTCAGATCTGGCTCTCTCCGTGGTCATTGTGGTGGCAGAAGTGGTAGTGGTCATGGGGTTTATTGCCCTAAGAGTTACCAGTTTAAAACACCAAAATATTTTTTTAGGTTAAACATTCCCCCCGTCTGTTTCTCAAATGAACTCCTTGAGGAAGCGTGTTCTGTGCACATCCAGAAGCGATCTATAAGCAGGAGGGTTGGAGAACCTCACCCAGGTCCTTACAGAGACTACTTCTTGTCACCATCCAGGAAATCCGTGTTCTTCTCCTTTTCAGGTCTATCTTCTCAGGATTGGAAGGACCAGTGAAAACAACCCTATCTCACCACTCTTGGAAAGGGGTAGGGGTGTGGTGCTCACATCCCGTGGCTTTTAAGTTGGTTCAATTGTGGGAGAAAGAAAGAAAGAGAAAGAGAAACTAAACCTCCAGGAAGGAGAAGGGAAAGTATCTATCCCCCACAAATCACCTAGCAACCTGCCCTTTTGAGTAAACTGACTCAGTAGTTAGTGGTACCCCTATGGGCTTGGAAGTATCCAATTATCCCTACTATCAAGTAGAACGCAATCTAAGAAAGAGAAGGATGCCTACTACTTTTTTTTGTTTTTGTAGTAGTTTGTAGGGGAGGAAAAATTTTTTTTCCTCTACCCATCTTAGGTTCATTGCTGGGGTCCTGCAAATTAGACCAACAAAAGAAAAAAAATTTTCTCTCAAAGAGAGAAAAATAAACAAGTTTATTAACTCGTGCAGCATGTATCACACAGAATATTCAGTGAAGAGTGACTCAAAGGATTGGTTGGAACTTGGACTTCTATAGCATCTTAGCAAAGAGTAAATTTGTAGAGAAGTGACAAGACAAGGGGAAAGGGTTTTAGTCTTCCAAGGGCAGCAAACTGCGAGAAGGTAAATATATGGGGGAAACTAATGGAAGGTAAGAGTTGTTTTAGCAAGGTTTGTTATGTATATTCCTCTGGTGCAGTCTCTGGGCTGATAAGAGTCTAGAGTCTTCTCAGGTGATTAAGAATTGTCCTGCCTTTCCTGGTAGAGAGAGGGAGGTCAGATAATTTGTCCTGTGTTTACTTTTTCTCAACTGCCTCCAGCTCAAAATAATCCTTATGCCAGAGTGACATATTTTAGGGTGGCATACTCTGAACCCCTTCAAGTTCAATTTTTCTTTGTTTTTAAAAGTTTCTAAAAATAATACATATACATGGTAGAAAATTTGGAATTTAGAAAAAAGTTAAAAGAATACAAAAACATCACCAAATCTTATCTTATTAGAATTCAGTGTTAACATCTAGGAGTGGTTCTGGCATTTTTCCTATGCTTTTTTAATCTTCACATAACAGATCATTCTGTACACAGAATTTCACATACTATGTTTTTGTTAAATCAATCAAAAATATTTTCTCATATCATTATTAGTTCCTTAAATATTATTTTAATGGAAGTATAATTTTCTCTAATATGACTATACTATAATTTATTAATGTTTCCTAATATTGGACATTTAGGGTGTACTTAAATAAACATTTTGTGTGTGTGCATGCATAAATCTTAGCATTTCAAATTATTTCCTTAGGATAATCTGCTAGAAGTAGAATTACTGGATCAAAGAGTATAATCATTTTTCAGGTCTTTAATACATAATACCAGGAAAGTTGTATCAATTTATACTAACACAGTATATGAATGTCTTCCCAAAGCTCTGACTGCATTGATTAATGTCATTTAAAAAATCTTTGCTATTTTATTAAGTCCCTGTTACTTAACTTTGTATTCACTGGTTAGGCTGAAAATTATTTACTGTATAAGTAGCTACTATTTGTATTTTCTCTCCTATGAATTGTCAGTTCATGACCTTTGTCTATTTTCTCATTGATTTACAGTAACAATTTATAAATTAAGGTTATTAACTTTCTTTGTGCCTCAATTTTTGAAAAAAATACATCTTCTTACCAGTTTGCTTTTTGTCCTCTGATTTTGTTTATGATTATTTTTGACATAGAAATTTTATATTTCTATATATTTCAATTTATTGACCTTTCCTCTGTGATTTCTTCCATTGCTTTAAAGTATAGAAAATCTTTACCCATCTAGCTAGATAACTATGCAGAAACATATTCTTTTAGTTATTTCCTTAATTTTTTTAAATTAATAAGTCTTTAATCTATCTAGAATTTAATTTGCTATATGGTATGAGAAAAAATTTATGTTTTCCTTGTAAGCTAAAAATTATGGCACCTCTTGTCGACTACTTTTCCCACTTTTTAAATATATATTCTGTATATACATATTTAAGACCAGTCTTACATATGCAAGATTACGTTTTGGGTTTTCTCTGTTTTACTGATCTCTTTGACTATTCTTTTTAACAGTAATTTGTCCACCTCAAATCCTTTTTGTTTTTTTTTACAAAGTTCTTTCAGGTCTTACACTGGATTCTTTCAACTTAAAAGGTAGTAAGATGATGTACAAAGGAGGCTGTCTAAAATTATTGGAGAAGGAGAATCTCTGCCTTTAAAGTTTTAGGTCCTAGGTGAAAATGATACAGTGTTAGCTCTTTTTGTGACTATGAAGGGTGGGGTTCATGCTATGACACAGAAAATCAGAAAAGACTTTCTTAGTTTCTTGATAGTTGTAGGAACAGTAATATAAAGAAGAAGAATTAGGTATCTTTTGTTCATCTCAAGAAAAGAAAATTTCCAGTGAGGAGATTAAGACATTTAATGTTGAAAGATCGTCTCTGCTTGGGTTTCTAGGGCACCAGTAAAGATATCAACCCACGTATCTGTAGAAAATTGCCAGAAACTGTCACAAAATGAAAAATGAGAGAAAGCCTGAATTACGATGGTCCTGTTAGTGTTCTACAAGGTATGTGCCAAATAATGTTGTTTTGTCTTTAAGTCTTGTTAACAGGGAATATCTTCGGGTGATGGGGTGATAAGTGACTTTTTTCTTTTTTTAATTTAATTGTATTTTCATTTTTCCCCCTAAATTCCATAAAACTTTTTTCTTTCTTAATAATACTCTGTTAACTTCTGGAATGCAGTATTGGAAGCCTTAGTCCCAAGAAGTGCAATGGTACAAAAAAGTGGATTTTCTATTTCTTCCTCTCTTTTCCTTAATAGACACAGCAACACTAAAACTCATCTCATTAGAAGAGATTTTGTGAAAATGAGACAGGATATTTCTAAACCAAGCGCTTTTCCTCTGAATAAGATTTAACGCAAAATGAGGCTGGGGACTGGAAGAAGGTATGAAAAAACTACCTTTTAAAATTGCTATTTCTAAAGCTAATAGGAATTCTTTTGCAATAGCTTTTTTTCCTTGACAACCCAGGATTGGTAAATCTTGCATGTTAAAAAGCAGAGGACTGTAGGTACTGACTGGATACAACTGTTTTCCCCTGTAGATTCCCTTTTTGTGATACAATTGACACTATTTTACTGTCTTGAAAATTCCCATTTTTCTTTAATGGTCTCTACTCTCTTCTTTTCTTAGCGCTTCTTAATTGTTCTGCTTTTCATTAGGAGATAATTCTCTCTGGCTGACCAACAGTGATGAGGGTCAGAGTCAGGGATAATGTACCATGTCTGGTTTAGTCTGGCTCCAGAAAAGTTAAACTGTGCCTCAGCCTCGAATTAGTCACTTTAAGTATAAGGGATAGTCAGCCTCCGTGGCAATGATTTTGTCATTGTAAGCATTTGAGAATACCTGCTGAAATTTTTTCAACCCCTTCCCTGCCCAAGCAGCTTTATCTTTGTTCTTAAACCATAAGCAGCATTTTGTATTTCTTTTCCACGCCACATTGAAAAGAAATAAAAACCAAGCGCCCTACATATCACTTAAACGCATAAACAATTAGGTAATGGTCTATTTCCCCCTTAAACCTTTCATGCTTGTTTTCCTGTCTTGGAATAACACTTAAAAGCCATCAAAGCATCCACAGCACCAGCTGCTCTTCATGTCGGGCGCCGGGGAGCGCTGCGCGTGTAAAGTCTTTGCTCTACAATGAACGTCCACGAAATTTCTTGGAACGAGGATTCCAGTGGATAACCCTGTGAGGTGGAGAAGCTTCCTTCCAGTCAGATACTGTCAGGGCCAATGTGCCCTGCTGGAGATTGTGAGATTTGGAACATTGAAACCGTAAAAAAAATTGAGCTGGACAGGTCCTTGCCACCACTTTTTCTGCTAAATATAGATAAGTTGTCACCGGCTTGCACAAGCAATTTCCAGCTACAGCTCCTCAGGATGGGAGGTGGCACAGGGGCTCATGTCTCTGATAGTTAAACTGCACAGACAAGAGCTGACCCTGATGACTCAGGTGACGTGAGGAAGGGGGCAGAAGAGAAACAGGAGAAAGGAGCCTTAGTTTGGGTTAAATATAATGACACACTGGGGGAGATGGAGCAAACGATGGCATTAGCTTAAAATTTCATTAAGCATCAATAACTTGGAAGAAAAGATATGTAGAAGGAGCCCTACCCTAGGAGTCTGTGCTCGGGGTTCCTCCTGTGGCACTGCTTTGGAAAACAATATGACATAGTGGGAAGAGACTCATCTCTCATAAGGTATGGAGTCAAACAGTCCTGAGTTAGAATCCCAGCTTAATCTGACCCGATGTTGATTTAGAGTTAATTACTTAACCTCTCTGAGTCTCAGGTCCTCATATATAAAATGTCAGTAAAATACTGTCTCCCTCACAGCCTTATTGGGATTAATATTAGGATTAAAGTACATGGCACTACTCAGTGCTCAACTTTTGTTGGTGCCCTTCTCCTCTTCCTCTTTTAGGCAAGTCATGGAAGCTTCCTTGGACTCCAGTTATTTGTCTCTTAGCAAGTCCTGTTGGTCCTACCCCTAAAATGTATCCAGAATTTATCCACTTCTCTCTATTTCCATCACTACGATGCCAATACAAGCCACTGTCATCTTTTGCCTAGACCATTGCAATAGCTTCCTAACTAGTTTCTCTCCTTCTGTTTTTAAACCCTGTACAAGCCATCTCTATACATAGGCAGAAAGAACGTTTTAAAAATGTAAATTAAATTGTGCCACTCCCCTACCTAAACCCTCCAATGGCTTCTTAATGCACTTAGAATAAAATCCAAACGCCTCACCACAGCCTCTGAGGCTCCATGCGATCTGGCCCCTGCCCACCTCTTTCTTCTTTGACTTCATCTGCTGTCACTTTCTTCTATCAATATTTTCTGGCTGTACTGGTCTAATTGCACTTCCCAGAACACACCAAGTTTATTTCTACCCCAGGGCCTTTGCATTTGCTGTTTCCATAGCTGGGAAGACGTTTTCTTCCATATTCTGTGGTGACTGAAACCTTCTTAACAGGGCAAATGTTCCCTCCTAAAATGTGTCTTCCCTGATGAAATCTCTACCACAATCCTATTTTATTTTCTTCATAGCACTTATCACTACATGAAATTATTTTACATTTTGCTTCTCTGTTTCCCCCACGGGAATGCAAACTCCATGAAAGAATGGGACTATATTTTTCACACCTGAATAAGCCTAGAACAATGCGTGGTGCAGAGTAGGCACCCAGAAAGCATTTGGAGGATGAATGCTGAATGAATATGTAAAATGGGGTAATAATATCTTCCTGAAAGTTTGTGACTGGATTTGAAAATCTTTCTATGTCCTTTGCATTTCCAAAGATTCTATGAATCCTTGAACAGAAAGTCTGAATCCTAGAATAATTTTAAAGAAATGCAGTTAGAAAATGTTCAAATACTCAACATATAGTAGTTCATTTTAGGTTTACCAAGTTGAGGCCCTTTGGATACCTGCTTTAATGGAAAAAATAAGAAGGACTTATATTTGCATGTCGAGTATTTGTATCTAAAGGGATCCTTTTAAACTATTTAAAAATGTGTTCCTCCAAGTAGCATTTAGATTTTCCGAGCAATCCTATTTACAGTTGGCTTAGCACATCGTTTCTTCACAGATCTTGAAAAGGAATATGATTCCACAGCATAACACATCTGCTTAAAAGAAATGGCTCAGGTGAGCTCAGGCTGTGGGAGTGGCGTGTTCTTCGGCTCATCCCCTGTGCTCTCTGCAGGTCAGACCTCTTCTGGGGCTGTGCTGTACGGGGACACTGTGCAAACTGGATCACATCCTAGGGAGGAACTGGAAACTGTGTTAGGAGAAGAAAACGGGAAGGCCTAACTGAAAGGGGAGGGGAATATGAAGGCTGATGGTTGTCAAATATTTGAAGGTTTCTCACGAAGAGATTCTGCGCTGCACGTGCCACGGGACAAATCTAGAACCGATGAGTAGAAGCTACTGGGAGGCAGATTTGGGCTCAATAAATGGAGGGAATCTCTAACAGTCTGGCCTCTGATGTAAGCAAAGGCATGATTGGAAATATAATGAGCAGGCGCCATCACTGGGTGTTTAAATTTCAGGCAGGCAAACCTCTAGTCAGCAATGTCTTAGAAGGATTCCTCTTATTGTGAGTGGGCAGCATGCACACTTCTGGCAAGCTCTCATGGAAATCTTTTCACGTATTCTAGGCTGGCTAGCAGGGCCTAATATTGTGTGATCTGCATCACATAGCATTCTTTCTAATATGTAATGTGTGGAATATGATGAGTCTGCTGTTGCTAACAACTTAGGCCCAGAAAATTCTGAATTTCAAAAGTTAACCTAGAATCTTACAGACTCATGGTTTTATATTTTGACCTAGAAGCACATTGCTGGTTATTTTCTACCCAAGAGATTTTTTATCTGGAAGGCTAAAGCAGGACACAACTCTTCTTGGTGAACAATAGTTTGTGTTCCAAGAATAACCCTGAGTTTAGGGATAGAAGATAAGGCTGGAGAGCTTAGGGGTTGAATTAGATTACTTTTTAATTTGTAGCCTAAGCACTGTCTTTGATTTTCACCTATCCCTTCTGGCAGGGGTGGCTGGTGACTCTAGGCAGAAGCTGACCCTCCTCAGCGACACTCCCCAGCCCGACCCCTCTTTTCTCCTTTCTTTCCTTTGCTTTTCATTAGAATCCCTAGGAGCCTTTGCATGCTTAGCATGAAAATGAGCCCATTTTATTTTTGGAACCCACAGAGGCAGCCCTGAGGGGAGTTATTGTGTTGCTTTTAGCAGCTAAACAAAAAGGTGTGAAATCACTTGCTGGCTGTTCTAGAATGGGAAAAAATAAATAAATAAACTGAGAAGGAAGGTTCAGGACAGTGTGTGGCAACTTGGACAGAACCTCGTGACTGGGGCTTCTCTGAGACTTATTAGTAACCAAAGTCGCTGCGGGAATGTCTGTGCTTTTCTCTCACCTTCCCAGGAAGTTACTAGAATAGCACGGGAAGCCACTGGGATTTTTTTTTTTAATGATTCATTTCGAAATACTATTTCCATGTTGCTCTGAAAAGGACTTGGGGACAGGACTAGTCTGAGAAAATTCCTTAAAGCCCTTCCTAACATTCCCTGTACAGGGAGAGTGAGGGAGGAAAGAGAAGACTGTTTTACCAGGCTGTTTTAAGAACTGGGGGTACCAAGCGAATGCTTCTGTGGACGGGTATGCGAGTCTTTACCACAGGCCTTTAACAACAGAATCACATAACAGTGCTGAGAGACAAAGACCTCCACCAGCAAAGATTTGCTGTGAAACTTGAGGGTTTTGCCTCGTGCTGATAATAATCATTAGGAGCCATCTCCTGTTTTGGGAGGCCGAGGGCCCAGATATTTCTCTTCTTGGAAAACCATCTTATTTTGAAATGTCTCTTCATTAGCAGGAGCAACTTTGTTTTTGGTGGCATCTTTGATATGGGATTTTCTTTTTTTTCTTTCTTTTTATTTTCTTTTACAATTATGGACATTTTTTAAAATTACAAAATATTTTAAACATATCAAGAGACTTGGTAAATGAACATCCTTATTCTCAAGATTTCACAATTGCTACTTGAGCTTTTTTTAAAAGAAATGAAATGTTATGGTTGTGTCCTTCCCATGCCCATGCTTCTTTCTGCCCTTTTCCCAAAAGGCAAACCCTGTTCTCAGCCGGTGTGTCTCCTTCTATCCTTGGCCTTCACGAAGGCCTGACCAAATAGCCACTTGGTTTAACGAACATGACCTTTGGAGTATTTAGGCAGCCTAGCTTCAGTGACTGGTGGGCATCACCATGCCATGGGCAGTCACTGGCCTGCCTTATTAACGTGGCTAAGCCTCTTTTCATCCAGCATTCAGGGCCAGAATTTCAGTAGAGTCACATGCCAGGACGAGACAGACCTTTGTTTGTTTGTTTTTTTTTTTTTTTTTTTTTTTGCTGAGGAAGATTCGCCCTGAGCTAACACCTGTGCCAATCTTCCTCTATTTGGTATGTGGATCGCAACCACAGCCTGGCCGATGAGTGGTGTAGGTCTGCGTCTGGGATCTGAACCTACAAACCAGGGCTGCCAATGTGGAGCACGCCAAACTTAACGAGCAGGCCACGGGGCTGGCCTAAGACAGACCTTTTTAAAGCACTATTTAATTGATCAATCAATTCATAGAACAAATAACACTGATTGCCCACTTATTGCCAGGGACTGTGCTACGTGTGGTGATACGGTGAGTCACAGACAGGATGAAGGAAATGAAAACCACTGTAATACCAAAACTTCTCTTAGGAAAGGAACTGTCTTTGCTTAGGAAAATTCCATGATAAGCTAGGACCTTGAAGATGTGGACAATAAGAATCAAGAGACAATTTAACTGAGCTGAGCAGGATTATGGGGTGAAATAGAAGAAAAGAGAAGGAGATGGAGGAGAGAAATAAGCAGGAATCTCAGGCTGAGAGAGATGAGAGATAGGAGAGATAGGACAAAGGAGGAAGACAAAAGGACAAGCGGCAAAGTGGCTGAAGTGAAAAAATCTATGGCGGCTCAGCTGCTGGAGGATGTCAACAACAAGGTCTCCAAGGACCCATTTGAAGCTGTTCATGTTTCTGTGGGAGAAATCCCCCGTTTGCTACCCATCCTCATCCCCTCACCCCAGTAAGATGTTCAGTGAAGTCGATTTTTTTAATCAAGTAAGGGGTGGATTTCGTATACATGTATACATGTGTATGCACGATCTATATGTGTATATACATATATATATGCACACATATACATACACGTACCTACTATGAGAAAACATTGGATAAATGGAAATGAATCAGTGAAAAGCAGAAATTCAGCACCAGAGGACTCCCACTTATACTCTCAAACCTTGGAACTCAGAAATCCTGGAGAGGTCTTGGCCTTCCGTTATGACATGGGGAGAGTGCATCGAGAGACATGGCAAAGGACACAGGGAGCTAATGTGACATGGAGTTGAGAGCTGAGCTTATTGCTTCAGTTTTACACTGTAGGTTATAGGGAACATGATTTGAATACGGGGGTGGATTCTGAAGGCATAATTGGTCAAACCTCTACCACAGTTGCCCAAATGCTCTTTTCCCTTGTTTCCAACTAGCAAACTCCTACTCATTTTTTAGATTCTATTTAAATGTCACTTTATCTGTGGAGCCTTCCCTGACCCCAGAGTAGGTAATTTTCCTCTTCTGAACTTCCATCTTTCTCCACATATATCTCTTTACAGCACATATGACACTGTATCACATGGTATTGAACCTAACGACAATAAGGTAGACCTCATGCTACCACTTTTGAATCCCCACTGCCCAGCAAGACGTATGGCACCTTTGCTGAATAAAGCCTGGGTATGTAAGTAATAAAGGGGAACTTAGAAGCAGACACATAGCTTCAGAAAGAGCAGAACTCCAAGCCCCCAAATAGTGACACCACTCCTCCCTACTAGCTTTGCAGTTAGATGCTATTTGTCTTGCTCCTTATTTTGAATAAGAACCCATTGCTCCCCAGAAGTAAAAGCACTGTAATAGTCATTTGTTTGTTTATTTATTCCCCACACCAAGACCCAGGATGATGAGGCTGGATTGCACATGGGGCGTGGGCCTCAGAAACTGGGAAGTCTCACCTTGCCCGGCCTGTCTGGCTCGTATGCTTGGGCAAGTCACACAGCTCCTGTGGGACTCCATTTCCTCACCAGTGGTAATGACCGGCTTCACAGGGTGGCTGCAAAGCTTAATTAAGGATTGAGAAGGAGGCAGAAAATATAAAGTGCTTCATACACGCAAAGGATGTTCTTCCCATATTTATTTTTGGGCTTAGTAACCTGTGGGAGGGAGTGTTTATGACCTGGAAGTAGAGTCTAGCAAAAAACATAACTACTATTCTCATTCTAAGTGGCTCACTTGGTATTGATTAGGAAACGGACCACGTACTTATTTCTTTTATTCCAGTACATTCTGCAGCCCTTGCTGCTAACTTTATGTGTACAGCTTGCTAACTCTAGGCCTCAGTTTCCTTGACTACAGGGGCTTTCTCTATAATTCCTTTATACTCAGATGTGCTGTGATGCCTTAAACTTTTATCTCAGGGCCTACACTCTCGAACCACACTCCGAAACAAGGTTCGCAGATGGTACGCAAAGTTTGTGAGCAAACCCATAGGGGTTGGTCCCCTGAGTCATAAAACCCTGAACAGGTGACACCCCAACTCTGCCTGGCCTCGCAGATGCCCACCTGTCTTCTAAGCACTTGGAGACCTCAGCAGATTCAGTGTTCCCATCACTGCCAGAGCCTGCAGCTTCCTTGCTAACTGTTTGCTGAGTGAATTCAGCAAAAGGACAACTAATCCTGAGGCAAGAGTGAAAAGGTAAGAGACAGAAAAACAAACTGAAATAGTGGGTTGAGTTACTGCCTTTAAAAGCCTTATTATTGCTATTACATTTTTTGTTTTTTAATCACAGAGGTTGTCCCTGTGATAGGGATATTCAAGGACCAAAACTGTTCAGAAAGAGAAGAGTCCAATGCCTTATACCCAAAACACCATGTGCTATTATTTACATAGCTCCTCCTCTCTACCCTCATCCTGGCGCAGCTGTCTTCAGAATCCCTGGCGTCACACCTCAGAGGTAGCTGGCTCAGCCACAGGGATCAGGTGAGGAGCAGGAAGAGTGAGACAGCTATTGCAGGTTTCCCGGCCAGGTGTGGCAGTTGTTGTGGAAGAGTATGGGGCCACTAAGGCTTATATAAGGAGGAGGGAGAACACAGGCCAAAGGGGACGATGTAATGCTGACTTGAGGCCAACTGAGGAAGGAGGGAGAGGGAGGGCAAGAAGATGCTCTTGAAAGCTTGACAGTGTCTCATCTGTATGCAAGTAAATATGAAGGTAGCCAGCCCTGGTGGTCTAGTGGTTAAGACTCGGCATTCTCACTATGACCCAGATTCGTTTCCCTGTCAGGGACCCACATCACCTGTCTGTTGGTCTGTCAGTTGTCATACTGTGGCAGCTGCGTGTTGCTGTGATGCTGAAAGCTATGCCCTTGCTATTTCAAATACCAGCATGGTGGTGGACAGGTTTCAGCGAAGCTTCCAGACTAAGACAGAGTAAGAGGGACCTGGCCACCCACTTCTGAAAAAATTGGCCATGAAAACCCTATGAATAGCAGTGGAGCATTGTCTGCTATAGCACCGGAAGGTGAGAGGATGGTGCAAAAAAGACCAGGCAGGGTTCTGCTCTGCTGTACACAGGATCGCAAGGAGTTGGAATTGACTCCACGGTGCTAAAAACAACAAAAATATGAAGGTGCCTTCCAGATACAGCCCTCATGAGGTGGGGATAAATGAAGAATTTGATATGCAGTCAACCACATGCTACTTTAAATACATACAAACATATTAAAGAAGGTTGGTATTAGCAGAATATGATATATATCCTAATTACCTCAATATTGGATGCATTGTTAATACCATTTCTCAACTTCACTTAAAATCACTTGAAGAAAATGCAAAAATAATTTCTAGAACTTTAACTCTGGGTGCCCATAGGTCATTTTCTTAGGAAAATGTGGCTATTGGAAATGTTGGACAGATTTCTTTTTCAAACCAAAGCATTATAATTGGTCTCCCACATGCCTAGAGTAAAATTTTCTATAGAGGCACTATTATAGAAAAATGCCACACACTATGGATAAAACACAGAAACCAGCTAATCATAACACATGAAAGCAAATGTACCGTGTTCTGAGCAGTGCAAATACATTGAAACATGTCTACCACAAAATCTGGTCCTTAATAATCCTCTGATAAACAGCCTTTTGCAATGAGAACTTACTATTATACCTCATGGAGGGTTCTCAGTTTCAAATGGGGTTAATTTTATATGCTTTTGATGGTGGAAACATTCTTTTAAGTCTAAGCATCCCCTCTCTTTTGGAGAGGGAAGGAAGCTTTCAGTGATTTTCTATACGTCTTATATTGACTATATGGAGCACGGAGAGCAGTGCCAGGTAATTCCAACACTTAAACTGCTACTTAACCATCCAGCTGTTAATGGAGTTCAAATGAATTGTTAGCGACAAAAGAGAAGTTTCTCAAGCTACATCCCACTCCAAGGTCAACTCTCATCACAGGTGCACTTGGCCGTGAGGCACTTGTAAACTCAGAAGCAGATTCGGCTGCCAAGTTCAAGTTGCCATGACTCTGAACACAGTATATCATTCCACTCGCAGCCAGAGCCTGTAACTCTTATGGCTGTTCATGTGAGGGCTCTTCTTGGTACCACTCTGGCTCATACCCATTGGCTACAGTAATGCAGCAGGTGAAGGACTTAAGTGTCACTAAGTTGGTTTCCAGTTGCTTCCAGGAAAAAAAAAATCCATGGCATATAAGATTCTTGCATCTGACACCTGGCAAATTTCCCCTGCGTTCACAGGCTGCAGAGAGAAGATCTGATCATTGCTCTCACAGCCTTAAGTGCTGTCTCCCACACTTTGAGGGGCCCTGAGACACACAGAAACCTAGGGACATTCACATTTTGGAGATAAGGCAGAGAAAAAACACTCTACATGTATCTGCAAACTCTGCCAGGCACCTCAGCCCTGACATGCCCCTGTTTAGCTCTTCTAACTTCAGAACATTCTGTCTTAGGTGTTGTCAATGAACCCGACATCATATGCTGGTTTTATGGTGTTGATACACATCTACCAGAAAGGAGGCCAAAAGGAAGAACTCACCTCCATTGCTCTCTTCTGCAAATGATCCCCCTGCTTTGCCTCCAGGGGCTTTTCTCCCTGTATTGTTCCTGGGCCATCTATGTAATTTGGACTGGGCAGCCTCGGAGCTTGGTGGACACTGAAGTTCCATGAATATTAAAACAATAAACGATAGTGCTAATTACCAATAGGCTCCTCAAAAAGTATTAGAAAAGCAAACTCACCTTAACTTGGCCTTTCTTTCTTTGGCAATTGAAAGGTCAAAATGCTCTTTCGTCATTTTTGCATAGTCATTTATGTTGACATTTTCCCCTAGTGGGATCAAATCTTCAATGTGAAAATAAATCTAGAAACTTTCTGTTCACGCACTTGTAGGTGTGTGCACCAATGACACACTCCGGGAGGCAAGCACAAGTCATGGTAACTGGCCACATCCTTTATCTGTTGGGTCTTAAGACTTTGCAGAACTTTATCTGTGTGATGAAATGGCCTTTAGAAGTGGGTAGCGCTGCGTTCAGAAAGCAAGCGTCATTACTGAGAAAAAGCACTTTTCTTTCAAACGGAGAAACCAACAGCCATGCACTACAAGGCCTGAATAAAAAGTTGAGCTACCACAAAACAAACAAATATTCAGCTCGGTTTCAGGAAGTCTAGAGAGGATCAAACAAGCCCTTCTCTATTGAAGTTGTTCGAGAACATTTATGCTCACTATGGCCTTAGTTCCTATTTATGTTGCTGGCTGTTATACATCGACCTCAGGAGGGCATCGCGACTTCAGGTTACTTACAAAATATCTTCAGAAAAGGAGGCCTGGATATCCCACCCCCAGTGTTGGGGAGGGGAAGCACTCAGATGTGAATTTGTTTCCAAACCACTGCTCTGTCCTTGAGGCCAGGATATCTCAAAAACTGGAGAATTTCCACAGGGAGAGGGTGAGAAAGCTTTCTCATGGTGTGAACACGCCTGTGAGGAGAAGGCTCTTGTGGGATGAAACCAGGAGATGAGAGCGTGTATTTGTGAAGCCCTAGTGAAGGTTTCCCTTCCGAAGGAGCTTGCAATTTTATGCTAGTCCCTGGGGAGGAGGATTTGGTACATAGTTGAATTTTCAAGCAAATTATCTTCTAGAATAAAGGCGGAACGATACCAACCCCTTGCAAACAATATTCTTGTTTTATAAACCTATTACTTTTCAATTCTTAGTGTCATTCATGCTTGTACCAATGTTTTGGTTGTTTTTTTTTTATCCTCATCTGATAGATTAGATCACTGAGGCTCAGAGATTTAAATAGCATGTCCAGTTACACAACAAAAACGTAGACGAGCTAAGATTCAAACCTGGGTCTTTCTGCCTCTGATGCCTGAGTTCTTTCCAGTATGCCACACCTTCTCCTAACTACATCCTTCCTAACCACTCATACTATCACTGGAGGGAAGAGAGAGAAACTTTTGGAGAAGAATACTGAAGAGTTTTGACTGGGGAGAAGGCAGGAGGCAGAGAGAAATGTTATCACTTTGATTGTTGGTACAATGTCCCCATATTTTCCTGAAAATATACAGAGGTTTCCTCTTAAAATCTGCATGCTGGAACTTGCTGGTGAAATTTGTGTGCAAACTCACATCACAGAAGCAGGAGATGAGAAAGCTGCTGTCTCCAGAAGTGTCAAGTCTGAAGGACACACACACCTGAACTCACATAAACACCACCTGTTGCTTGCCTCCAGAGAAGGTCTCAGTAAGGTTTATCCACACTTCAGCAAGAACAAGTCTTTCACAAGCAGAGTATTCGTATTCAGATATCTCCCACTACATCCATGCCTAGCTATATAAATATCCACTTGGCTTACTCTGGAGCTTAGAAAAAGCTTCTTACCTATGCTGAACAACTTCCCTTTTTTCATTATGGTATAATAGATTCTTTTTACACAAAATATGCAACTATTCTACGATACAAAATCAATGTGCAACCCCCTCCCTCGCCCCCTTCCCCCATAGCATCGATACCTCAAGTACACGAGAAGCCTTCCACTCCTGGAGGCTTCTGGGAGCAGTGGCTTTCTGCAGCCCCTCCCACTCTAATCTTTTTTAAAGTTGGTACAACATGTCCATAAAGTCAACTATCCCTTCCAGAGTTTCGAACAGCCATTTTAGTCACCTAAATCTGAGAGAGATAAATTTACAATCCACTTTAGGTTTATGCGGGAACCATAAATATCAGGTTTGAGCCCTGAGGGCTAGAATTTCATGGGCCGTTAAGCATGTCACCAGGTGGAAAGCTGTCAATAGCTGGATGTGAGTTACATGGAGATAACCACAGTCAGCCTGGCTTAAGAAAGTGTAGCCCTGATCAGAGAGGGGTGTCTTTTACCCCGTTCCATCACTCCACTCACCAATTCTTCCCTCCCTCCTCTGAACTAGTTCTTGTTAGGTCTTTATGACTTGTCCCCCATGCTAGATAGCAGGCTGCCTTTCTCTTGCCTAGAGTGACAGCCTGGGTGACATGTGGAAAGAATGGGAAATTTACAGTGGGGAAGACTGGATTTAAACCCTTGTGCTGCCATTTGTAGCTATGAAATAATGCACAAGTTACTTAACCCATCTCAGCTCCAGTGTATCCAACTGTAAAACTATTAAAAATAATTAATTAATAGTATAAGAAAGGTATAACTAGAGCCAAAAGGTAGCGACTGCAGGAAGAGAGATTTTCAACATAGCAGACAGAAGAAC
This sequence comes from Tapirus indicus, assembly GCA_031878705.1. NCBI lineage: Eukaryota > Metazoa > Chordata > Mammalia > Perissodactyla > Tapiridae > Tapirus > Tapirus indicus. Next base: position 52,068,900 of record CM062918.1, read on the forward strand.
TTTCTAAAAGCCAGATTGGCTCAAAAATAGAATGGACTGCCTTGAAAGGAAATGAAGAAGTAGATACCCTCTACTGCAGGTTTTGGGCGTCAGCTGGAGGCCGGGTGGGAGAACCTGGGGACAGATGGGAGTTCAGACTGGCTACTGAAAATTTCCATGCTAATCTTGAAATTTGATGATTCTATGATTTGCATATGTGTTATTCCAGAAAAGCCAAGATAAATCCTCTCAGAATCCCCAATGGAGAAGAAAAGTAAAATGACATTATTTTTTCTCATTTTCATTTTCCTTCTAGAAAACTAATCCCTCCCATGTTTTTTCCCCTCCACTCAATTAGTTGGTAGAGAATCAAATTTCCACTGAGTGCAAGAACACATTTAACCATTTTGAAACACTTAACATTTAACACAAACCACATGGCCATAAGTTTTAATTGCTTCCCATTACACAAATAATTCCATTTTTAGAAAAAAATCAAAATTCTCTATGCTGCCCCTTGCTCTGCTTCTCTCCATCGTTCCTCTGTTTGACTAGCTCGGCAGTATTCTCCCGTCCTGCCCTCTTGCTGTCTGAGCCCATGGCACCTGCCAATAAAAGTGATGACAGACTTTGATGCTCATGCAGGTTTCCAACAACAGAGTTCACTTCATAATCACCAGACTTCAGCCAGTAAGCCTGATCTGAGTGACACTGGATTTTTTACCTGAGATGTTACGCTATGGGCTTTCATTTCTACAGGTTATGAACCACTTTGAAAGTGAATTTTTTAGCTTGCTAGGGGGAATGACCTATGAGCCCACAGACAAATCCCAACTGATCAGGCAAAGCCCGGACCCCTGTTACAGTGCTTAAGTTTGCTTGGAAAATTGGCTGCCATGGATGAGTCACAGATACAGGGTCATCCTCTGGGAGAGTGTGTGTGGGTGCGTGTGCATGAACGTGTACATGTGCATTAGAATGTGCCCAGGACACGAAACAGATCATAAGTGTACCTTAAAAAACAGTATCTTCTGTTTGGCCAAAGTGAATATCAAGGGCAGCCGTAAATGGGAGGAGGGCCACAAAAGATGAGGGACATCATGCAATACAGAGGGAGAGGAATGCTAAGACTACAGCTGCCACCCTCACTCTCATCACAAAATGACTGTCATGATTGACTGCACGTTGATCAACCAGGCACTGAGAAAGCAAGTGCTTGTACCCACATGATATTATTTATTCAGCCAGGTACTATCATTCCCATTTTACAGCTGATGCTCAGAAAGGTTAAATAGCCTGCCCACGGCCACATTACTCCTACATGGTGGTGGAGGTGGAAGCTGACCCCATGATGATGCCTCTGAGGCCTCTGGACTTTTCATGACACTGTCCTCTTTTGGTGGCTTTTGTGTAGTCTGACTGTATCTGCCTCTTGGTCCCTGTTTCAGCCAACTTGTCTCATTTTCTGCCTCTGCTATTATATTTCTTACTCTTTGTGGCTAGACTCCTCCCTCTCCAAGTTGATTCTCTTATTTGCCTAATGTTATAATTTATGTTTGAGATACCCCAGGGCACCATTTTTCACGTTCGAAATTTCAAAACTACAAAGAACTTCAGGGACAATTAAAATCTCAACAAGAGCATTGATTCTACCAGGAGACTTCTGACCTTTGTGGCCAAAGGTCACTTAAGGTCAGTTAAGATGAAGAAGTGGCTGCTCGTCCTCTCCCATGAAAGCTGCCTCTTTGGATAGTTGGGGTTGAGAATGTCTATCATTTCAACCAAAGAAGCTACTGAATAAATACTTGTTGACCAAAGTTTCTCACAGGGTAAGGGCAGAGAAGTCTTATTTCTTCCTTTTGCAAATAAAGATTCCAGTCTTTTCATACTGAAATATGGATAAGGTGACAGTTTAGATTTATACCCAAAAATGTATGATGGTATAGTTAATGCTCTGTTTTCAGAGAGATCTGTAAGAGAAAGACTTATTTTTAACCTTGACACAATCTGAAAGACATTTTCTCCATATTTTATTTTACAAATTTATTTCCACTGAAACTATATGGCTGGAATAAAGCATAAAAAAACAAACAAGCAAGCAAACAAATAAACAAAAAACCTACCCCATTTTTGCCTTGCTATGCAAGTAGAACCTAGTATTTTGTTGCAGTAGACTTAAAAATGGCCCCACCTCTCCCCAAGGTGTCTACATCCTAATCCTTGGAACCCGTTACTATATTATTTTAGATGGCAAAAGGGACTTTGCAGATGTGATTAAGTTAAGGATTTTGAGATGGGGAGATTATTCTGGATTATCCAGGTGGGCTCAATGTAATCACAAGGGTCCTTATGAGAGGGAGGCAAGAGAATCAAAGACACAGAGGCAAAGTGACTATGAAAGCAGAGAGAAACAAAGAGACTGGAAGATGCTATGTTGCTGGCTTTGAAGATGGAGAAAAGGGCCATGTAGCAGAGAATACAGGGGCTCTCAAGCTGGAAAAGTCAGGAAGCAGATTTGCCCTAGAGTTTCTAGAAGGACTAGCCCTGCTGACACCCTGATTTTAGCCCAGTGAAACTGATTTCAGACTTCTAACCTCCAGAATTTTAAGAGAATAAATTTGTGTTGTTGTAAGTCTGATGCTTATGGTAATTTGTTATAGAAGCAAAAAGAAACTAATAAAAACTTGTTTACCATTTATTGCAGTCTCTTAAGTCCAGCATAATGCTTGCCGTATAATACAGACTCCTAAATTAATATTTACTGAATGAACTGAAAACGTAAAGGAAGGAAATCATGAGAATGGAATGTACCCAATTCATGACAATATTTTTTGGTTTAAAAAATTCCCTATTCCTGGGGCCGCCCGGTGGCGCAGCGGTTTAGTTCGCGCTTGGCAGCCCGGGATTCGCGGGTTCGGATCCTGGGCGCAGGCCGACGCACTGCTTGTCAGCCATGCTGTGGCGGCGTCCCATATAAAGTAGAGGAAGATGGGCACGGATGTTAGCCCAGGGCGTCTTCCTCCCCCCCCCAAAAAAAAAAAAAAAATTCCCTATTCCTGAGGATGAGAAGAACATTTCTTTAATGCTCAGCTGGATGTATGGTTACCCACTTATCTGTGACAAAACCCAGTGTTTAGGCCGCTTTGTATTAGCTCTTCAGGGCTAGTGAGCTCTTCCCTGGGAGCAGGTGAAAGAGACCATAGGGCATAATAAACAGCGTTTAGAGGCCAATTGCTTTAAGAATACCTATTTAGTACTTCCAGGGACTCAAAGCACCAGGGAGATGGGGAGGAAGAAGAGGCAGTGTCCCTACCATACGATACAACTATCAAATACCAGCACCTTGAAGAATGTCTGGTATATGGTAGACACTCAATAAGTAAATGATAGAATGAGTGACATTCAGAGCCAGTGTCTAATCGAGACTCCCATCCCCTTCCCAAAGCCTTCTACAGTAGAATTCAATTCCCCACCACCCCTTCTCTGCCTCCCTGGATGTGAACTCCAATCAGATTTTACTCATATCAACTAAAGAAGAACAAACGAGAGCACCCTCCAACCTCAGACACAGACACATACCTGTCAACAGGCCACATGTATTTTGGGCATAGGGACTGCAGACCACAGCAATATACCTCACCTTTTCTGGAACCCTCTTGCTTGTTCAATTTTTGCAAGTCTTTTAATTGAAAGAAAAATAAATTAAGCTATTCTGGCTGATTGAAGAGTAGTTCCCTTAAGGAACTTAACACTTAATGGTTAGATTAGTGATTTCCAGTAACTTCTCATTCAGGATTCTTTTACATTTATCATAGAGGTAAAATCAATACCTTCTACCAAACTGGAGAAATTTAGATGATTCATTTTTGAAATATAGGAACAGAGAAAAATTAATGATAAAGACTGAAAATAACTTTGGTTCTCCCAATTCAAGATCTACTTGACTCTTAGGATCATAATTTAGGAAGGGAGAGGCCTTGGGGATCATCTAGTGCTGCTTCCTCTTTTCGCAGATGAGGAAAACTGAGGCCCAGATGGAGTTTCCCAGATCATACTGGCCAGGAGACAGCAGACCCAGGACCAGGGCCCAGGCTTCTGAATCCTGAATCCAAACTACATCCCCATGTGCCTTGTTGCATTAGATGACGGAACAGGAGTTTGAGCCATAAAAAATAGACACCAATCTTGCCTTCAAAGTTTTTACAGTCTAGCAGGGGAGATAATACATGTATATAAAAAATTATGATACAAAGTAAACAGAGATAAGCTCTACAAAAGAGGTATAGCTTAAAAAGGAATCTGTAAATCACTGACTCCTGAGATTTTTTTTCCCCATTTTTGTACAACAGTAGTCAAACTTGGGAAATAGTGGAATTCTTCCTTTTTTCAAGATTCCTTAAAACCAAGTACTTGGACTATAACTTAGGTAAGGATTTCACAACACATGCTATTTGAGTATCTGATTTGAAAAAGTAAACAACTGAGCCAGACCACACAACGCACGATGGATGAGACCTTCTGGGCAGGTATCTCCCTGTCTGCACAGGCAAGCCAAACCAAATGAGGCACTGAGTCTAAAGGAAGGCAGAGTAAAGGATAAATCCATTGACCACCACCCCAGGAGGCCAAGAGACTCTCTCCGTCCCATTAGTCGTGGCTGGCTCTAAAATAAAAATAACACACTCAAGCTGTGATAGAGGAAAGCTCTTGGTTTGGAAACCAACTACAAAGTATTAGCAAAGAGAGATTATTACCCACTAGAGACTCTCTTTTTGGTATAATTAGAAGAATAGAAAGACCATTGAATAGTGGGATTTGTGAGAAATATGGGTCATGTGTCGGCAACACTAGTTGCTTGCAGAATTGGCTATGTGGGTTGGCACACAGCACCGTGAATATGAGAAACCACAAATCTCCAGGGTTTCCTGAACAAAGTAAAGGGCCTTGTCTACGGATTGCCAGGTTGGAGTTGGCTCACAAAAGAAGCCCCTGGGTGAGGGCCAAAGCTACCTGTGCTTTTCCTACCTCTCATTCTCCTCCTCCTCCTCCTTGCCCTCTTCCCTTCCTTCTCCTCTCATTTTGGATATGGGCATCTTAGTGGGCCTAACTGTAACTTATGATGCTTCTGCCAAACCCCGGAGGAAACAGGCCTTCTCCATGACAACCAACCAACAACAGCTTTGGACAATGAGACAAACCATATTTCCACGAACAAAACCAAGGGAAGCTGATTCTTTTGCCCTGGAGGACTAGAGGAGTTACTCCCCAGTCAGAGTAAGCTGCATTTGAAGGGCCAGAAAGGAACAAAGCTCCCTGTATTGACAACAAAGCCAGTTCTTGAGAAGGTGAGCCAGAGTGGGAACCCTTTAGATGCTCCTTGGGAGGCTGAAATAGAAACCAAGTACTTCCCTGTTTTCATCCGTCCAATCAGAGTCTCCTGTACAGGATTATTATCTTGAGTTTTAAATAAGTCAAGTAAATGCCTTTTAGAAGGTATAATTTGAGAAAAAAAGGAAAAGATGAAATGAGGTTTTCAAACCCTCAGGATTAAGTATACCTTGGACACAGACAAACAGCCAGTTTTACACCGCACTTCCATTTACCTCTGTCTGGAATGCTCTCCCAGCATTTCCTTCATGCTCTGGAATATTACTTAGCCAGATCTTCATCCAAGGTGATTTCCAGCAGCCCCCAGTGGGGGGCGGGTCCTATGTCATCTCTTTCCTTAGTACTTGTATCCAAAGCACTTAGATTATGCATTTGTGTGCTTTTTCTGTCTCTGTACCCTGGCTTCCTCCAAAAAAAGGGGTGGTGGTGGTGATAGAGATTCGATCTTTTCTTTCTATACCCCCAGCAATGTCTACAAATTAGGTTGGTAAGGTCAGGACAATTCCTGAATGAACACATGAAATCTGTATTTCTTGGGAATCTGAGAGAGAAGAGAATGCAGAGTTCTGAGCAACAAACATGATCAAGAGAGGTCCAAACCTTGTGCTGGTCTCCCCCCAGTCCACACCAACAGAGCAAAGTCCTCCTATATCTATTCCTATTTTCCCATCTATTTGTATAACTATGTTTTTAGAAATCAGGGAGTTGCTCTTTGTAAAGCTCTTAAAAAGATTGGGTAAAAATTATTTTATAAATGCCAATCTGATCCCCTACTTTATCCCAATGAGCTGCTATTAAGTACAACGCAAAGTAGATAAAATTTAGCAGGGAAGTTTGTGCTTAAAAGGTTTTGGCCACAAATGCTAAACAGGATCCATTTTTCCATTTGAAGAAAAACATCCCTATTTCAATTGTGATGTTTGGAATTTCAGCTTAAACTACAAAAGGCCTTGGGAAAGGCATTATAGAAGTGGCTGATGGTCCTTGTGGAATCACTTGGCCAAGTGTATCCTCCTGTCAGCCTAGACTGTCATTTGAGGATATTGACCCATCCCTGACAGAAAGTCTGTGAAAGCTAGAGGAGCAAGAACTCGCTGCAAACCTGCTGCAGAGCATTAACAAGAACAGAATTAAAAATGATCACTTCTGGGACTTATCACACAACTTGGAAATGGTGTTCAATAAAAGAAAAGATAATTTGGGGCCACACCACCCGGAATGAACATCTGCCATGCAGTCACTGGTCTGGATTTAGAAAACTGCTTTGATCCCCAGAGAGAAGATTGTTAATGAGTATTTTAAAGGACGAGATTGAGGTAGCATGATAGAGTTGAGAAGGGTACCGGTTTTGAAGGGTTCCAGACTGGCTTCCACTTCTGTAAAAGCAAGTGGAACTGACTTTGAACAAGACACTCTACGCTTCCTGAGAAAATGCCCTTGTCTCCAATATGGGAGGTGGGGACCACCAGATTAACTCTTTGGTCCACTCGACTCTCAAACCTGGGCCTTTATGACCATAACATTGAAAAGATTTAACAATAAGAGCAAGTAATGCTTACACCTTGAAATGAAAGTGAGGGAACCTTATCATAAAAGGTAATTTTTCTTACATGTATGGTAACAATTAATGCATAATTTTTACAGCAATGCATAGATTTTATGTAGTTTGAGAGATCACTTACAACTTTCTCAATTTGATATGCTCCTCGGTGTCACTTCTTTCTCATTAAGTGCTAATCATCCAAGGTGGTCAAACTTTCAACGTAAGAATAACCATCTTATAAATCATAGACAACAAGAAGGTGAAAAAGTTCATCTATTAAAAATTTTGGAAGCTTATATAAAAATTGAATAGTATCATACACTTCCGTGTACCCCTCCCTCCTGTGGTAAACAATATTTTGCCACTCTGGGCTTACCTATCCCCAGCCCCACCCCAGTATACTCTTTTTCTGAAGCATTTTAAAGTAAATCTCAGATAGCTTGTCATTTCACCCCTAACTACTTCAGTCTTCATCTCTAACTGATAGAGATTAAAAAAGAAATAACTACCATGCCATTATTACACCTGACAATGTTAAAAAATAATTCCTTAATATCATCTAAATACTGGTAATACTAAAGACTGGTAAGTCTATATTCAGATTTCATCAGTCATCTAAAAAAATTTTTTTTCACTTTTTGGCTTGAATCAGCATCTAAACAAGGACAGAGGCGAAACTGATTTCACCCAACTCACAATCCTTTGTCTTTTAAATATTTCTTTTAGATGCTAACATTACTTACACACCATGTATCTGGGACACAGATAAGGTGAAGGCCAGCTTCATCGCTACTAAATATCTCATTATTTGAAATGTCTGATTCTATGAATCAGATACAAATGTAGTTGAAGGCTCAGAACTGGAACTATGTCAAGTAATTCTCATAGTTTTCTCAAATACATAAACAATTTAGGCAACTTGAACTGCATACTTTAAAGATATTTTGTAAAACTGTAAAACATTCCCAGGAAGAATACATCTGACAAACCCTAGCAGCCTTTATTTTACCCATCTGAAAGCCGAAGGTCCTAGATTGTAGAGCAGCCCAATAGCAAATGTAGCATTTTCAGACATAGCTTCATTCGCATTCACAAAAGGGGCATCTGACTGTATACGGCAACAATGAGGCCAGCTTTGTAAAGAGGACTAAGAGCCGTAAGTTGTCATAGACCTGGACTTTGGGGAAGGAGGAAGGTGAACAGTTTCTCCTTTCAGCCTCCATGAGGCCTCTCTGGTAACACACAGGCACTGCTGTGACTCATAACTAGAAATACTGTTTTATAACACCAGTCTGTGTTTTGTAACACACACTGAAAAAAAAAAAAAAAGACTATTTAGAAACCAAAACCAAGCCTGCATCTGGGCATTGGTATCAAGATCTGAAGATGTCAGAGCGGCTATTTCATCCAGATAAAGTAGGCAAGGCCCCTTTCCTTGGTGAGAAAGTGGAGGCTTCCTGCCTGCTGCACATGCCCACAGGAGGAGCAACCATGAATTTAATTTTCTTAAAACAGAAGCATTTTCAGACTTGTGTTTTCCTGGACAGCTGCCTGGTGGCTGTAATACATAATAAGGGCGTGTAATTGACAGTAATGTGAATCACTCACTGAAATTCTGGCAAAAAAAAATATGGAGTTATTTTTTTCCAGGAAAAAAATTAAGGAGCAGATTCATCCTGTCCATTGAAAATAGCAATTACTTTACATTTCAGCTCATTAGCTACCTTTATATATAAAAATATAATCACTGTAATTTGCACTATCAGCATGTGTGGAAAGAAGTGGAGTGGTTGCACAATGCATGCAATTGGATGGGTTGGGTCAGGCATAATCTGTGAAACGGCAAATTTAGATGGGTTACTTGATATAGCATATCATGGGATTCCTCTCCCAAGAGGGAGTTACAGGAGACTGTCCTCCCAGTGATTTTGCCACTTGAAAAGCTACTATCTGCCAGGACGTTGTCATTATTATGGTAATACCCAGGGCAGACTGATCAAGCTGCCATTGATGTCCACGGACAGCTTCAGAATTCCTTTCACAAGGTCTCAGACACAGGGATCTCCAAAATAATGGCCGGGGATTTTTCCCAGGTAGGAGCTGTTGGAACCAGGGAAGCTTTTAGATGAGGTAAAGTGTTTCTCCAATCTATTAATTCTCTTTGAATAAGAGAAAGAATGATCTGAATTAACTTCACTATCAACCTGAAAGGGCCCCTCTTATCCAAGGCAGAGGCACAGAAACTAAACCCTGGGAAGCCATGAAGATTGGGTTCCATTTAGATAAACCCTGACTCCATCTGAACTCTACAGATTCAGATATTTGTCTGAACCTTCAGTATTTGGGAAATTGGAAAGCCCTGGTTCAGATCTGCAAGGTATCTGGAGCTTCTGATTCTGGAGGGAATAGGGGTATTCTGAACTGTGAAAATCTCAGAAACACATGAAGAAAAACTTGAGGCTTTAGAAGGTTGAGGCTGGGGTTGGGGAGATGTATTTTGAACCAAGGTAGAAAGATTGGAAACACTTAGCTCTTTCTCTCCATACATAATACTCCATGAAATAGTTTGGATTGATTTTCTCACATGGGGATCTCTCATTCTTAGAACTAAAATTGAAGTCAAATTTCACTAAATCAGAGGTTATGTCAAGATTTTGAGGACTGAAACTAAAATTCATTCTGTACTTCATCACTAAGTACTACTGAGAAGCTTTTTTTATATGACAACAATTGGGGGATGGGATGGTTGGCTTATGACGGTTCTCATCATTGACAGCCACCGCAAATCTGCAACTTAATTCTGAGTTCATTTGTAAGTAGTTGCTAACAGGCAAAATGAGGGTGGAGTTCCATAAACCACTAAAAAGAGAGACTTATCATGTCCATAATAGGCCTTGCAAAACATTTCAGATACTGTATCTCAGTTATAAGACAGTAGCAGACTGTCAAAATCTGAAAAGTAACATGTAATATGTATAACTAGTCCTTTGCAGGCATTCTCTTTGTTCCTATATGAATACATTTTATATAACCCCAAAGAGTTGGAAATGTGTTATTCATTTTCACAATTGAGAAAAATGTGTTAACTCTCTGCAATGTCCATATGTGGAAAAATAAAACATTATATGGAATTGCACACATATACGATTTATAATGCACATATCCAGGACCAGAAATCCTAACGATGAACCTTATTCAACAGAAACAAATTTATTTTCTTCAGCATTTGCAATTTTGGTATACCATTATGCTGAGGCCAAGCATATATTTTATTAGTTTAAATCCTAGCTAAGCAATAAAATGTGTGTCATTTCAAATAAAGAAAACATGTTTTTCACAAAAGTTAAGTTTAATGTCCAGTTTGGTGCCCCTGTAGTGACGCTGTGGTGTGCTACCCCATTCCCTCCCTTTCAGGATTGAGGCCCTTATTCCTGTTGGGGCCCAGAGTGTTGACTGTTAATGGCTCACAGATGAATTGTTTCCCGAGACTCCCCCTGGCTAAAGGGAGCAGTCTTGCCCAAGATTATGTCCCTTCTGGGGACAGGTGGCATTCAGTGGCTGGTTGATGTAGGGTGAAATATTCAGTCCCCTTGCCTCAATGTGGGCCATCTCTCAAGGGCTGTGCCTACTTCTGATGTCTCTGTGGCATGTGCTGACTCAGGCTGCGACTGTGACAGTTCACTTTCTCCTTCCGTCCCATCCAGCCTCCTTTCCCCCTTATAGGTGTTGTTCCTAAGAACACTCCCCAGACAACTTTCTGTATGCAAATCTTAGAGCCTCAGAGTGAATTCTCTGTGGAATCCAATTTAAGATATCCATTTATTTAAATATACTTTAGTGGAGTGACAAGTTGGGAATAATGATGAATTTTAGATGAGAATATGGTAGAACTTCACTTTATTCAGTGTGAGGTAGACCCAGCCTAGCCTTTATACCAAGAGGGTTGCTTCCAGAAGTTTTCTAAGCCTGGCATTGCAAGGTAAGCCCATTTAATTATGACTATACAATATAAGAAACTTTATGAGGAGGTTTTACTATTGTATTAATATAGACGATCATGGACAGTATGTAGACCCTTTGGCCATATGCAGAATGTTAGAAGTTGGCTATTCCTGGTTTCAGGGACATATTAACCCAACCCTCTAGAATTCTTCCTTGAGTCTCTGCAATAGAATGAAGAACTCACTGGTCATTAAAGAGTGGCTTCAGCACTAGGAGAATCTGTGAGAATGGGACCCCTATTGGTCATTTTGTTCATTACAAATCTAACTTAAGAGAGACACATCAATAGAATCTCAGGTGAAGCAATTTAGGCCAATAAAAACATATCCTTCTAAATGATACTGTCCCCCAGTGGCTCCCATAATGAAAATGAGAACATTCTCCCATCTCTCAAGTCATTCCAGTTATTCTCAGGATTAGGTAACTTCCACAAATCAGGCCACGGAAAGTTCTTTGATTTAGAGATATCAGTCAGAACTCTTTTTTTTTTTTGAGGGGCGAGGATGGTGGCGTGTATGTATGTGTGATGGTGTAACAGCTTTTCCTCTTTTCCAACCTGGAAAACCAGAGGTTGAGCTGCCTTCCAGGACAGTTTCTACTTTGCACTTTGCTGTGTGAAACTGCAGCACAAAACGAAGTTAGCTCCCTTCACTGCGTTATTAAAGACTCCCATCTGAGAAAGGAAAACGAAAGAGGCTACAAGAGATGGAGTTTCTATCAAAAATCGACTTCAAAGCCCCAAAAGATCTTCTTTGTCCTGTTCTTATTTAGCTTGCTAATAGATACCTAATGAGAGAAGAATTATTGTGAAGCTGAGAAGACAAGGATTTAAATTTCATACGAAGAGATGGACTTTACATTAGAGGCAAAGGACATTTATTCTCCTCTTAAAATAATTCCAAGGTGCTTTTTGACCTTGGAAGAAAAAATCAGTGTTAAGATAGAATTGGTTAGGTCATTGCCTAAGGAGGCATAAAAGGCCACCAAGAAATAAATTAAAATTAAAATTAAAATAGATTCTTTTATTGGGTCACATCTCATCCTCTCATTTATAAGCAAGGTTTCCACTCAAGGAATTGATACTGCAGGGGATAATTTTGCTCCTCTTGTTTTGACTCAAGAAAAAGTTATAAACAAAAGTAGAGAGGAAGCTGCACATAAAGCTTAAAACAGAGAATTCCAAGGGAAAATGGACAGAAACCACGGCTGTGTGCAGCTGCTTACGAAGTGGACAATAGTTTTAAAATCACTGGTCCCTGCTAAGTTAATGAAACATACTTACACACCAGACCAGACAAACAAAGCAATGTCATGTGTTCCGATCTTGAAGAAATTAATGTAATTTCTTTCCAGAAGTTACCTTAAGATTCAGTAAGTAATCTAGGATTATCAGAACATGTACTTCTCAAATTGTTTAACACATCAGAATCACTTTTTCCTGTACGGACTGAACAAATACAGGATATTTCCCTTGATAGAATATACCCTCCATTCTTGGAAAGATTGGCCAATTCTCTTCTCTAGTTGGTAGTTTTCTCCTTTGCATTTAAACAGATGCCAATGTAACTGAAAATGTCTCTTTCCTTTTTACTCTATAGATTTGAATATCTGGTTTACAAAATCTTGTACTGATAATGCACACAAATGCTGAAGAGGTCACTCAGAAAAAAAAAAACAACTATGTTCTTCCCCTTTAGATTGATGTACAAGTATTTTTTTTTTTTTTTTTTGTGGGGAAGACCAGCCCTGAGCTAACATCTGTTGCTAATCCTCCCCTTTTTTGCTGAGGAAGACTGGCCCTGAGCTAACATCCGTGCCCATCTTCCTCCACTTTATATGGGACGCCACCACGGCATGGCTGACAGGCAGTGCGTCTGCGGGCGCTCGGGATCCAAACTCGTGAACCCTGGGCTGCCAAGCGCGGACTAAACCGCTGCGCCACCGGGCGGCCCCTGATGTACAAGTCTTTTTAAACCTTCTGGATGAAATTCTGACTTAAATCTTACAAACTGCTGGGGCTGGCCCGGTGGCGCAGCGGTTTAATTCGCGCTTGGCAGCCTGGGGTTCGCCGGTTCGGATCCCGGGGCCCGCCGTCGCACTGCTTGTCAGCCATGCTGTGGCGGCGTCCCATATAAAGTAGAGGAAGATGGGCACGGATGTTAGCCCAGGGCCAGTCTTCCTCAGCAAAAAGAGGAGGATTGGCAACGGATGTTCGCTCAGGGCTGGTCTTCCTCACCAAAAAAAAAAAAAAAAAAAAAAAATCTTACAAACTCCTAAAGGGAACTTTAAAGCAATCAGTCCTAAAACTGAGACTCAAAATACATAAGGTAAATTGCAAGACATCAAGAAGCCCTTTGATTTGTAGTATTGGTTTCCAAAATAATGTAGTACAAATCTCACAGGACAGTTTCAAATAATAAATATCTGTTCTTCTTTATAGCTGTTAACAATGAAAAGATTATTATTATTTTCCCTAGACTCAAATGTGTAAGAAGAGTGTCCGGTCAAAACTGTGTATGTACATGCACACATACATATACTTAGTTAAAATCTACAGATACTAATTGAGCACATAGTAGATACCAATCACTCTGCTAAGCCCAAGGGATACAAGATAATTAAAGCATATCTAGTGGGACAATACTACATAAACAACAACTATTCTACAATATTTTCTGTACTGTCACCTTAACAATGTACTGTGGGGGGCAGAGGAGCTACAGCAATTAACTCAACAAGTTGGGATGGGGAAGGCTTTGCATGGCAGATGCTATTTGTGCTGGCCTTTGGTGGAGCAGTAAGACTTCTACAGGTGTAGATGTTGGTGGAGGACATTCCAGGACAAACGAGACATAGCAGAAGCAAAGGCACTGAGGTATGCCCATGCAGAGTCTTCTAGAAACTGGTCATTGAGGATGGCAAAAACTGCCAGCATAGAAGTCAAGAAAAGAGCAGTGGAAAGATTAAGACCAGACTGTGAAGGGCCTTTAGTGCCAAACTAAAAAGTTGAGACTACTCCCGCAATGGAAAGCCTTAGAAGGAGGTAGAATAAGAGGATCTCGCTGACAGTGGAATTCCAGAGCAGGCCATAGTTTTTTTTCTTTTCTTTTTATTTGGGGGAGGAGGGAGCAGGAACTGCCGAGTGTAAGGGTAGTATTTTCTAGTCTACCTGGTCTCAGAGAACAAAATTTAGCCAGGGCATGTTCTTAGCACAACTTTAGCACACAATAATTCTTAGCACATAAAAATTCTTAGCACAACTAGACAAGACTCTGATCTCTCGACTAAAAGATTCACAATGGTCCCTCTTACTAATGGTGTTCTACTGTATTCACATGGCAGAGCAAAAGGAGTGCAAGCTGCATCTTGAGAACCCTGCTCTGCAGATTTACTGCCTGACAAGCCTTAAAGTTAGGAAAATATTTCAAGCTGAATCTGTCACTAACAGCTTTATACGGTTTGTTGTTTCCTGAGTCACCTGGCCACTGGGAGACCAAGTCTGAAGCAGATGTTTCCAGTGATGAGCCTTACTGACTGCTTTATCATTCTTTATGTTAAATATACCAGTATATTGAAGCCCTTTCAAGCCCAAAAGCCACACTGATTATGTAGACAACAAAAAACTGACTTTTTCCTAATTGCCTATATGTATTAGAAGTCTTTGAATTTATACACATAGTGCATGGATAGCAAAGAATGCAATACTAATTTTTTATTATTTGATTCCTCTTCATGATAGACCCTTGTGGCAGGAAAGTGGTTAGTTTTCAGATAGGAGAAATCCAGGACCAAAGGGATAAAATAATTGGAAATCATTGTTTTGATGGAGTCTGGAGCAGAGTTAGCAACAGTATTCCTTGGCCGCCACTCTCCCTGGGATGTCTGACAGCCTTGTTCCCACCGCAGACTTAAATGTCCTCAATCCATGTAGATCAATTTGATTCCTGAGCCCGAATGACAAGCTAAACTACCAATAATGCCTTGCACAGAGTTTTAAGTGACATAATCAACTGGAGAGGGACTTGTGTCAGTTAGACTTTGTCTCCTTAAAAAATCAAGAGTAACAGTGGTAAGAGAGAAGTTTTTAACAAGGAGGAAAACCCTAGACAGTTGTCTCTAAGATTCTTCACCACAGCTTCAAGGACAACCAGGAAAAGAGCTGCTATTTGAGGCAACTTCATTATAAAATCATTTTTAATAAGCAATCTTAACAAAGAGAGGGAATACTCTTGTGGAGAAACCCTCCAGGGACCCAGAGGCTGCCCAGTTAAGTTATTAGGAAGTTTCACACAAGGGACCAAACAGCTATTTCGTTGGCCTCGGGGGACAGAGTTTAGTTTTCACGTGTTCTCCAGAGGCGCTGGTGTTATCCTGTCTACTAACAGCAGAGACTGGTAACAATCAATTATCCTAATGCCCCGACTTGGTGAGGGAAAGTGAATTTTCAGTTTTGTCGACACAAAAAAGACACCGTGTAAGAGAGACAGATAAATTAACGCAATATGGTTCATTACATACTGAAGACTTTTATAAACATGAGGCCAATGAAAATACCTCATTGGGACCTCAGTGTTCGTTAGTGAAACAATAGAAACTCATTCTTGGAAAATTAAGAAATACCAACAAAGAGAAAAGGAAGTATATCCTCTTACTGTATTGTCCAGCTCAGTAAGGGAAATAATTCTTTGTGCTGATGAAAAAATAATAACGATGCAGTTTAGTTTCCTACCTAAGGTGTGAGCAAAGTTTGGAACTGCAGGTTCAAGTTTTTATAAAGCTGTGTGTGGCTGAGTTAAAAAGGGTTGGAAAGACACAGGTTCCTCGTGTATTACAGTAGCTTCCAGCTAATTAGCTGTACGAATGAAAGAAAGCAGAACTATTACCACGCAATTCAAAGTGCATATGCATTTTTCAAGTTTCTCTGCTCATTTCATTCCTCTGATTTTAATGAAATGGCAAGAACTGGTCTTACAATCAGACCTTAAAACCGGGAAGACAGATAAAAAGTGAATCACTCTTTTTCTTTAATAATCAGAACAGCCTTCTCTTTTGGACTAGATCTTTCCTGCTCAATAAGCACATTTTCTACACATTTGATCAGAGGAAAGGCCAGAAAAGAACCTCTATCAAAGGATAAGAATTTTGTCTGAGTTCAGAGATGGGACCAGAGTATGGAACATCTGATTCATGCAACACTCCCTAAATGATAGTGGCAATAAAAGCGTTGTTTACAGGTCACTGCATTTGTCGTACACGTTCTGTGACTCCCCATTGGTTAGGAGACAACGCCAAAACCTTATCTCTGCTCCTAACGTCTTCTCTTTTCCTTATGAATACTCTACTCTCGTCAGGCGGGTCGATATCATCATCCCACAAGCTCTGCATTGATCTACCTGATCACACCTAATCCTCGCTGCCCTTCCAGATCAAGCGCAGCTCAGCACTAGTGTTCCCAACTCATTACAACAATCCAACTTGACTCAAAGCCCTGCATTTTCCTGCAATCCTTTCATTACTAAAAGTTCCTCAAGTGGGTCTACCCTTTCTCCTCAGATACAGACTAAACTATGGGAGAGTGAGGATTATGAGTTAAACTTTCTATGCTACATTGTGCCTAACAGAGTGCTGGCCACAGAGAAGGGGTTAAAAATATCAAGCTAATAAAACTTTCCTGACTCCCAGATCTATGCTTTTTCTACAGTACTGGCTGTGGTCTGCTTTCCAGCCTTCGTTTCTTAGATCCTGGTATTACAGGTATATGGATTATCCACCATATAATCTCCTCCAAAAAGAAAATTTAAAATAGAAAATTGATGGATTTAATCTCTTTCATTGAATCCAAACTTTAATCTTGCACATTCTAGCATTTTCTGTTCCTTGATATGCCTCCTAAAGTTATGCTTGGCTGTTAACTATTTAAGGCACTAGGAGCTGGAGTCAATGCCTAGGAGATTAACAAAGTAAAACACGGAAAGAACTATCACTCCTACAGAGGAAAAATGTTTACTCAGAGGTGGAAGTGAAGTGGGTGGAGAACATTCCACTGTGAGGAATCTCGGGCAGTCATAGGAAAAAGAGTAATTGAACAGCTTGGAAATGAAAACCTTAGTTACCATATGTGCAGGTGTGGACGTTAATTATAATCAAAAGGACCACGTGCCCACAAATACACTAACTTCCTGGCAGTGTAGCTGATAAAGTTAGCGTAGAAAATTTCATGCAATTTATAAAGACAGTGTTAACGTAGACTGGTACCTCTGCTTCTCCTAAGTTTTTATTCCTTTGGACACAGATCCCAATAAAGAGAGAAGCTCATGTAACTGTAAATTCAATCCTAAATTCAGTATGCTTAAGCATACTTAAAACCTAGATGTTTAATTCTCTTATGTATCCTTTTGATATATATTTCAGTTCCCTAGGCATTCTTTCAGCTTTCATGGGTTTTTTTTGTTTGTTTTTGGGTAGGTTTCAGGGAAACCACAGTATCATGAATCACACTATCTCTTAGGGACAATGAAAGTTATCCATGAATTATCAAGTTGGTTTGACAAATGAATAATGCACATAATTATAAAAATAAATATATAAAAATAAATAATATTTATTGTAAATGTCATTAAGGTCCATTAAAGGCTTTACTGCAGTAGAAAATGGGTTCATGCTCTGAGAAATATACATTACAACTGGTGTGGGGAACATAACTATCTTAGAAGCAAAAGTTAACTATTTTGAACTATTGTTTTATTATGGAATCAGTTGAGTTGCACGAACAATGACGTTAGATGGATGCCAGTTCTTCGATAAATTAGGTTAGATTATTAAAAAGATAATTAATGATCATTTAAAAGAAGGCTATGTAGTTTCTAGTAGACCACCTTGTTTAAATGAATTTTGTCATATAGTGGGAATAACATCTCCTTTTCTTATAATCAGCTGGTTCACCAAGCTTAGAAGCCTTTATAGGTAACATAGTTGTACAGTAAAAGAAAACTTGAGTCAATTGTAGCAAAAACTGTTACACTTGGCATTCTTCTTACATTTAGAGTGGAAGGACCACTCTACAATGAAGTTCTTCAACGTAGAAGCATTTAGGCTCTGTGAATTGGTTTTAACTCCTGGCTCCACCATGTATTAGCCAGTTGTAGGTTCTTTGGCCTCAGTTTTCATCTGTAGAGTGGGGATAGTAGCAATCCCTACCTCACAAAATTGTGGTAAAGATTAAATAAATTAACACTTATAAAGTGCTTAGAAAAGCATTTAGCACTTAGAAAGTGCTCCATAACTAATACCTAATGTTGATATTGGAGATAATAGTGCGGCACTTATGTGCACGTAAGGAGCCAATCTACTCTATTTTGAGTCCTAGCCCTGCCCATTACCAGTTGGATGAGTCTGCAAGTTTTTTCACTTCTCTAAGTTAAGTTACTGATCTCTCAGATTAATTTTCTTATTTAAAATGGCGGTTCAAAGCTCAAGGAGCTGATGACAAGATTAAATGAACTCATGCATGTAAAGCACTAAACATAATGCCTGGAATATTAGAATTGCTCAGTAGGTGGTAGTTCCTGTTACTGCTGCTGCTGCTACTACAACTATGGTACTTCTACTATTTCTGTCACCATTATTATTATCACTGTTGAACCAGAAGTAATGCAGACTTCTGTAGTAGACATCCAGTCTTTCTTTAAAGATCAACCTAATTATATGTAAGAGTCTCATTAAATATGTAATAAATCTACCAAGTACACACCGGTATCTGGTAGGCTATGCATTTTTGTTTTCTTCCTAGTAGTGATCATGGATTTTAAAGAGCCATTCATCATCTCAGTACACCCTTTTGAACCTGTTATGAAATAGGAACACAATATTTTTTGTCCAAATTCAATTCATGAATCTGAGGTCTACTAACAGAGCAAACTTGAATCAACTGGATGCTCTGATGGAAACACTTAGCTAAATATTGTTTTTTTTTTTTTTTTAAATGGAATTCACAGATCCCTACCATGAACTGTGGGTTTTAAGACTATCTTCTACCTTGGAAGAAGTGACTGGCAGGGCCAACTGCAGTCCATTTATATCTCAATATGATGAGACGGAGAAATCCTGTTAAGCTCAGGAGGGCTTGGCTGTCGTTGTGCAGGCTGAGTCTAAACAGGGCAAACGTTTCCAGACAGTACAGGGGATTTTTACTTCCTTGGACTGGTTGACCTTGAAGGGACTAAATAGATGTTACTCTGGGTGAGAATAGGTGGAGAGGAGCAGCAGGGACAGTTTTTAACACCCAGGGTTAAATCTTTACCTTTCCCTTCATTGCTGCTATATGCTTGGATCACAGGATCAGAATCCTGGATGGTCTAATTCTTTTCTCCTCTCCCACACTTTCAGTTTAGTCTGCTTTCCAGTTACGAGCTGAATCTTCTGGAAATGGTACTCTTGGCATTTCTGTTTCAGTGACTATGTCCCCACTCCCCTCTAGTCACCACTTTTAACCTAGTCTGTAAGCTCCTTGAAGGCAAAGGTCCTCAATAAACAGTTGTCCATTGATTAGCCCTCTAAGAGGCCAGCACCTGTATTTTGGTCATGTCCCTTCATCAGCAGGCTTAATGTCTGGGATGGCCAGGAGCCTTAGCAAGCTGAGAAATCAATCCTCTGGCTACTTTGCGAGCACTAGTTTATCCCTTTTCCTGACTGTCCATGGGGAGACAGGATCTGGATGAAAGCCTACCAAAGGAACTTCCGTGTGGCTTCTCCTCAGGTCTGTCCTAATGAAACACCGTGCCAGCAATTGAAATTATAATTGTTGTGAGTCACCCCATGAGTCACATGAGTTGTCACGGCAACCTATTAACTATATTACCAAAGTACCTTCCATTAGCTTTGCCAAGAATGGTTCCTGAGTTTTCCTGGACTGTGAAAATAATGTGGGGGAGCCCCAAGTTTGGGGTTGCTAAGAGTCTACAGTCAAAAGGAATGGCCTTAGGGAAAGGAAAACGAGAAAATAAGGTTATTCTAGTTCTTGGACCTCCTGAGTAAATGGCAACAATTGTGACAAATTGTTGGGTTGGTTTTGTGGTATCAACAAATGCCTAAGGAGAGGAGGTAGAAGCCTCAAAACTAATTTTCTCTAAGTCAAATTCAAAGCCAAGTCTCTAGGGGTGAAAAGTGAATACATTAACCTATTCCACTTTAAATGATTGCAATCAACACTTTTTTTCTTTACAGATACAAAGGATTATTTCTCAAAGAAATATTCTGATTTGTACTAAAATATTTTTACTATGGAGAACTAAAATCTCTTTATAAATAATACAGTGCTTTAATTTTATATTTTAGGTATTAGCCTGTGGCAACCAAGCATTTGAAAATGTACTTAATTATCTTTTAATGGCTATTCGTGTTACAATTAAAATATTTTGGAAGGTTCAGAAGCATATTTTATTTTGCTATGGATTAAGGAAAAGTGACATTAAATCAGATTAAACTAATGCATTTTCCTGACTGCTTACTGAGTGACCGGCAATTTTCAGATGTTTGTATGTGCCTGTTCCTGAGTGTGGAAGAAAGTGAGCAAAACAGACTTAAACAGGAAGAATAAAGAATATAAACAAGGATGAGAACAGGAGGAAGTGACAATGGTCTGTTGCCTCTGGAAGCAGTCCAGGGCCCAACCAGGTATCTTTTGGGTCTGTGGTTGTGGTGGCTGGCTGATATATTCCCTAAGCTTGTAACTCTACAATGCTAAACTTCCCAGGAGCTGGAAATAGCTAAGATGATCTGTTGCATTTTTCACCTCCATATCGTCATCTTGTAACATTTTGGTGAACGCAGAACTATCCAAGTAGAATCAGATTAAGAAGTCAGGAGCAAATGAACAGTTGTCCTTGGTAAATAAGAAAAACCAAGACAACAGTTGATTCCAAGAAAAAGATACTCATCCACGTGGTACTATTTCAGCAGGGAAGAGACCAAACGTGTGAAACACCAACCCAAAAGCCATCTTGAAAGTGTCGAACCAAATACAGGTGCTATATAATCACCACAAAAGTGAAATCGAAATTCTACACCAGAGTGTAAAATTTCTCTTAATATGTCCCTATCCCACAAGTAAAAACTCCCTTTTATGTTCACACACCAAAGAACACCACCATTTCCTATCAACAATTGAAGAACATCACAGATATAAGAATTCCTTGACGAATTTGGTCATGATGACTTTGTACTAGAAGCCCCAAAGCTTTACCTTCCCCCACTGGCCAAGTAAAGTTAACGACAAAGAAGATTCTGAGTTCTCCCAAGACGGTGCTTATGGATTCTTCTGAAGCTAACAATTAGAATTCCCTTCCTGGGAATTTCTGGCTCAACTCACCCAAAACATTTTTTTTTTTTTTTAACAGAAGCAATACCTATACTTTCCAGATAACAAGGTGGCCTAAAATATTATCTGGTGTCACAACTATTCAGGTTCATTTTGTAGTTCTTGCACCTCTGACTGGTGTACCTGTGAGCTGACACTGTGGTATGATAATATATTCTGCAGCTGTACACGTTAATTTGTAAATTGAACAATCTCTCAGTGAGGGCAGTTAGGAAACCCAGATTGAAGCTGCTAATGGGGGGTGACTTCAGCTGTCGATGATTATGTAGTCAAGTCTTGACCAAAGTTTCCAGAACTCTGGCTAAAAATGGAAGTCTTGAGACAGTACAAAAATGAATTCACACACTTCACTGATAGTGAAACTTTCTGAAGAACAGATGTCAAAATGATTTAAGAGGAGCTGGAATTTAACATCTTAAGAAAACTTATAGGCAAGTTAGGACAATTCAGTTTTCAAGAAAAATTCGACAGATCCTAAAGAAGTCATTTGGGTGACTGTTATTAGAGAAAGAACTGATTGATTTTCTTCCTCCTCACAAGCTGTGGGCCCTTTAGAGGTGCTAAGATCAGAAATATGATGGGCTGTCTGCTGACTTGAGTGACAAAAACAATCTCCATGTGTAAGTGGCATAGAAGACTTTCACTAACATGCAACTTGGACAATTCAGTTTCTCTCTGGCATGTGCAAATTTTGTGTCAACTGTCTATTCAGGTGCCATTCTTTCCAACTTGTCATTGGGCCATTTTATTTTGGGCCCTCTCCTCCAAATCATGAAAGTAAACATCAACCAAAAACCCAAGATGATTTCTGATTTAAATCTTTCTATCAATTTAATATTTGAATTACAAAAAGGGAGCTTTAGGTTAAGTCTTTCTACATTTATTTTATGCTTGATGCCTAAGAATTTTCCTGCTGATTTTCATAGTTAGAAAGGCAATAAAAATCCACCTATTCTGGCTGTCTCTTGATTTTCCTTTAAAGCAGGTTATAGCTGATGGAGTTAGTTAAGCCTTTGCTGCAAGGCCAACCTGGTTATATTGCCTCTTACTGGAACACTTGTTTTTCCTCACTAGCCACCACTCTCATGCTGTCACCTAAATACCTCCATGAATTTAAATCCAACCACAGGTTACTGTTTCTGTAATAGGCCAATGAAATTATTCTCAGGGATGACAATTCCTTAAAGGTCCTTATGGATGGATGGTCTATATATGAACTAATATCTATGGTCTCTGTCTTATTAGTTGAGGGTACTCTTTGTATCCAATGGAGTTGAACTAGTAGTTTTGTCCACTTATCCAAGAGCTAAGTCATAATGCAAATAGTCAGTGGCTTTCTGTATATTGCCAGGTGGCCAGGAGTCCATACCCCAAACCACCATAAACAGTAGGCACAATCATCCGCCCCTGTTCGGGAGAGGCCCAGGACTGAGCTAGCAGAAAGACTGAATTACTTACCACCTCTAGAGTGGGTCCCTCCAGGCCAGGGACGAGCTCATGGGCAAGGCTGTGCAAGGAAGCGCTCTGTACCATGCCTGCCCTGCGGATATACAGAGGACTTCAGTCTCCTGTACTGTCAATCTCTCAGTCATCATGAGCTCAATTATGCACCGACAACAGCAAGAACAACAACAACAACGACGACAAAACAACCCCCAAAAAGCTAAGGGCCACAGACTACCCTGATGGAGGGACAGCCAACCGGAGCTGTGCATTGAAAGATGGAGGTGCTGTCCTGATCATGTGTCCATTATGGGCCTGACCTTTTCATCTTTCCTCAAACACACATTCCATTGAAGCCCATGGGAGAGCCACGTGGAGAGACTGCAGGACTGGGCCCTACAAGTCAGGCAACCATCGAATTTGGTGGGTTTTTTTGCTTTTTCGTTTGCTACAAATACAGATAGACAGACAGACAAACCCAAGAGCAGATTTCAAGAATCAACTGAGGCACAAGATAAACTACTTTGATGTTACACAGACTTTTCCCCCCAAATGTTTCATGTGAGATAAAAAATTTTAAAAGCGTAATTGGGAAAAATTTGGGGACACGTCTTTGTCGGCCCTAAATTGTGCCATAAGTGTCTCCACTGCTTGCCTTAGAAGGATGCCCACACACATCTCATAGGTAGCACATATCTGTGGTCTAAAATAGTTATCAAATTCTAATGCCACTATTAATTCAAAGTCTGAATATGCTGGTCAAGTACAGTGAAAGTTGACTGCCTGCATCAATGACGTATTGGTTTCATCCTGAGGTTCAAGGCACAGTCAAACATCATTGCTCAGATTGCAAATCACAACACTACATTGATGTAAGTTTGTAAACTTATGGTATAGTGCGAATGAAGGCAATTGATGAAAGTAGTTGAACCTGAGAAGTGGGAATGAATACAGAGTATATATCCAGCGCACATTTCCACATCAAACTACCGATGCCATTTACCAGGGCCCTCACAGGCCACACTCATGGTCGAGCAACAGCGCCTATATTCCCAGTCAGTATCTCTGCTCCACAGACACAAGTACAAAACAGCCTGAATCGTGAACTAGTGGTTAGGAAAAGGAGACCAAAGTTTAAAAGAAATCAAGGTGATGTTTCCTAGAAACATACCAACTTTTCTAAGAAGGATCCAGTAAGGGTGATCAGTAAGTAATTAATTGATCCTCCTGGCTAGATTTTATGATTTTTCTAAAAATTAATGGCCTGAACCACTAGAATTCATCAGAATATGTCTAGACTCTCTTTAACACACACTCAGTACAAACAGGTGGAGATGTACCACTGCCGACCACTACAGGTAGAAAAGTCTGACCTCTGTTGACCACGGATCACAGCTGAAACATTAGTTTATACTTGAAGGGTCACAGCAGCCAGACATATGCGAATTCCAGCTCTTCAGAAAACTTTGGACAAAAAAAACCAAAACGCATTACTTACATGTATGTGTCTTCTTCGTTACTGAGATACCTAGAAGAGAAGAAATAATGACAAAGGTAAGAAAGAGTCCTGTGTGTGCTTCTTGGAATGTACATTATTCACAGTGTATTCATGAACGCATTTTGTTAGACGGTGATGTAGAGACAAGATTAGTGTTAATCTCACATGGCAGCATCACCGGACCCGCTCAGAGTAATGCGACCATGAATGATGGGGAGAGCAAGCTTCGCCTACTAGTTTAAGAGGTTCTGTGGTAAAAAGAAGCAGCGCAAACAGTAATTAAACAGAGCGAGAGAAGACTCTTATTTTTTATTTTAAATAGGGGAGAAGATCATGTTTATAGGCAGAGTGGGGAAGATTTAAGGCACAAGAGAGTGATGCCTACCTACTCAGACAAGAGTGCGCCAAGCCACAGAGCAATTAATTTGCCATGGCCATTGATTCTGTGTTTACTTTTTAATGAAAATGACTCTTCCTGCTCACATGAAGCATAACTTTTAATGGTGAGGGAAAATATATCCACAAAATGTACCTATCTGTCTGTACTCATTAAGGTCAGAAGGGGAATGACTGCTACTTCTCTGTAAATGGCACTGAAATGAACACAAACTGTATGCAACCACGAGCGATTCATGAGTCAGCACCCTTGATGTTTCCAAGATGATTTACAGAGAGCAGGTGACGGGCGGAACTAAGCAAGATTTGGCGCATAAGTCCATATAGAGAAAACACGAACGCATGCTTCAATGCAAACGGGACTATCTCTGTTTCAGAAGTACTCCATTTTGAGTTCTTTATGCTTCATTCTTCTTGGGGGATATTCTTGAGACTAAATGGACTCAAAGTAATAAAACTCTTGAAAACATTTAGCTTGTGACTAAGAACTGTGGTAAACCTTGAAATATTTTTTCCTTTAAGAGAAACTATTGAGAGAACTATTTAACCCTCCTCTGGAAAGTAAAAGTTGTTGAAAAATTTGGCACCCACATCAGACCTATTACTTAGCTATGGAACATATCGTACAGGGAAGAAATCTGTTATGAAAATCCATGGTAGACCTAAAAAAAAGTTAGTTCCAAAGTTGAATGCCAAGACCAAAATCACACACTTGCTCCCCCCACAATTTTCCAAAGGACTTATTTAGGGAAGCTGAAATTACATAGCCCAACTCAAATTCTTTTTTTTTCCTTTTTATTGAGGAAAACTAAACTATTGTTTTTCACCATGTTTGAGTTGGCTTCGCAAAGTGAAGTTAGAACCTTCCACTAGGAGCCTTGAAGGCTCTCTCACATGGGAACTACAGAAGTATTCTAGAATTTTTTGAAATAAACTTTATCATGGGAAGGAAACTTCCCCCAACAGCAACACTGAGTAAACTTTAAAATCTGAATACAATTTGCAACTCCAGCTCATGACACCAGCTCCAATAAATTGATACATTAGTGCTCTTTCAGCATTATGAGAGCTATACGTGTACTTTCCTTAGGAAATAATACTTTCTGTAAAATCACTTTGAAGAGAAAGTGCTTATGCTGTCACTCCTGATTATTCAGAATCTCCACACAATTGGATTTAACACAGCCCCAAACAGACCTATCTATATTCGCTGAGTGTGGAACTCTTTTCTCCTGACATCCAAAGGCCTGATGAAAATACCACTGCCTTGACTTTTCTACTTAAATTTATTATACAGCGTGATGCAGTGTTCTCATCAAATTTTTTCATGATGATTACATTGATAATAGATTTTGAAAATCTTTCCAGGAAAGCTGCCTGATCTTTGAGATCACAGTAGCACAGAACTAAAACCTCTCATATCTGTCAGCAACAGCACAAACTTGGTCCCTCAGTTTTGTTTAACTGCCAATTAGTGATCAGTATAAACAACTGGGGGATACACCTATATAAGAGTTGCCAAATTTAGCAGACAAAACACAGGATACCCAGTTAAATGTGAATTTCAGATATTAATTTTTTGTTTGTCTGAAATTCACATTTAACTGGGCATCCTATATTTCATCTGGCAACTCTAACCTATACAAATAAAATGTAAATTATATCTATTACATACAATGAAGAATATATCAATAAATTAATACACACTTTTATGGAGAAAGTTAAACCTTTTATGGACATGTTAAAAAACACATCCCTCTCATGAAAGCAATATTTTTTAAAAAGGTGTATTATAACTCCTAATTACAGAGACAGGACTGTGCATAATATTTAATTCTTTTTTTTTTTTTTTTACTTAATAGCCATTATGAAGACAAAATTCTGTTTCCCTAGAAAAAGCAAACAAACAAAAACTATGTGAACACAGAAAAGACAAATTTAATGGACTGATTGGAAAATTTATTGGAATTCCTTTCCTCCTTCTCTCCTGAAAAATAACAATTATGATCACACTAACATCTTGAATTTGTGTCACTCCTTTCTCTATAGAAGCTCTAGTACTTCATAGTAACTGACTCCACAGAAGTGTAAAAAAAAGCGAAAAACATCCTTCTCATTTCACAGATGGCTCAACTGAGGTTCATGGAAGTTTAATTAGCACAATAAAAAGTTTTCTGTGCAAAGTTAATATCAGACCGGAAGTGTGTCCGTGGCACGTATTTAAAAACCCTGGAACAGATAGTGCCTCTCAAAAGAGTAAATATTAAAAAAAAAAAAGATTTACTCCCTGGAGCATACCACCAGGGGTTGGGTGAAAGGTACTCAGAGAGGCCAGCGCCCCTGGTTTTCCACCAGCAGCCACTTCTTCACCCATAAATGGGGTGGGGTGGGTCTTTTCTTTTTCTTCCCATTTCTCTAGTGGTTGCAAGATAACTGTCTTTCTCGCCATGGAGTTCATCTTGAACGAGATCACAGAGGTCATACCTTGTCCGCTTTTGTCTTTAAGTGGAAGAGGAAAGACTTATCCAAACTTAATGCTACCAGCAGAAGCAGCAGCTCTGAATCAAGAATTTTTGGAGAATTGGGTTTTCTAAAGATAAATTATGATGAGTATTTAGGAGGCAAATAGCTCTAATTCTACCCAGAAGTGGAAAAGATTAAATTTTTTAAAGGCAGCTCTTAAGGTAACTGGATTTGGAGTCCAGCTGACCGGAGCTTGCATTCTTAGCCCATCCACTTGCCCACTTCCTGGCTGAGAGACCTTGAGCAAGTTACTTAATTTCTCTGGGCCTGAATTTCCTCATTTTTACAATTGTATGTAATCATAATAATCCTCAACAGGCTGTTTTGAAGATTAAAATGAAAGAAGGATGTGAAAGTAATGTGTGTAATAAAGAGCTTTACAAATTGGAAAGTGTGAAATAAATGTTAATTATTTACTCTGACACAGAGTGGGCAACCCACACAACCTTATTTCAACAATGTTGAATGAGAATGTTCTACTGAAAGCTGTGCCATAGCTCTTCATGATGCCCCTGGGTTTCACACTGACTCATGGCCTAAGACTCTGGTTCTCAGACCACGTGCTCTGACTTGAAAATTCACATTTGATGGAGGAGAGCTTGAGACAGAGAACCAAGTTCCTTAATAGTAAGTGTTCTGCTCTAGACCCTGAATTCCACTGGACTCTACTCTCTAAAATCAAGGGGAGCTCTTTGTCCACTGGCAAGTGGATGCATTGTCCCAGCAGGCTGCTGAGCAGTATGGACAAAGGACTTTGATCACCACCACCAAAGGGTGTTGAACCAAGTGGTGAAGGTTTTGATTCACTTCCAAATGACTGGGAAGAACACCAAGATCCTTCCCCAGAAATCCACAAACAGGCCAGCGAGCAGAGTAATGCTCTCTACAGAGACTGGGACTTCATGGAGTTGTGGGAGAGGGACAGAGTGGAACCAACTTTTTAAACACAAAGCACTCACAAACCCTGGGCCAAAAGTGAACTCGCTGGACGATTTGGGCAAGTCACTTAACTTCTCTGGGCCTTAGTTTTCTCATCTGTAGAGTAAGATAGTTGAACTACATGATTTCTTAATTTCCCATCTAATTCATTGATCAGTGTCTCCTTGCCCTGCTTTCTAGCTATCAAACCAAACCTCCTCTTTCTAAGCAACAGGCTGACAGATCTATTTCTCACTGTACAAAATGCTAGCGTAGTGCACAATCAAAGGTAACCCCCTGAAACTTTTTTCTTTTTGCCTTTAAAAACCAAAAAAGAAAGAAGGCAGTACCCACAAAAGGTTATATAAGTAAAAGATACACTTCTTTTGGATGATATTTTAAAATTATCTGGGCTAGAGAAAAATGGTACCTTTTGATAAAGTTGCGAGACTCCTTATATTTCACCCAGATCGTGTGTGTGTGTGTGTGTGTATATATATATATATATATATATATATACATATATATATAAAGAGAGAGAGAGAAACATTCCCAGGTAATGCTTTAGAGTAATTTCTAACTTAACAATATGACAGCAGTTTTAAATTGCCAATTAATACCCTTAAAATGAAGAGGAAAAATCTCCACAAATACTCTACTCAAAGTAGGGCTTCTAATACAGCAAGATTGCCTGACTCTATTTAGCTGACCATGCTTCAAAGTAAAGCAAAGGAAATGTCATGAAAATACCACAGATTTATCACTGTCACGGTTATCAGTTGTTTCAGAGTTATAGTTATTCCAGAGCAGAGCACGTTAGGAATGCAATCTGATATTTCCAATCAGTGACAAATCTTGGACCAATTAAGTTCCTTGATGGACTTCTTATTGTCTTTTGGTTTCTAGGCAATTGTCTGGGTACCAAGCTTATTTTAACTTTTTTTTTTTTGGTGAGAAACGGCAGCTTTCCTCCTCCCCAGATGTGCCAATTACCAACCTAGCATTTCCAGAGCCTCGCATTCTGGACTAGTCTCTAGCTACAGAGATGTCCTTTTGCTACTCTGCCAGTATGCAGCCTGTGTGCCTTCTCTTGTCTCGTCCTTTCTCACAGCGAGATAACATTTGCTAAGATAGGGATATTTTCAACATGGATAAGTTCTGTGTTAGAATAAAAAACAAAAATAAAAACAAAGACAACAAAGAATCTCTAAAAGAAAATGCAGTGAAGTTTCTCTTTTTTCTTCTTAAATATGTCAACGTTTCCGTATTTCAAGTGAGTTTGTGTGGCAGGGAGCAGGAGATGTGCTAAACGACAATTAACAAAATTTGGAATTGGCCAACTCATGAGTCTACACTAGCCCCACACATTGACTCTTAGTTTAATTTCTAGAAAGGGAAGATTCCAAATCTGAAGGCCATCACAAGATCTATTCTCCCTCCTCACAAGATGCCTAAGTTAAACAAGACGCCCATTACTCATGCTGTGACATTGTGGGGAAATGGCTTAACCTCTTTGAGCCTCCATTTTCTTATCCATAAAATGGGGATAAAATTCTCAGTGCTTTGTTTATAGTAAGGCTTCAATCAGACAATTCACGTGGGCCACCTTGCACAGGGCCTCTTTCCTACTAATGATGCCTTCTGCCTGTTGTCCTTGGTCCCTGAAGCCCTGCCACATAATTTATTTCTCTTTATTTCTCAAAAGGGCATCTCTGTAGCTAGAGACTAGTCCAGAATGCAGGGCCTCTGGAAATGCCAGGTTAGTAATTGGCATGTTTGGGGAAGAGGAAAGATGCCATTTCTTACCAAAAAAAAAAAAAGTTAAAATAATAATAATCATCATCGCAGACACTTCCATTGGATAAATAGAGAGATATCCCTTGGGCGGACACAGGCATACCCACTGGGGCAATGTTGTTAAACAGGTGGATAATTTGGTAAATGAGCATTTGAGAGCGCAGGCAGAATTTCAAAATAAAATCTGGAACGTTTAACCTCCTTCTCGCCATATTATCAACAAGCATCGTGCGAAGGTTGCAATCTCCTGGGTCTACTTGCTCCCTCCTGCACTTCTTTTTGATTTCCTCACTGTAAGGAGCTAGTAGCTAAAATAGCAATTTATATGCAGCTCATGAACACTAGCTCAGAAACAAGGCCCAGCACTTAGGCTTTTTTCTTTTTTGAATGGCTAACAATTGTTTCATAAAGAAAAAAGATCACTTGTGCTGGCCCTGTGTCCCCCTCTCCCCCAATCCTGATGTCCCATGAGCTTGCTCCCTTCCGCACACAGTCAAGGAGAGAATCGATGCAGGAGGCGAATCAGGAACACAGCCCAAGTAGGGCCTCACCAAACAAAATGATGTTACAAAACAATGTCCTTGTCTAGGACAAAAGAGCTATTAATGATAATCAGTACATATTACTGAAAGTGCTCCAAGTAATCTCTGGACTTTGTTTCAAAAATTCTTAATGGACACTAATGCTCAGAGTTCACTCAAAAGAGAAATAAATTATGTGCCAGGGTTGTAGGGACCAAGGACAACACGCAGAAGGCATCAAAGCATTAGCAATGTTACGACAATCAAACATTTTGTAATTGCATAAAAAGCCTTTAAAAATCATTTAGAAATGCTAATTATGAAGATAAATAATACTTTAATGTGAGGTTTCTTTTATGTTAGATTTGAGCCTAGGTTGAGCTGTTTCGGTAATAATATTTCACCTCTTTTACCAATCGAGGTGCTTTTTAACATGAAAAATATTCCATTTTAGTTTGAAAAATGATTATGGGCATCGATAAGAGCAATTTTTTCTGTTTTTTTGAATTAAAAAATTTTTGTGTGTGTGATTGCCTTCCATCTCTAGGTCATATTTCCTGACATTTGTGCCCAGAAATATCTTTTAATTTTGGACAGGCAGGCCAGAGCTATCCCCTCTTTCAAGTCCTGCCTTTATCTTTGACAAAACGGTTCCAAGGACAAAACCTTACTCTCAGTCCCCCAGCAAAAGCAACATAAAGAGACCATCAGTCTATCCTAGAAAGAAATTTGAGACTAAACTTATTTAAGAAATATTCATCTTGTCTCTAAGAGATTACTATTCAATGCATTATGAAAAGTCCATACTACAGAGGGTAATTTCTCCTCTTATGGCTGGCTGGTGCTGAACACTTGATTAGTACTAATGGACAGTAAAAATCATAAGAATCCTTGTCCTTTCAAATTGATTTCCTTTTATTGAGTCTCTATATTGAAAATGGAGCTACCCATTAGATATTACTCAGTTGACTTAAATTTGATCTTGGAGCTCGGGGCAGAGAAGTGAGCTGACAACTATCAACACTTCCAGCCTACTCTTCTGGAATGGAGTAGTTTTATCTCGTAAGTGAATAATTCAACTCAGATAAAAATCAACAGCTCTTATAATGCTTTTCCAGGAAATGCTTTACTTTATGTACCTCTGAAATCTGTTGAAATTGTTTATCTTTGCCACTAATATGGGCAGGTACTGACTTGAACTGTCTGTAGGTGACTTGCCTGGATGCTGTCAAACACATGGCTATAGCTACAATCCTCAAACTCAAAGCTACCAGAACTGGTTGGATGAGGATGACCCAAAGATTATGGAGTTGCAGCCCCAAAGCATGTCAGGCACTACGGATGCTTCATGTATCATGCCCTTGTATAGACAACCTAAATCATATCTCATGGAGCATAAACCCTGGTCAGCCTACCAGGTCAAGGCAAGTAACGACTGAAGAAATCTCACTTCACCTGCAGCCATGCCCAAAGCAAAGCCTGTCACTCATGGCAGAAGCATGGAAAGACCAAGGGTATACTAGTTATGGCAAAGAAGGAAACAATTCCATGGGTTCACTCATGTCCTGAAAGGAGAGGGAATCTGCTGAAGTGGAAACAATGGGAATTTGGTTCTAAATTTGGAAGAAATGAGCTCCATTGTCAGAACCAAGATGAATGCTAAAAGCCTCAGGATCCAATGGGATATCAAATGAATATTTAGAAGTGGAGAGTTGGCTTCAATTATTTCTGAACATATGGGATACCAAGAGTCTGTAAAGGATTTCTAAAAATGTCAACATTATGATCACCTTAAAGAAGAAAGATGAAAACTCTGATTAAATACGTATTGTAGCCTCTCTACTCTCCTCTGACAACAGAACTTTAGGCAGTTTGTCTGGATTGGCCACTGCTGGGTGACAATTCAAGAAAAGAAAGCAGTCACCAAGGTATTTCCTGTGCATTCACAGAATTTATCGAGGACGATAATTATTAGATGAGATGGATAAACTCTTTTCCCATATGAGATTTAGAGTCAGGAACCCTGGATTCCAGTCTTAGCTCTATCACTTGCCAGCTGTGTGAGTGTGGCCAAGATACTTAATCTCTCTGAGCCTCAATTTCCTCAACTCTAAAAAAAGTGAAAAAAAATTTTCTTCTTTCATCTGGCAATTCGACCACTAGAAATGTAGGCTTTAGGAAGTAGTTATGGATGGACATAGGGTTTTCATCACAACATTGTTTCTATCAGCAAAACATTAAGGAGGAACCACCCAAATGTCAACAGCATTGGATGAGTTAAATAAACCATGGTATGTCTACATAAGGGAATACTCTACTATCATTAAAATAATGAAAAATTAATTGCATAGAAAGATGTTTTAGCTGCTTCAACAGAAACAAAAACTTCAAAGTCCCAAAGCATAGTATGATTCCGTTTCTTTCAAAAGAAGAAAAAAATCAAACATATAAAAAAACTATAAAACATCCACCAAATTAATGAGAGTGATTATCTCTGAGTGGAGGAATTATGAATGATTTTTTACTTTATTTTCTTTGTCTACATTTTCTAAAATTTCTATAATAAAATTGTATGAATAAAATTTTAATAATAAGAAAGAAAAGTTAATATTAAAATACCTACCTCACAGAGTTACTGTGAGGATAAAATGAAATAATGAGTGGAAACAGAGACACAGAAGACAAACAGAGAAGGCCACGTGAAGGTGGAGGCAGAGATTGGTATGATGCGGCCACAAGCGAAAGATTGCTAAGGATTGCCAGCAACTACCAGAAGCTAGGAGAGAGGCTTCTAGAAATTCTTCCCTAGAGCCTTCAGAGGGAGCATGGCCCTGCTCACACCTTGATTTTGGACTTATGGCATCCAGAACTCTGAGAGAATATATGTCTGTTGTTTGAAGCCAGCCAGTTTGTGGTAACTTGTTATAGTAGCCCTAGGAAATTAATAAAAAGGCTCAGGAAATTTTATGAGTTTAAGGTATCTTGACAATACTCTGGGATCTTTCAAAAACAGGGTGTGGCAGTTTTCTTGCTGTCCCTCCAAATCCATTCTTCCATTCTTCCATAGCAGGCATGTTTTAGGTGGACACACAGAGACCCATTAGAGAATGCATTTCCCAGAATCACTTGGGGCTGAATATGTCCACAGACTAGGTTCTCACCAAGAAATGTGAGCAGAAGGAATGTGTGTAACTTCCATGTCACTTAAAAGGAAACTGCTTGCCTGGGATATCCTTTCTCCTCTCGTGGACTGGAACTTGGTTGAGGCCATGACCCAGCTCCAACCATGGGGACAAAGGTATATTTGGAGACGGGACCCTGGAGCTTGTGAGCAGGGCTTCCCCAGCAGCCTCCACTGGCTCACACACAGCAGGAGAGGGAAGCAAACCTCTACCTCATATAAGTCACTGTGTTCTTGAGTCCCTTTGCTACAGCAGTTTTGAGCCTTTATTCTAACAAATACATAGAGTTAGGAAGTAACTCTAGTTTACAGCTTAGAACCACCAAATGTTAGATCTGGAAGAGACTTAAGAAGTTGCACTTTTCCCAGAAAAAGGACAGAAAACTGGGACTCTGAGTGATTATGTGATTGGTTCCAAGTCAACCAGCCAATTAGAGGCACAGCTGGGAGCACCACTGGACTCTGGCGTCTCCAAGGCCTGGATGTGTTCAAGTCTCCCTGGACTCATACAGGATGCTTCAACTGGACCCATGGAGGTTTCACCAGCATCACTTAGAAGCATCATTTATATCAGATTGACTTTTTGAACTGTAAATCAGATCACGTCAATGTCCTGCTCAAACTCCTTCCATGGCTCCTAATGTCCTCCATGATCTAGCAGGCCTGGTTCTCCACTTCATGTCCTCCCCTCTCTGCCTCACCTATCTCACTCTTCTACACTGGCCGTCTTGAATTTTCTCTAAAGTTCTAAGCTTGCTCCAGCCTTGAGTCCTTTCTGCTTGTAATTCCCTCTGCCTGGTCCAATTTTCCTCCAGATTTCCCCAGGCCTCCCTCCCATCCATTCAGACTTCTGCTCAAAGGTCATCCCCTCCCAGGATGCTCCCTGACCAGCTTATCTAGAATTGTGCTCCCTGCTCCACTCTCCACTTTGCTTTACTTTTCTTAACAGTATTTCTCACCTTCTGACATCCTATGAAATACCTGTTGTATGTCTTTCCAACAATGTCAACTCTTAAAAGATTATCACTGTATTTTTTATGTGTGTGTATGAGGAAGATTAGCCCTGAGCTCACATCTGTTGCCAATTCTCCTCTTTTTGCTGAGGAAGATTGGCCCTGGGCTAATATCCGTGCCCATCTGCCTCTACTTTACACATGGGATGCTGCCACAGCATGGCTAGATAAGCGGTGCATAGGTCCGTGCCTGGGATCCAAACCTGTGAACCCCAGGCTACCGAAGTGGAGGGCAAACTTAACCACTATGCCACTGGGCCAGCCCCCATCATTGTATTTTTTAGTGCTTAGAATGGTGCCTGGTACACAGCAGGAGCTCAAGAAGATTTGTCAAGTGAATGAATGAAGAGGGCTCCCAAAAGCCAGGCATCTAGTTTACTGATTGTGACCCCGAAGCCTAGTTCTCTGGAAATGTACAGAGAACACAAGGGGAGCATAGATGGTGAGGCAAGTGCTAAACGAGGTCGTCTGGGGGCACAGAAGGCAAGGTTTGTGCAGTGAAGAGAAACCAGAAGCCTACATACAAAGATTGAGAGGTGAGAGAACACACACCAAGCCCAGGACCTGAAGCAGAGGTCAGGCAATCAACAGAAAAGTTAAAACGGCGCTTTCAAACACTTCTGATAAAATCAATTTGGTCGTTACCAGAGCCCAAAGCAGGGCACGTAGGCCTCGGCTGTTAGAAAGATCTTTATGATCTTGTTAACGGATCCCCGACACAGAAGCTGTAAAGGTTATAACCCAGCTTGTAAAGCTAATCTCATATTGGGTTTGGGATAATAAAGAACCTACAGAAAAATTCCCACTTAACCATATGCCATAGCAAGAAGAAGAGAAGAGCTGGCGTGACTTCTCTATACACGGCAATTCAGAAGAATCTAACTCTCCCATTTCTGAGATTGGGAAA
Organism: Tapirus indicus; assembly: GCA_031878705.1. Classification (NCBI taxonomy): domain Eukaryota; kingdom Metazoa; phylum Chordata; class Mammalia; order Perissodactyla; family Tapiridae; genus Tapirus; species Tapirus indicus. The sequence continues at coordinate 52,104,384 of CM062918.1, forward strand.
GCTGTTTTGGAAACAATGATTTCAGTGCTCAGGGTTCTCAGATACAATAGCTTAGAGGTTGACTTGGGTTTAGCAATCTCCTTTCTAGCCAAAGTGATTTAAAAATAAAAGTCAGGATGCCATTGCCATTGAATCATGTTGGGAGCAATAGGAAATAGCAGTTTGGCAAGACACTCTTTGCCAAACTTAGTTTATTATTATTATTATTTTATTTATTTTTTGGTGAGGAAGATGGGCCCTGAGCAAATATCTGTTGCCAATCTTCCTCTTTTCGCTTGAGGGAGATTGTCGCTGAACTAACAGCTGTGCCCATCTTCCTCTGTCTTGTATGTGGGATGCTGCTACAGCATGGCTTGATGAGCGGTGTGTACATCCGTGCCTGGGATCTGAACCTGCAAACCCCTGGCTGCCAAAGTGGAGCTCGTGAACTTAACCAATACCCCACTGGGCTGGCCCCTATTATTATTTTTTTAAGATGGCTCTGTTTTATATTTATATACCCCAGATTTTAAATCCTTGGATTATTATTATTATTTGATATGTGAGTTTGGGGTCATTCTTCTTCAATAGAATCATGCAGCATCATTTCTTGATTCACACTCTTCTGGACCACGTGGTCTAGGTCATGTCTATGGGTATAGAACAGAAAGGGAAAATGAGTTTATGCTACAGAGCGGGTCCAGAAAACAAAACAAAATAACAATCAAATACCAAAATAATAACAATTTGTAACAAAATAACAAAATTTTCATAATAAAAAGTCCTTACTGGCTGGGAAACTTTATAAAGAGGCTCAGTCTTCCTCACGTAAAGTGTGTGAGTGATTCTGCCCGTGCATGTGAATAGGCAGCAGTTGTATTTCTTCAACAGCTCAAGAAAGTGTTACTCACTAGAGTAGGTTTGAATGCTTTGGAGAACAGATAGCTTCCGAATACACATTTATTTATGTAGTCATTCACTTTATTTTATTCATGAAAAGAAATGTTTAATACCTTTTGTTCCTCCTCCTGAAACCTTTGTTTTCAATGAGGTCTTAATCTTTCCAATCATGATTTTGTCAACTATGATACATTTTAGGAACATAACCTCATTGGTTGATGAGGGAGTATTGGACTTTGTTATGGCTGTCTGAAGGAAGCACACAGTAAAAATAAACCAGAAGACCTGACTTTGAATCCCACCTTCCCCTCCCCGGCCCTCCGCCATCTTTTTATTATAGTTTTCATGGGTCTGCCCTCTTGGACAATCTTTTGCTCGGTTCCCTTTGTTCTCAGCAGCTCATGTTTTGTTGGCTGGATGAAAAGTCCCAACAGTGGCATAAAATAGCAGCCACCCTTAAAAGCAGGCCACCTTGACTATATAGAAACCTAGAAGAATCAGACGTCCCTTGGTTAATGATCCCAAACAAGAACCTGAGAAATCCTGGGCACTCTGTTAAGTGGTTATTTTAAGGCGGATGTTGTTTCTAACTTGCAGCACAGTCCCTTTGCAGGTAATTTCACTTCATCATTCAGAATAGCAATCTGATCCTGTCCAAACAATATGTAGCATTTCCCCATCATTTTTTTTTTTGAATCCTGCTTTTTAAAACTAATTTGAAGATTGTTCAAGGGCAACTTGCAGTTAACCACTGTAAAAATGTATTCATTGTTGTACAGTTGACAGCCTATTTTCAACCCAACTTCTGATTTCCTTATCTCCCTCTGTGAAGTAAGTAATGAAGATATTGTTAAACTATTTTTCAGTGAGGAAACTAAGTGTCAGAAAGGTGGAGGGGCCTGTTCAAGGTCAACTGGCCCCTGTATGGCAGAGCTGGGGCCAGAGCTCAGTCATGTGACATTTTCAGTAGTCGTCGTAGTTATTTCCTCCTCTGGCTGAATCCATTAAGTACTCCTCCCATGCCTACACCAAGAGCCAAAGGCATCAGCAAAATGCATCAGATACGAACATCTGTATCCTGGCTCGAAGAGTTCCCTGTGGTCTCCCCTCCCTTCCACCAGCATTAACTTTTTTACTAATAAGCTCTCCCAGCTTTACATTCTGGTTGTCCTTTCTCATTTTGTACAGTTTGGACTTGGTAAACCAGAGTTTAGATGGTGTACTGCTGTGCCCCTCTGTTGTACCCCCTGTATTTGTGAACAAGAGACTGGAGGGGCCTTGCCTAAGCCTCGAGGACACTCCTAGCTGCCAGGCTGAGAGACTGACTCCTATGATATTATCCAAATGCGTGTGCATCAACTCTGCCACACACAGCCATGTGGTCCACTCTCTGCCTTTTTACCCATACAACATAAAAACGGTACTCTCCATGCCTTTTTAAATTTAGAAATTAACCCATATCCACTGAGGTAGCTTTAGTTACCTCTAATTTCAGAACTGTCACTAATTTGGTCCCAGAAGCAAAGGAAAGCTTGAAACTATTTGACCATCTCATTAATGGACAATGTGTGAACAATCTGATCTTTCAGCTCAAAGTAGAATGTGTTCTAGTATGAAAATTCAGACTTGCCATCTATATAACCTGGGTGGCTGCATGATTGTTCTCTCCTTGCCCCATGTTGTCAGGCACTATGTTAGGTGATGGGGATACAACGGACCACAAGAGAGCAATGGTCCCTGTACTCACGGGGCTGAGGGGGAAAAGCCTACAGTACAAGTAACAGCCAAAGCCTCAACTGGTGACCCAAATTCCATTCTGGCCGTCCATTTTGCATCAGCCCCATCCAAGTTCCTAGAAATCATTTCTTCTCCCTAGGGAAGCCCATTCACTGCTCTTCACATCCATGAGCTTCAAGAGCAAAAAGTGTTTTAGGGGCACTGGAAAAACGCAGGCTATGTTAATTTAGCCCAACCCTGAGCACATTCCCTTTTCATCCGTGGTCACTTGAGGCCCTGTTGACTTTTTTTAGGTGCCTATGTCCATCATGGAATGTATGTGACAGGGACCTCTTTCTGCTTATATATTTTCCCCCACTAACATCTTGATTTTTATTTGCATTTTAAAAGATCCTTGTACACAATCTAAATGTTCCAAATAATTCCTACAACTGCTATATAATGAAGATAACTGATTCTGTTCCTCTTTAGTTGCACAAATGAAGCCTGTGCCTCAGTTTCCAAGGGAACAGAACAAATGAGTCATCCCCCTGATGCCAATAAGGTAAAGGTCAGATGGCTTTGAACTCAGACATCAGGAACCTCTCAGCCAACTCAACATCCTCATAATTTTTAAAGTTGTTCCCCCAGTAGTCATCCTTGGTGTCATTTACTGAAAGGTGCTTTAAATATGGCTATCAAAGGTACACAGATGAACCAAGTAAACTTTCAGGATTTTAGTTCCAGCAAACGAAGGCAGAAGTGACTAATCAGAGTGAGTGCACTCAGTGAGGAGCATCAGTGGCTGAATGAGTCAGCCTCAGACAGCAAGTCTGGAACCAAGCACTGCTTCTAGGCCCACCGTGCCTCAAATAAACCACCCAGCTGCAGAGAAATCCAACATCACTTCTAAGCTGACAAAAGTCTTATTATTATTATATATTATGCTGAAACTCCGAGCCTTCCTGTAAGTCATCATTTTACATAGTTTTAACAATGACAGTAAAATACTGCCACAAGTGGCACTGTCAACTTTTCTGTGAGGGCTACCTTTTCCTCACGGTGACATTCAAAGTACAGAGTCTCCTTCATCTAAAAGAGCTGTCCTATCAGCTCGCTAATGGGAACAATTCATTTAACCTGCACTCGAAGTACAGCCAAGGAGTGGAGCAATATGTATAGGATCCAGGGGGAATCAGCCCTCCCAGCTGGCCCCGCCCGCCATTTGATTCATTGAGGAGAGTTCCACTTTCCACTCAGGCTGACTTACAGAAAAAAAGGACATTCCAGAAAAATTAAGTTAACTAGCCAAATCCCCTCAAGCTACTGGCTTGGATTACATGACAACTTCTTAATTCCAGAAGCTAAGGAATAGGAGGCCCGCATTTCTCCGATTTCATATCGTTTTAATGCCCCTTCCACTCTCCCCTCCTCTCCTCCCAGCCCACCACACAGCCACAAATGTCTTTGACAGTCTACATAGCATGTATTCCTCACCTATTTTCATTATGTGGGGTGCTCTGCAGTGTACTCTGGCTTCATAAAATCCTCGCACTATACGACCCTCGCTTGCTGCCTTTGACCCACTCATCATAAAACATTTGCAGAGCCCAAATTCTAGGAACAGCATCTGCAATCATTAATGTATCAAACCGTTGTTCCAAAATGACTAAACGCATTATTTCTGTTGCAGAAGAAAATGCTGAGGTGAAGCCAGAGCAAAGGTAAGAGACCTGGTTTTCCTAAAATGGATATAGCCTTGGAGGCATTTATATTCTCGAAGGACACAATTGCGATGCCTCTGATCATTTTTCCAACCTGCTTAATGAGTGTGAGATGGTCATCTCATTAAACTGATATAATAGATAAATAGTACCTACATTTAGGGTGGGCAACTGAAATAGCAAACCTGTTTCCTGAGATTCTAAGAGGTTTTTAACGGGAGCAAGAATGAGGGCCTGACTTCTGAAGGAGGCTTTATGCTCTGCCCTCACTGCTGACTGGCCGGCACAATAAATGGCGAAGAGATTTTTCAGCTCTAATGAACGGAAAACAACTCCAATTGGTGTGCATTGCTTTTTGCAGGATTTTGAGTAATTTCCGTACTACAAATTTTACCTCTCCTTATGACTTCCTTAAAAGATAACTAAGTGCCAAGCCAGTTGGAACAATAAATATCTAAAGAGCTACATAAACTCCAACATACTGTTTTTTCAAAAACCGACAAGCCTAAGTTAGATGCTATACATCTCACACACAGCTGCCCAAATGAGGCATCCCCCAACCCCAATCTTCCAAGTACAGCCCCAAACTCAAATCTGACCTTTCTAAGGATCAAAAGATCCTCAGATGTTAAAGTGGATGTTAAAAGTGAATAAGGTTTTATCTAACCAGCTGTTCTTATTGCCTCAACCCATAGAGTGGTTCACATTTGCTATTTCCTTCCAGAAAAGTTGGTTGACTCATGTCTACTTTCTGCTCCCAAACACTGGAAAGTTCAGAGCCACTCACACGTTGCAGTATTTCTGCCTGCTCTGGATAAATAAGGCCTGCTCTTGTGTTAATGAAATCAGGCCTGTTCCTCAGGAGAATCTGTGGTCTAGGGTGACCCTGAACAGACATAAATTTCTCATTTTTACACTTTCCTCAAATTTCATAAGTTATTTTTGTTATTGCAAAATCCAGTGCTTTATTATAAATTTATAGGGTGCCTAGGGGGATATCCATTCATATTATATGGTATCTCATTCACGGTTCCTCTGGGATAGAGACGTGGAGTTATACCTCTCAGTCAGCCAACAGCTCTCACTTGTGAAGTTCCTGTATGACAGGACAAACGAGGCTCCTGTGGGACTCCACACACATGCAGAATACAAAAGCCTACAAGGATGCCACTCTGCTCCTGGAGCAGGATCACCTAGGTAAGTTGGAAAAATGCTCCAGTGTTTGTAGTCATGCAGTGACTATGTATTATATTGTAGAAACTGGTATAAAGTACCAATTTCAAGTGATTTTTACATACTTGATGCTGAAATTGAGGTGTTGCCCCTTCCTCTTTGTTTCCAAGAAGCCTCAGCAGCCACAGTCATGTATCAAGGAGAGGAGAATGCCGTGGGAGCAGTTGTCCAGCATGCAGGCAGTAATTTAAAAACAATAAAAAGCCCGACTAAAAGCTGGTTTGCTTTTGATTATTACCATGGGCTGATAATTATAAGCAATGTCAGTGATAGAATATTCCTTCCCCATGGGCCAACCACTCCCAGCGCCAGCCCCCTATCTGCCATGCCACTGTGAAAGCATTTCGGTATCTTTCTTAAGAAGGATACATCATCATTTAAAAAAAAATGAAAGTAATACTTATTTATTGTAGAACACTTAGACAAATTTTTTAAGGAGATTTAAAATTAAAATTCCCATTAACTTCATCACTTATTGACAATCATAGCCCTTCATGTCATTTCCATTCTTTTTTGGTAAATAAAAATAATTCTACCATAAATATCCTTGTTACATATATCTTGGTTGACATTTGTGAATTGTTTTTTAAAAGTACATTCTTGAAAGTTTAACTTTTAGGAAGAATTGAATATATATCATTAAAGTGCCCTGTAGAAAGTGTTTATCAGTTTATAATTCCTGGAGTAGTGTGTGCCCTCACCAACACTGAATATTATCATGAAAAAGGAATCCTGATACTTAGTTGATAAAAGGTATCTTCTTTTAATTTAAATTTCTTTGTTTACTTATGAGATTGTTTTGTCTAAATTTGCTGACTTTCGTATTTCCTCTTTTAACTGCCTATTCATAATCTCTGCTTATTTTTGTATTGTGGTACAATAGTCACCCCTTATCCAAGGATTTGCTTTCTGTGGTTTCAATTACCCGTGGTCTGAAAATATTAAATGGAAAATTCCAGAAAATAAACAATTCATAAGTTTTAAATTGCTCGCCATTCTGAGTAACGTGATGAAATCTTGCACCATCCCGCTCCATCCTGTCCGGGATGTGAATCATTCCTTTGTCCAGTATATCCACACTGTATATGCTACCCACCTGTTACTCACTTAGTAGCTGAGTTATCAGATTAACTATCGTGGTATGGCAGTCCTTGTGTTCAAGTTACCCTTATTTTACTTAATAACACCCCCAAAGTGCAAGGGTAGAGATGCCGTCAATTCCAACATGCTAAAGAGAAGCTGTAAAGTGCTTCCATAAAGTGAAAAGGTGAAAGTTCTTACCTTAATAAGGAAAGAAAGAAAACCATATGCTGAGGTTGCTAAGATCTATGGTAACTTTTATTATGGTATATTACAATTGTTCAATTTTATTATTGGTTATTGTTAATCTCTTACTGTTCTAATATACAAATTAAACTTTATCATAGGTATGTATGTATAGGTTTTGGTACTATCTGTGGTTTCAGGCATCCACTGGGGGTCTTGGAACGTATCCCCCGCAAATAAGGGAGGACTAGTGTTTTAGTCTTTTACTTACCAATTTATAATAATTCTGTAAAGTCAATCATATGTTGCTTTTTTCTTTCTAAATTTTATTTGTCATTTTTTTCACAAGTGGAAATTAAAAAAAATTTATTTTATTTAAGGGGGTGGGATCAAATCTAGTAGTCTTTTATTTATGGTTTCTGCCTTGGCTTGTATGCCTATAAAGACTTTGTCTATTCCAAAAACAGATTCACCTATATTTTTAAAAATTATTTTTATGATTTTATTCTTTGTATTTAATTAAAACATCCAAATGGAATTTACCTAGATACACTTTTCTCGTTTTCTTTCTTTAGCTTATAGATAAATTATTCCACTCCACTTCTTGAGATTTGAGTCCAAACAATATATAAACTGTCCTATGTCTTTCTTTGTTCTCCTCCCAAGGGAGGTACATCACCGTGTCTGTCATGTCAGAAGAAAATCAGGAGTATCAAAAGGCATGGAGCCAAATCTAGCCCCAAAAGTTAATGTACAGAATTTGAGTCAACACATCACTTCTTTAGAAAATGAAGCCAACATTAAGATTTGGAGGATCCATTTCTTAAATTTGTTTTTACTGAGTAAACCTGGGCATGTTTCCTGATTTCTGTGGAAAATAGGGATTATGGGGAGAATCACAGAACTGTAGCACCAATGCTTCACACTTTCTATAAGAGATCACTGATGTCATCGAAAGTTTCAATTTTATTTTTAGTACATTTAGTATTTGCCCGCAATGAACATTACTGGTGACATTTTAATACTTAACAATAGTTTTCCAAATAGAGCTGATTCTATAAATAAGGCCCCGTGTGCTATTTACTCGTTTGTTCAGATTAGAATTATATTCCAGAAGCTAAGAGGGCTCCATTCACTGGTTTCACACAAAGGACACACATCAAACATGATGTGACACTCCCGATGCTATTCCACTAGCTGATCTGCTTTTCGTCCAGGAGGAGAGCCAGGGAGGTCAAAGAGACAGGATGGGCCTTGCAGAGAGGGCTGCCCTGCCCAGATATGGGAACTGTGCTCATTAGAAGAAATGAGGGGTGGGGAAGCAGGGGAAGCACATATTTTATGAAAAAACTAGAGCATGTGAAGAATAATGTGCACACTGGCCATCAAATGGAATTTGAATAACAATTTACCACTCTATTCCAAAGTGTCTAAAATCTAACAACCCTTTCTTATTACTCCCTTTTTCCAGGACAATTGCCAGCAAAGAGGTACTGCAGAACATGATTTTCAGCAGCAATGCATTCCTTAAGGGAAGGTATAGGCTACTATAAGAGAAGGGGAGCAGGGTGGTTGACCTTGATGCTGTCTGACCGTAGCCTCAGTCCCTGAGATCTTTAGCTTTGCAGAAACTGGAGGAAGTGAGCCAATGTGATGGTGCTTCTGGGAAATCTTTCATTCCACTCTTAGGGAACAGGAATCCAAGGAATACTTTCAACTTGTTCCTTACGGATGTGGGAACTGAGTATAATCTAGTTATCCTCTACTTTGTGTGGGGAAAAGAACAGCTCAGTAGACAAAGCAAGAGAAAAAGTCAGGGAATCTTTGCTGATGTATTTCACCAGCAATAAACATTTTCCCAATATGATGTGGTATTTGAGACATCAAGGAAGTTACTTAATGAAGAAAGGTACCTGGGTTCTCAGCCTTTATAGCTCTCCAAAGGTTCCATGGTCTTAAAGATCTCTGAGCTTTTTGGTCTTCTGTTTCCTCTGCCATAAACGTAATTCCGTTTTTCTTTCTTGGGCTAATTCCTACTAACCCTTCAAGACTCAGTTCAGGCTTCACTTCATCATTACACCCAGGCTATGTTGGCTGTCTCTCCCCAGCGCACCCTTAATCTGGCCTGTGGTCTACTATGCAGCGTGGTCACAGCTCAAGGACACTGGTGAAGGGATGGGCAGGGACATATTTCCTTCACAAATCCGTGAGCCCAGCTGTGGGTCTGCATCCACCCCTAAGAAGGGGCACCTTTTCTAAGTTCCACCCAAAGTTGCTTACTATTTTCATAGCTATCATGCCACCTTATTTTTGTTTACTTATCCATCGATACACATGCCCTATGAACACTCTATCACCCACCGTCCTCCCTCCCAAAGATATAAAACATCACTCCTCCAGTTAAGTACAGGAACAACATCTTTTATTTCTGAATCCTAAACTCCTGCCATTGTGCTTGGCACATAGTAGTTCCTTAGAAAATATCTCTTGAATAGTTGCCGAATGAATCAAAAGTGAATGCTTCTGTCAATTATACCTCAATAAAAACAAATTATAACAGGAAAAAAAAGTGAATGCCTTCAAGAAACATGCAACCCTATGTGAGTTAAGCACCATAACACATAATATAATGCTTCATATGTTAAGTTTCTGAAGAGGGGCTTGAATAAGAACCATCAAGGAAAGAGGGGTCTGAAGGAGTAAGGAGAATTTTTTTTTTTCTTGAGGAAGATTCACCCTGAGCTAACATCTGTTGCAAATCTCCCTCTAGTCTGTATGTGGGCCACTGCCACAGCATGGCTGCTGATGAGTGGTGTAGGTCCACCTCCGGGACCCGAACCTGGGCCGCTGAAGTGAAGTGCACCAAACTTAACCACTAGGGGCCCCACCGGGGCCGGCCCCAAAGTTAGGAGAATTTTCACAGAGGAAGTGAGCCGGTATCACTGACGTACAGAGTCTCATGGAGAAACTTCTAATTGGAAAGGGCTCTGAGGTTAGCAGGGACCGTTTCATCAGTCTTGGACTCCTCACTGGCCCTAGAATACTGTGAGACAACGGTAACTTCTCATAAAGGTCACGCTGCTGTAATTTCCTCTGAGTCCCTACAGAGGAACACTTATTCGACCAATTAACATGCAGGAAACCCCGGAAAGACTGTCCTCCCAGGCTGGTGGAGGATAAGGACAGGAGCTTTGTGAAGGAGGTAGTTTAGGATCACAGCCTGAAAGCACAGGCAGACAACTGAGTTGGAGGCCTGGATCAGCACTTGCCAAGCTGTGGAACACTGGGCAAGTTACCCTCTCAAAGCCTCAGTTTTCTGATCTGTAAAACTGGCACGATGGAGTCAATGATCTCATGTATGCAAACCACTCAGCAGTAATCACATGGAATGAACTCCTTTAGGGGTATCTGTGTAATCTTAAGAAACTACATCACCTATACGAAAGTATTAATATTACCTGCCTTGGAAGATTTTTGTAAGGATTAACTAAAACAATGCATACACAAGTGGTTGCCATATAGTAGGTCTTAAAAAATGTTAGTTCATTAAGATTGTTGGAATGAGATTTTTCTATGGTGCTATGCTTAAAATTTCTTAACTCAGTTGGGGAGGAAGCCCTCACCTTCCATGGCCAGCTTGTTTGGAACTGGCCTTTTCTCTCTTTTCATTCAAAATATCTGTGGCAGTGCTGCGGAATATTCCAATATGTCCTCTTGACCTCTATCCACAAACAGCCTTTCTCACAATGAGATGTTCTGAGTTTAGAAGCCTTGCTATTTTCAACAAAGAATTAATTGCAAAGTAATTAAGTTTAGAGCAGGGGAATAGATGAACCCTGTCTATCATAAAGGAACAGTGTGGATGGTGACATAATGAAGCAAGGAGACGATGCTTTAGATTAACACACACACACAATCTCTTTTCTAAAGCACACAAAGAAACCTCCCATCACTTATATTGACAAGATAAATCTAAGCTGCTTAAAGAAGCACTTAATTTTGTTCTCATTAAGTCACAGGGTTAAGGACTTTACCCTCAACGTCCATGGAAGCAATGTTAGGTTTTCACCTTGGAAAGTTCTCTGAGGCCCTAAGTCCATTGACAAATATAGCACTAAGATGTGCTACAGAAACACGCGTCTGAAAGCCAGTTGCATTGCTGGCCATATTCCCACTTGGCTCCACTTTCCTCAATGAACGTAGAACTTACAGAGAACACCAGAGGGACACAAGTATCCACCCCTCTGTCTTGGAGCACGCAAATTTGCAATTAATCAACAATGGATATGGGAGGGGGGAGCCAGATGGGGACAGTCACCAGCAGGTTTTACCACTAGAAGTAGGAGGCTTAATCTACTTAAGGGCAATTAGGTTGATGCCACCCTAACAATTTTTCCAGTTGCTTCAGGGACTGAGAAGATGCCAGCTCACATCACACATCCTTTCTGGTCAATGTGAACGGAGAATTGCTATATGGAGTAATGTAAGGTGCATCCTTACACACCCCTGTGTTTTAATTAAAGCTGTATATTTCCAAATACCACATGTTATGAGCACTTAAAAGAAACAAAGGTAGCAAGAAAACAAGAAAGAAGGAAGGAAGGAAAAAAGGAAGGAAGAAAGTCTAGAAGGAAATATATTAAAATTTTAACTGTAATTGTGTCTAGTTGGACACAATCCTTTTATTTAATATCTTGCTTTTATATTTTTCCAAATTTTTATGAGTATTATTTCACTTTTATAGTGGGGACATGAAAACGAACCTGATTTTGATAATTTATTAAAAGCTCTTTAAGAAAAATCAATTCTAATAAAATATGCTTTAAAAGCCCTCACTGCCCTCAAGGAATTTTACCTCTAACTTTAGCCTGCACAGCTGTGACAAAGACGGGTGACTCCAAACTTGAATGGACAAAATACAAAATTAAGGTTTTTTTCAAAGTGTTTACATTTTGGCTCTCTTCTGGTGCTTTTTCATGGTTTTGGGTTGGAGACAATTTGTGGGAGGGGCTATATCAACGTGTGGTTACAAGGAAAGAAGGGTGTTGGCACCTTCCTTTCATCACACCCATCCTAAGAGCAAACACAACCCACAAACCCTGTTGTCATACTGCCTGGGTGGCTCCCCGAAGTTGCCGGAGGCACACTCTCAGAGGGTGGGGCTGAGGATGCTGAGATACAAAAAATAAAAACAACCACCAGGGCTCTCTAGGGCAAAGTTTTCTGTCGGCTCCTTTTTTCCTGCCCCTAGTGTCCACAGAAGTTGACTGATTTTTGCTTAAATCCCTCAGAGAAGCATTAGCCTTCTCATAAGATAAAATAAATAAAATGGAAAAGATAAAAGCTTGAAAAAGATGGCCAATAATGCAATGGAAAGAATGAGGAGAGAGAACTGAAGTTGTGGGTACTTCAAATGCATAGTCTAGGTCCGATGGGCACTAACTCACACCATGCTGTATTAGAGGCACTTAAATCAGGACTTGTTGGCTGTTGATTCGGTTCACACCATGGTTACCTTTTGGTAGCATTTCCTTTTTGGTAACATTGGCTTCAAGTCTTCCACACTGAACGCCCCGACTCATGTCGCTCTGGATGGTGAATGAGCTTGCACACGACACCACATTGCTCTCCACGCTGACCTACATTACATTTTCCTGTGAATGAGTTTAAGGGATTAAGATCTGATTCGCATGAGCTTCCACATGTGATGGCTGGGGGCTGTCAACACTTTTCGTGTGCCCGCAGAGGCACTACGGACATTTGCTCTGGGTTTTCTTTAAATTCACTCAACAAGTCACTCTAAGGTCTGAAGTTTTTTTGTTTTTGCTTTGTGTTTTGTTTTGCTTTTCCCTAGCAAGAGTCTCATTCTCATCATGGTATTTTTATGCCAGAAAAAAGAAAAAGAAAATGTGAGCACTTCTCCACTGACACAGGGAAGAAACCTAGGCAGTTTGCACCTCATTGTAATAAGTTATCCAAAACACAGGGCACGTTAAACTGGTTTCATCTGACGACTGGGCTTGTATTAAATGCCAAATAAGGAATTTTCACACAATCTAGAAAAGGAGGCAAATATAAAATGAGTAATGGCTTGAATTTTCCCTGAAATTTCTGTGGATTGGAGTTTACATGTAAAATTTTCCACTCATAACTTACATTATCAATTTATAAATTGATAAACAAGTATGTGTGCAATGATGACCCTGTGATTTCTGAACAGCTACTTGACTACAATACGATTTAATCAAAGGATTCAACAATTGTAAGGTTCAAAGGCCATCAAATGGACAAACTTAGACACGTAGAGCCATCTTTACCACGTAATTATTATAAAAGAGAGAAGGGGTTTTATAAAATCGGAGGGAATGTGATAGCCGGTCTATTTTCTTTGGTAACTCAGTTCTTAAAAACAAGCTTCTGGAGTTATGGTGAGAAATCCACCCCATTCTCTTTCACCAACCAATCTGCCTATTTTTTTTTTTTCATGAGGAAGATTGGTCCTGAGCTAACAGCGGTTGGCAATCTTCCTCTTTTTGCTGAGGAAGATTAGCCCTGAGCTAACATCTGTGCCAGTCTTCTCCTATTTTGTATACGGGACCCCACCACAGCATGGCTTGATGAGTGGTGTGTAGGTCCGCATCTGGGATCCAAACTTGTGAACCCTGGGCTGCTGAAGAGGAGTGTGCGAACTTAACCGCTATGCCACCGGGCTGGCCCCTGCCTTTTTTTTTTTTGAGTGTATGGACTGTAAGAATTAGGAAAACTGGGAGATAATTTCTCTAAAGGAAAGCATAATCCATTTGCTTAATGATCCTACAAGGAGCTAAGAAGCATCATTCCTTAGAAGGAATAATACTTTGCTGTGATGTAGCATCTTTCTTCAAGGAGCAGAAAGTATATTACAGACACTATCTAATTAATCCCCTTAGAGGCCCAGGTGGAAGGGAGGTGGCAAGTATTACGAAGGTTCTTCAGCACCATCAACACCTCTCAGGCGACGAAGTGGAGCTATATAAAGCATGGTCAAAAGGGTACACACCTAGTAATTCAGGCTCCGTCTGCATGGCCTCAAAGCACCTAATCAACTCATTGAAAAGAAGAATCGATCCAGTCTGATATTGGTTGCCAAGTGAACAACAGGACAGGACCATCTGACTGCATGCTCTGCCCTTCCCCCTAGGTGTGCTCATGTGGCATGAACTTTAATGGGGGTGCCAAGGAAAGAACCCACATTTTCTGACTTTTAGCCTGGTAGTCTCTTCAGAAGGCAAACTTGGATAGCACGGATGGCGTGGATAACTTGAATTTTCCATTTGCTGTTTGACGCAGTACCCTCAAATAGCACTTCAGCCTTGTGGTTATGGTTTTGTTTCTCACTGTCCTCATAAGTTTGGTTGACTAAGTTGGTGCCCATTGCCCTCTGCAGTGTGGGTTTGTGTATGGTATTTGGGGAGACGTGTGGTAAGAAGGGGTCGGGGGCTTGAATGATTGGTTTGGTAATCCCTATTTATTAAATTGATAGGAGACATGTCACAAGTCTACATCTCTTGTATTAAGAAAGATCTAAACCCAGGAGTCCTGAGAGAGGAAGTGCTGCTCCATTTTGTTTTTCAACATTCCATGGGCAGAAATCAGCTTCCCCTTGTTGCACACCCTCTCTGGAGACAGAAACCTATACCAGCGTTTTGATCAATAACTGGTGACCAGAAGAGGGTGCTTCTGCAAAGAGTGAGCAAGCCTTAAAATAACAGCAAGTCGCACTTCCTAAACTTCAAACTCTTTTAGTGCCAAGCTCTCTGGGGAATTAGGGCTCAGCTAAAATCACTTCCCAAAAAGGAAAAACCCACAAGAGAAAATTCAGTCAAAATAATAAACTAGTTGCCTCTGATGTGAACTACATTTTTTGACACGTTGTGATAATAAATAGTTTGTGATTCTTACTTACCTAGCTCAGGAGAAGTTGTTATTTGTTTTCTTTCTTTTATTTTAAAGACACCAATAATGTCATTTGTTTAGCAAATGGAGGCATATGGTGTGTTGGGGGAAGATACCACTTTGCTCAACCTTGAAACTTAAAAGTTCGATCAGATGGCCCTCAGTTGATCACTGGTCTTGGTTTGCTACTAGAAAGGTGAGCATCTATGGAAACTCCTCAAAATGGCAGACTAGTTTACTGCTGGCTATTGCAAAAGACTGCTCCCCTAATCTCTGAATTAACTCTCTGACTCTAGTTTGCCCCTCATACAAGCAAGAATAATTCTCTTTAAGCATTCATGACCCTCTCTTTCTTGAAGTCACTCAATTCTCACTCCCACATAAATCCTCTTTTAACATTCTCCTGGGCTCCTTCCTCTCCTACCACTCTTCTCTTCTTTCATGAAGTTCCCACTGTGCCCAGTTCTTAGCTTGTGCAATGGATTCTGGAATATCCCTCCAAGTTTAGCTTTTCCCCTCTTTTAACATGGGGAGCCCACACTAATTTCTCCCAGATCTGCTCCTCATCCTGACCATCTCAGCAGCCCTGTAGGATTTACATAAAACTAATTGTATACATACTTGACTTCATGTTTATCACCCATCTGCATACATTTTTATGGATGTCTGCTCAGCCTGCTCCTTCCAGACAAACTCTTGACTCCTTGGACTGAGGCTTAAAATTAGGCTTCTTGAGGGTAGAGAGATTATCTATTAAGTCCTTTGAACTTCCCCATAGCACTCTGGCCACAGAGGGTCCTTCTGTATTATTTGTGTTGACTGCCCAACCAGCACTCTCCTAGGCACCTACCTTCTTTTTAAAAAGGAAATGTCACCAACTTCTCATCCAAATGGCATTTCATTGTGGCTTAGCATTAGAAGTTTAGCTTCTTTGTCATTTTATGCCTGTGTGTGTCCCAAGGTGGGTGGAGAAACACATAGAAATAGCTTCTATTATATTAAGGCCCATGAAGGAATTTTTCATACTATTTGCACAAAAATTCTTTCACTTAACTCCCCAGACTCTCCATAGAAATTTTGACATCTTCCCCTCCCTCCCAGGCCCTTTCAATTCCCTACACTTTCACACTCCCTGTTCCCAGGGTATAGCAGCAATACTGTGGCTAAGTCTGTTTGGTATTAGAGTTAGAATTATTTATATCTTAGAGCTTAGGCTTGTTTATGCAGTAGAATTCTGAGAAGGAAGTGAATTGGGAGATCTATCCCCTAACAGGGCATCCAGGGGTCAGGCTGAAAACAAGTACTGATGATAAGGTAAAACCCCTTGCTGTCAGGTAGGCTTCACTACAGACCTCAAACAACACAGTCCATGCAGGGAAAAGGCCTTAATGTAGTGCCAGTGCAGCCAGCACAGGGGATGTGAGCAGGCAGACATGATTATCTGAGGACAGTTCCTGAAAGTCTATGGGGATGGGAAATTTGCAGAGGCCTTCAAGGAACCACTGAGCTGCAGCCCCCTCCTCCAGGCCTACCCACCCCAAAACTTACTTCAGAAAGATCAGCAACGGGATTCTATAATATAACACACCCTAATAATTCCTCCCCCAGCTTGGCGGACTTCAAGTAAACTCTTCTTTGAACTGACTATATTTAAGTTTCTTACGCAGCAGTAATTAACAGCTACTACCATTCATTGAGTTTCTACTATGCACCAGGTATTTTACATATAGATCTCATTTAATTCTACAACACTGAGAAATCATTCTTATTACTCTCATTTTACTGACTGAGAAACTGAGAGAGACAAAGTAACCTCTTAAAATCTCATAGCTATTAAGTAACAAACTAGGGATTCAGACTCAAGCTGATTTGATTCCAAAACCCACGTCTTTCCTCTAAACCACCCTGCCATGCTGCAAATGAAATAATGGCTAGATTTACAGGGTGGGGTGTGAGGGTTTCAGTGGAGAGGGACCAATAAATAAATATCAAGTGTTTGGTTAATTGGAGCTTTTACCTTGATTTTACTGTCTCAGGAACACTTTGGGGCTGGAAGTCTGGTAGGATGGAGACTGGATTCTAATCCAGGCTCTGCCACTTTGGACAAAGTCCTATCTTGACTTACACTTGGACTTGGGGAGATGGATTCCTCCTTACCTTAAGAATTACCCCTATCGAAAAATAGAATAGACAACCGTCCCACTGTAAATGTTCAAGCAGATCATAGATAGATATCCTTCTGGGATGTGGTATAGCAGACATTCATGTCTCTATCAAGGCAAGAACCGTGAGATGAGGAGTTGGCTGTTAATGGCTGGGTGGGCTTCACTTGGTGCATTTACTCACATTCTCACTCCTGAAGCCCGAATTCCCCCTGAGCAGCAGAAAGAACATGATGAACCTTCTGGATGGCTCCCATGGAGCCTCCAAAAAGCAGGGGTCTTCTCACTGTGCTGGTCCCAGGCCAGAGAAGAGGGAGGGAAGGCCATGTACAAGGAATTCCAGCAAAGCTTTGACCCTCTATTCTCCAAGGCACAAATATAGTCAGGACCTGTAGCCCTTTCAGCAGAAAGAGGGCTCTGAGATGGTGTCTCCAACTCTATCACTTAGAGGTGGGAAACCGAGGCAATGTGAAAGGAAGCTCCTTGCTTAACTAGTCACACTTCTGGGAAGTGGTGTGCTGAGACTAGAATTCCAGGGCTCCTTTTGCTCTACATTGCCAGGGCTTCTCCAGCCTCACTCTTCCCCCGCAGCCTGATTTGGGCAAATTAATCCGAGTCGGTTTTGCCTCTATAAGACCTCATAAGGTTGGGTCACTCCAGCCCTTCCTATGTGTAGCTCCCAACTCAGCCTCCATGTCCTCCATGTGTCTCTTATTTCACCTGGCATCAGTCATTAATGTGCATTTCTCACTCCTACTTCTAAATGCATACTACTGCAGGCCTGGGACTACACATATTTCTCTCTTCACCGCCAACTTCTTTTTGCCCAAATAGCTGCCAGCATACAGCAGGTAATCAATACATATTTATTAAATAAATGAATGTATAATGAATAAACGTCAAAAAGTTGCTGACAGTAATCAAGAAGATGGACAGCTTCGGGCAGTGGTTAATTAGAAGCCAACTGCAGTAGAGGTAATATAAGGTGACTCTTCTTCCCCACTGTTGTGCCTGTCTTTCAAGAACACACACAGCATGAACCAGAAGGGTTTATTTTTGGGAAGCTATTCTACGGTTGAAGAGGATGCTAGATTGAGGGTTGCCTGTCTTGTGAGAAACACCCCTAATGGTGGATTTGGTTCAGTTCCCATTCATCCCTTGTTCTTTCCCACTGTTTCTGACCCTGCTGTCTCCTCTCGTCCTGATACCCTCTAGTTCAAGGGCTATGGGGAGATGGCACTTCCTTTAGGGCAGATGGTTTAACCTTGGATTGGTCCTCCAGGTTTTTCAAAAACTTCCAGTAATATACCTTTGCATCCACGACCTACTAGAAAAATCCAAAATTTAAAACGTTTTCACTGGAACAAATTATATGATAATAAGATGCCAAATTCCTTAGCCTTCCCATGCTCACTCTTAAGATGCTATAAATTATAATAGCAGTGGTTTCAATTCTCTTTTTTCCTGCAACAGTACAATAAAACTGTTTTGTGATATGTAATATAATAATACATTGATTTTTTTAGAAATGAATCTGAAATATCAGTGACAGTATATTTTTCTTCTATGACTATTAGAAGTGATGTTTGTTATCTCAGAAAGGGTGGCTGATATTTTCAAATGGAACTCACACCCTAAATAGGACATGTTGAAAATATTGTGTTGATTGAGGGATGAAGGCTTATTCCAGAGGTGATGCACCAGTGATTCCCTACATGTTCTGTTTGGATTACAAATGGCTGTCTAGCACTTCTAAAAAATTAAATTATATTTCAATATTTAAACATCCAGATATTTCCATACATATATATTTTGTCCATTTGTCTATATGCCTAAATATATATGTACATATGTATGTGTGTGTGTGTGTGTGTGTGTGTGTGTGTGTATATATATATATATATATGTATATTTGCCTCTTCTTGAAAATAGAGAATATGGCAACACAAAGCCCACGTCCCTGCATTATACAATTACACTTGGTCTGAGTGAGTGGCTGCTGTCTTTAGTTAGGGTACAAGCTCTCTAGTGGACACAGTCTACACAACTCCCTACTGTCTAGTGGAACTGAGATCACATGTTAACTGCCATTTATCATCAGGTTTGCATTATGGTTTAGATTCTTTTTTTTTTTTTTCTGCTGAGGAAGATTCACCCTGAGCCAACATCTGTGCCCATCTTCCTCTATTTTGTATGTGGGTTGCCACCACAGCATGGCTGCCAACCAGT
Organism: Tapirus indicus; assembly: GCA_031878705.1. NCBI lineage: Eukaryota > Metazoa > Chordata > Mammalia > Perissodactyla > Tapiridae > Tapirus > Tapirus indicus. The sequence goes on from CM062918.1 coordinate 52,123,528, forward strand.
AGTGTAGGTCTGCACCCGAGAACTGAACCTGGGCCACTGAAGTGGAGCACACTGAACCTAACCACTAGGCCATGGGGCCAGCCCCATAGATTCATTTTTGTTTGTCTTTTTTACTATGCACCTAGCCAGCTTAAGGTATCCAATCAGCCTCAGTAGTCACTTGTATTTAGGACTCCAGTGTATTGCAAGACATTATAAAATGGATGGGGTCCAATTTAAGCTCACGTAATTCTTTTGACAGTTAGAAGACTAGCCTTCCTTCCACCCTGTACAAGGCCCTCCTTGATTCCTAATGCTTCCAGGATGCCTTTCCTGACTGCTGGCACTCAGCTTCTTTCCCTAACTCGGTATTTCCCACCACCAGAGTTAACAACATACCATCGAGGGTTAGAATTCACATTGTCCTCCAGTTGCTTCACTGAGGGTAGATTGCTCTCCTCTGAGGGAAAAAATCTTGAAGATGGAAATCTTATCTCTCTGACTAGAAGGCCAAAATCTCTCTGCACATGGATATTGCTCACCTATACCCTATTGAACAGTCACGGTGCATACTTTGAACCTGGGTTAAGTCAGAAAAAGTCAAGAGTGTAGACTACATTAATCAGCAAGGCAAACAGATTTTTCATTTCTTTTACTTTTTTCAGACTGTGGCCAGGGCTTCACTGGCAATAAAAGATCACACTAAATTGTTCTAAATTATGTGGGAAGATTATAGTTATTAATACAATCACCTTCCATAAGAAAACAAATTGCTAATGCCAGGAATCCACGCCAGAGGAGCCCAGGAATTTCACCTCTTATTAGGGCATCCGGCCACCCCAGGAGCATGCAAATCATTCCTCCAGCCACAGCAACAAGGCTGAAGAGGTCTTTTGGTTTGAGGGAATGGCTTCTCACCTCCTCCTACCCCTCTTCACCTGCTAAGAAAACCAATGGCGCCTTTTATCAGTTTGGCAAAAAGACAAAGGGAAGGTTTAATTCTGTACTTAAAATTTTTGGTTCCTACTGTCAGCGCTCCCAGTTCTCACAGAACACTGAATGCGTATTTGAATAGTTTTGTGAAACTGAGACTGAACAGCAGCAACAAGGGGGAAAAGATCCAAGATTCAAAGAACATTTTAAAATACACTCTCTCGTATATTCCACTCTCTTCGCTTTTCTCTTCTCCCCATCCAAGTTATAGTCAGCCCTTAGGAATATTCCCATAGTGGATGTAATGATCCCACACTGTCCGGTCCAAATGCCAATCACCCTAACCAGCCACGTGGACTTAGTTAAAAAAACGAACGTCTCCATGCTGCAATCTCTGCATCAGCACAGTGCGGTTAATATCGGCACCTAGTCCTAGGACCTGTCACGTAGGAAGAGCTCAATATATATGAGCTGATATTACCATTTTAATTTTCTAAGGAAAGCACCTGGTTTCTAAGATATGCACCTTACAACAGGATTTACAATATAGAGGAATAGCTGCCAGCAGGCAGACCGTTGACCCTGAGCTTCTCAAGCTAAGATTTCATAGAGTAATGAAGGTAATGAAGTAAAGTTCTGCAACCATCTCAAAGGAGTGAGGTGCTCTCACTTAGCACAACTGGGCCCTGCAGAAACCCAAGGGCAATTGAATTGGCACCTTCTTAATTCTCTTTCTTGTTTAAAGAAGGATTTTTCTTCCCACATAGAAAATTTGTATTTACAGGGAATCCTGGGATGTCAAAATGGTCTTCTGCCTTCCCGGTCTAACAATATACTGTTGTGACCTGTGACCAGATAGAAGAGGAGAGCATCTAATGAGCCCATCACTGCACTCAAAACGTAGTCTCCCTATTTTATAGACTGAATAATGGAAGCCTTACATTCGAAGCCAGAAGAGGCTGCACTGGCTCTTTTTGCAGAAGTGTCATCCAACCCTTGGGAGCTGAGGAGATATGACCAAAATCTCTTAACTAGGGAAAGTCAGGGGTGGAACTACAATGCAAGTTGTTTGACTTCCTGCCAAGTGAGTTTTTCATTTCACCAAGCTACCTCTGGTAGCCGGGTTGATTGATTCTGCTGTTGGAAAGTGTTAGGCCTTGCAAAACTCTCTGATTCTAGCTCTTTCTTGCGAGAGACGATCAGCTTTAACAGCCATACAAAACATCCCATTCCTTCTCCAGCAGGCTCCGTGATGCAGGGTCTCGGCCATGCCTCCCAGTATATAATCATTTCCATAGGAAGACCCACAAGGAGTAGGAAACCAACGTACAAGGACACAACAAGGAGAGAAAGAGCAAATAAAGGGCAAAAATAATTTCACTTGTGGTGAAAGTTTGAAAACATGAATACTGAGAACCTTCTGTCAACAGAGTGATGTGGCACAGTCAGCGACAAAACATCTTCCTCTTTTGCTAACTTTCTTGTAAAACTTCCTGGCAACAGGTGGGTGGTAAACTCTCATGTTGTTTTTCCAAAGACCTTCACATGGTGTCTCATAGCAGACTGAAAAGAGCTTCCTTGGAGACTATCTAAGGAGAGTAAAAGAAGCCTGGGCAAACAAAGCTATGAAAACCACAACTTTATTCATTCCTTAAGGTTTGCATTCACATAAATTGTGCAAATTGTTCTGCATATTGAAAAACAGCAAAACCAAAATCATATTTTTAGAAAAGGAATATAATGAAAACACAATTGAGTTTTCATAAACCTTCCAAACAGCGCCCAACAATAGTGTCTAATAAATTCACAGGCTAGCTTTTTTCTAATTGCGTGTGAGCATGCGCACAGACACACTTCCGGTTTAGTAGTCAAAAAGCAACCTAAAATATTGGGGGAGGGAAAGATCCCTTTCTTAGTACAAGCCATCAATCTTGAAATTCACAGTTGGGAGAAATTCCGTTATACTTTTTTTTTTTAATAAAAAAATGATGATTCTTCCCCTCTGCCTAACGCAGAATTGCCTTTACCCAGAAATGATCCTACGCTACACTAGAACTACTCAGTCAGCATCTTTAATTATCATTTCCCACAAGCCTCTAGGCCAGAGCTTCTCAAAGTTTAATGTGCATACGAATCGCCTGGAGATCTTGTTAAAAATGCTGATTCTGATTCAGTTGGTCTGGCATAGGCCCTGAGATTCCATACTTCTTACAAGTTCCCAGGTGATGCCAAAACTTCTAGTCCGTGGATTAAACTTTGAGTAGCAAAATTCTAGACGAAGCCCACTTCACACTGTTCTCAGCAGGGCAAGAAATGCGCCACAAATTACCGTATAGCAGGCTTCTATGAACTACTGTGTTCCTTGTGAATCTTCCCTCATTCAGATACCTCCCTCAGTACCATCTTCCTTCCCTCTCTTCTGAATGCACTTGCGGTTACTAACCTGAAGGAGGCAGTCTACTGCACTGGCTCAGGGAGAAGAGCACGCACACTTGGGTTTGAATTTCAGCAAGTCCACTTATTAGCTAGGCATCTCTGAGCCACATCTCTAAGATGGGGCTAAGATCCACACCCATGCGCTTGTTGTGGACAAATGAGGGAAAGTACAGAACTCAGCACAGTGTCTTGCATACCATAGGAGTTCAACAAATTTCAGGCCCCTTTCCTCCTTTCTTTAAAGTGTCATGCTCAGAATCAGTGCTTCATGTATGGCCTGATCAGTGCAGACTTGAGGAGGGGATGGGGTTTGTAATACCTAAAGCATGTTCAAGTCTGCCTATGATGTTGGAAGTTGGAAGGCAAGGTGGCTGGAAGTACAGGTACAATCTTCCTCTCTTGGCAATAAGTTATAAAACTCTTATCCTGCTTTATCTTCTGTTGTCACTCCTCCATTGGCATCTTTTGGTTTCATCAATTACTTAACATATTTTTATTAAGCTCCGATTACATGCCAGACACTGAATCAAATATCCAGATGAAGCCTCCAAATGTAACCAGCTTCCAGATTAGTTGGATTTTATATAGAAAAACTCTGGATAATTGATCCAAATGTTGCATTTTCATTCAAGTATTTGGTGTTCTATAGATGGGACCTTCATGTCAGTGAACATGTGTCAACATGGTAGAGTTGACATAATGAAAATTAGCGTGATGTACAGGCAAAAATGAACGGTGGTCTGACCATCACTAGACAGAGATTTACCCTTCTGTTTGTCCATAAGTCACTAATGGAAGAATCTTTCTAGAATGCTCATGTTTCTCACCTCATCCCTGATGCTACATTCAGATAAAGCCACAGTACCTGCCAACTTCCTAAAGGTTTTTCTCTTAGTGTTCAAGGAATTCAAGGTGAATATGACAGCAGAGAAGTAAAGACATTCACCTAGAAAAAGGTGATCCCCACTTCTAAAAACTAGTCCAGTAAATGAGAAAAGTTAGATTTACAAATCGAATAGGAAAAACCACTTTAGAAGAGGGTTTTCTGGCTACATATGAATGGAAGCCTTTGGTTTATTCACACTTGAATGAATTATGGTTGTTTGCTAAGTTTGACTTTCCTGTCAAAATTGTCACCAGGTTGCAAATAGACTTTAAAAAGATAACTATAGCCAGAGTGGAATAGTGAGAACTTAAAACACAAAGCTCGGGTAGCAGGAAATTCATCTAAACATCCACGTCTTGACCTCCTTCTAATCCAAAGTACAGAACTTGGCAGCAAGCAGATGAGGAAGTCATTAATATGGGAAAAGGGATTTCTCAAAGGCACACCAAGACCGTGTGCCTTTCACTGATGAAAATGAAAAGGAATTGTACAAATATTTACCACAAGAAAATAATAAATTCTGTCACAAAGCTGAGGAATTTCCACAATAAATACAGGGCGCTGTATCATTACCAAGGCAAAGTTTCAGTTTAGTACAGGCTCCAGATTCATTCTGAAGGAGAAGCATGGAGGTCAGAGTTCAGGGACTGACCTTTTTTGAGCTTGTAAAGAAAATAATCAGCAGTGTGTGTGTGTGTGTGTGTGTGTGTGTGTGTGTGTGTGTGTGGCATTTCCAGATGATGGTTAATAACTTAGTTAAAGCGACTAAAAGACCTCATGCAAACTCTTCAGTTACAATTCAGTGCTCTTCCTTGTTTGGATCTTTATTTGATCAAACCAACTGTAAATTTGAAAATGGGCTCCATATTATACAATATTAAGGAATTATTAATTTTATTTCATTTTGACAATGGTGTTATGGTTATATAAAAATATTTTTTAAATGTGACCTAGAAATATTTGGTGGTAAAATGACATGCTGTCTGGGATTTTCATTGAGATACTCCAGCAAAAATTAAAAAGTCTATGTGTGTGTGTTGGGGGGGGGGGGGTGGAAGAGATAAAACAACTATGGTAAAATGTTGATGGTTGTTGAAGCTGACCGATGGGTCCTTCAGAGGACTGCATTTTCTTTCAACACTTATGGAAATTTTACAATAAAAGTTAAAGAAAATCCAGCCCCAAATAAAGAGGGTTTCTTTAAAAAGCACCAAAAGTGGTTTACACAACAATACCGACGTTTGCATTGAAATGCAGGGAGGAAGTTCAAAAACCTGAGAGCAATAATTAATGGCCAATCCTATGTGCATTCCATTAGGCACAAGCTGCTGTCATAAACATCTTAATTTAAAGAGTTGGGGTTTGGGGAATCATGGCACTGCAGAAAGCTACGTCCTGCTGCTGCTCCACAGAACTGGAACATATCAGACTCTTAAATTTTTAAACACGGCTTTCATGTTTTTGAGAGCTGAAAAACCTTTGAAAAGTCAGCTTGTTAGGAAATTCACCTTGCAGACTCCTGCTTCAAGGATTGGTTGAGGTGCTTGGGTACTGGCAAAACTGATTTGGGGGCGGGGTGGGTGTTCACAGGTAAAATAAATGTGTTGGATGCTTAAGAAGGAGCAGCGAGGCGGCTCTGAATGTTTGGGCATAGCTACATTACAGCAGCACCTTTCAGTGATGCAAAATACACCACCTTGCTAGAGAGGCATTGAGTCTTCAAAGCCTCTCTCCCACTCCTGATTGTTCCTCTCCCAGTCTCTGTCAGAAAAATGGAGAGAGGCAGCATTTTGAAGGGGAAAGAAGCACTAACCAGGAGGCAGGCGCCTAGAATTTAGTTCCCTTACTGATGCGTGCTAGTGTAAACCTTAGGCATTGACCCTGCCTTGGCAGCCTCCACTGGGACTAAAAACGTTTCATACCCATGAAGGCCTCTTGGATCCCCTCTAGCCCTAAGAACCTGAGTGCACGGGCTGTGACTTGTATGAGAGCCAATCTGATATCCCTGCCCTATATCCCCCTCCCCTAGAGCTAGATGGCAAACAAGAGCCCTATTTGGGTTGCAAAGTTTAATGTGAACAGAAAGGGGCAGAAGATTACCAAAACAATCTAAGTCAACAATTTAAAAATCCAGACTCCCTAGTCAAAAATATCTGAATGGGCGCAATCACCTTTTACCAATAATAAATGTAACAAACCCCCTTGGTGGCTCCCTCCATTCAGGACACGCTTACTCCCTTCTCTCTTCCCTCAGGAACTCCATATTTTTGCCTAAATAAGCGAGTGTCTTGGGATTCTATGTATTGACGGTTCCCCATGAACTTAAGAACACCTGTGTGCAGGCTGAACTTGAGAAGAAATGAAGCTTGCTGGCAACACAGAGCAAGGTCTCCTATTAATTTCTTGAATCGATCCTGGCAATATTATTATCCGGTCCAGGAAAGAAGAGCTCTTTACTCATAGCATCAGATTTGAATTTTTTTAAACAACACTCTCTATTGCCCGTAAGAATGACTAATAACTGTCGGCTGTAATTTCCCAGAGTTTGTGGGTATGACTTTTACAGTGTTCCTTGCATTCGAATTTGCCATATTTTGTCTGGGGGCTTGCTAGGGCTTTCAAACACAATTTAACCAAAACCCCCGGCCAGCTCTCGGTTCAGCAGGGAGAACTTTGTTGTACTCTTGAACTTACTACCTCCCGCCCCCACACCTGAGAGTCTCCCTGAACGCTGCTTTCCCTGCATCACACATCATCAATCAAATAACCAGAGAAATGCAGAAACCTCAGTTCTCAACTGCAATCAATACAGCCACCTTTCCTGGGGTAGCGCTGTCTTAGTTTTGAAGGTCACAGAATGAGTCAGGGGCAGAAGAGAGAAAAAGAGGCCACGGGTTCTTTGACTCCGTGTCTCGGAGACATCAGCCTATACAGAAAAATAACCTCATTAAGCTGGACTAATCGCGGGGGAGAGGACAGTCCAAATTCACGAAAATTCTGAATGATCAAAATACAGCTTTGTTATTTTATATACAGTCTCAAGAGCTAGACAAATAAATTTGCGTGGTGTTGCGTTCTGATTCACAGATGAGAGGAAACTGAAACCACAATAGCCAAGCACCTCTCTGAGGAGAGGGAGGCTCTGCTCCCATTGCAAGAATACTCGTATCTATGTATTCTTAAGTACATTATATAAGTATTTACTTATTTACTCATACAAACCAGATTTGTCCAGTACCACAACGTGCAATTCCTAGTATGGAGTGCCATGGGGAAGGCAGATATGGGTATCCTCAGAGAACTTGGTAAATACCTATTTCTTAAGTGCTAGCAAACAAGTTGCTCTTCTAGGAGAAAAAAATAACTCCTGGAAATCTTATTTACACTGTCTATATACAAGGCTATTTAAACAAACTAGATATACGAAACATTTACATAGGAAGCACTTCTAAAACAGATGAATCAGGGACCAGTCTTTTTATTAAAACAAAAGACAAAATCCTGTGCAGTTTGAGCAAAGGTTATTTCTGCAAAGGGGCATCTCCGGTGAGAAGCACCCGATCCTCAAGCAGAGCCTCACTCTTTGGGGGCCATTCCTTACAGGTTGGTGATTTATTTTACTGAAGGATCCACCATTGAAGGTGTACACCAGCTCTTTGGGAAGACATCAATTATTTAAACAAACTATACCTATATTCATTTGCTTAGCATATCACTTTGTTATGGATTTAGCCCAGCCAGAATCTAAATGATCACAATTGGTGACACTACACCAATATGTCTTCTCCTGAAAATCTATCAAAGAAATAACATTAGATTGTGTTATCACGATTTATTCTTGACCTTTTTCCTCTTGACTCCATTCTCTTCCCTTTCAGTTTGCCAAATACTATTTATTTTCTTAAGTTTTAAATTCCAGGAAAACGTCTATGTGTTATCAACATAGTGTATATCATTAACATAAGTGCATGAAATTATCTACATATCATTAAAGAACTGAGCTTATGTTGCAGTTAGCAAACTGAAGAGGAATAAAATCACAAGATAACCCAGCAAACCGAGGTATATTTAAAATAGTAGCCCCTCCCATCACCCACTACACTATTTCTCAGGACTTTTAACTTTACATACGTACAAATAAACAGAGTGTTTCTGTCCTGTCTTATTTGTGTGAAGGACTTACCTGCAGCTCTCTGGTCTTCTGGCTCTGATTAAACCCTAAGGGACCTGGGTACCCACAGGCAATTGGCTGATGACACCAGCAGAAGGCCGCCTTTCTGAAGAATCAGAGTTCTTGGCTCACTCTTGCTGCTCTTGTCACCTGTCTGACCTCCTGGACTCTAGGCCCTGCCCACGTAGGTTATCACCTCCACTTGCTCCCCCTTGGTTCAGCTGACTTCCCTGGATCACTTCCTTGTTGGCCCGGACCTGTGCTGTATGCCAGATCTCTTGAATAGGGCTGGACTCTGGTCATTCCTCGGCAGCCTTATCCTGCAGTCATCCAAGAAGAATGCGGGAAAGAAGGACCGCACCCTCAGCTGATGCAAACCTTCTGATTCTGATGAACATTTCCAACATCAGACACAAGGGCCTTCCTTCCCATTCCTCAACCTTCCCTCTCCACATCTCACAAACGATGAGAACATTTCCCAGAGAAGTGGTCAGGGTACCGTGAGACCGAGAGCCAAAGGAATTCCGTGTGTGAACATGTTACCTTGGACCTTTAATGTCTCACCAGATCTCTGCAAAGATGGAACAAGACCAGTTTGCAAGAAGCTCTGGGTTCTTTGGATTATCTGTCTTCAGGCTGCTGAGATTTTTAAGTGTGTAGAGATAACAGAACTTCATTTTTTTCAATAATTATATTATAATAAAACATAGAAGTTTTCTTAGGATACAGAACTCCTTACCCAGAGAAGGAAGCCACAGAGACGATGTCAAGACTAGATTTTATAAAAAGCCTAACAGTTATGCATAGATAAATGGCTTAATATATGAAGTTTTACTTCAGTAATAGCGGCTACCCTTGGTTTAGATGAGCATGGGGGTTGAAAGGTTTGCTGAAAAGAGAGAAAAACAAAGACCATTTGTTACCTCAAAACGGGTTGACATCGACAAAGGTGACACTATCAAACCATTTCCACACACAGAAATGGCCATTTTCTTTGAAGAGTTTGAGAAAGACACCCTCCTCAGGTCAGGAGGAGGAAAAAGCAAGGAGAAGAAGTTGGACTGGTTGAGCACTTTCTTGGTGAAATGATTTGAAAAACCTAATCCTCCTAAGTAAAATAAATGACAGATCCTAGGCAAATAATTCTTCCTGGAGGTTTTCACACCAAAAACAAATATGGTGTAAACTCCTGAGAGTTTCTCAGGATCAGAGTTATGACTCTAGGCCGGACTCTATCTAACTTCATCCATCCTGCATCCTGTATCCATGCATGCATGCGTCCATCCATTCAAATCACAAATCAAGAAATATTTATTGGTGCTTACTGTGTGCAAGATCCTGTTCTTGGGGCTTGGGGGCTACAAGAAGGACCAAGGCAAGCTCTCAGGCCTCAAGGAGGATGAGAGGATGGCAACAGTTTGAAATATGAGCAGGTGTGTAGGGCTCTCCTCAGCCACTTGAGACCAGATGGGTCTATCTTTGCAACTAACTCTGGAGCCCTTGACCTTGCCTTAGAGAGACTATATACTTAGGTAAAGGTGTTAATTCTCTTAAGGCTTAGCAAATGTACCAAATCTGATAGCATGTAATTTGTATACTTTATCCCTGGTTTCATTTTATTATTCCTACCCATGTTTTCTTTCCACCCTGATTTATTCACTGAATTTTTATCTTGTGTACTGTATGTATTATTATAAGCCACCTCAAATCCTCTTGGGAAATAAAGAAGTTGAAATTCTTAAAAAAATAAATACAATTACCCCACTAGATCACATAATAACAATAATAAAGATGGTAATTTTTATTATTACAGGTAACTTCCATTGAGGACCCATATGTCAGGCACCATTCCAAGCACTTAACAAGGATTTTCTCATTTATTCTTCATAATAATCATTTGAGACTGTTACAGTTATTATCCCTACCTCATAGATGAGGAAAATGAAGCACAGAGAGTTGAGGTAACATGCTAGTGAGTGGTGGAGCCAGGACTCAAACCAGCATACTTTGCTTGCAAAAGGGATCCTTGTGGTTTTTCTAGGTACTCAAGCTCTCCAGGTCTCCTAATGGGACAGAACCCTTTGCTTACTGGTCTGACTTACCAGCCTTCCCCTATTGTTTGACCTTAGGACTCTTATATTGTGCTCTACCTAGTCCTGCGGGACTTCTCGAATACTGGCCTCATCTTCTCTGTGACCCCTCCCCGACCCTGTGGCTGGGTTAGTAGGAGCTCCCACATCTGAGCACCTATATCTCTGGAGGGTGAGCTCTTTAAGAACAGGGGCAGTATCTTCCTCACTTGCAAGTCGTCAGTTCCTGGTAGCATATATGAACCATAGCAGATATTTAATAAAGGTTGGTGTGGGTTGACTGAATAAATGAGGGCTCCTTCACTTTGCCAGGAACACTGTGCAGCCCTCCCAGAGAGGCACATCCAGGTCCTGGCTCCCTCCTCCTTGCACTGGTCCCTTCGTGATGGCTCTGCAGCTTCTCCTACTTTCACTGCAGAGCAGGAAAGAGAGGGAAGGCTTTGGTGCTGGTGACATTGCTCTACAGTGAATCGGGAGAAAAACAAGACATCGAAATGCCTAAATTCACAAGGTAATTAAAAGTGTCCATTCCAATTTTGAATATGGCGCTTTTGAATACACGAAGTTAGATTGAAATCAAGTCAATTTGAAGTCAAGTCAAGAAGACCTTTTTTCCTTGCAAAATGTGCTTCTCTCTGTTCGATGAAATGGATGTACATGCTTTACAACTCACAGATTAATAGTTGTTCAATTTTAGGAGCATCACCTAAACAGGCAGAACTATCCAAACACATAGTTAACCTGGGCTATTTACCTGACAATTAATCATTTACTTAGGGATATATATTATTGTGCCCAATTGTTATTTAACCCTTGCATTGTTGATTCACAGTTACCATGCTTCCGACTGTCTCTTGTAGAAATTTCTTGACAAGAGACCATTGTGACTTGTACCTCTTGGAATCCTTCATAGAGTCTAGTCACTCAAGTATTGGGCCCATGGTGGTTGGGAAAGGCCATGGAATGTCCCAGAAGGTTACGTTCCTGAAATAAACTGAATATAAATGTCCTCCGCTACTGGGTCATTTATAAGTGAAGTGGAGGGAGGTTCTATAGGGTAGTCTCCAGGCAGAACTGTGGAAGTTCTAGTCAAATGGGAATGGCAAGAAAGGCAGGAGGTGACGGTGGGGGTGGGTGAGGGTGAATAGTGGTGGTGGTGGTGTGTGTGTGGGGTTCACAACATTTCTTGAATGGCCACATATGCTAGGTACTGGGCTAAATGTTTTACACATTTGATTTCACTTAATCATCACAACAATCCTCAGATGTTGACTTAACGCCCCTCTCCTTCTACCTATGATTAAAACGAGGCTCAGAGAATTTAAGTAACTCAGCCAAGGTCACATAGCCAGTAGGTGGTGGGGTTGGGGTATGACTCCAGGTTTACCTGATTCCAAAATTACCATTTTTCCTCTACACTGCTTCCCAAAGTTACCTTCACTCTGAAATGCATGCACTAGCTAGAATCCCCCTGTAGGCTCGGAATGAGGGAAATAGAGGTTAATAAGAGGCAGAGCTGGCAAGTCTAATAAATGATCAGGTTCGGGACCAATAGGGAAGGGAAGTTGGAATGTCTAAGTTCCTGTTGTATTAGGATTGCAAAGACAAAGGTCGCAAGTGGTTCTAAGCAGGTCATTCATGGCCAGTTTTGAGCACCTACTGTGTGCAAGGCAATCTGCCAGGGCACAGAGCGGGAAGAGAACTGGGACAAGGTCATATTACCCAGCCGTCGACTTAGGTTAAAGCCAGCTGAGCCAGGAGGGCTCCTTTTGCCTTCCACTCCTGCTTGGAAGTCGGCATCCAGCCATCCCTTTCAAGACCAAGCGAAGGTAGCCCCCAGCCTTGCTTGCTCCTCTGCTCGTACCTCCCCCGGGGGGCTGCAGACGCAACTTGGTGTCTGGGGGCCGCGGGTGTGAGGGGAGGCGCAAGCAGACTGCAGGCAAGCAGGGGGTTAATAGCTCATAAAATAAAACCCTCTAACACAAAAATGTTATTTTAATTGTATTACACTGAGGAGCCCTGAGGGTCGTGGGGTAGATAATCAAAAAGGACAAGGAGGAAATTAAAAAAGGGAAGAAGGCAATCAAAAAGGCCATTTAGGAGAGCCCCTTAATCCTCCATAGAAAGAACACTAATTATACTCCAGAATCTCCTTATAATTAACCCTGATATAAAGTGTTTTTTGAGCAGTAATAACTTTCACATTCACAATCGTTTTGATCGCAAACTCTGGTGGACGCCTCACAAACAGCAGCCCGCGCAGGTTGGCAGGTTTTCCTCCCCAGCGAGCAGCACGATTACACGACTGTCCACAACCAAAAAGACAAATATTTCTGCCCTCAGCTAACTACGCTGCTCCGCTGAACTCAGCCCATTGCTTTCCTTTTTTTTCTTTTTTGGACAGGAATAGCTGAACGTAACCATACTTGCGCCTCCTTTCCCTTCTTTGTAATTGCTTCCCTATGCTCATTTTTAATGACTTGGACTCTCTGAGGGTTGCAAACCCACTGAATTCCCAGCATACCTTCCTTCACTAACAGACCCTGCTTAGATTTACCTACACTCCTGTGCCACTGGACACACACTGCTCTAATCGTTCTGAATGTTTCCAGACAAAAGCAACGATTCAGACAGACTCTGCCCAAATTCTGTCCAAAATAAAAGCCTTACATTCCTCGCCCTGAGAGCTGATCCCTTATGAACCGAAGCTCCAAACTGTCAACTAGCAAAGTTCAGGTGCAAAACAGAGCAGGGAAAGAATGCGGAAAGTTGTGTGCTTCAGGTGTCCGGGGTATCACGCAAAGAAAGGCAACTGGGACCAGCACTGTGAAGGAGAAGGGCCTGGAATAGGTTATTTGGGACTTTATTTTTTTAATGGCATGAAAATGAAAAGAATCTGTCTCTGTCCTCACATGAACTGGCTATTGCTCTCATCCCACCCAGTAAGAGAAGGAGCTGGATCTCAGATCCCACAAGATCCCCGGGGAGATAGTTTCAATAGGGCGCCTGCCTGCCAAGTGAAACCCTAGGAGGGGTTCACAGGCTTCTGACATTCACAGCACTCGAAGGTATTTGTCCATCTTTGAATGTACTCCTGGGCCCGGCTTCATCTCTTTCCTACATTTGAAAAGTCTGCCTGCTCACAATGAGCTACATCCCCTCTTTAACCAGAGATCAGGAAACCAAGGTCTGTGAAACACTGAGCCCAGTGTTTTTCCTCTGTGTCAAGAGAACGCATTCCAAAGGAATTTTTCCATCTTTTCTTGCATGCTATTGGAACTAAAACCTTTCTTCTACTTCCCATCTGGGTGACTACTCCTTATGTCGAATTTAACAAGATAAGAAATGCTTGCTTTTTTGTTTTTTAAATCAGAATCCATAAGTGACAGACAAATGTTCTCTTACCATTCAACACTATTGATTAAGGATCTCCAATGTGCCCATTGCCCTCGGACTCGGCAATATGGAATAGGGATTATATTGTTCCTGCTTGTGTAGGGACTAGATTGCTCCCATTCAATTACATATTTGGTTGAAAAGACAGTTTTAGTTCATTAACACAAACATCGGATATTAGTTCATCTGCACTTTAAAATATCACTACTAAATAAATCATCATTCTCCTTATCCAAAACACCTATAAAGACACACAATTCACTTACAAAGTTGAACAAGCAGATTAAAAATGAAGACTAGACTATGAGTCACCCACTTTTAAACTTTTACTAGTACAATGCACTTACAAGTATAATACACCAAAGAGGATTACACAGATCTGTGTTAACAGCCCTGATCCATTCATTGATGTAATGCGTTCACGTGAGCGGATTCATTTCTCAAAAGCTAAGGATGAAGCCGGCACAGGTCCTGCCCTCAAAAAGCTTAGAGAGTGTGGTAGGTGAGGTAACTCACATTTACATATAGTTAAACTGCAAGTCATGGTGTGAAAAGTACCGTAAGATAGACGCAGATTGAAAAAAAAAACTTTATAAAATGATAAAGTTGCAATATAAATAAAAATATAAGATATTATTCATCTCATCTGGCAGGGGTGTCCCCTTAAGTCATCCTATTTGAACAGAAAGTGACACTTTAGTATTTCCAGGTTTAACTAATATTAGCAGGAGAGGACCTGGAAGCCAATGGGAAGAGGTGAAGCTGGTGCTGATTCTTACCTCTCATTTCTGTTGTCCCTTGCTTTGGGATGCAGGTTCCCACACTGGGCTCCCTCCCAGATCCCCTCACTCTGGTCCATACTCTGGATGCCCCCCACCTCCATTCTGCTCCATCAAATCATCATCGCTAAAGAGCCCCATGAATGCCACTGAAGAGGACCACATATTAACTGGAAAGGCTCAATCTCTTGGTCACTTTCCTTATTCCAATCTCTAACAATATATATTTTAACAAGGTTTTCTGGGGACAAGTCCCGAACCAAAAGAAACTCCATATTAGGAGAGCTGGAGAGAAAAGGGTCAGGAGTCTTGGGTTCCAGTCCTAGATTAGTCACTCACTATGGTACTTGGACAAACTCATTTACTTATCTGAGCTTCCATTTTATTCATTGTTAAAATACAATAGCAGGGCCGGCCGGGTGGCAGAGCGCTTTAGTTCGTGCTTTGGCAGCCCAGGATTCGCAGGTTCAGACCCTGGGCGCCTGTCGACACACTGCCTGTCAGCCGTGCTGTGGCGGCGTCCCATATAGAGTAGAGGAAGATGGGCACGGATGTTAGCCCAGGGCCAGTCTTCCTCAGCAAAAAGAGGAGGATTGGCAACGGATGTTAGCTCAGGGCTGGTCTTCCTCACACACACACACAAAAACTAAATTCATTCCTTTGGTCTAAACATGGTCAACTCTAAGCATTCTCTTCAAACATGTTTATGTTTTAGGAATGATTAACCAGTTTGTTGGGTGCTTTCCTTCCCAGAAAGCATGATTCAATCTGAAAATGCTGAGTGTCTCTGGTGGAAGGGGATTCTAAAATTGGGGAGGGGGAGACACAAGTTAGAGGGGATGTGCTGAAAGAAGAAAACAGGAAAATTAAAAACAGTAAGAGTTTCAAATTAGCTGAACTATCAGTCTCCTGTCTAGAGATGGCTCCAATTGCCAAGAGCAAAAGTTAACTTCACCAAGCAAATAAAAACAGACTTTTGTAAAGGTGGTGGCTTTCTTTTGCTAACTAGAACAGAGGAGGGAAGCGCAGCAAGCATGCTAACACCCCCACTCCTGTTTATGGCAGACATCACTAATCTATTGTGGCATTCTTTCCCACTGGACCAGGACTCGGCCTCAGATTTCTTCTGTACTCAGCACTCCAGGCAGCCACTACCAATTGACTGTAGTTGGTGCCCAAAATGAAATCCAGTTCGTCATTCAGTCATGGGAGTCATCGTCTCCAGTATTATCAACCACGGGTTTGAATTTCACAAGCAGACATGAACTGCATAAGCTTCAAGTTGCTGTTGGGAATCTTTTCCAGCCAAGTATCTGCAGAAGACACGCCTCAGGGAAAATGGGAGGTTTCTCTTAGGTAATAAATCAGGATCCTCCCACACCGGACTGGAAGTTCCACGTGGGCAAAGAGAACACACAACTTATAGCAGGTACAGAGTTGAGCGATTGTCTAAATCAACTGTACAATGGAAGAGGCCACATCTCTAGCAGACATTCAGATACACAGAATTTTTGAGAATTAAAAAAAGAAAAGTTTGCCTTAAAAGGTCTCATTTGGATAGTGCAGCCTCTGCTTATGTAGCCCCCAAATTAGATATGTTTAAAAGGACCTGTTATCTAAAAATATGATATAATGTTTTAAAATACAGTAACCATCAAGGAAAACAGAAAAGGAATCTGACAGGAAGGGGAGGTGAGTGTCGAATCGTTGGGTTTTATAAGATGGAAAGGTAGGTGAGGCTGAGCCAGCACTTCCCGACTCCTGAGAGGCCGCAAAGTCCGGCTAGCCTACCTGCACAGAGGTCAGGCCAAAGCTTTTCTCCCTGGGGTCAATGTTCAGCAAGCAGCTGGCTTCCTGCACCCAGGGCACACTGAAGAATCTACCACCACGTTTCAGGAAGCTTTCCGGGGGTTTCAGTGTAGAAGTTGTCCCAGTCCAAAAAATTAACCAAATAAAATCAGCCTTTATCTGATTTCGCCAGCTTTGCTCAGTTGTGTCAGAGTGAGGTCAAGCAAGCCCATCCAGCCTCACTTACTCTACACACTCACACCCACATACACTCACACACACACAGAAACTTATACCCACGTATTCACACCCACATATACTCACATACACTCATGCACACATATTCACACATACATACACACACATATACTCACACAGTGTATACTCACACACTCACATCGACACATACACACACACACCTTCACACACCTCCACACCGTCCTATTATCAGTGCCCAGAGAAGCAGACTCAGATGTTGCCTCCTCCCCCATCATACTATTTTCCTTCTAAACAAAAATAACTCTTTTTTGATAGAAATCTCCTTCTTCTAAAGGGACAGTCTCATAAACACCAAGCCCCGGGGACCGTGTGGAGAATAAGTGCACACCTGCTCTGCTGCTGGCCCCTTTATTGCTGAGATGGTATTAGCCCGTTCCTCTGGAGGAATTCTGGCTCAGAACTTTTATAAGTAGGAGACTCAATTATGCTTCTTATGAGTTCCCTAAATTTGGAAATGGAGCTAAATAAGGAAATACATTAGTCAATGTCCTTCTCAACCTCCTCCCCTATTCATTTCTCAATCTTTTTTTTTCTGCTTTCTTGGGGTTATTTCTTTGAATTAGTAAAACTACCAACTGTAGCAACCATAAACAAGGTGCCATATTGAGATGGAAAAGAGGACCAGTGAGGAAACAAATGTCAAACTTAGACACTCTGAATATGATCAGTATACAGTTAAGGCTCCAAGGGCAAGTAGGGTCCTTGTGTGGGCCAAGCCAATTCACCTAAGTGCTGAATTCTACTGAAGAGTGAGCAGTGTTATTGTGAGATTCCAAGGAAAGGACACATTTCGATATGTTGTATAGGAGATCTTTATACGTCAACTAAAATGCAAATATTAATGTTGTCAGTACTTGGGGATTACAGAGGGTATTCCCCTAAGAATGAGTACTAGAGAGGAAAAAAGACCACGGTCTGAAGGTTAAAGTATATGATCCCACATAAACTATATGATCCTGGCAGAGATATGCAGTTACATTACGAAGCTTTCTGGGAGACAAAATTTGGAACCTGCTTGAATTTATAAATACATCAAAAAAAGGTATGATAAGCAAGTCTGGCCATAGAAGCAGAGAGAAAGGAGAGTCATGGAAACAAACATGTGCAATGCCCTTCTAGGGATTTTTCAGGCTGAAGGACCCAATCAATTGTCCCCAGTGGCAGGGAAGGTGAGTTGCCTAACTTATGTGTGTCCAACTCTCTGCTCACAGAAGAGGTGTTGGAGTAGGGACAGAGACAGAGAGGGAGAAAAGAGAGAGAGGGAAAGGGAGAGAGAGAATCAATAGGAGAATGAGGAAGAGAAGCAGAGAGGCAAGCAGTGGGGGAGGAGGAGAGAAAAAGAGAGAGTGAGATGGATACAGAAGATGTAACTCTGTTGATCTTTCAATCAGCCCCAGTCCTTGAGCTTATGAGGATCTTGAGCCTATGATTTTTAGTGTTTAACTATGTCTATTGTTGATTCAACATGACCCCTAACCAGCGTTCTCCAAGTGTGGTCCTCGGGCCAGCAGCACCAGCATCTCCTGGGAATTTGTTAGAAATGCAAACTTGGGTTCTACCCCAGACCTACTAAATCAGAAACCCCGTGGGTGGGGCCCAGCCATTTGTGTTTTAACACATTCTCTTAGTGATTCTGATGCATGATAAAGTTTGAGAACCACTGTCCTAAACTTTTACAAGCTGATGACGGTCTCTAGAGTGCCACTGAAGAAATGGCTGGAAAAATCTCTTATTTAAATAAACACAGGAACATTTTGGTTTTATACATCAGTTGGGAGCTTGTGGGATTTGAATCTGTCCTTACATCTCTGAACATTGCACAGACAAGTCTTTGAGCCTGTGGGGCTGAAGGCTGGTCTCTGCCAACGGGAGAGAATCACCAAGGTAATGGCCCACTGTTAGGCATCTTGGGACACCTGACCTCTCCATGTGCTCTGTGGGTCCTCCTCCATTTTCAGACACTTACAGAAAAGTAGGTTTCCATGATTTGAGAGAGACCAATACCTTGCCCCATGCTTCAGAAAGGTCCAATGCACTTTTCCAAAAGCCATTCAGCTCTGTGTATAATGTCATGGTAATCATGAAGCCACTTTGAGGTGACAGACGGGGCGAGAAAGTTCTGTGATACTTTTGGCAATGGCTAACTAAATAGTTTTCCTGCAATCCAACATATCAATCTGGTGTTTGTTTCTATACTGCTTTTATTGTTTCATTTTGTCTGCTAGGTACACTCAGACTTGATTTGTAGACAACTGTGGGCAGCACAGTTGGGTATAAAAGAGAGCTATTTAATGGTATTATTTAAGGTGCACACCTTAGCCATGCAGTTTACAAAAGAAAATCCCTGTGAGGTATAAAGCATCAGAGAGCAAAACAACAGTCACTGACATCTCTTTAGAAGAGAGAAAGAAGCTGAGTCACTGAGCCTGCAATTCAAGAGAAGGCAAATATATCACAGAACAAAGAATAAACCTCCACCCTGGGTCACAGGACATCTGCTTCAGAGATGTTCACCAACACAGAAAGATTTGTTGCTTATGATAAAAGACATCTGTGACAAGACATACTGAACAAAGCATCATTTGACCCCTAACTAAACATAGCTTGCTTTATAAAAGGTTGTTTTTTATATAATATTGCCAAACACTATTTCTGTAGCTCTTTTAAGAAGACAGAGACCAGTTAGTGTTATTGAATCTGTGGGAGACATCATTCTAATCTGTGTCTGGGAAAGCATATGACACCTATATCCTACCTGCTTAATTTGCTACTTAAAGATAGAAACTATGCTATTTAATTTAAAAAAACCCAACAAAACGGTACACTACTGAGGGCCTACTACCTTTAGAATTGTGCTAAGCATCCTAAGGAAAAAAAGAAAAAGACAGGGACTGCTACGGCCTCCAGAAGAGACAAAGTAAACAGAAATGCAGTACTGAAATGTTTGTGTTTAGACAAGTCCATGCAGATTGGAATGTGGCAGGAGAAGCCTTCATGGAAGAGATGAGCTTTGCTCAGTGGGTAAAATTTCACAAGGAAGTTTGGTAGGAAATATAAGCAAAGCAGAACAACAGAAGTCAAGGCCTCATGCTTTTCTGTGTGTGTGTGTGTGAGGAAGATTGACCCTGAGCTAACATCTGTGCCCATCCTCCTCTGTTTTGCATGTGGAATGCCGACACAGCAGGGCTTGATGAGCAGTGCGTAGGTCCCCACCTGGGATCCGAAACTGCGAACCCTGGGCCGCCAAAGTGGGGCACGCAAACTTAACCACTAAGCCACCAGCCGGCCCTGGCCTTGTGCTTTTTAAGATAAAATTCAATTTCTCACTTCCATTTGGGATGAAATATTGGGAAGCAGCAAAATCACCAATAGGAAGGTTGATTCAGCATTAGAGAAAGATGTATTGACTTGACTGTCCAATCCCAATTTAATCCTCCATTCCCAATTCTAAACACACAATAGATTAGATTATCCATGTCCTTCACAACAGGGTATTATCTATCACATTTCAGCTGTCATCTCTCCTAATTATCTTGCTCACCTGTCACCTCTGAAAAGTCATCTAGGGATCAAGCAGATGCTATCAGAAGCAGGGACTGAGTCTGGGGAGGAGCTGTGCAGGTTGGAGGTGGGAAAGTATGAATAGGGATGTCAGCTCATTGCCGGATGAGTGTGGGGCCCAGATTCAATCTTCTGCCTTTTCCCCTGGTCCCAAAGTATCCTGGAATAGTACTTTCTGGTTGGGCTAAGAGCTTTCACAGTGGCAATCTCAGCTGATACAGGGACCTAAGGCAGATGACAGAGGTACTAGCAGCATGACAGGAGGTCAGAGCTATTAGGGAAAACATCTCAAAACACAACCCCTTCTGTCTTCCTCTTCCAAATAACACCGATAAGAGGGGCTCTTTGGCCTTTCGCAACATTAGAAAAAGGACTTCTGCACCCAGAGGAAGACCTTTGCATTTGCTGACACTTGGAGTAAGACTTTTGGCTTTGGTTTCTCAGTTCATGAACTCTGAGTTGATATTCTGTGATTTGAACAAACATATCTCATATTCTTTTTTCCCTCCTGGAAGATGATTTGAGGTATGATGATTTCCAGAGCATCTCTGAGGAATTGTGAGTCTGTTTTTGTGGCATTGTCTACCATGTATTATAATGATTTGTGGGCCTGCCTCACTCTCCCCGACTAGGACATCAGCTCCCCTGGATGATCACCTTGACATTCTCCACCTTGCCTAGTACAGAAACTTGCACAGGGAAAGTGGTCAATAAATACACCTTGGGTGAAGGAACACGGCAGAGAGAAGTCTGGTTCTTCCCATCTTTTCACTGCTCAGAAGACTAAGGTCTTGCTACACCTTTATTAACGACTCCTCCCCCAGCCTCTGCACCCTTTCTTAGACCCCACCTGTGCAGCTGTTCCTAAGTGCCTCAGCATCCAAATGTACTTTCACACCTAAACTCCTGCAGTGCCGTTATCCTGGACCGTCCTGCTACAGCCATTTAATATCTACACATCACTAGAGGGGATGCCAATGCGGTAACTAGGGAGGGTAGCAATTCGCATGGAATGGGAGCAGGGTACAATCATGTTGATCATGTTGTCATTCCTGCGGCATGGTCTTGTAGCCAATCTGCATAAAATTCTTCTGGAAAAGTGATGGTGTCTACTCCTATCTATTTCCAGGAAAGAGGATTCTATAACTTCATGCAGTCTGATCCGATGTTAAAAATTCATTATATCCCCAGGAACTGTGGGATGGTATTCTCGTCCATCTATTAGCGATCAAGACCAATTGAAGACTAATATCTAGACAAGTGGTTCTCAAAGTGCGGCCCCTGGACCAGCAGTGTTGGCCTCACCTGGGAACCAGGGAGAAATGCAAATTCTTAAGCTCCATCTCTGACCCACTGAATCAGAAACTGTGGGGGAAGGGCCAGCAATTTGTGCTTTTGACAAGCCCTCCAGGGGATTCTGACGCTTACTACAGTTTGAGACCCACCGGGCTACAGACCCGGGGCTCTCAGACCATATGTGCATATCATGCGTTAATTTAGAATCATCTGTTTGTTTGACCTAAGTTTCCTCTGTTTATGGCTGCTTGTCAGGAAGAGATATTCACTTTAATTCCAAAGTTTGTGTGAACTGTCAACTAGAGAGGACAGGATACAATCTTCACAGGCCACTGGGCTCCCGGAAGCTCAGGCTATTGGACTTCGAAGAACTACATACCAGATCCTAATTAATGAATTTGTCAAGAGCCGCTCCCCTTTGTGAGGTTTTTAGCAGAGACTTTGGTGACAGCCGTCCACTTTTATGGATTTTAACTGAGTAATTAATAGGATAACGGTTACAAGCACAAGTTAAGTGCATATTATTTCTACTGGATTGGGTCATAAATAAGTAATATAGCTTTTGAAACTGAATGGGAAGAGACAGTTGAAAAGAAAGACCTATTGGGAGCTGAATGAGGGAAGCCAGACTTAATTTTAAGCTCTACCTTCTCATTTTAGTGAAGCAAGCCGTTCCACAGGGGATGAGCCGAGACGGTGGTGGATTCTGTTTCCCTTTGTGCTGCAGCTGTATCAGAACATAGACAATCTACCAAATGGAGACATTCTCGAGACTCCCCTCCTCCCACAGAAATCAAAAGTGAAAACAACTCAGTCCGCCAGAGGCAAGGAGGGAGGATGAGCAGCAAAGCTTGAGAAATATTTTGCAACAGTTACACAAATTATTGGGCGTTTCATCTTTTTTTGGGTCCCTGGGCTAACTCCTGCCCCAGCACAAATTCCAGGGCTTCTCTAGAAATTGAGAGGCTTTTCACCTGTTCTGAGTCAACTCCGGGCCTCGGGGCCACATCATATCTGTTGTGGGTGCTGGCGCTCTTGCCTTCATAAGCCTCTTTCTCCATTAAAAAAAAAAATTAAAAATTGTATTTTATGGCTGCATTGCTATAGAGACAAATATAATGCAGGCTGGACTTTGTTATATATTCATTATTATTATACTCACTTTTCCTTCTGATTTTAAGACAAACTAAAATTGAAACATTTTAGTGGGTTCATAAAAGGAGCGCAGGCCTGCAGTAGCTTCCTAGGGCTGCTGTAACAAAGTACCATAAACTAGTGGCTTAAACAACAGAAATTTACTGTCTCACAGATCTGGAGGCTGCAAGTCCAAGGTCAAGTTGTCGCAGGGCCACATGCCCTCTGAAGGCGCTGGGGAAGGATCTGTTCCAGGCTTCTCTCCCAGCTTCCCGTAGTTCCTTGGCCTGTGGCAGCAGAACTCTGGTCTTCACTTGGTGTTCTCCCCATGTGCGTGTCTGTCTCCAAATTTCCCCTTTCTATAAGGACACCAGCCATGTCAGATTAGGGCCCCCCCCTACTCCAGTGTGACCTCATCTTAACTAAGTACTCTGAATGACCCTATTTCCCAGTAAGGTCACATTCTGAGGTACTGGGGATTTGGGATTTCAGCATATGACTTTTGAAGGGGACACAATTCAACCCATAACAGGGGCTAAGCCCTGTGTCTAACGGAGAAGTCATCCCCGCAGAGCCTTCTCTGGGATTCCGAAAGTGAGATGCAAGTCTGGGGTCTGCAAAGCATCAGAAATGAGATAAGGGCCCAGGGGGTGAAAGAGGCAGGCGTTTTATGTTTTGTTTTATCTTGTTTTTAAAGGAAATACTTCAGGATTCAAAAACACTTTATGGAAGACTTTCTGTGGATCAACTCAACCTGGAGGAAGGTTAACTTCTCTCAGGGCCCCACTTCCAGCAGCTCCAGGATGAGCCTTAACCCTGCCTCGGCTCCAGGAGCAACCCTTCCTCCACCCCTCCACCTTCCATCCTGCATGTTTGCTGCTTATTTCTCAGAGCCGAGCCCTCCTAGGAACTGAGGAAGGACACATTTCATTGTTTAAAAAAGCTGATTTTCACTGAGGCAGTGTGCCTCTCATGCTCTTTTCCTCATGTTAAACTTTTCTCTTTCCCGCAAGAAACATTCTATTTGCCCCCCAGGTCTTGACTGACCGTCCAAAACAGAGGGGGAAGAAAGAGAGGCTCCCTCTGAAGAGAGAGATTTGCCCGTTGCCCCCAGATGCCAACCTCTTTTTCTCTCTCATGTTGGAAAAGAGAGAAAACAGTGTGAGGGAGACTGGAAAGGATAGCTGAGATTATCACTCTCTTTTTTTACTTCAATTTTTTAAAAGTTACTATCAGCCCATTGGAACAAAAGCCTCCGAATTCTTTCTTAGTCTGTGGTTCAATGGTTTAATTCCCAAAGGAGTCTATAAACCCAAACAAAGTGTGGGCTACCCTCCTCGAACCTCCCGCCCCCCCCCCCACACATTCAGAAGAAAAATCACCTCACACAGAAACAGCCAACTAAAGCAGCACAGCCTGAGAAGGCTCATAGAGCGAGAACCAAAACAGGACGTGAACTGTGCCCATCCATTTAAATTGCAAAAGCTCCAGCTTACTTGCAGACACACAGTTGGGTCTGGCAACACCATTCACAGCCCTGGATGTGAACTGGAGCCTAAGACAGCGTTAAAGACATCAATGACAATGCCAGACAGGCTGTCAAAAGCCGAACTGTCCCTGTGAGATGGTTCTCTTACAGTGGGCTGGGGGGTGTGCAGTAACAGTGGCTTCGAGGGTGTGCAGGCCAAAAACGAAGTGTTTGACGTTTACATGGATGAGCAGTTAAAACCACCCCAGGAAGGCTTTTTCTGTCTGCACAAATTATAATAAAATAATGGCAGTTGTTACTCTGAGTCATACGTCTCTAGGTCTTCGTCAGCTTGAAAAAAAAAAAAGTGATATTGCTATGTACATATACAAAACCAAACAACTTATGGAAGAAGCTAGCATAGTCCCCCTTTCTCCTCAAAAAAGATCCTCAAGTTGCTTTACCTATAGACTCAGCCCAGAGAGTGAGCAAATCCTGGGTCAGAAAGAAGCTGTGATACTTTTCGAGGAGACTGTACACTCCAATCATCTATATTTCCTGCATGGTGTTTAGCAACTGCAAAATATAAGCCCTAGGCATTCTGCTTGGGCAGTGGAAATGGTGTGGTTTAGAATGAATGGATGTTCTGGGCTCTAGGTCAGTATATGATAAACGCTGGAGGTATCCTAACGTCCTCTCCAAATGTCTCAGCTGACTAATCGTATACAACACCATTAGCAAATCAGGTGGGACAGGAAGAGAAAGTTCAGTGAACAAATGACTCAAATTCAACTCCCAGCCAGAAACTTCTCTCGGCTCTGCATGGATTTCAGAGCACAATGTCCTAAGGAACAGTGGATTCTGCTTAATACGACCTTGAGCTTTTCTCCACCTTGGAGGAGCTGCATGCGCTCCTATGCTTCTCCCTCCCGGAAAGGAATAAGACCGTTTACTCTCATGATCTCTGATAATGTGGCTTTTAACAGGCCACAGGCTTCAGGCTTTCTTTCTGGAGGCTATAATAACCAGAATCAGGGCAAAGTGAGATGGGAAAACGCCTCCTCGGGGTGAGAGCTTCCAGAGAATGCAATAGGGCAGGGTAGGGTCAGACCGACTGAAAATTCTCATGAACACTGCTCAGAGGGCAGCGTTCCAGTGCAGAGACTGCTGCTGCTTCTCCCCTGTCTTGCCCTGGAATATGAAGGTTTACACCTAGGGCAGTGAGCAAACACCCCCTAATTCACTATAGCTGGTGCTGGTCCCTCAGCTCAGGGCAGAGACCTGGGGGCCACAGCTTCATTGACCGAATGGACTCCAGGCACTTGGCTATGGGGGTCTAGCCCTCTCCCTCAAATCTCATCTTTAGAGCCTCAGGGCCCTTCCCACTCTCTTGGCCTCTTCCTTATTCATGTGGGAGGCCTTGGCAACCTGGCTTTCCTTGTCTTCTTTCCCCACTTCCTGCATGGCCACAGCTGACCACCCCCCCGAACATGCTTCAGATCAATTGCACAAATCTCCTTGGGAACCGACATGCCACCCCTTGCCAAGCTTCCTCAGAACTTGCGTTCCAGTTCCTTCCCTCCCAGCTGAGCTTCTCGCACAGCATTTATGTAACTTCTGAAATCCGACCTCCTCCAGGAAGCCATTCTAGATTGATTAGAGAGAAATGCAAACGATTCCCATGGCCCCAGCTGAATGAATGAATATATAGGAGTTATTGCCTCCAACAGCCACCGAGATGCTTAGTATCTCCTCTCGCCACCCACAGTAAATGCTGTTACTCTTTTAAAAAGTGAAAGTAATTTTAATATTTTACTGATTATAAAAATGTCAACTGTTCACACTAAACAGTCGGATTTGTAGATGCAGAAACTTATCCAGAGGAATGTGGAGATTGCATGAACTCCACTTCACAGAGGTAACCTCTCATACGGTACATTTCTTGACGTAAACGCATTTACTCCTGACTGGCATTGCCTCTCTGATACAGGCAAAATTTAAACTGAGGCTAATTTCCACAGCAAGGAATGAGTAGCTACTCATTAATTGGTCCTGTTTACACGGCTACTGCGAAAGGATCATTTTTACGCTTAAGTGAAAACCTTAAGCTTGACTAAGACTGTTAGAAAAAAACAGTGAACAAAAGCAAGATATCCACTGGGAAGTGGAAGATGAGTGAAGTTCAATCCTGTTATCACTTTGCTACAGACACTGATGGGTCTAATAAAGGTGGGAAACATGAGTTTGAGTAACCAGTGGCTGAGGTTGACAAAAGAAGTGTAAACAAGGCGTGGTGAGCAAATCTGCCAGTTTTGCTGTCCGTCGTCAGAAAGCATGAGTCTGATTCTAACCTCAAATTTAGTGTGGGGCCCTGCCAGGCACATCTGATGCGCTGCCTGCCTTGATTTGAAGGTTTGAGGCCCCTGTCTCTATGTCACAAGCATGTGTGACAGGGAAAATAAAAGATTCACAGCTTCTCCCTCCCTCCTGCCCTCCAGGGAGAAGATGGCCTCAGTCTTACTTGATCCTGGGCATTGTTGTTCCAGAGTAATGGACTGAGGATGAAGGAGAAGAATAAAAGAAGCTGAGACCGTTTGATAGGTTTACATTGGAGAAACCAGATTCACCAAAGAGGAAATAATAGATTTGGAAGCTAAGAGGTAGGCAAGAAAAAGTTAAGAATCAGAAGGCACTAGGTTTGAGAAAAGTTTGAGGGAACTTCTTTTTTTTGAGGAGGGGGAGTGATTAAGGCAGCTGTCATATCGTGGCGGGTGGGGTTCTGGAGAGATAGATGGATAAAGAGATTTTTCAGAAAATCTGCTGTAAGCTATAGATGGAACCCTTCTTTTAGCATTTTCTGAGAAACTGTAATAAAGATACAAATTGCTTTTAAATACTCTTTGGAAGTCAATGTGTGCTTCTTTGGAAGTGACACTGCGCTGACCCTGGGGACGTGAGGCAGCCTAGCTTTATACGGGTTACATACAAATACTCATGTTGTTTGCTCTGCAAACTCTGTTTCTAGAGGGCAGGGACCCATGTCCATGGAGCTGATTTGGTTATACCAGGAGGCATCTTGCCATAGTTCTAAAAGTTCTGACGTAGGAACCTGAATTTGAGTCCCGGTTTGCCCTCTTACTAGCTGTGTGGCCCAGGACATGTCACTTAACCTCCCTGAGCTCAGTAAATGCGGGCAATGATGGTGACATCTGCCTGCACCACGGGCTTCTGTGAGGACCAAATGAGCTACCCAAATCATCACTTAGTATGGCCTCTTGAACAGCATGACATTCAGCAGCTTACTATAACCGAGGATAACAGTGGTGGCGGGAATGGCTCCAAGACTGAGTCTGCCCAGGGCTATTAGTGAGTCTTCTCTACTCCTTCCTGGTATCTCCTCTGTGTTGGGAGCCAGGGAGGAATAAACTCAGTCCTAGGAAACCTACTGGGAACTGCACAACTTCCCTACCTCATTTCACCCGGGGCCTCCACCACTGATTAAATGGAAATGCTGGAGGGCGTGATGGGCCCAGGCCAGGATTCTGTTGAATCCAGCTTATGCCTGGCCACCGCGCCCTGTGCTGATGGTGACTTCACCCGCTGGCTCCCATCTCAATGGACGGTGCTTTCTGAAAGGCCATTTTGTGACTCGTCCTGGGAGCACTTCATTCATGCTGGCTGAAGTTCTTTCCCTTTTTGCTCAAAATTAACCCTACTCAGCCCAAAGCGTCAAAAAGAATCTGAATGAGACAGCAGTGAGAATGAAGACCTTGCACACTCCAAGTTTGTTTCCAGGGGAGTTTTCTCTGCTTTCCAGGATTCCAACAGAATCCCATCCAACTGCGGAGGCAGTGGCTTGGCTGGAGCCAAGAGCCTGCCTTCTGTGGTGGTCTCCCCCCATATGTTCCGTCCCTCCCGAGATCTGCACCTCCCTATGGAAAGGAAGCCAGACACATTTCTACCTGCTGCCTCAGAATCAGATCCTGCCTTTTTGTTTTTAGTAGCCGAGACCGAAAGGCTGGCCCATTCTCTCCTTGGTTTGAGGCAAGAGTCCTTGCCACTGATTTTCCTGAGAAGCAGCCCAGAGGCTGGTGCGACAAGGAGCTGGCCTGCTTTCCTTGGCCTGAGCATGGCCAGTTCTGCCCTCGCCTGAGCCAGGCCGGCAGGAGTCAGGGCCCAAAGCAGCACCAAGACCTTGAATTAAGACACAGGCAGCTCATTCTACTTTCCTGGCCGCCTCAACGCATCTGTCTTGTTGGCCTGTGTCTAAACATCTTGAGCGATTCCAGCTGCTGAGCCGGGCCTACGGGCACAGCGACATTTGGTTTCTGTTAGAACACAACAGATCAGTGTGTTCACCTGCTTCATTTTTTCCCTCCTGCACAAGGAGGGTGACAAAGGCGGCCAAAACCTGATGCTGCTGATTTGGAGATTTCCCATTTTGTTTCAGTGACCTCATGCCTTGGCCTGGCCCCTGCTGGATCTTCCAAAACCACTTTATTTCCTGTGTATTTCCAGCACTCGGCCAAAAAGAATGTACAGTATGAAAAAAATGTCTGCTACCCTCAATTGCAGAGACCCTCTGGAAAAAAATATCTGGAGGGCTTTTAAATAAAAGAAATAATTACAACCTGCTGAGTTCCTTACAGAATCTATGAAACTCGACCTTTTCCAAAATATCATAGTATTTCCTGTGGCTTCAGTAGGCTAAGCCTGCATGGATTTATAAGTCTGTGTCCAACACAGTCTCTGGGCTCGCTTTTTTTAATCCAAAAATCAGATTTGAGAAACACAAACATATACTCTTGGAAGACAACATCCCAAAAGGTGTTAAGCTAAAACCCAGCTGGAAAAATATAGGCTGCCAGCTGCCAGGGGTGGTAGGCCATGTACATTTATTTTATTTTATTATTTTTTTAATGAATGGAGGTTTGATTTTCCAGCTTGCTGCCCAGTTGTGGCTTTTCAGATACCGAACATACCAGGTATGCCTCGCAGATGTGTACAGCCGTGGCTTACAACGATATGGTGGGTGCAGAGTGGTTTATAAGCCTGGAGGTTCATACATTCTAGTCTTCAGAACTCTCCGTATAAACATGATTAAAGATTGGAAAAGGAGAGAGAGAAAATATTCTGACCTTAAACTACCTGTGATCAATGAGCCAGACTCCTGCTAGCCTTTCCCAAGAGAAAAGTGAAAGCTTTTGAAAGAGAAATTCAAGGAGCCAGAAGCTTTTGATTTTCCAGAAGAGGTGAAGATTCCAGGCCTGGGTTCATTGTGCATGACTATTTCTTGCTAAGTCTACACATATGTGGACAGACAAGATGAAACAGACGGCGGTACAATTAACTGGACACTTAAACCTGCGCAGACCATCTCAAATACCGGGTCATAAAAAATAATTCAGATCATTATTTTAACTTCACACTGTAGGTTGCCCACGTTAGTTAAACCTGTGGAATTCAGGACTTCATTTCCAGTGAGGAAGAATCGAATTCCATATCAAATTACTCTGAATAAAATAGTGAGCACAATCTCACTGATGGCTCTAGTTAGTGTCAGCCTCAGGCTGAATCATGAACTGGTGACCATTTGTTTTCACAGCCCACGGCCCCCCCCTCTTGTTTCCCTTATCCCCCAGCAGTAGGGATCCTCCATTAAAGCTCGGCAGCATCCCACACTGGGAATAGTTCCTTGCTCAAATTAAAACTTACCCAGGAGTTCTCATCTTCTCTGAGAAATCAACAAAGTAATTTCTGTTGAGGTGAGAAAAGCTGAGCACGGCCTGTCTCCCAGATAACAGCAATGTTCTCCCACCCAAGGGAAAGTCCAAGAAAAGTCAGAATTCTTGGAACCAAGGTGAACTGATGAGAGAGATATTTTTAATTTGGAAATGGGCATGTTCAACCCTTCTCATGCACCAGCTTCAGGGGGTAGTAGAACTTTCCCTGAGAGACAGAAGTGTAAGGATGAACTTGCTGCTCTGTGGTGCAGAGATCAAGTGACAGGAAATAGAGCAAATCTAAAGGAACAGGTTTGAATTAATTCACATCTCTTTATATAACCTTGTCCTGTTAAATAGAGAAATATATACAACTATTTCATACAGAGAGAAAAATGCTAACATGCCCTAATCACCTTCCAGAGACACTTTATAAACCTCCTATACTTTGGACTTCCCTCCACCATCTCAGGACTTCAGAATAGGTGAGCCTGTACCATACGGACCATGAGAATGAGTGCTGTGCATAAGGAGAGGTGTTCTTCAGACACCCAGTATGTGATGGCTGGAGGACGCAGCAAGGCAGAGTAGAATATACAACAGACCACGGGATGTTCAAGAATGAGTTGTCCTGGGCTCCTAGGTAAGCCACAGATCAAGCACTGGTAAGGAGGTAGAATGTTTCTTGTTTCTACCCTGTTCCTTTAGGGATCTAGTTCTTAGTAAAGCAACTCAGGAAGAAAAAACGAATGCTTCTTTGTTTCTAGGACTTGGCCCTTTGTTTTATAATTAATATAGATTCCCACCCAATGCATAAATGTTTAAAGCATCATTTATATTGCATCTCCCACTTGTTAAAGTTTAAAATGTTGCAAATAGCCAAGAGTCTGTGCTTTAGTTACAAGCAAACTTGCTCACCCCATGGTCTTAACATCTGGCAAACGGTGGCATAAGATTGACCTCTAGGTCAATTTTGTATTTGTTGCACATTCTTTGCCATTATAAAATAAGATATAAAGATCTGGTTTTTAGTCAAGATCTAGCTTAAATATTTTAAGTGTGTGATACACATGCTGGTCTGAAATGTGTGTATGTGTATGTGCAAATCCATACGATATATTGTATACAGAAATTAGTGGAAGAAATGGTCCTAACCCAATATTGATAAAATTAGTAAAGATCTAAAGAGATATAAACCATCACCTTCAGACATAGAAATTATTTTATTAACAAGGCAATAGGTACAAATATTGAACAAGCCAGCTGCTTTCAAAAAGTCATATGCAAATAGAGTAAGGAGATTCCTCCTCATGTAGTTCTTAGACGCGTTAAGGTTTCATGTCACTTTGCCTTGTACGTCAACTCAAGGATGTATTGTGCAGGGGTTCTTAATCAATGCAGTCTCTTTGCCAACATGTCCTGAGCTTCATTCCTATAACTGGGCTCCTGGCCTTCCCTTATAACCAAGCCTCTCCTGGTCCAGTAATGGAGTCCCTGGCATGCTCTATCCTTGTTCTCTTTCTAGGCCTCCCAGGGTCCCAGATTGTTTCCTTTCCTTTCCTCATTATCTTCATGAATCCCAACCTTATCATCATAATTTTTAGGCCATAAGGTTTTCTGCCGGTTAGAGAGCTATAATGCAGGAAGCTTGGCATTGATCATGGGAAGTTGTAGTATGTTTCAGTAACACCTCCCCATTATGGGGGAAGATCAGTCGGCACTAACGGAAGACTGATCTGGAATATTTTAAAGAGAAGAGGCCCTGGTGTTTTCCAGTACACAGAGGAGCTCTATTCAACTGCTAAGAGTTTCCTGGGTTACTTCAATCAAGGTACATGTGATTTGTCAATCTTCTGTATAATAGCTGTTCTTAAACTTTAGTAAACCTAGGAATTACCCAAGGAGCTTGTTAAAATGCACATTCCTAGGTCTTGCCCCGCCCCTTCCCGGATTCAGAAGTTCAGGAATCTTGGACTTTCTCTCTCCATGATTCTCTCTCTTGGGTGAATTTCGAGAAACATTGCTCCATGTAATCACTGAAAAACACCCAGGTATGAATTATAAGTTTTATTTTCATACAGACCATTATTGTTAGAAAAATATTTGCTGTTTTTAAAAAGTTTAATGTATCCCCTACAATCTTATTTGCACTGTTAATTCTGCTAGTAAATTATTTCTATAAAACAGATGTAAAAG
Source organism: Tapirus indicus (assembly GCA_031878705.1). Lineage (NCBI taxonomy): Eukaryota > Metazoa > Chordata > Mammalia > Perissodactyla > Tapiridae > Tapirus > Tapirus indicus. The sequence continues at coordinate 52,155,643 of CM062918.1, forward strand.
TTATTGTAGCCTGATCCAGACTGAATGACCACAAATTGCTGTTAAGAGTAGGTGAAATGCAAATTAATGAGATTTCTGTAAATGCTAGTTTTTTCCCTAACTAATATTCTATGGTGGTGAGTTATGATATATAGTCAAATACTGAACTGTTCTGGCTATTTTAGGAGGTTAATTTAAAGGCTATTTTTACACTAGCTAAAAGAGAGAGTATAGAGTTGATGATCATCTAAGTAATCCTTGTCTAATGTACCAAGTTTTATAGGACAAGGTGGATATGAACTAGAACCGCCCAGATACATGTTTCAGGGTGTCTGTTAGCAAGTTTACCAGGGGTATGACAGAGTGAAAATCTGCTCCATAATTTTGGGCATTGGAAGATCTAAATCTAAATAACAATAATAGCTAGTATCAATCAAGGCCTTTCTATGTGCCAAGTACTTTACATTTGTTATTTCATATTGTCTTCACCACATCCCCACGGATGTTTACAGATGAAAAAAATTGAGGTTCAGAAAGGTTTAGTAACTTGCCCAAAGTCACACAGCTAGAAAGTGGCACAGCTAGAGCCTGACTCCAAATCCCAAGAGACCACAGCTGTGTCTGGAGCTGAGAAAGAACTCACTCTCCACACTGCTACTGGTCTCCTCAACCAGTGTTTCCTTTGTTTTAGGCATAAACCAGCCAGCTAAAATGTGCAGTTCAAAAAGTTCATGTAGGATGAAGTGGTGCCCAGAAAATAATTGTCCAGATAATTTTCTTTAGGAAGAAGAAAAAACAAAGTCCCTTTTCCATTTCAGTTTCAATATATTTTTACAAACATCTTTTGGCCTGTTTGCCACAGAGCTCAGCTTTGTCTGGGTCTGGTGACCGAGCCTCGGTCAGCACCCTGTCCATGTACAAGAGCTGCCCTGGGCAGCCTGCTCATTAGACTCTCCGTGCAGAAATCTTTAGAAGAGATTAGATTAGAAGAAAAAGTGAAAGAGGACCACGGATAGTAATCTATTCCCTTTTGTGATCAGGATGTAGACAATAGTTGAGATACAAATTTTTACTTAAAAAAAATCTCTGTATCCCATTCAAGGAAGACAAGGAAAAGTAGCATTCAGTGTCCTCGTAGTTGCTTTAGAAATAGGGAATTGGCTGGCACTCCAGGTTACATGGGCTATACCCCTGCCGTCCATGTTCACAGACAAAGCTACCAAGCCCACAGACAAAGTCATCCAAGAGGTGAAGAGCAGGGAAGGATTTCAGCCTCCTAATCCTCAGGAGGGGGGGTGCCCTGCTCATTATACCACGGCAGGCAGTCATCAGAGAGAAGAAAGGCAGGACGGGGACCGAACACAGAACGAGGCAGAGGATTGCAGAGACCAGGAGAGCAGGGAGAGGCCACAGTCAGAAGCCCCAAGGAGAACATCTCCTAAGATCCTTTAGCTGAATTTCTTCTCCATCCTTAGAGTGGGGCATACCTGCCCATTCCTTGTCCATGTTTTAAATTGCTCTGCCTCCTTCCACTCTGTGGTCAAGTCTCGATTACTTATGGCAAATAACATCAGGAATGATTGGCAGTTGTGTGAAGATAAATGGTAGGGATAGTCGGAAATGGATCATCATTACGATTATTATTTTTATTTCATTAGATTTTGCGATTAGAATAAATAATAATAATGAGAATGATAATAATGCTGATAAGCTAACATTTAGTAAGCTAGGCACTAGGCCAAGCATTTAAAATATGCCATCTTATTTAACCCTCGCTGTTCTGATCAATATTATCATTATCCTACCTCACAGAGGAGGATACCGAGGCATGAAGAGGTCAGCACCTTGACCAAGGTCACTGGGTGGGTAAGTGGTAGTTCTGGGACCCAAATCTCAAAGTCTGGCTGCAGATTCTGATTCCAGAGCCTGCATTCTTGACCACCACGTGCCAGGCTCTCATAGGTGTTAGCTTCCTGAATCCTCGCGCAGCAGGGTGAGCTGGGCATTGCTATGCCTTCTTACAGGTGAGGAAACTGAGGTTCAGAAATGGTCTGCCCAGGGAGAGGAGCAGAGCTGAGGTTTGGAAATGGGACTCTGGCCGCTCTTCTGCTGTTCCATAGACCATTCTGTGAAGCCCATTCTGAGATAAGGATGGGACTCTTATTTCTCATGTCTGGGGCTCTAGGTCCAGGTAGGAGCAGGACAAGAGCTTGGGGAGAGGAAGGAACTGACAAAGTGTGTTAAAAGATCAGGAAGCTGTAAACATTTAGTATATCTCCTGTGACCCATCAGTTGAGTCAGGGGGGTGTCGACAAGGAGTTGAGAGGTCACCTGATTTAGCTTTGGGTTTCTTTGACTTGCTAAAATAATGGGAGAGAGAGGGCAATGGGGCAGGTTAGGAGAGAAGGAGGAAGAGTGAGGCAGGCATAAAGAAAGAACATCACGCAAAGAGAGAAACCTCTTAGAACAGCATAAACACAACCAAAATTTCAGGCATCTACACAAACCCACTGCCACTCAGATACCTCCGTCTCCCCTCCTTTCCTTCCCGGAGAGCACAACTGGAAGCTCTGATTTCATTTCTCCTTTTACTTCTGGATGATGCGCACTGACAAATACAGTATGTAAAGCGCGGGGACGTGTGCAAGGCAAGCGTGGCGGGGGCTGTTTTCCATCTCCCAATAACAGCGTTTCAATTTGGTACCTAAATAAACAATCTATTTTAGCGGCTCCCCTTTGATACCTCCAATGTTCCCTTCTGTTATTTCTGGCAGTTCCCAATCCTGTGATGTGATTAGAGAGGATGATTACACTTACATAACAGCATCAAATTAATTTGCCGCCGAGAACAACAGCGGCAGGAAATCATTGGAGTTCTCAGATGGCGCCCCCCACCCCCACCCGCCTCGAGTTTATTTAAGTGACATCAAGGGATTAGAGCGAAGTCGGTCAGTAGAGCACTGCTGGGAAAACAACCAAAACATCGACTCTGACCTTGTAAACGAAAGAGGAACAGAGCAAATAATGAAAAGGGCTCGTCCCAGGCCTGGTGCAAGGGCCATTGGATGAATCAGCCTCCCGAACACCCATTTCCGTCTGCGAGAGAGAGAAACAAAATGTACCTTTCAGGGAAGATTATTTTCTCGGGCTATGGCCAGTCGACCAAGGACTGTCAAAACCAGAGACATTTGAGATTTTGCTTCTGTTTTTTCTTTTGGCCCCCTTTTAAGAAAAAAAGATTTAAAAGTTGACTTGAATTTTTTACTCCAAGAGCCCTGACCAAAAAACAAACAAGAAAACCTGAAGACAAAAAAAAAAAAAAAAAAAGCAGACGCAAATAGCATTGCTTCCGCTTTTCTAAGATGAGACCATAACAGCTCAGAAAACCGTAGCCCAGGACCTCACCAAAGGCCAGACACTCACGACAGAGGGCAGCACGTGATGGCTTGGAAAAGGGGCTCAAGAAGTAAGTCCTGCTTGAGGCTTTCAGTGCTGACACTCACCTTGGACGGTCTTTCACACTCTCTCTTGGTTTTCATACTCAGGAAAGCAGATACTATCTTCTTTCATCTCTGTTCCAGAGCTGTGTTCACTCATCTGTTCCTTCCGTTCATCCTTCCATTCAACAAATACTTATTGAACACCAATTCCGCGTCAGGAACTATGCTGGCCCCTGGGAATACCACCTGACATCGTCTCAGCCCTAGGAAGTCACCTCCTGGTGGGGTGTGCACTGAGGGTCTGTGTGGGCAGGCGCTGACCTCGGTAGACATCACTAGCCCTATTTTAAAAATGAACAAATGGAACCTAGATACTTTAAATAGCTCTATGCCAAGTCATATTAGCAAGTGACACAATTGAGAATTCAAACCCAGGTTTTCTGAATTTAGCCATCCTAGGTCCCTTTATATTTTTTTGGAAACTGATAAACTCTACAGCATTCTGCAAACATAAGGAATTATATTAAGTGTGTTTGCACAAGCTGTTCATGTACTAGACAGATATCAAAAATGCACAAATTTTTGTTGCCTCATTCCAGCAATTACAGCACTTGATTCTTTTTTAGAGCAAATTCATTCCCATGATCTCATTTGATCCTTGTAACAGCATTGTGATACACATGTAGCAGATACTATTATTCCCATTGGACAGGTGAGGAGACTAAGGTGAAGCAATTTGCTAGAACTGGCTATCCACTGCCCCCCTCCCTCATCATGCTCTCAATGGGTCTGTACAAGTGTAAGTTGATGTTTCCAGTTTTCACTTCATTTCAATAGATTTCTGGATGCTGCCTATACTGTGTCAGTCTTTTGGGTCCCAATGGCATTCCCTGTTTAGGTAGAAATTCACATCAGAAATATAGTATGGGCTATTTTTATACTTGTTCATTTTGAAAATCATCTGCTGCTTTTCCACCTTACGAGAATCTGTAGCATTTTCCCATCATCTTTTATTAACATCATCATCATTCACTAACACGGAGATTTCACTGTGCATTTTCTCACTCAGCTCTTTCGTAAAACTACTCTTACCATCAACATATGGAGTTTCCAAAGTTGATACTACTCCAATTAGACCATTTTAACCCTTCGTTTCTTATATGTAAGCAACAAAACATTACAACAAAGAGAATCATGCTAATTCCAACTTTAGCATGGAATCTATCATATCGTGTGACCCTGCTTGTTTATACCTCTCTTCTCATAACTAATTCATAAATGGTCATCAGAAAATTCATTGTACAATTTTACCCTCATAATAGTTCATTGCTGGTCTTTCTGCCTGAAGTGCTTGGCCCCCAATTTCTACATCCCTCCCCCATTCTTCAAGGCCAACTCAATTTCCACGTCCTTGAGGATACATTTCCACAATACCTCTGCCCACACAGATATCTCCCTACTCTGAATTTCCAAAGCCTATAGGTTGTCAGAGGTTTATTGGGCCGGCACCTTAGAGGAGATCCAGTCCTAATCCCTTCTTTTATAGATGAGGAGACTGGAGTCCAGAGAGGTCAAATGACTTTCCGGTTGATGCTGAAGCTGGAATGAGTATTCCACTCTCCTGATTCTTGAGGCTAGCATTGCTTTTGTTGGACCCCTCTGTCTCTTCCCTAATGTCTGGGGAACTGTATAGTGTGTACACAGTCTAGAACAGATATTTGTCTCATTAGCCCCATACCTATAAACTCCGTGAGCTTTTTGAAGGCAAGGGCTGAGTCTTTTTCATCTCTGAATCTTACAGCATCTTTCACAAGCCCCAAAACATGGCAATCGGTCAAGAAATAGTGTTGGGATACATGATTGCCCTTTATGGACACAATATCTTTTATGGAAACTCTTTGCCTTTTCATCGAGAAAGCTGTTTGCTGACCCATCCCCTGTTAGTTCCTTTCTTGTTGCTTCCTTCTTCTCAAGTCCCTCCTCCACCCCATTCCACACCATCACAGAGGACCCAGCCTTCTACATCACCATGCATTCATTCATCTGCTCATTCATTTATTTAGCAAACATCTGCTAAGTTCCCACTCTGTGCCAGGCACTGTCCTAGGTGCTGGTGATGCAGCAGTGAACAAAGGAAGTCTCTGCGCTGATGGGGCCTATCACCCCTCAGTGTCTCCACTTCTCCTCCTAAGGAACAATTCCCAACTTGAGGGAAACCTGGAGTTTCACAAAAAAGTTCCGGGGCTGTTCATGTCGTTACAGATGATAATGGCATATATTTTAAGTTCTACTTAAATAACTGAATAAATAGAATGATTACTTAAATATGTTTTCCTTTTAAAAGGGAAGAGTTCGGGATCCGGTGTCCGGGTTCATGTCTTGGTTCCTCTCCACTACTAGGTGGTGAGCTGAATATCACCAGCCACTGTGGCAATTCGACCATCATGTAATTTAGAAGGTTTATTTTCAGTTAGTTGCTTACTTGACTAAGTTGTCTAATTTTTACCCAGCATGGGCCTTTGGGTAAAGGCATATAGCAGAAGAATTCTGAAGTAAAACCTTGAAGTGTATGAAGAGCGTGCATATGATAGTAATTCTGCAGACATACTTCAACATGTTCTTCACCAGCCTTCAGAATTACATTTAACTGATTGACGTCTCCCATAACCCATTGAGATCTTTCCATAATTCTGAAAACCAATATTAATAATAGAAAATTTGGTGTTGCTTATATCCAACTTGGCTTTTAATTATTTGTATCGAAGTATATATAAATAGTGGCCAGAAATCTTTTTTTATTTCACTATTTAGAAATAAAAGAAACAAAGTATAAAAATAAACGAGAAGATTTTTTTTACCCAAAATGCGAGGTTTCCTAATATTATTTATGAAAGCAGATTCTGTCTGTTTTTGTCTGTTTTTGATACTATGATATACACTTAAATTTCAAGCCACAGTTTAATTTGGTTTCCAATCTAAGCACACTATTAGATGTCATTTTAATGTATGTTTTATAAATTGTTGTTTCTTACATAAATTAAGTCATGTGCATGACTTGTTAGATGGAGCTCATTCCGAATTTATTATTATAATCCATGAATTTTAGTAAACATTGTATTCAATTAATTTTGTAATAAAATTTTAATATATACTGATCTAAAATCACACATATATTTTAAAACATTAAATCACTTCATTTTTGCATTGCATGCAAAATGATCAGATGATTAAAAATTTTTTGAAATAATATATATTACTAAAGAAATGAGTTCACAAGTTTAAAAATCGTTAGGGAATGGTATTCTAAAATCTTTGTATCTGTCCCTGTGCTTAGCATCTATGGCTCTTCTCCAAGATGAATGTCCTTCTCAGCACCATCTATCATCTTTTCTCTTTCCTGTACAATCTTTCCCTTCCCATTTTCTCCTTTTCCTCAATCTACAAACATTATTAGGTCTCACTATTCTAAAGAGCCAGCCAAACAACTATAAGCAGCATTAGGAAACCTCCTCCTCAGCCCTGTCTTCCCCTCAAGCTGTCACTGTATGCAGACAAACTTCAGAAAGAATATTTTTCTGCCATCTCCTCTGCCTCAGGGCCTTTGCACTAGCTGTTTCTTCTGCCTGGAATGCTCTTCACCTAGTGTTTTACATAGCTGGCTGAGTCCTGTCATTCAAGTCTCAGCTCTTCCAAGAGCTGATCAGTTTTGCTAAAGCGCCAATCCAATCCCTCTCCACCACATCACCCTCTTCTGATTCTGAATATTTATTAAGATCTGACTTTTTTTTGGTTTATTTTGGAACAATTTCAAAAGAGAAAGCATTCTCAGCTCCCTGGATGCAGCTCCAGCCTGTAAAATAGTGCCTAGTACATAGAAAGTGCTCAATGTTTATTTATTGAATAAATGAACAGATGAATAGACGATGATCCATTTCAGCCTCTTTGTTGGTTTCTTTTTCCTTCACTTACTCCTTTAATGCTTGCTTTGCATTGCAGTCCACCTTCCAACTTCTCCTCTTCTCCCTTTTCACATATTCCCTGGGTTATCACAGCCACCTTCAGAATTCAAATATCCATCTATATGGAGATGGCAAATACAGAGCATGGTACTGCCCAGGGCAGACATTACTAGCAGATTTCAGCTCTCTTTTCAAAACAGTCTAGTCTTAGTGTGCATAATGCTCCAGGCAGGCTCTACCAGTTCATAGAAGTTAGCACTCCAGATGAAAGCTATTTCTCTGACCTATATGCCAGTGACTCCCCAAATCTATATTTGCAGCACTGGAGTTTTCAGACCCCCTTTTCAAACTGCCTCCTAGACACTTCCATTTGTTCCCCTCTATCATCTAGCACAGTGCCTGGGGCATGGTGAATATTCAATAAATGCTTTGTGCAATGATAAGCGTGTATTCAGTGACACTAGGCACTCAGTCTCTACCAGCTTGCCAGGCAGAAAAGCGAGACTCACCTATTTGTACTTCTCTTCTTTCAGAGTCACAGTGGCAATTTGCCAGGTCTGAAGCACAGTACCCATTTGTAACAAGTTACACATTTTGGCCAACAGTTCCACAATTTCACCCTTGAGTTCCTTCAAAACTCTTGGGTGGATGCCATCAGTTCCAGGATTTATTTACACCTAGAGTGTCATTCCAGGACATCCTGTCCATTCATCATGACTAGTTCTAACGCTTTAGACTTTTCTGTTTTCAAATACAATTGGGGAGTGGGAATTTTCTTTTTCATTTCTTTAGTAACAGCTAATGCAAAGAATTTGCTGTAATTCAACTATTTTTCACTTTTAAAGTAGTGATGATCAAGTGGGTCCAGTTGATCCAACTGACTCCCTCATTTTCTTACTGCCATTAGTGCATGATAAAAGAATGTTTTCTGATTGGCATAGAAGTTCCCTGCAAAGCCATCCTCAAATTATCTTCCACAGCACGATGCCAACTAATTCTATAAAATTCAGGCTGATAATTCAAATGGATTAAAGAGCTTTCACATCTACCAACTCATTTAATCTTCATAAAAACCCTGAAAGATTGATAAGAGAGGCTAGACAGATTATCATTTTACAGACAAAGAAACCGAGGTTCAGAGAGGTCAACAGATTTGAATGTCACATAGCAAGTTAATAGCTGAGCTGAGGCTGGAACCATTCTTTAGATTTATAATCCAGTACATTTTTTTTTTCTCCCTCCTACACCTTGATTCAGTTGAACTGCATCAACCTACCCTAATCCAATCAAACGCTCACTGAACAGTCATTAGCACAACTGGAAAGAACTAACTGACGTCAAAATGGTTGATTCAGTGGCCACATGTAGCTATGGCCTCATGTAACAAAAATGTGCTCGGCTAAGAAATATTCCCCAAGGAGGGCCCGAGAGAATACACTGAGAGTCCTGACCCACAGAGGCCAGCCCAGACTATGTTTGAGGGTGAACATCACATCACACATAAACATATACACAGCGTTGTACATTTCAAGACTTAAAAGTTCTTGCTGCTGGATTTTATCTTGAGACTAATTGAATTCTCATTATAGGCCCCTCAACTGGAATCTAGGCCGAGATGAACGTTGGGGCCACTTCTAGCAATTAATACATCATCAAACAGAGGGGAGGGGGGACAGCTTTGAGTCAGTAGCAACCACAATTCCCACAAGGGAAGAATGAGGAAGTTGAGTAGCTGGAAGGATTAAATACTGGCATTTCATTTTCAGGAGCACATTTTGCGTGCAACCGCAGCTCCAGACCTGCAAGACTGGCCGTCTCAGATTTGCCCATAAACATAGAGAAATCTGCCTCTAATGTAATCTGACATCGGCCCTACTTAGATTAACCGCTTCTGGGTAGGCCTCAAAGATGTGTGTGCCAAATGGTGCCCTGTGGATCCCAGGGGCTGTGGGTTTCATTCTTCCTTCTACCTACTCTTTTCCCAAATGTCATCTGGCCAGTGAAGCCAATCTGGCTGAACAGAAAGGGATATTTCATCGTCTCTGATACAAAGATAAGAGAAAAAAAAATTACCATTTGATATCTTATTTCCTCCCTTCAAGGAAATACTAATTTGTTATTTTTACTTTAATTTCTTTGGTACAAAGGTCAGTCTGATAGTATTTTGGACTTGTTAGTCACTCAATAACTCAGTAATTAAAAATTTTTAATGCACAACTGTGGACTGGTTTTTTTTTATACTTTTAAATTTGAAACATGAAAAGATTGTATTTTGAAAAATTGTTTCTATTTGCTTCATTACGAATTCTCTCTGAGCTTTTTTTTGTTTTTAATTTTTCTAATGTTCCAAGCTTTTCTTTGGAAGAATAAAACGCTCTTCTAATAAGTATTGATTGATCATTGGTGTTAAAAGAAAATTCAAAATTTGTTGGGGTGGGGGAACTGTGGAGGGGCTGAATGTGGGCTGAACCTTCTCTGGGCATCCACTTGATTTGTCTCTTGCATGAAGAATATTTGCTAATGAAGGGAGCATGGGTATAGGACTGAAACAGGATTCCCTAGATCTGTTAATTTACTTGGAATAATTCATTAGCTGACACTTTTAGCTGTGAATTTAGCTGGTAAATCCCAGGTCACCCCAACATTATGTGGAAAGAGAGTATTGCAGTTTTTGTTCACGAACTTCACGAGGATGGATTAAAGCTCTCTCTCCCATAGTCACCCTTACTTGAGGGAACTTGTCAATAAAGAGCTCTTTGGAGCCTTTCCTTTGTACAGGCACCATATGAATATTTATAGAATATTCCATCTGTAAACAGCATTAAAATATAAACAGAGCATCCTAAGAAATAGGAAGGCCATTTTCACCTAATATATAGCAGTGTTGTGACACGCTGGGTTCTATCCCTGGACTGGCTAAAGAAAAGCACAGAAGGAAAAATCACTTGCTTCACAAACCAGGGGGGCAGCAAATCATGCGGTCTGGTGGAGCTTTGGTGTTCTTGTTAATCGAGTCTTCTGAGTAATAGAATGACATATGCATATCCACACACAAGACACAACCCAGACACACACAGGCACCTGAGATTTGTAACCATTGAAACTGGTCATACAGAATGGCCAATTTTGTAGATAGAAAGCGGTCATATATCAGAATTTTCGTATGGTTCAACCTAATTCATGCTGTCCCAAGTTTCTGGCTCTTCTTTTGGGCACAGGGAGGGGTGGGAATATGAAATTCTGTTTACATGTGGGCTCCAGCTAGCAAGCTGAGCAGGAAAGGGAGGAGGTGGAGGATTGAATGGAAACGTTCACAGAGACCAATTTCTGCAGATTCCCCGGGCGGCATCGCCTCTTCCGAGGCAACGGGATGGAGGATGTGGGGGTGGCAATCAGCCCGCACACCAAAGAAACTTCCCCCTCGCCAGTTGTGGCTGCGTGCTCTCGATCGCAAACCTCTGGTGCCTGTCACAGGTGTGTTACCAACTTTCAAAGGGATTAGTATACAATAAATACATTCAACAAGAAAACCACCCAGAATGCAATGAATCATTCTTTGATGATTCAAAGGGCACTTTGGGATCCTGTAGTGCCTTAGGGTCAGCATTACAAACATCAATTATTTTATGGTAAATGTGTGGAAGAGCCAGTTCACGAGAAGCTAGTTAAGAAAGTGCTGGGCAACCCTATCCTACAATTTTTTAAAAATAATGTTCTCTCCCAGGCCTTCTCTGCTTTCAAGCTCTTGCCTAGAATATAGCTTCTATTCTCTGCAAAAATGGTTCATTTATCAGATTGGAGAAATACCTATTCTATAGTATGCTTGAGTAGGTAAAACTGAAATTCCCTCATTTTCCTATGAACCATATTTTGGGGTAGACTTCTGTCCTTCTTCCTTAACCATTTACAGAGGCTTCTAATGAAACTCAAATCACTGTATGAGACATTTGGCCTGAAAAAACTGACAAAATTTTTTCTGACAAAAAAAAATCAGTCAGGTGTCACACGTGTGCTTTGTTTAAATTCAAATGCTCCTAAAGACCAGGAGGCTGTGATTCTACCGCATTCAAGCCAGTCACAAGTTAAGTTTCTCCCTCCTTGCAAACCACAGTAGTTGGTAATGAAGAAAAAATATCCAGTCCTTGGAAATCAAGTTCTTGGGCACTTTTGAAAACAAATTAATCCAAAACATCTGCAAGAATTTTATCTTTAAGAACCCAGGTGTCTAAAACTTAAGGGGAAAAAATACACAAATGAGGCTTTGTTAACCAAGTTTTTGAAAAACAGGTTTCCAGCAGAAACAGAACGTCAAAAATAAAACGCAGTTGGCTTTATGAATCTTTATTTTCCATGGTGATTCCTCCTTTTGGCCTTCAACAAAGAATTCGAATTCCTAGGTGAGTCTTGTCAGATTTTCCAAAGGACTAAACTAAACGAGGGGATTCCGGGCAATCTGGAGTCAGGAGGCTCTCTGACCCGGATTTATTAAAAAATTCCAGTTCTTCTTAAATTTTAATGGCGGTAAATCCAAAGCAGCCAGACATGGAGGTTATGGTATCAGCTTGAATAACTAAAGACAGATGTGTTGTCTTTCTGTCAAATGACAAGCTTAGGTTTTACCCGATCTGTGGAGAAAGATCAGAAAGAATTCAGAGGAAGGAGGACATGTTATTGCACCTGTGGCTGATTGTATGTCTTCAAAGAATGCATAAAATGCATGCTCACGTGCACGCACACACGCGCGCGCGCGCACACACACACACACACAGAATGGAGTGTCTCCAAGTTGCTAGCACACATATTTCCTCCTATTACTATGAACAGGTGAGTCTACACAGGATCTTACTGAAGGTCATTTTGCTTGATGAGACTGTGGCTTTGTAGCTACATTTTGTAACATCTACAAGTTCAACACCACCTAACGGCTACCCTAAAATTGTGTCTCAAAGAGGGATACTATCGGTACTTTGTAAACTGCTGTTGCTTCTCCTCTCTCTCTCTTAGACATGGTCTAATGGGTTTAGAAAATGACATTCAAGATGCTGCTTTGCCAATTAGAACTTCCGCCACCTGATTCTCGAAAGACATAAGCATGCCTAATTGTGTACTCAGACATTTTATTAAGTTGTTTTGAGTGCTGAAAGTCTCTTAACCTTCATATAGACCCACATTCATAAAAAATACATGTTTTTAGGGAAAGAAAACAACTGGAGAAAAAAAAGGCATTTAATTCCAAATGGAAGTTCTATTCATTTCCAAAATGCACAGAATTTTACCAACCCACCAAAGCAAAGGCAGGCTGCAGATGTTGAAAACTGAGTTAGGAGATGTGCACAGATATTTTCTCAAAACTTTCTCGACAACATGGTAAATGCTATTCTGGGCACCTAAGGGAGAAAGATAGCGCCATCTTGCCAGGGGCATGACTTACTCTCAGATTCCTTTTCTTTTTCTGAGGAAGATTTGCCCTGAGCTAACATCTGTACCAATTGTCCTCTATTTTGTACGTGAGCCACCACAGCATGGCTGCTGATGAGTGGTGTAGGTCCATGCCCAGGAACAGAACCTGGGCTGCTGAAGCAGAGGGCGCCGAACTTAACCACTAGGCCATGGGGCCGGCCCTGTCAAACTCTTCTGATAGTGAGAGCTGAACAAATATGACTCAGATGTTTCCTGCCCTGGGCTAATTGGTCCTTGGGCAAATTTAAGTCCAGAGTTTCCTACCAGAGAAATTAGCTCATGCAAGGACCAGACTCCCTCAGCATCAAGTCCTCCTTAACTTTCTTTTAGAAAGTTTCCTTCTCAAAGTTTAGGCGATTACACAATACGTTAAACTCTTGACAAGTTCTAAGGCAGAGGAGAGACAAGCTACGCTGCTGCTAACCCTCCAAGAGAGCCCAATCGTTAACCAATCCCAACTGTCACCAATCATATGGGTCCCCATGTGGGACACCTGGAGCATGATCACAGCTTTGCCTCAGGAAGCGTGTGTGTGGAGAAATATACCAGACAGTAGCTCCCCAATTCTTCTGCTCTGTTTCAAAAATGTTTCCCATAAACTAGACTTGCCCACTCAGGAGCACTACAAGCTCCCACTGGACCTGCCCCTCCAATTCTAGATCACCCACATGCAGTTCCCACCTCTGGAGGCTTTTATTTTCTGCTTCCTACCTTCTCACTACAGTGCCGATCACCGCTCTCCCCCGGCCACCCCCTCCCCAAAGGCTCTCCGAGGCTGCTCCCTTTGTGATTGGCATCTCATTAATGAAGAAGGGCTGGTGTCTCTCTCATTACAGTTACAGTGAGTGAGAGTACCTCAGAACTAATTTACTTGCTCTCACTAGGGAAGACACTTTCCTCCACCAAGAAGTTCACTTTCCTGCTGCCTGTGGCAATAAAAGAACCCGTTTTGTTTTAACATTAATAAGGTGAGAGAATAGAGAATTTCCAAAAGAAATTAAGAAAGGCAAGAGGGTAGGTGTCGGCCCGTGGAAGTTTCCCTAAAGCAGGCCTGATGCTGGAATTCAGTGAGGGACCTTTGATTCAGCACCATATGGACGACTCCAAAAAGCCTGACAGGCAAATGAGAAACTAGCCACGCAGGGAGTCTGGTGTGCAGAGCAGGAGACGTGGGTTCTAGACCTAGGTCCTAAGTCCCTGAGTGACCTTGAGCAAGTCCTTGATTTTCTCTGGTCCTCAGTTTTATTATCAGTAAAATAAAGGGATTGAATAAAATGGTCTCTTAGGGTTCTCCCAGCTCTAAATTTTTAATATTCTAAAATTGGGACTCTGGACTATTTAAAACTTTTTTCCTGTTTGGAGTAAGTTTTTATCTTTGGCAACAAATTAGAAATTCCTCCAGAATTAAAGAGCATGGAATGGAAATCATTTGGCTTCTCCAGCTGAAAAGGTCAACTAGATTCAGAAATGTACTCCAAGCCTGCCCTGTCTGCATGGAAACCTAATTAGAGATCATACTTCATTGGCTAAAAGGGATCACACTTATCCAAGCTTTCATCTGGATATGTATTTTTTAAAAATTACTCTGAGTTACTAATTCATTTATCTTTCTACTTACAGGAAATTCCACTCATTGATAAAGCTCCGCTTTGACACTCCTGCTCACATAAAATACCTTCCTTTCCATCCACATTACTTTATGATCGTGCCCCTTTATCAAGTTGTGCTTAAAATGCCTTGTCATTTAAGAAACCATAAAAAGGACATCTTAAAAAATGTGTTCACCATGTAGCTGGAGAGGGCTTCTGTGCCTGGAACCAGGAGCGTGCCCTCTCAGTGGCTTGCCTCAATGAAAGGAGGCCAAGCGTGGCGACTGTTACCACAAAAGATAGCATCCTGTGTTGCCTTGATTCCCTTTGAATGACAATACTGGTGCCCAATTTCAATATGGGTGACAAAGCAGTGGGAATCAGAAATGCCTGTGTTAGGGAGAGGGATGACTTTGTATTGAGAAGACCCTCGAATCCACAGCACATTTCTAATTCCTCTCTCTCTTGCTGAAACAGGCCATTTGTGAAATGGGAGAACTTTGGCTCAAGCCAATAATTTGGTTACTTACCTATTATATCAATGAGCTGAACTAGTACTCTTTGCTCCCAAGACCCCCCACCAAGCCAAATGAAAATAAATTCCATGTGTGCCCAATGAATTTGGCTTGGGAGTGCTTGAGATCAACTCAAAATCATGGTCTTACTGTCATTCTCAAAGCTATCATACCTACTTCTACCTGTTCCTAAGTATCGCCTTAGGGTACTGACAACCTTTTCTCCTACTTACAGTTTTTGAATGAAATTAAAACTAATCCTCTCTGGCTTGGTTAGGTCTTGTGTAAGATTCCCACACCCCACAATCAAGGCCTTGCATTGTGGTGTCAGAAGAGATAGCCAAGCTACCACACCTCTGTCACGATGTGGATGAGGATAATATTTTTCACCTCTTGTGTGGCAGCTTTGAAAACCTGAGTCACGGAACCTTCTTTATGCAAATCCTTACAATCTCCTTCTCACAGCCAGGACATTGGCATCTCCTTTCAAAGACGAGCAGAGAAGGATGAACAAGACATCTGTGGACCTGAGAATAAAATTTAAGATCCTCAGATTTCCACCCACAATTTCACCAGGCCAGTGTGGCCCAGCTTCATTTTTACCTGTACCACAGTGGTGAAAACCTTCTAGTACTGATATTTTGCTCACTTAGCTAGTAAGAAGAACAAGAAAAAAGAGAATCAAAGGGAAGAAGGCAAGAGACAGGGGACCAATTTTCAGGTCATTCTTTCCTTCGTAAAAGAAGGAATTTGCCTGCAGTGTCTGTAATTTAGAAGGTTTTAATGACTGGCTTCTATATTATTTATTACTCATAGAAAGCCATAAACATCCCTCCTTAAACCATTATGAAATTATCTGGGCAGGAGTCAAATGGTTCAAACATTTGGCACTTTCTACTGGACTGTTGTTGAAAATAGTTCTGATCGGTGAATATCTTTCCTTCCTCATTACCCGGGATTGCATGTGAGCGTATGAGTCTGTATTTGATAACTGAATTGAGATTGTCAAAGGCATCTTAGCTTTGTAATTTGCTCTTTTACAGACTTCTGACTTCATAAGCGATTCCAAAATTAGTTAAAAATAAAATTAAAAAAAAGCATCAGCAGAATATACAAACTGGATATTCAAGCAGAAGTGTTTGAAATGCCTCAGCCTCATTTCAAAGAGCTTCCTGCTGTCAAGCCCAAACACCCAGACAGGTAGACTGCTGTGAAATATGTAGGCGACGCCTGCTGCCTGATTTTCCGATGGCGAGCAGGCATTTGAAAGCATCAAAGTTCCCTGTATAGATGTGTGTACATTAATCCCAGCCTCTGTGATCTCCGCACTCGCCTATTGTAACTTGCTGTTTAATAGATTGCCAAACTTTGCCCTTCACAGACTGCACATTTTTTTTTTTTTCCCAAGGATCTGCTCCTCTCCCAGGAGCTTCTTGCTGGGGCTGAGTTTTAAAAGTTTTCATTCCTGGGCTTGTGCTCTGGCACTGGGTCACTCTTTGAATTCTGCACTTTTGAACACCTCACTTGTTGGCTTTTCCTCGCCCCTGGTGCCGAGGTGTGTATGCGGCTAAAGTCAGTGCCCTCCAACCAGGAAGCATCCACCATGAGCCAGCCCTGATAGGAATCATTAGCAACCACAGCCCTTGCCCTGTAAGAGCCTGTAATGTGGTGGGAGAGAGAAGATAGAGATCAAAGGCCATAAACTGGCAGCCCTTAGGTCGTGCATGGCCCATAGACATGTACTGTTTTGCCTGCACTGGGTTTTAAATTCGGATTATTAGGCAACATGGAAAAGGGCAATTTTACTTAAAAATCTGTATTTCCAGCTACTCCTGGAAAACTGGAAGGTGTGACTGTGCAGGGCTTCCTTCCTGGATGGGGCCTGTTTTAGATGGGGTATATGTTCTTTCTCAGTTGAGGTGAGCGACAGATACCATTAAGCTTCTTAGACTTGGTTCTTTTGATATCTTTGTTACCTGCTGGGCCACTGGCCTTGTGAATTTGTGACCCATGATAAGGACACACACAGAGGCAAATAATGATACTTGACACATTTGGGGGAAACCAGTAGGTGCTTTAGATATGTCATCTCATTAGATCGTTCCAACACATCTACAAGTCTGGGGTTCTAATACCCATTTTACACATGAAAAAATTGAGGCTCTCTGCTTTTAAGTACCTTGTGCTATTTCACACTGCTGATAAGTGGAAGAGTTGGGTGTTGGAACTAGAGCTACTAGCTTTGAAGCCTCCTTCTTGCCAATTAGCAAGGCAAGGAAGTCCCCTGGAAGGGTGTGCTAAATGCTACTGGACCGCACCCTCTCCTCTTCCATTCTCATTCAGCTCTGCTCTAGTTTAGCCACACCAAACTTCTCACTGTACTCTGGATATTCTAGATCATTTAATCACTTCTTGCCTTTGCATATTATTTCCCTTCTGCCTTGAATGCTCTCTTCTAATCTTTCCTTCTATACCTGGAAATGCCTCCTTCCTCTGCGTAACCCAGCTTGTCAGCTTGTTTGTGAAGATTTTCATGAGCCCCTGAGTCAGTCATTCTGACCTGGGAGCTCCTGTAGCCTCCATTCTTACTCAAGTGTCCCATGGTAGAAGGTCAAAGTACATGTCTCCTCTCATCTGACTGTCGGTTCCTTAAGGGCAGGACCATGTCGCATTCATCACTGTATCCCCCATGCCTAGCACAGGTGTCTGACAACCAGTGAGTATCCAACACGGGGTGGTCTCTGGGGTGGAGGCATCTGAACCATACGCCTGTCAAGGTCTCCTTCGGGAAGTCAAATTAAATTGGAGGGGTCAACAGTAAATTTCACCCGTGTTCTAGTCTGTTTTCTCATACCCCATCACTGCACCCTCACTCACTCTCCACTCCCTAAACTTAACAAGGCTTTGCCATTCACTGCTCTGTTGCCAGATGGTTGCATGCACTACTTTGAATATCCAGCTAAGTTCATCAAGTGGCTTCAAAATTGAAACACATCAGAAACTTCCTGGGTACTGCCCGGGTGATGAGGAATTGGCATATGTGCACTGCGGGATCATGATATGGCTGTAAAGTCAATCAGGAAATGACCAGTCCCAGCAAGAGCCTGTGAAAATACTGAAAGGATGGCAGGTTCGCCCAGGTGTGAGCCAAGGGCTCACTGAACACCTCTTTTTCATGTGGGGTATGGAAAACTCTGAATAAACACTGATTTCCCTCCAAATCATTGGCTGCACCTCAACTGAACTTCCCGACTTTATTCTCTACTCTCATACTGTTTTTAAAAGTGTAAAATAATTGCCTCTACACCTAACCACTAAAGGCTTCATTAAAAAAATATATAGACTAGCAAAGCATGGAATAAACCAAACCAGAGGCCAAAGCTTAGACTCCATCTCATAGCTGAATCGTAAATAAGTGGTAATATCAAGAGCAGGTGCACCCACAGACAAAGGTGGAAGGCTGGCCTGATAAAATGGAGTTTTATTCTTTCTAATGAACTCATCACATGCAGACAATGAGAAAGGACTGACCAGGCGGGAGGGAGGAGTTGACTTTGGCAATGAATTATTAAAGGGGAGAAATGTGTCTTCTCACAAAATGATTAGTTCCAGAGAGGATGCAGAGTAGAGGCTGTTGTACATTTAGGGAGTTTTAATCAGTATGATTTCATTTCCCATCCGGAACAAATCTTTACTGCATGTGCCCTGCATGTGTGGTTATTTCTAAAACGTGAACAGTGGACGTAGCCCACGAAATTTCCATCATCATTATAATCAGGCAGCTGATACCCTCTGTATTGTTGGCGTATGGTAGATTGGTGTACGGTAGAGATCACATTTTTTGAATTATTTTTCCTGGCATGAAAGGAGAGTAAAAGGAAGGCCGCCTCTTTCCCTTAATAACAGGTTCTTAACTGTTAACACCAGGAAGTAAAGTACAAAGGGAAATTAACTTCCATGATCAATATTTGTTAAGAAAAATACGCTTTAATTGAGTTAGAATGAAAGTAAATGTGCAAACTGCTATTTAAGATAACTGCCTTGATAAGCCTCTTGCAAGTACAATATGAAGCAGAAAACCTGTTAACTATTTTTCTCTCTTTTTCATTCACCAGGGTCAGGTGCTCTTATGGGGAGGGGTGGGGGAAGGGGAATCGGAACTGGTAGTATCTTGATGAAGTTGCAAAAAGAAAAGAAAAAAAAAAATCCATTCGGTTGAAAACTGTGAGCTGACATCTGAGTCTGCAAACCGAGATAATTACAGAGTGGCTCTACAAATTTGTTTAGGGTTTAGGGGATAATCTTACACTCATAAAATAAACAGCCCTTGAATGTTCTAGTCACCAGGTATGAAAAGTGGATTCCTTCTTTCTGGTCTTGTTGGGAGTCAGATATTGATGTTACAAACCCTAATGCTACGGGCTTGACTCTCTGAAGTCTGAGGTCCATTTGGAATCACCCTAAAAACCCAATATGAGCAGTTTATATAAAACTGAACCAGTCCGGCCTCTACATTCCTGGACCTTCTCTTTCTTCTCTGGAAAGATTAGCCACCTAGTGTCCTCCTCAAATTTCTTCCAGCTCTGTTTTCTGTCCCTTGCGTTTTTCTTGCTTCTTTCATCTTTCCTGTGTATGCTGACTCCCTAGTCCCCCCTCTACTAAATTATGCTCTATTATTTCCACAGCCTGAAGAACTCACAGCTGAAGTGTTATTTCTAACCTTATTTTGTATTCCTAGCATGTGCTATAACCTGTTTTGAGTTTTATTTGCAGTCAAGATGCTGACACAGCTCCAATTTTGTTTCTATATTTTGATTGGGTAGGAGTGTTCATTACTGTGGGTACCAGGGTAGGGAAGAGAAGTCATTTTAAAAGGCACAATTTACACCTTCGTTAAAGGGCTTTTTGTTTCTGAATGCTGCCCATTTAAATTCTAAAAACTATAGACGTTCCAAAAATACAGTCCTTGTTTTCTTGGAGAAAAAAGATTTTAATGAAAATTGCAGTGGCCTAATATTATTTTCCTATTATGCTTTTTATGTCATGCCTGTTATATTTGATCTTTCTTTGTGTTTCTTAACTGTCCAGCACACACAGGCAGGTATAGAAAGCCTAGGAGTCAAGGGTTTGCAAGAAATGATGTTTTCAAAGGCCCATTCAGCTTTACCCTAATCGGCCTTCCTAGGGACAACTGCTTCATTGGTGACATTGTTGAATTCACAGTTCACATTAAGCTCACGTCTTATAACTAGGTAACATATGCATTTCAGCTACAGGGAACCTGTTAGATGGGGCATGAGATTTCCACTGAGCTTTCCCATAAAGGAAAATATGATGAGTGAGGTCTCACAGTTCTTAATATTTGATTTTCAGGCTTCTTTTTGGAAGAGATTTATCTTTGTGGGACCTTCTACTTCAAAACCTTCCAGAGTTCCACAGTCAGCCTTGCCAAATGAAACACAGGACACCCAGTTACATCTGAATTTTGGATGAACAATGAATAATTTTTATATAAGTACGTCCCATGCAATATTTGGGACATACTTACATCAAAAATTATTCTGTTTACCTGAAATTCAAATCTAACTAGGTGTCCTGTATTTTTTTTGGTTGTGCGCTAAATCTGACAACCTGATCTGCAGTGTATAAGAGGACAGGCCTTAACTTTAAGCCAGGAATTGTGGGTCCTCCATGCATGGACTCTGACCCTTTTCTTTCTGCCTCCTTTTCTACTATATCCAACGTCTCCTTCCCCCTCCAATTCTGTGTGCCATTTACCAGCCTCTGAGTTTGGGTTATTTTTCCACCTGGAATGCCTCCTTTCCTTCTCTCTCCCTGGATTATTCAAACATGCCTCCTCCGAGAAGCCTTCCCTGAACACCCAGCCAAAAGCAATGTCTTGCTCCATTTAGATCAAAGAGCTCTTTCTGTCTGGACCATTCATTGGTGCCTCTCACACATGGCCGAGGAGCTCTGGTTACATTTCACCTGTATATTGTATTCTTTCTAAGAAGGCATGGCTCTTGTGTGGAAGTGGCCTTGCCTTACACTCTTCGTGCACTTCACAGAGTCCAGCACTAGACCTCTCACATAGTCAGTGCTCATGAGATACTTACTGATGTAAAAGGTGACTGTCGATTGTCACTGAGCTCCCCTCCTCTGCAGCTTCCACTTTCTCTTACTTATTTTCTTGCACTGAGGGAAGGTTCAGTGTCTCCTCCACAATGTGAGCTAGTGGTCATCTGGGGAAGCCTACACACATGCACTTGGTCATATACCCGATTACAAGTTTCATGGCCAGATTCATTTCTCATGGACACATGAGTAGATAATACAAAACCCCGTCTTAGGTGGACACAGCGTGTGATCTGGGAGAAGGGCTTGGTACCTCCCTCTCCCAGGGTCGTGAGGACACATGTGATCTTGGGAAAACATAGGTAGGACAGTGGCTGGAGTGCATTTAGTGATGAGGATAAGAACATGGAATAAACTTCTCTAACGTGTATACCGTTTAAACTGGATGCTTGGGTTTCGCGTGAGAATTTCAGTGCTAATGCCAGCATCAAATCTTCAAATCATGATTGACAAGGTGGGACTTAAATATGACACAGCTGGAGACAAAACCAGCTGGAGAGCGTGTGGCAGGATTCTCTGCCTGACCTAGGGTACCAAGTCATGGTCACCGGGAATTTACACTTACAAACTATAAAGTGTGACTGTCTGGATTTAGAAATATGCAGAAAAGGAAATTCGAGGAAGAAAACAACAAAGCAAGGACAATGGCTTTAACTTCCTTTGAAAACTATTTTAAACTTTTTTCATGTTTATATTTTGCTCTTCCTTACATTCATGTTGGTCTCCACCTTGTGTGAGTCGTCGATCATCTCACGAACCAGGGCTTTCGGAACAGGCCAGTGAGGCAAGAAGTGCTCCGTACATCTTGTTAGGAACGTGCTTTCCCTTTTCGCTCCTGTCACGTTGCAGTCAAGACAGTGGGGCGCTCACTTTCCTGTGTGCTTAGCAGCAGGGCGAGCCACACTTGGTGTTCGCGCTAGCCGAGACCGCTCAGCACTCTTGCAAAACCTCAGTTGGCCAGTGGATGTGCAGGCCATCCACACGCTGTGATTCCTACTCCTCACATCGACATTCCAGGCTCAGTCAGGGGAAACCCAGTCTCCTATCCACACCACAGCAGCACATTAAAATGTCTCTGATTAAGCCCTGGATTAGCATGTGCCCTGACTTTATCTTAATTGCCGATTAAGATTAATCCCTCTAGGGAGTTTTCCAGGGCTGCTTTATTACCATGGGGTGAATCATTACACATTTTGGGTTGCAAGTTCCATTTAGCTTCCTTTGACTAAAATGGGAGACCCAGACTCTCCTGGCCTCTAAGGAAGAGGCTCTTTATTACTCTCTGAAAACCTCCCTTGACAGCTCATTTGCACCTGAAGGTTCAGGGGGATGAAGCCTTGATCCATCTTGACAAGTCCATGAAAGCTGGAGCACAGGGAGCCACAGGCTTTCGGGTGGGCTCCTGGCTTTAAATATCTATGGTGAATTTTGACCTGAAGAATGATATTCTTGATATACTCCATGTTGGTTTTATAATTCATAGTGATTTGCCTAAAAAATTTGTTTTCTCTCTCCCTCTTTCTTACTTCCTATATAAATATACATAATTTATATTCTGAACTGTTGAGGATAAGGTATATACAGCATGCTCCTTTAGCCCTAAATACTCAGGGTGTTTCCTAAGAACAGGAATATTCTCTTACATAACCACAGTTGCATTATCAACTTCATAATTACATTGCTACAATAATTGTATCTACTCTGTCAATACTGACTTACTTTGAAATCTACTTCACTAAATAATACCCTGGGTACCTGTTAAGATCTGGTTACAAAAAGGAAGTGGAAACCGAGAGGAAGAAATAATATTTTCAGGAAAGAGTAAGAGAACTCTGTATCTTGAAGACAGAAATGAGGCCCAGAAAGGAGAAACAACTCGAAGGTTACACGGTGGCAGCAGAGTCAAGACAAACTCAGGAACTCAGGTAGTCAGCTTTTCCGTCCTGCTAGAGCTTCTCAGTGGTCTGCAGAGCCCCAGGGTCACAGAAGCACCTCAGGGGTGGATGGTGGAGGGCAGGGGCAGGCAGAGTGGCTGCAGTCTTCTCCACCCACTACCTCTGTATTTTGAAGAAAAAAATGCCATTGCTAACAAACCTTTCAAAACTGCTCCTGAAAAAGCAAATATTGTTAAATAAAAGGCCAATGAGGTCAACTTCTGGCCATTGAATTGATAAGCACATAAAGACTCAAGGAAGACCAGTCAGTCTCAACTCTGCAAACATTCAGAGTGATCCACCCCACCAGACTTGACAGTACCCCACCCAGATACAGAAGCGTCCCTAGCGCAGAGCCCGACAGCTCTTCTTTTTTAGGGGCATGCTCGGCATTTATCTGATGTGTAATAAAGACTTGATGACAGCCGTACCTATTTCATCTTTTCTCCCAGGTTTAAGATTATAATTGCTTATGAAATATTGCATGGCTATCTGGGGAGACATAAATCAAGAGCATTCAGCAGCAACGAGAAGACCACTAATGTGGAACACAGCTGAAAGGCCCTTTGATGATAGTGTGTGCCTTGGGCCTGACTCAGATTCGAGGATCTGGCTGTCACTTATAGCCATGGATTCTGGAGATTCCTAATAGACAGTTCCCTGCTTTATATCCCAGGGAACCCAATCTTGTTATTGCTCTGGATGGATTAGCTCTTATCAGAGTATCTGGGTCAGATGAGTCTGTATAGTGCTTATCAATGTCAAGGTCAGTCTTAATACTCTTCCTCAAACTTGCTGCCCTGTTTCATGATGTCCTCATCTGAGAATCTGTCCTAGTCCAGGAACCATCACTGGAAACTGCTTCATCCTGAGAGGCCATCACCAGAGACCTCAGAAGGATCACAGAAGCCCAATCTTGGATCTTCCACAGACATGCCTTTCTGAAGACTTCTCCTCACATGGCTGTTGGTGTTCCCGCATCTACTAGAAGAATTTACTCTTAGAAAGGAGAAAGCCCCTCTCTTGTTTCCCTACCCTGCTTACTGCCCTGAGTAGCCACCAGTCTTAGTAGCATTTGAGAGTCTCAACAGATGTACCCAGATCTAGGCCACTCAGATGTCTCACAGTCTTCATCCTTTTTTTTTCCACTGAAGTCCTGAGATACCCTACATTTGTCACTAGTATTTCTGAATGGACAGAAGTCACTTGCAGTCTCTTTCTAAAAGTATTAGTCTGCTCCTCCCACGGTAATCTTATTTTCATCCTGAAGCAGAGCATAAGAATTGAGGACAAAAGCTTTCTCTTTGTTGAACCCACATTATAACCATGTTCCTTAGATTCTATTACAAAACAACCATTGGCTTTAACTGGAAACTTGAAAATTTAGGGTAATTGTAGTATCAATTCATGATTACTCAACACATTTCCTCAACTTCCTTTATGACTGATATTTTGAGTCTATTACTGTAACATTCTCTGAATGAAGTGTGTTGTCCTGAAACAAGGTCTCAGTGGGGTCTAAGACACCTCACACCTCTAAGGTCTCTCACCTATGAATCACAGGGCCACCAAAATATCTTTACCCTCTTCTTTCTTCTTCCCACCATTCTCTTTTAAGCACCCTACACTTGTATTGGGCTTCCTGGATTTCCCTTCACCATTAGTTGTAGCATGACTCTAAATGAATGGGATTTCCATGTTATTCTGGTCCAAGCTGCAAATGATTAGATTCCCTACCGAGCCCCGATGGCAGTATTACTAGGCTTTAACTTGATGGGACTGACTTCGTTAATAGAATTCTCTCTTCAGTTGTTTGACTATGTTAATATTGCTGGAAGGAAAAAACTGATTTTCCTATATGTAAGCTGTTTGCAAATTTGCATAGGGGGTTCTCCTGAACAGATCCGCAGTTTTCTTCCGATGGAGATGCTACAATTACATGTTCGTTTTTCTCTTTATAAAAACTAATATCTTGCTAGGCACTCTGCCAAGAGTACTTAGATTTAGTTCTGATAAAAACTCTTCTTGGATATTTCTGGTCTAAGCTCTAAGACTTCTTTGCCTTCTTTCTCTCTTTGCTCTTTGCCCCTCCATCATTACCCCTACTCAAGGCATGCACACACCCATGCACACACACGCACACACATACTTCCTTTATGCCTACCTTGGAACAGATCTGAGCCAACATATTCCCTGGGGGGAAACAATGGTCTCTTTTCCTATTAACGAGCAGTATGTTGTTGCAGATTCATGGAGGGCTTAATTTAATAAACATAGAAAGATGAATATGCTTATGAGACATCAAACCTCTTTAGGTTTAAAATTACTGACATAGAAGAATTATCTTGTGCAGCACCCCATCGTTTCCCAGCTGGGTCATTATGGAATACAATATGGCAGGGGAAAACGTCCCCTCCATTGGGTGTCAACTCCTTCTACCCTTTGACTTCATCTCCTCCATCCTTAAGTGCAGGGGGGAGGCGTCAGGTCTGCAGATGTCAGCAATGCCTGTGTGTGAACTAGTTCAACCTCAAATTCTGTGGCTTGGTCCTTATCAGTAATTCGATGGGAACCTGCAACTTGGGTGAAGGGGAAGGTATTTTGCTGGCTCAATTAGAACTGCGTTTAGACAGCACCCAGGGTATTGTGATCCTTAATCGGCTTCAGGTGAAGGGACTCACGGGCAGTCTGCAGGAGTAAGCCTTTCCTCCAACTGCTGCCTTCCTCTCCCTCCCCTGCCACTTTTCATGGATGCACTATAGACTGCATCCTCTGCATTTCCAACCTCACACTTCCCACTCTTGCGAAAAAGAAAAAAAGACCACGATAAGAGAATAAGAATTAGATTCAGCTGATAAATTAGGCAGTTGCTTTCACAGAATGATTTAATAGGGACCGTCCCCTAAACAGCTCCCTCAGTGGCCATGCCATAGGCGTGATTCTCCAGCACTCCTTTGAGTTAATGCCTCC
Organism: Tapirus indicus; assembly: GCA_031878705.1. NCBI lineage: Eukaryota > Metazoa > Chordata > Mammalia > Perissodactyla > Tapiridae > Tapirus > Tapirus indicus. The sequence continues at coordinate 52,181,624 of CM062918.1, forward strand.
TCACCACTGACACCATAAATTCCCCCATCCTGAACCCATGGCAGACATTGCTAATCAATCATAGAATTCTTTCCCATTAATACCAAACACAGCCCCCAAACCTCTCCCACTACAATACTTCAAACAGTCACTACCAATCAACTGGAGTTGACTGGGAGTTGAATCCTGTTTACATTCCTGGGGTAAGGTACTGAATAAACCTGGACCACAAGGGTTTTTAATCCCAGCTCTACCACTTATAAGCAGTGTGATTTTGGGCAAGTTATTCTGTGCCTCAGTTTCATTAACTGAAAAATGAGGATAATTAGAGTCTCTTTCTCATACAGTTGTTGTATTAAATGAGTTAGCATTACAAAATGCTGAGAACAGTACCTGGCCCACATCAAAAGGGATATATATGTTTTCTATTGTTATTATTGCTTAAATGCACATGTCACCCAGGAGGGATGTGTTACAGTGCATCAGCCACTTCCCCTTCATCTTGGATTAGTCTGTCAGAAGGCAGGTAACCTCCTAGCAAGGTCTTCAGGGGGAAGGAAATAGAACAGGGCAACTTTGTCCAGGCCTTTGGAGATGCCAAAGGCTGCTTGGTGGGGGAATGAAGGGCTGGGAAGCTAGGAGCACCAACCAAGGGCGGCTGACTGCTGGGGAGAAAGAAAGGAGGGAGCATCAAAGACTTCACGACTGGGCTTTATTAAAATACATGTGCTTTTTCTGCTCCTTTTAAATTATGCAAACCAAACTGAGATAGCAGAATGTAGATCCCCAGCCAAAAGGGTTGCAATTGAGCCATGGATGCAACAGGCAGAGATGAGGTATGGAGTCCCCAAAGTTTGGGGTCCAGATCTGTTTGGGGGAGTAGAGTTATTGTAGAATCTTTGAGTCTTTATTTGCACCAGCCACTGTCTAGACACTGCATCAAGAACAGTGCAATTCCCATCTCTGGGTTTACGCAGTCCTGTCCTGAACACACTTCTTGAACCTGAAAACTGCCTCCCTTACCTGCTCTACCTTCTCTTCCTTCCCTTAGCACTTATCACTTCCTAACACACTATATAATTCACTTATTTCTTATATTTATTGCTAATTGTCTGTCTTCTCCCTGTATGAATAGAAGCAACTCAAAGGCATATATTTGTTTGTTTGTTGATATATTCCTAGTACCTAGAATTGTGCCTGGTTAATAGTAGGTACAGAATATTTATTAAATAAATGATTGAATGTTGTTAGTTATTAAAAGCAGTTTTCATACTCTATAACATGAGGGACCCTTTAAGACCGTGGTGAAAACAAAACAACATGAAACCAAAATATAAGCATTTGCATAGTTTAGTCCTCTCTGACAAAGTGTACTCCAATTGGTTAAGTGAAAAGCTGAAAAAACAAAGAAGCAAACAAACCCAGAACATTAGTCCACACACACATGTCTGTGTTTCCTCCTGAGTTAATAAACATGGATATATCTCCTTCTTCACAAGGAGAAGCCTCATGGTATCATGGAAAATTCACTGGCCTGGTTGAAGGCCCAGCTTTGCACAAACCAGCTGTGTGATCTTAGGCAAATCACCTTTCCTCTCTGGGCTTGCAGTTTCTCTATCCAAGTTAAGCTTGATTCAATTCAAATATTTAATTAGCGTCACTTCATCACTTCTAGCCCTACGATGGTATAACCCTATCTAGTCTCAGTCGATATTAAGATGCTAAAATAGCTTACTACCTAAATCTGATCATTTGTGGGAGAGAAATTAAAGTTGCATGCCCTCTCCTCATCGCTGTGGGCTGCAGCCCCCAGGTGGATTACACTTTCATTTTGAAATCCTTACTTAGCAGAGCAGGCATTTACTCCGAGAGGTGAGGTGCTGAGAGCCGCCGGGGCAGCAGAGTCCAGGCGCTCACCTCTAACAGCCACTTCGGAGAACCGGGAATCAAACAGCAATCTCGCCAGCACAGGGAATGAGTAAAATGCCAATAGTCAAGGTGCGCACTGAACCACTGAGCAAGGGGTGCACAAATGCTATTTCAAATGGCTTAGAAAGCATCACAACAATGCAAGTGGGTTACAACCTCACAAAAGCACATCTGGAGGATCTCTTTGCTCTCTTGCATCCTTGAATATTGAACCTAGAAAAATAAATTGACTTGCTGTTTAATCCAATAGTCAATAGGAGCTTCTGTTGTATAGACTCAATTATCTTAAAACTCAAGCCATGGCCTCCGGCAAGGAAAGTTTAATGCAACCGTGTAGGTCTGGTATTGATACATATCACAGGTGCTTCTTTCTTCAGTAAAGAAACAATGATCCCAAACTACATTTGGTAGGAATGGTCAGTGCTCAGAGATCAATGTGGTTAATAATTTTTGACCTGGCTTACTGAAGAGCTGGCCACAGGCCTGTTATCTTTGTGGTTTACAGAGGTTCTCACATGGGATTAGACTATCATGATTTTTTTTTTTCCCACGCACAAGAACCCGTCTTCTCTCCCTCAAATGGGAGGATAAACACCCCTAGATCCAAAGAGCCGCTGCCCATTAACATGCTCTGTGTCACGCATTACTTTGGCATTGAACCTAACCCCATGCCACAGCTCAACTCCTGGTTGCAGACACGTGTCTGTATTTCGCTGTTTTGCTGCTGAGTGACAACAGGATAAATTAGGAGAGCTACAAATTAAATTACATTGAGTATACTCATATGCCTTACGTGCAAACCCTTCTGCCTGGCAGATTCTCTGTTCGGCTTTCTCAGGGTCTTAATGAAGGCAGAGGGGTTGAAAACTAAATTTTCTGAGAAGTGACAGCTCCCTTTACCAAAGAACAAAATCCTCCCCCCCTTACCCTTCTCAGTTCGAAGAATTGCTTCCTGCTTCTTCGCATGCAAGGTGGATATTCTTCTTTACCTTTTGCTTCAGGATCCCTTTAAAGCCTTATGAAGAACACACTGTCTACTGGTTAAAGGGTAGCCATTTTCAGGGAATTTGCATTAATCTTATTACATTTTATCTCCCCTCTGGGGGGATGCGACAAACTGTGAAGTTTCCTTTGAGTTTCAGGTTTAGACACACCCCAGCACTCAAAGTAACAATGATATAGGCTTAATAACAACTTCTAGGGAATCCTTTTCAAGTTCAAGGCAGACTGTAAACATTAATTAATCAATTCCCCCTCCCAGCACTGTGTGAGGTATGAACTAGACCCATTTTATAGATGAGAACTTTTAAGTGGGGAGCATGAATGACTCGTTCCAAGCCCAGATGGACGTCAGTCGGTGAAAGCATGAGCCATTTGGATTCAGTGTGTAGTTAAGGCTCATCCAACTTCTCTCATTCACAAAAATTGATGAAAACCCTATCCCAGGATCAGGAACCTGAGCCCAGCTTAGCTGTCTCTCTGGAGTGGTCAGAGCAGCATCTCTCAGCCCAGCACCGGTACTACCTATTTCTATCCTCACTTTTCCAGCCAGAAGAGACTGCCTTCCTCCAATACAACTGAAAGAAACTCAGATCAAAGGCTCACCTACAGGTCATTTAAATGCCCAAGGCTGTCCAACATCTCCCTCTAATAAAGCTCGATGAACGACAGGCTTTAGTTTTACTAGCATAGCTCTGCTATGAAGTCGTCTTCAATCCAAAGTGCTCGCTGCACCTCACACCTGCAGCCATGGGAGATGTGAGATGGTGGCAGGACTGTATAAGGGGAATGCTGTCTGGCACAAGTAGATAGATAAGACAGATAGACAGATAGATAGATAGATAAACAGGCCAACGCATTTTGTAACCTTTCACTATGTGAACCTGTTGGCTAATCTTAGTAATCCACATGTCTTTTACAAAGACCAAACTGGTGGTCCCTTTTTGGGAAACTGTACAAGTTTTTCTCAAGATAGTCCTAGCAATGGAGCTGCTGACAACCTTGAAATGGTTCTGCATTTTCCCCCACGAATTGCCTTAAACTGATAAACACTGATATACTTTCTATCGATGAAAACGTCGTGGCACAGTCAACTGAGACCTGGACCCGGGACGAATTATCTTTGGGGTTCAAAAGCACCAAGGAAGTCTGCCTCAGTTCAGAGGGTGTTGACACTCCCATTTCAGCTTTCCCTCATCAAAAACATGTGGATACATGTTTTCCAAAGCACTTGGGGTTTTCAGCAAATCTTTACACCTCTCACGAAAGTACTTTCAGAAGCAACAATAGTCATACTTCACAGAACAGACATGAAATGTGTCTGTTAGGTGGGGAGATGGTAGGAGGAAGCATTTTAGCTGAGCCATCATGAATATGGGAATTTAAAGAAAAATAGAGGGAGAAAAATTTCTTTCATTACTACCATGCTGGGAGTGGAAAAGTTTAGCCCAGTGGATCTCAGCTCTGGCTGCTTATCAGAACCATCTGGAGAACTTTTGAAAATTCTCATGTCTATTTCAGTCCTGCTGTACTTGCTTCTCCAGGAATAGGGCCAGACAGGGGTATTAAACAAAAAGCCCCATTTTTAATTCTATTGTGCAGACAGATCTGGGAAGCACTGGGCTGGTCTAGGGAGCACAGTGTAGATTGTGAACACCTACATTTTAAAAAGAATCAGGCTTGGGATCCTCGGGTAATTGCTTCCAACCAGCATCGTTGTTCAATTAGTAATTTAGTTTTATTTGATGTTTCATGTGAGAAACTATTTTAAACCAAGGAATCCTTCATTCTTATTTTCATTTAAATGGCCTCAAAAGAAACAATTTTCTTGATAGATAAGCAGAATTAGGGATTACATTAATGACCCAAAAATAACTTAAAATGAATAAAGTATTTAAAAAACAAAATGAAACAAAACCCACGCTGCTGCTTCCATGATCCCTGGGGCCGAGTTTCCTCCGAGAGCTGGCATCCACGCAGCTCTGCATGCACCAAACTTATTGAGGGTCCATTGTGTGTCGGGAACTGTGCTTGATCCCAGCAGGACTGGGATGAAGCAGATCTAGTCCCTACATGCGAGAGTCACAGTCTAGCAAGGAAGGGGTTAAGAAAAAAGAAAAAGAAGTGCCATGATAAAAACTGATTTTTATTTGCGTTTTCCCATGGGTCATGCAATATTTCATGCGCTGTCTGATCCATATCTCATTTCATCCTCACAACCACCTTATTAGGTGGGTTGTGTTATTATTCCCATTTTACAGATGGGGAACCTGGGACTTAAGTAACTTCTCAAAAGCTCTCAAAACCTGTAAGGAGAAGGGCTGGGTCTTTCTGACTCAGCAGTCCAAATTTATATCCCCATCTTATTCTGCTTCTTAAGTGCATAGAAGGTACATGGGGGCTCAGGCATATAGGGTACTCAGTTTAGCTGGCTGCGTTGGGGTGGAATGGGGAGAGTTGAGCACATCCCTTTCTCTTGATAGGTCAGCGCTGTTCCCGGGAGGGAGTGAACTCAGCATCTTGGGCACCTGCCACTTTCACTACTGACGTTAAGGAATCCCCCTCCCCTTGAACTTGCACGCCTAAGCAGCCTGGGCAGCTTTAGGGTCAGCAGTGCCTTTGAGGCCACTCCCTTGAAGGGGGAAAAAAACATAACCAGACTGGAGTCCTCCTTGTCCGGGGGCTTCATTTGGTACCTGAGAGTCATTTATTTCAGTTCCCCCAGGCAGGACTCTACTTGGTCTGCTCACCAACGTTTTGGCAGCATGGAGAGGCCTGGCCAGCCCACAGAGTTAGGTGCAGCTGATCTGTAACTCGAAGTCATCTCTTTATCCTCTAACTGTATTCCTCCCTGGCAAGTGCAGGGTAGGAGGATGCACGCCTTGCCACAGCTCAGTGAACCGAGCTCCGTCCGAGCTCCTGTACCTTGGCTGTGGTGTCAAGTCACAGTTATATAACCCCTGGGCCCAGTGCCTTCTTGGAGGGGGAGAAGAAGGCAGGGTGGGCAGGAAAGGCATTATTAGCATAATGTTAAGAAAACAGACTTTGAAAGCTCCCAGAGACTTGAGAGTTTGGAACCGTTTGTTTCCCCTATAGTTTGTTTTCCACTTAATTCTACAATCTTTGAATACTGTGCGTTTGAGTCTGGTCAGCTGTGGGCGGGCAGACTGGCAGAGTGAACGGGGCTCAGCCTCTTTCAGGCAGTGAGTTTATTTAGCTGTAAAATTATTATGCCCTGTTGTACGCCTGTTTTCAGTAGACCGAAGCTGATGACGAAAAGCACGTGAAAATTAATGCACAACTGCAGCTAAGGAAGTATACTTTGTCATAAGTTTTGCAACTATTCTTCTGCTTCAACAGTCATAATGTGGACAACTGGAAAGACTGAAAGACCCGAGGATTGATGGCCTCCCAGAAGCTCCTTGCAACCTTCCAACAAGGAAACCAGGGTAAACAAATATCCCCTTTGGCTGTTTATTTTTTGGGGCGGTCCGTTTCTTTTGACCACAAGAGTTACAACCATCTATGTTTTTTAAACTGGAAAGGCAGTCACATGAGATGCAGTCACTCCGTATCACAGAAATCAGTTCAAGTGTTAGTCCTATAGACACATCCACAGCTGTCGTCTACCCCTCCAGCCCTGAGAAGTGGTTTCCCATCCACACCCCGCCCCCAAATGTGGCCCTAAAACATTTTTAATGAATAGTAGTAGATAAGTGAACATGTGGGGAAAGGTTCATCCCTGCTGGTAATAAAAAATGCAAATTAAAGCAACTTTGAAAAGGCGGTATTTTAGTCTGACTAAATAATACCCTAATGCTGGTCAGGCTGCAGTGACACTGATGGAGTCAAGCGCCATAGGCAGTGAGTTAAATCGGCACGATTCTTCGTGACAGAAATAAGCCAATGTGTAACAAGAATCAGAAAGATGTGCTTACTCTGACCCAGTAATTCTTCTCCTGGGAATTCGTGTTAAAGAAATAATCTGACAGAAGCAAAAAGCTACACAAACTGTAATGCTATATCTAATGATCAAATCTAATCTCACACACACACACACAAAATTCCAGAAGGAGCCTAATGTTCAGTAATTGGGGATGGCTTAACAAATTACGGTATATTGACAATGGAATATTATGCAACCATTAAACTCGAAAAGTCACACGGGGGAAATTTAAGATCTAATATAACCAGGATGATAGGATTTACTTGAATGCTTTTCTTTATTATTATTTTTTTAATATATAAAGAAATGAAGAGTATTTTAGAGAATGTACTAGGAGGCCCATTGGACAATTATTTTCCTGTCCAGATCATTTGTGTAATGGGGCTTTTATTAAGGACTTTCCAAATGAAAACAATGAAATACAGAGGGTCACCAAGATCATGCTGGATACTGAGGGACGGTTTAAAACACTGCATCCTTCACTCTCTAGGCCAAGGACCCTCTTTCATTTTTCCAAATGGGATGACTTTGAAAGGTGCTGAAATGGGGCCCCACTCTCCCCATACCAGCCATATTAACTCATGTCCATTCAGGTCCTGGAAGCACCTCCAGAAGGAGCCTGAGAAAACCTTCAATGCCAGGGTTTCAGAACCCTCCAGACTGACAATCTGTTATCCGTGCTGATACTAAGGAAGCTCAGATCCATGTGACTGATCATCCTGAAAAGACTAGCAAAAGAAGTGAATCTCTATACATGATAATAAACCAACCCCACAATTGGTTTAACTCAATGATTTCTGGTCAAACCGAGTGGAGCCATTCCTTCCTTCCACGCATGTCAATAAATAGTGTGGGCAGGTCTGTGCTGTAGTTTTCACTGGTCTGTGTCCAATTGGGGAAAATAAGGATAATATAACGAGTCTTTGTGAAGCTAAATGTACTAAAGTAAAAAATTATTCCTTACTCTAAGATAATGTCCTTTCTAGTTTTTTGGTGTTAAAACTCTATCCTGGGGGCCAGCCCCGTAGTGTAGCAGTTAAGTTCACACGCTCTGCTTCAGTGGCCCGGGGTTCACAGGTTTGGATCCCGGGTGCAGACCTATGCACTGCTTATCAAGCCATGCTGTGGCAGGTGTCCCACATATAAAGTAGAGGAAGATGGGCACAGATGCTAACTCAGGGCCAATCTTCCTTGCCAAAAAACCCCCCAAAAACCTCCATTCTTTTGGGGAGAAATGGTGAAAGTGGACGGGAGTTATTTTTTGTCCCTGTTATTCCTTTGCAGTAAAATATGGGAACCTTATATTGTCCCCCAAAACGTTAGTGAAATCAGACTACTTCATTCCACACGTTAACCTTAGATCTTCCTTCAATAAGGAGATGGCAATTCTGGACATTATTCATTTGGTCACACCAAACAGTTTGGCAAAAAGTTCTGGTCCTGTTGCCTCTTCAAAATGTGCTGTACAAGTAGTATAGAGCTTTGCTTCCATTGCTGTATGTGTCTGTCTGCCCTTCTGGATTGTGAGCATCTTTGTCCAGGAACCACTGCCTTATTCATCCTTGTGTTTTTGGTGACTAACACAGCATTGAGTATACTGTTGTCAAACTGTTTTCTGTAGCTGGACAAGCAAAGTGGGTAAAATCTGAAGAACAGCTTTGGAATTGAGGAGAAAGCTTTCCAAGTGAGTTCAGAAGACCTGATTATAATCCTGGTTCTGCCACTTACTAGCTGTGGGACTTGAGCAGTTACTTGCCCTCTCCAGCTCTAATTTCCTTTCTATAGTGCAGAAATACTTCCTAACTTCTATAAAGTAGAAATACTTCCTCTATTCTCTACCAGCATCCTAGTTGGGTCACTGTGATGGGTCACAGGAAAGTGCCTGCACGTGTGTTCATTTCATTGAATTCTTTCTATCTTATGCCTGGACTGGATGCTTCTCCTATTTACATGTCACCCCTACCACAGCCCTGGCCAGAGGGGATCACAAAGCAAAAGGCCAGGTCCTCCCCCCCAGGGAGGTGGAGGGCCAGAGGCAGCTGACAGTGTGCTTCAGTGAAAGACAAAATCCAATGCAGGCAGCATCCATTTGCGTTTACTCGTGATTATTGTGTTTGACAAGATAACCTGTACCCGCTTGTACATTCATTACAGAGCTTCTGAAATGATTTTTTTTTGTCTGCTTGAACATAGGAGTTTTTAATGAACAGTTTCAATGTCTGGTTTCATGCACCTGAAACGTAAACATCAGTGAGCATCTTTCTAACGGGCTTGATACATGCCATCAAACAGTTTACCAGAGACTCCAGTGGGGGGACTTGTGTGGGTCTGAAACTCATGTGCTTTCTTCCAGAGGTCACTGATGCAAACCAAGAAGGGGAACTTTCAGCCTCCCCTTTCCAGTGATAAATATTTTAAATAAATGAAGACGTAAATGGAGAAGGGATTTGAATTTTAACTGCTAGTAAGTGAGGCATGAAGGGACAAAGAGAGAGTTGTAACTGCCAGGACGATCCCATGTATTCTTTTGAACAAATTCATTTGCAGATGATGTCACACGTGGCACAAAGAAATGTCAGATGTTCTGCCTGCTGCAGCCTAGGAAGCTTAAGTAAGACCCCTTATCTACCTCTCCAGTTGAATCTCACACTGCTTCTTCCCCTGCTTCTGGGCTCCAGCCTTAGTAGCCTTTACCCAGTTCCTCAAACACATATTCTTCATCTATCCACAAGGCCTTTGCACATGACATTCCCTTTGCCTGGGTCAGTCCTATTTATGTTTCTGATCATCCCTTCCTTAGGGAAGCATTCCTCCATTTCATGTTGAGACAAATCCCCTATTATGTACTCTCAGAGGGTGCATCCTTCGTTGCACTTATTGCTGTTTTTATTTTACATTTATTTGGTGACAATTTGATGAACTCTGTCTCCCCCACGAGACTGTAAGCTCTGCAGAACAGGGACTGTGCCTGTGTTTGCTCCTTATCTTATCCCCAGCACCTTGCATGGCAGGTGCTCAGTAACTATTTAAGTACTACATGAGTGGAGTGAAGGGATCCCTGACAATGAACTTCACCACAATCTTTTTCTTTTTTTTTTTTTTTGTGAGGAAGACCAGCCCTGAGCTAACATCTGTTACTAATCTTCCTCTTTTTGCTGAGGAAGACTGGCCCTGGGTTAACATCCGTGCCCATCTTCCCCTACTTTATATGGGACGCCGCCGCAGCATGGCTGACAAGCAGTGCGTCGGCAGGCACCCGGGATCCGAACCCGCAAACCCTGGGCTTCCAAGCGCGAACTAAACCGCTGCGCCACTGTGCTGGCCCCACCACAATCTTTTTCAATGACCTGCCTTTGCAAGACACCCTGTGGGACAAGTTAAAAGTCATGGCTCCAGACCTCTGGGGGTTTCACCAGCTGGGGGTATTTTCACACCTAAATGACGTCACTGAGGTTGAGAGCAGGGCTAGACGTGGCATCACTGAATCCAGGCGTGTTCCGGATGGCACATACTGCTCAGACAAACCACTGAACCTTCTGTCCCTCCACTTCCCCGTTTGTCCAACGGTGACAATATCAGTGTGCCCTTTGCTGAATGGTCAGAGGATAAAACCAGATAGATATAAAAATGCCTCGAAAAAGTAAATACTGATATCACCTTTCACCTACAAGTAACCAGCTCCCTGGCCACCTCTATAACGAGTCTTGGGTTTTACGAGAAACACACGGCGGAAGCAACCCTCCCGGGTGACACGCAGCTTGTGCAGCAGGAGGGGGTTGGGCAGAGCTGGGGGCACAGTCCAGTGGCAGGTGGGTAGCTAGAGAGGGGGCTACTCTAGGGAGCTGGGGAAGACCATCCTCCTGCCACCAGGGCCAACCAGGGAGGATGACCACCCTGAAACAGGGATACCGAGCAGCTTCATGATGGTGGAGGACCAGGGGAAAGGAGCAAAGGGGCAGACTCTTCTACAAAGCAAACCACCTGCTCTGAGTTCTGTTTCTCCAGTGGTTCTCGGGCCCTGTCTCACCCGGGTGTGGCAAACAAACAGGAAGCCTCCTCCCTACCTGACGCTCACCTGACTGGATCCTGCCCTCACTCAGCGCAGCTCCCTCTTCGAGTCCCAGCGTGTGATCATCATTTAGCAACCTTATGAGCAGAGGCGTGGAGAGTCCTGCATAATCGCAGAGTGAGCACCGTGGCCTTTCTCAGGATAAGGTGACTGGGGAACCATCAGATGGGGTGTGAGTGGAACCTCATCAGTGTTTTCTGAAGATACTCAAGCCTTCCATTCTCAGTTCTCAAAATGCAATGTCATCCCATTTTGCAAAGGAGGAGCAGAGAGGTTAATTAGCAAGCCTACAGCAAGTCATTTAATGCTACAAGGTAGGTGTAGGTTCATCAAATGAGACCTAACAGGATAACTGGGGAGATATGCTGGGTAACCACACGGACTATCAAAACGGAAGGCCTTGCGACTGCTCGAGCAGCTGCTGCACCGTTTGGGAGCTCAGGGACCCTGGCCCAGCTGAGAGACAGATGTGGCAGTCATGGGATTAAACACTGCACAAGGCCCTGTCTTATTTGTTTGGAAAGGTTACACCCTCATCAGATGGTAACAGGAATCATGAAGAATCCACAAAATGTGGCCTTTCCTCACAACCTTTCCCCTTCAACTGTGGTCAACACTGAGGATGGATGGCCATAGCCAGTCATCTCTTCTGGGTGCCCCTTTGAAAGGGGTGGAGTGGGCCTAGGTTAGTGGTTAATAATTTGTTCATTTAACAGAAATACTGCTTAACTAACCCAGGGATACCTATCATTGTTTTTACTAATTCTGCAGTCCTGTACTGAGCCTTTTCAAAGGCCAGGCCCTGTTGTAAGCACTGAGAATACAAAGCTGAATAATACACCGTGACTGCTTTCAAGGAGCTATACCCTAATTGGTTAGAAGGGCATATAAACCCAAATTTACAGCTGCCCTTTGGCAAGCCCAGTGCTGCAATATACAAGGTGCTATTGGAACTCGGAGGAAGGAGAAACTCTGCCAAGAAAGTCTTTCCAGGAGAGCCTAGGAAACCTTTCTGAAACAAGGTACTGATGAAAGACTAGGAATTCACCAGGCATCAGAAAGACCATTCGTTCATTCATTCACATTCAACTGTGCTGCGCACCCTGCCAGGTATTGGGGATCCGGTGGTGAGTGAAACAGCCCAGTCCCCAACCTCACGGAGCTCACAGTCTAGTGGAGGTGGTTAGGTACACAAATAGTTAATCATAAATTTGGAACGTGCTATGAAGGGAAAGTACAAGGTGTCTCAGGAGAGTCTATCTGGGGAATGGATCTTGTCTGGGAGCAGGAGAAGCTCTGATAAGGATGTGACATTTGAGCTGAGATGGGAAGGATGCTCAGCAGTGTATGAGGCCAAGGGGCTGGAAGTGTAGGCAGGAAGAGATTTTGGGCAGAGGGAGCATAATCTGCATTCATTCATTCATTCCACTCACATTTACAAAGTACCTAAGTGTGCTGGTACCTGGTACAGTGCTCAGCACTGTGGTCACCATGATGAGCAGGACATCTCTGACCTCAAGGAGCATGCAGTCTAGTGGGGGAGGCAGATAATTGTAATAGCATGGGCTACATTCATGGCTGGGAGGGGGAAAAGCTTTCCCACCAGAAGGAACAGCACGTGCAAAGATCAGGAGAGCAGAGCTCAAGACATCTCAGTTAGAGGTTAGGGGGTCCTAGCTCCCCTGGTTGACTGCCGTGCGGGGTGCTGCTTGGCTCATCATCTTGCTCTTCCTTACTTAAGAACGAAACTCCCTTCTCTACCAATAGCAGTGATGTTGCACCGAGAAGAAGCCGCCTCAGCAAATGCTGATGCGTGCATTTTGCAGTGAGATGGAAGTGGCTGGCCTGGCTTGGCCTGTGCCTCGCTCCCCTCCTCCCCAGGCAGGATCCACGCCGTCATCAGCACCATCCAGTTGACTACTGAAAGAGGGCGCCGTCCTTGCCTCACTGCTCCGAGCCTGCCTCGGCCCAGGCACCCTGGCCACACCCGTGGCCCATCCAAACCTGCTGTCTGAGGGTCGGGGTCCCTTCCAGGAGAAAGCCCCCGTCCTGCTTAATAACATTTTCCCTCTGCCTGTCTAATTAACTCCGTCACTGTATCTGCAGTCAGATAAAATGCTCATTTCACACCACATTAATTTTTATCAGCTGAACATTAAGCAACACAAAGCTATCTATGCTTGGTTTAATTTACATACTGACAGACCTACAAAGCCTTACCCACAGTGGCTGCGAAGCAAATAAGCAGAACTGGCATCAAACAAGGCTCTTCAAAATGAAATATTGATTCGCAAGGCTGACAGCAAAGAAGGGTTGGAGGGATGTGGGAGAAGTAGTGAGGAATAAAAGGGTTATTTTTCCTTGAAGAACAATTATTGATGTAGTCAACTACTAGGCCTCCTAAGGGTCAAGTAGAGGGGCCAGCTGGGCTCCAGGATCCTGAGGATCAGGTGTGCTCTGGGAACACAGCCCCACAGTCCACATAGCTTCCCGGAAATGGGATCTTTTCACCATCTTGCTATCGGAGGTTCCCCAGCCTGAAGGGAATGCCCTCAAATAGCAACGTGCTTTAATATCACACACACACACACACACACACACACACACACACACACACACACACACATGATATACTCACCTCTGTAACTGCTCAAGCTATTTCTCTAGAAGAGTCTTCCTTCCCCTACTTCATGACCAAGCTCAGGCATGCCCTCCTCCAGGAAGTCTCCCCTGATCGCCCTCCTTCCTCACAAGTCTGTCTCCAGAATGACCAGAAGAGGGTCCACATTGAACCCACCACATTGTATTTTAATAATTCATGTGTCTGTCTATGTGTGAGCTCTTTGCAGAGGCAGATCTGGGTTGGGGTGGCTGAAGCTTATTCAAGTTGGGGGACTTTCTTTAAGAAAAAAGAATTTAAAACTATCTAACTTTTGTAAATATTACAAAAATGGATAACCATGAGAATATAGTACAAGAATCCCTCCCAGGGCCTAGGAAGAGACCTGTGCAAGTGAGGGCTTCTGAAGTTTAAGCTTTATCAGCTTTGAGGTGAGTCTACTTCTGGCCTCCTCAGCATAGTTGCTTACTCATAACAAGCATTTGATAAATGTAGGTAGCGTGAAATGAACAACTAAAGGAAAAGAGACTCCCTTTTAGTACATAGTCTGTGATGGCTCAGCCAAAGAACTCTGGCAAGGGTAGTCTCCTCCAGCATCATAGCAGCCCAGATGATACAGCTGATAAGGGTTGGAGCCAGAATTGATTTCCAAGAATCACGTTTCTCCATCTGAGAACTATGACCAAAAAAAAAGAAAAAAAAAAGAAGAGATGCCCCCAAGTGAAAAGACATGTAGCTCATAGGTCAGTCTTTAGACTTTGGATTGCTCTTAACATTCATCATTTCACCCAGATCAATTGTTCTTCCACTTTCGTGAGCACTTAAGTCACCTGGATCACTCACTACATGGTAGATTCCCTGGCCCGAACACCAGAGATTCGAATTTTTTCTAATTGGAGTGGGGCCTGAGAACCTGAATTTAAACATTCCTGCCCACCCATGATCTATCCCCCGCAAGCTTTATTGAGATATAATTGACATATAACCTTGTGGAAGTTTAAGGGTATAATGTGATGATTTGTTACACGTATATATTATGAAATGCTTACCATAATAAGGTTCGTTAACACATCTTTCACCTCTCATAATTATCGTTTTGTCGTTGTTGTTATGGTGAGAACATTAAAGCTCTACTGTCAAAGCAACTTGTGGTATACAATACAGTATTGTTAACTGTTGTCACCATGCTGTACCTCAGATCCCCGGAACCAGTCATGATCTTGCTGCAGGTTTTGTAAGACCACACTTTGAGAAAACTTGACTAAATACAAATGTTGATGTTGAAAGAGAGTGGGTTGGAGGAACTAGGTGGGAGCTGGTTGGGAGGGTTAGTGGAGAATGATATTTCCCTCAAGAAACTGGAATGTGACTTAAACATGATGTGGCATCATGGCCTAAGGAAGATCCAGGACTGAAAGAGGATGTGGAAAACATACATCTAGAACCTGAAGAGTAGAGAAGCCTGTAGATTGACTTTGAAATATCTAATCAAACCCCAGTTTGAGAACAACTCTTGTTTTCCTGTGAATTTCAACCTGCAGACACTTTGCACCAGGTCTCATGAGGGAGAGGGGCAGAACACCTTTTCCAACCACAGGTGGACAACACAGGTTGAGTTTTCAGTTTGGCTATAGTAAGAATTTCAACAGGTAGCCCTGGATCTGTAATGCACAGCACTTCTGTCACAGTTCTATATGCACAGTTTTGAAACTCCCCCAAAACTTCTGGGCTGGCTTCAGTTTCACAATTATGCATGCTGGGGCTTGCAGGCATCAGTTCGTTCTAGGATTACTACAGGTATTTTGCTTCCAACACCAGCATGGCACAGTCTCTATCTATCCTCAGAGACATCTGTGAGCCATGGAGGCCTCAGATCCTTCCTTTGGACCAAAAAGCTTCAAAAATTCAGGATTGTCATTTGTTTGTTTGTTTAGTAGTGTTTAGTGGAAAGAGAATGCAATAAGAGCTTTAGCATTGGAAACGTCTGGCTTATTTAGAGTCAAATGTACATTACATCGACTGTGGAATTGAGCTCAGGACAAAGTCGTGGGCTCTGGGTTCCAGGCCTAGTTCAGCCACTACAAAGCTGTTTGAACTTCGGTAAGTCACTTAACTTCCCTAAGTCTGTTTCCTAATCTGTAATATGGGCTTAATAATATTAGTTCTGCTTCACAGAGCTGTGAGACGGAGCCAACGTGTTTTGAAAAATCTAGATGTAAATACAAGGAGTACTGGCTGCTGGTAATGGTCTACTAATCTTCCTGCAGCTAACAATCAAAATATCTACACAAAATAATTTTTTAAAAATGATTTGAAGACAATGGAGTGCAACCAAAAGAAAACAGAAACTGGAAGAGAGTCTTCACCCTGAATGATAGGGCCTCCATTTGGTGAAATTTGTGAATTTGTGGATTTTTGCCTGAGGGCATCCCCAGTTAGCTTTTGGCTCTGGACAGCTTGAGCTGTCAGAGGATAAAGTCAGGGTTGGGAGAAGAAAAGGAAAGTTAGGGGAGAAATTCTGGAAGGGTGAGAACTGCAGAGGGGCAAGTTACAAAATGCATGTATAAAATCTGCCCAAATCCTTGGCTGACTGCTAAACTGTACACGCATGAGGGAGACCCCAGTGAGCCCAATACAAAAGCAGCATCTGAAAGATGACTGAACAGAAAAGCGACTTGAGTTGCCATTTACCACAGGGAAGACAGAGCTCAAGTTTGAGTACAGTCAAGTTAACAGGCTGCTAAAACAAAAATTCTCTTCAGAGGAACATAACAGAATCTAGAGTCTCTGCAACAATCATTCATAATATCTATTATCCAATCAAGTCACTAGACATGCAAAGAAAGAGTAAAATTTAACCCATACTAAAAAAAAAAGCAGTCAATAGAAACTAACTCCAAGAATACCCCAAGATGCATTTAGCAGATGATTTTAAAGAAGCCACTATAAATATGTTCAAGGAATGGAAAGAAATATATACATAATGAATGAACAGATATGGAACCTCAGTGAGAAATAGAAACTATAAAAATGATCCAGATGGAAATTGTAGAGTTGAAAAGAAATATGACTATAATGAAAAAAAATTACCATATGAACTTAACAGCAGATTGGAGAAGGCAGGAGAGAGTCAGTGGACTTCAACATGGATCAATAGAAAGTATCCAATCTCAAGAAGGGAGAGAAAAAAATTGAAGAAAAGTGAACAGAGTCAGAGACCTGAGCATCATAGACCATCAAACAATCTAACATACATGAAATTGAAGTCTCAGAAGGAGAGAAGTGAGAGAACGGGCAGAAAACATATTTGAAGGAATGGCTGAAAACTTCCCAAATGTGGTGAAAGACATTAACTTACAGATCCAACAAGCTCAACACACCCCAAGCAGGATAAATACAAAGAAACCCATACTTAGGCACACCATAGTCCATTTTCTGAAATCCAAAGATAAACAGAAAATCTTGAAAGCAGCCAGAGAAAAACACACATTATATATAGGAGAAACAACAATATGAATGCCAGTCAACATCTCTCAATAAACAACAAAGGCGAGAAAATGATAGAATGACATCTTTAAAGTACAGAAAGAAAAACAAAATTGTCAACCTAGAATTCTATATTCAGGAATAAAGGCAAAATAAAGTCATTTTCAGATAACTAAAACTGAGAGATTCATTACCAGGAGAACTGCACACACACACAAAAAATGGTAAAGGAATTTTCTCAGTTTGAAGGGAAATCACACTGAATGGTAACTCAGATCTACAAGAAAGAATGAGGATCACTGAAAATGTTTTGGCTTTTTTTAAAAAATGTAAGCAGTTATTAATTTTTTCCAGTGGGTAACAAATTTGTCCCACATGATCATACTTTACATTAAATGACACATGGCCTCGAAACAGAACCCATAAATCCTGGTTTTTCCTGCTTCCCCCAGCCCCTAAAAAAGAGAAAAGAAAAGTTGGTTTTATTATCTAGCTGTGTGATGTTAGGTGAAAAATTAACTTACCTGTGCATTTGTTTCTCCATTTATAAAATGAAAAGATGGATTAAATAATCTCAGAAGTTCCTTTTGGCCTAAACATATTGTGATTCTATAACTAAACTGGAGCAATATGTCAGTAATATTCTCCATTTAATTTTACTATTATTATTTATATTTCCATTATTATGGTTGAAGTAACTGGTCTTATTCTTAATGATCAAACTCATAAAATTCACCCAAGAACTAATGAGCCTCAGAAGCTTCTCAGACACACCGAACCCTTTTGTGCCCCACAATTCAAAAATAACCAAAAACATACTCCCATTGCTAAAGCAATCAAATGAAGTCAGTCACAATGCCTATGCTTTGCAAACTGTAAAGCCCGAAACAGATAAAGGTGAGGTGGTTTTATGATCCCAATAGTCAGAGTCCCTTTCACATTTGCAATATATTGACGCTGGATGCCTGTCTCTGACTCATCTTGATCACTGAGAACTACATTAAACCACATCAGAGTGTGCTTAGCCAAGCGCGAAAGTTCACTGCACAAGTCCTGCCTGTGTGAGAAGCAGACAGTAGGGAAGGCGTGAGGCCCCAAGGACTAGGAACAGTTAATTAAATATCAGTGTGTCCATGTTTCACCGGGGGGGGGAAATCTGTGGAAATTCAAAGAGCATTCTGGTGATATGCCACAGAGATGGACTGAAGCCAGGCTAGCCTTCAAGGCTTACTGGCCACCGTGTTCCGGGAGGTTGCCCCTGCGGTGGCCTTCCTCAGTTACAATGCTCTGTGACATTTGAGCTGGGCAGTCATTTCCTCCTGCCTCAGTGCCTCTGAGACTGCTTGACTAAGCAAGCCCTGGGAGGTTCCTGACTTAGTGTACTCTAGAACAGGCTCTTTGAGGATCTGGGTCCCAGCCGCCTCTCTGATGTGGCAGGGGAAGGTAGAATAATTCAGTCCCGTCGGCAGTAGCTTTATGATTCTGCTGAGTGCAGCATGTTCAATCGTTTCCTTTTTCCCCCAGAAAACAGTCGTGGTGAATAACATGCTGTTTGGAAACAGGTCTACTTAAAATGTCATGGTAATATAATTATTTACAAATACTAGCATAAACGAAATAAAGGTCTGACTAAAACAGAAAATTTCAAAGCCTAATACCATTGCTTTAATAAACAGCAAGGCCAAATAATATTCTGCTTATTTCTTGATAAGCCTTTTCTCCCTCCTACACACACATCCCACGTTAAATTTTCCTTTTTAAATTTGCTCCAACTTCCCAACTCGGAGCACATAATGTGGCATACACGTTATTTGTGTTTTTGAATGGCCCTTAGATTCGAATGTTGCCACCTCAAGACCATTATACCTGCTTTTATGCTGTCCTTTGGGGAAAAACAACACAAACAAAACCCTCAGGGAAAATTCTGGGTATATAATCAGTGAGCCAAAGCCTGCTTTCCGATATCCCCATCTCCACTGACGTCAGAGGCAACTGAGTCACTGACGTCCCTGTGAGCTGCCTGCGTGTTTCTGACAGAAAAATCTGATATATTTTCCAAATGACAACCAGAACCTTCTAAGCCATTGGCCACTGGTTGTTGAATAACAGTACTTCCATTCTGACAGTGCAGAGTCGTCACTTAATTAGAGCCTGAGCAGAAAGCACCTGGCTTCCTTCCCTGCTTTCTGTTAGGACGGTGCTTTGGCCCATCTGCCCATATCCTTGAGTTCACTGCTCAAAATCAGCCTAGACCTGGACTCCTGCCTTTCCACTTCCAGTCCTTCAACCAAGCAAATGCGGGAAATGGGAGATGATGAGACTCTGCTCTCGGAGGGGTTTGTCTAAAACCAAATCCTGGACCTCAGTTTCTAAAATATGACATCCTCTCCACTGCTTGCCAACCACATAAAACCTCAAGAAAACACTGCCCATAAGCAGTAGCATTTATAATCTATCACCATCTTGGCATGTATATCCTGGGGTGAAATCAGCTATCCAAAATCCCCACCTACTCAATATCTTCCAGCTCAAGAATGAGGGACAGAATCCTTACCTCTAAAGGGCCAACCTGGATTTTGTGGCTGGTAGTGGGGACAGGTATAGAGAGAATTCAAAATGGTGCCCCTAAGCCAATGCTCAATGTGGGCTATTCACCCTCTGTCGCTGGCAGCAACTCGTCACTTTACTCTTGCACTCACTATAAAACAACAGCAGCAGCAGCAGTGACAAAACCACAGCCCCCAGATGGGTTGCTAGAGATACATAATTTACTTCCACAGTCTTCTTCCTATGACCTGTCTCAGAAAAGGTGGCCAAACCCCGGGAAAGTATTTTTTGAGTTAAAAACGTGACAATTATTTAGACCGGGGGCTCCCTGAGGGAGCACAGTATGACACCATGGTGGTGCATGGGCATCTAATCCTAGGGTGCTATGATGAGGGAAGGTTCTGGAGCAGACACTGAACTTTAAATAGCTTCCTCCCAGCTCTCCCTCCACAGTAAGCCAGCCAAAAACCACAGGTTTATTTATCAATCTTATATTGTTAGAGGAGACCTTCCTTACCGTCCCTGCTACGTATGCCAATTCTCCCACCTAGACCCCCATCCTTCCCTCTCCTCCAGCCCTATTCAATGTGAAGGTGCCCTGTAGTCTGTGTGGGACTGTACCACCAAGGAACAGTTTTTAGGGCAATATATTATAGTGGAAATAGCTCTGGGCAATTACCTAAATGGCCCTGCACCTTAGTTTCTTTAGCTTTAAAATGGGGATAGTACTACCTGATGCCTGGTCTCCATCACAGGATTATTGTGAGTATCAAAATGTTTAAAGCCTGTGTAAATATTGTCATCACCATCACAATATTTTTCTAACTTCTGCATCCTCAAAACAGGAAGTGTGAAATGAATCTGTGGTTTGTGATGGAGTGGAAAGAAGCCTGGAGTAGGAATGAGCCAGGGTCTGGCTGCGGCTCTGCCACAAGCTCCTTCTGTGCTGGAAGGAGGCTGCCCTGCTCTCTGTACCATGGAGAGGGCAGTACAGCTCTGGTAGGACGCGCAGACTATTTAAGCTGGAAGGGACTCCATGAGATGGTGTAAGCTCACGAAGCTAGAAGAGCTCCTGACGGTTCTGATGTGCACTGCACTCCTGGAGTGACCCTTTCTGATTTTCCTAAATGCAGCAGCAGGATGCTAAACTCAGAGACGTGATGAGGACTCAGTGGGAAAGGCTGGGCTGGGCTATGGCAGTGATTTGGCCGGTACAAGCTTTCCAACATCGAAATGTTTAAACTGTTTTGAGAAATAAGTCTCCGCAAAAGAAAACCAGACAGATTCCATTTCACACCCATTCAGATGGCAGGTAAATAGGAAAAAGGAAAATTACAAGTGCTGACAAAGATGTGGAGAAATTGGAACCCTCATACATTGCTGGTGGGAATGTAAAATGGTGAAGCCACTTTGGGAAACAGTTTGGCAGTTTCTTAGTAAATTAAACACAGAATTATCATATAATCCAGCAATTCCACTCCTAGGTATATACCCCAAAGAATTGAAAGCAAGTGTTGAAACAAAAACTTGTATATAAAGCTTCATAGCAGCCCTATTCACAACTGGCAAAACGTGGAAACACCCTTAATTGTCTATCAACTAATGAATGGATAAACAAACTCTGGTGTATCTGTACAATAGAATATTATTCCTCCACAAGAAAGGAATGAAGGACGGATACATGCTATAACATGGATGGACCTTGAAAACATTATGCTAAGTAAAAGAAGCCAGACACAAAAGGCCACATAATGGATGATTCCATTTACATGAATACCCCAAATAGGTAAATATATAGACACAGAAAGCAGACTAGTGGTTGCCAGGGGTTGGGAATGGGGAATGACTGTTTAATGGGAAGGTGTTCCTTTTGGGGTGATGAAAATGTTCTGGAACTAGAAGGTGGTGGTGGGTGCACAACTTTGTGAATGTGCTAAATGCCACTGAATTGTACAGATTGAAACGACTAAGATGGTAAATCTTATAGGTATTACACCACAATAAATTAAGGAAAAAAAAAGAAAGCCAGACAAAGGTGGGGATGGGTGGGAGGAAGGGAGTGTTTAGCTCCAGTAGAAGGAGAACCTTTTAAAACCATCTCTGCTGCACTGTGCGCGCCCTTCCAAGGGCCTGGGTTGTCGGCTTAATTGAGAAATTATTCCTAATAAGTCCCAAGGAGCTACAGGTCTTTTCCTTACAAACGGGAAACAATCGTATCTCATGGCAGCTCATTACGCATTCTTTTGGTACCATGAGTTGTTTTAAAACCGTGAAATTAGTTCTGGCAGAGTTTACAGAAAAACACCCATGAGATGAGACTGAATGAGTTATGTAAGACTCTGCACTCTGCATACGAGATGTTAACTCCTTACTGGCATAGCCAAGGACACCGGTGTCATTTATAAAGTAACAGCACACTCTGGCTCCCACCAAGACCAGCACGTGGTTGACGGGAAGAAGCAATTGTCTGGACACAGATCTGGACGGGCCCATCAAGCAATTGCCGGGTCTAGCCAAGTCCTCCTCCACATGAGGCTGTGGAGGCCCCCACACAGGTGAAGGGACTTGCCTATGCAAATGATTTTATTAAATGTTCCAGTCTTTTCCCAGGAGCTAAGCTGATACTTGGGTTGGGGTACTGAAGGCTTTAAAATCAACCAGATATCTAAAACATTAATATGATTCTCACTGCTCTATAGTTGTGCCATGCGACCAGCTCCAGCCCAACCAGGAGGATGACTAATTTGATCAAGTGAGCTCGAATTCTGGCATTAGGGAGACATATCACAAAAGTTTTCACCTGACAACAGTCACTAAACCAATGATTATATCTGAAAAAAAACCTTATTTAGGGGCCGCCCGGTGGCGCAGCGGTTTAGTCCGCGCTTGGCAGCCCGGGGTTCGCGAGTTCGGATCCCTGGCGCCCGCCGACGCACTGCCTGTCAGCCATGCTGTGGCGGCGTCCCATATAAAGTAGAGGAAGATGGGCACGGATGTTAGCCCAGGGCCAGTCTTCCTCAGCAAAAAGGGGAGGATTGGCAACAGATGTTAGCTCAGGGCTGGTCTTCCCCACAAAAGAAAAACAACAAAAAAAACCTTATTTAATGCACAAGCCCCAAACAAGTTGCTAAGTTCCTGAGCTCTCTCTCCCCTCTCTTCTTCCCATAGACACACACACATTACTCCTATAGTGTACCGACAGAAAAATAAATCTAAATATACACGAAACATTTTACCAACAAAACCTAATACTTCACAATTGAACTTATTTAGAAAATAGCAAAGAATTAGAAAACAAGTTTTAAAAACAGCCGGCTCAAGCTATGTCTCAAAGATCAAGTACTTTAACTTGGAGAAGGCTTTAGGACTCTATTCAGAATCCACAGACTCTTATTTTTTAAATTATTTATTTATTTATTCTGTGATGAGGAAGACTGGCCCTGAGCTAATGTCTGTTGCTAATCTTCCTCTTTTTGCTGAGGAATATTGTCCCTGAGCTAACATCTGTGCCAGTCCTCCTCTATTTTGTATATGAGATGCTGCCACAGCATGGCCTGATGAATGGTGTGTAGGTCCACGCCCGGGATCCGAACCCACGAACCCTAGTTGCTGAAGTGGAGCATACGAACTTAACCACTCTGCCACCGGGCCGGCCCCTGGGTCTCTTATTTTATAGAGGAACAACAAGCTTCGTTATCTGGTTCCTAAACCAAAACACTGGCTCCTTAGTGGGTAGAGGGAGCCCCACAAGCAAGGTACCTTGACTGCAGCAACATGTGATCACTGACCATCAAAGGAGGAAGATCCACAAGGTCTAAAAGCAAGCAGAAGAAATAAAAAATCGAATAGCCTGGAGCCATATGAAGTACCAGCAAACCTTACCCACCCTAAAAGGCAGCAGGGCAGAGTGCAGGGAACACAGGCTTAGAAGACAGACAGATCCACATTTGAAAACCAGACTTTGCCACTCATTCACTGTGCAATCTTGGGTAAGTTACTTCCTCTCTCTGACCCTTACCTTCCTTCTATAATGGAACGATAAATCCCCACTTTAGATGGGCATACACATATTGACCTTACAGGGTTACTGTGAAAAAGAGATAATTTATGTAATGAGCTAACGAAGGCATCTAGTTATTACTCAGTAAAGGACTTTTATAAAGACCTGAGGACATCAGGGTCTCATGGTGTGGTCTGGTTCTTCACATTCACGATGAGAACCTTGAGTCATCAGAGGGGTTAATATGTAGTCTGCGTGTTCTCAGGGAGAAGGCAGGGACCTTCTCTCCTACAAGGCTCTTCATCTCCTTCCTCCCCCAGGACCTCTGGTACCTGAGGCCTCCATCCCTCTATCCCTTTATGCCCATCTCTGGAGAGCTCAGACTCTCCCCCTCTCTCTTTAAAACCTACTTTCAGCTAACTATTCTTCTATAAATTATCTGATAAACTAGTTTATCCTAAGCCATCAATGCTTGGTAATAGCAAAACAAAGTTTTTGTGGCTATCAGTTAGCAAGGGGCACTGCCATCAACCAAAGGGATATATCTCTAATAGCGACATCTCAGCAAAGGCGTGTCCTCTCCATCACACCTTGCAAGCAGTCTCTTCTGTATGGCTAGCCTGAAACATGACCATAAGGAGTCCGGGGCACTGACAGGGCCCAAGCACTGGCTGCTGAAGGGATCCGGTGTTCCCTGTCAGTCAGATGTGGATAGGTATCCATTCTAGACATTACAGCTCCCCTTCTGACGGATTCATAGTTACTTATTTATTTATATTCTGCATTGGTCCAAAAATATTGGGGAGGGAGGTGCTGAGTCACTAACAGAAACAAGGTCTTATGCCAATAAGGTGCCACCACCAAAATACTAAGTTTATCATTATGCTTTCATGCTAAACAGCACTGAAAAGTCGCACTCATTTCTTTCTCCTTTTCTCATTTTCCTTCACGACCTGATGTTCTTTTAAACACCCTCGTGCTGCAGACTGCAATAGCAGAGAGAGAGATAAGGAGGGAGGGGCACAGGAAGAGACAAACGGCTGAAGCATTTTACGATTTATCAAGATACGTTTATTGGAATGTCTCAGTCTTCTTGTCTCCCTCTCTCTAGCTCTCTGTCTCTCAGTGCCTCTCTGTCTCTTTAAAATAACAGAAATATTGCCAGGAGCAGAGGGAAAGTATTGTCTAGGTGTCATCTGCCCAGTGATGCAGGTTCCGATTTCTTACAGAGGACAGGAACTGTGTCTGTTTTGTTCACTAGTCCATCTCCAACACCAAGCCCAGGGCCAGCACCGATTCTGTGCATCTCTTCTCAACTTTGCCTTCAGAGACATTTATACTGGTTATCTGAAATTGACTGCAATGGGAGTGTTTACACCACAGAAATTGGCAGACACTAAAAATCAGGGCTTTTTTTCTTTTTTCCTGGAGAGCCAATTGTTAAACACTTATCAGCACACCATTGATAATAGGTATTCCACAAAAAATTTGTTAAATAAGCAAAGGAAGAGTGACGAGCTGTCCCGTTAAATTCAGCCATTTCCAACACCTCGCTGGCCCTATTCATAGCAAACCCTCTGTAAGTTCTTCTCAACAACAGGAAGACAAGCTTTAGGATTTAGTTATGAAGCAGAGAATGGAATGCCAGGAAGACTAATTTAAAACAAAATTTCTCTTTGGTAATAGTGTCTCTGACTCAGCTCTGGTGGAAAGTATCAACCTTATAAACCCACAAGGAAGAGGTGAAGATTTCACATGATTTTTCATTTCTTTTGATGTTAAAAAAAAAACCATAATAAATGCTAGGACAGGACTGTGAGAGGAAGGATGCCAGGCTCAGAGCGAGCAATCACATACAGCAGCCTCCTTTGTGAAACTCAGGAAGCAAGTGACTTTCTCCGAGTGCAGGTTTCCTTGCTCTTGACTAATAAATAACTCCTCTTCTGCCTACAGGGTAACTCCCTGCTGAGCTCCTATTCATCCTCCAGAACCCAATTCTCATGCCCCTGCTTCTTCTGTTGCTTTTCCAAAGGCACCTCACCTCCTTCAGAAGAGGACCTGCCCCTTGGCGTGCGGGTCCCTCAGCACATCATTCCTGTCTTGATTCCAGCATTTATTATGCTGGGTTGCATATAGATTTGGTCCCCCAACATCTATCACTCTGTGAGCTCCTCAAGGGCAGGGTCCACATCGAGGCTGCACTGCCAGTACTTTCTGTGGTGCTTGGCACAGGGTAGTTGATCACTGCATGTTTATTAAAGTGAACCACTGGAAAACTAGACATGAAGGGGATTTTACACTGTGAATACAATATATAAAATGTAAAGAGTTATTCTCAAGGACAGACAGCCAAAAAGGGTGGCACACTACTGCCAACCCTTAGGAACAGCCTTTGCCTGCGCTGACCCTATTCAAGTATTTAACCACATAGCTGCTAGATAAATTCATGAACACCTGGAGGACTTGGGTGGAAAGGATCAACTAGGAACTACAGAAAGCATTCTTCCAAATAGTGGCCTCCTCCTCCTCCTCCTCCGTCTCCTCCCAGTGTGTTCCAACAGTTTTATTCCAGGATTCTGAACCCTCCCTCCCCACAGGGCTAAGAGGTAAGAATATTATATAAGGAACCAATGCTGCCTTCATTTGTTTTAATAAAAGAAACAGCTCATTTAAAGGAACACAGACTTTAGTGGCTCAGATATTTCAGAATGTGAATATGACCCAGAGGCTCAGGAATACAGAACGGCTGTCTTGAGAATGACCGTTTTTTCCTATTTAAAACATTCTGGAAAATTGCTCCGTGTCCCTGTGCCAAAATGAAAAAATGAAAAACATAAGGGCTATTTGGAATGTCTCTTCATTTTACAGATGACTTTAATGCATAATGTTATAAAGACATGAGGCTCTCTGGCCTCAAATGCCCCTGACGCAGCCGCCCAAAAGCTGGGGAGAGGCAGCTCACCATAGTGTGGAATTTGTGAGCAGACCCTTGCAAAGAAAAGTCACCATTTCAGACGAGCTTCAAGTTGTTCATGGGGTTTTCAGTTTTCAGGCATTTCCTAATAAAATATCAGCATGCTGGTGCGGGGTAATTCGTGAACTGTTTTATAGAATAAAATGATGATGATGATGATGGTGGTGGTGGTGGTGGTCATGGGGTAGGGAATAAATTACTGCTGCTACAGATGTGGAAAATGAAGGCTGAGAAGGGTGCCATGGCTGGCTCCAGGTCCAATTGCTGAGCAATGGATGATCTTGCAGCAGAACCCAGAGCTCTCTTAGATGGCTGTTAGGAGTGGAGAGAGGGTGGGGAGTTGGACAAGGCGGGGCACCACTGTAAGAAGAGAGGATTTGGAAGAGCACGAGTGCTGGAGTTAGACAGGCCTGATTCTATACCTGGGCCCTCCCAAGGACAGGTCTCCTGATCATGGGCCAACTATTACCCTTCTGGCCACAGTTTCCTCATCTGAAAATGTGAATAACGGTTTGTAACTCAAATGTTATTGTGGGGATCAAGCTGGGGGAGACAGAGGTGGGAAGACAAAGTACATAGTGGGATACATAAATGGTAGCCATTAGTATTTATCATTATCTCTAGCTTTACAGAGGGCTCTTGGCCCTAAAAAACAGCTAATTTCATTTGTTCTGTGTGACTGGTGGGGATTCTAAATATTTCATGAAGCCCATGGCTCTCTTTCCCCTTTAGGGGCTTAGCAAATGACAAACAGCTCTAGTATCTGGCCTCCATGTTCACAGGGGAAACCACACCTATCAAGGTATAGTGTGCGTTTGAGTGTGTGTGTGTGTGCGCGCATATGTGTGCATGTATATGTGTGGGGGGGTGAGCCTGGTGGCCTATTTCCTCCATTCTTCTTTACTTTTGAAATGATATTCACCTGTTGTTGACAAACCATCTTTGTCTTTTTCAGATATCTCTGCGTCTACAGAGATGAAAATCTTTGCCCAGATTCAATAAGGCAGGAAATCAATTAAGGTTTTCATTTTCCACTTAGCCTCAAACAACAAGACGATGAGAGAAGGCCTAAGTAAAGAAAACATGTCCAGATTCCTGGAGGTTTCATTCTGGGTTCTGTGTTCCAGAAAAAAATAGAATAAGAACAAAAAGCCTTACATGTCCTATTTAAAACATAAATGCTTTTTTTTCCTGTTTTTTTTAAAAAAATTTACAAAGCCACTCCACTCTATTTTGATTAATATGGACAACTCATAGAGAGGAAAGACACCTCAATTTTTAAAAGACAACCCTAAACCTAACAGCTTGGTTTTTAAATGGCTACATTTAAATATTTCTTTCTCTGTTCATTTCCAAACCTGGGCCATAAATCACCCTTATGAACACAATGGCCTGAGCCTATAGCAATTTATCATTTGGATAATGTCACCTGTTCAGGTGTGCATTAATTTATGCCTCAAATTAGAACTCTGGTTGGCTGAAATCTTCGCTCTCATCTGCACATCCAGAGCAGCAGCCCCTTAGGACTGACTGTGTGTAGCTCAGGGCAGGGAGGAACTCGTGCGGTTCTTCACTCTCAGGGGAGGAGCAAGTAGCCAGTGGAAAGAAAGCTGGGGCCTAACTGTCCTCTCTAGTTCACTTGTTCAGCCTCTTCATGTTCATTGTCCAAGGAAGCAACCAACAAGGAAATGTTCAACAATTCCAGCCCAAAGAGGAGGGATATGCATGCAACATGTGTGTCAGCGTTTCTTGCTCTCAGAAAAGACGAGGAACTGAGAAGGAGTGAGATGGAGGGATACGGAGCCCCTGAGGCAGCATCTCACAGTGGAAAGGATGCCAGAGTGACTACTGGGAGTTGAAGTTCTAGTTTTGCTCTTAATGCTGTGTCACCTTGGTCAGGTCACATCATCTTTCTGGGCCTCAGTTTCCTTAGCAGCAAAATAAAAGACCTCTAAGATCTTCTCCCTTCTCTGACATTCCATGACTCTAATTCAAGAGGAAATCGTTAATGTTTATTACTATAGGCAGTTGTGTATTACTACCCACGACCCCCATGATGTAACTATTTTCTCCAGCTACCCCAAAATAGATGGGTGGGGACGACTATAAGTTTCCCACCAACAACACAGAGAATCGGTTATCTATTCATTCGAGTGGGAAAATCTGTATTTGGCCTTCCCCTCTTCTATCTCCACTCTATTTTTTTCTCTCCTTCTGTGTGCTTTACTGTCTCTCTTTTCCACATATCTCAGGAATAGACAAAACACTCCCAGGAACTAGCATTAATAGTAGCGAATATTCAAGATGGGTTTGCTCTGTGTTAGGTATTACATCATAATTTTTGAATAAAACAATTTCATTTAATGCTCCAAATAACCTAGGGAGGGGTGCGTTGATCCTCTCCATTTGACAGATGAGGAGACAGAGGGTCAGAGAGGTAACTTGTCTAAGACCACAGAGGGAATGGCAGAATCTGAATCTGAACCCAGGGCAGTCTGCCTCCCCAAACAAGTCCTATTTCCATAGTGCTTCAGCGAGCAAGTTCCTGAAATCAGGGTCCTTTTAAAATGTGGTTTAGTAAGTTTGATTGCTTAAGCTCCACTGGTGATTAAGATCACCTGTAGCCAAGGGGATCACAAATATTTTTGAATTTCCACAAATGAGAGAGGTGTGACTGTAAAATCACATATGTATGAGATTAAACCGCTGATTCCGAGAGCCACACACAAAAACTAGTCTCGGGTTGCATTTTAGCCAGTTTATGTATTTGAATTGTAAATTCAGAGATCCTGGCTCAGTTTATGCCTCTTTATAAGCCTGCGATCACAGCTCTTAAATTAAAATAGTCTCTCCCTTTCAAGAGAAGAAACCTGAAATCCAAATTTGTTCATTGTTCCTTCCTCATTGCCCAAGTAAATCAAGGGAAAATGACTTCCCAGTCACAGTTTTTAAATGCACCAGTTTTGTTCAGGGCGTGAAAATTGTGAGAATCCCATGGATCCAGTACTGAGCACATCCAGGGGGATGAATCACTGCTTCCACCAGTCACTTCCCCAGCATGCCGCCCAAGTTGTCCCAAGTTCCTCTCTGCTCCCCCTCCCCCTATGAACAGCCGTCCCCTCTCACCATGACGCCACTCTCTTCTGACAGGCAGCGGAACACCTGCCAGAGGGTGACTTCACCATACCAATCACTCTGACAACAGCCCAAATAAACCCGTGTCATTTAAACCACAAACAACAATCCAACAGGACTGAGGAACTCAGAGTCATAGCAAAGGGCCAACAGACACACACAGAGAGAGAAAGAGAGAGAGAGAGAGAAGAGGGCTGTTGCCACAAACAATTAAAACACAGTCACCCATGCATGGACTTGGGAACTGCAGGGAGACGGAGCAGCTCCAAGGAGGAGTAAGGGGTTGGAAAGAACTGGTCTGAGCCTAGCACTTCTGCTTACTATGTATGCCCCCTTGGGAAAGTTACCTACCCTCTCTGATCCTGTTTTCCTGTTTGCAGGATGGAAAAATAATAGGACCCAACTCATAGGGTTGTTGTAAGATTCTGAGTATTTATGTAAACATGTAGCACATACTTAGCACTTAATCTGTGTTAGCTGACATTATATTGTATTATTAACACAGGATTACATGGTAGGTCTGCCTTTCTTGTACATTAGCAAACTCTCTAGAGCCCAACACACCCCTCCCACTCTAGCAAGCCGGGCACTACACCATTAAGAAGGAAAGAGGCCTGAATTCAGTTCTGGTTTTGCCTCTGGCCAGATAAAGGCATTGAGGCAATCACATTACTTGGTGGTCAATTTCCAATTCTGCCAAATAAAAGTGCAATCGTTTGCCTTCCAAATTTCCCTTTATGGTTCTCTTACATGGTATCATTTCCTCTACCCATTGTTCAATGCCAATTGTCAATATGAGTGGCAAAGGTTTACATGTGAGGCATCCAGGAACCCTTTCCTTTGGAGCAGGGAGTCCTCTGTCTCCAAGCCTGCCCTTCCCCCAGGAATGTCAGGGCGAGGCGGACTGGGCAAGATGTGGTGCCTGGGAATTGTTTGTAAAGCCTCCCTCTGGAGTGCTCCCGCCAATTCCACAGCATTTCTAATTAGCATTTTAGGCAGTGATGTGCTGCTTTGAAATTTTTCCTTTCAGTAGGAAAGTCAGAACTGTCAGGAGTCTAACTCTTCTACTTTTGATTTCTTGGTAAGAACCCAAGAGGGAAAAAATGCAAGGGTCTTAAAAAACAAAAACCTAAACTTGAGGGGCAGAGGAAAGTCCATATTATAGTGGATGGCTGGCCTGCCTGCCTGGCCAAAAGGCACCCAACATGGCTCACGCTCTGACTATAAGCTTATCTCTGTGTGAAGGCGTCTATACAATCACCCGTAGATAGCGGCAACACCAGACTATTCTGGGCCAGACCAGGAGAGAATGGCTCAAACATGCCTTCTGGAATGCCATCCTTTTAACACTACACAAGAATTCTTGTCAGTATTACTAGCGGGGACTTTTCAATTGCCCTTACTGTCATCTCTCCCGGGGAGTCGCAGTGGTACTGAGAATAATAGCATCTCCAGGTATCAGTCAAGACTTCACAGTTTCATCAAGTGCTTTCATCTCTATACTCTCCTTTGATCCCCACAACAACACTACCACATAGGCAACACGAGCATTATTATCCCCATTTCACAGATGAGAAAACAACCAACATGTTTTGTGAGGTTAAGGACTGGCAGGTCAGGAGCAGAGCTGAGCCTGGAGTCAAGGATGACTTCCTCCATATCATTAAGTGTCCCCTCCACTACGGGGAGCACACTTTCATGCACAAAAAGGAGAAAAGTGGAGTCTTGAGGGTGTCAAGGAAAAATTATTGGGTCAAGTGTGCGGGGCTCTGGTTTTCAGTTTTGATTCTGCTCCAAGTTGGGGGACCTTGGGCAAGTTACTTGCCTTTGCAGGGAGGTTCTTGTCTATAAAACAACGCCCTTCAGCTCTAAATTCTGTAACTAAGTCTCTGCCTCCTTGGAATGACCAAGAGGACATCAGATTTGGATTGGAAAATTGTATGATAATAGCAGCCTGAATTGCAACAATTGGTGGAAACGTGCATAGTTAATCCAATTCTTTTTAAAAATTCACGTTTAAAAGTTATACCTGCACAACATTTAAAGAGACAATTCTAGAAAGCTTTGTAGAAAACCAACAGTCCCCTCCCTCCATTTCCACTCCTTTAGCTGATTGTTTTGATATTTACCTCCATATCTCTCAATAACATGTTTATGTAACTACTTCTTGACTTTTCAGTTGTAGGCTTTATCTATTGACCTTCCACTACGGAAAATGAGGTTTTTGCTTTCTTTGAAGAACTCCCACCCTCACCACACACATGCACATTTCCTGTCCCCCATCCTGCCAATGTAGTTCTATCACAATTTGGTTGGATCGATAGTCTGTGCTTCTGGTTTAATGACAAGGAAAATGCTATTCACTGCTGGGTCATGTTGCATCCAATGAGTAATCTTCCTTTTCTGTATAATATTATGTTTCTCCTGGAGTTAATAATGAACTGTTTTGCTTACTTAATTTTCTATCTACTGATTACTTATTTAACCCTAAACTCTCCCCTAGTTGACTAAGTTTCAATACACATCAAGTGTTCTGCCAATTTTACCTTTTTTGAAGCAATTTTCCCAGGAGCCTTCTGACCAGCTCGAATCTGCACTGGTTTTTGTCTGGGCTGTTGCACAAGAGTTATCTTGTGATTTCTCCCTCCCATGATCCTGGAGACTCTCTTCACTCTCTATTTTGTTGGCTTCCTTGTTTTTTAGTGCCTGTGTCTCTTCTTGGTTTATGTCCTCATTTTGTTGGAGGCTCCTTCAGCAGTCTCCTGAGAAGGGACGTGTGTGAAGCAAACGTTTGGACACCTCATATATCTGAAAAGGCTTTTTTCTAATCTCACATAAAATTGATAGTTTGGTGAGATATAGGCTTCTACACTAGAAACCATTTTCCCTTAGAATTTTGAAAACCTTGCTCCATCATCTTCTAGTTTCCAATGTTGCTGTTCAGAAGCCTAATACCAGTCTAATTCTTGATCCTTTATATAAAACCTGCTATTTCTCTACAGAAAGCAAGGGCCTTCTCCTTGTCTTTGGTGCTCTGAAATTTCATAATGATCCTGCCTTAGTATGGATCTAATTTCATCCAATTGATAGATTTGATAGATTCAAAGAGAAACTCGTGTTTTTCAGTTTCAAATTTTCCCGAATCATCTCTTGAATTATCTTTTCCATTCCCCCTTCAGTCTTTTTTTTCATTTCTACTCTTAGATTTTTAATTTGTTACAGTTCATTCACGTTTTTGAGTGTTCCTTTTTTCTTTTAGAACATTCTATTCTTCTTTCATGGATGTCGTATCTCCATTTATCTTTTTGTGTCTGTTAACGTCAGGAGTATTTTTCTCTCCTCCATTTTTTTTTCTCTCTTCAGAATTTTTGTTTCCTCTAATATGCTACTATTTTTTTTTTAAATCTCTGTCTTTCATGTTAGAAATGCCTGGTAATTCTTCGTTATCTGCTCATATTTAAGAGTGGGGCATTGAAAAGCTGATTATGATTTCTGGGTACACGAGAGGGGTTCATTTACAGTTAGAATAACTGATTGGGCCATTTCCTTGGGTAACTCCAATGCCAGTTTTCTTAGTGGTTTGTTCCTCTTAGACTGGTCAGATACCGCAGCAAAGATTCCAGCTCCTGCTAAGAGGTATACATCTGGCTGCCATTATGTGAGATCCCAGTCAGAGGAAGAAAACAGGAAGTCTTCAGTTAAATATATGAATGTACCCTTAACCCCACTGTTTGCACACGGTGTCCCAAGTTGAGGGATGCTCAGTTTACAGTATCCAAAGAATAATTCCACTCAGAGAAGGGGTGGAGCAGTTTCCTAGAGGGGATCTGGGATCAAATAGCTACTTAAAGACACTTTTAATCAATATTCTATTGTTACCCCACTTTCAGAGGTAACTGGTGCCATCAATTCTTGAACCTTTGTAGCAGTAGGTT
The DNA here is from genome assembly GCA_031878705.1 of Tapirus indicus. Taxonomy (NCBI): domain Eukaryota; kingdom Metazoa; phylum Chordata; class Mammalia; order Perissodactyla; family Tapiridae; genus Tapirus; species Tapirus indicus. The sequence continues at coordinate 52,215,243 of CM062918.1, forward strand.
CTGTGATGTTCAGGTTTTCCCCATTGCTGACATGAGCTTACCAGACATCAGCTTTCTCATGCCTGGTAAATTAGTCACCTCTATTCCATCAGCTGTCCAGCTTCCAAAATATTGTGGCCAATACATTCTCACATGTGGCCTTGTGGGTTATCCTTTAAAAAAGACTCTTTACAAATCATTTTAGTGGATTTTGAGGAAAGAACAGAATTAAATGTGTATGTTTAATCTGCTGTCTCTAACTGTTTTGTCTAAGCTCCTTCATTCTGTCTTTACCATAGTAAAATAGTCAAATATACTTTGGACCAACAATATAATAACATTGTTTGAGAAGAAATCTCAATCCACTGGAAAACTGAGTTTCTTTATGTCCTTTATTATTGTTCATATCTTAATTCTCATTTCTGCCTAGTATATACCTGTAGGCCTGGTCCTGCCCAGTGGATTTATAAACTAAGCCTTTCAAATATCTATTTGACCATTAATCTGAGGAAGCAATGTGCAAAGCCAGCCAAAGACCAAACTACGTCAATTTCATTTAATGTCTCTTGGGTGGCTAACAATTTTCCATTTTAGGTTATTTATGAAAGTTGAATCATTTGCATGTTCATTATTTTAATACTGAAATGGTTATTCCCTACCTGTTTAAAAACCCCAGAGTTGAATCAAGTGGTAGCGTTCCTTAATTTTCAAGAATTGTGCACAATGTGGAAAAGCATAGTGTGTTTACAAGCGTGGCCTCTGGTATCACACTGCCTACATTTGAATCTCTGCTGCCCTCTGCTAGACCTTGGGAAAATTGATTAACTGCTCTGTGCCTTAGTTTCCCCATCTATAAAATGGGAGCAACAAGAGTATCTACCCTATAAGTTTATTGTGAAAATTAAAAGAAACAATATATGCTTTATCCATATATAAAATAAATAATATATGTATTTATAAATCTATGTGTCAGTGACTGACACATAGAAAGAGCTCAGTAGATGTTAGCTAATGTTATTCAGTATTAACACATATTTTTAAGGACTTAGGAACAAAGTCAATAAATGTGCGTTAAGTGTAAGTGTGGCTCGACAATGAGATACTCCCTCATCCCTCAGTTATATAAGAAAAATAATAGTGTCATCTGATGTTTAAACTGTAAACTCAGCACTAGTGGGTAGGTAGGGTCGAGTAGAAATGCACAAAGTCAGGTTGAAAGAGCTCTCAGGTCAGAGAGACCTAGGGTGATGTGACTGATGGAATGTGTACATTGGATGGATGAGCATCATCCAGAAACATCATCCAGGGCAATGCCACTGTACTGATCAGAAGAGGCTGGGTACCATGGTAACAAAGAAATCCCTACATCTCAGTAGCTTAACAGGGAAGGCTTCATTTCTTGATTCCACCAAGTCTGATGCAGATCAATGGTCCTTATCCATCTTATTTCTTTGCCATCTGGAACATGTGGCCGCAAAGGGCCCCACAGGAGGGCAAGGGTGACAGAAGAGGCACATTGGTTCCAAATGCCTTGCACTAGAACTTAAATCACGTCCCCTTACATTCCATTTGCCAAAACTCAATCTTGTGGCCCCAACCTAATTGTAAGGAGACTGGGAAATGTCAAATCCTGTGTGCTCAGGATGAGCAGAGAGGGTGGTGAATCAGAGCCCCATGTGGGCCACCCCCTTTGTGGAGATCTATCTGGGCAGTCAGCTGCTTTCTCCAGGCAACACTTTTCTATCTCTTTACCGAGCATCCATAGTTGTGCATGGTGGGCCACCACTCTCTTTTTGCTCAACTCCCATGGAATCTAGGGGTGGACAAGACCTAAAACCTGTGTGCTCAGCCCTCCCAGTCTTCAGAGCAGTGAGAATCTAGACAGGTAATGTGGTGGGAGCTCCATCCTTAGTACTGAGTGGGGTCTGGGATCTGTTGACTGAAAGCTGGTCTTCTAAATGAGCCCCACTCAACTGTATCCTTTGCCCATCTTCCCATCGGTTCTGCCTTGTGGCTGAACTTGGAGATTCTACTTAGTGACAGTTGAGGGAATAGAAAGAAATTATTCCAGAATATTGTATCTTTATTTTAATTATTTATTAGGTCAGATCTAATAACAGTATTTTGTATATTATAGTTTACAAAGTATTTTACCTCTGTTGCCCTAATTTATTACTGAAATAATCCTGGGAAATAAGTAGCAGAATGATCACAATTTTATATATGAGAGAATCGAGGCTTGGAGAATGGAAGCATCACATTCAAGATCACTCAGTGAGCTGGTGCCAGAAGTGACCCTTGTGTTTAGGTCTTCTAACTTGCATCTGACTTCGATTTTTCCTTTATGGGAGTTAGGTAGATGTTGGATACTCAGTACTGCTCAGTTCTGTGCTATGGGGAAAAACAAGGTCTTTGAACTTAAGTAATTTGTAACCTGTCTGATAAAGAGGACTACTACATTTTATAAAACAATCTATGAAAATTAGGAGAGAGTATATAATTAGGAACTAACTTAGCTCTTCCAGTCCGAAAGGATAATTTTGTGCAATGAAGACGAAAGTTTTTAAAGGGCCCCAAACCTTATACAGCATCATGTCTCCATGTCCTTGTCCAGGCTGTCCCATTGGCACAGAGGACTTTCTTTTAGTTCTCAGCCCAATCACCTCATCTTTCTAATGCTGGCTCAAATACTACTCCCTCCCCCAAAGTCTTCTCCCAACTCCCCAGTTGGGAACGGTGTCTGTGTTCTCCAAGGTGCCCTGCCTGTGCCTCTTCTGTCCTGGAGCACAACTCACATACATATGAAGGGTTTTGATTTCTGGTGGAAGTGGGCAGGGTGGAGGGGGTGTATGGTATCTTTTTCTCCTCCAGGTACATCCTTGATTTCCTGAGGGTAGGAATCAAGTCTTTTTCTGCTCTGTATCTCCAGGGTCCAGTACGGTTCCTGACATGAGTTGAAAGTTCATGGAATGAAAAAATAAATGATCTGGAAGAGAGGACACAGCTTCCTGAGATGCTCAACATCGTCCCGCAGGTGCTTTTCCTAAGCTTGAATCCTGGAATTTTGGAGGCAGAAGACCAGAGCTGAAGAAAATGTGTGGAAGAGAAGAAAGGGGCTGCACCAGCAGATGCTTAAGAATTTCTGGAATTCATACTCCTGCCATCAGAACATAAAGCCCCCCATGACAGTGACCTCTCTGTTCTTCCATCCCCCCTCCCTATGCTATGCAGCTTTGTTCGCCATGTCTGACCATTGCTGTGATTTTCCTCCAAAAGGCTGCCTTTGGCATGGCAATGAATCAGCTTCTCTGTTTTACTAAAGGCCGAGGAGAGCGTGGAGGAGTAGGGGGCGCGGTTATCAGGATTGGTTCTGGGTGCTTCTCCTCCTCTTCTCGAAGTTCTCTCCCAACCTGTAAGGTGTATTTTTTGCTTAGGCACTAAGAAAATCTGAACCTGTGTTCACAAGCGGGACGCATGAAGCAAAAGGGGTTGATAAAATGTAAAAATCCTCAGTCCCTCTTCCACAGTTTGACATTAAGGAAGTCAACTGACCCAACAGCATTTCAGTTTACTTCTCTATAAACGAGTCTAACGACATTTCGCTGAACTCATGGAAGAGTGGCGCGGCTTAATTAACCAATGCTCATTTCTCTCAGCACTTTGGATGCCCTCCATGGGCACAAAATTATGTTATTACTTGGAATAATAATAATAGTTTCCCCTAATAATTCTGTGTTATTATTGCATTTAAGGAACTGTATTACAGGCCTTCTGGATCTAGTTTAATACCTATAAATGTCTCTCCCTGGCAAAACAAGGGAGCATTGCCCGGTGATTATGGTTTGTCTTACATTTCAAAACCAGTCGGTTTAAACCCTCAGCAGAGTCCTTAAACAGCGCCTGGCCAAGGGGGACCTCTTTTGATCTCAGGTCGATGGACCACTGAAAGCACTTAACTTCAGCAAGGCAGCTTGCTTTCAAAGCTGAGGACTTGGCAACTCTAAGGGCCCCACCCAAGACTGTGAAAAGATAGATGCAGAGCCAAGATCAGCAGGCCCAGCTTCCCACCCTGCAGCCAGAGCAAGGTGCCCATATCATAAATCTGATTGCTGTTGCCCCCTGTTTATTTCCACCGGTTTCCTCTGGCTCTTACAGTCAAGTCTAAACTCCTCCCCAAGGCAGGCAAAGCCTTTGAGTTGCACCCCTGACTGCCCCTCCACCTCATCTTTAGCTACTCTCCCTTGCACTCTCTGGTTCTCCATCCTGATCTTTTATTTCTTTGAAAATACCAGGTTCTCTCTCTCTCAGCCTTTATACATGCTGTTCTACAATTTTTGCAAACTCTTTGTCCTTGTCTTTACCTTCAGCTCTCAGGTAGATGTTACCTCCTTCCCAGGCCTGGTTGAGGCCCCTCCTGTGTGCCCACAACATCCTTTGTTTCCTGAGCTAAAGTGCTTGGCACAGAGCATCGTACTTGCCTGTTCACTTCCAGGTTCGCCCATGGACCTCTGTGGGAGTATGAAGTGTGCCAATCCTGCACACTGAGTCTGCACACAGTAAGTGCTTAATCAATATTTGTTAAATGAATAAAAGAATATAGTTTCTCTCTTATATTCCATCCTCTTACATTCTACACACTGACCCTAACCCTAATCCTTCTCTATCCCTGCCCATCAGACGCAAGTAAAATGGATAAAGAAAGGAGAAAAGAGGGCCAGCCCCAATGGCCTGGTGGTTAAGTTCAGTGTGCTCTGCTTTGGCAGCCTGGGTTTGGTTCCCGGGCGTGGACCTACACTACTTGTCTGTTGGTGGCCATGCTGTGGTGGCGGCTCACACAAAAAAAAAGAGGAGGATAGGCGACGGATGTTAATTCAGGGTGAATCTTCCTCAGCAAAATAAAAAAAAAAGAGAGAGAAGAAAGGAGAAAAGAAAAGAAAGGAGTAGATTCCTGAAAAGAAAGACATATTGCAGGCAGGAGGGGGGATAAGAACAATGCAAAGTGAGAAGGGAAAAGGGATATTTGAGAGGGGAGGATCTGAAATGAAAGTAGGGAGCACACATAAGAATTCTAATATAAGAAGCTAAAAGTAAAACCATCCTTAAATGTTCTTTTTCAGAAATTTTCCATAGAAAAGAAGTGGGGAGTGCAGGGGGGACTGTTAGGATTCTTTACATACACTATATCCTTAATTCCTCACACTTACCCTTTGAGACATTAATCAGAGCCCCATTTAATAGAGGAAGACAGAGAAGCTCAGAGAGGTGGAGTCTCTTCCTCAAGGTCACACAGCTAAGTGGCAGAGCCCAACATGGAACTTGAATGTGTCCGAATCCCACCTGCCCCGTTAGAAGATTAGATGTCTGTTCCACTGACGCAGCCTCCTTTCTCTGGGACTCTGGGATCCGTGAGTCTTCCCTCTCTTTGCGATGGAGAAGAGAAAGGGAGCAACCAATAACTAAGAAGAAAAAGGAACTTAGGTCTCAGGTGTTAAATGCTGCACTTTGAAGAATGGTGTCTTACTTTTGCATGAAAAAAAGATTCTGATTTTCTTTCATCAGAGGGAAAATGAATTGAACTGATTTTCCTTGGCTCTTGGTTTGTCTTTCCTATTATTAGGTACACGTCTTGGAGTCCTTCCGTGTACATAGGCCCAGCAAGGAAGTTGTTAATTCCTTGTCAGAGCAATATTTTCGGCCATGGTTTGGGCCTGGCAGACAGAACTGTGCTTACGGACTTCAGCAAAACCAGCACAAAAAAGCCCAACAGACAGGCTGCAGAATAAACTCTCCATCATTGTTTGCCTTTCCTAAAGGCTCTGTGACACCAATTAATAGATTTCAGCAGTCCAGATGCTTACTGACATCTACATAACTCTGTCTCACTCTCTGGTTTTCTACATCTAAATTTCCCCTCCCTTTGGGGACTGAGATTAAAAAACAAGAGTCTTGTGCAGAGCAAGCAACTGTCTTGTCTTTGATTTATGCTATTACTGGAACTGTGGTCCTTGAAAGAAATTCCATCACTACCATAATGAGGACGAAGATTCAGTTAACTAATAAATCCTTCAGGAGCGTGCTCTGATGCTGTTGAACTTTTCATTAAACAATGATGTACAAGAAGGGAAGAAAGATTTTTAAATAACCTGATACACACACACATCCACTGTGGCATCAGTCAAGGCCTAGAAATATCATATGTAAGAGAACCAAGTTTACAATTAATAATAACACATTTCTCCTGAAAATACTAGGTAACTTAGCCTTCCTTCATTTCTGGGCCTGTCTTTGTAAAGGGAAGGGAGAGAACCAAAACCGATCTGTGATTCAATCAGAAAATGCAAATGAGGTCAAGTTTCTCACAGGCTTGTGAGATTTCCCTAGAGAAATTTCCACAGCGTCTCGGCCGCTGCCAGGGCCCTTCGGAGGCTGTGGCTTGTCTGTGGAGTGAAAGGAACACAGTGCTGGCTCCCTCCTTCTTCCCTCCGACCTCTGGCTGGCTGGGCAGTTGAATTCCAGTCAGGGACTTCTGAGAGCTTTGGGAATATCATCCCAGGACTGAGGTCAAACCCAGACACACACGCGAATGGGTTGCCTTTTCATGGGTGGAGCTCATGGCCTGCCTCTCTGCCCTGTCTCAGAGTGAGGACCTTGCATCCCAAGTGAGGTGGGAGAGAGGCTCCTTGGGCACATCCTCATGGGGGAAGGGATCCTGGAGAAGCCCTGCCTGCTTCTGGGACAGGTGACTCAACCCCTGTGAATGCCTCAGGGCAACCTGGAAGGACATCTCTCTCATACAACCTCTCCCCTCCCTGATGATCTAAACTAAAAGTGTGTGCGTGGATGCATTTCACAGAACCGGGTCCTCCCCTGGGCCACAGAAGTCTGAAGCAGTCAGTCCCTGCTATCTTGTGATTGGGAAACTAGTAGTTTGGGACAAGCTGATAAGTGATGCTGCAAGTCAAGACGCTCCCCTCCACCTCCCAGCAAGCTGAGGGTGGCTCAGGGAATTTATAAGGTTTCTCGTTGCTCAGCACAGGTTCTAGCATGTGTTTTGAAAGTAGCCTTTTTTTCATCTCAGAGATAGGTAAACACTGCCAATCAAAGCTATATGCACGTTCCTTTAAGTTTTAAAAGACTAGACAGTATCAGGAGCTGACTTTCTAGGGGTTGAGAAGAGGAGGAAACGACTGGAGCCCCCCCAGCTCTCAGCGTGCCGGGAGGTCTCACAGAAAGCGAATCCCTGATTACACATTTCACACATGGGAAAGTGCTGGTGAGAACCAGGCCCGCATTGCGTGAAGGGGGTTTAAGATTTGAGGTCAAAAAGGGGCATTCTCTTTTCCTGTAAAATTTCTAAAAATTATTTTTAAGCTAAATGTTACTCTCTTGGCCTGTAGCTTTCACACTGAGAACTGAGAACCGAGTGTGGGGTGGAGGGGGCAGGTATATGGGTCTTACAGGAAACTTTGAGGAAAACAACATAGGTTTCCCCTAAGCTGTGAAAACTGCAAGTCTGGAGGTCCCAACTTATTTATCAGTTGGCCTAGTCTCGGTTTTTTGTTGCTGAGCTTCCCTCCTCCATGCGCCTCTCAAAGTGCGGTCACAGACTACAAACATGAGAACGGCTAGGACGGTTTGTTAAAAGGCAGATTCCCAGGTCTTGCTCTGAAAGATGCTGAGTGTGGTCCAGTAATTGCTAAAGGAGATGGTTGATCTCTAATCCCCACCCCCACCCCAGCCCACCCCAGCTCTGCAGCTCTATGATTCTAGACTCCCTAGAAAGGAGCACCACCAGGACTGCAGCTACCCCACTGCCAGAGTCCACCTCACCTCTGCCAGGTGTCCCCAATTACCTAGTCCCCCCTGTAGGGCCTAGGGCCTTGGCCAAGATTGGCTCCTCCCACTAGCCTTAAAGAAGAGCCCAGAGGCTGGCCAGTTGGCTGTATAAGGGATTTATCTTCCACTGAAGATGCCTTCAATGCCTTCAGGCTCTCTGATCCTTGGCGGTGGTGTGCGTTCCACTTCCAGCCAACTTCCTCTTGTCGTAGCTTCTTTCTGGCTCCCTGCTGCCCGCCCGTCCCTTTCAGGCTGACTCTTGCCTTGTTCCTCTGACCTGCATGACACGCTCTGCCTCTGTGGCCGTTTGGATCAGGGGCTCCTAGGCTCTGTGCTTCATGCTGGGTCTACTCTACGTGCTGCCCATGTCCTAGTGCTGGTGGTCCCTAAAGCCTTTGGCCCTCCAGAAGGCGGGGCTCACATTAAAAGAGTAGCCTTCTATTCTTCCTCTCACCACCAAAGTGGCCCAAAGGCTTCCACGTGACTAGTAACTCACCACGTTTGCCCCCCGCCCCTGAATCAATCACTCCCTCTTCTGCATTTCCCAAGGCTTGGGACACACTTCTCCTATCATTTCACATCGTATTCCAATTATTTGCATCCATCTCTCCTCCCTGCCTAGGATGTAAACTCTATTATACCAAGGACTGTGTCTTACTCATCTCTGCATCCCTACCAACTAGTGTGGGGCCTCATGATACTGACACATACATTTATTGAGTGCTTACTGTTTGGCAGGCACCACGCTAGATGCTTTCAGGCAATATGCCACTTCATCCTCGCAGCAACCCTACAAGATGGACACTTTTATTAATCCCACTTGAAGAAATGAGGCCAATGAGGCCAAAGAGTTTACTAACTTGACCAAAGTCATGCAGCTAGTAAGTGGTCACTTTAGGAATCCAAGCAGGCTGACTCCCGAGTCCCAGGGTAAGAGCTCATTCAAAGTTTGCTAAATAAATAAAGGAAATATGAACAAATGAGCGAGAGGAAGTATCCATAGAAGCCCTGCATTTTGGAGCTAAAAGGAACTTAGAGACCATTTAGTCCAAAACCTGACTTTATTGCCGGAGAAGCTGTGAGTCAGGGCAGTGAATCGAGGTGTCTGAGGTAACGCAGTGTGGCGGTTAGGGGCCCTGGCTGTGACAGGATGGCCTGGCTCAGAATATGGCTCTGTCACCTACTATCTGTGTGAAACTGGGCAAGTTACTGAGCCTCATTGTTCCTCAGTTTCTTCATCTATAAAATGGGGATGATAATACTAGAATTTCTCTCATCGTTTTTTGTGAGGATTAAATGAGATACTGTAAATTTCTTAGAACAGTGCTTGGTATATATAAATGCTCTTGAAATGTTAGCTATTGTCATTACCGGTAGATTCATGGCACTCAGAGCTGAAAACGGCCTTAGAAGTCATGAGTCCAACTCATTTTAATGAGGAGGAAACTGGGGTTCAGTTTCATATTTACTTTGACAACTAAAATTGCCAGAATTTGATCATTTAAAAGAAGCATTGTGATTTCCTAGTTCAATGCCCTCATTTTTCAAATGAAGAAGCTGTAGCCCAAGGAGTCACTTGACTTGCCAAAGTCTCTACCTCATCAGAGCAGAGTTAGAAGGAAACCTGGGTCTCCTGACTCAGCTGCACTAACACAGACCCACTAGTCAGCCCATCCCCCACCACACTCTTGTCCCAGGTTTCTCAGCTTAGGAACAGAGAGTCCAACTGTCCATGACTCAAGTTTGTTAGAAACACTCCATGCTGGAGCTCAAATTCACGGCAAGCAAGTCCATTAAGATCCAGTTCTTTCATATGACAGATGGGTAGAATTACAGAATCACATTGCAACTGGTGATTTGTGAGATCCATACTGGAAGAAGGCAGAACTCGCCACCACTAGGCTGACTGGGGAGTGAGTGAGTCAGCATTTGTGTTGCAAATCACCCAAAGATATATACACTAGTCATCGCTCAGCAATCAACACTTGCCCTCCCTGCTTCCCTGGTGCCATCTAGCATCAGTGGTTCTTTGTCTCTGATGCCCATGAGGTGGCTTTGAAAATGGTGATGCCCAGGCCCCAGCCCAGACCATCTATCAAAGAATCTCTTGGGATGGGGCCAGGCATCAGTGTTTTTTTAAAAGGCCTCCAGGTGGTGATTCTAATCTGTGCTGAGCTAATCCATAAGGCAAGTGAAATGTCCTCTACTCATAATATCCTAGGGCAGTAGTTCTCAGAATGTGGTCCTCAAACCAGCAGCATGACATGGGAACTTGTTAGAAATCCAAATTCTACACTAGGTACCCTCGATCATTTTCTCTCAGCACTCTGTTAGTTTTCATAACACTCAGCAAGATGTGAAATTATACATTTATTCATTTAATGTCCTTTGCCTACCCTCCTCCACCCCAGATGGGAGGCTTCATGAATGGAGGTTCTAACTATGTTTGTTGTGTTAGAGTGCCTGGCACAAAGGGGGGACTCCACAAACATAGATCCAATGAGTGAATGAATGAATGAATGAATATTAAGGATATAGAGGCAAGACAGATGTATTACCAAATTTTTCATTTTTCAGAATTTATTGCTGTGGTCTTATTGAGATAGAACACAAGCATATGTAATACATGTTTTATCTCCCCCAGAAATAAGAAAGTAAGTTCAGCTCAATGTAGCTGGTGAGTAGGAATTTTTAGACAATTACAAGGAAAAGGAAAAGAAAGAAAGAAAGAAAAGCATAGAACAGATACTAACAAGAAAAAAAAAACAACAATGTAATAACTTTGGCCAAAAGTGTGGCTTTGCCTAAAACACTACTGCTTCTTTAGGTCGGGTCCCTAAATATTTATTAAACGTATCTTGGGGATAGCCAGTGTATTAATAAGCCCTTTGTCAGAAATAAAGAAATTTAAGACAAGCTTCATGGACTTTAAGTTTATTGGGAAAACAGAGCTTATTGATGTGGAATTATAAGAAGGATAACATAAGTTAGTAAGTAGCAAGTTTATTTCCAATAGGCAGGTCTATTGAATGCTTACATATATTTGTGCTGCTCAGATCAGCTATCCTAATTTAGGTTCAGGGGAGATCCAAGAAGAGATCCATAGAAGGGCAGTGCATGATGTGTTGGCAAAATCAGGGGGGGCTTTGTGGAGGAGAAAGAGGTCTGGGACTTGGAAAACTTGATTGAGCAAGGCTTTTGGAAATTAACATTGTCAACATTTTTCCCTAGCTTTGCGTGGAGACCAGGCCTAATCTATGAAGCTAAGACAAACTTTGTTCTTGGATGTGAGTTGGGGGTTCAAATGAGGAGAAACAATTGTCTCTGTGAGCTTTAAATACAGTTTTGTTGACAGAGGCCAACTGGCTCTTTTCATAGGCATCTTCTCTTGTAAATGGAATCCCAAAGTGCCAGTAACTAGGGTGTTACATTCACTAATAAAAGCCACGTTTCAAAACTTAGTGTACTAGTGGCTGTATACTGTAGTGATTAAACCAGACTGGCTGGATTCAAATCTCAGCTTCTGCCATTGAACAGCTATGTGACCTTGGACAAACTATATAACCTCCCATTGCCTCAGTTTCCCCATGTGTAAAACAGGGCTAATAATAATAATATCTTGCTCGTACGATTGTTCCTGTGAAGATGAAGTGAGGTCATTTATGTAAAGTTTCAGAATGGTGCCTAACACATAAGAAATGCCACAGAAGTGTCAGCAATCATTATTTAGAAACCAGATTCACATCAAACCCATGTAATCTGATGTTAAGATCTATCTGCTTATCCAAAAGACGACCCAAAATGAACTGCAACTCTGCTAAGGGACAGGACAACAGCCGGTGAAGGACAAAATAATCTGATACTTATGGAAAAGGTCACAGAGGTGACTTCAGTGGTGGAATATAAAATACCATAAATAAAGAGGGTCCAAACAGGTTAAAGTAGGACTGTGCAGCCAGGAATTTCTGGAGTTGTCTAGCGCTGATACCTGAGGATTAGCTCAGGTGATTGGAGCATGTTGTAAAGAACAAAGGGTTACAGAGTTAATCCTAATTGGAATCAGTTGACTTCCCTCCTGTGCCATGGTAACAGGGATATCCAAGCTGCCTACTAAATTTTGGTGCCACTGTTACCAAGTAGAACTGGAAGAAAGCCTAGTGGAGCTGGCTTGTTACAGTCCATCACTGCTTCTAGCAAATGCTTAGGTACTTCTGTATCTGCACCAAGCATACACACAGAAGGCAGTAATGCAATTATCATATAGAAAAGTCAGGTCTGACAGAGCGGTAAAAATGTAGCTATTCTGTGGAAGTCACTGTGACGTTAATAACTATGTTCACTATTCATTAGAGACCAGAATTTGAACTATGGCAAAGCTATCTCAGAGTGTCATTCGGGAGGTTTGTTTGAATCACTGAAGTTCCATAGGGGGTTTGATTCAAGGTGGCCTCATGTATAAGTCCCAAGGCCAAGAACTGGAGGCATTATAGTGAAAGCCTAGCATAATCCACAGTCAGCTCTGAGTAGGCCTGCTTCCCTGTCTTACATCTCCATCCTCGAAGTCATGTGCTGCTGTTTTCGCCCTATTGCATAGCATGGCAAGGGAGAAAGAAGGGTGGACTGCATGCAAGGAGCTTGACTCTTCCAGAATTTCCTCATCTGTAAAAATATGGGAATTGAATTTGCTAATTTCTGAGACCTTTCCACTTCTAAAATTTGAATCTAAGATGTTTGATATGCATAATTTAGATATAACTTACACAATTCTTGAACAGAACAAACAGGTACCACATAGGATAACGTGAGAAGTCTCCCTGCTGAAAAAATATCTCCCCATCTCCCTGTCACAGTCCCTGACATTTTACCATTATAAATATATTCTTTTGGACTTCAAAGGCTTTTAAATTCTTAAGAGCCTTCTATTAAAAGGTAGAAAACTCTGAAAGCAATTTAAGTCTTTACTAGTTCTCACCTTACAGGCAGGGCCAATTGGTCAGATTGCTTTCCAAACACGACTAAGAGAAAGGCCTTATGGGAATGGAACATTGGATCGGATGGCGTGAATCTTAGTCTACCTGAGAGTGGGGACTCTGTCTCATTCATAGCCCTTAGTCCTGTCTCTATACAGGTATTGGCACATGCTTGGTACTTTTAAATGTTTTGGTAGGTAGGTAGGAAGGAAGGAACGAAGGAAGGAAGGATTAATGCCCAAGCACGGAAGTACTCTTGAGAGTACCTCCCACATCTGACCTGGTCTCAGGTATCCAAGGTCACCTTTTCAACTTGGGTCCCAGGTGCTAAAAACAGCCCCCACTCTCAAGGGGCAATTTCCAGCCTCGCTGCTGACTTCCCTTAGCTCTGAGAGGGCGCTGGGCTGTCACTGAGGACTATTCAGGGACTCAAGCAGACCAGCTGCCGCTATGCTGAGCCCTGCACCAGTTCTAGGCGCTACACTTTTTTTAAGCACTTGATTTAAATGAAGAAAGAAATTGGCTTATATTTTTAGCAGCTCCTGCTACTAAAACTCATTTGACAAAAGTGCCAAAGGGACAGTTAAGTCTGAGTATGATTTTTTTTCCCATGGAGGAGGAGGAGGGTATAATTTATCTGAAAATGACTGGTACTTTCCTGGCCTGGGGACATTATTCTACCTGCTCTCTTTTTTTTAAAGGCATACTCTTTTTTTTTTCTTCCCATCAAATTTCAAACTTAAGATATTTATTGTCTTTAGCTTTAGTTCCCAAGCCCTAATGCAACCACAGAAAGGAAAAGGTGTGCAGCCTCAGTTCAGAAACTCTACAACCTTCAATTACACTTCAGAATTAGAGGCATCTAATGGGGTAGACCAACACCCTCCCCCTGCCCTACCTGTGATACAGATATAATGCCAAGTACCTTGTAGAAGTGTAACATTAAGCCTAATCAGAAAACAGTATTAATGTTGTGTTCATATATACTGGGTACCAGACTCAAAGTATATTCTAGAGTGCCCCACATACCCTCTTCCCAAATGTTTCTATTACTGACTTGCCTTAATATCTGAGATCACCTCCATTACAGCTATGGAGAGAATTACTGTAATGAAGAAATTTTTTCTTTCTTTTTTTTTGAGAGTTAAGGCAACTATTAGAAGCCTGTGCTAAAATGCATATTACTTATGAAAGTAACATATTAACCCAATAATGCCTTGCCATAAATGACTGCAAAAGATGAGTTAGCCTGTAGAAATGAAGCCTTGAGAGAATGAGAGTTTTGAAGAAATAAGAAAATGTCTGGTGTATATAAAATCCAAAATGAACTCATTTGTTCGTTTGCTATTCGGAAGATTTTCCCCAGAAATGCAAAATTATGAAGAGTGGTTATGTTCCCAGAAGACAGTCTAAAAAAGTCTGTTTTAACCATAATGCACTTGAAGTATAATCCTAAAGGTATCCCCAAACCACCCTTCATGGCAAGGCTTCCATAGGAAAGTGTGTTCAGGAGGGACCAGCTTGGGGGCCGCACTCCATGTTCCTGCTGCAGTGATGTGGGGGGCAAAGAGCTGCCTCCTGGGAGAGAGAGGGTCTTCGAAGGAATCTGGATGGGGAAGGAGGCCTGTGTCGGTCCCTGAGAACAGGCCAGTTTCATCTGTGGATGTCTGCTCCCCAGGACCCCAAAGGTTACTGACTGCTCCATATTATTGGAGTGCTCCATTACTGACTGCTCTTCCAGTCAGGATTCTTGAAGACTCCTTTATAGCAGGCAGTACCATTACAGCGGCCAGCCCTGGTGGTCGAATTGTTAAGATTCAGCGCTCTCAGCGCCATGGCCTAGGTTCATTTCCAGCTCAGGGAACCACACCATCTGTCTGTCAGTTGTCATACTGTGGTTGCTATGATGTCAAAAGCTGTGCCACCAGTATTTCGAATACCAGCAGGGTCACCCATGGTGGACAGGTTTCAGCAGAGCTTCCAGACTAGACAGACTAAAAGAAGGACCTGGTTACCCACTTCCAAAAAAATTGGCCATGAAAACCCTATGAATAGCAGCGGAGCACTGGCTGAAATGGCACTGGAAGATGAGAGGATGGCGCAAAGAGACTGGGCAGGGTCCCAGTCTACACAGGGTTACTAGGAGTCAGAATTGACTTGATGGCATTAACAACCACCACCATTATAGCAGTTAGAAATCTGTATTGTCCCCCGTACAGTGGATGGCATGTATTAGGTGCTCACTGAGAACTGGATGAAGTAAGAAAGACACAGATACATTTCAGAGACAAACTAGTACCAACTAGATGGGGCATTTCATTGTAGAGGATCACTAGGGTGAAGAACAGGCAATACCAGAAGTAGTAGGCAAAGGGGAACAGGCTGAAGAGCCTTCCTGAAAAAGGTATGAAGGAGATGGGAAGGGAGCTGAGAACAGAGCAGACAGCCAAGGAGTGGTGGCAAGTGTGAGGAGCAGGGAGCATGTGAGAGATTCACTTTGTTTACCCTCTCAGCCTTGACTCCAGACCTCAGTCTGGAGCAGGAAAGGGAAGAGATGCAGACAGGTGAGGAAGGTGGTCCTGCCAATCTATTGATCAGACCCAGGTAAAGGAAGGCTTGGGTTGGGGCCCAGAGGGCATCAAGAGGCTCCCATAAGGAAAGAGAGGCTAAGAGGAGGACAACGGAAGGGCAGGCAGAAACGCTCTTCAGCAACTGTCATATCTGGGCTCAGCCACTCCGGGTAGTCTACTCACTTCTGGCACCTCTAGGTAGCTAATGACAGAGGTGCACTGCATGTGGAGTGGCCACTCTCTCTACAGACCATGCAGGGCAAATGGATGCACCCCCTACCCTGGTCCAGACCCACAGGGGATGTTGGACCCTCGAAGAGAAAGCTCCCATGAGGCACTGGGCAGAAACCATCCAGAATATTTTTTTTAACCTCAGGAAGAAAGTTTAAAAGCTAAGTCTTGGTTAATAGCTTCTCCAAGGACTACCACTTTACATTTTCCTTCCCTCTCTTCTTTCTGATTCCCACTGATTTTGATTCTCTCTCATGTTCAGACAACGTCTCGCCACGAGTAGCTCCTCTAGTCTCTCTCAAACCTGTATAAAGGTGCAGAATTCATCTGCATTCGTTATAGTCTCAGGGCAACTCATTTACTTTCATCTTGCAATATCCAAAGAGTTACTCATTTACTTAGATCACTTAAGGATTTCCAGGAGCCCTGCAAAGAAGACATTAGGAGTCCCCCTACCCCCCAAGACTTTCAGAAGAATTGTGAGCCCCGCGGGGGGTGGTGTGTCCCAGACAGTGAGACAGCCAGTTAGGCAGAGGCTTTAGTAAGAATCTCCCAGGGGGGAGATGTCTTTCCTCTGGCCCAACCTGGTTCAGGCTTCACCTTTGCTTACCTGGATTGCTGCCCTTCCGGAGACAGGATCCCCAGGGAGTTCCACAGCAGGAAGTGTTAGTCTCCCTCGGCATTTATTTATACCTTAGGGCTAATGGAATTCAGAGGGTCGCTACTCCCTGGGGCACTGACCTGTTAAACTTTCTCTCTCACTGGAGTGGAAGACATCATCCTCAGTTCCTGCGTCACTGATCAGCAGACAGTGGGGGTGACAGAGGGCCTTTTCAGGACCCTTGCGATCACACCCTAGCGATACCAACTTCTATCTCGTGGTGGACCCAATTCTGCCAAAAAATAGTGGTCTGTTCAGGCCTCCAGCTTGAAGTCTAGTCCCCTAAGAGCCCTGCACTAACTAGGGAGAAACTGCACATCTGGAAGCCTCCGACGCTGACTCCTTCCAGAGTCATCCATGCCTTAATCGGCACTAGCTTGCCAGGACAGCACAGAGAAAGAGCTTGTCAGTTCTTCCACGAGCCCTTGTCATTTTATGAAGCAATCAACTGCAAGGGTAGGGCCCAGACACTTCAGATTCCTACAGGGAGATGGGAGAAATCTCACAGAGCACCAGAAAACTCCTGAAGGATAGGTCAGGACTGGTGACAGACTCTTGCTTCTGTTCATTCATTAACTGATCCATCTTTTAATTCATTCAGTAAACACATACTTCATTCACAACACTTTAAGACAATGACCATGTTGCCTTATTAGTAGTTAACATCTCCCTACTGTATTGCAGGCTTGACAAGGTTGAGACCTAGGCCTAACTCAGTTTGGTGCTGTGCCTGGCACAGAGTGGGAGCAAACAAATAGTTTATGAATGAGTGAATGAATAAACAAATGAGTGAACAAACAAATTTAAAGATATCCCACTGAGTAAATGACTCTGTGTTAGAACTCATTCAAAGGTGAGAAGTTACAACATTTGTCTTGGCCTTTTGCCGAAAATTATCTACTTTCATCGATAGCTTCATATATTCATAAAGTGGCATTTTTGTCTATATTCTTTTAAAAATAAATCACCTTCTATAATTATAAATGTAGTATGTATTTGCATTAATATAGAAGGAATGGCTGTTTATTTAGAAAATGTGGAAAAGATAGACTGTTTTAAGGACAAACATTGTCCAGAATCTCACCAACACTGTTAACATTTTGGAGAATTTCCTTCTAGTGTTTTTTCTATATATATAAATTTACAAAGTTGGAATCACGCAGTTTTAGATCTTGATTTTTCCACTTAACATTATATCATGAGCATTTTACCATATCATTAAATATTCTTTGAAAATGTTACACTTAATGGCTGCGTAATATTACATTATAGTTCTTTAATTCTTAACTAATGCTGATTTATTGTCCTTAATAACTCCCCGAATCACTACACAATCAAAATTGTTCCTAGGCTTTTATAACCATCATAGTGGCTGATGCAAACTGAAAACCTTTACAAAATGACAAATAAATACTTCCAGGCAAGTAAAGCTATTGCAAGTATGGCCGGATCTCATCTTCAGCTTTTCCCTTCTCAAAGTTACTAATTCATACAAGCATGCTAATGCCTTTGGAATGTTTATTCTCTTAAAGTTGGAAGCTCCAGGGTACATAAGAAAACAGGCATAGCGTGTGATGAGAAACACATGGCAAGAGCCTAGTTGATTCACGAAACGCTCGAGATTTACTTGGGCATGAGGGACCATACCTCAATTTAGGAACAGAAATATTTTAGTTCTCTACAGCAAAGTGATTTTGCTAAAAAAAAAATCTTAAGCCATCAAGATAAGAAACAATAATCTAAAGTAGACACAGTCACAGGCTTGTATCATCAGTGTGGAGACTGGGAATACCCGTGGGGCTGTGATGACAGATGAGGTGATGAAGGGCCTTTACCAGATGGGAATCGGCACATACATTGTGTCCTGGGCTCTCTTCTATTGAACGACTGGATTCCAAATGTTGCCATATTCTCTTTCATGCTTTGGGTCCCATCCTACCCCAATCCAGTCTTTACCTTGAAGCTGGAGCATTTGATAAGGTGAATTTGAAACTCTAATTAGGAGAGTTTTGCATTGAAAACTCACTCTAGCACAGCCAGGACAAGGCTGGATGACATGTCTGGCAGGGCAAAACTGATTACCCTCACCACTCAGTGGCCACACTTGTGTACACTGGTTCCCTCCCCGCTGACACATCAGCTTGAGGGTGGATATTACCTCGTAAGAGTGCGGGGCAGGCAGCAGAAAGCTGGTCTGGGGTGCTAACTAGCTAGGTAAATGGACAGTCTTCTGCAGAGGGCAGCGTTGAGGCAAGTCCTCAAATTCCTACAGCTGAGTCTTCTAGAAGCCCATAGTTACATGTCTCTGATAATATGTAAATACAGAACTCTAGATCCATGCATTTGTCCCCACCTCATTTAGGTATTCTGGGATGAAGTAGAGAGATGCCCCACCCCTCTACATGTATCTTTCTCAAGTACTTTCTCATCACATCATTTCATGACTCCTGAACTCAAAACCATTCTGACGAACTAACAGTTTCCATGTCCAGCCACATTGGTGTGTTGCAATCAACTGTGAGGATGTCACAGGAAACATTTGTGATTGATTAATATTTTTTTTTATAAGCTAGTAGAGTCCAAGTTTATCCCTATAAAACATCACTCTATAAAACATGCCTCCTGGAATGGGAAAAGGGTTAGGTGGCAGCTAATATGGTAGGATGTACACAAAGCCCACAGCCTGACTTTCTGAGACAATATTTGCAGACCTACCATTACTGATACAACACCAGCAGTCACACAAATGCTTTTTATGTTTTGTGAACACTATTCTCTTCTACCAGCAAAATTATTTGTGTTATGGCAGATAAAGCTAGTTATGGCCCAATGTCTACTACTCCCTTCTTCCAAAGGAATTAAGACTTTAGTTGGGCACACGGCCACCCAGGATAAACATATTTCCCAGCCTCACTTGCAGCTAGATGTGACAGGTGACCACGTTCTAACAAATGAGATGTAACGATGAGTGAAGCATGCAACTTTCAGGTGGGGCCCTAAAACTAGTCCCTCGTTTGCCAGGGACTTTCCTGGTTTTAGCACTGAAAATGTCAGGTCCTGGAAAATCCCTTAGTTCTAGGCAAAAATGGAATGCTTGATCACCTTTCACCCCACTGTCCCTTTCTTCAGCCAATTTCCTGGAATGGACAAGGTAGTGATCCATCTTGGACGTGGAGATGAAGGGAAAGCCCAGCAATGGCAGAAGGAGCCAAAAGGAGCCTGGGCCCATGCCAACTTTCTATCGACAGCTGCCACACCAGCTCAGACTCTCATGTGAAAGATAAATCAGTTTCTATCTTGTTACTTTCTCTCCAGCTAACCTACGCCACCAAGTTCCGTCTCTCTTACCATTTTTGGCAACCATGATTTTGTCCTTTTCTGGAATCTGGCAGTACCTTTATCATGCATTTGATATTTAATCACAGACTTCTTTGTACGGTCATTTATCTTATTACATGTTTAAGTCTTGTCTCCTGGGAACATTCTAAGATCCAGGGAGGCAGTGTAGTTGAGAGAACATGGCTTAGGGTTTAGAAGATCTGGGTTCAAGTGTGAGTTCCAGCACTTGCTGCTTGGGTGATCTTGAGTGACAGTTTCCTGACTTATAAGGTGACTGTGATAATAATACCTCCTCTGCCTACTGGACTGTGTTGTTGGGAGATTGGATACTATTAGAATATGTCATCAACCACCAAGCACCATAACCATGTTAAAATTGTTCTTGAGAACTAGTCCTTTCTCGAATATTTACCAGATATCCCTAGCAGGCTTACTACAGTGCCGGGGACATAGTGAATGACAGCTCCATGAATCTTTGTAGAATGAATAAAGGAGGGGGAAAAAAGGTAAAAATAATACTTCCTTAAATATTATGAAATTGCAAAGAATAAGGCTCTGCCTGGACATCGACTCCTTCAAATGCAAGAAAGGCACAAAATATTGACCATATATCAAACTGAGGCCTCAGACCCAAGTTTTCATTCATGAGTGGGTTTTAAGAGCCACATTACTAATTAATTCATGGCAATAAAGTCTAAGTCAAGAATGCTAGAGATACGAGGCCAGTTTCTACGAACAGTGGCACCACCCTTTTTAGCCTCAAGTCCGCATGCTCTGTACCTCGACACAAACACGAGGAAAAATCTGAAAGGCTATGCACACATTTTATGTCAGGGAAGAGATGGCTTCTACTTAGCAAGCTGCAAAGAGAGTTGCTATTTTCAGGTGCTCTACAGCTTAGCAGATTACCAAGGTGATGACATTAAGTTTAAGACTACCTATTAATGGAAAGATAAATGTGAGTAATTCAGGGAGGCCACTTAAGCAAACACCAATTGAAGGATAAAAATCACCATGAAGCTCATGGGGGAAGAAGAGAGATGCAGGTTTACCCAACAGCTCAGACAATGGAGCTGATCCCATTACAGATGCACAGCTCCTGCTCATTTGTTGAGAGGTGGCCATTTTGTTCTCACCAAAGAGTGGCAGAGCTGCCCAGACAGCTCCCGCTCAACAAGTCTGTGAGGGAGGCCCAATGCCGCAAGGTCCCCTACTAGTTCCCTTTTTCCCCTTGTGATGGTAAATTTTTCTCAAGATCCTCAGCCCTGCAGGATTTTTCCCCCCAAAAGAGCTATCTCTGTCCTCAGAATAAGAGCCTGCAAACTCAGCATTGTGGAGCCACAAATGACCAAGAGTTATTTTTCCTAGAAATAGTTAGAGTTTCAAAGGACCCGAGGTCTTATACCCTGGGAGTGGACTTGTCACTGTGGGGCTCAAGTGTCTACGTGGCCAGGGTGGGAGTGGTGGTGTAAGGGAAAGTAGTTTTGGAGGGAGAGAGGACCCCAGTATCTTCAGAGTAACAGCATTTGGCTGCTGTCTTCGCTGCCTTTCCACGAAGTGGGACCAGAACACTGCACACGAATTGCTCTGATCAAATCAAGGGGCCCTAAAGGAGATCAGGCTTGGCTTAAAAGCTCTTGGGCTATGAGTTAATAAGAATTTTAATAAAAATGGAAAGTATAGCCCTGGGCCGTGGTACAATATCTCTCCGGGTTGCGGGAGTTCTATCAGTCAATCATATAATCTTTCTGACGTTCGTAAAGTGGAGAGGGTAAGGGAAAACAGTATGGGCCAAAGAAGGTTTCAAAAACATAAGGTGCAGAAAGACCATCAGTTCTCTGATTGGCCCTCCAGGGGCCTGAGACATACCTGAAAGTGAAGTCTTTCTCACAAGACAAGATACCAATAAAAACAACCTATGCCCAACACACTTTACAGAACAAAGCAATTACTATACACGTTTAATTGTCATGGCAACCTGTGATTCCAATTTATTATTGTCCCTACTTTACAGATGAGGAGCCTGAGGGTCAGAGAGGTGTGTGGCGGGGGGACACCTAATCCCAGGTCTTCTGACTTCTACCTCCTTCCACAAATTCCTCAGCAGCTTATTAAATTGTACATGCGAATTGCCTGTCCAATCACTACAACGCTCTGGTTCAGTTTACTATCCTCAGAGGCAACCTAGAAGATGGCTGATCTGTATCATTTGATTCACCTCCAAAGGTAGGAAAAATTATTAATCCTTTTTCACCTCCAAAATTTAGCATTGAGATGAAAACTTACTACCCATTGAAAAGCAAACAGCCTCCCTGCTATTTATCTGTTTTTGTCTAAAGGACTGTCAAGTTCTGTGGTACTCAAGGTACAGTTCAATACCTAGGGTGTTGCCCAATCACTTATTTACTCCATTACACTGACCTCTTTTAATATATCCACCAATGGGTATATTTCTGATGCTTACACTTGGTCATACAGTTGATAGGCAAGATTGGTTTAAAACTTTTTTCTTTAAATAAATGGCATTCAGCTGAAAATATAGATGGCATGGTATGATGCTTGTTGAGCCAGAACATGCTGGTATAAATGCCAGCCTATGTAAAAGGTACATCCCTGTACAGAACTACCACGTGCCTTGAAACATCACTTAAAAATTTGTGCTGGCCCATTTTGCTTTATGTGCTGACTGAGAGAGGAGATGAGACAAAACAGAGAAACTTCATTCTTGCTCTTGATTTTTCACACACTGATAATGACAGAATGAGAAGAGACTTGAAAGATTACACTAATTGTCCTTGAATGTCTCTGACCATTCTTTCTTCATCCTTGCCATAGGCTCCCCTTGCCCACCTGCCCCTGAGGATGGTCCCACAGGTTTCCTTCATCAGCAGGCTGGTCGTCCCATGCTTCACACTCTCCCCATGCAATCAGTAAACCCCTGATGTCAATCTCTAGACCACAGCTTTCCTCCCAGTTTTGGACCTGGTCTCGTTTGGCTCCCTGAACATTTCCACCCCCACGTGCAGTGGGGACTTCAGACTTTTCAGAATCCGCGGCCTTCTTGCCTAATCTGCTGCCTCCTGGGTTCTCCATCTTAGCTGGAAACACCCCATTCAACCCCAGCAGGAAAGCTGGGAATCTTCCCATACTCCACCCTCTCTAGCATGGTTCATGGTCATCAGTCACTAAGTCCTCAAGGGTTTCTCTCCTAAAGATCCCCCAGTCAGTCCCCTCCTCTGCCCTCCTACCCTCATTGTGGTAGGTCAGGCCCTCCATGTCTGTCACCTAGTCTATAATCCAAACCTCTGTGTACATGGCAGCCAGTGAAGCTTCTAAAAGGTCAGTCTGACCAGGATCTTCCCATTGAAAAATCCTTCAGTGGCTCCCTATGCTCATGATCAAGTACAAAGTCCTTACCTTGACTTTTAAGGCTCTCTATAACCTTGTCTTTTGCCCTTTCTCGAGGCTCCCTGAATGGGGACAAGGGCAATGAAGGGACGCGGCAGGTTAGAGGCAGATC
This sequence comes from Tapirus indicus, assembly GCA_031878705.1. Classification (NCBI taxonomy): domain Eukaryota; kingdom Metazoa; phylum Chordata; class Mammalia; order Perissodactyla; family Tapiridae; genus Tapirus; species Tapirus indicus. The sequence goes on from CM062918.1 coordinate 52,238,349, forward strand.
CTGGGCCAGAACCCAGCAAACTTATCTTTCCATCTTGAATGCTTGTCACAAAAAACATTTCTTTCTTGTTCTTTTTCTACTGCGTATTTTCTATTTTTTGGTCAATGCATTGTAATAGAAAAAGAAAGTGACTAGGAAAAAAAATGAAGCCTATTTGAGTTGATTCCAGATGTGGGACGAAGCTTGGCTAACACATGCTCATTGACAGGTGGGGCTCTAATAATTATGGCGCGACGAGGATGCACGTATATCAATCAATGGGCACCACACACTGCCAGCCCCACCCGTCCTCTGCACGTCAACACAGGCTTGGTGGCAGGTACTACAAGTTTAACATGGGAAAAACAAAAAACAAGAAAGTAGCCACCTCCTTCCCTGTCTTCCACGGGGAGCCTGTCTGGAGTGTAGAGATGCACCCACTCTAGGTCATGTCTCAGGCTGGCCTGTAGCCTTGCCCTTGGTTTCCATGTTGACCACAAAGTTAGAGATAGCGCACCACTTACTTCTCTAAGGAGCTAATTGGGGGCACAGTCTTCATTGTCCCCATTCGCTTTGCAATCACAAAGGGCTCCACCAAACAAGTTAGCATCAGATCATTTCTTCTCATGAAGCCCAAACCCTGGATATCTGGAAACCTCTGGAAGCAACTCGCTGTTTACTTGGTATGCAGGCATTTGGCATTGTGAAGGTACCTTCTGAAGGACAGGGGCTGTCTCCTTCATCTTTGTGTCTTTGTTCCTAGCATAGGGGTTGGCAGAGGAAACGTCCATGAATGCTTGAGAAGGGACCTTATGAACAATAACCTAGGCCACATACTGTGACGTGTAGCAAAGCTGACCCTCCAAATCTTTCAAGGTTTGGCTTCCCAGCTCTTCTCTGAATAGAGATTCTGTTCTTACTAACTATGTTGATTTTTGAGGCCCACTTGAGCCTTCACAGGCTGCAGGATGATCTGGATTCCCTACCCCGCTGTCTCCTCTCACACCATCCCTCTCCCCAGCACACTGTTCCTTTGGAACCACACCCCACAGTCTGCTTAAATCTACTAACAACCCTAGAAAACAGGAGAATTTTCACCCCCACCAGCTCAGGCCCGAGCCCTACCTGCTGGTTTAAGCCTGGCCTGGTCTGTAGAGTCCTGGACCCTCATCCTGCTCTCATCAGTGAGAGTGCCTGGGTGGGGATTTTATCCTGGCTGTGACTGCACAGCACCAAGCATCTGGAACATAATGGGAAAAAAAAGTTATCCAGCTGTTCTAAACACCCAGACCTCTGGCATGGGGAAGAAGGAACATCCTGGCACCTGCCCCATCGACCAGCACTATCCAAGCAGAAAGGCAGCAGGTTCCAGGGCCCAGCTGGCTGGTGCCCCATGTTGGCTGTGGAGTCAGACTCCTGTGCTCCGGGGCGGCCACCTTGTCTCTGTGCAGGGTGAAATCTGGTAGGAAGACTACAGGCCTAAAGCCTCTCCTTCTGGAAGTTTCCTTTAGAAAAGAGGCATGGGGGGAAAAGAGGGGGACAGCAGTCTGTTCACAACTAAACCCACCCACACCAGATACAACAGCCTCACACTTGTAGGTGTCAAAAGTCAAGATTTCCCTCTCTGCTTTCAGTTCCCAGGGAACAGGTTTTAACCAAAACCACATTAAAAAGCTCATTGCCTTCTGGTTCTAACTCATTTCCCCTGGACATTTTTCTTCTTTTTTGTTGCAAGAGAGCATTTGGATTTCTACCTGGTCATCCTTGAAAACATAGATTCAACACATATTATTAAGTGCTTATGTGCTGGGCATTGTCAGCATAGTATATCCTGCCTTTAATGAACATAATGACAAGAAGACTAAGCAATAATTATATTAATCACGATAATCGTAACTGCTAACACGTATTGACCTTTTACGTGCCTCACTGAAGAACCTCTTTATTTGTATTTTTCACTTAATTTATCAAACCACCCTAAAAATCAATACAATTATTATCCCCTTGGAAGCTCAGAAAGATTAAGTAACTGACCCAAAGCCACACAGTTTATAGAGAGTGGAGCCCGAATTTGAATCCAGATCTGCCTGAGTTTGGAGACCATACACTTAACTACTGCATTATATCATCACACATCTGCACAGGACATGTGGCGGAGAGGACCCTGGGTCTGGACAGTGATTTCACAACTCCAGGGAGCACCATTCATGGTATTCCATGAGACTGGCACCTGTAGGAGCAAAGCTCTATAGGATGCAAGGAAAATGGTGCCCCCCCTGGAGCTGTGAGATAAAGCTGCCCTGTCCTGGGCTCACTTAGAGGCACTAGAAGTACAGGAGGAAAATATCCCCTATAGGAATGGTTATGCATGTCTCTGTATCACCAAGTAGTATCTAATATGGAGGCAGGCAACCAGGAGGTGCTCTTACCTTGTTGCTGCTTGCCTAATTAAATGCATACATTTTAAAAGGTAAATGGAGAAGGAGGCCCAGACTGGAAGAAGATGAACTAAGAGTCAGGTTCTGTTGTGGTTAGCAGGCAGGGGCAAGGTTGGGCAGGAGAGTCCTCCCTGGAGGGGGACCATCTAAGCGACGTGAGCTATAAAGACGAGAAGAGAGCTGGCCCTGAGATGGCTCCCAGTGGGTAGAGGGAGGCCTGGGTCTGCAGAGCAATTAGAATTGCTTCCGGGGTGAAACTTACTTGCTGGGTATTGAGTTGCCAACTGCTGCCTGAACATGGGGTGTTGGTTTCTTTTAGCAGCCCCATTCTGGGGTGGTCCATTTGAGCCTAGGCAGTCCTGCTCATAGTGGGAGAGAGGAGGTACCTGTTCCTGTGACTCACTGGCTCCAGGTGCCTTCCCCTCTCACCCAGATGTCTTCGGCATCTGTCCTAGAGGGCTCTGCGGCATCCCTGGGGGGCGGGGGGACTGAGGGCTCAGCATGGGGCTGGGTGAAGACAAAATCTCCAGGTCCTTAGGCTGGATTTGGTCCAGGTCCACCTGGCTGCAAAGCCAGGTCTCTGGACTTAACCAAGAAGTCTCTGAACACTGAACTCAGAGCCATGACACCTCAAATCCTGTTCCAACTCTAAGTGTGGTGGCTTGACCTTGGGAAATGTAGTTCAGTACTCTGGGCCTCAGGTTCCCATCAGGAAGAGTATCATGAGAGCTGTTAGATATTTGTTAAGCTGCTTTCCTCTCCAGAAAGGGACCCTGCACGCATCCAGCCATTGCCAGCCTGGCAGAGGAGAGAAGGGCAGGAGCTCTGGGTTAACCAGCACGACTTCTCACCAGCCCCTCTCTCTAACGTCCCAGGAATGGGTGGGCCTAGATTCTGGTCTGTGACAAGGAGAGGATGTGTTCTTTATCTCCCAAAGCCTGCCTCCAGGGCCGGCAGCCTGCCTGACAAAGAAAGCTGCCTTTCTGCACTGTGGTAACTGCCCTTGAAGCCTGACCGGCTGGAGCTCAGTCGATAGTTTTTCGAAAGCTGTTACCCAAAAAAAAAAACAACGCTGAGTTGGGTGTCGAGATAACCATCTCTGCACTGTCACACCACATGGGGAGGGAGGGTGGCGATAATACCAACTTCTTCCTCGACAACAAGCCTTTACGGAAGCCAGAGAAATTTGGGCATTGAAAGTAAAAACGTTCACTGCACTTACCAAGTGCTGAGTGGCTCTCCGTTAGCATTTTCAGCAGAGAGCTGCAGGAAACAACTTTTTTCTTGCTTTCTCCCTGGGCCACCCAGCAGCTGACCCCGTTTGCAGAAAGAACACTTGCCCAGAGACTCCACACATGCTATGTTGTCTGTGAACTCTCTCAGGGGCCTCAGGCTTCGCGAGGTGCCCTCACAGACCTCTTGGGTTCTGAAACCCCGAGGAATCTGGGGCTGAGTGATTCTGTGCTACTAGAGAGAAAGAGGAAGCAAAGCCACAAGCTGGGTGGCTCTGTGGCAGCTGCCGCCACCGCCATCCAACCAGCGGGTCACTTGGCAGTGCCTACAGGCGATGGGTTTTTCTCTGTCCCTCTCTCCCTCTCTGTTGCTCTTTCTCACTTTCTCTCCCTCCCTCCCTCTCATCCTTTCCTGGGAGTTGTATTGGTTCTGGAGAAGGAGGCACTTGCCCTTGCTTCTTCCATTACAAAGAAAAGGAAGATTGAAAATCCCATTGAGAAATACCCTACCGTTATTCTGGAAGTTAGAAAAGAGGTCAAAGAACATGGTTTTTGTGTCCCTTTGGACAGTCCCATTTTTCTGTCTCCCTTCCCTCAGAAAGGGAGAAGATTAGAAACGAGTCTTAATTCTAAGGCCAGGAGTTGATATTTTGGGACTAAACATCCCCCTTTGTCAGTCATTTTATACCTCATTCTTTATTCCCCATCATTAGTACTCTATTTTCTATCTCCTCTTTGCTTTGGTTATTACTGTTTCAGTTCGTTTTTACTTATGAGGTATAAACCACCTCCTCCATCAGGTATAAAACCATTTCAAACCCTTTTTGAGGACAGAAATGTACACACCAGTCAATGTGCCAAATACCACCCTCGGGGGTTCTGGATCTGGGTCAAGTGACCTGGGATGGTAGCCTCGCACCCCACCCCAGGACAGAGAACAGCCTTGTCCTTCCTCCCCTCACAGCTCAGTTTGGTTCGATGCGATCACTGTACATTCTCAAAACACATCTTTGATTCCCCCTTCATTCTCCTCTACCATCTCCAGCTCAGTGCCCATCCCTTACTCCTCAGTCATTTTCCTTTTTAAAGTTCTTGATTCTGTTTTTTCCATCCCATTCCCTCTGTCACCTCCCTGAGCCCTCATCCACTTTGCTTGGACACTGACAGTCTCCTTGCCAACATGCCTTCTTTCTTCCGATGTGCCCCAAATTGATGACAGGTGGAGATTTCCCCAAACACCAATTTCTTTAATGCCACTCCTGCTGGAGTCCCTTCATTGGCCGTGCATGGGCTGTAGGATAAAGTCCAAATTCCTTGCCTTGGCAGACAGGAGCCTGTCCATTCTGGCCCTAACTTACTTTGCTAGACATTAATAATAATAGATTTTTTAAAGTTACCATTTATGGGATACTTACTACACATCAGGCACAGCATTAAGCACTTTATCTGAGTTTGTTCTCACGAGAATTCTATCAAGTCTGGTACTTGCACTTCACAGGTGATAAAATGAGGCCCACAGAGATGAAGTAACTGTGGAAGGCTGAACACTGAGTCCGTGGTGGGCCCGGCATTTGAACCCAGGTCTTATGATATCAGAACCTGTGCTCATGACCACCTCTCTCCACTGCCCCTTCTGCCTGAACGTGCTGCAGCCAAAATGCTCCTGGTCCCTGCCTTCCTCACAAGTCTCGGGCTGCCATGAATCACCCGCTCCAAAACCCAACCCTGGACGTGGTGCAGAGGAGCCCTAAGGAGATCCCAATGCATATTAGTTGAAAGTTTTCAGCCTTCAAAGTAGCAAATGGGGTGACAACATGACATGCAGCCTAGGAAGCTTCGAGTGGATGGGCAATGGGAGCAGGCCCACTGCACGTGCCGGGTGAGAGTGGTGGAGGAGTTGGAGCTGGTTGTATTCATTGGAGTCATAGGTTCTTTAACTGCACCCTGTAGGCACCTCCTTCTCACTCCACCTCCCTTTTCACCCCTGTGTCCCTCAGGAAGCTCCATTCCTAGGGGTATTCTCAAATTTCCAGACTCAAGTACTACTCAGGCAGGAAGTTGGGTACTGACTCCCTTTCCTTCCTGCTGTTTTGTGAAGGGAGATGGAGGAAGGAGCATCCTCACTGGGCCACCGGGTGATTTTTTTCTTTTGCCCAAGCACAAAAGCTCCCAGAGACCCCTTGTTAAGATGAAGCACTTCCTAGTCAGACTCTTCTGTCACAGACCACTCTGACTTCCTGAAACCTGAAGAGGTAATGCAGAATCAGACGAGGCAGGAGAGATCCCTTAGAAGCCACAGAGTCCAGCCCCATTTTACAGGTGAGTTCACTGGAGCCTGGAGAGAAATTACTTGTCCAAGGTCATTCAGCATGAGAATGGCAGAGCCCAGACAACACCACGAGTCCCAGGTCTCTCTGGCATAGAGCTCTTTCCCTTGCCTTGCAAACCTGCAGCTGCAGCCACACAAACCAGCACCGTTCCCTATTATGGGATCCGATAATGGGCTTCCCAAGGGCCAGATGAAATATAAAAGTGATTCTTCCCATGTGTCTTTTTGGTTGTCAGCAGGAGTCAAGGACACTTGGAAGATTCACATTCTGATCATGGCAAGCCAGGTACTAGGAAGGTTAAGTCACTCGTGAAAGGAAAGCCACAGGCTGAGTCAGAACCAGGGGCAGACTAGAAGGCACAGCCCTGTCTGTCCGGGCAAAGCAAAGCTCTTCATTTGGCAAGGTCCCTGAAGGTCTCCTTTTGATTTTCCTGGGGTCTCTGGTGCACTTGTTGGGTTTAGATCTTAACGCATAAACCAAGGGCTAAACATCCCAGGACGAGGCACAAAGTCAGTCCTTCCCCCGGTGGGCCAGCCCATCTTTCCACAGCCTCACCCTCATATACCTACACAGCCCACTTTCACATCTTCAAATATTTCTTTTGCTGTTCCCTCTGCCAGGGATATGTTTTCCCTCTTTAACTGGCAACCTGTACTTGACTTTTAATATGGAGTTTAAATGCCTGCTCCTTTTCATAGCCTCCCCTGGCCCTTCCCTCCTAGTCCCCCTCATCTATCTTCCCTCAGAACTCCCTCCATGGCACCTCCTTTACCCTTTAGCTATTTGTTAACACATTTTCTCTCTATGGCTATGCTGAGGATCTCTCAAGGACAGTAGCTCAGTCATATTCATCTTTGTACCCTGAGTAGGTAGCTCAGTTCCTGGCACACAGAGGGACAACAGAATTACCAGCTTAAATTAAATAGTGTGTGCTTAAGGAAAACTTTGCTAAAAATTCCCAAGTGGAAAAGCCAATGAAAGTTTTTTTCCTAAGAGTATAGCAAAGGCCTCATTATAGATGAATGGGAAAGTCTCATTTTACAAGTTGCTGCCATGAGCAAACCCCCATATATGCCTGAATGCACATGTGTGTGTATGCACACGTACACAGAAGCTGGAAGGAGCTGGGCGCTCTATGGCAAGATGCAGCAAAGAAGATAAGATCACCATGCTGCAAAAGAAGGTAAGCCACGTGATGATGTGGGTAACCCCAGGCATAAATGATATCCTCAGCAAGGCCCAGCTTAAATCTAACCACATCATCTTTTCATGAAGCAGACATGAAAAAGCACAACTAAAACAACGATGAAAAGGGTGGTTTAATGCCTTCTTGCCTCGATGCTATCAAAGCTATCGACTCCAGGGCTACTCTTAGGGAAATAATTCTCTGAGATAAGGAGATGAACTATCTGCTCAGGAGAATGTGCAGGAAGCCAAAGTAACTGGGCAACACATAATGAAACAGTTTGTGGCCAGTGAGCCATCTAAACCGAAGTGTCCCCGGGTGGTATCAGTCATGTAAGTGAAGGAAACGGAACCCACCCTTGTCTCAAAGTGAAGACTTTGTGGGTGCCCGTCCGTGTGTGTGTGTGTGTGTCCTCACCAAACATTATGGCTAAAGTGAAATTCACAGCTCTCCCATCTGTGGCTGAGGCTGCTATAAAATGAAAACGTTGAAAAGGTGAGACTTGTCATGCAGCAGCCTTGAGGTCCCTTTCTGGTGACTCCAGCTGCTCTGTGACCCACTTGCTGAATGACCACTGCTATATTAACGCAAACTGAGATACCAGTATTGATTGATCTATATCTCCCAGAAAGAGACACTGATTTCAGCACCACGATATTCTGATAGAGTTAGGTCTGAATTCTCTGAGTTGGAGATGATGGCGCTTTCCCTCTCCAAAGTTCTGCTCATGCTTGGTCCATGTTTTACTGCAATGTGGTTTCCTCCTTTTTAGCCCCCTAAGCAACCTTCCCATGATTCTTTAAGGTCCTCAGAACTATAGAATATGACTGCTGGGATGGGCTTCTGGGCATTTAGATCCCAAACTTTACAGGCTAAAAGACTTGCTATTGAATCTCAGCTCTGCATTAATCAGTGCTCTTTGATCTTGGGTAAGTTACTTAATGTAAATCTCATCTTTCTCACCTATAAATTGGGAATAAAAGAACCATCTCCTAGTTAACTTTGTTTTACAAATATAGTGAATTCAAGTAAAGTACGTAGCACAGTCGTGAACACAAAGTTAGAACTCACTACTACATGGAGCTATTATTATTATCATCACCATCATAATCCATTCAAACCCTTGAGATTTCTGGAAGAGAATCCCAAGGTCCTGAGAAGTAAGGTGACTTGTCCCAAGGAAGTGAATCTTGGGTGATCTAGCAGCTATTGCCTCTGCTAGACAATGACTAGACAGAAGGTATTAGCACTTGTAAGAGGCTGAATTAGTGGCAGAACTCAGATCCACTGATTCCCAGGCCAGAGCCTGACCTGTGTACCACATTGGTGCCATGTACTGTTATTTATCATTGTGTAGTTATTTTTTTCCAACCAGGTCTTAAGCCCCTGGAAGGTAGGAACCTTGGGCTTATTAAGTCCCTCCAGACTTAGCACTTCATAGGTGTTGGATAAATATTTGTTAATCAGCTGATTGCAGAGATCACAGCTGATTTTCAAGGCAACAGGTTCTTAGCTGCTTCTTCCCCACATTCTCATGTCCTTAAATTTTGGAGAACTCATTCAAGAAGGACTTGTGCTAATGTGTTATCAGAGGGAAACATTCCACCCCTTTTTGTATTTTTTTTTTAAACATTTATTTATTTATTTTCTTTTGTGAGGAAGACCAGCCCTAAGCTAACACCCACTGCTGATCCTCCTCTTTTTGCTGAGGAAGACCGGCCCTGGGCTAACATCGTGCCGATCTTCCTCTACGTTATATGGGACGCCGCCATGGCATGGCTGACAAGCAGTGCATCGGTGGGCGCCCGGGATCCGAATCCATGAACACTGGGCTGCCAAGCGCGAACTAAACCGCTGCGCCACCAGGTGGCCCCGACCACCCCTTTTTGGAATGCAGATATAGATTGCTCCAGATTGCAGGCACACTAATTAGAGCCACTGGTAATTTGACTGATGCTCTAAAGCCCCAAAGCACTCGCTGAAGGCGTCTTTGTCCTTGCACATTAGAGCTTTTGTCACTACATGTCGAAATGGCCAAGCTGCCTTTTGATGGGGCTGCTGGTACCCACGGCCCAGATGTCAGGGTTGAGATGCCAGCCCACCGAATCCATCGTCAGAAGGGAACTTGGTGCCAGCCTTTCTCCCGAAAGCTGAGTGTGCTGCACAGATCGGTGTCTTGAAATAGGATAGTCTAATCAATGTTGCTGTGATTTTTATCACCGTGTGCAGTATTGAATATGCTCCTCATAAGCTGGCCTTTATGCAAACCACCATGACCTATATGTTTAATTCAGATCTTTATTTTCTGTTTCATAAACCCTTTAAATTTAATATCACTGTAAAAAATCTAAATGGACACACATGGTGTTCTTTCGGTACTAAGCTTTTTGGGCTAGACTTTTGTGCTTAATATTGGGGTCACTGCAAGGGCACAAGAGAGCATGGGTATAGCTTGGAAGTGCCCGGCAAACAGTCCTTGCCCTAGCAACTGATACCCTCTCATTGCTTCATTGATTGTTTTCCTGTTCTTGACCTCTGTCCCTGTTTTCAGTAACACTGGTACAATGAGTTGAGGAAATGGCCCTATGAAGAAATGGGAAAGGTCTGACTTTGGCTAAAACTCCCTTGGAGGATTGAAGGTGTGAGGCGTAGACAGAGAGGTGAACTTAAAGACCAGTCAAATGGATAGAGACAAGTGTTCCTTGGAGGTTCCAGCCAGGTACGAGTCCACTCAGGGTCTGGGTCCGAGCCCCACCACCCTCACAGGGGACACATTCCTATCTAGAATCTGCTATTCCATCCCTTGCCTCCTGTGGTCTACTCAGAGTCTCTGAAGTTGGAGATGGCTAATGGGAGTGAAGTGTGCCCCATGTTCTCTGTGACACCCTACTGTTCACTGCTTTTTCAAGCATTGCCTGAGTAGACTTTGCACAGGATTCTGAGGACAGTGTCTGGACATGCACTGACCCAAATGGTGACCAGAGACCACAGGTGGCTACTGAACACTTGAAATATGGGCAGTCAAAACTGAGATGTGCTTTAGGAATTAAAACACACACCATACATTGAAGATGTAGTACTAAAAAAAGTAAAATATCTCATTAATAAAATAATTTCTTGTTTTTTGTATTGATTACATGTTGAAATGATAATATTTTGGATGTATTGGGTTAATTAAATGTTTTATTAAGATTAATTTTCCCTGTTTCTTTTCATTTTGTAAAATATGGCTACCAGAACATTACAGATTTTACAAATGTGGCTCGCATTATAATTCTACTGGACAGCACTGCTCTAGACAATTGCCAGAAAAGTTGTTTCCATTCAAGTACAGATCAACCCAGTGAAAAACACAACCCTTGAGTCCTCTTCCAGCTCCCCATCCCACTCAGAATGAAATCCATGCTCCTACCCTGGCCCCAGTGATGCTGAGGTACCTGGGCCCTGCCTACCTCTCCACTCTCCCTCTGGTTGCTGACTTCAGTCATGCTGGCATCTTCCTCAGAAACTCCCGCCGTGGGCCAGGCTCATGACCTTTGCAGACTGTTCTCTCTATCTGGAATACTTTACCCTCATGTTTTTGTCATTTGGGTCTCATCTCAAATGTTACCTCCTCAGAGAGGCCTTCCCTTCCTTCCTGTGGCAGGTAGAATAATGGCCCCCAAAGATGTTCACATCCTAATCCCTGGAACCTGTGATAATGTTACCTTACATGGCAAAGGGGACTTTCCAGATATGATTAAGTTAAGGATTTTGAGATGGGGAGATTATCCCGGATTATCCAGGCAGGCCCAATGTCATCACAGGGGTCCTTATGAGGAAAAGAAGGAGAGTCAGAGTCAGAGAAGGAGATGTGACGACACAGAGATCAGAGGGATGCAAGGCCAAGAACCAAGGAGTGCAGGCAGCTTCCAGAAGCTGTAATAGGCAGGGAATAGATTCTTCCCTGGAGCCTCCAGAAGGAACACAGGCCTGCCAATGCATTTTAGACTTGTGACCTCTAGAACTGTAAGATAATAAATTTGTATTGTTTTAAACCAAAAAAACTGTGGTAATTTGTCACAGTGGCATAGGAAACTAATACACCTCCCAATCTGAGAAAGTATACCAGCCAACCCCTAGTTCCTGTATTCCATCCTTCTAGGTTATTCTTTTCATATCATTTACTGCTATCAAATAGTATCTAATTTATTTGTTAATTTGTCTACTTGTTTACTTTCTGTCTCTCCTGACTAGAACGTGAGCTCCCTGTGGGCAGAGAGCTCCTCTGTCATGTTTACCACTAGGTACTCTGCCTGTTGAACTAGTGCCTGGCGCATAGTAAATGCTCCTTGGTATGAATAAATGGTTGATGAATGAATGAACAAATGAATGATGATTGGCTATTTGAAAGATTTACTTATAACCAATTGGATACCATCTGAAAACTTTTAGAGAAAAACTACACCCAAGTAGATCAAATGAACAACACTGATAGACACTGGAGAGTGCTTACTATTTACAAGGTACCATGATGGTGCTGCAGAGATACAAAGAACTCAATGACTCTATCTTTCCTACAGTCTCTGTAGAGTGACATGCATGGGCACGTGATAAACACCAGTCAGTGGACCCCCACTGTTAAATGATTGGGATCAAACAAGTGGTGGGGCATTAGGTACAAGCAGTAGTGTGCTGGGAAACCAACTCTCAAAACAACAACAATAACAAAGATCTGATTTGTAGTGCTTGCCAATTTCTGTGGTGTAAATGCTCCTACAATGACTGATTTCAAGTTACCATTGTAACTTGAAATGTCTCAGAACATGGCATCTATATACATAAGTAGGGTCTTGTTGAGGAGGTAGGATTTCAACCGGACCTAGAAGGGCTGGTGGGATTGGGCTGGCCTCAGGAGAGGGCAGGAGGTATGGTGCACAGAAAGGCAAGAATCTCTTCAGGGCTGGTGAAGTGGCTCTTGTAGCTCCAGTGGGTTTCTTGTCACTGTGACAAACAGAAATAAGCACCTAACATAAGTTACCATGAAAAAAGCTGCCTGGAGAGATGCAGGTGCAGAGAATCTTATCGTGGGGAGGACCCTGATGATTTTCCAGCCCAGAACTGATTTTAACAAGCATGGGGTAAAGCTAAGAGTTCAGGCTACCAACGCCCAAGGAGATGCAGCAAACAGTCTGTGTTCACTGAGCTGGCTATAGGACACCCAGACTGGAACCCAGGCTGATGCCCTCACTCATTCTGCCTCTTGTACGTTTGATTGATTGATACAACATGCAGCTCCCCACGGTCCTATCATGAGAATGAGCTGTCAAATGAACTTAGGACAATTCACTTAAGGTTCTCAAAGTCACCCTCCCTAAAATTCCCATCCTCATCCAGGAGCCATCCCCTCTAACTTGTAAGGCTGGGAGATTTGATTCTGAGGATCCTAGGGTGGTGTTTAAGAGGTTGGTGTGCAGAGTCAGATGGTACCTGGCTGGATTCGAATACTAACTCCACCACTTCCCAGGTGAGTGACACTGGGAAGGTCATGTGATCTCACTACACTTTAAGTTCTTCATATCATTTTTGTTTGTTTGTTTGTTTTTGTGAGGAAGATTAGCGCTGAGCTAATATCTATTGTCAATCCGCCTATTTTGCTGATGAAGATTGGCCCTGGGCTAACATCTGTGCCTATCTACCTGTACTTTATATGTGGGATGCCTGCCACAGCATGGCTCGACAAGTGGTGTGTTGGTCCACGCCTGGGATCTGAACCTGTGAACCCTGGACCGCCAGAAGCGGAGCGCACGAACTGAACCACTACGCCACCAGGCTGGCCCCATAGGTTTCTCATATCTTAAATGGGGATAATAACAGTATCTTCTGCAGAGGGTTTTGTGAGGACTACATGATGCATGAACAATGCCCAGCACTATACCTGGAGCACAGTAAGTGCCCAATCAATGTGCACAATGGTGTTGATATTGGTGAAAACCATGTTTTTCCCCATCTCAAGGTCTTGCAGACAGAATCTAGCTTCCAAAGCTAGTTTCCTAACAAGCCCCTTCCCGCCATCCAGAGTCACCTGTCCAGTGCCCTTGCTCTGCGCAGGGAGCCCTCTCCTCACACAGCCTCCAGACACCTGGCCCAACAGCCCTTGCAGGCCCACACCTTTCTTGTTGATCATTTTAAGAGAACATGTTTATTTGTGAGCAGGGTGAGATGTTTTCCTTGCTTTGGACGTGTTTCAATGAAGGACAAGGATGAGGCCATTATGTGAACACAGGGACAACAATGAAAACAAGACTGCTTTCTGAAAAGCACTAAAAAGCTTTATTTTGCCTGAATGGCCATTATTTTCATTCTTTTTCCCCCACACAAAGCACCAGAGCACATCTCATTCAGGCTGTTGCTGAGTGAGTGGGTGTGAAGATGCCGTACAAACAAAAGAGGTAACGTATTGCTGTTGTCGGGGCTCTTGTTAAGTGCTCTGTGAGGTGGACCAAGCTTCCCCGCCAGCCCCGCTGCTTGAATCATCAGGAACGACAATGCATGCATATATATAAACATAAAAACCCTACATAATCCTTGACATGGTTACATGATGATTTACGGGCAGGAGCTGGATTTCAAAAGTCGGCAGAACATAAAAGCACAGTGTTCTTCTAAGATGTTGGCACCCTGTCATCCCCCTCAACAATTTTAGGCATCAATTCTGCTGCCTTGGAAACGCCGTTCCTTCTGTCCCCCAAGAAGAAGGCATGATTGCTCAATTCCTGACACACCGGGGTCCCTGGGCATGGGCGTGAAAGGCCTTGGCTGGGGTGGGCTGGGAGAGAGGGCTGCCACGTGCCTGGAGAGTGGGGCAAAGTTTGAGGTACCAGGGTATTGGGGTGTTCTAGGTCCCAGGCTGTCCAAATCACGCAACTCAGAGTAAGAGAAAATCATTGTCTCCTTCTCTGAGTTTTCTGAAAATAACAAGCAATTTCAAACAGGAGGAGGAAGTAAATCCTGGCATTCTGTAAGTCTTCCTTTATTAAAGACAATTCAGTGGCTTTGGTTTATGGCAGTGTGTGTGTATGTATGATTTTTTTCCCCCAAAAGTTTTCCTCCCTCCAGCTTTTGTCAAAAAGGTGACTGTGCCAACCATACATAAGTTCTGAGAACTCTTCTTCTGGATCACTGAAGGGTTCTGAAGAAGGAGGAAGTGTTTCTTGATAATGTCGCAGCTCCCTGAGGGCCAGGACTCTGCCACATTTCCCAGAGCATCTCCCCAGTGCCCAGCATGTGCCAACACTGTAGGTATTTGCTGAGTGAGCTGATGAATAAGACACTGTTATGGCATTTTTCCAGTTTCACAATCCCAGTTGGGCCCTGTCAGAGGGATCCCTGCCGTGGCCATACACCAGCACTTGAACCTCAGTGGGGGGGCCTGTCCCTACATAATTCAGCCAGAAGAGTGTCATGTTTAAGAACACCATCACGGGTGTTCCTACTGAACACCAACCATGAGCCTGGCACTGCGGAACACGTGATACAGGGTAATGTAATCTGTGTTTGAGGGTCCCCAGGAGCCTATCACTGTACACACTTTGAGCCTTCCCCACTTAACCCCAACTGGTATCCAGTGGTTAGCTTGCTGCCTTGGCATGTGGGAGCTGCACAGCAGCGTGGCTCTCCTGCTTCCTAGATGTGTGTGACCCCCGGCAGCTTATAACATGCAGAGCGTGTATAAGTTCCAGTCTCTCATTTATAAAATGGGAATAGCAACACCTAACTACCATGGGTATCGTAAGGATTAAATGAAATTATCTATGAAGCACCTAACATGGGGCCCAGCACATAGTTGGTGCTCAGGACGTTTTGGTGGCCAGCTTCTCTGTGATAAGCAGTAAAAAAATCTATCTGAGGGAACAAGATGAACACGCAGAAAGGAACTTGGGAACACCATAGAGTTAGAAAATAATAGAAAAGTAAATAGAATAAATAATAAGAGCTTTGATATGGGCTAGAGCACATAGAGCATACAGCATGGGTCTGCAGCCCGGAGCGGGTATGAAGGGTGCTGGGTGAGTCTGCAGCAAACAGTTTCATGGAGGAAAGAAACCTGAGATGGAACTTGAAGAAATGGCTTAAGTGGCTGTGGCTCCCCTTGCATAATGAGAGTTCTGATGCAATAAAACATGCCGTTTGAAAAAAATAAATCCAAGTGCCAGATTCATCTCATGGGATGATGGGGGTAAAATGAATACGAGAAAGAAGCATGGGCTGGGCTAGGTGGTACAAAGGCCTTGTTCTGCTAACAGCATCTCCCCCTGAAAGGTCGCCCATAATATCCTTTGTGTCTATAACTGTGTCAATTAGTAATGACCCCCAGCTTAGCGTTGAGAGCATTCTCTTATGACAAGAGCCAGTGAGACACAATCTTTCCACTCGGAGTTCAGGGTATTGGGGGGGGGGCGGGAACCAGGCAGATTCACACTGTACATGCTTCCAATTAAAAATACAGACAGAGGCAAAAGCAAAATGAATGTCACAGAAAAGAAAGTGCTGCCACCCACTCTTGGCCTAAAGGTCACTGTGCCTCAGCCTTGGCCATTATCTCCAGCTGCAAAGGTCAGGGGGGCTGTCTGCGTTTCTGTGGAGTATGTCGGCTTTCATGAGGCCTCAAAATGACTATTGGTCTGACACCAAAATTAGCGATAAGCTCTCAGGAGAAGATGATAATAGAGAAATGGAGTGACTGTAACCTTTTCCACCATCTCCCTTGTCGGCTCCATGAAACAGAGTCACAAGGCATAAAACGAGAAGTTTCCACATTCTACAAAAGACTACAAGATTGCTGACTTAACTGGGTGCGTAACAAATGGCTATACCATTGCCAACAAGAAGACATCAAAGAAGAAGGAGAAGGTGGCGATTAAAACATCTCATGGCATCACCGTGGTGTGGAAACAGGCTCACAATATATCTGGACAGGTCTTGATATGATAGTGTAGGTTGTTAGCCATGTGGCTCCATGAATAGTCCAATCATTGTGGCCCACCATGGGCAACAATACCACTGTCTAATTCACAGAATTTCAGGAAAATTTGAACATAGAAAACTGGAAGGACACTGGACTTGGAGTCAGATAGACCTGCATTCAAATCTCAGTTATTGTCTGTATTTGATGGGCAATTTATAATCATCTTTTATCATTCCTGTACTGTGACTCTGCAGTTTTTGCATCTGGAAAGTTGGAATGATCTGAATGCCTACAGCATAAGGTCCTAATGATGACTAAATGTGAGACAGGATGATCATTTATAAACGATCAGTTACAATACAAACACAATCAATAATAGTTATTATTATTAGCTAACAATAACACTCTCTATCTAATAACACTCTAAATCCCTACCCCTATACACTCTGAGGTAATGCTGCTTTTCTGTATTAGACTGTCCTAGGAGAGAAGATTTTTCTGATGTTGATGATTAAATGGAATCTGAGAAATGGGACACACAACTATTTTGGTGGGATGATACATAAGACACTAGAAGAAAAGTAAACTAATGCACATTGCACATATGTGGGCATATGGCTGAATGTGGCCTTTGGTGGGTGGGTATCAGGAACAAAATTAGCAACACGTCGCACTTCAGCTAAGCTTCCTAACGACA
The DNA here is from genome assembly GCA_031878705.1 of Tapirus indicus. Lineage (NCBI taxonomy): Eukaryota > Metazoa > Chordata > Mammalia > Perissodactyla > Tapiridae > Tapirus > Tapirus indicus. The sequence goes on from CM062918.1 coordinate 52,255,158, forward strand.
AAAATACGTAAATAACAAATACCTATGATGATTATCCCTAAAAACACTGTCACATTAGGATGTCATATTGCTCCCTCTAAGTGGGCTCTAGTAGTAAAGGCATTTGGCATGTTTCAATTCATCCAGTAATGCAGAATCTGATGTTTAAACCTGCCAAGCAGAGAGGATGAGGCAGTAATGACAGTTTGGTAGTTCAAAATATTTGCCCTCTTCCTTACCAGAAGGAAGTTGATTGTACTACCAGTAATACTCCAAAACATAGACAGTCACTCAACATAGTAGTAAGGGTTTTCTTTCTAAAGTTCTGTACCTGATCCTGGTGAATAGGTTTGGAAAAAAACGCTTGTAGCAGTTTTGAGCAAAGCATAGTAATCCAAAAGTAGCTGACTCAGGCTCAGAGGCTGGGGCAGAGCTTAAGATCACGTTCGTCTGTGCGGCTGACCACACTGGCGATGCTCCTGGCACTGTCTGCTTTATTGGCCTGTATATAACTCATCGGTAGACACAGCTATTTGGTAAGATGTGGAAGAAAATCTGTTCTTTAAAGTTTCCTTGAGTACTGGGTATCAAAGGAAGGAGATGTCTCCTGGCCTTTCATGTTGCAAACTAGAGAGAGAGAGAGAGACACAGCCTAGCAGGACAGCTAAAACTTAGGATCAACTTTTACAGTAATATGGAAACCACATGACAGATGGTATAGGCGCCTGCATAACTTCTGACTCATTCCTGGGTGCTTCTGCTCTCTACAGTTACAAGGAGCCATACTGAGGAGATAAGCAATTCTCGTCAAAGGCAAGATTTTTCACCTGGCATGTATAGAACCCCTATCTCTCTTCTCCCCTTCACCAAAGGAATCCACGCTTGGGTTTAAGATCTTTGTGCTTTCACCACATTTTCCAAGGGGTCTTTGCCACTCTTCCCCAACCTGCCCCCAAAAGTTAAGAACCAGTGCAGTAGAATTCCACCTGGTAGAATTTGTCAGATTTAGTGATATAACTATGAAGGACGACAATAGCAGAAACTGAAGCAGAGTTATGTTTCAGTTACTCTGCCATGGTTCACATTGTGCAGCTAGAATTTGACTCTGGTCTTGGAGGGCAAATGTGTGGTGTCTTACATTTTATTTTTACTCTTTTGCAATATTTGCTTATAAAAAAACCACCCTTGTTCCTGTACTAAATTTGAATCAAAAATAAAATGCAGATTTCTGGGCTTACTCCATATATATTGAATCAGCAATCCTGATGAAGGGCCTGTGAATCTAAACTTTTAGCAACAATAAATGATCCTTAAACCCACTGAGTTAAATATGGCTGTGCTGCTCCTTCCTTACCAACCATAGCCCTGAACAGGTCTGATGATCCTCACCACCAACCCAGGAAACCAATCAGGTGGAGAAAGAAAATATGGGAGACAATGAGAAAAGCTCCAGTAAAACTCCCTTCCTGGCACACCTGAGGCCACTTTTCAGCAGCATGATAGGTTTTTGTCTCCCAAGGAGGAAGCCCTCCAAATGCCCTCTATCCCTTCTAACTCAAACCCTAGCAATAACACCCAATGGAATGCACCTTGGCCAGGTCTCCCTTTGACTAACAAGTAACCTGTTGAGATTTAAGGCCTGGTAGCAAACCTCCTGGATGTAATCTCTTGGGGTGAGATCCATCCCTGATTTATAGAATTACTGATTTTGTAATATTTTAGAACTAGAAGCGTTCTTAGATAGTATCAAAATATTAGCTGGACAAGCCAGGTTTTAGAAAAGTCATTGATGCAAATGAATTGATACTTTACAACTTGAAAAAAATATATACATATACATATACTTTTACATTGTGTATATGGGTCAAGGGGAAAGAAAAGAGTACCTGTGGAGTGTGAAGACAGAATAGTCCTGGAAACTGCATGTTTATTTCAACAGAGGGAAACAGAGAAAGTGCTGCCTCTTTTCTGGCCAGAGAACACTGGGGGAATGAGCAGAATTTTAGGTGTCATTTCAGAGGTGGAGGACAGAGAGCTTCCCAAGAGAAGTGTACAGGGTAAGGAAAGACAGCGAGAAGGGATGCTGTCTGGATGTAGATGAGCTTGGGAGAAGGCTGGAAGAAGAAACAGGGCGACTGGATAAATTTTAAGCACACCTGTCCAAAGAGGAAGGAGGAGGAACACCAGGAAAATATCAGAAAGACAGAGGAAAATCTTGTTCCTAATCTGTATGTAGAATACTGGAGGGTGAACACAGAGAAAGCTGTTATGGCTTCATTCATTCATCCATTCTTCATTCAATAAACATTCAGTGGGAGAGCATCCAGGGATGAATGACACACATCGGGTGCCCTCAGCCAGAAAAATAATGCAAGACATTTTCATTATGATGGGGCAAGGGCTGTGATGGATGGAAGTTCAGGGACACACAGGCAAAGTGTGAGCACAGACAGAACATGTCAGGGAAAGCTTTCCAGATAACATGGCACCTCCTGAGGCTTGTAGGGAAACAAGGAGCAGAGATTTCAACCACAGGGAGCGCTACCCAGCAGGCGGAGTTACCATGGAGAAGCCTGAGACTGAAATTCTCTTTGCTCAGGCGCCCAACATGGAAGCAAATGTGTCATATGTGAGTCTTTGCTCTCTTCACCTTGAACACCCCATCGACACAACATGCCAGGCTTTGGAATACAACCAGCAGTTTACATTCAGCCAAAGGTTGCTGATGTTGCTTTCCGGGTATTTGTAGCTGAAGGTATGCCTGCTTCTTTCCAGTATAAACAGAGGAACTAAGCTGGCATCAAGACAGAATATGATAGCATGCAGCCAAGTAGAAGGCCTGCTTGGCTGCTGAAAACGCCCTGCAAAATGGCACACAGTTGCTATCATCCAGCTATCAACTTCGGCAGCATAACAAACTGAAGTGTATTGACAGCTGTGGTAAAACACACTCAGAGTTAAACATAATTAAGCACAATGATTAGCACTGAATAGAAGCTGGCAGTGAAGAACTCTGGTTTCTGAGACAAAATTACAGGATCATAGCATACTACAGCTGGGAAGAGGTTTCACAGAGCACAGATAGCGTCACCATTTCACAGATGAGAAAATAAGGCCCAGAGGGGTGTAGTGAAGTCAGAACAGACTGTGGAATGATCTAAGATGCTATAGTCCTCAGGTAAGAGTGAGGACTCAGATCAGACAATTTGGGGTTTGCATCCCAAGTTTGGAATTCACTGACCTCAGGAGAGTTCCTTAGCCTAAGCCTCAGCTTCCTCTTTGAAATCTGGATTGCTGTGAGGATTGACTGAAGATTGTTGCAGGGCCTGCTCACGGTAAGTACATAATGTCACTATGTAGAGTCACAACACTGGATTCACATCCTTGGTCCACCAATTATGAGCTGTGGCTCCCTGGGCCTCAGTTTTTCCACCTGCTAAATGGGGATAAGAATGCTAGTACCTGCCCTAATTACTTGCCGGGATAGGTGGAAGGCTTGAAAATGAGAGCTGTGTACATTTCTAAGCAAGTTGTTGTCACTATTACGGCAAGACATGTTCTGGACCGCGCTGCTTGTTAGTGGCAGGGCCACACCCAGACATACACAGTGAAAGAGAAAGACCAGTTGAGTTTTTTTCCTGGGCAACTGTTGGATTGCAACACTTCAACTCTCCCAGTCGGGATCAGAAAGTTTGATGGGCCAGTGTGGAGTGCAATGGTGAGAAGAGATCTGCAGTACGTGCAATGCAAAAGGGTCTCATTTCTGGGTGGAATTCCAAGGGATGGCAGGATGGTGTGAACCAGGAGTGGGCAGTAGGAAGGAGAGGAAAAAAATCTTGGGGAAATAGAGCAAACTGCTGGAGTTTCACTCTGAGTTTTCAGATTCATTAAAAGGAAAGAAAATTCACACACAAAAAAGCTAAAAGCAAAACCCCAGTTTGTTCAATCCACAAGAAGTAACAGCAAGGCTGCAAATAGTGCTGAGAATGGGAAGGCTCGACTTTTTCACAGCTTTGCCTGGCTCACAATACCCTCAGCTTGGTGCTTCTTCTGATTCCATGTCTCCAATGCTCTAATTACACTGTGCAGCAGAATGAAGGCCTGGTGCCCTTGGATGTGAGCGATTGCTTACTTGCCACAGGAATGCTCTGTGCTTTTATATGCTTCTTTTTTTTTCCTTGGGGCTTGGGAATGAACTGGGCAATATTTTAGGTGTCTGCTCTGCAGAAAGACGACAAGCTTGTATTTGGGTTCTCTTCTTACCCAGGCTCTTGCTTCCTCCTAAAATACTCTGCTCTGGCTTCCCTATCGCTCACCTCCCACTCACCGCGAAGGTCCAGTGCAGGGCTCCATCCAGTGCAGGGCTCCATTCTCCGCCATCTCTGCCCTGAGCACTTGTGGAATGGTTACGGTTTACCTGTCTCCCCATCACTAGGTGCTTCCCTAACGGTAACAGCCTTGTCTTCCTCATCCAGTCACCTTTGGGTTCCCTACGCTTGTCACAGTGCTTCACACTTGGGGCCTCACTACTCAAAATGCTTACGGCTTGTGGACCAGCAGCATCAGCACCACCTGGAGCTTGTGAAAAGTGCAGAGTCTCCAGCTCCACCCGGACCTACTGAATTTGAATCTTCAATTTAACGAGATCCCCAGGTAATTTGTGACCACATTCAAGTTTAAGACACTGGACACGGTGGGGGTGAGGAACACAATCAGTGTTTGTGGAACTTACCTGAAGAATCCAGTTATTCCCACTGAAGTTCTCTCTCCTCCAGGAGGACACAGCAAATGATTAAAGGAATGCAAACTCTTCAACCCTCTCTCCTCAGCTCTGCAGCGGATCCCTGACCTGAACTCTGCAGAACTCGGTGGCCTGTTTCCATGTACCTACCACCTACACCTACTACTTTCAAAGAAACTGCAACCTGGACCCGGAACAGAACTGGACATGCCAAAATGCCTGAGGACATTTCATCGAAATGTGGCGGGCCTGATGGGAAGCTGGCATGACCAGAAATGTCAGGAGTCTTCTTTCTTGAGGTTTCGATCTTTGTGTTGCAAATTCAATGGTCCGAACTGAGATCAGATGAGTCAAGTTCAGATAACCATCCAAACCTTTAGGTGGGGACTGAAACCAAATCTGTGTGCTCAGACCATTCTAAATGTGTTGATCACCGGTTTTAGCTTGCCGTACAACCCAGTCCAAAAGTGTATAGTCATTTCTCTAATAGCAGATGCATAAATTGCTCATCAACGGAAAATCTAAGTGTAGCATCAAAGGTCAAAAGTTGCGAGAAACTTGACACCTTCCAGATTGTGCCAAACCTCAAGCTTCTAATAATAAAGGCTCTCACTCACACCTTCTGAGGAAAATAGAGGCCATTTGACCTAAAGTCCAGCATAAACAGGCATGGACTACGCCACCCCTTAAAAATGGCTGAACTGTTTGCTAGAGCATTAAGGAAAACGACAACTGAAGCAGTTCCTTCTGCTCCCATGAACCTGTGGTTCATGAAACAGCAAGCCATAGCCAGGACCCAGTGAGGTATGGAGATACTGTTGAAATCCAAGAAGTGAAACCAAAGTCCTCAGCTTTATCTCCTAAATTCCCTAAATGCTAAACAAGTATCAGTTATTACTGAAGTACAAAATTCTGAAATGTCTGCTACAGATATCAAAGCTAGTAATTCAACGTGCGTTGTGCTAGGGGAAGTGTTGAGTTGTTAGGATTCAGTGCGGAACTTGCCCTTTTTTACCTCTCACTGCCTTTCTCTTTTCAAATATTCAGTGACCATCCACTGGGTACCAAAAACTGTGCTAGGTGTGGGGCAGGAGATTTTCTCCCCTGAACCCCTCGTGTCCCAGCCAAGAGTGAGAGATGCATCAACCAATAATATGGTGGGAAAAGCCCTTTAATAATGATGTGCACACAGTGCTTAGGGATGTCCTTAACAATCATGCTCTAGCTTGAGTCTCTGAAAAAGACTTTTCGGCTGTTAGTGAGGATGTCAACAATAAAACTAGATGCTGAAGACACTATTCACAATGCTGTATCCTTATTGGAATCGAAAATGCATGAGTGAATCACACACATATCACAGTTGATAAAGTCGTCTACAATCCATAGTATAACATCCATAGCTTAATGTCAACCACATATCTCAGAAAAATGTGTTTACCTCAATTTTTGTACATCAACTCCTACTAAAGGAGCTGGGTATGTTTGTAGACTCAATCAATTACATCGGTAAGCCACCTTTCCATTTAAAGCACCTTCATAAATGTTTGCTCACTGGGCCCTCAGAGTTGATGGTGTCGCAATGTGACACGGCTAATACGTGCAAGATTGAGATGAGAACTCTCCTACACCATGCTCTCCGTCAAGCAAAAGGCAGCTATTCTTCACTTAAAAAGTGTTAGAAATAGTTTTCTGAAATTCTGAGAAATGGAGTATCTCTCTAGACTGCCTTCCTCTTTGTGTAATTTGACATGAAGTATCCTGGTGTGTTAGACTCCCCTCCATTTAAGTGGCCCTGCTGAAGGCCACACCACTCAGACTTAAGGGGACAGAAGTATCTAAAGGAATTCTAGGTCACTGGGCTCTCTTCAACAGGTATACCAAGCTGCCCTCAAAATAGGTTTTTAGTTTTAGGATGGAAAGAAAATGATTCATAGAGGTGGTCAACTTTAAGTTCAAATTATTTTCACTCTAGATTTTATCTTGACTCCAGCTGATGTATATACCAACTTCCATTAACATGCAAGGTGACTAGCTCAGAGTGACAGGAAATGAACACTTTATGAATATCCTCTATGTATAAATCTTCAGCCTCCTTTAGAATTTTTCTAAGCCTGTAGACTCTATTATTCAAAGGCAGCCCTTAATTTTCACTCCTCCTCCCAATGTTACCTGCTATGGGTCCTGGCATAACTCTTCTCTGCAAAGGTTAGGACAAGAGGGAAAAGTACAGAGAAGCTCAAAACTGTGTACCTGTTAAATTTTTAGCTGTGATGTATATATGGGCAAGGACAAGCAGGCAAGAGAAAGTAAAACTAAGATTCAGGTAAGAAAGCCATAAGGAGAGAGCCTTGCTTGAAAGTATTGGACAAGACTCTCTCGGACCCAAAGTCCTGTGGATCAAGGTCCTCATGGAGGACATGGTAGAAAACTGTTGAAATGGTAGAAAAATGTTGAAAGTGATATGGCAGGCACCACTGGAGTTGGCAAATTGCATCGTCTCCCACCAAAGGAGCATACTCCCAGTGGTGAAAGGAAAGAAGTGGACAGTGGGAGGTGTGTTTGGTGTAGGAAAAGAAACAAAAAAGAGGCACTTGTTTGAGTTTTCATGTTATTTTAGTGAAGTCATAATAGGACAGTTTCTCTTCGAAAAGCTTGCCAGAACAGCTTTTTAAAGGGGGAGCAGGAACTGTGCAAGCTTTCACTTGATTCTGAGGTTGCAGCCTTAATTAGAGTCACGATTGTATTGTACGTCTATTTGTGTAACTGTTCAATTAAAAGTGTAATAGCTGGGACAGAGATCTTAATGAGCTTTTAGTGTCGTGATCCTTCAAGACTGCTTTTTTTTTTTTTTTTTTTTTGGTTATTGTTATTATCAAGCTTTCACACAGGCTTTTTCCTCTCTGCAGCCCAGTTATACAGTTCTCCCTTCAGACAGGTTGAAATGCAAGGCTGAGTCTTTGTATGTTGAATGCTGTGCATTAAAGATGGGTTGTTTTTTTCCCTCATCATCTTCATGATTATTTTGTAAACAGCTTGGATCTACGCTGTGGTCAATATAACCTCTGGGAATGTTGGGATCGTAGGGCCAATCTTTTATAATTGAGAAAACTGAGATTCAGAAAGATGAAGTTACCTACCTGACATGGCACAGATAGTGACAGAGCAGGGGCTGACACCCAGGTGTCCTGACTCTCCAGGAGCAAAACAATCAAAACACTAGTACATGTCATGGTAAGGTCATCCTAACACTACGACGTATACAAGTAACCCAACTGGATCATTTGTTAAAAAAAGAAAAGAATTCCTTTCCAAAGACATTGTTTTGTTGGTCTTAACTCAATAGGTACTTTAATTTTTCTCTGCTCTTCACGACTTAGACTTGGATACAGTCGAAGACGAGAGCTACATTTTGTGTAGCACTCAAACACATCCTGATTCAAGCAAACTTGGTCTATGAGACCTGTATTCATGAAACCTCATATATGGGGATGGTGTTTATTTTTTGCTTTAGAAAAGGATTGTCTGCCTCAGTTTTCTCATATGTAAAATGAGCATAATAATGGCACCTACCTTACAGAATTGTTGGAAAGATTAAATAATACAGTTAAACTGTTTTGCATACTATCTGGCAGACAGTCAATCTCAATTAATGCTAGCTGCTTTTGTTCTTATTCTTTTCATTATCACAAAAGGATGGCCAGAAGATTCTGTATGCCAAGTCAGAATCATTTTTATATTTGTAGGAGGAGGTGGAGAGGATTGGGTAGCATGCTGGGGATGGTGTATGTGCTAATATTTTGAGACGATTTAAAAGAAAGAGTAAATTAATGCCAGAGCATGTGAAAACGACTGTTGGGACAAAACAATTATTCTATTATAAATTAATAATGCAATTCATTTATGATGTGTTATTGAGTGCTTGAAAAATGAATTGTCCTCAAACATTCTCTTCAAAATCCATTTATTGCCCAAGATAAATTTAAGGGTAGTGTCACATTTTGAAAAATGTTATTTTATTGGCCATAATTTTTTCATGGTTCCACTGGGGACCTGGTGACAGCCCAACACAGCAAATGTCCTTCATGTTGCCATCCTTTCTTTTTCCTTAAAGTTGAATCGTCCTGGGGCCACTTGAAATGTGATTTATTTGTCCCTGGGCCAGTAGAAGGTTCCATGTAGGTGAAAATGGATGTTTGGATAGGTGAAGAGAAATGGAAGTGAGACTTGCAGGCTGACTTATTCAGTGGAAAGAGGTAAGTAACTTTGGAACATTATATCACTCTATATTCTGACTCTGTGGAGTTCTGGATGATTCATGTCCCTTTCAGATACACTTGGACTTACATGTGATCTATTAGGAAGGAAGAAGGCAGGAGCACAATAAAGAGAATGAGCACGTTTTGAGCATCTTAATGCTAGGCCTTGTGCTATGTGCTTTGTATATATTTACTTACTCAGTAATTATAACAATCCAGTGAAGCTTAGGTTCAATGAGGTTAGAAGATGTGTTCAAAGTCAGAGAGCACCAAGTATCACCAGCACTAGGTCTGTCCCAAGTTTGACTGATTCAAAAGGACCATGGTGTTGCTAGTATTGTGGATACTTTGCTTTATCTCATCTCTTCCTTTGGGGAACAGAATCAGCATCTGCTTTCACAATGAAGCTAATGTTGTGGGGAGGAAATAAGAGGCTAGAGAAACTCAAGACAAAATGAATGAAGATATGTTTTAATCCTGGTTCTTCCACTGTTTCATCCAGTGTTCTTTCCACCACACTCCTGTTCTCAGGGATGAGGTAGGAAGATGTCAGACAGATCTGATTGACCATGTATAGGCCTACGTGTCAGAGAAACTAGGTTCCATCCCAGTCTGTAAATCTGACTCTCTGCAACCTGGTCCTTCACTTCCTTGCACCTCTGCTTCCTCATCTATCAAATGAGAAGGTTGGACTAGATGGTCTCCAAGGTCCATTTCAGCTCCAACATTCCATTATCCTATTATCTGTGTGCTCTGATAAGTAGAAGCATGTAGCCCTGGGCTTATTAATATTAACTGGGGCAAACAAGTGAAATTACTTTATGAAAATAGAGCTGTGGTTGTCCTTGAAGCCAAATCTGCCTTATGAGACTCACTCTAAGCATTGGTAATGGGATTGCTGATGGTTCCCTGGCCAGAGCCCATGAACGCCCTGCAGTTTCACTTTCCAGTTGGTGCCAAGGGTAAGTATCTTCTACAGGCACATGAAACTGAGGCACAACACAGTTTAAGTGAAAGGAATAAATCAGATCAGTCATGTTCAGCCTGACTCATCTTTCATCAATCTCCTTCCCAATGCTTGTTCAGTCCAGCTCAGTCCAAAGGTCAACCCTTCATAGAAATGGCCCCTTTAAGGCTCAGCCCACAGTGATGAGTTATCTCTGAACCTCAAGAGTTCCTGTTCTCTACACTCATCATTTATAGTCTGGGACTCAGACATGTCTATTTGTTTCAATGTCTGAGAGCTATAATGAAGATCCTTTGTGCCAAGGGCAATGTTTTTGGGGGGATAAAGATAGGCGGCCATAGGCTACATATTTGACCTATATTGCCAAGTTTACTTTAATGCTCTTGGGTTCTAACAAAAGATGCTGCAAAAACAACTACACTAAGTATATTAAAGCATATCCTATAGGAATTTTGCTGGGACTATAGCAAAGTCAATCTCTCAATGTTCCCTATATGAAGTCCTATAAGAGAGATTTCTTTCACCATTTAATTTCAGGAATATAGCTACCCTATTTTGATGATCATTTTGTTAATAAAAATTGTGAATTGACAGCATTTCCCCTTTTGTTTTGGCTGCCAGGAAACCCAGGTCAAATATGAAAGGAATTGATAGTCTTTCTTGTTCCACATGATCTGTATAAGACATTTTTATTTTGATTATAATAGTTTTCAATTTTATTTATACTTTCTCTGGTCTCTTTTATATTTTGCCATTGTCATATATCAGAAGTTGCCTTTAGGGGCTGGTCCGGTGGCGTAGTGGTTAAGTTCGCGTGTTCCACTTCGGCAGCCTGGGGTTTGCAGGTTTGGATCCCAGGCACGGACCTATGTACCACTCAACAAGCCATGCTATGGCGGTGTCCCACATATTAAAAAAATAGAGGAAGATGGGCACAGATGTTAGCTCAGGGACAATCTTCCTCAAGCAAAAAGACAAAGATTGGCAACAGATGTTAGCTCAGGGCCAATCTTCCTCACAAAAAAAACCCCACAAAAGTTTCCTTTAAATTTGCCCTAATTATTCCTTAAAATGAGGTAAAATATAAATAAACAAATAAAGCCCATTACTTCTTTGTATCTGAAATGCCTCACATCATGCCTGAAATTTAGCAGGTCTCAATAAATATCTACTACTTGATTTATAGGGAGACACATTTCACCTTATAAAGAAGCACTTTCTGAGAGTCAGAGCTGCTTAAAGAAGAGCTGCATGGTTCTTGTCCCTGGAAGTATCTGTGAATAAACTTGACATGCACTTTGGCCAATGTACTTTGCTTCAGTTTCTTTGACTATAAAATGGGAGTAATTTCTCCCTTTGAGATGCTGTGAATAGTATATGAGTTGGTGCATGTCAAGCACTTAAGCTCTTAGCACAATGTCTGACACATATAGTGAGCATTTGAAAAAAGTAGCTATCATTATTAAAGAGGATGCATGCATCAAAAGCTGTTTTATTAGCTTAAGTTGACTTCCAGTACTGACCATTCTGTTGGATTATCAAACTCTGTCATGAGAATAATCATAGACTTGGAGTCAGGGACTAACCCTGCTTGTGTGGCTACCGTGAGGGGCACTTAAACAGCAGACAAGGGGCTGGATGAAGTAACTCCTAAGCTTCTTTCCAGCCCCAAAGTTCATGATACTCGGGTTTCAAATCCATACAATCAGAGGTATCATAAGGGTGTTGGAAGAAAAAGGATTTTAGTGTCATTTTATTAGAAGTTCTCTCTTCTTTCATGTGTACATTTCAGTTGGGACCTTATCAATTGGATATTAAAGCATTTTCCAGGGAAAAACACCCAGGAAGAGGAGAGGTGAGAAAATGTCGGAGAGCGCTTCATGCCTTGTTATCTATCTGTAAGTAAAGAGCTGCTTTCTCCATGGCTTGCCAAACGTAGGTTGGCAACCTGATTATTTCCACTAAGGCACAGACAGCATGCTTCAAACAACAAAGCTATTCAGAATGCATGCTGAACACAATGGATGCTCCAATGTCATTACTGTCAACCTCACACCCAATCGCTCCATTCTGCACCCCCATTATTTTACAGTATTCTGATGGTGGCGTTCTTCAGAAAATGTGCCACATCTAGGAAAAAGAACACATCAGCTCTCTACATTTTGGCTGGAGTGACCATAAAACTGCAGGTCCCAAATGCAACCATGGTAACCATTTTCCACCGACCTTTGTCTAAGGAGCTGTCAGGCACCTGAATGGGGCAGAATTAATAGGTGGGAAATTCTCCAGAGATGTAGAGGCCACAGATTGATTTCATGATTTCAAAGAGGGATTTTTCGTTTCCATGAAAATCCAAGGAGGGGCACCTATTATAGAGGTTGGGACTACAAGTGTCACCTAGCGTAGTCCACAATGTAGACGGTCCAGGTGCACCTGTGTCTAAATGGAGAAGAAATGGCAGTCTCAGTAATGAAAGACAGGTTTCAACTTAATACTCCTGGTTCAGTTAATACTTTGGTTGGAAACAGGACTAGTAATTTCTTGTTGGTAGAGTCTGTTGAAATGTGAGTGGGCAGGTCTAGTGGCAGGCAGTGTCCAGCACGTGGCCAGCCACCTAATAGGTGCTATAAATACTTGTTAAAAGTTTCAAGTTGCCTTAGCTGATCCCAGATTGGGGCTCTCACAAACTTTATGCATAGGAGAGTCCCCAGCCTTCTGAGGGGAGGGAGGAGAAACATTAAAGGACAATCAGGTAACTATAGCTCTCCTTCTCCTTGGAAAACCATAAAATGGACAAGAAATTGCATAAGTGATGCTGGCCCCAAGGAGAATGCTGGCCCTGACACCCAAGTTATCCTTCTCTGGTCCCCTCGCTTTTTAGTGTGTCACCTTTCCTCCTCCCTTCATACTCCCCACCAGACATCCCAAGGGGAATGAGGAACTCGGCTAGGATACAGTGTAAGATGCTAAATTTGCAGCAATGTCAAGAAAATGTAACTTTGGGATTCTCTGTCTTCTTTGGTTGCTCCTTATCTTTTCTCACTTGCTGCTGAAAGCTCATCATGGTTGATTAGGCCAAAGAAAAGATCTCCATGAAGTGGTCTTTGCAACAATGGCATTAGAATTCAATCAGACATCTGGCCAGGACTTATTATTCATGATTTCACTCATAAGGTGATGAGCAAGACTACGCTTATTCTGTCATCGGCTACGTTAACTGGCTACAGAAACTAGGGTCTATTTATTGAACTTCTGTTATGTGCCAAGCAGCATGCTAAGCACTGTGGGGATATACAAAGATGAATTAAACATAAATCCTGTGCTCAAATTAATTGTACTAAATGAGGAGGAATTAGACATCCACTTATATAATGAGAGAGTGAGAGGTGCATCTAAGAGCCACAGAGAGTTTTGGGATTTTAGTGGCAGTAATGATGTCTTCTTTCTACAGTTACCTCCCAGCTTGCATGGAAGAGGGAGCTCATATGCTGGTCCTTGATGGATAAAAAGAATCCGGACTTGAAAAGGTGGTGGTGCAGTGGTAGTGGCAGCAGTAATAGTGCAGAGGGGTGTTTAGCCAGCAAATGAGTGTGTCCTTAAGGTTAAGGCGGCAGTCTGCCATCACATGAGGCAGTCACTTGATGAGAGTGTGTGTGTGTGTGTGTGTGTGTGTGTGTCATGATGCTCAAACACCTTAGCATAGACAATGGCCTGAGCTTTCCACCTCCTCATTGAGCATTCCGATTCTCAATGGTTACATGCATTTTATGCTAGCTCAATCCTCACCCACGCTAGTCACAGATGGGTCACTTGTAGAGTTGATTAACTGTCCCTGTGACATTAGAACATGCCTGCCTCTGGCCCTAGTAGAGGACAAGTCCTAATTATATTATTCTTTTCTATGGCAATCAACGTCATCTTCTCCCAAGAAGTATTTTTTAAACAACTTCTTAGATCTTTTATTTACTCCACTAGTCCTATTATGTAGACACACCATAGCTGAATGGTTTGCCAGAAAATTCAAGCTGGAAAGGTTCTGCTATTCTGTGAAAACACAGCCTGATCCTTTTTTCTCTAAAGTGAGAACTTTTGGAAATGGCCCATCAGAACAAGCATGGGAAGTGGTAATAAGAATGGATTTTAGGGCACAATAACTCAGGTCTAGGAAAGGAGATGAGTTGGAGATCCAAGCAACAGAAGTTTTGCACACTTTCCCAAATTACATTCCTGCTGCAGATCAAAGCTTTTTTTCCCTCCAAACCACACCAAAGCACACATATGGAGGCCAAACTCTTCAAGGGCACTTAAGTATTTGGTAACTTTCCTGTTAAATTTGGAGTTCCGCTTACAAGCCCAAGGTGTACTAAATAATGGCCTTCATTGAACCACTGCCCTAGCAAACAAAGCATTGCTTGTGGGACCAGAGGACTATATCTACATGAGGTTTGAAGTATTTTATGAGCACCAATTCTTTCAAGAGGTCATGGCCAGCCAGACTACCCATAATGCCATGCATCAAATAAATATTGCCAAGTCAGATTTTGACTCATCCAATTCTTTTCTGCCTTGTTAAAACCATTCAGCCTAGGAGAGTTGATGAGGGGAATGCTGTGTTACATCCCAAAGGCTGGCTGGTGTTTCCACTTAAAAAGGAAAACCTTTCCCTTTATAGAAATGGCTCTCTCCTTTCCAGTCTCACCAGGTTCAAAGCGTCTTATGCAGAGTAGTCAGTTTCCATATACCACAATCATGTATAATTAAAAACTTTAAGGATGCAGTACAGTAAATAAATGCATAAGTGCAATGCAGTATCCTGAACTGGATCCTGGAACAGTAAAAGGGCATTAATGTAAAAACCAGTGAAATCCAAATCAAGTGTGGACTTTAGTTAAAAGTAATGTGCCAATGTTAATTTCTGAATTTTGACAAATGAATCATAATCATGTAAGACGATAACATTAGGGGAAACTGGGTGAAGGGCATACGAGAACTCTCTGTATTATCTTTGCAACACTTTGTAAATCTAAAATTATTCCCAAAGTAAAGTTAATTAAAAAACTTTAACATGAAGTTATGCTTTGGGGTGCAACTCACTTTCAGTGCTCTGAGGAAATCTCTATACCAGAAAGCAAGTGTAACACAGCAGAGAGAGCACTAGTCTAGGAGGTAGGAGCTTTGTGTCAAAGGCCCCGGTCTACACATAATTAAAGCCATGACCTGGGGTTGGCCATTTAACCTCCTGGAGAATGGACATCTACATCTGTGAGAGGCCCTGCATCTCTCACAAGGGCATTATGAGGACCAAATACAAAGAGATTTTGGAGAATTCACCAAAAACCTAAAAGCACAGCAAACTTGAAAGGGGGTCTAAACAAGCCACTGAATATCTCGCTAACATACAGAGACAAGATCTATGGGCAAATGTATAGGCAGGTATAGTTTGGTCTCCACTCTGGAAGTTGGCAGCAAGGGAAAGTTTTCAAATGGTGCATGAGAGAAGACACCAGGGCAGCTTCGAGGCACACTGAGGGATTTCAGTGACCAAGTATAAAATAGGGCAGTGACAGCAGCAAAGGTTTTCTTTAGCATATCCCGGAAGCTCTGGAGCTCCAGAGTGGAATCACCTCCAGATCCAGTGCTTGAAGAGGTAGTTCATTCATAGGCAGAGGGACTCTCACTGCCCCAAATGCCAGCATCACTGCTTGTTAAATTGTCATTCCAACTAGTTAGTTTCCTCCTATTGCAGAATATCTGGTCATTCTTCCATGGCTACCCAGCATCTATACTATCAAATTCAACTCCTTAGTATGGCACACAGGTCCTTCACATTAACTACTTTGCTCATCACCTGTGCTCTCCTCCTTATATCCAGCTGTTCTCACCTATTTGCTGTTTCTTAAGTACTTATACTGTTTAAGGCTACATGCCCTTCACCTGATCTTTCTGCTTCCTGGAATGTCCTGCGGTATCTTTCTCACCAGGGTAATCCCCACTCATCTTTTCTTTTGTTTCTATGTTTCCTAATCCTTTATTTATGGCTTCCTACCCTTCCTCATTTTTCCTTCTCGGTTTTCAAGTTTCACATCAAGTGTTAAGTCCTGAAAGATTCTTCTCTGATCTTTCCCCTCCCTAAGCCTCAGCTGGTACCTCCCCCTAACCCATGATCAAACTGTTTATTCCATATTCTATCTATCTCCCTAACGTCTTCCACACTAGAACGTGGTCTTTTATGGGTAAAGGCTGTATGTGTGTATGCGTGTGTGTTTTCCAGTATCCTAATCATTTAGCCAAGTATTCAGCACAAACTAGGTTAGAGGAGTAAATGAATCAATGAATAAAATGGTCAAGACACTTAGATCTATTCCAGAAGTATGCATGTATTTCCAAGGCCAGGAGAACTTGGTATCAAATATTATTTCTACCAGAATAATTTCCAAACACACTCATACAACCAGCAGTGAGCTCACACAGTTCAGTGGTATTAACAATATGTACAGAGCATTTTGCAGAATGACATGATGAGAATGACAACATTTTATGACTAAGTACCAGATAATGAAAAAAATTAATTCACTGCCAAGATAAATGACTGTAAGAACTTGGGGGAAAAAGCCACTATAGCTATTGTGTTTCTAAGTTTGTTCTGGAATATAAAGTACCTTCCACTGAACACCTCCACGTCCAATTAGCTGTATTAGCTCTATTAAATTGAGATACAACTAGAGAAACCCAGCTGCCATTTTAAACATCCCCAAATGCTCCAAATTCTGGAGGAAAAAGCAAATTTTGTAGGTAACTGACAGGTGTAAAATACTAGGGAATTTTTCTTTCGCATAGTAATTCATGAAAGAAAGGGCAAATACAGAATGCAAAGCAGTCTGTCTACCCTTCTAGGAATATTTGCCGATTAACTTCACAGGGACTCTACCTAAACAAATAAACTAGTTTTCAATGTCAATGTTAATTTCACCAAGCAAAGGCATCAGGTCCTGAAGGAAGTGGGGGGGAAAAAAACCTAAACCAACTGTTTATTTTACATCTAGCATCCTCCCTCCCTCCCCATTGGTAAGTGCTCAAGAAAATTGATAAAATATCTCATTTCATGGGTCCACTGCTCATAAAATTATATATTTGAACATTATATTTTAGAGGTTTTGGGGGGATAGCTTATACTAAAATTCTGCGTATTGGCAGACTGAAGCTGTGTCTACAAGGGCACAGTAGAAGAACTTACAAACAAAAGACTTTCTCTCATTCATTTTTTTCAAAACTATGTATCATGCATCTACCGTGTACCAAGCATTGTTCTAGGTGCTGGGAATACAGCAGTAAAAAGAATAAAGTTCTCAGCATTACAGCCTTACATTCTAGCTTAGGGGTCAGCAACTTTCTTCTGTAAAAGGTCAAGAGAGTAAATATTTTTGGTTTTGCACTCAGATTGTCTTTTTCAATACTCAACCTTGCCATTGTAGCACAAAAGCAACCACAGACAATACATAAAGTAATGAGTCTGGCTGTGTTCCAATAAAACTTTATTGATATAAATAGGCAAGGGGCCTGATTTGGCTTGCAAGCTGTAGTCTGCCAAGTTCTGTTCCAGTTCATGAAATTTTTTATAAATCACTGAAACAAAATAGTAGTGTTATAGAATTAATGGAATGACTTACAGAATTATAAAAATGTAGAGTTGAAAAAGGACATTCACTTATTTTAACCTTACTTTCCTCTCATGTGGTATCATCATGATTAAGAGTGTGGCCTTTGGGGTCAGCCTGCCAGGGTTCAAATCCTGCCTTTTCCACTTACCATCTGTGATAGGAGCAAGTTACTTAATCTCTCTAGGCTTCATTTTTCTTATTGATAAAAGGAAGAGAATAATAATACCTATATCTCAGGAGGTTCTTGAGATAATCCAGGTAAACATTTATCAGGGCACATGGCTTGCAGGAAACTCACAACAAATTCTAGTTATTCATCAGAACAACAATAATAATGGTAACAACAAAACCACTGAGGCTAGAGAGGTGACATGACTTGCAGAGGGTCCCAAAGCTAGTGAGTATCAGAGTCACGATGGGAACCCAGACACTGTGCCTCCCAAGTCAAGGTCCTGCCTAAACCACATGATCTATGAGTAATAAAAACTGGACATGTCTACAAATGGTAGCAGGAGTCACTCAGTTCAATTCTCCAGGGGATTTTAAGGCTGCCCTCTGATGTATGGAGAGGGACTTGGGGGAAATAGGCCTACCTCAAACTTTTCTGTTAGAAGTGCGTGTGCTGTTGTCCCACCAATATGTCCAATAGTGAGGTTACTAATGGAAATTACCCGTGAGAAGAATATGGTCATTCAGAGAATAAATTCTGCCGTAGATGCTTAAGGTGGGTGAGAGAACCCAATCCCTCTGAAGGGATGAAGCCAGGACTTCAGGAGATTCACTGTGAACCAGAATGCCTGGATGAGGTTAAACATTTGGCTTCTTTCACCTGGTGGCATGCTCCAGGAGACCACCCAACTAGACCTTCGAAATATTATTTTTCATGGTAATTATTTTCAACCTTTTGCTTGTTTCACCTTAGGGATCAGGTTCTCCAAAAACTTCTTTGAAGACCACAGTTTTTCAGTGTATTTAATGTAAGTTATCCTCAGGGAAAGAGAAAAACCAGAGCTGTGAAAGCCAAGCATTTCCTACCACCACACTCTTCTGAAGGCCCACACATTTTTACTATATCAAGCAAATTAAACCACAACAGCATAAATGTTCTCTCAAGGAACTTTAAGCTAATTAATTACGAATGTGACAGCTAGAGTGCAGAGAATTAATTTCCTGAGGTTGGTCCAAAAAAAACCCGTGTTTTTTCTGAGGTTGGTGATTTCTGGAATCTATCATCTGTGGGTTTTGACAGGAAGTAGGAGGACTAAAAGACCACCACACTGTTCAAATCAGTAGAACTAACCTTTTGACAATGGTTTTGCTGACTGAAGACATCTGGGTCATATTGGGCTTGAATTCAATTTTAAGGTCTTTCTTCCCAAGCCAAAGACAATGTTCTCTTTGGAAGTCCTGTATATCACTGCACTGTTGACCATACACACCATCCCCTCATCCATTTTTAAAACGTTTCTTATCATATCAAGGCAACGACTACAGTCCACTTGTAACACAGTGTATTGTGCTTATTGAGATTTTTGTTGATTTTCTTTTCTGAAATCATTTGGAAGAGTTGCAAATTACCACTTCCAGGAAGTTTTCAAAGAGCAACTCCATATTCATTTGTTTAATATACATGAAGGACATCTTCTATGCCTGAGAAGCATCAGGTATATGATGTCATGAAAACATGATTCTTTCCTCAAGGATTAGTGGGACTGAAAGACACCTAGTTACAATTCAACATGCTAAGTGCTATTACAGAGGTATTTACCACTCTGGGAATATTAGTGAAGACCTGTTAGAAGAAATGACATCTGAATTCAAAGGTGAGGAATAGTTCACCAAGGCAAGTAAATGGGGAAGTGGATACAAGCTGAGCACATACAAACACCAATACAGATTCTAAAACTTCTTGGGACCTAATATGGTCTTATTAAAAACTGAAAGTTTGTGTTTCCTTCCCCTGCTTCACTGTGGTATGCTTTTATCCTTCTTATAAATCTCAGTCTCCTCAGGGCCTAACATAGTGCCTGATATTTTGTAAGAATACAATAATGATGTTGAATGAATGAATGAGTGTTCTTATGCCCCCCCCCCCTTTTTTGGCAAGCATTTCTCTCTAGGAGATAAGTTTTCTGGAGATAGGAACTGGGACTGTTTTGATATGATCCTAAGATATCTAGTGGACTAAGTTGGTGAATAAAAAACAATCAAGGTTTAGATAAGGATTCCAAGCTAATTCAATGGACAAAGAATAGTCTTTTCAACAAATGGTTCTGAGACAACTGGATATGTACATGCAAAAGAATTAAGGTGGACCCTTATCTCACTCTGTAGACAAAAATTAACTCAAAACAAACCACAGACCTATATGTGAGAGCTAAAACTATAAAACTTGTAGAAGAAAACATAGGAATAAATCTTTGTGACTTTGGATTAAGCAATGGTTTCTTAGATTGGATACCAAAAGCACAAGTAACAAAGAAAAAAATGGATAAACTGGACTTCATCAAAATTAAAAACGTTTATGCTTCAAAGGACAATCAACAAAATGAAAAGACAACCCACAGAATAGGAGAAAATGATGTTAAGTCATATATCAGACAAGGGGTCTGTATCCAGAATAAAGAACTCTTACAACTCTACAATAAAAAGGGCAAACAACCCAATTAAAAATGAGCAAAGGATTTAAATAGACATTTCTCCAAAGAAAATATGTAAAAGGCCAACAAACACATGAAAAGATACTCAACATCATTAGTGATTATGCAAATTAAAACCATGAGATACCACTTCATATCCACAAGGATTGACTAAAATAAAAATGACAGATGGCAACAAATGTTGGAGAAGATGTGAAGAAATTGGAAACCGCACACGTTGCTGGCAAGATTGTACAATGGTCTGGCCACTTTGGAAAATAGTCTGGCAGTTCCTCAAAATGTTAGAGCTACCATATGACCAGTAATTACACTCCTAGGTATATACCCTAGAGAACTGAAAACACATGTCCATCCAAAAACTTGTATATGGATATTCATAGCAACATTACTCATAACAGTCAAAAAATGGAAACAACCCAACTGTCCACCAACTGATGAATGGATAAACAAAATGTGGTATACCCATACAATGGAATATTACTAGGCAATAAACAAGGAATGAAGCATTGACACATGTAAAAACGTGGATGAACCTCAAAAACAGGCTAAGTGAAAGAATCCAGGCACAAAAGGCCACATATTATATGATTCCATTTATATGAAATGCCTAAAATAGGCAAATCCATAGAGACAGAAAGTAGATTAGTGTTTGCCAGGAGTTAAAGGGAGGGGAGCATGGGCAGTGACTGCTAGTGGATTTGGGGTCTCTTTTTGGGGTCAGAGAAATATTCTGAAATTCGATGGTGGTGACGGTTGCACACTCTGTGAATATGCCACTAAACTGTAAACGTTAAAAGGGTGAATTTCATGGTATGGGAATTATATCTCAATAAAGCTGTTATTTACAAAAAAAAAAATGATAGATGTTATCATCCTCATTGCTAACATCACTGTTACCGTCATCACGGTAGCGAATGTCACTGAACAGTTACTTCATGCCAGCTGAAGACACGGCAACGTAACTGCTGCCTAGATTTCCCTTTTGAAACTTTAGCCCCCGGGGACTTCATTTTAGAGCCGCTTTGGCCTTCTATCTCGCTGATCTTTTTACTGGAATTCAGTAAACACTTTTTCACTATTTTCAAAAAGCCACTTAAAAAAAAATCTTTCTTCAATTCAGGAAATAACCACGTATATTTAATGAAAACACTGAAGATCATTAATCCATTCCAAGGTCTAAAAAGTCAATAATAATTTGAGATCATACTCACTGGCTCCTGATGCTTACTACTTCAGAAGCGCAAGTGAAATAAATAAATAAAATCCAGCCGTCAAAGCAATAAAAGGGAGATTTCACTTTTATGCTACGAAATTACATCTGAATGTATCCATGATTTTTTCTCCTTGCAGATAATGGTAAAATTGCCTAAATCATACACGAGCAGTGCTCTAATGAGACCCGATTTGGATTCATTTCTATTCAAGGCAAACTAAACGTGTAAAATGCCCTACTTCTAATGCCTCACCATAGTACACAAACTTTAAAAAGGGATTCCATTGAAGTGATTTCGGGCTGGTGAAGAAGCAAGTGTGTGGAGCCTAAATTAAGTTAATAGAATTTTCCGATGTTAAGGAGGACAGAGTGACTTTCTCCTCACCAGCACTCATCCTCTCCGGAGGTAACTAGAGCTGCAGATTCGGCATCTCCCTGCTGGTGGCTGGTGTGGCTCAGAAGGAAGGAAATTCAGAGCTCAGAAACGAAGATGTGTTAAAACTGCCTTGTTCTTTATGTGTCTGCCTTCTCCTACTATGGTGGCCAAGTCCTGGCCATTCTGTGAGGCCTGTCCTGGTCCCCGAAAGCCCTTGCTTGGAAGAAAGATTAGTACACTGTCTAGCTTCCTGGCTAAATCTGTTTAGC
This sequence comes from Tapirus indicus, assembly GCA_031878705.1. Classification (NCBI taxonomy): domain Eukaryota; kingdom Metazoa; phylum Chordata; class Mammalia; order Perissodactyla; family Tapiridae; genus Tapirus; species Tapirus indicus. Next base: position 52,277,277 of record CM062918.1, read on the forward strand.
TTCAGGGCTAAATCCTGAGACCCCATCATTGCTCAGACCTCTGTTTGAAAACCTGGGCCCTACAGAAGCAGTAGCTATCAGAAGCAATGTCACTAAAGTGACCTACTGTGCTTGTTTTTCCAGATGAAGTAACTTGTGCCCAGAGGTAAGGTCCTTTTCCCCAAGTTATTGCAGTGGGTTGGTTAAAAGAAAATTCCCATTATGTAGCCCTCCTTCCAGGTATCCAGAACTGGTGCCCTGTAATCTTTAGTCTTTATTTTCCTAATCTGAGCTCCTTGGATTCCAGACCTCCACCATGGACCTTTCTGCTCTTCAAGCCCCAACCCAGTCACCCGTCAGCTTGAGCAGGTTTCGGGACAGAACCAGAAGACCTCCAATGACACTTCTAGCTCTAGGAGTCACGGTTTTTGAGATCCAGCTGCCCTTGGCCCTCTTGGTTCCTCAGTCCCTCTGTTGCCCAAATTCCTGTGTGACAAGGTCAAGTTGTTTCCACGTGTTAGAAGCACATGCTTCATCTCCACCAAGCAGCAGCAGAGAACAATGATCTGTGCCTTGGAGTGTCTTGTGATAGAGTACGAGGGTCGCGTGACCCACAGTATTGTGTTTGAATCCTGGCTTTGCTAGTTGCCAGCCAGGTTGGCTTGAGGAAGTTTTTTTTCTAAGCTTTCTGAGCCTCAGTTGGTTTATCAGTAACATGGGAATAATTACAGTACCTACTTCACGAGACCGTTGGGCAGAATATGTGAGATGACGCACACAAAGCCCTTAGAACACAGCCAGTGCACAGCGAATGCTCAGAAATATTAGCTGTTAGTGTTATTTGTAGAAGGAGAAGCAAACTATCAAAAGCCAATAAAATGACACACCAAACATCTACTTAGATATAACCTGATCATCATCTAAATGCACTATCTATATGATTTGAAGCATTTTTCCCCAAAGAACATACAGTTTTTACGATTAATTACTCAGATTACAAAAACAAACTGTGAGGACTCACTTTAAAACAACATGAAGCGACATTGGTGGATACTGGACATGAGAGGACATCAATAAAATCTGTCTCTAATGGATGATACAATTGGGGTTTAGGGTCAGGGTTCTGGAAATTCCTCATCTACTAAAAGGAAATGCCTTTAAAAGTTATCTGGCAGAAGCAAATAATTTCCTTTTTCATCACTTGTAAAATAAGACACCAACATAAAACTTCCACCTCTATGTGCCATTTTAGAATCCTATTTCCTTTAAAAACAAATATACAAGCCATCATCATGAATGTGGAATTGTCATCTGGGTCGTTAGAAGAAGGAGATTTATGAAATCTGGGACTGCATTTCCTGTTAACACGCTTTGAAGAAATAATCTACTCCATCACCCATGGGTCCCCTAAGAGGGCCTGCACACAGAATTTCTTTTAGATAAAAGTGTAAGCAGCAGATTTGCCTCTCTCAGAGACTGAAATACTTTCATGTGACCAATCACATCTCATTTCACTCCGTGGTTTCCAGGGACATTTCAGGCTCAATTACTAGCACCTGCAGGTCCATAGGTCTGTGTATTTCTATTCCCCCAGCCACCTTCTCCCTGGCATTGGTGTGGCATCCTTCCCTTCACTCTAACTTTTCCTTAGCCCTAATCTCTAAACAATAATTTCAATTAGGCTAAAGCTATTGCCATTTTTGTAGGTCAAAACTCATTCAATTCCAACAGCTTCATTTGATTCAATCTATTTTACCATTTTTTGTTTAGAGATATGTTGTAGGCCAGGTCAGAGTCTCTGTAAAAGGAGACAGGTATACATAAAATAATGGTCTGATTTTTACAGAAATTAAAATTATGGAACAAAAAGATTAAATTTAATATATGTGTACTTTGAGAAAACCAGAAATATAAAAAACTGCCAATAGGTTTAACTTTTTTTTCTTAATCAGTGGATTCCCTTCTTTAAATGAAAATTAAGGCAGGTAGTAATATACAAAACAATTCACCTTCCCATTCAACACCTCAGCCGTCATCTCCCACCCCCATTTTGACCTTGAGGCCCCTTCTGTGGACCCCCTAAGGTCTCCTCAGAGCACCTTTTGAAAAATACTGATCTAAACAAACAAACATTAATTCCGAGAGAGTTGGGAACAGTGCCCTGCACTCTGCCTTTCCCGCAATGAGTCTTACTGACTCTTAACTTCATCATGACCTTCAGACCCTTGATACATCTTTATTACTGCCAGCCTGGGCTCTGCTTTTTCGGCTGAAGTTGCCTGTCTTCCCTCTGAGACCTCGAACTCCTATGGCCTCCTGCACGGCACCCCTCCTGCCAATCCCTGAGTCTAGGCACACCCACCATGGCTGTCTCTGCTGGAGAGATGTCCCTCACCAGACCAGGGGGCCTGGACAGACACATGCTGACCAGTCCCACCAGGACCCAGAGCTGCCCCATCATTGCTCCAGAAGGGTGTTCTCAACATGTTCCACTCTCCTGAAATCCCCATCCCACCATTTTAACATTCAGGAAACCTCAACAGAAAATCAAGATCCTGCCTAAACCAGTAGGCTGGCCATTACAGCTGAGGCTCAAAGCACATTTCAAAACACAAAGTGGTCACTCTGCTGCTGTCATCCCATTTTTTAATAAACCCCTAGGCTTCCTTTCGCCACCAAAATAACAAAGAAAACGAGTGAAAGAGAAATTGTTAGAAAACAGAGTGACCCTTTTTCTGAACAATAGCAGCATTAAAAGGTGTCCTTGAGGCAGAGAGACCACTCAAGAAGGAAATGACATCTCAAACCAGGGAGCCATTCACCAAAGGGAGGTAACATTTGAAGCTCTTTGCAAACTGTTTCCCTGTTTCTGCCTTCCCTTGTTCACCACAGGACTGATGAAAAAGAAGGATGATAAATACATTTATAGAAAAAGAATCCATTCAATAATTCATCACCTTGTTGGCGTACAATATAACTACTCCAAAAGAAATTTGTTTTCCTACCCACTGACCGTGAATGGGCACTTGAGACTTAACTATGGCTCAGAGCATTGTCCTCATGTGCACATGTTCCGGAACTGTCCCCAGCATGCTGTCTAGGCCAGCACCCAGGTGGTGTTTCTTCCTCGATTATCCCTGCTGTTCCCATATCTCGTCTCTTCTGTCTCCCAATACAAAGCATGCTGGCTGTCACCCAAAGTTTTGCTTTGTAGCAACCATTAAATTCACTAGATGTGGAATTACAGTATTTTTCAGCCTAAAACAGTACTTCTCAATCGGGGGTGATTTTGTCCCCCAGGGTACATGCGGCAATGTCTGGAGACATATTTGATTGCTAGGACGGGGGGGTGGTAGTGGCTACTGGCATAGTGGGTAGAGGACAGGGATGCTGCTAAACATCCTAAAATGCACAGGACAGCCTCTCACAACAAAGAATTATCCTGCCCAAAATGTCAATAGTGCTGATATGGAGAAACCCTGGCCTAAAAGAAACACAGTCATAAAACTCTGTTAGACCAACCTCTTGTTTCACAGATGAAGATATTGAAGCCCAGGGAGGGAAAGTGATGCTAGGATCTGCCCGGAACTCAGCCAGGTAGTGGCAGAGCCAAGCATGGCACCCAGGTCAGCTGGTTCTACACATTTTTCCTACAGCATGTTTATTCTGAAAGGACTTACTCTTACAATGGCACTTAACCTCAGAAAAAAGAAAGACCAGAAGGATACACACCTAAATGTAATCCGTGATTATCTCTGAATGGTAGGATTGCACTGATTCTTCTTCTCTGTTCTGATATGTCCAGCTGAGATTTATTTGGTTTGTTATTTTTGTTTTGATTTTACAATAAGCATTTACTGCTTTTATAAGCAGAAAAAATAAGAAAGTATTTTCGTTTTGAAAAACTATATGAAATGCAGCAAGATTTAGCTTGATTGACTAACATTTATTGCTGTCAAGATTATGGCAAGACTGGCATTACAAGGTGGTAGGATGGAGATAGGCAAGTGATCCAAATGGGGACTCTTCTAGAGAACAAGTGGATAACACATATTGAGTCTTAAAAAATGTTCTGTCTTTGACCTAGAATCATGTCTTAAGAAATTTATCCCAAGGAAAGAGTTTCAAAGATTTAAGTACAAGAATGTGAAGTGAAGCTTTATTTATAATAACAAAACACTGGAAATAATCTAAATATCTAATAACATGTGATTAATAAATTCTAGTTTGGCTTAATAAAATATATAAATTACACAAAAAGACCATGTTAATCTAACCCCAAATATATGCAAATGATGGAATGTTATTCAGCTGCTAAAAATCACGTTTTTTTATTATTTCATCATTGGTCTCCTCATTAAACTAAAGTCTATGAGGCCAGGGACCTTACTTTTTTGATTCCTTCTGCATTCTTGGTAGCCAATGCAGTTCACACAGTAGGTATGTAATAATTATGGTTGAATGAATGAAATGAATCAATGAATATGGTTAAAAGTCAGTGATGGTATTATAGATAATCAGCATCTTTTAATTTTTCTCTATTTTTCAAAGATTCTCCAACGAGCAAGTGTTACTTTTACAAACAGAAAAAATATATAGATTATTTTGTTGCTGCAAAATGTAAAAGAACACAGTAGAATTTAAGTAATGAAGGAAAAAAAGAATGCAGTAGGTAAGGGCGAATGAAAGGGCATTCGGTGCTTGGGAAGCCCATTTCATGACGCAACTGACGGATACAATGATACAGCTACCATGGATTCAAAATATGGGGATTATACATAACTCACTGGATGGGCAGCAGTCCTTTGTCATAACTGGTTTACTCTTTCAACATTCTTCCCTCATTTGAGCTTTTCTCCCAGTGGTAACACCAAGAGCTAAAACAACAGAGAAGCCACAAATCAACAGACTCGTGTGGTCAGAGGCTCCAGTGGCTACAAGATCAGAGGCATTGTGGCAGTGGAGGCTGGGGGTGCTTTTCAACTAGATGTGCGTCTGCGGCTGACAAATGGAATAAAAGAGCTATGCTGTGGTGCTCAAAATAGAACAGAAAAAAGTATCCCAAAGAGAGAGAGAGAGAAGAAGAAAATGACAGACATGAGAGGCTAGCTTCTGGAACAACCTAAAAAGACCAATGTTAACCCAGACCCATGAATATAATTCTCACATCCTTTGTAGAACTCCTTTTTTTTTTTTCTTTTCACAAATGCCTCACTGGGACTGCAACCCTGAAAAATGTCATCTGCCCTTTTCCTGGAATGGCTGGATCCTCATGTCACCTAGGTAGAAAAAAAGCATGGTGATTTTACGTATTTGACTACTTGTGGTCATCCTGGTGTGGTGATTGAAGAAAATAAACAAATCTAAAAATATAAATCCACATGTGTGCATGGAGAGGCAGTAAAAGAGAGTGAAGAAAAGAAGAGAGGGCTACAGAGGGAGAGACAGAGAGAATGTGGAAAGCTCATAAAACTGAGTGGACCCAGCAATCACTGTCTTGGCTCAGTTACTGGAAGGACCTGGAGTTTACTGGCTCTGTCAAGGGCTCTCTGCCCAAACCCTTCCTCTCTTGCCTTCTTTATCTCCCTAGAACTTTGAGAAGCAACACATTTCCTTACCAAGAGAAAAATCCTTTCTTTCTCCAATTAGACATATAATTCAAGATGAAAGTGGCCCCCCAAAGGGCATGTAAGTCATGGGTATCTCATATTTCTTGGTTTTAGGGACCTCGGGGAAGGGTGAGAGAAAGGTGGGGGTCATTGAAAGGATAACAGGCCACAGAAATGAATGCTGTTTTCCTTACAGTTTGGCCCACAGCGAGCCCTGTCTTAAAAAGCTAAACTTTACGTTTCCAGTTAAACTCCTTATAGAATCAGCCTGCCAAGGGCCACCCAGTTACAACCATAGATTTCAATTCCTCCTACAAAATATTTCAATGCATTTGCTTAGTCAATATAGACAGCTTTGATCTCCATCTGAGGTGAGTCTACAGTAATGAAAAAAGCAACTTTTCTTGCATAAACAATTGTAAGTATGATGAAAGGATTAAAACTCTTAACGAACAACCTAAGACATTACTAAAATTACTAGGTCCTCAATCCAGGTTTTGCAACCAATATATTTTACAGCTACAACTTCTTCCTAGACAACCAGGTCTCTTTCCGAAACGATTTGGCACACCTGCTAAGTGTTTGTGGCACAGACTGGGAAGACAACTAAAGAATTTAAAATCCCTACCAATTGCAAAGACCAGACAAGACTTGCAGTCACCACATTTAAACCTAACAGCCCACTGGAACAGCATCCTCTGTGACCACCTGTCTTTTGCTCCTGGACTACGAGATCGCCTTCCTCAAGAGTTTTTATTGTTTCTGGAAATGACTTGCTCTTCATCAGGTTATCACAAATGAAAACCAAGACAGGTCAGAAGAAAGCTGGCTTCTTTGTCAGTAAGATACTCTCCTTTGCCAGAGCTGAGAGAGAGAGAGGGAAAGAGGGGGAGCATGAGAGAGTGAGAGCTGGAATTAGAAAAAAGGTTTCAAGCACCTCTCTGACTTCTGTGATCTTTTAACAGAGATGTAAAGCATATCAGATTTGCAGCCCTTCGTGGCCTGAAGGGATCTAGTTATTTGGTCAGTTGTGAAGACATTCTCTTGTTCCTACTCTGACTGTCATGCTGTCACTAGGGTGCATACCTGGTTGATGATAAAAGGGAGCCAAACTGAGTTTTTACAGGATTTCCGAAGTCTCAGCATTACCGAAGACCCTTACCAGGATTAAACCCAAGTTCGGAAAACCAAAGTGTTCTACATATTATAGACAAGAGCAGGAGAGCAGGAAAAAAGAGAAGGAAAAGGCAGAGAAGCAGGAGGACAAAACGGGTAGAAAAAAGTGTCTTTTCTTGCATGTTTGATGTAACTCCAGGGAACATCTATTTCTTTGTGGTTATATGTTTGGGGTTATTTGGCATTTGGACAGGCAGAGGGTAGGGCTGGGGTTTTTAAAAATAGCCCACTCTCCTTGGCACAAGACACTACTAGCATGAAAGGTTGGTTGTTCCAAAATACTAATACTGGCTGTGGGGCCGTCGTCGTGCGTGTACCATACCATGTCCTGCGCCTGGCTGCAGTGATGGGCAGGAGAGGACGTTGAGGTTCCAGCAATGGTATTTTGTGTCGCCATCTTACATCTTCCTTCACATAGTCTATTGCTTCATGTAGCCTAATCATGGGCATCCGAAAAGAAGGCTAGTGAGAACTCAAAGAAAAACTAAAAATTGGCCCTACTCAGCCAATAAAAGGTATCCCTAGATAACATAGCCCTGCTGTGGGAGGAAGTCCAGGATCGTCTCCCTCCATACCTGCCTTGTTCCCCAACCTTCAACCTCATCAACCACGCTCCTGACCTCTAGCTTCTGCTCCCTCTCCTGGTCTCACACACTCCCAGCCACATGTCTGTTTCACTGGCTTGATTCACAGCACTTTGTCTGAGCAAGTACTTTTGTTGTTTCATCTGACCTCCTACTCCATCAACTCGAGGTGAGTATCTCAGGCCCCAGCCGGGTGGTGGCTGGCATGCCTGCCAGGTCCACCCCTCCAGGGGCACTGGACAGGACTGAAACGATGGCAGCAGGGCAGTGGGTCTGGTCCTGAGTGTCACCAATCTCTGGAGTAGGTTTTTTCACCAAGTTCTTTCAACGTGGAGAAGAGAACCTGTGTGAGTGTCATGGAAGAGCTACACGGGGTGGGAGCAAGGACAGGCAGGGAGAGGAAGGCCATGCATACATGTGTACACATGCGTGTGCACACACACACACATAGAGACCATCTTCTCAGTGTCAGCAGGTCATGGCCATTTTTCCTCAACTGAATAAAATCAAACCAGACTAATAGCAGCTGTCTGGCCCACCCAAACATAGTATTTCTGGGCACCGTGTGGCCGATGACGTCCTTCACTCCATGGCTCCTTTCACCCCTGCTGTTTCTGGCTCTCCTCAAGATTCTCTTTCCCTTTAATATTTCAGGCGGGTGCTTGTCAATGCAAGTGAGCAGAGAGAGAAGAGCTGTCCGCGCCCTCTGTGACACGAGCCTGCCACTTGCAAGTCCTTCCTGAGACAGCAGCAGGCTTCCTGCCCCGAGGGGACGGGGCAGATAGACCAGATTGGACCCTCACATTCCTTCTGCTCAGAGGGTGGGGAGGGTGGGAGCAGAGAAGGGGCCTTCACCACAGAAAGAAAGAAAATGTGTCTTCAACGTACAGAAGGTCGCCGGAACCTAGGCGATGCTCACACTGTAAGAGATGTGTAAGATTAAGAGGGCCACTTCAGAGGTGCCTCTCCTGACACTTCCCTGCCATGCCCCCAGCCCTGTACTCGGGGTTAGGTCTGCCTCCCATGGACCCACAGGCCTCCAATGTTTACCCGTCAACATCCTGGCCCGTAGCTGGCTATATCCCATGAGTCTATGAACTCCTTGATGACAAGAACTAAGTCCTCCAACGCCGTGCTTCCAGCACCCCGCACAGTTCCTAGCAGAGAGAGACGCTTACTAAATGTTTGTTGAATGACTGATGGTTTAGTCAAGCCTCCTTTTGCAGAGGAGGAAACTGGTGCTTAGAGAGAAAAAAAGGGAGGGAGGGAGGGAAAGAAAGAAATCAACCTTTCTGGAATACCCACAGGCCAGAGTGCATCTTAGGCATCTGACATCCATTAGTTTATTTTCCTCCCAGAACCCCAGTGAATTAGGTCTCACTGCCCTGCAGACTTGCTAGTGAGTGCTGAGACGCATTTATCTGGGAGAGAACAAAACACAAGGTGTATTAAGTTAAAGGCTCAGCAGTCGTGGAGAGTGGCCATGGGACAGACGAGTGTCAGAGGCCTCCCGGTGAGCTGAAATGAGAGCAGCTCTGCGAAGGGGAGGATGCTTTAGCGGCACCAAGTCTAGCTGGAATTTAGACATGGCCTGCCTTGCAGGCAAAGGTACAAAATCCCCAAGATTAAAATATTGAATGGCAACAGGCCCAAACCGGGAAAACACGCAGTTTCTGTTTTGCCCCCTTCACCTTCGCCCCTTGGCAGAGTTAAATTTATACCAGGTGGAACTCATCCATAGAAACTAATATACACTGCTGCCAGAAATGTAAATCGTAACAGTGCTTTTGGACGGCAAGAGATGTAAAAATACCTTAAAAGTATAAGAAGATTACTTTTGAAACCTGGGAATAACTTACAGAGCAAGAGATTATAAAAGAGCATCAAGTAATTCCCCAACTTTGAAAATAGAGGAAAATGTATTATACATATGCACATATACTCTGGAAGGTTTGCTACTCACTGCAGGCCCTATTAGGATTCTCAGGTTCCGTCTTCCTATAATAAGAAACTTAGAGGCCGCTGTCTTATTTCCCAACTGTCGGTGCCATACATGTATGCAACCCTGTATTATCTCAGGACTTGTTTAAAGTCAGCTGATGCCAGAGCTGAAGGCACTTTCACGATCATTTATCCGAATCCCCTTATCTGACATTTGGGAAGACTGGGAGCTCAGTGAGTTTTCTCAAATTTAGTACTAGAGGTGGGCCTAGAACACTGCATGTTTCTAAAATGTCTCATCTAATGCCACTCTTTAACTATTAACCATCCCAACTCCTCTCAGAAGAATGCAGGGTAGAAATCTTCAATAAGAAAGAAGTTACGTGATCCATTAAGAGGTATATTGCTTGTCCACACCATCTCAGCTTCTCTCTTGCCCCAGAGGCCCCAGATGCAGAATTGTGAGCAAGTAAGCCATGGAGGGTGATGCTTCGGAGAACTTGTGTTCCTGTGGTCAGGGCATCAGCAACCCTCGCGTGTTCTGGAGTCCCTTCACAGGGGCTGCGGAGAGCAGCTGCGATAAGGTGTGGCCTGGGGCTGTTCTCTTTGTGCCGTTTTAGTGGAGCTGGGATGTTATGCAAGGAAATCTCTGGTATTGCAATAATCCTGGATTATAAATAATTTAGCATATTTCTTTGTAAACTACAGTCCAAAATCCTTGCAAATAAGAAAAGGATTAACTTTTTTAGAAGTACTTGCTCTTGAGACTTTAAGTTCAAGGCAGAACAATGCTTGCCGTGGTAATTCCATCTATTTTAAGATCACAAAACCATACCAAGTTGAAACCAGAGCAGGAGATATTAATGCAGTGCTCTCTCTGAAGTGCCCAATAGTGGGACGAGAAAGCTTTCAAAGGGAATTAAGTAGACAGAGAAAGCTCCCTGTTCATGTCCAAATCACAAGGAGGCGGCTGAATAGGATTCACAGTTCTCCATGGGAAGGACCCACACCACAGCTAATGTTCAAAACAGGGGGGAGATGTCTTGGGAAGATCAAGGACCCAGAATTCTGCTGTCAGAATCAGCTGCCTGCCCATTAGAGCCTCAAAAGACCCTCTTCCATGTACAAGCTGACATGATCCTGCAAATGAGCCCATTTTTCTTTTTCTAACTGGCCCAAACTCTATCTGAAGGAAGCTGTCATTATGTAATATTTCCCAAGCACCCTTGATGTAAGCTTCAGATCTGGGGTGTGTGTGTGCCTGCATGTGTGTGTGTGCACAGTAGGAGAGGGTGAAGGGACAGTGAAGAATAAGATGTACATACAAAGTAGAGAAACTGGATGGGGAGCTGCTCAGTGTGGAAGAACAGACCAGCACCAGGGTGAGCCTTGGGTCAGGGGGTCAGCACCTGGTTAGGTCACATGGACAGAGGTCATGAGAGGAACCATGTTAGCCACAGACAGAGTCAGAGCCAGGGACAACTGAAGAGTCAAATGGGCAGCAAGAGGCTGAAACAGAGAGGTACAGACTCAGAAACCATCAGCCAGCAAGTGGGGGGCAAGGCAGGGGGATGAAGGACTAGATGGACAGGTCAATGAAACCGCACCTCCAAAGCCTGGCATCTAAGACCCTCCATGATCTGGTCTCTGCCTGTCTTTTCAGCCTCATCTCCGCTGTCCCCATGTGATACTTTATATGCCATGAAATTAAAAATGCAGCATAGTCTGTGTTGTTCTCCGTTCTTGCTTTTGTTCTTTCTGTTCTCTGTACCTAGACAATCCTTTCTCCCTTCTCTTAATAATGTCTCTCATCTTCCAAGATTTAGCTTTAAAGTCACCTCTTCCTGGAAGCCTTCCTCTCTCCCCAAACCTTCTGGCTGGGTTAAGTACCACTCCTACGTGCTCTGAAGACATCATGCCAATTTCCAAGCTTCTGCCTAAGGAAGATGGCAAAGATGTTTCATGTAAAGGGTCAACTCTTCGGAAAGAATGCTGCAGTCAGTTAAGGATGCCTGCACTTCAGGGCATGGGCCAAAATTTGCCATTCTTGCTCTAGATCAGCATCCTCATTAGCCAGATGAAGAACTCGAGGCTGAAAGATGGGAAATATCTGCTCAGCATTACAAGGCTAGTTAGCAAAATCAGGATAGGAATTCCAGGTCTTGTGATTCCAAACCAAGTGTTCCTTTTAAATAAGAGTCTAAATCTGGACTATTGAGACTCTTAATAGATTCTTTGCTCTTTTCAGAGGAGAAGGCTAATTATGTAGTGATGGAGCCAGTGAAGGGAAACTGAGTTTTCATGATTTTGCTTGGACACCTTTCACTCGCCTGAACCCCTGTGTCTTATGTTTTCTCCTCCATGATCCCCCGCAAGGCCCTGCTTTATGCTCTTCTCCAGTCAGGGCGGTTGGGGCTGCCAGTGCCTGTTACCCAAGTTAAAATGAAGACTTATGAGCTGACTCTCCCGATACCACAAATATACCATCAAATCGATGCATGCTCCTCCGTGCCAGGGAAGAAGCATAGAGGAAGTTGAAGCTACCTTTCCTAACTTCATCTTTCACTCCTCACCCTGGAAGATGAAACTTTCTTGAGAAAGAAATAATACTTAGAATGGTTTCATTAGATAAACTCTTTCCTGTCTCACTGTGAAAGGAATTTTCCAGTGGGTTCCAGTTTCAGGAGGTGACAAGGTATAAGGGAAGGAAAGCTGGCACGCTCTCAGCCTGACAAGAAGTTGTCACGTTACCACTGTACTTAAATTTAGCTGGACCATCTTATAGGATTGTATAAAGCATTTTCCTGAGACATTAAATGGTGAGAAGCATGAAATACTTGCCCTCCCCTCCCTTTTCCCACCGCCCCATGCTTCTGTGACTGTTATGGATTAGAGATGAATTCTCCCAGCACGGCCTGAGCTCGCAAAGGGTCATCTAACCTTTAAATTTCAGTTCAACAAACTGGGCCGAGGAGAATCACCAGGATGTCCCCTGGTAAGTGCTTCAACATCAAATAACCTGCTTCACCAGGTTACCCAAGGCCACGGCACTAACCAAAGACGAGAGCGTTCTCAGAACTGGAAGCAAATGTGAGATGCTGACAGGACATTCCCTAAACCCTCTATCCCAGGATGCTCAATGGCAATTAGCAACCATGCCCTTTGTCTCCCCTCCACTGTGTTTTTAGCAGCTTGGTTTTTTCAGAGGACAGGGCAAGAGGAAATAGGATGAGGCCGGGAGCTCTGATTTTCTGAGGGAGAGGGTATTACACGTTTTCATTTCAAGTTTCTCTGAAGGGTTTCTGGACAGCCAAACCCCTACCCTGACCCAGACTCTACTGTCTTTGGGTGCCCACCTTACCCCTCCACAAGAAATCAAAGCAGCCAATTTGCAGCTGAATTTCCAAGCAGCTGAAAAGAGAAGATTCCATTGTACCTATCTGTCTGTATTTTTTTCAAGCCCTGTAAGAAAGAGCCTCCCAAGAGAAGAGGGGACATGGAGGAGGAGAAGTGGGTGACAGAGCCTCTGATGGATCAATAAATTCGACTGTTCATGTGCACAAGGGGAAGGATGGTGCAGGAGGCAGACAGGAGAAGGAATCCCAGAATCATAAATTTTAAAGCTGAAGCGACCTTTAGAGGTCACCTGGTATAACCTCCTCTATTTTATAAATGAGAAAACCAAGTCAGAAATGCTAACAACGGACCTGCCAAGGTCACGCAATTTGCAAAGAGGGAACCCGGACCCCAATCCAGCTTTCCCGGATCCCCAATCCAGAACCTTCTCCACAGTCCACAGAGGCTGCCACCATCCTGCCAAGCAGCCATTCGAACACTAAAGTACCTATAAGATGACCCCACATCCACCCTCACGAGGCCTCCCATAATGCTCCTCTCCTCAGAAACAACGTCATGACTGCCCATTTTCTCTAAAAACTATCTCCCTCAGCCACATGGGCACAGAGACAGTTCCTCCTGTGAAGAGCTCTCACAGCTGACTCTTTCCGTGAAGCTGGCAAAGCCGCTTCGGCAATCATTTTTTAAGGTGGCAGCTCCCTGACAAGAGGATTAAAGCAGGCAGCTTTCAAAAGACTCAAGAATAATTTAAACTGCAATACGTTAATGCTTGTCTAGAGTTTTGTACACTTTCGTGAAAAGTCATAAATCTCTCCTGCCACACCCTCACAGCACTCCTGTCCCCGCATGGTTTACTGAAATTAAGGGGAAAAAAAAGTGAACCCAGTCATGAATTAGGACCAGAAACCCTAACTGTGCAGATGAGGCTTTTGAAGTCACAAACCAAAATTGAGTGTGGAGTCACAAATCTGGGGATTTTTGAGGGAGTAGGTGGTAGTTCTTTTGGAGGATGGTTCCTTTGCAGTCCTATCTGCAAATATGATGGGCAAGGCACTCGAAAATGGTACTTCTCAAATGTTAGCTTGCATCAGAGCCCCCAGGACAGTGTGTTAAACTCAGATTGCCAGGCCTGTTCCTACACTTTCTGATTCACCAGGTCTGCGGCGGGGCCTGAGAATATGCATTTCGAACAAGGTGGTGCTGATGCTGCTGGTCTGGAGACCACACTCTGAGAACCTCTGGGCTGGAAAGACCCCCTCAGGCCTCTGCTGGGGTGGGACTTAATTACACTTTGGAAGATAGGATGTGAGGTGGAATTTTAAAATTCCTTCATAGGCCCAGAAGGTAGGGCAGGAAATGAAACCACACAGGGCCCTGTTGTCATAGCATCAGCCTCCAATGGTCCCTTTCACAGGGAGGTGAGCAGTGTACTCCGGCTCCTTTAGTCCCCTCTAAAAAGATAATGTCGGTCTGAGCAAAAGCAAACATGGAGAGGCTTAAAAACCCAGGGTCCCCATGCTCGTTCCTCAAGCAGGAGAAAATGTCTTTATGTAGAGAAAGTGCAGTGTAAATAGAAAGTAGGGCTCGATTTCCACAGCGCGAGTCAAAGAATCTGCTGAGAAGGCCACATGACACACGAAATGAAATCCAGGTCCTTGATACCCGGAGGCAAGAAAGAGAAGGGAAGATCCAAGAAAATCCAAACGTTCCTGCATTTTTACAGTAAACAGTTCTGATCGGATTCTCTTGCTATTTTGGAACATACATGAAGTTCATTAACTGGCATACATTAAACAGGAAAAAAACTTTACAAAAAGAAGGTGCTGGAGGACAAACCAGTAATTGCTCCTTTAGAGCAAACCAAAGTTACTGAGAAAATCTCCTATAAAGGTTCTGTCAAAACAAGTCACTTAAGGATTAGTGAGAGCTAAATCCTCCGTCAGAGAGATTTTTCTCAACAGTCGTAAATGGGTTTTAGTATCGGAAAATCTTAGAAAAAATACTTCCCCTGCCCCCACCCTCCTTTCAGAATGGCTCTTTCAATAGCTTGGCATCTTGTGGAAGCCAGTTATTTCCTTAGGCTGAGGCTTCTTCTTTAAAAAATAAAATAAACTCTGTCATTCACAGCAAAGTCAGTGCCTGGAAATAAATCATTACAGGCACCTCGTGCATGTTTCCAAGGCTTGCCCATACAACACACATGTTCAAGTACAGTCCCTTCCCTCTTGGCAATTTCCCTGAGAACAATTCATCTACGGCTGTTACAAGCTAATGCTCTTATTTCAGCTTTTTACCTCTTTCCATTTTGGTCTCTTTCCTTAAGGTTTAAATGCTTGATTTGTTCATTATGTGAGGGCAAGAGCTTAAACTTCTCCCTTAAATATGTGTAGATGATTACTTTTTTTAATTGGAAAAGGCAAACATTGATAATACTGAACTTTTTCATTGGCAGCCTTCTAAGAGTACACATTTTAATTCTGTCAGTAAAGGGTCATCTTATTTACTCTCTTAAAACCATCAGTCAGAACTTAGGTTACATTTCGGAGCAGTCTCTGGAGCTCCTCTCACTGATTACGGAGGTCTGTCTCTGTTCGTTAAGCGGGTGTGTAGAAAAGACCCACTCACACTGTAAGCACTTAGAGACACTCTGGCATTTATCCCCACGAAAGGGTGACCTGGCAGGGCCATTTTCATATCTGCCTCCCAGATGGTTACTTTCTACTTTTTCTGCCCAAACCTTTGTTCTCACATCAGCTCTCAAAGCTAACGCATCCTGGATATCATCGGTGCCGATGAATGGAAAGCTAACATACTTGCAAAATGCTCCACATGTGAATAAGGATTGATTTTACTTTGCTGGATCCAGACTATGTTTCTAAAATTTCCACTTCCACCATTAGACTCTTTAAAAACATCCATTTGCCAGACAAAAATATTTCTCCTGATACCCATAAAGCAAATCTTAGCTACAGACTTGGTTTTAGGCATTAATATACGAGGCTATTCCTTACCATACTGTGATAAGAGGGGGTGTCTGAAAATCCCAACCCCCAAATATTTCCCTCCGCAATCTACCTTATGCCAAAATTTCACCACTGAAAAATCCTTAAGATATTTTAAGCCCAGGAATACCCTTTTCATATAAATTCTTCCAAGAGGCAACCCATTAAATCTATTTAATCAGCAAGACTCTAGAGAATTTAGCAAGTCTTTTATTTTGGTTGCATAGCCAAGAGAATTTAGGCTTGGGGTTATACATACCTGAGTTGGAATCCAAGAGCCATCCTTTCCTAGCACTGTGACCTTGGGCAAGTCCCTTCAGCTCTAAGAGGCTCAGCTTTATCACTTATTAAAGGGGAATAATAATACCTAGCAGTGAGGAGTACATAAAGAAACAGGGAGAACACACTGCATGGGGTCTGCCACGTGGACAGTGCTCAATAATGTGAATTCCCTTCCTTGCGGGCTGGCTGGTCAGGGGGAGTGAGGTCAAGATAGATTATCAGGTTGAGAAGAGGTGAAAGAAACAGGGCATATCCTGGGAAGGGCAGCTCCAGGAGTAGGTCACCAGGGGTGTGGGTGTGTGTTGTTTAATGGGCAGCAGTGGGAACAAGAAAAATACTAGTCACTTAGGAGAGGGGGCTGCTGAGCTGAGGAAACAGCCACAAGAAGGAGAGAGAGGACCAGAGGATGCTGGCAAGGACAGCCATTTGCCTACTCCACTCATCTGCTGATAGCCAGCTCTACCCACAGGTTTACACGTTTCACTCCAGTTCTGCCCTAACTTGATTACATATCAGGTTCTTGTACTCACTGTCTCAAAAATGACATCTCAAGATCTTTGTCTGTGGGATTAATGAGTAATCAGGATGTACACATAAATCACCACTTCACTAAAGATCAAGTTAAACAGTTGCCTCAAATCTTTTTCTTGTAGTGGAGGTGGTATGAATGCTAGACGAATATGTAAAGTAAAGCATGAACCAATTATCTTGGTGACATGTCCAGAATGCCTATTTTTGGGGGTGAGGATAAAAGTTTCCATCAGTCTGACTTACTGTTGCTCAGGGAAGAATCTGTGTTTCTGTGTTCCATATCTGCTGGATAGATGTGCTATGGCTAAAGGCATATTTTTGAGTCGTAAATTGAGGCACTCGTTTTCCAAATGATTTGTGAATCTTATGTATGTGGAAGTTCTTATGAAACTACACTTTATTGAAAAGATGAAGCTTAAATAAAAAAGATGAACCTGGAAATTTTACATCTCCATAGATAATGCTTACACAGATAACGCTCACTCGATCCTATACGAGTTGACAACTGTCAGTCCCACACCTTAATTCATTCACTTCTGTCTTCTCGAGCTTCCTCTGAAGCACAAAGTCATGCAATTGGGGAAGCAAAGCTGTGCCCACAATAAAGAGAGGGAGACCTTGTGAAAAGGATAAACAAGGCCCACACTGAGTTTGAGAAAGGACTTGATGTTTCCTCCACACTTACCTCCTTCTATCCTTATTCTGGATGAACAAATGTTGAAGATGGATCTTAAGTAGTAGTCAAGAAACTGTAAGATTAGGAAAGGAAGCTATAATTCTTGAGCACTTATTATGTGCTAGGCATTTTATGGGCACCAACTCATCTAACATATGATGATGTAAGAACACAATGACGTAGAATTATTTTCTCTACCTTGCAAGCCAAAGCAGCAGAGGCTCAGCTTGGTCAAGCTGCATATTAGTAAGTGACAGAACTAATATTCAAACTGAGTTCTGGTGACTCCAAAGCACGTGTAGGGTGGGTCAGGATGGTCTTTGGGTTTTGGAGGCTTTCTGTTTACTGGAGGCATGGGCTTAGCTCTAGGCTCAGTGAATAGAAGTAAATCTGGTAAATCTCTGCATAGCTTAGATCCTCTAGGGTTAAAATGAAGGCAGGAAGGTAGGCGGGGCAGAACTCTTCAGAAAATGAGGCAATACTTTTTGAGAAATATCACACAGGTTTGGATGGCAAAGTGCTCTAAGAACAACTATTCAAAATTCCTGTGAAGAAGTTCTATCTAGTGTACAGTTTTCAGGGATGTGCTATGAGGGCACAGGGGATGAGGTGGGGGACAACCCATGATCTCAGGCTTATTTATGGATGAGACCACTGTAGATACTCCCTGGAGCTTCCAGAAAACATCTAGCAAGGAGTCCCATGGGCAGTAACTCACCTTCGTGTCGTTGTAAACCAGCCTTGGGGTCAGGGGTGGTTCGCCTCCTACTTAGGGGAACAAGGAGCAGCATTTCATCTCCAGGCCACCAGGGGTTGTCCACAATGCAATAGAAATCATGACTTAGCCTTGACAGGGCAGCCAATATGCAAACATGTTTTACACATGCCATTTTCTAACCTCTTCTTCTTCAATCCTGCTTTAGGACCTCCTAGGCAAGATGTCCTAGGCAAGAGAAGGAATATGAATACACCATTTTCAAAAGTCCTCAACATCGAGAGCATAGAACTCTGCACTCAGCCACCTGGGCACGTCAAAAGCAGATTATCATGCAGTAAGCTGAAATATATGTCCCAATATGGACATGGTAACTTCACAGTTTTTATCTGATTGAAATGTATGAATGTGGATTGGAAATGACATGATTACTAATTTTCTGAGGGGAAAAGGGGAAATCCAGTATAGTGACTGGGTAACTAGTTAGTAATAAAAGGTAAGTAACCCAGACGGGGAGTTTCCTGAGCAAGCAGAACCCGGCAATTTTTAGCCACGCTTCTTTCACGGTGTTCTCTTTAAGTTAGGTTAATAGATATCTGATCCAGTGCTTGACCATCTACTGAAACCACCTCTTGCTATTTCACCAGGTAAGGACGTCAGCAAAAAGCCTTTTCAGTGCCAGAAGCAACCCACTTTCCAAAACATCTCTCCATACTTCAAACTAAACAGACGACTAAGTAAACCCAGATTAAATACAGCTTTATCAGGATGGAGTTTGAGTAATCTCTGAATCAACAAAATCTGGAGAATGCGTGTACAGAATATCCATTATACAAATGTCAGACCACAAAGTCAAACTCTTTTTGGAGACGTTGTTAAGGACTCCCTAATCCAGCCAATACAGAAGAGCAAGAGAAGCCCAGAGTTATGCCAGCTTCCACCCTACAGCCTGTTTTTCCTTATGCAAAGAGCAGGAATGCAAATTTTCTGCAGAATTATTTTAGTTGTTTCCTGGAAAGAGCAAGATAGCCGTTTCCCATTAGTCTGAATGGAAATCTCCTTTTCCGAGCCGCTTTAATTGCTGTGGGTTAAGCTCAAACATCACACAACCTCACAACCACAGTACAACTTACATCATTTGGTGCTTTTTAACTTTGTTGGGTACAAGCTACAAAGTCTAAGATTAAAAGATCCCATACGAGTTGACAACTGTCAGTCCCATATCGTAGTTCATTCACCTCAATCTTCTCGAGCTTCCTCTGAAGCACAAAGTCATGCAATTGGGAAAGCAAAACTGTGCCCACAATGGAGAGTCTGCCAAATGGAATGTTTCAAAGTGAAATGGTTCAGTCATGTAATTAGGGGAAAAATAAAGAATTAAAATATATGTTCGCATACAGAATTGAGTCTGCACACAAAACGGTCAACACAGGAAAATATAAACAGCAGCCTGAGAGTACACAGTTAACTTGCATTGTCATGGAAGTCCTAGAATGGCATCTTCTTTTCCTAAATGGCATGATCTGTGTTGAAACACATGGACTACTATTTCAATATTGCTGTCGCAATAGTCTAGAACACTGGTAACACAAGGCTGAATATGCTTCAGAATCAAATAGAGCTGGGTCAAATACTCACTACCAGCATGTGATTTGGGGCAAATATCTTATTTCTGAAATTGTCCTATGAACTGAGGGCCTGTAACCTTCCTCATAGGTTTTTGCACAGATATAATAAGATTACATGAAGATTATCTGGCCCTGGGACATACTACATCTTTAATATTATTCCTGCCTTCCACCACTTTGGGCAGAGAGATCTCGTGTGTGTGTGTGTGTGTGTGTGTGTCTTTAGTTTTGAAATTATGTCTATATGTAATAGGCACACAATAAATACTTCTTGTCATTTATTCAATAACAAACATTGGTTATTTACCTTTTGGACTGTCTAACCCAGAAGTTTCCAAACATTCTTGTTCCATGATTAATGTATCAGGAATTTTTTATAGCACTCCTAGGCTAAAAGAAATACCTAACAGTTCTGTTTATAAATTAAGTAGATCCAAATAACAAGTATTTATGTCCTAACAATTTATTGGTTTTTTGAAAAAATAATACACAGAAATAAAAAGAAAAACAGTATTTTCATTTCATTGTTCAATAATCACAAGTACTTACTAATGAGATGCATGTGCCTGCTCACAACTCCTCAAACATTGGCATTAGATTGGAAACCCCCACCCTCATTTCCCACTCCACATGGTACCATGTGGTACTGCTTTATATTATAGCAACTGGCAAAAACCTAGCTTCACAAAGGTATGACATCACTGAAAAGAATGTCGTGCATTCCAGTAGTGAAACTGTGAACTGTCTTGAGCTAGTAGTTCACACGGTGTCTGACAGATGTCAAGAATTGATGTATTTTCCTCAACTATTTAAAATATTTCCTGGCACTCTTTTGAGTTCACTGCAATGCCCAGGGTGCCTTGGCTTACTGTCTGGGAACCAAAAGGCTAATCAACCGTATCAAATCAGATTCTTCTTCTATGCTACTGTGTCCTTGAAATATAAACTGGACATTATAGACAAATCTGAATAACAACAAGACTTATTATGATGGAGTTCTAACCATATTTCTATTTCACTTTTTAGCCTTTAATGTTTCACTTATTAAAAGCTGTCCTAATAGTGATATACGGTCACCAGATAAAATTCTGCAGTGAAGGTTCTGGAGATTTAAATAGATAAACATCTACTTATCCTGATCTCAAATGTTTACTTACTTCAAAAACCACAGAGTAACGCAAAGTTTACCAGGTGATCCTTCTCATGAATGGGAATTTGTGAGCTGTGGATTAGCTTCTTGTAGGTTCATTTGAGAGGAAGGAAGGGACTCTCCTTTTACATGTGAGAATAGCTCGACACCTAAGAATTCTGCTTGCATGTGCACCGTTCAGCATCTAGAATCTAGGCCTAGGGAAGCAACAAAGCTCAGCCCTGCTCCCATTCAGACTCTGCTCCATGACATTTTATAGGCATGTCGACTGTTCAGGGAGAGAGTGGTAAAGAGAGGTAGGGGAAGGCAGAAGATATATGCTTAACAATAGCCCCGCTTTGCAGCGCTGGTCGATTTCTATATTACAAAACCCCCACCACGGATGAGTAAGGTCACTGAGTGCAGAGCTGGGAAAAGAAGCACTCCATCAGCTCTGGAGAGCTGGCTCCAACCCACCACCAGGCAGAAGGGTTTTCTTCTCTTCTATAGCTGCCTGCAGAAGGCTCTGAATTGAAGGACATACTCTTTGCTGAAAGGAAGATATGCAAATGTTCAAGTTTATTAGCTCCTAATTGAGAATTTCTCTCAGACACAATAAATAAAGTTGGAAAAAAAGAGTGCTTTGGAGAGAAAATAGGCTAATCCGAAGCATTTTATGCAGGATGAATTCTGGGCCTCCTCTCTGTGTATGGGGAAACTGTCCTAACCTTGCTGGCTGAGCCCTCCAGCTCAGGGAAATCAACTTAACAGGTATTAATCAGGCACCAACCAGAGGCACAATATTTATATTAGTAGTTTTGTAAGGTCCTAGGAGAAGGCAGAGTAGACTCTGTCTTGAGGAGTGGACAATGTCCCCAGGGAAAGGAGGCTTATTACACAGAAAGCAAGTAAAACCCGGCTCCTGGCTCTTCTCATTGTAACTTCAGAGTAAATCAAGTAACACTCTCTGTCTTCCCGGGGGCACCCTTGGCAGAGACGAGCAGGATCCATTGTTTCTACCACTGGACACATTTATGGGCCCTACTGGCCTATTTGGCAAGAAGCTTTATATGAAATATCTTCCGGAATCATTCTGCCCAGTGTGTCAGTGGTCTCTGAGCCCTAGCCCTGTCCACTTTGCATCAGGCCTCCTCGGTTTCTCCAGGCCCCAGGCACATGATCTGGTACCGATTTTCAAAGCTCTGCTTTATTTTGAAATTCAGTTGGCAAAACTATTATATTCCACCAACTCTTTCCCCAAGTGCTGTGCAATTTGAAGTGGCAAATTTGGAGACTCGCCATTCAGAATGCACCATGCTATCCCAGCAGAAATTCACAGGTGAGTGGGTATAGAAACAAATAAACAGAAACACAATAGTTGTTACAAGAGCGATTACCTTCCCATGGACACTGAAGTCAGAATTATGCAAAATAGAAGGCCAGTCTAAAAGTTCACATAACAGCTATTTAAATGAGGTAGCAATGAGTACAATATCTCCTAACGTGTTAAAATTTCCAAGGCAAACCCCTGTTATAAAATGCTTTGCTGTTCCATTGATTTGATAAGCCTGCGGGGGTACATTTTGCCTTCATATAGAGTGATATATAAAGTATCTTGTTTGCTTTGAAAAATGAAAGGTCAATAATAACAATCCTTGGGTCGCTATGATTTCCCTATCACTCATATTGAGTGCCCACTAATTCTGGACCTTAAGCTTAATGTTGGGAACAGCATTTGTTTTGTCCTTGAGGAGTCTGCAGACCAGTTACTAGGCGTCGATGTCCTTTGTAACATTTCAAATACCATATAACTGTAGTAATATATGTGAAACAAGCCAATTATTATGCCATTTGCACATTTATCCTCCCAAAGATTTATCCTGAGTTTTACTAAAGGCCTCCTCTCTTATAAGGTTTACCTTTATGATTTGGAGGCCCTTGTTGGGACAGAGAGGAGCTTCAGATACATGGTGTATGGAGTAAGATGAGTCTTTCCCTAAATATTGATTTGCATGGAGGCTAAGGAACTTCCTCGTTGGGGGAGGTAGACTTAACTTTTGCCACACTGGGGATTCAGACAAGTATAGACAAGTATGATGGCTTGAGGAGGACAGTGGGGACAAAAGTCAAGAGACAGGGATGAAAAACAAGGATCACCGTGGGAGCATCTGGCAGGGCCAATGAGACTCAACCACAAGTCTGAGAGTCAGATGGGATGATGTTTAGAGGGGTTGGATATTCTCTTTCATTATGGTGGCTGGTGTTTGAACCCTTCCAGCCCTATCTTCCAGGGGCTGTATGTACCTTGGGGAGAAAAGGGCTACATGTATGAATGGAAAGAACTCTCTCACCAATCCCCTCACACTTTGGGGCTCAAACCACTTTACTAAGGTGATACACTCCTAAATGAGCCCAGGGACAGCAACTTTTTCCCTCACTTCAACATGGGCTGCTATTCTGTCATGGTAAAAAAAGATTTGAGAGGGTTGGTGGCTAGGGCCAGTGATCAACCATGAGAAGAAGCAGAAGTCCATGAGTAACAGCCAAGAAACACAAGGGTGGTATGGTTTGAGGTGGCCAAGGCCAATGTTGATGGCACCTGTGAAACTCAGAATGGCAAGCAGAGGTCAGTGATATGTGGAAGCCCAGACTCATCCCTAAACACACATACAACACCACTTCAGGAACTCAAAGGGATGTTGAGGTTGAGACCAGCTTTGTAAGGGACTGTATCATCTGCACTAGCAGGTGAGGACTTGAGGCTCTGGCCTTAATGTCAATGAGACTCATTCATACCCACGGGCTGGAAAGACTTGGAAACATTTTGGTTACATAAGCTTAAGTCAGCCTCTCCTCTTCTTTTAACTGACATGCAGTCTTAGCCCTGTTATCATCTCTGATCTTGAACCACTTCCCTGAGCCACTGTGCAACCAACTTCTCTTTCTGAAAGGCGGGGAGAAAAGTAAATTCACCGGTTTCCTCCAGAGCAGCCTGAGATTCCTTAATTTGCATTGCGACGTGAGTGCAAGGCACAATGAGAAAAAAATATACTTCTTAAGACACGTCAAAGAGAGCTCATTAGATCAACTTTTTTTTTTCAGTGTATGTGTTGTTTTCTTTAAAATAGGGACCACTGTGCTTTCTTTCAAGTGACAAGAGTTGTGACAGCTGCTCTATAAGGTATTCAATGGTTAATTAAGACACCAGTGTCATCGCTGAGCTCTTTTGTGTTTCGTAGAAAGCAGTTGCTAAACAGATGAAAGTAGGTCTGAGGCAAGGGGTAGCATAACTATTATTTCAATTAATAAATAGCTCTAAAAGTGAAGGAAGTGATAAAGGCCTCAAGAGCGTCTGTATCTGCCCTGGTTCTGTCAGGAAAATTAAACAGAGCCCTTGTGATTGCCATTGCTTCTGTTTAAGAGATCCAAGCAAGTTGGGTCACCTGTGCTGAGCAGGTTAGAGTCTGCCTGGTTCTTGGGGCACCCCCTAGTGACACATTCGTATACCCTGGCCCATTCATTTCATTGCTATAGAAAGAAATTGCGCTGAATTCACCTCTTTTTTCTTCCACCCGCATCCCCTCCTCCATTCTCCCCCTCCCCTGCCTTCCACCAAAGAAGCCCTAAAATGTATTTTCAGACAAATATCAGGGAAGCATTTATAAATATTTCAGAGGCGTTTCATAAATAAATAAGCAAATCTACAAAAAGACTTCCCTCTTTTAATGAGATCTTGGCTGTGGTATATG
The DNA here is from genome assembly GCA_031878705.1 of Tapirus indicus. Taxonomy (NCBI): domain Eukaryota; kingdom Metazoa; phylum Chordata; class Mammalia; order Perissodactyla; family Tapiridae; genus Tapirus; species Tapirus indicus. The sequence continues at coordinate 52,301,635 of CM062918.1, forward strand.
CCTTTTATTTGAGCATCATTAAAACCAGTTGGGGAGATTTTTATACTGGACTCTCTTTTGGGGGGTTTCATAATGTATGAAAAAGGCTGCTATGCATCTCTGAAACGTGTAGCCATGTCCCTGACAGATTAGGCAGCTCTGGCGCGAGGGAATAGCTTTTACTCTTTCTAAAGTAAATACTAATCAATAGCAACTGTACCGACAAAAACCTTCTTGCCGCCTAATTGCACCACAGCTACTCATAGACCCCAGCAGAATTTTCCCCGGGATGTAACAAAATTAACTACCAGGGGCTGAGCTACTGAGTTATCACCATCTCTCTATTCAAATGTAATTAACATAACACCACAACTGCCACACATACATTAAAGCACCATTTGTATATGGAATTCCCAAACAGGGTCTGAAGGTCATGCCCACATCAATCTTTCCAACACACTCATCCACACAGGAAATCAAATTCACAGGGAAGTGGTCCCAACCATGATAGGAAATCTCTCCCTCTCTGAAATCTTGTCTGGAATTTCTCTTCCGCAGCTTAAGGCCCTCTGTGGTCTCTCTGGCCATGTCAGAAACAGCCATACTGTACCAGAGGCAAACATGTGATGGGAGCTGTCTCAGCAAGCAAGTCTAGAATCCAGCTCTGGACTGATCCAGCTGCTAGATACGCAGGAATCTTAACAACAGCTTGGGATGGATACTACGGCCACTTTGGTTAATAATGACTGATAATTTTTATCACACGTGAGGTTTTCTTAAGGACTTTAACCTACATTTTTTCTGATTCATTATTATTGTTGGTGATTATAGTAATAGCAGTGGCCAATTATTGAGCACTTGGGCTAAGAGCTTTACATATATATTTTATCATTTTAATCTTCACAACAACTTTATGAGTTAGGAATTATTACTTCTATTTTAAGATCCAGGAAACTGAGGTTCAGAGAGAGTAGGTGACGCCAAGTGCTCCAAGCAGCTAGGAGGAGGGAGCATCAGGATTTGAACCCAATTTTCTGACTCTAAAGGTCATTCTGGACCAGTTAACCACTTTGGGAGGGAGGTATCATCATCATCACCACCATCAGCATCAGCATCATCTGCATTTCACACATGCGGTAAACAAGGCCCAGAAAGGTAAAGCAACTTGCTCCAAGCTGCCCAGCATGGAAGACTTGAGCAGAGAGAAGAGGCAGTCATGGGGGCGGTGAGTGGAATCTGACTCTCTAAATGTACATCATGTCACGGCAGCCACTCTGTCTTCTTTAAGGATCAGTAGAAAGAGCAATGGAAGAGTCCAGAGACATGGCCTATCAACCTGTACAAGGCACCTGTTGAGTGGCTTTCAGCCAGTGACATCCCCTCTCTGGGCTCAGGGACCTCAACTACATAACAACAAGTTAGATAAAAGATCTCTTAAGTCCCTTCCAAATCTAACATTTTAGGCTAATTGTGAATTCTTTGAGTTAGAAGAGGCCATATACAGAAATCTAACAGTATTATTTTCTCAAAACTTGACCTGTGATGTCCCTGTTAGAACCCAGATAACCGCATTGTCACAAAGCCATAGCTTTACAAAAGGAGGAGTGATGGGCTGAGGATGCCCACATTTAGCTTTCCTTCTGGAATAATCAGCCATTTGAGGAGCCGGCAGGTAAACACAGCACATGCTGCACTCCATCTAGTTCCCACATGTAATTTGGCAAAGCTGCCCAGGTTGTGAATAAGTGTGCAAAGTCACTGAGGTCTGTAACTCCAGTCGGAACTCGAGTATTGCAGTTCTTCAGTGGCAGACTCTGTTGTCAGAATCTTGCTCCCAGATGCACAATTAACACAGAGGGTCCTTCTATGATGGCAATATCTTGACTTCTTCCATTCACAGATGCCTGGTTCTAGCCTCTGAGCCTATGCATGGGGTCTGCCTGACTGCTCAGAACTCCACATCTCCGCTCAGAAACACACAAGCCACATGCTCCTGTGGTTTCTTTCCTGCCCATAGCTCAGGGCACAGGGCGCCTTCTGCATTTGAGTTTATGGTTGATCACTTTGATGAGGCCCCTATGTCGGGGTCACTATCAACCCAGCTCTGAGGAGACCGTCATGCCTGAAGCGACTGTGTTGTGTTTGTGTGTCGGGGGTGGGGGGAACTTTGGTGTCCAGAGATCCTTGGCATCAATTTATTTCCATTTAAACATGTTGTCCCTTGATTCAGAATGAACTGCGAGAAGCAAAAATACCAATCAAAATGGAATACAAATATCCAAGGCTCCTCTCTCTCAGAAATGCCCTATTTTCCCCCCTCCATGGTACAAATGTTTTAGAAATAGAAGGCACCTCTGGAGAGACAGGATAATACCAAATTTTAAAATCTGTAGAAAATGAGTACAGGGGTAGGCGGCACTATTAGCGCTACTAAAAATAAGCTTTGGGAAGCTACAATAAATGGAAAAACCAGAAGAGTCGTTCCTTTTTTAAACTGTATTGAAAACCATGTATGTTCAGGAGCCATTTTCTCCAGAGATTCCAACAATAATACTTTGGATTCAATATTCATTCTCATGGCGGTCTCTCTCCCATTTTGTCCCCCTCTTGACTCTCCCTCACCACTGTCCCAGGAATGCAGGCTGAATATTGAGCTTATTACCCACGCAAGACAGTGTGGTTCTGCCGACTGAATATTGTGCCAGATGCCACAGCACTGGGGCGAATATGCCCTGCTTCTGCTTGGTGGACTGAAGATGGGAATTACCTTCCTTTATCTTAATTTTATTTTTTGAGAGTTCTAAGGTGACTGTAGACAAGCAGCCCAGTGCTGGAGAGCAAGGATATCTCCTTGCACTCGGGGATTCTCTCATCCACGTAGCCCTGTGTACTTCCCAGTTGGTTCTGCCCTCAGCGGATGAACCTCTCCACCATTGTTACCTCAGGGAGGGGAAGGGGAGGGGTCTGCTCACACCACTGATGGCGGGGCAGGGCAGGCTGAGACGTGTCCTGAGAAGACATTGACAGCTCTACTGGACTGGAAAAATGATTGCAAATATTCAGACTGCAAGGACACTGGCTCTCAATATTCCACCTGCTTTGCATTCTGTTCCAGATGCCATGCTGGACACATCTGCCAGCCTCAGCCACACACTCCCAGCTGAGCTGTCCTGAGGCGTCAGGGAATTTCTGGGATTTTAACAGAAAAAAAGTGTCTCACCAAGCCTCAAGGCCCATGTGTCACTGCTTTGGAGACCAGCTCCTTAGCACCTAGGTGGGCTAGCAGAAAAAGCTAAAGTTAGCAGTAAGCCCAGGACCAAAGTTTATTCCTGCCTCTCCAGCTTCTCTCATACTCAGCCTTTACTGCAATATTTAATTCTCACATGCATAAATAAACGGAGAAAGACGTACTCTGAGAAAATCTGTAGAAAACAGAATATTTATAAAGGGGGCATTTATAAAGCAGCCAGTCCCCTCCCTTCATTTTATAGACAAAGAAACTGAGGAACAGAGGCTGAAGGTTCTAATAGGCCCCACTCAGCATGTGTCAGAGTTGGGGACAGAGCTCCTGCTGAGACTTCTGGCTCCTAATTCAGAGCTCTTACCACCACCGGGGCCCTTGTTGTTGTTTCTTGATTGATTCATGCAGCCTCCGGAAAAAGAGTGGCCTCAGGTGGGACAGAAGTGAAAGGCGAAGATTTAGAATGCCTCCCTCTTTTTTACAAGGCGATCTGGAATGTATTATTATTTACCCCTCTTTGTTTCAGTCCGGGCATTTCTGCCTCCTAAAAGCAGCTAACCCTTCACCGTGGAGGTGATGTAGAAATCTACCAATAAAGTAAGCCTGAAAGTCCTTTGCTTCCTGCAGAAAAATCTATATGTGCCCTTCAGCCTTATAATTGAGTTGCAAAGGGGTAAAATAAAATTGTTTCCTGGCTGTGTGGAGCTATTCCACCCAACATGCCAATAAAAAGCAAGTGGTGCTTTTGTCCATGGGATGCCCAGGCTCAGAGTCAGATCTATGAAGCTAAACAAGGGCTAGGTTATTACCAACAAACGATTACACTCCGGGTTGTATTGAACAGAGAGATATTTGAACTCTTGAGACTAATTGGAAGGGTTCGGAAATGTCAATGTTAACGTTCCCCGTCTAGATTCCCTGAACCATGGTGGAAACTAACCCTGAATCTTAAAAATGTTGCCTTCCAGAAAGCCCCATGTTTCTATCAGATGTGAATATTAATCCTGGGCAGGCATGTCACTGAGCTACAGTGCCCTTCTTTGTCATCAAGTAGAGAGGTAATAAGCATCTGCATTATTTTTTTTCTGAAATTTACTGGGAAGACGGAGTAAATAATAATACTTTCTGTTTGCAGAGCACCTAAACTTGTAAAAACCACTTCCTTTACTCAATCTCAATTACTCCCTGCTGCAATATCTGTAAACAGGTGACTATCACCTACCTCAAAACAACCTTGTGTTGTTGGGGGTAACAGTCGCATTTCAGAGACGAGAAGACTGAGGCTCAGAGGGGTTAGGTGGCTCATCTAAGTTCACGCAGCTAGAGAGCAACAGAGAAGGGACAAACCCAGACTGGGTAGTTCCACATCCAATTCTCTCTCCACGGAATCATATTGCTTCTATCTTGGTATATGCAAAATGCATTTAAAGATGAAAAAGAGTGACACCATAATAACTAATTAAATTCATCCACATCCTGTCAGTCATGTCAATATTTAGGAGTCCATGCTCCTTTCTATGAACATAAATCATCTTTATAAGTCTCTGGCTGTCTTTATGACTACAGCAAGCTCTGGAAGCACCTGCCTGTTTCTGATTCACTGTCAAATAGATGAAATGGCTGGACCAGTCTTGCAGCATACCCTCTGCTCCCAGGGTCATTTACATGGCCAGGTCCGAGAACATCGGACCAACCTAATCTTTCATCATATTCGGTCGGCTGATTTTATTTCTAGATGAAATAGATGGCTGCCTTCCTGTTTTGATTTTCAGGTTCTTAGGGGAAAGCACCCATTCTTCAATTCTTTTCTATCCCTTCCCTTAAGGTTTTAAATCCCTTGAATAGGGATTTAAAAATAATCATTCTATAATGAGAGACAGGTTTAAAGTGCAAACATATTAAAGAATCAATTCAGAGCAATGGACTCATTCATTAACAAATAAGTAAAATACTAAGCAATTTCTTTTGGAAACAAGAGGGGCTGAGAGAGAAGAGGAGGGTATCAGGTAGCTGATGTGGGAAAGGTCACAGCGGTGAGAAAGGGTCAGAACAAGTATACTAGGAACCCTGAAGACAGTCCAGCAACCACATTATTTTGCTCCAGGCAGTGCCTGTTAAACATTCTAGGCTCTGGAGAAATTGTGTGAGGATCTGTTAACAGGTTTGATTTAAAAAAATTTTAAAACAGCTTTATTGAGATATAATTTATGTATCACAAAACCCACACATTGTAAGTGTACAATTTAATGATTTATGGTAAATTTATAGTATAACTATCACCACAATCTAGTTTTACAAACAAGTTCAATTTGAAGAAATAATAATTTAAAAAGCAATACTGCTTGCCTATCACAACACTTTATAGGATTTATTCTTATCAATATCTGCCTCAGTTAGGCTCCACTGCGACACCGGATCAGGGCAGCCATGCTTTGGAAGATCTGCCTCCTCTTCCTGGCTTCGGAGCGATTGCGTGCTGGGATTTGGGGGTGAGCTCAGAGCCCAGCCGCCCAGTACTCAGACTCAAGGAGGAGCTCCTGGTGTTGACAGGAAGGTCCACCACCACTTCCACAGCCTCCACGCCCACTACTTGGAAGGTTACAGAAAGCTCCTAGTCATACCTCCAGTTTCCAGAACCAGGAGAACAAGTGTGTGCTCAGCCCCTCCAACCCAGCCTCCTACATCCACCTCTCCTCCGAAAGCCTGAAGGAAATTGGCCAACAACTTGGCATTCCATTCTGGTTGCCAAGTCCCCTTATTGTTTTTGCATTTCTTAGAGACTGTCAGCACAGCTTCCCCCTGACTGCCACGTGACAGGCTACGCTGTCCTTTATCTCAGGGCACCAAATGACTTACCTCATTCCAGGTCTTTCTGTTTCACTGCGAGTCAAGTGGAAGATAGAAAGGCAGCCCTATTTTAAGGCAAACGCTGGGAGAAAGACACTGCTGTGCTTCGCTGGCATTTGTTAGCAGCAGACATGGGGAAAGAATGGGTATGAGCAAATATTTCGTTGAGTATAGAACCCACTGAAACACTATGGATTTACCGTTTAGGGTCAACGTAATAGTTGTGGAGTTAGAGTCTATTAAAGAGAGTCTGAACAAAAGATATGTATGCCCTTACACACACTGTTCTCTCTTTTGAGAATCCTCTTTCCTCCTCTTGTCTGTCCTTCCACCTCTTAGTTCTCCAAACCCAAACAACTGACCACTCCTTTTTCCCCATGTCACTCCTTCCTATGGAACTTAAGCTGGTGGATCAGGTGTTTCTGTTTCGTGTCTGTCTCCCTTCCACACCGTGAGTCTTGTGGGAAGGGGACCATGTCTTATTCATCTTCGTAACCCTGGTGTCTAACACCACATTTGGCACATGAAGGACACTCGAAAAATGATCTACACTCAGCTGACTAGGAAAGGACAGTGAAAATAGAGGGGCTCATAGGCAGAGCAAATACTTCCTTCTTCAGGAAGCTGTGCTAATTTGCCAGACTTTACACTGCCAGGGAACAATCTGTGATAATTTGTTGAATTAAGAAATTGTTTTGGACTCAAGAAGCACCAAATGGAAACTGTGATGTTGGATTGCAAGAGAAAGGGCTGGAGGCTCTGGGGAAGAGGCTTTCCCACAGTACTTGTCCATTGAGAAGGCCAGGGGGACGCAGGCTCCTAGTGAAAGAGAATAAATTTATAGCCCTACAGCCGTGCTTGGTGAGGATAAGGCAACCACTGCTCCTTACAGACATCTACAGTCAGAGCTGCATCCACAACAGGAAATACAAAGGTGTGCTTTCAGTCTACACTTGATGGAATCGCCTTCATGACTGTAATTTTGTTTATCACGCCCACTGTTGTATCCCTGATGCTTAGCACAGTCCCCGGAACACAGAAAGCACTTAGGAAATACTTGTGCTGTGAATGAATATTTCGTCATCTGGCTGGCTTCCTTCCCCATAAAATGTGTATTTTTTTCCCTGTGCTTTAAAACACAAACGTCCCCGAATGAATTTTCCATTCAGCATCTCACTTGTCTAGGAAGCAATCTGTGAACATGATTAACAAATGGGAAATAGGTAAAGTAAGTCCAGGGGAACCAAGGCCTGGGAGTTCCACCACTGGAAAATAAATGCAGGGAAGCCTCAAAATCTCAGACATTCTAAAACGATTACCCACCTTCTGAGTGACTGTGGAAATGTCAGGGGATTCTGGGGGCTGGTGCGCCATCCAGGAAGAAGCAGGAATGAAGGGGAGGGAAGGCAACTAATATTCTTTTGGCACCTACTCTGAGCTAGGTATTGGGCCAAGTATTCCCACCTCTCATTTCAGTTCTGACAACGGAACCTACCAGATGGTTACGGCAATCGTGACTTTACAATTGAGGAAGGGAGGATAAGAGAGACTATATATCATACCCAAGGTCGCCCAGCTAGAAAGTGGCCATGACAGAACTTGAACACAGATCTATCCAACTCTAAAGACAAAGCTCTCTCCAGTCTACCATGTATCCGGCTTCCTGTCTTCCTCTGGATCTTGAGTCCCACAGGGCACAGACAGGTTTTATTCATCTCTGTAGCCCACTCTCCTCAGTGTGGACCAGAAGAAGCAGCAACACATGTTTCCTGAGCTGCGCTGCAGATCACAAGCACTGACACTTCTTTACCAATAAGCGGTCTGACTCTAGCCCAGCCACCCACTGAGGGAGGGCACACAGCTACAAAGTGCTGGCCCCGGAGGAAGGGCTCTGGCAGCACTGATTTCACTGGTGGAGCATGGGCTTCCCCGCAGAGATGTTTCCACGCTATTACACAGACCCGCGCAACTCAACCTTAGCGGCAATAATCCTGGGGGCTTGAGGAGGGCCTTCTGGAGCTTTGAATGACACCATTCAAAGTCTCCTTCCTATGGCTACCCTGGCTGCTCAGCACAGATAAAGCAGAGCCTCCAGGTTTGCGCTCAGTATTCCTTAATTCAATGTTCAAGTAGGGTTTTGAGTGGTAGGTATGGTCTAGTGTGAAGGGTGCAAGAGGTCAGCATTAGGAAGCCCAGGGTCTACCCCCTGCTTTACCATTGCAGTGGGAGAGTGGGGGGGTGGTATGCAAGGAAGCACTGGTTCTTAGGCAAATCACTTTTTCTCCCTGGCCCTGAGTTCCTCATCTGTAAATTGAAAGATTTGGCAGATGATTTCTAAGCATCATTGAACTTTCTACGGTGATGCAAATACTCTATTTTCTACTGCCCTATACAGTAGTCACTAGCCCCATATGCCTACTACGTACTTGAAATATGGTTAGTGTGATTAAGGAACTGAATTTTTAATTTTATACAATTTCAATTAAGATTTAAATTTAAATAACCACATGTGGCTAGTGGCTCCCGTACTGGACAGCGAAGCCAGGAAACTTCAGCTCTCAGAAGTGGAGAAGGAAGCAGTGTAAGGAAGGATGAAGACTTCCAGCTCACATAGATGTGGGTTCAAATCTCATTCTGCCACTTACTAGCTCTGGGGTCCAGCCAAGACATTTAGCTTCCTCAAGCCTTGGTTTCTTCATCTAGAAAATGGAGATGATAATGGCTTCCACACAAATGTGCTGTGAAAACTGAAGGAGACAATGCTCTTAGAGTATTATCACATGATGACGGATCCCTATAGGAAGGGTTGGGGAGTTTCTTTCTCTGATTAATCCATTATTTCATTCACCAACTGGTCACATCTAATATTGAGTGGAAGGAGAGAGAGGTTTAAAATCCACTGGGTGGGGCACTGGTGGGGGGGAGGAGGGAGAGAAGCAAAGGCAGTTTTGCCCACCTTACATTTTTCCCAGGCGTCCCTGTATGTGTCTTTGACTGATTGGGTCAAATTACACAAGATCTAGCTAGATATTCAGATTCCCTCCGCTGTGTCTGTATTGTGTAAACCTCCTGGTCTTGTAAAGGAACAGATCCGACTGGCCAGGGATTTTACAGGAGGCATCGTCACTGAGATTTGCAGTCCACGAGAAACAAGGAAAGAGTCCTTGACATTGTCTGACACATGCACAGACAGCCTGAAACATCGGGATGACACTTTCTGTGCTATTTAGCTGGTATTTTCTAGCTAGAATTATTAAACAGGGATCTACCCCCAGACAAAAAGTGAAAGTAGTTCATGAGAAAGTCAGTCCCCAGCTCCTTTCGCCTTCAAAGATGCCAACTCTGAATAATTCCCATTAGCTCCATCTTAATAAATAGCTTCCCACCCATCCAACGCTCACAAACATCATCTGAATCACCTGGAGGATTTTTTAAAATCCCAACGCCCAGGCTAAACCACATACAATTAAATCAGAAACGGTGAGGGCATGACAGAGGTGCCAGTACTTTTTAAAGCCTCCTGGATGATTCTAACATGCAACTGCGTTTGAGAACCAAGTGTTTAGAGGGAGCAATCTGGGTAGCAACTCAGGGGTTAACTGCACGGGGAGCCCTGATCTGTATCATACACTCAAGGCCTAATCAGAGCGTGCTGATGTTTCGTATAGCACAAATTGCTTACTGTGACTAGAATATTTCTCAACCAACATCCTCTTTAATAAAGTCTAATTTGGGCCATTTCCACATTGTTAGAGTTGACAGGGAAATTCCCCACTGAATTGGTGATGGGAGGGGGTGGCGCTTTAAAATCAAACCTTGAAGTACCGAGCCGGCTTCCGGAGCCCCAAAACCATCAACAGAAGAGCTGCTTCAACAACTTCTGCATACTGCCACCTGGTGGGGCACGGTCCCAACTTCATCACTGCTCCTCATCCTTGGGCTCCTGGCCCCTCCCCCAGATAGATGTAATTTAGGAAAACGTCATGCATTTTCAATCCAATTTACTGGTGCCTTCCACATTGATCAGACTTCCTTCTCCTTTTTCCTCCCATCTGGTTAATATAATTATTGCTTTCACCTGGTGAAGCCATTTTATGTAATAGCTTTGTTTGTTACTATGGTTACAAGTTTAGCAGTACATTGGAATATAAATCTATCACCCCGAAAGTAGCTTTGTATTTGTCAAGGTGCAGCCCTTACCCGCATCAAAAAGCAAGCTGGTAGCGACATCAGGCATTAGTTTTCTGTCTTAAGAAAAGTGACTTTTCTTGGTCTAATTGTATTTGAAAATCCTGCGAGCATAGACACTCCTCGGAAACTGCCGGGTGCTGTCCCACTTTCTCCCCGCTGAGATTTTCCTGAGTGGGGCACCCCTAAGAAGAGCTCTCTGGGAGAAAGTCAGAGAAGTTGGCTGTGGGGCAGCTCTGGTTGCCAGGCTAGAGCCCTCCTGTTGCACAACCATTGTTGTTCCTCGTCTGTTTACTCTTGGCTGATTTGTCTCCCAGCTGAAGGCAAGGGCTGAGAACATAATCTCTCAGGAGTTAAATTTCTTCAGGTGTAATCCCTTCCTCTCATGCATCTGAAGCATCACCTCTTATTTCCTGATGGCAACGGAGCTATAATCTCCCTTCAGAAAATGGCAAAAGTTCAGAGCTGGGTTCAATCTGCCACCCTCAAGTGACAAAGCTTGACAGTGTCTCTGCTTTGACAGTGTTTCACACCCAACTGCATCAGACCCAGCCCTGGGAGTACAGAGGTATGGCCCGAGAAGTTGGCTTTTCCTCTTTGGTCAATGATAACAGCTAATCTTGGAGAGGGTTGAGAATTTACCACACTTCCATGTGCTTAACCCCACGTAATCCCCATGACAACCCCAGGAGGCATGTGTCGCCATCACCCAGCATCACTCTCATTTTACAGAGGAAGAAATTGAGGATCAGAGGGATTAAGCACTGTCCCAAAGTCACACAACTAGACAATGGCTAAGCTGGGAGTCATCATCTCTGAACTCCAAGTTCTGCTTTCATTCCAGAGAGCCCTTGCTGCCAACTCAACAGAGGCTCACTTTCCAGATTCACATAGTAGGGGTCAGGAGAAAAGAAAGAGAAGGCAATATCGATGCCTTCACTAAGGCCTTGACTAAACCAAACTGAACAAACTCCAACCATCTTCTTCCCTCTTCAGGAGAAAGTTATTGGTTCGGTAGCCCATCAGTGAATTTCCAATGGCTACTAATTAACTAGCCATGTCATTCAAATTTATTATCACAAAGCAGGAACATACTTATTTACACCACTCACATGGCAAGATAATTTGCAGTTATATAATTTCATGGTAATTACGACTGGAATTGCCAGGTAGGAACTAGGCACTTTGGAAGTGCATGTTTACCAACTGGCTACCTTGGAATTACCCATGAATGACATGATCAGTTGTGGCCTTGTAAGAAACGTTGTTATGTAAGGGACTTTATCTTTTCATTCCCGATTGACAGAGAAAGCAGGAACCTTGGAGATATCAGGAACATTTTCTTCTTCTTCTTCTTCTGGCAGTAGAGGATGTAGTTGTGCAGGTTTGTCCTGTTTCTGGGCATGTCTGGGGTGTCCTGGTGACAGGGAGGGGGCAGAAAGAGATGTGTGAGCTTTAATCAAGGGTTCAAGAGCTGAGCTGCACCAGGCTAGTCTCTACATCTCTTGAGCCAGGACACAGATGGGAATTACCAACCGCTGAGCAGCTGGTGAGGTAGCTCAGAGAATCTGTGCTTGGCTAAGGGGCACAGGAGTCAGGAGGCTGAATGATTGCTTGGTTATCTGCTCTGTGGGGACCAAGAGAATATAAGTTGCAGAAAGGAAGCCAGAAGGAGAGGAGATGATGGAGTCCATACACTAGGGGTGCTATGAAAAGGCATGCAGCTCATATAACATATCCTGGGCAGGTAATTCCCCCCCATGTCCCCCAGAAAACAAAACCAGTCCCAAGGCTGGTTTTCTTGGCAACAGTGTCTTCCTTGTCCCTTCCTCCACATCCCCTTGAGCTGAGCGTTCTTTGAGGTTGCTCTTGCTGTTTATTTTCGCTGGATATCACCAGGCATGGGGAGAAGAAACCCACAGAATGTGATGGGTTCTCAGTCCTCCAGGAGCTCCATGCTTGGCACATGTAGAATAAGAGAATCATGGGCTCTTAGAATTGCAAAGCACCCCTCATTTAACAGAGGAGAAACCCAGGCCCCAAAAGTGGGGAATATGTACTCTAAAGTCACATAGCAGGTAAATGGCAGAGCCAGGCTGGAATGCACATCCGTCACCTCCAAGTGATTTTCCATAATGCAACTCCATCAGGAGGGAGGAGTTGTTGATGCTCTCAAATTGAGAGCAGGCTAACATAAATAATAGCTGTATGGGGAGTGCCTCTGCATCCATCATAAAAGCTGCATCTATCATAAAAGCTGGGATAATTTTTTTCTTAGCCTTTTTAAATAACTTTATACAAAGACTCCTGTATCAAGTTCCTTTCAGTGGTCACAAGCAGTCAGACACTTGTTCCTACTGACCTGAAATGCCTCCTACTATGAGATGAGGAACTCTGCAGTCCACAACGATTCCCTCTTTTCTCCCTGGCTGCTAGGAGGCTGAGAGCTACATTTTGGGCTCACTTGCTCAAATTTTTCTCAGGCAAAGGTTTTCCCTCTTTTGTTTTATCTAGTTTTATTTCCCTCTTTTGCTTGATACCTGCTTTTGCATCAGGTAAACTGTTTGGATCTTTTTGTACCTGTGTTTTTATATTAAAACTTCTGGATGGAGGTGGGGCTGTCAACCAATCAATAAATAAAAATAAACAATAATCTTAAAGTTTGGGTTCAACATGCAGGAAATAAAATCCTACAGAATTTACAGACAAGTTAGGAAGGATCCTATACCTCTTGCGCTATCCACATACAAACGCAAGGGGAGAAAGCTCAGTTTTAGTGAAAAGGAACAGACAGAAGAGGCCAGTTTCTTCATCAGGTCCACCCCAGGCTCAGATGCACCATCTTGCCCCACTAACCATTACATCCAGAAAAGTCAGAGGTGGAATAAAAGGCTTCCTGAGACCTTGGAGTTGTGTGATTTGGCGAGAGAACTATAATAACTTGGAACACATTTGATAAACAGCAAAGAAAAGTAAACTGATATTTCCTGGATGGCTACCGTGTGCCTGGTGCTGTGCATGGTATCTATCTACCTACCTATCAATCAATCAATCATTTTATAATCCACCTCTATCATCTTTCTAGTTAGCCTTTTTCTGATTTTTCTCTAAATTGATTTCCTCATCCTTATTCTTACAGATAAGAAAGCAGAGGTTCAGAATTAAGTAATATTTTCAAGGTCAAATACTAAGTAGACATGGAATTTGAACTCATTGCCATTTGTATCTGAAGTCCATATTTTTTTTCTAAGCACATCACCCACATCCTCAGACAATCACTGCTACCTGGAGTTGCCATTACTAGGCAACCCATTTTAGGTCTCTCTTAGGCCTAAGGTCATCAAGCTTTACCAGTACCCAAATTGGATTCCCAGGAAGAACAGGTTGGGGACTACAGGTATGAAGGATGAGGATAATCCATCTAACTAAGGGGAGAAGCCCATTCCCTAGGATTCATAGTTAACCATGGGCTATCCTTCAAATTGAAATTGTAATGACACCATTGTTATAATATTGACAAATCTTCAACTACACCAATGTCAAGATGGATTTTATCAAAAATTTTTAATGAAAATTTTGTTGTTGATGGTTTAGACAAGAGCATTCATATTTCTCTCTGTTATATGAATTCTAGTGTTCTGGAATGACATGCTATTATGTTAAATCACAGATGCAGGACACTTTAGAGTAGTGCTTTTCTTGCATTACACTTATTTCAGGATTGGGACTTCGGGTTGATCAACACTGGACCAGAATATTACAGGCTCAAACACCAGTCTTGGTTCTACCTCACAGCCTTCCAGGACCCTACGTATTCCCGTAAAGTAGTTAATTTCTAATCACATAAAGTAGGTCATTTCTTAATCTATTTAGAGAGAAATGGATGATATAACAGAAAGAAGAAAACTGGAGCTCCAGTTCACATATGCCTACCCTGTGCCCCTGTCATTTCATCCCTAGGAATATAGCCAACAGAAATCCATACTTATATCCACTCAAGGACCTGTATCAGAAAGTTCATAAATCCACTACTCATAATAACCCTGAAGTGGAAATACTCCCAATTTCATCAATAACAGACTGGATAGATTGTGGTATATTTCTACCATGAAATATACAGCAATGAAAAGGAAAGACCTATTAGAGGCATCAATATGGATGAATTTCACACACACAATGCTAGGAAAAAGAAGCCATACATAAAAGAGTATGATTCCATTTATATAAGTTCAAAAGATATGCAAAACTCATCTAGGGTGCTAGAAGTCAAGACAGTGGTTCCCTCCGAGGAGGGACTGTGACTGGCAAGGTCATGAGGTGCCTTCGGGGATGCTGGTAGTATTCCATTTTTTCATGTGGGTCTAGCTTATTTGATGTGGTCACATAAAAATTCATTGAGCTGTACAAATATGATTAGTGCACATTTCTGTGTATGTGTTATACTTCAATCAAAAGTTAAAGAAGAAGATCAGGGTTCAATTCTCAGCTCTGCCACTTACTGTGTGACTTTTGGAATTCACTTTACCTTTATGCTACAGCTTCTTCATCTGAGAAATTGGCATAATACAACCCATTTCTAGGGATGTTGTGAGAATACAATAAGAGGCTGCATATAAAACATCCAGCCCTGAACCTGACACATGGCAGCTGCTCAATATATAGTCATTCATTATTTAAATCTTTTTAATATGGAAATCATTGACCATACACAAAACTACAGAGAATAGTATAACAACCGCCCACGGACCCAGCACCTGGCTTCAATAATTATCAACCTACGGCCAATCTTGTTTTATCTAAATCTGTCTCCTCAACCATTAAAAAATAAAAGTGTATTTTCAACACATATATTTATATCTATATCTATGTAGATCAGTTTGCATCTCTAAGACATAACTCTTTTTTAAAACAGTCAGAATACCATTATCATTAAATACTACTACTGCTACTAATCAAATTTTCCTGATTGCCTTAAAAATGTCTTTTTATAACTGGTTGGCTCAAATCAAGATTCAAACAAGGTATACTGGTGCGTAATTTTTCATTCTTAATTCATTCAATCTCTTAACAAATCACAAGGGCAATGGACAGGGAGGCTGTTAATGAGATTTGCCCACCAATGACAGAATCCTTTGTGGAGAAGGAAAAAAGAGCGGTGTCCTGAAGGCTCCTAAAAACATCAGAGTTTCTGTCTATAGCAGTCTTCTGAATTCTTTAGAACCATGGATTGTTGCAGTCACTGTCAAAACCAGATCTAACACAATAAAGGAGAGACCTTTTAACACAAGACAGTGAATACAAATGGGAGAGCAGCTACTATTGTCACACAATATACAGAAGAAATCCTGTACAAAGCAAGGCAGAGAGGTGTGGTATCTGGCCTCAGCTGTTTAGATGAAACAAGTGTTTTGAGCTCCTCAAATGAAGACACCGCCCAAAATAACGTGAAAGTTACACTTTGTATCTTTTCCCTCTGCTCTTTCGTTTTCATCCTTGTTGTGTTATCTCTCACCCTGAATGCCTTCCTCTGTGGCCTGAGCAAAGGCAGGATCACATGCCCAAGCAGTGTTTGCCTGGTGCTGATTCCCTGAACCTGGTAAACCCCAAAACAAATGTGTGTGGGACAGTGAACAAGAGGGAACAGAGCTTGTGGGAAGACCACTATACTGGAGTCGGAGGCCTGCAGTCTGGCTTTATCTCTGCCTCTGCCCCTTGGGGTGACCTGAAGCAAGCCACTCACTTCCTCTTGCATCCAGTAATTCCTAAGGTCTCTTCCAACTCTTAAAAAAAAGACTCCCCAATTCTAGAATGTATTTACTTTACTTATTACTCTGCTGTGTTGATCCATCTATTAATTTACATCTAAAGACTAATTTCTGGGCAAAGCACTGACGCCTTTCAGAACACTCCATAACAGCGCAACTTTGTTTTGCCAGTTGCCCTATTCCTTCTGTGCCTACTGTGTTCCCACCGTAAATCACAGTGGCAACAACCCCACCCAAAATGACGAGAAGGAACCCTCCCATCTAACTCACCCAACAGCATGCCGTGTGCTAGACGTGGGTCAACTAAATAACCCTGGAAGCTGGAGTGAGCAGGCACTAAGATGGCTTCTCTTTCCTCTATAGATTCTGCTGTGAACAGAGCTGTGATGATTGACCATTATTAGGTGTAGGCACAAGGCTCAGGAGGTGAGCACAGGTAGAGGTGAGTACAGGTAGGGTCAGAGCACTGAAAACTTTCCAAGTGGTGAAACTTACTTCAGTACTTGCTCTCTTCTCTCCTCCATCCATCCCATAACTCATATGTACTATCCCATTCCAGAAAAAAAAAATTCTGGCTGTTAGCTTGTTGACAACTCATCTCCTGAAGATGTTAGTTGATGATTTCTCTGAGGCTTAAGGTGTGCCAATATGGGTGTTGGGAGAATGAAAGGTAGGTGTTGAGTTATATTTACTCCATCCTTTTTTACTCATTGAAAATTAAGCATGCAACTAAGATGAGTAGTTTTAATTTTTAAAAACTATCTTATTGCACCACCACCACTAATATATGCTCATGGTATAAAAATACAGATTGGAATAAAGAAGAAAACTAAAGTTATCACATATTACAGACCTTTTAAGTTATAGAGACTGTAGATTTTATCATACATTTGTGAGTATATTTCTTTCCTTTCCTTTTTTTTTTTTGCTGAGGAAGATTTGCCTTGAGCTAACATCTGTTGCCAATCCTCCTCTTTTTTGCTGAAGAAGAGTTGCCCTGAGCTAACATCTGTGGCCAATTTTCCTCTATTTTGTACGTGAGCCACCGCCACAGCATGGCCTCTGATGAGTGGTATAGGTCCTCACCTGGGAACCAAACCCAGGCCTCCGAAGCGGAGTGTGCTGAACTTAACCACTGGCCCACCAGGGCTGGCGCAGGTATATTTCTTATATGTCCATAATCATGCTTCTATCTATCATGTTTTATGGAATTCTATTTTATTTCTGGAATATAAATTCCAGAATATAAATGGGATATAAATTCTATTCTAATGAATAGAATGCATGCGGTTCTACTATGTGGTTGCATTTTTAATTTACTGAAGTGGGGAGTCATATTCTGAGAGCTTCATAACAGAAGGCTTCTAAGATACAAAGGAGTGAATGTTTTGTGGTAAGGACAAATTGTTAAGGCAAAGGGTCTTTCCTAGCCCACCCTCAAATCTTCAGGCAGAGAGGCCTCTTTCCCTGCCAATCCTCTCAGCTGGTCATTCATGTAACTGGTCAGTGTACAAACCCAGGAGCCAACAGAGGCAAGTCTGGGCCAAAGAATGGAACTGAAGTGAGAAAAGCTGGTTTCAAATCCAACTCTGTCTCTTGCTAGCTCTTGGACAAGTCACTCAACCTTTTCATTTTCAGATTCCTCATGATTATTAAAGCATGAATATACAGTAAAAGTAACTAGTGAAGCGCTAATACAGTGTCATGTAGGGAAGGAACCAACTAACGTGGTGAAAGTACTTTGTAAACTATTATGATCGTACAGATATGAGCAGTGATTATTGATGAGATGTGTTGCCATTTTCAAGGATTCAAAGGTAATTAACAATTGAGAAAGCTCCTCCAGATCACATCTTGGCAGTTGGATGCTAGCTATAGCCACAATTGTAGAATGCTCTCTCAATAGCATTTTTTGAAAGTTGTCAGTTTCTCAATATTGGAACATCTCCAATATTGAGCAGAGTTTGTCTCCTTTGGACTATCTATCCTCTCTAAATAGGATCGACTTCCAAAGGAGCATTTCAAATGCTCCCACGTTCAAACCTAAAGGAGATGGCTGGACCAGCAAGTCCAGCTGAGAGATGTCAAGTTACACCCATTGTTAGGAGCCACAAAGCGCTGCTCTGTTTCCCCTGCAGCTCTCGGATCCCACAGCACTAACAACACTGTGTCTGCACGGCCCAGTCCCCGCAGGACTGGCTATCCTCAGAGGGAGGTCACAGCCATCCTCAGAGGGGAGTCAGGGCCATCCCCAGAGAGGCTCACATGGTTTTGGCCCAGCCACCCCACACCTCAGGAAAAGTACTCCACACACCTGACTGGGACAGTGGTCAGCAGACTGGCCATTGGAGGTGGAGCACTTTGCTTCTCTGGGCCTCAGTTCCTCAACAAGAATATGAGGGTGTTGAACTTAACGGGTGTCAGGATTCCTTCTTGCTCAAAATGCCATGAACCTGTAAGTTCTTATTCATTTTTTGTGTTCTGCTCAGTGCCCAGCACAGTGCCTACAATAAGTTCTTAGTAATATTTGTTGAAGGAATGAGCAATGAATAAATGGATGGAAACCTTGCTTGTCATGAATAGAAACACAATGGTTGGGGAATTCTACTCTAACTTATCACATGGTGTCAAGTGATGACCAAAAATGCTGAAGCTGTATCAGGCCTGCATGGTCCGACATGCATGGAGGAACCGCTGAAGGGAGCAGGATGGAGTGTACTAAATTAGACCTGCTCTTGAACACCTAGGACAGAGGCTGCCATATCAGGGACTGGAAAACATTGCACTGGGGCCTGGAAAAAGTAATATTTCAGACAGGTACCCATCTATGGTTTTGGAGGCCTCTCTACATCTGCGTTTCTTATAGCTTGTGCATGTAATGACACATCACTAGTCAAAAGCCAAATGTCCTGAGATCCAGAGTTACCCATCCTGGAGAAGAACCTGGAAGGCATCCTATCTGACCTGGCATCAGCTGGCATCCTAACTCTCTACAGCTTTCCATGAACCCTTGGCAAAGTCTCACACCCCCATTGGGGCTATGGACTCGGTAGTGTGCAGGGAATACAGAGTTGCTGGGCAGACCACAGACTTCTCCCTGCCTCTATCCTGCCCCAACTCCAACCCTTGGCACACGGGTTTTCCAGTGAAACAAAACATTAAATTACATTTTAAGTACACTGGTAAATCTCTCCAGAGAGTGTGTTTGGTAATATGTAGCAAAACTTAAAAATGTGCATACACTTTGCCTTTGCAGATTCATTTGTAGGAGACAATTTGACAAATGTATATGTACATGGATGTTCCTCAGTCTTGTTTATAAAAGAAAAACTAAAAACAACCTAAATGTCCATTGATACTGATGTATCAGTTGAATACATAATGATTTACCAATGAATGAAATACTATGCATCATAAAAATGATGATGCACAAATACATCCCAAAAGATGTCCACAAGATATTACGGACTGAATAAAACAGTTTATGTGATATATCCCATATATGCAAATATATCCAGATTATTGTACATAGAAAGATGACTGGAAGGATCCCCACAGAAACGTTAACTTATTACCTGGATCTTGACATTTGGGGTAAATTTTACTGTGAACTTTTTTTTTACAGTTTGAACTCTTCACAATGAGCATGTTTTCTTTTTTAATATCAGAAAAAGAATTATTTTCATTTTGGAATAAAAAAAGAATTTCACTGGCAACCTTAAAAGGGAAAAGGAAAGAGGGGAGATCTCTCTAAATAGTTGAAATGAATTTTTAAGGGTATATACACTAGTCATACTCATCCTTCTCACCTAACTGACTAGATAGAAAGTACTTAGCACGTGTGGACCAGTTCTCCTGAGCTCTTTACCTTCTAGCTGCCAGAGAACCGATTCCTGAAAGAGAATTGGGGTTCTGCAAACTCCCATTTTTGTATGAGTCCTAAGGAAGTCTTCTCTATGAGTTTTGGAATGGAGGCAAAGAACTTGCCCTACTATTAGCTGTAACGTTCATTTACTGCGGCCTGTCTATATCCCTAGCAGGATGCAACTGATAAACATTCTCCCCATTATTATTAAATAACACTTGTCTCAGTTTTAAACACTGACTCTGCATCTTCTTCCCTCTTCCCACCTCTAGCTATAGGGGAACATACCGAAAACCCAATCCTTACAGAATATCAGAGTCAGATTAGAGACCATCCAGTCCAATGTCCTCATTTTACAGAGCAGGGTATTCATTCTGGAGAAAATAAATAATTTGAGGTGGATATTGACAGAGACTGGATTAGAACCAAGATCTTCTAGCTCCCAGTCCTGTGCTCTCTCCACCTTTCTCACAGCCATGCCCTTGTTTGAGGCCCATATTTTTCTCTTGCTTGGACTATTGCAATAGTCATCTAGCAGGTTTCTCCTCTCCCACTTTCCTATATAATAAAGCTCGCTCCATCCTGGCAGAGGATCTCCCTAAAACACTAATTTGAACATGTCTCTCCTCTGAAGAAATCTCTTCAAATGTTTTTCACGACCTTCAGGACAAAGTGCAGGCTTCTCAGCACTTCATACAAGCCTCTTCAAGATGTGGCCCTTTTCCAGATCTATCTTCCACACTTTGGCTCCCACATCCTAAATTCATACTCTACTCCAGTCAGATTGAACTATTTGTAATTTCTGAAACAGCTTATGTAATTTCTCAGTTTGTGCTTTTACACATACTCTTTGCCCTATCTGGAATAATCTTCTATAGCTTGCTTGCCCAGAAAACTCCTAGCCTTCCTTCAAAATCTAACCTAAGTATCCTGGAAGCCTTCCCTAGGCTCCACAGTTAGGATCCTTCTCATATGCTCCCATAGATTTCTGGGAATGACTCTATAACAGTACTTAATAATTGCAGAGTACATTTACCTTCCCACTAGAGTGTAATTACCTTGAATTCTTGAGTTTTATCTCATTCATCTTGTGAACACAGATCTTGACACAAAGATGAGAGTAAATACTCAATAAAATTTTGTGGAATAAAAAAACGACTAAATGGATGATGGTTAGATAAATGAATGAAACCACATTGCCATTCCTTTTATTCAGAAGTTCTTTCCACAGGATGGAACCTTCTGGATGGTGATAGCAACAGGGAAAACACCTGGCACTTTAAAAGAGAGCTTTTTACAACTTATTTATGGACCACAGTGGCACCCTAGAGAAACAGCCTTTCACACACAATAGCTGGAAATACTGCATGTTCCTTTATTGTCAAGTAAAGGAGAGCTTACTGCAAGGGTCTATCCTATAAGTACTTAACTTAAGGATTAAATTACTCCTTAAGGACTAACCAGCTCCTGAAAACACAAACAAAATTCTAGACTGAAAGCTCGTGGAAACCGACAACAAAACCATACATACCCAATATGCCTGCACCCCCCTTGGAATCTAATACATGGCAGGACCTCAGGAAATACTATTTGCCAAATGAATAAACTAATTAATAACCAGAAACGGGAGTGTTAAACCAATACAATGGGCAGTGAAGAGCAAACTGTTCTTTCTTTAGACCTGAAAAAGACTGAGCTCATCCAATCTGACACCCTCACTTCACAAGGGAGGAATCTGAAGCTCAGAGAGATCCAGTGACCTCCCCAAAGTCCCAAAGCAAGTCTGTGAATGAGCTAGGACTGTGTCAGGGTTCTCTGAGGCTCCCCTCTGCATGAGCTGACTTTCTAGGCAAGCCTAAAGCACTATGGCAATCATGCACAGAGCCCTAGGCACAGGTTTCTCTAGAAGATGCCGGACAGCAGCACAAGCTGGATATGAGCGGCAGGGCTAATCATCCTGAGAGGTTCACCTGAGCTTCCAAAGTTTTTTTTTTTTGTAATACAAATCTTGAATTCTTTGGTGAAGAGTGTCTCAAGCCAAGGAGTAGACACATTTGTGTGCCCCCTCCCCTTCTTCCCTCCTTTGTTCTTCTTTGAGCTAGGTCCACTGAAGGAGCATTGTAAGGTGCCCCTGCTGGGTCTACAAGGCCCCTTTTTGGTTCAATTAATGAGCCATAAATAACCCAGTGAAGGTGTCAACAAAGAGGGTAATTTATCATACCTTGTCAGGAGGGCGAGCCTTGTGAGGCAAACGCTCATTCACCGTCTGGTGCAACATGTTAAGATTTATTCCTGGCCAGGTCCCTCCTCCTCCAGGCCCCCCTCCCCCTAACCAAAATTTATCTTCCACAAGAATCCTCACAGGTGTGCTACTTTGACAAATAGGCTATGAAGTCTGGTATTCATCACTGGCTGGTCTTTGTTGGTATGAAGGCAGCAGGAAATAAATTTATTTTGGAGGGAAGGTACTTGTGATTCAAACATGCTCAAGGGGAAGAAGGAGGTTATTTCCATCCTCCTGGTTCTGCAAGAGGAGGGACAGAGAGATAATGCTAGGACAGCCTCTTTCTTCGTTATTTAGTGCTTGGTGGAAACATAGCCAGGACTTGACTGAGATGGTGCCTTAGCTGCCATTCTGGAAGCTCCAGTCACATACTCTTGGAAACGTACTGGGAGATCTTACGCTGGAGTGGAAAGAGCTACAAGACATCTCAGATGCTCAGAATCGCTGTGCGCGGAGGGTTTCCAGCTTCACTATTCAACTTCTGGCTTCCCTTGGAGCGTTGATCCTGAAATCTGAGTTTGTATACAGGCATGTGGAGGTGCTTGTTAAAATACAGATTCCCAGCTTCCCCACCCCCTAGAGATTCTGATTCCGGAGGTCTAGGGAGGAACTTACGAATTTGTATTTTGACAAGCTCTTCTCTTCCCTTGTCTTCAAGTAATTCAGATGCATGTGATTTGTGGTGCACACTTTGGATGAAGAAATGCTGCTTGGGGTCTCCAATGCCATCCATTTGAACTTTCTGCGATGATGGAAATGTTCTACATCTGTGCTGTCCAATAATGTAGCCAATAGTCACCTGTGGCTATTGAGCACTTGAAATGTGGCTAGTGTGAGAGAGGAACTGAATTTCTGAATTTTATTTAATTTTAATTAATTGAAATTTAAGTCATCACACATGGCCAGAGGCTACCATACTGGACACCACAGCTCTAGCCCATCACTCTGCATAGTTGAACTCTGGAGTGCATGTACAAACCGAAAAACTCAATATGCACGTGAGACCTGATATACCAGTCTCCTTCCACTCCCTTTATTTTGCCAGCTAATAAGTACTGCAAGCCCCTGGGGTATGCCCTATTTAGTCACTTCTAAACAGGAAGAGGGAGGAGCATATCCTCCCACCTCCACTTCCATGGTCTATACAAGTGGAGAGACAGAGAGCTCCAATTCCTTAAGCACCTTCCTTGTGGGGCTGTGGGAGATGTCTATGAGAATAAGATATGGTCTTCGTCCCTTAGGACCAGATCCTTTGCTTCCCAATACAGGAAGAGAAGATAAACACACAAGTGACCCAACACCAGATGGCACAGTGTGACAAATGCTCTAAGAAGGCCCTGGGATTGTAGAGGGAGGCACCTAAAGAAGTAAGGGGCCAAGTCTAGCCTCTTCTAGCTAATGTGAAAACTTCTGGACAGGAGACATTCCTTCCCCACTTTGGAATTAATGAGACAGCCTAGTAAGTTAATGGTGCCCAATTCACTGAGAGAATTAAGATTTCTAAAGTCCTTTCTTAAAGTGTCTTAGGTAGATTCCTCACCATCTCTGCCATGGTGAGATGGGTCCCACCTCTATGGTCACACTCAGCTAACTGTCATCATCTGTACCCCCTTCCCCCTGTCCTGTAGACTGTGAGATCCATGAGGAGAAATCAGGACTCATTCACCTTGGAGCCCCAGGGCCTAGCCCCTAGGTAAGGCCCCTCTCATCTTGCTTAATGCTGGGAGTCAGTTGGGCAAGTGGCCCCGGAAAAGCAGAAAGTGGTCTGTTCTCTGATGGTACACGGACAGGGGTGTTCTCCCTTTACAGTGTTATGAGGGACTCACTCCATACACACAGTATATATTTTAAAGGGTAGGGGGGTGAAAGCCATATGGAAGGGAGATTGGTCAAGGGTCTGAGGAGGAACTCCCATCTGTGAAAAAATTCTGCCTAGGAAAGTGAAGGGTGTGTCAAACTGCAGCAGCAGGAACATTCCAGGCCTATAAGGGGGGCCAGGCAGGCCTGAGGAGGTATGAGGCCTTGGGAGGTGGGTTGCTCACTGGCCAGAGGCACACAGCTCCTGTTCCAGAAAGGAAGGGGCAGCCCGCAGGTCTTCACAGGACCCCCTGGCACCATGAGACACCTCTTCCCCACTCAAGTGCTTCTCCTAACTCACTCCTCTGGCTCCCTGGGGAAGCAGAATCGCAGCTCATATCTGCAGGAGGAATAGCTGAGGAGAAGAGACGTCCGGCTTCAGCGTCCAGAGGCCTAGCTCTGCCAATCTCCCAGACTCCTGGAGCCTTTCAAGTCTCCAACATTCGATTCTTTCTTTTCATCAAGTGGCCTTATTTTGTCTCCGGAAGACAAGCACTAGTATCAAGAGTTGTGTGCCTGATGCTAAGACTTAATGCTCCCCAGTGTCTTGCACAGGACACAAACTACCTATCCCTGTGCAGAGAGAGAGTTCTACAGGAGAACTCCTGACTGGCCACCAGCCATTGTGAGTTCCTTATAACCAAATACAAGGGCAAGAAAAGAGGAAACATGGTCTGGCAAAGATCTCAGCCTTTTCCTCAAGCTCCTCTGCCTTATGATGCTAATAGCTTAGACCCAAAACAGTTGGCTGAGATCTCCAGCTAAATATTCACTCAATCAACATCAGTTCAATGTTTGGGAGCCACGTTAAGCCATTGTATTGGCTTGGCACTCCAGCTTAATATAAGCTAAATGCTGGAAATTACAGTCTGGGATTTACCAATGGGACCTGTTCTAATCCTGAATTCTTAGAGCAATCTCTCAAAAAATATTGAATAAAGTGATATTTTCCAAAAAATGGTGGGGGTAGAGGAGCAAATTCTACTTGGAATAATACATCAATACCAATGTCTTTGAATTCACCCTAAAAAACAAATCATGGTATCCCTCTGAGTGGAAAGATTTCATAGAGTTTGAAATTTCCAAGATTACTAACTATGGGGAAATCTGAGAGGCAGAGTTGCTTGAGAGGCAGTAAAGACGTAAGAAATGGAGGTGCCATGAGCAGACTTGGACAAAATTCCATTCCCACCAGGGCCCTCAGGCCAGTGGTTGCAGGGGAAGGCAGATTCTTGTAAACTCTGGGACGTTCTGGACCTTCCTAAAGAGAAAGCATTAGGAACCATCAATTCTTTCAGAAGTCACAACTGTTTATTAATAGTTGTTCATTGTTAGTTGGGGAAACTGAGATCTCCTTAAGATCAAATAACTAACAGGTAAGTAAAAAACAGTTTCATCTGTTTATCTGTTACCACCAAGTGCCAAGTTTCTCTAGGCAGAGCAAGGAAACAATTTCCGTGCAATAGCTGGAGATACGCAACTTGTGATTGCCTGAAGCCATGGCACGGTGAATGCATGGCTCCCTTCAGATCTCACACGCTACCAGCCATTTGGCGGGGTGGATACCTGGTTGGGAAGCCTCCCAGGAAACCAACAGCTCCTGTGAATGACTCAGTAAGGTGGTTCTGACTCCTCTGAGTCAGAACCAAGCCCAAGGCCCAGCCCAGTGCCAAGGCTCTGTGGCACTGTTGAGACGCTCTGGGCTTGGCTGTTGGCTGGCATGGGATACTGAGGACCTCTGGTGTTCATCTATAAAGGAATGAACACTCTTTCCGACAAATGAACAAGAAGTATGGACCTGAAAAGCTGCTGACGTCACTCAGTGGCTCTTCTCTCTTCCCTCCCAGTCCCTGGAAAGTTTTGATGTCTTTCTACATCAGGCAACATTTAATTTAAAAGCTCACTCCTCCTTCTTACTAGGAGCTTCCAATTTGCCTCCTACAGTCATGAACTTGTGGACACAGAGTACCTAGCTCTAGCTTTGATTCTGCAGTCTCCTCAGGCTAGGACCCTCAGCAAGTCTCTTACCAGAGGCCCTCCCCATCCCAATTTCATTTTCAGTCCATTTGTCCTCTAGCACCATGATGATCACATCAACCTCCTAACCTAGACTCTCCACGAGCTCCCCCGCCTATGGAATCACATCCAAATTCCTTAGCCTGGTATTCAAATCCCAACCTATCTTTTAAGCCTCATCTTCCTCTATTGCTCTACTTGTTGCCTATGCTATGGGCAAACTGGACCACTCACTCTTCCCTCAAGCATATGGGCTTCCCATCCCTCATGCTTTTGCAGGTCCCTTTAGTTGAGAAGCCTTCTCTCTGCTTCTTGAAATTCTGCCCACCCTTCAAGGCCCAGTTCAAATGCTACCAGCCTCCTCCACGCAGCTTCCCCAGATCATCTCTTGTGAAGCCCCTTTGATCTCTCATACCACACTCTGCTGGTACCTTCCTATTGACATACAGCACCCTGTTCTGAACTGCTGGCATTTGTGTGAATGACTTCTCTCTCTTCCTGGATGGCATACTCCTTAACAAAGGGTAGGGGGTAGGAGGACTATCTTATTCTCGTTTAATTTCCCATCATACCAGTCTATACAAATTTGTGATAATGAACAAATGAAAGAATTCAGAAAATCTAGATGGATGTACTCAAATTATCTACAGCTGTGGTATTTCATCCCAGAGGTGGCTGCACATCAGTAATGAGAACCAGCCCAGCTACAAGCTTTTCATATGGGAAAGGGCAGAAGCACGGGTACGATCCATTCTGTGGGCCATGCAATGTCTTTGGGTGTGTGCACATAGACTCCCACAAACCAGATGCAGCATCTGCTTTAAAAGGGCCCAGAGCACCCAGGCTCCCTTATTTCTCAACGTGATGAGAGGTGCACTGGAGTCTTGCAGCTGACAGTCTTTCTGGTAAAGAAACACCGACTTAGGGGCCGCCCGGTGGCGCAGCGGTTTAGTCCGCGCTTGGCAGCCCAGGGTTCGCGGGTTCGGATCCCGGGCGCCCGCCGACGCACCGCTTGTCAGCCACGCCTTGGCGGTGTCCCATATAAAGTAGAGGAAGATGGGCACGGATGTTAGCCCAGGGCCAGTCTTCCTCAGCAAAAAGAGGAGGATTGGCGACGGATGTTAGCTCAGGGTCGGTCGTCCTCACACACACACAAAAAAAGAAACACCGACTTAGCACAGCACCCCTTCAGCTCTACACCATATGCATCAACAGGGGTGGGTCACAGTGCCCTCTGGGCAGTGAGCCAGGCAGGGATTTGAGGTTTGGTTTTGCCGTGCTCAACGGGTGGCCTTGATCTGCATTAACAAGGCTCTGGCTTCTGTGTGACCAGCTAACAAGGAGACTGCCACCCAGCCTGCCTCATGAGAGGAGACCCTCCCCAAAGTTTGTGCACCTGCCCCATGCTAGCCAAATGTGGCATCCAAATGTGTGTGGGGGGATATAAGGGGAGGAGGAAGAGTTTCTAAAGCTCTCCTTCCCACTTTCCTTCAAGAGATCATGCCAATGTATTGAGACTTTAGCAAGGATCAGCGTCACCTAGAAGACTTGTTAAAACAGATTGCTAGGCCAAAACTCCAAAGTCGCTGATTCAGTAGCTCTGGAAGAGGGCCCAAGAATCTGCATTTCTAACAAGTTCCTAGGTAATGCTGATGCTACTGGTCCGGGGACCACACTTTGAAAACCACTGCTCTAGGCTACCCCCAGGAAAGGCAAATGAAAGCCATCAGAGGTTATAAGAGATATGCGACTGTCTTCCTGCCTCCAGGCTCTGCCCCATTAAGATCTGTCCCCTACTCGACCACAGAAAGCACCTTTCAGAAGCCTGCATCTGCCTATGCCATTGGTTCCACTGCATCTTCCTTGCCTATAACATAAAACTCGAACTCCATAGCCAAGGTCATATTGAGTAAGCCCTAACTGTGTGCCAGGCACAGTTCTAAACCTTTTACACATATTAACTCATTCAATCCACATAATTCTATGTAGTAGGTACTATTATTATCCTCATTTTGGAAATAATGAATCCCACAGTGAGCCCTCAGGAAATATTTTCTGAATGAATGGATAAAGGGATGCTCATAAGCATGTACACCATGAACTACAGAAGGCTGTTTCCATGCCAAGGGAAGCCATCAAAAAGTGGAGAATTGGCTTGCCAACTAGTTATTTGTTCCTGTACTACACCAAATAACCCGTTTGCCTGCAACTGGCTGGATGTTCTGGCTTTGTGTAGACATCTCCTTGCTGGGAGGAAAGCCAGAGTTAATCCCTCACAAAGGGTTGTTTAATAATAACCAGAAACTGGAGAAGAGCAGAAAGGAACACAATGATCCCACACAATCTGAGGAAAATGGACTGCTCAGGCTCACGGTATTCACATGGCCAACAAGGGCCCCTGGTGCGGCCTGAGGTTTCTTAATTTTTATTATAAAAATAGAACATAAATATGTCTCTCCTGATTATCACCACCCAATGCACCAGCAAAATCATCTACAGATGCATACTACTCTAATGCAACACCAGTGCTCACATTGGAACAGAAAACCAGGTCATCTTTGAAAGTCTATAAATGGACAGCCCTCTCTGTCTATTACTTATTCATGTTTCCCGCCTTTTGCTTAACCAGCCTTGAGGCCCAAACAGAGAAAACACACCATACATTAAGCTACCAGGACAGATAAATAAAACATCAGACTCAAACTGCTAGTTTCAGCCTTCACTGCTTTGGAGGGGAATGCTGCACAATGACCAGCAAAATGCGACCCTTTTAAGACTGGGGCAGGGAAGACACGCCTAAGATGTGTGCTCCCCCTAGAAGATACTCAGCTTTGCCCTTCCTTGAGAACATTCTTGTTTGCTGTGGATGGAAGACAATGATTGTAAAGTGACTTTAACCCCAAATCTCTTTGAGTCGGGTAAATAGAGAGTGATGTTGAATTCATCACCAGCTGAAGCTTCTGGGTCACCTCCAAGGGTTTCCCCAGGTGGCCTGCCCTGCAGGTACACAGCCTCAGGGTTCATCATGGTAATACTAGCCATGGGGAGTCTACACATGAGAGAAGTCATCAGAGTCCCTATGCAAAGTTCCAGCAGAAAGACAACCATGCCAGATTGAAGCCTAACTGATGTCCTTGTGGTATCTATGGCCCTGGCGGAAGCCCTTCTGGGGAAAGGGAAGATCCATCTCTGGAAGCAACATCACTTGCTTTGATCTTTATAGTTTTCCTTTAGGCTGCTCACAACAGTCCTCTCCTGGCTGGAACAAACTAGGATACTCTCACCCAGTTCTCAGCTTAGCCTGGTGCTAGGCAACCTGTGGACTGGTTCTGCTGGGGAGATCTGGTGTGATGAGCAGCACAGGGGTATGTTTCTAGAAACAGCCTGGATGGACAAGCAGAGGGCATCCTTACACACCTGTTAGGCCTCCAGCCTCTTAGCTACAGAAGTGAGAATGTTTGCCTCAGCATCTTCCCCATCGCCATCACTACCATCTAGCACCTCAAACACAGATCACAGCTGCTCCATCCAGCCCAGAGAGCAACGGTGTGCAGTAACCAATATGCGCCACTCTGCCTTAGCAACAGGCCCTGCCCTTGACCATGTGGTAGCAGCGATCAAGAAACGAGCCCTGGTCCTCTACGCATCCTCTTTTTCTTACACAGAGAATTAAATATCTCTTAGCTAGTTAGAAAAATGAGCAGTTAATACAGATGAAATGTGTAAGACAGGCATTTTGATGGGGCAGGGGAAGATGGTAGAAATCTCCAGATGCCAAGGACTCTGTTTCTGAAACCACTCAAGTAAAACCATTTCAGCAAATATAAAGCACAGTGTTGAAGTAGGGTATGATTAGTAGAGAGAAGTAGTATTGGATCTCATGCTCTGTGAAGGGACGGGTGTATATCTTATATTTTTTATCTAATGATAATTGCAAACATTTACTTAATGTGTGCCAGGCACTATATGGAGTGCTTTATATTGGATTACAGATAAGGAAACTGAGGCACATAGCTGGCAAGTGGCAAAGCTGGAATTAGAACCCCAGACACCTGACACCAGAACTCAGACTGCCCCGCTCTGCTGCACAGCCTTTCACTCAGCTCAGAAGAATGCTAGGCCCAGTGTAGGCACTCTTTGAGGCTTCCAGACAGTCAACACGGAACTTAAACATGGTAGTTGCTCAAGAGTACTTCCTCTCTGCATGATTATTATTGTTCATTTCATAAGGCTTTTATCTCGGTGAGAAAGGACTCACCCTCATCCAGTTGGAAAGCTAAGTTCTTCCAAGCTTAGGGAAATCCTGCCTCATTAAACCCATGCATTACCAAGCAGCACAGGAAAAGCTTATCACAGATTTCCCGAAACTGGGTGTAACCATTCCGTTCAAAGCCTTGATAATTCTCTTTTCTACAGAGCTGGGGGCAGAAAATGTAGAATTGGTCCTTACAGTCCATTCTCGTGGGTGATTCCTCCAACTCCCTGAACCCCAACTTGAATCTTCATAAAACAATAGAGTCTGGTACAACCACAAGCATCAAGGTACACCCAAGAGAGTTCTGAACCAGAGGGCTTTGAACTACAATATCTAGGTTCAAGTCTCAGCTCCAACCAATGTTACTATTTGCAGGACCTTGAGCAGATCACTGAACTACTCTGACCATCTGTGATATTATCAGTACAGTGGGAATGATGTCTGCAATAATGTGGCATAAACCCGCATACCTTAGAGGTTCACAATTAGGATCAATGGAGTTACTACATGTGAAAACATAAATGAGTATAAATAACACTAACAGCAATGATAACCAACATTTACTGATTGCCTATGTGCCAGGAACCCCATTAAGTGGATACTAATACCTCCATTGCTGGTGAGGAAGAGGAAGGGGAGGCTTAGAGGGAGAGAATTGGCAGAAGTAGAATTTGAACCCAGATTTTTCTAACTCATGCATTTTCACCAGAGTTGATATCACCCCCAAGAGGGTGAAAATTGGTTCTTGGGGGGAAAAAAACTTACTCTTTTTATGTATAAAGCACAGTTATACATACAGCACATAAAGAAATATATAGTGTATCTGTGGTATTAAAATTGCATGGGGAGAGCAATTAGGCAAAATAATATCTAAAAAGGCTCCTTGGGAGACAACGATGTAGAAAAATTTGAGAAATACAGGTCTGATTTCACTGTATCATTCCATTTCCCATAATTAATAAAGATTATTATCATTACCATACCATTAGGCTCCTACAAGGGAAGGCTGCGTGCCAGGTTCAAACATCGTCCAAGATTAGGTGGGGGCCGCATCAGTTGCCATTATGGATGGTCTAGTGTAGGGGTCACGTGCAAAGAATTAAAATACCTTCACATTTAAATTCCAAAGGGTAAATCTGCCAATCAAAATAGAAAGTTAATACATCACTGATGCTACCCACCCCTCCACCCCCGATGGTACATATTTAGATCAATTTATACAAACTGGAAGAGGGAAAAACTCATTTGAACAATTTTAATAAAATATTGGGAAAAAATAAAAATGATAATTGAGTGTATTTAGAACATTACTACAACTCTGCTAGACCTGCCAATGGGGACACGGATTGCTCCCCTTCCATTGGCTATTGAAAAAACTGGAGATTCATGTGTAAATTCTAACCAGTATCCACAGATTAGAAGAAAAGGAACTGGTTCATCCCCCATTTCTTAAATGACCCAAGTTTATTCATGCAACATGCTTCCAGAAACCTGTAAAAGTCCAGTCACCTGAAATGGCTTGATCAGTGTTATTTGTTCAGACAACTGCCCATTAGTCCATTTCAACTTGCTATATCCTGCTTTCCTCTTCTCCCTCTCTCAGACTTCATTCCAGTTCCTGATACCCACACCTTGGCCTCCCCACCCTCACTTCCCACTTTGCCCCTCTTTCAGAGACGGCTTGGTGTTCTACTCATGGATTCATTCATTTCATTCATTCATTTTATTGTATTCAACAAATGATTACCCTACTCTCACAACGAACCAGGCCTTATTTTAACAGGGGGGCCCTGCCTCTCTAGTCTGAGAGGCCCAACCATCTGGGCCAGACTTGCCCAAATTCCCCACTGGACGAGGCAGGCTGGAGAGGAGGAACTCGCAGTCATCACAGATTTCAGTTTGTACAAATTGCCTTTGAGGCGTTCTTCCAACTGAAGTGAGGCAGGGACGTACGTTCTCACTTGTAACGCTGGGCCAGGCTGGTCCTGAGGTAGCTGCGATAATCAATCCAGTTGCCATAGTGGCAGTAAGTGTTCATTTACCACTATGCGACCTGGAGCAATAATATATTATGCCTTTCGCCAGCAGGAGCCGCGCCAGCTGCAGCACGGGGCGGCCGTGTCGGCCATCAGTCACCGCTCTCCTTCACAACCTTTTGTTCCCCGCTCATTACGGTGAATTATAACGGGCGGACAGCACATTTTTCAGGAGACTCTCTCCTGTTAGGTCTAAGTGCTAACTCATCCCAGGTTGTTCCAAGTCGGCTGCACTAGCACGGGACAGTATCACCCATGGGACTTCCCTCTTCTCTTCCCCCAAGCATTTAGAATGGGTGTGCACTTTTCTACAAGGCAAGATAAAAATCCACTCCACTCTGTTTACTACAAATATTGGATACTGCATTTCACTGCACTCTGTCACGTCCCTGAAGGCCTGTCATGATGGTAAATTACATTATAACACACTAAATAGGCCATCATGTCACCTTTGGGCCTTGGCATTGCTACTCCGAGATGAGCAGACTATCACTTTCGAAGTCACAGATGGGAGGATCGGGGCCAACAATTCCAATCCATCAGCATTTTTTGAAAATGTTTCACTGTAACAGTGATGGAAAACAATCTAAAATCATAAAAATTAGAGATTGGGTCACGGTATTAGGTGACTGCGAGAAATCAAGGATAAAACTGTTGGCTAAGATGATTCCTGACAGCCCCAAACTGGAAGCAACTCCAAAGGCCATCAATTGGTGAACAGATAAACAAATTGTATATTCTATATCCTGATTACTGTGGAATACTATTCTAGCCATCAAAAGAAATGAAATATTAATCCATGCAACAACATGGATGAATCTCAGAAACTTATGCTAAGAGAAAGAAGTTGAACACAAAAGACTATATATTGTATGATTTCATTTACATGAAAGTCTAGAAAAAAAGTAAAACTATAGTGACAGAAAGCAGATCTGTGGTTGCCAGAGACCAGGGGTGGGGAGAGGGAATTGAGAGCAAATGGGCCCAAGGGAACTTTTGGATGAGGGAACTGTTCTATATATTGATTTTGGTGGTGGTTATATGATTGTACACAATTACCAAAATTCATCAAACTGTATGCTTAAAATTGTTGAATTCTATTGTATATAAACAATACCTTAATAAATAGACATGTAGCCAAAAAACAGAAAAACAAAGATCAGTGACTAAGGGGAATCACCATAATCTTCCTCCTCTGTAACAGAAGCTCTACAAGACAGAATTGGCATATAGGAAAATGAGTTATACTCATTAGTGGTAAAATGAATAAGCCAACCTTGTGAGCCTGAACTGATAGAGACTGACTACTTCATAATCTCTACAGTATGGTGATAAGCTACATGCACCACCATGACGGAAAAGTCCTGTTGGTTTTAGTTCAACTCCTGGTTAATTCAAGCTGGGTCTAAAATGCACTAAAATGATGGAGTGAATAATTTATCAGCAGTTAAGTCAGGCAAGTGGTTTCGCCTCCCTGGACTTCAGGTTCCTTGTCTTTGAAAGTGAAAGAGTTGGACATAACGGCCATTAGAGCTTTTAAATGGTACAATGGTGCCATTCTTTGACCTCTCCAAGTTCTTTAATGAGTTGGTATCTTAGGATTCCATTTAGCTTTTGGGACACCCCACCCCCACCCCCACCCACTATATCTGGCTGGTCTCAGTGTCAGCATTCGATAGAATGGGGTGAAGGGCCCTAAGACACTTGGAGGTGAGATTACCAGTGCCGTAGTCAACGGTGGACCCTCACGATGAGACTTCCTGAGGCTGATTTCCCTACCTGGACACAGCAGCCAGTTTCTATTATGTTCTCACCCAGAGGTGCTCTTGGAAGATCTCCAGTGACTTATCTGCTTTATTTTTAGTGCCTTGGTGAGTGCTTACTTTGCAGTCCAAGAAAACTTTTAGATCTCAAGACGAGGAATTTTTTTATCTCACTTTTTTATGCAATTATGAGTCATTCAGCACGTTAGCATCTGTAACCCCCCTCTCACCACTGATCTATCTTTTTCATGTCTTCAAAGATCCTGAAGGTAAGGAAAGACTTTAAATGTTTTCCCTTGAAAAGAAAAGACATGAGAACACGGTTCTGGTGACTAGCATTACAGTTCTTACCAAGAAAATGGTTTTCAAAAGCAGAGCTTTTACAAAGTTAATTGTTGATCTTTGCATCATCCCCCAGTCCAGGGAACAGGCTACACATAAAACCTGCGAAGTCTTCAAGCAAACCCTCCCTTCCCGAAGGCTGAATGAAAACTTGATCCACAATACCTTGGGAGGATTCGTCTTAATTGTCTGAAATCATTGATTTTTTTTCCACTTGATGTATCTGGCTGGAAACTAAAATACCAGCAAAAGCCACAGCTAATTGTAAAAATAACTATTTATGGAGTCCCACTAATAGTCAGGTACTCTGCACATGGTACATCTTTCAAACCTCACAACTGGATGTGGAAACTGAGTCGTGGTGAGTTCACGTCACAAGTTCAAGGCCACCCAGCTTGTACGCAGCAGAGCTGCAATATACATCCACGTCAGACCAAATCCAAAATCACTCGTCTTCCCTCTACTGCTGATTTTCAAATTTGAGAACCAGGCTTCTGTTTGCATTTCTATTCACAGGGCTCGTTATGTATGTTAAGCAAGATGTTCTGCAATTATTTGTCCATGGATAAAAAGGTGTGTATTTAGGTTTCTCACGTTTTGTACTTTACCTCACATTAGCTACGTAGCCTCAGGCATACATTCATGTCAACAGTGACCTGTAATCAGTTCATAAGATTATTGCTTAAAAGAATTTTCCTGTTACCAGTGACGCTTGGAGCTCACCTGTTAAGAAAGCCATGTGCATGTTATGTGCAAACACAAACACTTTCGTTTCCTCTTTAACTTGGATCTCCCTATCCTCCTTCAAAACACTCACCAACTTTCATCTTTAGGTTTATGTGCAAAAGTGATAATAGAGATATACACTGGGACGGGGGTAGGGAGGACAGAGGAAGCTGAGCATAACAAGAGAGAAAAAGACAAAAAGTCACAGCTCCAAGACTGGCCCTTGTTGCCCTTACATGTTATAGAACAAACAAAGCTACTAACATTATCAAGCCCACAAAGCCCTGTTAGAGTTGTTATAGTAGCTCACTGAAGGTCGAATTTATTAGATTTTCTATTCTAGCCTTGCAGAATTGTTCAATAACAACTTCTTTTTTTAGCATGCATTCTCTTTTGCAATTGCTTCACCCAAATCAAGAAAACTGGAGACAGGGTACCTTATCCAACTTTGCTGGAATTGTGTTCTAATCCAAGTCCAAGGAGCTATGCACAGTGGCATCTTCTTATTTTGAGAATTGCTAGTGGTTTGGAAAGAAAGATGACTTTGCTACGATGCTGTAGGGAAAACCCAGACCATCAAGTTCTGCAGGACATTTAAAAAGTGGATTACCAGGTTTAGAGGTTAACTTTTCACATTTCTTATATTTTGCTTGTTTTAATTTAGCTGAAGAGTGTCATTTCTGATTCTGTTCCATCTTGTTCTGGCTCTTGTGGTCACTCTTCCAAGGTGCTCTTGTTCTTGGATATAATCAAGGTCAGACTTAAAAAGGGATGTTGTTTCTTGATCAGGGTTCTGAGGTGACTATGTTTTCAGCGTGAAGGTGCAGCCATTGGTTTCACAGGACTGTCCCAATGAAGGTAAGACTGAGGGTCTCAGCCCAATGAGGACCTACATCAGTCCTATTCTCCAAGTATGACATCGTTCACCGCAGCCGGCTATTTCGGGGACCCGGCAAGAGGGTCTGTAACACGAGGACAAATATATCACTCAGACTAGCTAAACAAACCATATAACAGAGGATTTTGCCACGGTCGGTTGGCCGAGCATCACTGTGAAGGGAAAACCACACAGACACACACACAGACACACACAAGGTCATCCAGCTGTCAGGGAAATCCTAGAAACTGAAGAATTGCAACATGAGCTGAACATGAGAAACACCTGGGGAGCTTTAAAAATTCCTGAGGCCCAGCCCACCCCAATCCCATTCCCCGGGAGTCTGATTTAACTGGTCTGAGATGAGGTGTGGGCATCAGTATTATTGAAAAACCCCCGGGAGATTCTCATGTGCAACTCGGGCTAGACCCCCTGCCCTAGACCCAGCCAGCCTCAGCGAGCACAGCATGAGGGATTTGGCACAAACTGCTTTAATGGACACAGTTGCAGGTGGAAGAATCCCAAATCTGTACACGGTAAGCAGCATGGCCCAGAATTCCTGAGTGACACTTCCCGTATTCCCAGAGGGCAGGAAACCATTTCCAATGGTGGTCCCTGCAGAAGGCTAGAAATGTGTTAGCAACAAGAGTAACACTTAAAACTGCACACCAGACCCCACGGGCGAGAATGCTACATGCCCAGCATGCTCTGAATTCCCACTGACAGTGACCTGGGCTTAGCAACAGGCGGAGTATGCAGACACGTCAGAGTTTCCACAGGGCCCACAGCTCAGAGATGTAACAGATGCTCGAGATGAGCAAAATGAATAGAATGAAACAACAACAAAAGCAAACAGCTCACTTTGGTTTTAGAATGGAAAAAGCCAGGAGCTGGTTGGCTTAAGAGCAGGGGAGGGGAAGGCTATCACTGAAGATACCCAGCAAATCCAGTAATTTGGGGCTGGAGTGAAGAGACAACACGTACAATATCATTTCCCTCCGCACTCTCGCTTAAAATCCGAACTCATGACCATATAAACCATACATGTCATGGGGGAAAACAGGAACTCTCATCTCTCTTTTTAAAGGGAAATATGTATTCCAAGTTTCCTGTTGGAAGGAGCTAGGCGTCGCAGGGCTGACAACTCTGGGGATGAAGCAGAACGCTGGCTTCTTACACGCAGGCAGGTGGTGCCAACTGGCCAGCACGTGGGGATGGCTGGCATCCAGCAGACAGTGGCGTGCCTGAGCTCCTGTCAGGGGAAATATTGTTATATCGTGGCTGCTGCAGGCGAGAAGGTGAGGGAAAGGATGAGGCTCTGCTGGCTACAACTGCCAAGAACAGTGCTCATTAGAAGAAATAAGGCTTCTCGCTGTTAGGACAGAAAAAGGGTTTTTTCTCCACATTTCATCCATTTAACCCACCCCTCCCCCAACATGCTCAAAAAAGATGGTCCATCAAGAAGTGGTATTAGAAATAAAGGAATACAGTCAAAACTATATTTGGGAGAAGGGAAAATAATTGGTTCAGGTGAAGGGCAAATGAAGACAACTCAAACTGGTCCATAAGCTCCTCTATTCCTGTGGCGAGTAATGGAGATTGTGGCAAGACCCAAAATCATGAGGTCACCTCTGTTTTTGGGAAAGCCAAGATACCAAAAGTCACCTAATCCACCACAGGAACCAGAGGCAAACCAGGCTATCAACCCAGTGTCTACCCATGAGACGACCTGGGTCTGCTTCCTGCCTTTCCACCCAGGTCATGGGGATCCCGCGTTCTCTAGCAGCTGGACACTCTGAACAGTCAGGGGTGTAGCAGGATCCCCACTTTGAGTTCATGCTGGGGTAACCCTAGGGCTCAGGCTAGTCTGGAGAAGAGGTGACACTCAGTGTGGGATCTGCGGGTGGGACCAAGGAGCCTCCAGGAGGACGATGCTTTCCAAGGGGAGAGTCAATCAAAATGCACCTTTTTGAATCAAAGCAAATTCCACATCAGAAGGAGGGGTGAATCTAAGTGGAGCACAGTGTCCCTTTCCCCAACTGTCCTATGCCTCACAGGAGAAGAGGTGTAGTTGCATGGGAGAGTAAAAACAAAATGAAACAAAAAAGAGCCATTTCCCAGAAAACATGGGTGGCACCTAGTGAGCAGAGGGCATCCCGGCTGCTTTGCTGCCTGCAGCCTCAGCAGTGAGAGCTGGTACCCAAGCAAGGGTACTGGTGGGAGTCGCAGAACTGATGGCACCTTGAAGGAACAGGACATGGGGTTTCAGGGCCTCTGGGGTGGCTATCTGTGGACATCAGAAGCGGCATCGATGTTATCAACAGGCAGCAGCAACACCACCCCCCAGCCACCCATGGGCATCTCTAGAGGTGATGATGCTCTCTTTGGCTATCATGCCCAAGTTGCTATTTGCAACATCAGCAGCCTCAGAAGATGTCACCACTAAGAGCCACAGGGAACATGAAGCCAGCCAAGACAACCAAGTCACCTGAGATATGCCCTGAGACTCCAAGATTACTTAAAAGGTCTGGGGGAAGGGGAGGGATTAGAGTTCCTTCTGGATGGATGGGAATAAAACTATCTGGAGACGCTACTTTTTACTCCAGGCAAATATGACCCAAGAAACACCAGTCACAGGTGTTAAAGAAGAAAAAGAAAACAGAACAGGACAATTTCTCTGCCTTTTCTCATGATGCAAATGCACAGCACCATCCATTTAAAAGAAATGAAATCCACTTTTTCTTTCCACTTCAAAATGCCAGTGTTTACAAATGAGTTATAGGAGTCATTTCTAGAAGGCAAAATACTCTCCATGGTTCATTTCCTCAGTCACTCAACAAATAGTAACTAAAAATAGATAAAGTTCCCTGCTAGTGCTAGCCTCTGTCAGGGATAAACAACAACAATAATTCTTAATTTATGCCAGACAATTTTACATAACCAACCTCATTTAATCCTTATGACCCCACTATGACAAGCACTGCTTATTCCTACTTTAAAGATAGGAAAACTGAGGATTAGAGAAGTTAAGTGGGTTGGCCAAAATCATACAAATATTAAGGGACAGAAGCAGGTCACATACTTGGATCTTCCAATTCTAGCTCCAGATTCTTTTAATCCCACAACTGTCCCTCAGGTGGAGAACAAAGACATGGCCCTACTCCCTGCTTTCAAGGAGCCATGAGACCTAAACCCATTAAACAATTAGAAACTAGGACTTGGTTATATTCTGTCCTGGTTGCAAAGGATGGATGCCAAAGGGAGTGACACCATAATTCAGGCAGGAAGACATCAGTGAAGGTGGGAGATGTCAGAGAGTTGTTGTAGAGAAGGTGAGATATGAGGATTTGAACAGGCAAGTAGAAAAGAGGCTGGGTGAGTTGAAGTGTGTTCTGAGCAGTGAACAAGGAGAAGAAATAGGAGCTGTCTTTCTAAGCTGAACCAGAGTGATGGAATGAATGCAGCATAATGGTGATGTCCAGTCATTTATTCTCTCACAAACATCTCTGGAGTGCCTGGCATGTGCCACACACTCTGTTACACCTAATACACGTCCACCTAAGTCATGGACCTCCCTCGAGAAGCTCACAGACTAATGTGGTGAGGACCTGAACCCCATGTGAGTCCTAGGCCAGCCAAATTGTCTCCTACTCTCCACAATGAAAACGTTGCAAGTCGCCAGTCCAAACCTCGCTTGGCTTCTCAAGTTAGGATGTTTATCAGCAATGCCTCCCAGTGATAAAACCTCTCAATAGAGAGCTAAAGGGGAAAAAAATTCAGCATGTAAAAATAAACCACCCAAATAGTGTTCCCTCCTAGCTCCATTGGGTGCCCAGTCTCACAACACAGAAGAATGGCACGCAGCTCTGGACTTGATCACCGGAGCAGCTGCTCTGTGTGGGGACACAGGTAGCAACGCAGGGACCTCTCCACCTCTGTTCTAATTGTTGCAGCCTCACCTGAACTCTGGAGCTGGAGGCTCCATTGCAGGATACAGGGAACAGACCGAGGGGATGCTTTGTAACCTTCTTCTTGTCACCTGGTGTCGTGTTCCAGTTGCCACAGATCTCGCCAGGCGGCGTGTTAGAAACGGCATTGACACACTCCTACAAATCTTTAGTATTACATTTTCCACTCAGCAGCTCCTTACATCTTTATCTGCACTTGGTTTATAAGTGAAATCAACTGATAAAGCTTCCATTTCATACCATCTGTTCTGTGTCACAAACACTGGTTTTGCAAAAGGGATGAGAAGGATCTTCCAAGAGTGGAAACTTTCAGAATAGTTTCTAGCTTTGTAGGCTAGAAGCTTAATTTTAACTTAAAGAGTATTTGGGCATCCTCAAAGGGGAAACTTCCCATAAAGTTAAGGAGGACTCCATTCCTCCTTATACACGGATGGTAAGAGCTTTTGCTCTGTGGAGGTACATTCTGGGAGGAGAGTCCTGAATGGGTCCCCAGTGGATCTGGTAGCCATCACCTATTGACCTATATGGGGTTTCTTCTGAATATAACAATAGTAAAAGCAGCCTGCTGCCAAAAACTTCAAGGGGGACATTCTGTCCAACCTCAGAAGCAATGCCACCTCTTCTTGAAGTCCTTCTATGATTCCCCAAGCAGAATTAATTATGTCTCCTGAGCCCCTCCAGCACTTTATGGGTCTTAACTCACATCCCATTCTGAGCTAAATGGTGAGCTCCTTGAGGGCAGGGACCTATTGCATTTCTCTTTTCAGCCATCTAGTAACTGGCAGATTTTAATTCAATAGGTAATTATTGAGAAAAATTGGGCATTTTTCTCCGGTTATCTCTTGTATTGACTTATCATACTTATGTGTGTTTTATATCTTTTTAAAGATGATCTTAATCTATATGTATTATTTCAGATTGCTGGAATTTCAGACTAAGAACTATGAACATTATTAAACACTACATGTAAAATATTCAGCATATGTCAGTCACATAGTCGGTGCTCAGTACATGTTAGCTAGTGTACTGTTATCATATCTGAGTCTAACCAGACATTGACACCGTGCCTTTAAAATTCCTGATCTTGTCAGGCAAATATTTTCAACAAGATGCTAAATATTCTTGGGAATTCAACATAAACCAAGAACTCACATTTATTCAATGAGAAAAGATTTTATAAACTGTTTTTACAAAGTTTCAACTGCTGCATTGCTGGTGAGGAAATGGAGGCTTAGCCGGCGCACGTGTCATACTCAAGGCCACGGAGCCAGAATGGAGCCCAAGGAGGAGTCAGATCCAACCAGGAATTCTGACTTCCAATCCCCACAGCTCCGAGGCCTCTCTAGTTCTTCCTTGCCGCATTCTAACATGCTTTCAGTTTATCCATTTTGTCTATTCCACCGAGAAAAGGACAGTTTACATACATATCCTCTCCAAAGGGGTCAGATGACATCTGAAATTGCAATAATGGTAGGCAAAGCTTTTAAGCAGGATGGTGTATTACTGAAAACAGAAAATCATAAACAACATTGAAATCATTGGCACCATTTTAAACAAGATTGCTTTACCTGGTTTTGTTTTCTTTCTTGTCAGATAATTTTACCAGCAGGTTTGTAACAAAAAGAAGCAGGGAAAGTAAATTCTCCTGCTGGAAATTTAATAGCATTATATTCAGTGATGAATAGATGTATTTCTCTTATTTTGATCATGCCTTGCCCATAGTATGAACTCGATAAACACTTGTTCAATCAAATTATTTTTACAATAGCTTGTTGCTTTTTTTCCACTGGGCAATAATAACTTTCATTTGTATAATGCTTTACAGCTTACAAAGCACATTCTTCACGTATTACCATTTTATTCTCACAGCCATTCCAAAAGATGGATATTAATTTCTTCATGTTACGACCTGTTGGAAAACAATGATAATTTAGAAGAAGACTGGTCTTTCTGGGGAGGAAGTATGACAGAGTAATTAAAAATGGGCTTTGAACTCAAACTGCCCAGGTTCAAATTGTGCCTCTACTGTGAACTAGCTTGTGACCACTCACACGTTACATAAATATTCTGTGCCTCGGCTTCCCGCTGTGGGAAATTAAAGTAACAAGAGTAGCTACCCCAGGGTGTGTTAGTTTGTTAGGATGACTTGTGTAAAGTGCTTGGCATTTAGTGAGTACCCATCTTTAGGACTCAATAAATAGTAACAGCTATTATTATTATGATTACTCTTCTGTCCTGGGAAAAGTATCTTAGCAGGTCCCATCATCCGTTCAATGATCAAATACATACCCAGTCCATTACAAAGATTAGAGGAAGCTGTGAGTTAAGGGCATGAGTCCGTGGTTCAAGCATCGGAAGCGCTGGGCCTGAGTCCTGGTTCTGCCTTTTATCAGTCATGAAATCATAAGCCAGTTCTCTAATCTTTCTGAGAGCCAATTTCTGCATCTATGAAATGGTATAATAACTCTAGACTTACAGCCTCATAGGATTAAATCAAGTGAGATCTGAAGGGAAAGTACCTATGTAGTCTATAACGTATGAGGCAAATTCACTCATTTATTCATCATTCATTTATTCATAGACTATTGGCAGCATGCCTGCCAAGTGCCAGGCACTGTACTAAACAGCGGTGATTCGGAAATGAGTCAGGATAGTGGGGGAGACAGCCATGTAAAATGATAAATGACTATACTATGATATGAATTCAAGTAAGGTATTATTACAATGTGCCTATTACTGAAATAGACACTGTGAAGGCTATAAAAGCACTTTAAAAATATGAACACTGCCCACCATCCTGTTGCAGAGAAGACTAACATCCTCTCAACACCCGCATGTAGGAACTTTGCCAAGAAAGGCAAGTGAGGCCTCCATCGTGCCTGTCGTCGTTCTTCAGCATGGAAGAACTAGTAAATGCAAGAGATCTTTTTTGCTGTGGTTCCATCAGTTCCATGGCACCATGGAACTCCTTGGCTCTTTCTCCCAGCAATGCAATGGGCCCAGCATCCCAGGATTTGTTGTAGTTCCAATAAATGTCTAAAAGTAGACATTTATTGAAGACCTACGATGTGCCTGGTAAACAAGATGGAAAGGACACATTGCTCAGGCCCTGAGGGGCTGCAGTTCAGTGAGGGCAGACAGATTCATATACTTATTATTCCAGAATAAGGTGCTTATGGTTGAGATAGAGGTAAGCAAAGGACTCAACATTAAAATGGAGAAAGGCCCCTTAGCCCACTGGAAGGCCAGAGAAGGCCTCCTGGAGGAGGTGACACTTGCTTTTAGCCTTAAAGGGTAAGAGTTAATTAGTTAGACGGAAAAGAAAAGGTGGGAGGGACCGGGGGAATGATAGAAAAGGGAAAAGCACCAACACAAGGTAGAAATTATTCTGAAAGAGCTAACCACTTGTCCCAGTAAACTGCTACATTTTCCTCTCAAATATAAATACTTGGTCTCAACATATAATCACATGATGTCACCTACTTTTCACGGTTTGTCTTATAAGGAACTTTATAAACATAACTAATACTCAAAATTATCCACGAATTATGCTTGATTTCAGAGTCATCTTTTATTTTCCTGAACCAGAACACCTTGAGAAGGGAGTAATTACTGATCCACTTTGATTTAATGTCTCCTGTGAAATAGTTCATCTACTTTATTTCTCCAACTGCACAAATAAATTCTTCAGAAACCTGACTATGGGAGCACACACATCGAAAATCTGAGCTTGAATTTTGGTGGTCAAAGGTCCATATCTCATTACAGAAGATGTTTGATGCAAATATTAATTTTCCTAAAGTGGCGATGGCAGAGATTTCATACAAAGGATGTTCGTACTGGATTAAACATCAGGCTCAGATTACCTGAGTCTCACATGTATGGAGACTCAAATTCCATTTCATCCTGATAAGAAGCTGCCCTGGAGAATCATTCTGGATTTAGCATGCTGATGTGGTCTACTGCCTCTTTACCAAAACATACGACTATCTAAAATATTACTATGCCCTAATTGCCTTGGCTGGAGGTGGGGAAACAGGAAAGTGGGACTTCGTAATATCCTACACAGTATAAATTCTGCCCCAATAAACGACTATTTATTAATTGACCAGTGTATGCCAGATGGGAGATAGATGCTCATTCAATCATACCTCATCATACTCAGTCTTCCCAATCCCCCTGAGAAAACTGAAGCACAGAGGGATTAACGTCTTATTCAAGGTCAGGTAACTAGGATTTAGCAACGGTTGTTGTGAG
Source organism: Tapirus indicus (assembly GCA_031878705.1). NCBI lineage: Eukaryota > Metazoa > Chordata > Mammalia > Perissodactyla > Tapiridae > Tapirus > Tapirus indicus. Next base: position 52,345,901 of record CM062918.1, read on the forward strand.
GAATAAATGAGATAAAACATACATTAAACGCCTAGTATGGTGACAAGAGCTAAGCAATAATGATAGCCATTGTCATCATTAAGAAAATCTAACTCAGTTAATGTCCACAAAATGTATTACTTGGAAAATGCACTATGTGGGAAGAAGTTTCCTTATTGTTGGTCAGGATATGACACAATCCTAGATGTCCACTCAACAGGTTTGCACAGCAACTTGGCTCAGGCACATGTAGATGGCTGGCAAGACCTGAGAGAGGCCATGGTCCTTACCCTTCTGAGCCACAAGGGCCAGATTCTCTCCCAACAAACCAAATCAAAACTCTCCAGACACTGCTGAAGCCTACATACTGGCACACACGGTAAAGTTGTACCTGCTAACAGATCCTTACGGACACATTCCAAGGTCAATTATGTGCAGGATTTTGGAAACTTCAAAAACCAGGATTACTAGCCTGCATAGTACAGCCATTCCTATTAGGCACTTTTGTGCAGAAAGAAGAGAAATTAAGTGTTGCTTTTCTTTCCCTTTATGTCTATTATTATAGACCTGTATTATATTATATTATATTATAGGCCTGTAATATATTAATACATTATATATATTATAGACCTATATTATATCTAATACAGAGGACTGTATTAAGATATTCTGTGGCTGTTTGCCTCTGTGTGACAGATAGAGTGACAAACGGAAATATGGACAGACCCAAAGGGGTCAAAGGAAATATTTTTCAAAAATGTTGTTTCCCTGAAACATTCCGACAACTGCAGCTAAAGTGAGCAGCTTTGCCTGCCTAATTTGAATTCTGGAATTTTGAAGGTGAGGCTCAGGGGACCTGGGCTTGAGTCCTAGTTCAACCATGAACTTCATAGTGATGTTGTTGTAATTTCCTCATCTGTATACTAAGGTATTAGACAAAATCAGAGTATCCGGAAGCTCCACAGAACCCAAATGCTGGGAGATATTGCTAGCAGCCTTAACATAAAAGGATACTTTACAAAAATAAAAAATACCACAACCACAACAAAAACTCCATAAACAGGGCTCATGTTTACATTTCTTTCTTGGAGAGTCACAATGCTAATGGTAGCATATTAAAGATTCTGAAATTCCTGACGTAAACAGACCTGTTATTGTTCTTAAAGCCATCATTTCCAAATTTAGTGGACCATGACGTGTAACACCTTTAAAGGTCTTGGGAAACTGGTAGAATGCACTTTTAACCTTTTTTTGGGGGGGGGGGCGGTGAGGAAGATTGGCCCTGGGCTAACATCCATGCCCATCTTCCTCCACTTTATATGGAACGCCGCCACAGCATGGCTTGACAAGTGGTGCGTCAGTCCGCGCCCAGGATCAGAACCTGTAAATGCTGGGCCGCCAAAGCAGAGTGCACAAACTTAATCGCTATGCCACCGGGCCGGCCCAGAATGCACTTTTAGAAATACTGGATGAAATGATCCTGAAGGTTCCTTCCGTGGCTGGATCCCATGACCCTCCAGAGAAGTGTTTCATCTTGCCATATAGGTTTATGTTAGAGACACATCTGTGAACATCTCTCTCCATTCCTCTCTCATCCGACACTTAAGACCTCATCATTGCCCACTGCTAGGTTTGGAAATAGGGCTGGGGAGCTCACCATATGAAAGGCTGCCTTCTATACTTTCCTGCAGCTAACAGGGACTGTAAAATTTTCCTCAGAAGCCCCCAAAGTAAATGGAAACAGGACTTTTTGTGGAATGAGGAAAAAACTTCCCGAAAGTAGGATCTGAGATTCTAGACACTTCTTCCCAGTTTATAGAGCCACCTGGCTTCATATCCCTCTCATTGCTACAACGACTGGATTCGTTTTGAGACCCCTTCCCACTCTAAAATTACATGACTTCACAGAGACAAGTTAAAAAAAATTTTTTTACTTTATCATAAAATCATCAGCTTATGGCTGATGCATTTAACAAGCATGCTGCTCTTATGAAATACCTAAGGCCAAGATAGCCGCCAGAAGCAAACACGCCAGTCATTTTTCCCATCCTCCTGAAGCCAGCCTCCACACTGGGTGACCCTCTTAGGAACCAGGTTCTAGAGTTGCCATGGCACTTTAAGTATGCACCGATTTAGGTCACACATTTGTCCATCTGATTAAAAATAAAATACCCGCTCAGAGAATAATCTGGTTGATGTTTTGGCCCATGGGGATGGTTGGTTAGATGTCTGCTCAGATAATCTAAAGAGGAAGACAGGGACTGGAGATCTCAAGGACCAGGAAAGATGAATTGCTGACATACTAGTTTTCCTTTAAAATCCATTCTCACATTACACCCTAGCACATACACAGAAACACAAAATAACAAAAACAGTTCCTTCTGTCCTACTGCACAAAGTCCAAATTCCTCTGAAGGACTTTTATGGTCCCCCAAAGGCTGGCTGCACTTGATTCCTTCTGGTTTACAGTGCACTCCCCTCACTCTAGACAGTTCTGCTCTTTGCTGTCCCAAGAGCTTTGCGTCACCACCATCGCCACTACTTTTTAGCTGTGTGTGTTCCAGGCGTTATTTCAGGTAATCCTCAAAGCAACCCCATGAGATACTATTATCACCATTTTATAATTGGGGAAACTGAGAGACAAGGAGGTTAAGTAACTTGCCCAAGGTCACACAGCTCGGAAGAAGTAGAGCTGGGATTTAAGCCCGAGCCATCTGTCTCCAGAGTCTTTACTCTTGACTGCCAGCTTATAGAGGCTTTATTCATCTTGTTGTCTCCAAATCTGACCAATTCATCAAGGTCAAGTGCAAATCCTGCCTCCTTCAGGAAGCACTTTTTCTCTGAGTTCTTAGCCTCCCTGTCTCCTTTCCCTCGATCTGCTACACTTTCTCACGCACCGTTTCTGTCTCAGGTTGTGTCACGCTGAGTTTTGTGTGTATGGCTTCTGATCTGACTGTGAGCCTCCTAAAGTCAGGGATCAGACAGATTACTGCTTCTACATCTGCTGCAAAGCCCTGCATAGTATTAGGTTATGGTACATCACGCTCAACAGAAACCTGTTCACAGGTGAGTTCTCTGATGGCCTGAAGAAGGCATTGGACCATTCTCAATCTTCCCATACCTAAGACACACAGCCACCTGGTCCTGGAAGCCAAGATCCACAAGGAAAGAAATATAAGCTAACAAGAAGAAAATATTTATCACCCAATGACGTACGTGACAGAAACTCAGAAGTGAATTACTGATTGTATGACACAGCCACGTTTGTGTTGTCATGAAGCCTCTGAGCTACTGTTTAAATCTGGACTAGGCTACGAATGGGCAGGAGCCTCGTTACCTTTGAGAGATGCCTCTGGCTATGAATGGGCCAAAAAAAAGGAGGAGGGAGGAAGGGGAAGAAGCCATTAAGGCTTTAGCGGTATAATCCACGGATATATGTTGTCAGCCTGGCCAGCCTCCAGGAGCACTAAGAACCGCCAGCTCAAGCCAACACAAGCACATGCTAAGTTAATGGGCAGCGTAACAAGACGCAGATTGTATAACCGAAGGTGAGCGCAAAGCCCTCATCGAGTTTATGCTCCCTGGGGTCCCAGCCTGAAAGCAGTAACTGATCCAAGCACCACGTGGACAGGTTTATACACACAAACACGGAAGGTCTGCACATAAATACGTGGAAAGGTGCTGGGGTCTGGATTTCGTCTGGCACAGAGCACCAGCTGCAGATGGATGGATTCTCTTGGGACATGGAAAGGGGCCCAGATCCTGACCAAGTGAGCTTTCTTCTTACTGTGGCCACGAGACTGGAGGGTACAAGAGGCCTGCTTTGAATTCTGAGTGCCTTTGCTTTTCTGGAAGTTTTTCAGTTCGGCTTTCTTCTTTAATGCCTTCAATTATCACAGTTCAAATGATTACATTCCCAGCACCTCCACCCCATAGCCGCAGAAGTTTGGCATTTCCTGTACCGACTAGAAAATGACTTGGCAGCAGAATGAGCATAAGACTGGCTCTTCAGCTTTTTTTCTGATGCAGACTTTAATTTATTTTTCCCCCTCTCTCTTTCTAACTGTTAGAGAAACAAGAGATTAGTGCAGATGGATGGAAATATTTTTTCCGCTTCAGCATTTGCTGTCAGAATCAAGTATAAAGAGGTTCTCAGGTGCTGTCTCCAGCAGCATGGAAATTCCCAAGCCCATCTTTACTATAATCACCTGGTCCCAAAAGGAATGCACAGATCAAAGAAGCTGGCCTTTTCTGAAAGCAGCCCCCCGACACAGCACTTGGAGTTCTATTTGAGGATATATGAGGCTCTATGTGAGGCTCCTCCCTCTGGCATTAGCCATTTCTGAGCTGTCCTCAACACATTAGTACACTGTCTTGGACACCATGAAACGAACATTCGGCAGACTTAACACGTCATCCTGCCCAAACATGGATGTTGATACTCACTGATAGTCACAGCCCCAATGAGCCATGATGTACGGTGACACTCACTAGAAGGGGGATTTTGGTGGCATGGTCTCCGTCTGAAAGAGCTTATGGTCAAACTGGTAAAACATGAGACTTGCTCACAAGAATTTGTAGCAAGAGATAAAGGCCAAGGAAATGGTGGAAAGTAGGTGCAACATAAGTTCAAAGTAAATTAAATGGTTATAAGAGATGGGGAAGACAATATGGAGGCAATGTCATTTGTAGTCCTGAAAAATAGATAATGATTTTAAAAGGTGGGAAGAGAGTGTTCCTGGTTTGAGTAAATGCATCTAACAACCACTGTGCTTTCCACGACCACGACATCTACAAATAGCGATCATACTACGTGCCAGACACTCGGATGCTGTACGTGCAATATCTCACTTCATTCTCAAACTTGTGAGGCAGATTTGACTATCCTTATTTACACTTAGAAGAAATGGAAGCTTTCAGAGGGTAAATGACTTGCCCCCAAATTGAATAGCCAATAGAGGAGATCAGCTCTGTTTCTAAAGTCTGTGCTCTTCACGTTCTAAGGCCTGGAGGTTAGAAGCTAGAGTCTGCTCATCTCATGGGGTGGTGACGGTACAGGAGAGCTCCTGTTTCAGAGGGTGGGCAAGGGCATGGGTCATAAGGCAGCATCCACTAAGCAGAGATCTTACACAGGAATGGCAGCAATGAGGAATGGTGGAGGTGGGCCATGGGAGGAAATGGTTGAAAATGGCCAAATTGAGAAGGAACCTGAAGAGGTTTACATTAATTTCCCTTAGACCTAGAGCAATTAACCATTTCTGGGTGGTGCTGGAAAGGAATTTGGCATCCTCTGGTTTTTGGCCTCCTGCCCTCCTGGCAAAGAGGTTGTACTTATTTGTGAGGTTTCCCTCCCATTCTTCTGCTCCCTGCTCAGCTCACTCTGTTTATGGTACCTCCCTCAGCTTCATCTGAAACCCTTTATGAGCATCTTAAAGAAAGAGTCCTATGGAATGCTACAGAACTCAGCAGGAATGGCCCAGTTAACTCTGCTAGCACATTCCAGGAGGCTCTGGCAAGCAGGTGTGGATTTCAGCCCTGCTTAGCACGAAGAGGCTCAGGTACTTATGTGTCCCAGCTGTGGAGACAGGGATCCCTTGATGGGGCTCTCCTGCTAGGATATTCAAGGGAAGTTCATCAGTGAGTGCTTTAAAGTCAAAGCTTTATATCAAATTTTTCCTCATTCCTAACTTAAGAGAATTGGAAGACAAGAAAAGCAAGGTGGATTTAGTACCTACTATTTGCCAGAAACACCCTACCCTCATTTCATATTTCCACTCACATAAACCTCTTAGAGCCCATGAGATAGGAATTATCCTATTTAATGGACTGGGAAACTATAGCCCGAAAAGTCTTAGTAACTTGTCCTGATCACACAGCTAGTAAGTGGTACAGTTTGGTTTCAATAGAAGTCTATCTGACTCCCACCCCTGCATAGCTTTCCCACTCTGCTAAAGCCTTTCTAGAGCTTATATGAATCGGTTTTAGCAACCAAGGCTTTAATATGTCTACCTGGATAAGATGAGATGCCGCCTCTGGCAGAGGAGGACTAGCCTACTTCTTTATGAAGCAGGGATTCCCAGCTTGAGTCTAACTGGTCCTTGCCCTAGGATTCAGGCTTGGCTGGTGGAAGATGGGGTAGGGGAGGGAGGCTCTGGGGAGCTTCCTGGGGAAGCCCCCAACTTAAGGGAATGAGCCTTGAGAGTCACAGTGTTAAGGACCAGGGCCAGGGTCAGAGAGGAGTCATTTTGAGCTTTCATTCAGTCCCATTCCCTGTGGCCTCATACCTGAGCCCTGAGTCTTGAAACCAGAATAAAAGAGCTGGTAAAAACTGGAGTGTAAGGCAGGCAGCAATGCCTTGTGGCGAATGGAGGTAAGTACAGCCAGCAGGAGTTGGGGTGCAGTGTCCTGCTGGCACAGAATACAGTGACCTGAGCAGTTCGCCAGGCAAGCTTCCGAGTGGACCGGGAGAAGCTAGAAGAGAACATTGGTATCTGTCTCCAGGCACTGCAGCCCTAGCAGCAAAAGGCACTGTGGATGCCGGTGTAGGAATGAAGGGAAGTGGTGGCCTACAAGTGGCAGCTGAGAGAAGCACACCTGAGTCACCCTTCTGGGTGAAGCAGTTACAAAGGAGCAGTGGGTAGGGAGAGGCCCTGTTTGAGACTCTTGGGAACCATAAGTTACATTGAATAACGTCACGTTAATTATGCCACAAGGGATGCCCCTCAGAACAAAAAGAAAGTATTGAGTTCCAGCTATGAACCAGGCATAGGTTAGTTTCTAGGGATACTGAGAGAACTGTAGGATGGTCCCTGTCAGTGGGGACACAGGGAGCAGACAGAGAAGTAATTAGCAATTATAACACAGGAGAGTAAGTGGTGACGGAGCCTCTTACTAGTGTCCTAGCATCCATCCCTCAAGGTACTGGAGCAACTCCTCTCACCTGTGGGTGGGTCTTTCTAACGACCAGTAAGGAGGAGGGTCAAGACTTGAAGAAATAGCAACTGTGGTATTATGCAGTGAGGGACAATGGACTTCTCAATTAATGCTAAAGGCAATCAGACCCTTTCACAAGAATGTCTTACAGCCCTCCATAAGACAGCTTTCCAGGCCAGGAGGACTGACGTAGGGACCTCATATACTGCGGTAATTTCTACGCCTTTTGAGCACCAGCAAAGAATCATGTCACCCCACAAATGTTTGTAGTGTTTGACTTCACATCTGAGCTCATGCTCCACCCTTCCTTCCCAGCTTAAATTGTCAACACCCTGTCACAGAGCATCCCGATATTAGAACAGGAATGGCAAAACCTCACCCTCTTCTCGGTTCTATTGCCTCTCTCACTGCCTAGTATGTGTCCTGAGTTGTCCTGAGAGCCACCAGTGGTTGGGGACAAATCCAAACGCAGAATTAGCGATGGTCTCTGCCCACTGGGCTTTAACTCTAAATCCCAGCATTAAGGAAAAGTCTAAGTGTAGAATTACAAGGGACAAAAAGAGTCTTACATTGGAAGAACTTAATATATCTGAGTGAAAGAAGGAAGTAGCCCAACATGAAGCCATTTTGCTTCACTGTTAAACAAGACAATTCAATAAACATGACATTAACGGGCATGCGTCCTCTGGAGAGGGCAGAAGCCTCTTTCACATTAATGAAGCTATTAGGATGCAAAGAGACTTGCATCTTGATTTCTCTGTTTGCAATAATTTTTTCTTTTTGCAAGCACTGTTTTTTTTTTTTTCTCCCTGAAACATTAATTATGCCATCCTCCCTGCCTACTCAAAACCTGACCAATAGTCCACCCTATCTTACACTTTGTCCTGCACAATCAGGTCAGTCCATTCCCTGCCCACATTTTAGCATTTAATATATTTGTATTAGTTCCCTAGGGCTGCTGTAACCAAGTCCTGCAGACTAGGGGGCTTAAACAACAGAAATTTATTGTCTCAGTTCTGGAGGCTAGAAGTCTGATATCAAGGTGTCAGCAGGGATGGTTCCTTCTGAGAGCTGTGAAGTGTGGACCTGTTACAGGTCTTTCTCCTTGGCTTGTAGATGACTTTGGTCACTTGATTAAGGTGGTCCACTGCTAGACTTCACTGCAAATTTACTCTTTTGTAATTCTCCCTGTGTTTTCACATTGTCTTCCCTCTATATGTTCTCTGTGTCCAAATTTCTTCTTCTTGTAAGGGCGCCAGTCATGCTGGATTAGGGCCCATCCTAATCATCTCACTTTAACTTAATTACCTCTTTAAAGACCATATCTCCAAATAAGGTCTCATTCTGAAGTACTGGAGATTAGAATTTCAACATATGGATTTTGGGGGGTGGTACACAATTCATCCCATAACAATATTCTGTAGAGATGGCTTTCTGATTGGTGTCTAGAAGATGACTCTTATCTCCTTGGCTGGTTTGCAAGTTCTACCAATGTCATTCATTTCCATTTTCACAAAACTTAATGGTGAATTAACACTTAAAAATTGTAAGCTCCATGAAAGAAGAGATTGTGCCTGTGTTATTAATCACTGTTTACTCCTAGAACAATATCTGGCACAGGGTAGGAATGTATTAAATACTAGACGAATGAAGAAAGGACCAGAAAATTCCACATTGAGATTATATCCCTCTGACCTTCCAGAGACCCGCCTTGACTTTAGAAAACAATCTGATCTTGGCTTTCACTGGAAGAAGAAAAGCTTCTGTATTTTCGGTAAACCTGATACATTCTAAACATGCTGCATCAGCCATAGTAGTAAACACGTTAGCAATCCGTCAGGCAGTAAAAAATATCCTTTGCGTGTGATGAATAGAATTCTGATAATGTAGTTCAGCCAAGGAAGTCAGTCCAGGTCAGCACTAACTTTCACTAGGTCAAAGTCAATCTGAGCACTTGGAACTGAGGTTTGTCCTCTCAACCGCTATGATGTTTCTGTAGGGTCATGCAACCCATGTCATACCTTTAGAATATTCCACTCACTCTTCTGCCATCTCAATAGAATTATTCTGGAAATATCTTAAAGCAATGCATTTTACAAAATGATTTTCTATGGGTCCAATTTGGGCCACCTACCTATCTTCTACATGGCATGGATATGGATTCTAATCAGTAGCAGGACCTGAAGTTAGGAATCTCTCAAGACTCATCATTACTTAAGGTCGTTGCTACTTGTTTAACTGTATCTTGAGTAGATTTTTAAAGTGTGGCATATAATTATTGATATAAATATGCAAATGTATTTATGCATGGACAGATGTAGCTGTATTTACATGCATGTGTTTGTAAATATATGTTTTAATGTATTATGTGTTCTTTTGAGTATTACTTCATCACGCCACCCCCAAATATCACCAGTCAAGAGAGCCAAGTGAATTGGGAATCAACATCAACAAAATGTGATACCATCGAACAGAGTGAGGAGAGGCAGAGCAGTTACAGCAAAGAAGTGCCTCCATCCCTGGTTATGTCCATCACTCTGACGTGCTCTTCTCTCCCTACAAAATGACTGATGGGCCTGTAATTTGTTTGTTGCTGCTACTTGGCACACATTTGCAGAAACAAACTCGTTCACGGTTCCCCTGCTGAAAGCCCAACCATCCGAGAGCCGTAGGAAACAGACTTTGGCATTTTAGCTGCTCACAGACTGGGTCATCCATAAAAGTTTAATTTTCTAAAAATATTCAGTGAGGTGCTTTTCCTGAATGAGATGGTTTCTGGCTCATCAACGTATTTATGTGAGTAAATAGAAGAAGGATCGGTAAGTCAGGAATCTAATCAGCTATCATCCAGTCCATCTGGTTTAATTAGAGAGCCCAGCAGCTCACAGACACCTTTAAAAGGCTTCAGAACTAGCTCCCTTAAAGGCAGGGGTGCTTCTGAATGTGGTTTCAAATGCTAGTCATCCTCCCGGCCTCCGCAGAGCCCCTTATCAAATTCCCATCAGAGAACTTGAGACACATCACTGCATGCCTCTAAAGGGCATGCAAATGGAAGTAAATGTGGCATAGGGGAACACTACTGAACATCACCACCAGTCCTTCAATTCATTTGATAAGCATCAATTAAATAAGCATGGATTGGTGCCTACTCTATACCAAGGACTGTGAATGAGGTTTGGACCAGCTCTAGGTGGGGCGTGGGGGGATGACAAGTGTGTATACAGATCATTTCTGAACCCTGAGATGTACACTAAGATAGTGAGGTAGCCCCAGGGGTGAGACCTGATGAAGGTCTGAACTGACTCTGGAAAAATAATTGGGAGTATGTATAGAAAGAAGAATGAGGAAGGTTCCCAACCCATGGTTCTTAAACTTACGCATGAACCAAAATGAGCTGGGGGGCTTCTTAAAATACAGATTGCTGGAGGGGTTGCCTGGTGGCGCAGCGGTTTAGTCCGCGCTTGGCAGCCTGGGGTTCGCGGGTTCGGATCCCAGACGCCTGCTGATGCACTGCTTGTCAGCCACGCCGTGGCGGCGTCCCATATAAAGTGGAGGAAGATGGGCACAGATGTTAGCCCAGGACCAGTCTTCCTCAGCAAAAAGAGGAGGATTGGCAACGGATGTTAGCTCAGGGCTGATCTTCCTCACAAAAAAAAAAAAAAAAAAAAACCAGATTGCTGGGCCTTACCCTCAGATTTTCTGTTTCAGGAGGTCTGGAGTATGGCCAGAGAATTTGCATTTCTACACGATTCCCACTGATTCTAATTCTGCCGGTTCAGGGACCATATTTTGAGAACAGGCCAGTGGTTCACAGCCCAGGCTCACCCTGGAATCACCTGGGAATTTCAACAGCAGCTGAACCCTGGGTCTCCTCCCTAGAGATGGTTTTAATTGGTTTGGTGTGCAAACTGGACATCAGGAATTTTGTGCGTTTATATTTTGAGAATTTCAAACTTACAGAAAAGTTGCAATTACGGCATAAATAACTTTTTTTTTACAGAACCATTTGGAAGTAATTTGTTAACTTGATGTCCCACCACCCCCTTCTTTGTAGTGTGTATTTTCTTCCAGACAAGAACATTTTCCTCCATAACTACAACGCAACCATCCAAATCAGGAAATCCACATTGATACATTATGACCATTCAAGTTTTGCCAAATGTTCAATAATGTTTTTTTATAGCAAAAGGATCTAGTTCACAATTACATGTTGCCTTTAGTTATCACGTCTCTGCTTGCTTTTATTCTGGAAGAGTTCTTCAGTCTTTCCTTAACTTTCAGGACTTTGACACGTTTAAAGGTTACAAGCCAGTTATTTTGTAGAAATGTTGCTCAATTTGGTTTGTCCGATGTCTCCTAAGGATGAGATTCAGGTTGTACATCTCTGACGGGACTAGTGATATGGTGCCTTCTTACTGTAACCTGTGAGGTGGCACATGGTTTTTTTTTGTCCCATTACTGATGCTGGTCACTTTGGTCACTTGATTAAGGTGGTCACTGCCAGACTTCACTGTAAATTTACTCTTTTGTAATTAATTAGCCCTTTGTGGGGAGGAGCTTTGAAATTATGCAAATATCCTGTTTATCATCAAACTTTCAATTTATTCATTAGGTAATTTATACCATCACGAGCTCATGGTTTCTTGTTTTGTTCAGTAGGTTATAATCGGTTACTATCATTTGTTTGAGGCCAGTGGGAGCCCTTCAACCTGGCTCTGACTCCTGGTTTTTCTAAAGCTTGCCAAGTGATGCTAATGTGCAGCCAAGGCTGAGAACCACTCTTGAAGGTAGAGGAAAGCACAGTCTTCAGAGTCAACGAGCAGAAGCCTCAGGGAAATGCAAGGTTTTCAGTACGTCTGGCAGGCAGGATGGAGATGGCGGTGGCAAGAGTTCATTTGAGCTCACACTACCTCATCATTTCCAACAATGGGGTCCTAACCCTCCATGTACACTAAGCTATAACCCTATACATCATGGAAGTGCTGCCTCTCAGTTCAGAGCATGGACTTCAGGGCAAGGGGGTTTGAGTTTCTGAGCTAACACTTCCGAGCTGTGCAACCTTGAGCTAGTTACTTGTTATGGACCAAATGTTTGTGTTCCGCCCCCCCCCCCCCCCAATTCATGTGTTGAAGCCCTAATCTCCCATGTGGCTGTATTTTACACCGGGCCTCTAAGGAAGTAAAGTTAAATGAAGTCCTAGGGGTGGGGCCCCAATCCTAGAGGATAGTGTCCTTACAAGAAGAGACACCAGAGAGTTCTCTCTCTCCCCACCCCCATGCACATGCACAAAGAGGAGGGCACGTGAGCACACAGCAAGATGGCTACCATCTACAAGCCAAAAGAAGAGGCCTCAGGATGAAATCTGCCTTGTTGGTATCATGATCTTAGACTTCCCAGTCTCCACAACTGTGAGAAATAAATTTCTGTTGTTGAAGTCACCCAGTCTATGGCATTTTGTTATGGTAGCCCGAGCAAACTAACACATTGCTTATCTGATCTAAGTCTGTTTCCCATCTGTTAAATGGATACTAATTAGTCCTGCCTCATGGAGGTCTGGTGAGGTTTAAATGAGAAGAAAACAAAAAGTACTTAGCATGGCTCTGGCTTTTTGTAAATGCTTAATAAGTGTCTGCTATTTCCATTATTTAACTTGTCCTCAAACATTCCTTGCACATCCCCACTTCCTTGCGTTTGTTCATGATTGGTTCAGTCCACAAACACTATTTAAGCAAGTGCTTACTACATGCCAGGCACTGTACCAGGCCCTGGGGATACAGAGTGCAACAAGGCATTGAAGTGCAAACCCAAGAGTGAAGATGCTGCCCACTGCTGGCCTCGGTGAAGTTGTTTCGAATTCCATTTATAGTAGAAGGACTGATTCGCAAGAGGAAACAGGAACTTGGTTTGGAACCTGTTTCACAGCATTGGGTTGCTGGGAAAATGAGTCAATCACGGGATTAGATCCAACAATCCTCCATACTCTCCCTTGGTTTTATTGCATTCATATGGTAACACAGTCTTCTCTCAGCTTACTAGTAATTGGCCGAGGTCCTCCAAACTCATAGGTCTTTTTTTTCCTTGACTATCCAAGAGATTTTTTCCCCTTCCGTGTTGGTTTGAGGTACGAGATTACGACACTTTAATGTGAAAGGAACTTGAAAGCAATTAAGCCAAAATGGAAAGGTCTTGCTATGCTCCACTGAAATTCAGACGGGAGGGACAGAAAAATTCCTGAGCCACATGCAATCATGATTTAAAGCAAGGTCCAACTGACTCATGTTGGAAAAAACACAGTTATAACTTTATACCTTCTTTGGGGGTATAAACAGAGGAGGAATGTCTTCTTTTTTGAGGAGAACTAAGTTAGGATGAGGGAGTCAAAGTAAGTTTGATAAGATAAAATCTGAAGAGTCCAAACTTTCACTCAAGTCTGTATTTAAGCATTGAAAGGAATGTCATGCATTAGAAGAAACCTGGCTTTGGCTTGGATATTTTCACAGAAGTGCCCTCCTCTGATCTCCCCTAAGACTCCACGTGTATGTCCCTACTGCTTTTCCTGATTTCCTCTTGGATTTAGAGTTTTTGAGTACATCCTCTACTAGACAGTGAGTTCCTTGAGAGAGGCCTCCTTGCTGGTGGCCCCAGGGCCTAGCAGGAAGCAGGTACACACTTACCCTCCTGGTTCTGCGCGCCCCTAACTGCAATGGGAGGTGGCACATCAGAGGATACAGCAAATATCCAACATTCAGCCTGGGATTCGAACACATTGTGCTTTTCACTTTCTGCTGGAAATCCCTACTCTGCATGCTTTTTCTTAAAATCTGTGTGATTCTTTTCCTCGTTCCATTACAACCCTTAAATTTTTTCTCTCCCCTTTTATCATTCTTGACCGCAAAACTAGCCTTTCTATTTATAGCCACCAAGCTCCCTCTTCTTCCTTCCTTAAAGCATTTCTGCAAACCTCTTAAAGCTCTTCTACAAACAAGACTGGTGGATTAAAGACCCTGAGGAGGCGTCATGTTCTCCTTCCTTATAGCCAGTAAGAGCTTTAAGGAGAGACGAGTATGTTCCTTCAGTTCATATACAGAACTTGCTCACACTGGGGCAGGGAGAGAGCATAGAGCTCCTGACTGCCCCTCCCACTGTTGGGCAGCCTGGGCCAGAACAGTGGATTTCACACTTTGTCCCCTGGAACTTGAAACTTCCTCAGTGGCACTGTCTAGGCCAAGGAGGAGAACAACAAGGGCAGGAAAGAGTGGACAGGGGTCATGCCTCCCATTCATGTTTCAAACACAGAAGCTCCGCTTTTATCTACCTTAAAAATTGGGCTTCTCAAAAAGATTCCAGTAGAAATAAAAATGGTTCCACTGCTAAAATATTTTGCGAGCCACTGGAATAGTGGGAAAACATAGCCAGTCAGACTGGTTGAATGGTGGCAAATCTTTCCTTTAAAGGGAGATTGGAATTGCATATTGGAAATAGCCAAAGGCCACTTGGAGCCAAGGCTGGTGAAAAGATATGTAAACACAAAGAATAGTACCACTGGAAGGGAAAACAATGACAACAGAATACAAAGTAGACTGTGGTGATGATATAAAAATACTGTACATGTGTGAGTAGCTCATGGAGTGTTCCCAGGAGAAACTGGGAACCCCAACCAAGTGTTTGAGACATTGTTGGAACAACCATATAAACTGACCTTATAAGATGATGGTGTTGAGGTCTGGAACTCATTCATGTGCATAAAATCTCCTGTTGGTTATGAGTATGGTTCTGTGTGTGTGTATGTGTGTTCAGTCTCAATGCTTCAAAATCAAAGTTCAGAATTTCTCTAGTTAGTCTTTGAGGAAAAAATGTCTTACAGGGTTAAATCTGGATTCAAATGCTACTCCAATACTTACTCAGCTGTGTGACCCCAGGAAAATCATTTAATCTCTCTAAACCCAGTTTCCTTGTCTATAAAATGAGAATGATATTACTTAGCTTAGAAGGTTTTTTGAGAAATTTAAATGTGGTAAAACACGTTAATCTCTCAGCATAGGGCTTGGCACAGAGTAAATTCTCTTAATATTTGTTACTGTTGTTGTTTTTATTACTATTATCATTATCCTCTGACCTGAGGATTCTCCAGCATACCTGATCAGCATTCACTCAAGAATCTCCATCTCTCTTCAGATAATAGACGATGTCCTCTTTAATTGATTAAGAGGCATTTAAAAGAAAAAAAGGCAGCTTTGCAAAGTCATCCCATGACTCATGGGAAATCTGGGATTAGAATGAAAAGTGGAGGCAATTTGGGCAGCTGGGCAGGGGAGGATACAAATTAAAGCTTTGTGCATCTCAGTGGGTGGAGACATCAAAAAAGATGTTGGGAGGGTCCTGGAAAGGAATGTGGAAGATGCTGAAACATGAGAGGATTCTAGAATCATAGGTTCACTGAACATCAGAGTGAGATCCACGAGAACCCTCATTCCAGACCACGTACAGTGAGACCCAGAAAGGTTAAGTTACTTGCCTAAAGGGACAGAGATTGTTGGTGGAAGAGCAGGATTAAGGCTTCTGTCTCCTGTTTCAGGGCCACTGACTTTTCCCTGCCACTTGCCGAATTTTTCTTAGAGAGGACTCTGTCTGAACTTACAGGGCCTGTGAGGGATGAGCAGGGGTGGCTGGACAGCCTTAGCCCTCTGCTCTGAAAATGCTCTGATTTTTCAAGTCTGCAGCCTCAAAGCGTAGCCTGCAGTTCTTCTGTCTCAGCTTCTACTAAAAATGTTCACTCTGAAACTTGTAACAGCAGTGACCTCTGACAGACTGGCACATCCCAGCTGTTAACATTGTTCTGCTTACAACAGAAGTTGCCCTCAAGACCCTGTAGCCAGGCCTGGGGAGGAGGTGACGCTGTCAGGGCAGGGCATCAGGAAGAACAAACAGAAAAGTCACCTTGGCTCTGAGGGTCTGGGAACCACTGCAATCCCTCTCTTCTGGAACTGTGTGTTGGGGACGTGAGATGCCGCCTCTGGACTGGCCAGTGAGATGAGCTGATGGAGGGGTCACTTTACACAGGGACTTATTTTTAGCAATCTATACCCAAGTTGCAGGACATTGCATTTCAAACTTCTTTTAATTGATTTTATTTAGCTAACATGCCGCTCCTTGAGTCCTGGGGGTAAGTTACCCAGATGAAGACCCCTTTGGAGGAAGTCTATGGATGGCTTGGGAGGACAGACACCCCGGCCTCCACCCTGGCTCCATGGAGCTTGCTCCTGTAAGGGAGCATCAATTCCCCGTTAGTCACCCCTGAATCCTCTAATGAGCTTGGGTTACTTTACATCCTTCCAGACTGCTATTAAGGGGGTGTGGTTGGAAGTATGGTGACTGCACCTGTACCTAAACCCCAAAGAAGCTCTCTGCACCAGTACCCCTTTGCCAGCTCATTTTAATCAAGTTGTGTCACCTCTGGAATTCCTTGTCTATAAATTGTCTAGGAAAATCTCTGCTTCTCCCACCTCTCCCCTTTACACAGTCACCAGGTGATTCTGGTACAGAGCGCTACGCCCTGCTCTTTTAAAGAAAGTGTTATCACCCCCTTGGGTAGCATGGAAGTTATTCACTCTGCACTTTACCTTTGTGTCTCCCAAGTTATCAAGACCCTTAAGAGTCAAGATATGGGAAAAACATCTTGATTCAGCCCTCCGCAGGCCTTGCTCATTCCCCATGCATTGAGCCTATTCCCAGGCTCCGTGGAAGGGGATGAGTAGAGAGAAACTGAAAACAAGGCCCCCAAGGAGCCTACATATTAGTGGCAGCATTGTGAGACTTAATGCCAGGGTATGCTCTCTTGTAGGACAGCCTCCACTCCCAGCCTAGGGGCAGGGGGGTCAAGGCATGAGGCACATTTTCCTGACGGAGGGCCCCTCCCAGATAGTTCGAGATTTGCTAGGATTCAGCCAGTGAAGAAGTGGGACGTGGCTGTCCCAGGCATTAGGAAGAGGATGGAGAAAGGCTGGCCCCTCTGGGGAAGGGCAAGCAGTGTTGTCTGGCCGAGCTTGGTGGACAAGTGTGGGCCTGGAGAGTGCAGGGCAGAGAGGTGGGCCAGGGTCAGACTTCAGAAAGCCTCGAATCCTGGGGGAGAGTGAGGGGAGGTGGGAGGACACCGGGATTCCAACAAGGGGAGAAGCTGACAAGTTCACTCTGTGGGGAGAGTGGAGGGAGGAAGGGGACAGGGCAGAGAGCACAGATGCCCTGCGGACGCCCCTTGGAGGCTGCTGAGTCATCTGGACAGGGAGCAACGAGGCCTCAACAATCCCAATCTATCAGGGCATATGGTGCGAAGACAGGCAAAGACGTTCGTTAAATGTGAGGTCTGAAAAGAGAAGGTGGGCAAAGCAAGCACTAGATTCCTGTTGCTAAGTTGCCCTGACCTGCCAAGTCCCTTCCCCGACTAAGTCCTGCCACCATCAGGACTCCTTCCTGGATTTGTCAAGCAGCCTCTTACAGACCTTCCAGAAGGAGTCCATTTCCAGTTTGCCAAACTCAAAAGACAATAAGAAAAGCTGACCCAGAATTCATCATGAAAAGCATTGACATAAACATGTGGGATGATATTCTGGACATGTTTGCCTTGACAGTGTGGAATCTGGGCCACTTTTGATGAAACCACCTCCCCATCCAGGCTCAGCTGGATTCTGGGGCACTCTTACCACTCACCTAGGGAGTGGGGGTAATGATGCCTATGTCTGAGGACTCAGGATTAAAAGAGTGAACAGATGTGAAGTAACCAATACAGTGCTAGGTGGGGCACAGAAAATATGACGCCTCTAACACAGGTTCCAAGTTCTTGCGTGCCTGGCATGTGTCCCCTCTTACTTCACAGCCGCCACCACCACTGATAAACACACACACACACATCTATCTCAGTTTCAACTCTCACTTAAGAGTCAGGATCGGCAGTCTGTTAGGTTTCCTGGGGCAGGGGCCTTCTCAGAAGGCCTTGGAACCCACAACACCTGCCTGCCTCTTCTCCCTACTCACCAGCAGGGGCTGGCCTGGGTGATGAGATCAGCTGGAAGGATTCAGGTAACGCCTCTCTCTTTAAGGTACTTTCTGAACATTGAGCAATTAAACCACAACCCAGCGCAGGGAGGCAGACAGCAGATCGCCATTTCACTAATGAGATTGCTGAGCCATGGCTCACAGCGCATGGGCTGGGCCAGGCGGGGGCTCGGTGGTGGCAGGAGGGGCATTACAATCCTCAGCTACCTGAGCCTGTGGCATAGCAAACACTCCTGCAGGACTCATTGCCCTGGACTCTCTGGATTTTCACTGAACACTTCTGCAAATTTCTTTTCTTTCAACAGTCCCCATCCACACCCACCACCCCCAGTAAAATGGAAGCTGAACAGATAGGGAGAAATTCCTAGAGGGGTGTTAATTGGAAAACTTTGAACATTTCTGAGCCTCAGTCTCCTCATTTGTAAAATGAAAGACTCAGATTACATAATCCCCAAGTGTCTTCAGACAAATGCAGATCAGAATAGAGCGTACTGAAGATGGATTCTTTGATACCCATCCATTCTGCTTGTATCTGGACAGCCCAGGCCCCCAACATCCGCAGCCACAGTTCAAATTTGCCAATCTGATCTGACCATGTGGATGTTCTCTCTGACATACACCAGCTGATAACAGAGAGACAAATGTTGGCAAAGCAGCCCAGGCCAATCCCAAAGTCCTTCTTTAGAAGTGGAACAGGAAAGGTGGTTATAATCTCAGAAGGAGATCCCAGACAGGCACCTTTAAGCCATTAGAAGAACCCCCACTCTTCCCCACCTCCACTGAAATCTTGGCCCCTGGGATTGCAGGGGGCTCTGCTGGAGCCACTCCTTCCTGCTGTAGAGGGAGGAAACTGCACGGCTCACCACCACCACCTGCAGCAGCCCACCTGTTACCTTCGAAGCAATCCTCCCTCCCACCCCAAGTATTTTATTTTATTTTTTGGTGAGGGAGATTGGCCCTGAGCTAACATATGTGCCCATCTTCCTCTATTTTATATATGGGACGCCACCACAGCATGGCTTGATGAGCAATACGTAGGTCCGCACCTGGGATCCAAACCTGTGAACCCCAGGCCACCAAAGCGGAGTGTGTGAACTTAACCGCTACACCACCAGGCCGGCCCCAGCCACCCCAAGTATTTTTATTGGGTATCCAGCCATGAATCTATGCCTGGTAGTAATGTCACCTCTGCTTAGGTGGCCATATGTCCTGGGTTGCCCAAGACAGTCTGGTTTATTCCACCATCCCATATGGTTAGTGCCCACTTGCATGCTCAAAAGTGCCCCATTTGGATAATAAATAATGTGGTTACCTAGGCTCTACCAAGTTGTTTTCAAAATTGGTTAGAGGGAAAGAAAAAAAAAAACCTTCTAGAACCAACAATGATTAAACTGTAAGACTATTTTTCCAAGATCATGAAGACTGGAAGTTTGTGCCCATAGAAATTATTACATATTTAGTTTGAGGTATAGGGGGGGAGGGAATGGTAAATGCCATTTAGTGTTATAAGACTATAAAAGCAAGAATTGTGTTTATAGCCTTTTTTATAACACATGTCAGCTGTTAGCTTAAAGCACCCTGTATTTGACAAAGTATTGTGTTAAAAGGAAATGAATTATGTTCATACTCATTTCTAAACTTTTCTATGAAAAGAAAGGTTTTCTTGTTTTTTATGGAGATAGAGTTCACATAACATGAAATTCACCATTTTAAAGTACACGATTCTTTACTTTCTAGTGTTTTATAGTTTTGTACAGCCATCAAAACTAATTCCAGAACATTTCCATGACCCCAAAAAGAAAACACATAGCTGTTAGCAGACATTCCCGATTTCCCTCTCCCTCCATCCCCTAGCAACCACTAATCTACTTTCTTTCTCTATGGTTTTGTCTATTCTGGACATTCTGTATAAACAGAATTATACAATATGTGATATTTCATGTCTGTTTTCCCTCTCTGAGCATAATGGGTTATAGGTTCATCTAGGTTGTAGAATGTAGCAGTACTTCATTCCTATTTACAGCTGAATAATATTCCATTGTATGGATATACCACCTTTTGTGTATCCATTCATCAGTTGATGGACACCAGGTTTAGTTCTATTTCTTTGCTATTATGAATATTGCTGCTATGAATATTCACGTACAAGTTGTTATGTGAACATATGTTTTCAATTCTCTTAGATTTATACCATAGGAGTAGAATTACTGGGTCAAATGGTAACTATATGATTAACTTTTTAAGGTATTGCTAAATTGTTTTTCACAGAGGTTAGACCATTTTACATTCCCACCAGTAATGTATAACGGTTCCAATTACTCCATATCCTCTTCAATAGTTATTTTCCATTTATTATTATTATTATTGCCAAGCTAGTAGGTGTGAAGTGGTATCTTACTGCAGTTTTGAATTACATTTCCCTGATAAATAATGATATTGAGCATCTTTTCATGTGCTCTTTCTTGACCATCTTTTCATAGTGGCCATTTGTAAATCTTCTTTAGAGAAATGTCTCTTCATATCCTTTGCCCATTTTATTTTTTTGATTTGGTTATTTTGTGTTTTATTGTTGAGTTGTATGAATTCTTACATACTTTGGATACTAGTTCCTTATGAGATATATGATTTACAAATAATTTCTCCTATTCTGTGGGCTGCTTTTCAGTTTCTTAAAAGTGTCCTTTGATGCACAGAAGTTTTTTTAAAATTTTTTTGGTGAAGAAGATTGGCCCTGAGCTCATA
This sequence comes from Tapirus indicus, assembly GCA_031878705.1. Lineage (NCBI taxonomy): Eukaryota > Metazoa > Chordata > Mammalia > Perissodactyla > Tapiridae > Tapirus > Tapirus indicus. The sequence continues at coordinate 52,366,604 of CM062918.1, forward strand.
TCTGTTGCCAATCCTCCTCTTTTTTCTTGAGGAAGATTTGCCCTGAGCTAATATCTGTGCCAGTCTTCCTTTATTTTGTATGTGGGTTGCCACCACAGCATGGCTTGACAAGTGGTGTAGGTCCATGCCCAGGATCCAAACCCGTGAACCTGGGCCGCTGAAGTGGAGCATGCAGAACTTAAACCACTACGCCATGTGGCCAGCTCCTACAAAAGTTTTTAATTTTGATGAAGCCTTATCAATATATTTCTTTTGTTGCCTGTGTTTTTGGGGCATATTTAAGAAACTATTGCCTAATCCAACGTCATGAAATTTATACCTATATTTCCTTTCTGAGAGTTTTATCTCTTACATTTAAGCCTTTGATCCATTTCTTGTATATAGTGAAGTAAGGGTCCAATGTCATTCTTTTGCATATGGCTATCCAGTTATCCCAGCAGCATTTGTTCAGACTATTCTTTCTTCATTGAATAGTCTTGGCAGTCTTGCTGAAAATCAATTGACCATACATGTGTGAATTTATTTCTAGACTCTCAGTTCTCTTCCATCGGTCTATATGTCTATCCTTATGCCAGTATCACCTTGTTTTGATTCTTATAGGTTTGTAATAAGTTTTTAAATTGGGAAGTGTGAGTCTTCCAACTTTTTTCTTCTTTGTCAAGAATGTTTTGGCTATGCAGTGTCCCTTGCATTTCTATTTAAATTTTAGGATTGGCTTGTCCATTTCTGAAAAAAAAAAAAAAAAAACACTTGGAATTTGATAGGGATTACATTGAATCTGTAGACCAATTTGGGGATTATTGCTATCTTAACAATATTGATTCTTCTAATCCTTCAACACAGGATATCTTTAATTTATTTCAAAACTCTTTTGTAGTTTCTCAGTATGCAAGACTTTCACTTCACTGGTTAAATTTATTCCTAAGTATTTACTATCTTTGATGCTTTTGTAAATGGAACTGTTTTCTATTTTTCAAATTTGGATTATTTATAGCAAATGTATGAAAATACAATGGATTTTTGTATATTGATTTTGTATCCTGCAACTTTGCTGAACTCATTTATTAGTTCTATTAGTGTGTTGTGTGTGTATGTGTTCTTTAAGGTTTTATATATATAAGATTATGTCATCTGTTAATATAGTTTTAACTTCCTCCTTCCAATCAAGATGCTTTTTACTTTTTTATATTTTTGCCTATTTATCTCAGCTAAAATTTCCAGTACAATGTTGAGTGGAAGTGGTGAGAGCAGACATCCATGTCTTGTTTCTGATCTTACAGGGAAAGCTTTAAGTCAGTATGATATGAGCTGTGGATTTTTCATAGACACCCTTTACCAAGTTGAGGAAGTTTTCTTCAATTTCTAGTTTGTTGAATATTTTTATCATGAAAAGACGTTGGATTTGGTCAAATCCTTTTTCTGTAGCTCTTGAGATGATCATGTAGGTTCATTTCCTTTATTCTATTAATATTGTGTATTACATTGATTGATTTCATATGTTCAACCAACCTGGCATTCTTAGGATAAATTTGACTTAGTCATGGTCTCCAACCCTTCTAATGTTGGAGAACTTAGAACTGCTAGATTCAGTTTGCTAGGATTTTTTGGAGAATTTTTACATACATATTCATAAAGGATATTGGTCTATAATTTCCTTTTCTGGCTTTGGTATCAGAGTAATGCTGGCCTCATAGAATGAATTAGGAAGTGCTTCCTCCTCTTCAACTTTTTGAATGATTTTCAGAATGATTGATTTTAATTCTTTGAATTAAATGTTTGGTAGAATTCATCAGTGAAGTCATCTGGTCTTAGGCTTTTCTTTGTTGGAAGTTTTTTGATTGCTAACTCAATCTGTAATAAGTCTACTCATATTTGCTATTTCTTCTTGAGTCAGTTTTGGTAGTTTGTGTGTTCCCAGGAATTTGTCCATTTTCATCTATGTTTTCCATTTGTTGGCATACAATTGCTCAATGTATTCTCTTATAATCCTTTTTATTTCTATAAAATTTGTAAAAGGTAATGTCTCTTCTTTTATTCCTGATTTTAGTCATCCTTTTTCTTGATCAGTCTTTGTTAAAGGTTTGTCAATTTTGTTGATCTTTTCAAAGAACCAGCTCTTGGTTTTGTTGACTTTTCTATTGTTTTCTATTCTCTATTTCATTTCTCTCCACTTTAACCTTTGTTTTTCCTTCCTTCTGCTTGCTTTGAGATTAGTTTACTCCTCTTTCTCTAGTTACTTAGGGTGGAGGTTAGGTTATTGATTTGAGATCTTTCTTTTTTAAATGTAGGTCAGGTGTCCTAGTGACAAACTGTCTCAGTTTTTATAAGACTGCTTTAATTTCTCATTCATTTTTGAAGGATACTTTTGTCAGATACAAAATTCTTGGTTGACAGTATTTTTCTTTCAGCGCTTTGAATGTCATCCCACTGCCTTTGGCCTCCCTGGTTTGTGATGAGCAATCAGCTGTCAACCTTCTTGAGAATCCCTTATATAGCATAAGTTGCTTCTTTCTTGCGCTTGCAAGATTCTCTATTTGTTTTTGGTTTTCAAACGTTTGATTATGATGTGTCTCAGTGTGTATCTCTTTGAGTTTATATCACTTGGAGTTCACTGAGTTTCTTGTATGTGTAGATTGATATTTTTCATCAAATTGGGGAAATTTCACCATTATTTCTTCAAATAATCTTTCTGCCCCTTTCTCTCCTCTCTTTCTAGGACTCCCATAAAGGGGATGTTGGTATGCTTGGTGGCCTTTGGTCTCCTAAACTCTGCTAAGTTTTCTTCATTCTTTTTTCTTCTTGTTCCTCTGACTGGAATATCTCAATTGATCTATTTTAAGTTAGCTAATTTTTTGGTCTGCTCAAATCTGTTGTCGATCCCCTCTAGGGAATTTTTCTTTCAGTTACTGTACTTTTCAACTCCAGAATTTATATTTTGTTGCCTCTAAATGTTTTAGACCATATCCTGTGGGGAGTAGCTTAGGAATAGGCAAGTTCCAAGGAGAGATAAAGACACCCCTTTTGAGTGGGCCTTCCAGAGAGACACTAGACAGACCAAATAAGAATTCTTGTGAATGAGGTCCATTCTGCCCCTCAGGTACCTGCACTGATAATGTGGGCTGCTGTTTTCAAGGCTGCTGCTGAGTTGGGGTGTGGGGGAGGGGATTAAAGTAAGTTAAGACACCATCAAGTTTGCTCTTCTTATTGAGAATTGGCTGGGTTTGGGGCTGGCCTGGTGGCGCAGCGGTTTAGTTTGCACTTGGCAGCCCGGGGTTCGCCGGTTCGGATCCCGGGCGCCCGCCGATTCACTGCTTGTCAGCCATGCTGTGGCGGCATCCCATATAAAGTAGAGGAAGATGGGCACAGATGTTAGCCAGGGCCAGTCTTCCTCAGCAAAAAGAGGAAGATTGGCAATGGATGTTAGCTCAGGCTGGTCTTCCTCACACACACACACAAAAAAACAAATGTGTACAAGTGTCCCTCGACTAATGATTGGTTAAAGATGTGGTATATACATACAATGGAATACTACTCAGCCATAAGAAAGGACAGAATTGTCCCATTTGCAACAACATGGATGGACCTAGAGGGTATTATGTTAAATGAAATAAGCCAGAGACAGAAGGCCAGACATTGCATGAACTCACTCATATATGGAATATAAATGAACACACGGACAGAGAGAACTGATTGGGGGTTACCAAGGGGAAGGGGGGTTGGGGGTGGGCACAAGGGGTGAAGGGTTACATCCACATGGTGACGGACAAACAAAAGTATACAACTAAAACCCCACAGTGTTATAAACTACTAAGACATCAATAAAAAAAAAAAAATATATATATATATATATATATATATATATATATATATTAAAAAAATGAATTGGCTGCGTTTTTTGTTGTTGTTTTAAATAAACACTCCCCAGATTACTGCAAGCTTTTGGTTAGATTCCAGAGTTTTGAAAAAGTTGACTGATTGTTTTTGCCAGATTTTTTTTCTTGCTTTTATGGTGAGGTAGACTTTTGGACTTCCTTACCTCACCATTTTCTCCAATGTCACCTGGTCTCACATGAAACCAGCTACCTTTATAGTCCTTAGAGGAGACTGGAGAGTGGGGTGTGGGGTTTGGGGGTTTTGGGGAAGAAGGACTATTTTTTTTTTGGTTTTGTGTATTATATAGCAAACTTGTAACTTCTATGTTTTTCCTCCTAAGCACTCCCGGGTCTTGGACACAGTGGGGATAATGCTAAAAACTTTTTGAGCATATGTTAGCAGAACAAGAACCAAGATGTGGAGAACATGCTCAAGTATGGAGTTTCTCATACGCAATTCTTTTCTGATCCACTTTATAAGAAAATGTAGCACCCTGATTGAGTAATGATAATTAACAAGATGTTTATATTTCTTTAGATTTTTTTAAAATTACACTTTCCCTAAAAAACTAGGTTTAAACAATCGAGTATTTTGAGCATAATATTAAAAAAGAGAAGTTGAAGAAGAATAACTTCTGGATATATTTTTGTTGTTTTTAAAAAGAATAGTAATAATAATAGCAATTCATTGATATTACTGATAATAATTCTAGTATTGATTCTAATTATTTTTAAAAATTAGAATTATTGTCATTATTGTAATTACTACTACCAATTATGTATTTATGAGTCTTACTGGAGGGAGTAAGGGGATGTGGATACAGAAATATGTGTTATGTAAAGTCTGTCCACAAGTGATCACATAATATAGGAGGTAACACATGCAAAAATAATGAGGCACTGCATGTAATAACCAGTGCTACTCAAAGTACAGTCCATGGGCCAGAGCTGATCTGCAAGCTTGTTCTTACTGGTTTGAGACAAGTACAGAAATTGAGAGTAGTGTTTACAAACTTACAGCACTTTGAGAATGGGCACATCCCCTCCAAAATGAAAAGTTTTGTCTGTGGAATTTAATAATAATAACAACTCTGGGCTTGTATTTTATATGTCTTTTTTTTTCTTATTTCATTTTTCTGGTAATTCATTTTTACTGTTCTTTTTTTAAACAAAAGTATTAGTCTGCAACAAGTTAGAGGAGGGAGAAACTAGTCCTTCACTACAGGAAGTCTGAGAAGTGCTAGTTTAGACAATCTATGCTACGTGGTTTGGGAAATAAAAGGTTTGGGCGACATTTGCTGTTTGGATTTGGAGGGACAGAGAGATCACTGGGGACGAGAGTGGTTTGAGCAGGATTTATGGAATAAGTGAGACTTTACATTGTTTCAAATTACAGGTGAAGACTGGAGGAAAATTACAGGATGAAGTTTCCTAAAATCTGGAAATGAAAGGCGTGTACATTCTCCTAAGGTTTTGCATCTCTCCTCTGAATACAGGTATCCCTTTCCATTATGATGGGTAAGATCAGGAAACGCATTAAAATGTTTTAATTTCCTCCTTGGCTTTGAAGTTCCTTAAGAAAGGGATTTAGAATTTAAATAGTGTGATTGGTAGCATCTCTGAGTGAAAGGGAAATGTAAATTAAGTGTTTTCTCATTTTCAAAATTAGATAGAGTAGCTTGCTCCCACCTAAGAGAAAGAACTATACTGAAATGTTTGGCACTGAAAGTTATCAGAATATTTGATCAATTTTAAAAAACGAAATCCTTCGTAAAATTTAGTATATGTATTTTCAAAAGTCAAATTCTGTTTGGAAATTGGTAAAGACAATGTTTCTCTCATAAATGGAAAATTAATCTTGTGCTGAGGCTAGGCAAGGAGCTCACCCTGACACGTTTTACTTAAATCAAGGAGTTCTTCAAAATCAAGAATTTACATAAAGGTTTAAATCACAACCTCGACAGCATTTGAAGCCTGGGGAAACCGGAGAGCACCATGGCTAATCTAAATCATTACTTAACTTAGAGATGAAGAGTCCTGGGTCATGAGAAGCTAAGACTTCCTGGTGGTCCCACAGCAAGACACAGGTAGGTAGGGATAGGACATGGGACCCTGGATTGAGAGTAAAGGCAATGAGGTCAGCTAATTTCTAATCCAATGCACTTACTTTTATAGTTTACTATTACTAGAATTAGACACTGTATACAATCTGCCTTCAGGCACTGGCCTTTCATGTCCCTGAACTACTTGAGGCCCCAGCCCCACCTCCATCAACCAGTCAAAATCTTGGGTGATCACAGCACGTCATGGCAGAGAAGGAGGCTGGCTGGGCAAGAAGGTGGCGATCGTCACTGGCCATTGGAGCTTCAGACACAGGCTCACTAGGTGGCAATACAAGGCTTTTAGGGGCAGGATGAAGGTTCTGTTTAAGCTCACTTTGCCCAATGACACATAGACCCTGAGACTTTGAAAGGCCCTCCTCATAAAATACATCACGTGCTGTGGTGGTTGTTACTGACGTGTATTTGTCTCTAACTGCAGGACAACTTTCTCAAAGCCGGTCACACAGGGGTCTAGTTGAGCCAGCAAGGTTGCATAGACACAGACCAATTCCCTGTTTTCCCTCAAATATCTGCTATGTCTCAGTTTAGGGGGACACAGAAGTACCGAAAATCATTGCGACTTTCATTTAGCATAATCCTCACACTGGGTAATTAAAGCACTTTGAATTCAGCTACTTCTGATGTTCAGAAATGCCAAATGTTCCTTTAGTGAAGGCTAAACTAGCCTCTCCATGGAAAGACTGTAATCACATAAAAAGGGATAGGATGATGCTGGCAACATGCTGTGGTCAGCTGGGGAAATTGATACTCAGAACAGATTTTATGACTGAAGACTTGGGGTTGTGATGTCTCATTAGTTCCTCCCACTCAACATGGATTGTCTCCTTATCGTTAGGCAACGTCATTCTCCTCTCCATCCATGCCTTTGTCCCAGGTGTTCCTCCTTGCCTGGAGGATGGTCTATCCAATCATGGTTATCAAAGTTAGACTCATGGTCTATCCACATCTGCTCATTCTTTAAGGTCGAACTCATATTCTACCTCTTCTACAAAGGCATCTTTCCAAAACAGTATTGGGTGGTGAGAAAACCATGGGCTTTGAGCTTGGCCAGATCTGAAGTGGGCAAATTACTTAATCTGAGTGACAGATTCTTCACTATAAGATGCTGGGTCATTGTGAGGCTTAGAGGTACAAAAAATGGTGGGTACTATAACTTTTATTATTCCAGCCATCTGTTTGGCTAGAGCTCTTCTCTCATGAATACCAAAAACACAAGAATCAGAACCACATCCTTGAGCACTTGTATAATTTGCACAATAATTTGGGAGTTTGGCCTCATCTCCCTAAGAATCCTTGAGGACAGTGAGGGCAGCCCACATCTTTGAAACAGGGATTCAGTTATGCTGTGTCCACTTATGGAACACTTGCTTTGTGATACGGACTGGGCTGCTTTCATTTAATTCTCAAAGTGACACTGATAAGAGATTTTTACCCCCTGTTTACATTTGAGGAAACTGAGGCCCAGAGTCACTGGTTACTTCTTGGAGGCCAGACAGCTAGAAACTAGCTTGCTTGGCCTTGAACCCAAGTCTTCTTCAAGCACAGCAAGTGCTGTTCAAACAGTAGGTACTCAAGTGCAAATACTGATTAGCTGGAATGCACTCACATGCCTAGTCCAACTGCATCCTCCTCTTCATGGCATCTTTACCTGCCATCCTCCTTGCTGTTGAGATATGCTGACCCACTCTGGCTGTTTATTCCCTCCTGCCATTGCATTGAGCATCAGTACAATGCTGTACAATTCTAAGGACCCAGGCAGTTAGCAAACCACATTTCATGGGGCAACTAAGTGGGAAGAATGAGAACAAGGTGGCAGGCAGGACCCCAAGCAGGTCTGGCTGGGTAGAAAGGGGGCTTTGGAGAGAGGAGATACTAGGGGCAAGTGATAGGTTACCTATTTCTAAAATCAGGTAGATATATTAATTCCCCTCGGGGTGGAAAATCAGGAACAAACATACCCATAATCAGTCACAGCATGCTAATAGGAGAGAAGTCACATTTGATGCTTCTGGAAATGAACTGATAACCTCATAGGTTAGAAGGCAATTACCTTCATTCAGCTCAGGAAATGCCTATTTTTCAACCAGTGAGTGCGCTGTTTGGGGATTTTTGTTGCCTGTTGTCCTGCCTCTGTTGGAAAGAATATATAAAAGTCAGCCAAAGGCAAAACCCTTGCCTTGGTGACAAACAGCCTTTCGACCATGGCAAATCCTCTGCTGCTAGACTATTAGAATTATGACTCGCCGCTTCCTCGGCAAAGGCCTGCCCTAGATGAAGTGCTCCAGACGCTGCGGCTGTCTCTGTCCTTTCCCACCCCTCTAAGATGTTTAAAGGCCACCCGAAACAGTCTAAACAAGGTACACAATGTGGTTTCATAGACACCAACATCTTAAAGGACTGACCTACATTTATCTATTCCAGGTGCACAGAAATTGGTATTTACACCCATCCCTCATCATTTTCACTCACTTCTCAGTTGAAAACACTATTAACTCACTCTTTTCTTTTACACTCAAGAGAAGGAGAAATCATCTAGAAAGTGGGGGTGGGAGGGCGGGGAGTGATAATGGTAGAACAAAGAAAAGAAAGGGTAGTTTTTGAGTGCCTACTGTGTGCACATTACCCTCATTTAATCCTAATAACCTCCAGGGTGAGGTATTCTTATTGTATGGTTTTATTGAGGTGCAATCCACATAACATATAATTCAGCATTTTAAAGTGTATAATTCAGTGGCATTTAGTATATTCACAATATTGGGCAACCACCCCCTCTCTCTAGTTTTAAAACATTTTCATCATCCCAGAAAATTACCCCATACCTATTAAGTAATCATTTCCATTCTCCTCTCTCCTCATCACTAATCTGTTTTCTGTCTCTACGGATTGGCCTAGTCTAGATATTCATATAAAAGAAATTATATAATAGGTGAACTTTTGTGTATAACTTCTTCTTTCATTTAGCATAATGTTTTCGAAGTTCATCCAAGTTGTAGCATATATGACTACTTCGTTCTTTTATGGCTGAATAATGTTCCTGTGTGTGTGTGTGTGTGTAAATATATGCCACAATTTGTTTATCCATTCCTCAGTTGATAGATTGACACTTGGATTGTTTCTACTTTTTGGCTATTATGAATGATGCTGCTATAAACATTCATGTACAGTTTCTGTGTGGACATATGTTTTCATTTCTCTTGGGTATATACCTAAGAGTGGAATTGCTGCTTTAAGCCTGCTTTAAGATGGGGAAACTGAGTCTGAGAGAGAGTAGGTACCCTGCCCAGGATCACTCAGTTCATTAGGGGTGGAGCCAGGACTGTGACCCAGATCTACCTGGTTCCCAACTCTATAGTCCATCCACTAAACCTAGAGTTTCTTGGGCTAAAAATTCACTGAATAATTATTTTGTAGAATATTACTAAATTTTAACCTCAAACACTTTGAGGTCATATGATTAATAACACTAATTTGAACTTGTGGAACCAGTAGTTTCATTTGGCTCATGCTGAGATCTGAGCTTTTTGTTTCCCAGACAAATCAATAGCAACAGACTTTATCTGGTTAGATCAAATACAACTTTTATTTTAAAAAGCTCCAATTATGGCTTAATGAAGAGTTTATCTACTCAGAGGGCTTAATGAGATGATAAATGAGATTTTAATTAACAATTAATAGTATAAAAGTGTTAGGATACTTTGGAATTAGGAAAGCTTGTGTGTGATTTTCCTTTTTTATTAGCCATTGTTTTAAGATATAATTATACTTGTCCCACATTATGACTGGGCAGTAACTCAGTCATTAAGAGGTAGAAAATGAGTAAATTTCTACTTCTGTGCTTTTTTAGTAAATTTTGAATAAAAAGTAAAATATAATGGGGAGTCCTCTACACTGTTAAGACATGGTGTAGTTCCTTCAGTGCTGATTATTCCTGGATAAGAAATGAATGATCAAACAGCCAATATATTTATCCTGAACATTCATCAGCAATGTAAACTGGTAAGACAGTGAGTTCCAGAAGAATTTGAGTTCTCTGAATGAGGTAACAGCTAATTTACAATGTGTGTAATATACATGTATACAATTACAAAGTTATTTCCTCACAAACCTGTGTTGAAACATACACCCACCTGCACCCAAACACCCACCAACAGCATGAGCAAGTTTCCCAGGCCCCCCAAAAGCAAAAATGCTCAGACCATTATTTTACCATGCACTTAACTCAACACTTGAGAGTACCAAGCACTAGAATGTTATAAAGGAATTAAAGTAAATGGAATCTCAAAATACGATGCAGGCAGAAATCAAATTATAAACCTCAGATCTACTTAGCTAAAGTGAGTGATCAAAGACTAAGTAAAATTGTTCTCTATGTCACCAAATCTCAGGTAATCCTTATCTATATGTTATGTTTATTAAAACAGCAAACAACTGTTTTTCAAACTACCGAGAACCAATCTTACTGATTTTCATTTATCCAATAACTATTGGATGTTCACTGTAAAAATAAAAATTTTGTAAACAAATGGAAAGCCTAATCCCTGTTGAGAAGACACCAGTTACACCCAGGAGATAATCACCACCTCACTCTTCTTCCCAGAAGCAAGTGGGAAGAGAGTAGAACTTCCTGTATCCAGTTGACTTCTAGCCAAAGACCAAAGAACAAAACCAATAATACCAATAAAGCAAGTAGAAACTGTTTGTTGAATGAATGAATGAAACACCATAGACAGAATAAAGTAGGTAGAATTTACTTGGAAACTACAGACTGGGTGAGGGGAATGTCAGTGTGGGTTTTCAAGAATGTGATATGTGTGGATTAGAGAGGACAACAGAGGACATTTCTGGTCATCTGAGACATGCAAAAATTTAATTGAAAGGCAATGCGTATTAAAAGTCCTAAAAGTTTTAAGAGTTTTTGTGTCCCAGTAATACTCTACCTAAGAGCTTTTCCTAATAAAGACAGCTCAAAAGATGAAAAAAGTTATGTTTTAAAAATATAAATCCCATTGTTATTTAAAATGGTAAAAAGTTAGAAACAACCTAATAAGAAATAACAATTGAAATAGATTAATAAATATCAATAAACATTTAATATTAATAAATTGTTGTCTAACAATAAGAAATCAGACAAAAATTATGCTAAGTGAATAAATGAAATCAAGTCTTTGGACCCAAGGAGGAAGCAGATATGAAATAGTGTTAAATGAAAAAGATCACTATAAAAATATGTAAGTATTATAATGTATGCTTTAAAATATTATTTTATTAATAAACAGAAGATTTTCAAACAAGGAAGAAAAATGGATTCCTGCTGGAGGAAATATCACCAAGAAGGCACATGGGTTTGGGATGATGGGGAGGAAAGGAAAAATGAAGAGACAAGTCTGAGACAGAGAGTTTATAATAGCTATTAGGCCACACTCATTTCTGGTTAAGAACTGAGCTAGGGATGAAGTCAACCTAAGTCTCCACAGAGATGCTAACTGCAATCCGTAGGCGTTTTGCTGTGGGGAGGGCTCTCAGCATCTCAGCCTCTAGAAAGAAGACACCACAGTTTTTATGGTTTGGGGACTTGTTATTTAATCCACATTCCCATGCAAGGAAATATAGGAACTATTGAATGGAGGTGCGGTGGGGTGGAGTGAAGAATAAATAAACTCACACCCTATTCCAAATGCCTGCAAGTAGAGGCCCTACCAGAAGGTTTTTATCCGAAATCACTAATTCTAGAACAAACTGGTCAATCATCTGCAAACTGGTGCTGTGGAAAAATCTTTTTGGCAGAAGAGCTACTGTCCCATCCCCAAGCTCATGGGCTCACACAGACCAAACTCTGCAGGTGAAACTATAAACTGGGTAATACAATATAAACTGGGTAATACAATAGAATTTTTCTGGCATGATCGAGCCACTCTGATTAGCCATCCTTCTGCAACCTCTTCTTACACAGCCATCCCACTGCTGACCTCTCCTCATTCCCAAAAATCCATTTTAATCAGTTCTGGGCTGAATAAGCCTTAAGAGTAAATATGGATTCCCATGAATGTCCAGACAAAACACATATCCACTCATAGAAAAGACTATATTTGTCCAGGACAGATTTAAAACCACTGCGACATTACTGGCCCCGACAGTGTTGGAAGAGCTGTATTTTATGTGTTCATAATTCATCTAAATGTTCTCACATAGATCAGCATTTAAGTAAAATATGCCTTTGTTTCCGTAAGAAAACAAAGGAAGGTGGTACTCACAAAGCTGCTAAAGTATACCCAACCCAAGTTTTAAAAAAACTTTTTATTTTGAAATAATTTTAGATCTGCAGAAGAGTTGCAAAGATAGCACAGAGAATTCCCATATACCCTTTACCCAGCTTGCCCTAATGTTAATATCACATATAACCACAGGACATTTATTAAAACTAAGAAATTAACGTTAGTACATTACTATTAACTAAACTGTAGATTTCATTCAGATTTTTCCACTAACACCTTTTTTTTCTTTCCAGGATCCCATCCAGAATCCCATATTGCATTTAGTTGTTCTTATCTCCTAATTTTTTCAACCAGTGACAGTTTCTCAGTCTGTCTTTGTTTTTCATGACCTCAACACTTTTGAAGAGTCTCTCAGTTCAGATTTGTCTGATGTTTCCTCAGGATTAGACTGAGGTTATGGATTTTGAAGAATACCTCAGAGGTGATGTGCCCTTCTCATCACACCTTATCAGGGGGCAATGATATTAACATGACTTATCCCTGGTGACATTAATTTTGATCACTTAAGGGGGTGTCTGCCAAGTTTCTACACAATCTAACTTTACTTTCAGACAGAGTTGCCAGATTTAGCAAATAAAAACACAGGACATCACATGGGACATACACTAAAAAATTAATATTTTTTATCTAAAATTCAAATTTAACTAGGCATCTTATATTTTATCTGGCAGCCCTACTTTCAGAAGTAAATTTCCAATAAAAGCTATAAATGTTTACTAAGCCCCTCATCTTGTCCATGGAACTCTCCTCATCCCACTTTCCACAGCCATCCCTTGCTCCAAAGGCTGCAATATAGACGAGAATCCTATTTAATGCTTAAACCAGTCATTCTCAAACTCTAGGATCCCCTAGAATTCGTTGGAGAGCTGGGCCTTATCACCAGTTTCTGATTCAGGTCTCTGGTGGAGCTTTAAAATTTGCTTTTCTAACAAGTTCCCAGGAGATGCTGATGCTGATGGTTTAGGGACTACTGGCATTCACGGAGGGGAATTTGGGTATTTGTATTTCTTCCACTTGCCATTAGATAAAAGATCTACACAAGCTGTACATTACAAACATGCCATTACAACTCATGAGAAGGGTGGGTCCTAACTGACACAACACACTTTCAATTTATGGATGACTCACATATAAGAGTGAGAACAAAGAACAGTCCAGACCAGATCCTCATATCCCCTGTAGGTGGGAATCCCTTGTCTCCCCAGTTAGAGTTGAGCATTAGGCCTAGATCTAGACGGGGAGCTACAGTGGGATGGCTTCCATCTCCCACCTGCTGCCTCAGTTGTTGAGAGGGTACAAGTTTATCTCCATGAGCACCTATCCATCTGCTGTCACTCCTTGTCCCACAGAGTCTCTGACACCATGGAACTTGTCAGAGAGCCACTCACACAGGTTGTGGAGATGTAGGGGAACGTATGTGTGTGGAAATCAGAATGCACTGTTTCACAGAAAAAAAAAAATACTATAGATTCTAAGCAAAGGTCAATCTGTGCTGGGAAAAAAAGTCTACTTTGGGTGAATTTGGGTACCTAACTGATACTTAAAACACTGTCCCACTGTCCTTACAGGAAAAGACTTTCTTGGACCCAAAGAAAATTTTCAAGTTCTTCAGCAGAAAAGAATTGGTCCATAAACTGGAGGTCTCCCAGTCACCTATCCCCTCCCCTCTACTTGCTGGACTATTTTGAAATAGAAAGCATGAGATTCTGGTCAAGCTCTTCCACAATACTTATCTATCTTTTGCATCGGTTATATAACAATGTAGGTGGCAGTTAGTTACCTACAATATCTTCATTATGTTGAGCTCAGCTCTTACTTGGATAGTGGTAACTTTTCTAAATTGAAAAAGCACTTTGAAAAGTGAAGGTCTTTGAAAATGGTTAGTGTGTGCATTCTTCTAGCATGTACCATATGCCAAGGATCCTATCAGGTACTTCATATACAAGGTCTCATTAATCTTCACTGCATTATTTTGAGGAAGAAGGCATAAATAACTCCCTTTTATAGATTGGCTGAGTAACTTACAAAGCAAGTTCCAGACCTGGGATCTAGTTCAATGTTTTAGACCTGCCTTTGTAATCAATACCCCATTTAATTCTCCTCAACCCAGTCTAAACTTTTCGAAGGGACCCAACTCCAATCTCTTAAACCATCAGGAAGAACGCTGGGTATTCTTAACTAGTCACCTACACTAGTGACTACTAGTAGGCTGGTTATAAAGACAATTTAGGGGTTGGATCTCTGTAAACCAAAAAAAAGTTGATGAAACATTTTTTTCCCTATAATACTCTTCTAAACATGTAATTTTCAAAAGGAAATAAAGTATCTATATATAAAAATCCTAAAACCCATAAAAGCAAAACCTTAGTGTTACCCTCATCTGATTTAAGTCCACTAGAGCCACTTGGTAACATCTTGGGTTAATGAGAAAATCAATCTGAGGGCAAACGAAAGTCTAATATTTTGTACATGTTTGGACTGGACAAACAGGTTTATTTCTCAAAGTTACCTTATAGAAAGAGAGGTCACTAAAAGTGGTTTTCTAGCCTGCTTAGCATTTATTTGCTGTTGAACCACAGACTTCAAAACAAAGGGAACAGACTGGAACATCACCATCCTCTCATAACATCTTTATATTTTGAAGACTTTAGTGACTGAAAGATTTCCAGGCTTTCCCTGTGAGCCCCCTCACATGTGGGGGCTATAACTATAGATATCCTGGTACCAATTTTCTTTAAAAGGAGTGAATGGAATGCAACCAAGTGTTTGTGCAAATAATCAGATCTATATCTCCTTTCTTGAGTCTCATCAAAGTGTGTCCCTTCTCTGACCACCATTTCATAAGCCCAAGAAGAATGGGGTCTAGACGCATTTACCTGTCTTGCTTCCATCTCTGGCTCTCCCTGCCTCCTTGGGGATTAGCTCTTTCTGTCCTTTCAGGAGTATTTGACGATAAGAAATCTCATTCTCCTGCCCAGAAACCTATATGATTATAGCCCAGGAATGGTGCAATGTAGAAACTGTGATCCAGAAATGAAGTGGCCCAAGAATAGGGACTAGGATGCTGGGGAGAGCTCTGCAGGTGAGGTTGTGACCAGAATGAAGACATCTCAACACACGTCTTATTTTAGGTCCTTCCATGCCCTAGTCCATTGTAACCACAGGCCTGAATGAACTCACAGGCCTCCTTGAGGAAGCCAACTTTATCACCCTTTTGAAGACCCTTCCTTTTAACAAGTGTGGTTATTCCATTGGGGCACTGGGGTGTCAAGGGCCAGAAGCTTTAAAAAGGAAAGAAAGAGAAGAAATTCGGAAGTGGTGTAACAAAGGCCTAATTATAAGGGAGGAGTATCTCTCTACAGACAGGTCACTGGAAGGATGCCAAGGGCTCTCGCCACATAAAGGAAAAGATTGTTATAAAAAGATTTTTAAAAAAAGAAGAAGAAGAAGAAAGAGGCATGGCAGTGGAGACTGTGAGGGGGTGGGGCAGAGAATAGGGAAATGAATAAGAATAATGACTTAAAAGCTTTTTTTTCTGGTTCTCTGCTTCCCTCTCTGCAGATGCTCAGCTGAGCCAGTGCAGCTGGCTCCCTGACAAATGTGGAAAAATCAGCCAATTTGAGCTGGTTGTTAGCAGTCCGGGCACAGAGGCTCAGATAAATGAGGGGCTGCCTCAGGTGTGGCAGCAGATCTTCCAGAGCTCTTGCTGAGAGATTCTTGGTCAGCACTTGGTCTCCTGGCCTTCAGGATCTCACCAGCACCCCTTCTACCTTCGGGCTCTGTGTTCTCATAAAGTTGACCTTGGAAGAGGGATCTTCCTCTATTTGTTCCTCCTCCCCTCCCCAATATCCTCCTGACAAGCCCTCCCTCCTTCAAACTGGTAAGGTTTCCACCTGCTCACTCAGTGAAAACCTACAGTACAAGGACACCCCCCAAGGCTCTTAGTGCACATCTAATGGCCTAACTCAAGGCCCCTACAAAACGCCTGATGCATATTCCTTTTCAAATCACCGCACTGAACCGTAGTCTGTGGCCACCCTGGCAGAAAACCTTGGTGTTTCCCCCATAAGCCAGTGAATGCTTCTTTGTAAATGCTCACTACTACCAAGTAGTATGCCACACATATTTATTTACACAGTTATGTCCACACAGAGTATGAACACGGAAAAAGGAGTGCACATCTGGCCAGTTGGTTCAAGAAAAGAAATTGATACTTGAATCAAGGTAAAGAGAGTTCCTTACTTATTAAACTGTCCACTTTTCCTGTGATTCTTGTTTATGGATTATTTGATAATTAAATAAAAAGGACAAAAATGAGGAACTAAGATACTAAAATAAGTGCTTACATAAGATAAGTTTCTAGAGGGATGGAAATGTTCTCTTATCTTGTTTTAAGTGGTGGTTACATGGGTGTAGAATAAAATTGTCAAAACTCACTGAACTGAATACTTAAGATCTGTGCATTTTATTGTACGTTAATTATATCTGAATCAAAATTTAAAATTTAAGGGCTCATGTTCCAGTAACACTCATTGTGTCTACACAATGCATCCACACCAGCATACCGATGTGGCCGCTACTATAAAAATGCACAGGGAAAACATGTATTGTGTCACCTCATCGGTTATCCTCGACATAATGAAATATTTTCAGAAGAACCAAAGGTAATTCCTATATGATCCTCAAATACATTTTAGGATAATTCAGAGTGGCTCAGAAAGATTTTTTTGGAGGAAGAGACGATATTGTCATATGTTACATATGAGTTGACTAGTTATTGCTATTCTTATAATCTGAAAGGAAAGCATGTTAGGTACTTGACTTGGGCTCAAAAGCCTTGACGTGGGGAGTACTGGCTGGCAGTTTGGAAGTGAGGGCAACAAAACTGGTTTGTTTGAACGATAGGGATTTGCAGATGAAATGAGAACACTCACTCAATTCAGGAAGAGAATGATAGAATTTAAGAGGTGAAAAGGCATTGGATCATGTAGTCTAATTCCCTCATTAAATCTGTATAAAATGTGAGGTTCAGAGAAGGAAAGCAATTTGCCCAAGAACACACAGCCATTTTCTGCCAAACATGGGTCTTCTGGCTCTCAAGTCTGTTTCTCCTTCCAGTTTTTCATTATTTTGTTTTAAATGCCACTCGCTACTAATATTTTAAAGCAAATGATGTTTATATCTATCATCAACCTTCTACAAAGTAATATTTTTACTAATATTTTAAAATATCTTCAGGAAAATCTTTTTCCCGAGAATGGTTGCTTCTCAAATAAAGTGTGTTTAAAAAAAAACTAAGAGAGTCTAGTGTTATACTCAATTACTCATGTTTATTGTCTTAGAAAGTACTCATGTATATCTTCTCTATAATAGTTATGGCTTTTAAAAACTCTAATTCAAGTCTGCTGATATCCTATCCCGAGAATAGAAGATTCTCAAAGACATTTTTATCACCACAAACCCACATCTTCTCCTGTTTGGACTCAATGTTTCCTTTCAATTTGCTTCAGTGATTGCCAAGTAATCCTTCTCTCTGCAGCTTTAAGAATTGCCAGTGCTAAGGTAAAAGAGCTATCATCCCATGGAAACCAATTATGTTTAATTAAAAAAAAAATAATACTCTTGTTCATGTCTTCAACACATTGTTCATGGAGACAGTGGGTCACAATGAACAGATGCTAATAGGCTGTTCATATCCCTACCAGCCACAATGAAGATGGGTCACTTACTGCCTATGAGCAGAAATGAACCCACTTGAGAGACAGTGATTGTTTTGGGGACCCAAACCCTGATGACTACCACACTGGATTCTACCATACTGACAGCACCCCACGGCTAGAAGGAAGCTGAAAAATCATCAAGTGTGATGGTTTTCAAGCAGGTTTTTTTAAGTAGAATTTCTTTTGAAATTAAATTTTATACAGACCGCTGACATAGAAAACAATTAAAATCGAGAAACGGCTTGCTTGCTGGGCAGTTAAAAATCCTCACTGTTTGATGGGAAGATTCATCTCATTGCTTGTGGGGTCCTGAAACACTGCTATGTGAGGTTTCCCAGAGTACGTTTGAACATGAGAGTTCTCAAAAGAATAGTGACAGGGAGCTTACCACCACTAAGGCCCATTCATTCCATCACAGGTCGTCCAGACTCCCAGGGGATTTCTTACTGACACAGAGCCGAAATTGGTCTGCATATTCATGCATGTTAGCTTCTCGTTGAGGCCAAATCAAATAATATAACCCCATTTCACATGGAGAAATCTTCACATATTCAAAGTAGCAGGTATGTTTTATTTTAGACATGCTCTTCATTTTATGGCAGGCTGTGTATACACTCCCTCCCTCTCACATAGGTGTTCAAGCTTAAACCACTTCTGCTCCACACCCCTACCCTCAGCCTTATCAAGGCTTCCTGTACATGTGTATGCTGGGGGCTCAGCTTTCATAAGGACCCAGGCACCTTTGATGGTGCACGTGGACAAGAAGGGAAGGAAGGGATTTTGCTGCTGAGTTCTTGTTTTTTCTACTAGTTTCAAAGCAGACTCCACCCTTTCTGAATAGAGGGCCATGAAAACTGGCTTGTGGCCGTTTAGAAGTGCATCAGATTCTGGGAGCAAATTCTAAACAGATTTTATATGTTAAAAGAAAATGAAAAGCAGCTGAATTGCAGACAAAAAATTAATCTGCCTCTCCCCCACTCAGAAGGCATCCTAAGAGAACTGCTTGGAGACTGCAAGGAAGACTTCCTGTACAGTAACGTTCAATGTTTAGAGCAGATCAACAGCTGGAAAGGCAAACTGTTTTTTGGTGTGAACATTTCACAGTTCAAATCACTTAACAGATGTAAAATTATAGGATATACTTAGCATTTAGGGTTTTTTTTATTATTAGCTAAAGATCTTTTTGGAAAATACATTTGATGTTTAGTACTTCTTGATGACGATGGCAAGAATTTTTTAAATGTTCATTATACTAAATAAAAATGTTCATTACACTAAATTATATTTAATCAGCTTAAAATGGGGCTTACACAGGTTCACCGAAGATTAACTGGACATTTTAAAGCACTAAATATACAAATTTTAAGGTTAGGGCAGAGATTTTCCTACTGACAAGCCAATTAATGTAAATGATGAGAGGCATCAAGGCTGGAAATGATATCAGATACCAAGTGAACATCCCATAATTGAAACTGATAATTAATCATGCTGGTGAGAGAACTCTGCTAAGTCAAGGGAAGCCCACGATCACAGGCTCAGCGGCAAGGGGGACTCTGTCCAGGGAGAATGCTTGAGGAGCTGGGAGAGGAGATGGCTGGTCACCGCCCTCCAAGGAGGGACGAAGCGAATAGCGAGGATTTACACAAGAGGAACAAAAGCCATTAACTGGGTGAAAAACAGATCTGGTGAGGAAAGATTAGCGGAATTAGGGTGGTTTTGACTCCAGAAAAAAAGAAAAAGGGCAACTTGCTGACTTTCATTAAGTACACGACTGACTTTTATAAAAGGCTTTAGGGAAATTAAGTGAAAGCAAGAGAAATTCAGGTGGGCATTTTGGGAGAGAGGCAGTCATCAGCCAGGGAATTAGGAAGCCTGGGTGAACCCACTTGTCACCAACAAGTGCGGAGACCTTGGATATGCATCTTAACCTCTGTAGGACTCAGTTTTCTCATCTGTAAGGTACGAACGTTTCAGCAAGTGATTTCTAAGATTCCTCCCAGCTCAAGAGGATTTTTAAATTAAAAATAAATAAACTAAAAAAAAAAAAAAACCTCTCTCAAATGAGAAGGTTAATACAAAGTATCAAGTAGCTTCCCGAGGACACTCCACTTTAAATTTCCTTAATAAAAGACAAAAGTCTGACCCAATGGTTTCCTGAGGGTCCTCCCAACATTCTGGTTCTGGCCTGCTCTTTCTTGGAGTTTCCAGCCCATCAGTATATCAGTCACTGCCGGTACAGAGACAATACTTACTAATCCATGGTCTGTTGGAGGAAATGATGCTTTTGAAAAAACGAATTACCAATCCTTGTGGGAGGGGAAGAGTGTGCTATAGAAAAGTCATTAATTACTCAGCTTAGAGCTCAGCTTCCATCTTGGGAACATCAACGACATAACGACATGCTTGCTGACTGAGTAAGGTATGGGCTCCAAGAGGCAGAGAAAGCATTCAAAGCCAAAATTTTAGAACCAAAAGAAGGAAACTAGCAAGTGTCCATCACTGTTCTAGGTGAGTTTGCTCGTAATGGATGTAACTCTTACCACGCCCTGGGAGATGCGCATATATTATCTCCCTGTCATAAGTGAGGAATCTAAAGTTCAGAGAGATCAACAAGCCTGCTCCAGGTCACATGGGCAGACTGAGGAGTCACTCTTTCATCAAATATCTACTGAGTGCTTGCTCTGTGCTAGACATTGTGGGGTACAGTAGGAGAAGCCACCATGGCACCTGCCTTGACTGTTTACTTTCCAGTGGGGGAGAGGGGTGAGCAGCTGTAAACACACACGCTAACGATGAAGAAATATTGGTGGTGTGAAATATGACAAAAATAAAACCAGGTAATGTGACAGAGAGTCACTGAGGGGCTACTTCTATGTGGCGAAGGGAAAAAGAGCTCTCTGAGGAGGTGACATTCAAACCAAGAACAGAATGGAATAAAAGGACCCAGCCATGCAAAGATCTGAGCAAGAGTCAGATCAAGTGAGCAAGAGGAGAGGGCACCTGTTATACAGTGGAGACAGCAAACATCAAACAGAGAGTAGTTGGAAGAGGCAACCAATGGACAGGAGGAGCAGCTGGGAAGCTGGCTGCTGCCTAATAAGCTCCTCTCTCTGCTGGGCTGCTGAGGTGGGTCAGCTGGTTTCATCCTTATCCTTCAATAGAAGCAATGGGAGGAAACAGAAGCCATGTCCACGTTACACCAGCACCTGTATCTATGAAGGAGGTCCTCATAGGAAGGCGGGCCCCGCATCTTACCACCTCGAAAGGTTTAAGCTCCCTTTTGCTTCACGTGCCAGCTTTAACTCTCAGCTTTCATCTCCAAGGGAAAGTTGAGTGAGTATGTTGGAGTTGTAGCCTCTGAGCCAATAAGCCACCTCTAAGTAACATGGAAGCAAGGTGGGAAGGGAAAAACAACATCCCACTGTGATCTCAGCTGTATTTCTTCCACATGGCAAGTTTCATTTTGTTTAATTTAACAATAAACTCATTATAGTAACTCAATTCAATAGAAGCAGCAGGGGAATTTCTCCTAATTTAATCTTGGGCTTTGAGGAGCCTTGCTCAGTGCTAAAACAATGCCATGCAGAGAGATTAAAGGGCTTGTATCATATTGAAAAAATACCTTAGAGTTTCTGAACGCACTCTACCTGTAATTTAGGACTAGTCAGCCCACTTCTTACTTTATCCAAAACATCATCTAGTCAGAGAGCTAATCTCTGCCAGCAAATCATTCTCATGAATGATGGTGCTTTAGGGTTTAAACTCTGAGAAGCTATCCTTTCATCCTTGGAGCTGATGCTCCAATTTGAAAAAGAGTTATTGGATGCAACCAGCCAGGGAATATAAATATCTTGTGCTTACCAATGTCACTAAGCTGGTTTTCTTTAAGTCACTTGAAAATACAAGGACGTAACTATCTAACATCTATCACTCTGTGTATTCATTATGATAGGTTATATAGTATGCAGCCTAAAAAAAAGGTTGTTTCTGATTATTAGCCACTATAAGAAAGAATGTCTACGCTTTTAAAAATCTTGAGAGATGCAAGAGAATATATAATCTGCTGACGTAGTGGTCTGAAATCTGGAGATTCCAAATTCACACACACACAATGGCTACAGCCCAAACAATGGTTTTTGTCCCCAGCTGGCAAGAAGAATTAACAAACTCATTAATTAGAATCCCGTTGATGCTTGTATTGAATATATATGAATGCAGGCCCACTCGAGGATTCCAGCTGGGAGATGGAAACTTTTGAAATTCAAAGACAAACTAGATTTATCTTTGGTGTCTTCATATGCTTAGTGTGGTCATGCTGACAATGTGGCCTTGCGTGTATCTATGAGGCCTGTGAATATTTATTTAATCAAGCAAGTTTTAAAGTTTATTTCATGTTCTTTCAACTACAAAATGCAAAACAAGGCCGGGCATGGGAGGTGGGGGAGAACAGAGCCAGTTTTTAGGAAGAAATTTTCCTTATCTCAGACTGCTTTTAGAAGAAGAAAGAAAAGGTTGAAACGTGAGAAAAGGTAAGATACCAGTTCCGATTCACTCCAGCAGTGGCTAACAAGGCCTGGCCTCTTTCCCTGGTGGGAAGGAAATGAAACAGGGGGAGCTGGTGGGAGAAAGGCACAGGCCTGGCCCTTGCTGCTGCTTCCCCATCTCTCTCTGTCTCTCTCACACGCAGACTCTCTCCTTTGATGAGAAATCTTTTCTCACGGTCAAAACCAATTTTTTTTTGAGGGGAAAAAACAAAATCCCAACGCTGAGGGACTGAGGCAATAGGGAGTTCTGTCACAGGTTTTAAATCCTAGAGTGAAAAGAACTCAGACAAGAGGTTTCAACTCTTTGCTAAGCGAGAAAAATCCTTCTCACTCTATCAATTTGCAAACAAGAAGAGTTTTCTAGGTTTAGGATATTTTCTTCTATTATTTAAATTCCTTGTTATGTGTTTGCTTTCTTTATTGACAGCACTTCTTGTCATGGAAAAGTATAATTTGCCAGAGAGTGTAAGAGAGAGACCAACAGAGAGAGAGAGAGGGGCAGGCAGGAGGGAGAAAGAGACAGAAACAGGGACAGAGAGATTAATACCAGAATACAAATAATACAGCAAGAGGACGCGTCCTATTATAGGATTCTTTATACTTAAAATGGAGTCTAATTTTTCCCATCTTACAATAAGCCTGTGACCTTTTGCATTCTCCAGACCATATGTATTTCTGCAACGTCCAGAGTCCCAAGGCACGTTGGGCAGAGGGCTGTCTGGTCCAGGTCCCTGGAGCTAAGGAGTACACCTGTCAGAGAAGCAGCAGCCAGATTCAAAGAGAAAGAATCCACAGAGACCTGAGAGGGTGTTCTGAACCCCCACTTCCTCTGTGAGTTATTGATTAAACCTCCTATGCATACACACCCCCTCCAGGAAAGCTGAACTTTAATTTTATGCCGCCTACAGAAAAGAGAGATGGATACAGACTGGGAGTAAATGACAGCAAGCATCGTAAGAACAAACACCTGCACTCATCCTCCTTGTTAGATTTTTTTTTAAGTCCAAAGAAATAAAAAAGAATGTCAAACCTCACTTGTAATCAAAGAAATGCAAACTAAACTGTGTAATACTTTTTAAAACTTATCCAGTTAGCAAAGATGAAAAAGAAAGATAATACTTTGTTTGTTATGCAAACAGGCATTCTCATGTCTGTTTAGAGTTGGAATATAAATTAGCAGTCTTTCTGTAAAGTAGGCAACATGTTGCAAATGCCTTAAACATGTAGATTTCAGTGCAATTCCACATTTAGCAGTTTATTGTTATCAATCACAATACAGTAGGATGCTCATCACAGCATTGTTTAGAAAAGCAAATTATTGGAAACAATCTGAGCGTTCAACAATGGGACAATTGGTTAAGTCAACTGTGTTATATTCATACATATATATTCATTCACGGATGTGATTAAAGTCATGCTTAGAGCAATACATAACTAATGAAATGGATAGATGTTCAGGAAATGTTGCTAATCAAAAAAAAAGTCTAAAAAGCTATCTATCTATTATGCTTACCTTGTGCTAAGTATTTAACTAAGCATATTTGCATTATCTCATGTAACACAACAACCCATGAAGTTCGTACTTCTATTATCTTTTCACAGATAAAGAAACTGGTAAACGGGAGTGGAAATTTAAACTGAAGTGGGGGCTGGTCTAAAACACAACAGCTGTCTCTCTCTGCCGTGAGAATGACTGTTGCATGTTTGTGCACATGTTCTTCCTCATGAACATATATGCTCTCAAATGTTCATAGTCACCTCTGAGCGTTAGGCTTAGAGATGATTTTTATTTACTGCTTTGTGCTGTTTTGTGTTTTTCATGATTTCTACAATGAGAATGTGTTTCTTTTGCAACTAAGAAAACAACAAAATTAGCTTTTCTTTTGAGATGATATTCTGACTCTGATCATCTGACTCCTTGGGACTCAGGAAGATGCAAGAAGAGGCAGAAAGTAACTAACAGATTCTTTTTCCTGGATGGACCCTGGAGCCAGGCACAGCCACTTACTGACTGTGTGCCCTGGGAGAGGTCACTTAGCCTCTCTAATGTAAAGTGAGAAATAAATGTGCTAAGACATGTAAAACCACCCCCCACACAATACCTGTTCAATAAATGCTGTTCCTCCTTTTTCTTGCCAGTCTTGTGGAACACACCAGTTCCAGGAATGGCATTCTCCAGGCTCTGCCAAATACTCAGTTTCCATTGTCTTAGGGAATACCACTGACTCAAAATCAAAGGGAAATACATTCTGCCTGACAAATGCCTTATCACTGCCCATAAGATGCAACTATCAGTCTCCTTTCAAATTCTAGCTTTCTTTGAATTATAGTCCTTGGTTTTTTGAGGCTATTTCTTGCTCTATCACAGAGGTCTTCAAACTAGGGAATGTATATCCCTGAAGTGTTACAAAAATCCTTCCAAGTGCATTACACAGATAGTCTTAAGGGAATTAACTTTCAAAATCTCAATTTCCCTTTCCTAAATTTGCCTGAGAATGCATCTGTGTTCAAAGGTTCATACCAGTAAATTCACCTGCCCTCCTAAAATCGTCCTTCTTCTACTTTACAGCAGAAAGACTTAACCCTCACCCATCGCAAATCTGCTATGGCACATTGTCCAGGACTATGAACAGCACTGGAGAGCTCCAGAAAGGGCCAATTCGATATATGGGTTCAAAATAAGCCTCTTGTAATCAAGACATTATAAATCCAAGGTGGGTAGGGTTTTGGGTGTTTTGTAAAGAGTTAGAAATAGTGTACTTTGACCTGTTTTGAGATTCAGATACATTGAGTGGGGTGATGAGAATGATGACAATTACGATTTCACAGTCTCTCCTCTTCTATCCCTCCACTAATCTTAGAGATCCCATTTTATTAGCAAAGGGAGTCAGTGAGAACCACTGGAGGCTGTGCAGCCTGATCACATCCAGGCCACAAGCTCAAGGCTCCATAGCTCTACTCCTCAGCATCTCTCATTCTCTCTGACAAATATTTATTGAACAATTCCCACCTCCAAATATACACACACACACACACACACACACACACACACACACACACACACACACACATATCAGAAAAACTCTGTCCTCATCAAGTGATGTTTTAGTCCAGTTCTATGTTAAGATTCAAATTTAGAAGTCATGGTTGTCACAGGGATGACATATTGAAAAATATATTCACTGAAAAATGAAGTCAGACTTTTTCTGACACAAAATAAATCTGACTTGGCTGGTTGATTAAATAATGAAGACAATTAGGGTATATTATCTATGCACTGAATGAACTAAACCTGCAGATCCAAGGTTTGATGAATATGTATTTAAAGGATGTGATGAAAGCATTTTTACCATAATTGTATAAAAAATATTGTTTGGCAGGCAAAGGTGTATTGAAATTACCAATATTTCTAAATTACCACCATTTTCTAAGTAGATCAGCAAGTCGCTAAGTGAAAGTGTACATATAATTTACATATAATTTTTGGTCATTTGGTATCTCGGTAGAGCAAATGTGACATTAATGAATGGTTAACACATGCTTTTGGAAGCCAGATGTTGACCAATTCTTTGCTTTTCACAAAATCAAAGGAAGACCTAATTAATTTACAAACTGAGAGATCACTAAATGTTGCTGTTCGTGGTGGTGGTTTGTTTTTGGCTTCTTTAACTCAGAAGTTCAAAGACAGAAGTGATGTTGCTCTAATGGAACTCTGTCAGTTCCCATCACATAACATGTAGACAATGTTTCTTACCATTTATATTATAAAAACACAAACTAGGAACAGAATTAATGTTAAGCCCTTAGCAATAAATAATGCAGTTGTCTCTTAGTACCCATGGTGGATTGTTTCCAGGACCCCTGTGGATACCAAAATCCACGGATGCTCAAATTCCTTATATAACCTACACACATCTTCATGTATACTTTAAATCATCTCTAAATTACTTATAATACCCAACACAATGTAAATGTCATGTAAATAGTTGTTATACTGTAATGTTTAGGGAATAATAAGAAAAAAAGTCTGTATATGTTCACTACAGACACAACCATCTTAGGCCTTTCTATCCATGGTTGGTTAAATCCAGGGATGTATAACCTGTGGAATAGAGACGGCCCATTATTTTCATCCATGAGTTGAACTAACTGGAAATAAACCCCCTTCCATCTCATTAAGAAACATATTTCCAATAAATGTTTACTTCTTACATTTAATAATTTATCAAAATGTTTCAGTTATGCTATTTTGCTAAACTTTGTACTAAAAATCAATAATACATCAACCTACAAGACTTTTTATTACTTTGTAGAGCTTTATGATCACTGCACTTTTAAAACTTATTTTTATGTAAATTTTTATTGCAAAAGATTATGATAGCATGATCAATAAAAGACTTTTAAGCATTAAAAGATACAACATCAGGATAAAATTCCATAGGGAAATTATAATAGAAATACGAGTTCAAAGAAAAAAAAAGATGTAAAATTTTGAGTGTTAAAAAAAGCTTATTCATGTGTTTAAAAAATAATGATGATGAATATTCAGTCAAGATAGTATTTGATTTCACTGGATGCATTTTCAAAAGTGATCAGTTTTATTTTAAAATGTCAATATTTATAATTTGCCAGAAATTTATATCCTTCACAACTGTTTAAACTTATGATGAAAAATTTTAAATGTCAAATTTTAGATACAGCATGTGCAAGGGGATACAAAGAATTTCAAAATTCTTTTTTGGGGGTTAAATGAACAAAAAAAATTGAAATTCACTGTCTCCTACACTTCAGGGCTATCCTTTTTCCTCTAGGAGACCCAAGAGAATGACATTTATTTTATTGGGTTTAAGGGGGCTAAAGAAAGTATTTGATTTAGTCCTCTCAGGAGATCTGGCCACACTCCACCTACAGCCACAGGCCAGGGCTTGGCTGGTTCTCCCTTGGAGCAGGTGCTCACAGCACATGAACAGGAATGAGCATGGGGCAGCTCTGAGGACAGGGTGACATCTGACATTAGGTCATTCCCTGATGGGTGGAATAAATCTGACTCACAGAAGGAAAAGGAAAACTAAATTTCCCACCTGTGACTTCCAGCTATGGTCAAGTAATTTATGTTTATCACCTGCAAGAATGGAAGAAATCCTATGAAAATATTAGCATGCAGACGGAATTTTCTTTTGTCCATATCTGACCATTTACTACCTTTTAATGCTTTATCCTTGATTTCATTAGGCAAAAATTCCACAACTAAGTACACTATGTTATTCAGAAAGTTGCATGTGTACGCCCACACCCAAACGATGAAAAAGACTTGGAAATAAGTGACATAGAAGAATTACAGGGACAAACACACAGCCTTTCCTCCTCTCTCCCAATTCTGACCAGGAGCAACTTCAGGAATACAGTTACTCAATGCAATTAGAAAGACAAGGGGTGTAGAAAGAACCAGGTCCTATCACTTACCATCTTGAACAACCCCTTAGCTTCTCAGAGCCTCAGTTTCCTTATCTTTAAAGTGGAGTTCAAACAAACACCTCTCCTACTACTTCACAAGATGGCTGTGAGTAGCAAATTAAGAGTATAAATCTAAAAGAACATTATACACCATTACTGTTGATCACTCTGAGTCTTAAAAGCTTTTCTGTGCCAACACTTTTAGAAGAAGAACCTTAACCTGGTGTTCTCCATTCGGTTCTCTATCCTGATGTCACCTCTCTTTCCCTATAAAGCAGCCCATTTGTGTAGAAGGATAGATGTAGAGTGTTGCCACTGATGTCATACACATAGAGCAATAATTTATTATACAGAAAATTCACATTGCAATGAAAAGTTAGGGCTTGCAGGCCTGGTTTCACTGCAATGAAAGAAACAGCCATGACTCTGGGCACAGTCCTATTCTTAAACACTATGGTTTGGTGTAGTCAGTTACACCAAGATGAAAGATGTCTCTCCCTTGATTCATCCTCATGACTCAGAAAAGAAAAACTGGCAAATTAATCTTCACCTATAAGGTCAAGACTAAGCACTGATTTTAAGTCAGATGGACTGTCTTAACAAAGCTGCTAACAACAATGAGAAATGGAGACATCTGATTTGTCCTATGCTTAGATCACACAAATCTTGAACTGCAATCCAGGGAGCCAAGATCACTTAACACTTTCTTAAATTGATTTCTATACTTAATGCCAAAGCTCTCTCTCGAGGTAAAACATTATAAGCCCTGACATTATTAATCTGGACAATTGACACATAAAAGGATCCTAATTCATTAATTTGGTAATTGATGTTCATTGCTTTGGACATGGACTTCAACACTGTCAGTCTAATGTTTATCTGTAGGAAATAAAGACCAAAACAGAGTGTATAACTGTGCAGATCTGGCTGCAGCTTGCGAAAAAAAAATCAGGGTTTAAAATTCCCTGAACATGAAAATGAAAAACACAACTAATAAACAGTTGTGTCGCCTTTTAGTCTTTGCCCCCAACTGCACTGCTTCATTTTTAACATATGTTGAACTGCTATTTTTTATTAAACTCATATTTAGGCAGAGAGGAACAAGCTTACCACATATGCTTTGGGTTATATACTAACCATTTCCTGTCAGATGGTGAGTTAAAAAGAAAAGACACTGGGATAAAAGAATTAAATTTAAATCTAGCTTATGAACATCCCTAGCTATGGGGAGAAAAATCTGTGCTTGAGAGAATTTGGGGTACTTTTCTATAAACAATTTTTCAAGGCACCCTGGAACCTGAATCTAATACTATCATAGAGAAGATCTGTTTCAAGCAGAGTCATCTTGAGCCCCAAAAGTTCCCTGAAATACCAAAATTATCCCTTTAAGTGTCCATCAGTAAGATGGTACACATCCCAGACCCTATTCCTGCCTTATAAGGTTCTGATCAAAATTAGTGACCTGGTGATATTAGGACTTAGTTGTAAGGAGGTGCTGTGTAATGCTTAGTAGACAGAATGTTCCATGACTTTTCAGAGCTTGGAAATGAGGTCTGTTGGCTGAGAATACCCAAATGAATTTACTCCCTGAGATGCTTCCTTCCCATTCGGCTTACATCATGAGCCTGGTCCCTTGGTTCTGTTTTGCTATTGTTCCAAGACACTTAAATTCCATGAACCTTTCTTGATTAAGCCAAGCACCTTCACCCACATCGTGTCACTTAAACACCTTTTAAAGCTTGTATGATTATTCACACATGATATAAAAGGAATCTGATGAAGGTCAAGTCAAAGGTCATGCAGGCAAGAAGCAAAGCTGGGAACTGAACTCAGATCTTCTGATTCCAAATCTAGCATTCCTTCCGGGCTCCTCATTCCACTGCACACACATCTAGGTTCTTATCCTTTCTTTCCTATCTCCATGTTGTATTTCCTTCCTTCCCTTCCCATTATCTGTATCTTTCACATTCTCTTCCTTTATAAGCATCCATTACCTCATTACTCAATCTGTTTCTCTCCTATCGTACCAGTTTTACATTTCCTGAATCCTAAGGATAGAAATTTGCAAAGAAATTTTAATAATAATGATATCCTAAAACAAATGATGTCAAGACTAATAAAATGATAAAAGGTTTTGCATTTATTTATTTTTACATGTACCAATCTTAACTACTTTAAGTATGTTATAATAGTGGTTTGAAATAAAACTGTAATCTAAAGAGGAAAGAGAAGTGGCATTCCCTTCTTGGGCATATTTTCTCAAGGGAGATATTGGGAAAATACTTTTATTGAAAGTATATCTGCAAAAGCTTTCCCACAAACACACAAAAAGTTTTTACAAAAAGTATCAGCTACTTGACACTTATAAAGTAGATTGAATTACTTCAGCCATTGCTGGGTACCTGGCATTTACTAGGGTCACTTGAGCTATTCTGATTTATGAAGGTTTAACCCCAAGCATGGTAGGTTTAACCAAGCTTGCGACAAGTGCCCACTTAAGGATTCTTTCAGCAAACAAGAGGAAACATTCTCCAGCTAGAGTTCATGCCATCGAGCCTTGCCAGGAATGATGCATTAACTTGCAGAGAATGTGCCCTCTATTTTCCCCACAGCTTACCTCAATTTGCATCTCTGTCAAAGAAACAGAAAGACCTGAAAGATCATCTGGTCTAGCCAACTGCATCCAAAGCCTGGGTATGTAGTCCAGGCATCCTAGTGGCATAGAGCTTCCGTTCCCGAGTTAACCAGGAAGGACAGGGCAGGGGGGCTTCACTAGCAGATTATATAAAAGATGAGTTTGATCTGCTCCCTCTACTATACTTACTGTGAGCCTTTGTGCCTCAGTTTCCCTACCTCTAAAATGGAAATAATAACAGCACTTATCTCTCAGGATTGTTTGGAGGATTAAATGAATTAATTCAAGCACAGCTCTTAGCAGATAATCTTAATGCTTTCCCCATTTGTTCATATAGGACACCCACATTGGTACAATAATCTTTGTTGACAACTTTCCTCCACACCTCAAATCCCACAAACACTAAGTTGTCCTGCTGCCTTGTTCCCCCTCAATCCTATGCTTTACTAGCTAAAAGTCAGTGTCAACGTGATAACCAGACAAATGAATTTGTAAGCCACCTGATATGTTTTCTCTCCCAGGTACAGGAATGCTGTAATTCAAATGAAATTCACATATGTCTCAGGAAGATCCTTAAGTCATTGCTTTAATAATGGAAATTTTAGGCAAACCAGAAAATGTTTTTTGACAAGATACCCCTTCTCCAGTGCCTGGTTAATACTATATCCTTACACCAGGTAGTCACCTAACTTCCTGATTAGTCTGTTCCAAATATTAATCACCATCACAGGTAAAATAGTAACTTGGGATGACAAACTTCTCTGAAATCTTTCTGGGGACACATCTTCAATTTAGTGCATTGAGCACCAAACTATGAACCAGGGAAACTGAATTCTAGTTCTAGAGCCATTGTTTATTCACTGAGTTGTGTTGGACAAGTCACTTTATTTTTACAAACCTCACCTTCCTCATCTGTATCATGGGAACAATAATATGTACTCACATTACTACAGTCCAGGAGCCAATCTGGCCTGCTACCTCTCTTTTGTAAATAAAGTTTTATTGGCTCACAGTCACGCCCCTTTGTTTAGGAACTGTCTAGGGCTGCTCTCCTGTGCTACAACAGTAGAGCTGAGTAGCTGTGACAGAGATCATACGGCTCACAAAGCCAAACATATTTAACCATCTGACCCCATACAGAAAAAGATTGCCAACACCTGCTCTGGAAGACTGTTGTGAGAAACCAATAAAATGACTGATCTGGAAGTGCTTTGTAAACTGCAATATTTATGTAAAATGTAAACCTTTGTTACTGCCTTTTCGACATTGATAGGCAATTAGTGTGCCACTCACCCCCTAGCTGCATTCTTTCAGCTAAGCAATTCCAAACACCTTTTCCTATCAGGCCAGCTTTAAATTTCTTCCACTGCCTTTGTTACTGGGTGGGGTATTTTTGGACTTGCTCCAGTTTCTCCTGCTCATTTTTCTTTTAAATTGTAATTAATGTATAGTATATTGGAAAGGTTATTATCTGCTTCTCAAGTGAAATCTAAGTTAATACAGCCAAGAACTGGGTTGGCTTTTTAAATAACAGCTCTGTAATGAAGCACTCTTGGTCAAGTAGAAAGAGCATGGTCTAAAACCAGTTAAATCATTTACTGACTGTGAACACTTGAGCGAATTAGTTAACCTCTCTCAACCCCAGCTTCCACATCCATAAAATGAGAACAAATTATATAGAGCTTAAAGAGTTATTGTAGAGATTACAACAGAATATATGTAAACAAGTTAACATACAAAGAATGCCCGGCACATAGCAGGTTCTAGGACAAGGCCACAGATGCCCTCCTCACATCAAGACCAACATATTTTTCTACCACAACAGTGCTCAGACAATTTTAAATGTGTGACTCCATTTATTGGACATAAGTATTCCACCTTACATTTGTCCCTATTGAACTTCAACTTGCTTTTGAT
Source organism: Tapirus indicus (assembly GCA_031878705.1). Lineage (NCBI taxonomy): Eukaryota > Metazoa > Chordata > Mammalia > Perissodactyla > Tapiridae > Tapirus > Tapirus indicus. The sequence continues at coordinate 52,399,141 of CM062918.1, forward strand.
TTATTGAGGTCACTTTGACTTCTATTCCTGTCTTCTGAGGAGTTAGAATTTATGCCTTTCTGAATTTGTATTCTGTGGACCTCATTTCCAGGGGATGAAAGAACAAGAGAAAACACAGGTTAACTAGGGTTATAAGGCTAGCCGTCTAAGGTAAAATTAAGTGTCGATTTGGACCAATTATTCAAAACCCAAAAAGACAAAATGTTTTGGCTGCAACTATCTAAACCTTAAGAAGCAAAATACGTTTTCCTCTCAATTTTTCGCTTCACACTGCTAACACAGACCAGACCAAAGGGGTAGGAAGACAAAGGGGTGGTCAAAATTAACAGCATGGTTGGGGAGGAAGGAATGGGAAACGTGACTTTTCTTCCCTGAAAGCTCCCACCGATTTTTAAACACTGCTGCCTTACCAAGGTTTGTTTTGAGATTGTTTTAATCTGAGATACTTTATCTACTAAAACCTTAATTTTTCTGCTCCATTTTCTGCATTTTCCTCCAGCATCTTTGATTCTCAGCATTTACAGCAAGCACCAGATCTCCCCACTAGCCTGGAGCTCGTTAAACTACCGCAAAATAAGATATAAGCACCTCATTAATTACCATCATCAAGAGAATTAGTGTGCCTATCAATAAATATTAAAGTTGCAAATTCTATCTCTAAAGAATGTACTTGCTGTGCACAGGTATTGGAGGCCTTCCCGCCTGAGACAGATCTCAATCACAGAAGACAAGGAAACCCCTGGCGGCAGACTCTATTTTAATCCAAGGATTTGGGGAAGGGACTTGCCTGCCAAGTAAGGATTAGTTTTTCTCCTTAGAGTCTTGCGACTTGGAAAACCAGCTAAAAATGCATATAAAAATGTAAAATGCCTATATCAGCATTGTGGGAATCATTTCCAATGTACTGACAAAGCTACTCCTATAAATTGAGATATTAATTCAAAATTTTTAAAGTGAAGAAAAATTACATTGAAAGGCGCAGAAAAATGTTTGCAAGAAAGGTTTTTTGTTCAACTGCAATTTCCAATTTTCTAAAAACAATAATGATTATATTAGATAATACTTACTGAGTAGTTACTACGTATAAGACACCACACTGAGGACCGTACATGCTCACCTGTTGCCCTCACAACTCTGGGAGGTCTGTACTATTATTATCCCCATTTTACTCACCAGAAAACTGAGGCTTAAGGAGGTTGAAAAACTTGCTGTAGATCACAAATCTCAGTTTTTAAAAATGGGCTGCATACATGGCAAAAGAAGACAGAACAATTCTGAGAATATGCTCCAAAGATACAAAATCATTAGACACTTGTAACAGAGCCATTGCAGTCCTAGGCTGCATTAATTGAAGCACAGGGTCCAGGACAAAGGAGATGAAGGCTTTGCCTAACTCCTCGGACCTCAGCATCCACCTGGGGGTCTGTGTTCAGCATAGCGAACACAGTTCACATGGGATAGGGATAAAGGTGGGGGAAGTGGCTGAGATGGTGAGGGGACTTGAGTCATGACACCTGAGAAATGACTGTAGGAACTAGTGGTGGCAGCCTGGAAACAGAAGAACACCAGGCTTTGGGACAGATTGTAAACAGTCTAATAAATAAGAGCACTGACCTGGGCTCCAGTCTCACCTTTTTCTTATTAGCAGCACAATGTGGAGTAAATTATTTAACCCCTCTAGGTCTCGGTCTTCTCATCTCTAAGATGGCACTAACATGGCACTTGAACCTCATCAGGTTCTTGAGGGAACCAGATGAGATAATATAAGTAAAGTGCTTTCCCTAGTACCTGGCACTCAAGAAGCTCTTAGCAAATGCTAGCCGCTATTATTACTGTTGCTATTCTTGTTGTTCTTAAAATAGAACAGTGATTTCCAAAATCACTGCAGAAACCTGGTCTCCCAGGGGAAATACATGGCACGTCAACAAAGGCTTCCACGGTCCCAAAGGTTTGAGAAATACCAACTTAGAGGAAATTAAGCAAGATTTTTACTCTAGGCATTGTGGCTCTCCAAGAAGAGGTAGAAGTATGAAACAATTCCCAGATGTTTTGGTTAGAACCATATTGAAAGAACATTCCCTGGAAAGAGTATGTTCTGCAGAACAAGCTCTGGGTATTACGACTATAGAAGAGCCTACACTTCACAAGCTATGTCTGTCATTGTCTGACGTTGATAAATCATACCCCAGAGAGTCTGCCCGGAGGCATTGGGACCCATAAGAGGGAAAGGATAACGGAGTGTGACAAACTTGGGAGGTGGGCCACTGGGCAGGTTGAAACACAGGAAATGTGCCTGGTGGACACAGGACATAAGACAAGAAGCAGCTCATTCTGAGGAAACTGGTGGAACAGTCCCCTGACAAAAGCTCACTTTTAAAGTAGAATAACCCAGATAAACCTGAGATTCATTAAATGAGACTGGAAATAAGGTTGCCCCATATAGACTCATCTAAATTCATATGAATGAATAAAGAAATGAATGAGTATTTTCATTTCAAGGTTATTCCTTCTCTTTTAAAACATATCATAAAAATCACATGTTTTACCACTGATCATTATTGATAAAATTATAAACAGCATCAAAAAGAGTATCAATTGAGCCTTTCTTTTCTGAGTTGAGTATATTACATACATCAGACCCTTTTGATTCCTATGTCCTTATTTGTTGGCTTAGCCTCTGGGGCTCCATTAGAATGTGCTACACACAAACAAGTTCCAAATGAGAGAGAAGCAACAAAATCCAGGACAGGCTTTGTGTAGACATGGATTTTCACATGCTTATTCAAAATATTTGCTGTCAACAGTACTTGGTTAAAGTGACTGTTACATACAGCATGGCTAACATTTTATGTAAATGAAATGCAAATGTATGCAACGTTATCGTTAATGCAGATGTAGCAGAAAGTATTAAGATATGCTGA